>JARFIY010000276.1:0-10000000 GCA_036346155.1 Sinelater perroti
AGAGAGCTTATTTATTTTATTTGTTAAATATCTAATTTTTCACAGATCCTACATTGCTCTCGACACAAAGAAATAATTTTTGGGTGCCTCATTGCAGCACCTGTAAAATGCTTGCAGGCTTCTTCTCACTTCAGTAATAATCAACATGTAAAGAGAGCTTACTATTATTTTATTTGTTAAATATCTAATTTTTCACAGATCCTACATTGCTCTTGACACAGAAAAATAGTTTGTGGGTGCCTCATTGCAGCACCTGTAAAATTGCTTGCAGGCTTCTTCTCCATCAGTAATAAATGTAAAGACAGCTTACTATTATTTTATTTGTTAAATATCTAATTTTTCACAGATCCTACATTGCTCTCGACACAGAAATGTAATTTTTGGGTGCCTCATTGCAGCACCTGTAAAATTGCTTGCAGGCTTCTTCTCACTTCAGTAATAATCAACATGTAAAGAGAGCTTACTATTATTTTATTTGTTAAATATCTAATTTTTCACAGATCCTACATTGCTCTCGACACAGAAATGTAATTTTTGGGTGCCTCATTGCAGCACCTGTAAAATTGCTTGCAGGCTTCTCACTTCAGTAATAATCAACATGTAAAGACAGCTTACTATTATTTTATTTGTTTAATATCTAATTATTCACAGACCCTACATTGCTCTCGACACAAAGAAATAATTTTTGGGTACCTCATTGTAGCACCTGTAAATTTTTTTTCTCACATCATAAAAAAATGTAAAGAGAGCTTACTATTATTTTATTTGTTAAATATCTAATTTTTCACAGATCCTACATTGCTCTCGACACAAAGAAATAATTTTTGGGTGCCTCATTGCAGCACCTGTAAAATTGCTTGCAGGCTTCTTCTCACTTCAGTAATAATCAACATGTAAAGAGAGCTTACTATTATTTTATTTGTTAAATATCTAATTTTTCACAGATCCTACATTGCTCCGACAGAAAAATAATTTTTGCCTCATTGCAGCACCTGTAAAATTGCTTTCAGGCTTCTTCTCAAATAATTAATAAACAACGCGTAAAGAGAGTTTACTGCGATTTTATTTTGTTAAATATCTAATTTTTCACAGATCCTACATTGCTCTTGACACAGAAAAATAGTTTTGGGTGCCTCATTGCAGCACCTGTAAAATTTTGCCTTCTTGTCACATCAGTAATGAACAACGTGTAAAGAGAGCTTACTGTTATTTTATTTGTTAAATATCTATTTGGCTGCCATTTACTTATTATCAACACGATTTGGTAATTTTTTTTATATATGTAAAACTTGATAAGTGGATACAGTGATACCATTTTATTTTGGGTAGACATAAATAAAAAGTTATAAACAATTTTTTTTTAATTTCGCGCTATTATTTCACATCGTCGCCAAGGCAACCGTTTAAAATTTGAATGTGGCAACTTTCGCGTCGTCATTTAACGACAGTTAAAATTTGAATTTATTCGCATGTAGCACCATTGTTTCATATGGGTCCTATGGCGAGTGCCCTTTTCTCGTCGACTGTGAACATTTGCTTTGGTTCAGTTTTTTCTACATTTATTAATTTTTAAGCCGAATTAATAATTTGCCAGGTATTTGTTCAGAAATTTCGTTGTTTATCTATTCGCTTGTTGCTGTAAAAGTATGTTATTTTAGGACAATAACTTGAGATTTCTGTGATAGCATTTAAAATGGTAGAGAATGAAACAAATTTACATTAAATGCATGATTTTTATTTCAAAATTTCCTAAAAATTACATTTTCAGACAAAGCATTACTGTGTTAACCTAAATTGCTGATCGTTTAGCCAGTTAAACTCTTGCCCGAGAGCACCACGCGGAGGGATCAATCCCTCCCTCCCTTCAATAAATCTTCATTAGAGGGAGCCCTGAAAAGAGCTGTTTGAGTAGGGACATATCTAAATACGATGGTCACCATACCCGGCGGACAGCCTCCAACAAGTATTCAAACTTGGATGTTGTTCTTTGCGCAGTACCGGCGCCACAGGTACTCGCTGAGGTGGTCCCGGGTTTATCGTTGCAGCGTGGTCGACTCCTGAAGAAATTTCGCAGGACGCCAGGATGCCTCGATCCGCTGCGTATGGTACCATCGAGCGCTGAAAAAATAATTAGAAACTTTTAATGTCCACCGTTTTGACTTACCAACAAAGCGATGCATCGGGTCGCTGTGGTTGACTACGTGGTGCGTTATCCATGCTCGGAGGCTCGGCCCCGCCAACCATCGGTATGGATGATGCTCCACGCGCCACGTGCTTTAAAATTGCCGGGATGAGTGTTTCAGCATCGGCGCTCCCAACCACCATGCGGATGTCCTCGCTATCATTTATCATCCCCAGCACCAAGGTCCAGGGATGATGCGAACCGTATTTTCGGTGGCCAAAGACAGATTCGTCAATCTGCACGACGACGCCTGGGCCAGATCTGACCTTCCCTGATGGCGGGAGAAGTGATCCACCACCATCTCCTGCAATATCGATACCTAAAAATGAATTAAAATATGCTACTGAATGTTTACAACCACCAAACATACCAAGCAAGGGGCTGACTGAACGAGGCCGGACGAACGTTGGGATGCGCCACATCCCAGGCCGCCAGGGTATCGATATTGCAGGAGATGGTGGTGGATCACTTCCGCCAAATGTTCACAGTCGACGAGAAAAAGGGCACTCGCCATAGGACCCATATGAAACAATGGTGCTAAAATAAATTCAAATTTTAACTGTCGCTTAGGTGACGACGCGAAGTAGTTGCGCCACATTCAAATTTTAAACGGTTGCCTTGGCGACGACGTGAAATAATAGCGCGAAATTAAAAAAAAATTGTTTTTAACTTTTTTATTTATCGTCTACCCAAAATAATAATGGTATCACTGTATCCAGCTTATCAAGTACTTTTCACATATATAAAAAAAATTACCAAATCGTGTTGATAATACGTAAATGGCAGCCTAATAAATATATGTAGCGTAGTCTTTAACAATTCTTTTAATTACATTAGTTAAAATTAAGAATTATTAAAACTTTTAATTTAAATTTTTATCAGGTTATTGTACTAATTAGCTTTATTTTTTATATAAATTTTAAAGAATTGTACAGTTTTTTTATTTCTTGCCCTTATGTTTATTAAAACTAGTTTACTACACATCTTTATATTTACAATGAAATTAAATTGCTTTTTAATATAATGCAGCACATAAAAATTATATTTTTTATACAAATTATATATTTTATATTTGCAACAATATTAGTAGTAATAAATAAAGAACCATTATAAAAGTTATAGCTATTAACATTGTATTGCAGCGTGGTATGATTTGTTGAGCATTTTGAATTTCCCGCCGTATGCGCGCTGTCCTTGCTTTTGCCCTTGTGGACCCCTTCGAGCGAGCGTTGTTATAAATGCAAGATGGCGATATGTTGTCCATTTGCAAAAGCGCGTCAATACATTAGTTTTTAATTAAACCAAGTACCAAAAATTAGCAAGGCATGCATACGACTCCGGGTTTCGGAAGAGGCCGTATTATGTGATAACGCACTTCGAGTATTTTCGCGTAATTGGCGTGCAACGGTACTTTACGTTCGCCCAGCAGTAAATTAGCTGAAATTCCTTTACAAAGGTTGTGATCGCCTGTAATTAAACAGCCAGTGTCGCAGCGAGCAGGTCTGTATCGCAGTGTCTCACGTTTGGCCGGCTGCCTGTGATTATTGTCCGTAAGTCGCCGTGTTGTGACGATGTTTATGTTCAAACATTTGAAACTTGTGGTTATCTCCAAAATTTAGCCCGCCGCTTCGTTCTTTTGCAGATAGTTACTCTGAGACGGAATGCGGGAAAGAAACCCGTCCACACGAAGTTTAATAGCGTGCTAAATTGCGAGTGCATCCATCATGACGGACACACGAAGGAGGGTGAAGCTGTACGCCTTGAATGCGGACAGGCAGTGGGATGACAGAGGCACGGGCCACGTATCGTCCACCTATGTGGACCGCCTGAAAGGCATATCACTGCTGGTGCGAGCCGAGAGCGACGGGTCTCTGCTGCTGGAGTCCAAAATACAGCCAGACACTGCCTACCAAAAACAGCAGGATACCTTGATTGTGTGGTCGGAAGGGGACAATTTTGATTTGGCTCTCAGCTTCCAAGAGAAGGCTGGCTGCGATGAGATCTGGGAAAAGATTTGTCAAGTGCAAGGCAAGGATCCCTCCGTGGAAATAACGCAGGACATTGTCGAGGAGTCGGAAGATGAACGCTTCGATGACATGTCCGATTCAGCACCTCCGATCGAATTGCCGAGTTGTGAATTAAGTAGATTAGAAGATATAAGTGAACTTTTTAGTAACTGTTTAAGTTCGCCGATGAGGAAAGAGAAGTTAGCAGTGGCCATTGAGAGTGAAAATTATATCCGTAGACTATTGAATTTGTTTCACATGTGTGAGGATTTAGAAAACACAGAAGGCCTGCATCATCTGTACGATATATTCAAAAATATATTTCTCTTAAATAAGAATGCATTATTTGAGGTTATGTTTGCTGATGACACTATCTTTGATGTAGTTGGCTGCCTAGAGTACGATCCTGCATCGCCAGCGCCGAAGAGGCATAGAGACTACCTAAAGCAACATGCCAAGTTTAAGGAGGCTATTCCTATCAAGAATGCTGAACTACTTTCAAAAATCCACCAAACCTTTCGGGTGCAGTACATTCAGGATGTTGTATTGCCTACGCCGTCTCTGTTTGAAGACAACATGCTGTCG
Source organism: Sinelater perroti (assembly GCA_036346155.1). Taxonomy (NCBI): domain Eukaryota; kingdom Metazoa; phylum Arthropoda; class Insecta; order Coleoptera; family Elateridae; genus Sinelater; species Sinelater perroti. The sequence continues at coordinate 4,774 of JARFIY010000276.1, forward strand.
ACTTTAAGCAGTTTTATCTTTTTCAATAAGGTGGAAATTGTGTCTCTAGTACAGGAAGATGAAAAGTTTTTGACGGAACTTTTTACCATGCTGAGCAATGTTAACACCTTGGAAGTAAAGCGTAGGGATTTGGTGCTTTTCCTAAAGGAGTTTTGCAACTACTCGCAGAACTTGCAGCCGCAGGCTAAGGAAACTTTCTATAAAACTTTAACAAATTTGGGAATCCTACAAGCTTTGGAAATCACACTGGCAGCCGAAGATCAGAAAACGAAGACCGCTTCAGTGGACATTCTCACCTACATTGTTGAGTATTCGCCATCGGTTGTGAGAGAATATACACTGCAGCAGCAGCAGCAAAGCAATGCTGACGAGGTATGGAGAAATTTCCGTGGTTTTCTAAATTGCGAGGATTTGTCTTTTTAGGACCAAATGCTGCTGAATGTCATCATCGAGCAGATGATATGCGATTCAGATCCGGAATTGGGCGGAGCTGTCCAGCTTATGGGGGTATTGAGGATATTGCTCGACCCAGAAAATATGTTGTCTTCTCTGAATAAGTCGGAAAAGACGGATTTTCTTAATTTCTTCTACAAGCATAGTATACACATTCTTATAGGTGAGTAACGCTAATTAGACTGTTGTGTAATATTTAGTATGAATTTCAAATTTTTAAGTTGCTGAAGGTTGCACAATACAAATGGAAGACTTTTACAAAGGTTTATTAAGATTTGCATTGTAGAAAAATTACTGGCCATGACATTAACCTTGAGTTGGTGTAGTCATGTGATACCGAAAATTATTTACAAATGAATTTTTTATAACTGATGGAATTTTGTAATAAAGAAACTTAGTAGGTTAGCCGAAATAACACCAGTAACTTATTTAAGTGGTTTGATGCTTTGTTTTGTGTTGTTTCCTACACATTACAAATTAAATTTGAAGGTACTAATTTCAAATGTGTAACTATTAACAAACTTCTTTACATTAATCATTTTCTTACATATATTTTTCTTGCTAAATTAATTTTTTAAGAATTAATGACATTGTATTATAATTTGTGAATTGATGTGGTTCTAGTATTTTTACAATGCACTTTAGCATGCTAACCAGTTTTTGTATAATATTTTGATTAATAATTTTTATCACACAACTGTCTTATATTAAAACAGCTACTTTAATTTTCTTTAAAGGTTCATTCACCATTGATTTTTTTTAAAACGCCTTGAACACTAAAATAAATTGGGAATTTGTTTACTACAACCTTAAATTGTGCATAGAAATTTTTTTTGCATACTTCTGGCTATAAATTAAGAATAGAAAAATGGAAACTACTTGAGAATACATGTTGGCACTATCTGTCTAATAGATTTGAAAATACATGTGTCATGTGCTTTTTTTGCTATGAACGCTGTGATGTTTTTTAAAATTGGATCATTGGCAGACTTCATCTTGATATCTTCAAACAAGCAGTAGTTTGAAAGTGTAATTGCAAGTGTTACCTGATATACATTGAGGGATATCTACAGAATACAATACTTGCACAAGACCGTAATTTGGAATTAACTGTTATGGCAAATGATGACAAACTCGCTTGACAATTGAAAAAACAATTAATATGCAGGCTTATGAGATCTATTCTGTTGACACCAGATCATAGAAAAAACTGCCTAACATGATGCCAGGAATATATTGATAAGACAATCAGGCCCGTTGAGAGGGAGGGGGAGAGAGAATAGAATTTCCCGGGCCTCGTGGTTTCTAAGAGCCCAAAACTGCAATTTTTGAAATTCTCCATAAGGGCACAATTTGGTTTTGAACAAATTTAAAGAGCTGATTGGTATTATTTCACAATTTCATCATTTTGTTTTCTATATTTACACAGAAGAAAAAAACGTCTGAAATGACATTTAAGGTGACATACATGATCTACTCTGAAAGTATTAAGGCATATAACACAAAAAATTACAATTACAACAACAAAAAATCTATATATTTAGTAAAAATGTACAAGATATAAGAAGCGTTGTACGTAGCCTCAGTCACCATTAAAGTAAATACCTTAGGCTCTCATACAATTGTTGGACATGGCAAACCAGGAGACTTCTATTGGGCAACTGAGTTATTGTTTCTGAATTGTAGCTGTAGATCTAAGTTTTATCTCCAGTTATGATCTTTTGAGAAATAAATTACTAGCACCTAACAGTAGCTGCGGAACTAATTTTTCCGCAATGTTTTAGATGCTTTAGATTTTGGAATCTCCCACTCATCTTTTAGCCCTCGGACTGTCTGATCTTTGCCGATTGTTGCCCGTCAAGTTTAATATTTTTGGTGATCTTATTGTTGGTTCTTCAAAACGTGGACCACTTACATCTCTACATCGTTTATATCATGCCTTTATTTGCACTGTACTTATTGCATCCTTTGCTATTAAATATATAATTCCAGCTTCACACAAATTGATGCAAATTTACGGTTCGAAGTTGTCCCCATTCACACATGCACATTACAGTTTACTCTCATCTGCTGTCAAGTTGCATTGTGGTTGCACAAGCTGTTATCCTTAGAGCAAACCTTGTATGTTTATTACCTTGCATTCATATGCAACAATAATTTAAATTAATATTTATATATTATGTGAATTGTACAACTTTGAAAAGTTACTCCAACTCTTAATACATTATTTACAAAAAGATATCAAAAACTTCTTAGTGATTTTTTGTAAATGAGTTAGAGTTCTTTTTACACAGTAACTTATGGCGTGAACTCGTCTGGATGATATGTGGAAATCAATATAACCAGTGGAACATCTGTAAACGAGATTATTTGTTATTTTGAAAGTGTCGGTATCCTGGTATAGGGTGGCATTATGTTTTAGTTTTCATATACCTTATCCTGTTTTGTATGATTATTATGTGAAACAATGGAATTAAATTTAAAATTGATATCTGGAATTGTTATTGTAATTTAAACGTTTCGTTCACAAAATGTTGTCAATTGCTAAAACGCACACATGAGAACGGGTAAAAATTGATTTGGCAAAAATGTGGAATTATGCATGCATCTACGTTATAAAAATCTAGAGTACGAGAACTAACCAACAGAAATACTATCAGTGGCCAGATTTACTGGGGTATGATTATTCAATATGTCTGTTTTTTGGGGGAGGGGGGGTTCTATACAGTCTTATTTTCCTACTTCTGATAATAATTTTTGTTTGCATGCATTTCGTTTATTTTCACAGATAGTTAACAGTAGTAGTTATTTTTGTGGTTGTGAAACGCTATTAAATTAGCTGTGGTCATGTTTTTTCACATAAATGGTTTTATTAGTTTAACATTGAACTTCCTAAATATAGAAATTTATTACATACTTGCTATTAATCGTAGATGGTAACTAGAATTTTCTTCATAATTTATAGGTTTTAGTGTATTGGGTAAATTTACACTTATAATTGGATAGAAATGACTAGCAACAGTCATATATAACTGATTTATAACTATTCTAGCTATTATCAATAAATCATTCTGTATTTGAGAGGTCAAAGTAAATTTATTGGTTCGTAACGTTAGTTTTTGTTTATGAAATGTATGAATCTCAATTTATGTTATTTGAAAAACGCAAGTATGGCTGAGTCACTTATTTTTTCAAAATAGTACTTGCAACTTGAAATACAATAAAAACACTTTCGAATTTTTAAACTGTAATACACTCTTCTGAAGTTAGAGTGTACTGTTTCACCCAACTCTGTCATCTGTGTATACTTTTGTTATGCAGTCATCAATGTATGCATATGCATAATTTAATAGACACTTCCTTATATCATGTAGCGAAGAAGTTATGTCTGTTATCGTTTGGTCATGCCATGCTCAGTTACCATTTATACCGATTATAATTTTAGAAGGGTACATGTTCTAAATCTTTCAACAGGTTCGCGTAATTGGTTTTGATAGGTAGGACAGGCTACATATTTTTCGGAAAAAGAAAAAGTAAACACTAAAAAATTCGCGACTTGCATATTTTAAGAAAAGTCGTAAAGATAAAAATAGTCAACATGGTATGTGAGATATTGTATGCAAAAGTTTTAAAATAGCCAGTATAACTGGTCGTGGCAGGTTTAATGTAATAGTGTAGTTTAAGAGCTCTAATACTTTGATGAATCCTAAAATAATTACCAGCTAGACATGAAATAAATGAGCTTATCAAATTTGCATTCCTTTTTTGGCTGCATTTGACACTTTCTGTGTCCATGTGTTGCTTTGTTTTCCTTACAGTAGTTTGATGGTGTTCAGATCGGGATATTAGAATAGTTTATAATCATTTCAACGAAGTTGAACTGATCTTATATGTGAAGTTTTAAATTGTGCTGGAAAATTAAAGTATAACTGTGAACAAAATATGTTACCACTTCTAAATGGGATGATCTTTTGTTGGTTCGGAACATATTAGACAGGGTGACTTGCAAAGCGAATGTGTGTCATACCCTAATGTGAGTACACTCTTCTGTTTTTCTTAGATATCGGTTGTTTTTTTTTTTTTGCTAAGTCGCCGTTTATATTAATCCAAACAACTTGTAAATGATAAAGGAAAATACTGTATTGTAATCGTAATTACTGTCAAATGTGTATTCTGCTGTGAGTAAAGATTTATTGTCTATCCTTCTTTTCACATAGCTTCTTGGAACAATCCAGCATTTTAGAAGCCTCAACATGATTAATATTACGATGTTTATCTGCAGCACATGTTCCTAGAGTGTAAAAATGGGAAAAATCATAGTTGTGAAATTAAAAAATACAAGAATAACAAAAACGGGCAAAGATAAAAAACTGCACTGGACATCAAAAATATGTGTGTAATGTTGAAAATATGTTACACAATTTTTAAGGAATTAGTTAACCTTGACAAAAAATTTAAATCTAATTAAATGATACGTGTATTTGGTATCTGTGCTGCAGTATGTATATAATAAAAAGTCTGTCAATACCAAATATAACGAGTATAGAAGTTATTGAAAAAGGAAAGCAAAAAAAATACGAATATAAATTGGACTATTTCAAAAATAAGAGTTCCTATAAGTAACAATTTTTAAAAATAGATGTGTAATTAAGCAAATTGACGTAAATAAAACAGAAAAACATTAAAATTATTTATCTACGTAAGGTTTATGATTAGTATTTTGCTAGTCATGTTAATTTTTGTTTTGATTATTGATCATTCGTAAATTTACAATCTCCTGCACATTAGAGCAATGAGTCAAATGATATAGTATTTATAAAATGCGTGGGGTCCTGTCAATGCTGATTCGTTGATAGATTATATTAAACTAGGTCTTGCGGCCAGTGACGCTTCAGTTTTCTAGTTATTGGGTTGTTAGAAAGCTGTTGTGCTAATTGATTTGGGTGGCCTTCTAGTTTTTCGTATTATGCATGTGAGAGTCGCTGTATTTCTTTGGCTACATAGGGTATGTATAAATCTGTGTGAATTGTTTCATTGGTAGCATACCAGGGAGCGTTTGCCATGGAACATAAAATCTTTGGCTAAATTTTTGCAGTATTTTTATATGTAACGCTTTAGCTCAACTGCAGAGTTGAATCTACATTCAGATAGGTTTTAGTGCCACTTTATACAGGAGTAACTTATTGGATATGGAAAGCTGGGAACTTCTGGCAATTAATAAACAATCCTTTTGTTTTGTTTTTAGATCTAGTTGTTTATATTTGCTCTTAATCTATCTACTTCATGTGAATTTATGATCCAGGTGCAACCCAAGATATTTAACTTTAGTTTTCACTGGTATCGGAGCGTTGTCGATTGTTGTTTTCTGTTTGCTGACATACAATGCGTTTGATAGCGAAAGTAACCTCAAAAGATTTGTCGCTGTTAAGAGTAATTGTTCTCTATTTTTATTGAACCAATCACATAGTAAGTCGAGATGCCGTTGTTGCACTGCTGGTTGTGCGTTGTCATTGACTACCAAGATAGTCATATTGTTGACTATATCACCGTGTTCGTTGTAGTTTGAGCATCTGCTGTGTATTTAAGTTCAGAAGGGGTCCCAGCACACCTGCCTTGTGGCACTCCAGAAGTAACTTGGTGATAGGTTGACATAGAATTGTTCAACTTAATTTGAAACACCTGTTTGCTTATAGGTACAACTTTAATACTAGATAGAATTGACTAGGAAAATGTAATTTTAATTTGTAAATCAAGCCCATATGCCACACCTTAACAAAGGCCTGTTGTATGTCTAAGAACGCCCAAACTTTTTTTGTCTTTGTTGAATTTTGAGTGGCATTTGCGAAAAACAAATTGAGAAGGTGGGATTATATTATTTAAGTCTACAGTTTTATAGAACCGTAGACGTAAAGGGGGTAGGAGGTTTATCAGGCTGTAGGATGTGGGTTGTGTAGGTGGTTTACTAGGCTTCGCAAGCATAATAACTTAAGCAGTGACATTAATAGCATAAGATATTACTGATTTCAGCTGTTTGTCTATCTTTGTATTATTGTTGCTTTTCTTTTTCCACTTGTAAACAAGTCTAGCATTAATGTTACTACATTATTCTAGATTGGAAAACTGCATGTTTGAAGTTCCTCTAGCTTCAACATATAATTTTTGTAGATTCGATGTAAGATAATGAGTCAGTTGTGAAATACTCCTCATATTGTTACTGCTTTAGTTCCTCTTTTAATTCCTTGTTCAAAATTAATTTTTTTTTAAAAAATTATATGGAATCTTATCGACACGCTTGATTTTTGAAACAACTCTTTGGAATCTACCATATCATTTTTGTTCACTTACTTGCGAGACTCCTTTTAACTATTTTTATTATGTAATCACAGAATTTAAATAGCTGCTGTAAATTAACTAACCACTACAACTAAAAATAAAAACAATTTGATCAAGAATGCCTTAAGAGTTAAAAATGAAAACATTGACCGAAGTAAAAATTTTAACATTTTGATAAATTATGTGTTTGCAACTTCTATGCACCTGTCGTACCTTGCCACTGTTAAATGTACTAATTTGCTTCTCTAAATATTTGCCTTCAAATAACAGTTTATGGCTGACACAGGAATATAACTGAATTTTAATGAGGCAGCCAGAAATATAAATACTCGATAACTTGTATTTTCATAAACATTGTTAGAATGAAACCTACCATTGTTTTACACAACAAAAAGATATCCATAACTGTGATTATTAAAAATCTGTTTTTGCCAGAATATTTTTATGTCAAACGTTATGTAAATACGGACTTAAAAAAAGGGTCATCTTTAAAACTACAATCTTTTGGCATTAGTTGTATGTTTGTGTATTGGTTTATAAAGTTGTTTAATGGGACTAAAGATGTCAAGGATCGTCAAAGATATTGATCACGTTTACTTCAGATTGTTTAGGAAGTCAAAACCATAAGTGCTTAAATTAACCAAATCTTTGTAAGCAAAATATGCTTCAGGAGATGCTTACAAAATGTACATAGGACATTTGCTGACAGATGCTTTAAAAAAAGTTAACAGAGAATATAAAGACTATGTTGATTTGTATATATTGTATATATGACACAGAAACAATCTGTTTATAAATGAAAACATTTTTATAGTATAAGAATAATTCAACAAACAAACGAGAAAGTATAAGCTAAGTCATCCAAAAAAGTCTTCCAGTTAGTGCCAAGAGTTTGAAGAGGGAGGTCATCATCTAACATCTGTTATTATGGAGTGACATTATTGTGAAAATGGGATCAAATGTTAAGTGCTATGAATTAACACAATGTTTTAGAACTTAAACTTCTAAATCACAAGCTTTTCAGAGATGAGCATTGGATCTTCTAATAAAATTGTACCCACCCTTAAAGCACTATCAACTCGAACTTGGCTAAGCAACAATATGCCTCATTTCCTAACAGTAGAGGATTGGCCTTCAACTAGCCCAGATCTCAATCCATTAGATTACAAATTATAAACATTGTTAGATAGTTTTCTCAAAAAGACACCCTTATGTTGATTCTTTAAAGTGAATTTTAACGATTGCAGTCAACTTCCCAAACGTCTCGAGGCTTATGTAGAAGCTTAAGGTGGTCATTTTAAATAAATTTTTTGTAGTTATGGTTACCAATAGAAGTTTTTTTAACAGTATGTCTGGGGGGAGTACTATAAAAAATCTATTACATTCATCCTCTGATTTTTGGGCAAAAATTCTTGTGCACTATCCAAAATTGTTAATAGTTTATCTTATTATGTAATAATTTTTTAGCATCAAGTTCAAGACTTTCATGGCCAGTTCATAAGTTTTAAGACACATTTACCTTGCAAATGTTGTAAACATACCTTTGCATAATTTACTTGTATATTATTGTGCATAAAATTCTGTAAGAATGAAAACAGTTTCTTTCGAAGGGGGATAGCGACATTCTGTAATTTCTGAAAATTTCCCCCTAACTTTTACCGACTTACAAAAGGTTAAAATTTTGTTTATTTGTTCAAAGAACATTGTTCTACATTTTTATAGTTCAGTGTTTATTGTTTCTGAGCCTAAAGTAATCGTTTCGTTTTAGGTTTTTTTTGCGGCAATACTACCATGTAAACCCATTGTTTTAAACTAGATGTATTACAAATGTAGTTTATTTTTATTCCAACAGACAAAATTCTTTCATGTTGTTCAAGGATTAATTCTTTGGTTTTTATCTATTTAAATGACACTTTTTCACGGAAGATGATACTTTCAGCTAATTCTATATTGAATAACGAAATTTGAAGCAGAATTTTAACAACTATAAATGTATCAGAACATATAATTGTTATAAGCACTCTTTTACTGTATTTAAAATAATTATCCCAACAAAAATCAAAACTTTGTTTTTTAAGCAATCTTGGTTTATACTGTATTTAGGGTTATTAATATATAATTCAACACTGAAGCTACAAACAGTTCTAAACAAATCGCTTGGTTAATAAACGATAACATGTGTATTTGAGGTACTTAACAATAGAATGATTTAATCGTGATGTTCATAGTTGCTCTTGCTTTAAACTTTCCGAATTTAGTATACATATATCTCATTTAGAAGTGATATTAAGAACTAACAAATTATTTACATGACGTAAATTAGATAATGTATTTATCGGATTTTGTATATCTTTAGTATAACTTCTGTATTTCTGTGAGATTGAATTGCACATCTAGATTAACTCATTTTAGAACAGTAAGGTTTGTATTTGTTTTAAGAATATTGCCATTACAACTGTCTCTGTCAATCTAAAAAATTAAAACTGGTTTTAAATTGCATGGTGTCTCAAAACTTTGTCATAAGATTTTGTGGCACCATTTCTAGACCGTTCATTCAGTTTGAGCCAAACTCCCAAGTTGTGTTTACATATAATTAATTGGTAACCAAAACACGTGTTTTCGATTTCTCGGAATGTCTTCATAACAGTAATATTAGATTTCCCAAAGGGTACAAATCATCGAATTTTGGATGTGGCAAAACCGTCATATTATGGAAGAAAGAGGTGGACAAGACGTCTACATTGGATCACCGAACAGTCATCCACTAAGGCTTTAATTCGATATGGAAAATGTTTTCCAATTTTATCATTAAATTAAATTTCGATTATTTTAAAAAGTTTTTGTTTTAAAAAATGCAGTTTGACCGAAAAATGGTTGAGAATCCGAAGTATCCAGAATGATTATGAAGGCAGAACTGGTAGGTCAGGAATAATGACCACAGATGATTACATCGAAGAAGTTAAAAAGCTTTTCGAAGAAGCGCCCATAAGAGCTCGATATCTAGAGATCAACACTCCATAGGATCGTCAGACAAGAGATACAACTTTTCATTTACAAAATACAGATCGATTACAGAAATGATCGAATCGGGACAAATCGATTATAAGAAGACATGGTTCTCTGACAAATGTCACTATGCGTTAGAAAGTTTTGTGAACACTCAAAACTACCGGATATGGGGTTCGGAAAAACTGGAAGTTACTGTACTGCGCCCCCTATACTCAAAGTGCATAACTGATTGGTGTGCTCTAAGCTACTATGGCTTTATAGAACCATATTTCTTGACTGACACAATCACTGGTCAAATCGATAAAGGGAAAATTTTGGATCCCTTTTTCAATCACATAAGTAGAACTTAACAAAAGCATGAGTTTTGGTTCATGCAAGATGGCGTCAGAGTTCATTGAACTCAAGATAATATGCATACTACCTCAAGAACATTTAGTTCGGATAGCATAGCTCTTGATGCGAAGACAAAGACAGGAGGCGACATTGACTGGCCAACATCTTCACCAGATCGGAATTCTTGCAACTATGCATTATAGGGTCTAATCGAGGATATCGTATACCTTTCCATTCGAGGATCTCCAGAAAACCTGGAGATTCTCAAAGAAAGGATCAGCGAAATAGTAGAGTCGATTTCAGAAGACTCAAAGCACAAAATTATTGACCATATTTTGTTGAAGTTGAGAGTGGTTACCAAGAATAAAGGGCACCGTTTCGAGAACATTTTTATCTAGTCCAATAATTTGCCAATACAGTAGCACTTGTAAATTATTTTTTTCACGACTACGTAAACTTATAAAATACATTGTAACTGTGACTTGGAATGATTAAGATGGAGCGTGATTATTATTAACAGCCAATATAGTATGGTAGTTAACAGGTCGTTCAAAAACTCCACTGGCCATAGGATGCACGTTGACCCTCTAAAATTTTTTTTGCATATTTTATCATATTTATATTTGTCTACTTAGGTAATCAAGCAACTCCATACTTTCGATATCTTCTCTGCTAAGACTCGTTCATCAGTTGTGTGAAGAAAAGTAAAAAGTTTCATAAATGTGAATGAGGTGGAATTTTTTTGTTTTGAAGTTGGCAAGTCTGTTTTTATTATTTGTATTATCTATTACCACTCTGATTAATTTAGCATTTGTTGTTTTTCCAATATATTAGTTTGTTTTGGTTCGGTTTCGTTATGAAACAGTTTACAAGTGATTTTTTGCACAATGACAGGAAATGGCCAGTGAGGTCCTGCAATCTTAATCCTGTGATTTCTTCTTATGGGGGCTTGTGAAAGCACAGGTGTACGCTAACAAACCACGCACAAGTTTGGAACTGACGACGAAAATCATACGCGTGATTCGAGGCATCGGGCCAGTCATATGCGAGAGAATTATCAGTAATTTTGAGAAACACATAAACGCATACAGACTCAATGCGGGTGGACATATGCCTGACATCGTATTTCAAACGTAAATGGGAGATTTTACTGATTATAAGTATGTTAAATATAACTACTTTCATTAAAATTTGACTGATTTATTGAATTTTTTAATTCGACACCCTTTATGTAACACCCTTTGTTACTCGTGAATATGAACACGTGGTTAAATTGTATCTCTAAAAACGTGTAACTTATTCCATTATACCATAAACACCACACTGTTTTTATTCCATAATTTTCATGAAATTATATATTCTATAGATCGAGTTCACTGATAATGATTTTTAACTATCTCCTCCCCTCCCTCCTAATCGTTAATTTTTAACTCTTACTTTTGAAACCGCTATAAGCTTATAACGTGTATATCATGAAGTTTTGTATTGAAGGTGTTGTTAGCGGTTTGCAGCTTCGAGACTTAACATGACCAAACCAGAGATATCGCTATGACACATTAGTTGCTCTACTTTTAGCCACCTGATAATTTTATCTAATACTGTTGCGAACTATTACAAACCATTCCCAGGTTGCTACACCTCTACAAGAAAGGATAAGTTTCTGTTTATTTATGCAACACGTGTATATTTAATGTTCCGTGCCAACATTTGCTTATATTACATAACTTATAAGTAAACAAATCAATAGTGCATATCAATTAGAGCTACTGTCCGCACTTTTTAAAATAGGCTTTTGGAATCACTACATATGATAGTTATAATTATTAGATCGACTTGACCTTGTCTGGCTGGATACTATTATTGTCTGGCGATATTAATGCCAAGTCATTCCCTGACGAGCCTTAAACGTCATACAATCATTCTGAAATGTTATCTGGGTGTTATGTTACGGACAATATCTTATCGTTTCTGTATATTAATTAGCTGACATTCTGGTAGTAATTTTATACTGGTTCATCTTTGGTTTTATATTTCATGTAATCATATGTAGTATAATGGGACAGAATAATTTAATAAATATATGTTAGATTTTGGCTAATATCATCATACATTCCTTAATTATTTGAAAAACTATATTTTGATTTGCATATTTCCAAAGAAAATCTATTCTTGTTGGGCTTATAATATTATTGTTTATCTATTTTTTAATCCACAATGAAATCTATACACAGTGTTTGACAATTGTCCTTGGAAACCCATACTTCCATGTTGGATGGAAAATCCGAAACAAAAAAGGTTAATGATGAATGATTGATACTACAAGCTCTCTGCTCTCTCTCCTCTTTACTCTTGTGCGCTGTGCGAACCCCCACGCTAGATCCCGCTACTACTATCGGCTGCGTTAAGCCCCGCCTCTTTTCAAATACACCGCGAGCAGTAATTCATCATTGGCCGTCTTATTATCTGTGATTACCAGGTAATTATGCATTTGGCCAAATTATAGCATAGTGCATTTTATGGGTAAGTCAAAATTAAGAGAGTATTGTTGTAAAATTTTATTAAAGTGAAATGATGTGATATAATTAAATATTAATTATTTTTTAAGGGTTTATGGGGGGAATTTTCTCAATATATTTTTTAGATTTTAAATGTTCATAAATGTTAGTATTAGGATTTCTCTCGTAGTGCATTTAATAGCCTATTCTACCCAAAAATGCTTTTTAATAAGTTTCTAAAACAAATAATTTTCCTTAATTTTTTAGCAAGAATTAATATTTTTTGGTCTAAAGTAACATAAAATAGAAACGCTATATGCCTCACAAGTGGGAACATGAAAGTGATAGGAATACAAGATTAACGCTCTTCAAACTAACCCCACTGGCGTGGCGCTTGGGAAATACTAACAAAATTCCATGTTTAATTGGTAGCCTCACGCTTTTCGTTTTTCGGAAATTTTAAGTTCTCTGAAAAAGTAGCCCTCTGAGAGGCTACATCTCAGCTGCCACTTGGAGTTGTAAGCCCTGATCACTAAGGATGTGAGTTGATGCATTTCACTTAATAAAATTTTTTTGATTTTGCTGCCCTATTTAAATTTTTCTTAAGGCTCCAAACATACTTTTGAACACAGACCTCTCGACTATGAGGCATGAGCAATGTCTGATGTTCAACGAACTTAAAAAGTTCATTACTGAATTCTATATGTCTGTCGGTCTGTCTGTCGCTGTCACAAAATTATGGATTTTTTAAAATTTTAAAATGGATTCTTATAGGAAATTTTACGCTGATTTCAAAATCGAAATCAAAAAGTTTCTATCTCTAATAGTTTTCGAGATATTCGACTTCGAATTTCGGGAAAATTTCGACATTGCGATTTTATGAGTAATTCTTAAAGAAAATTTTACGCTGATTTCAATAATGAAATCGAAAAAATTCTATGTCGAATAGTTTTCGAGATATTCGACTTCGAATTTCCGAAATTCGAAATCGAATCAGATTTTAAAGTTCGTTCTGGGATTGCTTACAGAGCAATCTCTTCGCCGACCCCATGTTCATATTTCTCAAAGCCCTAGACATGTACAACATCCAAAAATAACATTGATTGCTCAACTCTGAAAAAAGTTATAAAGGAAAATCAAAGTGTCCGGAAACTTGGCTGATACTGTATTGTTCTGATAACTAGATTGGACGTAATCGTATGTGCAATTTTCAAGTTTGGTGACGCTGCAGATTTCGGGTGGAAACCATAAAGTTAAGTGTGAATGAGTGAAGTATATCAAAGGTTACATCATGGAACAACGAGCTGTGATAAAATTGATTTTAAATTAGAAAAAACAGCACAATATACATGCAAGTTGTTTGTGGAAATGACTGCCGCAGTTATATACGGATGTTTTGCTGTTTTTCAACTTTTACAGAGGCAATTAATCATGTTTTGGACGTTAAGAAATTTGTTCCCATTAAGCCTCTTATTGTTGCCCTTGGTGTTCCTAAAAAGTAGCCAGACTAATCTTAAAAAGGTTGGTGAAGGAGAACGATGCATTTTTGGTTTGCAACACATTTTTTATGCAAAAGTGATTTTTTATTTTGTAGTATAGAAGATCTTGTATTCGTACTTTACCATATTAATTTTTAGAATTTCATTATAATAGATATTTCTATGAATTTTTTAAATGAGGTTATCTCAATCACACTTAACTCTACTAGCATATTATTGAGATTGAATATTTGTTAATGCAATTTTTTTTATACTTTCTTTTTAATTATGAAGCGTGATCAATAATACGTGTCGATCCTTCAGGTATCCTAATAGAAAAAAATTACATGGATTATGTCAAGGGAATATGGTATCTAATTAATTCCGTCACCAGCAAAATTATCGAATTCTAAGCCTATGACTTGCGTTCCAAAATTATCCAGAAGTGTGCGAGGCCTTATCGCACAATTCTGGATAATATCCTTTGCGCCCCGTAGAAACTGTTCAAGCATCTGGCGGTAATTTTGAGAGTTCACATTACAGTCAAAGAAATATGGCCCAAGAATCTTTCTCTTTGAAATTGTACACCAGGCAGTCATTTTTGCTGAATGGAGAGACTTTACAATTGCAAGGTGAGGATTTTCGGTACCTCAGTGCCGAATTTTCGAAACATCAATCGAACCGTCCTTCAAGTTTTCAATCATCAATTGGTCAATTTGGAATTTTCTCTTGATATCGCGTGGCTTAAGCGGCCGATGGAACTATTTGACAAATCTGGCTAATCTTTGAAAAGATCTCCAAACTTTTCGATATTTTGTGAAGTCGGCTAAAGTTTGGGGGTCGGGCGTCTCAGGCTGTCAATTGTTTCAAATATCTGAATCTAAAATTAGCGAGAAGGATTTACTCTTTCTCACCTGTTTATCGTTTTTTTCAAAATTTTTGTCTGCCTAAATATCATGTTTACAATTACGTGATCGACGGTCTGCTACAAAACTTCAATTAGCTAACTATTATGTATGATAGGTGGAAGTGGTCTACCTCCTTTAATTATTTTTTAATATGCAAATACTTTTCGACACCTTTTATTCATCACCCTATAGTTTAAAATTATTTTAATGCCAATGCCACCTATATTACACTAATTCTTTATTCACTATAAGCAACAGTTGACTGCAGTATTAAATTTTGATTATTTTGGCAGATTTTTTCATCTTATTTCATTAATACTTCAATCATTTTTCATTTTTGACTACACTATTTATCGAATATGCATGTTTCGCTATAGCAGAGTACTGAATTTTTAAAATAAAACTGAATCTGTAAAACGTAACACCGCTTTTATAAATATTTCTCTAATCTCTACAGGCCTGCTTATTCAGTATCTTCTTAATGCAAACATTTATTGCAAACACGGCTGTGAGTAGCAAAACTAAAGATCAAAGTATGTATGGCTGTGTTGTCATCTTGTTTTGCTCATGAAGTAACAGATTACGTAAGTACTATTTTAATGTTTGCCAAAGTACATTACAAAAGCCATATAAAGAAAACATGAAATAATTATTAAGCAGCAGTTAGTTTCTTTGCCTACAAAATTTCTCATAAATGTTTGGGTTATTTATAATGAAGTTTGCCAAAATCATATAAGTTGCATCCTCCAAATTGCATATCAGTTGGTTTTGTAAAATAAAAGTTATGAAGACTACATATTTCCTTTATATTTTTTAAATGGGCGAAGTTTTTCCTGTGCGTTTTTTTAAAGATCAAAAGAAATTAGAATGAGACTTTTTTGAAATTATTTTATTCAGTGTCTTTATACCTTGCTTGGGTAAAAAGCTATTCTTCTTAATTTTATCGAGTTTTACATAATAATAAATTAACATAAGCAGTGTTTGAAGGCATTGTGGTACAGTTAAATTAGTGTTTTTAAACGCACATATTAATTTCGACCAGCAAATATTTTGAAACTTTGACTTAATGTATTTTTATTACTCTGACCAAGTAGCATTTTATCATAAATTTTGGATTTTTTCGTCGCACTTCTCTTGATCTGGATTTTGGACTAATGTCGTATTATTTGTTTAGGTATTGTATTATTTGATGTACTATATTTTGTTTCTAGTTAGAATCAGTTGAGATAATCAATCACGTATTTAAAGTTGTGTCAAAATTTTAATGTAGTTTAAAGTGTTTGTTATAAAATAAGCATAAATATTGCTGTGATCTATAAATAGCTTATTGTGTATGTTTATACATTTTCAATATTGATTTAGGCGCTACATTAGTACATTTCATATAAGGAATTTTAATGTCTTATAACTTTTTATGCATTAAAAGAAGTAACGTTCAAGGTTATGATACACACTAATTGATGTAATTTATTTCACAATTATAATACGCTTAGCACTCACTGTAGTTTGTTGCGTTGTAGTACATGCATGTCATTTAGACAGTTCCTAGTATATAGCTTGTTGGCCAAAAAAAAATTATGCAAAACGTAAATATCTTATTTATTAACATGGTTTTCTCCTTACTTTACGCGATTTACTCGTTAATTTGAATATTTTAGATCCTGAATGTAGAAAGGAGGCCGTGTTTGTAGCCAGTTGCGCACGAACTACTTCACATACAGATTAACATCTTCTCAGAGACTACTTAAGTAACGCAAATATGTAAAAGTAGTAAAATAAAAAAGTCAAGGGTGTTAGAGGGTAGTTCAAAACAATTCATCTATGCCATGATGCAACGATATTTCTCGGATGGGCAAGTTCTCATTCTTTGGACACTCCACCTAATCCTAAATGTTTAACGAATTTCAATAATTTTCAAACGAGGACTAGCTTCGATAAGTTTATAAACGGCTGCGATGTTTTCTTAAGTGATGACATGAAGTCTGACTTGTAATTCTTTGTGTAAAATTTTTAGTAGCGTGTTTTGGTCATGCTGATTTTTTTTTCAAATTTTATTGGGCCCATTATTTTAGTTGGCAGAAAACTCAATTACGATACGATGCGTAACGGAGCAAGAAACTTCATCTCGCTCAACGTAAAAGTAACGAGTTGAGATCTCTACAATTCATCCCATCACTACTGATAATCTCATCGACCTCACAAATGTTTAATGGTCTCAAGAATGGAAGGTTTATATTTAACCCAACCCTAATTTTTTAACGTATTAAGATTCTTTTGTAGAATGGTAGCATTTCAAATAAATAAATTATTTTTTTATTTATTACATTTCTCACAATTGCGAACTCACGCTTAATTATCAGACTTCATTTTTAATTTCCTTTTGTGCCATTAACAAATTTCTGAATATATATATATATATATATTTTATATTGTAATATTCTAATTTCCTTCTCTAAAGTATGATTTGAAAGTTATTCTAAGATAATTTCATCTTTCAAACATTTTTCTTTAGATTCTGAAAAAATGTATGTTTTTCTTGGGAGCCGTTTGATCTGTTTCCGGTCGGTAGCACTGCCATTGGTCATGCCTCGTCAGTGGAATATGCAACAAGTTGCCCCTCCTTTTCTACTTAAGAGAAGCCAGCCTTCTACTCTTAGTGTAAGGTTTTGTCTCTCTAATGGTGTTCTAGCCTGCTCCTCCCGCATTGTCTTCATAAGCTAGTTTTTAGTGTCCGCATTAGCGCAAGTCATCCGCTAAACGTCCTTTTGAATTGCAACGAACTGCTACTCCTAGTAGGAGTATTGTCTATTTCCTCAATAAGTTGTTCTGGCTTGTTCCTGATTTAAAGTTACCTCAGGATGGCGCCTATCTCTTACTGCCATCATGAGTCCACTAACCGGCTCACTGTATGTACCAGTGCCCCTGAGTTGAAAAAATGCATTTAATAATCTTTTCTCCTCTTCTGGCTTTTCAGATACAGGCAACTTTATCTCCCGTTGCTGATCAAATTTTGTGGGATCTACCAATGGGACTAAAATTTTTCGAGCCACCCTAGGAGCTTTCGTCTGCTATATAGCTAAAAGTACGTGTTATGTCTAGGTTTCCTACTAGATGAGGATCCCTACGTCCCATGTCAAGTTACCGCAAATAATCTTAGCTGCGTCCTTGTAGAAAGTTTACGTTTTTAAAGTTACTTAATAATTTAAATTTTGTGGAATTGTATTTGTCATATTAAAGCTGCATATTTGTTCCCTCGTACCACATAGATTGAAGATACATAACTGCACTAGTGATTGCAATTGCGCTGCAACTGCCCAATTGAATTTGATTTTGAATTTTTGCGTTAAGTTCATAAGTTTGTCATTGAAATGTGTGATAGAAATTAGCAGTATAATTTAATGATTTTTAGATATAAATATGTAGAGTACAGTACAATTGCTTTTAATAATTACTAACATGAACAATTACTTTAGAAGAAAGACAAATTCGAAAATTTCAGTATGTATAAAGCATATACATAGCAAAAGAGGCATTGAAAGGGTTTGGAATATTGTTTGGATTCTTTGGGAGTATCAAATTTCACTTATAAATCCATCACAACGTAATTGTTTCTACAAGGACGGAAACAGGGATTAAAAAACGTTTAGAGATTATAAAAACAGAACAATACAAACACTTTGGAGAGGTCAAAACGACTGCGAATTGTGAACACAAAGCTGTTATTAAATTTATTAGCATAAGAGAATCATCAGAGGATTGAATACTATCTGGTCAAAAAGTTAAGTCAACGAAACTAAACCTAGAAATTAAAAAGTTAGGTAAATTATAACAATTAGACAATTATAAACTCTTATTAGTAATAAGAAATTTATAAAGAATATACTGCAATTGAAAATTAGAACTTCAGGCCCAATTAAAATAATTTAATAAAATACTTATTTAGAATTTAAAAATTTGCCCAAGACATTTACTCTAATCTTGATTATTTTTAATTTTACAAAAAAGCAACCATAAATAGAAAAAATTTATATTAAAAAAATTATTTATATAAAATTATATGCAGTATTTCTATGTTAAACCTAAGTGGGATGTTTTGTTATTTAAACTACGAAATATTCCACAATTAAGTGTTGGTAATTTTCTTGTAGGTGTGCATGTGGTTAGAATAGATACGGTCCATTGTTAGGTAAGGTAAAATTTGCACAAATTTAAGTTTGCTGTACTTCGTTAATTCTTTCAACATAATTCATCAGATGTTATTTGTCGCCAACAAATTATGCACTAGGTTATACAAGTGTTGGTTTTGGAGACTGAATTTGCAAGTTATGAGACATGGTCCTTGTGGGATATTTTGATTCAACTCAACCATCCAGAAGAAAATTTTTCTCTTTGATAATAAGTTGAACTGAAAAACGTAACTCACACTTGAATTAATCCACAAGTAACAATTTCCAATTTGTACCTTTTTCTATTTGTACTATGTTAGTATATTAATATCCAATTATTCAACAGCAAGAATATCATTTAATGAAGTAACTGACATGTTATGATGAGCCTTAGAAATTGTAATTTTCTTTTAATGTTCAGCACAACAATCCATATAAAGTACAAATAAAAATTTAGAAGGGAGAAATGGTGCAGAATCATTTTAATGAGGTCGTAATCTTAGCGTGTCACTATCGATGCTTTAGTATTATTGTATTATTATTATTATATATATATATATTTTATTATCGATTGTCAAAGTGTTATATTTTGATTTACTGTGATTTAATGGATTGGTTACAATTTTGCACATTTGATTTAATCATATAAAAATAATAAGATTGTATCAGTTTACTGTTGTTGAAATATTCTCAGAGCAGATAGTCATGTGGTTGGGTTGTAGGATTTTATGAACAAATCGAAAAATTTGGAAATTGTACTATATATAAAAATTATTTACATTAAAAAATAAAGAATGTACAGAAAAGAATGGTGTCAGTCGCATCAGTTCTTAAGAAAAATCTAAGTACTTAGATATCTTAAGGGGGGTAGATTAAGTTGAGATAATATTGCTTCTTCTAACATATAACTTAAATTTACAAGAAACAAAATTAACACAAATTTATATTTTACATTGTACTATCCAACGGACGTTAGCGATTAAGCAAGATATATCAAAAAATTATTGAAGCATTATTTTAATATTCCTTTTTCAAAAATACTATGCTATTGACAATTTCGCATTTTGTATTAGAAGACTTATATGCCCATATTCCATTAGAACAAAACTCCATTAATTTGGTCTTGTCGATCCATTAAAGATTTTTTAGTTTATTAAGTGGGTAGTTGTGTAAAGTTCACTAAATTTTCAAATATAAGATTTTGTTTTACAGCTTAGTATTGTACTTATTTATTATAATTTCACTTTAAATTTCCTCTAAACTCTTAAAATGTACCACGGTTGTGGACTAAAATAATGTTAGTGCGCTATAACCTTCTTGTCAGCAAGATAATTAAAATAATTGGGTGTATTCAATTTGTTGAAATTTGCCAATAATGGTTTAGATTTTCCTACTTGGTATTTTCAATTTTAATAGCTTGTGCGGTGCTCCATTATAGTTCTGTGTAAGAATTCGAGGTTTCATCAGTTGCATAATTTTGTAATTTATAATTTTTGATGCCATTTTTGAATACAATTCTTGTTAATGTAATAAATAATGTCTATGTACTATTTTATTTATTGTAACAAAGATTAAGCAAAAGCTAGGCAATGGTTTATATAAAGACGAATCAATAATTGAAAGCAGATTATTTGTGTACAGCCCCTTTGCTGGAGAACACCATCCATGGAGAGCCGCAAAAGGAGGATTACCCAACCGTGCAGCTGTTAGGCCTGATCATCGAATTACTCTCGTTTTGCGTGGAACATCACACCTACCACATAAAAAACTGTATATTGAACAAAGACTTGCTGAGGCGAATTTTAGTGCTTATGAAGTCGACCCATAAGTTTCTCGTGCTGTGTGCCCTGCGGTTTATGCGCAAGCTGATCGCTCTGAAGGATGAGTTTTACAACAGGTACATCATTAAGGGGAACCTGTTTGCGCCCGTGGTGGACGCGTTCGTGAAGAACAATGGGCGCTACAATTTGCTGGACTCTGCTATCATAGAAATGTTCGAATTTATCAAACTGGAGGATATCAAAACTCTGTGTTCTCACGTCATAGAGAACTATGGGAAGTCATTTGATGATATTTGTTATGTGCAAACCTTCAAAGCGCTCAAGCAGCGGTACGATCAGCACCAAGATAAGTTAAAAGATCGCGATAGAAATACATTGGATAGGTAATATTTATTGTATCAGTTAAGTGTAAGGAACTAAAGAATTTTTTTGTTTAGTGTACCTTCTATATTGCGAAACAGCCGGTATCGTCGCGATCAACGGCAAATGGACGAGGAAGAAGAAATGTGGTTCAACGAGGACGACGACTTTGATGACAACGAAGCTGTCGTGCCTGCTGCCACAACAGACATTCTAACGAAGAAACTTGATCCCGATTTGGATAGCATCGGCAAGATCATGGACAAAAAAGTAGAAGCCAATGGCCCTAAGATAAACATCACGCCTGTGAAGACTTCCATGTTGAACAACAATGCTTCTGGAGACCAACCGCCTAGTCCTATGCCTGCTGAAATTAGATCAGCACTTTTTAAAAGGGTAAGTTTATTTTTATTGTTCTTTAATGGTGGAACTAAATGGTTGACATTGATTGTTAATTTTTTTCTTACTAAGATAATTGCACAGTTTTTTACATATCCTGTTTACAAATACAATTAATTTTATTAAATATTGAAAAGTATACTACAAGAAATAATAGTATTTTAATATGCTTAATAGTGTTTAATTGTATTTTTTAATTGCATGTATTTTTATAACATGGTAGTGTAAAAAGTGGATAAGCTAAAATTAAGACACTGAAATTGATTGATACCATTTTAAAGAGATTGAGATTAAATTACTGATTTTACACAGTTTATTAAAAAGGACAATATATATTTTTCCCTTAAACTTATAGAGGCTAATGTATAGGGAAAATATAACCATTCTAAAATGCATTTGATTCTTTTGAGTAATGTATGCTATTTGTGTTTTGGAGATTTTGTTTCGGGAAATGTATAGATTTTTTGATTTCAAATACTTATACTTTATTTGGTTTGTTTATGATAAATTACTCAAGTGAATGCATATTTATCTTTAAAAAAATGTTAATAGTTCATATATTAGTACGTTTAATAAGGTATGGGATATATTAGGTGATTATGAACGTTGGCGCTTGATTTCTATAATGGCTGAAACATTGCCACATAGCAGCGCTTGTGTTAGGGTTATACTGTATATTAAAGGACAAATGATGGCATTAAGTCGGTGTTGCATCAGATACCATTACAGTAAGTCAATTTGTGCGTGAAAGAAAATTTTCAAGTTCCATTTGCGTTATTGCATGTTTTAAGAATTTTGAAAAGGAGTTTATATTTAAGTGGTTTCGCAGATTTTATCCTAATCAATTAGTTCTGCTCTGGACAGTGTTCAATCATTGTATGTGGTTTAATAGAAAATAAACCAAGGTTTCAATTGAAAAAATTACTAATAGTCTAAATACTGAAAATGCATCTGCATTTTACTATTTTAAGAAATTTGCATTCACTTTAAAGCTTGATACTTGAATGATGCCACATTCTTTGATGGACAACATTAAAATGGACCACGCTCTGGCCATTTCTCTGTTTAGACACCTTTTTTTGGATCGAGTCGTAACAGGCAATAAAAAGTGGATCCTATATAACAATATACCATAAAAAGGAACCAAACTAACTCAATATGAAAATGCATGGAATATTCCGTTTTTGACGATCAAAAACCGTCATACTCCATTACGACGTCAGACTACCTGTCGTTAACCAATCATACGAATTCTGAAGGAAGTAAAATGGAAAATTCTCCAGCACATACCGTATTTTCCAGGCCTCGTTGCTTCAAATGTTCATCTGTTCTGATCTCTGCAGAATAGTTTGAATGACAAGATAGATAGAAAGGGTACACCAATCAGAGTTGAGTGATGCAATACAATCTACAGAAGAGAGAACGTTAAAGTTTAATGGTTTTGAAGTGTTTTCTTTGAACTGTAAGAGCTATTTTGAGGGGAAAAAGTGAAATACTTTGATGTACATTTTATATTTTGCAAAAGATATAAATCTGTCAGAAAAAATAAATTACAAAGAGTGTCTGGAGTTCTTGATCAGAATTTTCTGAAATTGAAGGGAACATGAAAAAAGGTAATGACGTATTTGATACATCTATGACATAGATAAGAGAAGAATATTTTGTATTGACATAGACAACAAAGAAGGAAATTGTTATTGGTTTTTTAAAGTAGAATAATGCAGAGGATTAGGCCATCGCTATAGGCGTGTGATCAAGGGTGTTTGCTCCATTGGCCGCGAACCCAGTGAACGGGCGAATTCCAACTCATGGATGTATGTGACGTTCTATTATACGTTCAGTGAATACATATAGTAATAAATCATCATGACACACCCCTAAACCCCCCCTGAAACTGAGAAAGATGTGCGCCGAAGCATTTATAACAATATTTTATATTTACCTCTTTGCGTTAAACATATAAATCAAAATTTAAAAACTCACTTTTACAATACACACTATCATTAATAGTGAGATACAAATAAAATCGCCACTTCTAAACACAAGTTACCCGCAGCACTAACATACGAGTGCCCAAAAATGGGTCAGTGTATACCTGACTACTGAAATACCTGCACTTTTTTAAACCGGCCAATAACGGTCAGTTATTTAAAATGAGCGGGAATTTTTGACAGTTTTATTACTATATGTATTCGCTGAACGCAGTATAGTATGTAAGGTTGCATGTTGGCCCAATAAGCCCTCTAGACTACAGTCGGTAAGTGTACTCCATCAATAAAAATAATATCCAAAGGATCTAAACTAAACTGCTGCTGATGGGACAGTTTGAATGGGAAATAAAAAAAGGATCCAAACCTGGAAGAGCACCAATTTATATTTTTAGGGAATTATCAGATCTAACAGCATATACTAAATGGCACGATATAAAAAGGGAAGTAAAGCCTGTGTGATGACTGACCCCTGTATGTTGAAATATAAAAACATGTACCTATTTTACACCTAAATTTATACTGACAATATTTAATGCATGCAACTTTTAGTTGTACATTTGAACAAAAAATGTAAGCATCTGTTATTTATAGAATAACAAATAGATCTTGATTTTTTGTAAAAACCATACCCAAGTATGTTGGTAGGTGCAATAACCCCTTGAGGCTGCAATGGCGGTAAGTGCGTCTCAAAGAAAAAACATTTATTTAGTGGAATTACAAGATTTGATAAGAAAAGCGAACGAAGCCAGGCTGGCTATTACAAAGCAATATATTTGCTTATTAAGACATGGGCCATGGAAAACAACTAAAAGTGCCGTAAATCAGATGTATATGTGATTATTAATAATAAGTTATTTTATTCAAGGCTAAATGAAGATTCTGTAACAGTTCAGAATATAATTTTAGTTAGCATCTGAAGTCAATAGCAAGTATGTTGTAAATACATTTGCGTATTTGGGAAAAAAAGTGATGAACATATTCCCAAAACGATGTAGATGTGACAAATCAAATGGTAAGAAAATAAGTTGTAAAATCGAAATCTTGCAGATATCCTCTCCACGTTTTTCCCAATATTCTTGTTGACTTAGCTGGAATAAATGTATGGAGACGAACTTGCCCTTAAATATCAAGAATTCCAGGAAAAATAAGCCAAAAGTATCAATAAATGTAAGTTTAGATTTGTTCATATAAAAAACTTATCAAATAGGTTAGTGTAAAGATAACGAAATTAAGAAAATATATTTAGAATAGAAAAATATGAGCACATTAAATGCACACTTGAGAACTCAGTTATTTGTAAAAAATACATTGAAGACTAGTAAAATATACATTATTTATTTTTGTTAATTATTTATATTTAATTAAATGCAATGTGTATGTATGTGAATATAAAAGCAAGTAATAATATAGCTACCATTCATTATTCCTTTTTTTCATATTTATAACGAAAATTTAAAAACAAATTTATTTTGCGTCTTTAATTTGGTATCAAATTGACTCATAATTCAATTGTAAAAAAAACAATTTATTTAAAATTTAGTAATTTAACTGATAGTAGGAATTATGTATACATGAAGTATAGGTAGTTTTTGTGTCAAGACTTTTTTTAACGAAATTGCTTGTGTTTGTAATATGTTGAAATTGGCCACATTTTTTTGTATTTCAAGTATGTCCGTATCATATTAATAATATAATGGTATTAAGTTCATAAGGACATGGTTTCTGTATTGGTTTTAGTAGTGCACTAAAATGCATTATTACATTACAAAGAAATTTCCAAAAATAGTACTTGACATTGAAACCCATGATGCCCTATTGTATCTACAAATTTACTCAATATTGTCCTGAAGACCATAAAAGAAAAAATGGATAGGATACTTTAAAATTTGAAGACCTTTAATGATCCTGAGGAGGTTGATAGTATGGCAAAAAAGGTGTGTACAGATGTTGCTTCTAATAACTATGACTTTAGGTGATCTGCTATCACAACTGATGGAACCCCATGCCATAATACCCATAATTGGCATTGTATGTCTCATACGAATGCAGTCTTCTAGTTCTTCACTTCTTCACGTTTACGGCGTATTGATGTTCGATTATCATTTCGGTTTAAATAAAATCTAGAATCATCAGAAAAGATGATTCTATGCTACTTAAGTGTTGACCTTCGTTGTCGGTGCAGAGAAGTCGATAATAGTCGCAAGAAATTGTGTTGTTAATCTCATTGCGAGTAATGAACGTTAAATAAAGGACACGGTGCCATGTAGTGGTCCACCATTGTTAAGGCGTTATGGCACTTAAAGTCGCACTATGTTCTATAATCGCAAGCCCTCTGAAGATTACGTTCCCCCTGATTGGTTATCTTGCGTACTGTACTAGACTCCGGTCTTTATAAATCAGTATCTTTTTGGGCTTCCTGGTTCCAGATTCGTGCTATAGCGACCAATTCTTCGATCTATTTCACCTAAGAAACATCTTCATGTAGGCCAACAATACGTCATCTTTCAAATTCACTAACTTGTTAATAATATACTCTGTCGATGTTTTTCGTGGGCTATCTTTAAGTCTTCTATTAGTGGGAGGGACATAGCCTATGCTTTTTCTTTACTCTCTTGCATTTGATATTGCATGACATGTGCATATGAGCTGACGGAATTTAATTTTATCCATTCGCATATGACATCTTTCCTCGCGTAATCCACTTTTGAGATCCTACAGGAAATCTATTTTCACCATATTTAATCGCTCTTGGTTCCTTTTGTAAATTATCAATAGATTCCACAATGAAATGGTATGTTTACTTTTATATTCAGGATATCATTAAGTTGTTGGGCTGCTGCACTCCCGGGATTAGTTT
Organism: Sinelater perroti; assembly: GCA_036346155.1. Classification (NCBI taxonomy): domain Eukaryota; kingdom Metazoa; phylum Arthropoda; class Insecta; order Coleoptera; family Elateridae; genus Sinelater; species Sinelater perroti. The sequence continues at coordinate 31,337 of JARFIY010000276.1, forward strand.
TTCATGTATGTCTCCATCACGAGTCTAGAGATATTAGTATTTATTGCAACACTTCGACTATTTTCTACTTTTATAGCTTCAGGTTTATCTCAAACTACTGGATATCTAGTTTTATTCAAATTTACTTTTAAACGTCGTTTTTGTATTGTTCCATGGTTCATCTTATTATAACAAATATGTTCTCTTTATCATTAGTTACCAGTAAATAAAAGGATGTAAAGACAGTCTTATCCGTTCTCTACACCCATTCGGCATTTTTGCTGTAAGGACTTTCTTAGACAGCATGGGGGACAATGAGTATCCTACGCATGTTTTAGAAGGCTTTGAAATGTTTTTTACCATATGCATAGAATTGTTTTTTATAATTGTGTACTTGACAAGAAAATTGTTAGGTATACAAATTTACTATCAGTCACAATATTAAATCGATTATAAACATGTATTAAGAGGAGAATTTTTACTGTCAACTTCTGGGTTACAATTATACTCCATAATATTGGAACATATAGTTGACATAACATCTAATACTATAATTTATCGTGAGTGCCATAATACATGTGTAGCATAGGGAAAGTTGTTTTCCTAGTACGAGCAAGAAGTCGTAAATGTTCCAAAGTGGAAACAAGTCTGAAGGGTTGGTTATAACGTCTTCTGGACAACTAAAGAATTTAGAATGCGACAATTTTAAGAAACTGCTGGTTGAAAATTCGTGCCAAACATGAAAATAATTTCTATTAAGCTAGGTAAAATTCAAGTAGCATTATTGTTCGATTCTACATATGCTCACTATTAACGACAATAGTCAATCACCACAATAAACCCTCTCTTTATTATCCAGGTCTAATAGAAACAGTAACAAGTGGTAAAAGTGGATATAAAATAAAAAGTCCGGTGATTGGTATTAGAAAACAAACAAAACGGAAGATGCAGACAAATTGTTTTTATTGACCTTTCAAATAATCAGACCATTCGTCACAAAATATTTCTGAATTGTTCATAAAGCTTCTGGAGGTACTATCAGTAAAGATCTCTTTAGGAATCGATTGCACAACCACTGTTACGCGTTCTTGGATTTGCAAGACGTACGCCTTTTATGAGGTTCTTTAAGTCGGGGAAACAAAAAAGTCTGGAAACACAAAAAAAAAACATGGGAGAAATGATGATCTTGGTCATACATTGTAGTACTGAAATCTCCATATGTTTCCATCACAAATTGGAAAGATATGTTCCGTTTATTCATATCTTTGCAGCGTGTTCTTGCTAATGTTCAATCGCACTCGCTTGATCATATGTAGGGTTCTGCTTATCGACAATTGATCCTAACACAGCTCATCCTCAGGCGCTTCCTTCAGGTCGCAAAAGTGTTTGAATCGATTGTAAATAAATTTTCTGTTTACTCTTTTAACAACGTGATGTTCATTCATTGCTGCATTACACTATGACCACATCGACTACAACTCCCGGCGTGTTTAGCTTGATAGTCATCTGTACTCCACGTTAGGTGCTTCTCATAGTCTTTGGGTAGCACACCTGGTCCATCTTACTGCACCGTTTACTGAACTTTTTAGGCGTCTCATTAGATGAAAATTATGAATTACCATCAGTTGCAAAACTTAATATTCATAACAAGACACCTCATTTATGAATTTGGTGAAAAAATTACTGTTTAATGTTTAGATGCTCTTCTAGATTACTTTGTTGCTTTAAAGGTATTCTAAATTTGTGTAAATACGAGGGGTTGTCCGCAAAAAGATATTTTTGGCGTTCTAGGCTGACAATTTATCACCCGCCTTCCCTGAAATTTTTGCAAGGTGGGAACCTGAAACAATTTATTTACAAATGGTAGCCGTGGTATAAGTCGGTGGGGCGACCTTACGAAAGTGAGATATGCAAAACGATTCTGAAGATAGGCAACCAAACGTACGCTTAGAGGTCAGCCATGCCACATTGCATATCAGCATTACTTTCTGTTCAAATGTATAGTAGATACGTTAATTTTCATTAAAATAGACCGAGATTAATATGTACACGTAAAAATTACTTTAAAGCGTTTATTATGAAAAAATATAGCTTGAGCTGATAGATGAACATTGTATGCAAAACATACTTGAATGAGATTACCTGTAACCTCTTGTAAAAAACATGAACAAATCAGTTATTCTGTGAATATATCACTATGGGCCTGATATAAAGGCTAATCTCTGTTTGATGTTGCAGGGTCTAGTGGACTACGAGGGCGGCGATTCTGATGAAGAGGAGGAGGAGGGGAGTGAAGTGAATAAACGGCCGAGAATTTCATAGTTTAAGGACAGGTAAGTTACGAATGAACGCGGTGTGTCATGCAACTTCGTGTGATCTCATAGTGCAGTGAGCATTCTGAATGAACTGTCAATTAATTATGCCGTAGGTAGTGGTTTTGTTACGGGTCGCGTTTTTAAACTGACGCAGATTCGGATAACACCTAACGGATTGGCTGAACCGGGAGTGAACCGATCGGTCCGATATCGCGCGTCCCGACATGCCGCGCCGCAGCAGGAAGCTTTCGGCGCTGCAGCATTTGTATCTTCCGTCTGTAAAATTGAGTGACATAATAAAACGTGTGCCACCTTTTATTGTGCAACTGCAGTTTTGGTTTGTACGTACGGTCTCTGGAGTGACCCGGAGGTTGGAGAGTATATGAAAATTTTCGTTTTGTATGTCTGAGATCTATTTTTCAAAATTATCAGTTAATACAGGGTGATCCTATAATGTATTGTTCAGCTGTTTTCTAAATCCAACAAATCAGCCAAGTGTCTTTTGCGATAAATTTTTATATATTTTCCCGATGTACAATAATCTAAAGACATTTTGAAAATTATATAACCTTACCATTACGTTTTAATAGAATTGTTACAGATTATTTTGGTTTTACAAGTTCTAGTGAACTTTATAATGAAAACTAAAACGGTAGGCTTAAGTGAAAATAGATCAGTAGTCGATAGCTTATATTATCGAGTAGACAAAAAGATGTAAACAGTGTAGTGTCAGTGGAAGTATTTAGTTTTGTGAAATTTCTTCGTACTTTTGTTCGCTGCTTAAACAGTCAATGTGATAATGGTTTTCTTTTATTTTACATTCTGTTAATTGGATTGGCAACAAGTTTGTCGCTTTAATTTCATTTATTTGGTGCTTATTGTACAAGAGTTTAATAGATGTCTGTCTAGATTGAGCAATTTATGCATCTAATTTTGTCAATCGATTGAGTGGACCGAAATATAATTTGCATACTTCAAAATCAAAATGACCAAACTTAGCATTCGGCAACGAATGAACCTGTTGCAACAACAATTTGTTCTTCATTCAGCCAAGTTCATCTGAAAGAACTACATTTTAAGATTATAACTTTATAGCATCGTTGAATGATTATGCATTCGTACGTGTTGGTACTAAATACCACAAATGTAATATAATAATAACAATACAATAAATTGTTGTTTCAACCACAGATTATACAACGCATTTGAATGAATTTATACAAAAAAATTTCGAGTAGTTCCATTTAGTTTCAAACAAACGTAAATTTGTGTTATTTCAAAGCGATGGCACAAATCTCTGCTTGTTTGCAATTAAATAGCAACCGATTGCTAAATTATTTATTTAAAAAAGGTGTACAAAGTTAATTTATTTAAAAACATGTAATTGTAAATGATGAATTAATTTAGCATTGGCTCTAGCAAAACGAAAGCAGGCCGAGGTGGCGTTACTCAACACCTATCGTCTGATGCAGTGCAAAATGAATTCTTTGAATCTGTTACTTTGTAAGTTGCAAACCAGTGTGCGGCTATCGAAGTGGGGAGAATCCTCGGCGCGCGCTAGCCTGTATTTGTTAAATCATTGTACATTGTTTTTATGGATCAGCGTTTAGTATGAGGTTCATGCGGTTTTGATATATTTAACCAACGCATTTTGTATGAAATGTGATTAATAAATTATACTAATTATTGCTATTTTATTTCTTGTACTGTTGGTGTAGTGAGGCTATACTTAAGTTTTGCCTGCTTGACGTGTTGCACTGAATTCGGAAGGCCATCTCGATGTTTTGTTGAGATATCAGAGGAGGCGTAAATGAATCGATCACGATGTAAAATTGTACATACAGTTTTATTAGTACTGTTTCAAATATGTTCGCTCAAGGCTCACAACAGCAATACAAAACGATAGATAAGGAATCCGCTGAACATCTTAATTGTATGAACAACATGAGCGAATATGTTAATGCATAACAGTGTACTACTAGCCATGTCGTTATTGTACAAAAGCCGTAAATATATTAAAACAACGTCTAGCCTGGCAAAATAAAACTGCCAAGCCGAAATTTGTGGTTTTCTATGGGGTTTTGCGTGCGCCAGTGTGTACTTACAAGTTTTATTTTGGTAGGCTATAGAACGAATATTTCTTCAAGATCAATTTTAGGTAATTGTGAGAAATGTTGTGCACATTATTTATTAAAAGGTTTTCAAAACGTGGCAGCCTTACCATATTTTTTATACGAGCGTTTTTTTAATAACAGTATCACGACTATTCCATGCGTTTTCTTCCATGTTTGCGTTGATCCACGTCAGATTGATGTTTTAAAAATGAAAATGTAAAATAAAATATTGTATTCGTTATATTTAGATAATAAATATAAGTGAAAACGAACGCAGTTTTACTCAGACTAGTGGTCCGCTTTGCTGCTAATCACTTCTGACCGTAGGCGTTCGGCCAGCGCCTTCCTGACTTGCAGCTGCTGTTGCTCGATGCTGGTTGATTCCCCCGCCAGGACGGCTTCCGCCATCTTCGCGGACTTGGGCCGGCCCTTGCCTTTCAAGGAGCCATCCACGTCTAGGTGCTTTTTGCGCGCCTCTTTTTTTAGAGCTACCAGTTTGTCCCGTTGCGCTCGCAAGTATTCTTGCCTTTTCTTCAATTCGACCGTGTCAATCTGAAAGGACAAAAGTGTAAGTAAAGATGTAACGTTAAATGTACAGCAGCCAAACTTGCATACCATAAGAGTCTAAATTTTCAGTGACAATTTCTTTGATAATCAAAATTTTCTAATTTTTTTTTTAATTTCGCTTGAGCATTTTGTGGTGACTATTCTCATAAAGTAATGGAAAGTCCATGTAATTTCCATATTTATACTTTCTTACAAAACGAGATGTAGATGCAAAATGGCAAATAAACACAAGTGTTGACTTATTTGTGGTACAGTATACAGATACGGCTGATTGAAGCACATAATATTCTGGAAATTAAGGGCACAACTTCAAGGGAAAGGAGGCGGGTCAACTTATTTTGAATTTATATCAAACTGCATCACTTTTTTTAGTAATTACATGCACAACCCCAAGCAAAATATATACTCTGTTGACTACTACATGGGCAAAGGTATCCAGATAAACCCTCTGGAAAAAAACATAGAATGAGATAAAAATCCAGGTCATACACACTTGCGTTAGACAGATGAATAAGTCAGCAGAGCTGAGCGATTTTCAACATGGCTTGACCATTGAGTCCCATTGTTGCAACAAATCAGTTCGTAAAATGTCGGCCTTGCTACAAGTGCCTAAATTAACTGTAAATGTTATAAAATGGAAACGTCTGGGAACTGAAACGAGGTGGTGAGCTGCATGAACTTAATCGTAGCCCTTGAACTCTAAAGAGAGTTGTAATAGAAAGTCAGATTCTTGGTAGCAATAATCATTCGTGATTTTTAAAGTTAAAATTTTCATAGTCGTATGCTCACAAGCCCAACATACTCATGGGCAACACTAAATGTCACTTGCAATGATCCAAAAGTTACCGCTATTGGACAATGGAAACAAGTTCTGTGTAGTAATCAATTTTGCTACACAGTCTGGTAATCCTACGGACGCGTCTTAGTTTTGCAGATGCTAAAAAACGTTTCTTATCGTATTGTGCCAACAATCCTGAACAATTTTTTAGGTGGGGTGTCTTTATTCCTGCAGTGAGTGTCCGTATCCTTTTAACCATATAGTGTATCATACATAAATTATGTAATACATTACGTTTTTGAGCGGGTGTAACATTGGTGGTAGAGGAACTACCGCACTGGTTCGCCAAATTTTGCACGTTGACCTCCACTTTCTTCCTTGCAATATCATGGTGGTTGAAGAACTGAAGGGAAGTGACTATGTATAGCGGTTTACGTTTACATAAACGACAATGGAAACCTTGAAAAATGATTGTATTCTGATAACAAGTGACGAGGCCCATTTTCACTTATCGGGGCTATAAAGAAATAAAATTACCTGTGCTGGTCGGAAAATAATCCACAGGAAGTCCATCTCTATATAGTGAGAGAGTATATGTGTAGTGCGAAGTAATCTAATTTGGCGTAATTGAACTTTACTTTATCCAAGAAAACGAACGCACTGTAACAGTTTAATTCACAGCATTACCTTACGATGTTGCGAGAATTTTGGATGCCTGAATTGAGAATATATCGGATTTGCTTTGGTAGGGTTTGGTTTCCACAGGATGGGGCTACTTGCCATACTTCAAGAGCTTTTTAAGGGAACATTTTCCAGAACGCCTCATTTAGTTGTGCGGGTTATGCAGTGGCCCCCTCGATCACCGGATCGTTCACTGTCTAATTATTTCTTAAGGAGCTACTTGAAAGTTTAGGTTTACACTGGAAAATCACGGGTCCTGGAAACTCTTTCGGATGCCACACTTTTTCGACCATTCCAGCACATTTCTCTGCAACCGATACCGTTAATCTCTCCAACAGTGCTGCATGGTATTAATCAGAAATGTGTTTTCTTTCTCAGGACAATTTCGTTAATATTTTTAATCATCCAGCGGATGGTCAGTCGACCTTGCGGAGTCTACTGTTTGGATTGCTATTTCGTTTCTAGTGAAAATGGTGGATCTAAAATTCTTCCATAGTCACATTACGCTGCAAACAACACATTGGATTTTTCTTAAACATTTTCAAGCAGTTGGCTGAAGTTTACATACGAATTCGCTTTTACTTTAAACGAGCAAATGTGCTACTATAATGTGCAAAGCATTTTTATATGTATTGTATTAAGCAAAATAAAATAAACTGAGTCAATTAAGAAGCCTATGTCTTCTGCTAACTTGGGCACTTTCACTCATCTATTGACTAACACTATATCGTGTACTTTTGGCAATGTTGTCAGCTGATTTGACAACTCTAGGGCCCGGAACTTTTTTAATATTTTTTTCACCGCGCTGGATTTCATGTACCAAAAGTCGTAAGAACCCAATGTGGGCAAAATCTTTTCATTGATTTCCTTTGCTGTTACATTTTTTAAAAAGAAAGAATTTAAAAATACACTTGAGAGATCCAGAATCGGTATTCGACGACTATTTGGATATTTTAGTCTTAGTGATTTTGAAACATCATTTCCTTCCTCATCAGGTAATAATATTGATAGTTCTGATGAAACCTCTTGGGACAATGGAGATGAAAATCAAACTAAAAGTAGTCTAAATACTTCTGAAACCATAAATGAAAGTAAACTGTAAATAATTTATACATGGTGAAAGATAGATCCAATTCTAACCAAATGAAGTACAAATAGTTCTACAAGAGCGTCCTTTCAATTTTAAGGAAGGTTAATATTTGAGAAATAATAATAATAATTCCCATTTTTTGTAGAATACAGTCACTTCTCTCTGAAGCAATATAATCCGTTTTACGAGATGGATTGGTCACCATTTTTCTTTGATTATATTTTCGCTCAGAGTTGCTTGTAAGTTTTTTCTTCTACTATTCTTCTCCATTCTGTTCTATTTCTTGTTTTTTTCCTTCCAGGCTACATTTTTCTTAAATCTTTCATTACTTTGTCATACCATCTAATTTTTGGCCTCACTCTTGGTCTAGTTGTCTCAGGTTTTCACATCAATTCCTTTAACATACTTGAATTTACGTTCTCATTAAGTGACTCAGTCATCTGATCCTTTGAGCTTTCATCACTTTCACAATATTCCTCACCTTCCATGACCTTCAAGAGTTCATGATTTATAAATTGTCTGTGCTCCCAATTTTCAATACTTTTTAGTCCCATTCTTGACGTCAATACCTTTCTTTCGAAGACTCTTAATTGTTCTTTTTCTATTTGTGTAGATCACATTATTTTAGCGCTAAATAGAATCGCAGGTTTAATAAGTGTATTGTAAATTTTTATTTCAGTTTTTACATTTACTTTTTTTGGTTTTCAGCATATTTGAGAAATAAGGTGAAATATAATTCCTAAAGTACTCAAAACATTATTGCTCCCTGATTTAATAAAGTGGTCAATCACCACTGTTATCAGTATCGCTTGGGAACGATTTCACATATTGGTGACTAAGTTTGCAGCGTAAAAGGAAAGAAGTGAGCACTACATCTCCAATTAGATGTTTTTATATAATAATAGTACGGCTCTAATGTTTCGCGTGGGAGCACGGCCTGCGAACTGAGAGGTTAAGGTTCTCATATGTTTCCTCGTTCTGCCCGGCCGTCGCGCACCATCTTTGATACGGGTGATGTGGCAAGCACCGCGCCTTAGACGACCGCCATTATTGCCCCTTGTTCTAGTGAACGCAGGTACTCAATTATTTTTAGTGACTGATTAGGCCACCCGCCAGGCATCAGAGTACCGGGAATGAACCCGGGTCCATCAGCATCGCAGTTCGCCCCTCAACCATGGAATTACGCTGGCTTAGATGATCTTAATAGACCGTTATAAAATATGAAAAGTCTATCACAATGTGCTCGCATTTCTATCAGTTCCGTTTATTTGCGATTATTCTTTTAGTGTTTTAGTTAGAAAAGTAAAACTGGGTGCCACACTCCGTCGAAAGCCTGTAATGTGTCTAGAAAAACTGAACTGCAGTAATTTCTGTCTTCTATGCACTTAGCTATTTCGTTAATTATTCTGTGTACTTAGTGGATCGTTGAATGTCGTTTGCGAAATCCAAATTGATGGTTGGTTACGAGTATCAGGAAGGCATGTTCGTCATAGATCCGTTGTAAGAAAAAGTCGTTCGAAGACTGCTTGTTATGGGTAAAAGGCTAATGGGTCTATAACACGTTGCTCGTATGGAGGTTTGCCGAATCGTAATGTTTCCATACAATCGGAAAGTACGATAGACTAAGCATGCGGTTGTAGATGTCGGTGAGTAGAACGATGGCTTTTCGAGATAAGTGTGGTAATATGCTCTTGTTATTAAGTCATATCTGAGGATTTTGCGTACATTTAATTTATAATTTCGTGGTTGAATTCTGATAATGAAATCGATGATGATCAATGGGATAACTTTGCATTGCCATATTCGTTTAGCTTGTCATTTTTTGCTTATAAGTTGGCGAATGTACTGTGGAATTTTATTGGTGTTTGCTATAGCTTATTCGTTTGCAAGGGTGGGGTGTCAGACAGCTTCTTATAAAACTCTTGTGGTCTAGATCTTCAGGGGTTTTGATTCTAAGTTGAAGATTTGCGTTGGTTTCTAAGTAGATATGAAATTCTTCCCGACCAATCTTTTCTGATGTTGAGGGAAAGACTTGTTAATAACAATGGCACTTATGCTAGTAATGGCCAGGATAGGGTCAGTTAAAAGATCAAGGTTATATTCTACTGCACAGTTGGTTCAAGGAAATCCATTAATTATGAAAAAGTCCAAGAGATCGGAAAGCTTCCTGGGAGCTGTTGGTAGGTGCTCCTTTAGTGAGGTGGTCATAAGTGTTTTTAACCATAAGACGCAATAGGTTTCGTACTTTTAAGGTAATGATGCTCGAGCCCCAGTGCGTGTTTGGCATTCCAGTCACTCTCAACGATGAAATTGGTTTCGAAAATTTGGAGAAACTTTTGATGTTTCTCTAATGATATAAGGGCTGTAAATTGCAGTTGTCGTAAAGTTTCATGATAGAGCTACTCTCGGCTTGGATCTTGCCTGATTTACGATGAGAAATAGATTTTCGGATTGTTACTCCCATGAGCACTATTGTCAGAATGAGGAGTATTATATACACAGTACTAGGGTAGAAGAAATGTTTGATCAGTGAAATGTAATTTCGATATAAGCGTATCTATTTTGTTAGCGTTTCAAGTTGCAATTTTTAGAAAGAGGATCATTAATTATAATTATTAACTTTCTACAGCGAAGCTTATAGTAGAAAGTTAATGAGATTATAATTCATGTCTTTCTGTGTGTCTGGAGACAAGATAACTTCCGTTCTGTCCAACGGATTCATTTCAAACGTGGCATACACACATCTTAGGTCAGTACCTTTCATGGGATTGATTTTAAGCCAAATCGCTTAACGGCAACCGGAAGTGACCGTTACGATTTCGCACCGCTGTAGAAAGTTTCCTTTACGGTATTACACCGTTCTTGTTATGATTGAATAATAAATACTGTTAGTTGTTCTCTTAACGTTGTTAAGTGGTCTTTGTTGTTTGAAGTCGGAATTGTGCTTGCTATTTGTGCATTGGGTGCCTTGTTTGTAGTATAAGCTGGGGGGTTTGATATTTGTATGGATGCATTTGAGATGATATGTTGCTGTTGGCTGTGATGATTTGTTTCGCGGCGCTACTAGTTGTCTATAGGCAGTGCACCCCCTTGTAATTATCAAAGTGATGCTCCGCATTCGGCTACTGTGTGTTTGGGCTTCTTGCATACTTCTGGCCATGTTGCTTGCCACTCAGTTGAAGGGTTTAGTACACTATGCCTTAGAGTGGCCGTAAACTTGAGATTTCATACACTGGATTAAATATTACGAAGCAATATAAAAATTTTAGATTGAATATCTCCTTGTTGTTTCTTCGGGATGTTTAATGTTTGTTATGTAGCAAACTTTATAGTCTACTTCTAATTCCTTCTCCATGTCATCATGTGAGATGTAGTGATGCAGGTTTCTAATTACTGTCCTACAGGCGCGTTCATCTTTTATTTGGTATGTGTGATGCACAATATATTCTTCTTTTAAATGCCTGATTAAAGTCCTGTACGTTTTTATTGTGCATGCATTTATTTTAACAGTATAATTTAACAGGGATTTGGTGTGATAAGTATCTTTCTCTGTTACTAAAGAAAGATTGGTTACCATGTCTACGAAGTTCTTCACATAAATATGAGCGGAAGTCTTGGGGTTTATACTGGAACATTTGTGGTTGCTGTTTCGGTTGAGGCGTTACTGTTTGTTATGTATAGTCATTTTGAAGGTAATAGATTCAGTTATTTGTATTTCTATTTTGCGTTTTTTTTTTAACTTGCCATGAGTGTTTGTTGTTGGATTCGAGATCTGTTTCGATCATGTTTGCATCTGTATTTTCAGTAGGTTCAATATTTAGAATAAATGTCGGTTGTTGTTGCGTAGTACACTGTTTGGGTTAGTTGTTGAGTTATTACATTGGTAGGGACTTCGTTGAGAAAACACTGGAACCTGTTTTGAAGGAAGTGCCGGTAGTGATAGAAAGTTGAATGTGGATGCAACAGGTTGTTACCGGTATTGCTGACTTAATGTTATAGGGGGTAGGAATTTCGAAGGTTGATTTGTTATAATGATCGTAGCAAAAAGCAGAACCGTTTATACGAATTATCGCACGGACACTTGAATATCGCCGAACACAAGAGTGATGATTCTCTTTCAACCATTAATCTTTGCTTTTTACAAATCAAGACTGTTCGCTTAAAACTAGTTCCTTTAGGCAGCTACACACTAGTAGAGGCGTTCTTTCCACTGTTTGTGACAGTCTTGGAAGGGTTATGCTGAAATGCCTATTAACACTCTTCTGCCGATTACCCTCTTCTGAGTGTTATCCAAAATAACTTCATCTGGGAAAATAAAAAAGTCACTGAAGTTACTTAAAATCTAACGTAAAACTAATTCACTTGCATTTATTCTCAAGGTTTATCGACAGTCTAAACATCATAGTAGTCCTTACTTTTCTACAATGTCGTGTTTTGAGATTAAAGATATTTCCGCGCAATGCTCATTTTTTATTTCTCCTTGGCCCTAGAAAACACGTACCCTGGATAAGCAATGTTTTCTATAAGCCCCTTCACAGTAGTGGATTTGCTAAGCTTTACACAAAAATTGATAACTTATCGTTGCTCAAACTTTTGCCGGTTCATTTTTGTAACACACCTCACACACACAACTTCACTTCAGAGGCCCTCAATTATCACATAGTAACAGTAATAATAAATTCAAATGTGTATTTAGCCTACTGCAGGAATTAGTTTAACTGCCGTGTGAAAGGGGAGGCAGAAGCTTGTCGGTTCGCGTGCAATCGTTTCAGGAGAACAGTAACCATCAGAAGATGTTTATACTTATAAGCTTAACAGATTTTCAACAGGCCTATGACACGATTAAACGAAGAAAACTATACGAAGTTATGCTGCAGTTAAATATCTCCAGAAAATTAGTGCGGATAACTAGAGGAAATTAGATGTAAGGTGGAGGTTTCCTCAGATAGAGATAATTTACAAATACATAAATAGTATAATTCTGGAGGAGGCACAAATTCAAAAAGAGGCAGAAAACAAAAGTGTCAAACAGAAATGAATATAGCTACCTGTAATGTAAGATCACTAACGCAAGAACCTCTGGACGAGCTAAAATATGAGATAAACAAAATAAATTGCAACTTATTGGGCATAAGCGAAGTAAGACGAAGAGAAGAAGAATGTAGACTGCTAGCCTCAGATTACACCCTTTATTACAAAGAAAATAAAGAACAAAGTATAGGGGGTGTGGAATTTTTAATAAAGAAAAATAATATAAATTATATAACGGATGTAGCGTATCGGATAGGGTCGCCTACTTAAATATTAAGATCTCGCATAAATATAAAGGTAATATATACTTAACCACCAACAAGAGATCATAGTGACAATCCAAGTACCACATGTTAATAGGAAGTTTGAACGCCAAACTGGGCATACGAAAGATCCACAAGAACTAAATGTGGGGCATAATGGTCTGGGAAATAAAAACTATCCTGGAGACATGATGAACTTTTTCGAGAGCAACAATCTATGTGCAGTGAACACTTTCTTCTATAAAAAGCCTAAGAGACAATGAACCTGAATAATTCCAGATGGAAAGACCCGAAATGAGATAGATTATATCATGTCATCACATAAAAACATAATCAAAGTTGTGTCAGTGCTAAGTATATTCGAAATTAGAAAGACAAAAACTTACAAGAGCAAGCTAAAACAAAATAAGGAGCAATACCGACTATAAATAAAACAAGTGCTCCCTACCAACTTAGAAGAAAAGCCTATAAATGAAATAAGCAAACTTATAACAGAGACAATCAAAAAAAGCAGGTGCTGAAGTGGCTAGAGAAGAGGACAAAAGAAAAGTGCAAAGAGTAAGTGAACAAAAGAAAAAGCTAATGGAACAAAGAAGACAATTAGTAACATACGGAGAAAGGAACTCAGACGAGTATAGGGATCTAAATAAGAGAATTAAAAAAATGAAAAAAGACATTAGAATATATAAAGAAGAAATAATTAAAACAACAATAATCTATAACTTAAATATCAATAATAAGTACCAAAAAGAAATCTCTCGTATGGGTAGAAAAAAAATAAAATTGAAAAACCACAAAGGAAAAACAATCACAAACAAGGATGAAATTACGGAAATAGCTGAAACATTTTATACATAAATCAGAGGCTACAGAAAGACAGAAAATAAAAGACCAAGAAAACTGAATGTCAACTCGGAGGATATACTCGAGATAATAGTAGGAGAAGTGAAAAATTCACTCGAAAAAATGAAGAATCGACGTGCTCCGAGAGAAGATGGAGTAATTATAGAACTAATAAAAGGAGGAGGGGAGACAAATTTGCATATTATTCAACACATGCATAGAAGAGAGACCTGCAGATATGGAGAAATGCAGTGATGGTTTTTATACACAAAAAATTCTCATTAATGTATAAACTACTGTCAAAAGTAATAACAAAAAGATTAACTAATAATGGCTCTAACTCCCAGTTCTCTGACCAGTTATCACGCACCATCTCTAGTGCAGGGCAATGTGGCAAGCACCGCAAGCGCCTGAGACGACCGCCATTATTACTCCTTGTTCGAGTGAAAGCAGGTACTCTATTATTTTTAGTAACTGAGTAGGTCACCTGCCAGGCATCAGAGAGCACCGGGAAATGAACCCGGGTTCGTCAGCCCGTCCCTCAACCACGGGACCACGCTGGCATGATTAACTAATAAGCTTTTATCAGCCATCTGAACAAGCTGCATTTCGTAAAAACTATGGAACGCTACACCACTTGCTAACGCTCAGAGTCCTAATAAAGAAAACCACAGAATATAACCTACCCATAGACCTAGCGTTTGTTGATTATCAAAAGGCGTTCAATAGTGTAGAGCACTGAATTATAAAGAATGCTCTTCAGAACGGAAGAATAGACTCCAGATACTCCACCTTAATCCAGGACATATATAAGAATGCAACATTTACGGTTAAATCATAAAAAGAGTCAAAGCAAGTAAAAATAGAAAAATGAATGACAGGCAGATAATATGTCTCCGAAAACTGTTCACAGCCGCATTGGAGAATGTGATTAAGTGGGAAAAGAGGGGAATAACCATAAACGGAGAAACACTAACGACGTGGTGCTGATCACAGACAAAATTGGGGAGCTAAAAGAGATGCTAAAAGAATTAAATAAATAGTCGAAAAGAATAGGATTATGAATTAATAAAGAAAAAACAAAATACATGTTAAGTGTAATAAAAGAAAAAGAAGGAATGATAACAATAAACAACGAAGAAATAGAGCATGTACAAAACTACATGTATTTAAGACAAAGAATAACCAAAGGAAAGCTAAAAACCAAACGAGAGAACTAAAGAGAAGAATAAAACAAGAATGGAGTGCTTTCGGAAAGTTAAACTATGTGTTTAGAAGTAAGTTCGAAAACTAGCAAAAAGTCCAAATCTATAACTAGTGCATTATACCAGTAATGACGTATGGCATAAAGACGTAACCATTAATATATTAGTCCTAGTCTCGTTGAAGATCAGAGACGACTTTTGACAGATCTTTTCCCATTGTCCTATTTATGCGCTCAACCATCCCATCGGACTGCGGCTGTAATGGAGTTGTGCTCGTTTTCCTAATGTCCTTCAAAAATAGCAAATTATTGTGATTTCAAAACGCGATAGTCATATGGATGTTGTAAAATAGCACACAATAAGTCTTTTGACCATAATTTCAAAACTCCTAATAAAGTTTTTTATCAAAAGAATCAAAGAAGATAATACACCACAAGACAACACATCAAATCATCAATTCAGCTTCAATGAAGAAATATCCAGTCGTTACCTATTACATTTAGGGGTACCCCAGGGAAGCATTCTTAGACCTCTCTTATACATAATGTACATACACAGCCGACATATCAACTATATGACAAACAATAATTGCTACCTTTGCAGGCAACACAACAATCTTCTCTAGTAATAAAATTTCTACTATAGCCTATGTAATCTGCAAAAAATCAATGTGAATGAGTTTAAATTCACTAATATCACATTTACTCTCCGTAGAAGAATTTCAATGTTCTTTTGTATGACATTCCATATTTTCTAGACAAAAGAACCGTAGATGGCGTCTAAGTATCAGAGTTGCCAACCGTAAAACACAAAAACCGCAAAATTTAAAGCCGGCGTTCAATTTGGGCCATCCTTTACACCAATGAATGTTTGCACGATTATTAACGAATAAGCTGTCTAAGAGAGTACACCGCAATAAAGCTTTAACTTACTTGCTTTCATGTTGTTCCCCAGTTTTTGATATATGATTAAGAGCTTTTATCTGTAGAATTATTGTAAGAACTAAAACTGAGTTCAAGCCTCATTAGAAAGAATGTTAACCAGTCTTCAAGCAGACATTTATGTTTTTTTAATGGAAATATTTCTATAGTTATGGTAACCAAATTTAATAAACTGAATAGGTTCATATTTTTAGATCAAGAATTTCTGTCTTACCTCGTAGCTACGAGGGCGGCTGAAAAGTTAGCTCCGAATTTTTTATTTTGTTCTCAACATCGATTGAGGTATTACATATCATGCGTATTACTCGGCCGACTTTCTCGCTTAGCTGACGCAAGTTGCAATCCTCTGCCGCTAAAGGGCTCGGAATTGTAGCGTATAACATTGGCTGTGTGTAACGTAACTATGTCGGTGCGTGAGAAACAGCGTGCTGTAATCGAGTTTCTAGCCGCAGAAAACGTGCCTTCAATTGAAATCCATAGAATAATGAAAGCTGTGTACGGTGATGATTGTATCGACATCAGTAATGTGCAACGTTGGGTTGTTCGTGCTTGTAATGAAAGAAACGGTGGTGCTAACCTCAACGTCTGTGACAGAACTATGAGTGGACGACTGCGTATGGTAACCGACGAGACTCATCGGAATCGGGTTGATGAACTCATCAGAGAAAATCGTTGGACAACACATAAACAGTTGTCAAGTAAGTGTGGCATATCACGAAAACGTGTACAGGCCATGATTCCAGAACTGCGGTACAGAAAACTGTGTGCACGCTGAGTGCCTCGAATGCTCACTCCTGATATGAAACAGAGAAGATTGGACATCTGTCAACAATTTCTTTTGCGTTTTGAGCGTGAGAGTGATGGGTTCCTTAACAACATTGTGACAGATGATGAAAGCTGGGTTCACCATTTTGACCCTGAAAACAAGAGAGCATCAATGGGAGTTCCTACACAAAAGATCACTGACGCCAAAAAAGTTCAAGTCATGCTCACAGTGTTCCGGGACGTTCAAAGTGTGGTGCATTTGGAATTCATGCCTAAAGGCACCACCATAAACTCTGCAAGGTACTGCGAGACCCTCAGAAAATTGAATTCGAAGAGTTCGTCCACACATGGAGCACACAATGCCAGACCACGCACTAGCGCTGCGACATCTGCAACAATCCGACGCCTTGGGTTCAGTGTCATCGATCATCCTCCACACAATCCCGACTTGATCCCATCCGATTTTCATCTGTTTCCAAAACTTAAAGAACAACTTTGAGGAGTTCACTTTGATGAAGCGGTGCAAGTAGAGGTGAGATTGTGGCTCCGTCAACAACGTCAAACATTTTACAGACAAACTGGTCTCTCGTTGGGAGAAATGTGTTCGTCGCCAGGGTGACTATGTTAAGAAATAAATATATAGACATTAAGAATAAAAATGTAGAATGTTAATAAAGTTTGTTTTATTTAAAAAGATTTAAGAGTTTTCACATAAAAAATTCGGAAGCATTACTTTTCAGCATACCCTTGTACATCTTAACAAGGTATTATTGGTTGTTTACCATTCTATAAGTAAATTAATAACTCAATAACTGGAGCAGCCCTAACTAAATCTCTAAACGTTTTAAATAAACATCTAAACTGTTAAATTAGATGAAATAATAGAAACTCACATCTGTCGATATGGGCTTCTTATCAAACTGAATTTCTTCCTGCGTCGGCACATTTCCAGCTACTTTAGCCTCTTCTTTGTGTTTCTTTGCAGAGGCAGCACGTTGTGTTGTGTCCTCTGAGTTTGTCTTGCTAACCAAAGAATTGCACTGCGTCTTTGCTTTCTCTTCTGAAAAAAGCTTGGAGCTCAAGTTATTTGTGATGTCAACAGTGCTGGGCGCTTCTGTACCAATGGATTTAAGTGTGTCTTTAAGAACCTGCTTCTCTTCTTGTAGGTACTGCACTTCCTGGGTGACTTTGGAAGGTTCGACATGTGCTTGCGAAGTGTCTTCGACCGGAAATTTCCTAAAGATATATAAAACAAAAAACCCAAATTAGTAATTAATCAAATACAGAAAATGTCATACTATGCTTATTGATAAAAAATTATGCTTATAGTATGTATGTATATCGTAATATAGAAGATATGGCTAATGCAACCTTTTTAATCGAAAAGTAAATAAATTCTAAATATTAAATATAATTAAACAAAGACGATAGTAGGAAACCAGATAATGTGCGGTCAGTAATTGATTATTTAATTGGGTGCACTGAGTTTGAATAAGTAACTCCAAGGTTGCCTCGTAACCACAACCTACTTTCATCAGTACTTTAATGTTTAATACTATGTAACCTAATAACAAATTACTAATTACATCTTATTTGGTCTTCTAATAAGAGAATATTGTAACGAATTTTCGAAACCCCCCTGTAACGCTACATAGATGTCACACAACAGCACACAAAATTCCTTCAAGGAATCCAGCCATGCTACGGGTACACATGCAGACATCGAATAATAGGAAATTGCCAGTTGTTTACTAAGAATTTCGTGTAAACTTTGGCACCGGTTTTGAAGTGCTTAAATATCAAGTAGCAAGAAAGCACCGGAAGCGAAATGAATGGAACATAAATAAACATTATAGATAAATACAATACAATTTTACGTTATTAATTTATGGGTTTTGTAAATAAATAGTAATTTTGATTGCCTGTAAGTAAAATAAATAAGTAAATTTGCACGCGTTATTCATCACTGTAGAATGCAGAAACGTTACAATTAGTGTGAGGTGTGGGGTGTTTTGCATTTGCAACGTGAGTGGTAAATAAATTAAAATAAATAAATAAAACAAAGTGAATCATGCCTATAATAAACACAACGCTTTTCGATCTTAAAACTGTTGACCTCAAACCTGACGTGGAAGAAGCGATTAAGAAATTATTGGAAATAAGGTCATACTGTAGCTCCAGCTTAAGCAAGCCTTACTAGAAGCTGCTTCATGGAGTTCCTATTTTGAAAGTGCGGGTTAAAAGAAGATTTGAACTCGAATATGATCAATATAAATAACAAAATAACTGGCCTGGAAGAGAAATTCCGGAGAACCTTTGGACGATAGAAGGAATCAAGTCAGAGCAGAAATCAACGAAAAAATCAATGAAGTCCGAGAAGAAATTAATGAAGTAAAGATAGCACAGGACAAGGCAATCGATGCCATTCAAGAGAAAATAAAAGAAAACATGGGGCCGGCGAAGAGATTGCTCTGTAAGCAATCCTAGAACGAACTTAAAAATTCGAAATCGAATATCTCAAAAATTATTCGACATAGAATTTTTTTGAGTTTATTTTCGAATTCAGCGTAAAATTTCCTATAAGAATCCATTTTCAAATTTTAAAAAATCTTAAATTTTGTGACGGAGCGACAGACCGACAGACAGACATATAGAATTCAGTAACGAACTTTTTAAGTTCGTTGAAAATAAGGTAGGTTGAGTACTCTGATCAAGATCACTTCTACAGGGTGTCTGGTGGCAGATTTATATTTTCAAACTTAAATAAAAAACGTAATAATTGACACAAAGTTTTATTAAGAGCATTGAACGATAGAATAGAAATGAGGATTTCATTTTTTAAAGAGTATGTCATCCAAATGTCTGTTCAAAACGAAGCCTTGTGTTCTGCGCCACACGCTGCAGTAAACTTGGTTCAATTGAGCTGATTTTTCGACGAATATTTTCCTTTAAAGCCACAAGAGATTGGGGATTGTCATTATAAACCCTCTCTTTGAGGTAGCCCCATAAAAAAAATCCATGAGAGTTAGATCGGTCGACCTCCGTGGCCATGGGATGTCCCCAAAGCGACTGATCAGTTTTTGGGGGAAATTTTCCTGAAGCAAATTCATCGAAGCTCTGGCTGTGTGTGCAGTCGCCCCATCCTGTTGAAACCACGTGTGTGAAGAGTACGATGGATGAGCTCGCAGGTTTGGCAAAAAGAAATCCGTAATCATGCGTCGATAATTTTCACCATTGACATTCGTCGCCTGACCTCAGGAATTTTGGAGAAAAAAATGATCCAATTATCCCATGCGTGGATAAGGCACACCAAACAGTTACTCTGGAACAATGCAATGGTTTTTGATGTTTCAATCGAGGGTTGCGGGTTCTTGGAGACCAGTAACGGCAGTTTTGTTTGTTGACGTGGCCGTTTAAGTGAAAATGAGCCTCGTCGCTCCAAAAAATGGGATTTACAGTGCGAAAACGCTCCAACATCGTTTCACAAAAATTTTTGCGTAAATCAAAGTCACTTTCTTTCAGTTCTTGAACGATTTGAATTTTAAAAGAATGGAACTTCAGATCCTTTCTTGAAATTTCATGAATAATTGCTCTTGGAAGTCCCAGTAAGGCTGCTCTTTTCCGTATTGAAAGTCGCGGATTTTCACGTAAACTGCTTTCAACCAGTTCAATGCTCTCGGGAGTCCTTGAAGATCGACTGAGCCCTGGCCGTGGGGCATTCATAGCCGAGGCAGTTGCGCGGAATCTCTGCACCCACGAGCGAATTAAATTTACACTCGGTCCATCACGTATTTGCCCAATACCGAACTTTGAACAAAATTGTCGACGGGCAATTACGTAAGAATCATTACTCTTAAAAAATGTCTCTACAGCGAACGCGCGATGCTCACTCGTGACTGACAAATCCGCACGATCGGTGATTCCAACGGAGCCACCCTCACCCCGCACCGTTTATTACTTTTTGAAATAATCGTATTTAAAAATATAAATCTGCCACCAGACACCCTGTACTAGCGTGCCTGGAGAGCTTAATGGAGATGGTCACGAAGCTTGCAGGTGCAAGGACCATTGTTGTAGACCGATATAGTGGAGACTAAAGTCCAGCCGCAATGTTTAACAGTAAATACTCTTGGACAAATTAGGTGCAGAGACTATTCCTGGGTGCCGATATGATAAAAACTAAAGTCCAGACCCCAAAGTGTGATGGCAAATCAAATTATCAAAAACATTTTGTTGCGGCTGTTAGAACGAATGGATGGTCAGACTTGTCGCTCTGCGTGGCGGTGCTCTCGATATAATGCAGAATGTGCCCATTAGCGTTACAGCCAGACTGTCAAACACCTTGAAGTGCATTACAACCATGCTTATCTTAAAAAGGTTTACTGCATAAAGCTTCAAAATCGAGCACAAACATCGGACAAACCCGCCTTGTTTGCATTTCATGTCCAACAACTCCAGGTGACTTCTTAGAGATATTAGCTGTCTGAAAATTTATTGACGGCATTAATGACCATGATACGCAACAAGCAATGAGGTTGACCAGACCAAAAACATCGACTGAGGCGTTCACGCTTGCACTGAAATATGAAGCTGTCAAACAGGAGTCCAGGAGACGTGGCAATATAAGTGAACTGTCGGCAGATACTGGTGAACTGATTAAGACACTATTGGAGCACTTAGGAGTAAACGTTGCTAAGCTATTGGCGAAAATATCAAGGCGATTACGCTGTTGAAATTGCGGTGAGATAAGGCATATTAGAAGTTGATGCAAGAAGTGGCAAAGGTCTTCTGGGGCCTCTTAGCAGCGAAACTAAAACAGGTTGATGAGAAAGAGCGACTATCAATCCATAAAGGCGTAACCTCGACAAAAGCGGATTACGATTCTCAAGCATAATTTCAATACTGTTTACATCGATGGTCGAATAAAGTGCTCTTTTGTTGGATTCATGAGCGACAAAAACTATTGCGAGACCGGATGTTATCTAGGCTTCCAAATATTTTCTGCCAACAAACTGAAAACTTTGGACGGCAGCTGTAAAAGTTTATGGAGAGATAGAAGCCTACATAACGCTATCTTTAAACATCGTTTACTGGTAACATCGCAAATGACACAATCCTAGGAATGGCTCCTATTGATAGTGTTCTGAACCAGGATTACAATACGAGCAGTAAGCAACATGATAGTATGTTACCACCTTTAATGCTAACAAATAAGTGCAGAAGATCGTGGAGAAAGCAATGGAGAACTACCGTATTAACACATTTGTTAACATAGGAATGTCTTCCCATTTTAAATTTTATTCCGAAGATAAAACAGATCTTCGAGGAGGACAATATAGAAATAAGGACATTAGCAAATTGCGTAATGGAATGTAAAAACACTACTCAAAAGTGAAAAACTCGAAAATGCAGAAATACAAATGGAAAATCTTAATATTGATATTATGTGCATAAGTGAAATGAAATGGCCACAGGAAGGAGACTTCTGGAATTTACACTAAATCTACACCAGAAGGTATAGAAGAAGTTGGTGTAATTCTAAACAGCGTATTTGGAAACAGAGTAGCAAATCACAAATAATCCAGCGAAAGAAATATTTTGGTAGAGATTGAAACAAGGCCTATTAACACAGTAATAATACAAGTGTATATGCTACAAGTCAACAAGACCACGATGAAATAAAAAAAATGTATGATATCCTATTTAAAATACTAAAAGAAATACCAGGTGATGAAAACTTAATAATTACTGGTGGCCGGAATGCTGTACTAGAAGAGGGGGGAGAAGAAAATGTGGTAGGAAAGTACCATATAAGAAAGAGAAATTGAATTCTGCATATAACATAAATTAATTGCAACTAATACAATACGACTAAGTATTAGTCAAGCAAAAGTTTAGATATCAAGTAAAAGCTACTCAAGAGCGGACACAAACAGTGACAGCAATATTATTAGGTTGAAATACCACATTAAGCAAAAAATATAAAGGAAAAGGAAAATAGAAATAAAAAAATCTGAACGAAGAGGAAAAGATACTACAAAAATTTCAGGAAAAAATAGTTAATAAAATTAAAATGTAACCCTTAAGAAGTGATAACCACATGTGGATAAATATAAAACAAGGTTTACATTGGGAACAAATGAAGTACTAGGAAAATATACTCAACAAAACAAAAAACCCTGGATAACCGAAGAAGTAATACAACTCATTGCAGAGAGCAAAAATATAAAAACAATAACATAAAAGGGCGAAAAGAGTATAGAAGACTACAAAATAAAGTGAACAAAGAAAGCAGGAGAGCTAAAGAAGAATACAATGGTGTTATATAAGGATGATGAAAATTAGCTGGGTTACTAACGATGAACTACTAAAAAGGGCTAAAGAATAGAAAATGATGTAGAAACAGATACAGAAAAGACGAGACCAGCTAATTGGACGCATTCTCCGCCGCTAAGAAATTATGAAAACAATTATAGAAGGAAAAAGAACAAGGGGATGTCCGAGAGAGACAGATAGAGAAAGAGAGAGAAAAAGAGAGAGAGAATTAAATCTTTATTAAGGCATACGGAGTCTCCATTGATGCATTAATAAAATATTCAACTTAGTGTTTATTAATTGTTAATTAATTTATTACACCTACTTGATTACTTCTTCCATGATTTCATCTTCCAAATCTGCGGCTTTTTCGAGCTCCGTCGAAGTCGCGGAACTTTTTTCGACAGCAGCGTTGGCTTGCTTCTCTTTGTTTGGAATAAATGACTGGGGCGTGACACCGTACTTCTGTTCGATTAGTTCGAGGGCTTGTAGCTGCAGCTCCACGTTGCGCTGTATCATCATCCTCTTGAACATTTCGAAGTCGTTGGCGGCCCATATTTGCTCGAAAAGGCTCTGCAAGGCATGGGTTAGAGCTGCGCTTTAAAAATAGAAACCGCTTTACATGGTCGAAGTGCCTTGGAACGAACTCCAAGTGACCTTTGTTGCAAGCCTCTTCGAACTGCAGGGGCGTAATCCCAATGTCCTCCATGTAGCTTCCCAGCATTAAGTCCACCTGAACAACAGCCGGCTCAAGTCAGCTCGTACGAGCTCTGAAAAGCGTCACTTACCAAATTTTTGTATTCCTCGAATATCTTGTAATACTCGGGATTCTCAGCGGCGCTTGCCTCGAAAACTACAAAACACATTTCCGTGAGGTAGGGGACGAAAAACCTATCAGCCGCGCTTACTTAGGGATTTCTCTTCGACAAAACTTTGCAGGGGGGCGTTCCAAACGGGGCCGTTAAGGAAGCCGACCAGCGAGTCGAAGACCCACGAATTGTCGCTCTCGTCCATCTTCACGGTGACTGTTTTGCTGTTTCGCTATTGATGTTGAGCAATGCGACTTCATAATCGTCCGTGTGTTGATATTACTGCGTTGCCATGGCATCTTCGCCTTGTAGCGTAATTCATTTACATGTACAACATTACTTGTGCAATTATGTGTGTTTTATCATTTCATACGAAATCACTACCGTGACGATTACTAATTTACCTTGGGAATTTTCACATGATGAATGTAATTCATTTCTCATTCAGGTTTATCCAAATATTGCACTCTATTAACATAATCTTAATTATTCAATTTTTTTCTTTTTATTCTCGTGTCATATATATTTGTCATATTTGAAACTACGGATCTTTATGTCTTAATGCTTTTTACTTTTTTTGTTGTTAGTTTTCTAGTCTCTAGTACCCTTTTTGTTGTAATTTGCTATTATTCTAATTGCATGACTTGATTCTAGTTTTATCACATTTGTAGCTGTTCTGTTTAAATGTTCACTGTTTTCCAACTATTTCTTTAACTATTTTTAGTATATATGATACTATGATAGCGCGCCAGGGGATGGCTGATGCAAAATTTTGAGTTGAGTAAACGAAAAAGTGAGCTCAACCAGAGAAACTTTGAATAGGTTGCAACATCATCATTCGGTGACATATAACATTTTTTAAAAACATTTATAAGGTAATAGACATATAAAGAAATTATTTAGCAACTTTCCAAAATGATCGATCACCGTCCGTGGTATTTCTAGCGGCGCCCTTGAGTTCGAATCCTAGAACCTTCTGGTTTGTTCTAGAACCGCGCGTTTGAATAAAAGGCGGAGCAGGCGGGCATTCGCGGCAGTCGAATATGAGCAGTCATACAGCAGAGAATAGTGATACACTTAAATTAGTGTTGTATAACCGTTGATCGTTGCGTTAATAGTGTTGTAATTTATAGTTGTCGTGGGGCAGCGCAGCCCTTGTAAATAAAATTTAGTATTGGATTAAATCGTCGTTCAATTTATATTTCATTGCTTAATTAATTTATTCCATGACTTTCTATCCCTAGTTAGAGTCTTGATCTTTCTGTTTTCCGCTGCTTCTCGTACTTGTTCTTCCCATTTCATTCTTGGTCTACCTACTTCATTTTTTCCACCTACCCTAGCTTCATATATTCTTCTAGTTATCCTGGTGTTGTTCATTCGAAGAAGGTGCCCTATTCATCCAAGTTTTTTTTTCCTATCAATGTTTCATTTTCTGTTCTGTTATTTTCACTCTATCCATTCTTGTGATTCCTTCAATTTTTCTAAGAAACCTTATCTCCATGGCAGTAGTTCTACTCTCGTTTCTTATATTAATTGTTTAAGATTCGCTACCATAGAATAGAGAAGGTCTTTACAAATTTTTATACACTTCTGATTTTATTTGTTTAATTGATGCCCGTCGATATTGATAATGTTCGAATATTTCCTTGATAAAATCATAGTTTTTGTCTTTTCTATGTTTATCTTTATGTTTACTTTTTGGAGTTTTATTTGGCAAACATTCAGGTTTTGTTGTAATTTTTTCCCTATCCCCGATACTAATATCTTATCATCTGCAAATAGCAGTTCCTGTAGTGTTGTTTGGTTCAGTCTACATTTTTTCATTTTCATTTTGCCTCACTTCTGTTTACATGTTTTTATAATATTGTCTATGATTACCGAAAATAGAAGCCAACTAAGTACACATCCTTGGTTCAGTCCTACTTTCGCTTTGAATTCTGCTGACTTATCATTTGGGTGTTTCTTATTTCTGTTGCTTTTATATAGTACTTTAAGGACGTGTACCCATTCTTTTTCCACTCATCTCTTTTCCAAACTTGCTCAGACATCTTTTCTCTGTACTCTATCGAAGGCCTTCTTTAAGTCTATAAAACAAATATAAATTTCCTTCCCTTCTCATATCAGTTTTTCTCTCAGTTGTCTAATTATAAAAATTAAATTCTGGGTACTTCTCCCTTTTCTGAATCTTTGTTGCGATTCTTCTAATAAAGTTTCTATTTTCTCTCTCAGTTTCTTCTCTATTATTCGAGTTAATATTTTGCTTGTTAGTGTAATTTCTCTATAGTTTAAACAGTCTTTTGTGTCGTCATTTTTATGTAAAGATAATATGATTCCTACATTCCAGTCCGAAAGTATTGCTTTGTGGGTTATTATTTCATTTAGTAGATCATGAAATTATTCTGTAGCTTTATTCCCTATTCTACCGATTTCGTCGTCTCCGGGTGCTTTACCCAATTTAAGTTTGTTATTTTACGTGCATTATATACTTTCTCATGTTCTGTCCTTATTTCCTATGTATCAATTAATTCTTCGAAATATTATTTTTATCTTTGCATTATTTCTTTATCTTCAGTTATCACATTCCCATGTTAGTCTTTTATGTTTTTTAATTTGGGAGATTTCTTTTGCTTTAACTGCTTTAGGTTATTATAAAATAGTTTTTGATTTTTTAAGTAATTTTCTTTCACCTTGTTTCCAAACTCTTCTCATGATTTCTTCTTAGCTTTTTTTATAACCTGTTTTGTTTTTGTTCTTGCTATTTTGTATATATAATTGTCTTTTTCAGTTCCAGTTTGTATAAATTTTTTCTCCTTTTTTTAACTTTTTATTCTATCTCCTTAGTTCACCATTTAATTCTCTTTGTGTATGTATTCATAATTTTACTTAGTCCGCAACTGATCCTTGTCGCTTCTAGGATATTTTATTTAAATTGCTTCTATTTAATTTCTATCTATTTACTTTTTGTGTTTTGTTCAATTTTTTTGTTCTTGGAAGATTTTTTGAATTTCATTCTTCTTTAATCTATGACTTTTAATTTTTTGTTTGACTATATCCTTCTTTCTTTTTTGTCTCTTCTTTGTCATTTATGTTTGTCCAAAGTTCCATCCTTAGTAAATAATGATCACTTCCTACTTCTGCATTTCTTTTTATCTTTACATCTTCCAGTCTTTTCCAGTTTTCTGTATTTATAATAAAATAATCAATAATTGATTTTTCTTTCCTAGAGCGAATTTCCCTGGTGTATTTATGTATGTCTTTGTGCATGAATTTTGTGTTGAATTTAATAAAAGCATTTGCTACACATAGGTCTATCGGCCTCATACTATTGCCCACTCTGCCATTCATATCCTCCATAACAATTACATTTCTTTTTCCTTTATCTATATTTATTTTTGGTTTCCGAAAAACATATTTTTCTCCTCTTTCCTGGTATTGTCGTTTAGTGCGTACGCTACTATTACTGTTCATATGTTTCCATTATCAATTTTAGTGTCTACTGCTAGTAATTATCCATTAATGTATCTTTCTTCTTAATGGTTTTTATTTTATCCGATTTTACTATTAATCCTACCCCTTTAGCCCCTCTCTTTACTCATTGAAATTTATTTTTTGTTTTAGTTATACCTAAATAATTATTGTGTTACATTTTTATCTCTTCGATTATTACCTTAACACCTAACGGTAACTAAGATTTAGATTATATGATATATTCGATTATTTTATCTTCCTTTTCGGTAATACCTTTTTTATAATAATATTATATATAATATATATTAATAATTTTATAATTCCTCTTTTTACTTTTTTTTATTATTTTTTTATACGAGTTTTTGTCCTTTCCGTTTTCTTTCTTTCCTCGTAGACCTTTTTTGTTTACTATTGTGGTATTTCAGGTTTCTGCGTTTGTAACGTTTATATCTATATTCTGCATGATCTTAACTAATTTCATATCTTTTTCTTTTTGTTGGTTTTCCATTAACTCATTAACGTGTCCATAGCTAATTTCGTCCTCGTCACCCCCGTCGCATCTCTACCTATCCGTTTTTTGCCATTCCAGCTTCTTGGCTATTAAACTACATTCATTTCGTGCAATTGACCTTCTCCAAAATCGATGAAGTCTACGCCAACCACTGGGGCTTGCAACCGATCGGAATCAGCGGCGAGATTTATACTCACTTGAGGTGCTCCTTTTTATTTTTATCACGCTCCAGATTTGTTTGTTATTCGGAGTCTCGTGTCTTTTATGCGCGTGTGGCGATATTGGGACCGGGCGTCGGCGATGTACATCTCAAATCGGGGTCACTAGGCGGTTCCCGCTGATGAGACACCTAGGCAAAGTGCCCGTCGGCGTTGAAGTTAGGGGCCGGCGGAAAAAGCGATAAATGTTCAGTCCAAGGACGTAATTAGGGTACAGGAGTGTTCGCCTTGCACGGTTTTCATGCACCAAGAGTCATTAAAATGGGCCACAAAGCGTGAAAATGGGAGGGTTTACCACGCCATCATCATGATCATAATCAAAATAAATGAAAAATATCTTTAGAATAAGTGAAATAGTGAAGATAAAAAACAAAAAATAAAAGAGATGTTTGAAGAAAGAGAAGCACCCTTAATTATAAAACATCTACCTATTCATATACATACTTAATAACATATTGATGCTAAGAGCGTTCATAAATTATTGTCACTACAATTGTGTTTTCCTCGCTAATCTTTTATTAGAAAAAACTGAATACACATTTTGTTAGAGGTATTTTTCTGAAATATCTATGCAGTTTTGCCATCACTCGTACAGTTTCATAAAACCACTTCAAATAATTCTTTTGCTTAATACAGCACCACTTGTGTACAGCCGACTAAAGTCCGGCATCGAAGGAGAAAGTCTTGCCGTGCATTGCCTTATTGAGTCAAACAAAGTAGTCACTTAACGCAAGATTCGATAAATGTGAGGCGTAAGACCGCCGGCTATACCCGAGAGTCTACATAGTGACAACAGTGCATCCGTTGCGCTAACTAGCAAAAATATTCAACCTCATATTAAGTAATTTATCTATTAAAAAATACTTTTTAATAAAAAATGTAAAAAATATAATTTATTTATTTATTTGTAGCATATACAGGCCATATAGGTCTTGAGCTATTCCTTTACACTTTACTTACACATAAAATACATTTTCTATCTTAGCTTTGAACTTAATCCGTTTACATAACATATAATTAATAATTGACATCAGATAACCAAACATAAAAGTATTCTTAACAAGATATAATGTCTTTCCATTTCCTTCGATCCGTTGCTAGGGTCCTCCAATTTCTGATCCTTTTTTCTGCAAGGTCATTTTCCACTGCCTGATTCCATCTTATTCTCGGCCTGCCTCTCCCTCTTATACCCCCTGATGCTCTCCAGGCCACATTCTTTGCATTTCTGTCATCCTTCATTCTTACCAAATGCTCTACCCATTGTAGTCTTCTATTCTTCACAAAGTCTCCTACTGATTTTTCCTCGTACATATCATATAGTTCCATATTCGTTCTTCTTTCCCAGCCCGTTATTGTCTTTTTCCCGCCCAGTATCCTTCTTAGGATTTTTCTCTCCCGGGTTTCAATTTTTCGCTGGATCCTCTGATTCATAGCCCATGTTTCGCATCCATAGGTTAACGTTGGCCTTAATATTGACTTATAAATCCTAAATTTTGTGTTTCTGGACAACCCCTTTGCTCTTAATAATTTATACAGCCCTCCTGCGCATTTGTTTCCTTTGGCTATTCTTAGATCCACTTCCTTTTCTTCTTCAGTTTTATTGGACACCAATACACCTAGATACATGTAGTTCTCTACTTCTTCAAAAGCTACAACCCCCACATTTCTCTTTGTTTTTGAGATGCCTAGATTTTTTGTATCTTTGTAACCTTTTTTGAACTTAAGCTCCATATATTTTGTCTTGTCCTTATTAAACTGAAGCCCCATTGTTTCAGCAGAATCCATCAGTTATTTTGTGACCTCTTCTAGTTCTTTTGTACTTCTAGCCAGTAGTACCACGTCATCAGCGTAAGCAAGACACTGATGGCTTTTGTAAAACAGTGTCCCTTTTCTATTTATTCTGCTCTTTCTAATTCCCGCTTCTAGTGCTAGGTTAAACAGCACGCATGATAGAAGGTCGCCTTATCTTAATCCTTTTTCTATTTTGAATTCTGCGTTAAGGTTTATACCACTCTTGACTGCTGCGGCTGTGTCTTTTAGTGTCATCCTTATTAATCTGATTAATTTAGCCGGTATTTTTAGTTCTTCTAGTGCTTTCATTAACTGCTTCCTGTTTATATTATCATATGCGCCCTTGAAGTCAATGAATAGCATATGTGTTTCAACGTTATATTCGTAGCAGCCGTTCAGGATTTGCTTTAGCATAAAGATTTGGTCTGTTGTGGATCTGTTTTGTCTGTTATTCTCCTGTAATTCTCGCAAACCCTCTTGTCACCCTTTTGTAAATTGGCAGGATTATCGCCTTATTCCAGGACCTTGGCATTTTTTCTGCTTGCCATATCTTTATTATCATATCAAGAATCTGTTCCGACAACATATCACCTCCGTACTTCAGGCTTTCCGCCGCTAATCCATTTTCACCCGGTGATTTATTATTTTTCATTTTCCCCAGTATTTCTTTTACTTCATCCATCCTAGGATTTTCTATCGCTACTCCATTATTATCAATCTCATCTTGCTCTTGGTTTTCCTCGTACCTACATTTAAGGTCTCCTCAAAGTACCTCCTCCATCTTTCTAATATGTTTTCTTCGTCATCCGGTAGATTTCCGTCCTCATCCTTAATGTACGGAGTTCTGATTTAGTCCCCTGAGCGTATGTCCTTTACGTCCTTGTAGAAATTCCTAATTTCTTTAGCTTGATATTTGTTTTCTATTTCTTTTACCTGGTCCTCCATATACTGTCTTTATTTTTGCCTTAACAACCCTTTCACTTTACTTCTCTGTCTAGCATAACTTTGGTAATTTTCCTCAGATGGTGTGTGTAACATTTTTTGTCTAAGCTTTTTCTTTATCTTCAGCTCCTGGTCACATTCCCCATCGAACCATTTTTTTTCTTTTTTGGGTTTTGCCTTGTGATATTTCTTTGTGTTGCGTACCTTATTATATTTTCTAAGATTCTCCATTACTCCTCTACCCCCTCTCCGTTGCTACCTTTTTGCCTAACATGTATTCTATGTCCTTCTTATACTTTTTGCCACCTCCTCGTCCTGCAGCATCCTTATTTCAGATTTACCCCTTATCCTTACTTTCCTTTTTGTTGCCTCTATTTTTTCGACTCTATGCATCTAATTTGTACTGCAACCAGGAAATGGTTGGATTCCACGTCCGCACCCCTATATGATCTCACTTTCTTTATCATTTTTTCATGTTTCGTCTCCTTGCTTCCCGGTATAATCCATGTCCCTTTGTGTATGTCCTTTCGTTGGAAATATGTGCTCATTATTTTCAGATTTTTCTCTATTGCCAGCGAGATCAGCCTTAGCCCATTATCATTAGTAGTATCGTGCTTACTTTCCCCTCCTGTTATCTTCCTGTAGATGTCTTCTTTTCCAATCTTAGCATTTCCATCCCCCATTATTAATATTATGTTGTCCTTTGGAATCCTGTCTATTACTTCCTCCAATATCTCGTAGTACAGATGCTTTATCTGTACCTCTTTTTCGTTCGTGGGGGCATATATATTTATTATAGAGATAAACTTCTTCCCTTGCATTATGGTTAGGATGCACAGTTTGTCCGATATCTCTTCAAAACTCTTTACTTATAAATATAATTTACTTTTGTCAAAATCTATTAAGGTTCTCTGTATGTAGATCACTTAGAATTTAATTAATTTGTATATTGTAATTACTAAAATAAACAGCTGATACTAAATAATGTTGTATGTCAACCCAAAGTACAAGAACGCTATTTATGTATGTAGATGCTTTAGCGCATTATAGTAGACTTGCGTTTGAATAAAATAAAACGAAAAAATTGGCATCGTGTGCTCAACGTAGCTAACCTGCCAAGAACAGCAAAATATAACGATCCCGTTGTGCATTAGTGTCGGGGAATGTTAATGTAGTTTTGAATGAGAATACTAAATCTCAAGGCAACTTCTTAGTGCTAAAATAAGATTTTGTGCTACTAAATATACCAACTGAACTAGTTAAACCTGAATCGTAAATGCAGAGAAGTGCGTGATTATACGACACCTCAAGTCTTATAATCTACGGTTTGCAATACCGGTAAGCAATACTACTGATTTAAGGATAAATTTAACTGGTTCTGGTCAAAACAAAAGGTTAAAATAGTCATTTCTGGAAGACTTCGATGGACTTAATATTGCAATAAAAAAATAGAATTGTTTAAACTTTACAAAATACCACACAAACAACGTATATAATCGAAATCGATTTGTTTATTTTTTCTATGTTGCCCCATAGTTATCGCTAGTAAATATCCGGCTTAGATACAAATTATATTTTTTGATATCATTCCTCTATCGTTGCATTTTTCTGGTTATAACTGACTATACTTATTACTAAATTGTTAGAAAAGAAAACAATAAAAATGTAAATAGTACATGTTTGTATTATAAACTTAGGTGAAATAAATTTTATTAAATAAGGTTCATTTTCTTTGTTGAATTTTTTATCATCTTGTTTAATCTAAATGTTTTATTTTATTAATAATAAGCATATTTACAATCTACTCAGTATTCGACTAATGAGCAAATGATTTGCTATTATAACATTAATGGGGACCCAGCCAATGACGCTTCAGTCTTCTGGTTGCTGGGGTGCTAGCGAGTTGCCGCACTAATTCATTTTGATGGTTAGTTAATTTTTGATTATATGCACGTGAAAATCTCGGTATTTCTTCAGCTACATAAGGTATGTCCAGGTCTGTGTGGAGTGTTTCATTAGTTACGTATCAGGGGGCGTTTGTCATAATTCGTAAGGTTTTAGATTATATACTACTAAAACAAATTAACGTAGATGGCCCTGCGGTGTTTCACTACAAAATGTCGATGGTTACTCCTTTGTCATACGGAGTATATCTTTTGTGGCAGATCTTTTATTTATATATAAAGAACAAGACCAAGGAGTCGTCTCATTGTCTCTTAATTTTCTTTATTATTTTCATGTAATTTCAAGACATTTTCTATAGTATGGACCTTACAACAGATATATTTCTTTTCGTCCTGTTTTCTTTTAGTAATCATGCGCAAAGTTACACCCAGTTGGTATTTTTCTGTAGATTGAAGTTCTCCTCAACTTTTCACTTACATGTTGCTGAGGTTGCAGAACCTATGACGAGAATTGTAGCTGAAAACTGAATGTTACGAAGGATCCATAGGTTAAACTTAGATTATACGTATAAAAACGAATTGTACAAAATAGCATTATTTTAACGTTTAGAACAAACAATTGCCAATGTAGTCGTCAAATTGACAGCTAAAATTACATTCCGCTAAATTATTATGTAATCAAAATTTCTTGTGTAACTCAGAATGATCGAACCAACTTCGAGTCAGAGCAACCAAACATGGACCAAAATTCTATCGTGCAGAAGTAAAACCGCGTTCTTTCTCGTACTCGGTGACGTTAACCAAGCAACGTGTCAAAGCATCTAATACGCTCTTTCTGCCTTAGGGTGGACGAAATCCTTTTGTCAAATCACCCTGGATTTTCTATGGCGGCTCGTCAGCGAGATTCACGCCATGGAGTTATTGTTTGTTAACATGAATAACATCTACTCGTTTCTTTGCCAGGTAAGGTTTCTCAAATGTACTATAACTATATTAAGTAACTATTTATTAACAAAAACTAAAATAAATAAGATAATACATACTACGTTAAACAGAACAGTAAACCCGTAACTACTGCTATCAAAATTTGTTTCTTAAGTACTACTAGGGGGTCCCTAGGACTCAGTTTTAAAATCTACAATAGAACACAATATTTTTGAAAAGAGAATAGAATTGATTTACAAAAATTTTAAATAGCATCTTACATAATCTATTCATCACAACAAAAACATTATATACATTTTGGGCAAATCGCAGACGCACGTCAAACATATAGGTATTCTGCATTTTTTGCTGTCTTTTCCCGGCGGACACACGCGACATCTTGATCTTGATATTCAGGGTTTTTTTAGGTGCAGGTTATTCTTCCATGACAATTCCCAATATATCATTTGAATTATATATTCGAGAAATCATATATGAAGTGTATAGTTCCCACTTTAAAAAATTGTACCTGCAATTTATTTTATTTTTTTTTGGAGGACAAACTTGTACAGCACTTTACTAATAGGTGTATAAATAATTTCTCAGCTTTAGATTTCACAGGACGCAAATCGCCGTTTACATGTAACGTATTAGTCCGCCCTTTTGCGGTTTTAAAGCAATGACATTTGGTCTTTCGAAACATCATGCGATTTGGCGTTTGATGCACATAACCTCAATAATCAGCTGTGTTCACGATGGCAATCGTAAAAGAGCATATTCGATTTTCTACCCACTTCGCGTTTCATCTTAAGAAAAACGCTGCTGAAGCCACCGAAATAATTTGTGCTGCATATGGTGAGAATGCTGTAAGTCATGCAACGTGCAAAAAGTGGTACCGAAGATTTCGCGGAGGAGAGTTTAGTCTTGAAGATGAACCACGCGCTGGACGCCCTCAAACATTTGACACGGATGAGCTGCAGACGCGTTAGGCTGGGAACTTCTCCCACATGCGGCGTATAGCCCAGACATGGCCCCTTCCGATTATCATTTATTCTGGTCGTTACAGCATCACTTGGCTGATACGCACTTCAAAACAGAAGAAGAAGTCCGAAAATGCATCCATAACTTTATCGTCTCGAAGCCGATGAGCTTCTATCACCAGGGAATTCGCAAGCTACCCGTAAGATGGCAAAAGGTCATCGATGCCAACGGAGAATACTTTGATACTTAAGCTTTTTGTGTTTGTTTTCAAATAAAACTTTAATTTTGCAGAAAAAAGCTGAGAACTTATTTATACACCTATTATTTACTCCAGCAATATTTATTATGGCATGAAATACCGACATTGGCCATCTGCAAGTTCTTGGTAAACTTGAATAATGGGCACATTTTCCATCAAGCTCTTCAACTCCGCTTTGGTTGAGTTGTAATATAAAATTATTTCCGGGTTTTTGGTGTTGGTGTCTACATAATTATAGTGATGCGTGCTGAAAACTAGAATAACAGATTTTCCACGTAACAATTGTGGTTTCGAATAATAAAGAATTGAGAGCTTCACATCGATTACGTTGAAATTCTTTGAGAATCTGCCTCCTGTTCTTCTTCAAAGTGCCGCCGTAAATAAGATTACATTTTTTTAACTCATCAGCTAATTTAGTTGAGGATCTCCAAGTGTTTACTGTAATGTTACGGTTACTTTTTTTATTAGATTCAATCAAGCGTAACACTACTTTTGTTGGATGCGAAAGCTTGCTTTTATTAGGTTTCAGATTTTTCCTGGACAAATTTCAGTATTTACTATACAATGGGTTTTCCTGTCT
This sequence comes from Sinelater perroti, assembly GCA_036346155.1. NCBI lineage: Eukaryota > Metazoa > Arthropoda > Insecta > Coleoptera > Elateridae > Sinelater > Sinelater perroti. Next base: position 66,611 of record JARFIY010000276.1, read on the forward strand.
GCTAGTATTTGTACATTCAACCTGTACCTAGTGGGTTGGTTAGGAATGTACATCCGAAATAACATCTCCCGCGAAAAGGTACCAGCATTTCATCTATTGTAACATTGGATTTTTTACAAACTGTTCAAATAATTCTGAAATTGCAGCAGTCTTTTCTCCTTTGCTCTTTAGCGGCTTGTCTGAGCATCATCAAAACGAAGACATGCAAATAAAAATGAAAAGCGTGCTAATGACATCATGCAATGGAATAGAGACCGACTTGTACGGTCAGTTATAGAGACTTAAAGTCTTCATGACCTGATTTGAATAATCTTTGCGTATACAAAAGTCCCATGAAGGCTCTGATTTCCACTACATTAATTTCTTATTATTTTCTTCTGCTGTTTGGAATTAACTACAAATAATAATTTCTAGGCTTCTAAGGAAGTAGACGGGCGATTTTGGCGAGCTGGGCTTTTGAGACCTAGCAGCACAATTGTAATATCAGATGCTAGAGTTTTTCTAACAGAAGAAGCTTCTCTCAGCCATTTAGTTTTGTCCTTTTCATACCCAGGCTCTTTTCGATGGAACCATATGTGAACAAGTTGGACTGCTGCTATATATCCGTCAGAATGTCTTCTCCCTCATCTTCACAATTTTCATTTGAGTCACATGCTATCTTACTTTCTGAATTATGATCACTAAATATTTCATGATCTTTTTCATCTTGATCGCTTATGTCAGCGCTATCTTATATATTACAAAAGGCATTGTCTTTTTTGTTTTTTAAGTGTTTTTAACAGCACCAGCATCGTCATTCTCTGTCCAAAAATCCTCATCTTCCAATATCTCTGGCAGTTATTGATCAGAAAGCGCTTTTTTGAGACGTTCATCATGATTAACCCACACATAAAAAATTAGCTTCATAAAATAACTATATAAATTCAAAAAGTTAGGAAAAATTTAACTTGTCAAAAAGGAATGAAAAAGGAAATTACATACCCGGATTTTTGTCTTCAAAAAACTCACAGTTAAACTACTAGAGGGTCCGGCGGAACCAGATTATCGTTTTTCATCAAGTTATCAACGAACACTGCATTCAACAATGAACCAACTAACTACAAAATACTTTGCAGCGCAAACTTCTAACTCCAAAATGTCCAGTTGGTTTCCAAGAATTAAAAGGTTCCCGGGTCCCTAGAACCCGATAGTAGTAGTTACAAGTTAATCAAAATATTAGCAAATGTAAAAATAAAGTATGGCAGTTGCAAATTTTAGAAGGGAGTATTTTGTTCCTAAATATACTCCGACATCACTGCCGAAAAATATGGGTAACAATATAATAATCATTAACAGCCAAAAGTAGATTGACTGTATCGTAATTTTAAATTTAAACAAAGGAATTTCAATCAAAAGCCAAAGCTGGAAAACTCACCTTTGGAAACGGCGCTCTCCTGCAAAAATCGGTTCCCTCTGCTGTAATCTTGGGGGGATCCAGAAAAAGGAAATAAAAGTGTGGGTGAAAAGATAGGACAAGTTACCCCAATCTTCACAGCGGAGCCGATCGGAAGCGTCTTTCTTGGTGTGTTTCCTCTAACTGGTGTGTCCGAGTTTGCGACTAGGTTTTCCTTGGTTCCTCGGCGGGTCATACAAAGGAAATCGGACCGAGTTTTTGTCGGAAATCGGGCGACAAAACGACCTTCGGGAAGAGGATAATCTGAAAAACAAAATATCGAATTCTGCCGCCAATCAAACACGCCGGCAAAGTCTCGGTCAAAACGCTCTCAGCCACGGAAAATTTAAAGCCGGTCGTCCGCTTTCTAAACCATCACAATTAAAATTGAAAACGAAGCGAGCGAAAGAGAGAACAGCAAGGGCCGCGGCCGAAGGCCGCTCGCTTTATATATCGCGCACCGTGCATGCAAGCAAAATTGGCCGCCGCTATCTCAAATCAAAACTAAAGTGTGTATACAGGAGGGAGCCAAAAGACGACCGACCCTAATTCAAAATCCAAATAAAAGTAATTGGAGATTGGCGCGAACACACCATATTTATCTTATCATCAATAATTTATATGGAAAATAAAATCTAAACGCTCATTTTCAATTTAAACCTAACTTCCTCCCCCTCTTTAATATCAAAAACTCCTTACACCTCAAAAAATACCTTCAGAAATCCTAAAATTATATGATTTTCCTAAAATGCACAATGACATAGTCGGCGCTTTTTGTTTCTCTACGTACAACTTAACCGGTAACATTGCAGCTTCATAGACTTGTGCTTTTCTTATTTCTTTTGCAGCACTTTTTCCAGTATCATTGTCCCTTATATCGGTATGTACAAGTCCTTTATTAGATAGTTGCTGTATTTTTATGGATTCATCATTAATTTTCTATAAATAGTTTTCCTTCTGTGAGCTAAAGCTTTGCACTCGCACAAGTTATGGATGGCCGTATTTGGTTCCTTGCCACATTGCTTGCAAATTTCCATTGTGCAACACTTTTTTGTTAACAATAAGGTGTCCTCTAAGAAGACAATTTCCTGCGAGAAAATCTATAACAGTTCATAATTGTTTCCTTCTTTGTACTACACTACTAGTAATTCTTCAATTCGTTTACAAGATAGTCCTTTTATATAAGTTTTTCCATGTTAATGTCCTGATACATCTTTCGAGTATTTTTTATATTCTTTCTGACTCATTCACTCAGGCGGGTTCATATTGTACATTTAGGTACTCCCAGAGTTGGAGTTGATAATCCTTCTGTATTAGCTCATTAGCTTTCTCGTTAACGGTAATTCTGCAGTATCCTGGTATCCACAACAGAGTTAACTTGTTGTGGTCTGCTATAGCGGCATTCCCACACCAGGACGTTCCCTTAGGGTTCTTTAATGCCTGACTGTTTGTGAACATATTCATATGCCTATTTTGATAATTCCTTAAATTAGTGAAGCACATATCTTTGATTGAAGAACAGATGTTTGTTTTCCTAGTGAAAAGCTTAATTGAAAGTTTTACAGTATGTGCTTGTTCCAGACTCGGCATGTAATCCGTATGCATACCAAATAATTTTTCCGAATCTATCAACCTTAATCTCCAACTTCGTATTCGCACCCTAAAATGTTACGTCTTATCGATACTATTATACGGCGTGGAAGCTTGGACCCTAACCAATAACGCATGTAGGCGACTAAAAGCATTTGAAATGTGGTGCTACCGACGCATGCTGAGGCTCTCTTGGACTTACCCTATAACAAATGAAGCGGTGCTACAGCGAATGAACAAAAACAGAGAAGTAATGGAAATTATCAAAAAACGGAAATTTTCATACTTTGGACATATAATGCGTAATAATAAATATCAATTTCTGCAGCTTGTCATGCAGGGAAAGTTTGACGGAAGGAGAGGGCCGGGAAGACGAAGAACATCGTGGCTATAGAATTTAAGACAATGGTCCGGCACGACATCAATAGAGTTATTCCGTGCTGCAGGCAACAGAATTAGATGGGCTATAATAATCGCCAACGTCCATTGAGGATATAGCACAGATAGAAGAAGAATCTATTACTGTTTTTATTTTGTTTGAACAAACATACGCCTTAAATTTATTTATATATTTAATTAATTAATTACCACTTCAAACAAACGTTATAGCAGAATCAATGGTGGTATTGTTAAGAATATCAACAAGCACACAAATTCGTCTTTCCTACAAGTGAAAAGCAATCTTGCATTGCATTAAAGGTTATGGACAAAATACTACATACCAAGTAAGAAAAACTTGTAAGTAATTTTACGGCCAATAATAAAATAGTTAATTTTATCTGTTCAATTAAGGATAATTACTTTCATGATTCCAAAAAGATACACAAGATACTTTGTGGAAAAAACGGCGATAAATTCTCGGCCAAACATAACAGAGATACCCAAGCTTCCATTCCTGATCCCATTAATATCATTCGTAAGGCAATTTAAATAGAAGAAGGCCTATAATGCCTCAACACTTGAGCTTATAATCAATAATTATTTATTATTTGGAAACGTTTAATTATTTTGCAACACTTTCATTTCTGAAAAGCTTTTTCAACCTATGAGCCAAGTTTCCGCCAAATTTTCACTCAACAAATAATAAACTAATGTACACAAAAGATTATTTTTTTCCGAGACTCATGGATCTCTTTAGATAGCAAGCGGATTGAGACCCAGAATGAAGATGTAACTCTAATCTCTCTTGTGGCAATAGCATCAAAATATATGTTAACACAATTCTTTAATATTTAAGGCCGTTCAACTTTTGAACCAGAGAGTTTATATACAGTCTGTATGACAAGAAAGTGACCGTAATCATTTGGTAAGGAGGCATCGCAACACCATTTATGTTAATTTGTTTGAATTTTTACTTCGTGACCTTTTGCGCTATATTTGATTTGCCGGCACATTGTGTTGCTGATGTCGTGAATTCATTATCTTTACAAGGAATGCAAAATTCCTGAAGCGATACGAGGCAGTGTTTTTAGTAAATCATACAAAAAGATCAAAATAGGCATATGAAACGGCTGCAAATATGTTGTTAAGAAGTGGATGAAGCGATATTTGGAGGTTAGGAATCTAGGAGATCTTCCGGAGGGGGGAAATAGTCACGTCACAATAATGAAGGCAGATAAAGCAGTCTTAAGTCTCATTTAATACAAGGCACGCCTATAATCTTTTTTTCTTTACGGATAATTTGAATCTTTTAAAAATGCTTGCTAAAGTTCAATGAAAAGGAACGGACTAAGATTATTGGCGCCTTAGACCTACAACTTTATAGATCAATAGCTAATTTCCCTCTGTCATATTCTGTGATTTTCTATTTGAGTTATTTTCCATAGACATGCCAAATCTTTTTGTATTTCTCTATAGAATGTTTTTTTTGGAGAATCATTTGCATATATATATATATATATATATATATATATATATATATATATATATATATATATCACGAAAGACTGTCGTTTAGAAAACTCGTAATTTCCATCTTTGTTTTCATCAAAAGAAACTTTTGGCTTTCTTTTTTTTGTAATGTATGTTTTACAGATGTCAATTTTGTACATCAACTTTTTTTCTGCTTTTGAAAATATCTTTGTTTCTAAAAGTGTTTATAAAAGCTTCTAAAGTACTGTGTAGATAAACGATATTTGTTGTGTGAGTACTTTCTCCTTGAAACCTGATTCTTGAGAGTTTATAAGAATCTTGTTCCAGAAACATACCATTAACGACTTAAGTTTTTTCAATATCACATTTCTTCTTACTACGAGTCCTTAGTCTAATCACTATCATAGGAAATGTGTGTCAAAGCATCAAGAACCTCCTGGATAATTTGTATAATTCATAACTGATATTAGCATATTACTGCATTGTCGTCGTATTCCGGGTTATCGATAAAGTTTTGGAAGATAAGAATTTTTTTAAGGAAAGCTGCCATCTTTTAGTTGAAGAACTAAAAAATTTATAAATTAGTTGTCCTAAAGAAGAAAACCAACAGAACAGCTGTGATCTCCGCAGCTGTAGAGCCAACTAGTTGTAATAAGTGGCTCGCACAAGGGATATAAACGGCTAAAGAATTCGCTACTTTTATTCTAACCTAAAGACTTTTGTAACACCCAGATCTGTATTTGGTATTGGTTCGCTAACTATACAATAAATTTATATGGGAGAATGAGGCTGACGAATAACAAATCTTCAAGGAAAAACAAATAAAGGTCTTTCTCTGGATTAAATATCTAAAAGATAAAAGTGTGTAATTGAGGAATGGAAAATAAGTTGGGTTTATTATCTATTAAGAATAGGGATCAAACGATGCTACAAAATCTAGACTTTGAGGTATCAACGATATCTGACTTAAATCATTCTAAAATAAAATCAGCATTAGTTCAACGTGTCATCAGATGACTCGATCACAAAATTGTGTTAGAAAAAACGTCAATATCACTTTATTACAAAAATTGCCATTCGAAGTTATACAAGGACTTTATAAATCGTGTCGATTTGCATTTTTTGCAAAATTGTCCTCCAAAGATATTTTGAGACAGGGAATTTGCGATTTCGTAAGTTATGAGCGTTTCTTATCTTTCATTTTTTAATTTTATTTTTCTCTAAGTCAAATGCAAAGTTTGTGTATTTTTTAAATTCTTATTACGACACAATATGCATCTTTAACTACTTTCTTATACTCACTTGATTTGAAAACTATTCTATTGTGCTTATTGCAATATGTCTCTTTAGTGTTTTCTTACTTCAATTAATTTAGTCATCAAATCATTTTGGTTATGTATTTTTACGTATGATTTATATGTATTGACTTTTTTAGTTTGTTATTATCTTTTGTAAGCAAAACAATTTTATTATGCTTCTAATTGGTATTGTCTGCCTTTTCTAAGAAATTCTTTTTTAGTTAATTACACCTTAAATTGTTACCGTTATGGCACGTTTGATGTTTTAAACAGCTTTTAATTGATATAATCATTTGTTTAGTAATAAAACTAGATAAGCTCTAGTATTAGTCATTAAAACACGTTTTATCAATTCGCAAATTTAATTTCTCTTTTCTCTAGGGAGAACTTTCATAAATCTAAATAAGAAAAGCAAAAAATTAAATAAATCCAATATCAATGGAATAATGCACGCTTTGAACTAAATTATCTCCATTTATTGTGATGATAAATGGGATTGAGGCGTGGATAGAAAGACAAAAAAATGGATGAAAGTTTGTTGTTCTCTTTAGTCGCATAAATAAAGAAAACAAAAAACCACCAAAAAACGTCAATTTTATCTTGGATATTGTACAGGAATCAAAAACATGGTGTATATTTTGTCCTTTACACTCCCCTCCGGTGATTGATCTTTCCCTTTGTGAAACAATTGAATTTTTGACAATTTAAGTTGTTTTTTCTCAAATTTCATCGCATATTAATGAGGCCTCAAACATACGAGATAAATCTCTACCCGGTCTTTTATGTGAGACAAAATAGTAAGAAGGTCAAGCATTGGAACAGATAAGGTCGGCCGACACCAATAACTGACAAAGCTTATTAGCAATGCAATCACTTTATAATTGGTAAAATTTTCTTCTTCCACTAAATAAGTTAAAAATTTAAAGGGAAAGAAAGAACAATAACCAAGGAGGGGAGTAAAGAAAAAAGTTTGCACCAAAACTTGGACTTAATATTAAAGAATTTTTTTTAAATTAAATGTTTATTTCAAAAAATATATACAAAATACAAGTTATTCGACATACTTTCCATCGTTAGCTACATCTTTTTTGCATCTTTCTGGCTACAGGCGAATTCCCCGGCAAAAGAATTCCTCGTCTTGTGATACAATCGACACATTTTTTGATATAAAAAGAGTTAAAGTGCTGCTGAGACAAACCATATGTTATAGATAGAAAGAAATGGTAATCAGAAGTGGTTATCGCTGGTGAATACGGCGAGTGGGGTAGGACATCGCATCGAAGTATTTTCAAATAGTTTTTGACTTGTTTTGCCGAGCATTGTCGTGCTGGAAAATCACTTTATCGTGTCTTTCAACGTATTCTGATCGTTTTTCTTTCAACGCTCTTTTCAATTTGTCCATTTGTTGTCGGTAGCGATCCCCAATGATGGTTTCGCCTTGGTCCGACAGCTCATAAAACACTATGCTCTTTTGACCCCACCAAATACAGAGCATTACCTTCGAACCTTGGATGGTTCACTTTGGCGTCGATGCTGAGGTCGGTGGTAATGCTTGGACAGGCATACATCTGACGTTTCTGTACCTAGGGGTTTTTGTTATAAATTCATTTTCACCAGTTACGATACGACGCAAAAACTCTTTCCTTTTGTGCCTTGGAAGCAGCTATTCGCAGGTGAAAAAACGTCTTTCCACGTTTCTCGGCTTCAATTCATATGGAACCCAATTTCCTCCTTGCTTGTGAATCATTCCCAAACGTTTACCAGCGGTCGATAAATTAACATTCAATTCTTCAAATGTTTTACATGGGTGTTTGTCGAGTAATGCCTTCAATTCTACATTTACAAACCTTTTGGGTGCTCCTTGCCTTCCGAGTTAAATCACCATTTTTGAATTGTCAAAACCCATACTCACAAGTTGAAATCGATGGAGCATATTCACGATAAGCTTGGGACAGTTGCCGATTCTCCCAAATTGCGTTTTGTTGGCACGAAACCCGACATATTCAAAGTTCAAAAAAATTATATGGTTTATACTTGACAAAATTGCACACACTCAAAATTATAGCCTAATGATGATGTTTTGCCTTGAAGTTGATTGCAATATGTACTGATTGCAAAGAATACTAGTAGCGTAATCTGTTGTGAATCTTTTAAAATTAATTCCAAGCCCTAACAAATAAAAGCATATGTTAAATAAGTTTCTTTTTTTATATTACTACTTGTAAAGGAAATTTTTTAAACTTTCCGCTTTCTGAAAAGTACTCTGTTGCATTAATTTTAATAAAATGTTTTATTTATTTGTTTGTTTGTCAATTTTAAATAAATACATCATACAAATTAGAGTTTGAATAAACTATTTACTTGTACTTTCAAATTTAATTTTATACCACTTATTGTGCACAATTGTTTTTCAGCTGCTGTTCCTTACCATGTGTGAAATAGCGATTTTCGGAGAACCCCAAGCGTCCACGGACGGAAACAGTCAGCAGGGCATAATGGGCTTGTCTGCACTTCTCTTCTACAGCGTGTTTGGATACTTCGTGGCCAAAATCAAGGACATCTGTTTGAACAGTTGGAATCGCTCTGCTCAGATGCACTATTCGGTTTCGCATTATGCCAAATGGGTAATGCGAGTCATCCTCGAGTGGGCCAAGGCAATCGCGGTGGTGCTGTGCATACGCGATAGAGGCATCAGCTACCAACCCGACTTGCTCTTCTCCACCCTCACGTTCATCTACTACGTGTGCACGGAAAAGCTGTTCGTAGACCTCTTTATCCGACTGGCAGGCAGCTTTAACAGCAGGTTCTTTGACTGCATGGAACACTTGTACATCCCGATAATTTTGAACGTTTACGTGATTCTGTGTTCGGCCGCAATAGGCGGATACCTGCTTACAAAAACTCAGTCCACGTACGCCCTGTTTGCGTCGTATTTTGTGCTGTACTTACGTTTTAAGGACTTGTATTACAACTATATAAAGGAGCTGTTGCTGGAAAACCAGACGTACGCTTCATTTAGGAATGCAACCGACAGCGACATACAGAAATGGGACGACATATGCGCGGTTTGCTTAAGTCAGATGAGCAACGCGATGATTACGCCCTGCAACCACCTCTTCCACCCCTTTTGCCTTAAGCAATGCCTCAGGACCTCTTTCCAATGCCCGCTATGCAAACATAATTTTATACAATAAAGTTTTATTCATTTTGTACTTTTAAAGTTGTTTGGATTATATTTTTGAGACAACTACATGTTACTTGTTGGTATTTTTTAATCTGTGATGTACGTACAACATAGGGTAATTAAAAATATTGTAAGTTTTTATCAAGTATTTTTAAAGCAATCTTTGCTCAGCAATATGTGGTAAATAATAAATATTTCAATTGTGTTATTGTTCGGTTGAAAATTGATGGCTTTTAATTAAAAATATAAATTCTCTACAATATACAAGGCCATTGAGATGAATCCGGAAAATAAAGAATAAAAATAACGTTAAAATACAAAAAATAAATAAATTTATTTATATGACACAGCACAATTAAAGAAAATCATATTGAGGGTCATTAGCGCTCATTAGCGGCCACGACTTTCTCAATCTAAGATCACAAATTTTTCCTTCCCATATATATTATTATTTCCAAGATGGAAGTCATTAAGATGTCCTTGGTGTTATAATACTTCTCATTGATCTTCGCTTCGACTACACCCATAACTAGTAGTCAAAGAGATTGCAGTCAGGGTCGGAGGGTAACCATAAATTGTGCTTGATGTCGTTCAGCAGTATTTGGATCTTTAACTTCCTGTCCATCTTATTTTTTTCAGTCAACAGTTGACGGTTCCTCAGGATGAAAGACCTGTAGTATAGCTTCTAGTGCATTGCTAGACTGACCGTCAACCTCGCCACACCTATTTCTTTTGCCAGGTCAGTTATGCTCCGCCCAGAAAAAATGCCGATACTTAACATATAGTTGCAGTAAAGTTAAATGACCAGATAATGAAAAGAGCAAACTAGACAATCATATCTTCTATGGAAAACAGCACAACTATTGTAAAAATTATAATTGGAAAATATGTTAGAGATTCCTGCCAGTATCCGATAGAATAGCAATATTACAGTTTAGTACTAGACTATGTAACATAAATATTATCCAGAGTTATATACCAATCTCAACCAGATCAAAAGAACTAAGTCTTGTATTACGAATTAGAAATGGTATTAAAAGACACTAAAAAGGAGGAAATAAACATCATATTAAGAGACTTCAACGTCAAAGTAGGGAGAGGTAAAAACTAAAATATTGTCGGAGAAGATGGCATAGAAACTCCAAACGAAAAAGGAGACAAGTTCATACAGTTTTGCAAAAGAATGATTTTATGATAAAAAAAACACGTGGTTTAAGTTATCATCTAGATTATATACAAGGAAGGAACATAGAGAAGCATACACCATAAAAACCAAATTAACCACCATCTTGTAACTCATTAATATCTATAAAAAAATATAGAACGAATATTTCAAGTGACCATAAATAACCTACTTTCAATCATGCTAAAGGAAATTAAGACACGACATGAAGAAAAGAAAATCGATATGCAGTAGCTAAAAAATTAACAACTACAACAAATAAAAGATGATATAAGTACAAAGTTATATATAATAAAAGAAAATCAAATCAATATAAAACAAAAACTAGAAAACAACGGTGAGCTTCTATCACCAGGGAATTCGCAATCTACCCGAAAAATGGCAAAAGGTCATCGATGCCAACGGAGAATACTTTGATACTTAAGCTTTTTTTGTTTGTTTTTAAATAAAACTTTAATTTTGCAGAAAAAAGCTGAAAACTTATTTATACATCTAATATTAGACGACGAGTATGATTAAGCTGCTTATATTGTTTATCTTATTCAATATATTATCAGAGATTAAACTGCTATTAACAAAATGAAAAACAGGTTTATGCAACAATAAACTAAACATAGAGATGTACACTAGAATGTTAAGATGTTACATGTTAGTATTACTCTTTGGCGCTGAGGCATAGACCCTTACAAAAAAAAAGAGATTTTGAGATATGGTGATATAGAAATATGTGAAAGATCTAATGTACGTAACACATAAACACTTAAATGCTGCGACAATTAGCGCAAAAAGTTCCTATAGTAAAGAAGAGAAAACTAGACTACTTCAGACATATAACCAGATAAATTGATTATGAAAGGAAAAATAAAGAGTAAAAGAGTCCTGGGGAGGCTCTAAACATCCAAACGACCATAGTCAGGAATGCTAGAAATTGCACTATTTAAATTCACAATTGATAAAATAAAATGGACCAACGTGATAGTCAACATCCTCAGCGAATCATAGAGTTTGTTAGCGTTTTTTGCAGCTATTTCAGAAATTGCATTATGCAGTTTTGCAAACATTCTTAAATTTCGAAGAAACCGTAGCTTTGGTTTCAAAATTGCAGTGAAGTGTTCGTCTGGTATTCGTGTGATTGATTCCGGACCATTACAAAATACTGGCTACGAAATCAACCATCGTGTTATATTTGCTATGAGACTTTTGGGCGTCGTATTTAAGGTTTGGACTTATTATTGTCGATCATGGATATTAACAAGGGACTCAGCATAAACACTTACGAAAGAGTGATTCAGCATTTCCATGAAGCGGCAAAGACTTTTTTGATGCCATGTGTTTGAGAGTTATGGAACAAGAGAGAAAAGAAAATAAAAAAAGAGAACGGCCCATTAATGATTTTAAAGACGGGAGTTGGAGAAAAGAGATTTTAATTATAAATATGGCATAACATCGTTGATTGCTTCCTACAGCGGTAAAGTAATTGATCTTGTAGTGAAAAGTAGTTTTTGCCAGTCGTGTTTAGCTTGGAAAGGAAAAGAGAATACAGAAAAGTTTAAGGAATGGTATGAGGCTCATGGGGGAGAGTACTCAGCAAATCACGAGGGAAGTACAGGCAAAATGAAGGTCGACTCGATGAAAGAAATGTTCTCTGTTTCTGAAAAAAAATACGGTGTACGTTATATGAACTTTACAGGAGACGGCGATTCAAAAACGTTTAAAGCACTTTTAGATTTAAATCCATACGGAGATGATCAGCCGTAACATAAAAAAAGAAAAGAAACTCGGCGGCAAAGGGAAATTAACTCACAACCTTATTAAAAAATATAACCAAGTATTAGGGTCTCGCCATTATGAGGAACAGTAATTCTGTTCAAAACATGCAGCGTAGTATAATGGCAACCTATTTACATATGAGTTCCACTGATGACAATCCAAGGCATGAAAACTGTCCCGCATGAGAAGGCAGCTGGTGCAAGTATCGTGTCGCAGAAAGTCGTGGTCTTCAATATACACATCCATCACCCCCCTCAATGACGATGTTGCTAAAGATATTTTACCAATATTCGAAGATTTATCTAGAAAATATTTGCTCGAAAGGTGTGTTGGTGGACATATACAAAACGCAAATGAAAGATTCAATGCGACGATTTGGCGAATGGCGCCAAAATATCTTCACTGCGGCCGGAAAATCATAGAAATTGCAGCTTGGATTGCTGCTGGTATTTTTAATAGAGGCTATTTATCAGTTCTACGTGTTATGTCAATGATAGACATAATTGTTGAATCCACTTGTCGAGGCCTGGCTGATAGATTAGACACTAACCGGACAAACAGTCAAAATCGTCGCAGTAAATCAGTTACGCCGGCTATCAGGAATTTTCAAAAACAACAAATAGCGACAAATGAAATGCTCGAGGAAGAAGAGGGTCTTTTTTATGGAGCAGGGATATCAGATTAACCGAAAAGTATAGGTAAATAAATGATAATAAGCTTTTATCAACCATTTTTCTTGTACAAAAGCTTCAAACGCGTTTTTCTCGAAACCATATTTTTTGTCACGGTGGGAAAGATTAAAGAAAAACTACTCAACGGATACACTTGATTTTTTTTTTAATTAAAGCTTATTTAATTACCTTCTAGATGAATATAAGCATTTAGCCAAAAATTATTTTAAAAAAGTTATTAAAAAACGAATTTTTTTTACAAAAAATACATTTTTTTCAAACGGCCATTACATTACTTTTTTCAATAAATTTATGGGTTCCTTTAATTCATCTAGAAGCAAGAAGTTTACAAAAAAAATTTATTTTTGTGTTTCAGATGATTCTAGGAGCTATCACACCCACCGTGCAGACGAAATTTTCAAAAGTAGTTGACATATTTGTTTATAACTTTGATTAGAAGCAACAAAATCTAATAAAACTAATTTTTGTATACCTTAAGACATGTACAATAAACCGTTAAAATTTCAAAATGATCCATTTTGTAGTTTCTTTGCAAAAAAATCATGAAAAAGTGCTTTTTTGGCCTCCTAATATAGAAGGTCCCCTTAATTTTGCTAATGTCTTGTAATTTAATGCCAATGTCTTATAAATCAAGCTATGGATATTACAGCAAAAACAGTGAATGTGTAATCTGCAAATCATTGCTTATGTCTGTAGTATATTGTATCTATTTTAACATAACATGCAGAACACCAAGCTTCGGATAAAGAAAAATATTAATATGATTTTAAAAACAATAAATGTTTTACTTAGTAAGAAACTGATATATACACACTAGAATTATTAATAGAAAAAATATGTAATAATAATATTTGCTTTAATTCCTTTGGGAATCATTGGCGCCCTTTCGAGCTCTTTAATCCTTTTTTAAGCTGGATTAGTGCTTATTATTACACATAATCAATGTCAAATGTTCTAGTCTGATTTGGCCTTTTCTATTTTCCTCCATTCCTGCCTATTTGTGGCTTTTTCTCTCCATCCCTTCACGCTCATCTTCTTTAGATTTTCTAGGCCTTCGTTTTTCCATCTATTTTTTGGTTTCCCCCTTGGTCTTGTTGTTTCTGGTTCCCATTCGGTTATTGTCGTGATCATTCTATTCTCGTTTGCTCTCGTTACATGTCCCAACCATCCTATCCTTTGTGCTTTGTTTTTCTCGTACTATGTTCTCACTTTTTAACTCACTGTCTATTTCTTTGTTGATATTCACTCTATATTCGTCTTCTCCTGTTTTCACTGGGCCAGAATTCTTTTTAAGATCTTTCTTTCATATATTCGTGGTTATTCTTCATCCTTCTTTATTAACCTCATTGTTTCGGCTGCGTTTATAACTGTGGGTCTTATAAATTCTTATTTTTGTTACTTTTGTAAGTTTACGATCTTTTAGCAATGGTTTGTATATGTTAAACATTTTGTGTCCACTTTGGATTCTATCTTTTATGTCTTGTACTTTATTGTTTTTATTATTTATCTCATTACCTAAATATGTTAAAGCTTGCACTTTCTTAAATTCGTATTGTATGGTGTTTAATCTTCTATGTCTCCTCTTTTGCATCTCATATACCACGTCTCATCTTCGTTCATTGAGAACCCTCTTTTTTTGCTTCTTTATCTATTATCTCCAACGTCTCATTTAGTTTTGTTTTGCACCTTGATATAATAACCAAATCCAACATCTGTATTTCCTTATTTATTGTTCCCCTGTGTTCTGTTTTTCTTATTATGTTTTCTACGACCACGTTGAACTGGCGTAAGTGAATCCCCTTGTCTTACGCCCTTGTTTATCTCTATGTACTCTGTCTCTTCTTCTCCCACTTTTATTGTCGCTTCTGAGTTTTCTATTGTCATTTGCGTTAGTCGTATTAATTTTTATGGTATTTGTAGTTCTTGCATGTTTTTTATTATTTGTGGTCTTCTAATTTCGTCGAATGCTTTGCGGAAATCTATGAATAGCAGGTGCAGTTCGATGTTATATTCATAAGATTTTTTTATTATTTGGTTCATTGTGTGTATGGCGCTTACTGTGGATCTGCCTGGCTTAAACCCACACTGGTATTCCCCCACTTCCCTTTCTGTGTACCTTCTTAATCTTTGTTGAATTATACTTGTAAATACTTTATAGGTAGTGTTTAAAAGGGTAATACCTCTGTAGTTGTTACATATTTCGGGGTTTCCTTTTTTGAAAAGTGGTATGATTATTCCTCTTCTCCATTCATTTGGCATTTTTTCTTCTTCCCAGATTTTTTTTATTATGTTGTGTAATCTTTTGTGTAGTTCTATTCCTCCATTCACTTCATCCAACCCAGGGGTTTTTCCATTCTTTATCTTTTTAATCGTTTTTTCCACTTCCTCCAAACTTGGTTCTTCCTCTATTTATTCGTGTACATCGTCTCCCTTTTCTCCTAATTCTCCTTCCTCTTCTTGTGTGTACGTTAGACTCTGGAAATGTTGTCTCCAAATTTCTTTTACTTTTTCTCCTTCTACTTGTAGTTTTCCATCTTTATCTTTCACGCCTCTATTTTTAATTTGGTTGTTTCTTCGGGTCCTTCTTATGCTTCCATAGATTGCTCTGGTGTTATTTCGATTTCTATTGACTCCTATCTCTTCTATTTTTTTATCTATCCACTCTCTTTTTTTGTTCTTCAATACTTTATCCGCCTCTCTCTTTGCCTTCCTATAATTTTCATGATACTCATCTTTCTCTGGCTATATCCACTTTAATCGAGCCTCTCTTTTCATATTTGTCTCTCTCTCTCTCTCTCACATTCCTCGTCAAACCATTGTTTATCTCTTGTTTTTATATCCTATTGTTTTCTTGACTGTCTCTTTTAAACAGAGTTTAACATTCTCCCATTCTGTGTCTGTCATGTAATCTGTATTCATACTGAACATATAATGCAGTGATGCTACAACTCATCTATACAACCAAACATCTGAGAATGTGTCCACATGTTCTTTATAATTCTATTAAAGTGCAATTCCTTAGAGATACAAAAATTGGTCGTTTCTTCTTAATAACAAAACTCACTTTAATGACATGCTTGTTTCATTTAGAAAACTTAGGCACTTCAAAGATAATGTAGATGAATGGTTTTTGAGTATTTTATCCTGATTTGGAATAGTAATTCCTCTTTTCTGTTAAGCTTCTATGCGTTTAAATTTGCTGCAACACAAAGTTTATCAACAGTCATCATGTTTGTCTCGCACATGAATTTGCAAAGAATTAAAGTTTTCGTTTTCCATTGTTTCTAATAATTATTATATGTCCTTTTTGATGTGAAATTATACCCTTTATTACATCGTCTAATAAAATCTAATTTATGACTGGTGCTTATTTATATGCATTCGAAGGCTTATGTTTTTACTAGATAGTGATAGATTTAAAGAAAAAATATTCAAACAAAATACATGAACTTTATTGAAATTGCATAATATCACAAAAATTCAACACCATAGCTACAAAACAGGCAAGAGTTGACTAAAACATCTAAACTGAAATAGAAGCAGTTAATGCCCATTATTCTGCAATTAATAGCACGTAAATGTGCCCATCAGTTTTTGGTCACGTATTCACTCATAATCAAAGAAGAAAATACCGCATTATAGTAGGCGAAAACATACCTATGGTCATTATTTTGCAGATAATCAAAACTTCTTCAAAGCCTATGAGTTTGACATTTTAAAGAAGAAATGATAACACGATATGTAGTCATCGAATGTTTAAATTCATTTACAATTCCTGAACATTGGAATCGAAGTGACACTTTTCTACATTAAAGTTCAAAAATCTCATTTTCATGCAGCTTTGATCAAGCTATGCTTCTAAAAAGTTTCAGAAAACTATTTCGATGAGCAAGAGGTAATCGTTTCAGGACATGGACAAAATATACCATGATGGCTAGTCTAGTTCATTATTTTGATTAGAGAATATTGATATTTTATTATAACCCTCCTATTTAGTTCTAATGAGCAAAGTTGAATGGAATAATTTACTCTAACGTCTACCACAACAAATTTTTCAAGACAACTTGGTTCTAAGTGTGAGAAATACAATAAAAGGTGTAAGAACTAATTTTGATTTTCATTAATGACTAAGACCTTGCAATTCCATCAACAGTTGCAATACATAAAAACAAACCAGTATTTATCACAACAGCAAAAAATAGCCCCCCTGCTACTAATAGAAACTAGAAAAATATAATTTATTACATATGGAATCAAACACATTTCACTTATCACAACATAAATAGCAACCTACCTTAGAATGAAAATATAATCTTAAAAGCTCCTTGCATTGTTACTCTACCTAAAAATCTTACCATAAATAATTGCTTACAGACAAAAATAAAACGTTATGCTCTTTACAATTCCTTATCTTTAAGTGACTGGACGGACCAACCAAGCACTCGCCTATCAAATCCACATGTGAACAAGTTGATGTTGTTTGAATGATCGTCCGCCCAAGCAACGCAAGAAACCATGCGGCTGTGCCCTTGCCCGCCCTGGCGGCTGGATCTGGGCAGGCGGGCCAATCGCTGCCCACTTAAATCAAACAGTCGCACGTGTCTGTTGTCATGAGGTATGGCAATGACGCCATTTGACGAGACTGACAGCCGATTGATGGCTGAATCTGCCCGAATGGTAGCAACAGGTGACCTCATGTTGCGCAAGTCCCAAACTTTTGCTGAGCGATCATCAGAACCTGACACTACTTTGTCCTCTCGAGTAAAAACTGCTGAGGTCACACTCCTATAGTGGTTTAGGATTATTAAAATTTTAATTTTTATAATATGTAACTTACTCAGAGTGACCTTGAAATACAGATACAGATTGAACGCTTTCTCTGAAATCCCATAGCCGAAACGTTGTGTCCCTAGATGATGTCACTGCTAGCTTTTGAGTCGGATGAGTAGCTGCATGTGTCAGTTCTAAATCATGGCCTGTGAGTGTTGCTATGGTGAAACGTGTTTCCACATCATGCAGCATTGCTAAGCGATCCCATCCTGCCGTTATGACTTGTTCTGCACCTGTTTAATACATGCAAAATGTAAAGACTTGAAAACACACCAGTTATCACTAACTACTTTAAGCTTTGGTTATTATTATGTGTATTAGAAATATGAAATTTTAGTAATTTCCCAATTTATTTCCTATCCTTCCTTTAATTTTAAAAATTAAAATTTTATTTTTAGACAATGGTTCCTTCTGTCATACTGCGCTGGTAGTCATAAAAGCTGTTGCTACATGCTCTTTTCTCGGTACTGCTCGTCTTTGCATTATTTCTTGGGCGATATTCCATTGTACTCTAACAAATAGTAGAGGATAGACATTGTTTTGACTGTCTGGTATCAATTAGAATTATTTATCTCAAGATAATTGCCTAGAAAAAAATGGAGCACAATCCAAAGCGTAGCTGACTGACCAAGAGAAAAGGGAACATAAAATCCTCTTTAGTCAACAGTTGTCCACAAAAATTACAATTTCAATTTTTTTAGTCATACAATTAATCTGTGGATTGGAAAAGATAGCTGTGTGCAAAAAACTGATAGTATGGTGTCCATCTATAAGGCATATTTTAACAAAACTGAATTATCTTTTGTACAAAAACAAAACTTTCTTTAGTTATCTCATATTGAGTTCTAATGACATTGTGCAAACTCCACTTCTTATAATTGTCTTTAGAGAATCATGTAAATATACTTCAGTAACATTCAAACAATTAGAAACGGTCTTAGAATTGATGATAATTTCATAAACAATATATATTTAGGAAAAACTGTTAATGACAATGAAGCATGGGTTGATTTTGTAGGTTTGCATGTTGTGAGAATCGGTTATCTAAGACTATTTTGAGTGGAACACATCAGCCACAAATTTATTATCTTAAACTGATTGATTACATAGATGATGGTCAATCAAAAGGTATTCAGTATACCAGAAATTTTAGTTTTCTTAATTTTGTGTTGTTTCGTTTTTGTATGAACATAGTGAATCAAATTAATGATCGGTCATATCATACAAAAACGTATTCGCAATAAATAATTCTCTTCTATGGTTGCTTTTCATCTCTTAATGTTATCTTTCTCGCCAGTAGATCCTGCAGATCATATGCTTTAATTAGCCTTAATTCCGATTCCCATTCGAAATTATATTCAATGTGTAGATCGTAGTTTATCATCTCTACTCCTTCAATAAACCGCTGGTGTACGAGCAATTGCATTAGACATTAGAATGTCTTTTTGAGCAAACCATGTGGTCTAAAACTGTCCATAATTTATAATGTAATGGAGTGATATCTGGGTTACAAGAAGACCAATCCTCTACTGTTAAGAAATAAGGCATATTGTTGCACAGCAAAGTTTGAGTTGATCATGCTTTAGGGGCGGGTGAGGAGTCTTGTTGAAAGATTCTAAGTTCACCTCAAAGTTTCACTATACCTTCTAAAAACATCCTGTTGATACAGGGCAGCCAAAGTTTTGACTCCCACAAAAATGAGTATTGGTTACTCTATCATAACACACTCCCCACCAAACCATTACAACTGCTGAATAATTGCCTCTCTGAAAGCTTGGCACTGGTTGAAATGCTTCTTTGGATGACAGCGTATACCCTGACATTTTGTTTGTTGAAAGATTCTTCCACAAAAAATTTTTATTTATCCGCAAAGAAAATTTTTCTGTAACCATCATGCGCATACCTAATCAATAACCTCTTTGATTTTTCTCTTCTACCTCTCTTTAGAGCATATCAGTAAATGTCCATGTGTTTTTTGTAGGCAGCATGTCCTAAGTCTTACTTAAGAATATGAGACATCAAAATACACACGTACAGGGCTAATGCCAAGAGGATATAGGGTCTTAAAGATTACACTTTTATCATGTTCCACACTTATTTAACACTATTACAGTAATATAGTTTTATTTGCCTCCCATCTTATTGGTAAATAACCAAACTTGAAAAGAAACACAATGTAATTTAGAACTTTAAAATTTAATAATTGCAACCATCCACCAACTTGTATACAGCAAGTTAGAACAAAATATCGGCGAATCGCAATTTGGTTTCAGAGATGGCCTTGGAACAAGGGAAGCCTTATTCTCGATACAAGTACTAATACAAAGAGCGCGTGATGTCAACTACGATATATTTGCATGTTTTATTGATTTTGAAAGAGCGTTTGACCGCGTAAAACACGAGCAATTAATACAAACATTAAAATCAGCAGGAATAGATAACAGTGATACCAGAATCATTGGCAACTTGTACTGGCAACAAAGAGCCACAATCCGTATAGGGGACAGAACATCAGAAGAATTTCACATCCGCAAAGGTGTTCGACAAGGATGCGTATTGTCCCCGATGTTATTTAACGCCTACTCTGAAAACCTCTTCAAAGAAGCCCTAGAGGGTGCAGAAGATGGAATCAAAATAAACGGAGAGATAGTCAACAACATTAGATATGCGGACGACACGGTTCTGCTAGCCAACACTTCAGAAGGATTGCAAAGATTAATAGACCGCATAACAGAAACTAGTAAAAATTACGGTATGCGGCTTAACATAAGTAACACAAAAGTGATGATCA
Organism: Sinelater perroti; assembly: GCA_036346155.1. Taxonomy (NCBI): domain Eukaryota; kingdom Metazoa; phylum Arthropoda; class Insecta; order Coleoptera; family Elateridae; genus Sinelater; species Sinelater perroti. The sequence goes on from JARFIY010000276.1 coordinate 87,253, forward strand.
TGAGTAAAAATGCCAACATAAACGTGAATTTCCACATAAACCCTTTACAAAGAGTACAGGCGTTTAATTACTTGGGATGTACGTTAAACGAGAAATGGGACCATACTCAGGAAATAAAAGTTCGAATCGAAAAGGCGCGGAGTGCATTTAACCACCTAAAGAAAGTACTTTGTAATTTGAGTTTAAATTTGCAACTTCGTACTCGAATACTTAGATGTTATGTTTTCTCAATTCTTTTATATGGGACAGAAGCATGGACTCTCACAGAAGCTGCAAACAAACGATTGGGAGCTTTTGAGCTATGGTGCTATCGCCGTATGCTCAGAATTTCATGGGTACACCATGTAACAAATGAGACAGTCCTTCAGCGCATGAACAAGGACAGAGAGATCCTTAATGCTGTTAAGAAAAGAAAACTAGCATACTTTGGTCACGTCATGCAAAATGATAAATATCGTCTTTTGCAGTTGATTATGCAAGGAAAAATCGAAAGCAAACGAGGTCCTGGTAGACGAAGAATCTCATGGCTTCGCAACCTTAGGCAGTGGACAGGAATGACATCGGTCGCCCTGTTCCGAACAGCGATAAACAAGATTAGATGGGCCAGACTGATCGCCAACGTCCAATGAGGATACGGCACAAGCAGAAGAAGAACCATATGTGAATGTCATAAATATTTTGATGCTGTCTAAGACAGTATTTATGGGCATACCAGGTACAATTGAGGTTTTCTTCTATTCTGTTATTGTCAGGATTTTTTTACCGGAGTTCTGTAATTTTTGGCAATGAAATGCGACTGATTGTCTTACAATAATTGATGAATATTTTAAAAACTTTGAAATCACATATACAACACAATTTATAGCTTCTATTTTTCGCCATTTCAAATTATAATCGGTAATTCTAACAGTTTTCCTCTCATCTCATTAAATTTTACATAAGCAAATTCGTTCAACAGTTGCAGTTGACAATACTTCAAAACTTCATCTCGTCGTTTTTCAATCGTATCCATCCATCTTAAGAAACAAGAACTAGGTTTCATATTTTATCTGTATACTGTCAGTTTTATTTTTCTTTGGCTCAATAATAATCGCTAAACATTTTCGCCTTATGTTTTTGGCTGTGTGTTTGGCATTGTTTGTATCTTCCACTTTTTTTTCTTTGGAAGATATTTATCACAATAATGGAATTGACGTACATCTGTTATACATGAAAAACTTAAATTGGATACATACTTCATCATCATATATCATATAGCTCCTTTGTTGGAGCAAAGGGCGCCCTTGTTGGAGCGTTTCATTTGCTGGATACATACTTAGTTAACCATAAATTGATTCCAACCTTTTTTGACAAAACAAAATAAAATAAATCTTATTACCAATGAACATAGATTTGCTAACATTTCAATTAAAGTTCAATGAAATATCTTGATTTGGTTTAGAATTAAAAGTAGGAAATAAAAATATAAACAAACAAGCTGAAAAATAAAAAGTGGATGCACATCTCTTTGTGACTAAATTAAAGAGATATGGATTGAAATAAAAACTTTTAGCTTTGTCTACAACTCAATCTACTGTGCTATGGTGGCTACTTACACGTTAACTGATCATAAAGATAACGCAACTTCTTTTACGAATTTAGGTCAAACCATATTTCTATCAGGCAAAAGCTGTTTCACCTTTCTGTTTCAGATAAAGCCCTTTCGAATTCACATAAAAATGTTTAAAATGTCGGATCTTATTTAAGATTCATCCTTTGTTAGATATAAAAGAAATAGAAAAGTAGTTACAGAAGGCGACTTCCTAATACCCACATTGTTTAATATAGTAAATAAAATCATGAGACAAATAAAAAGGATATGTGATGAGTGGAAATACATTAAGAGCAAGAAATGATCAACAGATTTAAATTTAACAAAACATGGCTAGAGTTTAAAATCAATAATATCACAAAAACAAAATTGTTAATATCAGTTAAACCAATTCAATGTAAATTAATGATAAATAATAAAATAATCAAACAAATAATACAAATCAAGCACTTAAGAATTAAAATCACAAACAATATTAGAGCAGACACAGAAACAGAACATCAATTAACAAAGGCAAATAAATTACTCAATGGATAAACTATGTGGAAAAACAAATGCCTTACTTCAGAAATAAAAACAAAAATTTATAAAAGCACAATAAGAGCTGATATATTACTCAAATGAAGCCATACCAGACGTAAGTGTAATCTGAATAAAAATATAAACAGATATTAATATACTAAGAAGAATATATCAATTCACGGATCATGAAAATTAAAAGCAGTGAAAGAAACATATGTATTTAGGGTGCTCAAAAATGGTTGGTATTCCTCAAATCCCTCAAAAGTTGGGCTGTGCATATAATACGACCAGATGGTGCAAAAGGAAGGATAGTAAGTAATTTGTGCAATTATGAACAAAGCAGACAATTAAGGACAGTGATGGATAGTGTAGTTTCTTTGGAGAGTAGGCGCGACTATTTCAGATATCCAAGAAAGTTAGTTGCTGAACTGCATTTCACTGGATATTGAAGTTCAAAATTGACAAAAACTGTGCTGAAAAAGAAAAAGCAACCAGTGTCTGGCAAATGCGCGCAAGTCATACATTATTCAGCATGCGTTCAACTTTATACACGCAAATCACATTCAATGCAATGGTTGACGCAACAGATCTGTCTCACAAAACTTTGCACTATATTATCCATGAGAACTTGAAAATATCCACAATGGGTTATTCATACTTTCACTGCTAAGCAGAAGCAGCAGTATGTAGAGCTATATATCAACAGTTGCTGTGAGCTGTATGGTGTAGATGCAGAGACGACCTTTGGGTGTCAGATAACATCACGCAAATCATAGTTCTCTTATAAAACGCTAGAAAAGAAACGGTAATCAATTGTAGTATTATTTATAGTTTTTATTTTGAGAACCCTTATCCTAAGAAGCCATGGCCTCTATAGTTTATTCCAAAATAAATTATTACTGTCTGTTTGAATCAAGCTAGGATTCTGTTAATGTATTGGCTGCCATTTTGTGAAAGCAGTGAGGGGTACTATGAGTTACTGGCAACTCAGCTAATGTATTTAGCCACACTACCAAGGCAAATGGAGTCAGTCGCCACAATGCTGCTATCCTGCAGCCTCTCAGGTACGATAAGTTCTCGCTTCAGTCAGTTATCCACAAGTGGTGATGTGTTACAACCAGAGGATAATTTGCAGCAGCTTTACGGAAAAGTATAGATATTAAATAGAAATACGTTTATTAGAATACATACCATTTCTTAATTAAATATTAGTGAGAAGAAAGCAATTGTAGTACCAATCATTTTAAATACCCCAAGTATATCAAGGAAAAATAGTATAGAAGACAGGAGACCTTAAATCCATTTGCAAAAAACAGCAAAGGGCAAACATAGTTAAAAAGTTTGAGTATAACTGAACATAAATAAAACACGTTAAAAAAAGAAAACAAAAAGAAGAAACAATATTTTACTTTAACTATACAAATACCTAGTTATTTTTTTCATTGCTTATTAAATTAGACGCGTAAACATATATAAAAATACTCTATAAAATTACCTCTAATCCATTCTGCAGCTGAAATGGCGCCAGTGTGACCGCCCAGTTCGCAAACAGGTGTGCGGAGAGCCGCCGCTTTTGCGTCAGGTCGGTCTTCGCAATCTTCACCTAACTCCAGCTCTTCTTCTGAAGAATGTCCCTTCTAGAATATCAGCCACATGTTGCAACAGTAAAAAATAAAGCAAAGCCAAAACTCACTGGTAAGTCCCAACTAACCACTGCCTGCCAGATATGAGCAGAACAATCGCCACTAGCAGTTAGTACAAGGTCTTTTGATTGGTGAAACCGCACAGAGTTTACGGAGCCACTATGTCCATGATATTGTAGCAAACATCGTCCATTTTCTATGCTCCATATACAAGCAGTGTGATCTGCAACAGAATTATGTAATTAAACATTCTCAGTTTTCTTGCAATACAGTTTAAACAAGGTTGCAATGTTTTTAATAACAAAAAATAAACGACTATAGAGATAATAGATTTATCAATTTTTAATAAAGGAGATAACAGCACCTCTCTTTTCTGCTTCTAATAAATTTATTTTGCCACATTGTTATCATCTGTATCATATAAAATATATTTTTTAAACTGAAGACGTTGTGTTAATATTAAAAGGGAAATAACTCAATAACTTTTTTTATATGATAAAAATTAGTTTTTTAAACTGTGCAAGAACTTGGACTAATTTTTTATTTTTCAAAATTTTCAAAAATTAAATTGGCAAATTTAAATTAAAAATGCCAAAAAAACTAAAATCTAGGGGAAATGTAAAGCGGAAAAACAGCAAAAACCAGACGGTTCACGAAAAGTAGCTTTGATCTCCATTTTAAATGTTGAAATTGTATAGAGAGCAAAAGAAGCAACAAGATACTCAAACATTATTTTCAATTGCTGGGGAACTTCAAACGTTTACATTTAGAGAAAAATATTCAAAATAACAATTTGAAACATTTTCACTTTTCTAATCCTAAGTAATTCTGCTTAAACATCAGCAATTATGAACATTTACAACCCTCTCCCCCATCTTATCTACTTGTTTTTATTCTATATTAACAAAAATCTATTAAAAAAATTCGGAATGACAAAACAAAACAATGCGATTCAAATTGTATTTTATTTTTTAATGCAGAGCCCATTTCAACTTCAACACATTTAGTTCAACGTTTCTGAAAGTGATTTTCTCAAAAATCGCCAAAATAATCATTTAGACCCTCAATTACCTCTTTGTTCGACTGAAATATCTTTCTAGTCAGGAATATTTCGAATTTTGGAAGTAAATACAAACCAGAAGGTATAGATTGCGCTAATAAGGTGGATGTGGAATCATTTCGAATTTCAATTGTCAGTGTTTGCTGAACGAAGGCACTTGAATGGGTTGACGCGTTGTCATAATGAAACACTTTTTTATCATCCCGGAGTGTTTATCCTGAACTACTGCTTTTAGTTTATCCAAAAGTACTTTGTGGTAGTAATCAGCAAAATATTTTTGCATCCTAAAATACTGGCATTCACATCTTTCCAGGATGCTGATGGATTGAACTGGACCAGCTGGTCAAAGAGGCTGATGAAGGGGGACAGCTGTTTTTTGGCGTGGTTCTATGGGGCTTATAAAAGACTAGTTACTAGCTAAGACGAGAGCAAGTTGAGAACAGAGATGGTAAGCAGTGGAAACGAGGCAACATGCGTAGATCTTGTATGACAACTTCTGATCCTACCTCATTAGAATTTAGAAATTGCAGAGATTAAAGCCAGAGCACAGAGGTTTTTCAATCACGAATGGTTGGAGATGGCCACAAACGCAGGAGTAGATAAATAGACTTTCAAGAATGTGCGAGTGGCTATTAGCTGAATTCACAAACTGGTAGGCGTAATTCCGTACAGACAAAAATGCAAACGTGAAGTAGTGATAGGTACGTAGAAGTTAGAGCAATATGTACATTATGAGATACAAACTCTCTATCTAAAGACTAAACAAAAACTGCAGCGTTAGATTAAGGAAGACTAGTCTAATTCTTTACAACTATTAGGAAAACTCTGAGATATCCGCGGTTTTGAGATGCCTTTTCTGACTCAGATTTTCGTAGTTTTCTACAGTCCTTCCACGATGCAAATTAAGAATATGAGTATGCTAAAAACAAGATTCGAGAAAGAAAAGCCAATGTATAATGCTGTAAAGCAATGTTGATATGTTAATATGTATCTGTAATTCTATTATATATTTTGAATCAATAAATTGCAACGATAGATTGGACTTTGCTTTCTTCTGAACTGTGTCCAATCCACAAGTTGTATGCCACAGTAGATTCACTTTGTTCTTATTTTGTCTTCCTTGGTAGATTCTTGTGAATCTATATATTATATATATATATATATATATATATTCTTATTTCCTATTTTTGCATTAAGATCCTTCACGATTCTTTTTAGATCATAATTGGGTATATTATTATATTTCTCTTCTAATTGTACACAATATTCTTCCTTTGTATCTATATGATCTATTTTCGTTGGCAAATGAACATCTGTAAGAGTTACTTTTGGGAAACCTACCTCCGAATTTCAGAATGTACATTTTTCTTATATTGCTTGAAGTGAAAAATAACGAAGCAGGGTTAAATATTTAACAAATGTAGAAATACACAAACACTCATAAGTAGATATCAAAGCATAAGGTGGTCAAACTCAATAAATCAAAGATGCTAAGATCATGTCACAGTAGCGAGGGATTACTAACTGAAGGTAATATCGGAAAAGAGAAAGCAAGATCGCCAGTTACAAAAAAAAAAAAAAACCGACAAAAAGAGGATGATAAGAAGAATTTAAAAACTATGAAGAAAATTAGAAAGAATTAAGAGTTTAGTTAAAACAACAAAACGCCAAAATATTATGAAGGCCCGAAAGATCAACCAGTTCCAATTATGAGTCTGAAGCGGCTTTCGTTTTTAAGATTTTTTGTAAATGAAACACTAATGCTGTTGATGTTTTAAATTTAGTAGTGTCAACGTATTTTTGAATTATCATTTCCCTCGAACCACAAATTCCTTTTTGCTATTTCATAACAAAATTTATGGAAAATTGTTAACATTTTGTATTAATTGTTGTACGGCTATTTACTTTTCTATAAAAACCTATTAGTCACTGTTTAAAAAACACCCCTGGATTTAAGTAGGCATTTGAAATTTCGAAATTCACAGTAAAGGTCGCAAAAAAGCCATTTATATCATTCATAGATTATTTTAAATTTTTTCTATAGAAGATGATCTTTTTTCAGTTTTCTCAGAAATAAATGCGAGCTTGGTTGTAATCTACTCCTTAGGCGTTTAAAAGCGCAAAGTCCGTCAGTTTTCATGGCACTTGTGTAGTTTAAATGTATTATCATAGCAGATATGCATTGCAAATATACTAGCGTATTTTGTCATAAATTTACGGTGAATATAAAGCTTACCACTCAATTAACTTGAAAGTAACACTAGAGAGTACCGGGATAGTATATTATGCGATCGTAATTTATTTTATTAGGTTAATACAAAATTATTCGGCACTTCTTAAGATAAGACTTCTGTAAAGTGACTAGTGTTAGTATTTTTATGAAAATATTAAATCCATTCACTGTTTCGTTTATTGAATCGGGGAGATAAACTTTATATAATTCAGTTGAGTTTTGTTAGTTCATAATACATAGATATTTTGGTGTCTAAAATTCTATAAAATGGATATGAGAAGACCATTAAAACCCGAAGAATTGGAGGCAGTCATAAATGAGATGAGTGATATTGAATACAATAGTGATGGTGAATATGTTTCGTCGGATGATGATGGAGAAATAGACATTGAAATTTTAACACAAGACGAGGAAAATTCAAAAATGACGAAATAAACACCATTTACGAACCAAGTTCAACTTTTATATACAAGAATCAACAAGTTTGACTCACAAATCCTGTCAACCCTCGACAGGGGCGACAAGGTCAGCATAATATTTTGCTGGAGAAATCAGGACCTACACGATATGCCTTCCGAGAAGTTGATAGTATACCGTCTGCGTTTTTTATTTACTTTAGAAGACCGTTTTTAGAAATTATTATAAAATGGACGAATGTAGAAGGATGTAATGTATTTGGAAATAAATGGAAACCACTTGACCAAAATTAATATCAAAAATTTATTGGAGTCGTAATACTTATTGGAGTATATAAATCAAAAAACGAAGAGATATCACAATTGTGGAGTAACAAAGATGGACGAAAAACTTTTAACAATATTATGAGCCGTATTAGGTTTCAAAGTATACTTCGAGTGATTAGATTTGATAATGCAGCTGCAAGAAGGAAAGAAAGATCTACTGATAAACTACAACCGATTCGAGAGTGTGGAACAATTACCTACGGATTTATTCCAGGTTGGAGTATGACCGTAGATGAACAATTAGTAACATATAGAGAAAGATGTCCATTTTGGCAATATATACCTTCAAAACCAGGAAGATATGGTATAAAATTTTGGGCAATTTGTGACAGCGTTACGTCATATGCTTGGAAGTTAGAAATTTACGTAGGAAAAACTGGAGAGGAAAGAAAAAAAAATCAAGGCGAAAATGTGGTGAAGAGATTGGTAAAGGAGATCGAAAACTCAAGACGAAATATAAGTTGTGACAATTTTTTTTACTTCATATTCACTTGCAAATTATTTACTATCGAATAAATTAAGCATTATAGGAACAATCCGAAAACATAAGCCAAACTTGCCCAGTTGTTTTACGAATCCCAAGAATCCCAAGTCCTTTTCACATTATATGGTTTTCAAAGCGATAAAATGATAATTTCATACCGCCCAAAAAGAGGAAAAATTGTGACATTACTTAGTACATTACATAATGACAAGAAAATAGATAACAGACCCAAAAAGAAACCTGAAATAATTCTGGACTATAACAAAACTAAAGCTAGGGTCGACACCATGGATCAAATGACAAGGACATACAGCGTGAAAAGGATGACTAGAAGATGACCATTGACCGTTTTTTACAATATGATCGATATAAGCGTCATGAATGCATACATTGTGTGGTCATCTCTCAATGGAAATTATGATAAAAAGTTACGTAAAAGAAGAAATTTTATTATTGCATTGGAAAAACAACTAGCGTATTATATTGAAAATTTTGAAGAACCTGTACCAAGCACCTGCACAGCATATGAACCTCCGAAAAAGAAGAGACGATGCAGCATATGCATAGCTAAAAAAGATGGAAAAACTAAAACAACATGCTACAAATGTAATCAAAATGTATGTGGAGAACATTCTGTTACATTATGTAAAAACTGTTTTAAATAATTATATCTAAAATATACAAAGTCCAATGAACCCAGGCGGTAGTTGTTGAAAGTTTTTTGCGGTAGACTAAGAGTTAAAAACGCCAGAAAATTATGCAACAACCTATGTAAATTACGTTAATCATTTAATTGCTGATTTCAATGAGAAACTGCGCCTTCAACAGTTACGATATTTTGTTTATTTTTATTACCTTACTTTTTGGTAGACCTCTAATTAGAAAAATCTTTTCACATCATCATGCAAAATGATGCCAAGCGCTTGACATCTGTTTGATGTTCATTTTATTTGCAACATTTTAATCAATAACAACATGAACTGTCTTGTTATTTTCCGGCTAATCTGATTAATCTCCGCCGCTGTAATCTAATTAAGTGCCGCGTGTCATTTATGTTCATAAGCATTGTGACAGCGTTTTGTGCATGATAAAGCGGAACCATTCGTTTTCATAAAGCCAACAACAGCTCTTCTATTATATAAGATTTGTAAATGTGTTCAATGAGATTAATTAAATAACTTAATCAAGCAAGAACAATTAACACGACCAGAGAATTACTGCCCTTACCATGAAAAGTATCACCTTGAAGCAATTGAGTGTCGTTATGCACTATGAGTGATGCGTGAAATTCATTAAATTAATAAATTGTTTGACTTTAAATAGGACGCAATTTGCATCATACTGTGTTCCTTGTTTATCTGAAATAACTGTCATATAGTCTTCATAATTTTTTACAATCACAATATTTATTATTAATTTTAATCAACAAAAAATAAGGCATATTAAAGCGTCATTAGAAGTACCAGATGCAAGATTAAAACATAATAAAAAATTTAAAGAGAGAATATCAATATTCAGATTACAGTTATTAGTTAATGTGTAAATCCCACTCACTGTTTTTCTTAAGGATACCAAACACTACACGTAATATTCTAGTGGGGTCCCCACTTTTTAGTGGTCGAAAGTGTTAGTTCCGCTGACTATGAACTCAGTGCATGGGCGAGTTCGAGTCTCGCTGGAAACTCATGGATGCATGTCTTGTTCTAGTGTGTAATTACTGCCAATAAGTAAACCCCAACAAAAAAAAATATCCTGTATAACCCACAGATGTATGTAAGCCATTTCATACAAATAAAACAATATGCTAGTAACATTTGTCATATACAGTTGTTTGTAATTGTATAATCTTGTCATAACTATGAGATAACTAAACAAATCAATTTTTTACAATTAGAAATAAATAACACAAACGGGATTAAACGTGATGGTTTATTTCAAGAAGTAGCTAGGCAATACCATTTGAGTCAAGAAATTATTTGCCTGTCACTTTGTTTTATGTGGCCTCACATCGCCTTTAGAGCTCCGTGTGTCAACTAAATGTTTATTTGAATTGCATTAAGTGGACTTCTGTTCTATTTGAAAAACGTTCAAAGTCTACACAGTTCATAGTAAATGATGTTCTTCCGATGCTATTTAATAGACATCAAAACTTTTTTTAGGTAAAAATTAGACCTTAAGACTATTAAAAATATCTTATTGCTAGACCAGTTTACAGTTAACACTCTAATAAAAAGTCTAAGTTTCATCCCTGGTAACTAAGCTCCTTACAGAAGGTTCTTGATTCGCAAAAATTTTACAAATTTCGTTTTCAGTATTGTCAGCACTGTTACTTTTTCTAAAACAATGTAAAATTAGATGTCGCACATGCTTTTTTTAATTTTTCATACTCAAAAATGTTTATATAAATTCTGCTAGACAAAGCAGTTGTATATAGACAATGAAAGAAATTTTTGAGATAACATTCAATTTTAAAATAAATAGCTGTATTTGTTGCACTAAACTTTGATCTGCCTTTTGGACTGTTTCCTATTGTATTAGACATAATTTTAATATTTTAATATTCAAAGCAGACACTTAAACACTTTAGGAAAAACACTTCAATGTCAATTTAAAGTATACTAAAAGCCCAAAGTAATGTGAAATTTAAAATGAACCTTGTACTGTCTACTTCATAACTGCAGAAATTGTATGCAATTCTTCATACTCAACTCTGATTAAACAATTACTATCAACTTAGCAATGTCATTGTTGTCTATTTCTAAAGAGGATTTACTAGTCAAACGACAAACATTAAAGATGCATAAGGCATGTAATACTTGGTTCCGAGTTAATTAAGCAAATTGCGACAAGGAATACGAAATGAATTATATATTACCATGAATAATAAATCACGTGCCTTACACATTTTAATCAATATCATTACCCACTTAAATACATGGAGGATAATAAGCAGCTGCAAGTTTCCTATTTGTGGTATTATAATTAATAGCAGAAAGCAGTCATACTAATTAATTTCCTTGTTTAAATCTGACAGTTTTTAATAGCATATCACGTCACTGCTGGTAAAAATATCTGTAAATTTCCTGACCTCTGGCAAGAATTAAGACGTTAATAAGTTAGATGTAAAACATCATTATTTCTACTTTGTATCGAACATTAATGAACTTAAAATAGCCTTAAAACGTATTAATAAATTTTTACCTGCTGATGCAGTACCAATAATAGGCTGTGAAGACCTGGCAAAGGAGACCTCCCAAACACCATCCTTATGTCCAATATACTCCCGTACCATTGCACAGTTCAGATGTGGCCCTTTAAAACTAGATACTATTTTGCTGGTCTGTGCCTTCAACTTATGAGCCGTCTTCAACTTCTGCGTAGAGGACGTACTTACTACAAATTAATTAATAGTTCACTGCCATAATCAGTATAAATCATCAATGCTTACGCTTCTTGCTTAGTACTTTTGCAATGTTGTTGTCAAAGTCGACACAATCGTAGCTTTGCTTATCATAGGTTTCCCTCTCAATTTTCTCATTTAAGAGCTCCACCTTCTCATGCACTGCAAATAACCAACATGATCACTCTTTGATGAGGATTGGTTCAAATAGCACTTACAACTTTGATTCTCCTGATATAGCATTTCAAACTCCTTTTCGATCTGCCTAAACAGGTTGTGCAGCCGCAAGCGGTAGGCAGGAGCGAGCGTGTCGTTCTCGATGTCACTCCGGAAGCTGGTGTACACTTCGTCGATAGCACTTTGCGGGCGCGCCATGGAATTGCGCTTGCCCTTCAGCGGCTTGCCCGCCGGTGTCGTTTGGTTGACGGACATCCTGTAACAAGTTACACAGGGCTATGTTCAGGACCGATAAATTCGCCTTCGAATCGATAAGCTGGAGCGTTAATTCACCAGAGGAATGCAGCTCGCGCTTACCTGACTAGACGATTACTAATAAGCTCTTAATGCGCCGTATACGAATTCAAAACATCGCGAGTGGCCAGCGCTCGTAAATTTTCAGTCTGCCGTTTTTTGACGTTTCGTGACACAAATCAGCTGTGCGTGTTGCATAATCCCCCTCTAACGGGCGAGTTTAATTTTGAAATGCCAAGAGTTGTTAATATGAGCGGGAGAACGCTATATAATATAGGCCAGGGGGAGTTTCTGTGGTTACACTTAAGATGTGTTTATTCTAACTCTGTGAACCAATAGGAGTTTATATATACCCATATCGATGCTGTCCGCATTACGGATTTGTATTTGCATTTTTTTAAACTTGTAATATGAGAAATAGCTATTTATGAAATAAAAATAGGTGAATATACGGTTAAAATTAAACATGGAAGCTAGTATACCTCTATAAGTAGTTTAGTAGTGATTATCGCCGAGTTACAAATAAAAAAATATGTTACATCAATTGTAGAATGTAGAATTGCAGATCTTTGTAATAATAAAATAAAACAAAGCTTTTGTTGTTAAGTAGAGACAAGACTCTAGGTTTAAATATTTGTATTGATGTCTCAAGCAGGAACTATTATCTTTATGTCGTCACAATTGAGAACAATAAAACAAAACATCAAAGCATGTTTGGAGAATGCAAGCAAAATACGCACTGTGCCTGAAATAATCAAATGTTTTAAAGATATAAACTTCAGTAAAGCCACCTATTTCAATAAAAGTTATTAGAATCAACATTATCGGTAGTCGTTACATAAAATTCTAAGTACAGTGATGTGTTTTGAATAACTGCAGATAGACCAACATCAACACATTGTTACTATGTTATTTAGACTGATGTAATTAATTGGTGGTACAGCTTTCCTATATAGACTTAGTATGGTACTTCGATTGTTTAAAATATTGCGCCTGATCAAAATTTATAGATGTGCGTAGTGTTAATATTTATAAATAAAAATTGATTATCTTAAATCTATCTATTCTATTCATAATATAATAGCAGGAGTTTGTACTTTTGCAAATAAATACAGAGCCAAGCACACCATTTATGTATGTACTTGGCGGTGAGCAGATTTTTGTATATTTCAATTACAAAAATTTTAAAAACAAGTTTAGGCAACTAAACACTCAGAAAAGATTTTTTGTCACACATCACAATTAGTTTGATGAAGCGATTGTCATGTGAATGTATAAAAAGTTGATGATAAACTTCAATATTTTCTCTGGATTTTAAAACTCTAATTTCAGCTAATACCTCAATTATATAATAAATTATTTCCAGTTGAACTAATGAGTCGAGCTTAAATAACACGGTTTCAACAGGATGGAGCCACATGCCACGCACCACATGAAATACTGACTACTTTAAACCAAATTTTTTGGTCATGTCGGGTGACATCGATTTGCTACACTATATTTTGTTTAAAATATTAACAAAATAGAAAATAAAAATTATCATTATGTTTTATATTACTATAAAAATTTATATAAATTCAAAATAAAAAAGGAATAATAAATCAGCGTATAATTGTAGGTAACTGAATTTCTTCGCTGGTGATAGGCAAAAGCACATTTTAAAAGTGTGAAGCGATCAGCGTACCCAGTTTTTGATGAAGAATATTCACTAAAAACACACGCGCGCAATTCAATCTGTGATATAGCTGAAATGAAGAGAAGTTCTAATGATTTTTGAAAGCCCTAAATATAAAGATTTATTTGAACCATATTGACCACGGTACATGCTTGTCGCTAAAGGCAATTGGTCATTTGTTACGATATGTTTTGTGAAGAGCATATAAAATTAGCAGGGGCCATTTGATAAGTAGATATATATTTGGGTTTATAATAACATAAATGTTTGTTGCAACGAAATTCAAGATACTCATTTTTTCCTGTTTATTGTGTTATAGTTTATTATAAACTGTAGATTTTTAAACATTCATCGCTGTGATCTGATCATTTAATTTCGTCCTTATGAAGTGTTTTACTTGTGATTCAATTCCTTAGAATGTCTTTTGTCTTTTACCAAAGTTATATATTTATTTGTATTCCACACTCCTTGATAAAATAACTCTTGTGATTGCATTGTTAATATATAAGGACCTTTCTTTAGACCCGTTTAACCTCTGTCTCCGGTAGCACTGCAGCACCCTTATAGACTTATTAATATATATATACAAAAGGATCTTCACAGCTGACGCTGTCTTCCTTCACTCAACCGTTTCTTCCACTCCTTGTCTTCCCAATCTCCGTCTACTACCCCTCTTCTTTCCATGGCTTCGTCCACCTCATCTCTGAAAGATCTTCGGGGTCTTCCTCTCTTTCGTTTTCCTGGAGGACTCCATTCTGTTATTTTCTTTATTATTCTTATTAAACTTCTCTAATTTTCCCTACAGCACTTTTTCTAGTCTTGTCGCTTGTGCCAGTCTGTACAACTGAATATTTGTTGCATTCTTCTGGGCCCACTACTGGTTTTCCATAAATAACTTACCTCCTGTAAACTATGATCTGTTCTCATATCCAGTATGCCTTAACGCTTGTATTCAATTTTTAGATATCCCATTTTTGTACTTTTTTCTGCGAATGAGTGCGTCTATTAAGAGATACTCCTGTTTTCCCATGATTTTAAAATGAAGAGGAGGAAGGCCTATCGGTGTCTTCATCGTCGCTGTTAGTGTTGTTTTTATGGAGTTCATTATTTTCAGACGAACAAGTTTTTGTATCTTTTTAGTAAGGTTATATCGGTTCTTTGCGTCATCTTTATTTACCATACCAAAACTGTATATGCTATTTTGGTTTTGACCATCGTGGTGTATATCCAATACATAACTTTTGGTTTTTGGACCCCATGTTTTTCATTGACCTTGTCTGTCTAACACTAGTGTTGCTCCAACCTTCTTTTTGACCTTTTAAATGCGTTGATTTCAGTTGATTTGGAGTCCAAAATATTTTACCTCATCTGCTTTATTTCTACACCCCAAAGTTTTTCCTTATTGTAAATGTTACCATGGTAGATTTAGTTCCTCTACATCTGACCAGTTTGTAACTAGATTGAGAAGCCTTTGCACACAAATTTTTAAATATTTTCTAGAATGGCAATGTTAAGTCATCTGTGTATCCCAGTGTTCTGTATCCGTTCCCTTTAAGTGTCTTTAACAGGTCGCCCATTACAAGGTTTTAAAGCAGAGGAGACAAAATGAATGTTTTCCTGGGGACATCCTCTTACAACCCGAGTCATCATTGTTCTACCCGTCACGGATAAATATATTAGCTATTCTTTAAGCACACAACCTATCCACCTGTAACTTGTATTGCCGAATCCTTTACTCCTTAACTCTCTAGTGGTTAAATTTTTGGGATATATTAAATACGCTTCTTCAATATCATAAAAAACGCCCAAAGTACCTTTTTGTTTTCTAGGGCATTCTTCATTCTGGTAACAAGTAGATGATATGCTGTTTCTGTAGATACTCCTGCCTTGATATCTAAATTTAATATTTGACTAAATCCTATCCTATTTTTCTAGGTTTTGGTATGAAAGTAATCCTAATTAGTTTTTAGAATTTCCGTGTGTACCAGACTACCTTAAAATAGCACACTTAATACCAGAAGGAGATTTATATATTTTTTTGAAGGATTAATTAAAAACTTGAAGTACATCAGGGGAAACAAGCTCTGTTTTATAGCAGAGCTTTTGAGCAAAGAAATGTTCAAAACTTGGTAAAGAGTAAAGTTTCCAAAAAATCATAGGCACATGATTATTATGTTTGTATTCAATGTCGCCCAAATATTTATAGATTTAAGGAATATTACTTCATTTGTGGGAACCTGGTCTCATGTGGTGTGCGTCTTTTGGTTTTCTGGATTTGGGTGTCACGTTGCTTACATCCGCCATTGCGTGTACCATTATTGTTTCTTAAAATATGTAGATAAACATTCAATATATTCTGGTCATTCTATAGCAAGCTTTAGTTTTTAGTTTTATCATTGGTAAATATATGCGATATACTGTTATTTTCTATTTTTATATTTGTTATTTTTATAAACAGAAATTAAACTGATTCCATTCTGCACTTTTAAGGTGTAATTTCATCTTAAAATTTATCTAAATTTTCAAATAACTCGTATTTGCGTCTTACGACACAACATAATAATAATCTTTACCATGTCACATCAAGCCTTTAAATCTTATATTTTGATAATTGCATAATTAACATTTAAGATTAAATATGTGGATATCATTTCCACAATTCATATTGACGCAATATGAGAATTTATAGCGTTCTTATTCGCCTCCAACTTATTCGGGTTTGAAATAATTGCAAAAAATAAAAACATCTGCTACGACTAGTCTGCTAATTTTTAGTACGAGTTTGGAAACCACTCATATTTTTTGTCGTACTATTCAAACACAACAATAAATTTTAATATTTATATAATACTTATACTTTTTTTATTAATTAATGAAATTCATAATAATTATAAATATAAATTAATAGATGGTTATTACCATTTTTTGTTACTTAAATATTTTTGTTATAATTTTTTTTAATTTAGTTGTTGACACTGTTGATAAGTGGAACTAAAAATTTTAATTTTCCTTAGAATTCAAACAAATAGAACATTACTTTTTTAAATATTTATCATAAAGTTTTGTCGTTTACTTATAACTCATCATTTCAATTTATAATGGTAAGAACAAACTAAGTTCTTTTTGACAAATTGAAATTTCAAAGAGTAAATATATAAATAAATTAAAACACCTTTAGAAACAGTTACATATTGATATAATAAAGGGAGTACAAGTAAGTCTCAGCCGTTTTTTTTATCAAAAATTGGGCATTTATTGTAAAATAACGGAACCTTATGTTTTCTTCAAAGTATTATCCACCGCTAGTCACTACTTTGCCCCATCTTTCTGGGACCGCGTCGGAAGAACGCTTCATCTTTTGAGGTTATCTCGAATCGACCCAATTTTTGGTATCTTCATATGGTGTGAAGTGCTGCTCAGACAGGCCATGTGCCATCGATAGGAACAAGTGATAATCGGAAGGGGAAATGTTTGGTGAATACGACGCGTGGGGTAGGACTTCCCAATTGAGTGTTTCCAAGTAGGTTTTGACCGGCACCGCAACATAAGGACGAGCATTATCATGCAGGAGAATAATTTTGTCGTGCCTGGAGTAGTAGTGGGCGCGTTTTTCCTTGAGTCTTCGGCTCAGTCTCATCAATTGTGTTCGGTAGAGAGTCCCAGTAATAGTTTCATTCGGTTTGAGCAACTCACGACACCAAGCTGATCACAACATGAGGTTTTTTTCATGAATATGCGGCTTGGCTATCTATGTCGTAGCATGACCACGTGGTCCCCATGATTTCCTCTTCTTTGGGTTGTCGAAGTGTATCAATTTTTGATCACCAATGACTGTACGATGCAAAACCCTTTAGTTTATGCTTAGCAAGCAACATTTCACACGTGCAACATCGGCATTCAACGTTTCTCGGCTTTAGTTCATATAGAACCCAATTTCCTTGCTTTTGAATCATTCCCAACGATTTTAAACGGTCTGAAATTTTTTATTAAGTCACTCTTAATGTAAGTGCAAGTTCTTTTTGGGTTTGGCAGGAATCTTCCTCCAATAATGCTTTCAATTCCGCGTCTTCGTACACTTTCGGCCTTCCGCTATGTTATTTGTCTTCGACGTCAAACTCACCGTTTTTAAACTTCACTCACGACAACTTCTCTCACTCAAAGCAGCCTCACCATATGCTTCTACAAGCAATCAATGCGCCTCAGCTGTAAATTAAAAGTTCCCGCAAATGATACTTGTTCGGCTCAAAACTCGACATTTTCGCACGAAAAAAATTATGTGATGCTGATACAAAATCGCTAATATTTTACGGTTATGGAGTTGCCAGATGTCCAATCTTACGATATGACATTTTACATCTGACAATTTCAACCATAACTTACTGGTGGGACCATCTGTTGTCAAACGGCGGTTAAATAGAGTACCCTTCTACTGCTGTAACTCCTGAAAACTTTAAATGAAGATTGACGTAGTATATATTCAAATCCCTTCAGTATCGGTGTAAAAGTATTGGAAACTACATTACACGTCATTGCTCTACCAGTTGAAGTTGCCAGGAAACACAGTGAATCTTAGACTTGTATATTACCGGAACTGACTCTTTTAAATACGATGTTGTGCAGATTGTGCTCTATGATTATCAATTTGGATTTTTCTAGGGGCATAATATAAAAACTAGATAAATTATATTCTAATTAGGAAAAAATAGAAACTGTTATCACAGGCATAAAAACGAAATTCACTTATGCCACAAATATCCGAGGGATAGATAAAATTATAATAATAAAGCATCGATAAACAAATTCTAAGTCTTCGCTAAATCATAGAAAAATCTCAGTTTTAATATCTGCATTTTAACACTTTAATGCGTTTGCTGCTGTTCAGTAGAATGTTTTGAGAAAGATCCTCTTAAATATAGGAGTTTTTAAATCTTTTGAATAAATAGAAAATATTTTAAAGATTTTTCAATACTCCTTGACACATATAACAAAGTAACGAAACCATTACTTAATGAGTAACAAGATGGTGTGGCAATAGAATCTTTCAAAGTAATAGTGATCACATCTTGGTACTACTAGCCTCAAAGAAACATCTGCATTACATAATAAACAATTTCAAAACCATAAATAATAAATACGAATTTAAAGTAAATCAGGATAAAACAATGGTCGACAAAGCAAAAAGTATTAGGAGCTTATTCTTAATTTCTGGCCTCTAATTGCAAGTATATATTGAAATTTGTATATTTTTCTGGTGTACAGTCGTAGTAAATTTCCAGCTGTCATATTTACAATTAATTCATTACAAAAGGTGCTTGTTCTCTCTCTCTTCATGGCGCTACAGTCCCACCTGGACCTGGGCCTCCCGTATTTTTTGTCTCCAATCTTTCCTGTTTTGTGCACTAATCCTCCAATTTTGGATGTCAAGTATTTGCTGTGCATCCTCTTCTATGTTATCGGACCATCTTTGTCTTGGACGGCCCCTACCTCTTCTGCCTTCAATTCACCCTTGGAATATTCTCTTTGGTATTCTTTGTGCTTCCATTCGTTCTACATGTCCTGCCCATTTCAGTCTTAGTAGTTTTGCAAATTCTACTATACTTGCCTCCTTATGTAGTTGTCTCAGTTCAAAATTGTACCTTATTCTCCATATGCCATCTTCTTGTACTGGGCCGAAAATTCTTCTTAATATTCGCCTTTCAAAACGCAATAGTGTTTCTTCTGCTTCTTTGGTCATTGTCCATGACTGACATCCATATGTGACTACCGGTCTGATCATACTTTTATAAATCTTTAATTTTGTTGCTCTTGTTATGTATGATGCTTTAAAGATTGATGTTAATGAGAAATATGTTCTATTCCCTGCTGTTACGCGTAGTTGAATTTCTTGTGTTATCTTGTTTTCACTATTTATTTGGGTTCCCAGGTATTTGAACTGCTGTACCACTTCAAAATTTTTATCCTCTATTGTGTAGTTTTGACCTAATCTTCTTGGGGGTTTTACTGCTAGCATTTTTGTCTTCTGTTCGTTGATCTTCAGTCCCACCTTTTGTGCTTGTGTTTCTATATTTCTGTATATGTCCTTGACTTCTCTTTCCGATCTTGCTACCAGGTTGATATCGTCCGCATATCCGATCACTTGGTGTGACTTGTTAATGATGGTGCTGCCAGTGTTGTCTGTAGCTTTTCTAATTACTTTTTCCAGTACTAGGTTAAACAGTATTGGTGCAAGTCCATCTCCTTGTCTTACCCCTTTAGATGTTGTAAACATCGGGGAGATTCTATTCTGTATCCTTGCCGCAGCTCTAGAGTTTTCCATTGTCATTCTTGTTAAGCTAATTAATTTATTCGGGATGCCTAATTCTTCCATGATGTTGTACTATGCTATCATATGCCTCCTCAAAGTCAATGAATAGTTGAAATATTGGTATGTTATACTCCCATGCTTTTTCCAGTATTTGTCTTGTTGTGAAAATTTGGTCCGCTGTAGATCTGCCCTGTCGGAGGCCAGCTTGGTATTCTCCAATTATGTCATTTCCATATACCATTATTTTTTGTTGTAATATATTTGTGAAAATTTTGTATGTAATACACAGTAAGGATATACCTCGGTAGTTATTACACTTGTGTTTATCTCCCTTCTTGTATATCGGACAGATAATTGCTGTGTTCCATTTTCTGGCATTTCTTCTTTATTCCATATGAGGTTGATTAGCTCTTGAATTTCTTTGATTAGTGCGTCTCCCCCGTACTTTATTAACTCGATTGGTATGCCATCGATTCCCGGTGCTTTGTCATTTTTCATTCTTTGTATGGTGGCCGCTACTTCTTCTATTGTGGGCTCTTTAATTTCCGGTTGTACGGTATCTCTTGTTATCTTTGGTATTCTATCGTTTCGTTCCTCTTGTGTTAACAGCTCTGCGAAGTGTTGTCTCCATTGTTCTATTACTTCATTTTCTTGTGTTATATATTTTCCTTCTTTGTTTTTGCACATTGAGGGTCTGGGGTGGAAATCTTGTTTGGTGTTTCTGATGTTTCTTTTAACCTCTTTTGCTTCTCTTGCCTGTTCTATTTCATCTATTTGTTTGTCGAGGAAATCTCTTTTCTTTCTTCTCATCAGTTTCTTTACTTCTCCTCTTAGCTTTCCGTATTCTTCGGTTTTCCGCCTGGTGGGCCTCTGTAGCAGTTTCTTTTTTGCTTCATTTCTTTTATCTATTGCCTTTTCACATTCTGTGTCCCACCATGTTGTTCTTGGTTTCTTTTGTACATATCCTATGTTCTCTTCCGCCGTAGCGACAATAATATTTTCTATTTGCTTCCATTTTTCTTCTACTGACTCTATCGGTTCCACGCTTACTTGGTTTCGTTTTTCTTTAATGCTCT
This sequence comes from Sinelater perroti, assembly GCA_036346155.1. Classification (NCBI taxonomy): domain Eukaryota; kingdom Metazoa; phylum Arthropoda; class Insecta; order Coleoptera; family Elateridae; genus Sinelater; species Sinelater perroti. The sequence goes on from JARFIY010000276.1 coordinate 108,455, forward strand.
CTTCCATTTTCTGTTTGTATTTCGTTCTGTAGCTTTCATCCTTTATTTTATGTATATTGTATTTCTTATTCCTCTGCGTGGGTATAGCTCGAGCGTTATCTATTTTGCCCCTGAACACTGTCTTAACTAGCATGTGATCAGATTCACTCATCGCTCCTCTCATTGTTCTTATGTCTATACAGCTGGATTGATGCCTGTTTGATATTAAGACATGATCAATTTGGTTGACTGTCCTTCCGTCTGGTGATATCCACGTGCCCTTATGTATCCGTTTATGTGAGAAGGTTGTACTTTTAATTGTCAGTCCCTTGGCCGTCGCGAACTCTATAAGTCTTTCCCCATTGTTATTTGATTCCTCGTGTAGGCTACGTTTGCCTATGGTGGAGAAATATACTTCTTCCTTGCCAACCTTGTCATTTCGATCTCCAATAACTATATGTATATCATTGCTGGGTGTTTTCTGCATTTCTCTATCTAGTGTCGCATAGAATTGCTCCTTTGTGTTATCTTCTTTCTCTTCTGTTGGCGTGTGTACCGAGACATAGATATGTTGTTAAATTTCATTTTAATTCGTATGTATGATATTCTTTCATTGACTGGTGTGAACTCTAGTACTTTGTTTTTGACTCGTGGCCCTACTATAAATCCTGTTCCTAATTCATGTGTATCCTCTGCCCCGCTGTAATATATTTGGTGTCCTGATTTAGTCAAACTTCCACACCCCAACCACCTTATTTCTTGTAGGGCTGTTATGTCCATTTGATATTTGATTATTTCTTTCATAGTCGTTTCAAGAGCGTCTATTTGATATAACGTTCTTACGTTCCATGTTCCGATAATCATGTCCTTTTCTCGACGTTTTCGTCTTCTTGACGTCCGTCCGTAGTTCCGAGGCTCAATATGGGTCTTCACAACATTGCTTTTTTTACAGGATAGGGGTGTTAACCCTACGCCCAACCCTCCTCCTTTATCCGGGCTTGGAACTGGCAACAGTACTTACTGGGCTACTCAATCCACCCAGCAGTTACTGCAGGCGGAGTTAGTGCTTGTTCTAACAACATAAAAATCAGAGCCGAAAACAGTATTGTACGAAAAGTAACATTAGTAAGAAGAAGAAAAGGGTCGGTAAAGTCTGAGAAATAATTTGTCACTTTGGGGGAGGATGTACGAGGTGCATTCAAGTTTATAGCACCTCCAAATATTCTTCTCAGGACTGGGAACAAAATAGGCGCGCAATCTTTGTGAATGTGTGACAGAGATGACAGCACTGCATGGCACACAGAACTTTGGCGGCAGCGGCGAGAGTGAGAACTATTTTTGATACTTAAAATGGCGACGTTTTCATTAGAAGAGCAGCATGTATTCATTCGTTTTTTCCATTTGCGTGGTGTGACACCGATTGAAATTCATTGCTAGTTGAGTGAGACATGTGGTGATGGTGTTATGAATGTGTCCAATGTGCGTTTGTGGGTGCGACAGTTCAAAGAAGGCGGAACGTCGTGTGACAACAAATCAAGAAAATCTTGGCCTCGCACCAGCCGGTCTGACGACATGATCAATCGAGTGGAGAAACTTGTTTTAGAGGATCGCAGAATGATTGTGAAACACATCGCCTTCAAAGTTGGCATTTGTGTGGAATCTGTGCACACAAACCTGCATGAAGACCTGAAAATGCGATAAGTGTCCTTCAGATGGGTGCTACGAATGCTGACAACTTTGAACTAATTTTTCATGCTTCTTATTCACCTGACCTGGCTCCCAGCGGCTTTTGGACTGTTTCCAACGATGAAAGACACTCTCCGTGGTCGCAAATTCACTAGTCGTGCCGCTATTGCATCAGCGATTTTCCAGTGGTCAAAGAAAACTCCTAAAGAAGCGGTTGAGCAGCGTTGTGAAAAATGTATACGGCTGCAGGAGATTACGTTGAGAAATGACACAAGTTTCACAGCTTTCGCGTGATTAGTTTGTGAGAAAAAAATCGGAGGTGTTATAATTTGAATGCACCTCATATTACCTTTAAAAAGTGCTTCTTATACTTGAAAAGTAGTTTTAATTTGTGTGATTCCAATTGCCCTAAATAAATAAAAAATTATAGATGAGGAAGTGGAACAAAATTTGGAAGACGACTGCTGTCGCACACGTTTATAGTTCGTAAAAAAACATATTAAGCAATTCTTTAGCATTTACAAGCTGGGAAGTATTTACAAAAAAGGCCGTAGGGTTTCCATAAACTTACAGCTGAAAACAAGAGTGGTGTTGTTTCTTTCACGATTCAAAATGATAGATTTTTTTACCAAATTATGCTCTATAACAAAAAATATGGGAATGTAAAAATCCAAAGAGTTAAAATTGTAAGTTTATCTAGGAAGACTGTTTAACAGCACCACACGACCAAATATCTATGCCAGAAACATTTACTATGTATGTGTATAAGAGTTGCTTTCATGCGCTGGACACAAAAATTAGCCTTTTACCCGCAAAGAAAAATAAACACTTGTTTTGCTTTAGATTATTACTTCTTCAATTCTTTTAACGTCACCTACATTTACTTTTACCAAAAATATTACAAAAAATCTAGTTGAACTTATTAACTCTAAAATTAATTTAATTAAAATTACTTTTTGGTGAAAAGAAGCAAGTTGTATACCTAATAATTAACTCTAAATTAGAAATATCATAGGGTAGAAGACAGAACGTCAATTTAATTTCCATGTATGTGGTAACTCTATTCAAGGTCAAACGGGCAATGAACTCATTTGGGTCATTTAAATTACTAGGAATAGATAAGCTCTTCTAATTATGCTACAGAATAGACCTGTTCTGTCCTAAGGTGATTTCTTACTAAGAATATGGAGTCGAACTTGTGCGGTGTTTATACCGAGGACTGACCACTCAGACTATTTTTAATCAAAGCGCTAGCTACCCATCAGACGTATGTCACTTATACTTAATATTTCGCTAAAATTATGAAGTAAGGTTATCAACTAAAATAATGCTGCACCACTTCACTTAAAAAGTAAAGAAAGTTCTATATAATGAAGAGATTATTTAGATACCTTTTTCGAAATACACCCTCAACTCTATTAATTTCGTTATTAAAAGGCTGAGGCTGAAGGATATTTGTTACATATATGTTTCGTACTACGATAAAAATGGTATATAAATTGTTATTGAACAAGGTACTATTAGTCCGGATAGCAGAAGTATGTTCCCAAAGAAAAGTTCTTTTACATCTTTTGCTACGAATATATTGCAAAAAATTCTTACCTCAAAAATACGCGAACGACGTAGTCAATCTTATAAAAGGAAATTTTATTATTACGGTCGGGAGACGTATGCAGAAGGTCTTGAACATGGTAACTAGGTAGATTAAAAAAAAAGACCTTACGGTCAGCCCCCAAGAAACCATCACAATACCATTTACGTGAAGAAAAAAGTATCCGAGACCTTTCCACCTTAGAGGAAAAAAAATACGTTTGTTCCTTTATAGACTACAAACTTATTTAAAACCAACATGTAAATGAAATCATAAAAAGCTTGCGTTTCCTTGGGGCAACATGTCCTTACTTTTAAAACGAAAATAGGCGTACAGAAATAAAAACATTTAATATTATATTTCATCTGAGAGTCGGGAGGTTCTAAAAGCGTTTTTGAACTAAAAAGTTCCAAATGGTCTGGTTTGGAAATTTGAAAACGCGATGGCCTGGCAAAGCAGAAGAAGGTAAAACTACTTTGGGTTTCGGATCGTTATAGAATCTAAGGTAACGGAAAATTTAATATACAACCAAGACAGAAATTAGTTAACGATTGTTACGGGCCAGAACCAGCTCTGGAGGAACCAAGAAGCACAATCTGTTAACATATTGGAGATTGCGTTCGTGTTCAACATAAAATTTACTTGATTAGTAGATCAGGACAAGGAATTTACAAGCAGCTCTAGCAAAAATGCAGATCTTGCAGTAATAAGTCAAAATCAGGTATGCATTTTTTGTGCAGCTGCGATGTGTTAGCTAAGAAACAACAACGCATATTTGGGCAATCGCATATTGCTTCAAAGGACTTTGTATACACCTAGTGCTCTCACGTGAGCCTTTTAGTACAAGGGAGGAAGGTTACAGATTGAGTGTGAGTAATCACTAGGACAAGTCTTCAAGACTGAGCTACTTTCGGAGGCTGGCCCGCCAGCTGACTTCGCCAGCGTCGTGCGGAAACCGGCGGATCGCCACTGCGGATCACCATAGCGGATCGCCGCAGCGAATCTTGAGCCCCCGGGAACCTTCGCAAATCGTAGGGTTCACCGCCAGAGATAGCAGAGGCCATTATGGCCTACCAATATGCTCCTGCCACATTTCAAACCAGTCAACAGTACTGCCCAATACAAGTAGACTACAACAACCAAACTCGGTATGTACAACCAAATTATTCTTATCAACAACTACCAAATGCAAATTCGCAAACACAATTTTTAATAAACGATAATTTGCACTCTTCGAGTAATGCAATGCAAATAAATACTCCGTTCCAAAGCGATATCGCTTATCAACAAATGCAAAGACCACAAACACCTCACGATTCTGAATGGCATCTAGTTGAAAACAGAAAACGTAATCGCAGCAGCGATAAACCGCAACAACAAACCAAGCAACCTAAAATTACAGACTACTGGTTAAATCCCACAAATCGATTTGCACCATTAACTGGAACTAACGAAGGCCAGCAGAAACCAATATCAACGGACCCCAAAGCGCTGGAAACCCTAGCAAAGGTAGAATATGAAATTAAAATATTATATAATGATGAGGTTAAAATCACACTTAAAATCTCAGATAAATACAGCTTATAGCTAAAGCATTAACGGAGAAAAACACGGAATTCCACACCTATCAGACAAAGCAAGAGCGCAATTTTCGAATAGTTATCAGAAATTTACACCCTTCCACTAACCTAGAAGAATTAAAGGTAGAATTAAATGGGCACGGCCATCAAGTTATTAATGTATGGAACATTAAACAAAGATACACTAAGGAAGAACTACCGCTATTCTTTGTTGATCTGAAACCGGACGATAGTAATAAAGAAGTATACAACATTACTAGACTTGCTCACTCAGTAGTAAAGATTGAACCACTTCGTCCTACCCGACAAATCCCACAGTGCGCCAGGTGTCAGCGTTTTGGTCATACCAAGAACTTCTGTAATCGGAGCCCAAGGTGTGTTAAGTGCACCGGAAGTCACGCGACATCTCGATGCCTACGTAAAGACAAAAAAAACGCTGTATCAACTGCAACGGGAATCACCCCGCCAGCTATAGGGTTTGCAGAGTCTATAAGGAATTGCAACAAAAAATGTACCCTCCAATACGAAGGAAGCAACTTGATAATGCCTCCCATATCCTCTCCAGACGCACTCAATCTAATCTAACACATGCCCAAGCGGTGAGAAGTAACCTACCACTGATCTCTCCAAACCAACCCCAACCTCAACAACCTTTACCAACTACTTCATCAGATGACATAAATGAAATGAAAAAAATGATGAACAGCCTTCTGGAACAGATTACACGTCTGACTGAACAAATGGGAACAATGCTTAACCTATTAACCGCCACTGTCGAACAAGTACATCGAGTCGTAGAGAAGATCACCAAAGACTTTGAGGAAAAAAGGTACTGCTCAGCAGTATTTTTAGATGTAAAGCAAGCGTTCGATAAGGTTTGTCATGATGGGCTGCTATTTAAGATCAAACCGCTACTGCCTCCGGATTGCTTTCTACTTATTAAATCCTACCTCGCTGACAGACACTTTCTGGTCAAACATGGTGAATATACAACAACTTTATTTCGCATCATCTCTGGTGTCCCTCAGGGTAGCTTGCTGGGGCCGGTCCTCTACCTGTTATTTACTGCCGACCTACCAACCTCCAGAAAAATCCTGACAGGTAGATATGCTGACGATACTACGGTGCTCGCATCTGATTTCGACTCTCTATCGGCAACCCAAGATCTGCAATCTCACCTAAATAATCTGCAACAGTGGTTTGCGAAGTGGCGCATTAAGGTCAATGAGACAAAGTCTGTCCACATAACCTTTACAACAAGACGAGGCACCTGCCCACCCGTCACGCTAAACAATCAACAGCTCCCAAAATCTGAAAGTGTCAAATACTTAGGACTTCACCTTGATAGGCGGCTGACATGGAGAACTCACATCTGGACGAAACGAAAACAACTAAGCCTTCAGTCTCGAAAAATATACTGGCTACTAGGACACAACTCGCAACTGTTTCTGAATTGCAAAATCCTCCTTTACACAACTATACTTAAACCGATCTGGACATACGGTATTCAGCTCTGGGGAACAGCTAGTCATTCCAACATCGAAATTCTGAGACGTTTTCAAGCCAAGATGTTGCGTAACCTCGTGGACGCACCATGGTATGTATCCAACGAGATTATACGTCGTGACCTAGGCATACCTTCAGTAAATGAAGAAATCCAGCGTCACACGGTACGCTGTTGTGACAGGCTTCATATCCACCCAAACGCCCTTGTCGAGGGCCTTGTCGATGTTGCCGAAGATGAGCCACGACTTAAACGGATTAAAACTCTGGATCTTCCAAACCGCTTCGAGTGAGTGATAGCGTGTGTGCGCGAATTCATAGTGCCATTTAGCTGCAAGCCAAACTGACTTACTACCACTTAAGGAATTTGTTATTGAACTCTTTCCTTCACGACATGCATGTACAGTACCACATAATTTACTAAATGTCAAATTTTGACAGATTGTAAAGTTCCTCAATAAAAAAAAAGTTCTCAAAAGGAACTCTGGGTAGTGTAGTTTTAGTATTTTGTAGTAGTTTTTGTGATGTTTGCAGTAGAATAGCATTGGATATAATTAGTATGGATATTAGTATTATCTTCTTTAAGATATATTATTTCTCTTTCACTTTAGAATTATGTGTCAAAGACCCTATTTAGAATTACCTTCAGTAACTCCTTGTAATTTTATCATATGTCGGCGCATTTTTCTAGAAATGCTTTTCTAATTGCAGTAGCATAATCGTTTCTACGTTGTTTCTTCCCTTTTGATTTTGCTTTTATTTCTTCCGCAATATTCTTTTTGAACCTACCCAGTTTTTCACATTTCTGGGCGAATTATAGCCTCAGGACACCAAAAAAGTGGGTTTGGGCCATTGGTTCGTGTGTGTGTGTGTGTGTCTGTCTGTCTGTCTGTCAGTAAACAGGATATCTCGAGAATCGTAAGAGCTAGAGACTTGAAATTTGGTATGCAAGTTACTTGTAGGTAGGGGACACAGTACGAAGCTTTTGGTAAAAATAGGCCGAGTCGTTTGGTCGCAAGGTCGCAAAATCGGTCGCAAAGCAGTCGCGAATCTAAACGGCTGAAGATACAAAAAATTCGTGAGAATAAAAATGATTTGTTATCATGAGATAAACATTAATTTAAAATAAAAGTTGGTAAAATAGGAACTGGAAAAAAAATTGAAGCTCAGGATTTTTAATATATATATATATATATATATATATATTAATATATTATAAAAATGTTTCGGGAAATTTATATTACCGGATAGATTAGACTGAGACGAACAAAAAATTACAATGAAATTTTTTAATCCGAGGTCAAATAAATAAGTTATAGCCGATTAAAAAAAATTAAACGGACCAATCACAGCGCGCTCGGAGACCTTCCGGGCCGACTGCGGGAGGACGGGAGGGAGCACGCAGGCGATAATGGGGAAGGCCGTGCGACAGAGCTCGCACGGTTACCTTCAGAGACGTAGCGAAATTTTAAGTACGAGTCAATTATTGTCTTGTACTGTTTATTTTAATCAGCTTTCGAGTGTTGGACTTGCGCCTCGTCCTTTTTTAAAATAACAAGTTCCGGGACGAGAGCACCGCAGGGCCGAGACGATGGACCCTGTATAATATATAATAATAGGATAAGGAAAGTCGTGTGATGTTCACGCCAGATTTTTTTATTAAATTGCGATTTATAGTTTTATTATTTGATGGTTTTTTATTTTTTTAATTTTTACAGTGCTCATGATTTCTGTACAAGACTTTTTAATTCCTTTTTCTTTTATTAGTCCTAACGTATTTTAGTATTTGTCCAATTTAAAAATAAAACTCACATACATACGTTTTATAATTTTATAATTCATTGTTTGTTGAAGTAATGTTAATAAACAATTTTTTATTTTTTAAATTAAAAATTTCTAATGATAATGAGCATGACCTAAATAGAATTTTAAAATTGTTTTGACACTTATTTGCCACATTTTAATGTTTTTTAAATTTGCCCCAATCTTTCGTTTATAATATAGAAATCATATACTTTTTGTTTGTATTTACTTGTTCCGTTATTTTCTTAAACATTGTTGTTCTTTTTTGTTTTCACCTTTTTTTCTTTCACAAGTATTATTTCTACTTTTAATGCTTCAGGTAATTTTAAAAATCCCTTTATATCCTCTATACTCTATGTCTTAATATACTTTTAGCCTATAATTTTATTAGTATATTCTTAATATATTATCAATAATTTGTTGCTTTTATATTCGACATTTTTTTATTAGTTTACCTTTGCTTTCAACATTAGTTTCTCTCACTTTTACGCTTTTTGACTTCGTTGATAAACTCTGTTTGCTATTAAGTATAGTTCAGTTTATTTTTTGTGCTTCTAAAATATTCAAATTAATAATCTAAAAACATCAATGCGAATAAATAATTCCGAGTAAAAACCATTTATTTTGTTAATGAAAGCATTGTTAAACGGTTAAGGTCAAAGTTGTGCTTGTTTATTTGTAACTCGTTAAATTCAGCTTGATTCAGCAAGGCTAATAGTTTTAAATGCTTTGTTGTTCAAAACAATTTATTTTTGTCCTTATAACGAACGTATTTCCAAAATGACGTAACCGGCTATCTGAAAATAATAGCACATCAAGATAAAAAATGTTAACTACAATGGACTTACGCGCAGAAATGATCAGAACAGCTGAGTAATGGCAATAAAAATTAATACTAGAAGGCCGAATGCATCTAACAATTATAACTATAATTTTAATTAATTCTACTATCACGTGCAATTTTATGTAACACACAAACATTCAAATTGCAATTGAGTTTTCATTGCCTTCTATACTATTACTTTAATCTCTGCTAAGATTTATGTGAATCAACAATCATTTCTAGACATACATTTTTTAACAACCTTTAAGCATCAACTAGTTAATATATTTTTTGGGATATTACAGAGATTTTATGACACCAAATTACCGTAACAATAAAATTAATAAAACTGTTTAGATCAACAAATATTTTTAATTTTCATTAAAAGTTGTCATCCAATATGCATTATTATATTACAGATTAAATTACAAAGAAAATCCTAACAAACGTTATAATATGACATGACATAATATTTCTATATATTAATAGTTGCATCTAAAAATAGATTATTTGAAAAATATTTAAATTTTATTATGTATACAGATAAATCCAGAAGTAGTTACTTCTTTAAATTATACAAAGTCCTTCGAAACATCCTGTATAATACTATCAGTAATGGAAAAATACTTTGCATTTTAATAAAAATAATAAACTACCTAAACAATGAAAGCTGTCTAAAAAATTTCTTTATTGGTTACCTGGTTTTTGTTCCGCATTGCTATATATAAATTTGTTCTAAACATTTTAAGATGTTTCTGGAATCACTTTTATTTGGGTAATTTTTTTATTTAGGATTTCACTACAAGTGGTCACACACAGACATTCAGAAGTTAGTTTAGCAGATGTAAATGTGTGAAGATACGGGAGTGTAAAAAAAAGAAGGACATGAGCACAGAAGCGCAGAAGGGTGGAGGCGTATAAGAATAAAAGATCACAAACACAAACATAGAAGAGTAGAAGACCAGAGGCAGAGAAATGCACGAGTGGAGAAACACAGAAGCGCAACAGCAAAGAAACGCAGAAATATAGAAAGGTAAAAGGGCGGAATGACGGAAGTCCAAAAGCGCAGAAGCAGACTGAAAACGACGACTTTATTTTCCGATAGACTGCAGGTTTTTTTACATTTATATAATACTCCTTTTCCTATTTTCAAGTTAAAATATTTTACTTAATGCGAGAGAATTATATTGTAACGGAACACAGTGGTATTTTTAAAAAAGGGCATCCTTTTAGTTTTTATTAAATAATTTTAATGAACTTGCAATTGCATAATTCTACCAGGGAGTGTCCTTGGTCCTCTGCTCTATTTAATGTACACAACCGATCTGCCAACTACCACCAATACTCAAATTGCCACCTTTGAGATGACACTGCAGTAATGTCATCGCACCAAGACCCCAATATAGCAGCCCGATTTTTACAAAATCATTTCAACAAGATTGAGTGCTGGTTAAAAATGAACGCCATCCGCAAAAGGTTTTCGAAATGAGGTGTGATGAAAGAAGGGTAGAGGAAGACTCAGACGAAAGTGGGAAGACAATATCTATAAATTAATAAGAGAAAGAGGACAGACCTTAACACAAATTCGAACCCTTGCAAGGGATAGACAATTGTTCAAACAATGACTCAAATCTCCAACACCATAAGGTACGATGGAAGGAGAGGAAGTAAGTAAGTATTTTGAAACAACTTTTATTTGCAAAGTGTATTTTGAATAATAAAATTATATTTAAATCGTAACTCGTGAACGTTCTTAATTCTAAGATGTGGTTTGACTAGCTATTGTGTTTGTGCTATTATTACAGTTTGGAAATGATGCTTATTAGGTGGTTTAGCATTGTTTTTATCTGAATTACTAGTTCTATCATATTTTCTCTAGTTCTTCGATGTTTGACGTCTACAGTACAGTTAAGTTAAGTTAGAAGAAAATTGTCCATTTGCTACGAATGTTCCCTTATTGCTGTTTGGAATCTGCTTCAACTCCTTTATAGTTCATAGGGTGCAAACCATTACATAAGACGCACTTTGGTCAAGTGTTCTTCGTTTTAGTATACGTTTTTGTTGGGTGGTTTGTGCCGCATTTCACACATCTAGGTTGACGTGTGCAGAATCTCTTGGTGTGGTTATATCTTCGGCAGGTTGCACATTGTAGGATTTTACTTTTCCAATGAGGTGGTTCTATTATTATTTTTGTGTGTAATACATGTTTGGTTTCGTATAATTTTTGCTGAATTCACAGGGAGACAGATGAATAATGAACATAAAGAGCGATAGTTTTTTTGTTCTGTGTTTAGCATTGTATGTGATCTTAACTTTGTGTTTTTGGCTTTTTATTTTAACTTTCAGTTTATTAACATCCTTAAAGAGATTTCTGATTACTACTAATTTACCTAATAAAAATTCTAGGTAACTGAATTTTTTGCCTGCAATTTTTCAGCTAAAGTATTCAATCCGGTTATAGACAAATTGATGCTTCATACGTGTGTAATAAATATTCTCATCGTCATTAGCTGTCCCGTAATCTGGAAGAGCCGGAACAGTTTGATAAATTGTGTTGTGGTAATAGGTTTAGTAAGTCTTTTTCTTTTACTATATGGATTATTTTATTCTTTTTGTTGGTTGCGTTTGTTTCCCTTGAAGTAACTATAATCTATTCCGCGACTTGTTAGTTTGACGTAGATGGCAGACAATTGTGTGGATTGTAGCCAATACATACCAGGTGCAGGATATTGTAACATTATATTTTGATCTATCTGGTGATTAAGTGCAGGGTATGTACGTTAAAGTTGCGCTGTTTGAAACTACGGTTGCATCATATTAATAAGAATCCTAAACTTCATCGTTAATGTCTGTGCATAAGAAATGGGGTATTGTTAATTACTTCCGTCTACTGCGGTTGACACTAAAATAGCTGTAATTACTTTCATACGTCTAATTTAGAAATGTTTCTTGCATTTACAAGGAAATGGATTTTACATAAATAAACTTCGGTTTACACTCGCTTCATACACGACAGCCGCGACCACAATACGTTCTTGTGTCGCGAAGGTCAAATAGATATTAACATCACATATGTACCAAAACGTAATTTTTGGTTCACTGTTTAACAAGGATTAAAGAACAATTAATCGTCCACTATTTTAAACAACACAATATTAAAATCCATAAACAAATTTTACTTTTTGAGACTGCCAATATTCCAAAAAAAAACGATCACAAAACGTTCAGCACTTTCAAAACGATCTAAAAAAATGCTCTCTATCTTAATTAAATTGCATTGAAATATATATTTACTATTGATTAACATATTTTGTACAGTAAAATAAAATTGATATTTAAATTATAAAAAAGTTTTTTTAAAAGAGAAAATGGAAAAGAAAGTGATTAAGGTACTGATAGTGCAATCTATATTATTCAAAATTCAATACAAGGTGATCAAGAGCAGATATTGGAAAGCATTTGCCTAGTACACAATAATGAGAGAAGGTAAATTAGCGCTACCTATCGTACATAATAGTTAGCTAATTTAGGTTTTGTAGAAAACCGTTGATCACGTGAGTATCTCATTTTAAACATGAATTCTTTAATCTTCGACGAAAGGGTGTTTATTGTATAGAAATTTTACGAATTTGGAAGTTGTGGTATGGTTCCACGCGCCTTTAAAGAGTGTCTTAAGCAAAGCCAAATATTTTGAAAGGATGATGATAATCGTCCGAGAAAAATCAAATGAAAGTTTGGAATAAAAACGTATAACAGTCTGTGAAGATTTTTTCGTTACTTTTAGGCTACCGGTGTGACGTCAGAAAATATAAAAAAAGTTGGAGATTTTTTCGAAGACCACCCAGGTTTCTCGGTTTAGCGAGCAGCTCAAAAAGCGAAGATCAGCTATGGGAGCGTTCAAACTACCCTGACAAAACATTTGAGAATGTTCCTGTATAATATTCAAGTCCAACAGCCGATGAAGCTGCGAGAAGATTCCAATTTTGCCAATTAATGATTAATAAAATAGAAGACGGTTCAATTGATGTTTCAAAAATTTGGTTTAGTGATAAGGCTTATTTTTATTTGCAAGATTTTGTTAACAAGTAAAACATGCGCCAATGGGGCACCGAAAATCCTTATCTTGCAACTATAAAGCATTTCTATTCAGCAAAAGTGACCACCTGGTTTGCAATTTTAGGGAAAAAATCCTCAGACCATATTTCTTTAACGAAAATGTTTAAATTACCGCCAGGTACTCGAAGAGGAGTCTTTATGTGAAGCAAAAATAGCCAAAATACTCGACGGTTTCTGATTTATGCAAGACGGTGCGAGGTTTCATCGCACTCCGGAAGTTTTTTCCACATTTCTGGTTAAATTTGAAACACGTATGGCGATGGAATTAATTAGCCACCATATTTCCCTCGCATTAATTCATGTAACTTTTCTTTGAAAATACCTGAAAGATCGGGTCTACAAAGAATTTCTAAGGGCACTCAAAGATTTCAAAATAGCCATAAAAATGAAGTTTTGGTCATTGGAAGAGACACCCTTTAAGCAGTAAATAAAGCTTTTGAAAGTAGGCTACGCCATCTTGTTGGTAGTCAAGGCTCACATTTTGAAAACCTATTAAACTAAACTTCAAATTATGCTGAATAAAATATTTTTTGAATTTTGAAAGATCAGCTACTTGTGAAATAAACAAATATTTCCCGACATGTATTATTGATCATTTCCCAGTTTTACTGGTTTTAAAGCTGTTAAATACATGTTGGACATTTGTTCTGGTACAATTGAGCGATAGTGTCTCACAGAGCACATATAGTGATATTGATGATCAGTAATTTTTGTAGTTATTTTTAGGCTCAGAGAGCTTGCAACACTTATTGGTCGAACATATAAAAACATCTGTATACAATGGCTAAGCAATTATTTTTATTTCGTCCAATACTGCAGATTTACCATCCGTATAAATAAGTTGCTTTGAAGTCTCAATAAAACTTTTAACCATTAGATTAGTTTTATTCAATCAATAGCTATTTTTCAATACTATTGCGCAACTAAACAAGTTATTTGTCCAGTATGTACGCGTGTTCAGTGAAGTTAATTTAGTTACTTTAAATGTTTAACCACATTTTATGGTGGTTGAAGATGCACTTGGTTCTCATTTCATGTGATTGTGGGTTTTTCGGTTTTTCCAGATGTGGGCACTATTTCAGCATCATAATTTATTGGAAGTGAGAAAACCGCCAAGTAATAACGAAAGTGACAATTCCATTCAGTTCAAAAAGTAGACCTGGAACAAGAAAGACAAAAATGCGCGTTTTATGATTGGATACGCACACGTGGATCGTGAGTCAAGTGACGAACGTGAAGATAACGTCCGAGATGTGAAAACAACTGTCCCGCTAACTACAAACAGAAGAACAGGACGTCGATTTTTCTTCTTCAATTACCACTATCAATCAGGAGAGAAAATCACGCACGTGGCGGCAGTGGAGGAGTTAGAGAAGCAAACCATGGCCAACCCACCTACATAGGCACAAGTTATCCACAAACTGTTCCACGTGTTGCCGTCGGCCATTCACAAAAAGTCAAAATAACTTTATACAGCTAGATGGCTTTAAGAAGACGATGGGCGTGCTACTGCTAATGTTGATAAAAAAAGAGATATTGAACAAAATGAAACAGTTGGTCGTCAATGAAAAAAATAATGGCGACAACGTAGAATAACTAATACGCAAAAGGCCAATCTAAGAGTACGTCGAAGTAGCAGCAACGCGATGGTCATAGTGGCCAACAGCCCAAAAATAAAGTTTAGCCGTAAATTATATTTCTGCCAGAAACAATAATGTCGATTGCTATAAATTCAAGAGCGTGCAAAATAATACCAATGGCCAAGCCAATTCAGCAACAAAACAGTGGTACGGATCAAGCACATGGCGTTTTATTGAGGATAAATTCGATGCTAGATGTGAATGAGCACGTCAATCTAGTACTAAGAAGGTAGTAATTACCCGTAACGTCAATTTCGTTGAACGGTCAACAGTAGCGAGGATAATCGAGTGGCCAATCATTGAAGACCAAGGCCAAATCACTTCCAACTTAGAGAAAGTGGAAAACGCCATAATAAAAAAAATTAAGGCACAAATTGAATTAAAAACGTGAATTTTGTCTCCTACCAGTGGGCCGAAAGACAATTAGAGAAAATTTTGATAAAAAAGCGGGCATTTACTGCAAAAGAATTTTTTTAACGATTGCGCGCTTTGTTTCTGTGTGTGAGTGTAAAATATATCGGACGTAAATATGCCCTTCTTTTACAGTGATATAGAAGAATAAATCTACGTGCAACAGTCAAAAAAATTCAACGATGACAGTGGTCGTATGTGTAAACTCCAAAAGAGTATGTACGGCGTCAATTAAGAAGATCCATGTCCTGTTAAATAAATTCGGAATGAAGCCATAGGGTATTGATCTGTATAGGAACGAGAGCAAAAACAAAAAACTTTATCTGACCGCGTATATGGATGATGGTCTTGCACTTGATTGTGAACCAGAACGCATGTCAAAATTAATTTAATTATTAGAAAATGAATTCAACATCATCAGTTACCTGGGCCGGACATTGATTGCAATCGTAGCCAATATAAATTACAAATGTACCAAACGTGTCTTATCACTGGGCCGTCGACTTGTTTATACATTAGTCGTCAGCACGCGACGTTATTTGTTTTTTCGTTTAACCAACTGTTGCAATTCTTAGAATGGCCATTGTCCGCACATTGAAACGCTGCCAAGCGTCAATGTTTAAATAGATTTTAGACATCGATACCACCTATAGTGAGAGGAGTCAGTTGATTAATCAATTGGATGCTCGGATAGCGACTGGGCGAAAAGCGAAGACCGGTTCTTAATCAGCGGAGTGGTCTTAATGGTCAATGAGAGATCAGTAATTCGATTCAGCCGTAAGCAGATGATAATTCAAAGCTCGTTATAATTCGTGAAATATGTATCTGCGTCTATGGCTACTAAGGAAGTCATCTGGATGCGTAAGTTGCTGTCCAATGTTAGATAAAAATAGCGCGGGCCATTGTCATTGTACATAAATAACGTTACAGAAGAAAAATTGGTCACCAACCCCTTACATCACTGCCGCATGAAGCGCATCAACATTAAATATCATTTTATTACGAATCGCTTCGTGTATGTCGCGAGCGAGTAACAATTCATCGATATTTTCATAAAGCCTCTTAACAAAATAAAATTTAGAGATTTATGTAATTTTATAGTTATACCAGAGCGAGTGAGTGTTAAATTTATGTTAAGCATTCATCAACTGGGCGACAATCTCCACAGTGTACACAAGGTGGTGTTTACAACCAGCAACCTTTGCGTTTCTGCGAAAATTTTATTAGTCGGACGTGCAAAAACATTGTATGCATTAGTCGAACATTTATTTTTAGTTTATGCAACATGCTTTGAGTTTGCAAGAAAGTTTTTAACCGTTAGTTACTAGTTTTATTAAACCGTAAACATATCGCTATATATTTCCTATAAGCTTAGAATGTTCCTTAACAAAATATGTCATTATTTTTTACCATACCTGTCCACATATGTACGTTAACGCCAAACAAGTTTCTTGATATCTCGTAAAAGGCATCAAGCGTTTTTTGATGGCATCAGTAATGCGTAGTTTCTTATTATAGGTTTTGGTTCAGACATAAAGTTGTCATGTTGAAGAATTGCTTCGATTTCCAGTCTAAGTCGCTATAATAAATTTTTTCAAAATGTTTATGTATTTGATAGAGTTGTAGTTTTACCTTACTTAAAAAATTTAATGTGGACTATGCCACTTCATCTCCAAAAGACGGACTCAGCACTTTTTCTACCGAAAGAAAGGCTTTGGAGTTTTTGGAATTAAAAGAATTTTTATACATGCATTCTATTGATCACTGCATATTCTTTGGGTCGTAATAGTGTGGTGAGTACTCATCACCAATGACAATTCGGCGGAAAAAGACATCACCTTCATATTGAGCTAAAAGTTGCTGCCAAATCCCCTTTAGATTGCGTTTTTTATGCAGACTTTCTTATAGTCAAGTATAAATGATACGAAGGACACTTTTCAAAGAATTCCAGCAATTCAAGCGGTAATTAGCACAAATCAATTTATCTAAGAGTATTTAAGGCTGTGTCGCGGATGTCAAGAACCAACCATATCAAGCCTGATCAAGCAGGTTTATTGTAACTGGATTTGTTTTCAAATTCTTGTCTACCTCTAAACCGTATTCATATCTACGCAAAAGATGCCATAGAAATCACTTATTTTTAATAAATATTAAAAACAACGAGCTGCTTCAACCGAACGACCATGCTATTGTTCATTTTGATCACCTGATGTTCAATGGAAATCCTACAGAATGTTTTGATAGTTAATGAATTAGAGAGTATTATAACACCTACGTCATGTGACTCAAAGCTAAGAGGTATTTATTTATACTAAAATTGCGTTGAACAATTTATGCAGAAATGATTATAAATTACTATAAATGTTAAAATAAAAATAGCAGCTTATATACAGGGTCCATCCCAAAAGAATGAGCCTTTTTCAAAAAAAAATAGTTTTATTGAGCAGATCGCTACAACACCTCAAAATTCTTCAAAATAGGATCCTCCTGCATCAATGCACTTTTGGAGACGGGTCTTCCAAGTCCGGAAGGCTTCCTGGTAGGCCTCCTTAGGGATGTCCTTGAGGGCTGCTGTGACATTCTCTTGGATGTCCTCAACCGAGTCCCAGTGCTTGCCCTTTAGCACTCTTTTCAACCGCGGAAACAAAAAAGAAGTCCGGGGGAGACAAGTCCGGGCTGTAGGGAGGCTGGGGAACCACGCCGAGTTGAATCCGGGCCAGGTACTTGGTCACGATGAACGCGGTGTGGCTCGGCGCGTTGTCGTGGTGCAAACTCCAGTCGATTTCGGAATGTTTAGGGCATCTGCTACTTGATAAACACTGAACCGACGATCGGCGTTCAAAAAATCGCGCACTCGCTGCACGTTCTCGTCGGTTCGGGAGGTTGACGGTCGTCCAGACCGAGGTTCGTCGGCCACCTCTTCCCGGCCCTCCTTAAATGCTTTGTGCCACTTTTTAACTTGCGAGTACGATAAACAATCATCCTTGAAGGCCTCCTGAAGCATTCCAAACGTTTCGGTAGCATTCTTGCCGAGTTTGAAGCAGAATTTAATTGCGTAGCGTTGATCGATTTTTGAATCCATCGCGCCGTGTCGAAAATTGAAAATAGACATTCACGGAAACACCCGTCCTGCCGCTCCGAGAGCTCAGAGCCGACTTGCACCGACCGCGTATGGAAGCTAAGACCCCCCACCACCTGCCCCAAGCGTCAGAGCACGCCGGAATGTACACTCGCGTCCGAAAAAAAATAAGGCTCATTTCTTTTGGGATGGACCTTGTATACATGTTTATATTCCACAAAGAATTTTTTTTATAGTTTATCTCAGATCATCATTATATTCTATTCAAGGCGCTGTTAAATTTAGAATTAGTATATAACTTTCTATAAGTAAATATTGGTCTAATTATTGACGTGTAGATAAGGTTGCCAGCTTGAGCGTTGACTTTTTGTTTAAGATAAGATAAAGGATGGAAATTCTTGTATATGATTCAGATAATTTCTATTAATATAGAGGCTCCAGCTTAATCTCTGATCTTGGTAAATTCCAAGATATGACGGCGTTATCTTTGGGGTTTTAGGTTGCGGGCGTAGTACTGTTTGTCATTGTTGGTGGATTTAAGTGCTGAAGAATAAATATTTTTGGTTCGCACTTTAATTTTTACATGCCATTTGTGATACCAGAGAACTAACTGATCGACACACTTCTAAAGTTTCAGTGCTGTCTGGTTAATATTAGAATCTTGCGTAACTATCTCCGCATCATAGGCATACATAGCCATATTTTCATTAATTGGTTTTGAAATGTCAGGCATGAAAATGTTAAATAATTCGAGACCCAAAATGGAAGCTTAAGAGAATTCAGCATTGATAATGTACGCCGAGAAGGTGCAAGCATTGATTCTCACTTGGAATGTTCTATTTACGAGAAATTATTTAATAGCCTTCAGCAGGTGTGCAGATCCGCTCAAGGTTTTTAGATTATGTATATATAGCCATAGTTTGTTAAATGTCTGCCCTACATCTACAAATGCTATTAGTTTATGCATTTTATTTTCAAAACTGTTCCGATGTTTTCAGTGATGCATTATATCTAGCAGTTAGTGGAGTGATAATTTTTAAACCCGAACTGGAATTATGGAAAAGTATTATTTTCATCTGAAAACTTATTTAGGAATTGGGTGATAATTCTCTCTAGAAGTTTAAACACGGTGGATAGAAGACTAATTGGTCTGTAATGTGCCAAATTAGTATGCTCGTTTTCAGGCTTTGAGAACATTAGTATTATTGTATGTTTAAAAACTGCGGTGAATCATACAATTCGAATGCGTACGTTAAAAATTACGGTTAAATATGTTACCGATTTGTTTGGTAGATTTTTAAGAAGATTTTTTTTTATATGCTGCTTAACTTCTGTTTGGGATGCAGGTTCTGTAAGTATTAAATTTTCTCAAATAATATAGCTTATTCTTTGTTCTACTTTACGGTATGGTTAATATAATTTAAGTCGTTTTGGTTGTATGTAGTAATAAATCAATTTTTAAGTTGCTGAGCAAAGATATCTGCCTTTATCTACAGTAATAGTGTTCGTATTAGTTTGAAGTAGTGTTATGGTTGTAGATTGCTTTATAATCTTTTTTGTTATATATTACACATTAGGATTTCCTGGATTCAGTGACTATGTAACTGTTGTAAGAATCAATTCAATATCAATGAATTTTGACTTGTCGGTGTTTTGCCACATTCTACATGTGCTGTGCTTATCTCGAAGCAGGTTTTGTATATATGTTAGAACCATTTGGGTACTTGAGGGTTTCTAGGATCTGGTATCCATTGTGGATTGTTGAATTAGCAAAACAGTTGCATCCTTGAAGCTATTTATCGCATTGTCAATATCGTTTTGAGACATAAGATCTACTGGCAATTTACTGTTTCCCGTATAAGTTCCCAGTTAATTGCTACGTTTATTGCTTCGGAAAGTTGGGGATAGTAGTACGGAGAGCATTATTATCAGATAGTCAGAATCAAGTTCTGTTAGAGCAGATTGACTTATTGATAGAGTCATGTTTTTATGTAAGATAATATTTAAAATATCCGGCTGTTCATCAGTTCTATACGGGTAGAACGTTATTCGGCGGTCCTGAAATTTCAACTGCTAATTCGGAGGTAAAAATATGCACTTTTACTCCATTTGGGTTACTTGTTCTACAACCCCAGTTTTTATTTTTACAGTTCATATCGTCAACTATCATCTTGGACTGTAAACCTTCAAATATGTTTAATAGTTCTCGTATATCCAGTTTGTTATTTAGTGGTTTATATATAGAAATTATTGTAATTGCAGGGTTGTTCACCATTCTCAGTTTAATTGCTACAGCTTCAAGATAATGAATATTTGATAGTTTCACTGGTGTAACTGCTATTTTATGATAAAATTATCACTGCGAAGCCTCCACATCCTACTGCAATTTCTCTGTTTTTTCAGTATATGTTGTATGCTGGTACAGTAAATTTTTCAACTAAATGAGTTTCGATGATGCTCTTTTCAAGGGGATTAGTTCTTAACTCGGGGTCTCAATCTGCCTGGGAAGAGCTGAGGTTATGGAAAGTGTCATACAGTTGACAGATGGTTTGATGAAGGTTTCTACGAATGGAGCGGATGGAATGTCTAAGCAGAGATAGTTCTGCTTTTTTAAGAATACAGAAAATGGAAAAAGATTTTTTCCCAAATTTATCCATCCATTTGGGATTTCTTTACCAAGATAGTATATGATAAAGCATCATATATCTGAAGAGAAAACTAATGTTCAAAAAAAGCAACTGTCCAAACTTTGACAGAACCATTTATCTACTACCCATCCGTCACGTCCCAACATCACCGTGCATAATCTTTTCCATTATTTCTTAAGTAAACCGGCTATCCAAGCTCTCGAAAAAGGTTTCAACTTCAAATTTTATGCATAACTGTGTTACAAAACATAATATCAAACCTTCCAAACTACAAGCTATCAAAGCCTTACGACAAGATGAAAACGTGATTATCTTACCGGCAGACAAAGGTAATGCTACTGTTGTCCTCAACACTACAGACTATAATGCTAAAATGGAAAACTTACTAAAATCATCCACTATCGTCAAGCGACTAACAATTCTACGACCTACCTCGAAGAAAAGACCAAGAATATTATTGGGACATTTTTTTTCTTCAGTTGTCGACGAAATTCTAAACCAAATACTTGTTCTTGGGACGACTATTTTTAATAGTTTCTTAATCCTGTCTTCATTTCATCGTCTGTGATAAATATTAGAGTTGTTGGGGTTCCTATATGTGCAGTAGCTTACCTTTTATTCGTCATAATATTTAGTCATCAATAGTACTCTTATATATGGTTGAAAAATTTACTGTAACTATTTACTTGATATGTTTGATTATTTACTGATAGCGCGTTTCATTTGGGATTAATATCGGGAGATACTTATTTTTTATCTGTACTTTTTGTTGTTTGCATTTGTGATTGAGTTTCTTGTTCTACTTGTAAGGCGTATTTTGGTCAATTAGTGAATGTTTGTTAAAGGTATATAATTTATTAATATCCGATTCTGATGGCAAGGTCATTGATTAAAGTGTACGTTATTATTGGATGAGCGTTGAAAATCCATAGTTGTGCTGGTGGTAGCCTTCGAAGCTCTGTAGATTACTGTTGATGGTTTTAGTTGGAAGGCACTAGGTTCTGTCATATTTTAATTTAGAGTTGAAAGATATTTCTGTGAGGAATGTGAAATTTAGATTATTTATGTTGTCAACCAGGTCAGTCGGTTGCGGCCCCGCCGCAAACTGCGGAGATTGCTGCACTCAACTTCACTTATATTTAGAATTGTTCACGTTTTAATGCACGGAAAATCTAATTAAAGAATTTAAACTAACAGCACATTGCTAATTTAATAGTAAAAGTATTTCACTTCCGCGCTCTATTTTGTCGCGATTGAAACCTCAAAAAATGCTTAAAATACTTATTAAAAAACGTAAGCTGTCATTTTCGTAGCAAAGATAAAGTAAAAAATAACAACAAAAAGAAATAGATCGTTTCTATCCATTATAAATTTACTGAAAAATTTTCCTTTATTTTCAATATTTGTCAATAGAAGAAAAGAGCCTATTAGCAGCATGATAATATTTAAAAACATTTAAATTGCTTCAACAAATTATACACAAACAATGCTTTAATGTTTTCTTTTTGCAGTTCCACATTCTCCCTGACTAATTTTAGAAAAAAATTGCTATAAATTTCCTGACATTACAAATGTATGGTTTGGAAATCTTAGAGCACATTCCTTTTTGATCATACAGCAAAGTATTTCAGCGGTAGTTTTAGGCTTTTCCGGGTACTTAAGCGTTAGACAACTGAAATACTACAGCGGTCAGCTCTAGGAAATACGCATGATATCATCTGAAATTATTTACGAAATCGACCGCGGTAGAACGCAAATGCGGTGAAACACATTGGAGGTGTCGCAATCTGCGGTTAGATCCCTCGGAGCGCTTTATCATTAGCGAGCTTCTAGAAGTGGACTTTGTTCCGACAACAATTTTGTAACATTTTTATTTTGTAATGTTGCACCATTAGTTTTTTACAGAACAAGTTTTAACTTTAAAATTTTGTGCTGCCTGTGGCAAAGGTTACAGTTTGGATCCAGTCCTGATATGGTTATTTGCTTGCAATCTATGTGTATTTTCAAACAGGAAGTGTGGGAAAGAAAAAAGAAACTTGAACAAATGAGTTAATCTAGAAGTGATAAAAGATTTAAAAAAAATTCTTCTCCAGTTTTAGGAACGAGGAACTATAAATAATGTATTAGATGGCTTAAATCTTTTAAAAAGCCATGCTAAGAAATTGGCACTAGTTGATAACATATGCTTGTAAAAAGAACAATTTCTAGAAGTAAGAATAAAATATGCAAGAAGAAATAAAAGTACTACTGGTTTCCAACTTGGGTATTATGCATAAATTGATAAAATAACCTTAAGAAATACATCAGTTAGCAAACATAAAAGCTTTGTGTATCTGTTTATATCTATCTACTAGAATGTGGTGCACGCTAAGGTAGGGTTCTTTCAAATTGATGCATTAGAGTTGTAGAATTAACGGTTTATAGTATTAACGATAGTGCGGTAGCGAGACTGCTGAGCTACGCATGAGCGGATTTTGAGATCTCATTTTTGCCTGTGGACGGAGCAATCAATTTTTGAAAACGAATTTAATATTTATGGATAATTAGGGATCCGTGGCAGCCAGAGGATCCTCAATTAGGTCATAAGTTTTTCCTTTAACACTTAAAGTGTAACCCCCCAAGGGCCTCTATCCCCCTACTAATATAGAGAAAATCGTGTATAAAAAAAGTCATTTTGGAAAAAATTCAATATAAAAAAACTAAACCTTCAGCCTGGGGTTTTCGCTGTCTGGGCATATCTACAATGAATTCTGCAATTTTTTTCTCTTAGTAATTTCCATGTACCATCTTAGTTTTTTAGGTAATTGAGGTCACAGTTTTAGATTTCAAAATTTTAAATTTTAAGCGACTTTTATTTTGTGAATTTCCATAAATGTAAATTGTTTCACTGATGGAATTCTGAATTGATTTGCATTGATTTATTTTCTTTATCTATTACGTTGTTTGGAAATTATTCGCTGTTTGGCTATTTAAATATAATTTTATTGATGATATCGAACAAAAACAACACAAGTCAATTAATCGAAGTATTAGCCCTCAACATCAATTATTTCCTGCCATTTTTCTAACAATTTCATGATCCCTCGGGGATAAAAGTTGGCATTCTTTAAATCAAAAAATTCTTCAAAGCTTTCTTTTCAAAAAATGCTACATTGACCGAAAGAAATGGGGCAAGAACCGGTGGTCGACACGATCCCAGCCAAGTTCTTAAATCTTTGCGTTTGTCGTTTTCGAACGGTGAGGTTTTTATTGTCGTCTAAAAAAAACAACTTTATTTCGACGGCCAGGACTTAAACGGCGATTCAACTCATCCAACTACCCACAATAAACCTCAAAATTGATCGTTTGACGAGCAGAGAAAAAGGCGCAAGGCAATGCTTTCTTTTGCCGGAAGTCTTTCTTTGGTGGTTCAGTTGGCTTTGCCCCTGGTTCAACCTATTCACCATGTGAATCATGATTCTTCTGGCTTACCTACTTTTTGTCTCTCATAACCAAGCAATTGGCCAAGAATAAATTCTTATTTTGACGATCCAGAAAACTTAAGAACAATTCATTCGCTTGGTTCGTTTTTGTTCCTTCTGGAACAAATATATGTGTTATATATCCAAATGTGTGGGAGAATGCGAGCTCTCAAACGATACCAAAAACATGCAATAATATTGCAAAATTATAACAAATATATATTAAAAAAGCCAAACAACGGATCATTTCCAAACAACCTAATATTATGCTTTCCGAGATATGATTTTGAGAAGAATATTTAGCATGGTAAAATTAATAAATTTAATATATATAAAAAACCCTCATGTAATTTTTCATAATTGTTAATAATGTCACTTATATAACACATTATACTAAATTGATTAATGTTGGTTATATTTTAACACCTAACGCAGTTTCCGAGATATGTTTTTTAAAGTTTACTATGGAAAAATATAAAAATATTTCTTAAAATTCTCTCGGGATTTTTAGATATTTTAATATAGTCACGCATAAAGTAAAAATTATTGAATCGATTGGCGTTAGTTTTATTTTATTATATTTTACAGTTTTCGAGATATGAATTTGTAAAATCTCAAAAATTCAAAAATATAGGGATGGCAGAACCCGGGATTTTAGGGAAAAATTATAGCATTTTAATGGCTTGGCCGATTTCAACGAAGGTTTAACTATTTGGTAGAACAGGCTTTGGGGCAGCTGCATGGTTTTTTCAGATCCATATCTTATACCGAGTGGGGGACGCCCTTTTCATCCAAATATTTTTTGGTAAGGGGGGTTCCACAACATGTGCACCCCTAGAACCATAGGGATACTATGGCTACTAGATGGCAGTAGAAATTTCATAAAATTAGAGCGTTTTTGTGTTTTTGTTGCTGCGAGCGTAGCAAAGCAAATCAAGTTTCAGGCCATTTCATCATTATACGAATATTAAATAGTCTATATTTGGTAACGAAAAACCCCGAATACCGTTGTACCAGCTTAGGCGGACCCCATAGTATACCTTTACTTGATTTAGACGTAATATTGATTGTTCCAGTTGCTTTTAATTATAATTATAGATTATTTATGCAAATACAATACTTATACTCCATTTTACTAAAAGTTTGGGGGATGCATGCATTAATCAATCCTTAGTCCATAAGCACTGTCATCTGGAGTAACTGTCCTAGAACATGGTGGTTTTCAACAACTTTTAAGAGGTCCAAATATTACTGTTTTGCAAAAGCTTTAATTATAAACGCAACTCGTATTAGTAAAAAATATAGTTTAAATTACAATTCTCTAATATATTAAGTGAATGATTTATGTGATTAATAATGTATACTTTTATAATTAATTGAAGTATTAATTACTGTACGTAAGTAAAACGAATTTTGCTTTAGTATTTTATTGAAGCGATACATGACGTTATTTTTATAAAAAAAGGAGATTGGTTCTAGATTCATTTCAGCATGAATTTCTGCACTTTACTGTTGCTCCCTATTCGCTGGCCTAGAGAATTCTTGAGAGGTTCAAGCATACTGAATCACAAAGGCAGCAGACCCCAATAATATCTTCAATATTACCGAACATATATTGGGTATCACTTGAATAAATAATAAGAGAAAACTAAGCCCATGTGGTTTCAAAGACTTTCATCGCAGAGCGCAGCTTTATAGAGTTATTGTACTTCTCTCATTTCCTTTACAGCATTTTTTCCAGTATTCTTGTTTCTTGTACCTGCCCGTACAAATCGCTTGATAAATAGTTGTATTGTTCTGGATGTATTATTGGTTTTCCATAAATAGCTTGCTTCATGTGAACTAAAGCCATTATATGTATTTCATGTTTCTATATGTTGATATGTCCTCTGAGAACACAATGTCATGTGAAAAATCTATTATAAGTCGTGACTAATTCCTGCTTTATACTAACAGTTCTTCAGTTCTGTAGAGAAACAAAAACTCGAAAAAATATTTCCCATAACGGTCATATTCTTAATTGCTTTAGGATCGGTCTCCACAAACCTTCAAAAAAATATTTGGGCATTTGATTTCTTTTACTTGGCTAGATTATAAAAAATATTTTTTCTCTCCCACATTCACCAAGATTGCGTGTCAATTCTTTGTTTCGATTGATTTAAGAATTTAAAAAAATGGTAAGACTGCAGTTAGAGCATTTCTGCCTGCCATGGATATCGCGTATATTAAAATATATATTCATACATCAGTTGTGTTTTTATTTATAAGTTGCCTCCCTAATACCCATAGTTCTTTTACGTGGTCTTTTTATGACAATTTTTCTTTGTCCCGGTACACTTTCCCAGTATTTTTTATGTTGTTTCCCGATCCATTCTCTCACTCGACTTCCTATTGTATCTTTAGGTACGCCCAGAGACTATTTGATGCCTATAAATGGAGGTTGATGATTCTTTTTGGGCTAGCTCATCAGTTGAACTTCTGTAGTGCCCTGCTGTCTACAACAAAGATAACTTGTGGAATACTAGAGCACTGAGTTCTTTGCAGCATTTTTATACCAACCTAGATGTTAACTACAGGTTCCTTAAATGCCTTTAGAGATGCCTAACTGTCTGTAAATATATTGATTGGCCTGTTTTGTTAAGCCTTTAATTTATATTGATTTATGCAGTGTATACCAAACATCTGCGCTTGAAAAACATATGTACATTTTTTTAGTAAAAAGTGTAACTACTAGTTTTACTTTTTACACTACATGTCTACCCCCTTCCGTCCCAGACACGTTTTAGAATGGATCTGTACACCAGTTAATTTTTCCATGTCTGTTAATGTTGCTTATTTCAGTTTATTTCATTTAGATCTATGATATTAACTTCAAAATTTATGTTGCATTGAATTTTAACGTCGTCTGGTCTATTCTTATGTCCAGTATACCTCCACCCATATAACCAATTTTGAAATTTTCCAGTTTCATAATATGCTGACAAATGGGTACGTCACGCAATCTACCCTTAAAAATAAGAAGTAAAAAAATAATAGTGTGGCCATTACTGTTGTTGGTGTTGTTTCTATAAAACCGTTATTTCCAGGCAAGCCAGTCTGTCCGCCATATCAAAACTGCATATAATATCAGGAGTTTGACCACCTTAGTGTATATCTTATACATCACTTTCGGTTTTACATTCCATGTTTTTCCGTGAGCTAATTTGACTTTTTAAATGTTTTTATTCCAGGTGATTTTTGAGTTTAATATAAATCCAATATTTTTACTTCACGTGATGATTTTTGTACACTTGGGAACTTAAGAAGTCCCAGTTTCTCTAAGAGGGTTTTATATATAGTTCATCCGTATTTGTCCAATTTGTAACCTGATTTAGGTTTTTTGCATACACGCCCTGACTGTATCGTTAAGTTTTCTCTCGGATAGTATGATTACATCATCTGCATTATTCCAGTTCTCTGTATCTGTTCCATTCGAGTGTCTTCAAGTGATCGTCCACAAAATTACAAAGTACCATAGCAGATCAGACTAAACTGCTCTTTGCGGGCACCCTTTTCCAATCTGAGCGATTATTGTTTTACCCAGGTGTATAATTTTTATTTGGGCATACCGTCTATCGGAAGCTTGTTTCGTCGAGTCTTTTCCCCTTCAACGCTCTAATGATTGAATCTAAATCATATGCTTTATCAATATCTAAAAATATCTATGTCTTCTTCAGCATTCTCCACTCTAGTAACAAATAGACGCAATGCTGTTATTGTAGGTACTTCTAACTTGTGAGTATACTGATCCTAATATACCTGATAGGCAGTTTTTCTAGCGTTTTATTACAAAAGACATCAAACTAAATGATTTTCAAGCCTTAGTCTCATCCTGTCCTACTTTCCCAGATTTTTGTGTAAAAACGTAACTCTAATTAATTTCTAGGATACACCCCAGAGCAAGTAAGTATAATGCGCATCCTGTGATATAGAAACTCACTTCTCTGCTGCAACAAAATTCCACCAGATCCCAGTGCAAACAGCTTAGTGTTTTTTTATTATTTTTGTTTGCACTCCTTACTTGTTTGAACCTAAGAGTATAATGATAACTACCTGTTTCATCACATGTCAATATCAGATGCAAAAATTCGTCTCAAGCGAAGAACTTATAAAGATCTTATATTACATAGTCTCTTGATCAATATTAAGGAGGTAGTAAATTTACCTTAGAAAGAATTATCAACAAATTTTTAATTATTAACTAGGCAATAATTGTTAGCCTTCTATTACCCTTAATAAAATATTCGTCTCAGTATTGCCGGGGTGAGCGTGATGCACATGCGTTATATTTTCGACATTCCTTCGTAACGTAGTGAATCTCTTATACCATTTGAAGAACTTTTTTCTTAATTATTTGTTATATAGAATTTTCTTAGTCAGAATAAATCAGTTACTCAGGCTAATAATCTCCATCTGATCGCATCATTGCAGTATTGACATTTGAAAGTGGGGAAAGAGTTTACTTTAAATTTGTCTCAGCTATGTATATAAAAAGAATTGTAAACGATATATACTCTTCTTACACAGTTGACCCTAATGCTTTAGGCATAAAAGTATATTTTCTAACCATAAAGATTAAAAATAGTTTTTTGGTAAAAAGCACCCGCTTATTTTTTCTGAAAGACAAATTGCTTGAGCTAAAGATTTGTGAAATCTTTCTTTATGGAAGTTAATATTATTTCTTATCTTTTCCTCATTATTACTTGATTCTTTAAATAATAGTAAAAGCATTGAGTTACTACTATTTATTTATTTCTTACTAGAGTGGAAAGAAAATTCTTAAATTACAAAGCAAAGTATTTCTTTGCATTGAATGACATCGAACTTTATAAAGAGTAAGCACATAATAAACAAAAATTACACTTTATTGGAATTTTTTAAATCAATAATAAGATTAAAGCTCAATTGAGTAATTGCTCCAAATGCGGTGAAAGTTGCATTTTGAATAGAAGAAGTTATCGATCGACAACACTTCTGTTAGTAGTATAGATTAGCACATTTTAGTTGTTATTGGATGGCCATTTCCGTTTTATTTATCTGACTAACTTGCTCATTTGGGTATCTTGGAAGTCTGTTTAATCAGTTCGTTGTGGGTTTGCAAATATCTTTTCTATTAGTAAAATATTTGAGTCATTTTGAGGGGTTTAATTACCGATATACGAAGGAGAGTTGAACATCATTTTTAAAATTTTAAATAAGACTCCTGTAGTATTTTCCTGTTTAAAGACTTTGCGTCACAACTAAACTTCACATGTCAAACTTAGTTTTGTTATGAAGTACAGAAAGAAAATAATTTCATGTCATGAGCTTTAATTTGCGCTCAAGAAACTAATGCATTTGTTTGAATTTTTTTAATTTGTATTTTTCTATATGTTCTCTCAAATTATGTTCTTATCTATTGCCAGTACTAAGTATTTTACTTTTTATGCAACTGGTAGTTAGTTTTGTTGATGTAGGTGGCCAGCCTGTTTATTTGTAATTTTTTGAGCTAATTTGGCTTGATTGACTTGTTAAGTATGAACGGTGAATTTGTAGGTTTTTAATGGAAATTTACGAATATTTAAAGAAGAAGATCCAACACACTTCTTTAGGATGCACCTGATCGGGTGAGAAGAAAATGTTTTAAGGTTATACTTGACCTGAAAATCGAAGTTACCGAATAGGATTTAAATGAAATTTAAGGTGGGGTAGGAAATTCGAGCTTAATTTTGTGAAAAAGGTTGTCATGCCAAACTCGAATAAACGGCTGTTAAATAACTTAATTTATTTTCTGTTGAATTATGGGATTATGTTCATGGAATCCAAATTTGTGCGAAGATCTTTCAAATATTTTAGATATTATAGGTAGAAGACTTATAGAGTGTTAAAATGTTACATCGTTCGGTGGTTTTCTTAGTTTAGAAATTAACATGATTTGGGTAAATTTCCAAGTTAATAAAAAGTAAGCTAATCTTAGCATACTGTTATATATTGTGGTTTTTCTACGTAATTGTTTGAGTACTTCCCCATCAAGTTGAACCCGGACCCGTATTTTCAGGGTGTCGTCGTTATTATTGATTTGTGATATTGGCGTGCTGAAAACTTTAGCTAGATGGTTAGCAAAAATACCAGCTTTCACCTTTGTGCTTTTATCAAGCATTATTTTTTTATAGGAAGAATATGTACAATGTGACTCTAAACATCTTGGTAGGCCTCTAAATGAAATGGTTTCTAGTTTTCTTGTAAGCTTGCTATACTCCATGTTATCAATGAGGTTTAGACTCCTTTGCTATCTCTTCGTCTAGTTCTTTTTTTTCGGCAATATTCTCTGATAAGTAACCAAGTGTTACTAGTATCTATAGATTCCATTACAAGGCGTTCAGTTGGTATAGGTTTGCATGCTGCTTCATGTATTACTCTATTAAAATAATCAACTGCAATGTCAATACCACTAGGTTCCTATAATTTAAAAGTGAAATTAAGATGATCTATAAAATTGCTAAAACTGCTAAATGATGTTAAGTCGGTTCTTAGTGATCTCAGTTTGGAGGGTTTACATTAACTAATTACCATATATGTGTATTTTGGATTGCTATAATGGGTACTTGATCAGATGAGAGGTCCTAATTTGCTTCAAAAATTCGTGGATACACTTTTTATAACAAGAAAGTCCAATAAATCTGATATTTTGTTTACGTTCGTAAGTCAGTATAGTGGGTTCACCGATTGATAAACAGGAATAACTAGTTAATTCTAGCTTGCTGTAGATTTCTGCCTTTTGTAACTCTTAGTATTGATCCCCAATTGGTGTTTTTGGCACCCCACTCTACGCCGATGTAGCAGTTGAAAAAGTGTTTCATACTTATTTACCTTAATTCTGTGTCTTGGTAGACAATATATGACAGTTGTGTCAAAGAACTACGGTTATGCTGCAATTGTAATTGTTGTAGTCCGTATTGTGTGTGATATTGTGGTTATACGTGATGCAGCAGAGAAATACAAAAATAAATTGCTGAATCACCAAGTACCGTTTCGTCAGCGTTATTAGTGTGGTAAAGTGGGTAGTGAGGGATTCGAAATAGGTTCTTTTGAGAAAATGTGATTCTAATCGGGAAGTTAAATATGGTGTGTGGTCTAGAAGCGATCTTGGCTTAGGTTATAACTTGCTGCACATTTGATCTATTTCTGTGCTTGTAGATTGTTTTGGATTATTAAAATTATCCTACTCTGTTTCTCTTTAATGCTTTGTAGGTGCTGTATAGCTCATATTTTATAAATTATGTTCTCTCACGTAATGTGTGTATCTTTCAATTTTTTTATTGCTTTATACATCAAAAGTATTGGATTGTCGCTTGTTTTGTGTAGAGATTCAATAGTTATTTTTATATTGTCTATGTATTATATTTTTAATATTTCCTTATTATTTGGTAAAGGTTGACGATCATAACAAAATATCATTAAAATATGCTTTTCTACTTTATGCAAGATATTCAAAATGTTACAAATAGCATGACTTGTCTTTTAACCCCCGTTTTATTCCTGTAATCGGAAGTGAATAGTGCAGATTGTGTATTACAACTCTGTACGCTTCGTTTTTTTTTTCTTTATCGCTAGTTACTCTCTGTTATTTAGTTTATGAAAAGTACAAATCTATCTGTGGTAGTTACCTGAGATGTTTCTGCAATGTTTTTTTAATTTTTTGAGTACTTGTCAATCGTGAGTAACTGCTTAAGGTTTATTGTCACTGTGAGAATTTTGATGATTTCAGTTGACTGGATGACGGTTGTCAAATCATTTAAAGGAGAAAGAAATTTTTACAATATTAAGCATTATTTGAATAGGAATTGGAAATGGTTGATATGATATTTGTAAATGTAGTGTTATGAGTTGAGTTTATTGGAATTATTGAAATATTTGTGGTTGCTAATTTTAATCATATTAGACCGCCATTGATTTGATTTAAGTTATTTGTTTATAGTTGTTATTAGCAGATATCTCTTGCCACAGTTATCATGGTGCTCGGTTTTGCGGCCGCACTTAAATGTATAAATAGTATGGCTTTCGCTAGAGTAAGTAACGATGTCTACTCGTCGAAAACCAAGAGAAAACTTCTATTTGAAAGGTATTGTCTCTGTTCATTTTTCACCCGTAAACTTAAGAGCGAACTATAATGAAAAGTGCTAAGTAAAAAATAAAATACAAATTGGATATTGTTTAGCATACTTAAAAATAAATACGATAATACAGATGTAATAGTTATGGTTATTTAAATTAAAATAAACAAAAATTAAATGTATAATTAAAGTAATTAAAGTACGGAAATAAATTTGTAACGCATGCAATACAGTAAAATCACCATTTGAAACATGTCCGGTTTTTATCTTGGTTAGATTTCTTCATAGCCAAAATGCAGGATTACCGCATATAATATACATATACGATTCTCGTAAATCTCTAAATGTGACAAATTTGTTTGCTTACATGTGGAGATACGTGTTACAGACTGCAAGAATTATGTTACATATGCTACTGTTGTGCAATATTGTGGTGTATCAACGTAGGTTAGTGGAAAGAAAGTAGTGCATGGTAAGGTAAAAAAATCTTTCTTTTTATTTAATTTTGTTTATTTTTTAATTATTTATTTGAAAAATGTTAATTAAAATTTTTCATTATAGGCTTCTATACAATAAAATGAAAAGCCTTATGTAGAGGGTAATGTCGTCTGTCTGTCCGTCCTTTTATTTTTCAACTTTTGATCAAGGCAACTTCCAAGCTGGAAAAAAGTTTCTATTTCTGTCATTTCTGACATCTGTCACGTCCTATAATTTTTGATCTGTGATAGATAGTATTCAACTAAGGACCATAAGATAAGCCCAGACACAAAAAATCAGCCCGATCGGAAAATCTCGCGATCGATTTGGCCGGAAGTGGCCGCACATTTTTGTTTATGTATAGAAGCCCCGGGCATTGGTGGAACCGAAGTTCCACATCCGTACTTGTTAACTTTCTACAGCGGAGCTTATAGAAAGTTAATGAGATTATCATCCTGTCTGTCTGCCTGTATGTCTGGAGATACTATAACTTCCGTTCTATTCAACGGATTCGCTTCAAACTTAGCACACACACATCTTAGGTCAGCACCTTTCATGGAATTGATTTTCAGTCAAATCGGTTAACGGCAACCGGACGTGACCGTTACGATTTCGAAAATTCATTATACTCACATATGTCATGCAGCGTATCATTCGACGCTGATCATTATGGAGACATTAATCAACATTTTAATTCCCTTTAAAAGTTTTTATCTTAATTTCATCGCACCGCTGTAGGAAGTTTCCTTTACGGTATTACACCGTTCTGGTTTATTTTGTAGAATATAGCTAAAGAAAAACAAATTCTTAGTTCGGCGTATATTCTGATAAAGATTTTAATGATGAAGATAGATGATTTTGCAAAGAAAGCAGCGGTGATAATTTTGAAAGTGACCTCAAAAGTACTACACTTCATTTAGCAAATGAACTAATAGTACACAACCAGGTATTCCTCGGCCATAATTTCCTTTCATTGCTAATTCTAAAGTCCAATTTGCTGGTTTAGAATATACTAAGGGGCTAAATATATTTGAATTATTTGTGATAGATAAACTTGCAAATACTATCGTTACGGAAATAAATAGTTATGCGGGTTAATTTGTTTCAAAGGACAAAATAAATACGAGGTGCATTTAAGTTATAACACCTTCGATTTTTTTTCTCACAAACTAATCACACGAAAACTCTGAAACTTCTGTCACTTCTCGACGTAATCTTCTTGCAGTCATGCACATTTTTCATAACCTCAACGCCATAATTCCATAGCCGCTGCGAACGCTTCTTTAGGAGTCTTCTTTGATTACTGGGAAATTGCTAATGCAATAGCGGCACGACTAGTGAATTTGCCACCATAGTGTCTTTCATTGTTGGAAACAGCCAAAAGTCGCTAGTTGCCAGGTCAGGTGAGTAATCACTTCAAAGTTGTCAGCATTCATGGCACCCACATGGAAGACACTTTCACATATTACGCAGGTTTCTTCATTTCAACAATAACGAATAATGTGATTATAATGCTACTAATAAGAAACTGTTTGATGTGCTATCTATCATTAATTAATTTAAACGAAAATTTTTGACAGTTTATATCCCACAAAAATATAAGCATATATGAATCCCTAATACGTTACAAAGAAAGACTTGGGTGGAATCAGTACATTCCTTTTAAACGAAAACAACTTGAGAGTAAATACTATATATGGTAATTTATAGTAGAAAGAACAGCCAGTATCTAGTAGTGTTGTATTAGAATTATCTTATACACTTCTAGATTGAAGTAGTGGCATATACATTAATCATTATTATAATAATAGAAGTTTTATTGATAAACTTTTAAAACTGAAAACGAATTCTACTAAAACCTTAAAAGTAATAGAAAAAATACCCTACCAGAAATTAAAAAAAGAGAGGCTAAAAGAAGTAGAACTATATGCTTTGTTTGTTGTAAGTAAATAATACTTTAATGATACGTTAATGCTTAACTTTATTTATAATGACTAAATAATCAGTTAAAGAGAAAATAAAACATGGGTAGTATTTGCTTAATCGACAACAGCTTACATTTCTATACATTGATTTGTATCAGGGTAAAAAATATTAAAAAAAAATTCAGATGTTTTTCAAAATAATTCGATTTAACCTTATAAATTATAAAAAAAAACCTTGATGGCAACAACCAAAGTATAAACTTTATTTTAGACTTTGATGACAGCATTATAGAAACTTATGCTAATAAAATGAATACTTCCTAACGACGATCAAAGACAACTTTCTCGGTCTCACCAAGTACCAAGGAAAGATCTACAAAAAGATGCAATCTTTTTTACAAAAAAAAAACGTACGAAAGGACTGTAGGTATTGGTATCCAGATTGCAGAAGTAGACTATTCCACAATTTTATTTGTTTGTTTTATTTTTTAGTTTAAATTACATTTTCCAATATGTCACAAAAACAAATGGTTACAGATAATAATTCAATGTAAGCTCATTCATCGGGATAAAAAGAAGAAAAGTGCCCATAACACAAGCTACATTCCCTTGTTGGATTTCTATACTTATGCGTTGAATTAAGTTAGAACGAGAGCGGGGGGCACCAGAGATTAACTTCAAACGAAAACCGATATTACTAATCAGTAAAATAGCATCACCACCAGGATCTAAATGTTTTTACTGCAAAACAAAGGAAAGCGCATCCTTGCTCAGAAATAGTTTTATGTTTGCTCTCTTCTTCAAAGCCGCTAATTTCGCCACTGAACCAATATTTTGTACAGAGTGCTCAAAATGGAAAGAAGCCATTGATGTCACTACATGCGAAATCCCATACAAGAGCTTTTCCTTTTGATCAGGGCACCAAGATCATATCATTAGGTCGTTTGCCATCATCACAACAAAGTTTAATAGGCGCGAGGCATGAAAAAACTTCGGTTGAAATGATAGCTCGCTTACTAATATCGTTAATCATTCGATTTCTAAATTGCCTGCTAAAGCTTTTTTTGCAATTATAGCTATCAACTTTCGTACCGCAAAGACTTAAGTGAGGTTTACAGATATCCAGGCCTAAGTGAAGACCGATGATAATACGGATGAAGTTATTGTCAAAAAAAAAACTAAGGAGAGCAGTACAGATAACCATTCAGAAGATTCATAGTCAAACCCAAGAACGTGGGATGGTTTTAGGTGCAGGGGCTTCCCACAAATTCAAGGCCTCCTTATAAATTTTAATTGCCAAGTCCTGAGTAATTGACTAAAGCATCCATGGAATCCAAATTGATAAGAAAACGGGGAGGAAAATATCTAATGTTCTCCTTAGACCAAGACTACAAAATTTGACAGAAAATATGAAGCTTGTCTCCATTCATTAGCATTTAAATAGATATTTAAAATGTCTTCGAAACAAACTAAAACGTGAGTCCAAATGTTAGATAATTTGAATACACGTATAATTAACAGAATTGCAATAAAATACTATAATATAAAACCATTATTAAACCAATATGGTCACATGGTATACAGTTGGTGCAAAGCTAGTACCTCAAACATTGATATACTGAGACGTTTTGAGTCCAAAGTACTTTGATGCATATTAGATGCATCGTGGTATGTTCCCAATAAAGTCATACGCAAAGATCTGGGCATTCCATCAATCAAAGCAGAAATAAAAAAAATTAGTATTCGCTATAAAGACATTCTTAATACCATTCAAACTCTCTGGTGGACCATCTAATGGAAGAAAACCCTAAAGCGATAAGACTAAAACAATTTATATCGCGGATTTACCATCAAGATTTTTATAATGTACGCAATGTGCTCTGTCCAGTGCTCAAGAGCAGACTAGACTAATGATATTTTTAGATTTTTAAGATAAACAATTGTCATATCTTTAAAGTTCACCTAAGGAATGAATGGCATATGTATATTGTCAAAATATTTACTGAATGTTACTAAGTAACAGATTGTAAAGTGCATTAATAAATTAAAAAAACTCCTTGAAAAACCAACTTAAATAAAAGTACATCTTTTTGAAATTCTTGGATCTATTTAATAAACATAAACCATCTACAAAAAAGCACTATTTATGGGAATCTATGCAAGCGCATTAATAAAAAAATAATACTTTTTGTACTATGTCTCATACCTGTTACGTAATGTGGATTTTCCAGCATTCCATAATTTACCCAAATACCTGATACTCAAGTAATGGCTGCAGACGTTATGCAACAGTCATTGGTATTTGGTGTTGAATTAATAGTAATGTTCAAAATAATTTTGACACATATAAACTACAAGCAAATACTTTGTATATTAAATACTACTTTAAAACTATTTTTTTATTATTATAATTTAAATATATCTTATTGGCAATGCTGCAAAAATAGATAAAATCAAAATAAAATTACACAATAGTTTCTAAAGTAGAGTAAGCTACTACCTTCATTCCTAATCATTGTTATACAGCTAAAAAGAATATCTATAATTTTTCATTAATTATTTGGTTTTTCCGAAACTGAAAGATCCCAACAATTAATTAAGTATTCTAGGAAAATACAGAATTTGTAAGGCTAAAATTAATAGTATATTACATCTGCAATAATTTCAAATTTTCCAATAGAATTTTAAATGGTCAAATGGTTGGAAGAAAAGCGGAAAGACGATTAAAAATTAAAATTTGAGAAAAATTACACTACAAATGCGAAGAATACAAGACTAAGCTTTTGTATTGTTAGACCGCTACTCTTTGGGGCATCACCCATAACCAAGGTGTAGAGAAAATATCATTGGGACCTGTAATCTTGCTTAAAAAATTAATTATTTTGTCTTTAGTCAATCTGACGAATTTAATGTTACAAACATACTTAGTAATAAGAAGATTTACTTATAAATATAATTAAAAATTCTGCCGATTTTTCAATAAACTTCTGAACCACCAATAAGTCATAAAAACACATAAATGTTGACCTCAACTATATTTATATGTTTTCTAAAGTAATAAAGTGCTAAAAATTAGTTTATCTAACAAAATATACCACAAAAACCTTTCTCAATACTAGGTAGACAATAAATATGAATTCTGTACCCATCTCATCAAAACTCAAAGCCCCGCCCATGGTCATCAAAAATGCCTCTTCATCGTTATCTGAAAAAAGTTAGATGAGAGGAACTGGACAAACCTACTCTTCTAATAATTAAATTAAGTCTGTACCGATATACAGTAGTACTCGCAGCTAACCAGAAAAAATTATAAAACCAACAATAATTACTGTAAAACAATATAACTATTTATGTAACATCCCCCAGTGCAATAAATGTCAGCGCTATGATAATATGAAAAATTACTATGCCTTTCTATAAACCAACAAGAGGAATATTCTGAAATTCACTCAATAAAATCTACTCTACCGCAGGGTAGCGTCTTGGGGCCAGTACTTTATTTTATATATACATTTGAGTAGAACTAGACTTACAACATATTCTCCGATGGTGCGGCAGTGTTAGCTTCGAACACGAGTGCAGCTTCGTCAACTAATCTACAGAACAACTTACATAAAATTGCTGATTGGTGAAAAATATGGAGAAGAAGAGCCAATGAAACAAAGTCTAGACACATAACCTTCATAATGAAAAAAAACTCATGCCCAATGGTAATGTGAAACAACTTTCAATTGCCACAAACTGTGAAATACTTAGGAATCCATCTTGACCGGAGATTGATATGGCGCAAGTATATATTCACAAAGCGGGAGCAACTCGGGAACAAGTTCAGTAAAATGTATTGGCTCATAGGTCGTAATTTACAATTACATTAGAAAATAAGCTACTAGTATACAAAGCTTACCTGAAACCAATAAGGGTATATGGCATTCAATTGTGAGGAACAGCCAGCTCTTCAATTCGTCGAAATTCTTCAGAGGTTTAAAAATAAGGCGATAAGAGCAATTAACAATGCCCTGTGGTATACGCCAAACCATATAATACAAAATGAACATCAAATAAAAACAGTGCATAAAGAAATTAAAATTATTATATAAAATACCAAGACAAAATAAATGTGCACCCGAATGAATTAGCAAAAACAATTGTGGACAATACTAATGAAGTCAGTAGGCTCAAACGTTTCGAACCCTCATATCTTATCGACAGTTTTAATTAAGTTAGTTAATAACAGATAATATTGTTGTAAGGTAACTAGAAGTATACGTTTTGCAAGAAAATTATATCTCATTTTATATTATTTATATATAATTGTAACATACATTAAATAATTACTAAAGAGAGGGAAATTAATAGAATGTTTTCTACAAGACACTTAAGTGTTCATTGTTACATTTATTTACTTATTTTTTATATAACAGATTGTAAATATAAAAGAATTCTAATTAAAAAAATGTTCCTTTCCCCCACACTGCGTCAGTTGCCCGCAATTACGGCAACAATAAAGGCGTCTCCCCACAATAGGTAAATTGCGACAAAAAATACCCCGCAAATTGCAGAGTATAAAAGTAATATCTTAAGTTTTTCTAAACACAAAATTTTTGTCGTAGAGGATCTTGATAATCCCCAAATACCAGAAATCCTGTAAATAAAACAGCAAGAGCTTGAAGAAGAACCTATTCAAACTTTAAAACAAACAATTTTTTTTTTTGGTTACCCACAACTCTGTCTTAAACAGAACCATCATTTCAATCTTTTTAACTCTCTTTAACTTTACTACAAATTTCTCGTCATTGTTTTATAATGGCCCATAACCAAAGACTTATCCATAATATTGAACTCTAAGTAATATCAATGGGGTCAAAATAAATGTTCCTTGTTGACTAGCTTTTGGCCAGACACCATATAGATATAAATTTTATTACAAAAATTCATTTGTCACTAAACAAATAATTATCAGTACCAAAATACTACTCTGTCCAAAAATTAAAGTGACTGTTTCAATAATACACATACTATTTATTTATTTTATAACCCTTCATGTCAACGGTTAACCCAATCTTGAAAACACTTTTTATCTTCCCTTTTTGGAATTTTTATCAGCACCTTCTTCGATTTTTGTTATATTTGTTCGTTTGAGTAAAATTGAGTTTCTAGAAGTGGTTTTTTGATGGACTGAATAGAAAAAATCGCATAGTGACGTATCTGCAGAACACGGTGCTTGTGAAGCAGTATTTGTTGAATT
Organism: Sinelater perroti; assembly: GCA_036346155.1. Taxonomy (NCBI): domain Eukaryota; kingdom Metazoa; phylum Arthropoda; class Insecta; order Coleoptera; family Elateridae; genus Sinelater; species Sinelater perroti. The sequence continues at coordinate 148,554 of JARFIY010000276.1, forward strand.
TTGGCAAAAAACTGTTTGGTTTTACTAACAAACGTTGCAACCCCAAAACATCACTTAAAATTCCACCTACTGAACCTGTTAATATGCTGACATCTTTAGCAAGCCTCTTGTAGACAAATAACGATTTCCTATTACTTTCTTTTATTTTTTTATGTTTCTTTTTTGGTTATTGATGTTGATGGACGACAAGAACAAGATTTATCTTCTATAGATTTATGACCTTCTCTAAACAGCTTATAGCACTGGAATACAATTTTTTTCGATAAGGTTGCTCACCGAATACCTTCTGTGCCATTTTAAACGTTTCAGTAGCATTCATTTCAGTTTTTGAACACAACATGAAATGCAACTTATTTGTTCAACAATAGTAATGATTTTTAAAATCGAAAAATAGCTAGAAATTGATGTAAATAAACTGCTGTAACTTATAACTATAAACTATGAAACTATAAATATAAAATTGAAATAAAAAACAAATGTCACTGAAAGTTGTGCCAGCATAAATTTTTTTTTAACTACGGTTTTCGCTAGTTTTAAATTAAAAAATTTACCTTATTTTTTGAACAAAACAAATAATAAAAAGCGACCATTGCAGCTGAAGTGGCAATTTTGGTTAAAAAATGGTTGAGTCACAACAAATTACCAAAACTTGATCTACACAGACGTGATCATAAACTCGATATCTTAGATATTGTTATCTAAAAAATTTTAATAAACTTGCTAACGAAACCGTCATTACTAAATTAAACTCTGGTCGTCTACCGGCAATCATAGCATTTGAAGCAGCACCCATTAAATATTAGTCTGCACCAAAGTGAGAAATGGCATAGTTGATAGGAGTTATGTTTAGAAATTTAATTTTCCATACATTCCAAATATTACGGCAGTCACTGTTAATATAATATTGCAAATTACAACAGCCCTTTATTTCAGCGCACAGCTAACAACTATACTAAGAAGAAAAATATTAACCAACTACTTTCCCTTTACGTAAAAACATGCCCGCGTGCTAATGTTTCAGAAAAGTGAAAAATGGAAAAATGATTTTTCCAGCTAAAAGCCCATCAGTATCCTTTCGAAAAATCGCGCAGGCTCAGCTCGAATGAACATATTTAATGTTCTAAACGGCACATTAACATTTTAATTTCGTTACAGGCGAGGTCATTCCACTTCTAGCTAACTTCAAGGTTAGCTAACACTAAAAAAATTGAACAAACCAATACACAGCAATTCTATTTTTGGACATATTTCGGGAATTTGACTGTGTCTGCTACATTGGCCTCACCCACAAGATTTTACATTTAAAAATTTCTTAAAGCAAACTTAATGCAGCGATCTTCTCAGACAAACGCATAGTTGTCGCAAATGTTTGTGAATTCCTCCTATTAAAGATAACATCACTATGTTTGCTGATAAGACAGATCTCCGAACAAAAACCTACACTCTCACATCAAATGCGTAACTAATATCTTTACCCCAAGGAAGATAATACCGCTAATACTTGCCATTGAAATTGTCCTGTAGTAAAGTTTTAAAAATAAATCAATGAAATATTTCGGTGTCCAACTCTATACAAAATTAATTTGAAGGAAACACATTCTAAAGGGTATTTTACATCATTGTATATATTTAGGATTTAAAGATATATTTAAAACGACTGCTTGTATTTATATAACACATCACTCAATAAGTTCGTAGGTTGACAGTTAGATGGCGCTACCATTGACAAATCCATATCGTTTTTAGAAGTAATACTCTTCAAGTAATGCTCGTCAAAATTTCATAATAATCTGACGTTTAGTTCACAAGTTACAGTAGTTTAAGTGACGCTACTTATGTAATTTTCAAAACAATGAAAAAATCTGAATTTCGTGTGTTGATAAATCATACTTTTTAATGGGAAAAAATACCGTTCAAGCAAAGCAATTACTTAACAAGTTTTATTCGGACTCTGCAAATGTTAGAGAAGTGGTTTGCTGATTTTAAATGCGACCTTACAAACACCGATGATGCTGAACGCTCTGGTTGTCCAAATTCGGCAGTTGTTCTAGAAAACGTAAAAAGCCCACAAAACAGTTTTGACCGATTGTAAATTGAAGTTTCGTGAAATAGTTGACACCTTTAAAGATATCAGAAAGCAGTGTATTTCATCATTTTGTATAAACATTTGTCCATGAGACAGCTCTGTTCGAAGTGGGGAACGCGTTTACTCTCAGTCGTTCAAAAACAACAACGCGTCCACGATTCATAGCGCAGTTTGGAGTTGTTTTAGCGCAAAAAAAGGATTTTTTATGCGGTATGTGACAATGGATGAAACATGGATTTATCAATACACTCCAGAGTCAAATCGACAGTCAGCTGAGTGGACAGCAAAGGGCGAAAGCCACCCAAAACGACAAAAAATACGAATGTCAGGAGGTAAGGTTTTTGCCTTCGTATTTTGGGATGCGCACGGTATTTTTTTCATCGATTACCTTGAAAAAGAAAAACTATTAATAGCGAATATTATAAGGCGTTATTGGTGCGTTTGAAGGAAGAAATTGTAAAAAACGACTTCAAATAAAGAAGAAAAAGTGCTTTTTCACTAAACCAACGCACCGTGTCGATCGCAACAATGGCAAAATTGCACGAATAGTACTTTGAATTGCTTCCTCATCCACCGTATTCTCCGTATCTGGCTCCCAGCGACCACTACCTGTTGCAAACCTAAAAAAATGCTTCAGGAAAAGACATTTGTCTCCACTGAAGAAGTGATTGCCGAAACTGAAACCTATTTTGAGGCCAAAGATAAATCGTTCTACAAAAAATGTTAAAGAAGCGTTGTAATGAACGTATCACTCTTAAAAGAGACCATCTTAACGCATAAAATTTTATCTAACAGTTGTTGTTTTATTAGTCATTCTACGAACTTATTGAATATCGTGTTATATCTGTCACAATCGAAGGTCGCTTGATATATGAAACTTTAAATACGAATTAAAAGGTTTAATGTCAATGAGCTTTGATTATGACAGATATGTATAAAAGCCTAACAAACAACTTCTTCTTCTTCTACTCTTATATAGGCTATTGGCCTGTTTTTGATCACACATTTTATGTAGTACTATGAGCCACATTGGGCCTACCCCGGGCCGGTGGCTAGTACCAGAATAAGGCACCTGTACAATTTTATGAAATGTTTAATAACGACAGAACTGATCATCAACTTTTGGATAAAGAAAAACATTGAATTACTCACGAACCTATTTAACTCAATTTATCAAACTAGAGTAATACCTGAAGACTGGCCAACATCAGAATTCATCACTTTGCAAAAAAGCAAATGCAAACAAATATTATGATTTCCGTCTTATAAGCCTTATGAGTCATGCAGTTAAATTATTTTTAAAAGTCCTTCATCGAAGAATATGTCAGAAACAAGATATATACATATAAATGACACAATTCGGATTCCGAAAGGATTTGCAACCAGAGAAGTGTTATTTAGTCAATCAGTTTTATTACAAAAATGTAGAGACCAACAGGAAATATTTTCATATACTTTATCGACTATGAGAAACATTTGGCTACGTTAAACATGAGGGACTAATAAGAATATTGCTAGAAAAAGGTCTTGACTATAAAGATATGCATAGTATCAAAATCTTTATTGGAATCAGAATACCACAGTGAGACTGCACAATGAACGTACAGAAATGATTCCAATTAAAAGAGGCGTTAGACAAGGTTGTGTCCTATCAACTCTATTATTTAACACCTACTCAGAGGAGATTTTCAGAAAAACCTTACAAAACACTGAAGACGGCATAAAAGTAAATGCGTGCCCCTATTAATAACATACGATACGTTGACGACGCGGCCATAATAGAAAATAGCCTGCAGGGTTTGCAACGATTGATGGATTCGAAAGGGCGGTGCAATCGGACTAAGAATATGGTAAATACGAAAAAACCATTCAGCAAAACTTCAGAAATGCAAACAGAATTGATAACATACAACCAACAAATTGAAAAGGTACCGAAATTTAAATATCTCGGGTGCTGATTGACGGAGGACAGAGACCCAGAGTTGCAGATAAAAACAAGAAGAGAAGTAGCGAGATTGTCCCTTATAATAATAAGGCAGCTACTTACCAACCGTAGTCTTAAATTAGCAACAAGATACAGATTCGTGCAGTGCTACATATACTCAGTGCTGATGTATGGTGTTGAAGCTGTGATACTCAAGGCTTGTACTGAAAAAAAATTACAAGCTTTTGAGTTCTGGGTGTGTAAAAGACAGAACATACCACAAATGAAGGAGTGTTAAGAGAAATGCACAAAGAAAAAGAACTTTGAGCAAGTATCGAGAACAAGAAAACAGCATACCTTGGCCACCTATACCGCAACGACAAATACAACATTCTACAACTCATCATGGAATGTGGAATAGATGGGAGAAAAGGACGTGGTTGTAGAAGACGGTCCTGGTTGAAAAATATCAGAGACTGGACCCATAAATTAATTGTAGCTGCTAAAAACCGAATAAACTTTGGTAAAATTATTGCCAACGTTCATTAATGAATACGGCACTCTAAGAAGGAGATATTTTTATAAGCAGAAAAACCAACCTAAAAACGAATTTTATAATACTTTTGTGCAAATGCCTGGAGAAACTGGAGAAACTACCAAACAAACCTGAAAACTACATCCTTTAGAATAAAATATTAGGCATTGCAAGAAACGATCATTTTCATTAAAAACATGGAATTGTCATATTGCAACAATACATCCAGCTCCAATCAAATTTTATCCTGACTTGCAACATTGCACGGATACCATTCACTACATTTTGGTTAAAAGAACATTCACATGAGACAAAAAAAAATTCTTGATTTTACCAATCCCAGATTCATTTCATAGAGGTGACAAGGCATCCTCAACGTTCTGTTTAGTTTGCTGCATTGTAAAATTTAATATTGTTATCTATAACATTGTATTTTGTTGAACTATCTTTATAAATACAAAAATAGCATTTTGATTTAAACATTATTAGGGAGATATCCGATTTTTCTGTAAAACGTTGAAACAGTTCTAAGAGTCTGAGTATGCATAAAATTAGGATACTGGACCGGATGCGAACACAATGTAAATTACTTTTATTTAGAGTGATGATTATTGCAACAAATAATTGAAAATTCGAGAAAGTCAGGGTATTGCAAAAATGACATATCTCTTCTGCATTATTTCTAAGAAAAAATATGCTCGCGTGTGCTACACATACAATTTTTTATCAGCTTCAGTGAGAATACGGTTTTATATTAATTATTTTTTACTGGTAGAATGGATTTTTATTTGAATTTATTTAGAAGTTTTCAACATCTGATAACTGTGCATAATTTTGTGACAATTACTCGGAGTCAAAATATTATTGGAAACGAGTGAAACTTGTGGGTCAGACTAGAAAATATAAGAGTAAGTAGATTGAAGTTATCCGGAATAAAATAAGAGCCTTGGAAAGTATATGATTGAAGCACGTAAGCTTTAACTTAATCGTCCTAATCGTGTGGGCAAGGTCATTATAAAACCTCTAAATTCTTTGAATGGGGAGCCGTGGGGAAAACGATGTCAGAAGAATTATCGTCATCGACGAGTAACTTTGGCAAACCGCACACATTACCTTCAATTAATAACTAATAGGAGAATATTAGCCCGACAACCTTCTTCTAAATCATAGCTTCGACAGCAATTCGACGAACTGCTTTTTAGCAGTAGTATTGCATTTAGAATTACAGGAGAAAACGAAACGCTGAAGAGGCATCTAGAAAATTTATAATATACACATTATTGGGGAACACTTATACCTTGATCGTTAGTAAATATAAAAATGTAGTTCATAAACAGATTAAGTGTAAACGAAGCTAAGATTTTTCTATTTTTTCACACCACTAAAAAGATACGGTTACTAATGGTTTTCCCAATTTTAAGAAGACACAGGGTCTGAGTAACCCATAGGCTGAGATTTGGGGGGCGCAAAACTTTGAGATGAGTAAACAAAAAGTAAACTCAATCAGAAAAACTTTGAACATGTTATAACTATGAATCTTTAAAATCGTACATTCATACATTTTTAAAAGTATTTATACTGCAACAGAAATAACATTACAAATGAATTATTTAGGAACTTTCTAGAACGTTCCATTACTGTAGCGATAAGTCCAGACTGTACGGGGCCAGATATTGTTTTGAAGCAAGATAACGTCTTCAATTGCCTGAGCACTGTCATAGCTTATTTAAACCTTAGAAGCAACTTCATGAACCATTAATTAATCGATTAATGCTTCTTGTAAAACGTACACTTGAGCCTTATTGAGGGTATTGACCACAATTTGTACTCAGTTTTTTCAAACTCAGTGTTTTACGCCCTCTGTCGTGAGTAACATGATAATAATCGGTTGCGCAATAGGCAAGCGCACTTTTATTCTGATATCGTGCTTCCGGGCATTCCTTTTTAAAACGTTCAAAAGCCACACCCCTCTTAGTATTTCACACTCGTATGTCTAGCATCTTAGGAAACAAGTATATTATAGGCTGAAAACAATTAACAAATTGATCTCTTTGTAGATCATCAAAAAAAAAAAATTAGCTGAATAATTGTTCTAGAAAATTACAAAAATAATGAGCCCTACATCAAGAAAACCAACTAATAAAATAGCACCGCATCGATGAGTAACACTGCTGTTGGTAATCTTTAAATTATATAAAAAAAATGAAGACACATAGACTTTTAGTCCATTTCAAATTATACACCTCGAATCAGTTGCATCATATTGTAGATGACACAGGTAACGCAGAAAAAGCATAGTATCCTGGGCTTTCTGCTTTGATAAATTTATTTTAATATTTAATAGACTTGCAATAAACAGAAAGTTGTAAAACGCGACAGAACGAAAATGACTTTACAACAGAAATAAATGCAGTTATTGCTTTACTATTGGTTACTGTTATTATTGTATTGTTCCATTCTCACTAACTTGTGGTGGCTTCTTACATTTATTTTATTTAGTACTGACACATTGTGTGGCGTTATGATGAAGTCATAATAAGACTTTTGTTTTATCTTCTTTAAAAAAAATATTTATGTTATACATTTGCTAGTGTTTTAAAAAAATTATCAGCATATCCCCTCTTTTATTTCTTTTTCCTCATATTCATCAATACCTACTTGTTTTCGTCCTACTCTCGCATTAAAATCCCTTATAATTAGTAATTGTTTTGAGAGTTTCCATAATGTACTCATTTATTTCTTCGTACAGTTGTTTTTATCTTTTATTAGCGTTTTATATTGTTTTATATATATTATGCGATGTATGACAATTCTAAAATGGGTTATATTTTCCGTTATTCTCTTATTTATTGCGAAACCTACTCCCCCTTGCCTTGTACCTTTATATCCGTTATAAAACAGTATGTGTCTTGAATTAACCCTTAAACAATGTTTGCATCTGCTTCTTGCCCTATTTATTCCAATATCCCATTTAATATCGTTCAATTAATCTTCTAATTTTATTAACCTCTCGTCTTTTATCAGTGTTTGTATAACTCTGGTTTATTTTTTATCTGGTGGAACCTGGAGATTCTTTGCGCCCTCTATTTTCTTCCTATTCTGTACGCTACCTTTGGTAGGAGTTTAAAGAATGCTGAGATTTGAGGCCCCTTTTCTTTTGGATATCGTCATGTGAAATTGGTGAGATATTTGGCGTAATATACCACGTTGGCCAAATGTCTTGGAATATGTATTTTATACCCTCGATCAGGATTAAATTTAGCCGCTCTTGTGTACTTCCTCACTGAGTTAGGTAATATTCGTACTGCTAGTTTTGGTCCGCTCCGGTACCCACCATATCTGGTAAGCATTTTCTTATCCGACATCTGGGAAGGCCAAATGAAAAACTAGCAAATTATATATTACTATTTATAATCAATACTAAACAAAATATTGGTATACAAAGATAATAGATAATAAAATAGTAAATTTGTTTTTTTATAATATGTATTACAATTTTTAATTTTTTACATCTAAATATACTCTTTTTATCATTAAAATCTCAAAAAATAAATCTAAAGACAGCAAACAACATATGTTTTATTATCAACTTAACATACAGAAAGTTGTACAACCAAGCCACCGAAAGTATATAATTTGCTAAAAAAGAATTACAAATTAAACTAAGTGTTTACTATTTGATGAATTTTTTTATTATTTTTAAATTAATGAAGAAAATAATACACAAAAAATCTTTAGTTACAATAAAAGAAACATACCTAAAATATATGTCGAGTATTACTTTGATAAGTGGCAACAATATCTAAAAAAACAAAGAAAATATTACTTTAGTTAAAATAGTTAAACAAATGGGCAAAATAGTAGTTAACAAAACAAAAGTAAAAAGAATAAACATTCCTAAAATAGTTCACGTCGTATACACATATACATACTGTCTTGAAACACATTTTTTAATAATTGTTACATCAAATAATTTTGTGTTATCTATTTACAGATGCAAAAGATTTCAAATACGTTTAGATAAGTCACCAAAAAAATGTTTTATGATTCTAAATTAATTTGTGTACAGTATATACAAAATTAGAAAGCAGGTGTTCCAAAACCATATTCCACAATGTGTCGATAATTGAAAATTTTCTTCTCACTCAGATGAACCTAATTTTGCTTGTCAAAATGACTTCAACATATTTAATCTGAGAGGAAACCTATCGTCAGGAACAAACACATAAGGGGCATTTTTGAAGTTTTCTGTAAAACTACAGGACTGTGGAACATTTAATTCTCTACTCTGCAGTTTTCTTAAAATGCAGTATGCTGGAAAAATTTGTCCATTAGTTCCAAAATCTACTAAAAGGACTCGGAACCTTGCATCCACTATTACTAAAGGTATCATGCTATGCCTGCGTTTGAAATTATAGTAAAAAGAACCTGAAACTGCCCACATCATATACATATGTTTCCCATCTATAGCGCAAACACATTGTGGGAAATTTTATCGTTCCTTAAAAAACTTCCTTAAGCAACTTCTTTCCATATTTCCATAAAACCAGAAAACTGAATGACACATTTCATTATTTGTTTATATTTTAATTTTTTATCTCTTTTTACGAGACAATCGTTGTTAGATATTTAATTTTGTTAAATTAATGTTTCAGGGTAACGTTCAGGACACCCAACGGTCACTGCCAGATTTCCAAAACGTAAACCTGACACACTATAACGATGAAATCATGACCCAATAATAATACGAAAAATAAAAGTAATGATTTGACCAATGATGTGTTGGTCTCAATGCGAGATTATTCTAAAAGACCTCGAACATAGAAAGATTGCTATAATTTCTTGGGGAAAACTGTCGCTATTAGGGTGAGAGGGCTCAAAAAAGTCAGCGTTTGACCGTTGAAAAAAGGATTAATAACATCCTGTTTAAAACAGAAATGGGCGCTCTTAACACGCAGTCATATAACCATACTTCTGGGTATACGGATCGTCAGACAAGGACTTCATTTACTGGCAATTCAGCATCTCCCAGCTCCACCTCATATACACATACTTCACTCTACCATGACACTCCCAACTCTGTTACGTTGCCAACAATCGCCAGACAGCACCTCATCCCAGCTGAAGGACTACCACAACAAATCAATGAATCAATTTAAGTGTACTCACCAACTTCAGACTCAACGGCATATATTTTTTTGTCTTTTTGGAAATATTCTGTATGATAATGTCACCTGAATAATGTACCCAAGAGCTCGAGGTGATATTATAGTTGAATATTTAAAACATTCGAATGACCGCCCTGTTGCAAGGAATCTCAAGGTAATTGTTAGCTTTTCGTGCGGAAAAATAACAGTTGTCATAACTGTATTTTTTTTAATTAAAAGGCACATAAGTGAAAGCAATTTTTGGTACACTGTTTCATTCATACGCAAGTCATTACGGTAATATACTTGTTTTACAGTCAATTATTGTAATAAGTTGATGTGAGTGTACCGATTTCTTTTCAATAACCGCTCTATACCATTTTGTACGTTATTTTTTTACAATTAATAGAAAATAATAAACCGACCAGCGTCATCGCGTGATGTTGTTTCCTGGATGTTAATAGGCCAACTGATGGAAAACCATTACGATTTACCGTAACGTGTGTGAACTCGTTACCTGTGCAGTTTGACTGAATGGGTATACCGTGCAGGCAACCGCAACGTATATGGCTTGCCTAATATGCACTTGGAATTTCAAAGTTTTTGTTACTTTACTCGCTATAAATCTACAAAATACTTATATTACTAATTGTGTATTAAGATTTCAAAAAGTAGCAAATAAACAAATTATTGCTAAAATTGACCGAAAATGGTATAATAAATTTTTAATAGATAAAAAAAATTTAAAAGATAAAAAGCAAAGCTTTATTATTACAATGTAATAATCTCAAATTAATAGGATAAGAAAATATCTAGAAGGTATATAAAAGGTAACTGCAAGTATGTTTATAAAAATTCAAATGTAGCCTACAATGCATTTAAAAACTACAGAGGGCTTTATCGTCCATATAAATTAAACCACACAGCGGATATGCGCCGACTGCATAAAAAGAAGTGGAATTCCCACAGCAAGTTATTTGTCGCATAAATGTAATTGTACGAAGCGTGGGACAGTAAATTAAGACTGCAATGCTAAATAACATAAATAAGGGAAATAAGCTCTAGGAAAATATTAGATACTTATTTGTACTAAAAAATTCTAATTATGTACTCATTTGGCATAATAGATACGTCGTTTATTACTATTACAGTCAAAGGTGCTAGAAAACGTTCTGCAATAATGTAAATTTATAAAACACGACAGGTTCAAACCTTTGGCCCAAATTGAGTTACAATGTCGTTATGCAAACTAGCTCGCCTATTTGAAATTTTGTTCATATATAGCTGTTCGTACTCGCTTCGGCGGTACATATATTAAAATTGGAACGAGACACAGAAGATTAGCATGATCGCTGCGCAAGGATGACACGCAAAATCGTAAAGCTTTCCATATTTTTGGTTAAGAAGAATTTGTCAATCTACCAATTATCCCTCAGACAGGCAGCAATACAACGCGGCCGCCTCAGAACTAACAGCGCGAATAAAAAAGCTCAAAAGTGACTCTTTTCAAGAGTATCTGGATAACTCAAGTGCCACAGCGGACTTCGACCACATTATAGAAAGCAATGAAAAGCATTAAACGCCAGCAGCAGTCTATATCCCCATAAAAAGACAAGACCTGGGCACAAACAGGGAAAGAAAAAGCGGTAACCTTCGCTAACAACCTCAGTACAGTATTCCAACCACTGCCCTCCCAAATGACCAAAGACAAGGAACAAGAAATAGCATAAACATTATCAGCCTCTTACCAAACTACCCACTACCGAACCTTTTTACAGTAAGAGAAATCAGATAAATGGTAAAAAACACTTTAAAACCCAATAAGTCGCCCGGCTATGACCTCATCACTGGAGAGTTACCCAAAAACCTTCCCCGCAAGGGAGCTGTCATGCTCATTATAATTTACAACGCCATATTATGACTAGGATGCTTTCCGGCTTAAGGGAAAGTTTTGCAAATGATAGTCTTTCCGAAACCCGATAAAGCGCAATATAAGGTCTTCTCATACAGACCTATCAGTCTTTTACCAATAATGGGTAAACTCACCGAAAAATTAAAAAAAATTAAATAACACTAGAGTCCATCATAGAGGACATGAATTTGATACCGGAGCACCAATTTGGTTTTAGAAAAGGTCATTCCACTATCCAACAAGTGAACGGAATCGTAAATAAAATCAACAACACTTTCGAAGAAAAGCAGTACTGCACAGCGGCTTTCCTGGATGACAATGAAGTTTTTGACCGAGTATGGCATACAGGGCTTTTATACAACCCCCCCCCCCCCCCACTGTTATTTTATTATACTCAAGTCATTTCTGGTTGATCGGTACTTTCAGGTAACATATGACCAAGACCTATCAGAACTGCACCCACTCAACGCAAGCGTTCCGCAGGGGAGTACTTTGAGCCCTATGTTATACATTCTCTACTCAGCGGACTTTCCTACCAATATGCACTTTGTGACTGCACTGTAGTTAAACACAAACATCCCCTAGTTGCTGCCACACTACTACCTATACGAAGTGGAATTGTGCAGCGCACCTTACTACGTACGCAACGCGGACATTTTAAAAGAGTTAAAAGTGAATATAGGACGCGAAGAAATTAGTAATTTCAGTGAAAAATACCTAGACAAACTATTCTTTCACACTAACTCCTACGCAATAGACCTACTTGACAAGAGTGCACAAACGTAGAGACTTAAACGGATTCAACTACTCGATTTACCAAATAGATTCAAATAACTCATTCAGATTTTTTAATTGCAAACAGTAATATAAGTAAAACTGTAGGCACAAACATTTATTTTTGCAAATTATTATTGTCAATACCTATCTTATTTCATACCATTATGCCAAAATAATTAGGGACTTCTTAACCCGTAGACTACTAACGGAGTACATGTATCCCATAAAGGATAATACAAACATCAATGAGAGGATAACGATTCTAGAACACACAGTATGGTGCCTCACTGGTTAATACACAATGTTTAGTTTCGAAACTATCCATAAATCTCTTTTACTATTTTGAAGAAAAAACAGAAGTTTAATATTAATTGCTTATCTATGGTAGTGTTATTAGGCAAACTTATATTTATTTTGTATTAGTTTTTTGGTTTAGTATATCTTCGTACACAAAACTGAAGACTGCTCGAGTATAAAATAATTCATTTGCAGATTTTAATTAAATTACTGATAAAATAACTGTAAAGTAAGGTGCTTTTAATTTATTTTTCCGAAATGCTTGTAGTAATAAAGGTTTTCCATTAAGAGAGCTCAAACTTTAAATTTAAATAAGTTGTACGAGATATCGTTATTTTTTTATTTGAAAGAGTATTCGATTACATAATGTATGGAATATGATATCGGCCAAACGGCCGGCGCGTATCCGAGACGTCCAATTTTTGATGACTAGATCGCATAAATTGGACTCGATGTCATTGATGGCATTGGTTACGTTAACTTTTAAGGTATAAATCGTCTGAGTCTTATTCGCATAGACCCGTGATTTAACATAACCCTACAAGAAAAAGTCTAATGGCTCTCTTGTTTTATAAAATTTCAACTATCCCTTTATCAAATTTTTGTCTTCTATCATCTGTAAATCGTGCACGCCGAAGGGAGGTGGGGGGTTAAAGTAAAGATTTTTTATTTCTTCCTTTTTTACCATCATGTTACACACAAATAAAAAATGTTTGAACAAATTAATAATGGAGGAAAAAAGAGCTGCTGCAGATGACAGCTACAGAAAAGTAAGTAAAAAATGTATGTATGAATAGCTACTGTAGCCAATATAAAAAAAAAATTATTGAGAAATTTGCTAACAACTGCATAAAGAAAGAAAAAGAAAACTGAGAAAAACAAAGAACGAGGAAGTGAAGAAAAACTTTAGAGTTTTTTAACAAATGCACCCATCAATGAGCCAATGCTGCAGCAAATAACTAAACTAATCGCACAAAAATATTTCAAGATAGAGTTTAAGCCATATAACAGGTAATTAGACAATTTCACTATAAGACATAACATACAGGGTCAGAGCATGTGTGGTCAGTCATCAAGTGTAGTCCAAAACTATATTAAACTTGAATGCTGAGTATGAATCGCAGAACGTTTTTAATGCCGACGATAGTGGATTTTTTGCAGACAAATGCTGAAAAAACTGGAAATTTGAAAGTGAAAATTGATTGCGACGCTCGCAAGGACACAAGAAAAAGAGAAACAAGAAGAAAATAAAAATTGTAATGAAGGCAAATTGGCAAAGAAAGACTCAGTGTTTGTTTTGCTGCAATGGTACGAAGAAAAACAAAACCGATGGTTAGCGACAAAGCAAAAAATCCACAAATTAAAAAAAAATTGGAGTGACAACAAAAGATTTGCCTGTTGAGTGGCAGTCAAACTCTAAAGCTTGGATAACCGCTACTATATTCATACGTTAATGCTTAAATGAGGACAGCTGGACACTGCTGCAGAAATAAATTTTAGTAAGACTTTTGTTCCTTTTTTCTAATGCTACCAGTCGTTGCCAATCAGAATATTATTGAGGAGGTAAGGAGGTTATACTAAAAGCATTTGATAGAAAATATGGTTGCAAGAATAAACCACGCTGACAACGCAGATAAGATCTGTAAAGAAATAAAAATATCGGATGCTGTACAATGGGTTTCAATGACTTAGAGTGAAGTCCAGATACATACAAAAGTGTTTTTCGAAGTATCGATTCGCCGTTGAACAATTGGAGGAGTTGAATAGCACCACTCAAGAATTGACGCTGCTGTCATTATAACTTATGACCTCATGCTTATAGAGGACACTATATGTTGAATTTTTCTATAAGTTGAACGATTTGTGGTAATTCGAAAAGTGTTCAACTAGAGAGGTTCCACTGTATTTATTTAAACAGTCATCAACCACATTTAAACACTTGCAAAATCTTGTTTCATAAACTATAACGCTAGAGTGCTCAATCAGTTATGTACTCCACTTGTAATTCTTGGGTTGAAAATGTTAGGTAAGTAATATATTTTTTTATATATTGCCAGACATCTTCTTTTCACCACCCATCTTTGGTCTCCAAAAACAATTCTTTAAAAAATGCATATTTTCTCACAAGAAGCATGAAAGGAACGCCGACTTCGAATCCACCTCTTCAACTCTCTATACAAATTAATTTTTATAAATTCTTACCGTGATAACCTAATCTTTCTACAATAATCAGAAACAATGTTTTTCTAATTTCAAAATAATTCATGTAAGGTTACAAAATTATGAAACGACATTTTTACTTATAACTTGGTCAAATAATTTCAGGGGTGTTGTTATTGCAAGAAAAACAATTTACACTGCATACCTTATAATTAGTAAAAATAAGGGTCACAAAATTAATTTTATTTGATTGCTACTTTCACACAACAAAACTAAAGCAATTAAATGTCAATATTTAGTGAAATGATGCTGTAATGATTTTTAGATGGCTATTTTGTATCTTTGTGGCAACCAGTCCCAAACTATTTGCTGGTTACTTTCAAAAATTTGGAAATTTACTCATTATTTTACGGTACATGCATCTTGAAGCTGATAGTGACAAGCTGTAAGGACAGAGAAGTGGTTTAGTCATTCTGTCGGTCATCTCCTTTCCAACCACCTGCTTGGCAATTATTTTTTTATTATCTACAATCTACACATACACAGATAACCAAAACATGTATAAAACCAACCAATGAGAGTTATCATTTACAAAACAGAAGTATTTTGTAGTGCTAGGATTGTACGATACTCACTACGTGCACAACACACTGCGTCAGGTCAGTTTGGTAAATCGAAAACTTAATTCTTTTGAGTTGGCGCTGGACATCCTCTTCTTCTAAGAGTGCTTCAACTAGCTCATTAAAGCAAGTGAATAACATCACGGACCAAAGGACCTACTGACTGTAGTACTTTGGATTGAAAGAGCCTTTTAAATGTCATTATTGGAATAGCTGGCAGATCCCAAAAAGTATATTTGGCTTAGTAATGTTTTTATTTTGTTTAGACAATTGAGACTTTTAGCTTAACAGCGACTACATTTTTGGGATTTTAAAACCTTATTGTTTTTTTGTAAAAAATGTGCTTCCTCCATTTCAAACAGTGGCCCAAGTGTAATTTCAAATACTTGGCGTTTTCTTCTAGAGCTACTGGTGTACTGTTAAGCAGAACGCGAAGACATGTATTATTTTCTTAGGATAAAAATTGCGACCACCGATTTTTTTTTTATTAGCCCTTATATGCTATTTATTAAACCAGAGTTTTAGTTTTTGTAAATGCTCCTACAAATGATGACTTGAGGTTCACAGGGAATGAAAGTACTGCAACATGGTCTCCAAACGTGGGTACTACAGTAAAAGTGGAAGTAAAAGATCGGTTGTAAAGAGTAGAGATATAGCTTGGGCTTATCACGATAGTCTGGCGTACTTCTGCGTTCATTGGGAATATACTCATGAGACCATACCGTATCTGACGAGAAGGTGCTTGTCAGTTAAATATGACGAGTTAGGCAATTCACGATCCAAAATGTCCTTCACAGCAGTAACACAGTGAGGGGCTGCACTGTCTTAATGGAATAAGCAGTGTTTGTGGGCATGCACCGTAATGTAATAAGGGATATCTCAAATCATTACTCATTATGCTTAAAATAAACTATAAACAGTTTGATGCGATAAAGTGAGTTTGGGTGGTATCGTCGTGTGTTGGACTTTAATTTTAAATGACATTTCAATAACGCAATTCCACTTCCGATAACTATAATACTGTCATTACATGATGAATTCGAGCAAATAGCCACATTTATAACTCATTTTGTAGCTGTAGTAGTAGAGTAGATATACAGGATCCGGCGCAGTAAGGGTGACAAGTATTTTTCAGAATATTTATCAAACAACTAAAAATTTAACAAAACAACAAACAAATAACAACTATATAACTATTAGGAAACATAATGTTCAACGGGTTTCGAAGTTTTTGGTCTTTTGGAGACAATCGGTCTCACTCCCAGCGCAACGATTCCTTCAGCGACTCCAGGCTGTGATGTCGCTTTGCATTGACCTTGACTCAAAAATGGACCACACACTGTAATCCATTGGATTTAGATCCGGCAAGTATGGTAGTCATTCCGAAGACGTGATGAACGAGGGGAAATTGGCCTCGCGCCACTCTTGCGTCTTATTAGCCCTATGCCTAGGGGCAGAGTCCTGATGGATCGTCCACTCCTGATTGCCAAAGTGCTTTTTGACCCATGAAAGTACCACGGCCTCGGGGATGTCCCTTCGGTAGACTTCTTGGTTGATTTTCACCCCTTCATCGGCGAAAACCTGGGGGTCTTACCACTGACGCACATTCCGTCCCAAACCATGACGGACCGTGGGTTTTAACGGTGCCTGGAGCCTCTGCGGACCAGTATCTGTCGTTTTGCCGATTGTGCGCCTTGTGAACACCATCTCATCGGTAAACAGCATCCGTTCCCACTTACGACCTGCGGCCCAGTCCTTGAGTTGACGGCATCGTTGGAGCTGTTTGTGCTTGGAACTAGTCGGTCGCTGATAGCGATGTCACTGGCGAGTTTATTCATTGAGACCCGGGGTTTCCTCCTTCGTCCTCGACGGTCACCATTATGGCCAGGCTCCTTGAATCGAAAATTTGTTTTGGAGACATGCTGCCGGTTGACATTGAGCAAGCGAACGATGCCTCATTGACCCTTTCCTTGATGATGAAGCTCCAAAAGAGCAGCGCGCTCGTTTGGCATCGGAAAAAACTACGTCATTTACACAAAATCGAACTCGGAACATAATAACCGGGACAAAAAAATGCGCTGAAAGAAATAGCACTGTTGACTGCACCGTTATTGCGCCGGACCCTGTAAAAAAATATGTAGCAAGTTAGAAGCAATCCTAAAATCCACTCTAAACTGAAAATCATATATAATAAAATATTAGACAAAATGCTCCCACAACAATCCAAAGTTAAAATATTTCTTCCACGTGAATACAAAAACTCTAATAAAGCTTTACAAAACGAAAAAATGTAAAGTAATTTATATTAAACACCACAATATCGCTAAAGATAAAGAAACTTTTAAATGTTAAGAAATTTAAAGGCAGAACACGTCAGAATATTTAGTTGAAAAAATATTTCAATACAAATGTTTGTTTTATTCTTTACAGCATCGTAGAACTAAAAATATAGTGTACTAAGAAAGTACATTTTTAATTTTTATAATTCTTCGCATTCTGTGCACTTCTGCATCCTTTCAGATCAGTCATAAAAATATTTTTTTCACGTCTTATAAAAATAATCAGCCTCTTCTTCATAAATTAAAATTTACGCACAGGCACATATATATTTTTATCTTCAAAGATCCAGACTCTATTTTAAATTTTGATCATAAATTTAGCCTATTGCGATGCTGCTGACAAAGCGAGATGATCCACATTTTTCTATCTGCCCGTCGGCTAAGATATAGGGATTCCAAAAAAAAACAAGCATTTTGTACTTGAAGGTGGTCGTTCGAAATAATATTAATAAGCAGTAGAATATATACAAAGAATGTCCGAACATTATTTTAGCTAACAATAGGCCTCAAGTTTATTGGACCCGAGTACCTAATACCATAGCCGTTTTCGTCCATGACAAACGAAGATGGATGCCCTGTTGGAGCGTTTTCCAGACTTTCTTTCCAACACCACCTAAATATGATTGTACGATGAGCACAATCGTGCACTAGCGTAGAAACCATATTCGCAAAATTGTCCAAGGTTACATTTGAATTCTTCTAATTTACAAAGAACTAACACCAAAGATTTTTGGCTATAATACAAGTTTGAACCTGTCTCAACCTTCCTGGAGCTTTCACAACCTGCGACCATCACTTGGGTTTTATTGCAAAACTTTCCTAGTACTTCAAATAAAAATATTGAAACATTAAGTGTAATTGACACATTAGTGAAAGGAAGTTATTATTTATATTAAATTAAATGTTTAAAATGCATTAATTTGCAAAACTTTTAGAAATACAATTTCATCCAAAACGATGCAAAGTCCAATATTTAACATGTTTATTAAATTCTCTATCCATTAATCAAATACGTAATAAATTAGTCATCGATCACCTTAACAGGTGTTTACTTGGTCAGTTTTTGTGCATTAACTTATTCAAATTCGCGCAATTCTTCGGGTACTGATTCACCTGCAGCAGCAACCGCCTTTAACATTGTGCAACATAGCTTCGATTCCGCTTAAATGCCTCCAAACAAATTAAGCGAATTCATACCACAACAGAATTAATAGGAAAGTAGATAAGCGCTTTGTAGTAATTTCCTTAATATCGGTCAATCTGCCAGATGTGCTCGAATTCTTGGTAATTTCGACAACGCCGAAGCCTTTTGCGAATTCGTAATTATTGCGTCGGAACTCCTGTAAAAAATTCTACGATCCACATTTGCATAACGGCTTCTGTTTTAATTGCGTAGTTCCATATGGTAATTGCAGCTGCTGGGCCAAACCGCCGTTTGTAGATATAGTCGATGATAGGAGTACAGGATAAATATTTAATTTGATTCAATGTAACGTAATGTACCCTCTCGAGTTGCAGAAATTAATTAAAAATTAAACACAATAGTGATTAGCAAAACGCTTGATTAAATTTAATAGATGAAAATGAATGAAACGAAAAGCACTAAAAGAGGTAGTACAAATTTAAATAAATAAAGAAAATATTGCTGATACTTTAAAATTACAATCGAAGAAAAATGTTGCAAGTGGTTTAGAATAAGGACGTTAATAAAAATTAAATAGAACAATTTAGAAGTAATGCATCATTTCTAATGTCCAATTTTATTTAAATAACTGAATTTATAGAACTGCAAAATATGATGTCAAGGGTAGAGCTAGGCACGTGCAAACATAAATTTAATTAAATAATTTTGCAAACATGGCAGAAATTGCTTGATGTAATTATAACTAGTTTCTAAGCAAACCATAAATTCAATTTTAAAATAGTAAATCCGCAACATTATATTATGTTGCATGGCAAATATCATTTTGTAATTAACACTTATTTGTATTATGTCACTAAATGTACATTTTTCCTTGTGTGTGGTAATAAAAGTAATGAACATTTAATAACTACAACTTTACTACTCTTTGTTTCTTACGTAAAAACGCGACTATGGAGTTTAACTTGGCAAGTATTTATAGAAAGAATGTTCCAAAAAATGTGGGATTTGATTTTAAAAAAAATAATTTTATTTTTTTGTTAGTTAACAAAGTTATTATATTACTTTAAAGGGTAAAAGTTACCATTAAGTATGGAATAGAATATTTCAAAAATGTCCTCTACAGCTCATTTGGTACTTTGAAATTTGTAGATCACTTTTTTACCATAACTGTGACTCAATTTCGTCAATAAATCTATAAATATTTGCTTTCAATTTAGGAATTGCTCTTATTTTTGTAACATAAAATTTGGTTTTTACGAATCCCCAGAGGCCTGAGGTTGCAAGATCTTGGTGGCCAGTTCACTTCGCTGTTTTCGAATCATCCATTAAATGTTTGCTTCAAAAATGGATTGTTTTACGCGTTGTATGACACCGTATGGCACCGCCCTGCTAGAACCACAAGTCATCCATATCTATGCCGTCCAAATAAAAACATAAAAAATCCACTATCATCTCACGATAACTTTCGTTGTAGATAATCATTGCGTTTTCAGCACCATTTTCAAAAATAAGCGGCCCAATCACTCCACCGACATAAAATCCACACAAAACTGTCACTTTTTGTTATAACATTCTTGAATGACTCAAGAATTTTTTTGTCCCAAATGTAACAATTTTGCACAATAGCATAACAAATAAAGTGGAAATGCGCTTTATCGGTAAAAATGGTTTTCTTGGCAAAATTGCTATCAAATACTCTGGCACTTAATCGACAAATGCTCTAGGTTTCAAATAGTCACCTGGCTCTTGTTCCGGGATTAGTTGAATCTTAAATAGGTGCAGATGTGGATCTTTTGTTAAAATTCGCTGCATGGTGATTTTTGAAATGTTCATTTGCAGCGATTAAGGACATTCTGAGCTTTCTAGACGTTCTGTCATACTATTGTTCGTAGTGGCAATGTTTTCAGCTGAACGGTTGATAAGAGGTCGGTCTATTTTTTTATTGCTTGCAACCGCACTCGTTCGTTCAAATTTTTTAAATAGTTTTTTTATTTTTAATTCCCCCAGGTCACTGCTACTTTTTTTATGGACATATAAAATAAGTAACATCCTAACCAATTCTCACATAGTAGATCCAACAACCAAAATCTAAGCGGTTACAAACTAAAATCAAAGTCATAAAAATTGATTTTTAACAACTGTAAAAATAGATACAAGGTCTGTTCAAAAAGTAATAAAACGTTATATCGTTTTTGAGCTTACCTATGAATTATTGCTCCTTGTTATCTAAATATTTCTTTCATCGGCCGATTTACTTCACTTAGAGGTGTTTCCATTTCTTAGAGCAATCCTTATAAATATTTTTGGGGATGTCATTTAGAATATTCCACAAATTTATTTAAATTTTCTCAGTTGTGTCATATCTCCCTTTCAACACTAAATTCAATTTTCGAAAGCATAAGAAAGTCACCTAGTGCTAAACTGGGAGAGTAGAATTTAGGCAGGAACAGTTATTTAATTTTGCGTACAAATTTCCGAGCACTTTTAAGTCAGGTAAACCACAAGGAACAGCAAAAGTTTGTATCTTGCCAATCTTTATCGGTTAAGTTTCGGCTTTCTATTGCTTCACGAATTTCTTGATCCCATCCTCTATGTAGTCGCGCTCTTTTCCTTTGCTCGTAGAATTTCCAGTTGCAAACTATTTGTGGTCATCTGTTTAGTGTCATTCTTCTCATATGGCCATACCGCTTTAATCATTTTTCTCAATTTCCTCTAAGACTGTTTCTATTTTTAAATTTTCTCTAATGTTCTCATTTCTGACATGTTTAAATCTGCTTTTCCTACAGCTTTTCATAGCAAAAGTCCATTTCTTTCTGTTATGTCCCATGTTTCCGCGTCGTATGAAAAAATACTCTTAACAACCATTTTGTATATTTCTTTTTTGTTGTCTCTTTATCGATTTTTTGTGGCCATAATATTAAATTTAATATTTGGATGGTTTGTATTGTTCTATGTGTGATCTCTCTTTGACTATTACTTGCATTTGATATTATTGTAATAAATATATATGATATTTACATGTTTTAATTACGTTCTCATCTATCTGCATGTCCTGAGCTTTCCAATTTATAACCATATATTTGGTTTTATCAAAATTTATTGTGATTCCCTACTTCTTATAGGTTTCCATGTAGTTTTCTGGTCGTGTAATTAATATCATCTTTACTACCTGCCAGGATTTGATCGTCTAAGAAAATAACGCAGGATTATTCTTTAAATTAGTTTCTTCTGTTTTTTCTCTTTTGTTTGGTGTATTTTTCCTTATTTTCAAGTATATTTTTGTTCTAAGTAACATATGGCCTGTTCCACTTTTAGGTCCTCTTACACCTTTTACATCAAGTGTTTCTATGTTTGTTTATTGTCTTATTATTATTATATTGTATTAGGTAATCTATTGTAGACTCTAGTCCACGTGTTGGTTAATACTGTGTGTATTATATCATCTAGTTGTTGAAAATGATCATTCATTATTTTTAAGTTAAATATTTAGCATGTTTCTATTAATTTATTCCCATCATCATTTAGTAAGTCTTCGCCAAATTTCCCTATTACTGGATCTTATTCTTTGTGCCCTGTTCTCGCATTTAAATTTACTAAGAGTAGAATTTCTTTTCTTTTTCCAATTTTTTCTAATAGAAAAATTAAGTTATTCTCAAATTCGCCCATGTTTTTTTGTTTGCGTCATATGTAGGATCATATGTCACGATTATGCAAATAGTGTGCCCAACTAATTGTAGTTTTATTATCATTAATCTTTCTTTTACCTCTTCCAGTTTTTAATGTGCTTTTTATACTGTTTTCATATAGCGATGGCTACTCCGGTCTTTGGTCTTTTTCCTTTTTGCACTTCGCTATAAAAGCATATGTAGTTTGCATATTCTTCATTCCCTGTTCCCTTTTCTTGTCCCTGTAAGTGTGACTACGTTAATTTTATGTTTGGAAAGTTGTTCAAAAACTTTATCTTTTTGTGTTTATACCCTGGATATTCCATGTGCAAAAATTAAATGTCCTTTTCCGTTTGGTTTTTGTGTCATCATATTTTCCAACCGTAATCCGAAGTTTATGTTTGATCATTTAACAGTTTGTTTGATTTTACAAGTCAGGAGAGGTTAGCCCATGTTTTCACACCTCAATCTGAAAGACCAGAAACTTTGATTTTGAGGTGTTCTTCCCCTAGATAGTCTGTTTTCCCACTATTCTAAAGATCTGTCTTCCTTGTTTGGCTGTTTCGCATCCTTTACTGTTGTGATTTTCTTTAATCAGTAATCCCTTACAGAGTGCTATCAGCCATTTAAACTCTGTTTTTGAAGGTGTTACTCCTTTATCACTCCCCATTTATCCTGGCTTGTAACAAGCATAGCCTAAATCAAATTTTTGGATCAGATATAATAACACAAGAGCTAAATAGCACAAAATCTAAAAAACAAACCAGAAATTGAAATTATTTATTAAATTATACTTATAGTAGTGCTGCTAAATGTTTATTTATGGGTCGTTTCGCTGCCGCGCATTGTAAAGTTGTGTTTTTGAACAGACCTCGTATATGTCTTGTTGGTATATTTTACAAAAAATAAACCAATTAAATTACTAATACATGGTTAAATTTTTTGTCAATATATCGTCGTAAACAGCATTAGTGATATTCTAAATAAGAACACTATTTCATTTAGTATGCTTACGACAAACCTATAAATTACTTTTCAAAAAATGTTGGCCTTCATTTTAACAAAAAGTAGTTGTGTTGACGTCAATTGACAAATTAATACCGGAAGTATAAAAATAGGCAATTTTCAAATTTCCTTTTGAAATAAATCATGAAATGTATGTTGTAACTCGACGTACTTTTCATAAAATTGCTTTCATTTCACCATTTAAAATCAAATGAGTAGATCGTTAGAGAAAATGCTAAGTAAAATATGGGGTAAATGAATGAAACACGAAAGCTCAAAGGCAATTCTTATTTTGCAATAATATTTTACCGGAAGCGACTGCATGAAAAGTTCACTGTATCCTTGGACTACGCTGAATTCGAAGGAATTCTTGCGAATCTCCAACCATTTGGCCGGTAACCGTATCTAATTACAGTATTACATGCCTTAACTTTTTCATTACATAAGAAATCGAAAGTATCTATAAACAGTCAGTGTCGACTCTCACAATAATTAAAATTAAAATAAGATTATTATTATTATTATCCCAAAAGACCACCTTATAGTGGTGGGAGATGAGGGTCTCAGTATCAAAGTAATATTAAAAGTATTTGCTATACTTCAATAAATAAGGAATCTGAGGTAAACGCATGGCTCTACTTGAATAAATCGTTAACGGTATTTATCAGGTACCGCTTGAGACATTGCTGACCTTTTTTTAACTTTTCGTTCTTCTAAGAATTATTTGTCCCACGCATACATTTAAGAACCGCCAGTGGTTGAGGCACGGACTGCGATGCGGACGGACCCGGGTTCCATTCCCAGAGCTCTCTGATGCCTAGCGGATGGCCTACTCAGTCACTACAAATAATTGAGTACCTGCATTCACTTCAAATAAGGGGTAATAATGGCAATCGTCTAAGGCGTGGTGCTTGCCACATCGCACCGTATCAGAGATGGTACGCGACGATCGGACAAAAAACTAACATATGAGAGCCTTAACCTCTCAGTTTGCAAGCTATGGTCCGATGGGCCTAAAGCTTACCATTATTATTATTATTATTTATCAAATACCTGATGACTTCTGATAGCATTTAATCTTTTTGTGGTAAGTCGGCTCTCGTTCAATGTTTTCCACTAAAATGCATGTCGGAATTCTATGGAACGTTGTATTTTAAATGACTTATTAGAATCACCCACGCCTCAAAAAATGATCTCATTTATAAAAACTGTTAAAAAAACATGAACCAAGAGAAGGTAATTTTAATCGGGATCTAAATCAAAAATAATCTGAGTGAAAATTTTGATAACGAAAATACTTTTGTTTTGAATTAATGATTGTATTTTACTGTAGAATATCTAAAGTTTGTACGGGAAATTTAAGATGGCTAATTAATTTATTTATCTGCTGCCCAATTCGCAGTCAAAAATCTAGAAACTACTCTGTTGAAGCAACGTTACATAGAACACTTAACATGTTCAGAGGTGTTCCCTTTGTCGCAATCTTCTAAATTGTTTTTGAAGTTAAAATATTTTAAATATCTTTTTACCAATTCGTTCAAACAAGCAAAGATTAATACTAAATTCTATTCATAAAATTATTATTCTTATTACATAGTCACATGTCCACATAAACAGCAAAAATTTCTCAATGGTACAAATAATTGTCTTGTAGAATATTTTGCAATATATGTTTATTATATCACATATACAAATTCAGGTCTTCATCCAAAAGCATCACACCATCTGAAAAATGTTTAACTTAGTTTTTTCATATATGAAAACTATAAATATCTAAGTAGAGTCCCAAACAAAAAGTTGACCCTTTTCTCAAGGAATTAAAATCATTCATTCTGGTCTCTTTCCATCGTCTCTGTAAAGGCCAATTGGTTCCAGGACTGATAGGATCTTTGCAGATTTTAGATCCCAACAGATGATATTGTTCAGTTCTTGATGTCGGGAGTGACGTCCACCACTTTTTGAGCAGCTTAGACCATGAATCCCATTCTCTTTCACGGTTTCACCACAGACGTATTGATGGAGATTATATAGGTATATTAGTGCCAATACGAAGTGCGATGGAAATACGGAAGGAGTTGTTCTCCAATAAGGTTTCAATGCTTCTAGAAGGGAGTACGTTAAGCCATTGGTTTGATTCTGGTTTTTCAGATGCTATGATTCGTGTTTTCAAATTTAGAATTTCGAAAATTAATTTTTCTTTGACCTTTAAAATTTAAATATTGTCCCAATTTGATTGTGAGGATTTGATTGTTGGTTAAAAATGATCCTGATTCAATCATAATTCTTCTGCTTCGGTATAATCAGCAACCAGCATCTCGTCGGAGTAAATTTTGAGAACATTATTGATGAGCCTGGTGACAGTTTACGGAACTGAGGAATGCTGATAGAACAATGTCTGCTACTTTACGAATTTCAAGATCACCTGATCTTAATGGAAGGAAAGACAAAGTCTAACTATCATAATCAAAGTAATTGTTAATAATTCCTTCCAAAGTAGATTTGATGTTTTTGTCAATCTCCTCGATGTGACTTGAATATCTCCATAAGTAGACTATTCGTAAAAAGTATGTGAGTTTACGAATCGCGAGGCAACTTAAAAGATAACCTATGTGGCAGTTTATATCTTTTAGGCGATGGAATAGTCTGTCAAGATCCTCCCTCTTTTTGACAAAACATTTTGTAAAAACACTATCAACTAATGGTAAGCCAAGCCAAGCAGCTTTAAAAATAATAGAACTTTATGTATTGTTAAGCTGAAGATAAATGGGCCACTGGAATCTCCTTGTTGAGCCACGACTTGAGATTCAATTGTGTCCTTTTCGAAAAAAAGTAAAGATGATGCTGAATAACATTGCCACAAAAAGTAGTTGAGTTCTGGGGTCAACTCGCTGACTTTTGAAAGTATTGAATCTCTATAAATAGCGTTTAAAGCGTTACGGCAGTCGATTTTGAGGAGTACAAAATTCGTATTTCTATTATTTTCTATAAAAGTCCTTGTTGCGTGCACCGCTGCCTCACAACCTCCCTTGCAGTTTACACCAACTTGTAATGGCTGAAAGTAGTTTCCAATAGAAGTTCCAACCTGACGACAAGCGATTTTTGCCGCTAGTCTTCTAAGTGTGCAACCCATTGCGATTGGACGGATTTCCCCATCTTTTTTGGAAAGGGTGCATAAGGTTGCACCCTATAGGAATTGGCATATTCTACTGCATACTTGACCTTTCAGCATCAAATTGATTAGATTAGTGAGGGAGGAAAGGAGATCTGAACCGGCTGACCCATTAGCTAGAGAAGGCTTATTTTTTGGATGTTGTAGTCGAAGACAATCTATGCCTCCTGTAGAGCCATTTGGAAAGAAAAAAACTGATTTTAAGATTTCCTCTTTAGTAGTGCTAAAAATAATTAGAATCTTGGATAGGTGGACCAAGAAAACATAAAATTCTGGATGGAGCAGGATGTTTATCCATCAATTTTTGGAAAGTGTTATTGTACATAATAACAAGTTGATCATCTGAGGATAATAATTTAACTGCTACCCGAATATCTCCTTCTGAGACTTTTGATTCCACTCGCCTTTTGAAAATAGTTTTTTTATCATCATTATTTTAGGCAGGATTGCTTTCGAAAACTTCTAGAGAATTAATGTTTTTCTTGGCAGAGTTGTACAAAGACAATTTAGATTTGATTGGGATTTGAAAGGCCCCGTATGCAAAGTTAAGATATTCTCCCAAGAGTTGAAATCATTTTCTTCCACACATGCGTCAATTAAGAGTTTAAATTTTGTTGCTGCTTGGTATCTGGCTCATTTCGGAATTCTCTTTAAAGTGCGACAGTTTTTTTTTTGAAATTTGTAATTTTGTTAGTGAAATTTTGAATTGGGTTATCCTGGGGAGTAAGTGTGGATGGCTAAGATTCCTTTTATTTCTTGTGTATTTTTGTTCTGTGAATATTGTATCCTTTTCCACTTCTGAACCCCTTCGAACAGTCAGGGCAGGTTATCAGGGCGTCATTGGAGAGGGAAGTTAATTTTCTGGAATTGAAACAACAGCTGTTGCACAACCAATAAACTTTGCTAGACTTTAACTCATCATGATTTTTAATTGATAAAACTGCGTCAATGATGTCAAACCGCCCTCTGCAAGCGTCGCAGAATATCCAACGTTGATATCTGTTCTCCTCGAGTGGGTCTTTAGCATTAGAATATGATGTATTAAAACTAGCACTTCCTCTTCTACCATGTGATAGACCAGGTTGTGGTTCTATTGTTGATTCATTGTTCCCACCATCCTCACTTCTGGATAGGTTGAAAAATTCCCTTCATATGTTTAGTATGTTGCGAACTTCATGGCCTACTGCTTTAATTTCTGTTACTATATTATCAATTGGGATTGAGTGAAGTAGATTTCTTTTCCTATGCTTTAACTGGAATGTGTGATAGATTATCTTTTCATCTCTTAAATGGATAATTAGTTTTCTGTATGTGTATTATTTGCGAGAGCTCTACTATATGTTTCATCTAGGACCTTTGCAATACTGTCTACTAGGCCCTTATGAGTATGAGCAGTGGTTGTGGTTCCCTCACTTGCTTGTTAGTTGTATTAGTTGGCTCTTTTTCATTCATATTATCATCATTATTAGGCAAATATTGTAAATCTGTTGTGTGCTTGCATATGACTAGTTTAAGTTTGTTTGTATATCTTCACTGGATCGAATTTTTCTTATCTTAATTACTTACCATTAATGTGCAGTATTTTGTGTTTCATTTTTGTTATGCATTGTGGGTGTGGTGGTCACGTGTAGAATTTTTAGAAGATTAGGTATTAATGTTGATGTATTTAGAAAAGCAATTGTTGATTCTAAATTATTTGAGTAAGAAATGCTTAGAACTTGTTGATATTCATGTCTGATCAGTAGGGAATCCAAATGCTACATTTGTTATTGGATGCGCCAAATTCATTTCGCGCTGCTATATAAAATGGTTAAGAACTCACCGGCTAAATTTCCGGATCAGTTGGGTCGACAGGTAACTCTCCGGCCTCTTATAATTAAATACAATTATTGTACATTTATCAAGGAACGCTGAAAGACACGTTTTACGCTTTAAAAGCCAGATGCCAAAGTAAGTGGATTTAAATAAATTTTATTAGCCACTTTAAGAGCAAAAACGTAGTGCAATTGTAATTTTTTGTATTATATGGATACTTCGGGACAAACCAGATACGTATAGCTTCAAGCACTACTCTAAAATTATTTTACTAGTTTCTAAAATGTTTTATTGCTAAAAAAATTTAAACTTATTTTTCTTTTTTCCATCTCATAGCATATTATGGTAGCTTCTAAACCGAATGTAATTTAAATCTGATTTAAAGTATAATAAAAAATTGCATTGATTAATAACTACCGCTGTACTATCTATTAAATGATTCGTTGATTTATTTTTTAATTATTTAAGTGGAAAAACTAAATATAATAAATTAAAGTCAACTATTTTTTTGTAATTGAAAGTACAGAATTCTGTCCTTGAAGTTGATTCTAGTCTATAATTACATATTTTAATTTTAATATTACCAGGAAACTAAATAATTTTTTTTCATCGGAAATCCTTCCTTATTAGAAATTTACTGTACTAATTTTAATCTTGCATAACTAAAAATAATCAATCTTAGTGTTACAAATAAAATAAATTATATTTAAGTGTAATAAGTTTATCTATTTTTTACTATCAAATATAACGTCTTGTGTGAAAAGCGATTTATGGTTATACAGGCTATTATCACATCATTCCGGTAGACTGCACGCAGCTAAGACTGGTTACTTGTTAGTAGCAGCCTATAAATAACTTCATCGTGAACATAAATTAGCCAGCAGAGTTTTCTAAATAAATTTTGGTTTTTTATACAAATCATTTGGTGCTAGTATATCTCATATAGCACGCAAACCCTTGCAAGATTATATTACGTTTGAGATGCACATGACGTGAGGTACTGCTACTTTAGTTTCCATTTCCATAAAATCGCAAATTAAAAATCTAGATGACTTATTGGACAGAAAATTGGTTTCAACATTTTTATACTGTAAAATAAAGGTTTAAACATTTTTATTTTTTGGAATTTACATAACCTAAAAAGGTATTTTATTACAGGGTTTTTCCATAATTATTTTACGATTACGCAAGCCTGCTAGTGTACAAATGCCGTTTTCGGTTAAATCGATAATTTTTCAAATGAGGGGAAACATTAGGACCAGCTATTTTCTCCCATAGAAGGGAAAACCACAGATTTATAATGGTGTATTATAAAACTCAACTCGTGATTAGAATACATTTACATACGTTAAAATTCTAGTGGAGCCACGACGCAGTGGGACGAAAATGGCACTAATAGTATCTGTGGACTACTTTTTGCATCTCACCCATGATGCATAAAAAACTCCAACATTTGGAATGTTGGAGCAAATAAATTAATTGTTTGTCCATCTACCACAATGTTTTATTAATTAAATCGACATACATTACTTATGCTTGTCCCTAATCAGTTTATTTCATAATTCAAATCTCTACATACACATTAAACCCTACACAATATCCAAGTGTTAACGCAAGTCGTAGAATCGTTCGAAATTCTACAATTTCCAAAGAAATAAAAGAATGAATAGTCAAGTAAGTAAACAAAGAAAAAGACAAACAACATATATTACATCTATTAATTAAATAATACAAACGTAGTCTGTCCCAGAAGCCTGGAGTATGCTTACTCGGTCGCCATTTAACCTAGCCGTCGATGAGAGTGTACTATGACAAACCTGCGTGTGCAATAAAATGTTCCCTAGATTTAGTACCAGTCAAAATATATCAACCTTTAGTAATTTTGTTATAACTTTGTATATTTCTTTATATTTACTGCTAAAATTTTCAGAGAATATTTTTTGATACCGTTCACACGAATCCTCAACCTATTTAAAAAAAAACACAACTCGACTGAAAAAAAATTTATTGGCACAGTAGTAAACAAACATTAAATAAAAACATCGGAATAACAACAAATCTTCGGGAATAAACTAAAAATGAACAATAGTCTCATGATTAGTAGCATAACCCTTGTCATCAATGACGCCCTGGCACTTGTGAGGGATGGAATCCAGAAGAGTATGGATAAAGGAAAAGGGGTTGTTCGTTTATTTCTCCTCGAATTGGTTATACTTCTCAACTACATTCTTGGCATTTCTGCCAACCAAACGATGCTTCAGTTTTACACAAAAGTTTTCGAAGGTATTCAGGTCGGGGGATTGACTGGACCAGTCGAGGAAGGTCACGCGACGGCGAGCGAACCAGTCCTAGATATGCTTCAAACAATATTTGGGATCATTGTCCTGTTGAAAAATAAAACCTCTGTCTATGTCATTTCTACATTGCATATAAAGGCATTGTGTTCTCGAGGATGTCCTCATACAAATAGCGATCCATAATACCGTGAATTCTACTGGAGGGAAACTATGATATTCCTGCCTCTGTGCTCTATGGTCAGAGAATCTGGTACTTGGAATCAAAACGAGTGCCTTGGGGACAATATCCACCGAATCCGGTCCGTACCGAACAACATTAAATTGCTTTCGTCACTCCAGAGCACATTTTCCCACTCTTTCCATGTTCAGTTCTTGTATGCCTAGCCCATTCCACGCGCGCCTTCCAAAGTCATCGGTTTCTTGACCGGACGACGTTCATTAAATGCAGCTTGCTGCAGACGACGCCTGATAGTACGAACAGATGTATTCGGTTCTAGAAATAACGGCTGCCGTGAAGCGGGAATTGTCACAAAACATGCGGATAACGTTCCTGTTGAAAAATCTCGAGATAGTCTTGGAACGACCGACCTTAAACTTCTTCACAACTCCACGCAGATCCTTGACCTTGGAAACTCAAAGAAGAGGAAATCATTGGAACCACGTGGCCATGCTTCAACATCTACAGCCAATCCGAATATTCATGGAAAAAATGCATGTTGTATATTTCGTAGGATCAGCTTGGTGTCGTGTATTATGAATTGCTCAAACCGAACTAAGCCATTACTGGGGCTCTCTACCGAACACAATTGATGAGATTGAGCCGAGCACTCAAGGAAAAACGCGCCCACTACTACTTCAGACAAGACAAAATTATTCTCCTGCATGAGAATGCTTGTCCACATGTTGCGGCGCCGCTCAAAACCTACTTAGAAACACTCAATTGGCAAGTCCTACCCCACGCACCGTATTCACCAGACATTTTACCTTCCGACTATCGCTTGTTCCGATCGATGGCACATGGCCTGTCTGAGCAGCACTTCACACCATATGAAGATAGCAAAAATTGGGTCGATTCGTGGATAGCCTCAAAAGATGAAGCGTTCTTCCGACGCGATATCTGTATTCTGCCAGAAAGATGGAAAAAGTAGTGGCTAGCGATGGAAAATACTTTGAATAAAACATAAGGTTCCATTATTTCACAATAAATGCCCAATTTTTGTTAAATAACGGCGGAGACTTATTTGTACTCCCTTCAGTACATCAGAGTTATGCGAATCTATTTATTAATTCAGTTGGTTTAAACCCTTCTTAATCATAGTTAGATATCATTTTAATTTTCTATGAAGTACTCCACTAATATATTGGGATGGAGGAAAGGTTATCACTGATGCGGTGACAATATCATGTACTACATTTTTATATTTCCTGTTAACGGTAGAGATTGCAAGATCTAATAGTTTTATTGGATGCGTTTACTATAGTTGTGAGTAGCTTTGCTTGGAATCTTATTATAATTTTAATATTGGGAGTTTTTACTATACCCCATAGTTGTATTACATAGATCAATATAGATTTTACCATAATTTTCTAAAAGAATATTTTGTTTTCTAAGGGGAATTGTAATTTGTGCCCTTTCCGTCAATACATTTTTTGTAGCTTCAACTATAGTTGTTTGCGCTTTGGCCATATGAATGACCCGCAGGTCAGTTGGTATCTAAAAATATACAGAGGTACTTCGCATTATCAACTATGGGAATATGTTGCTTATTGAACATCAGTAAAAGGCACATACCTCTTCTTAATGTATATGTTACATTCACGCATTTATTTTCATTTATTTGAATGCGCTACTCTTTACACCACTGCTGTATTTTGTGAAATGCCCAAATTAGGTCAGCGTGCAATAAGAGTACAGCAGCGTTTTCAGCAAAAGTGGCGACTATGTTCCCTACTATTGGAAAGTCCACCATATCAGCTACGGGATTGAATCCAACACAATGGATTTGGGATTGTGAAGTAATCCGTAAGTAGAGTTTTCTTTATTTTGCAAAAACCAAATTGGTGATCTGGTAAAATATTATTGTTCAATATGAATGGTGCTAGCTGCTCTAGGAGCATCTTCTTAAACACTCTTGACAACACCGGGAGCAATCAGATTGTTCTTTGAGTTTACTTAAATTTGGGATTAGGATTGTTATGGGATTCTTCCATTGTTCAGGAAAGTGCAAGTCTTAATTTTGAATTGAAAATATGGGTTACAAATTGATAACCTACTTGTGGCAATTTTTTTAGTATTTTTCTAAAGCTTTACGTAGGTTTATTTTTTTGTGAATGGTGTTTTCTACTTATACGACTTTGAATTTTTTGATTTACGGGCTCATTTGGTACAACATTTCTAGTAAGTTTATGATTTCTTGTTCTTCTTGTACTTTTTATCTAAGTTTTGTTATGGGTGCGAATTGATACTTGTTGATAGTTGTTTTAAGCACCTTGTTGCTCTTCAAAGTGAATAGTCGTCTAATTCCAGCAGTAACAATTGCTTTAAAAAGTTTTGTACGTTTCATTAGATAGAAAATTTTTAAACTCGACAGGGGTTCGATAATCATTTGAGTGTCTTTTGATTGACTATAATGAGGCAGTGTGCTACATTGATATATTGGGTAAGTTCTGGTGTAGCAAGTAAACTGTGACTTAATTGAAATGCAACACTGCATCTTCCAACTCCTTTGTCAACTTTAACAATATATCCGTGTAAAGGGAGTCTTGACCTAATTCTCAAAAAGGTCCCAGTTTGTGCGTTTGTTAATGAGTGTAGATATCTTCTCCTTAATTAGAATATTTGTTTCCAGTGTTACTAATATTGGCGAATAATCCAACGGCATGAACTGATATTCAGGAGATTTAAATTGATATATTTTTTTAAAGGACATAGGTTAAGTAAGTTTGATTGTTTATTTGGATTTGTGGAACAATATAAGTTTACCTGTCGACAAAGTTTGTAAACTTAGGTTATTTATGGCTTTCACCATTTTTCTACCTTTTATGATGGTTATTCTAAAGCTCCAATGTTTATGCTTTGTGATAATCTCCTTCCTAGTGTGCGAAAATAATCTTTATATGTTATTTGTTTATTGTTACAAGGCCCCAAAACGGCCTTATTTTTTTTAAATTAGTGTATTAAAAAATTATAACGAGAAGGCCACTATGCAGCCTTGATAAAATATGCTTCTATACATGAGATACTAAAGCTTTAGAGCGGTGTGCGTTGAAGCGCTTCCCGCCTTGTAAGAAGTGCGAACCCTACCTTCTCCCTCATTTAAATGTAGCCAATATTGCAAAAGACTGCAAATAGACGGCAACCACCAAAGAAAGTTAACCCACAAACCTCGGATCTCGAAGCAAACCCGGTACCAACTCGACCAATTGAGCACTACGGGAAAGCGCGCTTTGTGCGCTGGTGCGTCCGGATCGTTTTTCTGTCATTTCTGACATCTGTCAAGCCTT
This sequence comes from Sinelater perroti, assembly GCA_036346155.1. Classification (NCBI taxonomy): domain Eukaryota; kingdom Metazoa; phylum Arthropoda; class Insecta; order Coleoptera; family Elateridae; genus Sinelater; species Sinelater perroti. The sequence continues at coordinate 182,950 of JARFIY010000276.1, forward strand.
ATGATTTTTAAAGGGAATATTTTTTAGGCCGCTTGCACTGGTTTTCTTGAATTTCTGATCACGGATTTGGATTCGGCGTCAAATTTGGGTGTCCGTTTTGTTTTTTCCAGAGGGAACCGGCGGCCAGGGTATTTTATGTGCTATCGTTATATTTTATAGAGGGATGTTTTGGTTGACTATATATATCTGATAAGAAGTAAAATCTCTGGTTTCGAAAGTATCCATATGTTTTAAAACGCAATGTTTTGAGATTTTTATAGGTGCTTTTTTACTTTGTATAGGTTTGTTAAATACTTATTGGTATATAAACACATTTTTAAAGCTACATTCATGCATTAAGTTTTGTGACTATGATTTAGTATAAGTGTGAGGATAACAGAGCGATTGAGATACTTGACGGCGGTGCAAACGGACCCGAGATCAAACCTGGGCTTAGATTGCTCACAGATGGCGGTCTATTCAGTCATTAAAGAGAATTAGCTACCTGTGTTCACATCGAACAAGGAATAACAACGTAGTCGTCTAAATCACGGTGCTTGCCTCATCATCCCCTATCAAAGATAGTGAGCGACATCGTATGATAAGGGCATACATTATGAAAGCCACAACTTTTCCTTTAACAAGTCATATTTCCTATAGGGGTGTAAGTCTTCTCCATTGTTATTATTGCATTCCTTATACTAAATGTATTGCAAAATAACATTTTTTTCTTGGCTGATCTGACTGTAAATATTAATAATATTTCAAACTACACGTCCTAACTAAATTATTTCTTTAATACTATAGCGGTGATAAAGATTATGGATTGCTATTTTCTAAGCCCTCTCTTTTGCAGATTAACTGAAGTAAATTTGAGCATATTGTTAGTAACGATTTAATATATTTCTTCACTTATGTATAGATCGGTGCGAACATTGGTGTTCGTGGCTGCCTGTTTCTGAAACTATTTTTTGCATCAATATCTTTTAGTTGTTTTAAATCTATTAACTCTTTCTCTTTGTATTACAATTTGCTATACAAGCGTATACTCTGGGGTTGTTACTTCATCACGTTTATTCTTCACATCTTGCAAGTACAATCTTATTGTTCAGCATTTCAATAAATATTTTTAAAGTTTGAAGCTTTTAAAATTTGATAGGGAAAGTTTGAGAAGGAAAGAGATGTAAGTAATTAATTTTGCAATAGATAAAAAGCGGGATTGTGTTGCTCATGGGATGTGCAGATGTAGCTTTCGTAATGTATCTGTTAATTTGTATTGTTTACAGATTAATAGAGAAATTAAGAATTCACTAGATTTTTCAAAAACGTTTATTTTTAAAGGCCAAAGATCAGCAGGTAACTTAAAACTACCAAAGAGTGTAGTTGGAGTATACGGTTATATTTATACATTTATGAATTTTCTGTAAGTGCATCTGATTTGTGGGTGCCTTTGCAGTCTTCTCTATATAAGTTCTCTATGTAGTTATCTTTAAAATTAAGCATAAAATTTTTAAAACACGACCTCTGGTTAATTATTATTTAATTTTCTCAGATAACAGAGCTACAACACGTTCTTATCGTTTAAAAATAAAATAACAAATAGACATGCTTAGAAATAGAAAATCAACTTCTAATCTCCTATTCTCTTCGATTAGCTTAAAATTAGTCATTTAGTTTATAAGAATCGCAAATAAACATTTTTATAGTGAAAAACGAGATCATCAATTTTAAGTATAAAGTATAAAAAAATAAAAGATTAAAGAAGATGGAATCTCAACTCAGCTGTCCTGCAACAATTCCTGAGAAATAATTTATCTGGAGGCGAGCGAATGGAAATACCGTTAGAACAGCCTGAATGCACAAGTACCAACTTTTAGTAAAGTATATCATTGATTACCTACTGACCTGCAGTTAACCCACATAACTACTTGTTAGAGCAGCTTTAGGGTCAATATACTAATCGAAGCTAAAACTGACTCCATATAGAAAGCTAAAAAAACCTATGCAACATAAAAATAATTATTTGTACTAATTTCACCTCAGAAATCAAATAAAAACTACGACGGAAGCAACTACTACAAAAATGGTAGATATAATTACATTGGGGTAAATGAAGAAAGATGAATGATACATTATAAACACCATCACGACGGTGGTGGCGTCGTTGCAAAAAAAATTAATCTTTGAGTAAATTTATTAAAAAATTCTAATAAATAAAGTCCAACAAACACAACATTTAAAAAGTAGAAAAAATATAGCAAAAATGTAGCAACTGTACACCTAGAATATACATGATTCACATTAACTAAGAACTCTAAAGCAGTGGTAAGTTAACAAGTCGAATTTGCGCAGTTTATTTTAAGCGAGATTTAGGATATTGAGAGTTTCTTAAAAGCATAGCGTTTACCATTACGACGACCTTCTACATTAATAGCAGGATTAGTTGTCATAATCATTATATCTAGAGGTTATAGCCCTAGTATCAATGTGACTCTTCTAATGTGAATGTTTGAGATGAATTGATGCACGACCGTAACTATTGCTTTTTGATGTACAGTGCCACTCTTGAAATAATTGCAAATTGAAGTATCCCACTTTACACTTTATTAAACTTGCAATATTCTGACAGACTGACCTGTGGGTTAGTTATTTATCAGGGTCGCCAATTTTTATTTATGACACAATTAACTACTTTAGAAAGCCTACCAGCTAGAAGGGCCTGGGCAGTTTGAAACCTGGAAATGGTGATGTCTAAGCGGATTAAAAACTGCATCATGGTTTAGGTGAAAATCACTTCGTTAACCAGCTAGGAATTTTAGGAAAGCCATGCACCTAAGCCCTCCTAGGCCCAAGACTAGGGAACCAATCTGAATAGACCTCTGCCCTGGTTCTAGACAAGAAATTCGATAAATACTCATCTTCTCCACTGAGTTAATGCCGTTCAGAGGATTGCACAAGAGACAGGATGCATTTTAAAACAAATCCAAGGTGTTATGCGACTTGTGTCAAGAAGATGAAGGACATAATACCGGAAAACCTTCCATAGTTAGAAAGAACATTTAGGTCAAAACATAATATTAAGTCGCAACCCGTGATAAACCAAGCTGTGAAATAATCAGAGGAGAAAAAGAAGACTTCTGATAAGCAGCAGCTGGGAAAAAAGCAGAAAAAGGACTCCTGCACCTCAACTAAGAAGACTGCAGCAGAAACATAGACGGATAAGAAGCCGCAAAATAAGGACGCCAAGGCAAGTAAAGTAGAGAAAGGTTTAAAAAAACCCAATCATACTCCAAGACTAAAAAACCCAGAAGCACCTAGATGCAGACTGGCACATACAGCGAAAAGTTGATGAACTTAAGATGGCGCTATCCTAAGGCAACTCTAAATTAGGAACAAACCATCCTAATTCAAGAGAAACTTATTGAGGCAATAGACAGTACTGAGAGCAGCAGCCCCTTGCAATTTAATAAGACAACATTTAGCGGAGCGGTCCTGTAAGACCTCTGCTGATGCAGCGACTAAAAACTAGCTCAGGAGTACTATTGATGACCTGGATCAAAATTAAGAAGGTACGGATCTGACTATGGTTAACCTAAGAAGCCCAGAGTGCTGGTCTTCCTACCTGTGCAGAAGAAACAGACCAGAACACGCTTAGGGCGGCAAAATTCTAGACTAAGTGTAAGAGGCTGTCTTCTCCTAAATAGAAGTAGAAAACAAGGGAAAGAGAGCTATAAAGTAAATGAAAGAAGTATAATAAGTCTATGAGGCTGCAATGCTACCGAAGACAGAAGTCAAATGGCTTTCAACAAAAATCACAAAAGAGTCGAAACGTTACTTCCCTTAATGTTTTATGTACTAATTTTGTTATATACTTAATGCAAGCCTTGTGACTATTATTTAAAATAAAAAGTAATTATAACTTCAATAATAAATTTTAAATTAAAATATAAAATTCATCTTACAGCTACTCCATATATTTGAGGTAATGTGTAAATTCTACAAATGGTAAATCTATTTTTATTATTACTTAATGAAGAATATACATTTAATAGCACTTATAGTACTACTACCCTTTTCACATCTTTAAATATCACATCTGGCATTTTGATTATTGCAAAATCTTACATTAAATGCGTCTTTGTTTTAAACTGAGAAATAATTGCTAAAAGCTTTGAATTCCCATGTAATCTCGTTTCATTCCCACGCCTCGTCGTCACCAAATTTTCCTCTACATAATTGGTTTACAGAAGAACAGCGTATTTAAATGTAATTAAAAATTTGCGTTTTGCATTTGTTCTTGTAAGTATGTACTTGCGTGCTGCTTATTCTAGAAACCCAAGGTATCTGAGGTAATTAACATTTCTAAGTAATTATCAGAGAAGTGTGCCGGTTGCATTCGTATTGTACCTTCTACCTCTATACTAATATAAGGACTTAACCATTTTTTACTTACTTGAGTTGCTTAGTAATATTGCAGTTACAAAAAAACTTGAAACATATTTTACATTACCCAGCAATTACGTGTTACGTGTTTTACCATAAGCACTGAAAATTAAATAAATAAAATATTACTAGTAATAATAGTGATAAAGTTCAGCGTGGGAGCTCGACTTTCGAACTGAAAGGATAAGGCTTTCATATTTTTACCATCACTGTGATAGTAGGAGATGTGGCAAGCACCGCGCGTTAGACGGCTGCGATAATTACATTCTTATTCGAAGCGAACGCAGGTACTCGATTATTTTTAGTAGCCGAATAGGCCACCCACCAGGCATCAGAGAGCTCCAGAAATGAACCCGTGCGGCCACGCTGCCGCTTTATTGCCATATTGATAAAAAATATTTTACAGGCACACACTTAGACCCAAGGTAAATTTTTACTTTCCTTATCCTATAATAAGGAAAGTAATGTAATCGGCGGAAATTTGACCTACCTAGTTTTTCACATTTCTGGACGAATTATAGCCTCAGGACACCAAAAAAGTTGGTTTGAGCCATTGGTTCGTGTGTGTGTGTGTGCGTGCGGGCGTGTGCGTGTGCGTGGGCGTGTGTAAGCTCGCACGCACTCACGCACTCACGCACGCACGCACGCACGCACGCACACACACACACACACACGCGCGCGCGCGCACGCACGCACCCACACACACACACGCACGCACGCACGCGCGCGCGCGCACCCACACACACATTTGGATGTTGGATATATGATACGATTTAGCTTCGTTGAGTTTAATACGCCATCTTTTGGTCCACTGAGTCAATTGATCTAAGCTCTGTTAAAGAAGATGAGCAGCTACTGTTGGGTCTGTGTGTTTCGTCATTATGATTTTATCATCAACGAAGGTGGCAGTGAGGGAATGCGAATTTGTTGATATATCTGCTGTGTACAGGAGGTATAAAATTGGACCTAAAACACTTCCCTGAGGTACACCTGAGTTGATTTTGTGGAGCTCTGTTTGGTATTGACCAACTTTTACACTGAAATATCGCTCTTCTAGGTACGACTTCAGAATAACGTATAGCGGATGAAAAGTACTTTTTTGAGTTTATACACGAGGCCTACATGCCACACCTTATCAAAGGCCTGGCTTTCATCGAGTAGAGCAGCTGTACAGTATTGCTTCTCTTCGAAAGCTTGGTTTATGTTATCTACTATTCGATGGACCTGTTGTACAGTAGAGTGCTCTCTCCTAAACCCAAATTGATGGTCAGGAATTATGTTGCTATCTTCTAGGATGAATGTTAGTCTTTCAGCTAAGAGTTTTTCCAATACTTTGCCTGCCACTGACAGCGAGCTAATAGGTCTGTAGGAGGTAACTTGATATGCGGATTTCCCGGGTTTGAGTATCTGAATTACCTGCGCTACTTTCCACTGCACTGGGTCGTACCCCAACCTCAGAATTGCATTGTATAGCATGGTTAGTAACACTAAGCCCTTGCGTGGTAGTTCTTTGAGTAGTTTTCCGGTTAGTAGGTCAAAGCCGGGAGTTTTCTTGGGGTTTAAGTTTTTGATCATTCTTTTCACTTCCTTAACTGTAAATCAGTCCAGAGGTAATGCTAGTTGATATGGTGTATCTAAAGAATTATGTATTTCTGCTTCTTCATCTGCGGAAATTTGAGAGGGTATTGGTTGGAAGACATTCTCGAGGGGTGGGCGAATCAGATTGCTTTTTTTTGTTTCAAAGGGGGTATAGGTTGTTTTTGAGCTTTTGTTCTTTTGGTTGCTAATCAAAGGGAGTAATTTGTGTCTACTGTTGCACTAAGGTTTGTGAGATATTCTTGGAATTGTTCATTTTTTAGATCTTTGATAAGTACTTTAAGTTCTTGTAGCTTGGTTTAAGCGTCTCTTGTCAGATGGGTATCTTGTATTCTGCCAGATACGTCGTAAACGTCTTTTTTCAGCTATTTTTCTTTTTACTATAGTGGGACACCTTTCTTGTTGTCTTACACTGTCAATTTTTGGTGTAGCTTCCACTGCTGCTTCTTGAATTATATTTGTGAATTTTTGTATGGCTAATTCAAGGTCATTGTTAGTTTGGAGCGAAATTTTCAGATCCAAGCGATTGTAAATGATTTCTTGATAGAGCTTCCAGTCAGTTCTTTTGTTGTACAATTTAGGGTCAGTTTCATTAACTATGATCGTGCTACTCACAGTAGCTATAATTGGCGTGTGGTCGAAGGTTAAGTCAAGGCATGAGGTGATTTCAAGGTAGATAGATGCTATACCTTTCGTAGTGAAGAAATCCAGTAGGTCGGGTAGTTTATCTGGGTCGGTAGGCCAGTATGTGGGTTCATAAGTTGAGAGGAATCCCAATTTAAGGTCTTGTATTACTTGATGTAGGGCCCTTCCTCTGCCAGGAGAGGAGATTCGGGAACCCCATAGGGTATTTTTTGCGTTAAAGTCGCCACCTGTTAAGAACCTACTTTCTAGCATTCCAAAGTATTCAGTGAAGCCTTGTTTGTTAACAGCGTAGTTTGGAGGGCAGTATGCAGCTGATATGACCAGTGGGCCATTCTAGTCTTCATTCTCTATGGATATAGTTTGAAGGTATTCCTCTTGAAATGGAGGTAACATGTGATGTTTAACGTGCTTTTTAATTAGAATAGCTGTGCCTCCTCGGGCATGAGTGTCTGCTTGTCAATGATTTGTGATGTAAAGTTGATAATTGTGTATTTTGAAGTGAGTTCTGCTAGTAAAATGTGTTTCCGATATAAGCAAAATATCTATTTCATTGTGGAGAAGAAAGGTTTCTACTTCTTGTTTATGTTTTGAAGGGCCGTTAGCATTCCATTCAGCTATTTTAAAGATCGGAGCCATTTTTATTTTTTTAGCTCTTTCCTGAGGAGTCTAATTTGTGTGGTAAGTTCGTTAATTGTCTGTTGTTGTGCTTGTATCGTTTGATGAAGTGTGGCTATTATAGAGGTGAAGTTATAATTTTGTGGACTATTGTCACTTGGATTTTGTGGATTTGGTTGTGGTTGCGTTTGATATAGATAGTGTTGTCTTTGACTAGAAGGTGGCTGCTGGAATAACTGCTGATGCTCTAGTTTGTTTTGCTGAGGGATCTGACTCTCTAGATGCTGATGTTTTTGTTGATAGGGTTGGTGTTGCTGTTGATGTTGTGTCTGTTCCTTTTGTTGCTGTTGGTTTTGGAGACGTAAAGCATAGCTTGAGTTTGCAGAGTTTGGGTGTCTTCTGTTTAATATTTCGAGCTACACCTTGCACCCTTTGTAATTTTCAGGGTGCAGGCCCTGACACAAGACGCATTTTGGCGGTTTTCCATCTTTACATTTTTTATTACAAGTGCGGTAATTATGAAGCTCTGCACACTTGACACAGCGGACTAGTCTAGTGCATCTATTGCGTGTATGACCATAACATTGGCAATTTTTGCATTAAGGTATCTGCGCTTTTTTTATTGGTTCTTCAAAGACGACTACAGCATTACCAATTCTGGTGATTTTGAATATTTCTCTGTTGTTTTCTTTACGCTTGATGTCTATGAAGAATAGGTTCTTCTTTTGTTTTGTCTCTCTATTCATAACATTCATAACGTTCAATACTTTATAGTTTTGTTTTGCTAGCTCTCCTTTAATGAATTCTAAATCTGTTGTATGGTGTAGGTTTTTTAAGACAACATGGAATGTTTTTTTCCTCTTCTAGGCTATAAGTATGTCTGGCTACTTTGTTGGCATCTAGGACATCCCGTATGGTTTTGTAGTCGGCTAGGTTATGTATTTGTAGCCCTAGTTTGTTGCCTTGCAGAAGTTGATAATGGTAGTTCTTTTTATAAATATGTTTTTCAATTAAAGTAATCAATGGATTGATAGCTTTAATATAATGTAGTATGAATGGAGGGATTTATAGCTTAGTTTCTGTACTGGTATTGCTTGTACTTGCTTTTTGATTTGATAGGGGTTGAAATCTATTACTAGTTGAGATAGGCGAATTTTTGTGAATTGCATTTGTGGCTTTAACCAAGTCGCTGTCAGCTTTTCTTTTTTTGTGCCTTCTGATTTCCTGAAATTCATTTAGTTCTATTATTTGAGAATTTTAGCTTGCATTTGACATGTGTCATCATTGTGCATTTTTTTAGTATCATTATTTAGAGTTGATTCAGTTTGTGTTTGGATTACTGGTTGATGCCACAAACCATGCAACGAGGTATACTGTTGTGCTTGTGGGAGTGGCAATGGTGGAAAATTGATTGCAGTTGGACAATAGCTGACTTGAGGTTGATGCAATACATGCAACTGAATAGGCGTCAAATTGTTTTGAACTGTTGTGGGTATTAGATAGTCACCAGCTCTAAATAAAGTAATATTTTCGTATTCTCTTATTCTAACAACTTCGCTATGCAGCGCATTAGTTAAGATGGCAGCTATCCTTACTTCATTGCCAATGTACAATTTCTTCTCTAAGTATATATACCTTATAAAAAATAGTTTGGAAAGGAAGTAATACTCGGGAATATAATTTGACAGAGCAATCAGTGAATATATTAAAATAATAAAAGATACAAAATAATACTAAGAAAAACCACAAAATATTTATTTGAGGCTACAAGTTTTTATTTAGAAGTAATTAAAATTGAAAAACTACAAATATGATTGAAAGAAACCCATAATGAAGTAGTTTTGTTTGAAATTTTTGGACTAAGATATGTCGTATCGTTTTGGAACTGAAAATTTTCAGCGTACAGAAAAACGGGTTAGCTACATTTGAGCAGAGTTTCAAGTCTTAGGTGGATAAAATTATGAAGTTAGGAACTTTTTTTGGCGAAATAAGAATTACAATATTTTTCGAACTAAAGTTACCGTCGGGATAAGACCAAGACCACTAAATTTTCCCTCTAATAACCTACGATAACTAAGATAAAAAATTGGCCCACTTTATTGTTATTATATTGTATTACGAAAATAGAAGCTTTCGAATATTGGACATACCGCAAAATTCTCGAAATTAAACCAACCTCCTTTCCCTATATTTCAAGTTGAATAAAGAAAAAACAGTAGGAGCTACGCAAAATTTATTTTTACAGAATAAATATATAGCCGATGCACCGTTAAAGTCACATTCTGATATACTTAATTAGTCTTTTCGCCAGGTGTTGAAGAATATGCCTGATTTCTTAGTAGGGCTGAGATGGACCCAGAGAAATGTATGTAAACCTCAGCCTTAAAATATTTCCATAGAATTCAATGAACAGGCTAGCCAAGCAATGTAACCGCGTTGAAAGATTAAATGCTTAAGAAACAGGCAGCACTTGGATTAAAGCTTTTACTGTGTTCGCTATGGCTGCATCCTGTTGAATCTAAACAGTTTCTAGTAGAAATGCTTTTGGTCTATAAAGAAAACAACTGCTTCATGTGGCAAATTTTTCAGGATGTTTCCACACAACTTCAGGCGATTTTGCCACTCGGAAAGTTACTGTACAAGAACCATCTTGTATGAATGAAAAAAGTTTTGATAAAAAATTGCCGTACAATACGACTAACAAACAACATGTGTCCGCGTCGATCATTTCGGAGACTACAAAATAGAACGTCTTACTGCATAGATGTTTTTCGGTGTTCCCATACTCCTAGATCTTTTTCTTTCCGTTATCACTACAAAATCAGTACTTTTGTAGTACAAAATCAATTTTCAATCGAAAACAGAGGCCCAAGACGTTAGTTGCAAGTTCCGAATTCACACTTCGGCAGGAAAAGCTATCTGTTAGTCCAGAGCATTTTGGCTACCTGGGACTAATAAAATTACTTTTGTCGCAGTCAAAAAACTATTTACTTGGTAACGTTCCTTTAAAAGTAAAAAGAAAGTTTTTCCCCGACCTGGATATTGCTGAAATTTCCGAATTTTTTGTTTGTTTGCGAACATCTCTTCAATTAAGCCTATTAAACTTTTAGGACTAAAGGTAACACATACTACACTTTAATTACTACAAATTATATCGAAAAACATTTTTCTCTAACCAAAATATTTGAACTAAAGAATTTTAAAATAAAAAAATATTTTTTCTAAATATATACAAATTTCCAATTATTCGTTACTTTATAATATAATTAATGTTCAGTTACTGAACGATTATAAGTATTTTGAAGAATTAGTACTATTAAGCAAATAAGACTCGTACATCATCAACAGCAGTGGATTTGGTTCTGAAAATGATCCAAGACAGATAGTTTTAATATTGCTTTGTAGAATTCTTTTAGGTCAACTTCCGTTGCGAGTGCCATCATTTAGAATGTTTTGTAACGTCAATTGTGTGATGCCGGAGGTAAATCATATTACTAGTATATCGATAATTATGAACTGGGGAACAACCACTAGAATATTCTAAGACTTCATGTACAGACCCTTTTTAAAATATCAATGGATCAAGTTAAGGTCTTTGGGGGCGTTTGGTCGTTCTAACTCTTCCTTCTTCCTCGCGACTTGTCGTTATTTTACCTAATACTATGGTTGCCAAGGATATTTATTTTGATTTGTCAAAACATTATCTGTCACTATCGAAAATGACTAATATGATAGGAAGGGAGAATTTAATTTGGCTTTTTTCAAATAATTTGATTTGAATGTCTTAATTAATTTTGTAAAAGTGTCGTATCAATTTTCAAAAGCCAAATAGGCTGACACGGTTTTTTTGTACCACTATATACTGTAATTCATCTGCAGCAGCAGAAAAATATATAATCAGATATCCGAATCATTGGTCTCAGTCCCACAAAACAATCTTTTTCTCTGAAAAAATGGAACGTTTGTAAGTAAAAAAGTGATAGAGGTATTTGTAGAAGAAAATCGACAGAAGGAGCACTGAGACAAATTTCAGCAGCTACAAGCCAAAGCAAAACCTCAAAAATGGACTCTATCCCTATCATATTCAATCGGTTTAAAATTTGCTTCCTAATACTGCTCCAGGTCAGCGTTTGTAGGACTGATTGATTAAACACGATAGTTTGATTGATGTAATTTTATTCTATGATAAGGCGACTTTTTCTCGGAATAGAATAAACAACTTTCACAGCAAATATGTACGGGCACTTCAAAACTATAGGAAATCAGTTTCAGCGTCGATTTACGGTTAATGTCTGAATTGGGTTAGTTGGAAATCTTTCTATTAGACTACACATCTTTGATGGAAACCTAAATAGTCAAATGTATCACCAGTTCTTAAAAAAAAGATTTGTAAAATACATTGGAATAGTTCCTGCAGAAATTAGAAGTAGGGTGTGGTACTGCCAATATAGAGTCTCTGCATATTACGGCCGAATTGTTACTGATTTTTTAAACAATAAGTTTGTTCGGCATTGGATTGGAAGAAATGGCTCCATAAAACGACTCCCAAAGTCCTCTAATGTCAATCCTTTGAATTTCTTTTTTTAGGGTTATGTGAAGTCATTTGTGTATGGTGAAAGCAAGCCTAATTCAAGGAAAATAATTATTGCAAGAATTCGGGAAGATTTTAAGTATCTTTTAAGTGCATATTATTCTTGTTTACATCTAGTTTATTTGGCAACAAAAGTTAAAATAATAATATTTAGAAGAAGAATAAAATATTAGAAGGATCAAGCTCCCCAAATACCTTAGCTTGCTTCATGGATATCTCAAACACAGTTAATAATTTGAACCACGTTTATTCAAACTGTTTTACTTAAAATGTTTCAAAGAACCTATACCCGAAGTCTTGGATCATACTTGTGAGATACCCTGTATAACCACGATTGAACTACCGCATGACTTCAAAATGCTGGATCATTGCAGCAACATCTGAATTGCTGAGCTGACGGTCTCCCATTTCACGAACAGACTATATTAGTACGAGTACTAAAACAATACAAAAATTAATACTAAAGGCAGAGAAAACGCCATTTATCGCCCAAGATTTTTATGTCGTACAACTGCAAGTAAAGAGCTCAATGGACAAAGCAGCTCGTAAGCAACCGCAAGAATATAAACTACTTAAAAGGGTGGTTTTCGGCCTTGATGATAACCTTGGTGTAGTTGAGATAGTTACACAGAACTTTTGTGCAATGGAGGCTGTAATTATGTAATTTTTCTCTGATGATATCAGTAGTAGGGAGTTTTTGAAGTAAATTTACTACGATGGCATAATCACTAGCATTACTCTTAACTGTAAAAGATCTGTTGGAATTAGTTTATTATAGCATGAAAGAAGTAATGAGACATTGAGCCAAAGCATAGTACATTTTGTCCTAAATAAAACCCAATTCCAAATAGCACCTTTCTTTATTAAATAGCTCAATAGTTTAGACACACGAGCAAATCTACGAAATCAACTGCCAGCGAAAATTTAAGTATATTAAGCACGTCGGAAAAAACCTAAAATTTGTCCGAATCTAAAAGGATGTCGTAAGAAGTAATTAAATGTTAAGAACTATTATCAGTCAGTTATCGAAAATAACACCAATTAAGTAGATATTCTTCAAAGTCAAAAGCAATTATTATCGAGCTATCAAAATAAGCAAAAAATTAAATTTCCAATTTTATAGCAAAATCTATTAATTAACCTTTGAATGTCATCTTAATCGCATTCTCTTACACTAACATTCTAATAACGAAATTGCAAATCAAATTTGCTCATAAACGTGTTTTTCTCAGTAAAATAAAGTAGGCCACCCACTTTGGGAAGAAGACAACGATTTAGTAATTAACACATTTTTTTTAATTCTAGCTACATAGGACACTTTTAGAAACAAAAATCTTGAATATTCTTTTCTAATTCATTTACATACCTACGTTCTATTATCTTTAGAGAAGTATCACCGTCTGTATAAAGTGAAAGGTCACTATTTACTGCATCCACCTATTCTTTACTATTGACAAACTCTAATATCAGTTTAAATTTAATTTGAGATGGATTTACAAAACTGTATAACATCCTAGAAATGTGTAATATTAAGAGATGGCTTTTAATAAAATCGACACAATAAAGTGTTACTTAAAAAAAACAAATCCATTCAAACAAAATAATGTCAAACGCATGCTGCTGTTATAACTTTTGTAATTTCATTTTCTAAGGTTATTTTAAAGTTAATAAAATGTTCCAGCAATAGTAAATTTTGCACCACAGTCTAAGAAAACGAGTCCCTCTTTATCGTTCACAACAATACATTAATTTCTTCAATTGATTGTTCAACACTGCGTTAACAGTTTAATAGAATTAATCACAAATTTGAGAGAAGTTTACGAGTTCATCGACACAACCGGACATACACAATATTAATTTTTGCACTAATAGAAGAGTTGTGGGATAATTTCAACAACAGAATATGTATACTATTATTAAGAAAACAACAAAAATAAATTTTTGAAATATCAGGAGCGGGACTTATATGCACAATGCTGACCAACAATTTCCGCGAGCCATTGCTATCAAGTAACTAAAAGATGAACACAAAAAAATTGGATCATCAAAGTGGAGATAATTCCCTCTATAAGCAATAAGCATAGCACACAAAATCTCCTATCCGCTGGTTCCCTCTGGAAAAAACAAAAAGGACAGCCAAATTTGACGGAGAATCCAAATTCGCGATCAGAAATTCAAGAAAACCAATGCAAATGGCCTAAAAATAGCCCCTTTCACATTTATATGCCAGTGGCTACACTTAAGTGAGGGAGAAGGTAGAGCTTGCACTTCTTACAAATCGCGAAGCGCCTCAACGCACACCGCTCGAAAGCTTTACGATCTCATGTATAGAAGTATACTTTAACAAAGCCACGAAGCAAAGAAAATTAGATTGGGATACGCTAAAACTTTACTATGAAAAACAAAAATAAATGATTGGAATATAAATATAAAAATTTACAATAATTTAAAAATTGGTACATAGATCACTTGTTAGACGAAACATATGGAAATAGATTTATTAGACCTATAAGATCTGTCCGAAAAGTAATACGCCCTATTTCTTTCTGCCGCGACTATCCGTCGCACAGCGTTACCGCTTGCACGGAAGGATAGGGGGGAGTCTTGGAAACACAGCACGACCCGCGCCAGTCAGCTCCGAGCTCCTGGAGTGTCACAGTGCCTGTTTCAGTGGACCCTTGTGTGAGTGCTCTGTCGAAATTAAGATGGAACAAACTCTCGAGCAGCGATACGCGATAAAGTTTTGTTTCAAACTTGAGAAGACGCTACCGGAGACTTTTGAATTACTTCAGAAGGCTTTTAATGAGGACTGCATATCATATTCACAGTGCAAAAGGTGGCATAAAATGTTCAAGGAGGGTCGTGAGGAGGTCGTGAGGAAGTCGCCGACGAACAACGATCAGGTCGCCCCTCAACGTCTCAAGATGAAAGTTTGATTGACAAAGTGCGCAAATTGTTGAACTCTGATCGAAGAATGAGCGTCCGCCTAATGTCAGAAATACTTGACATTCCGAAAACCAATGTGCACGAGATTGTGACGAAAAATTTTCAAATGCGAAAGGTGTGCGAAACTTGTCCCGAGAGTGCTCACCGATGACCAAAAGAACAATCGAGTGGAAGTGTGTCAAGAATCAAAATCCCTCAAAGGACAGCATTTGGGGACCCTAGAGAACATCAAGGCGGCTACGACAAAGTTACTAATGGAAATCTCGTTGGAACAAGTGTGTTGAAGCAGGAAGGATGTATTTCGAAGAATATTAATTGTACGAATCGGTCCAATAAATTTCTTAAAACAAAAATGGGTGCATTACTTTCCGGACGGACCTTATATATAGTCTTTAAACGCATTTATATGTCTAAAACTACAAATCAGTTCTTCATGCAAGAACATTGCGGTATCCCACTCGGATTGGAATGTTTTAATGTGTTCTGGACTGTTTGGTGGATTTATTTGTTTTGATATACAGTCCACACCATTAGCAGCGTACCATACTTTCGTTGCCTTAGTGTAGTAACACGTCGAGAAATCTAACCAAAAAAAAAACGGTTTAACAGTCTTTTCGATAGATGTTCATGTTAATAAATCTAGTGATGATGAAAGCCTCTTCTCTTCAAACCACAACTGCAAGAAATTTCTTCAAAAATTTTGCTTTCCGCTTTCTTTTGCAATCATCTGGAGCATCTTTTCTGCTGCAAGCAGTATAGTAGTCTTGCTCAACAATATAACTGATGTTAGCAAAGCAATATGTCTCATTATCCAGGCACTAATATAGTGTCAATAGATTTTTGTACAACTTATGGGAACGTGACTGTGCTGTTTGATTCTGTTTACACTCCGATCAGGAGTTGTTTGAGGCCTAAAACTTTTTAAGTCGGCTCTAGCTTTTACTTTTTGCACAAAAACTGAGGAATTTTGACTTTCTTGGCCACCTCTCGCGAAGAAATCTTTAGATGCATTTAAAAAATTGCAACACTCTCTGTTCCTTCTTCCGATCTGTTATTTCATATTCACCTCCTCTTGTTGGTTTCTTTTCTGCCGAAAATCGTCCCCTAAATTGTTTTAGCACACGAGCGACAGTAGAATTAAGAACATTTGCTGTTCAAGCAAGCTGACGAGTACTCAGGTCGTGATTGCAGACGTATTTGTGCAAAATTAATTTGCGGTGTTCTATTCCATTTAACATCGTGGCAACTGCCTCGTCTCGACAAGTTCGCCCTTATCAAGTGACTGAACAGTCTGTTTAGATAGGCAGCTCAAAAACTGTTGTACTTACAATGTTATATTTAGTTTTAGGTGCTTCAATTATGCCACGTTCGCCCTTTATGTTGAGACTCATTCAACAGTATTTAAAGTTCAAAATATGTATTATCCCGAAAAGCATCGAAGCAAGCAGTACATTTAATAAAACTACCGGCTACATTTAAGTTATCGAGGAAGATGAGCTTAAATTTTTGCAAAGTTTCAACAATAATTAAATACATAGAGGATTACCAAAACTTCAAACTTGACCGTTGGTCATTAACATCGATACAGGAGGTTTAGAATGTTTTTGACCGACTTTTGACAACATTTTAACCAATTAATATCCATGCAAACATACTGACGAATTTTTAAAAAGCAAATATAATGGCAATCAAATGGTCGAGCCAAAGCCAGAGCGCTTATCTAGTTTCGAAAGGTAAATAACAAATCACTATCGAAACAAATGTTAGGACGCCAGTTGTAATAGCTATGGCACAGATAGTTTAAAATAGATATAATATCGTACATCATTAAAATAGGGGCATAAAAGTAATTAACCGATGATGGTTACATTTATGCTGCTAAGCGAAAAACAAAACGCGTACGTATTTTATAAACCCCGTCAAATACAGAACGGGTAAGAAGTAACTAGAAATTAAAAATTGGCTATAAAACTTGTAGTATTACTGGAGTCACAATGACAATAGTAAAGAAAATTTCATATTTCCTGCGTCAAAAGCACAGAAATCTTAAACAAAGATGGCTAACCGCTTAACTGTTAAGGACAGGATTGCAGTACGCTAGGAAATGTGTGTGTAAAGACGGTGGCGTACAAGAAAAGGAATGCAACACTACGTCCGAAAACAAAAAAGTGTCATGCATAGTTGGCGACTACAGTTTCGGTGAATTATATAAATTGTGAAGCGGTCACCCATTCTCCTCCCAGTTCTCGAAGAATGTGGCGATAGCATAAAAATGATCATCCACAGTCCGCAAAAACCAACACGTCAAGCAACTGACGAAAGTGGACTAATAAAACACGCAATATGGTGTTGCATAAAGAATTGAAATTGGAAACTTCGTTACGCTGAGTTGGCTTGAAGATTGGCCTGAATTATTTGAAAACATCCTCTGTAGCAACGAGGCTGTATTATGTCGACGGTTTCGTAAATAACCACAACTGTCATTACGTCACGCGATAGGGACCAAAAGTAATTTTGTGGTGCAGAATGACGGCAACATAAACTCATCAGCCCATATCTTGCACATGACACCATTAATGCAGATTGCTATATTCAGATGATTGTTATCAAGCTGAGATAACATAGACGACCTTTTTATGCAAGATGGTGCACCACTCCATTTTGTTGTTTTTTTGTGCGTGCACGATTAGACCACCATTTTCCAAAACGTCGGTTGGGACGACGCGGTCTGGATTCATTCCATGTTATTCTCGCCTGTAGGGCTACGTAAAGGAGATGTACAGGACAAAGCCTCGCACACTAGAAAAAATTCAAAGATTTAGAAGGTTTTCAGCAATATCTTAAAGGACTTTCTCCATAAGACTGTGCATTGTTTCTCCAACCGTTTGAAGAAACAGGTTGACACCACCAGTACCTAGGCTAAAATTTAAAGATTTGCTTTTATTTTCCTATGTAATAAGGTACAACAATTTACTTCAATAAAATTGTATTAGAAATATGCAATTTTTAATAAATAGTTACTTTTCATATATACAAGGTGGCGAAAAAGTCATCATTCGATTTCCTAAGATAGTAACTTTATAAATAAAAAGAATTGCTTCTGTTGTTGATTATGTTTGTTTAAATTTTTCTATTACGTCGCAAAGATAATAAAAAAATTAATAAACCAGGAACAGAAGAAATTTGTTTGCTAAGCGACGATCGAGAGGAAACAAATAGAATTTTAATTTTTGGAAAAGAGAGCTGGTTGCAGCATTTTCCCAAATTTATATTGTTATGGCAACAAAACATGGAGGAGTGCATCCTATATTGTATGCTCTGTTACCTAACAAGCAGCGTATTACATACACACGTATGTTCTTTTAATTTAAAATTGTAATAGTAATACTTACTAAATTTGTTGGTTGTATTTGCATTGCAAATTTTATTTATCTCTTGTTCTTGTTTTACAAATTAGGCCATAGTAACATTAATGTGAAAAATAAATTAGGCGTAGAACCAGCTGGAGTCGAACTGTCTCGGCGTATAAACGGCGGCGATGAACTGGCGGTGAAGAACCAGCGGCGGAGAAACGTCCTAGACCCAATTTTCATTGCCCCAGAAACGATAATTTTGTTTATTCACATAACCGCATAGATGGAAATACACCCATCTCGGTTGAAGTTTAGAGGGACTTGTCTGAAATTTACACGCGATTGATGTACTGTTTGCATTTTGTATGGGAACATCTTCAAGTCTTTACCAAAATTCGCTGTAAAGACTGGTTGATGTTTGAAGGTGCTCTTAGACATTGCAGCCACAGCAGCGATATTCTCGACCTAACAGCTGTTCCTGGGCCAGCCACGTCTGCAGTAGAAGTCCCGAGTTAAGCCAGTTTCTTCGAAGCGAATGACTAAACGCCGCAATGTTCGTCTAGTTAGTGCCACGCGACCAGGGAACCCAGGACGAAATTCACCGATAGATTATTTGTCAAAGACATTGACACAATTATTCTGCGCTCTTGAAGAGCATAGTGATTTATGGCTTGTCTACGTATATTTTGATTCTGCTTACTTCATAATTGTCAAAGTCGCGATAACTTAAAACGCCTTTTGCAAAAATGAGAGCAACTTCCTATAAGGTGATGACTTTTGCTCCACCTATTACATAGGTTTGAAATAAGAATATTAATACGTCAATTAAATTATACGTTACGTACGTACAACAAAAAATTTTAAAAATATATTTACTATCGGTAACTATAATTGATTTTTATCTGTAATAAATTTCATTTACTATATGTTTATATTTAAATAAGAACATATGTGCTTTGATTTAAGAAAGTGCATTGTTACCATCTGTTTTTTATTTACAAAACATTAATAAACATTAAATTCAGCTTGAGCCCCTTGCAATTATGGACCGTGAAAAAGTGTTATAATTCAAATTTTTTCTGGGCAAAATAGGAGAAGAAGAAAGTCTGTGTTTACTAGCTGCAACCATTACAAATATAATTAAGAAATATAAAGAAGGAGGGTATGTAGATAGTGAAAAGGATTTAAGGTGTCAAACGACTTTGAAACAGCGTGATGTTTGATTAATATTGCTAAATAAAAAAGAACTAATTTATATAAACTGAATAAATTGTTGTTGAAAGATAAAATCTCAGAATATTTAAGAAAAAACGGTTACAAATTTTATAAAGTATCTAGCTTCAATACTTTATTATAATAAGGACAACGTAAAGACTCTTCTTTAATGAACAAAAGAAGAACTGCTGTTAATAATAAAAGGGAAAAAGAATAATTTAAAATGTTATAAAGAGTGGATATACTAAGGGAAAAGACAATAAAAGAACATCATATTCAGTAATAAATTACATTTTGATGTATATGAAGAAGACTTGAGAACCCTGTTCATACGAAACAGGAACGTATAAAAATTACTTCAAAGGAACTGTTAAATTACCAGCAAGTGTGATGATCATGACTTGATTAACCCATAAGCTGTCTAGGGTGTCAGAATTGGGAGGACACAAAATTCTAAATTAAGTAAACAAAAAAGTAAGTTCAATTAGATAAATTTTGAATATGTTATAACGATTAAAATTTTAAATGGTATATTTATTGTTTAACAACGTATAATAAATATTTTGAAACATTTATACAGAGTGTCACACGAGGATGTTCCAAAACTTCGTCTATAGGTTCTTTGAAACATTCTAATCAAAAATTTTTCTATAAATATGGGTATAATTCTTAATCGTTTTGAGATATCGATAAAGCAAGTTAAAGGCCTTTGACGATGCTTCGTCGCTTTAACAAACAAATTCGCATTTATTGAACAAAACATTAAAATATTTAAAAGAACTTAAAAAATTATTAATAAAATTAGAATAAGCTAAAGCTGTTCAAGTGGCCTCCTTCAAATTCTTAACATAAGGCAAGCGACGTTGTAGATCCCCTCGCCAGTTGATGTTCTCCATCGATTTACAAATCGTATCGAAAACTTCCCGAGTTCTTTGATAAATATTTTCCTTGAATCAGCCTAGCATCTACCATACATAAGTTACTTTACGTGGCATTTTTAAGTTGTTTTAAATAATTTAATTTTCTTTTACTCGACTACAGTAGCTACAGTCTTCTGGGCACGGTCACCTTGACAATGCGTCGGTGTTGCGATGACAACTCTCAGATCTATGCTCCATCTCAAAGTCATATTGCTGAAACATTTCAATGCATCTTACCACTTTGCCTTTCAAACTCTTAAAATTCAAGAGCCAATTGAAAGTAGCACGATCAGTCCTTGATCGGAAGCTTCTGTCATACAAATGTTTATAAACGTGTTCCACGGATTTGACAACAGGAAGTTGCTCTCTTCTAGTTACGCAATAGTTGTGTGCAGGCTTTGACAATACTTAACTGAAATAACCGATGAATATTCTGGCTGCAGGTAGCTTAGTATTGGTTCATTTACAAAGGCAGGTTTTAGATTCTCAGAAGCTTTTTGACACTCTTTGTTCTACTCGAAACTTCAGCTATCTTTCGTTAGTCATGTCAGAAGCTTTGCAATGTTGGCAAATTCATATACAATTCGTCGGTAATAACAAATAAACCTCATTATCATGTTGCAGCCAGTGAGTATATTTCCCTAATATGCGTTATTGTGATTACAACTTAATCTTAGGATTCAAAGAATCCTTCAGAATCATCAGATTTCCTGATATTTTATCAGTACTCCATGTAGTAGAACGCTTTATCACTGTGATCAAAGCTCCCGTAGATTTCATTAAAGCTGCAGAAGCCCGCTATTAATTATATTGCAGAGATGTAATAGACCTTTGCATTTAAGTTTAATAATTTTTTTGTATTGCACTACTAATTGAAATTACCGCACTATTAAAAACAAATTATATTGCATTGACACTTTTATATAGTAAGTTAGATGCACTATAATCAGAATGGTGTGTAGGAGAAGTAGTAATATCACATGTAAAATAGGCATAAAAGTATTCCCATCCATTCAGGGTACATTATCAAAACTATGAAACGCCCCTTTGTTGGGTAGTAAAAAACAACAAAAATTATTATGCCTTAAAAAATTACTTACTAATTAAAAGATTTATTTAATGATTTTTTTCCGTTTATTACGACCTATATTTGCTTGACAGCAAATGGCTAATTACTTTATGATAATAGGAATCGCCCCTTGTTGAAAAATTTAAAAGTGCGCATTTTTTTGATATTATCTACCGATTAGTTGTAGTTCAAGACAAGCTCTCATTGTTTCGAAAATATAACCTTACAAAACTGTTTGGAGGAACCTCTATGTAATTAAAAAATTGTACGAAACACGTGTCGTATCATTTTTGATGGAGTACACTATCATATAATCAAACTTAAACATTATTCAATTTGAATGTTCGAACAACAGACAGACAAACAGCTACTATTATATATAGTATACATTTAGCGAGTTTGAAAAAGAATTTACTGTTAACCTAAATCAATATTTTTTTACAAAAAATAGACCAAAGAATTGATCACCATAGCAGTACTGTAGCGCGGTCAAAGAAGGTACTCATTTGCGAAGACTGGAGTCTGAAGCAGTACGCAAGACAACCAACCGAAAAGATCATTATCTTTAGAGACTTGCCATCACAAACAATAGCGCGACTCCGAGTGCTCTAGCGCAACGCTGGTGAACCATTGTACGGTGCCAATTGGCTGCTTCTTATGATCGACGTCGATTATTCGCAATGATACTAACATCACGACGTTGCTTCCTCTGCACCGCAACAAAGGTTACAATGAGTAAGGAAAGAAAATCTATGGACCTACGAGTGTCATATAATTGTCTTTTCTGATAAATCCAGATTATTTTGAAATGAAAACGATCGTTGGATATTAATATGCCATAGCCGCGAAGAAAGAGAGTAAAAATACTGCATTCGAACGAAGCATACAACGCCAACTACAGATATTATGGAATTCAAACGTATCAGTTATGATAACAGGTCACCTCTAGTCAGAGCTAGAAGAAACCTACATCGACACGGTCTTCAGCCTGTACTACTTTCTTTTCTTCAGAGCGTACCCTAAGCAACCTTTCAACAAGATAACGCTAGACCACATTTGTCACGTAACACATTAAAGTTCCTTCAATAAAAAAATAAAAACTTTGCCATGGCCAGTCTGATCACCTGATCTTTCACCGATCAAAAATGACTGGAATATCATTACGTGAACAGTACAGCGATATCACGACCAACAAGGAATCTGACTGAATTATAGAAGCGTGTCGATAAAAAATTAATTGCAGTCCATCAAGTCACCATTTTTTGTTTGGTCCGATGCCAAGAAGAATGTAACTGATCACAAGAGCCCGAGGTGAGGCTATACAATACATACAATGTTTATGAATAAATGTTTTGTAAATTAACTCGTACAAAATTTCAGTTGTTAATTTGCATTTTTCTTGGTGCTGCACAAACGAAAAGGATAACATTGGTAGTTTTTATGATAAAGATGAAATTTCACCTGTTCAATTACAAGATCCGCTCAATGTACCATGAATTTTTTTAGGAATCCACCATTTTCTTTTATGGTTTAAAACTTGCTAATTTAAACAAAGATAATCCAGTTCAACATTTTGAATGTTATTTTAGTAGCCAATCAGTATTTGAACAACAGTAAAGAAAATCTACAAAATCAATATGTTATAAGTAAGAGATTAAAAAATGGACACCAACTGGTGTGGGTGAAATAATGGCATTTTGTTGCTTTTCATTATTCGGGGAATCTACATAAAAGCAGGATTTAAATTATATTTCATGAAACTAGAAAACATCGAAGCACCTTTTTCTACGTATATGGCGGAAAATGATATCATTTAGTGCTCAAATTCTTGCATTATGCAAATAACCAGGAGTTTGATGCTAATCCACCAAACCAAAATTTATTCAAATATATTCAACTAATTTTTGATTACTTAAAGGAAAAATTTTAAGTGTTTGTGTTCTCAATCAAAAAATTAGCGTAAATGAATCACTGATTGAGTGAAAAGGTCAGCTGAGCTAAAAACAATATATTCCATCAAAAATAAAGAGGTTTGGAATGAGAATGTTCACATTATGCGAAAATGAAACGGGTTATGTATACAACATTATTTTGTATACTGACTCCAGTACCCAATACGAGAATTCAGTTACTAATCTGGATCTAGTAGGGTCGTACTGGAGGTATCAAATTCGCTTCTAAATAAAAGTTATTGCTTTTATCTTGATCATTATTATGCCGGTCCTGATCTTGCTGATAAACTAATGAGAAGAAAAACCGTTTACGTCGAAACGATGAGAGTAAGCAGGAAGGGAATTTCCTATGAAATACAATCTAAAACATTACAAAAAGATAATCACATATCAATGTATAGAAAGGATCAGATGATAATACTAGAGATATAAAACAGATAACATAATGAGGAGTACGATGTACGACGATATTACAAGATTATTAAAAGGAAAAATCGGAAGTATTGTTGATTATAACTCAAATATAGGGGGCGTTCACTTGTCTGATAATTATTTCCATTTTTATTATTATTTATTTTGCATGAGACTTGCCTCAATACGTACATCTTGCACAAAAAACTAGAAGACAGAGAACGCCGCCGCAAATGTTTATTAGATGTACAAGAACAAGTAATAGAACAATACGCCACACGAAGAGAGATTTATAGAAGAAAACTAAAAAAGCCAATGTTCTCGCGATTATTAAAGCGGCATTTACCAGATCTAATACCCCTTACAACGAAAGAGAAACCCACAAAACGTTGTGTAATAACATATGTAACAAAAATAGAAAAAAGTGTGCAAATATTGCATACTCGTTGTCATACTCGACTTTGTGCAGCACCATGGTTTAAAAAAACATAAGAGAAGAAAATGTAAACAAGCCTCAATAAAATACAGGGTTTGTCCGAAAAGTATCGGAAATAATTCAATAAAAACAAAAATATTGCCGGTAATGATTTATTTCTACAAATTTCTTCAAATTCAAATTCTTACATCTACACAGCGTGTCCAGCGTGTCTGTTAGGTCTTGAAGCTTTCCTGGAATTCGGAAACTGAAATGCTCTTTATGGCCTTTATCACGGTGGTTTGAACCCTCTCCACTGATTTAAAACGGGTTTCTTTCGGGGTGGATTTGAGTTTTGGTAACAAAAAATCCGATACATGTGCTTAGTCAAGAATTCCCTCGCGAGCAGCGAGGTGTGGCTGGGCGCGTTGTCGTAATGGAGAATCGAGCTGTTAACGATTTCTTTTCGGATGCAAACGACCCTTTTTCGCATGCGTTCGAGCACATCGACATAAAATTTTGTGTTCACTGTTTGTCCGGTACGTACAAACTCTTCGAGCACCAAACCTTTTGCGTCAAATCTTTGACTTGCTCATGAAAGCCTTTTTCGGGAGAAGAGATCCGGTTGTGTGCCACTCAGAACTTTGTATTTTGGTATCCCATGTTTTATCACTGGTTTTTACCTTATCCAAAAAGCCAGGGTCAGACGTGTTAACAGTTTTCAGCAGATCAACACACGTAAACCCCTTTTTTCTTGCGACAAAACCTTCGAAATCACTTTTGCACAAATTTTTCTTATTTGGAAATCTTCAGACACAATTTCATGCATGGTTTTTGGTAAATTCAACTCTTGTACTATCAATCAAACACACGCCAATCAGAGTCTAAAAATGTTTCATTTTCACCAAATTTTCACCACTACGTCTCAACGGATGTCTTCCACTTCTCTTCCCTCTCGAAACATCTTGTGCTATCCAAAAATTCTCGTTTTTGACGTGGCTTCCTTCCCGTAGGCTTTCCTTATCGGATTAAAAATTTCAATGTCGGATTTGTTGAGTTTGATACAAAACTTCAGCGCACAACGTTGCTCTAAGGTACGCAGCATATCAAGTCCGTGACGCGTCACCAAAATACGATTTACATGAAGCACGATCCTCACTCTCTCAAGGCTCGGAGGCAATTAAGCCGGGTCGCATTCTTTACCTAAGACCCCCCCCCCCCCATTATCCATCTCGCCGAAATCACGTTCCTCTACCTCTTCTGGTTGGCTAGAAAAATTATTCCCGATACTTTCCAGACAAACCGTGTATATGATTATATGTATAATGTAAAATCTTAAAAGTGTATTATAATTATTAATTTTGCGAAAATAATATTAACATAAATAATAATAAATATACTCACCATTCAGAAATGCATTTTACTAGTCGAATAAGGCGCTTAAAAGATTAACATTTTAATAAAATAAATACTTTTTCATCATAACCCTAACAAAAATCATCAGGTCACTCTTTGTAAACAAAAATTTCTGTTAATTTGGCGATACCAATGGCGCATGTTCAATGTAGGCGGCCCTAGCGTTACAAGCTCTTGTAATTACCAGGGAGAATTCAATTTGTCAGTCATCTCTCATTTTCATCTGACAGCTACACATTGTCTGCGTGAAGCGTTATAAGTTAGATCAAATAAAATACTTTTTCTTTTTTATATCTTTCCAATGTCGGTATTGACTTTTTTGCATCAGATTATCACGTTACAAAAGTGAGATAAAATATTTACATTTATCATATTCGATCTCGACCGTACCAGGGGCTTCATGCGAACATAGACGGGATACTTAATCTTCGTCGTGTCAGTGTAGAATTGGTTTTGGTCAGTTTGTTCTTATGCCTTGTTTATTGGGTTAACTTAGTTGGCATACAAAAAATACGATTTTGTATTATTTTTTTTAAATGTAGGAATTTCGGTAACAAGAATAAACGACAGGGTAGAATTTAGTACAATTCTACAGTAAAGAAAACGCCGGAATAATTTTAGTTCGTGCTAGTAATGCAAGTAGCTAATAACCAATAGGCGATGCAACTAAAGGGCATGCATTTCTTTACAAAGAGCTATATATGTTGTACGTAATAAAATACAGTTAAACTATAAAATCTTTAATTTTACTTTTCTGCTATTCACTAACTTTTGCTGACTATTTCATATTTTTCTAAATTTACATTTCAATTCAGAATTACCACTTTCTCTAATTTATCGTTACCTCTAAGCATTTGCATGTCTTGTATGCATAAAAATAGAATTTATTATGGGCGGCCAAATCAAATTTAATACTTTATTAAAACTAAATAGAGAAAACTATTCACACAAACACAGTTATGGGCTGTAGGCTAATATATTTACTCCAATTTTGTTCTAATTAGAACGTCAGCCCTTTATGTTCAATAAGTGACTTATCTTTATCAGCAGATCGCAGTACTATTGAATATCAATTGTATTTTAATAGGTTAAATAATCAATAAAAACCATGCCTTTCTAATCCCAACACCCGGTTGCGAAAAACTTTTCGCGAGCGATTTATTTTTGCCTTTAGTAGAAGCATGTTCGTTTTAGTCACTTTCTACTTGTTTGTAATAATGTAATAAAAAATACAATATTAATCCGTCTCCTCCCTTTGTAGTAACTTCCGAGAGATCTCAACTCGCATATTCCTCGATTCTTCATCAACAAGGGGAGAGAGCCATCTTACAGACACTTTTCTAAATTGTAACGCCTTCTGATTACTAACTAAATACTATAACGTTTTTGCTCTCTACGGTGGTAAATAACACGCTTAAATTTACTTAACTACTTATTTACTTTACTTAGAAAAAATGTAACTTAACTTGCCCTGGCTGCCTTTTTATGTGACATTTAAGCAATCAGGGCCAAGTCTACAAGAACCATCTGGTAAACATCTAAAAATTTCCACATTGATATAGTCCTCGTATGTGCACAAACAGTGCAATTGAGAGATATAACGTTATGTTCGCCGCTCGACCGTGACTGTTCGGCGGCAACAAGAACGTAGACCGTGGCACCATTTGCAAAACTCGTGGGACATGGTGTTCGTAAATTTGTTACAATACCACTAATATACCTAAGGGCACATATTTGCCCTTAATAAGCTCACTAATGCGAACAACGTTTATCTTGGTATTGTTGGTGCAAGAACGATGCGCGTACGTTACACTTCGACCTCGCTTCATTCCGTATCTAACATCTTATGCCACTTAAAGTTTTGATAACGTGGTTCTACCGAACTGTCTATAATTTGATAGTTCTTTATTGCTTTAATGTTTTCTTTCATAAGAAACTATTATAACTCATTCTAAAATCATACCAAATAATAAAATGATGTTAATCGGTAATTACCCGTTTCAAGTCTCCTTTAAATTTAAACAATAATCATAAAAAATACAACCTAAAAACTTTAAGTAGTACTAAAATACTTATTTAATCTCCATGAATAGGAAAGCAAAGGCCTCTGTAAATATTATAATTGTTGTAATATAGTATGCACCAATAATTGTCAATATATCGGTGTATTTAGGGCGATAAACTTTGTTTTCTCTTAAACTTTAGAATACCGATTCACCCAATACACACTCACCAAAAAAACAGTATATTATTATATGTATACTAAAGTAAGAAAATGAACTTCTCTCCAGTTGCATTCATTTACTGATAAGTTTATAATCTTACAATAAAATAAGATAAATCTAATGGCTTGGTTCTTAGTAATAATATTGTCTAATAGGTTTATAGCTAAGGGGTTTGGATGATTCTTGAGCTTTTTAAGGTATCTTGCATTAGTGGTGCTGATTACTTTTTAGCAGAATCCATATTGTAATTCCTTTGAATGCTTTTATTCACTTGGATACTTCATTTCTATATCCAAACTGGTACATTGTTCGGGTGTTCTTGTTTTTTGTTTTTGTGTAAAGCTAGAATATCAATACGAAACTTACTAGGATAGTTTTAATATTTTCTAGCACATCCAAAGTATATGTGTTCAAAACTGATCCTAAAAATTTCCTGCAAAACTCCAGCTTTAATTGACTTCCCATGTGGTAGTTTTACTTGGTACGAGTGATATGTCAAGTGTGATTTCAAAAGTTAGATAAAAATATAATACGGACTCAACTTAATCTTAGATCTTCAAAAACTTATCAAAGGCCTGCAATATATATCAATGAATGCGACAGAGCAATATTTCTGCTGTTATAAGTCTAGTTCATGGCTCTGTGAATTTGTTCCGGCGCTGCATGTTCCTGATAAAAACCAAACTGGTGTTAAGGTCACTTTTCCGTTACTATTAGTTATAACTTTTTAGCAAGAGTTCTTCAAACACTTCGATGTTGCTGGTAGAAAACTGATTAGTCTGTACAATACTTTATCCTGTTTGAGAATAAGAATTATACAAACGAGCTTCCATTGTAATAGATAATAATCTGTTCTCGATGTTGTATTGAAAATCGCTGTTATGACAACTGTGTCTCGAATTGAATTTTCCATTTATATCTTACAATTTATTAAATCATATAATGGAGATCTTTCGAGGCTGAGTTTTTTATAGATAATATAAAGCAGTCGTTTAAAAGAAAACTCTTTAATAAACTTTCCCATCTGCAGTGGCGCTTCTGAGATCTAATATATGCCAGCGTTGTCTAATGGATTTTCAGGAGAATATAAAATGAAAACTGTAATAAGTGTTCAACGAAATTTTCTGCTTTTTCACTATCACTTCTATCGTAGTTATGGACTGGTTTGTGTATTAACAGTTCAAAGTTGCTTTATTCTCTTTGTCGCGTTCCAAAATAAGTAACTTTTGTTTTTTTGGGCCTGCAGATTCTATAGATAAATT
The DNA here is from genome assembly GCA_036346155.1 of Sinelater perroti. Lineage (NCBI taxonomy): Eukaryota > Metazoa > Arthropoda > Insecta > Coleoptera > Elateridae > Sinelater > Sinelater perroti. Next base: position 212,003 of record JARFIY010000276.1, read on the forward strand.
TTGATTCGTTTTTTAGTTTAAGTACGAAACATTTCAGCTTTCGTGTAAATTGATTAAATTTATTGTTCCCTTGTCCTACATTTAAAAGTACCAAAATAAGACCTAATTTTCTTCCTCACTCTGTCACTTTTTGTACCGACCAAATGTAACCGATTTAAAAATGAAAAACTCTACTATGTTCCTCTACGCCTAAAAATATCAAGTAAACTATTCAACTGCCATCTTAAAAGAAATAGAAGCTCTAAAAACCCTTCTTAGTTTTCAACAGTTGAAGAGAGAAACGAGAAACAATATGTTCTACTTTAGCAAAAGTTTTTTACTCCATTTGCTTTCTAAAAAGAAGATTGCAACTAATTTTCTTCTTTATATATTGAGACATTGGAGGTTTCTTTAATAACCTTATAGTTGATTTAAGAAAAGCTGCTTAATAGAGGTAGTAACGCTTTTCTGCAGCTTATTTAATATTAAAATCGCCAATATGAATTTTTTGCAAAATATAATTAGCATATACAATGTCAATCGGGATATTTACTATAAAACTCGCAAATAAAAAAATGGGACACCTAGATAGCTCCTCATAGCAACTTAAGTGACAACAATGACCTTTTTTTATCATCGAGAGAGTGAAATTACCACAAATTAATCACAACTACAAAATGCATAATACATTCGTCTTCGTTGACAATAATAGCTATAGAGTGAAGTGTCACCAAATTATATTACGCCGCCTTAGTGAAACTAAATTAAAAGTTGCGGCTCATAATTCTAGCATATTAATTGTATAAGACACAATTTACCCAACGCCTCGTAAATTACTGCCCAACCTTTTGTCCAGCGTATAGTATTATCAATATAATCTCTGTATATTTCAACAAGCACAGCCTCTTGTAACTCTTCATCGTTGTTAAATTTTCTACCGCAAAAGCCTTTCTTTATTTTAAAAATAGCTAGTAGTCATTAGGGGCTACAGAGCGAATGAGAAAGCTCCTCAAAGCCACAGTCATTCGCAGCAACCTGGGAAATTACGACGTTATGGCCAGGGGCGTTACCATACAGAAGGCGACCAGTTCAACTCAGCATGCCACTCCTCTTATCCTTGATAACGTCACGCACTTTATGCAGTAACTTGACGTAATATTCTCCATTTAGCATTGTGTTCCTTTCCTTAAAATTATTTTTTAATCTCAAAACATTGTTGCTATGATATTTTTCATTGATTGAGCAACTTTTGCCATTCTTAGCCATTTGTTCTTTAATCTTTGTCATACTATTAACTATGCTAAGGGATTATAGTACATGATTATGGTTCATCTCCTCTAACAATGGATTAAAAAACTTCTTTGTTGTTGTAACATGAGTTTAAAAACTACCCATAACAGGTCACACGTTGCTATTTTTAAACCAAAATACCTATCTGGCACTAGCCTTATTTATATAAAGGTGCTCATGAATAATGCACCTCACGGCTGTATTGAAAAACCCTAAGCTTGCTGATAATTTTTTTACTTCTAAACATCTATATTGCAGCATCTTACGCTTGACTAGGACTACTTTTTCTCCCAAAAAGCACTGTAACTGGTCAACCTGCACGTGGTTCGCCTTCAATCCTTTTTCGACAAAAAAAAATGTTTTGCTTATCCTTTACACTGGAATATGAAGACAAAGATTTACTATACACAGTGTACAAATGCCACTTAATATTAGTGGGACAAAAACCGTTTGGAACTTAATCACGACTCGGTAATCGATTTTCAACTATTAACTCAAGTGACTGTTACTACGAGACTGGAATTCAACTAAAGATTGCGCAATCTGATGCTTCTGCTACTTTGTTTCTATTATTTCTGAAGCAATATATAATACTGAAAAATTCCTTTATATTTTGTATATTCTGAAGTGAATATGAGTTACGTATTAATTTACTAACTCTTTTATAAAAGAACAATTACCCAAGTTATACGTTACCTCTTTACATTTGTTTGCTACCGTTGGCCGACAACCTAGCCGATTACACCACTACGTACAACTTACATGTAGAGCTAGTGGACATTTGCCTTGAGCTACGGACTAGGCACGAACCAAATAGGCTCTAACAACATTAGATGTATAGTTAAGTAACTAACTCACACTAAACGAAGCATTACAAAAACTTTTATAAGATGTGATAAATCTAAAAGTTCGGCTGTCGCAATGGCATCATGGTTATGAGTCTTGCTCCTCTATCCGCAAACCAGTCGCAGAAGAATTCAAATCTCTTTGAAATGTTGTGTATATGACGTTCTAGTTTATAAATAGCATAAGCTGCATATCATCAGACACAAGACCCCAACGAAAAAAATCTAAAAATTACAGTTGCAAGAAAAAAGTCTTATTTAAAATCTAAATATGTGACAAAAGTCATGTCGTCCATAGAGTGTAAATGTATATATTGTCTATTTACGACAATCAACAAAAAACAACATCGTAATTCATATCTTTTATGTATTTCTTGTTCAATATTTTTAATTCTTCTTTCTTACAAATACTTTGCTGCAAACGATTACCTGGTATAATAATAGTAAGGCTTGACTCCCCACGTGAAAGCACCATCTACAAACTGAAAGATTAAGGCTCTCATTCTGTTCTCCTTCAATGTCCGATCGTCTCTGATACGAAGCGATATAACACCGCGCCTTAGACGACCGCTATTATCACCCCTTGTTCGAGTATACTCTTTGAGGTACTCAATTATTTTTAATAGCCATCCGCCAGACATCTTAGCCCAGGAATGGACCCGGAGCCGTCCTCACCGTAGTCACACGCCTCAACCGCGCAACCACGCTGGCACAAGCTGGGTTAAACTACTAAAAAGTAAAATAAATTCGTGGCTTACGTTAACCTTATATTCAAATGCTGAACTACAGACGCTTCAATTAAAAACCATACTATAATTCACTTCAATTCAACCCAGAATATTTCTGTTTACAGAACACAGTTGAAAAGAGTTGCCTGATGACGTACAAGTAACTCAAATAGCGTAAATTTGAGCCAAACAAAAATTTTTTGGCTTTTTACGTGAAAACGTCTTTAAGTTAGGTACGAATACTGAGTGTCATTTCAAAATTATGAGAAGCACCAAAATGGTCGAGTTGGAAACAATTAATACTCGAAGACTACTGGATGGAGGACAACGGAGAGGGCAGCGTTCGACAGAGAAATGTCGAAAGCAATAAACGAACTAGCCGAAATTTCTCCCGCTCTACCTCATCCCCGTACAACACAAGGGAGAGCGCAAGTCATTGCTTGTAGCGTGGTTTAAAAAAAATAAATAACTCTTTTTACAATAACCTCACATTAGTAGTCCCGACTACTACGCGCTCATTCTTTATGATGGAGCAAGACCTTGACTCCAAAGTAGAATCGACAAAAATCAGATTTTATTCAACGCGTTCAAATTTGATTGGTACTCCCCCTTCAAAATTGTGTGGAAAATTGACATAGACGTTCAGATAGCATTAGTAAAATGTACGGAAGGAAAGATAGTAAGCTATTTGTGTAGCGCCGTGAGTGCAATTGTAGATAAAGTGGAAAAATCATGGAAGAATACAATTATGGGCAGTGAAAGAGGGTTTTGGACATCAATACAAGATTAGCAATTGTGTGGGAAGTTTAAAAATTTAAAACAGAAAGAAGTGAAAGCAGCGTACGTCTCACAAATAGAAAAAAGTCCTGCGCGTACATGACTTGACAGCGCCAAAAAGACAAATCATATTTGCCATACTAGCGGAGAAAATAGGTCTGTTTGATGAAACTTTGTATGACGTCATCCGTAACATCAGAAGCTTATGGAGGTATGTCATTAGTTGCTGTATATCGTAGCTCTAGAGGCCTTCTTTAAGTTTCTGGAAACAGTAAATGAATTATGACTCTGGCAAGAGACGTCAGAAAAACATGCGTCTTTGAAAAAGCAACACATTGGTAGCGCTTGTCTTGATAAACCACAACTATAATTGTTTATTTTAAAACAAATGACAATTGTCTTTTGGAATCATGAAAGGATTCTCTTGAGGGATTGGTTTCCCTTCTTGGGAGCATTACCAATGAGCGGTACTGCGAGACACTAAACCGACTATACCGACGTATTCAGCAATTCTATCACAAAAAAAGCGACTAGGCGCGTTGCCTCAACATGACAGTACAAGGCCACATGTCATTCGCACACCATTAGTACCCTGCAGAGCTTTAGTCGACTGTCTACCCTCTAATAAAATGTATTGCCACTTCTTCCTAATAAAATATTAATAAGGATAAAGCAACTAAAGTGTCAGTCATATTTATATTCTCAAAATAATGCACAAGAGGAAAAATAATATTAAAACCACTAAAAAATTAAAATTAAATGTAAATAGAATACTTGAGTTCGTCTGACAATTGGTAACAATCTACAAAAGGGTTTGGTTCAACTGAGATAAAGCTAGAATAAGTAATGCAATTAGACTAGTATGAGAAAAATAGAAAGAAGTTAAACTAAAAACAAAGATAGACAAAATACCAATACCATAATTACCTTTGTGTTACAAAAAACTGCAGATAGCCCCACTCCTCTCTCTCTCTTTTTTTGGGACAAAGAACACATAATTAACGTGTCAATAAATTTACGATAATCGACTTAAAAAGATCTCATTGTTTTGCTTTTCAAAAGTACCCTATTGAACATGTCTTTACTAAGTAAATGGAATAAATATTTAGTTTTAAGTCATATAAAAATATAAATAAAATGGTCACTTTTTATTTCAAGACTAGAACTTATATCTTTGTATAACCACCGTATATTCAACAAGATAAAGCTAATCAAGAAAACATCAGTCGAAACAAACTGCAAAATGCAAACCTAAAAAAAGCCTAATAAAAAAGAAAAATTGTTTAGAGTATAATGATAAAGTTCTCGACAATTGTCTAGACATTGAGAAATAAAATGTTGAATTATTGTTGATATTTACTGTTAACATAATATATCTTTCATCACTTGGCTTTAATTTCCTAATCAGCACCTGGTTAATCCGTAGACTGAGTAAGCTGCAGTTTAGGACGCTAAGCTTTGGGGGGTGGGGCGGGGTGAGTGAACATTTTAAATTGAGTAAATGAAAAAGTGAACTCAATCTAAGAAACTTTGGATAAGTTATAACTATTAAATTTTGATATCGTATATTTATCGTTTATCGACGTTTAATACATTTTTAAAAACTTTTATATTGTAACAGCAATAATGTATCACAAAGAAATTGTTTAGGAACTTTCCAGAATAATCAATCACCGCCCGTGCCATTTCTAGCAGCGCCCTTGACTTCAAATTTAGAACCTTCTGATTCGTTCTAAAACCAAACGTTTGAATATAAGAAAGAGCAGAAGGGCATTCGCGTTAGTTAAATAGAAAAATCCATACAGAGAACGATAATGGTGCAAATAAATTAGTGTTGTTATAGTAACCGTTAGTCGTTGCGTTAATAGTAATATAATTTATAATTATTGTGCATTCCTTGTGAATAAAGTTTAGCTTTAAAATAATCGTCGTTTAATTTGCACTTCAGTCATCATCACGGCTGAAAAAGAGCCTCAAAGATGGTCGGGATATGTTAAAAAAAACAGTAGAGCAGGATGTTCCAAAAATCATCTTGAATGGCAGGATACTATAAAAATACCAAAATTTAGATAAAACATTCATTGAAAAATGTATGTATTTAGTAGCATTTTTAAAAATTAATAAAAGAATGAACAAAAACACAATTAGAACCACAAAGACTCGTAGCACTATTGAGGGATTTTTCTAAGTATGGCAATTACTAACTGCAGCAGAGAACGATCCTTTTCAGCTCTTAAGAAAGTAAAAAACCTTTTTAAAATAACATTCAAAGAAAAAATTGCTGCCCTTGCACTTTTATTTATTGAGAGTGAAATTTTGGGGTTATATGTTCTGATATACAAAAAATTTTATAAATTAAAAAATTTTCCTCAAAAAATAAAAAAAATTCCTAGAACCCGATCGCAGCGCCACCTACCGGGTCCAATTGTGAATCTAACCATCCAGGAACCCACACAAACACACTCAAGAAATTTCATCAAAATCTATGCAGTCATTTAAAAGAGTTCAGTGACACACACGTACAGAAGAATTATATATATATATATATATATATATATATATATATATATATATATATATATATATATATATAATAATAGGTATATAAATAAGTTCTCAACTTTTTCTGCAAAATTAAAGTTTTATTTAAAACAAACAAAAAGCTTAAGTATCAAAGTATTCTCCGTTGGCATCGATGACCTTTTGCCATCTTTCGGGTAGCTTGTGAATTCCCTGGTGATAGAAGCTCACCGGCTTCGAGACGATAAAGTTATCGATGCATTTTCGGACTTCTTCTGTTTTGAAGTGCGTATCAGCCAAGTGACGCTGCAACGACCGGAATAAATGATAATCGGAAGGGACCATGTCTGGGCTATATGCCGCATGTGGAAAAAGTTCCCAGCCTAACGCGTCTGAAGCTCATCCGTGTCAAATGTTTGAGGGTCCCAGCGCGTGGTTGATCTTCAAGACTAAACTCTCCTCTGCGAAATCTTTGATACCACTTTTTGCACGTTGCATGACTTACAGCATTCTCACCATATGCAGCACAAATCATTTTGGTGGCTTCAGCAGCGTGTTTCTTAAGATGAAACGCGAAGTGGACAGAAAATCGAATATGCTCTTTTGTGATTGCCATCGTGAACACAGCTAATTATTGGGGTTATGTGCATCAAACGCCAAATCGCATGGTGTTTCGAAAGACCAAATGCCATTGCTTTAAAACTGCAAGAGGGCGGACTAATACGTTACATGTAAACGGTGATTTGCGTCCTGTGAAATCTAAAGCTGAAAACTTATTTATACACCTATTATATAAGTAGGTTCGATATCTTCAGAGTTTGTCTCATTTTTTACCCTGGCATAGTCTATGTTTTAATTTAAAATATATTATATTGAACCCATAAGTAATCTAACAGTAATCTAGCCTGTGGATTATTATATTTTACTGTTTATATTTCGTTTTTAACCCTTTTGAGACTGTTGGTACACATATGTACTAGTAGATGTTTGCGAAAGCCTAACTTTAACATTTGAAATATAATTTGGTTTAGAAATGTCCCTCTCAGTTTTACAGCTATTAGGAAGTGACGTACTGACACTGCCATCTAAGACCCATAATGGAAATTAAAGTAATTTGTCAAATTATGTGACAGAAGCAGGCGAAACCAAGACAATGGATTGCTTATTTTATCAAGTCAAATTCAATATTTTAGTGAAACTAGGGCCATGGTAATACGAAGTTACATTTAGTCCCTCCAATAAAAATTTTAAATATTAACCGTTACTAGTTGATTTTAAGCAGATTGTTTACTTGTGATACACATTTATACCGCTAGTCCTTAAGGAGTAATACTGTAAATGTTGATATTCGAGATGTTTTTTGTTTTTTTAATTAAAAAAACGGTTTAATCAATCATTCATCAAAACTTATAAGTTTATTGTATGAAGTTAATAAAATCCAAAAAAAAATTATTTTTTTGTTGCCACCATGTTTTTTACAGTGGCTAGTTCAAAATAGCGTTTTTTTTAAAATGGCCCCTTTGGCGTTGATAGTTATGTGGAAAATGAGACGTCTAAAATTAAAAACTAAAACAATTCTTTAAATATATGTGCATAGCTATTACGTGACGTAGGGAAATTGGAAAATTTTGATTAGAAAAAAAATGGCGGACATTTGAAAAAAATTCTTTTTCGCGTAAATTTTTGTAGTAAATTGTTTATATAAAAAAATACGGCATGTATCAAAAAACGGCTACCTGCCGTAATGAAGACACGTTTTCTGAACAGAATATATAATATGCTGTCAACGCGGTCAAAAAACGTGATTTCGAGATAAACGCGTTTTAAGTTTCGAAAGAGGAAAATCGAACTCTTAGGTCTCCTGTTCCTGGGCCGTATAGAAGCTCTTCCTCGGCCAAGGGTTGCCGGGAAGCTTGCAGGGCTTGAAGCCTTCAAGCGTGCTGCCATGTGCTTTATAACTGATGGGAGATGCGTGCGCAGCACTCCAAGCCGCCAAGAGCGCTAGAATAACTCATCAGCGTTTGGGGCTCTTTTTGAATATTTCTAGTGCAAATTTTTACTTGAGAACAAAGTGTTCAATTTTTTGAAAAATTTACAGTGTTACTCCTTCTTAAAGCTTATAATTTATGTACCAGCACTACCGTACACATGCTACTTTACTTGTAATACAGTATACCGTTTTTCTTTTTATAGATAGCAAAGAGAAAGTGAACACAAAAAAATTGGCAAATAACGCTTACCGAGATGTGTTGCAACAAGATGGTACAGATTATTTTGAAGACTCTTATAGGCTTTCTAAATCAGATTCTGAGTCAGATATTTATCCTTCTGACTCAGATATTTGTACAAAATCTGAATCAGATGACGAAATAAAAAATAAGAACGAAAACATATCAATTGATTGTGATACAGCAGACAATTTTACTAATTTTGATGAACAACCAACCACAATTCAATCAAATAACAATGTTTTATCAAGTATGTGGAAGGCACCCGACATTTTACTCAGAAATAAATTCCTGTAAATCGTCAATGTAATTTATCGTCGCATATACAGAAAAAGTTATCTCCCTTAGAATACTTCAAAAAATGTTTCCAATTTTATTATTTTGTCACATTCCACAAGGTACAAACGAGCGCCTCCATATTTATGCAACCAAAGAAAACAATCGCTGACGTATAAAAGAAATTATTTTATTACGGGCTGTATGTTCGTAATGTCTTACAATCATGTTCCAAAACAAATTATGTGAATTATTCTGTTCAATGATTGAAAGACACATTTAGAAAACACCAACAAGACATCGATTAATCGATTACCAAATTCCCGTGGTTGAGGGGCGAGCTGCGATACTGACGGACCCAGCTTCATTTCCGATGCTTTCTGATTCCTGGCGAGTAGCCTACTCAGTCACTAAAAAATAATTGAGTATCTGCGTTCGCTTCGTACAATGGATAATAATGGCGGTCGTTTAAGGCGCAATTCTTGCTACATCGCCCCGCATCAGAAACGGTGCGCGACGACCGGGCAGAGAGAGCGTACATATGAGAGTCTTAACCTCTCAGTTCGCAGACCGTCGATCCACGTGAGGGGGGGGGGCGTTAGAGCCTTACCATTATTTTTATTATTTTTATTATTATTATTATATGCCTAAAAATCATATTAAAAGAGGCATCAAATTGTGGCTTTAAAGTGACGTGTTGTTGGGTTACACATACGACTTCAACATTTATAATGGGCGCGAAACTAAGACACAGTATGGAACCCTTGACGAACACGTAGTCGATGCATTGGTAAACACTATTACCGACAAAGACGTCGTACTTTGTTTCGATAGATTTTTTAGCAGCATACACCTTATAGAATCAATAGGATTCGCAGCGTTAGGAACCTGCATTTCAAATAGAAAGGACCTACCCAAAATTGAGACTAATTGTAAGCTAGAACGAGGTGAGAGCAAATTCAAATGCACGGACACCAGAATAATGTTTGTTAATTGGAAGGACACCAAAGATGTTATGCTACTGAGCAATTGTCATGATAATTCTATGACAAATGTAAACAGAACTTTGAAAGATGGGTCAAAAATAAAAACTGATTGTCCAGAAATGTCTGCTTTAACAAGACAATTATGGGAGGATTTGATCGAGCCGACCAAATGATGGGTCTCTACGAATTATACAGAAAGTCAAGAACATGGCGGAAGAAGATGTTCTACAGACTGACAATGAGGTGGGCCGTAAACGCGTGGGTCTTATATAAAGAATCAAATAAGAAAAAATCTTGTTTTTGGAATTACTTGTTCCAAACTAGAATAGGTAAACTATCGAGCAAGAGGAGAGAATTGGGAAACGTTTGCCTCCACTTGCTAGTAAAAGGTGATATGCAAGACGTTATAGCATCTATTCAAAAAACAAAAAACAAAAAACAAACACGTACGAAAACCTACGCAAACGTTGTGTGAATTATAATATGTATCATGAGCAATAATAATGTTAGATTGTAGGTATTATAATAACATTAGGTTGCAAGAACCATGTAGTGTAGTGTTATATACAGAAAAATATTATATTTATCTTATAATACAAGTTTTGTTTTTCTGTGGATAATATTTTACAACAAATAATAAGTTTTCAAATGCCATTATAAAACTGTTGTGTTTAGTATATCTAGACGCCTGGTAACTGTGTGTACCACACAGTGGAACTGATGGCACATATAAGTACCCTAAGTAAAAAAATATTTTTATTTTTTTGTATGATATATTTACGATACTGTTGTGAGAAAATAGACACACTTCTTTTTTATAAATTTGCATAATTAAAATCCGTTTCGAAATGAAAGTATTTGTCCCTAACACAACTCTTATACCAAAACATTTAAAAAAATTAATGATTACAAACTATTACATTTTTTGAAATTAATTTTTTATTGCAACAAAACATACAAACTGAAACATTTCATAATCTAATATTCTTCCGACTCTATAATATTCTATTTAATATGGTGTAAGATGATGTAATATTATTACCAAAAATTTCTTAAAAAATTTTTAGTAAAACGAATATCTTATAAGTAATCGCACTTCTTATGTTAATATAATTTTACTTTATTCAATATCACAGCCATGAAGTAAAATTTCTATTTCGTACCAAAATTTTCGCAATGAAGTTATAATAATACCTTTTGAGTGAATGGTAAATCCTAAATCGAGAGAGCGTTTCGTTCAGAAACACTACTGCAGGGCACTCTTAAATAAATGTTGGAATAACCCGTAATCGTGTGTGGATAAGCAGAAAAGCGGAATCAAATCTCTCAGCGGTTGTAGGTCGGCTACTTTTTTAATTTCAGCTTCCGCTGTTTGTGTGTACATCTTTGCATTAGAAGCGGTGAACGACACGGGGGTTTCCCTTTTTTGTCGAGTCATACAACAGTAAAACAACTTGTGTTTATCTATGCACGTGCAGTTTGGTGAAAGGTGCGTAATGCAGAGTTGAGTTGAAACCGCTTTTCTGAGTTATCGACCATTGAATCATTGCATTCCTACTAGCTGACGGTTCTTCACTCTTGCCTGCGGCGGCTAAATTTGCGTAAGTCAGGCTGCGCCGGGCGATTCGGAGAATAGGCTGAGAGCGTGGTCGCTTTTCACTGATCGCGCCGAAATTACTGGAAACCCGCGAGCGACACACTCCTACTCTGCAACAACAACAAACAGGCTGCATTGCCTCAGGCGAAACCACTCTGTCTGTTCCCACTGTTCCCCACGTTGCTAGTGACGCTCTCTTGACCACAAGTGTCGCGATTGCCTCCTTATAACAGGCGCCGGTCAGCGGATTGCGACTTGACCGTGATCCGCCGGTGCTTTGGTACCTAGCATGGCTACCGATAAACAAACCGTGATTAGTGCCTCACGTGCAATACTAGTGATATGTTGTGGTTTAGTCAGTCTCACCAAAGCTCGTAAGTTACATTTCCATAACTTTTTAAAATTCCAGTTTTTGACGTCTAAATTCGCATCATCCCATAATAGCCTTGGTAGTTTTAATAAGCGACACGCATTTGTAACTTTGAGCGTTATCAAAAACTGGACATACAAGCAAGTGCTGATAATTTTTTAAGGCAGTGACGTTCTTCGTAAAATCGTACAATCTCGCGTAGTTCATCCTTAGCGATAATGAGTCGTGTGTACCAGCGGCAACGACCGTCGCGTTTGTGTTTTCCGAAGGTCTCGCTAGGTAATTCCCATCCAGGCGGCTCCAGAACAATTTGCTCTTTAAACTTCGCGTCGCCGGAAAATCCACGTGTAGCGGGACCTTGATCGACTTATCGCCTCTACTCCAATTGCTCTTTGAGTCTCAATGAAGGATTTCGCCACTGCCCATCTGAATTGCAAAATTAGAATAAATTATGAATGAGGAGATGTCGCAAGCGACACGCAACACCGGTGACTATGTTACATAAAGTTGTGATTATCCCACCGAACTTCGGCAAATATTCCTCTCGTGTTTGGTGTGGAAGACCATTATTTATAGACTTTTTGAGTCATCTAACTTCCTATAAATTTACCAGCCGAGTGTTAAATATTTGTTCTCCCTTAGATTCAACCACCTCATAGCGTTAAACGACATTTGATTAAATTCGATTGAAATAAAAAATTGGTTTCGATGACACTAAATATTCCTACATTGTGGTAAACTATGTCCTACCCGATTTCCGTTTGTTATTATTTAATAACCACACATAACAAATGGCTATAAACTTTCTGCTTTAACGAACATAGTCATCTGCCGTTACGGTCGTTTCACAGATTAACTTTAATTAGCCGACGATTTACATGCACGAAGGAAGGTTAGAGTTTGGTTTTCCGACCTCGGATTTAGTTTCAGTTATGAACTTTCCTTTTTAGTGTTTTTAATTTCGAAACCGCTACGTAGTCATGGATGATGTATAGCACCAAAAACACTTAACATCAAATCAATTCCGAATGCTTGCGAAAGCCTCTTGTGATGAAGTATTTTGGCAAATCGGCGTTTCATCAGCAAACAAACAACCTTAAAGTTTTGCAGTGTAGCATTCAGTTGTTATGTAAAGCGCCATACTAACTCAGGTATTAACTCCAACCTTGATGATTCACTAACAATCATTGTGTGTTATAAACAGCACAATTTATTATGTATGGAAATATGTAAAACCTGTTAAAACTAGTTGTTTACCAAATTTTGTTTTTATAAAAGTAACTCCGCGTTCCCTCATAGACTCCAGAAAAGCGTAAAAATGTATTTACAATCAATTTAATAATTAACACAATTTAATGTTAAAACACAAAACTAATGTATTTCATTTATTATGGTGTTTAAATGAATTATACTATTTCTAAATTCAATGTCATTTATGAAGATTTTATTATGGAAATATTGAATTAAACTCACAAGCTCTCTTTATGTTATAAAGTAGACCAAACAAAGTCTAATGACGCGGAGTTTTATACGCAACTAATTTTACGTTTTTAAATTATATTTAACTAACGAAAAGTTTCCATTTTCAGAATGGTTGATAGATGACGATGGCTGCAGGACTCCGTACAGGGGCGTGGGCACGTGCATGCCCGTCAAACAGTGCAAGCCCATGCGGGATTTCATCGCACAGTCGTCATCTCTCACCCCCCAGGTGATAAGCGTGCTGCAGGGCTACCAGTGTGGTTATGAAGGAAACAGTGTCAAGGTCTGCTGCCCTGACGGCCCCATAATCGTGCAAAAGCCAGAGAAGCCCGTTCCCGCCCCGCCCGACGTCGGCAATCACAGGAATCTGAACCTCCTCCCCTACGATTGCGGGGCGCAAGCTACCGAGAGGATCATCGGCGGAAACAAGACCTCCCTCTTCGAGTACCCGTGGATGGCGTTGCTCTCTTACGAAACAGGGAATGGGTTGGACTTCCGATGCGGCGGAACGATCATCAACAACCGGTACATTTTGACAGCAGCTCACTGCATAACCCACCTCACTACTCTCAAACTGTAAGTTGAAATGCAAGTACGAACATGCAAAAGTTTCATTGCGGGCTTCGCAGAGTCGGTGTCCGAGTTGGGGAATATAACATCAGTTCTGCTTTGGACTGCGAGAAGCCTCCCTTCGGAGATGAATTTTGCGCTCCGCCGGTGCAGGACGTTCTTGTGGGGGAGGCTATTCCACATCCCAGATATAATACTACGACATTTACTGATGACATAGGACTGATACGACTAGCAACACCGATAAATACTAACGTCGGTAAGAAATTTGTTGATAAATTTGTCTGTGTGTGAAACATTGGCGTGTTGCAGAAAGCGTGAAACCAATCTGCCTTCCCATCACAAATGAGTTGAAGAAACTAGATTTGAGTGCTAGCAAGCTTACAGTAACTGGATGGGGAGCTACAGAAACAGGTAACGTAACTGACTATTAGTATTAAGGAGAAAACTGAAAGCTTTGCTTCGATTTAGGACGAAGAAGTCCCGATTTGTTGCAAGTCAATATTCCTATAGTAGGCGAAAAGGAATGCATCAAGGCGTATGCTAAATCGCCGGCGGTGATAACACACAGGCAGTTGTGTGCTGGCGGCCAGAACAAAACCGATTCGTGTGGAGGTGACAGCGGAGGTCCTTTGCAGACGTTCACTGCACACCACAACGACGCCAGATTCGTTCAGTTCGGGATAGTGTCGTTCGGACCTCGGTTTTGTGGCCAGGAAGGCTTCCCGGGGGTTTACACGCGAATCGAGTATTACATGGACTGGATTTTAGACAATATGAAAGCTTAAAGGAGAATAAGTTAGACAAGTTTCTTGACTAGCAGAAGACTGCGCATATTTACAATTATTTATAGTTAGTGGTTTTATACATTCTTATTATTATAAAGTCGTTACTTACTAAAATATATGACACTACTTTTTTCTTTTGCGTTTTCTCTAAGCCCCAACTGGCCGCCCGCAATTTCAAACTAGCAGTCGCAGCGGAACGACCGCTGGTATCTGATGAAGTGACCTGGCCTTGTCCCGACCTTTTAGCTGTGTTCGAAAATTTCTGCTTTCGTGCACCGTTAGAAAAAAAGCGATAACGTGCAAATCGAACCTCGCGGGGCCCAAATTAAGTATTACGTGAGCGGGGAGCAAGTTCAATCTCCATACGCGAGTTAACGCCTGCGCGCTTCCGAATTATCAGCTCTGATCACAACACGCTTCAATCATTGTGGCGGTGCCACGCTCCAAATGACCTGGTATATTAAGTGAGCAGCATGCCTGCAGTTCTCGTCCTGGTGGCTGCTTTTCTGCTGGCAGGTAGGTTCATCTGCTGTAGCCCGCGTCTTCTCTCCTGCGAGCTGGCGCCACGCTTGTTTATTCAAATCGGGTCTGCAGGTATGCTAATTGCCGTTTAATAGTTGGAGGAGATTTGCTCGAAACGAGTTGGAGACGTTAACTGTATACGCCCAGAGTAATATCTCAAATTCATTCGTGCGTTTTGATCATAAAAGAAAAACTCCCATCCGATGAGTACATTACCCGGAACTTGTTTGCGGGCGACTCTCAATGTAGCACGACAAATCATTTATTTTATAACGTTGCACTACATACCTATTTATACTTTTTATACGTGTTTTATGTGAATCTTATGGTTTTAAGAAGTGAATACCAAATTTAACAAAAAAAGTCATTAGTGATTTGATTATAGTTACCCACAAGCCGTATCACGGGATCTAAGGAATTGTAATTTATGAAATGCATTGAGAATTTTATGCATTAATGCAGTCAAACGCTGCACACTGGAGTAAACCATAAATAATTTGCATCCATCTATGAATATGTTAAACGAAATAAATGGTATTCGACCAATCCCTTTTTCTTCTTTTTTACAACCCTGTCTACTTACTTTAAACGTATATTTTAATTTTTGGCACAATTTTGTATTTTAATTTTAAGTATTTCTAGTGACTATTTTTATAATGTCCAATCATTACTTTTGTTATCATCATATATGTATACATTATTTGTATCTTCTCTATATGCGTACTTAAATTAGTTAACCCAACCTTTTGGACTTTTCCTTATTAAAACCACGTTGTCACTGTTTTTGTTTTTTTAATTTTCTTGTTTACTCGAAGTAGTTATTTTATAAAAGTGATTGTAGCACAAAAATGTTTGTTGCCACTGAGGAAACGAATTCTAGCCCCCTTAACTCGTCTGCAACTTCCCCTTACAAACTTTTTGCGTGCTTTTTATAACGATGATCTGATGTAAGTTTGTCGATGCATCGTAGCTTGCATAAAACCCTCGACCATTATCCTTCTACAGTCAAATCCCGATTAACATTTTTGGTCCCTTAGGCTCACAGTTTTTCACCCTCCTTTCTTTGCATGTTTGGGATGTCATCAGAAAATTACAAAGAAGTGGATTGTTTAGACAAAACATTTATTTGATTTTCAATTTTCCTTACAAACATACACTTCAATACAATGTTTACATACGGTCACACATCAATGAAGGAAAATAAAAACAAATATCCATTTCATCTAATAACTATTATTAAAAAAAATTCTTGGTCTTAGAATTAGCGAAACTCTGAACTAAGTTATCAAAAGAAAGAATCTGTAGACACCCACTCTTAATAAATAAAAACGCATTTTTCATTATTTTAATGTTGATCTCAAAAAGTTTCTCACTCTCTTAAGAGCTAAAATCGATCGCTTTCCAGTGTAATTAATAACTACCATTCTTAGAAAAATTCTTAGAACGATGGTGGTAATGGGAAAAGTAGCCTGCATATTAGGAATTTTTGTGGTTCAAATTGTGTTTTTAATTTAGTATTTGTATGCGCTCTGTCAATAATTTTAATAGTTATTAAAATTCTCACACTCCTTAGGGAATGTTTTATATAAATCAGAAGCATAATTTTCCAATAAATGATTTGCCTCTGTGGTAGCCTCTCATTTTCCATTTGAGTGATTTTCCATAGAAATCCGGAATGTTTATGTATTTCTGTATTGAGTGTTCTTTTTCCTAATAAGTTGAGCTTCAGGGAATCAATTGCAACGTAATATGTTTTTATCATCAAAGGCTCTTTACAGTCTTTCACTTACTTCTCGAGGTTCTACAAGAGCATTGTTTCAGAAACATACCATTAATGCCATTTCAATATTCTTAATTATCTCCAATATCATATTTGTTTCATACTGTCCTTAGTCTGGTTATTATTATGGGTAATATGTATCAGAGCCAGAGCTTTACTAGCATCAGTGCGAGGACCCCAGAGAAAGTTCTTAAAGATAAGTAGTGTTTTTAAAGTCTTTTGAAGAACTAAAAAAGTTATAGATTTGTTGTTCTACAGAAAAAAAATCAACAGAGTACTTGCTGCTCTCCGCATTATTAAAGAATGGCCCACGCAAGGGAGACGCATGTGGCCAGAGTATATACTTCTTTAATTCTAGCTTGTAGACTTTTATGGCAACCAGATATGTTGCTGGCATTGTCGTAGGTTTGTTCTGTACAAGACCTACAAGTCGACATTGCAGCATTCGCTATCTCTTTACTTTTATGGCCACAGTTAAGAATAAACGTTCAACAGGATTTGTCGTTAGTAGCACATAGCTATTTCGTTTCTGTGCGACACATCTGGAAATGGGTCCACAATTATCGAATAATGCTTGGCATTTATAATATTTGCCTTAACTTGGTCTGCTAACTGTATAGTAAATTCGTTGATAGTTGTACTTGACAAGTATGACAGAACAATTTTTCCTTTATTTCGATCGAATTTTGAAATCAGTTTTATACATCCAAGAAAGTTACCATTTATTACAAAGCCCAATATTTCATTATCACCGTGAAATAGCACGTTCCTCCAAAGAGCTTGCACAGCGCCCGAAATACTCGACCGGTTGATTTTGATTAGACCAAACAATTTCGCTTGGTGGGTTCTCTATTCATTAACTTTTTATATGATAACTGATTGGTACAAAGTATTTTTGAGTGGCATTGGTGTACTGTCTTTTGGATTTTTTAAAGTCGGGATCATCGTTTTGTTGAATGCCATTGTAGATTACCAACTCATAAACTTCATCATTTACGCACCACAATGCTGGGCCATCAAATGATATAATTGAGTCTATCCCTTCGAGAGTATTTTCAGAGCTCTGCGAGTTTAAAGTCTAAAACTTTAGACTTAAAGTCACTGAAGTCGACGTTTTGGTATTTTTTGATCACAGCATCCTACTATTTAAGAGGTTTTTGGAAAGTTTTCTGAATTCCGCTTCACTCGGTCTTTTTAACAAATCGCGACAGTCTTTGCGACGATTAACTTGAACGGCGATTATTTCAAAGCTAAACTGAACTACTGCACAATAATCATAAATTATATTACTATTAATGCAATGATCAATGGTTACTCTAACAACACTAATTTATCTGCACTACTGTTGTTTGTTGTATGGCTTCTCCTATTTGACTGCCGCGAATGCCCATCTGCTACGCCTCATATTCAAACCTGTGGTTTTAGAACGAATTAGAAGGTTCTGAAATTTGCACTCAAGGGCGCCGCTAGAAATCACGTGGACGGTGATTAGTCATTTTGGAAAGTTCCTAAACAATTTCTTTGTGATATATTATTGTTGTTACACTATATTTTTTTTAATGCATTATACGTCGATGCATGATGAATGTATGATTCCAAAATCCTTTTTGAGTTACAAGTGGGATACTGTCTTTCATATTTTTTAGTCATCGTTTTGTTGAATGCCACTGCAGGCTATCAACTCACGAAGTTTATCATCTACGCACCACAACGTCGGGTTATCTAATAATATAATTGGATGTACCTCTTTTAGAGTATTTTTAGAGCCGTGTGAACTTAAAGTCTCATATAGCTGTACATTTTATGTACTACAATTTGTTCTTGAAGTCGACGAAGTTTATGATTACTGCATACTACGTGAAAAAAAGTGTCTAGTTTTGGTATTTTCTTGATCACATCCTGCTGCTTAAGGTGCTTTTTGAAACGTTTTCCGACTTTCGCTCCACTCAAATGCGCAGTTGTAGAACAATAGGGTAGCCGATTAGGCTAAGTAGAATGGGCTCACCCCAAAATCATTTCTATAAATCAGTTCGGGAGTTTTTTAAAAGCATGCAGAGATTTCTTACGAGTTACAGTTTCCTAGGTGATAAAAGGCATTTTCGTGTTACAATAATTTTTACAAAGCATGTGCTTTAAGTGCGTCAAGGTACTAAACAACTACCTATTTCTTTATAGTTACATGATCGAAACCCATAATTTTCTTTGCTCAAATTTATTTTTAATGTTGACGATGCTTAAGTTCTGTGAATGATATCATCATAGAGGATTTAAATACGTTTACATTATTTTTTAATACCTGCCATTCTAATGCTTCGGAAGCATTAGTTTATTGTTAAATGGAGTTATTAAAAGTGTGACTTTTACGACTCAATTTTTTGACATCGCTCTTCCAATACTGCAACCACAACAGACGTATCGCGCCCGCTAAGCCACAAACATCCATAAATTTTACCCGGCTACACACCGCGGCGACTGTCTATGTATTAACATGTAGTAACTCCACTTTTACGTCTTGCCACTTTCTTAATATTTTATTTTCTTTCGTGCGTTCGTTAAAAAGGATGGGAGCATGAAAACTCGTTTTCAGTTGATTACTCACGTAGTTGTTAAGCTCTGTCCGTAGGATTCTTTCTCCATTCGACATCAAACTACTTTCATCTTATCAATTTAAGACAGCAATACAAACCCTATCTGCGAATGCTCTGAGCAAAAATTCCTAACTTTTGCGTTTTCTATTATTACATTCGTCCTTCTTTCAATCCCAATATTTTCATACCGATGCAACTTTAGTTTCAGTAATATGAATAATTCCATTCTTTTTACGTTTACAGGATCAAGTGTAATGTTATTGCTATTTTAAAAAACAGTTAATATTTTTTGAATTATTTTTTAGACTAATTTAATCGCATTTTAATTAGTTAATTTTTAAAATAATATTCACACTTTTAAATTTTCTTACGGTATAAACTATTGGGTTAAAGTCGCCTGTGATTGAAAAAGTTATTAAAAGGTCATTAGTGACTAATTGACAATAACCTCAAAAGGAAAAAAACAAGATAGAGGCGAAAAACCGCAAGCGTGGCTATGTAAAAGTCTTGAACCAAAACACGTTTGAGTAATGAAAATGGGCAGCCTTAGACTGAAATACAAGCATTCTGTATATTTTAACGCCATATTTATTGAAGAAACCAAAACAAGGAAACCTCGCCTGATTAATATAAAACAAATTTAATAAAGGTAATAAATGAAATTATTTGGTTTCTAAAATGTAGAAGAAAAAGATAAAATAATTGAGAGTTAAAACAGTTATTTAGAGAAAAAATATTGAAATACAAGGTTACAAAATGGGTGGGATAAAGTTGCTCTATTCTTAAGCATATCAGACGACAAAAAACTCAATAATATTTGCTACATGAATAAAAATCTGAACAACCCAACCTCCAGCATTGACTTCATCTATCCTGCGATCTTAGCATTTTGTATCAAATATTTAGAAATAAAACAGAATAATCAACTGAGTTATCAGCATTTACTTATAATATTGCCTTTAGTAAACAAGAATTTCGCCATCTAACCTCTCTTATTAACCGTTATCTATCTAGTGATCAACATTTCCTATCGAATGCTTGGAATTCGAACAAGACAATCAATTGGGTTATCAGCATTTTCTTGCAACAACCGATGCAGTTATAACATTGCCTCCAAAAACAAGACTTTGACCACCCAACATCCAATATTGGCCTTTATCTGTCCAGAGATCAATATTTTCAAAGTTTGATTTTCTTTACCGATCGTTATTATTGCGCCCCAGATACGTTTTCTATACTTTTTTCCTCTATACTAATGTACACGTTATCTTTACTCATTATTTTGGTTGTGCTAAGATTCATTCGCAGCCCTATTCTCTTGATTGTTTGATTGAGTTCCTCCATCATCTGGGATCAGAGAATATTAGGATTACATTATTCGCGTATCTCAAATGACTTAGATATTTTTCACCTATTTTTATGGCTTTTTGCTCGTATGAAAGATTCTTGAAAGCGTGTTCTAGGGCGAGAGTAAAGAGTTTTGGTGATGTTGTATCACCCTGCCTAATACCCCTTTCAGTTTTCACGTCGTCGTTAATTTTTTACTTGCAGCGTGATATTCCTATATATGTATTCAATTTTTGTATATATGTAATTCACTTTTGCGTTTTCCAGCAAACTCAATACTGCCCACATATCAATTTTGTCAACAGCCTTTTGAAAGTCTATAAAAGTTAGGTGGAAGGGATGTTGTATTAATTTGCTTTTTCTATTAGGGTTCTTAAATTGTACAGATGGTCCATAGTACCAAATTCCTTACGAAACCCTGCTTGCTTTACTGGTTGGTAGAGATAGTATTTATTTGTTAGGATTTTCGTAAAGGGTTTATAGAGGTGTGCTAGCAAACTAATGGGTCTATAATTTTCCATTTTAGATGTGTTCCCTTTTTTAAATATCAGCATTACCTCTGCATTGTTCCATGCATCTGGTATCCTGCTTTCTTGTAAGCATTTCTTTATGAGTAGTTTAATCGCTTTGATAATAAAGTCCCCTCCTGCTTTAAGCATCTCTGTTGCTATTGCTCCTGGGCATTTTGCGTTTTTTATTTGTTTTAAGGCTTCTTTTCTTTGACCAGGTGTTATGTCAGGTATCTGCTCTGACCCTATGTTAATAACTTTTCTTCGTGGCTGATGCCTTTTCTCTATTATGCTTGATGAATATAATTCTTTATAGAATATTTCAATTGAGTGGCCGGTTTCATTTAGCTCTGTGGTTTTTCTGCTTAGGGTCTTCCTTGATAACAGCCTATGGCTTATTGTGATTACCCTAATAAATTAAATTCACAACCAATCTGTAATTGATGTCCCCTGAATCAATAGATACAGATCCTTTACAGGGTGTATCTGGAAATCTTCCAGTTCCAGGATTGGTCTCCCGAATGTATGTTGCATTTTCCTGCACCGCGCATTGCACTTACATAGGATGTGTAAGGCTGTTTCTGGTTCCTGCATGCAAGGTCACCATTTAATTTACCAATTTTTCAGAGGTGATCTTTAACAGGCGCATGTGCTGTGGGAAACCCTATTGTTATCTTTAGCTGTGGCCTACTTAGATTAAGGAGATTTTGGTAAGGTCCCTTATTGAAGGTTTTGCTGAAATTATGCCCTCGTCGATTCTTCCAGTACATTGAAATATTTCAATTGACTAGACAATTTCATTTAGCTCTGTTAGTTAGTATTCTCTGCACATTTTTCATCTTTATGATTTGTGTTCTACCTTTGGATAGTTTTAATTTTAAGACTTTCATATTGGTGTTGTATTGTCTTTTTTATGACTTTGTTTGTATTCTTCTTGTGATTTTTGTAATTTTCTTCTTTGTTTCATTAGATCTATTGTGTGTAAATTTAATTTAGTTACCTTTACTTTGGTTGTTTTTGAGCATATTTTCTTGGTTGCGGTTCATTTACTGATATTTATTTTATTTGTCGGTTGATGAACATTCAAATTTTTAGGTTTTCTATTGGTGTTGGTTTTTTCTCGATATCTTTTTGATGTTCCTCTTTTTTCTCTTCTAATTCTTTGCTAGTGGAAAATCTGTTTTTAAGCCTTTTTGCTCTGTTTCTTTTTGTTAATTACAAAGCGCCCTCTCACTATGCGATGATCACTTTCTGTTTGGAAACTATTTAGCACTAATACGTCCTTACATAACTATTTTTTGTTACCAATTATATAGTCTATTTCATTCTTTGTTCGGTGATCTGGGCTTATCCGTGTCCATTTGTGCTGTTCCGGTTTCTTGTATAAAGTATTAAAACAAAAGATGTTCTCACTTCAGAGAAAATTTAACAGCATTTTGCCTCTGGGATTTCTGTTTCCTAGCCCGAATTTTGTTATGTGATCAATGTCCCCATTTTTCCATTTTTCGATTTTAACGTTGAAGTTGTCTACTTTATTATCTTCATATACTTGTTCCACGTCTTCATCCTCATGAGTGCTCGTTGGTAAATATGTACGTATGATTTGTATCTCACAAGTAAATCTTATATATATATATATATATATATATATATATATATATATATATATAATATATATGACTCTGATATTGTGTGGTATTTTTTAATTTTGTTTCCATTTTTTATATATTATGAGAACTATGCCTCCTATATAGTTATATGGTCTTAGTAAACAGAATTTCTCTTAAATAGCATGTTTTTAATATGGTTACTTTTTTGGCTGGGAGACGTGTCTCACTTAATCCGATTACGTCTAATTTAATGAAACTCATTTCGTGTTCTAGTTCCTCTAACTGTTATTCCGTCCTCATTGTTTGTACATTATATGGAGCGATATACAATGGTAGTTGTTTTGAGTAGTTTCTTTTTGATGTGTTTATTTTTGGAGGATTTTAAGACGAATTTTTGCTACCTACTGCTCCTCCTCCCCAGAATCCTTAGGACAAAATATCGAGACAGTGTGAGATTCGGATTTTGCTTCTCTACTCACCTGGGGTACTGCATCCATTGCCGTTTTAAAATTCAGACGGTTATGCTTTAAATTGATTTCTCATAAAGCAGTGATACTAAGCAAAAAATATAATTATTCGCTGTGTAAGTACAAGATTAATAT
The DNA here is from genome assembly GCA_036346155.1 of Sinelater perroti. NCBI lineage: Eukaryota > Metazoa > Arthropoda > Insecta > Coleoptera > Elateridae > Sinelater > Sinelater perroti. The sequence goes on from JARFIY010000276.1 coordinate 235,397, forward strand.
CTCATAAAATTCAAACAAATCAAACAAAGCATCAGAAGAAATCAAAAATGCAGTCAGACGAGACAGAATCAGCCGATGAAGAAATACAATCACATCAAACTAGCACAAAATATCTTTGACTATTAAATCAAATCAATGTAGCAAAGAGAAAATATTTAGTTGAAATAATCTAAAAAGAAACAGAAATAGCATCACAAATATGTAGCAACTTTTTAACACTAGGGTAAAATTATCTGCACAATGGAAAATGTGCAGAAAATCTGTAGATGCTTTAAAATTAAATCAATAGTACAAAAACCTTAGCTGCTTATTATTGGCTTGCACAAAAGTTTTAGAACATATGGTTAGAATTGGAACAGTTAAAGAGAAATAAACGTTGAACAAATAATAAATCACTCAAAATTAAAAGAAATAGTAACTCCAAGAGCTATTTATCTAGTTAGATGCGACAATCAATTATGATATATAATAGTTTATTAAGAGCAACATCCAAATCTTTGTAAACCGTTGTTTGAAAAAAGCAGAAAATTTTTTCATAAATACAAAGAAAGTGCGCAAACTCTGTAGACTTAAAATTGGGAAGAGAAATGGAGATAGAATTGGCGTATTCTAAGATATATTTTTAAAAATGCTGTATTATAAATAATCCAAATGAAAGTGGATAGTCACAAAAAACTGAAGCACATACTGAAGAAACGTTACTTGGCATTAAGAAAAGAAACAAAAATAAATAAATGGAGTTATTATGATAGTCAAATCAACTCACTCAACAAATGTGTGCTTTTTAATGCAAATTATTTTGGTAACACTCATTTTCGAGTGTCAGGTCTTGGATGAAATAGAATCTTTCCATTATATTGTTAAATTGTTCTTCCAAAACATACATTTCTACATGCGTTCCATTTTTTATTTACTTATTGAAGACGGCGTTTCGAAGAAATTATTATTTTTTATGATTTAATTAGACCACATCCTGGCATCGATCTGCAAACATTTAGATCTGTCTAAAGTATCACTCTTTTGGGTTCAAATCAAACAACTCTTGAAATGCTTCCTCAACTTTACAGAATGATTCGAAGTATTTTCTCCCAAAAAGTGGTCCATCAAGCTAAAAAGGCTCGAACTTCTCTTTGCTCTGTGGACTCACTTTGTACAAATCAAAATTAGGTACTTTTTCATCACGTCTTAAACTCGATCTAGTTCGAAATGGACGAAACCTTCAAAGTTTTATGGTTTGATTGCTGGGCTTGCTGACCTCGTACGGCCCACTGCTTCTGTCGGTTGAAATTGATTTAGAAAATTTATTTTTTCACCGTTATGGTACATTTTTGGAAACGGTTATGTAATGAATTCTCGAACAATTGAAAGCAAATTTCAGTTCATGTGGATTTTGGCAAGGTTTTATGTGCATAAAATTGAGCCGTTGAAAATGTTTTAGAACAATCTATGGTCAGTTCCAAGCCCATTAACCAAGTACCACAAACTCGACAAAAGCTTATTTTTAACGTGGTACATGGTTTTCTCTATTCAACTCAGATGGACGACCAAAACGAGGCTCGTCTTTAAGCGAGGTATCTATATTATTAAAGTGCCAAAGAAAAACATATGCTGTGAATCGAAGAAGCAACCGATTTTAATGGTTGAGGGCTTCTTAGATTTGTCTTGAAGAGACGGAGTGCGAGTTATGGTTTTGAATGCGATCTGAATTAATAGCAGAAAAAGGGTGATATTTTAACCTAAAAGCGCTTTACATCTGTTCGATGTTCATTTTATTTGCAACATTTTAATCGTCGGGTCATTTTCCGACTAATTTGATTAACCTAAGTGCCGTGTGTCATTTATGTTAATAAGCATTGTAACCGTGCTTCGTGCGTGATAAAGCGGAACCATTCATTTTCATAAATCCAACGATAACTCTTCTATCATTTAAGGTTTGCAAATGTGTTCACTGAGATTACATAAATAATTTAGCCAAGCAAGAACAATTAACACGACCAGAGAATTACTGCCCTTAACATGAAAAGTATCACCTTAAAGCAATTGAGTGTCGTTACGCACTATGAGTGATGCGTGGAATTTATCAAGTTAATAAATTGTTTGAATTTAAATAGGAACGCAATTTCAGCCATATCGGGTTCCTTATTCGTTTTTAAAACGCATGTTCCATTCGACAGCAGTCGACTTATTCATTGGCACAACCTCTTAGATCGTGCAGATTTTATTCAAAACAACTCCAGTAATGCAACCTGCTTTCCAGTATTGACGAAACATAACACAAGCCGTAGACTTATCATAAAACATCATTGCTACAAATATATTTGTTAAAAATTGCGCAATCGCACGAAACAATAGGCGTAATGCTAAAGAATAAAAAAGTGAAATTTTACAGGCTGTTGCTAATGTAGTAGTGGCCATGACAACTTCCTTTTTTGTTTCCAACACAGCTTGGACTTGAAAATAGGCCCCGCCAAAAATTTAAAGCTTTAATTTTGCTAAAATACTCAGGGCATACCTAAATAAAATTTAACTAACTACTGAACGTATAGACAAATCTGAGAATTGATTGCGTCATAATTCTTTGAGAAATATTCCTCCACCTTAAAAACTGATGTAATCCACAACTAGCTGTTGGTACGCTCCTGTTTTAATGGATGTTTGTTAGTTTTAGAAAGACTCTTTACTTTCTTTCAATGACTGGTTCTTATTTTCATAAAATTATGCAGAATAGTAAAGTTTACCACATTAGAAGAAGAAACTTATACAAATAAAATTATTATTATTATATTTATCCCATTATACATTTTGTTAAGGATGAACAATATGTGGGTTTCAGGGGGAAATTATAAGTTGATGAAGTATTGAAGGTGAAAGACGAGAAAATCTGCTATAGTATTCAGAAAATTATTTTATACTAATTTATGCTGTATAATGAATCTGCTTAGAGATTAGGTGATTTCTATTATAGTCAACTAATAACACAATGTTCTATGTAATGACAAATATTTGGCATATCGTTAAAAGGTTAACAATAAAATATTCTCCAAAATTGGGTCGAAGAGTTACTAGAATAGATTATGTATTTTCCAGTGGATGTTCAAGTTTTCTCCTAATTAATTTACCAATTATTCTTTTCCTATTATTCATAAACTACCCGTAAAGCTTCAAATAAACTAAATGTATATCATTTTTTAAAGGAAAATATAAAAATAAAAATGAAACTTCTAAACGTTTCTGAGAAGTATCATTTATCAAGTTAATTTTGATTTTTGTTTGAAATTTTTCTGTGTTAACAAATCCAATTCCATATACTTATCAACGGTAAGAAAAATGTTCTCTAATCTGCTCTTGTTTGTGCAGGCAGTAACGAACAAGCGATAGACGACGAAAAATGCATAGAGAACTACAAATGCATCGAGCTGTATAAATGCCGAACGTCTTCCGACTTCATCTACCCTTGCAACGAGGCGCAAACGTACGTTTGTTGTCCGCCTGAAAGCGTCGCAGGGAACACTTCAGTGGTTCTCAGAACGGCTAATTTTCCGGATATCTGCGGCATTAATGAGGTACCTGATAAAATAACCGGCGGGGAGATAGCCAACATTGGACAGTTCCCTTGGATGGCTCTCCTGGGTTACAAACGTAATTTCTTTTTTATAACTTTGATGTCTGCATGCTAACGACTTGCGCTACCGTACTGTTTGCATAGAAGCAGAATTTCTGCGGCTTCAAAAATATCTACATTTTTAATTGATTTTTTTATATTCTTTATTCTTTGCATCTTTCTAACTTTTTGTATTATTTTTTTGACTTTTTATCTTTCTATAATATCTTATTTGAATAGTTTTTGATTTAGCATTCTTTTTGTTATTTCATTATTTTATTATTCCATTTAGAAGTTTTATCTAAATTACGATATTAACCCTTAGTGATTTGCCCATTTGCAACCTTTCAACTGCGTATTATTTTTTTCTTACCGTTGTTTTCCTATTACGTTAAACCATATTTCTTGACTTTCATTTATCTTTTTATTTCTCCACTTTAAGACTCCTAGGGTATTCTTTTTTTTTACAAGGCATAAATAATCTTATATTATTTCCCGATCCGAATTTATCGTTTTAGTTTTACCTTTTATTTATTTTCTTCTTATTAACAACAATATTTGACAGTTTATTTTAAATACAAAGAAGGAAAATACTAACACTTCGAACCATACTATTTAAGTCTTCATTATAATAAATCCCTCCAAACAAAACCAAATATTTTACCTTTATTTTAGACCTTCATGGACTCTTAAATCATAATTTAAAAATTTTACTGGCAGAAATTTGATCTCATGCAAGCAGTATGGGAGCGTACAACAAACGCCGACATTTCCGCAAAAACACGTTTTTCTAGAAAGGAGTCTGGATTTCGTCGAATTCCTTTGCGGGGGCTCTATAATAACTGAAAAATATATTCTGACAGCGGCGCACTGCATCTTCATCGACCCAAGACTAAATTTGTATGCATTTGGCGTGCAAATTTCCAAATAATCTCTTACGTGTATTACAGAGTTGTGGCCAGAGTCGGAGAACTAGATCTGGGAAGCGACATGGATTGCGAAACTGTGGGTTTAAACGAAACGTTTTGCGCGCAACCTTTCGCTGACATGCTTATCGAGAAAACCATCCCTTATGAGAAGTACAACAATCAAACTTTGGAGGGAGATATTGCTTTGATTAAACTCAAGAATGGCATCAAGTTTCACGGTAGGTTCAGTTTTAATTGAAAGAGCATCTGCTAGTTTGCATTTTAGACAACGCCCAACCTATCTGCCTGCCTTTTCGCAACGACATAAAGTTTGAAGCCAACGCACGGGGCAAACTAACCGTAAGCGGATGGGGGAAAACCGACTCTTGTATGCAATAACTATTACAAATTATGAAGATATGCTTATACAACAATTTGCAGCTGATGTAGGGGGCTCTACTAAGCTACAGTATGCCCATGTGACTGTATGGGATCAGAAAAAGTGCAACTCTTCTGTGCCTCCGAAAATTCGACCGGTGCGAGTGTCACAGCTGTGTGCAAATGGGCCTCGAAAACAAGACTCGTGCAAAGGCGACAGTGGGGGACCGCTGGTGAATATGACAGTCATAAACAGTGATATCAGATATTATCAAGTTGGACTCGTATCATTCTCTTCCACGCAAATTTGTGGAAACGCTGAACTGCCCACCATATACACAAGGGTGGATTATTATATGGAATGGATTGTTTCTAATGTGTTGTAAGTTTAATAATAAAATAATGTGATTACACCTACAAATACTTGTCATAAATATTGCACACATATATTTAGCGCGAAAAATCCTTAAGGTATATCGCACTTTTCTTTCTCTTCATCGTTTATATGAAGCGTTTCTTTCAATGTTGCTCGATCTTCATCTTTTACATCTGATGTTTTACCAGACATATCACTCAAAGACATGGGACTCATGAAGTGCCTAGGACAATACTTCGTAATAAGATAATCATTGTGTAATTTGGATACCAGCTCCTCTCTTGTCACTGGATGCTTCTTGTACTATAATAAAAAGTAAGTAAAAAAAATGCCACATATAACAGCACAATTTACCAAAGACTGCCTTTCGAATAGCAGAGGCATTTGATTAACTCTGCCGTACATCAGTTCCATTCTATGACGATGCTCTTCGTTGCGCATTCGTTCTTCTTCCTTCCTCAACTGCAAGCGGATAGCTAAGTCTTCTTCGTGGCTATACGCTAAGGCTTGCCATGCTGGCTTTTTCCGCAAGATCTTCTCCCTCCACCGAACTTCTCTTTAAGCTTTGCCTCCTCCAGTTTCTTACACATTTCCATTTCCATTTTCTTCCTGTAACAACACTAACTTTAACATAAATTACAAATATGTGCACGTACTTAGCTGAATGAATCCTCAGCACTGCCGCTAGGTTTGATTTATTCACAGAAAGAAGTTCTGCCGCTGAAGCTGCTCTGTAATTTTCGACATTTTTGCTGCTGCTCGAAGAATTTCTCGAACTGCCATAACATCGCTTTAGCTATTTAAATAAGGCATTAGGCAAACATTAATCATTTAATTGGAAAGTAAAATTTTACCCTTCGTTCAGCGTGCCTTTTGGCAGTTTTAAATTTAAAAGGACTTGGACTTGTGGTTATGTAATCCTCCTTGAGATCCCTAAGCTTCTTTTCCAAACGACTGTGGTTGGCCTTGTAATTTGGTATCGAGGAGGACTTCAAAGATGAATTTCCTTCACTTTCGGACTCAATATTTTTCAAAGATCTAGAGCACACTGCCGACTTTGGCTTTATTCTTTCTCGCTTTGCCATAGAAGGTGGTAGGGATGCCGAACGCAACATTTCTTCGGCTCTAATTTTTCTTTGAAGTGCTCTAAAACCGATTATGCAATTTGTATATTACTACGCTGCATAGTACGTACCTGTAAAATTCGTCTTCGTGCATTTTGTGGTAAATGTAGTTGCTGAATAATCCCCTAGGTATTGGTTTCGCCCGAAACTGTTTGAGCTTAATGGGAACGTCTTCTGTAAAAATGCTTGGTGATGACTTGGACAACCTTTTGGTAAGTGCCTGCATTTCTTCTTCCCTACGAGTGAAGGAGAACGGGCGCATTTGAGCCTTTAAAGCTTCTTTGCTTTTTTTCTTCACAGTTTCACTTCTGAAAGTAGAAGATTTTAATATAATTCAAATTAAATTTAAACAATTTGCGCAAAATGATGTAATTAAAACTACTGTCTAGTGTAGAAAATTTAAATTACATACGTAATCTTTAAAAATAATTGAAAATTATAATAACTAAAGTAACAGAGTTAATTAAAAATAAAACTTACTAACGAAATTTTGGAAGTTCGTAAACAATTAAATAATGTAATAATTAGCACTTTAACATATGCTAAAAAGTAAAAATGCAGTAATATATCTTAATAAACTTGTAATAAAATTTTCATCTAAAAGTGAATTATTTAAGGGGTATGCGTTTTACATTAATTATGATGATGGTGGTGAGGCTCTAACGCCTACGTATTAAAAATTTAAGACCCTCACTTCCTAGTTGTCGTGGACCATCTTTGATATGGGGCAACGTGACAAGCACTACATCTTAGATGACCGCATTATTAACCTTTGTTCGAGATGAATACAGGTACTCGATTATTTTTACTCGCCAGGCACCTAAGGTTAGGATTAAACTCGGGTCTGCCCACACTACATCAAATTCTAGTTAAAACTACATTAAGGGGTAACACCACTCTAGGATTTTTAAAAAATCGGTTTTTTTTTGTTTTTGGCTTAAATTGTACTTTAGAGCCATAAAAATGATGTACAATTGGTCCCACGGCGAAAAAAAATTAAAAGGTTTTATTTTCGATTTTTCCACATTCATTTTGAGCGCAATATTTTCGAAATTTCGCGCGCTCGGATTTATTACTTTTATACTACTTTCACGGCTCAAAATAATGAGTGGCTGTTTTATTTCGGAGCAGAAAAATCATCCAGAAAGAAAGAGGAGGAGGCAACATCGATGCAGATGGTCAAATGTATGGCGCAGGCATTGCAGATTAAAGGTAAAAAGAGATTTTACGAATTTAAGTGCTTATAAAACTTTAAACGCGTTTTTCTTGAAACTACTTTTTTCGACCTGGGAGGACGGATTATTCGAAACCCGTTCAATGGATCGATCTGAAATTTTAACTGTAGCTTCACAATTACATTTTCCATATAAGTACGTAGCCGTTTTTTGATTCGATGATAATTTTTTTTATATATAACATAAATAATTTACTGCCGATCCCGTGAATGAGTAACAAAAAGGCGATATTGAAAAGTAGCTATATCGCCGCCATTTTGTATTGAAATAATAATAAATCAAATTTTTTTCACATTTCAATACATGTTTAATAAGCCCTTTAAAAAGAAATCCTATTTCTTTTCCCACTATCCCAAAATAAATTGTTAAAGGTAGGCCTTTTTTCGGTCGCTAGAGTAGTGTTCTCCCTTAATGGTATCAAAACATTTTGACACGTACATATATTTTTACTTTCACTACGTGATAATTTCAAAGGGTGAAAGATAATTTACAATAGTAGTCTAAGATTATCAATTATAAATATTCGTTGTCAAATAACCTGAATATTGTGCCCATTTGCAACACATCCTTACCAACCCCATGTTAAGAATGAAATCCTATTTTGGGTGACTTTTATATTACGCAACGAATTACTAAAAGACACTGTTTAGTAAAACAAAACCTCATATTTTTATTGGATTGTTTTTCTCCAATCAGTGCTACGAACTTCACATCATCAATTACCATAAAACCATCAAACGTGTTTTGTGCCGCGAGAACAAGCGGTACCAGGTGCTATAGACCAGAATCTGCAATGGAGCACCCTACAGCCAGATTTTATCAAACTTAACAGAGAAGTACTCCAGCTGAAGTTACACAAATTGATAAGGAAATACCGGATAACTGAAGCCTTGCGATTATATGTTCTGTTCACAAGAAAAGAGATAACTGCAAGAAAATGAATATTGTCTAAAAAACTGCTTATCAAAGTTATAGTTTGGAGACTGACTTTTTATGAAGGGAGCGCTAGGTAGCTAGCAATCCGAGTTTAGTGCAGACAAATTAAATACAAATTAGCTCTTCATTATCAGAAACATTCTCGAGAAGTGCAACAAATCTATCAACGATAAATCAATAGTCTTGAACCAAGCCGTGAATATTTTAGTAAAATCTCTACCGTGAAACTTTACGGAAACTGCAATTTACAGCCCTCCAAGACCCGAAATATCATCAGAAAAATATCAAAGCTTTCTTCATATTCTGAATATTAAATTCTTCATCGAGGGCAACTGGAATGCCAAACACACACACTGGGAATCAATAATCATTACCACAAAAGGCCAAAACCTACTGCCTATTATGACAGAAAACAATTTCACCATCTCACAAACGAAGCACCCACATACTGCCCAACAGTTTCTAGATTTCTTATACTTTTTCATAATTAATGGAATTCCTCAAACCAACTATGCAACAGAATCTTCCAACTGGTCATCCTTCGGTCATTGCTAGTATAAGTACAACTGTTAGTAGTAAGTCTTTTTCTCACAGATTAACATAAAAAAACTTATTGAGAAGAATTCCACCAACGTAAACCTTTAACTTAGAATCAAACTCCCTGAAGATCTAGACGAAGCTATTTAACACTTCACAACAATTGTGCAAGAAACTGCTTGGGATCCTACTCCTGAAAATAAATAAACTGTAGAAAACACCAATAACGTTTTGCTGCACATTCGCCAACTTATCAACAAAAAACGACGAGTCAGAAGAATATGCCGAAGGTCAAGAAATATTGATAATTGTTGTTATAATCAACTCCTAATATCACTATACAAAACCCAAAACAATTCCTTTAAACAGTATGCTTCTAATCTCCTGAAGATCGTACATTGCGGCAGACTACAAAAAAGCTTAAACGGACTCGACTATGTATCCCTACAATCCGCAAATTTAATGGCGTGGGAGCATGCACAAACAAAGATAAGGCTAATATTTTCGCCGTACACCTCGCTGATGTAATTAAACCTGACCAAATAAAAAAATAGATTTTCTTGATGCTGCATGTCAGTTGTCTCCTCCCATTAAACCGATCTCCCCATCAAAGATCAAACATTAAATGAAGAAATTAAATATATGCAAGACTCCCGGGTATGAGTTAATAACAGGGCGCGTATTACGACACTAATCTCGAAAACCCATTGGTTCTACTTACAGTCATCTACAATCCCATTCTCATCTGACTTCCCGATTATATGAAAACGTACTGAAATCATCATGATAACTAAACGACAAATCTCCGCACAAACCAACATTTTATAGGCCCATTATCCTTTTACCCATACCAAGTAGTTTTCCAACAACTTTTCTGAAAAAGAATTTATGAAAACACTCTTGCTCAACTACTTATTGGATTTTGTGAAAGACACCATTAAGTACACATAATAATCAACAAAATATCTAACTGTATAAAAGAGAAAAAATACTACATTCCAATAACTTTTATCTGCTCTTACAATCTATCTTCTGCCTTATTGCATTGGGTGTTCCGCAATTTTTTATACAATTATACACCGTCGATATCCGTGAAACAAACAATACAATTTCCTCATTTGCTGATGATTTGGCTCTTCTAGCTGTAAAAAATAATTCAATTGTGGCGTCAGAACATCTGCACGCTCACCTGAATATTCTGTCCGACTGGTACCATAAATAGAAGATCGCAGTCAATCATTTTAGCTTTACTACCATACGAAGCACCTACCGGCAACGATAGAATGCTTGTGCTTTCAAAGCAGGAAACGAAATACCTTCGACCAGAAACAAAAAATAATCTCAAATGTCGCCAAATATATTGCCTCATCGACCGTAATTCAAAACTTTCTATACGCAATAAATTGCTATTGTACAAAATCGCAATCAAACCAATATGGATATATGGACTCTAGTTATGGGCTGCGCAAAGTCATATACCTAAAAATCAAATAGATGTTCCAGTCTAAAGTCCTGAGAGCACTAATAGATACTTCCTAGTACCTAAGTAATTAGACGCTTTATGCTAACCTAAATATCACTACCGTTACGGACAAGATTCAACAGATTGCTTCTAATTACCAAGGCCTAGCAACAAACCACGACAATGATTTGGTAAAGCAACTATACACTAATGGCACCATCACCAAAAGTTTGTAAAAAATAAGGCCCCTTGATCTACTATAACTTCGACAAAGTCTTCATTAAGAAGAAGGTCCAGTGGGTGCTTCCCTTGTCACAACTATTACTTACAGCTTATTTACTGAATAGTCGACATGGAAGCAGATTGTAAATCCTGCAAATATATTAATTTAAAAAAATAAAGCATAATCGTAACGCTTAACGTTCACTTTAAGAACTTCAAGATACCAACTCCCTCCCCCCTCCCCCACACACACACACGCTGCAAATAGAACAAACTGAACTAGCCAGAAATTACCAGAAACAGATGGTTTCTGCTGTTATCACACTAATCAATAATAACATATACATATGTTTATCGTTAATTAAATTATTTTGGATTAACAAATGAATTTCAAACTACATAAATATTTTGACCAAATTGTTTATAAATTCGCAAAAAATTCTAAATATGAATATTAAATTCATTAAGTGTGTATTAAACGAAAAGTAAGGACTCTATTCTTAGAAAGTTTATTTTCTGGAAACTTGTTAGATATATTTTATAAAATTTATACAAGGCGGATCTCAAAAATACTGTAAATTGTTTAATATCTTGACAGTAGCATAGACTTAGTGCGCACGCATGCACGCGGCTATTCAGAGAAGTTCTGCCCTGCTAGGGTAATCCCGCTGCTGGCAATCAAACGTAGTCAGTGTTAAAAGAACGGATCACACTACAATGAAGCAAGGGGCCAACATTGATTGAGAAAAACGTAGACGGAGACGACGTTAACAAGTGAAACTCCAGACATGAGAGAACAAATGCGACAAATGCTAGCGCGAGATCACTGATATTAGCAACGACACGGTGCGTACCAATGTTCGCAAAGATTTGCTTAATAAATCGGGTATACAAATCAACAAACTTTATTAGCTTGGTAACTACTACCAAAGATCTCTTTCTTCTAGAAGTTTTGTGAACGTTGCCAAAAGTGTGTTCCAAAGGATTACGTTGTTTTGAAAAGCAATAAAAATAATTTTTTGTATCTTCTTTTTTGTTTGTTTTCTGATACTATCCACCAACATTTTTAGACAAATCTTGTATATATGAAAAAAATCTTTGACTCTGTGATCGAAATAGAAAATGCATCTGCCGTTGTATACAGATATAAATGTCCCAAAAAAAATTCTGTTAAAGATTGGATAGTATATATATTTTAATCGTATGTAAATGATATCATAATGTAATATTTATTTATGGATTCGACTATTTGCTTGACTTGGCAATTATATAACAATACATAGGCACTACTGTAGATTAGTAGCAAATTAACTAACATACTAATAATATTACTATTTATTTTCACAATCAGATCTCCTTCCGGCGCTTTGAAATCACCACGTAAACTGTGCCTAACCTCAACTGTCTTCCTTAATGTTTCGTGTATTGGTTTAAATATCTTGTCGCGTGATTCTAGAACTCTCGCGGCGTCGCGTTGGAGCACCAAGTAGATTACTGGGATCTTCTTTCGTGATGCGCCGAAAATTTTCTAAATATTTGTTCGTTGTTCCGTCGCTGCAGCTATTTGTATTGTACCGCAAAGGTATATACTTTGCGGTTCAAATAGCAGTAAATTGTCTTTTCTAACCCTTGTAAACTGTGGATAAGATTGCATACATTGATCTGTTTCTTCGTTTCTTCGAAGAGCACTCCTAGCGTATTACTCAGGAAGTATACTGCATAAACATTTATATAGGTTTATTTTAGAATAGGAAGAAGTCCTAAAAAATGGGTTAAAGTAATCATACACCCGGTTTCTAAAAAAGGGCATATAACTGTGCATGACAACTATAGCTCTCCTGACGTAACTTACAAAATTATGGCTAGTTGTTTAAAAAGAAGTATAAATGACTATTTTAGGCGGATATCAATGCAAATTTAAACAAAACAGATTGCAAATGACGAATCTTTACAATGACGTAAATAGCTATGCGTATAATCTAGACTTGCATGTTATATTTATCGATTTTAAAGTTGCTTACAATACCATATGTAGAGAAGAGCTGCACGAAATTATGACTAATCTGGGAATAGCGGAAAAACTGATACGGCTGACCAAAGTAAGGGTATTAACAAATAGAGGTATTTCAGAAGATTTTCGAGTTAATTGAAACTTGAGACAAAAAGATCTGTTATCCCCAACATTGTGCAATGCTAGAAGAGATGCAAAAAAAAAATAAAACACAGGCACACAAGGCATCCCTTTGCAACACCTCTACCAATGTTGATAAACTAGTAATAAGGTGACTAAAAAAAGGGCAGCAAAAAAATTATAAATTAAAGAGAAGAAAACCAAATATATAATAATGAGAGGAGGAAACACGAAGGTAGAAAATGACCTGGTGATAATTAGTGGAGGGTCCCGCAAAATGACCCCCCCCTGTTTTCAATTAACTGACGCCCGCAATGTATTGATAAACGGCGTTTGGGTGGTACATCCTGGAACAACACAAGACATGCCATTTTAGTACCCGTCGTGGCGTGAAGTGTTAAACACTGAGCGTTTATGGTAGAGATTTATTTTAAAAATGGTAATTCTGTAATTGTGACGGATATTTCATAGATATTTTGTTCCGACCAAGAAAACCATAATCTAAATACACAATTTCCAACAGACTGGTTCTCGCCTTAGGAATATCTGACCGGAGCGTGCGAAGAATTTTACCCTGCCATCTCATGTTCTATCTGTACAAACTGATGGTGGCCCAGGAACTCAAATAATGCAGCTGATACGCCCAGCAGGCTACTTGAAAGGATATGCTAACCAATGTTCCGACTGATTCTGTTGTGCTCGGTAGTGACAAAGCTCATTTTTATTTATTGGACTGCGTCAATAAGCATAATTTTCAATGGTGCCCTCACAAAATCGTTGCCAATATCATGAGCAACATCTCCACAGGCAGTATGTTAGCGTCTGATGTGCTGTTGCAGAATTTGACATTATAGGGCTGTATTTTTTGGATGAAGCAAGATACGCGGTAATTATCATATCTACCGCTATATTCCTAGAGCCCAGATTCAACGAACATGGAAATGCACTACTGTGATTCCAACAAGATGGTGCTACTCACATATGGTGAGAATATTTCAAGAAGTTCTAAAACCAACGTTTTCAGGTCGCTTCATCTCATGATTAGAAAAAAGAAAAATAAAAAAAGATTTTTATAAAGCAGATATATATATATATATATATATATATATATATATATATATATATATATAACAGTGAAGGGTCCATACTAACGGCAATAACAACATACAGAAAAAATTGCAATTTTTAACACGAGAAAAACCTTCAAGAAATAAATATATAAATATAAGACGATTAATCTAAAGAAGTAATAGAAGTAAGGAAGCAGGGAAGAAAAGCATACTTAAAATATAATAAACTAATTATAAAAGTACAAGTGTACAAGAATAGTAAGATTTTAAAAAGCAACATACAAAAAAAAAAGAAATTCCAGTATCGAACAAATACTACAAAAGTACAGAGAATACATAAAAGATTTAAAAAAAATTAAAAACATAATAAAAGAAGGCAAATAAAGAGAATGAAACAAATTAGGCTCTAATGATTCAGAAGAAAAACAATTAAAACCAAACGTCACACCAACAAAAATGTTTAGACTATTAATCCAACTCCGACAAAAGATACAGGAGATAAGAACCACAGAGCATAAAAATAAAACAAACAAGAACAATAGCAATTCAAACCTATTAAAAACAACAAACAACAAGAAATGGTATTAGAAACATGTAACTTTAAAACAATCATTAGAAAAGAAAAGAATTAGTAGAAAAATAAAAAACAGAAAAATCTAAATACTGGAAGTTAGTGAAACAAAGGAAGAGGGCAAAAAGTATTAAAAGGTAAATACACACTATATTACTCAGGCAATGAAGAAAAAAGCAAAGAAGAAGTAGGGTTAATAATTGCAAAAGAAACAAACAAACGAGTACTAAATAGAAGTCCGATAACTTCAAAAATCATAAAGATGAAAGTACACATACAAGATACAAAAATAAAATAATTCATTTATATGTACCCCTACAAAAAAAACAAGAAAAAACAAAATAGATCATAGATAAACGTAGAGAAAGGAGCACAAAACACAAGAATGGAGCAGTAGTGCGAAAAGAAAAGAAACAGCAATGGTGTAGAAAGTAACCTACAAATAGGGAAACTTAGTTTATGAGCAAAAACTATACATTTGTGGCACTAGAACGGAATATACCTTCTCTAATTGACGATATAATATATAATAAAGAATTGTCCAGCAAAATTCAAAGAATAACAAGAACGGTGTAATACCGTAAAGGAAACTTTCTACGGCGGTGCGAAATTGTAACGGTTGCCGTTAACAAATTTGGCTGAAAATCAATCTCATGAAAGGTACTAACCTAAGATGTGTGTATGCCACGTTTGAAGTGAATCCGTTGGATAGAACGGAAGTTATCTTGTCTCCAGACACACAGAAAGACATACATTTTCGAAATCGTAACGGTCACTTCCGGTTGCCGTTAACCGATTTGGCTGAAAATCAATATTATGAAAAGTAGTGATCTAAGATGTATGTACGCCACGTTTGAAGTGAATCCGTTGGATAGTACGGAAGTTATCTTGTCTTCAAACACACAGACAGACAGACGGGATGATAATCTCATTAACTTTCTACTATAAGCTCCGCTGTAGAAAGTTAATAACCGACAAACCTACCGAGTTAACAACATATAAACTGGTAATAGAAAAAACAATAATAATTGACAAAATAACAAAAAAAAGGACAGTCAGTATATAATAAAACTACAATAGTAAAGCTAAAAGACGAAGATTTGAAGAAAATAATGTCAAAGAAAAGTTGAAGAAAACTTACGAAATAGGACAATAAGAATTAAAACCATACATGGTGGTACGAAGTAGTAAAACACAACAGGGAAACATATAGGTTGCAAAAACTATGGAATACTACGTTTAGTTTCAGTGGCATTGAAAATTGTTAGTAAAATACTCCAAAGAAGACTACAACAAATAGGAAGAATATTGTAAGAAGAACAAGAAAGACTCGGACGCAACAGACATATCACCGACTACATTAGCGTATTAAGAAAAAATACCTCACATTCATAGATTTTAAAGTGGCTTACGATAACGTGGAATCTTGGGACTCTCTTCAGCGATTTCAAGTTATACCAAAATAGCTGTGATAAAAGCATATACAGGGTCCGGTAAAATAATCTTCACTTTTTGAAATAACAGCTGCGCGCAATGCATTGGTATTCGAATTGTGCATCCTTGAGCAGCACAAGGCATACCATTTTAGTACCCACCATGAAGTATTTCTTAAGGAAGCGGGAGGCGCAGTGATTATCACATCTACCCGTTATGTTGCGATTTTCTAGAGCCCAGACTCAACAAACATGGAAATGCACCATTGTGGTTCCAACAACATTGCACTACTGCACACACGGCGAGTATTTCTCAGAGGGTTCTAGAACTAATGTTTTCAGACTGCTTCATCCCATTACATGACGACATGTCATAGATTACCAAACCTGTCCACTTGTAAGTCCTTTTGTGGGAACACCTGAAGGCTGAAAGTTTTTCAACGCAAGTCGCAAACTATTATTAATAAATTAAATATTTGGAGAATATCATTTTGAAAACTGGTTAATGACTAAGTATCAAACATTCTTCTTTGTGATGTTACAGTAAAACGTTAAACATAATCTATGTTGTTCTTTTTAATACAATTTCGAAAAGAAAGAATTATTCTATCGGATCCTTTATATGGTCAACCAAGTATTAACGATAACAGCTACGTCTTATCGATTATGTTAACTAAAGCATCTTCACAGGTTTCTAAAAGACCCGGCTATAAAGAAGAAGCAGGCCGAAAAAGCAAATAGCTGTTGAACTTTGGACCTACATGGGCAGCAGAGCTAATTTAAGAACATAAATACGTGTGTTTTTAACTCTCGGAAGGCGAAAACCGAGCCTCGAGTGATCGAACTTTCAACATTTTTAAAATTATTTTGCCGTTCTCTAAACTACAGCTTTCCTAAAAGCCGTTATGAGGATGCTTATATCAAGTTTCGTAAAAGACGCCTGGTATTTCTAAAATAACCCACGCGATTTACTGTTTAGGCAATTAAAACAAAGATACTAATAAATTCATGTCACACATACAAATAGGTTATACAAATCACGTATGAAGTAATTTCCATACAATTTCTATGAAGAATTTTTCGATCCATCAGACTATAAACCTTTTTATTCTGCAAATTGAAGCTGCATTTTCTGTCATCCATTTAAGTTATGACCAATTTGAATGGAATTTCCAGAAAATATTTTCTGCATTTTTATCGGAATTATATTATACCATTCATCACAAAGTTGTTATAATTTATTTAAAAAAACTAGTTATCAAAAAAATGGGTTTACAGCTTCTTCGCAGATATTTATCAAAATTCAACTAATTTATTTTTATAGAAACATGTAAAACTGGCTGAATAACGTTGATTCCCCGCATTGAACGCACATTTAGTGTAAATTAACCTTAGCACTTGCAGTTACATCGGAAACTCGAGTTCTCGTATTCCTTATACCGATTTGTTTTAACGTTTTGCTATTCGTGTTATTCTCTTTGAATATGTTATAAAAATACAAAGTATATTCAAAAAACCCGTACATCAACATCAAACAAATTCGTTTACTTAAGCTCTTCGTGCAATTGTTAAATGTCACAGAACTGTAATACGTGGGCTGACGATATTTAATGCAATTTGGCAACCTTGCTAAATGCGATCTGACATTTGCATCATACAGTTTGACATTTTTTATAGCATACGTACTCGTTTTGTCATACGAACGCTATCTGTTAACTTTCGACAGCGGAACGCTATAGGCGAAAGTTAACGATTTTAACATGTTGTCTGTGTGTCTGTCTGGAAACACGATAACTTCCGTTATAATCATCAAATTCACTTCAAACTTGGCACACATATACCTTATGTCAATACCTTCTTCGCTATTGAATTTCAGCCAAATCAACCAAAGGTCAAGGTGTCAACGGTGAGGTCAAACTGTCTGTGTGTCTGTCTGGATACACGATCACTTCCGTTATAATCATCGGATTCACTTCAAACTTGGCATACATATACCTTAGGTCAATACCTTCTTCGCTATTGAATTTCAGCCAAATCGGCCAAAGGTCAAGAGGTCAACGATGAGGTCAAACTTTTTTCCATCACATAACATATGTCATGTGATACCTCATTCGAAAGCAGACGTCATAAGGAACATTAGTTTATTTCACCTCTCGCTAATTCGCCACACCCCTGTCGAAAGTTTCATTTATGGTTTTACACCATTCTCGTTTTATTTTCATTAAAATAAAAATTCCTTCTCGGGCAAAAAGATAGAATTAAATTGTAAACGTTTTTTACGACTTTTTATATTGATTTAATCGTGATCGTAGTTCACTGGCCGATTAATTTAAGGAAGGTCGTCCAAAATTAACCGTGATGCTAGCAAACATCGATGTGGTGCGCGAACTGGTAAAGCAAAATAGGCACGTGACTTATTGTAAAATTCAATCATTAATATAACTAGCATAAATTCGATATTGCATGAAGATTTAACCGCATAAGTTAACGTCGATTGGCCGAAAGAAATGCTCAAGAAATACGATCACTGTGTTTCAAATACCGTTTACATCATCACAGACTAGAAATTTTGGATTTATGCGTATGAACCCGAAAGTAAACAGTAGTCTTCCAAGACGAGTCGAACCCAACAAAAGTCATTTATGTTCGAAGTACTTCGATGCAAATGGTCACCTGTTTTGTTTTTGAAAAAGTTATAGGAAATCGTAAAACGGTCAATTCTGAGTAATACAATAACCATTTATTTCGCAGAGGTCTTTGGAAAAATAAGTAAAACCAACTCGCGACGTCGGATCATTTTTTACCATGACGATACGAGCTCATACATATCTATGCAAACAACTGGCTCTTCAAGCACTCAAACCATCGAATTGATGGGTCATCAGCCGTATAGTCCTGATTTGTACAATAACAAAATCTTTTGGTAAAGAATAAACTGTGTGGACAACAATTTTCCACGTCTGAAAAGGTTAATGCTTTCAACACTCATGTTTCGAAAATACCTAATTTCATGTGGAAAAAATGCAAAGAAAATTAGTTATGCAACAATGTATTGGCCGCCGGAAAAAAAATATTTTGAATTGTATAGGGCTATAGTTGCTAGATGGTTGAAGGAAAATAAAAATCATGCTTTTTTTACTTGCTATTTTTGTCGAAATCTGAGGGAGCAAAATTTTACGCGTCGAAAACAAATAAATTACTATAACTTTGACGCCTTCTGTGCAAATGAGCTGATACTTCGTAAGACATTCACGTAGGCAACCCACAACTTAACTACGTATAATATTTCACTATCTATCACTTGAGTTACAAATAAATGTCTTTGTGACAACCAACCCATGTGAAAACCATACCCGGTCTCCCCTACTGCCCAACATGTAAAAAAACAAATACAAACACTTGGAACCAAGTGCTTTAAAAAGGTTTTACGTTTATTGAAAAATCTGTTGCATCACTTTCACATATTTTGTTTTTATGCAATTTTGAAAAGTATTCATGTTTGTATTATAATGGTTTTCCAATAATTCATTAATTAGTAGTTCCAAATTAGAAGTTACAACTTTTAATTAGGGTCTACTTCAAATCAATGTATTGATCCAAAAGAGTATTATCTTCATCTATCACTAATTTACATGGCCATGGAATAAACCAACATTCTCAATTGTCACATAAAATATCTTTCGCCAAAAGCTTCCAAATGATTAATATTTGAAGATGGAATAGAGTACTAATACAATAAGTATATTTTATTATTATAACGCGGAAAACTTGTTACTTCAGGAAATAATTTTCCTTTCACAATAATAAGTTATATTCTACTTAGAAATATTTTATGATTTCCTGACTCATAACTTAGTTTATCACTTTTTGTCATTCTTTCTATTTTGAGTTTTTGTTTCCACTATGAGATGCTTATTCTTCTATTTCATTTCTTCATCTTAACCTTTAGCTTCCTTCCGTTACTCTTACCTTTTCTTTTATCATATTTTCCGTAATTTCATCGTTTCAATTATGTTCAGGTGGTTAATTAACTTTTAATTCATATATAAAAATAACGGTAACCTAAAACTCTACAAATATTTGACGATTCAAATAAATTCTTGATGGCGAACTATACAAGGTAATTTATACATACCAAAAGGCGAAAATGAATATTTGTTGGGAGTAAATTGTAAGCAAAAAATGCAAAATACTTTTTTTCCAATCGGCTTTTGTTTTGGAGATATCGAAGCTCAAACTTTTAAAAAACACAATTTCGAGTTTCACAAAAAACTAATAGTAGGCCATATAAAAATTTTATTTAATCACTATAACGGTTAGACAGAAAGAAAAACCATTACTTTAACTTACAACTCATGTTCAAAAAATCCACCGCCAACCGTGATGCAAGCTTGGCAACATAAAATCACTGAGTTATAAACTGCAGCAAAATCTTGTTCATTTTCAATTTTAAGTACAGCATTCATAATTATGTCTCGTAATTGCTCTTCATTGTAAATTTCTTGTGCATAAACTAGTTGTTTTACATGATCCCAGAAGTAAAAATCTAGTGGATTTAGATCTGGTGAGCTAGTAGGCCACTAAACTGGACCGCACTTACCTATCCACCTTCCATTAAAATGGTTGTCTAGCCATTCTACAACAACCCTTGCAGCATGCAAGTGCACCATCGTGTTGATACGTCTGCTAATAACTAGTGCAAGTGATTATCCAACAATTTCAAGTATTTAATTTATATTGGTAGTACACGACCATTATAAATCCCACACCACCAAAATATGTGTTGAAAACGATGTCTTCTAGATACGTTAGAATGTTGTACTGATCATACATGCTCATTGTGACAATTATTGATACCGTCTCTGGTGACAGTAGTACAAAATAGAACGAATAAAGTTAGGATCTTGCCCGTGCTGTTCGAGAATCCATCGCGAAAATGCTAATCTTTGTACTTCATCTCCTAGTGTAAATGATGAACACACTGATAGTGGTAAAGATGCACACATACTTCCCTGTTTAAAGTCCTCCAAACAAAGTTTTGAGAAACTTGCAGACTCATTGAATTTCTTCTGGTACTAATTCCTGGTTCGTCAAGCACTGCATCAATTACTTCTTCTTTTCTTACAGCGTTATGTCGTAGATTTACACCACCAGTGTGACGATTACCAATTCCACATTATCGCAGTCTATGAAATGCATCGAAAATACAAGGCGAGATGGTTGACGTCTATTCAGGAATCTTCTTTGATATTATCGACAACTTTCTAGAGCATTGTCGTTGCAAAAGCCATAAACAAAAATAATGTCGGCATATTGTTCATTACAAACTGCATTCTTCTCAAAATTTATATCTTTTTTACGCTAACAATTGAGTAATACTATGTAACAACTATCAGCAACTAGTAAATAAGTCTTTTGTGACTTCTATGACTTACTATTAATTTTATGGATAAAAATTATTAAGTTCAGAAAACTTCATGCCAAAACAAAGGCCGATCGGAAAAAATGATTTCGCATTTTATTTTTCGCCTCTTGGTATAAATCACTCTGTATAATAATTATTTTATACAATGGTCTGCCAACATTTAACAATCTTGTTCATTCCCTATTTGTGGGAAAATATTGTGGGGTAGCTTTTAATAGCACCCACAGAAGTAATGCATTCAAACTAGTTTCCAAAATTAGATTGGGGAGTTGTTCACAATACTCATTTGCTATGATTGTTTCCACAATATGATAATTCTACTAAACAAACATCAATACTTTTATTACATGTAAATGTTTTGGCAAAGATTCTGTACTTTTATTTATTATTTTTTTATTTACAGGTCCTTTTTTGTTGTACATAATTACGCAAGATCCACTTTTTAACTTTTGCTCGACTCGTTCCACAATCCAGAATGTTATAGTCCACCAAAGAATATGGTACTCATATAATGAGCTTAGAAGTAAATAAGAGGCTCTGTAAATAGCGAAATTCAGACGCATTGTTAATATTAAGACTTTCAACAATTGAATCAGTTGTAATATTTGAGTTATTTTTCGCTAAAGCACACATATCATCATCAATTCCGGAAGACCGTATAGAGTGGGTTTAATTGTCCAGGTTGTCAAAATCTACTCTGCACTAAATTATGATACTACAAGCTACCCTTCACTATACAACATAGTATAAAACAAACATCAACGCTACCACGCGTACCATAAAAGTCCAGCACAAAATAGCATACAAATTGTTGAGAGAAAGAAGGCACAAAATATGAGAGAAAGCAAAAGTACTGAAATAAAACGACAATAGTAGTCATAAACAAAACAAGAAACTAAAGCATTTGTAAAAACCGCAGTATGAGCCTCATAATAATATAAAAGTATTGTTAACAATTTTGGCCTAACAGATCAGCGATACACATTATGAACTAAGACAGAGAAGTGATTTGGAAGGGAGGAGGGGGAAGACTAACTTGGAACCATATCCTGCCGAGATTATGTGGAACATACGTGTTCCACTAATATTAAAATTATTCAAATTGTAAATTATTATAAATCAATTGTATTATAAAACATGGAGCCGGCGAAGAGATTGCTCTGTAAGCAATCCCAGAACAAACTTAAAAAAACCTTTCGATTTCGATTTCTGGAAAATTCGAAATCGAATATCTCGAAAATTATTCGACATAGAATTTTTTCGACTTCATTTTCGAATTCAGCGTAAAATTTCCTATAAGAATCACATTTAAAATCGTAATGTCGAAAAATTTCCCGAAATTCGAAGTCGAATATCTCGAAAACTATTCGACATAGAATTTTTTCGATTTCATTATTGAAATCAGCGTAAAATTTTCTTTAAGAATTACTCATAAAATCGCAATGTCGAAATTTTCCCGAAATTCGAAGTCGAATATCTCGAAAACTATTCGAGATAGAAACTTTTTGATTTCTATTTTGAAATCAGCGTAAAATTTCCTATAAGAATCCATTTTAAAATTTTAAAAAATCCATACTTTTGTGACAGCGACAGACAGACCGACAGACCGACAGACATATAGAATTCAGTAACGAACTTTTTAAATTCGTTGATAATAAATAAACGCACGCAAGACAAAATAAAACACATTGTGCTCATTATTTTAGTTCTTTTCTGTATGTTCCTACGTATATGGTCACTCATATTCAATATCAGTCTCCATGCACTTATTAGCTTCCTTTATATTTTTACTATAGATTTTTCAGCGGTAATTAATCTTCCCAACAATAATAATTTTTTTGTTGTCTTAATAAATAGTCCACGAGTTTACCATAAATATCATACCAAAAGGCTTCTTCCGCTTTTTGTTGAATTTTCGTTTAAAATCGTTCAAAAAGCATTTTGTTTGGACAAATCAACTCTTCTCATTATTTCATTGCAAAAGGCAACAATAGCATAATGGTACTTTTTCCATCTTTCCATTTTTTGGTCGCACTAAAATTGTTCGCTTAAAATTCACCTTTCTTCTAACAGTCGGTGAAAATAGATGTCTCCCAGTAAAATATGATACCATATAAAGAAACCTTATAATTGCAAAGTTTATCAAATACTAATAATGTAATATCAGGATTTGTTATTGTCTCAACAAATTTTAGAATAACATGCTCCCCAAGTGCGATTCCTTCATTGTTATTTATCTCTATTTCCCCGTAGATATTCATATCATAAACGTAATAAAACTGTACATCACCCTGTTCCCATATTTTTATGCCCTTTTTCATTGTTTTTAAAAGCAAATATAATTTAAAAGTAGACTGGTTCTTGAACCCAGACTTCTTGCTTTTGAAAAATTATCTTCAGAATTTTTAAAGGCCATTAAAAGCAAAACATAGCAGTTGTTATTCTAGAGCATAATTACGATGAAGTTTAATTACTACTGTCAATTTCCTTGACAGATGATCGATTCTGCGGGTAAAGAAGCACTGTTTCTTCGAAACTTAGGCATCGTCCACCAACTTATCCAAATCGTTATCAACTTCTCTCACTTGCCAATTTTTCTGGACATAGTGGTCCGTGTAAACCTTGATAAAAGAATAAGGTGGTTGAGAGAGCAAATCTCATCTTCTATTGGCGATGGATTTACCGCGTGGTGTTTGATATAAGAACGGCCATTTCCATAGGTTCTTTTGCACGATCTTTTGACTTGAAAACCAACCAAATTATGCCAAATAAACGTTAATATTGAACTATGTCCTATCATTTTTATCCTTGGCTGTTCTTAAAAAATGGCAATTAATTATGCGTCAACCTATTGATACAGAATTACTATAAGAGAATTATCATGCCATCATAAATATTTGATATAAGCTCCTCAAGTTACACTACACGGGTCTGGAGTATTCCCCCATTAATACTCCTCACAATGATAGTAATGCTGTTTCGAAGGTCATCCAATTCTGTTGGCACTAGGAGACCTGGATGGGGTAGCCAAACAATAACAAATCTTCCATAGCACGTTGCCCAACCCAACGGTGAGTCCCTCATTTAGATAATTAAGCATTTCACCATACCAACAAGGTGAAGCTCCATTTGTTGAAACCTGACCCGTATTAGAAAATTGTAACGGTCCACCCATTCAGTTACATAAAATTTCGTCTCGTCGCTGAAATTACAATATATTGTTTAGAGTAACTCATGTTTTTAACGCGTTGTCTAGCTTCTAGGCTAAGTTAAAATATAATAAAGGATTTTATTGTTTAATTGCACAGAGAAACATTTGACGATCAATAATGTGCAAATCTCGACACTTAGTTGTATGACATCGCTCATAAGGGACCAGTTACATCATGATTTTTCCTGGGTCAGTTTCAGGAATTTTCTTATTTCTCCTTGCATGGTTTTCTTCCGAAATATGCAAGCAGTGATTGGTCCAATTTAAAAAAAAATGTCCACATCATATGACGATAAAACAGCAGCAAGAAAATCTATAGTATATCTTGGACAAACTTAATTTGCAATTTCCATCTATATAATCCTGAAGAACGGTTTCCTTGAAGAGAGCGCCTTTTTCCGTACAGCTTCGTTACTTAAGATACTTATCAGCACCTCCTTAGCAGATGAACGTCAGAATCACTGCTTTGTTACAGTATATACTTCACGTCCCCATCAGCCATGCATTCTCTTCTACTTTTGTAACTTATTATTAATAATATAAAAACAAAAAACATATAAACAACGTATTGAAAGTTATGGTGTGCTGGGAAACCACTGAGACGTGTATAATTCGCACAAGATACCCAAAATGTACTTACCTGTATTATACAAAAATTGCGCAACTCGACGCTTAAGTTTTACAACAACTAATTACTCTTCAAGCCGCCAAAAGAACCTCGCATAAAATGGCAACAAACGAAACAGAATGAACC
This sequence comes from Sinelater perroti, assembly GCA_036346155.1. Lineage (NCBI taxonomy): Eukaryota > Metazoa > Arthropoda > Insecta > Coleoptera > Elateridae > Sinelater > Sinelater perroti. The sequence continues at coordinate 260,771 of JARFIY010000276.1, forward strand.
CATCTCGTACACCTCAGAATATAACAGCAGAAAATGCAGTCACTGCAGCGCCACCTATCGGTATATACAAGAAACAAACATACAGGGAATATGGGAGAATCGGCGATATGCGTATGGGTGAAAATGTACGGGATTATGTATCCAACTGAGAGCAAAAAGTTAAAAAATGTTAGACATAAGACAAAAGGTATCTCAGTTTTTATCACTCGAACAACATCCAAGTTAAAGCATGCGCAATGTTAGAGGTAGAAAAAATTTCAAGATATCCAAACAAAATCATAACAAAATGACAGCAACAATTAAAATAAATAAACTGCAACGAACTCTGGGAATAGATGAAACTCCGATCACAATATTTTTTATGTAATTTTAGCAATCATTTGCTACTAACTCACCGCCTTTCCTGCTCTTCTATTATTTTATTGAATAATGGAATTCTCGATTCTAGTGGTACCGGATTAGCCCGAAACATTTCTGGCTTTTCTTCTTTAGGTTTTTGGACAGTCTGCATTACATCATCCACAATTTTGTTCTCTTCGTCCCTGCAAGTAGCTCGAAAGTTAATTAATTCACGATTATTACTTAACCAGAAGCTACATACCTCACGGTCATTTTGAATGGTTTGGGGATCGTAATACCGTCCTCTTTCCATCCGACAATGCTTTTATTTTTAACGGGACTACTGGGAGCACTTCTGGTAACCAGCGGCAACTCCCAATCAGAGTCAGATCGAAGTTCGTTGACACTCAAGTCTTCCCAAACAAAATCATTATAAGACCCACTCGACTTTTCGAACACTTTAGACCCCGCTGAAGACACATTTGCTCTAGAAGACTTAAGCCGGAGGTTAGGAAGATCAGGGCTATCGCACTTGTCGCTGGGGCTTTCTATTCGCACAGATCTTCTAGATGGCGGTTTAATAATAGGAGCCTCTTTGTCTGAAGACAGTACAGATTCTACATCCTCATTTTTCACTCTATTTGTTGCAAATTTGTTCAGTGTGGGTGTAGCGCAAAATTGCTTTATTGCCGGTTTGGGGCTAGCTTTTGTGTTGCGCTTTACCTTGGCGTTCTTGATGTTCAGATTCTTGTAGTCTTCTATCCAGTCTGTATTTTTAGTGTCGTACTTGCGTTGCTGCTGGATGTATTCGTAGAAAGTCTTCTGCTTCTCCTTCAAGTTTTCTAGTTTCCGATAGAAGTCTTTGTTAGAAAGATGATTTACATCGTCATACTCGGGAATGCTGTCGTAGAACTCGATCAGCGACCTCAAAACGCTTCTGTCCGAATCGGGCGAGAACTTGTTCCGCGCATTTTTGCTATCCAGGCTGAACTTGCGCGCCTGGTTCTGAATGTAACTCAGGTACTTCTGCTCGTAAATCGGCAACGGCTGGCGGCTTGCCGGGTCGCGGGGAACCTTGAGACAGCTGTTGTTGAACACCGCACCATGATGGCCCGACATGGTGTGCCAAATTGTTGCCTAGATTATCGTGGAAAATTAAGTGACTCCCATAGCAACCGACAGATATACCGGTGGCTAATCGATACATCGACTGCACTCAAGATTTTTTCTAATATTTACGAAACGCGTGGAGCAATTAGCATCACGAAATGTTTAATGTAGAGTGCACTTGCTCGAAAGTGGTTTGTATAGTTATTGCGTGTTAAAACGAAAAAGTAATATGAGATTCATTGCAGAAGTTTAAACGGAGTATTTCAAAAATTAAATAGATAAATAAAAAACCCATAATACTCCTAACTGCAACTCTACATATACATAGTCTAGTAAAAATGTTACCATATATCTGTTTTTTATAATACTTTTTTTAAGGGAAAGTAGAAAGACTCCTTAATACAACTAAATGAATTATGTAATACAGAAACAGTTTTTGAGATAAACGAATAAGTTCAAGACGAAGAAGACGAATCTACGAGTTAATTTAATTCACTGATACAAAATTATAAACCATAGTATAAGAGTAGGTATATATAGAGTGGTGCAATACTTTCTCCCTCTGTTACAGGTTGGATAAGAAAAAGAGATGTAAAAAAGTTTTGTTTCAATGTGTTTTAAAGAGGATATCGACCGAGTCCTTCATTACTCTTTCTAACATGTATAAATAAAAACAAAAGTTTTAGTGCTAGATTTGTACAATACAGCTAAACAAGTGAAGAATGCAAAATAGATTGCTGCTTCGATATTTTCCTGTGTTCACACACTTCAAGGACATCATCCTCTTCTCACTACAGAAACATTACTTCTTTGAAGTTCCCTACCCACAACAGAATCGTTTTGCGATCAGAAACGGAGGCCCAAAGCCCAAGTCAAAAACACGTCAGAAAAACACGTTGTGTGACCATAATAGACATTTTTCCAAATATACGTTTCGACAGCAAACACTTTCTGTACTATAAGGTTTTTGTTCACGACAACTATAACACGCGTAAATTTATTAAACTACTTATCTATTTTACTTGCAGGTAATCAAGTTACTCGATAATATTTACATATACTAGAGAAATAATTACTAACATAAAATTACACTCTATAACTGTATTTATCTGTAATACTTCGCTAATAATTCACTGCATGATACGAGTTTTGAATGCTACGGGAACCATCTGATAAACATCTGAAAACTTTTTGCATTATTTAAATCTTTGCACGTACATGACTGCATTCCTAGAACGTATTATGTAAAGGTAAAACGGTAACCTTCGACAACCACTCGCATTGAAGGCATTACGTTCGCCATTCGACCGTAACGTTTCGGTAGCCGCTACGGAAGGCATTCGAAAATTCGTTGAAATACATTCCCCAACTAACTGTGCCTACTGGAATCATGTTTTCCACCCTCGGGCAACCCTTAGTTTTATAACGTTTCTTTGAAATTAGGGAAGGAGTTTTGCCCACTCTTTATGTATGTAAAAATACAGTTTCTTAAGCTATTTTGGGTGTTTCGTAAATATATAAAAATGAAATTTATTACATTCAAATTTGTATTTTAGAAAGCATACAAAATAATATTCTTTTAAAACCATACAGAGCAGCATCAGAAGATATTTGGACTGTACCTGCTGAAACTGTACAGCGACACGCAGGTAGGCGAAATTAAAAAACATTTAAGCCTATTGAATGGACCATCAAATGTCTATTTTTTTTATTTATACATGTATTTATTTAACATAGCTTCAAACCACTCTAAAAATATTAAGTCTCTTCAAAACAAAGAACACTTAAGATCGCTTATACTAGGCGCACAACTAAGTTTCGGGATTTCACACATGGATGGCGCTAACGACACATGTAGTCAACATACATGTCTGAAGTTGTTTTTTTTATAGCTTGGACCGCTGTTAACAATAACCAGTCGTAATACCAACACACGAAAAAATATTTTTTCTAACAAGATGTCAAGCTTTGTACCAAATAAACACAGATTTGCGAGAAGCTTGCTTTTCTGTATTTTAACTTTAAAAAAATGCAGTTGAAGCACGTCGTTTACTCGAGGAGGCGTACTGCGAACATGCACCATCAAAAACTACCTAAGATTGGTTTAAACCCTTCATTTTGACACTGCGGACAAAGAAGATGATATGCAAACACAAAATCAGTTTGCGGATACATTAAACATAACTCGCCAATATATTTCCAAACATTTATATGCCATGGAAAAAATTTAGAAGGAAGGAAAATGGGTGCCGCATGAGTTGACTGAGAGACGGGTGGAAAATTGAAGAGCCACTTCCGAAATTTTGCTTTTGAGGCATAAAAGAAAGAGTTTGCTGCATCGAATTGTTACTGGCGATGAGAAGTGGATATATTTAGAGAATTCCAAACGCAAAAAATCGTGGCTTTCACCTGGCGAAGCATCAACATCGACGGCACGGCCAAATCGCTTCGGAAAGAAGATCATATTATGCGTTTGGTGTGCGTATAAGCTATTGAAACTGAGCAAAACTGTCAATAGGCATTGCTCCCGACAACAACTGATATATTTGAACCATGCATTGCTCGAAAAACGTCTAGAATGGGACACGAAATACGAACGAGTGATATTGCAGCACGCCAACGCTCCATGCTATCGCACTGACATCGTCCAGGACACCATCAAAACGCTGAAATAGGGATCTGCTACCGTATCCACCGTATTCGCCAGACCTGACCACTTCCGATTATCACTTGTTCCGGTCGATAGTGCATGGCTTGGCTGGGCTATACTTGGCCAATTTCCAAGAAGTGCAAAATTGGTTGGATGAATGAATGATTTCGGTCCAAAGACCGTCGCGGTATTCATGTATTGCCACAGAGATAGCAAAAATGTGTAGCTAGCAAGGGACGATACTTTGAATAAACCATTTCTGTATTGCTCTTGAAATTTTCCATTTTTCATTGATCGAAAAAAACCGGAAACAGTTGCGCACCTAGTACATGAACATTATTGAAATCAATTATGAATTTCTGACCTAACCGCGCAAGTTTCGATGTTATCACTTATATATTGTCTCAGACAATTAGTTTACTCTGAAATATTAAGGAATAAAAAAAATACAAAGTAAGAAGATTGTTAGACCGTTAATATATTTACAACCATCTCCAATAATAAAAAATTATATAGAGGTTTACAATAGATTTTTTTATTGATTTAGTTGGCAACTCATACTCACACTTCTCCAATTAAGGAGCTAACATACCAAATATATTTCCGTAAGTAACTACATAGAAGGGGTGGTTCAGATATGATCGGGATGTTTTTTTTTACAAAAAAAAATTATCAAAACTTACTTGCACATGTCAGTCTTCAACATACTCCCCTCCGGGGTCAACACATTTTTTCCAATGTTCTAGAAGCATTCTAAAACCCTTCTCAAAAAAGGCCTTTGGTTGGCGGCATATCTTTTCCCAAACCGACTGAACGACGGCGTCATTGTCCACAAATCGCATGCCATGCAAGTCTAATTTGAGTCTTCCAAACAAGTAGAAATCACTTTTTTGTTCACATCCCTCGAAGTGCGTGGTACCCACCGCGCATTCACCTTGCGATAGTGCAAGTAGTTTTTCACGATGTTTCCTACACTACCAATACTTATGAACAGCATTGCTCCAAGTTCCTTATTCTCACGAATAAGCGCATCTGCACGATCAATGTTTGGCTCGGTGATGGATGCGGTTCATTCTCCACGCACTCTCTGCTCTCTCTGAAGCACCTACACCACTTAAACACACGTGAGAGACCCTCTTTCCCATACTGTTGTTGGACTCTGTGGTGAATTTCAGCGAACGGGAAGTTTTCTTCAACAAGGAATTTGATTACAATGCGTTGTTCTACGCTTCGCGGTATCTTCTGTTCGCTCATCACTCTAGCAACTCTCAAACAGGACTGAGTAGGTTCTAACTGGAGCAAAAGAGAGAATGGAGGTTGTAGCTCCACCCTCTCAAGCGCGCATAGTGCGGGTTGTTTATACACAAATTAGTCAGGACCTTGTATCTACAAGAACAAACTTCAGAAAGTTATTTCTGATAGGAAAAGAAACAAAAATTTCATACAACCGTATGTCCGGAAATGCATAGTGGGTCCACAATACTAGATCATCACATTATTTTACACTGCACGACACCATCTGTGCCAAATATTTCCAAAAATGTTATAGTAGGTGTTTAAAATCGTCCCCCATAATCCTCATGTAAGTGCAAATACGACTCATCATAGACTCACACATCTATATAACGTTATTCAAATGCCTTTTACATTAAAAACTGGCTCTACATTCATATTTTTCAAATAGTTTTTCAGATAAAACTCAAGGTCTAATAACTCTATAGGCCATGTAGCAGAACCACCTCGTCCGACCCATCATTCGAGAAAGTTGTTCTTGAAGTGTTGGCGACCGTTAACGCTTAAGTAAGCTGCAGCTCCATCATGCATCAGACACATGACCAATGGCATATCTAAAAGCAATAAAGCTAATGTCTTCAAGCATTACCAATACACCGGGCCATTGAGGTGTTGTGAAAGAACGACGAGTCCAACTAAATAATCACCAGTAATCACAACTCAACATTTATAATATTGATGCTAATCATGAACTTCCCCCATTTCATAAAGATTCTACATAGCCGATAGGTCGATCTCTACTGTAAGTTGTTTTATCTGTGAAGAGGTTTGATGCCAAAATAATGATTGCAAAACATTATGGTTAAACAAAAAATCCGTTACATGTGATGGAATAGTGATAATATAATTCTCATGTGCAACGCAGTCGCTTGGCATACACCATACTGGAGAACTACTTACTTGAAGCTTGAGTTGTGGTTATCCTCAGTATTTTGTAAAACATATTCTTCTAACTTAAATGTTTAAATTTAATTTAATCCTGGTAAATCCGTGCAGCTTCCCGATTTTCCATTTATTTCTCCATACATATGACTCACCTCTTCTTATTTCTAATATTAGTAACAAACCATTTTAACAACACTTTCGTATAAATATATCACAACATAGATGGGTGTTCTTGCATCAGAATAACTTCATGAAAAACTCTATTACCATCCTAGTTTTGTGCTATTATGAAACTTTATAGTACAACCCTATAGTTAACGTTCACTCTGTATATAAGAACATTCTGGCTCTATTTAGCAGGATATCTAGTGTAAAAGTATTCACTTAAAAGAAAAAACTTCCGATGCAATACTAACATTACTGAATCTAAAGTGAGTAATATGAGTTATTATGGATAACCGATTTGCTCAAAATTACATTATTTTATTTATTATTTTTTATTTCACATAACCATCTTTTAGAAACTGCATTTCTATTAAATGAAACTTGCTCATTGCTACATAATTAAAGCTTTAAACATAACATTTCCTTTATATTAAAGAACACAAGAATTAAAAAACTTTATATAGAACAAAATTTTAACTTTAAAATAATATTATGCAATCACTGTAATTGGTTTACTTTTTTTTCATAATAAACACTTAAAAAAAAGTGGCCCTTTATACTTAAGCTTCTTCTTTTCATTTCTCTTCTTATTCTTTCATATTAAGATATGATTTTACAAAAACCAATTGCCAGCTTTCTGCAGCGACGTCTTGTGTTTTACATGTTTCTCTTAATGTTTTATTTCTTTGCTTATCTCTTAAATAAATTTAAAGATCTTTCCTTTTTACTCGATTATGAGAAAGCCAAAGGAGAGTTATGACTTTAACAGTCTATGCATGTTTTTCTGTTTCCTTGGAGCTCCTAAACTACTCATCACATTCTGAAAAATTAGGTATCGTTAGATTCGTCTTGATGTTTTACGTGTTACAGGCTGTATAACTATATGACATTACGTTGATTTCAATATGGCGGATAGGAAACAAGAATACATCAGTAACTGCAAAATGTTTGAAAATAGACAAAAAGGTCCTTCACGTTTGAACTTAATGACCTTCAAATATGAGACACGAATTGTATTGGTCAATTTTTGTAACATTTTTTAATTGTTTCCAAATTATGGAAAAGAGACAAATTAATTCTAAGAATATTGACATAAATCGTCTCAATGGTTCTTATGGGACACTTTCCAATTCAATAAACGGTTCGACAAAAAAATGACCAAACAGAAAAAGTCAATTGCATGCCGATGGTTATGTCAGAGTTACCACCAAAGTTTCTTACAATACTTAGATACATATATTTTTCATTTTTTATTATGGTTATTGCTTTAAAATATTTTTTAAAATATTTCATTTATACAATCTTATTTTCGTGTTTTAACGACTCATTTTGTATTTTGTCTAGACTGCGACTCTTTCTGTTTTTTTATTTTACCATAGCAGCCTTTATTTCTTTGAAGCTAATAGTCATTTCGTAGTGTTTTCCAATTTTTGGTCATCGTCCGCTGTATTTTTTGGCCGTAAATTAGAATGTTTATCCATATCTTTCTTCTAGGTGTGAATTATTTTCTAAACTTTTTTCTACACTTCGTATAAATTAATTCCATATTCTTTTATAAAAAAAAAATTATTTTGGTATCTTCTCATTTTTACTCATTATTCTACAACCTTTATGAAAAAATTCCAGGACTGATAATTGTATACCTGTGACATTCAAGGACAAGATGTTATTCAGCGATCTGATATGTGCTCTGAATAGGCACAACCCTGGAAGTATTTCCATGTAAATTCACTAAGTGGCACGACTGTGTTTAGCCACCCACCGTTCAACTTGGTGAATTTAGTTGGAAATTACATGAGTGACCTAATGGGCTCGAGTTCCGACCACAGAATTAGTATTAAAAGAGACAATCCAAAAAGCAACATCACATATATACTTCTACAAATATGGAACTTGTGGAAACGAAAACTCAGTGCAAAAATAGTCCCACGCACACTGATAGAAGAACAGAAAGAAATCAGCCTAACACTTACTGATAAACTGTTATAAATAGCTATATTTAATTTCGCATTTGTGTTAAACCTCATTTCCTGCCAACAGTATGACCCTCAAACGAAACACCAAAGCGCCGAATAGCGAGGTCATGGTTTACCACCCCAAAAAGTGAAATAACAAGCTTCGAGAACAAAGACAATATATATTGCATTTTTATGCTAGAAGTTTGGTGCATCCCCGATTTATGAGCATGTGGGTAGTGATTTTTTTTACGACAATGAAACAACCCGTACTGTTATATCAGTCTAGAAATATCTGACCAAATATCATATCCCTGTTCTATCACACCCCTGTATTCCCTCGACCTGTTTCTGTACGATTTTTCTTTTTTCCTCTGTGAAAATGGCTCTGAAAGAAAAGCATCATAAAAATATTGCAACAAATTCAAACAACTGCGACTTAGAAATATATAGTTCTCTGATCTCACTATCGTAAAACAAAGGTGGTTGTAACACTAGATAATCGCGCACGAACGTTTGGACAGCAAGATCGTCGCCACATTTAATTCATCCAAGTGCTTCTTTTAGTAGTTTAAAAGAAATAATAAGTCAAAACCATAAAAGAGTGTTCCGGTGTGGTCTAAAACAAATCTTCACTTTTTGTCACGTTTGAGCAGCTGTATGTTGTAGTAAAGCAAGACAACGTCTCGAATTGCTTGAGACTGACGTAACTTATTCCTGCCTCAGAATCAATTTCACCAACCACTCATCAACGGTCATCCTCAAAAAGGCGCCAAAAAATGCAAATATTCTCTTCAAGCACTTGATTTACTTCATCGATTTCAATTTTCAACTGCCTTTTGTTTCCTGTTTATTCTGCAAGTACATTTAAATTCCCAAAGTGTGTCTTAAGTCTTGTTGGAATTTTAGACAGTTTAGAGTCTTCTGGCATGGAAAACTTGACAAAAAATCGTTGCGCAATCAACAAGAGTACGTATTGCTCTGATATCATAATATTAACTAAAAAAGTGAAAGTGCGAAATATCTTAGGGAGTGAATTTCCTTCAAGCACTCTTACTTAGAACGCACAAACACTGTGCCACTCTCCATTAACCTTGAAGCACGTAATAAAAAATTCCGTTTTATATTCGATTTATTCTTATAGTATAGTCTGAATTCAAGACGCTTGGCTGCGGTGCAGACAAATCTGGGTTCATTCTTCAACTTCAGATGTCTGATGGGTGACTTATTCAATCACTACAAATAATTGAATACTTAATTTCCTTTCGAACAAAGTGTAATAATATAGTTATCTAAACCATGCCATGTTTCCCCATATCAGAGATGGTGCGCGACGACCGACCAGTAGAAGCAAACGTATACGAACCTTGATCCTATAATTTGTAGGCTATACTTCCACAAAAGTTATAGAGCTTCGCCATTATTATCTTACTTCTCTATCAAAAATTCGTTTAACTTTTTTTACTCGTTTTGTTAAATTAAATGTTCATTTATATTCTTCTTTCGGCTTTTCAAAAAGTTATTCGTGTAAAATAATCTTGATTGATTATAATTTATTTATTAATTTTAATTTTGTTATTATGAGCTCTAAAAGTTATTCTAATTTGTATTCGTTTGATAATAAACACTGTACAACTAAGTAAAGCTATAAATTATATGTAAAAAATACTCTCTTCTTCTTTATATTCTTCTTCTTTGACTCATTTTAAATTATCGATCTTTAGATACAAACCTTCCTCAAATCTTTATATTTGTGTCTATATTATGATATTGACATTATCCTTTTGTCTACATTCATTATGCTAAAGTCCAGATTTGTGAACTACATAGTTCTTAGATATTGAAGTATTTTAGTATATTAAGGAACTTCTGTAAATTTCCGAATGATAGCCGTCATAATCACACTCTCTTTTTAATTTCCATCGTTTGTTTTTCTTTATTTATTTTTAGTAGTTGCCCTAGACAAATGTATTCAGTTTCTAAGTTGTAACCATTGATGTTTATGTTCCTTACAACTCCTGTGTTACTCATAATTTTGGTTTATTTTGAAAATTGTTTTTTCCGAAACTTCTGACAATTTGGTTGTCATTTATTCAAGTTCTATGTGCTACGTCATTTGCATATCTAAAATGATTTGTTTCCGCTTACGTTTATTCGCATATGCAGCCTAATTGTTTGAAAACGATTTTCTTCACCAATGTAAACAGTTTGGATCTGTCTAGTCGTATTGCCATGGTTGCTTTCCTGTGTGTGTTGTGTTGAGTCAGTAATTGATTCAATAATTATTCAAAGGTTTTTTGTAATCCATAAAAACAAAATATAAGTTAGGATGGTATTAATTTGCCTTCTCTAATAATATTGTCATAGGGGGCAAATAGCCAAATGTGCTAAAACCCTTCTTGAATCGATCCTGTTCTAATGCTTTGTAAGCATCAATTTTCTAACACAGTGGATTAATTATGACTCTCATAAAGAATATGTAATATCGTGACAAAAGCAAAGGACAATAATTCTGTAAGTTTTCTCCATCTCCTTTTTTGAAAAGTAATATAACTGCTTCGATTTCTCATAAAGACATTGGTTGAACCGTTCCTTTAATGTCTATAATATATTACTTTCCTTATGCTATAAGAAGGAAAGTAATGTAATCGGAAAAAATTTGACCTACTCAGTTTTTCACATTTCTGGACGAATTATAGCCTCAGGACACCAAAAAAGTTGGTTTGAGCCATTGGTTCGTGTGTGTGTGTGTGTGCGCGCGCGCGCGTTTGTGTGTGTGTGTGTGTATCTGTCTGTCAGTAAACAGGAGTTTGGTCGCAAGGTCGCAAAATCGGTCGCAAAATCGGTCGCAAAGCGGTCGCGAATCTAAACGGTTGAAGATACAAAAAATTCATGAGAATAAAAATGATCTGTTATCACGAGATAAACAGGAATTTAAAGTAAAAGTTAGTAAAATAGGAACTCGAAAAAAAATGAAGCCCAGGATTTTTGACAGAATTGCCCAAATAATAGGATAAGGAAAGTCGTGTGATATTCACACCAGATTTTTTTTCTTTAGTTATATTTTAAGATATTCAGTTTTATACGTTTCAATATCTGGGGTCTCCTGAGTTGACATTAGTAACTTATTGATGTAAATTTTTTGTGTTAAAATTTGGTTTTATTTTTAAAATGTATAGGTTCCTATAGGCAGAATCAACTATTTCTGATTTTTCTTCCCGTGTGGGAGCACGACCTGAGAACTGAAAAGTTAAGGCTTTTATATGTTTGCTGTTTCTGTCCAGTCGTCGCGCACTATCTCTGATGCGGAGCGATGTGGCAAGCACCACGCCTTAGATGACTGCCATTATTACCCCTTGTTTGAAGTGACGCAGGCACTCAATTATTTTTAGTGACTGAGTAGGCCACCCGTCAAGCATCAGAGAACTCTAGGAATTAAACCCGGGTCCGTCCGCATCGCAGTCCGCGCCTTACCTGCTTAGACCACTCTGGCATAAAACCATTTTTAATATCTTTGTATTACTTCTTTCTTCTTTTTGTTGTGATTTTTGACCTATATTGACAGCAAATACTTCAATTCACGATTCTACTTTGTTATTTTTCCCATTTTATTTTTATTGTATTCTTTTAAATCTATTTTACTTTCATTTGTTAATATTATAAAATTTTTTATCAAATTTTTGGTTTCAGGACTTAGTTTGTCTTCTTTTGTTTCATTATTCTTGTAGAACATTTTAGCAACCACAGATTCAAGATTTTTCTATAGCCTATTATTACATAATTTATATGGCGGAGTAATTGCTTCTTTCAAAACTTCCTCAAATTCATCTCCTTGTTTTTTATTTTTCTACGTTTTTCTTTTTATTAATTATTTTCTTTTGTTTGTTTGGGTATATTCTAGCTTTTAATAATTGATTTTTGCTTTCCGTTGTAAATCTATTCAATGCTGTGATATGTTCGAAAATATGTATGAAATATCAAATTAGTTTCTTCATTTGGTGATATTGACGTCCACATTTTATTTTTTTTTAAATATATTTACCACTTATAAGTTTTGGTGTTTTAAATAATGTACTGGTCTTTCGCTCCTGTCATTCGCCATATCATCAATTACCAAATGCGCTGTCCATTTCGCATAACTTTGCACTTATGATGATAGTGGGTTTTATAACATTTTTTTTTATAACTTATTTCTCCCTACACTTCTCTTGCTTTTAAGAGTTATGAAATAATCCATCCTAGTTAATTCTATTTTAAGTTCATATATTTTGTCTTCTTTTGCTATAGATCTAGTATTATATGTTGCTATATGCAATTTACGTGATGCCAACGTGGTCTCTTGGTTGAGGGCCGGGCTACAGTGCTGACAGACTCGGTTTCATTTCCCGTAGCTTTCTGATGCCTGGTGAGTGGTCTACTAAATCACTAAAAATGATTAAGTAACTGCGTTTACTCGAACAAGAGGTAATAATGGCGGTCGTCCAAGGCGCGATGCTTACCACATCGCTCCGCATCAGAGATGTTGCGCGACGACTGGACAGAAACAGCAAACATATAAAAGCCTTAACCTCTCAGTTTGCAGGCCATACTCCCATACGGAGCTTTAGAACCTATTCATTATTTATTTTTATTGTTATATATGTGCAATTTACGTAATTTCTTTTTTTGTAATTATTGCCATTATTTCGTCTCTCCAAAGATATTTGAATCCGAACCAGAAGTCCGGTTTGAAATTGTGAACAATGTATTCTTCCCACCTGAGATATTTATCCTTTATGTTTTAAGTCCAATATTGTGTTTGTTTGAGTTTGTATTTGAGGAGTTTGGCTATTTAAAACACCATTCCCACCAAGCACCTTAGTAAGTATAGGTAGGGTGACAAAAGAAACGTATGATGATAAACTTCAAAAGCTAGGACGCGGTTTGTCTACTAAAGGAAGTGGGAGAAAATCTCTATTAAAATTTTAGGTGAGTCTTATCTTTACCAACTAAAATCTGTAGATAGGCAAATCTGTTTTAACAAAATTTTTATAATTAGATTAGACAACCCCATTAAGATAAAACAGTTAGGTTAAATGTTTCACCTAAGAACACAATTATACGTTTGTAAAGCAATTGAAATGCCGTTCTTTATTCTATTATATAATAACCACAATTTCATTTAAAATAGTTGTGAACACTCATACAAGCAGAAATAGTTGACGAGTATGGACAAACGAATGAAAATAGTCGAGAAACTGCACGTATATATTTACAGCAATATTTTATCCTTTGTATGAGACAATGAAATCGTTGATGGTAGAAATAAACACGAAGGACGAATATTACATCTAAGTTAGTGGAACATGTTCTTCAATACATTTGATACCCTGCATGAGAAGGTATTTTTGTGTCCTAGGTTTACAATTTTTCACCTCAAATTTTTGCAAGATGGAAACAATTTATTTACAAGTGATATCAGAGGGATAAGTCGGTGCAGTAACCTTACGAAAGTAGGATATGCAAAACAATCCTGAAGATAAGCAACCAAACGTACGCTCATAGCTTACTTACGCCACATTTCACATCAACTGTCCTTGTTTACTTTCTGTTGAAATGTACAGGCTGTCTTTATTTACTTTCTGTTCAAATCTATAGTAGACGAGAGGTAGTCAGCAAAAAGGTATTTTTGGGGTCCTAGGCTGACAATTTTTTACCCGCCTTCCCTCAAATTTTTGCAAGGTGGTAACGTATAAATTTTTAACTGGAGCAGCTTTTTCCCTGGATCGGGAACGTGGAACAATTCAACTTACAATCAATGCTCCGCTCGGCAGAATCAAGCCAAATGGCCGTGACAGACGCACTTTTTATGTTCGGCAATAATTGCACGTGTATTCTCAATTTGCAGGCCGCGCAATTGTGTAGTGCGCACAAAAAAAAATATGTACGCAGCTAAGTCCCTCAAATATTTAATTCGCTTTTCTTATCTAATGGACAACGATCAAAAGCAGCGGCCCGATGACTCAGCCGCAGCCGCTCGGCTCCAGATACACCGCGGATCGACGGTCCATTCGGCAACGAGCAAGAGCGGCCTCGGGTGCGTCCACGAACACACGTGTAATCAAGAGCTCAGGCCACGCCACAGTTCTTTGACTACTTTTTGTTCAAATATATAGATAGATTATAGCAAAAGAATTTTCTTTCCAAAAAAATATTTTGTCGCTGATTTTTACAAAAAGTTACCAACATTACATTGACTTTACAAGTTAATTTTTGATATAGATAACATCATCAATCTACACAACAGTCATCTATAGATTGGAATGAATCCTCATGAAATGGTTGATGAAATATTGGAGGTGTTATTGGTAATCATCGAATTGAACCAATCGTTCTTCCACAATACCTGAACGACCCTGTGTATCTGCATTTTCTTAAAGATACTTTGGTTTTTTATTTAAAAATACGCCATTGACAGTACTACAAGTCATGTAACTCCTGTTTAATTAAGTTCTAATTTATATCAATGTTAACGTTTGCCACTATCTCAATAATAGCTTCCCCAACAGATAGATCGATCAAGGTGGTCCTACTGCACGGCTCATCCGGTTGTATTATTCTTTTGTTTGTAAAACTTTTATTCCAGCAACTTTTTTCTTTCTTCTTTTACTCTGGTGTCTGTTAGTCTCTTCTTCATTATTTCTTTCATATTTGCATATACTTTGGCTTGTCTTTCGCTAAACAGATAAAAATGGTAACAGTTTATTACCATTTTTGGCTGCTTTTGATTTTAAAAATAAAATAAATAATGAAAAGGCCAAAACAATACAGGCAACAAAGTTCTAAATTTAAAGAAGAATAATATAAAATACAATTGTTTTTTGATATTTATCTCATTTCCAAAAATTCTCATTACTAAAAATTTGGGGGAGTATACGAACAAAACTGATATTTTACAGTTCAAGAAGAGATACATAGTTAACATAATTAAGGTACCCGTTACTACAACAAGAAAGATACATTTGTTGCAAAAATTATGAATGGCTCTTTGCTTATTTAGAGTTATCAGTTATTTCTCAAAAAAGTAACAAGAATAAACCTATAAAAGCTACAATATTTAACCTACAAAAGGTACTGCTGTAGGGAGATGATACAAGATCTTCTGATACTGTGTGGACATTTAAACAATTGTTCCTGTTAGGTACTCTACTAGTAGTTTCATATGTAGATATTATACTGTCTAGAAAAGCTCAATTTGATCCAAATATATATGTTGCGTGTCAGATGAGAATCTTTCGTACATTTAAAATCTTTAGAGCAGATACTAAATGATGATACAGAACTGCATATTTTAAGATTTTAAACATTCAAAAAAAAAACAGATTAAAAGAAATCCTAGACATACTATATATAATGTTCTATAAAATCATAAAAGAAGAAACCATACCAGAACAATGGACCCGATCCGTAACCATTTTGTTACACAAGAAAGGCTTAAAAGAAATATACCATCGTTTACTAAGCTTAATACCTAATATGTGTAAAAAGATATATAAAACAACTAGAACTATTCTACCCACTGGACCAAGCAAGATTTAGAAAGAGTTTTCCAACTATAGATCACCTTCAGGTAATCAGTAAACTAAACGAGGTATTCCAAATAAAAGAAAACAAAAAATAACAATAGAAGAGCAAGAAGTAGTATATAAGAAAGAAAGTATCAATCTGGAACAAATACTCACGAAAACAAAAGAAAGAAATAATTACATAGAAGAATCAAGCAAGGGTGGAAAAAATTTTAGTAAACAGATACTAAAAACAGAAGTGCCCGTTTATCTCAAAAGCAAAGTTTTTAATAAGTGCGTATTACCAACAGTTGCATATGGAGCAAACATGATTATGGACGAGGACTCAAAAAATTAGAAATCACTCAAAATAAAATGATACGCAAGGTCCTAAAAATTAAGTTAATCGAAAAAGTGAGAATAAAAAAAGTTACAGATTCAAAACAGCTAATATAGTTAATAACTGCAAGAAATTGAAATGGAAAGGGGCTGGGCCTAGTTGCAGGATAGACAACAAAACAGACATCACCTAGAAAACAGACTGAAAATAATGAATAAAAACTGGATAAAACGCGGAAAAGATGAAAAACCTTGGAGGAGGTTTTTATCCAATAATTAGGTCCTGTAAGCTATGATTTTTTATTATTGCCATATAAAAAATATTAAGTTAATAAAATTAATAATTAATTTGATTACTGACTTATCTTTTCATGATGTCTGAAAACTTCTTTTAAAGGGTTTAGTTCAACAACACAATTTTTAAATAAAAGAAAGACAAACATAAGGCAAAAAGAGCGTAATCTTTAATACGCCTACAGTAACTATAAAAGTTATTTTTTTTATTATCGGAAAAATAATTTAATTCACCAAGCAACAAATATGTAGTGCTAAAAATACTAATACAATTGAACTTCCATCGAGTAGTCAAACTGTACCACAGTAAGTTTACTGTCAAAAATGAAATTTAAAGTGTCATCCTATCTAACTTTTTATCCATAACTGGGTGGCTAACGCACGGGAACCAACTGTTGGTAGCCACGTGTCCTTGTTTATTTTGCGAAGCATACAAGGGTGATGTAGAATTAAACCAAAGTCGCAAGAGCTATTAAATAAACAGAAACGTGGTAGAGGGTGCTCCTGATAAGGTTATTTTGATGAGCCTAAGACTTTGAAGTAGACTTGTTGACTGTGGGTCGTGAAGTGACTTAGTTGTTGCAGCCAGCAATGTCCGACATTGTAGACTGGTTTAAAAATGTGCCCCTGTTTACCCGCTACTGGCTGGGTTTAACTATCGGGTTCACACTAATTGGTCGTTTTGGTTTATTGAGCCCCAGCAATCTTATACTGTTGTATGAACCCTTAAAGAAGTTCCAAATATGGCGGTTGGCCACCTGCGTCTTCTACTATCCGCTCAATCCTGCCACAGGGTTTCATTTCTTAATTAATCTATATTTTCTGTACAACTATTCACTAAGGCTAGAAACAGGTAAATTGATAGGTAGCTTTAATGAAATTAAATTCTAGTATGCGTTTCTTGCAGAACAATATGCCGGTAAACCAGCAGACTACTTCTTCATGCTGCTTTTCAACTGGATGTGCTGCATCATAGTAGGCTTGATCGCCGAAATTCCAGTACGTTTGAGTTTTCTGTAATGGAACAATTGTTAACAAATTCCATGCTTTCAGCTGCTCTTAGACCCTATGGTTTTGTCGGTTTTGTATGTTTGGTGCCAATTAAACAAGGACGTCATCGTGAACTTCTGGTTTGGAACCCGCTTCAAAGCAATGTACCTCCCGTGGGTGCTACTCGGCTTCAACATGATCATTTCAGGTGGAGGGCTGTACGAAATCATCGGCATCTTGATCGGCCACTTGTACTTCTTCCTGATGTTCAAGTATCCGCAAGAGCTAGGAGGCCCTGCACTCCTCCAGACGCCTGCGTTCCTGAAGGAATGGTTCCCAGATACGGTTGGAGGAGTTCATGGCTTTGGGCGTGTGCCTCCAAGGCCGCCGCCGCCGAACCGGGGCAGATTCTTCAGAGGACACAATTGGGGGCCTGGAAATGTACTAGGTGGAAATTAGTTTTCCTAGTTTGTAATTATTTATGGATTACGTTATAGTTTAAGTAACTATTTGTACCAATCCGCGTTAATAAAGAATAATTTACCTGATATCAATTACCAAACTTAAGTTGCAAAAGTACCATAACATTAAATATATTTTTATTTGATAATTTGTGTTATAATTGCAGAACACTAATTTGCCACCATTAATTTGAATATACCATATTCTACAAATTTTATAAAACATGTTTAAACTGTTTTTTGTTGCATATTCTAATTCATTTGGTTAAGCCTTATTCTGTTCATCTAAATACCCTCTTCCCAACCCCTGTAGATACTTTTTTTTGTCTTTTTTCCATCCGCTTTCCCTTCCTTTTTCTCATCCACTGCTGGATGCGTTTTATTTCCGATTCTATAATGTGCCATATGCCTTGGGTTTTGGGTTGCAATTCTACACCCTCTTAGGGTAATGAATTGAATGAGAGAAGTTGGATGAAAACAAACTTGTTCCATTTTTAATAAATTTCTCACTAGTTAAAAATTGAAAAATAGTGCAACAAGAATTCTATAATAAAAAATCTATACTAAGGCGCAACATCTTGTGATCAACTGTTTTCAGAATTAGCCTAAAACATTTTGTTCCCTTAGGGAGTAGAATTTTAAAAAATGTTGCCTTGGTGGGATCTACATTATGTAAGCAACGTAGCTGTAAGTTTTGATGTTTCTACATCCAATGATTTAAGGCACTGGAAGTATTAAGACCAATAAGACAGGATGACATACAGGAAAAATGAGACTTTAGAAAATAATAGAAACAATTTTTTTCATGTGATAATCTTTAAAGTTGTATTAAAACAAGTGAAGTAACAGTGCGGCCTTCCAAACCCAAAAGAACACGTTATTTTATGAATAACAGGAATGGGCAAAATGAATGGAAACAAATACACTTCTGGTGGAGTTAAAAAACAGTTACTGATCTTTGATTCACATGTGTAGAATTGTAGTTCTTGATTCTATCATAATACTATGGTTTTCACTGAAGTTGTACCATTAAGTCTATATATATATGTACACATGAAAAAGTAACTAACATGAATTGTATATTTAACGAAAAACGTTATGGAAAAACGATAATAAGAAATTATTGACTAAACAGATGAACGAAAGAAAATGATTGGCTGAAAATCTCCCAACTTATAACTACTGAAAAAAAATTTGATACGTAGTAATATGTGATGTTTATAGATTACTAGAATGAAGAAATTAAACATCTTTAGCGAAAAGGATGCTGATGCGTTATATCGCCGAGTACCTTTCTATCAATAAATGATCTCCTAATTAAAAGTTACCTTTGAAGATTATTTATATAAATATCACCAAATAGATAAATGGAAAAAGTGAGTGTGCAAATGTCTCTTTGATCATAAACTAATTAAAACAATTTTTGCAAGAATAGAAAGATACAAACAAACTAATAAGGAACAAAATTTTCAAACAAGTGAGTAATCTTTAGACCGATTAGGTCAGTCTTAATGATAAGCATAAATCACCACTCATTTCTTTGGAATAAATATAATTTGGTATTTTTCAAATTAGTTTGTGTAGTACAAGCAGAGGGTATGGTATTTTGCAATATCATACTGTCCGAATGTAAACTACATGTAATAAAAGGCAAAACAAGCACCGAACTACGCCAATGCCTATAGATGTGTACTTTGTTCTTATTTATTTCCTTAAAAATATTTATGTGACTGGAAAATGTCATTAATACCTTGTACTAGACTTTTACTATAGACTTTAACTAAAACTCTAGTAAATATTATTAAAGAGAAAAAATATATAGAAAATAACATTACAGATATGCATATGCCAAAAAGATAACTATAAACTTTAATCGCAACATACTGAATAATTATCTATAATTTACATAAAAACTCAACCTCTTAATTTTCATCACCTTGTAGAGTATAATAGCATATAATTGGCAACACTGGTATCCACATATTTGTAATGTTGGCTTCCTTTTCCGTAAGCGTTTAAGCTAGAAGGTAGGTGTTACGCTTGTTGTACAGCCGTTTTTCACGTTTATCTTAATTAAAATAAATCATCTCGAAGCATATTTCAACTTTCTTGTAGTACATACGGCAATAATGTTTAACGAAAGTTTATTTCTTGTTCCAGATATTTTTGAAGAAACATGTCGGATGTTGAAGTGTAAGTATCTAACCTATGATCTAAGTTTCTTATTTATACATGATGAGTTACTGGTAAGGCTCCCTCTGCTGAGGAACCCGAACTAAATCCGTGCTGAGAATTTACCATCTGATTGCCAGAATATCTTTGTAATGTGTGTAATAGTGTTTTTCTCCATCATTAATGAGTGTGTTTATCCGACAGTGATGATGCGCCATCCTTGCCGGCGACGACCGGCGGCGCGATGGACGTGAACCAAGCGCTGCAGGAAGTTCTGAAGACCGCCTTGATTCATGACGGAGTGGTGCGGGGCCTCCACGAAGCTGCAAAGACATTGGACAAACGACAGGCCGAGCTGTGCATATTGGCAGAAAACTGCGATGAGCCAATGTTCAAGAAGCTCGTCACAGCCTTGTGTTCAGAACACCAAATTCCGCTCATTAAAGTAGACAACAACAAGAAGTTGGGGGAATGGGCAGGCCTGTGCAAAATCGACAGCACGGGGAAGGCACGTAAGGTGGTTGGCTGCTCCTGCGTTGTTATTAGGGTAGGTCCAGCTTTGAATTGTTACGAAGAACGATTTATTCATTATTATCTTGTAGGACTATGGGGAGGAATCGCCAGCTTTGGACATCCTTAAAGAATACCTTAAGAATGCTAAGTAATTTCCACATTTTTTAGAAATAAATAATTTAAAAAGATTGTTGATGTATAGTTGTTTTTATTTATTATATTTATTTCCACAAGTTTTATTTATTAGTCACTAAATTGACAAATTATAAATAACAGTAGTTTAAATGTGCACATTTATTAAGTGACCCACTTAAAAAATGTTAGCCTTTTCGAAGATTCATTTGGACAATAGGTATGTATGAATCTTGCTGTGACTGCAAAATAGTGATTGTAGACTGGTTTCTTCATTCTCCCCTTTTTACCCATTTGGTTGTTGAATTTGTGTTAGATTTTTCCTATTGTTTCCCCTGTCCTTTCCTACATCTATTTGTTGTAATCATGGTTTTCTTGGTCTTTTTCTTTTATTATTGAATGAATATTGCTCCCCAAACCCTTTGATCAATCTGTTTGAATTCATCCCAATTATGTGGCCAAACTAGTTTAGTTGTCTTTGTATTTTGCTGGTCGGTTCTCTGTCTTACTAATTTTATCATTTTTCTCTACAATTTTCTTAGTATTTCACTTTGGTTTGTATTTGAGAATAATTGGGATAGTTATGACTTGGGTTTTTAATTTTGTCATTTGGTTGATTTTGTCTGTTTTCATCAGTCGTTATGAAGTTACCTGGGTATTGCTACTTCAAAGTGTTGCGTCCTTGCATTTTACTTGTCTTGTCTAGTTTTTTCACATTTATCACTATTATTTTACTTTTCTATATCATTATTTTCTTCCATTCATATGTCTATTTAGTGTTGTATTTGTTTCCACAAACTTTTTGCTTTATGGCATCTCTAAATGTAGTCTCTCATTCTTCCAGTGGTTAATGGCTTTAAAGTTTTACATTAAACTTTTTACTAACAAAGACTGCAAGTAACCAAGTTTGGTTTTTGTATGTGTGTTAGAATATTAAATTGACTTTAATTGATTCTATTGTATTTTGGGAATCTACAAAGGATGCCTAAAAAATATTTATCTAATCTATAAATTGAAAAAAAATAAAAATAGGGATAAAATACATTTTATTCGGTACTAAAGCTTTAATATTTTACTATTCAATATATGTCATTAACAGCTTTTAATGATGAACTATTATCCATATTAAAATTAAACGATTTCTTCATCAAAAATAAAAATTAGCAAATTTATGAAAAGTTGATCTTAAGTTTTGCTTTGCTGGCTTTCGAGGCGTGAAATTTCATTATTCACATGAGTGTGTCTGATACGTTTTTTTAATTGTTCAAAATTTTCTACATTTTGTTTTAAACAGTAGTCACGTGCATTATGTTCTCGTACATACAAATATACATTATTTCTTCATTAATTTTTTTGTATTTGCACGAGTTCTTTTCTATTGGGATGCTATTAAATTTTTGTTAAGATGTTTTCCTTATTTCTCAATTTCCTATCTTGTATCTTCATTAAGCTTTTCTCCACTGTGGCAGCCAAATCCTTTTTTATATTAAAACTGCTGCTTCCATACTATTTTCTTTAATACTTTGTATTTGTATTCAATTTTATGCTGTTTCTTATGGATATTATGGTATGAGCTTTCTAATCAGTTATGCATTCAAGTGATTATTGTAAAATTCATTTTCCTTAGGAACGTCCTACTAGCTATAGTGTCGCAGCTTTGAATATCGAATTTTATTGGAACTGTTGAATGTGGATTCGAGAATTTTTTATATTTCTACTTTAGGAATTATCTTGCAACATTAGCAATTTCATTTGGAGCAAATTTTAGTAGTAGCGAGGTAGAGAAATCAGGAAATTTTGTTTTAAACTGTATCTAGCCACCATTCTGCAAAGTACCCTCTCACACACGTAGCAGTAATTCCAAGGCCTTAGCAGCAGGTAAAAATCAGAAAAAATTTTTTTGAAAATTGAATGTATTAATTAACACTTATCCACCCAAGTATTTTGATTTATTACACATAATTTATATACTGCAAACAATTGTCATCAATTTAAATAATTAACTAGTTATTATTGTATATCCATAAACTTCTGGTGCATACATTGTAGAGACCTCAAACTAGTGTCATTCGACTCAGATTGAAGAGTGGAAACCGAAAAACTAAGTATCACCGTTGGGCGCTCAAAGGTTAAAAAGTTAAGAGCCTTCAAAAGTAGTAAGTACACACTAATTTACTTTAATATCTAGGAGGCGTATATGTGAAATAATTAATCTATTTGTAAATCTTAAGAATCAACATTGGGCATCTAAATAAAAATACTGTCGGCTAGCAACGGCGCATTTAATAATTACAGCCAGCCGGATATTAACAGAAATCCTGTTATCACGACAAATATATCTTTCTAATCTGCTGTACTTTCCTATGCAATTGTCAATCATACAATCGATTCAAAATACAAGCACTTTAAGTGAATACTATATATAGATAACATACAAAAATGAAAGTGAACCCCGATATTAGCAGCTAACCAAAAAGAACAAACGTAACCCACTGATAAAGCCTACTATGCAAACGTCCAGAAATCGTAGTCGCAAATTGTACAAGATAATTAATATGCAGCCAAAAGTAGCAAAGAAAGGTCAAGCTCAGAGGCTAATAAAGAACAACAAAAAACAAACCTATAACACTACCTATCTTTGTTTGTGACGTTATAGATTACACAAAAATTTACTAACAGTTGAAGGAAAACTTCATAATGTTAAAATTAATATCGCCCCTAATATATTGAAAGATAATCAAGTATATGCAGGTATGATGTATAAGTCATACATACCAAATGAAAAATCAGCATTAGAGAGTAGTTCTAAACATATTTCAATAAATGAAATAAAAGAAACCCTTAAAAAGTAGACTTAAAACATAGACCAAGGATCTTCTGCTAATAACAGTTGGGCTGAAAAGTTCGTAGGCTGACACATAAGCGGCGCTAGTAGTATTAAACCCATGTGCTTTTTAGTTAACCCTAACCTTCAAAAGACTCGTGTATAAATTTGACAACTGTCGGACTATTAGTTTAGGAGATATCGTATTTTGAGTGAAGCAACTATTGTTAATTTTAAAAATTGATAAAAGGAATTTCAGTATTAATAAAACACTGCTTTTGGCAAAAAAATACCGTTGAAACCAAGGCTTGGCTTGATAAGCATTATTTAGACTGTGCACCAGGAAAATCAACCGTTGAGAAGTGGTTTTCCAAGTTTAAACGAGGCGAGATGAGCACTGATGACGATGCACGCAGTGGACGCCCGAAAGAGGCTGTAACGGACGAAAACATAAAAAGTTTACAAAATGATTATGAATGACCGTAAATTGAAGTTAAGCGAGATAGCTGAGACTCTGAAGATATCAAAATACAGTGTTGGACATATCTTGCATGAATATTTGGACATGCAAAACTGTGTGCAAAGTGAGTGCCGCGCGAGCTCACAATCCAGCAAAAGTTTCAACGTGTCGTTGATTCAGAACAATGTTCAGCGATATTCAACGGTAATAATAACGAATTTTTCTTTGATATGTGACAACGGATGAAACATGGCTTCATCACTACACTCCAGAGTCAAATCGACAGTCAGCCGAGTGGACTGCACGCGATGAACCGAATCCAAAGAGTGGAAAGACGCAATAATCGGCTAGCAAGGTTTATGGCATCAGTATTTATTGATCACCTTGAAAAGGGCCAGACCATCAATAGCGATTATTACAAAGCGTTGTTGGAGCGTTTGAAGGACGAAATCACGAAAAACGGCCCCATTTGAAGAAGAAAAGTGCTGTTTCATCAAGACAATGCAACGTGCCACAAGTCAATGAAAATGATGGCAAAATTGCATGAATTAGGCTACGAATTGCTTCCGCATCCACCGTATTCTCCAGATCTGGCCACCAGCGACTTTTTCCTGTTCTCAGACCTCAAGAGAATGCTCGCTGGAAAGAAATTTAGCGCCGATGAAGAGGTAATTGCCGAAACAGAAGCTTATTTTGAGGCTAAAGACAAAATATATTTTAAAAATGGTATAGAAAAATTGTATGATCGCTATAATCGGTGTATCGCCCTCGAAGGCAATTATATTGAATAATAAAATCCAATTTTATCAAAAAAAAATTTTTTTCTATGTTAGCCTACGAACTTTTCAGCCCAACTGTTACATATTTTTGGTAGAGCTTGAGCTAATTGCAAACAAGGAAATATACAGCATAGACTCGCTAGATAATAAACATGTTCTTTTTGAACCACCAAAGCTAAACAGAGATATTGCACAATGTACCCGACGTCCAAATTATAGACATACAAATAGTTATTACCATAGGCCTTTTGCATGTGTGAAAGATGCAGAACCAATAAAATACAAAAACCACAAACAACTTTAGCCACATGCCACATGTATTCTGTGTGCAGAATGCACAGTAATAAGTACAAGATTTCTAACTCTAAAAAAATTTTCACTTTTAAGACACTAAATAACCAAACCATCTCCAAACAAATCCTCCATAGGAATGGTGTAAAAACTAGCCCCCAATTTAAGAATATGTTTAATCAATTATTTCCAGAAAATAGTATAACATTAAATATCGTAACTACAGTAATTAATAAACTATATATAAACAATAATGGCTAAGTTTTTAAAATTTTTACATCATAATAATATAGATTTTCTTTTAATTTCTGAAACCTATTTACTTCACGTTCTCATTTGACACTACCTCAAGATTAAATTTATCATACAGCACCCAGATGGCACAGCACGTGGTGGTTTAGTTGCAATTCCATAAAGCACCATGAGCTATCATCTTATGAAATAGACCACTTACAAAGTATTATAATACAAGTTGAGAAACTACCGGCACCAATAATGGTATTGTCCATCACTTCATAATATAGATGATCCAAATTTTCTTTGACCTTCTAGACTGCTATTGTCTAGCAGGCAGTGATTATGATCCCAAAAACACACATTAAGACCCACATTTAACATAACATACTGACCGTTCAATTACAACAAAATTCTGATCTTGGAGTATTTCATCACTCATGGGATAGCATCAAACTATATGAATGTCGGGAGGATGGAACTCAACACCACAACCACTTGACTTCAAAGCTAATACTTCTAATATTCTTACTGAAATCATGGAATTAATCAAAGAAAAACGCAAAACAAGGACAACGTGCATAGTTACAATTTTAGCTGACAAAACTAAATTGATAATCAATTGAATAGCAAGTTAAAACGTAGGTTACAAAGAATTCATAACGGAACTTTTCAACCCTCTACGAATTCAATTTTTGTGCTTTGGAGAGCTATTAAAGGGCTCAAATGTTTCATTTTAGGCGATGAAACTGGTACTCAGGCGAAAGCTGAGAAGGTTAAATCTAAGACCTTTACTCGGTATTTATAAGCTACCGCTGAACCAAATTCTAATAAACTTAATCAAGAAATCAAGCACCAATTAGAAACTCCATTACAGCTATGGCCTCCAATATGGAACTTTAGTATTCATTAAATTGAAATCCAGATTAAGTTGATATCAAATAATAAATCGCCAGAGCATGACCCTCATAACATAAAATATCTTAAAACAGCCACCTAAGAGAGGATTTCGGTATCTACAACTGTGTAATGGAATTCTTTTCATTTAATCCTTAATACAGATTTTGAACAAAACACTCAACCATTCAACAATATCACCGACTAGCAAACAATACATGAAACATTCAAAGCTAAAACCTGTAGCGCAATGTTCAGAGATGTAAGTAGTGCATTTGGTAAGGTTTTATAAGATGAAAGCTCTCTTGCCATCCCAGTACCATTTACTTTTCAGTTCATATCTAAAAAATAGTTTCTTTTAAACCAAATATAGCAATAAAATCTCTATCATTTACCATAGAATTAATGTAGGTACCCTTCAAGGTAGCGTTTTCGGGCCTCTCCTGTACTTGCCATAAACGTATGGTCTACCAACCACAGCACAATTCTGTCATATAAAAATCCAACCACAATATCGGAACTACTTTAAGAACATACTAATCTGCTGGAAACATGGTTAACAAAGTAGAAGTTAACGAAGACCAATCAGAGCATGTTACGTTCATGATGAAAATTCAACATATCTTCCAGTTATTCTTAACTTTTTTCTCTTTTCCCTCTTTGCCTAAACGGCGTCGGGTACCTCTATCCATTTCCTATAGTTGTTTCTGTCTCCTGTCAATCTCTTTACTTCCCCCAACGTTTTTACTTTCGTTCCTGCAATTTCCTGGATGTTGTCTGTCCACAATCTCCTTGGCCTACCGCTTGGTCATCTGTCTTCCGTTCTTGCGTCTAGAATTCGTCTTAAGATTCGGTGTTCCGCCATTCTTTTTGTATGCCCATACCATTTTAACTGTTTATTTTCTGTTGTGGTTACTTTCGGTATTTGTTGCAGTTGGTCTCTAAAGGTTATTCTATCGCTTCTCGTTTTCCCAGCTACTTTCCTTAGGTACTTTATTTCCCCCATAGTTATATTGAATTTGTGCTTGTCTAGCATAGTCCAGCTTTCTGCTCCATAGGTCAAAATTGGAGCATATACTGTTTTATATGTGTGTAGCTTTGATTTTACCCTTATCTCTCTTTTTCCTATTATACTTCTGTTTATAGCGTAGTATAATTGACTTGCTTTATTCACCCTATTTAATATTTCGCTATCTATTCTTCCATCATTTGAAATTATTGTTCCTAAGTACTCATATCTTTGTATTTATTCTGTCTATGTTGTCTATTTTGATTCTTTGTGTTGGTTCTTGTTTCGATATGTGCATTGTTTTTGTTTTGCCGATGTCGATTTTTAGTCCAACTGCTCCTCTTTTCATACGTTCACTTTTGCCTGTAGTTTTTCTCTACTTCCTGACCACAATATCACCTGCATAGACTATGTTTTAGATTTCCACCGACTCCATGTTCCAATGATTTATATTTATCTTTCTAGTTCTCTGCATGCTATTTTTAATCACCGTGTTCATAACTAGAATGAATAGCAGTAGACTGAGACTATCACCTTGCTTTATCCTTTCATACTGAATTCTTCCGTCTGTTCTCCTAGTCTCCCTATTCTTTTACTTCCTTATATACACTCTCTATTACTCTTCTCAGCTTCTCATTTACGTTTAGTTGTTCTACTATTTTCAATATCTGTTTTCTAGGCACGGTGTCGAAAGCGGCTTTAAGGTCAATGAAGGCTAGGTATAAATCCCTTCCTCTGTCTATCATCTTTTCCATAATCATTCTTAATGTGAAAATATGGTCTTATGTATGTCGTCCCTCTCTATATGCTGCTTGCTCTTCCTCTAGCTGTCCTTCTGTTTCTTCTCTGAGCCTTATTTCCAATATTCTTGAGTATATCTTTAAAGCGCAAGTAGATAGGCCTATGGCCCTATAACTGGCGCATTCAGTTGTTATTCCCTTTTTATGTATCGGTACTATGTAGTTTCTTTGCCAGTCTTCCGGTATCTGCTCAGACTCCCATGCTTATCTGCATATCTTGGCTATTCATTCTACCATACTAGGCCCTCCATATTTGATTAGCTCTGGTAGTATTTGGTCGTATCCGGCTGCTTTTCCGTTTCGCATCTCTTTGATCGCCGCTTTTACTTCTTCTTCTGTTATATTTCGTGTTCCGTTGTCTTCAAGTCTCTGTTCTTCATCTTGTATAGGGTTTCCTTGAATTTCTATCTCTTCTTTCTTTTTAAACTTTCTCCATGTACTCATGATTTCTACTGTTTCTGTGTTTAGGCTATTATTTTTGTCTTTTATTCTACTTATTTTTTCCTTTGTGCGTTCCTTAGTTTTTAATTGTGCTCCAGAAAAATTGTTGGTTGTTTTTATAGCTTTCTTCTGTTTTCAATCCGAAATCTTCCCATGTCCTTGTTTTTGCCTGCTTTACTGTCTCCTTTGCTTAATATCTTCTTAAATTGTATTCATTTCTGTTTATTATCGTTTTGCTTCTTATGTACTGTTTCCAGGCTTGTTTCTTCCATTTTACTTATTTCTTCATACTATCGTTCCACTATGTTGTTCTTTTATGTCCTGTATTTATCTTGTTTGTTTTGCATACTTCCTTTGTTACCTATTGTGTTACCCTCTTAAGTTTCTGCCACCTTTCATTAACCTCTCATTCTTCTCCCTCCTGTTCCTCGTGTTATTGGTAGATTTCTAAATTATTATTATAATACATCATACTTTTGTTTATTTGTTTCATTATTCAGTAACCTTATCTTCAGTTTTAACTTTTGGTGGGACTTAAACCTCATATCTTCTATTAGGAGCTTATGATCAGTGTTATTTCAGCCCCTCTTATAACCGTTATATCATTGTCTGCCCATCTCACTTGATTTGTGTACATTATATAGTAGATTATACTTTTAACATTCCTCTCTTCTGCTTCATATGTACAGGATGGTATCCAAAAGTAGTAAGACTGATTTTTTTTTAATTTATTGAGCATTTTGGTACATCGACTTAATACTCTTCAAGGTAGACCCCTTGGGCATCCACACACTTCTGGTAGCGAGCCTTCCAGGTCGCGAAGGCCTTCTGGAAGTCGTCCTCCGGGATGGTGTTCAGCGCCCTCGTTGTTGCCGCTTGGACTGCTTCCACCGAGTCGAAACGATGCCCCTTGAGCTGCCTCTTGATCCAGGGGAACGGGAAGAAATCCGGCGGTGCCACATCAGGGCTTTGGGGGGGGGGTGAGGCAACGTGGCACGGCGCGTTGTCATGGTGGATCTTCCACTTCCCCACCAGGTCTGGTCGCACGCGTGTGATCCGATTTCGCAGCCGTGTGAGCACTCTCGCGTAGAATCTTGTATTTACAGTCTGTCCAGGAGGTACAAACTCTTTATGGACAATACCACGACGGTCAAAAAATGCAATCACAATCGATTTCACTTTCGATTTCGACATTCTGGCCTTCTTTTTACGGGGTGACTGTGCGGTGTGCCACTCTTCGCTCTGACGTTTTGTTTCCGGGTCGTATTTGTAGCAAAACTTGATGGCGTGCCGCTGCTCCAAATTTCGCTCCATCGCAACTGACGACGAGACGTCACAACAGGAGGTCACTAAAACAGTGGTCCACACTCAACTAACGCACGCAGGCGACTGCCGCAGATCGAAACCTGTTCCCAAGGCTCCCCTCTATAACATCCGACCTTGCAGACCCTCCTCCATCGCTCCACGTGCGCGGAAAAAAACCAGTCCTACTACTTCTGGATACAACCCTTTATATCTGTGGATGTTCTTATAGTTAAAGTGTATATTACCTACTAACATCTGTTGTTCTCTGCAAAAATTTATAATGTGTTCTCCATTATTATTTGTATCTGTTAGTAGTTCTCCGTGTAGTTTTCGAGCTTATCCATGCCCTATTTTCGTTGTTCCCTATTCGAGTATCCCATTCCCCCATTATTACTGTATGTTTACTTCCTTCTCTATCCTTTTCTACTACTCTCTGCAGTTCCTCATGAAAAGCCTCCTTTTTGTTTATAACGATATTTTCTGTGGGAGCATATATTTGTATCGGTGTTATTGTTTTTTCCAGCTATTACTGTTATTCTTGGGCTGATCACTTCCCAATTTGTTATTCGTCTCTAAATTTCTGCTGTTACTATTATCGCCACTCGTTTCTTTGCTCTAACCTTTGTAACCCCTGAATATCTTAAAAGCCATTTTCCAAGTTTATTATGGATTTGTTAATTCCCAGTATGTGCATTTTGTATTTCTTCCATTTCCTATACTAATTTCACTTCCTTTCCGTAAATCGTTTTAATATTTCATGTTCTGAATCTCAATTTCCTTTTCCGATACAATCGTTTTCTTTCAATCTGTCCAGTTCCGAGGAAATAAAAACTTTTTTGAATCAGTGTACCTCAAAATGGGTGATTAGCCTGACGTGAAGGGCCCCGTTACCTCGGGACAACTGGAGTCCGATTAAACTCCCTGACACTGGGTCGCCAGAGCCTCGTTAGTTATCTAGTAGAAGGCACCGCGTGCAGGTGAAGTTGGCATTTGGGTGACTAGATGTTGGCGCCACCCCCTACTCCTCAATTATTCTTAACAACACACAAATCTTTCAGCTGAAAGAATTTAAATATTTGCGATTGCACTTAGATCGCTGACTAATATGGAAGACACGCGATCAAAAAAAAGGAAAAATAGACTTACAACTGAAAAATAATATTGAATCCTGGGAGGAAACTCAGCACTCATACTTGAAAATAAAATATTACTATAAAAGAATATAATTTGTCTTATTTGGCCCTATTGCTGCAAACTGTGTCGAGGCAGAAAATCAACTATTAACATTATTCAACGTTTCCAGTCCAAAATCCTTAGGATAATCGCTGATACCCCATAGTTTGTATCCAACCTAAGCTTGCACATAGGCTTAAATATTCCATTTGTAACAGAAGTTCCCAAAACATCAGTAAACCATCGTGATGCTTTATCATTTCATCCCAACTGTATTCAAAGACTCCGGAAAATGGCCAACAGACTTAACAGCTTAAAATTGGTGTGCCACCAGTGGGTATCTTCTCCTTAGGAGTTTTAATTATCCATATATCAAATTAGCTCAGAATTATTGTTATATTCTGATTGTTAATAAGAGCTGAATTGAAAATAAGCCGTTACACTTTTTCTATAGTGTTATAGCAACAATTATTAATATCAATTTTGGATTTGGAAAAATGATGGATGAGTAAGCAGAACATAAAATAACTAACATATTATTTTTAGTTAAATACTACCATTTTTGAAGAATTTTTTAGATTCGCCTTGAGAATCTTCTAACAAACTTCTAACTGTTTTAACTATGGTATAAAGTGATTGTTAGAAGAAAGTTCGTATGGAAAAGATTATAAATTTGACCAACACTTTTACATTTTGTTTGCGACTAGATGTTTTTTTTTTTCAGCTTTCTGGCTTAACTGTATTATCAAAACAAAATTCTGACTGGTTCCTGACTTATGGTTGATGTTAAACAATCCATAGACAGTTAGCTCTATCAGTTATTGTACAAACACCTTGAGCTTTATTTACATCGGTTTTGGTTGCAGCCATATCAAGTCCACATTTTAATGCCTGGTTTGATCTGGCTGAAGTATATTTGTTAACGTGTGGATTAAATACTCTTGGGCGTTGGTATAAGTTTATTTTAAATACGCATTATAATTCTGGCAAATATTTTAAACACAATTCTATGTATTCTGCTGCACTTCCAAGCAATCCTTCTTGTGAGTCGGCCAAGCTGTAACTTGGCAACTGCGAGAGCAGTACCACTGACTTTTACACCGAGAACATCGCTGGATAGCGGGCTTGTTGCAGACGGAGCATGTATTTGAAGGCTTCTTATGTTCTTTAAACTGCTCCAAAAGTGTGAGGTTGAAAGCTGCACTGAGACTGAAAAATGAACCTAATTAAGAAAGTAACTTAGAACACTGTATTTACTAAATTCAAAAATCTTGGAGCGTAGTAAAAGAAGTACCTACTAAATTTACATTTACTAGTTTTTAGTTCAAATTTTCGAAAGCATTTTATGGATAAAAAAATACCAGACATGGTAAGATAATTCATCTTCCACTTCATGAGGATATAAATGTGAAAATAATATATCTTTATAAAACTTAAGTTCAAAATGTTAGATATTCTCTTAACTTTGGATTGATAGTTGTGGTTCACTGATTTAATGATTTGCACTTCACTTCTTATATTCTCTAATTTGACTCATTGCATTTTTTGGGGTTAGATCACAGTTCTACACGTGCTACAATTAGTCATAATTGAAGAGTGACACAACTGTCGTTTGTTTAATTTTATTTTCTTGCAATTGTCGCACTTAATTGTTCCCTTTTTCAATTATATTGTTCTACGTTTATACGCCAATGACTTCTACATTTTCATTCCATATTTTTTAATATTTTTTGAAATGTGCTGGTATATTAGACGTAATGCAGAATTATTTTAGCAGTTACCTGCACAACGTTTTTACTTTTATTTATACGGAATTTTTCTTTGAACTCATCAAATATATGCCGTGTATCTAAAAAGTTTGGTCAATAGTATCAAAAAGCAATGATAATTAGCCTTCAAAATAATCGGCATCCTTTACAAAACACTTTTTAAGGCGTTTACAGTCTCTAGTAAGTATCAATAAAGGCCTCTTTAGGAAACGATGCCAGAACTGCTGTCACGTTCTTTGACTTTTGCATCATCTGCAAAATGTGCGCCTTTCACCGCGCTCTTCAGATGAAGAAACAAAAAGACGCCAGATGAGAGAGAAATGATTGGTATTGGTCACACATAGTAATTACATCATCAGATGTTTTGTTTTTCATCTGGAAATACATTCTTGACTACCCAAATTTTTGCCGGCAATAGTGCACATCGTGTATTGCTAAAGGCTAATTTCTCCACCATCAATCGTTAGGTCAGTTGTCGATTTTATGCCAGATATTTGTTTAACTCTCTGGATGATATCTGGGGTTTTGGTTGTCAGAAACCGACCCAAACATGATTTATCCTTAGTCGTTCCTTTCTTGTGGTCAAAGCGCTCTAACCAGTCGTAAACATAATTTCTACTCACGGCTTCCGTTCTGTACACTTGCACTAACATTTCATGCGCCTCTGTCACCGTTTCCCCACCCTGACAATTCCATGTACTCCACGCTGGGGGTGTATCTGGAAATGAATCTTGTAGCCATGTGTATCTGCCTACACATGATATCGTTGAGATGTCAAACTTTTTAAATGCATCTCGTATCTTTTAACTATTTATCTATTCTTTTCTACTTGTTTTAGCATTTTCGGTGATATTTTATTTTTCCTCCTAGCGATTTCATATTTTTTATATTTTATTATAATTTCTATATTCAAACAACATTACCTTACACACTTTCAATTTTTAGTGCTCTTTTTAGAATTTTTTTGTTCCATTAAAGGGTTATATATTAAATGATCAGCAAATTTTTTAAAGTTTCCTTTTTTCATAAGAGCATAACCTAACAGTAGCCAACTAATTAATTGATGTCTTACTATAGTGGTAGTAATATCTCAAACAGTTTAAGTTTATGTAATTTAGTAAAGGAAAAAAATGAAGTAAATATGTAATATAATAAGGTATATTAATTTGTATGGTCCAAATAATGGCAAAGTTGTAATTTTATATAACAGCATCAAAGTTCACCAAAAGATTTCATTGGCACTTTCTAGGACAAGCATAAGTATAAGAAGAGTAAAAACCTGGCGGTAGCTTATTGTTCACCTGAGCTTCTGCAGATGGGAGCAAGAGGAAATACTTGCTCCTCACCTGAAATATAAACTTTATATTGCATTCATAGGTATAGTAATTAGAGATAATTGAAATATATATGTGTCCATACTAATATATATATATATATATATATATATATATATATATATATATATATATATATATATATATATATATCAAACGTTTTACTATCAACAACTATAGACAGTACTTTGATTCCGTTATCGTAAAATAAAAGTGAATGCAATACCAACCAATCGTGTACAACATCGCAGTCAAATGTCTATATTTTAAGTATTTTTTTAATAGTACAAACAAATGAGAATCGCAGGGCGATAAGTCTGGACAGGAAGGGTATCCTAATGTAGTACAAAACAAATCCTCAATTTTTTGTCGGGTTTCAGTAGCTATATGGAACTAGGGGTTGTCGCAAAGCGGAATAACATCTCGGAGTACTGTTCTAGCTTATTCTGACCTTAGAAGAAATGTCAGCAACCGTCAATCGGCAAACAAAAATGGCAGCAAAATGCGAACATTCTCTTAGTCACGATTGTCCTAGGACGACTTCAATAACTTTCACTTTCAACCGTTTTTTATTTTCTCAAAAAGATTGTTTATGCCACACGTATACTTGTCTCCTTAAAAGTATTGCCTCCAAATTATGCCTTAAGTCTTCTTAATATTTCAGATAATTTTACGCCCTCTGTTGCGAGAAACCTAATAATAATTCGTTGCACAACGGACGAGGTACAATTCTGACATCTTGCTACTGATTAAAAGGGGTAGTGCGAGGTACCCTATGGAAGGGTATCCCTTTAAATATTCTTACGTACAACGTTCAGAAACCGCACCTTGCCCGTTCACCTCATGATGCGTAAAAAAATTCTGTTTATTTTTGATTCGTCTAGGTAGATAGCAATACTATTCTTCATGATGTTAATTATCTGTAAGAACTCATCTCAGTTGAGGTTGACTTCACTGGCGAAACCAGAGTTCCTGGGTCCAGCTCCAAGTCTATGGTCTTATAGTTGTATAGATATATACTCTGGACGATGAAGTTTCCATGGCCTTGGATGATTGCACGAAGGTCTTGCGCTAAATGGGAAATATATTCCTGGTTTCATGGGAATATTAGCATTATAGTTCCTCATGGACGCTGAAAACAGACCGTAAAGCCGATTCTGAATGATCTCGAGATTATTGGCGTCCCATATCCAAATTGAAACCGCATATGTCATAATAGGACATATGATGATCTTATACAAAACCATCTTATTGTCGGTGGATAGTAGGCTTCTGAAGTGGAAGATGGGACCCAGTTCTAATCTTGCTACTTTTGTTCTTGAGGCCGCTCTGTCAATGTGCGGTCTCCATGGTCTCCATGATCAGTTTCCCGATCCAGAATTACCCCAAGGTAGGATGTTTTTTCCTTTGGGGAATCTCCCATCCAAAGATCCTGAGATTCCCCAGGTCACCTAGCCAGTGAAGTGGGCTTCTAATTAAGAACAAGTACGGACGTGGAACTCCTTTTTCACCAATGTCCGGGGCTTCTATACATAAACAAAAATTTGCGACTTTCCGATCAGGCTGATTTTTGGCGTCTGGACTTCACTTATGGTCTTTAATTGAATACTGAAAACGTTATGTCTCCATCTATCACAAATCAAAAGTTATAAGGCTTGACAGATGTCAGAAATAGAAGCTGGTCTCCAGCTTGGAAGCTGCCTTGATCAAAAGTTATAAAGAATGACATATTGGAAGCTGGATCCGCTAAAACCCTTATTGCATTGTTATAAGACATGCCACCTATGCCAGCCCGCGAATGTGAACCCCGTAGGCCATAGGCTTATGTCTTTAGGTTCAGTGGTTCTCGAAACGTTGAAGAGTCGCAAGTACGGATTTTCGTAGATTTCATTAGTTTTAAAGAGCCAGTAAAATTAGTTTTAATATCATACTATTTGCTTGATATATATTCTGATTTGATTTAAAATAAACGGCATTTAAATAGAAATAATAGTAATAATATGAATATAAATAAATAGGATATATAAAACAATGATAACATGCAAATGTACGTCTAGTACTAATGCCAGCATGGTAGGCTCGTTGGCATGTCTTTAAACGTTTAGTTAAATTGTAGACTTGTTGTTATAAGTTTCAAGGACAGGACAAGCTGAGATTTAGATTTGTTAGTTGACTATCTTTTGTACACTTGTCCATGCAAGCCACACTTGCTCGCAAGTCATAAACATCGACCGAAGATACGTGACACGGTCCATTGCCAACTTCTTCACCTCACTAGCCCTCTGGAAGATGTATTCCATGCCCCGAATATGAGTTGGCCTCAACTCGCTGCAGTTTCTTTTACAAGCTGTCCTCCGATGCTTGCATGCATTACTTGGACCTCCAAGCTCTTCCAACTTGCTCTTGAGTTCTGTGAACTTGCCACTCCACAAGTCTTTGGTTTTCAAATCCAGCAATTGCATTTGAAGTGATCCAGCATCAACTTGAAATGGCTCAATGTTGATTTCATTTGTATTTGTGTTGAGAGGATTTACTATGAACGCGAGAGTACTTTTGTTTGTTTTGAATTGCTCGAATCTTTCAGCGAATCTATCCTTCATTTTTTTTATAGCTATGATGAAGTAATTCGTGTCAATAGATGCATTGGTCTCATTGCGATATTGCTTCAAATGTTTAAAATGAAGTAATTTACCGGTCTCGATGTCTTCAACAAAAAGAAGTAATTTCTTTTCGAAACAAACTACTTCTTCAAGCAAGGCGTAGGCTGGGTTGTTCTTTCCTTGCAGTTTTAGATTTAGTTCATTTAGTTTCATTGTGGTATCTACCATGAAGTAGAAGAATGCTTCTGTTGCATGATTTGTCTAATCACCCGACTCTACCTTTCTTGACTTTTACGTATAGAAAGCCAATTCCTGATGAGCAGACATTTGAATAACATGCCGTTGTAGCCTATGACGTTATTTGAATACAAACGGGTGTGTGGCCTGGCCTATACAAGTCATTTCAAACATTTATTCTATAGTATAGAAATAAATGACTTAGCGCCGTGCAATGTGATGTGATGTAATGATTTAGTATTGTAAACTCAATGTGCATTTTTACGTGTATGTTCAAATAAACTTTTTTCTTTCTTTTCCTGTCAAGAATCACCTCCTAAAGTTTGTTCATCTAGTTAACTTCACACTATTTTCTGAAATTGATGAAGTCATTTGATTTATTTGTATATAACATGGATTTTATAGGTAATATGTTTCTCATTGCCAATTTAAAAAGAAAAGGGGAATAAATGGAGAGTGATATACTTCTACATCATTACTGGAAACAGAAATTAAAATCCACCGAGGCAGTTTAGAAATTAAATGAGATGCAAGGCCGTTACAAATATTAATCTCTTAAGTTAGGCACACTACAGAAATCCAATCATCGTGGAATCAATCTGAAAGTCCGCCAAAAACAGCCAAAGCTCTATCAACCAGTTCTCAGAGATTATTTGCTGAACTGGGCATTGCAGATGCGTTAGTTGTTTGATACCTTCACGCATTGTTCAAGGTCAAAAACATTGTCGCAAAATGGTGCATGTAACTGTTCTTTAAGATAAAGACATAACAACATGCCATTATGATGAGCGAATATTTGAAAGTAATGTGTGAATCCACGACAAATGGCGAAAGCAATAATTAAACCAGCTAAATTCTCCTCCAGGAATTTGATGCTCTGTGTTTGGCAGTTTTAAGAGAATAATCAACTACTAGTTTCAAAACGCAAAACATCAGTGCTGAAGGGTATTCAATGGGATTTGAAGCACATACGTCCAGGCAAACGAAGAAAAAATTGCGAGAATGCCATTAAAATTTTGACCCATATTTACAGACATCCCAAATCTTATTAAAGTTTTTTTTCTATTCCTGCGAATATATTACATCATATGAACGGAGAAGATCATTTTAATCATGAAGTGTTGACACCGAAAGTGTTATAGTTACTAATACTTCATCAATACCTTTGAGCAGTTTCGACGAGTGTCTTGTGGTCCTTGGTGAATATAATGGGCAGCTGCTCTCTAGCTATTTTCTTCCACTTTCCGCCACATTCCGAGAGGATTTTATTTTTTATTTCCAAGACAGTCTCTAAGAGAACAGGCCTGGGAGGCGCAGTTGGCTGATCAGCGACGCTGAGCCTGCACAGCCAGTGCTGCAGTTCCACCAGCGGTGATAACTGATCTAACAGCACAGGAGACATCAGCGGTTGCAGTTTTGCCAGCTGCGAACGCCGAACATTTGTGATTTCGTAATGCGAGGGGCACGAAGGGTCCAGCAGCAGCTGACGCAGCGCTAGCCACACTTGCGCTTCGACCGTAATCAAAACTTCGCCGTCCCAATCTGTCCATTGTCCACCAGAATACTGCTTTCCATCTCGCACCCAAGGCTTCTCCAACAGAACCTGCGTCAGAAGCACTGGAACGTCGTTAACGCTGAACATCCCTGCCGTAATGCCAATAGGTAGCCTGAAATCAGCACACTGAATTATGCGGAAGGAATGTCAACGTAATCTACCTATCTAAGTAATCAGCCAAGTATCGCAATATAGTCAAAGAACGTATACCAATTTCAAATGATACGTTATCTCTCAATCGTAGTAATTCTTCAGGACTTTTCTCGTTGGCTTTTCCATCGCTGGTCTCAAGTACCAAAAGCTGAGATGCTGTTCCGTAGACGTACTCTAAAAGGTCTGCAGCGCTGTCCTCAAGTGCCTTGGATGCACTTTCATGATACATAATCAATTCCAAGAGCGCTACGCATACGGCTTCGTGATACAGGACAGAATATGCTATGAATGTATTAGCCGGCGAAGACTCCATTCGCAGAAGAAGCGGAAGCACTTTGTGCTTCCACATGCTTATTAGTATTGCTTCGTGCACTAGTACGGGAATCTAAAATTCAAAATACTTATAAATGTAATTTGTTATACATATTATTTTGAGAGCCCACTTTTCCCATTGTGATTAATGCCTCCTTAACATACTCTTCCTTTAATTGGGATGCCTCGAGGACAGCCTGCTGATTTAGCTGCTGCATTCGTTGGTGCCATTCTAACCATCTTAAAGGAGACAAGAGATTAATGAGCTAAATGGTGAAATGCCTTACCCTTTGGTTCCAATGTTATTCATATTTTGAGGCTCCATTGTAGATACATATAAATCTACTTCGGAAGACAATAAAACGTGGTCCATTTTAATGATGGTTCTGAATAATGACAGAAGTCTAAATAATATTGAACAAGCGACGTAAAGCGCCTACATTGATCAAACTTGAATTCAGAACGTGGCAACCGCTATATAATAAAATGAAATACCAAAAGCGTTTATTTACTAACCTTTTGGACAATTATTTCATCGATTGTTTTAATTTACATAATACGAAAAGTTTGGTAGAGTACATAAACCTTTGTCTTACAATTAGAGTAATACAAAATAAAGAAGAGAAGTTTTAGATGTCATTGCTTCATTTTTTTAACATCATCATCAAGCAACCTCTAATTGTTTAATGTTGGATATAGGTTTCTCTTAAATAATTCTATCCATCTTGAGTTTCCTGAATCTAGTTGTAGCCGATTCTGTTATTATCCATAGAGGGTGGACGTCTTCTGTTACGATGCGCTCCTTCTTTTGGTCGGCACTGTAACATCTTCTTAGTCCACTATTCGTCCGCCAACTTCCATTTTCATTCAGCAAATGTTTCAACTACATCAGCTGTTCTAGTCATCTCAAGTATTACGCCGTTGGGTATTCGATTGCTTATCCATAAAACTAACATTGAATGCTTTATAGCGTGTTGGGCAATTCGTAGTTTTTTGCACACAATTTTTTCCTAAACCATATAGGAGTGTCTGACTTTATTACGTCTGTTTCTCAAAAGCGATCCATGTTAATTTTAGTCTACATTTCTCAATTCACCTGCTTCTCATTCCCCCAAAAATTGTTTGTTAAGCGTGCTGTAACGTTATCACTCTCTAGTGGTGAATAAGACGTACAAATTTAGTAAAACTACTTATTTATTTTACTTACAGGTTACCAGAATCACTTTTTATGTACCATATACAACACGTGCAATAGATAACGTAAAATTACAAACACTATTTATGTTGTTGCACCTGCGCTTGAACTCGCTTTGCTTCTCTGTCGCCACTTCAATACAATTCCTCTTATGGGCGCCCCGCTGCGCGATATTTATGCCTATTGTTGATCTACCAGAAGGGTCGCAAAACACCTGGATGTACCGGAATGAGGCCATCTGGAAGGTTCGCATTGTATAAATCTGCATACGTATTTCTGCTGCAGCTGGATTTCTAGCAGGTATTACGTCGGTTGCCCGAGCCTGCCCGGGTGCAACAAAAATTGCGATACCTCTTACTCGTAATAGTGTGATACAGACTGAAAAAACGGTAGTGCGAAGTTCACTGCAGGCGTCTCCATCTACAATCTTTCTTCTCACTCCTGTTTATGCTTGATCAACCCACGTATTATGCCACATTGAGTACACCCATTTTCTCGGCAATATAAGATTAACGATATTGTTAGTTGTACTAACAAAATAAAAGGAACTCCTCTAAATAATTGACTGCACTTACGCATACCAGAATATAAACATGCGACCAAATATAGTATGTGTAGACAATTTAAACACGGCTGACTTTCTCGAACAGGTAAGTTTTGGATTATCGTTCACGCAAGCCCTTGTATTAATTGTAACTTGAATGAGATCTGTTGGACTTATCAAGACCCAAATTTTTAACAAGGTCATATCTGTTTCGGTTTTCATATTCCATTATAATCGTAAATCTCTTATGGCCCATGGGGAGCACGACCTGCAAACTGAGAGGTTAAGGCTCTTAAGCACCGCGTCTTAGACGACCGCCATTATTGCCCCTTGTTCGAGTGAACGAAGGTACTCAATTATTTTTAGTGACTCAATAAGTCGCCCGTCAGGCATTAAAGAGCCCCGGGAAATGAATTATTTGTAAAAAAACTCCTCTTAGCTAGAAAAAGTAATGACCTTAGATAAGTCTTTGTGACAGCACAATCAGATCAGTCTAGTATAGCAATGATCATGTTTCAAGATCGTCTTTTAAAATTGATTTTGTAGGTTTATGTAAACATTGGAAATTACTGAAAGTGTCCTCGATAATAAAGCGTCACAAACAGGCCGACCAATAACTGTACCCACTTCGACATCTATCATCGATATTCATTCAAACGGTACTAGTAAAATATTGGAATCAAGAATTTGGCACAACAAGCTGGCTTTACTTCTTTATAAAATATAGACCCAACAGCCTTTGATCCAAAGAAATTTTGACCAAAGATCGATTTGGAAAATAAAATTTTTTAAAAGATCGGAGCTGAGCAACACATCACGCAGATACTTTTCACTGATGAAGCCTATTTTCTACTGGATAAGTACGTGACTAAGTAAAACTTTTTTACATTTGGGGAAGCGAAAATCTTCTACCTACTCTACCCTCAGAAGTTAATGTATGGTGCGCAATGTTCCACAATGGGATTGTAGGCCGGAAGACAATCAACAGTTAAGTCTATCATAAAGAGGTTCTGGAAAGATTTGCAGCTATCACAAACCTGGGTCTCATCTTTAGTATGTTTGTTGAGAGAATACTAACATTGGCTGCAAAGTCGAAAACCGAAGAAATTAATTGACCAAGTTGCTCACTTTATTGGATTCCTTGTGATTTTTATGAGGGGACCTTAAGGATCGGGTGCATAAATATCAACCCAAGACTGTTGATCAATGACAGTTGAACATCGAAATCAAAATTGATGCCATCTCTAATGAAAATCTGCATCGTGTAATAATACAATTTAAGACCCGTTTTAAACATTTGATTGCGAGTAAATGAAAACGTTTCGAAAACCTTGTGCATTAATTGTTATAATTTGTTTACTATTTCAGAATAAAAATTATTTTAATTGACTATCAAAAATTGTTTTCATCCTTTATATACTTTTGACGGAGCTCATATATACAACTGAAAACTTTTTCTAAACTGCAAAAATTAAAAATTTGTTCAAAAAATCAACGCCAAATACATATAATGGAACTACAAAGCAATTACCATAAAAAGTAATACTGCAAGCATGGCGTTCTCAAAAGTAATTGTCTTTCGATTACTAAATGAGACTATTGGCACAATTATATGAATAGAATCACTCAAATATTTCCCATGCAGCTGAGGAAAAAGAAATAAAGCATCTAAAACAATCTCAAGTAAAACATACAACAGATCTTTGGCTTTAGAAATAAATTTCAAATCTTAAAAAATCATAAAATTTACTAACAGTATGAAGCGTCTATTTTAATCGTCTTACTAATTTAGTGAAAACGCTCATATGGTTTAAAAGCTACAGGACTAGAATCTGTTGAGGCTGCAACTACACAAATCTTATATTAGGAAAAAGTAAGTGTGTACACGTTTTATTAGTGGTGATTTTATTCACCTTAAAGCTGTTGTAAACCATTCTTTTGGTGTAGCATGGCACCACTTGCGGACAGGTGACTGAAGCTCATCGTTGCACCAAACAGAGCTTAGTCGAATTGCACAAGATCCGACAAATACGAACCACAAGGCAGCACAATGTACCCAAAAATCTACAAGGCGACAATAGAGTGGTGATTAACATATGGCTGCACTTTGTCATGTTAAAGCAACATTGAGTGGCTCATAGTACCCCTTACTGTGGTAATGCTTTCACGACAGAGTCTTCACCTAAATCCAAAGGAGAAACGCTATTTGTTTTGGAATAAACAATCCTAACTGCTGCTTCTTAGAACAAGAGGTTCCGATTTGCTACCACTCCATATACTAGCATCTCGCGCAGACACTTAAAAAACGTTTCCAGAACCGCGATATACAGTTGGTGCAATTGTTGGCATATCTCTACAGGCTTCTACTGAGTGGCGAGAGTATGGGAAACTTATTATGCACAGACCTCTGTCATCTCTCATGGAGACTTAATGGCACGATGGTATGCAAAATTCTATGAGACAGACCTGTTGCATTCATGTGATTGGCCTTTTTTGCATTGTGAAATCGAACACCCGCTAGATAATATCTGGCTTGTGCTTATTAATTTGGTTTCCTCGACAGATATCCAGGAAAACACAGTTTTTCAACTCGAGCTGCATTTCTACACTACTAACCTCCAGCCAAAGAAACTACGCCGTTCTTTGTTGCCCATGTTTATTTGCTTTCTGTTTTCTTCTGTGGGTTCAGCAACGCCTTCTAGCGGCATCGTATGGTATTATAATCTATCTTCACACACGAACCGAGTGTGCATTTCAATCTGCGACACAACCAGAGTTTTGAAGGAGAATGCCTAAGATTTTTGAACGCTGTAAATAAATAGTAAGATGGAGGTTAAACAATAAAAACAAAGAAAAAGGTGTCTTCTCCAGAAAATGACATTCTTACTTCATTTTAAAAATCTTGCAAACACTGATCAAGTAAAAAATTTCCTTGTCCATTATTTTTTTTTGAAACTGCACATCTTTTGGTACGATCTCATGACGAATAACTGATAACATTTTTACAATTCAAAAG
Source organism: Sinelater perroti (assembly GCA_036346155.1). Classification (NCBI taxonomy): domain Eukaryota; kingdom Metazoa; phylum Arthropoda; class Insecta; order Coleoptera; family Elateridae; genus Sinelater; species Sinelater perroti. The sequence goes on from JARFIY010000276.1 coordinate 304,541, forward strand.
AAAATATCTTAGTAAATCATTGTTTATTGCCTATAGCATTTAAACTTTTCTAAAATTATTCCTTACAAAATATATCTAAATAACTGGTGAGCAGAGGAATGAAATTTTTTTACTAGATTCCAACATTTGAAAACAGCATAATTTACCTAAAATTCGACTACAAATTTCAATAACCTGATAAAAGTATTTAATTCAATTGAAAAAAACATTTAAAATTTTTATTTATACGAGGGCAATCCCCTTTAGATATCTCTACCTACAATGCTTAGAAGCCGCAATCTTCTCGGTTTACCACATGGTGCACAATCAACAAATTTCGCATTATATATGATGTGTCTTTATAGGCAGAATAATTTTTTTTAGTACTGGCAGCGGCCCCCCGGAGAGCTTGTCCAACTCCGACATGCTTGAGCCCCTTCGCATAGTAGTTTTTAAAAATAAATAAACACACGATTAAAAAGCTCTGTTTGACATAATTGACGTACGCCGTTGCCATGACAACGCATTTACGTATACCCAGTTAGAGTTGAACTTTGACCTTTGACCTTTGACCTGTGTGACAGCACTCATAATTTTTTTTATGTATAAGTGCTTTATTACCCGCTCTCAAACGAAAATTTTCCATCGCTTGCGGTTCCGGAAATATATTACCTCGGTCGCGCCTGCCGCCGCGGCCAAAATGTGTCCTTCGGAGGCGCTCGGGTCGGCACGGAAAGGCACGAACAATTTGACCTTTGACCTGTGTGACAGCAGCAGCAGCACTCATAATTTTTTTTATATATATAATTAAGTTTGAAAATACATAGATTTTGTAGGGCAGTTCTTTTTTTGTCTGGTACATAGACTCTAGTTTGTAGGTTTGTTATGAGGAATAGAATTAAACTTTCCAAGTTTATATCACCTCCTTCTGAAATCCTACCACAACCAGCCAACAGAGCCAACGATAAGGCTGGTACGACGCGGACCATCGCGTAGACAACCAGAGAGTTCTAAGTGCACCCTGGACCAAATATTTATCTCCTAATGCGCTGACCACCTCTACTCCAACGTCTAGGGCCACAAAAATCCACCCATCCGTAGTCTGGATAATTACGACATTCGAAGATCTTAATCCCCGGAAGTCTGTATGGAGGCGGCCTAACAACAGTCTATCGTTTTCCACGTCAAGTTACCCAAAAGGACGGAGATTAGGAACTAGATTTAGGGACCTCCAATCACACAGAAAAATATATCAAAAATTTTGGAGGAGACCTAAAGCCGAACACCGGAGAACATTCCAGAAATATGAGAGAAGAGGGTTTTGAAGGAAAACACAGAAGGATATTCGAAAATTTTAAAAGAGAAATTAGAAGAATTGCAAATAGAAACAGGTACTTTGTTCTTAAGGTGGTGCCAAAAAACCTACATCAATCAATTGTAATTAGAGGAAACTAGGATCTAGAAGTTGTAAAGAGTGACCGCGTTTGAAAGTTGATAAAGCCACAGCAAAAGCAGGAACTTGCCTCGGATTTAAAAATCGTGCTGGAATGCGAAGGCCAAAGGGCAGAACTGCAATGGGGAGAAATCAGTACATTGAACACAGCGATAAATGCTTGTTGGACATAATGAGATTTTTTGAAGTTAGAAGACGGTCTTCTGAAGAGAACCTTGGAGAACGCCGGTGGTACTGAATCCAAATCGCGATTATTGGTGCTGAGAAGCTGGATGTTGGTAGTTCTAAGTCTGCATGTCTGCATGTGAAACTTTGGAATTAAAAAGAAATTGCAGAAAATGTTGAAGGTGATTCTGTAAAGAAATTTCAAGGAATATTGTCAGAAGGACAAATTGTGTACATCGAGAAAAGCCCCATTGGAAAAAGGAAAACACCTATATAAAAAGAACCAAGTAAAAAGAAAACAACAAGGAATAGCATGGTGCTTCCTTTACAGTCCTTTGCACAAGTGATATAAATCATCGTGGTTCTAGGACAAAGAGCTTTTAAAGAGGGAGCTGGGTAACAGTTGACTTATGGAAGTGGGACATCCCAAAAGAACTATGGGCAGCCACGACGGCCGAACAGTGTGAAAATATTCAAATTTCTGAGTGCGGAGTAAAGAAAGAAGAATCTGAGTAACACACTTACACAAAGCTGTGAATCTTCCAGAATTAAGCGTATAGGCTTTAACTATACGAGAAACGGTCAAGAAGACAGTTCTGAAAGTTGTGCTGAAGTAATAATTAGTTAGTTTGTGGCTAACAACCTTTAACAATAAATAGTGCATGTAAATTGTTAAATAATTCTTCTTCTTCTTCTTTCTCTTTTCCCATTTATGCCTTACAGCGTTGGGGCCTCTATCCATTTCTTGTAGTTAGTTCTTTGCATCGCTAACGTCCTAGCTTCCTGAATGGTCTTCCCTCTTTTCCTTGCCAACTCTTTGATATTATCCTTCCATTTGATTCGGGGCCTGCCTCTCTTCCTCTGTCCTTCTGGTCTGGTTTCAAAAATTTTCCTCGGGTATGAGTCAGCTCTCATCCGCATAAGGTGTCCGTACCATTTTAATTGTTTGTTCTCTATTTCTTCTATTATTGGCTGCTGTTCTAATTCGTCCCTTACGCTTTTGTTCGTAACTCTATCTCTCCTGGTCTTGCCCACTACTTTCCGTAGATATTTCATCTCAGAAGCTGTTATTTTTGATCTGAGTTTATCCACTAATGTCCAAGATTCCGCTCCGTATATTAGTGCAGGTGTATAGATGGTTTTATATAAATGCATTTTTGTTCTAACTTTAAGCTCTTTCTTGCCTATTAAAGTGTTATTTATTTGGTAGTATATTTTGTTTGCTTTACTTATTATGTGTCTAATTTCCTCTTCTATTTTTCCATCTTTACTGATGATTGTTCCAAGGTATTCCATTTTATCCGCATACTCCAGTTATTTATCTTCTATCAGAATGGCAGTTTGTTCTATATTATCTTCTCTTGTAATGTGCATAACTTTACTCTTATTAGTGTTTATTTCCATTCCTTTTTCCTCCAGGTTTCTTTTCCAAATGTTTATGTTATTTTGTAGTGTTTGTGCATTTCCGGCTATTAGGAGTATGTCATATGCATAAATTAAATCTTGGGTCATTACTGGTGTTAGATTATGATATCCTATTCTTGTTCTTCTGGTTTCATTTTTGCATTTTATTATTATATTATTCATGTATATGATGAATAGCAGTGGACTGAGACTGTCTCCCTGCTTTACCCCTCTATTCATGTAGAATTCCTCAGACTTGTGTCCATTTAGTCTTACTTTGCCTACTACTTTTTTGTTGATGCTTTTTATTATTCGTATTAACTTTTGGCTTGCCTCTAATTCTTCCAGTGCATTCCATATGTGCCTTCTTGGTACCAGATCAAAAGCAGCCCTAAGGTCTATAAAGGCCAAGAAAGTGTCTCTGTTTTTGTCTATTGTTTTTTCTATTATGTTTCGTATTGTAAATATATGGTCCTGGGTTTGTCTGCCGGGCCTGAACGCTGCTTGTTCCTGCTCCATTTTGTCCTCAATCTCATTTCTTAATCGTTTTTTTATGACTTTCGAGTACACTTTACCGGGCATTGATGATAAACATATTGCTCTACAGTTGTTGCAATTAACTGTTTCTCCTTTCTTATATATGGGCACTATGATATTTTTCTCCCAGTCCTCCGGTATCTTTTCTGTTCTCCACGCTTGTTGAAATATTATCTGGAGCCATTTTATGATTGTTTCTCCTCCTATCTTGAGCATTTCTGATATAATCTCGTCTTCCCCGGGTGCTTTCCATTTCGTGTTGTTTTTAGTGCTTGTTTTATTTCTTCTTCTGTAATATCATCGTTTTCATTCTCCTGATCTACTCTTTCCCTTTCTGGTTCTTCTTGAATATCTTCTTGGTTCTTAAGTTTATTGTGGTAGTGGTCCCTCCATGCTCTTAAAACTCCTTCGGTCGTTGTTTCTAGTTTTCCTTCTTTGTTCTTTATATTTCTTATCTGTTTTGCTTGATTGCCTTTTAGTCTTTTAATTATGTTCCAGAACTGTTTTTGGTTTTCTACATAGTTCTGTTCTATCTTTGTGCCGAACTGTTCCCAGGAGGCCTGCTTTGCTTGTTTTACCGCCTCTTTTGCTTGATTTCTTTTTTGTATATAAAGGTTTCTGTCTTCTTCTATATTTGTTCTTTTATATCTGCACCATGCTTCTTTCTTCAACTTAATCTTCGCTTTTATTTCTTCGGTCTACCATCTTGTTCTTTTCTTTAGACTGCTTTGATTTACCATTTTAGTTCCACATATTTCTCTGGCTGTTTTAAGTGTGGTTTCTTTGAATTTCTGCCATTTCTCTTCTAGCTTCCAGGGGGTCTCTAGCTGCCCTTCTTGTGTTTCGAGGTTATTTAATCTATCTGTAATTATTCTTCTATATTGTTCTCTTGTTAGTGGGTTTTCTAGATTTTCTAATTTGATTTTTTCGTACTTCTTCGGTACTTCTATTTTTGGTTTTCTAAATATTGTATCTGCTATCACTAGTCTATGGTTTGTGCTTAACTCTGCTCCTCTTATCACTTTGACATCATGTAATGCATATCTCATGCTTTTGGTTATAGTTATATAGTCCACTACGGTTTTGTGTCCAAGTTGTTCGGCTTCGTAGGTTATTTTGTGTATCGTTTTATGTTTAAACAGAGTGTTTCCGATGAGTAGTTCATTAGTGATGCAGAAATCGATCATACGCTCTCCATTGTTGTTTATTTCTCCCTCTACTCCGTGTTCCCCCATTGTTCCGTGTCCCATCTCTTTGTTGTTTCCGATGTGGGCATTCCAGTCTCCCATTATTATTAGATGGCGATTCTTGTTTTGCATTTTTCTACTGTTCTTTGTAGGTCTTCATAGAACTGTTCTTTTCATTCAAGTTAGAACTTTCTGTAGGTGCATATATTTGTACTATCCCACTTTCTCTTGCAATGCTAAGTCTACTGTTATTATTCTGGGGCTTATGGCCTCCCAGTTGATCACTTTTGATTCTACGTCGTTGCTTAGAATGATTCCCACTCCTTCTGTTATTCTATTTCCTACCGGGGTTCCTGCATACCGAAGTGTGTACCCTTTATCTAGTATCCTTATACCATTTCCTCTCTTTTTTATTTCTGCTACTCCCAATATTTATGTTTTGTATTTTATCATCTCCTCTACTATTTCTTCCTCTTTTCCATTAAGTGTGGTAATATTCCATATTCCTATTCGTAACCTATTGCTCGCTTGTTGTTTCCTTTTATTCCGTCCTAGTCCGAGGCTTCCTATTTTTCTCTGAATCATCGTACCTCAAGTGGGTGATTAGCCCAACGTCAAGGGCCCCGTTACCTCGGGACAACTGGTGCCGGGTTATACCCCCCGGTACTGGGTCGCCAGAGCCTCGTCAGTTTTCCAGCAGGGTGTACCGGGTGGTGTAGACTACCACCCCTCGTGCAGGTGAGGTTGACATTTGGGGCCTTTAGGATGTTGTTGGCCCCCTTACACCCCTGTTAAATAATTATTAAAGAAAAATAAATAATTGAACACCAAAATCGAGTTTTTTGCAGTATTCATTTATCTAACAAGTACTGTCGCAGCACAAAGTCGAATTAGATTATTGAGTTATGCTGGAGCTATAAAGATGCTACCAGAGCAATAAACAAAATATTGTACAATAATGTTCAAAAATCCAAAGTAATAGTTAATTTATCTTAACGAACAGTTGTAACATCTGCCAAATTCATATATCAACAAGAATTCCATTTCTGTAAAAATGTATTTGTGATCATCTAAATCAGTTGCTAATATAAAAAGCTTATGCAACCTAAAAAGTAACAGCTAATAAAATTGTAACAAACCTGCCATTTTATACCAAAACGAAATGCAGTTATATTAAAGACTCATTAGTCTAGTTAGACAAAAATATCACGTTGTCCTAAAAGTTCTGCAATACTTGCAAATAATTCGATTTTTGTTTAATTTTTGTGGATGTTTTGCGTTTATAGAGTAACAAGTTGCATCGTCGGATTTCAGATGGTTCTAGACAAACTTGAAGTCCGGGTTTTGATGAACTATTGCAGGAATCGGGGACTTTTGTCAAGAGATATTTCGAAGAAATACAAAGTTTTTCTCGATTTCTAATCTGATAATTTTAGCCTTATCCTTTTTATCTGATTTCGAACAACTTAAGACCATGTTCAAATATTTGGAAATATGTATTTCGACTAGAGGATGTATTTCGATTTAGAGGAACTCTAAATGAATATTTCTAGTAGGATAGAACGATATCTTAGTCTTCAAATTAAGCACCTTGGGATCTTACACATTTCTCACAGTATCATTTCTACTGTTCAAAACACTCTGCAAAATCCTTTATTGGAATCACGATAAACTCCATCTCTGTATTGGCTCTCTCCCATTTCAAGGATGATTTAAGTTTCGGAAACAGCCAGAAGTTGCCGAGCAACAAATCAGAACTGTAGAGTGGTCCAGTGGTTGAGGTGCGGACGGACCCGGGTTCCACTCCCGGTCTCTCTGAAGCCTGGCGGGTAGCCTACTCAGCCACTAAAAATAATTGAGTACCTGTGTTCACTCGAAAAAGGGATAATAATGGCGGTCATCTAAGGCGCGGTGCTTGCCACATCGCCCGCATCAGATATATTGCGCGGTGACCGGGCAGACAGAGCGAATATATGGGAACCTAAACCTCTTAGTTCTTCCAACTGACTCGGTCCGTAAAGTAGTCCTCATTCACACATCTGCATTACAGACCACTCTCTGCAGCTGTCATATCACGTCACAAACGCTATTTAATTTTAATTAACACTATATTTTGTTAGGACATACTTCATATATAAAACGTTTTATTAACTTTCGAAAACCTGGAAGGCGTAGACAAAAGTTAATGCAATCATGATCATGTTTGTCTGTCGTTTGTGTGTGCGTGTGTGGGTTACATCCATCTCGTTATAAAATGCATACATGGCCATCCAATAATGCACAGTGGAAAATACGCTTCCTTTGGAAACATTCGAGTTAATAGGGTAAAGAGGTTTTAACTCACTGTCAAATCTGATAAGAAAAAGTTGGTTGCATAAAAATGAACTCGGAGGTTCGAACTGAGCTGTAGATAAGGATCTCTTAAATTTGCAAACCATAGCAAACCTTGTCGAAGATCTGGGCGACACTCAAAAATACTGCGGCGCGGTACCTAGGCTCTTCGAAATCATTGGTCATTTTTTGGTGAACTTGTTCAATTGCTACGTAGATTTTCCAGAAACCAAAATGGTGATCAAGAATAGGGTGATTATCGAGAAGAATTTTGTATAACTTCTTTAAGGGCATTTTCTCAAATATTTTTGCCAATACCGGCAACAAACTAACTGGTTTGTAAAATGCGGGTTGATACGTAAGTTTGCGGAGCATTGAAATTAAAATTATTACAGAAGTTTTCCATTGTCCAGAAAAATATCAAAATCTTATTACTGCATTAAATAAGTGAGTTATATATCGAAAGTCTTTGTGAAACAGGTTTTTGAAGATTTAATCACTGGCCCAGGGATTTGTTGGAGTTCACATATTTGATGCATTCTAAATTTTTTAATTGACAGGCTCATTTGATACGACATTTTTAGTATGTTGCAAGTATTATCTTCATTACTTAATTACACTAAAAATGGTTTGAAAACATTAACTCAGTGGTCAGCAAATGTCAAAGCCTCAAAGCTTTTCACAGTTGCTTTTTATTTAAGTATTGTTGGCAGTACGAATCGGTGTCTTATGTTGTGGTTGCTTTAGATATCTTGTGACCTTCCAGAAGCAAATAATCATCTACTTCCAGAAAAAATGTTTCAAATAGCTAAACATTCTGGTTTCAGATGGTAGAAAGAAAGCTTGTAATAGCACAGTTTAATGTTCTTTTATCATTAGTGTGTTAGGTTTTTGTGTGTCCATGTTTCTGACACCTGGAGCATTGGGGAATAGTTCGTTTGGTGCGAAAGGGGAGCGGTCAAATTTTTAAATTTTTATCATTATCAAATAGCTTTAGACCTACAATAAAGAGCAATTTTTTATACCGCCTTGCTTTACGTTCCATACTCAAAATTCGGATTATTGTTTAACCTGATAAATGTAGAACTCAATGTTCTCTTCTATTAGAACTTAATGTGTTTTCAGAGCTTTTCAAAAGTATCTTGATTTCATCGTTTGGTAAAGCTTTTACTGAGCACTGGTCTTTAACTGTAGCTTCTAAAAATTTGATCATGTTTCAGTGGTTTTGATAACTGAGACAAATATCAAAGGAGGTTTAGAGTCTAAATTTTTATATTATTTTCTTGTTTCTATAAATTCTCGTTGTCGAGCAAACTAAAACAATTTTCAGAGTTTAACTGACAGCTTGTCGATATGGACTGTTCTGATTTGTTTGCATATTAGTGCGGAACACATTTTTTACTATTAACTACTTACCATTCTGTGTTGTGGTATACGGAAGGAACTTGATGCTGTTGTTAAACGAATTTAGGCTGATAAGGTGCGATGAATATGCATAAATATTTGGTTTAAGTTTAGAAGTTTTTGTTGAGCAGTCTACATCAGGTCAAGTTAGTATATTTAAATTGGAACATATTTCCAGTATTGTCGTGATTTAATTTTGGTAAAAACAGGTCATACTGGCTTAAGTATAAGTAAAAATAAACTAAATTAAAACTATCTTACAATAAGTGGTCACAAGGTAACTTGCTTATCTTGTAGCCTAACTCGAATTGCATTCGAGTACAATCTTGCACATAAAGCCCTAATTGGTGGCTACCACCGTGATATCACAGGCACACATCTACCCAGCTTCAAGACATGAGATAAACTGAACCAGAAAGTAACACAAATTATAAAGATTAGCTGCTGATAGTCTAGGTCTTCTCCTTTTCACTGCTATTATCCTAAGCACTAGACAAAGTGATCTATTTTTGATGTTTTCTTATGGAAAGTTATCTTATCATTTATAGTAAGCTAGAAACTGATGCGCACTTCTTGGGCTTTTTTTTTTTAAATAAGATTGTTATAAATCTTTTGATATATCAGTGACTGAGAAGGTATAGATATATTTGTCACTCTAAATCAAAAGTTGAAACTGATAGTTTGACTAGAATTGACTGAGTAGAACTGCCACCAGAAGGCGTTACAATCCTAGTAACAATTTATAGGTTTTGAGGAAGAGAGAGAGTGCGTGGGAGAGAGGGAGGGAGGGGGTTAGAGAGAAATCATTCATTTGAACCTAAGGAAAAGCACGCATCAGAAAGATTAATGATCCATAATGATCACCAAAAGAGAATCATATTATATAATAAATGAGAACTTAATTAATAGTATGACGATTTTTATGGAATTAAGTGTATTTATGCAAGTTATAGCAACAGCTATAATATATAGAAGATAATAGTGGATTACATAAAATATAAATCGTTTGAATAGAATTGTACTCGAGATATTAGCTGTGTAATCCACAAATTATTATCAGCTAGAAAGAATACGGTTTTCTAAAAGTACTTTCAAAAATGTCGCCAATAAAAGCATTGCATAAATATGGAAAACAAAAAAGAAGTGTTAAAAGGATTCATAGATCAACACACGAATTTCAACAAAGATCTTGTGAAATGTATAAATAACAGAACAGTGGAAGATAGATGGAACAAATTAGAGCTACTGTAATTTAAAACAAAAAAAAAATTAAAGGTAGGATTACGAAGATAAAACAGTATTAGTGAACAATAACTTTAAAAAAAGAAAAATTCCAATTATTAGGGTGGTGCAAAATTTTTCATTTAAATTATATACCATTCTGTTGTAGTACCAGGCACTTATAGTTTGAAATAAAGCTTCCCGATTTACTACAGAAGGATAATCAGATTGAGGCCGCACTCGAATATTGGTGTCACCACTAATGTATTTTTTGAACGAATTTTGCGCCTGATTTAACATCTTAACCTTCAACCTTACAAATTATTATTAACAGCATTTATGCAAACTTCCAGTAATGCCAAAAAATAGCCAAAATCAAGCATGTTGTTTACTTTTTAAGTTCAAATGTTAGGAAATGAAATTCAGTACAACAGAGAATGATCTACAAATTACTCTCTTTAATATGACTTATATTTAACAAAAATTGTAAAATAATTCAATTGCTTCAACAATTTATTCGGCATCAAAACTAATTACTAAAAAATTAGAGGCATTTTTCACCACATCAATACTATTCATCTGAAAACAATTGATATAATAACCAAGAACTTTTTTTTACATAAACATTTCAATTGAAAGTATGAATAACAAAGGTCTACTTATTCTTAAAACATTAAGAGAGACAAATGCCCATTTACTTATAGTATAGCTAAATGATAAAAGATGGATAATAAGAATAAGAAATATCTCCAAATATTGTAAATATGTTTAAAAAATAATTGTTCTGAGACAATAGCTGACGTTTATTAGGGAACAAGTTAAACTGTTTAAGGAAACCTCATTGTACAAGTTATGTTTTATATGAAAAAAATTATAAAAAATAGAAGAGAGAGGACAACTCTCCAAATACAAATGCATTTTCAGTAAAGGCAAAAATTGTTCTTTTTGTCATCTCTACTCCAATAAAAAATAAAATAAGAATTTTATAGCTATATAGAAGATATTGGGATCTACAGTAATTTATAAGTATGCATTTAAGGCGTAGAAGTATTCTATATAAAAAAAAGGTCGACACAAAAATTATACTTGAGCAGACTATTGGAGTTGCCCACCGTCACACCTGTAGTGGTAAAATAGTTAAAGTTAAAACGGTGAATTTTTATCCTAAACACAATAATTCAATAAGAAATACTGGGTTGTCCCAAAGTACAAAAAGGTACAAAAAAAAATTAATTTTTTGCAGCCCACAGTACTTTTGAAACAATGTAATAACAAGAATAAAAGAATCATGCAGTTCTCTTTTAATTACAAAATTTGGTACTATCCACCAACAAATTGTATGGTATCTTAGCAGTCTTTTTTCCTATTAAAAAAAAACGATTTGTTACACCCCAAAAATCTTATCAAAATTTCACTTTCATCTATTTCCCTAACATACAATTCACTTTACAATTAAACACAAAATTCATTATTACACTAATATATATAGTTACATCTTTGTTGAAGATACAATATTTTAATGGTCACTTTCATTCATGATGTCATATATGCCAGCATTTGTTTTCAGCCATGACATCCAATCAGCGTCCACAATTCTGTTCATAGTTACCTCCCCAAATATATGGCTTCTACTAGTTTCTGTGAAGCCCATCTTCTGAAACATAGCAATACTGATAACATTAGTAATCAATATCTTCACAACAAACTGCTGCACGGTCAGATAATTTATGCCGTACAGAAACATCAATAGCATTGCTTGCCACCCGCGATGCTTGCCGCGAGCATGAGGTTCGGCTATCATAATCTCGGCTTCGGCCACCATTCTCTCCTCATCGCTGGCAAAAAAGAAGTTCGTATCACCAATCATTGCCTCTAAAATAACAGTAGACTGAACTTTTAACATAACTTTTTGTACAAGTAAAATCCAACCAACCAACTTCATTGTGACTCGTTTCATACAACGCTTTATCAAGTATTATAAAAGTGCATTCTGTAATAACATAATTAGTCACCAGCAAAATCTATAGTCAAAATGATTTACTGGTTTCATCTGTCATCCACAATTTCTGCATTTCGTACTCCTCCTCCAATGTGAGCGGCAGAGATGCCGTAAGCTGCTGCAGTTCTTCCGAATGCATCCATTTATGGTATCTACAGAAAAATTGTGATATTAAGTGCAAAATACTCAATTTTAAAGCATACGTTTCCACATGGTTTTCTTTGTAAGGCACTAGAATTACATCTTTGCCTGTTATCCTGGTGTCTTTGTTGATCAACATTAGAGAATACCCAACTTAAAATGTACCAGTGTTAAATTTGTTCAGCAATCACAGATTACTTATATGTAATCTGTCAGCAATTTTCCTATTGAGGTTATATTTGTTTTTAAAATTATGCAGATTGTTCTATAAGTTTGTACTGTGTTATATAGGATGCTCAAAAGTATTTGTTATTTAATTTATATTTCAACAAAACAGAAACTTTTAGACTCTTTCAATTTGATATTTGCAGCGAGTTGCTCTGCATGGGCTCCAGCTTTGTTTTTAAATCTTTTTAAGTTACTCTTTTAAACTGTGTATTAAGACAATAGGCATCTTCTTTCCATGATGCCACTTTTCTTGATTCATTAGTTTTCAATCATTTCCAAGTTTGAAATTGTACTTAGTATCGTTCTTTGTAACGATTTTAATCTCGCCAGCGACACGAAATATCAATTACTAGTTACTTCATGTCTATTTTGATGTTTTGTTCCTTCACAGATTGTTCTACAATTGATAAACTGTCGATATATTCAATAAAATCTATTCAAATCTTACGTACACTTTGCCATGTACTTCTCTTATTTTTATAAATTTATATTTTCTTTAGTTGTGTATTCGAAAGTCTTTGGTATTTTCTATTTTATCAAGTAGAGCAATTGCGTGCATATTTTTTAAAGGTAAGTGTTATAGATCAACTTCAAACATTTCCAAGTATTCCAAACAGTTTTTACTTTATTAATATTTTATGCTGTGAGCTACAAAGACGTCAGCTATTTCTCCAAGTTAGTCTGACTGGCACACCTTCACTACCAGTCACTTTAGAAAGAATTCGCTATGACCACCTTCACTTTCACAGTGTACATTATAGTGTCCTGGGAAAGAAGTAGATTATATGTTTTCCCGAAGCACTAATAATATCACCTACTGCTAACACTGGAACATTTTGGTCTTCTTAGACTCTCTCTGTCGTTTTGCTAGCATTGGAGCATATACCCGTTGAACACACTTTCAGAATTAATTTTATAGATGTGCATAAGGGAAACTTCTTTAAAGTCGGTTTCCTTTCACAAAGTCCGCCTCAAGCTAGGTCTCATGTTGATCTGATGTTCTTATGTTAAAAAATTGCCATCGCATTAGAGAATAGTGTGCAAAACATTCTCTCCCATGAATTTCACTCAGTAAGCATGCTGTGAGAGATTTTATCAGTAGATCCAATTTCATATCATTGCTTTCCGTTCAAAGACCGATGAAACTATCTTCAACGAACATAAAAAGTTCGTTACTGAATTCTATATGTCTGTCTGTCGGTTGGTCTGTCTGTCGGTCCGTCACAAAATTTGAGATTTTTTAAAATTTGAAAATGGATTCTTATAGGAAATTTTACGCTGATTTCGAATTCGAAATTAAAAAATTTCTATCTCGAATAATTTTCGAGATATTCAACTTCGAATTTCGGGAAAATTTTCGCCATTACGATTTTAAATGTGATTCTTATAGCAAATTTTACGCTGAATTCGAAAATGAAGTAGAAAAATTCTATGTCGAATAATTTTCGAGATATTCGAAAGGTTTTTTTTAAGCTCGTTCTGGGATTGCGTACAGAGCAATCTCTTCGCTGGCCCCATGTTTTTATTTTACTTCTTGGTAATTTTTTTAACTTTCTGAGTGCACTTGCAAAATTCGTTTCGTTAACAGACCAGATGTTGATGTCATCTGATTCTAGATTCTCCACGATTTCTAAATGTTTTATTTAATTAGATATATATAGAAAACTCCCCGTAGTTCCTGTTTACTTCTACCAATTGCTTTAAGATACAAACCAAATAAATTCACATTGATATAAATGAAAGGGGCAAAGTTACGAACTAACTCTAACAGCGCTTAAAGCAATTCCAGATGGACAACGAAAGTTTTGCGTCTTCCACACTTCTACAGTTCATGATCTACATTTAATGACGAAGTTTATTAATCACTCATTTTTGACCAAAATGTACTCACTCTATGAAGGTGATGAATTATGATACGAGTTTAGTAATCATTTTAATCCAAAATTGGAGGTTACTTCACTAATACGCCATTTTATTTAAAAAATAAAATTTTTGTATTGGATAGTATTTTTGAATTTGACTTTCTGTTTAATGTGTGCTAATTTATTTAGTTTCCTATCTATTTTTAAAGCTATCTCATCCAGAAAATTTTTATTTTTTACGGCACAGTCTACTAAGATTCGAGCAATGTTTATTCTTCCTCTGGTGGCAGTGGCTCCATGTGAATTAAGCGATGGTAATACCCAACAAGGGCAACTTTTTATTTCTTCTGGTGAATGTCTTTACTTTTTTAGATTTTCAGATCCTTTAGATGCTTTGTAAACAATGTCTATTGAACACTCCATATTCCTTGTATTTTAGTCCACTATAAATCTTCACTATGGTAATTATATAAATAAAAAGTAGACAAAAATTGAACTTCTCTAATTTTGGCAATAACTTACGAAGTTTTAGCTCTTCTTCTCCCTTAATTAGAGCGTGCGCAGCTTTTAGTACCAAATCTTTGTTTTTCATTTGAATGCGAGGCAAATTATTTTATCCATTTTTCCCAACAAAAGAAAGTCAAGATCGGCGAGTTTCTTCGAAATTACTCCACTTTATAGCTCCTAATTGCATCAACAACAAGGTGGTCAAAGGTTAACCAACTCCAATCTCTCATATGAGTGATATCCAATGTATCAGTCAATCGAATTGAAACTAAAGCCTTAAAACGTTCTGTGAGAACAATATATGGTTCTACAAAAAGATAAGCTTATAACTGCATGTGTGTGGTGTGATTTGACATCTAATAGGAGCACTACTGAATTTTCATATTATAAAGAAAACTTCTGGACTCCTCATTACTGAAGCAAGAACTTTGTTAATTGCCATCGCGTTAAGGTTATTAAACTTGAGATACTACCATATGAATACTTTCTTCTAATCTGTACTCAAATCAAACAATGTGTTCCAGTTATCAGCTTAAAATGCCCCCATCGAGTTACATATTTCATTTTTGATTGCTTATATAGGTTTTCTAATAAGAATTATATGGCTTTGAAATGAAGTGACAACCATGCTCAAAATGTTATAACTGCCACTCGTTGTCATTTGTGTTGAGTATACTCTGACAATTGATCATGGTGAAATACATGCTTCAATAATGTTTGGTTATTGTCTGAAAATTCCATAAAAATAGACGTTCTTTTGTGAATACTCAACGTGCTCTTCACAAAAACTAAAGTCCACATAATCGCTCTTCTGTGCTTGCTACTCATTGAATCTTTAAAAAAATTGAAAGGAATTTTACTCTTCACGATACGAAAATACCAAAATGTCAAAATTCAAGAATGCAGAGATTCCTCGTCATACTCAAGAATTGGAGCTTGGAGGAACGACAACTTGGCGTATTTTGCGAAAAGATTTGGGTTTACATCCAAGAACTGAAGCCACTGGACCATCTTAAGCGCCGTGACTTTGCTGCTTGGGCTTTAGAGCAACATCAAACGGATCATAATTTTAGGTACAAAATTATCTACTCAGACGAAGCTCATTTCTGGTTAAATGGATATGTTAACAAACAAAATTGTCACTTTTGGCGTGAAAACAATCCACAAGAGATTCACAAAAAGGCCTTACATCCGCAAAAGATCACTATATGCTGTGGTTTATAGCATCGTAGCATCATCAGACCATTCTTTTTCCAAAACGAGGTGGGAGATGCAATTACAGTGACTGGTGAGCGGTACCCATTGATGTTAACAGATTTTTTGTGACCAAATTTAAATGAAATTAATTTGGAGGACGTGTGGTTCCAATAAAAAGTTGCCACATGTCACACTACTAATGCCACTATTAATGTATTGCAAGAAAAGATTGATGAAAAGATAATTTCAAGAAATGCAACAGTTAGTTGACCTCCAAGAAGTTGTAATTTAACTCCTTTAAATTACTTTTTGTGAGGTAATTTGAAATCTATAATATATGCAAACAAACCACGAACCCTTGATGCTTTAATATTGAACATCGAAGCGTTATTCAAAGCATAATATAATAAACTATGCTTTAAAATAATATAAAAGTTTGACTGTATCTGAAATAGTTTTATTATATTTCACTTTAAAATCATATCATTCTTATTGGCAAACCCTTTATGTTTCTTAAAAGATGGTTATGTCTTCCATTAATTAATTTTCTACTTTTATTGGAATATTTTGGAAAATGGTTTTAAAACAGAGTAAATCTTCCTAAAAGTTCCACCTCAATCACATTTGGACTTCTCCTGTATCTTCTGGTGTCGGTAATAGACTATAATTGAATTACTAGTCCTTTCCTCTATCAGGAATCCGTCCTCCTGAAACAAAAAAATGTTTCTTAATTTTTCTTCTGTTGTTTCTGCTCAAATGGTTATCCATATACTCATTCTATAGAATCATACGCACAGCCTCTAAATAAATATACGAGAAATTCTACACAATTGTATTCTTAACATAAATAACGATGCTAAATCAAAAACAATACAACGGTCACGTTTTTTTTTGAGAATTTTCTCAGTAAAGTATTATATATACCCTATGATCTTCCTTCCATAAAGCTACTTGATGAAACAATTCTCTTATGTCTTCTAGAATGTAATAATGGTATTGTCTGAATCCTAATAGGAATGAATATAGCTTTCTTTCTCATTCTCTCTCTGCTTCCTTCTTTGCTCTCCTTTCTCCCCCCCCGCTTCTAAGGTGTCAGATAGAACAAGATAACTTTTTTTTATGTATCCATAAATTTCTTTTTATCATTGTTTTTGTTCATTTTTTGAACGATTTGTAGTGGACAAAGAGTCAGTCTATTTATTTCTTATTATATAAAAGATCTTTCCAAAGAAATCTGTCTCCCATTTATCTTTATTTTTACTTAGTCATTTTTATCTGATCCAACTCACATTTGTCCTTTTTAAAATCGCTTGCTTTTGTTACCACTTTTACCATGTGCCCAAAGTAAAAAGAATTTTTAACTTAATTTCCTGACTCTTACAACAAAATTAATTAAGAGGCTGTGGAATGCTCCAAGATTTCCCTTAGTAAAAATAAATGAGAATCTTCTCATATGGAGAATAGCTTAAGCCTATTTCTGCACCTCAATAAATATTCATGTTTCTTCTATCAATGAATAATGACATTATTGTTCCGAAGCAAATTGTAATGATAGAGCTCTTCTACCGCAATCTTATTTCTAGCTCTGGAAGTTGAGAATTTGTTTCTTTCCATAGATTGCAAAGTCTAATGAGGTTGAGATTTCTTAAAGTCCCACAAGTCCAGAAACACGTTTATGGTAACGATTAGTTTAGGGCCTTTTACTGGCAGAGATGCTTATGTAATTATTATTGCAGTTAAAGTAGGTTTTTCTTTGCTATTGTTAATTTTTACTTCTCCAGTTTCTCTACATCATTGAAATTGATCCTCGCTTTTGACATTGAAGGAATAGAAATACGCAGATTTTATTACAGCCGGTGCGGAAACATTAACATCATTAGAATCCAACGTGATGTGGAAAATTTACGGCCGAGGTAATTGTATTGCTGTTACTCGTAGGTCGGATTTCCCACTTCTGAATATGCAAATGTCTTCGGTGGTTTCCTAGATTTTTCCTGGTGGTTTGTGTGTAAATAGGTTTTTGAAATATGTACATAATCCTCTTTATTTTGCAGTGCTATAATAAAAAGGTAGATCTAACATTGAAATCACCCTTCTGAGGATTAAAAATCATATAATGGTGCTTTCCTTTTGAAGACTGAAATAATAAATCCCCACTTAAGGCTCTTAATTGGACAAAAACCACGGACAATATAATTGAAAAGGGCCTTAATTTTCTTTTAGCTAGCACAAGTGCTAAAATATAAATTCTTAAATATTCATCTTCGAATGCCTCGTTTGATATTTAAGTTCTTCTTTATTGGATACTATGCAAAAATGTGTCTCTTTTTTATTAAATAACAAGTGTAGAGCTGCCCAACTCCCATCGAAATGTTTGTTGTCTATAGTAAAGAAAATCATCATAGCATATGTCTACCCGAACTATTCTTTATTTAGTCAAATCTTGTATAATGTAGTTTCCTAGCCTTTCAGTCAGAGCTAGATTTTTAAATAATATTTGCCACATGCATAAATAAGAGCTTTGTTAAAGACCAACTTTTTTTTGTGCTAAATAATCGGTTGTCGCATGGTTATTAGCTTTTGACTTGTCTAATAGGTTCGTCTTTGCACTTTTTTGTCATGTATTTTTCCAGTGAATTTAAAAAATAGCCGTTTCCCGGCAGTAATTCCTTAAGTTCTTTGTGGAAGACATCAGTTCTTGTCGCTTTTTGGATGAAGACAACACAATGGCATTTGTTTTTGAACAAACAAACCATAGATCGCGTGCATCAAAACAAATTCTGATGTTTTACATAGTTCGAGTAATATTGTCTCAGATGAAAAAGGTGTTTGGAAAGATTGGGTTATTTCATTTGATTAAATAAGATATGATTAGTATTTTTCTGTTTAATGGGAACATTAACCATATTCCTAAGTTATTTACTCAATACTATTCATGTGTTGGCATGGGCATGCCGCGAATGCTTGGTCAGTAGTGGAAGATCTAAATATTTTGTCAACTGGAGAAATATGTGATATGTTAGTCTTTTGTACTTTGCACCTGTATAGGGTGTTATAATGTTGAATGTTTTCAGTACATATGAATTAATTAGAGAATATTATTATATTCATGTCACAAAGCAACATTAATAAGGGTATTTAAAAAAACTCTTGCCTGTTCTGGATCAAATAGGTTATAATATTTTCTAACTCACTGACTATCAAGCATTTCTTTGCAGTGACAGCTGGCACTACTCCAATGGCCAAAATACAAAATACAAGGTTGTAATTCATTTACATTTATTGACAAAATGTATGTTATCTATGGTAACACCTATATAACAGTACAATTAGGCCGTTATCAAGAAGTGAGAAAGAATAAAACCCAGCCACAATAAATTTGCATGATCAGTCTCAATGTAGTCAGCCATTAACAGCCATGGATGAACAGCATCAAGCGAGTGTAAACGAACTAATCACAGCAGTAGACGGGCAATGCTAAAACTGTTAAAATTTCTCTTGAACGAGTCCACCACATTATTCATAGTTAGCCCGATCACAGGAAAGTGTGAATAAAATGGGTCTTACGCATATTAACTACTAAAATGAAATACAATCGAAAATCCGAGCAACTTTTGGCTTAATATGAACAGTTGTCTTCCTCCACTAGATCGTTACTGATGATGAATCCTAGACACACCATTACAATCTAGCAAACTAGGGGCAATCAGTGGAATACAGACATAAGGACTCTTCCAACCCGTAAAAATTAGAAGCCTTCGGATCGGCAGAAAAAGTGATGATTGTTTTTTGGGACTGTAACAGCACAGTTGACATTTAATTTTTGTAACAAGCCAATACTATTAAATTTAAGTAATATATCCACACTTTAAAAACTCCAAGCTCCGTTGCAACGAGTTAGACCTGACAACAAAATAACACTTCAACATTCTTTAACAAAGAAGCATTACAACGCCTAAAATTTTATCACACCTACAACCAGGATCTCACTCTTTGCAATTTTTCTTTTTTTTTAAACTGCAACAAAACCTCAAAGGGCAGCATTACATTAATGATTAGGAAGTGTGGGTCACTGGTTCTGACAGCACACATCTGATTTCTTCTCTAACGGGATGAATTTGGTGATTTCATAAAAAAAAATAATGACGCTCCTTGATAGAGGACATTCCAAGCTTATAGGAAATATATAGTTTTATATCCTACCTATTAATAAAATTATAGCAAGGGAGGTAAACGTTTTAAAAAAATCCTCGTAAATTACATTATCAAACCAAGTACAATATTTTAAAAACAAATACTTTTAACTTTGACACTGCAGCCCACGTGCCGCCTATTATCTACTTATAACATAAATGTATAGCCCTTGGTTATCATAGTTAATCTGTTAATCTGTACTACTATACAGACTTTAAAGTCTTGCTCACAAAAAATAAAATCTGTAAGTTATGCACTAGCTCATAGGAGCAATTAAAAGTGTCATTTCGGAAGAAATGTAATTGCAGTATTTAAAAATGTTTGCTAACATAATTATAAGCTTAATTGGATGGTTTTTAAGTTTTGAATATAGATAAAAATGGGATGAGGGTATAGGCAGTGAAGGCAGAAAAAGAGAAGCAAAAGAAAATGAACTGAGCAATATCAAAATTCAAAGGTAGAGTCAAAGACAAATTCACAACCACAGCAGAGTAGAATCAAAGAACAGATACAATTAGAATGATAATGGAACAACAATAGAGCTAGAGCAACAAATCTAAGCTAGAGTTAGAACAGAGCAGCGTAAAGGAAGATCTATGCACTTGGAGCAAAGACAAGGTTACAGTCAGATTCAAACCTAGAACAAAAAAAGACCATAGCAAATTGACCACAGAGACAGAGTTAAAATCAAAATAAAAGCAGAGGTAAGAGCTTGAAGAGTAGGAAAACCGAATTAATAGCATTTAAAGCAGCAATAAAATACCTTATTGCCAAAAAAAGACATAAGAAGAGGAGAACAAAGACAGAAATAGAGTAAAGGCGCGCGAAAACAAAGTGAATCAGGGAAAAACTAATAGAAATTAGAACAAATAAAAAAGGAGCTGAAAGAAAAACATTATAAAAGTAGAAAAGAGTTAAAAACAGAAATTGCAAAAAATAACAAATAAATAAAAAGTTTAAGAGATTAGTTATAGAAGACAGAGAAATAGTGAAGAATGGATAAGAAACATATAATGAAAAAAGTTACAAAACTAAAAAAAAAACTGAAAATTAAGAAAAAATAAGAAAAGAAGAACATTATAGTTATTAAATAATGGAAGGATATATGGAAACAGGAACCCAGATATAAAGGGGATTTATAAAGTACACGTAGATAAAATGAAACAAAGCAATAATAGGAAAATTGCGATATAGAAAGACAATAATAAAAAATATTAAAGGGGTTAGCCATAATAATAGATAGCACTTTGATACAGCAAGATGGCTGATATAAGCCAAGCAAAAAATATTGTTAACAAAGAAAGGAAGCCAGAAAGTTAAAAGAGAATATTAAAAGTCAGGAATAAGTAGTAAAATATACCAGTTTAACTTACAACCTCTAATAGAACGGAGTGAAAAGAAGGAAGGAGCAGTCTTTTGGTTACAAAACAGATATGGAAAAGGAAATAGAAATGAAGGATAAGAAAAGTAGAGTTCGTGAGAAAGAAAAGCGCAAAGAAAAAGACCACATGAAAATCAAGAAATAAAAATAAACCAGTACATAATAATATTCGGAACATAGAATCTCAAAATCTTAAAACGGAAGGAATGAAGTCAATGGAGGAGCTACCACAGCTAGAAGTGGATTATGTGAAAAAGGTAGAGACAATGAAAAATTGGAAAATGGCTATTAGACGTAGCTAGGATAAAAGAAAAAATAAAGTGTATAAACAAAGAGAACATGAATAACGAAAGACTCATATCAATGTACATAAAAGAAAATTAAATGGATGAATTTAAGATTATTGTGGAATATGGATCAAATAAGCATATGCAGCAATAATTTTTTTTCAAAGAGCTATAGAAAAAAAGTAAAGAATAAATAATGATAGTGAGTTAGTAATGAAAATTACAAGATTAAATGGTGCCCGAATAGAAATGTAAAGTAAAAAATAGCAACAAGAATAGGATTATATATCTCTGGTTAGCAAATGAACTATAATAATAATAATAATAGTGAGGCTCTAACGCCCCACATGGAAGCATGGCTTGTGAACTGAGAAGTTGAGGCTTTCATGTCTGCCCAATCACCATCTTTACCGCCATATTACCTTTTATTCAAACTGAGTGCAAGTACTCAATTATTTTTAATGGTTCAGTAGACCACCCACCAGACTTCTGAGCCCCAGGAAGTTAACCACACTGCAACTGCATGCATCAACCACAGCGCCACACTGACAGAGTAGCAAATGAATTTAGAAATTGAAAAAATACATAAAATAACAAGATAAATAATAAGGAGAAGTAGAAAATTAATTATGGACTATTTTCTAGCAAAGGAAAGTTATGTGGAAAAAATCAAAAATATAAAAGTAAGAAGAGGTCAAGAGACAAGAAACGGCCATTTTTTAGCAAAAAAAATGATCAAAATAAAGGAAGGGGAAAGGAAGAGATGAAAAATTGAAAATAAAGAGATTAGAAGATACAAGCTTAGTAAAAGAAAAACTGTCTCGAACAAGTAGATATAAGTAAAATGAAGAAAGATGGAATAGATACAAAAATACAAAATAACATTCCTGAAAAAAATTGAAAATACAGTCAGAATAGGTAAAATAAGAAACGCAGGAGAAAGGTAAGAGCAATAAAAGATAGGATAACTAAGATGATACAGACACATAATAAGAATGAAGAAAATCATATTAACTGGAAAAATATATGAGGCAAGAAACACATAAAAGATAGGAGAGGATAAGCTGAGAAAATGTGGTAAAATGAACTGAAAGCAGAGGAATAATATGGATAGGGGTCGGAGTTGTGCAAGATAGGAAGAAATGGAAGGAGATATGGAATGAATGGCCAAAGACACTTCAGTCAAAAGTAAGTAATAGTCATTATATCTGTGAGAGTCAGTGAACGTTATTGATGCCGTTGGAAAGTTATATTTTACTTTTTATTGCAGTTTTTCCAGTTCCCTAATAATTTTGTCTATTTATTACTGTTATGTGTATGTTGGCACATATGTACAGGTACAAATTTAAATCCACTTTTTGTTGCTTATTACTTTCGTATTATATCTATACACTAATCAGGTTAATAACATATTAAACAGAGATTTTTAGATATCATTGTGATCCAAAAATTATCATGGCTAATGAAAAATCTACTATAAATATGTAATTATATGCTATTTAAGGACTTTTCCTCAAAGTGATAGTCAAGTCTAGTGGACACAATCACCACATGACCCCACTTCAGTTAACTTGAAGAATAATCACACAAGCATATTAACATTCAGAGATATAATTCATTTAATATAAAATCTTACAATAAAGATTACAGTTAAAATTATATATGTATTCAGTTGAAATTTAAAAATATATAATTTTACATTACTGTATACGAGTATTGAGCACAGAGTCTTATTAACAACCAGCGACAGCTACCACTGTGAATAACAGATACAACCACATTCAGTTACATGCACAACCTTGAGCGGATACATTTGGCACATTCCGAAATTAATCCTTCGTTACCAACCAAGCCGCCATGCCCTTTAAAAAAAAAAACGTGTAAGTAAACATGGATACATTATGGTAAGACATTGTGCGATCCCAGCGAATGCGCTCAAAAGCAACCAGAATGACACCAATGAGAAGCAAATGCATGACGTCAATGTTCCTTACAGAAAACTAAGACTTATTTCGACTACTGGCCCCAAATTGATTATGTATTGTACAAACACTTCAGATCACGATAAATTTTGCTCGATGGACTGATTTCGAAATGTGCCTTAATACTTCCAGTGTTGTATTTATCTTACAAGCTGTTTATAAAAATAAAAGCTCACTAAAACTAAAATAGATTGTGGCGGTTTTATCGACTACAATTAAATTTTCATTTCACGATAGGAACGAGTTGCAGCATAATCAGCACTTACAATTTAAAATAAATTTGGCTCATAAAACATAAATTAGAGATAAACTAAAACTAACGTTACTGAGGCAAGAAAACGCTAAGCAGTGTCGACCTGGAACATGTATGGCTCCGCTCCTCTGTACATATTTACACAGCTGTATATACGACAAAAATGGCACAATTCACAGCAAATTACAATAACGAAAACACGTTCTCGAGTTAGCTTTTGATATGTTGCTATATTTCCTCGTTCGTAGGTGGTGGTGGTTCGTCAGCTGTGTTTTGTAAAAGCCCGGCTTTCTCTTCGCGGACACTGCCGGCGCCATTGTAAACGGTCTCGTACACCGGATTTGCAAAATTTCCAGACTGTTAAACAGATTTTGGTTTTTAAAGCAACAGGCAATTTTTATTCTTGTGGTAATTCTTTTCAAAAAATTAATGTGAACGATAGCTAGAAAGTGAGCTGTATCGGTAATAACTAGAGATAATCAAATTAGCATAGAGTATTAAATGAGGAAATGAATTTAAAATAACCTCTTGTTTATACTTACCTTGTCGGCATCCAGCGTAAATGGTTCGGAGTCTCGTTCCTGATACATAGGATTATTAAAGTCGTTTTCTTGGAGACGTTCATGAGAGAATGGCTGCCTTCTCCGCAGCACAAAATAAATGGCACTAAGTGTGCATACTACTGCTATGAAGGTACCAACAGCCAGCAAAGTGGGCATCACTACACTGCCCCCTTCGACAGATATTTCCCCTACGTATGCATCACCATTCTTCTTATGCTCGCAGCGGACGCCTTCATATTCAGAAGTGCAACGGCAGTAGGGCACCCCATCGCTGATTGAGCAAGCCCCGCCGTGCAAGCAGTAAAACTGACAAGCAGCTGGCTGTTCGCACTGATCTCCGGCCCACCCGGCGTTGCAGTAGCATTTTGGCAGATCTCGGGGGCCCTTTATGACGCAGATTCCATCGTTCTGGCAACGACCCAGACAGTGCGTGTCATGACCCATGTAAACCTTGAACAGAAAATAATTTAAGAAATGTTTTTGCTGATGCACCTCGGTACTGGCATAGAAAACCAGTTCTTTACTATGGAATTTTAAAAATCCAAACAGGTTGTCGTCCTAATCTAGACCATACAGAGTGCCTCCTTTCAACAATGTTTGTTTATTTTAAAAGTGATCTTACCTCGCATCTTTCTCCTCCCCACAGTTCAGGGCATTTGCACACATTAATGCCGTTCCGGGTCTCACATGAACCATTGTTTGTGCATTTACACTGATTAATCCGGTCGCATTCTGCAGGTGGAGTGCTGCTCTGGCAGAGGTTTATTTCGCACCGGCGACCACTGTAAAGAGGTGGGCAGGTGCATTCCGGCTGTTTAATGCCCAACCGACAGGTACCTCCATTCTGACAGTGCTGGAAGCAAGCGTCCTGGTCGCAACGGGATCCGGCAAATCCAGGTTTGCAGGTACACCGAGGGCCTGTTGGCGTTAGCTTGCAAGCTCCAGAGTTGCTGCAGAAGTTGTCGCAGTCCGATTCTTCGCAGTTCCGGCCACGGTGCCCCGCTGAACACTGACACATTTCAGTCGTTTCGTTTCTGAAACAGACGCCGCCGTGCTTGCACTCCAGCTTCGAGCAGTCCTGACACTGTGCGCCAGCAAAGCCCGGCTTGCAATTACACTGGGTTGAGCCCGTAGGAAGGCTGTAGCAGGTGCCCCCGTTGAAGCAGTGGTTGTCGCACGCGTCCAACGGAATCTCACAACGTTCACCTGTCCACTGCGGCGGACAGTTGCATCTTAGGGGCGGCTGAGTGTCCGGAGCCTTGGTCGATATCAGGTCCACATAGCACATGCCTTTGTTTTTGCAGAATTGAGAACATCGGTTGTGCTCGCAGTGCGGGCCCGTGAATTTGGGCTCGCATATGCATTTCGGGCCCTGTCCAGGTATATCCTTGCACGTTCCAGTATTGCAGTCGAGAGAACACGTGGGGATGGCGACGGCGACGGCGCGACACGTCTGCAACACGCAGAAAAGCATGTAGACACTGAAGAGCTGCGGCTGCGGCTGCATTTCGCCGTCAAGATTCAAATGTGGATTAGGTTCGCGCGGCACTGGTCGACGGGCTGACCATTGCTTAATTATGTAAATGGTGGGAATTCCGCGCGATCCAGGTACTCAGAAGCGCAGTGAATCAAATCCCGCCGAGCGGTAAATTACTTACCAGATTGTCCTTGACGAAGCCGTCTGCACAGGTGCAGGTAGCGCCTTTTGGAGAGAGCAGACAAAACTCAGACGTGTGGCAGAAGTCTTGGCAGCGGTTCGCGATAAAACGCTCCTGGCGGTATTCTTGAACTATCAGGATATGGGACAGCCGCGGAAGGCCTTGCGCAAGGTGAGAGCTGTTGCCGTGCCCGAATTTGTTCATTCTCAGAACGTTATGGGTATGATATGTGGAAACGAATAGGTTGTCCTCGAATACTTCCAGCTTGTACGGTTTTTCCTCTACGTAAAACGAAAAACAATTACAGTTGTTAGTTATGTAATATGGCACCGTATATTTAGGAATGAAAGAACTCATGTATGTGAAGCCTTTTAACACTATCGAATGTTTCGAGTCCTAGAGAAGCCTTTTAAGACTTCAACTTAATTTCAATATAAAACTTCGCATTTTGAAATGTGCCTATAGCAAAAAGGGGTTTTCCTATGTCGCGCCATGTAGGGAATTTTATGACGATAATTGAGGTGCTTTTAGCAATCCTTGCCATAACTTCGAAACTTTACATGCAACACTGTAATAAAAACAAGTTATGGCAGCTTAAAATCGTAAGCGACAACCTTGAACTGCCCATTATCAGAACTGGAATTTAATTTTTTTGTTAGCTACCAACGAGTTTGGCCATAATTATCTTCTTTTCTGATACATCTAATTATTTATAGGAAGAGTTCTATTTTTAATCTAACAGTATGTAAATGTGACACATTAATGAATATATAAATATTCTAGGATGATTACGTTTTACCCGCTACATTTGAGACTATTCGTTTGTCCAACAAAAGTCGCGTTCTCCGAGATATATTAAGTGCATACAATTTTTATTGTGAGGCATTTACAGATTGATTTTTAATCGCGAAAAATGTGTCCCTAATTATTAATCAACTCTAGGTAGATCCATAAATATATTTGCGTGTAATTCTTTGTCATCCTATCTCAAGATTTAGTGCTCCCATATAATTCTCCTGTTGCAAACTTCATATTTAATTGATAACAAGTCAGTCTCCAATTAGCATATCAATCTATCAGCATTACATGATTCACTGTGATTATTGTTTTAATTAATTGTGCACGAATCTTAAAACTAACCTAATTAGTTCAAGCATAAGTTTTATAAGTAGCCATGTGGGGCACGTCCCAGGTGACAGATAGGGGAAAATTGCCAGATATGGCGGGCACTGGAGAAATAAAAAAGCCAGAGTGGGCCGAAACTAATAGAATAGCATTGGATCTTCATATCAGAAGCGGCTGTTTGACAGCCTCTATTTTCGAAGTTAGGAGCGGCTGATTTTTAAACTCGCAAGTCAACACACCCCACCCCCTATTCAGAGTAATTAGTAGATCAAATATTATAATGGCTTCCAGTCCGCAGCAATCCTGAAATTCTCAATTACGATAGCAACCAAAATGGTAAAGAGGTGGGAGTGCCAAAAATATCTGCGTAAAAAAAGACAAAACTACCTACCATAATATATAATATACGTTCCATGAATAAAGATAAAAAAACTAGGAGAATTAGAACAATTTTCACAATTAAATGATACAGTAAAAATAGGGAAAGTTAAAAAGAAAGAGGAAAAATGCATGACATTAACTTTAGCCAATGTATTATATTACAAAGGACACCAAGATAAAAAATAGAAAACTACCATCAAGTAGCATGTATGAATTTACAACTTACAAAAAAATGCAATTTAAAAATTGCACAAATATAGGCCCCAAATGCTGCACACAATGTTGAGAAAGATAAACTATAATTAAATACAAACGGAGACACAAAGTTATGTAGATATACTCTCCTAATTGGTGATTTTAATGTTAAACCAGGGATAAGCAAAGAAACAAAAGAAAATAAAATCGGTTGTTTTGAATTAGACAAAAGAATGGCAAAACTAAAGAAAAGCAAGCCATATATCTTCAGACGAAGGCATCGTTAAATATGTAACAGCATTAAATAGAGTAAGTACAGAACGTAATCATGGATTGGTAAAATCAAGAGTCGAGATAAATACGTCAAAATGGAAAGAACAAAACTGATAAAAGATATGGTTGTGTTAAAACAAAGACAATACATTTACAAACAATAACTAAGAAATTAAGAGTCAGATACTAGAATTTTATATAAACAACAGAAAGAAAAGTCGGAAAAAACATAATAGGAAATAAAGTATCAAAAAAACACAATTCTTCAATCTATTACAATACTGATAAAATCAAACAGAGAGAGTAAAAATAAACAAATAGTAGAAAATACTTTACAGAACATAGAAGATGATAGGAATATGAAAAACGTGTAGAGAACACATAATAGCCCTTAGAATAGTGTAAACAAAAGGAAACAGTACCTATAAACATTAAACAATAACTAAAAACAAGTCCTAAACGTAAATTCACAAGGTTTTCCACATATAAACCAAGCTTAAATAATAAAAAGTGCAATAAAAGAAATGAAAAACCTTAAAGCATCTGGTCCCTACCTGATAATAATAATAATAGTTCCCCGTAATAGGCCTTGAAGGCCCTTTGGAGTCGTAACAGGATAGGTCTGCTACAATCTAGAGCCTACGGTACACAAGGGTGGCTAGTGCTATGTACCGACCGCCTATTATTACCCCAGAGTTTGACCTCCAGGTACTCATTTATTGCAGCCTGAGTCGAGCTGGGCCGTAAAAATGCCAGTGATCGAATTGGCGAGAGCGGGATTCGAACCCGCAACTCTTGGTTTCGTAGTCTAACGACCTATCCACTAAACCACCACAGCTCCAGTCCCTACCTGATAGTAACAGAAATAATGAAAGAGGGCGAACATTAAAATTGCTATTGAATAAATGTTTATCAGAAAGAAAAATTCCAAAAGAGTGGACCAACACTGCTATATAAAAAGGAGAATAAGAAAAAATTAGAAATTTATCGCTTTATCTTACTCCGTAAAAAATACAGCCCATACGATCACTTACTCTAAAAACATCAATTGAAAGATCAATCGAATACAATACGTCATTATATTTAGCCTTCATAGATTATCAAAAGACATTTTACGCACAAGAGAAAGTACACCAGGAAAGAATAGAGTATATTACAGGTACATACAAATAATCAAATCCATCTATGAACACGCCGAGATGACAGTACAAATGCAGAAAAACACTGCACTAGTACTAATTAAAATATTTGTAAGACGAGGCGATAAGATAAACCTCAAACTATTCACAACTGTTCTGGAAGACGTAAAAAAGGGTAAACATAAATGGAAGGAAACTTAATAACTTACGTTATGCGGATGGCTTAGCATTTATCAGACAATTTCAAAGATCTCTATTTTATGGCAGAAGAACCTAAAGCGCGATCGGAAAGAGCAGGACCGAGGAAAGCAAAACATATAGCAAGAAAATGACAAATTAAGATGACGAGAGAAACATCGTAATAAATGGGGAAGCAATAAATCAGCTAGTTAATTAAACCAGAAAAACAAAACCTGACACTCAAGTAAAGAGGCTATGCAATTGGGGTGGTCAACATTTAGCAGACAACATCAGATCCTAAAGAACAAAAAAATTCTATTGTATTTAAGACAGAAAGTGTTTATTACTGGCCTTTACACATAGAATCCAAACTTCGAATATAATAGAAAGTATCATAGATAAATCCAATGGAAAGACAAATACCTAACATGAAACTAAAAGAAATAGTACAAGGCTTTGAAGTACAAATAGGTTAGGCAATGAAACCAACGGACAGCAGATGAGGAAAGTTATCCAGTATTAGAGACTGTGGACTGGAAAGAAAAGTAGAGGAAGTAAGCCATGAAAAAACTTAGGAGTTGACTATATCCGACAATGGATAAAAAGGGTTGGGTGAATAAATAATTATTGTAAGGCAGAAGAAAGTCTGTTGCAGAGAACATAAATGAAAACAAATCACCAAAACAAGTTCATATAACATTCCAGACACAAGCCACAGAAGGCATCGCTGTAGTGTTAAGGTACACAGATCACCTGTTCTGAAATAACTTCACTGTTTGGTTTCTATAATACTATTGAGTGAATTCAACATTTTAGGTAGCTGGGTATTGTTAATGGAGACATTTGGGCAGCCGATTTGTCTAGTTTTAAAATTTATTTGTGTTGACTTAGCGGCATTAACTTTGATACACAAGGAACTGAACCATTCTTCAAGTTTGTCTAGATGAGTTTGGACACAATCAGCAGCTAGTTGAGGATCATTGTCAACTAACAGGATCGCAGTATCGTTTGCAAAAGTGGAAATGGTTGTGCTATCAGTAGTTGGTATGTCCGCCGTAAATACAAGGTACAAGAATGGTCCTAGGACACTACCCTGTGGTACTCCTGATTCGATTGGGTGGATTGTGGAAACATCATTATTAGATTTAGTTTAGAAAAAGCGATCGCTGAGAAAGGACTTTAGGATGAGATAATAGTAGGTAGGAAGGATTTGTTTTAGCTTAAATAAAAGACCTTTATGCCAAACACGGTCAAAAGCTTGAGCAATATCTAAAAATACTGCGACACAAACCTTTTTTTTCCAGACTTCTTATGATCTCGTTAACGATTCTGACGCTGGTGAATTGTAGAGTGTCGTTCTCTGAATCCGAATTGATGTTTAGGTAGTATCTCGTTCAGGTTAATATCAGTCTGCAGTCTCTTTAGCAGTAATCTTTCAAATATTTTAGATAGCAGAGGAAGTAGGCTTATAGGACGGTATGAAGAAGTTGAATTAGGTGGTTTATCAGGCTTAGGTACTAATATGATCTGGGAAAATTTCCAAGAAATGGGAAAATAGGTGAGTCTTATCATACTATTGTAAATAGTAGTTAATATTGTTATTGCCTTCTTCGGTAGTTTCTTAAGAATCTGGCCTGTTATAAGATCAAATCCAGGAGCTTTGTGTGTTTTACAATTGTTAATTTCATGTTTTATTTCAGATGGTGTCAACGGATTGATTGGGAGGGTCATTGGACATGGTGCAGCTAAGGAATTATGGATATTCTCAATATTGATGTTAGGATTAAGTTCTGGAGGACTAAAAGTTTGGGCTAAGTGCTCTGCAAAAGCATTTGCTTTCTCTTGATCTGTTCTTGCCCAGGTTCCATCTTGCTTCCTTAATGGTGGTATGTGATTAGTAGGTCTTTTGAGTTTTTTTTTGTAGCTTTCACACTGAGTAGTCTTCTCTCGACAGAGACGTAATATATGTTTCTTCTTCTTCTTCTACTCTTATATAGGCTATTAGCCTGTTTCTAACTACACATTTCGTGTAGTACTATGAGCCATGTTGGGCGTACCCCGGGCAGGTGGCTAGTCTGACCCATTAGAAGAAGGAGAATGTACTTTACGACCGCCAAAGGTGTTTGTATGATGGCCGGAGAGCACTCGATGTTTGCCGTTATTTTTGACCTGGGAGTCGAACCCAGGGCCCGCCGCGCGTTACTCTGGCAGGCCGAGGCCTTTACGTCGCGGCTGTCGTGCTCTCTAATATATGTTTCAAATGTAGAATTTCTTAAATCTTGTAGTGTAGTCTTAAGTAATCTTGTATACCTGTTGTATGTATTTTTATCGACAGGATTGCGAGTTCTTTGCCATGTGCGTCTTGTACGTCTTTTCTGTGCAATCTGCTGTCTAATCTCTAACGGTATGTTAGTAACTTCTTGTTTATTTGTAATTGATGTTGGTGTACTTATCCAGGCTGCTTCTTGTATTGCATTAGTAAATTTTTGTACAGCAATATCAATGTCTCTAGGTTCTTTTAGTTTAATGTTCAGGATCAAATTGTCTTCGATGTATTGTTGGAAGCTAGTCCAATCAGTTTTTGGGGAGACTAATTTGGGTGGATTTGATTTTATAATAATATGGGTACTAAGGGTAAGGACAACGGGGGAATGGTCCGATGAAAGGTCCCAATTAGGTTCAATATGAAGGTAGTTAGTTGCAACGCCGTTGATGACAAACAAATTTAATAAATCAGGAAGTTTGTTTAGTTCAGTTGGCCAGTAAGTTGGTTGACCAGTTGACAAATGCGAATAATTTTTGTTTGTTATGAGGCGTAGTAGATTTCGGCCTTTGGGCGTAATGCATTTGCTTAAATTTGTATACATACAATGACCTTTCCAAATGATTAAACCAGTTAAAAATCCGAAAAACAAAAGAAAATACTTTTTTTGCCAATCGTTAAATAGTAATTAACGATCTGCGTCGTGCGGTATTTCCTTGCATCGTAAATGGTAATTTTTCGTGAAATTCATTGCCACTATTTGTATAGGTAAAACCAGGCGACTTAATTCCAGAAATTCATTTATGTTATGAAAAATTACAATGTTCCTGCGGAGGTCTTTTTAAAATCGAAATTTTGGTTAAAGTAGAATATCCATTAGTTTTAAATTATTTCCAATCCATCTTAGGAACAACATAAAGGCAAGTGATATTGTTTAGTAATTTTCTGATCTTTTGCTAAAAATGGTTACCCTGAAATACTACTCAGCCATTTGTACACCTTAATAATCTTATTTAACTGGGTTTTTTCAGTTCCTTGATATAATCTAAATTTTCAAATTCTTCCTTTTCAAGTGGATTTTGAAAAATATCTGAAATCGCTGAAACATTTTTATAAAATATTTGAAAAATGAATTTTCCCCCGGAAACCAACGCTTCTTAAAACTAATCCTGTGTATGGTTTAACCTTACAGAGCACATTCATAGTAAACACCTTCATGGTTAAAGATAGTTAATTATTGCTATCTTGACATTGTTTGAGTAGCTTTTATTTTAAAGTTTTTCAAAACAAAATTGAGCTTTTGCCTCAAGGTCATAACGGAGTATTCATTAACAGTAATGACCTTATGGAACTCTTCTGTTATTGTGTTGGTTGCCACGCAACGATATTCTTTGGAATGTCAAGCTTTCTTTTGTTCTCTGGGCGGTTAAATAATTAATTTATTTTGTATAAATTTTGTCACCTAATTATTTTTTATTGTTGTTATTAATTCTGCACACAATATGAAAAGTTTTGTCGTAATCCGATAGAGTTACAAATTCAATGAACGGAAATATACGCTTGCCATGTTTGGCTGATGAACTAGTCTAGAAATACAATTAAGTTGAATAATTACAACACATACCTTGCCAAAACGCAAAGTTAATTATTGATTTTTATACAGGGTGTTCCAAGACAATGTTTGAAAATTTATGGGGCATATAGTACGATGGAAAACAAGTTAGAGCCTTTATATACATAGGTTTGCAAATCCACAGTTTGTGAGATAACAGCGATTCTATTGCATTAACTTAATTTGCTATTGTTAAACAGTATCTTCCACTCGGTAATTGTTGACCATTCTCAAATACAACTTTCCAAGCACTCAGTTATGTTTGTTTGCAAATTTCAGTTATTTTCCTATAACATTCAAAATCTTATGGCCTACCTGCATAAATGTTTTCGCTGTGTAATTGTTTTGTTTTAATAACTTACATAATGATGTTTACACGGTTATCATTTGCTATTCCTTTTGAATAACATTCATAATACACAGTGTGAGAAAGGAATAATTGTTATGTTGTAAATGTAAATAAGCGTTTGTTATAAAAACGGTTCAGTAGTTACATAATTTCCGCTAGTAGCTTTAACTGGGTGCCCAATGCCAGTTTATTTTTATACATCATTTTCTGTCTCATCACATACAGCTAAAAACAACTATTTTAATTACACAGTAGTGTACAGCAGCTTAAACATTTTATGGGCATTAGGACACTTGTCTACGTTAAAATAAGTGAAGCATGAAGACTATTTGGCAAGAGCTTTTAAAGTCAGCTAAAAAGTTTCTATTTTCACTGGAAATGATTCAATTCGGTAGCTTGAACGCATTAAGAATACGAATTTCACAAATAAAAATATGGCGGAAATGTTGCAACGCTAGATAACAATAAAACTTATAGCAATGTTTCCGGCATAATCGACCATAAGTAGACAATTATTTGGATCTCATCTTTGACACGAATTTTCAGTAATAAACGGACAAAGAACTCATTTACCGATCGGAGATCCCCCTGTAGTCAAATTAAAATTTTTAAATGACTTGTCTGGACCACTCGACGTATTTCTTAGTTGATCTTTTAGCAACCTTGTCTATGTAAAAACACAACATACATATATAAAACACTGATAGTGCGTTTTATTTTGAGCACAATTTTTTAAAAATTGGGTATTTTAACGGGATTAAGAAAAATCCGTGGAAACTAGAAGAAAAGAGAAAAGAATAATAATTTTGTCTTCTACCAAAACCATCAATAATCAGAAACGGTTGATATTTAGCTGATCAAATAAACACTATGACGAATCTTTGGTAGCACAGCAAGTAAAAAATTCTAGAGTAACTAAAACAAAAAGTAATGTAACAAATTTCTGAACACCCTTCGTACAGACATAGTCTTCCACGCCCAACATAATCCTTCCAGGAATCCAGCTACAGATAAAACACGTGCGGATTGAAAGAAGGCGACCTTCCAGAAGGTTCCAGTGCGGCGCTTGCATATGTTTCGCGACCCTTCTGGTACATTCGATTTAGGCATAAATATCGCACAACGCGGGGCAACGGGATTGGGAGTGGTGACAACGTAGTGAGGGGTTCAAGCGCAGGTGCCACATAAATACTGTCCAATTTTACGATATCTATTGTGTTGTATACATAATGTTAAAAATTTTGATAGTTTGTAAGTAAAATAAATAAGTAGTTTTACGTAATCTTCACCACTGTAAAAGCATAAAACTTTACAGTAATTATTTCACAAAATGTTGTATTTAAAATCAAGTGGTTCAGCTCAACAGAAAGAATAAATATAAATGTTGGAGAAACTGAAGACAGAAGTACCAGTAAAGATGAGAAAATAGAAAAAAAAATAAAAGTCGAACATGAAGAAATGATTTAGAAAGTAAAAATGGAAAGAATGTCAAAAAATTAAGTAAAGTTAAAGGGAAAAGAATACTAATATGTTAATAGGTGTATAAATAAGTTCTCAGCTTTAGATTTCACAGGACACAAATCATCGTTTACATGTAACGTATTAGTCCGCCCTCTTGCGGTTTTAAAGCAATGACATTTGGTCTTTCGAAACATCATGCGATTTGGTGTTTGATGCACATAACCTCAATAATCAGCTGTGTTCACGATGGCAATCACAAAAGAGCATATTCGATTTTCTATCCACTTCGCGTTTGATCTTAAGAAAAACGCTGCTGAAGCCACCGAAATGATTTGTGCTGCATATTGTGAGAATGGTGTAAGTCATGCAACGTGCAAAAAGTGGTACCAAAGATTTCGGGGGGGAGAGCTTAGTCTTGAAGATCAACCACGCGCTGGACGTCCTCAAACATTTGACACGGATGAGCTGCAGACGCGGTCGTTACAGCATCATTCGGTCGTTACAGCATCACGCCCTTCAAAACAGAAGAAGTCCGAAAATGCATCGATAACTTTATCGTCTTGAAGCCGGTGAGCTTCTATCACCAGGGAATTCGCAAGCTACTCGAAAGATGGCAAAAGGTCATCGATGCCAACGGAGACTACTTTGGTAGTTAAGCTTTTTTTGTTTGTTTTTAAATAAAACTTTAATTTTGCAGAAAAAAGCTGAGAACTTATTTACACCGTATTACTTAGAGGTTTCTATACTTTTCTAACACTCGAAGAAATAATGATAAAAAGTGATAAGAATAAACGTTTAAAGAAATTTAAGAAACTTAACAGTTCAGTAATACTTGCACACTATACTATATATATATATATATTATTTAAACAAAATTAACAAAATATTAAAAAGTAAAACAAAAAATTTAAACTCAGAATTTTGGATGATTCTGATTCCCATCTAAAAGTGTTCGTCATAAAACATGAATTTGGATTTCTGTTTCATCAAAAGCACACGGTAAATTGGCCCATTAAAAATTTTAGTAGGAACGACAGCAAAAGAAACAAAAATAGCTTTCAGCAAAAATTTTATAAATTGCAGTTATACCAATATGAAAGTTGTCCATATCAAGAACCAGTGGGGAACTTACTATATTTAACTAAAATCTGACCTGAACTAGGAAATAAAGCAAAAGTGATGATAGTAAAATAAAACACATCGCAAGATCATTAACAGGTACATAACAAAATTTAGGTACGAAATATTGGAATAATAAGAAGAATTATAGATTAGTAACATGCAATATCAACTTTGTAAAGCTATCAATGATCGAAAAAGCACAAGATTATCCTTTTGTTTAATAGAGGTCCCCATTTTATGGTGTATAAGAAAGCAGTTTTTTTTTTGTTTGGTGGCGCACTGTCAACCGCAAAATCTGAATAACCATGTATATACCAGGTGTACAAGTATGAAGTGTGGATTTGAGACAATAGATGGTACGCCAATGCAATGTAAAGTATAAAAATTTGACGTATATGCCATTTTATTGTGCTACCAACAAGAGTCAACGCGCACAAGTGATAAGTTGAAAAAGTGTTTGCATAGTATTGTTTTGCTGTGTTCAATATGTCGAAATTTGTGTCAAATAAACAGCATTCGCAGCAGCATTAATTTTTTGTTTTCTTTTGAAGAAAACTGCTGCTGAATCATACCGATTACTTCGAGAAGCTTATGGTGAACTTGCTACATCGCAAGATATGTGTGAATGATGGTTTCGGTGTTTCAAAAGTGGTGATTTCGATGTTGCAGACAAGGAACACGAAAAAACGCCAAAAGAGTACGAATATGTGGAATTGCAAGCATTTTTGGACGAAGACGATTCACAAACACAAAAACAACTCACAAAGCAATTTAACGTTAATCAAGAAGCTGTTTCGAATCGCCTACGAGAAATGGGAAAGATTCAGAAGGTCGGCAGATGGATATCACATGAGCTGAACGAGAGGCAGATGGAAAGGCGCAGAAACATATCTGAAATTTTGCTCGATCGATAAAAAAGAAAATCGTTTTTGCATCGTATGGGGATAAAAAGTGGATATATTTTGAGAATTCCAAATGCAAAAAATTATGGGTAAACCGAGGCACACCCTTCACATCAACCGCAAGACCGAATCGCTTTGGCAGGAAAAAGACGTTCTGTGTTTGATGGGACCAGAAAGGTGTGGTCTATTATGAGCTGTTAAAGCCTAGTTAAATGATTAATACGAAACGCTACCAACAACAATTGATCGATTTGAACCGTTCACTGCTCGCAAAACGACCAGAATATTGAAAAAGCCAACGCAAGATCATTTTCCTTCATGACAATGCTCCATCACATACGGCAAAACCGATTCGTGACACGTTGGAAGCACTCAGCTGGGAAGTCTACCCATGCGGCTTATTCACCAGACTTGGCTCCTTCCGATTACAATTTGTTTGCATCGATGGGCCACGCACTTGCTGAGCAGCTCTTTGGTTTGTTCGAAGATGTCAAAAAATGGATCGATGAATGGTTCACAGCTAAAGGGGAAGATTTTTACTGGCGTGGTATCTACAAATTACCCGAAAAATGAGTAACTAGCAATGGACCATATTTTGAATAAACCACTTTTTATCTGTTTTTTTTTGGGAAAAATCCACATTTCATACTTGTACACCTGGTAAGCTGCTGCATACTAATGCAAAAGTTATTGTAACATCTATATATAAACGAATTACATTTTCTAACTTCATTGGTACCACTCTTGGGGTTTGGAATCAAAGAACTTCTTCTAACTGGCAAAGTGGACATCCACCACCCAAGAAGTGAACCATTGATCGGAACAAATGGTAATTCGGTGGTGCCTAATTAGGACTACATATGAGTGGGGTAACAGTTCGATTTCATTGAGTTTCACTAACTTCTGTCTAGTTCTTTGGGTCGTAAGTGTCTTCGTGTTAACCATCTGCGGCAACACCCATCTTCGAGTGACCATACTAGCGTATCGTTATTCCCAAATAGCACATATTCTACCAAACTGTTGACAATAAAGCTCAGCTTCAGGAACCAGCTCACAGTAAATTACACCTTCAAAATTTCACCAAACGCAAAGCATAACTTTATATATATTATAAAATTCTTACGTTTTGCACCATGTTCTGCAGCTTGGCCTATATTTGACCGTTGATTTCATCTAATTGGATAACAAAGATAGATCTACTTTTCTCCACTGCAAACAATTCTGCAAAAGAATCGAAGATCCTGAGGATTGTCTGAGCACATTAACCCAGCGTGGGGCACTCCTCTAAATCATTTGTTAATTTTGCCTAGCTTATGCAAGTTACAACTCATCATAATGGTCTAAGCTCCTGTGATAATTGTCGGGGATGTTTTACATCTTGAAGTAAAACTTCTCTATTTACTACAGAAGGCCGTCCGGATCGAGACCAAATTTGACGACTGGTGTCAGCGCTAATAAGTTTTTGAACAAATATTGATGGTTGTAAAGAAAAAGCTCTGATAGAATATATTAAATATTAAAAACACTAATAAAATGAAAAGCCGCATGATATTCCAATAGACTGTAAGTTAAGAATAGTTTAATATAACGCTTTCAACGCTCAACATATAAAGAGCACTACCTACAACTGTAATTTTCAATCCTACATAACACAGTCATGCTAAACTAATAAGAAATAACCAAAATATTGCAATTTCATGTTAATAAGGCATTAAACGTAATGCTAAATTAAAGGTTACTGTTTAGCTTAATAAAGAAATTACTTGCTTAATAATACCACACAACAACTCATTCAATTACTTGCAAATTAGTTACTTGGACGTAATTGTAACAAATACGATTTTGTATTTTTTAAATAAATAAGAATGAATAGAGTTAAATTCTAGTGAAAAATAAAGGATAAAAAAATATTACATCACTACGTGAAGATAAACAGCATAATTACAAGAATTAGTTTTTAGTTACCTACATCTTCAAGGCCCACTGCAATTTTCCAACAAATATTATATTTTCATTATATACTACTATGAGAGTAAGATCAAAGCCCTGTTTTCTTTTGAAAACTGCCAAAGATAGCACGCAAACGTGAAGCAATGTCAAGATGGTGATAATTATCTACGACCATGAAGGTATTTGCTGTGAACATGCTCCGCAAGGTCAGGTCGTGATCAAGGATTAGTTAAGAACGCCGAGATATACAGTCAGTAAAAACGATTTCGTTCTCCAAGAACAAATGTATTATTCAAATATCACATAAAAATTAATTTTCTGTGATTGCTTTTAAAATGCAATGAAATAAAAACAATTTACTACATTATATCAGCAAATTTAAAATAAGTAGAATAAACTGACGGTTGCTGAGCATTACGACCCCTTGCTTTAATTTTGTTGTGACATTTCTGGTTTGTTTGCTTTTTAACTTAATTTTTATAACATCCTAAACTACTTGCGGAGTTACTAACCGTGACCTGTAATACATTTCGCCTTCACTGTTGTATCTGCAAACATTTCACTTTGTATTAAATATCTTAATTTATAGCATTTTCATTCTTCTCATTAAAAGTTATATGTTATGAAAGTCTTGAAAGTACTTGGATACAACAAATAGTAAAGGGAGTACAAATAAATCTCCGCCGTTTGACAAAAGAATGCCCCACCAGTAAGTTATGGTTAAAATTATCAGATGTAAAACGTCATATCGTAAGGTTGGACATCTAGCAACACCAATTTTTTTCGTGCGAAAATGTTCAGTTTTGAGCCGAATAAGCGTCATTTGCGGGAACTTTTGATTTACTTCTTTAATTTGAAGAAATCTGCAGCTGAGGCGCATCAATTGCTTGTAGAAGCATATGGTGAGGCTGCTTTAAGTGAGAGAAGTTGTCGTGAATGGATTCATAAGTTTAAAAACGGTGAATTTGACGTCGAAAACAAAGAACGTAGCGGAAGGCCGAAAGTGTACTCAGACACGGAACTGGAAGCATTATTAGAGGAAGATTCCTGCAAAAAACAAGAAAAACTTGCACTTACATTAGAAATGACTCACAAGCAATTTCACATCGTTTAAAATCGTTGGGAATAATTCAAAAGCAAGGCAATTGGGTTCCATATAAACCGAAGCCGAAAAACGTTGAACGCCGATTTCGCGTATGTGAAATGCTGCTTGCAAAGCATAAACGAAAGAGTTTTTTGCATCGTATGGTCACTGGTGATGAAAAATAGATCCACTACGATAACCCAAAGAAGGGAAAATCATGGGGACCACGTAGCCATGCTTCAAAATCGACAGCCAAGCCGAATATGC
The DNA here is from genome assembly GCA_036346155.1 of Sinelater perroti. Lineage (NCBI taxonomy): Eukaryota > Metazoa > Arthropoda > Insecta > Coleoptera > Elateridae > Sinelater > Sinelater perroti. The sequence continues at coordinate 344,777 of JARFIY010000276.1, forward strand.
ATGGAAAAAAATCTGGTGTGAACATCACACGACTTTCTGGCAAAAATCCTGGGCTTCAATTTTTTTTTCGAGGTCCTATTTTACCAACTTTTACTTTAAATTCATGTTTATCTGGCGATAAAAAATCGTTTTTATTCTCATGAATTTTTTGTATCTTCAACCGTTTAAATATGAGCGAGTTTGCGACCGGACAAACGGCTAGCCGATTTTGCCAAAAGTTTCGCACTGCGTCCCTTACTTACAAGTAACTTGGATACTAAATTTCATGTCTCTAGCTCTTACGGTTCTCGAGATATCTTATTTACTGACAGACCGACAGACAGACAGACACACACACCCACGAACCAATGGCCCAAACCAACTTTTTTGGTGTTAATTCGTCCAGAAATGTGAAAAACTGAGTAGGTCAAATTTCTGCCGATTACATTACTTTCCTTATTACAGGATAAGGAAAGTAAAAACTCATATTGTGTATTTGGTGGGATCGGCTTGGTGTCGTGTATTATGAGTTGCTCAAACCTAGCGAAGCCATAACTGGGTCTCTCTACTGAACGCAATTGATGAGATTGAGCCGAGCACTCAAGGAAAAACGCGTCCACTACTCTAGACTCGACAAAATTATTCTCTTGCATGATGATGCTCGTCCACATGTTGCGGCTCCGGTCAAAACTTACTTGGAAACACTCAATTGGAAAGTCCTACCCCACCCGCCATATTCACCAGACATTGCCCCTTCCGATTATCATATCACTTGTTCCGATCGATGGCACATGGCCTGTCTGAGCAACACTTCACATCATATGAAGATACCAAAAATTGAGTTGATTCGTAGGTTGCTTCTAAAGATGAAGCGTTCTTCCGATGCGATGTCAATATGCTGCCAGAAAAATAGTGGCTAGCGATAAATAATATTTTAAATAAAACATAAGGTTCCGTTCATTCACAATAAATGTCAAATTTTTGATAAAAAACGGCGGGGACTAATTTGTACTCCCTTTAGATTTTAGCTTTCTCTAACGTCTCTTAGTTTGCATGCGTGGTACGTCTTTAAAGAGCTGGCTGTATTTTTTAAAACGTTTTCATGTTGAAACAGAATCTCATCATATTTCTAAATTATATTATAATTAAATATTACATAATTATTTATTGTTCAGATGGCGTTATCAGCATTTTATGCAGATTATAAATATGATATCACTATCCAGTGTTTATTCATTTACCGTTTTTCATTTACTAACTTCTATTGTAAAGTTTAATTAGCTTATATCTTACAGGTCAACTTTCCAATTACAATACAGTTGATTAGAATCTAACTGAAATATTCTATGTCGTGCCCAATATTGATCACAGACTAACGAAATGGTTTTTATCCTAACCGAAAACTCGATAAACGCAAATTTATGCTCTATCAATTCCACCAAATGACTTCTTTATATGATGTACTTAAATGTCAGCGTGGTCTCGTGGTTGAGAGACGGGCTGTGGTGCAGACGGACCTGGGTTCATTCCCGGAGCTCTCTGATACCTGACTAGGTGGCCTACTCAGTCACTAAAAACAATTGAGTACCTGCGTTCACTCGAACAAGGGGTAATAATGGCGGTCGTCTAAGGTGCGGTGCTTGCCACATCGCCTCGCATCAGAGATGGTTCGCGACGACCGGGCATAGTAGCGGACATATGAGAGCCCTAACTTCTCTGTTCACAGGCCTTTAGAGCCTTACCATTATTACTTAAGTAAGTGCAATTAAGTGACCATGTACATACATATTCGTCAATATTACATGATAATTTAGCTTTAGTTCACTCATATATTTTATGTGCAGTTTGTGTATGTATAAAGAAGAGGCTTTATTTGTCTATTTTATATATCACTTATTTTGACAGAGTATAGTTATTGTAGCCCAACAGTTATCGATCCAGAAAAGTAGAAGAAAGTTTTGTTTATAAAATTTTGTTAATAAAATAAAATTGCCCTTACTGCCGTGCTATGTAAATGAGGTAAAATAAGGATAAATATTTTACTCAAAAATTGAGGGTATTTTTAATATAATATAATAGTTAAATACAACCGAAATTGTGGCTAAATAAGAAGATAATTTTTTTTTATTATTTTTTGTGGTGTTATATTTGAAATATTTCAATTGTGAGCAAAATAATTATTGTGTAATACATTTACGTGGGAACTCATTTACTATAAACAATAGATTTAAACCAATAGCTTACACCAATACAGCAACATAACCAAAAAATGGAAAAAAATATATATCGCACATCAAAACTTCTCATAATCGGTTCAGACGTTTCAGAACTGAACATAACGTTGATAAAATTTTTATAATTTACTACAGTATTCCATTTCTTCAAGTAACATTTTTAAAGTAGAAACTACGGCAATAAACGTATTTATTATTATAAAAAAGGTTTGTGACCTATTATATTATATTTGAGTCCAATGAATGTTTAAACTCAAAAACATACATCACGGAAAAAGTTCCTTCAAAATTTGTTTCGAATCCTAACAATAAGATGCGCGAAATGTTGCTCCATCCTGTTGAACTCGAGGGTTTCATCATCGACAGATATTATAAAAATTCATCAGCTTTTTCTTTATCATGCCCAAGTGCAATTTACCTATTTTTTGTATTGGTAGTATATTGATTTGCGGCGTTTGATTTTTTTCGTAGCCCGTTGCAAACTAATCTTCTTTGTTTAGTTTGGCTTTTGAATATAAATTTTGATGTTCTTTTAATGATTTGCTAATCATATGCTACCATCAGGATAGTGTGATAGATTCCATCTTCCTCTAGCTCGCATTTTCTCTGCAATAAGTTATCGGTCTTAAAGTCATACGTTATTAATTTTTCTCCTGTTATTTTCTTTTAAATTTTATGGCCCAATAATATCAAAAATCATCACACTAACTGTAAATAAATTGTAGAATTGTTGGCCTAAAGGCTGAACTTTATGAATTTTATAAAGTTAAAACTTGGGGTGTAAGGGGTTCACTAACATCCTACGGACTCAAATGCCAACCTCACCTACACGAGCGCTGATAACCTAAATCAGGCGGTATATCCTGTTAAACAACTAACGAGGCTCTAGCGACCCAGCATCGGGGAGACAGCCCGATACCAGTTGCCCCGAGGTAACGGTGCTCACCTTCGTCGAGCTAATCACCCATAAGATGGAAGAATTTATTCAAAGAAACACAGATGGCCTCGGACTAGGACGGAATAATTCAAGACCGACGGCGAGAAAAAGGAAGTTGAGATTTGGTACGTGGAATGTAAGGACTCTAACGGGAAAGGAAGTTTAAATAACAGAAGAAAATATAAATTACAAATCTTGGGGTTAAGTTAAATCAAAAAGGAGGGTAACGAATTGCAAACATTATAAAACGAGAAGAGCAAAGGCGATCGGAATAATAACATGAAGTGCGATAGAAAGGGCAGCAATATACTGGATAGACAATAGATTTTCAATTGGAGGAAACAGTAACGATAATATAAATATACACCCCAACTGAAAACAAACCACTTGAAGAAAAGCAACCTTCTATAACGAACTACGAAAAGAATGGCGAGCGAATTATCCAAGTTCTGCATAAATAACCAACTCCTGATAGGAAACCCTTTCTTCAAATACAAACGAATACATAAATACATATTTGAAGAAGAAGCAAGACAGGTAAAAAGCGTCATGGGCTATATACCAATGCAAGGTATGCGATATTGGACGTAAAAGTGATACGAAGCGCAGAATTAACAACAAACTACTAATATCCGACACAAGATTCAGAACTCCAGAAATAGAACTACAAAAGAAGTAAAAGAACAATTAGAAGAAAACCAAGTAGCTTACAGACAGAGACGACAAACATAAGATTACATTTTCACCCTGCACATGATAATGAAAAAGCACATAAAAAAGGTAAAAATGTATGTCTGGCCTTTATAAATTTAAAGACAGCGTTCAATTTGATACCGAGACACCATATATGGCAAACACTAAATGAACTAAACGTAATGAAAAAACTAAGGAAAGCAATAGAGAGCATATATAAGAACGTAGAAAAGTGCATTTAGATTGAATGTGATTTGCTCGGAATCATTTAAAATGAGGAAAGGAATAAAAGAACGGGGTAGCCTGATCCCACTTTTGTTTGTTTTGGTAATGGACAATATAATAAAGAAATACAAAAATGCTCAAAGTGGGTAACTGGAACATGTAACCAGTACAGATACAACAAGTACGGGCATGGAACTCATTTTCCACCAATGTCCAGGGCTCCTATACATAAACAAAAATTGGCTGCCACTTCCGGTCAAACCGGTCTCGAAATTTTCCGATCAGGCTGATTTTTGGCGTCTGTACTTGACTTATCGTCCTTAGTTAAATACTGAAAACTTTATGTCTCTATCACAGATCAAAAATTATAAGGCTTGACAGATGTCAGAAATGAGAGAAATAGAAGCTGGTCTTCAGCTTGGAAGCTGCCTTGACCAAAGTTATAAGGAATGACATATTGGAAGCTGAGTCTGCTAAAAACCCTTAGTGCATTGTTGTAGGACATCCCACCTATGCCATCTCGCGGATGTAAACCCCGTAGGGCATGGGCTATCGAATGATACCCAACTTATGTCCTTAGGTTCAGTAGTTCTCGAGTTGAAAGTAGCGACGAACGGACGCTACGGGCGGACGTCCGCACCGATTTCATTAGGCTTCCCTTTGAGGTATAGAAGCCTAAAACCTTTTCTATGCCGATGATATAATACTATTCGCTAACAATGAAAGAGGCTTACAGCAACTACTAAACGAATGGAAACAAAACTAGAAACAAAGAGGCTGGAAATAAATAGAAACAAAAGAAAAGTCATGAACATAACCATAAGACAAGGAGACCAAGGAGAAGACTTGAGAATAAAACTAGATCTATCTATACATTTGAACGGAAAGTAAATAAAAAAATGTGGCGTGATTCTCGGCCCTTGATTTACAAGAGGTTCGTGCGTAGTAAACAAAGATAGTCTATACATTTAAACGGAAAATAAAAAAAGACGGCTTAATTTACACAAGAAGGTCTGTGTGTTCGTGCACGCACGTCAGGACCGCTCTTGTTGATTAACACTAGAACAAATAGAAACCTACGAATACTTGGAAACATTAAACGGAGTAAGCGGAACAAACAAAATATACTACCAAATCAATCATACGATAGTAGAGAAAAGAGAAGTCAGCAAAAAGGCAAAACTACATTCTTACAAAACAGTCTACATCTCCACACTTACAGGTGGAGCTGAAAGCTGGACACAAATCAAAAATAAAAGCAACGGAGATGTGATACCTGAGGAAGATACAACGAAAGACAAGACAAGATAGAATCAGAAATCAGGAAATGAGAGAACAAATGAAGCCTTAAGAACATTTGATGCGCAAAGTAGAAAATATTCAAATGAAATGGTTGGGACATGTTCAACAAAAGACAAACAATAAAATACCTAAATAAATAAATGAAACGAGAACAGAATGCAGGAGGTCGAGTGGACGGCCAAGGAAAACCTGGGACGACAACCTAACCGAGATAGTGTCAATACGGAAGAAAACACTAAGAGATGTGAAAGGTATAGCAAGACACAGAAACACCTTTTGAAAATGGATCGAGGCCCAAACCGCGACGCTGTAATGGCACAAAGGGAATAAGATTGACCTGAGAACATCAAAGCAAAAGAATATTGGCGAATAGAGACCCTTTTTATTTTATTTCACCAATTTACTCTTGTATTTGAAAAACTTAAGTAAACACCTTGTCCGAAAACAAGAAAGGGTCCTATAGAACACCTGCTTTTATTGAATAGTATACAAAGTTGGTTATTGTATTTTAGGAAGTAACGGTCGATATAATATCAATAAATAATAGGGGCTCGGTAAAAGTTGATTTTAATTATATCATAACTCTTACCAAAAGCTTGTATAACGTTCAGAAAAACCACAAGACAGAACTTTTTCTTTTTAAGGTTCCTAGCTGCCGAGTTAGAGATTCATTGGGTTTGTAGTGTAGAATGGTGTTTTCTACATTTAAAAAGGTGGTTTGGTATTAAGATAATAACGAACAGGTGCTTTTGAAGAAGCACTGAAGAAGCAGAAGCTTTTGTAGAAGAAGCTTAAGTAAATACAAAGACTTGCCCAACTTGAGTATCATAATGACCTGAGCGTGTTTCTGTTGTATAGGAAAGTGTGAAAAACTAAATATCTAGTTGAAGATGGTGATTAATAGGATGATAAATTTTCTCAAAAAGTGCTTCACTATTTGTGCTGTGCTTAAATCATATCCTTACGCTTTATAATTTTTAGAGCATTTATGTCCGTACTTCACTGAGAGTAAAATACCTAATCGGAGGTGATAATTCAGAAAAGATGTTTAAAAAGTTAATTATAGGATTTAAAGTAATACGTAATTAATTTTATGTGTTCCGTTAAATTCTGGTGCAAAGAATCGTGCAGCTTTTTTGATTAGTTCTTATTTTCTTGAATATTTTTCGAATTGCTCCCAGTCTGTTAATTAAGTGGTCAGAAGGTAATGTCAGAGTTGTCTTCAACAAGAAAATAATTAGCGAAACGCCCACAACTATATGGGATTACCAGTTAAAAGATGTAGTCGTTTTCGTTCATTGCTCGAAATAAGTTATGCCTTTCGGTAAGAGTTAATCGAAACCCCCTAGTGTGCATGCTCCACGTTCCAGTCTCTGCCAGCAATAAATTGTTGATCCAAGGTCTAAAAAAGTTTTACATTGCTCTATTGATATTATCTGTCTCGAGGATGGCAATAAATGGCTATTACCGTATATGAAGATAAAGCAGTGATTCATAGGTTAGGAGCTTGTAGATGTGCCGATAGGAATTTAGGTAGCTCAAAATGTAAAATTCTATTGCTAACAATGATTGGGCAGTTCCATTGGATGACACGTACTGTGCACAATGATTAGAAAACCAAATTTTCGTTCTCTTGGTAAAATATGCTTCTAGAGCAAGCATGATGTGAATTTTTTGTAGTTAAAGGAAAGTTGTTAGTTTGTGTCTCTTGTCGCAATTTTTGTATACTTATTGTTAGCCCTCGTTAATGTTAACTGTTGGGTATCATAGAGAATGGATTACTTCCAGTATTGTTCCCTAATATCCCATATTATGTTTTGGTCGTCTTTAGGTTTGTTGCTTATGGTCTCAGAAGAATAAATATGGAGAGTAACAGAGGTTTCAGGAAAAATGTTGAGTGTGTATGTTACTTGTTTTATGTAGAAGTGTGTTGTTTGATTTACTTCTTAAGTACAGTAAGTTGTAATAAACCTTACGTTCTATGAAGCTAGCCGAACTGAGAACGCATTGTGCTGGTGTTCGTCTTGACTTAGTGCATGTGGATATGTTATGCGGTTCTGCGCATTGATGTAGCAGAATAGCCTCTTGTACAATATATTAATCCATTCTTCCTATGAGATTCAGCAGTTATATTAGTTCCACGGACAACTTTGAGTTCAAATATTTTATTATTATTTTCCCTGCGTTCTAGGTCTACATAAAATAGTGATAAGAGATTTTTGCTTACTCTATGTTTTATATTTAATATTTTGCGAACTTCATGACTAGTCACTTTTAATTATTCTTGCATTTGGAATCGAGGGCTGAAAGTTTCTTATGGCCATTTTGTAAATCCTTTCTTGCTTTAGTTAGCAAGGGTAGTATATCTGTGAGCAAAGACCCTGACGTAATAACTTATCTTAGTTGGGCTATTGTTGTAAGTGTAGAATTAGCAAATACCAGTAGCACTTCAGAATGGTGTACCTTGATATAACAGATACATATCGTCCAATGTAAAAGCGCCATTGGAATCGTCTCTGGACTTGCATTTTTATTTAAAAAATACACAGAAAAAACAGTGCTGCACCGGCTAATTCGACAGACTAATTTATTAAACATTAACATGAGAGACAGCGAAGATAGCCACATCTTATGGTGTGCAGTGATATCGCTACTACTTCGGACGCTAAAGATTGCGGAAAACTTAAATTTATCTTATCTCACGAGACGACCATGAAGTTGATATGTACTTAAATGCATAATCGAAATATATGATACGTATTCTTCACATTTTATAATTTCTTCACTTTGAACTATTACTAGCTACTTCCATATTTGTCAATATTCTTTTGCTATTACTCTTTAATTCAAGAAAAGCCTTCGCTATTTTCATTTTGATATTTTAGATGTATCAATGTATCTCCTATAGTTAATCTCTCTATGCAACTGTAAATTTGCGTAATATTTTTTCATTAAAGATCCATGTGGAGAGCGAAAGGAGGAGAGAAGTAGGGAGAGATAGAGCGTAAAGGAAAACCAAAAAGAGGACAGTAAAAGAATGACAACGTTTGTTTTATTTTAAAAAATAAAAACGTTTTCATCCATCTAGAAACCAAAATATTTCACTCCTATACTATACAATAGTCACGACATGGTGCATAGAATTGGGTAACAACTAAAAAAACTAAAAGGTCAATGCTAGAAATCTAGTTACAAGATAAGAAAATAAACGAATGGATAAGGGGAAGAACTGGGTTGCTAATGTGGCAGAAAGTACAGCGAAGCTAAAATGAACCTTTGCAGGGCAGAAAAGTGGTGCAAATCAATCTTTTTTAGAAGTCATATTAATATGAGCCATCCACTGGAAAAGCTATGAAGAACAAGAAGAAGAATTATAATACGCAATAAGCAATACTTCGTAATTTTGGTATATAAATTTATTTTTTGCGATCGTCTTACAATTTTATAGCTCGTTAGCGATAGTATTTTGTAAACTTAATCTTGTACATTCGAAGGCAAATGCGTAATTTTTTCGAATAGCATAAACGCGCGGTTGAGGCACATGATTGCGGTGCAGATGGACCCGGTTTCAGTCCTGAATTCAGTTCAATAACAATACCCTTAAGAAAATAATTGTACATGCGACAGAAACAATTTTTGAGAAGACGAGAAGCAGTTAAAAAGATCACAGACTTCTTCTGAGGACCAGTGTGCAGATACGAATATTCGCATTGTTCGCCGCCTTCCCAAGGATGACCGTAGATTGTTTCCTAAAATTTCTTGTCAGCTTTAGAAGAAACAAAACTCGCATATCGTCGAAAAAGCGGAAAGTGCGGATTTATCAGGCGATTATCATTTGTTTGGATCATTAAAAGAAGCACTTACAGGACAGATATTTGATGACGATGTTGCTGTCGTACCGGTGGTTTATATTTGATTCATTCACGTAAGTTTCATTCGTTTAGTTGTATACATTTATATATATTTTTTATATCTCTAATAAAAGATATGTTTACACATTGCAAGAAATCGAAACATTTTGATTAAAAAAAATTTAAGAATTTAAATAGCAGAAAAAATAATATGACGTATGTTTAGGTAGAAAAACACCTCTACATAATAAGTTGTACCTTTATTATAATGGAACTACAAAAATACAATAAAATTTAATACAAAATAATAATAAATTAATTTTTAATTAATGTAGATCAATAACAGAAAAATCGCAAGAAGAAACCTAAAAGCAGATATAAAAATAAGTAATAAAAAAATAAATTAATACTACACTGCAACAATAAAATATATTTCATTGTAACTAGTTACACGATTCCTATATGTAAAGAGAATTTGAAGTATATAAAGAACAATAACCTGCTGCAACTGCGAAAAGGAGAAGAAAATGGAAGAAGCAGGAATTTAAATAGCCATGACATCAGATTTGTGATCAGCGTTAAGATTCCTTTTATTTTGTCTCGGACTTCAAACTTTTACTACCTCGGCCATCAAACGATTAAATGGGCAATCAGACAAACGAATTGTCAAATAGAAGGGCAGACTCCAGGGGTTCTCATACATAAACCTTGAAGTTAATAATCAAGTAAAATCTGCAATAAAAAAAAACTAAAACTTAAGTATCCTTACACTATTGCAAGCCTGACGAAAATATTTGTAAACCTAATATATATCTTTTCTTTAACTTGTGTGAGAAGTCTTGTCACTCTAATTTAGGACAATCCCAAACGTTCTTCGCCATTAGAACCGGGTTAAAAATGAAAAAAAAAGCTCTATGATAAAACCTGTTCAACACAAGTTCAGAACTACAAATTATGCGCCGCTTTTTGCTCCTTCAAATGTTAAAAATAAACTACAAGCGCTGTAAAAGGTCAAGAGCTAGAACAATGTAAACAGCCACGAGTTTAACGTAACAAAAAATATTAAATGCACAAAGTCAAAACAAAATGTTGCACACTTATGGATGCGACCTTCAAAAGCTGCTTGGTTTTAAAGCAATAAACATTTTTAAAAAATACGGAAAAGATATACTACGAACAAATTTTTATTTGTGCATTTGATACCCCTAAGGCAAAATTGCAGATATCGGTAAGATAATAACAAATTTAGAAGAAATAAATAGTGAATACAGAGATCTTTATTGGCTTATTGTTCGTATTTTGCTTTCGAATCACAATCATTGCATGGTATCTTTTATATTACTTTAATGTGGCTCCAATTTTTCGACCAAGTTACTTCAAACAATCACTCGAATTTTATTTGCTTTGTTTATTCAACCTTATAAACCTTATGTACAAGATTAATTTATTTCTTTGCAAAAATTTAGTTTACTATTACAATCATTCAACCCATCTATATACCGATTTACACAGTACGAACGGTGCCTTTCTAAAAAACCTGGGTCCAGCTGACCGACTGTTAGCACCCAGTAAGGGTCCTTATCCGGAATACGGGTAATAACTGGCAAATAAAAAACCAAGCTCGACTTTGGGCCAATCTCATACTCGATATAACATTAGCAATTAGCGTTCAAAGTATACATGTACAACGGAACACGAGAATAGGAAATTGAGATGGATAATGGAATAAGGCCGAAACAGTTACAGAAAATGGATGGATGACTCAACGTTGTATAATTGGGTAACGAGGAAGAAGATAGTTCAGCACGTCCAATCTCTCATCGACCAGAATTTTTTTTACAAATAGGAGCGTTGAAGTTTTTCATATTGAACCAATGGACAATTCCATTCAAGAAATAAAATTTTTATATTAAATAAGTTTTTGAAAATTAAGAGAAGTGCGTTTCCACATTTTTAAATATTCAGGGTTTTCTAAAAAATAAATAAAAAGCAGTTTTTCGGCTAAAGCTACAAAATAATGCTGGACGGTATACGTCCCATAAGTAATATAATAATAAATAAATGGCTCCTTCTTCTTCGTCTTCCGTTTTTTCCTCTTACGGATTTGCTTTTTGTTTTCATATCTATCTATTTTCCCAGTCTTCTTCCTACAAATCTCTTTTTACCATATAGTGTCCCCCCCTCCCCAAAAAAATTAGTCTGTCCCATTTTCTCTTCCTACTTACAATTAGAGACCACTGTTTCAATTTTTTGGACATCTATTATCTAGCATCCATCCTATACCTTCTAATGCTTTCGTGATTAAGCAGATAATATTTAGTCTTCTCCAAACTTCCTTGGTTATGAGTCTTATAGGTACCTTTTCATAAAATCTAACTGTACTGTTCTAATTTTATTGCTTATGTTCTTCGTATGTGGCCGCATGTGTTCTCCATATAATACTATGTTTTCCACCCCATTATGAAAGATTTTCTTTTTCCTATTTTGACTTATATAACTATTCCATATTACTCCTTACAATGATTTTGTTGCTTTTTTTCTAACGATAATTCTTTTGTTGATGTCTCTATTTTACCTGCTAAACTTAGAAGTAAACCCAAAATATTTAAATGTTATAGAAGTTGTATAGGTCTCTTTATTCTAATATCCTGTGCCTCTCTACATACATACACATATTACGGTTTTTGGTAATTATATTTCAAACCCCACTTCTCAAATTCTTAATTTTTTTAGCATATATTCCATATTTCCGTCATCTTGCACAAATACTACTATATTTGATCATCCCCGAATAGTAGAGAGTGAAATAATGAGTTATCTATTATAACCTTTTAAACTATCTGTATCCATATTCGTGTATATTTACTCTCCTTATAGCTTTCCTTAATTTACATATGGGTAGCCTATCATATATCTATAAAAATTATATGTGTATTTATCCGTATTTTTTTTTCTATCAGCTGTCTAACACAATGTATGTTATCTAAATATGACCTTCATCAAGACGGGCAGTGATATTCACCATGAGAGTCTCACAACTTTGATATTTAATGCAAGCGCTGATATTGGAATATCAAGTGTCAAAAGAATTCTGCACTATAAATTGGATCTGTTTCCCTATAAAGTCCTTTAGTAAAATGTGTCCATAGGTATCTCTCTTGGTTGTAAAGGTGACTTGTACCGATTTTGTTTCGTTGATTTCGATGCCCCAATTTAAAACCATAGTTGCAATACATCCAGACAGGCTTGGAGATTATTGGATGCCATAATAAGATCAGGGTGCGATCCTAATACAGCCGTGTTCTTAGTAAAAGTTACAGTTATTGTACTTCTGGTGGTTAGCAGATCGGCAATGTACTCCCCTGTGAAATTTCAGAGTTGGTAGAAAATAATGCTATTTGATAATTTCCAAACCTGATAACTCTCTGTTAACACGTCTTGGAAAATTTGCTCTGAATTTTAAAAACTAATCCATTTTATAGTACCTTGTTAAAAGCTTGGGTTACACCTATATTTATAGCTAAGCACTAACTCAGTACCTTACTATATTTGACAATCTTTTTTTACGATTTGTACTTGTCCATGGAAATAAGAAATTAAATTATTGTCCAGTAGTATAAATGTAAATCTGTTTATGATAGTACTGGAAGCAAAGTAATAAACCTGTATGACTTCAAATTTTCTTTGGGCTTCCTAGGTTTCAGAATTACTATAGTCATAAAAACTTTCCAAAGTAGAGGGATGGACCATAGCCTTAGTACCGCGTTGAATAAATAGGTAATAAATCTGTAACCTTTGTCTGAAAGTGCTTTCAACACTTTTTCAATGATCAGGTCATATTCAGGCGTTTCCATAAATTTAAATTTCTGAGAATTTGCATTTTCGTCTTAAATATCGCAAAACTTCAAAACTGAAAGAGCGCTTCGAGATATACGTATTTCACTTTCTTCTTCGGATGAGTTTCAGATGGAAATGGCTGAAATACTTTAGTTAGATTGATTTGTAAAGGCTAAGGTTTTTTCTTTATCATTTTCTATCTAATTTCTGTTCCTAGTACGAAGTGGTAACTTATGCTGTTGCGGTCTTTCCAGCTTCTTGGTTGCTTTCCAACAGCTTCTGTTGCTGATAAAGATTTCAACTAATTTTATATGAACCAGCTGCGCTTGTCTCAGTTTTCTACCTTCTCTTAAGTCTACACTTTTGTGAAATTTTTTGCTTTATTACTATGGAGCACTCTGAACCAGTGCTTATTGTGGAGTTGCTTGCCAAAAGCCCGTTGCACGACCTCACTGAAATGTTCTATGCTAAAGTCAGTTCTTCCATTTTAAAGAAAACGTTCGATAATAGTACTTCATCTACAAGTTCTCTTAACAAATTTCAATAAACATTGCTGCATCGGCATATGCTTCGCCGTCAGGATATTTAGTTGCATTAACTGTATATCCTAGAATTCTTAAATAAAATCTACCTATAAACTACGATTCAGCAATCTGTATTTGTTTGTAAGAAAAGAATATTATTTCATCTCTATGTCAGCTGATTAACATTCCATTAGACCAATCTAAGTGATGTCCCATTATAAGTTTTTACGACGAGAGTTGTTAGTAAATTTAATATAGTTCCCATTTGCTGCATTAGTCCTTTCATCGTCTGGTTTAGTTCGTTTATGTCCTTCAGTGCGCCATTTAATGGAGTTTGTTGTAGTTGAAATGTATGATTGGGGATTACGTGCGAGTTACCTTTCACAATCTGGGTATGTGCAAGATTCGGTTGGATTTGTCGTGCTAGATTCTGGGTAGTAACTTCAAGCTGCTTCTTGTGGGATCTCCTTATATCCAGCACAGACCCTGCAGTTTTCTGGGTGATTCCCACTGCGGTTGACACATCTTACGTGATTATTTCTATCTTTACGTTGACCTTGAGATGTTGGGTAATTTAACACTTCTTGGAGTCATAATACAAAAGTTTTTTATATGGCCAAAGCGCTGACATCTAGTACATTGAGGCCTTTGACATTTGGAGTAGTTCAACAAGCGAGCCAGTCTGCTAATATTGTACTTATATGTTCTTGTGATTATCAACTGGTACTAATTCAAAAAAATTCTTTTTTTATAACTCTTTGTTCAGTGTTCCAGATATTAGTCGCTATCTTCCTTTATTTGTTCTATATAAGTGACGAAGTGTAAATTTTTAATGACCACATTGAAAGTACGCTTCTGTTTTCTTTGGTAAGTATAACTCTGTATTTTTACTTTCTAATGATTTTTCTAATATTTTTGGTAGCATTTTCTTGGTCACTATGTAATATTATAATATTCACTTTTATCTATTGTTTCTAATAGTCGAATTAAGGGCTCGATCACTTTGAAGCCTGCTATGAAGATTGGTGGGAGTTTGAGGCCTATTTTGCTGATTTTGTATTTTGGGTTTCGACTTCATCTATCAGTGGTACCTAACGACCCATACGTCAGACGTAACCAGTAAATATAATAGTAGTTTTTATTTGCTTAGTTTGGTGAGATATCTTATCGAGGGTTTCTTTGCAAGCAGGTTTTCTGCTTTCTACTAGTTGCCATTTAGTGTCGTAAAGTGGGGCAACTGGTGATTGCAGTTGCCCATAAACGCCGCCGTTGTGACAAATTTAGAATTGCTGTATTGTTAGAAGCTTGCGTGATATCATTTAAAGAAAAGTGCATGAATGAATTATTATTAACAGGTTGGAACATATTGCGAATGATAGTTCTGATCTATTTATATTGAACAGTACTGCTGATTTGAATTTGCTGTGGGGGCATGCAAATATTAAGGCATTCTGCCTTTAAAATTAAAATGTAATTAAAAATAAATCTCATAGCTAACATATCGCCTATTGACCTGAAGATCACACTCCATCTTGTCGCTCGACTTAAGACACTCAAACACAGCCTTTTACTTATCAACAGATAAAATTCTAGTCGTTTCGGACTCTGATAAATTGGGACACGCCGCCTGTTCGCCTACTTAGAAATACAAGTGCGGAATGAACCACGCATGTGTACAAGAAAATTCACTAAAGAAATTTAGTTCACATAGCGACTGCAAAGAATTTATAGTGATGAGAATTACATGCGCGTATGTAGAAAAAATGGGGCATTACTGATCTGTCACAAAACTTGTCCAATTAAACAAAATCAAACAATGATTAGAATTCTCTTTAAATAGTGAAGCTGTTCGAAACTATTATCATCCAAGCATTCAAATAATTGCTAAAATGGACAATATTAGTAACAAAACAGTTAGACAAATATTATATGACAAGCCTCTACTGATTAAAAGAAAAATTAATCAAACTTCTGATAAAATTAAAACTTTCCAATATAATTCCATAAATAAACGCTAATAAATGCACTAAAAAAGTATTTAAGATGTTCAAAAATAATTGACACCCCCCCCCCTCCGTACATCGTTTGTATCGCAGATTAAAACGCATTGCGTGAAAATCAACTACCGAGCCATGTAATACCACCAGATGGAGTTACTGGAACACGTAGGAGGAAAGATAGTAAGTCATTTATGCAATTCTGTAAGTGCAGTTGTGGACAAAGCAAGAAATGGAAGCTGACAATCGTGGGCAGCTATGGATGGGGTAGTTTCTTTGGAGAGAGGGGATGATTGTATCAGATATTCTTCGAAATTTAATAGCAACAATTAGTTACTGGATATCACGAAAGCCAAACATTATCCCAACATAATAATGACAAATGAATCATATTCGATGCATTGACGGATGGAAAAGATTTATCTCGCAATCTTTCATATACCAACCACCATAATGACTTGAAAATAACAAGTCTGTATACAATGGATTCCCGCATAATTTTACCGTTAGATAGAAGCAAAAGTGTATAAAGGCATATTACTACAACAGATGAATCATTGAACTGACACAAGACAGAAAGGAAACGCCACTTTATAAAACAGCAGTACATTGAAAGCCTTCATTCCAAAACAATCACGATCAACTGTTTATTTCAAGACAAATGACGATTGCCTTGTGGAATCAGGAAGAGATTCTGCTGATAGATTGATTGCTCCTGGTAAGAGCGATACTGCACCTCACTAAATTGATTTCGATGACGCAGTCAAGGTTACCACGAGAAATGGAAACACAGAAGGCTGTTATAGTAGCCACACCGTTAACACCCTATAGGCTCTCGGGTACACCATCTCATGGTACTGTGCTCTGTTTAGAGCAATACGAGAGGCAGTGTGCGATAAAAGCTTCAGTCGGCTGTCCATAAGTAGTGTCATGTTACACTTAAAGAATGACTTGCAGCAGCTTTACAGAAACCACTGCAACAATGGCAAAACTGCATTGAGATTAAAGGGGAATACCTTTAACGAAATATATAAAAATTTCTTCTTGATAAAAGTTTAGTGAGAAGAAAACAATATAGTGCTAACCATTTTTGAACGCCCCAAACAAATAAGCTGGAATTCAAAAAGATAATTGGATTTTTTAACTTATGGATAAGAAATTATTTAAATATTAAACAGTTAACTATGTCCACTATCTAAGTAATTTGAAAATCCAGCGTTTCTGTTCGGTTTTTTGTGAAGCACTATTTTCCTTTATTGGATTATTCGCCATCACCAAATATTATTTCGCGTGACTTTTGATTCTCGAAAGTCAAACCTGCGATAAAAGCAAGTTTATTGAAGTTTGTCGTTATGCAAGGAACCTACATCACTGTCTCCAGCAGTGGAAAATTCACATAAAGTATTTTACGAGTTGAACATGAAAATAAGGCATTGTATGATTTCTCAATAACAAATTATACAGTAACAACCAGTAGTTCTATAAAATATATTTGAGATAACTACTATTTTAGAACAAATTGTAGGCCAAATTAATAGTAATTTGTTTTCTGTAGTTTAAAATATAGTTTTATTATTTTTTAGGGGTTTAAAAAACAAAAACCAAATTAAATAATACTGAACACCAAGATGGTAAACTTCAGGACAGATGTCTATACATTATCTACTGATTTGATAGTTTTATCTATTTATTAGAAATTCCTAAATGAATAACTTGATTTAAAATTAACAAAATAACAATCACTGTACAACAAATATTATAACTTAATTGTGAGAATCTTACCTTGCGGGAATTGCTTTACGACGTGTCGATCGCTTCCATCCAAACGTACGGATTCGATAGTAAGTGCCTTTGGATCAGCCCAGTACAATCTCTGAGCAGGATGATCTATGGCTAAGCCAGTCGGCCATAACACACCGATATTTATCAACATGTGTCTCTTGTTTCCATCCATGTAAGCAGTTTCGATTCGAGGTGCTGGTCCCCAATCCGCCCAAAACAGCAAGCCTTGCGCTGGTGCCACGACAATATCTCTCGGTTGTTGCAAATTATCATTAGCTAGCGTATATGTGAAGTGACCATCCAAAGTTGCAACAAGAATACGAGTCATATCAGTAATGTACAACTTGCGGCTAACCCAATCCACAGCAAGTCCCCTGGGTTCCCGTAAGCCCATCAGTATCGTCCGAATGTCGGTCTCTCTGGTGATCCTTCCGCTTTCTACAAGCGGAAGAGTCATGCTCTGAATGAGTTTATTTTGGTGGTTGCACCAAAACGCCGTCAGCTGTCGCAGTTCGTAGAAGACGTCGACTGCATCCACTTTATATCCTGGAGCAGTCGCCAGGATTGTTTTGCTGAATATCTGGTTAGCGATGCCGGCTTTGTAGGGGGATATCAGCCGCAGCTCAGCTTCGGCCGCCAAGACCAGCTTGCCTGGCTGGCCTTGCGCCTGGCAGCCACCGTCGCGGGTGACATGGTACCCGGCGGCGCATTTACAGCTGTAGTTTCCATGCTTACGCTCTATGCACGTTTGCGAACAAGTATCCCAGTGGCAGACAGAGTTGCTACAGTCCTCTTCATCGCTGTTATCTTCACAGTCGTTTTCGCCATCACAATGCAAGTGCGGGTCGATGCAGTGGCCGTTTCGGCAACGAAACTGGTGGAGGGCGCACACACCGAAACTGCTGCAGGCAAGAGGTTCTTCGTCGCTGTTGTCTCCGCACTGATTGCGTCCGTCGCAGACGGCGCTCAAGGGGACGCAGCGGTGGTTGCGGCAACGCAGGCGGCCAGGCGGGCACGCCAAGGATTCACACATCGCCAAATTTTCATCGGAGCCGTCTTCGCAGTCGTTTTGGCCATCACATCGCCAGTCCTCATTTATGCATAATCCGTTGTCACACTTAAAACCGTTGCCCTTACACGTGTCGCTGCAGTTCACTTCGTCTGACCCATCGGCGCAGTCGGTGTCCCCATCGCACTTCCATCTCCTGTAACAAAAAGAGAAAAAATGAGTTAATATAGACAAGTGCTTTTAAATCTAATATTCAATAAATTTTCGACTATAAAATCAATTGTGTAAAACTTGATTTTCAGGAACTTACACCATCTAATGGTTATTAAAAAAATGCAACAAACTCATTCTAAATGTAAACATTTCAATGTCTGGTTCTGCTCGTCATATTTATATACCATAGATTACTGAAAGGGTGACAAAGTGTGCACGAGAATCCCAACATCTCTACCAGGCTTTTCTCTCAAGAAACGGGCATTTATCGAACATATTTGAAAACCAAGTTAAACAAAGACTTGTCCTTGAAGCCACACAAGATCCCGTTAACTCAAGAACTTCAACGTAGAGACCATCAAAAACGTAGTGAGTACAGTAATGGAATACTGAAGCTTAAATGTCGAAGATGATCGTATTTTTTTACACTTATAATAAGCGATGGGGCCCATTTTGACTTATTTGGGCATATTAATAAGAAAAACCGTTATATCTGGAGGGAGGGGGGAGGAAAACATTCATGTTATTCACCAACGACTATTACATCAATGTCGAGTTACGGTTTGGTACGGGATTTTTTTTTGTGTAATTGGACCTTATTTTTGATAACGGAGCAGGAAGGGAGCATTGGGGTAACATGATAAAGAATTTTTTGGTCACTTAACTTAAAAAACATGTGGTATAAACAAAACGGCACAACATAGAATACAAAAATAGAGATGATAAATATGCTAAGAATAAAGTTTCCAGAACGTTTAATCTCCCATTTTGGTAGTTTTGCACCATTAATCCCCCCACCCCACCACAAATCACCAGATTTAACTACCCCTACATTCTTTCTATAACGATATATTCCCGATAATATTTATGCTACCAAACCAAACATAATTGAGGAACTAAAAGAAAACAAAAGAAGCTAATCAAAGCACACCGCCTGGCGTTTATAAAAAGGTGATGGAAAATGTGATTCAAATAGCCTAAGTATGTGCATCCTAAAGAGGTGGCCATTTATCTGATATTATATTGAAAACAATTTGAGACTTTAATTAAACTATTGGGCATAAAAAATGTATGCAATAAAATATATAAAAAACAAATAAGTCGGTCATGTATTGCCCATCCCATCATTTGATATTTACTAATGATAACTTTGACAAGTTTTCTTCAAATTACTAATTAGAGATACAGTAGGGTAAGAAAAAAACTGTATCAATTATTACTCTATATAAGTGTGCAGACTCTTCAGCAACTATTATTGAAGCAAAACGTTCAAATAGATCAGAAAATTTATTAAAATCAGTTCTCCGTGCACGATAGCTATGGTCTTGTTCAATTCAAACATCCGCGGTCATTGAAAGTGTTAAAATCAGAAATGAGTTGCTATATAAAGAGAGTTATTACCTATCTACATTAAAAAGTTCCCCAGGGATTTGTGCCATTGATACTACTCATAATGAATACGTCGCTGAAAAGTTTTTTTTTTGAGATATAAATATAAATCATTGTTTGTCCCCTTTCTAGCCAAACGATTTACCATCTCGATGTAAGTTTATATATCATATGGAACAATGTATTAGCGTGCATCGATCAATGTCAATATAGGTTTAGTGACATCTTCAAAATTCGACTTAAAAAAGCAAGTCACTAGAAATATTTTCCTATTTACATACTATCTACGTTACCAGTACTGAACAGAAAAGATATGGGTGAGCCTTAGGAACATGAACCACTGGAAAAACTGATAATAAAAATCCTTGAAATGATCTCGGGTAGCAGGTTAACTTTGCAACGATGAGGAAACTTGTTTGAGGTGATTTAGATGCTCGCCAATGAGGTTGTAGGGACTCCGTTGGACAAAGGCTCATAAAGACTATCTTACAATTGTTAATTAAATTTATTATTGACGCCTATATTAATGTAAACTAGAATAAATTATGAAAAGCGAAAACCATGGAAATATTGCCTGGATAGTATTCCGACAATGATAAATATATTAATTAATTATCTTCTTCTTTAGATGCTCTTTCTGTTTAAAAAGTTAGTTAACATCATGGTTATCCAATAGAACTGCAAATGTACTACTGTTTCAAGTTAATCAGCCAATAAATACACCTTCTCCCTCTACTTCTTCTTTCCTGAATTTCCCCTTGCATATTTTGTAGCAATTCATATTTTTCTCCTCGCATCGTTCTTTATACTTCATTATTTGTTACTCTGTCTACCCAGATTATTTTCAATCTAAACTTCTATTCCATAATGTGCTACTGAAAACACATAGCATCTCATCATTGTGATTCTAATCTGTAAGTCCAGGTTTCCTTAACTATTATTCTAGTGTTTATATTTTTGTATTTTCTCCACTTGTTCATCTCTAATTAATATAATGTTTGCCAATGTTGTGATTCCGTGATTATCATGAATTTGATCATTTTGATTCCTTGGGCTCATTATTGTGTTTTTGAATGCTTCCCATTTGTTATTTAAGTCTTCGTCTAAGTTTATTCTCATCTTATTTAGTTCTTTATTCATTTTTACTATCGATTAACCTTTTGTTGATCTATTGCAGAGTTAGTTTCTTTAATTCCATATTAAATTTTATTATCTCGTTGTGATCAGTTTATAATCTGCACCCGGTATATTCTGACTGACTTAATGAAGTTGTGATTTATCTATCAGCACATAACCTATTTAGTTTTCAACGATGCTGTTTAACAAACATGTTTAAAATTATCACATGCTGTTCTTGATAGAACTGTTCCAATATCTTTTCCCTTTCATTTATTATTCCTAGCCCATAATCGCTTACGATATCTTCCACTTTTATTTTGCCTACCTTTGAATTGAAGATCCCGTATCTACAGCTTGCTAAATATCATTATAAGTGTCCTAATTCTTCAGGTTTTTCTGCTGTAGGGGCATATACCTGCATTATGTTTAATATTTCTCGGGCTGCTTATGTTCTTTTCATGATTGCTCTATCTGAAACACGTTTCAAACTAATTATTGACTTACAGATGTTTTTGTATCGCTACTCCATTCCAATGTTGTACTCGTTGTTAGCTGAGTGGTATATTTTTGATTCTTTTTAGTTTCACTCAGTCCCATTATTTTTACTTTAAAAAATTGCATTTTTTGAAGTACACTGTAAATTTTTTCTGCTTCATACGAGGTGTGACAGAAAAGTAATGAGACTGGCAACACTGCAAGCGATCTGGCAACGCTACGCTGTGTATAAATACCTTCCCATAGCTCAGTGCGAGCTTCAACTCGTTCCGTTAATTACGTCATTTTTGTGACTGCTATTAGTGAAGTTGTATTTTGGTTGTGCGTCACGCAAAATGGAACAACGGAATTTCAGGGAGGCCTTCAACTTCAATAACCGACGAAAACATCGAACGTGTGAACACTCTTGTGAGATCAGACCGTCGTTTAACATTAAGAATGTTGAGTAAACAATTCAATTTGAACAGATTTGTCGTTCATCAAATTTTAACTGAACATTTGCACATGCGAAAGGGATCTCAAAAGGCATTCCTGTGGTTCCCCAGCCCCCCTATTCACCTGACCTTAGTCCCTGTGACTTTTCCTAAACTGAAAAATGTCCTCAAAGTACGTCATTCTGGGACATTAGAAAACATCCAAAAGAGTGTAACGGACATGCTGAAGACCATACCGGTTGAAGACTTTCAGCGCTGCTACCAACAGTGGAAACAACGTCTCGATCGTTGTGTAGCTACCCAAGGGAACTACTTTGAAGGGGATAACATTGATGTTTAAAAAAATAAAAACTTTGGTAAATAAAAAATCAGTCTCATTACTTTTTTGCCACACCTCGTATATGAATTAAATTTCATGTTTCTCTTCTTAGCTTTATTAAAAACCGTTTCCTCAGGAATTATAACGGAGAAATGGAAACTTTGAAATATTTTATTCTGAATCCAGCCATGTTGATTACACTAGGGATATTTATCAGGATTTTAACGCAGTGGTTTCCGATTGCCTTCTGCATTTCCATCTTGTTGACTTATATAGTTCATACGCCTTTAGAAACGATTTCTTCTTTCGAGGACAAGAGGATGTCTCAATTATTATTATTGTTATATATATTCCGAAGCTATTGGCTAGTTAATTATGGAACACCGTACATTCTGCGCTTATCACACGATGATACCAGAAAAAGAGAGTAGTACGAATACAGCGAACGTGAGGATACAAGCTTTTAACCTACTCATTGTAAGAACAATATCAAACATGGGAAAAATAAGAACTAATCGAAGAGGGTTGAAGTTGGCCACGCTGACGGACAAACCGTACGTTTAACTCATAAAACATGTATTTCCCTCATAGAATAATGAGAATTAAGAATTTTTCGCTATAGATTTTAATACGCATGCAGACAGTGAACCGATTATCTAGTTTGTTTGAATCGTAACAATAAGGTAGCATGTGCATAATTAGGAGTACCAAAAATATATAAGCGACATTTACGTCTAAGCTAAGCTAAGCATATATAATCTATTAGCTTTAAGGTAGATTGCATGTTAACATTCAAATTTTGGCTTAAGCTGTGCATAAACAAAAGGCTTTAGTTTAGAGTGTAGGTTTTTAGCACCGATTCAAGTTTTCCGTAGTTTTCCAGAGTCCTGCACAAAGACGAATGCCGCGCTAAGTTAATTTGCATAAAAGAATGGACTACCTCCATAGAAGTCGGCATTATAATAGTTCAAATGTCATTGTAGTGCTGCAAGATGGGACATTGGCTGAAATTGCAATCGATAAATCGCATAGTAAACATGACCGCAAAAGTAAGATTGAGGATATACTTCATGATCCAAATGGAGAAACTGTAAGTAGGCGGGCGGCCCGCACTAACTTTGGAGCTGCTGCCAAGGAAGCTACTTCTGGCGAAATCTACCCGTCTTACAATAAAAGAATTGGCAAGGTCAGTAAATGCGAAATCAGGATAAAGGTCAACAACACGACATATTATAAAAATGTGCAAAACAAGAAAAAAGATGGCATTGCAAATCGTTTGGGCAAGATGAAAAGATTGATCTGCTAATGAAACGAACAACAGAAAGTCATACGAAGCCTTTTTAGCTACAAACTTGACTGCTCTACATAGCTCCAAAAACTGTAACCTGTAAAGGTCATCTTATTGTTAAAGACAAAATGCCAGATGTTCTCTGGGATGACGCAGAAACACCAAACTTCGAGAGCGCTAGAAAATAATTTATAGCTTGCTTTTCTGCGATCAGTTTTCTACCGGGTTAAAGACATTAGTGTTGCAGCAGCGAAACATACTGATAAAAAGCTGAAGATTCTGATTGATGCCGTTGGATTGAACTGTAAGATATCTAACTTCATAGGCTTAAATTCAACGCATCCTCCTGAGTTTCTGCAGCTAATTCCAGTCGTTTTGAATACACTAGGTTCTTTATAACAACCAAGACTTACAATAATCACAAGAATAACTAAAATTTCTATAAATTCAGAATGCAGAAGCTGCTGTTCTTGAGAACTAACGTATGGCAGATAAGTTGTGTCCACTGAACAAACAGCACAGGAGTTTTTGAAAGACCACTTCTTTGAATCTAGTCTTCCTTCGAAGATGCGGACGGAGGCAACTACTAAGAGCCGCATAAACTGTTTGAGTTAGTCGATGATGGTTACCTAAGACCAACTTTTTCGGTTTAAAAACGCAATATCTGAAGTCAACACCATTGGCAGCTCTTTTATTGATGGTGTTAGTATATTTTAATTAGATTTAAAACATATTTCAAAATTGCAATTTTTCCAATTGAATTTTGAAGTTATTCTAGAAACTCTTTCGACTATCTAATATAAATAATACATAGCTTACACCCACGCATGGTAATCTTTCGAGTGGAAAAGGCGAAAAATAGTTTTTCCTACAGACGTCCATTGTAATATAAGTAATATTGCATCAAATATAGATAGTTTTAATCGTTTTTTTATCGCTAATCGTCTTAATAGAACCAGGGACAATTTTCAATAAAAAATGGCTATAGCTTTTTGTCAAGTAAATCACTGTTTATTACACATACTCATCATAAATTAAAATCTAATAAAAAAACTCATAATGTACACGGAACATACAACGATCTATCAAAGTTAATTCAAATTCAATTAATTATGTTCGTCATAACATTTTTGGTTTTGATATCTGCCACCAATATTCAGTATATAAGAGTTTGTGTTTTTTTTGTTGCCTCAAAAATCTCGGAATTCCAATCTAAGAAGCATCATTTGAGGGAAATATTGATTTATCGCATTTTTTTAAATTTTTAAAATAAAAAAAACTTTTACTGAACCTCATCAAATGCTTGTAAAAGCTTATAGAACTCAATCAGAAACAACATGCAAAGAGCAATTTTGGTGCTTCAATTGTGATGATTTGACGCGGAAAACTAGGAACGTTCAAGACGCCAGATATTGAAGATATTGTTGAATGAAGATTTGTGGCAGACGCAATAACAACTTGCAGAAGCATTAAATGTTACTTAAAGATCTACACGTTTGAATACTAAGGTTTAGAAGAAACGAAAAAAAGATGCCATGTGAATTGAAAGGCATTTAAAGGCTAAAAAAACGTGCGAACTCTTATTTGATAGGCAAAAAGAAAGTTTTGTTACTGAGGATAAGTGAATATATTTCGAGTTAAATGGGCACTATTAACCTTTATTAACAACAATCAATCAATTCAAACTGTGCCAAACGTCCAGATTGCATAAAAAAGCATGACAAAGTAGTTTTTCAACATGACAACGCTCAGTCACGTTGTGAAACAGGTCAAAAACATATTGGGAGCGCCGATGAAAGCTACGACGTTTTACTTCACCCACCATATTCACCAGAAAATGATCCCTCTGACTACTACTTGTTTAAATTGATGTCACGCGCGCTAGCAGAGCAGCATTTCAGCTCATATGAAGATGTTCAAAAATTGGCCCTCTCAATGTATCGTCTCAAAAGTCATTCTTTCAAAGTGGAATTCGTAATTTTCAGAAAGGTGGTAAAAGTTATAGCTAGCAATAGTCAATACTTTGGTTGATGTGATTTTTATTCTATTTTTTGGATAAAGACCAAAACTTATAAATAAAATCATTATATAAAAAAAGGTTAAGGAACCAAATATACAACATTACGCTATGAGTGCTAAATTTTAATATTGTAATTAAAAAATTCCATTTTGTGAATGGTTTCAATATATAATATATAAAGACAAAAGTTTCTGATCTCAAAACTAATACAAGGTTTAAATTAGCGGTATCCTTGTAGTTTTGTAGCTAATAGACATTGAACACAAATTAAACGATAAAATTAACTTTTTACAGAGAAGCGGGTTATTCAAAACCACTGGGCAAAAACTAATTCAAACAAACCGGTTCGATTATAGATAACAAAAAACGACATTTAAAAAAAACATGGCTGTAACGAGTGGTACTGTGATTAAGTATCTACAAAAACTTCGCAGTCTGTTACTAGAATTGAGCATTTTAAGAAGTGCGGTGCAGTGGATTTTGACCAAAAATATAAAATCACGATTAAACTAATTCAAAAACTGAAGCCAAACAATTATTTGATGCGCCATATATTCATTAGTTGTTTACTCGAAAATAAATATAATCATCTTTAGCCACAAGATGCCACATTTAAAGTATTGAAAATTCTTTGATCGTTCAGGAATAATCTCTGCATGTCCAAGCAGTAATAGTTCGGTACGATTTTTTGACCATTAGAGATGTATTTTAAAAATGAGACCAAAATTGCGATTATCGTCAATGGTATGAGTTATTGCATGATAATATCGCGAGCTTCCTTTGAACGACGTATGATTTCAATATACGAAGGGAGAAAATAAGTTATTGTGGCAGATATTTCATGGGCTTATTTAGCACAATGGCGATCGGAATTGCCCATGAATTGACAGGAAATCGATCAAATTTAATCGCAGTTGCGCAAAATCATGATTAAATTTTTTCCCAAAAAAATACGAGAGTACTACGAATATAATCGGTATCCCTCAGGAAACGCATTCCATTTCTCCATCCTCTAGGAGCTTGTCTAGAACCCTTACATATCTTGATACAACCCTTTGAAGTACGACTTCCTTGGATCACACACATTTTAAAACGCCTTATAGGTTATTAGGGTAAGTAGAACCTCACCCCAACATAATTCTTATAAAACAATTCGTTAATTTGTTAAAGGCATTTAAAGACGCCAAATTTTAAAGAGTTGTAACAAAGACCAAGAGGAGGGTATATAATGAGTTGATAAGGAATATTTCTTTTACTATAACCATTTCTACGAAATAACTTATTCAAATGCACCGAAATACTAAATAATTATCAATTATAAAGTATATTTATAAAGATGCGAGCAACTATAGATTTTATAAAGAACACTATATAAAATCTATTCTTTTTTGAAAGAAAATATTGTAAATAGAAAAAGTAACTTACGCAGAATCAACAAAAAAAAAATAAGCAGAGAAAAAATTACACATATCAAGTTCAAAAAATACAAAATCTAGAGCGCATTACACGGTA
This sequence comes from Sinelater perroti, assembly GCA_036346155.1. NCBI lineage: Eukaryota > Metazoa > Arthropoda > Insecta > Coleoptera > Elateridae > Sinelater > Sinelater perroti. The sequence continues at coordinate 371,936 of JARFIY010000276.1, forward strand.
AGTAAATATCGAATATTACATTAATAATACAAAACAAGGTACCTACTATATTTCCTATTAAATGATGGTTGTTTCAGGCGCTTCTTACAAAGGATAAAAGAGAATATAAACGAATTCATATGGACATTGTCATAAAGATACACCAAGACATACTATTTTTATGTCTAGCAAGTGGAAAAGCAAAGGAAATGAAATAAAATATAAGAATAATCATGCTAGGTAATAGATTTGCATTAAATAAAAGTAAGAAAAGTGATTTCACGACGCGAGGTCCTTCAAAACGTACAGGAGTTTCTCAGCAAATATGCTACAATGATCATTCAAGACACACCGGCCCTGTTGTAAAGCGAGGAGAGAGATATTGGTCATTCAATCCTTATATAGCTTTTAAGTGAGCTGGAAGAGGAAGAAGATTCCTGGCGAAGTGATTAAAAAATAGAACAAGCAAGGCACGTATATAAACTTTTTTGTTATATTAGTGCAAGAGAGCTCAATCGTATCATTCCGTCACGTATGAATGTCTAAAGCAAAAATATTGAATGCTACACGAATTTGCGTAAACTTAAAACTTTCGCAAATTACGTTTGTTTAAATTCAAATATATTCATTATAAATCAGATCGAGTTTTGCTGAAATTCCCTATCTTTTATGTTTCTTAAGCAATGACCCACATGTTTCTACTTCCTCGACGCCCACATATTTTTTGACTGGTCAACCATTAACTAGACTAGTGAAACCAAACTTAGAGAGAAAAAGCTAAACTCGGCGAAATGATTTCAAAAGTTACAGCTAGACTAGACGGTTAAAGGAGTTCATGTGAAAACTGCGAGTCAAAACTAAATGGCCGTCTCAGCAAGTTGGTGCCTTCGTGGTCATAAACAAAAATGATCTTCCTCTGTGTTTATAGAATTTGGCATACATGCAGAAACTTCATCCTAAAAGTGATGCTGTTTTGCAAGAGGTAACTGAAAATTAGCAATACTAAAGGTATCAACAGTGAAAATATGGGTCTTATCGATCATCCCAACATTTACATTACGCCTATTCTATTCCGTTGTATCTAGTTAATAGTCCAGTACAAGTTAAGATTAGTTATATTTTATATCTCTTTGTAATGGGCTGTAAGAGACCCATGGAGTTTTTTCAATTCCATGGTAATCTACATTTTGCAGTTTTGGAAGTTCCTCAATACAGCCTGCGCTTAAGCTAATTAGTTTAATACAGCTTTTATTATAAGTGAACAGTTTGGATATGCACGCTCAATCTACTTGAAGGGTCAGACTGCGTGTGTTTTTAAAACAGATGTACAAGGTACTCCCAGAAAGCAATGAAACTGCTTTTTTTTAATCCAAGTCTTCATACCTGACGGTTGATGGAAGATGTTAGGCAAACAGTCCGATCCAGCTTATTTGCCTTTGAGAATTTTCATAGTGCAAATCGCTCGCGCAATAGACAACTGTTTGAGCGTCGTAGTTCAAAATACAGCGCAATATCGATCAGCGACTCGCGATCAAATTTTGCGTTAAAATCTAAAAATTCGCAAGCCAGATGTTTACTGTAATACAGAAAGTCTCTGAAAAAGATACTTTATAGATAGCACAAGTGTCACCTGACACAAAGCGTTCAGAGAAAGAAAAGAGCACGTAAAAACCGAGCAATGAAAAAAGCCCTCGTCACCATTTCATACTTCAGACAATATGGCTAAAGTGAAAATGGTAGAAGAGAGATGAAACAAACCGTGACAATGTTTCCCCAACATCCCTACATTCTGAATCTAGTCCCGTTCGACTTCTTGTTTGCTCGATTCAAATCCAGCTTGAAAGAACGCCATTTTGAGACTGTTAAAAATGTATAAGTTGTAATGGATACTCTTTAAAGATACTCCAGTTCAAGATTTCCAGATGAGTTACGACACGTGGTAGAAGCAGTGGCAATGGTGTATTGAAGCTCAATTATGTTATTTTAAAGCATATTAAGTGTGTATGAACAGAACAATTAAATGAACGTTCTGGAATTAGTCTCCTTACTTTCCGAATGTGCCTTATATATAATCTGAGTGAGAAAATATGGTATATCAAATTTGAGCTACTTTTGAGAACGGATTATTGATGTGAATCATTCAAGTCTTGTAAAAATATTCTCTTACTAGCGGTTGAAATCTGCAAAAATTTTGGCCCAAAAATGAATAATGCCGTACGCAATATCTGTAATACTTTGGGAATAAAGTATTATAACAAACTTGACTACTAAGTAAGCTGACTATAATATTTGCACATATCCACAACTCCTTTATCTATTTATGACATCCTAGGTGAGAAAGTAGCACTTTGTTGTATTAGAAACATAAAACCACTTTAGGGACAAAAAAAGAATTTAAAAACTATGCTTTTCGTAATTTTAAAATCACAGATTTATCTTAAAAGCTCGCCACTTCCTTAATAGCTTTTAATGAATTAGTTAAATTCATCATAATTAAGGAGTAATACTATAAAAGTTAATAAGTTCCATATTTCTAAAAAAATCTAACTAAGTATTACATAACAACTTCTCACATTTGCTCTCAGGATGACAACAGACAAAATAAACATAAAGTCGTATCGTGAGATAAAATACTCTTGTAGTTTCAACAAAAAATTCTTAACTTTTAATGTATTTTTGCAATAAAATAAAAATTTGTGTTAAAAAGGGATGTGTAAAATAGAATCAGAAAAAAATATAAAAATACATATTAAAACGGATATAATCAAGAAACTGAAAATGGACAGAAAATGCACATTGGATGCTGAAATATTAAAGAAAACGAAGAAATGGAAATATACGCTTGGAATACAAATATACTAACAGGAAAGAAAATTAAAGTAACTGTAGAAATAAATAACAATAATATTCAGATATGAGTATTAAGAAAAGGTAAGTTATATCATTCTGATGTAAATATAGAAGAAAGAATAAAGGAATAGACGGTAGTAATTGTTACAGATAAATTAAACAAAAAATTAATCAAATGTAATACTGCCAACTCGAGAATGATAGTGATATGTTTACAATTAGAATAAGGTCCACGTAAATTTATGGTTTAATAGTGGTAACAGCAAGAAGGAAATACTAGTTTTTTACATAAATCTACAAAGAATTCTAGATGTAACAGGAAATGAGAATAAAACGATAATAATAATAATAAGGAGAGAGTGAAATGCCAGAGTGGGTAAAGCTGACAATTGAAGAAAACATGGGAAAAAAATAATGAGTAAGAATGGGATAAAGATGAATGATTTTTCTCAAAGATATCTCATAAATACTAGTAACAAAGAATAGATGATAAAAACGTTTATTTTAGAAGAATAAATTCCAAGATTTTGGTCAACCACTCAAAAATTATCAGAAAAAATTCAACAAACTAAAGCACAGAAAAAAACAAAGGTAGGATCTAATCATAGACTAGTACTAAAAAAATGCTTGGTTAAAACAAGAAAACCAAGAATATACGAGAGTAGAAATTTATACACTAACGAAAAAGAAAATATGGAATGATACCACAAAAGGATAAAGGAGGAAATTCAAAGACTAAAATAAACGGACTAAATGTAGAAAATATACTTAAAAACAAAATGATGGAATAATGAAATTCTTAAAATAAAAATTGGCTAGAAAAATATATTCAAACTAAAACACATAATAGCAGATATTATAAAAGAAAAAGAAATACAGTAAAAAAAGCAGTCCAAAGGGAAGGAGACATTGTAACAACAGGTAAATGGACAAAATAAACAGAACATTTTGGACAAAAATAAAAATAAAAATAAAAAAATTTAGAAACTTGGAACAAATTACTTGGAAAATTTGGATGCAAAAGAAATAGGCAGAAAAACCAATAGAACAAAAATGGCAAGGCTCTAACGCCCCGCGTGGAAACAGCCTGCGAACAGAGAGGTTAAAGCTCTCATATGTCCGCCACTGTGTCCAGTCGTCGCGCACCATCTCTGATGCGGGGCGATGTGACAAGCACCGCGCCTAAAACGACCGCCATTATTACCCCTCGTTCGAATGAACACGCAGGTACTCAAATATTTTTAGTGACTCAGAAAACAAGCCCGAGTTCGTTAGCACCGCAACCCGCCCCCCAACCACGGGACCACGCTGGCTCATGAATAGAACAATACTAGTAAATAATAAGAGAAGAAACAGAAATTCTTAAATAAATCCAAATAGCAAATCTACATAGAGAAGAAAAAATTATCCTCTGAGATGATTAAGTAGAAAAGAAAAAGAGAAAAAATTGTTATGGATTATGAAATGTGCAAAAGATATATAAAAAATAGGAAGATAACTTGTTAATACCTACGTATAAGAAGAGGGAAACGAAAGAGCAACATGTTTAGTTCGAAAAGCCATCAGAAAAAATAACAACAAATAAATATTTAGGTAGTATTGTAACAGGAGATGGAGAAGCAGATGTTTAAATAACGAATGAAACGAATAAATCCGCGTAAATCTATCATTAAACAAAACGGAACTCGTACATAAAGAAGTAGAAACGGAAACTAAAATGAATGTAATAGAAATGAAATATTTGAGAAGGATAATAGGAAAAACTAGAATGAATGGAATGATCAACGAAAATTTTGGAAAAATAACAAAAAGAAAACCAATAATAGAAGAAATTACAAATAATAAATAAACTGGCATGACCACCTTATAAGAATAAAACAATATGGAAAGACAAAGATTATAATAGAAGAAAGAAACAAAGAAGCAAACCAAAAAAAAATAAATAGAAGAAGTAGAAAGAGCAAAAAGAAAATCAATTGATGAGGTGACACTTCTAGCAAGAGCTAGATGAGCTTGAAAACATAGATGTAAGAAGACTTGAAATCCCAATCTGACGCCTGAAACATCACGAGGTTCAGAAGAAGAAAAAGTGTTGAAACATAAACCAAACCTATTATCATCATTCTATAAGTTATGTGCGGTTAAGGTAAAAGGATTTTCCTCTGATCAGAAATGCTTACAACGTTTTCATTACGGCATGACATCATGAAGTAATCAGAATAGCGGTAGTCCACACAAAATGTATTTTTCTATTGCGTCATGCCAAATTTACATTACAGTTTTTTTGACCAGAAATTTGTACAAAAAATATAATCTGCATTTCATATTTTTAATAGTTATAATTAATCATAAATATGTAATTAATGTTTCACTTTTGGAAAGCCTTCCAGATTTATCTATAACAATGAGTTATGATCATAATCAATGTCGTAATATACAAAGTATTATCAAATAATTATAAAAATTAAAATACTTGTTCTTAATCCCTCCCTTTAGATTTATTAAAATACCTATCTAGTACTTTTTAAACCTCCTTCTCACATCCTTGTTCTTATAAATAATTCTAAACTAAAAAATTTCAAATACAATGTTGAAACTGTTTTATAAAAATTATAATTTTTAACACTGAAATAGACAATTTGCCATTTAAAAGACGATGGTCGTAATAATAATGCCCTTGATTAAATATATTCAAAGTCAACTTTTATTTTACCAGAGGAAATGTTGTGGAGAAGCCTTACATAATAGTGAAAGCAGAGATTATTTAATACCAAATTCTCAATCATAAAACAATACCCATTTAATATATCCCCTATCTCCACCTTCTCTTTATATAAGTAAACATAAAAATAGGCACTCAAAGGACATTAGCTTAGATTAAAAATCTCTCCTTAATAAGGAGACAGCAATTATAGATAAAACATATAAAGTGCATATAGACAACTAGGAAATACTTTCAAAATAAACGATCAGAACGAGCCTATCAAAAAACAGCTCAACGTCCAGTGCAACCAAATCAAATATCATAGGTATCTTAAAATACAAAAATATTCAAATGGAAAATACTAAGAAACGAAGTATCGCAAGCCACACGTAATCCAAACTACTTTGGAGAAACAAAAAAACTGGATATTAAACATCTTAGAATCAGCAAATAGAAAAAAAAGATCAAAATCAACGAATGATAGGCTAAACTATGAAACCAATCAAAAAAGAAAAATAATTAAAGATAACACAACAATAATGAGTATCAAAAATTGACATCTCAATCATATTTGCTATCCAAAAAATTTAAACTTCAAAACTTTATACCAATCCTGAATCAGAAAAGTAATAATTAACAAAAAACGATATTTTAGAGAAGAGAAGAAGTGTCCAGGAGAAGTTACAATATTGGCTGAAGCGATTGGAATGATTGAAAAAGGAACGGCATTTATGCACAGGCTGTAGGAATATGGAATAGTGAAATATAATCGACTTACCAGTGTAATTACATCTTTATCACTTAGGCTTAGTAATAAAATAATAAGAAGGGTGTGAAACATAGACATGACATTTAGGAATACTCATATATGCCATAATTAAGGCAATAAATATACAGAAATGTACAGAATAATAAAAACACAAATATAACCTTTGAAATCACTTGATCCTTCAAATCACAACCTTATTTCAAAAATGTAAATAATCAGAAAAGCAGATACATAACAAAAACACCTAGACGTAAGTATATTGCAAAATACTTCATTTGGAAACACTCGCCTCGTATTGGCTACTCTGAATCGTATTACTATACCACTTTAGAGAGAACAATGTCAAGGGGGGCGGGGAAATTTGTATACCAAATAAGGTAACAAGGTACACCTTCCATAGAAACATTCCACAGTGATTAATATAGAACAACGTGAACAAAAACGACAAATATATTTCATGACCATGACCTGGTACAAATGTAGTTCTAGCAGAACGATGCCACCTGCCATATAGCTAAAACAACAGTTGATTTACTGCACCAATAATTTCCTGGTCATGTAATTTCAACAAATGCCGATATCAACTGACCAACAAAATTTTGTGCTTAAAACCGTGCGACTTATTTTTATGGGGTTACCTAAAATCCAAGGTCTATGCTAGCAATCTATGAACAGTTCTCAAGGACGAATTCCAAAGAGTTATCGATGAAGTTGATCAGAACATGTGCGAAATTGCAATCGGAAATCGTGTGAAAAGAATCAAGAATTGCAGCCGAAACAACGGTGGCCATTTGTCAAACATAATTTTCCATACTTAATCAGAGATTCTGAACTTTAATACTCAATAGAAATCCAGTTATAAAATCAATTCAAAGGTCATTTTATTTAAGTTTAAATCCGACGGTCAATTTTGGGCACCCATCAAATAAAAAAAAGTTTCAATATCTAACTAAACTAAACTTAATGAAATAACCAAAAGCACGCAATAAAAGGGAACAAGGGGGAGGAGGTGGAATAACTCTAGATTTTTTACTGCTCACTTCTTATAAAAATAAACTGCTCCGTCTAGCATTGCTAGAATTTGGCTAGCATATGTTTAGTAGTAAGGCTAATAAGCTCGAAAATCTCCAAAAAAACCTGCCCCTGAAAATAAATGTTCATCTTGTCGAGGTCTTTGGTCTCAGATTTTACAGCATGGCAGGTCTACGTGGAACTCACAAACAAAAACAAAGGAACACGAGACGCATAAGAAATTCGAATCAAGTCTGAACTGGCAATACAAACTACATAATAAACATCCCAGCATGGTACAGGCTGCATATATTATATTTTATCGTTTAAATCTGCTGAATCAAGCAACATATTTTTAAACTTAACTGTACAACAACTCACCTGCTACAATGGAAACTCCGCTATCAGGAAAACCCGAAATAACAGGCGGGAATACCTCTGCACTCAATAGGTGTATAAAACCCATCTGACAGGATTCGTAGAACGACATATATAGAATTTCAAGTCAACAACCATAAAATTTTAGTTCTAAATTAGTAAATATTGTTTTTTTTAATGTAAAATAAACCCACTAATTTTTTTCTTATTTACATTTGCTACGTTTCAATGTCTAAAAGGAATCACTTCTTTCTTAAAATTCCTTTAGCCCTATAATAATACAAAAAATTCACTTATAGGTGATACAATCATTCTTCATCAGTTTGTCAGATTATTTTCATCATTTGATAGTGTAACGACCATGTAATGTTTCATAAATATAAATTACGCTGCATTATAAAACAAATTAATGTTATGAGAAAAGAGAATGTGCATTATAAGATCAAGTTGGAAATGGTAGTTTAATTACCTACATTAAGCTAAGTGTAAGAAACTGATTGGTTAGTGTAATAATTTAGATCTTTTGTAACTTCTGATGACATGTAGAAGAGTCACAGTTTGGTTAGATTTTAGAATAATATTCTTATTATACTGAGTTGATAAACATTCTCTTGACTTTCATATAACCTTTTTGGCCCCTAGTTTTGCCCATTATAATCTTTAAAAATGGTGACAGTATACACTCCTCCACCAAGGGGTTCCGTCTGCACACTAGATGGTGCACCCTCAATGGCAAGTTATCATATACTTTTTTTTGATACAAAGCAATATAGCAAGTACTGTGACTTGGACAATTACACTACTACCCTATATTCAAACTAAATACAGATATTCATCTTACTGACTAATTCGCCCACTCATCACACATCTGAAGTTCAAAATTAAACATGGGTCAACAGCTTTATTACAAACTGGCCATAATTGATCTGGTTTTAAAGTTTACTGTACCTATCAATATATTATGTGTGCAAAATTTGAATTAACTCTGCCACGTGTAAATTGTGTGATATGCCATTGCAAAACAAACAAACTAAAACCAACCAAAAAATTAATGTGTTAAGTAAGCCCCCACAGTTTACACTTGAAAATAATGTATAATAATTTAACCTGTCAGAAGATTTTCACTTTGGTAATAGCGGAACTATATAAAGTTACCCAATTCACAAATGACAACTCTAAGAAACTTCACAATGTTCAAAACTTGATAAACCACAAAAAACTACATTTCAATATAATAAACATTGAGATAAAGAGTCTGATCTTGAGAAAGAAGAGTATGCTGCATATAGTGCAAAAATCACATTTCCTATCTGTGAAAAAGTACGTGACCACAAACCGTTTTACTGATACTAAAAAACTACAAAGATAAAATGTAACAAGTAACTACTCATCATGCTAGAGTACTCTAGAAGCACCTTAACTAGCACATTATTCAAACCATCACAAGTAATGGCAATTTCTAATCCCATAGGAGTTTAAAAAAATTAAATCAGAACAAACGTGGTGGTCAGTTGCTCAGTCCAGAAAGGGCCATGATTTTTACAAGCATTCCAAAAATCATGGATGTTTCCTGTAAAGAAATTCAGTGATGCATAATTAATAACTCAATAAACCTGCAAAACTTGCAATGCATAGCGAAGTGGCGAAGCAGTCTCCCAAATTTGAGAAATCGCGTTTCTGGGTTAAAGGTCACGTAAAATTTTATGTTTAAATTAATCAGTGTTCAAAGACGAGTTGAATGATATGCTACATGTCCTATGTTTACTCACAACATTAATCAGCAAGTTAACATAATGGCACAACTGTTAAAAATAGTAGCTTGGAATGCCAATGGGCTAGGTCAGCGTACGAACTCCTGAGATCCTACTTAACAAATAGGCACTTTTTAATAAAATATAAAGACGAAACTACAAACATCCACCCCATCTCCTCCGGCGTCCCTCAGGGTAGTGCTTTGGGTCCAATATTGTATCTAATCTACACAGCAGACCTACCTACATCTCGTCTAACGACATCTGCGACCTATGCAGACGATATGGCTATTCTAGCCTCTCATATCAACCCACAAGCTGCTTCAAGATACCTTCAGGCTCACCTTAGCAAAATTCAATTGTGGGTTAGTAAATGGCGAATCAAAGTGAATGAATCTAAGTCACAACACATCACTTTCACTATGAGAAAAGATAACTGTTCTCCAGTAACTTTCAATGGTCATCAACTACCACATACAGAGACAGTTAAATATTTGGGGCTGCATTTAGATAGGAGACTGAACTGGAGAAATCATATATTCACCAAACGCAATGAACCCGGACTTCAACTCCAAAAGTTATACTGGCTTAGCGGCAGAAAATCCAAGTTATCATTAGAAAATAAACTATTAATTTACAAAATAGTTCTCAAACCTATTTGGACCTATGAGATCTCCTTGTGGGGTACTGAAGCTACCTCCAACTTAGGTATGCTTGATCGCTTCCAAAGCAAGGTACTCAGAATAATCGTTGACGCGTCATGGTACGTCCCCAATGTGATTTTAAGTGACCTACAGATTCCCACAGTGAAAAGTGAAATTAAAAAGCTCATCCCAACCCTTCTGTGCAGCACCTTATGGAATATAACAACGAACCCAAAAGACTCAAGCGTTTTAAGCCATCTGATCTACCTACTAGATTCTAACTGTCATTGTATATTAATCTTTCACAACATGGTACCCTTCATTCTCATGAATATTATATTAAAACATTGTAAGGGGAGTTTTCGCTGGAATTCTACCCCACATGTCTTATTGTACTCATTTACCTATATTCAGTCCTATAGAATACTTATAGCCTAATATTAATTGGCAGATTGTATAAATATTGGAGTAATATATAAAAAAAAACATGTCCTATGTTGCTTTTTGAAAATTTGAAGTCGTAAAGGTCACTAACGCTGACCTTTGACCAATCAGTTTCAAAATCACTAGCAAACAAGCCTTTTTGGTCACCTGTCGATTGGTGAAAACAGAATTTGGAAATTCCCAGCCGTTCTCGAGTTTTTGCTTGGTAGGACGGACGGACGAACAGACGGACGGACAACATGAAGTTAGTAAGTGACTCCGCTTCGCTTCGCCACTTAATAATTGAAAAATGGCATGCTAAACATTTTCCAGGCATGCAAGTATCAAAAAAAAAAAAACAATGCAATGGTTGTTCTTATTAATTACCCGAGAATGAAAATAATGCAGCAGATGTGTGCTATGTAATATGTAGCAGGGAGAGGAAAATTCCCATACAACTGAAAATTTGAAAAATTATCCTAAAAAATGAGATTAATTGGTTTGAGTCAGTAATGTTAAAGTTAGTGCCATATATTAATTTAATGACATAAAATTATTGTAAAAATAAATCAACAACAGTGCAGATCAAATAGCAAGAAGAAATTATTATTTTTGACTCAATAAAAAATTAGATCAACCCAGGTAAAATTAAAGCTATTTGGCTCTTATTTATTATCATCCTACACTAATGTAAAAAAGAACAATGTGAATACATATATTAATACTTACAGGTAAATACAAAACTGTGGATTGGTGCACTGGAACTCATTGTTCTTACACTTAACATGGCACTGAGCTTCGTCCGACTTATCTTCGCACTGATAATTTCCATCACATTTAAAGCTTCCTCGAATGCACCTCCCATCACCACATCGAAACTCTGACTCGGAACAGTTACGCGGCTTACAACCAATTTCATCTGAACCATCACCACAGTCATTATCATAATCACAATGCCACCGTCCTGGAATGCATCTGTTATTAGCACATTTAAAATAGGTGGGATCACAGGTATGGAATTCTGGCTGGCTGCAAGTGGGGGGTTCGTCCTCACCATCGGAACAATCAGGATCACCATCACATTTCCAAGACATAGGGATACAACGACCAGAGGCACATCTAAAATGGCCTCGAGCGCAGGATCTGTTGCTACAGTCCTCGGGTTCATCAGAATCATCTCCACAATCATTATCGTTATCACATACCCACACAGACGGAATGCATTTATCATTTCTACATTTAAATTGATTAGGTGGGCATGTCACTGGTGGACAGTCAGCTTCATCTTCGCCCAAAGGGCAATCCATATTTTTGTCACATCGCTGAGTCATAGGAATGCAACGAGGCGTTATGGTGTCATTACCGGAACAACGAAATTGATTATTAAGGCAAGTATATCGATGGCAATCCTTTTCATCAGAATTATCACCACAGTTGTCATCTCCATTACATAAATTTGAAGGATGTATACATTTTTCATTAGTGCACTGATACTGACCAGGCTTGCATTTAAAAGGAGGACAATCTGGTGGTTCATCGCTTCTGTCGCCACAATCATCTTGTGTGTCACATTTCCACCAAAACGGTATGCATTTATAAGTGGATTTGCATTCAAAATGAGCAGATGTACAGTTTGAAATACAACTGCGGCCATCCTTAGCTAAATTATAATTTTCTGGACAGGCACATGTGTAGTATGGAGCTCGGGGTGTCAATAAACACAACGAGGAACAGTTGGCTGCTTTGCATGGATTTTCTCGTTCTGGTTGGCGTAGAGGATGCTTAAGGCGGATATCCATGGGTCGGTGGACTGTAAAAAGTAATGAACGGCAGTGATCCCCACGATACTTATGGCAACGTTCAACTGATTTGGTCTCCCAGTCAGTCCAGTACACATAATCTTCCCAAACGGCAATGGCGAAAACGTGGTGCAGCTGCAGGCGTGGCATTTTTGAACGGCTTGCGATTATACGGATGTTGTTGCCATTTAAGTCGGAAACGGCAATATAGTCTTCTCGTGCGTCAGCCCAAAACAGTTCATTCGTATCATACGCAACTGTTAACGCATTCGGCCATCCTAAGCTAGAGTTTACAATGACTTTGGGATTAGAACCGTCCATTCCAGCTTTACCAATGTGGACCTGCGTCCCCCAATCAGTCCAATATAAATACCCTTTCAACGGGTCTAAAGCAACAGCACGAGGTTCATCCAAGCCTTCATTGACTAACACCCGGCGATATTTTCCATCCAGAGATGAAACTTCTAACGTATCCAACCCCTAGAAAAAATAATAAGAGCTGTCAATCGTAGTACATTAAGACACTAAACTACAGCGAGATCAATTAAAGCAATGGATACCCATTCTCAGCCTTACATTTTACCAATAAAGAAACACTAAAGCAAAATATTTAAATCACTTTATTGATCCTAAATGCTGAACTTAATATAAAAGTTAGCTATTGTCCAGTTAAGCTTCCTGAAGATTCTAACAATACAAGAACCATAAAAATGACGCTTCAAATCATACTTGGGTGCATATTTGAATATACTCATTAAGTTAAAAATAAAGTAGTATTAGAAGATGCTTAAAGAGTTTGAATATCAATGCTTATGCAGCGTATTGTATAAAGAATACACTGTGAAAAAATTTTAGCATCTTTTAACCAATGCTTGTTAATGTTTCTTCTCTGTTATATCAGTAAGGTAGTGTAAATATCTAGCAATCTTTTGAAGACATCATAATTGTCCAAATCTCAATTACCTCTGCCATTTCAAATCTCAAGATCCACCAATTTAATTCTCCAACTTTTAAAACCGTTAGATTTACAAGTATAAAAGAGAGTACTCTACTTCATCAAAATAATCATAATTGCATAAACACCAATTAAAATCTCAAATTAGTTTAAAGTAATAGAAAAGGGCAAGAATTCCAATCATTCTAGCATTATGAATAGAAAAGGAGCCTTTTATTTTTTGTGAAGAAAAATTAGCTATCTGCGAGGAAAATTTCCATGAGAACTGAATTAAGTTCCCAAAGTCAAAAAACATGGCGGATGAAATATCCATAAATCCTACCACTGCAGAAGGCCATCTCTGAATGTTTTCTTCCTCATTAAGTAAGTATTTTATACCCGTTTTCACCTCTTTAAAGCGGACAAACCCTTTTTGAGCCATGATCTTACAAAATATGTAAACAATTTCCTAAAGACAAAATCAAGAGGGATTTTTTACCTCTAAGCCTTCCAATATATGAACCATAAACAGCGCTCAGTGCACTTTCTGTTTAATAAACTCCAAAGAGAAAAAAACAAGATAACTTTAATTTTTCACTTTTTATTCGACCTTGACATCATTAGAACCTCATAAGAAGAAAGTGACCCAATGCTACCACTATCACACTAATTGACGTGCTATCCTACTTTCCCAAGACCTATACTTCGTTAATTAAATACTCCAATGACTGAATTTTTGTATGTCATCATGACCCACAGGGATGCAATTGCAATCCTTTAAATTAACACCAAGATACAAAAAACACAACTTCTCGGCTAATCCAGCCAGACTGAAGCATTGTCTTTAAATTGGTCTAAAATATAGATAAACGTTAAGATTATCATGGTAACTAGTTTTAAAGCCAACCCTTCCAAACCGCCTGATGTGTGCCGATGACATTTAAATTGCCCTTGAAATGTTCAAAAAGACCTTAAAGAGCCAAAATAGTACTAACAAATTTCTGTCAAGTAATGTTAGTTTCTTAAAAGGAGATGAAGTAGGGACATAATCTAAATAAGTAAAAAAAATATTAACGTTAGCATTAAAAATTGAATTTAAAATAAACCACCAATAAATTCTACTGCACAAGTGATAAGAATTTTTTTGTGACGTTCTTTTATAATAAATAGTAGTCATTCTAATCACCCTTCGTAAAATCGTTTTCATAAAATAAATTATTCCTTTGATCTTGTAATTATCTTCTTTGCAACTTGACCTTATCTGGAATAAATTTTTATTCCTTCTGTGATAGATTTTATTGCTATATACTTTTGCATTTATATACTTGTTTTGTCTATTGTTTCTCTCATTGTTTTTTGAGTTGAATATTCTTTATTATTAACGCACACGTTGATATAAAGGTCTTGTCGTAAGTCTAGCTAATCACTTCCACTTTTCAAAGTTTCAAAATAAATTAATAATTTTAGATAAAAGTAAACCAAACCGCAATAGTATAAAAAACATTATAAACACAAGAGAAAAATCACAGACGTGACATGACAAAACACATAAAAAAGCAAACAAAATATAACAAAACAGGAATAAAAGATAAAAACCAAAACAAACAAGAAACGAATGAACATCGTTATTGTAATAAAGTAAGGCAGAGCAATTTAAACAATAAACTTGAATAAACCAACAGAAAGGAAAGAAAATTTAATACAGTTAATTTAGTTCCTTGGCTTTCTAGAAATACTTTAGAATCGTAAAAATATTTGAATCAGCTAAAAAATAATACTTGATATCCATAACTGGTTGAACCTGCGCTCATTGGGCATTTAATTTTAAAAATAGCAGAATAAAAAACTTGAGCAAATATTTTTAAGCTATCAATGAACTACTAGATAATCTTTATTGCATAAAATTATCATAAATATTATTTATATATTTTTGAAACCAATTTAATTAGTATAATGAGCAAAAGCATATAGTCAAGTTTTTAGGCTGCATTAAAATTTATAAGCTTACTTTAAGAGTAAATCAAATATTCTCGGAATTCGTCGACAGTCTCAAAATAAATAACGCTTATTAATTGATTTTCTAATCTCCCTAGGGCAAGAATCTACTGGTTTTTTAATTTTTTTTATCCCCAAATTTCCTTGTGTGTAAATTTATCGAATTATATCGAAACGTGACGGTAATAGTACAACAAAACTTTTTCACTTCTATCCAACCAAACTACTAACTTACTTTTCTTGAGGACACCCTCATCAATAGAAAAAATAAGATCAAACATCCTTGACTAATGATAAATAATGAAAAAATTAAAATAAGTAAAGTATTCTTAACTGAAAACAAGGATCAATTTGGTCTTCCATTTGTAAGCGAACATGAAAACTATTTTTATGATTCTTTGAGAGGGTCATGCTATGGCTAAAGTTCAATCCTGTATAATACTAACATTTAGAAAAATCTTTGAACTTTACATCCTTAAACTTGTTTTCGTTTTTCGTTACTGCAACACCCTCTAGCAAACAAAAAGTTATATATGTATTTTCAATTGTTTCTTCCATCCAGTGTCACTCAGACAACTTTGATCTTCATTTATTTTTTCTAAACCGTATAATTTAATATGTTCCAATTCCTATTACTAATAAAAAATACTAAAACTCGTATCGCGCAACAAATATTATATTCCCAATAAAGAGTCTCAAAACAACACTGGCAACAACGAAAAAGAAACGATAACCACAGCAAATTTAAAAATTCCAGCACTTTATCTGCACAACGCAAACAACTATCAGAAAGTACATCATACAAAGGGACATTTCTCCGAATTTCTCAACATCAGATGACTACCGCCTTTTAACACAATATTACGATAAAGAAAGCATTAAAGACCACACTTTTAAAAACCCTGGAAACACCAATCTCTCCGTAGTAATCAGAGCACTTCCTTTATCAATAACATAACAAGAAATCATTAAATTAAGTGTCAAAACTAAAGCTTATTAGAGTTTATTCAGCAACCACTGTGGTACAAATTTACAGACAAATTGTTACTCAACAACTATGGAACATGGTCTGTATGCCTGCAGTCCTGCCAAATGCATTATATCAATGTAAGGCTATAAATCTATTATCATAATATAGGGAACAATATGCTTAGTCCAAACAACACCCAATTAATAACTAATGGTGCAATGTATTATTTACAAACGCGTCTAGGTCTTCTTTACACAGAGATTCACTGTATATATAACTCTGTCAGACATGTGAAAGTCACAATAAACAAGAGCACATATGTGAACAATGTTATTTCACAGGTGTTGGTATTCTGGTGTAGACTGGCACTATATTAAGAATCTCCAAATGTATTCGACAGATGTACTATCACTAATCAAATACACTGAATTGTTGCAGTATTATTACTAATTGATGTTAAAACTCACTGTGCCAATTTGGCATTACAACAAAAATGTTAGACTAACAGTGCGCAACTTTGATACATTTTTATGAGTTTAAAAAACTCGAACTTTTAGTAGAACTTCGTTTGGCATTGTAGAATGTATTTTATAAGCATTCTATTTTGGAAAATTGCATAATTTTGTGATCTACTATTTTAATTGAATAAGGGCTTTTATAACCAGTGTTTTTGCGCATCGTATAGTTGATTTTCTGGTTGTAAGACTGTGGTTGGAGTGTGGAAACTCTCGATGTTTCCTTCACAACTGCGGTAGACATCTTCAGAGAGAAATCTTCTAAAAAATTAACTGTAGTGATGGTAGTGGAGGGGCTGTTGTTGACGTCATCGAGTTAGCTGCTGACGGTAATTCAAATTGTTGGAGATAACGATGTCACTCGCTCTTTCACCATAATGGGGTCTGTATTTTGCCCCTTAAGAGCGATAAACTAAGATTTTGGTAAATTGAATCCATCGTCCCTATTACAATTATTTTTGTATTTATAAATCTCTACCGCCTATCTGTAGAATTTTGGGTAGTAGTACATACAATTAGATAAAACTTGGATTTGCCCAAACTCTACCTCCTGGCCAGGATTTTCCACAGTATGTTCAATAACGACTGATTTTTAAGTTGGCTGAGACGTAGATGCCGTTTGTTTCTTTATACTGGTGCAGTAGACGTGCTCTCACAAACAAGGTATGCAGTATACCCCTGGTGTACACTGTGGAATTCTAAACTCTGTCCACTACCTTACAACTCGAGAATCGACTACATAATGCTATTTTAATCGTTTATTGCATCCATCAAATTTTCAAAAGTCTTTAAATGGTTTTATTTCCATTTTGTGTTTTCTGCCTCCACAATCCGCATGTTCATATCACACTCGCGTGTCTATTTTCTACAACCATTAATGGATGCATTTCATGCTCTACAGTACTAATAATATTCCATCTTGTGCTAAAAGTGTTACTTTAATCTCAATTCTTTGGTGTTCTTATTACCTTGGCCTTCGCCAAATGTCCACCAACTATAATAATGATAAGAGAATCTGTTAGCATGGGGTGAATCAATCTTTGCAGATTTAGAAGTAATCAAACTCGCCCTTTGAAAAAGTTATTTTAGATTCACACTACTTCCACAGGGCGAGTACAACATTTATATTTATTTTTAATTGAGTATTTACTGTGTTTAACCAGATACTTTACAAAGTGTAATAAGTATATTTATTTAAATTTGCCTCTATTTGAACCGGCATAAACTATGTGTTATATCAGATATAAAGTTTATTAATCATTTCACACTACTGCGCCCACATAAGGATAAGATTATTCAACAATATATTCATTTCCTTAGAAGTGCAATGAATTCTGTTTTCCTACTTATAGACAATAATTTTTACCTCCTCTACAACCCCTCAATTGAGTGGATCTTGTAAGTGAATCCCTGAAATCCCCCAATTTAAAACCTATTGAGCATACTTCAGATATGCTTGGAGGACGCGTTACAGGATGGTATTCTACTCCCCATTTTTTTTAAAAGCTGCTTATAACGTTGTAGGAATGGACCTTTTTATTCCTCAGTAATAATTCGATGCTTTCATTCACAGTATGTTACATCATTACATATCAAGCATTTCTATCATATTAATATTTCTATAGACCATTACAAAATTTTTCATTTGTACCAAGACACAGTATAAACTTTGCAACTCTAAATGCTCCTTTTTTCACATCCACAATTTTTTCAGCTGCAATTGTTAGTGTCTTATGTTTCTTATAATTTTTAGTTATATCACACCTCTATAAATCAATTTTGTTAACCTTAAATAGCTGCACCAAGTCTAAATTGCCCTCATCCCTCATTTGTGAAAATAAGTGTTATGAAGTTAATTCATCAATAATCGTCCCTAACCTAGAAACAAATAAATAAGTTTAAAACTGTTTTATTTTTAAACACAGTTATCCAAAACAGCTCAAGTGGTTGAGTCTTTAAAAAATTCTACTTGTTTTTCAAATTATCTTTTGACTGCTACCATTCTCTCCGTCACTCAAAATTTGGGTTTTGGAAAGGTTGGTAATTACTAAAAACCAGTTGAGAAGTGTCTAGAAACTGATTAAAATTTTAAAAATAAATATTGTAAATGGTAGAAATACAAAAACTTTTGCTTCTAAATTATCATCCATTCTTGAAAGTTCATAAAGGAAACAATAAAACTAAGAGACAACAAATGGAAAGGAAATAATTTTTCATTTGCAGAGACCACTAATCAGGCTAATAATAAGAATTAGTTATCTTAATAGTTAATAATTTGTTACCTTATCACACCAGTACAAGTTCTGCCCAATCCAGTCCACAGCCAGGCCATCAGGGTTCTGCAAGGTCGCCGAGTGCAGCACTTGCACAGTAGCATTAGCTATGTTGTTACACAGTCGTTTAATTGAGCTACCCAGCATAGTGACATCAGACCAAAATATGCACTTCGAATTCCAATCATAATCTAGTGCCACTGCATTGGTAAGATTGTGTGCTATCAAGTTGGAGTGGCCTTCCAGGTCTAGCTCACGAATGTAGTATCTGTTGGCCAAGATTAGCTTAGCCTGCACGGAAGAGTTTGCTCGGCATGATTTTCCATCTGGGCGCAAGGTATAGCCATGCACGCAGCTGCACTGGAAAGAGCCGCGAGTGTTGCGGCACTTCTGGCTGCAAGGATGGTCATCGCATTCATTGATGTCTTCACACAAGTCTTTATCTTTCGTGCTAGGACGGTAGCCTGGGAAGCAACTGCACTCGTAACCAACGGGCTTGTCTACGCATATATGAGCGCAGGGTGGCGTGGTGGAGGAGCACTCATCAATGTCTGAAATAATAATAAAGGCTTGGAAAATTACTACATTTAAATAAACAAATTTAACATATATAAACTCGACAAAAAATCTGCCATTTAAGAAACATTACATTTTTATTAGAGGCAATGTGTTAATCATAGTTAATGACAAATCGAGTTGAGTGAAGTATAAAGACCACATCATTGTAATTTATTTAAAATGCCAGAAGTCGACAAAAAAATTTCTACTTCTCAAAACTTTATTAGTAAAATATTATGATAAACTTTCTGAAGCAGCCAAAATATTACAGAGATTGAAATATTATTAAAACTGTTCACAAAAAATGTTTGCAAATGTAGGAGCTAAATATCAGTGGTTGGTCACTGGAAAAGTAAATTTGCAGAAAAACAAAACAAAATTTAAAAATTATCCATACTCCCTCGAAAAAAAGAATATGAGAAATTCAACAAGAAACCTGAAAATCTCAAGGCTTTTGTCAGTTAATTTGTAGCCTTAATATTAAACAATTGTAACACTTATTTCAGAGGGAAGCTTTTGTTTTCAACTTTAGGGTTAAATAGTACCAATAATTAAACTATAAAACCAGTATATATAACTTCAAATAATTCTCGGTAAGATCTTTGTATTTTAATTTAAAAAAGGTGCAGGGTAAAGAAATTATTTATGGGGTATTAGGCGAGATTCTTCTAACATAAAAAAAATAGTTTGGGGAGTCCTGGAATAGAAACTATTAAATTAAAAAAGGATAAACATTCCAGACAACCAAAAACCGTGGGGGACAAACAGAATTAACTGCAAAGTTGCAGCAGTCCATTTCTGTCTGGTTACAAGAACTGAGTAACATTCAACAAGAGAATCATTTGGTTTCACATAAGCTCACTATTGACAATAACTTTTCAGATAAAATAGTGCGAGTGGTGATCAAAAGTGGCCAAATTATGACAACCTCATTAACATCAACCACACAATTTAATATTAATGGCAAGAAACTACTTTTATGCATTTTGTTGGGATTTGAGACCTTTTATGGGTAGCAAAACTATACATTATAATACAAATTCGCATATAGAAAAGCACTTGATTTGTGGACCTGAAAAATTTTCAAAAATTTGATGCCATCAAACTTGCACTCGTTTTGGTCTTCCTAACAATATTTAGCCGAGTCCCATTCAGAAACATCCAAAAAGTTGTAAACTGCATTACTTTATTTACTTTAAACTGGTTTCTTTTACTAACAGAAAATTGACCAAAAAAAATAAGTACTGCTGAAAACTGTTTTGCTGACTAAAGTGTCTATTAAGTTTGTATAAACAAACGTCAGTTTTAATTTTTGAAAGATGACAATTAATTTGTGTACTTATTACAACATGTAATGCCTAGGTGGGCTACTAGAAAAACCTTAATTATTATAAAACTGAGAAATAAATGTATTATAAAAGTATAAGCTATATCGTGGAAGGTAACAAAAAGGATTAGCACCCAAGTTTACTTGCAAACTGAGAATTGACTGATAGAGAAAGCAACTCTTGTATTAACTATTCTTATCAAATAAATATACTTTGGGTGGTATTGAAAATTTAAGGAAACAATTATATCTGCCTTCTTTTGCTATTAAAACGGACATATCTGCAATATGGGAAATGTTGAAAATAGTTGGTGTATAAAGCAAATTTAAATCACCCAAAATGGCTATAGAAACATTGCAAAATATTTTCATTTTACCAATAGACTAAGCCAATAATGATCCATTTTCATTAAAATTAAGAATTTGTGATAATGTTTTTAAATATATGGTTATATTTCTCATCATCATTAGCCCTGTTGCATCCAGTATTGAGCAAAGGGCTGCCTCTTGGTTCACCATTTCTCTCTGTTCTGTGCCACCTCTGCCATTTTCTTAATGTTGTCATACTGTCACATCGGCGGCCTCCCTCTTCTTTTCTCTGCCCAAGGTCTCCATTCGATGATCTTACTATTCCAATGATTGTCCCGCACTCTAGCAACATGTCCTGCATACTCCCATTTTAGTTTAATAATTGTCTTTATATCAGTGACTTTAGTCTTTTGTCTGATATCATTGATCTTTCCGTCTGCCTTTGTGTTACCTTCACTTTGTTTGTTACTTTTGCGCTCCGTGAGTGACGACCGTTAGTTCACATTGATCGAATATTTTCGTTCTGAGATGTCTTACAATGTCTTGTTTTGTTTTACAATTGTTATTTGTGGTCCTAAATATATATAGTCTACAACGTTTTCCATTTTTTGTGCCATGTACCTGTTGTGGGTTCATTATTTTCGTTTTGTCTAAGTTTATTTGTAGTCCTATCTTTCTTGATGCTTCTTCCAGTTCTTGCAGCATCTTCCTAATGCGATCTTCCTCTTCAACGATTAGGATTACATGATCCGCATGTATTAGACGTCAAAGTCTTTCACCACTTATATTGATCGCTACCTAGCTCCAGTCTAGTTTTTTAAAAACTCCTTCCAGGGCCAGGGTGAATAATTTAGGCGATATTGTATCACTCTGTCATATCCCTCTTTTAATCTCTACCTTGTCATAGTCTTTACAGAGTCTTCTTGAGGTTGTCACTTTTTGATAGATGTTTTTCATTAGGTTTGTGTAACAGTAGTCTATTCATACTTTATCCAGTTCATCCATTATGGTCCAATGTTCTGAGGAGTCGAAGACTTTTTTGTAATCCACAAAGGCCATGTGTGGCAGAAAGTTGTATTCTCTTGCTTTCTCCAACAGGATTTTTATCATCAAAATGTAGTTACATGTACTATAGCCTTTGCAGAATGCTGCCGGTTTAACAGGTTAGTAGCTATCTAATTTTTTCTTTTACTGGTTTGCTATTATTTTTATGAACAACTTGTAGACTTGGAATGGTAAGCTTATTGTTCGATAATTATTCAGACATGTCCTATCTCCTTTCTTGGCTAGTATCATTATTATCACGTTGTTTCCACGTGTTCAGTATGTCTTGTTGTTCCAAACAGCTGTTAAATAGTTGTTTCAGTATTATTGTGTCTTTTGTTTCTTTAATTATTTTGGCTAGGATTTCCTCGTTGTCTATCCCTTGTACATCCTCCAACCTCACGTTTATTACTGTAGCTTTTATCTCTTGTGGTGGTCGTTTTATTTGTGTAGTGTAGATCTTTGTAATATTTTTGTGTTACTTGTATTACATCTTCTCTATTTACTATTTTTTCGTCCTTCTTGTCCGCTAGCGTAATGATTTAGTTCTTGTTTTTCTCTATAACAGTTGTTACCATTTTTGTGTAATGTTCTTCTAAGTCTTTTAAGCAACTTTAATGTTGACCCTAATGCAATCATCATATATATGAAAATCATAGTAATTTATTTACTGTTTTAGTTATCTTTTGAATTGAAAATAATTTTCATCAAGGTATGATGCTACTTTTGTATCTCTAGTTCCAATAGTTGGGATTATCAAAAAATTGAACGAAATTCATCAAAAATTGGGCAAAACCAACTGTATCCTATATTTGAAGGCTGCCAAGTTCAATTTTGATAAGCATTTTGTCTATTTTTGACACTTGTCCGCTAAAATTGCGACATATCATCACTGGGCAACTCTGATGGCCTACCTTCATTAAGGTTAAGATTGATTCATCTTATCAATTTATAAACCTAGCTGATGAACTCAGAATTCAAAATAATAGAACAGTTGTCTCAAGATATTACTTTAAATCAACAAAACTCTCATAATTTGAATAAAACAATTTATTAATTTTAATGATTGGTTGAATTATGTTAATTTACATAACCTACATTACAATTATTATATTTTTCCTTTTCCTTTTTGACTTTATCACATTGCACTGCATTGTTGTGCATTTTAAAAGATTGTTTAGAACATTGGTAATCTAATATTCTCCAGAAAATAAAAAAAACCTCAATAAATTTTAAAAACATGATAATGCTGTGCATTAGCTGAAGATGATAGTAGCAAATGTAAAACAGTCTTTTAGTCGCATTCTTCACTTTTTAACCTTAATTAAAATATGCAGCTAAGTAACTAAAGTAATTTCTAATTTCTGTTGGAACTCATTTAATATCGCACCACCTGTTTGTTTCTAGGATATTGCTATGACAGCATGTTATCACATCAAAGGCTTACAATTCATGAATGACAGGAAAGTTCAAAGGATGAGAGTAATATGTAACTCTTAGTCCTTCCAGATCCAATATTTCAGTTTTCATGTTGTTTTATGTAAATCCATTATTGTAGCAAATATCATCCATGTAAACTTTATGGTATTCAAGTTAATGTAAATGCACAGATGAATAAACAAAATAGGAACTGAATTTGGACAAATTATAAATCAACTAATTAAAAAAGATGTGATACATACGACATTTATTTTCATCGCTGAAATCTCCACAGTTATCTTCTCCATCGCAAAGAAGAGTGTCATTAATGCACACACCATTTCCGCACTTAAACCAACCTGAACCGATGCAATAATCTTTATCATTCTTACAAACTTTTCCCTCATCACTGCCATCACCACAATCATCATGTCCATCACATTTCAACAAATCCATTATACACTTTCCATTATCACAACGGAACTCTCCACTGAGACAATGAGGTTGACAAGAAGGTGGTTCATCACTTTTATCCGCACAATCAGCATCCCCATCACAATAAAACAATTTCGATATGCACATGCGGTTAGCACACTGAAACTGATCTGCTAAACAAGCAGATGCTTTACACCCCTGGTCTTCATGCTCATCAGCCATGTCCAGACAATCGGCTTCACCATCACACACCCACGGCCAAGGAATACAACGACCAGTGCTGTTGCAAAGGAATTCCCAAGAGCCACATTCTCGTGTACGGCAGTGCTCACTTTCATCTGTATGGTCAGCACAATCTGACTGGCCATCACATTGCCATGAAATAGGAATGCATTCACCATTGCTGCAGTTAAATTGGTCCGATCTGCATTGGCGTTCTAAAAATAACACATAAAAGATATAAACAAGTACAATACAAGTTTCTCTTCAAAACTACACTTACTACAATCTAATTCGTCAGAGTCATCAGCACAATCAGGTTGTCCATTACAATGCCAAGCCATTGGAATACAAATACCGTTACTAATGCACATAAATTCATCATCATGACAACGTCCTTCTATGTCATAATATACATAAATTTTAAAGATATCCTTCCAAGTCACATCACATTACTTACCACAGTTTTTTTCATCAGAACTAACGCCATCTTTATTTTCATCGTGACAGTCATTTTTTCCATTACAAAGGGCATCAAGATTAATGCAACTGCCATTTAAACACTGAAATTGGTTCATTTTGCAATGTTGTTTTCCTGAAATGGTGCAATTTTGCTCATCTGTCATGTCCCAGCAATCATTTTCTCCATCACAGAACCACTCCCTGTGGATGCAGGCAGTAGTATTACGACAGTTGATGAAGTTCATGTCTCGCAGCTCCCGACTACAGTTGCGTTTTTCTACAAATAATAAAATGACCTAATTTTATAATTATGAATGCATACAAAATTATTACCGCATCCCATTTCATCACTGGCGTCATTACAATCAGGATCTCGATCACAACGAAACGTTCGTAAAATACATTCACCATTAGCACACCGAAAGTGGTCCTTATCAGAACAAGAACAGTTAACTTCATCACTAGAGTCCCCGCAGTCATCAATACTGTTGCAAGTTAAATTGACAGGTACACATCTTCTATTTAAACACTGAAACCAGGCAAGAGGGCATGTGCGATGACCACAGTATCCAGGTTCTTCATCTGAACTGTCAGTGCAATGAGGAATTCCATCGCATGTCAGTTGGAAAGGAACACAGCCCCCATCTGAACAACGAAATGAGTCATTTGTACAAGTCGACTGTTTGCTGAAACACCTCCGGCCATCTTCTGCCAAAACTTTTCCTTCTGTACAAGAACATTGCACAGTTGCAGCCGGTGTAAGCCCACATACTTCTTCACAGCCACCATTCAAAGCTAAGCAGGGGTTGGAAAAACAATCATCTGTATCATTAGCTACAGCAATGATTCCCATAGGCCGTGCTACATCTCGCCTCAACCAAACAACATTTTGGCCTGTGAGTTTGTCCACCCGTAAAACTGCATGCAGCACCCAATCAGTCCAGAAAATTAAATCACCATACACAGCCAATGCGAAAGGATGCTGGGGTGATACTTTTGCCAACACAATCCGAGCACTTCCATCATATTCACACCTTTCGATCTTATCTAACCTGGCATCACCCCAGTAGATCTTATGAGCTTGATGATCCAATGTTAAAGCATTAGGCATTCGAATATCAGTGGTGATTATGGCTTCTCGGCCATAACCAGTAAAGTAGGCACGCTCAATACTAGGTTGATGAGAATTCCAATTAGTCCAAAAGACACGTCCTCCACAACTATCTATGGCAATTCCACGTGGCTTATCATGTGCTCTTAGTCTTATAATGCTCTCCACCTGTGAAGCGTTTGTACCCAATAATGTTAAGTTGACCCTATTAATTGTTGCATCATTATTACAAGTCCAATATAAGGCACGATGTAGTTGTTCAAAAGCTAAACCTTCTACAGAACCTTGTCCTACAAAACATAAAGTACTCTGTCAAATGTATATTAAATATAGTCATATGTTAACGTACTTTCCACTATAATAGAATGTCCTGATCCATTGAAATGAACAGTGTTAATTGAACCTCTCTGAATATCTGAATAAAATAAGCGACGCTGCCTGTAATCAAACGCCAATCCAATGGCATTACGCATAAGTGTGTTGTTTTTGATGCTAGGGAATGGAGCATTTTGTATGCTTGAATCTGTCATATGAATGGAGTCTATACTAACAACTCTTGAATACATGATGAAACTGTCAAATTCTAAAACAAGAAAATTCAAAGTAATTTTATCAAATTTGTCATTGATAATTGTTTATTTTGTTTAGTAATAAGCCGAATATTCAAAATAGTGGAAAGTTTTTACCTTGGCACGTCTTTCCATCAGGTGCCACAGATCCATGTGGACAAGCACAAACAGGATGAGACCCATTAAACAGGCACAAATGTTGACAACCTCCATTGTTAATCACGCACGGATTTGTTCCTTTTTGTTTATCCTTAGAAAAAATTTGTATATCCTTAAGTGAATCTCCACCTTTCTTCAGTAAAATCTGATAATCAGATAAATTTGCTAAAAGAGCCAGTTTTATGCTTCCATGCTCATGTGTTCTTAAAAGATCATTTTGTTAATGCACAATATACGAGATAAAATTATTTTACTTACGTATCAATCCAATACAGAGAGTTATTGAACACAGTTAGTGCAACTGGGTTTTCTAAAGAATGATTTAAAAGCACAATATGTTCAGAACCATCATACTTCATCCTCTCAATTGTGTTTGCTCCAGAATCACACCAGTAGATGTATTGTTGGTCAATGTCCAAGGTAACATCAGATATTGCTGTAGAGTGATTCGAGAGAAGTTTACGATTAGAACCATCCAGACCAGAACATTCAACACGACTGCTGCCCACCCACACCAATATTCCTGCTGATGGATCCACAACTAATGAAACAGGCTTCCCAATATCTTCTGATAATACCACATAGCGTGCCGACTTGTTTAAACGAGATACCTCAATTACCCCACGCTTAGGATCACTCCAGTACATGTTGTGAGCAACCCAGTCCACAGCAAGCCCGGTCAGCCAATCGACCGGAACGCTCTCCATAGCTTCACTCTGTTCTACCAGAACTTCCCGATTAGTTCCATCTCGTCCAATCCTTGTTATAGTACCTCGGTCATTATCTGCCCATAAAATACTGTCATCATCAGCAACAAAATCAATAGCACTTGCTAAAGATACCCGAGAGATGGGTCCAAGAACTTGTGTGTAATTATTGCCATCCAAGGGTAGTCCTCGAATTTCCCAATTAACTGAATAAAATATAAAAGGCGAAGTGCTTTCACAAGCTGAAGAATCATTTGGGTTGGTTTGGTATCCAATGGCACAACGACAAGTGTAGTTAGTTGCTGATGTAGGCAAACATAAATGTTGACAACCACCTTTATTTACACCACATACGTGACTGCCAACTTGCTGTGCTGGATCATAAATGCGAAGTGCTAAAACACCACCGGTGCTATTCCTTAATACTGTATCACTTGCACCTGTCGTCTTATTTGCTATGTGTATTGATTGGTCATCATCATCTGCGTAATAAACATAATCTTTATATGTAGTAGCTGCTGCTACAGATACTTTTGAGGGCAATTCTAGTTTTGTTACGTTACCATCTTGTAAATCTGAATAATATATTTCATATTCACTAATCCAATATAAACGTTTGGCTTCCAGATCAATACTCAGGCCTTTCGAATTGGTTGACAAGTTTGGTACCAAGATTGTTTGTCCAGTACCATCCATTGCGCTCGTTTCAATATTCACATTTTCCTCGTTAGATGAAATCCAATAAAGTCTGCCCTCTGTAGGGTCAGCAACCAAGCTGATTATTTCCACACTTTCTATAATAATGGTGGTGTATTCTCCATCCAAACTGCAAACTAAAATTCCAGATGGAGAGCCCACAAAGAGAATTTCTGACAACCAATCAACAGCCAAACCAGACGGTTTGTCAATTCCAGTATCTATCAATGTCTGTGTGGGGCCGGTTGTTAAACCCGTTCGCTTTATTTCATTAACCTGAGAATCTGACCAATACAAAGTGTTGTTTTTTCCCAAAAACTCCAACTGGCTGGGGCTCAGTACTTGTGGTAAGCTAATCGTAGGAATTGTGTGATAGTAAGGCTGCTGCAAGTCCACCCCTCGAATTTCATTAGCTCGCAATGAGCAAAACCCTTTCATTCACTAGAAATTAAATTAAAACTTAGAGCTAAAAAGTAAAAATAAAATCATTTATATATAATAAAATTAAAACGACTTAAATTTACGTTGATATTAATTCTCTGAAACTTTGATTAATTCTGATATTTTGATTTTAAGTTTAAAGCTTATAAAATAAATTTCTTATAAACTTAAATCCAAATGTAGATAAACAATATTTTAATTGAACAAAGTAAAATATAATAAGTGACTTACCAATGCAGGTTCGATTGTCATCATTAAGTCGCATAACATGTGGACAGTCACAACGGTAAGTCTTATTAGTGTGAATTAAACACAAATGGGAGCATCCACCATTTTTATCTCCGCATGGATTAATCCCATCCCGAGGTTGCCGACTAGGATGCAAAATTTGAATATCAAAAGGCTGAGTCAAAGTCCTTTGAATAATAGAAACATCCCCGCCAACCCACTTGCTAGCCCGCACAACACTGTTTGTTCTCCAATCAGTCCAATACACATAATTTTCATACAAAGCAATGGCAAATGGATGTGAAAGCATTTCATGGTTGCGCATCACTTCATGTGGGTCGCTGCCATCATACTTTGTAGTATGAATTGAATCAGACCGAGCGTCAATCCAATAAATACGGCGCGTGTCATAATCAAGAGTTAAGCCATTGGGCCAAGCCCCGTCTGTTATCTGATCAACTCTCACTACGATGGTACGATCCAGTCCAGCTAAAGAGCAACGCTCTATGCGAGGTGCATAGTTGTCCCAGTCAGTCCAAAACAAATAGCCATCCCTGGGATCCAAGGCCACAGCACGTGGGCTCTCCATATCACCTGCTACTAACGTTCGGCGAAAGCTACCGTTGAGTCGTGCCACTTCTATTTGATCAAGATTACTCTCTACCCAGTATAAATTTTCTCCAATCCAATCGACAGCCAAACCTTCTGCTGTAGATAATCCAGTCTGAACAACGACTTCTATGTTGCTGAGGGAACCTCCCACCAAAGTGCCTCGGTATATTTTATCGTCAATGACATCAGTCCAGAAGACCTGTTTATTTCACAAAATATTAATGACAAGTAATTTCTAATGTGTAACAAAAACTATAACGTGATTGAAGTAATAACATTTTTGAGATTTAAAGTAGCAGATTTTGACTACACTACCTCACTAGAATTTAGTAAATCCTTAGTTGCACTATAAACTATAACAAATTTCGTTGTTGTTCTAGACAATGTCTTTGGCTATGATTTATTAAAAAATTTATAAATGCAACATATCTAGACTTAGCACCTTCTATTATAATGAAATGCAATTAATTAAATGTTTTTGGTATAGAATGTATTGGTTAGCAACTATATTAAAGTCCTTGTTATAATTATGGAATTGTTTGAGTGTAAGATGGAGGTGAAATCAACTGAATTTTGTGTTCTAGGTCAAAGAAAAAATAATAATTACGTTAATTGTAATAATGCAACATACATTGAGAATGAAATTTGTGCACCAAAATTAAACTAACATTTTTTTACAAAATGATACAGATAAAGCAAAACAGCAGGAGAATTACGGAAGGATCTGTGGTATGCAATTCAGTTATCTTCAATAACACGTCACACTGTTTTATACTTCAATACATCCAGCTATAGAGTCCAGTATAAAATTGAACAGACACCTAATATTCTACAGTACATATCCCCACACTTGTTGAACAGTGTATTGTATATTGTGGGAGTAAATAGGGTCTCAGAGACTCTCCAGACCATAATGCCTACATTGAGTAAGGTCAGAATTGTGCTACTGACAAAAAAAATCCACATCCAGACACAATTATCATTAGGTTCAAATAAAATAGCACTCATTGGTAAACCTAACACATCACCAAGTTGTTCTGGACCGACACCATTGAAAATGGATCTGCCAATGTTCCAGTGTAAAAGGCACCATACATAAGGAACACTAGGGTTAGATATTCGCTTTTGCAAGGCATGTAAAACTGATTTGTGAGCACACAGAAATATCATGTGCCTATATTGTGGACCAAGTCGCCATCAGATCATTATGTCTTTAACACATGATCTTTCCATCTGCTTTGCTAGTGCTTGGTTTGTCCAAAACCAACCAGCCATTTATAGATACCATCATGTATTTACTACTCCCAACACAGTCAAATAGAATGGTTAGAAAAATATACGTGGTGAGATATATAATGCATCAATTACCTGCTGTTTTCAGCTGATTGCTAAGTCCTCCTTGAAGTTTGTAAGTTACGCCTACTTGAGGTTATTTTCACTCCATACTTTTGCTTGCATCAGTTTTACATTCATACAACATCAACTGCACACCAGTTTATAAAGCTACGGATTTGTACTTACAGCGCTACTGGGAAGTGTGCGATCATGCGTAATCGCAACGAATTTGCATCATTAGTATGTATTCTTAGTAGTGCACAAATTTAATTGCCCACGAGTGTGTAAGAATGAAATAATCACACATTACTGAAAGTATATGCTTCTATCAACATGAATATGCAAATAAACTAAAAATATTGCATTAAGATCTATAACTGAATTATTTGTTTATACATATTAAACCTATTCAAACATCTTGTAACAAAATATCTTTATATAGGGTACGACAAAGGTAATTCCCTGCTTTCATTACGTCTTATTATATCTTGTGATGTATGTAGCAATTCTATGGTGGCAAGATGTTTTTAGTTTGTGGATTGTCTTAAGCTCTATTTACAGAAACCAAGAGAAATAAGATACAAATAGCAAAATTCGGAATCATAGAGCTAGATTTCTAATTTCATCAAGTTTCAACTTTAAGAAGTTGCATAACACATTTATCCATTCTGGGGTAGTACTGCTGTCAATATCCTGCATAAGAAATATTTATACTGCTTATAAGTACATCATGTCGAAAGAGAAACAATAGTCTTTTGTTACCTAATTACAGCCCCTTTCTCCCATTAAAATGTTCGAGTAAACAATAAAAAAAAATCAAACAAGTCAAAAACATTTGTTTAAAATCTAAAACTAAGTTATTGTAATCCTTAACATAAACAGATATGACATACTCCATTATAACTACTTACCATATCAGCATCCTCTGCATGGTAGAAATCCACAGCAATCGTATTTTTCAAGCTAGAAATGAGAGCCTTCACGTTGAAGTTATGCAGGTCAACTCCACGTAACTCATGTCTGTTGCTAAATATCACATAGGGTGTAGCGGGGTCATTACTTTTACAAGTAAAGCCATCTTCCGCCAACGTGTATCCAGGCAAGCAGGTGCATTTATGGCGCGAGCGCACAGGCTCGCACAGCTGTGAACAAATTCCCCACGTCTCACAAGGATGTGTTTCATGGCACCGCACACGATCAGGCTGTAGGTGGAGAGGCGGAGGACACGAGCACACCAAGCCTTCTGGAGCATTGTGACAAATGTGTGAGCAGACAAAGCTGTGCTCACAAAGCCTTTCAAAGCACCTCAATCCCTCATCACTTCCATCAACACAATCGGGCCTGCCATCACATAGGAGATCGGCCATCACACAAACAGTGTTATTGTCACATAAACGCGCAGGATGTTCACATGTTAAACCTGAAGCACTAGTTGTTGTACTAATAGATGCATTTTGAACACGTGACTGTGAGCAATTGTGCTCATCTGAACCGTCTTCGCAATCTGGAAAACCATCGCAAACGTAAATCTGAAAGATTAATTTCATTTACTGAAAATATCTTTCCACACTTTGCTGCAAATAATATTAGTTTCCGAAAATCACCGTTTTTTAATTCATTTTGGAACTTAAGCAATACTGTACCTTAGATATGCACTCTAATGTGGCACAGGCAAACTCGTTTCTTTCACAAGGTCGTAATGTTGGCTCATTACAGCCGATTTCATCTGATCCATCCGGACAATCTTTCTTTTTATCACAGCGTAAAGTACTAGGTAGGCATGACCTGTTAGACTGGCAAAAGAACTGCGTGACTGGATTACAAATGGAGCAACCAATCTCATCTGAACCATCACCACAATCATCAATTCCATTGCAATATAAGTCAGTTGGAACGCATCTTGAGTTATTACATGCAAAATCAGTTATGCTGCAGGGATTTGCTGAAAATGTACATTCACTTACAAATTTTAAGCTTCTACAAAGTTACTCACTGCAGTTCGCTTCATCGCTGTTATCATTATCGCCGCAATCCACCACCCCATCACATTTCCAAGCTAAAGGAATACAGCGCCTACTAAACTGGCACATAAACTGATTTTTGCCGCAGTATTGACTACAGTTTTGTAGATTCTCGTCGCTTCCGTCATTACAATCTCTATCTCCATCGCACACCCAGTGCTTCGCAATACACATAGAGCTATCACACCTGAACTGTTTTTCATTACACACAATATTTTCACATGGGCCCCCTTTTTCCTTAGATTCATCGGAACCATCAGGACAGTCTTCTGATCCATCACACACATCTTCATGTGGTATGCATAGGCTAACATTAGAAACATTGCATTTAAAAAAATCCGAACCACATGGCGAAGGCGGTACATAATTACTGTCTTTGGTGCAAAATTTTCCATCAGGAAGCAGTTTGTATCCGTTTGAACAAGCACAAACCGCTTTTGTCGGTGTACTAAGACACAACTCAGAGCATCCATTGTTGTTATGGCTACAGTCATTTTCTCCTGAAGTTAATTTGATTGTATTAGATGTTTGAATGTGAAATGTAGGAGTAATACAAACCTATCTGAGATTTAGAATCGTAAATTTTTAAATCAAAAATGGGCGGATTTCCTGAATATATCTTGTGCGTAGTGTTGCCGCGAGGATCATAAACCATTATATTCCCCAGCACAAATTCTATGTAATATATGGATTTGTTATGCAAACCCAGTCCGAACGGTCGATTTATGCCTTGAGAAAGCACCACCTTTCTGTCGTGTCCATCGAGATCAACACTTTCCAAACGCTTGAAATAAGCATCACACCAGTACAGCCTCTTTCCGACTAAATCCAAGGTTAGACCAGTGGGCCAATCAATATGACCTTGCAGAAACACCTCCTGGTTTGAGCCATCCATTGCAGCGCGTTGGATGGAACCTTTCCCAGGAAGAATATGAGCCCAGTCGGCCCAATACATTATTCCCTTTTTGGGGTTCACTGCTATGGAGCGGGGATGCATGTCCGGATTTTCTATAAGGATTTTGGTAAATTTTGTGTTGAAAAGACGCAACACACTGATGCGGCCCAGCGCTTCATCAGTCCAGTATAAATTTCGAGACATCCAGTCAAAAGCAAGCCCTTCGCACCTCTCAATCCCCACATGCAATATTACAGAGTTCCGGCTGTTATTTAAGGTGGCTTGTTTGATGACAAAATGCTGACTATCTGAGTAAATAATAGTGCTAGTCGCAACATCATAGTCAATAGCAGTCGGCTGAGACAACCCCATGATCGGTACCATTGCATCAGCATCACCTTCAAGGGTAATACCTTCTATGGATGCGGGTTTGCTTTTCGCTATCACCAAGAACGCCGACGGCGTCTTTATAAGGCACTGCCCGTTTTCAACTAAAGTATAACCAGACGCACAGACACATTTTGCTACCGCTATGTCTTTGTGCCAGTCTGATATGCAAAAATGCTGACAGCCACCGTTTTTGGTTTTACACGGATGAGCAACTGAAAAAAAATAAATTGTCAGCTTTAACATATTAAAAAAGATACTGTAGTAGTTAAACTATTATGAATGGATCGAATAGATCTATAAGGACTTTCGTAGTGCTTATTCTTTTATCCATCGAGGATTAGCCTTATTTAATTTTTTTGAAAATATATTTTGGCAATACATGATTGGCGCATTCAAAAAAGTTTATTTCTGAAATACATTCGACTTCATCAATAAGATTTTTTAGGCCAAACATGAGATCAGTTCGTTTATGTCTGAGAGGTTGAAATAAGTAACTACACGAGTGTCAGTGTCCACCAAGCTTAAAACTGACAAATTCTAAATTCATATAAAATCATTAATTTTACATCTTTGATCTTATTCTGTATAATTTTAGACAGTTTTTATCCTCATACGAGGTTTTGACACTTTCTATGTTCATCAAATTTGTTACATACATTAATTTTTAATACAAAAGGTGTCTGGTTCATTTTTTTAAATTATGAACGGTTACATAACAATTTAAATATACCCAAATCACATCTCAAAGTTCATAACTCAACCCTTTAATTTCCCAAAAAAACGTTTCCAGTTCATTTCTTTATTTAATGGGAATTGATAACACCACAACAGCTACCACTTGAAATGATTTTTTACTACAGTTTAAATTGATAAAACGCAGAAGAAACAAACGTGTGAATATTTTTAAATTTTGTCAACCAAATAGATTTAAACAAAATTCTAAAGTATGAAAACCCATTTGAGGAATTTAATTACGTAAACGTCATAATTTTTCCGCATAGTTGGTACGACATCTGAATAGATAATCCTAAATACGGTATCAAAAGTCAAATAATAGAGATAAAAATCTAACGAAAATTTATGCGCATCCGTTTATATAACTCAGATATAATTGAAAATTCAGGATCCTGTATGATGAATTTTTGCAACTTGAACATATTTTTAAATTATGGTACCTCAAGTCGGTTCGGCTGGGTAGGTTACGTTTTATGATCCTTGTAGACCAACATAACTGCTCACACTGAAAAAAATTCCTAGCCAACTAAAGAGAACATAGAAACCTTCACTTTAAAAGTTTATGAGTATTGTCTCTTCTATAAGGTGAAGGTTTTCAAGAGTCAAAATTTCTTTTCTCCTAATCTATTTATTTCTACTACGCTCAGGAGTCTATAATGTTTGCTATTCGATGAAGAATGTAGTTAAAAAACTTAACAGAAATAGAACAGTATCAATAATGAATAATTAAACATTAGCATAAGAATAAGAAGCTGGGTTTGAATGACAAAGTAACAAAGAAAGAAACCCCAGGTGCTCTAGGTTTTTGCTACCATACGTAATCACCAGATCAACGCCTACTTTGATATCACAAAAGTTTGATGTCAAAATATAAATGATAATACAACTCAATAGACAAAGAAGATAGTCCTGACAATAACAAAAAGTAGCTAAACAATTCTTCTGAGAAAAATACCCAAATTTCAAAGATCAGGATATAAAGACAGCACTATTAGTAAAAACAATCTTATATAAAGGAAAAATGCTAAAAAAGAATATATAATACAAATAAAAATTACAGGAAAAGAAAAATATAGCATTTAAAATTTCCCAAGAAATAAGTAATTTTCAAAATTATGAAAGAAACATGAACAAATAAGACATTGATATTGATAAAAACTAAGAGGTAGCTTTAAAAAATCATAAGCAATACAAAATGCTTGGCAAACTATAGAATGAAACATAAACATGGTTAGAAATACAACAGAAGTAGAAGGATTTGTAAAAGATGCGCTAAGGATGTAAGTGGAAGGGGTGGACATAAAAAGTGCAAAAGAATAAAATTAGAATAGACTTATACAAAAGATATAAGTACAAAAGACCCAAAATATTAAATAGGAAGGATACCAGGTAAACGACATAGACTGTCTAAGATGTAACCAAACAGTTGGAAAATTAAGGAAGCTTAAGATAGTACGTCATAAACATCTATTTATACATTTGGACAGAACGTAAACAAAGACAGCTGATATGAATGTGGCGTAACTGAGTTCTAAGCGTACGTTTGGTTGCCTCCTTCAGGATCGTTTTGCATATCTTACTTTCTTAAGCTCACCGCACCGACTTATCCCATTGTTATCATTTGTAAATAAATCGTTCCACGTTCCCACCTTGCAAAAATTTGAGGAAAGGCGGGTAAAAAATTGCCAGCCTAGGATGCCTAAAAATATCTTTTCGTGAACAATCAATCCCTCGAATTTTATACGACCAAGCTAAAAAAATAAATGATAATCACAGTTTAGTAAATACTAAACATTACCTGTATATAACATTGGTTTTTAGAACATAACAAAAAATACATACAACAGTGGAAAAAATAAAAAACTGGAAAACAAAAAAGCTATATTAACAAAACAAGAAACATCACATTTTTAGGTATAAAATTCTAAAATCACCAAAAAAGAATTAAAAGCAACAACAAAGAACACTAACGATAGAAAATTACCAGGAAGACTAAATTACAATGTAAATCGTAAACCTGATGGTCCAATTATATATACAATGCTGCCTATAGATGTTAAACAAATTATTGGGTGTGGGGAGTTTGATATTCAACATTTAAAAGAAGAAATTAATAAGAAAATTCTTTTCGTATTAACCTCCCCCCCCAAAAAAAAAACTGAAGCCATCACATTTCTAACGGGTGGTGCGCTATTCGCTTTTTCGGATGCGATCCAACTCGTGCATTTCGCTGTTTGAATTTTCAGTGTATAGTGATAAATTCTCTTGCATCAAGGGCCGGATTTATGCGCAGGCTAGGGGCCCGCACCACAAATTGACTTTATGTTTGGCACATTTTCCTTTTTTTATCTTGCACTTGCATTTGTTATGTATTCCATACCCCAAGACCCTCTCCACCCCGGTATGGCTCGCACCACCGGTTCATCCTAGAAATCTGCAGATTCTAAATCCGGCCCTGCTTGCATCCATGATTTATTGGATTTTTTGTAAACACTTGCAAACAGCCAGCCGATATTCTCATACGAATTCTCTTTTGCTTTGGAGTAAGCAGACGCGGCACCAATTATGCGCAGTTTTTTTTGAATAATTCATTGCAATGAGCGAAATAAATTAGCTCAGTTAAGATAACTATGCTTGTTTTGTCGCGTTTGAATTCGTTCACTCAAAGTTGATCAGTTTCAAAGGAAGTCGCCTGGTGAAGGCAAAATCTTTTCATAAATTTCCTTGCATTGTCTTCCAAAGAACAATAATTAAATAACAATACAATTTCCTTCAAAATTATTTTCTTAAACACCCATCAAACAACAAATTAGTATCGAAATTATTTCGCAATCATAAAATATCGACCTATAACAAGGAAATTGTTAAAAATAATGTCACCCGTTATTGATTGCAGAAGCGGCAAAAGAGATGCTTTTTTAAAAGTTACAATACCCATAGAAACAAGTCTATTAATTGACTTATTAGTGAAGCAATGAACTAAAATGCGACCTTACATAAGAACTTGAGAAACATAAAAACGAAAAAAGAGACCAGAATTACATGCTAAAAGAGCAAGATAAGATGAAAGGGACAAAACGCCTCACTGCTTATATAAAAAAATACGTAAAAGATAAATAAGAAAGTAGAGATCATTCATAATATAATAGCAGAAGTTTGTATGTGGGCAAGTAAATGCAGAGCAGAGCACATTATCTATTGCGGCCTGTATGTAACTGCCGGTAAATAGATTCCTATACATATTTACCAGTAAGCAGATTCCTATATATTTTAACCAGCGGTTTGCATTTTTATAACGTAATATTAATAATAATAAAAAACAGACTAAAAGGGTGTCGGTTTTCACGACGGGATTCTAGTTTTACCATCAAACATATTTGTTTTGTACTTCAATTCAAATAAAATAATAATCCGCAACATAACACATTCTCTGTGAATGAACTTGTCGTCTTCTCTATTGAAAATATTGCTGTAGTGGGAGATGGTGTTACTAAGAGTTCAAAAACTTTCATTCGTCGCCATTTATAGCATAAGCATTTTAAGAAAATACTGTCCATTACATGTAGCCCCAGGTTTATCACTTAAGTGATACAAAACAAAGAATCGTGTCATTCTTTAAGTGTAAAATGCATTTTTAACTTACAATGGGTAACATAAACAGAAAAAATTGTCGAATTTGGAAAAAAATCTTCGAAAATTCATGAGAAGCTAATAAAAATTAC
This sequence comes from Sinelater perroti, assembly GCA_036346155.1. Lineage (NCBI taxonomy): Eukaryota > Metazoa > Arthropoda > Insecta > Coleoptera > Elateridae > Sinelater > Sinelater perroti. The sequence goes on from JARFIY010000276.1 coordinate 410,325, forward strand.
TGTTTGTTGCACATTTTGGATTGGGCCTGTATTTCGAAAACGTGGCCGCCAGTACATTGGTAGTGATTAGCGTGTGTTAACCCAACAATGTAAAGTAGTTTTTGTAGCATACAAGAAATCATACTACACGCGAAACAATTCAGCGGTCGTCTCATTTCACAAAAAGTGTCCAGAATTAGACATAGAAATTATACAGTCTGACGCGGTGTGACTTTTTTCTTTAGAATCTTGTGAAATCCCACATGTATGTCAACAAACAATTTCTCGGAATAAGATTGGGAGGGAGGGGGGAAGAGGGGCATTTGTCAGAAATTGTGTTTTACGTATAATCTATACGAAACAAAATGCCTTTTAATGTATACTAAAATTCCAGTTATGAGAAAAAACTCCACAAGGCTAACATTTATAGAATTCACCTGTAACTGTTGAAATAAAGGCAAAAATTTCAGTGACACGCCTACATTTAAGTAAATATTCTGCAAATGATTAATTTCTTTATATTTACAATATTTATTCAAATGATAATATTCGCAACAGCATTAATCATATAACCATGAAAGCGAGAGTACTTTACATGAGAAAGCCTCGAAGGCTGCCACAAGTAGGCGGCGATTGAACAGTTATCCAACTATTTGAAAGACAAACATCTGCAATTCTAATGATATGAATAATTAGTTATATATACAGTACACAAATCTACTAGTAAGGAGCAGCCAATCATAACATCTTTGACGGATGATTCTTTCTGTTTCTATTTGAAAATATAAATGTGTGTTATAAATATTTACATATGACGGTTCCCGATTTACTATTTAAACAGTCCAGGCGAACCGAAAAACGACACGATAAGTGCAAGTCACAAGTCGTCTTGACTGCATCGTAATCAGTTAATAATCCGTGGACTCAAAAAACAGATTTATTTAGACATAAAAATGTTTGAATATATTTTTAGCGCTTCCCAGACTTTTTGCCGATCAGATTGGTGACAACGTTCAGCTACGCTATATAAAAAATCGAGTTCCACTATCTCTCGCGTTTTCCAGTCTAAAAAATTTAATTTTTGGAAGCCATTTTGACTATAAAGGAGTGAGACTGCGGTGTCGGTTCACCACCCTATTTTACTACTGGAAGAACTAACGAGCGATGATGGTCGGATTAAAAAAAAATGTTGCCGCCAAATTCAAATGTTTCTGTAGTTTCCCTTCTAATTATTAATAAAACCAAAAATACAAGCGTGATGCGCGGATAAGTCAACTTTTATTATAGGAGTACTACTTTACTGAAGCGAGACAGTACAATGCGACACACAAGGCTACTTTTCTATATACCTCCCCCCTTACTCTTCCTTTTTGATGCATCAAAATGAATCATGAATTGATTATGTAGCCATTAGCACACGAATTCCTCAACTTGATTGTTATTTTCAAATTGCCGCCGTTGTAAGGCTTGAGGGACCCGCAAAAAAAATTAAATTATAATAGTCAGCATAGCTGGTGCTAGTCCACTCGCAGGTTTAAAACTTGCCCAATTTCTAGTGGTTAGAAGCGCTCTTGAAACGGCCCAAAGAACCAAGGAGAAATCTAAAGCGGTTTAAAGCGCTCTGGAAGCGGAATAGAGCAGTTAGAGACAGCTTGTTTACGTTTAGCCAAGTTTAAAATCCGAAAGTGATCTAGAATCAGTTCATACCAACTACTACGCCTTTGTGATCCCAAAGCACAGTTACAACAACTTTGTCAGTGAGCACATGCGTTTTATCTTCGGTAATTGTTTTTCCATACTTGTTCGTTTGGACTAGAAGATATAATTCTTTTCATAACGAGTGGGAAGCCTCTGAGAAATTTCAAATTGCGCAGCCCTTTGTTCAGAATAAAGAAAGCTGAGATCTATCACGTTAAAACTTCAATGGGTTTATTGACTGACCACTAACATGACTAATACCCACTTTGACACACATTCCATCAATTATTAGCCGCAGATTGCCTTCAATAAGCTCACGAATTCAAGCAGCATTCGTCTTTCTTTATAGTTTCAATCTTGCTTCGTCTCGTAGCACAAATTTGACGCCATTTGAACACTTAAATTATTAATAACGTGCCTCTACCGAATTAACATAGTCTAGTTAGAATATCGGTTGCTTTAACATTTTTCCCTAGTTAAAAATTTTAAGTATTGGCTGATCAATTATCACGATTGCTACTGACCAAAGGATACAGAAGAGCGATTACCCACATCAAATTAGTCTACATTCACACATACGTTGTCTTAGTAGCATCGAGACAAAAATCTTATTTATATTTCACTTATAAAGCGACAAATCAAGCAAATAAAATAGATGCAAAATTATTTTATAATTCTGTTAACTTTTGCTAAATTATGACATGGGAATAGGGCGTTACGTTGTTATAAACTGCTGCTTTCAACTTGCCCATAATCGTTACATAAATAACCATTTTTATTTTTCAAGGTAATCAGTAAATATTTCTTTGGCGTCCTTAAATATGGATGCTATCAGCTTCATGTTGATTGAATAAATTCTACTTTCTTCAAAACCCGTATCTAATCCACGGATTTAATTTCATTTTAGTTTTATTCATGGTCACAATAGTCTCTTGAATTCGTTGCATTCATCTTAAACATTCCCAAATAATCGAATGAATTTCGTGCTTATAGTTCAGCTTAGAATTGAACAAATGTTCATTTTAAACCCAATTAATTGTATAAAATATATACTCTTCGTTTTTTTGCGATCCTCGTAGAACTTAATACATATTTAACATAACTGGCACAAGACATCCTGAATGTGGTTCGATACTTCTGTGTACTTAAAAATGCTGTAGAATATGATGATATAAGAGAAAAATATGAAAATAGAGAGTACTAGGAAGTATATAGAGAAGGCCCAGTTACAGTAGTGGGGACATATAAAAACAGTACCTGAGAAAAGGCAATTTAGATAAGTATGAGAAACGAAGACTACTGGCAGAAGAGAGGCAGACCAAGCATGGCGTGGGATAAAAAAGTAGAAGACTTACAAAAAAATAAGGAGAATGGTGGTGAAATAAAGAAAGAATGGAATGCACAAGCTTATTATATGATATCATTTAGTTATTAACTATAAGAATTAAATACTTAGTTATGTATAAAAAGGTTATTACACCCTTTGCACTTAATAATAGAAGAGGGATAATTATATACAATCAACTATAAATGCAAATCCGACTAGTTAAAGCGCTTGGTTTTAGTGCCGTAAGACATGGGTTCACTTCTATGTTCCAGATGCCTTGCAGGTGGTTCGCACCACTAGAAATAATTGAGTGCCTGTGTTCACTTGAGAACAAAGGGTTATAATGCGTCCTATATGAGAGATAGTGCAATACTCCCTTGCAGGGTGCCAAGTATCACCATTACTATAAATATAACATATCACCCCAATAATATGACTACAGAAGTTAAATAAGAATCTTCCTTCTCCACTTTGTGTTGAAAAAAATAAGGTAAAAGATTTCATAGAACATGTTTTAATTTACTAAGCCAAAAAATTTGGCGTGAATATCACACCACTTTCCTTGTCCTATTATTTGGGTAATTCTGGCAAAAATCCTGGGCTTCAATTTTTTTTGAGTTCCTATTTTACCAACTTTTACTTTAAATTCATGTTTATTTCGTGATAACAAATCATTTTTATTCTCATGAATTTTTTGTATCTTTAACCGTTTAGATTCGCGACCGCTTTGCGACCGATTTTGCGACCTTGCGACCAAACGACTCAGCCGATTTTTACCAAAAGTTTCGCACTGCGTCCCCTACCTACAAGTAACTTGCATACCAAATTTCAAGTCTCTAGCTCTTACGGTTCTCGAGATATCCTGTTTACTGACAGACACACACACACGCGCGCGCACACTCACGCGCACACACACGCACAAACGCGCACCCACGCACGCACGCGCGCATACTCACACACACATACACGAACCAATGACCCAAATCAACTTTTTTGGTATCCTGAGGCTATAATTCGTCCAGAAATGTGAAAAACTGGGTAGGTCAAATCTCCGCCGATTACATTACTTTCCTTATTATAGGATAAGGAAAGTAAAAATCATCTGTATAAAGTTATTGTTGACAAAATAAGCTAAAGAAAGTAATTAAAGAACATTACTAAAAACTGCACCACCAGCGTGGTCCAGAGGTTGAGGCGCAGACTAAGATGCGGGGTTCATTTCCCGGAGCTCCCTGATGCCTGTCGGGTGAGCTACTCAGTCACTAAAAATAATAGAGTACCTGCGTTCACTTCGAACAAGGAGTAATAATGGCAGTCGTCTAAGGCGCGGTACTTACCACATCATCCATCAGAAATGGTGCGCGACGACCGGGCACATTGGGGAAACATATGAGAGCCTCAACCTTCTTAGTTTGCAGGCCATACTCTCACGAGGAGGGTTAGAGCCTTACCATTATTATTATTACCATTACTAAAAACTTCAAATCTACTAAGATAATAAAAGAACACACTTACTTATAAAATCTAATAGAAGATAACTATAATACGAGCATAATCCACAACTGATGTATATACTAAAAAATTGGTAATTCTCAAAAAAATATCCCTATGCCTAACACGCGGCTAAGCAACTGTCTCTTTATTCAACGGTCAGCTTAATGGTACAAATTTGTTACAATTAATTTCATACTCAAATCTTTTGATAAAATTTTTTGTACTATTTTAGATTCTTCTATAGAATGATGAAATGAAACTCAACACCTTATCAAGAAAGGTGAAACAACCAAATATAGCAGAAGAATATCCACAGCATATCAGCTACAATGAATACAATTTCTTAAGATTATAGATAAAAATAATGTTCACCTTGAACATCCGTAAAATTGATTTAATAAATCAAATGGAAAAAGGAAAAAAATTATTGACACTTTTATCATTGATAGTGAATTAAATTACTAGGTGCGCAACTAAGTTTCCGGGTTTCACACATGGATGGCGCTAACGGCACATGTAGTCGACATTCATGTCTGAAGTTGTGTTTTTTTTTTTATAGCTTGGACATTTGTTAACAATAACCATGGTAATACCAATACATACCGCAACGCAAAAATATTTTTTTAGAAACGAAGATGTCGAGTTTTGTGCCAAATAAACAGCATTTGCGAGAAGCTTTGATTTTCTGTTTTAACTTAATAAAATGCAGCTGAAGCAGTCGTGTGCTTGAGAAGGCATAAAGCGAACATGCACCATCGAAAACTACCTGTGAAGATTGGTTTAAACTCTTCAGAAGTGGCGATTTCGACACCCTAGAAGACCAAAGACAATTGAGGATGCCGATCTGCAAGCGTTATTGGATGAAGATGATACGCAAATACAAGATCAACTTGCGGAGGCATTAAACATAACTCGCCAAGGTATTTTCAAACGTTTACATGCCATGAAAAAAATTCAAAAGGAAGTAAAATGGATGCCACATTAGTTGACTGAAAGACAGATGGAAAATCGAAGAGCCACTTCGGAAATCTGATTCTGCGACATGAAAAAGAGAGTTTTTTGCATCGAATTTCGAGAATCCCAAACGCAAAAAATCGTGGCTTTCACCTGGCGAAGCATCAACATCGATGGCACGGCCAAATCGCTTTGGAAAGAAGACAATGCTCTGGTGAGACCAGAAAGGAATCGTGTACTATGAGCTGCTGAAACCGCGCGAAACTGTCAATGGGCATCGCTTCCAACGACAACTAATAAATTTGAACCATGCATTACTCGAAAAACGGCTAAAATGGGATACAAGACATAAACGAGTAATATTGCAGCACGACAATACCCCGTGCCATCGGACTTCCATCGTCCAGGACAGCATCAAAACGCTGAAATGGAATCTGCTACCGTACCCGCCTTATTCGCCAGACCTGGCCCCTTCTGATTATCACTTGGCCAATTTCGAAGAAGTGCAAAATTGGTTGGATGAATGGTTTCGGTCCAAAGACGTCGTTTTATGGTCGCGGTATTCATGTATTGCCACAGAGATGGCAAAAATGTGTAGCTAGCAAGGGACGATACTTTGAATCAACCATTTTTTGTACGTCTCTTGAAATTTTCCATTTTCCATTTTTCATTTATCGAAAAACTCCGGAAACTTATTTGCGCAAATAGTAAGAAAGTCGCATTTATGTAACTGTATGTAACTTAAATGCAGGGCAGAAAATGAGACAGATCATTACCAGGTGACTTCTAGGCTTTCTTTTAGTAAGATTTTCCGGAAACTCTCCTTTTGAAATATAGGCAACTTATTTTAGTCCTCTACATCTAGGTTTCATAACCGAAGCTGAATGCTGAAAGGGTGGTCTATACAACATAAACCATTGCTAAGAAAAAAATTATCAAAATCAATTATAAAATTAATATTTGGAAATGTGCTACTGGGTTAAATTCGGATAAGATGTCTATATCAGTACTATTTGGACTCTTTTAGATCACAAATTGATTTATAATTACAAATAGTCTAGGGAGTATACATTGTATATCTGGAGAACGACGTAAAAACTAAAGCATACAATTATCTTTATTTTAAGTGCATGTATAATACCTCGAACAAGCTAAGAACTTAAATATTACATCACTTACTTTTAATAAAGATTTTCTTATCAGTCTCTAAGCTTATTAATTTAATGCGTACCATTTCCACCAGAACACTGTAGAAATTTTGCTTAACGTAAAATTTACGCCGTTTTTTCATTCTAAAAACCCTTTTTTGTCCTATTCATAATATCTAACTTATGTCATAATAAATGAGAAGGAAATAGCATATTATATAAAAAAAAATCGAGTTCGCAGCAGAATATATTAGCACTTTTAACAAATCCATCATTCTTGATCATCAACCCAAAGAAAAGAAAAGAGAGAACAATTCCGTAATAAAATTTTAGGTGTCCTCTTAAAACAAAACATCATTCATATATGATTTCATATCTGCAGAACAACTTACAGAGAACAGAGTACATAAGTTTTTATACCAAAAAATTTCATGAATTAAATAAACATTAAATTTGGTCTAAATTCATTGAATAGATAAGAATATTAAATTATCCAGAAAACAGTAAAGCATCTAATTTTAATTTTATCAACAATTAGAAAAATCCTATCTAATCACGAGTATTGCAAAAACCTCCTAAGCCACTCGTTTTACATAATGTTTTAATTATTATCATCTTTATTGTTATATATATTTGCATGTCCTCAAGTATAAAAAAATCATTATCAATCAATTTGTATGTTTGCATTACATAAATCACCAGTTATCAGTAGTAGCATCATAAATCACCCATTAACAAACCCGTCATCACGATAAATTTAGAACCTTACTAATATTGTAACACCCTCACAGCAATAATTGTTCAGATACTATTTCCATTTTATCTATAAAAGAAAAACCTGGGTGACAATCAGTAACATCACATTCTACCTGTAATAATTAAAAGTAACAACGCAGACCGGAATAAAAATTTGTTCTATGCCAGAGAATAATAATCATTACGATATAATTTTAATGCAATCTTTCTTTCTTTTAGTTACTATTATATCTAAGGTGTTCTGATATAACGTGTACATATAGTATATCAATAAAAATGGCAAAAAAACGATTTTTAACCCAGAAGTTTTGCTTTCAGTTCCCATTTCAAATTTTCTCTTTTGTACTATTAGTTAAAATTAATATAGTCTTTTGATTTGTGTGTATAGCAGACCATTTCATAAGCTTTTACAGTTAGAACTCTCTTCAGTTAATTAGTTTTATTCTACCTCGTTATCGACTTGGAAAAATTAACAGAAAATTGACATTCATTTTTTTTACCTTAATATTAACAATGAAACTTCAAAGCCACAAAAAGTAGACATATGCAAAATGAAAGTCAAAGGTGTTGTTGACTTATATTCAACAACTAACTCATTAAGATTACCACTAAAAATTCCACAATATTGGTCTCCCAACTAAGTTAACAACGATTGTTGTAATATACCAAATGAACTAACTGCTGCCCAAACCCAATAAATTGTCAAACAATTACAAAACTGTCTTGAGGATCATTTAATTTGGAAAATTATAACTTCTGAAGAAGAAGCATACTTTGCTAACCCCGATAAAGGAAAGCAACCAACAACAAATTCTGTAATAAACCAAAGCAATATTGGTTTAAATTTTAAGGACATGAGCAAATGTATACGAAAGGAAACGAAAAATATCTAACTTTATTCAACAGATATGTAACAACGATTCTTCGTGTACCACCACCTCACAAAGAATAAACATTGAGAACTTAATGTCATTCAATTTTTAAATATAGTTCAAACCTTTCGATATCTAAATTTTATTTTTGACAAATAGTGAAACAGGGTATCTCATCTTTTTTTCTCCAAAGGAAAGGTAAAGTACATTCGCAAAATCACACTTCCCAAAAGCTTTATCAGATCCATAAAATTCAATAATCTTCAGAAAATAATTTGCATTTGATGTTGCAGTTCCATCAAAATTTCAATTTAAACATTAATGCACCCTACACCTGTACTTCTTGCCATGGGGACATGGCCAAGATGGGCCTGCAAATTACTAATGTAACATCCCTGACACATACTTTGAGTTCATAACATGATTTAGAGTGAAATGGTAAAATACATTCACTTCGTTATATTGGAATGCATTTCTCCGTTATTTCAAAATTTAATATATGTAAAAAGAAAACCACTCTTTTTGGTTTTTCACCAAAAACTCTTAAAAGCTAATTTCTTTAGTGACAACAAAAAAAATAAAGATTGAAGATTTATGTAACGTTGGATTCAAGAAAATAAGTAAGAAATATATGACCTTTCAGGTTATGCAGGAAACAGTTACAATTTAGTGTCTGATAAAAACAAACATCTTTTTTATTCTTCTTTAATATATCAATAAAATTAAAGTTGATATCTGATTCAACTATCCGTAAGTTATAAAGCTTTATCATTACCCGTGTTTGGCAAATTTTAATCCAAGAATCAAAATATTCAGAAAGTACTAGATACAATTAATGAACATACATATATACACGATATATTGTAACAACCCCACAGCAACAATTGTCCAAATACCATACAGTTGAATGTATGTTTGCTACTGATGACTGGTGCAGACCTCTCTCAAAGCCACTTTCTGTTGAAGCCTAATGACGAAGTGCCATATAAAGACAATGAAGATTTCAGACTTTACATTTTGGCCCCTTTATTCTGATAGACAACATGTTGACCCCTTGATTACGTTTAGAGTCAGTAAGCTCACGTGTACCTTTCATGTCAGTGTCCAGATCGCCTATCATCAGTATTTATCAGTTTGGGTATAAGAAATTGAAGAAAATGTACAAATCATTCCAATATATGTTCGCCGATGAAGTAACTTCTTCCTTGCTCAATGACATTCTCGATTTTAATTTCTTTTAATGACTAGTTTAACTAGATAATTTAAAGCAATTTAGTTCAATCAAATCAAATCTATCGGTAATAATAAGCATAACAGAAAATATGTTACCACATACAATTTAAAAAATAATCGTAACTTAAGTAACATACCTTGCACACCGGTTAGGCAAGGTAATAAAAACGCGGTTATAGATAAATACCTTCTCGTTGGCATATTTCAGAACCAGCTTTAAACTAAAAGTATTTCTAACAATAAGACAAATTAAGTTAAAATTTTAACAATTCACGTTTATGCGTTTTAAACCATAATTGTGTAATCACAACTATGCGAACGAGGACTTTGTCAGAAAATGTTTTATGTTTCAAAATAATAGTAGTCAATTGTTTTTAATTCCCTACTTACAATTTATGGCGCTAAGAGACTTGAATTAAACCGTCATTGTGAGGTATTCATTGAAAAAAAATGATATCCAATATTCTACAGAAAGCTTCTTACAATTAATACATCATTATCATTAGTTAAACATCGTTAAGTATAAGACCTTAATAAATAAATTAAGACACTTGTCTTACAAGATAATAAAAAAAGACCTGTAATAAAATAAAATTTCAAATAACAGTTAACAGTATTGGCTTAATATTAGTATGGAATATTTACAAGTATTTACAAATTACTCTTTAATTTTCTTATTTATTAATGTAGATTTTAGGAATTCAAAAAAAGTCAAAACATTTTCCCTATAGCAATTAGTTTTTAGTAGAATAAAATTAAAATTGGTTTGGTGCCCATAGAAATCAAAAAATATTTTTTCATCGTGTGACCTACATGTTAGGTAACCATACCATCACGTTGGAATGTAATGGCGCTTATTATAATAATATAATAATAATGGTAAGCTTTAGGCCCATTGGACCATAGCCTGCAAACTGAGAGATTAAGGCTCTCATATGTTCGTTTTCTTTTGGCCGGTCGTCGCGTACCATCTCTGATACGAGGCGATGTGGCAAGCACCGCGCCTTAGACGATCGCCATTATTATCCCTTGTTCGAATGAACGCTGGTACTCAATTATTTATAGTGACTGAGTAGGCCAGCCGCCAAGCATCAGAGAGCTCCGGAAATGGAACCTGAGTCCGTCCGCATCGTAGCCCGTGCCTCAACCGCCTAGACCACTCTGGCGGTAAGCGCTTATTATAGAAGTTCGTAATTAAAAACGCAAGGTTTTTGTCTAAAATTCAAACATCATTTGTAGTGCCCTCAATACATTTAAGTTGTTTAACTTTTACAATACTTAAAGAACTGTAGATCTTCAGATGCCTTATAAACTTTATATTGCAGTTGAAACCATGACTCCATTCACTACAAATTATCTTTCACGAGTCTTTTTCCATACTCACTTTAGCTTCCTAAATGTATGAATAAAATAAAAGCAATGTGGTTTTCTCAATATTTTGTTAATTTATCTCATAAATTCCTTCCCCATTTAAATTGTCAGTTATTTTGATAACATGGTCGTTCTTGTTGATATGTTTTCAGGACCCGGCACTTGTTTTTTATTCAAACCAATCGTTTACAAAAAAACATCGAAATTCACATAACTAAACCAAAATTTGAGTTTTATACATTTTAAGTTTTGTTTAACCAATGCAGTCAGGGGCACAATGGCATGGAATATTAAGCAGAAATAAACTTGTCTAAACAACATGGACGTTTTTACGTGGAGTCTTCAAAGTAAAATATGGTGAAGCCACTTTAGTGAAAACTAATGTCTTATAAAGCTATAAGAAAGTATCGTATCTCCACCCTTATAAAGCTCAAGCAATAGAGACCAAGCCATTGCATATTTGAGTAGTAAATAGGTATTCAGCAACAAAACCATTAATAAAAAGAATAATAAGAACTGTAACAACTAGTTACTTATAAATCTCAAGTAGTTCCAGAATGGGGTAAAAAGTCTTGGCATAATTTGCTTGGATTGCATGGACAAAGTCATCACAAAACCTCTCAATCATTATGCATTTTGTGCATCAGTGATTATAAAAACAAAAAAATTTAACTTAGAAATACCAGACGCATCTCATCGACATGGCTCATCTATGTAGCATTTCCATTACAGCTACATTTGGTTTCTAAATTACTAAAGTGAAGTATTTTATACAAAAAAAGTTTAATTTACTTACCATCTGGCTGTTTCTGTCTATGGAAGATATGTAAATTGAAAGGTCTCTCGCTGTCTTTCAACACCAGCTTTTCTGTGTGCTTGATCTTGTGCAGTTCGAGAATGGTGTCGTTGTACCAGGAAGAGACAAACAAGCGGCTTTCAAAGACGCTTATCCCATACAAGTTTTGCACGGGGAACCCCTTCATGATCGTACGCCGGTTTTTTCCCTCGTAATCAACGCGCTCAACATAATCTAGGTAGGTGTCAACCCAATAAACGTGGCTGGTGGGAAAATCAACTGCGACGCCGTAGGGATAGACGATCTTGCGCGTCACCAGAAACATACGCTCCGAGCCATCCATTTTGCATCGCTCCAGCATGGGCGCCGTGTGGCCCCACTTGGTGAAAAACATCAACCCGCGGGTCGGGTCCAGCGCCAGCGCTCTCGGTTTGCTCAACTTGTGCTCGACTAAAACTTTGCACCACGCCAAGGTATTTGAGCAGAGTAAAATAATTTCATGGGCGTCGTCCAGAAAGTACCAGTTTCCCGACACCCAGTCCAAAGCCATTTGTTGAATGGAATCTACGTCGGGAAAAGTAGAGGGCGTTCCGAGCTCCCACTTGTTATTCATATCGTCGACACTAGCGCAAACAACCGCAGTTTTGGAGATGTTGTAGTGAATGTAACACAACGACCTGTTTCTATGGGAAAACTCCAAGGCGTTACTAGTGAGCAAATTCAGTGTGGAGTTCCCTGGCCAAGGTTTTCCGTCCACGGAAACTCGGCTAATTTTTGTTTTTGTTGAATATATTAAGGAAGCTTCTTCGCTTTCAGGCACTGAAAAGACCATAAAATCATCTCAAACATATGGAACGGTAAAAGACAACTTACCATTTACTGCGATGCAATCGGTACCATTTTTTGTGTACCCTGATATGCAAGAACAACTAAACGACCCTGGCGTGTTTTTACAAATTTGAGCACACGAGCTATCTAATTCGCACTCATCCGCATCCACGCACTTCGTGCCTTCGGCTTTGTATCCGTCGACACAATAGCACATGGGACCTGACGCAGTCGGTTTGCACTTGTAACCGCATTGCTGGTTTGCACACTGCGTGATGTTTCTACAGAAGTCCCATTCGTCGCTGTTGTCTGGACAGTCCCCATGCCCATCACAGAATAGGTCCAATGGACGGCATTCCAAAGTTTCTCCACAGCGCGCCTCATTCCAAGGACAAGTTTTATCCTGGTGACAATGGCGAGGATCCTCGTCGGATGTGTCGGGGCCGTACTCCGTCGACGTTCCGCAATCGAGCTCCCCGTCGCACATCCAACCTAGATGCAGGCACTTTTGTGTCAGCTCGCACTGAAACTGACTTGGACGGCAATTGCGGTTGGTTGTACAGTCGCCTATTTCGTCGCTACCATCGTCGCAGTCCATGTGGAAGTCGCAGCGCCAGTGGGCTGGGATGCACCGTCCGTTGTTGCATTGAAACTGCGTAATCGAACAATTCCCTGCAATAAACGATAAATTCATTAGTGATTTTATAACGTTAATTTTATAACATCAATTTTAAGTAAAATAATTCTAATAATCAGCATGCCTACCATTTTTTCTATTTGATGTTAGTCTCTCGGAATAATATCCAATAAATCAGACTTATTTACTTCTTTTTAATTTACTCATTAAATGACTACTAACTTTTCACACATAAATGAAGAAAGTATTGCAATATACGTAAATCTGAATAAATTCCGTTCATACAAGCAAGCGCTTAGAGTTTAGAAGAAAAAACAGAAGACCAAAAATAGAGATGAGCACATAACATTGAGAAACCTAAATGATCCACTAGGCAACGAGCCAAATACATCATATAATTCTAGGGCAACTCGGAAATGACAAAAATAGGGTGTTTGTCGTCTATAGCAACCTTACAATGCAGCTGATTTGTGCTACTTTCAAACTTGCCTTCTTCCCCCAAGTGAATCCGTCTCTAAGACATTTGCGAATCAATTCACCCACTTTCAATATAATCGGTTCAGACATTTCCAGTTGATTTGAAGTATTCATTTACAACGTTTTCATAGCAGAGCAGGCTTAAAAATAGTTCTCGCGTAAATTGTCCTCGGTGAATGATTTTTAGATTATTCCTTAAGCAATCGCTTTATATACCGACAAACCAGTGAATGAAGGTTATAAAAAGTTTCATTTCACTTAACAGCAGTATAAATGAATAAAAAGCAGCGCGCCGTAGTATCCTCAACGCGGAAAATGTGTGCTAATGCTCAATAGAATGAATTATTTATATGAGGATTTCATCCAAGTTATAAATAATTCAGTAGTTTGATTTGTAAAAGGGCCACTAACATTAATAAAAAAAATTTCTGCTGAAGAATAAAAATTTGAATCAATGTAATGTTTATACGAAATTTAGTGTAATTAATTACAATAAAAATGTATAAGCACTTATTTATATTATCATGGCTTATACACGTTTCAATAAACAGAATAAGAGTTCTCAAAAATATCATGAACAGTATAGACAAACAAAAGATGAAGGTTAAATAACATATGTGGCTAAATACACAAGCTTTTTTTGTAGAAAAAGTATCTTCTAGAGCCTACGAAATTTTTTTGAATGTTTAATAATGCAGAAATCAATAAGAGGCCTTCGGTGGTAGCTTGGTTGATTGAGTAGTCAAGCGAACATCGATGCCGGTTCCAAGTTCGGATAAAGAAGAGGCAGCATCGGATACCGGACAGATCTTAACAAATACCAAAGAAAAACATGGGGCCGGCGAAGAGATTGCTCTGTAAACAATCCCAGAACGAACTTAAAAAGACCTTTCGATTTCGATTTCGAATTTCGGGAAAATTCGAAATCGAATATCTCGACAATTATTCGATATAGAATTTATTCGACTTCGAATTCAGCGTAAAATTTTCTATAAGAATCACATTTAAAATCGTAATGTCGAAAATTTTCCCGAAATTCGAAGTCGAATATCTCGAAAACTATTCGAGATAGAAATTTTTTAATTTCGAATTAGAAATCAGCGTAAAATTTTCTATAAGAATCCATTTTCAAATTTTAAAAAATCTCAAATTTTGTAACGGACCGACAGACAGACATATAAAATTCAGTAACGAACTTTTAAGTTAGTTGAAAAGAAAAATCAAACCTGGAGAAGAAATAATCAACAAAGACTTAAAGCAAAAATTGATCAAAGTAACATCAGATAAAAAGGCAATGTTGAAGAAGCTTGGAACAAAATCAAAGCAAACATGATTAACAGTGCTACAGAAGCGATAGGAATGAATACAATCAACAAAAGTTGAGAAAAAAGGACAAACCCTAGTTTACTCCTGAGGTTAAAACCCTGACAAATAAAAAGAAAGATCCTTATATAAAATACATTAATGAAAAAACAAAGAAACAAAAAAATACAAAGAAACAAGAAACAAACTAAGCAATACTATCAAGCAACCCAAGAAAGACTATTGGGAATTGGGAAAAGTTCTCAGACTGTATAGAATATGATCTACTTGTAGGTTAAGGGAAATGGGAGAAAACAATTAATGTAGAAGTATAAACATCACAGATATAGAAACCTGAATGTATATTTTGAAAACCTCTAAAATGAACAATTTAGAAGAAGAGGAACTAAACAACCAAGAAAATACTGACCATAAAAACATTACATTCCGTAATGTACAGAGGAGCCATACCCAAACCGAAAAACAGAAAATCACCGGGTATTGAGAATATCACTAATGAAATGATAAAATACGCTGGCTTAGAAAATGGAAAATAAATCACAAGTCTATTCCAGAAGATTGTAAACTATGGAATGTAACAACGGAATGTAAAACTAGTAGAACCATACCAACACACAAAAAAGATTAAAAATAACCTAACTAACTTCCATGCTCAAACTTATAACTAAAATCTTAACGCAAAAAAATAATATGCGAAGAACAACAAAGATTCAGACCAAATAAATCAAAAGTAGACACAATATTTATTCTACGACACAATTAATTAAGTTAAAGTCAACAGAGTTCAATAAACCGATGTTTATATGTTTGGTAGACCTTATAAGGAACTCACTCAAGAAGTGCAAATACTCACAGATATTAGACAGAGAAATAGCCTAAGTCATGAACCAAAAATATCAAAAGGGTAAACGAGACCAATGCTAGATATACTACGAGTAATCAATCAATAAAAATATTGTGCTATGCAGACGACGCCATATTTGTAACAAAAAACGAAAACGACCTTCAGCACCTATTATATAGTTTTTAAAATAACATCCTAACAATCCAATGGTCTTATATTTTCTGAAAAAAACAGTCGATGGTGATCTCTAATCACACGACTGATAGTGCACAACAAGATTATCCAACAAGTAATCTAACTATCTGAAAGTAGACATATCAAGCTACGGATATCTAACAGAAGAAGTTAGAATACAAAATAATAAAGCAACAAGAATATCAGAGATATAATTGGAGAAACAAATATATGAGTGCGAAGAGTAAAACCAGAATATATAACTTGCGTCGGACCAGTATTTACAAACAAAAAAATTACGAGAACAACAGAAATGAATGTGATAAAATCTATTAAAGGAGTTACCCTCGAAGATAGCATAAGAAGTGATGCAACAAGAGAATAGCTTAAAGTACAGGATGTAGTAAAATAGACGATATCACGACGATGATGCTAGAGGGACGTCCACAGCAAGGGCGCAGAACTTTTGGTAAAGTGGACTAGAAGACCATTAGATAGACCCCCGAAGCAGTGGTGTGAAAGCCGAACGTCTATATCCCAAAAGGCAGGATAATCCGAACTAACAAGACATTGTCTTATTGAAAGGAGTAAAAAGAAGAAATAAGAGGCAATTAAACTAAATTTTATTGTTAACATCGATAAAAAAGCTTCACAGCGGCAAAATTTAAAATATCTATGATAAACCCATACTTGAAGTAGTTCGTTATATAGCTTTTTACCAGAAAAAATAATTGTAATGCATAAATGGTCCGTATGCTTGTAAAAATCCAAATATTTCTATAGGAATTTTTATTTTCGAAAGCGATGACTATTTCGTAAATTAATGGGTAAATACCAAAAGCCTATGTGATTTTTCCAACGTACTTTAAATAGCAATATTCCAGAATTCGTAAGCAATTGAATGTACCAATGCGTATATGAATATCAAACATCAATCCTTAATCATTGTTCTAAGTCATTAAACACTTTGCCACAAGGAAGTATCATGCAGCAGTGAGCATCAGTTGCGCTTCACCCATGAGCAAAGAAATCAATATCTACATCTCACAATTTTGTGGCTATTGTAGCAATCAGTAACGTAAGAAAATCGACGAATCAGAACACTAAACCATTTAGAACACTAAAATATTCAATTCATTGATACAATAATTCTGAATGACTAACCGCAAACCATCCCACGTAATGAAAAATAATCAGTATTTAAAGCACAAGTGGTTCATATCTGCAGAAACTTAATACGAAAAGTAATCATCATGACTAGGGAATGAAAGCTTACAAACCACCAAAATGTAAAATTCTAACAGGAAAGTGAAAAAGAAAGCTAAATACGAAAAACCTAGAAATCTAGAGAAATAGCACTCCTTAATACAACCATAAAACTTTTCACCAGTATATTAAAATCAATCATAGTCAACAGAATAGAATTATATCAAGAACAACAAGACTGCAGAAACAGCAAAACTACCACCAATGTGGACAAAGTAAGTCCATGGTGATTACGAGAGAATCAATTAGATGTGAATTAGTTTTCATGGACCAAATCATCAAATAGTAATATCCTTTAAGTGCCTGGGTATCGGCGTCTCAAGAGACAGATTAGTCAGCAAAGTTAACAAAAACCGACAAAGCAGCGATGTTTGAAAGACATCATATGAAAAAGAAAAATATGAACATATACTCCAAAATCAAAATATATAAAATTTGCATTCTCCCAATTATGACATACACAGTAAAAACTAGAGCACTATTACGAAAAGGATGCTCGGCAAAGCAGAAATAAAATATTAAGACAAATAACAGATATAGCACTGGGCGATAGAGCACGACATGAGGAAATTCAACAAAAGATGCAACATACACAATGTTGTAAGATCGCCGCGAAAACTCCGAAGAGGCTGGAATAACCATATTATCAGAATTCCAAACAACAGGCTTCCAAAAATAACAGGGGACAACAAACCGTAAATTACCAGACCACCTGGTAGGCCGCCCAAAAGGTGAAAAGATAACTGGACCTCAACGTCACAAGTTACTAGACCTTAAATAAGAAGAAGAAGAAGAAGGTAAACAAGTATTAGCAAAAATTATGAGGCTTGACAAATGTCAGAAATGACAGATATCAGAAATGACAGAAATAGAAACTTGTCTCCAGCTTGAAAGCTGCCTTGATCAAAGGTTGAAAAATAAAAGGACGGAAACGACATTACTCTCTACATAAGGCTTCTCATTTTAATGTATAGAAGCCTAAAACGTCCTAGGGCAATGCACTGTTATCAAATAGGTAGCATAACAAACTTACAGCTCAAAAGGTTCAACAATCAAAAGCACCACCACCCTATTCCAATCATAGTATAATACACTGCGCTGAATGAATATGATTCCTCTTGTAAGACGCGATAATAATATTTTAAGTGGCCTTATTTTGAGCAGGAATTATTTACGCAGTGTTATTAAAGTTGAAATTTTCTGTATACATAACTGACTTTAAACGAATGTAATGTAAAATTTCATAAACAATAAATTGTTTACTGGTGCAAAATTGTACCTACCTATGAAACAGATTATTTAATTTACTAGCTGTGAAACTATTTGTGGAAGTTTCAGTCAGTTTCAGAAAAATATTTAGATTTGCTCTTGGTTAGATTAGTAAACGAAAGTTAAACGTGACTGATAGAAAGAAAGAAAAACTCAAATTGATGTTCTGCTAACCTCGAAAAAAAGATATACATATAATAAGAAAACGATTCAAGATTAATAAAATAAGCGCAAAAGATATGGACAACTCACACAATTACAGGAATGTTCGTCAAATTTTGAGGGCGGCATCAAATTCTACAATTCCAATAAACCAAACTAGATCTGAACGTTTTTTTTTTAATATTAGAAAATAGTCGATCTACAGCGTTATTAATTCAAATGCAATGCGCGCCCTAATTAACAAATAATCATAAAAGGCAAAACAGTAAATTTTGCATACGAAAATATGAACACAAACTGAAATTTGCTCATTTTCATGAAGACAAGTTCAACTTGGAAAAGGTAGCATACAACGGCATCACAAAGCTTCGTGTATATAGGGAGAGACAAAAAGATCAGCCAGTGTGTACTTAAAAACATTTTGGGAACAGTAGTAAAGGACTTTTTTTTGTGGTTGATAATTTTCAAAATAATTCGCTGTTGATTTGTAATGTTAAAACTAAACTATCTGTAGCTTCAGGTACCAGACTTCACTTTGATTTGCAATTGGAATTTTTGACCTTAACCTTTAGAACAAAGATTCTTAATTTACCTAAAAATATTAGTGTTCTTTGCTGGAGCACTTCTTTCCATCGATGTTTGAAAACACAGCAGTAACAGAAGGAAGAGGTTGCGAAGGTGGAAACTAGAGGAAATAATGTGGTTTGCTATTGACTTTACAAAAAACGCAGATGGAAAAATCACTAAACATGCTTTCGTAATGCAAAGATATTTCCAGAACAAGTTTCTGGCTGCTCAACGAACAGAAAAGGTCCAAAAATATCTCATTTTATTTTAGAAATAAAAAATTTTAGAACAAAATTAAGATATGCCTAAAGTATAAACAAAATATTGGCTTGGATAAAAAAAGGGAAAAAATTAAAAAGGAGTTTGTTGTCAACCAACAAAAAAGTACCTTCAACTATTGATTTGTTGGTTTAAATAAATATCTAAGCGTATTTATTAATTTTTTTCAGCATTTTAGTTTGTGGATTGTGTATAATCCGTTCGTTATAAATATGAGATTTTTAAGTATTATTCATATGTTTCAGTTTTATTTATCAAAAATATTTACGTCTTGTACTTAAAAAATTACAAAAAAAATGTTTTTAAACCAACTATTCAGATGTACCCTAAAGTAAAACGATTTTAATTTCTACAAACGTACTTATTTAGTTCTGCTATTGCAGAAATTTACCTAGTCCGAATGTATCGAGCCATTAATAACGAAAATTACATTTACATTAACAAAAGATCTAGATATGTAGTAAAAATTGTATAAGATACAAGAAACTTTGCGTGTAGTCTCAATCCTCTTCAAAGTAAACACCTTGAGATCGCACATACTTCTCAAAGCATCGTTACCATTGTTCAAAACATTCTGCAAAGCAATGAAAACGCGAATAACTGCAAATCATTAACAACTACATTGCGATGTTTCTTTTGTTTTGGCAACACTAGCTGTGGGACGAATTTTGCCACAATACGATTCATACCAAGATCTTCTGTCAAAATTTCGCACAATTTGGTTTTTGGAAGCTCATCTTCTAGTTCTTCAATTACTAGTCTGCGATCTTTATTGATTATAACTCGCATACGTTTAATATTTAATTGTGCTATACTTATTCTGCAAAGTTCTATATTGGAATCATCATAAATAACTAGAAATCAGAGGCCTCAATAGTGTAAGTCGCAGGGCGACAAATAAATATGCACGATAGATGGACCGCCATGTTGTTATGATGAAACTAAAAATCATCAATCGCCCAGAGCTACGACTGTTTTTGTCGTATTGCATCTCACAAGTGACGAAGAACATCGAAATAATACTTCTTTCAATTGTTTGGCCTGAAGTAGCGTATTCATAATGAACAAAACGTACTCAATCAAAAAACTCAATCAACATGGTTTTGACCATACTGCAAATCTTTGTCCCTGTACATTTTCCCATTATTTTGTATGTTTCCTAACCTATTGTTGCACCCGACTTCGGGATGTACTTTCAGATACTCCCTTAGTTTGTTCTCAAACCCACTATGCTTCCACCCACATGTCCAATTTCCAGATGTCCCACTTCCATACTATATCTGCGAATGAGCGTGTTGCGTAGTCTATAAAGAATCATTGCTGCCTCTGTCATGATTTCAAAACGAAAAAGAGAAAGATCTAGCAGTGCCTCCATTGCTGTTTTTATAATACCCGTTGTTTCAATACAAGTAAGCCTTTTTACCTTACGATTATAGCGGCCCTTTGCGTCATTTTTGTCTACTATACCAAAGCTCCACATAATGTATGTGTTTGTTCACCGTATATCTAATACATCACTTTTGGTTTTAGATCTCATGTTTTTCTATGAGCTCGTCTGGCTAACACTAGTGTTGCCTCCGCTTTCCTTTTGACTTTTTGAATGTCTTGATTCCAGGTGAGTTTTGAGTCTAAAATAACTCCAAGATAATGTATTTCTACATATCGGAGTCGAAGAGATCCCAGTCATAAATTTCACTTTCTTGTAAATGCTACTATAGCAGATTTTGAGGGACTTATGTGTAGTCCCTCTGCTTCTGTCCAATTTGTGAGTAGATTTAGTGTCCTTTGCATACCCTCCATAACTGTATTGTTAAATCTTTCCTGGAGTAGTATGACCAAGTCATTTGCATATCCCAGTGCTCTATATCCGTTCTCTTTGAGTATCTTTAACAGGTCCTCCATTAGAATGTCCCATTGTACGTCATTGTTTCACCCATCATGGATCATCTAGTCTATTCACCTACAGCTTGTTTCGTCGAGTCCTTTATTCCCAAATGCTCTAGTAATTGAATCTAGGAATGTATTGTCATATGCTCCCTCAATATTCAAAACGCAGCTAAAAGTACCTCTTTGTTTTTTATAGTATTCTCCACTGTGATAAGTTCTGTAGATACTCCTGTTTTCATGATATTAACATCGATATTTTTGGGACAGATCTGGTACACTGTGTTGGTGCAGTGTAAATTCCGTAGAAAATTATATCTTTGTGACTACGTATGTAGTCAATTCGACGTTTAATCGTCCACTTTTAATAACACAGTACGATTTCAGATATAAGACATTCTAACAAACTACGAAACAACGGTTCAGTAAAAAATGTGAATTTAAATTGTGGAGTAACAAGACTACTACGGTAATCGGATCTTTCTCAGAAACCTTAGGCAATTTTGCACAAAAACCTGTGGATTTTCCCGTATAAAATACAGGGACTCAATAGCAGCTAATCGGAGATCACTAACAGCGACAACAGTGTATCGTCGGTTTTTAATGAAAAACTCATAATGCGTAACAAAGCCCGTTTTCGCCTCGATAAATTCATCTACAACCCCTACACCCATTTTGGAGAAACTGAAAACTCAATAAATTATATACGTTACAAAAAAATGTATTTAAAATTACACGTGCATCAATAAAAATGGCTGCTACTTGCTAAATATTTTCTAGTTATGATGTGAACATTTCCAAGGACCGTACAAACGATTAGCATGAGAAGTTTATTTGAATTTTGATTTACTCAAAAATTATTATCTAATAGCATTAGAAATTTTAAGTCCGCCCTGTATATAACCTAATTAGCCACTCAGATTAGCCTCCACCTACGAATTTCAGTCGCATAATTTTTTTTAATCCAAAAGAATATGTTATTACGTTAACTAATGTTTAAGAAAAATTATTTTTTATAGTATTTACTTCGCTCTGTATAGTGAATGAGTGCCTCTTAAGCCAGTCAGACAATGGGGTAAACATAAATAAACGCACCAATACCCCAGTATGAAATATGCTTTATACTTCCGAACAAAGCAGCAGTTTTTTTAAAGGAACATAAAAGATCGAATTTACTATGAACCCCAACAGGACGGTTCAACTATTGTAATTAAGAACGGAAAAGAATTTTGAAGTACATCAACATAATCCACAGCTGCATATAGTGAATGGCAGAAAGGAGTAAATGAAACAATAAAATAATGACCTATTTCACGAGCATAGAATTGTTCAGAGGGGGATTAACAACCAGTTTAGATCGGTGCCCCTCAAAAATTTAAAATAAAACTGGACACTAATACAATCATCACTAAACACTAGAGATAGAATAAATATCGTTTTTCTGATATTCGAATAGTTATTTGATGGAACTGTCAAAAAAACATGTTACCTTTTAATTTACAGTATTATTTACGAGTAAAAAATTCATCAGTCTGTTCGAGGACTTTCACTAACATTCTGATGACTGCTAAAGCCAAAACCTTAATACTTTTTTTTATACTACTACCTACAATTTTAACTCTTAAATTCGTCTTTCAAAAATATGATACAAACCAAAAAACATATGAAATTTTCAATTTAGTTGTGTATTTTTTTTCAAGATAAGTATGCAAAAGTAGTTTGACAAATAAATGGTTTCATGCTAAAGAAGTTCCCTCGGAGTTCAACACATTTGTACCAAATTTCTCTTGGTTTGCAATTCCCTTCGTTTACATTCTCTATCGCCATTTTGTACGAAGCATATTTTGTCCAGCTGGTTTTAGTTTCAGAAACATTTAGTAACCCAAACAACGTTTTTCCACGAAAGTTGCCTTCAATCTATCTAAAGTGCCGGTAACAACTATTTCTCTGGGCAGTTAATCAAAAAGTTACCTTCACCTTCTAAGGCAATGATGCAATCTCCTTTACAGTAGATGGTATGCTTTTTTATAGATCAGTTCACCTGCTACAATCTACTCTTTGAATTGCTATGTCGTCACAAAATACCACAAAAATTATTCAATTATTTTGAAACATTACCAAACAATTGGTTCATGTTTGCATACAAATTTACTTTTGGTCTGAGATAAACAGACGCGACAACCTTCTTGCACAAATTTTTTTAAAATATTCGTAGACTCTGCTACCTCGTGCATTTTCATTCATTTGTCAAAAAAAAATCATATCACAGACTTTATCAATAATTTCTGTCGCAACAACTGTTTTCGGGGCTCCTAAAGGTAGTGCAACTTCGATGTTCCTTTTATCAACTGGAATTCGTGTACCCAAAGCCTCAACGGTTTTATAAGAATGGTATTAGTCAGCCAAAGGAAAAATCCCCTAATGAAGTTTCTTTGCTATTTACCATTAAAAAACCAATTAAGTCACATAAATTATAGTTTTGTATTCCACTCGATACGGTTATGTTTAAACAAATGGCAAAGAACGAATTAACATTCGAATGTATTGTAATTATAAAATATTCGTTTATAAAAAAAACATTTATCGCCACTTATACGGTTGATGCTGTTACCCTCAATGAGTATATAAGTTATTCATTAGTTCATTAGTTAACGAAAGAGTGGACTGGCAAAGTATATAAAGTACAAATTCCTGATTGAAAAATTGCACTCTGATATCCTAACACCTACTGGATCAAAAATCTATTAAACAAGAATAGGCTTCATACATAATATAAGAGCAAGAAGATACCTCAAACTTGCTTTAATTCTGCATTTTCGCTAATATCAAACACGAAATCAGTTATAGTCTTTATTCTATAAAACCGATTATAAAAAATAGAACAATTCTGAATTTACTTAATACCGAAAGTCTCTTAAGAACAAACCAATAAAAAATTTGAAAAGGACGAGACGTAAACAAACACTTAGAGCAATAAATGATACTAATAAACTTAAAGAAAACATATAAAAGAACCAAATAAAGAAACAAAATTATTAAACATACTAAAGAAGACAGACATAAGCTATTCCAACATTTAACAACCTCGATAACAGAAACATTATTTAAAGTAGCAAATAACAATACCATCAAGGGCGGCTAAAAGGTGACCAAACAGAAAATAGAAGAAAAAAGACTACAAAGAAGGTTAATACGATACGGAAGAATACAAAGTTCACAAACGGTACGGAAAGAGATCATTGAAAACAAGAATGTAAAATTTTTACGAAAACACGAAAATCTTAATTATTAAAGATAATAAAAGAAAAACCAGGGAGTTTTTTAAAAAATTCTACATACCACACAATCCAAGAATGTAAGAAAATAACGCATATTGATTGAGAAGACGATCGAGACGAGCAATAAAGAAATGAGACGATGAAAATCAAAGCCCCCGAGGGAGGATAATATAGCGGTAGAGATAATAAAAGAAATAAAATATAAGTACATACGCTAATTCTAAAGTTAAAAAGTTTATAAACTATTTACGAAAATTATCACAAACAGAATAACAAATAAATTAAGCCATTACCAACCAACAGAACAAGTGGGATTTCGCAAATACTACAGATACCACCGATCATCTTTTAACGCTTTTGTCCATCGCATTCCTGCTGATGAAGTCCAAATATAGAGTACCACAAAATAAGTAACAACAAAGTTACAAGTTACGCAAAGAGTCATGAAGAAATATATGTCGAGTATTACAATAAGGCAAATAAAAGTAATAAATTGATTTAACAAAAGACAGAAACAACAGACTGTGAGTAAGACAATGAAAATGGGATTACGCAGGAAACATGATACTAATCTAAAGATAACAAGTGAATAAAATAATATAACAGAGGCCATAGCTGGGAAAAAGAAACCAATACAATATGATGAAAGACAAAAGAATATAAAGATTCCGATTGATACAGATTGCACAAAAGAGAGAAAGATGGAACATTTAAAGGAAGTCTATGCCCCATACTGGACTTAAGGAAAACAGGGAAGAGGGGAAAAATTGAATGAAGGAGAGGGGAATTAAAAAAGAAACGAGAGAAAGGGGGAGGTAGGAAGGAATAAAAAAAGAAGGACGAGAGAAATAAAAGAAGGAAGGGAAGAGAAGAGAGAGGACGAGAGAGGAGGGAGAGAGAGAGAGAGAGAGAGAGAAAATTGAAATTCGGAAGATAATCGGTCGGTTCTCCATTTAGAAGAAAGAATAACAATGAAAACGCTGTTTTTAAGGATCGATCACTTTTATTTTTAACTTTGAGTTGAACACAAATTTCTGCAGACTATTTAAAAGACTACTGAAATGAAT
Source organism: Sinelater perroti (assembly GCA_036346155.1). NCBI lineage: Eukaryota > Metazoa > Arthropoda > Insecta > Coleoptera > Elateridae > Sinelater > Sinelater perroti. Next base: position 436,008 of record JARFIY010000276.1, read on the forward strand.
TGCAATATACAATTTATAACCACGTATAAAACCTGGACTAAACAATACACACCAGAAACTAAAATATAATCCAACAGTAGTTTAAATAAAGCGAATCAATGTTGTGAAAACGCAGTTCATTCGATTAACTGGAATCAACGAGATGATTAAGTGTTCAACTATAACAATCTAAGTATTATCATTCAGTAAAAATTGACATCATTGATGTTCTATCACCCACATATTTTTAAAATATTACAGGCTGGAAAAAGATTTAGATCAAGTAAAAGGTGATTGCGGCTGTACATAGTTATCTTGGAGAAAATAACTATCTGGAAGGAATCCAGAAGTACCAAGCATAAAGTTCGATGGGATAACTATGAAATGCAAAATATAACTTGAATTACATTAGTTTTGTTTTCATTTTCGTCCCGGAAACTTTTCTATCTATACTTGTACAATTACTAAAGAAAAAATAAATTTATACTTTAATGTAAGAAAATAATTTATTATATAATATTGTAACGTTTCCGCTCTTGGCACTGGTGAATGACATGCAAATTTACAACCTATTGATGTACACAATAGATAATATAAAACTATGCACCATTTATGTCAACACGCTGCCGCACTTGGATTCGCTCGCTGTCGTCACTTGAATTCGGTGCCGCGGCCATTCCGCCGGGAGATATTTATACCTATTCGGAGAATACTCTAGAAACTTCGCGAACCACCGAGAGGGGCCGTACTCAAACCTTCTGGAATATTTCGACGGACATTTACGCGCCAGTTGAATTCTTAGCAGTGTCGGTCGCCGAGCGTTATGGAATGTGGATATCTAGTAACCGTGTTACAGGGAGGCGTTTGAAAATTCGTTATAATTTATTATTATACAACAAGTAAAAACCAAACAAAAATTATCAAGACAACTGGAAAAAATTAACTTGAAAATTAAATGTTGTTCCATCAAAAAAAAGCCATTTGCATTTAATACTGCTTTTATGAATCTAGGCATTCTTTTTAATTTCTGGAGTGGTACATCTCTCCAGGCATCTTGAAGAAAATCCAAAGGAGATTTTTGAACCTGGAATGCTCATTTTTTTACAATTCTGTCCAGATCACCCCATATCAACAGGGTTGACGTCTGGAGTGTGGTAGCCATGTCATCATTTTGGCTATTTCTTGTTCTTGTTGGTTTGCTAGATAGTCCTTACAAAGCTTTGAAGTATGTTTAGGATCGTTGTCTTGCATTATCACGATCCCTTCCCGATTAATCGCAACGCAGATGGTATGGCGTTTTGCGTTAAAAAATTATAATGTTCTTTCCTCATAATGCCATCGAATTTTCTTAAGTTTCCACATCAGCCAAAGAGAAGCACCCCACATTTAAACAAACCCACCTCCATGCTTGACAGTCGGAACAATACAGCTCTAGATCATATTTTCAGTCTTAGACCGAGACTCAACGATTCTTCGTTTCCGACTAAAAATTTCAAATTTGGATTCGTCGGTCCCTAATACATTTTTCCACTGTTTACTTGTCCAGGGACGATGCTCTTGCGCCCACTGAAGCCATTTAGCCATATTGCCACACCAAACAACGGTTTTTTGGTCGCAATACGACTATGAAGTTACGTTCCTAAAGACGCCGCTTTATTGTGCTGACTAATATTATTTTATCACGTTCCCGGTTAAACTCCGCAGCAATATCGGAGGCAGTTAATCTTCTATTTCGCCTACTCATCAGTTGGGTGAACTAACCTCTGCATCGAATGTTACTCGTGGTGGCCCAGGGCAATGGCGATCCCTAAGACTTTCCGTCTCTGTAGCCTTGCAATGTATGATTCACCATCGAAGCGCAAATCCTTAATGTTTTCGCGATGTTACGCACTGATAGCCTTTCCCGATGTAAAGCGAGAATGGCTGAACGAGTTTCTATGGAGAGAGGCTTATCACGGGCCATTGAATGCAAAAATTCAAAACGAGACTTGAAAAACCCAAATAAGCGACGCCAGGTCTGAATATAAACTGAGAGCTCGGAAATCGGGCTCCAGACGGTGCAGTTTTTTTCTTAAATTAATGTAAACAAACAAGGGATGGGGACAGAGAGAAAGATTAAAATGATTGAATGACAATTTAAAGACGTAAAAGCATTATCTCTTAATTGTAGTTTCCGACCTAACAAATGCTTATAAAAATGACTAATTATTTTCATTACAAATAATGTTGTCTAAGGATTAAGGGGTTAAAAAAACAAAATTTATTACGAAAAGTATAGCTATTCGCTGTATACCTGAATGTTAATGACGTGTCCATACTTTCATGAGCGGTAGTTTATATGATTCAAAACAAATGGCAAACTTAGTTCATCGAGGTCTTATAAATAACAATTCAGTAATAAATATGCAAAAGCTTCCGTTGTTCTGCATCTGCATATTGAATACAATAAAGTTATAAAAATTCCACCACATTTTAATCAAAGAACAAGTTATAATGCTTAGTAAATAAAAACGTGGACCCAGGATGATTGCAACAAAATTATGTAATTAATCAAACAAAAACCTGTAGATTAACTTGTACAACACAAACAATTATATCATTTATTTTTAACTTGTTAAAAACCGCCTTTCTCAAGCATCAGAAATATTTATAAATAAAGCAAGGAATATTTATTTAACCGGCATTATCAAAGAACAATTATATACTGGTACATTTAAAAATATTGTAACGCAATTAAACACTAATATAATTACTACCAGGAGAAATAAAGCAATGTTAAATGAAGAATGTAATATAATGAGGCGTCTTAACTATTTTGAACTTGACATTTTAACAGATGTTCCCCTTGTTATTATCACATTAAAGTGTTAAAGAAAAGTCATACTACGCAGCATTCCTTGTTTATTAGTTATTGCATGAAAACAATGGTGCTTTTAACTAATCAAAAAACCAATGATGTTAACATGTTTACGAAACTGTATATTTGGTATATTAATACAGGGTGGAGGAAAACTACTTAACTCTTCTTCAAGTTGAATAAAGAAAAAACGATAGGATGTTTAAAATTTATTTTTATAGTTTAAAGCTACAAAAGTAAAAGTTTATTTTAATAGTCCCTAGTTATCGATGCACTATTGAAGTGTTATACCGAAGTTCTTCATTACTCTTTCCAACATGTGTTGAGGAATACGCCTGATTTCTTGGCTTATTGCATTTCGTAGGACTTGAGCAATGCTAGAATAATATTTGTCTCAGGGGTGAGGGGTTAAGCACCTAAGAAATATCACATGCACAAGGTTCTTACTGTATGTGTTGTAGCTCCATCTTGTTCGAAATAAACGTTTTCTAGTTGGAGGCATCGAGATGCGGTGCGAAAAATTGACGAATCATTTCCAGGTATAGATTGAAAGTGACAGTAACACATTGGTCTCCCTCCTCAAAAAGTAAAGGCCAATAACTTTATTTACTTCACGCCAAACAGCAACACGTTAGCTGTATAAAGGATTGTCATGGATATTTCGTAGCTGGTTATCACTCCAATAACAAATGTCTTGTTGATTAGGCAACCAGACAACTGAAAATCCGCTTCACCGGTATAGTTTCCGTACATTTCCAGACGATTTTGTCAATCATGTTTGGAAGGCCCCTTTGGAAAGATGCAAAAATCGAAGAACAGTACGGCCAGTAAGTGAAGAGTAACGAAATGTTTGAGCGTAGATCATATGGAGACTGCAAAATGGAATGTCTTACTGTATCGATGTCTCCCCTTCATACTGCAAAATCAGTATTTCTGAACCTTTCTAGCCACCACAACATCGATTTTTAATTGGGAACGGAAGCTCAAGGCGTAAGTTGAAAGCGCGTTCGGAATTCCGAATGTACGCTTCAACAGAAGTTCTCCTTCATACTGCAAAATCAGTATTTCTGAACCTTTATAGCCACCACAACATCGATTTTTAATTGGGAACGGAAGCTCAAGGCGTAAGTTGAAAGCGCGTTCGGAATTCCGAATGTACGCTTCAACACAAAAATATTTCTGTTTGTTGATCCACTATGTGATGGCTACTAAAAGTCCATGACCTTCCTCAAAAATTAGGGGTGAGTTTTGCTCCACCCTGTACATAAACAAAATGCTTGGTATAAGCACTCAACTTCTGAAATAAGATAACTAATGTACTAAATACAGAGAAAATCTAAAATTCACTAAAATTAGATGTCTAGAATCAACAGTGTAAAAAGGTCGGATGGCTATTCTGGACTATCCGACAAGAAAAGTCATTGCTAAAGCGCACCGATAACCTCTGAGAGCAACAACTTTCTCAACGAGTAATTATGCACGCTCTTCTAGGTGAAGTCGACAAATTATCGTCGTTAATCGTTTGGCGTTGATAGAGTGCTACAACTGCCGTATTATGTTATAATTTATTTAAGTGTTAATTACCTTGTAAGTAATTAACATTAATAAATAAAGGTACTATGAAAGTAAGTCATCTTTATGATTTTAAAAATATGTACTTCTGTTGGCACAAAATTGTAATCTGTAGGTAGTCAAAAATTATATTATTTTCATTTTTCACAATACTCGTCTTTAAACTCAATACACTTCCACGAGGGCAATTCGGAATCATTGAAAGACACGCGTAGATACAAAATCTATATTATACACATTAGAAACCTACAACAGTACATTATTTTCCGACGTAATCGCCACGCAAATTGGGGCACTTGTCATAACGTCTTAAAAGGTTTGAAATTCCTTCTAGAAGAAAACTCTCTTTCTCTTCAAAATAAAGCCACCCTGTAACAGCAAAAAGCGGTGCGGCGTAAGCCTCTGTTTCATTTGCACAACGGATCTTTTTGACAATTTCCTTGCACAAATTTATCGCCGACTACCGGCGGGTGTCCACGTCTTGCCTCGTCGTGCACGTTAGTGCGTTCATTTTTACACCATTGACGTATGACAGCTTCATTTATGGCGTTTGCAAGCAATTACAGCTGCAGAATGTTTTTTCGCACACGGAAATCGTATTACTGTACGCACTTCATATTTGGCAGGATTTTCTATAGCGTTCATTTTCAATTGATCTAGCAGATCAGTAAACTGCAACACAACCTTCTTCTTCCTCTCCGCACTGCTTCCCGAACTACTATATAAGGTCGCTATCCTCGTCTATTTTTTACGCATGCGCAAACGGGGATTTCTCTCAAATATTCCGTAGACACTAAATGAAAAATAGTAATTAAAAATGGTAAAGTTTCTTTCATAAACATGGAGCTTCGCAGCAAGAGATAAGTGTGTGTTTAAAAATGCCCTTGTAAGCAGTGAATTGTATTACTGGCCAATTTAAAAAAAAAAACGATAAACAACCAGCGGTGCTAAGACCCACCTAATGAAGAAAATGAACAGTAGGGAGGAGAGCTGTTGAGAATCCCATAAAAACAGTGACCAAACTAAAACAGGTATGAGAAAACAGCAGGGACATCATTAAATTGCATAATGTGGGGCTGTATAATTGCGTTCTCAAGAAAGAAACGTTGCTGACACCTTTTCAGAATAAAAGTTTACAGAACTGGGTAAGAGAGATGATCTTTTGGTGGTTCGCCATTCTTTTCATTTAACCACAATGGTCGAACCTATGCATGGAGGCTTTCATTCAATCAATTGAATGATAAATGCTTTCACCAGACTATAAAAAGGGGTGTAAGGGTGGAAAAGCGCAAGACCATAGCTTCTGCCACCTAAATGCTAACCTCTCCTTTACGTGATGCACCCTATTTTTACAAAAGAGGCTCTAGCGACCGAGTACCGGCAATATAACCGAAAACAAGATACGTGTAGGAGGAAATGCTTATATCTTGACAAACACTATTACAACATAAGACCGATGCAGAAGGAAATGGGAAACCACTGCATCCAAGATAATGATTCCCTAGTTAAATATATATCCGGAAGTAAAATAGTCCCACATTCGGATTTCCGGGCTGGGACAACTAGAGAAAGGATCAAAAAACGAAATAAAAACACAAAATAAATAGCATACTGGAACGTGAGAACACTACTACAGTGCGGGAAATTGGAAAACCTAAAGATAGAAATGAGAAGAAAAAGCATTGACATACTCGGAATAAGCGAAATAAGGTGGCCACAGCAAGATGATTTTTGAGTGATGGCTATAGATTAATCCACACGGGAGCTACACAAGATGGAAATGCAGGAGTGGGAATAATGCTAAGTAACGTATTAGAAAACAGAGTAAAGGGGTACCTATAATACAACGAAAGGACTATAATGGTGAAATTGGAAACAAAACCGAAGGATCCAGTAATCGTTCAAGTATATATGCCCACAACGGCTCATGATGATGACACGGCAGAAAGTATATATGAAGATATTGAACAACTAATAAAATATGTGAAAGGAGATGAACACTTGTTAATCATGGGTGACTGGAACGCGGTAATAGAAGAGGGAAGAGAAGGAAGAATTGTAGGGAGCTACGGACTGGGAAGAAGGAATGATAGAGGAGAACGTTTGGCCGAATTCTGCGAAAAACACAAATTAGTAATCGCCAATACGCTGTTCGAATATCATGTAAGGAGGCGATATACCTGGAAGATGCCAGTAGACAGAAACAGATACCAAATTGATTACATATTAATAAAACAAAGATTCAAGAACCAAGCAAAAGACTGCAGAAGCTACCCAGGCCCAGACATAGATAGCGACCACAATCTTGTTATGATGAAATTTAGGGTAAACCTAAAGAAATTAAAGAAGAAAGACACAATAAATGGGAAATCGAAAAGCTAAAAGAAGAAAGAACAGTTAAACACCTACAAGAAAAAGTAAAACAAGAGATTGCAAATAAAATAAGAACTAATGATAACAATGCAAAGAAGTGGGAAGACATAGAACAACGAATAATAAAACGAGCAAAAGAAACTATTGGAACGAAAAATAAACAAAATAAGAAACCATGGATAACTACAGAAATAATTGACTTGATAGAAAAACGAAGGAGGTATAAAAACATAAACACAGAACAGGGACAACAAAGGTACCGGGAACTCAGGAACAGAATACAAAGAGAAAACAAAGGAGCAAAAGAAAACTACATAAAAGAAAATTGCGAGGAGATAGAGCAAGATATGAAAAATGACAAAATGGACAAAGCATACAAAAAGATCAAAAATATGGTTAGAGAAAAGAAACTAAATGCCATGGAATACAAAATGAAAATGGAGAAATAATAACAGACAGCAAGGAAATAGCGGAAAGGTGGAAGAGATATCTAGAAGAAATATATAAAGAAGATGAAGAAAACCCGGCTAACGAACTAGAAATAAATGAGAACGAAGGAGAAGAAGACGATAGAACAATACTAAGATCAGAATTTGGCAAAGTCCTAGATCAAAAAACACTAGACATAATTTATAAAAGTATACAGGAAATATATAATACAGGACTAATTCCAAAAACATTTACAAAAATCCTAATAATAACTATGCGGAAAAAAATAACAGCAAGAAAATGTGAGGAGTACAGAACAATCAGCCTCATAACACATGCATCGAAAATCCTCATAAAAATCCTACAACGTAGAATTGAAAAAAGAATAGAAGAGAAATTATCAGAAGACCAATTTGGGTTCAGAAAAAATACAGGAACCAAAGAAGCAATCATGGCGCTACGAGGAATAATAGAAAAGAGGATTGAGAAAAATAAACAAACATACATTGCTTTTATTGACGCTGAAAAGGTATTCGATAAAGTAAACTGGAGAAAAATGTTCGAAATACTGAAAGAAATGGGAATAGAAGAAAAAGAAAGAAAAACTATATACAATATTTACAAAGACCAAACAGCGGTTATAGAGTATGAAGGAGAAAGGGAAGAAGCGAGAATTAGACAAGGGGTTAGACAAGGCTATCCGCTGTCACCCTTGCTGTTCAATTTGTACATACAAAAAGCCATAGATGAACTGAGAATAGAAAGTAAAGCAGGAATAAAAATACATGGAAACACACAATCCATAGGAGATATGGACAAGATATTTAGAGAGGAACATAACATAAAAATAAACAAAAAGAAAACATAAGTAATGGTCTGTGGAAAAAACGAACAGAATATAAACAATATCAGCATAGATAACGAGTCGATTAAAGAAGTCAACGAATTTAAATACCTTGGTAGCATAATCACGAAAGATGGAAGAAGTAGAAGAGAAATAAACAACAGAATAAATCTAGCAAAACGAGCCTTCTATAACAAAAAACAGTTACTCAAAGCCAATAACATCGCCATAAAGACTAGAAAACAGTTCATTCAAACATATATATGGAATACAGCACTATACGGCTGCGAAACATGGACAGTAAGCAAAAGCGATAGAAGGAAGCTAGAGACATTCGAAATGTGGTGCTATAGGAGACCTCTAAAAATCAGCTAGATGGAAAGAAAAACCAACGAAGAAGTGTTAGCACTAATGGGTGAAGAAAGAAAAATATGGAAACATATCAAAAAAAGAAGAGACCAAATGATAGGACATGTTTTACGAAGAGAAGGATTACTGAAAACAATAATAGAAGGAAAAGTAGAGGGGAAAACCCGAGAGGAAGACCACGGTTGAGTTATATAAAATAAATAATTGAAGACACAGGAAGCAAAAACTATCAAGAAATGAAGAGAAAAGCGGTGAATAGAGAAGAATGGATTGCTGCCACAAACCAGTCTGAGGACTGAAAACTGAGGAGAAGGAGACTATAAAATATCGAAGAGTTAGCATAACTGGTATTATATGCCATCTGGTATCATGGCACTCCACGTTTTATTTTGAGTAATTGCCGTCAAACACATTGAAATTTTGTGTGAAGACTTCCACCTATCTTCAATAATAATATTCTTGTTAAGGAAAACGTTATTTCATGGCGGACGTGGAAAGAGACTTTTAACATTTCCGAAGCAGTCTCCAGATGTAAACCCGATTGAAAAGGCCTAACAATAAAGCTTAGTTAATGGTAGCAGCGACAAAAGAATAACAGAAAATACCCTAGAAAACTATAGGCTATATAATCAGTATCAGCCCAAAAATTAAAATCATTCTATGATAATAAGAAATATTCGACCAAGCATTCATTGTAAGTATTAGCTAAATATGTGAGTGTAATTTATAAAACCAGCTTTCAAAACAACATTTTCGTTCTTTTTGAATCATTTCAGAAACAAGTTTTTTTAAACATCTTCGGAGGTTGCACTCGTACATCACCTACTTTATCTTTAACCAACGAAATAAAAAATAATCACAAAAGTGCCTGATCAGAAGTGTATGGCGGGTGATCTACCAATTACAACCTATAAGCCTCTAAAATTCCTTAGTTTGATGTGCAGCATAACTTTAACCGTGATAGTTGTGATTTTGAGGGCAACACTGGAAATCATTTTCTTCCCGATATTTAAAGATTGTTTCACTTTGATTGGACTAGCATCTCTTGAGAATATCCATTATGCCAACTGAATTTTCAGTCAACTCCCGTCACTGTTAATAATGTAAACTACCTCAACCATATTTCTTAAGAGTGTTCTTGCACCAATCCACAAGCGGTTATTTTTATGACTGATAAACTGTAGGGTATCTACCAACAAGTTGTCCTTACACTTAAATGATAATGCAAAGTTTTCTTTATCGCAGTCCTTCCAATGTCCAAATATATATAGTTATATGCAACTCGATTATTCTTTAATCTTTTTTTTCTTCGCCAAAAAGATCGTCAAATATAATCCGTTCAAATTTGAATTTGTTATGCCAGTTGTAAACCAAATTCATTAAATGCAGCACGACATTATATAACATTATCACTTAGAGTTAAAGCACTTAAGTGGTAGTGAAACATGGCTCTAAAATTTTCTCTCGTTAAATTATTTTTCTGGTACGACTCTTTTTGAACTTTTTTGTTTTTAATAATTAGGATTACTTCTTTTGGTATCCTTAGTCTATTAGTTTATAGAAACCTTCATCTTCATCCTCTTATTGTCAAGCAATAAACTAAAAAGAGGGTGCGAACTTAAAAGCTTCTATTTGACATCATAATTGTAGGGTGATCCAAACACAAAATATTGGAATAATCCGAATTTTATTGCTGTCAGTGTAATCTACAGGCTTAGCAGTTACTTAGGAAATATGGTATCGGCCAAATACCCCCCCATTACTCCGTTGAAATGTGACCATTCCTTAGCGAAGTTTTCCATCATGCTTTCCAATAAATACAACTCTATTTCAGAAATTATACATTTTTTAGTTCTGGAATCGTATCAGGTTTATTGACATAAATTCTTTCCTTTGGATAACCCAGAAGAAAAAAAATCTAATGGGGTTAGGATAGCAAGGCCGCGGTAGCCAATTTATGCCACCCCTCTGCGAGATAACACAACTAGGAAATTTAGTTTGAAGTAAAGTGTTTTATGTGCTATGTGACATGTGGTTCCATCTTAGTTTCTCTGACAAAAAATATCTCTTAATAAAGCACATCATCGACAATAATAACGTTGCCAGCTTCGTTCTAAAAAAAGTATGAGCCAATGATTCCTCCAGTCCACAATGCGCACCAAACGGTGAATTTTTGTAGATGCGTTGGTATTCGTGAATAGCTCTTGGATTTTCACTACTCCAGATGCGGCAATTTTGACAATTCAAAGCCATTTAAAGAAAAATGAGCTTCGTCGCTCAATATAATTTTTTGCAAAAAGTCAGCATCGACTACTGTCTTACCTAAAACCCAGTTCAAAAATGTACGGTGTTTCTGGTGATCTCTGGTGGACTCTGCCATATTTTTAGATGCCGACTATGCAAATGCAAACTTCCGACACTCACAGACCGCAAGTTGCGCGGAATTCAAATCTTACTTTTTAATTTGGATCACCCTATATAAACTCTATAAGTTGTTATATACTTGGGCTATAATAGAAATATTGTTTTTCAATTAATGTATGCATTATTCGTGTCTAGTGTTCGATTACAAGCACATCTCGGTAATCGAACAAGTTCGACTATAATCTACGTATAACAGTCTAAATTTGAAAACCCTCAAAAATACATGCAGATGTACAACTACTATTTGCTCCATCTCTAACCATAAGACTATATCGGTTAAAAATGTAATAATGTAATATCTATACAACTATGTTAGTCTTCTTTTATTTAGCCTTATATTCATAAATTTCGCCCTAACCGTGCATCTACAGTTAGTAAACTCATCAAAATTAGAATACTTCAGTTTTGGCGTCCTTCAGTGAATTGACCATTTACATGACCTATCCTGTAATCACTGCAAAACAAATGGAACAGTGAGCACTAATGATAAATATAAGAAAAGTCACTGATAATTAATAATCCAAAAAATAAGGGGGGCAAAATTCCCCCTTTCTAATTTCAAAGAAAGGTTATGAAGCTAAAATAGACAGGCAGTGGGGGTTTTATAAAACACAAGTAGTGGGAAAGTTTTGCCTAGATGGGCCCTTAGTTGTCAATTTCGTGAACGAGTGAACAGAGAGGTTGTAGCTGTACAATGTGATTTTCAAATTGCACTTCCGTCTCCGTCCCCATTCAAAAATTGATTTTTTGTGAGTAGGGGATTTGAAAACTACTAGTATTTAGAATGCGCGGACACCGAAGAATATCGGAGCAGTAGGACGTTCCTGGTAAAGACCTTCGTTTGCATCCACACATACGTGCCACATGACATTGTTTTCTTTACTAACTAAACACGAAATGCATTAAACAAAACTTTCATTATTAGAGTGACAACAACTTCCAATCGATATGTAAAAATAATTTGACAATTTTTGGCATCAAATCTCGATGCACTTCAACTGGAAACTGTTTGGTTCCAACAGGATGGAGCCACAGCCCATATAGCAGAAGCTTCGCTCAAAGTACTGCTCTCAACACAGTAACGTCGCTTATCCGGCTTACTCATTGGATTGTGCTCTAAGTGACTAATTTTTATGATAATCTTAAAACTGAGTTTATAAACATCGCCCTAAAATTCGTCAAGCCCCATAAAGTACAATACATCACGATTATTCTCCAACATGTTAAAAGAAGTAACGAATGGCTTCAGCATAAGGCTTCAACAGTGCATAGAAAATGAGGGACACCGTGCATTGCAATAAAACTTCCAGTTCTGTAGTTTTACCTTGTGAACAAACATTTTGTATACCATCTATCGCTTTTGCCATATTCAACCTGGAAAAGAAAGAATGAAAGCCCAAAAAATATTGAGTTGGCAAATAAATGTTCTGTTTTTGTTCGGCGAAAGTTTATTCCGATTATCTTTGGTTGTTTTCGACATGATCGCGCAACTAAAATGATCATGTTTAGGGAGATGTTTCGTTTAACGTTGTTATACATAGAAAAGTGAAAATGGAAGCGAATAACATTTTCGACATACTTTGTTCTATTATTTCCAATAAAGCAAATCTGTTACGAAGATACGTTTTGGAAAGTTAAGGAGGCTTCTTGTTTCGGTGGGCCAACCGAGATTGAGTTCCAGTATTGTCAAGATCATCATCAAGAAAAATCTACCTCAATCAGTATAGAAAATTGTTATGATAAGATAAAAGTGTAGAAAAGTTTGGAAAAATTAACCAAAGCAAATTTAGCCACTCGCGTATTCATCTCCAATTCACTAAGAAATCGCCAATGAAACAAATCATTCTTAAATGGGATGGTACCGGACGACAAAAAGTAGATCGTCTACGATAATGTAACTTCTAAAATATTATAGACGTACCATAACGAGATTGCGCCCAAGAAGATCATGCTCTTCGTGTAGTGGGGTTTCAAAAACTGTTCAAATCAATTGATTCTGCTCACAATTAACTATATCGGGCCAAGCACTTCCCAGAAAATATTCAGAACTAGGAAATCGAAAAACTATTGTCTTCAATCTCAACAACGTCAGGCTTCATAAGCCTCTAACCATCCAAAGGCAACTGCTCACTCTTAGCTGAAATGTTTTACTTATTCTTAGTGATCATAAGATTTGGCTTCTTTCTCATTACCATCTATTCCGTTCATTAGAGGAATGTATGAATGGAAAAACTTCCAATGATAAACAGACCACCAAAAACCCCTTGCTCGATTATTCGACGCTAAGTCTAAGTTTTGAAAAATATTGCAAAAAACATCGAAAAAACATGATCAATGTATAAGTGATTAATTTTATTTTGTACGTTAAAACAACTTATCCTACAGCTTTTCTACCCTTTCGGGTGTAAGACGATTAAAATTGGGTCACTGTTTTTCGTCTGCATATTTCTTTTGATTCTTTTCTGTCTTGTGCCTTTTGTTTCACTTCATGCCACTTAATAACACGTATTTCCGTTGCACTTTTCACTTCTTCTATCCACGTTCTTCTCGGTTTTCCTTTTTTCTTCGTCTTTTTATGAGGTTTGCTTTGAACTCTGTATTCTCCTCTATTCTTATTACGTGCCCCAACAATCTCATTTTGTTGTTTTAAAAATCCCTCTAAAAGTATTTTTCTTTATTTTATCTTTTCTAGTTTTCCGTAATAATCTCATTTATAAACTTTGAATTTTGCTTATCTGGTTTTGAGTTAAAGTCCATGTCTTGGGCCGGTAAGTAAGTATTTCAAAAGCTTCCTTCGGTATTTGCTTTTTGTCAGAAAGGTATTCTTTATTGCGTTAAAGAGTCTTCCTGCTTCACCCATCCTTGCATCTATTTCTTCGTCTACTGTTTTGTGATATTATTCCCCCTAGGTACTTAAACTTGTTGACTTGCTCCAATGTTGTTTCTTCCAATTTTATCTGAAGTGTTTTCTCATGCCTATTTACAGTCATCGTTTTCGTTTTGGGTTTACGATCTTCATGTCAATTTATTTTAAACTGTTATTATAAATATTTAAGTTATTGTTCATTGTCTTTTCATATTTTGCAATAATGATCATAGCGTCCATGTATAACACTTCTAAAATTCTTTTAGTTTCCAATGCCCTACTTTATATTGTTTTATTTTGTTTTTCCCTTTTCAATAGCTTCATCCAAAACTATTGTGAATAACAAAGGGCTTAGGATGCACACTTTTGTTGTTTAAAACATTTGTGACTTCACGTTTAAATTTGCCAAAGTTCTTAGACTGGCCATACAGTGCTTTTACTCTTTATATTATTTTGTTATTTATTTTTCTTTCTTTCAGTATTCTCCATTTATTTGTCCTATTTACCCTGTCAAAGGTTTTCTCTAAATCGAGAAAACTGAGGTGGATCACAGCATTTTCCTTAATTACTTTTTCAATTATTTGCCGTACTATGAAATGTTCATCTGTCAATCTTCTATCCTTTCTAAATCCATATGAATCATCTACAGTATTAAAATAAACGCGTCTTATTTTATTCTAAAAACTGAGTGAATTTCTTTACCCGTCCATTAAAAACCTAATATAATAGAGTTGTAAGATTTTCATTATTGTTGTTAACATGTCAAAGTTCACCTTCAAAGAATTTTTGTTACAAAACTCTAGAGAAGTTCATTAGTTATTATAATCTGGAGAAATAGATCAATGTATGGGAAAAGAAGTTCTCAAGAGGCAATAAAATGGAAAGTTACTGAAGCATACCCTTGTATTAACAAAATATAGCTTAAAGCTAATGGATTACCTCTAGAAGCTACAGTCTGTGAGTTAATTCACAATTTCATTGACTTAGGTTTTGGCGACTATCTGATAAACGGTGAACTACAACAGATAGAGTCTACTATGGCTTCTATTTTAAAATCAAACAGCAAATAGTATTATTAACAAACCTATACACCTACCACATACACTCAGTGCACTCGCTGTTATGACGTCTTTTGGCCTTTGAAACATCAACTCGCATTGAAAAGATACGACAACTCTAATGAACTCATAGAAGACGTACGTACAGTTCAAGAGTTTTTCTAAGTTTTATGATCATCAAGCTTCCGAGAGCGCACAAGTATCTGAATGCAACCGATTTAATTATTACAAGATTTAAGTTTTTTAAACTTTTCACTTTAACCATAATTGTTTAAGCAATAACATTCAACGAGATATTATCGCGTTTGTTCGTAAAATTGCATGTCACGTTTTACTAATTTTGTGAACCATCAATTTAAGGATGATTATTTCACATAGCCTCAAAAATAGAATGGTCCAATTTGAACTTTAGGAAGTCTTTCCTGAATGAAACACAAAATAATGGAACAATCCGAATTTTATTGTTATCGGTGTAAAGTACAGACTTGGCAGTTGCGTATGAAATCCGATGTCCGCCAAATTCCCTCCACGATTTCGCGACCATTTTTTATCGAGTTTTCCTATAAATAGAGCTCCATTTCAGAAATTACACGTCTGATGTTCTTTTTAACCCTAGAGTCACAGCAAGTTTGTTGACATAAACACTTTCCTTCCAATAGTTCCAGAAAAATAAGTCTAATGGGGTAAAATCCCAAGACGTGATGACTAATCGATGTCACCGCTCTTCAAGATAATACAACCAGAAAATTTCGAAGTAAAGCAAGTGTTTCGCGTACTGTATATGTGGTTCCATCTTGTTGAAACCACAAGTCACTCACGTTCAAAAAAAATGTTTAACATCCCTAATAGCGTATACCATTGATAATAACACTATTGCTAGTTTCATCCCCAAAAAAGTACTGGCTAATTATTCCTACAGCCCACAATGCACACCAAACAGTGCATTTTTGCGGACGCATTGGTTTTTCTTAAATAGCACCTGGATTTTGACGATTCACAAAACCATTTAAAAAAAATTCGTTTTTTGAAAAAAATCCGTATCAACCGCTATATTTTCTAAAAACAAGTTTACAAATGTTCGGCGTTCCTGGTAATCTTTAATAAACTTGAACATGTGTTTAAATACCAACAGTACAAACGCAAATTTCCAACGTTCCCATAATGCAAACGGCACGCAATTCAAATCCTAAAGTTCGGTTTAGATCACTCTATATTTCGTAACTCATTGGTTGTTAAACATTTATAACTTGAAGTACTTTTTACTTCATAAATGTTCGTTATTCTGTGAAACGCAAGAAGGACAGCATTAGTTCAGCTTAACAGAGCATAATCTAACAGGCAGGTGTAACAAGGGGCAGGCGAAGCTTTTTGCTATTATTAATCAACCGAGTTATGCAGGTGTCCGAATGCCCGTCGTTAATCGACTTTTTTAACGACTATTTGCATTTTTCTGGCAAAAAACTTGCCCACGCTGAAACAACGAATGTAATTATATAACGGAATTCGTTAGCTGGACAGACTAAACGCTCAAATTTATGACTAATTGTGTCTGTATCAGTAATACGCATAAATCTTCGATGAATGTTCAGTATTTAAGCTCATTGAAATCTACGTATTTTGCCCATGTATCCGTTAGTATTTTTAGTATTCAGCCTCACTATAGAAAAGAAATTAGTTTTGCTCATGAGTTTCAATTTAGATGTTTTTGTCGTAGATCAGACATCACTTTTTCAATTTATTTTTGCAACGCTAGTTTCTATTATAAAATTAATAAAAACAAACATAAACTGAAATACCAACCGACTGCAAAAATTCGCGACCAATTTCAAAATATTAAAAACACAAGCAATCATTTACTTGATACAGTCATCATCATTTTCTGCAGTGACCTAACGTTTAACAAGCTTGTAAATTCCTTAAAAGCATTCAATGGTAATTTTTGATAGCTTCCAATGAACCAAAATTCTTGTCATTCAAACTGTTCTGCAGATACCAAAACTCATGAAAAGTTAAAGAATACAGTGGGTGTTAACTCCTTCATTTGGGCGTTGTGATGAAGGTATTTTTCGTTAATTTTCACACTCAGTTCGATGAGTTGCTCGAAGCAGTTGTTCGCCGTGATTGTTTCGCCAAATAAGAGACGTTCGGAAATTATACTCTTGCACTCAACTGACAACAACACCTTCATTACACCGACCTTCTTTGCTTGTATTTTGTTGTACATGATCCACCTTTTATCCTCCGTTGCGATTCGATCTAAGAAAACCCCTTTTTTTGGTGTCCAAGCAGGGAATTGATCGTAGAGATGCTATCCAACTTATCGGTGCCCATCAAGCTTGAAAGTAAATCCAAATTTGTTTAATGGTGAAATGCAAACACTGTCAAATATTGAGATTCCCAGTAATCATTTTAATTGTAATCCTTTGATTAAAATCGGAATTTTAAAATTTGCAAAATCACCTTTTTTAGTGTTCAGATAAACAGCTCAAATATTAAATCGATACATAATTATCTGTCTTTGTTAAAAAACAATAATAATCATTAAGGAATGTAATCATCTTCAACTTCAATTATTGCTGCGCATTTGCCTAATGGTCGACTCCGCATCGAAGAAAGACTAGTTCTTCAAAGCAATCCACGTTTTATATTCGGCATAAACTCATTTAAATCATCATAGACTTTTCTCACTTATTAGTTATTCACTGATCTATTAATGTGATAATTCTTGGAAGCCTAAGTAAGACAGTAAACTAGATGACAGAACAGTTCCTATCTCTTGTTGGTGATGGATTCGACTGCAGAGCATTCGATACAGGGACAGGCTTTGTCGTGATAAAAGGCGATGTCTTTTGGCTAGAATGGCATCAAGCTAGGCCAGATAATCGCTGCTGTTAATGTTGAACTGCCTTTTGCCACTTCTGAATAATTACGATTCAATTTTTTTATTGATGTTTCAATACTCGCTCCATTCGGAAACTCGCAATAGTGCAAATGTGACTTTTTGTTCTCGATTTTGAAATATTTGTTTTAAGCACAAAGCGACTCACTGCAACGTGCTACATTAACACATAGTTCTGCCACCTGTCCTTCGGTCTGCATAGCTCTAAAACAAAAACCAGCGTCGCCAAACGGCAATATATCTACCAAATGTAAGAATCGAACTTTTGCAATCATGTGATATATGACATACATCACAAATCTGTAAAAAAATCACAGGAACTTAAAGTGATAAAAAAGAAAAATAAAATCCGAAGTAACAAATAAGTTTGTGTAGAAATCGAATTAAAGAGAATCGCTGACATAATCATTCTTGTGAATTAGTAGACCATATACATATTTGAAAGTCGACATGGACCACCGAAGGTAACAAAATATTTTTAAAAAAGTTCAAAAATGCAGACATTTTAAAAACATTTTCCTATAAAACAATCAATACAATGTTGGAGCTGGCGCCTAGGCAACGAAGCGGTTGCCTCGAAACACAACATTTTTAAACGACATCAGTCAATTTAAATTTAGTAGGCGAATTAATAAACTTTAAGATATTTCGCTTCAACTATTCAACAAGTTTTTGCTAGCAAAAATTATTCTGATTTATTTCAACACTTAAAATAAAAAGTCAATTCTCAAGTCAATGTACCGCTTTGTACAACAGACATTAATAGTACACTCGTCAACGTATAACGTATTTTTCATCATTCATGATGATACTGAAAAGGAATAAAAGGCTGCTACCGTCCAAGTTATTTATGGCTTTCAGCATTTCTCTATCTTTCGTAGTACTTGTTCTCGAGCCTCAGTAGATATGCCTCGCTTTGTAGTCGCCTCCGGAAATGAATCTGTTGCCTAGTGTATGCAAATAATGTTCATAGTTTTATTGTTCGTTGTTGTATCGTGGTGGGCAATATACAGCAGATAGAGTAAGTGGCCCTAGCCAGTCTTTGATAACTATGGATGTGGCTTGTAGGTGGGGTTCGCTGTATTTAAGGAGTTCGTGGTGTTTGATAGCATTATGTTGTGTTACGTAAAGAGTAAGGCCTGGTATTTTAAGGTAGTATCAATACTACGTCGAGACAATGAATATTAATAAATGCAATGAGTTCTTCTTTGTGGTGTATCAGCCCGTTGGCGTTCCATACAGCTATTATGGGTTTTAGTTACGATTGTAGTTAGCAGGTTCAGCATGGTGCTGATCTGTTCCATCAATTGTTTCATCGTCTGTTTCAGAGCTGCTATGTCGTTAGGGTGTTGTGGTGATCCCGAGTTCGGTAGGTTGGTTGCTTTGCTAACGTTGTATTGGGTATTGTTGGTAGCTGCTTGGGCATAAGTGAAGCCAGGTTGGTAAATATTTATGGTTGAGATCATTTTTGGTCTCTGTGAAGGAAACATTTTCAGGTAGAGTTCCTTGTAAACAGGACAACCTTTATAACTTGCGGGGTGATTCCCGTTGCAGTTTACACAAGTAACTTCTTTGTACTTAGTTGTGTGTTTGCATTGTGAGGTGGAGTGTAGACCAGTGCATTTAACGCATCTGGGTGTGCGATTACAAAAGTTTTTCGTGTGACCATGTCTTTGGCACCTAAAGCATTGTTTTTTTAGTAAGTAGTGGTTCAAATTTCACGATAGAGTGCATAAGTTTGTCGATTTTATATATGTCTATGGTGTTATGATTTTTTTAAATCTACGACAAAGAGAGGTAGTTCTAATTTTGTCCCAGGTTGTTTTATGTTCCATATGTTGGTTGCTGAATGGCCGAGAGATTGCAATTCCGTTTTTAATTCGTTTGTGTTAGTGGAAGGGTGTAAGTTTCTAAGGAAAACACGAAAACCCCGTTCCTGTTTAACTTTGTAGGTATGATATTCCGTATTTTTTCCTTTAAGCCTTTAGTTATAATCATGTATGTTTCTGGTGTTTTTGAAAATATTTTAATTTCATCATTTGGGAGAGCCTTAATTGTGTAATTGTCTTTAGCTAGCGCTTCCACAAATTTCATTAGGGGTTCAATTGTTTTGACGCCCGAAACAAAAATCGGTGGGGGTTTTAGTTAGGTTTTTGTGGATGTGGACGTCTCCTGTTCATTTGGATTTTCATTTTGGAGTGGAGTAAAGCGATTGGTTGGATTTAGCCAATAACTTGTAGTTTTAAGTTGTTTAGTTTGGTTCATCTGTTTATCAAGGTTGTCTTGCCAACCACGTTTTTGCTGACTACTTGCCAGTTTGAGTCTTGTGATGTTGAGGCGTTATGCGTTATGAAATATTGGTTGAGTGGAATGTTCATGTAAACGAAGGTTAACGTACGTCTTGAATGGGATTGGGGCTGCGGCAGGGCGTCATTGAGCGGAGGCAGTCCATGGAGGAGACGGGGCACCCGGCCGAGCGAGACGGCATCCCATTCAGCGTGGCGGAGCCGGAGGAGCGACAACTGTGCTGCTACGCGGACGGATCGCGGGCGGACGACGGGAGAGCAGGGGCCGCGTTCGTGGTCATGCAAGGGGCGGAAGAAATATACTGTGGTAGAGCAAAACTCGCAGACTGGAGCACCATCTTCCAGTGCGAGTTAGTAGCCATCCGAGAGTGCCTGACGTATATCCATAGGCACAGAGCAGTGATCCCTAGATGCGCGGTGATATCAGACAGCAAGTCAGCGCTACTTGCTCTCAAGTGTATGAGAGCGCCGACGGATTTGCAAGTTGAGGTTTCCATTGGACCAAGGCGCACGTCGGGACTCCAGGCAACGAGCGTGCAGACCAGTTGGCGAAAGAGGCAGCGGCAGGAGATGGACCGCTTATATTCGAGACGGTACCAATGGGGCTCGTAAAGAAACGACTACGAGCTAGGACGAGAGCAAGATGGGAGCAGAGATGCGCGGATATTCATCCCCACGGTCGACACGGCGCGACAGGCTGCGGGGTGCTTTAACCGGCACACCGTCCAGCTTATCACTGGGCATGGCAACTTCCGGTCCTACCTAATTCGAATCCGGAAGCTGGCGTAGAACCAAAACAAATGCGCGTGTGGGGAGGTCGACGACGCCGTGCATGTCCTACTGACCTGCAACGCGGAGGAGGAGACCAGGGCCAGGGCGGAGAGAACACTGATTTGATGAGTTTGAGGGACTTTCAAACGTGCGTGAATGGTGCGCGAGATTACGTGTTTACGCGAACTTGTGATGGGCGCGCGGGGGTTGGGAAAAATAAGTGCTGGTGCGGGATGCGAACTCTGGGACGATGAATAACAGACACTAAGCGCGGCGTAGGTTAAGGTAGTTGTTTAGTCTGTTTTTGCGTAGTATTGTAAAAACTAGGAGGACTCGGAGCCATCAGCGGCTTCGAGTCGCCTGCCCTGACCCGTTTTGTGTAAATTTTGCAGCCACAATAGTTATAACAAATTCGGAGCATTGTTAAATACAGGTCTGCGGAAAATTGTTAATACTGTTGCGGTAGTGCTGGTGTAGTGCCGTAAGGCGGAGCACCAGTCTTTAGTTATAAGCATTTTCCTGTAATGCTACTGTATATTAATTCATTAATAAATTGTAAGTCTTGAATGGGAAATTGCGAAGTTGTGTTGTTAATATTGGGTAGGACATATTGATAATTTTGTTGAGAATGTTGCATTTGTTGTATTTGTTGTGCTTGGTCTATTTGCATAGGAATAAATTGCTGGACTCCCGGGGCCGATTTATTGTAATAGTAGGCCATAAGGCCTTTGTTGTTTATTGTTAGTAAGTCGGGAAAAATGTTTCGACAATCCACGTAAATTGAATTATTAAATAAATAAATGTAGTATTCTTACGATACGCGACCGCCGGGTCACTCGCTCATCTTGCCTCGCCTGATTCCAACCGTGATCGGGCACAACCTTACACCTTGAAATTCAAACGAGAACTGAACCTTTACTTGATGCAAAATATTTCTTGTGAAAAAATTTGAGCATTTATATCACCGCACATGGAATATTGAAGTTGAATGTATAGACGAATATAACGCTCAGTTAAAATCTCCACTACTTACAAAATTTGCAAATATTATGGACAAGTAAGTTTATGCTACTTCAGTAAAATTTTATAAAGCAAAAGTTCCCCTTATTACCTCACTTTAATTTGAAATTTTATATACTTGCTGATATCTGTGATACAACAATGCATATAGCTAAGTCCATATTTGATTTTTTGGTCCGTTTTTGACCAAGTTTAATTAAAAAAAATTAATAAACCGACAGGATTCTATAATAAGCGCTTTAAAGAAATTACATTTATTGTAGGCCAATAGATGAATTTTTGCTCTTTAGCTATATATAACTCACATAGGGCAATACATTTTGCATATTGGCTTTAATAATAAATATATCACCATCAGCAGTCATTTTTGCTCCTCTTGGGAATAAAGTACCAATATCGATTCTTCGGCATATTTCTTGATTCTTTTACTACATAATGTTTCCAATATGACCAGGAAATTACAAAAAGGAAACTTTTGTTCTAGTCGCGATAGTATGACGGAGATTTAATATGAATTAATTATTTTATAGTTTTAGAATTTATCGTTCTCTACGAGTAACTTGTGCAAACAAGTCCGATAACTTAAATTGTTATACAGTTAAGTATGCTAACAAAAAGGATAAATGCATCCATAATGTATGTGCAGAATTTTCAGCAAAACAGACTAATGGTTACATACATAAATTACAATGATAAAAATAATTAACGTCTCCGCTCCACTATGGTAACAAAGCCACTCAAAGTACGCTAACCTGAGTAACAAAGTAAAAGCGTCGCTGCTATTAGCAAGGATTTTCCTCCTATGGAATGTAAAAGCAACATTGAGATGGACTATTCAAATGTGCTTTAAAAAGTTTTAGTGAGTACAGTAAAGCCTTCTCCTTTAAAGGAGAATTAATTAAAGGAAATATTAATTAAATCTTTGAAATAACCCTCATATAATTCATTTTGAATTAGGCGTGTAACCGAAGATTCGATTAAAATAAATTTTGGGAAAACCAGCTTAAGATTTTCCCACGCCACAGATCACGCAGATCTGTCTTTATCCATCAACGAAACAATTTCGTTCCTTACATACGCGCAAAGGTTTATTCAACTCCTTCCGAGTTATACCACAGATGTAAAACACTTGTGCAAACAACATCGGTGGAAGCGTATTAAATGCCTCACTATCCGCCTGCGGCATGACCATTTCGTTTTTAATGAAAATTTACGTGTTACTATTGGGTAAAGTAATTATAAACCGTATGTTAAGTATACTTTCAATATTTTATTAATAACATTAATTTTAAAGAGCAGAAAATTGGCCGGCTTTATTTATTTTTATTTAAAATTATTGAATAAAATATTTTAACACGTTTAAAATAAATATAATTGTAACAAATCCAAAGAATTTAGGTATACCCGAAAAAATGACACAGTAATAACTATGGTATATTCAAAAGTGGTAGGACAAAAGGAATTAATATAAATAAGGCAAAGGATTATCGACGACGATATTTGACGTAGAAATAGGGGCGATTGTGATATAAAAGAAAAAATAATTTAAAAAACTGTTCTACTAGTGAACTAAGTAGACAACATTGCCCTGATAGCAAGGAACAGAGAAATTTTGGCGAAAGCAACAAGAAATACAAGCAAAGCGCAGAAGAAAAAAGGTTAGAAATAATTCAAGATAAGCCATAGTATATGAAATCATACCAGGGTCATACAAATAAACAATTACAAAAGCTAAGAAGTGGAAAGCTTTGAATATCTAAGGAGAATAATAAATAAGAAAACGATAGAAAGAAACTAGATCAAACGGTACTATCTGTATTCAAGGCTTACTGCAGATATACATTGGTAATATGCAACAAGACTATAAGCAAGAAATCGATATTAAACTATAGTAAAACCAGTAACGACACAATAGAAAATATGTCTTTTGAAAGAAAAATAAAAAATCATTTTGGACGAAAAACAATTAAATGAGGATTGGCATAGAAGATCAAAAAACCACGATATTAAATACTAAAAAAGGATAAACAATAAAAAACAACAGGATAGTACGGTCACATAACTAGAATAAAGGAAGACTCGGTATTCAAGAGAACAACAAAATGGAAATCACAAATAAATAAGACCAAATGGGGGAGAGAAAAGAAGACGTTCTTAATAATAATATAAAAACATAAGGATTACAAAACGGATGTAGAAGATGAAGGATAAAAAGCCGTAAAAATAAATAGCTGACAAAGCAACAAAGTATTTCAAACTGTAAAGCAAGAACGTATAAAATGAAGTGGAGTGATGATGTAATCACTTGTTTTTCCACACTCATGAGAGAAATAAATAATATACAGTCACAGGAAAGCAAAAAATCTATAATTTAAAGGCTTAAATTAGATCAACATAATCATCAAAGAACGCCAAAATGGTCCAAGTGGATTGAGGCGCGTTCAGCGATGCAGACCCGGGTTTCATTCCTAGAGTTCTCTGATGCCTGGCGGGTGGCCTACTCAGTAACTAAAAGTAATTGAGTACCTGCCGTATTGAGTGCTTGCCACATTGCCCCGCACCATAGTTGGTGAGCGACGACCGGGCAGAGAAGGCGAACGTATGAGAGCCTTAACCTCTCAATTCGTAGACACACATTCCCACACGGAGAGCCATGGGAAAAAAATTATCAAAGAAGGCTGTGACACATATAATAAGTTCTTGCACGAGAAACGAATCGATCATTTCATTTACTACAGGTTTTATCACGTACTCTAGAAAAGAATGTAGTTTTATAAATCTAATTATAATTTGGATTAAAATTTGAAGATGTTAAATTGGCGATTGTCTTTTGTTACGTCGCACTTAGACTTTTTAATTTTGTTTCAATGTTTTGCCCATAGGTGAGGTAAATATTTTCGCAAAGATTTTCTAAATATTTTCGCAAAGATTTTCTAAGGTCAAAGTCCTTCATAATACACGTTATACATTATAGCCGGATACGTGTGGCGGAAATTGTGGTAGGAATAGTAGTGGAGTTTACTGTTGATGTAATTCACTTGGTCATATGTAATAAACCTTATCAGTTGTTAACATTATCGGCTGAACCTTTCTTTTTTGTTGCGTAATGCTCACAATCTAGAAACGTAGATCGTCTAGATTACAACTAATAGGTATTGCATTCATTGAAATATAATGTGATACAAAAAAATGACTATTAGTTAAAGCACCCATTAAAATGTTTACGTTTTATAATGACCAGTATATAGTCTGTGTTAGCAGTCTTTAATATAATTATACAGATCAATCTTATATCTCTTTAGACTATATTCCTTTGGCAATTTTCAAACTAATAATTATAATGTTTTATCACACCAATCACTTGTAAGAACAGCCATAATTTACGACACTTGGACTTGCGCTTTCTCGTTATATTTTTCGTATAAACCAAAATATAGAAAATATCCTAATATAACATACCAGTCAATTAATTCCAAATACCACATAATCCAAAAACTAAATCGCCACCCAACTGACATACACCAAAAAAAAACAAGAATAACTTTTAATAATTTCTACATTGGTGAAATTATTATTAATTCAATTATTATTCACCCCCATTTTCAAAACACCTTAGCTAAATGTTTTCTCTCCAATACTTTACAGTATCTTAAATTCATATTCAATATCTCTTTCAACCAGTGTAATTCAATGATTAATTTAAACGATCTAATCCATTTTTGGATTGCCGAAACGTTCTTAGTTAGTCTATGACATTACTAAGTGATTGTTCAAATTTGATCAGGATTACTTCTTCTTCTTCTTCTCTAATCCTTCATGCCCTTTCGAGAGTCGGATGATAGTCTCTAGTCCCGTATCCATTCTCTCCACTTCTTCCTGTCTCTCGCTATTGTTTAAAGTTCTTCCAACGTCACACCTGATCAGGATTACGAAAAGCTGAATTCCTTGCCCAAACTATTTTAGAATATACCATTCAACTAATCTGCAATATATGACGCTATTAAAAGTTTCAAAATTGGTGAAAAATGGTAAATAAAAATTAAAAACTTGACAAAACCAGTGTTTGCCTAACTAGAAAAATTCCAAGCACTTTCTTTACTTTTAAAGACTTAGTTTTTCCAACTGCAGCGGCCAAAATAAAAAGCGACTTGGCAAGTTTTTTCGCTTCCACCATTTACGCTAGCAGTTGGTCAAAGATCTCGACATCCCTACTTACCCAACAAAGACTTTGGTATCAGGAATTATTCGAAAATATTTCACGTTTTCAAATGCGAAACTGGTTTTCGAATTACATTTACAGCTAATAAGATCAGCGCATGATATTTCTTTTTTATGCTGCTAATCATCGATCTGAACAAATCACCTACAAAGGTATTAAAAATGATTACCCATAAACCTCGTCTACCTCTCCTTAAAGCAAAACTTTTTCCCTTGAAGAAAAAGGCGACCAACTAAGTCAATGTAAAGAAGATATTGATTTTGAATATATTAGATGGTTACAGAGTTCTGAGTTATCAACATATTTTGTTAAAATCCTTAGAAATGAAAATTACTTATCTTTAATTATATACTCCATAATGTCCTTATGAAGCTTCTTAAGACTAACGATTTTTCTATTATCGGGATGGTATTGATAAAATGATAATTCTGTTGGCAAGAAACGTGGATCAGTAGTATATCGAAGACACAACTGGTCCCAAAGTGCTACTGCACAAACAGTTTGCATTCAGAAGAATAACAAGAACCCTGCTCATTATCCCCCTACACAGGTATTGACCAAATCTACTGGTGTAGTTCAGGAAAAAATCTGGTATGAACATCACACGACTTTCCTTATCCTATTATTTGGGTAATTCTGACAAAAATCATGGGCTTCAATTTTTTTTCGAGTTCCTATTTTACCAACTTTTACTTTAAATTCATGTTTATCTCGTGATAACAAATCATTTTTATTCTCATGAATTTTTTATATCTTCAACCGTTTAGATTCGCGACAGCTTTGCGACCGATTTTGCGAACTTGCGACCTAACAGCTCGGCCGATTTTTATCAAAGTTTCGCACTGCGTCCCCTACCTACAAGTAACTTGCATACCAAATTTAAAGTCTCTAGCTCTTACGGTTCTCGAGATATCCTGTTTACTGACAGAACGACAGACAGGCAGACAGACACACACACACACACACACCAATGGCCCAAACCAACTTTTTTGGTGTCCTGAAATGTGAAAAACTGGACAGGTCAAATTTCCGCGAGTACATTACTTTCCTTATAGGATAAGAAAAGTAAAAACCTAATGAGTATCTACCTCATTACGAGTATTTCCGAGAGATCAAAACGTGCAGTATTTTTTACCGCATCGACCCACTATTGTCGGAAGAACATTTCCCAATTATAACACGGATATATTTCAGTGATAATCTAATCAAGAAAACCTTTCTTAATCCAAGAATGCTAGTAATATGTGTGAGTAAAATGAGCGAAATAACACTTATGTTCCTATAGTAAAATTAACTAGTAATGTAATATTTTAGCTATTAATTATCCATTCTTATTAACAACATCACAAGAATACATTCGTCGGGCAGTCTTATCTCTGTCGAAGGTTTAAGCACACTATACTCTGTTGGTATACTGTTTCACAATTAAATGCCTGGGTGATAATTATTCGGAAAATTGTGCTAAACATCAACCTTCACCAACCCATTTCTATCATCAGTTTTAGCAAAAACTTGAAGAAAATGTCTCTACTTTGCCTGATTGAGAAATAATGAAAACTTTGGTGTCCAAAATTGAAAATACAATTCCAATAAAACACATGATACATAATGAGTATAATACGGCAGCGAGTACATACTCCCCTACTATGTCGATAGGGAATAAATACACCTTAGGACTAACGACCCTTTAACAAATTTAAGATATCATGTCTTAATCCTAATTCTCATACATCCCAATATTTATAATTGGTTTAGCTTGAGTTGGTGAGAAGGATATCATAGCCGTGAAGAAATCTATCCTTTTAGGGGATTTAACCACAAACTCAAAGATTGGAAAAGCACAGAACCACTACAGTATGCCTTCTCTTGAAAATCATGATGATAATGACTGCAAAATTAAACGCCCTCTACTACTAGTGCCCCTTAGATGGAAAATTGGAAATTAAAAACATAAAACGACCAGAAAAACCTATACTAAGCATAATTGAAATAAACAAATAAGGAGAAGCATAACAAAAGCAACAGCACAATAGCTTATAAAAGAATGTAGAGAAATTTGGAAGTATGAAAATCGACAAGATTTTTAGTGAGATTCTAATTGTAAGACTATTGGAAGAAAAAGAAAATATTTAAGAAACTGTTTAACTTAGTATACAACGCCGAAACCATATTCTCACCCCAATTAAAATCTACATTTGTAATAAATTCGTTGAAAGCGAAGGTAAAGAAATGCCGAAATATTATTGCTGATTTATTCTCATACTTTCTGTAATTTGAAAAAGCGTTCGTTGGTTTGCAATGATAAATTTTTCGAAAACCCTTATAACTACAGAATTTCATAAAAAATATATCATACGTAATTTATACTGGAACCAGACTGAAGTAGTTGGAGTGGAAAGCAAAATTACGAATAATATAATGAGAGACTTAATCTAGGACTGTATTCGGTCACCAACTTTGCTCAATATATAATCTGAAAACCAGTGAATAAATTAGATGATGGCATAAAGCACTAGTTACTTTCATAAGTCTAAAGACTATATTATGTAGATACGATCTAAATGTGAAGTTACGACTGAAACAAATCCGATATTGTATGTTCTCAGTTATGTTGTTTGATATCAAGACTCGGACTTTCACAACAAGATCAATAAACAAATTGGAAGCTTTTGAGACGTGGGTAGAACGCGTAAAACCGGTTTTAAACCGAACTAAAAAAGAAGAAGAAATCGTCCAAACAATTAAAACTCGCAAGTTTCATTACTTGGGCCAGAGAAATATGGCATATTAGATTAGATTAGATACAAGAAAAACTGACAACAAATCAGATATAGGGAGGAGACAAACGCTATGGATGAAGAATTTAAGAGAATATCTTCAGAGAATCTTGTAGACCAAATTGGAAATTCTTTTTGAACACTAAGTAGTCAAAATTTTAACAAATAACTGCTTTCCAACCTCATACCTATAAAAAGAACAGCATTGTCCATACCACCACAAACAAACCTGAGGTCCTTGTTAAGAAGTGCCGACACTAGCGCCTAAGTGACGACGAAGTAATTAGTACGGAGTACAATATTATAGAACAGTATTAACCTTACATAAAATTTAAGATGAGCATCAAAACCAGTGTTTATGAAAACATTGTGGAAAACTTCGCTAAAAGAATGGTCGCATGTCAACGAATTCGTGGAGAGCATTTGGGCATCATGTTTCTTACGCCAATATATTGTGTTGTATTTAGAAAAAAAATCATGAAGTCAAATTTAGATAACCCTAAACTTAAAATAATAAAAAAATTACAAGACAACCACAAACTGGTAACGAGTTGCAACGATGGTAAAGGAAAAGTTTGAGATCTGAAATGAAGGAAGTCATGAGAATGCGGCATTCTAAGAGAATTACAGAATCTTACATGATCCGATCTAAAGCCCACATTTTAGAAACATAACTAAAGTATTTTAATGTCAAAGTTGCTCTTGTAAAAATAACTACAGAATATTTTATTTGCATTGTATTTTACGACAAATAATGTACAACATATTAATATTAATGTACCACAACCAAAACTAGGATATTTAAAAAGTTCGCTCGAAACTAGACAAAAAGTTGTTTTTTTCCAATATTCCACATTTGTTATATCAATATTTATCCACACTTTCACCCAATTACTAAAAATTAAACGATTTAGAAGTATTAGAAATTCTACGTCTAAAATTATGCATAATTAAAATTCATTGTTGTGGCAGCCAACAAAGAATTTCCTGGACAATCAAACGAAATGAATCGCTTACTGGTACTTCCTATTCGAGGAGCCGTGTTTTGCGCAGCAGCCAACCGAAACTCTGCGCAGCAAGGGACAAATGCATAATTGATTTCATTGCGTCAATAATCATAAGTATCGATGCAACGAGCACCTACTACTACGTAGCCCTTCTCTAAATGGGGCAATTTGGTGACGCTCGAGCTCGCCGCCTGTTCAAAGCAAACACCTATTCGTTCCCCAAGCGGCTTTGTCCCACTTAATCATTTTCAATTTTAATATTTCCTTATCAATCTTTGATTAAAGCAATGATTGCCTTTATTGATTCAAAGTCGGCTACTAACATATCTCGTCCGGCAGTTCATGGGTCATCTCGATACGAACGCCAGTCTGACTTATCTAACATTGAAACTCGGTAGGCTAAGTACACCAATTTTGGTAATGTACACACTTAAATATGTAACTGATAGCTTCGTTTCGAGACACCTAAGAAACTTAACAATTAAAACTGCGTCGAATTAGAGGCATCTTCAACCTCGAAATAACAATGACAGCATACTCCATTTGAATCGTAATGATGCTAGAACCACTTCCTAGAAAGAATATATTTGTTACTCATATCACATGTGAATGTCAGATAGTTGTGCAAATAGCAGAGCGAAAAGCGAAAATAATACTGCGTATCGCGCTCATCTCAAATGTCTTGCTTCGTCGGAAGGAACGAGGAAAAGTTAAATTCGAATCCACTCCATTGCAGTACGCTGATACCATTTCCTCAAATTAGTCAGAGGAATTTTCCAAGGCCTGCTGGCTATTAATTCGGCACATAAGCGCCACCGAAATAGACGCTTTTCAGTTTCTCATGTCAACGCTCGGCTTCTATATTTAAGTCAGCAGGCACAATGCAACCTGCACTGGAGCGATTTTCCGCAGTGCTGGTGTTTACAGGTCGACAACTTTTAAGCAGCTTCGTTCACTGTTTTCCCCTGTAAACATGCTAGGAGCACTTACTCCGCACTTTTTTAAATCCTATACATTAACTCGTTTTTCCTAATTCTCACATTTCAGCCTGCAAAATATTTCAAATTAGCAACAGGTACGAAAAGAAATTGAAAAGTAAAGCACAACATTTTTAATCGACTTTGTTTTAGATATTCGTCATCCTTTTAGTTCCTCTTGTTCTCCTTCGTTAGCTTTGTATTTATTTTTGGGTATATGCCTTTTCGAGATCTGCTTTTCATGTTTGTCTATGCTCTTTCATCCATTTCAGGCCCGCTATTGTTTTAATATCATCGACCCATCTCGGTCGGAGACGTCCTCTTGATCTTCGGAAACAGGCTATTTTATTGTAGAAATCACTTCGTTTTAGGGTGTAGTTGAACACCCAATTTGCTAAGAGATTGGCTGTACGCTTGATTTTATATTTAACAATTAGTGGCAAAAAACGACTTTTTTCACCTTTTCACTTATATCTCTGTTCCCTAGTACTTTTACTATAGCACATGTAATTAGAAAGTTCCCTATTGAATTTCCTAAATTTTAAGCTCAACTGCGTATCGCTATGTTTTATTATTAACTTGCAAATAGCGTCCGAAGTTGAAAAATGCCGTGTTTTTCGATATTTTATTTCTTAAAAATTAAAATGCCTATATATAGTATATTAGCAAGAAAAGTCCAGTAGACCAATATGCATAACTTGGCAGCCATTTCCAGATCGTTGA
Source organism: Sinelater perroti (assembly GCA_036346155.1). NCBI lineage: Eukaryota > Metazoa > Arthropoda > Insecta > Coleoptera > Elateridae > Sinelater > Sinelater perroti. The sequence goes on from JARFIY010000276.1 coordinate 467,478, forward strand.
AGTAGTCGTGAAAGACCAAAATCATAGACCAAATTTTTTCAGATTTAATTTCGCAAGAATTTTCCAGAATCTCCAAGATATTCCGTAGGAGAATACAAAGATTTACCTCAAACCCTAGGTAACAAATTCGTTGCTAGCAGAGACAGGCAAAGCACGTAGTCTGAGTATATAGGCTAATTAATCCAAAAGAAGGAAACTTATTGCGTACAATACAAATGCATAATTTCATTTACCAAACAACAGATTACCCAACATACTGGCCTGCCGATACGAACAGGATACCTGATCTATTGGATTTTGCACGAGTGAAGTAAGCCCAAACATACGTAACAGTGGAATCAAGTAAGATATATCATCCGATCACTCACCAGTGATTATAACAACCAGTAAGGAAAGCACTACAAAACTCTGCACTAAGCACACTGATTTACATCTGTTCCAATTCTATTTGGAAGAAAATATAAACCTCAGTATTAAAATAAAAGACGCCCATGACATCGACGAAGCGATCAAATTAATACAAGATGCAACCTGCCCAGCAACACCTCCAACCCCAAATAGGCCATCTGAATCAATTAACATACCTCGAGATATACGACAATTAGCATCTGATACAGAGCAAGAACCAGTAGCAGGCAAGATAAAAGTACCCTAGTCTCATGTCAACGCTAGTGTTAATTAACATTACATGTAAAAGCCTTTCCACTTTCAACTTTATGAAACAACATTCAAACATGCAACGGGGACAACGAATTATCAATAAAATAATGAAAAGCCTAAAAACAAGGAGCGTATGTGCAACAGTGTTTCTAGATATACAACAGGCCTTTGACAAAGTATGACACAACGCTCCGTTGTATAAAGTCAAACAAAACTTGCCTAGCCATCTTTATATACTATTAAAATCTTAATTAACTGAACGAACTTTTCAAGTAAAAATTAGTAGCTCACTATGAAACTACTAATAGGCGATTACATTGGCAAATGTTCTCTCTGCAGCTGCTCAAATATTTGTTGAACATTCATGCCTGTCCACTGCCTTATATTCTTGAGCCAACAAGTTTTCCTTCTACCCCTTCCGCGTTTTCCTTCAACTACCAGAACATTCAATTCAAAGTTTTATTTTTGTAACTAATACGCACATCCGATACTAAAATTCCACCTTTGCCAATGATATCGCCATATTGTCTATTCACGAATCACCTGAATTAGCATCAAAATTAGCATCAAAATTATCTTCAAAATTACCTCGACCAGTTACAGGACTGGTTTACTGGTAGTAAACCATGATAAATCTACAACAAACGTATCGTATGCCCTCCAATCATAATCAACAATGCTCATATTCCAGTCACAACTGAAGATAAATACCTTGGGATACTCTTGGTCCAAAAACTCATCTGGATTTCGCATGTTAAAACCAAAAGACAACAATTACACCTTACAGTTAAACACCTGGAGCTTTGTCTCACAAATAAGATTTTAATATATAAAATCATACTAAAACCTATATGGTCTTATGGAGTGCAACTTTGAAGTTCATCGAAGCTATCAAATATTAAAATACTGCAAAGATTCCATTAAAAAACTCTCAAATAATGGCAGACGCATCAGGGTACGCCAACAATCAAACCCAAAGACTAGAATATAAACAATGAAATCCAAAGAATCGCAACCACATATCAACAATCTTGTGGGACATCCAAACCACCTAATAGAGCAGCTTGGGAACCAGCCAACAGTCGAATGATTGCAACGCCAACAAAACTTACTAGGATACATGATCCAAGATTAACTTCCATGTTTTATTAGAGGAATACCCCCTTCGTGTCACATATAATTATTATCAAATTTACTTATTACTTTTGTCAAAGTAGATTGTAAATATGTAGTTAACTAACAAAACAACTTAACAAAATGTGCACAATTGATAGAAAAATTAATTAATGCGTACGCAAACTTAAAAAAATATTAGAAGGCGCTTTCGAAACAAATAAAGATGATTAGTGTTCTGATAGCTCAAAGATAATTTGTTAACAATATTCATAATGCTAGAAACCACCATTAGTGTAAAACGAAACTTGGCGATTTCGTCTGAGAAAAATATTTAAAGTCTATTTGACAACACAATGTTTCGATACTTATAAATAGCTCAGAGATGAACTCAACCCTTAAGTGGGTATCTTGGTGGCACTATTTATTATCGTAAAATTTCAATTACTGATCCTCAGTGTGACAAAAAATTGTTTATTAATTTTCTGTATGTTAGACAAAAATAAATTTCAAATCAGCTATTGCATCTAAAGTGAATGAAATTTCTGATTTTTGTTTTATGAAATTCACACAACCATCACATAACATTCATAGTTCCTTTATCATCTTTTAGGCAGATCAATTGTTTCATTTGTTTATGCAAAAAAAGTATTTCAATAAATTTTTGAAAGGGGGAGATTTTGGTGTTAACCCTATTTAGTCACACTTCCGAAAAATGACATGATAGTCATTCTGGGTGAAATCCACCCGAGCACCTTTGCACTGCAACAAATAAGTCTAGTGTTGAAAAAATAAAAGGAAAAATCCTGGGATACATTTTAAGCCTTCCTTTATAAGAAAAAAAAATGTTTATATTGTAAAATTAATTTTACCCATGCAAAAAAAAGTTATGAAAAAAAGATTCGAAAATGACAATTTTTACAGTAATAGGCATATCTATTGTAATTTTTAATTAAAAATAAAAAACAAACGTTTTTGTAAACCTGAAATACTACCCTTTCAGATGGATATGATTATTTTATAGGCCTTATTTTGAAGAATAAAGTTCGGATTTTTCGAGGGAAAATGAGAACTATATGTATGTGAAATAATCCTTGTTTATTTCGAAAAAATCATAAAAAAATTATAAAATAACGACGATCAATGAAGGAAAAAAGTAAATAAAGTAATAAAATAACTATTCATTGCCATGACTGCTCCTCGACTTTCCCGAGCAACTCCTCTCGAAAAGTTCGCGGGCGTAAATTATAGGCCATCTGAATATCCGAAAAATATCGATATAATTTATGTTTAATTTTAGCCTTCAAAATTTTTAAGAGTACACTTACTACTTTGGAAAACACTAGAAAAAAAAAATTGCTCGACATCAAAAATACGACGTATTAGTTACACTGGGTGAAATTCACCCAATGGAATTTCGCGTTCCACTTTGATCGACTGCCAGATGAACACTATCGGGAAAATTCAAATCTTACCTACCTGTGTCTAGAGTTGAAGGTTCAAACTACCTATTGATGGCGGAGTAAGTTCCACTTTTTCAAATTTAATAGGCTATATTCCAGGTCAAAAAAAAGGCTCGGGTGAATTTCACCCAGTGTGACTAAATAGGGTTAAAGAAGACTTACTTATGATAATTACCAAATACAAGGCCCCAATCAACATGGCGTCTCAATTTTTTTTCTTGGTGAAAGGTAATATTCTTTTAAATGACCAATTACCGTTCTTTTATAAAAGCTTATAAATGATTGCCTTTCTTGGGTAATACTCTAATTTCAACCCAATTATCCATTTTTTATTAATAAGTATGAGGTTCAAAAATAAATCAGCTTCAATTTTAATATTTATTAATTGAACAAACTAAGAGAGATACAAATTTAGTAGCTGATATTTTTTTAAGTCGGGTGAAACTTGAAAAGCTTCATTGTATATACCCACCCATATATTCAAATGTATTATACCCACCAAAATTGAGAAGTAAAATACAAAACTTGCATTTTCGATAAACTCTATATAATGCTCTTTCAAAAATACAATATACAGTTAATCGGTTATGGACTGGTCATGAGACGTGTTTTTTCATTTTCTAGATCTAAAATTGAAGGTGCTCAAAGCATATTAAAAACATTTCAAAATGTGTAGCAAATGGATTTCCTAATTACAACAAATATTGCAAATAAATTTGCAAGCGGAAAATAAAAACCTCAGTGGCATTGAATCGCTGACTACTCATCATAAAACCGCAAACCGGATGAAGGATGTCCATGTCGGAAAGGGGCATAATGCAGTGGCTACTCGAGCTGATACTTGGGCATTTCCTGTGGCCTGTGTAATTAACGGAAAAAGAGCTTTTACTCACAGAGACGATTCGTGTTAAATGTTGCAGAATTAACACTAATATAAATGGATATTTATCATGCTCCCAATTTTAAATTCGACTTCCATTATCAGATTAATCAATGCGGATAGATAAAAAATGACGTGCTAGTTATTAAAGAAGAAAACTTTAAAAATGAGCAAATGATATGGTTAATAAAGAATATCCCAAAAAAATATTGACTCCTTAAATGGCAATAAATGTAGTATTTATTGACTTAGAAGCAGTTTCGTGATTCATTTATTTTTTGTGAATGGTACCTAGGCAAATGAATGGGCCCCTCAAAACCTACATGTTACTATGAAACACTATTTGAACTTGTTACTGGTTGCAGTATGATGTAAGATATCAATATTGGCGCCACTTTTGACCGGTCACTGTTGTTGTTTACCTAAACAAGAAATTTGCTGTCATCTAAAGTTACAATTGTAGGAAGGAGATTAACACTTTGTTCAACATTTTTATTTCACTTGTTATAAATTCGATTAATTCCTCTGCAAATATGAAGTTGATGGGACAGCAATATGTAGTGGAAGAAGGGGCAGGATTCTGCTAAATTTGTATAGAACCCATCGAGAGCCTACGATAATTTTCAACAGTTGACTGCTCATGTGTAAATTTCTGTCAATATTACACCATCACAGCCTCACTTAAAACATTGACTACCATCCGACAAAGTTCGAAGGATATCTTTTTGCACCTTACAGAACCGCATAATAGTGTGTTCTACAAGGAGTGGGATTTCAGCCGATGTTTATCTCGGCAAGATAACACAATTGCTTGGCTTCTTTAACTTTATCATGAGGTAATAAATCTTGCAATTTATTTGTTCTGCCAATAGCGGTACTGATTCATACGTTCGCACTAACTGGTAAAGCTATAGCTTGATCTGTTGATCGGACATTCTTGTCATTGGTACCCTTTGTAGAGAAAACATAACAAAGCTATTGGACAATCCTTCGACAGTTCCATATGACTAGTTGACTCAATATGGGTTTTGATTTTGTTTGTACTTTCAACGTACAATCTGTAAAAGTCATCAAAATTCATTACTTTTCTAAGCAGAATGCATTGTCCATCAACAACTGATCTCAATGTATCTATATTTTGTTCTATTTAAGGGGGACGTCTGGTTTTTTTTTGTGAAAATTGGTCAATTTTTATAATTTTTTATAGAAATCTATTTTATTTAGAGATATGAGATTTCGTGCATTTGAGGTGCGGGCTGCGATGCGGACGGACTCTGGTTCATTCCTGGAGCTCTATGATGCTTGATGGGTAGCCTACTCAGTCACTAAAACGAAATAACTACCTGCGTTCACTCGAACAAGGGGTAATAATAGCGGTCGTCTAAGATGCGATGCTTGACATCGCCCGCATCAGAGATGGTGTGTGCTAATCGGGCATAGTAGGCGAACATATGAGAGCCTCAACCTTCTCAGTTCGTAGGCTGTGCTCCCACGCGAGACGTTAGAGCCTTATCATTATTAATAAAACAAAAGAGGGCAAAATTGTTAGGACGTGTTATAAGAGACAATAAGTAACCAGAAAAACAAAAAGACGAGGCTTAACCCAAGATAGCTAGATGAGGTGATGGATATTAGTTTTTGTTTTCTTTATTATATTCATTTATGGCTCAATTTGTTTAAATCTCTATTAGTTGTTAACAACATAAATATAATTTTGCGAATACCAAATTTAAAACAACACCGAAAATTACATCTTATTATTAGAAGATAAATTAAAAAATAACCTCCAGAGATGCCCCCCGATATTGAATATTAAAACTGTTTTCACTAATAAGACAAGGAGCAAAGCCCCAAAGCATCAAAGCGTTCTTCATAGCCACGGTTTATAATGTTTTATAATTCAGATCAATCACTGGGCATGCAACTTGCATGTTATAAGTTGTTCAGGTCGTGCAACTCATACTTAACGCTCACCAATTAAATCACAACAAAGTGCTGATTTACAAATGCAAATAAAATATTTCTGACACATAGCATGATGTAATGCGCTGAACATAGTTTATTAGGCGCTCAAACGGCAAGCATGCAACCGCGTGCACGAGCAAGTCATTATTTACAGCTATACCTTCCGTTGCCCTTTCCACTTAACATTCGCATTCTTTAGAACACAGCTTTTAAAATAATGTTTTTGTAGATATATTTAAAAACAAAAATTAATTTATTGTTTATAAGTAGGTATACAACAGCCAGCTTATAATTTCTGTGGTGATGAAGTCGTAGAGCTTTTCAAATTAGATTAAGCAGAAACCAATGATTCATCATATTCATTTCAGCAATTAACAAAGAGTCTAAACGAAAGAAGATCATTTGTACAGTTATCGTGTTTTCACCAATGTCACTAATATTTTTATAGGCATGAGCCTTTACACCTTGCGTGGAAAATCGCTTGCGAACTGAGAGGTTAACGCAGATACTCAACTATTTTTAGTGACTGAGTAGGCCAGGCATCTGAAGTCAAGACTGAACTCGGGTCCGTCCACACTACAGCCTCATTGCTAGATATTTGTAAAATACGCATATAATAACAAAATATTTAGAAATAATACTAGCCCTTATAGGAACTACCAATGCATTTAGTCCCACAAGATAAGTTACGTGACTTTCTTGAAATGTACTCTAATACGCTTTGAAAGTTGCAACTCAGTTGCTCTACTATAACAGAAACTGAAGAAAATGAAAATAAAAACATTAACGTACGAGTATTTTTATCATTTAGCTTTAAAAAACTGTTGTTATTGCATTAATAGCATGACGCATTCAAAAAAATATGCATCACTCTTGCTAATTGGAACGTACGTGCGCAACGACTATGATTGGCCTACGGTAGGCCTGCAATCTGATAATTCATGTCAGTCACTTATCCGAAGTTGACGTAAGTAAATAAGTGACGTAAATGCTCAAGTGATTCGCAAGAAAAGCCGCCGAAGCAGCCCAAGCAATTGCATTGTTGAAAGAGGGCTTCAGTCAGGGGGCCGTGATAAAGAGGCTAAATCTGAGTCAATCAATAGTGTCGAGAGTGTGGCATCGGTACCAAGAAACCGGTGGCTACGTCTGCCGGCAAGGAAGCGGCCGTAGGCGCGTGACAACGAAGAGAGACGATCGATTTCTCGTCTCAATATCCCTCAGAAATCAACATATGACTGGCGGAGATGTGGTTGCTAGCACTTGGACAGTGAGAAGAAGACTGAAGGCAGCCAACCTGACCCCAAATAAGGCAGCTCAAAGCAAAGGCGATTCGAATTTGCTCGCGAACATTTCGATTGGGACCTAGGCCATTGGAGTCGGATATTATTCACCGACGAGTCCAAGATGTATTTATATGACGACAGGAGACATCAGGTCTCAGAAGGCCAAGGGAGCAATTTGCTCATTGCTGTATTCAAGAAACTGTAGCATATGGAGGTGCTCTTGCATGTTCTGGACGGGCATTTCCATTCACGAAAAAACTGAGTTATTTTCGTGCCTAGCAGACCACTACATCATAGACATTCTGGAGGAACATGTTCCGTTTGCGGAATTTGTAGGTGAGGACTTCATGCTAATGCACAACAATGCGCAATGCTACACCGCGCGATCGATCACTACCTACCTGGCTGACGTCGGTATATCGAAAATGGACTGGCCTCCGTGTAGCCCAGACTTGAGTATGTTTAGGATGAGCTTAAGCGAAGAGTCCGGGTCAGAAATCTTGCACCAAGGGAGCGTAATCGAACTGAGAACAGCGTTGATTGAAGAGTAGGAAGCAATCCTCAAGACAGCATAGGAAAAGTCATTCGACCCATGCGTAATTGCTTAGAAAGTGCAATTCATTTCAAGCGAGGATTTCAATTTTTTTCCTTTCATAATCACCTTTTGTCTTTCAACTCTTTTGTGTTACACATATTCTTAGGCCCACAACTTTGTCAGAACAGGTCCGATTCCAATCAAAGTGGTGAAACCACAATACACTGAACTTTACTTGCAAAGCTATCGGAGTGGATACAGATTCTCTCAAAAATCGAGCATGTTTCTGAGTCGATTGTTTTGCTCTCAAGTGTAGATTTCCAGACTGGCGTTATAACCAAAGAGAACAAGTTGAAACCTAGGATCAACAAATTAATTGCAAATGATTTGTATCTTTTAAATAAGAGAAAAATATTTTAGCCGGCCTATTCTTTATCCTTTCATAAACAATTGGAAGACTAAATAAAATAGCAGAAGAGAGTTTTGAATAGTTTACGCTACAACAATTACAAAACATACCAAAAAATTAAAGGAAGCAAAGCATGATGAATAGAAACAATAAGAAGACTAGAAGTTGATGAAATGTGCACCCAAAAAAAAGAAAACAGCATGTAGTAGTCACAATAGATTCGCAATACTTTCAACTCGGTCCCATAAAAAAGGATGGTTAAGAAGCTACGAAATAGGCACTTCCTACAAAACTGATATAATTTCTAGAAGACTACTTTAGCGACAAAACCACCATAACAGATAAATACGCGCAACATGAAATAACATCTGGCGAAGTGAAATTATGGAATGTCATATGGAAATTCATGGAAGATCTCACCACAGTTGTCTAAGCAGATGATCTAACAATACCGGCAAAAAACTCAAAGCAAAAAAAATGAAGCTTATCGTCAACAAAAATCGTAATGGACGTATTTAACATACTGCGTTTGTCCAAACTATAATACGACAAATCATATTACATTTGATTCCGTAGAGTCGAGAGAAATGAGAAAACAACAGTCAAAAAACAAGGAAACCCACAAAGGAGGAAAACCGTGCAACACTAGAAATTGATAGTTCTACAGATAAGCTTATCTGTTTTTTTTTTTAGTGTACTTAATAAAACCCTCTAATGCCGTCGTCATCAAATAAGAAGATGAGAACGGTAAGATCAAGTTCCTTTTTATCTGCATGTTAACGTTAAAAAAATTCTTTCTTCACCTGAAAACCTTTTTATTGCTGAAAATATCTAAACAAGAATAATAATGAAGTATGTGTACGCAACAATATTAATGCTCGTGCAAGTCGCTCGTTACTCATTTTTTGCCAGTAGTTCATTTGGTAAGGTAAATTTCTGTCAAAAAAGTATTAGAACCTGAAACAAGAAACACCCCATAGGAAGTATTTTGGACATGAAAATATTAATTTTATAATACGAAACTAAAACTTCTCAAGGCCAAACCTTTTTTGTTATGGCCTTATTGAAAAGAGAGTACGTTCAACACCCCCCATGAATTCAAATCGATTTAAATCATTCGTGGTCCAAGCAGCTAATTGGAATTTATAAGAAAACTTTTACCCTGACTAGTTACATGCAACATTAAGAACAAGTTCTTAAATTTCTTCCTGGTCAGGCACCTCTGCCTTCCAGCGATCTTGCATTAGGGTGGATCTATATCAAAAAGTCACGTCCTAAGGCGACCTCCAAAACCTTAGGTTTGTCCATTACGGTATGAGGAATGTCATTTTTTATGATTGGGGGGAGGGGCTGTTTATTAGGACCTCAACTAATCACATCGAGGATTTTTAGTTTGTTTTTCCAAACTCTCGTTGGTTTTGTACCTTTGGTGGTCGTCGAGGTGAAAATGCTACTGCACGCGCTGTTGGGGCTAGTATTTTTGTCGAATCTTCTTTTAAATTCAGGGGCAAAAAGTCTTTTCCCTTTTCAAACTAATAATAGAATACGTTATAGTGATTTCCTCAAAGACGATAATTATTGATCCGCAGCATAATATCGCTTAATGATCAATCCCACATTTAACATATTACAAAATAGTATATCTAAAGCTTTGACAGCGATGATCCTGTCCAACGATCTATTTCTTGTGATTTTGTCACACAATGATTTTTTATCAATCCAGCTCGTTTCCAGAAAAATTTACGCACATAAAAATTAATAGTATTTCTAACTTAAGAAATCTCCTCAAGATTCCTTATAGGAATTATTGTTTGGAATTTTTCGAGGATAGCAGATACTACTAGCAGATACAGAGGCAAATACTTATAAAATACATGAGAGGTTTTGTTTCGTATACCGATGTCTCCTCGAATATCATTAAAAGCTCTGGTTAGCACTACGTGTCTTAGATGATAATGGGGAGGGTCATGATAAAGGTTTTCCGGTAGCTTATCTGCAAGCGGGAACTCTGCTTTCATAACTATAAAGCAGTTGTGCAATATAATTTTCAAACCCCCCATTTTCACCCTTAAATAGTGGTAAAGTTCTGTTCTAAGTTAGGGAATGTTTCGTACACTCACAGGGATTTCGCTCTTTGCCGTGGACTACATCCAAACTGCCCATCTTAACGTTGCTGTTGCATTAGAAATTCGGAAACGTTTTCTATGTAATATCATTCGCATAGCGAAGAGGCGACGTCTATAATAATTTATAGAGGCAAATTATTGAGAGTTGCTGGCGTAAGTTATATACATAAGCAGATAAAATCTAGTGTCTTTAATGGCAAAAATTGTAATACACAATATACGACCACAGATTTGTCCTACTATCAAGACCAGGTTAACCGGCTTCTTTTCAGTGGAATTATTACTGTTTTATCAGCTTCCTGCTAACAATCAGAACATCATCAAAAATAATATACTTAAGAAACTTCAGAAGTCTTTTAAGAAATAAGATATAACATCATTCAAAGCAACCTCAATAAAAATATGTCGACAAGGGATATATTCCTTGATTTATCCCTCTTGCGCTGATACAGCTGACTGTACCCTTACTCAAGTGAACAAGCTTGTGAGTAAAGCAGATGAAGAGCAAGTCTAAAATAAGCTATTAACATCTAAGTGCTATGTCTCCTAGCCCTTAACACAGGATGGAGCAAAACTCCCTCCCTAATTTCAAAGAAAGGTCGTGAAGCAAAAGCATTAGATGAAAATGGTTGAGAAATTTTGACTAGAAGAAACTTTACTATAGAAAAAAACCTTTGCTGTCTCTGTTGTAGCCGCACAACGTGATTTTTGGGCGCGTTTTCAATTTTAGCCTAAGGTTTCCATTCCTGGGGAATTCAGAAACAACCTCGAAGTGCGCGCAAACATGTAGTTGCTCTTCACTTGTCCTCTACGTACTGTATATACACAAAGACCTTGGTTCTCTTCCACATAAGATGGCACAGAAACATTCTGAATGTGATTGGTAAAATCACCTAGAAATATGTGAAAACATCTTGGTAGAAGTTGTTTTCTGTATCGATAAAGAGCATTTCCATTTATTTGGATACATTAAAAGACAAAACTTTATTAGAGTGATAGCAACCCTCAAGAAATTCAAAAAAGACCTATCCACAGTGTGCATGCCATTGTGTACTGTAAGTTGAGTAAAACTGAGTTTGTTGGCTTTTACTTTCAATCGAGATGTGATTAGACACTTTTTCGCACCGAATCGCGATGTATTCAAACATAAAAACGTTTGATTCCAATAGAATAGAGCCACGGCCCAGGCATAAAAAGCTTCGCTCCATGGTGTTGTATAAAATGTTTCTTGGGAGCCTAACCTATCAAAACAGTGACGTTACTTAGTCAATCCGCCTACTAAATCTCGCCCCGTGTGACTTGTTTCTATGGGGATATCTCAAGGCTGTGAAATGCAATTACTTAAGAAATCAAACGTACTCCTCGACACTTGTTGGAAAGAGAAATAAAGAACTTCAGAATACTACCGCAACAATGCATCGAACGTGAGGGATAACCACTTGGTCACTATCCTCTTTGAAACACATTGAAATCAAACTTCCAGATCTATAGTTTAGCATTATAAAAATAAGTTTCGCATACCTCCTATCGTTTTTTCTTTACTCAACCTAAAAAAAAGAGACAGTGAGTTTTGCCTCACTCCGTATCTTCATAAATAACGTGTTTAAACATACGCCAGCAAACTCGTCAATCGTTAATCTGTTGCAGAAAGAAATTATCAATTTGAAGATTTAAATTCCAAAAACCATGTTATACGATAATGTGAAGATTTTTGACCTACTGATATCGTACGTAATAAAAACAGAAAACCACATATTGTACTATCTTGCTGCAAATTTTAGTTAAGGCTGATGGCACCACAAACGGTCAAAGCTAACACTATCAGTCCGAGAATTACAAGCTGTAAAAAATGAATGTGTTAAATTATTAATTTGAGAAAACTTCCATCGAACCCGACCAAAGACCACTTTTCCCCCTTGAAACAAAAATTCGTTATCACCACTGAAGATTGTTGTTTGTCTAGGATTTATGTAGACAGATGACAGATATTAGAATTATTTTTAAAGTAAACTTAATGTAATGAGGTTTGTCTAATGGTAGAATCACAAATAAACAAAACCGTTGCAGATGAGCTCTCGTGCAGTTCAGTCACCGCTAAACATATGCAGCACACATCATGCATACGGATTTTTTTCGCAAAGTAAACACAACCGCCGCGCGTAGTAGTGATGTACTCCAGCGAAAATAAAAAGAACATAAAGCCAGCTATTAATAAGCCGGTTCACCTTTAACCTGCTACGTGACACTTTCGAGAAGAATGGTTTCCTTGTTTTTGCTATCTGAAGAAAGTTACTCGCCGCATTCAGTACTTTGTCACGGCGCGGCTATTTTCCGCACGAACAAAGAGGATTGCAAAACGTTTCATTCATGCGCCCGATTGTTTTTTTACTGCTGCAACGCGTGGCTTCGCGCCGAACGGATCACTGCAGCCCCGATAGAGGATGCTTCCAATTCGAAGTTCACAGATAATGCGGCAGCAAATATTGGCATAGTTATTTACGCTGGAGTTTGGTCCCGTTGTGGACCGAAAACATGCTTTATCTCCTATTATGACATTCTGTGTCAATGTACAAAGAATAATTATCTTAACACTCGCAAGTAGCGCGGCAATTAATTACAGAAACATGCACGCATTTTTCATGTCCGTGGCTTCGCGTCAATTTCACGAGGCCGTCGTACCTCGTTTTTTGCCAAGTGCCCGAAGGGAATAACCCACACCCGGATCACCTTGGGACTTGGCAAAATCTTTCTGGAACCGGTTAATGCCTTTATGTACTAAATTTGTATGCTAGCACTTGATGGTGCTATTTTGCAAAATGCAGTCCACCTTTTATTGTGACAAACAGTACAAAGATCATAAAATGTGCACGTGAGCTCCATAGCATCTGCCATTTACTTGTTTTGTTGATTGGATTTTGGGTTAAGTATTCGAAATATTTTTTATCCCATGATGCATTCTAAAAGAATAATTTTATTTAACATTTCCACTCGATTTAAAATCATAATACACTATGTAAATTTGAAAGATCGTTAGGCACCTATCAGCAAAACGTGTATTTTTAAGATACAAATATATCCATGTAGGCAGCTATCGATTCTTGGCCTCATTCTGTCGATGGAACTTTCTATAATTAATTGGCATGTCACCCAAAAAACTAAATGCGTTGAGACACTGCCAGCCTAGTAAAAATTTTCCCCCACAATATCCCATCACGAAATTGATGGCAATACATAGAGAGGGCCGTCCCATACAAATATATGTACTTTTTATGAAAATCCCTTCGTGCGCTTTTCCTCTAGAGGGTACTGAAATCGAAAATTTCAAATGAAGATAGAGGCAATATTGATGTCGTGGAAAAGTCATTTTTCATTTTTTGGGTCGGGGTTTGAAAGTAACGTAATTGATGGATCCTATAAATTACGATAATAAAAGACTTCTCCAATCATACCCTGGATATGTGTATCAACCGTTGTTGTAAGACTTATTTCAGTTGTGTCCGGATAACTATACCCCATACTCCAGATTTGCTACCCACTTTTATTTTTCAGACCAAAGCTGGTCAGGTCATAGCTTACGTTGATTCAAATTTTTTAAGCACATTATTTATTGGTATTTTCAGCAGAAAATTCAAGGTAATTTATGGATAATTTTGAATTTTGTGACTTTTGAGATCTAGAAATTTTGACTGTTATTTTAAGGTTTTTTTATAATAACGAGACCCTCACAGGTAGTTTATTATAAATCATGAAAGACCCCCTCTTACCCACTCTGGCAATTGTTAATCAAGCGCAGATCCGGAATGGGGTAGTGGGAAGTCCGGGATCAAAAGCGCTGGCCCTATCCTAAAACCCAGTACCTTAGCCTTCGGACATTGCACAAGGTGAATTGAAGTGTGGATACGAGTGTCGTAGGGTGTTAGGCAGGATTCGTGCTTTTTTCTATTATTTCAGAAAAATAAATCAGCGTTCGAATGGTTTAGCGACTGCGGCTTGTCCAAATATATCAGGTAAACTGTTAGAAGAGCAATTAGCTGCGAAGAAAGGCGATTAGTTGTAAACTGCGTCAAAAAAGTTACCAGAAATCCAGAAGTTGTTATAAGTGACGCCTGTTACCACCATGCTGCTGTATTTCTTAAACAATCCACTAATAAACATGATTCCAAAAACTTTCTTCGTAAATAGAGTTGAATACAGAGTTCTGGATGCAGACATGATTAAAAATTCCAGCTAGATGCCATTTCGGAACAGAGTACCTGAAAAGAATCCGTGGCAGGATTTCAGGAGCTAACCGTTGAAGAGAACCCAGTTATGAAAAAAAATGGATAAAATACTACAAATTCTTAATCTTCGATCGCCACATAATAGCCTGAAATACAGAGCATTCGACAAAAAGAAAGCGTTGCATCTAAAACACTTGGGCGGGTTCAAAGTTCTCTTAGTAGCCTATTACCTAAAATACTAGCTTTGACTGTTAGTAAAATAATGAACCATAATAAATTAAATATGGAATCAATGCTTTCACGTATCAAAGAAAAAATTGGTGTCAGATTCTGTTGAGAAAAAAAATCACTCACTATTTTGCTAGCAAACATGTATTCATTGATTGCTCCACATATGCGGTACAAGAAGCAAAAAGGATAAAATTGAACCCAGAAGCATTTTATGACTGCAACAATATTGAAAGGACACGTTTTCTAATGGAATCTTGAAGTCTTTAGTGATTAGCTATTATAATTTCGAGAAATATAGCAGGTGTAAAAGAAGATAAAGACACAAGCGTTTTTGCTCTACAAAGTTACCGAGGTCTACAATTTGTTCAGATCCTAATACCCAGAATTATCTATCGGCTGCTCATTATTCCCTGCTTTGAAACCACCATAAGTCTTACTTGCTGGAAGTCTATTTCAAATAAAAGTATCTCTTCATCGAAATATACCGGATGTGAAAGCAAAAGAAGTTTCAAAATAGGTATGAATCAAGTATTAGTTTGATATCATTTCCGTGTCATTTAATAATAAAATTTTATGTAGTCCTATGGGAAAATTGATTTATCTTTATTTCGTTAAGTTAGAAAATTAGTTCCAGGGAGTTTGTGTAGCCTATAAAAAGATGATCAAATATTATCCACGTGTTATCCAAAAGTCAATACTTTAAAAGTTATGAATTGTAATTTCTGTCACAAAACAGTTCAATCATCTCTTCATCACATCATGTATTCATGTCTATTTCACCATTTTGATTCTTTGATATTGGTCATTTAAAATTTTTGTTTCTGCCTAACCAAAAATCCTAAATAAAATATCATTGAAGGTGCTTAACGAGCTCTACTAACCCAACAAATGACCCAACTTATTTACTATAGGCTTCCTTTATATTTGAAAAAAATATTGTCAAAATAGTGATTTTTGTCAACAAATACACCTGGAAGTTTACCAAATTTTCAGCGTATAATCCTAGTATTCAAATAACTACATTGGTTTGACAAAGCCTGCCTCCTAGTTTGGCGTTAAAAAATCCAAAGTTTCAATGTTTTCAATTTTCAATGTTCAATAATTATCAAAAGCGCGTGAAATTAGAGAATTGAGCTTCCTTTTTAAAGTTACATCAGTATCTTACTAGTAAAAACTTGTGATCGTTATAATCAAATACTTTGCCAAAATTGGCCAATCTATCATGGAATCACCCAAGAAACAACTGAATTTTTTAAACAATTTATTCATATAGATTTTAAATATCTTTAAAGAACGTCTATTAACTGTTTGGTGTGGTGTGTAGTATGGTATGGTATTTGGTGTGTGTGGTATGATATGTGATATATAGTGTAGTAAGGTATGTCGTGTACGTGGAGTATGATGCGTCTGGGATGTGTGGTATTTCGTACGTAATATACGATGCATGTATTATGTCCGTGTACATGTGTGATACTTCCGTTTTTACTTTGATAAGATTTGTATACTCATAGATAGCGATCGTAACAACTCTACATGTGACCATAAAATTCCTTTGGTAGAGATAAATATTCTATGGTCAAAAATCACTCTGGCACTAATTGTTTGGCAGTTGTTTAAATACAAGCGTTTTGAGCGGCAGTGCAAATTGTATAAAATTAAAATACACCGTGTAAAATTCGCAAAGAAAAATGATGGAAGGATTTTGCCTAAATTGGGTAGCTTATTCCCTTCTTATGAAACCTTTCACTTTGAGGAAACGGATTGGAGCGTGGCAGAACAAACACAGAAGATAGATTAACCCCTAAAAGTCCAAAAAGACCTTTCACTTATTTAGTGAGAAGAAACTTTATTTAGTGTTCCATAATGAACTGTATAAGTAAGTATTTTGGGCTAGACAGATGACGCGTCTAGTCATTATAGAACAAAGGCGAAATTGTTTAGAGCATTCAAAACATTCGAACAAGTTTTTGGGGAGTTGAATTCATCACTATGTATTGGAAATAAAACATAAATTAAACACAATTACCGGCACGATACTTTTAGAAATATTGAAGACAGATCCTAGTGGAAAAAATGATGTATTTAAACCTTCTCCCTACACAAAGATTGACTGAACTAAGGTTTGAAATTCTTCAGTTTATACCCTATTAACCGATCTGCCTCTTTCAAATTACCATGTTTACCAAATTCTAAATTTTTCTGGCTAGACACAATTTTTTTTACAGAATGTTAACAAATATTTTGAGAGTGTAAAAAAATACTTACGTAAGGTATCGCCAATCTGCAGATATAAAAGAGCAAATGCATCGAATTCCGGGAAAAAGCATTTTAGGAACTCAAACTATTGTCTTTATAATATCAAAGCGAGTTATTCATCAAACTACCTTCATATATATTTAGAATGCTTTAATTTTTGACAGACCATTATAAAAAATTCACGTAAGTGGGTTACAAACTTGCACTCTAATAGTTTACAGACAAAATTGACATCATTTTTACACGGTCAAGGTCCAAAATTCTTATATAAAGAAAATATTATTTAACCATAGAAATGAGAAAACGTATTTAGCTTTCATAATACAATGAAGCGATTTCAAAAAAAACGCGTGACTGTTGCTAACCTTCATTAATGAGAATAATCAACGAATAAAATTATTGACATTTTTAAGGAATAAAGGTAAATAAGTCGATTAGTCTCGGAAATCTTAAAATCAAAAACTTTTGTGCATTGTACCATTTAATGTCTAAATGACAATGGATCCGTAAACTATAAGACAAACCTAGGCAATAACGGATATGCACAACCATAAAAATTGGGTGAACTGGTAAGATAATTCCTGTGTCTTAATGTTCTGTAAAATTAGCTTGTCCAAAGCGAAGATGGTTAAATAATGATATTTAAATAAAAAATTAAAAATAATAAACAACATTTAAAAATCTGCATTACAAAGTAAATCAACACAGAAATTTTATTCAAATAGTCCTATCACTCCAACCTCATTTTTTTCTAATGAGAAAAAGGAAAAGCTTGGCGACCATAGTTTACTATGAAGCAATAGTCAAAAATATCAAGAAAACCCTCGTTCGTGCTCACGGCCAAAGTGAGCCTAGAAACCTTCTTAAGCAAAACAATATTTATAAACAAATTAACTAAATTAACCAATAAGATAAAGACTAAAACAAAAGGTAAATGAAATGATGAAAATAATTATGTTCAACCACGTATACAACAGTACATAGACATTTTTAAATAACGCTCCAAGGAAAGAACAATACCCTAACAAAACAAGTAACATTAAAATAGTAAAAAAAATTTAAATTTATACAGTTCATAATCTATTAGGGTTCCTATTACAAAAGTAAACTTAAGGAATCTAAACAAAACGGAGCCCCAAATAAATATAATCAACAAACAAAAAATGTACCACTATACAAAAAGAATTTAAAAATAGAACAAGTAACAGTAAATTCAATAAATATAAAGCAAGCAGAACTGCTGCATTTTATTCTTTTATTCCCAATTAATTTACTATCTCGCTCTGAATAACTTATAGTTTCTTCGTCTTCTTAGATTTTTATTTTATCTCTTTCTGATTTTTTTATTTTTACCTTCTATTAGTAATTTTATGTATCACGTACACAAAATTTGCAACAACTGAATTGGTTTTATTTCTATTGCTCTATATGTTATTATTCAACTTTTATATACTTTTATATATTCACCACTATACTAAAATAATTTAATTTAATATTTCTTATAATAAAAAACTGTATTCGCTTTACACAAATTTACATACAATCTGGCAAAGGTGCAAACTTATTTTTCTTCTTCTTCTTCAGTGCCATGTCAAATGAGTTTGGCAACTACCATGGCGAAATACGAATGGGTAATATGAAACAACGTTTGAGTATTTCGATCAGTTCATTCCTTTATATTCTCGAACCATGATTTATTCTTTCTTACTCGGCCTCTCTTCCTTCTATTTTTTAAGGTCTCATATTGTATATGCCTCATCATATGGCTGAAATATCCTGTATTGCGCTTCTTTATGATATTTACCAAGTGTGACTATTCTATGTTGATCCTATATAATACTTTATCGTTGGTTATATTCTGCAGTATAACCAAATTTCACAAACTTATATACTCTTCCGAATTTTTCTTTATCGTCCATGTTTCGCAGTTGTATATTAATAATGGCCATATATAATAAAGTAATAATCTGTGTCTAACTGGGAGGTTTCATTTGAAGTTGCACAATATACTTCTCACTTTTAGGAAACCTGCTCATGCCACCTCTATTAATCTCTTGACTTCTTTGAAATGATTCATGCTATTATTCATTTCACGTTCTACATACATGTATTTTCAACATTTACTATTGTTTTGCCATCAACTCCACGAGTTGTACTTCTGTTATCGTCTAATTTGCTGAACTTCATACATTTTCTTTTGAGTGTATTTATGTTAGACCAATACGTTTATTTTCATTGCATACCCTATACAAATTATAAGTAAGTCCTATAAGACATAACCATGTCGAGTATTGTTGTAAACTATTCTATTTAGTTTTATTATTTCTGATTTTTCATCTAAAGCTCTTGCTGTTTGTCCCCAATAGAGATTTTTTTATAATTTCTGAAATCTTTACCGTCCAGTATGTAAGCTTAAGAGAAGCAAAAAATGATTCTGATTTCTCCTTTTTTATTATCTAATATTCCTATTTGTTACAAAATGTTCCCCAAATCTAATCTTAATCATTTTTGTATTTCTGAATCGCATTGTGTATCAATTCAAATTGATGGATACAGTAACACATATTGGCCTCAACTTTCTTTAAAATGAGAGAGGGGATTCTCTATTTATGACTAAATAATTATATTTATTTTCATAATAATCTCTGTTTTAAAATTACTTTTCCGTTAATCTGCTTTAATTGTGCAAAACTCGGGAAATATCTTGTTGTGCAAGTGTCAGCCTGAGTAGCTATTGCATTATAGCCATTTTTCACCTCAACATCCGTCATCCGAGTTTTGAAGGGCAGTCGATGACTGGACAGTACTGACGTTTTTCATTTCCTGTCTCCGATTATGTGCACAAAGTTCATTAAAATATGAATAACCACCTGTCACACATGTTTCGATACGCTTCTATTGTAAATATTTTAAAAATATATAATTAATAAATATATAAAACAGAGAGAACCATTTGTAATGGGTGAATCAAATATAAAGCAAAATTTCATTTTTACGAGCTGTAAGGCAAACGAGGAGGCTTTAAACACTGTAGAAGATTCTCCCGAGGGTACCTTACCTCCTTTGTGCAACTCTATTATTAAGCTTCCCAAAATAGAAGGTATAAAACCATCCAAAGTTTGGAGAAGACTTAAAGCACAGTTCAGAAACGCCAACCTTACGAAAACTCAAGTGTACGTGTGACATAAACAATTTTTGGAAAGACGAATTAATTGAAAATAAAGGCCATCGACGTCGCCCAAAGACCGGCGTGACTCAGGAGAATATTCATATTGTTCACCATTTAGACCAGATGATCGCTCATTAACGGTTACTGAAATTGCTTCTGAGATAATGCCCAAGTAATGATTATTGATTCACGTCCAGCCCCATATAGCCATCCAAACACTACAAAAAAATGGAGATTAGAAAACGATGTTGCTGCTGTCAAAGCGTTCGTGCGTAATTGATTAGTACTACAACCACCTTCGTTTTACGATAACGGAATCAAAAAACTACATATCCGTTCTAAGTCGGGAAATTATGTAGAAAAATAACATTGTACATTTGTGTTTTTTAAATGTTCAACGTCCACGTACTATAAATAGTCTAACATCAAAACTTCTTCAAAAAAGTTTATATAACTACTATTTAATTATGTGTTTCATCCAATAAAACTAATTCTAATAGAGTATTACGTAGAATTTACTAACCACAATAATATTCACTACAGGGTTCTAATAATCCACTGTTTAGTTAAAATAAAAAAAGACCTTAATAGGCATTCAAAACATCACTGCTTGTGATATCAAAAATGCCTCAAAAAAACATTTGTAAGGTCTTTTACATTTTTGTTACGCAGTGTTGGTATAAAAAATTAATAGAACATCGAACTTAATAGGATTGTTGCTGTTGCAAACGAGATAATCATTTCAATAACTACGGCTTCGGTTGCAATTTATTACATTTTGACTTGTAAGTGCAGGTGTCAATGCTAACCAGCCTTGAACATTCCAATACAGGCTTTCTAGTCGGAATACAAAATTAGTAACAGAATTAGAATCTGTACTTGCTGCGCTCGTTTTTACCAATCAAGACACCTGTTAAGAAATCCTACAATCTGTTGGTCAATCCCCATTTTAAAGTTTTTTAAATTTCAGGCGTACTTTTTTAACATCATTATAAAACACGAAATATGTATAATTTTAATCACTAATAACATACCCAGTACGTAGTTAAATAAAATAAAAATTATTTTTCTCCGACGTTTCATAACAGAATAAAACGATTTTTTTTTTAATTTCTTGTGGCTTCGAAAATAAAGCAGTGTAAAGATTGTAGTTCCGTTGCATTTACCACACATATTTTATTTACGTAAGTTGATCAGATTAGTAGCAATTTTGGTTTGAAATTCAAAATTACGGGGCAATTCGGAAGGAAACCTCCGTTTGGTTATCAAGGACAGACACGCGTAGATACAGATCTTTATTATACTCATTGGAAACCTACAAAGTATTAACAAACTTTGAAATTCCCTCTTCAAAAAAACTCTCCCACATGGGAATGAAACCATCCTGTAACAGTGGTGCGACAACCAAGTCGCAATTCTAATCAGACGGTGTTCTTCTTCCATGGTACAACGGGGAAAAAATAGAAGCCATTGGGTGTATTTTGTGCTCTTCAGACAGAAGCTTTGGTATCCAAAACACACAAACAGAATTTTCGATGCCTCAAATTTTCTGTTACTACTTCGTAGAAAACAGTCCTAGAAAGTTGGAAAAAACTGCACAGCAAGTTCAGATGTTGTAAACCTCCAATTTTCGTACTTCATATTTAATAAGATGTACTGTGGCAACGATCATTTTTAATTGATCTAGGAGACAAGTAAACTGCAGCACAACCTTCTTCTTCTACTCCCCATTGCCTACTGAACTATTGCATACAGTGCCATAGGACGGGCGTCGCTAACCCCGTCTATTTCCTATATATGCTAAAACAAAGGTTTAATTAAAATGGACCACAATTTTATTGTAAAACTCAAAAACACACAATTTGTTAAAAATTGAAAGAGAAAATCTAAGACATTGGAAAACATAAAAAAGTGAATAAAATTACTCGAAATGATTACCGCTAAACAGTTGCAGATCTTTTAACATGCAACAATGGTATCGATACTTCTCATTTTGAGCAAAATGGGAGTGAAGTAAAAATTAGTAGTCATTCATCTGGGGGGGGGGGGGGGTTCCCAAACGTGCATTGAGTACACGGAGCTCTTTCGTCTGGAAGATTTGAAGTCCTCTGTAAACACATAATTCACAATTTCTACATGAACAACCACAACAAAGTTTTAAATTGTTGAAAAGACTTTTCCGACATTAAAGCATTTTGGAAAGACTACAAAAATAGCCTAAGTATGTTTCAATAAATGCAAAATACTATTTTATTACAACATCAATAGAAAATATAGACTAAAAATCATGTAAGTGAAAAAACAGACATCATAAATCGCAACCAAGGAGATACGTGGATGTTCTTTAAATAACGTTAACATTATTTCTAGAAAGTTGTATAATTATCATTACAACAAAAAGACACTATAATATTCAGATGTACAATTGAACACTCAAAACTAATTTCTAAAAAAACAGCACTCTTCAATCTCTTTCATGTGAGACTTCTATAAGCCCCATATTCCTGGAAGCAGTGTTGTATTTTCAATGCAACATATACATGTGGTTTGTCCTGAAACTGTAATACAATAAAAACAATTTACGCGGCCACGTGAGAGTGGACTGTAACGTGCATGCCACGTGCAACAACAGCCACACATCGATAAAGAAAAGTCAATATAATCATCAGCATAGCATTCCGTCATAAAATTACTTTAGGTTTGATAGACAACAGAACAGTATTAGTAGAATGAATAATTAGAAAAACAGCAGTACAAGCGAGCATTTTTAGAGTAGAAGAAGAAGAAGCAAACATCTGGCCAAAACTTATCATTGTGCTAATAAATTTTTAGCTGCTATTTTTTACATCCCCTTGCCCTCCCCTTTTTGTCAACGACACTCTCCTGCTTTATTCATATTATATCTGATAATCAATACCTGACTGGTCCATAGGCTGAGTAAGCTGCAGCCTAGGATGCCAGGATTTGGAGACACAAAATTTTGAGATGAGAAAATAAAAAAATAACTTAACACAAACGCCAGCGTGGTCCCGCGGTTGCGTCCCGTGCAGGGGCTGCGGTGCGGACGGGCTCCACTTCATTCTTGGAGCTATTTTATGCCTGACGGGTGGCCTACTCAATTACTAAAAATAATTGAGTACCTGCGTTCGTTTCCAACAAGAGGTAATAATAGCAGTCGACTAAAGCGCGGTGCCACATCACCCCTCATCAAAGACGGTGCGCGACAACTGGGTACAATAGCGGACATATGAGAACCTTAACCTCTCTGTTCGTAGGCTGTGCTCCCACGCGGGGTGTTAGAGCCTTACCATTATTATTAACTTGATCAAAGAAATTTTGAATATATTGTAACTATTAAACTTTGAAATTGTACATTTATCGTTCATCAACGTATAACAATTTTTTAAAAACATTTATAATGTAATATTATGGCATATTACAAAGAAATTATTCAAGAACTTTCCAAAATATCAAACACCGTCCGCAACATTTCTAGCAGCGTCTAGTAGAATCGCGTGTTTGAATATAAGGCAGACTAAATGGGCATTCGTAACACTCAAATACAGCGAACATCAGTGGTGTAAATAAATTAATTTTTATAATTATTGTGCAACAGAGCAGCCCTTGTGAATAAATCTAGTTTTGAATTAAATCGACGTTTAATTCACATTTCATTTGCCATAAAGGCTGAACTAAGAGGCAAAGACGATCGAGATTTATTCAGGAAAAGTTATAAGGATATTGTAATCAAGAAAATATTAAAACTGAACACTTCTTTCTCAAGATGTGTGCCACAATCACAATCATTCCATCGACATCAGGGACTTCAAATCTAAATTGTAGTGCATTAAATGTACAGCTGCTTCGAACTTACAAACCTCTGAAAATACTTTTGAAGAAGTAGACAATAACCCGCCATTTGTGGTACGTAAATGATAGACTTCGAAGTTAGTAGCCTACAATTGTGCTCAACAAAACAATGACTCTGACTTTAAGAAGTTTAAAATATTTTCAACTGTATTATAAAAAGTTAATGAATGAAAAATGTATCACGCAAACTAGTAACTGGAAATGGAAAATGACAAAATATAGCAGAGAGCAAATCAGTTATTGGAAAAGTATGCTCCTGATTTAAATAAAACATTTTTTGAGGAATCTTTGCATTTAGCAGCATTTCTAAGAATTAATAAAAATATGGACCTAGTAAATAAGAATATCAAACTATAACATAATTATAATCATAAAAGACATAGATTATACTTATCCCAATACTGTCATCGTTCTAAGTATGGCAGTTACCAACTGCACTGAAGAACCATCCTTTTCGGCTCTTAAAACAGTAAAAAACGTTAAATTATAAAAAGGGTAAGGCTTGCACATTCATTTATTGTGCGTGTATTTTTACATAGTCTTTTCTTTAATGACAAAAGTTTGCTAATTGTAAGGCCAGGAAAAAATGTTTGAATAAAAGTTTTTAGTTGAAATGGACATTTGTTCTTATTTTTCTCCATTAATGTGTGAATGTATATATGTAAACATTGAATAGAAATGTATGGGCGGAATTTCTAAAATCTAGCTGTATTCTAAGAAACGATAACACATAAACAGGGTTACATCAAGAGTCTCAAGTTCTCAAAAGAGAAGATATAAAAACGCATTTCTTATCTAATGAACAACGATCAAAAGCAGCGACCCGATGACTCAACCGCAGCAGCCCGTTTTCAGATGCACAGCGGATCGACGGTCTATTCAGCAAGAAGCGAGAGCGGCCTCCTCGTGTAAATCAAAAGCTTAGGCCACGCCACATTTCTTTGTTTACTTTTACGAAAATTAAAAATCAAATAAGTTTTGTCAACTTTTTTGTAATTTTTGATAACTTGACGGAAGGCGGGTGAAAAATTATTGGCTTAGACCGCCAAAATTATAGTACATTTGTATTAGTAAATTTGATAATCGATCATAAATTTTGTCAATTTGTAGTTTATATATATGATGCTATACTGACCAAAAGTGAGAACGTAAATAAAATCTAAAAGAATGAAAATCAATCTAACTGAGTATTTAAAGTAGTCAATTCCAAAAAAAAAAGTTAAAACAGCGAAATGATCGGAAATAATCAAATAAATCTTTTAGGAGAATACGGAAAAGTTTTGGGCGTAAACAGCATATTGTGTAACTGCAATTGTAGCTCATCGGTTTGTTAATTAATTGCATGTCAAGGAATTATCAAATAAAAACACTATAAATCTGCAACTATACCATAGATCCGTTGTATCACTGCCAGTCATTACTATATATAACATACACGTAATGATGCTATTAAAGTTTCAAGTGAGCAATAACACTTTTCTTGTTAGGACTTTTACTAATGAACGTTTAACAAAATAAATGAATTTAGTGGGCGACATAAGCACTTCGCGCGAGGCATGAATACATTTACGATGAAAACATATCTGGAGTCTAACCAAAATGCTTGCATTATTGAGAGAAGAATTTGAAGAAAAAATTAAGAAACTGCACTATTTCAAATGATGGTTAGAGCGACAACATTCATCTGGATTGTACCACCGTGTCAAACGGTTACGAAAAAGTATTACCGCAAACTTTAAACGCTTCCTGGGCAGAAGTACTCGTGTGCGACCAGAATATCATGAACCAGGAAGATACTTTTTCTGCACGACAACGCACTCAATTGCTGCTCAGTAACCGTGAGCAAATTTTTGACACGAAAACAGTCACTATATTTCCTAAGCACCTGTCAAATTTCGTCTGATACAGCTTTTCCTGTTAGAGAACAGAATGATATACGTGGGTACCAGTTTTCGTCTTTTGAAATTTCAACCCTTGAAACCCACATAGACGGCATTTCAAATTTTAGTAATATGAAACGCCAACGCGAATCAATACTTCCGCTGGAAGTGAAAGTGAAAAATAATGACAACGCAAGGTACTATCCAAATAACCGGACGCGTGCCATTCTTCTCCGCGTTCAGTCTGTTAATTCCATATCCTGCGGCACGTCTTTCAAAGGGAAGCGACTAGACGTAAGAACTTCGTTAATATCCCCCAACGAGGTTTAATAAGCGTTAAGCATCACTCCGATTATCTGGAGCCGCGGGTTCAAGGGCGACGGTGGCAGCGCACTTGCTGGACTATTTTTAGCGCGAAACCTGTCTTTTCGTGCGGCTAATTGAACTTCCAGCAGGCGCATTCGGCGACCTTGGACACAGCAGAATTTGCATGGGCACAATAGGGAAGGAGGATCCGTGGCGGCGAACTCCAATCGGCGCTTCCACGAATGTAACCAACAAGTGATCCGCTGGTAGCGATTCAACTGCGACTTCCTTTCAATTGCGATATTAGATGATTGTTGTATTTGGAGCGGTTCTTGGAATGTTCATGCTTAGAGGAAATTAAGAAGTTATGCGACCCCTTCGGAAAAAGCGCCACGGTCATTTCTAGATATACCCTAAAAATGGCATTGTCATTACTTCATTCCTTCCACGTTTTAAAAACCATGTCTTTACTTTATAAAACTCATGGAGAGTTTTTACTTTTGTATTCCGTAATTTTGAAAATTTGCCTATTAAAAAAATAATTACTATTAGATGCGCAACAAATTTTAATCTGACAGTAGCTATCCAAATTATCCAAATCATAGTAAAGCGCCAGGCTTACAACGCATTACAAAAGGTACTTGTTCTATTAATATAACCCAAAAATCAGCGACAAAAGTAATGTCGTGAGACAATAAACATTTACGACCACAAAATGAGTTTTGAGACTTTACACTACCTGTAAAAGGTAGTTTCAACGGTTTAAACGTATAGATTTTGGCCTAGATGATCTAGAACGATCTGGAAAGAAGAACTGGAAACATTAGCAAGTGCATTGCTGTCTCGCACAATCAAAGCTGACCATTGGGTTCTCCAAGAACAGCTACGACATTGCTGTCGTTACTCTTTGAAGTTAAAAAAGATCTATACTAAATTGTGACCTGTGATGAGAAGTAGTTAATCCGTCAGAAATCCAAAGAGGCAAAAATACTACAAGACCGAGTCTCCACACCAGAAAGGCATTGCTCAATGTATGGTACGATCAGCGAAGCGTCGTACACTATGAATTATTTCTACCTAGTAAAATGGTAACCCCCGCAAATTTGGAGTAGCAAATGATGCGTGTTAGTGATAAGTTAAACTTAAAGCCTTAGACCAGTAGGTGAAAAAGAAAAATCATTCTGTTTCAGGACAACAACCATCTGGATTGGAAGATTTCATCACATCCGTCATATTCTCCCTTTTAGATTATCACCTCTTTAGGTCCCTACAACATGACCTAGCTCATATAGACTTCACGATATCACGAAGTCTGGTCGAGTTAATTAACTTCTACCTTTTTTCAAAAGTAGAATTCAGCAGTTCATCGAAAGATTAAATTCATAGAAAGCAAGACTGGTTTCAAGATCAGGTAAGGTTTCCAAATTAATATGGCAATAATATAATGACTACTACAATAATAATAATAATATGACTCTAAACTCTGGGAGCACCATCTGCGAATTTAGAGGTTAAGGCTCTCATATGTTCGCCCACTGTGCTTGGTCGTCGCGCACCATCTCTGATGTGGGGCGATGTGGCAAGCACCGTGCCTTAGACGACTGCCACTATTACGTCCTTGTTCGAAGTGAACGCAGGTACTTAATTACTTTTAGTGACCGCGTAGACCACCCACCATGCATAATAGAGCTCCAGGAATGAACCCGGGTCCGTCCACATCGCGCTTGCACCTAAACCGCACGGCCACGCCGAGGTACTTTCTTATTGGGTTACCACAATACTTTTCATTAAACCACCCCCGCCACTCTGATTATCCAAACCCACCTTTAACAACTGAAAATATTGACAATTAGGTGCAACTATGGCAAATACTACTTTTTTAAATCTCTTTCTAGGATTTTCTATCTAGAGATATTTACCATCTTACACATTACAAAAGAAACCTTAGATAGTGACTTTTCATAAAACGGCCTTTGATTGAAGTCACCCAAACACACCAAAATGTTTGTACGGGTACTAATGTATTCAAAGTTTTAACGTTATAATCGTTGATTTATTAGACAAAAAGTCAATGAAAATATCTCGTCTTATTATTAGGCTATTATCCTGTTTCATACAGATTACCTTTCCAGCGTCTTGGGCTTTTCTTTCTTCGTGGTCTACGGTCTCTCGCTAATCTGAATAAGTTCCTGTCATGCATTCTTGTAACATGGTTATTCCTTTTTTATTTTCTTCTCTTAGTCCAATTTTTTATATCTTGTACTTGACATTGTTCTCTTATCTCGTCAATTCGAATATGATATTGGTCTCGTTTTCCCTACAACTTTTCTTAATGTTGACTTTCTGTAATGTTTTTGTGGCCTCAATTGCATATGAGTCTATAGGCCTCACCACACTTTTGTATATTTTAACTTTCGATTCCTTTTGTAGGTATTTGTTATTCCAAATCACATCATTTAGTGCTTCTGATATGCATGATGCCTTATGAATTTGTTGATAACTTTCATCTTTTAATGTACTACTGCTTGTGATATTGATTCCTAGATAAGTAAATTCCATAACTTGTTCTATCACTTTACAGTCATTTTCTAATTTACATCGTAACGAGTCTTTGCTAATTGTAATAGATTTGGTTTTATTTGTTGCAATTCTTAACTTTAATTTTTGGCAACTACGAGTAAATTGAAACAATAGTGTCTGTAGGTCGTGATCAGCCTGAAAAGTTTTGAACCTAACATAGAAATAAGTATTTTTCTGTCAAATTAAATTTTATTTTTTAACGTAGTCTCCTTTTAAGTCAATTCACTTTTTTCGGCGATGCTCCAACCTCTTTAACCCGTCCAAGCAGTTGGCATCTTGCTCTGCAAAATAGGCGTTTACGGTTGCGATGACCACTTCGTTTGATACAAATCTCTGTCCTTCGAACCAAAATTTTGGTCTTAGAAAACAGAAAATAATCGCTGGAGGCCAGATCTCGTGAGTATGCTGGATGGTTAATGAATTCAAAGCTCAATTCGTGAATTTTGGCCATGACGACCGCCGAAGCGTAAGCCTTGATGGAAAAGCACTTTCTTCCGTTCCAAATGGGACCGATTTTCAGAAATTGCTGCCATCAACTAGTCCAATGACGATACGTAGTACGACCCCGTTATTGTTTTCCCTTTTTCTAAGCATCGATGAACGGAATTCTCCGACTATCCCAAAAAACAGTCACCATCATCTTTCCGGTCGATGAAATAGTCTTCGCTTTTTTTTAGAGTAGGTTCGCCCTTCGCAGTCCACTGTTTTGACTGTTCCTTCGTCTCAGGAGTATAATGGTTGACCCGAATTTCATCGACAGTGATAAATCGACGCAAAAAGTCCGACTTGTTTCGCTGAAATCGCTTAAACAGGGCTTTGGAAATGTTCTTTCGAATGAATTTTTGGTTCAAAGTGAGTAAGTGCAGGACCCAAACGCACGGAGAGCTCTCTTATGTCTAATTCTTCAGTCAATATATGACAAACGCGTTTTTTCGATATGCCCAAAGTCTCTGTTGTTTCTCTAACTTTGATTCGACGACCGTGCAGTACTATTTGGTAAACTTTTTCGAAGTTACCGGTGGAGGTCGCAGTAGTTGGTCGTCCCGAACACTCATCATCAGCCAAGATAGCACGACCATCTTTAAATTCAGCTGTCCATCCTTTCACAATGGCAAACGATGGGGTTCCCGTAAACGGCATCTAACTCGACTTAATTTGCGCAAGCGTATTGCCTTTTAAATGCAAGTACTTAATTACGACATCTAGTCATCTGGATTTTGGTTTACCTTTTTTCCTCCTTCTAGCTGGTATCCATTTCATTATTAAGTTTGTCGTTTCAAGTTGGTCAGACATGTCCTAGTCATTTCACCCTCTACTGGTTTATTTTTTAACAATATTTTCTATTTCTTGTGCTAATGATTCGTTGTAATAATTTTCTGATATTTTTACTGGACCTAATATTATTCTTATAATCCTTTTCAGTACTCTTTAAGTTTTCTTCTTTCTTTTAACCATTGTCATAACTTCTGCTCCATACATTAATGTTGGTTTTATTAGAGTATTATAAATTCTTATTTTGATTTTATCCTTTCATAATTTCTTATTGGCGTAAAAGGCTCGATTACTGCTATCATAACACCTAAGAATTTGAATTTGTCGACTTTTTCATATTCGTGATACCATATTCTAATTCTTTCCCGTTCCAATTTTCTTCCCCACTCTCATAAATTTTGTTTTATTGCAGGAGCGAGCGAAGCGAGCGACTGCTCTTATATACTGATATACAGTGGGTGAATGCGACAATCTCCGTCAGTCTGTTGCATCTGTAGCGCTTTTACTACGAAATCGATCACTATGAAATTTTCCATTATGATAGAACTCGAAGCGAGTGAGGTAACCTGATAAATTGTTTCGAAATCGGACAACTGGATTTAGAGCAATTAGCAAATTCAGTTCCCATAGACTTAACATGGAAAAGGTTCGGCCACTGCTTTGACAGTAATAATGACAGCAATAATACGTTCGCAATTTTAACAGCTCACTCCTGCAACTTCTCAAACGACGTGCGAGAACATTACTAGTTTTTATTTTTATTCCCATGTTTTGTCCCTTTATTATTATCTCTTCTAGCATTCTAATTGGTATAATTCGTCTCTTTGTTATTAACACCAGGTCATCTTTATGTGCTACTAATTACTTCCCCTCTTGATCTTATTATGTCCTTATTTATTTCTTTGGTCATGTGTTCTAGTACCATGTTTAAAATGTTGCTAATAGGAAACCATCTTGTGATAGGTCCTTTAGTTATTCCAAATTTTTCTGTTCACTCTTTCTGATTTCTTATGTTGACCTGTGTTGATTCCAATGTCATCTTTATAAGTTTTCTTAATTTTGCCGCTATTCCCAATTCCTTCATTGCTGATATGAGTTTTCTTCCATCAATAAAGTCAAAAGCTTATTCAAAGTCTATAAATAGTAGCTCTATCTCTATATTATACTCCTGCAT
Source organism: Sinelater perroti (assembly GCA_036346155.1). NCBI lineage: Eukaryota > Metazoa > Arthropoda > Insecta > Coleoptera > Elateridae > Sinelater > Sinelater perroti. The sequence goes on from JARFIY010000276.1 coordinate 498,870, forward strand.
CTTTTGTTTATTTGCTTCAATACATATATTATGTCGATTGTTGATTTTCCCTTTCTAAAACCATAGTGATATTGTCATATTATATTTCTTGTCGTATCTCTTATCTAATGCGAAGGGTATTTTATAAATGGTGTTTAGTAACATCTACATTCCTGTTTGTTTTCTTTCTTGTGTACAGTTATTATTTGACTCACTTCAAAATCGGTTAGCTATTTTGTTCTTTCTATTATTTTTTTTTATTAGTGAAATAACATATTCCTGTAAAGTAAAACATCAATATTTTGTAAAATCTAATCACTTTCATCATAAAAGACTAACCAAAAGTAACCATTAATAATCTCAAAAGGGAATGGATCTGGCGCTGACTGTCACCAGTAAAACGATTTTTCAGGCACCCATATAAATAGAAACAGGTAGCGTTAAAGATGTAGGGCCAAGGCTTCTAGAAACAATCCAACGACAAAAGAAAATAAAAGATATGAGAGAATTATGCAGATCTCGTACAACACTCGGAGTAACAAAAAATCTGAGTTTTTAACGCTGTTATATCATTTTCGTATAATTGTACCCCAGAGAAAACCAACGCGCACGTAAACCCACTGGCTCCAGCTAACGAGTTCGCGCATTAGATACAGGAAGCACTATTTGCAAATATTCTATAAATTGCAAAGCCCGCTCGGCAACACGTCCTTCTAGTCTTCGAAAATATCTCAGAAAAATCATTAATATTAAGGTGGCAACGGGTAACCCAACAAATTGGGCAGTTCTGTATCCAGCTAGGTTTTTCAACATAAATGTGTGTAAATGCTTAAAAAATATTTCCTCTACTATAAATATAAAAATGAATTAATTTTTATTTTACACCAAGTAGGTATTGTTAGGAAGAACCATTTGATTTAATTTACATTTTAAAATGTACGCTTTCAAAGATCCGATATTCACAGCGCAAACCTACTATGATTAACCACAGTAAACTTAAATAAAGTTCACAACAAAGCCCAACCAATACACAGTACAAACTTTTTCAAACCAAATATATGGCTGTTTACGCCAACTACGAGCCAGAAAGGCTCGTGCAAGATTTTCTGATGCCTGCGAGATGGAGTTGCAGCTCAGCAGATAACAGACAATTTTTAATAATTTTGTACATATTTTTATACGGATTATGGGTTTAAACGCGAAAATGGAGCAAGATAATTTAATTCGATCCCCTGCGAGGGCTCAATAAAATTAACGGATTTACAAACGGATTAGGCACGTGCCCGTGAATTTTTCAGGCTGAAGTCTTAATTAAGGCGCTGAAAATTCTTATTCCTGTTACAGCACGCAGCATTTGCCTACCATTATAACGATTTAATCTGTCAGACACGCCGGCGTTACTTAACCGCGCGCCGCTTAATGTATTCATTAATGCCTATATTCATACAGTTTATTGTTTGCTAATAAAGTGCGTTTGCAGCACGCTGTAATATAAACAACACTCTTAAAACGCTACATGCAATGCTTTCTAAATAAGTCAAACACTAAAATTATTATTTCTTATTGCGTCTGCGTATGGCTTCTGGAATTTCTACTCTTTATTTTTACTGTTTTTCTTTGGACCGTTGTAGTTTTACAAGATTTTAAAAAGAACACTAATCACTCTAGAATATTGTAACGCTTTTGCTCTCATCATTGGTGAATAACATGCTTTAATTTACTAAAACTACTTATAAAATTACTTAATAGTATAGATGAACATAACAAAGAATTACTAACGTAAAATTACACTCTATATCTGCATTTATGAGTAACACTATTTATGTTGCACTAGCACAGTTACTTGCTTCCGATATTATAACTACCCCTCGCTGCATCACTACATGATATTTAAGCAATCAAGACCACTTCTGGAGCCTTCTAAAAACATCTGTTAAACATATGGAAATTTCTGCACTGTTCTAATCGCGTGCACAAGCGGCACGGCTGCAAGAAATTATGTGCGCCGCTCGACCGTGACGACTCGACGGTATCATTCATGAACAGCCCGGAAAGTGACGTTCCGAAATTCATTACACTATTACTGGATTGCTTATACTTTCTGTATAAAAACTAACTTACAAAAGTAATATGTCCAACGCCTTTACCTAAGGAGTATTCATAATATCATGTGATGTTGCTGATTGTCTGCTCATTTCATATATACTGAGTTATCTAAAGATTCTTAAAAACCAAGTCTGCATTCCGACAAATTTTGGAGATTTCAACACCGCTGTATGCGTTATTTTAAATTTGCGTCGTTTTCATTTGCACTTTTGTTCTTTACATAATCTACAATTGTTATTCCTAATCTACACATACCAATAAGAAGTTTAAAAATACTCTTTTTTTATTGATATTGAAAATTACTTGAAGTACTAGTTTGTGCCAGTATTTCGATTAAACAGCGAATCGAGCCGAGCTAGCCAAACCGAGCAAGTCAGGCTGTAACCGAGCCAAGTTGAAATAAAAATCACTATATTAATGTATAAATATTGTGATACATTTTGTTCGACTGTTTAACACTAATTAATAACAGTTAAATTTATTTTAAAAGTAACTGCGTTGCAAATGCAAAACCACGCATCAAAGAGTGAATTAAAATGTTATGTAATTTGTTGAGGAATGTACAGCTAAAACGTTTTATAATAAATTTATTTGGATAAAGCTTTATATGTGGGCGTTCAGTATACAACGACCGCCTGCGGCCAACTGGTAAAACCAGAAACACTCATGTACGAGGTTTATTCCGAAAACATCAAGCCAATTTTAATATAATAAAGACAATTTGAGCGGCCATGATGTAACTTGTTAACTAATAGGAGTAGCCTGCACTGCGCATACGTAAATGAGTACGACTTCATTGAGAGCTAGACGCCATATAAAGTGTGTAATCGTCGCATTTGCAATAACTGAGCAAGTATAGCAGTAAATCTGCATTAAGGTTTGTACAAAAAAGAGCAAGTAGCGGTTTCAACGTTGTTAGCCTGATTGCAAATTGGCCATGGTTATTCGATAGAAAATCTATGAATACTTTTGGTATGTTATGTAGGTAGGTATAGAGATGATTTTTGGAAAGCTTGGTTTAGTGACCAAAGTAGTTTGAAGGGTGGGAAACATACTATATGGCTTAATACATAATCACGCAAAATAAACGACCTGATTTGAAAAATTTAAGATTTTTTTAATTTTAATTTTTTGTTTTTTTTCCAGACCTTGTAGAAGAAATTTGGGAAATTAATTATGAAAAAATACACAGTGGTCAAAAATCATAGAATCATATTTTAGAAACCAACGTTCCATAATAGTGACGCAACAATGTTCCCGTCTCGTCATTTTAATGTTGGAGATCTGCATTTCATTTGAATGATTAGACACGCTTAGTAGGTCGTTTTCGGCAATAGGGTTCAGTAAAGGATTTGGCACAATCTGAAAGACTACGTTCAACCAGAAGAGAAGCGCAAGAGAACATTGAGGAGAACCCACTAATATCAACTCGAAGATGCTCTCTTCAATTAAACATTACTCGACGATCATTGCAACGGATATTACAGAAAGACTTACGACTTCCCATACAAAATTCAACTCGTTCAATAATTGAAGTCTAGAAACACACAAATTACGCCATACAATTTTAAGAATTTGCCCAATAAAATGAAGATCATCCATCATTTGATAATAAGCAATAAAGTTCGTTTGTACCTTAATAGCATTATTAATTAGTAGAACTGTCGTATATGAGGAAGTAAAAATCCTAAGGCTACTTTTCTTCTTCTTCTTCCTCTACTGCCCAGTTATGCCTCACAGCGACACGCGGTATTCCCAAATGGTCACCCATTTAAGTACTAACCGCAGCCTGCGCTGTTTCACTTTGGTGATCGGACGAGAACCGGCGTTTTCAACGTAGTATGATCGTTGCATCTATTCTGCTTTGAATCATCTTACCTCATCTGGGTGATTGGACCAAAGACGAGAAACTCGTTACCTCGGGACAACTAGTATCCGATACTGAGTCGCCAGAGTCTCGTTTTTTATCTAACAGAGGGTACCACGTGAAGGTGAATTCCGAACGAAAGGAATTCCGTAACTGTAACTTCTGAGCGATACCGGCATAGGATTCAAACTTTTCTACTCTTAATGATAATGAAATTATACGGTTTCAACATGACGGACCCACTGCACACACCACCCGACCTACTGTGGGCATTTTGAAAGAGATTTGTGACGAAAGATTGATTTCAGGAAATTCTGAAATCAACTAATCTATCCGATTCCCGGATTTAATAACCCAGACTATTTTCTCTGCAGCTACTAAAGGATAAGATTTATGTTAATAAGCCAAGAACTACTCAAGAGTTAAAAGACAATATTCGTGCGGAAATTGAGGCGCTAACTTCGGTTAGAAGTCATGGGAAATGCTCTAAAGGGAGCAGAAAATAGTTCGCCTCTTTTGCACCACACTATACTTTCGGACAGATTGTGTATGAGAAAGCCACGTATTGAGGGCATACGTGTGTTCTAAGTGATTGCTTCGGGCTTCCGTACGAGGTTATCAGTACAGATTAATCGCCCTGCAACTTTCGACTTAGAAAGGGAAGAGAGCTCAATACAGTAAGGCACTTAATCGCGATTCCACCGCAGGACTTTGCAGAATATTCTGAACAGTGGAAACAACGCTAGGAGAAATGTATAAGATCCTAACGTGCTTACTTTGAAGGGGACTAAGGCTGCATACAATGTTTCTTGTGGCATTTTTACTAAATATATAAATTGTATTTTTTCTTCTATATTTTCGCGGCAAACCATGTATACATGCTTAGAATTACTCTTAATTTTAACTATCGCAAGATAAATATATGTATTACGTAAGCATTGTTTACCTGTTCCATTTCTTCGGTTGTTCATCTTATATAAGTGAGTTTATCTTATTAACTTTAATAGTGAGATTAAAAACATTCTAGAGAGAAGATCACAGTATCATCTGCACAATGTTATCTCTTTTCAAGCAAAAGATTAATTGAAACAATCTAGAAACACCTATTTACCTACATTACTTTGTATATGAATCATTAAACCAACTGTTACAAACTTTGAAACTTAAGGGCATTATTGGAAAAGATGTCAAGTAATGAACAAGTAAGGAACATAACAAAAAGTGTGAAGAAAAATTTTGACCTCCAAACACAAATATATAATATTACTAGTACAATTTGCGGAAAGAAGACTTAAATTAGAAGCTTAAAATGAAAACACATAAGCATCCAGGTAAAAATACAAAATACATCTAAATAAAGAAAAATAATGTTAAATAAAATCAGTACGATTTTTAAGAAAGATATCTACAAATAAAAGTACGACTTATTTACATAAATATGTGTATATAATTATAAATAGAAATTTCAATTTTAAAAAGTTGAGCACCAAAAATAGAAGCGATCAGCGGTAAACCAGGATATTACTAATGATAAAAAACGTACATCAATACCTTCATTGTCCCACAAGACGACGCCCATAAATGCCCAACAATATGTCTTCGTACAATTACAGAAGACATCCTAACAACATACGTAAAAACTATGGTGATTGCCTGCATTGGTACGTGGGTTAATCAAACAAGACTAAAATTTCTTTTTTAAGTGCCATGAAATGAACGGGTAGAACGCCCTTTTTTAATGTTGTAGGTTTGAAGAAGATTTCTCCCGTAAGGTAACTCGTACTACTTCTTTAATCATTATCGCGATGTAAGATCATGACGTATCTCCTAGTTCGTTAACACTGAATTATTAAGTTTCTCACAATAGACAACGTAAAACCGTACCAAATTTTGGGAAGATTTAAACCACAATTTAAGGACACAATTTAGAAGACTCAAGTTTACACGTAGTATAAACAATTTTTAGAATATATTCGCATTGTTCGGCACCTTTTTACAACAATGCCCTTCGCTATACACCCACACTTAACAAAAAATTGTGAATTTGTAAACTAGAACATCCTCCTTACAATACGGATTTATCATCCTACCATTATCATTTGAGCGAACCACCAAAAGAACCATACAGAGATTTTACGGCGATGTTGCCGAAGCGTTTGAACACAATAAGCTAATATCACAACCATATTTTTTATTATTTATTATTATTGTATTTATCCGTTGGGAAAAAAAAACGTGCAATGAGATTATGTAGAAAAGTAACATGTTTGTATTTTTATAATTCTTTAATGAATTTAAAGCGGTAAATACGGTTTATATTTCATTCGCCCATGTAAATAAATAATTACCAAATAACATTGGCTAACATCTCAGAAAAGTTCATTTTGGGGATGAATCTTCTGAAAGACTGAAATTGCAGTAGCTCTGAAGATCGGTGTTCTGATAAAGAACTCTCGTTCTATGAATTTCCAGAAGAAATCGCTCGTGTAATCATAACTGAAGACGCCGTAGTACCAGCTCAGAGCGAGACAACAGTACCGAAACATCTGGAAGGACAAAGCAAAAAAGGAAGTCTATGAGTAATACAAGGAATGGATATGGCAACCAGACAATCCTAATAAGAACAGCGCTAGTCAAAGTCAGAAATTTCATGCTTGTCAAAATGATAAATGTTAATCCAGAACCTGTAACCAAATATTATAATACCCCAATACACGCACAAGCCCTCTGTTGTTAATGGGGTGTGCGCCTAAACGGAAACCCTATAAGAAAATACTCTAAAAACCTACTGAGTGAATCGGAAGTCAAGTCTAAATTAAAAAGATAGAGAAGAGAATCATTGAATAGCAAGACGCATTTTTTCCTTAACCACGACAAAAAGGTAAAATGTTATATATAACCCGAAAATTCTCAACCGATACAGAAACTCCTAAAACTTCTTGCAGCAGCGAGACGGAAAGAAGACGTGGTATTATTAATATAGCAAAATAATGAACCATTGAACCATGCAGTCAATGGCCATTACCGATTGTGTTAGTTGAGGTAACTAAGAGACATAGCTACCCCTTGCCAAGGATAATTTCAATTCAACCCCGAGAAGATTCCCAGTAGTCTGCTCAACGTGCCAACACGAAACCTCAAGAAATTCGTCACAACATAGTTCTTTCTTTTAGTATATTAAAAAATATCTTCAATATCTTGTCATTTTGCTGTACATTGTTATCTGATCTATTTTTAAATTTTCTAGTTCCTTGCTTTATATTCCTATCATTTCGCGCGGTTCTCGACTTGTTACGTTTTAATAACACGATTAACACAATATTAGCGTATTCTAAGGTTTGTTTCGTATCGCCAGCGTTCCGGTTCATTCTTGGAGCTTTCTTATGCCTGGCGAGTGGCCTAGTCAGTGACTAAAAGTAATCGAGCACCAACGTTCACTTCCAACAAGGGGAATAATGGCGGTCGTCTAAGGCGCGGTGCTTACCACATCGCCTCGCATGAGAGATGATGTGCGATAGGCGAACATATGAGAGCCTCAACCTTCTCAGTTCGCAGACCGTGCTTCCACGCGGGGCATTAGAACCTCACCATACCATAAAGTCTGTCTCACTCAGAAAATATTACTATCAATATTATTGTGGATGTAACTGTACTTCTGGTGGTCGTACACCCTACCCTGTGTCAATGAATGTTTGTAGGCAGTATCTAAATGATTTGAATGACTTTATAATTGAAGTATGCTAAAAGAAGACATATCTCAGTCCCTTTTTTGGTGTATTAAATGTACTTAGTATATAAGCAACAAAAAATTATTTGTTTTACAAGAACAATATAATTTACAAAATGACCGCATGCTAGTACACCTGACATTGGGAAACTTCAAAATATGATAGTATGGGATGTCGTATGATATATTATCACTTTTTTGTAGATAATATCGCCAAAGCAGTTTATATGCAAGCATTATTAGAAGGTCATATACTTCCGAACTCTAAACAGTTACTTGAAAGCGATAATTTCTGTTTTGTATAGGATTTCGCGTCATTACAAGCTGCTAAATCCATACATGTTTAAATGAAATGTCCCAAATTTCATAACTAATGAACAATAGTCTTCTTCATCCCCGAATTTGAAGTCACTGAATTATACAAATATAGAAATACATGCAAATGTAAACTCGTGTTAAAATAAAATGTGGACGACATTCTTAACCAAGTGGAACGTGTTTTTTAGATGTGTGAATGTAATAAAATTGTAATTTCATGTAAAAGTGGAAAATGTTGAACCATTTTGAGTTTTAAAGTTCTAAAAATTTAAAATAAATAATAATCTTACATACATATCAAATCAAATATCGCACAATGCGGAGGTCCCCGATCTCCGGCCGTGTTAGAAGCATTGGTTGCCAGAGTAACGCGTTCGGGACCACGCGGAAATACACGAACGATCGTTGCTATATATTTCGTAATGTCAACATAACGTCAACGCCCATTATGGCGACGCACCAGAGTGAGACGGAATTCGTGACTGGCACAATCGTTGAAGAACAGCAATAGTAACGATTGCTACAGAAAGTTCGTAACACTTGCATTCTCTATAGTAGCCAAGCGTAGCTGGCTGGATTTTCTAGTATGTTATTATAATGCAAACAGTTTAGATAACCTCGATGTAGCCTGATAGCCGAGAGTAGACTGTAATGCGCATGCGTTAATGAGGACGACTTAACTAGCCGGAACAGTTCAGAGTTCTGAGTAAGCATATTTAGTGTTTGATCGTCTTATTTGTAATGACTAGACGATTAGAACAGCGAATCTATATCAATTTTTATGCAAAGTTGGGACATTCGTTTGCAAAAATTAATATTTAGATAATCCAGAACTTTTTGGGAAACAATAAAATGAGTATATAAGATTTAGATATGGCCCGAAATTTGTTGAAAATAATTCACAATCTAAAAGACTAGTAACGAGTAAAATTCCAGAAAATAATAAACGTGTACGGAACGCAGTCGACAAAAATGACTGGCACTCCAAGAACTAGAAGATGCACTAGGTATTCTAAAAATCAAAGATCGCAAAGTTTTGTCGAAAGATGTTGGCATAAAATATGCTGTCCGAAGAGAGTGCGTAAAAATCGCAGCACGATCAAGACCGCGTTAACCATATTTAAGTAAACTCTTAAGACAAACAACTACTTATTAGAAGTGATACGTTAATGTTCTTTATCACTTGTGAAATGCAGTACATCGAAGAACGGTTGCAATTCTGAGCAACCGATAATTAGAAACTTCATTATGAGATTATTACATCTCTTGCAAATTTTTTTGCCCATACATAAATTACGCAAGCGACTATGACTACTCCTGATTTATCGCTTTGAGACATCTGGCTGTTCTCAAAATTTAAATCATCTTCAAAAAAAAGGAGATTCATGTCAATACGACCAAGTAATTATTCACAATTGCTTCTTTTGGACTTTGAACAGTGGAAACGATGATGGGAGAAGTGTATGTGATTCCAAGGAGATAAAGCTATATGCAATGTATACTACAATTTATACTATTTTTTGCTATTGTAATTGTAATTTTTTGTATTATGCGGCTTGGTTATTTGATATTTTAGTAAATACAACTCTAAAGATAGTTTTAGCATTTCTTACAAACATGTTTTTGCAGAATGAATTTGAAACTTAAATTTACTGTCATCAGCTTATCGCGCACGTATGCTTCTCCAACAACGTGAAATCTTTACACTCCAAATGCTTCTTCTAGTGGTCCAAACAAATAATAATCACAGGATCGTGAGTCTGAACTGTATAGAAGGTGTTCCCGAGTAGTCTAGGATGAATAATCAGTTTTTTGACGGGTTTTGTTTCGGATTGACCGACTAGCGATCATCCTCAAGAAAGCGAAGAACAACGCGAAGATTCTCCACGGTCATGCTGGTCCTCGAGCGGCGACTGCTTCTCGTCTTCTCAAAAACTGTTTATGCCACACGTACACTTGAGTCTTCTGAAGATTAAAATTATTTTAGGATTGATACTATTTCACGCGTCACTCATTGTGCGAATAGCTTCTAACACTCTTATTTTAAAAATTTACCGTTTATTGCGTACGACCACCAGAGCAGTGCAGGAATTAATGGTTAGTCTGAATTGGTGTTACGTGTTATGGAAGATAAATTCCTAGATTGTGACTACTACCGCGTTTTAATAGAAGCCCGGTTCTATATGACCTGGAGCTTATTAAACGTATAAGAACTGTTATCGAAACGATATATACATTTATGAATCTCATCCTCTACTGCTATATTTATTCATTTTTCGAATTGATCATATAATTAGTATTCGAATATGCATACGGTCTATTACTCTAAAGTATACATAATTTCTGTTGGTTAAAAAAATTTTAAATTGGAAGAATTAAATTTTTTATCAAAAATAGATTTAAGGAGTACAGTTTTTTGTTTCATAATTGTACGCCAAATAAGTTTCCTTTGTCAAACCCCAAATATAAACTCCAACCATGTCCCCGATACCGGCATTGTATTTTAACGGAATCGTTCTTTTCGTTCTTCCAAATATCCCCTCACGTTACCTTTGAATTGGTTAAGGTGGAAATGAAATATGAAATACTCTCATTAAATCAATTAACTCCACATAGTTATCTACTTTGCTATTGTTAACGGCTATCTCAAAATTGCTCCTGGCCATTTCCTCTTCATTAATAAATAACCCTAGAATCTCCTGACCGTCCAAGATTTTTCCTGAGACACTTGTTCTTCGTTGACGTTATATAATTTTGAAACGAATTTTGAAGATGCTTAAAAACTAAATTTTTTGTCTAGAGCATTGAGACACTACTTAATAAACCCTAATTTTATTTGTATCAATGAGTTTTTAAAGAGCCGACAAATGGCAGCAAACGAATCTCGCTTGTTGAAGTATGTCAGGCATTTTCAAATTACCGGTAACCGCCTACCCTTTTTCAATATTATTATTTCCTTCTAGATCGGTATCATCTTTTATTTGCCATTTTTTCTCAATAAAGCTTTATACCTGCTCCTGTGTAATATAATATGAAGTTGTAAATTTTACGACATAACTGCCACATCATTTTGTTGGTCAAAGTTCCTTCTCGTAAATGATCATGGATGAGTTAATTAAGTAAAATAGGCAATGCTTATTTAAGAGAAATCTCAAATTATAAACTCAAGACTAAATTACGTTGCAGACTAGTTTTTATAGCTCGGATATTCTCCAAAATAATAGATCCATTTTCACTTCTAAAATCCCAAAATCAACGCTTCGTCTATTTTTAGCTGTTTACGCACAGCCCTCTGACAAATAATGATTTCATAAACAAATATTTTATTTTCGAGAGCCTTGTGACCACTTGTAAACAATAAGCGCTCCGATAAATATTAAACAATTTATAATGTAAATAAATTTGACCGGCAGCCCATGATAAGTAGCCGAACGTGCCTAGCTACAAACATATTGAAATGTTATTTTTACAGGGAGTGGGCAAGAGTATAAGAGCAGTAAAATTTGTGTTATCATACAGCAGCCCGCTGTACAAAGTAAAAACCTATCTCATCACTATGAGATTTTTTAATAGTGCCGCTGCATATCTAACATATAATCCATACTTTAACGTTAAAAACTATGCAATTTTTCAATTATCCTGACCTGGTATAGGAAACCCAGTAAAAAAGGTAAACATTCTTCTGAATAACTTTTCCGGTTATATTACAACAGATTAGGAAGTAGAAGGCACTTTAAGAGACAGCTTAAGAATAGTAATAAGACGATTAAAATGACAAACTTCTTTCTGCACGTAAACTCGCCATAAAGGCTTAGTATACGCTGCATGCATATCTACTTCCCGTTGCGACAAGTATGTCTTCCAAGTGTTGTAATACATTTCCTTCCATTCAAATTGTTTCTAGAGTAGCAACATGAAGGCATCAAAATGCCTTGCTGACTGCTGTTTTAGGCTATTGTTATGGCTAAAGTAATTAAACATAATGGACACCAAAAATATACGGAAAATGGTGAAATTAAATTAATTCAAAGTTATATTACTTTAGCTTTACAACTTACTTCGTAAAGATGAAAACGCAGGCAAGTAAACAGTTCGTAATACAGGTTGTCCCAAATAATGTACTAGCTTTTAAAATGGTAATAAATGCGATAGTTTCATGATTTAAATTAAAACTATGAAATAAAACACATGTTAACAAATATTCAAACCGACGACCATCTCTCTCCAAAAACCAATAATTCGACAACGTTACAAAGCATCGCATTTCAATTTCTTCTGCTAGCTCATCGAATGTTACTGATTTTCTGCGGTAAACCTTATCTTTGAGATATTATCATAATAAGAAGTCCAATAAAAGTAAGGTCTGGAGAACGCGCAGAAAATTCAACACCACCTTTTATATCGCAATGGTTGTGAGAAGGTGCTCCATCTTGCTGAAAGTAAATCCCTTCGTCATCAAATTCTTCAATACGTGGACCGAAGGATTCCGGCAGAATGTTCAGATGCACACCACCAATGACAGTTTGGTAAAAAAAGAATGACCCTAGAATGTCCGATGTTGTTATCCCACACCACATAGATGTTCCATAGCAACTTTCGGACTTCGAGAAGGTGTAATTATATCGATTAAGTTAAAAGTCTGTAAAATGTACTGAGGGGAATATAAAGAAAAATTCAACATTACACCGTCTTAAATTCCATCAAGGGTAACATAAGAGTTAAATGATAAAAAGGATCTCAGTTATGACTTTTTGCAAAAATCTACCGTGAAAAAAGCTACAATCACTCCTTTTCCTAAATTGACAGATGCTCCAGCCAACCCTGCCTGCGTAAATATTAAAATCGCAAGTGAAACCGTGAGTTAGCACCTTTTCCATGACATTATTCCCCTTTTTATGGGCTACATGGGAAGATATTGCTTGGAAGAACAACGTGGTTCGCCATTGTTTCATTGATGAACTTGTAAAAGCTGTATATCCTGATGTTTTCTTTACACAGAACATGATATATTTTTGAACAGTTATCTATTACTTATCAATAACTAGTTTTATTATTACATTGCAAAGATATTCCTTATATGACCAATAATTAAAAAATGTAATCTTACGACAATGCCAGCAGATATTCTACCTAGACAACGTCTAGCAATCAATATAAAACGAGCTAATGGGAAAATCGGATAATTAGAGATAATTACAACATCAGTAGTCACAATTCAACTTTTATGATGACAACCGATCATAATCACTGACCCATATATATTTTTAAATAACAATTGATCTTTTATTTGCGCAATCAACAATACGCAAGAAAAAACTATACGAAATAAATTTAACAACAAATATTTTGCTCTGAAACAATCATGATTCAGAATCAATTCATCCGACTGCTTACGTTATTCAGAATATCTTAACAGCATTAAAATTAAACAAATAATGTAAATTAACGAAAATGTAAAAATGTAGACAGTTATAAGAAGTCTATGAGATAGCGTGATTATTACAAGTATTACAATACAAGATACCATCAGGCAACTAAGGAAAAGATTACTCATTGAATGGATCATATTAAGCAAATTAATGGAAGCCGTTTGACGACATAAACAAATAATACAATTCTAATCAGACATCAGAAATTTCTGAATGAAATTTGTTGATGCGCTCCGCGTTCAGGATAGAGCGGGTAACATAATGCCTTCCAGTAATACAGCTGTACAAGTACGAAGATTCGAACGAAGCGAATATTTCGGGTGTTTCTAGAAGTTTTCCAATCCCTTCTGGTAGAGTCCAAATAAGCATAAATATCGCGCATCAGGGTGGTCGCGGGAATTAAAGTACCGGAAGTCGTGCGCGTGCAACATAGTGTTACAGATAAATACATAAATAGTGTTTAGTAGTTTTATAGCCTGTAAGTAAATTAAATAAGTAGTTTAAGCAAATTTGCACGTATTATTCAACACTGGAGAGCGAAAACCTTACAATATCCTAAGATTTATCATTTTAAATAAGGCATACACTCGATTTAACAAAACTTGGTCTTGCGATGGCAAGAAGAATTGCTTAAAAGGTCATGAATCAACCAATATTACCAACACCAAGTGCTGACACGAGGCGATTGCTTCAGGCCATGAGGCGGCATCGGCTTTAGATTAAAATTGGGGAAGAAAGGTAGAGATATCTTGTCAATACAATATGTATGAACTAGTGGAAAAATTTTTGTCTTCAACAACAGTAGGCTTTGCCGTCTTGCGTAAATAATTTATGCGAGCAACTCTTAATATTTGGGTTGCTGAAAACTGTACTATTTGCGATGACAAAGATAACAAGAGTAACTCATCATACTCTAAGACATATAGTACTGACCAGAGTTCTTGATAAAGTTTAGGAAGAAACATCTGATCTCCACAAAAACAAGAAATTTCTATGTACTTTCACACAATTTTTAGTTTTCGAGAAATAATATAAATAAACAAGCAAAATTTTTTACGACTAGCTCCAAGGAAACTTTTCCGATTTGGTATTACCTAGTTAAGTAAATATTTCTTAACCCACGAATATCAATAACTTCAGTGTGCAAGATACGCGAAATAATTCTCATGTTTCTGAATGTGCAAATTCTCATCACTGTTATGACCCCACAAAAAGAAAAATGTGGGTCAGTATCTTCTCACAGAGCTTCGGATACGCGTAATTGTATTAGGATGTCGGGTCACAATATGTTAAATACATACCTAAGTAATCATCAGTTGAAAGAATATACATGAAGAATCAACTTTAATCGTTTACTTGAGGAAATTCGTGTGATTCATTTTCACCATACTTTTTCGCGAAGACTTGGTAAAATACGCTATCCGGTTCGCTGTCACTTCTGTATTGAAAAAGATGAGGTCTCCCAACTGGGAATTTTCGACGTAGTTGTCAATACGTTTTAGAGATTTGTTAAGATAATTTCCAACCCCACTCATCCATAAGCAGGTTTGATAGAAAATCGTATGAAAAAGTAAAAATCAGCACAAAAACTACAACATTTTCCCAGTGCAGGTTCTGGAAGCCCTCCAACTTCTCGTAAATCGAGCTCTAATGCGTTCCACTAACTAAGTAATTGTCAAAATTGAAAAATGAAGACAGAAAATAAATTCTCAAAAAATTACAGCCGGAAAAAGTCCCGTAAACAAAAAAAAGATCTCGAAGTACATAGTTAAAAACAAATAAAAGAGAAACACCTCCATCAGGCTCTAGTCAATCAGAAAAAAGAAGAATTAAGACAGTATACATTGCAAAACATTCAGCGTAATGAAAATAAAATTACATTGATCAGTTGCAAATGCCCGTATCGTCACGACATTGAAAACTTTAGTTGGATATAAAAAAATCACAAATCTCTATCAGTTCAAATAATATTAAAAAACAATGACTTTCAGATCAATAAAAAATGTGAAAATTTTAAATGACACTGCTCTTGGTATTATAAAAGTCTTCTTGAATAACATAAAATTTGATAATTCACAAAATAATCTTTTTACGTTTCTAGAAAACGTTTGGACGACATGAACTGTTTTGATATGTAACCACGGATAACCTCGAATTTAAATATGTAAACAACAGAAGAAAAGGAAAAAGAAAGAAAAGAAAAAGAGAACGAGGTAAGTAAGGGAAGAAGACGAAGGAGACTTCTTTGACCTCTCACGAGATTTATTCTATTATTCTACATATGAGGTTATCCTTCCTTCGATCATAATAATACTCAAAAATTCATGATAGAAGTATAGAAAAAGCAACATAGATCAGAAGTAGCCCAAGTACGGAGTTTAAATTACAGTAAACAGCTAAACAAAACAAAAATTTATAACATGTTTATTAGCAACTGAAACAAAAAACAGCTTAAAGGACATCCAAATAAAACAAGACAAAAAAGCTCACAAATGGGTCGAAAGGCAAAGCTGAAAAAAAGAAAAACTTTTTACAGTTCTTAATCTCTTGTGTTTATAATAATATCTTAATCATTTTTATAATATTTAGACGTAAAAACTGTTCGTGGGTAATATTCGTCTTCGTTTGATGTGGCAATCAAATGAGAGGATATAAAACTCAATTCTTAAATAAACTACATCAAACCACTAAACTTTTGACGCTCATAGATTCAGCTACATGACTTCATGTATACTTCCATGTTTTCGTAAGAGTTGTAAGTTTTCTCATAGTGTGCTTGCACAAGTGTACAATAACCCTTACAAAGCCAAGTGCCGAAAGAGCGCTATAAATACACGCCAGAAATTGTTTTTACCACTCAAAACCAGATGTACTTGATAAACACCCATCACCATAAAAGTGCTGCAACATTTCATCGTTTTTGCAGCATCTGCGTCAAGCCCTGGGTGCTGCAAATAACGCGAACGCAGAAAACGCAACAAGGTGCCTTTTATATTATGATCAAGAAAAAATGCATATGCGCGTGGACTACATTTGGTACATATCCTGACCACATTACCTCTAACAATAACAAGCAAAATAAATTCTAAGAAATATATAACAATTAAAAGGCAAATAAAAAATATGCCTGATTAAGACAGGTGCATACGAAAGTCGGCACATTTAGTCTATTGCACGAGGAAGCTAATGGAGTTCTACAATACAATGTGTACAGAATGTCCTAGATTAGATAGGATTTGGAGGTTACACCCATTTCTGTAAAAATTAGAAAAAAAAATAAATACGTATTAATGGATCCCTTTCTAAAAATATATCGATTGGCCCAAACCTCATCCCGATATCTCTAACCGTTTTAGAAATCGACCAAAAATGACTTTTGACTTGCATCTCCAAAACAGTTAGAGATATCGGGATGAGGTTTTATGCCAATCGATTTATTTTTAAAAACGGACTCATGAATGCATGGCTAATTTTTTCTAATTCCTATGGAAATAGGTGTAACCCCCAAATCCCATCGAATCTGGGACACCCTGTACATATGTGAAATTGCTGTTTAAGTAGAGCAAACGTTTAATGAAATAAAATAAAAAACTTCAACGATTTAAATTATTATATCATAAATTCTCACTTTGCCCCAACACCCAACACACACAGTGATGTAGGTATCTCAGTTCAATCGTATAATACAAGCATTGATTAACTTCCATTTAAGAGTAGTATTATTGTACAAGGTGGATCAAATATGACCGGGACTGATTTGTGTGTAAACAAGACGCACTGCGCAGTGGCTGTGTGACCTTGAGAAAATGGAACCACAACCTCCACCTTCTCTCCTGCTCGGGTTAGAACCTGTTTAGTCCTGTTTGAGAGTTGCTAGTGATGAGCGAACAGAAGCGTGGAACAACGCATTATGATCAAATTCCTCATTGGAGAAAACGTCTCGTCGGCTTAAATTCACCACAAATTCCAACAACAGTATCGGAGAGAGTGTCTCTCGCAGACTCGTATGTTTGAGTGATGTAAGTGCTTCAGAGAAGGCAGAGAGCGCGTGGAGAATGAAACTCATAATCGTCGGCCGCGAACATCCGTCACCGAGCCAAACATTGATCGTGCAGACGCGTTTATTCGAGAGAATAGGCGCAGCACTATCAAGAAACTTGGTGCAATACTGCCCATCAGTGTTGGTGATCTAGAAGATATCGTGAAAAACCACCTGTACGGTTGCAAGGTGAATGCACGGTGGATACCACGCACTTAAATCGATGTGAACAAAATGTTGCGCATGCAAACTACCAATCGTATCCTACAGCAGTTTAAAGTCGAATGTGGTGCATTTTTTAAAGTTTATAGTAACCACCAATAACACGTGGGTGCACTACTTCATTCCCAAGTCTCAGCAGTCATCATGTGACGGCATACCAGTTCTCCCAAACCCAAGAAAACGCGGAAGAGTCGTTCGGCAGGAAATGCCATCACTTTTCTTCTAGAACTGGCATGTAGTTATCCATGTAGACTTTCTGACGGATGCCAGAACAGCCAATACAGCTTATTACTCAGACTTCCTGGCAACAGACGTAAGGGAAAAGATCCGATCCAAGCGGAAAACAGGTGGAAAGCGGGTAGCTTTCCTTCAAGGCAACGCACGCCCCCATACGACCAAAACAACAATAAAAACCCTCCGGAAATTGAAATGGAACCTTCTGCCACATCCGCTGTACTTTCCCGATTTGGCCCCAAGTGATTTCCACCTGTTCGGAAGGCTCAAATCAGACTTGCAAGGCATGCAGTTTACGGACAACGACGCCGTCATGCAGACTGCTCGGGAGTGGATACACCGCAAACCAAAAGCCTTTCTTAAAAAAAAAGGATCAGAATACTTCCAGAACATCGAAAAAAAGGTCTTGACCAGGAGGGGAGTACGTTGAAGACAGTAAGTATTTGGCAATTTGGTATTTTTGTAAAAAAAATCAGTTTTGGTCTTATTTGAATTACCTTGTGCTTGCAAAACGGTTTCCGTTTGGGATAGTTTTGATTTTTTACACGCTGGAATATTTCACCAGCTCCGCTGTTAACTAATTAATAAACTGGTTTCCTAAACTCAATAGAACGTACTAAAAACAAATACGTGAGCTGAAGTTTACTTTAACTTTACTTTAACAAATTATCAGTAGTAAACAAAAACAAACAGAAAGCTCTGGGCGAAAGTAACTCATAATCATAATCGGCACAAAATATATTTTATAAATTTTGACAGAATATTAAAAGTTCAGTCATAAAGGTGCGAATCAAAAGCCGTGCAGGACTATTAGAAACTATGGAAGAAGGCCAATTTCACAACTTTATTACTATGAGTAAGACTTTTCTTCTGATCTTTGTGCCTTTTCAAGCGTCGAAATGGAATTCCAGTCATCCTGCAACCATTTCTTTCATGTCTTTCTGTCTGTTGCTAGAAGATTCATTTCACCAATTGCTTTTCCCTTTCTTCTTTCTTCTATTTGGTTTACTTATTTTTTTCTCTTTATTCATTCTAAATTCTTATGATTTGTGCTGTGTTGGCCCTAACTGTCTCATACACTTCTATTTCTTTTAAACTTCCCCATATTTCTTTTCTATCTACTGTATCAAATGTTGCTTATAAATCTTGTTCCAGTGTTCTCTCTTTCGGTGTTTTTAGAATGTGTATGTGTGTGTGTGTGTGTGTGTGTGTGTGTGTGTGTGTGTGTGTGTGTGTGTGTGTGTGTGTATATATATATATATATATATATATATTGTATCTAAAAGTTGCTTGTTCTTCTTCTAGTTTCGGTCCTACATATATTCTCTAATATTCTAATACACAATTTAAAACTGTTTTCATCTAAACGTACTGGTATATAGTTTTCAAATTAGTTTCTAATTATTAGTTATCTTTTGTGTATTCTATTCTTTTCCTTTTTCGGCTAATTCTATAAATTTAATCATCTCATAAACTATTTCATATTCTCTAGATGAATTTTTTTGATTTTTTAAAGAGTTTCTTCAATTTCTTTTCTTCTTATATCTTGTAATTGTTCATCTGTTTGTGTTTTGTCTGTTTCTTCTTCCTATAATATTACCAAAAACTTTTCTCAGTAAAATTCTTTCCGAGTTTCTAAGATTTCTTTCGTATCTATTTTTAATGTATTAGATTTATCTTTTAATGCTCTTATTTTTTTTTTGTTTGCACCCTGGAAGTCTTTTTATTATTGTCCAAAACTTTCTATTATCTACTTTAGCGTTTATTTTATCTTTATGCCACATTCCCCCAACATTCTCTTTTCGTTGGTTTGAATGCATTTTTATTCTATTTCTCTTTGTGTTAAAACCATATTTCTTTCTATGTTTTAGTTTAGATATATTTTTTCCAGGCAGTTTTCTTTTACTATTGACATTATTTTATAATTTTATTCTTTTAGTGTGTTTTCTAGATCTGTTTCTTCCATATACTTCTCTTACTATATTTTGTATATATTTTTTGCCCTAAAGTCCGTTCAAGTTTTCATTTTCTAGCATTTGAAATTCTCGGTTTGTTCTTTCTTGTTTTTTCCATATTTCCTTCGTTTTTAAGTTCATAAATTTCCACGTTGCTATTTTCTTGATTTCCTTCTACTTTATCAGTTTTAAGCAAGCTTTTTTGCCACTACCAGTCTGTGGTTATTATTTATTATCCTTACTTCAATTTGTGAATGTTCTCTAATAGATTTTGAGTGTATACTATATAGTCGATAAAATCCTCGACATTTCGCTCTTCTACAACAAACGTAGATTTATGTTCTATTCTTTGCTCCCATTTTGTGTTTAATATTTTCAAATCATTTTTATTCCATTTCTATTTATTGTTTCTTCTTCATGGTTTCCCATGGAGGGATGGATATTGTTCTTTTTTTCATTTTCTTCGCTTATTTTTCCTCTTCTGCTATTTCCTTCATTGGACCATAAATTTGAGTGATATTAACTTTTTGTTTTCTTCGTAGACATGTCAATATCGTTCTTGAATTTACAATATCTAACTTGTTTGCTTTTTCGTTTAATTCGTCAATAATTATAATGTCTACACTTTCCTTTGCTCTTTATTGTTGATTCACTCAGAGTGATATAATATGTGAGTATTTATTAATTGTAGCTTTCCTCCCGTCATTTCTTCATTTATTTGAATTTGTTTCTAAATATTCCAAAAAGGTTGGAGTTCTTCCAGGCTACTAGTTATTAGAATGGTGTCATCTGTGTATCCTGAATTATTAATTTTTATATCGTTCAGGTTGATTCCTACATCCACTACATCTAGTGCTTATCTGAAAATGTTCTCTAAGTATGTATTAAACGGCAAAGGTGATAGGATGCACCCCTGTCTTACTCCACGAAGTATTTCTGTTTCTTTAAAGAAGTTATGTATGGCCCATTTTTATGTGGGGTGGTTGTTTAATTTTTTGTTAATCACTTTTAATAATTGCACCATAATTATTAAACATTAATGAAGTAAATATTTTAAAAATGTTTATCCAGTGTTAAACTGATTAAATTTAACATAGTCGCCGCTCTATTATTTTTTTAATATTACCGTATTCCAATCTAAGGTTAGTCTCACAAATCATGTCCTTATATACCACCTGACTGAGCGAAGTAAAACTTGGCACATGTAAACTCGCCTTTGTTAACAAATAAACATAATCGAAGTGATCAAAGTTATGACAAATTATTGATAACTTCTGTGAACGATCAAGGTCAGCGATCTTTTATCAAAATCGGACGCACAATCGGATGGTCATTCATGATATGCTGCCAAAAAGTACGCCATCAAGGGACGAATCAAAGTATGTTTGGCCGAAATAAGATCATGCATGATATTTCCAAAACTAATCTTTGGAGGATTTTGACCGAAGATTTGTATCTGGTCACAAAATTTGGAAAATTTGTTCCTCATAATTTTACAGAAAAGCAAAGGCAAGCTCGAATCAACAGATCCCACGATAAACTCCTTCGGTACAAGCGTCAACCTCAGCTGTTTGAAATGGACCCTCGCTACAAATGAAAGTTTGGTACCTACCCCTACTTAAAAACAAGTCGGCTCAATAACTAGGAAAAGGTAAAATTACCCAATGACAGCCAAGGCAAGAATTTAGGGAGAAGAGGATGTTAATTATGACAACGGATTTCAATAAAATTATTTTTTGGCATATCTGCGTTAAAAAAGACCCGTTACTAAAGAAGTCTATAAATCATTCCTCGAAACTTTTACCCTACAATAGATCGAAAGGAAGGATGTGAAGTCCCTTACCATTCTTTTGATAACAAAGCAACCTCGTTACAGAGTATTTGATGGAGAAAAGTGGGAGACTTGGGGGGTCACCCCCCATAATCACCCATATGCGTCCCTGTGACTTCAACTGTTTTCCGCCTTTGAAACCTCACATATCTGTAATTTAGTCATCGAAGCAATCAAGAAGACGATATTGGAAGATTCGCAAAGTAGTCTCTATAAGGGAACTACCATGCTACCTGAACAGTGGGAAAGTGTAGTTTCAAAAGAGGGAGACTATATTTGATTGTATCCAAAAATCGTCATGTAACATTTATAGTTAATAAATTATTAAAATTTTTGTGGGTTTATGGTGTATTGGAATGAGGTAAAATATTCCTGAACTTCGAAGCAATTTCCAGGAAAAAAGAAAACAGAAAAAACAAATAAAGACTATCAAACGGCTTTGTGCATATAGGTGTCCTCTTTTAAACGAATAAATAGGACTTAAATAACCACTATCACTAATGGCTTTCCGATAGGCGCCAACGCCCGAATTCACTCCTCTACTATTTTGTCTTTATTCAGTTTAGTTAAAATATCCAACTTTGTATTTCAAGTTATTTCACGCACAACCTTCATAATATAATTCTGTCAATATTTTGCCAATTTTCACGCCAAGATCGGATAAAATAAGAGATAGAGGAAAAGCCACGGTTCTCGACATCTAAACCATATATACTAGGTGAGTCGGGAAGAATTACTAAATTTCAGGGGTGTATTGTACACGTGAAAATAATTTTAAAAACTCATAAGTTCTTATCCGATTTTCATTTGTTATCAAGTTATTACGTAATTACCAAAATGTAATTGTTTTTCATTTTCATTCTACTTAGTTAGTCTAGCCACAAGTTCTGTTACCAATATTTCCAGTGGCTACTATTTAAAAAATCGCAAACGAATAGCACGATCAGCTTTTATGTTGTTTACCGCTTCTCACATATGCTGTATCGCCTATTTGAATTTTGTTATTCTGAAGTGTCAGTATTGTGAAAGTGATTTAACATTTATTTTCTAGTTTGTACGATTAAGGTATTACAAAACGCCATGCACTTGTTCAAATTTAGAATATGCAGATTTTTTACGGTTTTTCTAATAGGGTGTTACAGTAGCTGTTAAAGAATATCGTCAACAGTTTCCACATCAGAGAATTCCGAGTAAAAGCTTATTTATTAGTTTTCAACAAACTGCACAAGACCCGTAAACTTCGCAGTGCTAACATAACATCTGGACGAGCCACTCGACAAGATTTAGAAGAAGTAGAAAATATTCTGGCTTTAGTAGAGGCTGATGCAACGACCAGCTCACCAAGAATTGGTACTCAATTGGGGATACTACAACTAAAAATGATCAACACGTTCAACGAGTAAGGCTTAGGAATATTCGTACCATATACAGCATATACAGCACCTACAACCGGAAGATTAAGCAATTTTGTCAGTGGATAAATAATAATTGTTATTTTTAGCGATGAAGCAACCTTCACCCGTAACGCCATCAATAATACTCACAACCCTCATGTATAGTCAGATGAAAATCCCCACGCAACAGTCGAAACTAATTTTCAACACGTTTTCAGTAAAGGTGTAGTGTAGTACGGTCCATAGTTATTTAAATGGCCCTTTCATTTTGGAATATCGCCTCACAGGAGAGCACCACTTAATATTTTACAAGATGAATTACAAGGACTGCTTTAAACATCAGAATGCAATGTTTGGAACATTTGGACGAACAGATTCCAGGAATTTAGATTGGTCGCGGTGTTCTTATTAGTTCATCTCCAAAATCTCCAGACCCCACACCATGAGACTACTGTTTATGGGACTGGTTCAAAAATGAAGTATACAAAGTAATGTAAAAGTTAACATTTGGGAAGCACTAATTCGACATATTAGAAATTCTGCAGCCGATATTAAAGAAAGACCTGAATCAGTCAGAAGAGCAACGGGCGTTCTTCGTAAACAAAGCAGAAAATGTTGAGATCAATGGCGATATTTTTGAACATTTATTACAAGAACATTGTGATTAAAATAATGTTAATGCAGATAATTTTGTACTTGATAAGAACACGAGTTTTTTAAAATTGTTTGCACGTGTACAATACACTCCTGAAGTTTGGTCCATTCTTCCCCACTCACCCTGCGCAACATCAGCTTAGTCACCACCAAAGGTTACTCCATATATCTAATTCCATCCCATTTGACTATAAGTAACTTTTTTACGCTGAATATAATATAAAGGACGCTGCTTGGTACGATATAGTATATTGACGAAACGTAGAGCAATGCCGCTCTCTAAACTTTGAAATTACTTTATGGGCGAAAATAACGCCCGTTTTGTAAAAAACAAGTTGAACTAAAAACAAAATGGGTACAAAATAGGAAATCACTCTGCCGGCAACGGCTAAGAATGATTTTGATTGTATTCTGAGCCTATCGGCGTGAAAAACTTCGTACAACTCGTCTATAACGAATTAGTCATCACTCCTATAATAATACAACGCTTAAGCATCGCAATAAAATCAAAAAGCCAGTTAAGAAATCAGACCTCATCTAGTTCACAGCCTAAATGTCGCGCCTTCTAATTCTTTTAAAACTCGTATACTGATCATAAACGTTCAGATATAAGGTATACAAAAAAACTTCGGTCGCCAACTCGCTCAAGCATAACAAATGAGAGAAATTACAGCGGGGTGTCTCGGCAAGTGGTTGCGTTATATAAGTTAACTATGCAAATCAAACTTCTATCATTTATCACTATAGATGATGAGAGGGGTTCTCATTAAACGATATGCACCTTCACTAGACAACTTAAATCCGTACCACAGATTAGATTTTATTATAGCGCACTGTATATATACAAATCAAATTCAAAACAAAAGAATTCGAACTTTTAGGCGGCTTTCCTCATGCAAACAGGTATAAAAAACGGAACTCGGTGTGTTTTCGCTACAAATTTTGCGATTGAGTAAAGGGCCGGCGTACAAACGGCCGATCTTCTATCCATTCATAAAATCAATAAGCACTCGAGGCCAACATTTTCAGGACTGCGTGAGCGAATCCGCGGCCCGCCGAATTAGTTCAAAGACCGGTCTGCAACGGCGGCTCTCACCTTTGCTGGAGACGCTGTGCTCCGGGGGCTGCAGAAGCGTTG
Organism: Sinelater perroti; assembly: GCA_036346155.1. Lineage (NCBI taxonomy): Eukaryota > Metazoa > Arthropoda > Insecta > Coleoptera > Elateridae > Sinelater > Sinelater perroti. The sequence goes on from JARFIY010000276.1 coordinate 523,763, forward strand.
AAGCAGCGACGCCTTCCAGGCCCAAGCACAGGGCGAGAAGCAGCCCCAACCCCGCCGCGCGCTCCATGACAATAGCCGGCGCTCTAACCATCTTCCAGAGGCATTGGCGCTTTACATCTTCGGCCAGCCGAGGGTTCGGCCGCGGAGGAGCCGCGAAGGGACGCACGCACGCACGAGTCCGGCTCGCGCACCAGGAAATCGCATCACAAGTCGCGCCGCGAGTATTTTTAAAGTCCGCACGCAGGATCGCACTGAGCGCCGAGCGCGGCCGCCTGCTCGGTTTGGAACAAAATAAACAGATCGACCCAAACCTGCTCTCAACGTACAATGACATACGCGCATAGGGTACACATGCTCGCCCCGTCCCGCTCGCGCGCGGCCGCCGCCGTGCGCGCGACGAGGACGGCCAGCAAGCCGATTATTGGTGCAGCGGCAGGCCAGCTCGGCAGCGGAACCGAGGCGGCTGTGTTCTTAGACACCGAGGCGGTGAATTACGAAATTTAACTTCTGCCTTCCACTCAAACATTCAGATACTTTCGAAATGATTGCCACATGCAAGCAGCTGTAACAACCAACAACAAAATCATTGTTGCTTCATCAATCTCCACCAAGAAACATTTTTCAGGCCCCCAATACACCCGACGCAAAAATAATGACGACCAAGATGTAATCTTACGGCTAATTATTTTTATGAATGACACTGTAGAGTAACCGATTTTTTTTAGTCAGAAAGACAAACTGCTCCTGTCCTCTATTATTGTATTCCACTACTAAGGTCGCAGTTGCGCAAAAAGCTACTATAATAGAAGCCCTTATTTATAACATTTTAGAAAATTGTATTGTACTTCAGAATATCGCATTTGATATAAGAGCGTAGCCCCGATTGTTATCGATGACATATCGTATCGAAAGAGGTAAATAATTTTAAAGTGTCTTTTGTGGTCTTAGTGACCACAATATCTACACAGTGACGTGTCAATTTTGGTTCATATACTTAACACGGAGAACGAGGTTAATGCGGGTTTATTATACAGGCTATTCGCAAACATGCGGCTGGTTATAAATATTAGAATGCCTTATAACCAGGACCTGATTGATTCATAGGCTAAGTACGTTGCAGCCCAGGGCGTCAAAATTTGGGGGGCGCAAAACTTTGATTTGAGTAAATAAAAAGATGACCTCAATCAGAGAAACTTTAAATGGGTTATAATTATTAAACTTTGAAATGGACGCATAATGGATTTTTAAAAACATGTATACTGTAACTAATAATATATCGCAAAGAAGAAATTATTTAGGAAGTTTCCAGAATGATTGATTACCGTCCTTGAATTCAAATTCCAGAACTTTCTGCTTCGTTCTAGAACCGCGCGTTTGAATATAAAGCAGAACAGATGGGCATTCGTGGCAGTCGAATAGAAGAAGTCAAGCGGTGAACAACAGTGACGCTAATAAATTAATGTTGTTATAGTAACTGTTGACGGTTGCATTAGTAGTACTACAATCAAACTTCGTCACGATCTCCAAATTCTCCGTAAGGTTGGAGTTTTCCAAATCGGGGAGTATTAAGATTGCGGTTTTCATTGAGCTCTCATTACTGACCGTATTGTAGCAAGTAGCAATCCGTAAAACATCAATTGGACTCCATATTTCACCATCGGAATGGTGATATACCTGAATAGATCATTTAGTGAGCGTTTCTTTGGAATACATGCGGCTTACCGAGGTCTTCAAAACCGAATTTTCTTCGTCGAATTCGTCGAGATGTATATGGTTGTTCATCATCAACCAAGAAACTGATTTTCTCTGTTTAGTCTAATTAATCGATGGCCTTTCACAAAACGCTAACAGTAATTTCGTTCTACAATTGTGCTGTTTATTACAAGGTACCTGAAAGTCCAGACAGTATATGACAGAATTTTTATTTTTCATGTTAAGTAGAATTTTTGAAATCTCAATATTTATTTAAGGTAAGTTTACTATGTATTACCAGTGGTTCACAACGACCTTCATTATTTAGTGTGTCTAGTTTTCAAAATTTGCTCAAGGAATATTTGAGAACGGTTTACCCGATCTTGGGAAACTTTGGTTCATTAATTGAATTACATTCTGAAAAGGTTGAAATCCGATATGGAAGGAAGAAATTCAATTCCATCAGATCAGCTTGGGTTTAGAGAAGGTCAATCAAGTAATAACCTATAATAGATAGTATAAATAAAAAATCATTAGGTGAAAGAAAAGTTTGTTCTATTATCTTAATTTATCACTAGCTTTTGACAAAAAGTGCCACAAGGAACTTAGGGGCAGTGTATTGGGATCTATTCTTCACTTCCTATACATCAGTGACATTCAAAATATCAATTTCATAAACGAAAATGATTAAAATAATAATACCTTGTGTTAAGAGGATAAGAAAAGAACTTCGAGCACAAGAAAATGCATTATCTTTTGGATATCGAACATATCTCCCCTCTCTTCGAACTCATCCAATAATGGCTAAAGTTCGGTGAAAAGTGATAGTAAGAGCATACAAAAAAAATAATTTATTTTGGTTTAAGTGATGTGTAGAAAATGGTTCAGAACACTGTTCTAATGGAACCACAGAAGCGCGGGCCTTATTTTGGACAATCTTTCTAATTACTTGCTGAAAATATATCAGAGGTGAAGCTCTTAGAGTTCTATGGACACCATTTAATACTGACAATACTAATTTTACGAAAAAAACAGCATAAATGTGCTTGAAAACGCCGCATTTTTAACGATTCTGTAAAAGGCAAAGTGTCAATAACACTATTAAATAAATCAAGATATTCGTAAAAAATTATACTAAAACCAAATAAAATTGTTATCCAAACTTCTTCTCCTTTTTATTTCTATGTCTTTTCAGGTGTCGGATTGGGATTCCAGGCCATTCAGTACCCATTTCTTCCAATCTCTCCCATCTCTTATTAGAAGTTTCACCGCCTCAATGTTCTTTCTTTCCACTTCTTCTGATTTGTCTGTCCATTTTTTCTTATACCATCTCTTTGTTCTTTTTTGACTTTCCCGTTTCCTTTATAATTTTTGTTATTATATCATGTTTTATTATTATAATATACAACAGTTTAATTGTTTATTTTAAATTGATTCTATTACTGACTTTTTCTGTAATGTTCGTTGCTTATTCTGTTCTATCCAATTTTTCTTACTATCATCCGCAGATGCTTCATCTCTATTGCATTTATCTTAGTTTTGTTTTTTTTGTGTATCATTCAATTTTTACTTGCAGATGATATTCATGTTTATTTCGTTTCGATTTCTTTGTCCCGTAATACTGTTTTGTTTAATACACTGTCGATTTTTGTTAATTTATTCCTGGGCTGTTACTTTCCAATAGTTCTTTTTTTTTAATCGCCAGAGTGGTCCAGGCGGTTGAAGCGCGAAACTGATATAAAATATGGCATGGCTAAACTCTGAGCGTACGTTTGGTTGCCTATTTTCAGGATCGTTTTGCATATCTTACTTTCGTAAGGTCACCGACTTGTCCGACAGTTTTCATTTACAAATAAATTGATCCATGTTACCATCTTGCAAAAATTTAAGAGAAGGCGGGTGAAAAATTGTTAGCCTAGGACGCCAGAAATACCTTTTTGCGACCAACTCCTCGTTATTGTACAGCGCTACAGCCCTTGTGAATAAAGTTTAGTTTTGATTAATCTATCGTTCAATTCACATTTTATTTATCATAAAGACAACAATAAGTGACAAATATGGTCGAGATTTTGTTAAAAAAAAATAAAGCAGGGACAAGACTGTAGAAATTGTTGTCAGGTCAAAGTCGTACATCTAATGTAATTACCAAGATGTAATTTACTTTTGAGCTGATTAATGAAGCTTTGATCATTATCACTGAGTTTTATTGAAAGCAGCTTGACAAAATGTATGTTATTTTAAAACAACGATACCTTGGTATGATCAATCAAAAACGGCTACTGCCCTAGAAGAAGACCACATACTGCCTAGAAAACCGGACATAAAATGGAGGATCCGGATGGAATCGTACCCCACCTCACTGGTAGTATTAATAAATGACGTAACACCAACCAAGACACTTCTGCAGTAACGTCGTCAAATCAATGTCTTCCAAATGTTTCTTTCAGTAGTCCAAACAAACGATAATTGAGGAACGATAAGTGTGTGTGTGTGTGTGTGTGTGTGGCGTGTGTGCGTGTGTGTGCGTGTGCGTGTGTGTGTGTGTGTGTGTGTGTGCGTGCGTGTGTGTGTGTGTGTGTGTGTGTATCAAGCGAAATTGGTTGGCGAATATTTTGTAAACCATATAACGTTTCTAACAAGTTTAGTTTTAGAAAAACAACTATATAATAAGCAAGCGATCATAACAACTCTGAATATAGAGAGTGAATTTCGGAATTTATTAGTACGACTTGCATTCAACGGATAACACCTCTGATTTTTATTTCTCACAAACTAATCACACGAGAACTGTGAAACTTGTATCACTTCTCGATGTAATCTCTCTGCAGTCGTACACATTTTTTACAATGTTGACGCCCTGATTCCATAGCCGCTGCGAACGCTTCTTTAAGGGTGTGTTTTGCCCAATGGAAAATCGCTGATGCAATAGCAGCATGACTAGTAAATTTGCAACCACGGACAGTGTCTTTCATCGTTGGAAACAGCCAAAAGTTGCTAGGAGCCAAGTCAGGTGAGTAGGGAGCATGAGAAATCAGTTCAAAGTTGTCAGCATCCGTGGCACCCACCTGGAGGACACTTTTCACATCTTCAGGTCATCATGCAGGATTGTATGCACAGATCCCATGGAAATGCCAACTTTGGAGGTGATGTGTTCCACACTTCGGCGATCCTCCCAAAACAATTTTCTCTATTCGCTTGATCATGTTAGACCGGCTTCCTTTGAATTGTTGCACTCACAAACCCACATTAGACACATCCATAACACCATCACTACGTCTCACTCAACTCATGAATTTCAATCGGTGTCACTCTACGTAAATGGAGAAAACGAATGATTACACGCTATTTTTGTAATGAAAACGTCGCTATTTTAAGTATAAAAAAACTCTCGCCACTGCCGCTAGAGTTCTATGTGCCGTGGAGACTGCCATCTCTGTCACGCATTCACAAATAGTGCACGCGTATTTTGAAACAAACCGCATGTATCTATCTGTTCCCACTTCTGAGAAAAAAATTCGGAGGTGTTATGACTTGAATGCATTAGAGAGAATCATAGAATAATCAGAGAAAAAGGAAATAAAATGGGAGGGCATACGAAAACAAATATAAGATATAAAACAATGGAGGCAAGAATACAGGACTTAACCCCACTAACCTTACACCTAAAGGAAGAAAGGCTTAGGACTAAGTAAGTAACAAAAAATAAAGTATTTTTGACAATTTAAAAAACCATTTAAAGTTAAGGTATGATGAAAAATATTTTTAAAATGGCTACTTAGTCCATCTAGTCGCCATATAATTTATAAATTAAACAAGAACGGTGTAATACCGTAAAGGAAACTTTCTACAGCGGTGCGAAATCGTAACGGTCACTTCCGGTTGCCGTTAACCGATTTGGCTGAAAATCAATCCCATGAAAGGTACTGACCTAAGATGTGTGTATGCCAAGTTTGAAGTGAATCCGTTAAATAGAACGGAAGTTATACTGTCTCCAGACACACAGACAGACAGACAGGACAATAATTTCATTAACTTTCTACTATAAGGTCCACTGTAGAAAATTAATAACTAACGCGCAAATGAAAATTAGATATTTGAGGAAACACGCGGGAAAGATCGATAAAAACATTTAGAGAGATGAGTAAACAAGATCCAATAAAGATACAAAAAAGACTAGTAAACTGGTTCGGCGATATGACGAGGATGAACAAAAATAGATTGACTAAAAGGATTTGGGAAGCAAAAAACTATAAGAAAGGGGAAAAGAAAGACCAAAGGAAACATGGTTACCACAACCAGTAGATGCGGAAAAGAAATAGAGAGAAACAATATAAAAGTCGAAAAAATAGTATTAAATAAAAATCATTGAAAGAAGTGGGTAAATAAATAAAAATTACTTAATCCAAATCCGGAAGGAAGGGGGTGAAAGAAGAAAGAAAAAATAATTAAAGTTTTTTATGAAACCAATAACAAATTTCAATTTAATATCACGCCTTTAAAAAAACAAAAACCAACTGCTCTTTACCAAGTTTAATTTTTTTTCACGAAGATGATTTCACAAATAAATGTTTGATCGCCGTACTTTGAAAGCTGAGATTTTTCCGAAGTGATTATAGAATTTCATTTAATGCAGACTCATGATGTGAAGATTAATATGAAGAACAAACACTTGCAAACAATAATAATTTGCTAGTGGAAGAAACCTTAATATGATTTTCTACAACTCCAAAAAGCATGATTTACCTAAATAACAGTAATAAAAAAGGTTTTTATGACCACCAATAACCTTCAAGAAAAGTGATACGAGTAAAGTCATTTTAATCCAGTTTTAAAAAGTCTTATGTGTTTTAGGAAGATCTGGCGTATTAAAAGACTGCTACAAAAGTGCAAAAATAACTTCCTTTAAAAAAAAGGAAAATTTCGAAGATCTTATCGTGATCTACGAAAGAAATATCAAATTTTGAACATAATAAAGACAAAGCCTGTAATAAAGGGTCTCCAAGCTTGTTTTTTTTTCACAAAATTTTCAATTGAAATTATGCAATGTGTACTTGAGGAGCGTGATTATGGTGTAAACGAACCCGGATTCATTCTTGGGGTTCATAAGCCTGGCGGGTTACCTACTCAGTTACTAAAAATAATTGAATACTTGCGTTGACTTCGAACTTTAGGGTAAACGTGGGATTGTCTAAGGCGCATTGCATTGCTTGCCACATCGCCTCGTATCAAAAATGGCGCGCGACGACCGGACAGTGAGGACGAACATATAAGAGCCTTAGGCCCTCTTAGTTCGCAAGTCATGCTCCCACGCGGGCAATTAGAGCATGAAAAAAAAATTATACACATGTTCTTATCAATTTCATCAGTAACACCTAGAATGCTAATATTCAGGTCGTCAACTATATATATATATATATAGACTACTGTTTTAGACCTCGGATTTCAGGTAATCCTAAAAAAAGTCATAGGGTGTTAAATCGCAAGATCTTGCTAGCCAGTTAATGTAGATGTTTCGTAAAATAACAGATCCAGGAAACTGTTGGTGTAATAAATCGACTATTATTATTAGAGCTGTATGGTAGGTGGCGCTGTTCTGCTAAAACCACATTTGTTTGCAACGTTGCCCAGTTGGAGACACAAAAAAAAAGAAATGATTATGTAACGGTAATGATCACCATTCATAATTACAGCATCATCTCCGAATAAATATGGGTCTATTACGCCACCTACCCAAAATCCGCACCAAACAGCGATTCGTTAGGGATACATTTGCTTTTCGTAGGTAGCACGAGGATTTTTCGAACCCGAAATACGACAATTTTGTTTGTTTACGAACCCGTCTAGTTCAAATTGCACTTCGTCACTAAATATCAATAGGCGTATTGTGGACGAAGGGAATAGTCAGCAAGCTTAAGCTCATGCGTCAGTTGAATTTTGTGTGATGAAGGTGAGTATTCACTAAAGGGAACTTCTCTTTCGTCAAATACCGTTCCAGTTTAAACATAATAACAATTATAAAAAAGGACAAGATCTAATTAAAATAAAACAATAACAAAGTGAATAGTGATATGGATTAACAGAGATGAAGTTTTTCTTCATGTCCGTTAATCTAATAGGTAGTTACTCATAACAATATGTTGTGTGATTGGGTACAGATTTTCCATGACTCGTGTTGATGTTAATGTAACCATAATGCATAATCAAAGAATCACTAAAATTTTTAATTTTAAGTGTGCGCCTTCTCAAATAAAAATTATAACTTTTGTTGCCTAGATGTAATGTGACCGGAAAAGAAATCTTGATTACAATAAGACAATATAATAAAGTTGGTATTTTGTATTCGAAGATGAAGAAAAACAGTGGGTAAAAAATTCATTAAAATTAAAATCTAAAGCATTTGATAATAAAAGAACTTGAAAGGAAATTGCTCTCCTAAGAATCAAGTGTAGGTGCAACTCAAATGCGATTATTAAATAAAAAACCAAGTTCTAAAAAAGTGGTAAATTACAGGTAATACCCAAGAAAGAGATAACGAACAAATTTCCTGATGGAATAGAGTCCTCATTTCAGTGAAAAGAGTTAAAAAAATCAAAAATAGTTTAAAGCGTGAATAAGGCGTAGAAGATTGGTAAAATATATGAAATCAGATAAAAATTATGTCCCTACGGGATTCTAACACACAAGACTGTAGAACAAAAAATAGAGCAATCTTTAACCATAGGAACACCATCAGAAAAGCAACCATTAAAAAGTTTAATCAATAGAAACAAATCTTTGTTGCTATGCAGAATCTAAAAGAACGCAAAAGGCAAAATAGTTTACCTTTATACTCTCTTTTTCAGAAATGTAGTAATGTCAGTACTGTTTATGAATAGTAAGGTAAATTAGAGTCTCATATAGAACTGAAATAGTGTAACAACATAAAGCAATTACTTCGCAAGTACATGTTATTTACGCAAATTTTGTGAAATCGCAATTAATACAAACAAATCATGAAATTGCAAAGTAAGAGAATCTAGTAAAAGAACTATGACGACACGTGATAACACATCTCAGTGTCAAGGCTGCCGTTCATCAAAACGTATTTAAACAATTATACCGGTTGCTCATACTATTCAGAAATATGCAAATCAAATTCATGCAAATGAATACTCTGTTGCGTTTATACGCTCCCAAATGTTTACACCGACCTGGTTCACCTTGCACCGATAAACCTTGTTCGGCAGGTTCACGCACGTTATTAAGCCAAATAGTTTATATAGCATTCTCTTTATCGAATATGTTTTCCTTCTTCCTTATTTAAAAGCATTTCTAATTAGTTCTTCAAACTAACTTAATCGCAATTTGTTATGAATATGTAACTTAACCATTCCTGCAAAAATGTTGATGTATGTACTAACTTATAAAGATGAAAAAATACTAAATAAATTTCTTTTCTCAATGAAACTTCATGGTGGTGGAACAAAATTAGGTGCGAAAAATTTTAACTTCCACTATTTTTATATCGGGAGATTGCGATGTTTGGTTTTTTAAAACCCCAACCTTACCTTAGATTAAAAAAGAATAATTTTTGATAATGCTTGATTTCGATCATTAAATATATTAACTCATTTGCACATCTTATTTAGGATATCCAAATCAATGAACTGGTGACAACAAACTTTTTAATCTGTCACTAAAGAACGACTATAGTACTAACCAGTCGTTAGTTTCATTCAAGAACTTTTTGTTGGTTGCCGAATGTTGGGTAGGTATCTAGACTTTCATCTTCTTTAAAAAAAAAGGTAAGTACTAGCCTACTAGTTAAACTGCCTAATCTACCCCAAAGCAATATTCAATCGTTCCCGCTTTTAGCAAAAAATAAGTCTTTATCTAACAAGTAAAATAAAAAACACTAATCCACCAAGCTATAACTGTCTCCCATCTATCGGCCGATTTCGTTTGGAAAAACGGAGATCCATTGAGAGATCCGATTTTGAACATCTTCAGTACTGTTCTGTAAGAGCGTGTGATTGATCTAAGTAAGTGGTGGTTGAAAGAAGCAATGTGTGGTAAACACAGTGAGGCAAAACATCCTGACAAAGATCTTTCAACAGACTTTTGACTTGTTTCCCAACATATAGACAAATTTTGTCCTGTTTAAAGACCACTTTGTCATACGTTTTTGCGTATTTTGGACGATTGACCCCAATCGATTCAAACTAATTCATTTTTGTTGGTAGAAGTCGCTAGTGATCGTTTAACTTTGAATAGCTTAAAATACCTTTCTAATCCCACCAAATAAAGAGCTTTGCTTTTTTCCATAAATATTCCGTTTCAGCGTCAATGCTAATGATTGCCCTAGGTCAAAAATGAATTTTTTACAATTGAGTTATCAAAATGTACCCATTTTTCAGCCCTAGTAACAATGTTGTACAAAGTTACCTTCTTTACGTCAAAATCACCATAATTTAAAGCACGTTATTTCTAAAGGAACATAAGTATTCGAAGACACTCATTAGCAATTTTATTTATATTGACGTAATAAAAAAAACATTTTATAACTATTTAAACTACAGTTCTCTGTCGCTAGAAGGCAAGAACTTTTGAATACTAGTATGTGATACAAAGTAAGGTCTGCGTTGCTAACAAGTAAAGTTCAGCATCCATCTGTAAATGTCATAAGTGCTTTGAGTTTCTTTGGAGAATACGAAGGTTATTTTTTCATTCTCCGATAGGAGAAATGTGAACGACAAAATGATTTTATTAGCAAAAGTCAAGTACAATGAATGTTACTTCTCCACGTAATCGCCGTGAACATTGAAACATTTGTTATACCGGCGGACAAGTTTTCCAATACCCTCTTCATAGAAGGTTGCTGCCAGCGTGTTGAGATAGGTCTCTACGGTCTCTTGAAGCTGTTTGTCGGGGTGGAAGCGCTGTCTTTCCAGTCCGCTCTTCAGCACTACGTCCTTGTCGAACCACTTGGTCAACTTGCCGTCCTTGTTTACCTTCATCATAAAGTATGCACCGTAAACACAGCTCATTCTTCAATAAATTTCTGCTGCACTATTTTCTTCTACCTGTAGGAAACGAATGACGCTGCACAACTCGCACTTGGCGGAAGAATCGATCATGCTGTCCATGTTAACGAGCCTCCAGCTCAACTCCAACTGATGTTTTGGACTCGGCAGTGAGGGAGCTGCACAGTAGCGCGTGCGCAGATCCGCTTCATATCGCGCGTGAGGCCTTTTGAACTGAGAGGTAAGGCCCTACATGTTACAACTCACTATTGCCCGGTCATCTCGCAACATCTTTAATGCGGGGTGATGTGGCAAGCACCGCGTCTTACACGACAGTCATTATTACCCCTTGTGCAAAATGAATGCGGGTGTTCAATTATTTTTAATGACTCAGTAGACCATTCGCCCGGCATCTGAATCCAGGATTCAACCCCGATCTATCCGCACCGCAGTCAAGCACCTCAACCGCTTGGCCACACTCACACTAATTTATCATATTATACTTAGGTAAATATTCCATTTAGAGTCGACCATAAACCAAGTTTGTTTTTATAAATTTGTTAATTTTATCTGTGGTTGTTATTATTAAACCACGGTCTTGCAAACTACTGTTCAAAATATTTACGTGCTCGAAGGCATTAGCAAGAAAAGTTAGACCAAAAAACCAAGGAGAATTGGAAAATAGGTTCTCATATTCCGATTTCTCAAGCTTGTAAGTTCAACAATATTGTACTTTCAACTAAAAAACAATTTTAAGACGTTACTCCTCAAAATCTTACTTCTGTGCGATAACGACTGACACATAAAAGACCTGCACAAAATTGTCTAAGAATGCAAGTCTGTAACGTTTTTAGTTTGGTGAAATTTACAGCTTTATTGGCACTATTCATAACACAGTCCTCTTGAGAAGATAAATATTTTTATGCAAGAACGTCTTATTATAAAAAACAATGTAGCCATGTAACATTTGACATTAGTACTTTCCATAAAAATGCATACGAAACATAGTATATTCTTCTGTCATACCATTTTTCATATCTTACGAATGCTATAAACAGTTAACCATTTGTAGATTTGTCCATTTGCAGTGAGAAGTATGTGCACTTCTTAATATTTTCAACTTTGAATTTGTGTTCAAATATCTCTGCTGCGTCACTCATTCTTCGTTGGGTGGTATTATTGGAGAGAGGTATTGGTTTCGACTTTGTAGCCTCCTTTTCATCAATTATTATTTATAACATTTCAATAGCTGTTAAAATTAGATCTTCGACAATTGTGTACGAGTTGCTAATTTTTGCAATACGCTATTCAACTGTATAACTTGCTAGTAATGCTTTTTCATTAGTATAGGTCTCTGATGTAAAAGTATTTTGCATCCCATGGAGGGAATTTACCTTTAAAGAATTCCACAAACTTATTTTTTTTTAGATTTTTCTATTTAAATATCGACTTAGCTTCCGAACGCTACCGTAGAAGCACCGGCGCCTTGCAAAGTTTGCGACTAACACCGGGGTCGCCGCCAAGCCGTCACGGTCAAGCGGCGAATGTGATGCCTTCAATGTACAGGCAGCTTCCAATTTTCTGTAAGTAAATTAAATAAGTAGTTTAAATAAATTTAAGCGTGTTATTCACCACTGTTAGGAGCCAAAACGTTACAATATTTTCCTTTACAATCCTTCTCGACGCACGACACACCGCAGTCTATTTAAGGTATTCGTCGCTGTACAATTTATATTTGACGTAAAAACGTCTTTAAGTTTAGTGCGAATACGGAGTGCCATTCCAAAATTGTGAGCGACACCAAAACTGAGTTTGAAAGAACTAATACTCGAAGACTACTGGACGTGGGACAACGGAGATGGCAGCGTTTGACCGAGGAAGGTTGAAAGCGATAAGCAAAACAGTCGAAATTTTTTATGCCTTCCATACTCACGGAAGGGGGCTTAGTCGGGTAACAAAACGACGAGTCGGTGCACGCCAAGTCTTGGAAAGCGTATGTCAGTGTTTGTAGCATAGTTTGACAAAATTAAATGACTGTTTTGTGTAGAATCAAGTGCTGCGGGCAATTTTAAGCTATTCAGATCTATGCACTATTAAATTTGGGAAAAATGTGACGCATTGAAGTTGACTTTAGGCAATAATTTGTAATATAGTGTGTATTGGCGGTTAAGTTTTGTATAGCAATATGATAAGTTTCACTTCTGTAAACCTCTTCTATACCTAATGTAATACTTGTCGTAGCAGTTAAATACTGAGTAATGTGAGTCCTGTTGTGTGCTTATAAATGTTAGCTTATAAACAATATTTTTGGTTTAATTGATCAAAGCGACGTTTCACGGAAACCTCATGTTAATAGCCCCGAATAGTACCTACCCATTTTTTAAATTCCTAACACTTCCAGGTGTAAATGGTTCTAATTATCTATTTATCTATACAATCTATACATATCTAACAAAATATGAAATATAATTCATAATTTTAGGATAAAAATTCGATATTCCACTCAGAGTAAACGGCACAACACAAAAGTTGGAAAAGATGTTTCATCGCTTTTTGCTACTTATATAAAGTCAGACTAAGATGTAAAAAATGTTCCATTGTCATCTAGTACTCCTTCAAATATGGTGGAAAATACTTAGTAATAGATGACCCCGTAGTTGCTATGTAGTTGCTGTTTTATTGTAACTGAAACTGAATACGACAATAAGTGGGGGCAAAGAGTGACCAACAAACCTTTTGTCAAAAGGAAAAGTTTGAAAACTATTGTTGTAGATTATCCTATTCATTCTGCTACCGTTGTAAAATATGATACTAAGTAAAAGAAACAAAACGACAAGAAAAGAACTAAGTAGATGACTATATTTTGAAAGGCTATGTTTTGAAAGACAATATTTTAAAACGTCTTCCTTATATTCTAATTGGATTTAGGTAGTTCTAAGATCACCATTATTGCTAGGACAAAAAACTTTTAGTCTGCAGTTGTAGATCTTTAAAACTGCACATGCAAACAAATATGTGGTAGTATTTATTTTGTTGGCCAAATAATGAATAAACCGTGCAAACACATTCTTTTGTACTTATATATTTTTTGACATAGCCATACTCAAAAGAGCTGTAGTCTATTGGGCCACTCTTATATTACAGCACAAATAGTCTATATTTGGAAATTACGCCAGTATTTCTCAAGAAAATTTTTAAGGTATTCCACATTTGAATAAGAAGCTGCATACACTTTCATCTCAATTTTGTGTTTTATTTTGACTATTCCTTGGTTGAAATGGAACGGAGCACATTATTCTTACACCATTTCTGAACGACTTTCTCTTTATGACACGGTGTTCTGTTGAAAAGTTTAGTCCTGTTGTAAGAAGATGGTCTTTAAAAGACGCTTGACAGCAATTATTAAAATATTGGCGATTTAGTTTTTGGTTCGAACTTTAACTTCTTGACGAATCACACCACATCAAATTTTGACATAACTGAGTTTCTGCACTCTGCTTAACTTTCCAAACTTTTCAGATATTTCTTTACGGGATCGTGCATACATTCTGTCATTTTGGCAGTAAAATTTCTTTTCTACCGTAAACATTTCAAAATACAACAAGATGTAGTTCTTTGCATCTCGTCATTCAAGTTTTTTTCATATACCATGTTTTAAAGCTTTTGGTCTAAAGTCTTTCTTGAGTGTATTTTGAATGGTACTTCGAGACATCTTCATCTAAATAGACAACTCTCTTTTTACTAAAATGCGCATTCCAATAAATTCTCTCTCGCAGCGTTTTGAGTACTTGTGGTGTCCTCTTACATCTTGGCCTTCCACTACGCTTCCGCTCATCCACAATTATAGTGCCCTTGTATTCTTTGATCTTATTATAGATAGTTCTATTTCCAACACATGTTTTTAAGCAACTGAAATATTTCGCAAAGCTTTTTCCCACTTATATGCAACTGCTGAATTACGCGTGGATTTTGTATCTTAAAAGGCATTTTTATGAAAAAATAAAAGAAACGACCTTTTACTCGTTAATCACAGCTAACAATTTCTTGAAAACAAAACTACGTTGTCGTGTCAACGACAATTGTTTAAATTTTCTGCGAGAATTCATTAGCGTATCAGGTAAATAAACTAATAAAATACTTGTAGAAGCTTACGATAAACATACTCTGTATACATACTTTGTAATCAAACATAGTATTCAAAAAGTGATTTAGATGCTTCAATTCTGATTATTTTGAAGTGGAAGACTAAAAGCGTTTAAGACGCACAAAAAATTATTGGGTGAAGATTCATATCAAACTCAAAAAAAAGCAAGAATCATTAAATGTTTCTGAATCTGAGATTTTCATACATTTGTAAGCCATGGAAAAGATTTACAAGAACGGAAAATGGGTGGCATATGATTTAAAGGAAAAATACATTAAAAAGTAAAAAAACGTGCAAATTCCTGATTGATAGGTAAAAAAAATAGTTCTTGCATTATTTTGCTACTAAGGATGAAAAATGGTTATTTTTCAATAATTTCAAACGTAAAAAATTATATGGTGACCCAGGCTAACAATCAATGTCGGAATATTTGTGAAAATATAAATTTATATTTGGTGAGACCAGAAAACCACGTTGTAATTTGAGTTAAACAAACAATAGTAATTTCTAACAACCACAATTCATCAATTTTAACTAAGAATTTGAGATCAAATGCCCAAAATATGTTAAAAAGTATAACAAAATGGTCTTTACACAGGATAGCGCCCGACCACATGTTGGAAACAAAAAGTTTTAACCGGGATGTTTTACCTCACTAGACAATGCTTCTTTCGACTTGTTTAGACGGGTAGCACACACCCTTGTAGAACAACACTTCAGCTCATACGAAGATGTTCAAAATTGGGCCTCGCAGTAGATTGTTTCAAAAGATGAGTCGATCTTTTTAAGCGGAATCCGTAAATTCCCAAAATGATTGCAAGAAAGTCATAGCTAACGATTGGTATACTTTTTCATTTTACTTTTTTGTTTATTAGAAGCTTATTTCAGTCCCAGCCAGGGTTGTTCATTATAATGGTATTTTTGCCCTATTCATCTGTAGAGATAAAAAATTTTCGAAACTTTTTAAATTTTTTGAAGGCCAACTTTGCAATTTTTTCTTTCTTCCTTAATTCTATTTTAATAGAAATGTCATACGCTACTTGTTGGTCACTTATCTTTGAAAGAAAATTTAAGACCACTCCGTTAAACGGCTTAAGTGGGTATAAATTATTTAAGAACGACAGGAATCTTTTTACAGACAATTTAAACGCCATTTGCTGTTATGTAATAAACGAAGAACTCATAACCAAACAAGAATACATTTCCAAATGCCATTTTAACCTCAGCATGGTTGCCATCAAACCCTATAAATACAATTTAGCCAAAATTTTACACCAAGCCAGAGCTTATTCATTCCTAACCTGTCAATCCCTAATTATAACAATAGCATAGCAAGCAACTCAGCTTATTTCGCCGCCAAGTAATGAACAAACAGATAGCGATTAACATATAGAAGAAGTAATTAAAGGTAATTTACATCCCTGAGAAGCTATGAAAAAAGCAAAAATTAAATAAATTAGCGCGAAATATACAATTTGCTCGGATAGAGATTTCAATATGTAGCAGGTATTTCTTTTTAAATAACTTTGATAAGGAAAGCCGTAATTAAACACACAGAAAGGTCCCAAAAACTACCCCTATAAAAAGATCATTAATCACCTTAAAGTAGAGTGATTGTTTGGAATAATAATCAGGCATCGTCATTCCATGACACCAATTCAAGAAATAAAGTTCGCAGTCTAATGAACATAAGGTACAAAACAAGTAAGGAACCGATTGCACTTTTGTATGTTGACTTGGAACCGCACAGAACAAGAAAAAAGTCTATAAAATAGAATTTCTATGCAACTACCTATAAAATAAAAGTTGACATAAAAAAATTTATTGGAGGCACAAGATATCGGAACTACAAACATTTTAAAGCTTAATATGCCAAACACTGCGTGTTTCAAATATGGAGAAAAGAATGATACAAAAGTATGTTCTCCAGCAAACGCGCTTTATGTGAAGGCAGTCAATCTGATAACTATAAAAATTTAATAAATACAAAACAACAGATTTTGACAGCATACCCAGATATGAATTATGGATTGCCGTGAGAAGAATGAATATACCCAAAAAGTGAGTCCAGATAGTTCAAAAGATGCATTATGAAACCCAAACACATAAAATGGCATAAAATAACTCAGATTATAAAAATAATAAGCCTCAAACAGGGGTGCAATTTATGACCATTTTTTATTTAGAATATATATTAAGCGATCACTGAAAATATAGTAAAGATGCTTCTCCGAAATGGGATAATTCAAAGATAATTTAATCTTATATTCTTTACTATTCGCTAATGATCAGATTGTCTTCGCATAAAATAAGGAAGATATAGAATATTTGCTAAAAAATAGAGTTAAGAATTTGAGAATTGGGATTTGAAACTTAATTACCAAAAAAACGCAATATATGTATGTCATCATAGAAGATAAAGAGATGTACAATGTTCAAATATTTGGGCTTACTTCAAGTTTAGCAGATATTTGTGAGAGAGACGTCATCAAAAAATTATCCTAGGAAAGAAAGCCGCAAAAGCATTACGGGGAGAAATGAGGAATAAGAATGTCAACTTTTAAGTACATCAAATACAAGAACTGCTCCCGTAAAGCTTGATTTAGAGTTTAGGATTAAATGGAAAGCCGAAAATAATAATACCGCCATTGTCTGTCCGTGTACAGGCACGACTAATGATTTTTGTTACCCTATAAATTATAACCACCTTATTGAGATTATTTCTGTAGCTGTTCATTTCTTAAAAGTGCTAGGTGTTCAATAAAAGAGTAAAACTGTCGAGCAGCTGCTAGACCTTGTGACCAGCAGGGTGGAGTCACCAACAAAGTGCTTTTCTGCTACATCAGTTAGGCCCATATTCTTTACATATATAATATATTTATTTGAGATAAGTATTATGTACTGGACCATCTTTCAAAAATTTTGCGAATCGAATAAAGTAACTGAATCAATAACTATAAAAAAGGTTTTTTCGTTCCCCCTCACAAATGTCCTTGGAAGTAAGCCAAATATAAAGCTCGCATTTGTTTTTTCTTAGAATACACAAGAAAAGTTGACATATCAATTTAGTTCTACATAAAATTTCTTAACTTGCCTATCACGACCTGTGCCATCAAAATTATAAATTTTTAATTTTTAAATTTCAAGTATCCTTTTTATAAAAGAGTAGAACCATTTTTTCTCGTGATCTTTAAACCACTAAATTAATAGAAAATTTTGTTTTTCGGAAATTTGGGTGCTGGGCTTATAATATTTTTTAAAATTGGCCTAAAAAGCTTTCGTCCATGGATATCGTTTAAGTTTGTATTGGTAATGGGGGTAACATTAAAATTTCTATCAGTTTCTTCGTTATAAAGGGTTGGCAAATACCTTGAATTGTTCCAATTATTTCTCTTCAGTTAAACAGCTTTTTCACACACATGAGCTTTAATTACCAAAAAGACTGGTTTAACATTTGCTACCTTCTACTTATCCAGAAAATAACATTTTTTAAGATTATCTAATGTGTCTATTAAAGCATTTAAGGCTCTAAACATATTTCTCCTACCCACCAAAAAAAAATTTTTTTTCACTTACGTATCCTATTAGGAATCAAAAATATGTCTCAATATAATTTACGACTTTAAAAAGTTTTTTTTAGACTGCCATGCAAAATTGAGCTCTAAAATTTTAAGTGTTTACCACTTATTTTAATTTAAATGTAAATTTTATAGATATGGACACGACAAAGGCTGCAAGTTTATTTTTTTTTTTTTTTATAAAACAAACAATAATCAAAATAGTTCATTAATTCAAAACCTTTTTATCATTAGCTCTAAATAAAAACAAGTACAATTTTGTTTTTTTGTAAGTTTATTTTTGGACCACCCTATATAAAAATGTTTAGATATTTTTTAAATACTGTATATAATTGATCTAGATAGCACTTTAACAATAATACCAACGTCGATATAATTTTGACATAATAAAAATAAAGACGAAAACTGCCAAACAACTCCAAAACTAATTTATTTATTTGCTTCAAATTAAGTACGTTTCCTGTAAATTAAGATTTATTATTGAAATCATCAAGTCTTTTATAAGAACTGTCCATACATTACGTAATATTTGTAGGTTAGAAACTCCGATTGCGGCCATGGGGCACGGGCACGGCAACGACCACGAATCGATAAAAATCCCAGATTACAGAATCTACAAGGTGGAGGACATACCACAGCTGATGGCGACCAAACAGGCTCTGGCTGCTCAAGGCCTGAAGGATCCGTGGCTCCGCAACGAAGTCTGGAGGTACAATCCAAAAGAGTTTGGGACGGAGGGCAGCCGCGTGTATATGACTTTATTTCGCGGATTCAAAGTTGGCTTTGCTGCATTTGTGTTGACGGTAGTAGGTACAGCAATTTATGACAGAATGCACCCCCCTAAACATGGCCACGGGCATCACTAGATGTTCATTGTGTAGTATTGCTCTGTATAAATATAGTTATAAATAAAATGTTAAATTACACATTGTGCAAGATTGTTTCAAATGGTATGTAAAAAAATATATATAGGAGTGGTTAATGATATTCATGGTCATGATGTAGGATGTAGTAAAATACTAAATTGGTTTCATTTTAGTTTTATTCTGAAATATGTAACTTTTGTAAATTAATTGATTTAGAAATAGTAATTTGACAAGTGAAATGTGAATTTTGCCATCATTTTCCATCATCAAAGCAGTCATTTTATCAATTTTCTAATTTTGGGCAAAAACCTCTATATTTTCAATGAACCCTAAATTTTTATTCTCAACCATGTTTTTCCAGCCATCTTCATGATGTCCGACCATTTCGCTTTTGGACAGCCTACACTTCTCGTTCTAAGTTGCCATTCTAAAATTCTACTCCATCTTTCATCTTAATAGTCCAGCAAGGTGTTTGGCCCATTTGTAAATTTGGGTAGTGTTTTCTTCTACTTTAGTTTGCTGTTTTATATACTCATTTCTTAGTCTATCCCCACATATGATTTCTAACATGGATCTTTCTATCCATCAAAAATTCTAATAATCGTGGTTGCGTCTTTGTAGGCTGCTTTCATTGATTGAATGTATCTATAATAAACTCCGCTTTGTTGCAGGGCCACACACAATGATTGATTGTATTCTTTTGTTTTTTGCAGTGTCACCAATTTCTTCCAACTGCAATGTTTCCTGTATCTAAGCTTTTGTTAAGTCTTATTTTTAGGTGATTTATTAATGTAGGTCCGCTTTTATTGAATTCAACTACGAACTCGTCCTTGCCCGTTCTTTATTTGTTTCAAGATGTTCTTGATTTCATGACAACTTATCTCTGATATGTTCTCTGAATACGGTTTAGCGAGCCTTAGCTCTTTTGTTCATCTGTAAAATGGAATTTCATTGATTTTTTAATAATCGCAACGTATAATACGCGTTTTTGTTACGGCGCAAATTATTGGTCACTTCGGAAAATCAAAAAAAGGCCTCTACGAGGAAATAACAAGGATTTCTTGAGCGCACATTATAAACATTTCTTTCGCATGTTTCCGAGTGGTCTCAAATTCTAAAATTAGCATAGGTGTATGGCGCAAATTAAAATCTATCGCTAAGTATTTTTTTTTATTTCTAGCTATACTTTCGTGCGCTGGGAACGGTCCAGTTTCACAGGACGCAAATTACCGTTTACATGTAACGTATTAGTCCGCCCTCTTGCGGTTTTAAAGCAATGACATTTGGTATTTCGAAACATCATGCGATTTGGCGTTCGATACACATAACAACAATAATCAGCTGTGTTCACAATGACAATCACAAAATTCGATTTTCTATCCACTTCGCGTTTCATCTTAAGAAAAACGCTGCTGAAGCCACCGAAATGATTTGTGCTGCATATGGTGAGAATGCTGTAAGTCATGCAAAGTACAAAAAGTGGTACCAAAGATTTCGCGGAGGAGAGTAGTCTTGACGATCAACCGCGCGCTGGACGCCCTCAAACATTTGACACGGATGAGCTGCAGACGCGTTAGGCTGGGAACTTCTCCCAGATGCGGCGTATAGCCCAGACAGGGCCTCTTCCGATTATCATTTATTCCGGTCGTTGCAGCATCACTTGGATGATACGCACTTCAAAACAGAAGAAGTCCGAAAATGCATCGATAACTTTATCTTCTCGAAGCCGGTGAGCTTCTATCACCAGGGAATTCGCAAGCTACCTAAAAGATGGCAAAAGGTCATTGATGCCAACGGAGAATACTTTGATACTTAAGCTTTTTTTGTTTTTAAATAAAACTTTAATTTTGCAGAAAAAAGCTGAGAACTTATTTATACACTTATAAACTATCTAATATATAAAAAAATTACTTAATTTTCATTTTTCATGCCCTTGTTGTTAAGGTAAAAATATTTGTAATAAATTTAAAATCAGCATTGTAACCAATTTTGAAAATAAACTGCATATAAGGGATACTTGGAAGAGGTTCTGGCAATAGTAAGTATTAAAACTTAACTTTAGAAGATTGAAAACGTAATATGGTCTGATGAGCTTGAACTCTGTTAATAAATTGGAAGCCCAATTCCATTTTACTTCCAGATTATTGAAAAAGTTTTTTTCTAATAATCTGATCATATTTTATTATTATAATCTAACCTTTTTTATATCACCTAATTGAGAACTTGAAATGACATGAAAATTTTGCATTTTGAATGACCAGGTGTTGTTCTATATTCAATATTTTTGCAATACACACACGGCAAGTCAACAGTCAGTCTGTATGTTAATCGCCTGGTAGGAATGAAAAATATCCTACGACACTTGTCCACCTAAGTGGTCTGATAAACCTTCAAATTTAAATATTTTCAAGAATTTTGTGTGTCATTTTACTGCTATTGACTATTTGGACAGAATATATCAGATGATTGCATTTATTTAGTCATTTAGGTAAAAACGAATGTCTCCAGACAATTAGTTTAAAATGCAAATTGCACAATTGTTTTTTTAGTTAATTTTTGATGGACACTTAAGTATTAGGACATACCAAATCACTAGGTCGGATTTTAGTATTTAAAAATATAATTGAAAATATCAAAGTATGAAATAGATTCAGATAGAAAGCATAAAACAATTTTGGAACAAATTATTTGAACTGAAGAAAAATACTACTAGTGGAGTGTAAACAGATATCAGGTCCTTGATGATTTTTTTAAATTAAAAGTCTTAAACTCATAGTTGGTCATCTGTTAATATTAATGATTTTACTTTGTATTGCTTTCTCCATGAAAGATACATATAAAGTTTTTGTTTAAATGAAATGAAGGGGAACAGCCAAATATCTGAATTTTTATTCTTGGTCAAAATGTGTCGCTTTGCATTATTCTTGCCTTTGACCAAAATTGGTGGTCGTCAAAAGAAGAAACTAATAAAATTTTAATCCACTATGATTGTCCAGTTACAAAATATTGAACATTGCTCAATAACGTTCTGAAATCTCAACTGTATATATATATTTGCTTTATACTAAGCTACTACAAATACTGAAACAGCAAATATAGTGTAGCTATTCAATATCATGGCTGTTGTTCTGTTCCCTGTATTAATAGGGTCAAAATTTTGCTGCTAGTATCAAATCTTAATGTTTTTCAAGCATGACTATGTATAAAACTATAGAGAACTGATATAGAATCATCTTCAGTCTTCATATAAAAGGCTGTACCTATAAATTATATTAAAGACCTAAATGGAATATTACAGACTTGAAGTGTGACTATCAAAAACAAATAATAATCCAATAATTCGTACCAATTGATAGAGATGGAATATGTTTTTGTATTTAGGAGTTTAACGATAGTAGAAATTAAATTTACTATTTTAGTTTCTTTTAATGTATAATATTGCCAAATTTGGAGTTAGAAATAACCTGTGGACATTACAAAAGCCTGTAACTAGTTAGTATGATTTACCAGACCAACCTAAAAAGTAAAGTATGGTGTACCACTTCATAGCTGCATATTGAGGTTGTGTAAGTGTACATCAAAATGTTAAGATTTTTGTATGTTTGCTTTCATTGTCTGGTTATTACGCACCATTTTTAATATGGAACTATACAGAAATTTTTATACCTTAGATAACTTAAGTACTCAATTATTTTTAATGAGCGAATGGATCAGATGGAGCCGGTCCTGGTAAGGAAAACGAACAGGTGCAGTGATTTTGGCGTTTCCAAGTATTACAAAAAATGTAAGGAATTAGTGTAAATATAAAACAGAGTGGTGGTTAGATAGGGAGGTCAGAAAGTAAAGGATATCAACAGAACTAAGGCAAGATTAAGAAATAGGGAATCAATTAGAAATAACGTTAGTAAACATTGATAAAAGAGCGACCTTCGACGACTCGACCAGGAACGCCTTTCTTTGTGCAATCATGTAAGGATACAGCTGGCGAACGAAGGCCTTGATTACTAAAGTAAATATAAAACAGATCCGTACCAGAATTGTTATATGTAGACATTTAAGCGTGTTATTAACAATGGCTCTTCCCAAGATTTTATGTTTTATTAATTACTGTAATTAGCAGGATATGTATAAAAACCAATAAACAAGGGAGAAGGAAAGTACTAGAAGAAATAAACGGGAAATTAGATAGAATATAAAGTAGAGACAAACCGCTAGAAACAAAATTGGATACAATACAGTTGAAATTAAACAAACTCAGAAGTGAAAACACTATATTAAAAGATGATAACCACCAATTACAAAAAAGAATGAAACACCAAGGAAAGGAAATAGAAATGCTGGAAAGAGTATTAAGAAAGAAGAAAAAGAAGAAAGTGACCTAATAATAAAGGAAGAAATAAGGACAGCCCTGAAAGACATATCTAATATTATCAATCGAAGACGAAATAAACAAAAAACTAAGGAGAAAAAAATCTCCCCCATCCTAATAGAATTAAAGAATTGGACAAAAAAAACTGAAAATTCCAGAGACAACCAATAAATTAAAAGGGGCAAAAGTATAAATTGAAGATTATACTAAACAAATGCAAGGGAGACGAGGAGCATTAAGGGATTAAATGAAACAAATGACAACATTAAGAAATGGTAAACTGATAGTAGATATTACAAGCAAAACATGAAGAAGAATAACGACCTTAGAGATGAAACATCCAAATATAATCAAAAAACAAAATGAAGAAATTAGAGAACTAGAACGGGAATCAATAACTAGGAAAATTGAAAATGGAAAACTCAACTGATACAGTCACATATTACAGACGGATACAGAAAGATTGTGTAGAAAAGTACTCGAAGCAGGAAGAATGAAGAAGGGGAAGACCAAGAAAAACATGGATAGGACAAATTACCAAAATGAAGAAACGAGGAAAGATGAATAAATTGAAAATCTTAGCAAGATAGAAGTAAATGAAAGAAGTGGATGCAATGGGACATGGACTTCTAAATACAAAGCTGGATCAAATCCAGGTTTATCCACTTCGCAGCAGTTATCAACTAGCTTGTGCAAGTATATAGAAGATAAAATTCATTTCTCTTTCAGATGACTACTAAAATTAGGGTCAATATAGTTTAGTACCATTTATGACAATGACATACTATAATTAAATTGGGAAAAAAGTAAATTTTAGTTCATTTATTGATGCACATTTTGGAACAGTTGAACATCAACTCTAATAAAGTTATACAGAGTGAATCTAAACACTACAAAACATGCAATACCACATTACTTATGATTTATTACAAATAAAAATACCAAATCATAAGAATTAAAATAAAGTTAAATCATAATCGCTCCACACAGCTTATAGTGTGTACTCCTAAATTATAATGCAGAGATGTTTAACTTGATGACCTTGGCTTCAGCTCGTCATAGCACGAGCGCAAGAAAATGTAATTCTTTTTCATTGGATTATAAAACTCGTGGCCTTTGCTCCAGTCATAGCTAACAGAATATGCAAATATCTGCCCATTGTGATTAAATGCACAGCGAGTGATGGGCTGCTCCATAAGCTCAGATGGCTTCAGTTTGGTGCGAGCATCCTTATCCCAAAAGCTGAAGGACCCATCTGAACCAACCGTTGCCAAAGTTCCGTGAATCGGATGGAATGCAATGTCATTTACGGCATAAATGTCTTGGTAGCCATTAGGGGTGCCAACAGACCGATGACATTTAAAAGTAAAGTTGTCCTTCGGATTTGTAGGATTTACATACTGAATAGCTACTCGACCTTCCACCGAACCCAAAGCATATCCTGTTGGTGCTTTCTTCTTGTCTCTTTAAATAGAACAGAATATTAAAACTGCACGACATCAAATCACAAACAAACCTAAAAATTGAAACGCAACGGTGTTGGTACTTCAATGGGCTTTCTAGCCTCTTATATTCCTGAGGCTTTCCTTCTAGCTGATAAACCAATATTTGACGTCCAGCTGTGCCTACCACAGCCATAGGATAATCAACATCTGCACAATAGCACCGTTCAGGTAAAGTGATGCTCAGCATTGGTGTGGAACTGCGAGTGTCCCAAAACTTCAAGGTTTTATCCCAAGAGCCAGTCATCAAGCAAGAGTAATTTGGAGCCTTAATCCAGTGGCATGTTTTAATTGGCGCATCATGAGCAGCCACCTGAATGACCTGGTTGCTAGCTAAATCCCACGCCTTCGCCTGCTTATCGCAGCTAGCCATGTACACCTTAGTTCCGTCATCACTCCAGCAGACGTCTAGCACGGGACCACCACATGTCTGCATGGATTTTGGGACAGTTTTGCCAGACTGCTCAACTTCCCAGCACCGCACATTATTATCCCAGCTGCCAGCAATCAGGAAGTTCTGCGGGATCGTTGCCGGCGAAAACGCGAGGGCGCTGATCGAGTCGTCCGGGGGTGAAGTCACTTCGAAGTCTTTCATCGGATTCGCAGTGTTAGGAGTAGTGGTTGCTCCGAAATTCCCTATGCCTGTTTGGTTGAACATGATGGGTTCTGGCTTGAAACACTTTAGGACTGAATAATAAACTGAAACTTAAAGTAAAAGGAAGAGCTCACAAGAATCTAGTGGGGATGCTTATTCTTACAATTATAAACAAAAATGACAGGTTCAAAGAATATAAAATTGCACCATTTTATACAATGCAGGGGTAAAACATGCAAGGCGTACGCAACTACATACACAAACAAAACAAAAAATGTACATATGTAGTGTCTCTTATATCGACAAAATATTATCTTCAACTACTTGTATAATTTAATTATTAATAAAATAAGTAAAGTCGAAAGTTGGTTTCAGGAACCGCGTTTTTAATATATATATATATATATATATATATATATATATATATATATATATATATATATATATATATATATATATATATAGGTAAGGTTCGCTTTAGCGATAAATTTTATCACTTCCGCTAAAGCGAATATTAATCTATGGTACTCAGGTGATCAAGAAAAACACAAAAATATATGATTTTTTCTGTCAGGACCATAAATAGGGTTAGGTTATGTTGGATCAGGATTAGGTTAGTTAATTTAGGGGTAAAATGTAATAGGTTAAGGTTAGATTATTATTAAAAATTTTATTTCATTTGAGATCGTTTTTTTATATACATTTACAACGTTTAAAATCATTTAACACCATGAAAATGGTCAAAATTATATATTTTCGTGTTCGCCTCGATGTGGTTTATACTAATATATAAAAAAAATACGCTTTCTAAAACCAACTATTACCCAAATTAAAACTAACTTTAGAATAAGAGAAATGGAATAAATTTATTACGTAATGAAATAAATGCAATATCTTAATTTTCATGGTTCTTAAAAAAAAAACAGTGTAAATAGAGACACAGCCAATCTTGTATTGTCATACTGACGTTGACGTGAACCATCCGATTTGGCGCCAATTTAGTGTTAGTCGGTTAGCCATCTTGTTAGTGTTTCGAAGCCGGCCGGGTGCGTTAATTTTCGAATTTCTCGTCTTTACATATTAAAACTAATTTCTGCGAGCGTTCGTATAATACATAACCAACAATGTTCGAAGCACGTCTTGTTTCAAGCTCCACCTTGAAGAAAGTTCTGGAGGCAGTCAAGGAGTTGCTCAATGAAGCCTCCTTTGATTGCTCCGATGTGGGCATCCAACTTCAAGCCATGGATAATTCGCACGTGAGTCTGGTCTCTCTAATTTTGCGTTCAGACGGCTTCGATAAGTACCGCTGCGACAGAAACTTAACCATGGGGATGAGCCTGACCAGGTAAATATAACTTGAATGGCTTGGTTGCAAATTTGATAATTGTTCTATTAATTGCAGCTTGACTAAAATTCTGAAGTGCGCTAATAACGATGATACGGTCACCGTCAAGGCTCAGGATGACGCAGACTCTGTCACCTTCGTGTTCGAATCTAAGAACCAGGAGAAGATCTCGGACTACGAAATGAAGCTCATCAACTTGGATCAAGAGCACCTGGGCATCCCTGAGACTGATTTCTCGTGCATCATCCGCATGCCGTCGTCTGAATTCGCCCGCATCTGCCGTGACCTCTCCCAGTTTGGCGAGTCCATCATCATTGCGTGCACTAAGGAGGGAGTGAAGTTCTCAGCCGCAGGCGACGTTGGCAGTGCTAACATCAAGCTGGCGCAGACAAGCAACATCGATAAGGAGGAAGACTCCGTCACTATCGAAATGCAAGAGCCAGTTACCCTCACTTTCGCCTGCCAGTACCTGAATTGCTTCACGAAAGCCACGCCACTGTCTCCCCAGGTGCAGCTATCCATGTCTGCCAACGTGCCACTTGTTGTGGAATACCAGATTCCTGATCTTGGGCACATTCGCTACTATTTGGCTCCAAAGATCGAGGAGGATGAAAATTAAAAAGAATTTGTTTTTAGATTTTTAAAGTGCTCGCACCTTAGTTTTAAGATTTAATACTTTATGTTAACTGTATAACTGTAGAGTTATCGAAGTATTTCTTTTCACTTGTATACTACTTTGTATTAAATTTCTTTTCTATAAAGTGGATTATTTATTTTGTAGAATTTGCGATGAAGAATTGGCATGTTTAATTGGTTAATGAACTGAATTGTTTAAAATTGGTATTTTGTAATTTGGCAATATTTTAGATTTTCTAACCATTTATAGTTTACTAATGTTAACAGAAAAGTATCGCTTTTAAATGGAGAAAGATTAACATTCAACTTGTTTGTTGACAAAGTGACAAGTTGTTTCACAAAGTGATATGCTGTCCACAAACTCCATATTCATCATAGGGTACACAATCTGTTGATATCATTAAGCATTGACCAGTTTAATAGCTAAGGTAGCGTTAATTCTATAGAATTGCATTGTGGGATAATTTCTAGTAGTTCATTTTGATCAAGTAAAAAACATGAATATTTGTAATTTCATATAACTTTAAATATTTTGCTAATTACATTCTGGGTAGGCAAATATATAACACTAGCTACGATAGTAACATCAAAACCGAATCAGTATGAAATGCTATGATATAACTAAGATGCTGAGGGATCTTTGATAGAGAAGAGCAAAAGGAAAAGACAAAAAGATGAAGTCTTACCGAAGTAAAAGGACAGTTACACCTGACAATATTAAAAATGAGATGAAAAAAAAGAGTATGACATGGCTTAACATCAATTGGGAAATAAAAGAAACCATAGGATAAAATCACCAGAAAAGAATGAAAACTAACAACAAGGATGAAGAGACAGAAAGGAAGGAAATGGTAAAGAAGTAACAAAAACTGTTAGCAGAAATAGACGAATTAAAAGAAAACGGCAATCACATAATGGATAGCAACTCAAGGAAGTAGTTAAGAAGCTAAAGAATTAAATGGAAAGAAGTTAAGCAATTTATAACGAAAGAGTAGGAAGTGCAAATGAAATCATACTTTGTAGTTAGAGTAAGACAAAGAGCAAAGGAAGCGCCAACGTAGCCAAACGGTTGAGGCGCTTGGTTGCAATGCAGATGGAACCAGGCTCAGATGCTTGAAGTATCGCCTTCTCAATCACTAGATATAATAGAATACTTATATTCACTTTGAACACACGGTAATAATGTGGTCATCCAAGGTGTGGTGCTCACACCTTATCAGAGATTGTGCGCGACGATCAGACCAGGCAGACAAAACAAACATATGAGAGGCTTAACCTCTCAGCTTGCAGGCCATGTTCTCATGTTGAACATTAGAGATTTAGCACAACCAAAAGCAAAAACATGATTATTGTAAAAATTGATTTTAGAATGTTAAAAGATTTAAAAAGCATAAGTTAAAATAGATGAAAGATAAATGTAGCAAAATAATACTAGGGAAGAAACATTAGAGAGAAATGGAAAGAACACTACCAAGACTTATATCGAAAAAGACGAAAATATCAGTAGGATATTGATGGAAAAGAAAGAATGGAGATGACATAGAAATTAGACCAGTAACATAAGTATAATCTAAGGAAAGTTTGAAAACATCAGTCAGAAGAGCCACAAAATGCTCAGATCATGTTTTTACTGAAAAGAGATAAAAGAAAAAGTCAGTATTAAAAAAAATAGTAATATGCCTAGCATTCCTTGATTTAGAAAGTGTTTAACGGGATTCTGCAAATATTAATAAGGGATAGTCTAGAAAGAAGACCTAATTTAGAAATGAGAAAAGAAAGAAAAGGTTTATTTGAGAATGATAGCAATCACGTTAGAAAGAACAATATGCAGTCTGAAGAACTTAAAACAAATAGACTACGACGGGGAGGGGGGGCTAAGTCTAATATAATTTATTACAACTAAGAACACTATAATAAGAAAAACTTCTTCTTCTTTCTCTTTGTTATACCTTTTGGTGTTCAGCATTTTTTTTTGTCTTTTCTTCTCTACGATCTGGATTGTCTATCTACTTCCGATCTATCTTTTGCCATTTTTCTTACTTCTACGATTGTTTTTCTCTTTTCAAATCTAACTCTTTTATGTGTTCTTTCATTACCTTTTTGAAGATCTTTGTGTTGTCCATTCTGGTTAGGAGGCCATACCATTTTAATTAATTCTCGCTTACGAAAGCAAAAGCTAAATTTTATAAAGAGTAAAAGATATCACACGTAAATATGAAATAAGACAAGAATTAGGGATGGTGATAATTTACGAAAGAATAAAAAATCAGCAACCATGTGGTTTAGGCGTCTCATCAGAATGAAGGACACTAGGGCAGTAAAAGTAGTTTAGTTAGCTAAAATAGTAAAAAAAAATAGAGAAAAACCTAAACAGGCGTGGAAAACGCAAAATGAGCTGATTAAAGGCAAAAAATGGGCTAATTTTGTACACGTAAACTCTATGAAATTCGTTTACAGAAATTAAACATGCTTTTATGCAGCACAATAGGAAAATATTATAGAACTATTTCTATTTAAAAAAATTCCTACTATTGTTTTCATTGCTGTGGGTTTATAAGTATCACATTGTTGGAAATACCAAACATAGATCAAGATTGTAGCATTAAAAGTTCAACGAAGTATTGTCTTTAAGCTTTTGTCTGACAGTAAGGTGGAAGTTGGCCAAATATAGTAGACGCATAAGGAGAATGTAAGGAATGAGAAATGAAAAAAAAAATAAAAGAGAATGAATTTCGTATTGAATACGACAGAAGAGGAGCAGGATAAGATTTGGACCAAGGAAAAAGATCTAGTCTAAATGGAAAGTTAACATTCAACAAGTAGCTGGAGATAAAGGCTAGACTTCAGCTCATATGCACTCTTGCAAGGGCTAGAAAGAAAATCAAACAGTGGCTCAAATCCACGCCACCATGGCCGAAGAAACATTTTAATGGGATTACCTTTACGCTTTTGCACTTGTTTCTAAAACTTACGGATACTTTGGAATAATCACACAATTTTTGTCATTGAACAATTAATTTAATTTTTGTGTTTGGTCATATATACATAGGTATGTTTCCTGTTGTATTAACTTTCAAGTAATAACTTATATTTATACTTTAATATATTGTGCAGTTTATTACGATTTTCATGAATCTCATATTGTGTTATATTACTCACGATCAGATGTTCTTGACTACATGGAGGTGTTGATTTAAGAGTAGAAAAATAAAATAGGTGTACTAACATGTTTTCATGACATCGCACATACGTAAGTTACTAATAATGGCAAACAAAATCTAGTGTAAAAATATCAAAAACTCAAAGAACTCAACCGTTTTCAATCGATGTCTCTTAAACCAAACATTTGTGGTTCCAATCCAGATAGTTTTTTATTATTTCGTCCTAAAAGCTGACTGCATATTCTCGTGAACCTCTCATTAGTAGGATAGATATCTGATATTTTGATTTTTTAGGCAAACCATTCATTTGAAAACCGAGGGGAGCTTTATACAGCAACAGAAAATTTACTTACATAGGATTCAAAATTATCAAATTTATAACCTGAATTAATAAGACAATAAGTTCAGGTTGTTTACAGATTGTTTTCTATCATTTGAAGAAAACAAGAGACTCACTACAGTTGCTAGTAGTGATCTAATGATATAAGCAAGATTGGGTTCAATATCTCTATAGAGCTGCAATTTTTTGTTAAAGATACATATATTCCAGGGAACTAATTTTTTCATCTGGTTAAGCCAATGAGCATATCATTTTGGTTGAAGGTCATAAAAAACCATCCTACAATTTTGGGTTTAAGAACAAACAGTGTTAAGTTAATGCATCTGTTTAGATTAAAAAATTAACTACACTAATAATTTTAAAACATTTGTAGTATAGGAACTCACATGTCAAATTGGTCTCTTATGCTTCTTTAAATTAGTGATATCCGACAAGACTTTCTAGAGAGAAATAAATTCTGACCACCCAATTTTTGTACAAATCATACAATTGAGGGGTCATTAAAGATAGTTGACTCTACAGGGTATGGCGTTTAAATCTGGATAAATTAAACATTTTTTTAAAATACAATTTTATTTGTCAAAAAATCGTTTTGCATGTCCGTTGTGTGACATGTCCAAAGTAAAATTATTTGATGTATCCATCCATAGCCGCAATGACCTTTGGAAGCTTAAAGCGTTCGCACGCTCTCTCTAAAGTTGCAAATGCTGCTTTGATAGCGGTGTGTAAATATGCCACATTAGGGTGTCTGGACTTGTTAATAACCCTTTCGACTGCGCTCCAAACAAAGTAGTCTAGGGGTTTAAATCGGGGCTATTGGGAAGCCAGAAATCTTTAGACCAGAACATGTCCACGTTACTCAATAACCAGTTTTGGACCAAATGGCTCGTATGGATCGGTGCACCACCCTGCTAAAATACATATCGCCTTCCAAAGCTCCGGTACTCGAAGAACCAAAGTAGTTCAGTGTCCGAATTCCCAGCTAGACTTGATAATCGCGGCTTTTAGATTGTACATCGACATGTTCGCAGTACCTTATCCATTTTGAGGTTATGACTGTTTCCTAAGAGCATTCGGCTTTCACAAACGCCAACAACAACCTATCGCAGCAGTACTATATTAAATTTGTCCGGATTTAAGCGTCCCAACCTACAGTTAGCACTGTCAATATAATTCAGTGTGATTTGCCTAATATTAGTACATTCAAACATTTGAACATTCAAAGTTTCAAGCATTGAGAGCCTCAATCAAGCACTACTGCTCTACATGGTAAGATTTAAATGTTGTTGAGAATGTCAAAATTTTACTTGCATGACGCTATTATAGAATCATCTGTATTATTTCCAGGATGTGTAGTGAGCAATATCATGATCTTCAGGACTGTAACTGGTAGCTTATCGAATTTGATATTCCCTTAAAGTAAGGTCCTGGAGACATCTGAAAATTTCTCCCATTTTCACAACACTAATCCTGATTATTGCAGACCCTTACTTAGTAAAGAGAGGTTACGGAACTACAAATAAACTTAAAATCGAAAAAACATCGGTGATATTGGTTCAATACGTTCTGCTACTTACAAATACCTTAATTTCACTATAATATTTATCAGATAAATTTTGCAGATATAGCACTGCTAGATTGACATTTTGAAAGAGAATAATAAGCCTAGGAGAGATTTTAACTCAGCACCAATTTACTAATTTCAATGTTCCTATGGTGTGCTCAATATTTTAGTCACTTTTTTTCTTTTTTGCACCATACAAATTTCTTTTTCTTGTTGTGAATGATTCAAGTGCTTATAGTGCTTCTCAAAAATCTGAAAATGCTTCTATGAATTAACATAAATAATGATTTTGTATAAAAAGGTCTTACTTAAATGTCATAAAAGGAACAAAAACTTGATCTAGATAGTAGTGATAATAACTACAAGGAACACTCGTAATGCTCAAAAGAATTGCCATAGTAAACCAACGTAACACATACCAAAAATCACAGAACGGTTGTCTAAACCTGCAGCCTTAAGTAAGTCTTTTATCACTATAAAATATGGCTGTATTACGTCTTCTGCGTCAGCGTCAAACTCTTTGGATGGTCATCTTGTTCATTTCTTAGATAAAATGCACTTAGACAATTTAAAAGTAAGGATAATTTTAGCTATCAGTTATTAATCTTGCGAAATAAACACACCTTATTGCGTTAAACCGTCTACCTAAGTAAGAGGAGCTTTTGGCGTTGTAACATTTTCATTAACGTTAAAGGTGCCTGAGGGTGGACAATTAGATCAAATATTAAGGCATATTAGGATAACTATCAACTTCTGTGCATCCTAGAAGAGAATATTTCACAGGTTCCTCCCTTAAAGATAATTTAATAATACTTTTGTTGTTCTAAGAAACAAATACATTTAATTCAGAGCAGTTAGGCGAGTTAGTCTTAAATGCAAATACCACCGTGATCAGTTTTTATATTTCTGCCAAATAGTCGTAACAGCTCTAATCATCATATCCATTTTGATCCATAGAAGATTCACTATTTCCTGTAGTATCCAATTTTGCTGATTTATATGCCCTAAATAAATTTACCTTCCATCTGGTGTCTTTATTAAACAAATTTTATTTTTCACTTGACAAATGTTACTATATTTCTCATTTTAAGTGAAGCAATATAATATCCAACGTGAAAAGAGATATTTGTCACAAAATACCTTTAAAATCGGGGCCAAATAAATAATCTATTAAACATAATTTGTTTTGACAAGAATAAGTTTGCCTTAAGTATGGTAGTGTGACATATAACTTTTGAAATGGGATAGGTCAAAGAAGTATTAAGACAATAAAGTTATTTAGAAGGGGCACTTTAAAAGCGCTAGTTTGTAGCTTTTGCTGTTTTTCTGTCATCATAACTATATGAAAATCCTACTTTACATTTAGTATTCACAAGAAGCTTTACAAGAAGGAGGCCTAAGATACAACACACGATAAAATTCAACTAGATGAGAATGAAAACAAAAGAAAGCAGTCTTGGTGTGGTATTTTTAAAATAATATAATTCCATTAAACTCTAATTAAATGAACAGCTTAGATCACGAGATAAAATAATTAAAGTTTTCACTCATAAAGGTACAAATATCTACCCAGACGTAATACTTTTGAATATTTTAAGCTTTGAAAAGTTCAACAATACTTATTCGCACTACATTTTAGTATAAGGAAATTCATTTAGTTGCCGATCCCTCTGATATCTTCACTTAAAACGTAAGCTCAAATATACTTTGATGGACACCAAAATCAAATAGATTAGCAACAGGACAAATATGTCCCATGAAGAAGAATATAGAACTCATTGGGACAGGAGTGATTCTAGAATTCAAAAGCTATTGTCGTACTCATTCAGAAGTCAACAAACGATGTTCAGTTCCGAAAACTGTACATAGATCACAAGACTTTTGCTGGTTAGAGGAAGAAACAGCTGTTTACCACTAGTTGCTTCTCTGTGGTCGATTTTTAGCTTTGTGACGCAGATTTATGTTTATTTTGTGTTCAGTTGTTCATTCTTGAGCTCCATGCATTATTACAGAATATATTCATACAGGAAGTAAATATATTCACTCTCCATCGGGCGCAATATTGGATCCGGCGAGTTTGGGCGCACGCGCCTGACAGGCGCATATAAAACAACCATAAATTTATACACGTTAATTTTAATTTTAATATGACCGCCATGG
Organism: Sinelater perroti; assembly: GCA_036346155.1. Taxonomy (NCBI): domain Eukaryota; kingdom Metazoa; phylum Arthropoda; class Insecta; order Coleoptera; family Elateridae; genus Sinelater; species Sinelater perroti. Next base: position 558,717 of record JARFIY010000276.1, read on the forward strand.
GGATGTTTAGACAAAAAAAAAAAAAAACAAAATTCGTTGCAAAAAAGAACAAATTAAATGAACTTTGGTAAAAAAAATGTCGCGAGATTCACTTGGAGTCGGAATCATTCATTTGACATAGCACAGCACGTTCCGCAGATCATATTTCCATGTGCCAAGTAGATTGCGTTGCGACATTTTTTGCATTTATAATTTGTCATCCTTTTGAAACCCGTTTTCGAGGTGCAGGTTGGGCACCTACATCTGTTGTGAGATGGAGGGTTTGAATTTTTTGGAACGTCTTCATTGGGACGATAGCTTTTGAGTCGCATTTGAAGGCTGGTGAGGATTCCAACTATCTTCATACTTCTTTGGTTTAGCTCTCCAAACACCCATTTCGTGGGTTAGCGTTTTCAGAAAACATCTTCTATAACAAGATTCCAGTTGATTGTCGAGGTAACTTGAGAATTGATACCACTCACATTAAGCATTGTGAAAAATATGACCTTTGGCTACAGCTTCACGTTTCTGCTCACGCTGTAACCAGCGCACATTTGATCTGCAGTATTAACGCCGCTTTTGGTAAGTAGAATTGTAGAACGTGATCATCTCTGGCTTTTTTGCTCTCCAGATTCAGAATTGATCGCATTGCCATTATAAAGGAAAGAGACTAGAATCACGTTCTTGTTCACTTAGGACACCAAAGTGAAGTGTATTGTTTCTTTCCTTTGACTGAAAGAAATTACTGGGGCAACTGTATTTTATTTTTTCACACAGGCAAGCTTCTTCTCTTTCAAATCATCAATCAGATCCTTATCAGTGAATCAATTATCGGCAGTGATATGACCAGATTCAAATAAGGACTTAGCCATTCTTTTCACCACTTCACTTAGCTTATTGCTGACACAGAAAGGACCTTCAGGCTGTTTCCCAGCATAAATTTCCATGTTCAGTGTATAATACATCCCTGCATCAACAAAGGCAAAACATTTTATAACATACTTGCTCGGTTTCGACAGTATGTACTATCGAAATGAACACCTTCCTCGGAAGTCTGGAGGCATTTCATCAATTGTGACGTTCTCCCTGATGCTACAGCTCTTCTGACAGTCTTGCACAAATTTTTTAAACACATCACGAATTGGAGCAAGATGGCCAAATTTTTTTCGTTCTGCTCTCGTAGTACGATCTTAAAACGAAGGCAACGTATCAGGGTCTTGCACCGTTTTATGTTCATTACCAGGCCAAATTTTTCAATGTCATCACTGTCTTTTCCACAAAGTTCCTCTAAACTCTGACAATTACCTCTGAGAGCTCCTGCTACATACAAGCTAATAAAAGCCCTTAGTTTAATGACATCTTTGGGTGCAATATCTCTCTCTCTCTCTCTCTCTGGAAAATTTGTGCTTCATAGAATCCACATACTGCTTTGTGTATTTAACTATTGTGTCCATGATGTCGTCAGTGAATAAATTATTCCAACAATCGGCTGCAGTTTGGGGGGTTCTTAGCATTTTCTGTTGCTCCAGGAAAATGAGTTATAACATTTTCGGTCCACGTGGTCGTTTTATCTTTTTCCAAAAAAAGTTGGATCCTGGATCTGGTTCGTATTCACCTTCGGTCTCCTCATCGTTCTTCCACTTCAACTTGAGAATCAATGTCATTCTCTTTCCCCAAATCCTCGTTCAATGCAGGGGGTCGCCTTTATCATCTTCTTCCAACAAACGCATTACTTCTTCACAGTCACTCAGTTTAGACAAACGAAAGAATTTTCAGGCCATTTTAGCGAAAAACCTGGAGCATATGAGAGAGAACACCATCATAAGTACATGTTTTGGGCGCAATGAGCCTAATTGGCCAGGCTGAAACATTTACATATTTCTGAAAAGTAACAACAAATTTTGCATGATAAAGACATGAAATAAGTAAAATAAATAAAAATATTAGAAACTTTTAAGTGACGAATTTGGGCACAGTGCCTGCGAGACAGAATGACGATAACTGCCCTCCATGAAGCGTAGGAATCAACTGAGTACATTAGCTTCAAACTTCCCATAGATAGGAGAGTACTAGGAGGGGCAGACTTCTACCCTTCCTACGAGTGGAGGAGGGAATGAAAACGTCTGAACTGTGCCTGTCAGGCCGGTTGCGGCTGACAAAGGGTTAAGTAACTTTATTGGTTTTTTCTGGTATCATTGTCCCGTTGGTTGTGGCGAGTAGAGCATATATCTACTCTCTAAAACTGCAACAATGTTTGTGTGTAACTAACATTGCAACTGCTCTTTTAGTTACGAACCCGATTTCAAAGATTAATAACTCATTCGAACGTGTTTGTCACCAAACCTCACGTAAAGGTTTTAGTTTTTCGATTTACGTCACGGTTGACCTAACATACAATATCACTGGAGGTGCATGTGGCACTACTTTCCATTTATGTGAAACTGAATATAGCAGAACGAATGTCATTATGCTTAGATATTGCTGATAAAATAATTATTAGCATCCAAAGAGTAATGAAAATATACTTTACTTAACTGTTAAATTAACATTTACCACAATTTAAATTTTTTTGGGTTTATGAAATGAGTAATACAAGAGAAATACCTGACAAATTATTTCAGTGGATTTTGAAGACTTGTTTGACGTTTCTGTAGACCTAACATCGATATTGAGATAAATTTATATAAAATTTTTAATTCTACTGATTACAAAGTTCATGCCAACAGATCTTTTGTAGCTAAATGTGCAACAATAAAACAAAGAACTTAAAAGTTAAGAGCATCTGCAGTAGAGAGTCTTTTTATAAAATCTATACTTTGTGCAACACCTGCTTTCAGCTCGGATACAAAAAGTTATTGGTTCCTAGTAGCAATGGCTGTATTTTATATACAAAAGCCCTAATTTCAACTCACCTCACAAAGTTGCTGCAGATAGGACAAACACCCAATTAAATTTTGGATTTCGTTAAAGCGCATTATTTCAAATTAGTAAAATGATTTAATGATATATAATTTTAAATTACCTATGTATTTATTTTGAGAATATTGTACATGACGGGTGCTAATTCACTACAACAGCCGAACAACAATTAACAACTAGTGATTCTTATTCCATTCCTCCCGTTCCTCCCTCTCTTTTATGACTTGGTTCACAATTGGTGTGAGATAAAGAACGTCCTTGTCCAGCTCCATCCACTCTTCTTTGGGAAGGATGCCCTTGGTGATCGAGAGCTGCGTTGCGCGCAGGATGCGGTAGTTGCGTTCATCCACGTACTTCTGCGGCAGGCGGCGCAGGGCTTCCTTCACATCGTCATCCTCATACAGCAAATCGTCTCGCATCAGCCCATACTTGTTGAAGCCGGACATGTTATAGCACCAGCGCTGCAGGGCGCTGTGACTCATTAGCCGCTTTTGCACCAACTGGAGGGCCATCATGTTGGGCTAGGAACTAAATAATTTAATACTTAAATGAGCAGTCGGACTGAAACAATATAACGTTAGGTAATCACCAGTCGCTTGAAGTTCGCCACAAAAACCCTCTCGGTGTAGTAGTTTGGTTAGATTTCACGTAGATCGTTAAAAGCGCGTCAAATAAAAATAATCTTTCTTCGCAACACAAATTTAAAGTACAATACAGAAGTACGAAGGGTTTAATTTGAATGTCGTTTATTTTTTTAAGTTTTATTGTATACGCTCCATATTGGCAACACTAGCATGATATATGCCTCTGACTTCAAACTATTTGATTTCGTAGTACAGGGTCATTTCAAAAAATGCAGCGAATTGAAATTTGAGATTTGCAAGAAATTGATTTCTTAAGTAGAGTTAAATAGATGAGGGGTATATAAAAAGCAAATTTTACACCTTTCTAACGGGGTTTCTTAAATTTTTTTTACACTATTACACTTTTAAAATTAAAAAGCGCATACATGTGTATATATGTCAAAATGACGTTAATTTGTATATCATTCGTTTAGCTAATACAATAGAAAAAGCTATTTATTTAATCCTATAATCTGGGGCAGCCGAATAGTAACAGATATCGTAAAAATGTTTTAATGTGGTTTTGGTATGATTCAAAAGAGTAGTGGACATTTCATATGATCATGTGGTTACTTTTGTTTTTTTTTAGTTTTTTCTGTTTCTTACTTTTTCCAACTATTTCTGTTAAGAAAATTGTAAAAAGTTTTAAATTAAATACCTATTTACAATCTCTAATTAATAAATGTAATAAGTAAAATTTATGGTAAAGCGTAAAGCTAAATGACATGGTAATGGTATGAGAGTGCATTCATATAAATACAACTGATTAGTCATTTACTAAGACGCATAAGGTATATATTAATGATAACAAAAATCTATGTGGCAAATCTAAAGGTTTAAACCTTTTTAGTCTATAGGTTTGTTCACTGTTATTGAGCAAGTTCACTGCATAGGCATTTGAGTGGTAAGACAGTCTGTTTAAGAATTCCTTATATGTATGTGTTGATTTCTACTCTGATTGTGTTTACTTTTGGGTTGTTTAAGATATCCAAGTATCTTACCAAGCATACGGCGTTATACCTGTGTGAAGCACTTTGTTCTGAAACTGTTCTATTATTTTGCTGTTTCCGATAATTGACAACAATACGTCCATGTTATTTTGAATGCTACTTTATACACTAACAACTTATTAGGAAGTGATAACTTTGATTTGTAACCAAGTAGCAAGTAATATTTGTTGATTTTGAGACTTAGCCGTTTATATTTCTTCTATATGCGGCTTCTCCAAGTCAGTCTCTTATCTATGTTTAATCCTAGGTATTTTAATTCTTTGTCTTAAGTCAGTAGTCTGTTGTTCAGAAAGAGGAAGAGATTTCTTTACATTTGGTAAATGTTACGTTGGCAAATTTAGCTACGTTGATCTTAAGCCTCCATTTTTTGATTTCATATAGATTTAGTTATAGGTGTGTGGTCGTTACTGTTGAGTCTTGGTGCTTTACTAGCGCAACCTTATCATAGGCATAGGTAGAAGTAATGGAGTGTATACTTGTGAGAAAATAGTAAATATAACATTGGACTCAATATGCTTCCTTAGGGGGATTTTTTACTTGGAAATATTTATCGTCTAAAAACGATTTAAGGTTAGTGAAGTAGACGTATTGTATTGATGTTTTGAGTTTGTACAAAAGACCTTTATTCCATACTTTGTCAAAGGCTTGGCTATCATCCAGAAATGTTGGAGTAGTATTTTCATAGGTTTTATTGATGGCTTCCATTATCTGTGCACTATTTCAATTTTTTTTCTGTACCCGAACTGGTTATCCGGTATGAAATGCTGGTCTTTTATATGATCTAATCTTTTTGTAAGTAATTTTCCCAACAGTTCGATAGATAATAGACTGATCTACAAGAGGAAATGTCGTTTTGAAGTTTGACAGAATAAGGATTATCTGTGCGATTTTCCTTTGAGCCGGGAAGTACTCTAGTTTCAACACTGCATTATATATATATTTGTTAGTATAACTTTACCTTTACGTGGGAGTTCTTTGAGGAGTATACCCGTAATGGAATTTTACAGATTTTAGCTTATTTTTGAACGTGTCCTTGATTTTGATAGCAAATAAATTTAAAAGTGCAAAATTTGATATGGTGTTTCCAGTGCTTCTGTTGTCTCTCGTTTTTCGTTTGGAGTGATTGTTGATGGAAAGTGTTGAAAAATTGTTTGAAGATTATTACCAAATAGTTCGGATTTTTTATATAAATCTATCCGTTCATTTTTTATGTTGATGGAATAGGCTGTCGTTGGTTTTTTAGTGCATTTACAGAGAGAATAGTTGGGATCAGCTGTAGCATTAAAGTTTTCTAGATATTGTTAGAAGAAGTCGTTCTTTCATTATTTTATTAGTTTTTGAGATCTGACGCGGCTTGCTTGTACCGTTTTTCATCCGAAGGATAATGAGTGGAGTGCAAAATTCTTCTTAATTTACTTGTTTCAGAGACATTTTATTTTATCAGCACTATTGTTCTTTTCTTCTTTTGGATAGAATTTTGGAGGTAGCTTGCCAGGCGAAGCTTGGATCACTTTAGTAAATTTGTAGATTGCTGTTTTTAGGTCCTGCTGTGATTTTACCAGAATTATTAGGTTCAGCTAGATGTCCATAAATGCCCTGTAGCAGCCTCAGACTGTTTTATTGTTAAATAATTTTATTGGTATGTCCGTTTCGATAATGGAAGTGCTTGTTGCAGTTATAACAGGTGAGTAGTCCAAGTGTAAGCCCTGACATGAAGTGATGGTTAGGAAGAATTCGAGCAATTCTGGTCTTTTTTTCTAAGTCAGTGGATTCGTATGTGGACAACTATCCAAGTTATAATTTTTGTACAACTTTATAAAGAGTTCTTCCTTTACCGCGAAAGTCTGGAGCCCATAAAATGTGGCTTTATATGTTTTCTGATTAGGATGGCAGAGGCATCTCTAGTGAATATTTTAGTGTCGAGATGACTTGTCGTGTAGATATTGGCTTTTATTAAAAGGTGAGTTTCCGAGACAAGAAGTATTTCTATTACGTCATGCGGCGGGAATATTTTAATTTCATATTTATGGTTGAGCATGCCGTTTGCTTTCCACAACGCTATTCTAAATATCTGAACCATTTTTTTTTATTCAATTCGTATCTGAGCAGTTTGATATATTGTAAGATCGTTTATAATCCATTGCTGTGTTTTAATAGTTTGTTGCATTGTTAATACAACTGCTATTAGGTAATTCAGTGAGTAGATTGTAAATATTCCTAATTAAATAATGGTAAGGCCCTCCTTCTTAGCGTTTAGGCGTAAGAAGTTCCAACTTGTTTCTGTCCAAGTTCTTGAGATTCGTTTTGTTTGTTAATATTTGGGATTGTTGTTGTCTTTGGTGGGATTGAGGTGCCAACATTTGGGCGTTTTATATTGCAAGTGAGGCAGGTTACTTATTTTAGAATGCGCTGAATTGGAGGTGGTGAGGAAATCTATTTAATATGTCAAAATAAACTTGCAGCGTTTTTCTAATTTTTTGGATGGTCGCCTGGGCACAGAACACATTTGATTGGCTTACCATAATTTTTATTTTTGGAGTAGGAGCGGTAATACGCAACGGCTTGGTCTCGTGCAGCGATTACCAGAGCACTGACAGTTTTTACATTGGGGGTTTGCTGTTTTTTCTTGATTCTTCAAATTCTATCACAGCGTTTCCTATACGTTTAATGTTAAAAATATCATTGTTTTAGTTTTACATGAAATATCAATGAAACATAGGTTTTCTTTTGTTTTGTCTCTCTATTTATTATGTACATGATGTTTACGAATTCGTGGCCTTTTTCCTTTAGGAACTCTTTAATGGATTGCTCTCTAGTAATGATGCATTACTCTGTACTTTTTCTTCATCTCTTTAATTTTTTTTCGACATTTGTTTTCAACCAGTGCGTCATTTTTTAATGATGGATGTTATTATTTTTTCTACAAAGCAGTTTCTGTAATGTTTTAAACCACGTTCCTTTTGTACTCTTTAATGGAATCCATTATCTGTAATAGGTGGTCAACATCATTAAACTTGATGTTGCATTTGGGCTTTTAGTTTTAGACAATGTAATATAAATTTAGGACTAGACCTAAATGCAATTGAGATTTTTAACATTAATTTGCTACGAATACCTTTGCTTTTAGCTGCAAGATTCAATTCTTATACATCTTAAACAGATATTCAAATTAGGATGCTTTATCCATTTGAAATTGTTAAAAGCAAGGGGTTGTCCGCAAAAAGGTATTTTCGGCGTCCTAGGCTGACAATTTTTCACTAGCCTTCCCTCAAATGTTTACAAGGTGGGAACGTGGAACAATTTATTTACAAATGGGTAACGGTGGAATAAGTCGGTGCGATGACCTTACGAAAGTAAGATCTGCAAAATGATCCTGAATATAGGCAACCAAACGTACGCCCAGAGCTTAGTCACGCATATTTCATATTAGCTCTCTTTGTTTACTATCTGTTCAAATGTATAGATTACTTAAAACACATCGAAAAATTATAAGAAGAGATTTACAATAGAATGCAAAAGAGAAAATTTAAAAAACTTTCTATAGATACAGATGGCAATTTAGATTCTTTAAACAGTTAATTTTATAGAATCTGTAAGTATTGAGAAACTTTCAAATAAAGATTTATACTGAAGGTTGGACGATTATAATACGATAAAAGCAAATTAAGCTTCCGCAATGTGCTAGCAAGTATGAAAATATTTAGTCTTAACTTTCCTGGGGGTAATCGAAGTAGTTAGTAATGATCATAATGGGAGACTATATAATCAAGAAACTTCCTATTAGAAATCAACTTACAGCATAAACCCCTAGCACAAGATAGCTTAAAGTTATCTGAGTAAATTGAAAAGTTGGGAATGATAACCAAATGAGATTACTATAATTCTTTAGACTTCAGAGTGTGAGATCAGAAGAATTTCGACGCATAGTAATTATTTTAGGAGAACCAGGTTACTACCTTTAGGACAACCCTATTGTTCTTAAGGTTGTGAAATTAATATACCCACAAAGGTTGTTCAAGAGCAAGTTATGAGTTTGTCCGTGGGTGGAAAACTTTAAAGTATGTTATTACCAAAAAAACTTGAATATCAACATTCTATGAGTGTTACTGTATATTATGTGCAAGGAGAGGCATTACAACAACTAAGTATTGAGATTTTTTTCATAGATATTTTAGAGAAGAAAGGTCTTCAACTGAAGATTAAGCAACAAGCCATAGTCTTTTGCTACATTCAATATTTTTTCACTTACAATTATTCTAATTAGTAGTTTTGATCAATGGTTGCTATGTTATTAATTTCTAATTAAATTGAGAATTCGTCTATCGAAAGTATTTTTTCTACCTTTTAATTTAGTGACCAATTTAATTACCTTCTCTTCAAACAGTGTTTAGTTATCTACACTGTACTCATTTACAAAAGAAAAAACAAAACAAAAAGGGATTATCTTGTAACTTTTCATTTTATGCATCGAAATTGGTTGCTTGGGAAGTTGCTGCAGCACATGGAAGGAATGTCAAGGATGGTTTAATTAATTCTTGCAAATCTTTTTCGATTAAGATCTTCTCTTTTCTATTTTCACTCCTACAAGATGGCCAAAATAATTTAGTTGTCGTGCGTTTGGTGACGCCCAGATCAATTTAATTTTAAGTCTCTTTATAATATCTAATGAACGGAAATATTTTAATGCTGATTGTATTGTCATCAATATCACTAGATCTCAATTACAATCATTTTAAAGGTGATGTCTGTTTTAGTTTGTCACTTTTTATTAAATGTCTGTCTATTTCATTTTATAAATATAAAGATGTTACATTTTTTAATAACACTATTAAATCATCAGCATATCAAAACTAGTTCACTTTATTCTGGTTCCTCTGCTTTGTTGACTTATTTTCTTTGCAATTTTATTCATTACAATAATAAAAAATAGAGAACTCGAGTTTTTTTCTTCTCTAACTCTTTGGTTTGTAATGAAGTATTTATTTTTCTGCTCCCGTTATAAATGTATTATCAATTTCTATATATACTTTATACAATTTCAATTAAATTATGTTTGACTACTCTTCCAGAGATTTCTAAATTCTGGTTCTAAGGGAGGTATTGAAGACCTTTTCTAGGCCAATAGTGCATACGTGCATATATAATAATAAATAATATAATAAACTATAAAATATTAAATCCAAACTTGTTTCGTCGTTAAAGATAATTGTATGTTAATACGGAAATTCAAACACACAGCTTTGTCATTTTTGCTGAAGCACTGTTGCAGATGAAGGATGTAAAGCTTATATTTTAATCTCTTGCAAAAAATTCGCTATACGCTGGCTTAATAAGCTACATAATTCAGTTTGATTGGTTTCGCTTGGCCCTGAATCACCCCACTAAAGAACTGTGCGCAAACAGCCTTTATCCTGGAATTTTGCATACTACTTCTTGATACTGTTGAAAACAGTTGTTGCTCTTTGGAATTTTGCTGGAAATCATTGTTGCGCGGTCACAACAGACGAGATTCTTGTGCATTCCAAAATACATGCCATATTTTCTATTGACTTTTTTTAGGAAGCTCTGAGCACAAGCTTTCTTTAAATACCTCGGTCGTTTCTCTCTCTATTAACGTAAAAATTATTACCTATTTTATCGTTGTTAGTTTACCATGTAGATTTTTGGAGTATTCAAACCATCTCTCATTTATGCCTTTTGTAGTTACAATTATATGGAGATCCTTGTTTCTTACCCACTTTATTGTGTCTTGATTTTTTTTATATATATCTTAATGTAAATATACCGCACATCCAATAAATCTAAGCCAGCGGGAAAAAATATTCCAAAAAAGTGTACACGATATTAACTGTATACAACATTGGACCAGATTAACATATTTTCAAAATGTCTTTCTCTGCTCTTGGTCGCTGCCAAATGCTTCAAAAAGTGATTAATATTTTTTTCTCTTCTGAAATAAAATTCATAGTTTATATAATTCTCTTTGATAATTTGAAGATTTGCAGTGTTTTATCAACTAGTATGATATATATTGTCCTTGGTTAATCCCGTAGAGGGTTTGTCAGCAAAATATGGTGGCCAACGTGTCTATGATCGCCTTATCACTCAATGGCTGATGAATTTGGATCTTATAGGCGAAGAGTTGTAGTATTTCCCTCTAATATCTTGTGATTGTAATGTCTTATATTTCCAATCTTCTTTGTTCTATCGAGATTCAAAGGCCTTTTAGTTTAATTTCCACCAAGTGATTATGAGACTCTATTTTATTCCTGTTCTATTAGTATTAAAAGAGATTTCTTAACTAGGACTAAATTATTGATCAATTTTTGTTTTTGATGTTATTTGAAGACATATAAGATTTTTAAAAAATACGAAAATAATAATAAATTAGCGTTTATTGATATCAATCCTGTCTATTGCTTTATATTCATGTGTTTTTCTCACACAACTGTGCACTATAGGTGCTTATCAGAGTCAACTAACAATCAAAGTCTTAATATTTTCCTGGAACTGACCAGATAAGGAAAAGTTGTTCACCGATTCCTGCTAAAAGCAATGGAATATGGTCTGATCTAAATTGTGAAACAAGAGTTTTTGATTTCCTTCTTTCTACCCTCACTTGCTAGAATGAGAATTTATCGGTGCTATTTCTAATAACTACTCCACATCAAGCTTTCCCTATTTCAGTAACTCAAACTTCATTTTTCTTCAGTTAAACTTTCTTCTTTTTGTTTTTTCGATCTGTATTCTTTAAAACCAATAATGTGAATGAAAAAGGTTTGTAGCCAATACTAGGGTTATTAGTAAGGAAGACATGAGGGATGATGTAAAAGTTGAAAATATTTAAAACAATACATGGTTTGAGAAGAAAATGAGCAATTATTTAAAAATGGCATTTATGTCTGGTTAAAATTGTGTTTTGAAAATTGCTGTGCTATTTAGTACAATATAATAACATTGAACTCATATAGTTCTAACTTAACCAGTTTGTATGTGCACATGGACCAACTCAAAAACCATATTAACAGATCTAGATCTGGAAGTTCATGGCGGTATAAGTCGCGTGTTATTGTTAAAAAGACATTGGTCATTGTAGGGTACATTCATAACTGATGGCTCTGTACATGAAATTGTTTATAATCAATGAGCTAGTTACGTTACCATTTATTTGACTGGAGATTAAAAAGTGAAAAACATGATCAAGAAGCTGTCCGACATTTCCTACTCTCACTCACAGATGACCAATAGGCAGCCCTGTCGAGAGGGGGTAGAATTCTCCGAGTTCGTAGTTGTTAGGGGCCCAGCCATGTTAATAAAATTTCTATTTTTTAAAGAATGCTCCAGAAGTCGGTAATTTGATTATATGCACATTCAAAGGACTTTTCTTATTACACCTCCTCCCTCCAGAGATTGGTGATCATACTCTTTTTATTTTTCAGATGGCAGCTCGAAAGATTTCTATCGAGGTTTTTAGTCCGTACCATTCGCGTCAAAGATATCCTCCTTCCAACGCTTCTTATCCTTCTATTTTCCCTGCATTATTAATTGCAGCAGTCTATACTTATCATTGAGGGTAATGTGTCCAAGATATTGTGGTTTACGAGATTCGAATATTAGCATGTTTTCTAAAGCTTTATTAATTCTAATTAGCACCTGTTTATTGGAGATTTTTTGAATTCATGATATGCACAACATTCTCCAATACATTCACGTTTCGAAGGAGTTTGTTCAGTTGATGGTTTCCTTTTTTAGTGTCCATGCCAGTAAAATTAGAAATATGTAGCATTTAACTATTCTCATTCTAAGATCTAATTTTAGCTCATTTGAAGTAGTAGTTTCCTCATTTTATCAAAGGCAGCTCTTGCTTGTTCAATTCTACTTATTATTTTTGGTGGTGGTCAGCTTAGTCGTTTGCTATAGTACCTAAATGTTTGTAGTAATTTACTTGTTTTTCTGTCTTACTGTTTATTTTCAGCCTAAATACTCGTGGATTTTTGCTAACTACCAATAATTTAGTCTTCTCCGTGTTAATACTGAAACCATATTTAACTTCATTAATGATTGTCAAAGGACTAGTTAGTATCAGTACAGTTGCATTCTTTTTCCAAAATATTAACCGACATAATACAAAAATTACAACAATAACAAAAAGTCTAAGTAATCAGTAAAAAAATACAAAAATCATTATAGTTGGCTTCTGATAACAGTAGTAGCCATTTCAAGCGTTACACAATGCATATAGGTTTTTCCTAGTTTAATGTATTATCTAAGTCACTACAAATTTGACAGATCACACATTACATGTGTTTATTCACCGGGGTCTAATTTCCAACTGACCCGGTCAGTGAAGATATCCTCATTCATACATGCACATTATAGTCCATTCTCAGTAGCTGGTTAGTTGAATTGCAGCCATGAGAACTATTTTCATATTGGCTGAATAGACATCATTTGTTCACCACTTGTGCATTTGTGTGCAATATAGCGCAAAGCAGCAATTCAAGTTGATTTGATATGGAAGTTGTAAAACCTGAAAAGAATGATTGATTTCGGGTTTAATTAAATTTAATACTCATAAAGATATTAAAAAAACATTATTTTAGGAACCTGGTAAAAGATTTTTTCCCGGGCCAAGCATCGACTTTCAAGGCTTCCATTATAATAATATAAACGAATCAGGTATCAAAAATGAGTTTGTCATTTAATTATTAACGAATATGATTTGGTAATAAGTAACTTCTAAAGTCTAGAACATTCATGTTGAATTTTAAAATTGTTCAGAGCAATGATATACTCAACAGAAGGCTGTGAACTTGTCATTTGTTATTTGAAGTTTCCACTATTTCGACAAATTGCCAAAATAGTATTGACAATATGAATGCACAATAGTAAAATCACCTAACATTTCTGACAAATGGTAAGGAAGCAAGAATACATAATCTAACATATTGTGTATTACCCAGCCGCTTCCTATAGGAAACTCCTCCCTATCATTACACAGAAAATTTTGTCATACCAGCTCAGATTAGATATATAATGCAGACCACCCTAAATAGATAACACTGTTTATATTACACAAGAGGAGTCAAATTCAAAATTTTCGTTTAAACAGAAATGCTTATAATCGAACCTTGAATGTTTTATGCATATTTTCCCCCTTTTATATCATAAAGGAGTGGTGGTAAACGCAATAGTTAGTAATAAATCATTGAATCAATAGACAGACCACATCAACCACTATTATATAAATAAGAGAAATTTGGAAAAGTTTAAACACATTTCCTTGACACAATGAAGCACCGCACACTTCATAAAAGACACGCCTTATATGTGGGTTTAATTCTTTTTTTCATTACGTTCCATATCATGAAATAAAAGACACTTCCCTTATAATTTAATGGGTTGTCACATTATTTACACACTGAAATAATAATTACAATAACATTAGGAATAGCGAGTTTATTACATTTAAAACAACTATATTATTCTAAGTACAGTGGACTTATTACAAGGGGGCTTTATGGACCAGCTTAAACCAGTGGCCACACTCGCACCTGCGTGGCTGCCCTTGGTACAACCACATCCAGTTCACCGAAGTCGCATCTTCTTCACAGATGCAGCCTACGATACGCGCCTCGAAAGCTGACGGAATTTCGTTCGGCTGCGTCTTGGTGCCCGCTCCTCGCTTTATGACTTTCAAGTCGAAAGGATTTTCGTTACCGGCCACTTTGGCCAGCAATTCGCGTTTTTCTAAACCTGTAGCGATTTCCAAAGGATCGCCCATAGTAACTGGAATGAAACACGTAATTAATTATATTCCCTAGCCAGCGGTTAGGCGAGCAGGAAATTGTATTTGTTTATGCACAACAAAATCGATAAAACCAGCGCCGAGCCCTACATTACGTAATGGCAAACGGATCCAGTGAGATTCGAAGGCGATTTTAGAGGCGCAAGCACATTTTTGAAGAAAACTCAACCTTTCGTTGTGGCGCATCGGATGCTAGGATACAGGACATTGTTGCGAACAGATGAAAGGGCCAATCTTCCGCACAACGAAGCCATCTTGCACAGAAACAAAATTCTTTCCTGGTGGGCTACCGTGCGACCACACTTCGATTGTTCACCGCGCTAGAGGTCGCTACAGTGTAGCCTTTCAGGTTAAACAACTTAAACATTAAAGATATTTAAAGAAGAAAAATAAAGGAAATATAAAACAGACAGTAACTGTGTATTTAACAAGCGTATGAAATATGATATAAAAAATATTTAAATTTGATGATATACAAGTTCTATATATTTAGCGCGCTAATTTAAATTATAAGGAAAAACAGTTACATGCACACGGACGCGCGCATGCGCGTCGCTGTAACCTCTTTCCTTTCAACAAGCAAATGACAAGGTACACGTTTTGTCCATATTTTTGTCATGTTTTTAAGAGTTTGTGGATAGTTTTGAACTAATTAACGCACAAATATCGTATCTCAATTAAATTAGGTTTTGATATTTAAAGCTTCGGTAGGTATTTAGCCGTGGATGGTTTAGGTTTCGGGTAATATTTCGCGATTGAAGTTTTGTGTTCCGACAGTGCAGGTTACGAAAAAGCGGTCCTGCCTGCTTATTTGGCGAAAGGTGCTGTTGATGTAAATTAGATTTTTCTTGGCAAGTGCTGAGGTATTTAGTAGACCCAGCTAATTTTTTCAGGGTTTGAAATTTGGGGGTCTTGATAATTTTGAGGTTAGGTGCAGGGCTAGGTCTGTCTGTGTAGCCGGTGTTGCTCTAACCAGCTGGTTGCTGTTGCAGATGTCGGCGAAAATAATAAAATCGGGCGGCGGAGAGCCGGACCAGTTTGAGCTCCAGGTGTCCCAGGCCCTTCTGGAGCTGGAGATGAATTCCGACCTGAAGGCGCAACTTAGGGAATTGCACATAACGAAGGCCAAGGAGATTGAATTAAATAATAAAAAGGTATGCTCAAATGTGTAGGAATTAAGTTACGGTAGTTATTAGTGTGGCTACTTTGTACTGCTGCAAATTTGAGTAGTTGGAATGTGGCAGGGATATGGCATATTTGTTTCTCATTTGTTTTCAGAACTTCAATATATGATAGTTCTCACTTACGAGTTGAACGTAACCTTATTTTATTTTAAGGAATGCTCCCATTTTGGCTGTCAATTTGGTTTGCCAATAATCAAGTAATAAAAATCATCTGTATATGGTGTTTCCTTGATTTACATAAACTCTTTGGGATAAAGAAAAGTAACTCATTCTGTCTTTCCACATACTGAGCTTTAGATATATAGCAATTGTTTTTATTAACCAAATGGAACTATCGTAACTTGAAAGCTACAAACTGAATATATTTTAACTATTTTGAAAAACCTCAATTTGTGTGTCCAGAAAGTAATTTAGATTGATCACTGTTTTTACAATTTTGATTTTGTGGAAGAGAGAGTTATATCAGGGAAATTGTACAGCCTAGATCTTATTGTCATGTAAAATATCTAGTAATTTACGTGAATTATAATTGATCCTTATTAAAATTTCATTTTGAGTTGTAACTTATGCTGTGATAATGAGCTATAGAAATGGATTTTTCATTATCTAGAAATATTTTGGAGGAAGTGATGTGTCATTTTGTTTAATTGCAACAAAATTGAGTTACCTGAACTGCATCATATTTGTATACGTGCAGTGTTACAGAACAACTTCTATTTTAATCTGTCATTTGGTAAGCTTTCTTTTTTGGTCGCATGTGAAGCATTTTGCTTAACTTACATTTTTTTTTGCTTTAAATTGGTTTCTGCATTATAGCAAAACGACGTAGTGATTTTATAAAGAAAACTGAAAAAACTTTAAGTAATTTTACAAAACATGACACACAAATATTTATGATTTATAATGCACTGTCCATTTTGTTTTCCCACCTTTACCTATGTAAAAGGGTCCACCGAACTTATCTTCTGCTGAGTCAACTTCGAAATCATAACCATCGTCTGACTGAAGGTGTTCGGTGTTCGACTGCTCGTATCCGAATTATGATTGTTAATCTCAACATCTATAGGAAGGTTGGGGGTTTACAGTCTTGGGGCCATTGCTCTAAGGAACATCCACAGCAATCTCTAGTAGCCGTGTTTCATGCCATCTGCACCACCTGCAATGTCCTGGGCCTTGGCATCTACATGTGGATACAGAACCAGTAGAAAAATATGGCTTGTTCAAAAACAAAACAAAAAATACGGATTTGTAGAACATTTATGGCTTTGGCGCACAAGCAAAATGCTCAAGAAGGAGAAAAGACACGTGGACTTAGTTATGCAATGAGAGAAATGCTCACCAGTTGTCTGTACTTTGTTGCCAATTCCTTGATTAGTTGTTGTTCCATACTGATGTCCCTCTTGTGGTGATACCATGAAGTAATAAAAATAATTGTAGAGATGCACGTCTGGCATTAAAAAATGGCTCAAGTCTCAAATGTGTGTGAGCATTTTCTTAGTGTGATAAGTTAATATACATTAGTATTATCATAATCATAATTTTGAGATTGATTGCTGAACATTATTATGTCGTTTTATGCTGTTTTGAAGGTATTGTTTTGCAACTTGGAATTGGTGCAATATGAGGAGCATCTCAATTTTGTTGAAATTGGTTGATTTCTGGACACTGTTTTGATTGTGAGACTGCTGCCAATCATTAATAGAGAACTTGATTAGGCTAGCAAGTTGCTCAAAAATCATATTCTAGAGTGGATTTGCACACATGCTACTTTTGGACAACAGATCCAAATTGCTTAGTAATTTGTGGAGTCAAAAAGAGCATTTTTGTTCAGTCTGCTCTTCTGTTCAAACAAAAAGTGGTTGCTAGGAGTATTGGCCTCCAAGCACTGAAGTTGTTTGTCATACTGAAATTACTTGTAGGTCAGACCTAGTTTAACTTAGTACTTTTGACTTTGACCATTTTAAATCTTGGCTCTTCTGTTCAGTTGTGTGACCTTCCTAAAGTGTTATCAAAAATGTAGCGAGTTTCAGTTGCTTTTTTTGCTATAGGTTCGAAGATATGTAGGCGTGGGCAGTTGTTTTACTGCCTCATATGGTTGGGGATTGGTGCTAAAAAGAATAAGCTTAATTAAACCTCATTAACAAGTAATGGTTGGGTTTTTCGTACTGTGTTTACTGGTCATTCTATCCCCTGTGAAACATTTAACAAGTTTTTGATAAATATATTGTAGCATTTTAGAACTGCAACAACATCCACTTATTGACTAGAACTTCAATGATTACAAGGTTAATGCTCTCAATTATTTTTATTTATTGGCTATTTATAATTTTGGTACATTTCCATTGTAGTTCTGACAATCTTCTAAAATGGAGAACCAACAATAGTGTTTGCTGTTATCTTTTGTCTTGCTACTAATTTTATCAGATAGGACTGGACCATGATGTTCTTCTCTACAGATTGTTGCCATGTTTGTTTTTGATTTGTATGTAAAGGGTCCAAGATAAAAGATGCTCAAGCCACTATTAATTTACTTAAACTATGATTTTGTATTAACATGGAAATTGAAAGGTTCTTTAAGTTACATAGTACATGATGAATTTACTTAGGACACCTAAGAATCAACTGTGTTTACAAGTATATCTGAAAACTAAATTAATTTTGCAAATGTTGATAGGAATTTTTTAGCATCGCTGATGTGATGGTTTTGCTTGCAGTCCATTATTATTTATGTGCCCATGCCGAAGCTCAAGCAGTTCCAGAAGATCCAAACCCGACTGGTGCGGGAGCTGGAAAAGAAGTTCAGTGGCAAGCACGTGGTGTTTGTGGGCGAGCGCAAGATCTTGCCCAAGCCCACGCGCAAAACCCGCACCAAGAATAAGCAGAAGCGCCCCCGCTCGCGCACTCTGACTTCTGTTTATGATGCCATTCTGGAGGACCTTGTGTTCCCTGCGGAAATTGTCGGCAAGCGTATCCGCGTCAAGTTGGACGGCTCGCAGCTCATCAAGGTGCATCTCGATAAGAATCAGCAGACAACTATTGAACATAAGGTTGGTTCTTGAGATCGTTGGCGCCTCGGTTACTAATGTGCATGTTTTAGGTGGACACGTTCGCATCTGTGTACAAGAAGTTGACTGGAAGGGAAGTGACATTCGAGTTCCCAGAACCCTATTTGTAATTCACACGGATTATTTAATAAATAATTGAAATACCCTATTGTTATTATTTTTCAATAAAATAATTTTAAGAACCTCATTTATTATCTTGCATTTTAGAATTGTAATATTTTTGGTATTGTCGGTTGGTTGATTTAATCTTCACGTTTATATGATTTTTCTCCTTGTCTTTTCCTTGCCACTTACCACAAAGCTTTAATATTTTTTCTTTTGTTCATTCATATTTATTTCTTTGTATGATTGAAGATTAGTGCTAAGTAAATGGGATTTAAATTTTAAGGTTTTTACTCCGGACGGTGATTAATAATGCTTGTAAATTATGTGTAGAAAATCAAATTACTTAATATTTATGTGTACTACACAAACAATTGCTAATTATACTTGTATTTCTCAAACGTAAACAAGTTATAATTACTTTATTGAAGCATAAAATCACTTGACTTAAAATACTTTTTCCCATGAATGGATAGTTTTTTAATCCCACTATTGTAAAATGAAGGTTATGATGCCACTCAATTGCCCACAAATGCTTTACCATCGACTAAATTTTTGTTTCCAAAATACTTCTAGTGATCTAAACAAATAATTGCAAAACGATAACTTAAGTGTTGAAGAGTGTTCTAGTGTAATCCAGAACAAATTCCAATTTTTTGTAGTTTTGGCAGCTATATGGAGCCGGTCGTTATCAAGAAGGCAGATAACGCCTGCAATTAGAAATTTATCTCCTTTTTGACTATGCGAGCGTTCAAAAATTGATTAGTAATTATCCTTGTAAAAAGCGCGAATCTTTTCTTCAATCGCGCTGGACTTTGGCGATGTCGGTAATCTTTACAAAAAATTATGTAATACATACACTTAATCTTCCTAAGGCGTTGTCCCCAAATTGTGCTTTAAATCGTCTCATAATTTCAGATGGGTTGTCATCTTTAATTTATCGCTTTAATCATCACCCAATGGACGAGGATACCTTTTGTCTGACATCTTGAGGTACCCTACAGGAGAATATTCTTTAGATATCTCTACCTACAACTTTATGGCGTGTAAAAAATACCAGTTTATATTTGAGCACTATATTAGAACGGCATTGGCTAGATGCTCGCAATCTAATTATAAGTGAATTTTTATTAGTTTCATGGTACCTGGAAATGGGGAATGGTCTAGAACAGTGTAAAGATGCTGATAAAGACCCAACCAAATCAAGGTAAACTAACATACTAGTTTAGGAAAATGAATCTGCAAACTCATATGGGCCAGACATGATTAATGGCAATGCTAGTATTTTAAAAATACACTAAAAATTTTAAATATTAATATGGAATATAAATTTATTGGTGATTAAGAAACAAATGGAAAACTAAAATATAGAAAATTAATTTTAGTCAAATGAACAATAGGTCTAAAATTAAACTATTAGCGCAGAATTTTGAAGAAAAAAATAAGTAAGCAGATCAGATAGCATTCCAAAAGAGTGTAAAAATACAAAGGTCGCCAAAAAAAGAAGACACAATACAGAAGAGGTATCATATAGAAGAAAAACTTACAACAGAAATACAAGTTACAGATATGGAGGCAATAATACAGAAGTTAGATGAATTAAAGACCGAGATAAAAGCAGAATTCAATAAGAAACACAGTGAATTGAAGGCGGAGCTTACGAAAATAAACAAAGAGTTCAATAAGGTCAAAATGGAATGGGAGAAGAAAGCTGAAGAATGGAAAGCAGAAAAAGAAGATTTTGGAAATAGAATTAAGAAATTAGAAGCAACGATTGAGAAACAGGAGAGAGAAAAAAGAAGGAATAATGTGGTCATAAAAGGTGTGACAGTAGATAATAACTTGATTAAAGAGGAAGTAGAAAATTTAATACAGAACAAGCTAAACATTGAACTCAAAGTCGAGAAAGGATATAATATTGCAGTAGGAGAAAATAAAAATAGTGATTGTGGAATTGAACTCGTGGGAGGATAAAAGAGAACTCATGTCAAAAAGAAGCTGCTGAAGGAACAAGTATTTACATCGAAAACGACCTAACATATGAAGAGAGAAAATGCAGGCCCAAATAAGTAAAATTATGAGAGAAGAAAGAGAAAAGGAAAAGAAGTTAAAATGGGATACGGAAAAATAACTATAGATGGAGAAAGATATAACTGAGTTTCAACACACAAAATTGTATAAAACGTATCGAAAAATACAACAAGCAGGACAACAGAAGATATAGAAAGTTCACAAAAGGGGATGGGATACAGAAGGGGAGTACTGAAGAAAGGGAGAACTCTAAGCCAAAGATCACCGGAAAACAATTCGGATGAACTGCTAAGAGAAAAGATGCTGAAGATAACTAAAACTGCAAGGAATACAAAAACTAATAGTACTTAATAAAGGACGGATAAAGGAAACAACTCAAGCTAAGGATAAGGAAAATGAACATAATGGAAAAGCAAAATATATAATATAAAAGAGGCAAAGGTACAACAAAAGAAAGGTATAATAAATTTTGGTACATGGAATGTGAGGAGTATGACAGGAAAGGAAGACGAAATAATTGAAGAAATGAAAATGCAAAATGTGGACTATCTAGGAGTAACAGAGACAAAAAGAAAAGGACGAGGAATGAAAGAATTGAGAGAAGGATACTGGCTGTTTTGGTCAGGAGTAGAACAAAAGGAAAGAGGAGCGGAAGGAGTGGGATTGGTAGTCAAACCAGACAAAGTGAAAACGATTATTGAGGATTTATAAAGATTTATAAACGAAAGATTAATGGCCGTAAAAATAAAGATGGATGGAAGTAATACATGGTCAATACTAGTGGCATATGCGCCAAATGAAAATGCAAGAAAAGAAGAAAAGATACGTTCTACGAAACATTGCAAGTCCGAAATTGATAAAGAGGAAAGAAATATAATAATAATGGGCGACATAAATGGGAGAGTAGGAAGAGACAACAGGGGAATTGAAAGATATATGGGGAAAACGGCGAGGTAACAAGAAATGACAACGGAAATAGATTAATAGGACTGTATATAGAAAATGACTTTGTTATAACAAACACAAAGTTTACACACAAAGAGATACATAAGTATACCAGAGAAATAAAATCCAGAAATGAAAGATCGATCATTGATTACTTTATAGTAAATACTGAAAATTTGGAAAAGGTGAAAGATGTCAAAGTAAAAAGACATGCAGAAATAGGCAGCGACCATTACCTACTGAAAATGGAACTTAAGATAAATATAACAAGTAACCAAGCAGAAAAAGACAAAAGATAACAAAAGAGAAAATTAAATGCTATAGGTTGAAAGAAATAGACATTAGGCAAAAGTACCAAGAAAGTGTGGACAAAAACTTGCAAACTTTAACTACTACCGGCATAGAACGTAAATGGAAAATATTCAAGGAGACCTTACTGGACGCATCAAAACTAGCTGTGGTGTAACCAAGTGTACAAATACATCTATTAAAAAGCAGGTGGTGGACAACAAATATTCAACAAAAAGTAAAGGATAAAAAGAGAAATGGAAGAAATTCATGCAAAGTGGATCAGAAGAAGATCATAACATATACAAGGTAGCAAGAATAGAAGTAAATAAACTGGTCAAAGATGCAAAAAGAGGCATGGGAAGAATTCGGACATAAAATGAATGAAAATTATACAGAAAACCAGAAACTCTTCTATAGTACGTTAAAGCATCTGAGAAAACAAAAACTTCAAGGCTAAAGAATATAAAAGACAAAAACGGAAATGTATTGACGGAAGCAAAAGAAATATTACAAAGATGGAAAGAGTATTTTGAACAGCTGATGGAGATAAAAGAAGAAGAAGAAGGAATAGTGGAAACAGAAGAGGACATAATAATAGAAGAAGAGGAAGAAAATAAGGAACAACCAGTTACAAAAGAGGAAATCGCTGAAGCTATAAAGAAATTAAAAAATGGCAAAGCACCGGGTCAGGACGAAATTACATCAGAAATGCTAAAGCATATGGGAGAGAGAGCAAAAGAAGAGTTCCGTAACCTGTTAAATGAAATTATGAAGAAAAAGGAAATGCCAAAGGACTGGAATATGAGTGTAATTCTACCATTGTACAAAAAAGGTGAGATGAAAGAATGCTCAAACTATAGAGGTATTTCATTGACAAGCACACCTGCGAAAGTATTTACAAGAATACTAGAGAGAAGACTGAGAGAAACGCTAGAACCAACATTAGAAGATCAACAACATGGTTTCAGAAAAGGAAGGAGCACTCAAGACTTAATATTTGTTGTTAGACAATTGGGAGAAAAATTACTAAAAAGAACCAGGAAGTGCATATCTGTTTCATAGACCTTCAAAAGCTTTTGACAGAGTGAGACGAAAAGATATATGGAAAAGTTTAAAAGAGCGAGGGTAAGCAGTGATATGATTGAGGTGCTAAAAATGTTATATAGTAACAGTATAAATATAGTTAGGACACACAATGATGAATCAACTGAGTTCGAAACAAAAATCGGTCTAAAACAAGGATGTGTTCTCAGCCCCTATTGTTTTCTATACTAGTTGATGATGTGGTAAAAATATGTAAACAAAAATGTGTAAAGATGAAAATAGGAAACTGGAAAATGAAACAAGTAACTCTCCAAGAATTACTATTTGCTGATGACATGATACTGTTGGCAGACTCAGAGAAAACCTACAAAAGAACCTGAACTGTTATCAAGAAGAACTTAAGAAGATAAATATGAAAATAAACATAAACAAAACAAAAACCATGGTAATATCGACACATGAAATAAAACACAGAATAAATCTAGAAGGGAAGAGCTAGAACAAGTTAGTAGCTACAACTATTTAGGTACAACAATAGAGGACAGAGGTAAAATAGATAAAGAGATAACGGAGAGGTTAGGAAAGGTTGGAAGATCTTATAATATGCTCAAAACTCATTCTTTGGTAAAAGGGAGATTTCAAAACGAGTAAAACTGAAATATATAAAAAGTAATAAGACCGTCATTGATTTATGGCAGCGAATCCTGGACAATATCAAGTAGTAATAGAAGTAGGATTACGGCAATGGAAATGAGATTCCTCAGGAAAATTGAAGGAATTACTAGAATAGACAGAGTCAGAAATGAAATAATATTAGAACAAAGGAATATAAAATCAATAGGAACTATTATAGAAGAAAGACAACTGAGATGGTTAGGACACCTGCTCGAATGGATGAAAACAGAATATCAAGACAAGTCTACGAAGCTAGAACCCAGGGAAAAACAAAGTAGGAAGACCTAGGATTAGATGGGAAGAACAAGTAAGACAAGCAGCGGTTAAACGGGGAATCCAGTGGTGTGACATTCATGGAATAGCCCAAGACAGGAGGATATGGAAAGATAAAATTCATGAAAATGTAAAATGAAATGTATATATATATATTTACAATCCGACACCTAACGGTACAAGGATTTTAGTTTAAATAAAATAAAAAAAAAATAAGTGAAATGGGCACCTCTAAAAAAAGTAGAAAGATAAATTGAAAAAAGAACAAATCTGATAGTCTGAGGTGATATATTAGAAAATATATCAAGAAAAAGAATTTTAATCTAATTAATATAAAAAATATGGTCATTTGAAAGATAAATGATGTGATGAAAATTTAGAAATAAAAAAGAATCGCGAGGTAATTAGTAAAATATTTGTCATGGAACTAGGCGTAAAACAAGGCGATAGTCTGAGTCCCCTACTCTTTAATATACTGATGAACAGCGTTATAAAAAGATGTAAACAACATACAAGAAAGACCATAGTTGGGTACAGGAATCTAGCATTGATATACATACAAGCACTGATATATGCAGATGATATCCTCATAATAACAGACTCTCAAAAAAACTACAAGTAGTGATAAACGTGTGGACACAACAAATAGAATCGAAAGGGATAGAGATAAATACATCGAAAAGTAAGATATTGAGAATAACAAAAAGAAGAACATGAAGAGGATATTAGAATTTGCTGCAAGTAAGCAGTACTAGAAGTAGCAGAAGAGTATGAATACTTAGGTACAATCATCTCAAGTAACGGAACGAACGACGTGGAAATCAGCAACCGAATTAAGAAAGAAAGCAACCAACGCCTATTATCAAATGAACAACACCATAGTAGGAAAAAGAGAAATTCAAAATAAAACGAAACTCCAGACATATAATGCAGTATATGTACCTATCCTGATATATGGAGCAGAAAGCTGGACTATGGTGGATAAACACAAAACCCGCATACAAGCGCCAGAAATAAATTTTTTAAGAAAAATAGTCAACAAAACTAGAAGAGTAAGAAACACCAGAATCAGAGAGCAAGTGGAGCAAATACCCTTGAATGGAAGAATAGAGAACAGGCAGTTGGGTCGGTATGGACATGTGCTTAGAATGGACGCAGGATGAATTCCCAAACAAATACTCGAAGCAATATCAGATGGAATAATAGGACGAGGCAGGCCCAAAATAAAATGGATAGAAGGAATAAACAGAATGGCAAGAGAATTGGGGAAAGAGAAATTAATAGGCTGGCTCGAGATCGAAAAGACTGGAAGAAGTGGTTTGAGGGAACTGGCCCAACGCTTTAGGGCTCAAGGGCATATGATGATGAAGAAGAAGAGGAAACTAGTAAGAGGTTAGAATACTTGGAGAAGGAGAAGAAGAGAATAATCTAGTAATACCAGGACTAACTATGTGGATTCAATGAACTCAGGTAAAATCAAAGAGGAAATGTGCAAATTCAAATTAAGCAAAATTTGGAAATCGATGTAGTCATCAAGGCAACTTATATAATGGCACCAAACACGTGCCCCGTAGAATTGGAAAATCTCGAAGAGAAAAAGAGTAATGCAGAATAAAGAAAACCAGAAGATATACATTAACAACTTAACAAGGCAAGAAAGAAATACTGAGAAGCTAATTAGAAAAAAGTTTGGAAAGAGAAGACAAAAGGTCAAACGGTCACAATGGTTCATGCATTCGATATTGCGTGAACATTTAACCGTGAAAAGCTATGCGTGTTGGATCCCGCCTAAGTTAACGATCGCTCAAAAAAGGCTCTTGTCGATTGGTCAAAAGAAATATTGACAAAATATGACCGTAGTGCTTCAAATACCATTTACATCGTCACAGGTGAAGAATCTTGGATTTATGCGTTTGAGGCCAAAAGTAAATAACAGTCGACTGTATGACTCTTCCAAGATGAGCCAAACCCAACAAAAGTTATTGGCGCTCAAAACACTTCGCAGAAAATGGTCGCCTGCTTTTTTGGAAAAATTGTAGGACTTCATTAATGTCTTACTGGGTGTAAAACACAACAAATACGTTGATTATAATTATCACATGCTGCCATTTTGTTTGTTCTTGTGTTAGTTACTTTTCTTATAGATTTTAGGAAGTAATGAATTCTAAATCTTTGGAATATTTCTTCGACTTCGTTGAACTTTAGCTCTATTGGGCACTTTTAAATTATTTTATCTGCAAAACTTTCTAGGTTCTGTTTATGTTTTGTCCATAAGAATAACAAAATCTATGTACTAATGATTTTCTGAAATCATGTTAACTAATAACCTTACGTTCTCAGTTTTCGACTATCTGTGCTAACCATTTTTTTTAGAAGGATTTTGGTTTTTATTGCTTTTTCTGAAGATTATGCAATAAGTGCATTACGTTTGATATTGATGCTTTCACTTTCATGTGACTCATTTTGACATTTGTAATTCAAGAATGTGTACGTGTGTTTTGTTTTATTTTTAGAAATCAAAAAGAATATTGTGTTAGAATAATTGCGCAAATATCTCGGTGATTTTGAACAGTTAACTTTATTTGATAGGGAAGGAAGTCTTCTGTTCAATCCTTTTTGACGAGGAAATAAAAAATC
Organism: Sinelater perroti; assembly: GCA_036346155.1. NCBI lineage: Eukaryota > Metazoa > Arthropoda > Insecta > Coleoptera > Elateridae > Sinelater > Sinelater perroti. The sequence continues at coordinate 585,303 of JARFIY010000276.1, forward strand.
TCGTCTACCTATATATTTGAACAGAAAGTAAACAAAGAAATGTGACGTGGTTTTCGGCCTTTAATTTATACGAGGAGTTCCGTGTGCAATAAACAATGACAGTCTATACATTTGAACGAAAACTAAACAAAGACGGGTGATATGAAATTTGACGCGCCGTTCTCTAAGAACTTAATTTACGCGAGGATGTCGGTGGATTCGTGCATGCACGTCGGGACCGCTCTCGTTCTTTGCCGATTGGCCGGGCGCCCGCGATCCAGTTAAAAGTTTATATGTTCCCACCTTGTAGAAATTTGAGGGAAGGCGGGTGAAAAATTGTTAGCCTAGGACGCCAAAAATGCGTTTTGGCGGGCAACTCCTAGTATTTTAACATGATAATTGAAAACTGGATATGTGGGTGAAGGCATACTAGGTATGACAACAGATCATATGACGCCAAAATTTGCATTCAACATAAATTTTGAGGTTAATATTATGGATCTAAGTGAACGTATAAACGAAATAAGCAACAGAAGTAGATCCGGAAAAATTATCTGATATACATACGGATCAAAGACCGAGTCTGGAACGGGAGCAGGCATATGCCTATACGAAAACTTGCAGTTAAACTTTTAACTAGGAAAATACACATCCGTTTTTCAAATCGTTTCCTGGTCCATTCTCTAACCTGGGTTTATATTAAACCTTTAGGTACTTCCAAAGTCGGTTCGGGGCCTATTTGTAGAATTGATAATGCTTCTTGTGCTAGCTTATCAGCTTTTTCCTTGTCTTCAATTCCACAGTGGCCTAGTGCCCACAAAAGAGTTAACTTGTTGTGCGTACTAGGGCACTGAGTTTTTTGGGGCATCCCCATACCAGACTGCCCTATTTCGATAAGCTCTCGAAACATTTTGTCTGACGCACTGCAGTATAGCGAATATCTCCGCTTAAAAAATACTGGGGAAAACGTACCGGGACACAAATATAGGGAAACCTTTATAAAAGGACCATTTCGTAAACAAAGCAGGAATCAGTTACGAATTATAATAGGCCTCCTCACAAGACATTTTTTCTCAGAGGACACTTCAACAAAAAAAGGGTTATAAAATGGAGTCCTGAGTTTCAGACAATATGATAGGGAAACAGAGATAGTCATCCATATCTTGTGTGAGTGTGAGGGTTTAGCTCAGAGAAACAAAACTATTTATGGAAAACCAATAAGGGATCCAAAATAACTCGGGAACTATCCAGTAACGGACTTGTTCAGGCTGATACAAACAACGAGGATACCGGAAAAAGTGCTGCAAAGAAAATGAGAGAAGTCCGTGAGGACTATTGGAAACAGATCAAACGGCTCTCAACAACAAAAAAAAAAACAAACATCTTAAATATTTTAATTTAATAGACAATTGGAGTGAAAAACTCTTTGATCTTTTTTAACAATCTATCAAAATTTAATTTATATAATCCTGGTATCAAATGTGCATTTTTTAAATCCTTATTCTAAGGTGGCAGCCGTCACTTAATTCCAGTTCATCTCGGTTTTCATCACAGAATTATCATTTTCGCATACAAAATTTTAGTTAGCTTGAGACCATGTGTGCAGCATCCAATAGACCTAGCAAACAAATAGCCGGATGTACATGTGGTTTCAATCAGGCTCCCGCTGCGCCCCCACCAGAGGAAAAGTATACGTTACCGATAAGCTATAAAAGTAAGCTCTAACACCGATCATGTTTCTATTGCGATAGGGTGGAAGAGAGCCCCCCTCCCGTACCCAAAGAAGCTCCAGCGCCTGTTGAGGTTCCTGTACATGCTATACTTTATGTTGAACGAATGTAAGGTGCAATAATGAATTATGTTGAAGGCTCCGCCCACCCCCCGGAAACAGTCCGCTAGTCACAAAAGGAGGTGCCATGGGGCGAACGAGCCTTGCCAGTGCAAGACGAGATCAGGGAAGTTTCTTATTATATTTTATAATTTTTTTTATAAGATAGATATTTAATATATACATAATAAATGGTAAACAACAACCCGCTATGAAATTACACGACAATTAAGCAATAATAATTAACCGCTATAATAAATAAAAAATTGCGTCCATGGATGTCGAAGGTGGAATAGTTCTCATAATCCAGGAGGTATTCCCTTTCTGAATGGCAATGCTAATCCTTTGTTTTAGGTACGTTTTGTAACGTGGATTGCCACTAGTTGAAGCGACTATTTTCCCAGGTAATCTATAAAAGCAATTACTTCATGGCACCAAAAGCCCAGATTTTCAATTGCAAAAGGAATAAAGAAGTGGTCTTTACTTATATTCTTATGTTTTAATCGTTTCTTCGTGGCACCATTCTTGGCAACTGATCCTACTTCCTTTAATGAGTACTTCAAATAAGAAGGAATAAGTGGGTTTGTAGAGGTAGCATCCGTTTTTCCAAGGAATTAGAGTCGTTCCATCCAGATGACGACCATCATCTCTCGAAACTCCAGCCGGTTCAAGTACTGCGGGCATTTTAACCATTTAGAGAGCTCGTCTGATGATCTCATTAATTGCAAAATGGCGAGATTGACGACCAGCACTAAACTTGCACGAGAGTCCATGAGTACCAGTTGATGCTGTTTCTCCACAGATATATTTATGAAGTTTACACAATTCTCTACCAAGGCGAAGCGATATCGCGATCCTGAAACTATTATTATCTAGGAAGGCACCAATAGAGCGGGAGGTAACGCGTGAAGCCAAGCATTCGATTCCTTGCGTGATGTAGCCATATAAGCAGTTTGACTTATTTCTGATTCGATTGAAATTCCATCCACTATTCGCTTGCAAATTAAATTACCCCAATTCCTTTGGGCCCAAGACATGGGAGGTAAGGGCGGGTCCTCAAAAAATTCATTCAATGAATTAGGAGTGTCAGAGTAATAAGCAATTTCCGCAATGTCTGGGTTGTAATTCAATGGATTGGACGAGAGGGAGAACGCTGTTCACTGAAGCCAAAGAACATGGCAGAGCAACATCTTTGAATTTTCGAATTCCAATGCCTCCAAATCTGATGAGAAGACTAGCCAAGGCCCAGAAATGATCATAAAGCTGAGTTTTCATGATATTTTCAATCGTACTTTGCATTTTGGAGTTCATGTCTTCGACTAAACACTGAAACTTCTATATTGGTGTACTGCGTAGGAAAAAACAGTTTTTTAGAAGGAAATACGCAAAGAGATGGTTCGAATTACGTCATCTCTCAAACAAACGATTTAGCTCTTCTAATTTCTTATGTAAAGATGCTTCCATAATATATTCAGTTATGGGGGTCTTAGTATCATGTTGTTCTTATCAGTTTTAGGTCTATATTTTTATTTAATCATAAAAGACATAAAAATAGGAAACCATTGTTTTAAGAAAGTAGACCACTTCAAACATTTGGTCGTCATCGTTAGTGCTAAAAATAACAGAAGTGCTGAAATTATAGAACGTATTCAAGCGGGTAACGGGGCATATTGGAAGTATCAAAAATTACTTAAAAATAAAAACCTCAGCAAACAACAAGACTCAAAATATATAAATCAGCAATAAGGCCAGTAATAACATACGCAGCAGAAACTATGTGTTTGTCAAACAGAGACCAAGAGAAACTAAGAGTGTTAGAGAGAAAAATATTAAGAAAAATCTTAGGACCAAAGAAAGTGCATGGGGAAATCAGATCTCTAATGAACCACGAGATAAGACAACTAGTGAAAGAAGCAGACAGTACAGTTTATAAAGGCGCAAAGACTAAAACGGTTTAGACACATCCAAAGAAGAGAAGCAAATGAAATAATAAAGAAGGTAATGGACTGGAGACCGCTGGAGGGAAGAGGAAGGCCAAAAATTCGATGGGTAGGTCAACTGCATGAAGACATCAGACATTTGAGAATCAATAACTGGTGGGAAACAATTCGGAACAGACAGGAATGGAACTTGGTCATAAATAAGAAAACAATTGAGGGAAAGAAAAGAAAACAAACCGAATATGTGGAGTAATTCACCACATGAATTAGAAGAGCTTCAGATAAGAAGCGACCTTTATATCGGAATGTATGGTCAATACATACATACATACATAGGGACATAGGACACGAAATAGTTGAAAATAAAGATCGCCGACGAGTGAGGAGAATATTCACGTTATTTACCACCTTCTCGAAAATGAATGCTGATTAACGATTACTGAAATTATTTTTGAGGTCGAAATAACTTTAGATAATTTGCCAAACTTGATAAAAAATGAGAATTTGTTGTAGACTACAATGGAACATTTTTCTTACAATTGGGCCTCTTTTTGCGGCTATTTGAATGGACGATTAAGAGAAGGGATTTCTCTATGATGTTAGCTGGTGTTCAATTGTCTGACTGTACCTAAAAAACCCGCACAGGTCTCCTTGAAAGCATTCTGATGAACAGTTTCTTTTTGGAAGACTTGTCCTCGCCAGTTTAGGGTCGTTAAGGTCTTTTTCGAACATACCAGACAGACATGACATTTTACAGTTATATTGTCTTTTTTTAAGACTTGTGGAATAAAGAGAAATGTTCTTGAAGTCGAAGTAGTAGTAAACCATCTACGGCATCTGAATTTTTTTTCCAAGTGTACGCTGGTTGGAGCAAAAAGGTCTTACCGTGAATCTTTCTTGATTTTGTAATGTGTACTTGGTAAGGCAATTCATGCTAAAGAGAATATATTTATTGCAGTTGTTTTTGAGAAGACGCCAGCAGTACCAATTATTATTATTCTTCCTATAAGGCTGCTTAAAATGCATTGTTTCATTAGTGCCGCATTTTTTCAGAAACAACCATTCCTGATGCGTGTAACTCGCACTTACGGCACTCTTATTTCGCGTCTTTTTTACAGTTCACCCGATATAATTGTTTTCAAATCTTCTGTGACGCCTTCTTTATTTGATGGGCTATCATGGAGGCACATAAAACTTCTGAGACTCTACGTCTCAACGTCAATAATTGAAGTCTTATTTCTTCAAGGTCCTCTTCAGTCGCCTATTCTTCAGTTTCGGAAAATTTCCTTGCACCCAATAAGTTCTTACCAGAAGGTTCTGCATGTTGATTCTTTTCTACGACGTCCTGTTTTCTTGTTGCCAATTTATCACTATTTCTAGAGTTGCTCGGTCGAGTTCCCGTTTTCGGTATAACTTCTGTAAGCAATGATTGCCAACCACTGCAGCTTTTGCCATTTCCCAAACCTTATCCTCTAGTTTCAGATTTCTACGTACAATTTTTTTAATAAAAAATCCGTGTTTATATTTTTAGTTCTTGCAATTTGCCTCTCAATTTCCCGTCCAAACTTCTGAAGTGTTCTTTCGCGCTCGACTTTAATTTTCCTCTAAAATTTTCACAATATTTTGAATTTGTCTCTCATTATTCTTTGAAGTACGTGCTCACTGATTTTACTTTTTTCTCATATTTCTGGAACAGATATTTTTTCCAAATTAATTTTTATTTCTTCTAATTTTATATGTAGTCTTGTCTTCAAGTTTTGAAGTAACGGATTTAGACCCGTGACTTCAAACAAATAGGTTTCTGGGTTCTCACATTCCTCCTTAGAGTCTATCGTAATCTCAGTCCTGTATTACGATTTTTATTATTATTCTCAAATCTCGTTCTTCTAGATGTCTTTATATCTACTACCTTAGTTCGTGCAACTCAAGTTGTTTTAAGGTAGGTTTATTTAAATAAGCATTTTCTTCATTTTTCTTTTAAGTTTGGCAAATTCTACAATACCATAACTCACAATTTCTTTGAATGTTTGGACACCTGAAAAACTGTTAACTTAGAAAATATATGTTCGGTAGACATCGTTCTTACACTTAACTTTCGATGATCCACATTCTTAACTAACTTTCTATTGATTTTTTGATAATTGGATGTTATATTGGTCCTTCCCATTTGTTTGTTCAATTTTTTTATAAATTAGTGTGGATAAGGTAATTTAACATGATACATTTTAAGTTTAAGATTTGATATTCTACAATGTTTTGATTGCTTTATTAAAATTACTTTATTCGCGTTTCTAGGCATACCTGCCTCACTGACCAAGCTTTTTCGGTACGTATTGCCTTTTTGTGATATCATCCATTAACTTTCTTTTTGTTAAAGGTACATTGACAACAACAAAGAAAAATGTATTGATGTTCTAAAGGAAGCTGTCGCCATTCCTTCGGTATCCTCGTTGCCCAGTAAGCGGCCGGACACGATCAGAATAATGGAATGGGCTGCCGATCGCTTGCGAGGCTGTGGAGTCGAAGTGGTTCAGTTCGATTTAGGAATGCAAACATTGGACAACGGCAGTGAGATTCCTTTGCCGCCAATCACACTGGGAACCTTGGGGTGCGATCCGAGCAAGAAGACGGTGCTGATATACGGCCACTTGGATGTGGTGCCTGCTGAAATGGAAGACGGCTGGGAGTCCGACCCCTTCGTTCTGGAGGAACGCGATGGAAAGCTGTACGGAAGAGGGTCTACAGACGATAAGGGGCCTGTAGTGGGCTGGCTCAATCTGCTACAGGCATACAAGGAAACGGGGCAAGAAGTCCCGGTGAATCTTCGGATTATTTTTGAGGGCATGGAAGAAGTCGGTAGCGTGGGCTTGCATGACTTGCTGCGCAGCGAGAAAGATAGGTTCCTGTCGGACACGGAATTTATTTGTATTTCTGATAATTACTGGCTGGGGACTGAAAAGCCCTGCATCACGTACGGCACAAGAGGGATTTGCTATTTTTGCATTGAAATTCAATGCGCAAGCAGAGATTTACATAGTGGTGTAATAGGAGGTACAATGTATGTTACATGATTTCTGATTCATTATCAGCAATGAACATATGTTTTATTTTCAGTTATGAAGCCATGTCGGATTTAATATACATGTTAGGTACTTTAGTAGACAAAGAAGGCAACATTCTCATAACAGACATCCAGAAAAATGTTGATCCCATTGAAGATGGCGAACTAGGTTTATATACCGAAATAAATTTTAATATTGACGATTACCGCACATGTGTTGGCGCTACCAAGCTTTGTCACGATGAAGATAAAGTTCAGCTCTTGATACATCGCTGGCGTTTGCCATCTTTATCTATTCATGGAATCGAAGGGGCGTTCAGCGCCTCCGGCGCAAAGACCATCATTCCCAGTAAAGTTATTGGGAAGTTTTCTATACGACTCGTGCCTCACCAAACGGCCGAAGATGTTACAGCTGCTGTAACCAATTACCTGGAGGAAAAGTGGCAGGAGCGCGGCAGCTGCAATAATTTTCGGGTACGTGATCAGTCATTTTTTATATTCTATTTAATCATAGATATTTCTCGAATACATAATCTTTCTGTAAGCATTGTCGCAATTTTAAATGCTTGTTGTATTTACGGTTGGGGGGGGGGGGGTAGAGAGAAACAGGTAAGTTATTGTTACTTAGGTTGGAAAAATGAGAGAAACAGTACAATTACAAGTTATGATAATAATTCATAACTAAGTCAGTAAACGAAATCTTTAGCCTCTCCCCCAGCTCTCCCGTAAGAAGTTTAAAATCACTAATAATAAGTTAGTGACTTATTATTATGAAACTATAAATTATCAGGTAAGTCAAACTGATGAAAGCAGTAGAGAGTATTGATCTGTAAAGTGACGTCCAAAATCTAAGCAATAATTGACATTAAATCTCACTTTTTCACAACAAAATTAAAAGTATCTAAAAATAAAAGGTTTATAGGAGCTTTTTAAAGTTCGGAGAACTAATCATTTTGTAATAATACTGCAACGAGGGGGAAAGGCAGTTACCAGGTCTTTCCGTTTCTTCTAGCGATGTCTTAAATATTCTCCTCGTTCTCCTTGAGGTCTTCGTCTTGGTCTTTGACCTTCATCTCTCATTTCAAATACCTTCTTTGGATATACTGTCATCCCCCATACCGATCAGGTGGTCATACAAATGTAGTTGTTTGCTTTCTACAGAGTCTTGTAGGTCTACTCTTATGATTCTGTTTAGTATCCGCTTCTCGTCTTCACCACTACCCGTTTTAGCTATCTGCTTTCAGCTGTTGAATAATAATGTTGGACTGTAAATGGTCTTATACAAGTGCATTTTTGTTTCGTGCTCATTTTTTTCCATTAGTGTGTTGTTAACTTTGTTAGCCTTGCTGATTCTATTTATTATTTCTCTATGTGTTCATCCGTCTTTACTAATTAAAGTTCCTATATATTCGTAGATATCTACTTGCTTCAAAATGTTTCCGTCTATGTTTATATCTACTTCCCCTTCGTTTTTCGTTTTTGGTGATTTTTTAAGTGATTTTACTTTTTTTTTTGTATTTATGATCATTCCTTTTTGTCCCAAATGATACTACTAGTATGTCGTCCGTTTACATTAAGTTTTGTGTAAGTATAGAATATACGTTTTAATGTTTTACAGCTGTTTCCTTAAATTATTTTTACAGTTTTTGCAGATATAGTCTATGTATATGACGAATAGTAATGGGCTTAGCTTTCTCTAGTTATTTGGAATTCTTATGATTTTTGTCCCTTTAGTTTGACCCTTTTTATATTTTTGTATAGGCTTTGTATTACTTTTCTCACCTAAAGTTTTTAAGTGTGTTGTAGGCCCAGGAAGACTAGGTATAGGACTTACTTTTTACTTATAAATTTCTCTATCCTAGCCCTTAATGTATATTTGTTGTCCTATATTTGTTTTTCTGGATGGAAGGTTGTTTGTTCATTGTGTATTTTATCTTCTACTTTGGTCTTCAGTAGTTTTTCTAATATTCAAGTACATATTTTTAGCGCAACCGGTGTTTAATTTTTATAATTTGAAGAATCTATATTTTTAAATATTTAGAAGATTTGTTAGAAGATTTTTATTAACCGCTTGTTTAATTGGGCTTCCTTTTCAAAATGTTTCCTGCTTGCCTGCTTCGATTATCTTATCTGCTATTTCTTGTTCATCGACGCTTCCTTGGAATTTAGCTGTGTAGAATTCTTTTCGTGCTTTAAGATTGTATTTGTGAAACGGCTTCGTCTCGACCATCGAGAATAACTCCTCCTTTTATTTTCAACAGCCCATGCTCAAAGTCAACTTTGCATCCATAAGTTTTTAAAATGTCCATTGCAAGGATTATGTCACTTTCGATGTCAGCTATCAGTAAAAGATATTTAAACGTAGTGTTTTCGATGGGCTTCTATTTTTTCATAAACCTTTTCTGGAGCCCCAGTTGCCGTCCGAAGTTTCCAGTTGGTTGACGTCAGAATGATATCGAGTCTCGCAATAGTTTTTGTCATCGTGTATTCAATAAGAGAGAATGCAATTTTCCATTTATTCGAGCATTGACATAAACAATATTGGAATTATACGCCAGAGTCGCAGTCCGTATTTTTTTGGCGCGGGCTGCACCATCAGGGATTTTGGTTTTCTTGATGAGAGAGCCTTGCACCAACCAACTTCTAATATGGCCAATCTTATCGCAATTCCGACAGCATAATCGCGGTTTTTTCTCTCAATATCTTTTCAACCATTTCTGCTAAGTTCTGTCTTAAAAGGGTCCACCTTAATTTTAGTTGAAATGTGAAAAGCTCATGTACTTCGAAAATAAGTTAACATCTGGAAATCATTCCTTTCGATCTTCGTTAGAATCACTTGGTTGTGTTTTCAGGTTCTTCACTTTTTAGATATTTTTCTGTCAGGTTTTTAGGCTTCTATATAATAAAGTAAATGCCTGTCTATTGTCTCCTTTTTTCTCTCTAGACTGTTTAAAACAAAGTTAAATTTCAAAATTCAGATGATATTAAATATTCTATACGAACAATAAACTGCAACCAACACTTTACACCTCGATTTGTTCCTTGATTTTCCACTTAAGATCATTATCTTAAACCAGTGAAGATAAAATATTATTTATAAAGGATGCAACCTCCTACAATCTCTCCAATTGTAGGTGTATTTAGACTACAGCGGAGAACCGTGGACGACTGATCCAAACCACCCCAACTATTTAGCCGCTCGGAAGGCTATTAAGCACGTGTACCGCGTGGAACCCGACTTAACCAGAGAAGGCGGCTCCATTCACGTTACTATAACGATGCAAGAGGTCATGGAGAAGAGTATACTCCTCTTGCCAATGGGCGCTGGAGACGACGGTGCTCACTCGCCGAACGAGAAAATTGACGTTAGGAACTTCATCGAAGGCGTAAGTCCTACCTAGTTTAACAAAACGTTAATAATTTTACGATTTGCTTCAGACAAAAGTGCTGGGAGCCTATTTGTACGAAATATCTCAACTGTAACAAGTTATTGACACTGAGATGCTGACGTAGTTAGAAATAAAAAATTACCATTTACGAAACTGCAGAAATTTTACTCTTACTCATACAATAAAAACATTATTTTTTCTTACATCTTTTATTCAAACATTAGTAAGCTCTCTGTGTGGATCTAGAGCAAATTTTTAGAAAATGATTTCAAAACCAGCATGTCATCACGTTTTGTAAATCTTCCAGGATATTCCTGGTAAGATGCAAACATTGCAGCGGCAGACATAAAGCACTCATGCAGTTACACTTCTTTTTACTGTATAAGACTCTGATTGGTTCTTGTATAAAAGGTAACGTAACTATAACAATTTCCCGTTAAGTAAATAGTAGTTATAGATCTTTAACCAATACAGAGACTAACGTAAAGTTAATGTTTGTCTCACATGAAGATCTGCTAGAGAGCAAATCAGTTTAGTCAAGCAACTGTTATAAAGAACGCCGTTGAGAAAACAGAAAGTTTATAGAAAAGTGGAATTGTAAAATTGGAGCACGATCAAATTTTCCATAATTTTGTGGATGTTGTCATTGTTCGTCGTTGAGGCAACTGTACGATAATAACGCGTCATATGAGGTACTTGAAAGTGGTTAAGTTAAACCTGAAGTATCAGGTGCTTACTAAGAAGTTAAAGGTTACATTAAAATAAAAAACGAAACTCCGCCGTTTGACAAAAGATGGCCCTACCAGTAAGTGTTTTTTCTTGCGAAAATGTCGAGTTTTGAGCCGAATAAGCGTCATTTGCGGTAACTTTTGATTTACTTCTTTAATTTGAAGAAATCTGCAGCTGAGGCGCTTCAATTGCTTGTAGAAGCATATGGTGAGAAGCGAGAAAAGTTGTCGTAAAAGGTTTCGTAAGTTGAAGAACGGTGAGTTTAACGTCGAAAACAAACAACGTAGCGGAAGGCCGAAATTGTACAAAGACGCGGAATTGGAAGCATTATCGAAGGAAGATTCCTGCCACACGCAAGAAAAACTTCCACTTACATTAGGAGTGACTCAACAAGCAATTTCACATCGTTTAAAATCGTTGGGGATAAGTTAAAAGCAAGGATGTTTTTTTGCATCGTATAGTCACTGATGATGAAAAATGGATACACTACGATAACCCAAAGAAGAGGAAATCATGGGGACCACCTGGCCATGGTTCAACATGGACAGCCAAGCCGAATATTCATGAGAAAAAAAACTCATGTTGTGTATTTGGTGGGATCAGCTTAGTGTCGTGTATTATAAACCGAACGAAACCATTACTGGGGTTCTCTACTGAACACAATTGAGCCTCTATACTCAAGGAAAAACGCGCCCACTACTACTCCAGATACGACAAAATTATTCTCCTGCATGATAATGCTCGTCCACATGTTGCGGCGCCGGTCAAAACCTACTTGGAAAAACTCAATTGGGAAGTGCTATCCTATCCGCCGTATTCACCAGACATTGTCCCTTCCGATTATCACTTGTTCCGATCGATGGCACATAGCTTGTCTAGACAGCACTTCACATCATATGAAGATACCAAAAATTGGGTCGATTCGTGGATAGCTTCAAAAGATGAAGCTTCTTCCGACGCGGTATCCGTATGCTGCCAGAAAGACGGGAAAAAGTAGTGGCTAGCGATGGACAATACTTTGAATAAAACATAAGGTTCCGTTCTTTCACAATAAATGCCCAATTTTAGATAAAAAAAACGGCGGAGACTTATTTGTACTCTCTTTATATTGCCCTATGTTTTCCCACAGTAGTAATATGTAGTTTGTTTTTGTATAAACAACCCAATAATAATATAAGTTGAGGCAAGTGGAGGGGAACAAGGTACATAGTGCATAGAGGTATTTGTGGTTTGTCATAAACCTAAATGCAAAAAAGTCGCAGAGTTGCGCGATCCAATTGTAGGTGGGATTTCGAAAAACATGTTTTTAAAATGCAAATTATATTCAAGCATTCTAGCTTTAGGTGCTCCAGTATCGGAAAGAAAGAGTTGAGGACATTTACTGTGAAATTGCAAATACATGACTTTTTTGCCTAATCAATATGGTAAGTTACGCATAATTGGTTTTGTAGGAATTTTTGACTCAAAAAGTACTATAGCACCTTTCTATCTACTACTGTTCGGCAGTACAAAGAAGAAGCTTTGTATTGGTGAAATATTCTCTTAAGAGATGTTGAACTTGTGAAGTTCACGGTAATAATGAAATATTAGGAACTGCAAGAGATGGTAATTTTCTTGGCTATGTAGAATTTATTTTAAAATTAGATCCTTTTATTGCCGAATGTGGACTAAAATTTAGAAACAAAGAAAAAGGTGTTTTCTCATACTTATGAAGTACAACTGTAAATGAATTTATTATATAGTTAGCGGACCAAGTGAAAGCAGTGGTTGTCCAAGAGATTGTAAATGCCAAGTATTATTACATAATTGTGAACTCATCGCCAGATTTATTGCATGCAGACCAACTAGCTTTTGTGGTACGCTATGTGCTACCTACGGGAACTCTTGTTGAATGGTTTTCGACTTTTATTCCTAAGTGTGGCCATGAAGGGGAAGAAACGGCGAATGCTGTAATGTGAATCATAGATTTTCTAGGTCTGAATATTTAGATGAAGTAGAGGACACAGCTACGACAATGGTCTTCAGGGTAAAATAAAAGAAATATATCCTTTGGCAACGTACATTTGTCAAACAGCAAGTACTCTGCTGAATTTTTTTGTTTAGAACAACAAATCTATAACTTTTTAGTTCTTCAACCAAAAAATGGTATATTTTCAGTCTCTCTCACCTTAAATAAGACTCATTATCTTTAAAAACTTTCTCAATAACCATGCCAGTCAAGTATTATATAAATCGTACCAGGAGCTTCTTGATATTCTGACACACATTATCCATGATAGTGATCAGACTAAGTACGTGCAGTATGAAGCAAAGATGGTATTGAAAAAACTTGAGCCTTGAAATGGCTTTAATGGTATGTTTCTAGATCAATATTCTTGTAAAGTCTTGCGAAGTTTGCGAAGGTTTTTAGGAGAAAGTATAGACACAACAAAAGTCATTACTCTATACAGTATTTTAGAAGCATTTACAAACACTCTTCGAAACAAAGATTAGTTTTTAAGGCTAGAAAATAAAGCAAAATGTAATTTATGAAGAGGGCGTTACAAGAAAGAGGAAGCAAAAAGTGCCTTTTGGTGAAAATAAAGATGGAAATTACGAGTTTTCTGGACGACAGTCTTTCGCGATAGAAACATATGATCTAAAGCTCAACTTTGTACAAAACAAGAACTATCTATACAGAAATACATAAATATTTCGGATATCACTCAAACAGAAAATGGCAGAGTATATCAGAGGACAAATGAGTTATTGAAAAAGGTATGCTTCTAATTTAGATTAAACATTGCCAGCGGAATGTGTACATTTAACAATATTTTTAAGAATTAATAAAAATATTGACAAAGAATATAAAAATACTAACCAAAAACACAATTAGAGACCCAAAGAGTCCTAGCATTATTGAAATCATGAGAAGGTAGAGTTTTTTTTTTCTCAATATTCTTTATCATTATAACCATATACCCATTGTACTAATCCCGGAGAACAATCATTTTCAGATCTTAGAATAGTGAAAAACTTTTTAGATCAACGTAAAACAAGAAAAAATTACGAACCTTTTACTTTTATTTATTGAGAGTGAGTTTATACTGAGTGTTTCTTTTGGTGACAACCCAGGGAAGTGTTAATTCTAAAATCAAGAAAAATAATGATTTTTAAATAAATTTTTTTAGATGAAATGGACATTTTTTTAATTCCTTCATTGATGTGTGAATGCATGTAAACTTAGCATTGAAGTATACGTGGTGTGCCAAAAAAGTTCGCTGAATGCTCCTATATCTCAACGGAAACGGACCAGACGTGCGCGCGCATTGTATTGCATTGTTTACTTGTAGTAGGAGATGCAGCTGTCAGCCAAGGTTAACCTGATGTTCTTCGACAAAGATGACATCATCTATCGTAAATTCAGTGTTGAAGGTCAAACTGCAAAACGCACAAAGAAATTTCGAAACGGTTGCTCGCATGCATCCGGCGTGTTCGGCCTGAGCTGCACAAGACTGGACAGTAAAAGTTGCTGCACGACAACGCGCCTACACATTCGAGTGCTGCAATTCTTAGTATAGCGTAACTGTTCCCGATCATCCGCCGTACTTCCATGACCTGTCGCCTGCGAACTACTTTCTGTTGCCACGTCTCAAGATGGTTATAAAAGGTGAGCGTTTTGAGGACATGTTGACAATCCAAGCACCAGCGATTGATTCCTAAAGATGACTTTGCTGGCAATTTTCAAAAACTTTATGAACTTTGTCGAAAACGTGTTGTGTTACAAGACGATTATTTTAAAGGCCAATAAATGTAATTGTTTATATCTTTTGTTTTATTTGTTCTTTGATACCATTCACCGAACTTTTTAGACACACCACCTAAGTATTTGACAAAAAATGAAAAAATTAAATGTTTTCTCTAAACAATCAATTTTTTGTAATTTTTTGATAACATCCGAAGCATGCAAAAATTTGAGCGAAGACGGGCGCCAAAAACCTTAATAAGCCTCTTTTACTTTTTGTTCCAGTTTCTAGGAATTATTAAAACAAAACGTATAAATACAAAGATTTAGAAAATTATATAGCTACAGAATAACAAGTTGGAGTCCTAACAAGTGCTAAAACCAATTTTTTCAATTTATATTATACTATCCCATAAGGAAATTTTCAAAACCTTAAGTTGTTTGGAAGAATAGTAAAAATGATTACTTACAAAATTAAAAAAAACACTAAAAGTAATGTAAAAGTCTTTAAGTTTAACCAATTATTATGTTATTATTAATATGTAAGTGTGTCTAAATTACTGGGGATGTTTAGAAAATGCACTGCAACTGTTGTTTCTTTACTCTGTTATTAGGAAGAAGTAAATACACATTTCATTAGAGATATCCCTCCTTAATGTTTACGCACTTTTTCTATCGTTCTCCCAATTTCCGTAAAGTCGTTGCAAATTATTCTTTGGATATAGCACGACATCATTTGTGGACGTCAAACATACCATAATAACGTAGCACAGAGAACCCGAGAGCCTGTAGGGTGGTCACAGCGTGTGACATATTGCTAATGCTCTCACGAGGTGGTAGCCATCCATTATCAGATTGCCTCTCTAGTCCCAAACGACAATTGCCATTTACTTTGAAACAAATACGGAGACATCCAATGGATTCCGATTCGTTTACTGTGACCAGACATTCAAATAACACTTTCGAATCTACGATATGAAGCTGCAGCAACTGTTCGCATACCTTCATGTGCTTCTGCTGAGTGGTATAATTATAACGCGTCCATTATACACACACCTTTGTCGTATTCAAGTCATCATAGATGATAGTGTGCGAAATTTCGCGGGTTAGTCTTATTTTATTCGTCAGTGCATCGAATATAATTCGTTTATTTGCCGTCACAAAGCTGGACACAATTTAGATAGTGTGGCTTGCGCACAATTGTGGATACCTTTCTCAATATATTCTTGGTCGCCTTTACACTGTGAGTATACACGAATAACAATTCTGCTTTACCATACATATTGTGGGGGGATCGGAATCCTGCGTGCCGCAGAGTCGAGATTTCCTATGTTTAACGCTTTATTTACAACAAGGTGTGTACAATTATAATGGCGTTATTGAGGCGCTTGAGTGCGCCTATGCGACCGTCGCACAGCAAATCTCCTGGAGTCTGCTAGAGCGACTTGGAGCGGCTCGACGCCGATGTAGGTGTCACGGATGCCTCTGACTTCTATCGGGCGAGGTCAGACTTTGCCTTCGTCTGCGGGCGTCCTTTGGTGAACCTTTTCTCGGGCGACGGCGGAAGCGGAGACATAGGCTTCGGAAGTGGCGAGTGGCAGAGAGCTTTCCTCAGCGTGTTCCGGAGAGCCTTGGGTGGAGGTGATTCCCTGGTGGAATCTTCTGGCCGGGATGACGGCCCGTTTGACCGGAGAACTCGGCTGTGGTATACCCCTGGTTGATAGCAGAGGTAACTTGGCTGTGGGTAGCACAAGTACACCCTGGTTGGCCTTGAAGCACTCGGCTGTGGGTGAGCACGAGTGTTCGCTGGCAGCGGAAGTTCGTTCTGGCTATGAGTACGCACAGAACACCTTCCGTGCACCGAGTCCAGATGCGGGTCCCTTCAGTTATGGATTCGTGTCCACAGAAGCAAGCGGCATTCGGAGAACCCCTACAACCCGGTTTCGCACGTGGAGGACTTCTCACAGCATCTCCATGGCAGCAAAATATTTTCAACAATCGACCTGATGCGAGCTTACTACCAGATCCTCGTAGCAGAGGACCACATACCGACCTTCCAGAGATTTCATGAACAACATCCTGAGAGGGCTGGAATTTTGCTACGTGTATATCGACGACGTACTCATCGTTTCAAATATGGAAGAAAAACACGTCTTCCGGTACATTTCTAACGGTGACTCCGTCACTAGCAAGGGGGTATTGTGTAGGGCGCCCGCCCGAAAGCACGAGCGAGCGCCGCGAACGCTAGAATTATCCCCACCAACGCTCGGAAGGAAGCGCGGCGCGGGTATAAATACCGCAGCATTCCGATAGAACGCCAGAGCCTGTCCTGTGGGTACCCATAGCCAGGACAGCTCTTACCCCCTCCCTGAGGAGTGCCCATGCGTACCCATAGCTGGATCCCCCAGGTGCACCGGAGAGTTTGTCCTGTGCGTACCCATAGCCAGAACAGCACTCACCTCCTCCCTGAGGAGTGCCTGTGCATACCCATAGCCGGGCCCCCCAAGTGCACGGAAGGTGTTTTGTGCGTACCCATAGCCAGAACTAACTTCCGCTGCCAGAGAACGCTCGCGTTCACCCACAGCCGAGTGCTTCAAGGCAAATCAGGGTGTACTTGTGCTACCCACAACCAAGTTACCCCTGCTATCAACCAGGGGCATACCACAGCCGAGTTCTCCGGTCAAACGGGCCGTCATCTCGGCCAGAAGATTCCACCAGGGAATCACCTCAACCTAAGGCCCTCCGGAACGCTCTGAGGAAAGCTCTCCGCCACTCGCCACTTCCGAAGCCCGCATCACCACTTCCGCCGTCGCCCGAAAAAAAGCTCACCAGAGGACGCCCGCAAAAGAAGACAAGGTCCCCTCGGAAGGCGCTCCGATTTCCTTCGCCAAGAAGCAGCGTCCATCCTTACAGGTCTGGCCTCGCCCGTAGCAGAAGACAGCCATAGCAACACCCTTCGGTTTGTTCGAGCTCCCCACAATATGTACTAACTTCATAGGTCCTCTTTCCAAAGAAACCACAATTCACAGTAATCTGTGCCATTGCTTCTGCTTTTTCGACGACTACAATTGCAGAATTGAACGAATGGCTGCTTCTGTGCATAATCGTGATTAGGTTTTGAAAATCCTAACCACGAGAGAGAATTCGGACAAACACAAGTTTCATCCAACTGTAGGAATAAAATGCTATCCGAGATTATACGGAGAGGCGGTGAAGATTTATAAATATACAAATAATTTTAACGAGAGCCAGTGACGTCAGAAAATGTCAAAATATTACCTGCAACGACCCGATCGACGTCAGCAGTTGGCCCAATCACGTTATCTACCATCCCGGTGACGTCAACAACGGCCCCCAACACTATCCTTACAATAGTCGCACGAGTATAAAAGCGAAAACGCACGGGACAGTCACTTAATGTTTAGAAGATTTTCTTCTGAAGATGTCCGCCGCAGTTGTGGACGAAACGTCAAGAGTTTCTGAACTCCCACCACAGTCTTATAACCCGAGAACCAACTACACTATCGGCCGTGAAAGCCTTCGCATCTAAATGATGATTTAGTTGGCCAAGAGCACAAGATAATATGCAGGTACAGAAAATAATACAGCTTTGAAAGAGTAAGAGTACTTAGGTGTGCCTTTGACAAATAAAAGTGAAGAAATGGAGGAAATCGATGAGATTAGCCGAAGGGAATAAAAGTGCGGGTGCCTTAAGAATAATTCTAAATCGAAAGAGGTACTCAAAAACACAAAAATAAAGGTACATAAATAAAACTATTATTCGGCCAACAATATTCCACACAAGTAAGACATGGATCCTAAATAAAACGTGAAGAGTATACTGGATGTAGGAACACAAGCTGCTTCGAAGAATATAAGGAGGGCGAAGTATGGCGTACATGACGAAAGAAGTTTGTCAAAATCTATCGCTGTCTAATTATATCTCGCACATATTGCATATTGGAGTCAGATAGAAGTGTACGGTTTGTTATGTACTAAGGTGTACTGAACATTTTCCTCGGTGTCTTCGATTGAAGTCGAAATTGTTGCTGGCGCAACCCCATAATTCAGAGCATAATAAATTTGGAATCATTTTTATATGAAAAATATTCCGCTTCCTCTTCAATCTCATTTTTGTTTGTAAGATGTACTTCATTTCTTACTTCAACAGAATGAAACAACTGGAACGTCCCTTGTGGGCAATTTTTTGATTTTTCTCCGTATTGACCCTAATCCAGAGAAGAGATGGTTTGAGTTTAATAATCTATTAATTACAACATTACAGGCTTTCTTTGAATATTTCTATGCGAAATGTAGTTTAAACGAGCAAATATGCTTGTTTTTACCACCAACTGCTTTCTTGTAAAAGTCCCAAATGGGCAATAAAGCTTCAGAAACAATAACCGGTCCAGGCATTAACAGTTATTAGAGTCAATGTTATCGAGTACAATGAGTACAGGTTTACGTATAATTGAACCACTAGAGATGGCATACATTTCAAATAGCTGATTTGGCCTCTACCATATTCTATCATTTTCCATTTAAGTGGTTTTCCATATAAATCCGAAGTTCTTATGTATTTCTTTTTTGTACCAGGTTAAGCTTCAGAAAAACAATTGCCGCATAATTCGTTTATATCACGAAAGACTGCCATCCACAGATTTCATAATTTCCATCTCTGTTTTCACCAGTTTCACACATCCATTTTGCTTTGTTTTCTAACCTTGAAAACACATCTTTGTTTCAAAGAGTGTTTATTAAAGTTTCTAAAGTACTGTTTAGAGTTATTGTATCTGTATTTTCACCTTAAAGCCATTCACTTACTTTATAACGACATTGTTCCAGAAACATACCATTAGTGCAATTTCAAAACTCTTAAATTTTTTCAGTATCACATTTGCTTCATACTATGTGTCCTTAATCTGATCCTTATCATGAGTAATGTGCATTAGAGCACCAAGAATTTCCTGGTACGATTTATATCATGTGTGACTGGCATCAGCACGAGCACTTCACCTGGTTACCGATAAAGTTGTTAAAGATATATATTTTACATTTTGGTTGAAAAATTAAAAAAGTTACAAAGTTATTGAGTTAAAGAAAAAATTCAACAAAATACTTGTTGCTGCAGAGCCAACTAGTTGTAAAAAGGGACTGCTGCAAGGGATGTATGTGTCCAGAGGATTTACTTTTTTTATTCTACCCTGAAGACCTTTGTAGCACCCAGACATGTCGCTGGGATTACCGTAGCTATTAATAATTATTAAAAATAATTAATGGGAAAAGAAATAAGTTAAATACCCTAGATTTAAGAGCTAAACTAAACAAGATCCACGACTAGAGAATAAAATGAGAATATATAAGATTCAAGAATGAAAATGCTAAACTCAGGAAAGAGATTGGAAAACAAAGTGATCATATGGAACTATTGAAACGAGAAATAAAAAGAAAAGAAAAAGAGTGGACTTATGACAGATATGGAAACAGAAGTCCAGGTTGTGAGGATAAGAAGAAAAATATTAACAACGAAAAAATACACAAAATATTGATAGAAACAGCATCGTGGAACAAGAAAATGGATATCGTGAAAGTAACAAAAAGCCTTGATGAAAAAATATTTGGTTTTATGATGATACATATAGGACGTTAGAATATTCAGAAAAATGAAGAAATAGGAACAGCAACTTAGAATATAAATACATTGACGGGAAGGAAAATATAAAGAAAAACAGATAAAAATATTCAGATATTAGGACTACGCACAATGAAGAAAAAAGAAGAGTTAGCTATAACTAACAAATAATCACCTATTATGCTACAGTGAAGTGAATATAGAACAAATAACGAAAAAAAGGATGTAAATAATAAATTACAGACCAATTAAACAAACGAGTACGGACGTGGAACTCCTTTTCCACCGATGTTCGGGGCTTCTATACATAAACAAAAAAAATTTGCGGCCACTTCCGGTCAAACCGGTCTTGAGATTTTCCGATCAGACTTATGGTCCTTAGTTAAATACGGAAAACGTTATCTTTCTATCTATCACAGATCAAAAATTATAAAGCGTGTGAGATGTCAAAAATAGAAGCTGGCCTCCAGCTTGGAAGCTGCCTTGATCGTAAGTTATAAGGAATGACATATTGGAAGCTGGGTCCGCTAAAAATCCTTATTACATTGTTGTAGGACATCCCACCCATGCCAGCTCGCGGATGTGAACCCGGTAGGCCATAGGCTTTCGAATGGTACCCCCCTTATGTTTGTAGGTTCAGTAGTTCTCGAGTTCTCGCGACAGACAGATAGACGTCCGCACCGATTTAATTAAGCTTACCTTGCAGGTCTAGAAGCCTAAAAAGTAGTAAAATATAACACTGTTAATTCAAAAATCATAGTGATGGGTCTATAAGTACAAGAAAAATATATCATATACGTTTATGGTACAATAAAGGGTACAGCAGAAGAGAAAGTGATGGAGTTTATTAAAAACTACAAGCAGTATTAGATAAAGTAATAAAACTATAATAATAGGAGACAATCCAGGAATAGGCTGTATGAGAAATCATGAAGAAGAAACAAAATGGAAACAAAGAATACAAAATAAATATACGGTTGCTGTAGAGCAAAAGGCCAAAATTTGATCAATTATATAGTGTACATCCAAAAGCTATTAAAGAAAACTTAACAAATAAAGAAAAAGACAGAGACAGAATCTAATCATAAATTAATAGTACCAATATACTTAATTAAAAGCGATAAGACAGTAAAAAATAAAGAATTCAACAGAGTGGCAATTTATTAACTAAAAACAACGAAAATATGGGAAAATACTGAGAAAGAACAAATGAAGAGTTTCAAAGACTAGGAAAAACAGAATCTGATTTGGAGGAAAGACGAGCAGTCTATAAAGAAACAATGTAGACATATCAGAGGAAACATGTGGAAGAACAAACATACTAAAAGAACAAAAAAGTAGAATAATGAAATAAAGAATCTGGTGCAATAAAAGAAAGTTACCTGGAAAATAGATCTAAACTAAAACACAAAATAACAGATAACGGAATCGAAAACAGAAAAAGATAAGAGAAACATACAAAATAGGTAATATAAAATTCTGGACAAGAATAAAAAGACTAAGATGAAACAAAACAAAAGGAATAAGATCAATAATAGATAAATATAATCAGTTAATATTGGGAACAAAAGGATTTTTAGAAACTTGAAAAGAATTTTTTTCAGAAGAGTTTGATGCGTAAATTAGCGAAAGATAAATAGATAGAAAGGAAGCAAAAAAAACAAACATAATAATTAACAAGAAAAGAAGCAAAAGAAGCTTTTTAAAAAGTAAAATAACAAAGATTTATTTAGAAGATGAAATTGTTAATGAAATAATTAAATGCTTAGGAGAAAAAGCAACATATTGTTTTTGACTTGTTAAGTACACAGGAGATACCTAAATAAGAACAAAATAACTTTTTTGCTTAAACTTCTAAACTATGCGTTTTTAGCGGAACACACTTATTGAAAAAGTTGAAGAACATTTCTTCAAACTTCACTGGTCAAAAGTATTTTTTGACTTAATAGTTACAGAGATACAGTGGTTCAAAGATACAACAAATTTTTGCCATTATAACCTTCATTTTTCAACATTTCTGTGTAAATTATGTTATGTGCAGAACTTCCACCCTCTTCAGGTAAAGGTATTGTTAAGGGTGTCATTCTAATTGAATGACCTCGCGTAACCCCTTCCTCAGGTAACAGGATCAGGTACAGGTATTAAGGGAAAGTGAAAGACCGATCCGTCGTAAACGTGACATCCCTACAATTGCCCCCAATCCACCCCACTTAGGTAAACCATCATTATCATTTGATTTCAACAACTAGTGCTTCTTATACTGAAGAGTACAGACCAAGTTACTTAAGAAATGACGCAATCCTGTGGTAAAAGTGATGTCTCAGAGGTAGCAAGCGCGGTTTTGTCAGATGCAAGACAGCGACGTGATGAATGGGGACAAAAAATTGAAGACCGTATGAACACGTTGTATAATATGGACACAGATTTAATTGCGGTTAACGCGGAGTACCACCAAAAGTGTATTCAAAATTTTTACAAAATACCTGCACGTGTCCACAAAAGGCCAGGGCAACTTACTCCCAACATAGATTAAGCTGTGGAAATTATATTCACCTTTCTCGAGAGAACAGTGTCGTGTGTCAGTTTTCCATTGGATAGTTGCTTGATGAGGTACCTGAAATTCTCCACAAGTTAAAACTGTGAAAAAGCGTCGGGAGGAGAAGTATATACTATATATGACATAATAATTTATGGTTTACCCAACAGAGGGAGTGTCGTATGTTTCAAGAACACTGTCCACAAAATTTTGTATGACAACTGGTACTTGAACGAAAAAAAGAAGATCCCCAAGAAAAAAGGGCTCGAATTGTGAAAACTGCAGGCAAAATTATTTTTGAGGATATCCGCTCTAAAATGTTCAGCAGTACTGTTTACCCTCCCATTGATAATTTTTATGGTGGTTTCCATTATATTGTCCCCGAAACACTTCTTTTCCTGCATATAATTATTTTGACAAATCAACGAGATTTACTGAAATCGTTGAAGAAGAAATGTCTTGCTCTGGCACATACCATTATGCTATCCCTGCGACCAAAATCATTCTTGTCCCCCATTATGATTGGGATTGCAACGTATGTTTACAAAAATTTTGGATCTTAACTTCTTCTAAACCTCTTAGCGACGTTTCAGCTACCTATTATGAAGCTTCTAGGCTTCATATGTGCTGCAGGCAAAGAAAGACATCATTGATGGGTTACCCAATCCATTCATCCAGTTTATCTTCCACGCCATGGGAGGAATAATGGCCGTCACCCTCCAAAATGCTGTGACCATTGAAATAGATATAGTTCACATGAAAATCACCTCAACATCCTACTTAATTCACAAAGCTGGCACTGTTGAAGTTAAGCAGTATCACCGATCACCCAATAGAGGATTGAAAACTTGTTCAACAAAAATTGTTCAACATAAATATTGCTCTGTACAGGACATCGTGCCATCTGCCTCTGATATTGCTTAGCTGTATGGGAAGAAGACTCACTCATTATCAGCACCCGGTTGGAATGGATTCATGGAACAAGGAGAGAAACATGAATGCTTCAAGATTGTGCGCCTCCCTTTCATCAATGCAAAGTGGTTACTTTATAGTACATGCATCCATCTTCACTGCAATTAAAGAATGTGAGCGAATTAAAATGTTTTTGGAAAAGAGGAGGTCTCGTATGCGGAAGGGGAGAGGGCTTCTTGATATTTCTACGTGTTGAAATTTAGGGTCACCTAGCATAATTTACATAGAAATATTGAAGAATGAAGGTTATAAAACAAAAACCTGCATTTTTCTGCTATTTTTGATAATTTGAGAAATTTTTTGTATCCTTGAACCACTGTATAACTAATAGGTCAAAAATACTTTTGACCAATAAAATTTAAAGAAAATGTAATGCTCTTCAACTTTATAAATAAGGGTATTCCGCTAAAAAACATGGTTTAGAAGTTATAAGCGAAAAACTGAAAAAAGTCCGAAAATTTTGAGGTTTTTCCGCTCCCTCCAAGTTAGCACAGGGTCCTTGACGTAGAAAACTCAGATTCGACTCCACAGACTACACACAAACGACATGCCAAAATATTATTAACTTCGGAAGTACCTGGCTACTGGACTAATGGTAGATAAATGAAAAACACGGAGACGGCCAAAAGTTATGAAATGCAAAAAAAAACGATTGGAAAGAGTAACAACCCATGAATAAATTAACAAAAATCGACTATGTATTAAACAAAACAGTATTAGAGCACAAAAAAATTAAAACGAAATAAACACGAATATCATGCGCAAGTAAAAATTGAATGATACACAAAAAAAGAACACAAAACTAAGATAAATGCAATAGAGATGAAACATCCCAGAACGATAGTAAGAAAATAGGACAGAATAAGCAACGAAGATAATAAAAAATGACAAGACAAAAACTAATAATAGAACCAATTGAAAATAAACAATTAAATTGTTATATATTATAATAATAAAACATGATACAATAACAAAAATTATAACGGAAGCGGAAAAGTTAAAAAAAGGAAACAAAGAGATGGACCAAGAAAATAGAGAGACCAAACAGAAGATGTGGAAAGAAGAAAGAGAACATTAATGAGGTGAAACTTTTAGCAAGAGATAGAAGGGATTGTAGGAAATGGATACTGAATGACCTGAAATCCCAATTCGACCCTGAAAAGGCATATGGATAAAAAGAAAAGTTTTGAATAACAATTTTATTTGGTTTCTGTATTATTTTGTACGATGAACATCTTGATTTACAGACAGACTGACTGAATAATTAATGAAGATGGTTGTGAACCATTGGTAATAGATTGTGAACTTGCAATAACATAACCTTAAATAAATATTGAGATTTCAAAAGTCCTATTTAACATGGAAAATGAAAATTCTGTGATATACGGTCTGGAATTTCAGGTACCTTATAATAAAAAGCACAATTGTAAAACGAAATTACTGGCTGCATTTTGTAATAGGCCAGAGCACTATGCGCCCAATTAGCCGAAACAGAGAAAATCAGGTTTTTGATTGGGACTCAGTCGCTGAAGCAGACGAACAACCAGATACATCTCGTCGAATTCGACGAAGAAAACTCGACGTTGAAGACCTCTGTAAGCCACATATGTTCCAAAGAAACGCTCACTAAATGATCTATTTAGGTATATCATCATTCCAATGGTGAAATATGGAAACTGAATGCGAGTCCAATTGATGTTTCTCGAATTGCTACTTGCTACAATACGGTCAGTAATGAGAGCCTCTGCGGAATGAAAACCGCAATCTTAAAGCTTCCCGATGTGGAAAACTCTAACCTTACGGAGAATTTGGAGATTGTGACGAAATTTGATACTAGTTCATATGGGACTGACATAAAGACCACTGAGTTTCATCCAAACGATGCCACTAAGGCCGCTTCTGTGACTGATAACCAAGTAGTGCTGTGGGATGTATCGGAAACTGAAGCACGAGGGATTTTAAGTATTGCATTGGAGGGGAAGAATAACCCAAAATATACCATGGGGAAGTGGAATCCCCATCAGAATTGTACTCAGGTAAACTCTTACATATGAGAAGGGTTTTATTTTATGTTTGTATTCTTCAGCTTGCAACAGCTACAGAAACTCATTTAAAAGCATACGACATCAGGACTGGACAGCTAGCATGGAATATTGATGGGGTACATGGCCAACTTATGAGAGATATGGATTTTAATCTAAATAAGCAGTACCATATTGCTACTTGTGGCGATGATGGTTTTGTAAAGATATGGGATTTCAGGCAGACATCATCACCTGCATATTCCCGTACTGATCATTCCCACTGGTAGGTATATCATGAATACCATAATTTCTCTCTTGTTAAAAACATAAATTTGTAGGGTATGGTGTGTTCGATTTAATCCATTCCATGACCAGCTGTTGCTGACGGCTAGTTCAGATGCTCGAGTTTTGCTATCCAGTGCTGCCAGTGTTAGTTCTGAAAATACCGTGGATGCCACTGTTCATGATGATCCTTCAGAAAGTACCGACGGCAAGCAGATGTAAGTGTGATCCAATGCCAGTTATAATGAAATATTTTCTGAATGTTGAGTTGCTTAATTAAAGATTCACTTGTTTTAAAAACTTAAGAACCACAGGCAATTAAGAACGTTACAGTGGGTGCTTATAATCATTTTTGAGAAACCAAATATAAGTTGTATGAAAAAGCTCTACTATTCATATTTTAATAGAAAATAAATTGTGTACCTTATTGCAACTCTGTTACAGTTTATCAGATGGACCTTTGCAATGGTGTGAGCATGAAGACAGTGTGTACTGCACCGAATGGTCACCCGTGGAGCCTTGGATATTCGCATCGCTCAGCTATGATGGGCGGCTTCTTATCTCAAGAGTCAAACGATCTTTAAAGTATCAAATTATGCTGTATTATAAACTTTAATTTATTTGAAATACAAATACAATGATTGCATTTAATTTTCACATTACCGCCTAATAAAAATAAGCGACCGTGTGATTATTGCGGACAAATTGACCAGTTCGCTATGATGAATATATTGGTTAACTGTAGTTGTTGCACCTAACCTAAAATTATCAGTGTCACGTTAGCCCGAAACGGTAGATTAATTCAAAAAATGCCAGTTGACCACAGACGCTTCGCAGGCCCAGAGAATACTGTGCCTTATTATTTGTACACCAAATTAAACACAAAGTCATTCAAGGAAAAGTTTACCGAGGCTGTCACGAATGGTGTTCGAAGGGATGGCCGCAAGACCAACGAACATCGAAGTATTTGTAAGTGTTTAATGAATATGAATATTAAATATTGATACATTAATTTTTAGTTATGAAGTGTGGAGTTGTGAGTCAAGCGAAAGGTTCTGCATATATTGAAGTTGATAAAACTAAAGTTATCGTGTCTGTATACGATCCGCGCGAGATACCTAAAAAGACTGATTACAGTCTAAAAGGGGAGTTGTACTGCGAATTCAAGTACGCGCCGTTTAGTTGCTTCAAGAGGAGGCTGCACCAGCAGGATGCAGAGGAAAAGCAGAACAGCACGATCCTGAAACGGGCGCTGGAATCTGCCGTTTGTCGGCACGAATTTCCGAATTTCCAAGTTGATGTGTATGTGCTGGTGTTGGAGAATGACGGGTCGGCGCTCAGCACTGCGATAACTGGAGCAGGTCTGGCTTTGGCGCATGCGGGTATCCCTATGTACGACATCATCACTTCAGCGACATTGGGTGTGCAAGGAGATGTTAAATTGTTGGACCCCACAGTCGAGGAAGAAGCATTGTGTGATGTTGCGGTCCCGAAAGATGACGAGGATGCCAATTATCACAGCCATGGTATTGTCGTGATGGCCATGCTTTCCACCCACCAACAGGTTTCAAAATTTTTCCAGACAGGGAACTTGAATTTGGAAAATTTGAATGAGGCTATCGAGTTGTTATCGAAAGCCACGAAAGATATTGTTCCACTGATTGAAAAGTGTTTGGTTAAGCATGTTACAAAGAGTGTAAAGGAAAATGGGGAAGCATAATATTAGTTTCTATGTTGTAATTTCTGCTCAGTTTCTTAATTAAGTTTGTAAACCTTTTTTTATAATACACATGATGAAGTGAACTGATTTTTAGAATTATCATGATGTACCTCTTTTACTGTTACTGTTTGGGTTCCTTTAATTTAGATGGTATTAGTATTTTATGGAGGAAATAGTGGCTGATATCTGTTCACTATGACTATGCTGATCCGTGTGGCTGCTTGTTTCATATTTAGTTGTCCTCTTAGTTAGGAGTAATTTGTATATGGAGATGTAGTATAAGGATCTAATTCCAATCCTATGATTACAGAAAAATACATGACCTGCAGATTCAAGTCAAGGACTTGCTGAATGCAAGACTGATGGTACCAGCTCTATAATACATCATTAATTTTGACTCATGTTTCTAAATTAAGGATCAGAGTAATTTAGATGCGTACAGTGAGTAATGTGAGTCGAACTGGTGTGCACATTACCCAAAATATTACATGACAATAATATCTATATTAGGACCCCGACGGAGACGCTAAGGAGAATAACACAATGGACCCCACTAGGTCCAAGGAAAAGGGGAAGACCCAAAAAAGGATGGCTAAAACAAGTAGAAGAAGACATAAGAACATTGGGAATAACAGACTGGAAACTGAAATGCAAGGAAAGAACGGAGTGGAAGATAATAACTCGCGAAGCCAGGACACACAAGGATCTGTAATCAACCAAAGGAAAGAGGAGTAATCCCCCTCATAAATAGGATTTCAAGGCGCAACTATGCATCAGCCATAATCTTAAGATTGCACGGCTTGATGATGATGAATATCCATATTATAGCAATTCAGGAAATGCACTAGACCGGAAAAGGAATCATGAAGACAAGAAATCTGTTATGTTAGCATGTCCCATAATACACATATAGCTTAGGGTTTTTAATAAATAACCAAATGAAATATAATCTTGGATTTTAAAGGAATAAACGATAGAATATGGATAATAGGAATCGAGGATTTTTTTCAATTACAGTATTATGAACATATGACAAAAATAATTATTGTGGATTTAAATGTAAAAGTTGGGCAAGAAACTACTATCCAATGATAGGGAACTTCAACCCTCATGAAGAAAAAACAATAATGTATAACATTTAATTCAACTAGCAATACTTTGAACACAAAAGAATCCGTCAACTAACTAGGAAATTGCCAGTTGCGAAAACGAACAACGTAATTGACCACTGCATTATCAATGCATGTCACTGCTCAAACATACAGTGTGTTCAGAAAACTTGATATTAACTGAGACAACTTCCTCTTGGTGATAACGTTTACAGCCAATATCTTCTTGTTTAATCAGCCCTTGTCGTCCATCCTTGAACATAGGCTTCCCCCGTTCTATATTCATTTTTGGCCTGTAATTTTCTTGATGTCATCAATCCATCTTATGTTTGGTCGTCCCCTATTTCTCTTTCCCTTCTAGGGCCTTCGTTGTTTTTTTGCCCATTCTAGCAACGTTTTCCATCCATTTGCACTTCTGTTTTACTATCTTAGTTACTACGTCTTCTACACCTGTTCTCTGCTTTATCCATGTGTTCCTTTTTTGTCGTGCAGCGATATACCCAGCATTACCTGCTCCATTCCTCCTTGAGCTATTTTAATTTTGTTTACTACTGTTCTTGTTAATGGCCATGTCTCTGTGCTATATGTCATTACCGATATAATGCACTGATTATAAACTTGAGCTTTTTAGCAGTTTTCAAACTTTTCTCTAAATACATAGCTTAACTTTTCGAAAGCACTCCATCCTCGTTTTATTCTTCTCTTTAGTTCTGCTATCAAGGCCAATATAGCAGATATCAAAATGGAAAGAAAAGTTACAAAAAATCCTGAAGAGAGAAGAAATGCCCACAAAGTTTACTTTTAGGTTATCAAAAACAGTTATCAACTCAGAAAATGAGACTATAAATGTGGCAAACATGCAAGAAAGCAATGCAACAAATAGGAGATAAATCTATACATTTATACTCGAAGAAAATCGAATCATCATTTGACAGATTGTGAAAAGACAACAAGAAATAAAAATGAATCATAAGGAAAAATAACAAAGAGAACGCAAAACAACAATAGAAGAAAATAAAGGAAGGCGAACAGAGGAGAAGAAAATATGTAAAGCTAAAAAACGAAACAACTATAAACAAGAACTGTAAAACACAGAACACCTACATAGCTTCTATAGTTCTTGAAAGTGCGGCAAAAGAAAAAGATCTGACAATAAATCAAAATAGAAATAAATAATTATAAATTTATTTGACTGTGCAATAGTGGTAACCATTGTAGTGTGGAAGTGAAAAGGCGTACAACCTCAGTCAACAAAGCATTTTAATCTGGCCAGTAAGTACTGACTTACAGGTCAGAGAAATGGATGATGAGTATAAAAGACATAACATGTTGGAAAATACTAAGAAGAATATTTGGACTGATTACAGAAAATAACAAATGGCAATGTGACTGTAACCTTGAAGTGTACTAATTATTTAAGGAACCAGATGTAGTCACGCCAATAAAATCAGTACGAATATAATGGTCACGGCATATAATATGAATGAGAAGTGAAACACCATAGAAAAATTTTACTTGGATGAGCCAGAAGGTAGAAGATCAATTGGACAATGAAGTAGATTCCTAGATGGAATGACAACGGACCTGCGAGTGTTGGGAAATACAACAATGTCTGACTGAGGGAAAAACAGGAAGGAGTGGAAAAAAATGATGGAGGAGGACATGACCCATAAAGGTCTATAAGATCGGGGATGTGTGTATATAGGTAAACTGGTGTATAGGTATGTGATGTAAAAAAATGAAGAACAAAGATGCCATCCTGCAATACGTATCTCAATTAAATCTCCTCAAGCATGTTCAATAGGATTTAGATATGGATCTGTTAGCTGAAGATGTGCATTTTTTCCTTTCAATGGGAAAACAGATGGATGTCTAGTATATATTTAGGTAGTAGCAATGCATCTACCACTGATATAGAGAGGTGTACGAGAGTCAACATAATGACAGTCCACATTATAATTTTAGCTCTTCCAAGATGTTCTTATTCACAGATGTTCACTCAGTTATATCAACTTGTATGTGTCTGACAGATGTACATGTGCCATGAGTCACTGTGAAAAAAGAACCTGGACTTATTCGTGAATAATGCAAACCACCAATGATTATCGTTTCAAGCAGTGTTTCCTACACTATATTACTTTAGTCGTTAAATAATGATTTAATTGAAAATTTGTAGTTGTAAGATCTCTATTAAGGTCCCTTGGCGCACTACTATGCGTTTATCTTCTGACATCTACTTCCAAATAGTGGTATTAGATAAACGCTGCATTTGTGGATGTGTGCTATTTTATCATCTTGTAACATTTCTAGACACCCAGAATGTCTGCTATGGTTTTAAAATAATACTTTGTGAAATTTAAAGCTCTTGGGTCATTACTTTTTCAAACTAGTTAATAATTCATCCTTATAGAATATCACCATATGGGAAGCTATAGCTCACTTGTACACACAGCATTCATAGTAATAATATAGATTCTTCAGAAACACTAAGTCCAACAGGTTATTATGTGTAATATCTAGTCGCTTTCAGATAGGCTCTACAGCTATGGCTGTCGGATAGGACTTCCCCCAAACACATTTTGATGGTTATTTATAAATATAAATATACTAAAATAAGAAAAATCCTTTCCAAGGCACTTAGAAGGAAAATTGTATATTTGCTGTAATCTAATAGAGTTTACATAGATTTTTAATAGGTCTTGGATATTTACATTTACATTGAGTTGAACTCTCATTGGAAGCACAGTGAAGGATATCTTAATGGAAGAAGAAACAGAAAAAGACTAAGACATTCTATCAAAGTACATCTACAGATGAAGAAGTTTAAAATTCTACATACTTATTGACATATTAGTTTTAAAATAAGAAATTTTGGAATGTGAACTAGATGACACTCTTCATTGTAGGTGTAATCAAAAGAAGCAGTAATAGTTACAGTTGAAAGAGTAATAAAAATGTGGATGAAGAACATTAAAAACATTTAGAAAGACAAGTTGTTTAACAAATGAGTATTTCAAAGACTGCAGAAATTACAATACATTTGCGATTATTGAACCCTTGAAAACCTGCAACATGTATTGAATTGCTGTGAAATTTTTCTCCCAGCACTTGATACTTGACCAAAAACAAGGATGTATTGATATGTTGCTAGAACTTTTTAGCTATTATAGTTGTAATGAGAAGATTTACAGGGAAACCAAAAAAGGCGCACCAGGGCAATAGCGCAAAAAAAGAAATGCCATCACTAAACTTATTCACTAAGACTGGGTTTCTTTAAGCATTATAGTGAGTCCTGACTTTTATTTCCATGTTCTGATATCTTTATAAGATACACAAGGAATAAAATTTAAACTGTGATGCGACTGCAATTGTCTATTTTCTCATGACAGTGCACCTGCTTACACATTTCTCAAAAATATGCAGTTTTTAACTATATATAGCACACTAGTCCTAGGTATTAAAGGAAGTTGCAAGCAGCGTTAGATGGTTTCAAAAAAAAAAAAACTACTAGACTTTCGACATGTTCTTAAAGGGACTGGCAGCCACATTGAAAGGTTGCATTATACTTTTTGGAGTCACCTTTTTGATGCCACTACATAAATAGTTATTAGAAGTAAAACAGAAGGCAGATAGAAGCTTGGACTCAAGTAAGTAGCAATATACAACACCAATCACTAATTTCAAAAATTAAATCCTTAGTAAAGAAAAATGCACTTTCATTTCTTGAAATATTTTCTGTGATTGCTGTCATATTGATTACAACGTACCCTTGATTTGTCTTTTGTTCTTTTTATAGAAAGTGATGTGCATTTCCTCTTTGGTAGTAACAGCATCACCATCGTCAGGGTCGTCCAAGTCCATAGGTTTTGTGTAGGTGCTACTCATATCATTTATTTCACTTTTCATGTTTACATTATTGTAATGTTAAAATCTATAGATTCGTATCAGACCAGAGGGTCAGTTATTAGATGTGGAGGCTATTTTTTCTATAAATGGATTAACTCATGTCAAATAGCAGCTGAAGTTAAAGGTCGGGTGTGTACTAGCGTGGGACCTGGTCTATTATTCAAAAGTAATATTTGACCATAGAGACCATTCTGTGTTAATGGCGAATAGCTCCACTACTAAAAACAAATAATCTCACGGGTGAATAAGGCTTAAATTTGCGGTGAAAGCAACCTATCTTGTTAATCAGAAAGATGGCAAGCGAAAAAAGAGTGAATACAATTATGGCGTACCGAGGCACAGTCTGATTGTTGTGAACAGAACCAAAGAGCAGCAGCAGATAACTAGGAAGAAGTAAGAAGACAAAAGTCCCCCCCATCTAGCCATCATCCACGTTGATATAATGACAAAAAAGTCTAGAAATAGTCCACCAGATGAAGACAGATACAAAGGTGATAGAAGTATACAATTGAAAGAACACAAGTTCATATATTATGGAATAATGAATAGAAATGGAAATGGTGTTACCGTTGGAAAAAGTCTAAAGGAATGATTAGTTAAGGTGATTAGGAAATATGATCAGCCAATTCTGAGTAAAATTGTTTTAACAGGCAAAATTATTTTAAATGTTTTTAAACATTTCACTAATCCCCCTAGACTAGCTATGACGAAGAGAAGAGTTTTGTCATTGATTTGATAAAATTAGCGTGGACTCTAATGGGTATATTGGTAAGGAATGCATGGAAATTGGGCACATGAAAGCAGAACAAAGTAGGAGAGTGAGCTCTGAACTGATCTGCAATATATGAGCTTTGCATTTTTAATACAATGTTCATTAAAAAGATAATGTGCTTTGCATTTTGATGAGGTCATTTTTTTGATTAAGGTCATCCTAGCCCATAGCACCAGCTCGTGTGCAATCTAGAAATGGGCGGTAAGAAGCAGAAACAACAAAACTATAAAGCTGGGGATTATGGCATGATTTGGCGAAAAATAGAAAAAAAGTGTTTAAAGAAATTATGTGTGACATGTATAGATGTAGAAAACCATTAGAATGAGACTGCCATCGAGGGTGAAAATTCTGGGGTAGTAGGATAAAGGTGCAACAGATCTAGAAACAAAAGAAAATGGTGTGTGGGGACTGGTAAAGGAAAAAAACGAGAGTCATAACGAGTACAGCAACTTAATAGGTAGTAAAACAAATATTTGCTGGAGTGCAAAGCAAAGCTAGTGAAGATTGATACAAGGTGATAAAAAATCAAGGACCATCAAGGAAGAGTACTAATACAGAAGGAAGGATTCCTGACAAGGTCAAAGAAATAGAATCTTATAGAAAATTGTTATAAAGGCCATAAAAAACCCAAATGACAGGAAAGCAATCAGATATGATGGTGTGTCAGTAAATTTAAGTCTTTAAAATCTTGGAAAAGAAATTGTGCAAGTTATAACCATGTTCAAGAATAGAATTTCGCAAGAAGCGAAGATACCAGATTAATTTCAATCTACAAGCAGAAGGATGTTTGGAATTGCAGTAACTGTGAATTAAATTAAACTGTAAAGAATAAGATGGGCGTTTATAAAAGTCATTGATAGCATCCCTGTTGCTAGGACCTTGCAAGGGAAGAACTGGTGACTATACATCATCTTTATTGAACTGGAAAAAGTCTATAATAAAGCGTCTAGGGATGTCTCCTGGAATGTTATGGGATCCTGAAATCTATTGTTGTCATCTACGGATTGCATTTTTATTCTATTCCTCTTCATCAATATTATAGATACTACCAGACATCTAGTCTCATAAAACGAGCATACTTAAGGATAGCTTATCATGATATTGACGCCATTTAAGAACAAAACAAGAAAAGTCAAAATAGACTTGCTCAAATTGGACATAGATACTATCAAATCCCAAGTCATTGTATAAAGAAACATTGTCTACAAACCCATAATTCTAGAAATAGTTTTTTTTTATATAAATGTAATAGTTTCTTGGAGTTCAAATGAATGCATTAAAGGCATTATAGACAGAATGGTCCAGATTTTGGACAGACATTTAGTAGCAGCAAATAGGTGTTTTCGCCTCGAGACATATATTTAAGTCTAAGGATGTTTTTACTAATTTTAAGTTAATTAATTATGTAAATAGAAAACAAATCCAACTATTGAATAGCTAGCAAGAAAGTACTGCAAGATATGTTTAGCCTGGTAAACGAAAATAGTGTTTAGAAGACATATAATTAAGAGTTAAGTGAGAGGTAGAGTGCAGCAAGTGAAATCAGAGTAATAAAGTGGGTTGGTTAAGTCACATACAAAGAATGAGAGAAAAAATGTCAAAAAAATCTTACAAGAAAATATTGAAGGAAGACTTAAAACATGCTGATTGAACATGGATAAAAATGATTTGAAAGTGGTAGGCATTAGTAACTGGAGAATTTTAGCCAGAAATCAGGGGAGTGTGAAAAATGGAGAAAAAGCAAAGTTAGTGCAAGACCAAAAATATTTAATCTGCTCTGGGTTTACCAAAAGTTAGGAACTCAGATGATACTGTGGTCTTTAAGGGACTGCTAAAAGCCATGAAGTAAGTATACACATAGATTTTAATGTTGTAGCAACCAATTCAGTGCAGTTCATGTTGCCCAAAAATGCAGTGTATTTTAAAATATTTAATGATTTCTTAATTTGGTGGCTAACAAACTACAGTAGTGTTTGCAGAAGAAACAGGATTTCTACATTAGAGAGGTAGTACTTGACTTGCTAGTAATTGACAGGAGATGGTTTCTTATGACTGGTCCTCTCAGAGTATCCAACTCTCACTTATGGCTCCAAATGCCACACCCCGGGAAACTGCAGGCTAAGCTACATAAGGGTACACATTGATGGAGGGCAGCAGTAACCATCAATACTGGATTAAGGTAAGGTGGAAGTTAAGGGAACCGGTACAGCTTAACAGTTCAATCGACTGCGATACTGTGATGGATAAGGCAATGGGAGACCACTCCATTATATATTCTCTCTAGTAAAATCATTATGGCTAATCACAATTATATAGCCCTAATGATCGCCGACCGTACAAAGATGGCACTCTGACACGCATTCTTCTGTTTACTGTATGAAACACTACTCCGATATTATTTTTTGGATCATTAACGCCCTTCTATTGTTTTTAATCAATGAATAATTTTAGAAGAGGCAGTCTTTCAAATTTGTTGATTGCCAAAGTTTTCTTTCTCTCCAGCCGTGTTTTTGAATGTAGAATTGTAAAAAAACTCTTTTATAAATGCATTTTTCATTTTTGAGGGCCACCCTTTTAGTTGAAAAAGCTGAAATTTGTATTATAAATAGAATTTGCTTCATTATCCTTAATTAGAATGGCAGAAAGAAGTTTACCCAAATAGCAAGTTGCATTAATCAGAAGCTTCAACATGTTTTAGTAAAAAAAAAAGCGCATTTCAAACTTCAGATTCATTGTAGACATTGTTCGTATAAGTGAAATGTTTAACCTTCTGCTCATGTCTATCTATGAGAAATAATTTATTATATTAGCGTTTTAAAAATTTTGTTTGCATGTAGGAAGTGTTTATATAGAAAAGTGCCTAAAACAGAAAATTTTACTGTATAATACAGGACAATGATGTTCATGGTATACCCATAGGTTTGCAGGTGCTATTGTTGAAGATAATTTTAAGGCTTTTCACCATCATTAGGTGACATTTATACTAACTTCTTTACTTACATAGTACATACTGTTATTTCCTAAAATATCTATTAAAGCATTCCACAAATTTTACTAGCAGCGAGGTTTTATTGGAATTTGAATCGGAAATTACCACCCCTAATAGAATAATATTCAATAAAACCATTTATTAAAAAAAAAGAAAACAACCAATGGAATACATAGTAGACAGTACACGGTTACATCAGACAAACATGAGTGTCTTTCCAACCTTATATTTAGGGAGCATACACTAAAAAACTTGTATATCACATATTTCACTTAAATGCTACACATTCCAAAATCCTTAACCACATACATGATGCAATAGCACAAATAGAAATTATATTTCTAGACTTTAGAATTAGCCATTTGAAAATGCACTATAGAATCCTAAAATAAAACGTCAATGCCTAAATTAGTCAAATATTCTTCACCTTCAGTTGGATAAATTAAGATCTGCTTAATAAAGACTTGTTTATATAAACCTAGTAAGCATTTCAAATTTTCAAGAATATAAGTGTAATCATAGAAGAAGAACTCAGTACACTTATCGTATTTATAATTTGTTAAATTAAGTTGATGAATTTTCAACAGCAGCTTCGTTTTCTGGCGAATTAATTTTTTCATTCACTGGTGACGAATTTTCAACTTTTTCCTCCTGAACAGCGGAGGTTTCACTAACATTCCCGTTATCAGCACTGCTGCTGCAATCCGGATCTGGTATTTTTACAATTCGTTCCATTCCATTACTTTCAATTATTTGTTTTTCGCCAAAACTGACCCTTTTGTTGTTATTGCGGGGAAACACTCTGTTACTAGGAACAGGCACATCTTGGTCGTAAATTAGGTTGTTGTTCTGATTCAGGGTATTTTTTAAAACGCCCCCGTTGTTTACGCGCTTTGCTAACACAACATAGTTCAGCGGAATCAAACCAGACCTTCCGTTACCAACTGCAAATGCCCAGCCTGAGTTGACCAGCTTCATCTCTTCTTGAATATACTTCGGAGCTAATAGCAACTCGTCATTTACTCGTAAGGTGAGTTCGTTAGGCGCTGATGCTACAAAATCAAACGCTGCTTTGGCACGTATTCCTGGCATTTTCCATTTTTCAGGATTGTATTTATCTGGAAAAGTCACGTATTGTGGATAATTTGTAAACAATTGTATTAACAGTCTTACCTTCATATTTAGGCAAAAGAAATTTGCTTATCAAATATGGAGTCGAAATTAGTATACCGAAAAAGGCGAGGGTGGGCCAGTTGCTACCTCCAGCAGCTGGATCTGGGGTGGCGCCATTGTAGACTTCATTCCAGGCGACGCTTGCAGCGCTGTCGACGACTCTGTAGCCCATGAGCCTCATCAGTCTTCTGTATAACCACCGAAACAGCCTGAAGATGTTCAGAGAGTGCCAAACGTGGCCAAACATGTTGCGCAGCCGGCCAAAGTTTTCAGCAACACTCAGAACTGCCCGAAACGAACTGGTCATCGCAAAGAACGTATTGTCCAGCATCATCGACATGCTGTTCACCGCCCGCACCACGCTTTCTACATTGGCAAAAGTGTTGCGCGAGCTTTCCTCAGCAAATTGTACGAACCTGAAAAGAGACGGGTGGTTAACAATGTAAAAATAATTTATAACAACGACACCGGTATATTTCTAGTAAATGAAGGCACCTTAATCGCCACAAAA
This sequence comes from Sinelater perroti, assembly GCA_036346155.1. NCBI lineage: Eukaryota > Metazoa > Arthropoda > Insecta > Coleoptera > Elateridae > Sinelater > Sinelater perroti. The sequence continues at coordinate 623,579 of JARFIY010000276.1, forward strand.
ATTGAAGTCCCAATCATAAATTGAATTCGTTTCGACTTAATAAAAGAGTACTTATAACGACAAGCTGCTAGGCTGCATGTTATCAACAACCGCAGATAAACAAAAACATCCTGAGGTTATCTCACAACACATTTTTGCCGGATTTCACAACGAAAGAGGAGTAGCTTTGATGGATGGAAACTTAAGAATAAAACATAATGCTAACACGATTTTTGACCTTTTTAAAATTACTTTTATCTGAACGTTGATAACTCTGCTTATATTCTTAGATTAAATACCTGTATATGCTATAAGGGTTTAAACTGATAACCAACAAGCAGAAAAACAGAGATAAGTTGTTTAAACATTTATTTTTATATTTGTTAGTGTAAAAAATGGAATGTATTTAATGAATAACTGTATTACTTTAGCAAGTTCAGGAAAATTGCTCATCAGTTACATTTAAGTTTTTTAACAAAAAAATTTTGTATGTGATATTTTAAGGAAAAGACAAAATTAAAAATCAACAATATATCATTGTATTAGTCACTAGATGATAGGCAACTGATAAGACTAAACAAATAATGAAGAGACCGTCAAGACAGGATGCGTATAGAAGCAGTTTGATTATATTATCAAACGGAATGATAGAAAACCTAGAAAGGAAATTGGATATAAGATGCGCAAATCACAACAGTGGACAACTATAGAGGCTATATAATGATGATGATTATATAGTATCCATCTATTTACAAGCCAAGTTTTCTGTATCTCTTTGTTATCACATTTGTGATTTAGAATCAATTATCTGACATCTTTCTTCTACTGCTTGAAAGTTGGCTAAGTGGCGTCTGGTCAAGAAGTGAGCCATTGGTTGGAACAGAAGGTAATTATTGGCTTATCAATTGTTTTATTTAACAAGATGTAAAATTTCTGTTTTTTTGCCAAAGTAATTTTTTTAATTGGTTTTTAGTTTATTAACGTACACCTTAATATACTGTTGAATATTACCTCTGTTCGTGCACGTACGTCGGGGCCGCTCTCGCTCCGCGGTGCATTTGGAGCGCAACACAATTGCTCGGCTTGCGAATTGGGAACGCACACGGCTATTTGGTTTGCTGCCGCCGAGTGGAGCTTCGATTGTAAGATAAATTATACAGGAGAAAAGCCGGGTGAAAATTGTCAGCCTAGGACGCAAAAATAATCTTTTGCGGATAACTCCTTGTATAGGGACTATAATGGCTCAGTGGTCAAGATCATGTTCCTCTGTCCTGAGCCGGCGCAGGTGAGTTCGAGTCTCGCTCAACCCATGGGTGTTTGTGATTTCCTAGCTTTAGTACATATTGTAGGCACAATAAGCCATTGTGGCTGCAGTGCCGGTAAGTGCGCCAATAATAAAAAAAAACTTGTATTATAATAATTGAACACCTGGCTTTTCGATAACTTGTCTCTATCGAACTGTTTACAGACTTTGGACATTTTCTCTCGTTAAAAACTTTATTATAATGCGCTATACAATGACACTAAGTGCTGACTATTCAATCATCGACCGACCTGCATTTTTTTATGTCTTTATTGTGCGATCTCCTCGTGTGCTATCGTAGTTTGAGCGACGAATCTCAATTTTCGCCTCGGTTGTCGATTTTTTCCTCGAAAATCGTCAGATTTTTACCTTTCTCTTTTGAATCTCTTTTTTGTTTTATTTCTTAGTTTGCAAAACCATTTTATGTGTGCAATACAGTATACGACGACTATTTGAATATAAGAATTTGTCTTGGGCGGATAGTAAGGCGATCGCTAGAGGTCGCTCTATAGGATTAAAGATTGCTGACCTGGCTGCGCAGTTCAACACTATTGTATCGACCATCTATGTGTTTTTGAAATAACCTCACCGGACAAAATCCATTGTAAGCCTTCCAAGACATCTTCAAGCATCGACCAAGTGATTACGAGGATCACCAAGAACAATCCCAAAATGCCAAGCACAGTCATCAACACGGAGCTCAAGTAGCACTACGGAGTCCAGGTCTGTTTTCTTCAAATTTCGATATTGTTTTTGATCGATTCATGTTTTAGACCTGTGCCAAGACGGTGAAGCGTCATCTTCGTGCTGCTGAGCTCTTCAGACGCCGCCCAGTTAAGAAACTGCTCATCTCGGAGAGATGCCGGCAGTGGGCTAAGGACCACGTTGGTCAGATGAACTTTGGAATGTCGAATCCAAGTATTGATGGGCACTGGCGGTATTACTCATGTGAGATGTCCCGTAGGTAGTAGATTCCAACTTAAGTAGCAACTACCCACTGTAAAAAACGGAGAAGGATCAACGATGGTTTAGGGCTGTTTCCATGCTTCCGGTGTCGGATCGCTGAACAGAATAGAGAGTATCATGAATAAGGAAGCGTATAGGGATATCTTGGCTGACCATATGGTACCGTCGCATGCGCGAGCAAACATACTTCGCGGTCGGATCTTCCAGCAAGCTAATGACCGCAAGCATTCTTCTCGCTTGGTCAAAGACTGGTTCGGTCAGCGCCAAGTGACTCCCAAGGACAGGCCGAGCCAGTCCCCCGACGTAAATCCTATTTAACGCTTGTAGGAAGAGTGGGAAACGGCTCTCCAGGGCAAAAATTCGAAGAATTGTGCTGAAAAGTTCGTGCAGCTTGTGCAGGCCTAGAAAGAACTTCCTGTCTCGACAGGATTTCTTTAGTGCATCGAACATTTATCTGATACGGATTCAGCAGAGGAAACCGAAAGCGAGGATGAAAGAGATCCATTTCCTAACAGTGATGATCGATGAGAACTATGAAACGAAAAGTAGCGAGTCGGATGAGGATCAGCTTGACACTGAAAAAAGAATGTATCTTGGAAGAGAATATATTACCTGCCGACACTTATCTATCAATTTGGAGCCTTCTGTTTTGGTCGAAAATTACGCAGCAATTTAGACCAAGACTTACTAAAGCATAATTTATGAAAATATCAAAGTTACAAGTAGTGAATTTGATTTATTCAAGAAAATGTGTCCTCTTATCTTGTTTATCATACTTATAGGATACGTGGTATATTATATAGAATCACTTTTAGAACGTCTAAAAGCATTAATTCCAGATCTGACAGCACTCGCTCACCAAAGTATAGTGAAAGATGACGAAATTCAAGAGCAGATCTAGTCTAACACAATATCTTCTCTTGAATCCAAAGTCAAAAGTGGTAACTGGCTATAACTATGGCATATACACTCACTGAAAAGGTGCTCAAAAAAAGCATTTTGGAAGAAAGGGGCAAACTTGCTGAAGCAATAATGGAGTCTGGTGGTTCCGTAATACTTTGGCAGATTTTTGGAACTGCCAGTTTTTGTTTTTGGCTAATGAATATAGAACAATTTGTACTAAATAGTAAGACACCAAAGAAGTCATAGTTCTAAGCAATTACCACAGTAATCACGTTCAAGTTTCCTGAAAGCAAGAAGATTAAAACTAAATTGCAAATTTCATGTCTCACTGTATTAAAAATATGTCCATCGGGTTAAATATGTCAGTCTGGTAAATGACGGGAAAAAGAAGTCAACAAAACACTTGTTCGACAAAAATCTTTAAACGGAGGCATCTTAAAGTAGTCAAAATTTGCCATTTGCGGGAGTAAGTTTTCTGGATATGCTTTTCTTTGTTTTCAATATGTATATCTAAAGGGTGCCCCAAAATTCACGCAAGAAGTAATTTTGATAGAAAACACAAGTTTTTAATAAAAAACTAATTTTTTATTGATTCATAAAGTATATAGTGTGGCACCGTCTTGTTCAAACCACATGTCTACATCCATATCTTACAATTTAGGCACAAAAAACTGGATTATCATGTCGCGATAGCGAGCACCATTAACTGTTAATGCCTGACCAGTCGCATTTTCGAGGAAGAATGGTCCAATGATGCCTCCAGTTCAAAATCCGCACCAAAAAGTGACACGTTATGGATGCATTTATTACTCAATAATTACTTGTAGACTTTCTGAACCCAAAATGCGACAATTTTGACGATTAACGAAGCTCTCAAGATGAAAATAAGCCTCATCGCTAAAAATGATTTTGTCTGAAAAATTAACGTCCACTTGTTGTTGTTCCATAATCCATTCAACGAAGTCTCTTCGCTGTGCGTGGTCAGTAGGCTTCAGTTTTAGAGCCAATTGAACTTTGTAAAGCATGAAGATGCAAATCTTTTGGGAGAATACGCTGTGTCCAATTGATGTTCCTGGACTTTCATCAACACTCTCACGAGAACTGCTTCGATGTTTTGCGTTGAACAACTTGTTTAAGGGCGACCAGAGTGTCTATTGTCAATGATTGATTGAGTCTCTATAAATTTTTTAATTAATCTCTGCACAGTTGATCAATTTAAATCACTATTTCGACCATATTTTGTACGAAAATTGTGAACCGTAGCCGCCAAATTTTCATTACTTTTAAAATATTGCTCAACAATGAAAACGCGTTGTTCTTTTGCGTAGCGCTCCATTTTTAATAACACCTTACCGCACCAATGTCGCAAAATTCAAATCTTGAGTAAATTTTGGGACACCCAATATATTCAAAAATTACTGATTTGAATTACTGCTGCATTATACGTGGGTTAAAAAGAAGGAATACGCAACTATGTCGTCACGCTGTTGTTTCAAGTACGTGGGGAAGAAACACATACCTGTGGAAGGCATACGGACGAACCTGTTTTGCAGTAGTGGCAAATTAGACCACCGTGAAATATGATTTTTGAATTCTCAATAACTTATATCGAAAGAATGTCTTGTGGATATGCAATATGGTAAAGATGCTTTAGTACAATATATGATAGTTTTCTACCAAGGACGTTGACTAATAAATTTAATTCAATAATTGTTGGATGAATTGACGACGGACAGGACTTTACTTGACCCAGCTTATGAATGTATGATACTATCAAAAAATATCTAAACATCAATTTCCGCCTATGATGCGGAGGAAATCGAGGCATTTCCGAGTATGTGAGTGTATTATCATGCATAGCAATTTGCGTTCTCATATTGTTGTTCTTCTGATATATTTGTTCCTAAAATTCAAATTCCAGAACCTTCTGATTAGTTTTAGAATCGCGCGTTTGAACATAAGGCAAGCAGATGGGCATTTGCGGCAATCGAAGAAGAGAAGTCATACAGAGAACAACATGGGTGCAAATAAGTTAGTGTTGTTATAGTAACCGTTGATCGTTGCTTTATTTAGTGCTATAATTTATAACTATTGTGTAGCAGTGTAGCCCTTGTGCATAAAGTTTAGATTTGAATGAAATTGTCGTTCAATTCACATTTCATTTATCATAAAAAGCTCAACAATGACTCAACGCCAGATGTGTCAAACACGGACCATATAGCTTTTGTGGTACGCTATTTACTAAGTACGGGAACTCCTGTTGAACGTTTAATCCTAACTGTGAAGAGAAGACGAATGGTAATGTCGACCGTAGCTTTTGTAGATCTATCTAAATAACTGTACAGGACAAAACTACGACAATGCCAGCAACATGCCTAGGTGCTTTAAAGGTTTTCGGGCTAGAATAAAAGAAGTAAATCCTCTGAACACACACATCCCTTGCGCGGGTTACTAGTTGGCTCTGCAGCTGCGGAGAGCAGGAAGTACTCAGTTTAATTTTTTTTTAGAACAAATCTTTCAGTTCTTCAATCAAAATATGTTATTATATCTTACAGTCTTACCTTAGAAAGGATTCCTTATCTTTAAAAACTGTTGACAACCTGATGATGCGGCCGTGCTGAGGCCAGTTAAGCATTATACAAATCGTACCCGGAGCTTCTTGGTGCTCTGACACACATTACCCATGAAAGAGATCAGAATAGACGTACAGAAGGAAGCAAATTGGAAAAACCGAAACAGCCTTGGAATGGTATTAATGATATATTTCCCGGACAATGTTCTTATACAGTCTTGAAAAGTAAGTGAAAGGTTTCAAGAAGAAAGTACAGACACAACAGTCTATATAGTAATTTAAAACCTTTTTTAAACTCTTTAAGACAAAGATGAATTTTCAAGGCTAAAAACAAAGCACAATTAATGTGTGAAACTGACATCTACCAAATAAACACAAAATAGTTCCTTTTGGCGAAAACAAAAATGAAAATTATGAGTTTTCTGAATGGCAGTCTTTTCTAACAGAAACATATCAAAATGCAATTGATTTTCTGAAGCTCTAAGTTAGTACGAAAAACAACAATACAGAAATAGATAAGGATTTCGAATTTCTATGGTAAATCATTCACATGGAAAATGAGAGGAATATCACAGAGGTCAAATCATTTATTGGAAAAGTATGAGGAGTGTGTATTTTGCAGCATTTTTAAGAATTAATAAATTCTATTTTTCCCAATACTGACATCATTCTAAAAATTTTTCGTAAGTATGGTAGTTACCAACTGCCCTTTTATTTATTGACAGTGAGTTTTTACAGCCTCTTACTTGATGACATAGTCAATGTGCTTTTTAAATAAAAGTTTTTGGATAAAATGGACATTTGTTTTTAATTTTTATGTAACAAAAATTAAAAACATGAAATAAAGGTTTTCTCTAAACAAGCAACTTCTTTGAAATTATTTGATAACGTAACCAATATACAAAAGTTTGATGGAAGCTGTGTAAAAAATTGTCAGCCTAGAGCCCCACAAGCCTTAATCAGGCACTGCCGAAGAGATTGTTTATATTACTAAAAGAATAAATATAACTAGTATTCTTCGAGTGTTTTATGTTCGAACTTGAGCAATTCGGAAACAGAGAGCCAGTGTAGACTGGGTTTTACTGGTCTAGGAAACCGCAAATTCATCCGGTTCCATGAGCACGTCATCAAAGACAGAAGCTCATCTTGAATTGACAACTTTTCTTGCTTGCTTCTTATTTAACACTACAATTATTATTTATTCTGACTAATAGAATGTCGTCTAGTCTATTGCATAAAGAAAAAGTTGGACTCATGTCTGTGTCTATGGTAGGTTAGTTATTGTGGATTCCAAACGGTGGCAGCATGATTCATTTGTAGTAGTTGTAAGTATGTGGAATGTAATGAAATGAACATACTTTGCGGTTTTTGTATTCACGTCGAAAGTGACATGTAAATGATGTGTTTGTCGAGTTCTATTGCGAAATATGAAAATCAATTCGTCAGTTATTGTAACTCACCTACAGACGTCTCCTGATTTAGCCTTTTACTTTAAAACCTCTCATTTGATCTGGTTTGGATGAATTAGTACCACAATAAATTTAAAATGATTTTCACTAATGAAGCAATAAAAAAACCGTTAAAATTTCCGCTAATTTTAAATAGCCACTTGAAAAACTGCGTGTATTCCGACAGTCACGTACACACTGATTCATTATACGTTATGTTTGTCTTCTTTCTACTTAAATAACTATAAGTGAGGTGATTATATATTATTAGGTTATCCGCAAAGTTCTGCAGCACTTGTGAAAAAATTGATTTTTGAATGAGTAGTTTTTTGTGTTTATAGTGTAATAAGTTGAATCTTTGGATTTCAGATAGTTTTGGACAAAATAGAACTGTGAGTTTTGATGCGTTATTGCTGGAAGCGAGAGATACTGCAAAGTCTACTGTCTCTAGATGGTATAACCGCAAGATGGACAATAAAGACTTCAAAATAGTCGAGATTTGCCGCCAACTGCTCAACAATATATTGAATGATAGATTCTGGAAGCGAACTGTAACGTCGGACAAGAAGTGGGGGTCTTCTTGGTCAATCACAATCGTCAGAAGAAATGGGTTCCACAAGACCAGCTTCGCCGTCGGTTCCGCGCTAACATCGTTTCGGCAAAAAAGTCATGATTTGCGTTTGGTGGAACTTTGAGGGCGTTTTGTCAAACTTTATTGCCAGCAGTTGGACTGTGTCTTCGACAAGCTAAAGGAGAAGTACTCAATCTTGGTCAACCAAAAACGCGCTTTGTTCCAGCAAGACAACGCCCAACCCCACACTCCCAAGACGATTAAGAAAAAAATTGAAGATTGGACGGCGCTGAAGTCATTCTGTATCCAACCTACATTCCAGATGTTGCTCCATCCGATTATAGCCCCTTTCGCTCAATGATGCACTTCTTGCCTGGCCGCCGGTCGAATTATTTAATGATATAGTTGAAGAAGCGCAGCAAGAATTCTTCGACTCAAAGCCGTTCGAGTGGTACTTCGACTAGACCTGAAAACTTGCAAATCGGTGGCAAAAGACCGTAAAAAATTATGGACTCTATTTCGAAAATTGTTTTTGTTGTTTTTAAATACATTCATCCATGAAAAATTGTTTTCGTATTGTATTTTACACTGGATGTGTAAATGGTTTCGTTTAAATTGGATGGTGTCTATTTTTTGTATAAGTGAAATTAAATTTCTGTAAAACGTGAAGTCTGCATGCTTGATGAATTTTCCAGCCGTACACGAACGATTCAAAAATTGGAAATAAACCGTAATCTGTCTGTGCTAATAATGCCTTTGGGATCAACGGTCAAACATATGCATACTGCGCCGTTTTATCATTGGAGAAGTGCGTGATTAGATGGATAGTAACTGCCAGTAAGTACTAGCAGTGTGGTTTATCTGAGACAGTCGTCGGACCCTGGACTTGGTCGGACGTTGCACAAGTTCTGTTCCCTTGAACTAGGCATTTGTGGCGTTAGGAGTTAAAACCCAACAATGCGCCAATAATGTATATCATCGCAAGTACTTTTGAGAGGGAAAACTTGTTATATCGTGATGCAAATCACCCCTTAAGACCATTCAAAACATTAAGTTTCATTGAAATGAAGTATGCACAAGAGCTCTTCGCAGCTATTTTAAATTTAAAAAAAAATTGAAAATTATTACCGATTACATATTATTCGAGCTTAAATATAGACCCAATCCGTTAATTCTTAACAAATTTTATTCGACCTATATTTGTGTTTCCTTCATACATTCCTGCCTTTATCTTGTTCAACCCAAAGTCTGAATCTAAACAGCAATAAATAGAAGTTTTTGTCCATAACAATTTCTATTTTTTAAATAATAAAATTATATTGCTATTAGTTAAATTAAAAACATGGGGCCGGTGAAGAGATTGCTCTGTAAGCAATCCCAGAACGAACTTGAAAAGACCTTTCGATTTCGATTTCGAATTTCGGGAAAATTCGAAATCGAATATCTCGAAAATTATTCGACATAGAATTTTTTCGACTTCATTTTCGAATTCAGCGTAAAATTTCCTATCAGAATCACATTTTAAATCGTAATGTCGAAAATTTTTCCGAAATTCGAAGTCGAATATCTCGAAAATTATTCGAGATAGAAATTTTTTAATTTCGAATTCGAAATCAGCGTAAAATTTCCTATAAGAATCCATTTTCAAATTTTAAAAAATCTCAATTTTTGTGACGGACCGACAAACAGACATAGAATTCAATAACGAACTTTTTAAGTTCGTTGAACAGCAAGTCATAATCCGTAATTTACAAGGTACGTGTATATTAAAAAATAATCTTTCAAAGCGATTTTGCTCGATGTATATAGTAGACCCTTATGAAGTCTTCGATGTTATGTGATCAAGTGTTGCTAGTGAGCAGAATGACTGTAAGTAACTTTTCTTTTAATTAATTTAAGTCATACGTGGCTTAGTCACGACTGTTTTACGTCATACTTGACTTTACAATTCATAAGGTGTGATAATATCTTTTTGATGTTGCCAAATCCACAGCAAAGTTTTCTTTAGTCAATGTTGTAGATTAGCCTAAAATTACTTGCGATTATTTGTGTTTAGAACTATAAAAAGTTCATTTTTCACAAAATTCATGTTTATGCCAAATTTTGTCGAAAATATTGTCTGATTTTGTAAAAAAAAATCAATATAATCACATCAAAATTGTACACTAGTGTCAAGATGAATGTAGTATATGACAGTAATGAATTAATTGACTAAGAGCAAAAAAGTTAGGGCTGAAGAGCGTATGGGTAAGTCTTGGGAAAGCTTTCCTCAAGAAATGCTACAATGTTCAATGAAAGGACCGTGTCATGGCGAGTATTTCCGCTAGTAAGTAAGCATACCCAAATCCCCTGGGCGCGGACAGCTACGTTCCTCAGTATCTACTGAAGTTGGAGAAGAGCCGATAAAAATCTTAAAGGCAACAGAGAACCACTACCTCGTAAAACAAAGTAGTATAAGCAACTACAATACCCTAGTCTAATTAATATGCACAGAAATAAGATGAATGTTGTCCTGAGTCCCCGGCCCACCTTACATGCTGGAAGGGTGCTAAGAATCATTGGGAGGAAAATCAACATAAAGAAATGCAATGATTGAATATTGAAACTTTGGGAATAAATGAAATGAGATATCCACATGCGGAAAAATGTGAGTTTGCAATTATGTTGTATACCATTCTGGAGGCAACAAACGAAATTAAACCGGCATCGCTCTGATCATAATTAAAAAAATGGGTAAATCAGTTAAAAACTTTCCTACACTCACCGATTAGAGAAGCAATGCTACAATTATGGACAACACTAATAAATATGAATATTATACAATTTTATGTACCGACCACCATAACAGACGATGAAGGAACGATTTTACAAAGAAACAAATCAAGCACTTCAAGCAACAAAGAAACACGATATTGATATAGTAATGGGAGATTTAAACTCAAAAATAGGTTAAGGTGCCTAGATATAGTTAGAAAATACGATCTTGGAATAATACAAAAATAATACAATTTTGTCAAGAACAACATCTAGTTGTCTTAAATATCTTTTTCGCATTATCACCCTGACGCCTTTATACTTGGAAATCTCCGAGATAGTGCAGATAATGTGGTTAGAAATCATATTGACTTTATAATCATTAACGAGAGTTACAGAAATGACCATAATCCTGTATTAGTAAAATCATGATTAGATCTAAAAAATAGTAATAGACGAAAAAGTAATAAAAAAAACGGATACTAGAAAACTAAAAAACTAATAAATTAGACAGAAAGTGGTTAATTTCTACTTTTATTAAGATATATAGTAAATGTGAACAAAACATTACAAATAATACAGTTTGGATTCAGGAACAATTTAGGTACGAGAGAGACATTATTCAGTATTCTTCTACAACACTGTAGTTGTTATCTATATTAAAATGACCTAGATTTAGACAACAAAGATATTAGACTAATTAAAAATCTGTATTTGAATCAGAAGGCCGGATTAAAATAGAAGAGCCAGTCTTCAGAAGAATTCGACATATTCAAAAGTGTTCGTCAAGGCTGTGTACTGTCACCGTTATTAATAAATCCGAAGGCTTTCACGACCAGTGTTTTGGTGCATCGTTTAGTTGATTTTCGGGTTGTTAGGCCGTGAAGAAAATCTAAACATTTTAGATTTTCTTCCGAAGATGTCCGTCGTAATTGTGGACAAAACCTCAAGTTTCCAAACTGGCCCCCACGGCCTAACAACCTGAGATCAACCACTCGATGCACTGTCACGGTTACTGCTTAATCTCTACTCTGAAACAATAATTAAAAAGGCATTCGAACATTGCGATAATTGAGTCGTGATTGGAGGAAGAAGAATTAATAACTTACGATACGCGAACTCCACAGTACTACTGACAGAATGATATGCAGAAACATTCTATAAGCGACGGTTGATAATATTTGGTATTGCGACATCGAGGAGCCTTATAGAAGAACTGTTTAGCCATTTAAGTGCTGTTATAGAAATCGATCAGGGAATTGCCATCTAAGAGCGGCGTTATGATACAAGGATTACACACCCCCTGTTCTAGAAATTAGTGGCACCCTTTGTTGACGGGAGATTCATTTTGAAGTTTCCCTCTTCCTTAATAATCTGTAAACATTTCATATTTCGTTCACTAGAAGCCAAAATATGACGTATTAAGTGACGATCGAAAAATAAATAAAGAACAAAGAATCAACATTGAGTTCTGTGTTAAACAAGTACGGACGTGGAACTCCTGTTCTACAGATGTCCGGAGCTTCTATACATAAATAAAAATTTGCGCCCCTTCCGGTCAAACCGGTCTCGAGATTTTCCGATCAGGCTGATATTTGGCGCCTGGACTTAACTTATGGTCTTTATTCGACTAAAGGTTTGACAGATGTCAGAAATGACAGAAATAGAAGCTGGTCAAGCTTGATCAAAAGTTGAAAAATAAAAGGACGGGGAGGCGGACAGGCAGACATCATTACTCTCTACATAAGGCTTCTTATTTTAATTTATAGAAGCCAAAAACACTAAAGGTGCTACAGACACTCGCCAAATGCTTAAAATCGCTTATAGAGATAACTGTCTATTACAAACATAAGTTTTTGAGTGACATCGACGGTTCAAAGCAAGCATTAAGGAGGCGATTGTTGTACAATAATGCCCCTTTTCATGAATCGTAAATTTTCATTGATTTCTTGATCAAAAATTAAATTTTTTACTTCAGTATTCCTCTCATTCACCATATTTGGATGCATGTGATTTTGTTATTTTGCAGTCATTTGATGCATTTCTTAACTACATCTATATTTCTAAGTCATTTCTGTTATTTTTGGGGACAGACGGTGTAGTTAGCCCTTGAATTAGTTTTTAAATAGATAATACAACCTCAATCACAAATTTGTAACCATGTTAGGTGCTATTTTAAAGAAATTGTAACAACGCCGATCCGTTACTTAGGTCATTCAACTCGGACGAAAATGTAGATCTAGATTCCATTCGAAAGATAAATCCAATAATGTTGATGGAAACGAAATCTTAATATTTATTTAGGGCACCAAAATGATTGGCACTTGTGCTCCGATTGTATCGCAGAATGAAATGTGCCCCCAGTGAGTGTGTGAATTGACTACAGTGCCATATATGGCACACCAGTTGGTAGCGAGTCATTTGTGCAGTATTACAAGTACAGTTGTGGACAAAGCGAAAAAACACGTAATACCCGTGTGTGGGGGCACATCCAATGTCTTGAGAATTGATAATGGCAAACAGGCGAATCATATTCGATGCAACAAGTCTGTATGGGAAAATTTGGTAATTTGAACATGACAAAAGTTTGTGCACAATAGGTTCCTTATACTCTTACTTGAGTAGATTTGGAAACTTTCTTGAGAATGTAAACAAATAATGGTTTCGACACCAGAAGTTGCAAAAGAAACAGCAGTTCATGGAATCGCAATACATCGTCCTAAGAAACTGTGCCCGGGAATGTTTAATTCAAAACAAATGACTATCTTTTCGAATCGGTAAGGAATTCTGTTCATAGATTGACTGCTCCCTTCGTAACAGCATTACCAGGAGTGGTACTACAATTTCGCCTGTTTTGGAAGAATTTATGCTCCAAATTCGTTGGGCCACTACGCTTTGTTTGACGCAATGAAAAGGTAATGAACAATAATAAGTTCGCCTTCAACAACAAACTTCAGTCGGCTGTCTACAAGTGGTGTGCTGCAGCACAAAACTGCCGATATGATAGCAAAAGTGTAAATATATGTATGATATTGAAGGGGAATACCTTTAATAAAATATATACTCACTTTTTCCTAATAAAAGATTAGTGATTATACCAATAATGGCATTAATTTTTAAACACGCAGGAAAGCAGTTCCATCATTTATGTTATTCAAAAGAAATAAATTGAGATGACCAGACATATTATTTACAATCCAGTTTTTTTACCTTGATTCTAAATGGATATTAGACCTTGCTAAAAAAGTGAAAACAAATATATGTTAGTCGGACCAACACTTCGAGAAAGTGATTTCGAGTTCAATTTAGGAGAAACATAGGAACGACTGGTTTGATGCTTGTAAAAAATAATGGAATGTTTTGGCTAGAGGTGCGTTATAAGGAAAAAAATTGGTAGTAAGTTGTTTCCCAGGGAAAATCTACGACAGTGTAGAAGTAATTTTTCCCGTTTTGTAAATAAAATTTTTATAGTTATATTAATATAGTGCAGTAAATCTTATATTTCTCTTCTAGAGTATCTGTATTTTTTCCCACTGTTTTAACTTTTACTTCTTTTGACTTTTGACCTCTAAAGTAGACTTAAAACAAAGATAAAAACGACATTACAACACACTTAGTTACGTGTAAGGTACATTCCTAGTGTACCTTACATATTTATGATTTCTATATGCTTCTTAAAAACATTCTTTACAAATGATAAAAAAATTGCTTGCACTGGAGTAAATAGAGTGAAAAAGAGTTTTGTCATTGTTGAATGATAACGTGTGATGTTTGTTAATAAATAAAATAAATTTTACTTATCATGCACAAAATGTTTATATTAACATATCAGCAGAGATAATAATGGCAAGGCCCCGCGTGGAACTCCGATGCGGGGCGATGTGGTAAGCACCGCGCCTAAGACGATCGCCGTTATTACCCCTTGTTCGAATGAACGCAGGTACTCAATTATTTTTAGTGACTGAGTAGGCCACCCGCCAGGCATCAGAGAGCACCGGGTTCGTCAGCATCGCAGCCCGTTCCTCAACCACGGGACCACGTTGACACATCAGCAGAGATAGAAATATAAATTAAGTTATATAAAATGGAAATTTGAAGAAAGTCAATTTTTTAGATGCAATTTTTAGGTTTTGATTGAGGTTATGTGAAATTAAATAGATTTTATTGGCAAATCTTCCATGGTGGCGCATATATTTTGCTTAAACAAACTGGAAAATTAGTCGCACTTCCCTAGAATAGGCAGTTTCCCAAAAACAAATTAACCTTGAACATAATTTACACTGTGATGTCTTAGTTTGTGAATATGTAGCGAGGACTCCTACAAATAAACGTAAGTTAGTTAAAAGCTGTCATAACAATTATTTTTGCTACTGCATTTTTCCATCACTATCATTCTTAGATACGCTGCTTATACGAGAGAAAAACTGAAAATTTTGAGATACATAAAAACTACTTTGTAGATTCATATATTTCATTAAGCTTGTTCAAATTAGTTTCCCCTATGCATTTGCTTAATCAATTGTCATTGATCATGTACTATATTCTATGGTGATTTAAATGTCCACAATTGTGGTTAAAAACAAAAAAGACATCGTATGAATTAAGTTCTAAACTATAAGGCAGTTTCATTCGAAACCAAAGTTTCCTGATACCAAGCGATTCATGCAGAATTTTTGTAAGGAGATGGTAAAGGGTTAAACAAAACAAAATTTATTACAAAAAGTATAACTAAATGTTGTAAATGACTTTATAACTAAATTTTAATAAGATGTCCATACATGAGCGGTACTAGATATATTTTTGACGTGGTATTCTAGAAAACGGAACGACTGTGGACTAGAATAAAGTAAGCCCGATATAAGTTAACGGGATGGACATATCCTATTTTAGTTTTTGCTAGTTGGAGATTATTTACGTTAACAATAATTTATCAATTAATCTTATTATTTTTAAAATTTACCCAAAATGATAAAATTTCCTTTAATCGTTGCGATTTTTTTAGTCACCAATGCATATTTAGACTTTAAAGTTTCATAATTTTTTCACTGGATTTAATGCCAAAGCAAAACAGTTTTCGCAATCTACTCCACATACTCTTTGATTTTTATAATGACTATAACAGTAGATTAAATTAAATTTGAAATTCCAAAAATTGCACGAGGGTTGGAAGCATAAGCCTTTAACTATTTTTTTTCAAAAGTAACGGGTAATATCATAAAATGTCGTATATATCAAGGAAGCTTCTGTCGGTTTCCATCAGCTGGTCGATTACTGCACGTTTGGCAACAAACCGGTTCGAATGAGGTATTGACCTTTGAAATTGGTTCATACTGCAGGAGAAGTTGCAATGTTAGTTACAAACACACATAGTTACATTTTGACAGTTTTATAGAATATATGTTGACAAGACGTTCATTTTTATGCCTTACCAAGACTTAATTATCTTCCCACCCACTGGAAGGTATCCCAGATTATAATGAATACTCAAACCAGGAAAAGCGCACACAAAGTAGCATTGTACAGTCCCATAAGCCTCCTTCCTTGACCCTTCGAGTTATTCGAAAAACGATCCCTTCAAAGATTTTAACTGGTGTTAGATCGAAAAAATCCATACCAAATTACAGATTTGGATTTTGAAAAAAATCACGGGACGGCCTATCATCATCAAATAAATTAACAATTTGGAATGTGAAAGAGATGGGTCTAGTAAATTTTTAGATATAAAGTGTAGTATGAAGGACTGCTAGATAAAACGAAATATAATTTGCCTCACCATTATCACCAAGTCGTATTTAGAAAACCGTTAGTTTTTTATAAAACAACAAAAGAAGAAGCATTATTAAATTCATCCCATCAAATCTGGCGTACCGCAGGGTAGCGTTTTTTGACCGGCGCTTTACCTTATATGCTCTGACCTACCAACTACCATGCTTACAATAGTAGCCACATTCGCCGACTAGTGGTAGCTTCGCACATGAATGCTTCTGTTGTATCTACTAATCAACATAACAACTTAAATAAAATTGCCGATTGGTTAAGAAAATGAAGAATAAAAAAGGATAAAAAACTCATGTTCTTCGATTTTACCTCGAGCAAAGATTGGCATAAAACTGAAACAGCTTGAGATCAAATTCAGCAAGCCATATTAGCTTATAGACCGTAATTCACAATTGACAATAGAAAATAATATGCTAGTATATAAAGCTTGTGTAGACGTATGACATCAAATTGCCAGGAAACTAGCTCTTCAAATATTGAAAATATCCAAAAGTTTTAAAATAAGGTGTTAAAACAAGTGTCAACGCCTCGCGATGTGTGTCAAACCATATAATACAAAGTGACCTTTAAATAAAAACAGCGCGAGAAAATTAAAATTTATTATATGAATTACAAAGACCGAATGAGTGTGTACTACAATGAATTAGCAAAAATACTTCTGGACAATAGTAAAATCATGACGTTTAAACGCATTAAGTTTTCACTTTTGATTTACAGGTTTCAATAATCAATAACCGTCTATAAAACAAAACAATACGAAGTTTTGTGGATGGACCCGAGTTCAATCTTGGGATCAGGTGTCTGGAGGGGTGGCCTACTTAAGTCACAAAAATAATTAATAATTCATTTTATATTAACAAACCATTCATTTATTGTTTGTGTATAACAGAATATAAATAAAGGAATACATACACAAAAAAGTTACTTGATTTTTTTAGAGACGATTTGGAAACCAAATGGATTGGTAAACATTGTCTAAGCTAAAAATAGTGCAATAAAAAGATTCATATTTGAAGTCAACTTTTTATTTACTTTGTGATTAGTGCCGTGTTTAACATAATGAAGTATGTATTATTCAAGAAATTTATGCGGTCTAAACAAACTTGAAAAGCGAATATTTATGTACATCAAATACAACTTTATCTATGAAAGTTTTCATTTTAAAACTACACAATAATAGTGGTTATGTTGACTTTTAAGGCATTAATCATTTGCGGCCTATTTGCACAGACCCGTGATTTAACGTAACTTCACAAGAAAAAGTCTAATGGCGTTAAATCACACGATCTCAGTGGCTAGTTAACGTCACCGAAACACGAGATAACCATGCCGTCGAATTTGTCGTGTAGAAGATCCATTGTTGCATGCGTTGCGTGGCACGTAGCGCCGTCTTGTTAGAACCACATGTCGGTGAGATCTATATCTTCCAATTTAGGTCAAAAAATTGGTTACTATCAACCTGTACCTTTCGCCGGTGACAGTTATGGTGGTGCCAGTTTCCGATGGGTTTCATGTGCATTGTTATTTCTCCAAATGCAACAATTTTGTTTGATGACATAGCCATTCATCCAAAAAAGGGTCTCGTCGCTGAAGATGATATTCCGTCGGAAATCGGGGTCCATTTCCACCTGCTCTAGAGCCCAGTCAGCGAATGCTTGACGCTGTCTATGGTCGTTTACCTTCAGTTCTTTGGTTAGTTGAATTGGGTACGGGTGCAGGCCCAAGTCCTGACGCAAAATTTACCAAGTTGAGGTCTGTAAAAGGCCAAGTTCTTGTGCGCGACGAGGAATTGACTTCCTCGGGTTATCCTACACACTCTTGTTCACTACAGTAATGTTTTCTGCAGACCTCACGTTTCGACGACGTACGCGTGTTGTTTAACCATTTACTGGAACCAGTTAATTCGAATTTGTGCACCAAACGACGAATAATCGACTCAACAGGACGATTGTATGCACCATAAAAATCACGTAGCGCACGTAACATAGCTCCAAATGAGCACTCATTTTGATAGTAAAGTTTAATATTTGCACGCGTTCATTAACATTTAAACTTTCCATGATGGTTAATTACTATAATTTCCAAATTTGACAGCTGTATTTAATGCCAAAGCAAAACAGTTTTCGCAATCTACTCCACATACTCTTTGATTTTTATAATGACTATAACAGTAGATTAAATTAAATTTGAAATTCCAAAAATTGCACGAGGGTTGGAAGCATAAGCCTTTAACTATTTTTTTCAAAAGTAACGGGTAATATCATAAAATGTCGTATATATCAGGAAGCTTCTGTCGGTTTCCATCAGCTGGTCGATTACTGCACGTTTGGCAACAAACCGGTTCGAATGAGGTATTGACCTTTGAAATTGGTTCATACTGCAGGAGAAGTTGCAATGTTAGTTACAAACACACATAGTTACATTTTGACAGTTTTATAGAATATATGTTGACAAGACGTTCATTTTATGCCTTACCAAGACTTAATTATCTTCCCACCCACTGGAAGGTATCCCAGATTATAATGAATACTCAAACCAGGAAAAGCGCACACAAGTAGCATTGTACAGTCCCATAAGCCTCCTTCCTTGACCCTTCGAGTTATTCGAAAACGATCCCTTCAAAGATTTTAACTGGTGTTAGATCGAAAAATCCATACCAAATTACAGATTTGGATTTTGAAAAAAATCACGGGACGGCCTATCATCATCAAATAAATTAACAATTTGGAATGTGAAAGAGATGGGTCTAGTAAATTTTTAGATATAAAGTGTAGTATGAAGGACTGCTAGATAAAACGAAATATAATTTGCCTCACCATTATCACCAAGTCGTATTTAGAAAACCGTTAGTTTTTTATAAAACAACAAAAGAAGAAGCATTATTAAATTCATCCCATCAAATCTGGCGTACCGCAGGGTAGCGTTTTTTGACCGGCGCTTTACCTTATATGCTCTGACCTACCAACTACCATGCTTACAATAGTAGCCACATTCGCCGACTAGTGGTAGCTTCGCACATGAATGCTTCTGTTGTATCTACTAATCAACATAACAACTTAAATAAAATTGCCGATTGGTTAAGAAAATGAAGAATAAAAAAGGATAAAAAACTCATGTTCTTCGATTTTACCTCGAGCAAAGATTGGCATAAAACTGAAACAGCTTGAGATCAAATTCAGCAAGCCATATTAGCTTATAGACCGTAATTCACAATTGACAATAGAAAATAATATGCTAGTATATAAAGCTTGTGTAGACGTATGACATCAAATTGCCAGGAAACTAGCTCTTCAAATATTGAAAATATCCAAAAGTTTTAAAATAAGGTGTTAAAACAAGTGTCAACGCCTCGATGTGTGTCAAACCATATAATACAAAGTGACCTTTAAATAAAAACAGCGCGAGAAAATTAAAATTTATTATATGAATTACAAAGACCGAATGAGTGTGTACTACAATGAATTAGCAAAATACTTCTGGACAATAGTAAAATCATGACGTTTAAACGCATTAAGTTTTCACTTTTGATTTACAGGTTTCAATAATCAATAACTGTCTATAAAACAAAACAATACGAAGTTTTGTGGATGGACCCGAGTTCAATCTTGGGATCAGGTGTCTGGAGGGTGGCCTACTTAAGTCACAAAAATAATTAATAATTCATTTTATATTAACAAACCATTCATTTATTGTTTGTGTATAACAGAATATAAATAAAGGAATACATACACAAAAAAGTTACTTGATTTTTTTAGAGACGATTTGGAAACCAAATGGATTGGTAAACATTGTCTAAGCTAAAAATAGTGCAATAAAAAGATTCATATTTGAAGTCAACTTTTTATTTACTTTGTGATTAGTGCCGTGTTTAACATAATGAAGTATGTATTATTCAAGAAATTTATGCGGTCTAAACAAACTTGAAAAAGCGAATATTTATGTACATCAAATACAACTTTATCTATGAAAGTTTTCATTTTAAAACTACACAATAATAGTGGTTATGTTGACTTTTAAGGCATTAATCATTTGCGGCTTATTTGCATACACCCGTGATCTAACGTAGCCCCACAAGAAAAAGTCTAATGCCGTTAAATCACACGATCTCGGTGGCCAGTTGACGTCGCCGAAACCCGAGATAACCATGCCGTCGAATTTGTCGTGCAAAAGATCCATTGTTGCATGCGCTGCGTGGCACGTAGCGCCGTCTTGTTGGAACCACATGTCGTTGAGATCCATATCTTCCAATTTAGGCCAAAAAATTGGTTACTATCAACCTGTACCTTTCGCCGGTGACAGTTATGGTGGTGCCAGTTTCCGATGGGTTTCATGTGCATTGTTATTTCTCCAAATGCAACAATTTTGTTTGATGACATAGCCATTCATCCAAAAAAGGGTCTCGTCGCTGAAGATGATATTCCGTCGGAAATCGGGGTCCATTTCCACCTGCTCTAGAGCCCAGTCAGCGAATGCTTGACGCTGTCTATGGTCGTTTACCTTCAGTTCTTTGGTTAGTTGAATTGGGTACGGGTGCAGGCCCAAGTCCTGACGCAAAATTTACCAAGTTGAGGTCTGTAAAAGGCCAAGTTCTTGTGCGCGACGAGGAATTGACTTCCTCGGGTTATCCTGCACACTCTTGTTCACTACAGTAATGTTTTCTGCAGACCTCACGTTTCGACGACGTACGCGTGTTGTTTAACCATTTACTGGAACCAGTTAATTCGAATTTGTGCACCAAACGACGAATAATCGACTCAACAGGACGATTGTATGCACCATAAAAATCACGTAGCGCACGTAACATAGCTCCAAATGAGCACTCATTTTGATAGTAAAGTTTAATATTTGCACGCGTTCATTAACATTTAAACTTTCCATGATGGTTAATTACTATAATTTCCAAATTTGACAGCTGTAACTTCACTAATGTGGCCGCTATATACCGTCATACTAACTTTACGTTGATTTTATGGAAGCAAAATAAAATGAACTTTAAAGATTACAAAAGTGCGTACTCAATTTCTGTGGTTGGCGGATTCATTGCCATATGGCAACACTGGTGTTTGTTATGCTATCCAGAGTCAGTCGCCATTTCAGTAAGTTGATTTGTGTGTGAGAAATTTCCACAATAAAATATAAAAAGTTACATTTGGAGCATTGTGTTATATAAGTTTTGATACCGCAACAAAAAACCATTCGGGACATTTATTTTGACCACTGCCTTGCTCTTAGCGCAGTGTGATTTAGTAGATTTCGAAATAGTGATTTTTAACATGTTGATCGACCTCGCTCTGGATGGCCTTTGGGCATTAAAGGTGTAGGTCCATAAATCTAACAGATTTTTCTCAAAACTTCGATATCAGCTAGATGATATTGTAGAGATTTAAATCTCTCAACCCGGTGATCGTTTCCAAAGTCGTTTTGGCGGTAAAGTGACTTTCGTTTTTTTCGTATAAAGCTTTTTTGCATCCAGCGTGTTGTTAACACGCATCAGTTACTACTAGTAATACTTGGCGGTTACCGCTTCATCTAGCAGAAGCAACTCTAGCGTATCCCGCCGACTCTACCATATACCTATCGATATTTTCTTGGCGTGGATATTCGGTCATGCGGTATTAACCGACGGTTTTCCAGGATAAACTCACAATTTTCGCTTTATTTGATTAGTATATTCTTACATTTTTCATCACAAATCACAACTGGTACAAGAACGACATGGCAATATCATAACGTTCTCAATTGTGAGAGTGAGTTCGTTCAATTCCCGGGTTTTATAGACTTTTTTCAATAGAAACACTAAAAGAAGAGAGAGCTACAATGATTGCTTATTGAACGTAATTGCTTTTATCACTAATTTTTAGGTTATGTTAGTAAGACAAACACATCTCGCAGTGCGTTGTAAAGCATTAACAGATGGCGCTCTATTATGATTATACAGCGGCCATGATATATCAATTGAAATAAGTATTGTAATCAATTATGTTAGAAGCTGAAAATTAAGTTGTGCACTTGTAATTCAAGGATTATAACTGGAGAGATTATTAAGATTCTAAATATTGATAATACGTCTATGCCATTTAAAAAAATTTGGAATCACTTTCAAACTCGATACATATGGTAAATGTAGCATTTTTTGGGGAGCAACAATAAGATGGACAACATTTCTGCGGCGATTTCTTTGATAACAATATAAAAAGTCTTTTTTGGATTGCGTCGTAATCAGCTATAAAAACTGGATTATAAACAATGCACAACTTGTACTTTGACATGCTGAGTGCAGTATCCATAGCAGAAGTTAACCTACAATACACTTGGATGTCCTTACATTTTTTAATATCTAAAAATAAGTTTTTTTCCGGTCAGTGCTACATAGATCAAATTCAAAAATATTTTTGTTCAGTGCAAATATACTGAAACCTAGACTTATAACCCACAAAGGTTATCTGATCACAATAATCTGCTTGATTTGGTCAACTATTATATAATAAAAGCCATCCTCCATAACTATTGGAGAAAAATCGTACTTCTATCTACCTTCAGATCACTCTCCAGTCTTAATTACAGTAACCATTAAAGAAAAACAACTACACATAAACAGACACATAAATTGGGTTTCTTTCAAAGGAAAAACTAAACTTCCTTCTTTTAACCAAAGATGAAATTAAAAATGTAATACTGTTCGATGGGTGGGCTGATATCCCAACTCCAATATAAGCAGAGACTGTCATAGTTTTTAACTGCTATATAATAATTAAGCAGAGAATTTAAGAAAAGTGAAGGTTTCTAAAGTAATGAAAAAACTGAGAACAGTAGAGAGTAAGCCATTATTAAATACGCCTACCTAAGAACTCAAAGAACTAATTAAATAAAAATAGAAATAAATGCATATAAATATTTCTAAAATATCTCACATCCACAGAAGCAACATATTATTCTCTTTTGAGGACAACAAACAAAATTGAACAGGCCAAGAAAAACTCCCTACCTATCAGTACTTCGTAAGGAACCTAGCCCGAAGATAAAGAGGACATTATTCAACTATGAGAAACCTAATACCGATTCGAATTTCCTGTTCAGAGTATTCAAGTTTCTGATTGCGTAGAAATAATTAACACAAAATCCTAAGAAAGCACCCAAGCAGGATCGAATCGTCAGTAAAATTCATAAAAAATTGCCTACTGTCGGAATTAACTATTTTACCCAAATAAATGTTCAATGCAATTCTTCATAGAAGGTATCCCCGGCTCAATGAAGAATATCGCAATGATTTTTTTTAAACCTACCAACGAAGTTAAATTTTACTGAATAGGTGTACCAATCGTTTTCATAATTTTGGAAAAGCTTCTATTCAAAAGTCTACTTCCAATTATTGAGGATAATGAGTTAATTCCTGACCATTAGTTTTGCTTGAGACAAAAGAATAGATACATCTAATCGTACAATCGAAAATAAGCAGTACTATATTACTTGACGTCACGCAGGCGTTTGACAGGATGTCACATAGTGTGCGGCTTCTATATAAGTTTGCACCTTCCTCTAAATTATCAATTATTATTAAATTCTACCTAAATTCTACTTAATAAACACTTTATGGTAAAATATATCTGTAAATATACAAAATCTTTCCATTAGATGCCGTAGTATATGATCTTTACACTGCAAACCTCCTAACTACTCGAAATGTCATAATGGCAACTTTCGCTGACGACACTGCAGTTCTAACCTCCAATAACGATTCTCATACTGCTCACATTAACTACAAATTGGTCTAGAATAAGTGCAACTGATAATCGACTTAGGCAATGGAGAATTAAAGTCAATAACAACAAATACATACACGTAAATGAACATGGCTTCCAGTCCATCTAAACTATAGATTAACTTTCTTAAGAACAAGAAGTAAAATATCTTGAGCTATATTTTGACGGACGACTTACATGCCGTAAACACGGGGACAATTAAAATTAGCCCTCTCTAAAGTGTATTGGCTTCTTGGTCGTAAGTCCAAATTATCTGTAGAAGATACTCTTAGTGTATAAAACCACAATCAAACCAATTTGGATGCATGAGATTCAATTATGGGGCACGGTCGTCAAGTCCAATAAAGATGTTATGTAAAGTTTACAATATAATATATTACGTATGATAATGAACGCGCCCTGGTTTATCTAGAGAAATCCACAAATATCAGTTAAGGAGCAAATTAGCTCATATCTGGAAGTAAACTTTATGGTTCAACACATTCACAATAGACTACGGCTAAGATATATGCCAAATTATATGTCTATTAGATTCTGATATTAAGTTAATTTTTGTCTAGAAGCCACAGAAGGACTAGGTGTCCAATTGTTACTGTACAAAGTTCAAATTTAGAAATTTGGCATTCAAACATGTCTTATACGATATGATAACCGTCTTAAACATATATGTGTTTACATCATACTTATTTGTACAATTATATCTTGCGTTCTGTGGTTTATATCGCATTATCTAATAAATGTCATATTTCTTCATGGCGTCCAATAATTTACAAATTAATTTATTAAACTGTAATTTTAAAATTCTTCATTTGTTCAAAGTAATCAACAGTGCAAAATTGACACAAGGATGTCAGTACTTTAATTCTATCGCATGAGAACGTAATCAACTGAAATTAAATAATACAGCGTGCCCTGAAAAATTTATTCACTCTTTAAGTGACAATAAATGCAGTGTTTATCGACTTACATGGGAATATTCCCATCACTATATTTGAATTTGGTAATTTTTAAAACAGCAAAATTTAGGTCTACGAATGGACATTCAATATCAATTTTAAATAGTTATTAATTTTCACGGGATCTCGCTTAATATCGATTTTAAATGTTCTAATATATAGATAAATACTATTTTTAAGCGGTTTTTTTTTCAACCAGTGAGCGTGGTGCTGTAGTTTAAAGCGCCGGCTGATTACATTCGACTGCGAGCAGTAGTAGTGTTCAGACATGTATACCTGCGAGCGCTAAAGAATACAATCCCTTAACCTTCAACGCGACAAAGGGTTCCTGGCCTTACGACCATTGGTTAGTAATACCAAGCTATAGTAAGCTAACAGAATAATCCAAGGTGTGGGGCATACATTATAAAAAAATAGATATGTGCGAAAAATCGCAGGAAATCAGTCCTTCGGAAACTGTCGAAGATATAAAATTTCCTCCATTTATTAAAGTAAAGTTGGCATCACAGAATGCCTGCTCTCATGCCAAAATCTCTCTTACAACATATTTGCTTAATGTCTTTGTAAAATTAGATATTACAAATATATACTTAATTTTTTATCAAAGTAATCAATAGAGACGCTAAAAGGAAAGCCGAAGAATACCCAAAGTTAAAAAGAACAAGCGAAAATTTGCTTTGCAGGTAAAGCAGAGCGAACCATATGCAGGAAACTAAACTATAGGGTTTAACGAAAAATTATTGAAACGAATGAATTGTATTCAAATGAAAGTGAATAGCAGCAAAAATTTAGCGGCCGGAACCGAAAAATTTGGGGCCACTTCCGGTCAAACCGGTCTTGAGATTTTCCGATCAGGCTGATGTTTGGCGTCTGGACTTGACTTATGGTCCTTAATTGAATACTGAAAATGTTATGTCTCCATCTATCACAGATCAAAAATTATAAGGCGTGGCCGATGTCAGAAATGACAGAAATAGAAGCTGGTCTCCAACT
This sequence comes from Sinelater perroti, assembly GCA_036346155.1. Taxonomy (NCBI): domain Eukaryota; kingdom Metazoa; phylum Arthropoda; class Insecta; order Coleoptera; family Elateridae; genus Sinelater; species Sinelater perroti. The sequence continues at coordinate 649,562 of JARFIY010000276.1, forward strand.
TGGAAACTGCCTTGATCAAAAGTTATAAGGCGTGACAGACGACGGACAAAACAAGCAAAACGCATGCTTTCGTACTTACGTAGATTAGACAACGGTCCAGATCTCCAACAAAAAAAGTGGAACTAGACTGGAGGTACCCCCTACAGAAAACAAAAGTGGTATAGAATGCATGGCACGTATAGACCGGCCTATTTAGTAATAACATCGAAAGACATAACCTTAAAACTCCTAAGTCGGTGCGTAAGAGTGGTGGAATACACAATAGTGCACTGGACAAGGCACTGCAACAACAAATTAATAACGCAGTGCCACAGATGCCAAATGAGTGGACATGCAACTTTTAATTGCAATGCCGGTCCAATTTGTGTTTATTGTGCCTCACAACACTGGACGAAGGAATGCAAGAAGAAAATAAAAGAAAATACAACTGCAAAGGCAATCACCCTGCTAACAGCACACTCTCTCAAATATATTAAAAAAACATGGGACCGGCGAAGAGATTGCTCTGTAAGCAATCCCAGAACGAACTTAAAAAAACCTTTCGATTTCGATTTCGAATTTCGGGAAAATTCGAAATCGAATATCTGGAAAATTATTCGACGTAGAATTTTTTCTTCATTTTCGAATTCAGCGTAAAATTTCCTATAAGAATCACATTTAAAATCGCAATGTCGAAATTTTCCCGAAATTCGAAGTCGAATGTCTCGAAAACTATTCGAAATAGAAACTTTTTGATTTCGATTTTGAAATCAGCGTAAAATTTCCTATAAGAATCCATTTTAAAATTTTAAAAAATCCATAATTTTGTGACAGCGACAGACAGACCGACAGACATATAGAATTCAGTAACGAACTTTTTAAGTACGTTGAAAATCTGGTGTGAACATGACACGACTTTCCTTATCCTATTATTATATATTATATACCGGGTCCATCGTCTCGGCCCTGCGCTGCTCTCGTCCCGGAACTTGTTATTTTAAAAAAGGACGAAGCGCGAATCCAACACTCGAAAGCTGATTGAAATAAACAGTACAAGACAATAATTGACTCGTACTTAAAATTTTGCTACGTCACTGAAGTTAACCGTGCGAGCTCGGTCGCACGACCTTCCCCGTTATCGCCTGCGTGCTCCTTCCTGATTGAAATAAACAGTACAAGTGAATAATTGACTCGTACTTAAAATTTTGCTACGTCACTGAAGTTAACCGTGTGAGCTCGGTCGCACGACCTTCCCCGTTATCGCCTGCGTGCTCCCTCCTAGCGGCCAAGCCCCGTCCTCCCACAGTCGGCCCGGTAGCTCTCCGAGCGCGCTGTGATTGGTCCGTTTAATTATTTTTTAATCGGCTATAACTTATTTATTTGACCTCGGATTAAAAAAATTTCATTGTAATTTTTTGTTCGTCTCGGTCTGATCTATCCGGTAATATAAATTTCCCGAAACATTTTATGAACACCCGGTATGTTAAAAATTCTGAGTTTCAATTTTTTTTCGAGTTCCTATTTTACCAACTTTTATTTTAAATTAATGTTTATATCATGATAATAAATCATTTTTATTCTCATAAATTTTTTGTATCTTCAACCGTTCAGATACGCGACCGCTTTGAGACCGATTTTGGGACCTTGTGACCAAACGGCACGGCCGATTTTTATCAAAAGCACTATGTCCCCTACCTACAAGTAACTTGCATACCAAATTTCAAGTCTCTAGCTATTACGGTTCTCGAGATATCCGGTTTACTGACAGACCGACAGATAGACACAAACACACACACGCGCGCGCGCGCGCTCGCTCGATCGCACGCACGCACGCCGATTACATTACTTTCCTTATTATAAGATAATGAAAGTAAAAAACTTAAATAATCCTAGAAAAACAGCAAAATAATATAAAAACAAAAGCCCAACATGCACAGGAGCCCCATCCAATTAAGCAAAGCTTCGAGCCAGCCCCAAATCCATCCGTTAATCCGTGAACCGCAAGAAATAAAGACCAGAGAACAAAGCAGACCTACCTGTAGCAGCAATCATCGACACAACGCAAAGGCAGGTACGTCGCTCACCTCAGATAGTAGTATAACAAAGAAACAATCATCAACTGCCAACTCCTGAGGCTCCACAGATAACCCACAACGTGCTACAGTTCAACGAATTCGCAAATGAATTCGCTACCCTTAACAGCTTAATCGACGTGACAGGTATGTTCATGGCAATAAGTAAAGAAAAATTTGAAGTATTTAATGCTTTGGTAGCAAACCTACAAAATGGACATTAGCTATAAATTAGTAACGTGGGATTACAACAGCCTAAATGAAAAAATAGGACATTTTGTTAGGTTTTTTAGAACAAATAATATAGACATCGTGTCATTAAACAAGACTTGATTAAAAACTAGCGATAAGATAGACACTAAAAAGTACGCAGTAATTAGAAAGGACACGCCAAATGACATGAGAACTGGCGCTCGTTATCAAAAGCAATATACCTAAGTAGTTAGACGGTATAAATACCATAATAGAAATAATAAGTATTAAGTTGCAGGATAACGTCAGTTTATAATAGCCTGCAGAAAAAAAAACGCAGTAACAAGAAATAACCCAACGATTGTAATTGCAAATTTGAATGCCAATCATACTTTTTGGAATTGCAACAGAGTTAACAAAAATGGGAAAACGTTATTCGAGTACATACAGGACAATGATGTAATTCTCTACCTAAATGTTCCAACGCACTTCCTAGAAAATAAAACTACACCCTCAATAATAGAAAACATACAATAGGAAAAAATGTCAACTACCACGCCCAATTGGTAACTAACCAAGACTTTGACTCCGACTACGATCTAGTTCAGCTGATACTGAAAGATCTCCGTTAAAAAACCGCGACAGGACAGTGACTACCTACAAAAACCCTAAATGGATCAAATTCAGACATGACCTAGTGTACGTTCAACGAATACGTATAGTAATAAATCATCATGACACACCCCTGAACCGCCCCTGAAACGCAGAAAGATATGCGCTGAAGCCAGGTTTACAATGTAGCATTTATAAAAATATTTTATATTTACCTCTTTGTGTTAAACAGATAAATCAAAATTTAAAACTCACTTTTACAATACTCACTATCATTAATAGTGAGATACCAATGAAATCACCATTTCCAAACATAACAAGTTACCTGCAGCACTAACACGCGAGTGCCCAAAAATGGGTCACTGTGTACCCGACTACTGAAATACCCACACTATTTTAAACCGGCCAATAACGGACAGTTATTTAAAATGAGCGGGAATTATAACCACCTCTACAAAATTGGAAGAGCCGACAACAACTTTACGCAAACATAAAAATGAAACATAGCAAACAAATCACCATGAAGGACAATAAGAGCACTTTACCACCAAATTTTATAAACAAAATAATAGATAAAAACATAATTAGAAAAATATGGCCGAGCACACGGCCTGCTTGTGAGGTCAAACGCCAAATATAGCATAAAGCAATTAATGGGGAAAAATTGTCTAGCATTAAACCCCAAGATACCTCTGTCTGGAAAATAATCAGATACTTCAGACGTAAAACGCATACTACCCCAACGTTAAAAGACAACGGAGAGAAGGCACCAGAGATGGAGAAAAAGCATCAATATTACCTGCCACATTTGAACGCACACACAACGCAAACGCACCCGACACGACGGAACAGGAGCACATAATCAAACTTGTTGACGTTACTGACGCTTACTTCGGCAAAATAGTAGAAAAAAATGATCCTTCAAAGATACTAAATTTCGAGAAACTAAAACACATCGACGTGCCTCACCAATTCGGCTTTAAAAGGAACCCAACAGCGTCCAAGAAGTAGCAAGAATAGCCAACGATATGGCCATTAACTATAACAAGCAGAAGGTCACCACCACGGTACCTGACATCCAAAAGACTTTTAACACCGCCTGGATCGGGGGTTTAATATCCAAACTCATCAAGCTAGATTACCCCAAGCCAATAATAAAACTTATTCACTCATATCTGAATAATAGGAACCTAACAGTTAGATTCCATAATAAATGCTCGACAGCGAGAGTTGTGAAAACGGGAGTTCCCAAGGTTTTGTCCTGGGCCCGAAGTTTTCACAATATTCTTATACGACCTTTCGTTATTTTTAAAAACTAATACTGCCCTATATGCGGATGATACAGCAATATATGTTCACTCATTCAGTGCAGTGGCAAAGCAAATGTAGATCAGCATAGACATCTTTCAAAAATGTTACCAAAATGGAAAATTAAAATCAAAGTTCAAAATACGAAACTATTACCTTTAGCAAGGAGCATACAAACACAAAAATATTTACCCCTTTAAAAATAGAAGGCCACAAAATCATTGCAAAACCCCCAGTAAAATATCTGGACAGACATACGCAGCTAAACTACAGTAAACATATTAAAGAAATGTTGAGAAAGGTCTACGGGTTAATGACCCTCATGTACTCGTTACTGAAAAACAGCGCGTTAAGTCAAAAAAATAAAAAACTGGTGTACACCGCGATAATAAGACCCCTCTTAACATACGGAGCCCCAGTGTGGTGCGATATATCAAACGCTGCACTCAAACCACTCCAAATTTTTCAAAATAAGTGTCTCCGGCTCATTACAAACAGCGACAGATACACCCGCATTAATGAACTGCACAAAATAGTGGAAGTAGAAACAGTCAGAGATTAAAATGGACCGAATACCAATTAATTTCTATACTAACTAGTTAGAAGTTAATCCCCTAACTAAAACCATCATTAAAATAAGACATAACAACGCTTCTTTTCAAATAAAACACAAACTCCCATACCAATCCCTTCCCATATTCAGACAAGACAATAATTATAACAATTGACATATACTGAAGGCAATAGGTATATACATAAATTAAAACCAAAGATTAAATAAGAAATGAATTACACGTGTACAAATGTGCGAATGGAAAATGTAAATAACGAACGAAAGGAAGTACGAATAAGCTGTATATACAGCAATATGAACGGTAAATGCTATAAGAACTTAATTACTATTGATATGTAGTATTAGAAAGTGTACACTTATCCTAAACTAGATATTTATATAAATGTTCCTAGTGGGTTTAAAAGTAAAACGAGTATAAGTTAGTAACATCACGAATCCAAAATAAAAAATTGTTACAAGGACATACATGCTTGTTAAAAAAATAATGAGAGAAGCCCATTGAAGACAGATATTGTCGAATAACTATTAAAAACAAATGTGTGTACAGCTTAGCAACTAGTCACAGGCTATATTATAAGCGTTATATGTATTACGAAGATGTACAAAATTAAAAATAAAGTTTATGATTGATTGCTAGCTGACAATGAGTTAATGCTGGAGATATGGGTTCAAACCTTAGTCTTACCTTTTTTATTTCATTACAATATATTATTTATATAGTATTTCAATCTTGGAAAATATAAACATATAAAATTTGCGAATTCTATTTTTTAATTATTATCGTGTGTTAAGCATTATCTTTATTAGTAAAATAAAATTATCATTATTAAATAAAATATTAATTTTATTAGTGAATAACAAAATAATAACTAAAAATACAAGTATTATAATGAAATAAAAAAGACGACTAGGATGGTTCGAACTCTATACACACTCACTGGTTGAAAGGAACCAGTTTAAAAATAGTATTTATCTATGTATTAGAACATTGAACGCGAAATTAGGCCAGATCCCATAAAAATTAGTAACTTTTCAAAATAATTATTGATCGATATTCATAGACCTAAATTGTGCCCTTTTAAAAATTACCAAATTCAACTATAGTGATGGAAGCGTTTTCTTGTTAGAAATAAGAGTTTAATCATTAATTCATGGATTCATAAAAATGATCTTGACAGAGTTGAACGATATCTGGACAAACGTGGAAGACACTTGTATCTAAAATTGTTTTGAACTATGAGTCTATTTTTAAGTTAAATGGTTCAATTGATCAACACACTTGCACTCACTAGATTTCTCAAAATCTGTTACTATAAAACACCATTTCAACTTGAGGTGTTATAGTGCAGAGTGGAATATCAACATTGGGTATCTTAGGTTCATTCTTTTTTTTGACCAAACTGCCATATATGGTGAAGAGATTTATTTTCACCAAGATAGGCCACTTCCCCACCACCATGGTAATATATTTCGATACGACTTTCCAAATAAATGGATTGGGCGAAGAAGTAGTGTTGAATTCTTTGCGTGTTCTCTCTCCAAGGGAATTTTTAAAAGATACGGTTTACTGCACAAAACCAGGAACAATTTATGAGCTGAAATATGAAATTAAAAGTCAATGTATTGCAGTTCCAAATATAATGCTTCATAATCCTGTCGAATCCATTAATTGGTTGTTTGGAAAGAGGTGGTTCTCAGATTAAATATTTATAAACAGGCATTTAAATTTTATTTGATACTTTTTAATTTAAACCATTATTTTTAAATCAAACTCTGCAATAGTTATCATTTTTGAGGAACAACTTGTATTTATGCTGCTGAATTAATAAATAATAAACTCAATAATTAAAAATAAATGTAGTAACTTAATTATTTTGGGTGAATTGATTTTACCTATAACTACAGCATGCATATTTTTTTGTGTAGGTGATATTGCGTGCTCGGCAATCCAGAAAGTATTTAACGCATAGTGCAGTTCTGTTGTACCTAGTAGGTGCAAGTTATAACAGATGACGTCAGACTAATTTTCAATATCATTACAGATAATGAAAAATACGCACTTTTAAACGCGTCAAAAAAATGAAATTATTTAGATAGGCAATAAAAAATTAAGTAAGAACCAAACAGAAAATTCCTGATTGCGGTGCCAATGAGTTTACAAATGTTTTCTGAAACCTCTACTGAGGTCGTTTGTGTTCAAACAAATTGGCTTTACGTCATTTTAACGTACGTTTCATTTTGGCAGATAATAAAAGTTAGTAGTGTCAATATTTAATAAAATAAATTGCTAATTTGTTATACTAATAATATATATCCCACGAGTTGATGGAGAAACTTCGTATACAGGTTCTATGAGCAATTCTAGGCGAAAATTTTTTATGAAATTATCAACCGTTTTGGAAATATGGAGGTTGGAAGTTGCTAACCCGCATGGGTGATTTACTCTACTTACATGGAAAAATGTTAGGCTTATTGGGAAAATTTGTTTTATTCCGCCATTTTAAAGTTAAATGGACTAGAATATCATTAATTAAAGATATAAAGTTATCAAAGGAAACAGCTGCCAATGCTCAACATGCTCACCACCTTCAGCAACGCATAACTCAACATGTTTCGCCAACTGTCTTTGCCAGTTAATGTTTTCTATGTTATCTCTTAATTCATCGAACGCTGCGTTAATTTGATCAATCAATTCCTCTCATGTGCCTGGTTTTGTCTTGACATAAACAATTGACTTCACATGTCCCCATACGAAAATCCACTTTTTCCCTTTTATAATCACCTTTTTTCATTCAACTCTTTTGTGTTACACATATTCTTAGGGGCATAACTTTGTCAGAACAAGTCCGACTTCAATCAAAGTGATATACGAAACTATAGTTTTTAAGCTTTCAAACAGTACACTAAACTTTACTAGGAATGCTATCGAAGTGAATTCATATTCTCTCAAAACTTGAACATGTTGCTAGGTCGATTGTTTTAATTTTAATTCAAAAATTGGTATTGAACCCATACATTAAGTGGTTAGTAAATATGTACTAAGAATATAAATGAAATGGGTAAGATAAGTTTTGTTAGCAACATTGTTAATAATACATGGTTCAAATAATCACTCAGAACGTTATATACATGGAGATCCTCGATTGACAATGAAAACAATGTCATACGTAAGCAGACTGATCTTGAAAAATATCTTCTTCTTAAAGTTCCGATCCGTTTCGGATGTTGGAAACCATGATGGCAATACGGACTTTATCAACAGCGGCACGAAACAGTCCAGTTGTTGTTGTATTGAACCATACTTGCAGGTTTTTCAGCCACGATATGCGTCTTCTGCCGATGCTTCTTTTTCCTTCGATCTTACCCTGGAGGACCATTTGTAGGAGCCCATATCTCTGATTGTTGCGCATGATGTGCCCTAGATACTCCAGCTTACGAACTTTTATTGTTGTGAGGAGTTCTGTTTCTTGTTTCCCCATTTTCCTCAGCACGGTGTGGTTGGTTACATGCTCTGTCCAAGATATACGGAGGATTCTGCGGTACAACCACATCTCGAAGGCCTCTATTTTTCGTCTTGATGCCTCTGTCAGTGTCCACGTCAACAATATACGATTCAGAAATATAATAAAAGGCCTTATGCTGACTGACTAAAATCCAGTAGTTGTTGATATGAGTTTGTCTTAAAAGACGTAGTAAAGCACGGAGAAAAACAAGCAAACAGCAGAACAACTAAAAGATGCAAATAGAAGAATAACTTAATGATAAATTGGAAGAAATTAAAAAAATGTCGCGAGCAACAAGCATTAGAACACAGCAAATAACTTTATAAATAAAGAAAGAGAGCTGATTTCTAACGCACAAGTATTGTAAAAATAGGACGAATATATGCAAGAACAGTTTCATGATTTTATAGAAAAACTTACATATCATCAAATAATGACAAAGAATCAAGTCGGACCTAGAATTTGCCTGAAATCAGTTAAAAAGTAGTAAAGCGCTAGGACCAGACGAAATGCATGCTGAGCTACTTAACATGATTAACGATGGCAACATAGATTTCTTCGTTCTATTGCCAAAGAACATCAATGCAAATCGTGCTAGGTATATCGGTTAATAAGCTTTATAAGCAACGTTCTGAAATTATTCCTTCGAATTATACATCAAAAATGTGATAAGGTGACTGATAATGAGCAGAAGAGAAGAAGAAACTAACCTTTGTTTCCAGGTTTTAGCGCAAAGGTGTAGATATCGGTAATCAGGCTATTTTATAGACTTCGAGAAGGCGTTTGACCAGGTGCAGCATAAAACACTATTTGAAATATTGAATAATATAGGAAAGAACTAATAGAAAATATCTACTGGCACCAAATAGTTTCTATAAATATTAATGATAACATGTAAAAAAAGCTAAGAAATCCAAAAAGGTATCAGACAGGGTTGTGTTTTGTTGCCGCGGCTTTTCAAAGTCTATACGAAGATCATTTACATGAATGCAATAACTAGCTTCTCAAGATAATAAAAATTAAAGGAACTATAGCAAATAAAATCCGTTATGCGGATGATGCTATTCTAATGACACATTCAAATTACGACATTTCTCCGCTATTAAACAATCAACGCGAGCTGCAAATCAATGGGCATGAAAATCAACAAAAAAAGACCAAAATATACCCGTGGAATGTAGAAAATTAAAGTATGTTGAGAAGTACAGGGTTCGGCATGGAGGTATAGTGTATTGACATGTGCGCTGAGGTGGACCGAATGTTTGATGATATTGACAGGCAGATGCCATTTCAGTAGCAATAGAGCTTCGGTGGATTTGTTTACAATATCTTCATTCAAACGGATTGTTCTGTGGTGCTCACACAGCGATAATTTCGAAACCATATTAATGTTGGTTGTCATGGTCGCTTTCAAAACCGGACACAATTATGAAGTGGATGAATAGTTTTCAAAGAACCGGATCTTTAAGGCCAGGGACTGTACGGGGAGGTGATCGAACTGTACGGACCCCGGAAAGCATTAAAAGGGTGCGAGGAGCGGTGGAAGCCAACCCTCGTCATTCAGCGATACGTCACGCTCGCGCTCTTCGAATGCCAGACAGGTCAGTTCGCAGAATTTTGCTCTAGGATCCCCATTTCTATTCCTACAAGATTATGGTTTTCAAGAACTGCGGCAAAACGACTTCGTGAGAAGACATAGGTTTGTAGAAACGATGTTGGAGTTGCTGACAGACGAAATCGTTTTGATCATAAGTGATGAGGCCCACTTTTATTTATCGGGGACAGTAAACAAACAGAATTTTCGGTACAGGGTACCCAAAAACCCGCGAGAATTGCATCAACAACCTCTGCACTGCGAGAAAGTAACTGTTTGGTGTAGTGTATTATTGAGCCTTATTTTTTTCATGAAAACGGACGAACAGTGTTTGTTAACACAGATCGTTACCTTGCCATGTTGCGTGATTATTCCTAACCACAATTAAGAAGATAACGCATTAACCTCAACACAATTTCGTTTCAGTAAGATGGGCGACTTGCCGTACATCAAGCTAAAGTTTACATAGACAAACCTCGTGAAGTTCTTTCCCTAAATATAACGTAAGAAATTCAAAGGGTTCCGCGTGATAGTTTCGCCAACCGTCTACAAGAATGTCTCGACAAAAATCGACAACACCTAAGTGATGTGATTTTTCGCAGCTGATTATTTTTTTCTTATGTTTCGTTATGTATTCTTAATTGGCAATGTACCAGTAGTGTATGAAAATAATAAATTTTTCAAAAACAATATACCTCTCTTGGATCTTAGATAAATTCTCAAATAGATTACCGGTAAGAAATTAAAATCTTGGTCACATAATAAGAAATGAAAAATAATACCAATACGCAGTTGATTTTTCAGGTAAGCTAAAAGAAATGTTTCGAAGAAAGATGTCAAATTTCGTGATTTAAAAATATTTTACAATGTATCGGCCTTAACACACCATAATTATCCAAACTTGCAGTAGAAAGGAAGAAACTTTGTTGATGTTAATCGCTATCTTCCATTAACACGGACGCACACGAATGCGTTCGGCCTGTTTCGGCTGCCATTATATGTCACGAGATAGATATTTACTGATTATGAAGTGCCTTTGTAAGGAATCATGGCGAAGAAGACCCTAACCCAGAAGACAGACTTTTCAAAATTCGACCATTACTGAATTATTTCAACACACGAATGTCTACTGTATACGTACTACCCACAGAAACTGCTTTCTTTGGATGAGTCCATGATTTTGTGGAAGGGAAGGTTGCAATTTAGGCAATATATACAAAATAAGAGACACAAATATGGAATCACCATGTACGTGCTTACGGAACCTAATGGGCTCATTTTAAAATTTGCTATTTGCTATTTGCACAAATACGCCTTAGATGATATGGGGGAAAAGGTCACGCACAAAAAGTTGTCATGCATGTCATGAAAGGCAAGTTAGATATAGGACATGCGTTGTATATTGATAATTATTATAATGCTTATGGAACGTCCGCGACATTATTAGTAAGGAAGACATATTTGATGGAAACTCTCAGGGTTGCAAAACTGAAAAAAGAGAAACGGTTTGCAGGTGGTACAAAAAAAGTGGGGATACACATATTACAAATAATGCTATTAAATTCGTACCTTAACTTTCACAATAAATGCTGTAGATGGACACCAATAGCATCCGAACATTCCTGTGGATATCTTAACAAGTTCATGTGTATACGTGTCCACAGCGTGGTGGTGATAATAGGAATGTAACTCCTGAAACTATTCTCGAATTTCTCAGTAGTATGAAGATTTTGTTCGTATACTTTCCCTTTATATCAATAAATTCAGTGACCACAAGGTTGTGCCCAAGAGTAAGTGACCTTTCAGACGTGTAACATGTCGTTCCGTCATGATGGAATGAATAATTTCTCTTCTGTTACAGTGGGGATAAAATTCCTCAATAAGAGCCAAATAGACAACCACATTGATTATAGAGTCAAATATTGGAGGGCTCATTCATGTCATGTAGAGCTCACTCGTATATTACATTAAGATTTTCGAGTTCGAATTGCCAGACAGATACACCATGTCGGTCATAAAATACTGAAGTCCAATAGACCCTTGTAAATGTATCTAATGACTCTAAGGACAGAAAGTTTATTTTTGTTGGATTGTTGTCACTCGATGCAGTTTTAAATTCGCACGGCTGTAAAACTTTTTATTTGTGTGAACCTGTTGAGCTAGTTTGGTGGTAAAGTCTGAGGACACCCAGTAATGATTTTTTTGCGTTATTAATAGAAGTGACACAACAGAAAACACGGCTCTTTGGTGGATCCAATCTCGCGTCATTTCCTCATTAAGCTTGAATGCTGCTGTTATTAGTATTGAATGTTTTCTTGATAAAACTAGTACCTACGTACGCCACCATTATGTCCATTCACATTCACATTCACATCCACATCCACAATACAAATGTTTTAATAATACGAACAAATGTTGATATACTGGTGGAGGATGATGGGCAACGTAGTCGGACAGGAAAAGGGGAGAGTAGAATGACTAAGTGTTGGAGAAAGAACAATTTCAATATAAAAGAAAAACATATGTATGTCAAGATAAGGCAAGTCGTACGGTACATCCCTTAGTAATGCATGGTTAAATAGTCGAAGTTCATAAAAGCTTCTAATCTGCAGATCATAGAAGATGAATATTCCTAGTTTGAATGAGGTCTGATAATATTTTAAACTACATATTGGGTCTAGAACAGGTTTCGAGCAATGCCAGCTATCTTTGTACTTTGAAACAACCAACTGACGTAAAGACAAATATTGTAAACACAATGCGAATAACAAGTATCCATTACAGATAAAATATAAGGACATAAAAGAATTGACAGAAAAAGATCTACATGGTTTAGAAAACTAAGAAATAAAACATATCGCGGAGTGAAATGTAATTCGTATAATAAAAAATATGCTGAATTGGTTCAAAACACCGTCAAACACTACAATATGGAGAAAATAGTGGTAGTTCATCTAGCCAGCACCTTAAAACTGATACCTTAAAATGCAAATAAACAATAATCCCAAATTGAAATAATTAAAATTCGATTATCAGTATCAAAACAAGTGCTACAACAATGTTTTTTACTACTACCACATATGCAATAGCAACCTCGGAGTCCTCAAAAAAAAAAACTAATTATAAAATCGCAATTTCAGCGAGTTACAACATCGCGATAGCTTTAATTTTGGTCCTTCGGGGCGGATTATTACCTAAGACTAAACAGTGAGGCAAACGGGTAGAAATCGAATAGACATTGCATCTATGATTTAAATGCCACATAAAGAAGTTGAAATAATTGCGAGTATAAACGTATAATAAAACTGGTTATTTTAATGTTTTTCAAGATATGCAAAGAAACATTACAGTATACCAGTTTAACGAATCAATAAATTAATACGGTAATATTTATCAGTAAATAATTTTTTGCATTTCTATTTGCAATGATAAATTTGTTTGAAGGTAACGTTACAAACTCTAATGAACCTGGAAAAAACAAATCTGAGTAAAAAAGACATTAAAGTCTAGTTTTCATACTCGGGGAAATATTAGGGCGGTTTGTACTGAAAAATTGTTGGTATACCCAATAGAGAGCAACAGTAACAGCAGATATGATCATAAAATTTCTTTTTTATAGATTACTCTTCTGCGGTTACAGATCATTTTAATAATAATAATAATACGTCTTTTTACAGTTATTTAAAATCAAGTATCAAGAATCAAAATTAATTCTCTTTTTCTGGAAAAGGAAACAGCGAAAGAAATCTATAAAAGGATTTTACCTACATCATACGACTGTTGATAAACAAGAGATTACGTCGTGAAGGTGCAAAAACAACTACGACGTCAGAAATGTCGACAAAGTCCAAGATATAGTTTTAGTCTGAGTGAGTTCCCTTCGTTTTCAATCTTGGATTATATATGCAAAACTTTATACAAAATGGGTTCTGTCTGCTCACTTCAGACCAAAAGCGAATCATATGTGATCATCAACCAATAACTTGCGAATATTTAAGAATTCAACTGATTTTTGTGGCATTTTGAAACTATTATTAAAAACATATAAAATAAATAAAATAGGAATCCAAATGGTTTTTGTACTCTACTGTTTGGAAAATTAATATCGCCAGTTTTTTAGAACGCGAAAAAAATTCTTGGGAAATGCAAACTATTATTGGCAAATACTATATGGTACTTTTGGAGAGATTAAAGGCAACGATCACGGAAAAACGCCCCAGAATGAATAAAAAATGCTGTTCCACTCGACAATCTGCTTATCTTGTTAACATGTCCAAAACATATTAACTATCGCTTTCCCCATTTTCAGTGATAACTTTTTCATGTGGATCGTTTCTCGTTTTAACTTCATTCAGCTTATTTTTTGCAAATTTTTCTGAAATAGTCCATTTATCTATTTGTACCATGTAACAGTTTAGCGTTCCTTACTTTAGTTATTCTATTTTGTTTTATTTCCTACTGATGTATTTTCAATTAAACTCTTAAGTTTATAAATCTTGTTACAACTTTAATACACCCATTTTTAGCGGCAGAACTGGGTACCCAATTTTTTGTTAATTTTTAATCCATACTATTGTAATCGTTTTCGAATCATGTATGTTAAATGTTCTATATCTTTATATATTACCATCTAGTGGTCTACGAACTATAAGAAATATAGGACGTCATTTCCTCCTTATAGTTCTATTTTTTCTACGGTCTTTGGGGCATTTTGTATAAATACATATTAAACCAAACAGGGGATAGAACTCATTATTGATGAATTAATAATTTTAATGTGTTTCGTTAAGTAACTGCCCATATTAAGGCAGTATTTATTTAAAGAAATTCTATTTCCTTTTATAACATTACTGTTTATCGTATACCTTTTCCAGATCAATTATTGCGTCGTGAGTTTCTTCGTCTCCTTAAATACATTATTCACTTGCTATTTTAAAGTTAATGTTTATAGGAGATTTTACAATTTAAAGCTCAAATTGTCCATTCTATTTTTAATTTACCTCCCTCCAGGTTTTAAATATATTTGTTTGAAGTTGTCCAACAGTGGGTATTACAGTAATGCCTCTATAACTTCCTATAACCATTCTTATAAATAAGGGCCATATATGAAGTTCGCCCTTCTGATAAGATTCATATAAATTCTTTGTCATTTCTCAATGTTCTGCGATTTATATTGTTAGGGATTAAGTCTCCTAATTCCAAAGGCTTTCTTGTGTTTTATATTCATATTTTCTTCGAACACTCTTTTTCAGTAGGTTTTTAAAATTCACTATACTGATCCGATTTTAATTTTTTTTTACTGTCTTCCGTACTTTCTGAATTTTATTACTTTTAATGTATACACACTTCTTTTCTCCTAGCTTTTATCTTTTTATGTCTTGTTTATTTTAATTCCATTTAATTCTGCTTTTGTAAATATTTAAAGTACAATTCTTTCTCGTGCGCGATTTGTCGTTTATTTATTTGCCTTGTCATTTTTTTAAAATTTTATTTCTATTCCCAGAATTGCAACTTACTTCATATTGACCTTTATACGTCTACATTCTTCCATGTTGTTCCGTCTTCCATTTCAGATTTATTATCGAGTCTTCTTTAATACAAACAAATCATTCTGCGACTAAACATTTTATTCGCAATCGGTTGACTGAAGAATCGCTGAACAGATTCAAATGATTTTTGGCATGATGAATGGCCTTGGCCTGCTCAAGGTTTATATCATTTTACTTTGATGTTCGATTATCTGCATGCTGATATAATTGACCATCAAAGTGTCCATTGAATTGCAATTGGAATATGTAATTCATTGTTGAGAACTCGCGCACGCGCGTAGTGATATTTTCTATTGTTACATAGAAAATAACTACGCACAAGATTAAACCCTTGAAACTGCTGGAAGTGAACAGTTACAAAATTCGTGTTCTAATTGCTATAGAAACTGACTCTATGACCATTCTATTTTTGTATTTGAAGGAAAATTACACACATTAGATCAAAGAAAAGATATTTAATAAAAGGGATAACCCAGCGAAATAGGTTCGCACCGGCTAGTTTACAATGAATGTGAGAGATCACATTCACCTAAGCACGTATTGATTGTTTATCTTGTTTGCAAAAACCCTTGCAGTTGTGGTGTGGTGGAATACACCTGATGACTGTTATAGAACCAGAGTGTTGAGATCGTCTTTATAAACATCGTTTTTTGTCTGTAGATAATAATCTAAATGGGTTAAAACATGATAAAGGTAGTGAATATATAGCATTCGAGATTAATCTGTCTCCAAATATATCATACAACACTGTCATGGAAACACGGATTGTACTATTGTTTTTCTGGAAGAAAAGGTGTAAAATTTAACCCTCAGTTGATCGTCCAATGGAACAATATGTTGAAGAATATGGAGCTAATTCTATGATTGGGAAAAGTGGGACATCATACAGTAAAAATGTGAAATTTTGTCTCGTGTGTCGTATGTGGGTTCTAAGACGTGCATATGCAGCTGTTTCAATTATTAATGGAACTAAATAAATGTAACCAGACTTCTTTGAATGTCCTCTCTATTGATACTAGTTATACTCAGCTTATGATAGTCCCTCTTTTGTAGATGGTACGCTGTTCTTATTCTTATTATAGGACACGAAATAACTTGCAATATCTTTCCATTAAAACAAGATTTCGGCCCATATTTTACTAAACTCTTTTTAACTAAATATTACAAATGTATCGATTAAGCGCAGTACTGCATTGCCATGTGATGGGTCTGTAACGATAAAGTTCTCCATAAATTTATTTTCCATTGTCAAAACATTAGCCGTTGGCACCGATAGACTTATGACAATAAGTGGCATGGTAATGCGTGACTGAAGAGAAGGGAGAAAGGATAAATGTTTAAAATCACATAGATCAAGAAAGAACAGCATCACAAAAGGAAGGTTTTATTTTGCTTTAATAGGTACACGCCAAACTTTTGCTTTCTCTGTTCCTACTGAACATGCTTTTGAAGAAATCGTGACATATTTATTGCAAGACTATCAACATTAGTTATGATGGGTAACTGGTGTAAATTGGTCAATTATACCATACTAATTTTATTCTTTTGGCACTTGATAACACGCAATAGGATTATAGTTTTTTATTATGTCACTAACCAATGAGTTTTCTACATATGAGAATTATTTATACGCACATTTTTTTCTTTAAATTTTTTGCTCAATTTGGTAAATCTACATATAATTCGGATCGGTCAAGAATGTTCTTCATTATGAGTATCCCTTTTCTTCCACATTATTACACATCTGTATTTTATTTCCGGCTGAACCCACCTTTAAGAAAATCACAAGCGACTATGTACAAAAAACTCAACCGTCACCCTTTTGGTACGTCACGTAAGTCGGTTTTTTGTAACTATTTCGAAAACCAAGGCCTACAGAGAGATTCATTAAGTGTCTACACGTTCATGTGCGTGAAAAAGCCTGTGCTATATATCTCATTTAAATCGCCTTCCGTACTTCCCCTTTTTTATAACTTCAAAAAAAAATTAGATCTTCACTAGAAACCTCAATTTACTTACAACAGCTCTAAGTCTTTAAAGACAAACTATTTTGTGTTCTGTTTTACTTTTTATAGGGTTGGAAGTGAAAGTTTAGCGGGAAATGCCTTGGATTGGAGAAAGTTGCTGGTTTGGAGCTATTGCGTAACCGATGGTGTGGGGTAAAGTGGTTTCCATACGACAGGTAAGTGTTGGTTATAGTTTTTTGTTTTCAGACCTTGAGGACGTTTTTCTATTTCAATTGCCTTTCGAATAATTCTCCTCATGGAATGAGAAATGCAAATAATGATTTTTGTAAGGAAGGAGTTAATTTTGTGGCCTGTTTCTTTATGGTGTTTGGCAAGTACCAAAAAGTTATTACCTTTCCGTACGGTTAGAAAGTGCTCATATATTTGGCTAGATATTTGCCGGTTTGTTTGTACAAGTTCTTAGCAGTTTCCATAAAGTTTTTTTTTATACTTCTCAGAGTTGTGATCTTTTGCTGAACGAATAAAATCGGCTATTTATCCGAAATTCCTCTGATGTAAGGTAAGGACGTTTTTTGTTGGTCGGGAAAGTCTTGGTATTGGAAGATGGTAGTTTTGTTAATATTTCTAATTTCATGGGATAAGGATTTACTGGATGCCTGTTTATGGTAGGGTTGTGGTATCATCGATATATATAGTATCCAACGAATAGGTTTAAGTGAGTTTTTTCTTTTCAAAATCAGTCTTGAAAAAGTTTGCTATGATGGATGAAAGTGGGGAACCCATAAGGGCATTTTTAGTTTACCGATAAAAATCATATTGTAAGTTGATTTCAGTAAGTGCAAGGTTTCGGGAATTGGCACATTGGCGTCAAAGCTGATCATAATATAGCGTAGGAAACTGTTCTAGGAAATGGTAGGAGTTTTGGACGCAGGATGGTGCCTGCTCTGTAAGAGGATGAAGAATTATGGCAAAGTATTTAGCTGAGTTGTGGGTGAGAGAACCGAGTGCGCGTAAAAGAGAGGATGTAAAAGAACTTTCTCTTTATGAATCTTTGGACGACCTTTCATTTTTTGTCCCTCCTTTTACAGGTTGAATAAAGAAAAAACGATAAGAGGTATTCAAAAATTATTTTTACCAGTAGACACTACAGGAACGGAAATTTCATTTCAATGCGTTTCAAAGAAGACATCGACTAAGTGGTGTTCCTCATTTTCAATGTATTGTTGAAATTATATTCTGAAGTGCTTCATTAGTCTTTCCAAATATGTTGAGGAATACGCCTAATTTTTTGACGTATTGCATTTCTTGAGGATTGGTGATTGTCAGGATGTTTGTAAACCTCAGCCTTGATATAGGAAGAAGTCACATAGAGTGAGATCCAGTGAATAAGCTGGCTAAACGTTCAGAGAAACATTTCGTGCAGCACCGCGTTTTCCAGTTGAAGTGTCTAAGATTTGGTATAAAATATTGTCGAATCATTTTCCCATATTGATTGGAAGTTACCGTAACATAAGTTTCTCACATCAATCAACCAAAACTGATATCACCCCAATAAAGAAAGTTTTGTTTATTAACGCACCACAACTACGTTATGTGTTTTCACACGTTTCTAAGTGATTTTGCCAGTCATATTTAGAAAGTTCTTGTATGGTTGAAAACGAAAGTCTTATTATAAAATTTGCTGTATAGCGCAACTGAATCAGTGAAATGTAACGGCCTGTTGGGAGACCTCAGAGACCAAAAAAAAAGAACACCTTCTGGTGTTTGCGTACTCCAAGAACCAGTACTTCTAAAGCTTTTTTATCAATAACAAAATTAACTTTTAATTGGGAAAGTTCCCTGTTCATTTGTTCACAACATGCAGATTACTAAATGCCGGTCTGATTAAAACTTCCTAACTACCTACATCTAATGAAATCACTTTCCGTACCCTCAGATCTCTCTTTGCTTCATAGCCTTTCTTTGAAATCGGAGAGAAAATTTTATTCCATCCTATATATGTACTACTAATATGAGGTGTATTTATAAGTGTGTTTCATCCATTACTATTATGTTTATTTTAATTTAACTAACCATCATTGACTTCCCTATGTTTATTAAGAAAAATATAGGCACATTAAAAAAGGAGGAAATTAGGTTATAACTTGTTAAATTACGTAAGTCTATAAAGCAATTGTCCATCATATTTTAACATACCAGAGAAGCAGAGCCTAAGGTGGTAGAACATAACACAAGATATAGTAAGATGATGTCACTCTAACGTAAGATTATAAAACAATTGAGCAAAAAGCGCATAAAACCAAAGATTTGATTTAAACAGTATAGTATGCTGTTTATAAGAGCATAAAGAGCAAGGTACATATACAAAGTACATTAAGCCTTTAAAATACGCTATTTTTTTTTTTTGATTTAACCTTGTTTGATAACATGTTTGTGTCAGGTCATAAGTTTTCAAAATCATGTTGGATAACTTAAAACTGTACCTTCTCTCTGTGTCATCCCTGGGAGCCATGCTGGAATAACCATCCATCCCGTACATGCCATACCCGTAAGAATTCCCATAGCCGTACGAGCTGCACATAGGGCTTCTAAAACCGTACGAGCCGCCATATCCGTAATCTGTAGGGCAGAAACTAACTAAACGCTTGCTCCTAGAGTGCAACTAATTGCTTACTGCTATACGGTGCTTGGTAGCCGTAGCTGTTTGTGAGCATCGATGTGCTTCCGGTGGACGGCCTGGGCGGCAGAAGCGGCACGTTCCTCGAGCTGCCGATTTGAGGAATTACGGGATTGGGGTTCGAACTCCTCAGAACCTGTGCCTCGCTGTTCGTGTGCCAGGGCTTGGCTGGAGACGTCATTTTGCACCGTACTATGCGGATTCGGTCATGTTACTACCACACGCCACGCGCTTCGAACTTTATCACTAGACTACTGATATACGTCGAATTTACATTCTAATTATTTAACCTTACATGTGCAAATAGTCCAAAATCGCAATTTGACAGACTCATAAAGTCATCAACATAATACGCGTGCGCTGTCGCTTTATACATAAATATCTTTAATTTTAAAAATTTAATTAGTTCTAGTCTTTTTATTGGTTTTCGAGTAATTGCATAAGACGATCTAAAAAGCAATCTAATTGGGTTTCTGCTTATCTTGAAAAATAGCGCCAAATTAATTATTGTACTTTTTGTGTACAATTAATATAGATATGGCTAATGAAGGGTAAGTAAATATAAAAGGTTATTAAGGAACATTACTATGCAGTTATAATTCTATAGCTATTAAGGAAAGTTGCATTTTGAAGGTTAGGTTGTCTAAAGGTATGTTCACATTTAATAGATCAAATATACAGTATGATTCTAAAATTTCTATATATTTTTTTCTTTTTGAATTTGTGTTTAATTATAAAAAAAGTATATTTTTTTGCTCAAATGCTGAAATGTTGAATTATAATTGAGATATTAACAAGAAGTGCTACCACATTTGCGAAACAGAGCCTTCTTGAAAATGAGTGGCTAGAGATACTGTCTTGATTCAAGAACTTTGAGTTAAGACTAACGATAAAGGCTAGTATTACTGAATTTTCACTGCCATGATTGTGATTATATTCTGCTTTGTCCTTTGAATCTTTATAAAATTTCCATTTAGTTTAAAGCATAGAAGAGATTGATTTTTAGACTTTTTTACAGGTCTGTAAGCTTATTTGTGTGAGATGAATATTATTTTAACAAAAACTTGGAAAGGTAAAAGCAATATCAAATAGAGAAGTTACTTTTTTGAATCCCCTCCCTCCTTTTTATTATTTTCTTGTAGATGTTGAGTAGAGTTAGAATTTTAATATTCATATTAAGAGTCTATGGATGACATAGGTGTTTTTTCAACCTCTCATTACTTTTGGTCTAGAAAATTCTGACACTTAATTGTGATGGAGGTCTTAAGAGATGCATTTTTCAATGATATATTTGAAAAACATAGTAGACTGTTATAGTAATGTATTTAGTTTCTTATCATTGTTGAAATATGTGGACTGTCTCAGATTATTTTTTAAATGGACTATGATGGATTAGAAAAACACCAACGGAACTGGAATACTTTTATGAAACTCTTATCTGTGTTGGTCTGTACATTTTTAAAGTATCGTGACATTTAGCTGTTTCATTTTGGCCCAATCAACAAAAATAATTTTGAAAGATCCTGTTTTTGAGAATGTAAACTAGTCACCAATTTTTTCTATTTGAACACTGCTTCAGAGAAAATGTAAAGCCATAAGCGACTGTTTCACATTTTTATATGTCTTTACGATAATGAAAACATTCAAAGACAATTAGTTATCAGAAATGTGTATACTTAATAGCATATAATTGTTGAAATTAAATCTACTAGTCTGTTAGCTCTTCAAATAGATATTTTTAAACCCCTGGTTTTTACAGGACTCCATCCCCAGCACGTTCTCTAGAAGAAATCAATGAGATTCTACAGTCAGCGAAAATTAATCCTGCTGATTTATATCCAGCATCTCAGGTGGTTTACTTCAGTTTACAGAATCTGCACAATAACAATTTTAAATTCCTTGAACTGGATGATCACTTGATGCAGACATTGAGCGAAGGTAGTTCGGTTGTGATTGCGGGCGGTAAGGATGATAATGTTGTAATATGTACCGACACGTGCACGTACGATGTAGCTGAGACCGAAACCTCAAACAGCTTGCTGCTGGTGGAAGGTTTGAAGTTCCAAGACGGCATTCAAGATGTGCCAGAGCGGTCTCTGTCTAAAGTCACTGTATCTGGAATATTTTACGATTATTTGGAAGTCACTCCTGGCAAACCACGCCTGCAGAAACTAAAAGAAATGTTGAGCAAAGCTGTTTACAGGGGGCCAGAGTTAGAAGACGAGATTAATTCAGATGACTTATTTACTTACGAAGATTTGTTAAACAGTATTCAGGCATCGAAGAAAGAGCTGGATGTTGCGCTGCAATCTATGCACGTTGTAAGAATTGGCGACAAAATCCGCATGCTCGACTTTGAATACCATTTCCGATGCTTATCATACATGTTGAACCTAATTGATGAAAACTCATGGGCTGTGGACGAGATTGATTATGAAGAAACTGCAAATTCTCTTGGGGATCTGGTTCCTATTGAGATTCTAAACAGTTTATTCGACCTTTACGCTGAACCATCAAAGATTGTTGATAGCCTGCAGTTGTACAAATATAAAGAGACAGATGTCTGTCGGTTATTGGCTGAAGGTCTCCTTTATAAGGTTGCAAAATTCAATTTAAATGAGTTTATGCAAGCGTGGACAGAGTCTGTGCCAGAAGGGATGTCGCCCACATTAGAGATGCTCCATGGCGTTGCTGTTGTTGATAAGAAATCGACTCCAAACGTCATAAGCCCTTTTCCTGAAAATCAGCTCCCAGAGGGCATAATGGAACGCTTCAAGTGTTTGTTCGAAGCCAAAGAAAAGTGGAGAGTCCCAGAAATTGCTCCATACATCCAGTAAGTTTATTGGCTTAAGCGGCATGTGTAACTATGCAACACTTTTTAGATGCCTGACTACTGATAAAACGGACGTTAACGCACTCTTGGCGAAACATGCCCGAGCGTCGACTATAAATGGCATGAAATATTATTCCGCAAAGCATGCTAAATAAATTTTTTTTGTTGTAAATAAAATTTTTTACAGTTACTAATAATTATAAATTCATTTAAAAAAGTAGGATAAAATTTTAACATATAATTGTAAAATGCTGTATACAGCATCATCATAGTGTTACCATGGTAACAGTAAAATTCATATTAGCTCTGCGCTGTATATTAATACTTCCCACTTCTGGGCAAAGGTCTTCCCCCATAATTCTCCATTCATTTTTGTCCACTGTTTTGGCCATCCATTTCTTTTCAGCTGTGTTCTATTCCTTCTACCTTTTTTTTGAAACGCCCTTTTTTTCTTTTGACTAATGTAGGTATTCATTTTGTTGTTTTGTTTGTTACTTTAGTATTTTACATATTTCTGTTATATTACGTTTTTTTTAGTTCACTAGTTTTTATTTTATCTTTTACTTTCACTTTTAAGATAATTTTTATTATTTTTTTTTGTGTTACCGCAAGGTTATTTTGTACTTTTTTGGTTAGTGAGGTTTGTATACTGTAAGTTATGGTCAATATTACACATGAGTTGAATATTTTGCATTTCAAGCTCGTTGGAATGACCTTTAAATATCCAAAACAGAGCCAAAATATCTTCCAGCCTTGATGAATTCTTCTGATTTCCTTTTCTTGTTTATTCTCAAATTATATTATTTGTTCAAGGTATATCGCTTTCCCTACTGTTTCCACTCTTTTCCCTTAATTTCTATGTGTGTTCCTTGTCTATTTGTGAGAATGTCTTTTTTACATTGATGTTTAGCCCTATTGTTTTGCTTTTGTTTAGTTTTTGCATCATTTTTTTATTTTTGTTTGTGTTGGAGTAAAAAGTATCATATCTTCCTTCTTCAAACCTTCTTCTTTTTTTAAGTAAGCTACTAGCTTGTTTCTAACTGCACAGTCGTATGGTACTATGCAGGTGGCTAGCCTAATCCATTAATTTAGAAGGAGAAGAATGTACTTCACGATCTTCAAAGTTGTTTTTACGAGGGTCAGAGAATGCATTTGATGTTTGTCATTGTTATTGACCTGGAGGTCGAACCTGGAACTGTCTATCAGTGTGGTAGGTTGAGGCCTAGACCTCGTTGCTATCGTGCTCCTACAAACCTGAAGTTGGATAAATATTTACAATTGATATTTTCATATTTGCTGGAGTTAAAAGCTGTGGCATAATCTACAGCTACTATGAATAAAGGTATATTAAATTCGTTGCATTTTTCGATTATTTGGTTCATACTATGATGGATGAAAAGATTTGGCACAAACCAGCTTGTTCTATGGGTTTGTTTTTATCTAGAGTTGAATTTATTGCCCTATGTAATGTATTTATGAAAACTTTGTGTAAGTTAGAGATGAGACTAATAGGTCTATTGTTTCTGTCTTCTTTTTTGTATATCAGTATTATTGCAGGCTTCACCATGGTTTTGGGATTTTTCCTTTCTTTGATATTTTGTTAACCAAAATAATTGTCCTATTACCCTGACGCCTCCCAATTTTAACTATTTATTGGTTATTTTAACATTCCTAGTTTTTTTATTTTTTAGTACAAATTGTATAATTTGTTATTATTCCAAGAATGCCCCTTTTATTCTTCTTTTTTATTGTTGTGAGGGTTTTTTATTGAATACATCTGCTGCTTCTTTGTGGTCAATTTTTTTTGCTCGTTTAGTGAAGTTTTTTTTGTCTCAAGACGTTTTTAGTAACTTTTTTCTGTGTCTGAATATTTCTCCTTATGGCTCTTTTTGGTGCTTTGTTGAATTTGCAATGTTTGATCCTTGTTTTGGTATTTTGATTTCTTTTTTTTTAACTCTTCTCGTCTTCTAATCATTTATCTGGTTTTGTTTGAGAGTCTACTTTGTTTTGAGGCTTTTCCAATATATAGCAGGCTAGTTGGCTTTTGCAAGTTGCAAGTCTGTTGCAAACTCATTTTGTTTATTTATTTTTTGTGTATTTCTGCGAGTTTACTTTTTCCTCTCATTGAAATCATGTATATATTTTTGTTTTATTATCGAATATTTATGCTTTTTCTTTTTTCTTATCGTTTTTATTAATGTTCAATTCCAGTTTATTACTACTCTAGTGTTTAATAATATTTCTTTTGTTAGCTTATTTTTTAGTACATTGAGCGTTTGCCGTGATCTTTTGTCTTTTATAAAGAGTATTTGTTATCACTAATCTGTACCTAGCAGCTAGTTGTAATACTTTATTTCCTCCTATATTTTGTTTCCCTAATCAAGTTTTTCTCTTATATTTTCTTCAAATCTCTTCTATTTTTTCATTAAAATCATCCATCACTATAAAGTGTTCTTTGTTATTGCTGTACTTCACAACCACTTCATTTAGCAGTTGATAGAATTTTTCTTTTTATCCTCTTCTCTAGCGTTTGCTTGAACAATCTTTAATTTGGTTGATTTATCTATTTTAATTTGCATCTCTCTGAAAAGCCTTTGATAATTTGAATTTTGTTTTTAAATTGTTTGTTTATTATTTAATCCAACTTCTTTCTGCCCTTTTGTCTATCCAAAATGATATAGCAGTATTCCATTTCTTCTCTATATTTTTTCTCCAAATTTACTTTTTCCTGCCAGTCCTGTTATTTCCCATTTGGTCTTCAAGAGTGCTTCTTCTACTCCAATCACCCTTTCTTCTCTTAGTAATGTTCTTACATTTAATGTTTTGATATATATATTATTTTGTATTTTTAATGTTTGTTGTCCTCCATTGACAAATTTACTGGGAACTTTTTGTTTTTGTATTTATTTTCTTACTTGTTTCCATATACGTGCTGTATGTTATATATAAGGTGTTTGACAATTATCCCAGGAAACCCGCAACACCATGCTGAATGGAAAATCCCGAACAAAAAGAGGGTAGTGCTATAATTTAGCCAAACGCATAATTACCTAGTAATCACAGGTAACAAGCCGGTCAACGATGAATTACTGTTCGCGGACTGTGCAGCGCACGCGAAAAAAGAAAGGGAGGAGAGACTGGCCGCTAAACAGCCGCGCAGTTTTTAGAAATTAAGTGAGCCAAATAAAATAAAGGCGCGGACAAATCGTTTTGGAATAGTCAGGTTTACAGCAGCAAAAAAATCTGGATTTAATTCTCTAGGTACCGCTACTTCTCTGGGCTGAGTTAAGCTCCGCCCCTTTTCGAACGCACCGCGCGCAGTAATTTGTATAGAATGGAATCTGAAGCAATTGATCAAAGCGAGTCGGGATGATAGTATATTGGGGACATAAGTATTTATGAATAAGAGTGGCCATAGTTTTGGATGTTGGGAATATAAACCATTCCCATTCCTCTGAGAGGGTGAGCTACTACTCAGTTTTTGTGAACAGATTAAAAGAGCTAGTCTTTTGAGCAATTCACCAATTCATCACTTATTTATAGTATATAGTAAATTTATATATATAGTAAACGCTGATTACAATTAATGGAATTAATAAAATTAACCGTTATTAAGCTCAATAATGTTGCTTCGGCAGTCGGTGGTGAACCAACCTTAAGCGGCGAAAATTGTCAAAGTATAGGAAAGAATTCAAAACACAGCTCGGGAAAATGCCAGATTGCAGCGAAAACTACGAAAACGAGATCTCGGAGGGGCGCAACATCAGGAGTATCAAATGCAAATACTGTAACTCCACCATCCTGAAGCAGTCGGTGGCAACGTTCGCAACTGTACAGGTTAGGTTTGTTTTTATTGCTGCTCGATGTTTGCGAATATTTTGGTTGCAGTTCCAGCTGCCGCTGATGAAGCAAGTCGGCGGCACCCCCAATCCAGAGACGGAGGAGCTGTCTTTGTTCTGGCTGGTGACCGACATGTTGCTGTTCGAAAACGTGGGCTTTTCGAACACCGTCGGAAACACCAAGTATCTGACATGTGCCGACTGTGAGGCAGGGCCTATTGGCTACTACGATCTCCCGAGCAAAAAGAGCTATGTGGCGCTCAGTCGAGTTAAGCATTCCTAGAATATTCAATTGTAAGGTAGGAGTTGACGTACAAAGGTACGGAGCATGAGTTTGTTGTTAGGAAGCGAAACGACTGAATGGTTTGATTAAATACTTTTGTAGGCGTAAGAAGTAGGTTTAACTGTGGTTATTAAGACTAACAAGTATTTTGTTGTTATTTCAACTGGGGAAACCACACTGTATGGAATGTAACAACTTTCTTTTATGATGTTGCTGTATTGCAGATGTAACAGCTGAGGAGAGGTTGGAAACTGCATGTTGAATATGAAAAACATTTTTATTGGAGTTTGAGTGTCACAGAGAAATGCAATGTATGTTTGAAATGAACCAAATAAAATGAATAAAAGCGATCAGATCAAAACTTTTACGAGTAAAAGGTTGCATGTTAGGTGCCAGCTGAAATTTAAAATATATTTAAGTTTTAATGTTCTTCTTGAAAATGTGTAAAACACTACAGTTATACTGAGCGTTAAATTTTATAATCGCACAACACATGCTTTAGATTTCACTTATGTTTGCTCTTATAGATTACTGCTCACTCTGAATGTTTTTTGAACAGATAAAATTTGCTTAGAAATGTGTATGGCTAAAGAAATGTTTGATGAAATATTTTCAGCATTGTGGTTGTGTTTGTTGAGATTTACGCAATCTTAATGATTGGAGAATAGTTCTGTGTTAAAGTGCCTACATAATGGTGATAGTTATAGAAAACAGTATGGGAATTGTTTGATGCCGATTTGTTGTTTTAGTTTTAATTGCTGTATGTACTGATTTTAGTTTATTGTCTTGTTAGTGTTCTGTCTATGAGTATAATATTTAGCCTTTTAATATCACACCAAATTCAAGGATTTGATGCTTTTTAAATGTTATTTGTAAGGCCAAGAGGCTATCAACACTGTCATGCTTAGTTTAACGTAATAAGGGAGTTTGTTTTATCATAGACAGTTGATCTATATGTGATCTGCTATTGCAGAGCTTAATATTTAATAGAGTTTATTGTAACTAAGTAGAGTAGAGCTTTTTGTCGCTTATGTCTATTTGAATTTTGTAGATATGAAAATGTACTTAATGCTTTTGAAATATTTCATTATGACAGATTTAGAGGAACAGCATATTTTTAAATACATCTTAGATTTCATTTGGATGTGATGAATTTTTTCTGTACAAACAGATCTATAACAACTTACTAAATCGCACCTTCCTATCTTCTTTAAATGTTGGTACTCTAAAAGAATAATGTTTTGTAATTTTATATGCATTAGTTAAAATGTATGTAAGTCTCTTTGAATGATAGTGTTGTCATTTTTTGGCTTCACAAATAACATTTGAAAACTAACTAATGTTTTAGTTTGTCCTTATATTTAAAACAACTATCTGTGACTCTTGAACTCAATAAAAATCAGTTCTTGATATTTAGTTAGGCTGATTTTGATTTTGACTGTATGGAATACATATGCATTTATAAAATTACATCACAATATAGTCATATAAGATGTCCATCATTTTTATGCTAATGATCTGACTAGTCAACACTAACACTAACTTCTTTACCTTTCTCAGCTGGATTCTTGTATTGTTCTGTGATTACATGTGTGGTATATGATTTCATGCTGTTATGGGATGCAAACGTGCAAGCAATGTGCGACGCTTACTTGTGTTCATATTTTACTTAATTTAATTAGTACGATGATGTGCACAACTACTGTAGTCGATGAAGGTGTGAAGAGTAAATCTTGAACTGCTTAGGGTGTTTCTATTAGGCTAAGTATTGATGTAAAATATCTGAAGTTTAATAAACAGTTTGATACTCTTCCTAAGGGAAAGTTGCGATTAGTCTTCATTCTTGTGAGCTAACGGGAGTCAAAATGGCCATTTTTCGCACACTACTGTGATGCCACCTACAAAATTGGTGTTTTGGAATAAAAATATTACTGTTAAAATTTATCATAAGTTGTAGGCTGTCTTGTAATATAGAATGATTTTGTTTTGATCGCAGTAATGCAAATACGCCTTCACTCTACAATTATTATAGAAAGAGATACTTTTATTGTAAAGGAAATGAAATACAAAAGAAATCTAGAGTATGCAAGAAAAAATATTTTTGATTTTTTTATTGTCTAATTTTACACTTTTTAGTGTAGTTTTGACATTGTCTCAATATAATAATCAATTCTTATTGGTTGATTGTTTCAGATAATGGTAATGTTTTACGGTTTAGTTGACTTCTATTGGATAGTAGTCAATTCTCTACCACAGTTCTGAAGGATGGCTGTAATATGATGTGTACTGGTCAGAGAACTTTTTTAAATTATGACAAATATATTGTGTACTTCCAACCTCCCATTCCAAATCATAAGCGAGATTTCTTTATATGTGGGTAGTTATATAAGTAGCTTGCTTCACATACTCCTAGAGAGCAACAAGAATAGTACAAGTGGTTATACATACTAATATTCTATGGTTGCAAATCGTTTTGATGTTAATTTGTTTGAGTTTTGAGTAACAATCCAAAATGGATAAAATTGGGACTTGTGATGTGATTAGATTCTCTTAAAGAATAGAAATACTCAACAAAATCTATTGAGATATTTTGTCTATGTTGGGTGATTTATCTTTTTTCTATGAAACCGTTTGACTTTAATTGAATTTAAGTGAGATGTGGTTTTGGCTGATAGAAAAGTGAAAGTGTGTAAGTTAACAAAGACCACAGGTACCTCAACTGAGTGAGTTTACTTCATTTTGCATAGTGGTTTAATGTGAAAAGACTGCATTAAAAAGCACAAGCAAAATCATATGCATAAGCAAATTGTTTGCCACTAGTAACAAAATATGAATGAATTTTTTAAACCATTTTGTGACTATAGATGAATCTTGGATCACCATTATATAACAGGAACGAAGCAGAAATTCAAACAGTGGATTCTTATGAGGTGAATTTCATTGGATTGATTACCTTGGGAAGGAGGCAACCATTATTGTCGAATATTATGCAGCGCTTCTGCAGAGACTTAAAGCTGTGATTGTTGTAAAAGGTCCTTGAGTAACTAAAGTTATGCCAGTGTGCTGATGCACCACGGTATTTAAGCCTCGTCGTTGAACAAAAATCAATTAAAGTTCTCTCGGATTACCAACTCTTTTCGAAACTGAAAACTTCCTGGCTAGTTGTTCTTCAACGTAATAAATCGATTATTTCTTGCAGTCGTTACTTGTCTTCCGCATTAACCACGTCTTTGCATATAACTCTAATAACTCTAGTGGTCAGTAAATAAGGTATTTAATTTCAAATGCATGAAGTCTGAATAAAAACAAAAACAGAAGGTGTATGTTTAATTCTTGTTTTAAAGTCATTTGTGCAACATAACGGAAAATCGAACACCATGTCAACAACCTAATAAATGATAACCAATCTTTATTAGGTGATTAGATTTATGTGTTATATTCATCATCATCATTATTATTTAGCGTAAATTATTCCATTTTTGGACAAACACCTCCCCTAGCTGTTGGCATTTTATTCCATTGAATGTGAGTCCCGTCCATTGTTTCCCTGCTGTTCTCTCGATATCGTCCCTCCACCTTGCACGTAGTCTACCTCGAGATCTTCTACCAGTCCTCGGTTTCCATTCTGTGATCTTCCTGCTCCATCTATTGTCCTCTCTTCTCATTAGGTGTCCAGCCCATTGGCACTTTAATTTGGCGATACAAGTTACCACGTCTTCTACTTTTGTTTTATTTCTAAGCCAGATAAAACAAAAGTAGAAGACGTGTTATATTACCATATATTAATTATTTTATGTGAAAAATTAATAGTGCAGATAGATTCTAAAACATTACAAAAGCTTGATTTTGTATTTTTACAATTTTTCTGTTGTACATATACTCACATATATAGACATATTAACACACTCTCATATAAGCTTTATACGCATGCACAGACGCATCAACTCTCTCTCCCCCCTCCATTTTCCATACCTTCTCTCTCTCTCTCCTCTTTTTTTTATACCTCCTCCCTTCCGTTTCCCTCCCACACCTCCTCTCTCCACTTCGTCTCCCATCCCTCTTCTTTTCCCTCCCTTTTCATACCTCCTTTTTCCCCCCCTTCCATCACACACATACATACACACTTGTATTTAAGGTTGAATACTAACTTTTGTTTTTTTTGTGTATTGTTGCACAGTGTAGCTGTGGACCATTGTATTAATAAGATGCAAGCCAGCATAGTTTCTCCATTGCGATGTATTGCATTGTATGTGGTTGTACATAAAATGCTGACAAACGCACATTTAACTTTATACTTGTTAGGTAGTGGATTTGTGAATGTTTGCCAATTGCCATGGCGAAGGTAACTATGGTCTAAATCTCAGAATTTTGAAATCAAATTGAAGTTGCACATCTAAATTTTTGAGTCTTGACATGCTTTCGCATATCTACACTATATTTCCGCCATGTGGAATCTGTTGTTTGTCGAGTATAATTGCTATGCCTAATGGTAGAGTATAGAACGTTTATTCTTTTCGATTACAATTTTTGCACTTCTGTTGGTGCCTTTTCATTTCAAATAACCAATTTCTTCACGTTTTGATTTAGTATTGAAGTTATACTACCACGTTTTGGTACTCGTCACAAAATCATGGATCTCTGTTATCGTAATTTTCAACGTTTGTTTGTGCCAAACTATTTGCATTTGCTCATCTGAGGGCGAACGAGGAAGCCAAAGTTTACAAACCCTTCTAATATTTAGAATATCAGGAACACTTAGTGTTATTTAGTAGGTTATTATCAATTACGTTTGCTACTTAACCAGCATTTGACTATACCATAGATGAGCTATCTGAGCGTTGTGTTTGTCATTTAGAATTATTCACGATCAAACTCGCGATAGTAACGAAATAGTGTTTCATGAAGATCAACTTTAGTTTGTTCATTTACTCTTCAATATACAGTACTTTGTTAAAATTGTTTATTGGGTTTTCGAAGTTTTTCTCTTGACCATTCATAATATTCAATACTTTTGGAACAATTTATAACATCGTCATAGTATTCTTTATGCGATTTCCAGAATTCTGAAATAAGGTTCATCACGTTCAGGTTTACTTGGCACATATTTTTTTTTTTGTAAAGGTTGTTAATTGTGTAGCTTTTTGATATTTCTAGAACATTCCATGTGATGTGAACTGAGACGAATCTTTTTGCATGTTTAATTTAATTTAGATATCCTTATACGCATGATATTACGTTTTAGATACTACTAATGTATGATAATTCTAGTTTTTTCTTTAAAGAATCGAATAACGAACAGTAGGTTGTATGTTCTTGATTGCGTTGAATGCGTTCTTAAACAAAATTAAATCGTCCCGTTTAGTTTAAATATAAAAAGTGTATTTACATAAATATGCAAGCTGATTTACATACAAAACACTTACAACAATATTTCAGTTACATAATCTAATCATAGAAATAACTTAAAAGAAAAGGAACAGCAGTATTAGAAATTTTATAAATAGGTACGTTAATTTACTTCATAAAATGGGTTCGCTGGTGCTTTAGCCAAATATAGGCGCTGAATAGACAACTTGAAGTCAAGAGAGTCATCAGAAGTGCAGAAGACAGCACGAAGCTTTGCGTCGACATGCAGATCCCTTCGTTCTGTGTGAAATTAATCGTCGTTTGCCCTTCACTTAGATCTTCTGGTAAAATTACTTTTAACGTTTTCCCCATAGTCACTGAGCTGTCGTCGGTAATGTTTGAGAGGTGCAGGTCACGCTTACGCCGCCCGGGTTCCGTTTTCTGGTTAGGCTCCGGACACATTTCACAATCTGTTTTGCAGAGATCCACGTTGCATTCCAAGATGAGGTCCATCACGTCTGGGAACTTGAAAGCGTTGAAGAAGGCGTAGGCCATAATGGAAGCTCCCGTGTCGCCCGTGTTTCTGGTTTTCTGGAAGGCGCCGAATAGCTTGGGTTTTAATATGCATCCACTGTCGTCAGTAAGAGCCACAACGTTGCCCCCGTTCGAGTCCTTGGCACGACAATCTTTCACTTGAATGTCAAACCCGGGGTCTCCGCTTACAGAAACAACTAGTGTCATTACTTCTCCAATTTTAACAAGACCATTGACTGGTGGTGCAAATGGGCCCTTTCCTAGTTGAATGTCTAACTTAGCCATTGCCGTGTCTCCACTGAAAGTGACGATTTCTTGATTCAGCATTCCCACGCTCAGGGCTACATTTAAAGCCTTCTTTAGATTGCCTTCCCACAAACACCGCACTGCACGGACGGTGTCCCATACTTCTTGAATTCCTGGTTCATTTTGCAGGACTAATATGTTTTCCAAGTAGGACTTTCCTTGAGTGTCGAAAGCATTTACAAACTCTGTGCCGCAGGAATTAAGGCTTACAGTGAAGGTGTACTTTGTGCGACCGGAGTTTTCTTTGACGTATCTGCATTCAGGGTTGTTGTAGTATCCTTTGGAGTATATGATGCCATCAAATTGTCGGTTGAATTCGATGTTAATTGTCATCATTTCTTTGGAACACTCTACGTCGATTGCGTGGATGTGCGGCGGGTGATTTAGATCGTCGTCAACAACAGGAGCCACTTCGGTGGTGACTTGCGAGCCGTCTGGTTTGTGATCTTCCCCACCGTCGGTGGGAATAATGTTTTCATTAGGTGATGGAGTAGTAGTCGGCACCGATGTAGAATGGACGCTTGTGAACGGTGTCTGTGTTTCGGGTTGAGCAGTAGAAGGTGCTTCGGATGTTGGAAAACCTGTGGGGAATAGCGGATATCCAGTACTGAAAGCTGGGTAGGTGGTAAGACCACCACTAGTAGTAGGAGCACCGGTTGTAGGGCCAGGACCAGCCGTGGGATAGCCGGTTGTAAATCCAGGACCTGCTGTAGGATAGCCGGTTGTAAATCCAGGTCTGCCTGTGGGATAGCCGGTTATAGATCCAGGGCTGGCTGTGGGATAGCCGGTTGTAGGTCCAGGGCCGACTGTGGGATAGCCGGTTATAGATCCAGGACCGGCTGTGGGATAGCCGGTTGTAAGCCCAGGACCACCGGTAGGATAGCCGGTAGTGGGTTCAGGAGCTATAGTTGGAAATCCGGTTGTTGGTCTTGGACCTCCAGTGGGATAACCGGTAGTAGGAGAAGGATAACGTGCTGTGGTAAAAGGAAAACCTGGATAACCAGTACTCGTAAAACCTGTACTGGGACCTAGTGAAGGGAACGCAGTGCTTTGGCCTGGATAACCACCGGTGGAGGGGCCTGGATAGCCACCAGTAGTAGAGCTAGGATATCCAGTTGGCCTGGTTATACTGGGATAACCGGTGGTCGGAAATCCCGTTGGTGCTGGGTAACTGGTTGGCGGAAATGACGATGTGGTGAACCCACCAACTGTAGGCGTTGTGCCTCCGGGAGCGGTTGGATAACCGCCATCTACAAACGGTGGCTGAGGAGTTATGCCGGCTGGGGGATACCCATTGATCGTATTGTCCCCAATATTGTTGTTCTGTCCTTGAGGTTGGAAAGGCCGCGGTTTTTGAGTGTTAACAGGCGGCAGGTATTCTCTTAATGTTCCTTGTCTAACTGAAAATAAAATACAATGTGTCATTGCAATTCAGTTTTAACAATTTAATTAGCAATCTGGTAATGGAAGCGTATATTAATTAAATAAAAAGGACAAAATAGACCAAAATTAGTACATTAAGTGTCGAAAGCAACGGTAGAATGAACCATATAATTAGAAATCAGTTTATGAGATGGTCGAAAGATACGAAATTCGTGTAAGAGTATGTAAAAATAATTACAAAAATTAGATAAAGAGAGAAATTCGAGTAATGCATAATAGAATAAATTGACATCCTAAAAAGTTATAACAGTGTAACAGTATACCAAGGAAATTTAAAGTTTATTATATGTGGATACATAAATATACGGTAGGAAAAAGAGGAGAAAAATCGATCCTTTAATGTCATACCTGACATGAAGTATTTACAAAAATACAGAGAGCAAAACTATAGGTAAACAACGAAAGAAAAAACCTAAAAGTGTCTGATACATAGGTCTTGAAAAGTAGCAGCTAAAAAAATATGAATAGAACTATTTTGGATGAAATACTTTTTCTTCAAGAAGAAATAGGCCTATTAGAGTGATGAACACCTTTTGACCGTCATTGGCTTCGAGTTCAGTGTTGATAGTATCGGCTAGATGAGCATAGTTTCCTAGTCTGTCAGTAAATGCGGATATCATGAAGATGGATTAGTGAAGCTAGTATTGGACAAATTGGTTTCTTTGAAAAAAATGCAACATTTTGAGTTACAAGTGGTTTCCGGAAATATGTTTAAAACAGGCCTTATAAAACTGTATATAATAGGATGTAGGGCTGTAGAACAGTTTCCTAAGGAATTTTTAGTGATAGTGTTAATAACTGTCGGTACAATAGGTACAATACTTAAAATAGAGGTAAGATTTTTACTGTGTACAGCAGTGTGCAAAATCTGCCAAATACGACTGATGTCGAGTTGAAGTTCTATTAATATGAACTTCAATTAGTAAGCGTAAATCGCGGTGTCTTGCGAGAAAAGTGTAATTTGTGTCGATGGGTGTATGAGGCAACTGTTGCACTATTTAGGCAAGGAGATCTACCGCAACACCAAGTTAAAGTTTTAGATTCAGCTACATTGCTTAATATTTTCGAGAGATATATTTAAGGCATATATAAAACCTCCCGATAAAACTAAAATTTTTGCTAATAATTTGAAACATCAGCATCATCCTAGCTCCACGCTTATGACGATAGAGCCCCGAGAACATTTGGCGACTAAATAATATAAAGAAGTTTTGGGCTAATTCAAGTGTTAAAGACTTCTGCCATTGCACTACCCATCTACATTTTCAATGAATAAAAAACTGTAGAATCTATGAAGTAACCAAGATCTTCCATAATATGAACTATATCAGGACATTAAAGAAAGTTTTTGTTATTGATATTACAACTTATTCGAATAGTCAATTTGGATACTCCACTGTAAACTCATTAGTAGAACATCTCTAAACTGACTTTATGATATTGTCACAAGCGTTATTTAACATCTTTGAGACTTCTTTGGCCTTTACGATACAGGATATTATTAATCGTCATCTAACTTTTCCGTACAGTATAGCTCTTCAGAAAGAGCATGATGGAGTAGAAAGTTGGTATGCCAAATTTATTTAGGTGTGAACAAGTGACACGACATCCTGAAATGGCCCTCGATAAGAGACATTTCGTGGAAGAAGTGATTATGGTAAGGACATCTGCATATAATTTAAATTATATAATCCACAGGCTGTCTTCTAAAAACAGTAAACTTTGCACACCACAATTTAAAAGGGAACTAGTGGAACTGTCACAATTGTGGCTTGAAAGTAATATCCTTTTATGGAGGACGAATAGTTTTATTTAATTAATTTAGGTTATCTGAGATAGAAGAAAAGACTCGGGTACACTAAAAAGAAGCACACGAACCTCAAGATAATCATCTGAATTGAAGGCTCAAGGTTACTTTCTAACATTTTAACTATATTGTATATACTTGTATATACTGGGGGTTTTCTATTGCATTAGATGAGATTTCTGTTACTGCTGTTCTGTTTTCTTTTAAAATTTTCTATAGACGTTTAGAAGCAAGATGATTTTTTGGGCAGCAAAGGCGTGGGAGCCCCTTAATTCTAATGCGCTCAGGTTCTTTTTTGAAGCCGCCGCTTGCCAAGGCTTCAATAAGATTGCAACAGGAATTTACACCGACAGAGATACAGAAAACAATACCTGTGTGAGCCGAATTATTTTAATTGTAGCGAAAGTAAATTAAAATAATAAGACAATATGTATCCGTGGCTGAAAGTGAAGGTTTTGGTAGCACCTTGCAGCTATTATGTGCTTAATGGAGCGCATTGTTTCACTCCTCACGTTACAGAGCATAGAAATAAGGAAACATGAATAATACATAAATACCAAGAAAGAAATACTCAACCACAAATCTAGGACATGAAAATTAAAATTACAAGCACCGGAATGAAATTTTTCTTTGCCACAGGTATACCAGTTAGAGTACCCTGGATATCGATTAGAGGTCTTGGGCATTAACGGTTAGTTCTTTTAGAGACACTGTTGTGTAGTGTTTCTTAAATTAACAAGGTATTTTTAATGTAGATACATTTTCTCATACTTTTAAGACTATTACTATATCTTTATAAAGATTGCTGGAGAATAGAATGTAGCTTTATTTCCAACCAAAAAATTAGCCGTTGAAAAATTATCTGCGTTTTGAGTTAAAAAGCTCGTAGAATCCAGAAAAATTCGCTAAAAATTAAAAATACGTGAAATAAGACAACTAAAAAATCACAGAAAAAATGGATTATCAAACCCTTATTTGAACCATCGATAATCTGTTATTTGGGGATTGGTTTTACCACATACCTTTTTTTTTTAGTTGGGGCCTACATACTAGAAGGCCACATACACGAGTTTCTAGCGAGACTCGAATTCGCCCGTGCGCTGGGTTTTCAGACTAGTCTTCTAAAGCGACACGCTTTATAAAGGAATTGATTTTTTTCGAACAGGAAACCAAATTTTGATTATTAAAAATACAATAAGCTTTGTATGATGTGTGAATGTGCGTGGTGGTTGGTGTTTTTTTCCAAAGAAACACAACAGGGGACACTATGAGTGTTACAAATAAATGAGTAAAATTATTAACGTTCTGCAAATTCTGGATTCTTTATTAACAAGAGGTAAGACAACAACTTATACTTTAAATAGGTAATAGTTATGTGGTAGCAAACCAATAAAATGCATAGTCTCTCTAAATCAAAAATGGCTCAGCCAATCATTATATTTAAAGACTCTGTTTGTATCCATCTTCGAACTTAAATGAGTCTTGATGATAGGGAAGAAGCGAATGCATAAAATAGGATTCGAAAATTTGCAACTATTAGCAACTATAAGAGCATACTAACGTTACTAACCTTTAGTAACAGTCACAGTAGATTGAATTTATGGAGCACGAAAAAGTCGAAGAGTTTTGATATACAGAGAAATACATAAAAGAGAGAAAAGTGACATAAAAATGCGGAAGAAGAAAGAAAGTAAAGCATATTTTGAAAAGATCAATATATTATTTATAAATAATGCAGTATATATGTCTAGAAAGGTTAAAAAAACCAAGAAGAAGATGAAGAAGATGAAATAGAGCAAATAAAAATGAAAGGTGGAATAATAATATAATAATAAAAATAATAATAAAAAGAGTACAATGTAGCATGAGTGTTCTCAGAAATTTGACAGGAACCAGCAGACCATATGTCAACAACGGTAAAGTAAGAGAAAATAGTGCAAGGTGTAAGATTATATAGAGCTACGAAGGCATACTTTGACTATGGTATTGTGTTACTATAATAAAGATATGGGTATAAATATCCAAAAGAATAAAAAAGAAAGGGATTAAGTAAGATGAAAATGAAAACAAATACAGCAATATTTCAGTCACTACAGGAGAATAAAGCAGAGTGTACTAATGTTGATGAATATCAAATTATGTATTAACTAAAGGGTAAAAACGTCCTAAACCAGAAAAACACCAATATGAGTAATTTAACTGAAGAACTAAGTAAGTGATAGATGGTTAGTTACTAAGAGGAATAAAAATTGAGGCGGTACATAAGAGGAAGAAACAAGTAAGATATATAATAAGATAATAAAAGATTGTTTGGATACACGAAACGACGAAAACAATAAGTTAAGATGAAATTTTAAATAAGTTAATGAAATGTGCAGGAAATGCAAAAAGATAACTTCTGAGAAAACATGAATACTACATTGATTTATATATTTCAAACAAACTTTTGGTACTATAATAAGACAAATTAATAGAAGAAATGAAGGCTATTAACATACTGGCAAAGTTCATAAAAAATAGTAAAAAGGTCCAGACTAATGTAGAAGGGACGAGATAAAGTGATACACAAACAACTACTCTTTTCAACATAGCGTTGGAAGGAGCAATTGAAATAAAAGACTTTAAAAAAACTTACCGTTAAATAGTGGTAATATGAAGGGGGAAAAGTTTAGAAGATGCAAAAGAAGAAGATAAAGAAGTTTAAATTAGTCAAATGAATAACATACTTAAGACACATTAGAAAAAGTAGATCTAAGTTTTAAAAAATAAAATAATCTCAACAGCTGAGAGAGACGGAAAACGGGAAGAATGGAGGAAGCTTGGAAATAACGAAGCGTACTCTATTCGGAAATGGAGCCTATTGGAAGTATCACAACAAAAAAGGACGTGTTCATTTTATTCTATAAATTGTTGATGTTGACACTGTGAGAGTTGTCGGAAAATGGAGAGAATTGAGTGTCATACAATGATAAATCATTTATATTTAAGTGGAAGGTTGCACAGATAAGGTGGACTAGGACGAAGTACATGGAGACTAAGACTGTCCAAATTAAAATGGAATTATATGAAGTACATAGAGATTCTACATTATTCTTGAAGATTGAACAAATAAATCTAAACTGGACGAATCAGAAGATGACAAATAGTGTTACATCGGTTGGGAAGGTGCCAGTCATATTTTTTAGGGGTTTCAAGACAAGGAAAAAAAATAAAGACAAGATTTTTTGAAAGACCAATTCATTCTTCTATTTTTCACATTGCTCTAAGTGACTTCTTATGAGTGTTCTCAAATCTAAAAACCTAACCTAGTATTTCAATCAATGAGTTAGATTAAGTGTGTGGCTTTCACTGATGACCATATTGAAAGTAAACTTAAAAATGGTGTCTAATTAAACGTGAGAAATAAATCTGAAGAGCTCTACGTAAAGTAGCTACGCATCATCCTTTCAAGATTGAAACAGTCTGTGATGGATAGGTACTTGTAATTTCATAGATAAAAGTGATAAAATTGTAAAAATTTAAAAAACAATAACTAAGAGGTTGACCTCTAAAAGATATTCGATTTTTTTAGTATAGTTAGTAATTGGAGATCTATCAAAATTAGATCTAGAGGAAAATCCAAAATGAGACTGAAGAACTAGTTAATAGAAGACAGTAAATTCGGAATAACAACGGGGAACACACATTGAAATTAAAAAATTAAAAACGCAATAAACTGACAATTGGAGATTGAAAACTACAAATCAAATAAATTTCTTCCAAAAGATTTCAAGTTTTGAAGAAATAATAACGTTATTTTATCTGTACTACAACATGATTTCGACTATGAGAAACAAGGATGTATCTGCTTATTTATTGAGAATGTGTCTTATGATGACCAAATAAAACAATTCTTGAGGATCATTTGATTTCAATTGTTAAGGTTCTCTGC
This sequence comes from Sinelater perroti, assembly GCA_036346155.1. Classification (NCBI taxonomy): domain Eukaryota; kingdom Metazoa; phylum Arthropoda; class Insecta; order Coleoptera; family Elateridae; genus Sinelater; species Sinelater perroti. Next base: position 689,911 of record JARFIY010000276.1, read on the forward strand.
AACTTTCTATGAAGTTTTGTATACCTAAAGATTTTTAAAACTATTCACTATTCATAAATTAACGCAGACTTCTTTGTAGAAACTTTTCTAAAGCCTTAATGTGGTATTTTTGAAGAAATCCAGGAGCTGCACTTGTGTAGCAGAGTAGATATAATTACTCATCGATACATTTTTGCTTTGTTTTTTATATTTAGGTTATGGTTGCGAAAAAGTTGATTCTTTAATTATTAAAAAAGTTTTGAAGTAGCATTCTTTTGATTTTTGATCTCATCATTTACAGTTTCCCGTTCATTAAGAATACTGCCAAGGTAACTAGTGAGTTTGACTTATTAGGTGCTCTCCATTAGTATCTACATTCTAACTATCGTGCTCTGAGGGTCTACTTTGGAAGTATTCGAAAACAAATGTGGAGGCCGGATGTGTTTAAGTTTGAAGAGACTGTCTTCAAATCTGCATTGTAATTCAAGTATTTGCTCTTCTAGTTTTTGTTTATAATAAATGTTAAATAAAAACATTGAATTACATCAGCTTCTTGTTTAATGTCCAATTGTCTAATAAATGGATTTGCTGGTACACAATTAGCAGAAGATTGTGCTTCTATTAGATTTATCTGGTTTGTTGTTTTCTAGTTAAATGAATATAAAATTTTCAGTTTATTTTTAGTTTAAAGCTACTTTGTGATTCCAACTAAAACCTCATTGTTCTAATAAGAGATTCTCCCCAAGGATAGTTTGTCTTATTAGACTATCAGAAATTTTTAGTTTTCTATATGTTTCGAACATATGCGTTTAGATTAGATTCTTCCACCTCTTTATTAACCTTTATTCGACCTTCTTTGGACGAAGACTTCCACAAGGTTCCTCTATTCTGACCTATCTTAGATTAGATACTGACATCTAATTTATGTAGGGAAATTTGTACTTTATTTGTAGCCAAACAACAGTTGTGGGTCACCTTGATAATTAATTAACCAGCTTTCTTGATTTGTTTATCTTCGGTCTTAATATTATTGACGAACAACAATTTCTTGCTTACTGAATTTCTAAGCTTTGCCTAGATGCCTTGATAAAGTTTCTTTGCTTTACGTTCCTAGTTAGTTGACTTATAAAGTCTAATTTTAAATTTGGAGATAACTATATAACGATCTAACCAACATTTGATATTCACGAGTTTTTGTGATTTTAACTTATTTTAAGTTCCTTCTGCGCATTATGAGGCAATATGTGCTAATATTTTACAATGGGATGGAGTCAAGTGCGTTTAGATTTTTTCTTTTCCCAAAAATATGTGTTGATTATAATCATGTTGAGCAACAATTTACCATGGCTATTCATACTTTCCCTTTTATTACTTCCTAATTCTCTTGGCCAAATGTAGGTGCTTTTACCTAACTTTACATTAAACATTTCTAGCGCTATGTAGAACCTTCCTTAGATAGTTATCCAACTTTTGGTCTCTTTATGTTGGCATCAGCGTTCAAGAGTAGGCGCTTAGGTGAAGGTGATATTCATGCATTAGTGGTTTGATTGAGAACCTCAATATTAGTAGTCGCTCTGAGGAGCTTAGTAATGGTTCAGTTTTCTGGAGTTTTTAAGTGAGAAGCTCCGCGTTTTGGTTTCCATCTGGATATCTCTTTAAAAAAAGTGTAATACTCTTCAGTCAATTACCTTTATCAACAAGCCGATGTTTAGCTTATGGGGTTAGTCTTAATTAAAAGCCGCTCGTTTTTATACCTGGTGGAATGTTGTGGAGTCAGATAGTGTTCCAATATTCTAACAAAATAGTCATTTTTAAATTTGTTTTAACATAAACCGACAACTTTTGTGGGAGATCCTATTGGAAGGGTATTTTAATTTTAGGAGTTCTTATCTTGTTTAAACTCAGATGATAAGGATCTTTAGGAAGTTTCAGCAATTGAGCACATTTATTTTTAATGTGTGGAATTAATTTAATGGGAGCGTGTGCGCCTGCGCGCGCTCACACCCATTTATAAATTTAATAAAAGTTAGTCTTGCTGAGATTTTTAAATTTTTGATTTCTGAAGCTAATTTTTATAAACAATATGAAAGCTAGAGAACACCGAGTCTTATCGTCGGCAAATCAGTTTTAAGATTAAAATTTTATAATGGATGAATGGCTTTTATCTGAAATGGTAATCTGTTTGAACAACGGAATTTATTGGGAGAAGAGTAGGGGGAAAACTAATGAAAGAAATTCAAATTAAACACGCCAAAAAACTTCAAATTTCCGTTTTACCATTGACCTAGAAAATGGAGTTGCAACAGTTCGGGTTTACAATTCAACTTTTTATTTAATATAGAGGTTATATACGCATCTTGTTCTTGTGTAACGTCAAAATTGTGTTGGTTTAAGTTTTGTTTGTTTATTATTTGTGTGTTTTGATAAGATTATGATAAGAATTTGTACTACACAAATATGGTCTCATTTATTGTGTATTGATTAGATAGCAACTCTTTTTACTTTTGTATTGTACTTCTAGGAGAGTAATTATTACAATTATTATATAATATCGTATTAATAGTAATAATTAATTGTTTTAACATTAATTATTGATTCAAACTTTTTTCTAGTTTTGGAAAACTTTTACACGGTTTCTTAGATTATTTTCTAAATGTTTTCTGTTTTCCACCTTGGTAATTTAACTTTATAAAGAGGCATAAGGTTCACATGTTCTTATATATAAGGTGCGTTCGAAAAACAATGAGAGTGATTTTCTTGGTCTAAGTTGAGGGTCCGTGGAGGGGTAGGGGGAGTTCTCGAGCTTGCCGGTTGTTGGGTAATGTTAGTTAAATAGTCCAAGCTAGCTCATTTCTCTTAAGCCGTTACAGAATGCCTTATCGAAAGCGAAAGTGTTAGGCGACACAAAGCGTTCAGAGAAGAAAGAGAGTGTGTCGCGGATGATCAATGTCTTACACTTCGGACAATCTGGTTAAGGTGAAAGTGGTTTTGGACTTAATAGTAAATGAAGCGAGACTTCTAAAATCCATTGTGCATGAAATCGTCGCGGCGGAATTGCAGACGGGGAAAGTTAATTGATTCTCAAGGTTTTGACCTACGAACAGAAGGAAAACCGTATGTCGATTTCTCGGGAGCTCAAATCTAGTTTGAAAGGACATCATTTTGATAGAGTTAAAGAGTGTGCAAGTTGCTGTAGAAAGAGATGTTTAAAACTTTCAGGTCAACTGCGATGCGTGGCAGAACTGCTGGCGACTGTGTACTGATGCTCAAGGATGCTACCTTAGAGACTATTTAGTGGGTATAAACACATTTCAATTAAACGAATTTTCTGGTCTCATTACTTTCAGAAAGTAGCTTGTATAAAACAAATTAATTTTGGGTAGAGTTTTTTTATAATAGTTTCTACTTTACGTTTTCACATGTTTATAATTTATAATTACAGATGTTTAATTTGTATGCCATTATTAATGTTTCTGGCCTCTCTAAGCTATTCATTATGATAGAAATTAGTAACCCTGACTGACGTAAAATGGCATAGTTATGGGTATCTAAATCACAAATTAGGTTAATTTTGCGATTCGTTTATGTTTATATCTATAACCTTTTTGCCAATTTTCTGCTTTGATTTAGGTGTGCCCAGCCCACTGGTTCGTTATTTATTGATTCCAAAGAAATATTACCTTCAGCCAAAAGCCTTCGTATTTAGGTTTTTTCGAACAAGTTTACCTTTAATCTGCATCGTGTTTGTTTTTGAAATTTATTAAATTCTAACTTGATTCCGGTTGTAGCGTTCTCGTTTAATTTTTAAAGTGTAAGGTCGAGTCTGAGTCCTAGAGATATCAAGTGCGGCAATAAACAAATAAGAAAAGGCGACAAGGACATGCACGTGGCTAAAGCAATAAACAAATTTTAATTTTATTTTTATTATTATTATATCATTTAGCACCATTTAGCAATGACTATGCAAGGTATCATCTATTATAGTCAACCCTAGTCAAATAAACATTGACATTACCACAAGCAGCAACAAATATTAAGCGCTGAAATGTCACCCTTCATAATTCAAGCCCAGAAGTGGTTGTTGGCAGTAAAGAACGTTATTGGTTAAATAGTACTATTACTATGAATAATAAACATAGAAAATTAATAATAATCGACAGTATGAAACAAGATAAAGGAAAAGACAATAATGAGGTTCTTAAACCATCGTTGAATTTTGCATAAAGAATTAAAAACAAGAGATCGCTCTTTGAGATGGTTGAAAAATCAACAAAAGTTAGTTTCATTAAAATTCCACACTTTTAAACCTAACCAAGATAGGAACTGCGTTATAAATGTGGACCAAATTCAACACAAGATTTAAACTTTGCGCCTTTTTTGTTTTGTGGGCAGCAACTCTGGTATTTTGACAGAAAGCATTTACAATTCTTCCGATTAGTAAATATCTTGTTGTCAGACCGCACTGCAACTTCGGTTAAAAGTTTGTGAAGACTGTAAGAAAACTCCATAGAATTTTTGGTGGAAATAGTGCAATAAATAAATTAACTGTCCGAAGATTGATTACAAAATTTGATAAAAGTGGATCTGTAATGCACGCAAGACCTTGTAAGTATCAGTGTGGAATAAGATCCTGTAAGAATATTGTTATGGTTAGCCATAGTATCGCTGAAAATCCGAAAATATTCGAGTAGCTCCCATTAGCGAACACTCATTAAAATCTGTCAATTGACGCAAGAGCTTAACCTTATTGACGATTCTTATATATATATATATATATATATATATATATATATATATATATATATATATATATATATATATAAAATAACTCTACAAGCCTAGAAGGCCCATGGCTTGTTTGGTTATTTTTGCCCATTGTTTTCTATCTCTAGCTTTATCTTCCCATTCACTAATCTTCAGTTGTTGCAGATCATCTTGGACTTCTTTCTTCCATTGTGATCTCGGCCTTCCTCTGCGTCTTGTTCCTCCTATATCCGCTTTCCATATTTTGTAAGGTGCCCTCTCTTTGTTCATTCTGCTTAAATGTTCCAGCCATTTAATTCGTTGGGCTTTTACTCTTTCAATAATGTTAGGTTCACCATATAATTCCTGTAGTTCTTGATTTGTTCGTCTTTCACAGTGTTCTTCAACTTTCTTCCCACCATATATTTTCCTCAGGATTTTTCTTTCAAACACTTGTAACATTAGCTGATCTTGTTTCTTTAGTGTCCACACTTCACTCGCGTATGTAACTCTCACAATCGTTTTGTACACTTTTAGTTTTAATTTTCTTGAGAACATTCTACCCGATAATATATTTTTTAATGCTTGTGCGCTTTTTGTACCCACAGCAATTTTCGCTTTCAATTCTTCACTGGTACCTGGTTTTCTTGTTATTGTTGTTCCTAAATAAATAAAATTCCCCACTTGTTCAAACTCGTATTTTGTGTCATTATTTATTTTTACAAATAAACTTTCATTTTCTTGAAAAGGTTTGTCATTCCAAACCGTATATTTTGTTTTCTTTTCATTAATTTCTAATCCAATGTCATACGCTGCTATTAGTAGTTTCCTCGTGGTTTTCTGTAGCTCCTCTTTTGTTCTTGTTAGTATGGTTAGATCATCGGCAAAGGCGAGGCATTGGTGTGTTCGATGGTAAATTAAAATCCATTCTGAACTATAAATTCTCTCGATATATTGCCGTTTATTCTTACTTTGTTTGTTGGTTCATTTAGAGTCATTATTATTAATTCGATTAGTGTGCTCGGGATTTCTAATTGGTATAGTGCCGAATATAGTTTTTCACGTATTATGCTATCATATGCTTGTTTAAAATCTAGGTATAATATATGTGTACTTAGTTTGTGTTTATAGCTTGTGGTCTGAATTTCTTTAAGAGCAAATATTTGATCAACAAGTGATCTGCCGCCCCGGAACCCACTCTGGTATTCACCTAAAATATTCTCCGTATACTTTGTCAATCTGTTTTTTATTACTATAGCTAATATTTTGTACATAACATTCCGCGGTAATTTTCACAGTTTCTTTTGTCGCCTTTTTTATGAATAGGGCTTATTAAAGCTTGTGACCAGGCCTTCGGCATTTGTTCTGTATTCCATATTTCTTGGATTATTTCACACACTATTCTTTGTAGTTTTTCACCTCCGTACTTAAATATTTCAGCCTGTAAACCATCTGGTCCCGCAGTTCTGTTGTTCCTTAATTTATGTATTATGTCAGTTATTTCTTCATATTTAGGAGTTTCCTCATTATCATTTATATTTTGTCTTATTTGTTCTATATATATATATATATATATATATATATATATATATATATATATATATATATATATATATATATAATATATATATCTTCGTTATGTTTTGTTTTGTTCAGTAGTTCATTAAAGTACTCTGCCCATCTCTGCATTAGCTCTTCCTTATCGCCTATTAAATTACTTTCTTTTCCTTTACAAAATATTGTCTTCGACTAATAACCTCGTTTTACTTTTTTAACCCCCTGATAGAAGTTTCTGATTCTTTATTGGTGTATTTTTCTTTTATTCCCTCTAATATTTTAATATTATATTTTCGTTTCTTTTCTCTACATATTTGTTTGGTGTTTTTTCTTTGTTCTTGGTAGGACCTTCTATTGCTTTCTGTTTGGTCAATTAGCATTTTTTGTCTTGCCTTTTCTCGCATCTTTACGTGTTTTTCACATACTAGGTCAAACCATTTGTGACTTTTATTGTTTTTATCTTTAATTTGAGTTTTTACTGCCTTATTTATGACTTTTTCTAGTTCTGCTACCCTCTCCTCTATGTTTGATTCCTCTTTCATAGTTTCCAGTATTTCATTAATTTGTTCTTCCAATTTTACTTGATCCTGCTTTTGAGTAAGTTGTACTTTTTCCTGATTACATCTTTTGGAATCTTCTTGGTTTTTGTTATTTGGTATTAATTGTTGGAGTTTGATTCCTACTAAAAAGTGATCTGAATCACAGTCAGCACCCCTATAACTTAGTACATTTTTAACACATTTCTCACTTATATTCTCTCTTAAAACATGATCAATTTGGTTAGTAGTATTACCATCCGGACTGATCCATGTAACTTTGTGAATGTCTCTGTGTTTATAATAAGTGCTTTTGATTTTCATACCTTTTTCGATGGCAAAATTTATTAGTAATTCACCATTTACATTAGTGTTATGGTGTAGACTATGCTTTCCGATTGTAGGGTAGTATATTGCTTCGATTCCTATTTTGTGATTGATTCGTAAACCTTATCCAAGGTATCATAGAACTGTTCTTTAATTGTCATTTCTTTTTCTTCTGTTGGAGCATGTACGTTTATAAGGCTTATTTTTTGTAAACACCTCTTAGTCTTAATCAGCATAATCTATCCGATATTGGTTCAAAGCTTATTACTACCTGTCTTATTTTTGCACTTAGTAAGAAACCGGTTCCCAGTCTTCTGTTTTTCCCATTACTCGTAAAGAAGGTATATCCGTCTATATCGATAATGTCGTTTCCTTTTTGTTTTGTCTCCTGCAAAAATAGAATATCTATTTTATAGTTTTTTAGTGTTTTTATAAGGTTTTTCAAAGCTCCCTCCTCAAATGTACCTCGTACGTTCCATGTTGCTATAAATAAATCTTTAGATCTCATATCTTTACGCATTTTCTTGCTATGGTCGTCATCTTTAGTTATGGGACTAGGCATACCGCCTAGTTCCGTGTTTCGTTTTTTGATATCTGTTTAGTCATTTTATGGGCCGGTTCATTCGCGCCCCTATGTTGTTCTTGTGGGGACCTCTCACTTACTGTTCGACCTTTTTCCTTGTTATTTCCATAGGTGACTCTGGAGGTTGTTCCTTCTCGCATTTTTCTAATTGTTCAACTGTGTAACTCTCCTCGTTTACTATTAATTTGTTGTATCTTATAAAGGCCTTATTTCCACTTTGTCTTGCTCTTTTCGTATGTAGTATTTTTCTTTCTTCCTGCACTTTCTTGGGGAGATCTACTGTAATATATATCTTAGTTCCTCTCAATTTTTTTGTTGCTTTTAATATTTCTGTTTTCTTATTCCATGAGTTTACTTCCAACAAAATGGGCCTACATCGATTATGTCTTTGAAAACCAATTCTTCTTATTTCTTGTACCTCGGTCTCAACATTTAATCTAAATTCCCATATCTCTTAGAGTAGTACTCACTTTTTCTTTCAGTTTTAATTCAACTTCTTGTGGTCCTTCAATTATTCCATGCATTACCAATTTCTTTTTTCGTACTTCTTTTTCTAAAACTGCTACTTTACTTTCTTGATCCTTTAGTAGTTGTTTTTCTCGGTATTCTCGGCTTTTAATGCGGTACATTCCTTTCTCAACATTTCTGCTTCTTTTTGATAATTGTCTAATTTCTCTTCTATCGTTTTACCCCTTTCATCCATTTCCCTTAGTCTTTTTGTGATTTCCTCTATTTGTTCAATTTTCTCACTATTTTAATTAATAATTATTTTACTTTTAATTTGCTACTCCCACAGTTTGTTTGAAATGATATTATGAAATTAGTTCTTTTGAAAATCAGTTTTAAAAACGCCTATTTTTCTGCAACCCGTTTAGCAGAAATGTTGGCGGTAGTTGTTTATCGTTTTTAACTCACATTTATATTATTCGAAAATATCGAACTTTATAGTTCCTTTTTTCACTTTCACTTCTGCTTGATCCCTGATTATTGATATTGTTTTTGACCTAAACTTATTAATATTAGTTCACAATTTCACCTTTAATTTTACTTTTCTGTAGCTAGTGTGATACGCTTGTGCTTACGAGTACGCGTCGCCAACTAACCTCCACTGACGATTCTTACCGTCGACAATTTGGAGCATTATGAAGTAGATTACTAGCTTAGCGGAAAAATTATTTTTAGCGACGAGGTGCATTTTGAATTCGACGAGTTCGTAAATAAATAAAATTGTTGCATTTGGGGTTCAAAAAATCCTCGCGTAACTCATGAAAAGCAAATATACCCCTAATGAGTTATTTTCTGGTGTGGATTTTAGCCAGATGTTCGTCCCAAGCTTTTTCTAAGTGCTGGAAGTGCTGTAACTGTGAATGCATTTTTACCGTTACATGACAACCTAGTTTTTTTGGCACCAACTGTGTAACATATATCTGGAACAGATGTAGTTGCAGCTTGAGCAACATTCGATTTACTGCACCATCAATTTTCTGGTGTCGTAATTTTACGAAATGTCAACTAGTTGGCAAGATCTTCTTTTTGTGGGGCCATGTTATCGATGAAATTGATCAGAACGTGCAAAAGTGTAATCGAAGATGTTGTAAAAAAAATTGCAGCCTGTTTATTAGACATATTTTTTTAAATTTAGTGTATGATTGTGTATTTAAATACTGAATAAAAATTTAATCGTAAAAATCACTGTTAAAAGATGAAATAGAAAACTTATTAACTCATAAAATATTAAATGGATCCATACAAAAGATTTTGTGCCTATGTCTTTTATTAATCTTTAGATCAAGCAAAGCAACAAAAAGTATATAATGTCCAATTTTTTAAAATTGTATAGTGAAAGTTGAAGCATCCTGCGGGAAATTTGTAATGTGTCAAGTAACGGAGACACAAGTACATCAAAAACTATTGTTACCAGCCGTATAAGTTTGTCAAATATATAGAAAATAACGAAACAAAAGACTGTCTAAGGAAATTAAAAAGAATGAAATTAATTTTAACAAAGTGTTGGATTCATAAACAGAAACTGCACCTGGCAAAAATTAGTAAAATATCAACAATAATGGTTTAACCTTAAGTAGCATACTCTAAACTAGCAGCAAGTAATCTCCATGATCTAGAATACATTAACAACATCATTCCATGCGTTACAGGTAACAGGCTTCTGCAAACAAATTAATTTTCTGAACTTCAAGTTGCGATGATACAATTAATGGGACAGTAGAATACTATGCTGTCTGTTAACTACTATGTTTAATAAACTGGACTAATGACTGTACTAATTAGAGTTGGAATGTGCTACTTTCTGCAGTTGAACAAAATTGACGATGTGTTAATATCGGAGACACGCAGTTCCAATAAAACCCATATTGTATTTATTATACAATACATTTCAGTAGAAAGGCCTTAGATGACTACTACAGTTATTATTAGAATGTCAAACATTATAAATTAGAATAACAGAAGTGCAATTACTTACACATAGGCCTGCTCATAGTATCAGCAGTATACTATACAACTAAACTTAATGTTTGTGTTTAAAAAGTTTTTCTTAATAATTTGATATCTCAATATCACATAGGCCAAGTGCGCAAATGCACGTGGCTACTCAAAAGCACGCGAAGGCACTTAGTATGAGAACTAGGGTCATTGTGTAATTAAATAACAAGTGAGCATCAAGTTCTATTACAAATTGGGGAAAATAGCTACGAGAAATGAAGAAAACAATTGAGAATGAGCTATGTTCGGGTTGGCTGTTGACAACCAAAACTCTAGACACGATTGAACGATTCTACGATTGATGACGGAGGACATTAGACATTAGCAAGGATATGATCCCCACCATTTTTTGAGTAGGTAAAAGATCTGTTTGCCACATAAGCCACAGATGAACAGAAAGAACAGATGGAAACATTTAAAGATTTTATTAACAGGGTCCATCTTTTCTGTGAACCAATGTTGCAGGAGATGGGATCTGATGAAACCCACAATCTAAAAACATGTGATAAAAGTTTTATTGTCAATTCTGGAAGAGGTCTTTGCTGATAGTTTCCAGAAGCTTTATAAACGATACTAAAAGTGTGTTGCGAAGGATGACGATTATTTTGAAATGCAACGAAAGCAATTTGTTTATATATTTTAAAACCGTTTGTTGGAATTTTTAGATACCCTTTGTAAGTGTTAAATAACTAGATCTGACTTCAGACTACTCTAAGTATATCGATTGCAATATATGTGGAACGTATTTGGACTAACTAATCAATTTGAAAATATCTCTAAAATGCGAAGAAGGCATAAATAACGTAGATGACAAGAAGCTACTTAGTAAGTAACTTCTAAAATCCGTATCACGAAATTACAAAAGTATGTCCAATAACAGTTAAAGAAAAAAACATGGGGCCGGCGAACTTAAAAAGACCTTTCGATTTCGATTTCGAATTTCGGGAAAATTTGAAAACGAATATCTCGAAAATTATTCGGCATAGAATTTTTTCGACTTCATTTTCGAATTCAGCGTAAAATTTCCTATAAGAATCACATTTAAAGTTGTAATGTCGAAAATTTTCCCGAAATTCGAAGTCGAATATCTCGAAAACTATTCGAGATAGAAATTTTTTAATTTCGAATTCGAAATCAGCGTAAAATTTCCTATAAGAATCCATTTTCAAATTTTAAAATATCTCAAATTTTGTGACGGACCGACAGGCCGACAGACATAGAATTCAGTAACGAACTTTTTTTTTAAGTTCGTTGATAACAGAAAATCGCGTTAACTAACAGAAGGTAAATAACATAAGGGGCAGAAGATAAAAGGAAGCTTAATGAGGCAATACAAAACCTTTGTATCAAAAACGAATCTACACTTGAGAGCAAAACAATCGACTGAGTAACATGCTCGAGTTTTGAGAGAATGTGTATCCATTCCGATAGTATTCCGAGTAAAGTTCAGTGTACTGTTTGAAAGTTTAAAAACTGTGGTTTTAAATGATACCACGTTGATTGGAATCAGACCTGTTTTGATCAAGAATATGTGTAACACAAAAGAGTTGAAAGGGAAAAGGTGATTATGAAACGAAAAAAATAAATAAAATAAAATCGTCAGTTGAAATTAATATGATTTTTTCAGTACTCTACTCCTAATTCCACTTTTCAAGCGATTACGCATGGATCGGATGGCTTTTCCTATGCTGTTTCTTCAATCAAAGCCACTCTTGGTTCCATCACTCTTAAGCTCGTTCAATTGAATTCAAGTCTGGGCTACACGGAGATCAGTCCATTTATACCTATGTCAGCCAAGTAGGTAGTAGTCACTCGCGTGGTGTGGCATCGCGCATTCTCGTGCATTAGCATGAAGTTCCCACCAACATCCTGCAAACGGAACAACATGTTCCTCCAGAATACCCCTGATGTAGCGGTCTGCTCTTAAACCTTTTCCTTCACTAGGCATAAAAACCAACTCAGTTTTTCCGTGCATGGAAATGCTCGCTCAAAGCATGCAAGAGCCACTTCCATATGCGACAGTTTCTTGAATACAGCAATGAGAAAATTGCTCCTCTAGCCTTCTATAGACCCGATGTTTTCTATCTTTGCTATGTATGCACATCTAGACTCGTCGGTGAATAATATCTGACCCAATGGTCGGGGTCCCAATCGAGATGTTCGCGAGCAAATTCCAGTCGCCTTTGCTTTTGGACTGCGGTCAGCTTGGGACCCGTAGCTGCCTTTTTGGCTGCCTCAGCCTTCTTCTCACCGACCAAGCGCTGGCGACCTTACCTCTGACCATACTCAGCTTCTGAGGGATATTGAGACGAGAAATTTATTGGTTCTCTCCGTTGTCACGCGCCTACGGCTGCCTCCTTGCCGGCGGACGTAGCTACCGGTTTCCCGGTGCCGACGCTATACTCTCGACACAGCTAATTGACTCAGATTTAGTCAATTTGCCAGGGCCCTCTGATCGAGGCCCTCTCTCAACAATGCAATTTCCTGAGCGTCTGTGGTATCCATTTTCTTGCGAAACACTTGAGTATTTACGTCATTTATTTACTTACGTTAACTTAGGATAAGTGACAGATGAATTACCGAATTGTAGGCGTATCGTAGGCCAATCATAGTCGTCGCACACGTCTGTTCCAATTAGCAAGATGCGTAAAACTTCGTGATGCATATTTTTTTGATTGCGTCATCCGATTAATGCAAAAGCAACAGTTTTTAAAGCCCAATAATAAAGATACCCCTTGCACGTTAATGTTTTTATTTTCATTTTCCTTAGACTGAAACAGGAGACGAAAATGCGCGTCCAGCTAGTGAGTCGATTGTTTTGTTCTTAAGTGTATATAGAAGTATCGTAGTAATTTTACTGCGATGAAAGCTACTGATTATTAATTGTACGAAGTCATTCGAAAAATAAAACAACCATAGTAGGTGACACCAACAATGAAAGGAGCGACAAGAGAAAAGCTATTTTTGCCAAACATCTAGAAAATGTATTTAATTATTTTTGCCTACAATCGAGTTCCTCAGAAGAAAGCAAAATCTATGGCTCTTAGAAGAATTTAAACAGAATAGTATTGTATAGATTCATAAATCTGTTACCGTTATCTAAGTTGCTTGAAAAATCACTACTAAGATGACTCAAGTCAATATTGAAAAAATGAGAGCTTATACCAAACCATCGGTTCAAATTTAAAAGCTAATACACTACGATATAACATAAAAGTACATGAAGGTTTATATCATAAACATAAAAGTATTGCTGCATTATTTTTGACATTATTAGTAAGGAAGAATTATCTTGTTGCTTTTGTAGTTTCCCAAAGCAGTGTGTTAGATCCAGTTTTATACCCTTGTTATAGTCATGATCCATTCAACAACCACATCCATATTTGATGATTATACGGGCATACCCGCTTTAGATACAAACCCTGTTGTTGTATTTGTGAATCTCTAATTTGACCCAAGACTCGTTGAAAAGTGTCAAAGGAAATGGAAGATTCAAGTTAACTAACTTCAAACCATCAGACGTTATGCTTACTACAGAAAAGGTACACGCCACATTAATTGGAGTGTCAGCAAATTTGTGTATTTCTTCTTGAACGAATGGCACACCTAAGTCTTCGTGTATGGTCTAATATCTAACATACCAAGGTGCATCTAATACTGCTCAGAGTAATTTTGACTAGAACTCCTGTATAATACTTAATTTTGGTGGTTTTGCATATCCCCATAATTTGAGTTCACAAGTTCAAATAGATTTTGTCACGGCTTTATAGAGTAACATTTTGTTTACAACATTCGTTTTGGTTTGCTTTGTAAGTAGCTAATTCATTTTGCGGAATTTAAGTTTAGCTGCATCCTTTTTATTTGGATGTGTCTCTTCCATCAGATGCTCTCGTCCATATGTAGACCCAGATATTTCGCCTTTGTTTTGAATTTAATTTCAACTCCATGTATGTTGACAGGTGAACATACAGCAGTTCGAATGGTGAATGTAGCTAGTACGGATTTAGTTTAATATAGTTTAAACCAATTTTGTTGAACGTGCTCGCTGGTAATATCTAGACTTTGATGAGCGGATATAACGGCAGCCGTATCGATGTTTGGTAATTCGGGTATATCAGTTGTGTATATAAAGTAAAGGCCGGGACCTGCGAGATACTGGACTGCAGTTGAAAAACTCATAAGATCATTATAAGATCCACGTGAACTTGTAGTATTCAGTTATGGAGTATGATATATTTATCATGACATTTGCTTATTTATTGTTTGGTCGTAGTATACTGTAAATATGACATGAAAGAAAATGTGATTAGGTACAGATAATTTCCTCACAACCGACCTTCAACTTTATATATTGCAGTTTCTTTGGAATCTCGTATACAATGAATACGTGGAAAGTGGGTTATAGAATGGAATTCGCGCAGCTTAGTGCCTAATAATACTTATCAATGTGTAAACTACTAGCTGCTGCGAATTTGCATCTTCGAGCTTTCACTAAAATGATATTATGGCAATTACGCTGCCTTGGGCTGACATAATGCCTGGGTACTAATTTACCGACAACATATACAATCATCGAGCGTCTCCGCGCCGATAGCCTTCGAAAAAGCTTTGACATTTAGTTTTGCATTAAATGTGTCGCTAGAACGCCGCGCCGCCCTTTCATTTGGGAAAAGGAAGATACGCTGGCGTTACATAATTGCCCGACTAAATCGAGCCATTATTTAACCCATCCAAGGCAGCCGCGCCAGAAATTCGCGACCTCCATCCGCGCTTGGTTCCTGCAATTTATTTTCTCGAAATGTCGCCGAGTTGTACATAATGGTGCTGGAGAAATTGTTATTTCTATAGGTATTACATGTTGTAAAAATGATGACAATAGTCAGTGACTTATATGGCAGTTAAGTTGTATTGCAGGCAAGTGAAGAAATGAATACGCTACACGTAACGCCTCGAGAGAAAAGTGTTAAAAAAGCAAAAAGGAAAGTACTTATCCGTTAGAGCTGTCGTGCTTTAAAGTGTTAACGTACTTCTTCTGCTATTTTGTGTGTAGACGCTCTGCAGCCACTGTAGAATGTTTTGAACCATTTGATCCGCACTCGTTTGTCTGGTAACTCGTTTTCCTGCAAAGAAAATGGTTGTATTTTAGACAATTGCTTGTAATATTTTACTAACTAATTTTATGATTTATTATAAATTGGTTATCATTCATATCTTCATATATAGTCTGTTTAGAGATTTTATCACACTATGGAATCGAATTTTTATATTACACCATAATAAAGCTAGCTAATGTGAACTAAATTACATTGTTTTGTAATAAAATTATACAGGCTAGGGTTTATAGATGAATTTATAATATACAAAGCAGCATTTAGTAAATGCGATTACAGATGTAAACATTGTAAAGAGAAACCATTCAGTAGTGATAGTCCCATACCAGACATTTTACGGTAGGAGGTTCATAGGTCGGCGTCGGTTGAGTCTTCTAAAAGGCGGTTTTCTAATCCTTTTGTGGTAATTGTGAGAGAGTTTATAATTCCGCCGATGATGGGGATGTGTAGATTTTTATGTATCATGAGGTTAGAAACAAATCATGGCGCGAAGTGTTGTGGACTGGAATTGTTGGATGGTTTTCACCCAGGGTGGTTTCGTGTGGTCTCAGAGCTTTATAGATCCAAATGAATTTTAGTATCAAATATCTTTAAAGCACAATGCGGAGGTCCCCGGTCCCCGGTCCCCGGCCGTGTGAGAAGCATTAGTTACCAAAGTAACGCGTTCGGGGCCACGCGGAAATACACGAACGATCGTTGCTATATATTTCGTAATGTCAACATAACGTCCACGCCCATTACGGCGATGCACCAGAGTGAGACGGAATTCGTGACTGGCACAATCATTGGAGGGAAGCAATAGTAACGATTGCATTCTCTATGGTAATATAGATAATTTGGATCTACCTTCGCTAAATCAAAACATTTTTAGGAAATTTTAAACTACTGACGTTTGCTGATAGTTTTTCCGCACGAAGCGTTGGCCAAGCTGCAATCCTAGATACTTGGTTTTCAGAAGATTATTTATAGTAATAGGAGGGAACAGAATCGTGTGTAAAAGTAACTTAGTTTGGTTGATTTCAGTGCGCTATTTACCAAGTCGTTGATTTATGGGGTTAAGGTGGTGTTGGAGATTTGCAGATGCTATGATAAGACTGATAGGATAGTGTCATCTGCAAAAGTGGATGTGCCAGTGTTTTCGCTGCCTAGTAAATCAGTCGTGTAGATAAGATAAAGAAGAGAGCTAAATAAACTTCCTTGTGAGATGTTCAATAGGATAGGATTATATTTTGGTGTGTTTTATTGAGAAATACCTGTTGGTCAGGTAATACGGGCTTGGTAAGAGAGCTTTAAGCTTACATACTTCAGTATGGCAGACCTCGTCGAACGCTTGTGCGACAACAAGGAACAAGGCTCTGCAATACTTTTTATTCAAAGCTTTGCGCTATTTGGGCCACTACTCTGCCTATTTGTTGTGTAGTGGAATAGTGCTCTCTAAACCCAAATTAATAATCGGGCATGTGAATGTATCTCTGTCAGCAAGTAGTCTTTTGAGGAAATGTTGTTCAAACAGAAGATTACTTCTGGTGTTTTTCCGGGTTTGAGAACCATTATTATGTGTGCGTACTTTCATAAAATAAGCACCACCAGGTACTCATCAGTAGTGCACAACTCGGGGCTTTATGTTTAGTAGTTCAGATCGTATTTCTGCAAGTGAAAAATATTTGATTAAAAGAGATATCTAATAGGCAGTGTTCGGGAATGTTTCAGTAGCTTTGAAATTTTTTGTTTCGAACATCTGTTGAGTTGGTTATAATTGTGTTTATTAGCAACATTATGAGTTTGTTTCTACGTTCTTCTAGGTCGTCGTTTATCGGCGAACAATTATTTGATGTAGAGGAGGGTGTAGGTGGTTTAGAAAAAGTAGCTTCCGTTTTAATATTTGTAGGTTGAATTGCTGCTGTTTGAAGAGATTTAATTGATGATAAGAGATAGGTTTTGCTGACGACTACGGTTCCTGTATGCATATGCATAGGTAGAGTAGTTTGCAATACAAAATTTAATTAGTTCCGTTAATAATGTATTATATAAATTTAAGCTAAACTGAAAAAAGTTATTCTTGTTTATGGTTTGCGTTCCATGTAACGATATGCAATATGTTAACTATTATGGTGCTATATTGATTCAGTAAAATTGACAGTAGATTGATCATAATGTTAGTTATTCAAACACACTTTTAAGTTCAGTAAGATTTCCTATTGCGACCTGTTGTTCACCAGCATTGTTTGTGAGAATGCTCATAACTTAGATTGAGTGTTTGTGGATTGACAGCATTTCTGGAATGATTTATTAGAACAGCAAATTGCTAGCGCATGTACTAAGTTACTAAGCTGCGTTACTTTTGGAATTTATTAGTCCTTGATAGATGGAAGGTCCTTTGTAATTTGCGAGATGATTGCTTTCACTTAAAGTGAACTCAGTTGGCGAGGTTTTGGGCTTCGTAAAGATTCTTGTATCATCCTGATTTTCACATTTAACACACTTGTATTATATGGCACAGGTTTTGGAATGCCCGTATGTCTGACATTGAGTGTATTGAATGTTCCCTGTCTTTGGGCTAGTAGATGTGGTGTGTAACCTTTTCATCTCTTAAATGGCTAACAATTCGGCGATATGTATTCGATATGTATGTGTTGAGTTTAATTGTGTGGTATTCTAGTGTTTTGGTGTAATATTGTACCTTCGCAATGCTGTTATGAATTGTGACACCTTATATGAGGGTGGTTTAGTATTATCATTATTTGTTTGCATTTGATTCGAGTTATTGTTAGGCACATTAGCTAGACACTCGAATTTGTCCTGATCAATTACTATAGTATTTTTAGTGATTGATTTAGTCTTTTTCTTTTCTTAACAATCTGTCAACGGTGATTAGTAATTGATGATTCTTCCAAAGCATTATTTTCGTTGGTTATCTGTTTGTTTGTTGATGTGGGGACATAGTAAGATATTATTGGGCGATTATAACTAGAGATTATAGTGTTAGCGTTAAAAAAAAGTAGAAAGGGTACAGATGTTGCAAGTATCAACTGAGGTTGGAAGACGTATTAAGTACCTAATGGTAACTGATGTAGCTTGTATTGAGTAAGCGGTTGTTTACTGGTAAGATTAGTTATATGAAGTAGAACTTAAATTTCTCATTTGAATGGGAACATGATGCTTCATTAGCTGGCTTAATTTAGTTAAATAAATTAAATTAAATTTAAACTTACGATCTATAGAAATGTACAGATAATAACAAAATATTGAGTTTTCTTTTTGTTTTGTTTGTACACATTGGAAGTATAATGATCAGGTGGAGCAAGCACAAAATTCATGGCTAAAGTCGAACAATAGCTAACAAATTTCTACTTTATTCATGTTAGTCTTAGATTTTTATGTACCTAAATATCTTAAAAGTATTGGCAAGTTTCTAAACTTTAACTTGACAGCCGTTTGTTTGACTTTGTTTTTAAAAATATTTTAAAATAAAATGAAAAACTTCCTGTTTAATTTTACACAGGGAAGGCGGCTACTGAGCGTTGCAAGCAGATATAGCTGAAGATGATTTCTTCTGTAGCATATTTTGCATTGTTGCTTGTTTAGTCACTATCACGATGTTAGAGCAAGAGATACTCTTGTCCGTTGCGTAATAAATTATTATCGGGTTTCTCACGACAGAGCGTTGAGAAAACATATGGCGCAGTCTGGGAATAACAACCTGAAGAAAACTTAAGTCTACGTACGACAAACAATTTTTGAGAGTTCAAGAAATAGTTAGAAATAAGCATCATGGCTATCGGTCAAGGATCAGCACGACAGGAGAATATTTGGATTGATCGTTGGCTTTACGACCACGCCTGATGCTGTATAACTGCCCAAACTACACAAAAATCGAAGATTTTTTTGGACTACACTAACAACCCTTCTTCCTCCTATAAACCGTACTTATCTCTTAAAGATTATCATTTCTTTTGACCACTAAAAGAAGAACTTGAAGGACATCTACTCTCATATTACATTAGCGGAAAAAATAACTTTCTGGGTTTGTATTTTTAGGATGATTTAATAAATTAAAAATGCAATTTCAGTTTCTCTTTGGAAATTTATATGTTTTATAAGTAGATATACAGGGCATAATAAAATTGATTTTTTTGGTCTAAGCAGAAGACCCGGGGCGATATCTTCGGACCTGACAGGTGCTGAGAGAAAGTAGGTAAATGGTCCGATCCAGTATAAATGAGTGCAGATTCTCTGCGAAGTGAACTGCTGTTTGAGCGTCGCGCCATTGATCACAATGCAATGCAATGTCGATACACCACATAAGTTTGCGTTAAAGTTAAAAAAATCTGAAACCGAAATGCTTGCTGTAATACAGGAAGCTTAGGGAAGGATGCATTATTGAACACAAGTGTTCAGAGAAAGAAGAGAGGACTTCGTTAATGAGTAACGTGCAGGATGCTCAGCAATGTCTCACACTCCGGTCAATGTGGCTAAGGTGAAAACGGTTTTGCACTAAATTGGTTATTAGGGTTTTGACCGACAAATAAAAGGGTCGATTTCTAGTGAGCTTTTAGACTGCGCGAGAAGCAACGTTGATTGCTTGGAGAAAGTGACAACAAAAGGTTAGGACATTGAAACCAAAGAAGGCTCATTGTACTTTTTGACTCTGACTTGGCCCTGCGCGATTTTTTTCTTTTGTGACTTATATGTAGATTGTAAAGACGCTATTTGGGGACTGCTAAAAATGTACAGGCTGTTGTGACGAGTACTTTGAAAGGGATTCCGATATAAGACTTCCAGGCGAAGCAGGACGCGTAGCAGAACTACTGACAGTGGTGTATTGATGCTCAAGGATGTTATTTTGAAGAATATTAAGTGCATATAAATATATCTACAATGAAACGAATTTCCTGGAAGCACTCTCATTACTTATAGAAGATACTTTGCAATTAGGCACAAAGATGTTGCTTTTGTAAAGTTGTTTCTAAACTGATTTAACAATAGTAAAGAAACTAACACCTAACAAATACACAGCAAATCGTTAAAGAATTGCTGTTGAAACCTACTAGTTGATGTTCCAAGATTTATGTTCACAGATCTTAAACATCGAAAAAACGGCTTGTTGATCTCTTTAAAATCCAGAACACAATAGTTAGCCAGATAACTAGAAATAAATTTAGCTTTGAAACAGTTGGA
Organism: Sinelater perroti; assembly: GCA_036346155.1. NCBI lineage: Eukaryota > Metazoa > Arthropoda > Insecta > Coleoptera > Elateridae > Sinelater > Sinelater perroti. The sequence goes on from JARFIY010000276.1 coordinate 710,427, forward strand.
GTATAATTTTAAAAATAAATTTAAATAAAAAGGAAAAACTACTATTGTTTTGTTACACAACTTGTTAATTCATGGACTTAATGTTTCATCTTATTTGATGTCTATAGGGCAACTGAGAAGTTATTACATAAAGGCATCTCTGAAAATACCACAGTTCTAGCATCGACAAAAATCGAATAAAAATGCTTCTTTTTGTGGTAGCTATTTGGCCACCCTCAGGAATAACATGAACAAAGAAAACTGTACAAAATTGTATTCATAATTATTAGAATGGTGGTTGTATTGGTTATTATATTTACAAAAATTGCACAGTAAGTTTAGAAACCTTTAAAAACACGCAGAAAAAGAGTTGTTTAATTATTCTAAACATGTACGAATAATTTTGCGAAATGCGATGGTAAAAGATTTAAATAAATCTTAAGTTATTTATGTCTACTCTCTATTTATAAATTTTATTTTTTCAGACATCTGGAGATGCAGTACGATGGTTTTTGTTTTTTACAGTGTTAAGCAAAGCTTTTATGAGCTAATGAAGAATTATTTTGAAATGTGTGATAAACTTAAATTCAAAAATATTGTTAGCTACATTTGAAAACTGAAGCGTAAAATTCAGACTCATGATGTTATGGCTAGCAAACGACAGTTAAGTATGAAAATGCAGGGTGGTATTTACACCCTTCATCAGAAAAAATATTTTGTACATTGCATCTGTTAATGATATGATGCATTATTAAGAAAAGAAAAGAAAGAGAATGTTACCAACAATGGGCGCAGTAGAAGAAGACGTAGAACAGCAATACAAAAAAATATGTTACATCAGCTCAAACAGTGAAACGACGGTTAAAGAAAGCAGAGCTGTATGGGAGGATTACTATAAAAAACACCTTTAAGGAAGAAAAAAGTAAAAAGATTATAGTGAGAAAAATTACCAAAACTGAATGCCATTGCCATAAAATAATAAAAAAGAGTTTTAAGGTGACGAATACAAACATGAACTTTCGGCAGTTTGTTTGTCAACAAATGGGAGAGTGTGTGTACTAGAGCAGTGTGTTGCTTCCATTGTAAAACATGGTAGAGGTAGTATGATGATTCGGAAATGTTTTTATAATAACTAGATTAGAAACTTAGTGCAAATCATGGAGGAAATGACGAGTTTATTTAAAAATTCTGCATATTATACCATACCATACTATCTAGTAAAAAGAATATGGAAAATTATTTTGTCTTCCTAAAGGTAATAGCTCCAAATATTCTTCTAAACAGTGAAATTACAAGAGAGATACTGCATGCCAAAGGGAACATATGGTATCGATGAAGGGGAAGTTTAATAAATAAATATATAACTATTACTAATAATATATCGCAATTTAGTAAATTATGATTTTATGTGTTAGTTATAAGAATAGAACGGTATATAACGGGTGACTCAGAATGGAATACATATTTGTCTATAAATAGCGCGGGATTTAATAGTGGGAGAGGAGCGGGCGGCCATGTGCTGAGTAGTAGGAAACATGGAATTTGACAGTTGCAATGGAGCAGTTTCCGGGGGAGCAACGTGCCTTTTATGTGCGCAGTTATTGCGAAACCAACAGTTACGCTTGATGACATGCAGCAAGCGCCAAGTGCCAATTTAATAAAGCTTTGGGTTTAAAAGTTCGAGCGTAGTGGTTCTACCGTAAATTCCGAACCTGTTTGGTGCTGGCGAACAGTGAGAACGCGAGCAAACATCGATTGCGTGCGCGCTAGCGTTCGCCAACATCCCCAAAGGTCGATCCGTAAACTCGCGGCGGCTTTGAATTTGAACCGGTCAAGAGTCCAGAGAATTTTGCAAAAAGACTTACGTTTTTATGCTTATAAGAACCTTAGGCCTCGCTTTTGCGCGCGAGATGCTTTTGTAGTTTGAAAACTTTGATAACATTTTCTTTAGTGATGAACTCTATTTTCACTTAGATAGGTACCTTAACCGTCAAATTATGCATCTCCACAGCCCCAAAGTTACGTTTGGGCTGCAATTTCTTCAAAGGGCATTACTATGATATTATTATCCGTATTTTTTTTTGAAGATAACCATGGGCGCGTAATTACTGTTAATTCTGAAAGATACACCGCCATGATTTGTAATTTATTTAGTCCGGCTCTTCAAATATGGGAGGGATATGGCCCTAGAACATGGTTTCAACAAGATGGAGCTACAAGTCACACAGCACGAGCGGCATTAGAGGCAATTAGAAAATTGTTTCCAAACCGGCTTATTTCGCGTAGAGGTGACATAAATTGGCCACCACGGAGTCCTGGCCCTGCCCCACCTGATTTTTTCCTGTAGGGATATTTGAAACATCGAGTTTACATGAATCCTCTGACTAATCTGCGTCAATTGAAAGCCCGTATACAAGAAAAAATTGCAGCAATTGGACAAGACATGTGTCAACGTGTTTTCCCGTATTTGAGGTCTCGCTTAGAGGAGTGCCAACGCCGTGATGGCAATCAACTTGATGATGTAGTTGTTCGCACATAATTTTCACATTTAATGCTTTAATTTTATCATAATTACGTAAATGTATCATGAAAAGTGAGTCACCCTTTATTTAAGGTGTTTAAATAACTATGAACGGTAGTGCATATATACGTGGTGTGTTCAGAAGTTCAGAATTACTAAAAATATTTAGTAAAAATGATACAAGATACATTTATGTATTCTCAATTCTATTCAAAGTTAGTACCTTGGAATCTTGCAAACTTTTACCAGCGTCGTTTCAGATATTCAAAACATTTTGCGGTCTTGTGCTGGAATTGCGAATAATTACCTCGTTCTATTGGCTTAAATCTTGTCAATGGTTTGAAAACTCCCCGCCTTCAAAGGCAATACAAATTCACTGAATTACTTTCATATACTATATGTGCTGACTCCCAACTTCCAACCAGATTTCATTTATGCGTGTGTATTACTTTCATTGGCGTATTTTCGGAATAAAAAAAACTTGCAGAGTGAGGAAAAATAACAATATATAAATGTTACCTAAGAAAATTAGAAAAAAGAAAAAAGACTGAGTATAGGAACACAAAATGATAATCCTTTCTAAGAAGAAGAACAAATTAAAGCAAAAATAACCTAGAGCTGAAAGAATAAGTAAAATATAACAGAGCGCTCTTAAATGTACTGCTACTTAAAAAAAGGTTAGTTATGTAAAACAGAAATATAAAGAATTACAAAATTAGAAGCCAGAGAGAATATGTGGAATAATAAACAGTGTTTATTTCATAAAAGAAACCATAAAAAAAAACAACATAAGCTACTACAAAATTTATGTACGAGATAATAATTTATAAGTAAAGAGTATTTTAAAAGCCATAAAAGAAAGATAAATAAAAATCTTGTACTATATAAGATATTACAAATGAAATAAACACAAAAGGTAATTAAAACTCGAGAAGGAAGAATTATAGTTAATACTCTATAGTTCTTTTCCCCAGAGCTCAAGAAAAAACTGAAAAACAAAAATTTCAATAAAGAAAAAAAAAAGAAAACAAACAAGGAAGTATTAAAGAAAGAGAAAATCCCAACATTCAAATATTTCTATAAAAATAAGGTATTTAAAGATCTACAAACAGGTAAAACAAATGTTTCAGCAAACAACATGGGAAAGACTACAACAGTTGAAGAGGTAATATTAATAAAATCCACTTTTTTAAAAATACAGCTATCATTTTATGATATTTATAAGAAATGAAGATAAGGAAGTACTAAAGAGATTACTTTGATTTTTATTTTTTATCAAATAATGGAACAGAAAGACTGAACGATTTAGAAAGCCAAAAAGCGTAACTTACATTTATTTATACTCATAAACACAGAAAGAAATGCTTATTCAAAAAAGTATCTGTTAAAAGGGTTTTTAAAGAGAAATAAGAAGAAAAAAATGAAATAAGGCAAATACCTCAAATAGAAACAGGTAATACATTTTATGAGTACAAAATTGTAGAGGCAGAAAAATGTACACAGTTACTAACTGAAAGATAAAATTTATATTGATTTAAATAAGGGACGAAAATAGAGGAAGAGAAAGATGAAATAATTTTGAAAAGTTTGTTTTTATTTGTATTGTTTTATAAAATTTCCTTAAAGTCATTGATTTAATTGGATGTTATTTAATGAGAATTCTTCAAATTGATTCTTCACATTTTAACTTGCAATCCTATGAAGAAATTTAATCCTTTTTTGACAACTAATTGCTTAGCAAACCACAGAGGGATGAGGATAGGATCACCAAATCATTAATTAAAGTTTCAGTCTGGTCTAAAAGCAGTTGTGGAGATTTTTGAGTACTTTTTTAGGGTCTATTTCTAAAAAACTTTGACTTTTGTTTATAAAAATCTGGTGTGAATATCACACGACTTTCCTTATCCTATTATTTGTATCTTAAACCGTTTAGATTCGCGACCGATTTTGCGATCTTGCGACAAAACGGCTAGGCCGATTTTTACCAAAGTTTCGTCCCCTACCTACAAGTAACTTGTATACCAAATTTCAAGTCTCTAGCTCTTACGGTTCTTGAGATATCCTGTTTACTGACAGACCGACAGACAGACATACAGACAGACAGACAGACACAGACACACACACACGAACCAATGGCCCAAACCAACTTTTTTGGTGTCCTGAGGCTATAATTCGTCCAAAAATGTGAAAAACTGGATAGGTCAAATTTCCGCTGATTGCATTACTTTCCTTGTTCTTGTTAGTGGTACAGAGTTTATGATTTGGCATGTTCAAGTTTTAAGGTCTCTAATTTTTTTTTTAGCAGTGGGAGTAAGTAGAAAGATTCGGTTAATTTCAAAAGACGCGGAAAAGGTTTCTGAATTTGTAATATAGATGACAGCACCATGCAATGTGCATAGGTCGAATTACCGCAATTGCAGTGAGTATTGTTTTATATACTTCAAATGGAGACATTTAGTGTTCAAGAAAACGTTTTTTTCTTGCGTGGTGAAATGTCCATTGAAATTCACCATGCGGTGAAGACGTTACGGATGTTAAAAGTGTACGTTTATGGATGCGAAAGTTTAACGAAGGCCTAGAGTTGTGTGATAATAAACTGACTAGATTGAAACTATAATTGCGCGAGTGGAGCAAGTTGTTATGGAAGACTGTCCATTAGATGTTCGTGATATCGCCTTTAAATTTAATTTATTTCGCATGATGACCTAAAAATGTTAAAAGTTTCTTCAAGGTGGGTCTCACAAATGTTGACCAACGAATACAGGATTGCGGGACATGTACACACGCGATGCTGCCATGAAGGACATTCTCCGTGGCCGCTCATTTTCCAAAAAGCCGCTGTTGAATCAGCGATTTTCCAGTGGGCAAGACACACCCATGTAGAAGTGTTTTCAGCAGACATGGAATTATGGCAACGACGTTGCAAAAATGTGTACATTTAGAGCAAAATTACCTTGAAAAGTAATAGAAGTTTCAACTTTTTTCAAAAAAAAATTTGGAGCCCTTAGAACTTGAACGCAAAATTAGGAAAATAGCTGTTGTGCGAAAGCATAAGAAGTATGGTTTATAGAAATGATTGTACTTAGTATCCTTTGTACTGCACATAATAATGCGTGAATACCAACAATGTATTTGAGGGAAACACATCTTACTTCGGAAATTATTCCTGTAAAGTTTTTTATTTAAAAAATTATTTTTCTGTTACTTCCAGAATTCTTATAACAGTTGGTGTGCTAGATCGTCCATAATTTATGGACACTAAAAATACGACTTTAAGATACAGTGCTCCGTATTCTGTGGGTTGAGGTTTTCACAGTTTTACTTTCTAATCGAAAAAGATACAACCCAGTTGCATGAAGTTGTTGTTTATGCAAATTTTTAAAAAATCAAATCAAAATTGCTGTAGGGATAAACTTAAAACATTAGGCCGATCTGGATATAGTTTTAATATTTTTCACAATAAATATTTGCTAAATTTGAAATTGAATGCGTAAGAGTACGCGGAACTTGTGTTGAGTAATATCTTGTTCCCAGCAGATTAGATGCGCATTGGGCGCCAAGGTTAATTTCTTTTTTCTCGTTTGAATTGGCAGCACGTCACAGACCATCGACCTCCGAATGGATTATTTCTGGACTAGATCTAATGACCTACCTACCTATTTAGTTTAGTTCTATTGTTAATCATTACATAACTTATTTCCACAAGCACGTTCTCCCATGCATATTCATTATGAGGACTAATATGAGCCTCATTTGGCTTGCCACTCACCATTTTCGGTCACATCCTTCTTCACGAAGAGTGCTTGTCCCTGGGAGACTGCTGCTGGTAAACACGACGCTGCCAGAAGAACGATGATGGTGCAAAACAATCTCATCCTGCAACAAAGCAAAGGACCTTAGCGACACCGTGGCGAAATGGGCCGATTTCCGACAAATTGGCGAGCTTGGCGGCAGCCCGGAAGCATGCTCCGCTTTCATACGCAAGACAACGCAGCTACTTCCGATATCCTTCTGGTTTCTATTTTAGGCAACATGTGAAAACGCGTGCTCTCTTATTTAAGTCAAGAGGCACACATCACAACGATTATAATCGATTTGCATACAATGCTCCAGAGACAATGCGAGACCGACGATCGGCGTGCTTTCATCTAATAATGTTTTCTAATTACTGCGCCTTGTTTGCAATCAGACAGTAATTGGCGTTTATGGAGAAACGAATTTGTAACTGCCAATTTAAATTCTTGACTTACGAAATTGCAGTGACTGCTAATGAAGCAACCCTTCGGCATAATTAGGAATTAAAAAATGTATAACATAAGGCATTAAATTATGACGTGCTTCGGCTTATAAGATGATGGTGATGGTGGTTTAAATAACAGTAGGTCATGGATGTTACGTAACTGTACTACCAGTCGGTATAATTAAGTGTAGTTGATGTAATGCAAACATCCATTTCTATCATATACTTGCAACACCGTCTAATTTCAGCATTAATTTCGATATACGATCTGAAATAAATGGAAAAAAGCGTCTTAAAATTTGCATGGTAATTGTTGGTAATCTAATCTAGGGACTATAACGTGGTTTTTAAATTAATATTCATTTGAACAGTTCAAACCATTCTTGAAACAATATTTAATAAACGTAGCTATAAAACTACCGAATTCATGCAAACAACAAATCAGCTACGATTATAAAATAATCGGATTGGTATTTTAAATTTTCTATTGTACTTTTTCCCATTTACCATTTTCTACTATGTAATTTGAACAGTTTGGAGTACCCGTAAATGTTGAATTTGTAGTCAAGTTTACTCATGCTTCAAAAGAAGAGAAAAAGTGCATAAAATTGTTTTGCAAAGTGTGTCCTGAGCACTCAGCAATTAGGTACTATTAATAAAGTCAAAATAGCTCGGTTGATTCTTTACGGGTAAGATTTAGGCTTGCATTCTCCTAGTTCCAAATCTTAGGAAGTGGATAAGCTGTAACGCCTACAGCTAAATTTCGAGTGTATTTACTCTTTGGTCAGAGTCGAATGGTAAGTTTTAGCCCTCGCGTCGGAGCATAGCCTGCAAACTAAAAGGTTAAGGCTCTCAATGTTCGCTTTCTTTTGCCCGGTCGCGTATTATTTCTGATACGGGGCGATGTGGCAATCACCGCGCCTTAGAAGACCGCCATTATTGCCCCTTACTCAAGCGAGCGCAAGTATTTTAGTGATTGAGTAGGCCATCCGCCAGGCATCAGAGAGCTCTGGGAATGGAACCCGGGTCCGTCCGAATCGCAGTCTGCGTCTCAACCACTGGACTACTCTGGTGCTTCAGAGTCTAATAGGCTTTAAATATAAGAAAATGTGGTGCCTCAAAGTCATTTTGTTACTATTAGGTATAGCATTACTTCTAACTTTAATCGTTTTCCACAACGTGGGTTCGGGATGCCACCGTATTAATTTAGAATGAGACATAGTTTCAACTTTCATAACGAAATAAAACCTAGCAGCGAGTGACAAGCCGAACTTTTTTACGATTCTAATACCAACATTTATAATTAAAAAAGTTAGTTAAGGATTTTTTTTATCAATTTTGGAATGTTGGCGACAAAGCTGTGACTTCTTTGCAAAAGAAAATTGAAATATATAAGTGCTTTTTTGTAGCGCCCAAAAAGTTTTTTACATTAATTTGTTGCTTATCACTCTACCATCTGAAAATTTTAAAACCATTTGCAAATGGATGAAAACTGAAATGGATTATCAAGTACATAACAAGTGTACAATCGATAGATTATCATCGCCTGTTAGTCAGGTTTAAAAACTGCACGCAAAAACTATTAACTGGCAGTAAGTAGTACTTTCTACTAAATTTAGAAAACACAGTTGGGAAATTCAGTATCTTCCCAACGTAGTACATCAAAAAATCAGATATAAATACACCAAATATCAAAAATTTCTTCATTTATTGACCAAATACTGTAAATCATTAATCCTTAATAGAAGTGATTCAAAAACAGGTCTGGAACCTTCACAGCACTTTACGTTACGAATTAATTCAACCAAAAAGAAAGTACAATATGATACCTACTAAAACTCAAACGATAAACCGTTATATGTAGTTATGAAAAACGTTTCACTTTCTTTTACAAATGTAAAAATGAAGTAATGTAATTATACACTAAATACGGGAAACCTCTACCAGTATGCCTAGTTGAACTTGCCAAAAATGACCAAGCGAAACAAATGTATTTATTAAAAGTACTGTACCACTCTATAGTTACTAAAGATCATAGAACATACAGCATTGTTACAAATCGTAACAGTATGGTCACGCCAAAAACTATTGTAGCCTAAAACCAGTATGTGTTATATGCGCGGGTGACCATGTACACATTGACTGTAAAAAGAAACCCGATGATCTATCATAGTGCGCTAAATGCGGAGGAAACCGTAACGTAAACTATTGTGGATGTAAGCACCATATCGAGATACTAAAACAACGGCCAAAAATTATTTAACTAACACATACATTTACAGAGAAACTTAAAAGCGAGCCAAGCCTGAATTATAACGCAACTACCTCATATAATACAATGTCTAGTAATGTTATTCAGAGTCTTCTTGAATTAATTACTCTCTACCATAACCAAATTAAAATCTTTAGTATCAACATTCTTATGCGTATGTTTGTCAATGGACCATAAACAAAGTAAAATGATGCAGAACTTAACCATCCAGACAAATGGCATCAACAACCTACGTTCGTTAATAACTGCCTTTTTAGCTACATACAGCGTGGACATCAAAAACACATCTTGATGAATTCATAAAATTTTGAATTCCCGGTTATTATATCTACCTTAAAGGCGGAAACTTTAGAGTAGCTGCAGGTGGAACAAACTGAGTATACCCAATCCTTATTAATAAGGTTAAACTTGATGATTTGAGCAGTCTAATATAATCAATGTTTACAGGTAGATAAACACAAAGTTATTTTAAGGGTACCTTTTCTAAAATTCTGAAAATACCATATGGGATGTAAAGTCACAAATTCACAGGGAGTTAAACTGAAACATCTGGACAAATTCTTTTCAAATCTTGGCACCCGGAAGTAACATACTATCCACACCCAAAAGGATTCTGATCACTTTCCGGTACTGGTATTGTTTACTAACAAGTTAGTTATCAAGCAGCCAATGAACGCCAAAATAGACTGGAATAGCTTCAAGAACTTATCGAACACTAAACTAGTTTGCCTAACAAGACTATAGACAATTGAAGATATTAATTTAGCTATAAACTATTTTGCCTCAGCAATAGAAAATCCTGTAAAACTAGTCTATATAACTCTAACAAAAAACTAGCCTATCAACTATAATTATCCTCATATAAAAATACTCATTTAATTAAAATAAAAAGTCAATTTTTATGCGTGTGGCTAAGAACTAGAAACCCCAACATAAAAGCAGATTAAACAATGTATCGGATTAAGCGAATTTGATAATTTAAGAATCAATACGTATAAAAAATATATAACAAAAATCAGGATACTAAGGCCTTTGGAAATCTATTAGAAAAATATTAAGACAAAGGAAAGAATTGCCCACACTGCCTTTATAAAATGATGGTGCTACTTATAGTTCAGCTGTTTTTACTCATTTAAAAAAATATTTTCACTCTTAAAATCATTCATACGGCTACCCATTTTCCACAAATCATAAACGACATTTAAGGAAGAGTGTTAATAACATTTAAGCAAATTCTTCCAACAAACTTATTGACATTACAGATAAACTTCTAGAAAAGAAATCTCCTGATGGAGACATAGTTACCAATACTATTCTTAAACAGCTCATAGGGGAAAAAATAAGTAGTTATAAATCTACAAGTTTGCTGATGTTATTGTATTATCCAAACTACTTAAAAAATAATTTACAACTGAATAGAAAATGTAGAAAATCCCAATATATTACCCATATTTCAATTTGGTATTAAAAAATGCATTCAACAAGTCATTAGTTATAAAAGATCTGTGTACTTGTAGAATGTAGATTTGGAAATAAATAATATACTACTGCAATCTTCATGGATCAAAGGCCTTAAAAAGAAAATTATAGACACTGGCATGCCGACCTATCTAAAAGCAATAATATTCTCTTTTCTAGAAAGTGGAACCTTTGCAGTCACAGTCAATACAACTTTGCCTGAAATCAAAAATTCTCAAATCGGAGTCCCGCAAGGCGGTATGTTGGACCAAGTCTTTTCCAACATATACACGTCTGAAATGCCGGAAATGTAACAGTTGTTACCTTTGCACGATACCGCTGTATTCTCCCAAACTGAGAATCTAAATGAAACGGCAGCGATAATTTAGCATGTAACTAACAAATTCTTATTATGATGAACAATAAAATATTATAATAAACTCTGTTAAATATTAAGTTAAAATTTTTACTTTATGGAGAATCTGGAATCTAAGAACCATTCAGTTAAATCGTTGGAGATACGTTTAAATATTCAATTACGCTGTAATTTAAAAAAAAAATTACTCAGAGATATAGTAAGCTAAGACAACTATCTAATAAATTTAAAAATTAAATTTTACTATACAAAACCTTGTTATGATATTTTGCTTTATATGCATCTCCGATTTGGTGTAGTATCTTGCGAGAAAAATTTTATTATTCTTTCTGTTCCACGATCTTATAATTTAAATTGTTATATTTTTGTCTTCGCTCATCTACGCTATGTACATAACAAAATAATCTTTGTTGATTTGGCAATAAATTAAACGTAAAAATAGAAAACTGAAACTATGGGCGAAATGATTCTTCATCAAAGTGACACTTTGGTACACAATACGCTATGTTTCAAGCATTTTTTTGCCAAAATTACTACATTTATTTGATGTAGCATCTAGGCTTGATTGTTTTTGTTTACTAAAATCAAATGTGCTTTACAATGAGTTTTTTTAAATAAAAGGTAATATAATATGGTATAAAAGTTAATTGGCTGTCGTCGTGGCCTCTTGGTTACGAGCTTTGCTCCTATGTCCGCGAGCCGGCGCAGGCGAGTTCCAGTCTCGCTCAACCCATGAGTGCATGTGATGTTTCAGTATTATGTTAGTTAAGTTCATGTTCGTAAACATAATGAGCCTTAAGGCTTAACAAAAAGAAGAATCAAAGCGAAGAGAATATCGTAGTTTTATAGGATATTAATTATGTTTTTTTAATCAGATATTGAGATTGCAGCAGATCTATCTTGTTACAACCCCCAAAGGGTTTTCGTGGTCTATTACGGGGAACTATTGTTATTGTGTATTAAGATTTAACAGCAGCAAATAATATATTGCCATAAAATAACATAATAGTAATTAGCGAAAGATTAAAATGAATATTTTATTATATTTCCGCCAATACAAGACTAAAAATGCCGTGGAAAACTATTTCTTCAGAACTGTTTACTATATTTTATAAAAAAAAAAGAATGAAAAATTACTTGTATCTCTGATGTGTTATGATCAATAATAAGTTTAAAAGTTTAAAAAATCATGCCAGGAAGTGTTAATTGGTTGTGGGATTTTAATTAAAACAAAAAAATATATATATAATTATTAAGTTATGCTTGTATAACAGTGTAAATATTTGCTAGGTCGTTAAATTTAACGGACATTTTCTAAGCGAAACTTTTCTCGGTGTTATGCACTGTTGGATACCACTGGTACTTCTTTGTTGAGTGCTCAACTTATTACCTTACTGAATCAAATGAATAGATATGTTATTATAATGCCGCATATATAATAACATAATAATAATAATATTTCCTCGTAATAGGCCTTGAAGGCCCTTTGGGGTCGTAACAGGATAGATCTGCTACAATCTAGAGCCTACGGTACGCAAGGGTAGTAACGTGGCTAGCGCTACGTACCGACCGCCTATTATTACCCCAGAGTTTGAACTCCAGGTACTCATTTATTGCAGCTGAGTCGAGCTGGGCCGTAAAAATGCCAGCGATTGAATTGGCAAAAGCGGGATTCGAACCCGTAACTCTTGGTTTCGTAATATAACAACATAAGAGGAAAGAAATTGGACACAGAGGACGACAGAATGAAAAGTGAAAAAGAGTGTATTGTTAAAAAAGCTGAATAAATCAAGGAACGAAAGCCTACAGCAAACTGGAATACTTAACAACTAGAAAAAGTAGTGTACAACTGATTGATAAAGAAACAAAGGTTTATGATGACTTCCTATTTGAAATTACAACCAGCAAATGCAAATATTTGATTTATTTATTTTTTATTATTTTCCATTTTGTGAAGTTCTTACAATCGATATATGAATTTATAGAAGAAGTAGTTCCCCGTAACAGGCCTTGAAGGCCCTTTGGGGTCGTAACAGGATAGATCTGCTACAATCTAGAGCCTACGGTACACAAAAGTAGTAACGTGGCTAGCGCTACGTACCGACCGCCTATTATTACCCCAGAGTTTGACCTCCAGGTATTCATTTATTTCAGCCTGAGTCGAGCTGGGCCGTAAAAATGCCAGTGATCGAATTGGCGAGAGCGGGATTCGAACCCGCAACTCTTGGTTTCGTAGTCTAGCGATCTATCCACTAAGCCACAACGGCTTTATAGAAGAAGTATTCTGTTAAATATTCCAAAATATTAATATAATAATAATGGTAAGGCCTTACGCCCCGCGTGGGAGCACGGCCTGCGAACTGAGAGGTTAAGGCTCTCATACGTTCGCTCTCTCTGTCCGGTCGTCGCGCACCAGCTCTGATGCGGCGCGATGTGGCAAGCCCCGCACCTTAGACGACCGCCATTATTACCCCTTGTTCAAGTGAACGCAGGTACTCGATTATTTTTACTGACTAAGTAGGCCACCCGCTAGGCATCAGAGAGCTCCGGGATCGGATCCCAAGTCCGTCCGCATCGGAGTTTGCGCCTCAACCGCTTAGACCACTCTGGCGATTATACCAAATAGTATAAATCCAAAAATAAAAACAAATAAACATCTCACATTTGGACCATGAAATTTTCCGACTTGACCTTATAAATCTAATTCTGCAACTGTTGTTATGTACAAACGAGTAATATTTAAAATTAGCTCAGTTTTGCTTGTGTCACATACGCTTGTTAATCTAACAAATTTTGATCTAAATGTGTTTTCTTCTCACAGAATGTACTTATAATTTTTGTTTCTTCTGGTTGTGTTTGTAATTACCTTTTTTATAACTTTTAAAATCAAACTAGGAAGAACATCTGTTGAAAATATGACGTTTTTTAAATTTGTTCCGTTAATTTAATTGGCTAAAAATTAGTCTCGAATTTCTCGTAAGTTGTTGCTTAGCGTGTTGACATCAAACAACTACACTATGAAGGATGTAAGTTACTGCGCGGAAGAAATAGATGCGAAATTCAATAAAAGTGGTTTAACGCATTTATAGCTCGGTTTATAAGAAAAGTATATTATCTATGGTCTTGTTGCTTGCGAAACCCAATTCTTGCATTTTTTGTTTTAGTTGCGTGGTTATCCAGGTATTTGTCTTTTTGTCCGACAATTTCACCTTTATCACTTCTCTATCCACAGACTTTTAGGTTTTTCCAGTTTGTCTAGGGTTACTTTCGTGAGCAGCCAGGTTTATGAGCCATATGTTAGAACCACTAGAACACATTGAGGTATTTTAGTATTTTTAAAGGTCTTTTGTAACTTTTTTGTTAATTTTGATTGTTTGATTTTCTTTCTTAATTTTTATTATTTGCCTTAGGAAGATATATTCAGTTTCTAAGTTGTAACCGTTGAGGTTTATGTTTCTTATATTTTTTGTATTAGTCATAATTTTGATATTTATTTTAAGGTGCATTTTTGCGAAGTTTGATAATTGCAGTGTCACTGTATGAGGTTTTTTAAAGCTTAAGGCGACGAGAACTGTGCTGTCTGCATATCTAAGATAATTTTACTTTCACTAATGTGAAGAGTTTTGGAGATACATCATTGTCTTGTTAAATTATCCTTCTTACTGGTATGTCTAGATGTTACTAATTTATCTCTCTATTAAGGTTTTCATAATGATCGGATAATCAAAAACGCTAAAGCCATTCCCGAATCCAGCCTGTTACATTGCTTGGTAGGCAACCATTCCCTGAGTCAATCAATTAGTTACGAATCTCCTAAAAAGTTGTAAATTTGTGACGGCAAGTATAATTTTGTTCGTTTTCTCTGTCTGCTTTTTTGAAAAGTAATATAACAAGGGCGGCTTTATTATTCTATATTTATATTATAGCAACTTCAATTTCATAAGTCTCAATATCAGGCATTTTCTCTGAATTGATATTAGTAACATTTGTTTAATAGCATAGGTTTCCCAGAAAAATATTCCATTACTTCTGCAATTTTGTCTTATCTCTTTCTTCTTTTTGACTTTTTATTATCAATCACTAGTGGTTTACCTGATGTTGGTTGTAGGCACTTTAGTTTACAGTTCTGTTTTATTTTTTTAATTTTTCTTTTGTTATGTTCCTTTAGATCTTCATTTCATGTAGTTCCCTATAATTTATACTATTCTATTTTTTATGTTAAATAATTTTTTTTGTCCATTAACTTTTTGCTTTATTGGCAATATTTTTGGTGGTAGCTACTAACTGCATATTTAATTTATTATTATCATTTATTATGTTTATCTCTTCTTGTACCTGCTTCAAAGTTTCTTTGAAGTTTTCTACTTTTTTCTAATTTTTCTGTGATCTACTGTTATTCTTGCTTTAATTCATATTTTCGTTCTCCTCATTTATTAGGTATATTTTATTATTTTCAAAAACATGCCTGTTACCACAAACAAGAAATCAATTTCGTTTCTGGTTTTCCTATCTGGTGATGTCCATAGATTCTTCTTATTTTAAAGAATGTTTTTCTAGCATATATTTCACTTCTTTTATTTTTTATGTCATATCTAGAGTTGCCAAGTCAGCTGTTTATTTTATCCATTTTATGTTGAAGTCACCCCTAATTACGTGTATAGTGGGTTCTGTAATGTTATTTTTTTATCGTTATAGAGAACTTATTTTGATGTGTTGAAGCTAGTGAAAAAACCTGGAGGTGTTTTATTTTTTGCTAGTATTTTTTCTTATTTTTATCAATCATTTTCTTTGCAATACAACTGGTTTCCTGATGTTTGTTCTATATATTGTTCTTGTCTTTGTTTTCATTTAGTACCAGAATAGACTATTTGTTTTTTGTTAATTTTAATTTATATATATATATATATATATATGAGAGCACGACAGCCTCGACGTAAAGGCCTCGGCCTGCCAGACTAACGCGCGGCGGGCCCTAGGTTCGACTCCCAGGTCAAAAATAACGGCAAACATCGAGTGCTCTCCGGCCATCATACAAACACCTTTGGTGGTCGTAAAGTACATTCTCCTTCTTCTAACGGGTCAGACTAGCCACCTGCCCGAGGTACGCCCAACATGGCTCATAGTACTACACGAAATGTGTAGTTAGAAACAGGCTAATAGCCTATATAAGAGTAGAAGAAGAAGAAGAAGAAGGTATATATATATATATATATATATATATATATATATATATATATCGTATCGGACAAAAGTAATTGAATTTTTTGGGACGTGTGTGGGCATATGGTCTTGTAACAACTTGCCATAAACGAGGCGGTCCATTGTGCCGTGGATCCGAACAAGTGGACCAACTCCTTTTGCACTGAGACAACCTCACACCATTACAGACCCACCTCCATGTTTCACAGTGGCTTGTGGTACTTCCAATTGTTTTTTTGCCCACGGGACGTCGAACCCGCTGCACGCCGTCGGATCCAAACAAGCAGAACTTGTTTTCATCACTCTGGAGGATCTTGCAGGTGGTTCTTGATTAGAAAGCAACGGCGATTTCCAAAAAATTTAATTACTTTTGTATACATGTTTCTCTTATTTATAATTTTGGTCGTCCTCTTGCCTCCTAGAAACACCAACTATCAGCCACTTTAGGGCGGGACTAGAAAAGAGAATAAGATACAAAAAAGATTAATTTAAACTCATTCATCTGAAAGACCCAAAAAACAATGTCCGACTTATGCGAAAAATGAAACTACAGAATATTAGTTAAGAAAATTCTAAGTTTCTACTGTGCTAAAACATACTTCTAAAAGATTTGGGAGGGATTAGTTTTGCATTTGCAGCAAAATAAAAGCGAAACAGACAGTTAAAATGTCTGAAGAACTTTATTTCTATTTATCAGAGTTTATGAAAAATTATTATATATTATGTTTTACGTTTGTCCACAAAAAAATCTCACAAAAAACCCGAGGCCATATTTTAACTGTGAGTGACGAGTGCTGTCGGAAGACGATTAAAGATTTCTTGGCATTTAATTGAAAGATCGTGATTTAATAAAATTGTTGCTCCTAATTTTTCATGAAGTTACTTTAAAGACGCGTAATGCAAAAGAACATTAAGAGACAATTTTCTTTAATGTTATTTTTAATGAAACTGCAGCGGATTAAATTGAATTTGTTCTTTAGTTGAATTTTCAAGTACTAGCAATTTTGGACATGCACGTGACGTCGTATATAAAATCAGCCATAGCGGAGTTCGCTTTTATGCAAAATTGACCTTAAAATAACTTATAATATTGGATTAATACGAACGACTGAAGACCTAGCAACACATTTAAATTGTAACAAGGACTGGCGTGATGCTTTTTTGTATAGAAGATACAAAGAATAAATAATATAATATAAAACCGTGATATATACTATCCAGCAAAACTGAAATGTCCAGAAATGTTAGCAACAAATTTGATGATTAAAGATTTTTAGGAATCTCAAGACCTTATGCTAGAATATTATCAAGCCTTAATTCACTTTAATTGATCATTAAATTAAAAATTTGAGGACGCCGTGCTTGTATGGTTGGATTTAATTGTATATAAAAGACTTTCTAACGAAGTTATTTTTTTATTTTATTGAAATTAATTTAATGCAAAAAAATCAGTATAGGAAAGGAAAGTTGGTATCAATACTGCTGCCGGTGGGACGCAGCCATCAACGGTCAAGAGGTCACCCGCGCTTCCCCGATTGACGAAGAAAGGTGAATGTATCGAGGAATGCATCGGTCACGAGCGGCGCTGTTTCACTTTCAAAGATCATAGATTTCCTTAATCGCTTTCTTGGGCACCGTCGCGAACGCGCTGGGCTCAGCCTACGATGCTTTAATGGGCGCGCACAATGCAAGATAAACAAGCGGGAAGCTGTTTACCTATTCGTACTCGCGTGCACTTTCCTACACTTTTATTGGCATTAGCATACAATAATTTATAAGGGCGGAAGGCATCCAATTATGAAACCGCGGGCGCTTTGTTCGCTGGATTCGACCCGATTCGTTGCGTAATTCGCGTGGAAATTCGTTAGGTGTCAATCATTAAAGCGTGCTCTCATGCGCGTAAGATTCGTTACCGAGTAACGTTAATTATCTAACAGGTTTACTTTCGAAGATCTTGTTACGCCAGCGTCACATGGTTTGTTGTAGATTTTGTATAGTACGAGAAACTGTTGAAAAGTTTTTAGAACTATTGCTGACATTAATTTTCTCCTTACATATTTTTCTCATACACACTTTTAAAAATGCCTAATAGTTGTGTTAGATAGTGTGGTTTTAACTGCTACGAACCATTGTGTGTTTTCACTTAAGGATAAAATGGATTTTTAAACAATTATAATTATTTTATATCGAAAATTATTTCATAATAATTAACACAAAGTTTTTGCATAAAGATATTCACAAAGATGTACGAGAGTAGATCATAGGAAATAAAAAAATTAATAGTAGACTATTTCATGTAGAGCTAAATCAGAGATGTAAAGGTCCCACGCGGACCTTTGTGAAACAAATCTTATGAAAGAAAAAATAACAAGTGGAAAAATATTTACAATCAAGAAAACGATTATGACGCATACAAAATTGCTTGCGTTAAAGCCAAAAACATGATAAAAACTGCAAAACAAGTTTCATAGAGAGAATTTGGAGACAAAAAGACATAATTACACAAAAAATCAAAAATTTTTTTTATAGAACTTTACAAGATTAAGAAAAAATAAAATAACTGTACGAAAAACATAAAAGATAAACAGGAAAATTTACAAACTAAAGAATAGGACATGATGGAAAGATAGAAACTACTAGAAGACAAAATAGAGGAAGTCGAAACAAGTAAAACAAAGGCGGATTTGAAGGAGACAAACATAACTGATCAACATAGGGTATGAGTGAAAAAACTTGGGAAAGATTACAATAACAAGAAAAGTATTTCATCAAGTAATAAGAAAGTTGGAATTAGGAAAAGCACCTGCTAAATACGACTTAATGGCAGAAATGCTAAAGTATATGGCAGAGATAAATAAGAACATATTCCTACAATTACTAAGTGAAGGAAAATGGCGAGAGTGCACTATCTATAGGAGAATCATGCTGTTAAGTATACCAAGAAAAGTAATTTCATCAATCTTAGAAGCGAAACTAAGAGGTAGTCTCTATGGCAAAAAACGTCAAATATAATCAGAACAAAATACGAGAAGTTATTAGAATGTGTGATAAATATAGGACTTTGTTAAGGATGTGTGTTGACTCCACTGCATTTTGAACTAGTCATGAACGACGCAATTACAGAAAGCGAGAAGAGGATCAAAAAATTAATCTATCTATATATTTGAACAGAAAGTAAACAAAGACAGTTGATATGAAATGTGGTGTGGTAGAGCTCGGAGAGTACGTTTGGCTGCCTATCTTCAGAATCGTTTTGTATGTTTTCCTTCCGTAAGGTTACCGCGCCTACTTATCTCATTGTTATCATTTGTAAATAAATTGCAAAAATTTGAGCGAATTGGTTGAAAAATTGTCAGCATAGAACACCAAAAATACTTTTTTAGGAGCAACCCCTCGTTTAGGACAATAGACATCGTTTTGGTGTTAAAGTTTGCAAGTGATATGGTAATTTTAGCAGATGCTAATCTGCAACACAATTTGGAAGTGTACGGAAAAGAACTAAAACAATAACAAAAAAAGAAACACAACATCGGTGTAGAAGGAAACCCAATAGAACAAGTGTCCAAATTTCAATATCTAAGAGTACGAATCGGTGAATACGGAATATAAGATTACAAAGGTTATGCGACACACTCGAGAAAGCCGAAATACCAAAAATAGTAAATGTAATAGCGTTAAAAAAAGTAGAGATACCAATGCTGGTGTGTGGTAGTGAGTCATAGATTTTATTAAGCGAAGGCAAGTCTAGCATTACTAGTGCAAAAATGGAGTTCTTAAGGATGACAGAAGGCAAAACTAGGAGGGGTCAAAAACCGGATATTTAGAGATCGCTTGAATACAAAAGCAGCGTCGATAATAATTAAGAGGGCAATAAAACAACAAAAAGGGTATACAAAACAAGGAAAATTGGAAAGAATAGAGTGATGAGGACAAGAAACAAATGGGTAGAAGAAGTAAAGATGGATGAAAGGAAACTAGAAAAAAGACCCAAAACCGAAAGGTACGCAGGAATCTTTGCCAGAAGAAATCAATCGATTCATATGAGCGGAACGCTTAGAGTGATCACAAATAAACTTTACACTTAACGGTAAAATAGGCAATTGTATTAAGTATTGGATAAAAAGCAAATATATGCGGTATACTGTATACTGCAAAACTCAAGAATGACCACACATAAAAATAACAAATCATGGCTGTAAATGAACTGTTGGATAATGCTGAAAATATTAACTCAGAAAAATAATAAATTAAACTTCTAACCTAACCCAATTTTTTAAAATTTGAAAAATCAAACACATTTCAATTAGCTAGCTATTCGTGACCATAAAAACATATCAAAATCGAAAATATTTGTGTACAAACTAAATCAGTAGGTTGAAACAAACACGAGGTAAAGGTCAAGAAGTATTGTTGCACAAAGATAATTTACTCGCTTATTTTCGTTTAATTGAAGTTTTTCATAATTTGGGTCCTTCCGATTCTATTTGTTTCTAAAATTAACGTTTTAAATGAATTTTGAGTGTTTTTAGGAATATCAGGAAGCTGGGGAATAAATCAGCATTATTTCAGTTCTATTGGTATTAAGAATGTATTCAATTTATCCGCATGTACAAAAAGAGACAAAGCGTTGGCTTACAGATTTTTAACAAGAGGTGTGAGCGATAAGGGGTTGAATGCGTTTCCTGAATGGTAATCAATATTTTCATACTACAAGTGTGTCAAGGTATTAAACAATTCCTATAAAAATATAAGTGCATATAAAAAAAAGCCAAAAATCGAATGTGCTACAATAGAAAAATAAATAAATTAATAAAGACCTATTTTAGTGGCTGTAATTGATAGTAAAGATTTGTAGTTGAAAAGGATTGTAATAGATTATAACGGTAGGCGAACATAGCAATGCAGTTATTACCATTAAAAAGATTATCATACGTTTCGGTCTGAAGAAAAGAAAAGTAATGTACTGAACCTATCAAAAATTTATAACTGTATCTCTAAAATTGCTTGAATTAAAAAGCAAAAAGCTAAGGTTATTTAAAAATTTTTACATTGAAAACTAAAATATTTCAAAGAAAAACGAAGATGGTAATGATCTTATATATTTATTTTTAATTGTGTGCATGGTCTAGGCTGGCAGAATTATTCACCTAATGAACCCTAGAATTGCTCATAAAATTTAATATAAAAGCATCAAAGAAACCGACCACAATGTTTGTCAAAGAAAGAGAATTGGTGACATAAGACAAAACAAGCCTCGATAAGAATGATCTAAAGGGGAAACGACAAATTAAGGAATATGGTTAAAGAAATTTTGCAAAATAAACACGTAAATACATTTCCTTGGAATAAGAGATTCAATAAATCTAACAAAAAGGAAATATAAGTAATAGAAATGTTCTTACACACGCACCACACTTAAGTACATTACAACTAGTCAGAGTGTTGTAAATGTTTTATTATGTTAACAGAATTAACGGTAAGGCTCTAACGCCTTGCGTGGAAGCACGGCCCGCGAACTGAGAGGTAAAGCTCTCAATATGTTTGCTCTCTCTCTGCCAGGTTGTCGCGCACCATCTCTGATGAGGGGCGATGTGGTAAACATTGCTCCTTAGACGACCGCCATTATTACTCCTTGTTCGAGTGAACGCAGGTACTCAAATTATTTTTAGTGGTGAGCAGGCCACCCACCAGGCATCAGAGAACACCGGAAATGGAACCCGGCTCCGTCAGCACTGCAGCCCGTGCCGTAGTTAATATGTGAAGTAATTAAAAACTGGTCTGTTGTAAAATAATTATATTTTGTGAATTAAAAGCAACATGCTAATAAAGAACAAATAATGGAAAGCATTTGCTAAAAATGTGGAAAAGAGCTTAGTCAGGTTGTAACAGCAATAGACTAGTGAAAGGAATAAACCAGTTCGAGGGGCATACAATGTCACGCCAATAATATAACTTTAATAGGAGACAATAAAGACAACTTCCAAAGATTACTACAGAAAATGAAGTTGGCAGACAATACATTGAAAACAATTTTGACAAAGCAAAAACTAAATGCTTAATAATTGCCAAAAACTTAATTAATTGCAACTAAAAATAGAAAAGAGCATAATGGAGCCACTTGGTTACCTGACTAAAAAGGTACAGACAGAAACAATCTACTTTGGGTATTTTAGAGACATATTTTGGAAAAATTGAGAGTCAAAAACATAATCAAGAATATGTAAGACCGTAGCGTGACTGATCAAAAACTCTGGAAACAGAACTAGACCAACTCAAAAAAGAAATGTAGGTAGAAAGACTACTAATAGTTACAGAGAAGAGCTTAATAACAAACAAAGATATAGAAAGAAGATCAAAAAGATGGATTTAAATCTAGTAGTGATTGTAAATAGACAAGATAGCTAAATAAAATAAATATAGAAGAATAGAAAAAAAATAAATAACAAGTAAAAGAAAGAAGACAAGGAAGCAATAAACATAGTGCAGCTGCTTCATATGTTAAAGTGCTCTATTATGTTGTAAATGATTTTTTCACGTAGATTTCGTTACCTGAATTTTCTAAAGAAAAAAATAATTTTATAAATAAAGCTATAAGCTGCATGAGAAAAAAAGTAATAAAATATGCCCATACATATGCATTAGATTAAGATAAAATATGCAGAGATTTTGAATGTGTGCAAATTTGGGAAAAATGCGTTTTCCAAATAAATGAAATTTGTCAGTTGGTCGATTTAAAAATCACTGCATACACTTGCAAAAAACAAACTTACCAGATACCAAAGTAAAATTAAAAAATTATTAAAATATATTTTTTTTTTAAAAATCAATTTTTAAATTATTTCAAAAAAAGGTATATATGGTAAGTTATTGTAAATATGGAAAAATAAGTAAATGCATAAAATACAAAATACGTAAATATAAACTGGCTTAAATATAAAAGCATATACATTTTCTGTATATTTACAATCTGTTAATATTTATTAATAGAATAATATATAAGAGAACAAATAAGAATATCAATATAAATATCCACGAATGAAAGGTTTAAAATTCAGTTGAAATTAAATACAGTTTTTTGAAACAAACCATTGAAAACAATAGTAAAGTATATTAAAGTCTAAAAAGCGACAGTGAAAGAAACAACTAAAGAAAAATAGCACATTTAGGACAGTTTATGAGAAGATATTGATAGAAAAATTACTAAACCTAACAAAATATAACATATGAATGAGATTAGTAAGCAAAAAAGAGAATAATACATTACATATTCATAAAAAGTTAAGTGCTTAAGAGATTCAAAATAGAAGCTATGGTGGATAGACATAAGGGTTAAGATAATTATAATTTTTTTTTATTTTGCTATATTTTAATAAATACAAGTACGGACATGAAACTCCGGTTCCACAGATGTCCGGAGCTTCTACAGATAAACAAAAATTTGCAGCCACTTCCGGTCAAATCGGTCTCGAGATTTTCCGACCAGGCTGATTTTTGGCGTCTGCACTTGACTTATGGTCCTTAGTCGAATACTGAAAATGTTATTTTTCTATCTAGCACAGATCAAAAATTATAAGGACTAACAGATGTCAGAAATGACAGAAATAGAAATTTGTCTCCAGCTTGGAAGCTGCCTTGTCAAAAGTTATAAGGAATGACATATTGGAAGCTGGGTCCGCTAGAAATCCTTATTGCATTGTTGTAGGACATCCCACCTATACAAGCTCGCGTATGCTAACCCGGTAGGCTTTAAGCTTTCGAATGATACCCCCCTTATGTTTTTAGGTTGAGTAGTTCTAGAGTTGAAAGTCGCGACGGACGGACAGACAATCGTCCGCACCGATTTCATAGGGCTTCCCTTTCAGGTTTAGAAGCTTATTAGTATTAATAAAAACTAAATTGATCAAAAAATTTTTTAAGTCTTTTATTGTAATATTTAGAAAAAAGTCTGAAGCAGTTTCGACAAACAAAACTTTCATTAAATTGAATTACCTGCAATAGATGTATCATAAAAAAAATTAAAAAAATAAAAAAGTGTGAAGATGTTAAATATAATATATATATATATATATATATATATATATATATATATATATATATATATATATATATATATATATATAATGGTAAGGCTCTACGCCCGCGTGAGCACGGCCTGCGAACTGAGAGGTTAAGGCTCTCATACGTTCGCTCTCTCTGCCAGTCGTTGCGCACCATCTCTGGTGCGGGGCGGTGTGGCAAGCACCGCGCCTCAGACGACCGCCATTATCACCCCTTGGTCGAACAAACGCAAGTACTCAATTATTTTTAGTGACTGAGTAGGCCACCCGCCAGGCATCAGAGAGCACCGGGAATTGAACCCGGGTCCGTCAGCATCGCAGCCCGCCCCTCAACCACGGGACCACGCTGGCATATATATATATATATATATATATATATATATATATATATATATATATATATATATATATATATATATATATATATATATATATATGTAATATAATCATTCAATAATTAATCAGGATTCAAATTGTATATTGTAACAATTATAACGTGAAAAGTATACAGTTTTATTGGTCGCGTTTAGCAACAGAGACTGTAATAAGTTTTAGTATGCCTTTGTTGCTTTTAAGCATAGAAAGGCACAATGAGAAAACCAGAGAACTCATTTGAAAATTGTGTGGTAAATTAAAATTTCTTTGGGCCTTTTTATGGTGAACTTTAAGAAAATATTAAATTTAAATTAATAAAATTATAACCACAAAATGTAGGAAAAGAAAATTATGCAAATATGCAGAGTTCAGATTTTTTACAAAATAGACTACCACCAAGATGAAGCTGCGACTTATACAGCAATAATTTGAAAGCGAGTCGCAACTGAGTATATCACGATCTTTAAGTTTCAGAATGTTTGAAGTTACCTGAAAGGCAAAATAAACCTTAAACTACTCAACAGATGTAAAACTCTTCAAACAAAAATACAAAATTTGCAGCAAACCCTAAAATATGTTATGAAGCAAATTTTATAATAAGTGTACTTATGTAAAGTTAAAAGAAACACATTTATGTGACGTAATTTTTTACATTTAATATAAATAAATTTTAAACTGGAAATATTTAGTCCATCCTGTATTTGCTTTATTTTATGTAGGCATTTATTGTATATCAAATCAAAAGACAAAACATATTAATCGAAGGTGATGACGTAGTGGAACGCCGTAAGAAACATTTTGAAGAAGTGATTAACGTAGAACAGATGCACGAAAAAATATGTTAGAGAGAAAAATAAAAACGTAAAATACAAAGAATTTAATGAACAAAAAGAATAAAACTGCAAGAAGGAAGCAAATAATTGATATAGAACTTACAAAGCACAAAAATATGAGAAATAGCAGCAGAACGGGAAAATTACAGTTTAAAGAATTTGTGGTTAAGGAAGAAGTGTGATAAGGAGTAGTATTAAGTCCAACAATATTTTAGCTGATGCCAAAACCAATGAGGTTAAAGTTTAATTAAGGAAGCTACAAGCAGGAATAATAAATTGTGTTAAATAACAAAATGCGCGTTTGCCGACGGTATAGTAATCTATGTAAGAAAAGAGCACCACAACTGTAACATAACAGACAAAATTATAACAGATAAAAAATTATAATCCATTTTTCTTGTATCATAGGTGTCAAAGATACTTATTCCCTTTCATATGTTTGTTTGCCGAACTGTTCACGTGTAAGTATAGATATAATATTCAATTCATGTTGACTGATTTACCAAATTTTATATTAATGTTCCTAGATTAAGAGAAAGTAGTCTACTATTCAAATTTGTCTGTCTGCTTGTCTGCTTATAAGCATTACATCTTCCATACTTATTAAGCGTTTTTAGGCTGAGGGAATGGCGCTAATTGATATTCAGATTTGCAGTGAAATAGGGTCAGAGTTCTGGGGGATAGGGTGGTTGAAGTTCATACATATTAGATGTTGTTGGATCTTTAGGAAATTTAACTGAAAGATTTGTCAGCCTAAAAAATGCAGTTTGTGTTTCAAATTCCAAAGTCAAAATTAATATAATAATATAATATTATAATAACTTTTTGGTTTATTTGTCACTTGTTGCTATATGGACATTTCTAATGGGTGTTTAAAAAAACTGTCAATTTAATTTCGTTTGGATAATTTGTATCTCACATCTATAGGTTTATTTATGCAGTATATAAAATTATTAAATACAGAAAGTAACTATTTCTTTAGACTAGTGAAAAGTGAGATATTGAGTTTTTTTTTAATAATTTGGCTATATATTAAAATACAAATGTCAATTCTAAATCTCACTTAATTTTTTCAGTAAACCAATTTATGGTCTTCGTATTGAGGTCATTGCCTTTTTCCCATAAAATAACATTAAGCCATGTTCATGAGAATATTTGTGAATACAATTTGCATTTAGAAATAGAAGTGGCCACAGAATTAGCGTAAGAAAAATACAAGGTTTGTTCCGAAAATATCGAGTAAATAACCTGCTCCAGTGGACTCTACTGGCCATGCGTAAATAAGGACGTGTTATCTGTTGGGGGTTGTATTTGCAATGGTTAAGCGAGTAGAACAGTGAATTTGCGTTAATATATGTGTAACCCTGGAATATTTCTCTACAAAACCTATTTATGTGATTCAGAAGGCTTTCGGGAACGATACAATAAGTCCAGCACAAATAATGGCAAAGTACAAACGATTTTGAGTTGATCGAAAATCTGTTAAAAGTGCCCTACGTTCTAGAAGAGCAATATCTAGCAGAACACCGGACAGTATGTACGGGCTACAACCAATAAGGATTGGCCACTGAAACTAAAACTGAAACATGAGTTGCGGGAATAGTACTGTTAGCAGAGCAAAAGAAACATCGTGTTACAGATGCTACTGACCTACTTTAGACTGCTACCAATAAAACAGATTTAGACCAATACGACAAGATAGTTATTCGCGGACTTATCGAATGTTTTGAATATAAAAACTACGCTAGAAGATAATTAACAAGCAGAAAAATAAAATTACAAATAAAGAAATAAAATAAAACATATGGATTGTAGAAAATATCAAGAATTGTGACATTAAGATGCTTGACTAAAAAACTAAGTAAAAAGTAAAAAAAAAACATAATTTAATCATTTTTGCTGAAAATATAACTAAAAAAGAGTAAAAAAATTCAAAGAGGTAAAAAAACGAAATTTGTAAACAGAAAAAAGGGATTGACAGAATCAAATACGTAGGATTACTTATATTGACATTAGAAGTGTTCATTTATAAGTAAAGAAAACAGGAAAGGTGTTGTCCATTTTTGGAAAAAGGGAGAACATGGGCTGAATATTTTGAAGATTGGACAAATAAAAACCATAGAGGATAACTTAGAATTATAGATTAGATAAACGAATCTCAATAGCAAGAGATTAAAAATGTTATAAAATATGTAAAGTAAGAACAGAATGTTTTTAAGTAGGAAATAGGGTAAGAAAAACAAAATAAAGTTTTTAAATAAATTTTCAGAGCCCGATATTACGAAAAAATGCCAATATAAAAGAAATTTTCAGTAATATGCTCTGTTTACAAGAATAACAACGATAAATATAAAAATAAAAAGAAATATTATTTAAGATCTATAACTTCAGGTCAATTATAGATAATTATCAACGACAGAGATGAAAACGCACCGACTGATGTGGTAATCGATACTTAATAGAGCCATGGGTTTGCTAAATAAATTAATACCATCGGGTATAATTTTCAGAACGTATCGACGGTAATCGAGTAGTTTGAAGGCTTGATTCTCAGTCTCACCTCCCCCATGAGTGATTATGACATTATACAAGGGTGAATCAAAATTAAACTTAAATTTCTTTTTTAATCGAGTGAGGTAAATAGAAAGGGGTGCGGCTTCTAAACATTATGAGTAGGGAGACTTGAAGCAGATTTTTTTCGTAGAGCTAGTCGTACTAATGCTTCTTCAGTCAGTATCACAACGTCAAAGCACGAGGTTTTTACGATAGAGAACGTAAAACCAAAGTATTAAAAAGATTCAAACACAGTTCGGGAATAACACCTTTAAAAAGACTCGTGTTTGTGTGGCACAAAAATTATTGGACGGATGAGAAGTAGTTGAAAATAAAATCAGCGTAACCATTCTCATTGTTCAACACCTTTTTGAAGGTGACAGCGTATTAAGAGTCGCTGAAATTGCTTATGTTAAGTTTTGGACGAAATATAACTCAAACATTGTCAATAAAGATATGAACTTCTAATTAGAGACGTTATCCTGCTTTACGACAACGCCTTACCTCATGTATTTACCCAAACTCGACAAAAAGTTGCGGATTGTTCTGGATAATAGTGGAACACCCTTCTCACAATCTGAACTTATCGCCCTGCGATTATCATGTGTTTGGACCACTAAAAGAAGCACTTGGGGACAGAGATTTGATGACGAGGTTACTGTCGATGTGTTTGTGATGTCACAAACATTTCATTTTACAATAGTGGGATCAAAAAACTATCTGCCACCTGGAAACAATACATTTCTAAGTCTAGAGACTTTGTGGAAAAATAACTGCATGCTGATATATTTGATATTTAATGTTTGATTCACCTTTTTAGAATTAAGTTAGGATCAAGTTCAGTTTAGACACATCGAATCCGTTATGTACAGGAAAAGCTAATTTTTTTTTACAAAGAAACAGATTACGTTACACAGGATACTAATTAGGTTGTATCCTAAGGGTAATAAATAAAAATTCAGAAAAAAATTAGATGGCTTTATAAAAAAGTTTAGCCGGTGAAGAAGAAGAAGAACCAATTAGGAAACAACAATAGAGTAATTGTTCAAGAATAACTAGTGTTATAAAATTACAATGGGCCCTTTAGCTATGATATTGTTCGAATATCAGGTCAGAGATATCTCTGAAAACTACTTGTAGGTGGAAAAAAGTATATAAAAAAAATGGCTTGAATAAAGTGGCTAAAATAAATGTGAGAGTAGAAGATACTGGAAGACAATAACAATGAGTATTGCCAATATTTATTTCGGTTCGGTGTGATATTAGCTTCGCATACATATGTGCACATCATGGTATTTCATAAATAATTTTGGTTTTAATAATCCAAACATAAAACTACAAAAAAATTTTAAAATGTAAATTCTAATATAATTTCCACGGTTTTTATAATATATCTCTATCTTGATGGTAAATTTTGAATGCTCCTGTGAAGAAAGCTTCTGAGTTTTGAATTGGAACATCCCCGGAGTACCTATTTACGTTTTGTGGAAGTTCTTAGTTCATCTGACTAAATAATTTTACAGGCTTCGAAACAGATGGTAATTGGAAGAGTAAATATAAGGGATGCTGCATGATTTCTCAGTCAACATTTTTGCAGCGACAAGTTTATGGATTATAGATGATCACTTTTCTTCCAATCACAATTTAAGTTTGTCTAATTCTTGACAAGAGACATCCTGGCTAATTATTTTATTAGCATACATACGAGTAGACTTTGTGAAGATAAAGATCTTGCTTTTGTAGAGTTTAAGATAGCCTTCTCACACTCAAGCACCAAAGGTTCTCTCTCTCTCTCTCAATGGGTAAGATAAGACGAATACATTAATATGCATTGTTGTCGAGTCACATTATCTAATTAGTACATAATTTAAGCACATGTTTATTGTTTTCTAAATTTTTGTAAAATGTTACAAACGTAGAATGAACTTGCTTGGACAATTCTTATACTGTCGCACTAGAATATTGCTCCACGCAGCATGTCCTTATTTAGTTTATTAGATTATCCAAATCCCGATTTGACTTGTAAACTGAAATTTCAGATTTGAATTTGTCAAACATTGGTGTTCACTTATTGTTTATTCTTCATAAATCTTCACTTCTTCTTCTTCTTTCTCTTTGTCCCCATTTATACCTCACGGTGTTGGGTCCATAAATCTTCACAACTTTTCTTATCCTTACGGTTACCTACTTTTTTATTTTGAAATTTTTGATTTGCTACCTTTTCAATGTCTTAACCCTCCAAATATGTGGCAATGTTTGCACTGTCAAATGTGTGTTAGAAAAGGCATCACTTATGGGAAGACGTAATCTATACCAATATTTAGTTTATTAACCAATAAAGTACAGTGGGTGATCGCTAAACAAACATAATCAGTTCAGAGACGATATTAGCTACCTGTTAACCGATTATCGATTTATCATAGATGTTTATGAGCATTTAATGAAGTTCTCAATTTTATAATTCCCTATTCTAAAACTTGTTCTGACATCCTCCCACTTCTTTAAAAGTTTTTTAATAGCAGATGTCGCCACCGGCTCTCTTTCGTTTTCTCCTTTTTCAGAAAATACACCTCGCTGAGCTTCTTGGTGTTTATTTAAGAGTTCTTGGAGTTCTTTTGTCGTCAGATCTTTTTTATGTAAAATCGTAGTCTTGAATTCTACCTCCCCACATAACAAATATGGAGTTTGTTTCTTCAGTTCTTCAAAAACTTTTATAGCTTTCTCTTGAATGGTAATCATATTATTTACATCTCTTTCCTATTTTTCAAGGATGGCACAGCTTTATTTCACCGATGTAATTTTCGTTACTTCTTTAGGTGTTTTAGTCTTCTTGATTATATATTTCTTAGCTAAGATTGTGTCTAATGCAGACCTGTTTAAGACATCAGACATCTTTTGCCCATTCTCTACCTTGGCTATTATCTCTCACTTGGTTTCTATGATGTGCACAGTTCTTGGCACTCAACTCTTTTTAGGCCCCATAATATTATATGCATTTTAATTTATATAGTTCAGAAAACTAACTAGCATACAAAAAGGTTACGTATGCAACTGTCAGAGTCTTGTTCCAGGAATCGTTCATAGATGGCAGTAAAATTCAATTTTACAAATGTACTGGAAGGTCTTCGTTATCCCAACATGTGTTCGTTGTCCGATTTGTTCGTTAAACGATTATCTACTCTATTAAAAAACTTTGCTCAATTTACGTTTCTTAAATTGTTTATTTTTAATTCCCAGCAGTAACCAAAAACAATTTTGCATATAACAATTATAGATAACATCGTGAGCCAAACGCTTACGTCCGACGATTACGTAGGTGGCGACAAGCGCCGGGCCACTTCATCTCGTTGCATTCTGAACACAAAAGGTGTCAAGTTAAAATTGCGGTTTAACACGACAAAAAAATTACAAAACGCCCCGCTTGAGCAAATTCGCGGCATTTCCCACCGCAAATTAGGGCCCAGAGTAAGGCCCAAACGAATCCAGGCGTTGCACAACGGCCGCTGCTGAAAAAGCAATTTCGCTTTTCGCCGGCGCGCTTTGAGAGAATTGCGTCCGCAAATTAGGCAATAAGTGGCAGCGCTAACGTGCGAGCAGATTTTATCGTCTAGTTCACACAACTTGGTTTACCAGGTGAGCTATGGGTCAGCGGTGTGGAGAGTATTGTTGCGGTTGCGTTAGATGCAGATTCGCGCCGCAGACCGCACGTGACCTAGCGGCTATCAAACGGCCGTAAACGATCCTGGTTTTGTGTTCCAAAGAAAGTTATTCACTCGATGAACCAGGAAGCTTTCCTAAGAGGCCGTCCTCTTTACGCCAGCATGGCTCAGCAGTAAAATTATGTTAGGCAACAAGATAATTTATTCGAACGGTTCTACGGATTTGCCTTTTGAATTTAACAATCATTAAAACTCTTGAAATGTGGCGAAAAGTGAGAGATTGGTGGTGAAAGTTTTTGGTGACAATGGGAATAATAAAAATCGGATTTAAATATATTTTTAAGGAAAATAATAAAAAAGACATGCTAACTAATTTTTGTCTAAACAAATAAATTTTTATTAACTTAAATTAAAAAAAAAACTATCGATACGTGAGTATAGTGATAAGTAATGTGAACTGGTACTCGAAGATCACACTATTACGTGGGCTGCTTGATATCTATTGCAAATTGGCAACCCTAGGTGTGCTAGGTGCGAGCTTACGTTTGCATCATATAGTTTGACATTTTTGACGGCATATTTGCTCAGAACGTTTTGCCACACGGACGCTATTTGTTTTGTTGCTATTAAGTTGAAAATTTCCTCTCGGTCAAAAAATGGAATTAACGCGTGAATATTTATGTGCAGTGATTTTTTACGACTTTCGACGTAGATTATCTCAACTGACTTTGAGTTTTAGTAGTGAAGCCACACACAGAGCCACTGTATATCGTCGGTTCAATGAATTTAATCGTGGTCGTAGTTCGCTGGCGGATGAATTTAAGGGAGGCTGTCCAAAATCGCATGTGGTGTCATCAAACATCGATACTGTGCGCGAACGAATAAAGCAAGATCTTAAAATTCAGGAATCCTTGGCATTATCGTATTTACTCAAAAATAAGACCCCTCCTAGTTTTTAACGTATTTTTTATAGAAAAATATTTTGTATGCAAATATTAAAATATTAGACCCATACGAAAATAAAAGTAACAGAATTCTAGAGCCGTATTCAAAGTGGAACTAAGTTTTCAGAAATTCCTTGTCAAGGGAATACAATAGATGTCTAAGTCAATAGAAGGATTCGGTTTTGTACAAGGACATACTTCACCCTTTAGCAGTAACATTTAGCAGAAACAATGAAATCGCACGAGGATGGAAGCAGGTAGGTTTGCTTGACTTTGGGACCAGTATCTGTTCATGCCATTCAGCATTACAGCTCGGTTTCCTAAGATCAGTAGTCAATCTTTTGCTTGAGTGCTGGGAGGCATAGTATGTAGCGCCCTTTGTGAATTAATACTGCATGAGAAAATAAATTGTCCGAAAAGTTACACTGCAGCTTTTAAGTTGGATGTTCTTGCATTTGCCGAGAAAAATGGAGTTAGGGCTGTGAGTCGTAAGTTCTCAGTACAACCGAATATCGTTACATATTGGAGAAACCAGACCGAAAAAATTCGAGCCGCGAAGAAAGGACTTGTTCTTACAGGTTCTTACAAATTGACAATGCTGATGAAACGCCACTGTACTCTAAAATGCTGCGTGAGACAACTGTGAATAAAGTAGGTGAACGAAGTGTACTTGTAAAAGCAATGGATGCAAAAAAAATTATGCTCTGTATCACTAGAGGTGGTCGGAAATTGCCACCATATGAGATTTTCAAAACAAAAACTCTTCCAAATAGACCTTTACCGAAAGCTATCTTTGTCCGTGTACAAGACAAAGATTGGATTGACTCTAAACTTATGCAGGATTAGTTAAAGGTGGTGTGGAAATGTCGCCCTGGTGAATTGTTAAGGAAACGATGTCTACTAGTTCTGGATAGCTTTCGCGGCCATATTACTCACTCAGGGAAAAACAGAATAAAGGAACTAAATACGCATCCAGCAATCTTTCTTGGAGGACTCACTTCTATAACACAACCCCTGGATGTGAGTGTAAATAAGTCATTCAAACATCACGTAAAATCTCTATACATAGAATTGGATGCAAATGGCAAACATTCATTTATAAAGACAGGTAACATTCAAAAGCCCTCCATTGAAATTCTGTGCTCCTGGATTGCCAAAGCTTGGGACTAAATTTCATCTGATATCATCCAAAAAAGCTTCAAGAAAACTGGCATCTCCAATGTACTGGACGGAACGGTTTACAGGGACAGCAACGATTCAGCTGAGGCAAGTGATGATAAAGGTGTATGTGTAAATGCATACATTAGTAAATAACCTATAAATTGGTTGTTTTAATCAAGCGCATTATGTAGGCCTTTAGATTTAGTTGTGGTTCAAAATTGTGAGCTTGAAAATTTGAGTCATTCATAGGCCTAGTGTAGTTTCTTGCTTTAAAATACCGGTAACTTGGATTAAGGCCGACAGTTCGTTTGTGTTCAGGCACACCTGTGAATCAGACTAAGCTGTTCTACTTTTAGGCCTACCGATAATTTAAATTATTGTGTTTAATTTATGTAGTTTGACTAGCATACATTCGATGTTGCATAACATTTAATCGTGAAAAAGCTGTGTTCGCGTTGGATCCCGCATAAGTTAAAGATCGATTAAAAACAGGCTCGTGTCGATTGGCCAAAAGAAATGCTCAAAAAATGCGATGGCAGGCTTTAAAAACCGTTTACAACATCTTGGATTTATACACGTGAGCCCAAAGGTAAGCAGCAGTCGATTGTATAGATTTTCCAAAATGAGCCAAACCTAAAAAAGTTGTTCGCTTTCGAAGCACTTCGAAGCAGATGGTCGCCTCTTTTTTGGAAAAACTGGACATGCCGCAACCTTAGTTTTAGATTGCAAAATAATTCTGAATGGTTTAAAACCATTTGGTTGCCATAAGACTTTGGAGAAATAAGAAAAACCATAGCCTCCATGGCAATGCGAGTTCACACACATCGACGCAAACAACTGACTTTTTGAGCACTTAAAACGTTGATTTGATGTATCATGCGCCATACAATCCTGATTTGGTCCCTAACGGTTTCTTGTTCCCGCATGTGGAGAACAAACTGCGCGGATAACGATTTTCGATGCTGAAAGTGGCGGTTGATACGTTCAAAAACCGTGTTTCTAAGATAGTGATTTGCTATGGAAAAAATGTTATGTAAGTTTGTTCCAGCGTATGCAACAATCTATTAACCGCTAGGGAGAATATTTTGGAAAAACAATAAAAAAGTTTCCAACTTTGAACATTTGTTTTTGTTAGTTTTTGGCAATAGATATCGAGCAGTTACGTATATATCATATAGCTTCATCTGCTTCAATAGCATATAGATATGTCTGAGTCCGTCCAATATTGTTGATCGGTATCTTCTATTTTTCTCTATTTTTTGCAATTTTCCACAAGTCAGTTTGATTTGTTGTAGTTCTTCTAGAATTGTTTCTTTCCACGTGTTGTTTGGTTTACTCTATTTTCTTTTCCCTATTTTGTTATAATCCAAGACTTGTCTTCTTATACTTCTTGTAGATCTGAGGGTGTGTCGTATCCATCTCCATTTACGTATTTGAATTTTTTTCTTTTGTCTTCTTCCGTTACCTTCCCTAAGTTTTTGCTGCTAATTTCAGGCTTAAAATTTCTGTATTAAATTCGAAAGCATCTGCACTTTTTTAAAACTTGTTTTTGTTATCTTCCTACGTTCCTGTGTAACAAATTAATGTACTTATCACATTGCTGTGTTCTACTAATATTTATCGACTTCCAAATCTTATGTAGTGATTTAATAGAAATTCGGTATTAATTTTGTATGTCTATTTATATCTCTCTTTTCACGCTCCCTTTCACAATCTTTAGATAGTAGAATTCTTCAACTGTCTCGATGTCTCTTCTCTTTATTTGAACTAGCTCCTTGTCTTTAATTAGTAGTTTGATATTTTTTGTGTTTAATTGTAGGTTACTCTTTTCGCATTATTACTTATTTTGGTGCATGTTTTTGTTAGTTGTCACTTAGAGACTTGTTCTTTAATTTATCGAATACGTTCCAGTTGATGCCTGTTTTCTTATCATCTATCTTCTTTGTTGGTCAGTCTATTACTATTAAAAATAATAGTAGAGAAAGGATGCACCCTTGTCTCACTCCTCTGTGTATTATAATTTTCTGAGTTAGTTGTCTTTTATTTTCTATACGTGCTACAAAGTTCATTCATTTTTATGTATTTATTTACCATATCTAATTATTTTAGTATCTTCCATATTGTTGTTCTGTTTATTGAATTGAAAGATTTCTTTCTTAATTCCTGCCGTTTACTATAGTATTATTCTCAAGGTGCATATATAATCAACACAAGCTTTGTTGGATTTAAATGCTGCCCGATTTTCTTTCAGTTTCCCGTTGATAAATTTTTTTAATATTTTTAATATAATCCTGATCATTATTTTGCTAGCTATACAAAGTAAAGGCATTGGTTTCCAGTTTTCGCGTATAGCTCGGTTTCCGTTTTTT
The DNA here is from genome assembly GCA_036346155.1 of Sinelater perroti. NCBI lineage: Eukaryota > Metazoa > Arthropoda > Insecta > Coleoptera > Elateridae > Sinelater > Sinelater perroti. The sequence goes on from JARFIY010000276.1 coordinate 746,423, forward strand.
GTTATTTTGATTATTCTGTCTTCTGTCTAATCGCTTGGTTTTTCATCGAACATCTCATTGCGTGTTTTATTTCTTCTTCAGTAATATTCAGTGTTTCTTCTGAGCTTCCCATTTCTTTTATTTTCTCTTGTGGTCTCGTAGTGCCGTTATACATTTCAGAGAAACATACCACTCATCAGTTTTTAATTTCTTCTTGGGTAGAGAATGTTTCCCCTTCTTTTCCTTTTAGTTATGTTGCAAGTGTGTTGTTTGATCTTTTAAATTTTTTGTTGTTCTATATAAAGTTCTTGAGTCGTCTATTCTTGTGGCTTCTGAATTGTCTAGCATTTGTTCTATAAATTTCCTTTTATCTTGTATAGCAGTTTATTTACTTTTTTTGGCATATATTTTGTGTCATTTCTTTTTTTTTGAACTTTATTCCTTTATTTCCTTCTTCCAATTATTTTTATTTTTATGGATATTTAGGATTTACCGTTTCTTTGTTTATAGCCCACCCCTTCTATTGCAGTTCCAGATAATCTGTACGTTTCCCAAATCGTTTCGATATTGTGTGTTGGTATATTATCTGCAGTACTGATTATCTTTTCTAGTATATCTTTATATTTTTCTGTCATTTTTGAATTTTCAATTTATTTGTATTCAATTTCTTTGATTTTTAGTTTGTAATTAGCCTTTACACTAATTTTAATTTTTTTGGACATCTTTGTGTTGAAAGAGGGAAGACTACACTAGAAAATGTTAATATGTCTAGTTACGCTCTCTAATGTTTTCGTTCGATTTTAGTAGATATACGTGAAGTCGGTATGGATTTTACTATTTAGAGCAATGAGATTTGACAAAATAGCGGTAAAGTAAATCCATGATCATATCTTATGCATATGCTGTTACTTGTTAGATAAATATATACAAGAGAAGAAGAACTAATGTTGAACATCTTTTATGTAGTTGACAGGCAAAAGTGGTTTCAATTCTAGAATATGATTTGTAAAGTTTATGACACCGTTTTAATGAAGTTTGGTGTTTGTGGGAAATAATTTCACTAGAAATTAATTTTTAAATGCCGATTTTGATAAATTTAATAGAAGTGTGGCAGACTTCTGTACATTATTTTTGACCAAGAAATTACGATGCAAACACAAGTATAATTGTACTTGTCTATATACTACCGAAGCAACTTCTTGCTTAGATATCAAAAAAGTATATAAGTAACCGTAATCTTTTGCTAGTCTATTTTAGCCTCCTTTAGAAGTGTTCGTCTACTTTTAGTTTAATCTTTGTGTAAAGCTTAAATACCGCGCATCTAGCCCTACAACGATTGCACATGGCTCTGTAATCGGTTCAATGTGTGTAACTAAGGTAATAAATACACAAAATGTGCTATTTTCTGCAACCTTGGTGAAAAAACACTGGGTTTTGGGGAAAAAACTGAAATTTTTGCCTGAACAAAATTTTAAACAAATGAAGTAATAACGTCTGCAAATAAAATATTTTTTAACAAAAAACATTTTAAAGGAGGTGTTTATAAGCATTAACATAGACCAACCAAGAACATTGAATTAAGAAGAAATTATTTAAAAAAATTAAGATATATATGTTACGTAAAATATTTATTGCTAATTGCAAGATCTGTAATCGCACCATTTAATCTAATTCAAAAATAATTTGAATTCCTTGATTTGGTCTTGGAAAATCTTTTATGACTTTTATTTGGCCTCGTAATTAGTTATTAGCAATTATTTAAAGTTGGTCAAATTGTGACGACCTGACAGAAAAGACCAAGTGAAATAACGGACAAAGAAAAAACCGTATATCAAGTTGCATAAAAGGAAACGATCACTGATTATAAGAATGAATTATCAATATAGTGCAGTGTCGCATTTGTTGAAAAAATGTGATTCTAGTTTCGGAACTTACATGGTAATGATATTCTTATTAATTAAATGCCATTTTCAATAAAGGTCAATTACTAAATCATGATTTATGGTGTGTATTAGAATTCATCAAAAAACTTTTGTATTTTCAGCAGGTAGTATAGCCTACGAACTAGAAGGTAAAGAAAGGTTCTCGTTTGTTTAAGTTACAAATGCACTATTAAACTTAATGCTTGTAAGATTGAGAAATGTCTAGAATTAATTAGAGGACTTTTCTAGAATGGAAGATTTTTACAATATTTTTGTTTCACAACCAGGATTGTCACTAGCAGTTCCTTAAACATGTTTTTTTTTGTTGATTATTTGGCAGTTTTGACTTTAATTTTTTTGAATCTAGTTTACAAGAACAAGCTTATTAGGTGTTAATTTTTGGCTCCCAACTATAATCGATGGCAGCACCTATTAAAATTAATATATTGTGCCAGCTGTATAGTCATAGTAAAACGCCATCTACTAGTTTATAACTAATTGAAAGAGTGCCTGTTTTACCAACATAATCTAAAGATCAGTGTTAAACCAATGCCGTACAAGTGCTATTTGTGACGTCAATTTATTTTCAAGTTTTAATTAAAAAAATGCTGTTGAAGTCTGGAAAACAATTACTTCCAATAGTTTAAGAGTATAAATTTCAACACACTGGGTACCGAATATTTTGAACGGTTAAACAAAGTTGAAAATCGAGAACCAAGATAACTTTTGGAAAAGGATTGTTGTTCCACGCAGTTAAAACTTTAAAAAGAAGCCGTTCTGTTTTCCATGAACTCACAGTTGAAAATAAGAGTTGACGCGATACTGCTATGTTTCTGCTTTCCAAAATTAATAACAAAAATTTTAGCAGATTGGGATGAAAATCGTCGGTTTTTATAGATGGAATTACTAGTGGGATTAGCAGGACATCGTATAATAGGAGTTGCTTCTAATTGCTACCATGGTAACCTTTGCAATTTATCAGCAGCAACTGCTAGGTATTAGTGACGTGTTGGATAAAAAAGACCTTATACTGGCACAAGCTCACATACATGGATTGGAAGTTTTTGTCATACTTAGCGTATTTGTCAGGCTTTAGAAGCTCAGTTTATATCTTCAAACTTTTGCACCTAGGTGATATTTATCTCACTTCTGTCAAAGATGAAAAGAAAAGTCTGGTCAAGCTTATCAATTCTAAACTATCCTATTTTTCCGAAGTGAACTGATGTAAATAAATAAAAATCAAAAGAAATATTTTGAAAATTAGGTAGTCACTTGACTTTTTATAAATTAAAATCACTATTTAGTAATAAAGGCATAAAATTAAGTTACTTCATTATGTAAGCTGAAAATTAGTAACATTCACGTATTGGAATAAAATATTTTATATAAATGAAAGAGAAAAATATAAAAGAATTAACAATACACAGCAAAACCTGGTAGAAAAACTCCTAAATAACAAAATTATAAAGTTCAAATAAATGATGTGAAATTATGGAATGTTTGCAGCTCAAAGAAATACTAGTATTTATAATTGTGGAATTAAATAAAAAATGTTTAAGCTTTTTGGTGCGAGTATATACATGTCCAATATCTAAACAATCATTTGTTGAATTGTTGTGTTTTTTCAGAAAACTTGAATAGATGCAGTCGGTTAAATTTGGTAAATTTGAGTCATTTGATATTTTTAAGTAGTGATTACAAAAGGCGTTAAAACAAGAAGGAAATACATATAGAAATAAACCTACTAAAAATTAAGAAAGAATATTATTCTAAAAAAAATACGAAAGGAGTTATAAACATTTAAAACTATTAATAATAATTATTGATCTACTATACATTTGGTTGCCTATCTTCAGGATCGTTTTCATATCTTACTTTCGTAAGATTCCCGCTGCGATTTAGGCGGGTGTAAAATTGTCAGCCTAGAACGCCAAAAATATTTTTTTGCGGGCAACCTTTTTACTTTCCTTATCCTATAATAAGGAAAGTAATGTAATCGGCGGAAATTTGACCTACCCAGTTTTTCACATTTCTGGACGAATTATAGCCTCGGGACACCAAAAAAGTTGTTTTTAGCCATTGGTTCGTGTGTGTGTGTGTGTGTGCGCGCGCGTGTGTGTGTATGTGTGTGTGTGCCTGTCTGTAAACAAGATATCTTGAGAACCGTAAGAGCTAGAGACTTGAAATTTGGTATGCAAGTTACTTGTAGGTAGGGGACGCAGTGCGAAGCTTTTGGTAAAAATCGGCCTAGCCGTTTGGTCGCAAGGTCGCAAAATCGGTCGCAAAGCGGTCGCGAACCTAAACAGTTGAAGATACAAAAAATTTATGAGAATAAAAATGATTTGTTATCATGAGATAAACATGAATTTAAAATAAAAGTTGGTAAAATAGGAACTCGAAAAAAAATTGAAGCTCAGGATATTTAATATACCGGGTGTTTATAAAATGTTTCGGGAAATTTATATTACCGGATAGATCAAACCGAGACGAACAAAAAATTATAATGAAATTTTTTGATCCGAGGTCAAATAAATAAGTTATAGCCGATTAAAAATTAATTAAACGGACCAATCACAGCGCGCTCGGAGAGCTACCGGGTACGACTGCGGGAGGAGGGGGGGGGAGCGCTTGGCCGCTAGGAGGGAGCACGCAGGCAATAATGGCGAAAGCTGTGCGGCCGAGCTCGCAGGAAAGTCGTGTGATGTTCACACCAGATTTTTTATAGATATATTTGATAAGAGTACTAGTAATAGTAGTAATATGTTTTTTTATATACAACATTTAAATTTAATTTATCTTAACTGAAACACAACTACTATAACAAATTATAAGTAAATAATGACGTCAATTACAAAATTATTAATTAAAAAAGGGAAACCGTGCATTGGTTATCGTGGTAGTAATAAAAGTAAAGACAGAAGAACGCAAACTAAAAACAAGGCTCTAGAAAAAAATTAAAAGACGTAGCAACCATAACTTAGAATAAAAGTAATAGTTTAATTTGGTGCCAAAGCTGATAAAAAACTGAGATCTTAAAAAAATTAAAAGGAGTTTTTTTATCAAAAATTGGGCATTGATTGTGAAAGAACGAAACCATATGTTTTATTCATAGTATTGTCTATCGCTAGCCATTACTTTTCCCATCTTTCTGGTAGTATACGGATACCGCGTCGAAATAACGCTTTATTTTCTGAGGCTATCCACGAATCGGCCCAATTTTTGGTATCTTCATATCATGTGAAGTGCTGCTCAGACAGGCCATGTGCCATCGATCGGAACAAGTGATAATCAGAAGGGGCAATGTCTGGTGAATACGGCGGGTGGGGCAGGATTTACCAATTAAGCGTTTCCAAGTAAGTTTTGACCGGCGCCGCAACATGTGAACGAGCATTTTCATGCAGGAGAATAATTTGGCATGTCTGGAGTAGTAGTGGGCGCGTTTTTCCTTGAGTGCTCGGCTCAATCTCATCAATTGTGTTGGGTAGAGAGTCCTAGTAATGGTTTCGTTCGGTTTGAGTGACTCATAATACATGACACCAAGCTGATCCCACCAAATACAAAATATGAGTTTTTTTCATAAATATTCGGCTTGGCTGTCGATGCTGAAGCATGGCCACGCGGTCCCCATAATTTTCTCTTCTTTAGGTTATCGTAGTGGATCTATTTTTTATTACCAGTGACTATACAATGCAAAAAGCGCTTTTATTTATGCTTGGCAAGCAACATTTCACATGTCAAAAAATGGCGTTTAACGTTTCTCGGCTTCAGTTCATGTGGAACCCAATTTTCTTGCTTTTGAATCATTTTCAACGATTTTAAACGATGTGAAATTGTTTGTTGAGTCTCTCCTAATGTAAGTGCAAGCTATTCTTGCGTTTGGCAGGAATCTTCCTCCAATAATGCTTCCAATTCCGCGTCTTTGTACACTTTTGGTCTTCCGCAACATTCTTTGTATTCGACGTCAAATTCACAGTTCTTAAACTCATAAAATCACCCACGATAACTTCTCTCACTTATAGCAGCTTCAGCTTCAAATTTCTTCAAAATAAAGATGTAAATCAAAAGTTCCCGCAAATTACGCTTATTCGGCTCAAAAAATGAAGTTGTTGTCATACAAAATCGCTAATATTTTAAGGTTATGGTATAGAAGTTACGATATGACGTTTTACATCTGACAATTCCAACCATAACATACTGGTGGGGCTATATTTTGTTTAATGGTGGAGACTTATTTGTATCCCTATTACAAGTAGTTAGTTTAGACGCTAATGTTTGTCTAATCTCGATACCTTTATGATATTTTTTTGTCTGACTAAAGCGAACACTATGTTTTTTCGGATTTGCACAATTCCAACATTTATTATATGTGCACGATGGAATAAAGGTACAGACTTCGTCTAAGTTAGCCAAAAAGTTCTATTTGGGGATGTTAAAATGTTCCTTTGGCAATTGTAAATATATTTTTGAATGGGCGCAATTTTGTCTGCACTTTTTGTCACATTTACCGATCGCTATACTATTTTTTTTATAAAAGGACTCATGGTGTCCAAGGTAAATTAGCGGAAAACCATAATAGATCTACTTTAAAGGTACTAGATTCTAGATACTAGACTTTAAAGATACTGTCTTGTTAGACAGACGAAAAGTGTATTACATTTCATAACTTTTAAGGAGAATATACTTACTTTTGCACTGAAATAAAACTTATTTGCAGTATGTTTGGTTTAGTTTTAATAATATAATTAAAACTGTCGTATTGTTTTATTCTTGGTACTAATAAAGAGTTTTTTAATGATTGCATCTGTAAAATCCAGTAGCAACTAAGCGATACGGAATACTTCTGGAACTGTTGGTGGTTCTGTGGAAATCACAAACCTATGCAAAAATGTCAAAGGTGGTGAGTTAAACCTTGAGGTCAGAATAACATTAGTATCCAGGGAAGAATTGGTTTCACGGGGTCGTTTTATTTGAGACGAGTTGATTATTTGAGCAACAACTGGTAGATATATATATATATATATATATATATATATATATATATATATATATTCAGTTTTTTGAGGTGTTAGTTTTCCGAATTTCACATTATTCTGTTCTTATATTTATGACCAAAATATAATTTAGAATTTCAGAGGGCTCTCATAGTCTAAGAGTGATTTTAATGACAGTCTTGCTAGTTATTAAAGATAATAGCCAAAAAAGAATAATAAAAATGACCATATAAAGAATACTAACTAACACGGATTTTAAGATGGGCAGGAGTAATGAAAGAAAAGTTATTGAAAAGATTTCGCAACTTTTGTTTGCAAAGATGGGATCGATAAGTTATTTAAGTGTTGAGAAAAGAAGATAGAGCTTAAAATGCAGACAAAAATGACCTCTCATTTATTATAAAAAAATTGTAAATATTTTTTTATGTACTTGGTATACAAATACTTCTAATGCCGATTTAAACAAAAATATTTTCTGGTTATTATTGATCCTTGGCAATGTTTATTACCTTTTAGAGGCGTTTACTTATATTTGTTTGTTCCTATTTGCCCACTTGTCTGTTCGACTGCCCATCGGATAGCAAATTTCCAATATGCTCTAACAGATTTTGGTCAAATTTGGTATATATTGGTGACCAAAAGGATTACCTCATTAATCTTTCTATCCCAAGATTAACTGGATCACATACTGATACTAAATTCTCTTGCTTGAATTTTTTAAAGGTAAAATTAGAAAAAGTACTTAACAACTAAAGTTGCATTTTTTGATAAATTAGTTACACATAAATAATTTAAACATTTAATTCAAAAAATGTCTTATAGACCGCAGTAAGAAAAATAAAATGCAAAGTAATAAAAAATAATAAATTTGACAAGAAGTAAATTAACTGTAAAGTTGTTTCAAGCAATAAATAAAAATAATTTTGCTTTTAATCCAAAAGTTAAACTAAAAAATAGTTACTTTAGCAATAATATTTGCAAATATAACCTTCATATATCACAATGAGGTATTTAATTAATAATTAAAGAGAATTGAATCTATGTTATATTATAAAGATTAAGTAATAAGTTTTGTTCTATTTATTCTTGGAAAGTTCTTATATTTAAATTTAGAGTGTGAACGGAATAATTATAAGTGCAACAATACTAATATGTAGAATTTATTAACAATATATGAATCGATAACAAAATGCACATCATAGTATACGATTAAATTACACATATTTAGTGTGAATTCAAGTAACAAGTCGTTTCAGCAAAATGGACTTGCTTGCCATGTTGCAAACTAATTAATAAACTTTTATTTTCTATATTATGAAAGTTTATAAAAAAAAGTAAAAATGCTTGTACCATTCCAAAATAAAAACAATTTATATGAAAAAAAATGAATAATAAAATATATTTAAAAAATTGTTGAATACCTTAATAAAATTTTGTGATCAATATATAAAAAATAAATTGAGGTATGTGAATAAAATATAAAGGGGGATCATTTTCTAAATTGATTATAACACCATAAAAATGTAAACATAAAGTTAAAGTATCATTTTCTAACTTTAAACAGAATAGTTAGTTTTTTAATCTCGATGTCGTAGAATGACACCAGCTAATTTCAAATATTTAGATAGGGACATCCTTATTAAACCTCTGTCTTTCAAGTTCTCTTTTGGTGGTCCAAGCCTATAAGTTTGAACTTCAGGAAGGGTGTTTCAGTGTAGTCCTGAACATAGGTCCTAATTTTAATTAGAGTTTGGGTAACTGTATGGGGCCTAGCAAAGGACTTACTTCGTGGGCACTCTTAAAATTTAATATTTTCAGTAATGATTGCTTGACCACAGCCGTGGCTTATTCCCATTTTAGAATTTATTTCAGCAACTGTTAATCAGGAGTAATTCTTGAGAAGGCAGCGAACAACAATACAAATATTCTCCTCAGCATGCTCGTCTTTGATCGTCTCCATTTTCAACTACTTCTCGTCCTCCCAAAAATTGTTTATGACATATATGACGTATAAATGAATGTTGTCTTCAAAATGAGCCTTAAATTTCAAAATTTTGAACGATTTTACGCTCTTTTCGTTATGCATCGTGCGAGAGTACTTTTTACTTTAACATTGCGACACTAATTAAAGAAGCGGTAGTGCAAGGTGTCCTAGGAGGGAAATGCCTGACTTATATTTCATTTATCTACGTAATTTAAGTTGGGGAAGTAATTAAGAAAACCACGCAATTAGTGAAAAATCGTGATAAAATGATAAGAATTTTGCTAAATAAACTAATAAGGCATTATACTAAAAAACTTAAAAGTAAGGCTGTAGTTGAATAAGGTATTAGTAACACGGTAAGGTACTTCAGTCTTATTTATGGAAAAAAAATACTCTTACTTTGAACATTCTAAATGTAATGTTCGATAGGAACAATAGGAAAGAATTAATAATAAATCAAGTTAAACCTATATGTGCCGTAGCATGTACATATTTTGTTACTGTATTAGCAACCTTGAAATTATCATTACAACGGTCAATTACTGAACTACAAGAAAAGTAATTTACTAGCGAGCATTTTTGGTTTCACTTAAGCTACAAACCTAACGTTCTATGTAATTGGGGGCCTCAAAGTACTTACATAAAGTGTTCTAGTGAATTAAGCTCAAGCTTTCTAACAAACGTCTCAGTTTGTTACATCTCAGTTCGTTAATATTTTATTTGTTTTTAAGCATCTGCTTATCATGGACAAGGAAAAACCTTTTGACTTTTAAACTGTTAATAAATCAATACAGACATAGATATAAAAAATAAATTTGAAAGGTATTTAAAATGCCAAAAAGCAACTATGATATTTAGAACGTTTTCTGAATGAGAATGCGAGATTACGAATCAATGCTTCTCATTTTTTAGAAAAATTAAATTGTGGATCATATAAGTTTTGTATTCAAAAGACCTAAGTATAAACAAAACTAACTAATTTTAGTTGGGTTTAAGTTGGAGAATAAAAAGTATGTTTATTATACCGCTTTAAAAATAAAACCGTTAACGATAACAGTATTTATGAGGGTACTTTAGTAATTATGGTACATTTCTATGAGATAGCGCTACAATTTGTTTGGCGACGTCAAGTATCACGCTTCAAATAAGAGTTGTCTAAATTTGAGCCAAAATTGATGTATTTATTGTACTCTACGGATCGCAGAAGTTGTCAGAAAAAACAAATTTTATGCAGCGACAAGATAATTTTATCTATTGGAAGACTACTTAACTTAAAATGTTATTAGATGAAGTACTTATGTTTGAAGATTATTTCTAGATAAATAAATTTAAACGTTAAAGATGAAATATGTTCTGAACATCTATTTGAAGTTAAAAAATCTAGGGTATCTTTATGGAGCAGTGAAAAATAAAAGGATTTTATAGAACTATTTATTATCTATTGTATTTAGCTTTGAACTAATCCGTCATCCTCTTTAAGTCCCATATTTATTTCCAAGTACTTTCTGTTCCCAAAACTAAAAACACCGCTATCAATTGTCTGAAAAATTGTAAAACTTGTTAGACTACGTGTGTAGCCCTGAGACTATGTTAAAAAATAAAATTGTTTTCTTTTTATAAAATTGTATCTAATTTGCTATTTTTTATTTAATTATCAAACTATACTCGTAACTTTAATAATTGAAAGTTTGTCTTATTGAAGAAGCAGATAGGAAAAATTAATTCAAAGAATTTTGTTTCTACAAGGGTGATGAGCACCTGGTTATTGGATGCTTATGATGAGTTAAAGTTTGTAAGGTGGTTGTTTTATATGTATTTCGTTCATAAGTTTACCTAAATTTAGAAAGATAACACTGCATCTTATTTGTCAGAATTTATAATAAAAAATAAAATGGCGATATTTCAAAAACGTACGATTATTATTAAAACCGGAAGATTACATAGTGAAAAGTTGATTCAACGATTATATATATTATATATATTATAAATAAAAAGTGTGACTTTCTGTAGAGATAGCTGCAGCTGTCTGTATACGTAAAGCAAACAGGAATGCTTTTACCTAAGGAGACAAAAATCGGACAGTCCCTAAACGCAGCGCTTTATTTAGAGCAGATACAAACAGATGAAAAGTTTTATTTCCATGAAGTGTTTCCACGCAATAGAACGTGAGATTAGAAATTTTGCGTAGGAGATAAAAACAGCAAATAATTTTCTATTCATAGAAAAAATCAAACAGAAATTTAGGAAGGAATAACATATAGGGTGCGAGAAACAAGTAAGGAAGCTTAAAATGAAAATAAATATAAAGTTCTAAATTGGTTGTGGATTTCAAATTTCAATGAGGGGAAAAAGCAAATGATTAATATTTAAAATAACTGACATATAAATGCATTTTTTAAATATTAAAAGAGATTTTTAAATTAAACTGAAATAATGTTTTTTTACAATAAAGAGGAGAGCTGCTTATAAAAAATATTGAATAACTTAAAACTAATATTAAAAAAAAAAGAATTTTGAACACTCGGCCAGTTCTTTAGCTCAATGTTCTTATATGTTCAATAGAACCAACGTTCAAAGCGTAAATTTCGCACTGCTTGAATAATTTTAGAAATAAATAATTTGTAACTTTCCTACTGCAACTTTACAACTTGTAAATCAAATACCATACGCATTTTATTATTTAGTTGAGAAACCAAAAAGTAATCAGAAGATTTCAGGTTAGGATTTTATGATGGATGATTTAATAATTTTATTTCGAAAGCCAATAAAAATTCTCGTTTAGGTGATACAACATGAAGCATGATAATGGTGCAGAACAATCTCACTTTTAGGGTATCACAGACAAGTCTTTTGAATCAGTTTAATAGACATATCGTTTTATGTATTGGTAATCATAATTGTGGTAAGTCACAATTGTGAGAAGAACCGTTTTTCCATCACTTTGAGATTGCTTCATTTTGATAGGATTAAAAGCTGTTAGGAAAACCCATTGTGACGATCACCACATAGACTCAGGTGCCAATGCATATCCTATTTACAAAGGATATTAGCAATGATGTAAACTGTTTTAAACTTATCTCCATGATATTTTTGGTTGCAAGATATTCACTGATAAAAGGCTCTCCTTACATTTATGTAAATCTTGTATATGGCAGTCATGTCAATATTCAAGGTGCTTTTAATAATTCTAAGTGTGATCTACTGGTAACTCAAACCATTCTTTGTGCGATGTTTGTTTTTGTAAATGTTACAATTGGTTTTACTTCGCAAAATATTTTTATATTGAAAATTTGTTACATCAACTGTAAACTGACCTATGAGAAAGGTCTTGGTTGCGAAATACAACATAAAGTCGTGCAACGCTTTCTTTAAGAATTATTTTTTTTAAATTATAGTAATTGTAGCTTTATATTTTTTCACTTAAGTTTACTTTTACAGCACTTGTGTTATTAATATATGCGAATAAAGGATCTTTAAATGTAATTTTAAATACAAAATGTATATGGGTGTTTATAAGAAGACTCTTCATTTCATAATTAAAAGAGGTATTAGGGAATAAGTATTTTAAGAGAAGATATGATTAATTTGCTTAAAATTTTGTAGTGTAAAACCTATAGTTTTAAGAATATTATAAGAGGTAATATTTGTTTTTAAATAAGAAATCATCAAACAAAAAAATCGCAAAGACAAATCGTTTTGTGGTCAAAGTGCAAATAGAAAATTACGAGTTGTCATAGGAAAATGAGCTTTCGCAATAGTTAACATTGACAGCATCAAATTACAAGCAACTAATGAAAGGAAATTTAATAACTTAAAAAATATATGATAATAATGTAAAAGGTATAGACAAAATTACAGCAGCGAGAGGAAACAGGAAAGATTATCTATTAATATCAGCTTATTGAAAAGGGACAGTAAAATATGTAGAAATATTAAATTTAAATTATAAATACAAATGTTCAAATAATTTACTCAACAGCAACTGAAGTAATAAATGGATTCAGATTATTATTGATGATTTGGATTTATTATATCTAGTTTATACAGTACACGATACTATCCTAAAGATAGTATGAGAAGAAGTTTGGAGAGTTTTGGTAAGTTAAATATTTTTAAAGTTAAAAGAATGTAATTGCCTAAAACTAGAATTTCTAAATTGCTATCTGTTTCTAAGTTAAACAGTAAAATAGATCATTGAATATAAAAAATAAGCTTATATTACATAGCAAATTAAAACCCCTTAAAAGAATTACTAATAATATTAACAAATACTTTTAGAAAATAAGAAAAAGCGAAAGTACAATATGACGAAAGAAACATTATAACAAGTTTAAGCGTGTTGAGACAGATTCAAATTGTATTATAGTTGTCAGTGTTTGGAAGAAATGGCTTTACTCTGGGAGATAGTTGACTTCATCGTATGTTTCGGTAATATTGGGTGTTTTAAAAAATTTAGACTAGAAGACACTTTTAGATAAGTTGAATCCTAATCTTAGTTTTCATTCACGTTTCATGGTACCGCTAGGTGCTCAATAAGAATAGAGAATATTTAGCTATGTCAATAGCGTTGTAATAGGTGAAAACCTAACTTTATTCTACAACGTGAAGGGCAGGTTAAAAGGAAGGCGATTCACCAGTGGTGAAGATATTCTAATGGCAGTGGATGACAAATCTGCCTAGATTTCTGAGGAAACATGTAAGAGTTCGTTTGTTGACTAGTTTCGACAGATCCAGAAGTTCATTAGTCGTTTTAATAAAAGAATGTGATGTATTCAGTGCTAAATATTACTTATTCATTAAAAAAAGCTTTGTGGGGAGAAATTAAAGACTTTAAATTTACAAAAATAGAATCATGAAGAAAAGAAATTTTTTCTTATTGCAAGAATTTGCAATAATGAGAATTAAAATAAAAACATGCAAAATAGCCAAATTTACAATAGAATACCATAAGTTATAAAGAAAAGCAATCAATGCAAAGTAGAAGAATATAATCAACTCAATGCATACAACGGTGTACAAAAATGAAGTGTGTCTGTCAATATTAAAACATATAAGTTAGAATATATGAACTAGCTGTATTAATTCGGACTAAAGTAATAAAAAAACAAAATAAATTTAAATTAAAATATAAGAGAAAAATGTAATTTGCAAATTTATTTAGTATCTACACACCTAGAAAAAGTATTTAACTATATTAATAGGGAGTAATGGTAGTATATTGTAGCAGAAATTCTAAACAACTAATAATAAATATCTAGTGTGAAGTAAATACAAAAAGAGGTAGATAATATTTCGTGGAAAGTACATACTAATTAACCAAAAATTAGAGCTTGGATATAGCTGTTAAAAATATATAAAACGCAAGTATTTAAAGAGACATGATTTGCAAAAAACCAATGGTTGTACACACGGTTGTTTGATGTTAAACAATTTATTGTTACCATAAAAGCCAAAATTGAACTTGGCAAGTGTAAACATTTTCCATTAAAAGTAGTAATAATGTAAAAAAAAACAAGACTTTTAGTTCGCAGCAGTCTTGATTATAGTAGTTTGGATAGAGGAAAGGACAAAGTTTTTAAGAAATTTCTGTTGAAAGAAAAACGATCAAAATATCGAAAATGGTAATAATGATTTATGAGAGAAATGAGTATAGATAATAAAATAGAAGATTTAACACAAAAGTTACATAAAAAATACCACACAGTGAGATTAAAAGAAAAGCCGAAAAGAAATAGGTAGCATTATATTCTATCAAAATATTGTACGACAAAAGAGCAGACAAATATATAACTACAGCTGTAGGATGTACCATATAATAATAATAATAAAGAACTGTTCACACATTGCCGACTAAAAATAATTTAAATATACGCTCCAATTATAGTATAGAAAGTTTTGATAATTACAACGAGCTAAAATCATATTAGTGATGTGTGACTGATTTAAAGATAGACAAGATCCAAGGATAGACAAAATAATTAATTTAGTTAACATTTTATAAAACAGCAAATATTATTTACTATAAAAATTTCTTATAAAACGGAATTGGATAACCTCAAATATAAATGAACGAAATACGTTATTTCTATATACTCGTTAAAATATGTCATTGTCATTAACAAGATGAATACTGGAAGCGAATATAAGTATTATGAGCAAAAGCAAAAATAAGTAAGCAAATATAAAGAAAAAGGATTAAAGCAAAACCAGCAAAAATAAACGCATTTATTTTAAGAAAATGGAATTTAAACTACAAAAAAGTAGACGGAAATAAATAAATAAAATAAATTACAAAAAGTAGGCCAAATATCCAAAATTTTAACAAGTATCTTAACAAAAAACCGAAGAGAAATCATTCAAATAACAATCCATGGAAAATAGAAAGTTGCAAAGTAAAGGAAAAAGAAATACCATCGGAAGTGTGAATATCATAAAACCCTAAGAAGTTAATTAAAAAAAGCGTTGTAAATGGTGAAAATTCGAGAAAAAATATTAGAATTAATTGAAAATTGCTACTGAAACCTATATGAGCTATTTGAATATTATATAGACAAATAATAGAAGAAAATCGTCAAAGTTAACTCGGAAGTAATAAATAAAATAATAACAAATAATAATAAAATAACTAGAATCGTTAGGATGTTAACCTAACTATTGAAATAAGTGAAATAATTAAATTATTGAAGCTACTATTTAAATATACTACACCATTTCTAGTCACTACCTCTACTGTCACAACTATATAAATTGTTTACCAACATTTTGGTTAAAAAGAAAAAATTTGAATCAATAAACGTTAAGAAACGCGTAACAAGTTAAAAATGGAGATGTACGGGGATACAATAATACAAGTAGATAATAGAAAAATAGACTTTGACTGGATGGTAGATCAAGAAGGCCTTTTTTGGGGAGAAACTCAATAAGATTCGTGCAAAACACTTATAGACAAGAAATTGGGCTGTAAAACCTTTTTTATTAAAATTTAGATATAAAACAGAATAAGTAAGAACGCATTAAAAATAAAATAAACTGAAATGTAAATTTAACACTGGTACACTCTAGTTAATGACTATCAAAAAAAGATATGCAATGATAGAATGAAAAGTAGCGCAAAAATATTTCTAGTTTAATGTTGTGTGAGGACGTCCCTTTTATGCAGTCCTTTGATGTTGGCTAAGTGGGTGCAAGAGAAAAAGAGTGTCACTACAGATCTGAAAGACAGGGTTATGACATTTTGAATGACAAAACTGAATATCAATAAGTTGGTTTCGAGATAGGTACGATCCAAAATCTATTTCATGTTTATTTTTAATCTGATTTGGATAAATTTACAATAGTTAAAAAAATTACTGTATGAAATAATTACTAACAGCATAGGTACAGAAATGACAACTACAGTAAATGAATATTTAAAAAATAAAAACTACAAAAAATGTATTCGGAAGCTTCATCGATGGACTAGGTACTGTGAATTAAGAGAAGATTATGTAGAGAAATAAAGGTAAAATTTAATACACATTTTATTTGTTTATTCCCATTTGCTGGTTTTATCATAAAAATTTTGCTTAACACAGTAACAGGAACAATACTCGTACCTTTCTAATACTTGATTTATAGTAAATGTTTAAAAAAAAGGTTTTAGTTTACTTTTTGCATCTTGGAAGTGAGACTAACTTTTACATCTAAATTAATTGCTTTTTTATAAAGATTACTACTTTCCTTTTCGAATAGCATTCTACGTTTATTTATCTTTTTCTTTGATATCAGCATATGATCGTATAAATACTGTATAGGCTTGCAGGGCGAATATTTTACATAAAAAAGAAGGTCAACCTCAGAAACCAGGGCCTTGCTGAAAAGGTAAAAGAACAGCTGTCGAAAGGTTTCGCCGATGCGAAAATTCTAGAATCGAACGCGTATGTATTTGAACATGTACGAAGTACGATCAAAAGCAGTTGCGGTTAGACATAGTTGGCATGGTTATTTAAGTGCGCCGGGTAGCAAATGGGCGTATAAAAATAAATAATTGGTGATAGTATTAGTGCACCGTAGAAATAAATAGTACCTGTAGTTTATTAAAATAATTTAATTTTTTTCATTACAATTTCCGTTAAAGCACACTAGATAGGATTTATATGAGCCTCTTCACTTAACACAGAAGTAGTCTAGCGATATTTTAATTATGTTTGATCAGGTTTATTTTAAGTAAATTCTAATTACCCACTTTTGTGTGTCTGACATTAAAAAAGTATATATAGAGAGAAAAACGGAAAGTGTGAAGAATAAATTAAAGAGGAGACTATCAAATCATTACTGGTGGTAGTAAATATAATGTTGTAAATAGAAAAACCCAGATAACTGGAACAAAATGTTAAGGTTTGTTAAACACCAGGTTCCACAATATTCAGAAAGCAAAAATTTTATTCCTAAAAGACACATTTGTTGCAATACATTTTGCGAAATTATGAGAGGTCCCTATTAGCAACATTCTAATTCTTTTAAAGTTATTTTAACAAAAATAATTTTACGTTCTCTGGATCTGTGCATAATTATTCTTATTGGGTCTAAAGTAATCCACACTGAATAATTTAAAACATACAGAAAGATTAACGAAAGCAAATGTTTGGGCAGTAGTTATTGGAAAAAACAATATTTTGTCATGCCTTACTCCACATCATAATGTTAAAAACTTGTACTCCAGTAGATGGATTAAAAAAAGAGGGGAAATAGAATGATTACTTTGTTCACCAGACCTGATCGTTGCAATGAAGCTACATAAAAGTGGAAGAAACAAACAAGTGATTTATTTGGACCGAGGTCCGAATTTTATATAAAGAGAATTGAGTTATGCATCCACAATTTTGAACATTAAAAAAATAAATGCAGTTAAGAAAAATTGAATTTTATTCAGAATTTCATTATACAATTCCACAAAATATAAATTATATGCAGAATAATAGGCTAATTTTTAAAAATCATAAATCCTCACAATGATAAAAATCAAGGTCATTTCTGGATTCGAAAAAAGTAACTTTTTAAAGCATTTTTAAGTGAAATATTAACGTGTAGGCCACCCTGAATATTTACAACAGAAGTAATTAGGTAAAAGAAAAATATATGAAAAATGTACTACAACAATCTAAAAATTGTGAGAGCAGGGTTAGGACAGCGTGGCACTAGTGTAAAATTCGACACAAGTCATTTGCAAAAAATACATAATAAAAAATTCCAAAGTACAGGTAAGACATTTTAAATAAATTATGAACGCTCTCCCACTTTTATTGTATAAAATTAATCTTGTAGGCAATAATATGTTACAGTGGCACTAATAAAATGATAATTTAAGCTCAAATTGCGAAATAAGGCAGCAATTTAGTCTAAAATTAACTTTAACAGCGAGTGCTAAAGTTGCTTGCACAATTTCCTCCGATTTAATTTAACAAATTACAAAACACTTTTAGCTGGCAGCTATTTGTATTTTTTGCTCATGTTATCTATGCAGTTATTTTATGACTAGAAATTATCTATATAGAAGGATTTGACTGAATTTGTCCTTATTTTTGTTTGCAATTTTAATGTTGGTTATAATGCACAATTATATTCTTAATTTAATTATTTTTATTTATATACAAAGTGTGTCTAAAAAGTAAAGAGACTAGACAAGTGATCTGTTCATTTCATTTAAAATAACAAACTTTATATATGCGTATTGGTGTGTGATGTTACGTTACGAAAATGAAAAGATGTATTTACGAACAGTAACTATCATAAAATGAGTCATGCTTAATGAAGACATAAGAAAAAATACACGGGTTGTTAGGTAAGAAAACTTTAAGCATGAAACGATAGGAAAAATAAATTTTCTGAACCATCCAAAGCTTTTGGTAAACATTTCACATTCATAATTGTTATTAATATTGTTGAATTTGAATGGTCAAAATGAGATTTCGACTATGAAAATGGTTGTGAAACATTTTCTTATAACCCGCTCCAATAAACCTTACCGATAAACAACTGCAAGTATTTTTCGGAAGAAGCAGAAGAATCCGAAAGACGAGAAAAGAAGAAGAGTGAAAATGGTGAGCTCATTTATTTCAGATTAGGTTTATACAGTAATTAAATTACTAGCCAAAATTGTAGATTTATGTGTATATAAAACCCTACGTAATGTCCAATCGAACGTTCAAATAGAACCAAGTGAAAATTATACTAAAATTGAAAAAGTTTTATCTAAAAAAATGTAGAATATCGTACGTATCAGTTAAAATAAGACAGATAATTTAAGGTAGTTCTAAGAAATATTCACTCCTCCACTAGCACAACTGAGCTAAAAACTTATCGAAATTGAAGCCGTTTATAGATTATTCAGTGTTAGTGATATGTCAGTTCACTCCACTCACTTTATAATTTTATGCTTCATAGAATGATGTATTTTGTTGCTTCGCTTATAATTTTCTTCCAAGTTTCTCTGTCCTTCATCCTCTCTCTATTTATCTTCAAATTCCATATTTTTGAATTTTAATCACTTGTTTTTACCATTGTAGCTTTGGTCTTTTCTATTTTGCCATCCTTTTGACTGTTGAACATTCATTTGTTTTAGCTATGTAGTCGTACCATTATTTTTTGCCTTACTTTGGTTATTATTTAATTTTCTAGTATTTGTCAATTTCCTGGTTTGTTAATCTTTTTGCTGATCTTGATTTTTTTTCTCCAAATATTAGATTGTTCGGAAATTATCTGTTGTTTGGTTGTTTTAATATATATTTGATATAATTTTGCAATGTTATTACCTTTTGGTATTGTTTGAAAGCTTGCGTTCTCTCGCATATTTGGTTATATAACACTAGTATATTTGTTTCCATATGGAGCTTTCCCGAGAGCAAAAACGATTGTTGACGTTACGTGAGTACAAGTTTGGTTCAAGTGCAGCTGAAGCTTGTTGCCGAATTAATGGGACTTGGGTGCAAGTACAGTTGGAGAGATGTTAGTCACCATAAAGGAGCCGGCCTACCAGAGAAATTAATCGAAATGAGGACATTGATGATTCTCCATCGTTGACAACGCGCATGTGGCCGAGCAATTTGAATGCAATAACAGTACGATTTTTGACATTTTGAATGAGTGTGGAAAGATTTGGAGATAGACACGCTTCTCGCAGATCGTCAAAAGACCAAGCGAGTGAATTGTTCTCAAGTTTTGCTGGACCGTCAAAATGAGAATCTATTCTTGGCCAATTGCTTACGGGAGACGAAAAGTGGGAAAGCTACAAAAATCCGGATTATATGGTGGATGGGTTGAACCAGAAGCAAAGCCAACTAAACACCAAAGAAAGACTTCCGACAAAAGAAAACGTTGCTTTGCGTCTTTTGGCCTGCTTGTGAAGTTGAATACTGGGAGCTTCTTGAAGGTCAAACGATCAATTCTAAGGTTTATCGTGGGCAGTTGGATGAGTTGAATCACCGTTTGAGCCCTCGCCATCGAAGTAAAGTTTTTTTTAGACGATAATGTAAAATTTCACCGTTCGAAAATGACTAATGCAAAGATTCAGGAATTTGGCTGAAATCGTTCTTCCGATCAATCCAACATTTTTTAAAAGGATAGGTCTTTGAAACTTTTGAAGAAATGGCAGAGAGTATCAAAGAACTATTTAATTTAAAGAATGCGAGATTTTACCACCGAGGGATCATAAAATTGCTGGAAAATGGCAGAAAGTAATCGATCTTGAGGGAAAATACTTCGATTAATCGTATTGTGTTGTTTTTGTTGGGTATCATCAATAAAATATAATAATAAATATATAATACCTCTGTTCTTATTTTTCTTTAAAAATTTTTTAATTTTCTTTCTTTTCTTATATGTCATATGTTTTCTGTTGCATACGTAGTCTTTAGTCTTATTATAGTTTTATATAATCTTAATATCGATTTATTGCTTATCCTTTGTATACATTATTATTGTTATCTGTACAGTCTTTGTATCCAGATTGTACGTTATGATCTATCTTTTCATTTCGATAATTTTGTTTTGCTTATTATTGTTTTTCGCTATTTAAACCTTTCTGCTTCTTCTACTTTATAATTGTTCATTTCTATAACCTTGGTGGTATTTTCTTATCTTTTCTGGCAATTTTCATATATCCCTAATTCTATTTTTATTTGTATTTTTTTATTGGCTCTTTCAAGTTTTCTGTCCCTGCCCCCTAAACAATGTCATCTGCGTAAACCACCACCAAAACAGATTTTTATATTGGCGTTTTTTTGTGTTATAATCCTCTATTATCCCTATTGCTATGCTAAATAGCAGCGCTGACGATCCGCCTTCTTACTGTGCTTTTTTACTTATATTAATTTCTTTTATTAATTTTTTATATAAAAGCATTACCATTTTTAAATCTTCCACAGTCATTACTATTGCTTTATACGTTTTTCGAGTATATCTAATTTTTATGTATCCATTATAATCATATTTTTTAACGTGTCAAATAATTACAAATATAAATATTTTCTCTGTTTCAATATAGTAACATTTACTTCATCATATGAATTGTGTCCATAGTCGATATTTGTTCGAATCTATTGTTCCATCTGACCTTTTGTTAATGCAGTTCACATCTTGTAAGTAGAGTTATGCTTCTATAGTTTTGACATGATATCATATCTCCTTTTTA
This sequence comes from Sinelater perroti, assembly GCA_036346155.1. NCBI lineage: Eukaryota > Metazoa > Arthropoda > Insecta > Coleoptera > Elateridae > Sinelater > Sinelater perroti. The sequence continues at coordinate 767,966 of JARFIY010000276.1, forward strand.
AGAAGTTTAAAAGAAGAAATTATGTCTGAGGGGACAATAACTAAATGCCAGAGCATTCTAAACGACTATAACATTTAGACTACTAATAAAGAATAGCACAACATATATCATAACCATAAAACAACACGTAAAAATACACACGACAAGATCGAGTGCTAAGTATACATTAATCATCAAACAATGACCTCTAAATTATGATGACCAAACTAACAGAGAGAATGGATACTATCTTAAACCTTATTACTACAATGATTTCTAAGATGCCATAATAGTTAGTACATTTTGTCTCGCCAAATCGAATGCCAGCAGTCTAGTAAAACATAGTTAAGAGATTAAAAACATTTAATAAACCAGACGGATGTAAAATCCGGAAAGGCAACTTTTGAAAGCGAAGTCATGCACGTGGGTAATATTGTAACCCTCGTATCTTAGGCCAAATGAGAGCTAGAAGTTTGAAATATCAAGGAAGATCCCGACCTACGGTATCTGTTGACCAAATATGAAGTGAATCGGTCAAGTAGTTCCGGAGATATCGCCTCGAAAGATTCACAGGCAGACAGGATTATAATTGCATTAACGTTCACCTATGTCTTACAGGCTTTCAAAAGTTAATAATAATATTTATATAATAATCAGCTTGAAAACGCATTGTACATCATCAAAAAGTCGTTTTAAAAATTCTGCACATAGTGGTATGGCTGTTATAATTAAAAATATCATTAAATATCATGAGCTAACCAACTATAGCGAAGATCGTATCAGGCTATCAGTACAGTCGTGGTAGACTATAACGGACAACCGAATGTCGCAGTGATACATTGTACTGCAAGACCAAAAAATTGGCCAAGAACAATTTGTAATCTTCTACGAAAGACTTGATCGCTATTTTAGAGAAGGGGGATATTATAACACGAAACATATACAGTAGGAATCCAGAGTGATTATATATGGAGAACATCTCTACAAGACAACTTGTAATAATAATAATTTGTAATGCCTATATAACGATGAGTTCATGAGATTAGATCACAAATAGAAGAAAGGTAACGGATGTAATCGACTTTTGCGTTACCAAAAGCCTATTAAAAAACTATCTAGATATAGAAGCTAACTTATGATTATCTTTTAGCACACATTAATAATTGTGACTACTTATATATAAATTGCTGTTAAAAAACTATGGTTCACCCTCTATAACAAGAAAATGAACTAGAAAGTATTTTAAAACTTTTTGGGTCTAAGTCTATTATCGAATTTGTTACTAAAACACCATAAAATATTGTTGAAAGTAACTGAAGAAAAAAGTCTTATTATTAAAAAAAGGTAGAAACACAAGGTAAGAAAGCGCTAATAGAACACTTCAACACCTGAAGTTAAATAGATGCTAAATAAAGCCACCAAAGAAGTCTAAAAAGTGTTAAATGGCATAAAAAATAAAGGCATTAATGATTACCTTAAGCGTCATAGACCAATCAGCTGTTCTTTATGCAAGGATACAAAAAAAATTATTAAACATACCACCAATCAATTAGAGTGATGTAACTTGGACAAGCAGTGAAAATAAAAATGTAGACATATGTGTAGGAGATTTGGAAAAAGTTTTCGAACTACCTTTGTTACAATTAGCTTCAGAACTAGAAAGTGAGATTTGGCAGTTACCAAAAGAATTACACCATCATAATCGAAATTAATGGAAATCCCAGATTATGATCTAATACCGAAAAAAACCTTGAAAAATGCTCCTATAAAGGTTTTACAACTGTAACTATGGGCTGCAAGGTTATTCTTATTACAGTGGAAAGTAGCACAAATAATATTGATTATATAAACAGGGAATATTCTGGAAGAAGCAATTTCTTGTCAGTTACCAATGATATCAAAACTGTTCGAAAAATTTCAGGAAATTTTCAGGAGAAATTAAGTTTATAGGGTTATGAAAAAGATTGTGTAAGGTCTAGAATCAGGAAGGTAATGCATTTTTAATATTTCTTAACCTTCCGATGAAGTTTGGCATGGTACTTTGCTGTAGAAGATTAAGTATTACCAGGTCATGTAGTCAAACAGATTATTTCAGGTAAAATTTCAAGGTATTAAAACAACTCTATTTTCAATTAAAAGTGTTTTAGGATCACGACGTTTTGTACAACAGTAGCAAAATACATCCAAGTGTAATTTAGAAAGTGTCGAATTCATGAAAATGAATGTAACTCGATATATGTAACGTTCACATTGAGTAAACCATGTACATGTATTACTTTAAGCAATAACACGCCAGTAAAATGCTTTGGCTTACATCTGGATAGAAAATTGACTTACACAGACATCATGTTTAAACGCAAAATTTTGTTTAAAATTTACAAATATGATGGTTAATGGGGAGAAAATCTCAGCTGACACTTGAAAATAAAGTTTTACTTCGTAAATCTATTATTAAACCTATTTGGACACATGGAGTTTTACTCTGGCCACCAGCAAATGCGTCGAGTATAGAAATCCTAAAAGCGTTTTAGTTAAAAATGCTCCATTCAATAATTGGGGTCAAACGAAGTAATTTGACATGAGGTATAGATGGATATTAAGAAGTTTTAATTATTAAACGGAGTATACCAAAGGACGTTCTCCTATATCATTTGGTTATATAGGATAGATTCTAAATAAACATGTAATCTAAAAAATTACGTATTGTATATTAGAGACATTTAAAAAGTAGTGAGTCTAGTCAAGTTTTGTTAGCCAAACGATACTTTAGGACTTATCTAGTTCCTTAGCTGTCCTCATACCCAAACCAATTTTAATACTTCTATTAGTCAATTTAGATTTAACATTCGAGTCGGTAGTGGCAGTCGTTGTAAATGTGTTTTGCACGATTACATTTGGTGTCATTTTTTATCTGCTAAGTGTTCTGGAGAAAAGTCGAGTTTAGTTGGATAATTTTGTAAAAAACGTTTTGCACACTTTCTAAAGAGACGGCTTCTTCAAAGATGCTCAAAGATCCTTTAAAAATTTATGAAGTCGTTTCATTACATCACGTTGTCGTTCCAAAATCCCTAGTAATTTTCAACGTTTTTGTTACCTCAGCGTTTTATAATTATTTTGGAATTTCACCTAATTTTTCAAAATCTCTAAAGTTGTATAATTAAAACATTTTCTAGGTTCTGGAATTATGACTATTAAGCTGCATTTTTCGAATGTCCTTGGCAAATGCCCATGCCTGTAAATTGAGCGTTTAAACAAATACAATTTAAACAGACGGTTTATTTTTATACTCTACAAAGTAATAATTACAACAATTTAACGGAAATGCTTATTAAAGGTATAGTGTTTTAATTGCCCCCTATAATGTAGCAATAGTAGTAAATTAAAAATGCCGCTAAGTAAGAGGTCTTAATCAAGAGCGTAATTTGAATTTTAGATAGTGTCATAATTGTTTTATTTACGTACATTTTTGCTGTAGGTTATGAACACAACTCGGTTGTAAAAGTGGTAATTTCGGGCGGAATCATTAGTAGAAATATAAATATTAATAAAAAGCAAGCATTAGAAAACTCTTATATGATAATATTTAGAGAGCTTACGACATATTTTATTACAAATACTGGAAGGTAAGTTGTGATAATTTAAATATTTACCACGGTCTTATTTAGATTTTCTACTTTTACTTGTATGTTTTAAAATCCGAATTTAGTTTTCTATAAAAAATTGTCTCCATACCGAATAATTATTACGTAATATTTTTGTTGCTATTTGATGTAAGATTAATTAATCAATAACTTGAAATTTGCGGACGACATTCCAGAGATTGAAAATAATAAAAACGTGAGTCTCCACATTTAAAAGTGTAAGTTAAGCTTTTTATTTATTTCAAAAACTACACGGGGCTTTTATAATCTTACATTTCTAGTAAAATTTTTTGAATAAGATAAGAAGAGAATCATTCAGAATTAAAACGAATACAACCTGAAGCCCTATAAGGCTCTTTGACTAGTTTAGCAACTTTTGCACATATGTGATATTCTATTGGAACAACTATAGCAATATTTGCGGCCAGGACTAGTATAAGGTGTTACAAAGAGGTACAAGCACGCAGGTCTGTAAATAACATTTGGATAAGAAAGTGAAAAATAAAAAAAACAATCTAATGCAAATAGATTTCACCAGTAAAAAACAACATTAAAATAATCTTCTCTTTAAACTAAATACTTATATATGATAAAAAAAGGCATTGAAAAAGTAACAGATAATAACATTCGACTTTGAAAACACAAAGTTTTATAACAAAAATATTAAAAATGTAATAGATATGAGTTGAACAATTGTTTGCGAAGAAGACTGAAATAATTTTCAACTAAGCTGAATAAATCATGTTATTCACCTAATAAGACCCAAAATCTATCGAATTTTATTTTTCTTTAATTATATATAATTATATTTAAAAATGACAAGAGAAAATCACCTCTCACAAGTTTTCACGAAGATGCTTCCAAAACGTTTAATTGTCTACAATATTTGTAAAGAAAAAAATATTGAAGAGTATATAAAGAAACGGAAAAAGTAAAAATATTGTTAAATAAACAATTACTAATATGAAGATGGTTTTATGAACGAGATCGAACGCCAATTTAAGTGTAGGTAATACATTCCCCGAATGCAGGCTTTATCCCACATAATTAAATTTACAGAAGTTTTGAGTTTTAAAAATAAAATAAGCAAGCAAAAATGAATAAAGTGTTTGAAACAGTGAAAATATTTATAATTAATAACAAATAAATATAAATTATGTTAGTTAATGTAAATAAAAACAGGGGTAGGATAATAATAAGTGATGAGTAATAAAAACATTTTAGAAGTAACTAAAATCTATATCGGAAACGAAATAATTGTGAAGAAAAGGAACTTATAGATAGAAATTAAGAGAATTAATAAGGAAGATAGGAAAAAGAGAAAGAGGGTAAAAGTGGGATATAGAAAGATAACAGTCAAAGATGAAAAATGCTTCTAGGATAAAAAGGAAGAAGTAATAGTGAAACTAATCAAAAACTAATACATCAAAAAAGGCAAATAAAGGACAGGGACAAAGACAACAATAAAAAAATAAATAAGACAAAGAAAAAGGATAAAAAGGCAAAAGCACACATAAATAATTAAAAAATATAAATACATATATATATATATATATATATATATATAAATATATATATATATATATATATAGTGAAGGAATGGAAGGAAGGAAAAATATATTCTGGGAGTATTTACAAAAAGAGCTAAACATCATTATAATGAGAGACCTAAACGGAAGAGTAGGAAAAGATAATGAAGGATTATAAATATATCTACAAACCTATGAAAAATTAATAAAGAGCAACAATAAAGCAATAATAGTTATGTGTAGAAAATTACTTAGTAATAAAATATTATAATTCCATATAAGAAAGTAATACAAATAAAACTAAATAAAAATATAAAAAAAGGGATAGAAAAGAAGGAGATTATTTAAAGCAAAACATACTAGAAGCATCTGAAGAAAGCTGCGAATACAAAAGTAGATAATAAGGACAAAAAAAACTGCTTGGTATAAGGCAAAAAAAATGTATCAAAAATATACTTGCACCTCAGAACCTTGAAAATTAAAAATATGAAGGTAAAAGGAAAGAAGTTAAAGATGAGATAAAAATAACAAGACAGAGAAATCGGTGAAAATTGGAAACAAAATGGAAAAAACTTCAGCGAAAATCAGAAGCTATCTTCTAGCATACAAAAACAACTGCGGAAAAAACAGGCCAATGTCTTAAAAGTCATCGGAGACAAATTAGATGAATTAGTCACGAAGAAAGAATACATAATAAACAGATGGAGGGATGATTTTAATAAGGTGTTAGAGGAAATAAGCAAAAGAACAGCGATTAACATAGATAGAAATATTGAATTAGAAAAATATTAAGAAGGGCAGCAGGGAAAAAAGGAGTAACACCAGAAATTATAAAATATATGGGAGGTACAGGAAGAAGACATATTAAGATTAATGAATAATATTGTGAAAAATAAGAACCAAAATAATTGGTAGACGAGGGTGCCACTATACAAAAAAGGTGCTACAAAAGATTGCAACAATTAGATAGAAATAACTGTATTAAAACTATTAGGCAAAGTACGGGCGAGAATATAGAAATTAAGATTAAGAGAAAAACTAAAAGACAGTTAATTTGGTTTCAGAAAAGGAATCTTACAGGATAATATTTTTACAATTAAGCAAATCAGTGAAAAGCAATAAAACAAGAAAAATACGTTTTGCTTATATACATAGACATAGAAAAAGGATATAATTAAAATATTAAATATATAAAGAGTATTAGTAAATAGAGACATAAACAAAATAAAGATAAAAGTGGATAAAATATATAACAAGTCAATCAGTGTAGTCAAAGTTACGAAAGTGAATTATAATCAGATGAGCAACAGGGCTAGTTGATATGTATAGAAATAAGGTTTTGGAAAAAATAGAAGGAGAAAAAACGCAGGACAAGATTAGCAACACAACACACGGATAGCAGTCGTAGAAAGATGGGTTATAAGAAAAACAATTGGGAATGTAGTACAACAAAATAGTGATATATACATTTGAAGTAAGGTTAGAGGAAATTAATAGAATAGAATTTCAAGGAAGACATGGACAGAAAGTGTGATAAAAACTTCATAGCAGAGAAGGATAAAAAAAATTTAATGAAACAGAAAGTACGTCAGAAAAAACTAAAAAGGGGTATCAAAAACAGCAACCAAATGAAGGGTGACGACTTACCGACTCTAAGTTATACACAATGTGATAACAAGACTTTGAATTTTGTTTGTACGTAAAAATAAGATTACATGTGTAAGAATTGATAAGGCGAAATCATTTGTAGCACAAGGAAAAGCTTACATATTAGAAATTGGAAAAACATGATGAGTTATTATACTACAACTATTTATACAGGGTGTATTGATATAAAAGTTAACAACTTTATTGTATAAGCCAACATAGGAATGAGATCGCTACATTCAAAATAGTTGCTTTCGTTAAGATATAATAATTATATCGTAAATAAGTTTAATATTTCAGAAGACTTGCAACAATGAGAACATCTAAGAAATATATGGACAGTAAATAACATAGACGACGACTGGCAGTGCGAGAACTAGAAACTCACCTGGGGATTTTAAAAATTACTGTGTTTTGAAAGAGAAGAGATTGTAAACCCCCGATAAGATTCATCAAATGCAAAGAGGGGGTTTTCAGCGATTCCATCAAAGAATATTACAGTTTTTTGGAAAGAAACAAACAATTGCGAAAGTACTAGGTTTCAAAGGCATTGTCTTTCATAAAATGTTCTCTTATTTATTTTTATATTATATATATCGGAAAAGACCTCGTAGATAAAAACAATTTTGGTAATATCTAAACGTAACATAAGGAAGTAAAAGAAACCTAATAAGTATAATGCAATGGTTGGCTTAAAAATAAAATACAATACAATTTTACAACGACGAAAAAAGTACCAATTAGCAAAAAAGTTTTAAATAGTCAAAATTCAGAATTCTATAACGGAAGAAAAGAATTTCTACGATTTCAGTCCTATCGGATTACTAAAAACATTCAAACAATAGTTTATGATATGGGATAGTACAAGAATGAACCACACATAAGTTAAATTTGAAGAAATGTTGAAATGTAAAAAGTAAATAACACGCTCTTTAATGGGACCAGTGGAATTTAGATATTTAATAGAGAATTATGATGTTTATAGCCCAACAAACGAGGAAAATAAAAGAAAAGATGGTTGGAAAAAGTTGATAAATTTAACAAGAGTAAAATAACAAGACTGCCAAAACGAGGTAATGATGGAATTGATACTGATATGGGGGAATTAAAAATTATGATGAGAGAGTTGCCGTGGACAGCGAATGAAATGTATAAAGACCAGCTGAGGTACAAAGCAGAAATTGCTGAGAAACAATATTGAGATAACTTGAATCAAGTATAAGGATAGTTGTAAAAATGAATAAATTAAAAAACTTCTAAATGCAAAATTTAATTTAAATGTTAAAATAATTGAGACGTCCCAATAAAAACCAAGAACGGTAAATATTTCATAACAGAAAAATTGGTAGAGTTAATGAATGGGATTATAAAGAACGATTAAAAGTTAAAAGGCTGGAACATTTTTATAGCCTATTATCTAACATTTGAAGTGTGTCACATACAAGCAAAAATAAGACACAGCTGCACAAGAAAAATAATAAAGTTTGGTGTCAAAGTGGGGTATCAAAAAAATGATCAAAGAAGGGGAGGTATAGATTTGGGAAAAGATGCGGGAGAGATTGTAAAAAAACAAACAGCAGACAGTGACTTTAAAAAATTTTAGTTTAAAATGAAAAAAAACGAAGAATATTTGAAACAGACAAGAAAATGTTTATGAAAGAAAAATAAGGCGAGTAATAATTCAATTAAATAAAAAATTGTATTATAAGTATATAAGTTAAAACAATTCTGAAGATAGGCTAGTGAAATGTTAGGACATTGTACCAAGTAGGTAAAATAGAACAACTCTTGAGTGAAATAAAAAAGTACAATATTGAAATACTAAAAATAAGTGAGTCTAGGTGAATTGATAATGAGGAAGTAAGTGAGTAACAGTGGTCATATTACTGAGTATGTTGACAGTATGGCAACCCGTATTTGAGAGAATAATTGTGCCAAAATTTGGCTTGAGTAAACAGTCTCTAATTGTTGTTAATAATAAGCAAAACTGTCATAGTAACACAAAAGGATGAGATCAAAATTCTGATGGGAAGTGTAAACACGAAATTGGGAATAAAAAATAAAAGTCTTGGAAGTGTCATGGGAAAGAAAATAAAAAAAGTGGAATATTAACAGATATTTTCAGCATGGACAAGGTTACATGGACTGCACCCAACCAAGAAGCAAGACCGTTGAGAGAGAAGAGGAAAGGGGGTAGAATTTCTTGGACCTGTGGTCCTTGGGAGCCTGAAAAGCTCCAAAATATTGTTCTTCATATTAATAATTTTTTTATTTTGTAAAAGACATTAATAAATCCGTAATTCAATTTAATGTAAATTTAAAGAACTGCTTGGTGTCAATACAAAAGTGCATTATTTTTTCCTACATTTTCGCGGAAGAAAAACAATCTAAGTGGCATTCATAGTGAAATATTATGTCACAAATATTGAGCCATATAATACAAAAAATTATAATTCCAATATCAAATAATTTATGTAATCAGTACAAATGGTACAAGCTACAATAAATATTGAACGCAGTCTTGGTACTATTTAAAGTAAGTAGCTTGGGATCTCACACAATTCTTTGGACGTAGCGAATAAGGAGATTTCGTTTGGGACTATCAAAGTTCTGTTTCCTGATGGTAGCTGTAGTCCATTGGCAGCAAATTATTAGCAATTGAAGGACAACGTTCTTTTGCTCTGATAATGGTAAGATCTCCCATCAAAATTTCACATATTTTAGTTTTTAAAACTTTTAGCTCACCATTTAATTCTCGGACTGTTAGTCACCGATTTTTGTTGATTGTAACAAGTTCAAAATTTTTCAATGTTTCGCTCAGTGCTGGATTTCCAAAACACGGAACACTTTTAAGAGTTTTACAACAATTTGTGAATCGTTTGTCTCATGCACTTGTTCTTGCTACGTAATGTTGCCGAAAGTTTCACATATGCTTAGTCGCCGACGTCTAATTCCCAACTGATGCAATCAGTGAAGGTTTCCTCATTCAGTTATGCGCATCACAGTCCACTCTCATTGGCTACCAGGTTGCATTAAGGCTATGCAAGTTGTTTTTACTACGTTACTACTGGCTAGATATTTTTGAGGCAGATATTTTGTTTACCACCTATGTATTCGCATACAACATAGCCAAAACGGTAACAATTTAAAATGGTTTATTATAAGATCTAAAATTTGAAAAAATGGCTTTTACTTTTATTGTATTACGTAATAATTGTTTTGATATTAGTAAAAAAAACCTTTGCTCGGGTTAGATGTTGACCATCAACGTTCCTGCAGAGAAGTATGAAATTGGAGTGACCGTATATGTATAATCGAAAAACTGGGTCAAAAAATGCCAGACACCCAATAGGAGTGCAAAAATTATAGTAGAAATTAAAGAGAAAAGGACTAAGTGTAATAAACAGACTAGACGGTCGTATAGCACTGAAATGAGATAGGATGACGATATAAAAAACAAATTTATTCAGAATCTTAAAAAAATCGAATGATCGAGAAATAGAACACATATGAAAAGATTAAAAATGTGAGTTCATTAACATATTCCAAAAAAATTAAAACAACAAACATTAAGAAAAAATAGATGGGTGAAAGCACCTAGGAATTAACAAAAGTAAGGCAAGAATTTAAGAAATAAGTAAAAAGTAAATAGATTCCCTAAATAAAGCACAAAAAAGAAACGTTTATAGGAAGAATATAAAGTAAGAAGTGAGGAAGTCAGGAAAAAATATAAGAATAAAAGTGCTAAGATGGCACAAAATGCAATCAGTAATTATATGAAAGACTTATACACAAATGTGAGAAAGTTAACTGGTAGAATGGTTAAATATTATGCATAGCAGAACAATATCTAGCAAAATAGATTAATTATTTTAAAGAAACAATGAGTAAAAATGATACAAAATAAAGGAAAAATAAATGATGCAAGTGATGGAGATAAAATCCAATTAAATTTTGATCCACTGCCAAAAGAATAAATAGTACAAATCATCAATCAAACAAACAGAGGAAAAACACAATCGGATTGCAGCAGATAAGCTAAACACAAATGTGAAGACATCAGCAGAAATCTTGAAACCACTTATAGATAAATATGGAATAAAGATAAATTCACACAGTATTGGAAGCAAGGGCTAGTTTTTAAATTGTCAAAGAAAGGCGACTTTAAAAATTAAAATTGGAGAGGAACAACTCTACTGTGTTGTAAACAAAACATCCTATAGGGTTATCTTAAACAAAATTCTCGTAGAAATACATAAAGGAATACGTAATTATCAATATGGTTTTAGAACAGAGATCACCCTGAGAATTGTCTATGGAATTTTAATTGCTTTTGTATTTGACCTTAGTGAATTTTGAGTCTTTAAAAAGGGTATGTGTATGAAGTAGCCTTAAAAAATTAAGTTTACCAGAAAAACTAATAAATCTCATCAAGGAAGAGTGCAAACGCTTACACGATGGGATATTATCACCAAGAGCTTTATATTATCACCTATACTAGTTCCAATTGTGGTAGATAATATTTTACACAATGCTCTAATAAACCATAATAGAGAAATTCAATGGGGCTTCGAAAAACCTTAGAGAATTTAGCCTTTGCGGGCGATATATGTCTATTGTCACATAACACAAAGTATGCACAAGAGAAGGTCAATGGAGTAAAGAAGAAAACAGTTAGAATAAGTTAGAATAAGTAATATTAAGTTGATGTGCATAAATGCAGAAATACCAAGACAACTATTATATAATAGAAAGTGTCAACGAGTTTACGTACTTGTACCTAGAACAAATAAAGCGAAGAGTGTGTTTATACGACTAGTTAGTGTTTGGAATGCTAATGACATTTCAACCAAAACTAAAGTCCTTTTGTATGGTTTAGTGTGTGATAAAATATAAGTTACAAACATTTATGAATTTGGTGACCAGGGACAATATCGTATAGGGATATATGGGAAAAAATAAAAATGAATGACGTAAAAGAGGAAATCAGAAAAAGAAAATATAAATTGTCACATCCTGAGAAAAGCAAAATCATATGTAGAAGACCCCTAGAATGGAATCCGTAACGAAAAAGAAGAAAGGGTTATCTTAATAAAGTAATAATTTTAACAGAAGTGTGGCGTGGGACATCATTTTGTCAAAATCATAACTCCAATAAATCAAATCAACTTGAAAGAAAAGGCAACATTATCAAATAGTAATTTTGGAGTGCAATGGTTGTTGGACTATATGATTAGTGTCTTTTCAAATTTCTAGTTTTATTTAATAATACAGCCATCTACACGAAGGTGAGCTTTGTCTGGGTAAGATGAGGATTAGTTTTAATCTGCTTTAAAAACCATTTAGTAAATTCATGATTCATACGATTCAAAGCGTGAAGATATGTCTTTATCCAAAAGTATACCTTTTGTGCCATAAGACGCTCAATCTGGATAAGGTAGATGACTACGAGTACTAAGAGAAGTAGTTGGTTGATGAGATATGAAGATATAAAGAATTATTAACATCTGAAAAATAAGAGAAACCAAAATGTTTGAAGGGCGTGCCCAATGGGGATGGAACTAATCGAGTTCTCATATATGTTATACAATGACTGACATTACAACGGAATTCACCGAAAGGTTACCGGACTAGACCAGATAGACGCCGGCCAACAATCAATGACCGTCTCGAGACCGGCGCCTGCAGCATGCAATCTCCGAATTGCATCAGCGCTGCCCGCGCTGCGCTAATTGGACCAGGTGCTCTGGAGCGCGCATAAGCGGTTTTTAAATGTCAGTGCCTCGTGATTTGTCTAGGTGACTGAAGAGGACGGCGAGCCCGCGCGTTCTCTGGCGCGATAATTAACGGCGCGCTTCTTCACTTTCTCTTCAGGCCGGCTTCATTAGCGGCCGCCGCGGTTCCCACACGCCGCATTGTCTCGCGCAGTTTCATTAGGCGCGTTATAAAAATCGAATGGTGAAACGCCTAGCGCCTAATTGCGCGCAATTACGCGCGCCGCAAAAATCGGCGGTTTCAACAGCGCGGTCCCGCCACTGCGCCAAGGTTCCCCAAGAACCGCGAGGAAAATCTCGTGGGCGCAGCCTCCTTGTGCGTTCGCCAAATAGGACGTAAAATCAAAAAGCAGCGGCGACGCAACCGCGTCTTCCTTTCAAATTCTTCTCAAATCTACCGAAACGAATGCTTCCTCGAAAAGAAATAATTGCCGGCGATATTGATGAAGCCTGACAAGAAAGCGAAGGTTGCTTAATTTTCGAATCAGCATAATGTTGGTAGCATTACGAGAGCATAATTTGGACAAGTAGATCCGCATTCTTAGAACCCCACTAAACAAAGTTAACAAGAAATAAACAAATAGAGAATAATTGGAAAGAAAATTAAAGCGAGGTCTTTCTAATGTGTCGAGTATGTTGGGTGGGATAGAATGAGCAACAGATCATTCGAGAACAACTAATCAAAGAGAGAAAAAGATGAAAGTAGAAGCAAAGTCAGTTTAAAATTACTAAATATAGGGCACCAAGTTGTAGCAGAATGAGAATATTGTAGTAGATGATTTTTATGTTATTCTCAACACAAAGGAGACTACGGTTAGCGATACAACGAAGAGTAATTCAAAAATGATGTAAAAATACAATTTATTATTACAGAAACAAAGAGTACTTTTAACCAATGGTATAAGTATCAGGTTTACATCATTTTATTGAATCATTAGATGGCTAAACTAAAAGTATTAGGTTTACAGTTGAGCTTTATATAGGACGATCCAAATTAAACACATGCAACGATTTAATAGCCTTCAAGTTTATTATAAAAACAGATTATTGCACAATAAAGCTCACTTTTTTTTAAAATGGCTTTGTAAATCGTCAAAGTTGTTACATTTATGGTAATGAAAATCTATGTGCTATTTACGAAAATTCAATGGGTTCACGTAAATGCACGGTTTGATGTGCAGTGTGGACTGGGGAAATTATTGGCCTGTACTCTTTTGGCAACAAAGCAGGCAACGTTATCACTGTCAGTGGTGTACGTTATTTGAATTTGAATAATATGTGATTTTGACACGATGTAGCCACATGTCATATAGTACATGAAAAACTCATATTACCTTCAACTAAATTTCCTGGTCGCGTTATCTCTCAGAGGAGTGATATCTATGGCAATCTAATCCTATTAAGCTTTTTTTCTGAGGATATTTGAAGGAAAAGGATTATGTCAACAAATATTTGAATATTCCGGAGTTAAAATGGATCATTAGTCGTACAATTATGAGAAACTTTGATAGAAGAATAGTTGTGTGTCAGCAGAGCCGTGGAGGACATTAGGCCAACATCATATTTGAAGCGTAACTGCCAAGTTATACTTTACAGCAATAAAATTCGGAGTGTTCCAATGTTTTGCTTTATTCAAGAATTAAATCACTCTACGTAGCATAAAGTAATAATATAAGAATGCCAAAAAATACAAGTCAAAATGAATACAACTAACTTAAGACAAAAAATAGTGAAAGTATAATCTATAAACTTCGATTGAAGAAGAAATACAAGATTTTGAGCAACTTTTAGATTAAACCAGTTACTAAAAAATCGGGATCATAGTGGCGCTATGCGGTAACATGTAAGATAAGGGGACGCGGTGGCTCGGTGGTCAATATCATTGTTCCTCTGTCTTCTAGTCGGCGCGGGCGAGTTCGAGTCTCGCTCAACCCATGGTGTGTGTGTGTGATGTCTTAGCATTAAGTGCATGTTAGAAGACACAATAAGTTGAGGCTGTAGTGCCAATAAGTGCGCTATAAAAAAAAAAAAACTTGTAGGACAATTGGAACTGTATTGTACGTTTAAAAATGCTGTTGGTAAAATCTCCTTAAAAACAAAATTTGGATGTTACCAAAATCATGATTTAAAAAAACTTAAACAAAGAGATCAAGGAAACTAATAATAATAAATTAATATTGAAACGTCAATGGTAAAAAGCTACAAATTGGATAACTTAAACCTTTTCCATGACAATTAAAACCGAACATGGACAAAGCAAAACTTGTAATGTCACACATGTAGGATATGTCAGTTTTATTTAAGATACCCTTTGAATTAGTTTTGTTTTTATCTTTGATAATAAGATAATGATATAAAATCAGTATGATTTTTAAAACCACTACAGGAGTACAACTTTAGCAACAACGTAATGTCTTATGACGATGGCGTTTACTGTACGGGAAACACGTTGATAAACAAACACACGTTTTTTTTTAAGGCTAATATTATCCTTCCTAATGAGCTTAATTATTATAGTGTCTCATAGACAAAATTTAAATAACAGATATTGCTCACAGGTTTTGCGATTTATTGATAATTGAACCAACAACATTTTTGCAATATCATAAAAATTGTTTCAGGGCCAAAAACACGAATTTTAAAGTATTTTAGGCATAGTCTTAGTATCTATAATTCTGAAATAAGAAACTCACTAACATTATTTTGTTGTCTCTCAAATATAATAAAATTAAATAAAAAATATAAAAGTTAATTAAATTAAAATTAACACTAAAATCACTACTTATAGAGAAGTTAAATGTTTTTATAAAAAAACGCAATATAAACCAAAAGTTTCAACATTCTTTATAGTAGCATATTAACAATTGCTTTGATTACCTTGAAATTTTTTTGTGAGGAGCATCTATAAAAAAATATAAGCTTGATTACCATAAGGTAGATTGCATTAAATATTTTTAATTAACTTTATTACTAATATGTTGTTCTTTGTTTTACAAATTGTACATAAACATGATAACTGTAATTTAATTCAATAGTAAAAACTTTACAAATTAGCTGTCAAAATTTTTTGATTATATGTAAATTATATTTTTTATTGCATGTTTGATATTTAAATGAAGGTTGTTGAAGTTTTTTTTAGATACCACAAGCTTGAAAAGTACAGAAAACAATTAATTAGTATGGAATAAAAAAGTTTTAAATTACCAGTAGTTTGTTTTTCTGTAAACACCTTGTGTATATAAGACAAAGCCTTTAAATAACTAAACCTCTAAATAAAGTTA
Source organism: Sinelater perroti (assembly GCA_036346155.1). Classification (NCBI taxonomy): domain Eukaryota; kingdom Metazoa; phylum Arthropoda; class Insecta; order Coleoptera; family Elateridae; genus Sinelater; species Sinelater perroti. Next base: position 783,817 of record JARFIY010000276.1, read on the forward strand.
AATCTATTATTACACGACCACATCTCTAGCTGCTTCGCTACTCTCACTATTTTTTAAATTTATGTGTAAGTGTGGCTTTAGATTAAAATTTAAATAAAAAGCCCGTTTCAGACACTGTGTTTAATGATGCATTAGAACACAAGCTTGAAAGCAATTTAATGTATATTAGAATAAGTCTAGACAAAGATAAATGCCATTCATTAATAGTACACTTTCATGTTTAAGTACGTTGACTTCAATATTTTCACGACCATAGGACTTCTAAAAGAGCGATTATAAACAATCAAACGCTTATTTGATTAATATTAATAAAGTACTATAGATATTATTATACCTAGTGTAAGCAATAAAAAAACGCACAAACATAAAGTACACGTGTGAAGTAGTGAATATTAAAGTATCAAAAAAGTATTCTAAGAAGTTTCTAAAGGTTTCATATTAATTTGGAGCCAGTTAAAATGTTTGCATAAAAACGACTATTTTAATCAGATGCACGCAAGTACCTAAATCGCAAAAATCTATGTAGCTAAAAATAAATTTGAATAACAGACAAAAAATCGAAAAACTAATAAGGATCTGCATTATTAAACCTAAAAATTAAAAATTAAACTCAAAAGTTTTTAAACCAATTTTTGTTCTAAGCCATGCTAGTGGAGAATACATATTATAAGTTCACAGTGTCATTAAAGTTTTTGGGAGTGGGGGCTTAAATATAAGCAAGGACAAAAAATCATATTAAATAAAGTTTAAACTAGAAAATTGGAAAAAACTGACGAACGTATCTAACAATATATAAAATAACCAAAAATCACAAATGTGGAGCAAATCAACTTTACAGAATGTCTTTTTTGATCAAAAGTAAAAACATTTCTTTTAGTTCAGCTGCCGAATAATCAAAAATAAATTTAAAAGACGAAGCATAATTTCAAACACAAATTAAGTAAAGGTAGCGAGGCTTTGGTTATGACCTTAAAAAGAATATCTAAACAACCAAAATTTTCAATAGAAAACTTTCAGAAAAAGTCAGTAGGCATATTTACATAATTATCTAGAAAGGATAGGTGACGAAAGATTGAGCAAACTTAAGAAGTGGAAAGAAATAGTCATAAGTCTAAGATCTGATTTATAAATAATGAAAAAGATGTTGCCAAAAAATATACCATGAATTAAAAAAACGTGGATGTAAAAGTAACTTTCTCCCTCCCCCCCATATGTGTAATTGTTATTATTAAGTAAAGTAACAACAAAAAATGCAGAAAACGTTAGAGATTCGATTTACTTTGGATACTAATATACAGGCCTTTAGATGTAATGCCATGCAAAACTATGGATGATCACTCAGCCACTTTGTCTTCGGCGCTTTCATTTTAAGACCTGGGAGTTTTGGCCGAATTTTCTCAACTTCGATTACGGAAGAGAAATCCGCCCGGACGCCTTTCGGCTCCTTCTGGATTTCAGTGAAATTGTGACCCATAAACAAAGCCGACCTTCCCATGTCAGGTTACACATGTAGGCATTGTAGCCGCGAGGAAACCGCCATTGTCCCGCGTTCACACGTGCGCCGCCGATTTTCCCGGCCCGAGCCCGATTAGATCTCTCAGCTGCCGGAGCAAAGGAAATCGCGCGCCCCTGCCTGCGTTGGCGCAGCGGTTAATTGCTGATTTGTGTCTTCCCGTTTTAGGCGGAACGCGGCGAGTGGCTGTAGCAGTCCGCCGTCGCTGACACAAATATTTGGACTGCTCGGAAGCTATCAAATTTTTCAACCCAACTTTGTAACAACACGCAAAAATTAAGTGTAATTTCTTTCATGAAAGGCAGTCGGAAGCGACTGCCGAGGAAACAACCGATTTAGTAAAAATAAAAGCAGCGAGCGGAAGAAAAATGGAATTAAAAAGTGGGCTTTCAAAAGCAATGTGCTGCGGATGTCGCGTTGACGTTCTAGAATGATAAAGTCGGCCAAAACTTTTTTAATAACCAGTGAAACTGACGTCAAAATTGATGTCTTCGAGGAGAAGCCACAAAACAGAATTGGAAATTAGAAGAAATAAAACATGCGTTAGAGATTTAAAAGGTACTGACTGCACAATGCCAATACACCAATTTAAATTTTTATGGCTTACTCGAGATGTAATGTAACAAACTTTTACTTGTGACAGTCGTACGTGTCTATTTAATGGCACGATCAATTTACGATGCAGCTTCTAATGATGTTCTTACACAACGAGTTTGCATTTCAATAAACACAAAACAAGTAGGTTAGCCAGCCGAACTGCAATGGTCGTGTTTGTGGTTCAGATGCGCATTGTGTAACGAACAGATTAAATAAGCGTGTAAAATTACATTTCTGAAATACCCCGTACATGAGAACACTGTGCTTCCATGACTAACCGAGAATTGTAAATTGAAACTTAAATACCACTTTTAACTGCGCCGTAAAATATTACCAGCGAATGGATATTTTTATAATTCGCACCAAAATAATTATCCGCTATTAACCTATTCAGAACCGTCCTAAATTGCGGTTAAATAATTTTATTGACGCGTCAAACTCGGGTATTTTAGAAAGTAACTAGCGGAGACTTCAACGCCGGGTTAGAGCAGAAGCCCACGTAATTCATCTAAAGTGCATCACTTGTCCAACAAACATGCTTAACCCGTTTCGATCAACATGCCCGATTGTGGTACATGAGAGATTGATGATGAAACAGCAATATATTTGCTGTGATTACAAAAAAAACGCACAGCGCGTGTTGACCGTGAACGACGGCGGAAGACACTTTTGAAATCTTCGGCTCTAGCCATCCTCTCGGTTTCATTGGTCATTAACACGGTGCATCTCTAGCTTCGGGTACTTTCTCTAAATTTTCACCGAGGTCGTCTCAAGCTGTCGGAGTTTGCGACCAGCGTCTATTTGTCTGAAATTGTGCAATAAGGAGATCTGATTGGTTTAAAAGCTCTAAAGCTCGGTAAATTAAGAAATTAATTTATTTCTCAAATTAAAGGCCCAGCAAATAATTGCAAAGAAACGCAAACTTTTATTGTTGCTAATATGCATGTGTGAATACTTTCCAAAAACTTTCCTACTAGCATGGAGAATTAAATGGCAATTTAGTTATAAATTTATTTAATATCTTAATGATGGCAACAAAAATTCAAAATATTGCAAACTTTCATTTGAAGTGTTTTATGAATTTTATGAATAAAGCAAACATGAGAGTAAAAGTGAATTTTGTTTGCTCTTGAACATGACGCCTCCGAGCTGCTGCATTCACAGCTCAGATGCATGCGAAAGCGCAATGGATCCCATTCACACGGAATAAGCTTTTTCACATGGCGCTGCATCGAGTCCTCGCGGATTTTAGTTGCTTCTTAATTAGGATTTTTCAGCTGGAATTTATATAATAATGTCCGGTATAAAAGTGATCCATAATATAATAATCACCAAAATATTTTTAGCCGAGCTCCCTCATTATGTAAAAAGGTTGCGTAAAAGTAGATTTTGGACGTTTCGCCCCAAGCCAGCACGTTCTACTCATTCACTGCATGGCTTGCAGTTAACGTTTTATGTAAGGCCTTTGAAGGTTACGGAACGTGGCGTTCGCCCTGAAACGCGCCGTAAACCAGACTTCGAAATGAATGCGGTAGGTCAGCCATTATTGCGTTATTTGACTCTTCAATATTACGTTTTATCTGTATAGTTGCAATTAGCATAATAAATGATAATGATTTCTTGTTGATCACAAATAGGTGCAATAATGTCCACCACAAAGCCACATCAGGATAACCGAACTAATGACATGCAAGGGCAGGCACTGGTGCTGCAATGGCGAGCACGTTCATGAATGGCGTGAAATTTCAGCGTTTTATTCCAGCGGACCGCGCACTTTCCGTTTCGTTTTAGCAATCAATCAAAAATGCTCAATTCCCGCCGCAGCAGCGCTGAAACGCACTGAAAGGCACTCGGAGGACAGCACAGGCGCGCGCACTGCCTTACCTGTCAATGTATATCCCAAAACCTATCCAGCACAAGAAACATATACTAAATGCGGTGCTCATCCCGTTGGCTTTTATATATGCAGGTGAAGTGATGCTTTGCTGTCTCCCCAAATGCTCGTCTCGAACTTTCATCCAGTGGTGGGCCGCACTAACGGACTGGTCTATTGTTTTTGGTACAGAGAGAGTAACTATGACCTAAACCGCAAATTTATTCCTAATTGTTATCGCGGATTCGTCTGGCGACGAGGGAGGGTACAGGGCGCCGAAAACTTACTTCAATAGCTTTCCTGGCGATTCAAAATTTTGTGTCTTACGTTCCAGAACACAATGTGCATACATTATATCGGCATTCCTTAAAGGAACCAAACCTAATGTGTGCAAGCTAATGCTTATGCAAAGAATTTCGTTTGCAAGCTCCTATGGGTTATTAAACCGGAGTTTCGTAATTTATTATGATTTTTATGAAGCATTCTGTTAGAAGTTATAATTAAACACATGAGAAAAACTGAATTGTTACATATTACAAAATCGTACAATAGCACACTATAATCTTGTGTTAAACTAACTATTGGCGTAGTAAATGCAATGTTTGAGTTGGAATGGTTTGTGTGTCACTGTTTAAATGTACATTTATTTGAGAGACCCAATCTTAGAAATTTGAAAAAATGAGCTGAAGGGCTGCTCTACAAGCGTGATGAATACGACAAATAAGGTAAGGTAAGATAGTATTTGAAAATATCCATTTTTATTTCTATTAGCAATACAATGTAAAAAGACCTTTATCTTGTCTATTTAGAAATTTTTTACACAGGTTTTTTGCTTTTCTATGCCTCTTTCCTTCAGTTAGAAGTGCACCCATTTTCTTTCTTTGTTAACCTTCTCCATGACTTTCAAACGTTATAAAATATTACTTTAAGTAACATTTAATGTTTCTCCAAATTGTATTTACTTGACACTTTATCCAATAACTCTAGTAATTCTTTGTTTTCCAATTTTCTCTGAACGTTCTTTGTCTTTCACGACAAAATCACCACAATTAAAGCATCCAAACCACTCTTGAACATTGTTTCTGGTGGAGAACATTAATTATACCTATAAGTATTCTATAAGTATTTTATGAGATTCAGCATCAATATTCTTTATATTGAAGCGATAAAGCAACTCCTACCGACAAAATAAAAAAATTATGACAGGCGCAGCCATTACAATTTACATCTGTTTGGGCTACAGCTATTTGTAACTGGAGAGAGAAGGCTTGTGAATACTGCTAATATATCTTAATGTATTTTATATAAATTTGTTTATTAGGAAAAGACAGGTTTTAATATTTAAGTTTTCACTCAACATTTTTTGAATTGACGTGTCTTTAAATGATTTTATCAGCTATCTTCTGTTGTATAAAATAATTTTATGGACATGAAAATAAGTTAAAGTTAACTATTAAATTTATTTTTAAATATACTTCTTCTTTTTTAATCAGCGGCTCTCATCCGCATGCCGACATATGCCTCACCCATATCTTTCCACCTGTCGCAATCCTGTGCGCTTGTAATCCACTTCTTCCCAGCTACTTTTCATCCTACCATCTACATAAAGGTCTTCCTACGCTCCGCCTCCCTGTCTATCGCCTCCGTTCGGTAGTAATTTTTGTCTATTTGTTGGTTTCCATTAGGGCTGTATGGCTCAGCTCCATTTCATTTTCATTGTCTTTCATTTTTGTTAGTTGTCTGATTCTCTCTATTAGTATTTTGTCTTTTAGAGTAATAATCAATAGTGCTATACTGTTTATTAAAATTTCAGTACTAAAAAAATACATAAATTAACAAATGAAACTTTACAGGTCTATTGTGACTGTCTCATTCTTCTTAGTATTCCATTAATTACTAACATGCTCCCATAATTTAGCAGATTCTTAGGAGGTCATAGATATCGTTGTACCTCCCCACGCAATGATATTCCAGACATTTTGGATGCTGCCCATGGGAGGATTTTGTCTAAGTACGTTTAATGTTTTACGTGCTATATGCGATCGAGCGTTTATTGTTTAGGACATCTTTTGAAGAAAAAAAAGTGTTGGCTGTAAGACCCTGTTGATGTAACTCTGACTAGTAATGCTACCGTTGTTGCGCTAGGGCACTTGAAATCATGCTATGGCCTGTAATCGCAAGCTTCTAATGAAGATTCTTACAGATGGTTGTCCTGCGTATTACCCGGTTTTAGAAAAAAGATTTTTTTTGACTTACTAGTTTTATATTCGGCCTATGTCTTGTAAATAACCATCGTGTAAGTTACACTTACCAAAACTAGAAGGTTTAAAACATTTTTATCCCCCAGACCTCATATCTACCAAACTATATAACTGAATTTCAGACATATATATATATATATATATATATATATATATATATATATATATATATATATATAATTAAATCGTTTTTCGACTACTGTATACTTAATTTAATATAAAAGCTCAATTGCAATATAAGTTGTTAATGCTGCTGTAAATAGTGTAACTATTGATAAACCTTCGTACTTACATTTTACATAGAAATTATTATCATCAACGTCTATGATCAAACCGACGATTTTTGCTTGTAAAGTAAAACATAATCTATATATAACAAAGTGTTTGTTTAGAGTTTTTTTTATGTGCTTATATATTTCTATTACAGATACATACAAAATTGGAATTTGTGATTTTCTAGTTATCAAGCTACCTTTCTCTTAAACTATGTTTTGCATTTGCTAATGTTCGTACTTGCGAATTTTTTTAACTATTACATACGTGAACTAAGACCCCGTCTGTGTTAAAATAAATTACAGTGTCAAGTGATTACACCAATTGACACTATTGGAACACAATGAAAGAAAGGTGCAGTGCTGCGAGTGCAGTTATCGAAAAAGCGGAAAACCATGAAAATAAACAGTCATAAGCGGCGTAGGACGGCGTAGTTTCTTTGGAAAAAAGGAGTGAGTACGTTAGACATCCATATGAGTTTAGTAGTCGTGTGTGAAAACGCAACACAAGTGGAACAGCTGTGTTTCATTGGATATTAGAATTCAAAAATGGCAAATACAGTGTGGAGAAACACAAAAGAGACGGGCAGAGGACGTCTGGCAAATAAACTTAAGCCAGTCTATTTAGCATGTGACCGATTTGATAATGGCAAACAGGTGAATCACATTCAAAGCACTGACGGAAGTAAGAGGTCTCTTTCTCGCCACTTTTTAATGCCACCATCCACAAAAGACTTGAAAATAACAAAGGTTTGTGCACGAAGAGTTGGCTATCCACTCACTGCTCAGTATAAGCGGAACTAGAAGTGTGTGGAGGTATTTGATAAATACTGCAGCTACACAGTGTAGCTTTGGAGACTTTCTTTGGTGGGCTATTCCCGTATCACCTTACAATGTGGGGAATGGGGGAGAATCTCTGGGTGCATTTAGCTCGTAATGCTGGAGAATAGTTGAGTAGCGCACTAGGAAATAAACTCCTGGGTGTTTTGCACGTTGGCGTCGCAATGAAGAATAAAATTACTGACAAACCAGGAAGCGCCAAAGCTAGACTTTAGGACCCAATTTTAGCTTGTTAATTTACGTCTTGGCACAGCACCCCCCAAGTAGCGCACGCGTACATCATGATCAAACCGATGAGTTTTATAAATTGTTATTTTATTGAAAAAAAAAACAGCCGGCTTTCAGGGTAAAATATGGAACCCAGGACCGGGTTGTATTCACTTTTGTCATCGCCCGATTGACGTGAGATCTTTAGGTAAACTTTTCGTCCAAGGTAACTTCCAGGGGTATCGTGTCTCTTCTCTCCAGGGTATATGTTGGTTAAAAATTTTGAGCCTTGCTAGGTCTGGTTGTCAACGAAATCGAATCGTTGTAAAGAATAGGATGGTAGAATTTTTTCTGCGTTTATTTCTATTTTTTACGTGCTGTACCAGTCTTCTGGCTGAATTTCGATTGAGCTTGACAGCACCGTTGTATTTTTTACATACTAGGCCATCGTCGTTGAGGGCGTCGTGGAGATGCCCCAGACAAAGATATTGAATAACGCCGCGGTCAGCACCAAGTCAATCAGCTGGATCATTGACAGTAGGATGGACGCCGAAGCCATGTTATAGACCAAGCCGTTGTGCTAAACCATATCAAAGGCGTTTGACACATCTAGGAAGACTGCTGCGGTTATGAATTTCTTGTAGAAGGTTTTTGAGATCATTTCCACTATACGGAGAAGTTGGTGGGTACTGGAGTAGCTGGGACAAAATCCAAACTGATTCTTTGGAACCAGCTGGAAGTCTTCGACTGCTGTCTGCAGTCGCCGATGAATGAGGCGTTTTACTAACTTCTTCAGAGTTGACAGGAGGCTAATTGGGTGGTAATTCTAGAAGAATGCGTCGGTCTTCTCAACTTTGAGAAGAATCACTACATCCAAGAGTTCGGAAAGTGGCAGAGTCGGAGAACAACGTTAACAATAATAGTGATTTAGACCACTGCCTTCTTCGGGAGAACCTGCAGCGCTCGGTTGGGAATGCCGTCAGGTTCCGGTACCTTACGCAACTTCAAGAATCAGCTAGAGGACTTCTTCGTATGACGTCAGCTCCAGGTGACCTTAGAAATCCTGCCCCCTTAGGTAACCTTCTGTGCGGTTCACTGTTACTATTTCGCTACGTGCTATTTATACATCCAAAATTTGTTTTGGAATCTTCTTGGAAAACTCAAAAGTTGTTACATTCCTTCTGGAATATTTTCGCTAAAATTTGTATGTTAAGCAGCACTTTATAACGATTTAGGGATGCATAAAAATTCATTATGTTACCTCCTTCTTAAGGATGATTAGTTCTGGACCATTCTTGACTGACGTTTGGATAACTCATGGGGGTATTTGGAGTTTTGCTTTTTTCATTGGAAAGTTAGATAAAAATAATAGTCCATTGTCTTTTGCGGGATTATTAGTTTCTGCTAATGATAACTGCAAACTAAGACGTTGGTGGCAGAGCCTTAAAATAGATCTTTATCACATTTATAACTATTCTCTAGTGAAGGTTGTTCAATTCGTATGTAAGTTTTGGTAATTCCAAGTTGCAAACATTTTCGTTTAACAAATGATCACGTAGCTCGTCAGCGCTAGAGAATGTATGATAAGTCTGTTTGTCCTCGTAAGAGCATCACTACTGTGAATACCTAAAGCAACTCCACCGCTGCATTTAGCAACATCGCCACTGGAAACAGAAACGTGGTGCGTTGCTTCAACATGACAATACGCAGTTACTGTTGCCACCTTTCAGGCTCACCTTCCTGCCTCACCCTCCATTCTTGTGATAAATAACTACCCTTTGTTTGACGCAATAATAAACAGTGCGCGGTAAGAAGTTCTCTAAATACAAAATTCAATCGACTGCCCACATTCAAAAAATGCTTTGCAGCAACTCTATAACAACTGCTGATAAAAGGTGTATTAATTTTTTTAGAGAAAATAATTGTAGCGTTAATCATTTTTAAACTCCCCAACATTAATACGCATGACTTTAAAAAAATGATAAATCTCGTGTATTTATCCAATAGAACAGAAAACTCGAAATATAACTTCGGATAAATTAAGTGGAAAGGCAGCTTTTCAATGCTGAAATGGATAAAAAATGGTAATAATATTGCAAAATACAGATGCTCTAATAAAAGAATATTTTAAGTTGGACTCAAATAGAAAAAACCAGACGTCACAAATATAACACATCTAACATTCAGAGATGGTATAAAAACAATTCTTAAAAAATATATAACAAATTCTTAAATATTTGGAAGCAAAAATTAAAATAACCTTTAAAATAAACTTTTTGGGAAAGAAGAAGCCCAAGAAAACTACAAATGGGTAAAATACTAGAGCTCTCTAAAACGATAGAAAAGTGAAGTAACTAGGCTTAAGTCTAATTAATTATTTTTTTGCTAGTAAATTATATCACCTAATAAGATTCATGGTTTTTAACAGATTACAAAAGGACAAAGAATGGGCAAATAAATTTTTTTTGAACTTTTAAAAAAATTTGTAATAAAAATGCATTTTAAGGATTTTGTTTAATTAACTCTCTAAATATAGGATAACTAAGCATTTAAATTAGCATTAATACAAATTAACTGACAGAAATTGTACATGTACTTTGTTACAAACTAAAGCGGAAGCAAATTTTTACATTTTGATATAGGCATTGGTAGCGTCAACCAGTTTCTTTAAATGACGGGGATGGAATGTACAGTCGTCTGAAGCAAATTATTTGGGATTATGTTGAGGATCTTCTGAATCCAAGCTTCTAAGTCATCCAGTGTGTGAGGCTTTGTTCTATGTACCCCCTCCTTTGCGTAACCCTGTAAGTAAGAGTAAAATGAGGAAAATGAGATAAAAATAAGATCGACTAATGTTATCTAGGATGGATACTTCAAGAACCTAAAAGTGCACAAGATATGAGTAAGTACAGCCCCTTACAATCGACGCGGGAAATATTACTATTGCTTATTATATAAATGTCATTATGAGTTTAGTGATACTAGAGAGTCAACTTTTAATATCTAGTTACTTTTCACCTGTCTTGTAGTATTTATGTAATTGGAGGGTTTTTATACTTTTTTATGCACTCTGTATATATTTGATTTTATTACTATTTTGCATATTTAATTAGTTAGGCAGTTTTACGTGTGTTTAAATGAATTCGTTGTATTCAAATTAGCGTCAAATCCATTCGTGTGAATTTGTTTCATTATCACTGTAAAATTATATTTATGAACAAACAGATTGTTGCAACAGCCTTGGTGCAATCGAAGTGCTATTAGTTTGTTAATTAGTTTCAAATAAATAAAAGTGAATGTATTGTCTTCAGTTTATTCGAATCATCCATTGCCAGTCTTCATTTGCGATATTTATGACTATTTCAGTGAGCAATAATTTATTTCTTATCACCTATAACATTTTCAGAGAAGGGCAAAGTTGATAGAGTATGCAAGTAAAAGGCACGTACTGCCTAGGAACTTTAAAGTTTTCTAAATTGTTAAATTCATTTAGTAACAACCATTGTATTCTTGTTTATATAACACGGAGCATCTTCAAAATTACTTTCTGTTGTGTGATGTAATATTTAAATATACCTATTTTTATGTTAAACACCGTATTGTATCTATTTCAATTTATAGATATCTATGAGGGTTTCCTAACTGATGTGCATTTTTGTTTTATTTTTTCCGCGTTATCCAATTTTAATTTAATCTGGATTTAACTTTGATTTCTACAAAAGACTAAAAAAAATTATGGGTAAAAGCAATGTTGTCGCTCCTTAATTGTTTAACCATACAAACGGCTGACAATTAGGAGTGCGCAAACTAAGTACATGATTACTTACATCAAGTATGCATTGGGAATGCAATCGTATGCAGAATATTAACACAGTTGCGGTTGAATAAGTGCTACGGAAGGTGGGTTTTAAGAAAGTTGACAGGTGCAAATCAAATTTCAAAACCTTACTCAACGAATTCTTGATAAACTTTCTTTGCGAAAATTTAAATTAAAAATTAATTATTTGATGATGGCTGTTAAGTAGTAGTTCAAGTCTGACAGTTTGAAATCACGTAAAGTTGTTAAAAAAATATGGGGATGGCCTAGCAACCCTCATCAAAATACAAAATTTAATTAATTGAGCCATATATTCAATTAACAAATTCTTTAAACCGATTTAATAATTCATTCGGTTTTTTGAAATAAACTTTTATTTGGATTCGTATGCTTTTGGATCACCCTGTAGAAAAATTAATGTCGTGTTTTTTAAACGGTAAAAACCATCAACCTTATACGTCGATATTAATTAGTTGATATTTTAGGGAGAACAGCTATTCAGCAAAATGCAAAAATCGTTACGGACTTGGCCTAGAGCTGCCAAATCATTTAACTCAATATTAGTCTACAGCAATAATAATTAAAAATTACGTAAAACTTGAAAGTTGCACTAAGGAATAATTTTTCACTAATATTAGAAATGTTTGTAAGTCGGTGCTTAAAGAGGCTGGGTCAAATTAATTTTATGTGTATAACGAACCTGGTAAAGTATACTCTGTTCAATTGAAAAATAATGTAGATATTTTTTTCTCTCTTTTATTAAAGTATATATTTTGAGTTATTACGCAGTTTTTCAATATCTGGTTCAACCATTACTGATTATAGCTGCACGTTTTTTTACATGCCTTTGGCGAGCTTTTCTGCTAATCGTTTGGCCAAGATTGCCATATATTTTTTATTTGAAATGGTAGCTACTTTGTCGGGTTTTACTGGCTTTCTTTTCATGCAGGACCACACATTTTCTATGGGATTAACATCTGGGGACATTTCATCGTAGTGACGGTATCTTGTTATTTCCATGCAGTTATATTAAGGATTGTCTTTTGACAGCACCCAACTTATTTTGTCAAAACCAAAATACTTTTCAGCAAACTTCAGCAACCATTTCTGATAGATGTCGGCTTTTAAATTGCCCATAAACAGAAATAGGCAATTAAAATTGCGCTTACAAAAGTATCCCCAAATATACACTTACAGACATTTTTACAGCTTCTGATAAGAAAGACCATGCTAAGAAAGCAGACTCGTCCGTGAAGATAACACTGTCCTAATTTCTATCTATAGTTCTTTGCCCACATCAGTCGTTTTTCCATGTGCTTTTTTTATAATAAATGTTTCTTCAAAGTTGATCGAAAAGCAATGTTTTTTTATGCAAGTTACTTGAATCTTATTTAGAGAGGCTTCAATAAATTCATTTTTTTAAGAATATTATTTGGTTTGTCTTTAAAGAGACGCAAGATCTCTTTATCTTTCTTCATTATTGTGACGCCGGTTACTTCCCTCTCTGGAAGATTGTCTACATTTTCACTCTTCAATTACCGCTTTGCCTACTTCTTAATATTGTAAAAATAACAAATTCGTTTACATCAACAACACAACGTACCGGCAAACTCTATATTATACAAAAGAGCAAGAAATAAAGATTCAAAAGAATTAACATAGATTGCACCGCAGTGTCACCTTACAAAATGAGGACGGTCATTAATACATACTCTAGGTAGCACATCGAATAATACAGAAACCTCGAGAAAATAACTGATGGAATTAGATCGTACATGACAAAGCAGATTTATAAATGGAATTATATTATAAATATATCTACAAACAAATCTGCTGTTATCTTTATGTGACATATATTGTAACACGGGTGTGCTCTTCATTACAAATCGTATTCTATTTTTTTTTATTTTTTTATCGGTGGACACTTTCTAACGCTGTAGTTTACATCGCTTGTAAACTTTAAATTGTATACGGTTTGTCCGGAAAGTATCGGGAATAATTTTTCTAGCCAGCCAGAAACTCTAGAAGGACGTGGTTTTAGGTGAGACGGATGGCGGTAGTAAGGGGAGGTCTTAGATAAAGAATGCTCAGTTGCCTCTGAGGTTTCAGAGAGTGATGATCACGCTTCCTGCAAACCGTGTTTTGGTGACGCGCCACGGACTCGTCATGCAGCATACGTTACAGCAACGTTATGCAGTGAAGTTTTGTGTCAAACTCAAAAATCTGTTACAGCGACTTTGAACCTGACAAAGAAAGCCTACGGGGAGAAAAAGTAATGTCAAAAACAAAACTTTTGAATGGCACAAAATAATTTGTGAAAGAAGAAAAGCCGTGAAAGTCGAAGAACGCAAAGGATGTCCGTCCGCGAGCTGTAGTGATAAAAATTTGCTAAAAGTAAAACAATTTTTGGAATATGATAGACAGGATGATTAACAGGAGTTAAATTTACCAAACACCCTAGTGCATAAAATTGTGTCTGAAGGTTTGCAAAAGAGAAACATTTGTGCACAATTGGTTCCGTAGGTTTTATCCCAAGAACAAAAAAATTGCTTGTATTGATCTTTCTGTTGTGTTTGATCCTAACTTTTTGGACCCGGTGATAACCGGTAATGAACTATGGGTGTTCAAGTAGGATCTCAAGACCAGAAGAGAGAGTTCTAAGTGGGACACAACCGGATCTTCTCGTCCGAAAAAGGGCCGCACGAGCAAGACAAGGATGAAATTAAAATTCATTGTCTTTTGACATAGAATGTGTGGCTTATAAAGAGTTTGTACCTGCCAAACAAACAGTGAATGCAAAATTTTATGTTGATATGCTCGAATGCCTGAGAAAAACGGTTACTTGCATCCGAAAGGGATTGACCTGGATCCTCCAACATGACAAAGCGCTTGTATATTATTTCTTAATATATAAAACATGGAGATACTTCGGTAGTTACTTTATAATTTTAAAATTATTTTTTGTACATGAAAAATTTTAGAATTGTTTTCCGACTATTAGTTTAACTTCAGTTAATTAATATTAATGTGAGATATCGTAAACGAAATAATCATGGAGATTTGAATTACTGCTCACTCCAGAATAGTACTCCATTACCTCGTTTTTAAAGGCTAGTGAAAGAATTCATTAGCCTATTGAGAGCTTATAAAATTGTTTATAAATTAATTAGTTACGTGTTATATTAATGAGTTTGTGTCTTGCAGAGTTTTTAATTTTAGTGTAGCAACCAAATATAAGCGATGGTCTGTCTAAGATGAAAAATGGTTTTATAGGCCCTTGTCATGCAGAGCGCTAAAAAAAATTTTGAAAATGCTTGAAGCTCATCCTTAAAACTTCGTTAGTCGCACGGTTAATGTTGCTAAATTTTTTAGAAAAAAGAAAATGGCAAATAAAAGCATGAAAAAGAAAAAATAGTGCAACTCGAACATAAAATCAAGAATGAAAGAGAAAAAATACACTTGGAAAAGATACTTAAAAAAAAAAGATACAAAAAAAGACAGAAGATTACAACAAATAAAAAGAAACGCTGACAAGAATCATGGATGAAATTTGGAGACAACATGATGATGGGTTCCTGAAACGATCATATGATCAGTTTAAGGAAAAAAGTTGTAAATATAATAACAAAAAAAGATGAAATAATGGGAAGATAAAAGTCACATTATGATAAACTAGCAAAAGCGGAAAATAACATAACAAAAGTATAAAGAGAAATGTAAGAAATAGAATTTCTTCTAGAAACTAAAATTAGGAAAAGACACATAACACCAGAGATGCTAAAGCACATGGAAAAATAAGGTATAAATTTACAGAATTACAATATGCACTAAGCATACTAAGTAAATACAATATGAAAACGTTTACTTTGATCGATGCAAAACTAATTTATACAATGAAAGTGGAAATATATGTAGTTATGCAATTTAAACAAACTAATAATTTTAACAACGTTGTGTTTAAAGGGGTGGAACTAATCCAAGACACATATGGGAGGCTTACCAGTACATCTGGGGTTGGTAATTTTTTAATAATAAAAATTAATATTTGTACGGATTTCTAAAAGGAAAAAATGGAGTACCCTGTAAGTTCTCGCCCCATAAAGACTGGTTTTCAGAAATAGAGCACTTTAGTGTCTTATTGCCCAAACAAAGATAAGGTTGCTCTAGCCACGGTGATGCAGAAACCGGGAAAAAATAAAAGCCAGAAGCTGCTACTTTTTAAATTCATACAAAAATTGGAGTGGATTTAGTCGGTCAATTATAATTATTTTTTATAATTTACTAAATATTGCAGCGCTTAATGCATTTCGTGCATTTATTCAAATCTTCAAACAAAAGTTAAGAAGATAGATTTTGCTATGCTACTATACTACTGCATGGAATATGGCAAAACCATAAACTTAATAAAGATCCCAGATGGCTAAAAGGCTTCGTTAGAAGAATTTGAAGAACCTGCAACTCAAAAAAGCCGCTATTTTTGTTGTGACAAAACCATCATTTTCAGTAGAAGGGCATATAACAATAATTTGAAATATGTTTATAAGAAACTTATATCTAATTGGTACTTGTTAAAGCGTATCTCTATTTAAATCGTATTGGTATAACAAATATTTGTTTAATAAACATACATGTATTGGACAAAATAATCGAAACACTTATCAAAAGTGGGACATTTTTTCACTGTGCTTGGTAACACTGGGGTCTGCGTAAATCAACTGTCTCTTGTTTGTTACCGGTAGTATAGACTGTGCATTAATAGTAGAGTGAGGCAGTGTGGTTTTGGACGTTGTTCAGGTGTAGTAAGTGACCAGTATGTCCCACCTGACGGAGTTTCAAAAAGGTCTAGTTGTTGGTGCCCGTCTAGCTGCAGCAACTGCGAGCAAAACAACGACGTTCTGAGGTATCACACAAAACATGGCCTCGAAAGTCATGACCGCATACACAGTGCACGGTAAAACAGGATCGGCGAGGCACCTAAACACCTCAGTGTCATCCAAAATAGTGAGACAGGAACTGCATACAATGGGTATTCATGGGGGTGTTGTATGCCAAACCCCTAATAACAGACACGAATGCTCAAAGGCATGGTGCAATGCCTGGCAAGATGTTGTTTGGTCGGATGAGTCACTATTTACCCTTTTCCCCACCACCAGACGTATGTTCGTTTGGCAAACATCTTCTAAAGCATACGATATAGATTGTCTTCGCTCAACTATCAAACTGGGGCGCTATATCATGATATTCGGCAGCCCCTCCTGTCACATTATACGATCGCGTCACAGCAGCAGTGTATAGAGAACTCTTCGGTAACCAGGTCTAACCAATGGTACAAAATTTATTTTTAGACGGCAATGCCATATTTCAAGATGATAATGCCCATATTCAGACCGCTGGCCTTCTTCAAAAGTAGTTTCAAGGCGTGATGATGAGATTCAATATCTTCCTGGCCCGCCCAGTCCCCAGACCTGGATATCATCGAACCTCTGTGGACTCTACCTCCTTCGTCTCTACCTGAGCTGGAGGTTGTGCTATATAAAGAATGGCTTCAAATTCTACTCACCACTACTCAAGACTTGTATTTATCTATTTCGCTCAGAATTCAAGGTGTAATGCGTGCTAAAGCCAACATCGTATTAATACAATGTGTTCCGACCCTCACAAGTGTTTCCATTATTTTGCCCAACACCTGTATATTATGTATGCAACTAGACAAAAAAGCATACCTATAACTTAATGACAAAATGGTTCACCACGATGAGACATTTCTCATCAAATTCCAGATAAATTAAATACAAAATAAATTGCAAAACAATATTTAAAAAATCGTCATTTGAAAGTGTGCATAGACTTATAAAAGAAGTAGAAGTGAAATCGCACTAAAGAATCACGACTAGTGCCTTTAGTCATGTGAAAATCGTTATAATTATTGTTCCCTAGATTTTAATACCTTCATGTAGTTTTTAAAGTAATAAAAATGAAACATAAGCTGAAAGTTGATCACACGAGTTATTTGTAAGCTTCTTCATAAGAAGCAAACACAAAATGCAATTTCTTGGTTTTTTTAAAACTCCAAATCTCAACATTTGCAATTATTTATCGAATCGGACAGCTTCCTACTTTCTCGTAAGCTATAGGGAGAGAATTTTATGTGTGAACAGATTCCAGACAATCCAGTGATAAAACAAAAACAATTATGCAATAAAAAACCGCAATGATTTTTATTACTATAATTGGAGAAGTAAATTGGGCAATTTAATCATCGATCATTTAAAAAAAAATATTTAACATTTGATTCTACGATTGACATTAGATAGGGTATTCTTTCTGAAAAGTCCTCAAAGAGAGAATTCCGTGTATAGAACTACCAGCAATATAATTTTAAATTAGCCATTTAGATCATGTTGTGGCTAAACAGAACGTTTATTGCTGCTGCTGAACGGTTCGTTAACGCGGCAGACGAGCGCGAAATCGGGCAGAGAAGCCGCTCTGCTCATTTCCGCATCTTTGTGGCTGGTTGCTTTGCTATTATCGGCGACAAAAATTTCAGCCTATTAGCGGCCATTCTGCGAAGCAGGGAACATTGAGTTGTCACATTAAGTACACCTTTCAAGGGCGAAAGCTCCCGGAGCCGTGGCTGCCATAGCGGGGCGCGCGTTTATGGTGCGAGCGCCGTAATGAATTTTTCATCGCTAATTTGTAACGTTTATGCCCGCCGCCTGTTGCCTTGACGAGAAAAAAGGTGATGAGCCGGGTGATTATGGAATTTTTCAATTAACGGTCTTCTGGCGGTATGTAACAGTAGTGATCCGGTCTAGCTGTATTTACATCACGTATACATAGGTATTTTTACTTTTAACAGTTGTTATTATTATCACGTATATCTTTGCATCTGATTAAATTTATAGCTTAAATTGAATTATTATTATTGGACTTAAAATAACGTCAAAATTAGATTTAGATGTGCTAATTCAATTTTTATCAAGTATTTGGAATACATTTTGCATTCTGCAACTCTAATATTGATAAGTAAAAAAGAAACGCAAGTCGAAGCCTTATTTTTTGGGATTCTTGAAGCCACATGACAAATGCAAAAATTTAATCCGGCTGTCTTATGCTCAGACCTCATACATACTTATTCATTTATTATAACGAGATTTCTGATTTTCTACTATTATAGTTTAATCTGTCATATTTACGACGTCCTGTGATATCAATAATTCTATTTTTTGCGTTTCCCGTTGTCTGTTCTACATCATTGTAAACTTTAGTCGACTTATAGAAATTTAAAATATTCTGAGCAACCGTGTTAAGGCAGGTAAAGTGTACTTATTGCTTTTTCGAGTTTTGTGCAGTATTAGTTCTTACGTTCTTTCTTCCTACTGATGACGAGATGTTGGTTTTTTGACGTATTTCATCAAATAAAACTATTTATAAAATGACATATCTTTAAGTAATATTTGTCTTATCTCCCTAACTTTCTAAACTTATAATTCTATATCCTCCTAGACACTTCAACCGATTTCCTTGAAACTTACACACCACATTCACAACTATATTTGCTAATTTGGCGCAAAAAATCAGCCTTCTAACTTTAACCGTTTTTGAATTATTTAAATATTTTGGTTATTGTCGCAGAAAACCAGATGATGACTGTTTGGTTTGTATTGTGTTTACTCCTCTCTTTAATAAACACCGTGACATCAATACTAAATTACATTGGTGGCATTTGTAATGCTCAAATATGAAAGTTTTCATGTCCTCCCAATGTTTCTATTGTTTGTAGTGTTAAATGTACACAAAACATGTGGAACGTTCTACACGACTGCCTGGCGTCTAGATCAGGCTTCGTCGACGAAGCCTGCGGGGTTCTCTTATTATTTATTAAATAACTAAAACCCAAATGCATTGCACGGGTTTTATTTTAATTTAAAGAACAATTTTTTACACTAAACGAATAGTATAGTTTTTATCAAACTTATTAAAAGTTTGGAATATATGTTTAATGCCGAATTATTACCTAAAAACTGCGATCGTAGAGATATAATGAGTCTAGCTGCTTTAGTAGCTGTTTGTTGTTTGATTCTTCAGGAATAAACACGCTTCTTGAGTGCACTGATATCGAACGATAAGATAAAATAGAAATTATGACTTAAGAATCAAGAAGCAATGGTTATGCAAGCATCTATATCATTTGACTACACAGTAAGCTTATATTATTTATAAAGTCACTATAGCCTTTCCACGCAATGGCAACCAGTAATGAATAATCAACTAAATATATATTACTATCCATTATACCAATCAAACGTATGTCAACAAATGCCATTAAATTATATAACTTAAGACGCATATAAATCTCAGACCTTTTCAAAGACTACCCTATGTTTCTTTAATCAAACCGATCCAAACTACACCCGGTTCTATATATCGACATATTCTTTAACGTATGCTTTAGCGGTCACAGATATTTCTTGATTTATTGTAGCATTTGCTTTAGTCTATTTTGCTACCGTTACCACTATCTGCGAATAATCTAGCAATGGTCATCGTCATTATTTTGATTGAATGTTAGATATTGGTTTCCCACCATACAAGCAACATAACTTCCGACACCATTTCTCAACACTAGTAATCGGTACCTCAATGCAATGCCATTAAAGTTTTTAAAAGCTCCTTTTGAAAGTTCATCTTTTAGGCTCAAGAAATTTAGTATATTAATTGTGCCCAATAAACTCTAGCACTTTCTGTTTGACTTCTTTATCCTTCCTTTCCAGGATTATACTTACTTCTGGGTCAAGTTCTTACATTGCCATAACTCTTGTGAAAATCATTAGTCGTCGACCACTGTAGTTCTTTACAATTTACAATCATTTTGAATCTAAAACTTCTACAGAAGAGTTCCTAAGTGTTATTTTGATTTTAATTACTTTTTAAATCTCTGAAATTTTCTTCTGTGTAATTCTGCTTATATTTTTCCTCTTATACTACTGCAATGTTTTTTTACGTTTGCATTTAACTTTAGTTTAGAACTTATATAATATTATTCAGTGCTTACTTTCACATTGTTTCACAATGTTTATTTATAAATATTTACTACGTATATGAAAATATGTAATTTCATTAATTCTTCACATTGTTACTATTTTACTTATACATATCTTGATTCAAAAAACCGTATTTGTAGAGCTGCATATATTTTAGTAAAGTATTTGTTATCATATTTGTATTTTCTAGCTTTTCTGTCTCTGCAAAATACCAGTTTATTATATTATTTAATAATACATATGTATTCTATTATACATTTACTAATATAAAATTACATTCTATTTACTAGTACACTTTGCTTCGGATTATCTAACTGACTTCCTCTACTACTCCGCTGTGTATTATTTATATCTGCAGCACCTGTTTTTGAGCTTTCTCGTATCATTGCAACTATCTGATACCTTGTGGAAATCTCCACATTGTTCGAGCCATCTCACGTGTAATCTCAACGGCAGCTGCTTGACCGTGACGACACGGCGGCGAACTTAGCCTTAGACCCGAACTTTGCAAGGTGACAGTGCTTTTATGGTAATGTTTGTAAATTTGTTATAATAATTATCGGCATAATAATTTACATATACTTCAGGCACTAAAACAGTCTCTTACCACACATTCCCTTATTAAGTTTTATAATTGGTAATTATTACTTAGCTTGCTTTAAGGTCTAAAATAGATTTAATATACTGTGCTATATTGGTTTCAAAGAAAATGAACGTAACTGTTCATCTAAATAAAAGATGAGTGTGTGTTTGATTTTTGCGGAGTAAAGACGTGTTGCGATCGAGCTCGTAAATAAGAAAGTGCACAAGCCAAACGTGATAACCGGTCGTCGCGAACATGCGAGGCCGGTTGTGATAAGACAAGGTAAAATAAAATTAAAATATTAAATATTAAATTGTAAATACGAAACCCGAGAAATAATCGATATGGATCCGTATACGCGACCAGCGACACCAGGAGAAGCACTACTGGCACAACAAAATCAAGCCTTATTTCAGGAAAATCAATCTAGAAGTCAGAATGAACAAGCATTATACAATGCCTGGATTTGTGAACGTACAGAAAGAGAAAAACTTTCAGCTGCCTTAAATAATATGCAAGGCCAGATAAACATGCTCCGGGAGCAATTATCAATGCAGAGCAGACAAAATAATAAGCAACAAGAAGTATTTAACCAGGGCGACGAAAACAACGCCAGCAAGAATAAGCCACCTGTCTCAATAAATTACGAAACTGATGAAGAGGAATTAAAAGAAGTTGGCTGGATAACAGCCACTAAAAAGAAAAACAAGAAAAGAAAAGCAAGCGACTCACCAGGTTCTACTCAAGACCAGCCAACAACCAGCAAACCGATACAACAAAATAAAGAAAAGAAAACACCCAACCCACCACCAATTATTGTAAGCAATGTCACAAATTATGACTTACTTTACAACCAATTACAAAGTAATAAAATACTGTTCAAGGTAACAGCTCTGAATAATGATCAAATAAAAATCAATGCTGAAAATCGTGAAGAGTTTAGCAAAACAATACAATGTCTTGTAGATTTGAACCTACAGTGGCATTCATACGAGGACAAACAAAGCAGAGACATAAAAGTAATGGCAAGAGGACTACCAGCAAGTTCTCCCCAGAAAAATTATTGCAGAGCTGAATAACTGCAAACTAAAGTGTGTTAGCGCCACAAACATACTAAAAAGAAAAATTTGAGAACAAAAATGGCGAAAATGAAGTGAGGAAGAAGCCGCTCCCACTATTCATGCTATCCTTCCACCACGAAGCAGATATCAAAGTTATATACGGAATCAAAAGCATATTAGGAGTAAAAGTGAGAATTGAACCCCTCAAAAAAACGAAACTGGTACCACAATGT
The DNA here is from genome assembly GCA_036346155.1 of Sinelater perroti. Lineage (NCBI taxonomy): Eukaryota > Metazoa > Arthropoda > Insecta > Coleoptera > Elateridae > Sinelater > Sinelater perroti. Next base: position 806,118 of record JARFIY010000276.1, read on the forward strand.
AAGCGGTGTCAATTACACGGACATACGCAAAAGTTCTGCCGCAGAGAGCCGAGATGCGTGAAATGCGCAGGAAAACACATAACTGCAGAATGTAGTAAACCAAAAGAAACAAAGCCAAAATGTGCAAATTGCAGCGAGGAGCACCCGGCTAGCTATCGAGGATGTGTCGTAGCGAAAACGTTCCAAGAACGAAGAAATAAAACAACGCAAGGAAATCATAAGGAGCCGAATATAATGAAACCTGTTAAATCCTACCCACAAGTCAACAGTGAGAAAACATACGCCCAAAGCGTTAAAAAACCCGAACAACAGACCGAACCGAGAACTCCAGAAGCCTCCACTAACCAATTGCTCCTCACGCTCATAGCAAAACTAGACCGGCAAGAAAAGATGCTTGAATCGTTTTCGGGAAGACTTCAGAAGCTAGAGAATAGCAACAGAGCAGTTGCCTCAACCAGCAAAAATGACCAACAAAGATATTAGGATTGCAACTTGGAATGCTAATGGAATCAGGCAGCAGCAACCTGACCTGCAAGCATTCTTAGAACAACAAAAAATAGATGTGTGCCTCATATCTGAAACCCACCTTGTTAGAGATTCTTTTATTAATTTCAGAGGATACAAGTTTTATCACACTATCCATCCATCGAACACAGCTAGGGGTGGGAGTGCGGTAATAATTAGGGATAACATTACTCACTATGAAGAAATGGGTCTTGAACTAGAAGAAAACCAAGTAACAGCTGTAACAATTAACCCTAGAGGGCAAAAGATTACCCTAGCTGCAATATATTGTCCTCCGAGACATAATCAGAAAAAGAAAGCTACCTCAACGTGTTAAACAGTCTAGGGAAAGGTTTATAATAGGTGGCGATTTTAACGCCAAAAACACAAGATGGGGATCGAGATTGACCACTACCAAAGGCAAGGAGGAAGCAGCTGCTGAACTGGGGTGCAACTACTTGACAACAGGTAAACCAACATATTGGCCTGCCGATCCAGATAAGATTCCAGACTTGCTGGATTTCTTTATATCAAGGAAAGTATCGACCAACTACGTAACAATAGAAGAAAATTTTTTGGACTCTGACCATTCGCCAGTAGTTCTAACTCTGGTGAAAACATAATTAGAAAAGAACATAATCCAACACTGGTCAATAAAAGAACAGACTGGAATGGATTTAAGGAAGAACTGAGCAATCGCATTCAGTTAAATGTACCACTCAGAACAATAAATCAACTGGAACAGGAAGCTGAAAGATTTGTCACTAACATACAACAGTCTGCCTGGAATAATACCCCAGAAATCAAGAGAAAACACAGGAATTAACTACCTAGAGAAATCAAGGAGTTGGTAGCTGAAAACGAAAACTTAGAAAAAGTGGCAACAGACTAGAACACCTGCCAACAAAATAGACTAAACAATATAACTCAAAGACTGAGAAGAGAAATTTTGGAAATCAAGAACGAATCCATAAACCATTATTTACGAGAGCTAACCAATAACAAAGAAACGGACTATTCTCTTTGGAAGTCCACTAAAAAACTGAAACGACCATGTATACATAGTCCGCCAATAAGAACTGCAAATGGTAGCTGGGCACGCGATAACCAACAAAAAGCTGAAGCGTTCGCCAACCACCTTGAACAAACCTTTCAATCAAACGAAACTCAGATTAACCAAGATTTGCCAGAAAATGAAGGCGAAGATAGCATGATAGATTTGGTAACACCCAGGGAAACTACGAAGACAATCAAGACTGACATCAACCCAAAGAAAGCTCCAGGCTATGACCTGATTACTGGGGAAATTCTCAAACATCTTCCTAGAAAAGGAATTGTTAAGCACCAACTTGATCAACGCAGCGATTAGATTAAAGCATGTACCGGACGCTTGGAAAATGGCTGAAGTCATTATGATTCCAAAACCGGGAAAACCACCAAATGAAGTGAAATCATACCGACCAATCTCACTGTTGCCGGTAATTTCTAAACTATTTGAAAAACTGATATTAAAAGACTAAAGCCAATAATTGAAAGTAAAACCTAATACCTACACATCAATTCGGGTTTAGGAACAACCATTCAACGATCGATCAAGTCCACAGAATTACCGACATAATCGAGAAAGCCTATGAAGGAAAAAGATATGCTCGGCCATATTTTTAGACATAGCCCAAGCATTCGACAAAGTTTGGTATGAAGGCTTAATATATAAACTTAAAAAGTTATTACCTAAAAATTCGCGGAAATACTAGAATCCTATATTTCAGGAAGAATGTTTCAGGTTAAACAAGAAGACGAATATTCCAGCATGAGAGAAATCAAAGCAGGGTACCCCAAGGTAGCGTATTGGGACCAATTCTCTACCTGCTATATACCTACGACATCCCACAAACAGAAGACGTCACCATCGCCACATTTGCGGACGATACGGCGATATTAGCTATCGGCGACAACAGTGAAGAGGCAGCTAGGAAAATACAGCAAGCAAGTAACAGCATAAATACCTGGACTAAAAAGTGGCGAATAACAATCAATGAAAGTAAATCGGTACATGTTGATTTTGCTTATAAGCACCGTGAACATATACCAATAACAATAAACAATACCAATATACCATACAGCAATAATGCAAAGTACCTTGGGATGACCCTGGACGCACAACTCCGGTGGAAGGAACACGTGAAAAAGAAAAGAATAGAGCTTGACCTAAAATACAGGAAAATGTATTGGTTAATTGGAAGAAAATCCCAACTATCCATACATAACAAGATACTACTGTATAAACAAGTATTAAAGCCCATATGGACCTACGGGATCGAGCTTTGGGGATGTGCCGCAAAAATCATATAAATAAAATACAAGTTTTCAGAACAAAGTTCTCAGAAGCATCGTGGATGCACCATGGTACTTCCGGAATGACCATCTACATAGGGACTTACAAATCCCTACAGTCATGGATGAGATCAAAAGTTTGCAGGAAAACATGAAGAGACTCCACTCACACGTGAACACCGAAGTACTGCAACTTCTGAACAATGCTGATCTGGAACGAAGGCTTAGAAGAATCAAGCCCTTCGAGCTCGTGCAGTGAAGTGAAAATAGTGCAAAAGCAGAGTAAAGTGCTAAAAACACGTGAAAATTGTGTAATCCTCTTAAGAGACTAAGTTAAGACCGAAGGGACTTTTTAGACAAGTATTTAGTTTTAAGCCACTGTAGAGAAAAATTGAAGGTTAGTCAGAAATGACTAGTGTCAATAAAAATTAAAAAAAAAAAAAAATCTAAATAAAAGACATTATCTGTTTGTAGAAGACGACTTTAGAACACGGATGGTTGAAGTAAATTACTCCTTCTTATAAAAATTCTCCTAAATCTTGAATTAATAAACAATATATATATATATATATATATATATATATATATATATATATATATATATATATATTATTTTAAACTGGAACCTTTGTAAAATATTAACATTGGAGGAACTAGAGTACTCACAAATTTCAATCTCGTTGGTTTAGATAGGTTTGATGATCTATCTACAGAGTAGCATCTTATTTTTTAGCGAAAGACGAGATTTACTTTCTCTAATGCAATATAAATTTTGACTTTCAGGCCCATTTTCTTTCTTTTTTTTCGATATATGTTTTTCATGTAAGTCTGTTATTTAAGCGCATTCCCAGGTATTTTGTGTCTTTTGATTGTGGTATTTAAATGCCACTTACTACTATTGATGGACAGAGTTGCCTTCGCAAGGTAAAAGTGACTTAAGAAGATTTGGTTTTGTTAACCTTTATATACCATTTCATCACTCAGTTGCTTATTGAGTCTGAAATCTAAAAGAGATACTACTCGAAAAAATACCAGACTCCACAAAATACAACTACGACAAACACGGATACAGGAGAATACATTAATACTAGAAAGGAAACAATGAGAGAACTACTTAGGGCAAAAACTTTAATAGCATTCTATTGAGGTACCGATACTAGTGTTGGAAGTTCTATGTTGCTTGTATGGTGGGAAACCAATATCTAATTCAATGAAAATAATGACGATGACCATTGCTAGATTATTTGCAGATAGTGATAACGGTAGCAAAATAGACTAAAGCACATGTTACAATAAATCAAGAAATATCTGTGACCGCTAAAGCATACATTAAAGAATATGTCGATATATAAAACCGGGTGTAGTTTGGATCGGTTTGATTAAAGAAACATAGCGTATTCTTTGAAAAGATCTGAGATTTATATGGGTCTCCAACCACAGTAGACCAAACTAAAATACAAAAAAATTAAATCAATTTTATTGTTCCACACTTTATTCTATAAATGGCAAAAGCCACCCTACTAGGCACAAATTGACTTTAAGGAGGAAGTAGTATGGCGGTTGGCTATGGAAAATCGGATTGCCTTATAATATTTGCAAACCAAAGAAAAATGTTCTGGAACTCCCCGACATGGCATGATCGTCGGTCGCAAACAACCGTCACAGAGCTAAACATTGAACGTTTAGATGTGCTTATTCGTGAGAATAGGCGCAGCACTATCAAAGAACGTGGAGCGATGTTGCCCATCATTGTTGGTAGTATAGAAGACATCGTAAAAAAAACCACCGGCTCTATCGCAAGGTGAATGCACGATGGGTAACACGCACTTTGAGAGAATTGAACAAAATGGTGTGCATGTAAGTTGTCGTCGTCTTCTACAGCAGTTTGAAGATGAATGTAATGCATTTACGTCACCGATAAAAAATGGATGCACTATTTTATTCCCGAGTCCCAGTAGTCATCACGCGAGTGGTGGCATAGTAGTTTTCCCAAAGAAGCCGTTCGACAGGAAAAGTGATGGCAACGTTTTTTTGGGACCGGAAGGGAGTTATCCATATAGACCTCTGACGGATGCCAGAACAGTTAATGCAGCTTATTACTCAAACCTTCTGGCAACAGACGTGAAGGAAAATATCCGATCCAAGCAGAAGACAGATAGAAAGCGAGTGGCCTTCCTAGAAAACAATACACGCCCTCATATGATTAAAACAACAATGGAAACCCTATAAAAATTAAAATAAAACCTTCTGTCACATTCTCCGTACAGTCCCAATTTAATCCTAAGTAATTTTTTTAAGGCATCAGACTTGCAACGCATGCCGTTTGCGGACAACGACGCCATCATCCAGGCTGTTTGGGGGTGGATACGCTGCCAATCAAAAGTCTTATTTGAAAAGGGTATCAGGATGGTTCCAGAACGTTGGAAAAATGTTTTGACTCCGGAGGGGAGTACGTTGTATATTGACATGTGCAAGTAAGTGTTTGGCAATTTGGTTTTTTTATAAAAAAGTCAGTCCCGGTCATATTTAAATCACCTTGTACTATTTCATCTATTTGACTACGACCTTGTTCTACTAAAATTAGTTAAGAAAGTGGTTACCGTGTTTTTTCCATAATTTTGTAGTTCATTCCTTTACTTTGGAGCTTTTAAAATACGAATTTTAATCCATGTACGGTACAAAAGTTGTTTTTTAATAAATTATTTAAAGTCTCTTCTGACATAGGAGCGGGTGTAGCAGCGCAAGGATCGTTTAGACGATCTCGATACGGTTAAGTTGGGTAAATACGTTAGGCTAAAAGTTTAAATTTTATTAAGTGAAGCAATACAGGCTTTTAAATTTCAGCTTTTATAAAAGACGCTATCAGCCCCGCTCAGGCAACACCATGTCAAAGTTACTGCACAAAGGTTTTTGTAAATACATAAACATATAGTGCGTTAACGTTAAATAGGTTTCGGTGGTCGAATTTAATGGAAAAACAAAATTTAAAGTGTTTGCGAAAGAAGTTATTTTTAAAAAATTCAAGAAAGTTGTAAGATTACTGACTACTACAGGCGTAACCAGGAACCAAAAGTAGAATTAAATCAAAGGATGGAAAAAGTAAAGCAAGAAAAAAAGTTATATGAAGAAAATAAAATAAGTGATGGAACCGTTGCTGAAAAATAAGGAATTTAAGTAGCAGTGAGAAAGGAAACAGTTAAACGAAAGAATTAATGCAATAAAATGGAGAATAGAAAAGCAAGCAAAAGAAAAAAGAAGAAAATATTATAATTAAAGCTGTAACCGTGAACTAGGGTGAGCTAGTTGAAGAAGTAAAACAGTTTATAAAAAATAAGTTGAAAATGAATGTATCAGTGAAAAAACTTTGGAAATTCATTACTCAAAATAGTAAGAAAATGGTGGTAACAGATATAAAAATTTAACATTTATATTGAGCAGGAATTAACGAAAGAGGAGAGGAAAGTGCAGTTTGAAATCAAACACACAGCTGCAAATGAGAGAGTAAAAGGTAATAATGCGAAAATTGAGTATCAAAAAATGTTTGTAAATAACGTGAAAAAACAAATAAGAATCCAAAAAGTTAATAAAAATAATAACAACAAAGCAAAAAATAAGTAAATTTGGAAACATCAATGGTGATTGGTACCATAGATTAAATAATAAACAAAAATAGTTTAATTTAGCTAAACACGTTGTGAAATAGTGAACAAAAACAAGACATGAATTTAAAAATCTAGTTTATTGGGTTAAGAGAAACAAATAAAAAACATTAGAAAAAGAAAATGTACTCTTATATAGTGGGGTACCATTGTATTGCTGAAGCAAGTTCTATTATGGACAAGAAAAAAGCCAAACTTTTATAACATTGGAAACTTATATCCGAATATTGATGACAATAAAACTTAAAATGGTGTTTTTCATAGTATGACAATAGTTATAGATGTAATAGAAGCTTTAAAAATGCAGTGTGTGATTATAGGACATCAAAATGCAAAAGTGGAGAAGGTGGTAGAGAGTTATTAGCAAATGTTAGGAAGATTCGATAAAGAAAAACTTAATAATAAAGATAGTAAACTACTAGAATTTTAAAAAGGTAATAATTTAATTGTATCAAATACGTTTTTTTCGATACCAATATATCTAAGTATGAATGGAGGCAGAACCAAATAAATGTACAATCACTGATTATGTATTGGTACAAACAAATATGAAACGTGGATTCAAAATGTAAGAGATAGAAAATCTACATAACAAAAAATTAAGAAGATAAATTATACCATAAGAGAAAAAGGGTTACATAACATTGAAGTAAAAAGAGCTTTATATGGTAAGATAAAGAAATTAACATTTATTAAAATTCAGAAATGTTACAAGAGGCGTGGCAAAACTTTAAAGAAATATGTGATTACGATAACTATAACATTCAAAGAAGAACTGTGAAAACTCTTGTGATAGCATCAAAAGCTACCCTATGAAAAATATTTGAAAATGAATTGAAGAGTAATGCAAAGATAAACAAAAATGTTTTATACGAAGATCAGAGCATTAAAACAATTAAATAAAGCATAGGAGTGATTTATTGACTAAAGAAGGGTAGATAATATCTAGGTGGAAATATCATTTTAAGAAAACAATGGATGGTAGTAACGTGTATAATGAATAAAACCTTAACGTACAACCTATGGAAAACTATGAAAAACTAAAAAAAATACATAGCCCGGTCAAAATAGACATTCAAGGTTACAATAATTCGCATAGAGCTGAAAATTGGTACGAATGTTGGGAACACCGTTATAAATGAATTGTGAAAAGTCCCCATCAATCCTACATCTGCAAAAAAATTTATTCAAAGTCAAATGTTGCAAAAATGTGTTTTTGCATTTTTCAGCTAAACGGTAAGTTTTATAATAAAAATAGGTCAGACAAAAAACGTACATCATGCGATTATCTATAAAAATTATACTTACACTTTTTTCCTGAGAATCACCATTTCTGAGATATAACGATTCAAAAAGTTGAAAAAGTTTTATTCTTCATAATATGCGTGTCAATTTTTTTTATATACACCACTGAACCGTAATACAAGTAAAAATATTAGGCTGTGTGATTTATACATACAAATTATACAACTCTGAGAATATAAACTCGGAAAAACCTAGTCCTTCATTTTATATGATCGTATGGCCTTGAGCAACATCTGTCTGTTATTCAATTATCCGCCTGGCGACGCTCGTATACCTGCTCCTTTTTCAAAAAGGACAGGTATACGAGTGCCGCAACGCTCTAACCAAAATAGTATTAGTCTCGAGCGTTCCTTCGTATTGAAAACACGTAGTTATTGCTTATATTTTCTGACAAATTTTGTGCAGTTTTTAATTAAAAAAAGATGCAATTTTGTTTTATTTGTAATAAATCTTTGACTGAAAGTGAAACTGTTACTGTTGATCATGACATGAAGACGTTGATTGATGCAAGTATTGAAAGAGGTGATGAATTGTCGGACCAGAAATCTGTGACAATTCATGTGCAGTGTCGAAAAAACTACACTCGAAAAGGTACCATTGCTGCAATTAAAAGACAACACCAAGAAGAACAAGCTGGTACATCAAAAATAAGTCCTCCTCGTATTAGAGCACGCGTAAGTGAATCAGCTTTTTGTTTTAAATAGTGTTGCTTATTTTGCGGTAATGAATTGAATGAAGAGTACGAAAAGAAAAAAGCACTGGATTCTCGGTGTGAAATTTTTAAACTAACTACACTTTCATTCAAAGAATCCATTCTGAATGTAGCTCAAACTCATTCTGATGATGTGGCAAAAGCTGTTACTGATCGAATTGGGTTTGAACATGATTTAGTTGCTGCCGAGGCTAAGTACCATAATGATTGTTATAATTCCTTCTTGAGACCGACTACTGGGGGTAAAGTCGGTCGTCCTCAAGATCAAACTATGAATCTTGCAATGGAAGAAATATTCACATACTTTGAAAATAGCTGTGATTGTCAGTTTACATTAGACGAATTAAAAAATATTTGCAAGTTCAAGGATGGCTTGGTAATAAACTAGACTCAGAAGAGTGGGGTTGGAAGTTAATTGACAATACTTTGGAACCAATTCAGACTTTACTCCCACCTGCACCGAAAAAACTCCTCAATACAATTTTTTGCAATTGCAAAAAGGGTGTAATGCTAAATGCGGCTGCAAAAAAGTTGGATTGTTTTGTTCATTAGCATGTATCAGTTGTCAAGGCCAATCGTGCTTCAATGTTGAATCGCCATTAGAAGAAGACTCCTACGATATCAGTGATGAGACATCTGATGCATCGCTCTTAGAGCAATTTACTTGTACTTAGCAGGAAGAAGAAGAAGAAGAAGAAGAAGAAGAAGAAGACAGTACACTTGAAGTTCCATTAGATGATTATCAATCAGACGACTAATTTTCTTCAATTACTCATAATTTACATCGCATCCATTAATCCCAATAGTACCATTTTTTATTCAATACAATATTTTTTAATTTAATAGAACCACAATAAACCGTGGAATAGGTCTAACGGGGAAACCACATTTAAAAAAAACGCGCCAAGTGCACTACCTCACAGGTGGCGTGGAAATGTGTGCATATTATGAAGAACACAACTTTTTCAACTTTTTGAATCGCTATATCTTAGAAATGGCGATTCTTAAGAAAAAAAGTGTAGGAACATTTTTTATAGATAATTGCATGATGTACAATTTTTGTCTGACCTACTTTTATGATAAAACTTACCGTTTAGCTGATAAATGCAAAAAAACCCATTTTTGCAACATTAGACCTTGAATAAATTTTTTGCAGATGTGAGATCGATGGGGATTTTTCACAATTCATTTATAATGGTGTTTCCAACATTCGTACCAATTTTCAGCTCTATGCGAATTATTGTAACCTTACCCCTATTTTTTGAACTAACTTGACCGGGCTAACAGCTGCGGTTTATGATAATATTAGTGTTAAAATGTTAAAATCAATGGTGAAGCAAATGAAAGTTTCTACAGAAACACTAGGAACCTTTTATTTGAAGAATTTGTAACAACAAAAAGTGTAAAATAGGGTGATATATTAGATATTCTGTTCTTTATAATGTTAATGGACAATAGAGATTCAAGAAAGTAAACGTCAAAATAACATAGATGCCATGTTCTGTCAACTCTGCGTCATTTTTTTAGACCAAGATTTGCCATTTTTTGCTATAGTCATATTTGATTAAAGATCATGTTAAAATGATTACAGAATACTACAAAAAATGCTGATAACTGTCCAAATGAGACAACCATCGGTCGATTGGTGCAAAAATGTAAAGCCACTGGTTCTGTTGCTGATATGCCAAAGAGTAGACAAAGCCGAAGTGTTTGCACACCGACAAATATCGCTGCCATAAATGAGAGTATGAAAGAGGATCCAAAACTCTCAATAACTCGCCGATTGCAAGAAATGGGCATTTCGGAGACCAGTTTACGCCAGAGTATGCATAAAAATTTGAATTTATTCAATTGGCTCAAAAACTCAAGCCAATTGACTATTTAAACCAAAGTGTATTCTCTGATTGGCTCCTCTAACATCGTGCAATTGATTCGAATTTTTCATCGAAAATAATCTTCAGCGATGAGGCGCATTTCATATTGAATGGGACGATGAGCAAGCAAAACTGTAGTATTTAACCCAACGAGAATTCAAGATAATACCAAAAACAACAAATACATCTTCAAAAAGTGACTGTTTGGTGTACTATGTGGTCAAAAGATGTCATTGGACGTTTTTTCTCAAAAATGAGGCTGGAAATGCGATTATTGTGAATTTTGAGTGGTACCGCGGCATGATTAATTACTATTTCTTCTCGAGAATTAATTAAACTGATATAAATTATATTTACTTTCAACAAGACGGCGGTGAACGTTTAATTTTGAGAAATGGAAGTGCCAATTGGCCTGCTCGTTCGTACGATTTGACACCTTTAGATTTTTGTTTCTGGGGATATTTCATAAGTAAAATTTATGTCAGTGAACCAACCTCACGAAAAACATAATTGTCAAGATAAACGCCATTGAAGCGATTTTATGTAATCGAAAATTTCCAACATCGTATCAACGTCTGTAAAGCCAGTTGTGGTGAACATATCAGTGATATCATAAGTGGCACACATAAATGTTTAAAATAAAATATTCTCCGTGCTTACACAATCATTCATCAACCATAGAATTATCATACAATAAATGAGTATAAGTTATAAGAATTTGGAACCATTATTGGCATTGAAACTTATGTTCACGGATGACCTGATTATTATGACAAAACTAGAGAGACGTTTACAAAAAATCTCATCAAATAGAATGAAAAATTAGAAGATTGGTGATTAATAGTAAAAAAACAGTGGTGATAACAAATGATAGAAGAAGGGAAAATATTTCAATAGTCTTAGAAAGAAGCTAACTGTTTTTAAACATTTTTAGCGTACCCATCTTTCAAGTTGGAGACCAGCTTTACTTTTGTCATGTCCATCGTCTGTCACGCCTTATAATTTTTGATCAAGGCAGCTTCCAAGCTGGAGACCAGCTTCTATTTCTGTCATTTCTGACGTTTGTCACGCCTTATAATTTTTGATCTGTGATAGATAGAGACATAACGTTTTCAGTATTCAAGTCCAGACACCAAAAAATCAGCCTGATCTGAAAATCTCGAAACCGGTTTGACCGGAAGTGGCCGTAAATTTTTGTCGCTATTCACTTTCATTTGAATATAATTCACTGTCATTCGTTTCAATAAAATTTTGTTAATCCCTATAGTTTAGTTTCATGAATAGGGTCTGCTTTGTTTTACGTGTAAAGCAAATTTTTGCTTGTTATTATGTACATTACTGATGTTATCATTTATTGAAAACTAAGAATTTTCCATGACTTCGATAAAATATAAGGAATTAGCACCTTACTTTCCGCAGGAATATTGCCTTTTAATTCATGGATGCCTCTTGGCTTATTAATGTAAACTTTATCCTTTAAGTAACTCCAGAGAAAATAGCATAGTGGTGTTAAATTTAGCGATCGGACAAATCAGTTGATTGCAAAATTTTCTGCAATCAATCTTTTGTCAAAAATTTCTCTTAAAAGGCTTATAGTAACTCGAGAGTTGCATACAGTAGCCCCGTCTTGTTAGAGCCACATTATTTATTATAATTAAGACTAGGTCGCAGAAAAGTTTAATTATATGCCGATATCGTTCAGAAGTTATAGTTACAGAATTTCTCTCATGGTCTTCTAAAAAAAAGGACCCAATAATTCTTTGGCATGTCACACCGCATTAGACTGCGCATTTAAGAAGATGTAATGCTTTCTCATAAGGAACTCTAACATTTTCTCTTCTCCATATCCGACAGTTCTGCTTATTAACAAATCCATTAAGGTAAAAATGAGTTTTATCACTCATATTAAATAATGGATAAAGTGCATCGTCTGGTTAGTTCTTAGGTTGTTAGGCCATAGTGGAAGACCGGAAACTTTTGATGTTTCCTCTTCTAAATTTTTAGAAGGTTTTTTTCTGAAGATGTCAGTCGTAGTTGTGGACAAAACGCCTAACCACGGCCTAACTAATTAAACGATGCACCATAACACTGGTTGCAAAAGCCTTCGCATCTATTTGATAGATAAAGTTTTTATTTTTCAGAACTAATTGTTGAAACTGTAATTAAAGCGTTGTTCGAGGTCTCTCGGCTTCAATTCTTGAACGAGTTAGATTTTGTATGGAAACAATTTTAAAGCTTTCTGTAATATTTTCTGCAATAATCTCCGAGTAATATTTAACTGAAGAGAACTTTTTGAGTTGATATTCCTGGGTTCTCTTCAACACTATCTTGTGCTCGTTACATATTTGGTTTTGGCTGAACGTGGTCTTATAAATTTTGCTAAATCCTTTACTGACCCCCCTTGCCAAACACGTTAAGCTTCTAATCGTGGAAATGAAGGGTGGATCTTTAATATTAAAATAGCCACGGTAAGCCTAGTGAGTAGCTATTATCAAAGGTTGGTTTTCAAAATACAATTTTATGATTTTTATTTTCTTCATAGCTGTGTATCTTTTTATAATTAATCTTTCAGGTTTCCTGTATGGGGCCTGGTAAAAATGAAATATATAAATATTGTGCTATAGCTGCAAAAATTGGCCATTAATAAACAAACATAAATGGAATTTATTTGTAGAACAGTTAGTTACAAAACCTGACATACTTAGAAGTACCGACATCAGACAGAACTTGAACATGCAAGTCCCTCAAGAAAGTCATGGAAAATAACAAACTAAGATGTGTATAGAACATCTATATAAATGAACAATAGTAGACTGGTTAAGAAAATGTGGGAAGCAACAAGCGAAGGAAAGAAGCCGAGGAATCGTTTGACAACATCTTAAAACAAATATTTTAACTGAGAGAGATACACAGTAAAACGATACAAGAAATATAGCCTTGGACAAGAAAAAGTGTATTGACATACAATAACATCTAAGTACGATAATCTGTGTGTGAGTGCGTGAATTTCAAACTCAACGCTAGAAACAGTAATGAAATCAAATTAAGTGGAAGAAGAAGAAGAGGAAAAAGAAGAAGAATAATAAGAAGACAAATAAGTAAAAAAGTTTCTTCTTTGTATATTATACTTATTATTACTCATTATCCTTCATGACTAATAAATTTTATTCCTTTCTGTCTGTCTGCCAGAGCATTTTGTACTATTCTTTCAGAATATATAATAAATAACAATGGAGACAGAACACATCCTTGTCTCACTTTTCTGCTGACCTGAATTTCATCGGTTAGCTCACTGTCTACTTTAATTTTTGCAGTTTGGTTTCAATATAGGTTCCCTATAATTCTTATATCCTTCCCATTGAGACCGAACTCCCGTGAAATGTAAATCAATTGTCAGTATTGGACTTTGTTGAATGCCTTTTCATAGTCTATATAGCAGATATAGAGATCTTGTTGCATATTTAGGCATTTTTCTGCGAAAACTGTTAGACTTAGTAGGGCTTCCCTGGTTCCCATCTCGGCTCTGAAGCCTATCTGTGTGTTGCTTAAGCTGTTTTCCCATCTCTTTTATCCTCTCATTTATAGGTGTGTAAATAAGTTCTCAGCTTTTTTCTGCAAAATTAAAGTTTTATTTAAAAACAAACAAAAAAAGCTTACGTATTTAAAATATTCTCCGTTGGCATCGATTACCTTTTGCCATATTTCGGGTAGCTTGCGAGTTCCCTGGTGATAGAAGATCACCGGCTTCGAGACGATAAAGTTATCGATGCATTTTCGGACTTCTTCTTCTGTTTTGAAGTGCGTATCAGCCAAGTGATGCTGTAACGACCGGAAATAAATGATAATCGAAAGGGGCCATGTCTGGGCTATACGCCGCATGTGGAGAAGTTCCCACCCAACGCGTCTGCAGCTCATCCGTGTCAAATGTTTGAGGGCGTCAGCGCGTGGTTGATCTTCAAGACTAAACTCTCCTCCGCGAAATCTTTGATACCACTTTTTGCAGATTGCATGCCTTACAACATTCTCACCATATGCAGCACAAATAATTTCGGTGGCTTCAGCAGCGTTTTTCTCAAGATGAAACGCGAAGTGGATAGAAAATCGAATATGCTCTTTTGTGATTGCCATCGTGAAGAGCTGATTATTGAGTTATGTGCATCAAACGCCAAATCGCATGATGTTTCGAAAGATCAAATCCCATTTTTTAAAACCCCAAGAGGGCGAACTAATTCGTTACATGTAAACGGTGATTTGCGTCCTGTGAAATCTAAAGCTGAGAACTTATTTATACACCTAATCTAATGCGAAGAAATATTTTTGTCAAATGGCTTATTAAGCTGATAGTTTTATATTCGTGGCAGCGTTTTGCATTTGGCTTTTTTGGTATTGGTTTGAAAATTGACTGCATCTATGGAGAGTTTTCTTTTATCGTATACCTTGTTAAACAGGTGAGTGACAGCTTTTATTCCTTTTCTTTATGGTGTTTTAGAAATTCAAATCTTATTTCGTCTGGTCCTGGCGACTTTTTTGTGCTGCTGGTTTTAATGGATTTTTCAACTTCTAATATTAAGATATGTGGTAATCATTTTCTGTCTCAACATATATACGCTCATTATCCATAAACAGATCAGCTGCATAAGAAGTCTATTCCTCTTTCTTTTCTTCAGGGGATATAAGTAAGTAGTTTTGATTATTCACAAGCTTTGCAGAATAGGTGTTACGATTGAGGCCAGCCATTTCTTTAATTCGTTTATGTAATTTAAAATCATCATATTTCTGTTGCAATTCTTCGATATTCTGACATTTTTTCTCATTCATCCCTCTTTGGATTATTTCATTTTATTTTTAATTTGTATGTGCGTAGTATGATATCTCTCTTTATCTGTTTGTTTATATTTTCTTCTTATTTCCATTAACTTCAAGATTTTGTTTGTCATCCATTTATGCTTTTTCTTCTTCTTTTGATTATGGGTGAACACACTTTCTTTTGTTCCTAAAATTGTATTCTTTATTTTTATCCAAAGCGTTTCAATGTCATCCGTATTCTAGCAATTCATTCTTTCAAATCTATTTTCTAATTCAGTAGACAATTTCTCCGATGTTTTTTCTTATTTGAGTTCTCTGATGTCACAAAATGCTTTTTTAGTTTTTTGTATTTTTTTGTTCCTTAATCTCATCTTAACTACAACTGGATTGTAGTACGATTTGTGCTTTTGCACTTAAAACGCTATTACAAATCTATGATTAATAGTAATATTGATTGCATGTTCTGTTATGCTCATTGCTCTGAGGAGACGTCCACGTATATTACCTTCTTGATGGTAGATTAAACCATGTATTAGTTATAGTTCTCTCTGTTTTCTTACAAAACTGAATTAGTCTATTGCCTCATTCATTCCTTTTTCCTAAGCCAAAATCCCCAACTATATTATTCACTCTTCCTTTGTCCACTTTGGCGTTAAAATCTTCCATGACTATGTTTATGTCGTGTTTCTTGGTGCTGTTAAGTATAACTTCCAATTGATTATATATTTCTTCAAGTTTATCAGGTGCCTTCTTAGTCGGTGCATATACTTGTATTATATTTACACTTGTCTGGTATCCTCGAACTTGCATCATTATTAGTCTGTCCGATATGTGCGTAACACTTTATACACATTCATTCATTTCTTTTGTTACCGCTATACCTACACCGTAGGTTTTCATCACCTTTCCATTGTGTACTACTAATTCCTGATATATTCAGTTGTAAATGCCTCATTTCTAGATTCATACCACGTTCTAACATTCCATGTTCCTATCCTAATTATTTGTTTTCTCAAATTAAACCTGGGAATTTTTCGCACTGTCTGGTCACTGATCTGCTGGGAACTGAGGGCTGTTTGATTAAATGTATTTGCCATAATAATTGTGCTGGGGACCATTGATTAATATTTCAATTGAATTAATGAGGTGGTTTCCCTCTTGCCTTCCTCATCGCAATAACAGAACCGGGTTAATCCATATGTGATAGCCGCTTTTGACTCCCTGGGATTAAGCTGTACCCAAGCCCATCTTATCCACCTTAATCCAGTACTGATACAACTGCTGCCCGATGCCAGTTAGTTTGGTCCGCCCCAGATATTTTATTTCTCTGGTACCTTCCATATCTGGTGGGTATTTTCCAATCCGACACCTGGAGAGGCGCCCGATGGGGGACTAGCAACTCCATACGGAATTCCACGATTACAAGTAAAATTACGTTTTCTATTGTATTTGTAGGTGCCAAAAGAGCGATCAAAATGTTTTTCGGTAATGCAGTTTTCAGTTTGAAGGATTTTTGGTGATATTCTTTTTTTAGTGTCAGTTAATGACATCCTTTTCTTTTATTATTTTCTAAACTTGAGATTTATTGTATTTGTACATCTGGGTTAATTGACGTCGAAAAAAATTGTTCCACGACAAGCTGTTTTTTGGAAAGATGAGAATATTTTATTATTTATTTTTTGTTTATTTATTACAATTTAATTATTACAATAAGATAAGAAATGGAGAAAAATCATATAATTCTCTAATTTACTTAGTCGCATAGAATATTACTATTGCTTCATCTCTTTGCTACTTGTAGAAGATAGAAAAAGTGTATCAAAATAATTTTAATCTAAATCATGCAATTTTGAAACTCCCGAGTCAATAAAATGAATAAATAACCAAAATGTTATTTTCATAAACTTCGACCTGAATTATAGCTTTTTAATTAATTTATGGTTGCGTATATGTGCTTTGTTTATCCTTAAGCTTCAATCGGCGAATCTGCATAGCCTTCCGCCCCCGCTTCCTGCAGTCGCTTTCTATCGTGCACATAGTAGCAGAATCGAACCGGAAACCATTTCGCCGACTGCACGTTCGATCCTTAAATTGGATCAGCATGGAGCATTCGCTGGGTCGGCGGTGAGTTATGAGCTCGCTTTGTGCCGTTTAACTAGCCGCCTCCTTTCAGAGATCGCCGGTTTCTCCCCGGACAATAACGATCATAAAGAATTTCCTACGTTTGGCAGTCAATGGTTGGCCGAACTTTTATATTTGATGATATTATCAGTTGCACAACGCGGCCGCTTCTCTGAAAGGCGCTCTTAAAAGGGCTCCAGTAACAATCGGTGCACTAAAGATCGCAGCGGATCTAATTACTTACGTAAAGATATCGCATCGTCAACTCTGCGATGTGTTAACACGGCCCGAAAGTGCCTTTCTGTTTTTGCTAGCCTACTCTTTACGTCATGGTTGTCAGATGAAGCAGCTCATTTATATTTGTTATTTGTTGGTTGTCAATATATAATACACGTAATTTGTTAAATATTTCTTTAGTCTTCAGTCTTCCTGTTTTACGATAAAGCGATAGATGATTTAACAATTTCTTATGCAAATGAGCGTGTCTCTAATGGCTGTTCCAAATTTGAAACCCAAATTTATATTTTAAACAAAATGACTTTTGAAATGAGTTTATGATTGGATAATTTTCCATTAAATATAAAAATTTATGTTTGACAAATAACCACTTCACCTTCAACTACAAATCTTCGTTTATTTTACTACAATTTCGCATATGTTTTCATCAGTTTTATCGATAACATGTCGAATTTTACTCTTGCGGTGGTTGTCACCTCTATAGATTGCTAGCACAAACCTTGTACTTCAGATAAGCCCACAGAAAGATGCTTTACGGTGTTAAATCACAAGATCTTGCTGGCTAGTTGATGTCGGTATTCTGTGAAATTATGCGACCAGAAAATTGTTGGTGCAGTAAGCTCGAGCTGTATGGCAGGTGGTGTCGTTCTGCTGGGACTAAAAACAAGATATTGTGTAACGATAACGACCGTTTATAACATATTTAGCATTATCTTCAAAGACGTGTGGACCTGCCACGCTACCCTCCCAAAACCCACACTAAATAGGTACCGGTTAATGATGCGTTTACTTTTCGTAGGTCACTTGAGGATTTTCGGAACTACAAATGCAACAATTTTTAAAATGTATCTCATCGATAAAGATAATTTTTCGATAAAACTGAGAATTATAATGTCCTACAAATCAATTGGTAAATTGTTGATTGTCAGAATGGTCAGCAAGGTTAAACGTGTCGGTTGAATTTTGTAAGCACGGAGGTGCAGATTTCGAAATGTTAACTTGTTGTACGTGATGCCAAATCTATGTTTTCGGATTTGCAACATTTTGACTAACTAGAAATATTCTCAGAGGATGTTACACCATGAGTTTTTGTATTTATTACTGATCTAGTTATACAGTTTGTATATGATTCTGTTATGCCATAGTTTATTAAATGCTTGCTAGATGTCTAGAAAAACTGCTGCACACATTTCCTTTCCCTTTAAACTTTTCTTGTTCTTATTAAATAATCTGTCACACTGTTGTACTGTGGAGTGCTTTTCTCTGAAGCCAAACTGATGTTTTGTTATTTGAGGTTCTGTGAATATAGTTATGTTAAGGAGTAGCCTTTCAAATATTTTCTATTACAGGTAAGAGACTTATTGGTCAGTAGGATAATGCTTCATTTGTGGATTCCTTGGTTTGCGAATCATAACAATTGGAGCAGATTTTACTGTATTAAAAAATATTTGTTTAGAGGATAATCGCTTTTTGGGGAAGTGTTTTAGAATTTCTCTACTATTAAGTTGTATCAAGAAGTCTTGTGGGAGTTAGTGATTTTTTTTCGTAAACTATTTCCTTCGTGAGAGTATTTTTAATGGCAGAGACAATTAATATGGAGCATTAAGTTTGCACTTTACGGTTGTCCGCTTTCGGTGGAAATGGAGTCAATACATTAGTAAAATGTTCTGTGAAAACTTTAGCTTTTTACTCATTAGAACGTGTCTAATTTTGGTTTAGTTTTTTTATGCTCAATACCGGAATTGTCGGTCTTTTGAATTTTTTTGTCGTCGTTTATAATCAATGATTTTCTGGTAATAGTTTAGTTACATAGTGTCCATACGTGTCATTTCGGGTTTCTTTTAGACCCGTATAGAGTGCATGTGTTAGCTTATTTAATATAGTTTTATCTGCAGGGTGTATTGTTCTTTGCTACTTGCTACGGGTCTTACGTTTTTATTGGACAAGACTTTTTATGTTGCGTTGTTTCGGTATAATTTTACTTCTTTAGAAGTAGATTACTGTTTTTTCGTGTAGTAGCTTGGTAAAATAATGTACTACTTCCTCAATTTTATAAGGTTCTTTTATACGAAAGCTTAACTTGATGTTTTCATTAATGAACTGCTCAAATAGTTCCCAGTTGATTTGCTTAGAGCGCAGGTATAAGAATAGAACTCTCCAAATAACTTCAGTATTTAACGTTATTATAATAGCACTGTGATCAGAGTTTACATCAAGGTTTGATTCTATTGTACTGTATGTATTGGATATTCCTTTTCTAACGACAAAATACATAAGATCTAAGATCTTTTTATGGTCAATAGGCTAGTACGTTAGTTCCCCAGTTTATGAAATGTTAAAATTGTGTTGTTGCATAATTTTTAGTAGGTTTTGATCTTTAGTTGAAGTTAGTTTTGATCCTTATATCATATTTTTGTCATTTCAGTTAGCAGCGACTAGAAAGTTTGGTCCAAAAATAAACAAGTACTGTTGGTACTCATTAACCGAGATTTGGTGTCTTGGTGGACTACAGTACAGGCAAATATTTTTCGATATTATTTTACAACTGAAATGTTTTCTCAAACAATTACTGTTAGTAGATTGTTGTAAATTAATCTTTTTTGTAAATCCCAGCCAACTAAATTACTTAAAGAACAATAAAAAAATAATTCAATGTAAGTAAAATAATCCATCCATAGAAATAGAACGAAGGAAAAGGCCCATAACAACTAATGAGTTGAGTTATATTACTAACCAGCATCGTCACACCAGGGTTCAATTGCTTCTACAGTAAAAGGAACAAAAGTATATCCTTGTTCAGAAATAATTTTATATTTATTTTTCTTCTCGAAGCTGTTAATCCTCCATAGAACCAATTTCCTGAATACAATACTCAAAATACATGTATAAGGAGGCTATTATGTAACTATATGTAAAATTTCACTAAAGAGCATTTCCTTTGATTAGGATCCTTTTGACCAAGATCATACCGTCAGATAGTTTATCATCACAACAAAGTCCAGTATGCTCAAAAGATTTTTATTTGAAATAACAGCTCGCTTAATAACATTGTTAATTTTTTATATCTAAATTATGTACCAAAACTTGTCTTGCAATAAAGATCATGGTTATTAACATTCAAATTATAAAGACATAAGTGAGGTTCGTAGATGTCCAAGCCTAAGCTAAGCTAAAACAATGGCAATACAGATGGAGTTATTGTCCAAAAAGTGTCCAGAGATAAGGAGGAAATCCCAGATAACCATATAGAATTTAACCATATCAAGTTTAATACGGTCCAGTTGTCATTTAAAATAGAAAAAGTCTATTAGCCTTAAATAATTAATGCAAATCTAAAAGCGTTGGATGGTTTTAGTTACAGGAACGTATTCTCTATTCGTTGCTTTTCATAAGTTTAAAGCTTCCTTATAAATTCCAAATTTTGAGTAAACTGACTAGAGCATCTGTGGAATGTAAACTGGAGAAGAAAGCGAGGAGAGCAATATCCAATGCTTTTCTTATATTCAGATCATCAAATTCGACAGAAAATTAAGGTTTGGCTCCATTAATTATCGTTTAAGTGGACGGACAATATTTTTTCTAAACAGACTTTAAAACACGAATCAAACATTTCTAAAATACACGGATAACCGAAGAAGGTACATCAATCTTGGTACAATACAGTGTCGAAGTAAATATAAAGCAAAGTGTGATATGAGTGAGGGTAAACGGGAAATCGGAGTGTTAATTTACTACAGTTTCTTATCGAAACCATACACCCTGATGCTCTCTATAATGGATGCTTCTAGGAAGGATAAATCATAAATTTAACTCCAGGGAAAAACCTTACAAAATTATTGGCGGTAGACTGATTAAATGGACAAAAATATAGTTTACACTTAGAAGAATTAATTAAGCAGCAAATGTCCTATTACCAAAATACCAAACATTTAATTTAGATAAAAGAGCAAAAATCCTGCAAAATATCTGTATTAGACTTCAGTAAAAGAACTACAAAATTGTGACCTATGCGTGAAAATAGAATCTTGACAATAAGCTTGGTAAACAAAAAGGTAAAAGTGTGGAGGGATCCTCTCCGTGACAGTTAACATGTCTTTCCTTTCCAAATAATTGAATACGTTGTTAGCATCCACTCTGAAGACACTTTTCTTTGAACCCCTGCCTAATGGCCACCACAAGCTCAATTGTAAGGCGCGTAATTATTCTTCCATATTAGAATAAGCTGATTTATAAACCAATTTAAAAGTTAGTCTCCTAAAATAAAATTTCTAACTGCAATAGGTCTCATTCCTCAATATTTCTTAGAAAAAACATAAATCAAGGCTTCGTATAGGATAGGTATATTATCCTTGATCAAGTTTCACTGGAAATAAAAAGTTATATATCTTGTTAAGGTATATATTAATTTATCTTTGTGATCACCAACGCAAATCAATTATATAATGAGGTTTGATTCCATCTAGATCTCCAGGGCTTTCTTAAAGATCTTAATGTTAACAAAACTTTATTTTTGAAAACAGTTAGTGGTTTAACATCTAAATCTTGTTGGTGGGTAATTACTAATATTTTTATTGCGAGGGGAGGGGAGGCAATGTTTATCTAGTAACTTCTTAAAAGTGGACAGGTTTTCAACCGCTAGTTTATCCATCAACTTGTTCGCAAAAGTTAGTACTACAATTTTTCCTTGATGAGGCTTTAGGAAAAGACTTGAACTTGATATATTTTTTGGCGTTATAAGCTAGTGATTTTTTTGTTCTTGGTTGGAACTTGAAGACCGTAGTATAAGATGGTAAAAAGGTTTTTCCAGGATAAAATATTGTTTGAATTTACTCAAATTTGACAGAAAATAAAGCTTGCCTCTGTTGATTATCGTTTAAGGAGATATTTAAAAATTCTTTCTAAGTAGATTTTAAAACGCAAATCAAACATTTTCAAAATGTTAGATAATTTAAAACAGATGTAGAACGAAGGAGGTACATCACTTTTGCACAATATCCTGATGAAGTAAATATATAGCAAATGGTAATTTGATTCAAGATAAACGGAAAATCAAAGTATTGATTTCTTATAGTTAAGGTTAAGTCCGTTAAGGCGTATGCAGTAATTATTTGTGCATTCTTAGGAATTCTCTTCAAAATCTTAGAACTGTTATTAAGGTTGATAAGAAGTGAAAGAAGAAAGTTGAAAGATGAATAACTCGATATAGATTCAGAATTTTGTCTATTTTGAATTAAATTTTGATACTTAATTTTTAGGTTTATGACTTGTAAATCATTTAACTAAAGATGGGTTTGATGCAGGCTTTGTTTGAGACAGGAAAAGCGAGTGACAAAGATGGCAAATCCAAGGTAAAATTCTTTTTTCTAGATAAATAATTTTGCTATCAAAAGAGGAAGTACATGAACTGTGGTACCTTCAGTGACAGGAATTGAACAAGATTGCATTTATAGTTAAGTTAAAGTTGAGAAGGCCACAAAGACACTGAACAGTCTCTTGTCACATAGCGGGGATAACGATAACGATTTATGTTTTGTCAGTGTTGTATCAAATCTTGATCAGGCTAAGATCGTACTTCAGTAGAAAAAATAATAATTTCAACTGTCTCAATTATTAAATTTAATTTTGTAAGGTGAATCGCACTTTAGCTCCGATTCAGTTATAATCAGTCTTCGGACAGTTGATTCATTTGGTGTACTATTTTAAAGCAATCAGCAAAGTCCTCGGCTTTATTTTTATTTATATTCTTCTCGCAAGTAGATGGAACTGCAGGGGGGAAATTTTGCAGGACTTTAACCAGCCTCCAGAAATAATTGTTGACATCAAGAGCCTCCAGCTTGCCTTCCCACGCATTGTAGCAGTGGTTTGCGATAGCAGTTTTCACTTCTGTAGTCAGCACTCCCGCTGGCCTTCGGGTCCAGCTTTTTTCCGCAGACTCGTTTCTTGAGTTTCTTTGGAAAAAGTTCGTCTTGTCTTCGGAGCGAACGAAATTTCTGCCGAACTTAATGGAGTTCTGGATGGAGGTCGTGCGGTGACTTACAGTTTGCATTCTCAGGCATCCTCAATGTTAGTAGAACTTAGTTGTAGTCGCCATCCAGCTCAGTAACGTTTTTTATCGTGCGTTACTTAAAGATCTTCTTAATGACGAAAATATCAAGGACGCTTGGGCGACCAATGAGGCTATAGTGGGTGGGTTTTGGGGGACCCATCACCACGATTTTGTAGAGCTGAACATACCTATGTAGCTACTTGTCGCAGATATTGGCCATTTAACTGTTTCAGGAGGAATGTTTTCCGTTGAGATCCTTCGCAATGATAGTAGGTATGTTTTTCTCGAGAATTGCGTCCAAATCCTTGGAGAGGAGTATTCAGTGAAACGGGAAAGTTATAGGTAAAAACAAGCCTTATAACTTCTGGTCCCTCATTTGGAGGCAGATGACAATGGCCTCTAGGTTGTCAGTGGCCAGGGATGGGGCTACGTAATGCTCCAGGCAGGACTTTACAAATATGACAGTTTTTCCATGACGGTAAGAAGGCAGTAAGGCCATATATACCTAATAGTAAACTCCGAGAGCTGATATTTCTTCTACTTCAGGCTGTTTTCTTTCCAAAAGGCCAACTGTAGTTGAACAGGTCGACTAAATCTTATATCAATAAAAAGACCGCAGCGGGTTTCCTATTTCCTGTTCCTATTTTAGTTTGCTAATGTTAGTGGTTCCATTTAAAGATCCTAGAATTCGAGGAACAAAATCAAACAACTTTAGTAGGTCCAGTTTTCATAGACTCCCTCAACCCTGAAGAGACTTCTCGAGTTGAGAAACTGGCATTTGTGTTGGGGAGATTGCAAGCTGCACTCCTCCAGCTATCTGGAAGTAAGATACACTTCGCGTAGTTGTTGGGCGGAGTGGCTACTGGGCGTGCATTGGGGTTGCTTGTGATGTCGACCTAGGTAATTGCTGGCGCTTTAGAAACGCAGTAGCTATCAGGATGTATGCCTAAGCAGTTTGCACATATTACCGTGCTGCTGTAATCATTGTCGCGGTCGCCAGAAAGACGGGGAGCGGTGCACTTAACATAAAGAGACTTGGCGTGGTAGTACTGTTGGGCGCGCCTAAACTTTTGGCAGCTTTTTTCGCGGCTGCTCTTTGAGTACGAACACACTTGATATGCTGTTCAGGTTAAAGATGATCTTCCCGATATGCTCCGTTTCTATGAATATTAACGACTTAGACTGTTTCCCACTGCCGTCTCGTTCGGCGCACTGAGACGCCAGGAATGTTTTGTTCAAGGAGGTCTGTTTTAACCTTTTCCCGAAACACTGCGTGCAATGGTTTCTCGCTCAGTAGAGCGCAGGTATCGAAGGAGACGTTACCTATTTCTATAAAGCGGGTAATGCCTTTGTAATTCTCTTCGGTGGCCGGCTAAATCAAGATTGACTTTGCCATATTCTTCGGCTTTATGTAATTCTCAGGTGGGTTGAGAAGAGCGATTGTCATCGATTTCGCCTCCAGCCATTTCTATGTAAGCGTAGCGTTTCTGCAGATAGACCTTCGCACCCAGCTCCTCTCTTGCTGGCTTGCAGTGTCTCTTTTACAACCGTTGACCACGTTGGAATCGAAGGAGGTGTCATCCTGGGGTCAATTTTCTTCTTGGCCTCAAATTGGAGCTTTTATGGGGGGCAGAGGAGGAGAGGAAGGTGCACTGGTACTCACGGTGACGATGGTACAGATAAACTTGATAACCATGTGGGTTCCTTGGTGATGACCGCCAAGTAGGTCTTTCGTGGGCAGAGTCTTTACGCCATTTCAAAAAAATAAGATTCGACAACATCCATTTAGCTCAATCTACACCAAACGGTCATTTTACGACTATGAAGTCCTATATTCATGGATTTTCCGTGGGTTTCAAATAACCCAATATAGATAATTTTTAAATATTAACCATGCCAATTATCTAAAATTAGTTTTATTACTTATCATAACCGAAAGAAATTCTTCGAGGATTTTACGCATTTTCTGCAAACGTTAGTCTCTGAGGGTAGTCTCGCGCTTAAGGTTTTTGTACCATCATTAACATATGTAGGTGAAATTTTAATTCTTGGTCCCAAACAGAACTTCTTGTGTGATTGTCTCTCTCACTTTCTATACGTTTTCTGGAGTCTTCACACTCCGAAGGAGGCCAAAATGTTTTTTTTTTATTACAGAACCAGTTGTAAGCTCCAATACTCAATTGCAACTAAAATGGCACCCTGTTATGAAAGTATTACGCGCAAAGACCCAGATTCTCTCTATTTTCCAGTACTACTCATTCTAAACACAGCTAATTTTTCTGCCGCACCTATATAAATTAAAATGTTTGGATAATAATGTTCAAAGTAATGTCGTTAATTATAATTAATTACTGTTGCTTTAATTAATTTAATTAATAAGGCAACACAAGCGTGGAGATAATGAGCAGGCAAATTAATTGTTATATATGTTTTATATTGCATCAGTACGGTTAGTACCATAAAGCGTCACAGAATAAAGCTCAATAGAACTTGCTGATATTTTTATCATCAGCAAGCTTTGTATTGTTATAGTCATCAATGGCGGCTTTTAATCCTAGGTCACCCCAGAATTAAAAATTTGAGGGAGATGGTTGGCAGCTCCCATAAATATATTTTTATTGTTATTAACACTTGTATATTTATTATCTGCTTAATTATGCAAGAGGGCACAGAAGAACGCCGGTTATTCAATTGTCTGTTATTCGGATGAGGTAATAAAGCTGTTAATAGTCGCCGTGTGAAATTCTAAATATGTAGGAAAGTAGCGAAAGTCTAATAAATCCTCCTAATTTTTGTTTTAAAAATTAGTTATTACAGATGAACGAAAACTTTCTATTCTTGACAACAAGTATATTTATTTATTAATTGCTTTTTGGCATTTTGAACACGATTATCTGTGTCTAGTTATAGAGTGTAGCAACTAAAGACAATTTCTGTGTAGAGCTTTAAAGCTTTTTACTTTATAGTTTTTCAGTATAAGCGGCAACCTATTGAAAATAGTTCAAAAAATTTACAAAAAATCTGGCACACCGAAATACGAACAACAGATAGACTGAACTACTTTTCATATGTAAGTTTGTGACTTTGTTGTTTAATAGTAGAGCGCAATACTTTGTTGAAAATAACGTTTCCGAGAATTATATTGTAATTTGTACAGTAAAGTGAGGTTATTTTGCTACATTTTTATAACGATATTTTTAAAAATTTACTTGTATTTGTTTATTTTTACTATATCTGAAGCATGATTGTTCTGAATGTTAGATAACGAATTGGATTTTATGTTTTTTATTGATTTGCTTTCTATGTTATTAAATATATGTTTGTATAGCAAACTTAAAAATTTGCAAAGTATCCCCAACAGGGCGGGATACTTTGCAACACTACTAATATCACAATAATTGCATGTAAAAATGAGTTGTAGGCGAAGTTTATCGTTCATACACCTTACAGTAATAATAATACAGTGCACTTGTGTTTGCTTTATAGAGAGCCTCTTTTCAGACTTTGGAGGGGTGAAGCTTACAGCTTCTGTTTTTTCTTCTTTTTGTGTGAAGAAAATAAAAGTGGAAACAAATTTAACAAATTGAAAAAGGAAGTTTTATTATAATATTATATGGAGAACAGATTTTTGTATGACAAATTATGGATAAATTTCGTTAATTTTGGGAACTAAATAATAATCACGTTTGTTCTTTGATTTAGGTTCACTGAAACCACTTAATAGATCCCATAAATATTCTAAAATATGGGTATAATCAGGCCATTTCTGAGCTTGAATCGTGTTTTTCTGGAAGGTTACATGAGAGCAAATGGAAAAGTGGTGCTTTTGCATGACTGTATTTTGCACTTGAGCTTCACCGCACATCGATAAAACTTTATCAGTTATGTAGCTGGACAAATTATCTCCAATGATGACTTTTTTCTTCTAACCTTTAAGACTTGAAAACATTATAGATTCAAACCAATCGATGAAAATTTCTGCATTAAACCATCTACTTGGGCTTTTATTGTACAGACATTCTTTTGGTCCTCCTTCAGTCTAATTTGCCCACATATATCCTGATCGATAAACTATGTATGGAAGAAGTAATTCTCCTAATGTAAAACCGCACATCATAATCGATGTGTTGGTTTTGATAAATTTCTAATCTTCTCAGGGTACTTAACCCTCTTGGTGATAACTCTTTTTGAGTTTGGATCACTTACTAAATTGGTTTTGTTAAAAATCAGATATTTCATGGTGGC
The DNA here is from genome assembly GCA_036346155.1 of Sinelater perroti. NCBI lineage: Eukaryota > Metazoa > Arthropoda > Insecta > Coleoptera > Elateridae > Sinelater > Sinelater perroti. The sequence goes on from JARFIY010000276.1 coordinate 833,961, forward strand.
TCTCTATCTAATGTTACCTTCAGATTGCTCATGCATCCATTCAGTGTGGTTTTATAATTACAGCTTTATTTTTTTAATATTTGCTGAAAAGCGAATAGCCAACTTAGGATTCCATTTTAAAAAATTCTTGGTCCGTTCCGATAATTGGCAGTAAACTATTTCACTGTACGTCTCGTCGTTTGTAAATAGAATGCGATTACGCATCGCAACTCAAACATATCAACAAGGAAGCCAAAGTTTGGCATATTTATAATACATTTGACAAATTTTGATTCCTTTTCTTGGCTGAAAGTTGCAGATGTTTTTGGTGGAGTCCCTTTATTTTGTTTGCCAATATTCTTAAAGGAATATTGTAATGTTGTACAGCTTTTTGATACGACATTTGTTTATTTCGGATTGCAGCTAGGCATTCATTTAGTTTTTCAGCAGTCTAGTTAGCACAGCGTCTGTTTCCTGGTTTCCTTTGGTATATACGTGGAATCTGTAAACAAAAATAAAAAATCATTTTTTCTTATGTAGGTAGCCACTCTGTAATTTCCCTCCCGATTTATGCCTTCCCAAAAGCTTCCCAGTTATCCTCATAAGTCGGAGACGTTCTCTTTAATCACACGTAATTATTATGTTTTCAGTAACAATAGAAAAAATAAGGTAATGGAAGATACTTTGTTATACTTTTTGACACTAGCAAAGTATCCTGAAATTAGCATTAAAAATTAGTTCTTTTTATTCCTTTTTAAAAATTTAAGAAAATACTATAGATAGCCTTATCAAACAAAAAATGTCTGTAACATAAACATATTTGGTAGTAAAAAATGAGTTATCTTTTTAAGTTTTATCAGTTCACAGATCCAGAGCTAATTTCTAGTATTTATTTTTCACAAAATTTAGCTCATAAATCTGGATACAGTAAGAGGTAACAACTAGATCTTGATTTGAACAGGGCTGTACTTAATGAGTGGCGGGGGTGGTTCAATTTTTTATTAGAGTGTAGCAAAGAAACACCACATGTAGCAAAGTAACCGCACTTTATGGTAACATAAATGTGAAACCCTTTTTTAGGAACTTGTTTTTATATTTTCGATTAGTCTTCCAGGAAATAGAATTGACTGCAAGCGATATTCAATTCGAGAGCACGATAGCCGCGAGGTAAAGGCCTCGACCTGCCACACCAACGTGTGGCGGTCCTCGATTCGACTTCCAGGTCAATAACAATGGCAAACATCAAACGCTCTTTGGCTGTCATACAACACCTTTGTGAAGTATATTTTCTTTCTTCTAAATTAGCGGGTTAGGCTACTAGCCACTTGCCTAGGATACGTTCAACATGGCTCCGTAGTACTGCATGACTGTGCGGTTATAAACAGAGGTTAGAAGCCTACATAAAAGAAGAAGAAGGATATTCAACTCAAAACAAAGTTAGGACAAAATCTCTTCTATTGCGATACATTTTTGCTACTGGCTTTCTCATTTCTTTTTTTATAGAAAATATGTGATTGTTATTGCATCAACAAATACACAGCTTCAATAACAGTATTATTCAAATTAATTTCTTGTTCCTTAGGTGGTCTTTCAAGGAAACAGCCAAATAAAAATTATATGTTAACAGATCTAGGTTATAAGGTCTCGGGCAGAAAGTGGAGGTACATAGCGCATTACTGAGGCTTCTTCTTTTACAGTTTTTGAAGTAAAGTAAGATTTATATTTTAAATAAAAATAATTATTTCAATTACGAGTTGAATATTCCTCTTATGGATATTAGGAAAACCAATTCAATTCAAAACCAGGCTTTCGATAAAAATTTGAATTGAAGCTTGGATAAAATCTATGAAATATTATATATGGTTAAGTATTTTTCGAAATAAAGTTATAAATAAAAGTTTAATGAAGGAAATAGATTCAATCCAAATGTGGAAGATAAAAAAATGATAAAGACAACATAGAGTGACGCTGAAGTAATACGTAAAATGGGCAAAGAAAAAACTGTTAGATATTACCAAATGAAGAAAAATGGCCTGCTTTGAAAATTTCGCCAATTTCTAATTAGAAATGGTTTTAAAGAAAAAGTAGTTTGTAAATTTTATAAATGACTATTTGTTCAATTCACCAATTATCCGGATAAAGTGTAGTCTCAAATATTTCTGTAGTGTGGTTCGTTTAAAATTTAAAAACTTAAGATTTAATAATGAAATGGCATAAAATTTGTTGACTTGGTGTTCTTTAATCTGTTAAAATTATTACTTTATATAAAAATTTTTGCTTACCCAGGGTAGTAAAACAATTATAAGATTATACCTAACATAGTTATGAATAGCAATAACATTATTATAGACGTAAGTTTAAGAATTTGATTTGTTTTTTTAACGAGCTTGTAGCTTTTCAGTTCTAGTAATCTTCTTCTAATTACATAATAAATATTTTATTCATCCTGTATATTGAGTGCTATATCGGCCTAAGATAATAAGTTCATTGTGTGATATATATCAAATAATTATGTAGAAAATATTTACCTAAATGATCTCTTATAATTCTTAAATTATAAGTTATTATTTTCCTCTATAAACAATAAGGATACCACATAAAGTCTCCTAGCCGCTGGTTCCTTCTAGAAAAAACAAAATGGACAGCCAAATTTTACATAGAATCCGAATCCGCAATCAAAAGTTTAAAAAACCAGTGCAGATGGCTTAAAAATAGCCTCTTTCACATTTATATGCCAGTGGCTACATTTAAGTGGAGGAAAAGGTACGGCTTGAACTTCTTACAAGGCGCGAAGCACTTTAACGCACATCGCTCGAAAGCTTTACCAACTCATGTATAGAAGTATACTTTAACAAGGCTGCTAAGCGGTCTTTACCTTATAATCTAGTACATACTATAACTAAAACACTATTATATTAAACAAAAATCTATCCCTCTTCTACTATTAAGTGTAGAGGGTGTAATAGCCTTTTTATCAATAACTAAGTACTTCATTCTTACAATTAATAACTAAACAATATCATGTAATAGCTTGTGCATTCCATTTTTATTTCGCCACCATTCTCCAAATGTTCCTGTTCCTTGTTAGATTCTCGGCCTGGTTCTAAAATAACCCCCTGCTCTTTAGTAAGTCTTCTGCTTCTTTATTCCACGTCATGATCGGTCTGACTCTCTTTCTTCTGACAGTAGTCTTCGATTCCCATACTTGTCTAACATGCCTTGTTTCAGGTATTCTTTTTATATGTCCCTACCACCGTAACTGGACCTTCTCTGTATACTTCTTAGCACTATCTATTTTTAATTTTCCTCTTATATCATCGTTTGTTGTTTTGTCCATTGTCGTTACTTTTGCTACTCTTCTCAGATATTTCATTTCTAGGACCTAAATTTTTTTGTGTAACTTCTCGGTTAAGACCCATTTTTCGCATCCGTACAGTAATGTCAGTAAGTATATGGTTTTATAGTCATTTTTGTTTTATTACTGATTTCTTTTTTGTTGATTAATTCTCTATTAATACTATAGAACATTTTTGTCTATTGTCTATTATTAATTTCCTCATTTAATCTTCCAGTATCATCTATAGTTGTTCCTAGATACTTTATATTTTTAACTTGCTCCATTATTTGTGACGGTTTAAATCACATTAAATCTCTTAGATTCGTCTGCACTATTAAATTATTTATGAGATGCGTTCAAGTTCTAAGGTCGCCAATTTTTTTCTTACTTTTTTCTTACTCACGGAACTTGAAACTTCAGTTGCTTCTCAACCTAATCTCTGCCTAGCGGTCATATTTTTCACAATGTCGTCGCCACGATTCCATGGCTGCTGAGAACACTTCTTTGAGGAGTGTGTTTTGCTCACTGGAAAATCGCTGATGCAACTACGGCTCGATTGGAAAATGAGCAGTCGGAAATTTACGGTGGAATCACGTGTTAACATGTCTTCAGACATTGACATCAGCGCAGCCTTGTTTTCGTCCGTTAGCAGTCGTAAAAAAAACTTGAAAAAACTTTTTGCATTTTTAAGGCATCATGTAAAATGGGCTCCTACGGAAATGTCAAGTTTAAAGGTGTTATCACGCACATCTAATCGAGTGTTTTCCATTCTTTGAACTTTCGGACACTTAAACGCACATTTTAATATCAATAATGCCTTCACCGCATGTCTCACTCAATTGGCGTTGCATGTCGTTGGGCGTTTAACCACAAGAGAAGAAAACGAATGATTACACGTTGTTCTTGAATACTAAACGTCGCCATTTGAAGTATACAAAACAAAACTCGCTGCAATGGCGGTAATTCGACCTGTGTATATTTTATGGTATTCTCATCTCTATTGCAAATTCAAAAATATTTCTCGCGTTTTTTAAAATTAACCAAATCTTTTTACTGACTCTTACTGAACAGAAAAAAATTTAGAGACCTTAGAACTTAAGCGCGCCTTGTATTAATTTATTGGAATACACTTTCAGTCGGTTGCTATATTTTATACTACCTTGAGTATTTCGTCTGCAACTGTTGGAACACTTAAGTCTCTTTATATGGCAGTATTAAGAATATACCACGGTACTTACAAAAACATTTATAACAATTTGGTGAAGTCTTTGGATAATTGCAATGTTATTGTTGCTCGCAGTTCTTCCGAGCTTTATAAATTAATAGCTAAGTGTGATAATCTACTGACCATCCATTATAGTTATCTTAATTTGATTCCCAGTTGTTTTCGTTTAGTAAAGACGTTTCTGTCATGTTAATCCACGATCTAAATGTTGTTCGAAATATTTGGTGTTACCTAAATATTTTATTTGTTTTCCATTTAAGTGGATTAGTAAATAATTGTCTTTTTTATAGTAAATGTTACATAAAATTAAGTATTTTCATTAGCTTTTATTCTCCATTTATTTTGCCAAAGTTGTATCCTATTTCAAATTACTTAAATAGGGTTACTATGAGAGATTAATATAGTAACATCATCTAAAAATGTAGTTACAGTCTTAATCTGGCTGGTTGTAAGAATCGAGTATCAATTAGGGTACGCATCTAGGTATCTTATAAAAAGCATCTTCCAATAAAGCACGACTTTACTAGTTCAAAAAATGCGTAGAAAATTGTTCTTGAGCTTGTCAAATGCTTGACGTATTTTGAGAAAAGCGACAAAGCAGCATCTATACGCTTCTAGATGGTTTTTGATTTTTTCTAGCAAAATGATCAAACTGGCTGTTGAGAGTTAAGTTTCTTTTTTCTAATATCGATTTAATTTGTTTTAATAGAACTTTTTCAAACGCCTTTAAAAATATTGGTAAAAGATTTATCGGTTTACATGTTAATTCCTGTGTTTCCTTCTCTTGTAGAAATCTTTTTTCTTCTTTATCTAATGATTCAGAACGGAATGATTTGAATCTGAAAAATGATTAGCAAAAGCGTTTGCTTTTTGTTTGTGCTTCTGGCCTATTTACCATTTTTTCTTTTGTAGGTGAAGTAGATACTTGCGGTTGTTTCACTTGTCTTATTACATTCCTCAGTGTTTAAATTTGGTAATAATTCTGTAGATTTATTGAAGTTTTTGTCTGTTTTGGACCGTGTTACTAATATTTTTTGTTTTATAGCACTAGGAATCTTTCTTTTATGTAATAATTAATGTAATTTTTTATTGTAGCGAATCGCAATAAATATTCCAAAAGTAAAGCATCTTGTCAACAGCATGCAGATTTTAGTTTCAGTTTTGGTTATACTTGCAATTCTTACTTTACGTAACACCTACATTTTCCGGTTGCCAGGCGGACTTTACTTACAAATCGTGCCTCGTATATACAAAGGTTAATTGTCAGCCAAACTCGCGTTGCATCGCATGAAGCGGTCCATATTTATCATATTTGCCGTTTAGCTAGCAGCACTCGGGCTGCTGCGAGTCTCGTTTAGAGCGGCATTAGTCGACCTTATTCTTTAACGAGCTTTCATTCTATAATTTAGATTAATGTTGCAAGACCCCTGCGCACCATTTCGATAAGTAAAGTTTTTAATCGAACATTATTTTACCAATGACGTGATGTAATGTGAACCGCCTTTCGCAACCGTTTATCATTGTGTGTTCGTTGCTGACGGAATGAATGCCGTATTGTGCATGATTACGCTGGTAATCAACCAAAAAGTGAAAACACTTTTACTCGGATCTCTAGGACGCATAGTATATTTACATATGCATAAGCTATCATTCAAAACTTTTACTTTGGTCTTGCAAACGAATATGTGACTGAACATTCGCACGTGTGGGGTGGGGAAGATTATTGCATCTTCAATGGTTGATCAGTGCTCACTAGCACTGCTTGTAAGAATAATGTGTTCTTAATAATGCTTAATTTTTAATATAAAATTGACACAACCTTCTCTTATAGATATGACCTCTTAGCTTCTTTGGGTGTGTGCAATGTTATGCAAAACAAAAAATGAAAGACAGCATAAATGAGGGCTTGCATACAAGTTCTCGATCACTGACGTAAGTCATAATAACCGCAGTAGTGGCATCGATGCAATAAATTATAGGAAAGTTTATAAACGAGAGAGATTGAAAAAATTTAACGTCACTATTATTCTATTTTCAAATACTTTTATAGTCTCCTGCAAATTATGTAAGTAGGTGTACTTGCTCCAATTCTTCTATTTCTTTAAGGTCGTCGGTCAGTTGGTGTCTTAGATAAGTGACAATAAATTCTTTTATTTTATCTTGTTATTGTTGAAAATTGGTTATTATAAAATCTAAAATCAAATTTTACACCAAAAGATCAGGATTATCTCAACAACCATAACTCATTAACACTTTTTACTTATACCAAAACCCTGCCCCGATTAAGTATCAGCAATAGTTCCCACAACCGACTACTTAACAACAATAATAATTATATATAAACAATAATTATAATTGTTTCAGCCATCCTCGGCAAATATACAAAATTATAAAAAGATAAAATGTGTCTTTTTCTTGCGATGCCTTGGCCATCAATGGGTGGGCTTTCATGTTGGTTGTCATGTTTATGGTGGATTTATTGACTGCTGCTCGGAACAATTAAATGGTCGTCTTCCCATACCAATCTCGTAAGTTTTTCAGCCAGGAAGTCCTTCTTCTACCTGGCCGACGTTTACCGACTATTTTTTTCCTGTATGATTAAATGGAGAATCTCATATTTTTCGGGGTGCCTCATTATGTGACCGATGTAGTGCAGCTTTTGCTTTATTATAGATTTAACTATCTCCAATTCTTTATTCATTCGCATGAGTATTTCGTTATTAATCTTATCTTTAATAACCTTCTGTACACTCACATTTCAAAGGATTGTAGTCGTTTAAATGTGGCTTTTGTTAGTGTCCACACAATAAAATCTCACCATCCTCATTGTTAGATCAATTCTTAGGTCACGAGTAGATAAGACCTTTCTCATCTTAATGAATTCTGCCCTTGTTTTTTCTATACGGATCTGAATTTCCACGGATGGGTCTCAGTTTTCATTGATAGGACTTTCCAGATAAATCAGTTTTTTGACCTTCTCCAACGCTGTGTCGTTTACCGGTATGCCATTGTCTTCTACGTCCCCTTCTTTACTAACAATCATATATTTAGTCTTCTTGATGTTTAGTTTCAAGCCGAATTGTTCGCACTTATCTGTTAATTGATTTATTAGATTCTGCAAACTCTCACTGCTGTTAGTTACTATTAGCGTGTCATCCGCGTACTTAAAGTTATTAATTGTTAAACCGTTAATATTAATTCCTTTCTCAACATCAACAAGGGTCTCATTAAATATCTGCTCCGAGTACAGGTTGAAGGTCAATGGGGACAGTATACAGCCTTGCTGGACTTTTTTTAAATGTTAATTTCATCTGACAGTTGAAGTTCTATTCTTATTGTTGCTGTTTGGTGCCAGTATAAGTTATTAATTATTCTAACGTCTTTCTCATTTGACTGAGTCAAATGATAAAACTTTAAGTAGAGAAATAGTTGGCAAATAGTGCGTAGAGCTAAACGCAAAGAACCAATACTAATTCATTCTAAGAAACAACAAATTAATACTGAGTGTCCCAAAAGAAAGTTTCAGTTTGCTTGGCTCACTGCGTGAATGCAACGAACCAGAAGGGCGCGGAGTGTGTATTTTGTATGCGATAATTTTACAAAAACAATGATTCCGCGATTATTATTATTTATCATGATTTGCATTACACAAATCAAGCGCCAAGTGTTTTTTATCAGAAAATGAGTGCGTAAGTTCAAAGAAACCAGTTCAACTATGCATAAATCTAAGTTGGGACGATCAAGGTCATCAAGAACTGACGAAAACGACTCTCGACTTACATATCTGTTCATAAGCATAAGTGTTTTAAATGTTCCTAGATCATCATTACACCACATTTTGCCCAAAGATTTATGCCTGCACCCCTATAAAATATAATTGGCGTAAAAAGTAAAGCCCTACAATGCCAGCCAGAGGCTTCAATTCGTTAACTGTGCAACTGAGCATTTCAGTTTATTCAACATTTTGTTTTTTGGATGGACACATTTTTATCTCAATGTCCACATTAACAAACAGAACTGCTGTTACTAGATCGTTACTTACGAACCCGTAATGCAAACATGAGAAACCCCTTCATTCACCAAAAGCGACTGTACGGGCTCCAATATCAGCTTGAGAAATAGTCAGCTCGTACCTCTTTGAAGATGAAAGAGTCCACGCGTTAACACTAACTTCAAAGCATTATAAGGAGATGCTTGGTACTTAAACTGCATAATTTTGCTGGATATAATCAAAAAACATGGTTTCAGTAGGATGGAGCAACATCGCACACTTCTAACAGGCCACAAGTTCGTGAAATTTTACCCCAAAAATAATTTCTAGAAAAGGTGATATAAACTAGACTCCACGAGCTCTGATTCCTTGCGGGGATATTTTAAATCAAGAGTATACAATAGCAATCCGCACTGTGGTCAAATTGAAAGAAAATATCAGTCAAAAAATGGCTTTCTTACGGAGACTACGTGCCGCGCAGTGCTCAAAAATTTAAGAGTGTTGCAAGTATGCAGGATCATATTCAGATGACATTACTTAAAAAAAAATTTCCAAAGTCTGTATTTTAATAACAAGTAAAGGTTTTCTTGATAGACGTCTGTTATTTTTTTTAACTGCCTTAAAAAGAAACTTTCTTCTTGAAAACTTTGTATTAAAAGTCAGTTAACTAGCCATATTATACCTCAAATAAACAAAATTTTCGCTTTATCAAATCAAATGGAAGATTTCAAAACAAATGCAATTACATTTTTTTTAAAACATCCCAAAACGTCCTTCAGTATTTATACAGAGTGTCCCTCAAAGGGATTTACACTATTTAAACTTAAATAACGAACAAAAAAAAAACAAAAACGTGATTTTTTTAAGTCACAAAGATGTTCAAAATATTACTAATGATCTGATTTTAAAGATGTTTAAAATGTCCTCCATTAGATACAATGGTAACAAGCACTAATAATGACAGATTTAAATACAAAAAGTTCCATCTAAAAGTTCTCTGTTATTAACATATAAACAATGTAAACCCCTTTGTGGGACACTTTGTGTAAGGGATTACAAATTTCTCTGATTAAAATTTTGTTCTATACTTGTACCAACAGAATACAATTCAAAATCAATAGCAGACAATAAAGTTAAAGTTAATGTAAAAACGATTGAACATTATCAGAAATTAAATAAATACTTACAAGATATGTGTTCGCTTTGGCGGTACATATACTAAAATTGGAACGATACAGATAAAATTGGCATAGTCCCTGCGCAAGGATGACACGCAAAATCGTGAAGCGTTCCACATTTGTTTAAGCGAGCATGATCCTGTGGTTGAGAGGCGAACTGCTATGCTAGCAGACCCGGATTGCTCTCTGATGCCTGGCGGATGTAAAAATAATTCAGTGCCTGCGTTCACTTCAAACAAGGGGTAATGATGGCGGTCGTCTAAGGCGCGGTGCTTGCCACATCACATAAGAGATGGCGCCGGACGACCGGGCAGAGAGAACGAAAATATGAGATCTTTAACCTCTCAGTTCACACGCGGGGAGTTAGAGCCGTACCATTACAAGACAAAAATATTAAACACCACAAGTACCAATTCAAACAACAAAAAGTTTATCGTGGAGTTATAAGGCACATACAAAGTCATGGCTTGGTAGCTAGAAACATCCCTAATGTTAAAATTTTAAATTTAGAACCTGTAGGAAATAAGGAAATCTACAATCTTAAATATGTCCATTCAGGTTGAGCCCCTACACGAAAAGTTGAATTAGTGCAGTCTACAAAGTGTCACTCGTATAATCACACAAAAGCTTAGTCATTGTATTTACCTGTATGAAATGTGGAGGAGCACACGACACTTAAGATTGTAAAAGAAAAGAAAAACTCCTGTTTAATGTGTGTTAAGGGATCTTGTTTTCTAAGAATATTATTTAATTCAATGGTGTACTTTAAAATTCAAATTTGTGCAAATTTTTATGATACTAAAATCAGGAAAGTCACCGAGTGAAATAACTTACTTAAAAAATTCATTGGAAAAATTTATGAAAGTACATTTTTAATAGAATTGCTTTCTCAAAACCAGTTTGGTTTTAGGCACGAGTATTCGACTATCCAATAATGCCATCGGATAGTAAATGTAATAGATAAAGCCATGAAAGACAAAAAATACTGCTGTGCAATCTTCCCGTCCAGCAAGCATTTGATAAAGTATGGTTGCCAGGTCTATCATTAAAAATCAAAAAATCTTCCTCTGCTACTAAGGCGAGATTGGTAATCATGTCTTTAAAGTTTTTTACACCGTAGATAAATATAGGGGGTGGTTTAGGAGTTCTTTCAGTGTTCAATTTATTACTAGGATCTTCTGTTTCGGCTAATTCGTTTGAATTGATTGTAGATAACGGATTATAACGATTTTGGATGACTGTGTGATAAGTGGCGGGAACACTTGATTCATTATTTTCTCTTTCTCGTTTGCGCTTTTTAACAACTTGCCACGAGTGTTTGTTGTCTGTTTCGGGTTCTTCGCCGCTAGTGTCTATTACTAAGCGTTCTACAGGTTTATTGTGTGGGTTTAAGGCTGTAGGCTGTGACATGAGCTGGTGTGGGGTTGTAGTTGGAAATTGATTGGAGGATTAATACCCTGATGAGTAGCTAGTGGGTTATTGGGAGACTGTTGAGGCTGAAATGATTGCTGTAGTTGTGGGGCATTATGTATGGGTAGACCTTGTTGTTGCCAATACATTTGATTAGGGATGCACTGCAGATGCCCTCGCTGGGTGAAGGCTCCGCTGACACCGTTGAAGCCCTGATCACCGCCGCAGAGTTCGCCCTCCGTGCGGGCGCACTCCTGGAAGCCCTTGAAGACGTGTTCGCTTGGCCCTGTGACCCTGCGGTTATCGCTGTTTTGCAACGATAGCGGAGCGTACACCTAGTGTCCGCACCGCTTCACTGCTCGCACGCGACTCCCTAGAAATTACTTAAAACTATTGCCTTGAAGTTTTTTAAGGGTATGTCGGGCTTAATGAGAGCACTACATAATTTTAAATTAAATTCTTCTCGTTCGTTTCGTTTAGATGTTTCAGCAGCTAGGGATTCTCGCAAAAGCATTTGAGATTGGTTAGTTTTCTTATTCTATCCATATGAATGTTGCGTGATCTGAGACTTTCTTTCACATGTAATATATAATTTTAAATACATACTATAATGGTTATTTACACAAGTTATAAAAAGTGCGTTTTCTTAACGCAAATTTGTTTAACAAGGCTTGCGAAATTTAACAATTACGACAAGTAAGAAAAACAATTTTGCATGTGTATTTTTTTAGACAAAACAGAATGATCAAACATTTGACTTACCATTTTTCCGCACACCTTGGAAAATACTCTATCACCTGCATCGCCATCGCCTAAGTGGACGTTAAGTTATTTTTCACTTTCGGCATCTTCAAAATTTGATATATTCACGTTCTCTTTACAAGAAAATGTTTCGTAACGAGCTATGTATCTGTTTAATCATACCATCATAAATATGCCTGCTAAAGGAAATGCACCTAAAATAATTAGTGGGGCTTTTAAATCCTTCTATTTAATGTCTTCCATTTCTTGAGGAACCATAATGAAACTATTTAGTTTAGAACTTTAAAGGTATGTTATAATATCTTTCACGAATATTCGTAATAAATACATAATTGTACATAATTGCAACCTTAGACAAATAGTAGGGGTTTTAATCCTTCTTCTGTCTGCCTTCTTAAAGCACCGCAATAAAACCATGTAATTTAAAAAATTCTTAAATAAAACTATTGAAAACATAATATATGTTAAATTAAGCAGGGCATAATAATATTCCGTTTAGCATAAAATATGTATTACTTGGCTAAATATGCAAAATATTCAAAATTATGAATTTTGCATAAAATCTGCTCTCTAGTTATCACCATCAATATTAACAAATTATATTGAAATTCTACGAAAAACCGAAATACCTGTAAATTTACATAGACAGCAAACATTCGAAAGTAAATAAACGAAGTGGACACTAAAATTAAGCTGAAAGTCATTAAAAATAAAAATTTTATTCTTTTTTTAAGGGAATTTATGTTAGAGTTTTGCAAGGTAAGGACGCATGTAAGTTACTTTGCGAGATAAATAAGTGTAACTTAGTAAACCGCAAGATAAATTTATTTTAGTGCTGCAATTGGTCAAAACAAATCTTTAAAAAGGGATTACAAATAATAAACTTAACAAAGGAAACTAATACAATCAGTGCTTTCATCTTCACATTTAAATGTATTAGGCGCAAAAATTACGTGCAATATGTACCTGTAGATTCAAATACAAATACATTGTTAGACCCAATTTATCTTCAAACACCTCTTCTTTGCAACCAATACCAATATAATCGTTAATTATTCCTGTTAAATATTTTAGTAATAAATCTAGTGCAATCGCAAAATCGATAGATATAAATGGCATAAAGTCACGCCTGAAACAAAAAGCGCATAAATCATAAACATATAAAATGCAAAGCAACGAGTAATAGAAATAGCTGAATTTCATTGACTTGGTACCAAATAACAAAGAAATATAGAAAATAGATTTGCTAGTAAATACTAAAGTGAAACGTAAAATATCCCTTATATGCAATGCTAAAAATTTGGACACAAGAATAAAAGATGCAAAAACTAAGTGCAAACTGTGATGAAAACTACCCAACGAATTACAGCGACTATATAGTCCGTAAGCACATATAACAAAAAGTTTACCGAGAATTAAGATAACGAAATATAATTAGGAGTCACATATGTTCCAAAAGTAAATGAAAACGCAACAAATACAACAGGTACAGCACAAAAGATGATAAAGAGCCTTATTGATCAAAATGAGCACTTTTATAGCCTTATGTCAGTGCTCGTTAATAATAACAAATAATGACCCAACTCTTAAAATTAACGGTATGGAACGCCAATGTCTTGTGTTAGAATACACAGGAAATAAATCTATTTATAAATACGTACAGGATATCCTATTAGTATCGAAAGCTCACTTTGTAAGCAGAAACTACATTAAAATACTTAACCAACATATTTAGCACCAATCATTCAGACGAAACTGCACACGAAGAATCTGCCGTAATTAACAAATACAAATACTATAAAGAAGCGAATCATGGGCAAAACAACATTCAAGCCACTAACATAACTATTATAGATAACATAAGAAAAACAACAATATCAACAGTACACTGCTCACCTCAACACAACAATAAATAAGAAGATTATATACTTTAAAATACCAAAAAACTGTTTCTAATTATAGGAAATTATAATGCGGAAAAACATATACTAAATATCTAAGCTTACTACTATTAAAATAAAAGAGTTACCAAAAGTCATAAAAAATAACTACTTATCAACACATCGGTCTACTTATTTTCTTTCCTGCTCCAAATATTACATTATAAGTAGAGCAGTTTATGAGCTGTCTATCTAAATTTCACTTAATAATGCCAAACTTGCTTAGATGAGTCAGTTGCCATGATATCACTGAATGAAGTGAAACGCCGCAAATTAATTTTGCGCGAACACATTCACAATCCTAACCCCAATACTCATTAACTTTCTCAAAAAACAAGTGTTTCTAATTCTACTGTGTTTCCTGTGTAAACCACAGAATTGTGACACGAGATGTAATTAGGGGGTGCCCCCAGGGTTCGTGTTCTGGACCGGCATACTGAAAGCTGATGTACGAGAGTATATTTAGAGTTCAGTGGGTGGATGGCGCAAACTGCGATTTAACGCAAAAAAGACAAAGGTGGTATTTTTTTGGCATGCGATCTGAGCAAGAAAAGCAGCTTTTTTTGCTCAACGGCGAGAGCGTCCACTGCAAGGATCACATCCAGTACTTTATAATAGAGATCGACAATCGGTTATTGTAGTAAAGTCACATACGGGCGGTTTTTGACAAATAAAAACAAATTTCCCATCAGATCGAAGCGGCGAAAAAGGAATATTACCCCACCCGTCGTATTCACCAGACATTGTCCCTTCCGATTATCACTTGTTCCGATTGATGACACTTGGTCTGTCTGAGCAACACTTCACATCATATGAAGATACCAAAAATTGGATCGATTCGTGGATAGCCTCAAAAGATAAAGCGTCCTTTCGACGCGGTATCCGTATGCTGCCAGAAAGATGGGCAAAGTAGTGGCTAGCGATAGACAATATTTTGAATAAAACATAAGGTTCCGTTCTTTCACAATAAATGCCCAATTTTTGATAAAAAACGATAGAGACTTATTTGTACGCTGTTTACAATTTTTGTTATCTCGCTATTATAAAGAGCGAGGCTTGCTTGTTAATTTCCATTACGTTTACCTCTGTTTTGACTACAATGTCTGAAATAAATAAGTCTAAATTTAAATGTTAGTATTACTATTTATTGTTATTAACAACTATTGTGAGTAGAAACTATTTTTTTATGTTATAACTAATATGGCCATTGTAATCATACAATGAGTGTAGGATGTAAACTCTAATAATTTTGTGTTTCGGAAAATAATAGTAATTTGTTGCGTAATTGCCTAAAGTGTGTTCCAGCTGCTTAGTTTCTTCTCACGCCTTTCATTGAAGCTTGGATTTAAAGTTCCGTCTGAATATCTGGCTTCGCTAGCATGTAGAATTACCTAACGGTTGATAATCGTTAGTTCGTAATTTATGGGTTTGTTGATAAAGTTAATGTGAGTCGACCTCTCCTTATTAGATTTATGCGCTATTTAGGTATTCTGATAATTGTAGCTTACTAGTAATAGTACAGCAATTGCGCTAAAAAAAAGTTGGCGACGCTTTGAGACATGGTCCAGGAACGAAAACGCCGCTTCTTTAAATATCTGGGGACATATTTAAAACTTCTAAGTATACTTCTTGGTATGTGACGTAGATGTAAATCTGGTTGTTAGGTCAAATGGCTTTAATCGTTTCAACACTGTCACTTCTTTTTTCTTGTAGATAGTTTTTTTCTGTGTTTGGTACTACATTTAGCTGTTAGGGTATTTAGGCCATCATATAGTGCAGCATTTTGATTATGCCACGGAGCGTTTATTATTGCACAAAGGACTTTACTTTAAAAATACTGTAATGTTTCCATATTAAAGGTGTTGGAAGAGCCCCATAGGCATACGTCACAATTGACTTGAATATGATTTTTATCGTATTTTCCATTTTTTTCTCCTGATCCACACAGTTTTTTAAACTTTGCTCCTAATTGTTTTTTTTAGAAATATTTTGAGTTTGTCAAATTACCCTTCTATCTAGTTGAAGACCTAGGTATTTGACTATGTATGTTTATGGTATTTGGTTTTCATATAGTGACTCATCAGAACAACATCGACAAGAGTTGATTTGTTTTCATTAGCCTTTATCCACTATTTTAGCCATCTGCCAGTTTTTGAGTCGATTTAAATGATTTTGTAGATTTCTGGTTGTAGAATTAAGCCGAGGTGTGAAGCTAAAATCATTGTGTCATGTATTTATTATCATTGAGTTGGGTTGTGGAAGATCTCCTGTGTACAGTAAATATATAATTTGATAATTTTTCCTAGTATTAGAATTAAAACAAGGCTACAGAGCGATTCGATGTGACCCTCTTTTGGATTATTGCCTGGTTTGGGGATCATTATGACTTGTCCTTTTTTCCACTGACACGAATGTACTACCCGTATTTAATACTTTAAATTCTTAAAATTGTATTAAAGATTTGCACTGTTTTTTTAGATATTTTTTGGGATTGTTCTTGAAGCACTTTACCAGTAATGAGGTCGTAACGTGGAGCCTTTTTAGCATTTATTTCATAGCGTATTCCTGTTTCTAACTCGCTTTTGCCACTTTGTTATTGGCTGCTATGCTATTATTGAACATTTTAACATTTTTTTTTACTTTTATCTGGAGTCACTTGTCATGCTGTTTTTTGTATTGCTTTTATCATTACTATTGTTCCCTTTAAGATATCTATTTTGGTTTTTAACGGTATTGCCAGAATTATTTGTTTATCCAATTTTTTGCAAAAATTACCCCAACCTATTTTTGCTACAAAGTAACGATTTAGTTAGTGTTTCCTGTAGTTTGACTAGAAATCTTATTAGAATTGGCGTGTGATCAGGCGTTAACTTTAGATTTAAAAGGCGAACAGCAAAATTGGAGCACCGAAGTTGAGACAATTTACACAAAATATTTGAAAATGTATTTATTAGACCTATATGGTATTTAAAGACACTACTAAACCTTAAAATACAATACAGTTCTTTATGCAAGAATATCGCGGCATTCCCCTGCGCAAATTTTACTACTGCCACCAATTTTTGCATAAACTTTTGAATTTTCTGCGATGCCCAGCGACACTTGAATCAAAACTTATTGATAGTTTAAGCTGTCGCACTTGTTTCCTTCAATATTCCCTTTCCGATAAACCAATCACGAACATATAATAGTGTCTGAAAAATTGCCAAACCAAATAAGAGACCGTAACATCAAATCCCCCACTCAGGAAACCAAACAACGAATGGGCCAGAACGGACCAAGAAAAGGATGATCTGTTTGCTCAACTCTTTGTGAAAGTTTTTACCCCTCCCTCCAACAATGCCGATAATGAAGCACTGGGTTTTCTTGAGACACCCCTATAACTATCACTGCCTATTAAAAATTTTACAACTACGGAGATTTCCACAGAAATTCAGTATCTCAACAATAAGAAAGTTCCTGGATATGACTTAATAACAGGAAAAGTGCTCGCTGAATCACCAAGACTTGGTGTAATCTTCTTAAGAAACCTGTTCGATGCTATACTACGCACTAAATACTGGCCATTACCACTAAAATTTGCGCAGATAATACTCCTATTGAAACCAGGAAAACCCCCTGAAGAAGTCACCTCTTATCACCCAATAAGTTTATTGCCCCAAATCTGAAAATTACTTGAGAAGCTACTTCTTAAAAGATTCACACAGTACATACTAATTTAGAATAAATTATCAAGCTATCGTTGGTAACACTGTGGGCATGAGAGCTGATCTCCTTCTCGTTAAATCTGAGCATGGAACTAATCTGCAGGTTTGGCGCAGCCCACGACTCTTTCATCCTTCCAATCAAAGCCGCCGAAGGCTATTTCTTAATTGGGGTATTTATTTCTCAGGGTAAAGTATTACAATGGGCCAGTGTCTGCATAAGTGAAAACTCGAACAACCGAAGACTCCTAAGGGATGACCACATCACAGGCGATGATCCGATAGCCTTTAATAAAAACGAGATCCGACTTCAATACATGCCGTCTGGCAATTGAAAACATTACTCATGTTTTACCGTCCATCTCTTCTTAAGTTGCCAATTCATCAAATTATTATATAATTCACTTGTGATGCCTAAAATACGATCATTAAGTGAGGGAAATACCCTACGTGAGTAGTAGATTTTCTTGTAGCTATGTAATCTTAATGTAGTCTTTCCTCTTTCCAATAACAGGGAGAAATCGAGCTACCGGGTATTCCTAACATTTTCCCTGTAAGTAACCGCTATGGCAGTAGGATTTGTCTAAAATCTATTCGCCCCTTTCCAAACATCCGGTAATGTAAATAAAGTGATTATAATTTATCATTATTTTTACAAATTTATTATGTATATTATTATTAACAGTGCTATGGTTCCCAGGTGGAATCCCAAAGGCACTTATTTTACCGTATATACATTAAGCTGGAAATTTTTTGTTATATTTGATCTAATAAATCAATCAACAATTTCCAATAAAAACAGTGATGTCAAGGGGGACACTAAGATCGCGAGAAATGAAGTATTATTTAATCATTTGAATTTTCTAATAGGGTTACAATGGTGCAACAGCAGTCTGCGCGTCGGTTTTGTTTGTTCCAAGCGTGACTGCTTAGCCTTCACATAGGCTATTTACTCATCGGCCACAAACTATTTCAGGGGTCTACTCCATAATAAAAACGTTTTTTGGTAGATACATATATAAATAGGAATATCTTGCCTGGGAGAGCTTTAACTGTTAAAGCTGGGCTTTTTCGAAATTAAGGCGTAATCCTTTTCTTTTACAGAACTCTGACACTCTGTGATAAAGCTTCTAGGCATTCTGATTCGCCTCGTTTGCTACGATAATGTCATCAGCATATATTATCTCACTCCCAAATTTGAGACTTCTATATATTTTCGGTAAGCTTATAGAGTATCAGATTAAATAGTTTAAATAAGAAAGAATCTCTTTCTTTGGCCCCTCTTCATAGGTCGATGAGTTTGGCAGCTGCGCTGTTCACCTATATCAACGTTGTTGTATTGATGTACCCTTCCCCTATTATATGTAACATAATTCTAAAATCGACATTAAATATTTTTAGAGCTTTTTTAAGCTAAAAATTTTAGGCAAATTCAATGGTAGGGTTTGGTAAGTTCTCCCCTTGGTACGTTGGTTTCTGATTAATGTATAAAAAGTAATTTTATTAAGGGTGATTTCATATATGGGCTTCAAGCCGTAAAGCGGATAGTTTGTATCATCAGCATTTTGTTGGGTTATTCGTAATATTGTGGAGCCTACTATCTCTTGTCTTTTTCCTCACGTAATAATTTAATTCCGCTAACAAAAGCGGATCTGGACAAACCTTCCGCAATTAGTATATCATTAAAAAAGGGTGTAATTTTAGGAATAGATATACTTTTTCAATAATTTATTGTAAATCCGTGAGATCCGATTTGCTTAAATGCCATAAATGAAATAGTCTATTTCAATATCCTCTTGGTAATTGGAAGTAAATATTTGTATAACGGGAAAAAATTGAGGGGTGGGGAACATAATAATACCCTCGTTCATAATTGGTTTACTCTCAGGAATATAGAACATTAGTCTTTTCGTATTCTTATGATGCAGAAACTAAATCATTCTGTACATAGAAGAGCGATTATTATTATGGAATTGTTGTTTTAGGGGACGAATACCGAGAACATCCCTAATCCGTTTGAACCAAGTATCCAGAAAGGTCTTTAAGACTTCTTTATCGCCAGGAGTAATTTTTGCCATCACTTCTAGTATTATTGGTTCTCAAAATTCAATTTATTTTCGAAAAACTTGTAATAATAAAGTAGAAGAGGGTCAATTTCTGTTACAGGAGGATATATGAGTGAGGTTTTCTATCATCCTCTGCTTTCTTTGTAGACATAGCTATAGCATTTATCTTAGATACACGAGTGAAAGTAAACTCTCTTCTTATATTTGTACACCCATTGCACTGGCTGTTTGTTTACTATGCTGGCCTTGACTTTACTGCGTCATGTGGTAGAGACGTGTTTCGCTCTTTGTTAAATCTTGGAGTCAGTTACATTAGTTTCAATGTCGTCTTCTATGACTTTAACCTGCATTCTTTCAATATATGTTTTAGACGACAGCTAGAGAAATTAGACTTTTATAATTGCAACCCTGGCTTTTGCTTTTAATGACCCTTTAGTTCTATCCAGTATAGCTTAGGCAAAGTAAGTGTTGATAAAGCAGCTAGCGTAGGTCACTCCTAATTTTACTATCTGTATTAATTCATTACCTCTCTGCTCTAATACCTTTAAGAGCAAAACAATCGACTCACTAGCTGCACGTGCATTTTCGTATCCTGTTTCAGTATAAGGAAAATGAAAATAAAAATATTAACGTGTATAAGCATCTTTATTATTGAGCTTTAAGAAACTGTTGCCAATCGGATGACGTATTCAAAGAAATATGCATCACGAACGGGGTTTTAGGAATATTGTTAATTGAAATGCACATGTGCGACGACCGTGATTGACCTACAGTACGCTTGCAATCCGGTAATTCATCTCAGTCATTTATCAAAAGTTGAGGTAAGTTCTCGAGTGATTCGCAAAAAAATGGGTACCACAACCGCCGAAGCAGCCCATGTTGCTGCATTGTTGAGAGCGGGTCTCAGTCAGAGGGCCGTAGCAAATCGACTAAATCTGAGTCAATCAACAATGTCGAAAATGTGGCGTCGGTACAATTGATTTTTTATCTTAAAATACCTCAGAAATCGACATACGACTGGCGTTGACTCCAAACAAGAGCTGAGTGCGGTCAGAGGAGTAGTCGCCAGTGCTTGTACAGTGAGAAGAAAACCGAAGGCAGCCAACCTGACCCCAAAAAACTGACTGCAAAAGCAAAAGCGACTGGAATTTGCTTGCAAACATCTCCATTGAGGTTAGATATTATTCACCGACAAGTCCAGTATGTGTCTACAGGAGACGTCGGGTTTGTAGAAGGCTAGGGAAGAGATTTACTTATTGCAATATTCAAGAAACTGTCGCATATAGAGGTGACTCTTACATGTTCTGGACGGGCATTTCCATGCACAGAAACACTAAGTTGGTTTTCGTGCCTAGTAGAGGACACATAGAAGGTTTAACAGCGGACATCAGGGACATTCTAGAGAAACATGTTGTATCCATTTGCCAGATTTGTTGGTGAGGACTTCATGCTAATGCACGAAAATGCGCAATTTTTAACCGCGCGAGTGACCACTGGTCACCTGACTAACTTCCGTGTAGCCCAGACTTGAAACCAATTGAGCATGTTTGGGACGAGTTTAAGCGAAGAGTCTGGGCCAGAAATCTTAAACCAGGAGCGTGATAGAACTAGAGCGACATTGATTGAAGGGTGGGAAGCAATTCCTTAAGACAGTGCAATTAGGAGTAGATTTAGCAACACTATGTATTGAAAAAATCATTAAATTAATTTCAACTAAAAATTTCATTTTTTTCTTTCATAGTCACCTTTTCCCTTTCAACTCTTTTGTGTTAACACATATTCTTAGGCCCATAACTTTGCCGAATTAGGTCCGATTCCAATCAAAGTGGTATCACTTGAAACTACAGTTTTTAAGTTTTAAAACAGTACACTGAACTTTACTTGGAATGCTATCGCAGTGGATACACTTTCTCTCCAAACTCGAGCATGTAGCTGAGTCAAGTGTAGATTCCTGGATTGTCTGCCTGATATTCGCGGTGAGGATTATACTCAACCGGGTATGCCTTTTTAAGATGTTAGCGCATTTCGATATAACTGACAAACTATCTCTCACATATTGAAGAATTATTTTAGAGTCTGGGTTAGACTCTCGGCAGTACCTGCGTTGTGGGTGCTGCCTCAAGCCATTATCAGTGGCGTAAGTTTTTCCACATTGGTAGATGACCATTATAAACATCAACTATTAATTGATTATGAAAGGCTAAAAATTAAAGCGTTGGAGGGTCAACGAAAAACTATCGATAAAAACTCCCAATTTAAGATTACGGGAATTAGGTAAACTCCAAAATATTGGTAAAGCGGCTACCGTACGCGACAAAAGGTTCAATTGGCATTAGTCGTCACCAAAGAGATCTTGCCTAACTTTCACCACAAATTTGGATTTGAACTGAAGACGGACACTTTTCGCGAGAGCAACTTTCGCTCCTTTGGACAACCATTAACCATCGTTAGATAATCAACAGTATCTACGACTTATAAACTTAATCCCATTAAGTGTATTATAACTGTTCTAAATCTCTTGAATCTTTCATATACTCTAGCGATAATTTTTTTTGTCCTCTTTGTAATTTCTATTTTCTTATTACTTGTTACCAGCTTTACCAATACTAGTCATATTTATTTATTTTTGGTTCCTTCTTTCTAGTTTTTCCATCTTTAGTATTTCTACGTCTCTCATACTTCTGAGACCGATCGATTTATTGTTTCTTTCAGCCAATATACTATTTTTTTATTCTTTTCTTTAATAAATCCATTCATCTTCTCTATTTTTCGATCTTGTGTTACTTGTTTTATTTTTAAATTATGCGTTTTCTACTTTCACTTATTTAATTCTTTTTGGGTGTTTTAAGTTTGGGCTCTATACTTTAAATCTAATTCTTCAATCTTCTTTAATTTTTATTAACATGTTTCAGTCTTGCTTTTTATTAAGGCAATTTATGGATTACAATGAGTAAATATAAATTTAGTTTTATTTACAACGTGTAAAACTTTATTTTTTAATTTGTGGTGTATTGCTCAAACATTTTATTTATATTTGCTTTAACCAAGTGGTTGTCTAAGACCTTTACACTAACACGTATTCAATTATTGTACACCACGCCGCCTTTGCTTTCACTGAATTATAATTAACTTGTTTACAATTTTGAAATAGCCATAGTGTTTATTCAAATCGTCTTTATTTGCCGCACCGAGTTTGCTTCTTTAGTGTTTGCATTAAAATTACAAGTATAGTAGTTCAAAGAATTATCAAGGGCACTCCACAGCTATAAAATTAGACGTTATCATTGGGCAATCAGTTGTATGTTAGGGGCAAGGCTGGTTTTTAGGTTACCGAGTCAATCCATAATTTTCGTAGCCTATCCCTAAGTTATTTAATTTTCTTGATTTTTTAACGAGTTAAAGAAATGAATTTTTGTATTTGCTATTTTTGTTGTATTAAATGATCATATAGCACAACTCCTATGTTTTATTTACATTTGTAGAAAAACATTTAATTATTAATAAACTTGAAAATTAGATTACGGAACAACCTAATCTAAGACAAAAAATATCTCATACCTATATTTTTATATAAGAAATTTTGTCTAACTCCATATACTGTATGATTCAAAAGTAATCAAAATGAGTAAAGGATTGTTTCGGTTATAGTATGCATTTTGGGAATTTTAACAGAAATAGAAAATTACAACTGTCATGAGTACAACAACACTGTATCGAGTCTTCTAAGTAGTTAGTCATACGCAAAATTGTATCTGTAATATCTATTATTACAAACCAAATACCTTTATATTTTTATAGATTTATAAATCATACAAAAAATATGTCAATGAAATTAAATGTAAATAGATTTCAAAATCTATTGCACCAATAGTGCTGGCCGGGTCGCCAAGCTTAATTTACACATTTAAAACGAACAGAATGAGCTAATCAAATTTCGTTCCAGTCTAAATGTTGCCAATTTAGCCGAGTCCTTGCTCCAATTGCACGGCACTTTAAATCCACAATTAGCAAAACACTTAAGGAAAATATGTGCGCGGCCCTATCCACGTAGCGCTCAATTATACCCAGCGCAACTATGCAAAACAGTAAGAAACTGAAAACTCTGGCTAAAATAATTTGGTAATTTCATAAGAGAAGGCATCTGTCAACGGCGTTGATTTATAATAATTTTGTAATATCTGTAAGAAACTATGGAAGAACACAAGTATAGCGGAATATTTTTCATTTCTTCAATTGAGCGTCAGCTCCCAAATTCTTAGTAAGCATTTTGATAAGGATCTGTTTACATTGTTTTGTTTTGATAGTATCTGAATAATTGATTCAGATAATTGGCCATAGAAAACGGTTACGAAGAAGCTTCTTATCGTCTTTAACGTACCGGAATATTTATAGTGACTCATTTTTTGTCACGCAATTCCTAAACACTAATAGTCTGGCTTGCAAATTTAAATGTTTGTTGGTAAATGATGTTTAACTTTCCTTAATTCAAAGGTGACAGTGATTTCGTTACATGCACCAACTACTCTAATAAATAAATTTAAATAGATAATGTGAAACATTCAATTTATGTTGTTGACTGTTCACTGTTGACTTGAAGTTAGCTGTGATTCAGACTTTTTTATTGTGCTTTTGGACTACGACGATTGGTAATACCCACTCACTGGATTTGATACGACTTTTGCACGTAATACAAAAGGTAGAGGACGAGCCTTCAAAAACTTGGGCATTGCGTCATTGTTGAGAGAGATTTTGGCTTTAAATGCGTCAATTCCACTAGTAGGAGACGAGAACAGATCATTATACTCCTTTAAGGAAAACTCTAGTGTGAAGTTGCTGCTGTTTGCTGTTTTCTTCTTAACGTACTAAAAAAGGGGGGGAGCTTGGATACTCGTATCAGATCACGACCGAATAAGAAGTCCTGTTTTACCACTGGAATGCAGTATGTGATTTTCACTCCATTGTACTTCAACTTGCACAGAAGATCTCAAATGGGGTCGAAAGTTTCTGCCTAGTAAGTGCGAAAGGTGAATATGAACGGGTATAATTATGGAGAGCCAATTTACTTCCAAAAACCTTCATTGAGCATTCGCTTTTCACAACCGCTGTCGTGTTTCATTTGATGAGAATGACCAACCAGCATGATAGGTGGATCTTCAATAAGCGGCTGTACTTGGTAGACATGACGGTTATCTACAACTTGTTGCTACTGTCCACGATTCCCGCAAGAATAACAGACGACATTCTTGTGTGGACACTCCTTTAATGCAGTATGTGACTTTGAACCACAGTTTGGACAAGACTTGGACTGGCTCTTGAATAGGATGGCGTTTTATTTTTAAACATGAAACTTGATGGAGGATTTAGAAGGGCCTTTTTAGATTTGGAATCTTTTTTGAACTTAAAGATAGTCTTATAAATTTCTTCTCCTGTGTGTAGGCTTTATTTTGGCTATTACGAATGAGTACTGCATTGGACTCGGCAGACTCATGTGCAAGTGCGACTTGCACCACTTTCTTTAGTTCCACATCATCGTCCTTTCCAAAACAGGCTCTCTGTGATACTGCGCTGGACAAAACGTAGGTAAATTGGTCATGGAGTCGCTCTTTGAGGTTCGTGTACTTGCGTGTAGTGACCAATTTTCGAAGCTCCCTCAGGTACCTTACTGTCTTCGGTGCGGGTTTAAAATGCGCGTTTAGGACCGCGACAAAATCCTTGAAGGGTTTGAAGATTTGGTCGTCCAGTGCTACCAGATTAAACAACGTGGAGAAGGTAACTATCCCAATACTGAAAAGAAAGATAGTTCGACATTGGTCTCCTTCTGTTTTCCGTTCAATCATACTGGCCACTAGAAAACTCTTGAAGACCTTAACCCAAGTTTTAAAGTCATCAGATACTGACTGGAAACTCCTTAATGCTCCAATAAGTGACATTCTGGATTACTGCAACTGACACTAAAATATGTTGGTTGATCATATTCTGATCTGAAACTTCTCTTTCAATTTAAACGGTGGTGAGAATACTTATCATTTTTCGGATCCCATCTTCTACTGTTACTTACAACTTTAATTTACAATTACTATGTACAGTTCAAAAACATGTCCGATACTAAACTAAATTCTCTAACTATAAATGACCTAGCTCTACTACTCACGCGAATACTACATCTACATACAATAACTAACTAACTTGGCTGAAATGTCTAAATAAAATAATTCAAACATAAACATGTACTCATTCTGAAAGCACATTGTGGTACAAGCAACTCCTTATAAGATAGTGTCACAAATATTATTTAAATCGGATTTCTTACAAATTGTTATCGAATTTTTTGTTCATTAGTTGACCAACGGTATTTTTACAGCATTGGTCGACGTACTAAAGTTTGATGAAGGTCTCTAAGCCATCTATTAAGAACGTTGTAACATGTAGTTCAGGGTTTTAATATTGGCCAACATATCTGTCCAGTTTAGTAAGTCAAAATATTTCCTAAAATTACATTTCTGTTCCTCCGTTAAAATTTTACAATTTGGCCAGTTTACGAACTAAGAAAAATAAAAAAGGCACAATCTAAAACAGCTAAGAAAGCAGAGAGCTTTGCGCAGTTGTGCGTATGAGCTAGCAATAGTTTTAGCTTAAATGATGCTATTCAAGATAAACTTTCCGGAGAGACCTTAAAGGGTGTGTTATAAAAATAGTATGAGTCATATTTATAATCGCTCAGGAATGTTGGCTACTTTTTCCCTTCTCGTTTCGATGTATCGGATTTAGAAAATTGGCAACTCTTTGGTAGTCAATTCGAGGTTAAAAAATAATAATCTACTATTTTCCAATAAATTTGCTTTTACTTAGCTCAACTTATGCAACGATGTGTGGGTAGTTACTGTCTTAAAGAAAAACCACACTTCTGGTTAAAACACCACCTCTTTTTGTCTGATAAGCTTCTATATTTACCAAAAATCATAACGCTATTATTAAAAAAGCAGTTAAAGCATTTGTCATCCCAAAACATGTTTACAAGAACGTAGACCCAGATTTCTTTCTTTTGGCTTTTATGGGTGAATGTTTATCTTTCGTTCGCCAACCCAAACTTACTTCGTTTGTATTCTGGGGTGTAACAACGGATAAAACTCTCATCATACGTCAATATTAGATGCAAAAATCTGTTTTCTTTATTTTCGTAACAAGTGAGAATTTTCTGAGATCTTAAGTGAAATATTCTTTTGTTTTGTATTAAAGATTAGGAGCACCCATCTGGCGTATTTAGTTTGGAATGATAGCGCCAGGAAAATACACATATACACATACACACAAATACTTGCTTCCATTTATTCAGTGTCTCGGTGTTCTTATATTGGTAGATATTATAAAAGGTCTGGTTTAAATTATATTTTGCGTATTATTCAAATATTAGTGTAGAGTTTACAAAAATGACACTTTCCATCAAAACTTCGGTTATATCTCAGATTAAAAAGCACGCCCAATGTTACGTGATGCCTTCAGAGAGTTGTAACGCACAAAAACAAAGGTAGTGAGCCATTAGTGCAGTGCTAAGTGTGTAGTTGTGGACAAAGCCAAAAACCATAAAACTTGCATTTATGGGCATCAATAGACGGCTGGTTTCTTTTGAAGAAAAAGGTGGCTGCTTTGGGCATTCATACGAAATTAGTGAGAACGCAGCACTAAATCACAATACTGGATTTCAAAGGTGGCTGAGAAAAGCAAAAGCAAGGGCTGTTCGACAAATGTGCAAAAACTACATGGTATGTGCCTAACTTAATAACCATCACAGGTCTGTTTTGCGAATTTTTACATATTATCATTTACAAGGACATTGCATACCCTCTATCTAATAAAAATGCAAAATAAGATTAGAAATTCTCCTTCAACGACAAGTTTCAGTCAACTGTACAAATATGGCTATGCTACATCAAAGGAATGGTTTGCAGCAGCTTTACCGAATTTATTGAAGCGATAGCACAAGTGTATAGATATAAAAGCCTCAAAAAAACTCATACTTCTTCCTAAAAGAATATGTCAATCAATCAATGACAATAATTTTATTAATCAACGAAAGGATGCCTCCTGTGACGTCCAACTCTTAAAATGAGGTAATGTGTGCAAGTTTATAAAAAGTTAACAAGAAGATTTTGAAAGTTTGAGAAAATTAATTCTGTTTTAATTAGATGAGCTTTTATTGGGGTAATTTTTGCGATTGTTATATCAAGAAGTAGTCCAAGAATTTCAAAACCAAGCTTTTTCATAACAAGATCTAAGCTTTTAGCCTTATCTGATCAACTCAATAATGCTATTTATATTTTTACTAAATAGCTATTTTACTTGTATATCACTTTAAAATTTTTAACTGTTGTCATTTATTATCTTCTTCTTCTTCCTTCTTTGTTATAGAATTACTTTTGTTCTTTTCCACTATTATAGTAACTCTTTGTACTTTTTTGCTGGCTTCCAGATAGTCGTTTTCCTATCGCCAATTTATTTCTGGCTATCCGTTCTCCATTCATTCTTTGAATGTGGTTGTGTTCTTCTAACTTTATTTACTGGTTGTATATTGCATTGGTTTCTTATGTCCTCACTTCTCACTTTATCACTTTGTGTTTTTCCTAGTCTTTCTTATTTTTTATTTCGGCTGTTTCCATAATTTGTCCAGTTTCTTGTATCTGTTCTGCACTTTTATATGGTCTGTCATAGACTTTGCCTCTGTTTTCATGTATTTGGTATACCATATTATGGTATTTAATGCTACCGATGTCTTAGTTTTCCTATACTTTCTTGCTGTTTGATTATATTGGCCTGTATTCATAATTTTGTCCAGTTTCTTGAGTATCTCCCCGTGTTTCTGCACCGTATGTTAATATTGGTCGTGTCATAGACTTTTGGCCTCTGTATTCATGTATTTGGTATACCATATTAAGATATTTAATGCTACATATGTCTTGCTGTTTGATTATATTAAGGCCTAGGTAATTAAATATCTATAATTTTGTCTTGAATTTGTAATTTACATCTTATGGGCTTATTGTTATCATCAAACAGTTATTTTTTCGCGCTGATATTTTCATATTATATCTTTCACATACCTCCGCAGGCTTTATTAGTAATCGTTGGAGCTAGTCTTTGCTTTCTGCTACCAGAACATCATCAGCGTAGCATACAATTGTTGTCTTTGTCCTACATTTTATATGCTTCTAATGCTTTTCTATTTTTATTACCTCGTCTATCACCATGTTAAACAATATGTTTCCTTATCGAATTTCAGATATGGCGTCTATAGGCCCCAAAGACTTTCCATTTACCTTAATTGTTACTTTATTGTCAGTGTATATGTTTTCTACTAATTTCATAATTTCATTTTCCATTTGTATTTGCAGATCTATCATACATATAAACGGTACTCCAATGATTTTTCTATTAATTGTTGTATTATAAAGATGGCGTTAGTATAGGATCTTCTTTTTCTAAAATCTTGTTCGTTTGTGAGAGTTATGGTGTTTTCTATTTTTTCTTTTATAATTCTTGTTGTTAGCATAAGTGAGGTGTTAAGTAGTGTAATTTCACGATAGTTACCAGGTGTACCGGAAAGTCTTTACCGGTTTTTCCCAATAGGTGTCGCTAGGCTTAATATACAATATTATGATTTGACACGTGTTCATTTTTTTTCTACAGACATCAAGCTTTAACGTCGTAGGTTATATTTTGTGAAAGTATCACAGTCATATATTTACACCTCTTCAAAAATGTCAAGTTATGTGCCTGAAGACTTGCATTCGCGGCATGCATTACTTTTTTTATTTAATCAAAAGAAAAAATTCATTGAAAGTCATCGTTTGCTAGTTGAAACATACGGCGAGCATGCTCCAACCATAAAAAACATGTGAGGCGTGGTTTCAACAATTCAAAATTGGTGTTTTCGATGTGCAAGACAAAGGACGTTCCGGCAGACCGAAAAAGTTTGAAGATGCAAAACTGCAGGAGTTATTGAATGAAGACCCAACACAAACTCAAAGACAATTGGCAGAACCGTTAAATGTGGCCCAAGAAACTATTAGCGACCGATTATGATCGATGGGAAAAATCCAAAAGATGGGAAGAAGGGTGCCACATAAATTTAATGACAGGCAAATGGAAAATCGAAAAATCGTCTGTGAAATGCTGCTTCAAAGGTTTGATCGAAAGTCATTTCTGCATCTAATAGTGACAGGTGATGAAAAGTGAATTTATTTCGAAAACCCTAAGCGCAAAAAATCATGGTTATCACCAGGAGCAGCTGGCCCATCACAAGGGAGACCGAATCGCTTTGGCAGGAAAACGATGCTCTGAGTTTGGTGGGACCAGAGTGGCGTGGTGTATTATGAACTCTTGAAACCTGGTGAAACAGTTAATAGTGATCGCTACCGACAACAAATGATCAACTTGAACCATGCATTGATCGGAAAACGTCCAGAATGGGCCCGAAGACACGGTAAAGTGATTTTACAGCACGATAACGCGCCGCCTCATACAGCAAGACCGGTCAAGGAAGCAGCGAAAGCGCTTGGGTGGAAAATATTATTGCACCTGCCGTACTCTCCAGACCTTGCCCCGGCCATCACCTTTTCGTATCAATGGGCTCTGCAGTAGCAGAGCAGCACTTCGCCAATTTCGAAGAAGTTAAAAATAGATCGTTGAATGGTTTCGCTCAAAGGAAAAACAATTTTTTTGGAATGGGATTCATAAATTGCCTGAAAGATGGGCAAGATGTGCAAGATGTGCAGAATTAAATGGTCGATATTTTGAATAAATAAAATTTTCCAATATACCGGAAATTATGCATTTTTTTTTCAAAACAAAAACTGTAAAGACTTTCCGGTACACCTGGTACCTGGCATCTGCCGATCGCTCTTTTTAAATATTGATATAAGTATGCTATTTTTCTATGTTTTAGGTATCTTCTGTTCGTGACATATCTTTTGTAGGAAATGCAATAATTCATTTTCAAGTGTCCTGAAGATTTATTGTTTCTTAATTTTTTCATTTATATTTTTATTTCTTCTAACCCTATATTTTCTTCTTTATTTATAGTTATTATCTCTTGTTCTTTGTGACTGGTCCTTTATATAATTTCTTAAAAAAGTTTACCTATACTTTGGAGTCAATGTTGTATATTACTACATGTTTGTTTATATTAGACTTACCATTCCTTATCACTTTCTATATCTGTTTTTGCATTATAAAAATCACTTTTTAATTTTTTTAAAAATATGAATATTTCTTACCGCCTTATATTTATTATGGTTTTCTGGCGTTCTGTTAATATTGTAGTCTATAAATGCCCTTTTTTCTTGGCTCAATATTTTGGCTTCTCTTGTAAACCGTGTTTTTACATATCTTTTCTTGTTCTTAGTGCCTCTTTTGCACTCTTCAATACATTTGTCTAACTTACACCAAGCCTCATCAACATTTTCTGTTAATTAATAGTATATTTAATGTTGCTCAACAAACGATTTTGATGCAGATTTAGAATTGTTTCGTTTTGTAAAAGTTTTTCTTCGTCGCCTTCTTGGTTCTCTGTTTTTAATTTGTTTTTTGGTATTTGCATCCTCAAGTTTCCGGTATCTACTGCTTATGTCCCCTAATGTAAGGTTATTATGGTCAATACTTATTTTGGGTCATTTTATAAAGATATCAATTGTAATTAGAGGTAAGATATTAAAAGAACAACTAATGGTATGTTTCAGAATTTCATCTATAGTAACATAATATGTGGAGATTAATGCGACGGACATTTCCTTTATATTTTTTAATAATAAAGCTCTATCGTAGTTAGTCTGAAGTACCTCCTAGTAAAAGGGAGGGAACTTGTTCATTATACTGGCTGACATAACCATGTGACATATAACAACGCATTAAAATAAAGTATGTTTCAAATCTTACATTCTTTGTTTGTTTAAAAGTAGAATAAACTAAATATTTACACACATACATATTAACAATATTTAATTAAATTTACATTATGGTAATTATTTAATTGTATTCATAAGTAAAAGTTTCTCTTACGTAAACCAAACGGTAGTTTATTTACAACGCCTTCAACCTGTTAGCGTTTTTTATAAACACGTAATTCTATAAGTTTTTGAATAATTTGGGAATTTTTTAAACTTTTCCGCTATAACAGCTTGTACAAGTAATGTTAATTATGGTGGGTAACTTGAAAAACACTGCTCAAACAAGTTAATGCTTTAAAGTAGCACTTCAGTATGTAAATTAAGTCAGATAACACCTATAGAGACTTCCTAGTCTTTATCTGCACACATTCCGTTCCGTATAAAATATCTGTTGTAAATCTATTGTATTAATTACACTTTTTTATTTTTAATTGTTGATACCAATGTTGCTATTCCATAATTATTGAACTTTCTACGCTTCAGTTTTGTAGTGAATTCATAATGTATGAGAATAATACATGTTGTAATAACTAAGTTTATGGACTGTGCTTAACTTCCTTGTCATGGTTTCTTGGATCGCTAAAACATTTTGGAATCCCGCTCCTTTAATATTGCTTTTTTTATTAATTTAAGGAATAAATAAATTAGACCAGAATGTGTTTTAAAAGCATTAAAACATTTGGATTTGACATTAACATGTGAAAAAAAACGAATCAAATTTTTTTCAGCTTTCAATTCTCAAATAAAACTTACATACTATTCTTTTTACTAATATCTATCATCCAAAAATTAAAGAATTGAAATTTTGTATGTTGAGGTTGTTAGATTCTTTTCCATCATCTTACAAAGACGCTGGACTGTCTTTAAATTTTCTACAAAATTTAATTATTAATCAGACCCGTTATATTACAAGTTATTTTTAATAAATGTATCGAGTAATAAAACATTAGGTGTTAACGGTTAAACAAGAGAAACTTTTGTAGCATTGACTTCCTAAAGAAATTCGGATGCTTTTTCGTGTTATTCTAAACTCATAAGGTCCCTAGTTTAATGTTATGTTACTTATTTTCATCTCTTTGGTACGTAGTTAGTTTACATCAGTGGCAAAAATATGACAAAAAAGCTCTAACGGATGTTTGGATCAAGTTAGCTGTATTTACAAAAAATGGACTGCCGATGTCTTTGATTGCCCTCTTATTCAATGACTAACGGATTTAGACCTGGTTAGCAAAGATCTCAGAATCTTTATCTATTATCAAATGTAGTCAAGATTTTTTAAGTAGTAAAGTTTTTTTGAGGCACTTTTTATCCAAGTATTTATAGTTTTTATTAAGGGTTACTGTTTTCTTTTATTATTATAGAAAATATTTCCTGTACTCGCACGTTTTTCAGACAAGTATAATTTTTTATGCTAAAAATTTCAAAACTAAGCTTTTAAAAAAAATTTCATACTTTTTTTTTATTAATATCTTTATTTCATTAGCAATCGGTACATTAATATATCCTATGAACTAATGGTATCTATTAACTAGACGGGGGTGAGTGACCCCCGGTGGAGTCACTCCACTGTTATTTAATTAAGTCTTTTGGCCATTTGTTTTTAAGACGTCTAAGGGGA
The DNA here is from genome assembly GCA_036346155.1 of Sinelater perroti. NCBI lineage: Eukaryota > Metazoa > Arthropoda > Insecta > Coleoptera > Elateridae > Sinelater > Sinelater perroti. Next base: position 867,110 of record JARFIY010000276.1, read on the forward strand.
GGATCTTCGTTTAGTGGTGCGATGGTTTCGTTTGGATGGAGTTCTAATGTTGATTGGTGTTTAGTGGCGTACAGTTTGATTACCTCACTTACATATGAGATGTTAAGGTCTGAGTGGAGCGTTTGATTGGTTACAAATCATGGAGCGGCTGCCGTGTTGCGAATTATTTTGGACTAAAAAAGGAGAATAATTTGGACGTTTGATTTACTTGTGCAGCCCCACAGTTGATACTCATATGTCCAGATTGGTCGAATAATAGTCTTGTATAATAGGATTTTGTTAGCTAGTGCTAGCGAAGAGTTTTTCCCGATGAGCCAGTACATTTTCTTTAGTCTGATTTCTATTTCCTTTCGTTTCTTAGTGACATCGGTTGTCCAAGTCAATTTTTTGTCAATGTGAAGTTCTAGGTATTTGACTTTGTTTGACTGGGGAATGTGCTTGTTGTTGAAAATGACTGGTGGGTATTCTTGGTGTTTAGTCGTAAAGGTGATGTTCGTTGATTTGTTCTCGTTTACCTTGATCCTCCATTTAGACAGCCATTGTTCGATTTGGTTTAGATGAGTTTGTAGTACTGCTGAAGCAGTCGTAGAATTTTTGTAGCATGCCAAAATCTCCGTGTCATCGGCGAATGTATCTTTTTCCGTATAATCTATTATGGGTATGTCCGATGTAAATAATAGGTATAGCATAGGTCCCAAGACACTTCCTGGGAACTCCTGCTCATATTTCTTTGATTTGGGATACTTCGTTGCCAATTTTGATTTGAAAGTTTCTGCATGTAAGGTGTGATTGTAGTAATCGGTAGTATTCATGAAGAATAAGTTTCTTGATTTTATATAGTAGTCCTCTGTGCCACACTCGGTCGAAAGCTTGACTTACGTCTAGGAAGACTGCAAAGCAGTTTGAATTGTGTTTGTTGGGCGGTGGCACTGTTGGATTGTCGAGTGTTGCTGCCTAAAACAAAACTGGTGATTGGATAGCCTTGTTTTTTGTAACGAGTCTTCATTGATACGCTTTAGCACCAGTTTCTCCAGCAACTTGGGCACTACCGGGAGTAATGATTGGGAGGTAAAAAGTAATTTCGTTGGGGGGTTTCCCAGATTTGTGGATAAGAATTATTTGTGGAAATTTGAGTTGTAGTGGCCAGTATATAAGTCTCAGGATTGCGTTAAAAAGGATTTGTAGGAATTTGATTCCGTGGTCAGGTAATCGTTTGAGAATTAATGTGGTTATTAGATCTAGATTTGGAGCTTTTTGTTTTTTAGCCATTTAATCACGTCTTTGATTTCTTTGGTGGTAATATTGCGTATTGGTAGAGACATTTGTAGAGGTAATTGTAGATATTTCTCTATTTCTTCGTCTACTTCGTTGTAGTTTGGTTGAACACATCTGCCAGGTGGTCTGCGAGTGCTTCCGTCTTTTCTTTGTCCGATTTCAACCATGAATTATTTTGATTACAGATAGGTGGATTTTGTATTTGGGGACTCTTGATTCCCTTGGTGGCAGTCCATAGGGAATTATCATAAACCGTTAATGATTGAAGATAAATTTGGAAGGATTCGTTACGGGAATACTTTAGTTTGTTTCTGAGTTTATTGTTTAGTTGGTTGAATCTTTATCTTCGTCTTCTATGTTGTGGGTATGTTGCCATTTTGCTTTTGTCCGTCTTTTTTGTTTCACAATGTGGTTTGTAGTGAGTTCTACTTCTTTTGTAGTTTTAGGCTTATGTTCGTGTCGAGTTGTTGCTCGTTGTGGTCTGGGAAGGAGTCCCAGTTCGTTTTCTTATTGCTGAGAGAAGGCTTAGATGTTTTGTAGATTACGGTTTAGCTGATTGTGGCTATTAGCGGAGAATGGTCAGACATTAGGTCAAAATCGTGGGTAACGTCTATGTAGTTTGAAGAGAGTCCATTTGAAATAAAAAAGTCCAATAGATCAGGAATCTTGTCCGGGTCGGAGGGCCAATAGGTTGGACTACCAGTGGACAGGAAACTGTAGTTATTGTCAGTAATTAGTTTGTATAGTGATCTTTCTCTAGTAGTGATCAGCCGAGAACCCCAGTAGGTGTGCTTGCAATTAAAGTCACTACCTGCTATAAATTTCGGTCGTATAGTTTCGAAAAACGGTTGTAAGATTTGTTGGGTTAGTTTGAACTTTGGTGGACAGTAGATAGCTGAGACATTTAGTGGGGTTGTGAGTTTATCAACTTGAATTGTGGCTTGTAAGAAGTTTGTCTTGTATTCTGGATGTTCGTGGTGGGAATAGTGGAGTATCTTTAGTTGGGTTCTATCTGTAAAGTTACTCTCTGAGATGAACATGATGACTATGTTGTTTACTTGCAAGAAGTTCTCAATTTCTAGTTTTTTGTATTGCATTCCTTTGGCGTTCCACAGTGCTAGTCTAAGTTAGCCATTATTGCGCTATTTTGTTTATAACGGTGCTTAGCATGTTTAGTATTATGTTGTTTTGTTGTAGTAGTTGATTAAATAAGGCTTTAAATTTGTCTAGAATTTGTTGAAGTGTCAAGTCTTGATTCTGGTTGGTTTGATTTGTTACTTTTCGTGTATAGGTTAAATTGGATAGGTGTGCATTAAAGAGCTGATGACAGGGTTGTTGGCGAAGTAGTAGTGGAAAGTTTCGATGGGTTAATTGAGAGGGGAGTCCGGGTGTTGCTTGGATGGTAGGTTGGTATTTGATTTGTAGTTATTGGTAAACTGAACATTCTTTGTAGTTGGCGGGGTGTGGCCCTTCGCATAGTACACGTGTTGCTTGAGTGTCTCTGGATTTATTACAAGTTCTTGTGTTGTGTGGTCCTCCGCATTTGACGCATGCAAATGGTCGATTACAATACGCTCTGGTGCATTGGACTATATCTACATTTTTCCGGGGCGGTTTAAAACGTTTTTTAAGTAACGAATTTTGTAAATATCTTTATTGTTTTGGGCTAGTTCCAGGTCGATGAAAATAATTGGTAAAGATCTTGAGTACGTTTGCTTTTTATATTTATTACGGTCCATACTTTATGGCCTAATTCATAGAGGGTTGATTTTATTTCTTCAGTCTGTGTTCAGTGGTGGGCGTATTTTAGTACTGCTTTGTACGGTCTGCCCTGTTTCATCTGATAGGAGTGGTAGATGATATTGTTCTCACACATGTGTTTTATTAATTTCCTGTAGATGTCAGGAGTTTTGGCATTTAGTTTCACTACATTGTCAGTTAAACTTTTTGTTGAGTATTGTTCTATTTCAGCCACTGCTGTTAGGGTTTTTTACCATTTTGTCGTAATTGACCAGGCCTTGTACAAAAATGAGAGGTGGCTTGTTTATTAACGAGTTTGTTCTTTATTTGTAGCTGCATTAATTGCATCTGGAGTACTTGAAGTTTCTGCTAGTATCGAGTATTTATTACTTGACGAGCTTTGTTGAGCAGGTTCAGTTGTGGATGGGGTGATCCTTATTCTATTGCGTTTGTTGTCTTTGATTATTTGTCAGCTGTTGGAGTTGGTGATATTGTGGGCATCGTCATTTTCAGATTTGTCTAGATCAATAGGTTGGTCTTCTTGTTTTTTTTGTTTGAGACTAGTGCTGCGGTAATTGAAATGGGGGAGATAAAAGTGGCTGTGGCATTGGGCGGTACTGAATCTGTGGTACTGTGGGAATGGAAATTGTGGATTAACAGGTTGTTGTAGCATCGCTTGGTCTGCAAGGTTGGAATTTTGTGACGTCATACTTATGTAATTTATTTGTGAGTTATTCGCAAGTGGATTATTTGGGAATTGTTGTTGGTATTGGTGAGTGCGTTGTAGCTATTTATTATGGCTGTTGCCGATAAGCAGCATGGCTGCCTAAACAGCAATTTTGCCTTTGTAAATTAGATTGTTACTTACAGTAGAGGATTAATTAACGTGAGTTTTTTATAGAGGTATAGAACTTTGAAATGGAATAAAACAAAGATGAATTTTTTAAATTGACATGTAATTTACTTTATTCGAAAGATAATCTTCTGGCATTATAATTTAAATATGACCTCTGGCATATGACCGCCACGGCTGGCTCGGACGTAGTCTAATCTGGAGGTCCAATTTTCGATGACTTTTTCCAACATTTGTGGCCGTATATCGGCAATAACGCGGCGAATGTTGTCCTCCAAGTGATCAATCGTTTCGGGCTTATCGGCGTAGACTAGCGACTTCACATATCCCCACAGAAAATAGTCTAGCGGCGTTAAATCGCACGATCTTGGAGGCCAATTCACGGGTCCGAAACGTGAAACTATGCGGTTACCAAACGTTTCCTTCAATAAATCAATTGTAGCACGAGCTGTGTGACATGTTGCGCCGTCTTGTTGAAACCACAGCTCCTGCACATCATGGCTGTTCAATTAATGACGAAAAAGTCAGTAATCATGGCTCTATAGCGGTCACCATTGACTGTAACGTTCTGACCAGCATCGTTTTTAAAGAAGTACGGACCAATGATTTCACCAGCCCATAAAGCACACCAAACACTCAGTTTTTTTGGATGTAACGGTGTCTTCACATACACTTGAGGATTACCATCACTCCAAATACGGCAGTTTTGTTTATGGACGTATCCATTCAAACAAAAGTGAGCTTCATCGCTAAACAAAATTCGCTTATGAAAATCGGGATCAACGGCAATCTTGTTTTGGGCCCATTCACCGAATCTACGCCTTGCTAGGTGATCGTGTGGCTTCAATTCTTGCACGAGTTGGATTTTGTAAGCACGCAAACCAAGGTCTTTCCGCAAAATCTTCCATAAAGTAAATGGACACATATCCAATTCCTGTGCACGATGGCGCATAGACTGATTCGGGTCTTCATCTACGCTACGCTCTACAGCAGCAATGACTGCTGTACACACTGTACGACGTCTCTGCGGATGCGTATTATCATTTAGAGTAAACGTGGTGCGAAAACGTTCCATAGTTAATCGAATTAATTGCTCTGATGGACAATTATGTTTACCGTAAAATGGACGGAGTGCGCGATACGTATTTCGAACAGAACCATGATTTTCAAAATAAATTTGCACAATTTGGAAGCGTTGCTCAGGGGTCAGTCTATTCATGTTAAAATACCAAACCAAACTAAACATAAATCATTTGACAGCTGACAAAATGGCCGCCAGTTAAAAAAGTGTTGCCAACTTTATACCTCTATAAAAAACTCCCGTTATAAGATGTATTTTATAGATGTATTTTTATTGTCGACACGCAGTGCTCTTGACCCGCGGCTTTACGGCTTTATGACACCAGATCAATAATACACTTGAAATTAAATTAATAAATAAATAAATTTGCCCGACCTTAAATCTAGGCTGCGGCTCCGGCGTTGTGATAACGCAGGTATAGCTCGACACGCACGTTCGGTCTGTTTGAAGGCACTTTTTAAAACGTGGTAAAAAGTAAAATTACTTTGTTAAGTTACCATATGAAAAATAAACATTTCTTTTGCCACAGTAGAAGTCATATTCAAACCAATGAAACCTTCAAAGAGTACTATTTTTTCTAACTGACAAGATTTATCTTTAAATCCTTAATTCTTGGGCATATTTAACTTATTTTGGTCAAAACTCACATCAATACTTTATTCTAATCTTAACGTTGATGGAATACAAATTTTAATTCTTTTGTTAGACAATCTTCCAATATGGTCTCTTTTTTGCAGTCAGGCATAATATTGTATTTTTATTATACATCGTGTGTTTCATTTCGATTATAGACTTTGACCACAAAAACCGGAGGTATAATCAGAGCGCACTTTAATGTGCTACGACACCTCTGTAAGCGTACCATCCTCACACGTTGATTACTTATATATTAAATCAGCTACATTCTCGTTGCTTAGAAAGCGGAGAAACAACACACGTATATTGTTCTTATCAATTTATTTTATATGTATCATTTTGCTTCTTTCAGTGCACTTACTTTTTGATCTATCTCGTATTCTACTAGAGGGTAATTAATAATAACCCATAAGTAACTTTTTTGTCAGAGGAAGTTGTTAAACTTGACCACCAAATATAGAGCCACTAATAAAATTCCAACCTTTTCTTAAGCTAAAGTTACGCTCTTTAAATAAAAATTTTTGTATACAAACTTCTTAGTTATTTGAACACAACAATTATTTATGTGGGATCATAAATAAATACCTTTGGTATGTTTATTAGCGTATTATGTAAAGTTTGTCTTTCGAAAGTAAAGATTAATTGGAAAATATTATTTATTTCTGTAATACGCCACTTTCCCAAGTTAAAGGTTCCTTGTTAGTTTTCATTTGGTAAAATATCTGATAATCCTTGCGATCCCTTTTAAAGAGAACTGGGCTCGCATTCACCCGGTTTCTTTGTTTGGTTTTTATTTCTCGAAAAACTGAAAAAGTCTTGTCACATAAATAAGTAGAAATACAATCGACAATAACCACTGGAAAATTCACATATCTTATTTACAAGAATTTTCAAAATTGTGCAGATATTTCCCCTGGAAGAAGAAAAGTATTAGCTTGGTCAAAAAAACTTGATGGCTTTCTGAGAACAAAAAATATTTTTAGTCAGCCACCTTACTTTTACAAAGATAAGTAAATATTGCTGATGCACATTCACACTTGCGCACAGCGTTGTAAACAACCTAAATGCTATAATTTAACTATAAATTTTATTTATAATTTTTATTGTGTTATCACCAAAAGTTATTTGTTTTTTGCAACTAAATGTTTCTAGCAGATCATATAGCGACTAGACAACGCTTTCTCGATAAATAACGATCTTTATATTTGCAACTACGCTATCCAATTTTTTTTAGAAAAGAAAAATTCTTTAAAGATCTGGTAGTACCTGGGGCCGTGAAAGTTTTCTAGTATTTCGACTTATTTCCCAAAATCACTTTCCATGTTTTCTCCTAAGTCGCTTTCTCATTTTATTAGTCACTTGATATATAGAAAATAAATTATAAATATATATAAATATATATATATATAAAGAATTAAAAAATGCTTGGTTATGTATCCCAGCTTTCTATCGCTGGTTTATTATCAATTTTGAATTTCTCACTTTTTTTCTTTCGATTATTCTATTGTATTTTATGTACTATCATTACAAAATTTACAGCCTTTCTGAAATTATAGCAGGGTTTTAATAAAGTTTTTTTATTAGGCTACTGCACTGTCTATCATTATTTGCAATAGCTGATGATCTCACAATTCACACTTAAATAAAATATGCCTAAAATGTGCTATTGTCATTCTCTCTTTAACAATAAAATCCATGGTCAGAAACGGCTTGGTAAGATAATGGTTTAGCTCTATGTGCTTTCTTCATGCTGCCACTCTTGCAGCTGTTGTTAAAACCTAATCTATTTTCACGCTGAAGTAGTTGATTATACCTTAATCTCAGCCAAAAAGTTCCGCGTCGCTCTCTTTCTACTAACAAGACCGACTTCGTTTTCTCCATCGTCAACTGCAATTTAAACTGTTTTATCTAGACAAGCCCTACTTTTAAACCTACATTTGCAAGATTCATAAAATTTGCTTTAGTTTTTACTATTGCCATAATCGACCACAAAAGCTAGTAGCAGCATACCACTAGGTAGTTGTAGACAACATCCCACTTTATATTCCACATAATAAAACTTTTTTTTAATTAAGTTTATTGCCAGTTCAACAATTTTACATTGCTATTCATAGCATTGATAAAGTAAGGTATATATGTCATTTAGGATACATAACATAAGATACAAAATTATCGTATCAGGTAGTCCTAAAGGATTAACAATGGGCCTTGGGTGTTGGCGGGTAATTAGTCAGTTTTTGTGTTATCCGTTGTTATACATACAGATCCTGTGGGAGTTTACGCTTTAATCTTCCAAGCAGATTCTTGCGTCCTAGTTTATAGTGCACAGCGCCTTCGCAGGTGGTGATAGTAAGTTGGAACTTTTTGGTGGTTTTCCTCAAATATTCCTCTACGGTTGGAATTTTTAGCTCATGATGGAGTTAGATGTTTCGTACATACCAAGGGGCATCAACTGATATTCTTAGGATTTTGTTCTGGAGCACTTGTATTCTCTTGATGTTGGATTTAGAGGCATTGCTCCATACATCACAAGCATATGTTGCTAGCGGTCGAATTAGGGATTTATATAAAAGTAGAGAGCAGTTGGTTTTTAGTGATGATTTTCTGTTAACTAATGGGCATAGTTTTGTTAGTCTAGCGTAGCATAAGTTAAGCTTCTTATTAATATGAAATTTCCACGATAAGCGTGTGTCTAGATAAACGCCCAAGTATTTCACCGTTTCAGTGTTGGGATTCCATTCAATGTGTGTACCGTTTATTACTAAACTATCGGGATCCTTAATTTTCCTGAGGGTGAATATTTTGGCTTCACATTTTGCTGTGTTACGGTTATGTTCCATTTGATTAGCCAGTTGTTTACTTCATCGATTGCTGATTGAAGCTGAGAGATTGATTGGTTTAGATTCCAGCTTTGCGATATGATCACTGTATCGTCAGCGTACATAGCAAGATTTTCTCGTGTAAGCGGGATATCTCTAACAAATATGTTAAATAGTAGCGGTCCCAGCACGCTCCCCTGGGGGACTCCGGCTTTGATTGGCTTACTGTCAGAGACAGTTGAATTGATTCGTACGGCAAAGGTTCTATTGTCTAGGAAAGAGTAAAGTATCGCTTTAAGACAGCCTGGTATTGGTAGGTGGAGTATTTTATATTTAAGGCCTTCTATCCAGACTTTATCAAAAGCTCTCGCGATGTCAAAAAAGATGGCTGTGGTATATTATTTGTTCTCATATTCAGTCTCGATTATTTCTACAATTCGTTGAAACTGATGGCAGGTTGAGTGCCCGCTTTTGAATCCGAATTGGAATGGTGGGAGGGTATTTAGTTCTTGCAGTTGAGTATTTAGTATGGAGTAGATTATTCGTTCAAGTATTTTTGATAGAGTATTTAGAAGACTTATTGGTCGATAGTTGTTGGGGTTATTGCTGTTTTTCCCCGGTTTAGGAAAGACAACGACTATAGCATGTCTCCATGCTGTTGGGAAATATCCCTGTCTGAGGCAAGCATTAAACAATGTTGCCAGGAATGCAAGTACCTTCTTGGTGAGTCTTTTAAGAATTTCATTGGTGATGAGATCGTATCCCGGAAACTTCCTATTTGGTAGGGCGTCTATGATTTTTTTTATTTCGCTAGGAGAAGTAGGTTGTATGCGATCAGGAATTGGAAAGTGTGTCTCAATGTGGTTTTGAATTGCGTTGGTGAAATTACGGTTATTGCCAGTTGCGGGAGTAAACGTTTGTTCTAGGTGATTGGCGAATAACTCAGACTTTTCCTTATCTGTGTAATAAGTTGAGCTGTTAGCTGTCATAGGAGGTATTTGCTGAAGTTCTTTTAAGATTCTTCTTGTGGCTTTCCACATACCTAGCTCTCCAGGTTCTAAATTTTCAATGTTTTTGATACGTTAGAATTTTATATTTATCAATTTCTCTTTTTATTTGGTGTGTTAGATTGTTTAAGGTATTTTTAAATATAGAATTTCGTGTTCTCTGCCATTCACGTCGTACTTAATTTTTGTTTGATGAGCTCGATGAGCTCGATGATGTAGTTTGGCGGTATGTTGTACTTTGTTGGTTTGATTCTGTACTTGGCTTGGGTAGCCTGTTGGATGCTGCTTTGAATACTGTTACTGTAATCGTCCACTGCCTGGTCGGTATCTTTAATGGTTTCAAGATTAGGGGGGTGTTTGATAGTTTGATTAAGAATAGTTTTAAAGCTAGCCCAGTTAACAGGGCCGTTCATTAATTTGGGATTAGGAGGGTTGTAATGTGGTGCACTTAGAAATGTTATCACTACGGGTAGGTGATCGGAATCAAGTTCTTAAATTGGTGTTTGATAGATTTGTTTGGCAAAGCATTTTTGCAGGATTATATCAAGGATGTCCGGTTGGTGATCAGCTCGGTAGGGATAATATGTATGTTCTGTGGGGGATAATATTTGAAAATTGTACAAGGCCGAGTAGTTAAGGAGTTGTATTCCCGCAGGGTTGGTAGCTCTGCACCCCCAGGCAGTATTTTTGCTGTTGAGGTCTCCAATCACGAGGGTGGGCTCGTTGGTGTTTAGAAGAATTTGCATGTCATTGTCTATAAGCTTTTTATTTGGTTGTTTGTATGCGCTAATTATGGTAACCTGATTATTATTACAAAGTGTGACTTTTACTGTAGTCGTTTCTATTATGGTCTTCTCCATTATTATCGGGTGATGAGTGACTGATTTTTTAACTAGTACTGCAACTCCCCCGGAAGCAACTCTAGTATCTCTGTCTCTTCTGTAAATGGTGTATCCTGGGATTTTAAAAATTTCATTTTCAGTGAAGTGAGTTTCTGATATGCAAGCGATATTAATGTTGTATCTGGCTAGGAACGCGATAAAAATTGAGCGTTGTCTTACTATTCCGTTTGAATTCCAGTTTAGGATTGTTAAGTTTTTAAGTATTTTATGGTCCATTGAAAATATTGGGGAGGATTGTGTTAATTAGAAATGCTTTGATTTGTGGAAGGAGGGGGGTTATAAAATCAAGGAGGATTTTTATTAGGTTGTTTATTACAAGTGAATCGGTAGCGTTTGTTGTTGAGTTTGGTTGTTGGTTCTCTTGGAATATGTTTAAATTTGGAAGCATAGCTTTGATTAGGGTTTATTGGACTGAATGTGGTCCTGTTAGTATATTTGTTACTGGGAACTTGACTTCGTGCTAGGATATTTCGCTGCTGGTTGTAGTTTTCGCATCCCCTGTAATTGGCAGAGTGGTGCTCGTTGCAGTTTACACAGATTGGAGGATCGTTGGGTTTTTTCTGGCATTCGCTTGTGAGATGATTACCAGGGCATTTAACACATCTAGGTGCTAGATGGCAGTAATTTTTGGTATGACCAAAACGCTGGAATCGGTGACATTGGGGGAGATCTGTTGTTTTCCTGCTCGTTTCTACTTTTACAATAGAGTAGAAGAGTTTATTTAATTTGAAGATTTCTTTTGCTTCATCGTTGTTGATAAGTTCAACTGCGCAGATGGAAGAAAGAGTTTTATCCTTTTTTAAGAGACGAGTTACTTTACTTATAGGATAATGCTTGAGCTCCTTTGAATTTCTTCAGTTGTCAGTGATAGAGGTATATTTTGATTACTACTGAGAGCGGTTTATTATTTGGGTTTTGAAAGGTGTGATAGCCAATATTATTAATTGTATAGAATTTGGTAAGATTTCGATAGTCGTCTTCGTCGGTGAGGTTTATCCGAAGAATGCTTCCGTTAAATGAGGTTGTGAAGCTATTAGTAACTATCTTTTTTATGTCGTTAGTTACTTCCGAGTGTTTGAGTTTACCACCATTATGTAGAAAGATTGGTTGAATTTTTATTTTTGGTACACTTGTTGATTGTGAAACGTTATCTTGTTCGATTTGTCCTTCGGTTGGATTAGGGAGATAATACCTATTTTGTGTTAGCAAATAATTTGTGTCCCACAAATACCTTTTTTTTGTACGCTGTTATCACTTGCTGGGGATATTTGATCCGATTTCCGCTTGGCATCCGAATCTGATGATTGATTTGTACTTGTGTCCATTTTCGTTTCAGTTGTGTGTTGGTCATTACTTTATGAAGGAACAAGACTTCCTTTATATATTAGTTTTGGTTGTTTTATCGTGGAGTTAGGCATGTCTTCCGTGATAATTTTTGCCTGCAGTTATCGGGCGGGCCGCGGTCGGTGACCGGCCGCGGCGACTGGTTTGATAATGCACCCACTTGCTAGAGGTAACAATATATTCACTGTGTAGGTGTTAATTTAACTATATGTTAAAAATAATTATTGTTCGTTATAACACTAGGCACTAGACGGTAATTTTGCGACCATTCACGTGCGCGGTTCAACGTAGACTCATAATAAAACTTAAAATCCTGCAGAGCTTTACAAAATACTACCGCGATACGTTTTTCTACAAAGAAACTTCTTTCCGTTAAATAAATGTATGTAAGACCAACAAGATAAGTGATAATTTCTCTTTTCTTTAAAACATTTACAATCATTGATTAAAAAGTCAGAAAACACAACTGCGAAGTAAAGATCTTGGTTCACCACACTAGTGCGCGTCGGTTGTGGCTTAGATTCTTTGGTTAAAAGTAATGGCGAACACCATATGGTTCTCAGGCCGTTATACAAACGCCTTCGTCGATTGTAAAGTACATTATTTTTTTCTAAATTAAGGTAATAGGTTAGCCATCTCTCTGAGGTAAAAACAGAGTATTAGTCTATATAACAGTAGAAGAAGATTAAAGAGTCAAGTTAAAGGTACTTTCAATATCTACAGAATATTTTTGTATCCCCAGATATCCGCATTAGCATAATTTATAATATTTCTATGTTATGTTTTGAATTGATACACTTTTTAAAATTAAACTGTTTCTTTTTTTAACTAATGGGTTTCCATAATACATTTAAAAAATTGAGATAATGGGTCAACAAGCTTAATCATCTTCTAGACCTTTGGAATCGTGCTTGTTTTCAGTCAGTCGTTTAAAGTTTGCAATATAATATTTGGTGTCTTTACGATCTCTAGAGGCATTTCATCAAGACCATGCGTTTTTTTAATTGAAATTTTTATGCCGTAGTTTGGATATTATTTTTGGCGATTTTTGGTGGCATTCCTAATTTGGTAACACATAAACGCTTATTCATCTTTAAAGTTTTCTAGTGTTTATTTTGCATTTATTTTGCTCTCTTCTTTAAGATTTTTTGCCGCTTCTTTAGTTTCTAAGTCAATTTTATTGACCTTTGTATCAGTTCGTTTAGTTGCAAAATAAAATTTCCTTCTAGTAAGTATCTCAAGCTTCTTTTTTTGATAATACCTTCGCATATCCGTTTAATATCAGCTTAGAGTTGAGCTTGGACTTTTTTGGTAAAGTTATCTTTATATTAGGTGCTCCCTTTTAGACTCTCTAAAACTAACGTGATTCTCATCTACTCAATCATCGCGTTATTTAGCTCTAGTTTCAGCATTATAAATGATATTTTTTCACTTTTATGGCCATCCTGCGGTTTTTGTCAACATTTTATCCTTTCTATCGTTTAGCTAACTAAACAACAATACGCCACTTTAAAATTCGTTGACTATTGTTATGTTACGAATAGACAAACTACAAATAGGTAACTCTTTTGAGCCTTGTTGGAATAATTTTATTGTGCACTTAGCCACTCTTATGAGTATTGGCTTATATTAAATTGCAAAAGATCAGGATTTTGTGTAAGGTTCCCCACTTACATTCTTGATTGATCTATCACTTTTTTTGTGCAATTTTTTCTATCTATATCAGTTTAATCACACTGTTAGAGTATTTTCTTGTTTTATTAAGTTGTGTGCATATTTTACGCCTATCCTTGATATTGCATTTGTTGTGTCTTATCTCTGAGATGGTCACGCGAAGAGATTTTTCTTGACTTTCAGTGACAATCTAATAGTGTCCTCTATTTTGTGTCTAACATGTAATGTCTTATTTGATGTTTTGACCATTTTGTCCTCCTTACGCTTTACTGTAAATACATTTTTAGTGTACTTACTTTTGTTTGTTTATTAACGACTTTAACAATAGCTGTTCGATGTGTAGTCATACTCTCCAATTTACCATAGCCCAATCTCTGTATTTGGAAATACTTGACTAGGACATCTCAGAACTAGTGATTTATCCACATAAGGCAATGCAACAAAGAAGTTCTCTCCTAAACTCTTCATCTTGACTATGTTTCATAAAGTAAAATAAGTCATTAAATTTAGAAACATGTATCTCTTATTTTTTTAACAGCCTTAAAGCTATAATCTTTATAAATTATATCTTAAATATCCAACATTACCTACTTCTTTCTAATAGTAAAATGTTTTTCGTTTTATATAAAAAGAATAATTAAATAAATTGCTCAAAGCAGTTATTTGTCTCTAGTTATCGACTTCTTTGTTTACTTCAAACTTTTTATGTGCTACACTAATAAAAGTTTTAGTGGATTAGAAGATTAAGAATACTATTGAGAACACAGTGACCATAACATAGTTACCGGTAAACTCCTCCTTATTGCGGCTTCACCGAAAGATCTTGGATTGGACAAAAGAGTTGTCTCAAAACATATTATTTCAGAGAAAAATAGGTACAAGTAATTAAATCCAATTAACAAAACTAAACATTAACTAAAAAGGAGTTAATTAAATAAATGAGAAAATTATCTAATTTTCAATTTTAGAAATTTTATGAGTATTAAAAAATGGCATTAAATTGATGATTGCAAATTTATATTTATTAAATGTCTGTAAAATATTTATTAAAAACATTGGAACGCTCATCAGTAAACTAGTGACGTCACATGAAGGCGACATGGCGGCTGCGGTACTCGATCGACATTTTGCGGACATAGTGGTGGATATGTAAGGTGAAACCTATTTTGTGCGTCTACAACGGTGCAAGCGGTGCCTATCAGAGGAGAGTAGTTTGGAAGGTAACTTCCTGTAGTTACTTCTCATACGAAGCGGTGGCACCGGTGTCATCTGGCGACAACGAGCGATCAGCGGTAACAAGCCCACTTTTGATGGCTGATGGAGCTCTATTTGCTTTTCGCGATCTTACGTAACGATGTCTCTACCTTCTGGCCAAAGATCTCGCCTCTCATTCGATTCTGTCTCACAGTAAACAAGACACACACACTCTCAACAAAATAAATAACATTATTTTCCTTTTATATTTAAACTAGGAGTTGCCCACCAAAAGATATTTTTGGCGTCCTAGACTGACAATTTTTCACCCGCCTTCCCTCAAATTTTTGCAAGGTGCGAACGTATAAATTTTTAATTAGACCGGCTTTTCCTCTGGATCAGAAACATGGTGGACGTAAGCATAAGCCGCCCATGAAATATGTAATACGTAAAGTTGAATTAATGCAAAGCTTATGCGCTCGTTCATAATGCACTCCCGTAATTTTTACGTTTTAGGTTCATTTGCAGTAATTTTTAATTTTTCTCTAGATTAATGTTGGCAACAGTAACAGAATGTTTGTTTCTATTCTAAAATAGGTGTACCGGCCGCGCGTTGCTGTGGCTTTGCTTTTACGTCCAACAGATGGCGCTGTTTTTCAAAAAAAAAGTTTTTATCTGTCACAGGTGTGACATCTATACAATACAATAATCAAAATATTTAAATAATTCAAAAACGGTTAAAGTTAGAAGGCTGATTTTTGCGCCGAATTAGCAAATATAGTTGTGAATGTGGTGTGCAAGTTTCAAGGAAATCGGTTGAAGCGTCTAGAAGGAGATAGAATTATAAGTTTAGAAAGAAAGAAAAAAAGAAAGTTAGGGAGATAAGACAATTATAAGATATAATCTAATTACCCTTTGTTTTTCATTTACCTCTAGAGTATTTACTTTTAAAATTAACTAAATTAAATTCAGAATACTTATCTATTCGATAGATTTCCTAAAAGTATTAAAATTAAAACCAAATGACTTTACGCAAATTCCTGACGCAACAAACACAAGAGAGTACATTTAGGTTTGACTGCGTCCTTTTATGGAATTTTAAAACTTACTACACATAAGAAAATGTAGTAGAACCAAGCTTAAAATGTTTTTTGTGGTAATATTCAACATTTTGCTTTATTTTTTCCCATCCTATATTTTTGCTTTTCAGACTACATCAGAGTTTCGTAAACATGTATAAACTTGATGACTTTAAAAACGTTCATTTGGGGATACATCTACTCTATAAAATAGCGAACCCCTCTTACAGTTATGAACCGATTTCAAAGATCAATACCTCATTCTAACCAGTTTGTTATCCAACCTTGCATAAAGGTTTTAGATTTTTGATTTAGGTCAAGGTTGACCTATTATAGATCAAAACATAAATTATCATGAAGTAATTAGACGGTTTAAGCCACCGTCGGTGTTTCATGCACTACGTAGTCAATTATTGCCGTTAGTAGGCACATACCGCACAACTTTGATTTATGTGAATGCTAATTATGGCTAATAAAACGATTATTGGATCATTTTTTCTTCAATTGCAAACGAAATTCTGAATAAATATTTAGCTTGAGTTGCCCGTCGGGCTATTTTGCTAACAAAGTATATTTTTGATAGATACTGTTAAATTTATGTACTGAATTGGACCAAAAGAGGTACTTTATTCACATAATACAGTGGATCTGCTTGCACGTAGGCCTGATTAAATAATAAATGAAAGTACGTTGAAGTTACATTGATAATTTGTAGCGCCAAACAATTTCAAATCAAAAATGTACGCTAACTTAAGATATATAGAACATCCTTCTCATAAAGTTAGTCGATTAACCAAAATTTATTATAGATATGATTCTAACAAAGCGGAGAAACTCATATTATTGGTCATTTAATGAACATCTGGTAAGTTGAGTTTTCTAGTGGTCTAATTTTTAGGTTTGAAAATAGTCCTTTGACTGAACTTATGCGGGTACTTAAATCTTAAATCTTAAATCTTAAATCTTAAATCTTAATCTTAAGCCGGCCTCAACAATCAGATAAGAGACGCCATGTAAAAATTTCTTTCGGAATGTTGAAACGGTGATATAAGCTTTTGTCTGGTATACAGAAAACTGTTTCGTTTGTAAGTGTGAATATTTTCCTATTTTCAAAAATATAAATAATATTCTATATGATATCTATAATAAATGACATGCGCATTATTACTGTATTTTCTAAAGTTAAATTAAGTCTTTAATATCATGTACGATTGATTTAGGTCAGCCATGTACGTATAGAAAATGCTGTTAAATTAATTGTAACGGCAGTTCTGTCACTACTTTGTTACGTGTTCCAGACGGATCTCGTGCTAAAAAACAATAATGAACTTTTTTGCGGTTCGGCTGAGGTCTGTTAATTAAAACTCTATAAAAATATTCAAATAATTTATATTAAAAGTAAAAAACGAAATCTTATGTGCAGTGGTTATCTCTTTTCATCAAAATAATTTAAAGATAGGCTGTGGAAGTCAACAAAGCACTGAATCTGAACGATCCGAGCTCGTTCCATCGTTACAACTTATAAATAATGTAAATCTAATTAGGAAGGTTTTTTATAACTCTACGCAAATACAGATTTTTATTTAAAACTGAAAGCAGGCATCGTTTTCATAACTTTCACTACATCACAAATTTTACGTGTTCGTGAGAACCAAACAGGCATTTTCTATTGTATTGTTCTGTTTAATGCAATTCTGCAAAATTACTTATCGCAAGTGGTGACTAGTATCTTGAAAATAATAAATAAAATAACCGTATATAGGGATTTGTACTATTACTGATAGAAAATGCAAAAGTATCAAAATTACAAATTACCAAATTATCAAAGTTAGAAGATATGATAACGATATGCAAAAAATCTAAAACCCATTATTCTTTTTGTTCCCTATGGAAGCCTTTACTGTAAAAGATCAATTCGTTTCACTTCTAACTTTTACAGGTACCATACGATTCTTATTTTACATATTTAATATTTTATTGAAATTGAAAAAATGCAAAGCCTGATTAAAAGAATTATAAATTATATATTGATCGACTAATGCTATTCTTTGGAAAGGGAGGTAACCTCACAAATGTATTATATCTTTTACGATAAGGTAAAATATTTTAATAACGATAAACGTTTTGTCAAAGAGTGCTAGAGTACGATGATAAACCGATTGTTAAATTTAAAGCCAGTAATGACTCTAAGAGTGATTGGAAAGAATAAAACAAGGTGGAAAACGTTTAAACCTAGAAGCTTTTTTTTCTTTTTTTAATGTCGCCTAATAAACAAAATAGGAAGCACAACAACATTAAAAATACCAATATCCTTAGCAAAATATGATAATGTTGACAATACCCCGTCAACAATGAAAAGTTTTGTAGATAACAAGGAAGTAAATATAACTAATTTTGAAACAACTGGTGAAGCAAAGTAAAGCAGAAAGCATGAGCGAAAACATGACAAAGATTAAGGCAAAGGTAGAAGAACTGGTAAAGTTTGAAAAGCTACATCAAAAAGAAGTAAAGAAGATTTTTTTAGATAAATTGCTTTTGTTTATAACGAAAGCTGTAACTAAAATGAGAAAAATATGAACCTAAAAAATAGCACTCCAAATATATAAAAAGGCCATTGAAAAGGAAGTAAAAGACTTAAGGTCAGCTGATGGATGATACTGATAAAACTTTGAAAAGTAAGGATAATTTTGGTAATATAATAAATTCACAGATTAAAAAATTTCCAAAAAACTTGCACATATAGAAAAATATAATTTACATATCTTGGAAAACAAAAGAGATATTGCAGTATTTTTCTATCCCAATAGACAAATGGAAAATAATGAAATGAAAGTACTAAGGCAAAGAATGCGGGGACCACAGTCGTCAAAAATGAGCTGTTAGAGAGTTAAATAGCTTCGATTGCAGAGTGACGGTACAAGCAGTAAAAGAAAGAGGGAAAGAACTGACAAGAAGGCAAAGTAAACGAAAGTTGGTAGGCAGCAATTTGGAATAAATTATTTATACAGGAAATATAGACACGGATTACACAAGGAAATGTGCTAAAAATGCTTTATATGATACGAATTAGAAAATCACTACAATATATATTAAACAAAATAAGATTCACACAAAAAAAATCGACACTGAAAGTGAAATCATTAAAGCACAAGTTAAATCTTGTCTAGAACTTCTGAAGAATGTGAAAAATAGTATAGAGTGATAAAGAAACAATTTAAATTGAGACCATACAAAAACCAATAAGCGCTAGGATTGCGAGAAAATCCATTGAAAAGGAAATAAAAAAATAATAATGAAATATTGAAAGTAAGAGATACACAAGAACTACGAGTATCTTTAAAAAAATTAGATTACGGTATTTTCACTAACTGCAGTGTTGTCATAAAAGAATTCTGCAATTTATCTTGCTAATAAGAAAATTATTAAAATAGTATGGGTCTCCGGTAGTGTTAGGAAGAGAGTAAATTACCATTTGATGCTTTAGATGGCTGCAATTCGGGAAATTGTATTGGAGAGGACAGACACATGCCTATATCGTAACGTGGGACGAGTGGCCATAAGGTAGACTAAACCAAACGTCGAACCCATAGAAAATTATTGTTAACTAGGAGGACACCTACAATTTATAACAATTCAATTACTATAAACTAATTTGAAGCGTATGCAAGCGGCACGTAACTTTCCGTATACATATTCTAAACAGCATGCCACTGATATAATTATTGTAAGCGAACAAAATAAATCAATTGTAGAAAGTAGAAATTGGCAGAAAAACCGGAAGATGACTTTTAGTGTGTTATTTGTAAATAAGCGAGTTAAACAAAGCATGGAAATGATATGTGTACATCAACTTTGATAAATATGGTATTTATTTTGGCTACATTTTCCCCAATATCTCCTACAAAAGATATGGGTGGAGCAAAAAGAATGCATGTTTTTGAAATAAGTAGTAATTTAGAAGAGGAAAATTGGCGACCAGAGCAGACCGTCACTAAGTAGTTCAAGGGGTTTAGTTTTAATAGCCATGGTGCAGTAAAATGTGGAGTATCACATTTTTGCCATTGAAAAATTTTTTGGAAATAACGATTCTATTACTACTGTTCAAAGTCTTTTTTGTCGATGTTTTTGTTCCATGTTGCGCGTGATGGGGTGATCTCTGATCGTAACACAGTACTCCGATGGGATGAAATGCACAACTGGATCAATTATAAATAGAAATAAACTAACCGTCTCTGTACGACTCAAACTCTAAAAAATGTTGAGAGAGTGAAAAGGAACCGACGTTCAAAGTCCTGGCGCTCCCTTAGTCGTCATCCTCCAACTTCGGATCTGTTTCCTTGCTTACTACACGACGAGTTGGAATTCCATTTTACAAAATTATAATTGTTCAAAAACTGCTTCAACTACTTCAAGACAAAAATAGTTCTGTCATAGTCACTAACTGACAATACAAATAGAAATAATAGGAGGCAACACATACAATGTTAAAGCTAAGAATATAAGAAGCGCGTGACGTAAAAACTTTATCAGAGAAAATAATCAGAGAAAACGGGGCAGCTGTATAATACACGTAATCAAATCAAAATCCAGAGAACGACATGCAACAGATATAGAAAGTGAGTTATCAAGATAATGAAATAACAAATGCTGATAAATAGTAACAACCATATAGACTGCAAGGAAAGCAAAAAAGAGCTGTGAAAGCTTGTTAATAAATCTAAAAGAAAATATCCAAAGAATTTGTATAAAAAGCTAAAAAACTAAATATAGGACGATGGCTATAAAACAGCAACAAAAATTTTGAGGGAATTAATTCAAACGATTTCAGTGCGGAAAGAAAGAGAAAGACTATTCACTTTTATTTTAATGGATAAACGGTAGGTGGGATAAAATTAATGCAACCGACAAACTGAAATTATTTAAGTTGTAATTCAGACTTTAGAGGTAGGTTAACCGTGCTGTAAAGAAGTGCGAAATAAAATGGTGTATGCTGGTTAGTCTGTATGTGAAAACGCATTTAATATTGCATACCACAATATAGTGTGAAAGATTTAGGGAACAGAGGTATTTCAAAACACTTCATGGAGTTAAGATGAAACTACCAAACAAATATTCTTCTAAAAATGGTGAGAACCGATGAGAAAACCGAGAAGATCAAAATGAGTACAGAAATACCTCAAGGTTCCGTGCTAAAACTTCTGCTATGGAATATCTTGTATGACAGGTATGTTGAAGTTTGAATTAACAAATATACCATTGCATTTTTGGATAATCTTATACTGATGGTAACAACAAAAGTAAAGAAATGTAAATTGAAATTGAAATTAGTATTTTAAAATACAAAAGCCATTATTGTAGAGAGCGAGAGGAAAAGAAATCACCACCCAACCAAAACGTTAAGATATCTTAGAATGACTTTGGATGGATGAAGAAACTACGCCTAACCCAAAAAATGTAGTGATCAAAACAGAAAACAGGAGATTGGTGCTGTGTATAATGTCAAATATTAAGGAAGGGATAATCACAAAAGGGGGTCCGGTCCTGGTGAAAGGAAAAGTGACAGCTGTGATTTATGGTTAAATAGTTTGTTACGTTTTTTAATAGGTTAAAGTGCCAAATAATTAGTGAAAGTGAGTAAATATAACAAATAAAGAAACTGTAAGAAAGAAATAAACATCAAATAAGGTAGGACTAACATAAGTATTGAATAAAGCAAATATAATACGAACGGCTGCTGCGCTAAGAGCAAGCCCATCGACGCGGGTCAACCGAGGCCGCGCGCGCTTATCGCGGTGCAGCGAAAAATACGTGAAACGGACAGGTCAGGGTTAAGGATTATTGGAATAGATCAACGATTAAGTGAAATATCAAAAAACGAACGTACCAGGCTGCAACTAAAATAAAAACAAAGAACATAGTGTAAGAAAAAAAAACAGCTAATAAAAAGTGAAAGCGCGGGAAAAACACGCGATCTGTGTAGGACAAACTACAACCAAAAACAAAGTGGACGGTGTAACAAAAGAAGGAGTCCGCCAGCGTAAATAATAAAGTTACCAACTTTTTATTCTTAAACGCATCAAAGTAAGAAAGAAGATGGAAGGAACAGAGAAAAACACAGAAACAGAATTAACACTAGTCGACATAATGCGTAAATTAATAACAATGGGGAGAAAAATTGACAATACGAATGACAGTGTTAAGCAAAGCGGAGCAAAAATAAAAAAGTTAGAAAATATAATAAAAAATATAATAAAAAAATAAAGATTCAGATGCTGGAGGAAGAAGTAAGAAGAAAGAACATTGTAATTTTCGGAATCCTAGAGGAAGGAAACTAAACCACGGAAAAGTTAAAACAAATATTACTAAACCTGATACACAGAATGGAAATAAATTTGCAGGATCATGAAATAGACTTCCTGCACAGAATAGGAGACCCAAAAATCAACAAAAATAGACCTATTAAAGTGGGGCTGACAACAAGAATAAAAAGGACAGAATTTACAAAGTTAAATAAGTTGAAAGGAACGGAAATATGGATAAAGGAGGATATTACAAAAAAACAAGAGAAGCAAGGAAAATATTATTGTCTCACATGATAGACGCTAAAAAAAGGAATGAACGCCATCATAATAAAGGACAAACTAACCATAAATGGAGAGGAATGGAAGCAGGAAGAGATAATGTGTCTAAGCGAAACAGAAGAAAGTGAGGTAGAACAAGAAGAAGGGAACACAGACAATAAAATAATGAAAGACTCCAAGAAAAGAGAGAGGTCAACAGACGAAGAGACAGATCAAACAACGAAAACAGTAGTTACCAAAGGGGCAGTGCCCAAGAAGAATAGACTCTGGACACAAAGCCTACCTGCACCACGTACAAAAGGAAACGACCCGAAACAAACAACAAGCACAATAGCAGAACGGGATGAGGAAAAAATGAACAAAACAATCGGCAAACTCACATATGTAGATCACAATGCAAAAAACTTAAAAAACTAGCTATAAAAAAAATCGCACGGAAATAAAGGCAACGAAACGCAATGGAAATGGACATAGTAATTTAGACATAAATACAAACCAAGCTAAAGTAACAAGAAATAGAAAAAACAAATGCAAAAAAAAAGAAAAATATAATAAAAATAGGCACGTAGAACATAAAAACGCTATTAATCCCGGGAAAAATGATACAAATAGCAAAAGAAATGGAAAAATATAAATTAGACATATTAGCATTACAAGAAATTCGGTGGAAAGGAAGGGGAGAAATTAGCAATGCAAATTTTACAATGGTATACCCAGGAGAAGAAACCCAAGGAAAGAGTGGAACAGGTTTTATGGTAGCAAAAAAGTCAACTCAAACAATAATGAAATTTACACCAGTGAATGGAAGAATATCAACACTAAGAATTAGAGGGAAACCAAAAAATGTCACTATCATTAATGTATACGCACCAACGGAAGAAGCCGAGGAGAAGGAAAAACACAAATTTTATGAAGAACTAGAAAAAATAACAGATGGAATAAAAAAAGACATCCTTATGATACTGGGGGACTTTAATGCAATGGTGGGGAAAGAAGAATGGCTCAGAGGGGTTGCACTATTCATGAGAAGACAAATGACATTGGACTAAAACTATGTAATTATGCGGCAGCAGCAGATCTAGTAATAAGTAGCACCAAATTCCCACACAGAAGAGAACATAAGAAAACCTGGCTTATACCCAGAAGAAACAAGGGCAACCAAATAGATCATGTGTTAGTCTCAAAAAACGTAGCAACAGCTGTACAAGATGTCAGAACCTTCAAAGGTGCCAACGCAGACACAGATCACTTGTTGGTAATAACAAAACTAAAGCAAAAAATAACAAAAGATTGGGAGAAAATTAATCAAAGAAGAAAATGGGCAGTTGAAAAATTAAACAATATGGAAACCAGGAAAAAATATATAGAAGGAATTGAACAAAAATAACCAACCAAAGAGAGCACCAGAAGAAATCGAAAATGAATGGAAAACATTAAAAGAATAAGCATAATGGACACAGAAAAAATTAAAAAAATAAAATATGGTTCGATGAAGAATGTGACAGAGAAATAAACAAAAAGAGAGACGCTAGATTGAAATGAATAAACACAGGAAAGAACGAAGACCACGAAAAATATAAAGAGATAAAGAAAAAAGCAGACAAAGTATTTAAAACGAAAAAAAGAGAATGAATAGGTCAAGAAATAGAGGAAATAGAAACCAATAGAAGACACAACTGTACTAGACAGATGTACAAAAACATAAAAAAGACAATAAGAAACTACCCAATCAAGAAAAGAGGAATGAAAGATAACCAAGGACAAACATACTATGAAGGAAAAAAGATTAAAGATATACGGAGAGAGTATTATCAAAGCCTACTATTCAGGGAAGAAGATGAAGAGCAAAGGGAAATGGTAAATGAAAAAAATGAATACATAGACAAAGAACCAACCTATGAGGAAGTGGAAAAAAATATAAAAAGAATGAAAAATGGTAAAAGCCCGGGTGTAGATGAAATAAACGGAGAAATGATAAAATATGGAGGGAAAGAACTGCACAAAACAATACACAAACTAATAACAGCAATCTGAAATGAAGAGAAGATGCCAAAAGACTGGGAAAAGGGAAGAATCATACCGATATATAAACTATAGGGGAATCACGCTCCTCAACACAACATACAAGATTTTCACATGTATTACAACAGAGGTCAAGTATCCATACGGAAAATAAAATCGGGGACTATCAATATGGATCCCGCCCAGGCAAGTCAACAGTAGACGCCATACATATCATCAACCAAATAATAGAAAAAGCGTACGAATACAATATCGAATTACATCTCTTATTCATAGACTTTCAAAAAGCTTTTGACCAAATTAAAAGACCACAAATAGAGGATATGAGAGAAATCCAAATACCATCGAAACTAATACGACTAACTAAAATGACGATGGAGAATTCAGAAGCGACAGTACAATTACAAGAAGGGGACACAAAATATTTTGAAACCAACTTAGGGGTAAGACAAGGAGATGCACTATCACCCAACCTATTCAACATAACACTAGAGAACATCGTACGAAAAACAGACCAAACAGGCACAATTGTGAACAAAGAGATGCAAATTTTGGCATATGCGGATGATTTAGTAATAGTCTCAAGAATCAAAACTAAACTACAACAAACACTTAAAACAATCTAAACAGAAGCAAAAGCAAGAGGTCTTACAATAAATGAAAAGAAAACAAAATACATGTGCTGCACACGAGGAAAAGGAGATAACCAAAACCAATACAAAATCGGAAGTCACAAATTTGAGATAATACAAACATTCACATACCTAGGAATGGAAATAAACAACCAGGATATAAAAGGAGGGTTTAAATTATTCAACATATATAAACCATTACTGAAAGACCGGAAAATCACGAAAACAACAAAACACTAATAAGACCCACAATAATATATGCAGCAGAGACGATAAGAATGACGAAAAAAGAGGAAGAACAACTGCGTATTCTCGAAAGAAAAATTATGAGGAAGACCCTAGGACCAATGAAAATGGGAGACAACGAATATAGAATAAAAATGAATAAGGAAATAGAAGAAGAACTGAAAGGAGAAGACATTGTCAGGGAAATAAAAGCACAGCGAATAAGATGGCTAGGGCATATAGAAAGAATGGATAGAAATAGAATGATAAAGACAATAACCGAGTGGAAACCAGAACAGGCAAGACCACGAGGAAAACCCAAAAATAGATGGAAGGATGAAGTATTGGGAGATTTAAGAAGAATGAACGTAGTAAACTGGAGACGGACCGCGACCAACAGGAAAGAATGGAAGAAAAGGACATATGAAACGGAAATCACAACTAAAGGCACTAATCCAACTAAAAGGATTAAAAAGCCCATGAAAGGGCGCCAATGATACCTCCCAGGAGGAATTACGGCATACATACATAATCACAAAAAGAGAAGTAGTGTTCTTAGTAATAATATGATATAGAACATGTAATATTAAGAAGTGTAATAATACATGTTATGCTAGAGGAAGCGCACAGAAAGTTTTTTTAAATTGTGTCGATGAAACTGTTATTAAAGGAACCAAAGAAATATTTTAAAAGATAGCTAGAACAGATAATGTAGTACAATAGCAAGCTTAATGGAATGAAAGTAACAAAAGGTTAATGGACTAAAAAGATAATTTTTTTATAGCAAGCTGGCTAGAGTGTAAATACAAAAGGTTTATTACCTCATCTAAGCTTTAATCGAGTATGAAATATATAAAATATACATAAAAGAGATCGAGAAAGGTGAGAACATCTGCGCTTTTGTGCAAAAGTAGAACATAACCTGTTAACTTGTCCCCTAAATCCAAGTAACCTAATACATTCCATGATACAGTCAAAGTTTAACTAGAATATTATGTAGTTTATGATTAAGAGTATAACGGAATATAAGGAAATAGAAAAGGCAGTGATATATGATAACAGTTCCACAGTACACACGCATGATAAAGAAGAAGGTTTTTGATAAATGAGTCCTGTACTACTAGCACTGGTGTCCATAATACACTTCTTTAACTTGGTTGGTCTCTATATATAAATTCATAGAAAACGTTTTATGTTGCATAAACTAAATGATAATTAGTTGCTGGTTTCTTCTTTCTTCATCTTTAGCCATGGGTTTCATTAAATTTTTTTTGCAAACAACTACCAACTTTTATTCTTGGTGTTGCAAAATTGTCGGCCAAGAAGAAAATGATATTTATTTGTATTTTATTTTTCCTCTTTAATTTCAATCGTCATGCCTGATATAATGTGGTTCTACTTTAACAAGCATAGTTTGTACAAAGAGATTTCAATTAATTGTATCGCTTATTGAATTTGCATAGAATAAGTTGTACCAAAAAGACATTACAAAGTTTTGTAAATTGAAAGCTCTGCTACACTTGTGGTTATTACTTTCTCTGAGAATAATTTTTCCATGCTAATTTTAGTCTCTTGAAAACTATTTAATGGAAAAATGTGCAAGCGATAGCTCTAATGAAGGTAACATTGCATTTTTTTATTAATGACACTTTATTGTAAATTTTCAATCTATGAGTACTTAAACTACAAAGTAACAAGTAAACAACATATTACTTTATTATTTGTTGATATTTTTTGTTAATTACCATCTATTAATGGGTCACCAGAATTTCCTTAATGAGATCTTTGTCTTTTTAGTCTTCCGCTTATTAACTGTTGGTTAGTTATTAATTGATCGTTATGCGTTAAGGTGTAGTTACGATTGTATTTGGTTGAGATTTTGATTACTTCATTGACTTATAGGATTCCAAAGTCTCGATACTATAAGTCAACCCCATATGTCTGAACGGCTTTATATAGTAGTAGTTTATTAAGGTCAGCTGGAATTTTTGGTCACTTATTCAGTACATCATTTTTGGTTTTAGAGTGACTTGGTAACGTTTAGCTTTTATTCATATGGGATTTCTATGTTGACTTTTGATTTAGGTGGAGTCCAAGGTGTTTTTTCACGATTTTGATTGGTATGCGCATATTATTGATGGTAACTTGAGGACAATTGCTTCGTCTAGTAGCAAAATGTTGTTTATGTCGATTTACTTGTATTACATAGCTGTGTCATCAACAAACATGGCAATTAACGCTATGTTAGTTGTTGAGACATCTGTAGTATAGAGAAGATACAGAAAAGGGCCAAGGATGCTACCCTGTGGAGTACCGGAGTTATTAGGGTGGTAGTTTAATAGAAAATCTTCAAATTTAATTTGAAAATGCCTTTCATTTAGGTAAGAATTAAATAATAGGTAGATTTGGTGGTGTAGCTCCTTTATTTGGTTTACTTAGTCGTCTACGTTGCCATATAAGGTAACACGAGCTAAAGTTTTTCCAACATTAAAAAATAAAGCAAAACTGCGAAATGTTTCAGCACATCCTCGTCGTTAACTCTTTGCATGCTCCAGGAATTCCGTAGGTTTTCGCTGTCAGCGACGCAACCTCGTCAAAAGGCAGGCATTATACAACGCCGGACGAGAACGCAGGCTGAGAAGCGTGAAAATGTAGATCGCACAATTAAAGTCAGAACCAGGTTGAGCGCCATTCAAAATTTCGTGCCTCGTCCATTACTAAATCGCCTTTTCACACACTTGAAATGTATGAATGGAATGTTGCCTCATATGCATGCAACGGTAATTACCAGCGGCGTTGAGTTGTATGAAACGCAGCGGCCCTCGTCTCGCCGCTAATTGCTGGCGGCGAGGTTGACACATTCGGTGTAATTTAAAACCGTCTTCCAGGATTTATCCAGTTATCGCGTTGCAAAACGGAGGCACATATCATGGCAGTACATCTAAGTCATTTATGTAGGCAATGTAGTGCAATCGTTAGTTTAATGAAATCTCGAGTTTTCATTCTGCTCTGAACTTATAAAAATCTTTCATTTATCTTAATTTTATAAAGCATCTTCCATGTTTTATTAGACGAATGAAAGCCTCCTGGAGTAATTACTATGGACGGCACGTTACAAGGTATTGGTAAGATGATCTATTCATTACACTTTACATTCGACTTTCAGGGTGCTTATTTATACAAGCTGTTGTTTATTTTTTTTAGTTATTCAACGGGTTTCCGAGAGCGCCGTTTAAATGATAATGTTTTGACTAGCTTAATGTCATTGAATAGAGCCCTCGTTGTACGACGACGTTTCAACATTGTTATAGTGTAGCAATAACTAAACGACTCCACTTTAGCTCAATAAAGGACGTGTGCTAGCAATTTCTTCATCTATTTATCAACATTCTTAACTAAATTATTTAGACGACGCCACCATTGAAATTAATCGTGCAAAAAATTTAAAATTTTCTTCTTTTTCTTCTTATCGTCTTCTCTAATCGGAGGTTGGCTGTCATCACTGTTATACGTATTTTGTTGGCGGCCGCTCGGAATAATTCGGTGCTGCTGCAGTTAAACCAATCTCATAGATTTTTCAGCCGTGATATTCTAGGTCTGCCAGCATTCCCTTTCTCCTTTATTTTACCTTGTATTGGAATTTCTCATTAAATGAAAAGAATATAATTATATTTCTTGACATTGTTCAAAAAAATGTTTTTTTTGCCATTCTAATTTTCCTTTGTATTAGTTTATGTAGCTTCTTATATTCTTCCGCATTATTTTTTTCTTTCTTTTCTCTCCATGAGATCTAAGATCTTCTCTGTTATACCATGTTTTTTACTTTAATGTAATCGGCGGAAATTTGACTTACCCAGTTTTTCACATTTCTGGACGAAATATAGACTCAGGACAGCAAAAAAGTTGGTTTGAGCCATTGGCTTGTGTGTGTGTGTGTGTGTGTGTGTCTGTCTGTCTGTCTGTCTGTCGGTCTGTCAGGAAACAGGATATCTTGAGAACCGTAAGAGCTAGAGACTTGAAATTTGGTATGCAAGTTACTTGTAGATAGGGCACGCAGTGCGAAGCTTTTGGTAAAAATCGGCCGAGTCGTTTGGTCGCAAGGTCGCAAAATCGGTCGCAAAGCAGTCGCGAATCTAAACGGTTGAAGATACAAAAAAAGTTATGAGAATAAAAATGATTTGTTATCATGAGATAAACATGAATTTAAAATAAAAGTTGGTAAAATAGGAACTCGAAAAAAATTGCAGCTCAGGATTTTTAATATACCGGATGTTCATAAAATGTTTCGGGAAATTTATATTACCGGATAGATCAGATCGAGACGAACAAAAAATTACAATGCAATTTTTTGATCCGAGGTCAAATAAATAAGTTATAGCCGATTAAAAAATAATTAAACGGACCAATCACAGCGCGCTTGGAGAGCTTCCTGGCCGACTGCGGGAGGACAGGGGGGAGCGCTTGGCCGCTAGGAGGGAGCACGCAGACGATAATGGGGAAGGCTGTGCGGCCGAGCTCGCACGGTTACCTTCAGTGACGTAGCAAAATTTTAAGTACGAGTCAATTATTGTCTTGTACTGTTTATTTTAATCAGCTTTCGAGTGTTGGACTCGCGCCTCGTCCTTTTTTAAAATAACAAGTTCCGGGATGAGAGCAGCGCAGGGCCGAGACGATGAACCCGGTATAATATATAATAATAGGATAAGGAATGGTGTAATGTTGACACCAGATTTTTTCTTTATTCGTTTACTTATTAGTTGTTCTTTGGCTACAGTTGACAACACTTTTTGTATCTGGTTCCATTTTCCGTCAACACTAACTTCGTCTTTTTGTAACTTAATGGTTTTTATTTTTTTATTTATTGTATGTTTTACTGTATCATGTAAATAGAAATTTTTTTAAAGTCTTGTGTCTAATCCAGTCGCTGTGTAATTTTAGATGTTTTTTTTTTGGAGAGTGGTATTTTAAAGTGGATTCCTATGTTCTGTGGGGCGTTGATAACGAATATGATAGTCAAATTTGTCTTGGGCCGCTGCGCTCCAAAATATGGGCATTTTTTAATGCCCAAAAAGCCGTTTTTCGGTTTTCGGGTTTTACAGGAAAACTATGGCTTATATGAAGTAAGTACCGCATTATAAAAATTGTAGGTATTATTAAAACGCGTCGATTGATACCAGCTAGGAAAAAATGTGTTGGGCCAGCTAGCTGTAGGCCCATTTTAGACATTTAAAAAAAAGTAAAAAAAATTATTGTAACCTGATTATTAAGTTTAAAAATTGTAAATGCCAAAAAAAAGTAGTATTTTCCATCTATTTTTATGCCCTTCTTGTATTTTTGAGATATCTCATAAGGGGGCGCTACAATAGGCCATTTTCGAAAAACCGTAAAATTGCGATTACAAGACGAATTTTGAATTTTTTGACCCAAAACTAAAAGCATTCGACAGATTTTGATATTTCCACATTGAATTCCAAACTCGAGCATTTTGGTCCGAATGTGGCAATTTGGCGCCTCTCCTAGGCCCAATTTGGATCTTCCGGGGAAAACTTTGAATTTTTGAAAACTAGATACGTGAACCAATAGAAAGCTAAAAATGCGTATGCCTAGCTCATTTTAAAAAAATTTGGCAGCGATGTGAACAAATAAAAAGTGTTAATTTTAAAACGACTTTTTGGTAGATAATAGCACGCGATATTTCAATCAAATTTAAACTTTTGTTTTTGAAAATTCGTTAAATTGACATTCATAATAGGTGTATAAATAAGTTCTCAGCTTTAATTTCACAGGACGCAAATCACCGTTTACATGTAACGTATTAGTCCACCCTCTTGCGGTTTTAAAGCAATGACATTTGGTCTTTCGAAACATCATGCGATTTGGCGTTTGATGCACATAACCTCAATAATCAGCTGTGTTCACGATGGCATATTCGATTTTCTATCCACTTCGCGTTTCGTCTTAAGAAAAGCGCCGCTGAAGCCACCGAAATGATTTGTGCTGCATATGGTGAGAATGCTGTAAGTTATGCAACGTACAAAAAGTGGTACCAAAGATTTCGCGGAGGAGAGTTTAGTCTTGAAGATCAACCACACGCTGGACGCCCTCAAACATTTGACACGGATGAGCTGCAGACGCGTTAGACTGGGAACTTCTCCCACATGCGGCTTATAGCCCAGACATGGCCCCTTCCGATTATCATTTATTCCGGTCGTTACAGCATCACTTGGCTGATCCGCACTTCAAAACAGAAGAAAAGTCCGAAAATGCATCAATAACTTTATCGTCTCGAAGCCGGTGAGCTTCTATCACCCTGGAATTCGTAAGCTACCCGAAAGATGGCAAAAGGTCATCGATGCTAACGGAGAATACTTTGATACTTAAGCTTTTTTTGTTTGTTTTTAAATAAAACTTTAATTTTGCAGAAAAAGCTGAGAACTTATTTATAACACCTATTACATAGAAAAATATAAAAACTTTCTATAGGTATGTATGATGTATGTATGTGTGTATGTGTGTGTATGTGTATGTGGGCGCTCGTTTTTATTTTCTTTTTGAAATAATTCAATATTATCGTTGCCCATCGAAATTTGCAACTGATAATATACTCTATATAATGGTATTCTGCCGCATCATCGGTTGGCGGTATACTTTCCAATTCGCAATCCGATTTTTTCGTGCATTTTTAAAACAAATATACGGTAGATGACCGAGATCTCTTATATCGTTCTTGTTTGATTTCGGCGCATACAAATTATAAATTATAGATCGACCGATTTCAAATAATTTTATCTGATCTGGTTTAGTTTTATAAAATTCGGCAAGCTCATCTACAGCAAATTTTTCAATAAACAATTTTAATATACCCAACCGATGAAAAGCAGATGTGGTATCGGATCCACTTAGAGCGTGGAAAAAGCCAATAACCGGAACAATTTTTGCAAATTTAAATGATTTCTGATTATAATGCGGCTTTAAAAAGTGAATTTTCGGTTTAACTTCAAGTGTGTTTGCTAATTGTATTAGAAGAACTAAAACATCAGTATCTTCGGCCACGATGACAATATTACTATTTACATTTGTTTCTTTATTACTAAGATTGATAGCTGTTCTAACTATTAGAGCATCAGCATCTCCTGTTGCTTGTATAACATTATTACCATTATTACGCATAAATTGTCTTTTATTGGTTGTATTGGATAAAACCTTTTCTTTAATAATTAAACAATTATTTTCTAATTTTACCGAAACATCTGGGACAATATGCGTTTTTCTTTGTAACCTTTCGGGATCTTTGGTACAGCTATCGTAGCCATATTTAATGTAAGAATTTATAACTTTCCACACGACTTTATATAATAAGAATCCGCCGTCGATAACAAATATTCGATTTTGAAAAAAAGGAAACGGAATTTCGCGAAAGAAACTATATAAAGCAGATTTTTCATGTTTTCTCATGCCGTTAATATCAAATAATGACAACGCAACAGGGGACAGCTCATACTTAAAAAATCTTAATAAATCGTCGCTTTTTTTATAAGACTTATTCACTGAAATAATACCAAGGGGTTAATTGAAATTTTCTCTCCATATACCATAGACAAGTTTTTCACACAATTTTTCTTTCTAAAAAATATTCTTCATACTTTTTATTCAACATATTTCTATAACTAGCTAAATCCATCTCAAAAGCTTTATGACAGTTTACTTCTTTGTTTGCAATGTGATTAGTACTAACGCATAACAAACGATCATTCACTGGAAATGGAGGATGATCATTGAGCCATTCGATTAATTTAGCCATATCAGCATTATCTCTTTTGATTCTTGATCTACGAGCATCAACTGAGACATGCTGTTCTGATGATTCAAAAGTGATGTCACAAAAATTTCGCATTGCGTCAATAATGTCCACCAGAAATGGCATTGCATTTATGAACTTTATCAGCAAATGTTCAGAGACACCACGTCCGCGAGTTTAACCATCGTTTAATTTAAAAGAACGCATTAGCCACTGCTTAATGGCAATGTCCGTCCATATTCCTGTCCAAAATCTTGGAGATTGCCTAACGGTATATATATATATATATATATGAATTGCTTTTGCATAGTGTAATCGGCCACTAACATGGAAAATTGGTAGCATTTCCTTAATAGTTTTTATTTGCATTGCCCAGTTGCCAGATCTTTCAGATTCTAAATAAGATTTTAATAGTGTTATCATATGAAAATATTGAACTCATAAAGCTGCAGTGTGACATCTTGAATGCAATTCATTGACAAATTGGCAGCCAATGGCTTAGAATATTCAGCCAATTTTTGTTTTTCAAGGTCAGTCGCAAAACACACACATCAAACACAAGAAGAAATGGAAGAACACGAAGAAGAAGTAGAAACAAAACAAGACGAAATAACATACATCGAAGTGTCAAATGCAATCAAAGAACTACGAACAGGAAAAGCTAATGGACCAGATGAGGTCGCGCCAGAAATGATAAAATGGGGAGGAACAAAACTAACGGAATGGATGACAGACCTAATAAAAAGGATATGGAAAAACAACGAAATACCAAAAGACTGGGAGAGAAACACAATAATTCCAATACATAAGAAGGAAAAGAAACGATTGTGATAATTATAGAGCGATATGTCTGGCATCAGTTGCAATAAAAATATACAGTAAAATATTAGAAAATCGACTAAGAGAAGAAATAGGAGACAAAATAGAAGACGAACAAGGAGGCTTTAGAGCAGCTAGACAAACAACGGGCCATATCAGTGTCATAAGAAAACTAATAGAAGATAGAATAGCAACAAATACACAACTATTCCTAACGTTCATGGATCTGAAAGCGGCTTTCGACACGGTTAACCGAAACAAAATATGGCACTGCCTGCAACAGCTACAAGTCACAAAACAATTGAGGATTGCAATAAAAAACGTCACAGGAATTATCCAAATAAATGGGATGAAATCAGAACCATTCAAAATAGAAACGGGATTAAAACAAGGTGATTCGCTAAGCCCGTTACTCTTTATTATATACATAGATCGAATAATGAAAAACTGTATAGAAAAAAACCCAAAAACTATAATAGGATATAAAGACATGAATCCAATAAAAATAGAAGCACTCATATATGCAGATGATATCGTTCTGACAACAGATACAGCCACAAAAATGCAAAAATCAATAGACATATGGACATCAGAACTGGAGAAGATGGAAATGAAGATTAACGAAAACAAAA
This sequence comes from Sinelater perroti, assembly GCA_036346155.1. Lineage (NCBI taxonomy): Eukaryota > Metazoa > Arthropoda > Insecta > Coleoptera > Elateridae > Sinelater > Sinelater perroti. The sequence goes on from JARFIY010000276.1 coordinate 901,423, forward strand.
CAAAAGTAATGCAAGTCACAAGGAAAAAAGAAGAAAACATCCACCTAACATATAAAGGAAATCAACTAGAAGAAGTAACGGTATTCGAATATCTAGGATCAATAATCAGTAACGATGGCAAAATAGAAATGGAAGTGGCTAACAAAGCTAGAAAAGCGATCAACATGTATTATACAATAAACCAAACAATATTAGGAAAAAGGGAAGTAAGAATAAGCACAAAACAAATGGTATACAACACAGTAGTAGCACCAACATTACTATACTCAATAGAGGCGCTAACAACTTTACCAGAACATAAAAGAAAATTAACTACTGTAGAAATGAAATTCCTCAGAAAAATACAAGGAGTTACTAGACTAGACAGAATAAAAAATGAAACGATATATAACGAACTCAAACAAGAAAAGATAACGAACAAAATAGAAAAGAAACAATTAAATTGGCAAGCACATATTATAAGAATGGAGCCCGAAAGAACAACGAAAAAATATCTACAATCAAAAACAACACACAAGAAGGCATCGGGAAGACCACGGAAAACGTTAACTAACATAGTCCAAGATATAGCAAAAGAACATGACACTACACTTGAGGAACTACAAAAAATTACAAGAAATCGAACTCAATGGAATAAGTGGGTCCTAGAACACTACCCGACACCTTAATGGTACAAGGGATGATGAAAAAGAAGAAGAAGGTCAGTGAACTCCAAATCTTCAAAAATGATTCTTGCTAACGCGGTGTGGACTAGAGTGTGTGCTCGTAAAGCTCTGCTATAAGCATGTCCATCAAGTATTTTTTCTAAAGAATTAAAAGCATATATTTCTCCCAAAACATATTGTAAACCACGGCTCGCCCATCGTTTATTTATTTATAAATACAATTAAAAAAAAGAAAGCCAGCAGGGCTACTTGAATTTGACTCATTTGGAGTTTTATGTTGATTTATGTGCTTGGATTTCATGTTCTTTGGTTTAGCACGCCGGGTAACGGAGTTTAGTGAGTTCTCTGATGCATTGCGCATATTCGTCTCTACAGGACTGTCTAGCCACACTGCGCAGAATAAAAAAAACGCACGTTTATTTAACGTCCTCATCAGCACATGCACAGAACACATATATATTACAACAAAATGCGCGTGCGCCTGCAGGCCCTCCACCTTTTTCTAAACAGCTGTTGGGACAGTTGTAGGGTCTCGCATGAACATAATAATAAAGTAAAAGAAAGTAAAAGGCGCGTACTTTTTAAATAAAATATGCGACTTTATAAATTAAAAAACATAATAAAAAACAAGCGCCCGCATACACATGCGCACACACAAGTACACATACATACATCCATACATACCTAATAGAAAGTTTTTTATTTTTCTATGTATGAATGTCAATTTAACGAATTTTCAAAAACAAAAGTTTAAATTGGATTCAAATATCGCGCTATTATCAACCAAAAAGTCGTTTTCTCCAAAATAAAATTAACACTTTTTATTTGTTCACATTGCTGCCAAATTTATTAAAATGACCTAGGAATACGCATTTTTAGTTTTCTATTGGTTCATGTATCTAGTTTTCAAAAATTTAAAGTTTTCCCCGAAAGACCCAAATTGGGCCCAGGAGAGGCCCAAACACGTTTACATTAATATTTCGACCGGATCTCAACCAAAATAGATCTGCTTGAGCCCAAAATTTTCATCATAAAAAATTCTACCAACTGTGAAAATTTCTTTTTTTTTACATGTAAGCTAATCTTAAAATTTTTCAATTTTTTCAAGGTTAGAAAATTTCAACATGGCGCCAAATTGCCGCAATCGAGCCAAAATGCTCGATTTTGGAAACCAAGGTAGAAAATATTTTAAAAATTTCAAAATTCGGTTTGTAAATGCAATTTTACGGTTTTTCGAAAATGGTCGACTGCAGCGCCCCCTTATGATATATATCAAAAATTCAAGAAGGACATAAAATAGCTAGAAAATACTACTGTTTTTTGGCATTTACAATTTTTTAAACTTAATACTCAGGTCACAATAATTTTTTTAATTTAAAAAAACGTCTAAAATGGGCCTACAGCTAGCTGGCCCAACACATTTTTTCCTAGCTGATATAAATCGACGCGTTTTAATAATACCTACAATTTTTATAATGGGTACTTACTTCAAATAAGCCATAGTTTTCCTGTAAAACCCGAAAAACCGAAAAGCGGTTTTTTGGGCCTTAAAAAAATGCCCATAATTTGACTATCTGATTTGTCATCAACGCCCCACAGAACATAGAAATCCACTTTGAAATACCACTTTGAAATACCACTCTTCAAAAAAACCATTTTTGATCATTTTTCACGACACAGCGACTGGCCTAGTCTATATAGTTGTTCTGATGTCTTACAATCTTCTTCACTCTCACATTAATTTTCGCTATTACAAGGTCATGGACATGTTTTTGTTTACTTAATAGCATTTTTATTTTGTTTATTGATTGGTATGTAATCAATCTGATTATTTTTCCTGGCTTATCAGCTGAAGATTTCTATGTGTATAGTCTACGAGCCGAAAGTTTAAAAAGCGTACTTGTAATCACAAGGTCTTTGTCTTGGCAGAATTGTATCAAGCGATCTCTCTATCATTTCGTTTACCTAGACCAAACTCTCCAGTACATCCTTCAGTTTTCGTATTTTCAACTTTTGCATTTAAATATCCCATCACTATTGTAATATCTCTGTGTCTGATGTTTCTAAAAGATTTGTTCTAGCTGTGCATAGAATCTTTCGATTTCTTCTTCTCCCTTATCTGCAGTTGGTGCATAGATCTGTATAATATTCATTTTTCCTGATTTTGTTTTTAACTGTAGCATCATGGCTCTGTCTGAGTAGGGTGTGAAGTTCATAACTGATGTTGATATTTTCTTATTCAAAAGTACTCCGATTCCATATATATGTTCAAGGTCATTATTGCCTGAATAATAATACATTGTCCCATTGTTTGTTATACAGATACCATTTTCTGACCATCTCACATCACTTAGCCCCCGTATGTTTATATTTAATCTTTCCATTTCTAGTACAATATTCTCTAGTTTACCTGGTGCAAATAAACTGTTTGGGTTCTATGTTCCAATTCTCATATTATTCGTGGATAACTTCATAACTTTGCTCATAATGGTTCTCTCCGAAAACCCAATTGGGGAACTTCGAAATATTTAGTTTTGAGCGCAGTTATGATAGTATTTACTACGGATATCCATATGAACCTTTACTTAATGCAGTGGTTTCCACTTGCTTTCTGCATCCTTATGCCGTTGACTATTCGATATAGTTCATCCGCCTTAAGGTGCCTGTTTCTCAACCCCAGGACAAAAGAGTGCTCTACGTCTGCTGGTCCTCCATCCGAAGCTGTTGACCATAAAATATTAAAGTATTTTAATTACTGATTTGAGTAAACAAAAATATGAACTCAATCAGAAGCTTGGAATACATTATTATTAGACTTTGAAGTTGTACATTCATCGATCACAGATGTATAATAAATTTTTAAAAACATTTGTATTCTAACAGAAATAACATGTCACAAAGCGACAAAAATTATTTAGGAACTTTCCAAAAGGATCGATCACCGTCCGTGTTATTTGTAGTGGAGCATTTCTGATTCGTTTTAGAACCGCGCGTTTGAATATAAGGAGAAGAGGTGGGAGTTCGCGGTAGTCGAATAGGAAAAATCATACAAAGAGCAACGGTGGTAAAAATAAATTAATGTTGTTGTACTACCCGTTGATCGTTGCGTTGATAGTATTATAATTTATAATTATTGTGCAGCAGTGCAGCAGTGGCGACTAAAGTTTAGTTTTGAATTAAATCGTTGTTATATTCATAGTTCAGCTGTCATAAAGACTAAACAAGTGACAAAGACAATAGAAATTTGTTAAAAAGCAAAGTGGGGCAAAAATCAGAAAACGTTCGAACGACTTCAAGCTTAAGTTGTAGTGTAACAGCTACAAGAGACTTCGAGCTTACAGAGCTCTAAAAATACTCTCAAAGAGGTAGGCCCAATTATATCACTTGATCACTCGGTATTGTAGTGCGTAAACAATGAACTTTGTAAGTTAGTAACGTACAATAGCATTCAACAGTCTGACTTTAAAAAATCTGAAAGAAAGTATGTTATTCAAAAGATTTTTTGTACCAAACAATTATTTTATAAAAAGTTAATGAATGGAAAATTGATTAACTTATTCAATATCAACCGGACTAGTATTTTGTAAGAGGAACGGCGTTCTAGCAACTAAGGGGCTTTTGTGATTTAAAAAATAATCCTATAATAAACGCTCATTGTAACAATTCTAAAAGCAGAGAATTTATTTTAAAATTAATTAGTAGAAGTCGAGTTTTACAAATAGCAGAACAAGAAAGAAGCTTTGTATTGGCAAGATATTCTCTTATAGCTCTTTCTCTTTATAGCTAAAAACTTGATCTTTTTATGTCCAAACATGTAGCAAAATTTGGAAAGAAAGGAAGTGGTGTTTTCTCATAGTTATCAAGTACAACTGTTAATAAATTCATTATACAGTTTGCAGTCTAAATTAAGGCATATATTGTACATGTCAAGTATTGTTCTTTAATTGTGAACTCAACGAGTTTGCATGTCTTAATTTAAATAACCGTAGGGGACAGAGTTATGAGAATACCAGCAACACATCTGGTTGCTATAAAAGTCTTTAACACAGAATAAATGAAGTAAATTCTTTGGCTACACAGATCTCTTACTAGGGCCACTCTTTACAACTAGTTGGCTTTAAATTTTTTCAAAACAACACATATGTAACTTTTGTAGTTCTTCGTGGGATATTTTGCAAACTGATCAAATGCCCACGGTGATGCCAGTCAGCATTATATAAATCATAGCAGGAGGTTCTTGATACCCTTATACAGACTACCAATAACAATAATCAGATTAAAGACGCACAGTATAAAGCAAACATGAAAAAAAACACTTAATTTTTTAAATAGCACTAATATGTTTCAGAACAATGTTCTTGTAAAATCTTGAAAGCCAAATGAAAGGCTTTCAGGAAAAAGTACAGGTAATTACTCAATACAGTGCTTTAGGAGCTTTTATATACACTCTTCCAAACGAAGATGAGTTTTAAAGGTAAAAAAACAAAGCAAAACTGATATGTAAAACTGACGACTACAAAACAGGCATTACAAAAACAAGAAAGCCAAAAATTTCATTCGGTAAAGACAAAATCTTTCGTTATAAAAACATATGCTGCAATTGATTCTCTGAAACTCAATTTAGTACGATAAAGGATAATCTATTCAGAAATACAGAGGGATTTTAAAGTTTTTGTTTAATATCATTCAAATGAAAAATGACAGAATACAGCAGAGAGAAAATTAGCGATTGTAAAAGTATGTTTTTAATTTACATAAAACATTCCCTGAAAAAATGTGCATTTAGCAGCATTTTTAAGAATTAATAAAAATATAAATGAAGAACATAAGAATACCAAACCAAAATACATTTAGAGCCACAAAGACTCCTAGCATTATTAAAACCATGAGACGTGGATATTATCATGGTTCTAAAAAATTTTTCTAAGCATGATATTGGAGAACGATCCTTTTCAGCTCTTAAAAGAGTGAACCACTTTTTGAGATCAACGTTAAATAAAAAAATAACGAGCCTTAATTGCTTTTATTTTTCCCCATTAAGGCGTATGTGTATGTAAACACTGTATTGAAGTGTATGCATCTAGCAAAAATTGAAAAAGTTTAATAAATGTTTTATCTAAATAATCAACTTTTTTGATAACGTTCCAAACATCTAGCCAAACACGTATCGATAATACAGGGGCCTGTAGAATAATCTCCTCTTTTTGAATTGACCGCCACGTGCAATATATTGGTAGACGGTGCTCGAGTCGTACATCCTTGAGCAGTACAAGGCATGTCATTTTAGTGCTCATCATGGCATGGAGTGATAAACACCATGAATTTGTGTTTGAGTCTTATTTTAAAAATTGTGATTCTGTAATTGTAACACAGCGGCTATTCCGTAGGCATTTCGGAATAGGTCGTCGCGGAAGAATTCCCACCAAGAAAACCTCAATGTTGTGGTACTTAATTTTCGGCAGGCCCATTCAACATTAAAACGAAAATTAGAGCAATTACAATTACAACTACAAGCAATGCGGAATTTTAAGGTGAGGCTGCAGGAGTGCGGGCAAACATTTGGACGATATCATCTTTGAAACTGGTTATTGACTAAAAGACGTAGACATAAAAACCTATTCCTGGGTACACGTTTTAACATTTTGTTTGAAAAAACTAAATTACTACGTTTGTTTAATGTTTGTTTCGGACATACTAATTATTTTAAAAATATTTTTCACCGTTATAGAGGATATTATCATTAATATTTTCGAAAGATCATGGCTAGTCGTTTTATAAACATTTAATAGGCCCATCTCAACTTACTTTTATCACTGTTATTAAACAACCGTTTATTTATATTCACAAGGCCGCACAATCTGCTGCGCCTCTAATTAATTTTGCTTGCATTAATTAATGGTTGGCTAAATATGGCAAATGCTGATTTATTTATGGGTTGTAATAACAATTTTATTTAATTTGATTTAATACCAGGACCGTATTAATTAATTGAACCAAAAATTTATTTTAATTATCTACTAAAAATTTTTTAACGGAGAAAATATTTAAATTCGCCAGTTGACTGTTAATGCAACCAGCTAAAATTTGCTAATCACCGAATCTTTTCTGGATGCTAATTTGGCTTTTAAAGTAATGAGATCCGCAATTCAGAATCGTTTCAGGAAAGCTGCATCGATCTCATAATTATCATTTTATAAGTTCACGGTTGATATTCATGGCTTCCTGGTTGTTGATATAAGATTTTATTACGAGACGAACACGTTATCCTTGGCGTTTTAATAAGTTTCATGATGTATGTGTTTGTACTATATAACTAGGGCTAGCATAAATATCATGTAGTTTCACATAAAATATGGATTTTTGAAGGGCATTTTTAAGCGAAAAATACTTACATTTGATATCGATTTAAAAAAATAAATTTTTATTGTTAATAAGTTCTTCGGAGATTGAACCAATAACCTCTCCATTAAAACAGTTCTGATTTTGTATTTGGTTGTCTAGCTTTAAGAAAAGATAACAGTAAGTTGGTAAAAAGTAAGGTGAATAAAGTGAATAAGGAATAATTGTGTATACAACCTCCATAAATTTTCACAGAGTTTTGTCCTTTATAAAATCTCGAACCGACGTAAAGAAATATCGGCCAGTGTTTATTCACCCAAAATGACTATTTTAAACTTAATACTGTGATTATTTAGTCGGATGATGCAGGCGACTGTACAAGAGACAGACGACAATGCTGGTAGTCTGGTAGCGTAGAGGGCCGGGCGACGAAGCCAGTGACAAGGCAAAAAAGAAATGCTTTTTTCAGTCTTCCTCATTTTGAGCACAGTTTTCTTAATGGTACTCCCCAATTCCCAACCAACGGACCTGCGGAAGAGAAAAGGTAGGATACACACCTGTTGCTTGCGTTCTTTAGCAGGCAATGGAAAGACAGCAGACAGAAGGACGGCTTTGTTAAAGACACATCCAGGGTGTAAGCGGGTTAGAAGAAAATGCGGTTTTACAGCGGGATGTTAGTTCCAGTACAGAGCGGACGAACAATTCGATGCGGAATCGAATACTTGAATGCAAATGCCGATTTACAGGGCTGGTAGATCCCATACAGAGCGAGTGGACGAGTCGTTGCGGAATGAAATACTTGAATGCGGTTTTAACTTCGCGAAGAAAAGACGTGTCAGTTATCGCGCCTGTTTCGTGTGATAACGCAGGTGCGAGCTGGCCGCAGGTCAAATATTTTAAGGCTGAATTTAAAAGTTATCTGACCCGATAATGTATGTATTTTCAGAACAGAACTAGTAAAACCCCAATTTAAACTAAAATGGAAAAGGCACAATTCGGCCGCAACAAAGCTGTTTTAAAGTCGATATTTTATGTGAAACTACCAGACACAATATTAACACTGCTTAGTATTACCATCGATCAGGCAATTCATTGCGTGCATTACGTTGCGTTAACATTTACTGCTTTCTTAAGAAACCGTTTTAAATCGGAGATATGAATTTATTAACTAATGTGTCCAAAAATGTCTGTCGGATCATTTTCGGCGATAGTTTTGTTATGTTTCTAATATTTACTTTTTGCGATTTAATAAAAATGATTGTTTCTTAAAATTTTCAGTGTGCACTGTTTTGAAAATTAAAATCATGAAAATATTGAAATTTGTGATTAAGCGTTCTGATATTTTTTACTTTCCTTATCCTATAATAAGGAAAATAATGTAATCGCCGGAAATTTGACCTACCCAGTTTTTCACATTTCTGGACGAATTATAGCCTCAGGACACCAAAAAAGTTGGTTCGTGCGTGTGTGTACTTATGTGTTTGTCTGTCTGTCGGTCTGTCAGTAAACAGGATATCTCGAGAACCGTAAGAGCTGGAGACTTGAAATTTGGTATGCAAGTTACTTGTAGGTAGGGGACGCAGTGCGAAAATTTTGGTAAAAATCAGCGAAGCCATTTGATCGCGAATCTAAACGGTTGAAGATACAAAAAATTCATGAGAATAAAAATGATTTGTTATCACGAAATAAACATGAATTTAAAGTAAAAGTTGGTAAAATAGAAACTCGACAAAAAAATTGAAGCCCAAGATTTTTGCCAGACTTACCAAAATAATATGTAATTTTCGCCTCTGTCTATCTAATATTAGGCTGTACCGAAGATCTTCTTCTCCACCCTAAGTAAGTACTGACAATACTGCTGCCTCATGTCAGCTAGTTTTGGTCTTTTAGTCTCATGAGCCACCTACTAAAAATGTTTTTGAAAATAATACATAAACGCATCTTCAGACTTTGTGAAGAACAATTGAGCCAAACCAATTTGGTTTCGTAATGCCCTAGGAAAAGAAGGCTATTTGCTCTACAAGTATTATTTCAACGTTGCAGAGATGTTAACATTGATATCTATACATGCTTTATAGTTATCATAAAGCATTTGACAGCGTTAAACATGACAAACTCATTAAAACTGAAAAACACTGGTATTGACGAGAAAGATCTTCATTATAATATATTTTTGGAATCAATCTGCAAACATCAAAATTGAAGGAGAGCTGTCAGATGATGTACAATAAGACGCAGTGAGACAAGGTTTATTCATGCACTTCGTTGGTTCAACGTCTACTCGGAACAAATATTTAACGAAGCTCTGCAAGATGCGACAGAAGGCATTTCAGTAAACGTAAAGTTGAATAACATAAGGTACGCGGACAACATATTCGCGGACAATTTAAATGGCAGATATTATGACTAACATCATGACTATCAGTCAACATTACGTTAAGTTAATCATAAACCAAATGATATGGTTATAAGTAAAATCAATATTCCACCTGAACCCTTAATAATAAACGGCGAAAAGATTGAAAGAGTAAAATCAATTATCTATCTAGGCACTTCAGTCGATGATCAGTGGATCATTCAGTAGAGATCAATGTAATAGAAAAAGCCAGAAACTCATATATTAGAATGCAAAACTATTCGAAAACCGAGATTTAAATATCGAGTTAAAATAAGACTGTTAAGGTGTTACGTATCTTAGTCTTGTTTCTAGAGTCCTGGACGTTGACTGCAGCTACAATGAAAAGTTGAGGCATTCAAATGGCTATATAGACGTTTGAGAATACCATGGGTTGATCATGTGACAAATGTAAGTTTACGCAGAGTTAACAAAACAACTGAAGTTAAATACAGTTAAAATCAGGAAGTTACATATCTGGGCACATTAGGCAGAAATGAAGAACGTTCACAGCGTCAACAAATACTAAGGCAAGTCGAAGGAAAGCGGGGACCTGAAGACCACAATTCATGAGAATAAAATTAAGATCTTGGTTTTCGATGACACACTGGACTTTTCGAGCAGCTGTTAATAAAATAAAATCCTACATTGATCAAACATCCGAAATTGGATAGCCCAGATGCAGAATTGCCCAAATAATAGGATAAGGAAAGTCGTGTGATGTTCACACCAGATTTTTTTATTTTTATTTTGTCATCTCTTCCGGAAACTTAAATTTTCATTCTCTGGTTTTTCTAATTATAAATCAATATAATACACGACCAATTTTTGCCTTTTTGTAATACAAAAACAATAAAATTATTTTATTTCTGCTAATAAGCTGATTAGGACAGGATACACAAGATTTGACAAAACAAATGAGACTGATTTTTTTATAATCGTGAATTTTGTGCGTTTTATAAATCAACTTTATTTTCTTGAAGGATTCCTTGGATAGCTACACAATGTATTAAGCATTTCAACACGTCAGTTACGTTCTTCTGAACGTTCTCTAAAGCATCAAAATCAACTCTTTCAAATGGTTTTTTACAATCATGATATAGAAACACCAAATACGAAATTCCAATTCTTTTTTATTATAATGATAAATAAATGGAGTTCAGTGCATTATATTTTAAAATAGCTGCCTTTACTGGAGGTGGTTATTTCAACTCTTTTCCCACAATTCTCAAAATTGCAGCTTTTCTGATTTCCATAGAAATGGCCAAAACCTCTTCTGTGATACAATTTTTGAGTCGAGGGATTTTGTTCCGATGAACCCTATCCTTAAAAAGAAATCATATGTGTTTAAATCGGAGTTATCTTACGGGGAGTGTCCAAACTTGTCCAATATGATTCTTCTTCCAAAGACTTTTTTAAGGACGTTATAGATGCCCTAACTTGTTTATTGTCTCTCACAAATGAAATTAAAAATCTTCATTCACATGTTTTGTGGACTGCCAATTCCATAGTGGGAAATTGCACACCATACACTAACTTCGGTCAAATGTGGGTTTTCAGTATCCCAATAGCTGTAATTTTGTTTGTTGACATAGCCATCTAGTTGAAAATAGGCCTCATCCGTAAAATAAACGCGATTTATGTCCAACTTTTTGGTCCGAATCATCTCCACAGCAACTTTTGCAAAAATAAATCCTTTTCCAATATTGACCTCGGTCAGAAGCGTTTGAAATTGAATCTTATTTGGAAATAGACTCAATTTCTTGGTGAGGATAGTGTTGTATAGAGCACACACTCACACCGAGTTGAGCTGCGCGTTTAGGGACCGAAGTTGTGGGCTCTTGATCATAAAGCTCCCGAGCTTGTTCTGCGGTCTCGGGAGTGGTTCCAGTAACTGGTCTGTCTGTTCTTGACAAATTGTCATCCGGTACACTTCCTGACTTCTCAAACTTTCCAACAATACTATTATAACATGGTAAAATAGACAATTTAATTATAAAACGCGTTTTATTATGGTATTTTTTATCTTGCTATTGTAGAGACAGACAAGGTAGTGGTCTTGTCAAACTTGACCTTGAAGGCAGTTACCGCTCCATTAGCACTTTGGCCCTTCTCGTAAAAGCGGCCACAATGAACACCCTTTCTTCGGTTGAATAACTGGTTTTAGCTGACACCATATTCAGTGGTGGCCTAGAGAGTAAACAAAATTCCATACATTGACCTAGCTGTAACTAATGTCAAACATAAAATTAGCTGAAAAATTTGACCATGATAAAAAAATTCTTTTTTGTGCCATAATGAAAGCTCTTTAGTTGAATAAATAAAAAGTAGTCACATCAATTGAAACACGACGAATTAGTATGTAAAGGCTGGAAAACTACAACAATGTTTTTCTCTGCCAAAAAAATATTGGTACTTGAGTTATAAAAAATTTTATTTTTACATCCGAAACTTACAACATGGGAATCTTTATCTCATGTGATTTGAAAAATAATATCGGCCAAGTGGTGCTCGTCATTATCCAAACACTGCTGCAGGCATGACTCAAGCATTTGTTGAGGTACACGGCGAATTTCTGTGGAGATTGACTCTTTTAGGTTTTGCAGATTTTTGAACAATGCTTATGAACCTCCACTTTGAGATAACCCCACAGAAAAAGTCGCGCTGGATCAAATCTGACCACATGGACGACGAAATCTCCCGGGAAACATTTCCCTCGATTTGCATTGATATTCGTGTCGTGTGAGCCGTGGCTCCATCTTGCTGAAACCAAATATTCTCTAGACCAAATTTTTTAAAAGCTTGGTCAAAAAAATTGTGAATATTGCTCACATATTATTTAAAATTAACTCAATTTTCCTTTTCAAAAAGGTAAACCCCAATAATTCTTATTCATGACACTGCCCACTAAATTGTAATACAATTACTATTCAGAAGCTTCTATTGAATCATCCTTGAATTATTGTCACTCCGATATCAAAAGTATTGCTTATTTATTGAGTCAGAAAAATAAAAATGTGCTGGTCACTGAAGAACTAAAAGTTTCAATCACTTTTTCACATGCCACAATTTGACCATGCCATTCACGTTCTGAAAATGTTTCAACAGCGTCTTGTACGGATGAAGACAAAGTTCTTCATGAAAAATTCGCCGCATAGTGAGATCATAGAGCCAAAGTGCGGTCGCATGTAGGGGACTGCAAAATTCAACGCTTGATTGTGGCGATATTCTCTCTAAAATTTTTATTTTCAACGTAATGGATTTTCGTTTCAGAACTGTTTAACCAGAAAAAATGTAGAACCGAGTACAGAAAGTGATATGGACGGCGACTGAAGGCCTGTTTTGACTGATCGCGTTGCACATTTGTCTGCACCATATTTACAATTGAAATTTTTTGTAATGAAAAATTCCCACCCACTTGCGCCATAGATGTTATTCCCACTCTTTTACGACATAGTAGGTATACCCTATTAAAACTAGGAAGAGAGTTTTAACGCACCCTGTATAATTGGCTACATTTACCTCAAATTTAATAGATATCCAATGCAGGATTATCCTCATCTTAAGAAAGTGTTTTGGTAAACTTATTAAGTTAACATATTTTTCAAGCCAGAATTACCACAATCACACTTTTTACATACCCATTCTTCTAGCTCTTCAGTAGTCCAACAACTGGAATTTGTGGTATTCCTTTAGCAGGCTCCAACTAAAACTTCAATTGGTCTTTGTTTGTACCGCACTCACTTTTTACATAATGTTTTTGTTTATTGGGGACAAATAAAGATGTTAGATTTAGAAAGTAAACAATCTTTAGGCGATTTTTGTGTGATAATGTAATGTTTTCATATAAACAGTGTAGGTGATTAATTTTTTTTACTTTATTTTCTAGTCATTTGTTTCTATTATAATTGTTGGTATTACGTTTATTTTAGTATTTATTTTTTCTGGTTTTCTAACGTATATATCAATAAGTTCAATATTGAGCAGAAATATCCGTAATATGATTTTGAGTATTAGTTGTCGCTTGTCCTGCGGAACTTCAACAGTCTTTTTCTTTAACAAATGTTCACTGAAAGTTCTGGTAACCTTCCTGTATTATTCCTACAAACTTCGATTCTATACTCTTTATTCTACATTGGTTAACTCCCTTTATATCTACCTAAATATTCTTCTCAATCTTACCCTTTACCTTTGTTTCCTTTCTTCCATTCCGCCTCCAAATATTTGTTTCCTCTTTCTTCTCTTTTTTCTTTTCTCCTCTTTTCTTCTTCTACACTCGCTCTTTATCACTCACTGCTCTGTCATACTCTCTTCATTCTACTTTGCACGGGTTTGTTTTTTTTCTTTACGGTTCGATATTTCCGAGTTTTTTCTTCTCCACATTATGTAAAAAAGAAAGTTTTATTAATGCCATTTTATGGCGCGTTAAATTTTCTATAAAATTGTGTCACACACATATCTGCATTTAATAGCTTACATTGATTTCCTTCTCTTCGGGGATCTTTTTAATTAGAGTAGACTATATTTTAAAAACAAAATAAAATCCAATTTCCAGTCCAACGATACGTTTTAAACTATTAAAGAAGTTTTCATACCCACGCTCATTTAAACGATTGTAACATTGGCTAAACATAAGCAAAAGGTTAGTTTAATTCACTACACATTGATGTAATGTATGTCTTGAGTTTCCGGGTTGCAACACCTTATCTCCGCCAGCATTCTCTTAAAAAATAAATCAAGTGAGAAGAACAACGAAAACAAGCAAATTCTTCCATTTTCTATTCAATGATATGCCGCGCGCTAGGTTTTCCTGATTTTACAATTTAGAAATGTTTTCATTTCCCTACTCTTGCTGCAATCACTTGGCAATCGCCAAACACAAAAATGAAAGTAGATATATATTTAGTGTTTCTGGATTTTATTATTGCGTCCCCATTCCCCCTCTTAGAAATAAATTTTGAAAATTCAAAATATCCAATTCTTTCAATTTTTAAGAAAAGTTCGTATCTTAAATACTTAACCTTTTCTGACATAGATAAACAATTTGACCTTTAGCCCTCACTCAGAAAGATAAGCACTGTAAATTTTAATAAAGAGTTTACCTATCAACTCTCGTTTTAAAATTCGCCCTAAAACATTTCCCTATTTACAGAAATTTAGATGTTTCTAGATGCGGTGGTTTGGGTTAGGTGACGTTGAGTCTGTCAGTCAAATTAGCAAGTATGACATATCAAAATGTTGCACGAATTACCCATTTAAAAATTGATGGTGAGGACAACATATTATTGAAGAACAAAATGCGTTATTGAAAACATACATAACTAACAAAATCAAGAAGCGTAATAAGATAATAAAAATAATTTTAAACCAATAAATCCTAATATAATTTGTACATTTGCAGTAGTCAAGAAATTTTTATTTGCCTTATACTATAAATTTCGACACCTACATCTATAGAAATTAGACCTCTTAAATATAATCCAGGATTGCTTTTGTTAAAATTAGGTCCCGCACCAGACATTATTATTTGTTTCATTATTTTTCTTTTGATAACAAATTCGTTAAACAGCAATTTCTGACGATTTGGGGTCAGAATATTTTTGACTTATTAGCAAAGTTGATAATTAATTTAATCCATAATATTTGCATTCTGCTATTTCGTGCAATTAATTAAATGAAATTTTTTAAAAATGCCCGTGGAATGCGAATATAAATAAAGTTGTTGATTACTGTAAGAGCACGAAGTTGTTTTGTAATTATGCAACGTGTGTAATTACACACCTTTTCAGCAACGCAACAACAATCGCCAATTCTCAAACGCCTGCACGATCAGTTCGTTCGTAATTTTTCGCGCTAAGGTACGTCCTGGTATGGCGTTGATGCATTTATTTCTGTGTATCAATTCACCTACTTACAAATGCCATAGAGCATACATGTATATAAAAACCTGTGTCGTGACACTTTTGGTACTTTCGGATGTATATCTAAAAACATGGTTCTAAATTTCGTTATGTAGGCTGCACATTTAAATATCAGACATGTTAGGGGGAGTGGCAGTTCCAAAATTTGCAATTCTCGATTTCGGTTGCAGCTGGTTTAGAATCTTAGTTGAGTGAGAATGATAAGAACAATTCAAGAATCTAGTCTACTGTTGCACAATATTAAACAAACAAACAAAAATCTTTTATCTGGTGGTTACAATAATGTTCTATAACCCAGATGCTCCTTGCATGACTTCTGCGGCGATGTCGATCTAACGTTTCAATTAAAGTTTTCTAACGTTATCTCTCCATTTGTAGATGGTATCTATCTGGCGCGTCTCCAAATTATGTATAAGAGGATGTCCAATGTATTTGAATAGAAAAAATTCCCGCGGACAACTCTTCGACCCAGATGTGCTGTCGTAGCTAAGAACCTACGGCGGGGTATAACGGCGCCGATCATTGCAAAACCTTGATGAGTGTAGCTGTCAAACCCTGCACTATTTTTTGTGAACATGTCTCGCGAATAAAATGGTGTGGAGGGAGGTTTTGGTGTAATCACCTAGATTGCGTAAAGGGGCACCTCTCTACAATTCTTCCCCGACGAGATGTACGGCTAAGAGTCAATCAGTCGCATCTAGTTGTATATAATCCTCTACACATACAAGAAGCTCTGAGTGTAGTGACCTCACTTCTGTACTCGTAAAACCTTTATAGATATATAATACATAGTATAACAAGTAAAAGTGAAGACTCGGCAGAATTCACCTACAATAGAATAAGAACTCTTCTCTCTTTGAGTGAGAAAAACTTTTTGGCGTTGCAAAACGCAAACTAAAGAAATCAAAAACTACGAAGATGACTAGTCTTATCAAAACTACGTCTTAAAAAATAAAAACCCTTGGTCAAATCATAAGCTCTCCAAGCTTAGTGCAACAGTGCGAAAATTGTTTAATAGAATAAAAAAAACTGATAATTGGTTAGAATATAAAACCAATCGCCTGAAATATGTATACGCGCTAAGAAAACGAAAGAAGTTTTATGGAGGAAGTACTTTAAGGGCATTGAAAGTACGCCCACATACGCTAAAATACGGAAAAGTCTAGTAAAAGAAAATCAAAGAAAATTAGGCTCACGTAAGAAGCCCGATAGGAGTTATACGGAAGTTGAGAAAAAACTTTTCAGCTTTTGCTAGAACACATTTCCCGGGTAATGTAATTACGACAAGTAACAATTCAAGTACAAATGCTTTGGGAATGGAGATTAGCTGACAAGTTCATTAACAAGGTTTACATGGGCAATCAATTTCACCTCATAAGTCTGAATGAACGGACGGTATATTTCCTCCACGAGTAAAACGTAAATCTTTTTCTATATCAAAACCAATATGGATATTCAACGGGAAAGTCTTGTGAACTAGTCTTACATGAACTAACTACAAAATCACAAGGAGCAATCAATAATTGAGAGATTACTTTAGGAGTATTTCTAAACATAAAAGGCAATACCCGTTTTCACTCAATTAAAAGAGCTTCGGATGGCCTAAACCATTTTCTCATGCGATGGTCCAAAGCCGCGTTAAAAAACTATAAGAATAAAAAATAACTCTTAAAGATACAACCAAGGAGATTATCGTCACAAAAGTATATTCTAAAGAAGGTACTTTTACCTATCTTTTGGAGCAGAAGAACTGTATTAGCTATACTCATAAAAGGAAAGTTTTGTGTAGTTATATCAGATTTGATACAACAAGCCTTCAAATCGTGGAAAGATAGTGTCCAAAAAGACTTTTGATTAATTCGTATAAGACCTCGATTATTCTATTCACTTAGAAGAAACCTTCACGATTTGAAAAAAATACAAATTTTCAAATAGTTAATACTAGTGACAACACTGACCTCCAATTATCGTTTGAATAAGATTACTAACAAATCCATAAGGGTCTTATAAACTTATAGAAGAATAATGGGCAAAACGTGAGGTATAAAACCAAGGATGCTTTTGAGAATATACACAAAAGTGGTTATATCAATAATCTATCCTATGCTGGGATAAATCTAAAAACAGAGTGGTAATTAAAAAATTATAAGCATTGGCATCAGCAGATAAACTAAAAATAAGTGATCATTGAAAAGTGCACCATAAAACGACAAACAATGCCGAGATTTTCAATATACATACGATATATGCAAAAAGTATGGTGAAGATGAGTTTTCAAAGCGAACAAATTTCTATCAAGGGGCATTAAAAGATATATAAAGTACTAAAAAACACTCTAAGATTGTGCTTAATTGTACAAAAACACTGGTAACACAAGCCGAGCATAACAGAGTATGTTTAGAATGGGTCATAGAATACGAAAATTAGGAAGATAATAAAAAACATGCAAGACCAACTTATGAGGAAGGATCTCAAATTTACATGCAAGATTCTTTATCAATCCGTAAAAGAAATTATCAAAGACTTGCTGAAGGAGAAACATAAAACCTACTAGAAACAAATACACGGGCACAGGCATTCTAAACGAACTAAAACTAAGTAGGAAACATTTAAAAGGTAGTTTTAAAAAGTATCTTAACAAAATGGTTATTGGTAATTCTCTAACTTGTAGGCTGTGTTAAGAAGAAAAAAAAGTAGCACTACACTTACTATGTGAAGTACTATGTCCACCTGTACCACTTTGAAGTTCAATATGTAGAACCAAACAAAATATCGACACAGTAAGCCCAAAGATTCAGTGCAATGGGTGGAAACCACACCCAAGATGAATACTGATAATAATGAAACTTTAGAATAGAAGAGAACACCTTTATAGAAAACCATAATGGGTTTTAGCACCGCTAATTTTGAGATATCTATTTCAACAATAGTCTGCAGGAAAAATTATGTTGTGTTAGATAACTCTCACAACGACAAATTTCTTCTGCATGGTAGTATTCTAAAAGATTTTTACGGTGGGAAAAACGACGACTTTCACTGAGGTAATCTAGCATTTTAAGTCCTGAGAAGCGTATTTCCAGGAATAATAAACAATGTAGCGTTGGAAAAACCATGGCAGCAAAGCTAATATTCAAAAGCTCTAGCGTCTTAATTAAGGTTTAATATATTTTAGGAAATCCAACAATAATTTTCTAAGCGGCTAGTCTATCAAAAGGACACTTGAAGATCATGAAGATCCCTTTATTTGACTCTTTTGTTTCATAATTAAAAAAAGCAGAATATTTCAGGTCAAAGTATTTAATGTTAAAGAAAATTAAAAATTACAATTTTTTCTTGCTTAAAAATAATAATAGACAACTGAATTATACTCATACCATATCTTCCAAACACACCGTGTATTATTTATTTTATAAATATTATAATAACTTACATTTAAATAAGGTAATTTTAAAACCAATTTTCAACTGTTAAAATGCCGTGACATTGTTTGATCATGCATTCTGAAGTGTCACATTCATAGTGTTCAGTAACATAGGCGGTGAAAGCCTATAGAAACCCAAACAACCATAAGTCAACGTTTGGGTGGAACAAAAAATCGCATACGAATTTATTGTAATTTTCACTTTTACTTTCCTTTTTGCAAAGCTTGATTTGCGCCATCGACTTTGTCTAATAGCTAACGCGTAAATCACCGAACTCTCTTGCAACAAGCCTAAATGCAGGTCGCAGCATTTGTAAATTAAAATCAACTTTTCTTCTGCTAAAAAGAGAATTAGAGGTTACTTAAGAGCGCATTAGTATAATTGCTCCAAAGTAATTTTCTACAAACGAATAAAGTAAAAGGTATTAACAAACTAGGAAATTTAGTGTCGCTGCGGACTCGGAGAAAGTGCTTGACCTTACGCTTTTAGGCTCAAAGATAGGCATCCGATTTTCAAGCTCGAGCAGCTGCGTCGTCTGCTATAGCTCCAGGTAAAATATAAATATCGTAAATTATAGTATATGACTGCTAAGGCTGATTACGACATTAATACTTGATTTATGTGTACCAAAGGCAGTAAATGTTCAAAAAACTTCTGATAAGTGTTGGGAGAATCATTTCTGAATGTGTGAAGTAAATTAAATTCTGTTGCTTTGTATGCAGGTGCGTAGCAAACATTTTTTAATATGTAAGCGAGTCAAATTTAGATGAGAAACTGTAATTATATGGAGATTAACTTGACTTGAGTTGTCGCCCTTCATCGCTATTCAGATAATTAAATATTTAGTATCTTATCTAACTGCACAGCAATCTCCAGCGTGATTCAGTGGTTGAGGCGCGGGCTGCGGTACGAACAGACCCGGGTTCCATTCCCGGAGCTCTTTGATGCTTGGCGGGTGGCCTACTCAGTCACTAAAAATAATCGAGTACCTGCGTTCACTCGAACAAGGGGTAACTCCCACTAACGGCGGTCGTCTAAGGCGCAAGGCAGCATGGAGCGCGACAACTGGGCAGTAAAGTCTAACAGATGAGAGCCCTAATCTTTCAGTTCGCAGGCCGTGCTCCCACGCCTTATCATTACTGTTTATATTATTATTATTGCACAGGGCATTATAATTTAATTTTTAAAGAAAAGAAAATTAAAACAATCAATGCTGTAAACCAACGATGCTCGCAAGCTTATTAAGGACGAATTAAATTTGATGAAATATATGGTGAAGTAGGTATTGGTTATGGTAGTGCTCGGTCCATAATTTAAAATGTCTTGTAATTTCAAAAAATGTTTTCAACGAAAAGCTACACGACTTTAGATTACTCAAAGACTCCTTTCTCATTACCAAGAAGATAAAGGCAGATTTTGGCATCAGATGGTCACTTGGTTCTATCATTACACTCCAAACTCTAATGGTGGACCTAACTTACCAAAGCTAAAAGAAAGATGTTTGCGAAAAATGTCATTACAACCATATTTCTGAATCATAAAGATGTAGTACTTACGGATTCACCAAATTAAACATAAAATCAATAGATGCACAGGCTTTCATGGTTGGTGCTATGGTACATCGTAAACGACCCTTCTCACAACTACGATTTAAGTTCTTAGGCGAGCAGCGATTTGAAAGTAACAATGAACTAGAAAATTTCTGTACAAACAACTGCAGAGGCAAAATATCTGTTTGTTAGAAAAGTACGTCTATGGGTCGTATTTTATCTTCGACAAGGTATTATAACAAAGTCTTGTTTAAAGACTTAGCAACTTATTTACAGTTGGATTACTAAGTTGTTACACAATTTTATGACCATAAAAACTGTTTGCGTTTTTCTAAGCTTTTTTTGAATCTTTAGGTAAGAATACGGAAATTTCTACCAAAAATCCATAATCAGGCGATAGTATGAAAATGAGTTTGGTTCATAAACTAACTCAAATGATTCGCCATAATTTCACCGCGGTACAACTTTAATACTAGACTGAAGTTTCGGAAGAACTACTTCTAAATCTTTTGGAGAAGAATTGCAACCAGTAATAAGGAGTGAATATTTCTTAATAATTAAAACAAACAAAAAATGTGAGTTTTACTTGAAGAAAGTGTGCTTCCTGTAGTTCGTTAAGATCGTTTTTGGATACATAGTTGTTGCAGGTGTTTTGTAAAATTTTAAGGAAGCTGGTTTTTGAGAGTTGAACTGTAGACGCAAGACTGTATTCTGATCAGCTCGGCAGAATCTATGAAGTTCTGTGTACTCTGCTACCTTGCCCTAACAAACAGGAAACTGATTTTAAAAGACAAGATAATACTTTAGCGCTAAGATCTCATTTGGTGCAGGAAACATTTTAGTATATTCTTACGATATAGGCCTACTTGCGCCCAGCCCGTTTGCGCCCACCGTCATTTTCGGCTCACTTGCGCCCCAGAAAAATGCCAACAAAAATAATGGTCCCATTTGTGCCCATCGTTGCAGCTCCTTAGTCATTACGACTAATTACACAAAATTTTATAATTTTCCGCTGGGTTCCCCTGGCCCCAATGTGTTTTTATAAGTACAATAGGCAATACTTAAACTTGGAAGGCAAAAGAAAAAAAGAAGTACGTAAGACTGGATGAAAGAATAGAGAAGACGCTTGCGTAATTTGAAAATAAATACAATTTAGGGAAATATTTGCGCACTTTATCTTATATACAAAAACTTTATTAACTATGTACTACTCGACTATGCATGTATG
The DNA here is from genome assembly GCA_036346155.1 of Sinelater perroti. Classification (NCBI taxonomy): domain Eukaryota; kingdom Metazoa; phylum Arthropoda; class Insecta; order Coleoptera; family Elateridae; genus Sinelater; species Sinelater perroti. The sequence goes on from JARFIY010000276.1 coordinate 922,943, forward strand.
TATATATTGTGAATATTAATCTAAAATGCTAAAAACAAAACATATAAAAAAATAAAAAAATATGGCAAGAATTATAAAATGAACCTCTACAAAACACAAAAATCAACCCCCAATAAATATAAAAATCAAAGTACTTATAAAAACACATTGAAGCTAGGGGAACCCAGCGGAAAATTATAAAATTTTATGTAATTAGTCGTAATGACTAAGGAGCTGCAACGATGGGCGCAAATGGGACCATTATTTTTGTTGATATTATTCTGACGCGCAAGTGAGTCGAAAATGGCGGTGGGCGCAAGTAGGCCAACACCATTCTTACAAGGCTGATAGAACATTTTGAGTAAGTGAAAAGCGCATGTCAAAAACTCTTTGTTTCTCAACCAGCATAGTGACATCCAGATCAAATCTAACTATTGACCAAAAAACGGTTGGACTTTATATGTATATTTTGAAGAAAAATGTTTTCTTATTTTCCAATATTTTATTTTTTTAAATTAATGTATCATGCACAACAACTTACGGAACAACCCATTATTAGTATTAAACAGAGAAATCTGAAAAGTATTGTAAATTAAATCTGGTAATTGTTTAATACCTCCAGAACCTTTTATTACAATCACAAAATGGTTTTAGGTGGGCTCCTCTAACTTACTCCAATAACTATGCACCAGGCCTACAACACATTTAAAACTCTTCTTTGCCCTTTTTACAGGTTTTGAAACTGTGCATTTTTTAGCTTAAATCTGCTATCAGATTGTCATCTGTCAAAATACGTTGCAAAAGTGCAGCACAGAAAAGCTACAAAATAAGCTGGAAGAGACGTAAGCCGAATATAAAAAACAGCACACATTACACAAATTGCACCGTCGTTTAATGGATTATTTTAAAGAAAGATGTTTATACTTAGAAATGTAATGATAGAACCAAGTCAGCATCTGATACAAAAATCTACCTTCCTATTCTGGTAACGAGAAAGGGTATTTATAGTTATCTTAAGTCGCTTTATCTTCGCTTTTAGGAGGCAGTGGTCAGTTTTGCGGACATTTTTTGAAAATTCAAGAATTTTTAATTATCGATTGAGCACTACCATAACTAATACTCCACTTTAGAGCATCTTTTGTCAAATGCAACTTTCCTTCAATAAGATTGCCAATTTGAGCATTGTTAGTTTTGATGTTACCATTGAAAGCGTTACTTTTTCGACCTTGCCTTGATCCGTAACGGGCATCTTAGACCACTTAAATCCTTCGCTTCTCAATAATATGTCTACCAGGCTGTTGACAATTTAAATAGTGTATTTGTTACTTTAGCATTTCCTTCCTTTAAAGGCTTTATTATAACATTAGGAACTAAATGTTTGGTCATCTTAGTATTACTATACACCAAAAATACGGTGGGGAATGCTTAAGAAAGGAGTGTGTAAATTCATAAAAGAAATTTGGAAAGAGGAATCAATGCCCCACGAATAGAATAAAGCGATAATAGTACCTATATTTCAAAAAGGTGGCAGAACTAAATGTTTTAACTATAGAGGCATTGCTTTATTAGACACTGTTTACAATGCCCTGGCAAAACTGATAAAGAAATAACTAGAAAAGTATGAGGAAAATCTCTTGGGCGAATACCAAGCGAGTTTTCGACAAAACAGATCAACAACTGACAAGACATTCCTGCTGAAACAGATACTTACAGAATACTACAAATACGAAATTCCAACCCATATGTTATTTATAGATTTTAAAGGGCCTATGATTCGATAAACAGGGAAAAACTGACTCTAAGAGCACTCAAGGTACCACAAAAAATAATTAACCTTGTACAAATGACTTTAAGGCAAACGATAAGCGCAATTAAGATAAATGACTATATTTAGGAAGAGTTCACAGTGAAAAGAGGAGTTCGTCAAGGGGACCCGCTATCTACAGTTTTATTTAATCTAATATTGGAGAAATTAATAAAATAAAGCAGAGTAAACACAACAGGGACAATTTGTACCAAAAGCCACCAATGCCTGGAGTATGCCAACGACATTTTGTTAATAACTAGAAGTAAAAAAGAATTAAAAGAAGTTATTTTTTTTTATTTGTTGCTTATTTACAATCTACTCTCACACGAGTAATAAGTAAATTATTTATAATTTATAATTTTATAACATGTCATTGGGGGGATCCGGCCAGTGCCTTACTCCCCGTAGGCTAAACACTAAGTTATTCTGGGTAGTTACACTGGAAGGTCTTGTGGCCAATTTCATTTTAATCGTCTGGTGATGGTTGGCTGGTTAGAGAGCTGTTCTATTAGTTGGTTTTTATGTCCTGTCAGATGGTTCGTGTATGTTCGAGCAAGCTTCTGTATCTCTGCGGTTACGTATGGAATTCCTAGGTCTGCGTGAAGGGTTTCATTAGAGATGAACCGTGAGGCGCTGGCTATTTTGCGAAGAATTTTTAATTGGCTTCGTTGGAGGATCTTTGTGTGGGAGGCCTTAGCGCATCCCCACAACTGTATACCATATGTCCAGATGGATTTTATGATGCTCTTATATAACAGTAGTTTGTTTGACAGTGAGAGTTGGGAGCATCTGTCAAGGAGGCAGTGCATTTATTTAATTTTAAGGTCTATTTGTTTTCGTTTGGCTTTGATGTGAGTGCTCCAGGTGAGCTTATGGTCTAGGTGTAGTCCATGATATTTGATGTCCGTCTTCTGAGGTATAGGAGTATTGTTGATGTTGTTTAGTGGGCTTGCAATACGTCTATTTGTGAAAGTGATTTGCGAGGATTTGTCGCTATTAACTGTAATTCTCCATTTGTTGAACCAGTTTTGCAAGATGTCTAAGTGTGTTTGTAGATGGGCTGCTGCAGTTATTGGGTTTTCGTCTATTGAGAGGATAGCTGTATCATCGGCGAACATTGCAAGTACAGTATCGTCAGTTGAAGGCGTGTCGGAAGTATATAGGAGATACAGCAGCGGCCCCAGTACGCTACCTTGCGGTACTCCAGATGTAATTTCGTGGTATTTGGAAGCTGTGTTATTTACTTTAACTTGGAAAGTCCTCCTGGTTAGATATGATTTTAGTATGAGGTACAGCTGATTTGGAAAATATAGTTTTATTTTGTATAACAGACCCGTGTGCCATACTTTGTCGAAAGCTTGTTTTATGTCTAGGCATACAGTTATGCAGACGCACTTGGTTTCTAGAGTCTCCATAATGCTGTTAACTATTCGGTGCCCTTGGTGTATAGTAGAATGATGCTGCCGGAAGCCAAATTGGTAGTTTGGGAGAATTTCATGTAGGTCGACAGTTTCATGGATTCTTGTGAAGAGCAGTTTTTCGAATATTTTTGACATGAGTGGTAAAAGGCTGATGGGTCTGTAGGAGGAGGGTTACGTAGGAGGTTGCCAGGTTTAATAAGGGTAATGATTATAGCATGTTTCCACTGAGTGGGGAAGTGGCAGAGTCGTAGAATGCTGTTGTAGATGGTTGTAAGTAACACTAGGACTTTTCTGGGGAGGTTCTGCAATACATCTCCTACGACTAGGTCGTAACCAGGTGCTTTACGTGGGTTTGCTAATATAATTTGCTGTCTTACTTCGGCTGGTGAGAATGGTCTCAGAGGTAAAGACATTTGGCAGGGCGCGTCAAGGAACGCGGAAATGTCGGTGTCATCGTTGTTTCCTACCGGTTGTGGTAATGAGAATACAGTAGCAAGATGGTCTGCGAATGAATCAGCTTTTTCCTTGTCTGATCTGACCCATGTATCATCGGACTTTTTGATTGGAGGTATCGGTGCTATTGGCCTTTTAAATTTTTTTGTTGCCTTCCATATCGTATGATCAATAGGTAAAAGATTCGTGATGTAATGCTGAAAGGTGTCGTTCCGGGCTTTTAGTAGTTCAGTGTGTAGTTGATGAGTAAGTCTATTATATATGGTCTTGTCTGGCCTTTGTTTAGTTCGTTGCCATTTTTTTCGTGCCTTGCGTTTTTTTGTGACGAGGTGCCTTATATGACGAGGGATTTGTTCACTGGGTGTTGCTTGCATGCCGCATTTTGTATTATTGTAGTTAAATATTGGGTTGCTTCGTCTAGGACATAGGCGTCCTTAATTCGAATAGTTAGATTAATCTCGTGATCCAGTGTGTTTTTGAAGAGGTCCCAATTGGTGTTTTTGTTGCAGAGTTTTGGGGATGGTTCTCTGGTAATAATGGATGTGCTTAAGGTAATTAGAATGGGAGTATGATCTGAGGACAGGTCATAGTTAGATTCCACTTTGGTGTATGTATTTGCTATGCCGCGGAAAATAGCGAAGTCTAATAAGTCGGGGATTTTATTTGTATCTGTAGGCCAGTAGGTGGGTTCTCCGGTTGAGATTTTGTATTGCTCTGAGTAGGTTACGCCCTTTCGGATTGGTTAGTTTTGAGCCCCAGGCCACATTCTTGGCGTTCCAATCTCCTCCAATGAGGAATCTCGCGTCAAGGGATTTTAGCAGATCTGCGTATTCTTCAGTTGAGGTAGCATGTCGTGGTGGACTGTATACTGCTGCTATGATCAATAGGTAGGGTAGGACTTGAATCTTTATACTAGAGCTTTGAATTTTGTCGGTTTGAAAGGAGTGGTAGGAAAGGTATACGGAATAGTATGGTATTTTTATAACTGTTCTGGCTGTTGCGTGGGTTTTGGAGACGAGTAATACATCTATATCCTGTAATTGTAGAAAACAGTTGATCTCAGGTATATGGTTTGATAAGCCATTGGCGTTCCAGAGAGCTATACGGAGGTGGTTGGCCATTTTTAAGCTAATTTGTTTATAACAGTGGAAAGCATGTTTAAAACCATGCTGTTTTGGCTGATAATCTGCGAAAACATTGCTTTAAATTTTGTTAGGAAGCTAGAGAACAATTGGTTGATGTTATTCCGCTGTTCATTGAAGGTATAAATAGGGGGTCTTCTGTCGGGTGGTTGCAGGGAGAGAGATCTGTGGTAAGGATGATGCATAGCTTCTGAATTTTGTTTGGTGTTTTGTTTAGGAACTGGTGGGAATTCGGATATATTTGGTGGTAACTGGTACGTTCTGGATTTGTTTGTGATTCCTCTGAGTGTTGGGTTTTCGGCTCTTTTGATGTCTTGATATACTGTACATCCCTTGTAATTGTCTGGGTGTTGTCCATTACATAAGGCACAAGTCTTTGAAGAAGTGGAAGAATATATGTACCTGGGGGTGCTGATAAATAACAGGTGCGACGAAGAAACAGAAATTAATTTAAGAATTGTCTGAACACTTTGCTCAGGTACAAGGACATTTCACGTAAAGCAAAGATACGGTTATACAAAAGCATAATCAGACCGACACTAACGTACGGCTGTGAGACATGAACCATGACAGAGAAAAATTGGCAGAAAATAGAAATAGTGGTTTCCACGAAAGATTTATGGTGGGAAAAAAGTGGAGGGCGCATGGGCGAGACGAACGAATATAAAGAAGTCTCCATAATATAAGTAATAAAGGCTAGAAGACTACAGTGGCTGGGCATATGGAGAGATTGGACAATAGCAGAATTGTAAAAAGCATTGCTTGGAAAATACCTGGCGGGAAAAGAAGAGAAGGTCGGCCGAGGAAAACGCAGAGAGAGGCTGCTTGGGAAAACGTGAAAGAAAAAGATGTTAGAGAGTGAAAAAAGATTGCAAAAGATAGGAAAAGGTGGAAGATTTTCACAAAGAAATGGGGCTAAAGGGTCTGTAAAGGTTTATATAAAAGTATTACTTTTTATTTACAGATAATTGAAAACCTTACACCTTACACATAATCAAGTTACATCTCTTACATAATTAAAGAAAATTTCTGTAATTTTTATGGTAAAGCTTTGCACTAAGAGGAAATATATCTTGCAAACTGAGAGGTTCAAATTCTCATATGTTTGCCCTCACTGCCAGGTCCCACAAGGAATTATACTGGGCGCCTTCTTCAGCATCTTCATGTTTGACTTTTCCAACCCCAACGCAGATCTTGCGGATGTTTTCAGATGACACAACCGTGCTAACCAGAAATAAACATCTAGAACAAGCAATCGCTGGAGTTTCCATGAAGTTCTAGATGGTTCAAACAATGGAACTTATCAATAAATCATTTCAAGTATGTCACGAGAATATTTACACTTAGAAACATCAAAAATCCAACTTTTATTATAATCGACGGTCATTTTATCCAGCGAAGTGCCTATGATGAAATATCTGGGTATCTACCTCGATAGTAAAAATACCATATACTAAAAAATCAGAATGAAGGACATACGCGATTAATCCAATTTTACTCAATCATATATAGGACCTCCTCCATGAAAGTCCAATGCATGACTCTACTATATAAAGCATGTATACACCCTTTGATTACTAAATAAAATCCTTCAAATGACAGTCAACGCTCTTTGGTTCATCACTAATCACCAGCTCCACTACGAACTAGGCATACTTACAATTTAAGAACACATTGTTCAGTTGACTAGAACCTTTCAAGAAAATCCTACTAACTGCAGCGGTGCCACTCTTTACAAATTAGGTCAAGGAAGTGTCCATACCTGCCTAAAACGCATGCTATCCCATGACATATACTTAAGTGATAGTGCCAAATTAACTTTCAAATAATTCTAGTGATCAAACGGTAAATCTAAGTGACTATCAACTTTAGTTTTATTTTATTTTGTTATGTAATAATTCTTAGACATATCTTGTATAATAATGCATGTGGTATGTCTAAAAGGTTTGGTGAATGGTATCAAAGAACAAAGAAAATAAAATATATAAATAAATTACATTTATTATAAAATAATCCCTTTGCAACATAATACACTTTTGACAAAGTTCATAAAGTTTTTGGAAACTGCGAGCAAAGTCATATTTAGGAATCGATTGCAGGATTGCTGTCACACGTGCTTAGATGGCCAACACGTCTTCCAAAACGCGCACATTTGATGACCTTACTAGTAGCACCAAGTCTCATCATCATTGATGATTGTTTGCAGAAAGACTAGATTCTGGTCACACGTGGTAATAAAATCTTTACAGGTTTCCATTTATTTTGCTTTCTGGCTGACCGTCAACTTGTGTGGCACAACCGAGAACAGATCTTACGCTTACCCAGATCTTAACGGACGATTGTGTGCACAGTGTTCTTGCTAATGTTCAATTCCTCTGCAATCAATTGTAGCGAAAACGCGGCAGAAAAAACTATACCGAAATATTTTAAGTAGGCAAATTTAAAACCAAAAATTCGTAATAAGAAAAGTTTAAGAATAGAATCAAATTGAGAGATAAAATAAAAACATTGAAAAGAGAAGCAACTAATAAAAAAGAATTTAATAAGCAAACTAACTATCTTTACAGATTGAGAAATAATTCCGCCTCTCTTATAAGGGCTGCTAAATGCTTCCAAAGTGTGGGTACTTTATTTTTCTTGTTTTTACTAAATATAAAATTATTTAGCTATTTTTACCGATACGCTCATATTTGTACGGCTTTGTTGAGAAACAAAAAATACAAGCAAGTGCAATGTTACCAACAAATAAGCAAAAAATTTAAAAAAAGATGATAGGTCAAACAATTAAATTAAAGAAAAAGAATGATTAAAAATAAAAAGCATAAAAAATAAATGAACAGTGAAGAGATGTTTTTTACCATACATACCTTCACCATAGAATTCTAAATTAATATACAGGATATTACCTGTACACGTGTTGGTTGTTCCAGTAACAGTGACTTTGGAGAGCTTGGTATTCAGATAAAGGTGGAGCTATTACAAATTTGAACTGTTTATTATTCTGATATTGTATTCTAATTATTGCTTCCAAAAGAATTCTGGCAAAATCACTGAAACGTCGTTTTCCTCATCGCTATTGCTGTTGTACTAGTTACCAAAACACCTTCACCGGAATATTTTCATCCAAAAGTATCTGTTATTCTGAATTAGTTTCGTTTTCATCGAGTTAGTCTTCAACATATTTTTACTGTATGCTTCAAAACTGTGGAAATCATAATCAGCTTTTTCATTAACAAGTTTCTTTATAGGTAGCCATTTGACAGGATTTTAAAAAGGAACCATCTTCTAACCTTTTTATAAACTCAAGCTTTTGTGCTACAATTAAGTTTATTATTTTCTGTGCCTTTTCTACTCCTACAAATGACATGATTATAGAAAATTTTAAGCAATAACCATTACAATACCCGAAAACATAAACATCAGAAAATATGAAGCAGTAAAGTACCAATACCAACTAGTAGTATTACTACAAGTCAAAACAATCTAAAAACACTAAATCAGCTGCTCTAGATTTATATATTAAACATTAGCAAAATTCATTGTTTATTCACATTCAGCATTACACTACAATCTAGTATTTGATTGACTTGCTCCTCGGCCGAACAGCTCAAACTATCACCAGCATTTAGCAGCAGCTGGGCACAAGTAAAATAATAATGACGCATTATTTTCTTTATATACTGAGAAAGCACAAAGAACAATAATCTAAATTTGATTATGCTGCAAATAAGCTCGAGGCCTCTCAATCATTAGTTAGAAATTTAGAGTATGATTTCATTTGGACTGGCACCTTGAATAATTATTTGCTGCCGACATGGAGTGTGTACTTTCAAAACGAACTTGAGAGAGGTAGCTTAAGGCATTCTAAAAGTACTGAAGAAGAGCATGTGGGTATTTACAACATCAATCTAAATAAAAAATAAAGGTTATCTATTTAGTGGATCACTGAGGATGCAATTGATTTAATCTTGTATGCGAGACTGGAATTCCTAAAAGGAAGCTATTTAAAAGGATAGCAAAGGACAATAGAACTCTCAATAGACTTATACAATCTTAGCAGCAATTATGTGGTATTGTGTCAAAGAATAACTTTTGCCTGCACACAACTGCTCGCGTGTATACCAATCTATAAGAATCAAATGGAATTATACGCATGACATAAAACAGCTAACCTCAAAATATATATAAAAAACATGGGGCCGGCGAAGAAATTGCTCTGTAAGCAATCCCAGAACGAACTTAAAAAAACCTTTCGATTTCGATTTCGAATTTCGGGAAAATTCGAAATCGAATATCTGGAAAATTATTCGACATAGAATTTTTTTCTTCATTTTCGAATTCAGCGTAAAATTTTGCTATAAGAATCACATTTAAAATCGTAATGTCGAAAATTTTCCCGAAATTCGAAGTCGAATATCTCGAAAACTATTCGACATAGAATTTTTTCGATTTCATTATTGAAATCAGCGTAAAATTTTCTTTAAGAATTACTCATAAAATCGCAATGTCGAAATTTTCCCGAAATTCGAAGTCGAATATCTCGAAAACTATTCGAGATAGAAACTTTTTGATTTCGATTTTGAAATCAGCGTAAAATTTCCTATAAGAATCCATTTTAAATTTTAAAAAATCCATAATTTTGTGACAGCGACAGACAGACAGACAGACCGACAGACCGACAGACATATAGAATTCAGTAACGAACTTTTTAAGTTCGTTGACTAGCAATTGTCAATCTTTAATATAGATTAAAACCACTTATTTTTGGGAAACTGATCTATGATGTGTGCAATAATGTTATGATGAAGGCAGAACTGATAGACGTCGAACAGTGACGACTGAAAATAATATCAAAACAGTCAAAAACTTTAGCAACTCCAACAACATCCAAAGAACATCTGCACAGGGTTGTCAAACAAAAATTAGAACTTCTTGTTTATAAAATTCAAATTTGTCAACCACTTGAACGCAAATAATTGCATCGATTATAGAAAAATAACGTTTTCATTCAAGAGTCACTATAAATTGGAAGAATTTGAAGACACTTACATTTACCTTATATGGCGAACGCAAAAACCAGAAAATATAGTAGTGCTTTCTTATCAGTTGCTTTAACATTGTTAGACCATATTGTTTGAACAACACAAACACTGGTCAGATATATAAATATTTTGATAAACCATGAATTCTGGTTTATACAAGACATAGTTCACCGAATACAATAAAACATAAACGTCATTTCAAAAATCTTTAGCCTAAATATTACAAGGTGCGTTCACGTTTTAAGGTCTCCAAATATTTTTATGAAAAAGTACTTACCCAAGAAAGTCGAATCTTCTGTTACTTCTCAACATAATCTCCGTCTAGACGAACACATTTTTCACAATGTCGTCGCCATGATTCCTTGGCTACTGAGAACGCTTCTTTAGGGGTGTGTTTTTCCCTCTAGAAAATCGCTAATGCAACAGCAACTCAATTGGAAAATAAACAGACACGGAGCATATCATTTATAGCCGGAAACTCATAGCGGCATCACGGGTCAACATGTTCAGAGACATTGCCACCCGCACAGACTTGTGTTCGTCAGTCAACATTCGTCAGACCCACCTTGAAGCAACTTTTCGCATTTTCAGGTTGCAAAATAGACTCCACAGACCCCACGTAAATGCCAAGTTTAGAGGCGATATCATGCACACCTAAACCTTTATTTCATTGTCACATAACTTTCAAACTTCCTTAAACTTTCGCATCCACAAGCACACATTTTTAACATCCATAACGCCTTCACCACATGTCCCACTCAATTGACGATGAATTTCGATGGGCGTTTCACCACGCAAGAAGAGAAAACGGATGATTACACTTTGTTCTTGAATAATAAACGTCGCCATTTGAAGTGTACAAAACAACACTCACTGTAATGGCGGTAATTCGACTTTGTATTTTTTATATTTGGTGTTCCCATCTGTATTACAAATTCACAAATATTTCCCGTGTTTTTTAAAATTAACCTAATTTTTCTATTTATTCTCACTCCCGAGAAAAAAGACCTTAGAACACACCTTTGAACACACCTCATAAAATATACTTATTTATCCTTTTAACCGATTAGAAACTCTTCTTGCTCACACATTTAATTATGTTTGTAATCTGTGACGAAATGTGCATTTTAGCGAGTAGAAGGTTATTTATTTAGCTTATTTGCAAAGTTTCGCAGTTGAAAGCCGGTCCATTTTTCTGGTTGTTTTTTTAATAAGCGACAGCGTCTGAAACCTTGAACTAAATGTTGATAGTTTTATCTCAGTGCGCGTAAGAGACTTACATACAAATATAGGCAAACCTTAAAGACAAAGAAAACTGCCGTTATATCTATTGCGTTACCCTTTAACAAAATCCACTAATTATTTAGTAACAATTAAAGTAACTAATTGGGTTTAATAAAAAAATATCTTTGAAAGTTTCGAATAAGAAATATTATGTAAAGCTTAAGGGACAAGGGCAGAAAAAATTATAACAACTGAGTTGCCTTAAACTGCGGTCACATAAATGTATCAAATTAATTATAATTGAAGATTACCAGCTGTACGTCTTATTAAGAATAATCGATTATAAAAATATAACTTCAAAATAAAGATTAGTGAAAGACAGAAGAAAATAACGATTTTGGTAAATTTTGTTTGGATAATAAAGCAATCAAATTTTTAAGATTAAATAATACTAGAGTCTTACAGCACCTCACAATTTTTGAAAGTAAGACTAAGATGTAATAAAAAATCCTAGTGCAAGTGGGTATCTAAAACTGGGAGAAAGAATCAAAAATCGTAAAAAATTAACAACGATCGTGTAAAAATTCTGAAGTTACACAATTTTGAATGAATTATTATTTTTATGTAATTGCTATTTTGTTTAAAAAGTGTATTATTAATCTTTAAAAAGTAACAAGTGATAAAGTATAAAGAAAGAAAATTAGAAAGTAGATCAGGAAAGCATGCCAATAAACTTGGAAAGGAGAAGATATACCCAAAGACTGAAAAAAGAAGGAAAAAATGAGGGAATGCGCTAACTGCAGAGCTATAAGTCTCTCGTCATGCATGCAAAAAAATTATGCACGCAAAAAATTAGTCCAGGATAATAGAAAGAAAAATCAGACGTCACATAGAAGATCAATCACAAGAGAAACAGGCAGCATATAAAGAAAACAGACATACTCAGGATCACATAAATACACCACAGTAACGGAAAAAAAGTAGAAGAAGAAAAACCACTATACCTCGCATTTATAGATCCACAAGCAGATTATGGTACAGTCCCAAAATCTAAAAACAACATATAGAGGCGACAAAGACACTATACGTGACGACAAAAGGAATAGTAAGGATAAAAAGCCGAGAGTCTAAGAGTTGTAACATAAAAAGGGGCATTAAACAAAGGGACTCGCTAAGTCCACTGCTCTTTATAATAGTTATGGATCGAATCATTAAAGAGAGCATAGAAAGTATGTTCGACACAAAAATAAGAAATTGGATCACGAGGGCAGTAAACATTCAAAACCTAATAGCAGATAGTGAGAAAAAACTATAACAAGTCGCAAACAGATGAAGTAACAAAATAGAATGAGCAGGAATGAATGTAAACACCAATGTTCATAAATGAGTAAGATCTACCAAGAAACATAAATATCGAATGCAAGGGGAAATTCCTAGAGGAAGTAAACGATTATGACTATCTAGGGGTAATTATATATCGAAAGCAACAAGTATAATCTTCAAATTAATGCTACGCTAATTAATAAGAAAGAATTAATTAAGGAGACCAAATTATACGTATACAAAACAATATATGTACCCACTCTAACATATGCTGTAGAAAGTTGGCCACTTCAAGACGTATCAGAGCTGGATAACGGCAACAGAAATGAGATAGCTTAGAAAAATGGTAGAGAGAACCCGAAGAGATAGAGTAAGAAATGTAACAACAAGAGAAGAACTAGTAACAATACAACTAAAAAGAAACAACTGAGGTAGTATGGACATGTGGTAAGAATGGAAGAAGATCGGTTATCAAGAAAAGTATGGGCACGATCAAGAACGTGGTAGAGAAAAAAGGGAAAAGACACATAAAGTTTGGCGAGGAACAGGGGAAAAATCCTGAGGTGGACAGGAAAAAAAAGAAAAAAGAGGAAAGAAGAAAGAGAATAAATAATTATCTGTACATAAAAAGCAGCTTCTATTTGCAGATAATATTGCCCTAATTCATCTTAAATCATCTGGCAAGAACTCATGAGATAGACGGCAGTTACTGAAAGACAGAGTTTAAATATAAATTGCAGAAAAACTGAATACATAGAGTGGAAAAGTGGAAGTATTGACTCGAAAGGCGTGTTTCTTTAAGGCACGGAAACTGTAAAGATGTCAGAAACAGAATCAACTCCAGCTAGATGAAGTCCTCAAGGACAGTAAAATGACGAAGAAATTGAAAGAGTCAAACCGGTGCTCTTCAAGGAAAAATGCTGGACTCTTCGTGTTAAAGAGGAATGAATGTTATGTGGTACAGAGATGAAAATGTCGCGGTGGTTGCTGAACATTACTCTCGCCTAGTGAGGACGTTCGAGACAAGTAGAAACATCCAACTTTGTCGACAAGATCTAGAAAGAAAAAAGAAAGATCATTTGATTAAACAGACAAAATCGGTTCATATAGATAGCATGAAACGCAGGGGGTGACTGCTACCCAACACTGTTTTTGGCTTGATCTTTTAATTTTCACTAACATTTTCTTAAGCATTTTGATATAATTATATGGTTATCAAAACACAATGGCTTTTCCATTAAATCAATCTTATTTCAGACTTACCCTTATCCTTCTTAAAGCATGCGCTAATTTTGTTATTGTAGATAATAGGCGATTAGTTTTCTGGGCAATTCCTAAATTATCATTTCTTCATATTTCAATAACTTTTACTCTCACTATACTTATACTTGAGGTATCTGCTTACAAAATTACATCTTGTTCTTCTAATAATACGGCTCTAGATAGAGCATCTAAAATTAAAATTCTTTTCGGGCTGTAAATTGAATGTCGTAATTATATCTAACTAAAATAATTCTAAGTTTTTGAAGTCTAACATTAAGTTGTTTGATTTGAAATATATTTCTTCTTTCTTGTTTCCCAATTATGCCTTACAGCGTTGGGTTCCTTATCCATTTTCTATAACTCTTTCGTTTCCTTACCACTCTCCTAATCTCATTTTCCCATTCTTCCTATCCATCAGATGTTATCTTTCCATTGGACTAGGGTCTTCCTCTTGTTCTCTTTTCCACTTTTCTTATTTCGTGTACTATTATTATCTAGTTACCCCCATGCGTATAAGGTGCCTGTACCATTTAGTTATTTTTTCTCTATTTTGTTTATCACTAGTTGTTGATTTAGATCGTCTATTATACTGTTGTTACTTATTCTGTCTCTCTTCGTTTCTCCATTTTCCATTTTTTAATTATGCTGTTTGTATGTTACAAATATCAAAAGACTAAGTCTGCCCCCTTGTTTTACTCCTTTATCTAATCGAAAATATTGTGACTTCTGCCCATTTAGCTTTACTACTCCTATTAAATTTTTGTTCAAGCTTTTAATTATCCTTAGTAGTTTTTGGCTTGTCTACAATCCTCTGATACACTACATATTTGGCGTCTTGATACATTGTCAAATGCTGGCTTTTTATTTTTATTATTTCCTCTATTAGTATTCTAATTGTAATTATGTAGTTTTGTGGATGTTTTCCTGATCGGAGTGCAGCTTGTTTTGTAGTCTTTTCCCTATAATTTTGGAGTACAATTTTAGTACTACGAGTGATAGGCATATTGCTCAGTAGTTGCCACAATTAATTATTTCTTCTTTTCTATATATTTCAATCTTTTGGCAGTTGTTCGCTTCCTATGCTTGTTGTAAAATTATTTTCAACCATCTGTGTATTACTTCTCCTCTCTCTTAAGTATTTCGGGAGCTATTTCGCCTTCTCCTGGGACTTTTCCATTCCACGTCATTGTTACAGCCATCCTTACTTCTTCTTCTGTTATTCTATTTTCCCCTTCTTTGTTTCTATATTTTAGTGTTTTATGTCTTTATTCTTCTTTTTCGGTTACTATTTCTATTTTCTGATCTTGATCTATTCTTTCTTCTTCTTTTAAAAATTGTTTCTATACTAATTGCGCCAGACTTCTAGTTATTTCTAGTCTTCCTTGAAGGTTTAAAATACTTCACATCGACTTTTTGTTGTCTTTTATTGTTCCAATTATATGTTATTCAAGAGTGTTTCTGATTTTCTATGTAATTTTTATCTATTTTTCCTTCGAACTCCTCCCAGGATTCTCTGTTCGCTTGTTTTACAGTTTCTTTTGTTTAATTCCGCTTTTTTATGTAGTTTGTTTTGTCTTGTTCTGTATTTGCTCATTAAAATCTCCTGGTTGCTTTTTCTCTTTGCTTTTTGTTTTTACCTCTTCATTCCAGTAACTTTTCTCTGACTGTGGCCTCCATAGTTTATTTACTT
Organism: Sinelater perroti; assembly: GCA_036346155.1. NCBI lineage: Eukaryota > Metazoa > Arthropoda > Insecta > Coleoptera > Elateridae > Sinelater > Sinelater perroti. Next base: position 938,287 of record JARFIY010000276.1, read on the forward strand.
GGTTCCACAGTTTTCTCGGGCTGTTTGAAGTATGGCTTTCTTAAAGTTGAGATACAGGAGGTTTCTCTTTGGTTCTCTTCTACCTTTAGTGCGTTTAGTTTTAGGTTAAGTATTTTATGTAATGCATATCTTGCACTTCTAGTTATGGTAATGTAATCTATCAAGCTTTTGCGACTAAAAGCTTTGGCCTAGGTTATTTTGTTATTATTAGAATGTGCACCTTATATTTTTCTATCTCTTCCGTTATTTCTATTTCTTTCCCTCAAAAGACGTTATGATTTCTGTGCCAAATTGCATTCTATTTCTCGCCTGTCGTCTTCATATATCCTGTCCGTTTCCATTTTCGAGGCTCCTATATTTTGTACTGTCCATTTTTAATTTGAAAAAGGTTTCTTTGCGTAGTTATTCCATTATTTTTCTTAAATGAATCCTGGATGAGGTTAATCTTTTTTTAACCTTCTTAGAATTTGTTGTATCTTTTTTTGTACTAACTACTTTTTCATGTCCAATTTATACGATATACATAACAAATTTTTAAAAACTCAACTGCTGAGTCATTAACAGGCATTAATTTGATTTTACTGATATTATGCAAGTCCTTTGACGTTACTTTACAAAATCTTTGTGTAGATTGAGTGGATGTTGCACTATTGTATATTTTGCCATCGATCATGGTGAATGACATAATATATTTTATAGTGACTATCTTTTCATGATCTGACGGGGATATAAAAATGAAAGGCGCCAGACTTTTTACTTCACCGTCGATCTATTTCTTTTCTTGTCGATGTCTTTATTTGTTTCTCTTTTGAATTGCAAACATAGAAGATGGCCGAGGATTTCGCCAAATGATGATTTCGCTTTTGCCTTTTGATTCAACAAAAATCAGTTGCAGTGGTACGAATGAAATGTGCAAAATTGTCATATCTGAAGCATCTTGTTCCAAAAATGACTGGCGATATTCGCTATGCCCTCACTAGGTTTTTGAGCTGGTTTTTGGTAACAGACCTCATCACTTTCTTCTGAACTTGAGTCAACCTTGTCATGGTATGATCCAGTATATTTTAAACTGACACTTCAGCTTTAGTTTCTAATATTACGATTTCCGTCGGATAACAAGGTTTTTTAGCCTCCACAATGTTATTGTATGCGGGATACATATACACCCCATTTTTCTTGGCTTGTGATCTTAAAAAGCAATATTGTTTTTTGTCAGTTTTATCTCTACCAACATTGATCATATTGCACCAGGTGAAAGCATAACATCATTTTTTGAAGATAAATGCAGAGCTGACAACGCTTGTCTGCATCTAATAGCTCTAGAAGAAGAACAGAGACCGAAATTTTTTACTACAAAAGCTGCACTGTTAGCTCCGAAGATCCTCAACTGCATTTCGGAGGCGTGACTGTATGTTAATCTTAAAACTTCACTTCTTCTCCTAGAAAGCTCTGAACAAGTTCAAAAGTTTGTTATCGGTCTTCTCCAAGGGACAGGGTCAGGGTTGAATTCTAGACTGGAAAGTGATCACTTTTCTCAGCCAATTCCTATTTTTTCAAGAAAAAAATGACTATATGGCATCATTCAAGCCATCTCTTTCCCAAGAAATTCTTTTAATTGTTTTTATTGTCTCTTTTTGAAGTTCTAAAAAATTCGTTTTCAAAGACATCAGTGCAGTAAGGGATCCCAGCTGAGCAACTAAATTTGTATATTGTATATAATAATGGCAATGGTAAGGGCCTACGCCCCGCGTGGGAGCACGGCCTGCGAAATGAGAGGTTAAGGCTCTCATACGTTCGCTCTCTCTCTGCCCGGCCCATCTCTGATGCGGGGCGATGTGGCAAACACCGCACCTTAGACGACCGCCATTATTACCCCTTGTTCGATTGAACGCAGGTACTCAATTATTTTTAGTGACTGAGTAGGCCACACGTCAGGGATCAGAGAGCACCGGGAAAAGTTTCTAGAGGCATTTTCTTTAATTTTTCAAAATTTTAGAACGGTCAAGTGCGGCCAATCAAACCAGTCAATGTACAACATTTTTGCAAATGTAAAAAATAAAATTAAATTACAAAAAATTCAAATAAAATTACCTCTTATAATGTTGTTCTCGATGCTCGAAGTGAGAAAATAGAGGGCTCAGATTTCTCAATCACGTCATTACAGATAACGACCTTACTTCTCTTACGCTTTGATTCATGTTTAAACAAGTGTTTTGTCACTCTAGTCAGTATAGGTCAGTCTTGTTGTTTTTGTGGTACCTAGGCCATTGTGAGTCGTGTTCCAACTTTAGGTCTGTCTCGTTGTTCGCTACAGTGCATCTTACACGACGAGTTAAGATTCCATCCGTACAAAAAGAAACTGCTTCAAGAAGAGTTTGCCCAACGCAAACAGTTTTGTGAAAGAATTTAGATGGTCATGTTAATAAGCAAAACTGTCGATCCTGGGGAGCAAAGAATTCACAAAAATTACAGTAGAGATCTTTCCATAATAATAAGGTTACAGTCTGGTACGACATTTTGAGAGCAATGATCGTTGAACGGGCACAATAACAGTAACTTCAGAGTACTATGCCGACATGCTAACCAATTTTATGAGTCTACAACTTCGGCGTTTACAGGTCAACATGGAAAAAATGCGGTTCCAATAAGATGAAACTAATGGCTACACGTAAGAGTTTCGAAGTCAATTGTTCAAGAAATGTTTACATGTACTCTTATATTTTGGCTCTTGACCCCACGCTTACCAGATTTGTTTGTCTGGGATTTCTTTTTTTGTGGTCACCTCAAATCAAAGTGCTACGCAGAACTTTAAAGAAAGATTTTGGATGTGTGTACAACAAGAAATACATCATATTTTCGATATAATCTTCTCTAATCAAATAATCAATGTACACCTATCAAAACTTCATTTTTTGGTGTTAATAAAAAATTTATATTAAAACTTAACCAAATGAAATATTTGCGCCAATATATAAATAAAATAACCCCCAGAAAAACATTTATTCTAATATTTCAAATTAGAAATTTGTTTAATTTAAGACTAAAGAAACAGAATACAAAGTTACATTTTTTCAAGGGCATTATAAAATATTTACTATGAAAAATATTAAAAAAATTCATCTTAATACTTTGACTCTCAAACTTGCAAACGCATATCGTATCATTAACGTATTGGCACTTTGCAACTTACTTGTACTAAATATTATTAAAGTTCGCATTTTATTTTTTGTATTTTTTTTGTAAATGGATAATGCTCGTCTACTCGTTAAAACTAGAAATTTCAAAATGCCCTATTAGGTCTTACGGCCACGCTGTCACTTACTGTGCACTTTCGATTTTGTCGAGACGGATACGTCCTTGCTCAATGAAAGTCGGGCCCACAATATGAAGAACGGTATTTAGGTTGAGCTAGTGCGGTAGTACGGATCGGAAGAGTCGTTGACCTTGAGGCTTCTGGAATCGAACACGACTGGTTTCGTGTCGCTCGCTGCTTCTATTAACTTGCACTTAAGAAATAATTCTAGTTGGATTAACAGCCAGCGCAGCACGAAAATCTTCCTGATTACAAAACATTTTTTATGACAGCGTCTCACTGCACTTGCACGAGCGCCCTTTAATGATTACGTTAGCTTGGTAATTATGTATGCATATGAAATACTGCACTTTGAAACTTTCAAGACAAATATAATTTTTCAATGTATAAAGTATTTTTTCATGCATTTATAATTTTATTTTGTTATTGGCTATTTTTTTCACTTTTTTTATTAATATAATTAGTTAGCAATCAGAATTTACAACAGAATTCTTTAAGCTAATGTGCTGGCTTAAAAATTAGATAGTTCTTCCTTGACATGATAAGGTCTTCTCTAGTGACAAGTCCTCCTTAAACATTATTTAGATCACTAGGTCAGTTCCGTTTAAACCTTCTCGCATTTTGTGTTTCCAAAAGGGGGTTCGGGAGAGCGTGGTGTAGTTTGCTAGCTTTATGTGGTGAGTAATGCTTTTTTCGGTTATAACATCTTTGACATATGATACTTTCAAGTCTTGATGAATTGTTTCATTAGAAACATACCAAGAGGCATTTGAGATGATATGTAATATATTTAATTGGTTTCTCTGTATTATTGAACTTACTGGTACAACCTCAGCGTTCAATACCATAAACCCATATTGGTTTGAGGATTGTTTTGTAAATTAGTTGTTTGTTTTAAAATGGTAATTTGGACTTTCTGTTAAGTAACCATTGCAGTTCATTAACTTTCAGATCTATCTGTTGGCGTTTTTAACCATGCGTTACTTCCACATTAATTTGTTATCTAAATGCATTCCTAGGTAATTTGCACAATATGATGTAAGTATTTGTATGTTATTGAGATAAATAGGCGGACACTGGTATTTGCGCAGGATGAAGTTGACTTGTACAGATATATCTTCATTAATCTTAATTTTCCATTTGTGTGTCCACATTTGTATTTCATTTAGATGATTTTGTAGAGTAGTGGTTGTTAATTGTGGGTCATTGATAGTAGAAAGAATAATAGTGTCATCAGCAAGTTTCCATTGTGATATTTTTATTTACTGGCAAATCTGAAGTGTACAGTACGTATAATATGGGTCCCAGGACACACCCTGCGGCACGCCAGACTTGAGCGGTTGCATATCTAACACATCTTCATTGCCTCTTATTTTAAATTTTCTGTCACTTAAGTAGAATTTTAGGACACTATAATACGTTATGGGAAAGAAAGTTCTGATCTTGTATAATAGGCCCGAGTGCCAAACTTTGACGAAAGCTTTAGTTACATCTAAGAATACTGATGTACAATATTTTTTTTCAAAGGCTTTATTAATTATGTGACAGATTCTATGAATTTGTTATATCGTAGTGTGATTTTGACGAAAGCTAAATTGATGTTGAGGCATTCATTCTTTGCTTTTAGGATTAGCAACTATTCTTTCCAATATAAGTATTTCCAAGAATTTTGAAATAGTAATCAACAAGCTTATTGGGCGATATCTTGTTTAAGTCTGTCCGGTTAAAAATCAATATAATTCCCGCAACATTCAATTGCCTAAGCCAGTAATTTAGCTTAAGGATAGCATTAAATATGTATTAAGTAACACTAGATCTTTTCTCAACAATTTTTTAAACATCTTAGGTGCTACCATCTGTACCAGAAGCTTTGCGAAGGTTGAGTTGTTTGATTTCTTTGTTAATCTTTCTAGAAGTGAAAGTTTTATTCCAGGTGCATTGATTAGAATGTTACTTAATTGTCTCTCTATCTCGTCATCGGAGTCGTCACAGTTGGGGGTAAAGACTTTTGCAAGGTACTCTGAAAACAATTTAGCCTTTTCCTTGTCACTTCTAACCCATCGTAAATCTGGGTCTGATTCATTCAGTAAGGGGGACACTTGGTTGGCTTTCAGATTGAGTTGTCATATCTGTTCAGGTTAGTAATATAATTATAAAAGGATTGATTTTGTACTTCTCTAATTTTGTTTCAGCTTATTGCTTATTGTTAGACGATTAAAAGTATTTTTCTTAGCAGGTGCTTGGGTCTGGTGCCATTTTGCTCTAACTCTTTTCTTCATAGCTATGAGTTTTTTAATCTCCACTAGGACGTTGTATGTTGAACTCCGAGGATATAGCAGAGGTGCATCTTAGTAGGCAGCTGCCTTAAGAATACTGATACACTTGTTTAATGCTTCATTAATTTTTTCCGTTTTAGGCTAACATTTAAATTTATGTTTTCATGGATACGATTTTGGCATCAGTTTTCTATTGTGTGATCTGACAATCTGGTTTTTATGTATGGCACAAGAGTTGTTAGTCGCTATTATTAGGAAGTAATCCGAGAAAATATCATAGCTACGGACAATATCCATGTAGGGTGATGAATGGCATTCGTTATAAAGAAATCTAGTAGGTCGGGAGTTTTGTTGGGATATGTAGGCTGTGGAAAGGAAAGGATAATTATGTTCATTGAGAAGTTTTGCCAGTTCTCTGCCTTTTGTAGTTGTTATGCTAGACCCCAAAGGGTTTTTTTACTGTTGAAATTTCCTCCTACAATGAATTTTGCACCTAGTGTCTGGAAGAAATCTTGGAAATGTTCTTTTTTGATGTTGTGACGAGGTGAGTAGTATACAGATGCTACTGTTATTTCATACGGGAGCATTTTAACTCTTATTGCGGTGGCTTGTAAGTGGTCTGTTTCATATTTGGGTAGCTCAAAGTTGCTGACAGATATCTTAATTATTATAGCTGTATCAACATAGGCAGTGTTATCCGGATGGTTAGTGAAGTAAGTTGAATAGGTTGGGAATTTAAAGTAGGATCTATTTGTGAAGGGATTTTTTTCTATTATCAGTATATCTATAGAGTTGTTATGAAAGAATACTTCTATTTTCTGTTTGTGCTGTAGAAGGACTTTGGCATTCCACTGGGCTATTTTTACAATATTAGTGAATTTTGCGGTTGACTTGGGGGTTTAGGGGCAGGACGGTTGCGCATATATATTTGGGCGCAGTACAGCCGGCAATGTTGTACGCGAGCGAGGTGTGGGCCGAGGGTTGCAAAACCAAGCAGGTGAAGCAGCTATTAGGGGCTCAGCGTATACTAGCTGTCCGAGCAGCAATGGCGTACCGTACCGTTGCTACTGAAGCCGCTCTAGTGTTGAGCAAGTTACCGCCGGTTGGTTTTCTATTGCAGGAAACAGCCGAGAGGAAACGCATCGAAGCGGGTGACGAGCGACTGCGACGGGAACTGAGGCTCCAGCCTGCTCCGGTCCCAGCCGAACGCAAGACGAGTATGGAGGAAGCAGGCCACCATCCAGCGGAATGGGATGGCATCTCATTCACCACCACGGAAGAGGAAATACACCACCTGACGTGCCACACAGACGGATCCAGACTAAAAGACGGAAGAGCGGGAGCGGCGTTCGTGATTCATCAGGAACAAGAAGAGATCCACTGCCAGAAAATTAAATTAGCGGACTGGAGCACTGTCTTTCAGTGCGAACTAGTGGCTATCAGGGAAGGTTTGCGATATTTGATACACTATCGGCGCATCATCGCAAGATGCTCGATAGTTTCGGATAGCAGATCGGCATTAGAGGCTCTGAGCACGATGAAATCACCTTCTGAGTTGCAGTTGGAGGTCTGGACTCTTATAAAAAGACTGAAATAAGAAACAGAAGTCTCGTTCCACTGGACAAAGGCGCACGTTGGCACCGCAAAGAATGAACGTGCTGACGAGCTGGACTTGCGCAATTTACTGCCATTCCGCGAAGTCTTATCAAAACGCGTTTGAAGGACAGAACGAGGAATATATGGACAAACAGCAACAACGGGAAAACACGCAAGAACGTTTTTGCCTACCCTAGAGACAGTGAACATTGCGTCCGCGCATCTCAACTGGCGCACCGTACAGATCGTTACGGGTCACGGAAACTTTCGCGCTTACCTAACAAGGTTCGGGAAGCTGCAACCGGGACAGGACAGATGCGAATGCGGAGAGGTGGATAACGCCCTTCACGTGCTGACCTCATGTACTGTGGAGAACGAAGCCAGGGCAAGATCAGAAGGAGTACTAATAAAAGAAGGACTGAGATGGCCACGAACGCCCGAAGACGTTACGATGCTCTCAACAGAAGCCTGCTGGTGGAACGCGCTGGATCAGTTTTGCTCACGCGTAGCTAAACTGAACCCGGGGTAGGACGCGATCGCGATTGGGGTTGGGAGGTGTAAGTGAAAAGTGTAAACACATTAGAGCCGGGACTCACAATTGCGGCTGGCATCCATAAAAGCTCGGACTTAAAATTGCATAAAATAAGGCACAACAGCCGGGACTCAAAATTGCGGCAGTTAGCATAACAGCCTGGACTAATAATTCATGACTTGCTTGAGACGGCATAAGAGATAGAGACTAATAACCGCGCACTCGCAAGAATATAAAATATGTTATAATAATAAGCGGCTTTAGAATTGTAACGAAGGAGACAAAGAGCAGTAGACTGCTTGAAGTCACCTGCCCTGACTCGGGTTTTTCGTGGATTTCCCACGAGACCTGCACAAAGGCAAAAGCCGGGGCAGGTCTTTTGCACATACCACGACAATGATAAATGCGAAGAATGTTCAAAAGGCATGTAAAGGAAGAAGCAATGCCGGTGTAGTGCCGTAAGGCGGAGCACCGGCTGACTGTAAATATTTTTTTGTAATATTTCCTTAATAAACTGTACAGTCTTAGATACGCGATCAGCCCTGAATAATATAAAGATTTTTTATTTGGATATATAACTGAGTCATAGATACAAGAGATTAAAATACTGAATACAATAGCTTGGGTTTTAGGTGCATACGTTCTAAAGGAAGCTACAAATAACCAACTTACTTAGATCTAAACTAACTACTCGACCTCACTAACTATTTTCAAGTTGAAGCCAACTGGGAGTTTTCATCGGACTACAGTCCTGTCATTCTTAACTTCAGTAGTCATATTATTGTTAAACCAGATTTACCAAGACTTATCTCTTCTAAAGCTGACTGATTGAACTTTCAACGTTATCTAAAGGAAAATTTAAAACCTAACATTAAAATAAAAAAACCTGAAGAATTTGTTAATGCTGTCGAATTACCATAATACAAGAAGCGGCATCGAAAAGTACACCTATCTCTTCCACAAGTTTACCTAGCAGTACCTGTGTCTTTTTCTTCTCTTCTTTAGCTTTCTTCAATCCATTTGTAGATGTGGGACTTTCTTCGTTTCTTCCATTTTGTCCTATTCTGGGCGATTTTTCTCCATACCAGACCAGTGTAACCCTTCACATCGTTTAGCTATCGCATTTGTGGTTTTTTCCTTAGTCTTTTACCTAATTATGGTTTCCAGTCTAAGACTCGTGCTTTCTACCTGCAGCAGTAGTGTACCTCTTAGTATTTGTGAATTAACAGCTAAAAAAAAATAAACAAGACCTATACGACATAAGACTAGGAACTGAATTTATAAAAACATTTGCACCAGGCTTAATTGGTATTTTATAAAAACATTAGAAGTTCTCAGAAACTCAACATTTTAGACATACATAACTATATACAATATATCCAGTTTGAAAAACAACTAAGTAAGTCGAGCTAGATTAGAACAAGAAAAACCCACCATCTTCGCTGAATATCTCGCAGAAATATTCAGTTCTCAAGACTATAATTCAAATAATATTGCAACACGATTTAACAGTTGACCAGTTGGTAGATAGCAGGGGTCACTTGTTTATAGCAGCGCAATGATAGCAGAGCACTCAAGCATACTAATATACGCCACGAAATTCAAACGGGTACTCATTGGCTATTGAACGTTTATCCTTTATATTTAGTTATAAGTATTTTTCTGTTCCCATTATTAATAGATTTTTATGTCAAATTTTCTAAACATTCCATTATGACGTCATGCTATACTACCAAAAATATTGCGTTCTTTTTTGTTGTGTTTCTGTAATTTTCGGACAACACAACGACAGAATGTATAACAATCATTATAAAACCAATCTTTAAGTGATGCCGAGGGCTGTCGAGAGCCGCCGCTGTGGACTACTGGTCATGAACGAATGGTGCTCTATCCGGAAACCCAGCATGTAGGCGAGTTTGAATCTCGCTGAAAACATGAGAAAAAATTAGTAGAATTTAAGTTGCGTGTTATTCATTTAGCAGAAATTTTTAATCCCAATTCAAATCAACCTGATCCAGAAGTGGAAGACTATTTAATGGAGCCATTACAGATATCACTACCAATGTAATCCTTGTCATCTACAAAAGTAAAAAAAATCAAATACTTAAATAGCAGAAAATCCGGGTTATGGTGCATCGTGTGGTTGGTTCACAGGCCGTGGTCGGAGTTAGGAAACTTTTGACATTTTGTTCACAACTGCGGCGGACATCTTTAGAAGAAGATATTCTAAAAATTACCCGAGAATCAATCACGCGATGCACCATAACACCAGCCGTAAAAGCCTTTGCATCTATTAGCTCCGAGTTATGATCCCATAACTGGTCAAGTTTTGAAAAAACTACCTAAACAAGGTAGTTTTCCAACAGTACTATTTAATTCAATGCGTAGCCTGGCGTACTGGTTTTTATAGTTAAAATTTGGATTTTTTTTATATTAGGACCAAGAAAACCACCAAATAAAATAACTTCCCACAAGCTCATTAGTTTACTCTTCTTTATATCTAAACTTTAGGAAACATTTATTATTAGAAGGATTTATATACATTTTTAGAATACCTGCTTTTATCAACACCAATTTGGTTTTAGGTACAATCATTGTACTTTCCAAGAATGCCACCGCATAGTAGATGTAATAAATAAAGCCATTGAAGACAAAAGATGATGTTGTGCAATTTTCCTGGATGTCTAGCAAGCCTTTAATAAAATATGGCTTCCGGATTTACTATTAAAAATAGAAAAATCCTTTCTCTAGCAGTCCTCCTTTTTAAATATTACTTTACAGTTACTTTCAGGTAAATTTTGGTAGTTTCAAAAATTAAAAAATTTAACTCTGACGTTTCACAAGGCAACATTCTTGGGCCTTTACTCTATTTTAGGTACACTACATTGGTTTACTTTAAATAACATGATAGAAACTTTCGCGTATGATAGTACTATCCTCTCTTGCAACAAAAAACCACAAATTGCTAGTCAATATGTACAAACCCATAAAGACTCAATAAGCAACTATAAAACTAAATCTACTCAAACCACTATTTATCAATATTAGTAAATGGTATTAAAATACCACAATCGAAGGATATGAGATACCTGATAATGGACACAGATAGCAAACTTCATTACATATTTGAAAAAAAAATAAATGGACGTAAAAGTCAAAAAATTATATTGACCGATAGGAAGACAATTGGGTTTTTCACTAGGAAATAAGAGCCTACTTTATAAAAGATTATCAAACCTAATGGACATATGGATTTGAACTCTCAGTGTTGGTATTCTGCAAATATTTCAATCTAAAACCATACGTGTCGTAGCAGTTGTTCCGTGGTACGTATTAAATCGAACCCTATATGAGGTTATCACGATACCATACTTCCAATTACGTACGTACTTCAATCTGATCCAAACTTTATTAGATAATACTCTCATCAATAACAACTACTTAAAAAATTATCAACATATACGAAAGTCAATTTACATAAACAAAAAACATAGAAAACAAACTAAAAAAATTTGTAAAAACATTATAGCAGGCGTTAAAGTTATTTTTGCTTCTAACACCATCTCGGAATATTCACAACCAAATTATAACAAAAACAGATGTAATAAAGTAAATTTTTTTTATTTCTCAATTATTTTGCCTATTACTAGAAACTTTAAGAAATAAAAAATTTCTTTTAACCAATAAAAGTTATATTTTGGGTTCTGACACAATAGTAAATATGATAAAAGAATTGAACGTCTGAATATCAGTAACCTTAATTTAGGGCTTCCACTTGGTCTCAAATGGACACAAGCACTGCTTCTCTGTCCCCCTCTGGCGAGCCTGAATCCAAGTCTTGCTCAACACATAGGTGCATGTGACGTCCTAGTATAGGTTAGTTAAGTGCACGTTGGTAGCACAATAAGCCAATGAAACTGCGGTGTTGCCCTAACGGAAAAAGTTCTTATTTATAAATCAACAAGAGTTTATGAAATAAAAAATGCTGAATCATTTTATATTGTAATTTATATCGAACACAAAAAAAGTTACAAAAGAAAAACGAATTAATTACGATGCCGTTTTTCTTAATCGTCGATAGGACCTTAGTATGCTTTATAGACGACGTGACTCCCGCAGCCTCAAGGGCTTATTGTGGCTACCAACTTGCACTTAACTAACTCAATACTAGGACCTTACATACAGCCATGGATTGAAAGAGACTTGAACTCGTCTACACTAGCTCTTGGACAGAGGAGTAGTACTGAGGCTCATTTTAGCAAGTGGCAGCCTTTCCGCTGAATTATTTAACGTTTAGATAAGACACCTTAAAGGAATTACCTGGATGTATAAAAGCTTTTAGAACACTTTAATCATTGTTAGTCTCAAACAGTTAGTGTTCTAGTTAGTCTCCCGCAGTTAGTCTCCATAGTTATTTTATGACGGTTAGTTGTACTGGTGGGTTAGTTAGAAATTCAGCGTATAACTGTATTGTTACGCTACGCAATTGTAAGTTTATTCCAAGTATTTAATATAAAATAAAAGGTGCTAACCCATAACTTGCCACTAGGTTTTGTTAAAGTGTAATTAATTGAGCACATAAGACAGGAAAAAAATATTGAGTATATTAAAGCTAAAAGCTAAAAACAGAGAAAAAGGGGTTTTATTAAATAAATTTACACAACTGTTCAGCAGTATTTTCTGCATAAAAATATTTTATAATAAAAGGTGTCCCAAAATTAACGCAAGATTTGAATTAAATAGAAAACACAGATTTAGTCTTTTGATTGTAATTTTTTTATTGAATCATAAAGTACATAGGATAGGGTTATTTATGGAATAACACATCGGGCAAATGGCCTCCACGGCTTTACATACACATACGCACTCGTTTGTCGAAATTTTCCATGACCATTCTGCATAAATGTGGCTGAATTTCGTTGATGCAACGTTGAATCTCCTCCTTTAATGCACGCGTGGTTGTGGGCTTGTTGACATAGACCTGTGATTTTAAATAACCCTATAAAAAGAAATCTAATGGTGTTAAATCACACGATCTAGGGGGCCAATTCTGATCACCGAAACGAGAGAGTACACGACCTGGAAATGTCTCATGCAGTAATTGAAGTGTTTGACGGGCTGTATGGCATGTGGCACCGTCTTATTGAAACCACATATTGGCCACATCAATATCATCCAATTTCGGCAAAAAGAACTGTGTTATCATGTCGCGATATCGAGCACCAATAACAGTCACTGCTTGACCAGCCTCATTTTCAAAAAAGTATGGTCCAATTATGCCTCCAGCCCAAAATCCACACCAAACAGTGACACGTTGTGGATGCATTTGTTTTCGACAATCACCATGTGGGTCTCAAAACCACAAAAGCGGCAATTTTGGCGATTAACAAACCCATCAAGGTGAAAATGTGCTTCGTCGCTTAGGATGATTTTGCTCGAAAAATCAGCATCCATTTGTTGATGCTCAATAATCCATTCAACAAACTCTCTTCGCTGTGCATGGTCATTAGACTTCAGTTGTTGTGTTAATTGAATTTTGTAAGCATGGAGACACAGATCTTTAGTGAGTATACGCTGTAGAGAGCTTCTTGAAATTTGCAATTCTTGTCCACGACGCCGAATTGAGGTTCCTGGATTGTCACCGACCCTCTCACGCACTGCTTCGATGTTGACATTTGAACGGCTTGTTTTTGGACGACCAGTGTGTTTGGCGTCTCCAACGGATCCTGTCTCTCGGAATTTTTCGATTAATCTTTTCACAGTTTACGAAATTAAAACACTATTCCGACCACATTTTGTATGAAATTTTCGAAAAGCGGCCGCCAAGCTTTCATTATTTTTGAAATATTGTTCAATAATGAAGACACGTTGTTCTATCATGTAACGCTCCATTTTTACTAACCCTAAACTGTCAGCTGTCGATTTGTTTTTGTTTTAGGGTTGTCAACACTTTACTGCATAAATGGCGGCAAATTTAAATCTTGCGTTAATTCTGGGGCACCCTTTATAAAAAGATATAGATTAAGGTGGAGGTAGATATTTTATTTTTTAAAAATGCTGAGAATGCAAAGAAAGAAATATAAAATATTGTTGTGTACTATACTAAAAGCAGAAATAAAAAAAGAATTAACAAATCAACTCTGAAACAAATATAACTTTTGAAGAAAGTTAAATAATTGTAAGTAAAAGTTCACATAGTAAAACTGTAAGGGTTTTGAAAACTATTGCCTTCTAACAGATAGATTATTGACTCTCAATTGACTCCTAAAATGAAACACAATAAAAAAAGTTTTGCCAGTAACTTTTGTCCAGATACGAATAAAATGCTTTTCTCCGCTGAATTTTTATTGACAACGATCTAGGTACACCATTACAATCTGGAGGATAAACGGCAATCAATAGAGTATACTCATAATGATTTTCTCTCTCCGAAAAAACATTACAGCCGAAAAAATTACTTCTTCAATGGAATGAAGAAAATTGTTCAAGGTTGGACAGAGATGTTATTTCATAAAAAGATATTGATAATTTATTTGCATATTTTATTTATTAATAAAGTTATTGCGAAAAAGGTAAACTATTCAAATCTACAATGGGACTGAAGTTAGGACCAAACAAGACATTCCGTTTGGTACGCGGAAAAGTATCAGGACACAAAACAGAAAAAGTGCTGTAAGAAGTCTGAAATATAATATATTTAAAAACACAAGAAAAATGAAGCAAATAAAAATAGCAGTTATTCATTTATTATTAGATCCTCTTTCGCAATTTTTGAACCGCTCGCATTATTTACTAGCATTGGCCAATTAATTTATCACCCTAATTTTCGATTGTTATGCTGTCTGAAATTCCTTCTATTACTAATTAATATGTTGGCATTTGTATACAATAAATCTTCTTATCAAAAATATTTCAATAGAACGTGATGAGTCATAGCTTAGTAATGATAGCACGTAGGAAATGCCTAATAATATAATAAATTATTAGTTGAGCTTATAAAAGACGTTTGTATTTTATTTGTATACTAATTAATAATACACTACTTTTTTGTTTTTATATATATATATATATATATATATATATATATATATATATCATAAAAAAGCCATAATGTTAAAAAGATTGTGAACATCATACATAGTACCTCTAAATAATCTTTAATACTTTTCTGTGCAGACTTAAAACCTAAGTCAAACAACAAAGTTATCAGTTATATGCTTATTCGGCCTCATATTATCAAATGTCTCACAAAAGCTTAAAGTGTGGAGGATACCCCAAGTTAGTCTCTTATCAGAAAACTACGCAAGCCGAATATGCTTTGTGTTTAAAAATTTACCAATTACCAATTACCAACTACAGTCTGCAAAAGCTATAGAAATTTTGAATCTACCAAAAACAATTCTAGAAGAATTCGGAACTAGCTAAAAATACAGACCTGCACATCATCTGCACAACCAGGTAGTCCATTAAAAAAGTAACTCTCTAAGAATGCTATACAAGGTCAGTTGCACTGATCAGTCAAATCATTTTCCACTAAATTTAAAACATGTTTAACCAACTGATAACTCAAAATAACACGATACTAAACATTATCTCAACCGCCAGAGTGATTCACACGGTTGAGGCGCAAACTGCGATGCGCACGGATTCGGGTTCTATTTCTGGAGCTTTCTGATGCCTGGCGGGTGGCCACATCGCCCCGTATCAAAGATGGTGCGCGACGACCGGGCAGTAAAATCGAACATATGAGAGCCTTAACCTCTTAGTTCGCAGGCCGTGCTTCCACGCGGAGCGTTAGGTCCTTACCACCACAAACATTACCTCAAGTGTAAAATTAATGAACATTTTGTCTCCACGCGTTGAAA
Organism: Sinelater perroti; assembly: GCA_036346155.1. Lineage (NCBI taxonomy): Eukaryota > Metazoa > Arthropoda > Insecta > Coleoptera > Elateridae > Sinelater > Sinelater perroti. Next base: position 953,869 of record JARFIY010000276.1, read on the forward strand.
TTCGCACAGACTAACAAATTATACAATTAAACGTATTCGTTTTCTCAAAACCAATAAAATATATGCAATTCTCATTTCTTAAACACATTTTACTGATTTCGATAGCACAGCCTACGAAGAGGTAGCCGTAATAATTCGCAATTTATTATCGCATCATGAACCACTCCCATTCCAAACAAGTAAATTCCGATCATCAACAGTTCATGTCGATGCTTAACCTGGACGACTCACAATAACTGCCATTTGCAGTCTTAGATACGCGATCAGCCCTGAATAATATAAAGATTTTTTTATTTGGATATATAACTGAGTCATAGATACAGGAGATTAAAATACTGAATACAATAGCTTGGGTTTTAGGTGCATACGTTCTAAAGGAAGCTACAAATAACCAACTTACTAACCCTTAGATCTAAACTAACTACTCAACCTCACTAACTATTTTCAAGTTGAAGCCAACTGGGAGTTTTCATCGGACTACACTCCTGTCATTCTTAACTTCAGTAGTCATATTATTGTTAAACCAGATTTACCAAGACTTGTCTCTTCTAAAGCTGACTTATTGAACTTTCAACGTTATCTAAAGGAAAATTTAAAACCTAACATTAAAATAAAAAAACCTGAAGAATTTGTTAATGCTGTCGAATTACCATAATACAAGAAGCAGCATCGAAAAGTACACCTGTCTCTTCCACAAATTTACCTAGCTGTATCTATGTCTTTTTCTTATCTTCTTTAGCTTTCTTCAATCCATTTGTAGATGTTGGACTTTCTTTGTTTCTTCCATTTTGTCCTAGTCTGGGCGATTTTTCTCCATACCAGACCAGTGTAACGCTTCACATCGTTTAACTATCACATTTGTGGTCTTTTCCTTAGTCTTTTACCTAATTATGGTTTCCAGTCTAAGACTCGTGCTTTCTACCTGCAGCAGTAGTGTACCTCTTAGTATTTGTGAATTAACAGCTAAAAAAATAAACAAGACCTATACGACATAAGACTAGGAACTGAATTTATAAAAACATATGCACCAGGCTTAATTGATATTTTATAAAAACATTAGAAGTTCTCAGAAACTCAACATTTTAGGCATACATAACTATATACAATATATCCAGTTTGGAAAACAACTAAGTAAGTCGGGCTAGATTAGAACAAGAAAAACCCACCATCTTCGCTGAATATCTCGCAGAAATATTCAGTTCTCAAGACTATAATTCAAATAATATTAGCACACGATTCAACATTTTTTAAAGACTTCTTGCCCGATAAGTCTTTACATTGATTCATTTTCTCTCTCAGCAAACAGAAAGAGTAAATTTTGCTTATAAAGATCATAACGCTTTAGAATTTGTTATCATCATAGCCTAACATCCTTAAGCAATTACCAAGAGAATCATTGTACTTCTAACCAATGCCCAGAAAGCTAAATCCAAACAATAATTTGGCTTTAAAATTTAACCTCAAACGTCCTTTAACTATCCAATTAAATCTAGTGCACCACAGAGTAGTGTACTCACCTATTACTGTACTTTATTTCACGACAGATGTTCCAACAATACACAACACATTAACCACCACCTTTGCAAACATCACCATTTTATGCAATCACTGTGATCCATAAGATACCACAAACCAGCTGCAAGTTCATCTAGGCAGTCTCTAAGAGTGGCTCAATACTTGGCGAATACCCATTAAAAAACCAGGTTAAATTTTTTCTCCCGATATTTACTTAAAACTTATCTAGAAACCATATATAACCTCGAATAAAACTTAATCCACAATTGATGCAACGGCTTTTAGGTTGAAAGCCATGTTAACACTAGAAAACAAGATCCTTCTTTACAAAGAACATATGGAGTACAGTTATGGGGCTATACTAAACTATCAAATACCGAACTCATCCAACGCACTCAAACAAAAATCCCGTAGTATATAAACTATAAACCCATACATGATGATCGACCCATACCTACAGTTGAAGAGGAAATCCGCTACATGAAAGCTATAAAAGCCTTGATTGTAATGAATCCTCTCATTATCGGAAGAATACAACTTTAAATTAATATTTGTGAAAAAATGAGGAAATATCAAAATCAATGCAAACAATAAACAAAAATCAAATTTAATTTTTTTATATCAAAAACACTGTCAATAAACTAAAATTCTTGTGATTGTAGTGATTGAAAAGTTGAAGAATGAGTAACATATAATAATCAATTTAGAAGCATCAAAAACTTGAAAATAAAATTCCTGTCTTCCTAGACAGAAATAACTACCAATCCTTGGAATCACACCAATTTAATGCAAATACTGAATTTACCTTGTGATTTTTTTGTTGTACTAAAGTTATTCACATGGACCAGATCAAATGTTGCATTAAATGCTCTTTAAATTAAGCTAAATCAATATCTAAAAGAATGTGTACAACATTTCTTACCATTTGGTTCTTTGACTTGCTTTGAGTTACAAGATTACGTTACGTTAGGCGAACATATTAACCAATAACTAGGAAATGATTTACATTGATGTTTTAATACAAAATTGCGCTTAATTAGGTTAACAATATCCAACATTTCTTATAATTAAAATGCAGCCGCAAAGAAAAAAGAAGAGAAATAGGAGCAGTGAATTAATTGGATATTTATACTTTTATAATGACTAGGTCTAAAAATAAAACTAAATGAAATATAATTACATTTTTCCCAGCACCTGCTATGCTAGATTCTCAAACATTTTACAATGAATAAGAATTTGCACTCCCTATAGTTTGGTCTTATTAAATAACAACCATCAACCACCTTGGTATTTGTTGGTTACGAAGAAAATATTTAGATTCTTAATATTGAAATTTTATTGTTAGTAATTATTTATTAGCACTACACAATATTCACAGGAAATGTAATTAATACAAATAAGTTTAATTTACGTAACCTCAGTTATTGCTTCTTCCTAGTATTTAGAAAATGTTGGGGTTGTAACTTTCCGATAGAATTAACTGGTTATATAAACTTAGCGACTTTCTTTAAAATAACTAGTTTTATTTGATCAGTGCCTTCACGAAACCAGAGAAGTATATGAAATGCCTTATGGATATGAGTTTTCTTTAGCTGTATGGAAAATACTTGTGAAACGCCAAAAAAACAACCTACAGAGTTAATTTCTTTCGTTCAGAGGAAAGTGCTCTCATTTCTAAATTATTCATGAAAAATTGAAAGGTATAAATGCCCCTATTGACTAACTATGACAAACATTAGCAAATAATTACCTACTATTTAGAAACACTTAATTATTCCACCTTTCCAAACCAACAAACTCAATCACCACATTATAGCTCCACTCAAACAGCATTTCTGCCAGTCTTTTCGAAGACTCATAGCTCTCTTAAGAAAATAGACAGATAGAGACCTCAGACAAGGAATTAAATTTTTTTGAACATGACATCACAGCAGATGCCAAAATATTAAGTATATTTTCATAAAGCTTTTAATGCAACCGGGTGAATTCGACATAGTGTGTCGAGGACAGGATTTTTTTATTATAAGGGTTTATTATAAGAGAAGAGATTGACTTCCAATATAAACTTGATGTTGGTGTAAAGTTTATTTAAGTGAGAAAAAATTAAAAAAACGTGCCTTGTCTACAACGCCGGATACCAAAAATATCGTCACACCTTATTGCACAGGTATATTTTGAACGGAAACGAAACAAGAGTTCTTATTTCAAAATAGGCTACAAACAGGTTTGTCGCTACAGGGAAAATGTAAAACCCATAGGAACATCATTAATTTGGCGATAAAATTTGCTTTAAAAGGTAAAATTAAACCAATGGACCTAGCAACTAGATTTAATTAAACTAAATTTAAAATTTTTTTTTTAATAGAACTTGTACCTGCTCAACAATATACATTGTTATACAAGGTATTTCTAACAAATAATACTTAACAGAATGAAATAATTTGAATGGAAATTAATGTCCACTTGAAATAGAAAAAGTTCACATTCACTTCGGTTTGATTGTTGTTTGGCACTTAGTTTTCACCACTATCACTTTCATGTATGTCTTGCGGTAGCTTGCGTTTTAGACGTGTATGGATATTTCTTTGACCTAGTTTGTAAGAGGTGGCACCGCTGCAGTTGGTAAGGTTCTTATGAAAAGTTTTGGTCAACTTCGCGATGTGTTCTTGAATTTTGGGTAGAGTTAGTTCATGGTGGAGCTGCTGATTTGTAATAAACCAGGGAGCGTTGACTGTCATTCGAAGGATTTTATTTTGTAGGACCTGGATTCGATCTAAATTGGTTTTTGAGGCGTTAGCCCATACCACACATCCGTAAAGAACTAAAGGACGTATTAATGATTTATAGAGAAGAGTCATACAGTCGATTCTCATAGAAGAATTCCTATTGATGAGTGGATAAAGTTGGATTAGTCGTGTGTGTCCCTCGTTCAATTTTTTTAGTATGTGGTATTTCCATGTAAGTCGAGTGTCGAGGTAGATACCAAGATATTTCACGGGCTCATCATTAGCATTCCACTGGATGGGATGGTCGTTAATTAAAATAAGAGATGGATTTTTGATTTTTCGAATATAAAATTAAAATTAAAACAAATCCAAATTAGGATGGTAGTATAAGGGCATGAGCCATTGGGCGATTGCCGACATGTTACATTGTATATAGATATAAGATTTACTTATTGTCCATAGTTTGGACAGATTGTAAATAATCTGGGGAAAAAAAGGTAAAATAGATATTTAATTTCTGAAATCTATAATTTAACTTTTTTTGTGGTAGCACGTATATATTCAACATTTAAGGTGTTCTGCTCGTTGCTGATCTTCTAGAACTTTCAACTAACTTCCATTTATTTTTGAATCAGTTGTACCATTTCGAAAACTTTCTAAGTCATTCGATTACACACTATATGCGCTCATTTGGCCGTATTTAACTGCCAACTAACCCAGTCAGTGCAGTTGTTTTTGTTGGCGCATATATATTACAATCTACTCTTCTAAGTTACACAACTTTAAATACACAACTTAATTAAAAAATAAAAGGATAAATATTTTTGTCATAAATGTAAGGAAAGGTGAAGCCTATATTTCCCCGGATTTTTTCACTAGATTGTATGTTTTATTGCAACAATGGTTACATAAAAACTGTTAAAAATTCAAATTTAAGAAGTTCATAATTCATCGCTTCCAAAAAGTTTGAGACTAAGACATAACCAAATGATAGTAGTAACCTTGTAATCCAAAAGAGGGCGTAATGTCTAAATGGCAAGAGGTATTGTAAAATTGTATGGATTTGTCTTGATTTATAGAACATTTCATGTAACTAGTCACTTCTTACCTGGTTACAAATAGTAGTACAACATAAGTATAAACATAAAAATTACAAGGAAATTTCGGTATTCATCTACTCTTACTGGTCTTAGTTTTAAGTTTTCGATACTCTTAACAAGTTTACAATTATCCAATAGAGGACTAATATCTTTAAAATGTCCAGATCTAAAATTAGTACATAGAAAATTAAATAGATTTTCCGGTTAGCTTTGTGGTTTGATCATCCATCTGGTAGGTAATCGACCTCTGGATCTTTTTCTTCTACCTTCCTTATCTGTATTACTAATTGTTCCATGTTGTCAGGTTATTTCCTCATAATATGTCCAAAGTATCTTAGGGTCTTGAGTTGTATTTCGCTCGACAGTCGTCTTTTAATGTTAAATTCTTGGAGTATTGATATATTTATTCGATGTTCTGTCCATGAGATGTTCAGCATTCTTTGCCAACAGAACATTTCTGCGGCATCAATTTTCTTCCTCTTTTCTGTCCGAGAATCGAGGATTCGCTGCCGTATGTTAGTATAGGGAAGATTAAACATTGTATTAGTCTGCATTTTATTTTCTTCGATATGTTACCTTTCCATATTCTTGTTAATTTTGTCATTTCACATTTATTTCTGTTGAACCGTCATTTGTTATTAGTGAGCCCAAGTATGTGTATTGTTGTACTACTTCGTAATTGTTTATTTATTGTATGTCGAGTCTGTTATTATGTGGTCTGTCTATAACCAAGATCTTTGTATTAGATATGTTTAGTTCCAGTCCTGATTTAGACCTTGATTGAGAAACCACCTTCAAAGTTTTCTGTGGTTCTTCTCATTATAAATTTTCCATATATGTTAAAGAAATGCGGCAATAGAGCATTGCCTCACTCCACATTGTGGATGGAATTCGTCAGATAGCATTTCGTTAGCTTTGACTTTGCCTGGGGTATTTTTATATAAACTGTTTATGAGAGATATTGTATGTTGAGGTACTCCCATTTCGTCTAATAGTTTCCATAGTTTGTGCCATTTAACTTTATCTAATGCCTTATGAATAGTCAATGAAGTAGATGTATAGGGGGATGTTGAATTTCCTGTATTTTTCTATTAGTTGTCTCAGTTTCATTATATAATCTCTAGTGTTTCTTCCTGCCATGAAACCTGCTTGTTCCGCTGGCATTTGAAAATTTAGATAGGTTTTGAGTCTTTCGTTAATTATGTGAAGGAGGATCTTGCTAGTATGTGATATTAATGCGATTGTTCGGTAGTTTTCGCATTTAGTGATGCTACCTTTTTTTGTGGACCGTTATAAACACAGTTTCAGTCCATTCCTTAAGCTATTGTTGAGTGTGTCATATCTTGTTGCATAAGTTTTCAATTACTATTTGGTCTGCTGCTTTGATTATTTTAGCTGTTATTGCATCTAGGCCAGGGGCTTTTTTTAGTCTCAGTTTTCCATGTGTACAATCTGCTGATGTAATGTACAGTGTTCATAATAGTATAACCGTTATCGTTGCGAACTCTTTCCGATACCGAATTTACTACTATATGTCTAATGTAGATTCCGCACTCATATTTCGAAAGCAATGGACGTGTCTGTGCTTCGAGATATTGGTGCCCGAGGCGTTGGACGCCGGCCGCCCGTGCTATTTAAGATAAAAGGTCAGCTATAAATTTCATTTAATAATATTTCAAGGAAATAAGGCCGCCATGCTAGGTGTGGCGAATTACGGGTATCAGTACGACCAACAAATCAATCAAGGCACATTTCAACAAAGTTTACCGATACAGCAATTACAACAGCACAATCGCAACAGCAAACAAATAATGACGATTCCTGGCAAACGCCAAATCCAAAAAAGACAAAACGCTCTGATAATGACATACATCAGCATTCGAAACAAACTAAAATAGACAATTACTGGTTAAACGCTACAGAAACCTCAAACCGATATCAGCCTCTCGCAGAGCGGATCGAAAATACCAGCACGGAAGAAGTACAACCACCACCAATATTTGTTTACGAAGTTAATAATACCAAACCCCTTATCGATATGTTAAAAGAAAGAGTAAAAGATCAATACACACTCAAACTGAAAGGAAACACGCAAATCAAAATACAGCTCCACAAAGCTGAACATTACTACACCATTGTTAAAATATTAAAAGACAAACATACAGAGTTCCAGTCGTTTCAAAATAAAACCGATAGTGGTACTGCGAGACATGCATCCCTCAACCGACCTCAAAGAACTAGCGGTAGAAATTACAAATCACGGACATCAAGTATTGAACATTCATAACATAAAATACAGAATCACAAAACTTCCGCTACCCATCTTCTTTGTAGAACTTCAGCAACAAGGTAATAACAAAGACATCTATAAAATTGATTTATTAATGCGCTATAAAATACGATTTGAACCCCCACACGTCAAGAGAGAGGTTATTCAATGCCAAAAAAGTCAAAGATACGGACATTAAAAAAATTACTGCCACAGAACAGCCCGATGCGTGAAGTGCGCCAGCGAACACCTATCCAAGGACTGTACGCGTAAAACTAAAAGTACAGACGTAAAATGCGTTAATTGTCAGGGCAACCACCCAGCTAATTCAGCCAAGAAATACAAAAACGAAAATTTCCCCCCTTACGGTCCAGGCAAGCTGAAACTACATCTCCTTCAAACTCATTAGTACAACAGGGACTGACGTACTCACAAAAAACGCAAGGAATCAGCCCAGAACCGCCTACTACCACACCACAACTACCCAACAAAAATTTACCTACATCAGATATCAATCTAGACAAAATGATGGTCGAACTGATGCAAAGAATGGACACTATGCTCAATCTTTTAACAGCCCTGGTCAGCAAATTTCAATCATAATGGAAAACACCTTAAAAATCGTAATCTGGAACGCCAAAAGATTAGCACAACATAATTTAGAAATCAAACAATTCCTCATAAACAACAACATTGATATTATGATGATATCGGAAACACATTTCATCCACAAGACATACATGAAAATACCCAAATATACAATCTACGCAACCAATCAACCAGACATCACTGCTCACGCAGGAACTGCACTCATAGTTAAAAATGCTTTAAAGCACTATGAACTTTCCAAATATCACCAGAAACACTTACAAGCTACCACCATCGTTGTACAAGAACAGAACAAGGAAATAGTATTATCTGCAATTTACTGCCCGCCCAAGCACAACATAATCAAACAGCAGTTTACCGACTTCTTCCAAATGCTCGGTCAAGCAGGTCAGCCTACCTACTGGCCTACCGATCGATGAAAACTTCCTGATCTCCTGGATTTTTGTGTAATCAAAGGAATGTCTGATAGATACACGAAAACTGAATGCAATCTAGACCTTTCATCTGACCACTCTCCGATAATTGTAACATACAGCGCAAAAATACTAACAAAAACTACCCGTCCCACTTTGTATAGTAAGCGAACAAACTGGGGGTATTTTTGAGAGATTATCCAATAAAAGGTGAAATTAAACATTCCTTTGAAAACGGACATTGATCTATTCAATACAATGGAACATCTCAACGAAACCTTACAGGATGCTGCCTGGAAGCAACTCATGACAACGAAGAACAGGGTACACTTGACCGTTGCCCTCTGTTTACTAAACAGAAAATAGCTGAAAAACGAAGACTTCTACGAATTTGGCAAACCAGTAGATCACCACAAGACAAAACTAATTTTAACCATGCTACCCAAAATTTAAAAACTCTCCTGAAACAGCACAAAAATCAGAAAATACAAAATTACCTATCCAGTTTAACACCTTACGAAGCCACAGATGCCTCATCCTGGAAAGCAACAAAGAATTTAAAAAGACTAACTACATTTATACCCCCAATTAGACTCCCAGATGGTAATTGGGCTCGAAGCGACGAAGGAAAAGCAACAGCATTTGCAAAACACATGTCTACAGTGTTCCAGCCAATACCCAGAACCTGCACAGTGGAAGAAGAACAAACAATTCATTACACATTGGCGAAACTACTTGAAGCACAACCTCCTCTAAAGCCTGTAAAAGTCAAACAAGTAATAACTGCTGTTGAAAGTCTTAATCCGCATAAAGCACCAGGATATGATTTACTCACGGCAGGTCTTATTAAAACAATTGCCAGAAAATGACTTTAAATTAATTACATATATATTCAATGCAGCTCTAAGACTTAAAATATTCCCCGAACAGTGGAAAGTTGGGCAAATACTAATGATTCCAAAGCCCGGAAAAAACCCACAGAGCATTACCTCTTACCGACCAATTAGCCTGCTACCTATAGTCTCTAAACTATTTGAAAAACTGCTCTACAAAAAATACAAACCATGCTTTCAGACAGAAATATACTCCCACAACATCAGTTTGGTTTCAGGGAAGGACACGGTACAATAGAACAAGTTCATCGAATAGTGATAAAAATAAACCACGACTTGAATCTTAAAAGATACTGCACTGTTGTATTCCTCGACATTAGACAAGTCTTTGATAAGGTTTGGCACACGGGACTAATATATAAAATTAGAAGGGATCTTCCACAAATGTATGAACTTATCCGGTCAGAAGAACAAACTTTTCAAATCAAACTAAGAGAAGTATTGACAGACCTCTATCCAATATACTCAGGAGTGCTACAGGGAAGTATATTAGGACCAGTTCTTTACCTTATGCCTACAATTTCTCAAACACTCACAGCCACCTATCCCGATGATCCAGCAGTACTGGCATCACACTCAAACCCTCGTGTAGCTTCTAACTACCTCCAAATTATTCTCAATAAAATACATACCTGGCTACAACTATGGCGTATACAGGTTAACGAAACAAAGTCCGTACAAACAACCTTCACACTCCGAACAGAAACCTGCCCATCAGTAACACTTAATGGTGAACCTATTTCTTAACAGAATAACGTCAAATACTTGGGAATTCATTTGGGACAGACGCCTCACATGGAAAACACACATAATGAAAAACGAATGCAATTAGGGCTCAAATTCTGACAAATGTATTGGTTAATTGGAAGAATATCCTCCTTATCCATATAAAATAAGTTGTTACTGTATAAAACGATCATGAAACCGATATGGACATACGGACTCCAACTCTGGGGATCGGCCAGCAATTCCAACTTGGAAATCCTCTAACGCTTTCAAAATAAAATCGTAACGACGATAGCTAACGCTCCACGTTATGTCCCCAATTGAGTTCTTCAACAGGATCTTCCTCTCCCAACCATACACGAGGAAATTCGCAGAGCTAGTACAACATACCTAAGAAAACTTAGTGTTCACCCCAACATTCTAGTCGCAAATTTGCTTGAAGTATATTAAAGTGTATATTGAAGTGTATTAAAGGTTTAAAAAGATACGATCCATTAGACTTACAGACACGATTTCAGTGATCAGTGTAATTTGCGACCTCTTCAGCATCGACGCAGTTCGATCTTACTAAGCAAGAATGAAGTCAGTGGATTTTATTCTTACAGGATATTGCATGTCTATTAGCCAAACTGTTTACTTTTTGTTGATGTTCAACAGATTGTAAATGTGCAGTATTTAAAAAAAATGTCTAATGTGATCATTTTGTTTTGTTTCTCCTACCGTTGAAATTGCCGCATATTATCACGAGGTCTTTGCTAGGAATGCTTTGGATGGTTGCTTCGAGGTTTTTTTATAGAAGTCTTCAATTTCAGCATCTGTGGATTGTGCGCTGAATTATGTTTATGTTTGTGGTTTGGCATTTAGTTTTATCTGGATGATCCGGTCGTTTATTGCTTGGAAGTCTATTATAGTCTTTTGTATATTTGCGGAGACTATTATGGCTACTCCAGCATAGTTGTTTGGTGCGTCTCCACCTGAAAAACATATGTAGTTGTTGTTGCTCGTTTTGAAGTATCCCCTTCCTGTCCAATGTGTCTCTGCGAGGCCTGCTATTTTAATTTTGAATTTTTCGATATTTCTCTTTCTATGATGGCTAGTTTTCCGGTGTGAGTTATTAAGCCTTGTATGTTCCAAATGCCTACGTGTATTTCTTTTCTGAGTCGTATAGATAAAGGTATATTAGTTTCTACCCGTTACCTGGCTCCCCTACATTTGTGAGACCGGTAGCGTACTTCTCGCTGTTCAACCCGGATTTTGAACAGCGCCGGTTGTCAACCGGGTCGCATGACGTTGTCCGAGGCAATTCTGTTTGTGACATCATCATGAGCAGTGGTTCTTATCGGAAGTAATGCAGTGGATTTCCGTGACCTTCTGCATCGCAGTATTATGGCCGTGCCTAGAATATTTCTATATCACCCACAATAATCTATCAATAGAACGTTTTGAAGTCCATCTTCTGGCGATTTAGTTTAGTATTGATGGTTACTGCTGCCCTCCATCAAGCCTGTTGGTCTGCAGTAGGTATTTTATTTCCCTCCTATCCTTCATGTCTGAAGAGCGTTCTCCTATTAGCCACCCAGGAACACGCTCTTTAGGGGATACAAGCTCCCTCAAAAAATTATTTATAATAGAGGTGTAGATAAATAGTCACTAACAACCAAAAATACCAATCATAAAATAACATTACCTTATTGCTGTACAACTGTCTTACGACTTACAGTAAAGGGTTTATTATGGCGTTTCTTCTCTTTCAACAATATTTGTTTATATTATGTTTAATTATTTGCAAATACTTTCTACCCTAAGAATAAGCAAATATTTGATTAAAAGTAAAAGATTTATAAGAGTATACTTTTGAAAAAACGTTTACAATAACTTCACTTCTTAGATCTTTGAATTGGTTCCACAGTTTTATTTAATTTAAAGCAATTAAACTAGTAAAACAATCAGTGTCTGTTTCTGTCCTAAAACTAAAATTTCTTAATTAAACTTAAAGTACATAGAATGTAATATTAAAATTTGACATTTATACGAAAGCAAATTTAACTTTTTTTATAAATTCGAATAGTTTATATTACATTTCTCTTAACACCAAATGGAACCCTTCAACCAATTTACACATAGAAACAAGAAGATTGTTTTAAAGTTATGAAATTTAGTGATTAAAGCTTGTATATGCATCATTAAATAAAAACCCATTCAATCCGATAAGAAAAACGAGTTTTATCAACATATAATGACAAATTATTTTAAAAAAGTTTACTAAGTTTGAACATCCGCTTTGAACATTTTTTTTTATCTTTAAGAATATGATGGAATTTAACTACTGACGTCACTCACCTTGTTACACTTAATTGGACTCCAATCAATTACTCTTATCTTATCGCTTGAGTTTATTAATTTGTGATATAGAAAATTGGAATTTGTGCAAGTAAAATATATATATTTGACGTACTCTTGCATTTATTAACAAGACAAATATAAAGAAAAATGGATAAATAAAATACTTTACCAGTACTATTTGTAACGTAGATGTAAAATAGGTACGAGAATATATCAAAAATAAAACTGAATTTTTCTAATTTATTGAAGCTTCATACAAATACAGACGAAGTTATTTTTTTACATAATCCTCCAACTTTTTAACAATCGACAGATAGTCACGCTATTGTAATATAAATGTGCTTGTGACACCAACCAATCTCACAACACTATCATAGTAATTAAATCAATCTCTCTCTTTTTAGTACGTGAGCAGTTTAAAAAAAATTAAGTCTCAACGGGAAGATGGCCCTACTCGTCGAAACCATGTTTTCACTACAATCGTACATGATTTTGAGGATACCTGTAAAAATTTCAGTCATTTTGGACGCTTAGCTGTTGTTGACTGTCGTTTGTATCAGTTGAAGTCATGAAAAAATTAAGTACTTCAGTAATTAAGAATTTGAAAGGTAATACGCCTACGCAAATTAAAGCCGAGTTAGATGCCGTTTACGGAGGCTCTGCCTCATCATTTGCCGCCATGAAAAGACGGGCAGCTAAATTTAAACGTGATGATGAACGTTTGGAACATCCACCGAAAAAGTTTACCAAACGGTACTGGAGATCCTTGGATCAAGGTTAGAGAGATAGAAGCTGTGAACATATCAAAAAATTTGGTGTGAACATCACACGACTTTCCTTATCCTGTTATTTAGGTAATTCTGGCAAAAACCCTGGGCTTCAATTTTTTTCGAGTTCCTATTTTATCAACTTTTACTTTAAATTCATGTTTATCTCCATGTAACACTCAGAGGCCACAGAACAATTTATAATATCACTTTTAATTAGTGAAAAAGCAATACCCTTTATTAAAATAATAAAATTGTTTACCTCAATTACCTTCCGTTTAGAGCAATAAAAATTTAATTGGAATAACTGTTGTTTCAGGTGCAATATTATTTTCAATGATAACAGTTAGTATATAACCATTTATAACAATTATGCTGTTAGAAGCTATTGTTGGTTCTCTTATATTGGGATTAATAGAAACTTTTACTGCCAGAACATTTAGTAAGTACAGATTTTTTATAATCAAATAAATAGTTTATATCTATCTCACCTAGAATTAATTTTATTTACTTAGTTATCATTCACATAACAAACTATTCTTGTTTTTACCCTTTTGCTATTTCAGCAATGCCAAATGATAAAATTTGTTTCTCTTCGGATATAAAATCTCTAATTGTAGGCGACTTATCCCATTTTTGTTATTATAGGTTGAAGCCTGCACTACAATCGCAATATCACATCTGTATGTTAGGGATTCTTAAAATACGATATTGACAACAACTCGCAATGTTATTTTGGCCAAAAATACAATACAAATTCAAAGTTGATCTGTGTTTCCATAAAATAGCTATTGTGTTGAACGTTGATTGTTAACCATGTTTAGGTAATATAGAAAGTTTTACAAAAAAATGTATAGAAGATAATTCAACCCTATCTTTGTATCGTTGATGTCGCAAATCCGACAAGTATATGATCTATCGCCAGATAAAGAGTATTTTGCCCTTTTTGCACGAATTAGTCATCACATTTTGCACGACTACCTGCAAATGAGAGCAACTTCTTTTTTTTTGTTTTCCCATACCTTAACTAACAAGCAGATGGCATAATAGATTGTGTTGATTAATAGGCCCAGATTTTTTAGGGAATATAAAAAATATTGTATGATGACTGATTTACAAGAATGCAAAAGCGCATAGAGTGTAGGTGTCAGTATTTTGAAAGATTATAAAAATTAAAGTGTAATGCTCTATATACATATATAAGTCTAACAATATTTCAATAATTATTTGTTATAAAAAAATTATGCAAATACTAATTTTCTTCATCTCCAACAGCCTGTTTCGGTGACAGAGGAATATGTCTGCCTGAGTGCCCTCGGCATTTGGAAATAAAGAAAAATGAACAATGCTATCCCCTGAAATGCTGCTTTCGTACGGAACGCAACCAACGCAACCTAGAAGAACATATGAGGACAGTCCAAGGAGATAGACGACCACATTATAACTCTTTTAACCTACCTAAGTACCCAGTTTTAAATGATGATACATGGGATACATAATTTATAGTGAAAAAATCGTTTTATTATATTTTTGCTGCGATGCAATAATATAATCGTCTTTTTAAAAAACAGCAATCGATTTAAGTAAATTAATTTTTTAGTTTTTATAATAATAAATAAGCGAATTTAATTTTAAAAAATGTTTCAAAAAATTTCATAAAGCTCTTTGCTATAAATGTGAACGTTATTCTTCGCAGTCTGAATACGATTTCTGTTTTATTTGAAAACTAAGAAAACTACAAGTCATAAGTACGTGAGATATACAATAGAACTGGTTTTTAAGGCTCACTAGAAGTTATTTAGCTTCATTGACATTATCTAACTTTTCTTCTTCTGCTTGTGCCGTATCCTCATTGGACGTTGGCGATCAGTCTGGCCCATCTAATCTTGTTTATCGCTGTTCGGAACAGGGCGACCGATGTCATTCCTGTCCACTGCCTAAGGTTGCGAAGCCATGTTCTCTGCCATCCTGATTTTTCTTGGGAATATAATGAGGTAGTTTCCCGTTGCTTTCCTCATCGCAGTGTCACAGCCGGGTGTATCATAATTTGATAGCCACCTGTAAGTATATGATGACAAGCCTGTTACCGAAGTCATTCTTCTGCAGCCTTGACTCATTAATGACACAGCTGCTTCCTATGCCATGCTAGTTTTGGTCCGCCCCTGGTATTTCATTTCCCAGATACCACCCATATCTGGGAGGCATTCCCCTATCCGCCACCTGGGGAGGCGCCCGATGGGGGACTAGCAACCCCACACGGGATTTTAACTTTTAGACCATAAAAATATGCAATTCTACTGGTAGCGCTAATAATCGACAATGCATTAGACAACAGTTAGGTTTAATGCGACAATAAAAAAATTATGTATTATAATGATTTCTTAGAAAGCTATAGTATAGTTGGAGTAATTATCTGATATGTGAACATAAACATTAAGCGAATTTCAAATGCTTACTTTAAAAGATACACATTACAGTGAAAGCAGCATAAACCACGCTAAGCTCTCTTGCTTCTGAAATATTTGTAGTCACTGTAATTCATCTAACAAGTAAGCACAAAAAAACTGTGAGTGATAAAACCAAACTACTCACTTATATGAATGCAGTATAAAAAATTCTATTAGAATCAGGTATTTCTCTTCGTGTACCAAAGAAAAATTAAATTTTATACACCAGTGTTATATTTTACTGTTTTGATACATTCGATTACTTGTTTTCTTATAAAAGGTGGGCCAAGCTTAGCATACTGTTAATATGTTTCCTAAAAATTCTCTGGTTTTGTCGTCAGGATAAAAAGCTTTAGTAAGATGTTTGCAATTTTCTAGGTGGCTCTTTATTAATGTATTTGCTTCTTGTTTCTTACAGAATTTGTAAAAGTGCTTAGTAGATTTCTCCCTAACATAAACCTTGAAATTGACGCCTCAAAATCTCTTGTAGATTCTGTGACGGAAACGTGAGACGTTTGCTCTCTCAAGAGTTAAATAGCTTTGTGAATCTTTAAAGTTGGATTAATTTGGAGCAGATTATCCAAAATGCCCAAATCGTTTGGCAGTGTTGAAATTTGCATTTAAGATACCAGTATTAATTTTTTTACAAATTCCTTAATTTGTTCCAATTTGTAGTCTTGTTGTTGAAGAGACAAGTTTCATTTAGTTTTAATAAGAACGTGAATACGTTGTGGTAGGTCTCCATGCAGCTTTCCGCTACTTAATTTTTTCACTCATATTTTCCGAAGCCAATGTTATGTCAATCATTGAGTTATAATGGAGTATGATTCAAAAGTTAGGATAAAGCCTGTGTTATGAGCTAAGGCTGTATGGACGATGTTTTCTCCAGGGTCGCCAATTAATCCGTCCTTCCATAGGAGATGTTTGATGTTGATGTTTCTTCAGATTATTCTGAGATACTTTTTTGTATTGATGATAAATTTATTGATGGCGTCCAATCATTTGTTAATATCTACGTTTAGCTTTATATATATACAGAAGCAACATAAAGTTTGCTTTGATGAATATTTATTTTGATAATGGATAAATTTTTGCTGGAACATTAGGAGATACTGGATGCAACATAGACTAGAAGTTGAAATATTTGAACATGTTGTATAAAGTGGATACTTTTTAAAGTAGTGTAGTATTTTCCGAGTTTTTAAGCCATAATGGATATGTTTGTTTATTTATTAGTAAACAATTTTAATACACGACCAGCGGCGATTTGGGATGAGGCTTTAAGAAGCGTTGGCATTGAGCAATTGAAGCATTTGAGATTGTTAGAGTCTTCCCAGTTGGGAAATATATATTTGTCCGACACTCAGTGGGAGCAAAACTTCAACTACTGCTGGTGTTACATGGCAGTCAGAATTTGATATCGTTATCGGACTGAAGTGTTAGGTTTTACTAACTACACAGTTAATTTATGCACTTTTGATTCCGGAGTTAATGAGGTTCTGCTTATTGTTGAAAGAGACTCTTGAGACATATTTGAAGTCAACTTTTTATGCCGGACTTTGAAGATTTCTTTCTGCTTGTGAGTGGCGTTATTTCTTTTCTATGTTCTCGCCACAGAGAATGATAATGGTAACGATAAAACAGTGCTATTACGGCCCATGTAAAAATTCAACGCTAAATAAGCACTAAACATCTTCATTTAAACAGCTTCAGAAAGCACAAACAAAGGTTTATCCTTAACAGGCGCTGATTGCCACTATAAATAGAAACGTAGGGCCTATCGAAAATTACCCCATTTCTATTTGCACCGCAAGGACGGCGCCAATTGCTAAATTGTTTGCTCGTGTATTATGTTACGGCCAATTTCTCTTTCAACAGGCCGTGTTGCAGCAACGCATCGCACCGAAAGGTTGGCTTTTATCTCTATAGATCTGCAGTGTAAGGTCATTGCTTGGCTGTTGCTGTAATTTTGCAACGCAATTCATTTTATTATTTTCTACAAATAATTAATTAAGAGTCTCTGAATTATTTTTATCTATAAAATTACACACCGCAAATTTTTATTGTATCTTTGGAATTTTCTCCTACCTACATAATTTTGTACCATACTGCCAAAAACTCATTATATCCAGTGATTCAATGCTTTAAAAATGAGGTAAATTATCATTTTTATCGTTCACACTATATGGGGATATTTAAAAGTAACGTTTAAAGATTTACATGGCATGTAGTACGGTCTAAAACAAATTAAAAAATCTTTATATGCATAGGTCCACAAATCAACTGTTTCCGAAATAATAGATATTATATTACAATAGCCCGGCGATTTATTTATTTGTTTTTACAATAAAGAAGATTATAATCAAAGATATTCAAAATATCGTTCTTTCTATTTACACAGCATGTACATCTTCAAAGAAATTGGGTTTTGCTTGAATTAATGGCAACAGTGCGCAAATCTGGAAAATCATTTACAGGTGTTGCATAAACCCTTTTTAATAATCTCAAACAGAGTAAATGAGTAAAATCGAGAGATCTTGGGGGCTATGGGAGGCAATAGAATTTTATCATCCTATCTATCTTTCAGAAAATGCGTAGATCGGATACTCCCCAGCAGCAAGAGCAAAAACAGAGATTTGGTCTCTGATTTAAAGGAAAATCTTCATAAGCTCAAAAAGAGTATTTTCTAAATATCCGTTCCAGGTATTTAGACTGAAGCGCTGTTGATGTCTGATTCAACAACGGCTTGAGATTCTCGTCAGACCAAACATAAGTATTGTAAAAATTAAAAATTTATCTACAAAAATTATGTTAGCAACAAAGTCTAGGCGGGCGGCAGTTTCTCGTGAAAACCATTAACAGAATGTTATATTCGCTTGATAATCCACAGGAGTAAGGGTTTGTACCTGTATGTGGTAGAGGTATAGGAGTTGCTCAAGAAATACTTGTCTAAGGGTTTTCATCAAAAATATTTAATGTTTGTTCTTTTACCTCCTATATAAATGTTGGTCTTTGCGATCTGGTATTATTAAACCTTTTTTTTGCAACAAACCAGTTTCTCTTAATCGTTGAAAAACCGTTTGAAACATTACATGCAAAAACAGTTACCGATTGGAAAATGCTTCAACATAAAGGTGACGTAGATTCAAGGCATTTACATTCCATAACCGTATCGACCGTTTCAGCATTTGAATATGCAACCAATGTAATTAGTAAAAATTGTACTATTCGGACGAAACTTCAAATTAAGCTGTCTTAAAACAATGTATGTAACGCAAATCTAAATGTACTTGGCAAACAAAATTCTTTTAATACACACACAGTTGCCAATAAGCACATGTGAAAAATTTAATGCTCAGAAACAGTTGATTTGCAAATTATGCATTTAAACGTTGTTTTAGAACACCTTATATAATAGACACCAGTTGGTTTATATGCGATGATTCTTATAAGAATAAATCTTTAAAGATTAAGACTAGAAAATAAAGATTTTCCCAGCTTAATATTTATTTTAAAGGTCTAAATTTACAATTTATGTGCAAAATAGAGTTTATATTCAGATTTCAAATGGTACACTCCACAAACTCTATTAACTCCAAAAGTGTAGTGCAATTAATAGATGAAGAAGTCAGAGCTCAAGTTTAATGTAATCTACACAATACTGCTAAAATTCGTACGTACACACAATCTTTGATTTAATAATTTAAAGAATGAAATGTTTTCAATCTAAAACATCAATCATAAATAATTATATTTCTCCAGAAAATTACGTTTCTACATTTAACATTCCGGGAATTAAGGACGCCCGTTTCATCTCCAAAATTAGCCTAACCACCAATTCTTTATGTACCCTATAACCAAACGATAACGATACATTTAAATATAGCTCCGCCCACACAAGCAATGCAAATTAATAAATACCTTAAAGCAATAAATAATGACAACCTTATAGATTTAGATATATACGAAGAAGCTGAATCGGTTCTTAATTAATGAACAACAAAGTTATAAGTAGTAGACAGTTAAAAAAGAAAAATAAACACAACTTCAGTAAATTGCAACACAAAACAACCTAACCAACCGACTACATCCAACAGCTATATGAAATGAGAGAAGCAGTAACAACGGCGACAGTCAATAAACCATTGATAAAGAGCAATATTATATGTCAGCAACATTAAATGGTATAATTTTAATCAATACATTGAACCGTCAAATTTCTACAGGAAATTATCGAAACATCTCAAACAGAAAAACATGAAGAAATAGCCATTCGAATTCTATAGTGAACAGTATCAAAGACGAATTAGCGGAATAAAGTCATAAAGTTCACAATATAATAAATACACGCCATAAAGTAACTAGACAACCATTTCCACTTTTTATGGTCGACCCCGAACTAAGCGAAAACAATAAAAAAATTGATATTAAATGCATCAGTAATACAGTTGTTACAAGAAAATCTCCCAGGAAGAAAAACATCATTCCACAATGCATAAGATGTCAAGACTATAGACACTCAAAAACATACTACAACAAACCTTTTGTTTGCGTTAAATGCGGCGATAGACATAAAACATCAATATGTAAAAAAGACCTCAGTATCCCAGCTAAGCGTGCTTATGCGTTGGAAGTTATCCGGTCAATTAAAAGGCTGCACAGTCTATCAGGCTTTCAAAAAGCCAGAAACACACCATTCAAAGGAATAGTAAACAAAACTCAATCTCGACAAACCTTTCCAAATATAAATGAATTCCTCCTCTCCGAGATCAATCCAAGAGTCTCAGTAGCAAAACTCAACGACTAATTAAGTATTCCCAAGCATGGGCAAGAAGGCGCAATAATCCTCCAACTCAAGACCAACAACAACGCAACATTAAAGAAATTCTGTCAAGTTTGTTCAGGGAGTTTAAAAATATGTTCTTCTAACTACAAGCCGCAATAGCGTAATTTTGAAGATGCTTGTACGGTAATAAAATAGCTTTTAAAAATGGCCCTTTACTGCGTATTGTTCTGCAGAATGTCCAACGGAATTTTTAACCACATTTCTGAAATAATAACTTTTCTACAGCTGCGACAAACTGATATATACTTATGTAACATACAGGACAGCAGCAAAAATTTACGTCATAACGTATATTACGCTAATCAAACTATCAAACCATCAAACTGAAAATATCCAAGGTGCAAGTATAAAAATCCAAGCTGTTCCTTATTCACATGTAATTACAGCAAATTAGACCTCGCCGAGACATACCATATCATCTGATAAATACGAAGAATACCTTAAATCAAAAGTCACTAAGAAGACTATTATGTAAAAAATACAAGTTAGGGCTTTAGATTAATCAAAGCAAATGGATACAACCTACTAAAAACAATTAAAAAATAATGTCGGTTACCTCTCAACTGGGGAACCTACCTATTGACTTATTCGATTTATACAAACTTCCGAATTTACTAAATACTACGCAATAGTCAATGGAATAGCTAAATCATACATTAAAGCTGAATCTAACTGCGACATGTCTACCGATAATTTCCTAGTAATTATTACCGTTAATACAACGATGATCAAAAAAATACCCATTAGACTATGTACTAAAAATACGGGCTGAGATAAGCTATTTGGGAGAAATTACTAACCAACCTATTAGGATTAAAGACACTCAAAACCTAGACGAAGTAGTCCAATATCTAACCACAGTAACACAGTCAGCTGCCTGACACGCTACAGCTATTATTACAAACAACAAACCTGCCAGGAACGAAACCTAATCACGGAGAAACAAAGAACTCGAAAAAGTGGCAAATAACAAGAAACAGGACAAAACAACAAACTAACTCATCACTTACTGAAGCACGCAATCAAACTTTTAAACACCAAAAGAGCCCCTGGATATGATATGAGCGTAAAAGAAATGCTGCAACAGCTTCCAAGAAAGCTATTGGTTCTGCTTACCACCATTACAACAGCATAATAAATTAACCTACTTTTCGGTACTATGGAAGTATGCCTGATCACAATCACAATCGCAAAGCATGGTAAGCCACTTAGGCAATCATCTTCCTATAGGCTCATAAGCCAATTACTCCTAATGTCAAAAATATTTGAAAGAAACAATAAATCTCATGCAAACAACTCCATCTTACCAATTCGACTTTCGTAAAGCCACTGGATTATCAACCAAATCAAAAAATTACGCGCAGCTGCATTTCTAGGTATCATAAAAGACTTTGACAAAGTATGGCATAAAGGCTTATTATTCAAGATCAAATTACATTTCCCAAGTCAGATTTATCTAGTACTAGAATTCTATTTAACTGAAAGGTTCTTCCAAGTAGCAATAAATAATACAATTTCGAATTACCACCAAATCAAGTGGGGTGTACCACAGAGCAGTATTTTGGGACTACTACTATATCTGATTTACTTCTGCGACACGCCAACCACAGAAATGTGGCGATCAACCTACGAAATACCTCAAACAACAGTAGAATATTTGCAACTCCATTTCGATCTACTGCAAAACTGGGCCAACAAATGGATAATTTCAGTTGATAGTGACAAATCAGCACAAATAACCTTCACAAACAGACGATTAGACTGCTCGCAAACTAAATTTAGCTGTATTCAAATTCCAATAAAATCTGAAGTAAAATATATACATATGCACCTTAGTGCAAAACTTACCTGGAGCACACGCATCAAAACTAAACGGAAGCAGTTGGACTTGCAAATCAAACAAATGTACTGGCTAATTGAAAGTCTCTCTCAATGATCACTATCAAACAATCTACTCCTTTACAAAATAATATTAAAACCTACGGGTTCCAGCTGTGGGGCCTGTACAAAGGTATTCTACTTCAAAATTCTCCAGAGGTTTTAGACCATAATCTTGCGCATGGTGACCAACACGCCATTGTATAGAAGCAACGACACTTTCTTAATAAATTTAAAGATCCTGTATATACTTGACAAAATTCAAAGACTTGGAAAATCATACAACTAAAACCAGCCAGCAGTTCCAAGAAGAAACGTAAATGGTCACAAGATTTAGCTTCCTAAATGATCAAAGGAAAATAGCATTGGCTTGATCACAAAATGTATGATATACAATATTTATGATAAACTTACTTATTACTCAAATTGTAGAATAAATTGTAAATATGCAAATAAAATTTAAACAAAGTACAAAAACCTTTAAATTTTAATCATCTTTATTTCTTCCAATGTTTCGTATGGTGTTTCATAATTACAACTGTCATTTTTGGACTCCTTTTTTCCAACTGTTAGGCTTAGATGCCTAAAACTTAAGAAAAAATATATAATTAGTTAAAGATAGTCGCGCAAAATAATGGAATTCAAAATAAAGCCAATCTCGCTTAATTATGCAACAGCAATAACTTAAATACAGTTGTAATTTCGAAGTTGCGATGGCACCGCACCATAGAAATGCTCAATTTAATTTAAATGGCCTCGTGCTTCGTTGACACAAATTTTTTCGCTGAAAACGAAGTCGTGACCGCCGTATTTGAAGAAGGTCCTGAGAAAACAAGAGTATTTTAAGCCCGCAGTTTGAGCGCAATTACGGCTACATTCAGCGATCATCTCTGATTTACTGTGGCTGTGGCACCAACAAAGGAATTTCTCTGCATTTAATGAGGCGCTGCGTCCGTCTTCTCTCTTTCCCAGCTTCTCCTTTCGTTGCTCCTAGTGGAACGCGGGCCTTGCTAATCATTAGTTTATGTAAGTTATTATAAGATTCATTTTTGTCTAATGCAAAATCGCCTAGGCGGTGGTGAAATGCCAACCACGGAAAATTTATTGAGGCAACTTGTGATGTACATAAAAAATTTGGTAGTTGTGTAAATATGCAGGAAGTCAGTTACGTCAATGTAAACAAAAGCAAACTAATTCAGATTAATTAGATTGTTTTAATGAAAGTTGGGTAATTATCACTAATTTGGTGTACAACTTGATTTATTTGAGCACTGAGCAATGGCAAAAGTTACATCGAAAGTGATAGATGTTGACATCTAGTCACGACATTTGTTCCATAAATATGGAAATAGCGAAAAATCCCCAAGAAATGGGAATTCCGCACCAAACAGAGCATAAAAAGGCATAATACAAGTATATGATAAAACAAAGCTCGTGGCATATTCATACATTATCCATATTTCCTCTTATTTCTTTTATTACGCAGAACTTTACCAGTTCTATAAAGAAATCCATTTTTGATTACTTTTTTTGGGTATAGAAAGAGTAGCACTGGGAATAATTCTATATCCAGAAGATTTCTTTTTCTTCACATTATCTCTCTGACTTTTAAATTGCACCATTTGATGATAGGTTTAGGCTTCCATAAACTCCTTATGTGTGGTGCTTCCTAACAAAAAATCTTGCAATATATATAATTTACCATTTTGCCAAGCACTACTCATGATTTACCTCTTACTCTTAGAACACTCAAGAAGTAATTAAAACAGAAAAAGAAATAAAGGTAATAAAATTTATTTTCTATTGTAATGTTTCTTGTCTATTGAAAAAATTAAATGCGTAGTTTCCTAATGTATATTTCTATATGAACGACACGCTAATTCCAAACTCTATTAAAAACTGCATTAATTAGACTATAATATTTAATATCAAAATTTACAGATATAAGCAGCGGATTTATTCCGGTATTTAGTTATATACGGTGAGATCAGGTAGATACTCTTCTATAATTCCGATAGAGTATAGATCTACTTTAGGAAAGCAACCCTGCCCACGTGAGTCTCGATTCTTCTCCAGTTTCTAACACCGGGTGCTTCAACCTTAATCCTACCCATAATCTACATGCTTTTAGCATTCATATTCCCTATTCATTTACCAACCCGCCCGGCAAACGTGGGTTTAATTGCCAAGAGATGGAAGAACAACTATCAGTAAAGTGGGATATCGTGAGAATATGCAAAGTAAGACAACTAGGTGAAGGATGGAAAAATCTTAAGTCAGATCATGCCTTATACTAAATTGAAAACAAAGATAAAGCAATAGGTGGCACAGGATTCTTTATCTACAAAAGGCATGTGGAAAATATCACAAATATAAAAAGCATATCAGCACAAATTGCTTAGTAAACTCTGAAAATTAACACAAGACACAGCATTAAAATCATACAAGCATGCGCACCTACATCCGACTACTCAGATGAAGAAATTTCACAGTTCTACAACGACACAAAAAATGCACTAGAAGACATCTAAACGCATTACACTGTAATAGGAGATTTTAATTCAAAAGTAGGTTTTAAGACAGACGAAGCGGAAACAGCAATGTAAAGCTTAGCTATGGCATAAGAAATCCACGAGGCGAAACACTGTTGAACTTCTTACTAACAAATAACCAGCTTTTTCCATAAAAAAAACGCAAAGAAAATAAGCTCAGATAGAAAAAACAAGAACGAGATAGATTTTATAATAACCGAAAAACAATCTATTATACAGGATGTAACGGTCCTCAACCAATTCTCTACAGGAAGTGACTACCACCTGGTTAGAACCATAGTAAATATCAACATAGGACAAAAGAGATATAAAATAATAATATAAAAAATAAATAAGAAATTAATATGGTACGGCCATGTTAGAAGGACGGACAATAATCGATGGATAAAGAAAATAACAGAGTGGAGTCCTCCAGGAAAACGAAAGAGAGGAAGACCCCGAAGAACTTTCAGAGATGAGGTGGACGAAGCCATGGAAAGAAGAGGGCTAGCAGACGGAGATTGGGAAGACAAGAAGGAGTGGAAGAAACGGTTGAGTGAAGGAAGACAGCGTCAGCTGTGAAGATCCTTTTGTATATATATATAGATATAAAATGTCACAACGCAAGTCTGCACTAATATGGCAAAACCCGCTAAGTATATTAGAATATCAAAAGACAATGGCAAATAACTTGAGAAAAACTAAAACCCAAAACACAAACACAAATATAGATAAGTTAAATGAAACCATAACCAATGCTACAACTGAAGCTACAACGAGATGCTGTCCAAAACAAACGAAAGAAAATAAACTTAGTGCACATACAAGAACACTACTAAAGAACAGAAGGCAACTACTAAAGCAAGAATCTACCAGCATCTTAGATATAAGAGAAATCAACAAAAAGATATGTAAGATATAAAAGATATGTAAGAAACGATATAAGAACCTATAATAATAAATAAACTAGGCGCATAATAAAAGAAAACAAAAGCTTAAAAGTTTTAAAAAGAAAATTCGCCCATAACAGTAAAGAAACGCTAAAACTGAAAAAAAAAAGAATAGCAACTAGCAACAGAGAAGAATTACTACAGATCGTTGAAAAATTCTAAGTGAATTATATATAATCGAAATATATCATAAATCAAATAAGATAAAATATATAACAAACCAAGGGTCAAACGACCTTCCGGAAATTAATATAAGTGAGATAAAGAATGCCTTATGAGAAATGAAAAATAATAAGATACCTGGAGAAGACAGAATCATGAACTTATACAAAATGTTAATTAAGATAATTAATAAACGACTAGAGAAAAGTTAGACTTTTACCAGCCCGTCGAGCATTGTAGAATATAAGAAGCCACTAGTACTAATCTTCATTGACTTTGAAAAAGCATTTGACACAAACTAAATGAACGTCATCCTAGAAACATCCTAGAAAGCTAATACACAACACATATAGTAACTCTATAGTGTGCGTAAGAATAAATAAATGCAGTAAGAAATTTCAGTTGTAAATGGGAGTTAGACAGGGAGATACTCTGTCCGCTAAACTTTCCACCGTGTTGGAATGTGTTTTCAAGCAGCTCAACTAGAATGTATGGGAATTAAATAGATGGAAAACATCTCAACAACTTACGCTTCGCGGAAGACATCTTCCTTATAACAGATAACATCAAAAAAGCCGGAAAGATACTAGAACAACTAAAACAAAAAATGAAAGTCAGATTGCGCATAATATACAAAGAACCAAAATTATGACCAACTGGATACTTGGCGGAGCAATAGCGCTAGACTATAATATTATAGATGAAGTAGCGGAACACAAATACTTAGGTCACGAAATCCGAATCAATAGGGACAACCAAACACATGAGTTGAAAAGAAGAACAATCTATAATCAATGCGTTTTGTCTGTAATGACTTACGGAGTATGGAGTGTTACACTAACCAAGAGTAGTGCAAATAAACTGAGAATAGCCTAGAGAAATATGGAAAGAGCCATGCTAGACATTAAGCTACAAGATTGTATAAGTAGCAGCAAAACACAAAAAAGAACAGGAATTAAAGACGACATAAAACGATTCTCAAATAGAACTGCGCAAGTTACCATGCGAGATTCACAGATGATAGATGGACATCCAGAATAACAATCTTGAGACCCCCGATACGATTGAACGACGAACTCAAAATAGCAATAGATCAATGGTGGAGAGCGACACAGGATAGAATGGAATGTAAACTTTCAAGGGGCCTACGACCTACAGTGGACTCCAATGGCTGAGATAATGATGATAAATTGTATACTCTGTCAGAATTAATCTACTCTTTTATAGTTTCCTTATTTACTATTTTGCCGAACCATATACAAATATGCGTTCTAAGATGGTAACATTTTTGCTCTCAGAAGTGATAAATAAGACGTGAAAATTTATTTATTTTACACAGATGATCAGACTCACAACGCATACAATAGACAACGTATTTATCAGTAACTCTATTTATGTCACAGTTCACAACTTCCGACACTTGATTTGATTCACTTTGCTGTGGCCACTCGATTTTCCCGTAGCTACGCCGCTCCACAATATTTATACCTATTTGGAATCAACTAGAAGCGCCATGAAACACTTGGAAACATCTGAGAGCTTTGCCTTGCTTAAATAATCGCACATGTGCAAGCGACATCTGGATTTCTGAAAGGCATTATGTCGGCCGCCTGAACGTGACGGGTGCAACAAAAACTGCACCCGCGAAAGATGGTATGCTTACGAGGGGTGTTTAAAAATGTGTTACACTATGTAGATGTTTGTTTCGATTGTCCTTGAGATCTTGTTGTACTAGAGTAGGGAGTTTAGTTACTGAATCACTTTTTCAATTTTCACTTATAATATCCTGTCAATTCTTACAAATGAAGGTAAACGAAATTCACACAATTTTTACCTTACAAATTTCTATATTTAAATTAGAATTGACGTTACCTCCCACTACCGTGTATTTCGTCTTTTTTGTATTTATTGTTAATCCTCACTTTCCACATTTTTCCAAAAACTTTCGTAGCTATCCCGAGCAGCGGTCGTATGCCGCGTTTCGATACATAAGTTTCGAAACACTCTACCTGCTGTTTAAGGACATGCCTGCATTTTTAATATTAGTAGTACAAATGCTAATCGAAATTATTGACCTCAAGTTATCATACAATTATTTGTTATTATTTGCACTATTTATATTAAGCTCAAGTGAAATCTGAATTAATTTGAACGTAGTGACTAATAATGAACTATGACCCATTTGCAACCTAACTATTATAATATAATTATATATATAATTATAATAAATAGATAATTATCCAAACCCCAATACAAACTAATATACAACAACAAACCAAACACCAAGCTTACAGGGTGGTATCCAAAAGTAGTAGGACTGATTTAAAAAAAAAATATTGAACATTTTGGTACATCGACTTAATACTCTTCAAAATAGGCCCTTGGGCATCCACACACTTCTAGTAGCGAGCCTTCCAGGTCGCGAAAGCCTTCTGGAAGTCGTCCTCCGGGATGCTGTTCAGCACCCTCGTCGTTGCCGCTTGGACTGCTTCCACCGAGTCGAAACGATGCCCTTGAGCTGCCTCTTGATCCGGGGGAACAGGAAGAAGTCCGGCGGTGGCACATCAGGGCTGTAGGGGGGGTGAGGCAACGTGGAAACGTCGAATTTGGCCAGGAGATCTCTCACAATCCACGCGCCGTGGCACGGCGCGTTGTCATGGTGGAGCTTCCACTTTCCCACCAGGTCTGGTCGCACGCGTGTGATCCGATTTCGCAGCCGTGTGAGCACTTCCACGTAAAATCTTGCATTTAGAGTCTGTCCAGGAGCTACAAACTCCTTATGGACAATGCCACGACGGTCAAAAAATGCACTTAACATCGATTTCACTTTCGATTTCGACATTCTGGCCTTCTTTTTACATGGTGACGTTTTGTTTCCGGGTCCTATTGGAAGACCCAGGTTTCATCTCCGGTGATGACAATATCGAGAAAATGTTCGTCTTCTTCCAAACAGTTTAGTATTTCTTGGGAAATCTCAATACGCAGTTCTTTTTGCTCGTCACCATTTTCGCGCACACTTTTCTCATCGACAAATCCTCTGTGATGATGCGTTGGACTGTCCCGTACGACAGATTCAGCTCATCACTAATTAATTTAATGCCCAAAAGTTGCTTAACTTTCAGCACATTGTCGTCCGTTCGCGAGGTTGACGGACGCCCTTGGTCGTCCTCGACGATCTCCCTCCCCTCCCGAAACAACTTGTGCCACTCAAATATCGAGGAACGGCTCATGATATCCTTCTTGTAGGCCTGCGTAAACATGTCCTTGGTTTAGGTCGCTGATTTTCCAAGTTTGTAGCAAAACTTAATGGCGTACCGCTGCTTCAAATTTCGCTCCATCGCAACTGACGACGAGGCGTAACAACAGGAGGTCACTAAAACCCGCAATTTATGTAATCACTCAAATATATAATGTTATCCTATCCAATAGATACTATCCAAGTATCTGAAAAGTAGCACAAATAACATAGCTTGGAAAGCTACTTTTTGATCCAATATCCTACCAACCCATCAGCCTCCTGCCAATTCTCTCTAAAATCTTTGAAAAGTTACTATCAAAAAGACTCCATGAAATCTTAGACTATCAAGGACAAATTCTCAAACACTAGTTTTGATTTTGACGTCTCCATACAGCTGTTGAACAAATTCACCGACTCGCAGATCAAATCAAATATTGCTCCGCGGTGTTTTTAGACATCTTCCAAGCCTTTGATAAGGTGTGGCACCTGGGCTTCTTCTATAAATTAAAAAAGTATTTGCCATACCAATTATACCAAATATTGAAGTCTTACCTATCGGAACAATACTTTTTCAACCGGCTACATCCGGAGTTCCCCAAGGCGGTGGGCTGAGGTCCATCCTATACTTACTTTTTACACCAGACTTACCAATTAGAGATTTGACACAACAGTTATTTTTGACGATGATACAGATATCTTAGCCTCACATCTTTATCCCACTACAGCATCCCACAATCTGCAACACGCTCTCAATAAAGTTCAACAATGGTTAAAAGTATGGAAAATCAAGGTAGTCCCAACACCATAAACCACCATAAACACCATAAACACACCGATTCCTGGCTCCATTTTGATCGCCACCTTACTTGGAAACCCATATCTTTGATAAACGCAAACAGCTTGGGTTACTATACAAGAAAATCTACTGGATAATTCCAAAAAGATCCGCACTTTTATTAGAAAACAAATTATCGCTCTATAAGATCACGCTAAAAGCTACCTGGCCTTTCTGCTAGGAAACCGTTAACAACTTCAACCTGGCCATCATCAAGAGATTTCAAAATAAAGTACTGTGTATGTTAGTCAATGCACCGTGGTATGTGCCAAATAGAGTGATCTTAAGTGATTTGAGTATACAGTGAAAGAAGAAATTGAAAAGAACTGTCAAAACTTATAAAATCAGACTCTAGATGAATCCCAACCAACTAGTAAATTCTTTAATGGATGAATCCGATAAACCAAAACGTTTCAAACGATTCAAACCCAACGAACTACCAACGCGCTTTACTTTTTAATTTTTATCTTGAAATTTAAACTTATGTTCAAACACTCACTTGTATTAAGCTAATGAAATTGATAAAAGAGTAGCTTGTTGGAGGCTGACGCTCCATGTCCATAAGCATTTAGTAGTTTCACCTGTTACTTGCATTATTTATTATATGTAACACACTAAATACTTATTAACTTAGTAACTCATTTAACGTGAACTTGTTTAAATATGACATCGCAATTCTTGTATGACCAAAACCCTGATAGTTTAACAATTGACATTTTACATGAGGTGCTTCTATTTTTATTATCGTATGCTAATACTTTAATTATGACAATATTTATTTAAGGTGTAATTTGTATAGCACTTTTAGTATGTATTTATTTTTAGTTGTGGATCCAATTATTTTAATGGCAAATACAAAAATTGCTAAACCTTTGTTACCGATCGCAAAATTTATCTTTATCTGACTTTGTCAATTATAATAGTTCATAACGATTAATAAAAAGCAATTAACAGTTTTAGCGTATAAAATTATATTTACAAATTGGTGTAATTGAATACGTATAAAAAATTCGACAAATGGTGCGATATTTCAACGATACTTTGAAAAGCGCCACCTAGCAGAAATAACACACAGCCGCTACTACTACTGTAAGAAGCAGGGTTATCGAGTGAACGTCAAGTTCTGCTATAGATTTTGCTGAGAGTTTCCATGAACGTTACAAAAAGTATATTGTAAAGAGTGACCATTATTTCGAAGGCTAATAAAGATAATTTATTTATATCTTTTCTTTTGTTTGTTTTTTAATGTCAATGACTAAACTTTTTAAATAGACGACCTATTAGGAGTGTTAATTTAGCCCTACTTGTTTCATAATAAACTTCTAAATAGACTTTGTTGTTGTTGTGGTTATAGCAAGCTATATTGATCGAAATAAATTAAAATGCAATAAGGAAACTTGCTGCTCTTGGCAGATAATTGCATAGAGGCGCGAGATGACCGCGAGCTATAGCACAAGCGTTTGATATTTTGGAGCGCAGGAATTTATTCACGGTATGAAATCTTTATATTACTTAACAAAGGGCGTAAACTCAATATAGAGAGAGTTTATTGTTCCCAAATTTAAATCGCCAATATTTCGTTGCATCCCAATTTTATACTTTCTACTATCGCATTTAACTTTAAACACTCCAACTGTATTGTTACTTAGTTTTTTGTTGTTTTTTCTGTAACTTGCAATAACATCTTAGAATATCATAATCAAGTTTATGTCTGAAAATTTTCTTCTTCTTTTGCTACTTAAGTTGATCGAATATAAACCGGAAGTATTTTTTTTAATTTATTGAAGCACCATAAAAATACAAACATTCAAAGATTTGTCTCTACATTATTTGCTAACTTAAAACATTTTCTCAACGGATAGATAGTACTTACATTCCGCTATCGTAAAACGGGGATGGTTGTAACACCAGCCAATCGCTTACAAACACTTCAACAGCTGAATAAAAAAGCGATAATACTATATGTCTACGTGCAAGTTAATAAAGAAGTTAATATAAGATAATATGTCAGATAATCATTCCAGCTATTACTTACTCTAAGATGCAAAGGCCTTGGATCTCCATTTTTTGAATTTTCTTGGCCTTATTTTGTGATTCAGGATAGTCACTCGCGTCCCAACTCTCCAGAGACTTATTTTGTCCTGAGGGGGAAAGACTCACTTTCTCTCTATCTTTGTCATCAGTGCTGAGTTACACTCGAACTCTTACTGTTTGATTATTATTCCTCCTCTAGAGTCTTGGCTTTCCTTATAATTTTTTCCATTCTCTGCGGTTTCTTGCCTTTACCCTCCATCTTACCACGTTCTGTTTTTTTAAATTGTCCTGCACTTCCTCCATCCACCTAAGTTTTGGTCATTTCAAACAGCCGTTAAAGGATATTTACTTTCGCTTAGATGCATCTATTTTTAAATACCATACACCTAATGGATACAAATATTTAAACATTAGTTAGTTGCCATTAAATATATCTAGTCATCGGCAATAAAAAAATAAGTTATAAAAATATAGCACAAAAAAGATCGTAGAAGAAAAATATCCTGCGTCATTATTAGATTGAAAATCAAATGAAAAATAATTTTTTTGGCATAAATTGAATAATTTAGATATACACTACTTCCAAATAAATCAAGTGAAAATAGCAGCGTCCAAAATTGGCTAATTGGTCAAAGATGTCGTCTTCTACCAGAATAATTTGGACTGCATGTATTTTAGACAGTTTGTCTTGAAAAATCTCAATCATACGCCGTATTAAACAAAACTCCTTTAATAACAAGACTAGGTACGACCCTACTTAAAAAGTCCATCACCTGAGAAGTCTATTCAGATAAAACAACAGATTTATCTAAAACCTCTGGGTCAGACACACTGCACTTAATAATTCAATTACATTTTAAACCAAAAAACTTTTTTGTTTAAATTCTTTAAACAACTCTATGTAATAAATAAAACAAATTACAAATAAAGGGTTTTCCAATAAGAATGATATGACTTTGGAATTAAATGTCAACCATACTTAAATTGTTATAACTGCCACTAGTTGTCATTTGTGTTTAGTATACTCTGACAATTCATCATAGTGAAATGAACGCTTTAAAAAATTTGGTTATTGTCTAACATTTTATTAAAATAGGCGTTCTTTTGTGAGCACTTAACGTGCTATTTACAAAACCTACAGTCTACATAATCACCCTTCTATGCTTGCTGTTGGTCAAATCGTTGAAAAATTTGAAGGGAATTTCACTCTTCACGATGCGAAAATACCAAACAAGATATCAAAACGCAAGAAATGTAGAGAACATTGCTGCTGTAAGAGATAGCATTGCAGAGACTTCAAATTTATCGTCATCCTCAAGAATTACTTAGCGTATTTTTCAAAAAGATTTGGGTTTACGCCCATATAAGATTATATTGACCCATGAACTGCAACCACTGGACTAGTGTAACCGTCGGCACGGTATCACCATCGGACCATTCTTTTTTCAAAACGAGGCAGAAGATATAGTTACAGTGTGTGGTCAGCGATACTTATTGATGTTAACAGATTTTTTGTAAAATTAATTTAGAGGACATATGGTTCCAATAAAACAGTGCCATATGTTACACTGCTAATGCTAATATTGATGTATTGCAAGAAAAGTTTGGTGAAAGAATAATTTCAAGAAATGCAACTGCTAGTTGGCCTTCAAGAAGTTGTGATTTAGCTCTTTTAAATTACTTTTTGTGACGTTATTTGAAATCTATAGTCTATGCACACAAACCACAAATATTTGATGTATTTAGATTGAACATTGAAGTACATAATACCCGAGTTATTGTAAAAAGTTATCGAAAATTGAGTTCATCGAAGTTGCTGTTGTGCACGAAGTCCAGTCGGACACTTAAAAAATATAATTATTCAAAACGTAAAGTAATAGACTATGCTCTAAAATAATATAAAAAGTCTGGTTATATCTGAAAAAGTGTTTATTTTATTTCGTCTTAAAATCATATCGTTTTTATTGGAGAATCCCTGATATTTAGAACTAATTTTTTGTAAAAACGCATAACTTTAATCCCGATACGCCATTTTTAGACAACAGCCTCTTCTCCCGCCACACGTTGATTTCTTCCAACTCAAAAATAGGCATCGAAGATCGTATGGCCTGAACAAGAACGAATCTGTTGTTTCTAAATAAATGGTAAGTAATGTTAAAAATTCTGCTAATTCCAACGGACATCTAAGTACTTACGTTCTAAATTAACAACCTTAATAAAACATGCCACTGTGGCTGCAATGATACATACAACAACGAAAGGTTTCATTATTAAAGGAGCATAAAATTACTAGAATTTAATGCTAGTGTTGCTTGTTATTTTTAATAGCACATAAAAATAATGTTACTTAAGGTACATTATTCTAGTTTTTAAACGACTTTATTTAAAAACTTCAGTATTTTTAGGACTCTGTGTAGACTAAGCAATCTGTAATTAAAAAACATGCTTATTAGACTTTTAATTAAAAAATTAAGTAAATCAACTTTTAAATACAATTTGTTCAGGCTTAAGCGGAGTGTATCGTATTTTTAATTTCAAACAAAATGAATATCAATCAAAAGGCCAAAAAGCTGGAAGACACTCACCTTGAAAGCGGACGCTCCGCTGCAGGAATCAGCTCCCCGGGGCTGTAATTAGGGGGAATCGAGGAAGAGGAGAGAAGGGCGTGGGAGGAAAAAAGAACAAGTTATTCCAATCTTTGCTGCGGGGCCGATCGGAAGCGTTTTTCCTGATGTGGATCCTTTAGCTGGTCGTGTCCGAAGTTTACAACAGGGTTTTTGTACTTTTCTCGCCGGATCAAGTATAAAATAAAACGGGCCGAGTTTCTCCGTCTGCAAATATCGACTCAATCAGCCTACAACAAACGACCTCCGGGATGTGAAAACTTGTTTTCCTGTCTTGGTCGCCACTCCATTACTCACTTAGCCCATTGGTTGTCTATCATCCTCCTAATATGCTCAGCTCAAATTCATTTTAAAAAGTGATTCTGTTTCATCCGTCATTTTAGTTCTTCGACATATTTCGTAATTTGTGACTTTCGGTTAGCGTTTCATAGCCCATTGCGCAACTCTTATTTTGTTAATTGGCTTCTTTTTTAGAATTAGGGTTTCAAAACCATGAATGAGTATTGGAAACATACACAGATTAAACACCTTGCGTTTGAGACACATTGGAACGGCCACCTGATGAATGTCTCGTTCTACCAAAGGCAGCCCAAGTTAGTCCGACTCTTCTTTCAATCTCGCAAGTTTGAATGTCTCTGTCCATTTTTACCTCATAATTTAAATATTTGTAAGATGTAACCTGGTAGATTTTTTAATTTTTTACTAAAATGTTGTTGTTAAATAGAAGGTTTAGCATAAATTGTGTCTTAGAGGAGTTAATTTTAAACCCAATGTGAGATTTTCTCTTTCATTTACACCATATTGTCCCAAAGAGAATTCAGTTTTATTTTGTTTCTTACCAAGTTTAGCGTTGAAGTTTCCAACTAGGATTTTAAAGCACATCAGAGTTATAAACATTGTTTGCTCAATATCTTCATAAAAGTGTTTAACTTTTTCGACTGTATGTCAAAGTCAGTGTGTAAGCTTGAATAATTCACTAACTTTATCTCAAATTTATTTTTAATATTAAATAGCAAATACGTGAATTGACACTTCCTATTTAAATAATATTATTTACATTTTTATTATTTATTCTATTATCGACCTCACCCACTGTACTGTCATCTTCACATTTATGGTAGAAGATATTTTCATATTTCAACTCTATATATTACTGTTCTCTTATGGGAATTTTGCTAGTACTAACTGTCCTAGTGTAGTTTATTAGCTCTTCATCAAGTTCATACCTTTCGTGATTTGTTAAAACTATTCTTGGATTATAAGTTGAGGTATGCAGCATTCGTTGTCTACGGTAGCAATGTCCAACCCGGTAATTTGTAACGCTCTTTAATCTCAGTCTTTTCCGATCGCTACTGTGGTCAAGAATTAACAATTCGCCGGAGACTAAGGGCCGTTTATTCTTCGATGTCCATTGCGATTTGATAAGGTTTTTTTGGAAGCCTTTCCTTTACCACAGATGAAATAGTTGCACCGCCGTGACTTAGTCACCAGAGCCTTGTTAGTGCACTGCAAGCAAGTAAAGATGGCAATTAGGCTAGTTTCTAGACCTATTTTAGCATAGCCTCTTACACCTCCCGTTATCTGTAAACAGCTAAAAAATAACCTTTTCTCTTCTACAAGAACGCCAAATAAATGCATGCCAGTCAAATAAAATTTTAAACTGTCGACCAAGCCTCCCGGAGATTTATTACCTACACAAGTTAAGAAAGATAAATAATCAAATATATTAGGACGTTTAATCAACTTAGTTACTCGCCTCATATCATGAACCAAACAATAAACTGGAAAGAATGCTAACCAAAATAAATAAGGTTCTAATTTCTCGGATTACTAAAATGATTTAATAAATGTCATCAAAACCAAATTGTGTACCTAAAATGCTAAATTTATTAATATGCATATTCTGAATGTACTTCTACTTTCAAAAACACATATAACTGACTGAAGTTATATCAAATTCTACGATACACAATTTATCACATCTTATACCCTCAAGATAAAGATAGGGAAGGAACAGCTATCATTATTAAAAATAAAATTAAACCTATTAAACTAAACAAACTCAGTATTAACAAACATACAAACTATGACTTCTGAAATACAAGACCACCTAAAAAAACTAGTACTCTAGGTTGTTCTCCAAATAAAACTATCAGTTAAGAACGGCCCAAAGCATTCTTTACAACACATCGTTTTACAGCAGATGGCTACTTCAACTTTAAGCATGCCCCTTGGGGCTCTAAGCTGATAAGTTCAAGAGAGAGACACTTCTTTTAAGCACTTTAGGACAAAAATCTTAGACTAACTAGTATTTCACAAAGTCATCTCATCACAAAATTAAGCCTTAAGATGTCGTCCTATATCACCCTTGTCTTGGCTAACCTATACTCCCAACTTTAATAAACAAAAAAAAACAAATACCTTAGTGACTTGATAGACCTACACATAGTAATAAATATGGATGAGGGTATTAAATTGGCAGCCGAACACCTTACTAAGGCAATTAACCACGGTGGTGCAGAAAATTGTGTACCATCTCAACATAGCGAATACATGTAAATCACCGAATGTCCTGCGTCCTAAAAAAAATACGGCCATGTGATGCTAAAATCTTTAACAGCACGTCAACTAGTTACAAGCTAACTGTCGATGATTTTGTAGGGCTCAACGCTAAAAATTCTGCTTATTGGCGTAACCCGATAAATGAAAATTTGCCAACAAGCAGGCTGCCGTGCGTACTACTCATTTTTTAAGTTCCTGGAGTACCATCCCTGTGCGAGGTTGCTAGCCCCCCATCAGGCGCCTCCCCAGGTGGCGGATAGGGGAAAGCCTCCCAGATATGGGTGGTACCGAGGAAATGAAATACTCGGGGCGGACCAAAACTAGCAAAGCAGCGTCTGACTTCAGAAAAGCGGCTGCAAACTGCGTCTATTTTCTCAGGTTAGGGACGGCTGATACGAAAATCTTCCAACCCGCCTAGTCAGCGTGGAAGATAGTGACTATTACCCCCTTAAGTAACAACAAAGATGAACTCGAATACCAAAAACAAAAGGTTCAGAATCTCATACTGCATGAGCAGCAGTCAGCCGCAAGAATTCTGGGGGGAGCAGGCATTCAAAGATATCAAATCAAACCCAATTAAAGATAGCAACATTTAACACAAGAACTCTCTCGTCGGAAGACAGACTATGTGAACTAGAAAAAGAACTGACAAAAATAAATTGGGACATAGTAGGACTATCCGAAGTAAGAAGAAAGGGCAACGAACTTATAACATTGAAATCAGGAAACCTTCTGTACTATGCAAGAGAAGATACTACATGTGGAGGAGTAGGTTTTATTATAAAAAGATACATAGAGCCCTATATAACAGAAATCCAAACAGTTTCCAGCAGAATAATATATCTGATGATCCGAATCAA
Source organism: Sinelater perroti (assembly GCA_036346155.1). NCBI lineage: Eukaryota > Metazoa > Arthropoda > Insecta > Coleoptera > Elateridae > Sinelater > Sinelater perroti. Next base: position 992,197 of record JARFIY010000276.1, read on the forward strand.
CAGTAAATACAAACTAAAGATAATACAAGTATATGCTCCCAAATCTACCTGCGAAAACGAAGAAATAGATCAATTTTACGAAGAACTGAACAAAAGTCTTACAGATAACAAAACCCACTTCACCCTACTAATTGGCGACCTCAACGCCAAAATTGGAAATCGCCTAGATCCAAATGAAACAGCAACATGAAAATTTGGATATGGCCAGAGAAACGAAAGAGGCGAAATAGATTTTCTTCATTTACACGGATTACACGCTATGAACTCATTCTTCAAAAAGAAGCCACAACGTAAGTGGACGTGGAAAAGTCCAGACGGTCACACAAAGAAAGAAATAGATTTCATAATATCCTCCCATAAATACATAATAAAAGATGTAACAGTGCTAAACAATTTTGTGACATCAAGCGACCACCGACTAATAAGAGCAAAAGTCATTATAAACACTAAATGGGAAAGAGTAAAACTAACGAAGAAATCAAGTTCAAAACACAAAGAGATCACCCTAGCAGCAGACGAATACATAAAACAACTTGATACAGAACTAGGAAATATACCCAAAGAGGAAGATATGAACAAAACAAACACAAGAATAACAACAGATATGCAAAACGCAAGTGCTAAAATAGCCAAAAATAAACCAAAAAAGAAGAAAAATTAAGCACTAACACAAAAAAGATTATGGAAAAGAGAAGAAAACTCAGAGAACAGGGGAAAGCGGATAGTATTGAATACATAGAACTAAACAAACTTGTAAGAAGAAAAATTAGAAATGACAAAAATATACAGAGAAAAGATCATAGAAGAAGCTATCGAAAGCAATGGCAATATGAGAGTATTAAGAACAAAACTAAGTAATGGTCGAAATAATATAACAAAACTATATAATGAAGAAGACATCGAAATAACCGACAAAAATGAGATGCTACACAAGACAAAAACCTACTAAGGAAAACTGTATAAATCAAAAATAGTATAATATACAGAGGAAACTAAAAAGAAAAGAAACATTAGGAATATCGGTTCAGAAGACATCCCAGAAATAACGCCAGAGGAAATTGACTCGGCACTGAACAAAATGAAGAATGGCACGGCGCCAGGAAATGACAAAATCTCCATAGAAATGCTGAAATGCGGGAGTAGAAAATTGAAAACAGAAATCGCCAAAGTAATGAACAAATGTACACAGGAAGGAAAAATCCCAACAGATTGGTATAAATTATACTAATTCACAAGAAAGGGGATAATAGGAAGCTATCAAACTATAGACCAAACAGCTTACTCTCAACTATGTACAAACTACTGACAAGAATAATAACAAATAGGCTAGAAAGTAGAATTGACTTCCGTCAAGCAGTAGAACAAGCAGGATTCCGTAAAGGATACTCAACAAATGACCACTTACAAACAATTAAAACACTTATTGAAAAGTGTAACCAATACAATCAGTCTAACACTAGGTTTTGTGGACTACGAAAAGGCGTTCGACTCGATTGAACTACCCTACATACTAAACGCAATGGACTCGTGCAGAATAGACTCTAGATACACCAACCTCATAAAAGATATATACACCAAAGCTACATCCGAAATAAAACTGAACAATTTAACAACCACAAAATTTAGGTCAGACAAGGCGACTGCATTTCACCTAAACTATTTAATCTAGTCGATGGAAAGTATATAAACCACCTTAAATATGCTGATGATATTGTGATAATAGCCAAAGACACAAAAGAGCTAAAAACCATGCTGATGCAACTAAACATAGAATCAAAGAAAGTAAGACTGAATATCAATTATGCTAAAACAAAAATTCTAACAGCAGAGGATATAAATTCTATAGGCATAGACAATTCAAACATAGAAAAAGTTACATCATATATATATATATATATATATATATATATATATATATATATATATATATATATATATATATAATGTTAAATGTTAAAATATGAAAACCAGGAAGCAGAGATAAGAAGACGAACTAGACTAGGCTGGGTAGCATTCGGTAAGCTATCATATATATTATGCTCAAACAAATTTACAAGAAAACAAAAAGCCAAAATATTCGACATGTGTATTATACCCGTACTCAGTTATGGCATGGAAACAACAACATTCACCAAAAGAATTATCCAACGCTTAAGAAAAACCCAAACAGCCATGGAAAGAAAAATGCTAGGAATAAAGCTGAGCGACCGAAAAACAATAGAATGGATCAGGAGACAAACAGGAGTTAAAGACTTAATTGAACACATCACGAAACAAAAATGGTCGTGGGCTGGCCATATTATAAGAACAGAGGATGAAAGATGGACCAAAAAGATGATAGAATGGAGACCAAGACAAGGAAAAAGAGGAGTCGGGAGACCACCACAGAGATGGGTTGACGATATCAGAAGAGTGGCTGGAAAGCAATGGCATCGACAGGCGCAAAACAGAAACGAGTGGAAGAAAAAAGGGGAGACCTATGTCCAACAATGGATAGAACAAGGTTGAAAAGAATCAGCTTGTGTGGATGAAACATGAGATCGCAGTATGGAATTTTATGTATGCTCCGGTAAGATAAGACTAGAGCATGATTAATGGCAGAATGTTGTGACGATGTGACAATAGCCTACCTCATTGCCGCAATATTCCCGAGTGTCCGAGCGCTATGAGATCTACCGGGTGATATCCGTTTGAATTCTAAACTAGTCTATCAGAAATTATGTACCCACAACATAAGAATTTGCTTGATCGGAACGTTTTCGTAAAGACCTACTTCGGAATGCCTACGAAATAGCCTTTGCGTTTCAGTAACAAAATCACTATTTTTAAAATAAGTTTCGGACACAAACGCACTACCCCACGCCATAATAAACACTCAAATAGCATGCCTTGTGCCGCTCACTTTTGATTATGATTGGTCATACAATATTTTTCAATCAGTTAATGCAAATTAATAAAGTATATAATAAATTAACAATTATTAAATTCTTACTGACTGCAAATTTATACATATTGGAATATATACAGAAGCGATGGTGTAGAAACTGATTATAACTATTTGAATCAGCCTGGGTGTTATATTTCCTGTTAATAATTATGTTAAATAAAAACCATTTCTTTGTCTTTCCCATGCTTTTCCTAATTATGGAAATGTAACTTCCAGTGTATTTAAATGTTCTATAACTAATTTTATGAGATTTTATAATATTTCTCAGAGACTAGTCTAATGTTTAGCATTACCATAAAAAGCTTCATTTGTTAACATTGTACGAGATGCGTTCAAGTTCTAAGGTCTCCAACATTTTTTCTCGGCAATGAGAGTAAGTAGAACAATGCGGTTATTTTAAAAAAACGCGGAAAATATTTCTTAACTTTGAATATAGATGGCAGCACCGTATGATGTACACAGGTCGGATTACCACTATTGCAGTGAGTGTTGTTTTGTAGACTTAAATTGGCGACGTTTAGCGTTCAATAACAACGTGTAATCATCTTTTCTTCTCTTGGTAAAACGCCTATTGAAATTAATCACCAATTAAGTAAGACATGCACTTAAGGTGTTATGAGTGATAAAAATGTGCGTTCGTGAGTACGAAAGTTTAAGAAACGTCGACAGTTGTATGACAATGAACCGAAGTAGCCTCAACCACAATCCAGCCGGATCAAAATCATAATTGCGCAAGTAGAGACCGTCGATTAGGTGTGCGTGATATCGCCTCTAAACTTGACATTTTTATAGGTTTTGTGGAGTCCATTTTGCATAATAACCTAAAAATGAGGAAAGTTTCTTCAAAGTGAGTTCCACAAATATTGACCGACGAACACAAGGCTGCGCGGGTGGCAATATCTCAAAATATAATGACGTGTAATGCCGCCCTAAATTTCCGAACATGAAGGACACGCTCCGTGGCTCCAATCGAGTCACTCTTGCATCAACGATTTTCCAGTGGACAAAACACACCCCTAAAGAAGTATTCGCAGCAGCCATGGAATCATGGGAACGACGACGCAAAAAATGTATACGTCTAGATGGAGATTACGTTGAGAAGAAACAGAAGTTTCAACTTTCTTAGGCAATTATTTTTCAGAAAAAGATTTGGAGACTTTAGAACTTGAACGCACCTCGTACATTTTTATAAATTCATGTTTTGTGGTTACCAACATGACACATATAATAAAGCTAAAAATATGTATTTACGTGGTGAATCCCGCAAAATACTTCACACTGCCGATTTTTTAGACAATATCACAATGTTGTAGGTAACCCCATCCTTTGCGTATTTATTACCAAGTTTCACGATAGAGGGCGTAAAATCGTGACTGATTCTGAAGAAGACACAATTTTGTGAATAACACCTTTAAGAACTTTTTATCGATGATCTAAAATGGTCAAGACTAGTGTCTGCCATCTACCGACATCAACCGACTTATTCGGTACTTGTGAACAATGTGCGATATTCCTAATTTCTCCGGTGCATTAACCCTTAAAGGTTAACTTCTTAAAATCTTAAATTTCAACACCGCAATTATGTAACAATTTACATACGGTCCGTTACATTTAAATGCAATGCTCGCATAGACACTAAACGTCTTCTTCACGCCAGCCGCAAATGCCAAGTTAACAACAATCAATTAACTGTAACGGTCGTATTTTGCAACGTTGTTAGCATCATTACCCGAGCTAGACACAAACATGCAAGCTATTTATTACGCCAAAAAATTAGAGGCGTCTGCATTAGCTGATATTATTTGCATTATTTAAAATGTAGTTAAACTGTGCCTGTTCTTTGGCATTGTGTTATTGAGTAGCTAGCAACTCATTAAGATTATTAAAGGGAAGTTTACATCGTCTGCTGAATTTGTGCTTTATTACTCAAAATCCTTTTTTTTTATTTACATAATTCCTTACAGCAATTTTAGTCTTTAAATGTTCAATTTTGTTTTTACAACAATTTGTGTGGTATGAGACCAAAAATTTCACTTATTTGAAGCTACTAAGAAAACTGCTAACACTACAGGGTGTTTCAAAAAGAATCATCTAATTTAAAATAATTCATAACTACTTAGCTTTTAATCAGTTTTGATGGAACAATTTATCGTTGGAAAGAGGGAATTTCACGCGGTTATCGATAGGTAGCACCAGCGCGCTTCGTTCGCCTGCCACTTCAGTGTTTGTCAAGATGGCGACTAGACAACAGAAAACATTTTGTGTTTTATGCTTCGTGAAGTGTGGATCTGTAACAACTGTTATATGGTGTTGAACCTCCTACCGCTCAGAGTATTAGGCGATGGTATAGACAAATTCAAGACACGGATTGACTGTGTAAAGGAAAATTCAGTGGTCGTCCCCGTTTGTTAAGACGAAAATGTGGAGCGCATCCGGCTGAGTCTCGGAAGCCCCCAAAAATCCACTCGCCCTGCCGATAGAGAACTAAACATTTCCTCAACTTCTGTCTGGCGTTTTACGGTGACGTTTGATTATAAAACTGTACAAAATTCAATTAATCCAAGCTCTTAATGCTAATAACAAACAATAACGTGTAAAGTTGTGTGTTTCTTAACGAAGCTACTTTTCATTTAAGTGGTAATGTAAACCTCCGTAATGTTAAAATATGAGCAGAAGTAGTTGTTATAAGCCGGTTCTGGCACAAACGTGTCTCAACACTTTTTGGTTTGCAACTCGGCTAAGCAGCCCCCCCCTCCCCGCTAGAGAACGGTGCGGTTTGCAAATCGACTAAGTACTTTAACTCCCCGCCCCCAGATGTCGGTGTGCGCCTCGTCGGTTCTTCCGTTCGCCTCTAGATGTCGTCAAATAACTTTCACCCATCGCCGCCAGGTGCGCGTGTGCGAGTTTCCCGCGGATGGTTTTGCCACCGGGGCGCACCATGGGGGCACGGGGCTAGTTTCCAGGGCCTCGTTTCCGGGGTCTAGTTATCGGGGCCTAATTAACGTGGCCGAGTTTCCGGGGCCTAGTTACCGGGAGCATGGGGGCATTTTAGTATAAAAAAAGTTAGCGGCGGTTGTTCCTGAAACAACTTTGTTAACAGTTAGCCTACGCTCTAACGTAGTAATTAAAAAAACAAGTAAAATTATAAAATCTTTATTTTGGTAAAATTGACGCTCACTACATGTTTTAACAGCGCCGATTAATTTAGATAACAAAAGCGGCGACCACTTCCGGTCTGAGGCCAGCATAGCAACTCGACCGATTTGGATGAAACAGGCGCGCGTTTTTTCCACAGTTAAGTATCGATTGGTTTCGGAGGACATAATATGCTCGTTGGTTTAAGTTTTTTATTATTTATTTATATTTATATAGTTGGGTATAACAATGTAAAGAGGAGATTTATACATTTTTAATATGCAAAGCTATTTCGTAGTCGTTTCAGATGGGCAGTTGTATCTTCGTATGTAGAAACGCAACTTGGAATTAAATTTGGATTTTCTTGTGCTTTAATAATCAAACATTTACATTTGAAAGTGATTTTACTTCCTGCCGTTGGATTTTCAATTGTAAGCGTAGCTTCTACCGCGTTATCTTTTTGAAGAGGTGAGTTATAACATATCTTGCAAGTAATACAGTTGTCCTCTTTTTTTATTTGTCCCCAGTAGAGTGTGTCATTAAGTAACACTATAAATGTGTACTTGTCATTCTTAAATGTAAACCAAACTTCACTTGTTGTATAAATATGTAAATTATGAGCTTCTTCGCAGTACTGCGATTCATCATTATCCGTCCCAATCCAACGGCACTCCAGTTCGCTATCGAAGAACGAGCAACTTTTAGTTAGGTTACCTATACATTCAAATTTGTGTTCCTGTAAGTCTCTTGCAGGGCCTACATAAGTACAACCGCCATGCTTAAACCAACAAGGGCGCTTTACTTGAAGTGCCAACGATTCCAGTGTCGATGAACGAGTAGGGGTAATGGTAGCATTGCAAATAGAGCAAGCGTTGTCGAAAAGAACGCACTGCTTACATACCCGTGCTTAGAGGAACGTTCGTACATGGGGGGCTCTAAAAGAATTTTGCAAGCAGAACACCTTAAAAAATTTACAATAATCGTGTCGCTTAAAAAATGTGTCGATGCTGCAACTAATTCTTTGTTAAAGTCTAAAAAAACAAGGGTAATAACAATTACTCTTCGTTTCATTAAGAAATAATAACCAACTTACTCATTATATTATTGGTAATATCACCGCAACAGATTTTTTATTGCTCTTATATAGCGGTATCGTAATATGCTACTCTTCGTAATTGGTGTAATGAATGCACATTTAAATTTTTAAGTGTCTATGATTTAAGTATTCAATTCTTTAATAGCGAAGGATTATTTCATCGATGCCATGTCAGCGTCTGACGTCAGCAAACATTAAGGATGATGTCTTATCTTCGCATTATCGATACGCAACTCCTATTAACAATGATAATCCAAGCGCTCGTCGTTACTTTTTCCAATCATTCCACTTCCAGTTACGTTAGTATTCGCTAAAAATATGCGCGTTTAAAAAGGAATAGTTGTAAAATTATTTGCTTACCATTTTTATTAGTCAGCTGTTTGTATAGTACCTTATATCTTTCGAGCTCGCCTTCCACTGTTTGCAGATGTTTCTTATTAGCATGCGACAGGTCGCTAGAGCCAGTTTGTTTTAAATTTATAAGGCAAATGTTATAATCAATTAGTCTAATGTATTTTTCAATTTTTAACTCGTTCAATGTTGCTTTTTGTGTTTTATAGATTTCACCAATCATTCGCAACACGCAATTGACAGATTTTAAGAACATTTGAGTCATCTTAAAATTTAATGGTCACGCACGCACACGTACTAGCAACATACAGACGAATTTTTGCTTCCGTTGCTACTTATCAAACTTTTGCGGCTCTAAACCGCAATACGTGGTGTGATAAGAGCGTTTATTGAAAATTAAATGAACAAAAAAAAACAACTATTCTCATTGCTTTTACAATTCGTTCTAAAAAAATATATTAAATGCCTCATCCCAAAGCGGATCAGGACCGGATTCATCAGGAACCACCGCATCATGATGATTCCGAATCCTGTCAAGATGGTTTTGCATAATTTGCTGTTCGGCTGTAATGTATTGATGAGCGCTTGGATTATCATTGTTAGTAGGGGTTGCGTATCGATAATGCGAAGATAAATACTTAAATCATAGACTACAGTTAAAAGATTTAAATGTGCATTCATTACACCAATTAGTAGAGTTTTTAACACTTCAAGAACTGACCTTTTATCGTCACAAATATTCATATGATTTATTACGTGCATATGAGGAAACCTATCTAAGTATGCATTGTCTGCAACACAAGAATGACATATATTTAAACAATTTCTAGAATTAAAAACAAGGGTACCCTTCATAATGTAAAATTATAAAAATATAAGGTGCTTTGAAGTGTGGTCAACCTGAAAAATATTTTTTGCGCTCGAAAATGGAACTGCGGTTATTGATACAATTTTATTTTTTATTTGTGAGATGTGCTTGAAACTTGTTTGCTCGAAGAGCAGCATATTACGAAACCGCTATATAAGAGCAATAAAAAAATCTGTTGATTTAGTTTAAACTATTTCTTTATTGAGAAAAGCAGATCTGGTGCGGTAATATTAATAATAATATAATGAGTAAGTGGATTATTATTTCTTAATTAAACGAAGAGTAATTGTTATTACCCTTGTTCTTTTTTGTTGTTTTTTTAAGACTTTAACAAAGAATCAGTTGCAGCATCGACACATTTTTTAAGCGATACGATTATTGTAAATTTTTTAAGGTGTTCTGCTTGCAAAATTCTTTTAGAGCCCCCCATATACGAACGTTCCTCTAAGCACTGGGTCGAGTTGCTATGCTGGCCTCAGACCGGAAGTGGCCGCCGCTTTTGTTATCTAAGTTAATCGGCGCTGTTAAAACATGTAATGAGCGACCCAAATAAAGATTTTATAATTTTACTTGTTTTTTTTTTTATTACTACGTTAGAGCATAGGCTAACGGCTAACAAAGTTGTATCAGGAACAAAGGGGTAACAGTTCGATTCTCGCCGCTAACTTTTTTTACACTAAAATGCCCCCATGCTCCCGGTAACTAAGCCCCGGTAACTAGGCCTCGGAAACTAGGCCCCGTTAATTAGGCTCCGGAAACTAGGCCCCGTTAACTAGGCTTCGGTAACTAGGCCCCGGAAACGAGGCCCCGAAACTACCCCCGTGCCCCTATGACGTGCCCCATGGCGCGCCCCGGTGGCAAAACCATCCGCGGGAAAAACTGCACACGCGCACCTGGCGGCGAGGGGTGAAAGTTATTTGACGACATCTAGAGGCGAACGGAAGAACCGACGAGGCGCACACCGACATCTGGGGCGGGGAGTTAAAGTACTTAGACGAGGCGCAAACCGCAGCGACCTCTAACGGAGGGGCTGATTAGCCGAGTTGCAAACCAAAAAGTGTTGAGACACGTTTGTGCCAGAACCGGCCTATAACAACTACTAGCAGATGCATCAAATTGTACAGCATGAAGGAGACGCTCCTAAACTTAATGTTTTTATGTGCAATTTCTTGGGAAAAGGTGTACGGTTCCTTTTTCTTCTAAAGAACACTGTTGCGGAAATCACATATCTGAATATGTTTGAAAACTGACTTTATCTACAGTTAGGGACCGATTCAGATGACATCATTTTCCAGCAGGAGGGGACACCCTAATACTGGAGCTTAGAAGTTCGAGAATTTTTGGATCATTAGATTCCACAACGATGTATCGGCAGCATAGGATTTAATGATTCAGCTTTACATCACTGGCCTCCAAGGTTTCCACACCTCACCGTGTACGGTTTTTTCTTGTAGGGGTTCATAAAAGACTGCGTTTATGTGCCTCATATTCCAATTACAGTGGTCGAACTGCGGAACCGCATAACAGCAGCTCGCAAAATTTTAGGGTATATTGACTACCGTATAGACTTACGTCGTCCATTCCATTGGGGACATATGGATCACCCTTGATTTGGTATGTAAAAAAACTTCAAAATTAATTTAAAGGGTCTATGTTCATTACTTTTCATAATCTAAACATTTTTAATCGGATTATTCTTTTTGAAACATCCGTATATTATTTCCGAACGACCCATCTATCTGAGTGGAATCACATCATTATTCAATGGGAAACAGACACACGCATACATTATAGAAAAGAACAGTTGATTCAACATTACGATTTATGTTTCGATTTAGATATAATAAAAAAAAGAAAATGTAAAAAGCAAAAACTACATCATTGACATCATAGACAACATTGCACTAAAAGTACTGGAGACAGCTCTTGAAGAACTAAAGTAGAGAAAGACAGATAAAAGTTAAAACTTATTACAATTAAAGGATCATGTTAAAACTTATTTATATCATATGTACAGCAAACAAGTACAAATCTTTTGAAAATAAACAGTATTAAAGTTTTTGATAAGGTCACTAAATCTAAGCAGCATACACGTGGAAATTTACTTTAATAGGTTAATTGAAAGCGATTACTTTGTATATTTACACTACAGTATAGCATAAAATAAAATTTTACAAAAACATGTAAAAACGAGTGTAAAAAAGGCATATCACTCAAATTTTATAAATTAATAGCCGTACCAACTAACGTATATGTATAAAGCATGAATTATCAAAAAATAGAAACCAAGTATTTGAAGTGAATTTATTGGTTTTAATATTTTTTTATTGACAAATTTTAATAAGCAATCAAAATAATATAAATTATATGAGCTTATAGTATGTTATATCAGGCGCGAGTAGAGGGGCTCTCGATGGAGTCCGCTATTGATCTGCGAGATCTTTTGACCACTTCTTCTTAAAGAGAGGGGTCTTCTATGAGAGGTGTCAGAAGTTCGTTGGGGTAAACTTGAAATGTCGTTTGATGCTTTGCAGCGTGTCGGCTGATTATCTCAGTTACATAAGGGATATCAAGGTCCGTATGGAGAGTTTAGTTGGATACATACCAAGGAACGGCTGCCATAGTACGGATGGTTTTATTGGAAGCGCTGGATGATATCAGTGTTTGATCGACTTGCATAGCCCCATAGCTGGCAACCGTAGGTCCACAAGGGTCAAATTATGCACTTGTATAGCAGTACTTTGTTGGCTAGTAGTAACGGCAAGTTTCTTCCGATGAGCCAATATAGCTTTTCAACTTTAAGTCAATTTCTTTACGTTTTTTGCTTATGGGTTTTCCACGTCAGTCTATTGTCGAGGTGGAGTCCCAAGTATTTGATATTATTGGACTGGGTAATGAGTATATTACGGAGAATAACGGGTAAGGAGGTTTGGTGTCTAGTCGTAAATATAATGTGTGTTGATTTGTTTTTATTCATTTCGATTCTCCATTTATTTAGCCACTGTTCTATTTCATTTAAGTAAATTTGTAAAGAAGCTGATGCTGCTGCCGGGTCTTCATTGCGTAAGTATCGTTGTGTCGTCAGCAAATGTACTAATTTTAGTTTGTTCTAATGTAGATAAGTCATGGGTGTATAAGAGGTATAATAGAGGCCCTAGCGCGCTTGTTTGGGGTACACTTGCGTTGATGTTTTTAACTTGGGATACTTCCTTACCATGCTTGACTTGAAATATTCTTTGAGTAAGATATAAACGTAGCAGTAGATAATACTCGTGGGGTAACATTTTCTTGAGTATGAAAAGTAATTCTCTATGCCACACTCTGTCGAAAGCTTGTCGTATATCCAGGAATACACCAGTATCTGTGCAAAATTCAATTGTAGCGGCCAGTAGATAAGACTAAGGATTTTATTAAAGAGCATTTATAGGAAACGAATTCCGTAGCCAGGTAACTGTTTAAATACTATTGCCATTATGGAGTCGTGGCCCGGAACTTTTTTATCGTTTAGCCATTTTATCTCTTGATTAATTTTTTAGATCGTATTTTGCGTATTGGTAGTGATAGTTGAAGTGGAGTTTGTAGTTCTTCTTCCATTTCCTCATCAATTTCATCAAAACTCGGTTAGAAGACGTCTTCCAAGTAATGTGCAAATGCATCTGATGTAATGTCTACAAAAGATGCATCAATAAATGCATTTTTTGCGTGCACAAAAGTACTTTCGCATTATAACAAAAAAATTTGTGGTGTATTTTTTTCTGGTACTCTTACGAATTGAATGCGCCTTGGAACGTCTCGATACGTGTACCCGCTAAAAATGTCAAGCTTCTAGCATTTTTCTTACTAATTTGACTCGACTATTATAACGTTGTTTGGTTTGGGAATGCAAGATTTTGTAGTACAACACTTGGCAAATTAATTTGAAAAATATTTACTGGCGAATTAGTTGCGCAGCAGGACTTATCGTAATTATCATAATTTTGTTGTCAATTACAGCCGTTCCAGGCTGGCAGCGTAGCTGCGGGAATTATTAATTACCCACTTTATGTAAATAAGTTTGTTGTTTACTTACAAAATATTACTTATTATCAACGAGAAGTGCAGTTGGCCTCACGTTTATCACGATAACTTTTCGCTTTACTCTCTTGGCTGGAATACGTCTCTATGCTTTGAAAGTCAATCATGCAATTATGCATAATTTGAATTTTACCCTTATGGGTCAAATAAAAAAAAATATTGCTACGTGGGAAAAAAACATGTAAACAAAGAAGAAAACAGAATTCCAAGATTTATTAAGGAATACCAGCCGGAAAGTAAAAAGATCTGTCGAACGTTTGCGACGACAAGCCGTAACATAAATGTTTGTTAAGAGAGTAAAAGATCAGAAAGCGGTTTTATATTTGTAAAAATCCGAAAAATTAACCAGTAAACCCGTAATCAATAAGCGCCAGACGCAAAGACTTTTATTAAAATTTATTGGCGGTTTCATCTAACTCCTCCATAGCCTATTCCAAGCCCAGTTGAGAAAATATGAGGAAATAGAACTGATAAATATGTCTTAATAAAGTATACTGATTTCACTAGGTATATTTTAAAAATGGCAAGAAACACTCATGAGCACATTAATTTTAACCAACCAGCAAGTCCACTCCAAAGTGAAATGGGCAATGGCGAGTTCTTTGTACTGTAAAACTGAAACCACGTGACTAAAGGGGACAACCCTAACACAAAATCAGACAAACTAAGAGGCCTAAAAATGGCAACCCCATCATTTCAACTATCCAGCTGCAGACTGATACCCTGTTCTGGAAAATTTAAAAATACTCGAAATTTTTACAAATCAAAACTCAATTGGAGATCCACAAGACAAACGAGAGGCGGCAAGGTCAAACGATTTGGTATAAAAGATAAAATAAGCGTAACTACGTGGAATGCATCAAAAATAGAATCTAAAGAACCGGAACCGCACCGGAAACCATAAAAAAGTGCATGATATCGTGTTGGACGATAGGCGAGTAAAGGTGAGTGAGCTAGCTGAGGCTGTGGGGATATCGGAAGAAAGGGTGCGAAACATCTTGTACGAAGAATTAGGGATGCGAAAGCTCTACGCAAGATGGGAGCCGCATTTGCTGAATGCCGTTCATAAGCAAATTTTGTGCGGCGATTTGTCACCATGGATGAGACGTGGGTCCACCGCTACACGCCAGAAACTAAACAGCAGTCCAAGCAGTGGGTGGAAGCCGGTGGTTCAGCGCCAAAGAAAGCGAAGTCGGTCACATCTGCCGGAAAAGTGGCCAGCGTGTTTTGGGATGCGAAAGGGATCCTGTTAATTGATTATCTTGCAAAAGGCAGAACAATTAATTCTTGACCAGCTGGATCCCAAAATTCGCGAAAAGAGGCCTGGCTTGAAGAAGAAAAAAATCATCTTTCACCAGGACAACGCACCTGCGTTGGCGATGGGAAAATTGCGGAATTTGGGGTATAATTTGCTTGGCCATCCTCCCTATTCCTCTGATTTGGCACCCTCAGACTTCCATCTGTTCCCAAACTTAAAAATATTTGTTTCTAGAAAGTGCTTCGCATCCAATGAAGAAGTTGATGAATATTTTCACAATTTGCCAGATTCTCACTTCCGAGAAGGAATACTGATGTTGGAGAGGCGCTGGATCTAATTAGTTAAAGTCAAGGGAGATTATGTAGAAAAATAAAATCATTTTTTAACTGAAAGTCGGAGTCTTTCATTGTCAGGCCGAGAACTTTTCGCCTTACCCTCCTAATACTAATAACTATTGAAAAAGAAACATTAGAAGAAGTCAGAGAATACAAATATCTGGGACACGATTTAAGAATTGCCAGAGATAACCAAATATACGAGTTATAAAGATCAATAAGCCTAGGATGGGCAGCGTATGATAGACTAAGAGACGTATTTAAAAACGACATACCGATAAGTCTCAAGTATACGACTAGTGTGTTCTCCTCGTCCTGACTTATGGATCAGGAACACTTATGTTAACGAAAAAGACAGTTAACAAACTGAGAGTTCCTCAAGAAAAATAGAGAGAGCCATGTTAGGTATTAAACTGAAAGACCGTATCCGAAACACTAACATTTGGCAAAGAACCGGCATATGTGACATAAACCAGCGGATTACCAAGTTTAAATGGAAATTGGCTGAGCATGTAGCGAGGCTCAGTGACGCAAGATGGACTAAGAGAATAATCAAATGAAGACCACGTTAAGACAAACAAAGCAGAGGAAGACCCCCACTTGATGGACCGATGATGAAAATTGGATTAGAATTGCACAAAATGGAAGTGAATATAAACAATTAAAGAAGACCTATATCCAGCAGTGGACAGTTTACAATAAATTTCTTCCGCAGTCAAACAAAGTAAAATATCTAGGACTTCACTTTGACAGAAGATTGACTTGGAAAACCCATGTCACTAAGAAACGAAAGGAAATGGAAATCATACTAAAGAAAATCTACTGACTCATCGAGAAAAGCTCTTCGCTATCACTAGCTAACAAATTCCTATTATACAAGACTATTATTCGACCAATCTGGACCTATGGGTGTCAACTGTGGGGCTGTACAAGTAAATGAAACGTCCAAATTATTCAACGTTTTCAGTCCAAAATAATTCGCAACATGGCAGCCGCTCCATAGTTTGTGACCAACCAAACACTCCACTCAGACCTTAACATCCCATATGTGAGTGAGGTAGTCAAACAGTACGCCACTAAACACCAATAAACACTAGAACTCCACCCAAACGAAACCATCGCAGCACTAAACAGAGATCCTCCCCTTAGACTTTTTAAAAGCAAATGGCCGAAAGACTTATAAAAACTAAATAAAAGTAGAGTGACTTTACTGGGAGTCACTCACCCCCTCCTAGTTAATAGATACCATTAGCTCATAGAATGTACTAATATTCTGATTGCTAATCAAATAAAGATATTAATAAAAACAAAATTACATTGTTTGTAAGCGCTTTAGTATGGTATTATTCTTCTTCTAAGGTCTGGCCAATTTGCTGGTTGCAGTTTGTTACACGTATATAAATATCGGAGGGGAGTTTGATATTTAACTGTTGTTCACTTATTTTCAGTGAAATTAAATGGTTACTTAAAGGTGTTCCTCAGTAGTGGTTCATTTGATATGATTTTTTCTTTTAACACCTTTGTTTATCACTTACCAATTATTTTTCTGTTTGTTTGAGAATCGATTTCTTCATCGCTTGTAGATAACATCCGTGTTAATTGTTGTCCAGAAATTTAGCTATTTGGGTAGGCACCGGATAATCCAGATTGCTGCAATAAGGAAATTGCTTACTGCAGTGGTGGTGGTGGTGCTTGTTGGCTAGAAATGATTAATGGGCATATGTTGTCCTTGAGGAAATTGTTGCAGTTGGTGTTGTATATAGGAGTTATTCATTAAATGGTTAAATTGTAAATTAATTTGTTGATACATTTGTTGTATTTTCATAGGGACACTTGGCCCGGGTAATTTCCGTATGGAAACATTGTTGGGTAGCTAATTATAAAAATTTGCGCACCTTGAACTGAGCTATGTACATATAAAGTCTACTTTAAACACAAACTCTATTTGTTTTTAATAATTTATTTATATTAAGTGAATGCACCGAATATCGGTCACGCTGTTATCGCGTGCAATAAGACGCACTCGTGACCTTCCAACTATTTTCGTTTTGTTGTCCTACCTACATCTGATATAAATAACAGACTATTTTAGTAGCATTTTACAACACACACCCACTTAGGACCAGATCTGAACTAAAAAAAAACATATAAATGTAAGTGAAATGAGTATTCTTACGAGACACTAATGTCATAAAGGATAGTATTACTATCTATCACAGAACATATACATTTCCGGGTATTTGTTTATATGAACTTCTTTGGTTCTTTTTCTATTGGAAATCACCTTCTGCAGTTGGTTTTATAGTTAACATTTACTCTATATATTTTTTTAGTAGCAATCAAATTTTCATGTTAAATCTTATACAATTACAAGAAATTAGCTACTACAGCTGTCAGCAAATATGCCATAAACCGTTTCCTTAATGATAATGATTATGTTGTCTCTGATTGCACATTACCGCCGGGTGATAAATTAAAAGGCAATTTACTTGCTAAAGGGGCCGCTCTAGTAGAGCTCCCGACAAAACGAAGTCATAGAAACTTAATTAGCCGTCGATTACGATAGCAAAAAACGCCTTCATAATAAACTCCACGCGTAAAAGGTCGAAGGTAAGCCGGTTATTGTTCATCCTTCACCCAGTTCGCATTTTTCCTCTGCGTTTGTTTGTATAACAGGCAATACTGGGTGCTCATCTTCATATAATTGAATTACCACAATAAAACTAAAGGTCAATCACGCTAAATGAATAAAACAATAGACGTCTCGAGAGATGGAGGTTGCGCTCGTATCAGTCCTGCTGCCGCAATTGCAGGAATGCGTGCTCCAAAGGCCCGCGGCTCGCTTGAAGTCGGTTTTTGAGCCTTTCTCCTCATTTGCGCCAGGGAAAACCCGGCTTCCCGCGCACAGCCCGCAGACCAACACACGAATTTACAAGTGGGACGCGCCGGCCGCCGCGAAGATGAAAGTACAGTTCATCACCGTTTGTCTTTCGCAATATATCATAACGTATTATGTTCTAGTTCTTAAAGAGCGCCCGCTATTAGCCGCTTCCTTATATGCAATGCAGCATGCGTTCTGCAGGACGGGGCGCATATTGCGGCTGCGGACTCGCGTTAATCCGCACAGTCATGTTTCGAATTGCAGTCGAGATGCTTCAGATGCGAGATAATCACATGGTGTCACACGATATTGTACTGCTTCCTGGAGAAGTTGCGTCCATGCAGCACGACCTACAATATTTTATCATGTCTCTATTAATGTGCATTAAATTAACGCTTGCGGCTCGCCACAATTAACAGCAAAATATTATATATAGTACTCTTCAACTTCATTACATTTTGCTGTATGCTTCATGACGTCTAATATGAGCTCATATGTTAAGCAACGAGATTATTTAGACCTGTTTTAAAGTTTATAATCAAATGACCTCTGTCAATTTAATATATAATCTGCTTTTACAAACAATAAACATATTTTCTGAATTGTACAAGTGACATGTAGAGGTATGTTCCAGTAAGCAACACTTTCTCTGTGACAGTTATAATACTAGTCATACTAATACTAACTTATGTTACCAACAATCTGTAACATATAACACTGAATGGCTGTACACCAAATTTAACGGCGTCTTTCGTTTTAATCGTTTTGTTTGCTGTTATCAAGAAAATTAATTGCTAACACATGGGGATGCACTTCTAGGTGTTGAATGTATTTTTCACTGAACTGTACTATTGCGTCACTGATGTTAGATAATTTGAGGTCATTTTAAATTCGAGACGAACAATGGAGCCCGTAATACATTCGCCTGGAATCTTTCGAGAAATGCAATATTGGAGTTTGATGCCGTTCCCCATAACTGTAACCCGTAGGTCCAAAGTGGCTTGAAGACTGCATTGTATGCGAGAAGTTTGTTGCGGAAAGACAGCTGTGATTTCGGTCCAAGTATCCAATAGTGTTTTCGGAATTTTGCATCTAGTTGCTTACGTTTGTTCCAAATATTTCCAGGTATTTTACAGAGTTTGTGGTAGAAACTAATTTATTATTTATTGATACTGTTGGTAATTCTCACCGACATTTAGTGAAAACAATGTTTGACTTAGTCTCATTGATTCCAATGCACAATTTGTTGCCCATTTTTTGATTTCGATGTTTCTATGCGATAGAGTTAACAAAATACAAAATTAAACAAATAGAATTAAACAAAAACTCAGAAGATGGACAGAATATGTAAAATATTTATTTAAAGATGAAGACATAACAGATAATATTGAAGAAACTATAAAAACGGGAAAAGACACAAAACCAAAAATATTTAAACAAGAATTGGAATACGCTTTACAAAATACAAAAGATGGTAAAACAAGTGTATGAAATACCAAATTAACTGCTGAAACTGATGGATAAAGAAGCAACAGATACTCCTAGAGTTGTTTATATATATACCAAACAAAACTAATACTAAAGAATGTTATGAATATCGTATAATATCTGTAATGAGCCAGCCACACGTTAAAGATATTTGTTAGAATAATACATAACCGTAAAAATGAAGAAGAAATTAGTAACACACAGATGGAATTCAGAAAGAGAGTAGGTACTAGAAAAGACTTGTTTGCAATGAATGTCCTAACGCAAAGATGTTTAGATATGAATCAGGACTTATATTCCCGTTTCATTAATTTTAAAAAAGCCTTCGACAAAGTTAAACGCAAACAATTAAAACAAACCTTAGAAAACAAAAACGTGGACAGTAGGGACATAAAAAATAATTCTCAATCTGTACTGGAAACAGAAAGCAAGAATTAAAATGGATGGAGAGCTAACAACGGAAATCCAAATATGTCAAGGAGTACGCCAGAGCTGTATTCTGTCACACTTGCTTTTTAATTTGTACAGCGAAGCTATTTATGATAAAGCTCTAAGGGAAGCAGCGGAGAGCCTAATAATCACAGCTCCACAAAAAAATTGAAACTCTTAGTGCAGAGACCTGACATAGCTTACTATATGTAATCGACCACGCTGAATTCGAATCCATTTAACCCTATCACGTCAAGCATTTTTATAACCTCAAAAATTAAGCCCAAATAACCCTATACCCCTTATATCATTAACCCATCAGATCCACTCACCCCATAACACCTTAATCCATGAACCCCTAAATGCTATAACCCCATAACTCCATAACCTTTTAATCCCATAACCTCAAAACCCAACGGGTCACAAACGCGTACGACTGTAATTTCGGAAATGTTAGATAAACTGTTTAACAGTATGAAACTATTTATCATAACCCACATAACACCTTAACCTCGTAACCCCTTAAACTATAATGGTAAACCCCATGAACCCATGTAAACCATGACCCTCTTAAGCCCATAACCTTAAAATCTGGGAGATAGTGAATGATGAAATCTAAGCAGCGAAATTTAATATGTTTACAACAGCTATGCTCTGAATATTCGTAGTCGCATAACCCCTCAACCCTTTTACCTCATAATACATATCAAACTTCAAACCTCATAACCAAATTTTCTAAAAATTCTATGAGCTTCTGAAATCTTAATTTATCGCAACAAACCCTACATTCTGCTGAATCTACGAACAACGACGTGGACGTAAGAAACTTAAGCTCCCTTCAGGATGCTTTTTTAAAGTGTATTCCCCTTGCCTCACACTAATAACAAAAATAAAGTAATTTATATATAATAATTTTCGGGGGGAACGCCTCTTAAGTTTTTTGCTATCCTTTTCCGTGTCTCTCTTCAGATTCCAACAATAATCCGCCATTATATTAACACCCATGTTCCTTGATAGGGTTTGTCCATATATTTCATGTCTTGATGGCATCTCTCTCCTTGTTCCTCACTGAAGTCACCGAGTTTATCTGGAAAAAAATTGAGGTGTGACTTTTATGATTTCCTAAGAAATTGTTACATACATCTGTTATGTGGGCTGTGAAATTAACATAGTTGATGCAATGTTCGAATCTGCGGACCGTAGAAAATTCCTAGCTTTAACTTAGCGTCACAAAGTCTGGACATTTTCTGAGCTATATATTTGATACAGTTTCCAGATTTATTTAAAGCCCTCACGAACTGTTTCATCAAGCCAAGTTTCAAGTGTAGTGGAGGAATTAAAATTTTTAATTCATTTACAAGAGATGGTTTAATAACGTTTGGGGATCCGGACTCCAGTGACTTTAGTTTAGGTAATTCCTTTACCTTATAATGATTCACTCGATCTTGGTTGTCAAAAAAAAACATAAAAATCAAAGAAATTTGATAGTTTCACTCTGCATTTCTAGCATGTTCCTATAATTTTGAGATAGCCACATAACCTCTATTAATGCTCCGAACAGTTTCTTTTTTAAACGATTTTAAAGTTTTCATATAACTCTTTGAGGACTGTAGAGTGAGCAATCGATATAGAGCCAAAATTTCGGTGTTGTAAAGTAATAGAGCCTTCAGACTACAAATGGAGGAGTCTATGAAGAGCCGCCAACCTTCTGGTTTATATGCACATCTTTCAGACTAATTATCAATTTAGGGATATCTTTACAATATACTAAACCATGTCATTGGTCGTGAGCGAAAAATGGTCGCATTCCTTGCTCTCTATTCCTATAGACTGTAATCTTTGCTCCTTGTTCCAAAAGATTTTCTGTTTTAACCGTGAAGCCAGAAGCTTATGGGCTTATTTTGACAATCCTAATTCTCTTCCTAAGTCATTTAATTTGTCTTGTGTGAATTTTTGCAGTTCCTTATATCTCTTTACCTGTTCTTCGGCGCTGTTACTCAAAGTATCCAATTCTATTTCGCTATTACTTTAAGCTATTCTTTCTTCTTTTCCACTGATATCTATACCTACGTCTTCTTTTTATTCAATTTCTACGGCAGTATTGTCAGCCTCGCCATTATTCTTTAAAACCAAGGAAGCTGGAACCGCTTTACGTATATATATGTATTTGATGTTTGATTTATTTTTCGCATTAAATCCGTGAATAATAGTCAAATAGAAAAAAAACAATCGTTCCTTAATTCTAGCATGCTCCATGCTATAGGCGAAGAGTATTTCAAACTTGAGAGTTCCTTCTTCTTGTAACATGTTAATAACTTGTTGTAGCAACCACGCACATGACATGTGCCACCCAGTTTCTATCCTGGTTCATTATACCAGATTTAAAACAAAATTTGTAAGCACTATAGACGGAATCAGTTATGTTTCTCCGGATATGAGATGGAACATACATGCCACAAGCATAACAGAACTGGTCTGGTTTGTTTTCATCGTCATGTTTGTGTTTGTTAGAGATCTTGTTAGTTGTGTTACGTCTCATAGCTTCATATTCTGTAAAGGTCAAAGTACCTACCTTTACAGAGCTGCGATTGCTTGATGACGTCTGCGGGCCCGCTTTCTCGCCCTGACCAGCCGCCGATACTGAGGATCCGACCCTCTGCATCCTAATTTTTTTGTGTTTGCCATGACGGCATGAACACCGTTATCTAGGCTCTCTGCCGGATCACGCAATAACTCAATTGCTCTGGATTACAAAGACACGAAAAAAACACTTTTTAAAACTGATAGAAGCGACCCTTATGACTCTTCATCTATGGAGTTATAGGGTTAAATTGTTAATGGATTAAGGAGTTAAGGGGTTATGAGGTAAAGGGTCATAGAGTTTACGATGATAGTTTTTATACTGTCAAACAGTTCATCTAACTCAAATTTCCGGAATTAGAGTCGTACGCGCCTCTTACCGTTGGGTTGTAAAATTATTTATTTATTTAATCAAGAACCCTTCTATCAATTGGTGTAGGGTGAGGATTGTAAGATTATGAGGTTAAACGGTTATGGAGTTATAGGGTTATAAGGTAAAAGGGTTAATAGATTAAGAAATTAAGGGGTTATGGTGTTAGTGGGTCTGATGGGTTAATGATATGAGGGGTTATAGGGTTATTTGGGTTTAATTTTTCAGGTTATGAAAAAGCCTGACGGAATGGGGTTGAATGAACCTCGGATTCAGATTCACCGTGGTCGATTATATATAGTAAGGTACGTCAGGTCTCTGCACTAAAACTTTGGAGCTCTGTAATTAATGATGAAAATGTAAACATTATCAGGTATGTAGACGATATGATTATAAAGGCCGAAAATATAAAAGATGTATATCACCTAATAGAAAATATAACCCACCACTGTAACAATACGGACTAAAAATAAATCTAAAAAAAACAAAACTTATGGTAATAACAAAAAATAAAAGTGCTACGGGCAATCTAATTCTTGATAATGTACAAATAAAGAGTAATAATATTTAGGAACGTGGTTAAAAGACGATGGCAACCAAACGAAAGAGATAAAGTGTCGTATTAAAATAGCAAGAACAGTTTTTAACAAGATGAGAAATTTTCTCTGCAACCATGACGTGACTATTAATTTACATTAATTTCTCCACATTACTTTACGATGTTGAAGCCTGGACGCTAAAACAGAGCAACATAAAAAACATAGAAGCCTTTGAAATGTGGTTCTATCGACGATTAATGAGAATATCATAGACAGAACATAAAACAAATAAAAAGTGCAAAATCAAATAAAAAAACAGAAGTTATGAATACAATAAAAAAAAACAAAAACTGGAATATTTGGACCATATTAAATAATACTCATTGCAAGGAATATTAGAGGAAAAGTAGCGCGGGTAGAAGAAAAATATTTTGGAGTTCAGAAGAGCAGTAGACAAAATTATTACGATTGGCAATCTTCGGTAGGAGTGGAACAAGAAAAGAAGGTTTGTTGTTTCAATGGGGTTTTCATATGCCTCTAGAATGGCAATGTCACTGGCAAATGTTGTAGTGATATTTATGTTTGTCAGTAGATCATCTGTATAAATCTGTATAATATCGGTCCCAACACGCTGTCTTGTGGAACTCCTGATGTTATCGGATATAAACATGTTACCTCGTTTTCGTATTTTACTCTAAAACACCTTTCTTGTAAGTGTAATTTAAGAATAGCATATAATGCCTTAGGAAGGTTCTTCTTTAGTTTGTAGAGTATCCCTTGATACCAACCCTTAACGAAGGCTTGGCTAATATCTAGAAATATTGCTATGCGGTGGCCTTTTTTCTCAAAAATTTTGTTTATGGTGTCGACTACTCCGTTCACTTATTCAATAGTAGAGTGGTGACTTCTGAAACGGAATTGATGATCTGGAATCAGATTTTGTTCAACGATAATGCCTTGTAGCCTTTTTGCCAAAAGTTTTTCATTTCGTGTTAGAGTTACGAAAAGTAAAGAAATGGTTTTATTTTCGCGAGTTATCACAAGCAAGTGCGACTATTAACCAGAAGTCAAGGGATTAGAACACGACACCTTTGAAATCGAGCAGGTTCCAAGTGCCGCTTCCATGCAATTTCCGTCGCCACTGCCAAATAATAATAATGCAATATTTTACAAATCAAAAATGCATACACTCAAACTCCATTTTATATCCAATAATTACAACTCACCAATGATCCGGCCATGCAAAACATATTTTATGGAGGACAACTTCAAATAAACTCGCATTATTCACCCACATTCCAATACAACAATCATCTGAATTTATTGCCAAAAAATCAAGGTACACCAAAAACGCCAGAGGCTAGTGATAACATACACTAACAGTCGGAAGAAAACCCTTACAAACCAAATCATTTCCGAACAATTTTACCGTGACATTTAAAAAGCAAAAGAAACGACAACGGTGTAATACCGCAAAGGAAACTTTCTACAGCGGTGCGAAATCGTAACGGTCACTTCCGGTTGCCGTTAACCGATTTGGCTGAAAATCAATCCCATGAAAGGTATTGACCTAAGATGTGTGTATGCCAAGTTGGAAGTGAATCTGTTGAATAAAACGGAAGAATAATAATCTCACTAACTTTCTATAAGCTCCGCTGTAGAAAGTTAATAAAAACAGCTTATAAGCAACAAATCCAGAAGGAAGACAAAGGACGTCTTCTGTAGCACAGAAACAAAAAATATGTATCACTCATTAGCGGATCTTAAACAAGAAATAAAAACGAAAAAGATAATGCATCTAAATTTGAACAATTCTTTAATGGAATCTTAATGACGTCACTCAACAATCAGTGTTTATAGCCTTTTTAGCACAGAATTGATAGTCTGTATCATAGAAATCCCTTAATTAAAGGTAAAACCTTTAACATTCCATGATATAGAATATACCATAAAAATAAAACTATCAAATAATGGAGTGGCTATTATTATCAAACAAAAAATTAAATAAAAACAAGTTCAAAACATCATTTAACACATCTTACCAATATTGGTTATAGGAAACTTAAAGAGCAAGCTCACAACATGAGATTGCAAAGCAACTAGTCGCGCAGGTGTAGGACTTGAACGATACTCAACAACACACGTATTTCAAGTTTTTACTCTAGCCAAATACAACTATTTTCCATATAGAACCAACCATGCTGGACATACAAGATATTGTCTTTAAAAAAAATCTGCCCGTACTTATCTCCCTTTTTATTTTTCTTAAACCCAAACCGCTCCGTCCGGCTAACCAATGGGCCAATTAATTGAAATCTCTTCTAAGAAACTTTAAATTGCACCTAGCAGAGACAAGAGTCTTCAAAAACTAAGAAGACATCAAAATAACAGTTTTCAACATCACTATATCTATAGTTAATACTACAAAAACAGCAACCCGACCTTTCCCTAGCTCGATAATCAATTTGATCAAGTATCAAAGTCAAATTAGAAAACTCTGACAACTAAAAGATTATTGAATAACCTCAAGCATTAATTAAAACGAGAACTGAGAAACTATGAAATCAAAAACTAGCGCAAATACATCGCTGACATGAGTTCTAGTAACCCGGAGATGTGGAAAACCATCAAACAAATCTTAAGACCCCCTTTCTCCTAACACTTAAATCAGACAATATTACCTTCTATATCGACAGCAAGAAAGCTAAAGCATTCAGCAACTATCTCAAACTGACCTTCACACCGGCAATCACCTATATCCCTACTCAAACGATACATGTAATCAACCATATCAAAACTCGTTACCCCATCAGCACTGGAAACATCCAATCCATATTTTCCAAAGAATTAGGTGAATTTATAATGATGCAAATCACCTGACTATGACACAACTGAAACCTCCAACATCTGACTAGTAACTTTTTCGCATACTTAGCTATTTTAATAAGCGTTTGCCTAAAAATAGTCTATTTTTCTCGAAACTAGAAGCATGTAGGTATCCAAGAACAAAAAACATAATGCAAGCTTCCGACTTATTAGCCTATTAACGACCCTCTCCAAGTCTCTTGAAAAAGTTACACAATACACTCTACATTCTCCCAGCCTTCCAATTTAGCTTTAAAAAAGGTCACTCGACCTGCCATCAACTGCAAAGAATCAGCAATCTCATTGGCACAGGTTCCAAAAACAAATGTTACACCACCGTTATCTTCCTAGACGTCGCCCAAACATTTGACAAGTTTTGGGTAGAAGGTCTCAAAAAAACTTCCAGATTGTAACAAACCCCATTATCTCCTAGCCACCATCTTCTTGTTTTCAGAAAAAACGGGGGGGGGGACCCTTTAAGAGAGTATCCTAGGTCCACTCATTTTTGAGAAGATAACTAATGCGAAGAAGCGACATACTATAATCTCATCCAGCGTAAAAACCATAAAATAATAAAGAAAAAAGTCCGCATGATGTAATTTCAAACGAGGCAGATGACTAATAATAATGATAAGACTCTAGCGCCCCGCGTGGGACCACGGCCTGCAAACTGAGAGGTTAAGGCTCTCATATGTTCGACTTTACTGCCCGATCGTCGTGCACCATCTCTGATACGGAGCGATGCTACCGCCATTATTACTTCTTGTTCGAAGTAAACACAGGTACTTAATTATTTTTAGTGACTGAGCAGGCCACTCGCCAGGCATCAGAGAGCTCTGAAAATGATCACGGGTCCATTCACAACAAAGGCCGCCCTTCAACCGCGGGACCACGTTGGCAATGGAAGATGACTTTTCCCTGTCTTAAATCATCATCGATTGCAAATTATAAAAAATTGTACTAGATTTTTACTTTGGCCTTCTTTTGTAACAAGGACAATCTAACCAGATTCATTAGTTTTGAAGGTATTCCTAGTTTCTACAATGCTCTAAGCAGTTCTTACCTTATCACGATATCATATTCTTGGTGAAAGTTGATAAATAGGTGATATAAATCAGTGTCAAGTTTATTTATTTTTTTAATTTGAGCTATTTCTTATAAATCCACAAAAAAAATAAAACCCTGTGATTTCTTTCATTTAACTTTTACCTTGCACGGGAGTGATGTTTTATTTACTACGAAAAAGCGGAACCTCGTACATGCCATTCAAAACCTAAATTTGTACTATTTATCTACTCATAAATCAACTTATTGGCCTAGCAATCTTCATAAAATTTTCGATCTATTAGATTTCGCAATAACTAAACAAAATCGGATGCAATCACTCGCCGATAATTACAACAGCAAGTTCTAAAGTTATTCACACAACTGGAAATTATTCAACAACTATGAAATGAGCTTACCAACCTTGCATTAAAAATCAAGAATCCTGATGAACTAGATGACACAACCGAATATTTAACACGACTTGTCCAAAGTGTCGCCTGAGTAGCTACACCAACTGAATATCCGATCAGTATACTGGAACTGATAACATACCTCGCCATATAAAAGAATTACTTATTGAAAAGCGTAGAGCAAGAAACAGATGGCAGAGAACCAGAAACATGAATGACAAAACAACATACAACAGACTTACTCAACCGCGCTCAGAAAATCACGAATCGAAACTTTTAAATTCTACATAACCAATCTATCGACCAACGATTACTCAAAATGGAGAACCACAAGGAGACTTAAAAGACCAAGAACTGCCTTTCCACCAATCAAAAAAACCGATAGAACATAGGCCAGAACCGACACCGACAAAGTTAATGTATTTGCCAATCATCTTGTACAAGTTTTTACAGCTCCACCACCGGACGTAAATAACAATCAAGAAGAAATAGAAGATTTCATCTACGTGTCGTGCCAACTGCTTTTATCTATTAAATCATTTCCTCTGCTAAAATAAACCAGGAAATCAAACACACCAATGCCAAAAAAATTTGGGGTTATGATCTCATAACCGGACAAATATCACGTCACCTGCCCAAGAAAACACTAGTACTGCTCATTATAATCTAAACCAATAACAGAACCCACATCATATAGGCCAATCAGTCCTTTAATGTCAAAAATATTTGAAAAACAGCTTCTAAAAAGAATAAAATAATTTTTTAATGTGCACCAAATTATTCCAACACATCAATTTGACTTCCGAAGACGACACTCGACAGTACAACGAGTCCACAGGATTGTAACAAAAATAATGGAATTCTTAAAAATCAAGAAATTATGTACCACAGCCTTATCACACTTTTGCTGATAATATAACAGTACTCTCAATCAGCGATAAACTATTCGAGGGATCTGAAAACCTACAGAATCATCTCTATCACCTTCATTATTGGTTTAATTAGTGGAGAATTTTAGTCAACCACCGCAAATCCAAGCAAGTCACTTTCACTAACAAACAAGATGTAAGTCTACAAGTCACAATCAATAGTCATACCAGTTAAGTAAGAAGCTAAATATCTACCTTGACGAGGAAAAACTAAAAGAAAACAATTTTATCAAATAAATAAACTGGTTAATCGGAAGGCGATACTAGCTGTCTCCAGAAAATAAAAATTCTTCTTTATAAAGTCATTTTAAAGTCAATTTGAATATTTGGTATTCAGCTATGGGGTTGCACAAACCGTCCAATACTAAAATCCGACAGTGCTTACAATCCAAAACGCTTCGCATGTTGATAAAAAATTCCATTTGCATCCACTAAAATCAGCAGATTAGCATCTACTTACCACTACACTCTTGTAGGACATAAAAACGATCTTGTAAATCAACCACGCCAAGAATCAGTCACACAAAAAAAAATTGAAGCGCCAGTGGTTGTATAATCTCATCCCTCGGTAAAACCAGGCTTAAACCTTCTAACTAGTAGTTACATCAATTGATGGATCTCTCTCAAGTTATGTACACTCTTAAGTATACCCTTCTTATGTATTAGGATTATAATAGTATTTTACCAATTACCTGATATGTGTTCTTCTTCCCAAATATTTCTTTATAATATTATAAATTGCTGTGGTGACGGTTTGTCCTCCACAATATATATTAGCTCTGTTTGTGTTTCATCTTGCCCTAGAAGTTTTTGATATTTTTTTTTATTTGTATTACTATCTACTTCATATTTTCGTATATTGGGAAATCGTCCTGAAATCATTTTTTCTTGTGTTAATTCTTGTATACTTCTGATATTTTGACATTATTGTTATTTCCATCTTGACATAGTTTTTTGTTTACTGCTAATTAAAATTTCCCTGTCATCTCTATTAATCGTTGATCATTGAGCCTGAATAGCTAAGTTGCTTACAGGGTAGTCAGAAAGGTTATGTACCGTGGTACTGGTTAGTGATGGTTGGGTATTGGGAAGTTTACTTTGCCACAACTTAGAAAGTTTGCGTTTCTGGGTGTCGATTTTCTTTTGGATCTGCACGACGCTTTATCATGTATAATCCTAGAGAAAGGATCTCAGATAATAGAAAGAATTTTGGAGGAATTTAATTTATGGTAAAGGCCATAAAGTTCCAGATTGGTATTGGCGAGGTTTTTACGGGTAACATGGATGGCGTTTCTAAATAGAGATAGCTCTGCTTTTTTAAGGATACGGGAGACGGTGGATGATTTCTGGTGATGTTTTAATCGCAAACCAACAGGTATCACCTGCAGGATTTTAAGAATACAACGTCACACAAAAGTTTGGTTTTACGTAATGTAAGCTTTGAATATAGCTTAGTTAAGTTTAAAGTTTCCTCCCCGTAGAGGCATATAAAATGTTCGTATAGGTTTCCGCGGTTAACTATGTTTAAACAACTTAGTTCATGGGAAGAACCGCGTCATTTTGGGACAATTCTCGACGTTTCGGCATCGGCTTTGATCCAATTTTCAAGAGGTTAGCTCTTCACTCGGGGTCTCAATCTGCCTACTCCCCAAGGAGCGCTATGAGTCTTTGAATAAGACTGACCTTTTGTGTGATCTGCTTGATCTTTTATAGAGCTGGAAGTGAAAGTTTGCTTGGCGGGAGATGCGTTGGAAATCCCACACCGCCAATTACGCAATAATCCTACAAACTTTCCCCAACCCAACACACACAGATATATATATATATATATATATATATATATATATATATATATATTACTTTTTTCATGTAAACTATATCTTCCTATCACTTTATATATATTTGCTTTAGGTGATTATTCACCTTTAAGACTCTTAAAATCATTTTTTTGTCATAATTTTCCATTTTCTGTTTAGTTCGCAGCACTGCAAAATTTCTCATTTTACTCATTCTGTTTCCTTTTAGTTAATGATTGAGTACTGCAATTAAAACCAGCCTTTAATTAATTGGTATAAATATTTCTATGACGTTTCTATATTTGTTATTAGTTGCAGAGCCTATTCCAAAATGCTGCTGGACTATAAAAGGCATACCATTTTTTTAGTCCATAATATCGTCACCTTACCATTTTATTTCCAGAATAGCTAAAATATCTATTGTACATTTGTTATTTTTTGTAATACCCCCCCCCCCTTCTTAAACTCATTACATTGCATATGACTATTAATAAATGTTTTTTAAATTTATTTTTCTTATGTTACTTTGCAATTTTGTTATTACTAAATATGTGTCTTTTCTTTCTTTCCATCTGAGTTTATCTTTGATCATCTTGCTTCCTATTTCCAATTTCTTTAAATTTTTTTACGTATATAAACATTTATATCTTTTTGTTCCATGTTATTAATTTAATAATCTCTTTATTTTGTCTGTATTTACATTTACTTTAAAAGTGTCTATTCAATTCCTCCCTTTTCTATTTCAATCCTTTCTGTTTCTTCCTCCATAAAAATTATATTCTTCGTTATATTTTTTTGTATAACAATTCCATCCTTTTCTCTTGCTGCACTACTAGTTTCTATAAATATCTGTTTTCTTCTGATAGCTTTCTTAAATCTTATATACTAGTGTCTAAGACTCTTGTTACTTCAGCCATATCGCCTCTCTTGTGTTCCTCTCTCACAGCTCTATTGAGCTAAGCTATTGTCACCTGGTCGACCAGAGTCTAATTGATTAGATCGGCTCCCATAGCTTTGTCCAGCTTTAAACTCATGTCTACTTTTTCCGGCTCTTAAGATTTTTATTATAATTTTTAATTTTGGGAAGCTTCCGTTTATTTTTTCTACAAATTTACTATTTAAACGTATTAATAATTAGTATAACTCATATAAATCAATTTTAAAAACAAATAAACAAGTAAATTTTAAAAATTTAAGAAATTTTATATTGATAGAAAGAAATGTTTTAAAAATATATTACCCACACTTAAAAGTGCTCAAAACGATATACAAAATAATGTATGTCTAAGATGAAATGAGAATTTATTTCCTAAAATCATGTCTAGCATATATTAATTTAGTTAATTAGATTAACTTATGTTGGTATTTAAAGGTGAGCCTGTTATTTCTATTCCAAATATCATATTTACGCTTTAATCTTTGAACTACATCAATCACTGAATTTTATCTCATGCACTTATGTATAAATCTAAATTTTTCCTATGAAGGTTTTTGTTTATTTATTCTCGCAATTCTTTTCTCAAATTTTTTGATTGTTTTTCATATTCACCTTTTTTTATAAAGGGCGGATTAGAGATATTTATATATACCCGGGTGTAGGTGTCGAGCAACCCAGGCATGTTGGACTCAGACCCGGAGAGTTCGCCTACTAACGAAACCCGTCTACGTCCCTCTCTTCGCCCTTGTTCCCCACCCGGGACCACGCGAGCATTACTTCAGGTGGGAGGCGGTATCTCATTCTAAGTTTTTGTGTCTGTTTTATGTTCCTCCGTCCAATTCACATGTTAATTATCTATCATGTCGCTCAGGATCTTAGTACACATGCT
Source organism: Sinelater perroti (assembly GCA_036346155.1). Lineage (NCBI taxonomy): Eukaryota > Metazoa > Arthropoda > Insecta > Coleoptera > Elateridae > Sinelater > Sinelater perroti. Next base: position 1,023,421 of record JARFIY010000276.1, read on the forward strand.
GTTAATCGCATCCCAATTTGTCTCGTTTTGGACCATTATTTTGCATATGTTGTCGAAGGTGATTTCGGCCTGCATATGTATTTCTGTGTTCTGTCTTAGCATTAACCAATGTCTGCATTAAAAAAAAACGTGTTCCACATCTTCAGTTTCGCCGCAGAATGTGCAACTGTTATTTTGTGTTCTCCCAAATCGCTTTAAGTGAGCTTTAAATTCGCCATGACCACTTAACATTTGTGTCAAGTAATAATTCATTTGACCAAACTTTCTGTCTTACCAGCATTTTATAGCAGGTATTAGCTTTATTGTCCATCTGCCTTCATTGCATGTGTCCCATCCGCTTTGTCATCTTTCCATCATACTGACCTCGTTGGAGTTTTTAACCTCCTTGTTCGCTAACAAATCCATGGGAGGGGTTGCTGTTATGACTGGTAGAGCGGCCGTTGAAACCGTCCTGTAGGCACAACCGATTCTAGTGAGTGCTGGTCTTTAGACGGCTGTTAGCATGTTTATGTTTCTTTTTTTGGTCTTAAGGTCCCCTATCCAAGCAGGTGCTGCATATAGGAGGACTGATGTCATGATGTCATTTAGAATTTTCCTATTTGCTGGTTTTGGCCCTTTGATTCTTGACATCAGTCTAGATAGATTGTTAGCAGTTCTTAGTGGCTTTCCTTGTAACCATCTAGATATGGTTTGTCCATGACAGATGTCTATCTATCATAACCTCTAAGTATTTAATTTCTTTTTTGATAAGTACAATTACCCCTAACCACTTGATTTCCTTAATGGCAGTCTTTCTTTTGCCGGTTATGTAGACAGCTTCTGTTTTATGAGGTGCTAGTTCCAGTTGGTGGTCGTTTATCCATTTAGCCACTAGTCCCAGTACTGTCTCTGTCTCTATCTTCTTCTTTGTCAGTTATGATAGCTATAAGATCGTCCGCAAAAGCTAACAGTTTGCAGCCTGGAGGTAATGCTATTTCCATTACACTGTCGTATAGGATGTTCCACAGTAAAGGTCCCAGCACGGACCCCTGAAGAACACCGTATGTTATTCGTATATTCTTGTCTTTGTAAATTTTCTCCCTATCCTCAAGGTAGCTTTTGATTATATTGATAAGTGTGCCTGGGGTTTCGCGTTCTATTAAGCTCTTCATGATTTGGCTCCAGGATGCTGTATCGAACGCATTTTTTACGTCGAGTGTTATTGCCATACAGTATTCCCTCTGTCTCCAGTTGCCCTCCTTGGCACTCTGGGCATAAGCTGTTACTGCCCTAACTGCGTCAATTATTGAACGCCCCGGTCGAAAGCCGTACTGATGTTCTGATAGTCCCCTTCTTGTTTCATTGTCTCTAATAAGCCTGTCTTTAATTATTGTTTCGTATAGTTTAGCTAATAAATCCCAGGCGCTTTACCAGGTTTGGGTATTAGGACCAGATTGGCCGCTTTCCATGCTATTGGAAACGTATTCGTTGTCCATAATTTGTTAAGGGAGACTGTAAAGGTTGACGGGCTGGCCTCTACGGCTATTTTAATGGCTTCCGGCGGAATCCCGTCTAGTCCGGCTACTTTTTTACTTTTGAGGTTTCTCGTGGCACTTTTAATTTCTTCTTCCGTTATTGGACTTGCTTCATCGGTAGAACTATCGTAAGCCCATGTGTTTACACTTATATTAGGGAAAAAATCGCTAATTATATTGGAAGTTTATACTGGGTCTGTCAGGCGTAGTAGTTTTCTCCCAAATTTCTTGGTGACGATTTTGTATCCGTCTCCCCACACGTTGTTGTCCACCTCTTCCAGTATATCTCGCCACTTCTCTTGCTTTGTTTCATTAATCTTTGTCTTGTAGTCTTTTCTGAGTTTATTATATACATTGTAGTATTCATTAATAGGATGGATGCCTTTTTCTTGGCACATGTCCTTGTCCTTCTGGCCTATTATACATAGTGTCCTGGTTGTGGCAACCTCTTTCCCACACCAGTATACTTGTTTTCTGTTTCCCGTCCAAGTGCGTCGTTTTAGGGTTTCTTTGCAATTTTTGGTAATAAGTTCCGTCATTTCAGCGGGGCTAAGGCAAGATGTAGCTTTACCAAAGGCTGTTTGTAGTTGGTTTTTGAACGTTTCTGATGATTGGTGGTTGTAAAACCAGCCAGACTGTTTGCCTATGTTGTCATTTTAACCTACTTATATTTTTCGCCACAGTTCTCGACTATTCTATTTTCCCCTCAATTTTCTTTATTAACGCACCTAAATTTGTAGTTTTCAACATGTATATATCTAGGTTTTCACCCTTGCCGACCAAGGTATTTACCAATCTTCTCTACAGCGCGGTTTTCTTTCCTGTAGCCTTTGAATCTCACTTCATTAGCTAATTTTTAACTTTAATTTTTAGTTCGTGCAGATTGACTTGCATGGGTGATGGTTTCAAATAGATCTTCGAATTCTGATAACTCCCAGTTGTAACAAACTCGGTTTATTGGAAGCTAATTAACTAACACTTATTATGTATTTCCACTGATCGATCTGTTTTCTGGCACACTTTATCACCACGCGAACTGTGTCTAACGCCGACTGTCTGCAACTACCATTCCTCATAAGCTTAATTCTTCAAAGCTTGCAAACTTCACATAAGCACGCCAATTAGATTACTGGAGCCTGTCGTAGAGGACTCGTTGCAGCTCCCTTTTTTCTACACTTGCCCACAGCTCTTTCAGAGAAGCCCGACTTCCGAAGGTCAAGCCTTACGTAATAATTGTATAGTTTGTTTCTTTGTGAATTATTTTATCTATTGTTTTGATTAAGTACTTATTACGGCAGTTCAAACTAGTGCAAAGATTTTACACATAGCCTTCTTATTTTTTATTTTAGATATATTTTCACTTTAATATCCAAATTATAATTATATTGTCCAAAGAACTGTCAAAAACAATCCAACTGTGTTACAACTATATAACTACGCAATAAACAAGATTTGCATCATTATAAGACACCCACAAAACTTTCTAGAAGACGCTAAGAAAATATCACCAAATTATCATGCCGTGTATTTTGATAAATTTAGATACGATGATGATCTCGTTCATTTAAGATAACTATGTTTTAAGATAATAAAAACTGTAAAAAATGTGATAAAAAAAGAATAGATCAATTTGACGCAAATGGAAAAGGGCCTTCTATAAGATAAAACAATAACTAATGAAACATATTATAATAGAACCTACTGATCAACGCAACTATGTACAAAACGTGCTGGTCCCATCAGAATTAAAAAATGATACTACCGGTTAGTTATCAAACCGTCATACCATAACGATGAACAGTAAATTTATCTATTGAGATTTTCTTAGAACCTCTACCAGAAACTTATAAAGAAACGAATGAGACTTGCGTCAGATGATGTTACGACAACATAACTAATGGAAAACTCACAAATGGTGCCAAATAACAATCTACTTCAACAAAGCAATCTTACTATAAAATACCTTCTCCGATTTAAACACAAATAACTTTTCGTTTTTATACCATGATATGTTATTATAAAGTTGTAAATTAATTTTCTTGTGAGTTCATTATTTTTTTAATACAAACGTTCAATATCAGTGTCTTAGTGTTCATTTAAGAACAGTGACAAAAATTTAACAATCTTATGTGTGACAAACAACACAAAATGGTCATTTAACTTTATTTCAAAACATCATTGCTTTTTAATAACTTTATGTTTTGATACAGCTTTTCAATATTTTTGTGACTATCAAAAAATGAATTTCATTATAAATTTTACAAGTAGGAAAGGATTGCGAGAAAATTCCAAATACAAACATCTTACCTAATCAAACTTCGCTCTTCTAAAGTTTATAAGTCATCCACCCATATAAAGGCTGGCTTTGCTGGCCGATGTTTGCGCAGAAGAAACAACGGTTTTGCCTTTGACATATTTTGCCGTAACTAGAAAGATATTTTAATGCCACTCGCTTGTTTGCATTCGAATTGGAGAAGAGCTGTTGCTCATCAGGCACTGAAATGTACTAATTACTGGGTAAACATTTGCAACCTCGCTGGCCGATTTGCATTGCTTTAATAGATGTCCTGTTGTCCATTTATAAAAATAAACAATTAAAATAAAATGATTCTTAAAAACAAATTAATTGCGTCCTATGTAAAAATTTAATTTTCGAACCTGAGCAACAATTATTTACAAAAAAATTTAAAATAATTCCTTACCTAGCTAGAAGGTTAAAAATCTTGTCAATACATTCGACACAGAAAAAAATCTTTTTAAAGATTATAATAACCAACTGTAATATACTAATTAAAATTTAATGAAAATTAATTCCAAAACTTACTGGAAGTACCACAAAAGAATCAGAAATTTAGAATTAAAGAAATGCTAGAGATTCTGAGGAACGCCATTATTGGAAAATACCAATTCGTATTTTATAAAATACAGAGTTACTGGAAATTCCTAATCTTTTGTTTTAATTATAATCATATGCCAATTAATACGGTAATTTAATTTAAAAATTTCGGATAAGAATCTAACTTCACTCTTGATATACACAAAATTATGATACGTATTGGTATGAGACACGGAGTGTAGTCAGAAATAACAGAATGTTAAAAAATTTAAGATTAAATCAGCAACTCTTTAATAATATGGAAATAAATGTGATACACTTTTTATTAACTGATTGGTAAAAACAATCACGATAAAGACGTCGGTTATAAAGATAAAAAGGAGCACACAAAAGCTACATTATGAAAGATTTTTAAAAAAAGAATAATTAAAATAAAGACACCAAAACATTCAAGACACTAAAATTCCAAAGCACTGAGAGGTTCACATGCCAAGATGTCAAAACGCTAAGATACCGAAAAGAAAAAGTTAAGATTCTAAGACAGCAATACCGTAAGACGCTAAAACATTAAGGCACGAAAACATTAAAACACCAAAACACTAAGACCCCAATATGCCTAAACAGCAAGATTTCAAGATTTTAAGACGCCAAGACACCGAGACACCAATACTAAGTCGCCAAATCTCCAAGACCTTTAGATGGACAGACGTCAAAACACTGAAAGCTAAGAATCTAGGTTACAAAGAGGTTAAACAAACAAAAACTTTTAGACATCAATACACCAAGTCGCTAAGAGGCCTATACACCAAGACACAAGACATTAAGAAGCCAAGTTTCCAAAGCGCAATGACCCCTTGACGCCAAAAAGTTAAAATGCCAAGATACCATACTCTAAGACACCAAAAGAGTAAATAAATAGATTGTAACAGAACAAAGAGAGACAAATCACAAAATCTTAAAACAATTTGAGAAATACATTTTGACTCAAAAACATTCTTTAACATACCACATTATACTGTCTACTACGTACTCATAATCCACAATTTAACATCCCGTTGCGATTAAATTCACCAATAGACAAACAAAATGCAATAAGCTAGTATTGAGGTAGGCATAAGTTATGGTCCTTGATAATCTCATCTATCTGTTGTCTGCTTTGACATATCTAAAGTAGAATAGTTGATTTCTTGTATTACTGATATATATATATATATATATATATATATATATATATATATATATATATATATATATATATATATATATCCGGCAGTACATTCCTATGTGGAATTGTTGCCGCTCTTTCGAGCTCTTCTGACTTTTAAATTAGTGGAGTGGTTCGTCACTCCTTTCCACTGTTCTTTACAATCTTTTGTGATTCTTTGCTTTCTCTACTATTTCTCTCCATAATTTTCTACTTTTAATTTTTTCTCTCCAATTGTCAATTCTCTCTTGTCTTCGGTCTCCCCCTTGGTCTCATTTTCTGTGGTTTCCATTTCATTATCTTCTGCGTAATTGAGTTTTCATCTTTTCTATTTATGTGTCCATACCAACGTATTCTTCTGGCTTTTATTTCTTTTACTATATTTTCTCCTTTTAGTAGATCCTCTATTTCTTGGTTTGTTAATCTTATATATAATTCTTCGTTTGTCTTCTTTGCTCCATATGTTCTTCTAATTATTTTTCTTTCGAATATTTTAATTTTTTCAGCGTCTTTATGTGTAATACACATGGTTTCGCTTGCATATAATACTGCTGATCTTATTGCAACCTTGTAAACTCTCATTTTTGTTTTCTTGCTTATCTATTTACTTCTCATAATTTCTTTAAATCTGTGATATGCATTATATCCTTTTATTATTTGTTCTATTTCGATTCTTGTCTCGTTTCTATTACTTATTACTGTTTCAAGATATTTAAATGTTTGGACTTGTTCGAATTTATGTTTTCCCAGTGTTATTTATAGTTTATTTTCTGGTGTTTGATTTTTACTTATTTTCATATATTAGGTTTTCTTTTGATTTATTTCTAACCCTCGTTTTAGTGCTTTGTCCTCTATTTTTTTTGTAATTTCTTCCAGGCTTCTTTTGTCTCTTGCAACTACTGCCATGTCATCCGCATATGCAATTACTTGTATTGATTTTTCTATTATAGATCCTGTTATTTTGCAATTTCTTATTACACCTTCTAATGCTACGTTGAACAAGGCTGTAGAAAGTCCATCTCCCTGTCTTACGCCTTTTGTTTGTTTTACTGGTTTTGTTAGTCCTTCTTGTGTTATTACCATTGCTTGTGATTTGTCCAGTGTCATTTTAATCAGTCTTTTTATCTTTACTGGTATTCCTAGCATGGAGATATCTTTCATTATCATTTCCCTTTCCAGGCTGTCAAATGCTTGTTTAAAATCTATGTACAGTATATGCAGCTCAATTTCTCTTTCATAGCATTTTTCTATCACTTGATTCAGTACGTGTATTGCATCCCATGTAGATTTCCCCTGTATGAATCCATTTTGGTAGTCTGCTGTCTCTCCTTTTATCTATTTAGTAAGCCTGTTTAATATTATTGATGATAGCACTTTGTACTCTATGTTTAGTAACATTATTCTTCTATAATTATCACATTTCGTTAGGTCCCCAGTTTTTGGTATAGGCATTATCATCCCTAGTCGCCACTCCTCGGGCATTATTTCCTTCTCCCATATTGCCAATATTAGCTCGTATATTCTTGTCTTTAATTCATTTCCCCCGTTTTTTAACATTTCATTGTATATGCCATCTGACCCTGCTGCTTTCCCGTTTTTTAGGTTGTTTATGATATTGTTAACTTCCTCTTGTGTTGGTTTTTCCACTGTCTCTTCTTGCGTGCTATTTGGTTCATCATCTTCATTACTGCCTTCTTCTGCGATTTGTATTTGTTCTAAATATTCTTGCCATTTCTTTTTACCTACTTTTGTCATTGCTTTATTTCGTGTTTGCTGTCTTATTTGTCTGTATAGTTTTGTGTTATTCTTATTATCTTTTTCTAACTCATCCATTTTTGTCTCTATCCATTTCATTCTTTTTATCTTTTATCAGTTTTATTGCTTATTTTCGTATTTGCTTGAACCTTTTATAATCTACTTCCTTGTTTGTTCTTATCCGGACACTTTTCCCCAGGTTTATATTTTTACCATAATTATGTATTTACTCTTCAAGATCTATCCATAGACGTAATGTATTTTAGGACTTGGCAAAAAAAAATTGTTAGCGTCTATTACCAAAGTGGTCAACAGCTGTTTTTTGGCAACAGGGTTCTTTCACAAATTGCGAAGAATGACACAAACGCAATGCGAGCTTCAAAAATCTGTTACGATAGGTCTTGGTGTGTACATAATTATAGTGAACTCAAAAACCTGGGGAGTTTTGTGCAAAAAAAATGTATTTTATAGTCAATTCTCAATATTTTTTGGTCCCCTTCCCGATATAAACTTCTCTTAGCCCACTCTATCTACGATAAAAAAAATTTCGCTGTGACCTCTTTAGACCAATTTTGCTTCATTATACAATTATACATCCTCCTTTTGTAGCACATTTTCTCTATGTCTTTGTACTACTCGAACCTAACATTAATTATGACGATAATGTCAAATATCACTCACAAGCAAAGCGGCTCTGAGAGAAACATTAAACACCAAATAAAGAACTTCCAGTGCGGATTATAAAAATAATAGAAAAGAGAATAAGATATAATAAAACAGCATATGTATGTTTCATATGCCAGCATAGTCCCGTGGTTAAGGGGCGGGTTGCGATACTGACGGACCCGGGTTCATTCCCCGGTGCTCTCTGATGCCTGGCGGGTGGTCTACTCAGTCACTAAAAATAATTGAGTACCTGCGCTCCCTCGAACAAGGGGTAACAATGGCGGTCGTCTAAAGCGCGGTGCTTACCACATCTCTCCGGTACCAGAGATGATGTGCAACGATCGAGCAGAGAAATCGAACATATGAGAGCCTTAATCTCTCAGTTTACAGGCCATGCAACCACGTGGGGAGTTAGAGCCATACCATACATGTTTCATAAATATACCAAAAGCTTTCGATAAAGTACCAAGAAACAAGATCTGTGAAATTTTACATAAACGAGGAATGCCGGGCTATTTCATCAAGGCTATAAAGGGAATGTACGCAGAAAACAAGAACTATGTAAGAACATGTAATAAACAGGAAATTAAAATCCAATTAGTTCATGATAACAGAAAGTGCCGAGCAGATAGGAGTACTAAGCCCCTTACTATTTTCTATACTAATGGAAGACATTATGTAAGAATGTACCGCAAAATTAAGAAAACATGACCCTGGAGAGGGATAGAAACTAGCAAATGTGCCTTTTCCGACAACATCGCAATATTTTCAGAATTCAAATAAGAGAACTACAAGTCAACTTGGATGTATAGTACAAAGATCTTAAATCAAAAAACATGAATATATACACAGATAAGTCAAAAATCGCGCCAATCTCTAGAGATCAAAAACAAGCTTAAAGACAACCAAGTGTTAGAGCAAGTCAACTGTTTTCAATACATTAGCTAAATTGTTGAGGAAATATGGAAATATAAATCAAACATAAATATTGGAATATGTAAGGCAAACCAAGTGACAAGAAGGAAGTCTAAAAAAACTAAATTGACAGTGCATAAGGTGATTTTGCACACCCATTTTAATCTATGTCTGCAAATCATGAGTACTTACTGAAAGACAAAAAAACACGCTGCAAGCAGCGGAAATAAAATTTCTCAAAAGAATCAAAGGGTGTACTAGACTGGACAAAGGATCCAAGTTGCAGCATTACAAGACAAAATAGAGAAAACCAACAAAAATGGTGGGAGACATTAACTCAAATGGCTCCTAATAAGTAGGTTTTAAAGAATTATAGTAGGAAAACTCAATAGACAAGAAACCCACGGGGAGACTCTAACATAATGGAATAAAGTTAGAAGAAAAGTATTTAAACAAAAACACACCATTTGAATGCCGGCGAGGAATAAAGCAAACAGTAGAAGAAATGAAAAAACTTTATTACCGCTACAGCTTACAGGTAGAAGAGATTCGGATTATGTATGAATGTAAAATTAAAACTTAACAATGCAGGACATTACAACCTAGATAAATATCACTATTAACAATATTGAGAAAATCATTCTTTCTCAAAATATACACCAAACAGATTTCGCAAGAGCTGAAATTTTATCAGAAGTAACATAAATATGATCGGCAATTCCCCAAAAAATTATTGTTTGTTTGTTTCATTAAGGAGCATCTAAAAGAAAAGAAATTTCGTGCAGATAACAGCCTATCAAAGATATCCTGCTATGGTATATTGGTACATATAATATTGTTTTCTCTACATTTCCTTAATTATCCTTTCACAATTCAAGGAAGGTCATCAAGAACTGCAATACGCCATTTTAGCACATGAAAAGACCTTGACTGATTTACGAATTTGATTATCTCTTGCGTTTCATAACAAACAAGAGTACCCCGCAGGCTTTGTCGACGAAACCTAATCTAGACGCCAGGCAGTCGTGTAGAACATTCCACATGTTTTGCGTACATTTAACACTACAAATAGTAGAAACATTGGGAGGACATTAAAACTTTCATATTTGAGCATTACAAATGCCACCAATGTAATTTAGCATTGATGTCACGGTGTTTATTAAAGAGAGGAGTAAACACAATACAAACCAAACAGCATAACAACAGTCATCATCTGATTTTCTGCGACAATAATCAAAATATTTAAATAATTCAAAAACGCGCCGAATTAGCAAATATAGTTGTGAATGTGGTGTGCAAGTTTCAAGGAAATCGGTTGAAGCGTCTAGGAGGAGATAGAATTATAAGTTTAGAAAATGAGGGAGAGAAGACAAATATTACTTAAAGATAATACAGTTGTTGCACAATATAATATAAACAAACTTTTCAAGTTGAATTATAAAAATCATCGCCAGGCGCAGCTTCTCGCAAGTCACGTTTTTGCAATCATCACAATACTGAAATTTTAACGATGGCTTTCTATGCTGTGGTTTAATTAAGTCATCATCCTATTTACAACTCCGACGTTAATGTTGTAAGGTTTGTTCCTATTTAACTTGTTAGAAAAGAAATAATGCCACCCCAATTTAAGTCAATTATCTGCAGTAAATAAAGACATCAATATATTTGTATCAATTAACACAAGACTGTATGCTCAATAACACAAAAGTTATCTTTTTACATATCTTTTAAATTTCTCCATAAATTGGTTACAGGTTAAACAATGAAGCTTAATGACCAACGGAATGTTTCAAAATAGTCTACAACTCTAGCATTTCTAGATTTTTATAGAAAATTTCAAAATTGTTATAATAACACACCAGAGACAAACGTTTTCAATGCTGGAAGATCATGAACGTGAACAGCACAAAATACTTCTGCAAACCTAATCACTCATAGCAAATTTTTCCTTATTACTTACTAATCGATTTGACGATAACGCTTTAACATATACTTTTTTATTATTTAACTGCATATTTACAATATACCGCTAAGTACAGAGCATAAGTAAATTATGTACAAAAATACGAGGTGCGTTCAAGTTCTAAGGTCTCCAAGACCTACACTATTCCAAGACGTACACGTTTTTCACAACGTCATCGTCATAATTCCATGGCTGCCGAGAACACTTCTTTAGGGGGTGTGTTTGGCTAACTAAAAAATTGTTGATGCAACACGGATAGTGTCTTTTATAATCAAAAATTCATGACGGTATCACGTGTCAATATATTCTGAGGCAAGGCCACCCGCACACCCTTGTGTTCGTCTTTGAAAAAACTTTCCGCATTTTAGGTCATCATGTAAAATGAACTTCACAGATCCTACAAAAATGCTAAATTTAGAGGCGATATTACGCACACCTAATCGACGGTCTTCCACAACAACTTGCTCCACTCGCGCAATCACGATTTCGGTCCGGCCGGTTCATTGTCACACAAATTTCAACCTTCTTTAAACTTTCGCACCTACAAACACGCATTTTTAACACTCACGATGCATTAATCACATATCATTCAATTGGCGATTAATATCTATGGGCGTCGTCCTTGAACACTAAACGTCGCCATTTAAAGTATACAAAACAACACTCATTGCAATAGCGGTAGTTGGACCTGTGTACATGGTGCTGCCATCTGTATTACAAATTCAGAAATATTTTCTGCGTCTGTTAAAATTACGGCATTTTTCTGCTTACTCCAACTGCCGAGAAAAAATTTAGAGGCATTAGAACTTAAACGCACCTCGTATGACATGAGTAAAGTAATCGTCCATTGACCATTTTTTAAAATGCCACTAACTGGTTGTATTTGACTCTGAGTTTCTGATACCAGATCATCTTCATGTTCTTCTATTCATTCGAAGTAGAGTGTCAACAATTTTTTTTATTTTCTCGGTGATAAATTAAATGTTCAGATCATTGTATAGGGTAAAATCCGACAAAATTATGAAACAGTATTATTGGTAATTTGGATCTTTTTCCCATCAACCATAATATGTTTTTGGACTTTAAGTTAATTTTCTAACGTTTCTGAGTTTTTGATCAAGATATAAGTATTTCATTTCATTATTTACTGTGTTGAAGGTAACTTGTATTGATTGGGTCTCGTTCATCTTTATTTTCTATTTGCCAAACCGATTTTGTAAAACATCAAAGTGGTCTTGTAGGTTCTGCGATACAAGCACTGAGTTAATGTCTACTGATAATACGGTAGTATCACTTGCAAATGTTGCTATAGTAATATTGCTTTCTGTCGATAAATCTAAGAAAAGAAGAGAAGGAAACCCAACGTTTGCTTGATGCACTTCTGATTTTACTTGATAGTATTTAGAATAACGAGAGTTGTATTTTATTCGAATGTGTCGTTCTGATATGTACAATCTTACCAAATACTACTACAGAGTAAAAAAATGCTTCTGATGTTATGTAAAATACCAATGTGCCAGACTTTATTAAAGACATAGGTAATATCTAGAAATACGGCAATACACAGTTCCTTTTTCTCGAGACTTTTGTTGATACTCTTGACAATTCTGCATATTTACTATACAATTGAGTGGCTCCTCGGGAAACTAAATTGATAGTTTGGAATAATTGTCGATAATGTCAGTATTAATTCTCCTTACCAGCAGTTTTTCGAAAAACTTACATAAAATAGATAGAAAACTAAGTGATATTAGCTTGTTCATTAATTTCACTTTATTGTTTTGCTGGAAAAAATTCCAGATTATAGGATAATATGGTTATTAAAAAAATGTTTAAGAATTTTACCTTTGATAAGGTCATGCCCCCAGCTTTGTAGCTTAATCCAGTTCATCTTCTTTAATTCTAAGTTTCAAGTTTTCTAATATTTGATATAATTTTGAAAAATAACTGTTCATTACATTACTGACTAGTGTCGGTAAATGTTCTTAATTTATAATATACGTACTTCTTCTCCAACTTTGTTGTAATACCTTTGTGTGCAAAAAATCTAGTAGGTCGGACAAATTATTATAATCTGTCGGTTCAATAAGTTGGTTCACCGTCCAATAGATCAACACAGTTAATTTTGTTTATAGCCTGTAACAAGTCTATTCCTTTAGGTATTACTAATCTTGCTCCCCAAATTGTATTTTTGACATTATAGTCTCCTGCTATAAAGAATACTAGAAAACTATTTACATTTATATTTTAAAATAAATGTTGCAGACGATTTTGGCTGTTTGAATTGAGCACTTGCAAAGTTCTAAATTACTAACATCACAATATGTACTAGTTTAAATAAGATATAAGCTTCTATGCTATAAGTGCAAATCATTTTTGTACGTAACGTTCAGACAGTTTTTTCTTCCTTCCAGTTTAATTGCAGTATGTAATTTGAATAAATAAATGTGGCATCGATAACAAATTATTAATATGCAGATTGTTATTAAATTGCGTCTCTAATATTTATATTTAATGTATATTAGACTTATTCTAATCATTATCACTTTCAATTATTATCTGCTTCTTAAATCTAATGATTTATCCCGTTTGAATCTACTTCAGGGGAACAGCGGGTAGCATGGGCCGCTTAAGGAAAAAGAAAAATAAAATAAATATTTGTAATCAAAGTCGGTTATGAGCGATAACAATCAACTACTTTTCCAGAAATACTAAGAATACATTTTATATTATTTTATATATTTATATATTATATATAACCGAAGCATCAGACATCGTAAAGTTTGAATTAGTTAAATCTCCGAGCCGCTACATATTCAGTAATATTTGTAAATTTGCTCTTCATAATAATTTGTAATTATACCCGAGCAACAAGGACTGGTTGCTTTAAAAAGGCAAAGAACAGCGCTCAAATCAGTAAAAACAAAAATACTGAGAGACGATGACTGTTCATCGTGTGGTTGGAATTTTTCAAACAATTTACAAATAAAACTCTATACTCCTAGACCATAACAACAGTCACACCTCGCTTGTGGCTTATAATATTTTTTGGGTCCTTTAACGATCACATACTGTAAAGTGTGACCTTTTTATAAAAAAGTATCCATAGAGCAAGATTTTACACATACCCAGCCTCGTCAACTCTGCAATCATGAAAGTTGGTAATGTAAGCAAAACCGTGTTTATTTTCCTCAAGGCTAGGATCTATCTCTTCAAACCCAATCATTTTTAAGGCAAGATCTTTGCTCCAACTGAGTCAACTTTATAATCTCTCTCTTTTCGATTTTATGTCTTTGGAAGTTCCTGATCCCAGCCTCCTAGAGTTCACTAAGATGTTTGTAAGTGTGGTGGGATAATAAATAATCAATGTCTTAATATCTATTAAAAATTATCTCAAAATTTATTGAGAATTCTCCTAATACAACCCCAGAAAAAAAATAATAAATCGTTTGAAACCGATGATCAGAAAATGATAAGAAGAATTATATGGATAGATTATTTTAATTATACAACCTTTTCAAATTAAATAAAGAAAAAATGATCTTCTTCTTCTTAAGTGCCGTCTCCTCTTAGAAGATTGGCTATCATTATGGCTGTTTGTATTCTCGACGTTCCTGCTCTGAACAATTCAATAGAACTGCAATTGTACCATTGTCTCAGGTTACTCAACCAGGAGATGCGTCTTCTTCCTCTATTCCTGTTACCCTGTATCTTCCCTTGCATGATATTTTGTAGGATTTCATATCTTTCTCCCCACATCACATGCCCCAGATACTGTAATTTCCGTATCTTAACTGTATTCAATACTTCTTTTTCCTTCCCCATTCTTCTGAGTACCTCACCATTCGTCACTCTGTCCACCCAGCTGATTTTCAACATTCTTAGATAGGTCCACATCTCGAATGCTTCCAGTCGATTACTGATGTTTTTCTTCTTCGTCCAAGCCTCCATTTCATAAAATGCCACTCAAAACACGTAGCATCTCAACATTCTGATTCTTAGCTGTAAACATAAGTCTCTGTTGCATAGTATATTTCTCATTTTATTAAATATGGTCCTGGCCTAGCCAATTCTTGCTCTAATTTCCTCTGTGTATTCATTGTTCTCGTTGATAATAGTTCCCAGGTATTTGTATTTTTGTACCTTCTCCACTTGTTCTCCTCTAATCCATATATTTTCTTGTCGTTGTTGTGATTTTGTGATTGTCATAAATTTAGTCTTTTTAATATTTAGTGACAGACCCTTTTCTTCTCTACTTTCAACTACTAGATCTAATATCCTTTGTAAATCTTCTAATGACTCTGCCATGAGTATATGTCATCTGCATATCTAATATTGTTTATATATTTCCCGTTAACTTTAATCCCAATTGATACCTCTTCCAGTGCGTTCTTGATTATTTCCTCAGAATATACGTTGAAGAGTAAAGGCAAGCACATCCCTGCCTTACTCCTCTTTGTATCTGTACTTCTTCAGTTAACTCATTATCCACTTTTACATTAGCAATCTGGTTGAAATATAACTGAGTTATTATTCTAATATCTTTCATATCTATATTTTTATCTTTAAGTAGTCGAATGAGGTAGTTATGGCGGACTTTGTCAAATGCTTTGTTGTAATCGAGGAAGCAGACATATATTGGTTGATTGATATCCATACATCTCTGAGTTAACACATTCACTGCGAACAGGGCTTCTCTTGTACCCATTGCTTTCCTGAAACCAAATTAGGTTTCACTAAGGTCTTGTTCTAGCTTTCTGAAAATTCTTTTATGCAATATTTTCAGAAATATTTTAAGAGTGTGACTTATTAAACTAATTGTCCTATGATCATTACATTCTCTTGCGTTGGCTTTTTTGGGTAAAGTTATGAATGTCGATCTGAGCCATTCTGTAGGGATTATTCCTGCATTATATACTGTATTATATAAATCCACCAACACGCCTATTTGTTCTTCCGTGATTAATTTTATTATTTCAGCTGGAATTTCATCAGGACCCGGAGCTTTATTGCATTTTGCCAACTTTATTGCATGTATTACTTCTTCTTCTGTTATATATGGTCCACTGTCTCGTTCTGTATTTTCTTCTATTGTTTCTTGTTGTCTTTCATCTTCGAATAATTCCTGGATATACTCTTTCCATCTTTCTAATTTACCTTTGATGTCAGGTATTATTTTACCATTTCTGTCTAAGAGGATATTATTTTTATTTGATTTTCTTATTCCCGCCATTTCCTTTATTTTCTTGTGCAAGTTGAAATCATCATGTCATGCTTGCAATTCTTCTATTTCTGCACATTTATTTGTGTACCATTTCTCCTTAGCTTCTCTAATCTTCCTTCTTATTTCTTTATGCAAGGTTTTATACATTTCATTGTCTCTATTCTTATGTTGTCTTCTGTTTTCCATCAGTTCCAGTATCTCATCCGTCATCCATATTTTATTTGTGTTATTTACCTTTGATTCTCCTAATATTTCTCTACTTGGGGTCATTATTGCTTTTTTGAATGCTTCCCATTTGTTATTTGGGTCTCCCTTCAAGTTTCTATCTATTTTTCTTCTAGTTCTTTATTAATTTTTACCGCTAATTGATCTTTTGTTGCTTGGTCTTTTAATTGTGATATCTGTAGTTGTTTTTTGTTCTGTTGTGATGTAAGTTTTTTTAATCGTGTTTCGATTTTTATTATCACCGGATTGTGGTCAGTTGCTGCATCTGCGCCTGGATATGTTTTGGCCGACTTGATGGAATTGCGATATCGTTTATTTATCAATACATAGTCTATTTGGTTTCGGACTATGTTGTTGTTAATATCTGCTGGTGCTCTCCACGTATGTAGCCTTCTTTCCGGAAATTTAAATAACGTATTTGAGATTATCATTTCATGTTCTTGGCAGAACTGTTTCAGTCTATCTCCCCTCTCATTTCTTAGTCCCAGTCCGTAATTACCTATGATATCCTCCACTTCTCCTTTTCCTATTTTTGAGTTGAAATCCCCCATGACAATTGGAGAGGCAGGCGTGTAAATAGCCGCTCTCGTGGTGCGGTGTCCCTTAAACGGCCGTCGCGTAAGCGGATGGGGGCGGCTACCGATATCAACCAATGAATTGCCAAATCGCTCACCTGAATCGGCTTCGGCTTCGGCTTCGTCGGCGATTCCAAGGTGGCCACTTCTGCGTTGCGGATCTGGTATCTGCGGGATGTTAAGACATGACCAAATTGGCCGAGCTGCGATGCGTGAATTTATGCGGGTTAAGACACGACCGAACTGGCCGCGCTGCGGGGCGTGAATGCTTGCGGGGTGTTGAATGTCTCGGCTGAGCAAAAGCCCATATGCCGTTTTGTGTGCGATGGCAAAACGTGCAGATATCAAAGGCCCGCGTGCCGCCGCGATATAAAGCGGTTCAAGGGCGAAAAGGCCGCCACACCAACAATCGTGATTTCTCTGTTTTTTGTGATATTTATAGCTTGCTGAACGTCGTTATAAAATTGTTCTACTTCTTCCTCATCCTTATCTGCAGTAGGGGCATATACCTGTATTATATTCATTATTCCTTGTAGTGTTTGAGTTCTTAACATAATTACCCTATCTGAGACAGGCATGAAGCTAATTACTGATTTACACAGGGATTTGTCTACTACTATTGCTACTCCATTCCAATGGTATGGGTCGTTGTTACTTGAGTAGTATATCTTTGCTTTGTTAATTTGCATTTCCCCTGAATTTGGCCACCTGGTTTCACTCAGTCCCATTATGTTAACCTTAAGACGTTCCATTTCTTGAAGCACGTTGTGGATTTTTCCTGCTTCATATATAGATTGAATATTCCATGTAGCTATCTTCATCTCTTTCTTCTTTCTTGCAGCTTTATTCAAAACCGTTCCCCCCGGAGATCCGAACGGGGAACTAGAGACTCCGGAACATTTTGCTTTGAATTCAGCCATATTGAAAAAACGATAAATATACAAAAATTTGTTAAAATTACAAAACTAAAAGTTTTATTTCAATGTATTTTAAAACAGGTATGGTATCCCTCATTTTCAATGCATTGTTAAAGTCGTGTTCTTAAATTTCTCATAACACTTTCCAACATGTGTTGAGAAATACGCCTGATTTCTTGACGTACTGCATTTTGTTGGTTTGGAGTGTTCAATAGCAATATTTGTAAATCACAACTTTGAGATATCCCCATAGAAACAAGTGGGTCGGAGCGAAATCCATTGAGCGGACTAGGTAAGCGGACCAGCTACCCATTAAATATCCCACGTAGTACATACAGCAAAGCCACTACCTATCTCTAAACGATGCAAAAGCTTTCTACCATCCGCTAGCCATTCTCTTTGTATCTGTACTATAGGATAGGGCAAAACTTTTTACCGAAATTCAAAAAAAGGTCGTGAAAAGAAGCGTAGTCTGAAGATGGGAGAAGTGATTTTATTAGACATCTGCATGGGCTCTTGGTAGCCAACACGTCGTGGATGAATAGAGAACTTTTACTGTCGTCACGTACATTCGGAACATTGACTTTTATGGCCGTACAACGTGCGTTTTGGACGCACATTCAACTTGAGCCTTAGCTTTCTGTTACCGATTAAAAATTGATTTTGTTATACTAGAGAACTTTAGAAATACTGATTTTTAGTAATAAGAGAAAAAAGACCTTGAAAAGCGGAAATACAAAGCAACATTGATGCAGTAAAACGTGTCATTTTAAAATCTCCGATGCAATCTGCACACAAATATGCCGTTGCTTTTTAATTGTCCAGTCAAATTTTGCACCAAGACCATCCACACAAGATGGTTGTTCTACAAACTTTCCGAAAGTGATTGGCAACATTGCCTGGAAAGGTGTGGAAACATCTTAGGGGACTTATCAGATGACGTAGTTATTTTATTTACTGACAAAACCTTGTATATCTTCTATCGGTTTTCCTTTATTCAACTTGAAAGGGTTGTATAATTGAGAAAGTTCAATGGTACAGTTTTGAATAGGTAAATGTTATCGCTAGGCCAAAAATCGAGTAGAGTGCAAATAAAAAATAATACAAATACGCAAGCAGCAAAGCAAAATCAACCGAATGGTGCATTTTTAAGCACACTTCCTTAGAGCGGTGATGTAAGGTGAATAAAGATTTTGGAATCTTTTAAACGATCTGACACGTAAAACTGAATCTGAGACCCAGAACACAAGCAAATAAAACTGCAGCAAATAAGTTCGTAAAACTAGAAAATAAAACAATATGTGAGTATAAAAGTAAATAAAAAGTTGTAGCAACGAGCTTAAAAACAGAGTGTTTTAAACGCAGCAGTTCGCATATGAACCGAAGAAATTCGAGTAGTGGGAAGTGAAATAAATGGCTTTACAAAAAAACGAAAAAAAAACAGTAAAGAATGGAGTTAGTAAAAACAAAAAGAGAAAGAATTAAAGAGGTGGAAACAATTTTCAGTAAATTAAAGGAAGTGAAGGAGTGGCTAACGATTAAAAAATAATTAAAAACGTAAAAATAGAATGAAAGAAAATAGCAAAAAGTTATCAAACAAAAAAGATAATTGTACAAAACTGTTAACCGCCTTAAAATAAAATTTAAAAAGCAAGAAAAAGAAAAAGAAAGAATAATTAAAGGCTTTAAATTCGGAAACACTTAAGTTAAATATGAATGAATGATATGAATTAAAGTTGGAAAAGCATATAAGGTAGGAAAAACTAAACATAAAGCTACAATCATGAAATGTTCAAATTTCAAACACAAGATGGAAATCATAAAACAAAAACGGAAGCTACCGAACAACATTTATATAGACAGTGACTTTACAATGGAATAATATACAGTTCAACTTGTAATAAAGAAAAGTTACCCGTAAAGAAAAAAATAGATGAAAAAACAAGAATGGGATATGGTAAGTTAGAAGGGGGAAGATTAATAAGCACTAACTTAGCAAGAAACTTATAGAAAATCCGAACAGGCACAAGGTGACAGACATGGCAAAGGATGTGGTCAAAATGAAAGAAAACAAAGGCCAATAAAAAGTAACAACAAACCAAGCGTGCAACATAAGTGAAGTGGCATAGAATAGAAATCCTGAAAATAATTAAAGCGAGAAAAATTAATAAAGGTTTAATGATGGGAACATGAAACTTAATATGAACCTGTTATAAAGAGACATTTAACAATATAGAAATGGAAGCAAATAGACTCAGAATCAAAATATTAGCTGCACTAAGAAAAAGGTGTTACTGTTACGGAGTCAATTAATTAATTAATTTTTAACAGTAAAAACAATGAGTATTTTTAGTATTCTCGAAAAGGTTGTGACAAAATGTAATAGATTTCACATACGTGTTTACAACTAGAAGTGCATTTGAACTAAGTAAACTTGGAAAATGTACATGCTCCGATAGAAAATATAGGTGAGGTGGAAAAAACCACTTTTATAAAGAAATATTGGAGTTATATAAAAAGATAAAGAAAAAGGAGTAATAATTTCATTCGGAGAGCAGAATGCAGAAGTCGAAAAAAACAAAAATACTATTTAAAAATAGACAAGCACAGCAAAACGTAAAGAGAATAATAAGAATAGGTTAAGATTAATTAAAAACAAAATAGATCATGTATTAATAAACATCCAGAGACGTAAAAAATCAGAGCGGAGAAAAAAATGAGTATAGATGACCTAATTACAATCAATTAAAAAAGAAAATAAATGGAGAAGCTAGCAGAAGAAGCAAGAGACAAAATAGATACAATATGAGAGACCTAGTCCAAAGTGAAGAAGGGAAGAGTTTAGTGGCAAAGAATTAAGGCAGAATGCAGAAGGTTAGACAAAATCAATTAAAGAGAAATTAGAAAATCTGGTAGAAACAGTAATAAAATTAGTAGTAGGTAAACAGAAAAGTCAAAAGAAGACCTGGGTTAATAATCAATGTTAGGCAGTTATAGAAAAAAAGAGAAAAACAAAATAAAATATCCAAGGTACTGCAAAAAAATAAGAAAAGAAACCAAAACTACAAGTAAAATGGTAAAAGATTACATTGATAAGCTGAGATAAAGAAGAAATAAACTCCGAAATTTCTATTAAAGAATAAAGAATACGATGAAAGAAAACACATAAAATTGTGGTTTGTAAAGGGAAAGTGTTACTCAACGAAACAAATACTGAAGAAAAAAAAAGAGAAACGCAATAATACTGGTAAAACAAGAAAACATGGGAGATATAGAGAAATCAAGAAAAGAAGAAGTAAACCAGATAATACATAAAATGAAAAACAGAAAAAGGCCAGGAAGAAATCATACTAGTCTGGAACTAATCAAAGATAAAGGAGAGGATATGATCACGCTGGTGCATCAAATAATTACGGAAATATGAAGATCATTGTAAAAAGGTGGAATATGATACCGTCGTATAAAAAGCGGGATAAAGCTCAGTGCTAGCCCTATTAGACAAGATATTAACCACACTAATCAGAAACATGTTGCAAGGATACACGATGCAAATAGATGAATACCATAGACCAAGTATTTACACTTAGGAAATTCCAAGCTCCAAGAATAAAACACAAGTGCATGCAGTATTTATTGATTTTAAAAAAGCATAAAATTCAGTAATGAAAAATCAGCTATACACAGTAATGTGGTAGTTAGTCTAGTCTCATTCTAACAAGCAATCAAAATAGCGCACGAAATAGCTTAGGCAAGGCAACTCAATGACTACTACATTATTTAACGTGGTCTTAAAATCAACAATTAAAAGAGCAGGCATAATAGAAAGAAAACCCTATTAAATAAGTCACATCAATGCTTGGTTTACGCAGATGGCGTTGTGTTAATGCTAGAACGATCAAATAATTACACAAAATAGTGAAAGCCTTGGGAACAGAAGCAAAAAAATGGGAATACAAATTAATGACAATAAATTTAAATTTAAGCAATATAGGACTATAAATAGAAAATGGAAAAAAGGTAAGGCTAGAAGAGTAAAACAGTATGATTATTTAGAGTAGTAATAACAGAGGATAAAAATGATAATAAATTAGAAGCAAGAATCGAGAAAGGAGATAAAAATCCAGGAACGTTAAATGCTGAGCGCCAAAGAAATTTCCAAAAACGCAAAGGTGCGTATCTATAAAACTAGGATAAGACCAACGGGAGTGAAACGTGGGTGATAAATAAGAGCGAGCAACAAAAATTAGAGATAGGAGAACACAAAATTTTAACTGGGATGGGAAAGAAGGAAGAACAAGGAATAGGCTAATTTATATAGAAAGCCAAGCATATTAATCTTTGTGACAGCAGAATGCATCAGATTAACAGATTAGACGATGAAAGAATAGTTAAAAATATTTTCGCGAAACAAAGAGACAGAACAAGAAAAAAAGACATACCTGGGCAGAGATGGATTGAGACCCTCTACTAAACAGAAGGATTCAAAATTGCAGAGAAAAAGCACGGAAAAGCGTGGAGATAACTATCAAAGCTATGGGCCTAAAAGGTCTGTTAAAAACCACATAAAGCATATTAAGCGCAAAGTTCTTTGTAACCTAATCTCGTTTAAAAGTATGGGGGACTATGAAAGCTGCTCTACCTTAAGAAAATTCATAAAATGCTCACTTTTGATTCTGTTAATCGCATCATATACCCAAATTAAAACTATCGTGTAAGAAATCAAAGATGTAACAGAAAAAATAATAAGAATAAAAAATTTCCTTATTCTATTTTTCATTACATTAGTGAAATTTCAAAAATTGGCATAGGGGCCAAATAGAATAAAAATATTTTTTTGTTTATACTAAAGCAATTTGGGTATAGTTTTAGGTCTTGTTCCTAAAAAACCATTAAACACTTTAGCTGATTATAAATTAACAAATAGAAATCGGTGGTGATCCAAGTAAAATCACAGTTTTATCATACAAATTCTAATATTTAACATTTTATGATTTATCATAAACATGGTAATAACAGTCTATTTGTTATTAATTCTTGTGACCGATTAGTACAAGGCCGCAAAGCGGCCTTTTTTTTCTATATATATATTTTAATTAGATTAACAAAAATGTATAACATAAAGGCCGCAAAGCGGCCTTGTTAAAATATGCTTCTATACATGAAATGGTAAAGCTTTCGAGCGGTGTGCGTTGAGGCACTTCGCGCATTTAAATGTGGCCACTAGCATATAAATGTGAAAGGGGTTATTTTTTAAGCCACTTGAACTTGTTTTTTAATTTCTGATTGCGGATTCGGATTCTACGTCAAATTTGGATGTCCCTTTTTTCCAGAGGGAACCGGCGGCCAGGGTATTTTACGTGCTATCCTTATAGTTTATAGAGGGAACCCTACGCGCCTTTCTATTCACTTTAAAATCTAAAACCATAGTTACACCTTTATATGAATTGAGCAAGGAGCTGTCCTAGAATACACACAATTTGCAAGTAACACGATTGTATACTGCAAACCATATCTCCGTTTGCAACACAAATCAATTAGATTTTATTACGAATAACTCCAATATGCCAGCTAAAACGACCCGTTCTGAAATCTTAAATGCCAAGGTGAACTAAAAATCATAATTAGCGGTATTGCTGCTCGCATAGTTCCAACCTCGCAATAACTATTTATTTGTTTGTTTTGGGCTGTTGCAATTAGTTTTTCTTAATTACAGCTCTTAATTTAATCGTGCGAATTCCATCTTTAATTGCAGACGACTTGTTAATTTAGATAATTGACTGCATTACGTCTGTAGAAACTTTTCATTTAAGAAATCGAGCAATAAAACGCGTTAGCTTATTTTAAATACTTTGGCCAGTACATTACCTTGAAACATTTTCCAATTATGATGTTTATTGAATTTTTTTTTATATGTTTTATTCTATCCATTCTTCTGTTCTCAATAATACCTTTTAAAGTTCATCAAAGACCATATCCGTTTCTCTCCCCTATTCAGTCTATGAATAAAATAAAAAAATCTGCACTCTAAGGTAGTAAATAACCGACGCCTAATATTTGCCCATTCAAAGACATTCCTATTTGAACCTTTACTACCAATGAAATGTTCGGCATTTACCTAACGACCCACGTTTCGGAAATCTCTAAACATTTTATCGTATTTACTTTGAATGTATAAGCTTCTACTCTATGTAACAAAATTGATTAAAGATCTTATTCTATTATCTAAGATATATGAACAACCGCAGAATTTTGGACACCACTTATTCATCCAAAATTATCAATTCCTTCTAGTAAAAGGTTACAGATATAATTGTGTCTGAAAGAAAAAAAAAACAAGAAATCATCGTCAATTATTGCATTTACATTATACCATTGTTGTAGCTCCTAATAAGACAAAGAAGTTATCAGAAAAATTTAAGGACATGGCAAGAGATTTATTTATCAAACTATCTAAAAATTAGGAATAAGAGATTGGTATAGGTTTCGAAGGTTGCTCAAGTTTCTGAAGCTTTTGCAACACGCACAACACTGTGAAACACCCACTAGATTCAGATCAACTCTACTAACAATTTCTATCCATATGTCCTCTTGATAATCCCTCTGCGTTATGTAATAGACACAGAAGAGTAGAAGGCAAGTTTTCGAAGAATCAAAATTAGGACATTTCGGTTAAAAAAATAAACCCCAATGAAAATTTTAATACTTAGGTTGGGGGTTAAAACCATGGTCCAACTTTTGGAAAAAAATTCATAGAGGTCAAATATTGGAAAGATAGCAAAACTTTAAAACGGAATGCTAAGGTCTCTCCTTCTTCTTCTTCTTTTTAATAAGCCGTTGTTGTCCGTCCTTGAACATAGCCCTCCCCCATTGCCCTCTACCGTTCTCTATCCTGTGCCAGCTCTATCCATTTTGGGCCTGTAATTTTCTTGATGTCATCAATCCATCTCAGATTGGTCGTCCCCTATTTCTCTTTCCCTTCCAGGGTCTCCATTGTACAATTTTCTTGTCCACTTTCGCACTTCTGATTTACTATATTAGTTTCTACGTCTTCGACACCTGGTCTCTGTCTTATCCGTGTGTTTTTTTTTTGTCGCACAGCGATATACCCAGCATTACCCGCTCCATTCCTCTTCTCGTTAGTACTACCGTCTGGTTTTTAGCTTTCCTTTGGTTATTCTTTGTCTTAAATATATGTAGTCTTTTATCTGGTCTATTTCCTTGTTGACTATTGTTATCCTTCCTTCGTTTTCTTCCATTGTACTTAACATGTATTTTTTTTCTTTGTTCAATCTTAATCCTATTTTTTCGACACTTGCAGCTCCTAAATTTTTTCTGTGATTAATACCACGTCGTCAGAAAGTCTCAGATAATTTAGTGTTTCTCCGTTTATGTTTATTCCTCTGTTTTCCCACTTTCCAGCTTATTCAGATGGCTGACAGAAGTCAAGCTTATTAGTTAATCTCTTTTTTGTTACTTTCGACAGTAGTTTATACATTTGTGATAATAAGCTTATTGGTCTGTGATTTGTTAGTTTGTTGCGCCCCTTTTTTGTGTATAAGAACCATTACTCCATTTCCCCATCCTTCAAGTGTATTTCGCTCTATGTATTTGTTGAATAATATGCAAATTGGTTTCCAAAGCGTCTCCTCTCCATTTTTTATCAGTCCTATAATTACTCTATCTTCTATCGGAGCATGTCAGTTCTTCATTTCTTCGAGTGCATTTTCACTTCTGCTTATTTAGATCCCTATACTCATCTGAGACCCTTTCTCCGTTCGTTACTGTCTTCTATCTTCCATTAGCTTTTTCGTTTCTTCACTTACTTTGTACAATTTTCTTTTGTCCTCTCTCTAGCCGCTGAGTACCTACTTTTTTTATTATCTCTGTTATAAGTTTCCTTAATTCATTTATAAGCTTTTCATATAAGTTGGTAAGGAGCTCTTGCTTTATTTGTAGTTGGTATTTCTTATTTTGTTTTATCTTGCAGTTGTCTATTCCCTTCCTCACTTGACTTTTACGTTTTTGTCTTTCTAATTTTGAATTTATCACCATTCCACCTTAAATTAATCTATGATCACTTAGTCATAAATCTATTTAACATTGTCACATCTTCGATTATGTTTTTATGTGATGATATAATCTAATCTCTTTCCACCTGGACTTATCCAGGTCCATCGTCTCTTAGATCTTTTATAGAAAAAGTGTTCATTGCATATAGATTGTTGCTCCGTATGGGATTCTGAACATTTAGTCCAACCTATCTGGTGTACTTAAATTTTAAAATTTGTTCCTTTCATTTCATCATCTTGGGGGAGGAAGGTGGTTAAAACGCCATGCTTTCCAGGAGGCTTGGTGAGTGTTTTTTTAGATATGGGTTGGGATAAATTTGGTTAGGGGTGGGATTAGAATTACGACGTGATTATCTCTCGGGAGTAGGTCTATCCTCTTCCAGGACCGCAGAGAAGTACCTACCCGCTACCCTTATACTAGCGTCATTATATATAAAATATACAGATATATTTTGAATGTGACATAGTATTCAATTGGCAGTTGCGTTTAAGGTCAATTGTCTTTTTCATTGTAGTAACGAAAAGACCTTTGTCCTTTGATCTTTAACGCGCGCTTCCAACTTTTCTCCATTATGGAACCTAATTTGGAGCACGCCTGCAAATGACAGATGTAAAGGTTTTCAAGAAATTACATTTGCTTGTCACATGTGCACTTGTATCGGTATCGGCTAACCGTTGATCAATTGTTGACTCGGCAGTCATGCATGGGTTACCTTTGACTTCATGTTTTCTGATCCACTTCCAACGCTGGCCTTCATCGGCTTTCAACACTTATTATGTTTATGTGCGACTTAACTGCAGTTAAAATATTTGAATTTATCATCTAACTTCTTTTTTCGCGCGCAGCAATAAGTTTCCGTCATGTACTCGGGTGGCAAATAGCCAAGTACCTTAGTTACTACTTCCATTTCTCCTGACTTGTTGTCAAGCATATACCCTAGGACGTAAATTTTCTGTAACAGCATAGATTGACTTAAGCGTAACTCCTGTTCGACGATTCCCCTCAATCGGTTCCAAACATTTAGAGCACTCTGACTCTTGATGGGACTGCTGGCGACTTCAATAGATCTCCTGACAGCAACAGTGCAAACTCATTTTTGTCCTCTATCTACCTCTTTGTCAAATTCTTCGTCATATCACGTGCACGAAGCTACATCAATTTAAATCACGTTTACCACTAAAACGAAGGACATTTTCGACTTCTTTCGAGTTCAATGTCATACTTCTCAATCACGACCGCTCTTCACTTCTTGCCTAGACTTCTTCAGCAACCACGCTCTAATACCATGTAATTATAGAGCAAACTCAAGATAACTAACAGAGTATTCGATAATAAGCACGGTTTATTAATTATAATTAAGAAATGACTACAATTTCTATTGGTTATATATGTCACACAAAGAAAAGTAATATCTCAACTAAGGTAAGCGCTCGGTATATTTAACAATTTTTATCAACGTAAAGTTGGACATAAAAATCAATTTAAAATATTCAAAAATCAAAACACTCATATATAAATACAAGGGGTTGCTCACCAAAAGGTATTTTTGGTATCCTAGGCCGACAATTCTTCACCCGCCTTGCCTCAAATTTTTGTCAGGTGGGAGCGTATACATTTTTAATTGAATCGAAAACGTAGAACAATTTAACTTAGCACTCATTCATAATGGACGTAAGCATAACCCCCCCATAAGAAATATGTAATACGTAAAACTGAATCAACATAGAGCTTATGCACTCCCGTAATTTTTACGTTTTGCGTTAATTTGCAATAATTTTTAATTTTGCCCTAGATTAATGTTGGCAGCAGTAACTTATTGTTAGTTTTGATTTTGAAATTGCATAACCTAACTTTGAGTATTGTCGAGATTTTGAGCTTCGTTTTTACAACGGATAGGGAACTATTCATTAAGTTAGTAAATATGCATCTGTTCCTAAACCATAAAAGGGATAACAAGTACAAAAGCAACATAATTATGCAAAATGTCCTAGAAGAACATTGCTGCTGCTACTTTGATTGAGCATGTGCAACTTTCAAATGTTTACGTGCATTTTACGTATTTCTTATGGGCGGCTTATAGTTACGTTTATTATGAATGGGCACTTAAAATTTAAACTTCGCTCAACGGAAGCAAACCAAATGACCGTGACAGACGCCCGTTAGCCGCGGCCGTCCGGTGCTCAGGGCTCGGCTTGCCAAATTTCATATCAGACGTCTTTGTTTACTTTCCGTTCAAATGTATAGGTTGTCTTTGTTCACAACGCACAGATCTCCTCGCGTAAATCAAGAGCGTAGGGCACGCCTAGACCTAGACCTGACCAAATCACACCAAAAATATTAGAATAACTCCCTAGGAAAGGTATCGTACTCCTAACCTATATATTCAATGGAATTCTGAGTCTCCACTATTAGTCTCTTCAGCTAAGGATTGCTGAAGTAATTCTAATAGCCAAACCTTAGCCATAAGTATTTTATTTACCATTTCCAAGCTCCTAGAAAACGTTATCCTTCACAGAATCAATTCTCTCCTAGATGTTATTCCCGACCATCAGTTTGGATTTCGACAATCCCATTCAACAGTTCAACAGTGCCATCGCTTCGTACAAACAATGAACTCAATCAGATATATTTACTATGCCCACTACTACAATCGAAACTTTTGCGGATGATTCAATCATACTTTTAAGCCATGTAGATGCAATAATAGTATCTTCATATGCGCAAACCCGCCTAAATCTTACATAAATTGGACTAATAAACGGAATATTAAAATTAATGAAAGGAAGTTACTCAGCTAATACTTACACTGAAAAAGGACGACTGTTCACCGATTACCATCAATAATACACCTATACCTAACACATCACTCAATAAGTTAGTAGGATGACTAATAAAACAACAACTGTTAGGCAAAATTCGACTTTATTCGTTAAGATAGTCTTCAAAAGTGATGCCTTTTTTGTAGAACGATTTACCTCTGGGCTCAAAATAGGCTTCAGTTTCGGCAATCACTTTTTTATTAGAGCCAAATCTCTTTCCCTGGAGCATTCTTTTTAAGTTTGTAAAAAGTAGTAGTCGCTGGGAGGAGCCAAATCCAGAAAATACGGTGAATAGGGAAGCAATTCAAAGTGCGATTCGTGCAATTTTGCCATTGTTGCGATCGACTTGTGACACAGTGCATTGTCTTGGTGAAAGAGCACTTTTTTCTTCTTCATTTGGGGTGGTTTTTTTCACAATCTCTTCCTTCAAACTCACTAATAACGCCATATAATATTCGCTATGGATGGTTCTTCATTTTTCAAGGTAATCGATGAATAAAATACCGTGCGCATCCCAAAATACGGAGGCCAAAGCCTTACCAGCTGACATTTGCGTTTTTGATCGCTTTTGGCGGCTTTTTCCCTTTGCTGTACACTCAGCTGACTACCGATTTGATTCTAAAGTGTAGTGATGGATCCATGTTCCATCCATTGTCACATACCACATGAAAAAATTCTTTTTATTGCCGCGTTGTTGTTTTTGATATACTACAAACAAACGCGGTACCCACTCCGAACAGAACTTTCTCATGGACAAATGTTTATGCTAAATGGTAAATACAGTGCCTTCTGATATCTTTAAGATGTCAGCTATCTCATGCAACTTTAATTTACGATCGGCCAAAACTATTTTGTAGACTTTTTTATGTTTTCTGGAACAACTGCCGAATTTGAGCAATCAAAGCGTTCAGCATAATCGGTGTTTGTACCGTCGCGTTAAAAATTAGCAAACCACTTCTTTACCATTTGCCTCGATGGAGCAGAGTCCGAATAATACTTGTAAAGCCATTGCTTTGCTTAATCGGTATTTTTCCCATTAAAAAGCAATGCTTTATCAACACACAAAATTCAGATTTTTCCATCGTTTTGAAAATTACAAAAGTAGCGTCACTGAAACTACAGTAACTTGTGAACTAAACATTAGATTGCCATGAAATTTTGACATGCATCATTTGAAGGTTAGTGCTTCCTGAAAATCTTAAAGAACTAAACTGGCCGATTGGAAGGAAATCTCGTTTGCCTCTAGAAAATAAAATCTTGATTTATAAGACAATAATCAGACCCATTTTGGACTTATGGCATTGAGTTATGGGGATATCCAATCCAAGATTCTTCGAACGATCACTAACGCACCTTGGTACGAAACCAACGAAACGTCACACGATGATCTTATGCCGTTCGTTTCAACTGTTGCAAGAGCGTAGTGCAACTCATCATACCCAACTAGACGCACATGTTAATCCACTCATACAACCACTTCTACTAGAGCACGAGTCCAAAAGACTAAAAATATGTTGGCCAATTGTCCTCAAATGAGAAGTAGGTGAACTCCTCGCTAGAAGAGTTCCCATCCCGCTATTAAGGATTGTTTAATATTATGGTACTATGTTATCATATTAATCCATAGAATGTTAATTTTGAAAAAAAAGAATAATTCCAATCGGCACAAACTTACAGCAAAACCCTGTATTTGTGTGCCTAGTAATTACATCGTAAACGGTCGAACCTTCCTAGGTAGCATTGCTAATTAAAGCTTTAGTGAAAAAATCCTATACACGCTCGCATTTGAATGTTTAGCCTATAAGAGTCTGTAAGGTTTTACATCGTCTTGAAAAAAAACGTCCATAGCATACCATAAAAAAGGCAAAAACAATTAACAACTTAGCAGCAAGAATTCCGTCGCGATATCCTTAAAAGCACTAATGATTTAATAGAGCCTCACACTCGCGGATATAATTCAATGATCATTTGGCGCCATACACGGTGAATTCAGTAACCGAAGGAAGCTGCAATATGGACAGCAATTCACTAAGATTATCTTCCTTCCAAATAGACATTTTCCTGGTGTTGCTATAAGCGGTTGCGCCAAATGCGGACGAAAGCATATCGGGGGCTCGGCTT
The DNA here is from genome assembly GCA_036346155.1 of Sinelater perroti. Classification (NCBI taxonomy): domain Eukaryota; kingdom Metazoa; phylum Arthropoda; class Insecta; order Coleoptera; family Elateridae; genus Sinelater; species Sinelater perroti. Next base: position 1,054,225 of record JARFIY010000276.1, read on the forward strand.
GAACAATGACTTAATTAGATCGCGCATTCGTGGGCGTTGCGGGTTCGACTTTTGTAAGCTGGAAAGGCTCAAATTTTATATAAGCCGGGATCGAGCGCGCACATACGTGATCGAATCGTGGGAATCCCCGCTAATTAAAATATAATCGGGCAATTAAGAAATATTTCTATATTTCGACAATGGCTGCGCTTTCACTTCGCGGTACATGTGAACATCGGAACTGAGGGGCCATCGCGGTCGTTTTTGCGGATTTCGTTTAAAAACCGCTCTTGCACGTGATACAATTTTGCCACGAAGATTAACATCGTTAAGCCGCGCTAGTGCCGCAATTAAATGTCCCAAATTAGGCACATTTGCAAACAGCCGCTAAATCATGCCATAAATTATAGCGGCCGCGGTTGCATGCGTGCGTGTATGTGAACTTTTTTGACAATATAAATTTGTACACTAAATTACCTCGATCCGGGCGAAAACTAGCGCAACTTTATTACGTGTCTGAGAAATTAATTGGGCAGCCAAGTTGAAGAACAACCACACTGCGGTGTTAGATCTGTTTAAATTAACTCTCGTCAATGGTAAGTTTAACATACAAACTCATTGTTATTAGGTTAATTAAACTCATAATTAACGAACTAAATAAAATTGACGATATAACGTAACAATAATTTGCAGTTAATTTTTCTAACTCCTCAGTTTTGAAAATGATTAAAGCTGCCATCTAGCGAAGACTTGAATAAACAATAATGTCTCGTTTAAATATTTTCTTTATTATTACGAGGTCTGGCAGCGGCCCCCCCGGAGAGCTTGTCCAACTCCTACATGCTTGAGCCCCTTCGCATAGTAGTTTTTAAAAATAAATAAAAACACGATTAAAAAGCTCTGTTTGACATAATTGGCGTACGCCGTTGCCATGACAACGCATTTACGTATACCCAGTTAGAGTTGAACTTTGACCTTTGACCTGTGTGACAGCACTCATAATTTTTTTTATGTATAGGTGCTTTATTACCCGCTCTCAAACGAAAAATTTCCATCGCTTGCGGTTCCGGAAATATATTACCTCGGTCGCGCCTGGCGCCGAGCCGAAATTTGTCCTTCGGAGGTGCTCGGGTCGGCACGGAAAGGCACGAACGATTTGACCTTTGACCTGTGTGACAGCAGCAGCAGCAGCACTCATAATTTTTTTTTATATATTATAATTGGCAACAGTACCGTAGCTCAACACCTTACAGTGATCTCATATAGTTGTAAATAATATAACACGATTAAAGCTCTGTTTGAATAAATTGAATTGAAGGTGCTGACAACGCATTTACGTATACCCAGTTAGAGTCGACCTTGACCTGACTGTGCACGCAGAGCACTCATAATTTTGAGATTGCTTATTACCGTTAACTAGCTCAACACCTTACAGAATCATAGATGTTAGGTCTGTAAGGTACATATATGTCTTGTTTGAATCGAATTATTGAAGGTGTTCTTACGTCCCTAGTTGTCGATTAAAACACTCCGTTATAATTGTTATTCGAGTTCATCAAAGATGTGAGGTCACTTGATAATTTATTTAGTCGAATATGAATGTTCTTTTGGCCTATTTATTAAAAGGTGATATTGTTATTCGAGTTATCAAAGAGTGAGTCACTTGATAAACTGTTGTATGCTGTCGATACTTAGTTCATTGTATATCTGTTTATGGGAGTACGGTCCTGGTGATCGTTTGTGCGAAAGTGTAAAATTAGGCGATAAGAGAATTTTAAATAACGGTAACTAGCTCATAACAAAATCCAAGTCGCCAAAGAGTCGATCTGGGCAAAGATTTTATCGCGTAAAGCTGATTGCAATCGAAAAAATAGATGCCCACATCAAGTTGAAAACTGAATAGCGAATATTGAAAACTGAAAACGAAGCAAACGGAAAGTAAAAATAAGTGCAGCAGGACATAAAAAATTGGCTGATTCAGACAAGTATACAACTGATGAAGTGAATAAAAAAAGGAGAACATTGAAAGAGTCTTTGGTAGGAGTAAAAAAATTCTAAGTCGAGTAAATCGCAAAAAACGAAGAGGATAAGTTAGATGGAATATTAAATCTGATGCGAGAGATGACCCTCGGGGAACTTGTTACTCCTAGAAAGCGCGTCTCCAGGTGACGGATCGAAGAATGCCTCTCAGTTATGGGTAGAAAGAGGACCAAAAAGCCTAGAAGTAGGCAGCTGTGCTTCTAATAATCTACTTAAATGGAACAAAAATGTTTTGGGTACAGTGGTTTAAAAGATACCTAAGGCAGAAAAGGAAATCATCAGAATGGCAAGGGTACAGCGATGCGACAAGCAAGAAGGAAACCATCGCACTATTTCCTTAATAAAAAATCAGAGTGGCAGAAGTTGAGAAAGTATCGACCCTCAGTCTTGAACAGCCCTTCAATAGACAAAGTGTGCTAAGAATCCCCAAATGAAAAAAACGAATTGCAACATGGTAAGTTTGAAAGTGGTAAACTTCATAACACCTTGCAAGAAATGGACAGGCTACGGATAGATATCCTTGGAATTAGTGAAATAAGATGCCCGAGAGTTGGAAAACAAATAACAAAGTAATATACTATAACGAAAACAATGGCCCACACCACTGGGATGGAGTCGCGTTAATTATCAACAAAGATATATACAAATATGTAAACAACATCGTTCCGATATCAGATAGAATGATAATGTTACAACTATCAGGAAAACCTAAGAACATAAACATCATTCAGATTTATGCTCCCACTACCAACAAATAGGACGACATCGTTGAGGACTTTTACGAACAAGAAAGTGAAATTCAAAAATCAGCAAAAAATCTGACATATGCGTTGTTATGGGTGACTAATTCAAAAGTGGGTGTAGGACTTAAAGAAAGAAATGAGAGAGGATAAATTAATAAAATTTTGCGAAGAAAATAACTTTATTATTTCCAATACTTTCTATTAACACACATCCAGAAGATTATATACATGGATTGCACCAAAAGGTAATACAGAACATATCATAAAAAATAAAATAGACTTTCTATTAATTGATAAAAGATTTTAAAATAACATTAAAAACATTAAGACCTACTCCGATGCAGATGTAAAATCGAACCATAATCCTCTAATTGTCAGAGTACATATTAAGATAAAACATCTACACAAAAAAGAAGAGGCAATATGATTACACTAAATTAAATAAAATATACCAGCAGAAAAATTACAAATAAACTAAATCGAAATATTAAAGAAAAAGAAAAAAATTGTAGAGAAAATTATATTAAAAATGATTTAACAAAACAAAAAAGGAGACAAATAAGATTAATAGCGCGGGAAGAAATACGAAGAGAAAAACGATAAAAATTCGTTATGATAAAATAACAGTATAGAGAACAGAATGGAGATAGAATAGAAACAAAGAAAAACTAGAAATAACAGTACCAAAAAAACTGAATTAACACAGGGTAGGATAGCAAATAGTAAAATACAGGAAAGGTGTAATACCAATAAAAAAGAGAACGATAAAATAGAAAAGGATAAAGTGGACAAACAACTTAAAGTGGGTACAATATAAGAAATTTATTCAAAGAAGCAAAGTTGAAACATCTAATAAACAAGATAAAAAATATAAATACGGTCAGGTAGCGATACGAGAAACTAAAGAACTAGGACAAGATGCAGTAGAAATAGAGAACTATTTATTTCTTAACAGTGGGGGAAAACAGAATATTCAGCACGAGTTTTATAATAAATAATATGTTGAAAACAGCAATCGTAAATTCCAAGCCAATCTCGGATAGATTAAGTATTACGGCTAAGGGAAAAATCTCAAAAAATTGCCATATTCATGCACAGTCTGAAGAAAAAGAGTTTTATGATAAATTAGAGAAAGCATATGAAGAAATACCTAAATATGATATGAACATTATATTAGGTGATGCTAATGCGAAGATAGACAGAGAAAAGCTGTTTAAACCTACAATAGAACAGTATAGTAAATATAATATAACTAATAAAAATGGACATTTTTAATTAACATCGCAAAAGAAAAAAATATGGTAATCAAGAGTACATGTTTCTAAAAAAAAATCCATCAGAAAACATGAAGATCGCCAGATGGACAGACCGTTAAGCAAATTGAAAGTCAGGAGTAAAGATGCATTACTAATGTAAGGCCTAATATAGATTCTGACCATCATATGATAGAAATCAAGATAAAACAAATCATCCCGACTCTCAGGAAACCAAGTGAGAAAAAAGATAACAACAAATAAAATAGTGGGCTTAAGGAGCACAGGCGAACAGATAAAACTTGAAGAGCTCCTAAAGAAAGAATTAGAACACACCGAACAGAACAACAAAATCGAAGAAGAATGGAAAAGGATAAAAACAATAACGAATAAAATTGGCAAAAAATATAAATAAAGAGAGAAAGAAAACTATAAAAATAAGTTAAGACTAAAAGTAATAGTTGAGGAATCAAAACATAAGTATGTTGAGCAAAAGAATAAAATTAAAAGATTATTAAGAAGTAAAAAGGGACAATATAACTAAAATACACTAAACAAATACAAGGGAGCTTCAAAAGTAAAGAAATTAGAAATCTATACCAGAATCAGTCTAAACCAACCTATTACAAGGACAAATTTGATAAAATTAAATACGAACATTCTCTGATGTATAACAAACCCGCTTATGAGAAATACAAGAGTAACGCTGCTGTCCAATCTCCGTGTCTTTCGAAATTAGTATAACGTATCTTCTTGTGCTGTTAAAATTTGCGTACAAAAAATACTTGTAATAAATCAACCAGTATTTAGAACACCATAATCATCAAAAGTGCACTAGTATGATCATATGAGGAAACAAGGAAATTTACCATGGAAAAACAAAGCTCAAAGATTGTAGCATCATATTCCGATGCGAGTTGATGACATATGAGAATTTGAAATATATCGAAAGCACACAACACTGCTTACTTTTAACAACCAAAAAAAAAAACACACGAGTCCCAACAATTACAACACTAAGCAAAGAAAAAGATTAATCTACAATAACCTACTCCACCGTCTCTGTTTAATATTTGAATCTAAAGCGTTCACATCTCAAGCTAGTACAAATTTTTCCCAACCTTCGCGTCCTCACCACAAGTTCGTATTTATGTGTGACTTCACAAATTTCGCACACTCCCGAGAGTCCCTTGAATCTTCTCCCGCGTCTGTAATCTCCACCCTCACGTGATAGTGTCCCTCTCTGCTTTAGTCCGGGTCTCCTGCTACCGATTGTAGGTCAGCAAAGCATGCATAGCGCCTTCAACTTCCCACATGCGAAAATGGGTTTTTCTGGCAGCCTTCGGGTCCTGAAGTAGAACGTAAAGTTTCCGTGCTCGATTGTCATGCACGGTGTACCGCTTGCGTGTCAATTTTGAGAAAAAACATCACCCCCGTTTCGCTGCTAACCACCTTTGTCCTATATTGTTCTTATCCCATTGGAACCATCCCAAAATAGGCAATCCTGCTCCTGTCACAACCTATTTAGCCAACTCGTTCCCCGAAATCTCGATGTGCAATCTTAAGCTTGCAAATCCGTCGGCGCCCCCATGCTCCTGGGAGTAAGTAGCACTTTAAAATGATTGCTCTGGTCCTGGTAATGTACCTCAGGAGCTCTACTCTGCAAGCTTGCCTTGTCCGTAGTGAATCATAAAAACGGCTGCTGCTCTTTCATCGTCCCCTAGAGACCCGTCCACGTAGCAGCACAGTCACATACCTCAGACTCTTTCTCGCCAAATTGGGTGCGATCTCGCATAGCAGAATACTCGATCTCCTCCAAGGTCCGCTGCACTCGATCTTACCTAGCGCCAGCCTCAGTTACTTTTGAAGTTAAGCTGTTTATCAGATATTGCTTGATGATAAATGATGTTGGAAATAAAAACGGTACCGTTTGTGATTTAGCAAAATGCAGGACAATAACACTTATTAAACAATTATAGGGATTTTTATTTTTTAAATTTACTTATTTTTGTCACACTAATAGCAATACAGTATGTTAATGTTTCGAGCTCTTTTCACAAGAAAAGCAAGTTAAGCAACCAACACAACCAACATAGAAATGAGTGCAGAAATATATCAGATACTAATAAAAAAAAATAACAAAAATGAGACTTCACTTGAACTATAGAGCAAACGAATAAGAAATTATGCAAACCAAATAATATGATTCAGAAGTTATTACTTAGTAAGGCAGCTTTGGAATAAACAAAAAGAAACCAATAGAAAAATTAAAGTTAACTATTTAAAACAAAATAAATTGTATTACAAAAAAACATAAATAAATCAAGATATAAATAGGCTTTTAGTATGAGGGGTACTGGTAAAAAAAAACATAACAGAAATAAAGAAAAATATCAGACACCAAACCATTTTAATATACCTATACAGTAAAAAACTTTAGTAACGGTTTAATATTAAATCAGTCACTCAAGCCTCCACAAAACTTAAAGAATTAATCAGTAGCCTAAAGAACGAATTCTTTCAAGACTACCTCGTTAATCTAAACGCCACATTTGTCTCGGATTATTCATTATGGACAGCAACCAAAAACATCAAACAACAACTCCAACTCATCCCCCCAATACAAAATTAAGGCAGCACTTGTTCAAGATCAGAATCACAAAAGACTGGAATCTTTGCTTCTGAATCAATTTTCTAATCTCTAGGCATCAACCTTATCCCCCGAAGAGGAAGCAGAAATAAGAGCAATGCTCAATGCACCATACCAAATGTCACTCCTACCAGACTTATTTACAGTCAGTGAAATAAAGGAATCCATTAAAGATAACTTAAACCCAAAAAAATCGTCAGGTTTCGACCGTATAACCGGACATCTTATCAAAAAACTTCCCCGTAAAGGTCTAGTCATGTTAGCAATAATCTACAAGCAATGCTAAGGCTGGGATAGGTACCGACTTAATGGAAGGTTGCGCATGTGATAATACTTAAACGTAAACTAAAAAATGCTGCTTCCTCCTACAGATCAGTAAGTCTGCTGCCTAATAAGGCAAAATATTTGAGAAATTACTTGCCAAGAGACTAGAGCCAATTATCGAAGAACTAGGACTTATTCCGGAACACCAATTAGGCTTCCGTAAGGGACACTCAACGGTAGAACAAGATCACAGGATTGTCTGTGTCATCAACCAAATATTTGAAGATAAGCAATATTGCACTGCTGCATTTTTAGACGAATAAAGTATGATACGATGGGCTTTTATTCAAGCTAAAAAAATCACTTCCCTCAGTTATTTTGTTATTCTCAAATCCTTTCTATCAGAAAGGTTTTTCCAAGTCAAACAGGACCAAGAAATCATAGACTTGTATTAAATTAAATCTGGTGTTCCACAGGGAAGTATATTAAGCCAATGCTTTACCTGCTGTTCACAGCCGGTTTTCCGAGGAGTAACCATTTTACTACCGCTACTTTTGCCGACGACAAAGCAGTCTTAGTAAAACATATATCCCAGCAATCGCAACCAAGCTCCTCCAACGGAAACACATACGAAATAGAAAAATGGACACAAAAATGAAGAGTTAAAGTCAATGACGAGGAATCCATGCATATTACCTTCACAAAATACAGAGGAAATACTCCACCAGTTACTATTAACAATGCTCCACTTGCGCAGGTTCAAGAAGTGAAATAAATAGAATTACACCTGGATAAAGGGTTGTCGTCGAGCAGTAGAGGGCCGGATATAGGATCTGCAACTTCTAGGCTGAACCAGTGATGCGAGGCCTACCGGGGGCAGGGAAATGTCTGAGAGTATGGAATACATAACAAATGCAAATGCAAAATGAAAAAAATGTGTACAAAACAAGCAATCTATTCAAAATAAAATTTGTCAATTTGTGGTGCGGGGCCCTAGGCTGCAGCCTAAGTAGCCTCTACGTAAATCCGGCCCTGGAGGAGTCACATGAAACAAACGGAAACAGCTAGGAATCAAATTCCGTAAGCATTACTGGCCGTTAGGCCGTCAGTCCGAACTAAGTGCTAGTTTACGAAGTTGCGTCTAAAGCCAACTGGTCTTACGATCTTCAGCTCTGGGGCACTGCCACCACCTCATCGAAAGATTTCAAAACAAAGTTATATGCGGTGCGTCCTACTGTGTTAGAAACGCTGACATCTTAAGTGATGTAAAAGTAAACACAGTGCGCGATGAAATATGTAAGTGCAATGCCAAATATTTAAACAAACTACCCAGCCATCCAAATGCCTATGCAATTAACCTGCTTGATAATAGTGAACAAATTCATAGACTAAAACGATTTAAACCACTATACTTACCCCACAGATTTTAGTGTCTCTGTTTTGATTGTAATTTAAAACCTCGGTATAAAACTGGCAAGTAGCAGCAATAAAAACGCGATTGGCAAGATAATCCAGATAAACAGATAAACCAAACTAAACAATCTAAAACTATAGTTACTAGTTAAACCTCGCCAATCGCTTTACTCCACCTCAAAATAAAAACCCAACCAAAACCCCCACCTATTTTTGATTCGAGAATCAAAACAATTAAACCTTTAATGAAATTTCTGGAAGCGTTAGCTAAAGACAATTACACAATTAAGGTCCTCCCAAATGATGAAATAAAAAATTCTAAAAACATCATATACATACACGCAAATAACTAAAGGCTTAAAAGAAAAAACACAGAATTTCACACCTACAAGGTTAAACAGGAACGAGAGTTCCGCGTTTTCTTCAGAAACTTCCATCCATCCACTAACACCAATAAATTAAAGACGAAATTACAATCGCTTGGCCATTCTGAAACCAACATATGAAACGTAAAGCAAGCTGACACAAAAAAAGAACTACCTCTCTTTGTCGTAAACTTAAAACCATCAGATAATAACAAAGACATATATCAAATTGACAAACTTATGCACTATATCGGAAAAATTTGACCCACCCCGTCTGTTTGCGCCAATCACCAATTACTTTATTTGAATTTTAAATTAAGGCTGATCGTCTCTTGGCTCCCTCTGTATACGCGCTTTAGTTTTGATTTGAGATTGCGGCGGCCAATTTGCCCACGTGCGCGGTGCGGCGATATATAAAACCGCGGTTTGGACCGCGGGGCTCTCGCCTCTGCTCTCGCGCCTGGCTCTTTGCTCTTTCGCTCGCTTTGTTTTGAATTTGAGTTATGATTGTTTAGAAAGCGGGCGACTGGCTTTAAATTTTCCGTGGCCGAGAGCGTCCTGAGCGTGAGTTTGCCGGCGTGTTTGATTGGAGGCAAAAGTTTCCATTTCCGCGTGACCGTTTTGTTAAGGCTAATTTTATTGCGGAATTCGATATTTTGCCGACCAGATTATTCTCTTCCCGGAGGTCATTTTGTTGCCCGATTGCATTTCGGGAGTTGAAATTTTGCCGGTGAGAAAACTCGGATTTCATTTGTATCTGACTCAGCGAGGAACCAAAAAGGAACCTTGATGCACCAGGAAAGATACTTCCGATCATCTCCGCTGTGAAGATTGGGGTGACTTGTGCTATCTTTCACCCACACCCTCATTTCCTCTTCTTGGATCCCCCAAGATTACACCACAGAAAACCGATTTATGCTGGAGAGCGCCGCTTCCAAAAAAGTTAAATGTTTCAGCTTTGGCTTTTGTTTGAAGTTCCTGTATTCAAATTTAAAATTACGATACACTCCATTTTTGGCCATAACACCGTCCTAAAAAACCATACTTCAATGCTGTAGGTGCCAAAATTATGGCCCCATAAAAAACTTTTGTAATCGCACACCTAGATGCGTTAAATGCACTGGCTTACACTCCACCTCACAATACGAACACACAACTAAATACAAATATGTTACCGCAAGTTACAAAGGGTGTCTTGTTTAGAAAGAACTCCACCTGAAATGTTCCCTTTACTAAGACCTAAAACGATCCCAACCACAAAAATATATCAACCGGGCCTTACGCCCAAGCAGCCACTCATTACCCAATACAACGTTAACAACTCACTTACCAAATTTGAGACCGCCACAGCAGACCTAAAACAATTGATGGAACAAATGAGCACCATGCTGAATCTTGGTAACCACAATTGTAACTAAAAGCCATAATAACTCAACACATTAAAATAGCAGTATGAAACGTGAACGGACTAACAAACCACAAAGAGCTCATTGCATTCATTAATATTCAACATCTCGACATAGTACTTATTTCAGAAACGCACTTTACCAAACGCAGCGACCTTAAAATACCAGGCTTTATCCTGTACGTAACACAACACCCAGGCGGCATCACCTATGCTGGCACCACCATAATCATTAAAAATACGATCAAGCGCCACAAACTCCTCAAATTTAGTGAAACCTACCTACAACTCACATCCATAGTTGTCGAAGATTGGCTAGGACCACAAACAACAAAACTATGAACATTACTTCCACACACTAGGCAATAGATTCATTTCTGGAGGCGATTACAACGCAAAGCATACCCACTAAGGCTCCAGAATAAGTACTACAAAAGGTAGAAAAATGCCGAAAGCTATAAACAACTTGGAAATACTACCCTCGACTACAGGTGAACCCACATATTAGCCTACAAAGCCCAACAAGCTACCAGATCTACTCGACCTCTGCTTTATAAAAAACATAAACCTAAGCCTCCTTAATATTAGGTCTTGGCTTGACTTCCCAACAGATCATTCACCTATACTGGCAACACTAGGCACCAACATACTACTCGAGGAGAAGGCACCCACACTCATCAACAAACATACGAACCAGAACCTTTTCCGAGAAATAGTCCAAAACACCCTGAATACTAATATTCCACCAAAATCAACAAAGGATTTGGAAGACGCAGTAGTACTTTTCAATCGGGTTGTCGAAAACGCAACTCACCAGGCACACTGGAACTGGTCAAACGCATTAACTCAACAAACTCCCCAATCATAGTCAAGAAAAAATCGCAGAAAAACGTAGGATATGGCAGACAACAAGGTGCCCAAATGACAAAAGAAACCTAAACCGGGCTCCTACAAAACTTAAAAATCTTCTATCTGAAATTAGAAACCAAAATGTACAAAAATATTTAAGACACTTGTCTCCGCTCAAAGCCAATGACTATTCACTATGGAAAGCAACCAGTTACTTAAAACAATCCCAACAGCACAAATCACCAACTCGAACCCCCAACAACACCTGGGCTAAAGCGACAGCGAAAAGGCGAGGATCTTCGCAGAACATCTAGTTAACATGTTGACACCATTTCCGACGGATGAAAATAAAACAGAAGAAATACAACATCTACCAGAAATGCCTTATTAAATGAGCCCACCAATTAAACCTTTCAAAATCACCCAAATAGAAACCACCATTCATAAAAACGTAAATCCAAACAAAGCCCCGACTTGTCACACAGATTTGAATAATAGTGATAATAATTCAAATTGTATGTTACTTAGAGTTCACAAAACTAGTATGAAGATTAATATAGTGTTATCATTGGATACACATCCTTCATGTTCGAAACACGTTATGTAAGTCAAAACAACTACTGAGTGTGGCTTTGCGACATATTATAGTAAAAAAATCACCCTAAGTAAAAATTAGTTGGTATTAGAATCTTCTTCTCTTCTTAATCTCAGCTTCTCCCTTGGAGGTTGCTGATCAGCATGGCTATTTTGACCTTTGATATAGCTGCTCGGAATAGTTCGGCTGATGTAAGATTGAACCATTCTCGTAGGTTACGTAACCAAGAAATTCTGCGACGTCCGACTCTCCTTCGCCCAGCAATTTTGCCTTGCATAATGAGCTGCAATATATCATATTTAGAATTGCGGGAAATGTGGCCTAGGAATTCTAATTTTCTTTTGTTAATGGTAGGTAAGATCTCCAATTCTTTGCGCATCCTACCCAGAACCTGCTGATTCGTAATTCGGTCGGTCCAAGAGATTTTCAATAGTCGTCTATAAATCCATAGCTCGAAGTATTCAAGTCTCTTTGAAGTTTCTTTATTTAAAGTCCAACCTTCTAGACCATACAAGAGCACTGGGAATATATAACAACGGACCATTCTTGTCCTTAATGCTAACGTTAGGTTCTGAGCAGTCAGTAGTATTCTCATTTTCATGAAGGCTGCCCTTGCTTGTTCTATTCTTGCTAAGATTTCTTCTCTATGTGTGATGTTTTTGTTTACTATCGTGCCAAGGTACTTGTAGTTTTGAACTTGTTCAATAATCCTATTGTCTATGACCAGCTGACTGTCTGCGGTGTTTCTTTTAGATACTACTAACATTTTTGTTTTACTAATATTAATACTAAGCCCAAATTCTTTACTTGTTTGAGATACTCTATCTACCAGTGTCTGAAGGTCTTTTAGGTTGCTTGCGATCAAAACGGTGTCGTCAGCGTACCGAATGTTATTGATACATTTCCCATTTATTATTAAGTCCTGAACTTTCATCTTCTAACGCTTCATGGAATATATATTCGAATAAATGTTAAATAACATGGGTGAGAGGATACACCCTTGTCTGACACCTTTTGAATATTAATTTCCTCGGAGAGAGTTATCCACTTTTATTTTTGCAGTTTGACCCCAGTAGAGATTGATAATTATTTGTATGTCATGATGGTCTATGTTGAGTTTCTGCAAAATATCAACTAGTTTATCGTGCTTTACGTTGTCGAATGCTTTGCTGTAGTCTATGAAGCACATGTAAATATCCTGGTTTACATTTAGAGATCTTTGTGCTAAGATGTTAAGAGCAAATATGGCTTCTCTGGTCCCTGTTCCGTTGCGGAAACCGAATTGTGTGTTTGACATTTCCGCTTCACATTTGCTGTATAACCTGTTGTGGGTGATTCTTAAGAATATTTTTAGTACCTGACTCTGAGGCTTATGAGTCGATACTCATCGCATCTAAACGCTCGGGATTTCTTAGGGATGGGGACAAAGGTGGAAAGTAGCCATTCGCGTGGGATAACCCCTGTTTGGTATATATCGTTAAACAAGTCAACAATTATTGAAACTGACTGTTCATCTAATAGTTTTAACAGTTCGCAGTGTATGCCATCAGGTCCTGCTGCTTTTCCAGCTTTTGCGGTTTTTATGGCATGGTTGACCTCACTACATGTTATTTTTGGTGCGTTTTCTGCTGCTGTAATGCTACGTTCTTCTGCTCTTTGATCTCTAAAGATTTGTTTAATATACTTTTGCCATAAGTTTGACTTTGATTCTGTATCTATGACTAAATAACCTTTCATTATCCTCGATTGTTGTCTGTGTGCAATACCAGTGATTTCTTTTATTTTCTTGTGAACATTGAATTCTATTTCTTTGCACTTATCATCCATCCAGGATTCCTTTGCTGCACGTATCTTGCTTCTAATAATGTTATGTATTTCTCTATACTTTATTTCATCTTTATTTTTAAATTTTCTCCTTTCGTCCATTAGATTAGATTTCCTCTGTCATCCACTTCTGCTTCATCTGTTTCTTGTGTTCTCTCTCTTGTTGTGTCGTTACTATTGTTTCTTTTATTTTAGACCATTTTGTTTCCTTATCTCAATTACTAATATTTTCTTCTTGCATTTTATGGAAGTTTTGGTTGATCATCTTAGTTGCAGAATTTCGTATATCTGGTTGTTGTAACCTTCGTGTATTTATGTAACTATTTTGGTTTTGTTGTTGTCGTCTTTTCTTCAATCTAATATACATATTCATGACTACAGGATTGTGGTCCGAATTTTCATCCGCACCTGGGTATGTTTTTACAGCCTTTACGCTATTTCTCGCCTTTTTGTTAACTAGTATGTAATCTACTTGGTTTCTAATTATTTGTTCTGTGTGATCTCTCGGTGCTTTCCAAGTATATAATCTTCTCTTTGGTAGTTTAAAGAGAGTATTTGTGACCACAAGGTCTTCTTCTATATAAAACTGCAGCATTCTCTCTCCTCGTCCGTTTCTCTCACTTAATCCATATTTACCTACGTAATCTCCATAGCTTCCTTCTCCAATCTTTGCATTATAATCCCCCATTATTATTGTGATGTCACGTTTTTTTCTTAATTTTAGTACTTTCTGAATTTCTTCGTAAAAAGGTTCTATTTTATCATCGTTTTTCTTGTCAGCAGTGGGGGCATATATTTGAATTAAGTTCATTTTACCTAAGTTTGTTTGTAGCTGAATCATCATAATTCTATCCGAATATGGTATAAAGTTAATTACTGCTTTACTTGCAGCTTTGTCTAGCATGATACCAACTCCATTATAATGCTCTGTTTCAGTGTTCCCTGAATAATATATAACACCGTTTTCGGTACTACATTTCCCTGAGTTAGGCCATCGGGTTTCGCTTAGACCTAAAATGTTTAGTTTTAATCTACTCATCTCTTGTACAACGTTATCCAGTTTTCCTGCTTGGAATAAACTGCGTACATTCCATGTTGCAATTCTGACTCTGTTTTTGTGTATACTGTACATATTCTCTTGATTCCCTTGATTGGCTGACGGGAAGATTCTTCGCACCGTTTCCCCACTGAAGGGGTGCCCCGAACTAACGACCAATTGTTTTGATTTTTCAGCCATGTGATTATCTTGGGAAGCATTTAAAACAAAATGCATTTAGTGCGGTAGTTTTCCGTTGCTTTCCGCACCGCAGCGTCCCAACCGTTTAGGTCAATATGTGACCCTCGCCTGAGATTGGTCTAAAATGGGTCTTTAAGGAAGTAAATCTTCAGTAGCCCCATAAAAGTAATGCCACAACTGCTGCCCTGTGTCATGCTAGTTTTGGTCCGCCCCGAGTATTTTATTTCCTCGGTACCACCCATATCTGGGAGGCATTCCCCTATCCGCCACCTGGGGAGGCGCCCAATGGGGGACTAGCAACCCCACATGGGGGTATTAGAATATGATGGTATAAATAGAGGAAGATGACATTTATTAGATAAAAACAAGAGTAAAATACAAACTCTTTCTGTTCTTTACTGACCCGTATTCAATGTCTAAAGACAACTTGGCAGTTTAGAAGATTGCATTCTAAGTACAAAGATTATGGTAAATCATTTTTATCAACTATAACTTTACAACAACAGAGAAGACATTTTATGACTTTTTCTAAAATATATTTGTCCCACACTCTAAAACGCTTAATTTTTAAGTTTCACATCTAGTAGCTGCACTAGAACGAAATCATTTATCACAAGTCCACAATCATTAAAACTGCCGTCCACATACATACATACATGCATACAAACGTGTGTGCGTGCGTGTGTGTGTCTATCATCTTCCTTAAAAACATCATCTCTCCCATTCCCCATCCTTCATAGTCTCATCTTTTTTTTGGCCTTTTTGGCTTCAGCTTGGTTGCTCTATTTTTCGATAGAATCTTTCACTATAATATTAATTAAAATAAATTATCCTTAATCTAAAATTGGCCCTTTTGGGTCATAATTATTTGTGCTACATTCAAAAAAAGTAACTTTAAAGTTCATATAACTACTATGTTATTGAGTTTCTTTCAACGACGCCGTGAATTGAACCAGTCCTGATATACCCGACTCGGCCCAGCCGGGAGGCAAAATTTTACCTTAGTGACATGCTTAGTTACATGCAAATTTCCTTATTTTCCTCAATCTTAAACCGAAGTACATATCAGTCGCTCTTTTAAAATATTCTCATCTCACTTTCACATTTTCAATGAAGGCCGTCTAGCAGCTCATGGAAAGCAGACACCGCTCTGAATATACTAACCAACTTCAACATCTTTTCACAATTTCGATATTTTTCAAAAAAAAACAACATTTAACTGAAAAAATACATCAGTCACAGTAATCCAAAATTATTAACTCTTTATAAAAGAACACAGTAAATAATCACGTTCAAAGAGACCCCGCTTACAAAACAAACAAGAATTTGTTCACTTAAGTTCACAAAGCAACATATCAGCTAGATGTAAATACGATTTACTCTGACTACAATCTAGTATAAAACAAAGAAACTCTTGTTATACTACATATATATTTATTTACTTGGCCTCTCTTAATGATAAGAACAAAAAAAGTTCAAAGAAATATAGAGAAATAGCAATGTTTAAAAAAAATACGAAAAGTTATTTAGGGTGTTCAAAAATAATTGCCAGTCGATTGTGTCTTAGACTAAAATAGGAGGATCCAATCCATGTGTACCACGAGATGCTATATATGGCGTCGTTGCGAACGCACAGAAAAAAAGATAGTAAGTCGTTCGTGCAGTACTGCAGTACAGTTGTAAACAAGGAAAAAACGCAACACCCAGTCTTAGAATTGCCTGTTGCTGGATATTGGAGTTTAAAGGAGGCAATGATCGTAATAAAAAAGACAAAAGTAGCAGACTGTGAAGAATCGGCAAATTCATAGAAACCATATTATTCAACCAATTTAATGGTCCGTTTCGCGAAACATTGCATACTACAGATAGCACAAGGAAAGAAGATTATTCACGTATAAACGGAAAAATATTGAAAAAAAGATAAGACAAGATATAGAGCCGACAATAGTAATTTTTTCATTCCACAAACATCACTTCGGCTATTTCTATCTATAACCTTCACCAAATGACCTGATCAATATGAAGACAAACTCAGAGCATGCCATTTGAGTTTGTACTTTAAGAAAAGTTTATGTACACATCCATTGCATTTGATTAGATTATTTTAGCTTCACGTTCTGTAAAAGGTTTTACTTCCTCAATATCCGCAAAATCCTTCTCTTGTTGTAGATTATTTCGTTCAAAATTTGCTCAGTGTTCCTACCATCTGTCCAAATGCATTCTTTCTTCATTAAAACTCTCAAAAATTTTCTTTTCGCCTTCCTGAATGTCTACATCTTGAAACCAGTTTTCAGTAGGTTTAATATCTCAGACATCAGGTTTTTAAGTTTCCTTCTTTTTCATTATACGCCAAATCAGATCACAATCCTCGACTCCATGGTTTTGTTTTCTCTGCATCTCACCATATATTTACTTCCAAGCTACACACAAGGAGCTGATTCTGTTTGAAGGCGCTATAACTTAAGATGGCCTTGCAATCCATGAGTGTCCTACAATCCTTCCACGTCACTAGGATATAGTCGATCTGCAACTGGTTCACTTTTGAAAACAATGTAGTACTCCAGTTTTTTCATAAAAAATATATTGGAAATGCAGAGCTCTTGTGGTATAATTCAATTATATATTATTCCATGCACCTAACTGCAATACATTCCGTTTATTCTTTACCAATATTCCCATTGAGGTCTGCACTAATATAAGTAAACTCGCTACCAGAAACTAAAACAATCGTTTGTGGTTTCGTCAAACCCATCATAAAATACCTTCTTCTCTTTTCACAACCGGTCTGCGAGTTATAGGTACTAAAAACGTTCAAAGCGATTTTATCCATTAAAAGAATTTTACAGTTTTCCTAATCTTAACTACAAAGTCCTTAAGCCTCTCTCTAATGATGACTCCATCTATTTCTATTATTCATCATTCCATAATAAATGGGCTTATATTTCTTTAATTGAAAGGTCAGAGAGCAGTGTGAACAAAAACATAACTCAATTCTTATATTATAAATGTATAATCTATACTTATATACCTAAAGCAATGGCAAAATGAAATAAAACAATGAAAGGAAAAGGGTAAAGTCTTATACGGTTATCAATTCTCAATCACTTTCTGTTTAATGTTCAACCATAAAATTCAGATTTTCTTTATTATTCGATTTCTTTAGGAAATTTTATCACGGGTCCAAAAATCTAGAAACTTTCGGCGTTTCTTATTAGAATATTACTTTAACACACCACACCTGAGAATGTAAATGTTTATGAATGACTTGTGTCTTGATCGATCATTCGGTTAAAGATCATGAAAAGGATTGCAGTGGGTTTTAAGCCACCTCTATATTCACCAATATAGTCATCTTTAAAGCATTTTCATGATGCAAATCTTTTTGATAATTTGCACTGTATAGTAATAAGAAGCACTAATGTGAGTGAACTCATATCACTTGGTATCGCCATAAGCTTGATTGTATCCATTCATGTTAATCAATTAAAACTTGTTATTTTTAAACACAATTTTATGTTACTATTCCTTAATTAACTTTCAAAAAACTTCCTGTTAATTAAATTTTTTAATTTAACTTTCATTGCTAATATTATCAGCATTTTAATTACACATTATTTTCATTTTAAAAATGTAAAAATAAAATATATGAACATCAACCAAGAATCATTTTTATGGGTATGAAATATAAACTTGACTACTATTCTAGATGAAATACTAGTTATAATCTTCTCTCCATTACTCAATCGCCTACCTGCATTTAAAAAAATGTTTACATTTTTATTCTTTGCGCAAACGTCTTACTTGTATTTTATAACTAATTACTTATTTTATTTACATTTCTTTACTTCACAACTCAGTGATACAAACAGAAACTGCTTAAAAAACATAAACAATCAAACGTTTTAACAAGTTAACAGACAAAATTAGGTTTTCTATTACCGTTTTACTTATGACTGTTTGTACTTACAATGTATGATAACTATTTCTATCTAACTACGTACCAGATATGTATATAACGATGGCATACAAGGTCAAGCCACCAACTACAAATTAATTCGTCATGGTCAGTTAACGCGTTAATTAAAATTATCATCCTAAGTGTGTTCTGCACTATGTAGTACAATTATTGTAGGGGCACCAAGCATGAAAGTGCTTCGGTTATTTTGTCTGTCAACATGTTGGTGCCTTACAAGCCTAAGACATAACGAAAACAATATAGCATTCACTGCAATTATAATTAGTTTGGATCATTCAATATAGTTCAATATAGTAGGTCCTCCAACCTACAAAAGATGGAAAAAAAAGTAAATAACGTATGTTGACCACCATTTTAGTTTTATTGATTAAATAAAGTGACCAAAAGTGGCAAGTCGGGATATAAGTAAAGATTAGAAATTATAAGATGGATCACTGAAAAAGGAATCTCAAAAAAGACGAAGATGAAAGACCACTCTCATTTAAAGAGACAAGATCGGAAACAGATCGGAACGTTCGTGTTTTTTCGTTAATAAACAATGAGAATTCAAAATGGTAACCAATAAGATTGCAGCTTGTACCCGTGTACACAGAAGATTGGTTTATTCCTCTGTAGTAGGCCTAACGAACAGTGTAAGTTTAAAGTTCAGTGTTCACTGCTAACAATAACTCACCACGGGCGCGTCATTTTCACTCAGATTTAAGGTGTGAAAAATTTTTTTATCGATTTTTTTATTTTTTCATTTTTCGATAGTTCATCATATCGAAAATAACATACCGTAAACCAGAACAACTTTGTGACACCTACACCGAGCACCAAATTTTTCAAACTGGCGGGCATTCTGTGGAGGTTCGTATAAGGTTAGAAGACTTGTGGGCGCGATTAGTGCTGCCATCTAGAATGGCTAAAACGACTACGCCATTCCGCAAATAGTAGCGCTTGGCCATTTTGTTTGGCGCTCTTGAAAGCACTTCAGAGCGTTGTGCTGAAACTTTGTTCTGATGTCAAATAATCCTACGGAGCAGTGTATTGAAGGTAAATTGAATTTAAAGTATTGTGTTTTGTGATAATTCTCTTAACAAATTATAGATACAGAGCATTTATTTAATTCGTGGAAATACTTCATTCGTGAAGAATCACGGGGCAACATTGTGACAGTAATGGCGCTATCACAAAGTTGTCCTGTAGTGTTCTAGTTTAGTTTTTTTTGTTTTTATTTAAATTTTTGATTGGTTATGTATTTTCAGGTTATAAAATGTCTGGTAAATACAGAAGGGTCACGTTCATACCGCAATTATACTAATAAAACGTTGACAGAAGCTCTTAATGAAATAAAACGGACTAAATTATCCATACAGAAAGCTGCTGAAAAGTAAGATTCCACAAATACCTTATCCTGATCTACTGCATTAACAGTTATTTGATTTTATTACTAAAATGTATTTTTTATTGTTTCTAGGTATGGTATTCACAGAAATACACTATGAATGAAACTTAAGGGGCAACATCCATCGACTCCAGGACATCCAACAGTTTTTTCTGAAATAGAGGAAGAAGCATTTATTTCTCATTGTATAACAATGTCCGATTATGGTTTTCCTGTGACTGGATTTGACCTTGTGTATTGTGAAGTCATATCTTGACCGTGTGGGAAGGACAGTGACATGTTTTAGAAATAATTTCCTAGGAACTGACTGGCAAAACCCATTTATGGCTAGTCATCCCATTCTGACCCAGAGGTTTGCTAGGGCAGGAGTTGATGAAAATGTGATAAATAAATATTTTGATCATCTCTGCACTGAACTTGAAGGGGTTCCAAGTTCTAACATATGAACTATGATAAAACTATGATAAAACGAACTCGTAGATGACCCAGGATCCTGTAAAATCATTACGAAGAGGGATACAAAATATCCTGAGAAAATTAGGAACTCCACAAAGGCTTGTACTTCCATTATGTTCTGTGGAAATGCAGATGGTGAACTTGCTCCTGTCTATGTTAACTACAAGTTCAAGCATTTGTGGAGCACTGGACTGAAGGTGGCCCTGCAGGTGCAAGGTATAATTGCACTTCATCTGGCTGGTTCGAATACAACACATTTGAAGATTTTTTATGAAGGTAATGCTTCCTATTCTGAGACGGCAAGAAGGGCCAAAAGTACTGATTGGTGACAACTTGAGCTCACATATAAACATTGAAGTTATCCGACAGTGCGAAGAACATAGCATCCGTTTTATAGCTCTGCCCCCAAATGCAACACATTTGTTGCAGCCATTAGATGTGGCATTTTTCCGGCCACTCAAGAGACACTGGAAGACTATCTTGACAGAGTGGAAGGAGTCTACTGTTGGTATCAGAGTGTAACAATACCTAAACAGGAGTTCCCTGCGTTGGTGAAGAAACTGGTGGAAAAAGTCGAAGAAAATAGGGGAACCAATCTGCATGCTGGATTTAGAAAATGTGGAATTTACCCGACAAACAGACAAAAGGTCTTAAGTAGGTTATGCAGTCACATTCATCAAGAAGAAACTGAATTGGTATGAAGAAATGTAAGTGACAGCTTTCTAGAACATCTTGTACAAAAAAGGACCGAAGTGGCGGAAAGAAAGCAATTAGAAAGAGGCAAATCAATGTCACACCTGGAAAAAGTATTTCCGCTCTAAATTTGCAGAGTTCATCAGCCATGTCTGCGCCAGAAGCTTCCTCAAGTGATGCAAAGACAATGAAAACGAAGTGAGCTCGTGCCATCATTGAAAGTTCTGAAGAAAGTGACGAAGTCAGTGTAGTGTATGCTGAGTCAGATGATAGGTGGCTTGTAGGCTTAGACTATGAATCTGAATCTGAAGTCAGAGAGGAAATTAAGGTTTCCAAGAAAGAAGATAAGGTCGTGGGTATCTATGTAGTGGTAGCATATGAAGGGAAGTATTATCCAGGCACAATAACAAAAATTAATAAAGAGAGTGCGCTTGTTAATGTTATGGAGTCTGTGCGAAAACACTGGAGGTGGCCTAAAACAAAAGATGAAATCTGGTAAGAAGATGGGGGCATAATTTGTAAAATAAATGCTCCAAGAAAAAGAAGGAAACGTGAACTTTTTGATGTCCCAGAAATGACTGAGATTTGAAGTCTACTGTGGCAATATTCTATGTCAAATGATACTTTTTTTAACATTTTTTTTCAGTCAACCCACTGTCTAGTTACTTTATATGACCTGCAGCTGCTTTAAAGAAGCCTTTCACAGGCTCAACTTTGTGACAGACATTAAAAGCATAAGCTGTATTAGCAGAATGATAGGTGTCACAAAGTTGTCCTACATATAGGTACAACTTTGTGACACCTATTAAGTCAAATTCTGACTATCCCGCTTAAAATTACGGCTTCAACAATATTACATTTATCAGATAAGACATAACATTTGTTAAGTATACATTTACATCAATGTATTTTAAAAAAAACTGTAAAAAAGTGTCACAAAGTTGTCCTGGTTTGCGGTACTAAAAGTTCAAAGTTGGATCTCAATTAGTTTTGAAATGGCAGCTCTGAAAGTGCCGCAGCTCGGAAACCGAAAATTCGGCAGGAACAAATAGACGATCGTCATCTGAAAGAAATGTTCGGACGTTCGCTCGAAAAGTATGGAGTAAAATACATTCGGTACGTCGGCGACGGTGATAGTACCACTTTTAAAGGAATATTAGATTTGAATTCATACGATATCGAGGTCCAAAAATTAGAGTGCTACTTGCACATGAAAAAAATGGGAACGCGATGTCGAAATCTCAAAAGCAAAACAAGGGCTTAGAAGGAAAAAGTAAAAATACGGTAGTTGACCATTAATACCATCAATAATCATCAAAAATCCGATTTGGGCCACATATTATCAAAGTTCAACAGACGAAAATCCAATACACGACAAATGCCCAGCTGGCGCGGAGAGCTGGTGCTCATACCGTCACTCGCAGGCCGAAGAACTGGACATGGCAAGATTCAAACACGATTATTTACGGCTAGATCCACAGATTCAAGTTTTAAAGCCAGTATTTACGGATCTGAGTCGACGAGAATTATTGGAGAGGTGCAAGGGGAGCACCACCCAGAATAACAAGGAAAGTTTTAATGGCTTGCTTTGGCACTTCGCTCCAAAGCACCTCTATTGCGGTGTTAAAACTACACAGCTGTCAAATTTTTTTGCCGTTTATTATATTCAATTAAGGATTTACATCTGTCTTAAGAATGATGCAAGTTATGGCGATAGTAATTGGCTCTGCGGCCAAAGAGTATGCCGAAGAAATGGCATAAAGAGAGTTCAAAAGAGGCTCGAACAGCTAGGAGGAAAGCTGCTACGACCCAGCAGGCATTTTTTGAGGAAGAGGAGGGTCTTTTATATGGGCCTGGAATAGCAGATTGACTGTAAGTCTGAAAATAGTCGCGTTATAACAAAAATTGATTTATTTATGCAAATATGGCTAAAAAATTAAGAAAAATTCGCTATTTTCCGAAAAACGTCTGCGAATTGTTGAATTTTTTAATTTTTTTAGGTATACCGAGAAATTATAACTATTTTTAACTTAAATTTTCTTTCTGGGCTGTTACAGATGAAAATTACGACGCGTAGAGTGGTGGCAGTTTTTTTGTGGGTCTGCTCTGCGCCATCATGCCACCATTTTTTTTTTAAATCGTTTGATATACTTAAAGGTTCTATTATTATGTGTAAAAAGTTTCATGATGATTAATTAAAGATTTTTTGGTGAAAAAAAATTTAAAAATGCTTTTTTTGACCTGTCTAATTGTATTTCCCCCCTTAACTCAGACAGAAAAAAGTTGCCTAACTTCAGGATACAAAGGAGAAGAGTAAAACATTTTAACCTCGATGGTTGTGTAAACTACTAAAAACTGAAGTTTTGAACTGCACTGAAGTGTCCTTTAAAACCCAGTTAGAAAAATAAAATTTAGTGAAGATTGTGGAAAGCAATTTTTTACATTTGGGTTGGAGAAACTATCATTTGATTCACACAATGCATGTAATAATGAGTACTTTGCAAAAAACATCCTAGTTGAAGAGTCTCAAAATTAACAGATTTTTTTAAAACTCATGCATACATACTAAGGGTCATCTACACAAACACAATATTTTCATAAACTAATGAAAAATAATAAAACATATGGTACCCCTTACAAGTACTAATTGATCGCAAATCCCACTCCCTTAAACTTGCATGTTGTTAAAACTCATTTGATTGCATATTTAAAGGTCAATAGAGAGCAGAAGCTTCAACATCTAAAGAAAAAAACTGTATCAAATTATTAATGGAATATGTAAAAATTATGAAAGTGTAGTGCCTCTATAAAATTCCACATATAACTAAATTTCATTCAAAGTACATTACCTACTTTTCCTTGTTCCTCCCTGTTCTACATATAAAACAATGGCTGCTGTACATACTTTTAACATTGTTAAACAAGATCTTTTTAACAATGTACAATTTATCCAGTAAAATAAACTTCTTAGAATAAGCCATGTTAGACTATATCCAAATCAACAGAGACTTCTCAGTTTATGTATATATTAACTTCCCTTTAAGGGTGTTAGACTCCAAAACTAAAGAAAAAATCATATTTCTGTAAAAAAAACTGAGTGGTGACATGTCCAAACTAGAAATAGTATTTGAAACAGAACTTTCCCGGTTTTTAGACAAGGAAAGTTAATAATGAAATAACATGGGCAAACTGAACCAAAATTTTGATTTTACATTGCTCTGGAGAAAAAGTAAAACCACAACTAAAAACGTTTTTGTATCATTACACTATACTCGCTTACTCAATCAGCATTTACTCACAAAAATGATCATTAATTCAAATTTGCAAACAAAATAGCAAGTAGATCCAATTTTAACAAATCAACTGTGGCATCAATTGTAACTCGATGCATATATAGCACATTACTTTTTGCCACAATAAAAATATTAATGGAATCAATCAGGAAATAAGGTGTACCCACTTGTTCATAATGAAATTGGGTCTAGCTAATAGTCTCATTGAAAAACCATAACTAATCAGATTTGTTTTGACATCGAAAAAAGCAAGGAAATTTGTCTCGTTCATCTTACTGCTTAATATTCAATAATACATATAAAAATAGGCTTACTTTGTAAATCAAATTACAACAACAAACCACACTATCCATAAAATACACAAACATGTATCCTACAATCACGGCACATTACTGTCGGGCATCCTTTCCAAACTTCACGCATATCACATTGGCAATCAAACGCTCCCACTGTTGGCCCCATCGCTCAGTGAGCTGTCGGACAGCAGCTTCTGCAAGTCAATACCTTCAAACTTTGACGCATCGCTAGTGCTGCTCGCGTGTGCCAAGAACAGCTCCTTCAGGAAGCCCAGCTCCTTCGTGAGGTTCTTGACTTTCTCCTCAAGCACGGAGTTCTCGCTCTTCAGCTGGTTTACCCTCTTCATCGTTTCTTGGGTCTTCATTTTCGACTTGATGCGGCTCCGCTTCACCGCCTGAAACAAGCTGGAATTGCTGGAGTGCGATTGCATGATCTGCCTCACTTACCAGGTTATTCCTGTCGCGCTTCTTCCTATACTCGTCCGAGTCATCTGCGGACTCGGGCTCCTCCTGCTTTTTCGTCCGCCCTTTCTTTGGCGCCATATGTGAGGTGCGCGAGGGAGCGCCGCTATGCACGCAATGTAACCTTACAATATTGCACAATGTTGACAATTGGGCTGTCGCTACTACGGTGGTTACCAATTAATAATATTACATCAATTTAAAGTTTCAGCAAATCAAAGCAAACAATAATGTTATTTATTGCACAAGCAGCTTTATGAGAATGAATCATACAATAACAGTAACACAATAGTTGTCAAAAATCCCTCCGTTCTACATCGAATTGAAGGTGTGCACCGAATATCATTTTCAGATTTACTCCTCATAACATTGCATTTAAATTGGGATAAAAATATAATAAAGTAGAACAAAATTCCCATGATCAATTGTAATAAATTAATGTACTGTCATCAATTATAAAATTTGTCAACTAAAATAGAGACGAATAAAATATTTGTTTGTTGAAAACTCCCATAATAAAATTTTTATAACAACTAATCGACGTAACTCTGCGTTAGATGAAAAGATGCGGGTTTCCACTGACAGTGACACGTGCGGTATCTTTTGAAGTTCGAGGTCAGCGTTCGAGGAGGGCGTGAAAAATGCTTATCTGTTATTCAATAACGCTTAGTAACGAAATTAGCTGATAAGAATGATACGGTTGAAGAGGGGTATATATACACTCGCATGTGTGTACTACGTAGTAGTGCCGGCGATTTACTTATCGACGTAAGTAGGTAAGTGAAGCGCTCGTCGTTCCCATTAATGTTCAGCGAACGCAATGCTTCTAGGTGGTGGTTCGATACGGGACACATGTCGGGACGAGGCACCGTTTTAGTTACGGGTGGTGCAGGGTACGTGGGCTCACACACGGTTGTGGAACTGTTGAACAACAATTATTCGGTCATTGCCTTGGACAATCTAGTAAATTGCTATGCGGAAACGCAAACTCAAAAGCCCGAATCTCTCAAACGCGTCGAGAAAATCACTGGAAAAGCAGTCACTTTCTATAATGTAGACATTACAAATAAAGCAGCTCTGAATAGGATATTTAAGCTGGTATTTGCATTGCTGCATGACGTGATTAAAATAATAAACATGCTTTTTAC
The DNA here is from genome assembly GCA_036346155.1 of Sinelater perroti. Taxonomy (NCBI): domain Eukaryota; kingdom Metazoa; phylum Arthropoda; class Insecta; order Coleoptera; family Elateridae; genus Sinelater; species Sinelater perroti. The sequence continues at coordinate 1,080,553 of JARFIY010000276.1, forward strand.
AGCATAAAATAGACTACGTCATTCACTTTGCAGCATTAAAAGCAGTTGGGGAATCGGTTCAAATGCCATTAATGTATTATCAAAATAATATAGCAGGTTCAAGCACCCTTTTCCAAGTAATCTTAAAATTTTGTTAGCTAAATGCCTATTATTAAATTTGCCTTTTTATAGGTAATGCAAGATAATAATGTGAAGAAAGTGGTATTTTCATCTTCGGCTACTGTTTATGGTGTCCCTCAATTCTTACCCATAACAGAAGAACATCCAACCGGTCAAGGCTGCACAAATCCGTATGGCAAAACTAAATACTTTGTTGAAGAAATTCTAAAAGACGTCTGCACATCTGACCCAGTAAGAATATTTTCAATATATGTTTAGCCTTATGGTGTTAACGAAACAAGTATCTGTTAGTGTTATTTATTTGTTTGTACATTTTCAAGGTGACCTTGTAATGGCACTTACCGATTCATTTATTTTACAAGATAACATCGACAGGTATTGATAATTAAAGTTACGTGGTGTTTCTAATTGGCATAAACATACACATGACCATTAAATTTGCAGGAATGGAAAGTTATTCTTTTACGTTACTTCAACCCAGTGGGAGCCCACGAGTCTGGTTTGATTGGTGAAGATCCTGCCGGTATTCCCAACAATTTAATGCCATACATTTCACAGGTACTTCCGTACATGATATATGGAGTACACGACATAAAATCTTGAATTTATAGGTAGCTGTAGGTCGTCGAGAAAAAGTTAACGTTTTTGGAGCAGATTATAATACACCAGACGGAACAGGTGTACGGGATTATATCCATATTACCGACTGGCTGTGGGGCATGTGCAAGCACTAGTAAAAATTAATGAGACTTCATTTAATGCCTGGAAAGCCTACAACTTAGGAACAGGCAGAGGGTACTCTGTGCTGGAAGTAATTAATGCATTCTCGAAAGCTTCTGGGAAGCAAATCAAGTATGAGGTTGTTGATAGGAGGGAAGGTGATGTTGCATCAAGTTATGCAGATGCCACCAAGGCTAAGAAAGAACTGAACTGGACTGCTGCACGCGATATCAATGACATGTGCAGGGATACGTGGCTATGGCAATCTCAGAACCCCAATGGATTTCAAAAAATGCAACTTTAGGCATTTAATTGGTGCATTTATCATTGGTACTGTGATGTATCTACTTACATTCTTATGATTTAGTAACTTAAATCAATTTCTGGGGCCTTCATTTGAAGAAAGCTGAGTTACTCAACTTTTTATCTGATTTATCTTTACTACTTAATGAAGCTCAACTATACATACATGTCATTGTGGGATGGCAATATTTGGAAGAATTTGACATTTTGATGAAAAGTATCGAAGTACATTTCTTTTTTGTAAAATAGGAAATAGATAAACTGATATAAAAGTAATGTTTGCTTTTTGTTATTAGTTACTAGCACTTAAGACGCTTTTACACCATTATCAAACTCAGAAGAAGAAATTCCTGTAATTCTATTTCATGTTATATTGCCTAGGCATTTATCTAGTTTAAAGGTGGAAAAATTGATTCTGCATTGTTTCCATGAAAAGGCAAAGCACTGTAAAATGAATCTTGTGAGCTAAATATTTCACATACCCAAACACCATTTTTGTTTTACACATTGTATCTCGTATTTTGTTAAACAATTATTACTCTTCAAAATTAGATGTGAGTTGAGCTTTGGTATTCTTATGCAACATAATTTAGGAGTATAAGTTTGTCTGTGTGTGATTCTTAAAATGAGGCAATTACTTTGATTTGATGAGTGCAAAAGAAATTCAAAACTGAAATCTATCAATTCAACTTTGGTCAAACTGTACCTATTTATACTTTATTCTTTTATCTCTTGGTCTGCATATTAGAAGTATAATTTTCGATATTAAAATAAAACTTGATTTGATATTCAAGAATAAACTGAATCTACCAATTTGTCAAATGTCCTACTTAACTTCAAATTTTCCCTCTTAAGAATCATGTTCTAGAAAACTTATAATATGGCACATGATGTAGTTTTGCATTGCAACAAGTTCAAGTCTTTTGAATGGAAATTTTGTGATACAACTTTGCATGTGTTTTGAGTTGGTGACAATGGTCCCTGTGCTGATAGATGATTCTTTCATCAAACGGCCAAATTTAAGCAAGTGATATTGAGAATTCAGAGATGAAATTTTAGTCTAGAGGACACTGAGATTAGAATGTCCATCTTTATTTAACACAGAAGATCGTTGCAGAAAAATGCTCAAGTTTATGTAACATTATCAAATAGAAGAGTGTCTTGAAGTAAAGGAAAAATTTTTCCCTTTGGGCACCTCGCGTCAATCAACAACCATATGGCGCCACATATTTCAAAATTAAGGAAACTTCCAACTTGCTGATCACATTACTACCCTTTTGGATACAATTATTCTGATGTAAAGCATTCGATATACTTTTTGCAGGGCTGTGACGTGGACTTATTGTATGAAAAAGTGCTTAAGATGTTAGTTCATGGGAGGTTTGAAAATATTACGGACAGCCAGAATAATCAACGAAAAAGTATTATACCACTATGATAAACAAAAGTTCTAAATATCGTCAAGCGAGGTAAAAGTCGTTATAAAACATCGTGGATGAAAAATGTATGCCAAATGTTGCGGCTGAAAAATGGACTGTATAGTAATTTTAAATTCAAACAAAAGAAATTCAAAGGCTAAAGCTAAAACACTAACCTAGTGGAAACAACGCTTTCCCGCAAAAATCGGTTCCCTGTGCTGTTGGTCCTGGGGAATCCAGAAAGAGGAAATGAAGATGTGGGTGAAAAGATAGGACAAGTTATCGCAATCTTCACAGCGGAGCCGATTGGTAGCGTCTTTCCTGGTACAAAGGTTCCCTCTTCGTTCCTTGTCGAGTCGGAAGCAAAAGAAAATGGATAGTTTTCTTACCGATAAAATTTCAACCCCGAAATGCAATCGGGAAACAAAACTACCTGCGGGAAGAGACGGCAAAATATCGAATTTCGCCACAAAATTAGCTTTCAACAAAAACGGCCTCGCCGAAATGATAACTTCTGCCGCCAATCAAACACGCCAGTGAACTCTTGGTCAAAACGCTCCTGACTTAAAATTTAAAGCCGGTCGCGCGCTTTCTAAACTATCACAAACTAAATTCAAAACGAAGTGTGCGAAAAAGGCCTGAGCCAGGAAGTCCAGGCGGACTGAGACTACAGAGCACAGCATCGCTTTATAGTAAAGCTATGGATGAGGTACAAATCATGCTACTGATCGTCAACGTTCTAGACGAACAAGAAGAAAAAGACACTAAGATCGATTAGCAAATGGGACTACATGGTTAATCTCATTAATGGCACCGATTGAACGCAACTAATCGTATTCCCAACTTGTATTCAAGATAATAATCACTATTCCAAACGAACACATACCGTCGTTTAGTTTATTTCGACGACCGCTAATTCTCAAGGTAACAATAAGCTTCCTATCACTTTCATTACGATGTGCACTGAAGATCTTTAATGTAACACCGTTTAACCTAATAATTCAAACAACAAAATTACAAAAGTCAAGTTCTCACATACCACAACAAATTAAATATAGTATAGTACAATGAAAGGAATTCTCAGTACAATAATAAAGCTATCTTATTGAGGAATAATGTATTCTTATAGGGGTCAAAAAATCGATTGTTTGCTTAAAAAGATAGTAAATTTTCTATAGAATGCGGTGGCGAAACCGCGGAATTGAAATTGAAATTCCTATCTTTTTTCGACATTTTTCAAAGACGCCTTTTAGAACGCGTAACAGGTATTTTCGAACGGTCGACGAGGGGACCCTTTTTCTATTGTATCTTATTTTGGGATACTTATGAAAGGAATTTATATACCTAAGAGGTTTTTGTGTGTTTTTAATCGTGGATAGGTGAAAAATTGGGCTTACACCTCGTTTCCTTGGCAAAAAATAAATCGCCATATCGGAAGAAGTAAAGTATCTAGGAGTCATTTTCGATTCTAAACTTACTTGGAACCGTCATAATGAGAAAGTGGTCAACAAATCGATGACAACTCTAGCAGTTGTCAGACGGATGTACGACAAATCGTGGGGCTAAAACCAGAAATGGTGCTCTGGTTGTACATCAGAATGGTTAGACTCTCTCTTACATACTCAGCTTTGGTCTGGTGGTCTAAAGTCACACAAGAAACCACCAAACTAAAACTAAGCAAGGTGCAAGACTTGCCTGTTTGGGAATTACAGGGGCGATGAGAACCACGCCCACTGCAGCAATGGAGACTCTTCTAGACCTCCCACCCCTGCACATAGTAATTCAGGGGGAGGCAAGATTAGGTCACTACAGGCTGTATCGTTCACTGTACAAGACACACACGGGTACAGATTATACAAGAATAATTGATAGTGTGGGGGGCCCTCTGCTTGAAATGAGGACGGACCACATGACCTCAAAAATATATAACGATTCCCTATTCGAGGTGATCATGCGGGATCGAAATAGGAGCGAGATTTTTAGACAGGCAATTGCACCTGGTAGCCTAATCTGCTACACAGATGGTTCTAAAACGGAGCTGGGTATCGGAGCTAGAACATATGCTGAGGCTCCCAGGGTACAGATAAGCTTTTCCCTGGGTTAGCACGCTTCTGTCTTTCAAACAGAAATATACGCCATACTACAGTGTGTGCGCGAAAACGGCAAGAGGGCTTACAGGAGCAAGCGGATCTATATTATATCAGACAGCCAGACAGCCTTAAAGGCTTTATCAAGCATCATCTAGACTGGTATGGGAATGCATCAACGAACTCAATGCACTCGCAGAACATAACACAGTGAAACTGTTATGGGCACCTGGGCATTGCGGTATCTACGGCAACGAGAAAGCCGATGAACTGGCCAGGCAGGGATCTAGTGAGGTTTATATAGGCCCAGAACCTGCATTAGGAATTTCACGAAGTGCTGCCCGAAGCTCATCACTCATCATCGAATGTATTGGAAGAACCGACTAGGACATTATTTCAGTAAAACCTTCAATAAGGGACTTTGCCAAAAGAGAGCTGTAGAACTCCTTAACCTAATTAGGCAACAGCTAAAGATAACCATAGGGTTTCTCATAGGATATGCGACTGTAAAAGAACACCCCTGGAAAATTGATAAATTCAATGGTGACAATGCAGACTTTGTAGCAAGGAACCAGAAACTGCCTTACACATCCTATGCAAGTGCGCTGCGCTGTGCAGGAAAAGGCAACATGTATTCGGGAAACCAATCCTGGAACCGGCAGATTTCCAAGCACACCCTGTAAAGGGGACCTGTATCTTCTGATTCAGGGGACATCAATTACAGATTGGTTGTGAATTTATTTAATTAGGGTAATTACAATAAGCCATAGGTTGCAGTGAACATGGATCCATTAAGGAAGACATACCCTAAGCGCAAAAAAAAGGTGAAAAATCTTATTAGACCCTGTGAAGCCCGTACTTCGACAATGTGTGGGATTCGCACCCACTAAAAACACCTCCCGTTTCGTCGTGTCTTCTGCGAAACCGCCGTCAGGCATTACTTCGCAGAGGGCGGATGGGCTGATATACGCACTCCAGAATGGTTACTCGCCCTACTCTATGCCACAGGCTGACTTCTCCTCAGTTTCTCTACTTGTCGGAGCTTCTGTATGATCTCGGCCGCGAAGTTGGATACCGCATCCCAGTTGGTCTCCCTGGCCATCATCTCGCCGACGATGTTCTCCGGATACATCTGCTGTCGAAAGTGCTGCTGCAGGGTTTCGCGTTCCTCCTGGAAACGTGGAAGAGCACGTGCTCCGCGTCTTCCTGCGCATGCTGGCAGATGGGACACGAAGAGTCGTCGTCCAGCCTGAAGCGGTGTTGGTAGGCCCTGAAGCAGCCATGACCCATCATCAGCTGCGTGAGGTAATGGTCCGCCTCACCGTGCTGCCTTGATGACCACACCATGATATCTGGGATGAGACGATGGGCCCATCGTCCTTGTTCGATGCGTCCCAGAGCTGCTGCCACCGCTGCTATCGCCGTTGTCCTAATCTCCTTAGCGATTAGGCGTCGTTCAGTCGCCTGATCTTCGCGCCTTCGTCAGTGGATTTCCTCCCGTTCCTCTGCCATCAGGTGGATTGGCATCATATTGGCAATGACGCATACGGCATCGTACGATACCGTACAGAATGCCCGAGCCACTCGCAGGGCACTCCTACTTAGACCGAAGTCATTTGTCGTATATCCAATGGTACTGCCGTGGCTCCGGCCAGAACGGGGCTGCGTAGAGCATCACGGAGGTGACAACGCTCGAGAAAAGCTTTCACCGCGCCTGCCTTGAACCACCAATGTTTGGCATGATCCTCGCCTCCTCCACACTGCTGCGGCCTTTGATCTTGTGATTTAGTCCAATCAAATTACTTTTTCAGGTGCCAAAAAATAGTTCAGTAATTGAAAATATGTAAAAATTAGGAAAAACTCCATAGAATTCAATAAACTACTTACCCCACCTGAATTTGTGGCTTAATTTTCAAAATGGTGTCCAAAGTTCGCAAAAACAGTTATTTTCATTTATAAAAAAAATAAAGATTTTAAAAAATATTTCAAACAAAAGTTGTGGGAATTTTCAATACGGATCGACTAAGCCCAAAACGGTTTTAATCGATAAATAAATTCATTAGTTATTGCAAAGAAACCGCTAAAAATCGTAATTTCTTCAAATAGCTGTATATCTTTCAAAAATGTTTTTTTCAAAATTGAAAAATACAGGTATTAAATTATAACATGTGTAAATTTCAACCCTTAATATTAATAAATAAGGTCGTGGCCATTTTTCGAAAAAAAAATTTTTTTTCGACCCCTGTGTTGGTCGTAAGACCATTATATTTACATATAATAGTGTAATTATTAAAGAAAATTTTAAAGCCCAACCCTGTTCCTAAACATGTGGCGGCCTATGAATTGTGGGGATTTTCCGAAAAACTCGATTTTTACAAAAACTAAAAAAGGTCTTGTGATCAGCCAGCTGTAGGCCATTTTCCACGAGCCATCAGCGGATCACATCAACGGCCTCATTCGTCATTTAGGTGACCTCTTCCAAGTGCTTGGCAACCACCACCGCCACCGCAACGTCTTCTGTAAAGCCGACCGTCTTGGTTCCTGTAGGCAGGGGCAGCCTGAGTACTCCGTCGTACATGATGTTCCACAGTAAGGGGCCGAACACGTCGCCTGTGATGTTGCAGGTCTTGGGTCCCACGTCTGTGTTGTACTACAAGATTCGATCGCTAAAATAGCTGATGATTATGGGCCTAATGTACTCCGGAACCTCCATTCTCCTCAGTGCACCCAAGATACGATCCCAGTTCGCCGAGTTGAACGCGTTCTTCACATCTAGGATGACTATGGGACAGGTACTGCTTAGCTCCTCGCTTACACCGGCTGCCAGCGATGGCCTTGCGCGCGGTGTCAACGACGGCTTTGATCGCATCCACGGTGGACCTCGCCGGAACCCGTGCTGGTTTTGAGACAAGCCGCAATTTCCTTCCGTAAACTTCTCTAACCGATTGCCGATGATCCTCTCCAGCACTTTGCCCTCTGTGTCCAGCAAGCAAATCGGACGGTACGACGACGGGTTGACCGATGGCTTGTACCCTTTCGGGAGGAGGACCAGTGTCTGCTTCTTCCACTGGCTAAAAAATTCCTCCCGGAAGACAGGTGTCGTACGTCCGGAGGAAAACGTCTGGTCGGGATCTGATGGCGGTTTTAAGAGCGACGTTTGGGACGCCGTCCGGGCCTGGTGCCTTTGGGTCCCTGATCCTGCTGCAGGCTTTAAACAGTTCCTCCTCCGTAATCTTTGGTGCGTCCGAGCGATGGTTGGTTGGCAGTTCCTCGGTGTAGGAGAGTTCTGGCTGGTATGGAAACAGTGAGTGTGTGTGTGTGTACCTATACATAAGCGTTGGTAAACATTTATAGAGTGCGCACGCATCGATTTGAAATGCACGTGGAACGGTCACTCAGGTCAGTGTAGCTCTACTGCTTGAAGTGAATAAATGTGTTTTTACAGAAAACAAGATGACATCGTATCCAAAAAGGTCTCGGGAATATTCTGATCGTACAGCAAAGCCACACAAAAGAAGATTCCGCGGTAATCAGTGGACCACTGGCAACGAAGAAGACGACGCGAATTTGAACTGGTCCAGTGTTAGTGCTAAAAAATTATTTACGTCAAACTCCGATGATGTGTGCAGCGATCCGTTGTTTGCATATCGCATTATTGAATTTTTCACGGTTTTTAGTGCCCTTGCTGATATTTTTATTTGTCGTGCGTGTAAGCAAAAAATTAAATTTGAAGAGAGTGCTCACTGAAGCTTAGGCTTCAAATTAGTAATTATTTTGTCGTTGCGCTAGACATTTTGTTCAGTCTGGGCCATTAGTGAATACAGGTTATGAAATCAACGTCGTGTAGTGTTAGTTATGTGCCAGCTCGGTGTTGCCAGATACGGTATCAATTAATTCTGCAATTTGATGGATCTCTGTCAAGGGCTGACGCAATAGGGAATTTACACTCAGGCATTGAATGAATTTTTAAGTCGTGCTATTTAAAAGCTACAGAGGAAGAAAAAACAGAAAATGCAAAATGTGAACGACCCATTTTGCAATTAAAAATGTCTGGAGACGGTAGCTGGAAAAAGCGAGGATTAAAGTCATTGTTCGGCGTAATTACTTTAATAGGATACTATCGGGAAAAGTAATTGATTTGTGCGTGAAAAATAGTTTTTGTCAACAATGTGCTCATATGGCACACGAAACAGATACAGAAAAAAATCCTTGTACGGTGGGAGAGCCACGAGGAACAATGCATTATAAACCATAACGGTTCAGCGGGCAACATGAAAGTGGATTCCATCTTGGTAATGTTTAAAAGATCCGAGGAAAAATTTGGCGTAAAATATAATAATTACATTGGAGATGGTGATTCCAAGACTTTAAGGCCATCATCGATGCTTCATACGGAGATGAATTGATTGTAACGAAGTCGTTTGCGAAATTTGAAGGAAATGAAAAAACTTTAAGACAAAGGCAAGCTTACGGATGCACTGATATCTTAGTTACGCCACGTCGAAGGATACCGAGCGAATCGACAGGCAGGACCATCACACCCTCTCGTGCACCAAGGAAACTCGTAAAGCGCGAAAAGATTACTGGCTAAAGATAATCACTTTTTAGAAGAGACTGAAGGTCTTTTGTAAGGTCCTGGAATCGCCAATTAGAAGGTTGGTGTGGCAGTCTTTCGCCCTTGAACCGTTTGTGTTTCGAGGCGGTATGGGTGACTTTGATGTCTCCCGACAGGCGTTTTGCTATCGCACACTAAAAACGGCAGATGGGCTTTTTTCACTCGGCCTGCGAGCCTGCATACGCCGTCGGCGGCAACTTTCGAAACGCAATCCGGCAAATGCGGTCGCATTATAATTTTCCCGCAGATAATTTCCTGCAAAGCCAGGCGCGAAGAGAACAGCACATACGGTGGCCACCAGGAAATCAACGCAGTAAAGCAGTCCGAAGCCAATTACAGGTAAGCGATTTGGCAATTTACTCGTGGTTTGATATCGGTAGCTGCCCCTATTGCTTTCGCGCCGGCTGTTTAAGGACGGTTTGGGCCTCAGCATCTTACTCCGAGACGGTCCGTAATTTGTTCCCCATGCCGCTTTACGAGGGCACGGCTATTTACACACCTGCCTCTTCAAAGGTAAACATCATTTTTCGGTAATCAAAACTTTAAACGCGTTTTTCTCAAAACAGCATTTTTGAGAATTTCGGGAAAAATATCCGAAAAAGTTCTCAACCGATTTTGATGAAACTTGGATGGTTTCTTCTCTATATTATTAGCTACTATGTGAACCAAAAGTTATTGCGGTTCAACTTTGAAATTATAAATATTATTGCAAAAGTCGCAAATTTTTGGTGAATTTTTGATCTCTTTCGAAAAACTTGTGCCAACTCTTGATTTTTTTATTTTTCTTCATTTTTATTAGTATACATTGGTCACATAGAAATTATATCACTAATTAACATAAATTTTCTTGCTGGGCTGTTTTACATAAAAATTGTGGCCTCCAGAATTCCCGCAAGTCGATGCCTCAGATTCGAACCTGGTGTCTTTGGGCGTATATAAGTCCGCCATTTTGTAATAGAAAAAAAAATACTTTTTTATTCCTTAGATACGTAGTAAACATCATGCCAAATTTGGTTGAATTTGAATAAAAACTTCGTAGTAAAAAAAGTGTTTGAAAAATGGTTGATTTTTGGCTTTCTAATTGTATCTCCTCCCTATAGTGAATTAGACTTCTAGTAGTAGGAGAGAACAGAGGATAAATCTAATGACTAACCACTTCCCCTCAATTGACCAATAGTGATCTCTGCTACTGGTTTTATTCTAGAAGCATGAAAATAGTTCAAATGAAAAACAAAAAATAATACCCAAAGGAAGAAACAAAAATATGTCAAACGTTAAAGAACACAATTGTTCTTTTAGCAGATTCTCTCGATAAGACCTTATACTTATGGAAAAAATTCTAAAGACAAGGAATGGCTGAAAATGAACCTGCATTTCAAAAATAATTTAATGCTTAATTTAGAATAATGCACATAGGTCAGAAAATAATTTTTCGCTTCACAGAAATAGAACATTAACCTTTGTTCAAATATAACTTTATAAACCAAGTAAAGCAAATATCAAATTAAAGAAAGAGGCCCCCGTTTCCCATATCTTTTCATTTACATATACATTATACGTTAATTAAGTAATTCCACAGACAATAGACAAAAGAACACATAAAAACAAAAGACAAGAAACAATGAAAACAGAAATGCAAAGACCTTTGTCCAATGAGCTTTGAGATCTAAATTCATATTAATATCTTTGAACCATCATTATTTTCACACCATTTATTATTATTTTTCTTTGAAATGAACACCAGCTTACCTTTCACATACTTGTTAAGTTTACATAAAGTTGCTCAGTCTAATAGCAAAACATGAGCTTTACAACCTCGTAAATTTTCATTTGATTTTTTCTATTAAAACTCGTTAACTTCCATTAGACTAAACAAATTTAAATTGCTGTATTTATATAGTTGTTTAATGCATCACTTTTAATCTTCTTCGTCGACCATTGGGTTACTATTGCTAATCAGTTTTCTTTTCGTAGACTCTGCCAATCTCTCCTCCTCTTCCGTTCCGCGTAGCCATCAATATTGTTGTATTTTGATTTTAAGAACTTCTTGTATGTGTTTATTTTTAGAACTTTCCTTTCAGACATTTCCCTCTCTTTCACTTACAGGTAAACATGATTTTTTATATCTTTCATTCATTGAATAAGCTATCATTTCTTAATTTTCTCTACGACTTTCTTCATTTATTCACTAAAATAACCCGTCATTGAGATATGCAACACTCTTCATTTTTTAAAATAATGTTTGTATTATCATTTGCGATTAAGTTTACAAAGACGAACAAGACCAATTCCCCATGAGCGTTGGTTATGTCCTGCCAATAAAAGAAAGGAACCAACTCGAAAGTGGTGAGCTCGTAATTTCAGGTAAGATTTGGTTGGACCAGCTTAATCTCTTAACATGATGTCTTTCTGAAGAATCTGTAGCCTATTTTCAAATGTAAATCGGATTTTTTTACTTTATTGAACAATGTGAATATTCTCCTCAATAACTATAGTCCTCGAGTGGTGTCGGTGACTGCTTTTTGTCCTTCCAAATATCGTTGAAGATGGTTGTGACAGTTAATTGCGCACCAAATGTTTCTTTTAATGGCCCACACAAATGGTAATTAATGCAGTTCCTAATAGATTTCAGCAACAGTAATTTTCAATCAACAGTCATTTTAGGACAGGCAGCGAACAATGCGAATGTTCTCATCGGCATATTTTCATTTTAAACTGCTTTAACTGATATAATATTGATTAAAGAAGGGTTAGTACCAAGTATCCTAGAGAGGAGTCCTCTTTAGGACTATATGTCGTTCAAAAGCCGTGCTCCTTTCTGTTTACCTCACGACAGTAAAAAAGAAATTCTGGTTTATTTTTAATTCATCCACGTATAACAAGATGTATGAAGGAACTGGTCGCCGTTTTGTTTGTTAACCAACTTCAATGTAGTTTGCATAATGGATCCTATAGCGGAAATTTCTGGATTTACGTCGAATACTACTAAACAACAGTAGTAAGAATGAGGCATTTTTTCTATTGCATTGTCAGCTGCCTTTATAAATATATCTGTTTGCGGAGAAATGTTGACGACAAAATTATGTTTACATAATGTTAACGTAATAGAAGTATGAGATCTTTCTTACTCGCCATTTGATATAGATATATATATATATATATATATATATATATATATATATACACAAACGTGGTTCTAACAAGATGGTGTGCTTTACTCTACATTTTTTTGTGAAAATCAAATTTTTTCACTTCTTTTCACATCTTATAGCTGAATTCCCGTTTTAAACTCTCCACAGATATATAAAATACAGTTTAAGTTGAATATTATCAGCACTTGAAATATAAGAAGTACATCAAAAGTTGCAATCATTTTAAAGTAACGAACTGCATGTTTGCATAGCGATAACGAGAACTGAAAGCATTCTTAACAAACAACTTTATCATTAATATACAGGCCTAGACATTTTTTACAAGTCCTTATCGTACAAACATGAATGAGTTCAGAAAAAATACCAAATTCTGAATGTTAATTACCACAGTCATGTTAGCAACAGTTTATAATTCTAGAGCATAAATTTTAAAATAAAAAAATACAATCTTAAACTAACTACGCCTTTACATCAATAGAGACCACATAAGCAAATTTGAAAAAATTCCTGGAAAATGTAGTACTAAATCTGGTTCATATCGTAATCCTACCATTGGAGAAGTAATTATAAACAGTAAAACACTAATTAAAAACTTCAAATTAGAGTAGTTGAGTTGTTAACTACTAATCCAATATAAGATTTCGGCCTCGACAGCTTTCACAGATATTGCATACCTAGCAACTTCTTTATATGTATATCTACATGTACAAGGTGGTTCAACTATGACCGGGACTGATTTATTTACAAAAAAAATCAAATTGCCACACACTTCCTTGCACTTGTCAGTCTTCAACGTACTCCCCTCCGGATTCACACATTTTTTCCAACGTTTTGGAAGGATCCTAATACTATTTTCAAAAAAGGCTTTTGGTTGGCGGCGTATTCACTTCTAAACAGTATGGATAGCGGCGGCGTTACAAGTCTGATTTGAGCCTTCCGAACAGATAGAAATCACTTGGGGCCAAATCGGGACTGTATGGCGCATGTGGCAATTTCCGAAGCGTTTCCATTATTGTTTTAGCTGTATTTCTGTATGTCTTGAAGGAAGGCTACCCGCTTTCCACTTGTCTTCCCTTAGATCGGATCTTTCCCTTCACGTTTGTTGCCAAGAGGTCTGAGTAATAAGCTGCATTGACTGTTCTGACATCCGTCAGAAAATCTACATGGATAACCCCTGTCAGCCCCAGAAGAACGTTGCCATCACTCTTGGGTTTGGGAGAACTGGTGTACCACCACTCACGTGATGACTGCTGAGACTTCAAAAATGTATCACCTTCGTTTTAAAACTCCTCTAGGAGACTCTTTCCCATACTGCTGTTAAGTCTGTGCTAAATTTGAGTGGACAGAACGGTTTCTCCAACGAGGAATTTGATTACAATACGTTGTTTCACGCTCCACGGTACCTTCTGTCGCTCATAACTCTAGCAACTCCTAAACAGGAGTGAACAGGTTCTAACCCGAGCAGGAGGTTGTGCCTCTACTCTCTCAAGGTCGCACGACTGCTGCACAGTGCGACTTATTCACACACAATCAGTGCCGGTCATATTTGAACCACCTTGTATGTAACACAAAAGGAAAGGAATTCTACCAATAAATCAAGACCCATCTAACCTAACTCCAAGCATTCTGTTTAAGAGTCCAATGCGACTAGTTACCAGTTCTAATACATAAAAAAAATTTCAGTGGGGTGGTCATTGGACAACAAATGGAGTCGACGAATAGAACGTCAAAGTTTAAATCTATAAAGACAACAAGAATTTTTGTTTAATACTATCCACATTTCGTTCAATCATATATATTGAGAACAACCCCATCTCTAATCACTTACACATACTTTTAAGTTCGTTCTCTTCATGAGTGTAAAATAAGAAAATGGCCAGAAGATTAAACTGCAGATATAAATTAATGCTTACAAAAAATTGCAAGAACTAGACCAAATGTCAAATCAAAAATTCATTCGATTGAGATTTAAGAATCTAGGGAAATATTGGATTGGATTCCATAAATTCAAAACCAGTGAACAGAAGCTATAATAGCAAGTTGGAATAATGTAAAGAAACTCATTAGAAACAGAAGTGTTAATTTTATAAAATCCTGTACTTTACGTTATGTAAAAATATAGTGCACTGCTAATTTTACGTTGGACATAAAGGGGAACTGTAATAATTAGATGTAATACATTATCTTTCTTCGTGGAACTGAATAAACCGTTAAGATATTCTCTTTTTCAAAAGTTCTTTAGCTGAACTTGTGACAGCTTCGTTAAACGCTTCAAAGTTGTATGTCTTCAACTTGACCTAACGTGTCAAATAATAGAAAGTCAAGGTGAGTACAGAAGAGAAGCCTCGGTATCATTCTTCTCCAAAGTTTTCGCAATCAAGCCGAAACACAAGCTATCTTAATAATTGGAGACTTCTAATCATCGTAGACTATCCCAATTATAATTTGTTCTTCCATGCACAAACACCAAAGAAAGGTATTATCACAGTGGTCTTGCTCTCTTTCTTCGGCATCTCGTGTGCTAGCTTACAAGCATTTTTTGTATGGAAAGAAGTGTATTAAATAGTGGAAATAAACTATTCGAATTTTCTGATCAAATTCTACGAATAATAATTTTTGGTCTGTTGTAACAGCCTTTTTTCTTTATTCTAACACAGTTTTAATCATTTAAGCACTAAACATCGAAAAACAATTATTACTGGATTGTCTCACCATTTATTGACCACACTAATAATTTCTTCTATAATGAAACTGCAGAAGTTGATCGATAATGAGAGAGTCGGATAAAACTAAACTCCAGCAAAAGCTAGTGACAGCTATAATTTTAATCATTTGGTGTTTAGAATTGCGCAATTTGGTCTTGCACTTAACCTATGGTTAAAACAAGACTAGCAAATAATCATTACAGAAACGCATTAATTCAACGTGACACGTTAAAGTTTTACGCTGATAACACTTATTTACGACCCAAGAGAAAGGTAAAAAATGTTAGATAACAATTTTTAAGCTCATATTTCAAAAACTTAGTGCATGGTAATAAAAGAGAAAATGTATCTAATGATATGGGAATGGTCATTGCCATAAAAATGATTTAATCTATATTTGTGACATGGGATGTTACCATGTAAAATACTACTGCTTGTTCTCTTGTACATATTTGTATTTAGTGATACTTCTTATTTTATTATATAGTACGTGCCACGTTAAGCAGACTTCCGATTTAGGAAAATTGACGATATTTGATGCAATGTTGCACTTCTAGCCAACCTTCAAAGGAATATTACTTTGATTGACCTTACGAAGGTCGAAAGGTAAAGTTGTAAGCATGATCTTAAACAAATGATTCTCCTCAATATTTTTCCGTTCTTCCAGTTGATTAAACCAATTTATACACAAATTTTAAGACCGGAAATTCGATATTTATGTACCTCCTTTTTCATATTCCTTAATATTGTAATGGCGAGTGTTTAGAAATACAAATTTTAATTTCTTAAATGCCATGATTGATTTTTTTAATTGGTTTCAAAAGAAAAAGTTGAAATGCGGTTATGATCACCACTCCGGAAACTGTAAAATGCCCCGGACAGAACCTACTACTTGCGCAAACTGCCAAGGCCCGCACCCAGCCAGCTTCCGGGAACGCCCTGCATTTCTGAAACCAGCACTCCGTTAGGCGATGACTGCGCCCGTTCCTTCGCGTCAGCATCAGCACTCCTCACAGCAGCCCGAACACTAGGGCTGGGCTACCATCGCAGTATGGTTCCAAAAAATGGCCCCCCATGTCCCTTGGAGCTGCGACTACTATAAAAAGTACCAGCAATGTTTTTGAGATCGTGGCAGGTTTTATGACCTACAGTGAAGACACCAAAATCATCCTTGACACGTTCAGGAAACACTAAACGTCTGGGTCACCATTCAGCTTCCGCGAGTCTGGAACATCCAACGCTAGGGCTTCCTAGATAAGAAAAGTTAGGGGCTTAGACCTAGGTACCTAATATACTAAGGATGTCAACATTAACGTGGACATGAATTGTCCATTCGTTTAATGTGCCCCAACCAAGAGATTCTTTATGCTTTGACATACCATATAATGTTCCCTCCTGTTAGTTTGTCTAGTTCGAAATTCATCTTAATTCGGCATACCCATCTTCATTTCTAGTTGGTCCGAATATTCTACGAAGTATTTTTCTTTCGCAAGTTCGTAGTTTTTCTTCTATTTTCTTCATAGTAGCCTAAGTTTCACACCCATATGTTATCCCAGGTCCTTACTTAAATTATTATTACTATTCACATGTGAGCCTAAATACACGAAATCACGTACTTCTTCGAATCGATATTCTGGACTTTTTAAGTGCCATAGTTATACACCCTTTTCTTTTGTTCTTCGTTTTTGTGGAATATATCTTGAGTCTTATCTTCTTTGCTTCATTGGCTAGATCCAGGAACACTCTCTTCATTTCATTCTTATTTCTACTTATTATTATTATTATTAAATTATTGCATTCTCTCTTACTTCCTTTTTTATGTATAGAGACTGTATTTCCACTAACATCTTTTCTTCCTGCTCTTTAAATCAGTTCATGGATCTTTATGCAAATTTTCTTTTCACTAATTCTCCAATAATCTCATTTTTCCATGGGTTCTATTGTATGTTATATTTGCAATTATTTTCCTGGTTTTCTCTATGGGTGGCTCTTGTCCTAGTCGTTCTACTGTTGTATAGCTTATTTACTCCGAAACTTCTTTTTTTCAGTTCGATTTAAAATATTAAAGTTCTCTCTCAATCGATTTAAAAATGCCCGTCTTTCATTGAGAATATTTCCTTCTTTGTCTGTACATCTAATGGTCTAGAAAAAATTTATTCAATTCCATTTTTACCTCATGATAAAAGGTTCTTGTATCGTTAGTTCTTATTATCAACTCTATTTCTTCTATAACTATGCTTGTGGCTAGCGTCTTTCCTTTCTTCAACATAATATTCTAGTAAGTGGTTAAGCGCAGAGCAGATAGTGGGGAGAAGATAGGTGAGTTAACTGAATTATTGATAAATGGTAAGCAGCTATAAAGTGAGGAAAAGCAAGTATGAAGGTCACAACAGCTGGCGTTATCAGACTCCGAGGGGTCGACCTGGTCAGATAGCCAGGCCGCGTTAAAAGCATCAACAGCAACGGATAGTAGATAACAGGTGTATGAATTATAAATCGTTTTAATAAGCCGAATACTTTATTACTACCACTACTACTATACTACTACTGCTGCTACTACTAGTACGACTACCGCTGCTACTGGTACTGCTCCCGCTACTGCCAGTGCCGTCGCCGGTCGGTATACGAGGTGCCGTTTCGGGTTAGTTGCCCCGTTTGCGTCGCCCCTTACAGGGGAACTTTGATTTTTGGTTTTCGATTTCAACGGAAGCACCTCGCTCTGTCGCCAAGGCGCGCGGCCAGATTGTTGGGGATGATGTCATTGAGGGAGAAGAAGAAACGAAAGAAAAAGTATGCAGAATAATAGAGAAAATAGGAATAACCTTAGACAAGAGGAGCGAGATAGATGAAGTAAGAAGATTAGGGAAACCAAGTATGGGAAGAAATAGGCCGATATTAGTAAAGTTAATGAAGGAAAGTGCAAGGAAAGAGGTATTAAGCAAAGCAAAGAACCTGAAAGGATCAGATATATGGATAGATGAAGACTACTCAAAAAAAGTGCAGGAGGAAAGAAGAAAATTAATACCACTGTTGAAAGAAGCATTAGGAACAAGAGAACGGTAGCAGAGTGGTCCCCGGAAGTAAATGATTTTGAAGAACAAATAAGAAAAACAACACGTACAACATGGGGAAAAAACTAAGAAATGAAGATAAGGTAGTTGGACGGAATAACGGAAACGAAAATGGCTACAGACTAGGACATGAAATGAAAACTGTTAAAAAAAGAGGTAAGGAAGGATTAAGAAAAATTGGACCGTAGAATATGAGGGGCACTTATAGCGAAGGGGCACTAAAGAATTTGGTAAAGATAATGAGGAAGTACGGTATAGAGATAGTGGCAGTTCAGGAGACTAAGCAAAAAGGACAGCACTGCAGTATGCAGGTGGATAACTACACCCTCTTCAATAGTGGAGGAGAGAATAGATATTTGGGAGTGGGATTTGTTGTAAGCAACGAAATCAAGGACGCAGTAATAGATTTTCAAGCAGTGAATGATAGAATGTGTAGGCTAAGGCTGAGAGGGAGATACCGGAAGATAACAATATTGAACGTGCACGCCCCTACTGAGGATAAGGAGCTAATGGTAAAGAGCGAATTCTACGAGGAGGTAGGGAAAATGCTAGAAAAGATTCCGAAATATGATGTTAAAATAATAGTAGGCGATCTAAATGCCAAAGTAGGTAGGGAAGAAACATAAAAAAGTAACCGGCGGCAACAGTATACATGCTCAGTCAAATGAAAACGGAAAAATTATAATAGAGTTCGCCCTAGAAAATAAATTCAAAATAATGAGTACAAATTTTCGACACAAAATAATACACCAAGCGACATGGATTTCACCGAACAAGGAAACCAAAAATCAGATTGATCATTTATTAATCGAAGATAAATACCAAAGATACGTTACAGACGTAAGAAGTTTTAGAGGGGCGGACATGGACTTGGATCACTTTCTAGTAATCGCTTCAATAAAACAAATAATACCAAAGAAGGTAAAAGAAACAAATAGCCCGTTAATAAGGTATAATATTGATAAAATGCAAAATAAAGAGGTATTAGTTGAAACGAAAAAGCAACTTGATAAAAGACTCAGGGAATTAAAGGAACTAAACAACATTCAAGAAGAGTGGAGGCAAATTGAGAATGCAGTTCAAGAAACGACGGAAAAATGTTTAGGAAAAAAAGGCAGAAGCAAACAAAAAAGTTGGTTTGACGAGAAATGCAAGGCAAAACTACAAGTAAGGAATGAGGCCAGAATGAAATTATTGAGGCAAAATACAGAGGAGAATAAACGGAAATTTGAGGAGGCAAGAAGAGACGCAAAGAGAACATGCAGGCAGTTAAAAAGAAAATATTTAGATACAAAGCTAGGAAAAAATAGAACAAAATTACATAAATAAAGAGCTAAGAAATTTTTACCAGGAAATAAAGAAAAACCGCGAAGATGTAAAGCCCAAGAATATTACATTTTTAAAAAATAAGGACGGAGAAATGGTAGGTAATACACAAGGAAAACTTAGGATATTTAAAGAATATTACGAGGGGGTAGTTGGGGATGAGGAGGGACAATATGAAGAGAGGAGAGAAGAAGAGGAGGAGACAGTGGGCGAGAAAACACAAAGGCTAGTAAGGGAACCTACGGGGGAAGAGATAAAAGAGGAGATCAACAAATTGAAAAATAACAAAAGCACGGGTGAAAATAGAATACCCGCGGAAGTATATAAATGGGGGGAGAGGGAATACAGCAGAAAATAAGCGAGTTTATTATAAAAGTATGGAGACAAGAACAAATGCTACTAGAATGGCATAACGCTATTGTCTGTCTGATACATAAGAAGGGGGATAGGTGCCAATGTGAAAACTATAGGGGAGTATCACTGCTGGACGTGGCGTATAAAGTATTGGCGAGACTGATTCGGGAAAGACTGAGTGAGCACCAAGAACGGGTAGTAGGAGAATACCAAGGAGGATTTAAAAGAGGAAGAGGAACCCTGGATCAAATCTTTACGGTGAAAATGATTCAGTGTAGTAGTTATGAACAAAATTTGGAACTACACATGCTATTTGTGGATTTCCGCCAAGCCTACGATAAAATCAGCAGGAGAAAACTTTACGTGGCACTTAGAAAGCTAGGGATTCCAGAGAAACTCATAAGATTGGTACAAATGACCCTAAGAAAAACGAATAGTAAAATATTGATAGATGGGCAGGTATAGGAAAGCGTCACTGGAAATAAGGGAGTGAGACAAGGGGATCCCATCTCAACAGTACTGTTTAACTTGGTACTAGAAGAAATTGTGATAGAAAGTGGGATCGAGATAAGGGGAATAATTTACCAAAGACGTCATCAGATAGTGGCGTACGCAGACGATCTGGCTATTATTACCAGATCTAAAAAGAGTTGGAAACAGTATTCAGTAAACTGGAAAGAACTGCGACAAAGTATGGGCTAGAGATAAATGAGAGCAAAACGCAGTACATGGAAATGAAACAAAACACTGGGGGAGAGACAGTTACCAGCTTCCAATGGGAGATAAAGGTGTATAAATTGAAGAAAGTTAGTGAGGTCGATTACTTAGGAGTGACGTTATCTAACACCATAGAGGAAAACACGGATATACAAAAACGAATTGCAAAAGGCAGTAGGCCGGTAGGTGCAATCAGTGGTATGCTAAAATCCAAAGAAATCTCAAAAGCAGCAAAACTAAGAATGTATAAAACAATTGTAAGACCATCAGTAACGTATGCAAGTGAATTATGGGCATTAACAAAATATATGGAGGTGAAACTGGAAATATGGGAAAGAAGAGTCTTAAGAAAAATTCTGGGAGGAGTAAGAACAGGGGACGGAGGAGTGGAGGCGAAGAACAAATAAGGAGTTATAAGATGAGTATGGTGACATATCAATAACAGCGTTCGTAAATGCTCAAAGAGTACGATGGTTAGGCCATGTTAGCCGGATGCCCGAAAACAGGCATGCGAGAATTTTAGAAGGAGGGAAAAAGGAAAAAGGGCGACCCAAAGAGATGGTTGGATGCAGTAGTAAATGACGTGAGAAGCGTGGGGATAGAGGATTGGAGAAGTATAGCGAGAGATAGAGTGAAGTGGAGGAGAATAGTTAAAGAAATGAAAATGTAGAGGTATAAAATGTAATGTTAAGCCATCGGCCTTAATGGCCTGTAGAGCTGAATTTTTACAGAGCGTAACCTACGAACCTTCCTCATTTATCTAGGCTACCGTCATCAGTAGTCATTATATATATATATATATATATATATATATATATATATATATATATATATATATATATATATCCTACATTATCTTCAACAAGCTATAGAACAGAACTCTTCTTCAAAATTATGTTATTATATGTTGCTGTAGTTTTCCTTCCAGATTCTGTCTGTAGTCCTTTGTCAGTATTCCATTTATCTTTATATACGTTTTTCTATACGTATGGTACCTTCTAAACAGCTTTAACCAGATAATACTCTGAATGGCAACACGCGCCTTTATTATTCTTTCAGACGCCAAAACAGACTTTATTGGGTTTGTTTTTGTAGTTCCTGATATCTTCCATGTCTCTTTATGGATTCTCTTATATTCAAAATACATGCTGCTTAACAATAGATTTAGAAGTTCACCTAAGTGGCAAAGCCTCTGTTCGTTGTTCGTTTTATCTGTAATAATGCTTGTCGGCGACTCCATTGCTGCATTCTTCATTACCAATATTTGCATTAAGGTCAACCAGCAATATTTTTGCATCTTATCTGCATACCTTTTCACATTCACTTTATAGGTTATCACAGAATTGATCTTTAACTTCTTCTGTTGGTGCATAGGCGTTAATAAAAGTAATGTGAAATCTTTTTTATTCGCACTGTACATATCCTGCCGTTAATTGGTTGAAATTTTATTATGACCTTCTTTCGCCTTTTTTATTAGAAAATCTGTTCCTTGTTACCCTTGTCTCTCTTCACTGTAGGACAGTACGTATTCATTCTTATCGATTGTAGATTTACAACCCCACCTAATTTCTTGTAGGGCTGTTATGTCTATTTTATACTTAATTAGTTCTTCTTGCATCTTTCTAGCTCGTAACATGTTTGGACATTTCACGTTTTAATATTACTATTCATGTTCATATACTTATTTCGTAACATGGGCTTTTTCCGTTGAACAGTTCGGTTCCGCCATTTTTTTACAGAGCGGGGTTGCAACCTCACGCCGAACCTTCCTCATTCATCTAGGCTTACGACCGTCATCAGTAGTCATTAAGTTATTCAATACAACCAACGTCTCCTAAAGATGGAGTTACGCAAGTTCTTTTACTGTCTTTAATTTTCAAAAACGCATCTCTGCTACCCATTTCCGTTGCTCAGTAAAGAAATTAAAAAAAATATTGTGATACGAAGAAGTAAGGGTGAAGGTAAAAAACTAGAAACGAATAGGATAAAGAGGATTATAATAAAATGAAGGAACAAGCAAAAACAGTTGGCAAAACTGCAAAAAGAGAAACATAGGAAGAATGTAAAAAATAATTGCGGGAAAGCTACACAACGAAGTTTTTGGGCCAGAGTGAGAGTAATGAAAGGGATGAAAACAAAAGAAATTGTGGGAATAAAAGACAAAGATAATATAATGCAGATATACATTAATAACACTGTAAGGGTATGGAAAGCATATTAGGACGACAAATTTAGAAAACAATAGAAGAACAGGAAGAAACCAGTGAACATAAGAAGGAACAATCACATGTAGAAAACATAAGCAAAGAAAAAATAAAAGAAGCGATAAAAAAACAGGCCGAGCAGGAGGAGAAGACAAAATAGAACCAAAAATAATTAACTAATGTACCTGTGAGAGAACCAAGAGTAATATCAACAGACTAGGAAAAAGTCTATTAATACCTTTATACAAGAAAAGAGAACAAGTAAAATGTGATGATTATAGAGCTATATGCTTGTCATCGATAAGCTTTAAGATCTGTACAAAAATAATAGAAAAAAGAATAAGACAATTCATAGAAGAGGAGATTGAAGAAACAAGCAACATTCATGCCGGGAAGACGACCAATAATATTTTTATAATAAGAAACCTAATAGAGAGAAACTTAGAGAATAACAAACTTTTTGGCGTTTATAGACGTCAAAGCGGCGTTCGACTCAATAAAAAGAGGGTTTATGTGGAAGGGCCTAAAAGAAATTAATATCCTGAAAACACTAATATAAATAGTAATAAACTGATTAAAAACACTGAAAATAGAATGAAAAGTGTTCAGACAACCCAAGAATACCAAAGACGAGCTGATAACAATGGACATACTATGGTACACAGACCACATTGTGCTAATAGCAGACGCAAAAAGAATATGCAGAAACAAATGGATATAGGGATTTAAAAAATCAAATTGAAGAAAATGGAAATAAACATACAGAAAAGTAAAATAATGGTGATAAATGAGAAGGAGCTAACCTATGAATACCTAGAAAGCCTTATAACGAATGATGAGAACATAGACGTAGAATAATCAACTAAACTTTTACTAAACTTTACAGAAAAAACACGTAAGAAAGATCAATACACTAGAGATGAAATACTTAAGAAAAATGCGATAGAATTAGTAACAAAATAATCGGAGAGATGACTAAACAAGAACCAATAAGCAAAATACAAAGAAGACAAACTAAACTGGTTCGGCCGAGTGACTAAGATGAACCCAAAAAGATTAACCGTGTGGGTTTGGGAAGCAAAAAAATACAAGAAAAAGAAAGGGGAAGACCAAGAAAAATATAGTTACAACAAATGATAGATATGATAAATGAAAGGGACAAAACAATAAAAGAAATAAAAAATTGCATTCAACAGAAAGCCTGGTAAAAGGGGATGAATAAAAAGAATATAACTCGAATTCGACACCCGAAAGGGTACTAAGAAGGGATAAAAAAAAATAAGTAATTTTCTCTATTATATGGCTTGATACTTTCGAGATAGACCACACATATCACATAAAAGTATTCATTGTGTGATTTAATTTTATATCTGAAAAGTTGAGATGCGACAGTGAGAATATGTAATAAACATTACTGCACACACCTGAATCTTCATATGTACAAAATTCAACTGATGCTAGAGCATAAGCTAACTGACCATTCTCACTGATAGATAAAAATAGAGAGATATACCTGGCATTCCTAGACCTCAAAAAGCATTTGCAATGTACTAAGGCGCCAAATATGAAGGGCACTAGAGAAATTGTAGACAACCAAAAAACTACTAAGGCTAATTAAAAGCCTGAACAGAAATATAATAAAGCTAAACGGGCAAAAGTCACAAGATTTTAGATTAGTTAAGGGAGCAAAACAAGAGAACAGCCTTAGTCCGTTGCCATTCGTGCAAAAATGTAAAAATTAAGTTACACAGACAATACTAGTATATTACAATCTAAATCATATAAATACAAAAAATTTAATCGTTTCAGATGCTATATTCATAACAACAGAAAGAAACTATAGAAGAGCAGAAGTACAAATTATTATAGAAGAAGAATACGTTGGAACAATAATAAACAAGGACAGAAGGGTAGAAGTAGAAATTAAAAACAAAATAAGCAAGGCAAGCAGACTATATTACCATATTAACAACACTATAATAGAAAAAACGAATTAAACGTCAAAGCACAGATGCACCTCTTTAAGACCATATACGTCCCCACTCACACTACTAAATCAGAAATGTGGACGGTGCTTGACAAACAAATCAAAAATAATAACATTTGAAATGAAATACTTGTGAAAAGTACTGGGGGAA
Organism: Sinelater perroti; assembly: GCA_036346155.1. NCBI lineage: Eukaryota > Metazoa > Arthropoda > Insecta > Coleoptera > Elateridae > Sinelater > Sinelater perroti. The sequence continues at coordinate 1,105,483 of JARFIY010000276.1, forward strand.
ACGAAGAGAGATAGAATAAGGAACAGCAGTGTAAGAAATGATCTGAACCAACAACAAGTAATACACGAAATAGAGAAAAAACAACTAAAACAGTACTTATCCGGATGGAGGCTGATAGATACCCCAATGGAAAGACAAATGGAAGAGCTGGCTAGGAAGAAAGGGAAAACCATAAATGGGGTTAGGAGAATGTCAAGGGACCGTGGAAATGAGGTGAAAATCAGACCTTGGGTTATTCTGTATTTTCAACCTCCTTTGCCAGACCTACATTTTGGTATGAATGTAAAATCCATATCAACAAAAATCGGTTTGGCTTTAAAACTCAGATCGAGTGGCTTACAGACACAATTCTAATTGAACTCCATATTTACAGTATGTATCGCCAACTTGGTCCCGTGGTAGAAGGGCGGGCTGTGATGTGGACAGACCCGGGTTCATTCTCAGAGCTCTCCGCTGCCCTGGCGTGTGGTCTACACAATCACTAAAAATAATTGAGTATCTACGTTCACTTTGAACAAGGGGTAATAATGGCGGTCGTCTAAGGCACGATGCTTGCTACATCGTCCCGCATCAGAGATGGTGCGCGACGACTGGGCACAGTAGCCAACATATGGGAACCTTAATCTCTCTGTTCGGCGGTCGTGCTCCCACGCGGGACATTAGAGCCTTATCATTATTATTATTATTATTCTAGTCGATGATATTAAATTTTAGCACTACCAGTCTTTGTCTTAGAAATTTTTGATTGGACATGGTATATAGAAATATTTCGAAAACAATGAACAATCAACGCGGGTCTTTTGTTTTCATCTACAAATATGACATTTTGAGTAAGGCTACTTGTATGTTGCTTAAATTATTTTTAACATAAATCATGATAGAGCCTTATAATTCAATTTAGCTAAAAATTAAAAGGTATCACATTATTTACGTAATTTCGCCATTGTTACTGATGCTTCGTTACAGATGCAAAATAACAAGCAGGTAAGGCAACCTACAAAAACAGTCTGCACTGTTGATAGCAACCTTGCACGAATTAAAGAATCTCTGCTACAACTTGCAAACGCCAGCGCTAACAATGACAGCACCAGCAACCCAGAATTACGCGCAGCCCCCAAGAACTTGTCCGCTCAAAGCCTAGCTGATAATAGAACAGTCTGTACACCACATGGAATGGGCCAAATGATTACTGCAGCTGCAGGCGCAAACGAAATTTTAGCGCGGCAGAGTAGAAACGTAATGGAGCCTTTCGGCTTCATAACCCACCGGACGCTGCGAAGAGACGTTCGCAAGCATTACAAACCAAGCAAGCTCTCGTACATCATTGAACGTATTTCCGAGAGCGATGAGGTGCTCGAAAGCAGCTACACGCCGCAGCCGAGAAAGGTAAGCAGCAGCGCAGGTTCCTCGCCGGAAAGCAGCGCCGTGAAGTTGGTGGTGACAGCAGTTATTGAGCCCCCTCCACGGAAAAGACACCCTGACAGCTGCAACCCGCAGCTAAAATTGAAAGTTAGGAAAAATGCGCCTAACGCGCAAAAGAATCGTAACGACTTTGGAAGCAATCGAGGTGGTAAAAAGTCCCAAAAATGAGAAGTATAGAAATAGCAATCCTTTTAGAGAAATAACGTTGCCCAAGAGTCTATTAAAATTTAATGATGTTATAATGAGGGACCACCAGTACTCAAACCCGGTACATGATAAAGAAAATTATAATATAGAACTGACCAAAGATGAAGTGACAGAAGGTAAAGCAGTCAAAAAGCGCAAGTTGCAGAGGAGGAAATTTAAAAAAGCGCCTGCAAAGCCTCAGGTGTTTTATGAAGACACAATCATGCGAGATGCTGTACTCCAGGATGATGAAAGCTTGTATGACGACGAAGCAATAATCGGCAGAACGGGGCAGTACAAACGTAAACTGGCGTCTAAATCAAAAGATGAGCCTACGCGTGTATCGCTGCAACAACATCAGCCAAGCGATTCTGATGATTTTCCAGAACTGGAAGTGGAAGTTGAGTCGCTTCACAAACCCTTCATATTTGAGCCTCTTACATCCTCCGGTTCCGACACGGAATCCTCTATAAAGGTTGACAATCCAGACGAGATTGTTTTGATGGATACTTCCGGCTTTTCTGCAAATAATGAATATTCAATAAATAACATGGAAGTGGCAGAGAATATAAATAATTCACGCACAACTATAGAAAAACATAATGCTAGCCAGTTTGAAGAAAATTCTGATCCAGTAGCCCCCTGCGAACTCTACTTTTCGAACTATCATCCCATGAAAAGTTGGAGTGAAACTGGTAATGCTATATTGTCTACATTTTTTACTATTACCATCTTTTCTTTAATTGCAGGTTCATCAATCACCCCCAGAAGCTTCAAAAAGTAAGCAGCTACTTAACTTGCGCTATTTCTTATCATTGTGACTACAGGCCTCAATAAATGATTTTTCAGCATAGTGAAGACGTTCTTGTCCTCTTACGAGGCTGTTGTTCAAAGATCGTTACAGTTATTTCAAATACCAAGTAGTGATGATGACAATAATGTAGCTAAGTTGGGTGAGCTTGATAAGATATAAACGTATACTTATGGCAACTAGGGATGCTTTCAATGAATGTATAATCTTTATTTTGCAATAAAATACTCTGCAGGTACTTACACTACTAATTTTATGTATATCACATTTTGATCGTACATTAGCCGTTTGCACTGAGAATCTGGCAATTCAGAAAAATAAAACTTAAGAGGTACAGAAATACCAATGTGTAATAACCCCTTCATGTTTTATTGTATAAAAACCTTCCAAATTGCGCACCCTATAGTATTCATGTAAAAATTTAAACAACAAAAAGTTCACCTTAGAATGATAATGTGACATATTACATGTATAGAATGAAATCGAGTATCACATGTGAGCATCTCTATCTCACTGTTATATTTTGGAATCGGTTTTAAGTTTGGTGATGACCATTTGCTCTTTAATACCCTGGGCGTGGCTTACATGTTTGCAAAAAATGTTTACAGGAAGAAGAAACATATCTGCTATGCAGCTGTGTTGTAGAGTTTTGCAAAAATCAATTTTTTAACCTACGACCAGTATATTAAGTAACTGCACTCTACGTTATAGGCGCCCAAATGAGACCCATTACTAGCTCTAATTGCATAGTGGCAGCATACTAGAAGTTGAAGTAAGAGCAGTTGTGCATCTGATTATATGATAGAGTAACATAATCTTGTACAACACCATATAACTATGATTATTGAATGGTGTAATAGATAGGAGGCAGAATGCTTATCAACCAGAAACACTTCTATTCCTAGAAAAAATGAGATGTCATTTAAATGAGAAAAATGTGTCTACAATGTAGACTGTACTCAGATGCTCTAACAATATCACTTTTTTAGGTTTATTTGCTTTAGTTCACCAGGAGAGTGATATTGACAAAACGAATTTTATAAAAAAGCGACATTGATCAAAGAAATGAATGAATAAATATAAAATAGATTTATTGGGCTAAAAAAGTATCACAGAGACTGGTGCGTGGAAGATTTTTCTCTCAACATTTAAAAATCGCGCAATACAATTATGGCCATTCAACTTGCACACTTGGAATATAATAGGTCATCATCAAATCACTGCTAATAAAAGAGCAAAACAAAAAATCGAAAATTGCACAAGAAATCTTTGAAGGGTTAAATGTGGGTAATTTAACCCTTCAAAGGCCAGTGCTACCATTTGGTAACGTGACATCAAACTGCGCCATCTGCCAGAAGTTATGCAAAATTGATGCATAGGTTACGTTTAAGAGTAAACGAAAGTGTGTTTTAACAATTAGTGCCAAAAATTCAAAGTTTTACGATGAATTTTGTTACTTTTATTATATTCCCAACAATTGCTACATTTTTGTAGTGAATATAATGGATTTCCATTTAGAGTAAGTAAATTCTTATAACATTTTGTTCACATTTTCGAGGTTGTATGTCAATTTCTGGCATCACTAACTTCTACTCTAAGGTTACATGCATTGTTTGTTGTTAACATATAATTTACTACTTAGGGGTTGAAACTTTTTTGCTGGTGTTACCATATAGCAACACTAACAGTTTGTATGATACAAAATAGCAAAATAGATTTTTTTTTCAATCATATTTTTACGTTTTTAGGCGAAGCTTCACGTTGAAAGAGGCTTTGGAAATGGTATATAATGATGAAGATGACTTGAACCAAATTTACATTGAGCCATTGGCGGATGAGAATTCTGGTGAAGAAGATGGTCCGGGTTTGGTAGATAATCTCAGCAGTCCACAGCTCGCGCCAGTGCTGAAGTTGGAATGTCAAATATAGATGCAAATACTAACGATGCACAGAATAATTGCCAGAATCAAAACTTTTTAAAACCAGACGAAAAAGAAAACACAAAAGGAGACATTGTTCAATCAGCTAAACATTTTCCAAAATTTGATCATTCCAAATATGAAAACTTGACGAATTTAGAAATATTTGAAAAATTTATAGATGAGGAAATCATCAATAATTTAGTTGGAGAAAGTACGTATTCTTTTTAAACGACGGTAATCCTAAAATTTCTGCCAATGAAGTTAAATGCGTTATTGCTATATTTATACTCACAGGATATGAGCTGCAGGGAAGAGACTCTTATTGGGATAAGTGATATGACATGAAGAACACGATGGCCACCAATGCAATGAGGCGAGATAGGTTTAGGCAAATTTTAAAAAAATTTGTATTGTGCTGATAATACAAAGACAGATAAAAACGAACGGATGTGGAAACTGCGCCCTCTAATAAATAAACTGAAGAAAAAGTTTTTAGAGAATTGCATTCCTGAAGAATGCATGGATTTTGATGAGTCAATGATCAGATACTATGGCATTCATGCAAGCAATTCATACGTGGAAAACCAATAAGATTTGGTTATAAAATGTGGTGTCTAAATATGCCATCCGGATATCTTATCAATTTTGGCGTGTATCAAGGAAAAAATCCCGCAGCCAATTCTGATTAAAATCACAGTTCGGCAAATGTGCGGTATGATTGACAAGTTTCGTGAAGAGTACAAAAAGCTTCCGATCAAATTTTACTTTGACAACTTGTTTATTGGTTTTAATATTCTGTTTCATCTCAGAGAAAGGGGATATGGTGCCACTGGAACAATTACAGAAAATCGCATTCCCAGAAGCTGTCTATTACCACATAAAAAAGATATGAAACGTAGAAGTTGAGAAGAATTTAATTCAAGAATCAGCAAAGATGATGGTATTATTGTCTTGAAATGGATGGATAATATAAACAGCGCAACATTAACATGCCTAAAGAATTTTGCCAGTAGGATATGTTCAACGTTACTCTCAGACAGAAAAGAACATAATTCAAGTACAAAGACCATCTATAATTGCTCACTACAATCGTTACATGGGAGGAACTGACTTGTTTGATGAAAATGTTTTTAGATATCAAATTAGTATTAGACGAAAAAAGTGGCTCATAGATGTGGCAATAGTAAACGCCTGGCTTGTTGCTCATACGATCAATTTTTGTTAACAATCCCCCAAGCACTTCCTCCAATGAAATTCTTTACATCTTAATTTTCATAAAAAAGATCGCATTATATCTCAAAAAGTGCCAAGTTACCTGAGATGATCGAGGGCAATGCTGTCTAGTTTGTCTCTGAAGTCCAGTCACTCATTCTAAATGACTTTCTACCATACCAAGTAATCAACATTGATCAAATAGGCATTAATCTAGAAGCCGTCTTGGATTGTACTTTCAAAGTTCAAGGAGGAAGTCATCAAGTACCTCCAAATACCATCCAACATTAAATAACTATAATCAGTCAACTTAAATCTCCTTTGTTTATATGTATGACAATTGGACACAACAGATATTCTCAAAACATGGAGAGAATACTTTATGAAAAAGTTTGATCTAAAAGAGAAAGACAGAGTAGAAAGAGAATATATACGAGGAGAATGATAGGAAGTAGATAGAGATATAGAAATGGAAAAACTGGATACAGCCATTGGAAAATTAAGATAAGTAAAGCAGCCGGAGAAGATAAAATAGATCCAGAGATGGTAAAGTACCTGGGACTACAAGGAAAAAGATGGCTTCTAGAGATTTATAGAGGCCTGTAGAACAAACCAAACACCTGTGGACTGGAAAGACAACATAATTGCGCCAATATATAAAAAAGGCAATGTGACAGAATGTGAGAACTATAGAGCAATACGCCAGGCACCAGTGATAAGTAAAGTATATACAAGAATAATAGAAGAAAGAATAAGGAACCAGTTAGAAAATAAATTAGAAGAATAACAGGCGAGATTTAGAAAATATAGAGAAACAACCAACAATATATTTGTTATAAGAAATGTACCAGAAAGATATCATGTAAAATCTTAGCATTTATAGCCTTTGATACAGTCCAGAAGGAAATAATACAAAGTGCAATGAAAAGTTTAGAAATATCTCAAGAGATGATAACACTTGTAAGCAACATCTATCGAAATGTAAGAATACGAAAATAAACGGAGAAAAGTTAGAAAAGGTATATTCAAAGAAAGGCATAAAGCAGGAAGACAGTCTTAGCCCATTACTATTTATAATAGTAACAAACCTCTGATATATGTATTCATCACGCAATTATATCAAACTCCATAACATTCCTTGTTAAAATTACACATTGATAAGGCAATGAAAAAATAAATTACAATAATCAAATTCCCATCCATATCCAAATCACTTTCCCTCGTTTATAACGTGTTTTCAGGTCTGCATAAAACAGAAAATTATATTAGGAAATAATAATCGCAATAATCCAAATTATCGTAACTGACAAATGCTTTCATTGAAGAATTTTCACTGATACACTACCAAATAGATTGAACTTTGTGTATTTTAATAATTTTTCATTGTCTGCCTTTCATTCCACAGAATACATCAAGAAGCCACATCATATTCAGTCATTTTGGAGAACTCTATATAGATATCAATGTTTTTATGGTGATGCTAAGTTGTTTGGCTTATATTACACCCCTGCCAATTAAGACATCCCATGGTCACAATCACTATTTTTGAGTAAAGTGCAGCAACTTGTTTGTAAATGGTACTCACCACAACAAAACAGATTACAAACTCATAAAAAAATTATTCTTGTCCTTCCAAAAACTCAATTGGAAGACCTATTTTTAGTGTTGCATTGTTAAATGAGAAATGCATAAGTATACTTTAAAGTTGGAAGCGGAACCCCTCCCGTTCCCTGAGTAATAGTTTGAGCTGCTGCTTTAATTCCAATGGTAACACCAAAGAGTCCACGTCGTCTTCACACTTTAAGTATGATCGCACCACCAGCAGCATTTTATACCGGAGACTGTACAAAGGAACCGTCACTGCAATCAGTACGCGAGGAGTAATGTTGTGAAAGCTCTTCCACCACGGTCTTGGCATGTACACAAACTCCTTGTCGATCAGCAGCCTATCTTTAGTTATAGAATCCACAGCAATCCACGGGTGCGTCTCAAAAGTATCGATATCAACGAACTGCTTCATCTCTAAGCTGTGGTATCTGAGGAATTCTCCTACGTAGTTGATCCAGATGATGTCCACCGAGCGGCTGGTCAGGTTCACCAGGCGGATATGGATGCGGTTGCGGCTCTGGATAGATCGCAGCTCGTTAGCTGGCGGCCGGTATTCCATGCTGGTAGGGCTAAATCTCAAAATAATCTTTGTATTTTTCAAGTTTTTACATTTATTAAAACTAACCTCAAAAACTCATTCGTTGCTAACTTCAGCTAATATGAACTGCAATTTTGTAGAACCTGAGTCTAACCACAACAATGGCAGTGTGTGTAGCAATCATTGGAAAAGATGTACGTATGCCAAGTTGCGTATACAAAAAATAGCAAATATTTCACAATAATTAAGGCTTTTAATAGCTTACTGAAATACCACGTCCGTGTTTTTTAAAAATTCACTTTACAGTTGAAATTATTGACGAGCGTCAAAGGTAGATTACATATAATGTTTGCAATCGTAGGGTATTTTATTACGTTCAGGTTGTTTTGCGCAAGTCGCGCCACACGCCTGCATTTCAAAACTTTATTGTTATAGGCTCATTCGTAAAAGTCATCATGATGTTTCTTGAAAATAGTAGCTTATAGATTGACGGGCTCATGTGTCATGTCATTAAGACGTAATCAAATATACAGCTGAAAACACTTATTATAGCTTGACCATATAAGTAAAATAGTGGGTCATTAGTTTATACACGGTGTTTCAGAATTCACCGAAATATTTCACCTGCCTAAACCCTGATGAAGAACTCTCTTTTCAATATAAAGTGCTATCTTCGTTGGACGTGGTAGATGAAAAGCTGAACAGCGGCAACAAGACCGGCTCCGACATGAGAGAACTCTACTTGGGAATGTTATATTCTCTCGAAACACACAAAATGTATCCTTTCTTCAGTTTTCATGCTTACATAAGTTATGGTTGTACCTTAATTAGAGTTTCAGATATGGATATATAACGAACACCAAAATTAAATTTATTATAGTTGTTGATTCCACCAACACGGCGTTGCGGGACAATGAAATACGATCCGTAAGTTTGGGTTTTCTGTGAATTTTTGCGAGTTTTGAGTGAAATTGTTGTTTAGATGTTCAGAAAATTACATTCCATTTATGTGGACAACGTTTGTAATCCCTTCTATGTACCGGATGAGCCTATAGCATCAAAGTAAGTGATTTAACACACTTGTAAAGTTATGATAAGTGAACTGATAATTACCATGGTGAAACCTTAATGTATTATCTTTAAGTTTTAAAATTCTGTTTTAATCTTCTGAAAACTTGGCTATTTAACCAAGACCATCACTCACCCTCACTATTTCTTTTAGGATTTGTCTTATTGTCTTTTTTAACATTGAGTATTATAACTATTTATGTGTTGGTTCTGTTATTAGGGCAAAAGTTACATTTAGCTAGAAACTTCACTATTAGGAGTAGTGTTGAAGGATTTTATAATATACTTCTACACGTTTTTCGTTTTCCCCTTTTATAAGATGCTCTTTGTCAAACCATAACTACTTAAAAGTGATAAACTTTCAGCAAACCTAAATTGGTTGTAGGTATTCTTAATGTTGATTTATTTTGTGATGAGAGTATTCTGTTAGTCACCTAATCTCTTCAATATGAAGATGTTCCTGATGAAATGTGATATAGTGCTTACTGAAGGTTTATCTACCACAACATTATTTTCTTTTTTGTTTATGAAAGTTTGTACAAGTAATATAGAAAGTTATTTATGAACTTCATATCTGTGTCTGCCCAGCCATTCATTTGAGTGCAAGATATCTCTGAAAGCACTATAATTATCATATTAGCTTATATTTGTCCACTGCAGAATGCTAATAGCAAGGAAGACCCTCAGGATATTACCACTCACACTTTATGTCTGTGTGTCACAATTACTTCAAATAATATTTAATAATAATTGATATTTGGTCATGTAGAATAATCCATAAATTTTGGATGGAAAACAAAGAGACTGAGGATTAACTAATATCCACAAATAATTTCTGCAGCTTCTTTAACAAAGTTGAGATGGACACTATACTAACTGTATCTTATTAAAATCAATCTCACAACCTGTCACATGATTGTTTAATGCCAACATTATCAAAACTTAGTGGCATACCAAAGATGAAATTCAAGAGAAAAATGAAAAGAAAGTAGGAACTTTAGATAAAATACATCTTTACTTCCGGTCAAACCGGTCTCGAGATTTTCCGATCAGGCTGATTTTTGGCGTCTGGACTTGACGTATGGACTTCAGTTGACTACTGAAAATGTTATGTTTCTATCTATCACAGATCAAAAATTATAAGGCGTGACAGATGTCAGAAATGACAGAAATAGAAGCTGGTCTCCAGCTTGGAAGCTGCCTTGATCAAAAGTTTAAAAATAAAAGGACGGAGAGACATTACTCTCTACATAAGGCTTCTCATTTTAATGTATAGATGCCTAAAAGGGACGCAGAAGTGTACTTGGGAGTTTCATAGAAATAAAAATCGAATAACAACCCATGAGTACCACATGATGAAAATGACAAAATAATTAATATCTTTAATAGATAAAAGAGCTTATGGAAAATTATGTATTTAAACTTATCAAAAATACACTAATAACCTTTGCCACCACCTATACATGTGAAAGTCGACTTCCTTTAGCGGGAAAAAAACTGATAGTTCATTGTTAGTTACACTGTAAAAGTAAGAAGTCATTTTATTTTAACTTTACAATGGAATGAGATAATCGCAAAAAATTGTAGCTGTTAGAATTCACTAGAAGCTAGATGTTTATGGTCTTTCCAATAAAAAATGACTGATGTAGTCAAGTTAGTGGCCACATTGACTGATAAATATCCTCAAATCTAGAAACAAGTAAAATGTGCTATGAATTGACAGGTAGTATGAATATTGCCCCTTTGCTGGAAGAATATTTATAGTTCCTGTTAGATTCTCAATGGTTGTGCAACTTGAATTTTATAAACGGAAAAGTGCATGCCTCAATGACAAATATTAAGACATGCTTAATAGCTAAGGTATTAGATTAGCATGTTTCTGGCCAATAATGTTTTAATCATCTGAATGTTAATATTTCAAGTTGCTGTATAAATTTTATCAGTTTGGCTTTTGTGTTTCACTGAACTCTATCCGTCTTCATAACCTACTAAGAGAATCTAAGCACGGGTTAGCATCAATTGTTACATAAAAAGAGTTACAAAACAAGATTAATAGAGCCACACGTCCCCAAAAAATTTATTTTTGTCACTGTGCTTAGTCACCCTAATAACATTGTCTAAACAAGAATGGAATGAGAGGGTAAACAATGCAACTAAACTTCTAAAGGAATAACACATCTGTGTGGCTTCATTACCTCATTGAAAAATATCAACTTTTAACACAGAAGGTAGCACAGAAAGTACTGCTGTGTGTTTGCTATAATAGAGCATTCAGAATTCCACCAATTACATGCCCTGCATTCTACTTTAAAAGTGAAACACAATTTGAATCTTTACTGAATTGGCCACATTTACTCTAAAGAATTATCTTCTTGAATCTTCACTCCTTCTTCTCACTTAACCCGCAGCTACTATCGAGCAGTTACCATTTAACATTTACTACTGATGGGTCCTGAGGACCCATATAATAATTATGTAATATATTACATTGGAATTTAATTTTATTATAAAACTTGTTTAATACATTGTTAGTGGTACAAAAATGTAGATATTATTTTTCAACAGGACTTATGCGTCAACATTTTTATCTTTATGAACGCAGTTGCATTTTAAAGACAACACTTCTCCTAAGTGATTTTTTTAAAGATTTTTAAATGTACATCTTTATTTTCAATCTTTCAAAAAATGACGCATTGAGGTTTCACTGGACATTTGTAGTAGTAATTAACAATATCTATATTTGCAGGTCTTTTGATAGGAGTGTGAAGCATATAATGACTGGAGCTTAGCATAATTCTTATATTTATGTAAAAATGTATTAATCTGTTCCATAATTATCCTTGTATTATCTGTTATAAGCAGTAAAATAGATAATTCGTTCATATGAAATATATTCCATTAGGAAACATTCCAATAGACAATGAAGGCAAGCCTTTATACAATTATGTGGTGGTGGATGTTGGAAACCATGTGCCACATAAATTGTGTATAAATGAACTGATTTACATCTTGAAAAGTTTCCGTGATGATGATTGTATATAAGTGAGTTTATTTTGACGATATGTTTTTAGGAAAATTGCATATGGCGTTCTTTTTTACTACTCTAGAAAAACAAATCTGAGGGCGCAAGGTCCGGAATTTTGGTAGCCATAGTCCAGCTGAGGTGCATGGAGTTTCTGGCACCGAGTGCTGTAACACCAGCCTGTTGGAAATGGACATTCTATATAGTTGGCATATGAATAGATACAGAATGTTTATAAACAATTTGGGCTCTGCACGGTTAACTTCTGTCCTTTTAGAATAAACAAACCATGACTTTTTGGGATGAGGGTTTCCAATACTCTATTATTTCACAGACTGAAGTTTCTCTTCTAATCTCATGCAAGATTAGACACTTAAAAAACGTCTCCATATCTATACTGTACACCTGCAGCAACTCAATAGTTGCCAATGCATACTTTCACACATTTCTGGTTCTGCTGAGTGATAAGAGTATGGGAAACCCATTGTGCACAGACCGTTATCAATTTCATGTTATGGGTCCAGTTCTGCAGCTCATTCTTGAGTTCCCACACTTGGTTACTAAACTTGTTTGGACGTTTGAAACAGTCATTCCGTCCCTCCAAAAAAATGAGGCCGCCCATCGCTAACCATCATTCATGCTTCTATAGTTTTCCGCTTTGTCTACAACTGCACTTGCAACACTACATAAATGACTCGCTATCTTTGCTTCTGAGCGTTCTGTAATACCGTTAATGACGTCACATATCAATCTGCAACATAACGGAGTTTTAAAGCCCAAAATAATTTTAATTCTTGTGCATTCATTATTTTGTAAGGCTTGTATAGCTTCTTCTAAATTGGAAGGTGAGCTATATTCACTCTGAAACAACTCTCTTGTGTCTTCAACAATTTCTACAATTTTATTTTCACATCACACAATGAGCCTATTGCTCCAGGGAGTACCATGAAGTTACTGCATCTCGTAAAATTTTCTTATTAAATCTCGCCCTGTCACGATATGGGAGGATGTAAAACTTCTCTTTCAATACTTATCATCAAACGTTTTGGCTCCGAGGCGACAATTAGTATAAAATCAGTGGAAGATGATACATACACTTTTCTGCTGTGATACGTGATTACTTCAACGTATTTTTCTTGTATGAGAGTGAATCAAACATAAACCGGAATTTCTTTTTGAGGTGAACAGAGAGGGGTGTGGCTTCCGAGCATTGTAGGGATCCCCTCCCTCCATAACGTATTTTGCACCACCGATTCTTTAGTCAGTATCGCAAGGTTAAACCAAGAGCTTTCCTTGTCCATTGCGCTTTAAGTTTTTCACAACAGAGGGCGTAAGACCATCCGAAATCTTGAGAAGACTTAAGGCGCAGTTTAAGGATAACTCCCTTAAAAAGCCGCGAGTGGGATTTTTGAGCGGACGAGGTGTTAAAATTAAGGTCACCAACGTCGTCTGAGGACCAGTGTGACTGAAAAGAATATTCGCATTGTTTGCCACCTTCTTGAAGATTACTTAAAAGTTAAAGTTAAGAATAACCTACGGCAGTGTTGAGGTAATTATTTCTGGCGGTCTTAGTGTCCACAAGATGAGTTTGTCATCTTTTTACTGGAGCTAAGGAACGGCAGCTGGAATCCTGGAACACCCTTCCCACAGTCCAGGGAGTTTATCATCCTGCAGTCATCAATTGTTTGAATCACGTTCATGTACGACTGCCCTATTGTCACAAACAACTTTATTTTATGATAGTAGGAAATGTGTTTCTACGTACCATCTATGTTGTAAATTGGTCAGGTTTTTACATTTCGTTTAGCCATTTCTTTGTTGACGTAAATTATTCAGACCGATTTCAAATCCTTAAGTGTGAAACCAATCTTCAAGTTCATCCATAGATTTTTGCAGGGAGTTTACAATTTACGTAATAAAATATAACGTTATATTTGTGCTCTTAATTGTTAGGTTGAATTAAGAAAGTTCTGATTGCAATTATTCCATCTCGAACCCAATCTATTTCTGCTTGATCTTGTGTATATAATTTGTATAAGAAACTTCGAATGCTCAGGTTGTCACAAATCTAAGTGGGGTATGTGCAATGAAGAGCAACTGATGAGCACATACATAAATAGTTACTCTCACCATTGGATTATTCAAATGATATTCAGAGATCTCTTGGATGCCTTTAGTACTCTAAGTAAGAATGGTGCTGATATTAGCAAAAATTCTCTTTCTCTGGAAAGCTCAAATCTATATTTCAGCTTCGGTCTGTCTCAAGTGAGGAACTTCACTAACAAGAGTAAAAACGACGGCTCTTTTATACCGTCACTTTATAGTCTTGAAAATAGAAAGATGTGATGTGCAGTGATACAAGAAGTACTAGTGACTTCCAGTGATGATCTGATTAAGGAAAATCTCTTTAACTCAAGAATATTAGTAACTTCAGTGAGCAAAATGCTAAATAATTCTCATATTTCTAGAGATACATTAAGCTGACAAAGAATTATTTTATCTGCTACATGTTAAGCAATTCACAATAAGTTTATAAAACAAAATTGTCAGACAAGGTCTTTAACCCTACTAATCCACACAAGAACAGAATCATCTATGACATTATGAACAAATTTGGGGCTTTGACTGAACAAGGACCAGACTGGAGCCTAGATGATCAAACAATCAACTCATGCTGCAATGTTTTGGGGCGACATTAACCTTGCTATAAAAAGGCATCAGTGGTGATTGGTGGCAAAACCAGTATTTGCCTAATTAGAAAATTTTTCAAGCACTAGTTTTGCTTTTCACTGTCTTCTAGTTCAATTAAGTTATTATCTGATACAAATATGGTGTGAATACATGAAAATCACAAGACCAAGTCATTGTTACTAGTTCCATTCTAGTCATGAATTTTCTACTGTCACTGCTTTCTCACTATAAACTGGGGACGTGTGGACATCTAATGACAAAATGTTTTTACTAGAACTTCATTATAGCAGTTATTACCAGTCTGCTACTATATTGATTCACTTCACTTGTCCCACCTAAAAACCTGATTTGACTCGAATTCGAACTGTAGTTTACTCATCACTCCATTAGTGGCTCCCATTCACTCGACTGGTTTTGGTATATTGATTGCAAGTTGAAGTATTTCTGATAACATTAGGTCCTTAGCAATTAAAATTATTAGATTAGCTCTTTCTTCTTTCTAAACAGACACAACTAAAGGCGATTATAAATTAAAAGAGTGGTGTTAAAAATGATTTCTAATGCGTGGGGTTGTAGATTGTTCTGGAGTTATATTTAAACATTTCACAAATCATTGCAACCCACTTCCAACTATGCATTCTACATGCTTGGAAGTAGCATGCAAATATGAGTAAACTAACTTACATGACTTCTGCCTCTATTGCTACTTGCAGAAAAAGAATCAGAAATATTATAATATTGTGGAACACATTTCCTGCTTTGTTAATATTGTGCCTTATTTTGTTAAGAGCAGCAATAAAATAGTGATAATCTGAAAGACATACATGTTGCAGAGGAGTAAGTTAATAAAACTTCTTCTTCTTTCTCGTTTCCTTCATGCCCTTTCAGGCGTCGGATAAGTTAATAAAACAAAACCAAAATATCCAGAGTTTAATACAATAACAGTGAAGTTCTCACTTGGTTGTGTAACCCTTGAAATCCCCCTTTAACTTGGAGGAAATTCTTTTAGGGCTCTTCAATTAAAATAAGTCTATACAATTCATAAGCAGCTGGTTAAGTTCTTTATAAAACACTAGACCTTGAATTCATGTAATTTAGTGAGTTTAGTATGGTCCAAATCAAGTTGACAGTGGCACTACAAAACAAAAAAAGTTATTTGTATAGTATTTCCATCGTCTAAAATTCAGTTATATTTGATCAGTGATATATTATATATAGAATAATTGCTTCGAGTACATTAAGATACTAAACAATTACTCCAAATAGTTTTCCTTTTAGGACAGTATACAAACATTGGAGACTGCAGATTATAATTTTGAATTTTTAAAGCCACTAAAGAATATTTATTATAGGATGTTCAATAATTCTGTATCAAATCCGCTATGTAAATAGAAATGTATGGATCACCAATTGAAAATTCAACTTGATCAATATCGAATACATTTTAACATCGGACCTTCATTCCTTTTGTGGTGATTGGTGAAAAGTTGATAACACGTGAAGCTTTAACACCCAATATAGTTTAAGTTACAATTTCTTTGAAAAGGATACAAGTGGCTTCTTCATAGTTTTCCTTTGATTTCTACAAAAATCAAATTCAGCAGACAAAGAAAAAACTTAATCTCTCATGGAAATTCAATTCAACCAGGTTATTTTACAACTATTTTTAGTTTACCAACTTACATTTAAAGATCATTTGGTATCATAAGCCATACAACAAATAAAATGACAGAAAGGTTGGAACTCTTGCAAATATGTGAGAAGGATATAAGCAGAAATTTGACTATTAGATCAATATTTTCCTCATATGCTGGGATAAAATATTTGAATTTTTATTGGTTAATTCCATTCATACTTTAATATTCTTTACTGATGGATAAATTCTCAGTACTGATAAAGGAGGTATGGTTTTAAGATGATAACTCGCACCAGATATATGTACTTCAGCAAAATAACTGATGTAACATAAGTTTTGGAAAAAACAGTTATTAAGCAAACAATAGCAAGGTTGCATTGCTTCTATATTCTAACACAATATATAGTTAAAACTGATAAGTGTCAATTATCTTCAATAACACAATTTTCTGCATTCTCTCATTTCTTTCTCTATACAAAAGTAATATCTTTTTTCCAAATCTTTTGAAATATTCTTCATATCTGTTGTTCTTTTTAGGTTTCCCAATCTTTCACATAAATCTTTTAGCGAAATGTACCCAAAATTCTTCATTAGGTCATTTGCATCTACAGCTTCACCTCTAACTTTTCTGACGTAAGTCTTCTATATCAGAAATAGCATACCAGACCAAGACTTTGACAGCAAATTGCTACTTTGGTTTATATTTTACTTCATTAAGACACTTTTCAACGTAGAAGTGCGAAAACTGTCATGAATCCCCATTTCTGAATTGTACAATGTAAAATACTTTTCATCATCCAATGATGAACTGGTTACTAATAAAATGGACATCTTAATACCCTTTAGTAACTGTTAGTACTATTACTATTCCAATCCTCTCTTCGGAATATTAGATAAGTCTGTAATCAAAAGTTTGGGTCTGTCATTTTTCTGTAAATTCATGTATTTTCTTTACATTTAGGTGTATAAATAAGTTCTCAGCTTTAATTTCACAGGACGCAAATCACCGTTTACATGTAACGTATTAGACATTTGGTCTTTAGATCTTCATATTGTACACCAGTAAGATCACAGTATTGCTAGTTGAAAATCTGATTATCTTCTATTCCTCTCGATTTAATGTTGGAATATTTTCAATAATCAAGAGAGCGTGAGAAAGCTGTTTGCAGTGATAGGATATCTCTGTTAAATATCATTGTTAAAATTTTTTTAGTTTTTTGCTTTTTTTGTGCTAGTGGTCATGCTTAAGATTCTTTCAATCATGACATAGGACTACTATAGCGTATACCATAAAGGGCCAAATCCGATTTTTGGGAGTTTTGGGCCAAATTTAGTGATCAAAAACATCTAATTGAATTTTTTCCACAATTTATTGATTGTATAAGCTCAGATATACTTTTAGATACCTGACTGCGACTTAAAGAAATCAAGGAATATAATCCAAAATCCAGTAGTATTTCAATTTTAAGTCATCACATCTTCTACGTTCTCCATTTTTAGTACATAATTTCTACTTTATTGACTTGTTGCAACAAAAATGACATACTACAAAATGATGATTATATTCTAGAAAATAACGGCCATATATCAATTTACAGAAAAAAAAATGAGATAAGTACTTGAGAACCGTCAACACTCTTTTGGTAATCAGCTACTAAAAAAATGTGTATGAGCTGACTGCTTCCCAATATAATTGTATCCTTGCAGATGCATCATTTCTCAATCAATGTTGTTGAGTAAATGTGTTACATGTTTCAATTGCTAACAGTTCACTTATCCATTATTTTAATGCTCTAGTGATCTTAAAGGAAAAGTGAAGTACTGTTAAAAAGATCATGTAATCCATGGCAAAAACATCCTACACTTAAATCACTAACTGGCTGGGCTTGTACTAAATGTGCAAAAGAACGTTCATGTTCACTGAAAGAGACACCACCAAAGACATCAAATCCACAACAGCTTGCATGTTTAGTTAATGATTGAAATATTTGTATCCTTTGAATCTAGACTGCAAGAAGTACTTTGTCAATGGGAAGTTAGCTGAAATGCTAACACAGGAATCGGTAGTAAATATTGTCCAATGACAAGTAGTTTCTGAATCCCTTTGTTACTTGATTTAATCATGAAGACTCATGGGCAATAAACTAATCAAGTTGATGATCATGTTACTTGGTGAAGCAGAACAGCTGCAGAAAACTGTTAAATGTCTCAAGAAGGAGAGAGAGAAATTCATGCTCAAGGGTGCATCTGATAAAAAATTAAAAACTACAGACTAAACAACTAAATTGCTGAACTTCACAGAGCTCACAAGGTAGCGCCAGAGAAGCTCGTCTTGTTTCTTTTTAAGAATGTGAATGGTACAATGAATCAAGACTAGGCCTACAGATTCACGCTTTCATAATTTACTTGAAGGAATGCTGTCAATGTTCCAAGTGATTGTCCGATTATGTGCACCGATGCAACATGTGTGTATGCAGAAAAATCAGCATCAAACGAATATCAAAAGATACACAGTGGTCAAAATTATGAACATAACTACCACTGATGACTATATTATTGACTGCACCAGGCCATGGTCAGCTGCCTTGAACGATGCATCTATAATGCAAAAGCTTATGGTCCACGAGGAATATCTTACTCTTTTCAAACGAATGTTTATTCTTGACTGGAGTTTCCGAGGCATCAAATCATATCTTGAAAGCCAGTAATTTGTAGTCTTCATGCTTAAGTTCTTGTCAGCTAGTCAGAGCCAATTTACAGCAGAACAAAACTCGGAAATGTTACTGAAGCTTTTCATTGTCTTTTTAAGAACTCATTCAAATGCTTTCTTCACTATGTAAGGAACAAACGGGTAAAGCATGCCATCAGTGATATTAAAACTCGTGTTGCATTGTACAACATGTACAATCACAGATCCGAGGTTATTGAAACTTGATGATTTAAGTGATCTGGTTATTGAGCAGAATTGCAATGAGAAAACTACAATGTTTGCAACTGACATCAATGATTTCCAAAATCTCCCAGAAAGGTGTGGAATGCTTGATTCAGACACATACATTGCATTACTTGAAGATTATATAAGAGGTACAAACAAGACTTCTCAAGGTATCATCTTCTGTAGAACTACAACAGGAGCTATTGATCTATCTGTTGTGAAAAGTTTGCAACCAGTAAGCAAGTTGATCTGTTTCAAAGTACAATTGTGTCACAGCCAAAGTAAAAAATACCTATATTATGTGATGTATGATTCAGTTGCATATTCTGAAAGTGTAATAGATGTTTATTGTAATTCCAAGACCGTAATGCTGACAATATGCAACTCGCACATTAATTGGATGACATTTTTAAGGTAGGTGATGAAGATACAGACATTAAAGCAGTTTAGTTTTGTAATACGATTCACTGTGATTAGCTCTATTTGTATTGTATTCAAAATTGTTTAGTTATAAAATTTTATGAGCTCAAGAAACCAATAAATTTTGGGAATAATTCGCTCAAAAACCCCAAAACCAGACTTTCAAAGTACCAAAGATTTGCTTACATTTGGAAATATATTTTCAACTTGGTACTTGGAAAAGTAACGCAGCTGTTTAAAAAAACCAGAGCCTAGTGAATGCACTGCTTCTGAAAAAGCTACAACTTTGAACGCCAGACCCTCAAAAACCAAATAAGCTTCTGCTTCATACCACACTACTCACCACTTCAGATTTAATTTTAAAAATACCTTTTTTGCATTTGGACTAAAAACACTATAATTCTATCTTATTTTAATTTAACCTCTATAAATTGTATTCACTAATTTTGGCAGCTCGGAGACATTTCTAAAGCACAGAAAAACTTGCACATCATCTAACACTCATGATTCCTTTAGTTTTCATTTCGTGTTAAAGTAGCGCTTTTCTAATTTCGCTGTTTTGGGAACACTAGATCCAAATTATAATTTTTAATAATAATCTTGACAAAAACCTATGACGTTTAAGGCATTGCTTTGATATAAGAATCAGATGGCAAATTTTGCATTAACATATTTCACGTTGTGTTCTGAAAAATATCTCAATTAATTTTATAACTAATTCTAGTCAGATTAAACGCTCATTTCTTATAAATAGGGGTACCTACGCAATTGAAGCTCTATTCAAGCTTATAGCTCTCCCAGGCGTTGTTTGCTTCAGGCTAAATATAAATAGGGTTTTGTAGTGTTAAGAGCTTTCTTTAAATCAAATATTGTTACCTATTAGCAATACATCTTATTTTGAATGGCTCTCAAGTTTTAATTATAATAATAATAATAATAGTTCCCCGTAACAGGCCATTAAGGCCCTAGCGCTACGTACCGACTGCCTATTTTTACCCCAGAGTTTGACCTCCAGGTCATTTATTGCAGCCCGAGTCGAGCTGGGCCGTTAAAATGCCAGAGATTGAATTGGCGAGAGCGGGATTCGAACCTGCAACTCTTGGTTTCGTAGTCTAGCGACCTATCCACTAAACCACCACGGCTCCAAGTTTTAAATATGTCAAAATCTATTGGCCTGGAATGACTATGGAAAGCATATGGCTCGACAAAGCATTTTTATTGTCAGTCACAGATATGTCAGTTGCTCAAAACTTCAAAATATGTTAGTGGATACAATAATACTCTCCATTTGGTTTTCTATTCAATTAAACTATAAAAATCACGAATACATGACAAATGGTTTTTGACATCATTTAATAAGAACGCAATTTTACAAGACATGTCCGCATTAGTAAAAATATAAGGTACAAGAGAAGAGTTTTCTAACAAAAATTAAATACTCTCGAGTTATATAAAAAATAAATGCTTTGCACTGTGATACACAGAATTAGATGCTATTTGAAGTCACTCTAATGCGAAGCGTGCAGAAACCAATAACAGGTGCTAATCAATACTATTTCCTAAACTATGCGGGTTGGAGAGGCTGGAAATAATTTACATATATTTGAAGGGCGAGTGATTGACTTAGGCGAGTTGAACTTAATTGCTGTAAACCAACATACATTAGTTTTACCTTTTGCAGTAGGAAGGAAACGCTCTCACTGAAACACTTAACATATGCAGCTGCTGACACTTAATACTTGAGCGGTATTTGACAAAATTTCCATTTAAATGACAAACTACACAACACTGGCGCAGTGTCCAACGTGTTTAAATGACAGGCTACTGTTTCTATTTAATTTCTTTAACATGTACTTCCATTCACTACTCCATTCTAGGTTAAATATGTAGACAAATAAAGTAAATTGTACAGATAAATTACAAAGGCTCATTGAACATATGTTTCAAATCATGTTCGAACAAGGCTATGAATGTCATAATTCCAAAGCCTACGAGCAGTCCTGACAGTTGCAACGCACACTGGAAGAATGTTCCATCATCTCCATGGCCATTTGACAATTCTGGAATCATATCAACGAGCGCAATGTAGATGAATGTACCGGCAGCGACTGCAAACACCCATGTGCTTGCATACTCTGTGTTTCCAAGCCACACACCGAATGCATTCCCAAATAGACACAACACACTTGACAGCACATTGTAAAATAATGCCTGCTTCATACTCATGCCAGCCTTAAGGAGCATAGCAAAGTCACCTAGCTCATGGGGCAGCTCATGACAAAACACTGCAACAGCTGTTGAAAATCCACCAGCAATGCCGCTTGAAAAGGCAGCACCTATTGCCATGCCATCAGTGAAATTGTGCAGCCCATCGCCCATAATGACCATCCATGCTACCGATGACATGTTCTTGGGAGCAGCATGTACATGCCCATGTGCATGTGAATGGCCATGGTGACGATTTTCATGTTCTCTTAGGATTACAGTGTACTCTATGCTGCTGGTGTCGTCCTTCTCGTTTTCAGGCCCCAACATTTTGTTCACTTCAGTGCAGTTCCCAGCATTCAGCTCGCTTGGACACTCGGTCATATTCTGATTGGTTTCCACATTACTGCAAGCTAGAGGTTTCTTGAGAACTTGTGCTTCCGCATCCACTTCCAGGAAAGCAGTCGTTGCACCATCATTTTGAGACTGGACAGCGCCATCTTGCCCGCCCAGCAGGCGAAAGACAGGGTTATCTTTCTTATCTGGAAACGCATCAACTTAGCTTAAATTTACAAAGGTACAGAAAAGCTACGTACGATTCTTATCTATTAGCGCTATAGGCATCATAGCAGTATGGAATTGAACTATATTTATGTTTGCATTGCTTTTCCCCGGCGCTGGTGGGTTGCGCGCCCTCTTTCATTACCTTCATTTTAGGTACCTAAAACAGCATTTGATCTACTTATGTGATGTTAGGAGCATTTTAGGTATCTGAAGCAAGGAATAAATCAAATTTTTCGAAAAAAATATTTGTACTTTCATCTTCTTAATAGTTTTCAAACGTAATTATTTTAGCTAAAATATAATCAATCTGATTTTATAAGCAACTTTCAAATGATAGTGAGGAAAAAAAGACAATTGAAGTTCATGCAAATTTTTGATGCTTTTGATGCTTAGGAGAAAATCTCCAGAGCCTAAAAAATTGCAAAATTATAGATTTATACAGGGTCCAGCAGAGAGGTGTTACGTTTTTGACACGGATATAACATTAGTGGTAGGGGAACTAGCGCATGTGTAATGATTGATATATACTTATTAGTTCAATGTTGGTCGACGCAGTGCCGTTCAACAATACTGAAATGGTTTAACAACTTCAGAAAGAAGAACTGTAAGACCTGGAACAGCTCGAGGAGGTGATTGGACCATTAGACACACCAGAAAATATCAGAAGAGTCCGACAGGCTACGGACATCAACCCTTGCTGTTCAACGGTACAACATGCTCGCGCTTTGTGCATGCCAGAGAGGTCAGTTCGCCGAATTTTGCACTTTGACCTCCATTTTCATGGTGGTTCAAAAATTTAAGGAAAATGGCTATGTATGGTAGTTTAGATTTGCAGAAACGATTCTGGCAACACAGTGATGGAGTTCATTGTCACTTATCAGGTACTGTAAACAAACAAAATTGCCAGTACTGGTCAGAAAATAATCTATGCAAAATCTATCAAAGGCCCCTACATAATGAGGGAGTAACTGTGTGGTTAGAATAGTCCAATTTGGAATTACCGTACTTTTCTGGAGAAAACGGACATACTATGATGGGCAACATCTTATTATGTCGTAAAAATTTTGATGCCTTAATTGAGAAGACATCAGATTGCCCTTGATAGTATTTGGTTTTAACAGAATGGGGGCACCTGTCATACCTCAAGAAATCCATGACTTTTTCCAGGGCACCTTATTTCATCGCACAGATATGTGAAGTGGGTCCCTAGATCATCAATCTTTTATCCTGTGATTATTTTTTATATGGCTACCTGAAAGCTCAGGTTTGCTTTGAAAAACCATGGACTCTTGAAGCTCTTTCAGAAGTCATAACTCGAGAAATTTAAGCAATTCCAAGCGCTATGCTTGAAAAGCATAAAAAAGGGTTACCACTTGGATGGCGTCATTTTCCACGCCTGAATTACATTCTTTTTGTTTGTGCTTTATGTTTTTTAAATAGCATTATATATGTAATCTTGACAAAATGAAAATTAGATTTTTTAAAAAACATCTGTGTTGGTGTTTTGAAAAACATAATGCCTCCCTGCTGGGTCCAGTAGAAGTATTATTTGATTAAATTATAAATTAATCAAAACAAAACAAAATGGGATGGTTGCATAGTAGAAGTATTTCAAAAACATTCTGAGCACGTTTTATATCATGCTCAGAATAACAATTGTAAAATGTTAAAAACGATGTTTTTCCACATTCATTGATGAACTTTCGTGAAAAGAGATGTAGATTTAGCAATGTCAAACATACCTTTTCCTTTAGCTGCCTTTCCTTCCTCCATTTCGCAATAAGCATGATCACCCTCTCAACAACGAAAAAAAGCACCAGTCCCAGCATGGCCACAAACCCCTTCCACATGTTCTCATGATTGCCTTCGTGATCGTGGCCTTGTGAAGACTCCTGACTAGTATTCATTGCGTGGGGCAGCAAGTGGAGCAGAGCGTCACCGGCAAGAGTGCCCACCGCCAACGCCACCAGGAACTGCAGGAGAGGCTGATAGTACCGTTTCTGCATCACAGGTATAACAGCAAGGCCCAACAAACCGCAGCCGCTAATTATCACGACGGCTAGGAGCGAGTACAACCACACCGAAACGTGGGGGTTTTCTGGTGGCAAGACTGGTTCAGCTAGATGGACACGGGACGCCTCTTTGTCCAAGCAGGATCCCGCTATGATACTATACAGTATGGCAGGGCAAGCTTTTTGCAACATTTTATCGTCTATTTTATCACTATGTGCAGGATTCGATACATCCTTTGAAGCTTTTATGGTTGCTACTAGTTCTTCTTGATTTAAGCACTACAACAAAGGACATTTAGCTCATGGCATGATATCATATCAATTTCAGAACACTTACTTTACGTTTATTATCAGTCAAATTTTCAGTCTCATGTGAAGGAGTTAAAGCTGCAAGATTCTTACGCAAAAGCGGGGAATTATCTAAATCTTGCATGGTCCGAGACACCAAGTCTAGCTGATTGAGCAGCCTCTCGAAACCTTCCATCGTCATGCTGTTCCCATCCCCATACTTTGCAAATATCTTCTTTATATATTTCTCGTCACCTTCTTTATCACTATTTGTATTACTATTAGGATTATTATTAAAGTTAGTATTATTGGTAAAATCTCCAACGCTGGTAACGTTGCCGTCTCTCTTGTAGCGATTAGGCTTAGCACTACTGGCGTTGTGGCGCTCTCTCAGCTCGTCGACATTTGCCAAAATGTCAGGTGCGCTCGATTTGTAGTCGAAAAAGGGCTTCTCGGGGCTGTCCTGGCTCGATGGCTGGGCTGGCGGCGCATCCACTTCTGCAATTAGTACGTCCAGTAGATTCAGTGCCCCTCTGTGGCTGGTTTCGACGTGGGACTCGCAAGGCGAGTGCGTCGCGCACAGGAAGCAGAATATGCAGACCGATATGAAGTGCTTGCCCATTATAATCTGAAAAATGGCACACATTAGTATAGTCATCATTTCTGCAATTATTTTTCTAATCTCCGGTGCAACTGAGGATTACTATAAGCGACCGAGCAATCACGAATGATCGGAACGGAAAGGGATTTTAAAAGTTATTCAAGGGGAACACTAAATATTCATTTTATTTATACATGCGTGCAGCTGATTATAAAACAATTTAATTGTTAATTATTAATTCGTTGCTGATTCGCAATCAACACTTTTACACCTTTTTAGTTCCGGTTTTTTCAGATGCAATTTTAATACCGTACATAATACGCACACATAATGCACAATTTGTAAACGTGCCGGTTTTCATTGTTTACTTTCATGGCAATCGATCGAGTTATTAATTCTGCTAGTACTCGCACTTACCGCAAAATTTCTGCGGTAACGTTCCACCTTCAACCCCATTTCGAGTCGCTTCGGATACTCCCCGCTGCACATCACTGGGGGTTATCGCGGGAGCTGTTTTTAACTGACCATCGCTGGATGGTAACAGTTCTGCAGCGGCGGCTGCAACTACATGACACCACGACGCTTCGATAGGCGCATTTCGCAAGTCGCTTAGATGAACGGGCAATTCGCACTTCACGCCGACGTTGCTCAATTAGCAATCAATTACTTCGATAATTGGAGTGCTTCTTATCGGGCGCAACGAAAAATATACGAATAATCGTTCCATGTAAATAAACTGGCGAGATTGTGGTGCGAGGAGCACGCCAAGTTCAACGCTTTTTTGCGCTTATTGGCACCAGGCCTCGCGCTGTGCGTTGATTGCAGAGCGCCCACTGGAGAGTATATGGCGCGTTTATCGTCGCAGAACCGGATGCACGTGGATGTACCGCTTAGTATTGTTTCGGCTTCATTATTTCGGAATTAATGGTGTACCAGTCCTATCTAGGCCAAATGCTGCTATTTTTAACTTGATTAGGATCTTTAATTACAATCGAGATAGAATCGAATACAATCCAAAAGGCTCGAGTATTATAGAGCAAGTAAAACCTATTAACAAGCTCTTTTATGTGGAGACCGTCGTTTATTGCAGGAACCAAATTTAAAACTTCCATATTACTAAAAGTTGCTATTTGAAAGGTTGGCAGTTATATAGAGAAGTTTGATCATATTTCTTAGTTAAGTTTGAATCATAATAATAGGCTACACTACAACATTCATCCTTCAGTGAATGAGTTACAAGTATTGAAGAAGCTTTGGTGAACGCAGAAGAAGGAAGAAAATCTACCTACAATTGACGGAGTCACATGCGTAGTTCAACCAGAGTTAGACCAAATTAAAAAAGGCAAAACATGATTTAAAGACGAACTAGCAAAATAACAAGTATTTTATTGAAGACAAAATAGAGAAACAACCAATCAAAGTAGAAAAAAAGTAAAACTAAACGGAAAAGCAATAATACAGAGAGGGGAAACGGGAGATGGAGAGGTAAGGAAGGAGGGAGATAGAGCGAGAGAGAGGGAAAGGGGAGAAGAGAAAGAGAAGGGGTTGGAGGGAGGGAGGGAGGCAAAAGAAATGGGTGAAAGGAGCAGGAGGCAGTGAGAAGGTAAAGAGAAAGGGAACGGGGGGGGGGGGGGGGGATCTTAATGTACTCGATTTCTTCACCAGTATCTTCAATCTTTTTGCCATATTTTCACAAACAGTTTTTGTCATCAATTTCTTTTTGGTTTTCCTTTTGGAGTGCCTTTTATATTCCTTTTCGGTTGGGAATCTGGTTTTACCCTTTGAATGTAACTGAGTCACCTGTGCTGCTTTTAATTATTGTCACTATTCAATTCCCATATACAGGTCCAAAAATCTTTCTGGGTGTTTTTTCTCATACTCTTAGGTCCTACAACACTAGATTAATGACCACTTCGCATTCTTGTTTCCGACACTTTTTCAACAGCATAAATGGCATAATGCGTCATTGAAGCTCTTTTACCTTACATAGCGAGTGCACAAGGCACACGAATCTGAAATTAACTAAGATCTGGTTGTTAACAATACCTGAAAAGCCCAATTTAATATCAAAATAGGAACAAAATGCTGAACTAGATCTCAGCGTCGGCTCTAATAAGAGCAAAAATTCAGGAAATGATGACTGTAACCATCAAGACATCATGAGACTCGAATACATCCGCCACGTCACTAATACGGAAGATCGAAACAACAAAAATAGAGCTGCTGAATAAAAAAATCAACGGGCCAACAGAAACTCAAAAATATAAAACAAACACGAATGGAGAAAAATCAACTCACAGGACAGATTAAGAGACTTCCATTCATCTCTGAAAGCTGCCAGTATGCAAAATTAAGGAAAGTGGGGTTCTTAAACGGGATTTCAAGTAGAAAAAAAGTTAAACCACAAATAGTGTCTCTATTTTTGTGTGATTGTTGAGGTACACAATTAAAGACTATTTCACGAAATAATGAACAGTTGCTCCAACTATTTTGATTTTATCACTATAAATGTAAAAAATAGAACGACGTTCCACGATTCATTTAGACAAAATCTTCATTGAAACTATTTGTGTTATTGCTCATTTCGTTTCCTTTCGAAGCTCCGATTTATTTTTTAACGTTACTTGTAGTTGCCACATTTTCCTTTTTCGTCCCTCTTCCTTGTTTCTATGCAATAGTATGCATCATTCTTGTTATTCATCTACTTTAATAAAATACTCAAATTTTGTTATAAAATTTACTTGCAAACCGTATTGGCATGAGGTACCATTAATGAAAGCTTAATCACCATCTCAGTGCGCTTTATCTTCTACTATATATATATATATATATATATATATATATATATATATATATATATATATATATATATATATATATATATATATATCAAATCAACGCTGATATAATATAAACAAATGAACACTGATGCTATTGGTTATTAGGAAATATTTAGGAGAAAACTATTAATTAATTTTTAATGATGAAAAATCCCACAGTTCTTTGCAGAATAAATTTTTATGCAAGAAAAAATTGTTGAGAATATTATCATGTTACAGTTTCCATCGGGACACCTTCTCTGTAGGCTTGGTGCCTCTTAACGCCAATATATCAGAATCTTTACATAGAACTGCTTATCTTGTGCACAAATTCATCCATCTAGTATGGTAGCTACAGACGCTTCGCCATTTGCTATTCTAAGAAGCCAATATATACTGCAGTAACACATGGATAAAGAATGTGGTAATAAAGTTAAGATGTTCATACAAATAAGAGAGATAACTAGTACACGCCATTTGCATTATTGTATGAGATGTTAAGGAACATTAAATTTAAAAGTGAGAAGTCTGTTGGAGTTTCTGAATATTAGTTAAATGCTATTTTTGCTAACCACAGAAGCTTTTGGTGGCATTCGAAGACCTCTCGCTACTGTATCGCAACTTTCCTCCACTAATCGCACGTTTAAAGTCGAAAAAAAGATCAGTAAATATATTGTAGCCGCAATTATTAACAATCATCTGTTTAGGAACAAGTGTAAATGTGGTCGATAAAAGATCAGTCACTTCCAATCGCTTGTCACTCTTCAAACCTAGCCTCTGTACGCTTCCCCAACCTGTTCTATAGGACTGCAACCGATACCTTATGTAACGAGTCCAATAGTGTTACTCTTTTATAGTTATAGCATTTTGATTTGCTCTTTTTTATGTAATTTAAACTTTTGGTATTGTCTTGATTATATATCGATAATTATTTGCAGTAATCTTTTCTGTCTAAGCGAAGACATTGTGAGAAACATTAAAGCACAGCAAATTAGGTAGCTTGTAAATACGATAAAAAAGACGATAACAAAATGACAATCAATGAAAACAAAAAAGAAAAGAAGGAAAACCGAAAATAGATGATGCGAGCAAGTTACGGAAAATTTAAAAGAGCTGAGAATAAAGAACTGGAAAAGACTGCTGAGCATGGACCAAAATGGAAAATAAGATTAGATGTTTAAAAATCTAGATAGTTAGCTTTAGATGATGTAATGCTTACAACTATTGGAAATCACTGATTGACTATAACTGTCATTGTATTTAGTTTAAAAATGGCTTCAAAGGAGGTTCATTTAGAAAGCGCATGTATAAGTTTTACCAAGAAAATGGAGAGCGTGGAAAGTTACACAGTACAAATATTTTGTTACTGAACATGTCGTAAAGCCAACTATTAGGATGGTACAAGTCTTTTCGTTTTTTGAGTAATTAACTTTGACTCCAAGTAAATTATTGAAGTAATTAAATCATTTGACAAGTTATACATCATATTAAGGAATGTAGTAGTTAGTAGATTATTCTCTGTTGTACTGTATACTACATTTCTTAAAATGTGTGTTTCATAAATAGGCAAAATGCCCGATGTGAATATTAAAATTTTGGGCTCCTTTTGATACAATTGGAAATTAGAATGAAGTACCGATGCAGCTCGAATAATCTGCGAGGTTGAACGTTAAGACGCGATATCAGATCGTAAGATCTATAATTGGTTCAAAAAATTTATTAGCGCTAACACCACCCTTCTAATGCAGCTCCTATCCCGTAGTCAAATCGAGAAGCTTTACTTCAGTTCTCATGGGATCTTGGACCACCCTAATGGACAAGAAACCGTCACTTGCATAAGCCAGGCAAAGCCAGCAAACGGCGTAGAGAAGTTGAATATGCAGACAACCGTTTAACAATTCTCATGATCTTTAATTCTTTCATCGAATTATGACCAACGACGAAAAGCGAATCCATCTCCATTATCCAAACAGATTAAATCAATGATTAAGTAGAGGCCAAAATTATGCTTTGCACCCAGTGAAATTACTACGGTGCGATTTACTTTGAGCTGGTTCTTAAAGGTTTAGCTATCACCGCCGAGCTTTATGACCAATAGCTTTACAGAATGTATAGAATAACAATACTTTAGTATGGCCAATCGAAGGTTTTGCTGTTGATGTCAGATCAGATACGGCAGAAACTGGAAGAACTTAATAAAATCAAATTGTTATTCCGCTTCGCCTATAATACTGATTTGGCGCCATCGAATTATCATCTGTTCCAATAAATGACTCATTTCTTATCTGGACACCACATTGCCAACTTTCAGGGAGTAGAAGGGTGTTGTCAGTTCTTTGATTCCAAATCACAAAAGTAGTACCAACAAGCCATAGAAAACTTTGCTCATAGATAAATGTACACTTTATAATACAATAGAATATATTTTGACCAACAAATGAACCCAGGAAACCATTATTTTATGGTGGGTTGTTAGAGTATCATAGCTGAATAAATTTTAATGTTAAGTGGTTATGGTTACAGCACATGTCGTTACATAAATATGTTTAATTAATTATATGTTGATTTATAGTTTAAGGGGGACGTCTGGTTTTTTTGACCAAAAAATCAATTTTGAGTTTTTTTTTATTTTTTCAGAAAGCTGAACACCCTAGGATCATAACGCTTTTTTTATTTTTTCTATAACTCAATTTACTGCAAAGGTATTCTTCTTTGCGTGCCACTCCTATCGGAGAATGGATATCATTAGGGCGACTTTAATCTTTTTTACAGCTGTTCGGAATAGTTCGTTGGTGGTGCATCCAAACCATTCCCTCAAGTTTCGCATCCAGAACATTCTTCTACGGCCTTGGTTTCTTCGTCCTTTAATTTTCCCTTGCATTATATTCTGCAGTAATATGTATTTTGTCCTCTCATTAGGTGACCTAGGTACTCCAACTTTCTCTTTTTTATTGTCCGGATAATTTCTGGTTCTTGGTTTATGCGTCGTATTAACTCTTTGTTATTTTGTCTATCCATCTTATTTTCAATATCCGTCGATAGCACCACATTTCAAAGCTTTCCAGCTTCTTTATGTTGTTTTGTTTTAGGGTCCATGCAAAGATATACATGTATATATACCTATATATTTCCACGCCCGCCAAGCCATTTTTCCGCCCTGCAAGTTGAGACTTGTTTCTTTGGAAGAAACGTCGTGTTTTTTTGAATCAAAAAATTAATTTCAGGTTTTTATATTTTCGAAAGACTAACGACCTCAGAATCGTAATGTTTTTATTAATTTCTTTGTATCTTTATACCTGTACATGCATGCTCGCCGTATCAGGTTTTTCGCGGTGCAAGTTTCAACGAGTTTTCTAGCCAGTTACGTCGTGACCTTTGAGCGAGCGTTAAATTTGATATCATTGTGTCTAAATTTTCGCAAAACAAAGGATCTCGTAAAGATCCAAATAAAACAAAGTGTGGTAGGAATATAAAAAGAAAGTTTCATATGCAGATAAAAAATCTCAGCAATCCTCAAAAGATGCGAGAAACAAGAGAAAAAAGAAGCTTGATGAGCAAGAAGAACATTTTCAAGAGGCCCAAGGATTATGTTTATGGCGCAAGAATCGCAGACTGATGATTGGTAAGCATTTTGTGTTCTTATGTTAATAGATAAATATTTTCCGTTTTATATTGTTATTAGTTTGACGTTTTGGTTTCCCAGTTGGTACTTCTCTTTCATTTGTCTGTTAATTTTTTATTAAAAACTCAAAATTCTATATCCATGTAATTCTTTTCCGTTTCATTCTTAATTTTTCTTACAGCAGGAGACTGCAACTACAAGCACACTGCGCGGGGATCCAGTCTGATTATATCCAAAGGTCGAACACTACCAAACTATATATACAGAAACATAATCTAAAATATATGTCAACGAGCCAACTTACTGGCCGACGAACCTAAATAAAATCCCGGACCTGCTGGACTTTACAATCACTAAATATATTTGTAACGCATATAACAACATTGAAAGCAACTTAGATCTATTTTCAGACCACAGTCCAATAATAATTACCTTGAATACAAATGTTACTTGGAAAACCCCATTACTTTGTACCACAAAGACTGACTGGAATTAATTCCAATTCCTCATAAACAACAAAATAAATCTAGCTCACAGAATGGACATACCCGACGAAAGCAATGGAGTACCTCAAAAATCCAATCCAAGAGTCAGCCTGGCAAGCTACACCAACAAAACATAAATACGTACCAGAAATCCATAACATACCACAACACATAAAGCAGCTAGAAGTAGAAAAACGTAGAGTTCATGCAAATGGCAAAGATCCAGAAATTCCAGAGACAACACCATCCTAAACAATTTAACTCGTCGACTTCATAACGCTCTACAGAAAAATAGAAAGGCACATTTAAGTATTACATCTAACCTATCACTCGCAGATCACTCCCCCTGGAAAGCGACAAAAAACTCAATAGGCTTACTACCTCTGTATCACCCCTAAAAAACAGATAGAAGTTAGGCTAGATTAACGAAGAAAAGGCAAGCACCTTCGAAGAACACCTTGTTCAAGTTTTCACGCCATTGCCATCTAACGACCAAATCTTTTATGCAGAAATAGAAGATTATCTAAACTCGCCTGGTCAATTGTCTCCACCTGTAAAGCCTGTTTCTCCTGCACAAGTCTACAGAGAAATAAGATTAACCAACTTGTACAAAACATCTACCAAAAAAGCAGTAGTATTCATAACAACAATATTTAATCATAAAGGGAAAAATGTGTGTTTCAGTGTTCTTAGATGTATAACAAGCCTTCGATAGTCTGACAGAGAGGACTTATATGAAATAGAAAAAAACTTACCTCATCAAATCTACAACCTTCTAAAATATTACCTAACTGATGGACACTTCCAAGTCCAAGTAGAGAGCTTACTATCAGACTACCATTCTATTAACACCGCAAGGCAGTTTTTGAACCACCCTACACCTTCTCCATTACTGTAGACGTTCCAATTACAAACACTACCTCTCAGATGATAATGCAATAATGTCCTCTGATACTAATTCTGACAGTGCATTCGAAAAGTTTCAGCTAGACCTAAACCATTTACAAACATAGACAAGACTAGATCGTTGTGCACAAGTTACCATTTATAACCTACCTATTCCAATAAAAACCGAGGTGAAGTACCTAGGACTCCACCTGAATCAAAAACTGATCTAGAAAGTTCACATAAAAGCCAAATGGCAACAACTCAACTTAAAAACAAAAAATATGTACTAATGAATCCGACGCAAATCGCAATTAACTGTAAGAAACAAACTGCTACTCTATAGTCATTTTAATGCCTGTATGGAACTACGGGATCGAACTGTGAGGATATAGTAAACCCTCAACACCAAGATCTTAGTGCTTTCAATCGTTCAAGTCAAATAAAGATCTTTGTTGTTGAGGTATATAATGGGATGGTATAACTGGTAGAAGTTAGCAACTATGCCTTATTACCACTAGGTGGTATATATGTCAAGGACCAGTCACTTAACAAATAATCAAAATGGCGGGCAACAATAAAATAGCATATAACGATGTATTTTCTTGTGAAATAGGGATACATTTACAGAAGACTGCAAGCATAGTACGGAGATAAAATTCGGTCGTAGTAAAACAAATGAATTATGTAAAGGTATGAACATCCAGAGTGTGGAATATCTTTTCGAAAAATTGCACAAAAACAAATCTTTTCGTTGGGACGGTTGGGACAACTTTCTGCTTTTGACCGCCAGAAGGAACTCTTAAGTCTGCACCGAGTCGAAGGAACAGCAACTCGGCTGGGAGATATTGCCACAACACCCTAATAGTTCAGATCTCGCTCCAAACGATTTCTAACCGTTTGTGTCCCTGAAAGTTTCTGGCAGGTCAGCATTTCAGCACCGATGATGAAATAAAGCAGGCAAACTGACAAATATTTCTACGCTGAAACTGTTCAAGCACTAAAGTGCTGGGATAAGTGCACAAATGTTTCCTGCTTCGTTTGGTCTTTCCGACTTAACTTTGTATTGATTCACATTTTTGCAGTCGTGTATTCTTTTGGTTTTGATTTTATTTTTATCTTAAACGACTTTGAGTTTTTTGCTTCGTTCTATCGGGCAATGTTTTTTTTTTAACCTTGACCGCATGTTTTATTGATATTGTGTTCTCTCGCTCTAACTTTAAAATCTCTCTACTTTGATTTTTTCCTATCATTATTCTCATTTCACAAAACAATTTACTTATCAGCTACTTCGTTTTCTGCTTCTTGGGTTTACTTGAATTGACTTCAACTGGAGTGGTTCTTAACTTTAAGCAGTTTAAGGCCGAATCGTTATTAGTTTCCTTAGCTGCCGATTATTTACTCCCCTCTATAGTCTCTTCCAGTCCGACTTGGTTGTATCTGTATTTTCTATTATTTTTTTTCAGTTCTGATTTTTGCACACAATCAAAAATGTTTCGCTCTCTACCTGGTGAAACCATTCATGTCAACTTTCCGCTACATAT
This sequence comes from Sinelater perroti, assembly GCA_036346155.1. Taxonomy (NCBI): domain Eukaryota; kingdom Metazoa; phylum Arthropoda; class Insecta; order Coleoptera; family Elateridae; genus Sinelater; species Sinelater perroti. Next base: position 1,139,979 of record JARFIY010000276.1, read on the forward strand.
CTACAATCGCTCTTTATTTACTAGGTATGATTTCTTCACATTAACATTCATAAGTCATCAAGTTTCTAACGCGATGGAATCCAAAAACTGACTATCAGATCGATTTGCTTGAAGGTGAAGATTAATTTTCTAAATAGATGCAATTTATACACGAGTTTATAAAAACATCGCTGAACATGGCTTCATATATGCTTTAATCGGTATGGTTTTGAAGCAACAACAAAGTACAACAGTATGAACTGTAAAACACGTCATAAACTCCCTCTAACCTCGATCAATCCGCAGCATGCACGAAGCGTGACTCGAATGAGTCCCTGAATTACCACCAAATGAGCCGCAATCGCCAGTGCTTAACATAAATTTACTACCAATGCAAATGTAGCAATAGCGACATTACAATGTAGAGCATGTGCGAATGCACGTTTGCAAACCCACCCACCACTAAGCACCTATTTCACAGCCCCAGACATCATTAACGGCAGACGAAATATGATAACGTCTCCTGCTGTAATTTGATATTAATGACTTATGTGTGCTGCAATGAAGCATTTAGTCAAACGAGTGCACACAGCTCTTGGTAACAACGTAATTGGCCCGCCCCGACAAGGCCAATTATACCTTTTAATTTGATCATTGTAACTTACTGCATACTGATGTTCCTTACAAAAAAAAAAGGTTTTTAAGGAACATTGTGAAAGTGAAATTGAAGAATGATATCAACAAATTTTCGATGACAAACGATAAATTGGAATGATAACTAGACTTGTTGTTTCAATGCTAATATCAGGACTACGCCTAGATTGCTTTCAGCTACTCGTGCACAAAAAATAATGAAACAAAGTTGGACAAATATTAATCTTCATTGAACTTTAAAAGGTTTTCATATTTTGGGTTTTTTCTATTTTGTAAATCTGTTTTAATACAAATTTTAAGATTTCTATCATCTTTTAGTATGCCACTCTGTCAAAAACCTGATAAGCAATGAAATAAGCATCATAATGGAGAGGCTCTAACGCACCGCCATTATTGCCCCTTGTTAGAAGTGAATTTAGGTACTCGGTGATTTTTAGTGGGTGAGGCCATTCACCAGTCATTTGAGTCCAAAATTGACCACTTAGCCACATTGGCGCTTAAGACCAGGTTCTCATCAAGAGGCTTCAAAAAATCGATTATTTTTTTTGCATTTTTTATAGCTATTATCCGTAAATATATTCCCAAAACTATTTGTACGAAATTATTTTTTTAAAAAAGTTATAGCAAAAAAGTAGCGCGTGTTTTCCGTAATATTTTTGAATTTCCCACCTTTACTATCATACCATGGGTGACCATGGTAAGTATAGCTACCTCTAGTGCCACAAGATGTCGGAATGTATGCTATTACTTTTTATATGTGCTTCTATATATACTAATATCGACGGTTATAGCGTGTAGTGTTAGTCGATTACGGGCTCCGAATACAAGCAGTTCGTGTACCGAAACTTTAAACGCATTTTTTCTCGAAACCACGTTTTTCAAACTGGGCGACACGATATCTCAAAAACTACTGGATATATCACTATTTTGAAATAACGAACGAAAAAAAGCGCGAAAACACGAAACTAAAATTTGCATGTCCGCCATTTTTTCAATTTTTTACTTTTTGTTGGTTTTATAGGTTCATCCTCCAACAACTATAATATATTTCATAAACATTTTTGGATTTCTTATTTCAGATGATAGGAACGAGCGCTAGAGTGCCGCTCGTTTGGATACTTTCTTTTTGAGGCTGCCACGTTTCAGTACAAATAAACAGTAATTATTACATTATTTTTCAATATAAAAAATGTTTTTCCATACTTTAAGACCTATTAAATAAGTACCAAAAACATTGAGTTCCTCATTCCTCAAAAATTCGAGAAAATCGTGTCATTTTTGGGTCGCTAGATGAGAACCTGGCCTTAAATGGACAAACGTAGTTAGTTAACGTTCTTACATATCTGGAAGCTTCATGTGCACTGATTGCATATGTAAAATTAAATTGTTAAGTGACATTTGTTCCTCAGTTTTTTTTGTTTTTTTTACTTTTCAGTGGCTTTTTTTGGTTATATAATAGCAATTTCATTTACGTTGTGGTATCAAATTTTTCGATGTCTTCTTCAGGCACTACTCTGGAGGTTCTTTCAGTTTAGGATATCGTACCCGTTGACATTTTTTCTCATACTTCCCGATTCTAGAAGCATTTAGTAGATGGGAACATTTTCGCTAAGGCATAACAACCGTTATCGTGCCTAGAAGAATCATTGATTTGATTTCTGCCGATGTTTTCGGGAGAATCCATTCCAAGCTTATAATCTGCTTGGTGAAAGTCGAAGAAGGTATTTATCAACATGCGTTAAATTAATTAGTTCGTTTGCTGTATTCGCTATGAAATGAGAGAGAAAACAAACAAAATTATAACACATTTGGGCTTTTTAGAAGTAATGGAAAGGAAGCCGCTACATCAATCAGCAATAGTTAAGAAATTGCCATTATTTTTTTTTTACATAACTCATAACTATTTACACAAATTATGCTCTAATTATTCTTCAAGTCTACTTATGTGCTTATCATTTCAAGGCTTATTTTTAATTGATTTAATTATTGGAAGATGTAAGTATTTACACGACAAAATATCTTATCATCACAGGAAGGAGTGTTAAGTGTTCGACAAAAATGAGAAGTTACTTTTCATATATTACCAAATAATGATTCATCATACATTACATAATTTATAATAAGAAATAGTGAAGATCAAAAATGATACTTGTGCAAATTCCAAAAACTGTGATAATGTTTGTCTTAATAGATGGTCAAAAGTTTCTGAACACCTATATATAAAGATATATTCATATATAAGCACAGAGTTGTCAAGAATATCAAGACTATAGGACCTAAAGGACCTACCTAATCACGAAAAACAGTCCCAAGCATGATGTTTCCGCCACCAAAGTTGACTATTGGCACAATACACTTGGGTACATACGAAGCATTCTCCTAGAATCAGTCTCTGAAAGTATCGTTTGAATTACCAGATCATGCCGTGTTCAAAATCATTCAACTTTGCCGACTTGTTTGTTTAAGGCATATGTATGATCTTTATATAATTACTATCTGCATTTAGAGTGTATATACAAGCTACTAATGACTTTGTCTGCTAGTTTCGGTAATTATCGCCAAATTCTCCATAACCCACAATAGTTTCATAATAGTCGATTTATTATCAAGAACAATCGAAGCCGCCACAAAAAGGACAAAAGCACGATTGTCTGTATCATTGGAAATTGCTCTTAACCCGTGACTTATTTATGGGATCCATTAGAAGAAGTGGTACGAAAACAAGTTCAATAAAAATGGAGTGAATTACTAATGAGAAAGACAATAACATTGACCTTGAGAAGATGTTTTCTTTTCCAACCATCAGAAAAGGATTCAACATATAGAACATAATATGGTTGTAAAGTGTTGATATTGGTGATTGTAGGATCTAGAGTTGACGTTAACAGTGTCGCTAGTATCTTCGAGGCCAGCCTCTTAACCCTCTTCTTCTGTGACCTGGCGTGGATGGTAGTTGATTACCCTAGGCTGGCGGATCAAAATTTTCGAAGTCGTAGAGGCCATTAATGATGGGGTTATTGTCGTCGTCAGCGTCGGAGCACTAGGAGATATACTTCTGGATGATTGCCATATTGGTATCTCGCTATAGGACGGTATTCCTAACAAATCAAGGAGCGTCAAAGATGGTTCTGAAGATCCGTTTCTGAACCACCTGGGGTTTGTTCATGTGCGTCTTGGCGCAATACCCCCACACAGGACACGCTTACAATATAATGGAAATTATGTTGAAAATGTGCGATAAATCCACACTTAGCTGGTTTATGATTACAAGTTATAACTTAAAAAATCTCTACGACTAAACAGTGTAAGCAATAGTTCTCACATTTTCTTTTAATTTGCAAACCAACACCAACTTTAGTATGCCTTTATATTATAATAACCTCTCTGTTTCGGTAAAATTTCTAAGTGAGCACCACAACTCAAATCTCAAAGTCGTTCCTGTCAAAATTCTCCACTTTATACATCAAAGACGTTTCACCCCCTAAGTACCCGACAATTAAGCTCAACTGTAATGGTGGTATTTTTTCACAATGAATCAATGAAATGAGTTTTGTAAAGCAATGTTTACTAGTTTAACTGTGTTTTGATCGACTCCAGATTGCCTGAAGGATTTCGGTCGGAAAGACTATTCAACTAATCCGAAAAGTATCTACATTTTCATTGGTCTGATCTTTTTTATTGCTTCGATAATTGGTTTCAGATATATCTCTCATGACTTAAATTACCATTAATGAATCTAAAGGTCCTTGTTATTTGTAATTCCAATATATGACAGATACATGTACATTCAAACATTACAAATATTATATTCGAATAATTAACAATGAGAGGAACATAATATATTATATTTAATTAACATTGTTTGCATTACTTACGAAAAATGTTCCTTAGTGTTGTGTTCCTAGGCCGAATTCAAAGCAGAAATTGCTTCTCGTAGATTAAAGCACCAATTTGTAGCGACAACGGACGACAATACCACACTATATCCTTCAATTTCTGAAACAAATATAAAAACAACATTAACGACCGGAGTAAAAACCTTTTCTTAATTTATAAAGCGATGAGGACTATGAGACGATTATAATGTAAGAGGTGCTTCTTTCTAAGTCAAGGCCATAACACAAAAAGTTGTTTTATGTTATTATGGTCGAGCCACGGCGTAGAATATCAATGTGACAGGCAGTGTGTTATGCATGTTAAGCAGTTAGCTAAATATTGTGCAAGTCTTTACTATCTTACATCATGGCGTCTTTAATGCGTTGTTCTTTAAAGCCTTAAAAGTATAAAGGGTATTAGCCCATACATATGAATAGAAACTTAAACCTTCAAAATTCGCATGCATTTTGAAAATCAGTCCTTCTTGGGAAGTGGTAGAATATCTCATTTATACCTCCTATGTCCACAATAGCACTATTCAATTTATCATTTAGATAATGCTTAATTAATTTAGTAATTAGTGTTATTTACTGTAAAGACAAATGCCAGATGTATGTAAAAATTCTTAACATTTAGATTTGTAACATAAGAGTGATCATCTAGTAATCAGATATGATACAGAAAACTTTTTTGTCAACCAAAATAGTACACACGTATGCTTTTGGTATCTATACAACATATTACGCAATAGTGGCCTTTGGTAAACCTTCCAAATAATACTATGATTTAATATTTCTAACGTAACTTATCCGATTATATACCGTATCTATCAGAGCAAATACATTAAAATACAAACTAAACAGTCAGTTGCAGCAGGCACCATTCTATAAGATACATAAACCTGATATGTTGCTGATCTCAATAAACCTAACGAGGTCCCTCTTGAAGAGCAGAATGAAAACGTCATTTCTATCATTCGTAACTTTGTGAACATACAGTGTAATCTTATCAACCTTTTGATAAAATTTTGTTGAAAACAACGTGAACTTGTTTGAAAAATCATATTCAGAGACAGACAGACAGTAAGGAATAAAATTAAAGACGGCGTACTAATCTGAAATGCATGGGAAAATCTGTGAAATACGACATCGTAAAGGCCATTATCAAGGCCTAAATTGGCCTAGCAACTGATTGTTGACAAATAGAACAGCGTAGATCCTAATCCTAAGACTACAGAGACCGCTTAATTCAAATTGAATGATTGAAACTACATTGAAGGAAGAAATGATGGACCTTGAAAGAAGTTCACAGTGCTCCTCAATTGATAAAAATGAGAAGTCCAATATAAATAGCGCTGTAATAGTTTTCAAGCTTTTTCAATAAGTAAACTTGGTGAAGATCACATGTTAACTTTAAAACAAAACAATAATAATTGAAACTTTTGGTATTGTAATAGTTTCATTGAATATACCTTTGATCATCTTATTTCACTGTACATGTTTTTCTTGTTTTTTGATCAGATATCTACCTTTATTGATCCATGAAACTAGTTAAGAGTTCATATTTTGAGACTCTTCCAACTTTTTGCGGGCATTTTCACCCGCATATCTTATTACCTTCAGCAGATGATTTTTCCAAATTCTTTAAGTCTCTTGAATTGTAAAAAAGCCAAGCAAATTAAAATATCTTGAAACATTATATGTTGCAAAAAAGTTATCTGAATACCTAAAACTAGGAAAACACTTTATCAAGGTGAAACATTTGTTTAATATATCATTATAATAAATATATCGGTTATTTGTTGAAAAGAAGAAACTAATAATCGCTAACTATACCAAACTACGACAAAGAAAGGAGAGTTGTTTTAGTTGAATGCGTAGCACAACCCACACGTTTTAAGAATAAATTTGATATTATCTTATAACCATTTTATTATATGTTCGTACAAATAACTACATTTACTTTAATTTAAAAAAAAACAATAGAAGTATGAATTTAATGATTATTTTATGGTATATTTTAAGATAGTTTATCAGGCATCTCATTAATTAATTTGGTTATTAAATATTTCAATTAAATTACTTCGAACAGTTGTGTGTCCGGTTGTTCGTCTGTCTGTGTGTATGTCTTCTTTTACACGTTCCAATCCCTTACCAAATATCAGCGATTATTTGGACCATCATCCATACAATTGGTATGAAGTCATTGGTTATAGATGCATGAAAAAGACAGATAGACAGATGGATAACCAATAACTTACCGGTTTCGATTAAATTTGATACATGGTACTTGAAGTCAAAAGTTTTGTGGAGTTAAACGCTAAGGATTGCGTTAACAAACGTTCAGAGACGATGTGTGAATGAAACTTTATAGCTATCCCTTATATTTGATTTTGATCATCTGATTTTGTCTTCAGTTTGTGGTAGTGGTTCAGACGCCCATTTGTATATATGAATATTTTTTTGTTATTTTACTTTATTCAATTTTATGCTTCAGTTATAGAGATAGCCCCAAAAAAACAAAGTCCTTTTGTCCTAAATACAGTCATATATCCCATACCCATTTATTAGTTTCTTTTTCTGTCAGGTATATTATATATGATCAAAAATTTTAGCTTCAAGAGTCAATTTTTGGTCCGCAACTAGATAATACACCTATGGTCGTTTTAAAAAGCACAGAAATGAGATGTATGTCTTAAAGGAAGAGATTTTTGCAAATTAACTTTTGAATTGGCAAAACACAATCAAGAGAATTATAGAAAATTCTCTCCTTAGCCTTTAACCCCCCCCCCATATTGATTTTATACCGGAACAAAACGTTGGGTTTTGATCTAAAGAAGAATGTTAAAAAAGCCAGGCACTGATATCAACGCTGTAAAAGAAACTTCGCACGCGGCAAAGAGGAAATTCAGCTTTACTTGGAAAATTGAACTGAAACAAAACGAGACAGTTAAATGGTGTCTAATTTATATTATAGCGAATTTACGAATTCGCTTCATAGTAGCAGCGTCGCGTAGACATATGCGGCCGGTTTTTTTTATTGCACCCCGTCGCGTTCGGCGGGCAACATAATGCCTTCTAGGAATCCAGCTGCCACACACGTCTGAGGCAAACATTGTATGCGTTTCGTAACGTTTTCAAGTCCCTTCTGGAATAGCACTAAATAATTATAAATATCGTGCAGCGGTGCCGTAACGGAATTCGAAGTGACGCCAACAGGGCGAATTCAAGTGCGGTAACTTCGTTACAATTTTTTGGGGGAAGAAGTCGGATCTTAAATACTGGAATAAACCAGATCCGCCTATTCCTGTAGTCCAACTCTCTGAACTTTCGCTTGAACACCCTTTCATATGTCTTTGAGAAAAAATTAAGGAAAGGGTTGTCTTAATTTAATTCTTTTACTCGACTAAATAAAAAATGGTGCAATAATAGAGTTGTAACTTCCGATTTGATCGCTTCTTTCTTGTACACATTCAACATATAAAATAACACCATAGCGTCATATATTGTTTATGAATGACTAAAGCATTTCTGCGTTGTGCATGCTTTACCGCGCCTTCTCTTATTTGCATATTTGATATTCAGTGCAACTAAACATTATTTATGATTAAAGCTGCAAATCACATCTGATTTATGAGGCAATTTCAGCGGCAAGAAGCATTCCAATTAACTTTCAAAAGTAAGCAGCAACAATTGTGACGCCACCGCTGTTATTCCCATTTTCACGTTGTGGGATTAAGAGAACAAATACGCCAGAATAATTGTTTCGATAAATAGAGCTTTGTGCTCCGCTTGCACTATTAGGAACAAATACGCGACTTTCCCAATGTTAGATTCCACAATAGCTCAAATTATTCTATTGTGTATCACTGTGGTATTTTAAATGATAGGGGTATATCAAAATAAAATAAAACTATTGTACTAAAAAATTCAAATAAAAAACTATAAAAAGAACTCGTGAATTCAGAAGAAAAATTAAAGTAGTAATGATTTTGTTTACAAAAAAATTCGACTAATTACGAATTAAAAATACATGGATACTATGTAGGAGAGTGAAGTCCACAAAGACTTAAGCATAAAACGTGATATCTTGAACCCGATGTGTTCAAGAATCTCTTTGAAGTGCACGAAGGAGTTGCGGCGTCGAGACTTCTTGGAGCACAAAACCACAAAAATAATTCAGAACAACAACGGGAAACGTTTAAAGCTTCATACACACTCCCCTTCAGTCAAAATATTCTAAAATGCTTTTTAAATGACAGTGTCTAGACTGCCACTCAATTACAGTCCTCCAATAAGGATAATCGAAAAGAAGATCGAAACACGTGGGTATCCAGCCTAAAAATGCTTCAGAGCGCGCAGTAAGGGTATCTAATTTAAAAACAGTTGTAGAGCTAAATATTTACCATTCAAGTAGAATTAGCCAGCGTTCCTTATATCAATTGTGGTAGTTGGGGGAAGAGATGGGGGAGGGGAGCATAATGTATAACATCTAAGGTGACTGCGTGATACTGTAGTGTCGCAAGTAGTTTGAATCAACAATAATTTTTATACTGCTTATTTTTTGCTACAAAATATATGGTATAATTAAAGAAAAAAAAACATTACATGATGAAATTGAATAAACTAGAAAGAAATGAAATAACACAACAAACCAAAAAAATATTTCTGTATCAATATACAAAAACTCGAATGTACTGAAAGAATAGATCAAAGCATAATTTCAGCAAAACCTTCAATAAGGGACCTTGCCAAAAGAGAGCTGCAGAACTCCTTAATCTAAGTAGGCCACAGCTAAAGACAGCCATAGGATTTCACATAGGACATGCGACTGTTAAAGAACACCACTGGAAAATTGGTAAATTAAATGGTGATCTTGCATGCAGACTGTAGCAAGGAACCAGAAACAACTTTTGTACATCCTATGCAAGTGCGATGCGCTGTGCAGGAAAAGGCAACATACATTCGGGAGACCAATCCTGGATCCGGAAGACTTCCAGACACACCCTGTAAAAGACCTACATCTGTTGATTCAGGGGACATCAATTACAGATTGGTTGTGAGTTTACTGTATTAGGATAATCACAATAAGCCATAGGCTGCAGTGAACATGGATCCATCAAGGAAGACTTACCCTAAGGAGGAAAAAATATACAAAAACATAAATAAAAAATACATGTAAAAAATGAAGAAAATATAGCTTTTTAAAATATCTACCATTGACAGGATAACAATCTGAATTCGAAAATATTTAAGTAAAAGTAGACATTATATATGATATGTACGTGACTAGCAGACTAGAAAAGTAACATAAAGAGCTTGTTAGGGCAAGGGTGAACAAAATGAAATTTGCTTCTGGGTCACGATTGACTCAGTAAAAGCATCACACAGCTGAACATCGAGCAAAAGTAGCAGTTTCTAGTGAGTACACTGCACTGTCTCTACCTAGTTCGATAGGGAGATTGAGTTCCAATACTTGTAGAATATCAATCTTAGTACGTGCTAGACATAACGTTTACATAAGTCCAGTTTTCTCTGGTAATTTAGTGAACATCAGTGCGTACTGTAGGAACATTTTCACAATTAGACATTAATTAAATACCAAACCCAGCGTTGTTTTCATTAAAAAAATGCAAACAAATAAAAAGCATCCAATACGATCAGGCAACAATGACGACAAAAACGTTTTGGGTGGATACCAAAAAAGAAAAACAAAGCAACTCCCTAGAGACTATCTGATTTTATTATATTACAGTTTCAAAAAGGTTTCTTTTCAAGATCAAGATCAGTACGAAGAGCGAAAAATAGAACGATCTTATTGCCAAAAAATGCATTGCTTTCTTGTAATCGACATCATCATCTTGAAGGCGGTTCCGATTAGCGTGACTTCAATCTCTATGATTTTTATTTGTGGAGAGGTCTCACATCCAAAATGTGACAAAGAAACCCCCCAAAAACGGACAGAATGAAATTCGCCGCTTTGTACACATCTAACAGTTGCTCAGATCATATAGCAACCAACTAATGTAGAAATTTAAGAAATTAAAGGATCTTTCAAAAAATAAGTTGTTTTCAACCATACGTTATTGAACAACTGCTATATTTAGTTTAAAATTAGACTTCAGAAAACTAAAGAATACCAGACGTACATATATACTGATTAAACAATACGATAATTGTTTAGTACTGGGACGCACATAAAGCCATTATTTTATAGAAATGGTTGTAAGACAAAAATATTCTTTGTCACTAGTAGAACGCAAACTATTCTAACCCCCCTCCCCTTGTTAAAATTTGAAATTTAGCATTTTTGAATGCCTCTAGAAAGTTCATGAATTGTTTTATACGAGGTTCTTCTATTTACTTTGATAACATATGTGCCCCATCCATAAGATGTTTAAAACTCATCTATCCTCTTTTTGCATCTTTTAAAGCCACGAATTTTGCCGTTTATTTTGACAGTTGATAATGAGGTAAGCAGAGAAGCTAGAAGGGTTATAGATGAGTGTTGTAAGCAAATTAGGAGACATTCCACAAATTTATACGAGCGTATCTAACAAAAGTATCCAAAAACTCGCATTTCAAAGGGTTGTAGCCGAGCTCTTGGAAGTGGAACGTGTTCCCGAGTAATAAATATTTTTATACAACAACCGTTTCTAGAAAATAACCGCTTCAAGTGGATTAAGAGACCAAACAATTAATAAAAATACAAAAGCGGAAATTGCTTTTAGAATAATGGAAACAATTAAAATGGAAAATAATCCACTATGAAAGAAAAAGGTATTTTATCTGGAAAGATCTTTGTGTAATGAGTTGGACTGTTTGGCTTTCGTACCTTTAAAATACTTAATAACTCTGTTCTTCCTTTCCTTACTTTGTCCTGGTATTATATATTTTTCATATTGTCTAGCAGCATTTTCTACATACTAGGCGCTTTCGGAAAACAGTGTCCGTTTGCCCATCATACTCTCGACAATAGGCGAACTCGGTCAATTTACGATTCATTGGTACCGTTGTACAAATCCCTTTTAGTATTTAAATCTTTAACAATTGATGTCCTGGCAAAAGTAACTGCAATTGAGAAAAAACTAAATATTATGCCCTTAGGCATATACGAATATACGTATACGTATTAATAAACGTTAGATGTTCAAAACGTGTTGAATACCACGCGAAGACAGCTAACCTTGGAGTCATCATCTAAATTATATATAAAATACCTTGATTCTACGTAAACAATGGAGATGACTAGTAAAATACCGCAGAGTTCAGTACTGTGACCTACCTTACGGAATGTTTGTGGCAGTTCGAGTTAAGTATCTAACAGGTTTTGCGAATGACTAAAAACGAAGACCTATTGATGAATAAGGCTAAATACTTACGATTGGTTAACCTCGAAGGAACGACAACTCATTCCACAATAGGAGAGATGCTCTAACAGGAAGAAAAAAAAGAGGACATGTAGTGACCTATACAAAGATTGCATGAAGTATCTATAAGTCACTCTAAATAAAGGGTTAACGTTCTCAAAGCCTATAGATATCGTGACTAGTAAAGCAGTGGGGACCAGCAATATTTTTTCATGGTATATGCCTAAACGGTCTATCACTAGACAAACGAGGCATGCTGGAATTTATAGCGGAATGTTTGAAGCTGTATGCAGAAAAGATTAGAACTGTTCAAAAACCACTTGCGCCTACAGAAATAGTAATTACGGGCATGAAACCGATGGAATTAAAGATGGAAGAAAGAAGAGTGGTAAACATACGATATTTGAATGCAATAGATGGTAAGCTTAAAAGGTTAGGTTAAATAGAAGATTAAGCTAGCAGATTACTGCACACATTTTGGTGCAGTTAATTTTGGAAAATAATTAAAATTAGAACAGTGTGGTAGACGTGATTGGGGTATAATAAAAACAAAAGGAAAATGAGGAAAGCAGTGAGACGTCTTTTGATAGGTATTGTACGATTGGTGCCGACACCGTTTCTAATGGAAGCAGAAGAGGTATAACAGTTAAAATCAATCCTGTTTCGGAAATGAGTATTAGCCTGCTGCCTACGGTGGTTGGTAGCTATATGTGGTCATAGTCCTAGGTAATTACATTTTCCTATAATGGTAAATTAATTGTTGTTGGTAACCTGTTATGGACTTTGAGTATTTCTATCGACACTTTTTATAGGAGTTATCATAAACCACCTAAACTTTGTTGCTAATTATGCAAATTAGGACAACCAAATTAATAGTGGCTTGTCTATCCCCTTTCTGTATTTTCTATGCAAGTTTAAAAGAAAAGATGATTATGAATAAACCCACAATGGAAGTATAATGGGGAAAAATTAGAACCTAGAGAAATGTGCATTGTGAAGAACAAACTGGAATTTGATGTGCCGTGTCGATGAATTCATTCAACTAAGTGGTAGGTCCACAAGTTACTCATCCATGAAATTGTCAACGATCAATTTCAATACAAAAAATAATACGAGGTGAGCTCCACACATGCTTAGTATTGAAACCGACAAAACTAGCAGTGTCTTCTTTGGATCGATACTTAAAGTAAAGCCATATTTAGCACGTATCGTTATAGAGGAAGAAATTCGCGTTTTTTTATACATAACACTCTTGTTTACAAACCACAACAAGGAAGTTTAAAGAGGCAACTTCATAGCAAATATTTTCTAGGTTCGAAAATGTCTACTTTTAGTGGAGTTCATGTTGAGATATATTAACGACCAGTAAAAATGCCTGTCCCAAGAACGGGCAACTCAAGCTAAATATTTGGCTCAAGAGTTTCGTCGGCAATTGAAGAAAAAATAAGCCAATAAACGTTTTACCAGCCATATCTAAGCATGATGACATTCGTTCGGTGATATTCATAACATAAATTAAAGTTGTGGCGCTTGCGCCTACTAACGGCAAGAACTGGCCACGTAGTGCATGAAACACCGATAGGTGACCTAAATCGAAAATCTAAAACCTTTATGCGAGGTTTGGCAACAAACCGGTTCGAATGAAATGTTGAAATCGGTTTGTAACTGTAGGAAGAGTTGCAATGTTAGTTACAAACACACATAGTTACATTTTTGCAGTTTTATAGAGTAGAAGAGATAAATATATTATTCAGTATTCAAAAATCACGTTGATGTTTTTTTAGAAGAACGCTCGTCCTTATATCAATAAAAAACAAAAGTCTAGACAAATAAATTTTAAATCACATACCTATAGTATAGACTTTACTACCATTTTTAAGAAATGACGAAGAAATATAAGAACTTATTAGAAACTATGACAGCTACGAGCAATATTTAGGACGAACATGTGGAAAAATAATTAAAAATCTTCGATTATTTTACACTTGCAAAACAGATACTTTTAGCCGTATGAACCTTATAATTCTTCCCCATATCTCTTCTTCAATTACTGTTTATTATCACACATTCAATTCATTTTAATTTGAATTTTACATTCTTATAATTTGTTTTAGTTCTCGGCGCTTATTATAATTTCTTCTCTGTCTACAAGAATAATTAATTCTTTATTTCTGGAAACCAAATTAACAACTTTAATCGTAGCATTACTTTGCATTTTTATACAGTTATATGTAGTTCAAAAACAGCATCATTATAAATTTGCCTTAAGCCAGAGAGCACTATGGTATGCAAATTAATGTTGGGGTCTTTCTTCCACAGTATTACTTAGATTGGCGAGTTGTCGATAATTATTTATCGTAATTATTTTACTTGGTTTTAACAATTTACAATGGACACCTATCTGATTCTACAAAATACAAGACAAAATCTTATTAGGAGTTAGAGCTAATGTTAGTGGTTGGCTTAGGTCAGTGTTTTTCGACCTTACTCGAGAAAAACGACAAGTGTCTATAGATTCTACACTATAAAAGAAAACTACAATTTCAGTGAGAAGGCTGTGCTTGTTTATTTTTTTATAATTTATCGAAACGTGTCTGTTTTTAACTGGTAAAGGAGTCGCGTATTCAAGAAGGTTGAAAAACACTGGTCTATTCATAGTTTGTTCTTTTTATTTTTTTTTTTTTGTTGTTTTCGTTAGACTCACGTAGCTACATCTTGAATCTTCCATAACTGACACGAAAATTCGATATACTTCAAGTTTTCAAAAAGTATTGGCGTTTTGGCACTAAACCTCGTCTTTACGTCAAACAGAGCATAGTCGTTCGGCGTTAAGATCCGGCGAATACGTGGCGTAAAGCAATTGTACTACGAGCTTGTAGAATGGCAACGATATGGTCGCTGATATGTAACCCCGAGCATGTTGAAACAACGTGCTGTGTCTAAATTTCAGGTGGCGACGTGCTAAATACGTCGGCGGAGTTGCTTCGATGACTCGCAATATCGCTGACTGATAATGCCCTCACGAGGGGCAGCCAATCCATCACCACAATCTCCTCTCGGTTCCAAAAGAAGATAGTCATTTGTTTCGGAATAAATAATTTCGACTAGGGACGAGAGCTTCCATCTGCTGTCATTCCACAAATTGGCGTTTCTTTTCTAGTGTCTTGTGACCAGATACTTAAAGAACGTCTCGGAATCCATACTATACAGTTGTAGCTACATACGTTTGAGAGTATGAGAAACTCGTTGTGCACAGACCTTTGCTATCTTCAAGTACTGAAAGATGATGGTATGCAAAGTTCCCTAAGGTAGATTTGTTGTACTAACCCATAATAGATTTTCGAAGCAGTCACTCCCCCTCTAAAGAAACCACGCTGTGCAAGACTGTCTGCTTTTATTGTTTTCTACTTTATCCACAAATGCACTCGCAACATTGCATGTATGACTCACTATCTTTCTTCCTGTATGTTCTAGCCACGCCTTCTGTTAGTACCACGTGGTTTTATAGTCTATTTTCACAGTGCCAATAATTTTGAATGTCCTAAATAACTTTATTTGAACTAATGGCCCGAATATATTAGAAATTTCATGTTGTATGAATGATCATTGAACAGAATATTGGGGCAGTTTTAAAAAGCCTAATTACCAAAATTATTAGATAATCGATCTTAAATATTGCTGAAAAAAACAATGTCACAGAAAACAAAATTAGTTTGGGTTCCTTACAAGACATTTCATTCTTTCGAAAAAGGCAAAAGTCGAATCGCGGACTCGTGGGGCGTTTCGGAGATTTTACGAGATAAAACGCGTTCTTCGCCATCAACGTGCAGTTCCATCGTACTCATTTGAAATTATTAGTTCCACAATGACAGCTTCGTTAAAGCAGCTTTGCCTTGCAAAAGCGAAGGCGCAATAAATTTCAGATTTGCATAGACGTTCCAATTAAAGCACGCACGATGAGCCCACTCTTGATATTTATGCATAATATATTAAGATTAGTTTTTTGCCAGAATGCATAAATACTTTTTGCCTGTTTACTGCAGCACTTCAAGGCGAGATGCGCGCTCCAGCTGCAATAAAAATTTAGCGCTTTCCATCTAGCCGCACCCGATGCTGAAACTTTATCGAAACGGCAAGCACCACTTGCTCCATCGGCAAACTTTAGCGATTGCTTATCACCGTTTCTGGCGTAGAAAGCCACCGGCCAAAGTCGACATTTATTATTGATGTGAGTTGTACAACATCGAATTACTTTATATTGGCATTTTTGTGTAATCTAAGTGATAAGAAATGCAACATTGCCTAGAGAGAAATTAAAAATCAAAACTCATGTAGTAATGTTAGTAGACTGTTCACTTTTATATTTCTTCTGTATAATTCCTCAATTAAATGAAAAATCACAGTCCGAACAAAAATTATTCAACTGACAGAATATTATCTGAAAACTACCAGAATCCGGTGACATTTGTAATACAAATATTATCAAAAGAATGAAGTAGTCAATGCAAAGCTGCTAATTACAGTAACGTCATATATTTGATATAATCATCCTATCGACAGTCAGCGTGAGCCAACTCATTCATTACATAACAAGAATCGAACATTCAGAATAGATTAATCAAGCAAAAAATGTAATTCTAGGATAGTTGCCAAGCCAATTTGCATGCGTAATCAGCAGATAATATTTAATTTTTATAGAAGACACAAAAATTCTAATCGCTGAAATGGAGACGGCAATAACCAGCGTCAGAAACTCATTTTAACATATCACAACAAAAAAGTTAACGTGGCGTTGTTAGTAAGAGCTCTTATACGATAAACAAAAGAAACAGCAGAGCGATATATGAGACTATTTTTTTAACTTACAGTAACAACAAATTAATTTATTCTATAATCACAAATTATAAAAAACACACCAAATTTCCTCTTCTGTAAATAAATTTCAATGCTCAAGTAGCATAGACACCCTCGTAAAAGTCATCTTTGCAAAACTTCCTAAATCAACCTTTTAATGTCGCTTTTTGTGGTATAAAACATCACCAATCGTTGCTTTAACAAAACTAAAACAGTTGAAATCGCAGAGGTGACCATTCGATCTTGTGCTGTTTGTGAAACCAAGCATCGTCGCAGTAAATTACAATGTGCCGTACATCATTTGTTATTATTTACTTGGGAATATAGACTTGAAAGTTGATGGCCTGTCCTTCAATTAAGAGGTGCTAAAGCGCAATTCCTCAAATACCCATGGCGAGAATTTAGTTTCAGTTTCTTCGTCAGGTTTTGTTAAGTGGTCAGTATGAAGTAACCCAATTTTCGTCAATATTAAGGATGAGATCCAATAATTTTTTCGGTCGTTTATAGCGACGGAAATTGTTATGGCGTCTGCCTGAGCTCTCTAGTCGAACTGCGTAATACGAACATTTTGAGTCTTTCACACAAATCTTTCACCAGGCTTCACCGTGTGCTTAATTTTCTATAATAGAATTTCTAATCTGAGGAAGAGTTGTCAGCCAGTCTTTAATTTCATCAGCTTGTTCCTCTCTATCGGTGGCTAATGTTATCACACTTTCTTTGGCCAGAGAAATCTACCCTTCTGTCTTTTATTTCTATTCCTTGCTCAACAAGTAGATGCACCGCACTAATTTTTTAAGTTAAATTGAAAATTATACAATTACTGGAAAAGAAATCAAGGCAATGTCAAAGAAAACTACTCAAACCAAATAGTGGATTGGATGGTAAGGATTTGTCTTTGCTTTTTTCTAGTAATCAAAACTTCAAAAGAAATGCACAGAAAGTCTTTGAAGAATTACGTGGTATAATATACCATGCCTTCCTCGATTTGTACTTTTTTAAGTGCTTCAGTAGCTCTTTGCGCAACTATTGTGTTATTCATCATTGTTTTACAACACCTTGCCCTTGAAGAACATATTTAAATACCTGATGATTATACAGTCTCAATTTTAACAAAAAGCGCAGTTTGTTGAAGGCATACGAAATGTTAAAAAAAGAAGATCGTCTTGGTTAATGCCCATTTTTGTTCCATAACCCAGGGTTGCATATTATTTTCAAATTCAAGCTACAACCTTAGCAGAAAAGCTCCAGGATTAATTTTTGTATTCCCTATCTGTGATATTCAGACCTAAGAAACGGATGTTGTTCAGTCGCCTGATATGTGTTCTTGTTAAACAAGACCTTAAACTTACTAGGTGGTAGGGGTGTGCTTGGCAGCCCACTGTTCTGTATGTTGACGAGGATTTCGATTAGAAAGTTATAGAAAACCCCTATTGAAACGTGGAATACCATAAACCAAGTATTATCGAAAAACTGTGTCATTGAATTGCGCAAGATATTGGGGGGGGGGGGGGCAAAGATTCAATACAAGACGATTCAAGAGTCAGCCGTCTGTCAACATATTACATACCATTGCAAATGTGGAATTCGTGAAGCGGTTACTTCAAGAAGACTAATACTATGTGCATGATATTAGAAGAGCTGAAATTGAAATTTTATGCAACGAATTTGGAAAATGGAAACAATACAAAAACAGTCGCCCACCCATTGACACGAAAAGAGAAAGAAACCAGACGAACCAGAGCTATAATTGATACCACATTTGTGTTAAACATTGCCGGAGATGAAAATTGGTGCAGCAATCCAAACGGTTGTAACACGTGCTGAGAAGCACCCCGGATCAAGCTTTCTCTGCTTACTTCATGATATTCAGAAACGGTGGCAGCCAAAGGGACTACTTTAACCATACCTAAGGCAAGTTAAATTAATTATTTTTTACCAACTTAATCCTGGAACTTTTCTATCAAAGGTTGTATATTACGATCTTATCGAGGCTACAAAACTTAAGGAACCGCATTTTATTTGGCAACGAAGCAATATTTCACATTTAGAGCTAAAAAGAAAAAATTGTGGGCTCGAACAATGCCAAAATTCCAGGCGTTTCCAGGTCTTTCTGGCAGACTCCAAATAGGCATAAATGCCACGCAGCCAGGCAGCCACAGTCAAGCAAAGTGCCGGAAGATGTATAAATGCAACATAGTGTTACAGATAAATACAGTTAAATAGTGTTAAATAATTTTGATTGTCTATAAGTAAATTAATTAAGTAGTTTTAATAAATTTACGTGTTATTCACCGCTGTGGAGAACAAAAACGTTACATTATAATATGTGGCAATTTTTGATTTAGCAAATTATGTCAAACTTCAATTAACCGCCGATGGGGTTTGTGACACTATTACACGATTGTGGGAGAAAAAATCTTAAAATGTTGGGAACACTGCTTCAAAATTAGAGGTAGTAGATTGATCAGCGCCACACAGATAGTACCTATATATCCGCTTCCAAGTTTATTTACGTCACGGCTTAAAATGCGTAAGAAACATTTTAAACATGATGCGTCAATCTCCCCCAGCACTCGATGGAAAAATTAATTCTAGTTCTAACATTTCCCGAAAATCACTCAAATCTAGTAAATATAGAAGAAAAATATATCAACAAGCAGTTGTTAAGATCACAAAAATGTTGAAATAAGGAAAGAGACAAATCACAATGCTGCATCTATAGAGTAGAAGAGTGTAATTATTGCCTCGTCAACAAAAAACAAGTTAAAGAGGTATATAGATCATATCCTGGCACCAACAAAATTAGTACAAGTATATCCACAGAAAATAAAACTAAATTTGAAAGGAACACACAAAATATATACATAGGGAGAACATAAACACGACAGAGAATGTTAATAAATAAGACTTAGCAACTTAATAAAATACAACAAGCGTTAGCAAAAGATGGCAATTCAACCTTAACATAAAGATCAATGATGGTCTCGAGAAAGGTAAGAAATAATGAAGAGTACTAATCCAGAAACAAGAAATCAATCAATGTAAAGAAGACACAATATACGGTGGCGTTAGAAAGAAAATACTGCAACAAATACAACAATAACATACTTAAAAGTGGAACCTAGAAAAACTAGAGAATAACTGATAAAAGAACTGAAGATGGTAAAACGTATGATGTCATTCAATTTGCAATAAAGGAAAAAAGGAGTTGATGCTCCTATACATCATTCCGCTATAATACAAGTCATAAAAACACGAGGCTAAGGCGATTAGATCATTTAAAAAATAGCAAACAGAAAAAAGACAAATTCAATAATAAAATTATTACTACTGTGTACAAATATAACCCGGAATTTTTTTTTAATTTAAACTGCGCGGACATTTCGTTGGGCACAAACCTTTTTAGTTTTAAGTTGGTAGGACTGCTACTGACATATGTGTCAAATTTTAGGTTAATATCTTAATTAGTTGGAGAGTGACGCTCGTTTTCGTAAACAACCAAAATTAACTTTTTCGATTTTTGCCATGTCAGAAAATATTCAACAAAGAAGTTCGATTAAATTTTGTATTAAAAATGATATTTCTGCTGCGGAAACGCTTAGAATGTTACAAAAAGCCTTCGGTGAACAGGCTATGTCTAAAACACAAGTATACGAATGGCATAAAATGTTCAAAGAGGGTCGTGAAGGCGTTGAAGACGAACCACATCAAAGACGTCCAAGGACATCAACTGACGAACAGCACGTCGCAAAAATTAAGGAATTGGTGCTCCAAAATCGTCGATTGACAACTAGAGAGCTTGCTGACATGGTTGGCATTTCAAATGGATCAGTCCACATCATTTTGAAGCAAGTTTTGTGCCTCAAAAGAGTCAAATCTCGTTTGGTTCCAAAAACCCTCAATTTGTTCGTGACGATTTCGCTAAAAATTCCACCCATATCGTTCTGCAGCCGCCGTATTCGCCTGATTTAGCTCCATGTGACTTCTGGCTATTCAGCAAAATGAAAAGACCGCTCCGGGGACACCGTTTTGACACGATAGAAGAGATTCAAGCCGAATCGAAGAAGGTGCTGAAGGCCATACCGAAACAGGACTTTTCAAAGTGTTTTGATGAGTGGAAAATTCGCTGGCATAAGTGCATTGCAGCCGAGGGGGATTACTTCGAAGGCGATGAAATAGATTTTTAAGAATAAATAAGGATTTCAAAAATTATAACAAAATTCCGGGTTATATTTGTACACAGTAGTAATTCAAAACCAATAAAACTTGCCCTCAAAATAACAAACTGACATATAGATTACTCACCAACAACAAAATCCTATTGGATAAAAATCACCACATCGATATAACGAAGTGCATAAGTAACCAAACTCATGTATTGAAGGTGACAAAATAACATATATTTTTTCGACGCAATACAATCTTTCCACTAATACTTATTCCGCCCACTTAAAAATATTTTTACGCGCACAATAAACAAGAAAGGAAATAAACATGTTTTCGTCAGGTATACACCTAACCATCAATTACTGGCCAAAAATAACCTGAGAAGATGGTAGTTTAGAGGAGAATCGAACACCGATTCGTCTCATACTGTCGTGCACCTCTAGAGTTGTATATTAATTAATCTCATATACTGTTTATTGACTTTACAAACACGCAGGTTATTATCTCCACTTCAAATTATCTCTTAGAATATATTTTCACATATCAGTTTCGTACTACTGAAAATAGCCTTTTGTTTATACTTAAATAACGTAACAAGATTAAATATTGACTAGATTTTACTATGTACTTACTGAACTATATACTTAGCTGAACGCATAATTACGTTTAAATTCGAAGATGGCGCTAGAATTGAACATTCGATATCAAAAGCGACAAAATTGAGTTATTAAAAATGTATTGGGCCGAGCCACCTGTTCCAGGTGGCAGGGGTTCAATAAAAGCGCGTGGATGTCGAGTTTTATTAGCTGAATTCCATGTTATTTCGACATCACCGTTGCAGACATTTTTAGTACAGGGACGACAAAAATAGAAGTGATACAAATTCCAACTAAAAAATCAATCCTGAGCAATACCAGCAAAAAGAGAAGATCAAATAGGTACATCTTTCAAAACTTTCAGGACAACATGGAATTATTCAATATTAGTACCTTTGTTCAGTTTGTCTCGTGGGATTAAGTTTATCTCGCTAAAATATAACAGCCTTACGATTTTTCCAAGCGCAGTTATGCACTAAAAGACAAACAACGAGAATGGAAATAACAACTATGCAATGCATTTCCTAGATATTTAAGTTCAGATGACAATGGAGCTCTAAAGAAATTAACTCTCCTAATTTCCGAAAAGTACTTTTCAAGAAAAAAATTAGATAAAAACACTTTTCTTAGATCTTAACTATTGATTATTCTAAATAACTTCCTTGCAGATTCAATCCCTGTTTCTCTGGTTTCAGAAGTCCCCATTAATAGAACTTCGAAATTACACCAGGTGTTGCGATCAAATTCGTTCTGAAAAAAAATTATCTTGGACAAACACTAGTAATGTTGATGGAATCAGCAATCGATCAAGTTCTACATACGGAGTTATTTGGACTTACCAAAATTTTATTAATTGTGTTACTGCAATACCACATCGTAAAAGACAGAACTTTATAATTATTCTAATCAACAAACAACAATCTTTATTGCACCATATCTACAACTCATACATAAAGTTGATCTTCACCTAAAAAGAAAATCGTTCATTCCCATCTTACTTACAAACAGTGTGGAAAAAGGATGACCCTAAGACGCCCAATATTCACTTAACACGCTGTAGCACTTGAAAGGATTGCAATGGTAGATGCCATATTTTCAAAAGTGAAAAAATAAGGAAGAAATGCGATATACTTATACTTAAATTCCTACGAAAGGTATTCTTCAGAGCCCCACTCCAGATTTAGTTTATGTAATATATCCTTAGACTTGCTCTCTGGAGACAAAGAAGGTTTAGAAAAAAAAAGCTAAAATAGGAAGACCATCTCTGATTTCGCTGTTTTATCCAGATTTGGAATCTTCAAATGATGAGAATAAAATTATAGATTTTAAGGGAGAGCTCTCCCGAAGGTAATAGCCATACCCAGATCTTCTCTTCCTTCTCAGTAGAGATTTTGATTTATCAGCAATCACTTTGAAACGTAGTCTAGGCCCTCCAGCGATCGTCTTATTAAATGGGGTCTTAATGAGATAAATACTAGCGCATAACGAAGACATTGGTATTCCAGAAAGCCAGGGATATTACTTTTTGTGCTTCTCTTACTACCTGTCTAATCTAGATTGGAAGCCTTGTACCAACCAAGAAGGATAGGATCAACTAAACTAAGAAAAACAACATAGATGTCGACATTTTTGAAAATTACGCAGTTTTCAAAGATCTTGGCCACATTCAGAAAAACATCATCGTAACAGATGGATGATTTGGAAGAAAATTAAATTGATCTCCCGGAATTACACGGAAAAACTCGATTGCTATATTCAGAAGGTGAGAAATGATCCTTTCCACTTTTTTTAGAGGAAAATACTCATCTTGTTTGAGTTAAAGAAAATTATAATATGAATAGAGTTCCACTGGCAGAAGAAATGCTGAAAAGACAAGAGAACAACGAAAATCATTCATCGATAAACGCAGTCATCGTTTTCTGTTCAGTAAATAATCCATTCATTCTTAAACCTCGAGAGAACAACAATAGAAGTGTTTATGTAGTCCTCGAGAACATTAATCCAGCAGATGTAACTAGCATTTACTGGGAGTCACAAAAGCTATTTCACCCCCAATGCAGTGTAAATATTCAATTTTCAGATCCACATAAAAATTATTTTAAACCTTCATGTAAACAATATTAAACATCCAGTACAGTCGTTGTAGATGATAAATAATGAGAGTTTACCGATGCACTTTTTAAATTCTGTCGCAACCGACTCTATGTACAGTATCATCTCGTGTAAGCCTGTAGAACATATCATCAGCTTACGTCATCCGTGGATGACAAAAGGAACATCAAACGGGGCTTTAAAAATCGTCATTTGTGACTTTCCTTATTTCGGATTTAACGTTTTTTTGTTTCGTGTAAATGCACTAAGCACTATATATCTCGATTTGTGGTTTTCTAGTTGATTTATGTGTACTTACACACAGACTGATAAAACTAGTTTTCATCAGTTAAAGTTAAACAAAAGACTAAAAGTCAAGTTCCTAGGTAAGACAAGTTCCCAGTATAATTTCAATCCGTCACTATTGGTAAGAATTGGCCCGAAACTATAGTCGACAATAAATATACCAATTCTAGGAAAGAAAACAATTCATCGGCCATGTTTTCAATTGATTGGAGTTGTTTACTAAGCTTTCACTCTCATATCTCAATCATTTTATTCATTAGGCTTGCGTTTCCCTTATCAGCTACGCTTCAATGTTAATAGCTGTCGGCATTTCTGAAAGATCAAGTTATTCACCATTTTAACAAGTAGTTAGCATTTTACTAAAAACGCGTTGTTATTGCATAAATGAATACATTAATGGCACAGCCGCTTTTCAGCATAATTAAGATTATTCTGTAATTACTTTTAGATAAAACCGGTCCACACTAGAAGTCGCAAACTAGTTGCGATAGAAAAATTATTAAAAAAAAATATCTGAATTGAACAAGTACCCAACTACACATGAACTCACAGAAAAGCTAAATAAGAGTAACATTCTCCTCTTCTTCTTTTTCCAATTCACTTACTCCTTTATAGTAACCTTTATATTGTCCATTAATTTTTTGTTTCTTCAGAGTTTGAAGATATTGCTGTAACTTTCTTTTTATTTCTATCCATCCCAAGACAAAAATGTTTCAGTTCTTCTATAACTATAAACAAATCAATTCAGGAAAACGCTTCCAGCTAATGATAAAGAATGTGATGTGACGACTTTTGAAAAACTTCAAATTCTTGTATGATGGGCCTTTTATTTGGAACATCTCTAAATTAATTGAAATGATCATCTCCATACTTTGCACACTTGAGAGCAAAACAATGGACTCACTACACATTCTCGTCTCCTGTCTCAGTCTAAGGAAAATCAATATAAAAACATTAACGTGTAAGGAGCATCTTTATTATTGGGCTTTAAAAAACTATTGTTATTGCATTAATCGGATGACGCATTAAAAAATGCATCACGTTCGTGAGGATTGTAATTGGCCTACAGTACACTTGCAATAATGTCGGTAACTTATTCGAAATTGACGTAAGTGCTCGAGTGATTCGCAAGAAAATGGATAGCACAGACGCTGAAGCAGCCCAGACAGTTGCATTGTTGAGAGAGGGCCTCAGTCAGAAAGCCGTGGCAAATCAACTAAATCTGAGTTAATCAGCTATGTCGGTACCGGGAAACCGGTGGCTACGTCCGCCGGCAAGGAGGAGGCCATAGGCCCGTGACAACAAAGAGAGACGATCAATTTCTCGTTTCAATAACCCTCAGAAATCGACATATGACTGCCGTTGACCTCAGTAAGAGCTGAGTACAATCAGAGGTGTAGTCGCCAGCGTTTGGACAGTGAGAAGAAGACTGAAGCCAGCCAACCTAATCCCAAAAAAGGCAGCTACGGGTCCCAAGCTGACTGCAGTCCAAAAGCTAAAGCAACTGGAATTTTCTTGTAAACATCTCAATTAGGACATCGGCCAGATATTCACTGGCGAGTCCAGAATGTGCCTACACGGGAATGACGGGAGACGTCGGGTCTATAGAAGATCAGGGAGAGATTTACTTGTTTTTTCGTACACGATTTGCGGGATTTGTTGGTGAGGACTTCATGCTAATGCACGACAATGCGCGATGCCACATCGCGTGAGTGATCACTGGCTGACGTCGGTATACCGAAAATGGACCGTGTAACACAGACTTGAATCCAATTGAGCATCTTTGGGATGAGCTTAAACGAACAGTCTGGGTCATAACTCTTGCATGAGAGAGTGTGATAATACTGAGAGCAGCGTTGATTAAATAGTGAGAACCAATCACTCAAGATAGCATAGAAAGTCATCCAATCCATGCGTAATCGCTTGGAAAGTGCACTTAGAATAGAGGTGGCAACACCACGTATTGAAAAAATTATTAAACTAATTTCAATTGAGGATTTCATTTTTATCCCTTTCATAATCACCTTTTCCCTTTCAACTCTTTTGTGTTACACCTATTCTTAGGCCCATAATTTTGTCAGAAAAGTTCCGATTCCAATCAAAGTGATATCATTTGAAACCACAGTTTTTATGCTTTCAAACGGTACACTGCACTTTAATTGGAAAACTGTGCGAATGAATACACATTCGCTCCAACCCTCTTGCCCTCCCCCCGTTCGCTGTATTTTGCATGGTGCAGTTTGAAAGCATTTTCAGCAACGCTGTAAAATCAGTAACTTAGAACGGTGACAAAAATCTCAATATCTCCATGAAGATATGAATGAATTACGCCTCTAGTAATTGGAAATAATTGGATAAGTGGCAACTCATGCAAAACATATTCAATCCGCTCCCATCTCCACTATACCAGTCGAATTCTAAATATTCACTATTAATAGATTCTAAGCTTGTCATAAGCCTCCCATGGTACAGCAGTGGTAATATAAAATATTAAAAAAATTAGACCGCAATTTCAAGTTCAATTATTTAACTTCCCTTTGTAGAATTTTAAATTTTGCCATTAAGATTTACGAAAAGTAAAAACAAATATAGATCCAATAGTTCTTGAGAAACACAAGTAAAAAGTGAAATTTTGACCATGAGTGTTCAGATGATTTTGTAGATTAAAACAAATAAAGCCAAAACAATTGATTTTCCTCTTTTGTGTATGTGGAACCACGGTATTTATGACTTTTTATCTTTATTCTACTAAAAAGTCTGCCAAGAAAAAATTTTATTTCTCCCAAAATACGACGATTGTTCTTTTTAATTTCGTCTTACTTTTCTGGTTCTTTGTATCTCTACATGCCCTGTAACATCAATCTACTCTCTCTTCTGTAAAGTTTTTCTCTTTGATTCGTTCACTTTTAATGTATTTGTTAGTACTTTAATGGCAAAACCTCTAAAATTAAAGTCGATAGGACTACAAAAAATCAATTAATCTTATCGATTAATTGATCTGCCTGTTTACAATAATTCAAGAAC
The DNA here is from genome assembly GCA_036346155.1 of Sinelater perroti. Taxonomy (NCBI): domain Eukaryota; kingdom Metazoa; phylum Arthropoda; class Insecta; order Coleoptera; family Elateridae; genus Sinelater; species Sinelater perroti. The sequence goes on from JARFIY010000276.1 coordinate 1,166,895, forward strand.
GGTTTGATAAATTTCGTATAAGACCTGCATAGACTTCACAAACGGTTATTTTCGAATGGAAGGTTTTGCAGTTCAATGAAATCGTTTTCTATGTCATAACTATTTATTCACAACAAATAATTACACTTGACTTAAGAAAAAAACAATAAATGCATTGTCGCTTCCTGTTGGTGAGCATGCAAAAATCTTCCACTACGCATGTAAATGAGTTTTACTGCTTTTTTTATTAGTTGCTCAATCAACATCGCAAGAATTCCTAGGATGTTCTTTTTGCATTGCCCATCCCTTCCTATAAATATGTGATCACTTCCGATCCGGCCACAAGTGGCTAATTCTGATCTCAAAAATTTTATTGCAATAAAAAAGGGTTGCATTTATCGCACCTTTCATTTTGGTGAAAATCAGGATGACAGCCGCAGTGCACCTCCAAAATGCACCGGCGCAGCCATTCAGAGCGATCGATGCAAATTAACGGGTTAACTAACGGCACATTCGCCAGAGAATGGCACCGGGAATACTGCATCGAGCAATCTGTAATTACTTCCTCGTCAGGGAACGATAATGACAAATTAAAGCAGTTGAACTTGATAGCGCAGTTCAGGACGTCAATAGCATTTTGTTTCGAGAGGTCATGCTTCCTCATAACAGGAGTTGGTTTATCGTCCTCTACAATTATTCGTTTTTCGTGGTCGACTTTTCGTATGGTAAAATACAATTTAGACTAACTGTTCAATAGGAGCGTTATAGCTGGAAATTAGTCACAGTAAACTTACGAAACTGATTATATATATTTAATTGGCAATCTCAGTTACTAAACTGATGTAGGTGACAAAACCAATAGTTTTCAAAGAATTCTATATATTCGACGCGATTATAAAAAAGCTCATCTTGAAAACTTCAACATGAAAATTTCTGAAACTTGTAAACTATCTATAGTCAGGATCTATCTTACTTCCAGCATATATAGTGTATTTCAATCTATGGCAACTGGCGTCAATACTTAGTAGTAATTTCTATATGTACATTATGACATACCTATTTCTACATATTGCTGTAAGTGTACCAGAACATAGTTAGAAGAAATGTTGGAAATACAACATAAAAAATTTAAATAGAATTTTTTTCCTAGAGCATTCTTTGAAATGTACGTTGTTGTAAATAATTCGAAGAAGTCTGAAAAGGATAGCTACGTGCAAGAACTAGAGTAAAATGGTTTAGAATTGATTCCGAAACGTTAATGCTATAAGAACTCTAGTGAGTCACTAATTAAGTCAAATTCGTAATGTTTCCTTTGTGATCCCGACAAATAAAATATCAGAAAAGAAGTGTTGCACATATAAAAAATATTGTATTAATATTTTGTTTTTGAATATTTAAGTTGGTTCCTTATTAAGTGGAATCCTTTCACACTAAAACCAATTATATGATCCATCTTGTAATGCAATAAATATAGACTGGAATGATATTATAAATGGGAGAAGTATGGCCTTGCACATTTTCATTTGTAATTAAATCTAGCAGCAATGAGTAAAATTTGCTCTCCATCTGAAATAGTGCCACAAAACCAAACGTCATTGAATAATCATAGAAATAATCATAAGGCACAAATAGTTATTTAATGCACTCCTTGTTTTATGATTAGCAAAGAACGGGTTTAAAATTTAAGGTAAGCGATATCTCCACATAACATTACTAGATGCAAATTTGAGGAAGTCCGTAAAGTATATATATGCTCTTATTTGAAATATATGAATTACAACTAATGTAAAAATGCTGTTTTTGCTTTGCATTAATTTTGCGGTTTTTAAGGCGTTAATTTGTGAATTTATTTTAAGTTGATTTACAACACAACCCATCCACATTTTTAGATAACCTTCCCATGAGGATATTAGAGCCGTCAAAAAGCTCGAGACTTGAACATTTTCGTAGACTAAAAAATGAGCACATTACAAATAACGAGAAATAATTGGTGTTAAGACTGGATTTCCAACGCCATTATCCCATTTTTCAATTAACGTTCACGCGTTTAGATGAATAAATTAGTCTCATAATGGGTATCTCCTTGGCGTATTTTAAAGTAACTTGGTTTGTTTCTTTCTTTGTATAATGATATTTGACAGACTTTTGAGAAGTGAATTATTCAAGATACCTACTATAAAATATGGATGGCTTCTTGTATTAATTTGTAACAGCGATAAATATTTTCGGTGATTTATAGAAAAATACCTTACACTGGTTTAACAGCAATATTTTGGTCCACTGAGATAAAAATTATGTTAATAAAATTAGGTGCAACATCAAGTTTTGTTTGAAGTTCGTTTTTATGTAGAGAACTAAGAATTGTAATATGATGTAGCGATGGTTGCACGTTGTGACAAATTCAAGCACGTTGAGACAGCTTAAATCTGAACTGCAGCCGGCTGGATGATCTTTGGTGTTAGTTACTCTTGTACTATAGCAGTTAAAAGAGCTCGCAATGTTGTCTCGGTCAAAAATGTCTCTTATGCTGAGAGATGATCGTCTTCATCGTACGATCATATTCAGGTGGTGTCCGACAGGTATATGAAAATTGTATTTCATATTCCTTCACTAGCAATCTATACAATTCTGCACGATCAGCTAATAAAAAAAGAAATAAGAGTTTGTTCATATTAAACGACGAGAAAATGGCAAGGCGCTGTTGCGTTACTGCGATATGGTCAATTAGTCTGAAATGAAACATTTCGCTATGTCAACAACATCGTAACAGGTGACGAAATATACAGCCGTGGCCAAAAGTATGAGGCACTCTCATATATGTATGATAACTTAACAGTTAGAGTACAGAGATGCCTCTACCGTTATTATATTGGCAAAAATATAATCCAAAATGTAAATGGTGCATGCTTTCATCCAATATCAATAAAATATCAGCAAATTTTAAAACTATGTTTTATACACAAATATTACAAGTGACAAAAATTGCTTTTCGTGCCACTATTTACTTATCTCGTTATTGCCAATACATAGACAGAGTTTGAAGTACCGATTATTATATGTATAGTAAACATGAAAAAAAAGGAATTTACTCTGGTGTAGGTACGTTTACGAATTCATTTTTTTTATATGGAGAGGGCAAGCCTTAAGTTGAAATTGCGAATTACATTAAATGTTTTTGTTTGGTTATTCAAAGTGCTATAAAACGTATTAAGGGCACTGGATCACATATGAATCGAAAGAACTTTTCTTTATTATAGATTAGCTGGCTCTGTAAACAAGATGCAGTACACGGCTTGGTACAATAAAGATACTTATAACTAGAAGTACATCAATTTGGAGAGAGGATTAAGTGAATGTATTCACACCTCTAGCTTACTACACTATATGTTCTAATATAATAAATCGAAAGAGAATAGACCAAAGAATGGTAAGTTCTAAACGTGAAGACCGAACGTGTTACTACGATGTCTACAAAAATCGATCGTCCCTTAGTGCTAAGACCGTGAAAAGAAGGCTCGGCAGGGCTGAACGGCTGCAAGACAAGGAAGAAGCTATGGTACTCGAAGAAGAATAAAAAGCTCGTTTACAGTGGGCTATACAGCCCCAACAACTAACAGAAGCAGATTGGGGATTATAACGATAGATGTTACATGTACACACATATGTAATAAAACAATGTTTAATTTTAAGAATTGTTCAGGTATTTGGTGTCTCCGGCGTTGCTTACGTAAGGCGACAAATGGGTGAAGATTACCCTCTCCAGTATGTGGTATCTATAGTCCAACACGGAGGGCCGCGTAATAATCTGAGGATGCATGGAGTTCGGTGGTGTAGAAAAACGGTTGTTGCAAGGGATGCATAATTACTGAACAATATATAGCTGTGCTGGAAATAGCTTTTCATCCATCTTATATAAAGATTTTTGGCGACACCAACATGGACAACCTCGAATTTTAGCAAGACAATGCGACCTGTCATAAATCTGAAACCAGCATACACAGTTTCAAAGTAATCAAATGAGGTTGTTAGACTAGCCAGATCTAAATTGCAATTGCTTTGCCCAAAAGAATAATTGCCATTATTATATTTAAAGGTGGACCAACAAAGTACTCGATATACAACAAAAGAGTAAATTAAAATTACAAAAAAAAACCACAAAAAATTCTATAGACTGATTTTTATAATTTTTAGCCACAACTGTAACTTTATTTTTATGAGACCGCTACGTCCGGCCAACGATATGGTCGGAGACGGCATGTGTGCCCAGATCCCCGAAAAATGCGGCAGAGATGATTCAATAACTGGTTTCGAAGGATGTGGAAATGCATAGTATTTTAAAAGGTATTTGAAAACATAAAAATTAAGGTGTACTGTAAATGTTTCTAGTAGTTAGCACATATTTTATGTGGGTAAATCTTTCGAAAATAATTTTGGACCCTTGAGTTTGCCTTCAAAACCAAGCAGTTTTGGTTTACTCTTAAATGAAGTTGGTTGCAGTACTATTTCTATTTCCAAGCTGTTATTTTCTACTTACTATTATTATGCATAACTTGTTTCATGTTTTGGTTTATATTGCATTCATTTCCTTAATTATAATTAATTTACTTATCATTTCTACGTTTTTGCATCACTAACGTTAAAGTAGTTTCTTTATTCTAAATTCATGATTTATCTCAAGTCTGTTTTATTTTACATGAAGAGATAATGGGCGTAATCGAGTGTCGAGTAACAACATATCTGAATCTAATTAGAAAATCCAAAATGTTCGGTTCGGTTCTTAATGCAATGATGCGTATTCGTAATGCTCGATCCAATGGCAATATCGCTATAATGAATAAAAATATGACCAAAATAGTGTCAATTCGTCACCATTCTCAACAACTAGCGTAAGCAAAATCACCATGGAACGAATTTTAACTAAAGAGTCAATTAGCCCAAGGACTTAAACCGCAGATTTTGTCAAAAATTATCTTTAGCGATGAAGTCCATTTTTTAATAAGCAAAACTATTGAATTTAGAACGAAAACATCACGATGATTCAAGAACAAATATATACACATCGCATGACTGTGTGTGATTTTGTGGACTATAGCAACTTTTCATTTGTGTAAATGAGGATTACTATTAATGTAAATGGCTTTATACTGTACTAATCCATGTATATACTCCCAATTTAAACTTAGATTTATTGTCGACATAAATTTTTCTCGAAGTGTCAATTTCAACTAGCCGTTGGAATTCTGTGATATATTCTTTTAGGTTTTACCAAGGACAAAATCTGTATGAAAAATTCACGGAGGATTAACAGTCGCAAACAAAACGAGTTACAAAGAAACTTGAACCACAATTGTAGTCAAACATTGACAAAAAAAGGACGACATTGAGAAAACATCTTTAAACATTACCTCCAAGCTTCTACTTTACATTAAGCTGAACAAATTAAGTTATTTTCAAAAAATATATATTATTTGGGCACCCTTTATATAAGAGCATGTATAATTTTAGTAAATTTCTCTTCTATGGTAGCCGCAAGCAAAACATCGATGGTTTGAAAACTCCGGGCAAAATTTAACAGTCCCAGAAGTCAGGTTGATATGCCAATACAAAAGTACTACAAGCGTCCAGAAGAAATGAAGATGACCAACGCTCTGGTTCGTTAACATGAAGTCCTTCTTAATGATGCCACAATGATTACCAACTCGGTAGTTGGTTTGTATAGTGACAACAAAATTAACACAAAATAAAATATCGTTTATTTTGATGACAATCTGCCAGAAAGCTCCAGACAGCCAGCAATCAGATAGTTGATTGGACCAGAAGATGGAGGATCAAACTAAACGAACTTAAATCCGTACAGGCGAACTACACTAATAAGAAGATAGTGGACCCACAACTACTAGAAATTAATGGTACTACTATACCACACTCGACCAACGCAAAATACCTCGGCATGAATCTGGACGTCAGACTTAGATGGAAGGAACATGTCAAAAAGAAAAGAACAGAACTAAATCTAAAATACAGACAGCACTATTGGTTGATTGGAAGAAACTCAAAACTCTCAATCTCCAACAAAGTATTAATATACAACCAGATCCTAAAACCAGTGTGGCTTTACGGCATTCAGCTCTGGGCTGTACCAGTGACACAAATGTTAAGTGCTTACAAATATTCCAAAACAAAGTGTGCGTAACATAGTGGACGCCCGTGGTATGTACGCAACTCAGACATCCACAGAGACCTTCAGATCCCAACTGTGAAGGAAGAGATAAAAAGGTTTGCTGGAAAGCATGAAGATAGGCTCCATCTTCATGTAAATCCAGAAGCATTACAACTACTGGACAACCAACATCATGTCCGAAGACTAAGGAGGAAAAACCCGCTGATCTTGTGTAGTGTTGTTGTTTGTAAAAGCAGAGCACAGTGCGAGTGAAGTAAAGTGTATAAATCAGAAAAGATTAGAAGACATCATTGGATGGACTCTAGTAGATAAGTACCTAGTTTAAGATTTATCAGAACAAAATTAATGGTTGGTCTCATAGACTAGTTTTAATTGCAGGCACAAAAGTGCTATTTTGATGACTCCCTTATTCTTAGTAGCCAGATCAAACATCCTTTTAAGATTGGTTCCTTTTTCCCAAAAATGAAATTACGATTGAAAAAACGGCGTTTTGATTCCAGGAAAGCCCAAGCGGAATAATAAAAAAACTGGTGCTTTCAATTATGGAAAAGTCACTGAAATTTTTATTTAAAAACCCTAGACGAATATTAAGACAATAACGTAAACTAAACTTAAAGAGTGATTGAACTGCTAAAATATTTTTGATTATAAATTGGACAAGTAAAACGAGTAGGGGTTAGTCCTATTTGACAGTTTTTAAACTGATAACATATTGATGAAATTATAAAGTACTGTTCAGGTTTAGCATTTAAACAAACTGCATGTGCCAAGAACAACTCTCACAATTATTGCAAGCAAATACCCATTAATCTGTTGCAATCATAACTCAATACAAAAATTTATTTATTGCGACGTACACATATAACTCAAATAAGCAACTGAAGTACTTTAATTTGAAGATACTAAAAGTTCCCAGAAGCGTGCTAATCTGCGTGACCGGAAAACTGTTCAAAGATTGATGTATTTTTTTAATACAACAACAAATTACAGGAAACATTGAAAATTAAAAATAGCCTACTTCTTTTACGTCATTTGTTTTAAGCTTTTGATCTTTTCTATTTTTTCTTTTACTGGTCCTGACGGATTTTTACTTTACTAACCATTTTTCTTCACTCTTTTCTATTTTCCATTTTCTGTTTCCAATTTGTTACTTTAATTCTTTTCAAGTCGCTTTCTACTTGATCTCTCCATTTCAGTTTACATCTTCCTCTTGGTCTAGCTGTTAGTTAATATTATTTATGATGTATTCTTGTCTCTTCTGAATCTAAACACATACACTATCCTACAATTTCAAATACCTTTATTATATATGTTAAATCGCAAAATTGTACTTTTGACACCACGGTTATCATCTATTTATTACCAAACATTTATATTTATTGCCATCTTAAATATATATATATATACACACACACATATATATATATATATATATATATATATATATATATATACATATTCATATATACACACGAGCGCGCGCGCGCGCGCACACACGCACGCACACAGCACACACACAATTGTAATAAAATATTCAAGAGATAAAAAACAATTGTAAATTTTAAATTATAATTCTAAACAGGTCTTGTTTGGGGCACCACTCTTAGTGCTTTCGAGACTACACGAGACTACTGATAAGAAGCCCAAAAGGGTTGACAACGTATAACAACAAAAAAAGACGAATATATGCACGTTCAAAAATAAAAAAAATATGACCGTGACGCCAGTTACCGCAGACCCAACTAATCTACAAAACCAAACTATTACATATGTCATATCAAAGGGCATATTCATTACGGGAGGAGCAACTATTGTAGATTAAGCATCTAAAACAAGTATTCCAAAGTTAAAGTAATCCCGCGATCTCAACCCTTCGAAGCCATAAGATTTTTCTTCGATATTCAGATAACAGCCTTAACCTAATCTTATCTATGTACAAATATTAATATTTGTAAAAATGTGAATTATCGCCAATATAATTAAATGGGAAAATGTTAGACGTATACAGGCTACAGTCTGAGAATTAGAACAAAAGCTCAATCGTCTCAATGAAAATCTTTTAATTCATTATGTCTGAATTATGAATATGCTCCTCTAGGCCAAACAATTATAAAATTTTAATATTCTTCTGAACAAACTGATGGCTGACAACTTCATCGCAACAACGTGTCCACCTACGCATTCGTAATTCAGGCAGCCTACATTCCACATGTTCCCGAAACAAATCACCTTTGAAAGGAAAGAAATTCCTGACAGTCTACGAGATTCAAGCTAATTCAACGAGGCAGAATGTTTTGAACAACAGAAGCGACGCTAAAAACACTGTGCGAGATCTAAAGGTGTTTACTTTGAAAGGAACTGAAACTACGTATGACGTTTCTCAGATTTTGAATCATCATTATTATTATTATTAAATATACACAATTTTTGTTACAGTAATTGTGTTTGATGCTTTCGAAATAGGCCACATATCGTATAAATTTACAATTCTTAACCTTTCTTTAAATAACACTTAAATTATTTTGACGATAATAGCATTTATCCCAGACGCGTGAACCTTCCAACCTCATCATTAATTTTTATCATTAACCAACGCTGCACTAAGTGAAATTGTTTGTGCATTTTTAATGAAAATTATTGTCACGCAGTTATATGAATTTATTTTCCAAAACTTAGCGGTCATATAGTATAAAACTTTAGATTATAATACATTATTCCAGAATATTAACGCGCCATTTTATCAGAATTATGATAAAGAAATACCAACATCATTAAAGTTTCCCGAAAGCGCACAGAGCCTTTCAGACTACTCAAAACCAGACTTAAAATTCGGACAATGTATATGAAGCACGTAGAAACGTACAAGGGCATCTTTTTAACTAGTCGTGTTTATGGACGTATTTCAAATGACGATATAAAGTTAATTGATGTTATGTTTTCATAATATTTGTTTAATAAATAATCAAAAAAATATTCAAAATTGAAAACCCCAAGCAATTTAGAGAAACAATCGATGCTAATACTACCACAACCTGGGAAGCACTTGAAAACTCTGGTTAGATCGCAACAGACCAACGGTGCCTCCTTAAGATCTGATCAATATGGCAAATATAAGTAGATTTGAAATGAATTTGCTTTCGAACGTCACTCACATTTTGTTCCCTTTAGAACAAGAATCATCAACAGCTCAATATTCCCAAGGAAATGTCATAGTTTAACCCTTTTGCCCCCGACGGCAACACCACTATATTTCAATGCGCACAAAAGAAAGAAAACAATAAATTCAAAATTCGGTACTACATGTCGACACTTTACGTTTTTTACAAACTGATCTAGGCTTCGCTTTTGTAGAATTGAACTTGTTTTAAGCTATAGATGTTTTTCTTTTGGAACAAAAATGAATCAAGATAGCAGCAAACAAGCATTAAGTGCCTATAGTTTACCCTATCGTTGGTTTACTACGTTATTTGTGGTTAAATGTTTAATAGTTGATCAATAAATGTATTTTATTGTAATAATAAATCAATAGGGTGGATAAGAATGTTTTGATCATATTTCAAACTTTGCGTATGCAATTGCCACCACCAGGCATTGCTGCATTCAGGAAGTCTCTGAACCAAAAAATAATTATCACACTGCTGATTTAAATTGCTTTTGTTTCAGATAAAGATGGAATAACGCCTCTTGTATTTTATGGAGTTTAAAAAAAAGCATCAAGGAACGTATCGTTGGAAGCTGCTGATGCTGCTGTGACAGTATTGCCCTGCTTGGATATTTCGAATGAACAGGATTCAATTGTAGAAAATCAAGGAGAAAAAAATGTTGCTACAAGTAATGAAGCTTTATCTTTGGAGGTATGTCAACTAAAGTCAATAAAAAAAAAAATAACTTGGCGAAGAGACACTAGATACTCCGGTTGTTGATCTCACTCCATCCAAAAACATGGATGATAAAGAAAATTTTGCTGAAGATCAAACTCCATTCCAATATTTCTCAAATCTTTTTCTGAGCTAGCTAAGACAAACATGTAATCGATACAAAAATCTAAAAAAAAACGTAAACTACAGCTGACAGGAAATTAAAAAATTGGTTGTCATTCATATACTCATGGTAATTGTTCAGTTTCCACGACTAAAGATGTATTGGGCTTCTTTTTTGATGACATTGGCTTGACCAAAAAACGATTTGAATTGCTGAGAAATAATCTTCATGTCATAGATGTCAATGACAACCAAGAGAAGGCCCATAACCTCTGCAAAGTACGACCAATCATCCAATATTTCCAAAAAAAAGTGTAAAGAGCTCCCTGTAGAAGAAAAACTGTGCATTGGTGAATCAATTATTCATTTCAAGGGACAATTGTGCATCAAACAGTATATTAGAAGCCAAATCCATGAATGTCAAAGTATTCATGTTACGTGATGAATGAGGTATAATTTATTGTTCAGTTGTCTACCAAGGCTCTATCACTCTTCCCCAAAATATCAGGGATGCTTATTCAGCAACGAATGGCTTAGTCATTCATTTGAGTTAAAGGATTGAACAAAATGCCAATCACAAACTCTTTTGTGATAACCGTTGCCTTTGTCAGAAGAGCTGAGAGACCAAGAAATTTTCATGATAGGTACGACTCTTAAAATCAGAAGCACGACTGAGAGCTTAGGGGGTGGTAGCAGTGACTCCATTGTTTCAAATGATGGAAAACTTGTGGCAGTTCGTTAATTTGACAACAAACTTGTCAACATGGCATCAAATTTTATTGATGTAGAACTACAAGGTGAAATAAAAAGATGGTAAAAAAGCCAGGGACTGTATATAAACGTCAAGGGCCTAGTCGCATACAATCCCTCAATGGATTGACAAAAATGACTTTTTGGCTACCCTTTATAGGATCTCTATTAGATACCGCAAATGGACTTTGAGGATAGTTTTTCATTGCTATAATCTAGCTGTGTGTAATGCAAAACTAAAATACCAATCAGATAAACAGAGCACTCAAGTACAAAAAACTTGACTTCCTCGATTTTATTTGGGCAATAGCGGAAAGCTTGTCCTTTTTGGGCCATGTGATATCTACTCCAAATAGAGGCAAATCATTGTCAAGCCCAGGTGCCTCCATCACCCCAAAAAAGTCAAGTTTGGTCGTCCCACAAGTAATACTAATTATGACGATGTTGGTCACTCTTCCATTCACAGAGATGGTCATGAGCAGCGGTGTGTTTGTACCATGTAAAATAGTTTTGTGTAAAAAAAAAACAAACAATAAAAATATTTTAAAAGGGTTAAATATTTGTTAGTCAACTGAAAATTATCGGCTTTACATTATAAACATAACTGGCATCCTTAAATGGCATTTGTTCAAAAATATAATCCTTGATTTACAACGAATTGTACGCTTTAACGTTTGACAGAAACAAATTCAACTGAAACCAAGAGGCATGTGCACTTCTCGATGTTTAACAAGTAAAACAGAAAAAGAGCCAATATCAGTATAAAATGGCTGTGGCAGTTAATTCCAACCATAACTCAAATGTTACAATATGTACTTAAAAAAGTAAGTAATCTAATCAAATAAATCAAACTCCATCTCCATTTATCTTACTCTTTAAAATAAAATTACTACGTCTGACTACGTAAACATTTTGTCGTACTGCAAAACTCAAGGTATACTATAAGTTGCAGCTGTGATGCTTTTCCCATAACCATTCCTATTGTTCCAATATTAGTCTACAAGACTTTCTTCTTACTTACTCTACGTGTTCTTAGATCGTTCCATGTTCTCCTTCTGATGTTTATATTCTTAAATGAAGTTTACCCTTTCTTTTCCAATGTGAATTAAAAAAATGATATCTCGATATGAAACTAAGATTTTTTTAATTTTATCTTCATTCACAAATAGAAGAATTCAATTGGAGAGAAAGTTACACAAAAATAGCGAAAAAAAAAATATTTTGAATGAAAAAAGTAAAATCACCCTCAACAATAATGATTCAAATTTTCGACACAAACTTACCAGAATAAAATTCTCGTTATTTTTAAATAATGTCTCGGTAAACAATCATACATATCATGACTATCAAATACCATCAAGACATTATATGCAATATATATTTATCACGTTACCACCGAACAGTTTTTAGCTGCTAATCTGTAAGTATAGCAGATTTTCATTTTTCCGATCTACGCCCAAATATACAACTTATGTTATATACTACTATAACATTAAAATATCATTAAAGAAGCAGCACTACGAGCTATGATATAACCGCTAATTTCCAAATTATTATCCCAAGTCGACAGAATAAGTGAGCAAATGCGCAGTGCCGACGGACGCCCCCAAAATACCTCAAGCGTGACAGCAGTCGTCATAACAACGATTGCGCTGTTCTCAGGGTCAAAGAGAGCGGTGCCTTTTCACGGTTCTTTTTAGGGCACACAGCAGACACCGAAGATATCGCTGAGATTCTGGAATGGGCGTTGACTTGTTGCGCCACTCGAGATTAAAGTAATCGAATGCTGATACAACTCCACCGAAGAATTTCCTAAGCGATTTCAAAATTTCGTTTATCAGGTGTTTGGGCCTGTGCTACTCTCCACTCATTATGCATTGCAGGCAGATTAGATAGTCACGTTTTCAATGCCAGACATCAGAGCAATTTAGATAAGGACTCAAAAATGAAAACAAACAACCACTGAAGATGTTCGTCGAACTGTTTGCTTTGTGTAGGTTCATGAAAGTTTCTATGATGCAATGTTTGCTAGTTATAATTTTGCGCTACGTTACTCTTCGTGCACTAGTGTTTCAAAACTGCCTAGTTTTATTCGTATTTTAATTCTTATGTGTACTTACAAGGTTACTTCAAATACAAGTGGTCTGGTCGTTTCTATTTAAATTTAATTCAACCTAACGCCCCCACACGATAACTGATGCTTTTCATGTCACAAGTAACGGATTTTCATTGAATTTGTATTTTACAAGACGGAAACTATGAGATACATTAACAGAAAATTGAAAAATAATGTTTATGAAAATGATAATAGTGATTATAAAAGACCCGTCAATAGGGACGCAGGAAAGTAAACGTCAATTTGATACATACGCCATGTTTTTTTCTACCGTCATTTTTTTTAGTTTAAGATTTGCAATTTTTGGTATGGAGTCGTCATTAGGTCATCATAACAGTCCAAATGAGACCACCATCGGTCGTTTGGTGCGAAAATTCGAGGCCATTAGTTCTGGTGGTGATATGCCAAAGAGTATACAACCCAAAAGTGTTCGTACACCAGCAAATATCGTTGCAATGAAGGAGAATGTAAAAGAGGATCCAAACTCTTAATAACTCATCGATCGCAAGAATTGAGCATTATGGACACCAGTTTACGTCGTATTATTCACAAATATTTGAATTTACACGCTTATAAGATCCAACTAACTCAAGAACTCGAGCCAATTCACCATTTCAACCGACGTTTGTTCTTTGATTGCCTCTTCCAACATCGCACAATTGATCGTACAAATCATCTTCAGCGATTCATTGAATGGGACGGTAAACAAGCAAAACTGTCGCATTTGGAACAATGAAAATCCACGGGAATCTCAAGGGCAGCCAATTCATCATCAAAAAGTGACTGTTTGGTGTGCTCTGTGGTTAAAAGTTGTCATTGGGCCACGTTTTTTTCGAAAATGAAGCTGGAAATGCGATTATTATAAATTCTGAACGATACCGCAGCATGATTAATGACTATTTCTCCCCGAAACTTAATCAAACTGGCATAAACGATGTTTATTTTCAACAAGAAACATGCAACGCAACATATATGAATATCGAGTTATCGCAGTCGAAGTTCGGTGAACGTTTAATTTCCAGAAATGGAAATATCAATTGGCCTGCTCGTTCGTGCGATTTGACGTCTTTAGACTTTTTTGTGGGGTTATCTGAAAAGTAAAGTTTACGTCAATAAATCAGCTACCACCCGAGACTTCAAGAACAGCATAATTGCCGAAACAAATGCCATTGAAGCGACTGTGTGTGAAAATGTGCCGACGTCTGTAAAGCCAGTCTTGGTGGACATTTGAGTGATATTATTTTTTATACATAAATGTTTAAAATAAAATACCCTACTTGACTGTACAATTATTACTGTAGTTTCAATAAGCGTTTACTTTCCTGTGGCTAAATTGGTGGGCCCCATATATAACAAATTATATGGTAAAATTGGAGGAGCACGTGTATTAGGTTGTAGATTATATCTAACCATGAAAAAACTTAGACTGCATATTAAAGAAATATATGTATGGGAAACAATTGCATGTTATGACAATAATATATATCTTTAAATAATTGCTAGAAGGCAACTGAAGTACCCCTAAAGTTCGCACTTTTCTTGGGTAGCACAAGGGTACTTATGAGATACACATTAAGTAGAAAAAACATTGCACCGCTAAAGTTTGAATCTACATACCAAATGAATCACAAAGATATCGAACAAAAATGCTGTACGTTATTTTTAGGCGTATAATTTTTTTTTAATAATAGTGAAACTAAACAATTACAACAAAGTAAATATTCTGCAGTTTTCATTTTATGCAGAATTTGAAGAGTGGGTTTCAGATACAAATGAACCAAGCCACGGGCCAATTGAAATCAAAAATGCTTCAAAACCAAGTACATCTGCATAATGCCATTCATGGGGAAAATAATGAAAACTCCTACAAAAATCCATAGGCATCAAAAAATGAATTAGATTACAAAATCTACATCAATCAATTTATGCATATGAAAAAATACATTTTAGAACCCCAGATTAAAATTCCTAGTCGAACTTGACCTAATTGGTGACTCACTATCACACAAAATGTAATATAAGCCAAGTTAGATTTGATAGGGCAGCTGAAATATTCTAAACAGGAAGTTGGCAAAATGTGTCAAAGTGTTATCAAAAAAACGCGAATTTATGCCAAGGTTACACATAGCAATCTAGATAATAGTTTAGTTTGTATACAGAGTACAATTTAAATTATGAACTAAGTAATTTATTTCAATTTGACATCAAGTCGTCTTTAATTTAGTAGATTTAATAATCTACTAGATTTTGGACAGGTGGCGTAATAAGCGCATACTCCGAAGATAGTAACCATTATATGATGGTTCAATTTTTTGATACTAACGGGGCAACATAGATCTGGAACGAATGTACTTCTAGCAAGACGGTGCCACCTACCATACAGCTCAAACAACAGTAAAATTTACGGCAGCAACAATTTCATGAATATGTAATTTCACAAAATAGTCATTAACTGACCAGAAAGAAGTACAACTCTTTTTGTAGGGTTACCTGTAATACCAGCAATCCACAAACCAAATCCGACATATTGATGAAATTGTGAATTTATGAAAAGAAGCTGGAATTGCAGAAGAAACCATCGTCAAACATAATTTCCCATATTTAATTGGAGATTGTGCACTTTAATACTTAATAAAAACCCAATCATAAAAACAATTCAAAAGACGTTCAATTTGGGCCTCCCTTTACTATGTGACGTAGCCGTGATCAAAACTCATTTAACGTGGTTTCAAAGTTACCTTCATTAAATGGGAATTATCGTCAAAAAGAAAGACCCCGAACATGTCAAACAAACCAAGTATCACACTAGGACTTTTTCGCTGTAACTAATGTGGATTTTCTGCAGTCTAGATGAAAATGGACTACACTGTTCAACTGTGGTTAAATATTAAAAACATAGTGTGAAAGTGCTTTGCTTATTTCCGAACTAATTTAATTTTAAAAGGATAAACGTGCAAAACTGTACTTCATTTGAAATATTCCGGGGAATTCTGATCTTTTAGCATAACATAATGGGCAAACGTCATATAGCATAACTGTGAACCAAGGTTTTTCAACAAGTCAGCTTTACCTTATTTAAAGTATTACCTCCTCAATTTATGTTGTAGTTACATATGAATAGTGGTGTGTTTTCTTCACTGACAAGACACGAAATCCATAAATTATTTAACGAACATATAAAAAGAGCAAATTGAGAATATTGTAAATCATAAAAAAGTTGCAATACCGGAACCATTCGTAGGGTACCATTAAATTACTGTGCAGAAGCATAATTAATGATAATTATATAGAAAAACAATTAACTTTAATTTTATAATCATTAATGATTTAGGTGGGTTTCCAACTGTCCCTGTTAAGATAAAAAATAAAAGAATACTCAAGTGAATTGCGTATAAACAGTGGAAGACGTTTAATCACATCTGAAACACTTAAATTGTAACTATATTGTATATTTACTAATCTAAGCACTTCATCGATTAACAAGCATAACAGCAAAATAATTAACTGTAATTTAGATAAAACAAGCTACTGATATCTTTTAGTTTGCGGAAAATATATTATGTACCATAGTTACATTGTAGCAGTAAACACATTATAAACAATATTATCTGCATTGACTTATTTTTTGAGGAAAGAGCGTGGTTGAATGTACTCTGAGTTAGAATGCTGTTGGCTACGTATTCACTTGAACATTTTACTCAAAAATAAAACAAATCAACAGAATGTCTCTATTACATTCAAACTGATCATCCCATTTGACGGGTTTCCTTTAATTTCAGTATTGGTAGAAATGTGACACCCTCAGGTATAAATATTGAGCTATTGCATAATTTAATGCAAATTGATAATAAAAATACTGGAAAGCATGACTAGATAATTTAAAGAGTTTATGTTCAGATATTCCTTTATTTAACCAATTATATCAAAACCTAATAAGTAATTAATTCTTCAACAAAACAAAAGAAACAAAGATTAGAATACGCCAGAACGTGTTAGTAAGCTGTACTCGTGCAAATAGCTATCGGCAACATATTAAGGTAGAAATTGTCAAAATTCGGATTGTTATGATTTTAATAGTTTGTCAGAAATCTGATACAGGTACTATAATTTTACACGTTACTATCGTATGCCCTATCTGAAAAACACAACTAAAGATCAAGCCCTTCTATCTCTGAATAATACTGTATTTCTAAAAATACCAGTGTGGTATACAGGGTGACTGCAACAGTGTTAGAAACAACATAGGTACACCTTGGTAGATAATAATTAATGAGGCTCTGTCTGCCGAACTAAGCACATCCCTCTTACTGGTCAATAGTTACGGGTAGGGGGGCAAGAGAAAACACCCTCTTGTCCCTGTGATGAAAAATTGTTCCTAAAGGCGGATGAACCAAAAACTGATTAACGACATGAAGATACAGAAAACAATGGGAACAAACTATTGAGAATAGCGAAATGGAGATGTATATACATATATTGGGAATTCTCCCAGTATCCCATAGAATAACAATAGTCAATACAACATAAATATTCTCCAGATTTATGCATTAACCTAAACCAACTCAGAAAAAGAAATAGAAGTCTTCTAATCACGAATTATACATGGTACTGAGAGACCAAGTAGGAAGAAATAAATATTATACCAGAGACTTCAACACCAAGGTACGGAGAGGTAGAGATGAAGACATTGATGACGATGATCTTACGATAAAAAAACATGCGATTTAAATTACCACCTACAGAACAAAACATAAAAACCAAATTGATTATATCCTCATAAATAAGATATTCTATAACTCAATAATATTTATAAAATATATATATCCTGGAACGAACATTTCGAGTGACCGTAATCTCCCAATGACTGTCAACGACAACAAATAAAAGAAGAAATAAATATAAAAATAGGTAAAAAACCAATTTTCATAAAACAAAAAAAAAGGAAAAAAGAGAAACTACTACAGAAAGTTAAAAAAGTTAGAAAAAATTAATAACGGATGAAATTAAAAATTTGATGATAAGCAAAAATATCATCTATCAAGAGTATCGAATACTAAATAGAAATATCAAAAGAAAAATTATTGAAGCCAAAGAGATATGGTTGTTAGATAAATGTACGGAAATCGAGAAACAAAGAACATCAGGGCAGTTTTAATTTAAAGAAAACAAAATTTGGGAGTCGTAACAGACAAAACCAATGAGGGGCAGATAAGTATCGAGGCTCATATATACTGTTGGGAAAAGTATTTAGAATTGTTTCAAGATACAGACAGAGGAAAAATCATAGGCATATCAAGCAAAGATTAAAAAAACAATTCAGCTTATTAAGAGCAACAGAGCTGTGGGGTCTAACGAAATACCTTCAGAAATTCTCAAATTGATATCGGAAGAATATTTACATATACCAATAGAGGCTTTTTTATTTATATATAACACGAGTGATATCTAAAAACGCAAACGCAAGAAAATCCAAACAATACAGAATAGTGAGCTTTATAAATCACACACTAAAAATATTCTTAAATAATATATATATAAGGATGTATAGTAAGCTGAACAGAATATTCAAGAATCATCTAGAGTTTTCGTAACGGTTCCTGGACCAGAAAAGTGTCGTTTAGCTCGCAAATTCTTATATAATGATGCAGAAATGTCAGCTGTAATATATACGTGTGCTTCGTTGATTTTGAAAAATTTTTTTGATAACGTTCAGCACAGGAAGCTTATAGAAATACTTCAACAATTTGAAATAGATGACAAAGATGCCATAATCATTGTTAACCTATACTAGATGCAAGCAATAAAACACATAAATAACCAACATTTGAAGAAGATAGCTATTAGATAAGGAGTATGACAAGGCTGCGTGCCATCGCCTGTTCTATTCAATAAATTTGCCGAAGAACTTTCTAAATACACTTTGCTATATATCGAGAAATAAGTTATAGAGGATGAACATATCAAAAACATAAAATATGCGGACCATATGCTTTTGAAAGATAGTCAGGGAGGACTATAGTTGCTAGTCGACAGGGTTGTGGAATAATATAAGAGAAAAATTTGAAATAACAACATCAACAAGATAAATATCTTTATGGAATATGCTGAAAAGAGCACCAAATGTAACTTTATCTAAGCTGTTTCTTAAACAAACAATGAGACACATGGGATTAAACGTCAAAAAACAAATAACAAAAACTACTTTTAACAAAATGAAAACGTTTTATATAACAGTAAACTAAACATAGAGATGTAAACCAGACTGTTGTTAGATATTCTCAGTAAAATGGAGTTTTGAGATGTGATATTATAAAAAGTGGATAATCTTATGGATGCAACACACCAAAAAGACAGAATTATTGCTAAAAATGGGAAAAAGAAAGAAGAGAACAACAGACATCCACGGACTTCTAATCAAAGACCCAAATTATGAACTCCTGAAACTGATTATGGAAAATCACAATTAAAAGAAACCCAAGAAAGTGACGAACATCCTCAGAAGATAAGGTACCAGAAGAAGAAAAGTACTAGCGGAACTGGGATATTACAAACTGTTCGTTTTCCTCGTTCTGTTCGCTTGAATTAAATTACTGGAGCCAAGTTCGCAGTTTTTACATGGGGCGTTCAAAAATGATTGACACTACTGTTTCCTCGTAATCAATCTCATATTAGGAAAAGGTGAGTACACATTTCATTAGCTACTTAGAACTATTCTGTGGATTTAGTACGGCGTCACTTATGGACAGTTGCTTCACGCAAGATCCGGCAAACGCGGGTCATGGCGTCAACATGTGGCCGTGCGTTATCATAATGAAACAATACACCGCGTCTCCATTTCCCGTACCGTCGCCGGCGTCACTTTAGAGATCAGATAATCCATTATACAATCGGTATTTGCTTTAGAAGAAAATAAAAAATTCCATCCATGGCTTCTTGGAACGAGGGCTTTCAAATTGTTGTTATTCCATATATTAACATTTTTTCCAGTTGTGACTAAACACTGAAATGTCTAAGAATTCACGATGTACGGCTACAGCAACGTATGGCATATCTCCTCATGATTCTGGCTCTGTTCAGCTGTAAAAGTATAAAAAACCACTTGTGCACAAACTTTTGTTTTCAAGTCTTCATGGACAGCAGTATACAAAGTTCTATAAGAGAGGCCTATTCTATCCGCCAGACACAAGCTGGATTTGCTGCTTTTGCTTTTCTCAGTACAATGCTTACTGTAATTTTCCAATTTGTCCATAACTACGCTTGTAGCATAGCGCGAATAATTCACTAAATTTCCTTCTCTGCGTTCCAACAACGCTAGCTGGTGGCATCATATGCTACTGTAGCCTTTCTTTGCACAAGCACTACGTTATATTATTATACATTTTGCTTATTAGAGATGTAAATTAAATTCATTTAAAAGAAGATCCAGTCCAGTCAATTTTTTCTGCACTTTAAATGGCAACTCCAACATCAAAAATGATAACTACATTTAAATGCAATAGTTTGTAAACAAACACACATTGCAGATTAAAAAAACCTTCTACGACTTAGCCATTAAAACTATAAATCGGCATCTAATTAATTAAACACATTTATGTAACGACGTGTGCTGTAACCACAACCACTTAACATTAAAATTTATTCAGCTATGACAGTCTAACAACCCACCATAAAATAATGGTTTCATTTGTGGTTTTGTCGTGTGATCAATTTTAAATTGACACATAAATGCTACTAATCCATAATGCACATCACAAAGGTATTTATGTTGAACTCATTATAAGCTGGTGGATTTGTATAAACATACAATCTAAGAACAATTTATACGATATTTAAAAGAAATAACAATTGGTATTTCTAAATGACATGTTTGGTCACACCAGCTTAAAATTCAGCAGTATCTGTAACTAATGCTTTTTTTAGAAAATAATAAATGTGAAACAACTCATAAACAGTCTTTAACACAAGTAAAACGTGTCATGCATGTATTGTTACTTATCCAACTTTTTCCATTGTTTGTATCAAATCAAAAATTCAATGAAACTGTAGATAATCTTTCAAGAGGTTATAAAAACAATAGAAATGGCGAGGGCTAATTAAGTTATGCAGGACGATGATGACAAACTCCCCCCTCTTCATCCTCAATCAATTATAATGAAAATACTGTAAGCCAATTAAAAGAAAATCTTCAAAGTTTCGTTTTATGGTAACATGATCACATGTAAGTAATATGCAAATATATTCTGTTATACGACACATCGATGCGATAGTCAAATTCCTGTAATACATAGGTGAGCACGTCCGTGTCGGTATTAGCAATCCATTATCGTAGATCTAACAGATCTCGTGGCAGCGGCGTGGCCTTGCAATGCCAAGTGAGGTAGTCGCAAGAACTGAGAGCGGGTGAATGTGGTGGCCAATCGTAAAAAGCAATTTACCTTCATGGATTACAAACACGTACCATATAAAATGAAACTGTGACAGTTGCTCCTTGCATTGCAGTACAATATGTTGGTTACATCATTCCAAATAATTAAAATAAAGAGCTATAAAGATACTTTCAATAACCTACATTTACGCCAGAAAGATTTTGATTTGAATCTGATGAAACCAGAAAGATCTTTTGCACGAAATCATGAAAGACAATGAAATACAACAAACATACGTACAAAAATATCACAGACAGCAAATCGCAAAATGGGACCAAAAAGGTATTATAACTCCAAAACTAAAAGCGTCGATGGCTATATAGTTCTGAAACTACTTACTATTTTTTTTTGTTTTGGGTTCGGTAACTGTAATACTTAGACAAATGTCATCTGCGATTTTCCCGTTTGATAACTATGAAGCGTTATACGAAAGAACAGTGAGTTAGTATTGTTAAAACGCGTTGCAAATTCAGTGAAAATTTTGCAGAAACGGTAGGAAAACGCTAGAATTGTTGGTGAAAATAGTGCACGGAATGAATCGACCGATGATAGATTTACAAAATTTGATGAAAATTGATCGGTAAGGGATACAAAACCTTGTGTGTATCACAGTGGAGTAATGTCCTGTGAGAATATCGTCGTAGTCAAAGTTTCGCTGAAAATCTGAAAACACAGACTCGTCTCGTGCACAACAATTGAATATGCACCTTCATTCTCACCGTTGACAATTCGTCAATTGGTTTTTAGAGCATCATAAAACGGATTTTCAATTTAGTTAAAAAATCATCATTTTCAACTCGTCGAGTTCATAAATAAAATTGTTGCATTTAGGGCTCGGAAAATCCTCGCGTAACTCAAGATAGCAAATACTCCCCAGCGAGTCATAGTTTGCTGATGTTTGGTATTGATTTTAGACAAGTGATGTTGGAAATGCTATGATTGGAAATGGAAATAGTTATAATTATATGAGAACTGCTTTACTATACCATCAACTTTCTGGTTGCGTAATTTTATAAAATGTCAACATCAACCAGCAAGATCTTATGATTTAACACTGTACAATTTCTTTTATAGGGTTATTTGAAATCCAAGGTCTAGCAATCCACAAAATTACCGCATCCAATCTAAGATGGACCACAAATTATTTCCTTGCTCATGAACCACTTAATTCAGCGAAGTGAAACTTGGCACATGTGAAGCTCGCATTTGTTAGCAAGTAAACACAACGCATGCTCGAATGGTCATCAGGATACATTCATGATTTGCTGCAAAAAGTATGCCTTTAAAGGCATTCTCTACCCACACCGTGAGGAAATAGGTAACCGAGATGAATAAAAGGCATACTGCAATTGAAGAGACTAGGAAAGGGGTTTATCACGTAAAGATTGGAGCGAATCTAAACGTGTTTGACCGAAACAAGATTACAGTCAGTTGCCAAGCTGGCCATACATATTGATGTTCCAAAAACTAGCCTTTGGATAACTTTAACTGAGGATTTAAGTTCGAATCGACATATGCCATGATGATCTTTGGTACAACAGCTATTGAAGCGCGCCACAGATAAAAGTTCAGTAACCCTACCTAACAGTCGACTCTGCGAAGAGAAAACTACCGCCACTAAAGAGGTCTATAAGTCATTC
Organism: Sinelater perroti; assembly: GCA_036346155.1. Taxonomy (NCBI): domain Eukaryota; kingdom Metazoa; phylum Arthropoda; class Insecta; order Coleoptera; family Elateridae; genus Sinelater; species Sinelater perroti. The sequence continues at coordinate 1,189,967 of JARFIY010000276.1, forward strand.
CTTGAGACTTACATTCCGGAATTGATGAAAAGGGTATGAAGTCCCCTATCATTGTTCATGATAATGACAGATCATACAAAGGAAAACTCGTTACAGAGTATTTGATGGAGAAAAAGTGGAAAACTTGGGATCGTCCCCTATATTTACTGGATGTGCTCCCTGTGACTTCAATGTTTTGCGCCTTTAAAAGCTCGATTATTTGAAATTTGCTAGGAAAATTGGGATTTAGTCATTGAATAAGGCGATATTGAAAAAACAGTGATTGCAAAAGGATGTAACATAGTTAATGAATTAGTAAAATTTTAGTCTATGATAGATTGCAATGGGGTAATAGTCACCAACTTGAAAAATGATTAGAACATGTATGAAATTGTAATCGAAAATTTTGTAAATAGAACCAATAGTTGCAGCCCAAGCCGAGGTGGTCATTTGTCAGGCAGTTTTCCATATTTAATCGAAAATTGTGTACTTTAATACCCAAACAAAAAGCTTGTATCACTGTAGGAAACATTTAGAAGCATTTTTAATAATTAAGAGTTGTAAAATACAACAACCACCTTTAATTCATATGCGATTATTACAAAAAAATATTTCAATGGACTGACTTTTTCAATATTTCAGTGGAAAACGCAGTGAAGCAACGAACTAAGCAGATGGGCAAAAGTAAATCTTAAAATAGATGCAGGTAAATAATTTAAAAGTGCAATAAACGCATTCGCTATGGTTTATTTGCATTCCGTTCCAGTTCATCGACTGCGTTATGTAAACGTTATTTTAAGAAGAAGCGCATTACCTCAGCTACCGATAAAAAGGAGAATTCGCAGTACAGAGCAAAAATAGCCTCTTCTGTTTGTATTTGCATATAGATATTCGTTATCAACCAAAATAATGCACATCGGACCGCAAAATTTTGATGGGTACAATTGGTATTACAAATGTATACACAGTGTGTCAAAATATAGCAGATTTCATAAAGGGTGATGAACAACAATGTGAAAGCTTTTAAAATAAAAGAATTTAACTTTGACACATTTTAAAGCCGTACGTAAAAAAGTTAATCCCAGTAATAATATGTAAGGTAACAAAATTATTATTGCAGAGAAAGTAATATAGATAACGTAGAAGTTTCTTTCTACCATTATTACTTGTATTGTAAGTAATTAATAAACAAAAGCTTGTAAAACAAATTATTTTTTCCAGAGTTAGTTAATAGAATACTAAAAATGTCATCTTTGTTACTTCATAATGAATGTTGCATTGATATCCTAAAGCTTGTTGCGAGTGTTGCAACGCATCCAAATTTGAAATAAATTTGCGGTGATAAAATTAATTTAAAGTTATGTTTTTAAGCAAATAAGCAAGTTACCCAACATCTGTAATCATTACAAAACGAAGATTACATTAGACCTGGGACAACTTTTGTACTTTCAATGATTACGAAGTACTCGCTTTATTGTTTATAGATATATTTACGTGGGTCTTAAAATATTTACAAAATAATAACCATTTTTGAAATGTTAAAATTTAAAATCGCATTACAATAACATAACGAACGATTTTGTTTACTAGAATCAATTGTTGCTAAGTTCAACAAGCTCGTCCTCTAGTTTCCTTCATTATTAACCCAGCTGTCAATCAGCCTTAGATAAAATTCACCCAAATTTCATCGGTTATACTATTCCTACCTAATCTTTGGCACATTGTGTATATTTAAATATTATTTTCGGGTATACAAAATTTTTGTGGTATCGATTTGTACTGTAAAAAAGAATTTTAAGAGACATTGGCGCGATGGCAATCCTTTTTTTTTAAATAAATAAGACTGACTACGAACCAAAGTTTTTATTAATAAAATAACTACCAAAACGATATCCATCTCAACGTATTACACGATCTCTGATCAGTAGGGCAAACGGGACTTGAACATCCTTCTTAGCAACCAGATAAACGATTAATAAAAAAATAAATAAAAACATTACTAACGCTGCCAACTGTACACCAGTTCCACATAAGAACTATTTCATTTATCTTCAACTTAAAAAATGACTGTATGAGGTGTAGCAGTAACAAGACCCAACCAAAAACATTTTTAAAATACACAAATGGGCCGTTGATTTAATACAACATTAAACAAAGAAGAATATAAAACTTCTATAAATTTAAGAAATTATTTAGCTAATATGATTTCTATTTCGGGATTTGTAAGTGCCTTCTATTTTATTTTTAAATCAACCGATCCACATGCAATCAGTCAACTATACAATTTTATAGACGGCTATATCTGAATACTTATATATTGCATATTATAGGAAAAAACTTTGAACTTTTACATATATAAAGATCGGCACGTATTATACGAGGTGCATTCCAGTTATAACACCTCCGATTTTTTTCTCATAAACTAATCACACGAAAACTGTGAAATTTGTATCACTTCTCGATGTAATCTCCCTGCAACCGGACACATTTTTCACAACGTCGACGCCATTATTGCCGTTTTGCCTGCGAGAATTGCAGATGCAATAGTGGCATGACTAGTGAATTTGTGACCACGGACAGTGTCTTTTATCGTTGGAAACCACCAAAAGTCGCTAGGAGCCAAGTCAGGTGAGTAGGGAGCATGAGATATCACTTCAAAGTTGTCAACATTCGTGGCACCCACCTGGAGAGCACTTTTCGCATTTTCAGGTCTTCATGGAGGATTGTGTACACAGGTCTCACAGAAATGCCAACTTTGGAGACGATGTGTTCCACACTCATTCGGCGATCCTCCAAAACAAGTTTCTCCATTTGCCTGATCTCGTCGTCAGACCGGCTGATGCGAAGCTGATATTTTCTTGGTTTGTTATCATACGACGTTCTGCATTCTTTGAACTGTCGCACCCACAAACGCACATTACACACATCCATAACACCATCATCACATGTCTCACTCAACTGGCGATGAAATTCAATCGATGTCACACCACGCAAATGGTGATTACACGCTGTTCTTGTAATGAAAACGTCGCCATTTTAAGTATCAAAAATAGTCATCACTCTCGCCACTGTTGCAAGAGTCCTATGTGCCAAGCAGTGCTGCCATCTCTGTCACTCATTCATAAAGAATGGGCGTGTATTTTGAAACAAACTGCATGTTTCTATCTATTCCCAATCCAGAGAAAAAAATTCGGAGGTGTTATAACTTGAATGCACCTCGTACATTGGAGAAAATCCTACTGGTCTATTTATTGGGGCTCAAAAGATACGGATTATTCTATAGAATAAAATTATATTGCCGTATTTGCACACATGCTGCTATCAATGCGACCTAAAATATGATGAAGATCTTATCTTCTCATCTAACATGATTTCAAATATTGCCATTTTATAAACACACTGTATATTAACAGATAAACTTTAAACTCCTTTAGATGACATTAACAAGTACTATCAAACATTGAGATGGGAAGATATTTTATAAAATAGGATTTACTATATTCAGTTATGGCGCACTCTCTATAAATATTTTGACTAATTCAAGTACGGCACATTCCGTAATCAAGGAAATATGGTTAAAGTCGCATCGTTATATTTAGCGCGATTTGAAATGTGGACATTTTGTGAAAACCTTGCATATAAGTTATATCTAACTACAACCTGAAAAATTAGGACCCTACACAAACTACAAACTATCGAAGATTCCAACACTTCATCGCTTTTGGTTCCGAAGATAGAAAAAATTGAAAATTTGCCCATATTTCCAACTTCAACCTCCATTTCGAAGAGGGATAAAAAGACAGCCCATGGACAATTCTGTATTTTCACTTTCTTTGTCACATTTACATTTTGGCATGAATTTAAAATCCATATTTACAAAAATCAGTTTACCCTTAAAGCCCCACATTGGGCGGCTTACAGACACAATTCTAATTGGACTCTGTATGTACAAGATGTTATTTGTACACGATCTGTAGGTTTTAATAAAATTAAACATTTGTTTATGTAACTGTAGAGTACAAAAGCTAACCATGTTCTTGAGATAACTGCTTCAATGCCCATTGGCGGAGACCATCTACATCACCGAAGATGGGTCGCCTGGTACATAAATGCCTGTTTTTATAGGCACAAAAAGAGAACTTCGGGGCCGATTCAGATCATATAAGAAACCGAGTGACACACAATGAGAAGGTCAATACATCAATTTGAACATTAAAACGTTTAAAGCCCTTTTAATATTAATATTAATTTTTACAGTTTAAATAAAAATTTCAAGGACTGGAAGTATCGCTGATGTTAAAGAATCACAAACAGATCGACCAACAAATGTGACCACGCGAGAGAATGGTCGAGAAGGCCAGTGCTATCTACCATAAGAGACCCACAGCTTCACAAATCAAACCCCAGAAGAATTTCGTATGAGAAATTGGATGTTTTTCTATAAAATCTAGACCCAAAGAAATCTCGACCAAATACTCGTTTTTGTTGAAATAAAATTTTGGAGATTATAGACAAGCAAATCGACATCAGGCATTTCAATGACAAAGCCTACTTTATTCTGAAGAGGTACGTGAATAAGCAAAACCTTGACATTTGGGGTAGTGAAAACTCTATAATAAGATTATAAATTCAATATTCTTGATGAAAGGTGTCGATAGTCAAGTCTATAGTAAATAAGTCCTAAAAAATTCATTCCTATCGTAAGTCAAAGTAGAGCAGAAGGTTTGAGTAAAACGGAGACGTTGCAGATCGAACCCAGGACAATCTGGATCTCATCTCCAGTGTCTTGAGGTGCAAAAATAAAAATTAGAGATAAGTTAATTGACTGATCTGTTCACCTGATCTAAATGATCCCGATTTTTTTCTTTGGGGGTTATCTTAAGAATCAAATGTTCAAAGATCAACCTAAGATTATGAATCAATTAAAGCAGACCATTTAAATAGAATTCAATGCAATTTTTGATGAAGTTCGGTTTAACGACATTGAAGCATTTGACTGCGAGAACACAGAAATGTTTCAAAATTCTTGTAGACTAATTGTCATGCTATGCTTATGATTTTAATTGATTGTTATTTTTAAATATTTTTTCCAACCTCTATTGACTTTTAACTGACCCTGAAGATTGCCCAAGACACCTACAACATACCAATAATCCAAAAATATTTCCACACATATGCGGATAGCCGAGTTAGAACATTTCTGAAAAATTTTTGGTAAATAAAAACCGCATCATTCTATCTCTCGCAGTTTCTGAGATATGGAAATTTTTACAATTTTCAGACGCTATTTTAATCATGAAGCAACGAGTTAGTAGATCGATCCATCAGTCGTCCCTATCCTACTATCGAATAGCAAGTCAGGTTCAAAATAAAGCTTATTGTCGACTAAGTCTAACTATATCTATAATTTACTTCTAATATTTCGAGGTACAAATATTTTAATGCTATTAATTTTTTTTATTCACATACATGTACATTAAAGAGAGCGCGAATGGAAACATCGTAAATATAGCAACCTTAAATATTTGTCCTAGTTAATGAATTACAGAAAATATTCTAATTAGTAGTCAAGTCCAAATTTTCAAAGGTCAAAGCCTCACAAATACACTGAGCTTTGATCCTCTTTAATGAATCTAACTTTGTGTGTGCTAGGGGCAATCTGACATTTGCATCATATAGTTTGACATTTTTGACGGCATACGTACTCGGAACGTTTTATCATACGGATGCTGTTGGTTTGAGAATTTTCTCTCAGCCATAAAAATGGAATTAACTCGTGAACATTTTCGTGCGATGATTGTTTACGACTTTCGACGAGGATTATCTTAACAACAGTGCTCGAGCAACTCACTTCGGCTTTTGGCGATAAAGCCCTACACAAAGCCACTGTATATCATTGGTTCAATGAATTTAATCGTGGTCATAATTCGCTGGCGGATGAATTTACAGAAGGCCCTCCAAAACCGGCTGTGGTCCCAGCAAACATCGATGACGTGTGCGAACTGACAAAGCGAGATTATCATGCGACTTATCGTAAAATTCAGCCATCCTTAGGCATTAGTGTGACTAACATACATTTGATATTGCATGAACATTTAACAGTGGAAAAGTTGTGTGCGCGTTGGACCACGCATAAGTTAACGATTGCTCAAAAACAAGCTCGTGTTGATTGGCCAAAAGAAATGCTCAAAAAATACGATCGCGGAGCTTCGAAAACCGTTTACAACACCGTCACAGGTGATGAATGTTGGATTTATGCTTATGAGCTCGAAAGTAAAGAGCAATCGACTGTATGGGTCATCCAAGATTAAACAAACCCAACAAAAGTAGTTCGCGCTCGAAGCACTTCGAAACAAATAGTCAACTATTTTTTTTTAAAAATGGACATGTCGCATCTGTGGTTTTAGAGTATCGCAAAACAGTCAATTTTGAATGGTACACAACCATTAGTTTGCCAGAAGCCTTCAGAGAAATAAGAAAAACCAACGCGTGACGCCGGATTATTCTCCACCATGGCAATGCAAGCTTACACACATCGACAACTGAATTTTTGAGCACCCAAAACGTCGAATTGATGGGTCATCGCCGTACAGTCTTGATTTGGTCCGTAACGATTTCTTTTTATTCCCACACGCAAAGAACAAGCTACGTGTACAACGATTTTCAACGCCGAAAGAGGCGGTTAATAGATTCACTATGAAAAAATGCTATGAAAATTAGTCCCAGCGTATACAACAATCTACTGACCGTCAGAGAGAATATTTTGAAACCTTAAACATTTATTTTTGTTAGTTTTTCGCAATGAATATCGTGCAGCCGAAATATAAGAAGTACACCAGCGAAATTTTACCATTTTCGATGAAAATCCTACAAATGGTATACCTCGTGCCACTTTTGGGAAGTAAGAACCACATATCAAACCTGTTTTTCAATTATGTCTCTCACGTGACTACACTTTATTCGGTGTTTTCTTTATTTAGTTTTGAAAGTAAGAAATAATCCGCCGCACGTTATACATAACACAGTTAAAATTTTAAATTTTACATTTGTATAACAAAGTAAAGAGTAAATATTTTTAAAAATAAAGATAAATTAATTTCTCCTTAACAAACGAAACATATCTGAGTTATTGTGAAACCACCAACAAACAATAGAGGAACAAATGCAATTCAACCGTGAAAGGCAATTTTGTGCAAACGCAAAGGCGTGAAATTTCCTGTAATCACCACCTTATCGAAAATTATATCGGAACTGATAAAAAAATAATCCACAAACGGCATTCGATGTTTTTAATTTGATTTTGTTCGCCTTTAAGATTCGTTCTTATTACATTTCCAAAAAGTGTTCAATACACACAAAATTGCTATGCCGAAAAGGATCATTCTGGTTAATGCTAAAATTAACAACCTATAAATCGCGCCGCAACGCGTAGCTATCTGCAATAGCTCCGATCTAACAATTTCGCATTGTGGGTCATGCCTGTGATTTGAGCGACGTGTGATGCCAGTGCCAGGCCAGCGTGTTGGAAATTTAAACGATGTTGGCAAGTTACGACCTACGTTCACTGAATTCTAGTGTCGCTTCTTGATATTTACCTTTTACTGATCGAACAGCAACATTAAAAATTTAATCGTACGTTGTAAATTAATTGACGGTGATCAATATTCAACAAAGTCGAACATTCTCACATTCACTTACTTGGCATAGAACTATTATAGTATGTGCTTGCACGGTCCACCATTTCAGTTTTCAGTTTCATTTACGTTAAAAACTCTGGGACCATTTTTTAGGAAAAAAATAAACAACTAGCAAAGCTCTGATCGTGCGTGATGTTCAAGGCGAACTGAGTTTTGCTTGTTGATAAAGCCTCAGAGTACGCGCCGTCATGTGATACAATCATAATTCGCTACTAAATCGTTATCACCCATAAGCAACAATACATACTTAAAAGATATTCACAATTGAAAGCTGGATTTAAACTTCGCGCCTTTTTTTGTCCTACGATCTTCCGATTAGCAAATATGAAAAACTATATGAAACAACAGCAAACTGTTATTGTAAAAACGCATTGCAAATTCGGCGAACATTTTGCGGAGACGATAGAAAAACTCCCTAGAATTTTTGGTTTGTATGGTACACCAAATGAATCAACAAATTTGATAAAAATGGATCGATAATGGATACAAGACCTTGCGAGTATCAACATGGGGTGAAGTCCCGAGAGAATATTGCTATAGTTAGTGTTGCTGCAAATACGAAAACATCGTCTCCGCATTGTGCATTACAATCGGACATTTTCAAAAGTTTCCGTAAGTAAATATTCACTAAAGACCTGCACCTTTGATGCAAGAACTTAAGCTTGCTTTTTAATTGTTCTCACTGTCGACAATAGTTCTTAAATCATCATTCAGTATAGTAGAAAAATCATCGGTGGGCCCAATTACAATTCAATGGGTTCGTAAACAAACAAAATTGTTGCGTATAACTCATGAAATGCAAATCTTATGATTTCTTTTTCTGATACCAACAATTCACAAACAATCGACTTCAAGAACGAAATTTGATTTATTGATAGATAACATCGATCAGTACATTTGCAAATGTGTCTCGTCTGTTGGGAGCAAATATATCAAAAATTTGAACCGATAATTTCCAAAGAACTTTTTGAGGAGATCCCTTAAACCAACCTTCATACGATGTGTCTATATACGTTCGAAATATGATATAGCAATACCACTGGTAGAAGTTCGTAGAAAAATTTGGCAAATATTATGATTGTAATCATAAAAATATTGAATTTTCCTTTTCGTTGCACTTATATTTAGTAAGTGTGAGATTAGCAACCACCATTTTGTGACATAAATAATTCAAGACTTTAAATTTACCACTATGTTATATCTACAATTAGCTAAAGAAACTGTTGTAGCAATTCTAGACAATTAAGCGCCGAGATTATATCAATTAGTACCGCCTCTTGAACTTTTATCAGCGCCGTAAGACCGGTGATGTAAGCAGAACGTATGATATCTCCAATCTGGGGTTAGGGGACCTTAGTCCATCCACAATATTAAAAAAGAACATTGGATAAGCCATCTATAACTGTGAAATTGTAAATTTCAAAAATACCTGACTGGAATAATTACATATAGAGAGAGCATAATCGTGACTCGTATCTATATAAAAAATATAATGTATGGAAAAATTTGCTTTTATCTGCTTCGTCCAAACTTTGAATCGTATTTGTAGCTTCTAAATTAGCATATTAAAATATTTCAAAAAAAAAAAACCATCATGAATCAACTTACCAGTATATCGCTTCTGGAACTATTCAGGAAGTTTAAGAGTGAAACTGGAGCACCTAAATCAATATATATCCACCAACAACGCAATTAAATGCGAAGTCGTGACTAAATAATCAGACTGCAGTTAGTTGTTGATACAGCGAAATGGACCTGCTGATGCAGGAAAGCAGCAGAGTCACGTTTGAAACACGCTTCTTGGATTAGAGTCCGTGCGAATTGATGCTTTCGTTCCGCTCTAAAGCCCCCTTAGCAACAAATACAAATTCGGGGAAGCGCGTGTATATCTCGCTACGGTAACTGCATTTGCTGCGCTGGCCGGTCACGTTCAAAAAAATCAGTTGAGCTTTCTCTACATCTACGACATACCAAATTATCAGTCAGAAGTTTTATTTTGCATCTCCCACACTCTGAGCTTATCTGATATTTAACGACACGTATCAGTAATTTTTATAAAAGTGTGCAAAACAATTGTTTAATTGTATTTAAAAAATCAGATCAAGAACGTCTTTTTCATGATTCACGAATATATTAACTTAATCAATTGTACATAAAGAACTAAAAATTTAAGGTATCACCTAAGTGTCCAGAGTATCCAAATGTGAAAAGAAAGTCAAATAACCCGGTGAGATAAAAACTTTAAGAGAGAAGTAAAAAAGGAAAAGGCTTTATGGAGAAATTATCTTAGCAATAAAAATGGCAACAGTTATACTGAATGTAAAAAGCAAAAGCAAGAAGATTATTATAGTTACTAAAAGAACAGCAATGGGATAATTTGCAGAGAAAGTTGGGAGTGATAGGAAAGTAAACGCAAAAATTATGTACAAAGTAATAAAGAAGATACTCAAACAAAAAAGAGACTAACAATGGGAATAACGAACAAGAGCATTGAAGTGTTATTAGAAGTAACAATAGAAGAAAGAAATATTGGAATACTAATAGAAACAAATCATACAGAAAAGGATGAGCAAACAAACTGAAGGAACTCGATATATAAAAATGGAGGAAGTAAGGGATGTAATAAAAAACTGGGAAGGCAGAAATACTGAAAAACATGGATGAAAGGAGGAAAGAAATTAAGTGAAAAGAAACTAAATCATAATGGACATCTTTATGTTTGTTTCATTGATATAGAAGAAACTTTCGAAAGTGTAGAAAGGAATGAACTAGGAGAAAGAAGAGTAAATGTGCAACTGAGAGGGCGTATGTACTACACAAGGAATATAGTACACATGGTGGTGAATACTGATCGTGTGTGCGTGCTTTTAAATTGTATCGAATATTTAACAATTGCATAAAAAATCTAGAGAGTGATGAACGAGCGAAACGCCCAAAATTGTCTTTTGGGAATTGTTATAATAAAGTGATCCTTCGTTTTGGACCAAGCAACAAAGACTCGCATCGCAGCTTCTTGTTTTGTTTTCAACGGTGCACACATGTGAAACCCAATACCTTCTTTTCCAATTTTACCTAACTTTTGTAAACGGGTAGAAATGATTTGCTGGATAACTCCTAACAACGCAACTAATTCTTATGTTCTGGCCAACAGTTTTTCCAAATTGTCATCTTTCAACTTTCTTGATTATCTGGAACATTCGTCGTCTTCCAAGTTCGAGTTTTTATTTCTAAATCTCTGGTACCACTTTTTACGTGCTGGAAGACACCATTATTCCCTAATGAATCATAAATCATTTCCTTTGCCTTGAATATGATTTTTTAAAGTGAAATTGAAATATATAAAGTACTGAAGTCAAACAGTATCAATAGGCAAATAACAATAATAATAAAAAAAATCAAACTAAGCAATCCACCATCAAAAACCGAACAAAAAAATAATGAAAAAATATATGGACATTGGATTCAATTTATTGTCTTACTAGGACACAAACTTCTCCTAAATTGAACCATATAGAACGAATACGAGAACAAAAATATATAAAATAGAAGATTTATAAGGAAAGAAACAATAATGTCAAAAAAGAATATAAAATTTTTAAACTGAGTAAAAGTCTCGTAATCACTGTCTTATGATCATTTCCTTACAAAATACAGTGAAAGATAAAATCTTCTCTTTAATTCGTAACATTACGTACATGAGATACTGAGACTTACGGGGAATATTTGGAAGGTAGTTAATTTGCCTGAAAAAGAATTATCACTAGCGTGTAGCACTAATTTTTCCACCAAGCAACCATGTCTGGCAGCGCCACCTAGCGACCTCCATAAGAGAGGAGTGTTGGAGTGTTTGAGTGTGTGCTCATTCAATACCGATTTCTAAGAGACATTAACGAAGACGATGCGCTGTCGTATGCAATCGTCAAAAAGTGAATTACGGTATTCAAATAATTTTCTAATGAGCAATATTTTTGCTGACCACACATCGGCGATATCATCCTAAAGAACAGGCATGTGACTATCAGAGCAAAATGGAGCATGTACGAATATCAAAAAAACATGTTTATATCATTACGATCCACACAAAGCAATTGCCGAACCTGGCAAATTCTTGGATTGAACACTAAAGGCAAACCATGACCCCACCATTTCAACGGGCTTCCACAGGGAAAAATGAGTCCAGATCCTGTTATTTGACTTCTTGCAGAAATAGTAAATAATCAAATAGACATATCGCACTCTTATGCAGATATTGAGGTCTCCATTGGTGATAAATATGTCGGAAAAATTGAACGTGATGATGCTTTCTTTTAATAGAATACGCCCTTCCTCGTTAGAGCCATGAATGGTTGCCCCGTTCACGTACTATTTGGATTTCTCAGTCAGATTTTCACTTAATCCCTATACTCCATCCAGCAACTCCTAGAAGTAACAGGATTTTCACAGCGATTGTGTGAGTGGTTTAGGAACCAAATCAAATGCTTTTTACTCAAGGCTACTCAATACACTCATTACTCCTCAAACATACCTCGTATATTAAGTAATTTCCAAATAATAAATGTTTAAATAAAATAAAATAAATGAGAAACAAAACTTCAAAGCGCGACGAATTTCAAAAGTTCCGATAATTAAGAAAATGAAAAACTGCAGGAACAACTTTGATTTGCCTAAAAACAGAAAAATATATTTTTAATATAAAAACTACTACAATTTACTAAAGAAAGCAAAAAGTCGAATACAATTTATTTCAGTTAAATATAGCAAGCAATTTCTGCCAGCCAGCAAGACGTTCTTAATCTCAGGCATTTCGCTGCATAATTAATAAAGATAATGTAACAGTGCTCCTCTGAATAATTCCACCTAAGCGATGTCTCAACTTCAGTTTATTAATGTGGCAAGAATTTCTTCAATTAAAAAAGTTGGATGACTAGTTCGCCCCGACTTTATAAATTAAGTAGTAAATGTTGATTTATGCATCATATAGATCGTGAACAGCGTAGGTCGTTTTTATTCAACCTCAGTATGGTGCGTAAGTTCCTCTTCAGCGAGGAGATGTTGTTACCCACATTTTGTTGACCATACACACACCTACATACTAATGTACACTCTTTTGCTTTCTCGTTATATCATGAAGAGGTTTTTCTAATAAAATAATTTCAGTGCAACCGAACTCATCGTACTTTTATCCTCTGTGAATTATAGAAGAATTTGCTACCCTTCTAGAGCGATGCCCCCCCCCAAATTTTTCCGCACTCAACTTCATTCATAACAAGAACGGTGTAATACCGTAAAGGAAACTTTCTACAGCGATGCGATAAAATTAGGATAAAAACTTTTAAAAGGAATTAAGATGTTGATTAATGTCTCCATAATGATCAGCGTCAAAAATGCTGTCGAATGATATGCTGCATGATATATGTAAGTATAACGAATTTTCGAAATCGTAACGGCCACTTCCGGTTACCGTTAACCGATTTGGCTGAAACTAAATCCCATGAAAGGTACTGACCTAAGATGTGCGTATGCCAAGATTGAAGTGAATCCGTTGAATAGAACGGAAGTTCTAGTGTCTCCAGACACACAGACAGACAGACAGGATGATAATCTCATTAACTTTCTATAAGCTCCGCTGTAGAAAGTTAATAAACTGCACGGCCAAATGACCGGGAAGATAGATTACCAAGTAGTTCAATTTGCTTCTTTGTCGTTTATCGAGAAGTCTCATCAAAAGAAAGTATTAAGCCCTCAAAGCTACACCTACATTTAAATACCAAACATTCAGATAAAAAAGACAAGTCTGTAGAATTCTTTGGAAGAAAGCTAAAAGCAAGCTGCTCTTACATCAGCAACTACTATTAATAAGAAAAACATTAGCAAATTAACCAGTTGCAATTGACATTACAAAAACCAGTGAGACACACAATCGCTGAAGATCTTATTTTAGCAGCAGTTGTTGAAATGGTGTAAACAATGGTTGGTAGAAAAGAGGCCGCAAAGTTAAAAGCAAATCCTCTCCTTGATAATACTATCTAAAAAAATGTGATAAGGCAGAAAATATTCGAATACAAATTGTCGAAAATATTAGGTAGAAAATGTTTATTAGACACCTTTATGAAAAGTAGTAATAGGTACAATACTAAGCGGGAGAAATATGTTGCTTTACCTACTGATACCTCCAGTACTGACAGGACATGGAACTGGTTTTATTATCAAATGTTATATGATTGTATTGTTCTTACACTGAAAAGCTTTTGTATCAAAATCTTTACCTTTTGAAATAGATTGTGTCATGAAAAGTGTCATTAAAGACGTAAATTCCACCAAAGGAAAAGCATTGCAGACTCATACTTCAGAAAGTATTTTAAATAGTAGTATTCAAGACCGCAACGTTAACTCAATAAAAGCCACGATTCAAAAATTTAATTTATGGGCTACTTCAACTGGAAAAAAGTTTAATTGAGTGCAGTCAAGAACTCAGTAATTATAATTATATATGTAGAAGTTGCGAAAGATAAATAAATGTCTTAATAAGGCGTTTTTGTTTTATTTTGGAAATCCTCTTGCTTCAAATCCCCCCCTCCAGTTTTTAACACGACCCTGAAAGAGTCACAACTATTATTCTATTTTAAAAAGTTAAAAAACTGTAAAAACCAAATTAAAAATAAGTTTAACTTAGGGAGCATAAATATCTAGTTCAAATGTCACATTCCCATTTATTAAATTTTATAGATTTAGAAATCACCTTGGGTAATCTGAAAAATATTATTTCATGTATGATTGGTAAAGACAAAATTTTTAAACAAATGTTTCAGCTAACAATTAGATCTGAAATTCTGGTTCAAGGACAAGCTATATTTCCGTTCTGCACTTTTTGTTGGAAATAAACGGGTTTAATAAAAATAAAACAGCGATTTGTATAAAATATAATAAAAAAGATGACAAAAGTAGAAAAAAACATCAGTTGTAGTACTCTTATTTAAGAGCTGCGACAGAAAATGAGTTTTTTAACTTTCATAATGGTAAAACCGCATAATCATTGTATGAATTTACGGTATAGAGTAAATACATCTTATATGTTACAAAAAAAAATTCCTTAATATTTACGTTTTTCGTATTTATAGTGTAGTAACTATGTTTATAGGCTCTCCATGACCTTACGGTTAAGAGTTCGCTCCGCAGTCCACGAGTCCGACGCAGGCGAGTTCGAGTCTCGCTCAACCCATATATGTATATGTGACGTCCCAGTTAGTAGGCACAATAAGCCCTTGAGTAAGAACGCCCCAACGGAAAAAACTTTGTCTTTGGATTCCAGATGACAATTGACAAAAGTGAAATTCGAGTTTTGATGTGATATTGCTGGAACGCGACCTGTAAACAAGAGATGCTGCAAAGGAAATTTGCGATGCAGAAAAACTGAGCCATGCGACTTGTTCCGAAATAGTTTAAGAGATTCGAGTCATGAAGATCGACTATGTTGCGACCAACTATCTGTTTTGAATAAAAGAAACTTACAAGCTACTTCGGATACAAGGCACTCGCGATTTATTGGAGTTTCGCACATGACTATCTAGAATAATTTGCGCTAACTCGACTTTGTGTACAAGAAGGCCAAAAAGTCTTCACGAACTAACTGGAGCACAAGCCGACAACGAATTCAAATATGTCTCCAACTGCTTGAAAATCCACTGGATGACCGGTTTTCGAAGCGCATTGTTGCTTGTGATAGTAAATGGGTTTACCTTGTTAATCGTAATCATTCAAAAACTCTGGGTCCTTCAAGCCAAAATTTATCATTAGACAGGAGTGTTTTAGAAAGAAAGTCCTCTCGATTAGGTGGAATATTGAGTAGTGCACTTTGAACTGGTTACAAATGGAAAAGCGAGCAACTTAAATGTGTTCGCGAAGTTTTCGAGCGGTATACGACTTTAATCACCTGCGAGCGAGTTCTTCTTTAACAAGACCTGCTTATCACGCCACAAAGACCTCGCACAAAATTGATGAACTGGGTGGAATTGAGGTCTTGCCATATTTAGCTTTCAACCCCAATCTTGCACCTTTTGATTACGGCCTATTTGGATCTGTGACGTAGTCACAATTCTAAGTCGTTTGATCAAGTTAACAAAATTTTTTAAGTTACTAACTCAACATCGTTTAGTCTATATCATTGAATGCAGAAACATCAAAATTTGTGGATATGTTTCTTAGATGATTTAGACCCCCACTAAGGCGAGATTTTATTATAGAAATCTTAGAGCATTGAGTTTTGGTACGTAAACACCTATTAAAATGCACAGCGGTTTTCGATGCTCAACCCCCGAACACAGCAAAAACTAAATTTTAATTTTTTTAATCTACGCTCCCAAAAGGCCAGGATGTTAATTTTAGGGTTTGAACTTTTCTTAAACACTAGGATTCTCAAAATTCACTGTATTTTGTATCATAAATTAAGTAGTACATATATTTCCATATATTTCTTAAGAGAATGATCCTGCCTCTCTATTACATGGTGTAACATATAACACACCACGGTATTATTACGCGATTCTCAGAACAGCCATTAGATGGTATAGTTGATCAGTTGCAGATTATATAGAAGGAAGTCAACTGTTCCTATACATATTAAAAGTGATATATATACACACATGTTCTAGTAAACGACAGTGATGCTAGCAATAATTTTCTTATATGGCACTGTTTTTTATATTTATAAGGTGCAAATATCATCATTGTAGCAAAAGAATGTATAACAATTTTGATCGAAAACTAACAGAAAAAAGCTTGGTTTCAGAAGGATGAAAAAGCTGTCGAAAGAATCTATAATCTCACTCCTAGTAGAGCCAAATATTGAATATGATGTGGATATTTTTGATAATGATCGTTTCAAGGGATTCTTCATCCGACAACAAAAATTAATATGCTAAACCAAGGAAACAGTATAAAGATGGTAGGAACTAGAATAGTTTACACAAGACTTTAGGTCTCAAAATACAAACAATTAACATAAAAATTGTAGTTTTGTTCAATAATGTTTTCCCGCGTTTAAACGCTCATGAAAATTTGTCTAAGCATTGGGAGTACAAATTAATTCGGTCCGTTTTATTGGTGTCAAAAATGCATTTATTTCAAAACAATATAAATAAACAGATTAATCGAAGTATTGTCCATTGCTGGCTACTACATTTTCCCACCTCTCAGGCAATTGTCGAATTCCATCTCGAAAAAATATCTCGTCTTTTGAGGCGATCTACGTTTGAAGCCAATTTCCGATTTCTTCGAAAGAAGTGAACCAGTGACCTGCCAAATCGTGCTTTATCCGTTGGAACAACCAGTAATCAGAAGGAGCAATGTCCGGCGAATACGGCGGGTGCCGTAAAATATCCCACTTGAACGTTTCTAAATAATTTTTCACGACTTGTGCGACATGAGGCCGAGCGTTATCGTGCAAAAGAATAACTTTGTCGTGTCTTTCCTCGTATTCTGGCATTTTTTCTCGTAATGCCCGGCTTAAACGAATCAATTGCAGTTGATACCGATCGCCCGCAATGGAATCACCAAGTTTCAGCAGCTCATAATATACAACACTATTTTGGTCCCACCAGATACACAACATGACTAAAATCATCATCCTTGAAACGTCGAAATCATTCCCCACATGATTTATCAGTTGGAGCATTGTCACTGTAAACTTTCACAAGCATTCTATGCGCTTCAGCTGCACTTTTCTTCCAATTAAAACAGAAAGGTAAAACCTCTCGCAAATGTTGCTTAGTTACCACAAATTTTGACATTTTTAACACAATAAAAAAAACATGGGGCCGGCGAAGAGATTGCTCTGTAAGCAATCCCAGAACAAACTTAAAAAAACCTTTCGATTTCTTCGATTCGAAATCGAATATAATTTTAAAAAATCCATAATTTTGTGACAGCGACAGATAGACCGACAGACATATAGAATTCAGTAACGAACTTTTTAAGTTCGTTGATAATAAATGTTTTGTATAAAGCTCAAAGCAATATGAACTGTATATTATTCACAGATGTTGTATAATCTCTCTGAAACCACCGCAATCAGCTGTCACTATGAAACATTCATAAAAGGCAGAGCCATATTTTGAAAACCGGCCGAATTAATTTGTACTCCCAATACTTGAGTAGGTACAGTCATTATTTACAGATAATTACAATGTAGTTACTGAAATAAATAATGATAAATACTATTACAAAATGTGTATAATTTTATTCATTGTGGCTGTATGTCCATCCATATTACATTTATTCTTTTCTTCAGATCACACGCCATCAACAAGCAGTGGAGATAAAGGTGATAAGGACAAAACAACTGAAAATAAATCATTTGTACCTGTTCTTACCAGTGAACAGGCATCCTTTCCTGCAGAAAAGAGAAACCTGCAAAATAAGACGTCTTCAGCATCTGCAGAATATTTAGAAAACTAGAAGACATCAACGATGAGTAGGAAACCATAAAAAGTCCAAGAGACATTGTGTAGAAAAATAAAAGTTTTATGGTACCAGGAAATTATCAGCTTTCAAAGCATATTTCTGATCTTGAAACATCATCCGAGTTCTTCATTGGGCTTTTTACGAAAAGCTTAATTGGGCAAATTATTCAGGAAACACTCTGGTACAGTGTTCAATTGAATCTAGTCAACCCACAATAAATTACCAGACGATATCAAAAAGTACATTGGCATATGTATTCCAATATCATATATTATAAGTTACAGGGGCTACGGGAGATGCGCTGCTTTAGAAGAAATCAGGCCATAACCGTCTCCTCAAAATACGACCAGCAGTTGAAGAAATACGCAAAAACTTCAAGAAAATTCCTATGAAATGTATTCAATTACGGCAACATGTTAGTCGAAACATTATCTTCCATCAAAGCCACACAAATGAAGGTACAATCTCTTTGTGCTATGTGGAGTATCTAGGCACTCTTATGATTTTGAGTTCTACACAGGTCAAGAAAATAATCCAACACAGAGGTTATTGAATGAACCATACTAGAGAGCTTCCTCTTCGTCCAAGCAGAGGGATCCCTAAAAATTATAATTATAAGGTATACTGTGACAACTATTACACATCTATTGACTTATTTGTGCACCTCGTCCAGTCTATCGCTCAAAACTTCATCCCTCAAGAAAATAATGAGATGAATGCAGGCGCGAAGACTAGCAAAGAGAAAGGAGAATTCTTCTAAAGAAGAATGAAAAACAGGGTGGTAATCGAGGAAAGAAAAAAAGAAAGTGAAGGGTGGGGGATCGAGAATGACATTTAGGTAGATGGAAAGGGAATTAGCCCAGATAGAAGAGAAAAATTTTATAAAATTCAAGTTTGTAGGAAGGATACAGGAGGGTTCTCAGAACTCGGTTAACATTCAGTTGTTGATAGAGTTCGCCCTGAACTTACATATCCCTTTATATCTATCCCTAAATCGGAATCAAAAGGACTGGTACTAGGAGTATACTACTTATTGGCAAATGAACTGCAACGCTTAATGACCCAATAGAAATTCATACAAACATTTGAACAGAAAAGAAGTTACCTAAGGCAATCTGGAATTAAATTCATGATCCAAAATTTCTAGCTTTAAGTTAGACCAGCGAAGATATTGACTTCCAGAAAGATAGGATAAATAAATCTGAAAGAGTAGGAGGCAAAGCTGAGTCTAACAGTACCAAACCTAGTCGAGTTTACTCAAACGAATTGTGCCGAACCAAACCGAACCAGACAAAACAAAATTAATACACAAAAAATAGTAATGACAAATTATAGTAACTTTTAATAAACTTGTATAGTTTTCTTACTTTTCTTTTGTTTCCTTGTTCCTGTTTCCCTGCGTAATCATGTAACTACTTAATTAGAGGTGCGGTCATTTCGACCATAGCGCATGTCCTGAAAATATTTCAGATAAAGGCTACCAAAAAAGGTGTTTAAAATTAATGGCCCAAATATTGCCAAACCTTTGAAAAGGTCAAGTAATACAATAAAAAAGTTCAAAATGCAGTTCTATCGTCCAGACAAGCAATTCTATAGAGTGGCGGAATTGCAAGCTGTCGCAACGTTGGCAAAATCTCAAGAGCGATGTTGTAAAATAGGTGAAGAAAACTACAAGACGTTACTTTTTAGCGTACTACAACATTTAAAAGCTGTATTTCATCCTAAATACACCGTAAATATGCAGCACTGCTTCGGACTGTAAAAAAGATTAGTTTCTTAAGATTAGTCTGAGCAGTTTCGGAATGCACCTTGTACATATATGGCAAATGTAAACAAAAAACACGCGGAACAGTTGACCAGTAAACAAAACCTTACAGAACTACGAGAGTTTGCCGCAATATCCCGCTCTTTCAACGAAACCATCTCGATTGCGCCCTTTTTGGTCAGTTTGGATCACCTACAGCAAGGTGCGGTTGATACATTTCCGCTGCAACACGAGCCCAGAAATCCAAGACCGCTAAAAATATCAACCCCAAGATATTGGCACACCCGTCCCTGCTCCGCCTTCGGAAACGGTCAGGATAATCGCGTTTTGCGCTTCACGAGAGATCGACGGCGAGAGCTGTCAGTTTGACGTTTGAAAAGCGTGGGTAAGCCGCGATTTAGGTTAGCCGGACTGAATTTATTTACGTTAACGGTGCAGTCGGGCACGTTGGTCGCGGCCGTTGCCGCCGACCGCGCGTTTCCTGACTAATTGGCGCCGCCGGCATCTCCGCCGCAATGCGAATCCGGCAAAATCAATCGAGGGCGCAAAAAGGCAAGCAGCGGCACGGCGCGGCGAAGACGCGGTTGGCCATAAATGGGGTTAGACGCGGAAGCGAGCGCGGCGGCCGCCGCGGACGGAGTAGCTGCCGACAGCAGTGGCGGCCAGCGAATTTCAATAGAAATGGACGGTCTGTACATACCAGAGTAGGTTCCCACCACGGCTGTGCACGCGTAGACCGACCACCACAACAATATTCGGCGGCGACGCCGACTGCTCAAGATTTTTTGCAGCGAGTGTACACGGCGTAAAAAGTGACGATCGCTGCTGACGAATTGTGGCCGAGTCGCAACTATTAGCCCGTCGGAAGGCGGCGTTGCCACGTCTACACGCGTGCGGGTATACTGTTTAAACGTCACGACACGACGTAATCCGAATCACCGAAACGGAGTTGTTAGTCAAATACATGCATTTTTGAACTATAGCATTTAACTGTTCTAAGAATAGTTAAACCAGAAAAAAACTATATTATAAAATAAAATAAGCCAATAAGAATTGAAAAAAAAACCAAACGAAAACTTACAACTCAATAGATGGCGCCACGTGTTCCTTTTTTAAATTTTATTATTTCTTCTTATAACTGTCTTGATCATTTTGTAGAGAATACTTGTTTATCTGTAAAATCTTACAATAATAACCAAAGAAGAACGAAAAACAAAACAAAAATTAAGAAAACATGAAGCGGTTAATTTAATTAACATTTTTAAAACTTCGTTTATTCTTTCTTAATTCCAGTGGTATGTATAAGTTTGCAGTTATATACACACAATATTCACATTGTCCATTTTAGGCGAAATTGGGAAGGGTGAAGATCCCTTTTGCTGGTAAAACAATTTTCTACAATAAGTAATTGATTGTTATAATTGTCGAATTTATGAGTCACAACAACCACATTAAACCATCCACTATTGGCATGTAAGTTGGTGCTTTCTAATACTGTTATTAAAAAATACTTTACAATGGGATCTCTTTACTATAATAATTAAATAATTTGTTTCCAGCAAGACTACGCTATACCCCTCACTATAATATTAGTGCTGATGCGTTGTTGTACTTGCAATACCTTAACAATTGAAATGAAAAAGACCTTTAAAGCTACTTAAACAGTTTTTCAAATTTGATGATATTTTAACCTATCCTGAGAAGGTTCGTAACATTCATCATCTACGAGAAATGATAATTCTGTATATGTAATACAATATACAGTTCTAAACTGTGACAGTGAGAAGAGCTTGCAATGCCATATTCCTTTTTTCTCATTTTCTTTACAATACCTATTTCCAATATCCTTGTACATTAGTTCCTTACTAGATAGCTGTACTTTTCTTAATTAATTTTTGGTTTTCCAGAAATAGCTTGCTTCCTGTGAATTAAATCCTCACACTCGCACAAGATATGAATGGCTTGCTTCTGTTTCCCTATGGCATTATCTGCAATTCAGGTCTCCATTGTCCAGCCATATTTTGTTTAAGTGTCTCGGAGAAACCGATGTTCGTGTGATAGTTTCTAATTGATTCCTTCTTTGTACTAACAGTTATTCAGTTGATTTATGAGATGGTCCTTTTATAAAGGTCTTTCCATGTCTTTGGCTCATTATATTTTCCAGTATTTTTTTTGTTGGTTTCAAAACCATTCTCTCATCTGGGTTCAAGTCCTATATAAGGAAACGATAATCATTTTTGTGCTAGCTCATCAGCTTTTCCATTGCTTGCAATTCCAAAGTACCCTGGTATCCACAATAGTGTTAACTTGTTATGGTCTGCCAGTGCTCTTCACAGCATTCCCATACCAGCCTGGATGTTCCCTTTGGGTTCTTTAATGCCTTCAGGGATGTTTGACTGTTCATAAATATATTAATAAGACTTCAAATTATTTTGCCTGGCGCATTGCAGTGTAGCAAATATCTCCATTTGAAAAAAGGATGTACATTTTCCTCATAAAAAGCTTAACTGCAAATTTCACTTTGACAGTATATGCCTGCTCCTATTCCATACCCAGTTTTTGATCTGCCTATATGTCAAATTTTTCTGAGTCTATTTCTATTGCTTATTTCGTTTCTGTCCATAATATTACCTCGAAATCTATCTTAAAATCGAATTTTAGTGTCGTCTAGTCTCTTCTGATACCTAGTATGCCTCCACGCATATGTCTAATTTTTAAATGTCCATCTTCTATACAATCTTTGAGAATGGGTACATTGCACATTTTATTAAGAACCACTCCTGCATCTCATATGATTTCAAAATAAAGAGGAAAAGGTTTAGGAATGTCTCTATTGTCGCTATTGATATTGTCCTTATGGCGCCCGTTATTCCCAGACAAAAATGTCTTTGTATCTTACTTAATATAGTTATAGCGGTTCCCTGCGTCATCTTTGTCCATCATACCAAAGTTGCATATAATGGATTTGACCACCGTGGTGCATATCCAATACAATGGTTTTGTTTTTATAACATATGTTTCTCCTTGAGTTCGTCTGACTAACACTAGCGTTGCCTCCGCCTTCCTTTTAATTTTTTGAATATTTTGAGTCCAAGTGAATTTTAAGTCCAAAGAAACTCCAAGATACTTTACCTCACCTGATAATTCTATTTCTACATCTCGGAGCTTAAGAGGTCCTAGTCCTTCTGGGTTTCTCCTTATTGTGAATGCTTCTACTTGGCATATAATGAGGAACTTATTTTTTAGTCCCTTTGCATCTTTTCAAATTTTAACTTGGTTTAGAGTCTTTTGCTTAAGTTTTATAATTATTTTGTTAAATCTTTACTGGGATTGAAGGACTAAGTCATCTGCATATCCTAGTTCTGTATATCCTTTCTCTTTGTATATCTTAAATGGCTCGTCCATTATAAGGTTTTACAATAGAGGAGACAAAAATCCTCCCTGCAGACATCCTCTTACTACCTAAATCATCATTGTTTTACCCATTAGTACATATATTAGTCCTGTACTTCTTAACACTGACTGAATCTAGGGGTATATTGTTATACATTCTCTTAATATCCATAAAGGTAGCTAAAAGTACCTCTTTGTTTTCTATAACAATCTCCACTCTAGTAACAAATCTACGCAATGCCGTTTCTTTAGATATTTCTGCTTTGTATATATCCTGGTCCTGATGTACATGTCAACTGACTAATACACCATCCCTAATATACATGCTAAACATTTTTCTAGATTTTTTAGTGTAAAAGACATCAAACTAATTGGTTTTATCTGTTGTAGGTTTTAGGGTAAAATAACTTTAGTCTCCAAAATTTTGGTATGTATCCCAGAGGAAGACTGAATATATTACACATCTATAGTATAGAGGGTCACTTCTCTTCTGCAACAAAATAGGATAAATGCTGTCAGGTCCTGGTGATTTATAAGGTTGAAATTATTTGATTGCCCATTTTATTTTGTTTACATCACTTTCTTTGCATGCTGTCAATCCTCTCTAGATACTCACTTTGGGAATTTGAATTCTGAATTTTGCCACTCACTCGGTGATATATTAGCAACCTGTGATCCCAAATAGTGTACACTGAGTAGTTTACTCATTGTTTTTTTATATTAGTGTATTTTCCTGTCTCCTGTCAGAATAGTTATAGGGCCCTGGGAATCCTTTGAGAATATTTTATGGAATCTGGAACTTTGCCAAGTGATTTCCACCTCCTCGTAGTACTTACACGTATCTCTTTTTGATTTCCCCAGAGGCTTGTTATATTCAGTTTGAGTCTTTTTATAATTATACGATATGCCCAAATTCTTTGCTGCATTAAGAATTTTTTCTTACCTATTTTCTCATTTGAGCTAGTTCTTCAGTTGGGATCCTTTTTCACCTGAGGACAGTTATCTTCATACGCTGAGAACACAGCATCCTGCCATTGTCCTGCTGCAATCTCCAGCTCCATACTATTCCTGATCGTTCTATTCACTCCTATAAGATTGTATTCTAGGTCTACCTGGTAGACTTCCCAGTATGTCTTTTAAGAGTTACGATAAGTTTCTTGTGTAGGGTCGATACCCCCTATTTCATAGTAAGTGTGCCTGAGGTGGGAAGGACACATGCTAATTTCTGACACTACCAGCAAACTTAGTACCTATTGTTATATTTACCTATACGTTTAAATTATTTACCATAATAAGTTGTAGTAAAAAATTACCTCATTTATTGCTATTGGTACTTTTCCAGGCAATGTGTTATTAATTTGTATCACAGCCGATGATGAGCTGCAAGCCATTTTCTCTGCATTTTGTCACCAGCTCCTCCGCTTCTCTGGTTGGCGGTAGAAAGGAGTCATCATAAGGAAAGTATTCCGTTCCGAGTATTAGCTCTCTCAGCCCATCTTCATTCCCCATTCTTAATCTAACTATCATTGAGTTTCTGAAACAAAAAAATTTAAGGACAGTATTT
Organism: Sinelater perroti; assembly: GCA_036346155.1. NCBI lineage: Eukaryota > Metazoa > Arthropoda > Insecta > Coleoptera > Elateridae > Sinelater > Sinelater perroti. The sequence goes on from JARFIY010000276.1 coordinate 1,214,823, forward strand.
TAAAACCTTTTTTAATTATAATGCAGGTTCTAGGGACCTCTGAAGATAGACTGTAAATTAGTTTCCTTATTCTTCCTAGATTTTTATAATAATTTTGCCACTGTTTACCAATGGTTTTTGAATGAGAGCCATGTCAAACATTCCCTGAAAGGTGGTAAGGATTACAAAAGCTGATTTACCATGCTGCACCTGAATTATTATCTCCACCACCAAGACCCTTTAGGAACCTAAAGATAATTCTATCCAGCTTTTAAAAAGTCTTAAACTGGGATACTTCCAAAACGCCAAAGGAAGTTTCATCAATGGAATATGCAAAAAGTTGCCCCTGCTTTTCTACTTTTCTGCTTAAAAGAATCCAGCCTCCAACTCTTAGTGCACCTCTGGCCCAGACAAGAAGGCCAGCACCCTTGGTCTCTTAGGAACATCTTTAGACTCAACAACAATCAAATCCACGATCTCCCAGAATCGACCCAGGTCACCAATCGTCCTTATGATTCTTTGGTATCCACATTGCGCACGTCATCCACTAAATGTTGTTCTTTTGAATTGCAATGGACTGCTGCTGTTGGTAGAGATACTGTCCATTGCATCAGTAAGTTTTTCTTAAACCAAGGTTCTCGGATTAGAGTTATTTCAGGATCGCGCTTATCTATTGTCTATATATTGAGTCCACTAGCCGCTTTACTGTTTGTACTAGTCTGCACCTGTGTGCTCCTGGGTTTTTGTGTTTTATAGCGGGATTTTGGGGTCCGATCGGGTTCTTTTAGGCCCTTTCCGCTACTCTACCTTGCTCGCCTTGGTGTCTTTATTAGTCTATGTTTCTGTCGTAATTTTCCTAACTTTGACTCTTTTTTACTCTTTTTTCAGCTGCTGGTTGGGATCGTAGATCTTTTTTCCTCTTCTGCTATTTCCATGTCTTAATTCGCAACAGGCCACAAGTTAATAGCCTATGCTGCCATTGCCTCTATAACAATAAAATTTGACAATTATTTTTTTTATAATATCAAAACTGTTCCTATGAGAATGGGGGAGAAGATGGTCCACACCAACGGAGCCCTCTGTACAGATGTAAGGCTAATTACTATAGTGACACTGTATATCCCCAGTGTCATTCATTGCTCGGCATAGATCGCATAACACCTTGGATTGGGTTTAGCCTATCTCTCGTGCAATTCTGTGAGCAGCATTAATTCAGTGGAGAAGAGTATTTATCGACTCTCTGGATCGTTGCAAGTGGTAGGTTTATGACTACATTTCCCAAATGGTTAACTGATTAGATTTGCGAATCCGCCACCTGACAGGGATCCGAACGATAGCTAACCCACAGACAATGTTATATAGGTCAACAAAGGAATACTGGGCATTTCGTGCTATAACTTTGAATATTGATCAGTGTTTAGAGAAAATGTTTTGTATGCTGGAAGATCATTATTCTTATCTTATGCCTACATTCTGGTGGCATCAGGAGCTTTAAAGAAAAAATTTTAGGCAGGAAGACGCTTCGAGGTCAGAATACCTATTCTCATCTGTCACAAAGAAAAATATCGATGCTGTCATGCATATGCTCAAGTCAAGGAAACGTAACCTATCATACACCTTATACCATTATTTTTTGGTACCTCACGCCTTAAGGAACAAACAAATGGGATGACATATTTCATTCAATAAGTATAAAAATGGAACATTCCGCTATGCCAACAACATCGTGACAATTGATGGAATCGTTCGTCTAAAAAGGAGAATTTTCTAATAACGTGGGATAGCGGATGTATCCAGATTTCTGAGGAAACGTGGAATAATTGGTTTAACCACTGATGTCTAAGGATCAAGATGTATGTAGTATAATTTAGATGCTTTAAAACTACAGAATACGCATTTAAATTCAACAGATACTAAAAGTAACAACAGTCTTTCATTGTCTGCAAATACAGATTGACTTTAGCGTTATTTATTATAAATCTTATGTAAATCCCTCTAGGTTTCTTTTGTCTATCTTGTATACTTAGTAGTGATGTCAGTTTCATATTATTGGGAATATATTTCAACAACTACAATTGTATTAATAGATTTATTTAAGAAACAAAAGATTTGTGTGAAGATCGTTCATTGCAAAAAAGAAAATAAGAAATGAACCAAGAGCACCAAACTGTCGGAAGAGTTTAATAAAACTAGATTGGTAATAGATGTAAGACCTTGGTCTGATCAAAATTTTGATGCAATGCAGGCAAAATAAAAATAATCAAGGAAAAGACAGTGTAAAGGCCACTCTATGTCAAAGCAGACTGTATATTGTTCTTGTGGTCTTCTCAACTCTAACTCAACTTCTAATACAATATTTTGAAACTCTTGTCATCGATAGTACAACACTTTATATGCTTTCGTTTTAGATTACGAACTTTCCCTAGAAAATAATTCTACTTTGGATTTGTAATCTTTTTCACTTTCTTCCCTTGTCTCAATTGAAGCCTGTATTAGACTGACTCTAGTTGAATGATCTGTATTATAAACCTTCTAAAAATCAGAGATTAAGATTGACTTCAAAAAGGTTCATAAGCATATCAAATACATTCAGCATCCTAAATCTACATAGAGTCTTCCTTTTTACATTCTTTCTTTTGACTTCTTGCCAGCCTTAATCAGAGTTCTAAGATTTTGAAGAAAATTCCTAATGGTACACGAATAATGACTGCATATGCTTTAGCAGACCTAATTAACCAATATGTAAATTCAAACGATACCTCATCCTAAGAAAACATTCTCGTCTTCCCATAGTATGTCCTTCAAGTTTCAGCCAAGAACCACAAACCACTAGCTAGACAAATATCAAGTCCAAGTCCTTCTCTAAGACGCCATCAAGCAAGACTTGTAGTACAAACCTCTCTAGATGCATTGAAAGCAAAATATCAGATGGCGATATATCTGGTGCCATACAAATTCTCACGCCATCGGATGAACTAGCTGTTGAAAGCTCATGTACTTTTGAGAAATTACTAGATAAATAGCCCTTTCCCAAACAAAATACTAGTGACTGCCCACCCCCACATTCAGTTACCGCTAATTGCTTCCGAAGATGAAGTTTTATTAACAATAAGATCTTTTTAGAAGGGCTCCTCTAGAGGTCTGGATGGAATCAGACCATGTAATTGATTTATATGATGATAATTTAATACTTATTTTAACATGCCTATGTAACTTCTTCCTTGCGGGGAAAGTCCATTAAAAAATTATACCTATTCTATATAGAGCTTCTCTTTGTGCTCTTTCTAAGAATGACGGGGGAATCAGATCTATTGCTGTTGGAAGATTATTTAAAAGACTTACTTCTAAATTGGCCTGTAAATTTATTGATTCTGTTATGGAAAAATAACTTACGACTCTTACAACTGGACTTTGCTACTCATGGTGGCTGTGAGGCAGTATTTCACGCTATGAGAAGTTTTATGGATCATTACGCGAGTGCAAAAAAATTCTCCTCAAAGTGGATGTTAGCAACGCATTCAACTTTCTCGAAAGGAAGGACATGTTATTAACTATAAATGAGAGGATGCCACCACACCTTTACTCTTTTGTTTATCAAGCTTATTGTCAAGATTCTATTTTCACATATGCATCACAATTTCTTAATTCTTCTAATGTAGTCCAGCAAGGAGATCCTGCAGGACCTTTGCTCTTCAGCTTCTCGATGTACCTATCCCATTATTCAGTTATTGTTACCTGAACTAAACGTTTGATATCTTGATGATGGGACATTTGACATTTTTGGACTCATTCAATCAATCTGCCACTGATGATTTTGCAAAGTTCTTCCCTGGAATTAAATTTGTTTTAGTTAAATCTTCAAGAAGAAACTACAAAAAATTAACACTCATTTCTCGTTTATCTTCACACGAATCACACGTTGCCTTATATTTACTTCAATTCTGCATTCTTGTACCAAAATTGATGTACCTCTTTGAGTTACACTTATCTTCAAATTACCTAACATTTTGGAAATATTTGACTAGCGTTTTAGTCTATTGGAAGAAATTTTAAACATCTTAAACTACAATCCGTAGAGTCAAGCTTTATTTTTTGTTAAATTTGGTGGTCTGAGTATGAGGAAAACACTGGATATTGCTGTCCCCGTTTTTTTTTATCTAGTTTACATTTTACGGATGATTTAGTCAATTCAATTCGCTGATTCAATGAAGACGTTGGCATGCGTTAGGATTTATAAGAATGAATATAATAAATGGAGAAGATATCCCTGCAACTAAAACTATCCAACGCTTTTGAGATTACATTAATTATTCGAGATTAATACACTCTTTCCATTTTAGCTTAGAAATCGAGCATATTAAATTTTAATCGTGTAAAAAGTTTAAATTTTCTGCATGGTTATCTGTGTTGCTTCTTTACCTTTTAGACAATAACCCCATCCGTGCTGTCATTGATCTTTGCTTAGACCTAGACATTTGTGAACCTCAATTATATCTTTGCGGTTTGAAAGTTTGATAGCCTAAACCATTATGGTCTCCATTGCAAGAGAAGCTCTGGCAGACAATTTAGACATTGAGGGATTAAGCGAGCTATCATTTTAACCAAAGTTCCTTCATCTCTTGAGCTAGTCGTGATTATGGCAAATGAGCTGATGGTTTGAGATTGGTGACCTGGTCAAAAAAAAACCTCGTATTGAACTTTACATGCAGTGACACTAATTTTGAGCACTCTGTTCAGAAGATTGGTGCGGCGGAATTAGCGGCTTTGAAGAAGAAAAATAAATATTTCTGAACAAGAATATAATGGTGGTCATGGTAAGGTTCTAACCCCCCACTTAGAATCACGGCCTATGAACTGAGAAGGTTGAGACTCTCACATGTATGCCCTCTGTATCCGGTCGTCGCGCACCATCTCTGATGCCGGATTATGTGGCAAGCATTAGGCCTTAGATGACCGCCATTATTACCCCTTGCTCGAGCGAGCGCATGTACTCAATTATTTTCAGTGACTGAGTAGGCCACCCGTCAGGTATCAGAGAGTTCCAGGAATGGAACCCGGGTCCGTCCGCGCGGTCCACGCTGGTGATCGAACAAGGATATGCTTTCGTTTATTTTGCTGTACACATTTGGACCCTGCTGTGAGGATATTATTTCGCTGGTTATTTATCTCGGGTGATCCCTGTTCTCATTTTTGCTTAATTCAACGCTTAAGTTTAGAAATATAGCTTGTGTTATGAGCAATTTTGCTCCTGACATCCCCATGGTTGAACTATTTTACTTACATTGAATTATTATATGTATAATACATTTCAATATCATTAAAAAACTTGCCATTTTTTTTTCAAATAATTGAAATGAAACAATAGGATTTAAAAGGATTACACAATTATTGAACGGTTATTTTATAGAAATTATTATAAAAAAAATGTTTGGTATTACTCAGGTAACGTATTCCACTCCCAGTAATTCGTCTCAACCTCTGTATCCTTTGTTACAACCCTTTAAACCTCGGTGTTTTTAAATGTCCTTAACAAGCCTGCGAATTGTTTTATAGAAATTATTTTGAGGTAAACTTTTTACACTTAGTTTAATAACCAATTAACTCTGTCTAGAATCGGTTTAAAATCTTAACCCTCTTTGAAGCCACACATCTTGTAGCGTGTTTTAACAGACGATTGTTATGTATCAAAATATGTTGCAAAACATGTAGTACCAAAGGGCAAAGGAGATCGAAGGGTCATAGATGCATGTTGCAAGCTAATTAAGGTGCGTTGCACAAATACTCCAAACTAACTTGCGAGTGTACAAAGGCAAGTGGTGGGGGGTTGTAGACGAGATACGGGTTGATAACAAACATTATCGTGCTACAACAGTTTCAAGTACGTTAAGGTATTAAAAATAAGAACCATGATTTGGTCTTTAGATAAGTATTACTTCGATTTGGAAGACTGTATATGGGACAATAAAACTTCACATTTGGCCTAGTGTAACGTTTTAACTTTCCACAGTGGTGAATAACACGTGCAGATCTACGTACTAATTATTTATTTTACTTACAGGTGATCAAAATTACTTAACACTTTATGTACACAACACATACAATTGATAACGTAATCTGATGGGTGAGAAATTCGTTATAATAGTTTTGTGTGCTATCAGCTTCTAATGTCATAACAAGACCTTGCTTCCTGAAGTAGACTCTTTATAAGAAACAAATCTTGCAAGGATAACTTTAAAATTAACTTTCTTGGTAAAGAAACCAGTTGTTGCTACAACACCACGTGTTATCTGTGTATTTGACTAAGGAGCAATCACAGTCAATTCAGTTCAGTTATTTTTATCATTTTATCATTTTAGTGATTTCCTGAAATTTCAAGAGTTTCATTTCGTTTTAGAATATCACATAAATAGTGGGTTATGATCAGTTTAAAGCACGGTGGATGCAAAAATAATTTTCTTAGCACCACGATTACCAAGGCAAAATTAGAACTAAGTCCAAACTAGCGTCTAAAATTTTGTTGACAATAACATAATAATGTTAAAGTTTTATTGTAAAACACTGAAAAAATTTAAGAGTCTGACACTAGCACTCTGAAACAGTCTGGGTGAATATCAATTACTTTCCTTATAGAGAGAACATTTTCCCAAAGAGATAAATATATGAAATTAAATATTCCAATAGACTCAACATTCCTACTGTATTCGAGTACTAACTTTCTAACAGTTGAACTCACTTCTACAAAAATATAAACGGTTACTTACTAGAACATACTATATTTTAATTTTACCATAAATCTATTTCCCCAATAGATAATTAGTAATGTAAATACCAATAAAAAGGTTTGTTAAACATTACCAGTTATCCTGTTGTTAGTGTCGACGTTAATGACTGGACGATAAAGCGATGGAAACTGCTGTAACAAGTGTGTAAAGTCTGAAGGATAATTTTACCATAGTTAAAGAATAAATCATGGACACTAATGTGTAACGGTTTTACAGCTATGAAAGCTAGATTCCATTTATTATCTTCCATGACGCTCTACCAATCAGAATTTTCCAAATTCCATAGAAGCAAAATATTTTATGAGTGCGTATCTACACACGGTTGCCAATCTTACTATCCTCAGAAAAGTTCTTAAATAAATATCTCAAAGACAACCTTTTTAACTCAGGAGTAACATTAACGCGCAAAATGTGTGGAATAATTTTTTGAAGAAGGAATGCGCTGTTGCCTACTATATCTTGTACATGTTTGAACATATCTTTGAACATTAACATCGCTGTTTTAATATGGAGTACGCTTAATTCTGTAATTATGTTGTCTTGTTAAGTATGCGATTCGGGTAACTTAATATAGGGATTATTTGTTTTACTACAAAACCCGTTAGCATTAGAAATGAAGAAGACTATGTGCCTCTGGTGTTAAAAATAGAGGATCTAAAAGAAGCACCAAGTGCGATAGTTTGCAGAATGGTCAAAAGACATGTTGCCATAGTTAAGATCGCCTCCAGAAGAACAAGTTGCGATAGTCATCAATTTGCTCCAGAAACTAGTGGAGATCTTAACAAGCAATTCTTTTCCAATTTTACTCTCCTACAGAGAGAACCGTTTCGTCCATATTCCTATGGATAATGTGGCGGCGCTATTGCTTAAGCATCGAAGCAGTCATTTCAAGAGGTAACATTTTGGGGTTATATTAGTATTAATATGAAAAGTTGCCGAATGATTGTAAGCAGAGTTGAAGGTACACGATAAAACTAGTTTAACTAGAAAGATTTCCAAGTGCTGATTTTAATCTTAGATTTTTACATCAGATTATGTCACCTTCAAGGAATAGTTTTTTAAAAACTCTCATAAGCTTAGCAGAGTATTATTTGTATCAAACAAACAACAAATATGCACTAACTAATAATATTTTCAGTTCTATTTAAGTCTCCATATTAGTTTCATTAGAATACCCAAAAACTTTTGTTCGATATATACACAGAGATGGCGATTGGATTTTTTTTTAGCTCGGCAATCGCCAGTTATGGCGCTCAGCTCCGCCTCTCTTTTCCATCTCCCACGTTTTTTATATTGAGGTTGATGACGTTCCGAAACATTTAAAACAACTTTCTCATCAGCTAAGAATTGCTTAGCGAAGGCCTTGGGTTTGTCTATAACGGTATGGATAATGTAATTTTGCTTGTTAAGGCCTCCACAGTTTTAAGTTGGTGTTAAGTTGATAGAGACGCCAAGAATTACTAGCTTGTCTTTTGAAATTCCTTTGGGAATCTGGCAGCCATTCTCTTATGCTCCAGCTGGTGGTCAGGGTACAAAAGTCGCTGCATGCACTGCTATTACACACAATACTCCTTTCAAATATTTTGTTTCAATTTTAGGGAAAAAAGAGACTTTATTTCCAACGTGAATAGGGTTAACAGCCACGTTTTCACCAAACCGTCAGAATCTTCTGAATGGCAATCGTCCATACCGAATAGCCTGACAACATAATCGAATATGTTTTAGCTCTAATAGAAGTGATGCTTCTTGTAAAATCGTTGCACAATGAAAAGCACCTGCATAATTTATAACAGTTGATACATATGATATCCTGAGTTGTAAATTTTTTTCTTACTAAGCTATCAGTTAAAGTCACTACTACTTCTTATTTTGCGGTTTGCAAGAACTTATTCAAGAGTAGTAGAAAAATGTGGTAGCTGTTTTCAGCTACTGTGTGATTCCTCGTAAATCGGCAACTAAGCAGAGATGCATATTTATAAAGTCCACGAGATGTTTTGCTTTGTTAATTTAAATATTTTTCCCTGAATTTTAGCAGACCCTTTGGCGAATGCTGAATATTCATCAGGGCTCTTATAAAGGTTGTTTCTGGTTGATCAAATTTTATGGATATTATAATCACTTTCATGGAAAAGTTCTATTATAAACTAGAAGAGACTTTACTAGGATTTATTTCTTTTTTCCCTGTATCTCTTCCCGGCTTTCATCTCTTTTCCCCTCTCTTTCACACACATATAACTACACCAAAGTAATCTAGCTTTGTACTCTTTCAAAAATTGGCAGTTAAGCTTTTAGTTTCAACATTAAGTACAGTTAAGTACCCCCTGAGTGGCATTACATTGTGGTAAATAGAATAATTACCCCACTTTTGTTGAAGGTCATGTACAAACGCAATAAATGTGTTTGTTCCTTTTAACCACATATAATCCATTTATATAACTTGGGTGGAATGTTTATATTCAAAGTGACTTGCGTAAATTACACAAACAAACGATAAAAGGCAAAAATTATAATACACAGTACTATTCAACTGCATTACTATTGAGATTAGGGCAACTGGTATCTTTCTCATCAATCTTCTACAGGTCTTCCTTTTCTTAAATTAGGACTTTGTCTTGTTAATAAAATCCTCGTTATAATAAATCCTGTGATACCGATGTTCAGATTTCGTACCAGCGCTGAGTTAGGTTTGCCCTTTTTAGCTATTTTTACCAACCGGTTATCAGCCATCCTATTGACACGGTCTTTCCACTCTCTTCACCTTTTTCTTGACCATCTGACAACATTTCCTCTTAAAGTGTAACCTGTTATAGATCTTAATATTTTAATTTCGGCTGTTCTTAGATGCCGTTTTGTAGTTACATGTTCTGCTCTTGCCTCAATAGCTTAAATAATATGTCATAACGGACCTTGGCCAATACATAAATTCTGACTTTGGTTTTTGTGGTCATGTGCTTATTTCTCCAGACCATGTGTATCACATAGATAACCTGATATCATAGCCTCTTTGGATGTCTGCTTTTGCATTTTATATCTTTAGATTTCTGCTACTGGTTATATTGGCCTCCAAATATTTAAAATTAATCACTTGTTCCACTATTTGGTTGTATATGGCTAGTTTACATCTTCTTGGTTCCTTGAAGACTGTGAGAGGTTGTTTTCCTAGTGGAGTTAGTCATGTTGAATGCTTTGGCCGTTGTTTTAAATTTATATAACAGTCGTATGCTGTTTATAACAGCGTTATCAACGTAACATATTATTCTAATTTGCTCTTTTTCCAATGCCTGCAGTTTTAATGTATTTAACAATTTCATTCCTGATCATGAGAAATTTTTCGAAACTAATGTGCTTAAGAGATTTTAGAAAGTAGTTAGAAAGTATAACATTATTTCAAGAGAGTTTGATACAATTTATGAGTGGTGTAAACCGCTACTGAGAGCCAGTATGTATTTGCATTGACGCGGTTGATCGCATTCTTTCCACAGAAAAGAGACTTTATACTAAGCAGAGCTAGACTAGGCCCGAAAAAATGCCGTTGAAAGCGAGAATCTCGTAGAGATGATGGATTGAGTTGAGGACTGGTCTGTACTTAAATATTTAAAATTGATCTCAGTAGTTCATATTGTTTTTTCTGGGGTTATAAGTCATAAGAAGATTCAATACGACCTTCTTCACCTATATCTATTGGGAGGTTGCGTAGCCTGTAGTGTTCTTAGCAGGAATAATTTATTACCACATACTTTTTCCTTTAACGTTAATAGAGATAGTCTTTTAGCTATCTGTTAGGATTAGTCCAAAATTAAATGGTAGAAATAAAAGTTTTTCTTATAAAACTAAAATATCTTTTAGCAAATACTCTATGCTCTGCAGACCATTTTCGGATAATTTGAATGGTTTTCATAAACATTACTTTGTATTTACTCTTGCACAAAAGAAGATTGACTTTTAGGCAGACATTGTGCTTGAAGAGAATATAGATGTTTGTTAAGTCAAATAAATTTACAAATAAACAATTTTACGTCTATTTGTAATAATAGTTGATTAAATATAGACATATAAAGGCTTTCATAGCCAAAATCTTGAGACATTACTTTAGCGGTCTTCCAGTCGTTACATATGTAACCATCATCAAATCGAAGATTTATTATAGTGAGTATAATAAAGTGTAAGAGTAATCTTAAAAGTTTAAAATGCTTGTCGCAAGTAAAAAGATACAAAAGAATCACAAAGATTCTAGAAATTACCAGATACTCATCTGGTACAGTAGACTGTTTGAGTAGTGATAAGAAGTGATATTCATATTTATATCAACGTTAGCTACATTCATACAATATTTGCGAAGATGTGACTTACTATTTATTCTTAGAGTTGCTTAAATAAAAAGGCCGTAATCAGAGGATCATGTCAAGTGGTAAACAATCAAGTTGTGGTGTTACCTGGAGCAAGAAATCCAATCTGTAAAAGTTACACAGTTAGCTATTAATTGGGTTAAGAAATTGCCATTCTAGCTGTTCTTTAAGCTAAAAATCTTTAAAAGGATCCATATTTAAGTCAAAAAGAAAGATTTTTAATAATATTCCCAGGTATAGAAAAACAGCAACTAAATGTTTGGAGTCAAAAATTTAAGTACTACTCGAGAAAAAGACTTATCGTCAAGAAGTTATTTGCAGCAAACAGTGCGATGTCAGTAGCAGTCCCCTGCACCAGCATCTTCATCACATCTGTGAAACTACAACGCACGCCCAATAGCAGCTCAATTGATTTCTAACCGAGTGCTGCAAGTTCTCCCGAAGAAGGCAATCATTTGCATCAGCACCATTGCCAACGCTGTCCTTTGACTCCGCAACTTTCTACGCACCTACGGAAAGTCGCGGATTACGGCTCAATCACCCTCTTGACAACCTTGAAGAAGTTGGTGGAACGCGTTAACCCACAGCCAGCTACAGACAGCAGTTAAAGACCTCCGGCTGATTTCGGAGAATCAGTTCATATTCCGCCCCAGTGTCACTTCTACCACCTACCAACTCTTCTAGGTAGCGGAAGAGATTTCGTAAGGTTTTCCATAAGAAGCTCACTACAGCAGCAGTCCTGGATATAGCCAAGAGTTTCGATAAGGTTTCACACAATTGCATCGTCTACAAAATGCTTCAGCGTCCATCTCACTGCCGATGATCCGGCTAATCCGGTTTTTCTTCTTTGGTCGAAGAAGAAAACTCAAGCTCGATGCTGTTCCCGACGTTATTTCCACAATGGTCCAGTATGTAGACGGCACAAATCTGCTGGCAAGCTTATAACAACCCTCGATTGCTATCCAGTGCGTCTAGGAGACTCTGAACTCACTAGGAGGCTGGTGCAGCACGTGGAGAATAGGAGTAAACGCCGAGAAAAATTCCGCCGTCCTCTTCTTCATGAAGACTGACTCCGTTGGCGACCGGACATGACGAGATTAAGAATGGAGAGGAGTGGCACGACACCTGGGAGCGACCTTGGATAAGACGCTCACCTGGAGATTCGATGTCGATCGGGCAGCGATCGGGTAGCGCAGGCAAAGACAACCCGGCAGGCTTTTGGCTTCCTTCTCTATTCTGGGATCCGGCTGGTCTTTTTTTTAAATAAAAAGATAATTTACAGCACCACTATTCGTCCGATCATGGTATATGTAGATATGCTCCGTTTGAGGGTATTGCGCTAAATCGCACATCAATAAGCTCAGGTGATCCAGAATCGGACCCTAAGGACCATCTTTGGCGCTCCCTGGTTTGTTAAAAATTCAGTTTTGCATTGCGAAGCCGACCATTCAGGAGTATATTTCCCAGTGCGCTTAACAGTTATTTCACAACATCATTTATTAAAACTATTTAAGTACCTATTTTACTTACAGGAATAAAATTATTTAATAATGTTATAATCGATACCGGTTCTGGAGTTTACAGGAACCGTCTGGTAAACATCTGGAAATTTTCGCATTGTTCGAGTACATGCACAAGCACCCTGGGTCCCACAGCAGCCGCTCGCATCAAAGGCATTATCGCCGCTCAATCGTGACGGCTCGGTAGCAACTAAAACTGCACCGCGAATGTCTAGAAAAATCATAACCGTGAAATATCTTATGAGACAAATTGTAAAACGTAGAACGTCTGTTTGTTTCTGCGTCTATGTCTTTGGCTCTGCATGTCTGTTTGTGGTTGTGCCTGTATCTGTGTTTGCGTATCTACGTGTCTGTATTTGTGTTTGTGTGTGTGTATGCATATATTGATGTGTCTCTATCTGTGTCTTTTTCTGTATGTCTACACTTTCGGTTGTGGTCTATTCCAGTCAGTTACGTTCGAATATGTTCACCAGTTCTCGGCTTCTTACTCGAAGAAAATTTTTAGATATGACAGTGCAATAATTTTTACTTGCAGTAAGAATTAAAAAAAGAACATTTTCTTAACCAACGTCCCAACTCCAAAATTTGCTCAAATGATTAAATGCTAAAATATAAGTATAAAAGTTTTGTTGCTTTAGTGTTTAATAGTAGCCTTAATGTCAAAGACAAACTGTAGGGCCGACAAATATTAAGAATGACGGAATTTTATTTATTCAAAATGTCATTCTAGTTCTTTTAATGTTCTATCTGCAAGGAGGAAACGGAAAGAAAGCTTATAATAGAAGCGGGATTGACTACAACTGGAGAAGAAGTTTAGTCGTTCATTGCGAATAGTTTTTGGGCGACCTTTTTAGCACTAAATTTATACTCTCCTGTGATATACCAAACAATTTTAACAAGTAAATGGGGTTTACCATAAAAAAGGTTTAAAGCATACTACAACTCGAATCATAAGTTTCAACCAGCCGTAAGTTCAAACCTTTTCCTCATCACTTCGTTCACGAAATTTTAATTTTCACTATACAAGATTTAAAGTTAAAAAAAAGAAAGGAGGCGGGAAGATTTTTTAGTAAAAATGGAACAGATGTTCATGGCAGTGTTTGCAACGAGTGTTGCAGGATAGTTCGTCCCATTGTTCTCAGGTTTATTTATGAGCAAATTAACCTAAATACTGAATGGTGCACCTCTAAAATTGATTATGTTCTGCTTAGTCAAGCATTGGCTAAATTAATGACCAGCGGCTGTCTGGATCATTTCAAATCGATGGCAATATTAGAGAGCAGCCCATATTTTGTGCCCTCGAGAGTTATTTCTTGGATTTGTTAGTGTTTGCTGTGGATTTCTATTTTAAAAATTTCATTCACTTCTTAACGATAGTAGTTATAAAATCCAACCAGCAGACCGCATTTTTTAAGTAATTAAGATTTCCTATATAGATGCATTTTGAATTCCGGGCGTTTGAAGATAAAGACTTTGGCAAGAATTCTGAAAGATAACCTCTACACCTCAAGAGTTGTTTTTGATGGCCGTTTAAACAAGTTCTGGGATATAACCGCAGCAGAATTGGGGCTATTTAATTCTTGTATCCTGTTATGTTTCCAACAAACAAATATGAACAGTTCAAGCGTGCTAATCTTCTCGCTTGATTAATACCAACTATCTAAATTAAAAATAAGTCAGAGCTGAGAAATTGTGGATCTTCCAAAAAAAAACCGGAAACCAAAAAGAAACATGGAAAGAAACAACTGAGGTTTGAAGAAGAGAAGAGAAACAAAGAAAAGCTATAAAGAACGCAAAAGACACCAAACGTATAAATACTGGTGGCATAAGAAATACAAGTAGTTCATTGAAAAATTCATCTTTCCATTTTTCTACGGAAAATTAAACGCAAGTTTTAATTTCACTGTATTTGTTTCAACAATTAGCTGTGTAGCCTTATTTGCAGTGCTGTTCACACTTACCCCACTATCAAGACAAGGGTACCCATGTGCATCCACCTGCTAAAATTTAAGGTAATGAAGTTGAAGGATGTTAGTATGAACTAGACCATACAAAATACTGCTGCCTTTTTCTATTCAGCGTTATAGCCACGTGAAAAAGTAAGTATATTTTTTCTACTTATTCCGCTCATAAAGTTTACTTAAAAACAATGTGTCATTGTAAAGTAAAACGCAGAAACATTTATATTTACATAAAAATAAATTTAATTTGAATGAAAACCAAACCAATATGTAAAGCAATATCAAAAGGGCGAGAGTCTCATCTTCTATGCCTTGATACAAAAAGTTAATACTAAACCCATTCATTGAATATGATTTAGCAAATGGAGTAAAATAACTGTGAGTTTTAAGTCTAAAGTAAACCAAGTGTACTGAACTAAATTCGAAGTTTGCATAATGTAGTAACAGAAAGTACATAACTTACAGTTTACGTCATATGTGTTTGTTTATAAGCAGACTGGCAACGCTGTATAAATTGACGTAACACGCCATAATGTGTATACAGAACGTCACGAGTTACGTATCTTTACCGTAATACGAAGATCAAATGACAAACGTAAATTTACCAGTGCTGTTGCTAAACTAAGTCATTTTTAAAATAAATAACCATGCACTTTTCAAGAGAATCTCGCGAGCAGTCGCTTTTATTTCAAATTTAGCGCCTATGCAGCGGACGTTCGAGTCGAATCTTACAGGTTTCTACACCGCTGAGAGACAGTTGAGGTTAGAAAAACAGTTCATACTGTTGCATATTAATAATAAAACAAAGATAAGTAAAAGTAAGATTTGTTACGCACTGGTCGGTAGTGGTATTTAAGTAAAAGTCGCTGGTCAACCTGGCTGCGGCCGGGTTTAGCCTTCCGTAGTGCATTAGCGGCTGCCGCCTTGCAGTATGCGCGCCCTTTAACTGCGAAAACAGTTTCAGGTGATCTCTGCGATGTCGGGAAGCGGCGCGGGGCGCGGACGAGGCTGGCTGAACTTGGACAAGAACCCGACCCGCCCCGGTGGCGTCCCAAACTCGGCGAACACGGGAGGCTTGACGGAGTTGCTGGTGCAAGATCTCAACGCGGCCACTCTGAACCCGCAGCTGCCCCAGTACCCGAAGCTGCTGGCCCACATCGAGCAGCTGGATGCCAGTGACGACGGTATTTTGCTGAACCAGAAGCTCAAAAACATCATTCAGAGCTGGCAGCAGGAGTGCAATTCTGGCGCTGAAGTTGTGTATGTACATTTAGTAGTTGGCTTGGCTATGTGGGGGAGTGGAGCAACTGGAAACAGTTTTTATCGCAAGATGGATGGATTAACGATTTGTGTTGAAAAATAAAATTCTGTATCTTATTTGGATGAAGGAAGTTGCATTGGTGCCATTATACTTAAAGTGATAATTTGCCACTTTTAGGTTTAAAGAAAATTTATGACAGATCTACAAGCACTTTTGCTGCAGATACGAAAATTGGGTTTAAATTGAAGCCTCATTCAGATAACATGATAAATGAATTACTATTTTGTTGGTAGAAATATATAGTTTTCCTGATCTTCATAAGATATGTTTATTAGATCATGCCAATTTTCATTGGATTCTGGTTATTAAAATTCATAACATAACAATTGTTTTACACTTTCTTTTGTTTGTAGCAAGGATATTACATAGACTACCAACACGGATTACATTAAAGCTGAAGATGATTAAAAATTGCAATTAGTGAACAACTTAAATCTAATTTAGAACAGAAGTCCTCCTGGAGTATATTTGGATTACTGAAGATACATAGTAAATAATAAGCTAAAGTGTGGTTTGGTGAGATGAAAAATGCTGTTGTTTTTGTTTTTATGTGATAAACAAATTATATTGTGGTATCAGAAAGTATGCCATAATAAGATATTGCCCTCACAAAACACTGATAACTCTATGATAAAGAGTGGTCTTAAAATTTCTAATATATTTGTTTATGCTAAATTTGTTGCATTTACAATTGCAATGGTTTTCATATTTTACATTTTAGAAAGGTATATTACAAAAAAATTTGAATATTATATGTGATGAGGACTCATCAGAACGCCAGTCTTCCTGTTCGTTTCATTGTTTCTTGTTGTTTAACAACTTTCACCTATGTTTACTAGACCTCCTGTTCTACATTTGCTTGAAATATTTAATTTTAGCATGATGAAATCTAAAATTTGCATTTTTTTAAAAGGTGTTATGATATGGGACTTGTTACAGGTGTTTTTAAAACATCTAGTACTCAAATATAAGATTCTGTGAGTTTATTTGGAAAGGGAAGTACATCAAACGAGAAGGGTGTAAATCCAAATTTGCAACTACCGAAAGAATTCAGAAAAAAAATTTTTTGACTGAAAATCGAACTCGCTTTGTTTTGGTCTGAAGTACTTGTGTACCAAACTTGGTGTCAATCAGAGCTTTAGTTTTTGAGTTATTGTGGTGACAGACACACAAATGGGATTGTAATGTCATTAACTACCTCTTAAACGTTAGCACGCTTTCGATAGTTAATAATGGCACCAAGAACAGACACTGAACAATCCACAATTGTTGAAATATCAATGGTTATTACTTAAAGGTTCACATCTAAATCAGTGCAACAGAATACACAGTTGTCTTTGTCAACGTTATATGCTTCAGAATTGTGTACTGCATCAATGTGAAGAGTTTCACAGCTGACATTTTAATGTATCATGTTGTTAATTCTCAGGTTGTTAGACCATTGGAAATTATTGACGTTTCCTCCTCAACTGTAGCAGACATTATTAGAAGAAAATCTAAAAATTAAGTTACTGTCCTATGTGTTTTTGGTGTTATACTCATTTCCATGTAGTAGGGAAGTGTTGGGAGGGGGTATATTATTGGCATCACTGGATTACTAGCCAACGTTGGACTAGCTGCTGACTAAATTAGGTCATTGCAGGTGACATCTTGACATTTGCTGACGTCATTCGTTTGTTTTTACCTGCTTAAGAGCCCAAATCAAAATTTGGGTAAATAGAGGGTGGACAACTATTTACCTAAATTTTGTGGACAAAACGTTAAAAGTTTCCAAACTCTGACCACGGCCTAACAACCCAAAAACCAACAACATGTTACACTATTTACTATATATTTTTTATAGAATGAGCACTGAGCAAAAGCTGCTGAGGATTCTCAATTGTCACTTTAAAGAAAAATATGGCAATACTGCTGTGTAGTCTTATGTGGTAGTTTAATTTATTATGACTACATTGCCATTGCGCAGAGGTAATTTAATTGACAGGATGTACCTGTTTACAATGCAATTTAACTTCTATAATTATTAAAACTTAAAAAAGATAGTCTTGTTATGATACAAAACCATCTACTCATTGTAAATCTATTTTTACAGAAACTAACAATGAAATTCATTGCATTAAATATAAAACTATTGGTCATACGCCATTTTTTTGACCTTACAAGTGTTATTTAAAAACTGTAAGGTATTTCTGACCAGTTCTATGTTCCATAGGCTTAAGAATACATGGTTATATTTCATCTTGCACTCTGTTGCTATATTGTGAAGCTTTATTGTGGTCAACAGCTTTCCACATTATTTTGTTTTATTTTTTTCTTACGATAAAATGAATAACCACTTAACAGCAATCCTTTCGGGTTATTTGACTGATTGTTTTAAAATTTGCTGCACTGGTAGATTTTGATGTGTCAAATTATTTTATCCAAATCAAATAAATGGTTTTTCATTCTGAAGGAGGAGTTGCTGAGTGATGAAAATTACACCTGTAGTAACCAAACTATTAAAGTTAGATAAAAAGTTGTTTCAAAAGGTATAAGAACCAATTTTAGTGAAAATTTTTCTTAACTCCTGAAAACTTTCAAGTACCAACTATGAGAAAAGGGTACAAAATTCACAAAAATTGGATAATCTTGTTAATAAGGATTCTTATACAATGGTTTCCAATGTAACCAACACTTTAACAGGAACTGATGAAAACAACAAATTACAAGTTTCTCTATTTACATATTTGACGAACAAAGTTGTTTGCCACTTTTATTGTGAATTGCTTTTAAAGAAATGTTTCCCTTCAGTTATTGGGAAGAGAATCAAATATTTTTTTGAGTATAGAAACAGCAAAATTTGAGATATGATTTTGAGATTTTATTAATTGTAAAAGGGAAAAGAACATGGAAGGAAACCCGGAGAAAACGAAAAGTAGAAAGTGAGGAATCCAGATTGTAATATTCAGAGATTTTAAAATTGGGAAGGAAGAAAGCGAAATCATTGAAAAAGTGTGGGGTTTTTAGAGAAACAATAAAAGAATGCCTCAAGAGAGCTTATGTGACATCCTGTGAAAAAAGGGAAAATGTATGATTGAAATAGCTATGGTTAATGACTGAGAAGGTATGAGGAAAATATAAACAAATAGGGAATTGAGCAATTACAATGAATAGAAAAAAGAGCACAATAAAAGAGAATCAAAAAATATAAGAAAATAACTCACATACAAATATAAGCTTTTATAAAAACAAAAAAAGAGTAAAAGGATTTGAAAATGATGCGAATCAAGAACAGGCAGGGGAATTATGTTTGATAGGTGAAGAAATAATAGAAACATGCATACAGTACCTTAGCAGTATGTTTTAAGACCCATTTGCAATATAAATTAAACGTTAAATAGGAGAACAAGGAGAAACGGAGAAATTGACAGGAAGGAGGCATTTACCAGAATAACAAAAAATAAAAGCCCAAGAAAGTGGCATACAGAGTACCACATATTAAAAAACTCATATATTTCAACAAATGTGGATGACGTGGTGCTACGAGGTGGATTCAAGTTATAACTAATATATGAATTTTTTTCTCAAGACTGAGAACAAATAGAAACATGCAATTTGTTTCAAAATATGCGCGCACTCTTTGTAAATGCGTGACAGAAATGGCAGCACTGCTTGGCACATAGGACTCTAGGGGCAGCGGCGAGAGTGAGGACTGTTTTTGATATTTAAAATGGCGACGTTTTTATTATAAGAACTATTTGCCTCTCTATTTGCCTGGTGTGACGCCGATTGAAATTCATCGCCATTTGACTGAGAAATGTAGTGATGGTATTATGGATGTGTTTAATTTGCGTTTGTGGGTGCGATAGTTCAAAGAAGGCAGAACGTCGTGTCACAACAAACCAAGACAATCTCGGCCTTGCACCAGCCTGTCTGACGACATAATCAAGTGAGTGGAGAAACTTGTTTTGGATGATCGCCGAATGAGTGTGAAACACATCGCCTCCAAAGTTGGCATTTCCGTAGGATCTGTGCACACAATCCTGCATGAAGACCCGAAAACTTAAAAAGTGTCCTTCAGATGGGTGCCACGAATGCTGACAACTTTGAAGTGATGCTCCCTACTCACCTGACTCCTAGCAATTTTCCAGTGGTCAAAGATTTCTAAAGAAGCAGCAACCATGGAATCATAGCGTTGACGTGAAAAATGTGTATGGCTGCAAGGAGATTACGTCTAAAAGTGACACAAGTTTCACAATTTTCGAGTGATTAGTTTGTGAGAAAGAAAATTG
This sequence comes from Sinelater perroti, assembly GCA_036346155.1. NCBI lineage: Eukaryota > Metazoa > Arthropoda > Insecta > Coleoptera > Elateridae > Sinelater > Sinelater perroti. The sequence goes on from JARFIY010000276.1 coordinate 1,235,003, forward strand.
TAGATGTTATAACTTGAATGCACTTCGTACTAGTATGAACTAAACAAGAACTAATAATAACTATAAAAATGCAAATTTGGTAAAATCAAGTTGTATGTTATTGGGAAGTATGACAGAGAAAGGAATATAAAGCCTGTTTAGTAAAACAAAAAATACAAAAGTAATGGAATATTTCAATATGAAAATAATAAGTCATGAAAATTGGGCAATAATACTAGAAAAAGAAAGTTAGTTGACTCAAATTGCGTGTGAGCCTTAAATATTGTGTTGTGTTACATAAATATATTGTGGTTGGCAAAAAAAAAACTAATAATTATAACAGTGCTAACTTTTAAAAGTGAAACGTGAGTTCTATCGGTAAAGATGCAGGAGAAACTACAAGCATGAGAGTGAAGGATTTAGAGAAGAATATGTAGAGGAGAGGAAAAACGGAATTCGGAAAAATATGTCAGGACAGATATGATGTAGCAAAACAGACTAAGATGTAGAAGAGAGGAAGGCACCCTGGCCTTCAAAATGCTCCTATTATAACTAGCAAAACGAAACAGCAGAGCACGACCATGAAAATTATGGTAGTATAAAGTTAAGAAGGATTTGAATGAATTAGGTTTAGAAAATTGGAAATATTTAATAAGAAATGAGAAAACGTGGAACGTAAAATTCAACCTAACAGACTCATAGTGGCGCAATATATATTTATTGCTACAAGCTTATTTATTTTATTACCATCTTTTTATCTTTTAGTTTTTTATTATGAATATTTTTGTTCAACAACAGTTTATAATATCAGTGCTTTGGTAACACTACTGATCTGTGATGTGTTACTATTTGTTTCTGTGTATCACTTTCTCAATGACAACTTAAAACATGCAGCATAGTGTGATGTCACTGGCGAATGAGAAGTAAAATACATCAGTTAATGATCAAATGTTGAACAGATGTGCAAGTAACAGTGAATATAACAATGTTGTATTAACTTGTGTTAATATTATGTGCTACATGAAGGTTCATTAATGTACTGTTAATACATTATAGTTATTAAAAATGATAAGTTACTATGACATATTATAGTATTATAATTTTTGAATTTTAAAAAGCTGGACTGGCACTAAAACATGTTTGCAGCAGAGTATCATAATTTCAAATGGTTCTTGACACATAATGAGTCAATATTATTAAAATGATTTTCTTATATTTCATAGATGGTTTAACGGAAAAAAAATATTTTTGAGTTAGTCTGAGGCCTTAATGGTTGATGATGGTAAAGATTAATATCTTCTAATTAGTAATATTTTACTAAAGAACCAATGCTTCAATTTTACTTGACTTGTTAGATGATTGATAATCATAGATAAGATGTATGTGATGATTGAAAAGCAACTCTTTATTGAAAATTGTAATTTTTTTTTGTAAATAGTAATAATTGTGATTCTTATAATAATAGGATTCAATTAACGATCTTTGATTTCGTTTTACAGCATTGAGATTAATAATCTGCTTGTGACACTATTTGGGTATTTTGCCATATTTGGATTGGAGAACAATTTACAAGTTTAGAAGTTAATATGCCAGACCGTTGAAGTGGCTTAAATCATGTGATCAAAATTGTTATAATATAGTTACTTTTTGTGTTTTGAAGCCGTATTTTCTTCAGTTATTTTCAGTAGAGGAAGATCATATCATTGATGAGGTAAGAGGAGATCAGGCTTGCTTGATATATAAACATTATTTGGGGTGATGAACCATGTTATGTGTGGGAATTTGTAAGTCTGCAATTATTAGTATCGAACGCGAGAGGATCTTGAGGTCACTGTTAATGAATACAAAATGACTGTAAGGTTTTCGAGTATTACAATGTGACGTCCAAACAGATTGTAGATTCATTCCTTATTTGGGATACAATTAATGTAGATAGTACTTGACCATGTAGAAAAATTATGTTTGGCTTATTGTGAAGAAGCGATAGCAGAAGTAGGGAATCAGATTAATGGAGAGTTAATAAGGAAGGGGAAATCGCAAGGTAAGAAATAAGGAATGCCATAGTAGAAAAACAAAAAAATAGTAGGTATAGATAACATACCAGTAGAACTTATTAAAGGAGAAAGAATTCCAGAAGAATAAAACAGTAATAACTCTGAATACCGAAAAAAAAAAAAATAAATAAAATGTGCGAATGAGCAACATTATTATATACAACTGCCAAATATTGGCACGAGCTTATAAAAAATTAAAAATGGACTAGAAGAAACACCAAGAATGAACCAAACCTGATTTAGATAAGTTTATGCTCAGAAAACATATTCCTACTATATATAACAGTAGTATAAATAAACGAACTAATAAGTTTTGTAGACTCTGAAAGAGTATTTGGTAAGGTAGATAGGGGGTTATTTTAGAAAATATATGGCATATTAGACATATTGATATAAACAATAAAATAATGATTTTGAAAATAGAAACTGGAGTAAGACAAGGATCTGGCCTATTACCAATACTGTTCCTAATAATAGATTAGCTAATGAAAAACATAGAAGTCAAGAAGACTGGAATTAAATGGAGGTTTAATGAAACACCAGAAGACATTGAATTTCTAACTTTCCAATAAAAGTTATAAGCAAATAAAAAAAGCTGGACAACTTGAAAATACATAGTCAAAGCTAGATTAAGAGCAAATAAAAAGATAAACATTATGAGAATAATGAAAATGACTAAAGAAGAGGAATCATTAACAAACATGAAGGGTACTAACCAGAAGAAGCATAAGAAATGAACTATGTAGGAAAAAAAAGAAGTTGCTCAGTCATAAAAGCAAGAATACACAAAGCGCAAAGAAATTAAAAATAAAATAGAAACGTGGACAATAAGTAAAACTCACGTGAAAAAGGTACAGACAATTATAAACAAGTGTTTAAGAAGAATACTGGGAATGTTCTGCCCAGAAATAATGAGCAATAAAGAGCTACGGTGGAAAACATAAAAAATCTATAGATAGATCATTAAGAAAAAAATGGAAATGGATTCAACGTAAATTGAAAAAACACGAGAGAATCATTAGAACGCTAGGGCCAAAAGCTACTCTGTAAAATGAGAACAAAAGAGAAATCAGTGAAAAGAACTATCTTGAAACACTATAAAACAAAAAGGAAAATAGGGAAATAAGTGTGAAGTGGTTAAAACAAATAGTGATAGTAAAAGAATATAAAGTAAAGAGATAAAAAATAGTAAAAGGTGGGCGGAAGTGGCAACTCTATGAACAAAAAAAAAACCAAGAATCGTCATTGGGGCCCCCATGCTTTCAAAGGGAGGGCAAAAAAAACTGTCGGTAATAATGATAAAAGCTGGCAAGCAATGCTGGTGACATTGCAGACCATTTTTGATCATTGAAAAAATTGCCCAATAATTAGTAAAGTTGTTACCATATTTTTATTAAGGAATTTTTTAGTTTGTATTCAAGTAAAGCTGTCAATTTGACAATAATGGGGTCATCTGTACTAAAACATTCATTTTTGATTGAGCATTATCTAATAAACATATTTTAGATATAGACAATTTTTTAGAATCTTTCTTGATTACATGAACACAAATGAAATCTAAACTATACCTTACATATTTGCCTATTGTTACGATTTAAATTTTTAATTGTCTAATTTTGTAGTGTGATATGAGCTGTATTTTTAGGGAAAGCTTTAAGTACGTATACTTGAAGTGCCTGCAAGATGCGAATTTGGCAACCAAACTGGTGATGATGGTTTCCTCGTACTCGTTTACCACAGCAGAAATACATGATGAGAAGATACGGCTCTTATTTATCAAGCACATACAAAACGACTTTGAAAGTAAGTTGTTCTGTAGCATGTAACATATTTTTAATGTTTTCTGTGTAACTTAGCTTTAAGTGTGTTTGAATTTATAACGAATAGAGTTAGATCTAAGTTATGCTGATTGCTTTCACTCTCATAAATTTAAGGTAAAATGCTTTTAGTGTTTCCATATCAAATCTACTCTTAAAACAGTTGAAAATGATGTTTTCAATATTAATAAATTACACTAGTTTTATGGACAGCATGAGTATTTTTATTGAGCTTATTCTGGATAAATAGGATTAAATTATAATTTGATGAGAGCCATTTCTAAAGTGGCTAGTATTTTTGAATTGTACAAGCAATATGCGGATTTAAAGATATTTAATAGGCGTAATTGTGAGACTGCCAGCAAGTATCTCGAGCATAACCACTTGACGATGAGGAATGTTACATCATATATTGTAATTTAAAGTTAATAATTCTGAATGATCTACTATATATCATTAAATTTATCTGTTACTGATTGACATCATTACATCAATGACGTCCTGTAAATGTTTCTAGCACTCCCTCCATATTGGAAACCATTGTGAGGCGATGAATGTTCTAAAACAGAACTGTCACAATGAATATTACTTATTTTTACCAAATAATAATTCCTAGATTGTAGACATATATTTTGATGAAAGTGACTTTTTGTGTAGGTATGTGTGATGCTTTTTTATATTATCAATCTTTCTTTGGAGAAGTGAGGTTAGAAGTTTCAGAGTTCAGGTGATTTTTTATTTTATGTATTGTTCTGCAGTTTTACGGCTGTTTGGTTAATTTAGGGTTTTTTCTAATGCCATTATTTATAGGTTGGAGTATGGTAGGCTTATGCAACATCTTTATAGTTTTTCATCAAATGGAATAATAGAGCAAGAGAACTTCAACAACAGTATCTTCAATCTCTTACAAGTCAAGGACATTGAATATTAGGCTTATATACTGAAAGGGAAGCCTAATGTAATCGGTGCGGACACCTGTCTGTCCGTCGCGACTTTTAACTTGAATACTACTGAACCTAAAGACATAAGGGGGGTATCATTCGAAAAGTTACCAGGTTCACATCCGCGAGCTGGCATAGGTGGGATGTCCTACAACAATGCAATAAAGATTTCTAGCGGACCCAGCTTCCAATATGTCATTCCTTATAACTTTTGACCAAGGCAGCTTCCAATCTGGAGATCGGCTTCTATTTCTGTTATTTATGACATCTGTCACGCCTTATAATTTTTGATCTGTGATAAATAGAGAAATAACGTTTTCAGTATTCAATCAAGAACAATAAGTCAAGTCCAGACGCCAAAAATCAGCTTGATCGGAAAATCTTGAGATTGGTTTGACTGGAAGTGGCTGTAAATTTTTGTTTATGTATAGAAGTCTCCCTGGACATTGATGGAAAAGGTGTTCCACGTCCGTATTTGTTTTGATTCAAAGTAAGACGACTCAAATATTGATGACCATCTGTTGAATGCAGATAATGAAAGGAAAATTGATTAAAAAGCTATTAATCTTATATGCTATCTATACATTTGAACAGGAGCTAAACAAACGTAGTGTGGCGTTCCCTACACCCTTGATTTACACGAGCAGATCCGTGGGTATGAAACAAAGACAACCAATACATTTGAACGCAAAGTAAACAAAGACGGCTGACGCGAAATTTAGCATGCCGCGCTCTGAGCGCTTAATTTACAGGAGGTCCGTACGTTCGTGCACGTACGTCGGGGCCGCTTTCGTTCATCCGGGCGGCTGCGGCTGCCTTTGTACCTGTTATCCCTTTTATAATGTAGGAACAGATGCATATTTACTAACTTAATTAATAGTTAAAACGAAGCCAAAATATTGGTTCAACTTTACTTTTTACGTATTTCTTATGGACGGTTTATGCTTACGTCCATTACGAATGGGCGCCAAGTTAAATTGTTCGATCCAGGATAAAATCCGATCCAATTAAAAATGTATGCGTTCCCACCTTATAAACATTTTAGGGAAGGCGGGTGAAAAATTGTCAGCCTAGGACGCAAAAAACACCTATTTGCGGGCAACTCTTCGTCGTTTTATAAGAAACCGAAAATGTTTTTGAGTCATAAGTTTAAAAAAAAAACATTGAAATTAACACATCAGTAAATGTGATAGGTGCATTTTCTCTGGAAAAATGTTTAAAAGAGCTGATGAAACAATTTTATGTAAAGTGTATTAAATCAGTAGTCATTAGTAAAATATTTATTTTAATGTAGAAAATATGCTTGAATAATGTTTTTGGGCACCATTACTATTACTATTTCTCCAGTATTCATACAACTTAGAACTTAGAAGGTAGGGAGTTAATGAGTACATGATATAATTTATTGTAAGGAATATGAACAATGATTTGATGTGGAAAGATATTCTAATGAATACTATATATATTCAACTCAATTTAATAGTAGTTGGTTTGATTTTAATACAACCGAATTGAAAATAAGAAAACAAGATAGTGAAATGACGTAAGCAAACCTTGTTGGTAAGTTTGACGTTTTAAATCTTTTGGTCTTACAATAAGGTCTATAATTTATTTGAATGAGTTTGAAGCCTATTAGTGTATTTTCCACATAGTTTTGTTGTCCAATGAGTGTTCTTAAAATTCCACATTTCAATTTTTAGTATCTTGAGACATTTTGTGGAGTTAGTAATAAATATACTGTTAGGAGATTTAGTAGTGTACCCGTTTGTGATACTAGATTTTCTTAATATCTCTTAGTTCTGTCTTGTTATTAATTGGTTGTATCTGTGGAGATTAGTTTTAATGTGTGTCTGTAGTGATGTACCATAGCTTGTTGCTTGTGTATGTTATTCCTTGTTGCTATAGTTTTGGGGTGATGATTATCAGTTGAAGAGTGGAATAAACTTTTTGATGTAACAGCACATCTTTGATCTTCGACTTTAGCAGCTTCAAAACAATCTTCTCAGCTCTTGTACCAGGCCACTTGGATGTCGCGATTTAGGCAAATCTTCAAGCTTATATTTTCCAATATTTTTGATTGCTTCGCTTCGCCACTTAATAATTAAAAATAACAATATTACTTAAAACGTGGTAGGGAATTGCCACTTGTTACTAACTGGTTGTTAACAGTTCCTGTAACTTGTGCATAATTTACCAATGTAACACTGATTCATATTTTAACAATTACCGTAAAGGTTAGAGGTTTCCTATACTTTCTATTGTTACCTTTTAATAACGAATAAACTTTATTATCAAGGTTATTTTTGACATTTTTGTACTAGCCATTGGCTACTTTGATGACAGTGCTCACTTTGCCCCTGTTGATCATATTATATTTTGTCTTGTTTACCCTTCTACTCACATTATTGTGTATGTAAAAACTGTGGGTTTGTTGTTATATATAGATTGACATCACAATGATAAATGAAATCAAAACGTCTCGTTTCAAATGAGTGTTATATGCATTTTACTGTTTAACGTAAAATAAAACAAAAATGAAAAAGATTTTTTGTATTGGAGCATTGATGAGTTTTATTAATAACATTTTGATTCTAAATGATCTCTTCCACCTCCTACATTGGGTTGAAGATGTTGCTGCTAGTCATAGATTACAGTGTACATCACTTTTATAACTAAATTCACTACTAATCCAACAAGCTGTCATTTCAAATGATTCAAATATATGCAACATAGATTTTTTTATCTAGACAGGACCATCTGTGATTCAAAGAATTGAAAGGCTTTAAAAAGACCATTAGTGAAGTGTGGTGCACTAATATTGTCGAGTAGATTTTGCTTTGTAGCCCAGTAGTGAGACTTGGCAGAAAACTTAAGTATGCTTTTAGTACATTGGTTTTATAATGTCCAAAGTATTATTTTAGTGCAGTCTTGACACCTTTTTCATAAAAATGCATCTTTGTCATATCAAGAAAGAATATTGCGTAAATGATATTACTTTATTTGCTAACTGATATTTTTTTTTTGTTCAAAAAAGAGATCTTCTTTTTATTTCTTTGTTTGGATGTTCGAGATCTTGGTTAACAATCTTTAAGTAATATTTGTCTTATCTCCCTAACTTTCTAAACTTATAATTTTATCTCTTCCTAGACGCTTCAACCGATTTCCTTGAAACTTGCACACCACATTCACAACTATATTTGTTAATTCGGCGCAAAAAATCAGACTTCTAACTTTAACCGTTTTTGAATTATTAAATATTTTGATTATTGTATTACATAGATGTCACACCTGTGACAAATACAAACTTTTTTTTTTTTGAAAAACAGCGCCATCTGTTGGACGTAAAAGCAAATTTTTAGAATAAAAACAAACATTCTGTTAAAAATCAGCCTTCTAACTTTAACCGTTTTTGAATTATTTAAATATTTTGATTACAAGGGAAATTCCTCCGAATGTTTCTATTGTTTGTAGTGTTAAATGTACGCAAAACATGTGGAATGTTCTACATGACTGCCTGGCATCTAGATCAGGCTTCGTCGACGAAGCCTGCGGGGTTCTCTTGTCTCTTTATAACTTCACTTCGTATGTTTATCTCAAAAGTCATTACCTTTTTCTTGAAGACAGGGTTCCGTTGAACTTCAACCTTAATCTATTGAAAGATTGTGGCCAAATTGTACAATACTGGTCAGGCTTTCTGTTATCAATAGAAAAAAATGACCGGTTTTTTTAATGTTGACGCGAATGACGTATCCCACGTGACATTAAAATTTTTCAAATACTTAAAACTGGTCAGTTGTAAATGACCAGTATGTAAATGGTATTTTTTAAATTTTATTTTTGGGTAGGGGGCAAGTTATCTGGTATTTTTTACCATTGTGATGATTTTATTCTATTTTTCTTTAGAGCTATTTAAAAACTTAAGTAAACATGATTTTTCAGCTTATTGTTCCATTTGTCAAATTGAATAATTCAACTGATACTTCTTTCAATCTTTAAAAATAAGTAAGTTTAAAGGGTGACAACTTACTTGAAAATGTTTTCATTCATATTACTTGAAAGGAAACCAACATTGCAGTCTGGACCTACCTTGTCCTTAGTAACTTGGGGAGTTGAGTGTTAATGCCCATATTATCTTCTTGTCATTACTTCATGTACCTGTCACATGCTGCATCAGCTGATAAATGATTCTCACATAATGTGCTAGTGGAGTATCTAGAACATAATAGGCAGGGCTATCTGGTTAATGGGCAGTGCTAACTTACAAATGGTTGGTATTTGCTAAAAAAAAGTATAGCAGACGTGGCCAACTGAGGCTTGATTTTTTTTTGAACAATTGCTAAAATCAATCTAGTTGAACTAGACGATTGCCAGAATGGTCATTTTCACTTGTTGCTTAGCTGTGTGATCTTATTATTGATGAGTTAATAGGATTTTTGTGTTTGGTTATCTAGCAAGTCTTGGTTGGATACCTATGGTGTACAGAATTGAAGAGAGGTTGTGTTTTTAGATTAAGTTAGGTCAGGTGTAGACTCCATGGAGAAAAGTGTTGCCCATTGATTTTTTATGAGAAAAATTTTTGCTATAAATTTGACGTGGAAAATCATAAATTTTATCCATGCATTTTTCTTCTTTTTCAAGTTGAAACTGGTACCGTTAGACTCAATAAAATGTCAGCTGACTTTCTTTTCCACCTCTATTTTGATTTCCGCTGAAGTTCATTAACCAAAGTAACTGTTTTTTAATCCAAATGATGTGATGTTGACTACATGTTTTTCAACAGTGCTTTAACTAACCCAAAGTTTAGGAGACGGCAAATGAAAGTGGTACCATTTATTGTCTACTAGAATTGACCATCTTTAAGAACCCCAACTGAAGAGTGCACAATTCTTTAGGATAATAATAAATAGTTCCCCGTAACAGGCCACGAAGGCCTATGGGGTCATAACAGGATAGGTCTGCTACAATCTAGAGCCTACGGTATACAAGGGTAGTAACGTGGCTAGCGCTACGTACCGACCGCCTATTATTACCCCAGAGTTTGATCTCCAGGTACTCATTTATTGCAGCCTGAGTCGCGCTGGGCCGTAAAAATACCAGCGATTGAATTGGCGAGAGCGTGATTCGAACCCGCAACTCTTGGTTTCATAGTCTAGCGACCTATCCACTAAGCCACCACGGCTCCTATTTTTTTTTTAGGACAATAATGAATATAAGAGTAGCTGAACAACTGTCCTCTGCTCAATAGATGGTGAGTCTGTTGGAAGCTAATATTTTTGTGTTTACCCGTTTGTTAGTGGTAAACAACTGTTCTTAAACTGTGTAGTTTCTTAGTTGTCGTTTTGGTTTAAAAATTAACTTCTTAATGTGAATAGTTTAGATTAATTTATTCTACATATATTTGTAATGCACATTCATTTAACCTTAGTTTCTTTAAGAGTGGCGGGGTTTCTTAGCTAAAAGTGTTTTAAAGGAAAGGAAGGATCAATAATTCTATAAAATCTATGACCAGTATTTAAAATTAAAGTAAAAGGAAAAAGTTAATCTTCTCCAATATAAGAAATCCTGATTTAAGTTAATTGTAATACGCCAACATCTAATTAATAATTAATTTTTGCAGCTTTCTCATAATTTTGTTTTTTCAGATTGTAAACAGCTGCAAAGCACAAATTCCACAGGTTTCCGCAACTTAGTTCGGATGCTGGGCGACTTCCACCACAAAGCCCGACTCGGAGATGGACGCAGCATCAACTTCCTAGCTGCTCCTATCATACATTGCCTTGAATTGTTGCTGGAATCTGCCCAGCCTCTTGACCTTGAACTTTTTACTTCACAGGTGATTCAAATTTAATTATTAGTTTGAAATTTACTTCCCTAAATCTTTGCAGCTATACTTAAATGGAGCGTCGATCCGCTCAGAATGCCCCAAGAAAATGGAGGACGTCCTGATGCGCATCCGCCACTTACTCTTGAATAATGTAAACTTGACGCAGCGGTGCCGTGTTTGGATGCTGCTGGCGTTGGACGTCGTGTATAACCGTTTTGGACTGTTGCCCTCTGACTTGCACAAATTTTACCAGGACCAGCTTGGAGACAAGTCCATGGCCAATTTTCAGGTAAAAGCGTGGTGCCTGTGTAAACATTGTTACAAGATCGCAAGATATTTTTTGTAGCAAATACAAGTATTTTGTGATTATGTTTTTTATTTTTGTTGTCTTGGTGTGAGCATCTCAGTAGTTTTGAAGAATGCGGCAGAGGAACAGCTGATATTTAAAAGTAAATAATTCAAAACTTGTATCTTGGGTGATGGCAAGCTTGTGGCTGTCAATGGTTTGGGGACTTAATAGACATTAATGGTATGAACAAACCTAATGAGAAGTAATGACTAGTCAAAATGTCTCATCAACTGATTGGAAATATATAGATATATTTGTAATAAGAGTCGCCTTGTGGAATAATGTTGCTCTTATAGTTTTACTAATTGTTTTATATCCACTTATATGACACCAAACTATTCAGGTAGTGCAAAATGAGCTCTTCATCGTTACGAGAAGTATTAACCATTTAATAAACATTTTAGACATGATTAAAATATCCAGTCTATCTAATCAATCCAAAAATAATATTTAATATTTTGTGGCTACCATATATATGTTTTGAATATAGAATGATTTATTTTATTCTCACCAGTGCAAACTGTTTCAAAAGCTTTTGGTTTCTCTGCCATATTCATTATTCATGAGTTTACAATGCAGCATGTGGGTACAGTGGATTGGTAAAGCTTGTAAGAGTGTTGTGCTATTAACTTGTTGGCAGGTACTTTGACGGCATTTTCTCTCCTTGATATTTATTTTACAACATTTGTAGGGTACACACAGCGCTTTAAGCATACAGACGTCGCACTCGAATAAGTCCTTGGACGGCTTTCAAAGTACAGTTAGTGTGTTGCAAGTGACGCCACCAGAATCAACGTCGCCAGTTAATGAGCATGCCAACAACTCTCGCAATCAATTTGGTTTGCAGCAGGAAAACTCCAACTGCTCCCAGAATTTCAGCGGGGGCAACTGGGACACCACAAACGACAAACCACGCGCCAACAACCGGGAGAAAGTGGGGCGGCCCATTTTGGGCGCGGGAGCCCGGCTACAGAAAAACCCTCCAACTGATACGTCCAACGTTGGTGTCTGGAGGGACCGTCGCAAGGAGAATTCTGCTGGATGGGACAACAAAGTAAAGGTAGGTGAGAAGCAATGGGGCAGCGGAGCAAAAAAAGGATACGGGAGTGGTAAGAGCAGTAGTAAAGGGTGGGAACATGATGATAGATTTGAGAATGATTACTGATCTTGTGACTATATTCATAAATATCGAATCTGGAAGGATTGTTAACAGCCAGCCATTGCGGGTTAAGTGATTAAACTTAAATTGTAGATAGAAAAACATGAACCATTTGCCAATAATTAGCAACTTAATTGTAAGGTTTCTTTATATAATGCCCCATACTCCAGTAATTGGAAATCTCAGATAATAATGAAATAAGAAAATTCTTAGTTAGGGTGTTGAAGTGGCAGTTCACTTTAACTGAACTAGTTTTATACCAGTAAGTGTAATGTGGTAGGTCATAAGCGTAACTTTTAATCCTTGTCTACGATTTTATTTTAAAACTATTAACAGATTTTAATTATATTTTTATAACAGTTCAAAAAAGAACTGAATTTCAGGCTAATACTCTAATTTTCAACACTTGTGATGTTCTCTTTACAATTTTTTAATCCATATTAGTTCAGGTTGCATCTCCCCTAGAGAATAGATACTTAGTGTAAAAAGTGCAGACAATTAAAGATGGTGCAAATTATGAATTAATTGTATACTTAATTGCTGTAAATAGAATAGATATGACTAAGTTATTTTACATCATGTGTTTTAAGTGATCATGTCGATTGATATTAGAGCAGTTATAGTATTTGTAATATGTAATTTTATGTGAGATCATGAACTGGTACTTGTGTATATTTATGCAGACGTATGTATATTTTGGATTGATTTTCTAACATCGTCTTACAAATACCTATGTTTTTCTGTTAAGTCCACAAATTTGTGCTTAAGAATCTGCTGAGAAGATGTACATAGTAGTTCAGTTAGCATAACGAGAATTTGTCATCTTTGGAAGTGGTGTTTAATACTAATAAACGAAAAAAATCAGTATGTTACAATTTTTTGTTTGCTCCTTCACTTGCTATAGTTGATTACAAAACTTTCCCGCCATTATCCGTTAAATTTGTCGCTTTGTGGCTAATATTAACAGAGAATAATCTGACATGAAACAAAGTTGTGTAGAAATATGTACCCATGTTGAACATTTATGAAAACTGAACTGCAAATGTTAAAACTATGAGGTACTTTTTAGCAGTGATATTAGCACCGTGAAAGACAAATTACATTACAACTGTTATACAATGAAATATAGAGCTCATTTATGCAAATCTGTGGATTATGATCAGGAAATTATGATATTGGGATTGAATATTGGCTTTGATGCTTTGGAAACAATGGCGGCAACATTTGCTTCAGATTCGTCCTATTGCTCATATAGGAACATTAAAAACGTTGTCATAAGGTGACATTTCTTGCATTGCATTGTCGTTTGGTGAGATACAATGTCATATGTGAGCGGACAATCCATAGAGTGGTGATCTATAAATTTCCCATTAAAGAAAGAGCTTAAAATGCAGCTTTCAAACAATAAAGTGATGTGAAAGAGATAATTTGTTTAGATTTTCTATGGCTCAGACAAACCAATAATTGTGATTCTGACTAAGCTGAAGACTTTTGTATTGTAATAAAATTAGGGTACATTGTTAATCTTTTAGTATCTTATTATATTCATTGTATAGTTTGAATTTGGTAATGAACAGTATATTACATGACCAACAATCATAGCAACTATAAAATATACTGTATGCAGACTGGCGCGCTTAGTATTAGCAAAAATGTGTGATTATGTGAAAAAATAGTGTTGCAACCAAGACTGTGCTCTAGCAATCAGTGTTAGTGAGTGAGAATTTGTTTCAAAGATACTTTTGTATGTTCTGATATAGGGTAGAATTATCATATGACAAGAAACAAGCAGGCACAGACAAAGGGTTTTGTAGTAGTTAATATATCATGAACAGTCATGTAAAAGTTGTGTTGATAATTGAGTTAACTGAAGAGTAGTAAAAGGTTATTCAATGTGCTTTTTTTTCATATGAGTCTAGTTTTAGATTTCTATTGTGTGGTGATCTATAGAAGACCCATTACAATATTCTGAATATTAACAGACATCATGTTCAATGGTCATTCAGATCTACTTAGAAATGCTTAGAGGTGCAAAACCGAAGTACTAGAACAGTATGATGCTTTTTAAGTATAAAGCGAGTCCAATGTTGATATTTATATAAATAGTATAATTGGTAAATGACATTTTTCAAAGCAACACCAACCACATGAAGTGTCCAACAAGGTTTTTAAATATGAAGTTGACTGAATATGCACAATTTGCTGAGGGTTTCCATTGTTGTTTGGGCTGTATGGGGGTGTGCATTGTCTTGAAGGAAGGCTACTCGTTTTTCACCTGTCTTCTGCTTGAATCGGATTTTTTTCTTTGCGTCTGTTGCCAGGAGGTCTGAGTCATAAGCTGCGTTGACTGTTCTGGCATCTGTCAGAAAATCTACATGAATAACTCCCGTCCAGTCCCAGAAGAGCGTTGCCATCACTTTTTCTGCCGAACGGCCATTCCAGGTTCTCTTGAGTTTGGGAGAACTGATATCACTTGTGTGATGACTTCTGGAACTTGGTAATGAAGTAGTGTACCTATGTTTTATCAGTGGTCAGTATTGACTTCAAAAATGCACCACCCTCGTCGTAAAACTGCTGTAGGAGACGACTGGCAGCTTCCATGCGCACTATTTTGTTCACGTCCGTCAAAGTGCATGGTATGCACTGTGTATTCACCTTACGATGGTGCAGGCGGTTGATGGACAAAATTGTTCCGTGTTTCTTGATAGTCCTGCGCCCATTTCCTCGAATAAGCGCGCCTGCACGATCAATGTTTGGCTCGGTGATGGATGTTTGCGGCCGACGATCATGCGGTTTATTTCCACGCGCTCTTTGCCCTTTCTGAAGCACTTATATCACTAAAAATCACGGGTCGGTGAAAGATGCTCTTTCCCAAGCTGTTGTTGGAGTTTATGCTGAATTTTAGCAGACCAGACGCTTTCTCCAACGAGGAATTTGTTCACAATGCGTTGTTCCACGCTCCGCGCCACCTTTTGTTCGCTCATTACTCTAGCAACTCCCAAACAGTAGTGAGCAGGTTTTAACCCTAGCAGGAGGGACAATGGAGGTTGTGGCTCCACTCTTTCAAGGTCGCATAACTGCTGTGCAGGGTGGCTTATTTACACACAAATCAGTCTTGGCCATATTTGAACCACCTTATATAAAAAGTAATCGGACGAAGGCTGCAGCATAATTACACAATGACTTTTTTTTAATTCGCTGAATTTTGTTTTTTACTTTTTTATCATTCAAATTAAAATGATAAACATGATAATAAATTGTAGTTTAATTCACAGCTCTTTCTGATTAATACTTTTACCTATTACATTTTTATCATGTGGTTTCAAAATGAAAGAATAAACAATTTATTCGTGGCTGTAGCTAATTTAGGCGAATTCTTTTCTCCATCTTTAGGCAATAAATAATCAGCACATGGTGATAACTGGTACGACTCCTGATAATGTAATATTTTCACGTTTACCTCTCATCCCTCTATTTTACAACCCGTTTTTGAATTTTGTAGCTTATATTATCCCGTCTTGTTCTCTTTGTCGTGTTTGTATTATGGTTTTACTCTTATCATTATTTGCCTTTTCTTGTCTTCATTGTCGAGAAGAACGCAATTATAATCAGAAGAATTGAAAAATTTTTCACCACAAATTAAAAAATTGGTTATAAATGTTTTTTGTTCTAATATTTACCTGAATTATATATGTAAACGTAAATGACAACATTTTATAGTTAGTTTACTAGTTTGCATTGTAATGTTGTTACTTGTATTTATTTGTAATAATTATATCGACTTCATTTATTGCCCTGTCAACACTTAGATGGCATTTATAGCTTATTGTATAAGGGGCGGCTTTTTCTTGATTATAAAATTAGTGATTGGCCAGAAGATAACTAAACAGCGTCTAGTACACAACTGTCTAAATACTGCAATGGTTAGTTCCAAGGATTGGGGATAATGTCACCACAGAAGAATCTCAAAACAAAGCGTAAGTCTAGTTGTCATCCAGAGTTTTCTAGGAAGGTATATGGAGGGAAACGAACAGTGTCGTGTCACAGTCAGATGGGCTGGAAGCTGACCGTTCGGGCTTTGCTACCAAAAGTGAGCGAATTAATAGCCTTTCAAATATGCTGTGAGCAAATTATTGAGAAATATAATAGAGTTATAATTATTATTAAATTTAACGATATTGAAATTTGCATGATTCATACCCGACCGAACTATAATTTGATTTCTGTTTTAGATATTCAGCCTTGTGTAATGTCTTTTCTTGCTTTTGAATAAAAATAAATCAATAATTTGGCTTTACTTTTTATGTGAATCATTTGAATAAACTATAGTACAGTCTGTTCCACAAATCACGGCTAAAACCAGCGTCGATCGAACAGCGTTACAACTATTGAGGCGTGGTTATATCAACTGCTCAAAGCACATAATCTCAGCCACCGTTCAATGGTTGGGGCACGAGATCTGTTCAGTTAAATTCGATTGGTGTGGTCGCCTATCGTCATTTATGACGCAGACTTATCTAATTCATGTTTTTTTAATATTTATATAATCATTTTTTTGTAATATTTCTTTAATATATATATTACCTTATGAATGTATATACGTTATGATAACCTGCTATATGGCTAATAAATGAATTGCATTATTATTGAATTTTAAAATGTGTCCTCATGACTTTAATATATAGTACTAAACAATCTGCTATATGTAGTACCTAATTTACTGCCAACTTATCCCCCTTTGTTAGAGGAGACTGCTTTAGTAATTCCAAATTCCCGTGGGACCTTGGACAGACTTACGCCTCGAAAATTGACGAAATGCTGTTATTTATAGGGATCAGCTCATATAAGTTTGATGGGCGTTTTCTGATAAAATCGCAAAAGTTTTTCTCATATCATTTTTGCGTTAAGATTGTGAGGAAGCACAGAATCCTTATTTAATGTTCAAATTTGGGCACCAAAATGTTCTTAGGTCTAAGTCAAGACGTCAGCTTCCAATATGTTATTGGTGTACGCATTTTGACTTTAGGTATATAAACAAGAAGAATTTTGTCTGTTGAAGAAATTTCGTTCTGTAACATATAATGTACTCTGATGATACATAATAATGTGAAAAAGTTCTATACATTTATAAAATTATCCGCCGTTAAAAGTAAACACGAATGGGGAGAATAGCAACTGCAATGAACCAAAGTAATGAGAAGTAGTTGAGAAAAAAATTCAGTTGCTAGTGGTTTACTTCAATACTACTACTAATGAATCAGGTTTCATCAAAAAGCTCACAGCTGGAGATGAAGAGTCTACGACAAGTATTCAGAACGAAAGGCTTAGTTATCCCGTTTCGCAAGCGGTACACAATAATCGCAGCAAGGTTAAAACCACGTTAACCGTGTTTTTTGATTGGGAACGCGTTGTCTGTGACGAATGCGCTCCTCTAAGCTAAACAGTTAGCAATAAGTACTACCTGGGTCTTCTTTGCCGATTGTGGGATGCAAAACGACAAAAACGACTGCAGCTCTTAGTTGGTTTATCACGATAACGCACCAGCCAATTCATTATCCAGTCAGCTTACAATCCAGATTTGTCTCTACGACTTCTGGTTGTTTCCAAAACAAACTGCCTTTGAAAGGGAAGAGATTTAGACACTGCAAAAAGTCTTGAACAATAGGAATGACACTGGGAGAAGGGCAAAAGATTGTTATTTTTTTTACCATCAATAACCGAACCAATCGATATATTTTTAGAAGACTAATTGAATAAACGTAAATTTAACAACTTTAGTCACTCCCATTTTACCTAATTTTGCAAAATTCTAAAAGAATAAGAAACTAGAACGATAGCTTATAGACGTTTTGATGCGCTTTCTTTTTTATACTCATCACTATAGCAATGTAATGTGAATTATACCTGTTATAAAATGTCAAAGCAACTAACTAAACGTGTTATTTTTCAAAAATTGTTAAATCGGTGGGATTACTGAAATTTCTTTGAATTTATTCTGTTTCAAACATAAAATAATGGAGTGGTTTGGTATGACATTTTACGGAGTTCCCGATCCAATTAAAGACATGATGAGGCCAGATTATAAAGAACCGGAGGTACAACCAGATTTAAACGAAGTTATTGCAAAAGGTAAAGCTTCTTTGTTTTTTACTTGATAACACTGTAAATTTTTACAAGATTATATTTTTGTTCTGTGAGTAGATGTTTGGAAACCACCGTATTAATGGTTAAAATAAAATTAACATCTATTATTTGCCATAGAAATATACAATGCTGCACATGTTATACCGGCATTGAGTTATTTTACAGTCGGTTAAGTAAGAGTGTGTTCGGGTTAATGTGGAGAAAAAATTATTTAAAAACATTTTCAAAGATGCTATTGTATCAATGTGTCCAGTCACCACCGGCGTCGATAATTGTCTGGCATCTTCGAGGGATACTTTCGACTAAATTGATGGCGTATTCATTCGGCAAGGACCTCCAAATGCGACGAATTTCTTATGCTAACTGCTTCAAAGTGAGCATGTTTCTTCCGCGAATCTTGTGCTTGATGTATACCCACACATTCTCAATCGGATTTGCATCAGGCGACTGTGGCGGCCAATCAAGTGTAACGATGCCACAGTACTCTTTCTACTCGATGCGAAGCTTGCTGGGGTTTGGGGTCGTTTGCCCTTCTGTAGGATCCAGTCCTTATTTTTCTTGATGAACCAACGTTCGGCAGTCGGTAACAAATATTTTTTATAAATCTCGAGCATTTTCAGAGCATTTAGGTTGTACGTAAACAGGTGCACTGTTTCCAAACCCAGTTTTGAGAAGCAGCCTCAAAGATGTTACTTTTACTGGGCGTTTAATGGTCTGTTGTACCAACCTGTTAGTTGAGGTTGAGCAGGCTTATGGGACGATAATGGCCAAGCCAGTTGCTTCGTCACATGATTTTCATGTAAAGATTTCTTCACTGAACTACGGCATTTGATATCGTGCGCACGGAGATGGGTTCGGATAGCTACGTACGATATATGTACACCTTTGTTTTAATTTAGCTGCTTCTTGACGCGATGTTAAGCCCGAATTCCGCAAAAACAAGTTGACGGTATGTTTTTTGTCTTTAGGGACACTTTGCATATCGAGCCACGTTCCGACAAGTCATCGACTGTTTTTGCCTCCTTATATCGCTGCACCCACTTGCTGACGAATTTTTTCGACTTGTTCATGTACTTAGCAGCCGTTGCACGAGACATTTGCGGACCTTTCGGCTGGGTAGCTTCGTAGCGCGACGCGTACGCGGCACTCATGGTATTACGCATTTCTATAACAGAATTCGATGCCAATTGAATCTTTCGTCACAAAGCATCGAGGGCAAAGGTTTTCTCTATCGAACTCACGATACCTTTTACCAACTGCTAGTTATGCCGAACGCGCTCTTATTTAACTAACTGTATGTCCATGAAACAAATGTTATTTTCACTTCAAAAAGTTTTTCGTATTGTTAAATATTTTCCTTTTTGTGTGTTGTAATATATAAATGTGTAATTATTGTCTACCAAGATAAAGGACGCAAAAGTTTGTTCAAATAGAGATACTGCTTTCGGTTAACTCGAAATAAATTTTGGCTATGTAATCATGGTAATTAAATGCTGCACGGTGGTGAATATGTAGTGGAGGTCGTTTCCGTTT
This sequence comes from Sinelater perroti, assembly GCA_036346155.1. Classification (NCBI taxonomy): domain Eukaryota; kingdom Metazoa; phylum Arthropoda; class Insecta; order Coleoptera; family Elateridae; genus Sinelater; species Sinelater perroti. Next base: position 1,254,803 of record JARFIY010000276.1, read on the forward strand.
ATGAAGAAACATGTCGAATGAAAGGATGAATGTTTATGGATACCGTTACCAAAACTTGTAAGAAAACACTTTTATCAAAATTCTGCATAAGAAAAAAATCCATTCAGTAGTAGACCGCAACTGCTACTTAAATGACTGAACAATAGCTAAATGAAAAAATTAAGAGACGAATGACGCAGGTACAAAGTTTCTTAAAGAGACTAAAAGAGATATGAAAATGGAGGTTGCGAATAAAAACATACAAACCTGGATAGAAGTTTGTCCAAGGTATTAAAAAATTACAATAAAAAATACCAATGGCCACTGTATTAACTTTCTACAGCGGGGCTTATAGTAGGAAGTTAATGAGATTATCGTGCTGCCTGTCTGTCTGTGTGTCTGGAGACACTATAACTTCCGTTTTATTCAACGGATTCACTTCAATCTTGGCATACGCACATCTTAGGTCAGTACCTTTCATAGGTGTCCTCTGAGAATATTCTAATTCTAACTTTGTACTAACAGTTCTTTTTTCTTTTTTGGTTCGTTTAAGAGTGGTCCTTTTATAAAGGGTTTTCCATGTTTTTATCTCGGTACATTTTTTCAATATTATTTATACTGTTTTCTGGCCTATTTTCTCACCCAGCTTCGTATTATACCTACTCGCAGAGTCGGTTCGAAGCTTATATATGAAGTTCCTTCTTGTGCTAGCTCATCAGTTTTCTCGTTCTCTGCCATTACGGAGTGCCTTGATACTCATGACCGAGTTAATTTGTGGTCTGCCGGTGCCCTGACTTCTTCGTGGCATTCTCACACCAGCCTGGATGTTACCTTCGAGTTCCTTAATGTTTAACTACCCGCGAATATATTGGTGAGCCTATTTTGGTAACCCCTCAAATTATTTTGTATGGTGTACTGCTATCTAGCAAACATCTCCGCTTAAAAAACGTATGTATATTTTTCTAGTGAAAAGCCTAATTTTGAGTTTCTCTTTTTACAGTATATGCCTGTTTTCATCCTTTGATCCGTCGTTATACTAGATAATTTTTTTGGGTCCGTTCCTGTTGCTTATTTCGTTTATACTACATTCATTTCGATTTAGGATATTGTAATGCCTTTGTTTTCGACGAATAACACGCGTAAATTTATTAAAACTACTAATGTATTTTACTTTTAAACATTTATATACACTACATAAGAGTTACCAATGTAAAACTACATTCTAACTGTATTTATGTGTAAAACAGTCACACTAGCGCAGTATATTTCGCTTCTGATACTTCCCTTCCCCTGGCTGCTTCGCTGCATGATATTTATGCAACCAGGACCGGTTCTGGGGCTGACAGGAACCGTCTGATAAACATATGGAAATTACGCATTGTTGTAATCTTCACACATGCGTTGCACCGCGGCTGCACACAAGGAAAGCCTAATGATCGCCGGTTGACCATAGCGGCTTAGCGGCAACAAAAACGGCGAACCCGACATCAATCGCGAACGTTTAACGTGATAGTGCGCCTCTGGGGGGGGTCGTTCGGAAATTCATTACAATATTAACTTCGAAATTTATGTTTAATGCAAATAATACACAAGGTCAGTTTTCAGATATTTTACTTCTGTACAATCTTTTTAGATGGGTGCGTTGTGCTGTTTATTAAGAGGCACTTCTGCCTATTCCATGATTTCAAAATGAAAACAAGGAAAGTATAGTAGTATCTCTATTGCCGCTATTGGTATTGTTTTTGTGGAGCTCGTTATTGTCAGGTAATCTACCCTTTGTATTGTAACGAATTTACGAATGCCTCCCGTAGCGACCACTCAGCTTCGGATATAATGCCTTCTAGGAATCCAGCTGTCGCATCCGTGAGATTATTCAAACAAGGAAAGGTTTAAGATCTTTCCAGTTCGACGTTCCAGGTATTTCGCGACCGTTCTGGTAAATCCGAAATAGGTATAAATATTGCGCAACGAGGCCGCCACAAGGGAATTGGAGTGTCGACAGTCAAGCGCGGGTGCAACATAAATAGTATGTGGTTTTACGTTATTCATTGTATGTGTTGTATACACAAATAGTGTTAAGTAATTCTGATCGCCTGTAAGTAAAATAAATAAATAGTTTTAGTAAATTTACATGTCTTCTTTATTACTGTAAAGAGCGAAAACGTTACAGTATCTTACTTAGTACGGTATAGTCCACCATGCCAAAGCTGAATATATAATGGGTTTGACCATCGTGATGTATATCAAATACATCATTTTTGGTTTTTAGATCCCAAGATTTTCCATGAGCTCGTTTGACTAACACTGGCCTCTGCCTTTCTTTTGCTTTTTTGAATGTGCCGACACTAAGTGAGTTTTGAGTCTGATTTGAGTCAGGCCAGATAAGGTTTTCATTTTAAATCATTCTTAACTCCCTGATTACGAACCTACATGTAAAAAAATTTCCCCCTTCCCTTCAAAGGTCAAAATTGCAAAATTTAAGATTATGTGTCATACTGTCCAAAGAACGGTGATTATCAAACTTCTTCTTGAACTGATGAACCGATTCAGTCGGGGACTGGTTAACAGGGTACGCCAGAATAATGAAGGTTTTGTATTCTATAGTGTATTTTCCCAGATATAGAAAAAAAAGAGTAACTTTTTTGAAACCTAACTAAACTGAATTAACAGTAAACACAAAATTAACTTAACTTTTAAGGAAGCATAGATTACAAACTTCCTCTGTAACTCTAATTTCCAGGATTTCATATACCCCAGAGAAAGGCTTGCTCTGTGTATACCGCACTTCCTGTAGTATAGGTTACTTCCCTTTTGTAGTCAAAATAGGATAAATGCCGCCAAGTCCCGACGATTTATAAGGTTGGAATTAGTTAATTGCTCTCTTCAATTTGTTTGCATCTATCACTTTTTTGCATCCTGCTAATTTTCCCTAGATACTCACTTTGGGAGTTGCGTTCTAAATTTTACCAATCGATAATATATTAGTAACTTGCGACTCCGGAAAGTGTACCTCGAGTACTTTTCTCATTGTTTTCTTTTGCATTATTGGTGTATTCTCCTGTCTCATTTTTTTATTTATAGGACTCTGAGGATTTTTTGAGCATATTTTGTGGAGTCATGCACTTTTTCGGGTAGTTTCACCTCTTCACAGTGCCTCTTCCATGTTATTTATTTTAGATTTTCTCAGAACCTTGTTATATTCAGTTAGAGCCTTTGTTGCATTAAAAAACTTTTTTAACTGTTTTTTTATTTGAGCAAGGTCTTTATTCCACCAGGGCACATTCCTGTTGGAATCCGTTTTCATCTGATGACAGTTATCTTCATACGCTAAGATAACAGCATCTTGCCATTGCCTTGCTGCAATTTACAGCTCTATACTGTTGCAAATCGTTCTATTCACCCTCTGTGTTCTCTATCTGCCTGGTAGGTTTCTCAGTTTGTCTCTCGAGAGTTACGATAGGTTTCTTGTATAGGGCTGATGCCGCCTTTTTCAAAGTAAATGAGCCTGTGGTCAGACACATTCCACTAATAAAGTTATTACGGCGGCTGCACGATATCCATTGGGAAGAACTAATAAAACCAAATACTTAATGTTGGAAACTTTTTTATTGTTTTTTCAAAATTTGCTCCCTGACGGTCAATAGATTGTTGCATAAGCTGGAACCAATTTTCATAGCATGTTTTCTACAGAGGATCGGGTATCTCCCAAACGTAGGTTTGATTTATCAACCGCCTCTTTCGGCGTTGAAAATCGTTGTACACGCAGTTTGTTCTTCACGTGGGAAAAAAAGAAATTGTTAAAGCGCGAATCAGAACTATACGGCGGATGACCCATCAATTCGACGTTTTGAGTGCTAAAAGAGCCAGTTGTTTGCGTTGATGTGTGAACTTGGTTGTTTTTTTATTTCTTCGAAGACTTCTGGAAGACAAATGGTTGTGTACCATTCAGAATTGACCGTTTCTATAAAAAAAAACAGGCGACCTTTTGCTGCGAAGTGCCTCGAACGATTTTTGTTGGGTTTGGCTCATCTTGACAGACCCGTATAGTTGACTGCTGTTTACTTTCGGGTTCATACGCATAAGTCCAAAATTCGTCACCTATGTCGGTTTTTGAAGCACCGCGATCGTATTTCTTGAGCATTTTCTTTCGACCACCCGACACGAATCTTTTTTTTGAGCCATAGTTAACGTATACGGGATATAACGTGTACACGTAATTCGGCATTATTTAATTCCTACAGTTTCAAAACGCTGATAATTTTTACAAAAAAAAAATTAATGTTTTAGTAATAAGTAAAAACAGCAAAATTGAGGCTTTTACAGAGTAGTGAGACGAAGAAGCACTTAATCCAATTATCGTGCAAACGTCAGATCGTGCCTGATACATGCAAGGTTGCTAATTCTCAATAAATATTGCGCATCCCACGTAGCAAACATAGTATCCATTGCTTTTTTATAACTTTCTTCGAGTATTATTAAAGGTAGGTTTATTGCTTACATTCAGTATGTTTAATTATTTGCTACAGTGAATTGTAGTAAAAACTCACCTCATTCAGTGGTATTGGTGTTTGCCTAAGTAATACCTATAGTGTAAGTTTGCATCACAGTCAACGATGAGTTGTGAGCCATTTTGTCCCATCACCAGCTCCTTCATTTCTCTGGTTGGCACTAAAGTTAACGGGGGAAGGTATGCCGATCTGAGGATTAGCTCCCTCAGCTCATTCTCATTCCTCGTCCTTAATCTGATTATCGTTAAGTCTCTGGAACACAAAGAATTTAAGAAAACTTTTTTGATTATAATGCAGGTCCTAAGAATCTCTGAGCATCGATTATAAATCAGTTTTTCCATTCTCCCTAGACCTCTAACTTTGCTCCTATTTATCCAGGGTTCTTGAATGAGGATCACTTCGAACGTTCCCTAAAAGACAGTAAAGACTGCAGAAGCTGCCTTATGCTGTAGGTTTACTCCAATCACCAATTCCACTACCGAGACCCTTTAGGATCTTGAAGGTAATCCTGTTCAGCTTATAAAAAGCTTTAAACTACGGTACCTCTAAGGCGCCAAAACATGCCTCGTTAATGAAGTACGTAACAAGTTGTCCCTGCTTTTCTACTTTTCTACTTAGAAGAAACTAGCCTTTCACTCTTAGTCTAGGATTTTTTCTCCTTAAGCGTATTTTGTACATTCAGCCTAGGAAGACATCCAGTAATCTCGGTCCTGAGCTAATCGTTGGTGTGTGCATTAGTGAAGGTTGTCTACAAGACCCCTTAGCTGGTCCTGTTAAATTGCAACGGACTGTTGCTCTCGGTAGGAGTATTATCCATTGCATCAATAAGTTTTTCTTGAATCAGATTGACTTGTTCCTGTTTCAGAGTTATTTCAGCATGGCGCTTGTTTATTACTGTCATCTTGAGTCTACTAGCCGTCTCACTATACGTGCTGGCCTGCGCTTGTGTACTCCTGTTTCTTTTTTATATTTGTGGCGGAGTTTTGGAGTCCGATTGAGCTCTTTTAGATCCCTTTAGCATTCTCACTTCGGCGTCTTTTTTCGCGGCTTCTTATTAGTCCGTGTTCCTGCCGACATTTTTCTAGCTTTGACAAGATTCTTTCGCTGGGTCCCATACGGTATTTTTTCTGACCTTCTTCCAGTTGCTGTTTGTTATCGGAGGTCTTTTTCATGTTTTGGTCCGCAACGAGCCGTAGGTTAATAGTCTGTACTCCCATTGCTGGTTTCCAGTCAGATGCTTCCTCTAATATAGTATTTTGACATGCATGTTCTTTATATTATCGATACTATTTCCACGAGTCTAGGAGAAAAGAAGATTTACACCTGCAGAGTCCCTTGTACAGATGTAAGGCTAATTAATCTGGTACGTCGCCTGAGAAGTTCCGTTAGCGACACCCTCAATGTCATTCATAACGTCTTTGATTGGGTTTAGCCTGTATATTATGCAATCCTCTGAGTGGCGTTAACTCATTGAAGGAGCATTTATAGAATCTCGTCTAAATCCAGGGCAGAGATCTATATAGATTGATTCCTGGTCTTAGACCTAGGAATACTGTGGTACAAAGCTTTCTTCAAATTCCTAGCTGGTCCGCGGAGTGATTTTTACCTGAACCATGTTCCGCCAGCAGTTGGCCAACGCCATTTGTAGGTTTTAAGCAGCTCAGGCCTCTCTAGATCGTTGCAACTGGTAGGTTTATGGCTACTTCTCAAAGCAGTTAATTGTGTCAAAAACATTAATTGTATACATTGAGATTTGCCTATCCGCCACCTGGCACGTACTCACGGGAATTATTGTGCTTACTAAACTCTAAGTTATTGGAATACCCTTTGCTAGCAAGATTAAAGACCAAAATCGAAAAATGGCAGAAAATCAAAACTGGTTCTGAGTACAGTTATCGTAGTTAGTAAAGATGTACAACTAAAAGTGCTTTTATAAATAACTTGATCTTAGTTCAGTCACTTTTGCTTAATGATATAGTTTAATGCAACAAAACTATTATATTATTTTTACCATTACTGCCTCCCCTCTCTGAAGGTTGTTAATCAGGAAACTTACATAATATAAAACTGATGCCACTATTTTCAGCAAATGGTACGGTTTTAATGCTCCATGTTAGCATACTATTTTAATTGCTTTTGCTTTGTAGTAAGTAGACGCGGTACCCATCATGTGCAACTATTTTTGATAGTATTCATTATGCAAAGTAAAACGAACTTGCTCATTTAAGGTATTCGTAGCATCTGATAACTTATGCACCTTCATTCTGATAACGAAAACCATATTATAGACATTGTCGATGATTTCTGTCATGACAGCTATTTTTGAATCTCTAGGATGTGGTGCAGCTTCAATACATGAATTCATTTAAAACAGTTTCATAGGAATACCATATGTCACTAAATGTAGGCAAAATCCGAAGATTTTCTTTTCTGTTTTAATGATATTGAAAATTGGCATAGAAGAAGCATGAAGGTTTGGTTTTTGATAATACATTCATAGAGTATGGAGTTTCTTATCCATGAATGTCAATGATGTGACCAATAAAATTTGTCATAGTATATTATTTCAAACTACAACAGCTTGAAGAATAAATGAACTAGCTGTTGAAAACATATGGATCAAAATAATGCACACACTTTAAATCTGCCTGAGAACAGATGTTGGAAAGATTATAATAAGTAGAAATTTTATACTCCGTTCACTAAAGAATGTTTTTTGAAGACTATTACATATAACAACACTATGAAGACGTGTAACTTTTTATAATATAATCTTAATATTATTGATAATGAGATACCTTCTTTAAAGCACGCACTAAACAATCTTGGTAGTGAGATTTTGTTAGCTAAAATACAGCTCTTGTAGATCTTTTCGTTTCTTGTTAATCATTTGTGTTATATGAATACTTGGAGGATCAAATCATTCGAAGTTTCTTTCTCCACCCCTCCCTCCCTCTTTCCTCCTCTTTTCCTCTACCTCCCTCTCTCCTCTCCTTTTTGATAAACTAGTCAATTGAATGCCTTACGTATGAAGATTAGAATTCAAAAATTTTCTAAGCTACTTTGACAGATTTATCGAGACTAATTAAGGTAAGGGCACCTATAGTGGACACTATAAGGATTATTTTTACTTTTTCTACCCATATATCTAAGTTTTTAAACAAACAACAAAGATAGATGTTTACTTACGATCTTTGTGTCTTCCTCTAACAGATTAAGATGCACGTTTATCCTTAACTTAAGCGTAGGATTTGTTTTTTAATTTTGTATCGGATATGGTTTTGGCACCTGAAGTGGACAGTGAAAACTATGATGATACCTAAAGATGACATTTTTGGAACCTAAAGATGACAGCCCACTTTTTGAACTTTTTCTAATTATTATAGCGCTAGAAATCCCTGAATTTCCTCCTCAGTTATTTCCGAACACTTATTTGGGTACAAACATGTTATCTACAGGTGCTTAGTTAACTGAACTGTATTAAAAATTGAACAAAAAAAGTACAATTCGAAATTAATTACTTCAAATCAAACTTGTACCTTGCACTTACTTAAGTAATTGGAAAAATTCAGTACATAAATGTCATTTAGTCTAATTAAGTTCTTTTAACTCCGGCGCTGAAAAATTTCGGCGAAGTATGGCCTAAAATATCGCCCGCCCAGCTATAAAATAATATGTCGTCCCTCTCTGGTCATTTCCACAGCCGCCCATTTTTTTTCATTGCCTTCACCTTAGCACCATTTTGGAGAACTTCTATCACTACTCCAGGGAAGACGTTCTCGTCGTAGTGCATCGCTACAAATTCACCTTTCTCTTTTTTAGCAGGGAGCAGTGACAGTCCAGTGTTTTCAGAGCCTGAAATATCGCCACCCGAGTCGCTACCGCCTGAAGATGAATTTAGGCTTATCAGCGATTCATGCTCTGAATTTGTGTCGAGGGAGTCAAGCGATTTTCTTGCACGTTTTTTTTGGAGGGAACAGTTTCCTATTGACATTTTTTAATTGTGCAGCTTTAGCATTTTTTTTTTGGATTCTTTTTTATTTTTTTTGCAATTTTCTTTTTCTTTTACTGTTTTTGTCACTGTTTTTCGAAACTTAAAGTTGTACCAGTCATACTGATTTTTCGTTTTGGTGTCATCAACTGAAATTTTGACCCACATTTCAGGTTTTTCTTGCCTTAACTATAGTTTTTTTATATTTAAAATTTCGTCTTATTTTATTTCATTTTAGTAAACCAACAGGTTAATGTTAACCAAACCTTTTTAATCATTTGACCTAAAAAACTTATTTTTACAAATTTCATTAAATTGGCATTTTCTTCACCGCTTTGGAGGGTATTCATGGGACGTAAGATACAAATTGAGTATCAGCTTTTTTTCAAGGTTAATTTCTTTTCGTTCCAACATGAATTTGTTTTACTTTATAATTCACCTTGGATAAAAAATTATGGCTTAAACACGCCGGTCACCCAGGTTCTCAAATCAAATTGCTCGAGTAATCTCATTTTTTAAAGGGTGCTTCGATCAATGTCATCTTTTGAGGGAGCTTCACAAACGTGCTTTTCTTCCTCCTTTTCTTCCGATTCTCAGCAGACTTTTGTGATATACAACGTCCACTCTACTGACGTGATACACTAGGTCATTTTCTCTGGCTAATCCTCAGCAACCGCGATTGGTTTTCTTTGATAGGATAAAGACCTTTTGAAAAGTGATGGCACGAGTGTGTTTGACTTTTGAACCTTACCAAAGGTGTCCTTTAGATCGCAATCTTCATCATACGCCTACATGTTGATGTAGAGCTAGAACGTTTTTGACAGTGTGCTCTGGATTTATGTCTCGGTCTTGTGTGCAAGCGATCTGATCCACACTGGCGTCAATAGACTTCTATCCTCATAGATCAACAATTTGTGTGAAATAACTCACTTTTCGAGAACCAGCACTGACTGTTTAAGCATTCAATTCTAAGACGATACAATATATCACAGTACTGCAGAGCTGTCTATCACTAGGAGCACTTCGGTTTCGATCGAATTTGTACATGCCTTTGACACCATGTCACACTTTCTAATATGCCATTCTGCAGAATTCGAAGGCTGATTTATTCTTTTCTTCGAATCTCAAACATCTTTAAATAATTCATATTTACATTAAACCTTAATTACCGGAAGCACTTACCTTAATTTTTCCGCAAGGATTATTCAGAATTCAAGCTATTTTGCAAGTTGTCTTAAAAAAAAATTTTTTTGACACAAAACAAAATGGTTGGCTTTGTTTATACTGCTCATTTGCTATCGTCAATAACAAGATGCCATCCTAGCAAATAAAAAAGCGCCAAATTTAAAATATATTTCTTATTTTTTCAAGTTTTACCACGAAGTGTCATCTATTGATGCCGTGTCCGCTACAGGTGCCGTTACCTTAATATATAAAAAAATAACTTTATTACTTTGTGCAGGAACTACTAAACGCTTTTCGGAATTAATCAGCGAATTGGACTGTTACATTGGACGTGCCGATGGTTACGCTTATAAGTCCTACGAACGACTTGTTAGGTCGAGAAGAAAGGGTATTTTCAAACCCGTTGGTAAGTACCCTAACTTGTAGCATTAGCAGGAAATTTACAAATTTATAGAGTTACCTAACTAATCATTTACAAATTCTGGACTTACCGATCTATTTCAAGTTGTTTTATCTTCTATTTTTGGGCAGTGTCCTAACATTATGGAGGATGTTAGTTTGTTTACTGTTTATCAATTTTTTTCACTAAATTAAATGGATGTGTTAACTAGGTAAGAATTTATGAGACATAAATGCACTTTAATGTATCTTCATGCTTGTTTGTAAAATATACACCGCAAATCGGTGATCTGAAAGGGTACATGAATTGTGTAGGCACGATTTTCAAGTGCAGTGACATCTCGTAATTATATATATAAAAAAAATTATGAGTGCTGCTGTCACACAAGGTCAAAGTTCAACTATTGCTGTCACACAGGTTCGTGCCTTTCCGTGCCGACCCGAACGCCTCCGAATGACAAATTCTGGCTTGGCGGCAGGTGCGGCCGAGGTATTATATTTCCGGAACCGCAAGCGATGGAAAATTTTCGTTTGAGAGCGGGTAATAAAGCACTCGTTGTTATAAATTTTGAGTTAAGTGTTTTGCTTTTAATTAAAAAAAGGGTCTTAAAAAGTAGGAATTTACCGCAATCTTTTCTGATCTTCACGTGGCGCTACAGGGCCTTTATTATGTCACGTAAAACAGTTTTTTTATTACTAGCTAGGCTTGGAGTTTTGTTTACACTCTGGGTCAACACCGAATATGGCGTCAACTAAAATCAGTTATTTAACCGAAGAAAAGATCTTCATTGTGACCGCTTTTTACGAGAGGGACCGAAGTACTAGTACTTCTGTAAAGACATTTTGCATTTAAAACGATTACGAAATAAAACTATACACATAATCAAGATGTCATTGGTTGATTTCGTCCTGATTTAAAGAATGCATTTATCGGGCCCATTTTTGTCTTTCTAGTTGTGTTATGGTTTGTGATGGACAACACTTCATCGCGTCCAATTTTATAATTAAAAATGTTTACTGTCGCAATTTTTTATGATTTGATTCTAACCATAAAGTCAGTGTTGTTTGGAGAGCTCTTATGCCTCTTACACAGATCTTATTTAATAGGTATACAACTTTGCTTTCGCCGTTTTTCAATAGATGGCTTTAGACGGTAAGTGGTGGTGGAAATAAACAGATGTAGACGTCATAAAATAAGCTTGGGCTTTCAAAGATGCAGAATTGGAGGCATTAGTTCATGAAGACGTGTCAAAAGCAATAACAATTGGTAAGATCATTAGAAGTGACTCAACAAGTCCATGGGAATAATTCAGAAACAAGGAAATTGGGCGCTACATGAATTAAAGCTGTGAGATGTTGAACAGTGTTTGTAAACAGCTGCTTGAACGGCAAAGGCGGAAGGGATTTTTGCATCGTATTGTGACTGGGGACAAAAAATGGGTTCATTACGATAACCCCAAGCGCACAAAATCATGGGAACTTTTCGCCATGCTTCCATGTCGACGGTCAAACCTAATATTTACAGATCCAAGGTCATGCTCTGTATTTGGTGTGACCAGCTCGGCGTAGTGTATTATGAGCTGCTAAAACCGTCTAAAATAATCATAATATTTGTATCAAAAGAAATTAATGCGTTTAAGTTGAGCGTTGAAAGACAAACGACCGCAAAACAATGAGAGGCACGATAAAGTGATTTTGTAGCATGAAAATCCTCGACCTCATGTCGCAAAGTCGATCAAAACATACTTGAAAACGTTGAAATGGGAATTCCTATCCCACCCGCCGTTTTTTCAACGCGGGATTCGTACGCTGTCCGAAAGATGGGAGAAAGTAGTGGCCAGCGATGAACAATATTATGAATCATAAATGTATAACCAGTTTTTTACAATAAATGAATGTAGGGAAAAAACGGCGGAAGGAAAGTTGTAATCCTATTAGAACAATCAATCTATGAAATAACCGCCAGAGTGGTTCAGTGGTTGAGGCGCGGCTGCGTGCGGACGGATCCGGGTTCCAATTCCGGAGTTCTCTGATGCCTGGTGGGTGGCCCACTCAGTCACTGAAAATAATTGAGTACCTGCGCTCGCTCGAGTAAGAGGTAATAATGGCGGTCGTCTAAGGCGCGGTGTTTGCCATATCGCCCCGCATCAGAGATGGTGCGCGATGACCGGACATGTGAGAGCTTTAACCTCCCAATTCGCAGGCCGTGCTCCCACGCGGGGCCTTATAACTATACCTTATATATTATCAAATAATTGATTTAATAAAAATCAATAATCTGAATCCTTTTAGTTTATTGTTTCTTTTCCATATGTTCCCATGCATCGATTGCAGTCTTTCCTCACTCTGGTATTCCAGTCTCCAATTATTATTATTTTTTCATTTATTTCACTTCTTTTATTTAAAACTATAGTTTTATATCACTTTCTCTTATAATGTTCCTCCTATTGGATCATACATTTGTATCATAATAACTGTTTCTTGTAGCTGTAGACTATCTATCTTTATTAAGTTGACAGATTAAGTTTAGTTACTTTTTGTTTAATTTGTCTGCAATTATTATTCCCACACTTCTTTTGCTTCTTGTTCTGTGTTTACTCCAGAGTTTTCTTTAGTTATTTCAATTGCCATTTCTGTTAATGTATTTAAATTACCAGTTTCTATTGCATTTTCTGTTTATGCTTCAGCCCTTATATTTGTTTTAATATTTTTTATTTTTGTTCAATTTCTATGTTATCCATACCGTTCACCCAATTTTCTTTCAATTTTTTCGTTCTCCTTTTATCAGTTTTTAGTTTGGGCGTGTATCTGCACATAGTTTTTCAAATTTATTTTCTCAATTCCTCCTCTTTATTGCTGGATGAAGTTCTCTCTTTTTGTTTTGGTTCTTTATTATTTGTCACATCCTCTTTTTGTTTTAGTTATTTTAATGTGTAATATTGGAAATTTATTGTACGTTTTGTATTTCTTATGAGCCTGATTAATGTTTTTTTTTTGTATAGTCATCGTTAAAACAAATATTTTTCTCTTGAACAAGGATCTATATATTTTTGTCTAAAATCGAGCGAATCGATAGTTAAAACCTCAAAAGGGAACTATTATAGACAGCATTCCATACCCAGTCGGCGCAAAAGTTTTCAAAAAGGCGAATATTACTGACCCTCCTCTACAAAAACCTCACAAAACCTCTTTTCTCTCATTCCACACTTTTGATTGTCCACTCAACTCCACCCATCAGTGAGGCGCATGGTGTAATGATAAGGTGCAGAACTGACAATATTATGATCCTGGTTCAAGTCCTTTCGAGTGCAGAAAGTTTTGCCTCATTTTCGAACAGTGAATTTAATGTTTGAACCGGAAAGGCCTTTCCTGTACGGGCCACATCGGCTGCCACATTCTTCAAAATATCGATTGATTGATTGGCTTTTCGTTTTTCTTACGATTATTGCTTTGAATATAATAGATATTGCAGAATGCGTCTGACAATGAAAGCCGCCACAACAGCATTGGCGCTGAAGTACACAGATGAACCCAGTTAATCCAATGCCGCTGCAAATTGCTACATCGACTAGTCTGTGTCATCGAGTGCCACGTCGAAGGTACTGATCAAGTGAAGGTAAGGAATGAGAGGGAAAAGTGTACAAAACGGTTGCTAGAACATGAGGTCGTAAAACTCGACATCTTTGAAAACTTTTGCAAGGACAGAAAACGGAATATAGTCCGTTGTGGCGCTGACAAGAAAGTCCTGAACACCTTTCTCCACGAATTTACGGGAAAATTGATATTTTTCCTTGTAAGGTTTCTTGTCGCTTTTCACAGTCTTTATTTCTATCAATATTGGGCGGATTTTTTTGATGTTGATCTTCCTATTCTATCTTTTGGATTTTCCTCTCCATATCTGTTATATTTTCTATAGAATTTTAATCTTTTGTTTTAATTATAGTTTTACTTCCTTTTCTGTTTTTTATAAGTATTCTCTCTTTCTGATTTCCCTTTTCAATAATTTCTTTTGATCGTTTTGTTTTTTTTAGTTTCTTTTCAGAATTCCTAATTTTCTTACTGAAAATTTATATTTTCTCATTTCGTCATCTCTCATTCTACTTCAATCTTATCTAGTTTAGAGTTCACTCATTCGGCTCTTGAATCTAATGCATTTAATTTATTCAATTTAATACTGCAACCGCTGTAATCTTATTAAAAATTTGATCTCGGACTTAGGATTTAAAAAAGAAGAAAGGTCAAAAAAAATTAAATCTCTTACCTTGCATTTCAGATTGTTTCGCATACAACACTTTTCAATTTTATGATTCTGTTACGTTCCATTATTTTCCTTTAGAATACCGAATCATCTGGATTATAAAAATGTATGCTTACACTAGTGTGCTGGCTCTTTACCCACGTTACGGTAAGCAACAGGAACTCCTGAGTTATATTGTAATCAGGTCATCCATCTGTGGAGAAAAAGCATATATTATTGATAACAAAAAAGTTGTTTAACAGATTTGATGTAACTATACCGTTTTAGGCCCGCCCGATATATACCAATACCCAGGAACGGATATGATGAAATGCAGCTTCTGGCGTGGCGATGACGCCCTTAAAGGCGAAGACTGGTATAAACCTAGAACTTTTCAACCAAAGCCTAGCACCGATGTTGGAAGGTATAAATTCCACAATAATAAATGCACAAAACGCATAGTATCATTTTTAGGTACGTGGACGACGCTCTGAAAATTGACAAATATTTTAGACTGTAGCGGGAATGACATGTTTGGAAATTTAGTTGTGGTGCAGTGATTTTGTTTGAAGCCGTTCACACTTCCTGGTAGATAAATATAACGTGTGCTGCAAGCTGTAAATGCAATGAACGTAAAGCAAATAAACTATTTGCTTTATTGCTTAGATATTATTCGCAGAACCGGTGATTCATATTCTGTAGAGCTGTAGATGTGTGTACACAGAATAAGTATAGAGGTTGTTCAAAAAATAATAGATTATTTAAATTGATTTAAAAGCTACAATTTTATTTATAGTAGGTTTTTTGCTTAAACATCCTGAATTGCACATTTCTTACATATTGAAAGCTGACTAAATTTCTAAGGTGGTTGGTTTATTAGCATTTTCCAAAGATATAACTAATACCAATACTAATGAGTGGAAAGCGGTTTATTAGTATCAACTACGTATTAGGAACGTTATTTTTGAACAGCCTTTATATAGTCACACGTTAAAACGACTGTTTTATTAGTATGTTTGTGTTGTTACGTATTCACTTCTGATGCAACAGAACGCAGTGGAAGTTACTACTCGTAAGTACCATAAAAATTATTCTAAAATAAAAATTTTGGTACTTCTTTAATAAAATAAATTAGGCAATTAATTGTTGATTAAACTTATTCCACTTGAACCAAAAATGATCAAAATAATTTGTATACACCTTAAATCTTTCTTAAAACGAGATTTATCTCTTTCTTTAAAGGGAGAAAAAGGGAAAGCGTTGAATTTAAGTTACTTCCTTTAATTATATTTTTGGCATTCTTTTGGTTTCGCTTGTGTGTTTTGTATTAAATTATTTTGAACACGCAGTAACCTAGTAGTTTATATATTTTTAAATTTTATCCCATTACAGTTGATTAAAAATAAAAAAAAATATTTGCTTATTATAACCTTATGTACATGAACTTATATAGGTATTTATAGTTTGATTAAGTAAGATAAGATAAAGTTCGTGTGGCAGTGGCCATTTCATAGAATGAGGTGCTTATTATCCAATCGTTTCCGATCAAACGGAAGGTAATACAGAACGATATCGCTGGGTGACTTAATATAACTAAAGAATATTGAAGAATTGTTTAAATGTTTTAAAGATAATAGAACTGTCTTTGAAGTTTGCGAACATTTGGTATCTACCGTCGATGTTATTCTTGGAAAGTAGTTGTTAATGTTTATGAGACTTTAGAAGTAGAATTGAATACTCTTTTTATAATTTTTGAACAAGATTGTCATTCACTATCCCTTTCAATTATTTGACTTAGCTAGCCGCTTATAACTTCTTTGTTTCAAAAAATAAAAATTAATTTTAAAGTGAAAGTACTCGATAAGGTAGAGGGGATTACCATAATAGCATATTATTTTGAAAAACCATTTGGGCATTCTTTCTTCTCTATTAGCGGACTCCGTTTCTTTTTCACAATCTTAAATCTTGGTATCTCGAAAAATTTCATTTTACAAATTTTATTATCCTTGCAATTACGCCTGCGAATAAGTTAGATTTTACAATTTCTTGGTTTTTATGGTACTTATTAATCTGTATTCCGAGTTATATTATCATGTTTACTAAAATTTTCCAATCAACGTGGTCCTCTCGCCACGAGAAAAAGTTATTTGTTTGGTGGTTGTGAGGTACTGGGCTCCATGGTTTCGTTTGTTTGATCTCGGTAACCACCAAAAAATATTTCAATGATACACTCTTACAATTCTATTTTCCAAATTTTAAATTAAAATTTCACAGGAAATATTTGGAGTTCCACAAGTCCACATATATCACTTCTCAAAGAAAGCATCTGTGATAACCCTTCACATTTCTATATCAAATTAATGTTCAACGAACTTAAAAAGTTCGTTACTGAATTCTATATGTCTGTCGGTCTGTCTGTCGCTATCACAAAATTATGGATTTTTTAAAATTTTAAAATGGATTCTTATAGGAAATTTTACGCTGATTTCAAAATCGAAATCAAAAAGTTTCTATCTCGAATAGTTTTCGAGATATTCGACTTCGAATTTCGGGAAAATTTCGACATTGCGATTTTAAATGTGATTCTTATAGGAAATTTTACGCTGAATTCGAAAATGAAGAAAAAGTTCTATGTCGAATAATTTTTTATTTTGGGACATTTTTATTTGATTTTCAAATATTCAGCAAGTTTATTAAGGATTTTTAGAAGAATGATTATAGAGCTATGCAGGATGTTTCTGGAGGAATAGTAAATATTTTAGGGGGTGGTAGTATAGACGAATTGTAATAAAAAATTCCATATAACATGTGTCCAATTTTTAATTATTCTAGAGATACAACTGTAACATAAGGACGTTCAAAGTAGATTTTCAAAAATTGCACTACCAACTTCAATGCATCTTTCACTTCTCTTGATAACACCACGTGTAGCTCTTCGGAGGTCGTCTTGACGTTCTTTGATGAGGGTTGCACCATGCATAATCCGAACGATCAAATCGTCTCTTGTGTTGACTTTTGATTTGTAGACTTCGCCTTTCAACCATCCCCACAGGCAAAAATCTTTCGGGGAATGTTAGGTTTAGATGTTGTGTCACCAGACCACTAGAATGTGCAAGAGCCCCGTCATGCTGGAAGAACATACGCATTCTTGTAGCCAAAGGAATCTCTTCCAATAATGCTGGAAGTTCATTTTCAAGAAAGTGTAGATAACGGGGTCCTGTAAGACGATGCGGTAACACAACAGGCCCAATCAACTGATTGTCTATCAAACCACACCACACATTTACAGAGAAGCGTTCTTGAAAATGTGTCTCTACAATAGCAGGTCGGTTTTTTCAGACCAGTGATGTACATTACGAGTGTTATTGATGCCGTCACAAGTGAAAATGGCTTCATCAGTGAAGATTATCAATGGAATTACTTGGCGATTTTCAAGTATCCAATGACAAAATTTCAATTGTCTATCTTCATCTCCTGCTCGAAGGTGTTGAATGTGCTTTAAATGATAAGGATGGAGCTCGTGCCTATGTAATGTCCGCCATACACTTGTATGTGGAACACCGATACGTGCAGAAATTCTACGTGTGCTTGTTGAAGGACTACGTTCTACTGACTGCATAATGTCTTCTACTTCATCCACAGTCTGTTCATTTGCACGTTCTGAAGAAATATGGCGGGTGAGCACTGCACCCAGTGTCACGCAGTGTGTTGAAAACACGAGTAAACACTCTGGAATCTGGTCGTCTGCAGTTAGGAAATCGTCTGCCGTATTCTCTACAAGCAGCAGCGTTTCTATTACAAAACCCATACCCAAATACCATATCGACATACTCAGCATGTGTAAAAAAAAACATGTTTAAACGGTACAGTACAGTACACTTGGCCAACAAATCACAATATTTATGTTTGTCAGTTGAAAACATTCAATGTCAACAAGAACATACTACTGTTGATAATCGTTAAATTAAAAATGCTGTGTATCAACACACGAAACAAAAACTGCACTAGGTTAAATACCAACAGCTGTATCTCTGGACTCGTTAAAAATTGGACACATGTTATATGGAATTTTTTATTGCAATTCGTCTATACTACCATTACCTAAAATATTTATTATTCCTCCAGAAACACCCTGTATACCTATATTGGTGAGTGTCCTCCGACCTATGCCATTTCTTACTTCTCAATTTCCACAGATGTCTATTTTCTCAGTCTCCGTTTTGTAAATATCTTGACCTTTATCACATCTGACTTCCGGTTATTTGATGGTCTTCCATGTTTGCTCCTCCTCGGTGATGACAAATTTCACAATTTTTCTGACGTACATTGCAGGTGACCATACCGTATTGTCTTCATTCAATTGTGTCTAAAATGTTACCTTGTACGTTCATTATTCTCTTTATTTCATTTCTGTGGTCTATTTATTTTATATATAATTTTAAAGGATAGCATGCTATCCTTTTCTGACTTTCTTATTTTCCAGATTTCCAAACCACATGAAGACATATTTTCTACAACGGTGTTGTTGATGGTTGTTTTAATTCTCCTTGAGATCTTGTCCCAGATTAGGGACTTGAGTCACTTAATTAGACATTTACTTTACCAAATTTAATTTAAAATGTGTTGTCGACTCTTATCATCAGAAGGTAGCGTTACTCGAAGTTACTTAAAGATCGAATAATTTTTTATTATACAACTCGCTATGTCTAGGTCGGACTTGACGTTATTTCCCATTACCATATATGTTTTTATTTTTTGTATCTATTGTTAGAATTTTTATTGTCAGCAGCTACCAATACTTGGTCGTCGACCAATTTTTCCGATTATTATGCCTATTTGGCTGCACTTTTGTTTTCAATATCCTACTGCTACTTCCAAATAAACAGCCTTGTCTCGGCTCTTTAACTATTTTAAAATCAACAGAGTTTGTATAAAATTGATCCAAAAGGAGTATCAAAATCGTAACACATTTTAGCCCAAACCCGAAGATAAAAACGTGAAAAGTTTACAAATGGATCAAACCAGTGGTTTCTAGCTTGCATCTGCTATATAAACCTACTCTTAGATTTATCAGTTATACTTCCACTATTAAAGTTTGAAATTGCAATTTTGTGTTTTTTGTCCGGAAAAGTTATGCACTTGTGCGTACACTTGGAAAAATATTTATGTTTCTTATTTTCGACTGTTTATGCTTCCTTCATCTGGAAAGCTTTCCTTATGTTCTAGATTGTTCTTATCCATTTTCTTCTCTAAATTTTACAAATTTGGATCAGATTGATTAAAGGTATTTTAGTGGACAAATAATTTTGGAAAATATAATATATTAATTTGATATGTGAGAAATAAAAATAATCGATCTCTTTATTATCTTCCTTCTCGAGAGCGTTGTACATTATCACCAACAGTTACATCATTAAATAAAAGAATAAGAACAGTCACATATGTATGTTAAACATTACAGATTATTGCATACTGAACTCGTGTCATGCAAGTTAAGAGGTAATTGTCATAATGTGTTCTGCACCACAACATGATTAAAATAAGATAGCTTTTATTTGAGTTTTTCTTTAACTTGTAACATATTCAATCGAACAGTTTGTGAACTCTTTTTTTTTCATTGGCTCACTGGTAGACCGAATTTTTCTTTACAACTCTCCGTGTAATGCTCCAATTGCCTCAGTGTCTTTATTTTCCTTTGGTGCTTTATAATGTGAGAAATATAGGTACTTCGGATATAAACTAATAACACTGATATATGTACGTACTAGTCGCTAATGCTCGTTTCTGAATGGTTTGAGAATCACACTTATTAATCACTTTACAAGGTATACTACATTGCTCTATTTCATCGTGATCAATGATTCTTATTTTCTCTTATCAGGAAGGTATACACTCAGTATTAAAAGTATTGCCTTTGGAAAATTAAAAAAAATGTTCAACTTAATATAGTTCCTTATGTGATTAATTCATTAAGTAATTTGAAAATTCTTCCCGTTTTAAGATTGATATATGCATCTACGTTAAATATATTTTCAGTTTTAAGTATCTTCAACTATGGTCATTTTCCTACCTAATATTGATGTTGGACGACAGACATTCTTTCCACCTAAAATCAAATTCTAAATAGAACAGTATTAGATTGATTTTCACTTGATTTAAATTTGAGAAGTTTAAAGTGTTACCTTATAACATAGAGGGAAGGGGTTAATTGGGAAAGTATTAACATTTTGTATTTCTAGACGGGAACTCCAATTATGAAAAATAACTGGCCTTTGTTACAGCTTTGATAAGCTTTAGGTTATTTGCTCTGAAACTTATTAATTTCCTCCACCTTAAGAGGATAATAGACCACTTTTAATCCTTTTTTGGAGTTGAGTGCTTGTAAAATGTTTTGTGATGATTTTTTTGGTAAAGGAGATAGAGGTATAGCGTACACTTTACTTTGAACTTGTATGGTATCCACATTTTTGGATAATTATCACTGAAAATGTTGTATCGTTAAAAATTTAGGTTTTGCCAGCAAAATTTGCAAGAATTGTTAATTATCCACCTTTGTGGGCAACAGAACGCAGTGGTTAAGGCAATGGCACTCCATTCAAATTTTTCATTCATGAATATCAAAATAAGAAGGGTTTGGGCAGCGACAAATAACAAGAAAAGGAGAAGAGGAGAGTCAAAGAAAACATGGCTACAACATATAGTAGAAAGGAAACAGGCAAAACAACAGAAGTGATGAAACAAACGGCATTAAACAAAAAGCTCTGTAACTGAATGGATAAAAAAGAACCCAATCCAAATCCGACACCCGAAAGGGTACAAGGAAGGGCTGAAATAAGAAGAAGGAGAGAATATTAAAATTAAAAGAAACAACTACTGACTGCCTCGGAACAACTAAAATTTATTAATCAAAAACGACAGTGAAAGTTTCTTCAGTGAACAAAATGTTAGAAATAAAATTATATACTTTGTCAACAGCTGCATGCTGCATAAACCCAGCCAGCACACGGAACACTACTAAACTATAATTTGCCTCCTTTTCTGAATTTGCCACAGACTCTACTTTTTGGAATCAGCAATATTTGATAGATTTACCTACTCTTCAGATTCAAGATCCGTACTGAAGATTTCATCATTTAAAAACTGGTTTCGGGAAAAAGTTTCCTTTTCAATGCATTTATTGTACACGTTTCCCTCTATTTCAAAATTATTTTATTTTTTGTGTATTTTTCATTTCGTCCTTTTTATTATTATTTTTTTCAAACACCTTTTTACGTGGTATAGCAGTCGGAATTGTAGGGTGTTGCTGTGGCCTTTCTTGCGCGTAGTTTGATACAACAAAGGGAAGTGACAAAAGCTATACGGCTTGCAAAATCTTGATTTCTTGACGTCGGCCTTGGATGAGAGAGTGACCAAGGGTCGTAGAGAAGCAGAGAAGTCGCTTTTAGAATTATTGGGATTGAAGGTCTTGAAGTCTTGAAGAAGCCAGAAATAACTGCGCACATTGTCAACTTTCGTGGTTGCAGAGACTGGGTATATTTTCCTTTAAGATCCTTCTGTATGGACACTTTTTTTTATAAAAAGATCACTCTCTTCAGAATATGCTTGTTTGAAGGGCCCAACAAATATAATATCTATTGACTGCAGACGGTGAGATATGTGTGACTGAACGGAGAAACACTATCCTATTTTCTTTTGCGAAGTTATAAATCGCAGACAAGGTGTAACTGATGCGATGGTTTTATTTTTATTGGACTTTTTTGTAAACTTTTGAAACTAAAGCCTCCTTTGCACACTTAATATGTTCTTGCAACGGCCGCTACTCATTTCACTGGATGAAAAGGTCACCAGGATGCAGATTGTTCAGTAACGAGGTGCCCACCATGCCTACTGTGCATCATTTCTTCTCTCCCTTATATATAATTAATCTAAAATCAGTTTACTAATGATTTTTTAGTGTCTCGATAAATTGAGGATAATTAATTACAGTTTTTGAATAACTTGATACCAAATCGTAAGTCAATGATTCATGATTCTTCACTGACTGAATGAGATACTAACATTTATTTAATATAACAACAGACCTTCATACTTTCCAGTTATATTTTGATTTGATTTTTATATTTTAGTATAGCGAGCTTGAAATCACATGTTCACTATGAAAACGTTCTTGGTTTTAATCTATGAGATTTGATTCAAGTTGTTTTTCTCAGGATTTGACTTCACTATCAAGTTTGACATACTTTTTCAAAGTCGCCATTCCATTTTTGTATTTTTAGAATTGGTTAGGAACAAATTGAATTTTCACTTGGTGATTGTTTCTTGCTTTCTTCTTTGACCGCACCGAAGCATAAAATATTGATAATACACTTAACGCTTTGCGTTTTACTGAAGTTCTTCACAAACCTAAACTTGTAGCTCACTCATCAATATGCGTATTATATCTGTACTTAACGTTGTAGTATGTATATATACTATATACTACAGCATTTTTAACCATCTTCTGCACTTTAATATCGAGGTTTATCTATCTATATAACAATTTTCTTCCTGTTCTAGCTTCTGCGTGTCCTCCTGTAAATCAAGATTGTAGCTCCTTCTTGGTCTTTCTTTTCTCCTGCTTTGTGTAGGCTTCCATTCCCAATTTTTTTGTTGTAGTCTTTTTTTGTTCATTTACCCCATGTGACTGTACCATTTTAATTGTTTAATCTCTACTTAGACTATCAGTGATATTTCTACTTGCATAATTTTCCTAATTCTATTGTGCCTTATATGATCTTGCAATATGTATATGTAGCATGTTTTTCAGTACATTATTCTTGTTAAATTGAATTTATTTCTTTTGCATTTTGGTTTAAGGACCACATTTTTTCTACAGTTTTCTACCATAGAATTGAACAAGCGGTTCTTTGTTTCATTCGAAATACTTTTGCTCTATAATACCGAATGAAGTTATTTGATAACCAATTTTTCCTTTGAAGTTTTTTTTTTTTATATTTGACTCATTTCTATTGTCCGACGTTAGTGCAGCTCTAAAGTACTGCTATTTATTTGTATTTTTTAATTATTCCCGACTTAATCTGAAGATAATGTAAATGTTTGTGATTTTAGAAATTACTGTAAGGCAACAATCAAAGTTACCGATAGTGAAAAGAAGATGAGTGGGCTGATATAACGGATAGTCAGGAGCTTCTAAAAATAATTAATTTTATAGTACATATTGCTAAGAGTCATCAACCCACAAATTTCTTTGAGGTATTTTAGAACCTACATAGTATTTTAAATTATTTTTTGCATAGAAGCTTTTAAATTCGATTATTTAGGAAATAACTATAAAAAAAGGGTAATCACATCGAAACACAACTAATTATTAATTTGACAGGCATGGATAGATGTGGATTACAACGAATTTTGAACGTTTGTTGGAATTATCCTTAATATGGAAATAGCATATATCAGTCGACAGAGTGAAATCTTTTTTTCTTCTAATACAGTCACAAAAAGAAAAATCAATCACATATTCTGGATGTTACCTTTAAAAACATCTGATCTCGCATGTGAAAATATTAGAACTTGTATTCAACTAGTGATTTCTTACAATATATAAATGAGAAAATTTTGAAAATAATATTTGGATTGTTGAATTCGTAGTAAAACTCAAAGGGAAAGTTCATTTTCTTATATACTTACAAAACCTTTTACCATTACTTTTACAGGTTTACATTTATTCGAGAAATTACTGGATCGAATTCCTACTGCACAAGAATACCATCTTCACATAGATATATTACACAAATAATCTTAATTGATGAGCTAGTAAAAATTAAATTCCACGAAACCATTATTATATAAATTAATAGAAAAAATGTAACAACTGTAATAAATAAACTGAAATATAATTAATGCTTTTGTCTTGGAAAGATACGTGAATGGTAACACTAATAAGTAATTTGTTAGGTTGCAGTCGAATAAAAAGATTTTAAGATATTTAGCAACAATGTCTAGGCGGCTCTGGGCTCTCAGTCGACGCGAGCGCTGTCGCACCGAAGCTAAGAGTATTCTCTGTTCCTGACAATGCTACCTCGGTACCTTGGGACGCCCAAATGGCCCGTCACCCACCTGCGACCAACTACCGTCGGAACGAAAGGCCCAGCCTGGCCACCGACTCACCTGGACCATCTGGATCGTGTACATTTTTGAGCAATCAACTACATCGAATGGCTTGAGTGTCTAGACGATCTGTCGTCCATGTGTGGCGAGACCGAAGATCCAGTTTGGTCGCTTCGACTACCTGGACTGTAGTCCATAGTCCGAATGCAGCTAAAAACTATCAAATGTGTCTTCCAAATGTCTTTTCGTTCAAGCAACCGTTAAAAATGCATACAAATTATTACAATGATGAGGTGACAACTAATATGGTTCTCAGCGATGTAGCTTCTATAGGCTGCGTTGATTAGCAGATTAATATGCAGTAAGTTACTGATTTTTGAGGAAATCCTTAAATGGTGACGAAAATTGTTCTTTTGGGGGATGTAAATGAGTGTCATCATATATTCTTTACAAAATTGTTAAACAAAGCAGGAACAAAACACCATCAATGCACTTAAAATACAATAGTCTTATTGTTAGTAGATCACTGTGTAGGACATTTTTACCAGAAGAGACCAAGAGCTTCAATATTTACTTCAAGTTAGATGAAAATTTTATGTAATAAGTGGAAGCAAAGAAGGGACTCCCTGGTCTGTTTAAAAATAGGGGAAAACGGCGGGAGGCGCAAAACGAGTGAATACTAAGACAGTCGCACGCGCGCGTATGCATGCGTGCGTACGTACGTACGTGCGTATGTGTGTATGTAAAGGACTCTTTCTTTGGTGTCATCTTATATAATATTTTTTCTTCAATTAAAGAATTTAGTACTTCTACCAGACAGAATATTTTTGATGTTTTTCTTTTAATTAACTTTTTCACTTACAACTTCTTTTGCTGCCTCATGAATCAAAATATTTTGGCTGCAGGCAAGTTTGACTGCCATTCTTAGTTGATATAAAAACCTTATAGAATCGTCTTTGAGACACTGAAAAATGTAGTGGATTATTTAACACTTGTTCTGATTGCACTTGTGCCTGGTTGCGTTTATTTCTATAGGGAAAGTAAATCTTGGGCATTAGAACGTCGTCATTTTGGACATATTTGGCAATGAACACAATAAAGTGTCTTTTGAGTTCCAATTCAGCTTAAAGGACTGGTATTTACTTGGTTTCAGGATTTTATGTATTTTTTGTGTATTGCTAAAGCTCTCATTTTGGCACACCACTGTAAATGTGAATATATTGGTGTTTTTTTGCGCCCTTTTCTTTTTCGTTGTCCATCAAGTCGGCTATGTCCATACTGAGTTTTAAGTTTCTTTGAATATTTCATTAATTTGGTTACCATCCCTCGTATGTTCCATGTTTCTATACTTATCACCCTTTTATCAATTTTCGTTCTCAATTAGATCTATCCGGTTCTGAGGCTATTTGATTTAGAAATTATGCAATTTTCCAAGAGATGAGCTGCTGGAAGACCAGGTGATTTTTGCTCATGTTTTTTTTCCTCTAAACTGATAGTCCTTCGTAACTTACAAGGCCATCTTTACCTGGAGATATCTAGTTCCTTTCCTTCTTTGGTTAAATTCTGACAACCTGTATTTGTCACCCTCAGGACCATTTATCAGATATCTTGGCTTATACTCTAGGCATGAGCTCTCACAAACTTCTATCATCTGGACTAGAAGAATTGATTTATATTTATTATTTAAAAATAAAACTAATGCTTTTCAAAACTAAAATGTATGTTGGAATTGCTGATATATCGAATCAAAAAGTATTTGGAGTGGAAAGAGGTTCAATATCTGACAATATAACTTTTTTAAAAAATAAATTCGACAGTTCATCTACAATAAGTAAAAATATAGCACATACAAATTTGTATATACTTCATTTTAAAAACACATTTCATATTTGCATGTTTGTAGTTTCACAGCTAACGGGATTAAATTGTATATTGTCTAAATCCATCACTAAGAATTCACATGATATCTGGCGATTATCACTGTTATATAAGCTTAGGTTAGGTCTGTTCAACTTGAAATTGTTTAAATCTGTCTGAGAAAAAAGAATACATAGAAGTGTCTCATTGTATGCACAACTTATTAAATAAGTAAAACCATATAAAAAAAGAATATACAGAGGTACTATAGCTTATAAAGATAGAATTAGCTTTACAATGGATCATCCATTATGCTATATGTACAGAAAGAAAAATCTCAAAGGTATTTTCTGGTTTTTTCCCCTGAAAGTATTGGTTTTGAACGCCAATTTAACAAAATTAAGTTTGTTGTGCATAATATGCATACTTATGAGTATTTTGCTTTTGCATATTCTCCATTTTCTAGGTGAAGTAATAGTTCAGTGCCATAACACACTTTTTTTTATAGAAATTTTTGTACTACAAAAATGTTATCACTTAGGAAACGTATTCCATCATCGTTTGTAACTCATATACTTTTTCTTACAACCCTTTAAATTTCGCCGTTTTTAAGTTACTTTAGTTAGATCACGAATTATTTTATATGAATGATTTTGGGTTGATCTTTTTCTACTTCTTCTTCTTTGTTTTTGGTATGCTACTTTCCACCTCTTCTTTGGGCACCCTACGGTTCTTCCTTCCATTGGTATCTTGCTTTCCTTACTAGTTTACTCTGATGCTCTCTTAATATGTGGTCATTCCATTGTTGACATCTATCTTATCTTACTTAACGTAATAAATTACGTCGACAACGTTTTCAAAATATTTCTAGCTCCTCTTTGCACTCTAGCACTAGTCGTCTGCTAAGTAGAACTATTGTGTTTAACATCCCAATTTATTTGTAATCCGTACATGTACATTTATCAAATGATACGTTGATTAAGTTGACATATAGAAGTAGGCATTTAGTTCTTATGTGGGTTCTAGGAAAAAATTATATACTAAAGATTAATGCTAACATCATATCAGAGTCTAGTAGGCACATATTTTAGTAGTCTTCTGCTGTGAAAAGGTTGAACCATGAAGTTCATTCTTAGATTATTAGGAATATTATAATTTGAACTATGCTGGTCAATTTCCTCCTTGACTGGTGGCATAGTTTTGGAGAGGGTTACTCCAAGTTGTTCTCGTTTAGTAAAAAGGTGTTTACGCTATGCACGTCTGTCAAGATATAGTCCAAAGTATTTTAATTTTTTTGGGGAAAGTTGCCTGTTTAGGTGGATTGGAAGACAAGTGCTTTTATGTGTGATAAAAGTTATATGGATGGATTTGCTGTCATTTACTTTCAATCTCTATTTGTTAAGCCAATTATCAGTTGCACCTAGACTAGTTTGTAGTTTTTATGGTGTAATATTAGAAGGATTATTGGAGGCTAGAACTGCAGTGTCGTCAGCAAAGGTTGTATAAGGGTTTGCATTATATAGGATGTATAGCAATGGTTCCAGTACATTGTTTTGAGGTACTCTGGCATTGATTGGATATATTTTTGTATACTCATATACAAACGTCTTTGTGACGTCAAAAATGCTGATCAGCAGTACTGCCTGCTTACAACTTAATTTATCTGCTCTATTGTGGAGTGCATCGGTTAGAGATCAAACTTATTATCTTTAAAAATTGAAAGCAGTCTTTTCAAAATTTTTGAAAACAATCAGTAGAAGACTTACCGTAAGTTTTTCATTGGTAGGTTTTTCTGATTTTAAAGTGAGAATCATCTGCGCCACTTTTTACTGGATCAGTAGTACTCTTTGTGAAGAACCATATTGAACAGTTGGGGAAGGTATTTAATACCGGCAAGTAGGCGATTATTTACGAACTTTGCCGTTGATTAGATTCTATCTGGGCGCTAATTACTTCTGCAACATTAAAAACTTTAATACGTAGGACAGGAAACTCGACTTAGGTAAGAAGTTTCTAATAGTTGAATAATATTTTCTTTATATTCAGGCTCATTTCCTGAAAGATATTGAACAACTTCTGTTAAGTGATTTGCAAAAAGTGCTTTTTTCGTTTTGATAAGTGGAGAGTTTTTCTTGATCTGTTTAGTTTTTTATTGTTCTTTGATGGTTGTGAGATCTTTTAGGAATATTCCTATGCATTGATTGTGTAATCAAAAATATTCAACGAAGTCGCACTTTAAATTGTTGCAGCAACGGGTGCAGGGATTGCAGACGTGTTATAGTAGATTAGTACAGTTTTTTTTTTGTAAAAACAAATATATTCAATGCTTTTTAAAACCTTTTGAGTTTTCCCACTTTAAACATGGTGTCATTTGATTCCTATAGGGTCATGAAACGCAATTTTAATTGCAATAAATAGAAAAAGCAACATAAAAGGTTTAAACAAGGTTCAATCACAAAATAATTTGTTCTATAATTTTTTATAAGCACCTCGTAGAGGCGGACAATGACCTTCAAATTAAACGTCAACAAACTAGTTGATAAATTCCAAAGTCGACGGAAGTGCAATGCACAAAAAAATGTTACAATTTTAGTTTAAGTAAAGTTAATTGTTGGTAATTTAATCTCAAAGTTAGTTAAATTCATGTCTTTTCCTAGCAACAATTTGATAACCCCTTCTGATTAAGTATGTCGTTGATTTACAGGTTATAAACAACTAGAAGTGCAGACATGTTCAGCTCTCTCCTCGTAAAAAATTCTTCCGCTTTGTTGTACACGACCTTCAGATGCTTCTCGACAAGCCATGCCCGCCTCGAAAACCACAAGTAAGTACGAAGCACAAGCCTAGACTTCATATATCTATAGGTATTTGTTTGCAGATGCAAATTGCTGATAGTCGGGGGCGGCACAGGGGGCTGCACCGTTGCGGCTAAGTTTGCGAAGGATTTGAAGAAGGGGGAAGTGGTAGTGGTCGAGCCCAGTGATGTGCACTACTATCAGCCCATGTTTACCCTCATTGGAGGTGGCATCAAGAAATTAAAGGATTCGGCTAGGAACACCAAGGAGGTTTTGCCTAGTGCAGCTACCTGGATCAGGGATAAGGTGGTTGAATTTGATGCAAATAAGAACCTCGTCACGGTATCGAACGGTGACACGATTGCTTATGATTTCTTATTGGTTGGTGTTGGTTTGCAGTTACATTATGAACAGGTATTGTTATAATTAGTTGTGTGTAAATGTTGAGGAAAATATCAATTTTATTTTTTTTAATGGCATATTTTCTTTATAAGAAGTCTCTAATGGATCTTTCCATTTAAAGTTGCTATAACGTTTGTAGAGAGAAATAAGATTTAAAAAAAAAAAAATTTTAGTTTATCACATTAGATTGCTTACTATTTATGTAAGTGGCTGTTTGTTTTGCTGTTGACTTTGTTGCCAACTTAGATGTAGATAAGGAAATGTGAAGAAGGTAGGGTATTAACAGGTTAACGAACAACCGTTGCTTCGAAAGATTAGTCATACTACTTTTTATTAGCTTTATGAAGACAGTAAAAATAAATTTGTTTTTATTTAAACATTCCTGCAAGGAAAATGTAAACTTCCACACAACTATGAGTTTGTCCCGTCTGTTAAAAACAGTTTTCTCTCTTCCCCACATTTTGTGCACCTCCTTTAATTTGTAGATGTCTAGCTAGATTAAGAATTGAATTCTCTAGGGGAATAATATTTAGGAAAGGGGGTTGGTTTTTAGTCCGAATATGGTTCTACAGAAAAGATTGGGAGATAATAAGTTTTTGGACTTAGTATTGTCATAGAAAAGAAAATTAGTGATATTCTGTGTTCTGAAATTCTATACCATATCAGTCATAAACTGAAGGTACAGTTTCACTGTACGGTTTTCTCCTTGTACAATTAATTCCCACAGTTAACATACATACAGATTTACATTTAACTTTCCTATGAAGAATTTGTGGCAGTTCCTCTCCAATCACTATCCAAAATTTGGCTTAGTTTTGTTTACTGGAAGGGAAAAGGAAAAGGGGTTATCAAATCATCTAACTATCATTCTCCACCAAGATTTCTTATAAGTATTCTGGATGGGGTCTTAATAAAGCATAGATTCTGGAAAGCGCTATCACAGCTCGGCTTATTATTAGAAAGTAAGTTAACTCACCTATTCGACATTTTCCACATATTGAGATATTTGGTTAATTTTTTTTATTTAGAAATGCTCTCTTTAAGTTACAATCTGATAATAGGTTGATCATCAAAAAATTTGATTTCAACGAAGGTCTTATTTATTAGCAGTTTCTAAATTTTAATCATTTAATTACACTTAACTAAAGTGAACATTATTAGCACTTTATTTGGCTTCTTCAAAACACTTAAATTAATAAACTCTTAAGTTTTCTAACCAACATTATGTTGTTGAGAAGCTGGATGACCTCACCATTGATGTGATGTTGCTGTTCATAATTTTTTGTGATTTTTTAATGGCTTGGCTACCAATTTTTATTTGTAAGTCTCTATGGAGATCACTGTTTATGTAAGCACTGGTTGCTGTCTTTTTTACACAACCCTTTTAGATGCAATATATTTTATAGGCTTAAAAATCTATATAAAACAGTTTTGTTGTAGATTAACAGGGTGGTATCTCTACTTAAGAGCCAATACATATTTTTAAACTGCTTTAACTTCTTTTATTTTAGAATAAACATCTGCTTGCTTAATTCTGAAAGTTCTACCTGAAGTACATGATTTCAATAATTGTGTATATTGTCTGGTGAAAAGCTTTCTTAATTTATACTTAAGTCACACCTCGTCAAAAGTAATAAAACAAACTTTTATGTTCTCTAATGATCATTCATTTATATCTGTTATTCTTTGGAGTACAGCTGAGTGACCGACGTGAAGGAATTAGATGTACTGTTCTAATGTTCTCAACCCTATAAGTAATTTTTCGAATAGTTTTGATATTACAGGGAGTAAAGAGATAGTTTTATAGGATGAAACTTGATTAACTGGTTTTTGAGGCTTAAAGATCATCACTTTAACTATTTACCATATCTTGGATACATATTTCGGTTTAAATGATAAACTGATAAAACAGGTAGGTTTGACTATAGCTTTCATAATAACTTGTTTTAGAATTTCCCTATCAAATCAAATCCTGCAGTCGTTTTTGGCTTAATGTTTTTGGTTATTGCAATTGTAATTTTTTTGTGGTGAATCTGATTTTACCTTGATTGTTGAAAGGCATTTTCAAGGTGTTTGGCAATTCTGTTACCTTTCTAAATATTGTTTTATTCCCAACACCCATCTGTGTTTGGTATTAGTAAATTTCCCAGGATGCCTTTAGTTTTTTAGCGGCTCTGTAGAGAGAATAGTCAGTTTTGTTGTCATTTGACAATTCACTTAGTCATCAATTGAATTATCTTTAGGTAATCTTTGAATTTTTCTTTAAGCTGTTGGATACCATTGTTTAGTCTAGTTCAAAATTGATGTTAGTTCTTCTAAGTCTCTTTTCAGAAGTGAGCTCTTTTAGTTTGTTTTTTTTTGAGTAGTTCTTCTTTGCTTCTTGTAATAATGATGGGATATTATCCTATACAGCTAGTTGGTTGTCTTTCACAAAAGTTTCCGTTTTATTGTCTAAGTGATATTCATTTCTTAGAAATACTGAAATTTCAAATTCTAATTTGCATCTGCACTAATCGATCAATTTGTTAATTCATTTAGGACTTAATTCTTTTTGTATAATACTATTACTGAGTGTGAGAAGAGTGGGGGAGTGATTGAAGTATATGCTTCTTTGACATGTATGTAGTTTACAGAGATATTTTTAGTTATGAACAAATCAGTTAGATCTGGGATTTTCTCTGAATCTGCAGGCCAATATGTTGTCTTACTAGTTGATAGTGTTTTATCTAAGCTGTTTGACTGTCTGCAAGAGTTGTTTTCTCTCGGTGGTTAATCTAACTTCCAGTAGGTGCGTTTGGCATTGTAATCACCTTCAATGATAAATACCGTGACTGTTCAGAAAATCTAACTATTAACTTTTTACGGCATGGCTCGAAGAGCAGTAAGTACACTGCTGCAACTATGATCTCATATGATTTAGTCACATTTTCTCATTTCTTGGATAATGTGTTCTGGTTTTATTTAATGGATTCAGTCTATTTGGTATAACCTTAATTGACCTATTCTGCTTATTCCTATGAATTCCTTTGTTTAATGCTGCAGAAAGCATTTTATAATGTTTTCACACTCTAAATTGATTTTTATTTATTGTAAATAAATTTAATCTGTGCGTTTGGAAATTGATTCACCATAATCACATGAAGTTCATTAAAATCATTAATATTATCTACTATAATAGGTGGAACCACTTGTAGTTTTTAAGTTTTTCTATATTAGTCCTATTAGTTTTTATCATTCTGGTGGTGGGGTAAGTGAAGTGTTTATTTTCCTCTTCTCCCTACATTTTTACGAGTCCACTTTGTTTTATGAGCTAATTTGTCTTTATCAGCATGGTATTCAACTGAGTATTTTTTTAGATTAGTTTTTAAGTAGTTGGATTTAAGTAGTTGTAGTTAGTCTGTCCTGTTCGCTGTACATTCTCATTCTCCAATAATTTTCAGCTGCTATAAAGTTGTTGAACATTTTGTGAACGTTGATAATTTTATTGGCATAACGCGTTATTTTGATGCATTAATGTAATTTCATTTTGTGATTGTAGTATGGTTTGTTGTGAACATTTTTGTTGTGATAGTTTTATGATTGTACTAAGGTCTTCAGGTATGGCCAAAACTAGATCTGGATGTATGCGTATTGAAACGTCACAGAACGAGATAAAATTCTAGGTAGTCATGCTTAGATAGACAGTAAGTAAGTCGGCAGCGTTTAGTGATTTTCAATTTGGAATTGTTGCAACAAATTGGTTTGTGAGATATCGATATATCTATTATTAATGATGTTATTATAAAATGGAAACGTGTGAATTATGAAACATCCGGAAAATGAAGTAGTAGGCTCAATGATTATAACCGTTGAACTTTGAATGCTGAAAAACCAGATAGCCTCAGTGGCAATGATCACTCATGATCTTCAAAGTGCTTCTGGTGTTGTTGCTAGAAGCAGAATTGTTCATCATGAACTGAAAAACTTGGATTTATATGGTCGGTGGCCTCTCACAAGCCTAACCTAACCACAGCTAATGCCAAACATTGCTTGCAATGGAATAATGGAAACAAGTTTTGTTGAGTAATAAATATCGTTACATGATCTGATAATTCTATGGGGACGCCTGAGTTTGACAGATGCCGGAGAACTCTTATCTGAGTGTATTGTGCCAACAGACGAGTTTGATGATGGAGTCGTCATGGTTTGGGGCTGTTTTTCATGGTTCATCATAGGTTTCTTAGTTACTGTAGCCAAAGACTTGAACGCTGAGATGTATCTTGATATTCTTGATGACCTTGTGCATCCAACTCTAGCAACAATAACTGTTCTGTCCACATAGTGAAGATTATTCTGACGTGGTTTGAAGAAATGGGTGTTGAGAAACTGGACTGACCTGTACAGATTTCAATCCCATCGAGCACTTCTGGGAAGAATTAGAAACTCCTGCCTTTTTTTTTCACCCAATGCTACACAGATCTACCTATTTTACTAAGTTTATTTATATATTGAACCTCGTTATTAACAAATTTTTGTAACTCTTGTCAATTTATGGTTTATGGTACCAAATAATTTATAACATATAATGCAGAATACTTATGTTACTATCCATATAAAGACAGAACTGGTGTGCAGTGTCTATGAGGCTGGTCGCCTTTATTAACTTTTGAAAGCCTGTAAGGCGTAGGCGAAAGTTAATGTGATCATTATCCTGTCTGTCAGCACAAAATCTTTGGAAGGACTTGATCGATTCAATTTATATTTGGTCAGTAGATGCCTTGGTCGGCATCTTCTTCAGTATTGAATTTCAGACTTGCAGTCCAGGTGAGATAGTTTATTTTTTTGAAAAAGTTTTCAGTTCATTTTCTCAACGTGATAATTAGGAGAAAAATAGTAGAAATCATATGTATATGTTTTGGAAAGCAAATTTAATGTGCAACTCGGTGAAAAAAATTCATGAAAGTGCCGAAAACAGGTTGTTTCGATTTTTAAGTGCAAAAAAAATTGT
This sequence comes from Sinelater perroti, assembly GCA_036346155.1. Lineage (NCBI taxonomy): Eukaryota > Metazoa > Arthropoda > Insecta > Coleoptera > Elateridae > Sinelater > Sinelater perroti. The sequence continues at coordinate 1,289,250 of JARFIY010000276.1, forward strand.
TTCAAGAAAACAAAAAATATTACGTTATAGTGCTAAAAAATATGAAAAAAATGAGCCCCGGATCATTAAAATCGGTAACAATTTTTTGCGCAAAGAATTAAAAACCGCTATATATGGCCATTTTTTGCCATTTAATTACAGATATTGTAATTATCATAGGAACCTCTTTCGAGGCTTAAATTATGGCTTTTATTGGCACCTACCTACTGTAAAAATTTCATGCAAAAATAACTTATTGCGGAAATAGCGAAACTGTAAAACAAGGTGTTTCCGAAAAATGGCGTGGAAATGGTCAAAAATGGTCGTAGAGAAATTTTACAAAAAGCTATTTATTCCTGAAGAATTACTCTACAACTCCATTATTTTTAAATTTACGTAATGTTTAGTTTAGTACCTAAAAAACGCATTTGAAAATCGGGCTATTTCTGGATTTCAGATGTTCAAACGTTCGAGGGAAACATGCCGCGTGGTGGGGGAAGTCCCTCTCTCCTTTGGACTTCGAGCGCTCGTAAATGCTCATGCGCCTTCAAATCGGCCTTCCCCCACCTATTTGATATACTTAATCTTATTTGGATTTCTTTTTAGACCAAACTTTTTAGTTATATCTTCTATCTGGTTCAAATATATATTATCAGATTTGATCTTGTTCTGTAAGTTAGTCTGGTTCTGTTGCTTTGTGGTCCTTTAATTTCTTTATTATATTCTATATCTTTGAGATACCTAATTATTTAATATTTATATATAAAATTGGTGCAATTTTTTAACTAACGTAATTTATGTATTCTACTCAATATTTCTATGGATTTACTTTTAGCTTCACCATTTAAGAAGCTATGAAAATGTCATCTCTGTTGTATTTTCTCTTACTATCGTAATTCGTCCTATTTTCAAGGAACTTAAAAAGTTCGTTACTGAATTCTATATGTCTGTCGGTCTGTCTGTCTGTCTGTCTGTCTGTCTGTCGCTGTCACAAAATTATGGATTTTTTTAAATTTTAAAATGGATTCTTATAGGAAATTTTACGCTGATTTCAAAATCGAAATCAATTTTTTTTTATCTCGAATAGTTTTCGAGATATTCGACTTCGAATTTCGGGAAAATTTCGACATTGCGATTTATGAGTAATTCTTAAAGAAAATTTTACGCTGATTTGAATGATGAAATCGAAAAAATTCTATGTCGAATAGTTTTCGAGATATTCGACTTCGAATTTCGGGAAAATTATCGACATTACGATTTTAAATGTGATTCTTATAGGAAATTTTACGCTGAATTCGAAAATGAAGAAAAAATTCTATGTCGAATAATTTTCCATATATTCGATTTCGAATTTTCCCGAAATTCGAAATCGAAATCGAAAGGTTTTTTAAGTTCGTTCTGGGATTGCTTACAGAGCAATTTCTTCGCCGGCCCCATGTTTTAATTTTTATTTCTAAGTTTATTTTCGTTCTTTTTTCTTTGCTAATAAATGTACAACTTTGTTTTCGCCGTTTTTTTCTGACATTCGAGGCTATATTATAAAAAAACTGGTTGTACATTTACGATTCAAAATATTGTCCATCGCTGGCCACTGCTTTCTCCCATTTTTCGGACAGCGTACGAAGCCCGCGTCGAAAAATCTGTTTATCTTTTAGGGCGATCCACATATAGATCCAATTTTTGACTTCTTCATAAGAACCTAAGTGCTAGTCAGCCAGGCCGTGTGCCATTGATCGAAACAAGTGATAGTCAGAATGGACAATGTTTGGAGAATACGGCGGGTGGGGTAGGACTTCCCTAGTATGTTTTGACCGACTTTGCGACACGGGGTCGAGCATTGTCATGCTGCAAAATCACTTTATCGTGTCTCTCGTTGTATTACGGTCATTGCTCTCCATAAGTATTTGAGAGCATTCGATAAGCCTCAATCGCAGATTTCTTCATGTTGAAGCAGAAAATTAAAATCTCCCGCAAATGACGAGAATTTGGCTTGTAAACTAAAATTTTCAATCGAGAATAATTACGATACGGACACAAATCGACTAGTGTTTTGATGGGGTTATATTGACAAATGCCCAAGCTTATTATATGTCTACATCTGTTTATTTCCACCACCACTTACCGCCTAAAGCCATCTATTGGAAAACGGCGGAAGCAAAGTTATACACCTATTAATATCTCTGTAGAACTTTTTATTTGTGGATCTCTGGTAACGTCATTTTTTTATTTTGCGCACCTGCTTTGTCTTTTTTTTGCATTGATTATTTCTTTTTGTTTTTCACTATTCTTGGACAACCAGTTCACTTTCATCCTATTCTTAATACGAACTTTTCATTTAGTAAATATTCCTTAAATATTCCATTGTAATACAATTTTTATTTGTATGTTTAAAGTTATTCTTTGTCGTAGTTTTTCTCCTACTATAAAATGGTTAGAATTACAATTTGTTCTTTGATAGAATCTTATATCTATTATAAGTGACTACCATCTCTTAGAGATTGGAACATTTTCTATTTGGCTGTAATAACAAGCTCCAGGAGCCAACTATGTTACTTTGTAGTCTTTTATGTGGTTAAATTTAATACTGTTTACTATTATGTGTAATAAAATAATAACGCTCCGCGAGGGAGTGCGGTCTGCGAACTAAGAGGTTAATACTCTCATATGTTCGGTCTCTCTGCCCGATCATCGCGCACCATTTCTAATGGGGGCGATGTGGCAAGTACCGCGCCTTAAATCCCTCCATTATTACCCCTTCTTTGAAGTGAACGCCGCAGGTACTCAATTATTTTCAGTGACAGAGTAGACACAACCCGTCAGGCATCAGAGAGCTCCAGGAATGGAACTCGAGTCCACATCGCAGACCTCGCCTCAACCATGGGACCACTGTGACATATGTCTAATACTGTAGCTATATTACATTTTGTTCCACCTATTATCCCTTAGTACCAATTTGTGCATTTAAATCATCCAATATAATCTTTATATTATATTAGGGGGCATTTGATATAGCAATTCTGCATAAATTTTTTTTGCTTGTCTGCTACCTCTGTAGAACTATACCCATGAATGTTACATTGCTAAACTTTTCTTTCAAACATAACCTATTAGTAATTTGGAAATATAATCTAATATTCTAGATATGATAAAGCCCCACTCCTTTTTTATCAGGCATGACATTACTGCTGTACATAAGCAAGTAGTTTTCCGTGTTGGTTCTGCCATATCCTCACCATTGAATCTCTTATGGAGTCATTGTATTATGATAACACCCAACCTTTGATGAGGTTGCAAATGGTTAAAAATATGTCTAAATAAGAGCTTCTGGGGAAATGTAAAATAATAGAAAATGTTGAGAAAAGAAAAACTATACTGTATGCTATAGTACTGAGGATTTTTGATCGGCGAATATTATATATATAATCTTAAATTTTATTTGTATAAGATTACGATCGCGGTAGGAGTTACGTGATAGTAATTACGATTAAATAAAAACATTTTCTGACGGGATACTTGAAATTGTGACTGATCATAAGGCGTATTTACTTGAATTGATGTACAAAAAACGGAATTATAACAGTAACTTTATGACCTGTATGTAATACATAATTCATGGGTTGCAGTTTGCTGTGATGTCATAGGCTAGTATTTTTTTTTTTTGAGGAAAATGAAAACGCCATTATAGTAAGTTTTGTTTGCTGCATTACATTGTTAAAGAGTTTCCTTGAACTAGAACTTTACTGATATGGAATTAATCACCAGAAGAGATGATTCCAAGAACACAACATTTAGTTTACTAGAAATGCTTAGGTTTTCTATTTATGTATCAGATTTTTCTACATTTGCCTTACATGTCTAAGTATTTTTCTGTTTTTGCAATAGATTTATTTTTATAAATAAATATATAACTAAAATAAATATGAATATTAAAATATTTATTTTTTTGTCGAATTATTTAAAAATTTTAGTAGTAATTACAACAGGTCTAATTTTTAATGTAGATTCCAGGGCTGCTGGAAGCGCTGACTATACCTGATAGTGGCGTATGCTCTAACTATTCCCCGAAATATGTAAATCGAACATTTGAGACGCTGCAGAAGTTTCAGTCTGGTAATGCCATCTTCACATACCCCAACTCGCCAGTGAAGTGCCCAGGCGCTCCGCAGAAAATTGCCTACATAGCTGAGCACTACTTGAGAAATGCAAGTATATAGAAATAACCTGTAGTACAGTTTTTCAAGAATTGGTTTTTGTAGGTAGGAAAACGTGACAAAGCAACCGTGACGTATAATACTTCCTTGGCTGTCATATTTGGAGTTAAAAAGTATGCGGACGCGTTATGGAAGGTGGTGGAAAAACGTAACATTAACGTTAATCTACGTACAAACCTCATAGAAGTCAAGCCCAAGGAAAAAGTGGCCGTCTTTCAAAACTTGGACAAACCTGAGAAAATAACCAGCATGGAGGTAAGCTCAAAAATAAATTGTTAAAGTAGTAGAAATTTGGAATTTTGTATTTTATATGCATGTTACAACTTGGAATTAGAATGTATCTTGAAATCATTGTGGTAGGTTCAACGGATTATGATGTTTCAGTCTCTTCACTGGTTATTCAGGGGTTCAAGTACTAGAGTATTAGGATGTCTTCTGATCTTATTTTGATATGTAATGCTAAGTTTTTAAATGGTTTCTTCAAAGGTGTTGATTTGTAGATCTACATGGATTGCCTTCTTCGGTATGAACTATGGTGCGTTCATTATTGTTCTCAGCACTTTTGATTGGTATTATTGTATTCTGGCAAGGTTGGAGTTTTTAACTGCATCCCATATTTGGATTCCATAATTCCAAATTGACTTTATGGCAACCTTGTAGATTTATTTTCTAGAGGGCTGGGAATGACGTTCAATTAACTAATAATATTTTTTGAAGGCCCAACTGTAGTCTCTTGTACCATATGTGCATGTCCTGGGTTAGGCACTGGTTAGTTATTCTTGTATCTTCAGTGAAGGTTGTGTATCAAATATAGAATTCGTCCAAGGACACTGTTCTGAAAACTTCTCCTTGGGTAGATGACAAAAGAGTAGTGGAAGTTTGATATCTAACTAGGAAATGTCTATTGCTAGGGTATGATTTGTGTACAATATAGTAGGTATATGGCAAGTATTGTTTGATTTTATGTATCAGCCATACTTTGTTGAAAGCCTGAGTCATAACCATAATGTAGTTGATCAAAATCTTTTGATTTTCAGCTCATGTTAAATGTATTAGTTCCTTCTCTTTGATAAGTAGTAACATTCTCCATAGAAAGTTCTTCAAACACTTTTGATAATATTGGTATCAGTCTAATAGTTCTACATTAAGCTACTTCAGTTGGTGGTTTATTGGTTTTCGGAATTGAGATAACTTGGGTCATCTTCCAAGCCAGGTAATAACTAATCCTTTCATATAAAAGTTCTTTTATGATCTTTCCAAAGATTAAGATAAAACCAGAAAATTTCTTAATGTTTAGATCAATATGAAAATTTTTTTGAAATCTTTTAATTGGTAAATTTATGGATAGTTTTTCTGATTTGCTGTAACGTTTGAAAGAAAAGGTGTAAAGACATTTGTGAGGTGCTGTGCAAATGTTCATCTTGTTTTTATTATGTTTTGATTAGTCTTCTCTTTCAGTCCTTATAGGGGTAATATGGATGTACAGCTGATTTATCTTCTTTATTACTTTCCATAGGGACTACTCACTGGCCTTAGTTTTCTATAAATTACTCAGGAATTGCAGTTCTTATATCCCTATAGAATTTTTTTAGTTCTTTGACAGCTGCATTGTATCTATTTTTAGTCGTGGGAGATCTTAAAATTTGACAATGCCTTCTAAGATTTCTTTTTCTTTAATAATCTTTAATAAGTTCTGAACAGTGTTCAAGAACAAGATTTTCTCTCTCAGGAGTTGCTTCCAAAGCAGCTGGTTGGATTGACATTAAATATATAATATTTCGTCTAATTCATATTTACCCTTCAATGGAAGTTTAAGGGTAGTTTTTTTGAATAATTCCTAATTAGTTTGTTTGTTACATAACATTGCTGATTTGGGTTTTTTTTTCCTTGTGAGGTGACAGTAATTAATTACCAAATTATTATTAGAGGACAAGGTTAAAGAGGATTTGGAAATCATGTGATTTTAAGCTATGCCTTTAAATATGCAGAGATCTAATAGGTCGAGTATTTTTCGTCTATTTGAGGGCTAATAGATTAGTTGACCTGTGGACGTTATATAAGACCCGTTTTGCTTGACATATGTCAGTTCCGTCCAAAAATAAACCTCAAACCTATTCAAGTACTTTAAACAATTGTTGCTTTATTAATTTTTAGGCTTCTATACATTAAAATGAGAAGCCTTATGTAGAGAGTAATGTCGTCTGTCTGTCCATCTGTCCGTCCTTTTATTTTTCAAGACAGCTTCCAAGCTGGAGACAAGTTTCTATTTCTGTCATTTCTAACATCTGTCACATCTTATAATTTTTGATCTGTGACAGAGACATAACGTTTTCAGTATTCAACTAAGGACCATAAGTCAAGTCCAGACGCCAACAGTCGGCCTGATCGGAAAAACTCGAGACCGGTTTGACCGGAAGTGGCCGCTAATTTTTGTTTATGTATAGAAGTCCGGGACATCTGTGGAACCCGACTTCCACATCCGTACTTTTTTAAACTGAAATTATAGAGTGGCTGAGTAATATGTAGCAAACTGTCTTGATTCGCACGTAAACAAGTAAAATGAGACGATGTAAAATCCGGAAAGGTAACTTTCGAAAGCGAACCCCTATTCGAAACCCCATATCTTGGGTTACATGAGAGCTAAAGGTTTGAAATTCAATACCGAAGAAGATACCGACCTAAGGTATGTACTGACCAAATATACAGTGAATCGGTCAAGTAGTTTCAGAGATATTGTGTTGATAGACACATACACACACACACAGATAGACAGGATTGTGATCGCATTAACTTTCGCCTACGCCTCACAGGCTTTCAAAAGTTAATAAACTTATTGAACGCCATGTAGATGACTTGCACATTTTCATCATTCACAGTCAAGTCCAGGAATAAATTTGAAGGTTTTTAGAAATTGTTTGGCGAGGTTGTTAATGGTATACCTATTTTAGATGTTTGTAAGATTTTCTCTTTTCTTTAGAGTCTATGATAATGTGTTGTTGGCAACTAGGAGACGCTGTTGTGCAGCGATGTTTTGTTGATGTTATTGCCTTCACGTCACGAAGGAGCATAAAATCTTCTCTCTTAGATACTATAATTATTCTTATAGTTGACAATATAAAAGATCATAATATTGAATTTAGTGTGTGTTAAACTTATTTGACAGGGTACTCGACTTCCTTGGTATTGTTGTACCTGAATTACACATGTAGACAAGTTGTTGGTGATGTTTTGCGTTTTGGTAGGATGTGAATGCGTTATTTTATTAACTTTGCTGTAAGTTTATTACTGTTTGACAGGCACTATTCAAATTTGGACGTGAAAGTACATCAGTAAAATTCCTATATTACTTAATCATGTTTTTTATTATAACAATCATTTATGTAAAATTATTGATCTACTGAATTATATCCATGTTTGAGAACCTGCTTTAATTTTACTTAGACACTATAGACACTACAATTTTTTAAAATTCTTATTTATGAAAGAACTTATTTAGATATGGAAAGTAATTCACATATTTTTAAGTATTCAATGCTACATGTTGCACCACCAATGAGCACACCAGATGTTTTAAAGAACAGCCCAGATTTGGTTAACGAAGCAGGGTTTGTAAATGTAAACAAAGACACGCTGCAGCACGTAAAATTCCCCAATGTTTTTGCCATTGGTGATTGTAGCTCCAGCCCAAATTCGAAAACTGCAGCATCTGTTGGTACGTAGCTTCACACTTTAACAAACAATGCGTTGAACACATTTTATTATGTAGCTGCTCAATCAAACATCGTGTACAGAAACATGAAGGCAGTGATGGCTGGGCAAAAGCCGACAGAAATATATGATGGCTATGCTTCCTGCCCTCTGGTGACGGGATATGGCCGGTGCATATTAGCAGAGTTTGACTACAACCTGACTCCTCTGGAAACCTTCCCCATCAGCCAAGATAAGGAGATGTGGATTATGTATTCGATGAAAAAGGATTTCATGCCCCCTTTATTGGCATGCAATGTTAAATGGATATTGGAATGGACCTAAGAAGATGAGAAACTTGATGCACCTGAATTTCTTCAAATGATGTAGTGACTGGTGCTAACGTATTTTCTATAATAGTCTATATTTACATATTGTCTATTTTGTTTATTACTATTATTATTGTTATTCTATTGATTTATATCTACAAATGTTAAAAGTTGTGCTTTACATCAAATGAAGGTGCTGAAAATGCCAAATTTAGTTAAAACGTACTAAATGTTAAGAACCTCGTTTGTTAAGTGATACAGGTAAGATATATTTTGCTAACAAGCATACATAATGGTATTGGAAAGTTTATGGACTTTTCCATTTATCCCATTCTGATTACTACTAGGAGGTCTTCATTTCTTGTGTTTTATTATGTTTACAGTGTCAAAGTGGTACCTCTTCAATTTTAGTTTTATATTGAATTTTTAATTATCCCAGAGATTAAGGTTTATAACACGCCATTTTGGATATCAAAAGCTAAGAACGGACTTCACAGTGACGAATTACAGCTTATTTTTTGTGTGAATTTCTTGGCAGATTTTATTATTAATTCCAATCACATTAGACAACTAATTGATTGTTAGTTGATGGTTCTTTAAGGTAAAAATATGAATTTTGTTAATATTTTCATCATATTGTTGATAACCAATCTACCCATATGCTTTTGATTTAAAATAGATTCTTGACCAGCTGTGAAACATGCATCCCATTTAAGAATTAATGTTTAGATTAAAGAATATTTGCCAAAAAGATGAAGAATTTCCAGTGTTTTGATTGCAGATTTTTTCAAACTGCATGTAAAATGTGATGCCGGTTACATTACTTAATTTTACACATTCAACATCAGATGGTAGATTACATGTATAAAAGAAAGGTATAGTCCGAAAACTTTCCATTTATACTTGTTTTTACAGACAAGATATTTTGATCAAATATAAAAATATTTAACTTAATTTTAAGGAATTCCTTTATTATTGTCACTTTATTAAATGCAATTTCTTTTATATTCTATATTTCTAACTTTCTCTTCTATTGTGCTTTTTCTTTATCTGGAACATTTCTTCATTTGGTACATTATTTCAATTGTCACTTTTATTTTTTGGTTATCTTCGAATTATTTATTTTTTACAATGATTACATATTCAATTTTAAGGTAAATTCTCAATTTTTTATCTTTTAGACAACTGAAAAATAACGTATATTATGGTGCTTATAATAAGTCTGACGATGTTTTGACAGATAATTAGTTTTATAATATTCTATACACACAAATAAATGATTTTCTACCTGTTCAACGTTATTTGTTTTAAATCGCCCTGAAAGTTAATCCTCTGATACAGATAAGATGAATAATCTCATAATATGTACTACACTTTCAGATAGTGTGTTGCTTGCCATACAAGCAAGTATACTACAAAATTAATAAAAAAAGATTAGATTGCTCTGTGTGTACATTAACCTGCTTAGCTTGGCCTGATTACACGGAACCATTTTAGATAAGACTAAGGTGTCAATTGTCGAAGGTGCACCAGCTCGATGCAAGATGTTTTGCGTGAGCTCGTCGGCAACAGATGATGACAAACGCAAGTCAAGGGAGTTGGATAAGCAGCTGCAGATGGAGGGCCGCAAGCTGTCCCGTGTCAAACAGCTGCTGCTTCTGGGTACGGGTGAGTCAGGGAAGACCACAATCATCAAGCAGATGAAGATCATCCACATCAATGGCTTTTCTGAGCAGTTAGTCAAATTTTGGGCAATAGTAGATTTGAATGCTAATATATAGATTTGTTCTAGAGAAAAGAGGGACAAGATACCAAACATAAGACAGAATATACATGAATCAATCTATGTGCTTGTTAGCAACATGCACAAAATCGTTCCACCCACAGAACTGCAATTTGAAGAGAGTAGAAAGTCAGCAGAATTTATTATGAAAATTGGAGCAAAAGAACCAGTTGATTATTCTGAGGTATTGTTTTTTTTTAATTAATGAAAACTACTGACATGTCACATCTGCAGGGATTGGTTATCAAAATTTATAATAGTATGAAGATTTGTTTATAAAGATTTTTAATTCTAACAAAAACTACTAGAATTTGAATCTGATGAACAAGAGAAGCAAGGCTATCCAAATTTACAAAGCATCTTATTAGATGTATGTGTACTCTGAATTTGTAGTCATAGTTGTTGATAAATCACAAACTGTAGATGCATTATAAAACATACATTGTATGTTGCTTTTGAAATTAATTTCAGTCACAATGCTGTGGCCTACAAACAGAATATTTTTTATTGCCAATTTTCTTTTCCAAATTCTTTTTTTAAGATATGTATCATACATATGTTCTGCAATTTATTTACTGCCCAATGCACATATGTATTTAACCTGGCCACATGGTTGAGGTGCAGGTGGACCCAGATTCATTCCTGGAGCCCAGATAATTGGTGGGTGGCCTACTCAGTTACTAAAAAAAATTAAGTATCTGTGTTCACTTCTAAAAAAGGATAATAATATGGTTGTCTTGTTTGTCATATCGCCCCGCATCAGATGGTGCGCGACGACCAGGCAGTGAGGACGGACATATGAGAACCTTAGCCTCTCAGTTCACAGACCATGCACCCACGTGGGGCGCTTGAGTCTCAAAAAAATTGTTTAAACTGAGAAAATATTTTAGGATGCAACAGCATTTTGCATGTGAGAGGCATAAAAGTCCTGTTGAGTTTGAAGTGGTGATAACATGTCTTTTGTTAGATTATATTTTAATATATATAATAGTATAGTAAGTGTAGATACTTCCCATTGTTTCTTTCTATTATCCTATTGGAAATTCATCTTATGGTATTCATTTGTTTATAACAGAGGCTCTCTTAGTACTTTTGGCTTTGTTATGTCAAAGTCGTGGCTCTTTCAAAAGTTATTGCCGAATCAGAAACGATTATATAGTGACAGCTTGGTTGCTAGAATTGATTTTCTTTGGTGTTGCGTAGCCGTGCGATCTTTCTAATAATGATTAGTTATTTAGTTTTTCAATTTTCTTCTCCAAGTAGCTAAACCACTATTTCTTTTGTTCGCTTTACAATTGTCTCAAATGGGTTTTGCTTACTCATACTAAGGAGCTGTGGTGGCTTAGTGGATAGGTCGCTAGACTACGAAACCAAGAGTTGCGGGTTCGTATCCCGCTCTCGCCAATTCAATCGTTGGCATTTTTACCGCCCAACTCGACTCAGGCTGTAATAAATGAGTACCTGGAGGTCAAACTGTGGGGTAATAATAGGCGGTCGGTACGTAGTCATGTTACTACCCTTGTGTACCATAGGCTCTAGATTGTAGCAGACCTATCCTGTTACGACCCCATAGGCCTTCGTGGCCTGTTACGGGGAATTATTATTATTATTATTATTACCCATACTAACTTCAATATTACATTTAGAGACATTGCAACAGATTTTCGATGAGCATACGAACTTTTTACACAACACAAGCAATCAAATAAACATTCAAAAAGGTATGATTTAATATATTATTGTTAACAATGTTTGGCAAAGGATGTTTCTGTAAATTATATCAGATAATTAAACATGGCATTAAGTAAATATTTGAAGTGGTGTGGCAGGTAGATTATCTTTATCGTTTTATCCTTGTGAACAGTGAGTCATACGAAAATTATTCATTTAGGAGAATTATTTTTATTATGTTTTATTGGAATCAGGCTAGTAAATTTGTTAATTGGAGCTCATATCTGGGAATATGGATTTATTTGTTGTAGTGGAATTAAAACAAATATTTTTATGGTATCATTGCAAGTTACACTTGTAAATAAGTTCGTTACTGCAATTTAAACCTTACTGCTCTAATCCCTAAATGCTAGTTTATGGAGTATGGCTAATTAGATGAATAATATTATAATAAACTACAAGCTTTTTTAATTTTCATTGAAGGAACTAGATAAATATATTATCATCATCAAGTAAAATCTAGAAAAGGACTCACTAGGCTTGTTTCTTCAATTTAGCAACACATAGCTGCACTATGTTCTTGAAATTATATCTTATTGTGCTTAAAATTAAATAGCATAAATAAAAAAAAACTTTTATTTAACTAACAAGATAATGAAACATAGGGGCGTTATAATTTGTAGTCCAAATGATTAGTTGAGATTAAGACTATCATCTGATAAATTAGAAGAAGAAATGAAGTATGACACATTCATTCCAAATCTTATGAGCTAGTGAAAAATTTTATTGTTCTTAACTATGAAATAGTTTGTGCAGTATGTAGTGATGCTTGTATATAATTCATTTGCATCATGTGGTTCATTGAAGTGCAGGAGGGTAATGTAACTGTTCTAATGATATGATTATATTATATATTATAAATGGGTGAAAGTGTTTGGTGAAATCAAGGATGCCAATGAGGCAGGAGGAGGATTTTGATTGCTGATTTATTGCACATGAGTTATTTGCAGAGGTAGGTATAAACCGTGCTCCGTATTCTGCACGACATTCTCGGATATCGCATATTGAGTGAGCATTCCATAAATTTATAGAGGTGCAATAATGGCACATTATGAAAATGTATAGGATTTCCTGCATTACTGCCCAAGGGAAACATCATTGCTATCAATTAAATCTGGATTTATTCATGAACCATCGAACATCGATCATGAAATACACGAACGATCGTTGCTATATATTTTGTAATGTCAACAGAACATCAACGCCTATTACGCCGATGCATCAGAGTGAGACGGAATTCGTGACTGGCACAATCGTTGGGGGCAGCAATAGTAACGATTGCTACAGAAAGTTTGTAACACTTGCATTCTCTATAGTAGCTAAGCATAGCTGGCTGGAGTTTCTAGTTCAATCCTTAACGTAGACTATAAAGTAGATTATTTCTGTCAATTTCTTGAAATATTATTTTCATTCAACACAGGAAAAAGGAACAATAAGCTTTACCACCCTCCATGACGGTGTGAGCAGTCATGTTGTTAATGCTGTGATAGATCTCTTTTATTGTTGCTGATAGGAGATACTGGAACATTTGCCATACTCATGTGATACTGGTTTGAGTGATTATGATTTGTTTTCCATAATGAAGAAACTACTACAAGAGAAAAATTATAACTGAAAACCTCAAATGCTGGTAGTGTACTACACCAGAAGAAAGTGGTGAACATGGAGGAAGATTATATTGAAGAAGTGTTATGGGGTTTTGTCGCTGGTAATAAAGAAGTTTTAAGCAGTTAAAAATATAAAGTAAACAGTGGGAATGGTATTAAAGGAAAATAAACAAATTGTATCAAAAAATAAAAAAGAAATCTAAGAATTAATACATTTAAAATCTAAGGAATTTAGGCAAAAATATTGTAACAAGAGTGCAAAGCTCAATGTTCAGGTGTAGAAAATAACAAAAAGAAGTGGACTTACAATTTCCTAAACACTCAAAAGAAATATTTTTATGAAGATTGTTAGGAAAAGAATGGAAGCAGAAAAATAGGAAATGAGCAGTATTATGATAACACAATACAGCAAACAAGAATTAAATGAAAAAGAAGCTCTTATGAAGTTGTTAGCAGTAAAAAGAACGTCAACAAATTTTAATATTTAATAATAAAGGCGAGAGGAAAAACCAAATAAAATGCTAGAGATCTTCGCAGTATGGAGAAGTTATGCAGGAATTAACAAAAGATTACAAAAAAAAAGGAAGGACTGGGAGGAATTAAAAAAATTTAAAGAACAGAACGCCAGTTTAAAGAATACCAAGACTTAAAGCTCAAAAATATAAAATATAAAAAAGAACTAGGTAAAATACAAAACACGATTGAGAAGCCAAAGAAATAAAAGAAAGCAATTAACGTTATAATGCATAGAAGAAAATCGACATAGGAGATAAGGGCGCGCATAATGAAGATTTAAAATTTTATGAAACTAAAACTAGAAGCACACTATCATAAAGAATAAAGCCAAATTAAAACATTTCAGAGAAAAGAAGGTCTGTATCTGTATCACTTAACAGAAAGAGAAAGAGAAATGCAGAAATCAAGTAAGAGCCACAAGAGGAAAGAAATAACAGCAAACAAACCCAAATTGGGTAAACTAATTTATAGTAAATTAATACTAGAAGGAATATAATGGGAATAGAACATGGACAAAGGGCGTTTTGGAAAAAATTATAAAAAAACTGAAACTGCATACAAGCGGACAACTTACAGGAAACGACCAAGTAACAGTAAGGAATATGAATATAATTAGAATAGATACAACGAAAAAGGAGCAATCAAAAGTTTAATAATAATTATGAAGATATAGTGGCGTTCAGGAGATTAAACTAAGAAATGCGGAAGTTCTCAAAAATTACATTATTTTTATCAGAAACGCAAAGGAAAGATACTATGGAGTAGGTTTTACTGTAATAAAAAAAAAGTATATTAAACAAACATCCCCCAACTGAAGGAAGGGATTGCGACACTAATTTTACGAAAAAAATAGATTACATTATAAAACGAATACCAAGATGTTATAATACTCCTAGGGCATCTGAATGCACAAGTAGGAAGGGAGGAAATATACATCATGTGCAGCAAAGGGAAAAGTATATATTTAGAAAATGACAATGGAGAAAAAGGATATGTAAATAAACTTGAAGGTAATGGGCACTGTCTTTGATCAGAAATATATTCACAAAATAACCTAGATATCACCTGACGATAGGACAGGGAATTAATTGATTATAGATAGAAAATATACAAGAGCTGTAAAAGAACACAGAAGTTATAGGACGGTAGATGTAAATTCAGACCATAACAAAGATAAAAATTCAAAACTTTCACGAACAAAAAGAAGAGACAGAAGAACGGAAGAAGTTTAATATGAAAAAATTGCAGAACATAGAAATAAATTTTGAAGGTTTAACAAAAACATTGAAAGTAATTCTCAATAACAAAACAATAAAAGTTGCAGAATTTTTGAAAAGTGAACAGAAGAGTCGATAAAAGAATATAGTAAGAAGAAAACATGCCCAACCAGTGGAAGATGGCAGTTGCGCCCCAAACATAAGAAAGGCGATAGGACTGTTTACGATAATTATCGGGCGATAGCACTCCAAGATGTCGTTTAAGATAGTAGCAACAATAATAATGAATAAACTATATAGAAGAATTAGATGAATATCGTGGAGGTTTTATGACATGATAATTAATACTAGACCTGATCTTTGAAATAAAGCAAATACTGCATAACTCACGAATAAAGAGTGCTTAGAAATTAGATTAATTAAAATGATTCTATGAAATACTACTACCAATTAAGTGACTATAGAAGGAAGTATATCTACAGAATTTGAAGTGAGGAGGGGTTTGAGACATGAAGACTTGGCAACAACAAGGTTTAATTCAACTTAGAGATAATAATCAGAGAAAGTGAAATACAAAGAAATAATCTAATATACAATAGACAACAATGTATAGCCATGTAGTGCTGATGACGAGAAGAATAAAGTAATAGGTCTAGTAAAAAGAAATCCATTATTTTTCCAATAGATGGCTTTAATAAATTGTATCTCGCGCTCTAAAAGCTCGATCGGTTTACATTAGATGGCGTTAGAAAGCTCACATTTCGTACTAAAAAAACTTATTTGACAGTTTTGTTTGAGCTCACGTCAAAGATGGACACCAGCAAAGAGAAAATACGCTATATTTTACAGTTTTTCTTCGATAAAGGTAAAAACGCAAGCCAGGCGACTGAAAATGTGAATAGCGTTTATGGTTATGATACTGTAACAACTAATCAAGTGCAGTTTTGGTTTCGTCGATTCCGTTCCGGTAATTTCGATGTCAAAGGTGCACCACGCTCTGGAAAGCCAATTGTCGAAAATGTGGATAAAATCATGGAAATGTTCGAGTCCGACCGTCACATAAGCACTGTTTCTATTGCCCAGAAGCTAAACATTGCATAAAAAATCCTTTTAAACCATTTGGAAAAGGCCGGATACAAAAAGAAGCTGTGGGTGCCACACAAGTTAACGCAAAAAAACCTCCTGGACCGAATCTCCATCTGTGAATCGCTGCTGAATCGCAACAAAGTGGACCCGTTTCTGAAGCGGATGGTGACTGGCGATAAAAAATGGATCACTTACAACAACGTCAAGCGAAAACGGGGGGACGAGGCGCGAGTCCAACACTAGAAAGCTGATTAAAATAAACAGTACAAGACAATAATTTACTCGTACTTAAAATTTTGCTACGTCATTGAAGGTAACCGTGCGAGCTCGCCTACATGGCCTTCGCCATTATCGCCTGCGTGCTCCCTCCTAGCGGCCAAGCGCTCCCCCCGTCCTCCCGCAGTCGGCCCGGTAGCTCTCCGAGCGTGCTGTGATTGGTCGGTTTAATTAATTTTTAATCGGCTATAACTTATTTATTTGACCTGGGATCAAAAAATTTAATTGTAATTTTTTGTTCGTCTCGGTTTGATCTATCCGGTAATATAAATTTCCCGAAACATTTTATGAACACCCGGTATATTAAAAATCCTGAGCTTCAATTTTTTTCGAGTTCCTATTTTACCAACTTTTATTTTAAATTCATGTTTATCTCATGATAACAAATCATTTTTATTCTAATAAATTTTTTGTATCTTCAACCGTTTAGATTCGCGACCGATTTTGCGACCTTGTGACCAAACGGCAAGGCCGATTTTTACCAAAAGCTTCGCACTGCGTCCCCTATCTACAAGTAACTTGCATACCAAATTTCAAGTCTCTAGCTCTTACGGTTCTCGAGATATCCTGTTTACTGACAGACCGACACACGCACGCACGCACACATCAATTGTCAAACATGTACAAATGATCTTTAACATATCTGTTTTGCATTAAATTTTAATATCAACTCATAATTTCAAGGTTTTCTTTCGAAATAATGCGTTATCCTTATATCGTGCATATGTGTTGTTATTCATGATGGCAGCATTAAAGTAATACACAGAATTTTGTTTGTTTCATGGACACTGAACGAAAATATAAATTGAATTGAAATTACTTAAGCAACATGTTTCAGCATTTGTTCTTGTAGGAATATTACGACCACGTAAAAACGTTATGGGCTGATCCTGGAATTCAGAATACCTTCAACCGCTCCAACGAGTTTCAGCTGATCGACAGCGCAAAGCAGTGAGTATCTCAAGCCGAAACGAAACCAGAAATAAAGCAAACTGTCTCAAATTAGTTTTTTAGATCGCATAGACGCCATTCGGCAGGCAGACTATGTTCCTACCGTTCAAGATATGCTGTTCTGTCGCATGATGACCATAGCAATATCTAAAATCGAGTTCAGCATCGCCTACAAGGGCGAGAAGGTCGAGTTTTGGATGTACGATGTCGGTGGGCAACGAGGGGAGAGAAAGAAATGGATATCGGTAACCTGCATTTATTAATTTATTCATACTTGATCATTGTTCATGATCAAATTTCCCTTTTATTTATGTAGTATATTTACAATTGGTTTTATAAGATTGTTTCCTTTAAAAATTTTAGTTGCTCTAGATAAACACATGTGATTTGGTACACATATTTCTTTAGTCACGGGTGTAGTCCTATTGAAAGAAATCTTATTTATTAACTATTTTATACTACCAAATGAGTCAAAGTAACCAACAAAACAGCTAGAATTAAAATTAAAGTGAAAATCATTAGAGAAAGGCCACTAGAGATTATTGCAACCAATTCAAAAATTGCTATCTATAGAATTTCGATCAAAGATCTGTTTAGAAATAAAGAAAATTTGTTTTTCATAACCTGAGTAATGTAGAACACAGTTCACATATGCTATAAGAAACTCATTGTAAGTTATTGCTATTGAAGAAACAAAAAAGACAACAAAATAAACTAAATTAACAATTTCAATGTAAAATATCAGAACTCTACACATGGAGGGAAAATTAGGAGAACTGAATAAGATTTGATGGGACATCTTAAAACTGTGTCAAGTAAGAGGAGCAAAAGAAGATAATGTTAAATTAAAATCTGGCCATACCTTTTATCCATAATGAAAGCTTAGAAATAAAAGAAATGAAATCAGTATAGATAAATTCGGATATAAAGAAAGGAATAATAGAAGCGAGATGTTAATCTCATACTTTTGTTCGGTTCGTCGATAACCGAAAAAGTATCTCAATAAATTTTATTTTCACTATTTTTCCTGCTTCTTCGGCCCTGCTCTCACAAGCCAAGTTAGTACCATTGGGTTCTTTGTTGTTTAATCTATAAGTCCCTAAACTTTCATGCAGTTCGGTTATACACATGAAAATTTGCAGTCAGCTCTTGGACTAAGTGTAATGGTGGACCCAAGTTTCATCGACGCAAAAAGTCCGACTCGTTTCGCTGAAACCGCTTAACCAGGGCCTTAGAAATGTTTAGTCGAATGAATTTTTGCGCGGACAGCCTTTTATGCCCAATTCTTCAGTCAATATATAACAAACGCGTTCTTTCGATATGCCCTCAGCTTCTGCTATCTCTTTAACCTTCATTTGATGGTCATCCAGTACCATTTGGTGAACTTTTTTAGTGTTATCGGTGAAGGTCGCAGTTGTTGCTTATCATCAGCCAAGCTGGTATGACCACGTTTAAATTCAGCTGCCCATCTTTTCACGGTAATAAATGATGGGACAAAGTCCCCATAAACGGCGTCTAACTCGGCTTTAATTTGCGTAGGCGTATTACTTTTCAAATGCAAGTATTTAACTAAGGCACGGTATTCAATTTTTTCCATTTTTACAAAAGCACCGATGTAGACCGATGCAAACAACTAAGCGTCCAAAATGGCTGAAATTTTTACAGGTATCTTTCAAAACATGTACAATTGTAGTAACAGAATGGTTTTGACGAATGTCATCTTTATGTTGAGGCTCAAAACTTTTCAGACTGTCCACGTGTTTTGATGTTCTTATCAGCAAGATTATGTAAGTACATTTTCAATTATGCTAAATGAGTCTGAATCTTGTCTTCTAGTCTCTGCACTTAGGTGCGGAACAAAATAATATATGTAACTTAGAATGTCTGCTTTTTGGTTTTTCCACTAAAAATTGAGTTGTGAATTTCCTTGAATGGAATCATCATCTCATTAACACTCGTAATTCTTCTGGACTGACAGCATCATGAAACTTTTAGAGCACTAGTTTTATATGTACTGCTTGTTGGTAGGTGTGTCTGAGTTGATAAAATGCAAATATCGCATTTTGTTTTTCTATTTGTTTACTGACATAATATCAGCTATAACATCCATACACAATCGATGTTCAGAGGACCAGTACGGTCTTATATGTGGGTATCATATGTATTGAATTCAGTTACAGTAAGTGTTAAATTATTTTTGCGACATGTATACATATTTGTTGGTATTTTCATCCATCAATTCATCTAGAAACAATTATAAAGATAATCTGCTGGACTCTTTCTATTGATGGTTACCAGAAAATGAATTATACTTCTCTACTCTAAATCATAGTTGTTTTTACAATGGCATATGACTAGCTGTATTTTGTATAATGGCTGGGCTTTGAACATTTGGAGCTTGATAAACAAGGAAAGGATACTAAACATCGCGGTTTTCAAAATCAACAAAACAGAAGTTGTTCACTTTTTCCTTGATATCGCCATTTACTTCTGTAACTGTGCCACCTGGTGTGGTTTATAACTCTCTGAAGTCCCCAGATTAGGACTATATTGTAAACAGTAGCACTATATTATAACTGAATGAAGGAAGATGAATAAATGTACGAGAGAGGGATAATGCACGTTTGATTTCTCACTCTACTGTCTTATACTTTACATTATTTTGTGATTTTGACTAGACTAGTGTAACATGAGATTTATTTGGTAATTTTTTAAATTATTGGCTTACTGGTACTGCAGCCACAATGACTTATTGTGCCCACTAACATGCACATACTTAAAGCTAGGATATTACATACACCCATGGGTTGAGCGAGACTCGAACTCAGGCTCAGGGCAGAGGAACGATGATCTTGACTACTGAGCCATTACAGCTCTTGTTTGGTATTATTATGCATGTAATAATGTTCACCGATATTCAAAAAGTACATTAACCCCCTCCCCACTGTTATAGGAATTATGTAAGTTTATACTATTTGCTCTAATGTATGTCTATGGAACACAATCCTATTACTCCTATCGATTTTATGTTCGAAGTCCGAGTATCAGTAATTAATTGAGAGAAATTAAAACAGACTGCTCTGCCTCAACAAATATTTATCTAACGTTGTTCTAAGGGAAGAGGGGCAGAAAGTGACACATATTTTTTTCAAAGGTTAAATATCTCAAAAAAATACAGTGAAAAGTTCAGTACATGAGTAATATATGTAAATTTTACTTTCAAAATGATCTTCATGCACAAATCATACCATGAAAAGTGCAAGTTACAACTTTCTCTTTAATACTATCCATGAATATATCAACCTAAGAGCACATTTTTTCAGGTATTTGAGGACATTCAGGCAATATTGTTCCTGATTGCAGCTAGCGACTTCGACCAAACGCTTCGGGAGGACGATACGAGCAATAGACTCAAAGAGGCGTTCAAGGTGTTCAGCGACATTTTCTGGAGCAGGTGAACCATACAACTTCTAGCTGCACAAAATAATTTATTGTCTGTGCAGATTCGTGAGAAAAAGCGGGAAAATTGTGTTCCTCAACAAGCAGGACCTGCTGAAACAGAAGGTAGAAAGCGGACGCCGGCTCGAAAAGTACTTCTCCGATTTTGCGAGCTATAAGGTGCCAAACAAGAAGGTGGACGCCTGCAGTGAATACGAGAGGGCGAAATTCTACATGCGCGACAAAATAATAGTAAGCGTAAGTTCCTGTTGCCTAATAAGAACGAGTAATTTGTGAATTTCAGCATATAGCCCAAAACAAGCCAGGGACAGAGACGGTGGACTTGATGCCTGGGCCTACCTGTGGAGGTTAACATTAAATCGCAGCCGGTTTATATTCATTTTACTGTTGCAACCGACACGAACAACGTGAAATTAGTGTTTGACAGCGTCAAAGATATGATCCTAATGAAAAATATTCAAGATGCTGGGTTGAGTTAATTGATGAATAAACTTGAGATTCGCTACAAATTTTTTATTTATATATTTTTACAAACAACTTACATATCGTAATTTAGATAATCCACTGTTGTGTAAAACTAAGTGTATTCATTCAGATAAATAACAAAATAAAATTCATTTTTAATTTCCATTATAAGTGTTCTGTACAAAAGTATCAATATGAATTGCTAATAAAAATAATACCTTTAATTCACTTTAAAAGCGACCACTTTAGTTGTTCCTTGGCCGACTGTAGAACCTGAAACAAAAGAGACTCTTGTTTAGTTTGAATAAGACAATTAGACTTAGGTGATGATAAATATCAATAGCAAATTACTACAATGTTAGGAAAGGTTTAAAAAACTTGAGATCTTCAATGTCGTGAAGAATTTAAAAGTTGAGCGAAATTTTTTATCAAGGGTATTAAGGAAAAATAACTTATTGATTATTGGAGTATTTAAAGATCCCATCAACGCATAATTAATTTCCTTTGGTAATACTCCATATAATTTTTTTGAATCTGTTTTGGTGATCTTATAAGGGCATTATTATTTTTGACCAATTCTTCTCTCATGTTCACTTTTCTTTAAAGCATATTTCACTTTTAACTCATCCTCACAACCAAAAATCAAGATATACGGTTTGGTAACTTTGATGACTAATATGATCATCACTGCAGCTAATTTATTGTTCAGAGGACAATGCCAAATGGAATGTGTAGGGGCTCCATTATGTTCTAAAGACATATTCGATCATTTTTGCAGGCCAATTTAGAAAATAGACATCTGAGCATTGAGAGATACCATTACCACATATTAAAAGAAAACGATCTTGACAACTTGCTTTTATAATGGTAATATAGACTTTTGTATGACTACTAGTATTAGTTATGAATGTTGGTGATATTGTCACAAGCAAAAGTTTTATACAGGGCCCAGTAGGGAGGTGTTACGTTTTTATAACATTGCAGGTGGAGGAACTAGCACATGCGCAATGGTTGATATACAGTTACCATTTCAGTAGCCATGAAGCCATCGACGATTGAATAACACGCCTTTATTTACGACACCTTTGTTGTAACCCATCATTCACTGGTGTAGACAGCGAACATTTCGAACTCACTTCAATGTTGCTCGACGCGGTGCCGTCCCATCTCACCCAGCAATACTGAAATGGTTTAAAAACTTCAGAACTGTGGGGCCTGGGCTAGCTTGGGGAGGTGATTCGCCTGTTAGAATACCAGAAAACATTGAAAGAGTTCGACAGGTTGTGGAGGCTGGCCCTCGCCATTCAGCGATACGATACTGTCTGTATGTCAGACAGGTCAATTCGCTGAATTTTGCATTTTAACCTTCACTTTCATTCTTACAAAATCATGGTGGTCTAAGAATTGAAAGAAAAACATGTACGTTGGTTTACTTTTGCAAAAACGATGCTGTAAACCTTGGAAAATGACTGTATTCTTATAACGACTGACGAAGCTGGTTGGAAAATAATCAACGAGAAGTCCATTAAAGGCTTCTATAAAGTGAGAGAGTAACTGTGTGGCATGGAATAGCCCAATTTGATATAATTGGACCCTACTTTTCACGAGAAAACTGTCGCATTGTGACGGTCAACTCGGAGCGTTATCTTACGACGATGCGAGAATTTTTAATGCCTAAATTGAGAAGACGTAGGATTGGCCTCGACAGTTTAGTTTCAACAGAATGGGGGTACCTGCCATACCTTAAGAAATCCATGGCTTTTTTAAGGGAATATTTTCCAGCGCTCCTCATTTTATTGCACAGGAATGTGGAGTGGCCCCCCCTTGACCACCGGATCTTCCACTGTGTGATTATTTCTTATGGGACTACCTGATATTTAAAAACTACAGACTCTTGAAACTTATTCGGAAGCCAAAAATCAAGAAATTCTAGCAATTCCATACTATGCTTGAAAGGTGCATGGACAATTTTTCCACTCAACTGTAACAATGCCTGGACAAGAACGGTCGCCATTTGGATTTTGTTATTTTTCACACCTGAATTACATTCTTTTAGTTTGTTGTTTATGTTTCTTAAACATACATGTAACCTTTGGAAAAAATTGAAATTGGTTCAAAAATTAGCAATTGCCTACTAACAAAATAACAATCATTCAGACTTATTTCCTGTGTGAGCTATTATGCTTGCTAATGATAAGAATAAAAGTCATAGTGACAATGTTCATACATGTAAAAATTGTTCAAGTTCTTGTATAAAACAAAAAATACCAGATAGGATAACTTAATACATGAGACGTTTTAGAAACGCTTGTAATTTCAAAAAGTGTCAGTCATTTATATTAAGAGTCGCTTTGCGACAGAGAATACGAGTAGACATGTATGCTGACCCTCGTGCATCAAAGTCAAGCGGACGTATTTGCTGACCTGTCCGTGCTTGCGTTATCAAGCCTTAAGGTCATTCATATTCAGCTATTTCAATTTTATATTTTAATACGCATCATTTACATAGCGGCGGATTAATAATTTAGGCAGCTATACTGCCCGTCGGTAATGACAATGGTCAACAATATTCTTATAATCTGCAACAATGCATGGCTAATTCACCAATGAATATTTCCCAAACCAAATTCCTCAGCACCATGCTACAAAATTCTATTTTCCCAAATCAACATCTTCAACAGTTGGGCCGCTTGCAACACCAAACTCAGCAGTGCCAACTACCTTTATATTCTCAGTATTCCTAGTTACAATTATCACAATATTCACACCAATTGCCGAATCGCGAAGAGTGCGGCCAAGTCCTTAGTACAAACGAGAGCGACAGTGATGAAAACCAAACAAACGATAATCCCAAAAAAGGACACAAACGAAAATGACGCAAACAATCAAACACTTCGCCCTTATTACAAGACCAACAACAACAACCTTTATTACTAGTAAATTAATATTTGATACTAGCGCAAGACCCTCCAAATAATCCACCACAAGCATCAACTTCAGTAATAAATAAACCGCTACCCATTTTTGCACAAGGCTTGATAAATTATATGATAAAATGGCAAAAAGTTTAACCGCAGTAGCAGAAATCAAACAATAGATGACTAAGAGCCTAACTGATAGTGTAGTTAAAATAAACGCAGACCCCTGAAACATACAGAAAACTAAATTAAATGAATGAAGATGAGATTATATACCACTTCTACCAAATTAAACAAGATCGACTGAGAATAACAAGGAGATATTCAACATTCGATCGCTGGAAAATATAGTTGTCAGTTTTGAACCCCCAAGAAAAAACAGAAATAGTATAATCTACAAGATGCCAAAATTATGGACATACTCGAACATATTGCAAAAGGCCATATACATGTGTGAAATAAGATTTGCACCAGAACCAGGGACACTAAGGTCACAAGCATATTTTATGAGTGAGTACATACGGTTAATTACAATGCTGCTCAGTTTACCAAGAACTTCAAAAAAAAAATCAGCCCAGTAGTCAACCATCAACTCGAAGACCTTTTTACCTTCAACTAACAGAATGAAATTTCCCATATATGAAAAGTTAAGAACCTTTCCAACAACGCCCTAACTGCATTCATCAAATCCAACCAACTCACACAAAGCCTCAAACCAACGCTACCCAAACCAAGATTTGACCCTCCAACAATTCCTTGATAAATTTAAAAACCTCTTTAATCAGCTCCTTCAACAAAACAGCATAATCTTAAACATGTTAATTACAATCATTATCAAATTAACTCACTAATGGCTAACTTTCTTCGAGTAGCTTCATGGAATGCCAATGGAGTGTAATATAAAAATCTTGAAATTGAAAATTTTCTACATATAAATAGTATAGACATTCTGCTCATCTCAGAGTCATTTCACTAATAGATCGTACATAAAAATACCCTACTACTCTGTGTATCACACAGAACACCCTAATGGTACTGCACAACGTGGTTCAGCAATATCTATTACCCATTTTGAACAACCAGAATACAAAATAGAATTTTTACAAACCACGACAATCCAGGCTGGAAAGCTTACAACTCCATTATTCATTTCGGCCATTTACTGTCCTTTAAGACCCAATTTAACTCACCAAATGTTGCAACCATTTTTTAACATACTAGGCCAATCATTTTTAGTAGGTGAAGATTTTAACGCCAAACATACCCATTGCGAATCCCGTTTAAACAACAAAAGAGAGAGCATTCTTTAAACTTATTACAGATAACAATTATAATTTCTTATTAACTGGGAGCCCTACTTATTGGCCATCTGATCTAAATAAAGTCCCAAATCTACTGAACTTCTTTATCACCAAAGGGCTTTCCTCAAATTACACGCGTGTCACTTCCAATTATGATCTTGTGTCTGATCATAGCCACAATTAGCAGAAGTATTATCTACAAAACAGCCAACTCTTGAATCAGTAATAGGAAGAATGATTGAGATACCTCAAGGTTTACGTTCAGCAATTTAAGACTAAAAACCACAGAAGAATATGTTACTAATAATTTAATAACTAAGGTACAGTATGCAGGTTGGACTCAACCAACAAACATTAAAATTCGTAGTCCCAACATTTCTAATGAAATTATAGCAATCGTGAAGCAGAAACGAAGGGCAAGAGCACAATGGCACCGCACACATAGTGTTGAATAAAAGAGAAGGTTCAATCAACTAAATAATAATA
Organism: Sinelater perroti; assembly: GCA_036346155.1. Taxonomy (NCBI): domain Eukaryota; kingdom Metazoa; phylum Arthropoda; class Insecta; order Coleoptera; family Elateridae; genus Sinelater; species Sinelater perroti. The sequence goes on from JARFIY010000276.1 coordinate 1,315,252, forward strand.
AACTTAGAAATCAATTACAAGCTGTTCGGAATGAATTGTTCCAAACGTATTTGCAATCGCTAACTGTTAACTATAATTCAATTTGGAAAGCTACCAAGGGCATCAAGAAACCACAAACCCATATCCTACCAATACACGATCAAGGACCTTCGTGGCTACGATCTGACAAAGAAAAAGCAGAAGCATTTGCAAATCACTTTGAAGGCGTTTTCCAGTCAAATTTCGATGATGTAGATGAGGAAGTTGAAGAAGAACTATAATTTCCACTTCAAATGTCATTACTAATACATAAGATCAGCTTTCAAGAAATTGAACACGAGATACAATGGTTAAGAAACAAAAAAAGCTCTCCGGGGTCATGAGCTCATAAGCGGCAACCGTATTCAAATAGTTACTTGAACACGGATTACGATTTCTCCAAATCCTCGCTAACCAAGTCTTACCTACTGGCTGCTACAATTAAAATTTGCACAAATAATTCTTATTCCTAAACCTGCTAAACTTCCCAATGAAATAACTTCCTATTGTCCCATCAGCCTCCTGTCATTGGTGCCAAAGTTACTTGAGAAACTAGTCTTGCGACATATTAAGGAGAATTTGCTGCAACAGACATGGTTGCCTAACCATCAATTTGGTCTTAGACAGCATTCAATAATTCAGCAATGTCATCGTTTAACGAACATAATTCAAACTGTATTCTAAACTAAAAAATTCTATACCAATGTCTTCCTGGATGTAAGACAAAGTTTTGACAGAGTGTGGCATAGAGGTCTACTTTTCAAAATTAAGAAAACGTTATCTTCCTAGTTAAAATTGGTAAGAAAGTATTCCAAGTTAAGACATCCATGCCGGTGTACTCAGGTAGTGTGCAAGGGCCTTTATTATACCTTCTACATAGCTCTGATCTACCTACAGCAGCACCAACTGAAATTGGCACATTCGCTGACGACATGGCGATACTCACCTGTAATGAACACCCGGTAGCACCATCAACTTATTTACAAACTCACTTAAATGTCAATAGAGCAGTGGGTAATTAAGTGGAAAATTAAAGCGAATGAAAGTAAATCAACACACGTTACCTTTACGACCAAACACCAAGTTTGTCCACCTGTCGCCCAACGTAATACTTCCATTCCCCAGTCCAATAACGTCAAATACTTGGGCCTATACATTGATAGTAGATTGACGTGGAAAACTCATATTCTTAAGAAATGCAAGAAAATGGACTTAAAATTGAGGAAACTGTATTGATTCATCGAAGAAAGCTCCTCATTATCATTATCCCTATCCCACAAAGTACTCTTATACAAGTGCATAATACAACCCATTCGGACATACGATTGTTTGCTGTGAGGCTGCTAAGTCAATCAAACATTGAAATCATTCAACAATTCCAGTTAAAAACCCTTTGGAGCATGATAGCTACTCCTTGGTATATGACTAACCAAACCCTTCATATGGACCTTAACATCTCCTCTGTAAGAGAAGATCAATCAGTATACTGTAAAGCACCACACCTCCCTGAAGCTTCACCCCAACGAAGTTGTGGCACCTATTACAGAAAATCCTCCCTAAAGACGCCTTAAGAAATGGCGAAAAGAACTTGTAGACCAATAGCGGACTGACTTCACTGGAAGTTCTTCCACTCATGCCTTGATATGCCGTACCATAAGCTCATAGAATGTACTACTATTCTGAATGCTTATTAAATTTTGCTCAATAAAAATATTAAGGACTTTTTTCATTGGAATGGTGCATAACTCCTAAAATATTTATTCTTATTTCTATTGAAACGTCTTGCATATGAATGACCAATTTGTACACATCAGAAGCTTTTTAATTCTTTAAATAGTAGGTGAGACAGAAAAGACGACTTTTGGTAATATTAAATGTTTGCCCCAGTAGTCTTAATGAGATACTTTTAAGCTTAAGTAATTTGTAAATCTTCAAACATATCCTCGGTCAAATCCTTTCGTATTTTTCTCTTACATTTGTTTTTTACAATCATTCCTAGGCAGGATACGTTGTAATTTCTTTGAACTGTTGTAGAAAAGCAAATAATCCTAGCATGACATTATTGAAACTCCTTTTGGTCTTCCCTTATGAAGAGTTAGCATGGATTATTCATAATATTAAAAAAGTAAATACATTAAAGAATACATCCAACATCTAGCTGCTTGCACTTATTTAGTATATTAGTTTTTGTTTCTTATTTCTACACCCACAATTTACCACAAGAGGCACTATTAATTATAATTTTTTCGTCAGTCTTATCATTGTTTAGATTAAAATGAAGTATTTTAATGTTGAGTATTTACCAATTATTTCTTCTTATGCATCACGAATTTCTTCACTATAATCACGACATAGTGCTTAATTTTGGTATTATTATATTTGCTGCTCCTTTATGCACCTTAAGCAATTCCTCTATACGTTTCTTTTTTCTTTGATATATTCTTTGCTTATACATATGACCGATTTTTGAATCTTTGAGTCATTTAGTAATCCCATCATTCCTTTTAAGTATACACATCATATAATAGCAAGGAACATATTTGTTGTCACTATGTTAGTTTCTCTAATTATTATAGTCTTACTAATTAATAAAATTATATTATTCATTGTAATCCATGTTATATTTCTAAAGTTCTTGGTCACATCTACAATCTTCTATTTGAAAATGATGTTTAAATTTCCTAACCGCGTTTTACTTACTTTGCTAATAATCTTCAGTTCATTCATTTGTTACTTGCAGAATAGAAACTCTCTGCACTTTCATAAATAGGACCTGTATGACTTCCTAGTATACTCAAAAAACTGTTTTTACGAGCAAAATTAGTTATGGATATTACAGCAGCAAGTATCGGAAAACAACAACGTTTAAAGCGGTGCAGTTGTGTAAATTTAAGAGGAAGAGTGTTAGACTAGTTAGGGAAGTTCAAAAAAAACTCTCGCAGTTCAAGTAGCAACGTTCTACTACACAATGGGTAAAGAAACGATATTTTTATTTAGTTTTTTAATATCGATCAATTTTTTTCACAAAAAGGTACACAAGGAACGCTTAAAGGCATAAAAGTAATGCCTATGGGAGGGGTTGGAATAAGTCCTATGTCCAGTTAGTCCAGCATACAGAACACAAAACTATGCAGAAAAGAATTATGTTACCTTGTAATCACACAAGATCTGGTCTTTTATACCAGCAGATAGTTATTATTATGAAGATTTGACTAATTAGAGCAATGTAGAGAAAATTAGTGATAATTAAAGAATACCTGAAGTACTTTATTACTAAAAGAATTTAGAAATGATTACTAGTTCCTTTTTGAAAATTTTCGTTGTGTTGCAGTGCGTATTTGAATATAGACTACAGTGTCACGTAATGCCACCAGATGGCATTGCTGGAACACATAGAAAAAAAAGGTAGTGTATTATTCGTGCAGTTGTGGACAAGGCTGGAAAACTACGACAGTAGACAATTATGAGCAACGATAGAGAATGACCGAGGGAGTGACTACTTTGAATATTCATGAGGTTAGTAGGCATATGCAGGAACGCAGTACCAAATTGCGGAATTGTGCTTTGGTGAATATTGAAGTTCAGAGCTGGAAAAGAACTGTGCCGAAAATGGCAAAAAGGCGAATTACATTTGATGCATTGATGGATGCAAATAAGTTGGTTTTGCGAAACTTGTGGTGCTGTGAGTCAGTGATGTGACTCTAGCGACAACGCTGCTACGGAAAATGGAACCAACACGTTGAACATTGCTAGTCAGCCGGCAATCTCCTGGGGTAGATCGTCCTCTCAGACGTATTTTCTGTATTTACCGGATCTTGCATCAAGTGATTACAGCCTATAATGAGGCAATAAAATGTTCTCTTCTAATGAAGAATTTTAGTAATACAATTAGTTATATCAAAAAGTATTTGTATGAGTAGAGACCATAAAAAATTATTGTCATATTTTAATATAAAAGAACGCTCCCTAACATAATATTTTTTGTATCATATAGCTCAGGACAGACCACGTATATATGTCATCCTTATTATTATTTTATATATGGGTGGTTTGGAGGGTATAGTACAGCTTTTACTTATTTTTAAAATATATACTTCAAATATAACGATATCATTATCATTATCATTACATCATTACATATATTTAAGACGAATGTTTGAATTTATATATATATATATATATATATATATATATATATATATATATATATATATATATATATATATATATATATATATATATATTATATATATATATATCTGTCACAATCTAAGGTTATTGACTTTAAACGTTTTTAATTCGTATTTAAGATTTCATATATCAAGTGTTACACAATGCAATGTAATGCTATGAGAAAAGTAAACATCATTTGAACGGGTTTTTTTCTAGTTACACTTTAATACTGCCAAATTGAGGCTAAATTTCATCAAAATGACCTCATTCCAAAAATTAGTAATTAGTTTGGTTGAGTGCACATTCTTTTTAATTGTATTGAAATAAAGTAAAAGCCGGTGTCTTTAATGGTGTGAACGATATTTTTCAATTTTGATATTTCTCGCTTCTAATTAATTAATGAGATTTGTATTAATACTATCTTGCTTACTAGTTTACTCGCTAAAGAGTTTTATTTTTGTCAGAGTGGAGTTGTTTTATTATTGTTTGTTTTATTTAGTTTTTAATACAACTGCCACAAGTAAGTGTACGGAAACTAATTCTTTGAAAGAAAATGGATGAAAGACCTATCAGTGTACCTCCAGCTTAGCCTATTCGTGTAGTTTTTCTCCAGATTTTGTCCAAAGTTAGGAAAAATATTAGATTAGCTAATTTGATGTAGTATACATAAAGCCACAACTGTTTTAGCTTATGTTTGTGATAGTGCAAACAGCTTAGAAGATATTACAAAAGAAAAGGATTTTATCATGTTAACAGGAAAAAACTATGAAACACTTCCCCTTAGACTCTTTATCAGGGAAATGAATGACCAAAATCCCCCATATAAAACTCAAATTAAAACTAAACCAGATAACAGAAGTTAAAAATAAATACATTAAATGTAAGAACACTGAAAATGGAGGAGAGATTAGAAATGGTGAAATAAAAGGATATAATGGAATTAGTTTCTATATAAAAATAAGGTTATTAAAAGAATAGAAAAGATAAAAGGGTACTCAGAATAATAGCTTTAACAATAAAATTAAATGGAAAAAAAGACTAACAATAATACAAGTCCATGCACCTACCATGGCTGGATTGCATCTATGAAGGATTCAAAAAAAATTTACGATAAATTAGAAGAAGCATTAGAAATAGCAAGGTGCTAAACAAGAAAAATTATATTAATAGAAGGCTTCAACAGTAAAATTGGCAAGATATGAAAGAAGATGGAAATTCCCCTGGTCAATTCGGATGCAGCGTAAGAAATTATAAAGGGAGAGAATTAATAAGTTAATAAGAACAGACTATTTATAACTAACACTTTCGTTAAGAGAAGGAGGGGAAGAAAAAGAACATGGAAGTCCCTGAATAGAGAACACAAAAATTAAATAGATTTTATATCAACTACAAATAGAAATTTTATCACCAAAACAGAAGTAATAAATCAATTAGAACTACGTGCAGAACATAAAAAAATTAGCAATAATAAAGAAAAACACAAAAAGACTAGAGAAAACGGAAAGAAAAATCCATGTCAATAGCAAGAAGTTTTGAGAGAAAATAAATAATAAAGAAATGGGGAAAGTAAACACTCCAGATAGTTCCGAGCAGATTCAGTACAATGCTTTTAAAAAACTAATGAAAAATACTCTAGAAGAAGTGGAAGAAATGTCAATGTCGAAAGCTGGAAAATTAACGGAAAAAATCAAACAATTAATAATAAAAAAAAAGAAGATATAAAAAAGGAAACCACATTAGAAATGAAATAAAATATGCAAAACTTGATAAACTTACAAAGAAATTCGCAGAGATTTAAGAAAACACAAGAAAGAGAGAATAGAAGAAATTGTTGCAAAAACGGGATCAACAAAAAAGGTAAAAAAACGGCAAATGAAAACAATGGATTAGCAAATTAAAAAATAAGAAAGGGAAAGAAGACAAGGTAAGGAATAATACAAGTTGCAACAGACCATTACGATGAAGTATTTAAAAGCAGTAGAGAAACAATTCAACTCCAAAGAAGTATAAGCAATGAGCAAACTGAAATAGAAATGGAAGAAACACAGAAAGTCATAAAAACATTAAAGAAAGATAAAGCTCTGGGACATGATGGGATAGTCAATGAACAACTGAAATGGCTGCCTGAAGAAGCTGCAGAGGTATTAAAAAATCTTTTTAATAAAATAATACAGGATGAGAAAATCCCAGAGCAATAGAAAAAAGCTACAATAATACTGATTCATAAAAAAGAAAGTATTAAAGATAAATAAAGATAAAGATATTACACAACTATATATAAAGTATTTGCAACTATCATCAAAGAAAGAATAAGTAATATTTTAAATGACCAGAACAAGCAGGATTTAGAAGTGGTTTCTCAACAATGGACAATTTGCATACTATTAACCAATTAATGAAGCAGTGCCAAGAATATAACAAACACCCAGCCTTTGTGGATTTTTCTAAAGCATTTGATAGTTTAGGACACGACTTGATGATTCAGGCTCTAATTCAGCATGGGATACCTATGAAATATGTAAGAATCTTACAGGAATTATATAGACGTTAAAGCAAAAATAAGGCTAGAAACAAATGGAGAGGTTTTCAGAATTAAAGTAGGCATAAAACAAGGGGATCCTCATCCCCCAACCTGTTTACAGCCACTTTAGGGTAAATTTTTTGCAACTTGAAATGGGAAAAATGTGGCAAATAAGAGGTAAAAAATTAACAAACTTAAGGTTTGCTGATGATGTAATTCTGATATCGGAAAGTAGCGTATCACTAAAGATAATGCTGGAGTTAAGCAAGGAAAGCGGAAAGGTAGGTCTAAAAATTAACTTTGGCAATACAAACTTAATACCGAATAGATAACCAAAGAACATAACACTGGGTATTGAAAAAGTGAAATACATAAAAGTCACCTACCTATGGCATACAATCACATTTGGAAATAAAATTGAGCATGAAGTAAATAAGAGAATAGACATAGGTTGGAAATGTTTTTGGTCTATAAAAAAAACATCCTAAAAAATAGCAACATTTCTATAACTTTAAAAAGAAGTGCATTTAATAGGTGTGTGATACCATCAATAACATATATCAGCTATGTTAAAAACTAAGCGTTACACAAAATAAAGTGGAAAGATCTGTTAAATTTAAAAATAACAATAAGTGATAAAGTGAGGATTCAAGAAATAAGAAATAAAAATAGAACAAAAGACATTGTGATGATATGCTAACAACTAAAATGGAACTGGGTGGGCCATGGCTAGAGGAAAAGAGGAAGAAATTATCAACGTAGCTGGTCAATGATGAAACAGAAAAGTCAGTATAAATTCAAAGATAACGTATAGTACGCGTAAGTTAATAATTTCCTTGAATGAAAAAAATCACTTACATTAATTAAGGAACACCTGTTGGTAGAAATAAACGAATTTTGCAGATCTAAATAATGGTTCAAAATAACATTGATAAAGAAAATACAATTTGAAAAAAAAAGAATCAAGAGCTGAAACAGGTAATCCAGAGTTAAAAAAATAGATGTATTGGATAAGCAAATGAGATAGATGAAGCTAATAACAGGGAGTAGATGAAAGAACAAGGGTGGTGAATTACAACTGAAGGAAAAGGTGAGGGTAATCTTAACAAGGTTAGGGAGACAAAGTGGAAATAAAATCACACAAATTTTGATGGAATTCAAGTATTAGAAGAAGAAAATAAAAATTATAAAGTGGCACACGATGTTTGATACAAAAGTAACAAAGACGGGAATAGTTTGTTAGAGACTATGAGAGGACAATAAACCAAAAAATAAAATAAGAATAAAGTGGTTAAAAATAAATATAAACAAAAATATAAGTTAGTATAAGGAGAAGGAAAAAAACTAACATGATAAAAGAAATAATGGAGGGATTAGAAGACAACAGGAAAAATGATATGAGGAACTTTTATAAGAAAAATGATAAGTTCTTCATGATATATTGTGTTCAACTTTTATTTTAAGAGCATATACTAATATTTCAATATTATTTGATAGTCTATCATTTATGTTCCTGGTTTATATGCCTTGAGCTGATCTAGGATCATGAAAATGATCCTAAGAAAACTCTCTACCATACAGACGGCGAGAGTAATTCAGTGTACTCAGAGGTAGATTCTGAATACTCAGATTCGTCAGGAGAAAGTAAAATGGACGTTGATTTAAATAATATCACATTAGAGCAGCATCTTTTTGAGTTACACACTCATGTTTTTGGATCCATTCAATATCACCATTACTGGGTAATAAGAAAAGCAACTGAACTGAAAGTCATCAAAGAACAACTGAATACAAAGTTTTTGTAACTTGATGTACTCGTTTTTTCTTCATATATGCACACTACAGAAACAACTATTGGAAAGCCAAATATTACTCATTATTATTATTGGTACAAAAGGACTGTTTTAAATAGCTTTGCATTCTTATACAGTTATAAGAAAAATGAATAGATGGTTGATGCGAATTTTTTTTATAGAATACTAGATCAGACAATTGTGAATACCGTAATTCTTTGGAAGTACTAGCTAAAAGCAGCTAATAGCACAGAGAAAGATCGGCAATTATTTGCCTCAAGAAAGTTTATATGTATTTAAGAGAGTGTTACAAGTCATTGATCCCGCACAAAGATGTCATTAACTCATAATTACTGTCTGAAGAAAATATTTATTCAGATTGACCTACTCAGAAAGTGGTTATTATTATGACCCAGGTGTACAATTTGCACATGAAAAGACGATAAAAAACTAAAGAAGCATGCTCATTCTACAAATAACCGATTAGTGATACATAATCTCTACTTTTTTACTTTCCTTATCCTATAATAAGTAATGCAATCGGCGGAAATTTGACCTACCCAGTTTTTCACATGGACCATTGGTTCATGTGTGTGTGTGTGTGTGTGTCTTACTTGTAGGTAGGGGACGCAGTGCGAAACTTTTGGTAAAAATCGGCCGAGTTGTTTGGTCGCAAGGTCGCTAAATGGGTCGTGAATCTAAACGGTTGAAAATACAAAACATTTATGAGAATAAAAATGATTTGTTATCATGAGATAAACATGAATTTAAAATAAAAGTTGGTAAAATAGAACTCGAAAAAAAATCTGGTGTGAACATCACACGACTTTGCTTATCCTATTATTATATATTATACCGGGTCCATCGCCTCGGCCCTGCACTGCTCTCGTCCCGGAACTTATTTTAAAAAAGGGCGAGGCGCGAGTCCAACACTCGAAAGTTGATTAAAATAAACAGTACAAGACAATAATTGACTCGTACTTAAAATTTTGCTACATCACTGAAGGTAACCGTGCGAGCTCGGCCACACGGCCTTCCCCATTATCGCCTGCGTGCTTCCTCCTAGCGGCCAAGCGCTCCCCCCGTCCTCCCACAGTCGGCCACGAAGCTCTCCGAACGCACTGTGATTGGTCCGTTTAATTAATTTTTAATCTGCTATAACTTATTTATTTGACCTCAGATCAAGTATCAACGTACAGTAAACAGACGTACGCAAAAAAACCTTTCGATTTCGAATTTCGGGAAAATTCGAAATCGAATATCTGCAAAATTATTCGACATAGAATTTTTTCTTCATTTTCGAATTCAGCGTAAAAGTTCCTATAAGAATCACATTTAAAATTGTAATGTCGAAAATTTTCCCGAAATTCGAAGTCGAATATCTCGAAAACTATTCGACATAGAATTTTTCTTTAAGAATTACTCATAAAATCGCAATGTCGAAATTTTCCCGAAATTCGAAGTCGAATATCTCGAAAACTATTCGAGATAGAAACTTTTTGATTTCGATTTTGAAATCAGCGTAAAATTTCCTATAAGAATCCATTTTAAAATTTTAAAAAATCCATATTTTTGTGACAGCGACAGACATATAGAATTCAGTAACGAACTTTTTAAGTTCGTTGACCAGTGATGTGTTGCAGAAGCGACATGTTTACAAAACAAGAATTGAAAGGGAAATGTTATGAACGATTTTGGGACCAATTAAAATCCATGAAAATTAATGCAGACAAAGAATGAATCATAAAATGGTGAAGAAACCAAATGGTAAGGATATAATAAAATATATAAAAACTAATTAGAAGAAAATAGATAATACAATAAGAAAATTACTGGAATAGAAATCAGTGGAGAAAAAGATCTAAATTGAGATGGTTTGATGAAGTAATTTGAGGATTATGGAAGTCACAAATTGGAGAAAAAAGCAAGATACAAGAAAAAATAAATACATAGTTAAAGCAGCAAGGACATTACAAAATTATAGTTGATAGTTGTAATTAAAATAAAAAAAAAATGAATTTGTGAGTTAGTGAAAATATAGTGAATAACAAGTGCCAGCCTGGCCTAGTGGTTTAGACGTGACTGCAGTGCGGATGGACCCCGGAGTCATTTCTGGAGCTCTCTGCAAGAAGAGGTACAAATGGTGGCCATCTAACATGTGGTACTTGTCACATCGCCTAGCATCAGAGATGATATGTGTCGACTGGGAAAACATATGAGCCTCAATCTCTTTGCAGGCCGTGTTCTTACAGGATGTTAGAGTCGTACTTATTATAGTGAATAACAAGACACAATTTATCCCAAAAATTTAGGGATAAAATTATGCATATTCCGTTAATCTAATTAAAAAAATAAGAACGCAAGTTATTTATGACTTTCATTACCTATAAGACATATCAAGATCCCAAGTTTTAAAATATTACAAAAAGCAGTATTCAAACATGATTACGTGTAATTGCGCAACACAACAGAAACATAATTACCTAGTTGGAATCACCAAAATAATGAGTGAAAAGCATTCGTTACCTGAGCGACAGTCTGTTCACCAAGTGGAATGTCATCAGTTCTCAAAGCTACTCTTGACACAACCGAACTAGAGTCGGCATCTATGATAATCCTGCAATTTTAAAAATATTACAAGCATTTTGCTACTGCTGGGCATTACCCTCCGTCGCAGATTTCATCCATTGCAAGCATCACTATATCTAAGGACTCCAACACGGCGCGCTTTTCGACATTCTTCCGCAAGATTTGACTTACAGAATCATACAAGCAGTTTAGCACGCTCATTAGAATTAGCTGTAAAATTGACATGTGTATTAGGTTACGCGATTTTTAAAGTCAATTACCTCATTCTCGTGCGAACTGCCCATGACATAGAAGAATAGATCCACGTTGCTGCGGTACACACAGGTAAGCCCATCTAACATAATAATTTCCGCATTTACCCGGTGCGTCTTGTTGAAGAGGTTCTTCTCGAAGGTGCGCTGCTCTTTCGCTGTAGGAAACACATTCTTGTCGTAATATTTGGCTAATATTCTGTTTCCGTCGTTGTCTAAGATCGCTATGCCTTTAACCGTGTACAGAGTGGGTTGCTGAAATAGTACAGTGCGATAAGGTTTAAATATTTAACTATACAATTATAATAAAGTAACTTACTAGGAGAGACCCTTCCATCATATACTTATTGTTATATTATTAAAACTGTAAGTTATGAAATTATGTTTCATACGTGGAACTTACAAATCAAAATACGTTTTTATGGGGAATTTTATTTTTGTTTTTGTTATATAGTTGGTAGTGCAAATGGAGGATTAAAGTTAATAATTAAAATAGAATATAAATAAAAATGAAAATGTAAGTAATGCTAGTGATTATGATATATAAATAAAATTAAATTAAACTTTCGAAATACTGCAAAAATAAACACTTTTTATATAATACCAATGAAACTATAGCTCAGTTGGTAATGCAGATTGTGATTAGATCCACTAAATCTGTCGTTAGGTTTTCTCCTTTTATGCTCGTAGCGGTTAAGCGTTGATATTGAGGTAAATATTCGCATTTATACAAGTCATCCGCAAGTGATTATAAATGAAATTTACCATAAATAAAATTGCACACATTAAACTTGTTATAGAAAGCGGTGTTTTTTTGAAATATCCTTAAAAGCCGTTTATTTCTGTTTGGGTACGATTTCATTCTTCCGCGTTCCAGTATCAGATAAACTAAGCGACTACGTTAAATGCGTCAACGATAACTAAAGCGAAGTTATAACTAAAGGTTTATGTGAGAATGTGCTTGTAGCTTCAAGATGCCAGAACTCACGGAGGTAGATAAACCGGCGGTTGCTGAAACTAAATCTGACCAGAGCCCATCGTCGACTGAAAGCGACACCGATGATGAAATTCCAGAGTTGGAGGATGCTGGCACAGGAGGGGCTGCTGGTACGGCAGCCTTTCCTGCTGCTGCAGCCGCTGGTCTTCCCATTGATATGGTTTCCAAGGCCAAGCAGTCCCGGGGAGAAAAGAAAGCCAGGAAGATTATGTCCAAGCTTGGCCTGAAGCCGGTAAGCAATTCTTTAATATTGTCGTTTGATAATGTAAATCTAAGGATGATACAACCAAGAAGGTTTCGCAAACATTGGCTGATTAAATGTAGTAATTGATGAATTTCTTGGCAGACTGATTTTTCTTTTATAGTAAATGTATGTAAAGTGACGTAATAATGATTATAATCAAGTTAATTTTTTTATAGGTGCAAGGCGTTAACAGAGTAACCATTCGCAAATCCAAAAACATTCTTTTTGTTATCAACAAGCCTGATGTGTACAAAAACCCAGTCAGCGACACCTATATTGTATTTGGAGAAGCCAAAATCGAGGATCTTTCACAGCAGGCGCAAGTGGCAGCTGCAGAGAAGTTCAAGGAGGTGAACCCTGCTGGAGATGGTGCTGCAGGTAATCCTACGACTTCTGTTGCGCCCATCGCTGAAGAATCCGAGGATGAAGAGGTGGATGAGACTGGAGTTGAGGACAAGGACATAGAGCTTGTCATGTCGCAAGCAAATGTCAGCCGTAGCAAAGCCATCAAGGCTTTGAAGAACAACCAGAACGATATAGTGAACGCCATAATGGAGCTCACTATGTGATGAGATGCGGATCTCTGTCTTTGTGTTTAGTCTTACTTTTAATTACTTTCAGTTTTACTGTCGGGTCGCATCAGATCCCATGTATATAATGTGCACATGTTATAACATGTGTAGGAAACAGTTGATTTTTTGCTAGTTACAGATGGAGGGAAATTGTTTCCTTTGAAAATTGTTAGTATTAGAGGACATTTTTAATTTTGATTTGTGAAATGCATATTAAATACATCATTTACTCAATGCAAGTTGTTTTATTTGAACATTCATATGTGTGTAGAACGTTGAGGTTTGTAGCATCTATCCTTTTCAATTTTTAATTTTGTTCCCTATTCCTGAGCTTATACTTGCAAGACTTGCTTGTAGTATTTTGATATTTTTGTTGATCTAATAACACTTGTTATTCTGATGCTGTTTTTATATATACCTTGCTTTCTAATTTTTATTATGCATTGGTAAAGGGGAAATCCAAAAAAAGTCTGAGTGAAGAAATAAATTCAGTATTGTACAATAAAGCTTTGTAAACATTCCTTAAAGAATGCTTATATTTCTTGAAATTAGTAAGTTTTTATTAATTATATATATAAAAAAAATTGTGAGTGCTGCTGTCACACAGGTCAAAGTTCAACTAACGAACGCCTCCGAATGACAAATTCTGGCTTGGCGGCAGGCGCGGCCGAGGTATTATATTTCCGGAACCGCAAGCGATAGGAAATTTTCGTTTGAGAGCGGGTAATAAAGCACTCGTTAATACTAAAAACATTTAATATACAGAATTTATACCAGTAATGAACATAATGTTTTGTAACTGATTTTCTCACTTGAAATTGTTCCAAGTGAACATTGATGGTTTAGCTTATTTACTTAATTTAGTATGTAAACGTGTATGTTTTAGAGTTAACAGTGGCAAATGCATAATTTAATTTATGATTATCTGCTTTGTCCAATTATATTTTTTGGGGTTGAGCTTTTTTTTTGGTCCTCACTGATCTGGATTCTCAATCTCCTTTCAATAGTTTTTTATATTTCTTGTCATTTTGCCTACGTAAATTGTTCTTCTCTTATGAGTTCCATAACTTTCTTTTTAAATTTATTTCTTTGGAGATCTTTTTGTTGTCAATTTTGGTTTTTTGTTTTGATTTTGCTGACTAGTAGTTTTATTTCTAGTTCTTCCTTGATACTTTTATTTTCAATCTTGTCTATTTTCGTTTTACCCATTGTTCCCAGGTATTTTATTTCTATTGCTGTTATTTTAGTTCTGTCCAACATTGTTTACGATTCAGTTCCAAGAGTTCATGTTGCTGTGTAAATGGTTATGTATAGCTGAATTTTGGCGTTTTTGCTAAATTCCTATTTTCCTATCAGTGTATTATTTATATTGTATTTGCTTTTGTTATTCTGTTATTTATTTCTTGGTCTATTTTCCATTGTTAGTGATGACAATGCCTAATTATTCGTACTTGTCGACTACTTCTAATATTTTGTCTTTTATTGTTATTTCTGTTCTTCCTTGTAATGTGCGTGATGTTATTTTCATTTTCATTTACCTTTATCCCTTTTTCCTGCAATTTTCCACCCCAGTGTTTATATTTCTTTATAGTCTCATTGTTTCTTGATGTTAGTACAATGTCATTTGTATATATTAAATCGTATACATATTGGATATAAAAAGTTATTTCCAAGTCTAATGTTCTTGTATTTTTTTTTGTAATCCTTTATTTATTTCATGTATATTATGAACAGCAGTGGGCTCAGATTATTTCCCAGGTTGACTCCTTTTTGTATCCTAAATTCTTCAGAGATATCTCAATTTCATCTAAGCTTCCCACACAATTGTCTATAGGTTTTTTATGACTTTCCATAATTTTGTATTTATATTGATATCTTTCAATTTTTCCCTATTTCTTTGTTGAGTACATTATTGAAACCTGTTAGGAGGTCTAAGAAAACATTGCATATATTTTTTGTCTCGGAGTTCTTAGATTACAGTTTTTGTAGTAAATATGTGGTGCTTGTTTACCTTCTTTTCTAGTATTATCACGCATGTCTTTATCACGACTAACAAAAAGAAAAATTACAGAAGTTAGGAATGGAAGTATGATGGAGTAAACTTAAACATATAATAAAAAAATTAGTATGTGGAGTTGCTAAACGAATAAATAAAATGAAATACACAATGTAGTGAAGAGAAGAAATTAAAGAAGTAACAAAAAAGAATTTTGTAAGCTAATAAAAAAAACGGAGTATAAAAATCAGAAGTAAAAACAAAATAAAAAACCAAAGCATTTGGACAAAAAGTAAAGATGGATGCTATAGGGAATGCGAAGGTCTACTGCATGCTAAGAGGGTTAAAAAAGGACAAGAAAAAATAATGACAAAAAAGAAAAAATTGCTAAAGCTACGAAGATGGAGAGAATACTTTGGCGAATTACTGGTAGCAGAAGAGGAAAAATACAAAGAGGGACGTAGAAGGCCCAAGTGAAAAATAAAAAACTACAGGAAGTAGATAAGATGATTAAAATACTTGAAACAGGCAGTCTCTGGTATAAAAGACCAGAATTGACTAAGTTTGGAGAAGTTGATGGAATTAAGCTGTTGTAGAGTTATACAACTAGCATGGAAAAGAAATAAAATACCAATGGAATAGAGGAACAGTGATTGTGACATTCTTTCAGAATAAATATTATTTGAGTTGATTATCAAATTATTTTTTTATTTTCATCCTGTTTTGGTGGGTTGGAAAGCCGCAAAATAAAATTGTGCAACCACTGATAACAGATCCACATGCTAAATGACTTCAGATAAAATGGACATAAGTTCCAATAAACTAGATGTAAATGGACAGCACTCAGAGTCACCTTCAATTTCAAAGCTCCAATTATTTTACATGGACGAGTAAATTATAAAAAGGAGTTATTTTTTGAAATTGATTGAAGTTACGTAATTGAAAGGTAAGTCTTGTCACATTAAAATTTTTTGTGTAATTGATGCATCTAGAGGGACATTGGTTGAGATTTTGAAAACGTATATCAACGAGTTACTTAAATTTGCTAGTATTTCCTGTAACGAAATTCCAGAATAAGAAAGTAAGAAGAAATATAAAAGATAAATAAACTGTAAGGTGCATAATTGACAATATTGAGATTTCGAAAAAAGCATACGTTACTATTGCTTTTATAAGTAGGTTTATTCTTACTTTTCTTTACAGTGTTTTAGTTGTGGTGCTTCAAAGCTAGTCTTGGTGTCCATTTCATATACTTCGTACACTTGTTTCATATCAGAAGCATGAAAAGTTGCTCAGGGTTAATAAAAACATTAATAGCATGAAGGCAGATACTGTTTCTAGACCAAAATAGGGGAAGAGCTGCTTTCATTAATGAGGGATGAGAAAAGATTTTACCTGCGACAGATCAGTAGGTACCGTTAGAGTTGCATCCCTTTGAGTTTAGCTGACGTTTCAATGAGGAGAAAATGTCAATCACACGGGAGTTACATTAGATAAAAAATAAAAGAAAATTTAAAAATGTTTTTTACAGGGGTGCGCATATTTATAAAAAAAATACAAATTTTATAATACAGGTACACACTCCAAATAGTTAAGCTCAAAATTTGTGATCAAAATTAACATGGCCTTTGGCCTGCTATGTTACTGGACTCTAGGAGTATATGATTGCCAGCAATTTGCTGTCTAAAATGATATTAAATAACTTGTCTGGTTATACTGAGTATTTTTTTCCCTTAACAAAGATCCTGCATTTGATATAACTTGCAGCTTTACCTTTTATTCTAGAATGGAACTTTCAGATTTTTTATCGCAGGAATACTTTTTAAATTGTACACACGTACTTTCGCCAACAAAAGATATCAATAAAATTTTCTCAAGTGTTGTGTTTTTAGTTTCATGGTCTCTATGATAATAAATCAGTGTTTAGAATTTTAGACAGAAATGAGAAACGAACAACTTATAGTGATTTTTGCATTCATGTTGGTCAGTGGTTGTTCTTGTCAGTTACAAGCACTATATCCATCATAAAAAGAATATATGCTCCTAGAACTAGACAACAGTTTCGAAATCAGCTTAAAAGTGGGAAAGGAGACTCAGGAGGAACAATATCCTAAGGGAAAGATAGTAGAATATCAGACCATGGAATGCTAGAGATCAAGAATTAATCATAGAAATTCGAAAATAGAAAATTGTAATTTATGCAATGCAAGAAATAAAAGAGGACAACTCTCTATGATTATATCCTAAGTGTAAGAGGATTTAAAGTCAAAGGCAGGCAAATAAAAAGTATGAATAGGACAAAAAATAGACCTGCTTCCAAGACACAATATTGCAAATAGAAAAAGAAGTATGTATAATAAAGCCAGTAAGGCAAAACTCAAACCTAAAAAGAATAAAATGGTGGGCTAATAAATTAACAGAAAATTGAAGACAAGAAAAATGCTTGATATGCTTATAATAAGGCAGATAGCAAAAGAAATTATAAGACGAAACGAAGAAAGAATTCTATACGGCTACTTTAGAGAAGCGACCCTGCCTACGCGCGCTTTGATTCTTTGTTATCTCCTTTAATGAGAGAAACCATGCTATAATCCTAGTCCTACACTACTAACGCTTATCATTAACCCCGTGAAGAAAGCAACAGAAAACTACTTCTTGTAACTTATTCTGGATAATTTCGTGCCTTGTCTCAGAATCAAAATAATTCTGGGCTCGAATCTTAGAAGAGGAGGGGGAAGCTGATGGAAAATTGAAATTGCAACTTGGAATATACAAGCCCTAGTAATGCACCCTGCAAAGCTTAACATAGTAGAAAAAGAAGTTAAGAATATAGATATAGTTCGTCTGAACGAAACACATTGGAAAGACAACGACCCGTTTACCTCTAAAAACGACAATGTTACTTCTAGCAGGGCATAAAACAGATTCAGTAAATAATGCTTCTGTGTTCGATCGTGGCAGTGATTATGTTTTTGATAAGGCAAGTCAAAATTCATATTAAAACGGGAACAACTAATTGCAAGAAAAAAGATATTGGAACAATACAATCAGCCAAATATAGCTAAAGAACTATGGCGAATCCTTAAAACAATTATGCTGGAAACTGAAGAACAAGTAATAAAAGAAAGTCAGGCTAACAAAGACACAAAGAAGACTAGGCGACCTTCAAAACATGGAAGAGGAGAGAGGAACTAAGGAATAAGAGGCTTGAAACAAATGAAAAGAAAACAATATCAAAACCTGAATAGAGAAATTTAAGAATTATGTAGGAGGAACAAAATCACTGATCAATATTTGGAAACATTGTAACATATCGAACGAAACAAAGAAGAGGCTCGTTACAACATTAATATTTCCAGTAGCAACATACGAAACAGAGACATGGTCGCTAAAAACTGACGATAGGAATAAAATAGATACCTTGAAAATGTGGTGTTGCAGAATATTTTTGCGAATATCATAAACCGAATAAATGTATCTAAAATAGAAGAATTAAACATACAAGATCGCCTTTTTAATGTGGTAAGACGTCGTAAGACTGTCGTTTCTTAAAATACTTTGGTCACAACACTAGAAGAAATAACTATAATTTAGGGAGACTTGTAATATAGGGAAAGGTTGAAGAAGTCAGACCACGAGGATGCTCTTCCAAAAGGTGGATAGACGAAATAAAAAACTTTGCAGAAAATATAAGAATCACTAAAGATAAAGAAAGATAGAGATAATGCAAGAGTCGGCTCTGCAATCACGTCGTTTCATTAATGAAGCTTATAAGATTGCAATACGTAGGAGAGTCATGGTCAATAACAGATCAACATAGATTCAAATTAAGGGTAGCTGAAATGAGATACCTAAGACGGATAGTGAAGAAGACAAGAACAGAGAGGATACGAAATAGAAACAAAAGAGGAGCAACAACACAACCCCTTAGTCCAAGTCTTAGAAAGAAAACAACTGCGTAGGTATGGCCACATGATCCATATGAGGAAGGGAAAAATTCAAAGAATAATTGTAAGAGAAAAATCTCGGATATAATGGGAGGAGAATATCAAAGACATCGATGAAGAAACAAAAAGACCTGGCAACAACAGAAAATTCTAGCTAGAAACAGAAGAGAATACAGAAAATAACTCAATACTCTAAAGCCGGAGGCAAATGAGAGAAAAGAAAGTAAGTAAGTAAGTTTTGTTATGTTGATATTGAGTTTTTAAGTTTTGTATAGATCTTGAAAAGCTCACACTCTTTACGACATCAATCTTAAATGGTATTAACCTTGTTTGTTACATACTTGTCTTTTTTTATTTTACCCACATTGCCTACTCTGGTTTATTTTGTTTTGTACACTCTAGCCTCTCTCTTCTCTCTCTGACTTGCTTAAATATTTTTTGAAAAAGTTTTCTTAAATTATATTTTTTTTTGACGGAAAACACTGTAAAACATGCAGACATTCTATTTCGTTGTATTTATTACATGGTATTTAATTTTCCTGCCATAGGGCAGTTTTCTTGATTTTGAAGGCACCATTCAGGTTCTAACGCGTCCGCTCCAATTCCTCTGTCAACTAGCCTCTGCCTGTGAATCAATATTCGCGGTTCGGCATCTCTCCAGTCAGTACTAGGCTCTACCCAAAGTCGTTCGGCCAAAGCAGCCGCTCGAGGCCAAATGCGAGCATCAACCGACGCATCATCAGCTTGCTCTACCCATAGCGCCACCTCACCGTCCAGAAATTGATTTTTTCTATCACCTAAATTATATAATTTTTGAAATTCCTTACAGCAATGTAAATATGTAGAAATACCTCCAATTTTTGCAGGACTATTTTCATAAATCCTTTGCCAACCTATGTATGGCGAGCACCAGTTATTACCATCTCCCACATAATTAGCAAAACCGCAGTCCAGGTATGTGGCGTCATAGTTGCTTAAAATAAGCCTGTAGTCTCTGTTCAACAAATCCCTAATTTGTTGATCGTAAGCAGTTGTCCACACTTGAATGATGTATCTATCTTTGGGAAGGTAACGCTCGACGTACTTCTTTTTTGTCAAGGTGCTGGTCCACAAAATTATGGGTATGGTTTTCTCGGCTTGTCTGTCAAATCGCTCCAATACTCGACTTTGAAACACGTCCCATAATTTTATAAAATCTTCCTCGCTTCTGCCCCAGCTGCGAGTGGTTTCCATCCATTCCACAATGTTTCTTGTTACGTTCCAGCATTTGGTTGAAACTTCATCACCACCCATGTGAAAAATGTCTGGATCGAACTGTTGTATGATGTCCTTATATAGACCTACAATATTAGAGCAATAGTTAATATTGAAGTTTCAGCAATAATAAACTAATTTACTTTCTAGAGCATCATATAGTTTGGGTTTGGTTGGATCAAACTGTCCACAAGGCGGTGCCAGACAGAAATCCTGCCAGGGTTTCCTTTGGAAACATGTGACAAAATCAGTGTCTTGCCAGCCTTCTCCCACATGGGCCGGAGCATCAAATTCGGGTAAAATTCTCACGCCACGTTCTCTTCCGTATTGTACAATTTCCTCAACATCGGATGGAGAGTAAACCTTTTCTTTTGAATAGGCTCCTAATTTAGATAATTCAGGCAACGAGCGCGAAACATAGGGAAAACTGTGTACATCTGTAATGTGCCAGTGGAAAGTATTTAATTTAGAAGCAGAAATTCCGTCGACGGTCCGTTTGATAGAATCTACCGAGATGAAATTGCGAGACGTATCTAGAAGTACTCCTCTATAGGTATATACTGGTTTGTCAGTGATCAGGACTCGGCTGGGCATTTGTTTCTGCTTTTTTATGTCGTCATAAATAATCAATTGACTCAGAGTTTCCAGTCCGTGTTTTCCACCAAAAAATGTTGGCGCTGCTATGGTTGCGTTAACATACCCGTCTGTAGTCTCGGTAACTTTCAACGAGTAACTTTCGTCAGTATTTAAAGTCAACTGTGTTTTATCACGATCTGCTACATTTATGGTGACTGCAAGGGTTTTTCCTCCCGATCTACTGTTATGTTTTATTGTTAACTTTTTAATTCTTTCTTTAAAATGATTGGAGGCAGCTAGAATTAGGTTTGAAACTGAGTTTTGGTTAAATTTGTCGTCCACCACCTGAACGTTATCGATATCCACCAAAGTTTTTCCTATAACTAGTTCTCCTGTAGGGCGGGGCCAAAGAGGTCCATCTTTCAAACAAGTGAGTTGACAAGCTGCCAAACTAAGAGCTGTAGCTTCTGTTTCTGGAACAACTCGTTGCTTTTGACAGTAACCTTTTACACATTCCCATCTCCATACAGGGGTATCAGCTCTTCAATGTAAAGTTATAAAGCAATTATTGTCATGGTTAAGTATCGAGAATTTACCTTGTATTGTTCAATACGAAGATGATGACTAGTGCAGCAACTTTTAAAACTGTTTGAAGCATCATGTTTCTTTTAGTAGTTTTGAATAGTGTAGGCTACACTAAAAGTGCAGGGATTCAGAAGCCGCTGCATAAATCTTGGATGGACTTTTCAGAATTTTTAATGCTTTTGATATGATTACATTAAATTGTGATAAGGATAAGAGATAGAAAGGTTATTTGTTTAAAATATTTGTTTAAAATTATTGTTTTGTAATGTGATCTACACTCCTATACTGATTAAAGATTTTATATAACTCTAAGTGTTTTTGATGTAAGTGTGATAACAGCTAATAATTCTATTGGATTGTTTAAATAATAAGATGAGTGAGGTTTCATAGCAACAGTTAATTTTTCTATTCTAATCTTTATTATTTGCGTTTAAAATTATTTTTTGTTTTTATTTTACTTCCTTTTTATTTATATATTTCCGTTAGTAAAGAAAACTATTTTGAGTTTGACGCTTTTGACGGACGCCTATATAGACTTCTTAGTTGTACAGACCACAAACGGTAAAGTTGGCGTGACCTTGAAGGTTGTGTGTAGGACTTGAATAGTCTGGTGTATATACTCGTAATTTGTGAGAATTGGAATGATCTAGATCTAGCTTAATGATGTGTGATTTTACGGCCTAGTCATAAACTAAACCTGCATATATCATGATAGAGTGCTTAACTGTAGCTTGTTATTGCTGTACAGTCGGCTTCCGAAGTGAAAGAGGGGGCTAAGTGCCGCTCTTACTTCTCTTGATACAGCCCTCTCAATATGCCATCTCTGTCATTTTTCTGTCCAGAATCACCTTGAGGTTGGTTGTCTCATCCTCCCAGGTCATCTCTTTTTTAAACATTCTGAGATTCGCTTTGCAACCGTGCTAGTGAGTAGATCCTGCTTTGAAGGAAAACGAACCAATATGCAATGGCAACCAACAACAAACGTTCCCATTGCATCTAATCTAATACCTCAAATATTATCATTCCAACAAACACCTACCAATTACTTTCTCCCGCCAGCCCAATCACAAATGCAATTTAATTATACAAATACTCCAAACCCAAATAATGTCATCTACAAGCGAAGACGAAGAAGAAATCCTAACAACCAACAAGAATGACTGGCAACTCATACGTGGTTGTAAAAGGAAAAAGGTCACGAAAAAACTTAATAATACGAATATAACCGAAACCAATAATCGTTATCAAGTACTAACTAATGCAACAGACACGCCTAATACGGAAAACACTGCTACTACAAATTTACCAAAACCTCCACCAATCTTTATACACGGAGTGCAACACTACAACAAAATGATACAGCGAATTCAGGAGATAGTAGAGGATGAACAATACTGTACAAAAAGTTTAGCTAACAATGTTGTGAAAATCAGCAGTGGAACACCAGAAACATACAGGAAATTCGTCAGAAACTTTAAAGAAAATAACATATACCACCACACGTACGACCTGAAAGAGGAACGAGCGTATAAAGTTGTAATAAAATATCTCCATCACTCAACTGATATAGAAAACATAAAAAGAGAACTACTTGAGTTGGGCCACGAAGTTCGAAATATAATAAATGCACGGCACAGAACGACCAAGGAGCCACTTAATCTATTCTTCGTGGACTTGGAACCAGCAGCAAACAATAAAGAAATCTACAAAATAAAAGGACTTCAAAACAAAATTATAGAAATAGAACCTTCGCGAACAAACAAAAACAATATAATTCAATGTACAAGGTGCCAACAATATGGACACTCCAAAACATATTGTAACAAACCTTTTGTCTGCGTCAAATGCGGCGGAACTCACAATACCACAACATGCACGAAAACCAAGGCCACTCCGGCAAAATGTGCGTTATCCGGCGGGGATCACCCAGCCAATTATAAAGGTTGCGAGCACTGCCATAGATTAATAAGAGGAAATAATAGAAACAACGCTCATGGATCATCTATACCACCAATTGCCACGAGAGCATATACTCAAAATTTAAGACCTATACCACACTCACAACATAAAACTTACGCCGAAATGGCAGCCAACAATACAAACAATGCAGACAGTACAACTAGCGTATTAACAAAATTCCTAGAGGAATTCAAAAACCTATTCAATCAGCTAATACAACAGAACAGCATGGTACTCAGTATGATTACCATGCTTGTAAATAAAATGAAATAAACAAAAAAATGGCTAAGTTTCTTAGGATTGCCCATTGGAATGCCACAAATTGGAAAGAAAACTATTTTTGGATCATAATTTAATCGACATCTTCCTAATCAGCGAAACGCACTTCACTACTAGAAGCTATTTCAACATTCATAAATACAAACTATATCACACAAACTACCCAGATGGTACTGCCCATGGGGGTTCGGCAATCCTCGTGAAAGAAAATGTAGACCACTATAAACTTCCAAAATACGAAGAAAATCACATACAAGCAACATCTATAAAAATACAAACCCTTCCATACGAAATAACGATTACTGCAATTTATTGCCCATCCAGACATCAACTAAAAAAAAGAACATATCGAAACAATCTTCAAAACACTTGGACCAAAATTTATAGCTGGTGGCGACTACAATTGTAAAAACACTCTATGGGGTTCTCGGCTTACGACTACTAAAGGTCGCGAATTAGCTAAGGTCATTCAGAAAGAAAACTATTCATTTTTATCTACTGGGACACCAACTTACTTGCCGTCTGACCCAAGCAAAACACGAGATCTGCTAGACTTCTTCGTAACCACTGGAATTTCACAAGCATATACAGAAGTAATCCCGAGCTACGATCTCACCTCAGACCATAGTCCTATAATAATAACTATAAGCACATCGATGATAACCAGAAAAACAACCCCCAGACTTCACAATTCCAAAACAAACTGGGATATGTATAGTCAAATAACACACGACAACATAAGCCTAACTGGACGACTACAAACACCAAAAGATATTGATAATGAGACGGAGAATTTCATCTACCTACTTCAGGACGCTGCCAAACTTTCTACTCCACGAAATGAACCCCACCGAATAGTAAATAATAAAGCATGCGAAATTAAAAAACTAGTAGCAGAGAAACGCAGAGCTAGATCTACCTGGCAACGAAATCACACGCCGGATAGCCGGAGAAAATACAATCAGATAAGTAGCAAATTGAAAACGAAGCTTCAGGAAATGAGAAATAATTCATTCGAAAAATTTGTGTCAAATCTGTCCAGGCAAGACAATTCGATCTGGAAACCTATTAAAAATAGGAGTAAACCCAAACTAGCGATACCACCTATACGAAAATTCCACTTCACCGGGTCCGTGGGCCAAAAGCGACAAAGAGAAAGCTGCCTTATTTGCGAAGCATTTATCAAAAGTATTTACTCCTCACAACAACGATCAAGTTCCAGAGGTAGAGCAAGAACTAGCCTTACCTATTCCTACACATGAACACCTAAGACTCTTTACTCCAAAAGAAATTAAGAACGAAATTCTAAAACTAAACGAAAAAAAGGCACCAGGTATTGACTTAATCACAGCCAAGATGATTAAAGTACTTCCACGGAAAGGACTAGTTAAACTAATGTTTATATTCAATTCTATATTAAGACTAGACTACTGGCCCAAATATTTGAAAACTGCCCAGATAATAATGATACCGAAACCCGGAAAAAATCCGACGGGCGTTACATCATACCGTCCTATTAGCCTATTGCCAATTCTATCAAAGCTCATCGAAAAGCTTATACTTAAGAGAATCGAACAAGACATAAATCCAGATGACTGGATTCCAGACCACCAATTCGGGTTTAGACATGCCCACTCCACAGTACAACAACGTCATCGGTTAGTGCACAAAATCAATCAGGCCATGGAAAACAAACAATACTGCACAGCCGCTTTCCTAGACGTAAGTCAAGCCTTCGATAAGGTTTGGTACCGAGGTCTACTCTACAAAATCAAAAACACCCTTCCAATTCAGTACTTTTCCATACTTAAATCGTATTTACAGCAACGAGACTTTGAAATTAAAATAAATGGGGAAACCTCCGACCGATATTATGTACAATCAGGAGTACCTCAAGGCAGTATCCTCGGCCCCCTTCTCTATGTGATTTATACTTCTTTCTCGAAATACAACTATGGGCACTTTTGCAGACGATAGTGCAATGTTGGCAACTGAGAATGATTCAATAACTGCTGCATCAAAACTTCAGCAGCACTTGATTGGCTGTTAAAATGGAAAATAAAAGTCAATGCATCAAAATCGGCACACATAACCTGTACGCGCAGGAAAGGGAATTGTCCAAACGTGAACCTTAATCACGTCTACATACCACAACAGGAAGTAGTGAAATACTTGGGGCTCCACCTGGATTCGAAATTAAACTGGAAACAACATATAACAAAAAAAAGAAACAAATTGAATTGCAAATGAAGGACCTTAATTGGCTAATAGGTCGTAATTTACACCTATCAACTGACAATAAATTACTTATATATAAAACCGTCATAAAACCCATATAGACTTATGGAATCGAACTTTGGGGATGCGCGAGCAAGTCCAACACAGTTATAATCCAACGAATCCAGTCCAAAATCCTTCGTACAATAGTAGATGCACCCTGGTATGTCACCAACCACACATTACACACAGACCTCAATATTCCATACATAAACACAATTAAACGAGCCACCTCACACCACGGAAAGCTTGAAGCTCATCCCAACGAACTACTACGACATCTTCTATAACCCATAGGAAATAGACGATTAGGAAAATTTTGGCTACAGGACCTTCTATGAATCCTAGGCGAAGTCGCTGGATGATGAACCTCTTCATGCCATTCTCTTGTACAATATAAATAACATTGTACATAACATCAAATTAGCTTATAGAATGTATTTCCTGATTGCTAATAAAGTTTAATAATAAAAAAAACATTCTGAGGTTTGTCAAATCATATCGTCAAGGAAGTGGGCTTCTTCGATTTTTTTCACCTGTTACACTATTTTATCCAAGAGGTCTAGTTATTTTTAAAGCTGTTGGGTTGGGAGGGATGGTTTTGGTGAGATGGATAGTACAGCTGTGTCGTCTGGGTCAGGGTGATAGAGGACATCGTCGGCATAATCCGAATGTAGATGTTGTAGAACGTCAGGGACAGAACGGGGTCTTGGCAGATGCTGGTTCGGATTTGGCTCTCTGATGTCTAAGCCATCGAACTTCTTTCCGCTCGTAATGCTGGCTCCCACTGCTTTGGCTTTGGTGTTTCCCTCCGCGTTGCAAAAAAGCAGGACATGAATGGAGGCGTCGTCTCCCCCCCACGCGTTTTTGTTCTGACCCTGCGCCAACTTTCCCATTCTAACATTCGGTACGACCAGAAGGTGCCATATCGATTGATAAGCCGGGCGATGTACTGGTTACGATACTCCGCAGATTGTCATGTCGTGTCAACCGTGTGAATGAATATCTGCGCATGTTGCCTCGTCTTCCCTACTTGTTATCTATGCTAGTATTTTTCCCTCATACTAACTCGTAATTAGTTCTGTATTAGTTTTGAAAATCGCGGGCGCTGGTTTTGCTGCTGCC
Source organism: Sinelater perroti (assembly GCA_036346155.1). Lineage (NCBI taxonomy): Eukaryota > Metazoa > Arthropoda > Insecta > Coleoptera > Elateridae > Sinelater > Sinelater perroti. Next base: position 1,342,408 of record JARFIY010000276.1, read on the forward strand.
TCTTTGGTCAGTTGGTTCGAACAATAAAATAAAATCAGACCTCGATCTCGGCCTTTGTAAAGCTCATAGTTCTGACAGCAACAACTGCTGACTTGCTGTCAGGTACTACAGCACATCTTAGGGTAGCTACCCTTTTATTGGAAATGTATTTTAGGAGCGATTCGTACGCGTAGTAGTACAGTTGTTGCGCCTCAGGTTCCTCTTTGCTGAATGGAATGTTGGCTTTCTAGGCCGGGTTTGCTTTATGAACCGCTATTACTCGATTTTTCTTGGCCGCAGTTTCAGTTCCTCTCTTCGGCCTTTGGCCTGGTACCTTCTGCAAAATAAAATGTAAAGGAGGTGCTGTAAGCACCTGCGTCCTTAATTGCGCGTATCCTTTGTACACCAAGTAGATTCTTACTTTCTATAATTTTGTACCCTTCCTCTCCTTACCGCGAAAACCCCATGTTAATTACGCCATTGTCCTGATTTGATGTAAAATCTGTTTTCCCTTATCACATATCGCTCGCATATGACTTTTTCACAAAAGTCGAATTTATTTCGAAATAGTTGTTGTGCCTCAGTACACGCACAAGTCTGCCTCCCTAGTTGCATCTCGAAAAATACTGCTTTGGTCTTTTTTGGCTTAAATTTCAATTTTATGCTCATGTTGTAAGCGCCTCTATCTATTAAAAGAGCATTATTCGCAAATCCTACAACTCGTCATTCTTGCAACAACTGGATCTTAAATATATTCTTGTATATAAGTTTTCAATATGCCGGTCCGGTGCATGAACCTTAGTTGCACCCCTCGTCACTTGCTGCGCTGTAATCTCGTTTTTTGTTTTAACCTGCACTACCCCTGCAAAGAAGTGTTTTACTAGCTAGTCCAACACTATTAACGCTTGTATCTTTAACCACAACAACCGCGAATGCGATTGCGTCTATCATAGATTTACCCGCACAAAAACAGTAGTGTTGGTCATGGAATCCGCTGTTTTGCCATATTACGTATTCCACTCACGTCTTATGACCCGATGTAGCACTTTTTGACTACGGCTGGGATCTTTTTTCTCAGTTTTGGAATAAACCTACCTCTTGGAACCTTCAATATCTCAAAAAAATATTGAGCTCCAAACCTACCTTAAAGATGCTTTTAAAATTATATGTGCAATCTGGAAAGCATCAACTCTGTGTCTCTAGCGGTCGTAGACGTTTTGAGCCTGATCCCGATCTGTTTTACATTTTACAAAGGAAGATTGTTATTCAAAACATTTTTGTTTAATGAGTACCCCTTGTGTATTTCCCGTCGGCTTTACGTACTTAGGAAAGTTGAAATAAACAGCGATTTAAATAAAATGATAAAGTCATAGTGAAGCAGTTGACAGATACTGTTGTACAAAAAGATGAGGAGAAAAGTAAAAAACTATGCAATAGGGAAGAAACTTTAGGAAACTGGGATGAATACAAAAACTCACAAATAAGCACCAATAAGCTAAGAAAGCACCGAGAAGAGTTTGAAGAGCAACATGGAGGAGATATTGTAAGGATATTAAAAGGCCTCTAATATGTGTTAAACACCAAAAAATTAAGAATTTGACAGCACATCAAAATAGAAATGAACAATAAAATTTTGTTCTTGTTGCATTTTAGTACAGAATAACAGTGGTAGACTGACAAACTGTCGGGAAAGTGGTAACTCTATTCAAGACCAAATGGATGGTATATACATCGCTATTTAATAAGACATTAAAGGTAGGGGTGGTAGGATGATGTTCTTTGTCACGATTGATCTACCAACGTAGCATTCTCATCTCTAGGCTACGTGGATAATTGTTTTTCTTGTTTTTCATAACTGGGCTAATGAAAACCACGCCCACAACTGCAATAAAGTTTTTTTAATTTTTCTTCTTCTACTTATTAGAGGAGACAGACTAGGACTATATATACTTTGAAATTTCTTGTACGGAGCAAAAACAGGATAAAAAATAGGAAGTTGGACAAGGAAATAAATAAAAAACTGGGAAAAATGAGAAACATATTCATTACAATGAAGATAGAATTCCTGGGGGAAGGTAAGTGCCAAAAAGATAAAAACCAAAGTTATAAAAAACGTGGTTAGGTCACCAATCATGTACATAGGTGATACATCGACATTAACAGAAAGACAAAAATCAAGAATTAATGCAATGAAAATGAAAATAAAACGTTTAGACAAAACCCAAAAATAAAAAGATTATAGGACAACTCAGATGGTTTGGACATGTGTGTTGAGTGCCGGACGAAATATTTACCAAAAGAGTGTTTGAAATACGAGTGGTGGGAAAAAATAAAAAAGGACGTCCAAGAACAAGATGGATCGACATAATTAGAGAAGAAGTAGAGAAAGGTAAAATAGAAAGGGATGGAATACGAAACCAAACGCTAGACAGAAAACGGTAGTATGGGACTCAATTTCACTAGCTTTAGACCTAAAGGTAGAACGACCTAAGACTAGGCAAGTAAACAAAAACAGGTACAGAGCGTACACGTTGTAACAAGGGATGGAGAGGTTTTTTGAGCTCGCATAAAAAATTTACATACATACACACACCCATATATGTATCCTACCTCTTCCCACACAAATATTTTTGAGAAAATATCCAAATAATCATACGCATTTTGAACATCAAAGGCACTGTTTGAAGATGCACTACTTAAAGAGATAGAGGTGTAAAAAAGGCAAGACAACAATAAAACGAAAAGTTTAAAAGAAGGAATTGTGACTGTATTTCGCAATTTCTTAACATCTTCCCACTTATCCCTCTTCAAAACATGCCAAAAAAAACAAAATCTTAATAAATGATCGTTATAAACTCAAAAAAGTTATTATTATGTTAATTTTTTACTTAATTATTTTACATTCAATTTTCCTGTTGTGGGACAGTTTTCCTCGTATTGCAGGCACCACTCGGGCTCCAAAGCATCTGCCCCGATTCCTCTATCTACCAATCTCTTTCTGTGAATTAGCATTCGAGATTCGGCCTCCCTCCAATTAGTATCAGGTTCCGCCCAAAGTCTTTCAGCTAAGGCTGCTGCTCGAGGCCATATACGAGCATCAACTGAGGCGTCATCAACTTGCTCGGTCCACAGAGCTACTTCAGCGCCCAAAAATTGATCTTTTCATGTCCCTGAAAAATTTACAAATTTACTGCTGTTCATAACCGCTTAATCTCAAAGTTACCTCCAATTGTTGCAGGGCTGTTTTCGTAAATCTTTTGCCAGCCTATGTACGGTGAGCACCAGTTATTACCATCTTTTAACCAGTTGGAAAATCCACAGTCTAAATACAAGTTATCATAGTTGCTTAAGATCAATCGGTAGCCTCTGTTTAGCAAGTCTCTAATCTGGCTGTCCCATCTAGTTGTCCACACTTGAATTATATATCTATCTTTTGGAAGATACTGCTCTACATAGTTTCCCTTGGTTAAAGTACTTGTCCACATTATAATGGGCAGTTTTTTCTTAGCTTGTTTATCAAGTCGCTCCAAAGCTTGGCTTTGAAATACATCCCATAGTTTGACAAAATCTTCTTCACTTCTGCCCCAACTGCGAGTGCTCTCCATCCATTCTACAATGCTTCTTGTTGCGTTCCAGCATTGGATCGAAACTTCATCTCCGCCCATATGAAATATGTCTGGGTTAAATTGTTGTATTATATCCTTATAGAGTACTGTAACGATAATATTAGAATCATTTAAAATAAAATGTTATTGTACATACATTCTAAAACATCGTATAATTTTGGTTTTGTCGGATCAAACTGTCCGCAAGGTGGCTCTGAGCAGTAGTTCTGCCAGGGTTTCCTTTGGAAACATGTGACAAAATCAGTGTCTTGCCAGCCTTCTCCCACATGGGCCGGAGCATCAAATTCGGGTAAAATTCTCACGCCACGTTCTCTTCCGTATTGTACAATTTCCTCAACATCGGATGGAGAGTAAACCTTTTCTTTTGAATAGGCTCCTAATTTAGATAATTCAGGCAACGAGCGCGAAACGTAGGGAAAACTGTGTACATCTGTAATGTGCCAGTGGAAGGTATTCAATTTAGAAGCAGAAATTCCGTCGACGGTCCGTTTGATAGAATCTACCGAGATGAAATTGCGAGACGTATCTAGAAGTACTCCTCTATAGGTATATACTGGTTTATCAGTAATCAGGACTAGGCTGGGCATTTGTTTCTGCTTTTTTATGTCGTCATAAATAATCAATTGACTCAGAGTTTCCAGTCCGTGTTTTCCACCAAAAAATGTTGGCGCTGCTATGGTTGCGTTAACATACCCGTCTGTCGTCTCGGTAACTTTCAACGAGTAACTTTCGTCAGTATTTAAAGTCAACTGTGTTTTATCACGATCTGCTACATTTATGGTGACTGCAAGGGTTTTTCCTCCCGATCTACTGTTATGTTTTATTGTTAACTTTTTAATTCTTTCTTTAAAATGATTGGAGGCAGCTAGAATTAGGTTTGAAACTGAGTTTTGGTTAAATTTGTCGTCTACCACCTGAACGTTATCAATATGCACCAAAGTTTTTTCTATAACTAATTCTCCTGTAGGGCGGGGCCAAAGAGGTCCATCTTTCAAACAAGTGAGTTGACAAGCTGCCAAACTAAGAGCTGTAGCTTCTGTTTCTGGAACGACTCGCTGCTTTTGACAGTAACCTTTCACACATTCCCATCTCCATACAGGGGTATCAGAACTTGAATCATAAAATATCATTGGTTACTATAATTAAAATAAATATAATTTCTCACCTTGTCTGTGCTAATATAAAGCTAAAGGCAAGTACGCTTAATGCGATGTGATGCATTATTTTAATGTGAAAATTATTGATCCGTAACACCAAATATTACGTTTCTTATTGAATTTAGTTGTCACGCAGCTATGTAAAATTTGCAATAACCACTTATTGATAAGAGATAATGGTAGAGATGCCTACTCAAGTGTGATATTCACATTTATTTATAAATGCCTCTATGACGTATATATTATATAATAAAAATGTACAGTTTGCAAGCTTATATTTGGGGTTCATTTCATGATTGAAAGTAAGTTTTAAATTGCACACATATTGGTGGAATATTTGAGGCATGAAAATTTGCTAAATTTTAGCGTTATCGCATAAAATACAACATAACTCTTTATTTCATCCCATACAATTTTTGAAATGCATGCAACAGTAAATTCCATTGTATTTTGTAATCTCATTATGAACACTACTACATCTTATATACAGGGTGTTCCATGAGGATGTTCCAAAACTTTATTTGGGTCGAATTTTCAAGCGTATCGCATTGAAAGCTTATCAAATTCTCGTAATACGTATTTTATTTGAATCGGGTTTGCTTCTACCATTCACATAACACCAAAAGAGATATTCAAAGCTTAGCGATCAGAAAACTTTGAAGGGGAGGGGTTCAGTCCTTCCAATCTATCGTCGAGAAAACTTATTTTTTAAACATTCAGTAATAATTCGGCCATAATGTGGTGGCGCTCCATCTAGACAATACCACATCCTACTTCTAATTTTTACAGAAACTTTCTACAACAAATTTGACAAGTCTTCTTTTAAAAACTGGAGATATATTTGACTATTTATGATCTATATATATATGATCTATATATGATCTAATCAAAGCATTTTCAACTAACTCAGCTCAGACATTAATCATAAATCGACGCTGAAAGTGATTTTTCGTAGTTTTATGTGGATTTTGAAGTGCCCATGTTCGTTGTAAAAGTTTTTTATTTACAGTATAGGATTACATCAATCAAACCATTGTGTTCAATTAACCAATTACATAAACACTGTCGTGGAACAAGATCAGTGGGAAGCAAATTTTGAACCGGCTGGATGTGGTAGGGATAGAGTCCATTTCCGTGTAGGGTCCTTGTAATTGAACTTTTACTTTGGCTTGTAGCTGCTGAAATTTGTCTTACATTGGTTCGAGAAAACTGCAAAATTTCCTTCGGTATTCCTTCTGTCGACTCTCTTCTACTAATATATTTTTCTGCTTTCAAACGTTCCATTTTCCCAGAGAGAAAGATAAATGCGTAGAATTCTTTTGCAAGATGGAGAGTGAGGATTGGGGTATTTAATCTACTCTTCTTCTCGACGTTTGAAAACTGATACAGCAGTTTTGCAAAATTAAAAAATTAAATTTAAATCAAATTAATTTGAAAAAATCTAAATTAAGTTACCCTTTCCTATCACATTTGTTTTGACAATAAAAATCAAACTAAATATCCTTGGTAACCATAGTATCAGGTAAAGCACCCCCCAAATATCACTAACTTTGTTCATAGATATCTCAAAATTATGCTTATTAGAACATTTTGCTTAAAATGTTTCAGAAAACCCATACACAAAATCTTGGAACATCCTCGTGGGACACCTTGCAGATTCGTTGTCATAAATATATTAATACGCAGAAGGACATGTTAAAATTGAATGACAATTGGCATATGCAATGATAATGATGATAAAAATAACCGATTGCAATATCAAGACAAATGGACAGCTTATTGAGGTAAAATTATATAATTCAAAAACATTATTTGTATGTACAGTGTAATACACTATCGTTGTGAATGCATATGGCAATACAGTTTGGCATGGAAGCATATAAACAGGATACTCCAATAATTATTAATTGCCATTTCCGATGATGGCTGAATTGCTCTATGTACGTTTGGAGACCGATCAGGCCAAAAAGACTGTTTTGGGAAACCTTTGTCGTATGTGAACGGGTATTATATTGTTGGTTTGGTGCCGGGATATTTAGAGCTGATTTCATATTAATTTGATGCCCTGAATTCCAATATGGCATTAGTTTTTACCTATCATCTCAAATTTCTGAGATATAACATTTTAGTGAAATATACGTTACACTATTTTAAGCTACATCCATGGATGAAATAAAAAAACTAAAAACGGAATTTTTATTATTATATTTTACAAATATATAATTATATACTATATTATATATAATAATATACAAAGATGATAGATACAAACGATGGAACCAACTATAGTCACTAAACAATTCGAAAGGTTCTTGTCCGTGACATTCTTGAATGTATTTTGGAACAGCCCCTTTTTAAACTCTAGCAGTAATTTGCCATCATGTGCGTATCCCATCTTCATTGCGGTCCTCTATAGTTTTAAGATCATGGTGAAATCTGTTATTTTGTTCCTCACTCACGTCTTCTAAGTTTTCAGAAAAACGGTCTAACTGGCTGTGTAAGTAGTGCACGTTAATACTCATGTTACATCTAAGGGTTTTAAAACTGTTAAGCATCTCGTTTACCAGTCCAATATAATTTTCAGCTTTGCGTTTGCCCAGAAAATTTCCGACAACTGTAACAAATGAAATCCAGGCTTTTTGCTCAGCCTCATTCATCGAATTTACGAAGGCAAAATCCTTAACGAGTAGTCTTATTTATGGGACCATTAAATATTCCTGCTTCAATTTTTTCTGTACTCAACTGAGGCATTTTCTCCCCTATATATACAAAACATGATCCGTTATTATCAAGAGCATTTACAAACTGCTTCATAAGGTCCAGCTTGATATGCAGTGGAGGAAAGATGACTTTTTCTCGTTTAACTAAGGGGTCGTTAATGACATTCTTTTCCCCAACGTTCATGTTTTTTCTCTTGGGAGAGCAAGCTAGAGTCTTTTGGCATGATCGAGATCTTTCTTTGAATTTTGGCCAAGTTCATCCCGATACTGTCCATCCAATTGGAGAACGAACTGGCGCACACCGCAGTTGAGGAATTAAAAGCTGTTGCTGTTGTTGATCTCCATTATCAGTGTGCTTATCTAAACTACCTTAACTTTGTATTTATTTGGATAAAAAAATCGGCGATCACAAAAGATATTCTTCGAACGATATCGGTGTTTAAATACATGTAAACTCCCAAGCTCTGGATAATACTCCAAATTCTACCATCGAAACTTCTCAAAAAAAAGCCACTCTCTACGTAACTGATATAGCTAATATTATTCTATGACCTTTCCTCCACCAGTGAAGTTAGTGAGCGTTGTAATGTATCCCAACTCAAGGAAGATGGGTACCTTTTCTCGGATTATCTACCCACCAACCTGCTTCCAAAACTAGAAAAAGTAGTGGAGAGGGTTATCCACCATCTGTTGACAACAAAGTTAAAATCAATTCAATCACGCTCTAGCTTCTACGCACAGTGGAACACATCATTATAATGAAAGAGTCAGTATCAACATCAGGCTGCCATGGTCAACTAGTTATCCTTCCTGTCGTAGTGATCAATCGGTGGTGCGACTGTGGTCTCGTTGAAATTTAACAAGTCATCCTGCCTTCATAGTAGTAGTACAGACTTTCGTTAATTTACAGCACCTAAAATTACTATTGAAATTATCTGAATACCAGAATATTCACTTAATTAAAGTTATGTTTATATATGCTTAATAATCTTCAAAATAACACCCTTCAATATTATTACATCGTTACTGGCGGTTCTATGATGCGTTGTTGCTTAAACTGGAATTTTTTTAGAAGACTCGTCATAGGAGCGTGGAGATTTTTAATGGTGTATTTTCAGGCTAAATTTGAGGAAACGAAATCCGAGATGTAGGAAGATTGAGGGCAGCATTGCTACGATTTGTATTGCCAGAAACTCTTTCATTAACAGCAAGACATAGTTCGATACATTTTTGTGCAAAGAACCCAGGCTTAGTGATCTCCAGAAGGATACGCGCAACTTTAACTTTTGGAGTACTTTCGAAGTAATGCAGCGTTGATTATCTGTACGAGTGGTACAAACTGCTTACAGACAACATCTTTATAGTCAAAAAAGACAATGAGCATTGATTTGCTCATTCAAATCTTCTTTGACCTCTCTTTTCATTTCCCAGGGGTACCCAAAAATCCACGTTTTATCGCCAGTAATTCTCCAAAAAATTAGATTCACTTATCACATCGTTCAAAAGTTACAGAAAATTGACACAAGGCTTTTCTTCATCGATCCGTCGTGACGATTTTATGCACAATCTATTTTAAAAGTCTCACTTTAACTGCTATCAACCTAACACTCAGACGTTAGCCAGAATCTAAAACCGCCTTGATCGTAGCGACATTGTTCGAGGTGTGAGATGTTGATGCACGTTGTTTGTTTCGACGCCCTTTTTTCTTTTTTTGTGTGTCACCTAAACAGCTGTGTTTATGTTCATTTACTTATACAATACTTTATCGCCCATCAATACTGCGCTGTAATTTAACTTACGGCGCGACGCATAGCCGTAAAAGTTTAAAATCAAATGAGCGATTCGCACCATTTACCTGATATCCCCCACCAATTATCGGGCTCAAAGACTGCGCCCCGGCTCCTGCTTGAACCAAGAAAATCAGTCTTATTACTTTCACGGTGCATCTTGTTTCCTACTATGTGGGTGAATAAAATATAAACCAAAATTTCTTTTTTATGCACCATCAGATAAACCAGAAAGACGCGGCTTTTGAGTAAAATATTTTGCACATGTTAATGTATTGATCTTTTATAGTATGTTTAGGGGTAGTACAGTGTTGATATTATAACTGGCCCTATCCAATTTTGGACTACAACACTTGCACTTGATTGGGCTTGTGCTAATATTTATTTAGATTGTGGTGCCTTACGGAAATTTTAATGAAGACAATTGAACCACCATACATTGTCCCATTTTGTATTCTGAGGTAGTTTCTTTGGCAAACTAAGTTTCAGATACAAGTATTGCTGTATTTAACACATAGCTTGAGGGGTGCAGTATTTTTTTGATATACGATTTTGCTTTTGGACTAATGAGTAGACGCAGCACCCATCTAGTGCAAAGATTTTTTATATTGCCTAATAAAATAAATTTGCTCGGTAAAGGTGCTCATGGCTCCTTCTAAACTCGTTATCTTTTTCTCTTAATTATCGTCAAAAATCATTTAATGGATTTTGTCGATGATTTTTGGCATAACAGTTGTCTTTGGAGTTCTAGGGCCATAGGGCGTTTCCGATCTATCTCGCTTAAATTTATTTACTCAAAGTCGCTTTTTTATAAAACTCATCTAATGTAGGAAAAATTTTTCTAAATTTTCTTTGCCGTTTTCTAAAAATCCAATGTTAGAACGGGTAGTTATTTATAATTTGGAGTATTATCCAGAGCTTGGGAGTTTACAAGTGTTTAAACACCGATATCGTTCGAAGAATATTTTTTGTGATCGCCGATTTTTTGATCCTGTAGGCTTCAAACAATGCGGTATACGAAGTTAAGGTGGTTTAGATAAACACACTGATAATGAAGATCAACAACAGCAACAGCTTTTAATTCCTCAACTGTGGTGTGCGCCATTTCGTTCCTCAATTGGATGGGCAGTATAGAGATGAACTTGGCCAAAATTCAAAGTAAGATATCGATCATGCCCGAAGACTCTAACTTGCTCTCTCAAGCGATATTTCAGAACTTGCTGCGGTGGATTTGTCTTCTGCAGCAAATTTTCTGTAGATGTTGCTGTCTTCAAGACTTATGATTTGTTGTGCACGCCATTGCATGCTATTCTTCTCGCGTATCCGTTATTTAGGTTTTAGGACAGAAAATATTTATTGTCGTCCATAGAGTTTTATTCGTAATGAAATGAATAGAGTTCTGGACAGTAACTCCTAGGTTGTACGCTTCTTGCTCCAGGTCTTCTTTGGAGCTGATACTAGGGACCGGCCCCCCATATGCCGTAAATGCAAGGTGAAAACTGGTTACTACACTGATGTTTTAAAGAAAATACCAAATAAACTGGAGTAATTTAGTGAACTAATAGAAAACAATTAAGAGGGTTTGAAAAAGAAAGAAATAATACACAAAGTATATTTGTTATAACCAATATTACTTTTTTACATCATTACCAAATAATTTTAATGTTACGGTTTTGTGAATTTTAATAGAAACTATAAATTTGTTATCGTAAAAATTAAAAATGTTACTATCGATATAAACGCCAGAGTGGTCTAAGCGGTTGAGGCGTGGACTGCGATTTCTGGAGTCTTCTGATGCCTGTCGGGTGCCCTACTCAGTTACTAAAAATAATTGAGTACCTTTGTTCACTCGAACAAAGCAAAAATATGAGAGCTTTAACAGCTCAGTTCGCAGGCCGTACTCCCATCAGGGAGTTAGAACCGCAAAAAAACTATCAATATAATCGATAAAAGAAACAAATACAAAAGGTTGCACGTTTATTTGATCTACACTAACAATAGAATGAGCATGAAATATTTTTACAGCTTAATTATGTTTGTTGTATTTTCCTACAATTGGACAGCTCTCTTCATAGTGCATGCACCATTCTGGTTCTAGCGCGTCTGCGGCAATTCCGCGATTCACCAGCCTTTGCCTGTGTATTAACATTCTCGTTTCGGCATCTTTCCAGTTTGTTTCTGGTTCGGCCCAAAGTCTTTCGGCCATAGCGGCCGCTCTTGGCCATAAGCGTGCATCAACCGATGTATCATCAGCCTGTTCCGTCCATAATGCAGCTTCTGCGCCTAAAAATTGATGCTTCTGTCTTCTGCAAATGAAACGAACATTAATTGGTGTAATTCTGCTGCAAGTTAAAACTTACTGCCAATTTTTGCAGGGCTATTGTCGTAAGTTACCTGCCAGCCAATGTATGGAGCACACCAGTTTACTCCATCTTGCACCCAACCAGCAAAGCCACAGTCAAAGTACAAAGCATCGTAGTTGCTCAAAATTAATCTGTAATCTCTGTCTAGCAACTCTTTTATTTGGTGGTCGCTGCCGGTCGTCCAGATTTGAATAACGTATCTGTCTTTAGGCAAATAGCGTTCGACATATTCCTTCTTGGTTAGCGTGCTGGTCCACATTATTACGGGAAGCTTTTTACCGGTTCGCCGATCTAGCCTCTCGAGAGCCTGGCTTTGAAACACGTCCCATAATTTAACGAAGTCTTCTTCGCTCCTTCCCCAGCCGTGAGTTTTTTGCATCCATTCAACCACGTGCGGAGTTGAGTTCCAGCACTTCATAGAAACTTCATCGCCTCCCATGTGGAAAATGTCTGGATTGAATTGACCTATCATATCTCCATATATATCTACAACAAAACGAAAGATTTTTATAAGAGCTTATACATTTTTGCAATAACAAAACCTTCCAAAGCATCATAGAGTTTCGGTTTGGTTGGGTCAAACTGCCCGCAAGGCGGCTCCACGCAATAATCTTGCCAAGGTTTATTCTGGAAACACGTGAGGAAGTCCGTGTCTTGCCATCCTTCGCCAACATGAGCCGGAGCGTCGAATTCGGGCAAAACCCTGACGCCACGCTCTCTTGCGTACAGCAAAATTTCTTCTACGTCAGCCGGTGTGTAAGTTTTCTTTTGAGAATACGCCCCAAGTTTGGACAATTCGGGGCGCGACACGGAAACGTACGGAAAGCTCTGCGTGTCAGTGATGTGCCAGTGGAAGGTGTTCAGCTTCGAAGCGGAAATGCCGTCGATGGTGCGTTTGATCGTATCCACCGAAATGTAATTGCGGGCCGTATCCAAAAGAATACCTCTGTACGGATATACGGGTTTGTCAGTTATTTTCACGTCTTTGGGCATTTGCATCTGCTCTCGTATATCGTCGTAGATAATTAATTGGCCTAAAGTTTCCAGTCCGTGTCTTCCCCCGAAGTAGGTAGGGGCAGTAATGGTAGCGTTAATCCTTCCGTCAATGGCTTGGGAAACCTTCAAAGCGTAACTTTCGTCCGTATCTAAAGTCAACTGAGTTTGGCTTGGGTCAATAATATCTAAGGTGACCACAAGCGGTGCTCCCCCAGAATTAACGGCCGTTGTGCTCCCTAGCGATTTTATTTGATCGTTGAAGTTTTTAGCTCTTGAATCAATTAAGTTCGATGCAGAATTCTTGCTTTGGGCTTCTATGACCTCTATACTGTTGGCATTGATGTGTACCAAGGATTTTCCTATGGATACCTCTCCCGTGGGGCGAGGCCACAGCGCGCCGTACTCGGAACAGAGAAGTTGGCATGCCGCTAAGCTAAGAGCCGATTCCTCTGATCCGGGGGCTACCCGTTCTTTATGGCAGTAGCCTCCATAGCACTTCCATTCCCATACAGGCGTATCTCCGCTTTAGTAATCAACAACTATTAGAGGAAAATTAAATTTTTTTTTCATGTAACTTACGTGATCTCAACTACAGCAAAGTGGAGAATTACAATAATGTAGAGAAATAACCCAGGTTGTGTCATCGTTGTACGACTGGTAGCAACTACTTTACAATGACACCTCCTCCACAAATATAACGCCTAACGTCAACAACACCTGTTTATGAAAAAGAGTTGAGGTAGTTATCTTATCTCTGGTGGTATTAATGCGATAATATTTGAAAATTAGCCTTTTCGAGCCGGAATAGTTTATTCACTTTTGCTGTGCATAAGAAAAAGATAAATGACCAAGCAATTTTAATTTTTTAAATAGAAGTAGCCCGGTTTGAGCCATTGTTTCATCCTTTACTTAATGAGCTATTAGAGTTATCGTTATCAGAACCTGTTAATATTGTTTTCTGCGTTAATTGCGTAAAGCATCACCACATTACCGAAAATGCCAACGAATTCCAGGCCAGTTAAAAATTAATTACAAAAAGTCACAAGCTGTCCTGCCACTGTCATTAACCGCTGCCGTTCTGTTTGTTTTGCCATTGACCTCTGTTCTTCAATGTCTGCTGCTCTTTATCCTCATAAACAGGTCTTTCATAAACCCACCTGATTTGCAGTCGAGTCTCAATAAATATAAAGCAAATATTTCGCCGAAATTAAGCAACAAAATTCGATTAGTGTGATCTTTTGTTAATACCCGGAAATGCTATCGAAAGTAACTTAAACCGGCTTTCTAATGCAGTGACAGCACCCATTATGCGCACGCAAGAAGCGAACCGCATAAAATATGGAAAGTTAACATATTTTAGATTTTATGTGATGGCTTTGCCGTTACTTAAGAGGTACTCACCTTAGGACGAGCCGTCTCACTGTCCCGACGGTGCTGTGACTAGAAAGCGCGAATTTCTTCAATCCAAGGCCAATTTGGCGCCGGCCCATGGCAGTTCAATGCTTCGAATTTCTCACTGGCCAGGTTTCGCCACTGATCGTCTTCTAAGGTGCAACGCAAGTGGCGGCGATGTAGTGATTCCACTGTTCGGCAAGGTATGGCCGTTTACGCGTGTGGGATCGACGGAAAATTGTTTCTATTAAAAAACTGTTCCACGGGTAATGCCAACTTACGTAATTTCATTTACGTGTGCCGTCATTTAGTCATATAGAATTGTTTAAATGTTAAAAATATTCTATACATGGCTTACAAATAAAATAAGAGTACAATTAAGAACAGTTATGAGGATAAGTGATTTTCTGTGCAACTTCTAGAAAATTAAAATTTTAGAAAAGATTGATAGAAGTCAAAAATCACATTTGATCTGTAGCTGAAATATAGTTAGCTGACAACATTTTCCAGCTTACTATCTAATATGTTTACAAAACATATATGTTGCATTTGCAAAATGATATGAAGAGGAATGTTCCAATGAAGAATACTCATTATGTTAAAAAATAACATAAATATTATTTACTCTTACAAAAAGCTTACAAGCTACAAACTAAAAAAAAAACAAGAACGGTGTAATACCGTAAAGGAAACTTTCTATAGCGGTGCGAAATCGTAACGGTCACTTCCGGTTGCCGTTAACCGATTTGGCTGAAAGTCGATCCCATGAAAGACACTGACCTAAGATGTGTGTATGCCAAGTTTGAAGTGAATCCGTTGATTAGAACGGAAGTTATAGTGTCTCCAGACACACAGACGGACAGACAGGATGATAATTTCAACAACTTTCTATAAGCTCCCCTGTAGAAAGTTGATAATTGCGAAGTCTATGTAAATACCAAATCTAGTGGTGTCTGTCGTTTTAGGCGTTTTGTTTGCTAACTGCAGCCTTATAAATTTATTGTAAATATGTTAGGATGCATTTAAAAGGTATTTTGCAGTGTAATTCACCGAAAAATTTCTCTTGGAAGTAGGATTTTATTATAGTATATAAAGACTCTGTCGTTTGTCCAGTTACTCATAATCCCAAAGCTTAACAAAAGGCTTGACTGACATCAAGAGATACCTCTGAGCAAAAGCTTTCTTCTGAAATGTTCTGTCACTCGGTGTATTTGTTCAGTGGTAGAATTTACTGCTAAAACCGAATTAGTGATCAGGAATCAGTCTTTGTCCGGCAATGGTAGTCTTTATGCTAATATGTTTTCTAAGATCTTTGTTATAATCGGTAAAAGACTAATCGATCGGTGCAAAGTAGAATTATTAGGGGGTTTTCCCGGTTTTTGTATCACAACAACTTCTGTCGTTTTTTATTGTGTTGGGAAGTATTTTAGTCGGAACGTACCATTGAAGAATTGTGATAGCGCAATTTTCTTGCAAGTTAATTCTTTCACGATCTGGTCAGGTCATAGCCTAGCGCTTTATTACGCTACAACTCGTTTTTAATGAATTTCTTAATTTCTTTTGGTGCGACTGGTTTTATTGGTTCACTCGGTTGTTCTGATTCTTCCAAGAATAAATTTATTTCTAGATAAAAAGATTTGAAAAGCTCTCGCAGGTGATCAGCAAAGACTGCAGCTTTATCTGTCTCAGTCTGACCCTAAATGCCGTGTGCTTTTCTTACTGGTGGAATTTGCACTAGAGGTTGTTTAGTTTTTTTGTTGCTTTCCACGAAGTATAGTCGGTGTCTTCAAAAGTGATAAGTTTTCAAGATATTTCCTGAAGGAGTTATTTTAAGTTCTGCCAGGAATTCTTTTAGTTGTCTTACTGCGCAAGATTTCTCTTTTCTTTGATTTTTCTCTCGAATAACCGGTGAACAGTTGATCTTCCAATTTTTGTTGTGTTTTTAGTGGTGTTACTTATAGTAATTTGTACTTCTTCCAATTTTTGTTGTGTTTTTAGTGACAATTATAAAATTATTTTTTTTGTCAAGCAAGTTTTTTTTAGTCCCGAGTGAATAGTAGCTACTACCACCAATATCTTCATTTGGTTCAATTTTCAAGGTCCCTGGTGTAAATCCCTTGGTAGACAAAGAAGTCTAAATAGTCAGGTATTTTCTGCAGGTCTATTGGTCAGTAAGTGAGTTTATATGTAGGAAGGTAGTCAAGAAGTAGCTCTCGAATGACTTCATATAGTATTATTTCTCTTTTCGGAGGCAAAAGTCTCGACCCCTAACTGGTATGTTCAGCGTTATAAACCTCCAACCAAAAATCGATTATCAAGATGCTTGAAATAGATAATAAAAATATCTCTGTTTGCTCGATAGTTTGATGGGCAGTATGCCGCCGAGGTAATAATTGGTTCTTCCCAATCTTCTTTGACGATGCTTACAGCCTGGAGAACCTCCTAGCTCTAAGGTCCGTGTTGGATGTTATTAGTTTCATGTGTCCATTTTCTTAAGATCCAAGACTGGCTCAATTTTGTGTTTAAGATTTAAAATACCGTTGGTGTTCCATAGAGCTATCTTGTAATGATGCCATCTTTTTTATATGTTCGAATTCTTTAAATCTTCTCTCAGCTTTCTGTTTTCTTGAATTTGTTTAGGGATAGTTTTTGCTGATTATTTAATTGTTGTTGTAGGTGTGCGTTTTGTTGTTGCAAAGCAATTATGAGGTAATTAATTGGTTAAGATTGTTACATTGGTGGAACTGTATTTTGCTCTTTTTTCAATTACTCTGCTACTGCTTGGGTGTAGGAATTATCTAACAGGAATTTGGGCATTTATTATTTTTTTTTGTTAATGGGGATGAAATTGAAGCCCTATTTCGTTGCACGTTTTTTTGTGATAGTACTGCTCGCTATTTGATGGAAGACGTTTCTTGATATGATATCTACAAATACTTGGCGTCCTTTATAGTGAGCAAAATGGGTGTTTTCACATATGATACATTTTTTTGGTTTTCCTGTTTGTTTTTACTATAATTTTGGTGATCATATGGTCCTGTACATTTGACACACCCAAACTGTTGAGTGTATTGGTTTTTAGTATGATCGTATTTGCTTTGGTTTCCAGAAATTGATAAAAACTTTTAGTTTTCCATGTTAAGGTACATTAGAATATAGCTGGAGGCACGTGCACCCATAAATAAATTCTGAGTACAATTCTAAAGTAAATATATAAACATGTAAAATAGTTGTGTTAGGGGGATATGTTTTCGCTTTTTAAATTTAAATAAATCGTCATATTACATGTCATAATAAAAGCGTGGTTTGTAGATTATTCTCTCTTGCATTGAATTTCATTTCTTAAGACGGGCAAGGTGCTCGATCTGAATATTGACATTTTGGCTATACTGGGTGTTAGGTTAAAGCAGTAGTGATAGTCCAAAATTACGTTAAAAAAATTATTAGCGGTGACACTAGTCTTCAAATGTGTCCTCGACCTGAACACTTTTCTGTAGTAATTCGAAAAGCTTTAGTTCAAGATCTCTAAACATCCCCAATCATGAGAGCTCCACAATTATTCCACAATGCTGAAAATCGAATATGGAGTCTTGACTAAATTTCTTACTAAAAAGGTCTTAATCCCAGTGGATAGCGCGTTCACTTCCAATTTCCACTTTAAAGGAATGAGTGAAACAATTCCGTTTGCCTCAAGA
Source organism: Sinelater perroti (assembly GCA_036346155.1). NCBI lineage: Eukaryota > Metazoa > Arthropoda > Insecta > Coleoptera > Elateridae > Sinelater > Sinelater perroti. Next base: position 1,360,123 of record JARFIY010000276.1, read on the forward strand.
AAGTATCGTAGACCAATCATAAGTAGGTCGGACAGAAGCAAACGTCGCCCTCGTCGAGCGTGAGGTTTATAAGAATTATCTGCGAGGTTGCGGCTTTCGATGTACGACGCATTCTCCATGAGCACCTTCGTATGAGTAAGGTTAGTTCCAGATGGGTATTCCGACCTTTGTTAGTAATTCAATAGCAGCAACGCGTGACTTGTTGCGAACAAAATTTTAATCAAAGAAGAAGTTCTTCAATTTATTGTTACATGATCCTGTACTGTGATCCCCTAACAAAAAGAAAATTAATGAAATGGTGCACATGGACGAAAAACAGTTACGAAAAATATATTGGCAAAGATCTTTTGGGATTAAAAATAAATTTTGCTCATTGTTTTTAAGAATAGAAACTCAGTAAACAGTTGGTATTATGTCATCTTACTCTATAAATTGCAGAACGTTATCAAAGGAAAGAGAAGTGGCACGCATTTTACACGAAAACGCAGCAATTTTCCAGATTGCTGCGAAGGACAGTAGCTTTTAAGAGCTTTCGCACCTACGCTATAGCTGAGATCTATTTTATCAGTGACTGGTATCTATCCTTTATAACTGAAGAAAGACCTTCGTAGAAAATTTAATAACAGTAAGTTGCAGGAGGTTCTTTTGAGAGATTTTGCAGATAAAACTTTAGAATATTTTTCTAAGGATATTGAAATGTGACAGCATGGTAATCATACATAGGTCTCCACCTTACACAAAGTTTTCATGCAAATTTTTGGAAGTGTTACGCCAAAATAATTTAAAGTGTATGAATAATGCTGCGTGGTATAAATGATAAAATTGAATTAAATAAAGAAAGGGAAATTAAAGTGGCTAATTTAAAGGTTAATAGTAAAAGTTACGCAAATTGCGGTAACAAAACATAAACAGATGTAATAGCGCAATGGCAATAAAGACGTAGTAGAGGATCGCACGCGTCTAGAATTTTAGAGATTGGTACTTTAGCCGCACAAAGCAATATAAGCTATTAACAGGCAAAGAAAATAATTACGTAAAAAAACAAATTGGGAAATTAAAAAGGGCAAGATTCAGAGTAACTTTCAACTGATGATGGAAACAAACTCAGGGTGATGAAGAAGATGAAGTTTTTAAAAGAAATAAAAGAACATTTAGATAATCTACTAAGACCATGGAAAGAATTAATGAAGAAAAATTGATAAAATAATAGCAATCTTATAAAATACGATGAAGTCAAACGAATTAGAAAAGATCAGTGAATATTTTCTAAAGAAATTGAGATATTGCAAGCTATAAATAAATGATAAGAAATAGACTCGAAATAATAAACCCCAAAAATTAGGAGAAAATTCAAGCCCGCAAAATACATGTACAAAAACTAAACGGAAACAGGATGAACATGACTTTGGAAAAAGGATAAAATAAAGGAAATTAAGACAACAATATGAAAGTGATAGGGTTAATAAATGTACAGGAAATCCCAGATTTAATGGGAATTAGGGGTTACACTTACTTTCTTAGAAATTAGAGAAAAACTAGTTGCACATTTAATGGGTTATTTTTTAAAAAGAATTTGATTGGCGCAAACTTCATCCTGATATCCCTAATCGTTTTGGAGATACAGGCTGTAAGTTATTTTTGGTCAATTTCTATAAAGTCCCATAATTCTGTTGTTTTTGAATATTTTTTAAAATAGTAAGAATATTTTTATGCAGTTTTTTGCGAATATTTAGATGGTGTTAAAATAAATTTTATCCGTTAAGAGCTTTGAGGTGTACAAGGTGGTTCCAAATATGACCGGGACTGATTTTTGTGTAAACAAGCGGCACTACGCAACAGCTGTGTGACTTTGAGAGAGTAGAGCCACAATCTCCACCCTTTCTCCTGTTCTGATTAGAACATGTACAGTCCTGTTTTGGAGTTGCTAAAGCGATGAGCGAACAGAAGGTACCGTAGAGCGTAGAACAACGCATTGTGATCAAATTCCTCGTTGGAGAAAACGTCACGTCCGCTGCAATTTACCACAAACTCCAACAACAGTATGGGAAAGAGTATCTCTCATGCACTTGTGTTTTTGAGTGGTGTAAGAGAGAGCAGAAAGCATGTGAAGAATGAACCGCTTAATCCTCGGCCTCTAACAACAGGCGCAGCACTATCAAAGAACTTGGAGCAATGCTGTACATTAGTGTTGGCAGTGTAGAATACATCGTAAAAAAAACACCTTCACTATCGCAAGGTGAATGCACGGAGGGTTCTACACACGTTGACAAATTTAAACAAAATAGTGCCTACGCAAGCTGCCAATCGTCTGCCCCAGCAGTTTGAAGTCGAGCGTGGTGCATTTTTAAAGTCTATGGTGACCACCGATAAAACGTGGATGCACTACTTTATTCCCGAGTTCCAGTAGTCATCACGCGAGTGGGGGCAGTTCTCTTAAACCCAAAAGAGTGCGAAGCAGCCGTTCGACAGGAAAAGTGTTGGCAACGTTCTTTTGGGACTGGCAGGCGGTTATTCATGTGGAATTTCTGACACATACCAGAACAGTTAATGCAGCTTATTACTGAGACCTTCTGGTAACATACGTAAAGAAAGAAAACCAATGAAAATCTTCTGGAAATTAAAATGAAATCTTCTGCCACATCCGCTGTGTAGTCTCGATTTCTATTTGTTCGGAAGGCTTAAATCAGACTTGTAAGGCATGCGGTTTGCGAACAACGACACCATCGTCCAAACTGTTCTATATATATATATATATATATATATATATATATATATATATATATATATATATATATATATATATATATATATATTTCATTTTGAGGTCAAAGTTGTGTCTTTGTTTGGTGGTATTACGAAAGCATAATTTACTTTGAGGTGATTTCTGAAGATAGGGACATCGTCGCCGAACTTTAATTTCAATAGCTTGGCAGAATATATGTTACTTTGGAACAATGATACTCTGGTACGATCACTCGAAGACCGGTGTTGTTGCTGATGGGTAACGTCCAGATCACGTACGGGCCAAAAACCCAATAGAAACTGAAGAAACACGATGGAATCGAATTGTTACTACATTCCGTCTATAGTTCTGATTTGGCAAAATTAGAATAACATTTGTTTGGAATGATACTTTACTTTTTAGTCGATCGTCACTTTATATTGCTATTACTTTCAACGAGTAAAAAAAGAACGTCGTTAATTTTCGATTTCAAACAACAGAATTAGTACTAATGAGGTATAGTAAACTTGACACAGTTGTATATATTTAGATTTTTTATTTTGTGTATTTTATAAAATATTAAATAAACAAATTTCATATTAAAAAACAAAAAATTTTGCGCCACCTAAAATACATTAATGTTTTGTTTCCTTTTCCAAACCAATTAACTGGTAGTGTTTTTTGCTTTATTTATGTAAAACTTACACTAAGATGTAGTAGTTTTTTGATTAACACTTTATCAGCAAAAATTTAGCTTTACGCCTTTTAAATTTAATTTTGCATTACAATTTCGCACGTTCTGATTAATTTTATCGATAATGCGTTAAATATTTTTTTTTGACGTTGTCGTTTATTGTGGATTGTGGATGTAGACCTTGGGTTTTAGACAACCCCACAAAAATGCTGACTGTTAAATCGCAAGATCTTGCCAATCAGTTGATGTCAGCATTTCGTGAAATTACCTTACGAGCAATTTTTTGGTGCAGCAAATCAACTATTGCTCGAGTTGTATCGTAGGTGGAGCCTTTACGCTAGGACCACATTTGTTCCAGATCCATATTTGCTAAGAAATCGGTTTATTATGTAATGGTAACGATCGCCATTCATAGTACCAGCATCATTTTTGAACAAGTATGGGCCTATCGCGCCACCTGCTGAAAATTAACACCAAATAGTGACTTATTGGTAGTGTATTTACGTTTCGTGAGTTATACGAGGATTTTACGAATCCTAAAATGCGACAATTTTGTTTGTTTACGCCTGATCGCTAAAGATATTTTTTTGTAATGCATTGTAATGCATCAAAGTTATTACAATTGTCTATTTCAAAACAAAAAGGTACAAAATATAAATCCAGCCTTCAGTTTAGACAATCTTATAAATATGAGTAAAAATTCCTCTCCTGGGAGTTGTTCAAAATGAAAACCGATGACATATTTGGACACTACTCGACGAGTTGAGTCGACACCACTTTCAGCGTTCGGAAACGTACAGGGACAAAGTTACCCTTATTTCATTTTGGATACAATGTTGCTTGTAATGAGAGGTGTTTGGATATAATGTTGCTGACACTACCCCACGAGTTGAGTCTACCGACACTACTTTCAGCGCCCGGAAACGTACAGGGAAAGAGTTACCCGTGTTTCATTGTTTTTGATGTTGAGCCTTATCTAGCCATCCTCAGCAAAAAATTTAGGCCTTGCACTTACTTCCCCGTCCCTTCAGTAAATCTTCGTTAGGGACAAGCTCTGAAAACGGCTGTTTGAATACAATGTTGCACGCAACAAGGGCTGGTTGGATACAATTTTGCAGCCGCTTGGGAAACGAGCAAGTCAAAATACAAAGTGCAACCAGCGAATTTTACTTTGCTATCATTAAAGAACTGACTAACAAAAACACGCAGTTTCACACTTAAAATCTAAGCAGGAAAAGAACATCAAAGTAGTAATCAAAAACCTACATCATTCAATCGACACTAACGAAATCAAACAAAGTTTTAAAAAGTTGGGGCATGAAGTAGCGAACGTTTGGAACATGAAGCACAAAATCTCTAAGAACCCTCTACAAATGTTCATCGTTTTATTAAAACAAAACAAAAATTAAAAATTGCAATACCTAGCTATTAATACACACGAGTGTAGTAATTGAAGCTTCACGCTAAAAGGATAATACCTCAATGCACAAAATTCCAGCGGTGTGATCATACCAAGAATTATTGTCAACACATACCAAGATGCGTAAAATATGCGCAATTAAAGACAAGAAGGTAGCCTGTGTCACTGCAGCGGTAACTATCCTGCAAACTATAAAGGCTGCATCATCCACAAACAGCTATAGAAAAAACTCTATCCGAGACTGAAAAGCGACATTTAAATACCTCACCGTAAACCTTACACCCAATCCGAAGTATCACCGGGAACATCTTTTGCTACAAAAATCAATTCACAACCAGTTGCTACTGCTCACAACAGACCAACTACCAAACCCAAACATTACAATCACATCAACAAACGCAAGACATAGCAGAATTAAGCAACATGATGAATACTCTCGTTACCCAGATGAGAACAATCATGAATCTACTCACCATGTTAATTACTAAACTTTCATAATGGACCAATTACTTAAGACTGCTGCTAATTGTCTGATCCTACATGCTCACAAAGTCAAACTATTTCTTGAAAATAACATATTGACATACTTCTCATCTCCGAAACGCATTTTATTAGCAAAAGTTATTTCAAGTTTCAAGATATATCACACAAATCATCCGGATGGCGCTAAACATGGCGGAGCAGCCATAATTATACGTAGTAATATTAAGCATCAGGAAATGGAAAAATATCAGCAAAACCACATTCGGGTCACTACTGTATTAGTTGAAGGTAAGTCCGCTCTGTCTGCAGTCTCAGTAATTTACAGCTCACTCAAACATATACTTCTTTAAAACCTTAGAGAACAAGTTTCTTCTAGCTGACGATTTCAATGCGAAACATAAGCACTGGGGCTCACGTAATACATGGCTTGACGGAAGACATCTACTGGCTGCCATACAGGAAAACAATTTAAACTATCTACTGCCCAACCCGGATAACTGGTCGAAGGAAATTTCCAGACTTAATCGAATTCGCTATCACAAAAGGTTTCGCCGCCCGACAATGTCAAATTAAATCTTGCCTCGAACTAGCTGCAGACCATTCAGTCATTTCAATCACCGTATACTTAATATGCATAAACAACCTTCATTATGCAATAAGAACACAGACTGGGGCTTCTTCCAAAGCGAACTAAATTACCTAATAAAACCCCATAATTGGTGAAAAACGAAAACGACATTGAACGTGCTGTGTCAAAAACGAAGACGGAGCCCGGGCTCAAAGTGATGGAAACAAAGCCACGGGGTTTGCTAAACATCTAGCTAGCGTCTTCAGACCTCATCTTTCTCAACGTCCTGAAAAAGAACAAGAAATTCTCGACTCCATTGAATCTCCCTTCCAAATGTGTTTACCGCTGAAACCGTTTATAGTGAAAGAAGTCCTAGAAGTAACACTTAATAGAACTAACCCCAAAAAAGCTCTAGGATATAATAATTGAAGTAGTTATTAAACAATTATCCGAAAAAGCGATTTGCAGCCTTACACTAATCTATAATGTTATAGTAAGAATAGAACACTACCAAAGCATCTGAAAATAGCCCAGATAGTTATGATTTCCAACCCATGTATACCACCAGAAAAAGTAATGTCGTATAGACCAATAAGTTTTCTTCTTATACTGTCAAAAATATTTGAAAAACTCATATTACCGAAAATACAGTCTATATTAAATGAGCAAGAGATGATACCAAATCATCAGTTTGACTTTGATAATCAACATAGAACAATTAAACAAATACATCGTCATGTTTTACAAGAAACAAATTTTGTTCCGTGGCACCAAGGATTGTGTTACAAATTGAAAAAGCTCTTTGTACACCAAATATATGTTATCATCAAGTCCTACCTGACTATTAGACAGTTTTACATTAAATACAAAGACGAAATCACCGATCTGCACCCGATATACGATGAAGATTTTCAAGGCAGCGTCTAGTTTATTTGCTGTGTACAGATGATTGTCCAACATTGCAGCGAACTACAATAGCAACTATGCTGATGACATAGCAGTGCTAGCGTTTCATTTACAACCTGAAGCTGCGTCTAGATCCTTGTAAGCACACAACAAAATTCAACAACGGCTTAGACTCTGGACAATCCAAGTTAATAAATCTAAGTCCCACCATATTACTTTTACGGCGAATAGGAGTAACTGCCCACCTGTTAAGTACCTTGAACTTTACCTTAACAAGAAATTTAATTGGAGAACGCACATTTTCACCAAGCGTAAGCAGTTGGGACTCAAACTTAGTAAACTCTACTGGCTAATTGGAAGAAGCTCCAAACTACTGTTAAATAATAGACTGCTAGTTTATAAATTTACCGTTAAGCCCACCTGCACTTACGGAATATCACTATGGGGAACAGTGAGCAAGTCCAACGTGGAAATCCTGGATCGTTTTTAAAACAAAGTGCTTTGTACGATCGATAACGCTTTGTGGTACGTGTCAAATAGAGTTATATTGAGTGACCTGTGTCCCGTCAATGAATACAAAACTTTGCCAAAAAGTACAAAGACAGACTGAGTGTTCACCCAAATGAACTTGTCCATACTTTATTACTCCAAAATGAAGAACCAAGAAGGCTGGAAAGATATAAACCTTTTGACCAGCTGGTTCGATTTAATTAAACTGCATACTTAATTAATGTATTAAATTTCTTAATGCATTTTGTTTAGTTACGTAAAAACCTTTCTTATGGAGGAGGCTCACTGGAATCTTCCTGCGCAAGACTCTTGTGAAAGAGTTTACACTGTCATAAGTTATACTTTAAAGGTATGTAATGTCTACTGCCTTCTACAAGGGCAAAATGTATGCTAATAAAGTTATTAAAAAATACAAAATGTTACACATGGTAAAAGCTTTGAAATAGATTTTTTTAGTTAATTTAGTTATTTCGTATACTCATGCTTTTTACCCGTTTACGCAGAGATGAAATTGAATTTTTGGGATTCATTTTACTTTAACTTGCTTGAAGAGGTTATTTTATTGAAACGGTTGCAATACGAAAATGTTTATTAATATTTCCCGTAGCTCGTCTGCAAGCTCTGTATTCTTGTTACAACACTTTAAAGTTCCGTGTTTCTAAATGCCCTTAGGAAGCTTACGAATTGTTTTATAATAATGATTGTGAGATAAGCTTCTCGTACTTATGCACTCCGTTTACAATGCACTCAAAACTATTTTTACAACCTTGGAAGCCGTCCATTTTGTAGCTTTGTTTTGACAAATGATAAGTTGGGGTGTTAATCTGAGATCATCCTAGAAAAGACTGTGAACAATGCAAATATTTTCATCGATCACGCTGCTCCTCGGGAAATGTCGTTGACCTTCATCTACAACTGCTTCTTGCCTTCCCAAAAATTATTTATGTTACGTAAATACTTGTTTGTTTTTAAAGATGTTAATACTGAACTGCGCCTTAAGTTTTCTAAAAATTTTGTACGATTCTATTGTTCCTATCATGAGAAAATTGGTAATAATGCCGATATTGCAAAATATTCGAAGACGGGAGGGGGGGGGGGAGAAGGGCATCTCTACTTATGATCCTCAAGAGCCACGCCCTTCTCCATTTATTTCACGATACATAAAATTGCAGATACTTGTTTCTATAAGTTGGAAACTGATTTCTTTAAATCGTAACACAGACGTATCTTTAGAAAACCCTAGAAATGCATAAACTCTTAAAATAGTTGCAGAACATATAAAAACAAATCTCAACAGTTTTATATAATTTCGGTTCCAATGTCTTCATGAGTTCTATTTAAATTAAGAGTCTAACAAAGTAATGATTTTGGATTTGGAAACACAGTCAAAAGTAATCGAGTACCACGCAATGTAAATTCGAGAAGTATAAGGGGAAAAACTTATGATTAAGAAATTATAATCTACAAATGCTGTAGTAATCAGAACAAAGAAAGTGAAGAACCTTTATTCGAAGAAGAAAAAAATCCTATCATTTCTTTAAAAGGAGTTTTAGTAAAGTATAAAAATTAAAATGATTATCTCGGAATTTTTAAACTAGGGCTAGAGGAATTAATTATAAAATGATAACTTTTGTCAGAAAAGCTCCATGACTGGGCTTGTAAAAAATATCAACTTTTCAACTGATAGACCTAAGTCGTGTCTGGAAGTCATGAAGACAAGAAGAGAAAGTTTCATCCGGGATGCTTCTCAGCACATCTGCCATAGCAGTTTGAATTGCTGCAATATCTTCATGACACTTTCCTTTCAACAGTATTTTTACATATAAAAAACACGACAATAGCAAGGATGTAATATTTGGTCAGATATTTCTGGATTGATACAGTAGTACGGCATCTTGCGTTACCATGCGATAAGAACCACTATCCCGATGCTCACAAATCGGGACGCTATTGCCGAATTGCTTGACGCAAACGTTTCAGCACGTCAATGTAAAAGTTTTGGTTTATTATTTGTTCCTTAGGCATGTATTCATGATATACTAAAACTCTATTCTTCAAAAATGCGATTAACATTAACTTTTTTCGAAGGTTAACGGTTCACTTATTTGGAGCTTTGTGATCCATGGCCTCACAGTTCCGGAAATTTTCATATGGGTAACGCCAACTTTTATCTCCTACAATAATGCTTAACACAAATGCGTGATAAGTTCTGCTCCTTTCCAACAGTTTCCAATTCTTCGTACGGTTTTTTATATTTTTATGCGAAAGGGCGAGAGGCCATTTTTCTCTAAACCATTCCATAAAATTTGGTGATTCAATACTCTTCTGATACTATGCCTATAACAGCACGGTGGTTTTCTTGCAGTAACTGTCTCACACGTTTCACATTTGCAGTCGATCGTCTTGCACCAAATTTCTGCCCTCTCATTGTGCCATTCAACGACACAGAATCTCAATAATGTCTTGTCACCATATGCTCGTATTTTGTTCCGTATTTTAGTATGGTTTTTTTCCTAGCTTAACTCAGAACTTAATTTTGACTCTCTGCTCGGAATCTGCGTCCATCACATCACTCGTGTAATCAATAAATCGAACAGAGTGTTGTTAAGTCTAGCTTTGCCACCTAGTGAGTATACATGGAAACACTTTCAAGGCCATATCTATCCAGAACACATATAAAGTGACTGAATGACATCCATTTCTTGTGTTTGAATATCACAGGTAAATGATCAAAAAATCAGTTCTGAAACTTTTTAAAAAAAAGTTATACGAAATATTATGATAGGTACAGTGGTCTTCCTTTTACTAACTTGTAAGGTTAGGTAATTGAAAAGTTGCTAAAGTATGTGACCGTTGAAAAGGTAGTGATTACATTGTAGCGTACACCCTTTTTGTATTGTAACAAATTCAGTTAGATTACTTATTCGCAACTCAAATAAGCAGTTAAGAATGCACTCTAATATTTATATTTATGCTCGGATGGTAACTAATTAATCACATTGGCATGTTAATTGCGGTAGATCTACTTTGCAGCACATACGTATTACGGTCACTTTGTTGGCCATGTTGCATACCTATATAGGCAGCACCACACAGTACCCCGCGCCTGGCTTTGAAGCGTTATTTGAATCGATCTCGACATTTCGATACTCGATCTTGAAGAAGGCCTCAACTTATTGAAGCCGGCTAGCGCAGCGTCATTTCTTTAAGGTCATTCTGCCAGAACTAGGATTGTTCTTAGTGTTTCTAAAGAGCACCTTAAGAAAACGGCATGACTTTTAATTTCCATGTTTCTCTTTCAGTAGAAGTGCTAGCGAACCATTTTTCTCAAGGCGAGTTTCTTGCTATTTCGGTGACTGATATTTCGTTTCAAGCACACGTAGAGAGAGTGGGGTGGTTGGTCGGCCACCAAACAACGTATGAGATATTTGTTTTCCTACAACCGCAACATTGGGTACGCAGTAAAATGTTGCTGCTTAAGCTCATCCACAAAAATTCTCCCCAAAAACGAATGCCATTTTCTTGTTTACATGAAGATGGCGCGCTACACAGCAAGTTATCGATGCACTGGCTGACATTAAATATATCTTGCCAAACCTCGGCTATCATCTCAAACTAAACTTCACCAATAATTGACACTTTAATATAAAAAATAATGTTCCTCAAAGGTTCCGCAAAAGACCATCCTCCTTCTCACTTAGCAGGTTGATTTATTTCTGTCGTAGTTTTCCAGTGCTGCATTTTTATTCAAATTTCTACGGCGCAAAATTATGTTTATCTTTAATTTCTTTCTTCTGTTAAACTTTTTAAATTTTCTTGTATTTTCAATTCTTATTCCAAATCTCCGAAATTTTCTTTCTTATTTGCCTTTAATTCACGTATTGCTTTTACATGCTTCTTAAATTTTTTAAGTGTTTGTTTTTAGTTCTATTCTGAACTGTTCAATTATTTTTAATTAAATTCTTAGTGATGTATTTTTTGTTAATCAGTGTTTGCGGACTAATTAAATAGAAAAGCAAAATCAAGTCGTTAAGCTTTATTATCATTTAACCTATAAAACTGTAAAACTATAACTGTGTGTTTGTAACGAACATTGCAACTCCTCCTACAGTTACAAATCGATTTCAAAGGTCAATACCTCATTTGAACCGGCTTGTTACTAAACTTCGCATAAAGATTTTAGATTTTCGATTTAGGTCACGGTTGATCTGTGATAGGTCAAAATATAAATTATCATAAAGTAATTAGACAGTTTACGCTACCTATCGTGTGCACCACGTGGCCAATTTTTGCTGTTAGCAGGCGCATGCGGCACAACTTTGATTTATGTGAAACTAACTATAGCCGGACGAATGTTATCATGCTTAGATTATTGGCTCATTTTTTCTTCAATTGTCGACAAAATTCTTAACCAAATATTTAGCTTTTTCCTAGTAAATATAAAAAAAACGAATTTTAATTTATATCAATGTTTGTTTACAAATATTTATTAATTGCACATCCCTTTTACCAAAATTTAATGATATTATGGCCCAAATAAAGCTAATAAGTAGTAATCGTATTTAATTTGATATTTGCATGTTTGCATTTTTTGTTTTTGATTTTTATTTTTTAAATTGTGTTGAAGATAATCATTTTTGCAGTTTGAAAATCGCGTCTCTTGTTCACATGCCTGTACTTTTGTAATTATTTTACTTTAATTTTTAACACTTTAGTTTGGTATTAAAAATTTGCCACATTGTTTGGAATATTTCTGGTATGCCGTTATTTTTCTTTTTTCAAAATTTATTTTAAATTTATCTCTAGATAATATTAAGATCAATGTTAGGTAGTATTTAAAAACGAGGACTCATTCTTTTAAAAGAATTTTGAAAGTTGATTTGCAAAGTATTTTGAAAAAAATTTAACGTGTTCTATTAGTTGCAAAATAATTAATTTGTTGCACAGTCCGTTATTCTTGTCAATGGCATGTTATACTAATAAAAGAGTTGTTTTTCGTAGATAGGTAGTAAAACAAGTACCGTTTTATTGCCTGAATTGAAATAAAAAAAATTTATTTTATTGGTTTATAGACATTTTGCAAATTATTTGATTTGTTACGGGAGTTATATTTTTCCAACATACAGCACACTTATTAATTTTATAAAATTGTAAAAATGCGTGCAATTTATAAAATTTCTTGGACTTGTTTGCTGAACTCTTATTGCTGTCGGAATGTTTCCTGTTGAGAAAGTTTCCTTGAGTTTGACCTTAGCGTTGCCGCATAGATTGCTCTACTTCCATAATCTGCATTGTGCTAACTCTGTGTTTTTACTATTTCAGATTATTGATTTTGGCACATTATTTTGTCCACGAGAGTGGACTGTAATGCGTACGCGTGAATAAGAAAGACTTTACTGGTCAAATTAGTTGGGAGTTAGACCCCAGTAAGTTAGCACGTGTAATATGTGATCGTTACACTAACAATGCCTAAACGAGTAGAACAACGAATCTGCATCAAATTTTGTGCAAATCTGGAACATTCGTTTACAGAACTATTTTATGAGTGCAGCGCTAATAATAACATGGTGCAAGCGATTCAAAAATGGACAGACATTTATTATAAATGATCAAAGTTTTGAAAAACCAGCAATTAAAAGAACGTCAGAAAATATCTACAGGTTACAATTGGCAAGAATTAGCGATTGATAGTCCGAAAAAATTGAAATGTGAGCTGAGAATTGTCATAATTAAAGTATGTGAAATTCTACCGAAATACTCACAAATAGAACTTGAAATATATGCAAAATGCATATTTTTGTATGTATGCATATTTTGAAAAAGTAATTAAAATTCCTGTTTTGAATTCTTAGGTTTCTGGAATGCTTTAATTAGTTTTATTTTTAGTAACTTCCTGTAGGGGATAGTTGAAATACCTTTGCAATAGATTCCAAGAAGGTTCATCCAATATCTATTTACACTTCGCTCTATTGTTAAAAGATTAGTAATACCTTAAGGTAATCCCAGATTACTTTTTGACAAATACACATTTTAAAATACTTTTAAAAGCAACTAAAGAGTTCAATGTTCCAACCTAGAAAAATACAGAAACTATATAACAGCTTTTATACCTGTTGTGTTTGTTAGAATATCTTTACCAGTCCAAGTGCTTTTTTTTTGTTTTGTATGCATTTCAGTTAAAGCTAATCGTGCTTAATATTAAGCATTATCTTTCTCAACAATTTAACATTAGCAGAACCAATTTGCAACGAATGCTCACTAGAGTGAATTCACACAGTGAATGGCATTTTTTAAAACATTATCTTTAGCAATAAAACTCATTTTTGTTTGGGTGGTTTTGTTAATAAACAGGATCGTCGAACTTAGGCCAACGAAAATTTTCGTGCTATTTATTTAAAACCGATGCACCCACAAAGAGTGTTTGGTGTGGATTATGGGCTAGAGGTGTAATTGGATCGTTCTTTTTTTGAGAATTAGGTTAGCCAAGCTTTAATTGTAAATAAAGTACGAGATCGTGACATGATATCGATCTTTTTGTGGAATCAATTGGATGATACAGACCTCCAAGAAATGTGGTTTTAACAAGATGTTTTTTTGATCTTAAGATTTTTAGAAATGCTGACGTTAATTGGCGATTTTTTCCTCTGGGGTTTTGTAAAATACAAAGTCTATGCTAATAAACACAAACAATTCCTGAACTGAAAACAGAAGTCAAACGCGTTATTCTTGAAATTAAGCCAACTGACTTGGAAAAAGTTTTCAAAGATTTGATCAAAGTGGTCGGAGTACGCCAGCACAGCCGCGGTGGCCATTTGGCCGACATCATATTCCATAATTAATCTCAACATGTTTCGATTGTTTTATTTGTTGAAGGTTGAAGTAGATAAAATTAAAATTTTGTATTGCAATCTCATTACATAATAAAATATTGAATGAAAGCAGTTAGAATATCATATTTTAATTGAAGAAGTAGAATCTTACTCTTAATAGAATTGGCTGAAAAGAGTATAATCGACATGACAGTATATAAATAATACATAAGTTGCAAATGAAAAAACGATTAAACCGTTATCTTAAAAAAAAATAATAAAATTATCACGTTACTAATATAGAGAACTGTTTGCTAATAAAGAATACATAAACGCATAGTAACAATTTATTTGATTATTGTTGATAAGTGCGTAAATTGGGGATTAATTGTATTATAAGACAAATCAACTACTTGTGTAAATCATCAAGTTTAATTTATTGTGCTTGTCGGTAGCTGTATTAAAGCAATAAATATGTCGTACACAATGTTCACCTTTATCTTTGTAATTATTGATAAGTATAATTAACAATACTATCATTGATATATAATTGTTTCTAATTTGCTGTTAAAATTTGAGGAATGCAATGAATACACACAATTTTGATTGTTTTTAAAATATAGTTTCATGAAATAAAATATTTTTGCTGTAAAAAACACAGTTACAACAACACAGTGACAGTTTAATTATAACTGATCCTTTAACTTTTTTATGGGATTTATTACAATTTCAGTTTTTTGTGTGTTTAATTTTTTAATTTAGAACTTATCATATTGATTGTCTATCACTTCTATCACTTCTCTTAATTTTTGCTTTTTTATTCTTCAGTTACTAGCTTACAACTTTCCTGTAACATAAATTTGAGCAAACTATTACTACTATTCTGTTTTATGAAAAATATGTAATTATGCATTTAAAATGGTAGTTCTACATTTTTTTGTGACCACCGTGTTTTTTTAAAGAGATATAAATTTACAATTTGTGTTATATAATTTGTTTACATGAAGATAGAATATATATATATATATATATATATATATATATATATATATATATATATTCCAGCGTGGTGCTCCGGTGCTCTGATGGCTGGCGGGTGGCCTACTCAGTCACTAAAAATAATTGAGTACCTGCGTTCATTCGAACAAGGGGTAATAATGGCGGTCGGCTAAGGTGCGATGCTTGCCACATCGCCCCACATCAGAGATAGTGCGCGACGACCGGGCAGAGAGAGCGAACGTATGAGAGCCTCAACCTCTCAGTTCGCAGGCCGTGCTCCCATGCGGGGCGTAAGGCCTTATCATTATTATATATAAAAATATATAAAATACATAAATCAATTTTAATATATAAATAGACTTTTTTTATTTGTTGCCAAGCCATCGATGCTATCGCATTGTTTAACTGTAATTATAGAAATGTTGCACTTGTCTATCTATACATTTAAACAGAAAATAAACATAGAAATGTGGCGTGGTTCTCGGCTCTTGATTTTCACGAGGAGGTTCGTGCGTAGTAAACAAAGACGGCCTATACATTTGAACGGAAGGTAAACAAAGACGACTGATAGGAAATTTGGCGTGCCGCGCGCCGAGCGCTTAATTTACATGAAGAGGTCCTTGCGTTTCTGCTAGTCGGTCGTGGCTATCGGGCCGTTGCATTACCGAACCCAAAAAACGCGTCCGTCACAGTCATTTGGTTTGCTTCCGTCGAGTGGAGCTTCGATTGTAAGTGAAACTGTTCAATGTTCTCGATTCAGGGAAAAAGGAGATACAGTTAAAAATGTATACGTTTCCACTTTGCAAAAATTTGAAGGAAGGCGGGTGAAAAATTGTCAGCCTAGGACGTCAAAAATACCTTTTAGCGGGCAACCCTTAGTGTTTAATACTTGAGGATATTTAAAAATAATTAGTACTTTCCTCCAAATACTGGTTGTGTCTAGATTCAAGATAGACTGTAGTACTATATGATGCTATGACGTTATTGAAACGAACAAAAGAAATGTAGTAAGTCACTCGTGCAATGGGCGGTGATAAATAGCATGGTTTTCTTTAGAATAACAGGGTAACTGCTTCAAACATTCATATAAAATTAGTATCCGCGTATGAAGTCAAAATTAAGTTTTGCTAGATATCGAAGTTTAAAAACGACAAAAACTGTACTGGCAAACAGGTAACTAGGTTTAGTTTGGTGTAATAAAAGGGGCAATACTACTCTAACGATGACTCATACTGTGCGACACCGAAAGAAAGGTTTTCAGCAGACAGTTTTACAGAAATTACTAGAGTGATGGCAAAAGACTTAAAGAGGAGCAATGAAAGATTAATGCGGAAAGAACAATTGTATGGAAGACGCGTCAATTACGTTTAAACGCCTCAAGCATATAGTTGATAATATTAAGATACAGCATATGGTGTTAAGAGAGATTATTGCGAGGTGGGTTCAAATTCTAAGGTTTCTGGAAAAGTACTTACTCAAGAAAGTTGAAAGTTTTGTTACTTCTCAACGTAATCTTCATCTAGACGTACACGACAATGCCGTCGCCATGATTCCATGGCTGCTGAGAACACTTCCTTAGGGAAGTCTTTTGCCCACTGGAAAATCGCTGATGCTCTATTGGAACGTGTTCTTCATGATCGAAAATTTATGGCGGCATCATGTGTCAACACGTCCTGGAACATTGCCACTCGCGCAGCCTTGTATTCGTCAGTCATCATTTGTCGGACCCACCTTGAAGAAACTTTCCACATTTTCAACTTATCTTGCAAAATGGACTCCACAGATCCTACGGAAATGTCAATTTTAGAGGCGATATCACACACACCTAATCGACGGTCTTCCATAACAACTTTCTCCACTCTCGCAGTTATAGTTTCGGTCCGGTTGGTTCGTAGGCTGCTTCGGTTTATTGTCACATAACTTTCGACCTTTTTTAAACTTTTGCACTCACGAACGCGCATTTTTAACATTCATAACGCCTTCGCCGTATGTTTCACTCAATTGGCGATGAATTTCAATGCGTGTTTCACCACGCAAGAGGAGAAAACGGATGATTAGACGTTGTTCTTGAACACTAAATGTCGTGATTTTAAGTATACAAAACAACACTCACTGCAATGGCGGTAATTCGACCCGTGTACGATGTTTGGTGCCGCCATTTATATTATAAATTTAGAAACATTTCCCGCGTCTTTTAAAATTAACTGCATCTTTCCCATTACTAAGAAAAAAATTAGGAAACCTTAGAACTTGAACGCACTGTGTACAACATAACGTACTTAGTTCTTAAGCTACTTTGTTGATTGTGAAAATTTCTTTAATATTTATTTTAAATGCAATATTTTTATTGTTTTCTGAATGTATCTATAATTAAAAATAATTCTTCTGGCATCACTTCTATTATCATTGTACATGTTCTAGTTGTTTTATGACACACGTTTTAAATAAATGTTTTTGTAAAAACTAGAATAACGATGAGGACAATTTGGGGACATAAGAAGAATAATACAAAAGATAAAAATGGATGAAATAATGCGTGATCTAGAGAAATAAATTAATCATACTTGGACACTAGTTTAAAAACATAAGCTAAGAAGAGAGGAAAAAAGAAAAGACAAAACTAAATTAACCAAAATTCCACATAACTTTTACATATACAAACTGTACCGGTAATTGTGCAGAAGAGTAAGGACAAAATATTTTTAAATAAATTATTTTTTTAGTATCTATTGTCTATATAAACAAAATAAAAACAAAATTGATAACCAGAAACGTTACTTACAAGAAACCGATACTGACCATTAAGTTAAGAAGAACAAATATATCCAACTGTAACTTAAACAAAATTAATACCAATGACATCAAATAAATAAATTTTTCATGCTAATAAACAAGTTATCAGGTCATAAAAAATAATAAACGATATTATAACAACAATATAGAAGGCGATTTTACTACTACCTACTCGGGTAATAAGTTAAAAACTAATTTAACTAATGACAAAGATTTTAGAATAACCATAAGTACGAGAGTGAATCAAATATAAACCAATCTTTAGAAATAGGAGAACGTGTCCGTAGTTAGTTTCACAATATCTGCTCCGCTGCCTAATCATTGTTGAAATGCTCCTCAATGCCTTCTTAAATGGCCCAAATATATAAGAATCATACGGAAAGAATGTTTGGAGATTGTTCATAAACAGAATTTGAATGCAGATTGATGTTATCAACTGAAAACAATCAAAAAGGCAAACCATAAAAAATAGATGTTTTTCTACAAACTTAAGACCAAATAATAATAACGTTTTCAGAACAATATATCCATGCCAAAAACGTTTTGCGTTGCATAAGGTATAACGAAAAAGGTTTTGATATTATCAGTTCTTAAAATTAGATGAATGAATTACGTCAGAATGTTAGCAATAAAAACGTCCCAATGTTATAAGAAAAAAATGATCATTTATTGGACAAGAAGATTATATAGTCATTATTTATGTTAACCTTCTTACGAGTATTAGATATTTACAAGATTATCACCCATTTTAGGTGATGTAATACCATTTAGCTATGAAATTTTTTAAAAGCAGAGATTTGTAACAAGGGTACCGACGCTACCGGCTAACACCGGGTCTCCGTCGAGCCGACAATGGTCAAACGGCGAGCATAATGCCTACATAATGACTACAACTATGCGGTAATTTCCAAATTATTACCAGATGGCTTCCGTAAGAACAGGTGCTAATTGTATAAATACCAAGCGGAGGTCTAGGGAAGAAAGTCAAGTACCAGAGCCAAAGTAAACTGCGCTAGTGCGACATAAATTGTATTACAGATATATAGAGGCATGGGGTATGATTTTATGTTAGTGCATATAAATATTAAGAGTATCAAGTAATTCAAATTCCCGTATGTGAAGTAAATAAGCAGTTCAAATAGCATGTTATGCATCACCGTTCAGAGCAAAAGTGTTCAGTATCAATAAATTTAGCATTTCAAAATAATTTTATTTGCTTATTATTAGTTATCAGACTGAGATGTTTTTGTTTAAAAATTTAATGGTGATAGAGTCATACATCAGAAGCAATTCGTAATAAAAAAACGTAAAACGGTAGCTTTATAAGTATTATAGGTTTACTGTAAGTTTAAGTAAGAGTAAATATGTCATAAAGATTTTTTTATCTAAATCTACATGCTTTAAAACGATCTTCTAAGGCGCGGTGCTTGCGTCACATCGCCCCGCACCAGAGATGGTGCGCGACGACCGAGCAGAGGGGGCGCACGAGCCTCAACCTCTCGGTTCCCAGGCCGTGCTTCCATGTTAGAGCCGTAACATTACCTTTGCATGCCTTAAAAAAAGTTTATAAGCGTTAAAGAACCATTATTTTCCCTTTAGATAAATAATAAACTATTACTTTCCTTTGAGAACCTTGTTTTAGATTTGAGTGTGTATTTGATTTGTAGCTGTTTTCATTCCACTTGTTGTATATTTTTGAAAGTCCATATCCTTTAAAAAAAACGTCTATCCAAGTTATGGGTTAGCTTTTTCATTGTGTTAATTTATTATCTTCGGTTAGACAACCTAGTCGATTATACATAATTTTATTGTAGACCTTATAGTGTGCGCTACTTCAAGCTATGGACTAAGTGTAAACCGAGTAACAATACGATAAAAACTAACAACAGTTAAGTAGAACTAACTATCACTAATTAATTAACCTTAACTAGGTAGAGTCATTTATGCATACAGTTTGTTACGTATTATCGACTGTGTCTTTGCAAACAGGCAAATTATATCTGATATACTGGCGAGTGCAATAGATCTGTTACGTAACATTTTACTTATTTCAATTTATAAGAACTTGAAAAGGACAAAACTCTTTGTATAATGAGTTCTGTATACTCTCGCTGCCCAACAGAAGCAGAATGTATGGAGGCATGATAATAGTAGCTCTACCTGCATAGCATGGATTTTGAGACATTCTTTGAAGGTCTGATCAACAGACAAATTACGGTTCTGGCACGAGCCTCCGGAAAAGTACGCCAGTCTATGAAATGGCAGCATACTGAAATCATTAGTCCAAAGAAGCCACAACCGGAATTATTTATTTCAAAACAATTGTCTTTTTTGAGACTTAAGGGAGATTTGAGTGATAAATTGGTTTCTCTCATGAGAAGATTATCAGTGAACAAGTCAAGCAGTGTGTTGCTTCGACATGACCTGTAAATTCTTGGGTACACCGTGTCTCATAACCTATTTATATCGCTGGTTCTTGTGCCACACAACTGTTCTATGTTTGATGCAATAACAATAAGGCAGTGCGCGGTAAGTAGTTCACAGTATAAGTTTAAGTGCTGTACTACATCCAAAGAATAGTTTGCAACAGCTTTATGGAAACTGCCAGCGCAATGGCAACAGTGTATAGACATTGAAGTGCTATACTTTTAATGACATGTGTATTTTCTTTTTATTAACAAAAGGTTAATAAGGAGAAAACAAACATAGTGAGAATTGTTGAATATCAACATCATGTGATAACTAAGAAAGCAACCGAGACTTGTGTGTAATTCGAACTGTTTTTGACACATCTGACTAAAACATCTGGAAAATTAAAAGTTTTTGTTCTTCATCATTAATTTACTTCTGATTTTAACATATTTTTAATATAAACAACAATAAACTGACTTGATAGAGTTCTTACAAACTTTTTTTTCTAAAAGATATGCGTATTTTAATTGCTATGGCCCCCAAACCTTAAGTCAGTCAACAACAGCAGGTATTGAACAAGTTGAATAAAAAAAGTAATAGGATTATTTAGTTTGTTAGTCAACCTAAATGAGTTTCTGTATGCATAAAAATGTTATAAAATGTGAGACATTGCTATGTTGAAGACGCAAATAACAACAAAACAAAGATTTATTTCTTCTTGTACTCTTATATTAATAATGTAGTTGTTAATAATTTATATAGCAAGTATACAGTGTCAAAAAGATGATAGTAAAGCTTTATGTTGTAAGGTAAAATTATCAAACAGCTACAATTCATTTATTATTAATTACTCAGTAGCCCTTTAATTAGGCAACCAACGTTACTCTAATCAAATTTTATTTTTGTAAAACGCCACTTATCCTTAAAAATTAATTTCAATTTTTTTATTTATAGTAAAATAAGTTTAATCATTACGTTTTGTTAATAAAAACTATTTTTATGTGCAGAATGTCTGTCTAGAAGAAAGAAAATTTGAATAGAGCGAATTTGGTTGTCTAACTTTGGCATTATATGGGAAAGTTAATTCATATAGATATTTTTGTTATCAATAACTAAGACACTAGAAAAAAGCAGACATAGATTTTAATTCTATTAAGAAATAGAAACGTTAGTCTAAGAGTTATAGTTTATAAGTTTTATAAATTAATAAATACAGAAAATGCCGTTCTGTGAGTTTTGAAAAGTAGTATTTCATAAAAATTTAATCCCTTTATACCAAAAAAAGTAAATCATATACCGGGAATTTTCAATTTCTTTCTCTCCAATGTTGTACAATGTTGTAGTATTTTAGTAATAAGCAATTATTAATCTCTCTCTCTCTCCCTCCCTCTCCCTCTTCCTCTCTCCCCCTCTCTCTCCCTCTCTCTCCCTTTCCCTCGCCCTTCCACCCCTTCTCTCTTTCTCTTCCTCGCCCTCCCTTCCTCTCCCTCTCTCTTTCTCACTCAATTATCAAGTTAATTTTTTCCAATGTTTAGGATGATTTTTATTAATTTTTACGTGTTGCACAATATTATATTGTATA
The DNA here is from genome assembly GCA_036346155.1 of Sinelater perroti. Taxonomy (NCBI): domain Eukaryota; kingdom Metazoa; phylum Arthropoda; class Insecta; order Coleoptera; family Elateridae; genus Sinelater; species Sinelater perroti. The sequence goes on from JARFIY010000276.1 coordinate 1,382,021, forward strand.
ATAAATTGTTTTTCTACATTAAAATGTATTTAATGTTCATACTTCTATGAGCAATACTGCACATGCTAAACATACAGACAAATACCAAACCGCATACATTAACATTCTTTAGTTGTACGGAAAGACTAAAAATTCTTTAGCACTTGAAAAATATAATAAAGTAATCGGCCAAAAAATTAATTTTTTCAAATCAAAGACACTTGCTTCTATTTCCAATTTATCCAGCGGAATCGTTTGTGAGGCAATTGAAATAGAAAAACTATACTATACTATACTTTCTCTTATTGTATTTTCCGTCAAACCTATACTTTTGTTTCAATAAATATCAAAGTGAAAAGCATAAGACGCCAGTTTTCTTTTATGACTCATAGTTCTCCACGGAGAGTAGGTAGATTGAGACCCCGAGTAAATCACTAATATCGATTTTTCGTGATATGGGGATCAAAGTGGACGCCAAAACCTTGCTTTATTATTGGATTTAAAAGAGAGAACAAGGAGATGGTGACAAAATAAATGAGTATTTAAATCCAATTTCATTTACTCAACTTAATTTTTAATAATTAAGGAACTTGATATAATTGGAACATCAAAAGTGTAATTAAAATGTTTTAAGGTGACAATAATTCAACACGCATGTGTTTTTAACTCAACAACCACTGTCCAAGAAGAACTGAGCTAACAGAAGGTTGTCGCAACCATCTATTTCTTCTGTAATTTATGTTATCTAAAACCGGGTTATTTAACTTTTTCTTTTCACAGTTCAAGTTTATTTTAGTATTTTCCACAAATTTTGCAATAGCATGGCAAAACATATCTAGTGGTAGCAAAACGTGATTAAAGTTTAAGGAAATTGAAACACATAATATAACAAATTGTGACATAACAATGTTCCAAAATAAATTTTCTGAAACGTTTTCGTTATTATTTCCATCAGCGTACTTTTTCTGCATTTTACTAATTCTACTCCGGTATTAGGTGGTCCTACCAATTTATTATTCTTATTTAGTTTAAGTGCCTCTATCACATTTTCCTTACCACTATCTCCTCTACAGATTTTTGATTTTCAGTTGTTTCTTCTGGATTTGCCGTATAGTTTGTCCTGTACTGTTGTATTTATTGATTTTGTTCTATCATACTAATGTTAATTTCAATTTTTTGTTTCTTGTCACACGTTTCAAATTACTCTTCAAGTTTTTTAAGTTTATTTTACATTTGACATATTGTTGTCTTAAACTTTTATTCTTTAACCATAGATTCTATTTAGTTTTCTAAGTTTTCTTTTATCCCTAATTTAGTACTACCTATTTTCTTGTTTTAGCTTCTTCTTTCCTCTATACCTAGAACTATCTTTGCTGCTACATGCATACTAGTTTTCAGATATTTACGTATTTGATTTAGAATTTTTCACTATACCTATGTCTAACTTATCTCGGTATTTAATACTCTCTTGCTGTAAAAGTTTAACTTTATAGTTCTATTAGTTCTTCTATTTGCTCTTATTTTTGCGTTTCGGTTATTTTCCTTTTCTGTTTTTTATCTTCGTTTTTCCGTTACAGATAATGGTTGCCCATATGCTCTAACATGTTTTATTTTTATTTTTCGATCTCTTCAAATTGATAATTCATCTGGGCCTTCTTGTTGGACGTATTTAAATGTACTTTTAAATATCTTTATGTTTGAAGAAAGTATTGACTATCATCAAACTTAAGTTCCCTGGATGGGTTGCGTAATCTTCTATTGTCATTCACCCATCTTTTCCTCAAATCTTTACATTAGTTGGTTTTTCTATTTGTGTCCCACTCTACTGTTTAGATCTCTTGTTATAATAAGTTCACTGTGCTTGTTGTACTTTTATATTTGTTCGTCCGAGTTATTGAAGAACTCTATCTTTTCATCTGCTTGAACAATATCATTTATTGCGTGTACCCCTAAAATTGTCATATTTTGTCCATGTGTTTCACTATATTTAACTTCATTCGTTTTATTTCCTTTATTAGTTCCTTTCTATTTTGCACGTTCTTTATGCCTCTTTTCAGGGTTCTTTATCGTTCTCTTTCCTTAATGTCCAGCTGCTTCTGTTTGGTTTTGGTTGATATATAGAATTGGGTTTTGGGAGTTTGTGGTGATAGTTATTACTTTTACGGTTTTTTAGCTTCCTAATTTTTTTCTAGCTTCTTGTTTCTTGTGTTATAGATTAATATAGTCTAACATTACAAACCCTCTATGTAGGACCTTGCAGTTCAGCTTTTTATTATAAATCAAACGTTATTTGTCCACGAACGTCGTTTTTTAGATTTTCCAGCAATTTTACTGTTTGATTATCAAGTGTTCTACTTTATCACATTTTTTGAAGTTTCAGTCGAGTTGATGTTTAAATTTTTTAAATAACTGTAGTATTGTTTAATCGTCCTTTACTGAGGTTACTGATGTATCTTTCTTTGATTAAGCAATTCATACACAGCTTTTGTTTCATGAAACAGTTCACTTTGTTTCTGGTAACTTGACCTTTCTGCTTTATACCTTTAGCACCTATGCTGCACCCTTATAGTAGTGCCAGCACATTTGAGAGTACTCTATCCTGCTCTAGGCCTCGCATGTGCACACGCACCGCAAGGGTTTCAACGGCAACATTAAAGACATTGCGTTTGTTGCTTGACCGTGATGGCATGGTGGCAAACACGGTATTAACCGCGAATTTCACAAGTTTCCTTAAGTACAATTTGTTCTGAATTATTCTCTCTCAACTCTCTCAATAGGGTTATGGGGGTATGTACACTATAGACCTTTCTTGCATTGAGATGTTAGATAAAAGTAACAGTCTCCTACGAAATTACCGGCTTCTGCGGATGGTAGCTGTATACTAAGATCTTCATAACAGAACTTCAAAACAACTCTTCTATTATATTTCTAACTACTCTCTAGTTAAGGCCGTTCAACAGATGACCGCGTAACTTTCTCAGTGTTTTCTACAATGCGCAATAAGTCGGTTTGTCCTGCGAGAATTATTTGGTTACAATATAATTGATATTTTTGCCGCCGTGATGAAGTTTCATTGTTAGCGTTTTTCTAATTGTTGGGGCCCTGTTTTTGTAATTCTTTCACTGAACCAAATTTTGCTCGAAATCCTTTCGACATCTTAAAATCACGCGTCACACAATGCGTCAAAGCATGTTTTGCAAGTACAATTAATAGGTTTTGTTGAACTTCTATTGTAATACCACAACGTACTCGCACAGTTTTATTTAATAGGACAGTCGATTGTAATAAACAATCCTAGATTTGCCACTTGGTAGTTTCCGGACTCGAAACACGACATCGTTTATTTTCTTCGGTATCTTGTATAGACCTTCGCAGGAGCGTAGCATTTTTGGAGACAACCGACGTCACCGTTTTGGGTTATATAACCATACTCAGTCGCCTTCTTTATATCCCGCTCTCGATCCATTGATATTATAGCGATCCTTCATCCAGTCATTCGCGATGTTGATGTTGTATAGTACGTTGTCGTGAATCTCTATCATTCTTTTTCTCAGGTCGCTGATGTTTTCTTCAGGTTTACTTCCGATGTTATACTATTTCATTGGTGTTTCCGGTTTTTTTGAGGACTGTTACTCGTTGCGCATATTATACATTTTCAGCACTAATGTTTAACATTTTCCTTGCAGTTCACCTAGTAAAATCATTTATAAACCTTTTCTAAAGCCTTCGTGGTCCTCATACGGCCACGAGACACACCATTATGAAATTTTTATATTGCAATACTTCTATAACTTTCCTTGTTAAAACCAGTAACTGAAGTTTCCCTGAGATCTACCTTTGCTTTCAAGCATGCGCTGTAAGACGCCGTCTTTTACTGTAATCGAATATCATTGTACCCATAATTAGGTTTTCTTTGATTTCCAGACATATTTCAAAATTGGGTTTTTCTTCTGGTCACGTTTTAAATCGCTAAATCATTAATCACAATCAGTTGCAGAACAGGGTCAGTTTTAAGGCCGTGTCTTCACTATTACGGACTGACAGTTGTCTCTCCCTATCATTTTGTTTTAGTTTTTTTTTTGCTCAAGGGGCTTGAGAAACCTTTTGTGGTTTCTTAAACAGACTTCTAACTTAACGTATCTTATCGCAATTCTAGCAGCTTAATGGCTTCCATCTTTTCTTCAATGTTTTTGTAATCTTTTTTGTCGAGTTCTCCATGAATACCTTATTCAGTTCCTCAGTATTTGCCGTCAGTTCCCTTATATTGCCATGTTTCTTATACGCTTATTTAGCAGCTTGAAATTTCAGTGCGTGTGCGAGCACGTCCATCAATGTTTTTGGTCTGGCCAGTCTCATTGTTTGCTGAGTTTTCTGATCGTTAATAATTTCAATAAATATTTGCACAGTTAATGCTTTTAAGAAATTAACTAGGGCGTTTGGGTATAAAATGGGAACAATTCGGGACTACGTCTGCGTCAAATTCTTGACAACATTCGCCAAATTTCTATACTTTATTTTGAAGTTATGTTCAGTGAACCAATGAATTCAATGAATTCATTTTATATTGAGAATCTCGCCATGTATAGTAGCAATTAAAGCAGCTGTCTTTTCAATTTCTGACTATCCATTTACTCTAGTACCCGACTTAAACTGTTTTCGAGAAAGACCTATCATCCAAAGTTGAAGGTTTGACTTTTTGTCATATTCAATTTCTTTTACTCTCTCTTACTCATTTACTTTATTAATTTTGACTTTGATCTCTTCTATGATTTTATTCATTCCTTTGCTGATTCTTGTCCTTACTTGATTTATTTTGTCGTTTAATACCTGGAAAATTTTTCTTCCAGGCTATTTATTTTGTTATTTAGTGTTTCTATGTTTGAGCTTTTACATTATTTATATAGTTACGTTCAGCATCGCGCTTACATCAGACTATTCGCTCAAAATTTTAAAATGTAAACTTTCTGGACCTTTACCAGCGTTTTGTAAGGTTTGTTTAAATTGAAGCTGCAATGTTGATTTACTTCCAGCAATTTATAAATCTCTTTCCCCCAGCTCACGATTGAGGTTGGCAACTTTAAGGTCACTTTGTGAGCACTTAATTTATTTTATTCACCACTCACAAATACAAAAGCCCCGCATCCGACACTAACTTTTTTGATCTTAACTGTGATGAATAAAACACTTAAATTTATTTAAAACAAATTCTTATTTAATTTACTTACAACAATTAAATTGTTTAATAACATTCATTTATATATATTTATCTATAATACTATTTTTCCACGCTGAAACTGAAAGTGAACTCATTTTGCTTCTGGTAACTTGATTTTCCCTGCTGCCCGCTACATGCTATTTATACATCCACCACCTGTTCTAAAACCTTCTAGCAGCGCTGGGGCCTTCTGGAGTATTCCGTCCTGTTATGGGCTTTGCATGTGTACAAGCACCGCGGGGGTCTCGACGGAAGCTGCCTTCAGTTTGAAGGCATTACGTTCTCCTCTCAACCATAGCGACCTCAATATTAGCTGTCAACTTTTCAAACTAACTGTATTACAATGTATAATATAGACGTTTTTTTCATTAATTATTTCACGAAAACTAATCATGTCAGTGCAATATTCTCGTCTTAGTACAAGAAATTACACCATTTCGTTGATATGTCAAAGCATCGCTTTACATACCCATTACCATCATTTTTGCCTGTGAAACTTGTTAGTAATTTGAGAGTTCAGAGTCCGACCATTTGTAGGATCATAAAGTGAAATAAGACAAAACAACTTTATTAAGTATAATTATAGATTATTTCACATTAAATTTCCCATCAGTAGGGCAATTCTCGTCATAGTGCATACACCATTCGGGTTCCAAAGCATCCGCTTTAATACCCATACGCATCAATCTTTGCCTGTGAATTAGCATTCTCGGTTCAGCGTCGCGCCATTTGGTGGTGGGTTCTGCCCAAAGTCTTTCGGCCATGGCGGCTGCTCGGGCCAAATACGCGAATCAAGGGAAGTATCATCGACTTGTTCTGACCACAATGCAGCTTCTCCCCCCAAAAACTGATCTTTTCTTGATCCTAAAACATGACAGATATGCAATTGTATTTCATGATTGTTAAAGAGAATTATACCTCCAATTTTCGCGGGGCTGTTTTCATACATCTTCTGCCAGCCCACGTAGGGTGTGCACCAGTTGTTGCCGCCCTGCACCCAGCCGGCAAAACCGCAATCCAGATACATTCCGTCGTGGTTGCTTAAAATAAGCTTGTAGCCTCTTTGCAGCAGATCTTTAATCTGCCAATCATTAGCCTTTGTCCAAACCTGAATAATGTACCTATCTTTCGAAAGGTAGCGCTCTACATAGTTTTTCGTGGTCAAAGTGCTGGAGAATAAGATGATTGGCAGATTCCTGCCGGATTGTTTGTCAAATCGCTCCAAAGCTTTGCTTTGGAACTCGTTCCATAATTTGACAAAGTCCTGTTCGCTTCTACCCCAGCTCTTGGTTTTGTCCATCCACTCAATTATATTTCTCGACATGTTCCAGCATTTCATTGAAACTTCATCTCCGCCCATATGGAAGATGTCTGGATTAAACTGTTCGACTATGTCTTTATAAAGACCTATAAAAATTTGTTATTTTAATTATAATACACTAGCATTTTGTTGAATTAATTTATACTTTCTAAAGCATCATAAAGCTTAGGTTTGGTTGGATCAAACTGACCGCACGGCGGTGCTTGGCAATAATCCTGCCAAGGCTGTTGTTGGAAGCACGTTACAAAGTCCGTGTCTTGCCAGCCCTCTCCAACATGAGCCGGCCCGTTCAATTCTGGTAAAATCCTGATGCCACGTTCTCTTCCGTATTGAACGATATCCTTCACATCAGACGGTGAATAAACTTTATCTATAGAATAAGCCCCTAATCTGGATAACTCAGGTAATGATTTAGACACATAAGCAAAACTATTGACATCTGTGATATGCCAGTGGAGAGTGTTCAGCTTAGAAGCGGCTAAGCCATCTATCGTACGCTTAATGGAAGCGACTGAAAGATAATTGCGCGCAGTGTCCAAAAGAACTCCTCTGTATGGATATACAGGTTTATCTGTGATGTAAATCTGGTTAGGCATTTGCAGCTGCTCCTTTATATCATCGTAAATGATTAACTGACTCAACGTTTCCAACCCATGTCTCGCCCCAAAGAACGTTTGCGCCATGATGGTTGCGTTGATATTTCCATCTGTCATTTTAGAAACTTCTAAAGAGTAGCTTTCGTCTGTATCTAGTGTGAGTTGGGTTTTATTGCCATCTGCTGTGTTTACGGTGACTATAAGTGTTTTTCTGTCCGAATCAATGATTTCCTTTTTTATTAACAAATCTACCCGTTTCTTGAAATTGTTAGCAGCGATTCGAATTAGACTTGAGCTCAGAGTCTGGTCTAGTGTTTTTACTAGGATGTTCTTAGCAATGTGTGACAAATCCTGACCTATCTTTAATTGTCCAGTAGGGCGGGGCCAAAGAGGTCCATCTTTTAAACAAGTAATTTGGCACGCGGACAGGCCGAGTGCCGTAGCTTCTGTATCTGGAGTGACTCGTCTCTTTTGGCAGTGTCCTTCGAGACACTCCCATCTCCAGACAGGAGTGTCAGCTCTACGAAAAAACATGCAATTAAAATAACATAATCATATAAAGAACTGTACACTTACCCTGTGCCACTAAACAGTAGATTAAAACTAAGGATGGCATAAATAAGGGAATGTTGATTCATGACTAAAAACGGCATGCATGTAGATATTGCTTTAACATTCAAAATTAAAATTAAATCTCAATATACAGGTTATATAATAGACATAATGAAAAACTCACCTATTCCAATCACTTGACGACAAACACTTAGCACGAATTTTTGCGAGCTGTAAGTAGAGTACGGATAAAATCAGTATTTGTTGCTTAGCAGGTATAAAGTACTCTTAATAATCACTAAATTTGAAAATAAATGGGAGATTAAGTTACGATTTTTGTATTATCTTAATGAATTGCGTGTACAAGGTGCGAAAATAAAATTATTTTGTAGCTTCCTGGCGTAGTATTTAACCTCGGTGTTTCTTTCATTCCCTCTTTGTTAGAATAGTTTCGATCTCTTATCTTGAAGTAAGTTTATTTAAATTGGCATCTTATAGTCAACATTCGCATCTTTGGTTAGGAAAATCCTTTCTTTGTCAATGTTCACTTATTCCATGAGATTTTACGTCTTTTTAGTAATTTTAATTTTAACTATTGTTATCAATTTGGTGTCTATATTTTTCATCTAGGGTTTGTTAAGATATCCATACTACCTTGTAACTTGCTAGAAAATCAAGAAAGTGAGATTGATCACCCAAAAATGCGGATTAGATTGCGTTGCACCCGATTTATAATCGCGTCAGTTTTTGACCGTTGATCCTTAACCCCCTTCTTCTTCGGTGTGCTAGCGGCAAGAGCCCCTAGCAAATTTATAATCGTAGAGGCCACGGATTACAAGGTTACTGTGAACTTAAACACTAATTAAGAATTATTGGGAGATGTATTGTAGATAGTTGGTACTATTAACGAACTAAAAAAACATCAAAGATTGTTTTGAGAGTCTGATTTTGAAACACGTGAAGTTTGTTCACGTGTGTCTTAACAAAGTACCTCTACACGGGGCAGGAATACAGCATAATTTGGCAGATGATGGTTTTACTTATTGCGAAAAAATAACCGGCTCTAAAGATATAAAAGGAAACCAACAACCTGACAGGTTGAGTTTCCGTTTGCTACTGTCCGATTTACGTGAGGCCAGGTGAGCTTCTTGTTCAAGATCGCGTCTCTTTTTCTCCAAAGCTTGCTAACTCGGGTTACCAACAACGCTAGACCTTTGTAGAGACTAGGATGGCCGAAATGTTTGTGGCGTTCACTCCTATTCTCTACGTGCTACACCGTTCTTTGAATAAGTTTAGTTCCTCCTACTACTACACAATTGATAACACCACTGTGTCATCTGCGTACTAGATCATCATCACAGAGGGTGTTGTCATAATGTCAACCACAACATCGAGCTTTAGGAGACACTAGCTAGGAGACGCCATCAAGATTGGTCTAGAATCTTCGGCCGGTCTGAAGGCCAGACTCTTGAGCGTTACAGTCAGTCTTTGGAATTCCCACTGATCATCGGAGCTCCAGAGATAAAAGTGCGCATTCGTCTGCAGTACTGACGAGGTAGCGAACCTGGTGGAAAATCAGAGAAAGTTAGTGAAATAGCATACTATCTCTTCTAGGTCTTGAATTTAAAATATGAACCTTATTAACCTTTCAAAAATGTTTCTCCACATCGCCTATCGATTTAATATACCAACGTAGCGTAAATAAAAAATAATTTTAAGAGAAAACGATGCGATGACAATTCTATTTTTAAAAACAAATAAGACTGGCTACTAACTAATGTTTTTATTAATAAAAAAAAACTACCAAAACCATATACATCTCAACGTATTACATAATTTCTGATCAGTAGGGCAAACGAGACTTCAACATCCTTCTTAGCGACCAGATAAACGATTAATAAAAAAAATATAAAAACAATACTAACGCTTCCAACTGTAAGCCAGTTCCACATAAGACAACTATTTTATTTATCTTCACTTTAAAAAATTACTGTATATTACGGTGTAGCAGTAACAAGAACCAATCAAAAACATTTTTAAATTACACAAATGGGCCGTTGATTTAATAAAACAGCAGACAAAGAAGATTAAAAAACTTCTATAAATTTAAAAGTTTATTTAATCCGTTAGCTAATATGATCTTCATTTCGAGATTTGTACCTTCTATTGGCAACATTTTTTAAATCAAATCAGTCAATTGTACAATTTTATAGATGGCTATATCTAAATACTTATACATTGTATATTATACGAAAAAACTTTGAACTTTTATATATATAAAGATTGGCACGTACTATACATTGGAAATAGTCGTACTGCTCTATTTATTGGGACTTAAAAAATACGGATTATTCTATAGAATAAAATTATGTTGCTGTATTTGCACACTTGCTGCTATAGATGCGACCTAAAACATGATGGAGATCTTATCTTCTCATCTAACAGGATTTCAAAGATTGCCATTTTGTAAACACTCTGTATATTAACAGATAAGCTTTAAACTCCATTAAATGACATTAGCAAGTAGTATCGAACATTGAGATCGAAAGATATTTTATAAACTATATTCAGTTATGGCGCACCCTCTATATGTATTTTGACTAATTCAAGTATGGCACATTTTATAATCAAGTAAATGTGGTGAAAGTTTCATCGTTATATTAGCGCGATTTGAAATGTGGACATTTTGTGAAGTCCTTGCACATAAGTTAGATTCAACTACCACCTGCAAAATTAGCACTCTACACCAACTACAAACTATCGGAGATTCCAACATCCCATCATGTTTGGTTCTGAAGATATTAAAAAATTAAAAATTTGCCCATATTTTCAACTTTAACCCCTATTTCGGAGGAGGATAAAAGAGAGCCCATGGATAATTCTGTATTTCTAACCTTTTTTGTCAGATTTATATTTTGACATGAATTTAAAATCCATATCTACAAAATCGGTTTGCCCTTAAAGCCCACATTGGGCGGCTTACAGACACAATTCTAATTGGACTACGTACGTACAGGATGTTTTTTGTGCACGATCTGCAGGTTTTAATGAAAATTAAACGTTTGTTTATGAAATTGTAGATAACAAGAGCTGACAACGTTCTTGAGATAATTTCTTCAATGGCTATGGCGGAGACCAACTACATCACCGAAGATGGGTCGCCTGGTACATAAATAGGCACAAAGAAAAAACTTCGGGACCGATTCAGACTATATAAGAAACGGAGTGACGCGCAATGAGAAGGTCAATACATCAATTTGAACATTATCAAGTTTAAGGCCCTTTTTATAATTAACATTAATTTTTAACAGTTTGAAGAAAAAATTTCAAGGACTGGAAGTGTTACTAATGTTAAAGAATCACCACGCGGGAGAACGGTCGAGACGGCCAGTGACGTCTACCGTGAGAGCCTCGCAGCTTGGCAAATCAAACCCTAGATGAATTTTGCATGACAAATTGGATGCTTTTCTATAAAATCTAAACCCAAAGAAGTCTTGACCAAACACTTGCTTTTGTACAAATAAGAGATTAGAGACAAGCAAATCGACATCAGGCAAATACATTTTAATGACAAAGCCTACTTTCTTCGGAAGAGGTTTGTGAATAAGCAAACCTTGACATTTGAGATAGCAGAAGGTCTGAGTAAGAACCCAGGACAACCTGAATTTCATCTCCAGTATCTTTTGAGACGCGAAAATAAAAATTAGAAAGAAATTAATTGCCCGATCTGTTTTTTTTTCTTTTTTGGGGTTATCTTAAGAAAGAAATGTTCAAAAATTAACCTAAGATTATGAATCAATTAAAGCAGAACATTTAATTTCTGAAAAGGGTCGGTGTAATGACATGGTATATTCGTATTGGAACATTTGATTGCAAAGGAAACGAAAATGCTTCAAAATTTAACCGTGAAAAAGCTGTGCGTGTTGGATCCCGTATAAGTTAACGATCGTTCAAAAACACGTTTGTGTCGATTGGTCGACAGAAATGTTCAAGAAATACGATCGCGGTGCTTCAAGTGCATCAAAGAAAATGGTAGCCTGTTTTTTTGAAAAAATTGGACATGTCACAACCATGGTTTTAGAGAATCGCAAAACGGTCGGATCATTCTCCACCATGGCAATGCAAGCTGACACATCGACGCAAACAACTGGCTGTTTGAGCACTAAAACCATCAAATTGATAGGTCATTCGCGTACACTCCTGATTTGGCCCCTAACGTCTTTCGGTTTCTATACGTGAAAAACAAACTGTGTGGACAACGATTTTTGCCACCGGAAGAGGAGGTCGATTGGTTCAAAATCTATGTTTCTGAGACACCCAATTTGCCATGGAAAATGCTATGAAAATTGGTTTCAGCGTATACAACATTGCATTGACCGTCAAGGAGAATATTCTGAAAAACAATCAAAAAGTTTCCAACATTAAACATATGTTTTTGTGAGTTTTTCGCAACAGACATCGTGCAGCCGACATATAAGAAATACACTGGCCAATTTTACCATTTTTGATTAAATTTGTACAATTAGTCTAGCTCGTGCCACTAAATTGTTGTGAAGTAAGAACCACATATCAAACCTGTTTTTCAGTTATGCTTCTCAGGTGAGTACACTTTTTTCGATGATTTCTTTAATTAGTTTTGAAACTAAGAAATAATCTGCCGCACTCTATACATAACAATGTACACAGCTTTTGATTGATTATTATTAAAATTTTTAAATTTTATATTTATATAACAAAGTAAACAGTAGATATTTTAAAATAAAGATAAATTTAAAGTCTCCTTAACAAACGAGATATATCTGAGTAATTGTGAAACCACCAACAAACAATAGAGGAACAAATGCAATTCAACCCTGAAAAGCAATTTTGTGCAAGTGAAAAGGTGTGAAATTTCCTGTTATCACCAGCTTATCGAAAATTGTATCGGAACTGATAAAAAAATAATCTACCAACTGAATTTTATGTTTTTAATTTGATTTTGTTCGCCTTTAAGATTCGTTCTTATTACATTTCCAAAGAGTGCTTAGTACACACAAAATTACTGTGCCTAAGATTTCTGGTTAATTCTAAAATTAACAATCTATAAATGACGCTATTGCCTGTTTAATACATAGTTATTTGCAATAGCTCTGATCTAACAATTTTGCTTTGTGGGTCATGCCTGTGATTTGAGCGACGTGTTTTGCTAGTGCCAGGCTAGCTGGTAGGAAATCTAAACGATGTTGGCAAGTTACGACTTCGTTCACTGAATTCTGGTGTCGTTTCTTGATATTTACCTTACCGAACCATCCAAAAAGTCGCTTCGCGATCAAACATCATTAATAATTTAAACGTACGTTGTAAATTAATTGACTGTGATCAATATTCAAAGTCGAACATTCCCACATTCACTTACTTGCCATAGAACTATTATAGTATGTGCTTGAACAGTCTATCATTTCAGTTGAGGGCTCACTCACATCTCCATATACGAAAAAAATTTACTAAATCAGGAAAAAAATGAACAATTAGCAAATCTCTGATCTTGCGTGATACTCATGGCGAACTGAGTTTTGCTTGTTCATAAAGTCTGAAAGTACGCGCCGTCATGTGATATAATCATAACTCGCTACTCAATCGTTATCACCCATAAGCAACAATATGCACTTAAAAGGTATTCTTAATTAAACGCTGGATTTTGAATATATTTAACACAACCCATGATAGTTTCTAAACAGACACACGATGTCTCTTTTTGCTTCTGCGTTTTATGGATAGCCTTTATTGTCCATCTGAAGGACTCCATAGGACCCATCCTCACCATCCGTTTTGGTAATCCATAAAACGCAGGAGCAGAAAGAGACGTCGCCCGTCTCCTCAAGAACTCTCATGGGTTGTGTTAAAGATGGTAATGTCAAGAACGTTTGGGCGACCGGTAAGGCCACAGTAGAGCTACCACCACCAGGTCGCGGAGCTGAATATAGCCATGCAATGTGCTACCGTTATTGTTCTTTATTTGACTGTTACTCGGGTGATGTTTGACGTTAGGGACACTTGCCGGGACAACAACAAAGTTCTTCTCTAAGATGGTGTTCAGGTTTTCGAGGAGGAGTATTTGATGGTGTAAGAGGAAATTATAGACAGAGATAAACCGCATAACTGCTTAATCCCTCGTATAGAGGCAGATGATAACCTGCAGGTGGTCAGTTGCTGGGAACGAGGTTGGATAACGCTTCAGGTTGCTAGGCGTTGGTCGGTGCGGTAGCACGTATAATTTAAAAATTGGACTACATCTCCACCCTTGAAATGAATTTTGTTGAGGAGGATGGCATGTTAACTCTAGTAGCTTATCTCGCTTGTCCTTCAAGCCATTCAGTAGGCTTTAGAAGTTTTGAGTGTGCGCCAGGAACCGTCCGAAGCCTAAAGCAGGTGCAGCAGCTTTTGAATATCCTTGCGCTGGAGGTACCCAAATATAAGTCCTTAGCTCTGGGGAACTATAGGACTAAGAAGCTGCTGATGCCGCTGCAGAAGCTCGGGTAGCTGGGGTAGAAGAGCTGGCTAAATGTTGTCGGCAGTAGCTTACTTTACCATATAGACACAAAATAAAAAAGTAGGAGAGCGGGTGCTGCTCGCGCTGGAGCTATATCCAGATCTAATGCCTATCGAAATAATAAGGCAGGCCGCGGTTTGGAAAATGCTGGACATTCCCGGTAGCTGAGTGGGTGTGCGCTAGAGTCTCTTGCTAGGGTTACTGCTGTGATGGGATCACGCGCACATGATGCAGCGTAAGCCAATATAGCAGCCCTATTAGCCATGTCCAAACTTCTGACAGCGATGGCATTGCCCAATCGCCCGTTAATTATATGGTTGCTTTGCTCAAACAACCACTTGTATAACCTGGCGGAGATTGAATGCCGTCGTCCTCAATCGCTCAGTTTTCATGACCACGAGAGACATTGGCCTCTTATCTTTAGGTCCTTCTAGTATTCCTCGCAAGGCTGCTCGGAGAGATTTCTCGGAGGGCAGCTGGTATGTATTAATTTAGCCCCCAGTAGTCGTTATCGGTGCATTGCTGACTTGTAATAGAATAAGCCTAATTTTTTACCTTAGAGAAGTTCAAACAGCAGATCTTGCATTTTTTCTTCAGCAGCTCCAGCTAGAATTGTTTGTCCCGGAGTACTGCCAAGGAAACTCCCTGCTGCGCTTAGTTATGAAAACCTTTGCTGCGAGTTCTTTTTAGTGTTTCTATTCTTGTACCATGGTGTATTCCTCTTCCAACCCGGAAAAATACTCGCTGCCCTCGTTCACAGCGTTGGTCGTACTGTGATCCGCTACAGCACAATTCGTGGCAGGCGTCGGCAGGTGACGGCCGAAGAGCGCACTCCACATGTAATTGGGATTATGGTTGGAGCTGGTTGTTGGTGAAGGTGGATAAGCCTCTCCCCTTCCAATTCTTAAATTTCGTTGCAACCCTCACGTTCTGCTTCTATTAGAATTGCCGTTGTTGTTTTCGAACAATTCAAAAAAACTAAATTTATCAAAGCCGACCTTCTTGCGTCAAAACCACAACGACTTTAGGCATTTGTGGAATAGATTGTAAAAAAATCCTCTTAAGAAAAACACTTTCTATTCTAAAAAATTCCCAGTGTGTCTAATAAACTTGTAATGGATCTTTTCTTGACCCTACCTCCTAATTTAGGATTGCATTTCTACTCTCACGGTAATTTATATGGCTACCAGTCATCAACCGCTCTTCGAAGTTCACACACTTCTAGCAGTTGCCAGCAGTGGTTGCAGGTTTCTAAATAATAAGTCTGCATTTCTGGATAGTTTTATTATATATTTTTTAGTATTTATTTTTAGTTCTTCTTTCAAACTCTTGTAATTTTCCTCGTTTTGAATTTTTTCGTTTTTATATTTCTAGGATTTTCTTCTGCACTTGGTTTTAATTCCTCTGTAAAAATTTCCACTGCTTACTTTTGATCTACCTTTCAAAACTTTGGAATGTTCTTTCGAGTTTATTGTTAATTCTTCTTTGCTATTTTGGAACATTTTGCTATTTTTCTTGTATCTGTCTTGAATTCCTTTTTAAATCTGTCCTTAGTTCCTGCAATTCCTGTTTTAATTTTTCTTTTAAAATTTAAGAATTTTATATGCTCGTTTCTTTCACATCCTGTATCACTTTATGGAATATTGATTTGCGTTTTTTAAACCTCCCTCTTCTAACTCCATTGCTAAGTCTGATAAATTCAATTTATTTATCTTGCAATATACAATTGTTCAGTTTTTTAGGCTGTGATAAATTTCTTCTGAAATAGTGTAGAACATAATTAATATATATATATATATATATATATATATATATATATATATATATATATATATATATATATATATATATTATATATTTTTTATTTTCGTTAGCCTTCTACAACATTTTTTTAAGAAATTCTTTAGCCGTTGTTTGCTTTTTATTAGTGTCTACGATTTGTACCCATAGGCCTTGTTCTTGTCTCATACATCTGTAGTTTTTTTGATGGTAGTTTTATTTTCAAGGTGTTATTTTCAAAGAAACAGGTTCTATGCCTAAACATATTTTAGATTTGTCTTTAGTTACATAATTTTATTAATCATTGATCTTAGGTATTTGAAATTATTTACTCTGCGTATTTCTATCTCTTTAGTTACGTGTATTCCTCCTTGTTCTATTTGTTGTAATACATACAGATAAATTGTTTTCCAATATTCATTTTGTTTGCTTGCTTCTTCTAAGCTATTTTTTAGTATGCGTATGTATAAATTATGCTTCTCTTACTAATGCCAATCATTAGCTGTATTATCTGCGTACTCTAGAATCTAATTTTCATTTCTGAACAGGTAGCGATCGTATTGTATAATTTTATTTAGCACTATATTAAAGAGAGAGACAATACATCTCCTTGTGTTAGTCTCTCCATCTACTCTACTTATATTTTATGCTTTTGATAGTAATTAGAAGAATTTCTCTTAATTTTCAATTCTAAACATTTTGTAATTTGTAATCCACAAAAACAGTGTGTAGGTTAATTTCGTACTCCACTACTTTTTCTATTATTTGACATGTACTACAAATATGGTCGTTTGTAAATTTTTTTTTTTTGAAATCAACTTAATAGTTTCTTAAACTATTTTTTACATATGATTTTATTTTTTCTCATAGTGTATGTAATAGAATTTTGTATGTTGAGCAAGCAGATTTCTCGGTAATTGGGCATATTAATTTATTTCATTTTTCGCACAAAAGATATAGCGTTATTGTGTCCTAATCCTGTGTCGTCTTTTCGTTCTTCTATAGTATCAGAATTATTAAGTGTATTCTATAAATTCTGACTTTTATTTTTTAGCAGTTCTACTGAAATGTTATCTCTGCGCGAAACCTTATTTCCTTCGATTTATTAATAATGCTTTTATGCGGGTTTCGGTTTTCATTATTTTTATTGGTATTTTTGATTTATTGTTTTGTTTCTTGGTTTGCTATATTTAGTAAGTTTGTAAAATAATTTATTCAACTTTCAACTAAGCCATTATTGCTTGCAATCATCTTTTCATCTTTGATTTTACACTTACTTGTTCTGAGTTGGAAGCCATTTCTCAACCACCTTATTTCTTTATGTGCTTTTGTTCGAGTCCCGTTCAACCCATGGGTGTGTGTGATGTCTTAGCATTAAATGCATGTTAGTAGCACAATCAGTCCTTGAGGCTGCAGTGCCGGTAAGTATGCTAAAAAAACCGCCTTAAATGCTTAAATCTGATTATATACTTTATTCCTTATAACAAAACCGTTCCACCTTTATGCCATCCATGTTTTATTTTACTGTACAACAGAGTGTAATTTCCAATGCCACCGTGTTTTCTAGAGGGATGTAATATCTAGTTTATATTTTATTATTTTATCAATTAACGATTGCAGTACTTCTGGTCTGTAAAGGATTAGCCTGTTCCATGTCCCTAAAAAAATCTGTTACTATATTTTCGTCGCTGTTGTTCCTTTACGTCCATTTCGAGACTTTTATTAGTTTTTAACTATATATTTTTAGAAAAAGATTTTTTTCTAGGGAAGGTTAACCTCTTGCTCAACTCTTTTTATGGAAAACCATTTCTTCGCTGTTGTTAACTCCCATTTTTAACATACACCCGGGCTTGTTGTCGAGTCGCTGGTAGAATGATTAGGATGGCAGGGTTCACCTAGAGTATGTAAATGTAGGAATCGGGTAGGAGAGATTAAGTGACACCATTTAAAATCGGTTTCGTATTCTATGCTTCTGACATTAGTTATAAATAGGCTCCAGGTCAAATTGTACAATTTTCTTGCATTCCACGAGCTGACATATTGGATTTGTCGAGAACCCATAATAGCTATCCGTTCGTAGAAGTTCCGTGTGTAACTCAAAACTTAGGATCGTAGGTTGTAGTAACTTTTTCTAATTTCGTGTACTTCCATATCTGAGCTGATAATCATCAATAAATGTTGAACTGCTCTACAAAACGTTCCTCGGTATTACCAGCTTCTGTATTGAGGATTTTAAATTTAAGAATTTAAGTGCTTATTTCACTGATCACAATTTTGATTTTTGTTTAAAACACTACTAAAAGATTTTAATTTAATATTACAGATTTTGCCATACAACTTTAATTATCTAATTAACCTTTGAAGAAAGTATAGAATCTAAAACCATTAGTATATTAGCACACGAAAGCTTTTTTATAAGTTTTTTTTCTAAAACTGCAATAAACACAAAAGTAGATAGAAGTGATTTAGAAAAATATTTTTCATCTTGAACATTTTATTTAGTACGTGTATGGAAAAAGAATTATCAATTGCAGAATAACCACCTTTAAAGAAGAGCTTTACTATTATCACATGTGTTTGTAAATAAAAATGGTCTCCCATCTTCTTGAATTACAAAACCCATGCGGCTTATCGGTTTACCATAATTTTACCAAAGCATTCGATAACGCAAAGAAAAATTAACTTTGTTTTCCAAATGATAAGGTGATTTCTAAATTAACTCTCAACGTTCTATATCGCGTTTGTGCCAACGGGCTAGATGCAGGGCATATCTTAACGCATGCAGTTTCATAAGAATATATTTTTAGTCTTTCTACTCATTACCAAATTAGAGCTCCATTGTCGCTTATATTGTATATATATTGTAAATCAAGACAAAACCCAATTAAAGTGAGCCATCCTTGCTCACCAACGATTCGATCCAAAATGACTTCTATTAATCGGTCAGAGTATGCTCATTGCTGATTGTACGTTTTTTTGTCAATATCTCAGCTCAGGTTAGGCGGATTCCGGTCTGATTAGCTTGGTTGACTTTGAGATTGAGTGGACTATAGACTGGTACTGGTTTAGTAAACGCGCGACCTTAAGGAGAATGGAATTTTTAAAGATTGGACACATTTAGAAGTACAAAATTATTGTGAGCATTATCATCATTGAATTTCAAAAAAACTTTACTTTTCAGTTCCTCTTGATTCTTCTTCAAACAGATCAGATCAGGTTATGGGCGCAGATAGGCTATTTTAAGCAATGTCCTTAAAGTCGACCGTATTGTTTGTTATGTTATTTATTTAAAGGTAGGTAACGGCAATTTCAGTTATTATCAAGTAAAGCAAGCCAAGAAAAATATTATTTCAGATATTATAAACGTTACTGAATGCAATTTTAGAGTTGAAAATAGTGATTTTATAAAAAGTTAAGGGGTGAGGAGGGTATTGTATGGAAACACTTGAATTTAATACTAATATTAGAAAATACCCGTAAAGGGTTGTATATATTAAAAATCACTTTGTGCTAGTTTGAAAAATCACTAAATTTGACTTAGATACCAAAAAATAATGTCGTGTTAAATTTAAATATAAAAAGTATGGTATTTTAAAGAGCGAAAAATATTTTATTTATTACAAAATTTGATTCTACAACTATACCAGGTTTTATAAAACTTTTCGAATTTGAAATTTAAATTTGGTAATTCTACAAATTACGTAATTTTTATGATCAAAGAGAGGGGAATTTTGAATTTTTATGTCGTTTTGAGGGTCGTCGAGGTTATATATTAGGGGATGTTTTTGAACCTAAGAGTGGAGATGATTATTACACAACTACATCGCAATATAATGTTGCCACATTATTAAAAAGCAAGAAAACTTCTATTTAGCTTTTCTAGATATCCTCTCTTTGTTGGTAATGATCGACAACATAATTTCAGTCGTAGTCTCAGGAAGGACCTTTGCATTGTAGACACATCATCGTAAGGAGAAAAGTGCCTAGAGTAGTCTCGTTAGTCCAAAACCATTATAAACTAACTTTAACTATTAGAAATAACTTAGGAATGTTATTTCAAGTTATCTAATTTTTCTAATTAATTTAAGCGTAAAGAGTTACCTATCCTGATCTTTGAACTAATGAAAAGGGAACAAAAACTTTTGTTAATCCTCTTAATGTTTATGGAACTTAGATTAATGAACAAATATAGATACGATTTTCTGGTCTCTGATTGTCTTTTACATCAAGTTTGAGCAATCTTGCAAAAGGAAAGTCGTAAGTCAAAATCATGACTATAACTTAAGGATCAGCGAGACTCCCAGATTATTAGCACATTTTCAGTTATGTACCAAATATATCGAAATTAATCACCGTTCTAGCGATGTGTTTTGATAGAATTAATGCAATTATTTGTATATTTGAACTAGTAACTGTATATTAGAGCAGAATGCACTTAATATTTTTTTCTCCGATGTTCACCCACGTATGCCTCCTTCTTAACAAGAATTTCTGGCAAAATCTAGATGCGATCTGATGAGTTTAAGGTCAAGTCCGGTCGATCCAAAGATTTTGGAAAAGAATTAATTATTACGCGTAGTCTCATCAGCTGCCACTAGGTGTCCACACCTTCAGTGGACATTTGCGGTGTAGGCGGTTGTTGCGTTTTAATCAATTTATCCAATTTCTATAGCTGTTTACCAAATTCTGCCACTTCCATGCTACTCAAAACCCATCCAACTCGCAAGGGGACCTTGTGTCCGGTTCTTGGCTATTTTTCAGAGCTCTCATTCGCTCGGCTACCTTCAAAAGGCGACATTCTACGCTTCTGCAAGTTCCAGTATCACCAGCAGCCTCGTGCCAACTCAAAGATAATCAACGAACTGGTAGATACAGTGGCCAAAGAAGTCATCCATTATTGGGAAATAGGCGGAATAGGCGCAGAATCTGGACGCCGTCAAGGTGAAGTGACTATACGAACACTACGAGAAGCAAGTGACGCACTGGTTTCATCAGCACGCGGGAAGAAGGAAACAGACGAGTGGAAAGCGAAGAGTCAGGAGCACCAGGCCGCATATGGTTCTCTCTTCGATATTGCTCTTTGTCAATCTAAGCTGGGAACCGACTGCAAGTGTGTGGTGTGCACCAAGCTAATGGAGAAGAGTGACGTCGAGTTTCTAGACGACAACCACGGCAAGCGGCTCCGTTACATATCCCCTTTCGTTGATTTGACTGGATCGCAGAATCTTCAGGCAAAGAGTGACAAGTCGCAAGTCGCTGAAACGCCTGGTGAACCGAAATAAAGCTACGCTTCAAATTGATCTATCTGAGATCATCTCCGACGACGATAAGGAGGAAGGAAAAAGCGGCAAAGACTCATCACCCGATTTGTCTGCACCCAAGTCGAAACATCGCCGGCTCACTGTTCCCAAATCACTTCTTGTTACCTGTGTACGCAATAAAGTGTCTCACAAAACAGCGACTGAGACGTTTAACTCACTGACCTCCCAGTTTGGCTGTACTCACCAGATCACCAAAGGCGTATTCCAAAGTGGCATCTTTTTAATGAGGCATACGTGGGTGAAGATCAGAAAAAAAAAGTTAAGTTGCCCTACTGTATATCTATTGATAAGAATTAACTATAGAGATAAACTTTAGGTGGTTTATGAAAGAAACAAAGAAGTTCTTATAAACATATGTCAGAAATTATGTATTACAAATAGTACTACCGTCCGTTCTGATAAAGAACACTCATCTCGGTTATGGTGTGCTTATGTTTCTTTTCATTGTACATTTGGTCCTATGTGTACATGTGTTGTAAATTGCTTTATCAGCAATTCACCAGGAAACCTATTCTCACAGATGGCAACCAAATTACAAAATTTTTGCAGTAGTATTTTGTCGTTTATGTAAAATAATGTATGAGATAGTACGAGTGAACATAGAGGGCGGATGCATCCATGTTTGTACACCTTTGTTGAAAGTTCTTTAAAAAGAAAATTTTTGTTGTCGGTTTTTGTAACAAGCCACTACCATTGTGATATTTCTGATGCCAATATTCTTCACAGATAGAGCAAACCTTGGTGGGGGTAACGTCGTTAACTTACACAATAAATATCTGTGGGCTAAGCAGGATTTCTATAAAATATTCATCAACAGTCACGGTTTAGCATTAATGTTTGTGCTAGACTTATTGATGATTGTCTAGTTGAATCAGTCGCTCTTTTACAAGGCCTTAATAGGTCAGTGTATTTACAACTCCTGAAGGACACTCTGTATTGCTGTACTGTAACACTATTGCTGTACAGTACTATAAGTCATGTGGCTTATGCATGTTGGAAATACAGCTTCCTTTAGTATTCAGTTTGCTGTCATCTTAATAACAGCTTTCCTGAATAGATTAATAGAATGAGCTGTTCCCGCTACAGATCCCGCCTAATCACTAGATTAAAACCCCATCGACTTTTATCTGTAAGGTCACTTAAAAAGGCTAAAATAATTTTGATGCTAATGCATTATGCAGCGCCGTTAGAATACAGCCCGGAAGATTTAAATGAGGTTTATGAATACACTTCAAATACCTTCTTTAAAGTTGTCAGATATAAATGGCATATTGTCATACAATGTATTGTGATAAAGTGGTCTATTATTGCAGATTTTGTCTTTTCTAGTATACATTTATATAAACTTTTTCCATTTTTCTCACAGAAATTACTCCAGTAAAGTTTGTCTTTATAATACTTGCTCTAGTAACATGTCAATAATGTCTCTTCATATTCTTCCATCAAGTGGAATAAACTTTTTTATGAAATAATTTAGTTGTCAAAGAATACGCTCTCTACATAAAATTAATTCAATATGGATGATGAGAATGTTAGACGTTTGTTATTTTAATATTCGATATTTGTGATGTTTTTTATGTAGAAGTACTAGGTAAAAGTATTCTATATTATAAGCAATTTTATATAAATCTTCAATTTTTAAAATACAAGTCGTGAGATATTCTATTTATTGTATTAAGAATATGATAAAGTTGGTTACATTCTGAATGTCACATTGTAAGAAGTTCTGATTAGAGGTTATGAAGCAAAAAC
The DNA here is from genome assembly GCA_036346155.1 of Sinelater perroti. Classification (NCBI taxonomy): domain Eukaryota; kingdom Metazoa; phylum Arthropoda; class Insecta; order Coleoptera; family Elateridae; genus Sinelater; species Sinelater perroti. The sequence goes on from JARFIY010000276.1 coordinate 1,405,065, forward strand.
ATGGCAGATTAATTGTGAAATGTTTTTCCAAAGTAATTAATCAGTTATTGCTATTTTACGAAAGCCAAAGTAAAATTTTGATTGTAATGTCGTGTCCAGTGTTAATGCAATTCATCAGCTGGTAAAAAAATAAAGAAACTGTTGTTGTTGAAGATATTTCAAGATGTGACTAAGCTCGTACTGTTTGAACACTGAAAAATATTAAGAGAATCCCAGCACCTCAGGCGTTGCCACCAAGAAACAGGTATTCGTTGAACATCTTGAAACTTTGTATCTACAACCGTACACGATTTAACTGAATCAAAAAGAGAGCATCAATACTGAATTGAATGTCAATAATAAGCTTTTTAAAAAATTCACGAGTGATGAGGGTATGTTAATAAGCAAAACTGTCGCATCTGGAGAGAGGAAAACTCCCATGTTATCCGCAAACGATCGTTACGTTCACATTCAGTCACAATTTGATATGACATTTCTTTGTAGGTGTAATTGGACCCTATTTTCTTTGAAGATAAAGCAAGACATTCTTTTACTATCATTACAGAGCATTACTATAATATGAAAACTTTTTAATCCTTCGAATTGAAAAACTACATTTGAGAAATATGTGGTTTCAGCAAGATAATGTTACATGTTCTACAGCTAGAAAGGCGATGGGCACAATAAGAATAATTACGAGATCTGACAGTCCCTAACTTTTTTTTTGAGAGGGGTAGTATTTTAAGAATTACACTACCAAACACAATTGAGAAACTCAAATAAAACATACGGGAAGTTATTCAAAGATTACCATCGGCGTCTATAAAAAGAAGATGGAGAATGTGATTCAAAAAGTCTTGGTCTGCAGGAACCTCTAAATTATCTATGTATTCAAAATATAATTGTAGACTTTAAATGAATAATTATGCATAGAAATATTAAAAAAATAAATCATTCAAATATTTATTATATATTATACCCACCCTGTATAATAAAAAAGTAATATATAAAATTAAATATAATAATAATAAACATTAAAATTGCAGTAATATTTAGTTTTAAAACATTTTAGCGATTTCTTAAAAAATTGAATTATAATTTAATTATCATTAAATCATACAAAATAATCCACATATTTTAGTATACAAGTATAAATGAATACAGAAACAAGAAATGTCAGTTGCTTTTGGCCTCGTGGATCTCGACAACTGATGGTTCAGTAGGTTGCAGTCTTTGAGAGAGCAACATCCTGTCTGCCTCCGTTTCATCGTCCGAAGCAACAGATTTGGCTCTCTTTGGCTGCCTAGCCGAGGTAAGCACCTCGCTGATTTCTATAGGCTGACCTGTTTCGTTCTCCTCATTTTTTCTTGTTTGTCTCTTTGACATGCACCTGTCCTTACAACAGACCAAGAAGCCGATCACCTGCAGGACAATCAAAGCTACCAAAAACCCTACAATTACATAGATGCGCTCAGAATCGGGTACGGCGACGTCTTCGTCTCCTTCCGTAGAGGATCCATTGGAATTCGGAGGATTTTGAGTCATCGAGTGCTGATTCATGGCCCGACCTTATCTTGTGTTTGGGGAAAATTTTTGCCTGGAAGGGCGGAACCGCATTACAGTGGCAATTTAAGGTAATAACCTTACAATTTTGGAAGAATCTGCTAGATGCACAGGTTGAGCTCATTTTGTGTATTTTTGTTATCTTATCTAGGCTTGTTTGAAAGTACGTTCCAAAGCAGTGACGAGAACACGGAAACAGGGTGCTACAAAATTAATTTACTAATGTTAAATTATTTTATTAATTGATTTATACATTTAATGGTGGATTACTTAATAATAATAGTTCCTCGTAACAGGCCTTAAAGGCCCTTTAGGGGTCGTAACAATCTAGAGCCTACGGTACACAAGGGTAGTAACGTGGCTAGCGCTACGTACCGACCGCCTATTATTACCCCAGAGTTTGACCTCCAGGTACTCATTTATTGCAGCCTGAGTCGAGCTGGGCCGTAAAAATGCCAGTGATCGAATTGGCGAGAGCGGGATTCGAACCCGCAACTCTTGGTTTCGTAGTCTAGCGATCTAGTGGATTACTTCACGAGATAAAATTTGGGTGAAAACTTCATCTACGTTTGATAGCTTCGTTTTACATTTTTATTTAAAATATGGGGGTTATTTTTTTAACCTCTGATGGCGCATGAAATAATGACAAGTGTGAATAATAAAATGATTGTATTACCTTGATACATTTGTACGGTGGACAAATTTTTCAATACCCAATACAACGTGTTGAGGTAGATTTCCAAGGCGTCTTCCCATACCTCTCTTCAGCTCTCAAAAAAGGTAAAAGTTACTCAGCGTCAGTTCTGAGCTGTACGCCGGGCGATTGAACACTTTCTATTGAAATTGTGCAAGAAGCTGTTTGGTTACCACAGCAGTATGCGGTCGTGCGTTGTCATGGATCAAAACAATTCACCTTTTGTTCTGAATGGATCTCCGCAGCCGACGTAATATCTGACAATAAACGTTTGCATTGATCCCAGAAAATGGTAGTCATGGTCTTCCTTTTCGTGAACGCTTGTTTGAACTTTTTGGGTTTGTTCGGGAAGTTTGTTTGGATTGTTCTTTCGACTCTAGATTATCGTAAAGAATCCAAGTTTTATTCCCTGTGACGATTGATTTTAAAAACTATTTCTCCTTATCCGAGTACCGTGTGAAAAAGGTTAAGGCTGATGCCATACGTCGTATTTTGTGGTCCTCGGGCGTTTTGGAAACCTAATGCGCACAATGTATTCAGTAGTGTCGGTGTTTCCTTACGATCGTGTATAGAACTGACCTTGGAATGTCCAGATAATATGCAAATAATTAACTAATGGTAAACTTTTGTCTCTGTCGAACCACTTGGTCAATTTGCTGAACATGGTCTTCATTAACGACAGACCTGCGTCTTTGTTTACCTTCATCATGAACAACAGTTTGGCGATCTTTGAATTTCCTACACCATTCTCGCACAACACCATCACTCATAAATTTGCACCGTAAACGCAGCTTATTTTCCGAAGTATTTCTGCGGCGCTGTTCCCTTTGCCTGTAGGAAAGAATGACGCTGCGCAACTCGCACTTTGGGGGATAATTAATCATGCCGGCCGGCTATGTTAACGAGCCCGCAACTCAGCTTCAACTTATGTTTTGGACTCGGCTGCGAGCGCCAGTGTTTGCAGGCATATGGAATTTTAAGACTCTGTACGTCCCTTGTGCACATGCTTGCCTCTACTTTCAAATACTGACGTAAATCGTCCCAATTATTAAAAATCATAAAGTAAAAATGCCAATAAGTACATAAATTCTTACAGAATGTTAAATTAGGAAAATATGGGCGCTTTGTATCTTATCCAGTTATACCGAATTATTGGTAAATCTTTTTCTTACTTAAATTACTGTTAATATAAACCTTTGCATTTGACTTATTTAATATTGTTGTAATGTAATATATTTAAAAAATATAACAAAACAACAAATAAGTAGTCTGATAAATTAATACAAATAATTTTGCTGCAATAATTTCCCATTATTGCAAAATACAATGTTTATTGATTATGTTTTCCAAATATTAAAATCTAAAACTTTAAATATATAAATGTTTAGAAACTGGGAACAGTGACATCAGTATTTAAACATAAAAGTAAACATGCTCACAAGGAACGTTTAGGGTCATAAAATGTTGTATGACTGAAGACACTGTCCGTGACAGATGTAATGGTAGGGAAGCTGCGCAGTAGCAATGCGCAGATCCGCTTCGGATGGTCACTTAGCAGCGCTATCGGTTGAAAAAATAACCTAACAAAAAATAATTACTTTTATTTGTAGTTTTTTTCTTTAAGTTTTGTAACAACACTATCATTGTCTTTTTATTCATAATTTCATAATATGAAGCTCTTACTGTAAAATGCTGTCTTTTGAAGCTAGACACTAACGTTCTCAGTCGGAAACAGCAAATTAATTTTCTGATTTTCCTGACTGAGACAAGAAATTTTCAACAAATTGCATTGTAATTATAATATAACCATCTTATTAGAGTTACAAAAAATAATTTTGTGTTCAATTATTCTTGTCTGAAAAATAGTCATCTACAACTAATTTAGGAAAACGATTATGAAAAAGTAATATAATTCCAAAAATATCGTATTTTTTTGGCTGTGTATAGCACAGAGATAGGGGGTTTATTTCTTTGCACAAGTTAATTTATCGCACCATAAAAAAGATACACCAAAATCTTCTCTACCGATTACAAGACTTCTACTGATTGCCTTCAATTTGTTCAAATACAAGATGCACCCAGAAATGAATGAGACTGATTTTCTTGGTCAAATCAGAAGAGTGGGGTTGGGGGCGGAGTCCTCAGGGCGGACGATTGATGGTGGACGTCCCGTAAACGGTCTGACCCAGATTACTGTAGTTTGAGCTTTTACAAAGACTTGTGCAAAATGGAACGCAATTTTGCATTAAACTCGAAAAATCCAGAATTGAAATAGTACGGGACAAACAAAGAGTTTATAAAAGAGAAGAAGGAAGTCGAGGAGGAGCACGCGTAGAGCACCCATCAACGTCTCACACTTAGAACAACGTGGGTAAGATGAAAGCAATTTTGGACTGATATTTGAGTGTTATACCTGTATGATCCCTGTAGTGGAATTTTCAAAATCCATTTGGCATAAAATTTTCATGACGAAATTTGGAGATACGAAACGTTTGTGCTAAATTGGTTTCCAAGGTTTTAATCAACGAACAGAAAAAAAATCGCGTGATAAGTGGGTCTAATTTTTTTGAAAAATAGTAACTCTTGATAAAATATAGGTTCGATTCATAGATAAAAAAGACCTCTAAGTGACTCACTACGAATGAGCAAATCAAATATAATGTTGATTGTCTTTTTTTAACTCTGAAGTTGTGGTCCATAAGGAGTTCGTACCATCCGGACAGACGGTTAATGTTGGATTTTACATGGAAGGACTTAAACAGTTGAAGAAAAAAGTCCCACGCATCCTCCGGAGATTGCCCTGAATTCTTTACCATGATAAAACATCGATCCATGTGTCGTTGCTTCAAGCTTCTTTCAGTCCAGAAATGGTCTCGTACGACTTTTTTTGTTTTCTTGGCTCAAATTTAGCTTGAAATGACGCCATTTTAGGACTGTTAAATTGTGGAAGCTCCTGTAACAAGTGCTTTGAAAAAAATTCTAGTTCAAGACTTCCAGGCGAGCTACGACGTGTGGTAGAAGCGCTATGTTGAATCAAACGTAACCTTTAAATTATCAATAAAGATATGAAACTACACGTACATAAGTAAAAATACCGTTTTTGATTAAAGATATTAAACTAATAAGCAACAAAAACGTAATTTTATAATGTTTGAACTTTCCCTTTTTAGATAACATGTGAATAAACAAACAATAGAGTGTTTAAAAATAATTAGAACTACAATTGTTTTCTCTTCACTAATCTTCTGTTAGGAAGAAGAGGTTATATATCCCACAAACTATTCTTTGTGTGTAACCGACTAAAGCTTGTCATCAAAAGAGTCACATGCTGACAATATGGACTATAAAACACCCGAGATCCTGCGGAGTAACAACGGTGCGGTATCGTGCATATCGAAATAATGCATCACGTCTCTTATTGTTGACTACGCGTGGGACTTACACTACTGCAGTATCACTAGTAATGGTCTTACGAGGAGATAGCCTCTCCATCAGCAGAATCCCTTCCTGATTTTTAAAAACAATTGTTATCTGTTTTGGAATAAACAATACCCTCCCCCCTGTGTCTTCTTGAAATGAAGACTTCAAATTCTATAACATCGCATTTCTTGTGCCATATTCATGATTCTTATGCTATGACGAGACTTTCAGAGAATGTCTTCGAAGCAACTGTCTACGATTCTCCTAAGCAGTGAGACTACGAGACAGATCTTTGCCATCTTTAAGTTTTTATGGACGATGGTATGCAAAATTTCCCGAAGTAAGTCTATTGAATTTGGTACCGCGTGTCCAGAAAGATGTTTCTTTCTTTCTTTCTTTCTTTCTTTCACTAGTCCCTGATACACTTAAGAGTGTCGGGTTTAACAGTCCATGCTACTATCTGTCACCCATTCTTTTTTATCTCTGGTCATTATTCCCATGTTTTGTATTGTTTTTCCCTATTTTAATCCTATCTCCTTTACCTTTTCCATCCATGTCTTCCTAAGTCTTCCTCTTCTTCTCTTTCTTTCCACTCCTGCTTGTATTATTCTTTGATTCTATGATTAATCTATTATATACCTGCTGCTTAACTTTATTGCCTAAAGATGTTTTCAACACAAAAATATTTATTAAAAAATTTTTTATAACGATTAATGTAAAATAAATTACAATTATTTATTTGAACTATGGAGTAGATCATAGTATTCTCAAAATGTCTTTCTTTACTCTTTATGACACTCGTCAAACGTTTCAGATAATTGTCTATCGTTTTGCCTATTTTCTTCTGAAATCGAATTGAGCGACTCTAAAATTTTTTTTTGAGTACTTCAAGGTTCTCCGGATTTCTTTGATTTGGATAGTATATAATATCTTTAGTTAAATCTTACAATGTTTAGTCACATGGGTTCAGAACAGCCAATCAGGTAGCCAATCATGCCACTTCCTGTTTTAGCCTTTGCGTCTAATGCGATAATATTGGAGTGGAAGACTATTGACATCGCTTACATGTTTTCTTGGGTGTGGTGAACTGGCGCCATCTTGTATGAACCAGAAATATCTTTTAATCGAGAATTCACTAATTGACGGAAAAACTTATACAACATTTTGGTCTTTGTAGACTTGACTAGTGATTATTTAATTTAAAAAATATGGTCCAACGATGTCATAAAAATTGATGGCACACCAAACAATTATCCTCTTTGGATGTAGAGGGAGCACCGCTACGACTTCCGGTAGTTGCGAATGTTGAAGAAATCTTTTAACTCGAAGTAACAATCATGTGAAAACCATATATTTTGGTGATCAATCTTTGATGGCTTTATCACTTAATGGCTGATAGATTTGGATTTTGTAGGAAAATATCTCCAAATCTTATCGCAATATCACATGAAGTGATGATCTACCGATAGACAACTCTTTCGATGCATTTTTAACCGAAGAACTTGGGTTTGCGATGAAATGTTTGTCAACATTTTCGATGACTTATTCTGGGCGCACTGTACGGGGGCGACCAGTTCTATTTTAACCATCGTCAAGAACATTGCTAATTGTGAGCCATTTTTCAGTCAACTTGCCATTATTCGAAAATAAAGTAATTAATTTAATTAAAATTCAAAAATGCTAAATTTGATGATTTTTATAAATTTGTAAATTATTTTTTATTCACCTTATTATTGTTTTCCTATTAAGTGTTGACTTCTAATCGACCTCTTTCTTCTACAATCGGAGTGTTTAATTAGATTTTTTCTGCTCCTGTATCGCAATTCAATCAATTGCACTCTTTCGGAGATTGAATAACTTTTTTTTATCAAAAACATTTTTTCGAGAAACGGGGATCGAATTTGGTTTGTATACAATTGATGCATAAACCACGTGACTTTGAATAGAATTGATTAAACCGTCTTCAAATGGCAGCACAAAAACAAACGGAAACAAGTTCCTCTACACCCTGTATTACCAAACTGACTTAGTCAAGAACACTAGATCTGTGTTACAACAATCTTCCTTATTATCACGATATATATATATATATATATATATATATATATATATATAATACTTTAATTTAATAAAAAATAGAGAAATTTTAGCACCCTTGAAGTCTGAAGCAAAGCCGCCATTTCAATTTATCCCAGAGATGATCGAAAATATATATCTATACAAAATTAATCAAAATATCTTTGTATCTTTTTCTATTTAAATTTATATTATGGTTTCCAACAAGACCTATTCCGTTCCATAAACATCATCCCCATACTATAACGCGACTTATTTCAAATTTTGCTGTATGTATTTTAACAAGCATCGTTCTTCAATCGTTCAGCACACCCAAAGTCTTTTATTAAGCTGCCATAAGATAAGGTGCAAATTGCCACGTCAAACCACATGTTTCCATCGTCCATACTCACATCATTGCAGACGTCTCTTCGCATTTTCATCCGAGGACTGATAATTTTTGCAAGCCTTTTTCTTTCTGTTATTGTAAGTGGCGTACCCGTTCCTGGTTTTATTTTAGTTGTGTTTTTACGTTTGCATTTCACCATCAGGTCACTGATAGTTGACTTGGTAAAATTGAGAAGATCTAATATACCTTTGATTGACTTTCTGCTCAACTAACAATGGATAGCTAGGCTATTTTTAAATTTACTAAATCAATTTGTACTACTTAGCATGAAACAACGCCATTAATGTTGACTTTACTGACAAAATCAGAGATTCCTGGATTTAGTCTCTAACTTGAGTCCTCTTCATACGACTTGGGATGGGCCGGTAGAATTTTCGTATCTCTAAACGCTCTTGTTAAAGTCTTCAGTGCTTGAGAAGATATACTTCTGGATTATCAGTATCCCTGCGTTTTGACGAAGGTTGTAGATTCTGACAAACCGCGGAGCGTCAAAGACAGATTGTAAAGCCCCGTTCTGCATGACCTGAAGCTTATTCATATGAGTCTTTGCGGCTCAACGCCTAACTAACGCTGAACACATCTTCTATAAGATGAGTTTTGTGGATAAGCGGCTTCTAAACCGAAGGAGTGTCGATCAGGTTGTCTTCGTCTTATCCACCAATCTATTAACGCAAGCTCTCCATATTTGTTTCTAGTCTAAGGTTATTCCGAGGTAAGTAAGTTCCTCCTTCCAAAGTATCTTCTTTCCAAAGATACTAGAGTTGTGTAGGTCGTTTAGATAGTGATTGATATTTTTCGAATTTCTTTCCATTCCCACCTACTATTCTTGCAGCCGTTGAGCCACAGAGGATGATCTCAACATGCTGGATAGCACTGCAGCATTCTTTAAGTACCAAACTAGTATAGTGGAGGACGTCGTCGGCATGACCTGGACCTAGATGTTATAGATCATCGATGATGAGACGGAACCTTGTGGAATGCCGGTCCGGAATCGCCTTTCCGATGACCTCATGTTATATAATTTGATGCGTAAGTTTCTAATCAAGAGGAGGAACCAAACAAGCTAGATCAAGGGATTACGATTAAGGCCATCTTAAACACTAGGCTTTAGTTTCGTTGAAGGAGACCGTACCGGTGTCTTCTTAATGGATTCCACCACCCGGAGTCACTGAAACTAAAATAGAATTAATTCTCTGCAATATATCGGGGGATTTCGACTGATATCTTCAAACGCTTGCAGATTACTTGTTCCACAAGCTTATCCGAGGTTGATAGAAGACTAATCCACCGATTATCTTGGTCAAGGACAGCGTTGGTAATGGCGGTGACGCAGATGGTCGCCTTCCTAGGAACAGCTTGCAGGGCGCATTTTGTAATTCTAACCGTGTACTTTGTGTAATTTGAGAGCTGGAATAAGTTGGAGGAGGTCGCTCGGCACAAGTAGTCGCTGAGCTCCTGCTCATAAAGACGAGGGGATCAAGATCAGCGCAATATTTTAGAAAGCTCTAGCTTTATCTTGTGCTGTGCGGACGACGACGCGCTTCCCGTGAAAGAGCGCTGTCAAAAAAACTTTGATCTATAAACTGTTGATACTTCTGGCTTGGTCTCCAAGGCAGAGTTATAGTGCTCTACGACAACGGCCTTGATCTTCACAGCGAGCCAAGATTATTCCTGTTAGTATTCTATTAGATCTAGAAATAACCCGTTTTATCTATCTAATCTGCTGCTTTAGTTTCAAAAGTAGTACGTTTTGTCTGTATCTAGCCCAGACGGGATTGGTGGTGAAGCAGATAGATTACTAGACGGAAACAGTGAGAAGGTGTACCACCTCTTTAAAGATTGTACTAGAAGTGAATAGAGGTATCATCGGGTCCATCAGCAAATTTCAGAGTAAGGAGAACCGAATTGTGTTGATTGTCCGGCCCGCTGACACACTTCATTATAGCTTTAAAAAAATTTCCTTAAAAATAGCAATGTTTAAAACGCCCGGGTAACTGATGAGGCTATAGTAGATGGCTCCTGCCTTTGGTGTTAGCCAATACTTGCCATTTAAGTTTTCTGCCAAAACCTGTTCTCCTTGAAGTAAGTGTTTAAGTCTTCGGGGACGAGGGCTTGCTCGTGCAATAGGAAATTATAAACGAAGACCTTTTTAATAATTCCGTGATTCTTTCTCTGATTGCAGATGGACACAAGCAGTACTAGATGATGCTCCAAGAAGGACTTGAAAAAGGATAGTGTTTTGCCTTTCGGTACAGGTTTGCGCAATACCAACTATAATTTAAAAATTTGGTCACATTTCTGCTCTTAAGATGAGTCTATTTAACAATAAATAACACGTAGCATTGTGCTTCCTTTATATCTGTTAGTCATTTACGAATTAAAGATAAATAACTGTATAGTTTTGATCGTTTAGTGTATATAATACTTTCTACTTTTATGCTTATTTTAATATACTACTAAAGCACCCATATTTCCTATATTATCTTTATTCCATAACATTCGATGTAACAGTATGAAGAAGGGATTATAAAAGAAGAAGAACCTGTACTCGCCTAAGCAGTACATAGCAATAAAAAAAGCAAAATTATAAATAAAAATGAATACCTAGTGTATTCATGTAATGTTGCCATATTTGGCACAACATTATTCTTATAAGTTCTGAGGCATACCTCGTATGCACTGTTAACTTTTTCCGTTTTGAATTGTTATAGCAGCAGCAAACATTCTGCCGGACGGAAGACAATTAGAGCAATTACATAATTACAGAAATACATTTCGGGTCATGACTCATTCATATCTAGCATAATTTTGTGTTTGGTTGGTGCTGACCACTTTGCAGCATCCCGGAAAACTATTTAGGCGCTACCCACAAGATCATCTGAGTGTCGTTATGTTTGTAGCCAGCAACAATTATCGCAGTTAAAATTAGTGAATTTTGAGTCCGAACAGCTGCATTCGAAATGGTGCAAGTGGTGGTGTTTTTCTTATTCGTACAGACTCTGATTAGAAGTGGCTTTGCCCAACAGGTAAGTTCTTGCTCTGCTAATTTTAACTCGTTAACATAATTTGTAGCATATATTAGTAGTTATGCAGAAGGTTGTCATTTCATTTGCTGTCTTACTGAAGAAAAAGTGGCTTTTAAACCAATTAAGAGAGCATGGAAAAATTCAACATACTCTTCTAATTTACATTGATGAAATGAGCATATGAAAATTAATATAAAGCAAATAAATTAAAAAAAATGTTTTTTGTAGATGTTTATATGCATTGCATACAGGGTCTCCCACTAGAATATTCCAAGATTTCATATATAGATTTTTTTAAATATTTTAAGCAAAAAAAGTTCCAATAAACATAAATGGAATTCTTTACCACTTTTGAGATATCGATCACGTTATATTTCAAACATCGTACCCAAACTTCAGCTCTATTACTGCAAATGTGTCACACTTTTTACCACATCGATATGTTTGTCTTTTTAAACTTGATAGAGGAGATATGTCGGCCGATGAAGTGCTTGGTTTTTGGTGGTTTTCTTCTAGCGAGACTACTTCACTACCATCAAAGAGAGTTAGAGGAGTGTTTTCTTCAACTTTGTCATTCCTAAGAGTTTTCTTGTCGTTTATCTCAGTGCATGCACCAAGGAATTCATATTAACTGAAGATTTCGATTTAGGGGCCATAAACCATTGACAACAATCTTATAGGACTGCACTTTGAGATAGACCCGTCCGAAATTCTTAGCTACATCAAAATTTGTTAGTGGCTTGCTCGAATGTCTTCGCTGTAATACAAGGTAGTCATTAATTAGATGTAAGTGCTCTTATGAGAGCCATATCTAAACTACTGTATATACGATTACCCCCCTCCCCCTCCCCAAAGAGTACAAATAATCAAATACTTGGTATAGATGTGGGAAGAATGCGAATGAAACCGCCATAAAATGGAATTTTAAATAAAATTTTAATAAATTTCATAGATTGACCGAAAAATGATTGATCACGGACAGTGTCCAAAATGGTAGAGAAGGATAATCCGACCGACTAATACCAGTGAAAACCGAAGAGAATGCCGAAAAAGTTCGAAAACTCGTAGAAGAAACGGTGTCTGTATCCCAAAGACACTGAAATTAAGAGAACGTCTCTTTAAAGAATAATGGAAGAAGATTCGGGTCTTTTCGTTTACAAAATTCAAGTGCATCAACTACTAAGCGATAAAGCAATCGTTGAGAGTCAAAATCTTGCAAAAACTTTGAAGCAAATGATCGAATCGGAAAAAATTGATTATCGAAAGATATGTTTTCGGGTGAATATTATTATAAATTGGAAGGTTATGTCAACACTCAAAACTACCGATTATGGGGAACCGAAAATACGGAAATAATGATCGCAGGCCCCTTACACTCAAATCTGATAAATGTTTAACGTACCATCAGCTACTATGACATAGTGGGCCCATATTTCCTGTCAAATTTTGGACAAACTTTTCGATCACATTAGCTGAAATTCAACGAAACAAGTATTTTGGTTTATGCAAAATGTTGCCCGAGTCCATCAAGAAAATATAGTTGTCATATCACGTGTGACGAAGACAGGTGGTAGAATTGACTGGTCACCATATTCTCCCTATTTAAATCTCTTTGATTATTTACTATAAAGTTTAACAAACGGCAATATTTGTTACTCACGTCAAGAAAAAATAATTTATCAAAGACCTTAAAATTCGCATTAAAGATGCCATTAATTCGATAGAAGTAGAAAAAGACACAAAATTATTGATCACTTTATTAAACGCCTGGAATTCGTGACCAAGAGCAACTGAAGACCTTTTTAAGATATTATTATCTAGTCCTTTATCTAATCAATAAATAGCAATTAGCCAGTCTGAATATCTTTCGTAATTTTTTTTTGTAATCTAATTTCAACTATCAACTTCTAATTAATGGCAACTTTGTATGTTTTCACAGCCTCAATGAATGTTCTTTCAAGTGGTTACAATTTGTGTGTCGTGTGAGGTGAAAGAGATATGACCGTCGCATGATTGCCCCTCGTTAGGTCAATAACCTAAATGTATGAGTATTGTGACCGTCGAGAATGAGTAAAATCGAAAATGCTGCTGATGGCTTCACTGTCTCTAGAAAATGCTTGAACTAGAGACTTAACGGATGGTTCTGGATCTATCCAGACGGATGGTATGCTACGATAGCGGCTAGTAGTGCCCCGTTGATAAGCAGTGGGGTTATGAGCATATGGGGGAAAGTTATGAGAGGAGAAACGAATGTCCCACCAGCGCTCATGCAAATACCACTGTAATTAATGATCCTTTTTCTGCCGAAAAATGGGGAGAGAACTTGCGGGACTTTAGACTGTACAACAGAGAGTCCCGTTTCGTCTACATTGAATATTCTAGCAGGGTACAGTGTTTTCTATCCATTTCTTCTTGGATAATGTTTAAGAACTAGTTAATTGATTATTAAAACCAAGTATTCTGGTAAACAAAGTACTTGTTAGCTTCCTGAATGTAAGCACATACTAATGTCGACGTAGAAACAACATCAACTATCCCTTACCTGTGCTCAATACTGATTAGGTTGGATATGTTATTCGATACTGCAAGTTTATATGCCATGTTCCTGACGTCGGATCGATTCAGTCCAAAATACTTTATTTCCATTTCAAGGCAGTATTTCACCAATAACACTTCAATTTTCGTTGGAAGAACAGTCTTTCTCCTAAACTTTGTGTTTGTTGCACGAGTAGGCCTGACATCTCTGACACTAACAAGACGAAAAGTGCTGTTCTTAAGATATTAAAGATTTTTGCCGCCTTGAGAAACCTCACTTCCTTTACCCTTGCAGCTGCAATTGCCTAAATAATCTTATCCTCACCCCAGGATCTTCTTTCATTTTGCAGTTTCCTTGTCGACTTTGCAACTTGAAACAGAACGCAATATTTTAATTAAACGGTTACGAAAAGGAGATTTTTAATTTTTTTAATCTGCCACGCCATAAATTCTTGTTAATTAAATTGATACCAAATTTTCTGTTGTTCCAAAAAAAATTATGTTGATTATAAACATGGAATACTATTTCATATTCGCGTACTTCTAATATTCCATATTAGTAACCTTCTATTGGGAAAGAATAATTAAATAGACGACTGTCAATTTAGGGTACAAATTAAACAGTGCGATAAAATTATAGCACTGAATACACTTTTAAGTACAAACAAGTAACACCTGTAAAAGTATACAGAAAATAATAAATATTCAGCTTTTGCTACATACCTGAACAGTTTTTTCGAAAGTTGCAAAAAGTTAAAAGCTTAAATGCACGTCTATGCTTCACAATTACAAAATGGCTATTAGAGTCTTTACCGCATGCTAGTAATAGTTCCAAATTCTGAAAGGAAATGACACCACCTACTGAACAGAATTAAACTCTACCTCTATCCCATATTTATATATTCTCCTTTACATAGTCTAGTAGGAATGTTTTGCAATATAATAAAACAATAATCGCACATTGTAGCCAGTTTAAGAATGTTGAGACAGGCCCACGTCTGCAATGAATAGCAGGATCTGTGAGTGTTGGTTGCTTTTAAAATTATAGTGAGAAGAGTTCCCAATGTTTGGATAGAATGATTAATGTGTTAAAAAATTATTGTTTTCATCGTAGGTACTTGCGGAAGTTTCAGATAGAAAATTTAGTCTGGAAGACGCTCTGAGGGTGAGATGCCCTTCTTCGTCTGTTATAGAAATGTTCGAGTTTGACAGGTATATTACGGCATTTTGTTCCAGTTCAAAAATTGAACATCTTGCTGTATTAACAGCATAATAGATAACTTTGGAATTTATAATTACACTACTACTGTCTAAGATTTATCTTTCATAAACAATGTCTGACTGGATTTTATAATGGCAAACTGAGAGATTGGGGCTCTTATATGTTGTTCCCCCTCATTACTCGGTCATCACGCACTATCTCTGGTGTGGCAAGTACCGTGCCTTAGACTACAGCCATTATTTTAAATGTCTGAATAGGCCACCCACCAGACAACTAAGTTATACTAGTGCTTTCTGTGTTTTACGCGTCCTATTTCTGCTTCTATAAGTAGTAGCATGTACGTAATGTAGATGGTTTTCCGTTTATGTTTGCTTAGATATTTTCTAATTTATTTAAAAAGGTAAATCTTTACTTACTACAACTGATTATATCTTATATTCATCTATTTTTATATTCGGTTTTCAACTTTTTCTTGAAAATAGATCATTTTTTGTAAGTTATTTTATTAAAATGTCTTAAAACTTGACCATTATTTAAAAAAACAAATCCAAAAATATTGATTTACTGGGCTATATAATTTATAATTTCATGAAGCTACTTCTATAATAAATAATAGTATCACCTCTCATATATTACGTTAAAGAATAGTATAAATCGCATCGGTCTATGATGTTAAGCATTTATTATTTTGTCTAATTTACTGATACACAGCCTAGAAAAAAGTTGTAGTCTAATGACTATCAGCAAAAGAAATTTGTGCTACTGAAAGTCTAAACATAACAAGTCTACGAACGGTATTGAATAGAAATGTAAGCTTCGAACATAAGCCGTGTTTCGGTCATCTCGATTGAAGAGGCTCTGAACGCTGCATTGAAAGAGCAACCCACTCCAGTAGTAGCAATTTATAAAGAACATCGAGACTTCTAATAGACACACTTATGTGATATTTAGATCGTTTGATCTTGAACTGATCCATGGAAGATTGTTTTTGGTGATCGCAAACTATACAGTGGATATGCTAGAACTTTTACTCCAACCAGATCTTGGATTTTTGCGTAGTCAAATTTGATCTATGTGCTGATTTTTTTGTTGGAGTACTACTCGCATTCTGTTCACTAGTAATATTAACGCGACATATATTAGATCCAGTTGTTGGTAGTACAGCTCAGAATTGACAGCGTTGTCGTCTGAAATTAGTTCAAAATGCAATATTTATTCAAAATTCTACCATATGCTTAACATAACTTTTTTCTAACGCAATCTTGTCAAGCAACTATACCGAGCTGTTGCTCAATAAGAACTGTGCAAGCCCCCGAGTAGTTTAGAAAATGTAAAACAGAGAGTTTGATTAAAAGTCCGTAAATCCATAAAACGGCATTTAATACCCTAATAACTCAGAACGCTGAAATCGGAGATTCCAACAGTCAGCAACGGTCGCTACCGATCTTTCACCTTCCAGAAAGAGCAGATTTGTAACGAACTTTTTGACATAGGTCAGGAGATTATAAAAATCAGAATCGGCCCGGACTCTCTGTCATTCTGCCACTCTGCTTCAACAATTTGGCTTGGGTCTGCTACAAGCCAGTTAATGTAAAGCTAATCTTTGTTTAACTCGTTATTGAATATAAGTGTTTAGAATTTGACAGTTTTTTTCTTGATAGAAAAAATCGCGCGCACGGGAACCCATTGTCAATTTCTATCAATATTGACATAAAAGATCTCAACTAAAGTCACAATTCGCACGGTTTATTCCATTCAATGCAACATAGTTAGCGATTTCGTAGTGTTGAAGCAATCGAGAGTACGCCTGGCATTCTTTATATCTAAACCAAAAGAATGGTATCGTAACCAAATTCGAAAACTCACTGAAAGATTCCGCATGGTCATCAAAGGTGATAGCATTTACTTTAAAGAATTTTTTATTGTGTAATTTCTTTAGTTTTCTGCAATAAATAGCACATCCGCAATAAGTAACAAAAACTTTTTGATACAATCCAGTACACCAGCTTATTATGATGACGGCTAAATTATCCGTTATTTATACATTAACTTAATAGTATAAAAATTGTTGAAACTGTCGGTTTCATATCACCCACTGCCAAATTATTACGTTTATTCGTTCAGAGATTGAATTAGCCTTGAGATTACTTAAGAAGTTGGTTGTTTATTTGAAATAAATTTGCATATCTTTATTTTATTTAATATCCAAAACTATCACAATAATACTTGAAAAAGGTGACATAATAATTAAATATCTTTTATCTTAATGCAGTAAAATGATAAAAAATAATGAGCATCAGCAATTGCTCATCTATGCATCATAATATTTGTTTTATGTTATTTTACAGGTCCTTCATTATGTAACGCATACGATAAAAAACTCAGTATTAAAAACCTACGCAAATAAAACTCAAATTCTTTTTTTTATTGTGATGATGAATAAATAGAGTTCAGTGCATTATGTTTTCAAAATGACTGGCTTCGTGAGAGATGATAATTTCAATCCTTTTCCCGAGATTCTTATTTGCGGTTTTTCTGATGTCTGCAGAAATGACCAAAGCTTCTTCTGTGATGCGATTTTTGAGTTCGTCAATGAACTGTGGTTTGTTGCGATAAACCCTATATTTAAAATAACCCTATAAGAAGAAATGACATGGGTTTAAATCAGGGGAATTTGGGGGCCAGTCGATGCTACCTTCTATGTTACGGGGGGGCGTTCAGACTTATGATCCTCTTCCCAGAGGCTTCTGTGGGATATCAAAGATGCCCTGAGTCTGATGGGCGGTGACTCCATCTTGCTGAAACCAGTATTGACTGATTTGTCTTTTGTCTGTCACAATTGGAATAAATTTCTCAAGAACTTCTGTGCGATAAATTTCTTCATTCGCGTATATTGTGAGAAACAGTACGCCAATAATTCCATAGTAGGAAATTGCACACACCACATTAACTTTTTCTGGGTGCAATCGACGAACATCGGTCAAATGCGGGTTTTTAGTACCCCAATGGCGGTAATTTTGTTTGTTTGCATAGCCATCTAGTTGAAAATAGCCCTCATCCGTGAAATTTTTATGTATAACTTTTTGGTCCGAATAATCTCCATGATTATTTTTGCAAAAGTGAATCTTTTGTCTATATTGATCTCGGTCAGAGGCATTTGCAATTGAATCTTATACAGAAATATATTCAATTTCTTGGATGAAAATGGTCTGCATAGAACTTACACCAAGTTGAGCTACGCCTTTAGAGGCTAAAGTGGTGGGCTCTTGTTCATAAAGCTTCCGAATTTGCTCTACGGTCTCAGGAGTGGACGTAGTGACTGGCCTACCCGTTCTTGACAAATTGTCATCCGGTACATTTCCTGTTTTCTTAAACTTTCCAATAAGCCTATTATAACATGATAAAATAGACAATTTAATTATAGAGCACATTTTATTATGATATTTTTTACCTTGCTATTGTAGAGATAGACATGGTAGTGTGCTTGTCAAGCACTGTGCCTTGAAAGCAGCTAGCGCTCCACTAGTTATTCGACCCCTCTCGTAAAAGGCGGGCACAATGAATTTGGTTGAATAGTTGGTCTAAGCTGACGCCATATTCAGTGGTGGCCTAGAGTGTAAACAAACTCCAAACATTAACCTAGCTATAATTAACGTCAAAACATCGGCTAAAAAGTTTGACCATGGTAATAAAAAAAATCTTACGTGACATAATAAAGGCTCTGTATTTGTATTTACAAAATCATTTGCTTCTAATATACTTTCACGTGTATGCTGTTGTAACCTATTTGAGAATTCCCACGATTAAAACCTTTTTTTATTGTCACTATAAGTGGGTACATAGAGAATCTTTACTTTTATATACTTAACATACATAATCTGGTCTTCTTGTACCTGCAGATGTTCAGCATAGTTTACTCGCCTATTTATTATCTTGATTAATAAATCTGTTCTACATTTTTCTGGTCCTTGCCATATTTGTTGCTTTACTCCATGTTATCCCTCTGTCTTACACTATCACTCCAAGTTTTTCTAGGTCTTCCCACCCTGTTTCTTATTCACATTTTCAGTTCGCACTGCAATTTAAATATTGAATATTTCTTTCATCGTTTCCAATTTAAGTGTTTCCTGTATAACTTTATTTATTATCCTGCCTTCTCCTTCTACTCCTATATCGCTCTTAAGAATTTTATTTCAGCTGCCTAGAGACGTTGTTTCTTGACACTCTTTATTATTTCGTCCATAAGATATAAAAAGTAAAGGGTTAATTACTCTTTCCTACTTAACGCATTTATATGTAGCAAACGTTTTGGAGATCAAATCTAGTTTTGAATTAATATTCTTCTCTTCTAGGAATTTTTATGTGGCGTCTTTTAATAGTATCAAACGCTTTCCTTGATTCGACAAAGCAAAGGAAGGCTTTCCGTCTTTCTTTAATAACTTTTCCACCAGGTGTTGGAAGATGAAAATGTGGTCTTATACGCTATGTCCAGGTATAAAACTACTTTGAACTCTTTGAAGTTGTAACTTTATCGAATTTCTTAACTTTTATTTTAATATCCGTTCATATATTTTGGCAGCGACACTTAATAACGACACTTATTTGTAGTTTAAGCAATCTCTAGTATAACTTTTCTTATATATTGACAGTATTATAGTTGCGTTCCAACTTTTTGGTATCTTTTTGGTGTGTATTTAATATCTCAAGTGCTAGTGCATCGCAACCTGCTGCTTTTCTTTGTATTTCGATCGGGTTATTGTAGTTACTTATTTTAGCTTTAATAAGGTGGCTTTTCTTAGAAATGATCAGCTCTTTAAAGAATTCTTTCCACTTGGCTAATATATCTTTATCTCCAAATAATATGTTATGTTTTTGTTTATCGTTTGTTTTGTTATTTTCTCCTTCCTAAACGAATTTAGTGTTTTAAGAAGCAGTTTATTATTTTGGTTACAGTTCCTCTTCAGTGAGTTGCCGAATTGTATCCACGTTCTCTTTCTTAGTTTCAGTTACAGTTTCCTTTATTTCCTTTGCTTCTTCATTCTCATTTAGCAGGTAGTTTTTCTTCTATACTTTTTTCTAATTTGTTCTTTATTATCTGCAGAGTCTTCTAATCAATACTATAATGCGCATTTATTTAAAATTTTAAATTTTTTCTGGTTTCCTTTCTTGAATATTGATGCTTGTAACTATTAATCCGGCATTCATTTCCTATTTATTGTTGTTTATAATTTGTATTTTTAATAATTTGTCATAGTTCTCCGGATCGGTACTTTATTAATTCTAGAGCCAGGTCTAGGCGATAGATTATTTTTAATTGATTGCATAACCTTATTTACGTCTTCTTAAGTCTAATTCCTTTAATTTAATTAAGTATAATTCCTTTCTTTTTCGTTGAAATTGTTGTTCTATTATTTTCCTATTATAAAATATTTTTCTTTTTATATATATACCACGTCAAGATAGCGTAAAATACCTAGGGATTCATTTAGACCGACGCTTGACCTGGAAGACTCACATAATGAAGAAAAGATTACAACTTGGGTTAAGACTCCGCTCCATGTATTGGATGATAGGACGAAACTCTCAATTATCTCTTCAAAATAAAATACTACTTTACAAAACAATTTTGAAAGCAATATGGACCTATGGAATCGAGTTGTGGGGGTCTGCTTCTAATTCCAACCTAGAGATTTTGCAAAGATTCCAAAATAAAGTAATACGTTTGATAGCCAATGCTCACAGATACGTTCCTAATTGGCTGTTACAACAAGATCTACCCGTTCCTTCAGTTAAGGAAGAAATTCTCCATGCAAGTACCAATTACCAAGCAAAACTTAGTGCCCATCTCAATGATTTAGCTGCTGCTCTTTTAGAACAACACTTTGACAAACGACTCCAAAGATTCGACCCGTTAGACCTGGTTAATAGGTTTACCTAAGATTAGTTTTTAGAATTTCTAAGTTTAGTTTAATCTCAAGTTTACGCACACAATTTATTATAAGATAAGAAGTAACGTTTTTGAGTACCTCTTCCTCATGTTATGTAAAATTTAAACAATTTACTGCATGTTAATATAATTAACAGATTGTAAATATTCAGAGAAGTAAACATGTGAAAAAATATTTGGTAGATTTTTATAATACCTTTTCCATTCTTTTTCCTCAAAGTAGAATATTTGCATTTACTCTTTGTTATTTGTTTTTGGAAGTTTTATTATTTCCAAGGACTCTGACCTCTTTGTTCCCTCTATATGTTAGTCAATTCTTTAGCAAGTTTTTTCATATTTCCCATTATTTTTTTAATAATTAGTATTTTAATGTTTTTCCTTTAATATATAGTTTTGGTATTGTAATAAATATAGTTTAAAGATGTGTTCTCCGTTTCTCGGTATGTTACGTTACCTTACCTTTTCTCACCTTTTATTCCGATATGTTTCTGCGATTATTTATATTTTAAGTTTGGACGAAGGAAAGTTTGTTGATTTGAATGTGTTACTTACATAAATGTGCGTGGTAATAAGGAATTTTCATGTGATCCTTTATCAATTGTTGATCTCTTTGGCTTATACGTTATATACCAAAGTAAGCGTATTTTAAATGTTTCTATTCCGACGGTTCCTTATTTTTTTTGTTATGATTATATCTGTAAAGCATTATTTGTAAGTTTCAATAATGTTGAAAGAATCGAATTACTGATCTATGCAAAAGTGAAAATTTACGTATTTTATTATACTCCACACTTTTAGTTTAATTGGTTCTGAATGCCATTAAAGATCAATACTTAACTAGTTCAATTGAAGCATATTAAAATTTTTGAATAAAATAATATGGTTGTGGAGAAGTCCTCATAGTAGTAGAGGCCATATATGTTGGAATTGCCGTGGCCCTCTATTCTATGACAAAGGTCCTGAGCGCTGAGGGTGACGAACTCTTGGATTGTAGGAAATATAAACGTAACGATAAAGGTCGTAGATCTTATTGAACAACAGAATATCAAAAAAGATTTTTCAAAGGCTCAATTTTGAATAAGCCAGAGCTTGTTAGCGTATGACTTTACTGTTCAGCCGAAAACTAAAACCATAAACATCATAACAAGACGCATAATAGCCTTGTAGATGGTTAGCATGTTTCGGCTGAACATTCGAATGAAGGAGAGAATCCACCATTTTATCGATGTGTGCCTCCAAATCACCTTTCTGTTCATAATCACCCCGAGGTAATTGGCTCCTTCTAGGATATGTTATTTTTCAACATTTGAAAGATTAACAGGTCGTCTCGTCAGTGAAGTGTTTTTTTTGAACAGGGCCGTCCATACTTTCTTAGGGTTAATGCCCGTTTTCCACCTATCGTACCGGTTTTTTAAGACGTCTAGTTTTTCCTGGAGAGACCTCACTACCAGTCTTGGCCTCAGCGCAATGTTTTATGCGTTCTGGGCCATTGTAGTATAAAACGCTGTCAAATACAGATTATAAAGTGCTGGAGACAAGGTGTAGCCTTGAAAACGTCGGCTCAGAGCCACCTTTTCAATAACATCGTGCCACCTATTTAACCCAGAACGAACAATCTGAACCATCGGTAGCGAAAATGCGGTGGATGTCATCTTGTACACCAATTGATTGTCCTACGTCTATTGAAGGCCTTGGCCACAATTTGTTTCTTAGCATAGCCTTTGGTAATGCGTTCTACTACTCTAAAGAGCTTGAGAATAGTGGAGTGGTTAGAGCGAAATACACACTGATTCTCCGGAATTAATTGAAGGTCTTCGATAGCTGCCTTTAGGAGCTTATAGATTACTTATCATGTAAGCAAGGTTTTATTGATGGCAACTAAATCTGCAAATACACAAATAAATTATTTTTTCTATACTTGCACTCTTATATGTTTTAAATTATAACGATAGTCTCTACTTAATGGAAGCTTTTGGAGAATGACATCACCATTCTTATCGTAAGATGGATGAGGAAGGATCTTCAACGGTGCCCGATGACATTCATGTTTCTGAAACTGAAGCTATGCTGCGTCCTCGATTTAGCGATTACGATGAAACAACCAAAGGAGAAAAAAGTATCAACCGCTGCTTCCGTTGCCTAGCACTTCGGGTACGCACAGCGCTGTTTATCCAAACCTAAACTACAATTAATAAGAATATTTATAAAATTATTTACAATTGAAAATTTGGTTTCTCAGAGTTTTCAGAATTCTTACATAACTCCAAGGATTCTTGTCGAAATGCATTCTCGAGTACGTAGCTTTTTTGTGTAAAGTACTAAGTTTGGTAGAATGTAGGTAGATTTTGAGATAATTACTTTGAAAACTACAAGAAAAACTTGCGTGGGTCAGCTTTAGGAAATGCCTGACTTTCTCAAAGATGGCACTGAGCCAAGTAGAAATTAGTTCAGGTCGTACCTACGCCGCAGCGATCTGCGGGGATACTTTAGCTTTTGCTGAGACCACCCATCAGCCATTCCACCGTTCCTAGCCAGCACCAGAGTTGCGCTATCATTGCTGAATGCTTCCAGTTCTTAGCAACCTTCCAAAAACATCGCAGTGGCTATCAACTTCCTCGAGGTCGTTGCAAGATTTATATTTTGTACGTCAGCATGTTCAGAAACAACTATACACCGGGGACACATTCAAACTTCTATCATGCTGTGTTTTAATAACACTTTGATTTGTAACGTGAAGGCTTCCAGGAAAAAAGGGTAGGGGTTAAATTCCGGTAACCCATGTTTTCTTGCATGTTATGAAATTATGGTATGTGGTCTACTACACTTTACACAGGCGTACAGCGCATTACAATATGATTCTGTATGATTGGAGTTTTGAAATCTTGAATCAGATTCGTATTTTTATGAGGCGCTTCTACAGAAATGCTTTCAAGTTATAGATGTATTTGTTGTTAATGGAAGATTACAAGTTAACAATGATAATGTTTCGTTAGTTTTTTATGCTGTAGGTTAGTAATATTTTCAACTTTGTGGCTGAGTCTGTGGCTTAGAAATCACTCTATATGCACGATGCTCCTCGATTTGATATGTATGGCAATATTATTTTCTTGAAAATGCTTGAGTAGTTTTTTGAATAGGTTTGGGTTATGTATATTAGATTTAACCAAATTATCAACCATAATTTGGTACTGTTTGCTCTTTCTTGTTCCATAATATCATTAAAATTTAATCATTTTCTGATAGTCAGTATCTTATACAAAATTTGAGTGAGCTTGAGTATTTTGTTTGGATTTTTATTATCGTTATTATTTTAATGATTGTTCCTTTTATTTGAAACTTTTCGTAAGCCTAAGAATTTGTTGATTTGTGTTAGATTAAACGATTGTTGCTGTTTTTGTATGGTTTGTGATTTATTCCTTTTGATTTTAGATTATTAAAAAATGGTTTTCCAAGCATGTTTTTTGGCCTGCGATGTTTTGTACTCCTTCTGGGACACTAATAATATCTCTGGAAATTTGGGGCGTGATTTGTTGGCTTTACATGCAAAATAAACACTTGACAAAAATATACTTAAAAATCAAAATAAACAGTGTACATTGTATAATGTATAATTCAAATGAACAACATATAAAAAAGAGGACGGCTCAGTTTATTGTACGACAGTTTGTTGTAGTCATAGTTGCTATTTTAGATCCGTTCAGCCAGGCGAATTTGAGGGTTTCTCGATTTTAGCCGGGTGCGTCTCAGTTGAGAGATGTCCTCGTGGATTGGCAGTTTTGGGTTTGGCACAATTTTTCTATGCTCTTATAATAGAGGCTCATTTCTGCGTAAGTTTGGGGAGAGTACGTTGCATGGCACTGGCAGCCATTGTGTAGGTGTTGATCTAATTGTACCAGAAATAAGTCTCAATGTATTATTGAGCTGTCAGTCAATGAGTTTGGATTAGTAGTTATTGATCCATACTGGCGAGCAATATTCGGCAGCGGAAAACACTAGAGCAAGCGATGAAGTACGCAGAGTAGTAGCAGTTGCACCCCAAGTGGGTACTACATAGTTTCTGAATTATGTTATTTTAAGTCCCTATTTTTGCGACAGTTTACAACCAAGTGTTATTCCCAGGTATTTATTGTGTTGGTGTTGGCCATTTTATTGTTAAGGTGGAATGTCGACTCTTTGGTTTTGTTAGAATTTGGTTTGTCTCCACCTCTTAAAACATTCCCACAGCTTAGCAAGATCGTTTGTAAGGACTGTTTTTGTACCATTAAGTTTTCGCAGGGGACTCCATGCTTTCCTGCTTGATTTAGAGAATTTCATTCCCTCCATCGCCTCTGGCCACCGTTGTCTTCTAAAATCATCCAGGCTGTGCAAGAGGTCGTCCGCTATCTCTTATTCACCGCTGTCAATAAAATTCTGGTAAAGTTGATCGGCGTGGTCACTCCACCCCGGGATGTATTCTTTTCTGAAACTTTTTAGCTGTAGTTATTACAGCATTTTAAAAATTATGTAGTTTTTGGGCAAGGAAGTGTGAACCTGACGAACTTGTCAAGGTCGGTGGTTTATCTTTCCCAGTCGGCTTTTTGAAAACTTCACCTGGGTCGGAGTCGGGCAGAGAAAGCGAAGTATGAGAATCTTAACCTCTCAGTTTGCCTAGCTCCCACGCGGGGTGTTACAGCCTTACCATTATCATTACAACGTAATAGGTCTATCTTCTCTGCAAATAATGCTGAAAATCCTGTAACTGTGAATGTCCTTTGTTGCCATTACGATAAGCCATTTTCTTGGCACCAACTGGGTATCAAAGAACAAATGTGTTTCCAGTAGGATTGCACGACCTGTCATATAGCTATGCGCAACAGTTGATTTACTACACAAACAATTTCTACGCTGAGTAATCTCACAAAATTCCCACATCAAGTAGCCAACACGTTCGTGTGATTTAACACCGTGCGACTTCTTTTTGCGAGGGTGCCTAAAATCCATAGTCTACGTCAGCAATTCACAAACGGTTGACGGCCTGAAAACGAAATTTAACGTGGTATCGATAAAATTGATCCAAAAGGTGTGAAAATGTAATAAAAATTTTTGTGAAAGATACCAAGATTTGCAAGGAAGCAGAGATAGTCATTGTCAGACATAATTTTTGGTATATTTTAAAGGAAATTATTTATATCTTTCAATTTATCATAAAATGATCATCAACAAAATATGCAGTAATAGGATAGGTATTAGTTTTATAATTTATATACACAATCATGTCAGAAAAGTGCATCCTGGTTTTTATATGTTGCAATTTTGTAATTGCTTTGTCTATATGATCCCAGCGAATAAATTAAAACTCCGCTTTCAAAGCAACTGTTTTGCTGCAGGTAACTAAAACACTTGATTCGAATGCTAACGATCTCCTTCAGCTTGATAGTACGCGTTGACAATTTGCAGTAAGCAAGGACACTGCTAAGTAGTTTACATCGCTGCTCAAGAGAACGATGACCTACTTTGATCATTAAACCTAATTTTTCTGCTTAAAGTTTATTTACAAATCAGATGGAGAATGGTAAAGAGTTATATATGGTCAATATTGTTTATGGAACGGAAGGCTGGACACTAAATAAACACGAGATAGACAAACTGCAAGCCTTTGAAATGTGGTTGATGAGACGAATACTTAAAATCCCATGGACAGCCAGGATTACAAACCAAGAGGTACTACAAAGAATGAACTGTAATAGAGTTATAACTACCATAAAGAAAACCTACTTGGGACACCTAATAAGAAATAAAATATAACTACCCCAACTTATCATACAGGGTAAGGTTGAAGGCAAGCGGAAGGGTAGAAGGAAAACTTTGGCTTAAGAATATAAGGCAGTGGACAGGCGCGAATATTCAACAAATATTTAGAGCAGCTGCAGAAAGAGAAACATTTGCCAATGTAATTGCCAACCTCTATTAAGAGAAGGCACGACAAGAAGAAGAAAGTTTATATATTTAATTGTTGCTTCCATAATTATTCAAAGTTACAATTGCAGCAAATATTTAAAGAAAATATGTAACATATCCTAACAACTGTATGTTTACATATTCAAAATAATAATTTTTTTTATTTTTCAGGATAGTTACAAAGCCGCAGTTTTGGAGTACTCGCCGCTGCTAACTGGACTAACCACAGCAGATCACGTTCGTGACAATACAAGGGAGTACATAAATTATTTAGGATTAGCAGCACGTCAGGTACAGTAAATGATCAAAAAGTAATTATTTGTATGGTGGTAACCACTTTATAATTTCACTCCAAAATGTAAAATGTATAAAAAATGCGAACTGAGAGGTTAAGCTCTCTTACGTTCGTCCACTGTTCCTGGTCGTCAAGCACCATCTCTGGATGCGGGGCGATGTGGCAAGCATCGCGCCATAGACGATCGCCATTGACACCCCTTGTTCGAAGTGAACGCGGGCAATTAATTATTTTTAATAATTGGGTAGGCTCCAGGAATAAATCCGAGTTCGTCTGCACCACAGCTCACGTCTTTACCACGCGACCATGCTGGCGATCTAACATAAGTTTTAGTACAAATATTTGAACATCATGAGGTATTATCAAAATTTTACAATACAGTTTTAATTTTCCTAATCTTTTAATATACTTTCAATAACTTTTTATACACATTTGCATCCCTTAAAAGAAATTATTGAGTCAATTTTCAACGTTTTCTCAGAAATCTGGATATACAGGGTCAGACAAGAAGGTATGGTGTTATTGAAAAGACTGTCAATCGCGCTGGGGTGGTTTGAATGCTTTTGGAACTGTTGATACCTACTCATTAACAGATAGTATTTCAGTAGCAATTGAGTCTTCATCTGTGGCACATCGTATGTTTACGACACCTTCATTGAAAGGGGTCGTTCTGTCGTGCTCAAACAGCGACGATTTCAAAACAATTTTAATGTTGGTCGTTATGGTCGCGTTTCAAAACGGGATACCATTATGAAGTGGGTGAATAGTTTCGAACAGGATCTTTAAGACCGGAGACCGCACGGGGAGGTGATCAAATTGTACGGACCGCGGAAAATATTGAAAGAGTGCGACAAAAAGTGGAAGCCAGCTCTCGTCGTTCGGCTCAGCCCGCAGAATCTTACACTTGAACCTCCATTTCCATCCTTGCACGATTATGGTTATTCAAGAACTGCTACAAAACGACTTTGTCAGACGACATAGGTTTGCAGAAACAATGATAGACTTGCTGACAGAAGATATCGTTTTGATCATGAATGACGAGGCCAACTTTTATTTATCGGAAACGGTAAACAAATAGAAATTTCAGTACTGGGCACCCAAAAACCCTCAAGAATTGCATCAGCAAGTTCTGCACTGCGATAGAGTAATTGTTTGGGGTAGCGTATTTGCATTATTGGGCCTTATTTTTTTCGTGAAAATTGGCGATCATTGTCTGTAACACAGGTCGCTACCTTGCCATGTTGCGTGATTATTTCCTATCAGAATTAAGGGGTTATACTACCCAGCAAAAATTTTTTTTTCATTTTTTTTTATTGGCTTAAATGATGTATAAACTATCCAAGAATGATATGCAAATAATATTTTGAAGGGGAAAATTTAAAAATAAAAAAACTACTCATGATAAATCCGAGCGCACCTAAACGTTTAAAAAGACCGCTCACGTGCGTGCTGCCTTATACATGTATTATAGCTTGTCGGTAACTTTTGTCGGTACAATCGATTTAATTCAATTAAAATACATATAGATGGCGTTAATAAATCTCAGAGAAGCCATATTGGACGCTAAAATAACCGTTAAACTAGGAAGAAACACGTAGTAAACAATTCCACGTGTTATTCCGAGTTGCGCGCTTACTTACGTTACGGTAGTGTTTATATTGTTGTTTTTTTTATAAAAATGAGTGAGAAAGTGTACAAAAAAGGGGCAAGAGGCTCCTTTTCTCGTGCCAGTCGAAGCAGAATCTCCGCAAGGAAGCCGCCGAATCGTCACGGCTTCGAAGGCGACACTGAGGACGTATCAAGGCTAGCAAAAAAAATGAAATATTCGACATCCGAGACTGAAATCGAAGTGGATGCTGCATTCGGCTATCGAATCATTAATTTTCTTGCTGTTTTTAGCACACTGTCTCAAATTCTAGCATGCAAAAAATGTGGAGGTAGTGTGACATTTTTGGAGTCATGCAAACGTGGCCTTGCATTCAAACTTGTAATTGTGTGTGAAAAGTGCGGGAATACAAGTGTTGACAGTAGCCCTCTAATTAATGGCCGTGCTTACGATGTGAATAGGCGGCTCACCGTAGCTATGAGGCTTATTGGGATTGGAATTCAAGGAATAAGCAAGTTTTGCGCCTTTATGTGTCTCCCAAAACCGGTGTTTCAAAAGTCGTATGACGAAATCGTAAAAAGTAGTATAGCTGTAGCAACGGACGCTGTAAAATCAAAAGTCTTACGGAAAGCTGCTGAGGACGAAAGGAAAATTTCTATTGAAGAAGGCCAACTTGAGGGACTCACAGTGTCAGGAGACGGATCATGGAGAAAGCGGGGCTTCTCTTCTCTCTATGGCTTCGCAAGTTTGATTGGTTGGTTTACAGGAAAAGTTATAGATATTTGTGTGAAATCAAAGTATTGCAAGGAGTGCGAGTATTGGCAGAAAAGGAAGGAAAGTGCTGAGTACGAAGTATGGCACGAATCGCACGAACCATACTGCAATGCCAATCATAGTGGAAGTGCAGGGAAAATGGAGCCCGACGCAACGTAGAAATGTTTTCGCGTTCCGAGTCCACGTATAACGTTCGCTACGCTTATTACGTCAGTGATGGTGACAGCAAAACATTTAAAAGTATTCAAAGATGTCAAACCATATGGTGATTTTTCTGTTACTAAGAAAGAGTGCATCGGACACGTACAAAAAAGGCTTGGAACGAGACTGCGTAATTTAAAAAAGGATGTAAAAAATCTTGGAGGTCGAGGCAAGTTGACTGGTAAATTAATAGATGAACTGAGTGTGTATTATGGTCTTGCTATATCTCGAAATACTGATTCAGTGGAAAACATGCGCAAGGAAATTTATGCTACATTGCATCATAAAATATCTACCGATGCCTCAGCACGACAGGTGTCCAGTAGGAGAAGATTCTTGGTGTTCATGGCAAAGAGCAAAAGCCTCGAACACTCTTGATATTTATGCTCATAAACCGGCCATGACAAAGCAAGTTTTCGATGCTGTACAGAAAATCTATCAAGATTTGACAAGAGACGATCTTCTTTCCCGTTGTCTTGGAGGATTCACTCAAAACGCTAATGAAAGCCTAAATGCCGTCGTTTGGACTATTGCACCGAAAGCGATTTCCAGTGGGAAAGCAGTGGTTGACATCGCCACTGACATCGCTGTCATAACCTACAACGATGGTTTTCGAGGACTTTTAGATGTCATGAGCACACTTCAGCCGAGGATCAGTTCAGAATTATACAATTTTATCATGGAAACCGATGAACATCGAGTAAAAACCGCAAACCGCTCATCATCGAAACACCGAAAAGCGTTCGAAAGGACCTTACATCTCTCAGAAAAGAAGCAGAAGAGCAAAATGAATGCTTGAAGGGCAGTTATACGGTGCTGGGATAGTAGAGTAAAGGTAAAAATTGACAAGCCGATATTTAAAAATTTCATGTAGTAAATACGTTTTGAAACTTTAAACGCGTTTTGTCAAAACTACATTTTTCAAAATGCGTACACCGTAACTCAGTCAATTTTCGTCGGATTCACTTGAAATTTTAACTGTAACTTCTTAGGTAGATTATCTAGGGAAGTACACACGATTTTAAGATTAATTAATAATTGGGATTGTTATAAACAATTTAAGGTCGATTTTAGTGAAAACGAAAAAAGTTCAAACTGCCGCCATTTTGCGAATTTTGATAAAATGAATAATCGTTGTACTTCCTGGCAAAACTCATGTAGATTAACGAAAAAAATTTTTATTTGCTCTAGGTGCTGTTTGGAGAACGTTCTGATGTACGCAGATTGGCTTCTCGTAAAAAATCTATGTTCGGTTTATCACTTGTCAAGACGCCATTTTGTATAAAAAGTTACAATAAAAAATTTTTTCAAATACCTTAAAACATGTTTAATAAAGCCTCAAAATTTCATTTTGATCCATTGAATAGTTTCCGAGAAAAAATTCCCAAAAAACGGTCATTTTTCGGTGCTAGTATAACCCCTTAAGAAAACGACGCATTAACCTCAGCATAGTTTTAGTAAGAACTTGCCATACGTTAAGAGCAACAATGGCTTTTTCAGGGATAACATTTTTTGGACGCCTGATTTCATTGCGTGGGGATGTGGAGCGGCTTGCTCGGTCACAAGATCTGGCAGTTTGTGACTACTTTTTTATAGGGCTACCTAAAGCTAATATATATTATATATATATATATATATATATATATATATATATATATATATATATATATTAGCTATATAGAAGAAATTAAAACATTCCGCGTGACATGCTTCAAATGAGTATAAACAATTTTACCATTCGTCTACAAGAATGCCTCGACAAAGTGGACAGCACCTAACTAATGCGATTTTTCGCAGCTTAGTTTTCTTCTTATGTTTTGTTATGTATTCCCAAATGGCATTGTACTAGTAATTTATAAAAACAATAAATTTTAAAATTCGTTCGAAAATAAGTGTATGGTAGTCTTTTCAAAAATACCACACCTTCCTGACGGACCCTGTACTTGTCATTTCATTTCATTAACAAATTCTCATCGTTGGAAAAGTTTGTTGCGGGTTTTAAGTGATATATCATAAAAATAAATCCTGGTTTTGTCCCCTACTACAATACTCTTTGCATCACAAAACGTGCCGTGCTATCAGTAAACAACCATACACCAGCACTCTTTTATCTAGCAATAAGTTACGTGTCTGTCGAACTTGAGCATCTTTCTAAAAACAGGTGGTAATTAGGGTCGTACTTCTAAACTTCAGACTGACATTCTCTCTCTGGATCTATCGACAGCACCTGAACCTTAGAATTTAATTCTTTAAAACACTGATCCAGTCAAACCACGTGTAAATGTGGAACTCAAAATTGTCGGTTTTGTCATATGTTATACAGATTTTATATAAAAAGTATCGAGAACAGTTTCGGAAAAATAAATTTATTTGAGATATTGCTACAAAACCTCAAAAGTCTTCAAAGTACATCCTTGAGCGTTGACACACTTTTGCCAGCGGCTTTTCCACGACTCGAAGGCGGATTCCGGAACGTCCTTAAGAATACGTGTGCAGCTTCTTTGACGGCACTTAGGGTCCCATGGTGGTGCCCTTTGAGGGAGGATTTCACTTTTGGGAATAGGAAATAGTCTGCTGGTGTTAAGTCGGGATTTAAGAGGGTTGGGAAATCGTCCAAATAGCCGGGGTCTTCAACGTGTTGCAGAAGGTCTTTGCAAGCAGGCACACGCCCCTGCTTTTGGTCGTCTGTCAAGACCTTCGGGACGAGTTTAACGCAGATCTTTTGCATCGCCAATTTTTTAGTAATAATGCTGTACACTGTCATCTTATCAATGCCAATTTAATCTGCGGCCATGCGCACACTTAACCGACGGTTTGAATTCAGCACTTCACGTACACGTTGCACGTTGCCGTCGGTTCTTAAGATCGACAGCCGTACAGCGCGGGGTTCGTTCTCCACACTTTCTCGGCCATCTTTGAAGAGTTTGTGCCACTTAAAAACTGCAGTTTGTGACATGCTTTCACCTCAAACACTTGGCAAGTTATGCCCAACGTCTCCGTACCCAATTTCCCCTGTTCAATAAAATTTGATGGCATACCACTATTCAATCGTTCGCTGCACCTGCGTTCGCACCGAATCACTCGTCAGAGATCCACTAAAAACACGATCTAGCCTGAACGAACGCTCGCGCTTGACGTGTCTTGAAGGCCACATCCCCCACCACCGAGCATGTGCGGTACAAGTAACTACAGTCACGTCAGGAAAAAATTGTTCCAATTGACATTTTCAAACTTATTCAGCAATTTACGGAATCACAAAATGTGTTATCTTCTATTCGTGTGTTAAGCTGTGGGTGTATCCAAAATGAACTTTTTAATTTGAAAGTGGTCGTGCAGAACAGTCAGAACAGTCCAGACGCTTTTTTATCAGGCAATAAGTCATATTCCTGTCGGATTCAAGTATTCTTCTGGCAGCAATGGTATTCTCTTTCATGGTATGCTAGAACTGGGATTCTGTAAACTGTCTTTGCTATTAAAACTGACATTTTAACTACAGGATCTACTTTCCCCAAACACTAAGACGTCAAATCTAGTATAAGTTTCTAGCGCAAAATTGCCCGGTATTCCATTTTTTACGAAGGTAACATTGCGAATTTTTTTAAATGACACATTTATGACATTTATCACCACGCATAAACTTGTCCCAACATGCAATCATCGCTTACGCCATACTGCAAAAATAATTATAAAATGTGACCACAAATTGAGAGAACTTCCACGACATAAAATTTATATTAGGGATCTACATCTGT
Organism: Sinelater perroti; assembly: GCA_036346155.1. Classification (NCBI taxonomy): domain Eukaryota; kingdom Metazoa; phylum Arthropoda; class Insecta; order Coleoptera; family Elateridae; genus Sinelater; species Sinelater perroti. Next base: position 1,438,480 of record JARFIY010000276.1, read on the forward strand.
AGGACATCTTTCGTTTAGTTTTCTTTCTACTGCTGAAGAAATATTTAATAAACTAACTTCTTGTTTGGATACCCACGAAAATTATTAAATGCCTTCTAGGGTGTCTTCAAATTACATCGTCAATAGTGAGTATGGCTGAGTCCTCATGGAGAGTTTTATTGTTGACATAAGAGATATCAAAGATCATTCCTAATATTTTGTATCTAAACCTTTTAATAAGTTTAGTTTTGGTGGTTTTGCAGTTTTTCACAGTTGAAGTCTGTTGGCTCAAGCAGCTTTGATAAAGTATTTGTTCAGAAGAATCTCATTTTCCGTTGATAGTTTGGATTTACGTTCCATCAGCCACTCATTTATTGTAATTTAATATTAAATTGTATGTTTTTTCTGTTGTGAAGGTTTTCGTGTTAGACCCCGATCCAGCGTTAATCTAAGATATTTTATCCTATTTTTACTGGAAATCGGACGTCACTTATCGTTATTTCCTAGCAGGAAACCGTTTGGTTGTAAACGTAATCTTTGTAATTTGTGTTCCTTTTACGTTAGCCTTCATAAAAGAATAAAATTATGCTATAGGTTATTGCTGTATGGTGTATAAAAGTAACAATTTTAGTATTAGCTATGGTTTGAACATCGACAGAAAAGAGGACTTAATACACTATCTTGCGGAACTCCTGACCATACAGGTACCATACAAATGTTTATAACTAAATTTTATTTGAAATTATCGATTAGATAAATAAGATAGGAGCAAGAGATAATGCGGATTGGAAAGGATAAACTTCAGTTTGTATAATCAATTCCTACACTAGACGTGATCAAAAACCTGTTAATATTAAAAGAGACAGTTTTAAGCAGTTCTTTTTTCTTAAGACCCTTAAGCATTTTTTTATTGTTTTGTGAGTTTGTTGGATCATCGAAAATCAATAATGTATTGATCATCAAGGAGAATGTTTTGAAAAACAATAAAAAGTTTCCAACAATAATCATTTGTTTTTTGTTAGTTTTAGGCTTCTCTACCTAAAAGGGAAGCCTAATGAAATCGGTGCGGATGTCTGTCTGTCCGTCTGTCCGTCGCAACTTTTAACTCGAGAACTACTGAACCTAAAGGCATAAGGAGGTTATCATTCGAAAGGCCATGGCCTACCGGGTTCACATCCGCGAGCTGGAATAGGTGGGATTTCCTACAATCGGTGTTACGCATTTAGTACCAAAACCAAATTAGTGAAGATGTCGCAAAGTCAAATAACATATCCAGAACTTTTTGCGAGAGTAAAAATTATACAATTGTAGAAGATGAATTTCCAGAATACTCTTTCGTCTTTTAGCTCTTATTTAAAGCTCATCATGCATGCCGATATTGATATTATTCTTAGTGACAAACATAAATAAGAACATGTGTAAAAATCAAAGTGAGTATTGCTTTTGTTACCAAACTGAGGTGCGCCAAAAAAGCTTCTAACTAAATCAATGACTATTGTTGCAGGTATTTCATCATCCTTGTTGGAATGTTCCAAAATTACACTTTTACTGAAATTTGTTGGTAAATGTTCACTCTCTATAAAAAGAAAAAATCAATCCAAAGATCACTAAATGGGTTAAATCTTTATATAAAGGATGTTCTATACAGAGAACCAAATTTGAAAATTTATAAATCAGTCAAATTTTTATGAATAAGTATTTAACATACTCGTAAAATTCCCGTTTACGTAAAAAACACTATGGCGGCCATAAGTTCACCCACATCGAGTCTGCATGCATTTATGCGTTTCTCAAAATTACTGACAACTCTCTCGGAGATGTCTGGCCTGATGCCTTCGATCACACGTATGATTTCCGCCTTCAGTTCTAGAATTATGCGCGGTTTGTTACCGTACAACTGTGATTTTACAACCTCCCATAAGGAAAAATCACAGGTTGTAAGATCGCAGAAATGCCGGCCATTCCTTGTCACCTTGCAAAGAAATCACTCGTCGCAAAAATTTGTCGTGAAATAAGACAATCGTCTCTCGCAAAGTGTGGCAGCTTACTGCATCCTGATAAAACCAGCAATCGTCAATCTCCATATCTTCAAAGGCCCATGACCGATTGGATATCATATTACTGTAACGTCCTTCATTGACGGCAACTGCGGTCCCCTCATCACCTTCGAAGAAAAAAGGCCCTATCACTACAGCTGCACAAAATCACACCACACAGTCGTTCTAAGTGGATGCATTTTACGATTTTGTATTATTAAAAGATTTCTATTTCCCTAAATTTCTGTTTGTTGACGAACCCACTCAAATGAAAGTGGGCTTCGGCACTGAAAAAAATTTCATTCGCCGTCCGCAGGCTTAAATTGTTGCGTCTGTTGGATTTTATACGCTTGCATATGGAAATCTTTATGCAAAATTCAATGTAACAAAATTGTGAACGTCGTCAAATCGATTTTCCAGAACTCACTGCCTTGCACAACAGCGATCTGTTGCTCTGTCTAACGAGACCGATTCCATCTAAGCGATTTTACCGATCCCACTAAACCAGTCGTCTCAAACTTCCTCATTAATCTTGGAACTGTAGATTTCTTGGATTCTTCATTTCTCCCGAAAATCGCAAAAGCTTTTTGCATTGCGTGGCATCTTCACCGCTTTGGTAAAATGTTTTAACAATAAGAATCGTTGCTTCGTTGTCAACTGTTCCATGTCAAATAGATGCGACGACTTTCACGGCAGGTGTTATGGTGCATCGTATGGTCGGAGTTCGAACATCTTCAGAAAAAAGTCTTTTAAAAATGAAGCGACTGTAATATAAAATGTATTCACTATCTTGATATTTTGCTTTCGATTTGCTCTGTGTGATACGTCTGTTTCTTGACTCACTTTGAATTTAACTTTGCAGGGCGCTAAGATAATAGTGTTCCCAGAAAACGGTTTGACAGGATGGGGTGTAGACGTGAAAGACCTTAAGGAGGCCAGTACGAATCTTCCAGATCCGAGTGAAAACATATCGCCCTGCATTAACAGGCAACATGGCAATTATTCCCAAGTAAATACGACTATAGAAATAAACATTAAACTCCCTAAAAAACTGTTGTTCTTAGTTTTTAGTCGACCTGTCTTGTGCCGTTCGAAAGAATCAAATATACGCCGTGATTAATCTAATAGAATGGCACCACGACCACCAAAAGAACAATAAAAAAGTTTATCACAGCACAAATGTAGTCTTTGACAAATCAGGATCAATATTTGCAAGGCACATATTAGCATTTTAGGTATTATTTATTTTTTAAGCAACCAATTCTTACCGCAGGTATCGCAAAATTAATTTACTGGACGAACCTCATTATAATGCCGGACCACGTACAGTTAGCACCTTTAGCACGGATTTTGGGGTGACTTTCGGGATGTTTATATCTCACGATATATTGTTTCAATCGCCGGCCCAAGATGTTCTGTTAGATCCCGCAGTTACAAATATAGTGTACTCGGCAGCGTGGCCTTCCGAACTACCATTTTTTGAAGGTATCATACTTCAAATTTTGTCTGTACTTTTATGTTGATTCACCGCTTCTAAGCTAACAGCGTTCAACACGGATATGCAAAATCAAATGGAGTCAACCTATTAGCGGCAGGCTTGAACAATCCTGCAGAACGCAACGGGGGTAGCGGAATATACCTAGCCGATGGAAGAATTACTGAAAATTACCTATCTGGGTACAAAACCTCCAGACTCCTCATCCAAGAGGTACCAAAGTTGAAATCCAAGTTAGATATATTAGATTCGTGCCAAGTAAGTTTATTGGCCTACATTTTCAACAAAATCGATCTAACTATCAACCTTTAGGGCGGTAGTAATGCACCTAGACCTCCTTCTGCAGATATAATCTTCTTCCGTACCGCCGAGTCAGATTTGAGTTTGTATACGTTCAAAGCAGTTGATCTAAGCAAATACGGCATATCCGAAACAGTTTGCAGCAAAGGAAGCAAGTTTTGCTGCAGTTTTGATCTGATCATCAGAAGGCACCCGGGAATGCTTCCGAATTACGCATACAAGTGAGGTATTTTCAAAAAGTCTATTCTTTTTAACGCTTTTTTTTGTAGGTTAATCGCCTTTTACGGAGTGACAAAGCTATCTAAAACCAAAACAATTGGATTGCACGTTTGTGGCTTGGTGGCTTGCTTGAATGAGACTGAAAGCAGCTGCGGTGGAAGACACCACTATCCTCCAGTAGGTGTAACCTTTGACAGTCTTATAGTGAAGGGAAACTTCAGCAGCAAGAATTCCCACCAACGTCCATCGACCGTAAACTTTGATCTCATGCCCGCTACAGATTATATGTTTTGCAAAACCAAGAAGCCCAAGGACCAAGTAGAGTAAAGGTGACTATCACGAGACCACGCGATACGTTGCTGACTTTTGGCATCCTTGGGAGAGTTTTTGAACATGATGATAAGCCGACGGGATTAATCAGTGGCGCAACCTTCCCAATCTTTAATTTGTACTGGATTGCGATTTCATTGAGTGTTATTATTTTTATACAACAGGATTAGGCTTTATAAAATATTTTATATTAGCATAAACATTTTGTATATAAAAAGTGTACAAGAATGAATCTTTATAAAATGTTTCTTTATGTGAATATATATCAATGGATTTTAGAAATAAACACAGTAATAAACTATAAGTTTTTCAGTAAAGTAGAGGAAGTGTTATCAAAATGAATTTGCTAACGGTATTGTAACCCCTATAATTTTGATACTCGTCGACCGATTACTTTGAATCAAACAAAGCTGTGTATTTTTTATTTGAATCCATGAAGTGCGTATTTATCATGTAGATGGATAAATAGACCACTAGACAGGCAAACATGAAATGAAGAAAAAACATAAACAATGCTCTGATGTTTCTTCAACTAAGTGCTTGTTCATCCTCTTTATTGTTTGTGTCCTTATCTAACTCAGTGATGATTATAAATTTAATTTTTTTTAAATTTTATTCAAAATTACAGTTATAGTATATATATATATATATATATATATATATATATAAAAAATCTGGTGTGAACATCACACGACTTTCCTTATCCTATAATATATATATATATATATATATATATATATATATATATATATATATATATATATATAGTTGTCAATTTCTCTAAGCATTCACTGCCCTTCTTGTCACCTTTCGATTCACATATTACTCACGATTGCACTCACTCACTTATTCATTTATTAGGATTCACTATGCAGTTTCTTGTTTCCTTCTCTATTTCACCACTGCTCTCCAAATGGTTCTGTCCCTCGCCATGATCTCAACCTGGTTCCAATTTAGACCTCTCCTATTCATTATTTCATTCATTTCTTTATCCCACGTCCTGTTTGGCCTTCATTTCTTTCTTCTGCCTGTAGTCCTTGCTTCCCATACCTGTCTTACTAGCTTTTCTTCTTCCGGTAATTTTTTATGTGTCCCCACCACCTTAATTATGCCTTCTCAATATACTCTTTAACGCTCTCTATTTTCAGTCTTTTTCTTATATCTTCGTTCTTTATTTTATCCATTATAGTGGCTTTAGCTACTTTTCTTAGATACTTCATTTCTAGGACCTGAATTTTCTCGTGTAACTTCTCCGTTAATACCCATGTTTCGCTTCCGTATAGTAAAGTCGGTAGACAGTTTTGTACATGGTAAGTTTTGTTTTGTTGCTGATTTCTTTTTTGTTGATAAATCCTCTGTTGATACCGTTGAACAGCTTTGCGGTTGTCGCAATTGTTATTAATTTCTTTTTCCATTTTGCCAGTTTTGTCTATAGTTATTCCTAGATATTTTATGTTGTCTACTTGCTTCACTGTTTGGTTATTAATTTTTATGCATATTTTTTGTTTCTTGTTATTTGTGATCACTATTACTTTTGTCTTGTTAATATAACTTTCATTTCTTTATTTTCCAATTCTTCCATCCATAAGTTAACATTGTATTGTAAGCTTATTTCTGTGTTGGCCATTATTGTCACGTTCTGCGAATACGTAGTCATCTACTTCTACTGGTTTTAATTTGCGTTATCCCACCACCATCTTCTTTTGCTGATTATATTTTTTATAATTTTGTCCATGAAAATAATAAAAAGCAATGGACTAAGGTTACCTCCTTATCTAACTTCCTTCGTCGTTCTGAATTTCTCTGTCTCTTGATTGTCTTTGCTGACTATATTTTCGTTTTTTATATATACTGATTTAATAGCATTTATCAAGCTTTTGGATATACCGTTTTTCTCTAAAACCTCCCACAATTTTTGCCTTTCCACCTTGTCGAAGGCTTTCTTCAGATCTACGAAGCATATATAAACTTCTTTACTGTAGAGTAACGATTTCTCTATGACGTTTCTGATTGTAAATATATGATCATTTGTGCAGTGACCCGGTCTGAACTCACTTTATGCCCCATGAAGTTTTTCCTCCACCAGCTTTCTTAATCTTTCTCCCAATATCATCTCATAAACCTTGCTAGCTGTACAGAGTAGCGATATCCCTCGATAATTTGAGCATTCTCTCTGATTTCCCTTTTTAAATATTGGTATGATTACTGAGGTTTTCCATACTTCTCTAATTATTTTATTCCTTCTTCTCCCATGTATCTTAATAGTTTTGCTTTTATTCCGTCTACTCCTGCTGTTGTCCCATTCTTTAATTTTCTTAATGCTTTCTTCACAATTCCAGTTGTATATCGTCTTTTTCTTTTTCATGCTGTGCATTCCCACTTTCTTTGATAGAATTTATTGCATTTTCTCCCCCTGTTTCTGTCTCTTCTTCATTTATCTCTTCTCCCTCTAGCATATCCTAATAGTATTGTTACCATCTGTCCACAATTTTATTATTTTCAGCAACTATTTTTCCCTCTTTATACATAATTTGTTTCAATCCAAGATTTTTCCATTTATTTTTTGTTCTTAAAAACCCTGTAGAATAGCTTCTGGTTAGTTCTACTATTCTTTTCCATCTTTGTTTCAAATTACTCCTATTATCTGGATTTGGCTAATTTGATCTTCTCTTATATATAATTCTCTCTATATAATTATACATAAAATAAATATCAACTATCAGAACAAACATAAAGAGATGAGTCTTGACAAAGAACAAAAAAGTTGTCCATAATACTGTATCATTACATTATATTGTATTGCATCTCACTATGCCATTTATTTTTGACAACTTTAGAGTAGGCATCCAAAGTGCCTCTTCCTATAAGCCTCACTACAAGTGTAAATGCGTCACATTATGGATTGATGCACACAATAGCTTTACAGTCTGCGATGTTCTTCAAGTACATGCACATCGAGAACTAGTTCAGCATACACGACGCTTCTCATGTGGCTCTATCGGTAAAAGTCAAAAAAGTTTATCCTTTTTGACCTGGTAGGCCATACATCAGAATGACCTCGTTTGATTCATATGTTTAAAGTGAGCTTGAGCTTCATTACGCATCGGCTGCATAACCTGTTATACTGCCAATGACAGCTTCAAGCAGTGAAAACAGAGTATTCTTCCAAAGTTATATATGCGTCACGACTAATCTGTGTAATAACCAATATTGATATTAAACCATTACTGATGTACTTCAACCGTTCCCTGTAAATTTTACTTAGTTCAAAGATGATATATAGTTTCATAAAGTCTTACTTATCAAAGATTACTTTATTTTATAAAAATAATTAGTGACAAAAATGCCGTAAAGCATGGGGATGCATTTGGTGGTGATAATTTCTACTCATGTTGATAGAGATAGTACAGGTTTTTATGTAGTATACTTACCACAATCATTTTTAATACATCGCGCTGGTGAGCCACTTGCACTCGCGGTTTTGAAGGATGCATTCTTTTAACTCGTTTCTCGCACAAACGACAAAACACTGCTGTAAAGTTTTTGTGATTAGTTACTCTCTGTCTGTATGTGTTAGGCTTCAATACTTTAAAATGAGAAGCCTTGTGCAGATAATAATGTCGTCTGTCTGCCCGTCCTTTTATTATTCAACTTTTGATCAAGGCAGCTTCCAAGCTGTAGACAAGTTTCTATTTCTGTCATTTCTGACATCGGTCAAGCCTTATAATTTTTGATCTGTGATAGATAGAAACATAACGTTTCAACTAAAGACCGTAAGTCAAGTCCAGACGCCAAAAATCAGCCTGATCGGATAATCTTCAGACCGGTTTGACCGGAAGAGGTCGCAAAATTTTTGTTTATGTATTGAAGCCCCGGACATCTGTGGAACCGGAGTTCCACGTTCGTACTTGTTTCAAATTGGTAATAATCGGTTGTGATCACGGATATCGAGTGACAATATTGAGACTAACCGATAAAAAGTTAAACGTTATAATCTTATGATTATTAACAAGGATAGTAGATCGACTTCTATATGGCATCGCGGTATGAGTTCTCTTTCTCTAGTTATTAATCTACTGATTGAATTGATTCAACACTATTGTTCTCCATCTTTTTCTATTCATGGCCGGTCTTGTTAACTCATTATATATGCTATATATGCTATATTGTAAGTCCTTTATGATTTACGATCTGCCTTGTGTATTTCATAATTCACCTCTTCCTTCTATAATTGTGACGTAGGATATACCCAATTAGTAAATCTTGTTTTTTTTATTGGTATGTACACTTACTTTCACAGTTTTTCTTTATACATCTTTGTTTAGCTTTAGCACATTTTCTATTGATTTTCTTCTTTCTTTAATCGTCTGGGCAACATCCTTGTCCAGAGTTTTTGACTTTAGTCTTATTTAAATTGCAATATCTTATTTGTTGCTTTAATTATGCATTATCTTATGATGTTACAAGTCTTATCTAGGTTTACCTTATTTTGTGTTGTATGTTGTTTTGTCAAGTACTTAAGAATTCTATTGTGAAATAATTTCTCCGTATCTTTTTGTTTACATTTATCTATTTGCCATGTTCCTTTTTCTTCTGTCTAAGTTCTTAAATCCTAAATTGCATGTCATTATTACTAGATTGTGTTTACTACCTACGTTGGTGTTTGGATATGTTTTGTTATTTTTATCTGATTCTTAAATCTTTGTTTTACAAGTATAAAATTAATCTGGTATCTTCTGATACCATCAGGCAGTTTCCATATGTGTTTTTTAGGTGAATAATGATTCAATAGTGTGTTTGTTATTATTAAATTGTGCATAATGCAAAACTTTAATCTGTGTTTGTCCGCAATTCCACCTTCCACTCTTTCGCCAGTAATGTCATTCCAATCCCTTATTAAATAATAAGTACTTCTCTCTTTTGACCTATTTTTTACTTCCTCTATTTCTTCATTTACTCTTTTCATTTCATCGCCATCATAGTCTGTGGTCAGTATATATATATATATATATATATATATATATATATATATATATATATATATATATATATATATATATATTGTAATTGAGTCTTAGTTTTTTAGCTATTTTTACCAGTACCACTCTTTTGCTTCTAAGGATGTAGCCTTCTACTTTTATTTTTATTTATTTTTTTATAATAACTTCTCCTCCAGTCCATTTACAACAGCAGTGTTTCTTATCCTGTGTTTTTTACTCCACATGTCGCCTTCTTGTGGCTATCATGCTTCGCTTATTTCAAGCAGATCTAACTTATTGTATTTCTTATTTAGTATTTTCTAGTATTTTTTAAATGCTTTAAGTTCCACTTTTTTTTTAATTTGGACATTCCTATTTTTACTAGTTGTCTCTACCCAAATATCCGATTGGGAGACAGTTTTACCTTGGAAATCATTAACTACCAAATATACTATACCGTTATTGTTGATAATGTTAGCTGGTTTAGCTATATCGCAACAGTTTCCCGTTGTTTTTTACGATGTGGTTAGCTTAAATCTTTAGCTAGTTGTGCCTGTACCTGTGTCAGAATAGCGAAGTATGAAGAAGATCCAAAGTAACCGATGTAATAGAAAGACTGTGTACTCTAAGGTGGAACTGGGATGGACATGTAGGAAAAATGCAAGATAGCAGATGGACGCGTAGAATCATAGAATAGAGACCTCGAGAAAGTAAAAGAACTGGAGGAAGACCGCAGACTAAACGGACAGACAACATAAAAAGAGTGGCAGGTTACGATTGGATGAGAAAAATACACAATAAAGAAAAGTTGAACAACTTAAGGAAGGCTTACGTCCGTAGATGGACTAAATAAGCTGCTGGTGCTGATGATAATGATTATGTCAACGAACGATTTCAAAGTTTAATATTCCTAACCTGTTCAAATTTTCTCCGATTGAGTTCACTTTTTGTTTACTCAACTCAAAATTTTGCGCCCCTCAATCCTTACTCAGCCTCTAGGTTAATCAGGTCCTGAAAACTCGAGACAAACGTCAATTCGCTGTTATTCTCGACCTTATTCTTTAGGCATCTTCGGTATTTTCTTAATATATCTAATCCCTTCAATAATCTCTCTTAAAAGACTATCACAAATATTCGTGTTGTAAAATAAGTCGAAATAAAAAAGCTGAACCTACTGCACACTTTAGCACAAAGTGTTGTACTGCTAAAACTTACTTGCAGATAATAAGCTCCTGAAATGTTCCTTAACATTTCTTAATTTTGTTCGAATTATCTTAAAACTTTTAGAATACATTTTTATTCTTCTTTAAGGAAATAAGTTGACTAGGCTTGCGGTAAAACTACTGGCTGACCTTGGGCCAGCTAATCGTGCTCAGACCGCACGCATATTTTCGTGAATGATTAGTAATAATATTTCTAGCGAAGTGCTTTCCGACATCCATTGTGCAATGCATCTGCCTTGCAAGCATGTAGTTTTAGTAATCAAGAATAGCGGTTTTCAAAATTTTATAACGTGTAATTTTAGTCATTTCTTGGATCCAACAAATTTTCGAAACATGTTCAAAATAAGCTACAAACACCAGGCGTGTATAGTTTAGCTTTTGTGTTTTCTGCTTTTAAGCCGCGTGTTCGTACCACAATCGTGTGCTCATAAATTAATGGTACATTTTGTGTCTTATATCACCTTTGTCCTTGCTACTTCTATTTCGAGCTGCGCACATTGCCTTATTTTTGCTGCTTCCATTCTCACTATCTTTATTGTCATTCTCTATAGAAGCAACAACCCCTCTTCTATAATTCCGGTGACTAATTATCTATTTAACCGTAAGAATTGTTTTTCAATTGCGCAAGATGAATTTGGGTTGGAAATTTAGAGACAATAAAACCTCCCCCTTTCTCAACAAGATGATAATTTATAAATTCCATTTTTAAAAAACACCTAATTTTTTAATTCTAGTTCATTATTACTTGACACGCATAAAATTGTCCAAAGATTAAAATAGGTGACAATCTGACGGAGGTATATCTGTGGTATACGACGGATGGGAGAGAATCTACAATATGTGGCCGTACGTTACCTTGCAAAAATAAAACTTTTTTACTATTTACCGGTGCTGGTTGTTTTTATTGCACTCACTGGAGTTGTTCACTATAAATGTATGCTGTGAGGTTTTGACCAATTCGTAGGTACACAGAAAAATTTCCTTTAGAACTTTGTGACACATAAGCAATTGATGATGGTCAGTGGTGATTACGTTTACAGTTGGAATACATAATCCGTTTTTCATCAATGGTCAAAAATTGATCCAAAAGGTTATCTTGTTTAGTCGTGAAACAAGAGATGTACAAATTGTAAGACGCTGGAATTTGTTATTGGGCGTTAGTTCGTGTGGTACGCATTTACGAAACTTCCACCTCTGCTTTTTCTGTGTAAATGTCTCACATTGTTTCGTCACTTGGCTTTATACTTTAAATTAAAATGAACAGTTTGAGATTTAAGGAACGACAGAAGTGTTAATAGAATGGCTAAATATTTCTTTGAATTTTGTTAAATAACATGCATGAATAATTCTTGGAACTATTGTACACGCACAAACGACGGAACTGTCTTTATTACCCGAAATTACTCACAATTTTCAGTAAATTCTCCGATTAAAGATAATAAAATATTTTCTTGGTACAGAAAAAATAATAAGCCTGGAAAATAAGGGTTGTTTTATGTTTTTTTAACTTTCAATAATTGATGTCTACGTATCTTTTAGCGCAGAATCCAAAAATAGCCTTAATTTTTTTCCATGACGCCAGGATTTTCCTCAAATCGCAAATTTCAAAATTTGTAGTCAAAAAATTGGGAAAATATGATGCTTCAAAATAAACTTTTTTCTTATAATTTTTTTTTTTGTTTATACTATGCATTCTTATAGTTAAGCAGTTGAGGGGTACTTAGCCTACCGCGTTTGCGACAGAGGAAACTCCGGAGCTGCCGTGGCTGGTCCTTCGATGTCTTATCTCTATGTACTCGCTGCTGACGGTTTTGAAAGTTATCTTCTTCGCTTATCGAAGGCGTGGGTATATTGATAAATCATACCATAGAAGAGAAATGACGTAATCAGTATTGCATATGTTATTCTGAGTAATTAAGTCGTGAAACGATCTATGATCGTATCACGCTTACATCAGCATTATAGTTTTATAATTTCATAAAAAATATGTTTATTTAAACATTCATCAATATTTTAATGTAACATGCACGTTGAATGTATTTGGATTGTTTAAAATGATTGACATTACGTTTTTTGCCAATGGAACATTTTTATTCAAGATAAACATTTCTCAAAAAGTCAAATTGTTACAGATAATGATTCAACGTTAAGTAATATATGTCATCAATGGGGATGTAAGGAGAGAAAATGTCCATAACACAAGCTACACTTCCTCGTTGTCTTCTAAACTTATGCGTTGAGTTAAGTAAGAACGAGAACGAGGGTCACCAGAGATTAGCTTCAAACGAAAACCGATATCACTAACCAGCAAAATAGCTTTATCACATCAAACCACACAATCACACAAAACCAATCTTCTGAACATAAAATACGAGGGAGCATTGTGGCACTGCATCTAAAATCTCATATGAGGGTTTTTTCTTTTAACCAGGGCACCAAGGTTATACCGTTAAGTCGTTTGATATCATTAACGACAAAGTTAAACAGACTAAAGGATGAAGGAATTTCGGTTGAAATGACAGCTCGCTTAATAATATCGCTAATTCTTCAATGTCTAAATTATCTGCCAGAATTTTTCGTGCAATGGTGATCATGATAATTTAGACTTTCAACTTTTGAACTGCAAATCACAAGTGATATTTACATATGTCCAGTACTAAGCAAAAACCAGTGGCAATATGGATGAAGTTATTTTTAAAAAAAGTGTCCAAACCCAAAGAAGGCAACACAGATAACCGTGCAGAAGATTCATTCTTTTTACACGATTTAAATCTGAGTTAAAATGTAAAGAGTCTATTAGTCTTGAATAATTAATGTAATCCCAAAAGCGTTAGATGGTTTTAGTTGCAGGGACATTTTCACAATTTATTGATTTCTAGAAATTTAAAGCCTTATAAATTCTAAAGTTTGCCAAGTTTTAAGTAAATCAGAGAATCGAATTGATTAGAGCATCCATTAAATGTAAACTAGATAAGAAAGGGGGAGCAATATCCAATGTTTTTCTTATACCCAAACTACTAAATTTGACAGGAAATGAAGCTTATCTCTAGTGATTATCGTTGCGGGAGATGTTTAAAATTTGCTCTAAACAAACTTTAAAACGCAAATCAAACTTTTTCCATAAATAATGGTAAGGCTCTAACGACCCGCGTGGGAGGGCGGCCTGCAAACTAAAAGGTTCAGGCTCTCATATGTTTGCTGTCTGCTCGATCGTCGCGCACCATTCCTGATGCGGGGCAATGTGGCAAGCACCGCGTCTTAGACGATCGCGGTTATTATCCCTTGTTCAAAGTTAGCGCAAGTACTCAATTATTTGTGGTAACTGAGTATCCGGGAATCGAACCTGGATCCGTCCGCATCGCAACCCGCGCCTCAACCACAGGTTGTGTTTCCCGTATTTTAGATTAATTTGAATACATGTGTAGACCGAAGGAGGTATATCAATTTTGATACAATACAGTCTTGAAGTAACTAGAAAGCAAAATATAATTTGACTGTTATAAATCGATTTCAAAGGTCAATATTTCATTTGAACGAGTTTGTTACCAAACGTTGCATACGGGTTTTAGATTTTCAATTTAGGTCACGGTTCATATGTTATAAGTCAAAACACAAATTATCATAAAGTTAGCGCCACCTATCGGTGTTTTATGCACTACGTGGCCAATTCTTTCGGTTAGTAGGCGCATGCGGCACAAATTTGATTTATATGAAACCGAATATTCTTAGATATGGCTGATAAAACGATTATTAGCTCATTTTTTCTTTAATTATCAACGAAACACCGAATCAAAGATATAGCTTGGATTGTCCGTCCTACTAGTATATAATAAATTAATAAAACTGATAAAAATAACAATGAAAAAATTAGGTAGTGCAGTGGTATGGGAGGAATATAAGTCAGAAGATTTTGAGATAAAGAAAAAATTAAGTCCAGGGGACCCAATATTTAACTTAGCTCTCAAAAAAATTGTCAGAAAAAGCGAAATCAAAAAGAAAAGGACAATCTTTAATAAGGAACACCAACGTATGGCCTTTGCGGATGATGTTGCCTTAATAGCGCAATCAAAAAAGAATTATAAGACTATTCAAATAGATAGAGGGAAAGGCAGACTAAGTAGATCTGAGAATAAATGAAGGAAATACAAATTATATGGGGAATACAGACAAATAAAGAGCGAGTTAAAAATAACGAGTATCGGAGGCGACCTTTATATAAATAAATTTGGATGTATAGGCCGACAAATCGAAGAAAACGACCGTGAGGCACAAAAGCAAGAATTGTGAGAGAAAACCAGAAATATGCAGCCCTGAAACCATTAATGAAATCAAAAGTGGCGTCCAGAAATACAAAAATAAGGATATACAGGACAATCTTAAGGCCGACAGCGACTTACGCGTGTAAGACGTGGAAGTTAAAACAAGTTGAAAGTAATTTATTGGCCAGATGGGAGAGAAAGATACTCAAATCTATCTATGGGGAGACAAAAACAGAAGAAGGTTAAAAAACAAAAAGAATTAGATGGTTAGGTCATGTAAAAAGATTGTAAAGAGAGAGAATGTCAAAGATAATTCTGTATAGAAAACCAGTAGGAAAAAGAATAAAAGAAAGACCACGAAAAACATGACTGGAGCAGGTACAACATGATTTAAAAAACTGAAGGATCAGAGCGGCAAAAGCGGAATTGTAAATAAATACTTACGGAAGTCACAGTTTTGTATTTATGTAATTATGCAAAAATATAAAATAGAGTAAAAATGTAGTTACATACCCTAGTATTCAAGCGATTAAGCAGCTTGAATAAAATGAGAATTTTTTATACAACACGAATTACAGTTCTACTGATGTTACTGACTTTATAGAAGGTCTGCCAAATGAACGACATAATCTAGGTATTTAAGATTGTATTAACTCTCAAAATTGTCTAAATAGACTTTAAATTTATCAATGACAATATAAGAGACGTGGTTTAATTTTCAAGCTGGGTTTCGTAAAAATTTTGTTGAATTTCCACAAATTAAAGAACTCACAAGAGTTAATTCATATATGTGTACTGAAAATATAAATAGTGAATCTGGTGAAACGATTCAAACATAAATAAAGTATTGCAAAATAAAGTAGCCAAAGTGTCGCTGCAAATCCGAAAATACCGACTCGCCATCGTGCACAAGAATTGGATATTTTAAGAAATTTAAGCAAGAATTTAAGCTTTCTGGCAATTCTCACCGTCAATTGGTTTTGAGAGCACCATAAAGTGGATTTAGATAATAGATCAGTTTTAGCGAGAAAGAGCATTGTCAACTCAATGGGTTGGTAAAACAAACACAATTGTCGCATTTATTTGTTACAGCGAGACGTGGTCACCTGCCATATATAGTAGCTTAACCAACAATGGATTTACTGCACCAATAATTACCCGGTCGCGTAATTTTACAAAATGCTAACATCAACTAACAAGCCAAATCACGCATTAGCACCGCGTGGCTTCTTTTTATGAGTTTTTCCTGAAATCCAAGACCACGTAAGTAATCCACAAACAGTTGACGATCGTAAGAACCAAATTTGACGTATTATCGTTGAAATGGACCAAATTGATCTATTTTTGGTTTACATGTTCCAAATATTAAACTGTAGATATAAAAATCTAAGTGTAATTTTAATTTTAATTAACTACTTTTCATAAAATTATTACATTTTATTCAATTGCTTCTAACGGTTCGTGCCCAACTAAAAAATTATCAACATAATTCGAATATAAACCAACAAGGAGCTGTTAATGTTTACTGTTAACAGAAAAACCCGATAAAATTTATAAATAACTTAATCTAATCTTAAGTGCAGTCAACTTCATGGCACCAGGCATTTTCGATTATGGCATTTACAGGGGATAATGCAACGTAATCCATTTGTTGTTATAGTTATTACGTAACATTCTAATAAAGCCACTAGTTTATCATTTGAAAAACTGTTTGTAATATACTACAACACAAATAAACGCATCAGTTTGCACTGAATTGATCCAAAATATATTTTCTGCGTGAACAAACAAACTTTGCTCTGTTCTGTGTTGTTCGTGATCTGTCTCGTACAGTTTATCTTTGCGATGACTCTAAATCGGAATATCCTGGACTTCAGCACGCAACACCAAATTGGGTTACGCGGCGTTGAAGACAAGAGTGGCGTAACAGATCCAAAATATTATTAGCAGAATGAGGCCTGGTTCTATTTCGATTCAAAATTGTTACAAAGTCCTTGAGAAACAAGCATAAAATCTTGTTTTACGATTTGCACTTATAGATTACTTTAGAGCTCAAAACAGCGTCGTGTACATTTTTTGTGTATTTTGGGATTCTTCCTTATATTATTGATAACTTTATGTGTAGAAATACGATGTCTAATAAAGGGTTTTCTAATTAGAACAATATGATTTTAAAATAAAACTAGGGGTTGCCCGCCAAAAAATATTTTTGACGTCCTAGGTCGATAATTTTTCGCCCGCCTTCCCTCAAATGTTTGCATTGTGGGAACATATAAATTTTTAATTGGATCGGCTTTTTCCCTGGATCAGAAACGTGGATCAATTTAACTTAGCGTCCATTCATAATGGACGTAAGCATATGCCGCCCATAAGAAATAGGTAATACGTAAAGTTGAACCAACGCAAAGCTTATGCGTTCATTCATAATGTGCTCTCGTAATTTTTACGGTTTACGTACAAACGTAAGAAATACGAAAATTTGAAATCGGTTCAACTTTATGTATTTATGTTCATTTGCAGTAATTTTTAATTTTTCCCTAGATTCCTTAGACGTTGGCAGCAGTAACAGAATGTTTGTTTTTATTCTAAAATAGCTGTACTCGGCCACGCGTTGCTGTGGCTTTGCTTTTACGTCCAACAGATGGCGCTGTTTTTCAAAAAAAAAAGTTTTTATCTGTCACAGGTGTGACATCTATACAATACAATAATCAAAATATTTAAATACTTCAAAAACGGTTGAAGTTAGAAGGCTGATTTTTTGCTCCGAATTAGCAAATATAATTGTGAAAGTGATGTGTATATAGGTTGAAGCGTCTAGGAGCAGATAGAAATATAAGTTTAGTTAGGGAGCTAAGACAATTATAGAGTAGATAAAATAAAAACGATTTCAGATGCAACTAAAGTTTTTATATTATTTTGAAGCATAGTCGATTACATTTTGTTTTGAATAACACATCATTTAAGTGTCCACCTTGACTTCGAGCACACAAACAAATTCGATTAACCTAATTTTTGATGACTGTGCAATAGCAGGGGTCTAATGCGACGAGTGTAGTGGTAGATGTTCAATCTTAATGCATCGGAAGTTAGTGGTTTGGTTGCATAGACTGTAGATTTGAAATAACCCCACGAAAAATAATCTAAAGGAGTTAAATCGCAACTTCTTGGAGGCCAATTAACAGTTGCTTTTCCTAAAATTATCCTTTCACCAAACAATACGTCAATAGTGGCATTAGCAAATCAATGTTATCTAAATGAATTCGATGATGATGCCACCATGTCATAAACCACACTCTTGTGGATTATTTTCACACCAAAAACAACAATTTTGTTGGTTAATATATCCATTTAATCAGAAATTAGCTTTATCTGAGAAGATTTTTTTCCAAAATTATGCTCCATTTCAAGTTGCTCTAAAGCCCAAACAGGAGAGTTACGACGTTAACGATGGTCAGTGGCTTCGGTTCTTGGGTCAACACAATCTTACAGAGGTGTAAATCTAAATATTTTCGCAAAATACGCCAATTTGTCGTTTTTCTAGGCTCTAATTCTTGAGCACGACGAAGAATCGATAAATTTAGACCTCTGGAACCCTATCTCTTACAGCAGCAGTGTTCTCTACATTTATTGCGTTTTGACGTCTTGTTGGTATTTTCGGATCGTGAAGACTAAAATTCCATTCAAATTTTTAACGATTAGATTAATAATACGAAGGCAGTTTGATAAGTTAGTGACTTTTTGAATAAAAGATATTTTTTCGGCATTTTCTCAACATAGTCTCCTTTTAGCTCACTACATTTAGTCCAGCGTTTTTCCATTTTTTTATCTCTTGCAAATAATAGGTTTTCTTAAGGTCCTCCAAATAGGCGTTTGTTTCAGTGATGACCTCTTCATTCGACCCAAATCTCTTACCGTTGAGCCATTTCTTCAGGTTTGAAAACAGAAAATATTGGCAAGGGACTAAATCTGGAGAATATGCTAGATAAGGTAGCACTTCGTAGCCCACTTTATAGATTTTTGACATGGCGACTACACACGTGCATTGTTTTGGTAAAAGAGAACTTTTTCCTTCGCCAAATGCGGTTGTTTTTGCTTCAAATCAATGTCGAATCTGTCCATCGGCTCTGAATAATATTCACCGGTGATCGTTTTACCCTTTTCAAGGTAATCGATCTGAATAACACCGTGTGCATTCCAAAAAACTGTCGCCGTGAACTTATTGGCCGACAGACCCACCTTGGCCTTCTTTGGTGCACGTTAACCTGGAGGAGCCCACTGCTTTGACTGTTCCTTGGTCTCTGGTGTGTTGTAATGGATCCATGTTTTGTCCACGGTTACGAAACGGCGCAAAAACTTGTTCAAATTGCGGTTGAACATCGCCAAACACTCCTTTGAAGGTCACACGGTTGCGCTTACAGTCGAGTGTCAACAATTACGGCACCCATCGCGCGGCTAGCTTTTTTATGTGCAAATATTCATTTAAAGTGTGATGCCCGCTCAGTTGAGATGCCTACAGCCTCAGCCACCCCACGCACTTTCATTCTCCGATAGTCCAATATAATTCCATAGATTTTATCAACGATTTCTGGCGTGACGACGTCTTTTGCACGACCTGAACGTCCGACGTCACTTGTGCTGACCACAACTTTAGTAAAGCACATCTTAACCTTTGAAATTGATGGTGCAGAGTCTCCATAGTATTTATCAAGCTTTTCTTTGGTCTCGGTAATGGTTTTTTTACATAAAAAATAATGTTTGATGAGCACATGAAATTCACTTTTTTCCATTTTCGTCAAAATTCACGAGGTTGTCTGCTTTCAATGGCTGTCAAACACAAACTAAATGACGCAACTTGCTTAAAATTCGACAGTAGTCTATTAACAGATGGTAGTTGACAGAAGCAGTATCGCATTTAAAGTTACTACGCGGAAAATTTAAAAAGTCATTGACCTATCAAACTGCCCTCATATGTGGACCATAACGTTTTTAAAGCGTGCATTTAGCATAATAAATTGTCAGAGTATACTAAACACAAATGACAACTAGTGGCAGTTCCAATATTTTAAGCATTGTTGACATTTAATTTCAAAATCATATGTCTTATTGGAAAACCTGCTATTAAAAAATATTAAAAATATAAAAATAAGTCAAAGGTTTTTCAGTCAAATCATTTTTATTTCTTTAGCATACAGTAAATTTATTTTTGTAGTTTTGATTTTTTTTGCTTACAGAAACTAAATAAAAATTGGTAAAATTGCTGCTATAATGAAAAATACTAGGTTCTAAAAAATTTTAACACGCCAAAAATTTTATTTTTGTGCGCCAATTAATATCAAAATGCAGGCCATCATTATCAATGATTTTTGCCGACACCCTACAAGCTGTTAAATCTGCCCATGGCGTTAGTCTGTCGAATTTTCAATAAAAAATTCTTTACATGCTTTTCCAACTTGATCAAACAACCCAAAAAATCTAACCAGATCAGCAATTTTGTCTGCGGTCTTTGTGACTTGTTCGCTGTTGATCAAAGTAAGATACTTTTACTTCAAGACATTGTAAACACGTCCCAATCGCTTGCTGTATAACTTGGCATTTGCAGCTTTTCCATTTCAAAGTGCTCCGTCAACATTCCACCAATTGAAATCATAACTTTCTTGCCAAAATGATTCTATAGAGTACCTGGTAGTGGATTTTAACCCCCAGGGACAATCGTAACAAGGTAAACTCATTTTTCGTCACAAGCGACAATGCGCTTCAAAACCGATATTCGGCGGATTTTCAGTTGGAGACTTGCTTCTCAGCTTGTACTTCATCCAGTTGTTTATATCAATAGAGAATTTAACTCGAACAAAAAATACATGAAATAAATTTTTTATACGTGTTATAAAACATTTTTAAATCAACGCTATTGGCATAGTACGTGGCGATATAAACATATTGCCAAGAAGAAATTTCCGTTCAGAAGAAGCATCAACAGAATTTGGATACGGAGATTCGATCTCGATTTATTTTTTCTGTTGTTGAACATGGTCAAAGCGGTGTTCGTGCAACCAATTGAATGTAAATTTTTTACCAGTCCACAAAATATGAAAAAGTGCGGAATGCCATTTGGTATGTTAGCAGATCACATTTCATTTTGTCTTAACGCACCGTAAATGTCACCAAATACCTTAAAATATTATTTTTGTAAAACTCTACCCCTTTGGCATTGAGCGAGTACTACCACCATGTGGAAAAAAAGGAACAAATTAGTATCTAAATATAAACCCGATTGAAAACCTGTGGCACACCATCCAACAAAGCATAACTAAAAACGAGAAAACCTAACAAAGCTGAGATAATGACAGTGGACATAGGAAACGATACCATCCCCCAGAGATTCATAACATAGTATGACAATAAAAGTGGTTCAATCAAGTATTAATTCTAGATTATAAATATAATAAAATTTATTTGTTTACAATTTATATTTTTATTCAAAATGAGCTTACATATACAAATGTGTAAAAATAATATTAAGTATCTATTATCCAAATAGAACAATTAATAAGATCTCGTATAATAGAACAATTTATTAACAATATAACTATGAACTTTGCATGTTGGGCAAAACATGTATCTCTCATAATAATTAAACGAAAATTGTGGAAATACAAGATTAAACATAACAAAACTATAGTAGTCTTTTCTCTTAAAAAAATTATGCACAAGATAAGATGGGCTACATAAAATGTGGATGGCAATTAGAAAAATGTGATATGCAATAACAAAACTTTCTTTGGGAATGGATTCTAAGGCAAAGGCGCCCTTTACCACAGAGATCGATTAACCCTTTTTGATCTAAATTTTTATCTCAATTTATTAATTTTTCTACGTTTGAGAAAACGGAAAAATAAAATTTTACAGTAAGAATTCTGAATTGGTTTCAATTTTTTTCAATTTCAATTCAATGCGTTTGAGAAAAATAAAGTAAAAACACTTTGCTTTCTTAGATTTCCTTTTCATTGTTGATATCTACATTTACTTCTATATATTTTTTATATAAAAACACGTGTTAAATAAAATATTAGAAAAATAGTCTCTTGATATACACATCCCAATAGGACGAAGAACGTTTTCTATTCTTTTCTTCTTTAGTGGTCCTAATTTTGTCGGGTCTAATAGCTGCCATCTTTTTTGTTTGTTCGCTCCCTTTTCTAGAAAGCCAGAAGCAATCGTTTTTATTCTTCTTATCACAATGTCTTCTATATAAAAACCATGCATTAGCACGTGCCATATTGAATAAAATATGATTCTTCGATGGAAGCGTCGGCTCTCGATGTTGATGCAATATAGTTAAATGGAAGTGTCATGCAGACCAATAATTTTCATAAAAGTGTTGTTTAACAGCAATCTTTTGACGTATGCCCAACTTTTTCAGCTTAACAGCCAAATCACATAAAGCAAACCGATTGTTTACAAATCATCATCATCATCTGCCCAATTCAGTCCTTTGTTGGACTTAGGCCTCTCCAAGCATCTTCCATTGGTCCCTGTTTTCGCCTTCTGCATCCAATTGTAATCTGCTACTTCTTGATGTCGTCAGTCCACCTGAGGGGCCTGCCTCTATGCCTTTTGCCTATTCTTGGTCTCCACTGCAGCATGCTCTTCGTCCATCTTTTATCTTCTAGTCTGGCAATATGTCCGGCCCACTGCCATTTCCCTTTAAATATATGTTCTATTACATCTTTTAATTTGTTTTATTTCGAATCCATATATTTGTCATCCTATCTCTTAGACTGATTCCCAGCATTGCCTCCATTCGTCTAGCTCCTAGTTTTTGCATATTTTTATCGTTAACGTCCATGTCTGCTGCGTAGGTTAAAACAGGGAGTATATTCTGGTTGTATAACTTAGTCTTTAGTGTTTGGTCTATGTTACTTTTAAATATTTCTTTCCATCTACCGAATGCGGCCCAACCTAGTTTTATTCGCCTTTCTATTTCTTTTGATTGATTATCCGATTGTAGTGAGAAGTATTGTCCAAGATATATATAACTTCCTACTTGTTCTAAAGTTTCCCCGTCAATCTGTATATCAACTATCTCATGTGCTAGAGCGTTTACAAATAAATGTGAGTAAATCCTCTGTAGCGTCGAAACCATATTCCATTCACATTTAAAGGACCATCTTTCACTTTTTTCCTTTGCCTACATAAATTTTAAAATCATCATCTATTCCACTTACTGCACCCTTGCGAATTCCTTTATCCTTCATACATGTGGCTTGCTCTTTACACACTGTAACAAAATTTATTTGTTACACAATAGGTTCGTGACGTGTAGAAAAATCCCACTATATTCTGAATTCTAACGTCTAATATAATTATTAAATTGGCACATTTCAATAAGAGGTGTATTTGTCGTGCAAAATACACTAAATTTTCAATTATTCTGTTAACTATAATTTTTTCAAAGTACAATATGACCAGGATTAATTTGTGTGTAAACAAGCCCCTATGACCGTGAGAGAGTGGGACTACAAACTGTTCAGTCCTGTTTGGGAGTTGCTACAATGATGAGCAAACAGTAGATAACAAGGAGAGTAGAATAACCCATTGTAATCAAATTCCTCGTTCGAGAAAACATCTCGTCCGTTGAAATTTACCAGACACCAACAACAGTATGGGGAGGAATATCACTCACGGAACCGTATGTTTGCGTGAATGAACCGCGAATATCTGTCACTGAGTCTAACAGTGATTGTGCAGATGTGCTTATTTATGAGAATAGGCGCAGTACTATCAAGGAACTTAAAGCAATCCTGTCCATTATTGTTGGTGATGTAGAAAATATCGTTAAAACCATCTGCACTGTCGCAAGATAAATGCACGGTGGGTACCACGCACTCTGAACGAAATTGTGTGCACGTGTGCCAATAGTCTCCTGTAGCAGTTCGAATATAAAGGTAATGCATTTTTAAAATGTATAGTGCCACGATAAAACGTGGGTACATTACTTCATTCCCAAGTCTCAGCAGTCATCACGCGAGCACCAGCATACCAGTTCTCCCAAGCCCAATAGAACGCGGAGCAAGAAAAGTTATGACAACGTTCTTCTGGGACTAGCGAGGGGTTATCCATGTAGACTTTCTGGCGGATACCAGAACAGTCAATGTAGCTCGTACTCAGGCCTCCTGGCAATAGAGATGAAGGAAAAGATCCGATCTAAGCGGAAAGCGGGTAGCTCTTCTTCAAGACAGTGCACGGTCCCATACGTTCAAAACAACAATGGAACCTTCTACCACATCCGCCGTACAATCCTGATTTAGCCACAATTATTCCTAACTGTTCGGAACACTTAAGTTGAACTTGCAAAGCATGCGGTTTGCAGACAACAACGCCATCATCCAGACGTTTCAGAAGTAAATACGCCGCCAACCAAAAGGTTTTTTTGAAGAGGACATCAGGATGCTTCCAGAACATTGGAAAAAAATGTGTCGATTCCGGAGGGGAGTACGTTAAAGACCGATATGTGCAAATAATTGTTTGGCAATTTATTTATTTTTTTTTTGTATAAATCGGTCTCGGTCATATTTGAACCACTTTGTATTTTCGTGGCTTAAATTATTATTTTGAGGATCAGAAAATGTGAAATTATAGGTCACATCCGTTGCTTACAGGTTTTTGTGTCGTCAACATCGATTTCTTATCTCATGTACAGGAAGTTTACAAGGGCCGTATTATCTTTATTATCTTTATTTTTATCATTCTTTACTTAAATTAACACTGTGGCAGTTTACAGTAAAAAATTCATCTAAACCTCTGCCTCGAACAGTTGCTTTCAATATATTTACCTCTACATTATTTTGTAAGTCAGTATTCACAATACTAAGATCAATAATATAATTTCTTTTTCTGTTAATGACGTCATATTTTAAAAGAAAAAGAAATGAAAATCATAATTATGCTATATTAGATAACTTTACATAACGAAAAGGAACATTAAGCCTTATATATAATTTGTACTACTCTTTCCATTGATGGCACTGTAAAAATAAAAATAGCGTCAGAAAACTAAATAATTTGGTAAATATCCATATAATTACTAATAAACAAAGTTGTACATTACATGTTAATGTAGTATACCTCTCTGTTCAAAAAGTAAGGTGACTCTATGAATAAAACACGTACTACCTATTTATTCACCCAAATTTATTTTGTCCCCTTCAAAGTAATCTCCCGTTGCAACACACATACGCCAAGGTTTAATCTAACCTTGGATACACTTTTTATATTTACTTCTCGAAATCTCCATCAGCACTTCTTTGAATTTTTATTTTATCAATTTAACTGAGTCAAATCGGGTTTCTCCTAAGTGGTTTTTCTAATCGACCGAATTGGAAGAAGTCGTGTCGTAGCTTATCTGAAGAATACCGTGCTTGTAAAGCAATATTTGGTGACTTATGTTAAAAGCAGTTTAAATAATGCTGATATTTATGAAGAAAAGATAAATAAACAGGACCACCTGCTACTAATGTCATTGTAATAAGTATTTTAAACAATTTTTAATAAGAGTGTTACTTTTAAAAGATTGAATCAATATTAATGTAATGCAAACAATTGTGCAGCCGCAATGCGACTTAATAGCCAATAAGATTAGGCTTATGTGAATGATGACGACTTCAGTAGGAAGTTAGATAATGAGTACTTGCAATACACAATCGTTTCATTTAAAATGTAAAATTAAAGCATTCGGATAATCCAGAAATCTTTTGGAAACGATGTCACTAGTGTAGCACAAATAAAGGTATTGGCCAAATGCTGATATAACAGTGAAAACAACTGATCTATACAGAAAGCTTGTAACGGAATATCAATTGAAAGAAGAAACCCCCTATAGAGTTATAATTAAACATTTACATCCTACAACTCTAATTCAAGATATAAAAGAAGATCTAGAATGTGAAAAGTTTCCGATCAGGAATATAATTAATATTAGACAAAGAATTACGAAAACTACGCTTCCAATGTTTTTTTGTAGATCTAGAACAGGTGGAAAATAATAAAGATATATATAAACCTAAAATATCTTCAAAATAAAGTCACCGAGAAAAAGCACTTAATTAGTACAATGCTCACGATGTTAACAATACAATCACACTAAAAGCTACCGCAATCGACCATACGCGTACGAGAAGTGCAATGGCGCACATAATACAAAAATCTGCAAGAAAACTCTTGATACCTTAGCAAAATGCATCTTATGCGATAGCGTACATCCAACCAACTATAGAAGGTGTTAGGTATACCGTCAGTTACAAAATTATTATCTTATGGGACAAGGTCAATCAAGAAAACGCATAACTAAATACAGACAATACAATAACCAGCTTACTTACGCGCAATTGACTGAAAATAATGCAACATCACCTCAAGATAATGCAGACATAACCCTTTCCCACTTTCTGCAGGAATTTAAAGAAATGTTCTATTAACTACTTAACCAAAATAACATATTGTCTACTGTCATAACGAAGTCAGTGCGTAATGGCTAAGTTTCTAATAATACCACAGAATGCCAACAGTCTTCAGTCAAAAAATCTGAAATTGAATTATTCTTAAAACTACACTACACAGACATAGCACTGGTTTTAGAAACCTACTTCACTAATAGATCATATATAAAAATACCTAATTACATAATATATCACTCTCGGCATCCAGATGGGACCGCACATGGTGAAACAGCTATTCTCATTCGCAAAACTATTGTCCATCATGAACTATCTAAATATGACAGATTTTCTACAAGCACCTACGGTCCAAGTGACTATGCAAAACATTCCGACAACAACATTTGCCGTGTACTGTCCTCGGCACAACCCAGAAATGTAAAAGTTCTTGGATACTCCTCACCAGCTGTCTTCGCCAATTAAAGAATTCAAACTACAAAATAGAACACGCAATAAAATATTTAAACTTAATTACTGGAAAAGTCCTATCCAAACTACCCAACTTGGGTTTATTGTTCATAAAAACGTTATTCAATTTTATCCGGAAACTCAGCTATTGACCCACCAAATTTAAACATGCACACATCATATAAATACAAAGCCAGGTAAGCTGTTGACGGAAGTAGCTTTTTAGGGGTCCGTAAGCCTTTTACTGGTACTATTAAAACATTCAGAAAAACTGTTATTAAAAAAAATAAAGATAATTTACTAGCAGATTGCATACTCGCTCACCAGTTTGGGTTTCGTCGTAGTCAGTCAACCACACAACGTCATCGTTTGACGAATACTATTGACACAGTCTTTGAAGAATAGAAGTACTGTTCTTCACTGTTCTTAGATGCGAAGCAAGCGTTTGACAAAATTTGGCATAAGGATTTCTTATTTAAACTCAAGCTCGTGTTTCCGCATAACTATTACGAACTGCTGAGATCGTATTTGCTATATCGTACATACCAAGTTAAACATGGTAGGAGTTCTACATATCTTTTCTATAACTTCAGGCGTCCCTCAAGGTAGGGTTTTAAGCCCACTGTTATATTTAATCTACACGACAGGCCTACCTACAGCCCCGTATGTTGATGTGGGAACGTTCGCGGACAACAGATCCTAACTGTACATGAAAATTCAGCTATTGCATCACAGCAACTGCAGAACTGCCTAAACCTTTTGAAAGATTGGCTAAACCGGTGGAGAATCAAAGTTAATGAAGGTAAGTCCACTCACATTACAAATACAACAGTGTCCTCCTGTCTACATTAGCATCGTATAAATACCACGTGCCACCGCAACTCGTTATTTAGGACTTCACCTAAACAGCAAGCTAACTTTGAAAAATCACATTACAAAGAAAAGACAAGAAATGGGACATTAAACTTAAAAAAATGTATTGGTTAATCGATAGAAAATCTCCACTTTTTTGGTAAATGTTTCCTCTATGTATAAAGTAATACTCAAACCAATCTGGAAGTGTAGGGATGCTCTAGCATGTCCAAATTAAGCATTATTTAGAAATTTTAATATAAGGTCCTCAGAGAGACAGCAGATGCTCCGTGGTATTTTAACAACCACAAACTACATACGGATTTAAAAATGCTAACCGTAAAAGAAGAAATCCACTAACGTGCAGCAAAACATCATGACCGTCTGATAGCACACATTAATTAGTTGAACATTTACTTAAAACTCCAGCTTTTAGAATGCTCAGTGAGAAACGGCCTTGTAACCTGCTCGACCAATAACGTCTTTAGGGTAATACCATTAGGTTCATTTCCTTAAGTCTTTTTATCAGCAAATCATAGAATCATCATGTAATGTTAATCATATATATATATATATATATATATTATATATATATATATATATATATATATATATTAAATGAACGAATTAAAAAAAATAAAGGCATGGTGCAAACGGTTTATAGACAGCTAGTAATCTGTTGAAATTAATCCACGTTTTGGACGACTAGCAATACTGGAAACTATTTTATCAACAAAGATCGGTGATTGACAATTTGAGAGCCAGAAGATAAAGTAAGGATTCCAAATTGAAAGTGTAAAATTCTGGCAGAAGATTGTGGCACGAAACACGTCGAGGCAAAATTTGTTGCGCAATTGCTACTATCGTAGACCTGTTACAAAGTAGAAGGAATATTGTGCTACAGTTGCTAGTTATTTGTTTAAATTGTACCAGTAAACTGGGTTTAATAAAAAAGATGGATTTCCGAAAGCAAAGAGTTAATTAGAAATATGTAAAATTTTAAGGTGCTTACTTTGAAAGTGAAAATATAGATTTTTTGTTATTGCACTTGTAATTTTGGAAAAACTACATACATATGCAAACGTATTTGGAAATCCTTTTGTAATTTTGAATTAGAATAAATTGTTAATAGCCATCTGTCTTTGGACGACTAGCAATACTGAAACTAATCAACAAGATCGGTGATTGACAATTTGAGAGCCAGATAGATAAGAGTCGAGGATTCCAAATATGGAGAAGTGTAAAATTCGTGGCAGGTGAAGACGTGTACGGCCGAAAGTCATGTCGATAAGGCCAAAATTTGTTCCTTCAATTGCTATCGCGTACTGATCGTAGTACCTGATATAACCAAAGTAGAAGGAATATGTGCACAGTTGAATCGGTTACTTGTGATTCAAACTTGCGTTGCGGATCTGGTAAACTGGATGTTAAGTAAGACCAAATTGCATTGCGATGCAATATGACGTTTGAATTATGCGAAATGTTGTGAAGACACGACCGTACTAAGGTGCTTGAATATTTGCGTGTTGAATAGTGACTGAGGATACTTTAAGCATCACTGTACCTTACTGAAAATATAGATTTTGTGATTGCGACTTGTAATTTTGGAAACTACAGACATATGCAAACCATTTGGAAATCTTTGTAAAGTTTTGAATGTACGACGGCATAAATTGATATCAAAGGTCCGCATGCCAGCGACTATCTGTCTTCATAAAAATATGAATAATAATCATTTCATATTAATTTGTAGATTTGGGAAATTGGATAAGAAATCTGAAGTGCCAAAACAAAAAGTACAAAAATGTCGTAGAGAATGCTTTAATGGGTATAAACTTTTCGAACGGCTGAGATAAAAAGGGAAATTCTGCAACGCGTTTTTCAGGAAAATTCAGACAATTGGTTTCAATCAAATTTTTGGCTAACCAAACTTTTATAACAAAAGCGCCTAGCTGAATAGTCATACATTTGTGTGTATAAACAACCCAAACTTTAACTCAGTGAGGTGCGGTACAAAATTTTCTGTCAAATGTTGGCCCATTCTACTCAAAATGTGCAGGTTTTTGGGGGCGCCGCCTCACTACGCGATTAATAACAGTCTAGACGTGTTTTTGGGATTTATGTGATTGACTGGTCCGTAGAATATTCCGAGTGCTGTTCGTTTACTACTTCTGTATCTTCTTGGTAGTGTGACAAAAAGCCGCAGTATATTACGCCAGTGTGGCCACGCGGTTGAGGCTGCGGTGATGGACCGTTATTTGCAATCGGATACATGAAAACAACTACTCATCGCCCAAATGCTTAAGAGATGCCTGTCCATTTTAGTTACTCATTAATAACTTTTTTTGGAATATTAGTTGAAATCGATAGGTTTCCATGATAGTTGACCTGGTGAAGATATCTAACAGTTGTATTACAACTCTCTGTAGTCTTAAAAGGCAGATTTGTTTCTATAACACATTTTGCAGCCCTCAGTTGTCAAGCTATTTGTTGTCAATGGAACGTACCTGGCAGTTTTCTGTTTTATAGTCTTAAACTGCACAATTATCTGATTGACGGTGGGCCGCCGAATATTTAGGTTTAGGAGAATAATGCGTCTCTTCAATTCTCTACTTTTAGACATATCCTGTAATTTGAAAATGCAAGCTATCTACCTATATTTACTAATAAATAACAAATATTTTATTTGGTTAATCTAAATTAATGTAAGTAAGTTATCTTGCGATATTGGTATAGCTTTTTTCGGCGTTATAAAGAAAACAAATACAAAAATATATTGTGCTACGCAGCGGTGTTTAATATGTAATTGAAATTGGTGACTTGGAGCTTATCTCACTTTGTCAATGTATTTTATCTAAAAACATACAGGTAATAGATAAGCTGTGGTTTTATTCAATTACACGAAATGTAAAAAGCGGCACGCTTTAATATTACAAACTACATAAATTAAAATATTGGCTGTATCTCAAAATAACTACCCGTTTGTTATAAATCATGAAGTGGCTATAAAAATTGCTGTTACCAACTAACTCCATATAGTCCGGGCGAATTAGATCTAAAACAAGCTCAAATCTGAAATTCTTTTAGACGTTACGGTTTTATACTTAAAAATAAGCAAAAAAAAATTTTTAACTTCGTATTTTTTTAAACGCAATTCTACGCACTTGATTTCAAAACTCTAAACGCAAAATTTGCAGAGATATCCGTAGCAACGGGAATATTTACGTTTTTTGTAAATAACAAATTTATTTGTTATTAAAAAAAATCTGAATTTTGGTAAAGATGTTATAAAACTAAATCGATTTTAATGGTTTCAAAGCGATTCGTTCTTTTTTGGAGAAACGGCAGCACTTCAAATTTTCAACTTTGGAAATTTGCAATAGGCCTCCATTTTAAAATATAGGATCGGGGTTGTGCATACTTGTTAGACACCCCAAGGGCTAGCATATCCTAAAATTTCATCTACTTTCAATACCAATTACTTTAGTTATTGGCATTCGAAAATTTTTCATGTTCTTCGCCTTTTTTGCTAATTTTGCAACAATAAAAAAGTTGCGAGTTTTCGCAATAGTCTATCCTTGTAGCAAATTTTCTTAGCAACAAATTTTATAAGTATACCTTGAGTCGATTAGACGCTTATTTCACGAGATATTTCAGAAAAACTGAAAAAATAGCGTTCCTCTTTCTATTTTGCAATAAAAATGTTCTATATCTTCAAATGTATAAAGACTTAAGGGTTATCATTTATGAATTTTTTCCTATTTTAAGCAAAAAAATGTAACGTTTAAAAGGATTTTAGATTCAAAGTCTAATTCACCGGACTAATAGCATGCATATATCTCAAAACAATATAACGACATTTAAGTTAATTTTGGAAACTTAAAAAAATCATTCATTTGCCCCATAACAGGGAGTATGGGTATCAAGAAAATTAGCGATTCCAATTAGAATTATTCAGGCAGTTAAGTTTACATCTGAGACTGCTTAAATTTACGCATAAAATTCATTTACGTAAACTATTAACGCTGAAAATGCTACGACTATACAAATGAGGTCACTTATCATCGTTTAAGAAATTATTCGATAAAAATATCAATTGGATCTTAAACAGGGCAATAATTCCAAAACAAAGAAATAGGCGTTCTAGCAACCAACAACTTCTATAGACAAAATTCGTAAAATATCTAAGCATTCATCTTGATCGGTGACCTACATATAAGGAACATGTCTGCACCAAAAGAAAACAAACGCATACCGAGTTCCGCAGGACGTACTAGATAGTGAGTCACCGCACTCAATTATATCTAGAAGGTAAAAGTACTTCTTTATAAAGCCATTGTGAATGTATGCTAGTGAATTCAACATAGCAGTACTTCAGGGATTCCAGTCAAAAGTGTTGCGTTTAGATTAGGTAGCCAATTTAGTTGAAATCATCAAATAAAAATATTTGTTTTTCTAGTACATACAAAGAATATGCCAAAACTTCTAGTACCAAAGAATTGAGGCAAAATATTATTGCCCTAAACCTAAATTGGGCAATTGTGCAGTGCGAGACGGTCGAAAAGAAAACTGTCAGAGTACATTACCAATAGATTGATAAGATTACAAAAACAAATCTCCCTTTCAAGGCTGCAAATGTGGCGGAGAAAGAAAAAGTTGTATAGAAGAGATATAGGGCGAAAACCATTTCTTATTACAACTAATATTGCAGTATTGCAGAAACCCTTTAAGTTTCTGGTATCATGTCATTTTTCCGTTAAGTTGTTCTTTGGCCAGTTTTCATGTAATAAACACATATGCATAAGCCGATTATAAATAACAGTTTACCATATGCATTTTATATCATGATATGGGATGTCACTTAAAACGCAAGACAATCAGAGGTTGTACTGTGTGTAGGCAACATTAACTCGGAAATGCACTGCCAAGTGAAACAAAATCTTCTCCCCACATTTTCATTAAGGCAGCTTGTTTGTGAAAATCGAGGCTCCTTATGACATTGGCCAGAAGATCCAAGAATTGCAACCAAACAGTGGCGTTAGAAAGATTCTATAGGCCAGACAATCAGCTTATAAAACTGCTAGAGCATTTTCAGCATAATGTACCAAATTCACAGCCTATGATAACCAACTTAATCGATACCGCACCTTGCTTAGTTAAGTCTTGGGTTTTTATACATGACTGTATTTCTATCTAACTAGGTGATTTTATTAGAAAGGCCTGATTAGTTAGAAAGTGACAGAGACCAGTTGTCTAACTTTTCTCCAAAACGAATTTGGAAGAGTCTTAGACGATAAAGTTTTTTTTTCAGATTTTTGTTTTATTAAAATAACAATCTGTTTTGGATACAACAAGCAATGTTTATGATACAGTGTATAAAATGGCATGTTTAAACTATGCGAGGGTCATTTCAACCTATAAGTTTGTGCACTATTGTCCAAAAGGTTTACTGCATAGGCATTAGTGCGATGCGACAGTTTATTTAAGTATTTTCACTGCAATCACTTATATCTTCTATCACTGTTTTCATTTTTAAGTTTGTTGTTATGTATGCGTTTCTTACAAAATACGGTGCGTCGCATAAAGCACAAAGCGTTTTATTTTGGAATCTTTCAATAAGACAGGCATGGGTTTTCCACGTTAGTCTCTTGTCTAATTGTATCCCTAAGTATTTCACATCGTTTAATTACGACTGTGGGATGTTGTTTTTTGGTGGAACACCTTTACATTTGGTGAAAGTAATAGACGCTGATTTTCTTTCGTTAATCTTAACTCTTCATTTTTGGCTTATTTTTCCACTTCATACAAGTTCAATTGATGAAGGATGGTAACTACCGTGAGATCTTTGTGGAAAAATCAGCTGTAAGAAGTAGGTATAGCATTGGGATAAGTATATTCCCTTGTATCACCTCTGATTTTATTGGGTACGACTTGAACAGTTCTTGGCCATATTTCACTTGGAAATACCTGTCTTCTAGGAATGACTTAGATTATGATGAAGAAGCAGTATAAGAGTGATTTTTTAGTTTATATAGTAGCTCGTCATGCCATCCCCTGTCGAATGCCTGGCTGTCGTCCAAAAATGCCACAATACAGTACTCTTTCTCCTCGAATATTGATTTGATTTAATCCAAGATCCTGTGCATCTGTTGGTTTGTTGAATAACTGCTTCTAAACCCAAATTGGTGGTCTAGTATCAAGTTCAAGTCCTCTATAATAGGTTCGTATAATAGTTCCCCATGGTGGGCAAGAGACTGATAGGTCTATAAAAGAGATCTCATTTTGCGGCTTATTGGGTTTTGGTATGAGGACCATTTGAGAGACCTTCCATTGAATCGGGAAGTAGCTGTGTTATAAATTATCGTTAACATGACAACGCCTTTCCGTGGAAGTTGCTTGTGCAATTTCTCGGTGATTAGGTCGTAACCTGAAATTTTTTGGGTTGAGGGTATTTTTGATCATCTCTTTTATCTCTGTGGCTGTGAAAAGGTTAGAAAGTGATGTCATTTGAAAATGTGTTTATAGTACTTTGTTTATTTCTTGTTTTTCATCCGGAATTAGTCGAGAGGACTGAAAAAAAGGTTTCGCCTTTCTCTTTATCAGATCGTGTCCAGGTATGATTATTAAGTATTTTGTGGCTTTCCATAACCCAAAATATTCTTCGAATGAGTCATTTTTAGTTTGTTTTTTTAAGTTTGAGGGCTGTCTGATTATACCGCCTTCTGTCTAAAGAATAATATGTGAACTGCTGTATCCTTTGTAATCTTCTTTTCTCAACAATTTTTTTCTTTATTACTAAAGGGCACTGCTGTTTATTCTTTTGATCGGTACTTCAGGTGTTGCTTCCCATGTAGCGTTTTATATTAATCTGGTAAATCTGCATAGTGCTAGCTCTAGATCTTCTTTAGTTTTTAAAAAATTTATGCCCAGTTGGTCCCTGTCTGTTCTATTGTGAATTAATTTTGTTGTTTCAATGATAAATGTACTTATTGTGGCTACTACAGGCGAGTGATCAGAGTGTAGGTCCCACTTCGGCAAGATCTTTATACAGCCAGGTGCTGTGTCACAAAAAAGTCTAAGAAATTCGGTATCTTTCTACGGTCAGTGGGCTGGGTTGGTTGATATGTTGACAGATGACCTAACTGAAGTTCTTAGATCATTTGATACAGTATTTTCCCTCTACCTGGGAGTGATAATCTGGATTCCCATAAAATAATACGTTATAATCTCGTCCGGCCAAGAATTTGCTTTCTAGTGTGCGGAAGAGTTGTATAAAGCCTTTGTCGTTGGAGGATACTTTGGTGGGCAATATACGGCTGAGACAGCTAAGGGTCCAAGTCAGTCTTCTACCATAACGTTAGTGGCTTACATGTAGTCTTCTTTAAAGTCCGAAAAAGCTGGTTTAATTTTTTTTCGGATCATGACTGATCCACCTCTTGCGAATCTTTCTACATATAAATGATTTGTTGTGTAGGCAATTGAGAATTTTAATATAATTTTTATTATCTATGTCGCTTTGTATAAGAAATATTTCTGTTGCTTGTTTATGCTTGAGGAGTCTGTTTGCATTAAGTTCAGTAGTTCATAGTTTGTTGTTAGGCATTAATAGTTTGCTGTATTGTTAATATAATTGCTGCTAGGTTATTTACTTGAAGATTTGAAGATTGAAGAGATTTATGGTAAATTTGTGATAAATGAGGAAATTTGTCGTAGGATGTTACCAGTTATGACTGCTTGGGGGTTTTGAAATTATGTATGTGTGTTGTTCGGTTTGAATCGAATTTGTGTTTGTTTCGGCTTGTTGATTTTAAGTGGGCGAGGAACCATTGTTTTGTCTGTGTTGCAGTGCGTTGACCTGAGGGTGATTTAGAAATTTTCTGCTTCATATGTCAAGATGCACTCTGCAACTCTTGAAGTTTACTGGGTGGTTACCTTGGCACAAAACATATTTGGCTGGTTTTCCATCCTTTTTATTTGACAACTAAGCCTGTTCAGATGTACAGTTTTGGATTATTTATATCAGCGACGTTTTTCTTTTTTATGTCGGACATCTGAGAAGTTTAAATTTGTATCTACTAAAACTTATTCATGACATGTTTGTTATTTTTTCCGAAGACTGCAAGTTAATAAGAAATAATTGTTTACACTTTTATGGAAGTTGTCACAGATAATGCTAATCAAACTGTAAACAGTCTCACCGGATACTAGTTTAATAGTTTCTGGTGTTGCTGGTCGTCTAAAACGGAGATTACTTTTAACATATTCCCGAGCATTTCTCAATCGTTTGTACTATGCTTTTATTCGTGATACATTAATGGCATCGTATTTAAAAAACTTCTGGATTATCTGATTGTTTCAACTTTACACAAAATTTGATGCAGAGACGCTGCTTTACTCGCCCAATCATTGCAAATTTAGTAATTGTGCTAACTACCGGCATCTAACTTCCTACTGAAGTCATCACTCACGTATGCGCATTATAGACCAATCTTATTGGCTGCTAGGTTACGTCGCGAGTGCACAACTGTTTTCATTATATTAATATTAATCTAATCTAAATAATGGACTATTCCACTAAAAAAATATATTAAATCGATTTTTAAAAGCAAAAGACGTATTTATTTAAGAAAATTATTAATTTTAAAAGACTGTGCTTTCTACACTTTGGCTTGGTCTAGTATTCTAAAGAAAAATGACACTTGGTTTTGCGCTGTTATACTGAATGAATTAATGGGTAAGTCCTTTCAGATGAGTTTGTGTTGTTTTAACTTTGGGCACAGTATACATTTATGACAAGATGAAAATTATTTAAAAATTATACAATGTACAAAAAGTATTGTACGTAACTCCAGTGTTTTTAAAATAAGCACTTCTTACATATTTTTGACGAAATCTTTGCTTTCGGATCGTAGCCGTAAACCTATCTTTTTATTACATCTATAGCAACTGTAACTATATTTATTTTGTTCTGATAATAGATCTATGATTCAAGGTTCGGCAGGATAATTTCTCCTTTTTAAATTGTCCGATGCTCGTAATCTATTGGTAAACATCGTACATCCTTGGGCAGTAAAAGACCTGCCATTTTAGTCCCATTATGGCGTGGAGTGGTAAACACCGTGCATTTATGTTGGAAACTTATTTTAGAGTAGACCAAGAAAACTATAATGTTGTGGGTGCACAATTCCCAACAACCCCGTTCAGCATTAAAACGGAAATCAAACGGTAGACCTTGTAGCACTCAGACACCCGAGAATATTGTAGCAATAAAACAGGGTGTTGTCACATCGCCATGTTCTCACCTTGAGGATATTTGACCGGTGCGTGTAGATAATTCTAAATTGCGATTTTAGGTTCCATCCCATACAAACTGATGGTGGTCCAGCAACTTTCAATAACATCTTGATTGTGGTACTGTTACAGTATTTGGCATATTTGAGAAAGTATGACATGCGGTTACTGTCACATCTACCCTCTATGACACTTGAAGTCTGAAGTTTTTTAACGTAGTTTCCGGGCTATTAAGAAATTACATAATGTTATTTGGAACGTAACCGCAACAGTTCCAATGGTAATGACTCGGCACGCAATTCGTAACTTTAAAGTGAAGCTGCAAGGGAGTAGCGCTCGTGCGAGCAAACATTTGAACGATATCATCTTCAAAACCGGTTGATGACTAAATGTCAAGCACTGTTCTGTATGCTGGTACAATAAAACATTGAACAGAATTTATGTTGTTTTTTTACTGCTGTTTCGAAAAATGAAAATTATTCTACCGGGCCCAATAGTAGCAGCCACTGATCAAATATTGCAGAGACCCGTTTCATGATGGATCTTCCGTCACAATTTCAGACAATTTAGATTTTCCTATTTTATCTTCTACCTGTTGGAGTGTAGCCCGCAGTATTTTCCGGTATTCTTGCTGATCTTCCAGAACATGACTCAATTTCATCTCTAAATTGGCCTTTGAATATTTTTGCAGACTAATGTTCTAACCACCCACAAAATTTTACTCAGATTTGCTGCTGTATTTCTTCAGCCATTGCAAATGCAACAATTACCACTACTTGTGCTTACTCAACGGCGTCTAACTTCCAACTGATCTGACCAATAAAATCATCAGCGTCAGATTACACTGCAGCCGTGCAAATTATTTCATTATATTAACACTGACACGATATTTTCGGGGCAGACCTCGTACCTTCTCTTGGTTCATTCGGCACCTGGCCCACAATTCAAAAATACCGCGTGATTTAAATATCTAAAACTAGAAGGACGTAAAAATTTATGGTTTGTTTATGTTATTGTGACGTAAAACATAGCAAAACATTTCAAGTTTATGGCAGTAATTTAAAGATCATGTAAATACCTGCACCATGAAAATAACGATGACTCAGTAATTCGTTTAAAATTAGTGGCTTCCTGCAGCAAAAGGTAAGTGCTTGTATCATCTAAGTACATATTATATAATCTGCACATGAATTTTTAATTTGTCATTGTGGATTACAATAATAAATAAACAGTTGTCATAAATTAAAACAAAAATAAAATGCAGTTTTACCTATTATTTTTTAATTGTACAAATTAAAACTTAGAATCATAATCTCTTTATTAGTATAACGTTATCTTTTGTTTAAATACACATCCTTTTGTTGTATATTTCCTCCGTTTTTGCTTTTATGGTTTCATTAGAGCTGTAGCACTAATGCCAAAATAGAAACTTTGAGGAACAAATACAGCAAGTACAATTTTTAATAAGAAATGCGCAGATGAATCGGAATGAAAATAAAGAACAAATGCACGTCACTTTTTAATATGGTCATACAATGATGCACTTCTGGTGCCATTTAATGAGCTTTTTGTCTTTTCTAAAAAGAAGCTTTTCGGCTATTTACAATGCCACGTTTCCACCAATCATCAATGAATCAATCAAGTAATCATAATATTACAAAGGTTACAAATACATGTGACGTTCATAATCTAGGCTATGGATAGTTGCTAAGCTGTAGTCGCACATTTATTGATATTTATTCGACACTACCTGCCTTCATTTTTTTCACAGACATATGTGCCCTTGTGGCCATTTTTATTTTGTATCCGTAATATTACTAACTTATACTAGTTTTACTTTTAGAACCACTAGGAAAATTTATATAAAACAAAGCTTTGGTTATTTAAATGCTCTCTAATGCTACACATAAATAATAATTATATACTTATAAAGGGTTTTCCAATAGGAGTGCTCAAACTTTGATGGTGTATAGCAGCCATATTGATAAAGCTACAGCTGTCAAATTTGGACGTTATAGTAATTAATGTTGCGCAAATCATCATGAAAAGTGTTGAGCAACGCGTGCAAATCATTAAAGTTTACTATCAAAATGAGTGCTCAGTTCGAGTTACGTTCTGTACGCTACGTGATTTTTACGGTCCTGTTGAATCGACTATTCATCGTTTGGTGGGAAAATTCAAATTTCTCTTCCCGCTCAAGAACTTGGGCTTTCGTAGACCTCAACTTGGTGAACTTTGGCTCGGAACTTGGGCATGCGCCCATACACAATTCAATTAACCCAAGAACTGAAGGTAAACGACCATAGGCAGCGTCGAGCATTCGCTAACTAGACTCTGGATAAGTTTGAAGTGGATCCCGATTTCGTATAAAAAATCATCTACAGCGACGAGGCCCGTTTTTGGGTGAATGGCTATGTCAACAAAATTGTCGCATTTGGCGAGACAACAATCCACATGAGACTTATCAGTT
Source organism: Sinelater perroti (assembly GCA_036346155.1). Lineage (NCBI taxonomy): Eukaryota > Metazoa > Arthropoda > Insecta > Coleoptera > Elateridae > Sinelater > Sinelater perroti. The sequence continues at coordinate 1,477,813 of JARFIY010000276.1, forward strand.
GCAAATGCATCCAGAAAAAGTCACTTTTTGCTGTGGATTTTGGTCCGATGAGGTCATTGGCCCGTGCTTCTTCCAAAATGACTGCATAACTGTCACTGGCGAGAGGTACAGGTCGATAGTAACCATTTTTTTGGACTAAATTAAAAGATATGTTGTTTCAACAAGATGGCGCTACGTGCCACATACCGTATGCAACAATGGATCTTCTGCACGACAAATTCGACGGCATAGTTATCTCGCCTTTTGATGACGTCAATTGGCCACCGAGATTGTGTGACTTTTTCTTGTGGAGCTACGTTAAATCACGGGTCTATGCGAATAAGCCGCAGACTATTCATGTCTTAAAAGTCAGCATAACCAATTATTGACTCGGGGTAATTTAGTTTGATGAGTTTGAATATTAAACCCTAGACGGTGTCAAAAGCTTTTGGATGTCGAGGAGTATCGTGGTGGTAATCTTCTGCTTGTTATAGTTAATGGCTACATTATTCACTATTTCTGCTACTTCTTAGACGGTGTTGTGTCCTTTTTTAAAGCCAAACTGGTGGGGCACGTCAATATGTTTTATTTTCTCGAAATTTAGTACGTTTGAAGAATCACTTTTTCTGCTATTTTGCCAAACGTGTTAATCAGACTAATTGGTCGATAGTTATTCGGATTTCTCAGATTTTCCGGGTTTTGGGATTGCTACTACATCTGTCATTTTCTATTTGGTCAAGAAGTATTTTAATTTGATGGTGGCCTTGATTAGGTAGGTGGTTAATTACGAGTGCGTTTTTTGATAAATTTTTGATTAAGGGGTTTACGATGTCAACTGGATCCGGAGCTTTTTATTCGAGAGTTTCTTTATTATATTTTTGAGGTCAGTTGGTGTAGATTACAATTTATATATGTTTTTATCTTCTTTTTGTCGAAACAGGTAATGTAGTCGTCAATAAGTCGCGTTATGTACTCTTGTCAGGCGCGTTTTCATTGTGTGATCGTTCGAATGTGTCGCCTAGCAATGATGCTTTTAATTATAATTATTTTACATAATTTAAATTGTGTGCGTTATTTCCACTCAGATTTAAAGAGACAAACGATTCAAGGTCAACGAAGCGATATGCCAAAGAGCAAAGGTTTCGACGCGAATAATCTATTTTAATTATTTCTAATTTTTGGTTGTGCCAATGATTGCTTCTTCATGTAGATCTGCTTTGTTCTGTGGCGTTCCTTTGTTTCATGTACTAAATGGATTAACAAATGAAGCTGGGGTTGGCTTAAACTTTGCTTCGTTAGATGCGGCTTCTCTGCATGTTGCACTTTTGTTTTTTTGTTATTTGCTGTTTTCTTGAATTATTTTAACTTTTTTTAAATATATTCGACACTGTGAGGTGTTGGGAGCAGGATGATTGCCTTTGCAGTTGGTGCATTTTGAATTTTCTTCGATTCCCTTCTGACATTCCTTCGTCCAGTGTTGTCCGGTACACTTGACGTAAATTGGGCAGGCATTGCAATTAGAGGTGGGATGTCCCCACGTTTAGCATCTGTGGCACTGCGTTATTAATTTTTTGTTGTAATGCCTTTTCCAATGCACTGTTCCGTATTCCACTACTCCTACGCGTTGGTTATGACTTTCAATGTTATTACTAAATAGGCCAGTCTACACATGTCATACATTCTATAACACTTATTTACCTGCAAGTAGTATCTCCATTTTAGTTTCTCTATTATCTGTTGAGGATCTGGTCCTTGGTCTAAGCCTCGTAGTACGAAAGCATGCGTTTTGCTTTCGCTCTCTATGAAGTATACTTTTAAATTTTCTCCACTCATTGATATCCACGATAAATAAATGTTTTCTTTGGAATACTTTATTTCATATCTTTTTCTTACAATTTGCTTGATGAAATCATTTAATTGTTTAAAATGGTTTGTTTTGCCCCTAAAATCGCTGAGCTGTGGTTTTATCTTTTTTTTTGATTTATTTTTCTTCGTGCTCGTGCCTTTAGCAGCTTCTATTTCGGTGTCTGCAGTTTTGTTAGCGTCCCTCAGCAAGCTGTGGCTGTTTCTCAGCGGGATTTCGTTTTTTTAAATTATTTTTCTTTTTAACTCCGGGTATTGGTCGGCTTTCCTTTTGGCATTTCTATTGATTACTTTAATAAATTGCGCAAATTTTTATATCACCGTCAGTTTCTAAAGGACTGGTTTCGTACTGTTTTTTGCACACATCCATTTCAATTGTATCGCAATTATATCGTGTGCATCTCACTTTGGATTGTTCGGTTAATCACTCAACAATACTCTCTGAAACGTTCGGTACACAAATTTTAACTTGGTGCTATCGACCGAAGGGCGTGAGGCCAGGGGCCCTTTGTCGTCTTAGCGGTAAAGATATTGCTCACCATCCCAACTGAACTTATGACTCTTTTAAGATGCTAAAGATGTAATAATCAAATGGTGCTAGATCAACGCAACCACCCTCTGGATATCGAAGGGCGACCATAGAGCTTTCATTTGTTACAATTGTTCTTTTCTCCTTAAAGTGGTCTCTCCACTTATAGAGCTTTCCTTGATACATGGTAGGTGTTTCATACTATGCTAACATCTGGCGAGAAATTTTCGCAGATTTAACCCCTTCTGCCCACAATAACTCACTACAGTGTGTTGTCCCTCGGTGATGCAATCAGTGAGTAGAGTGGCCATACTTCTCTCATCGTTGCTCTCTGGCGTATGATTGAATGATGAAATGCTACTTGCGGTTAGATACCCGCCATTTTTGGTGCACATGTAGTGTTGCACGCCAGCTTCACTTTCTTGTTTTTGGCGCACAATTTCAAAACTTTCATGATTTATTCGAAGACCTTTTCACTCTGTAAGTTTCATACCATTAGCACATTTTTAATATGGTAGAACACCTTCTTTTTTAGCTTTTTTCCTTAATTTAAAACATATAATTGTAGCATTAATCTAAAGATTTTTAAAAGTATATTTAAAATTCTATGTAATGTCTTTAGAAACTTCAATTGTTGTTTATAATGGTAATGTAAATAGTTTTGTATTTTCCCATTCTATTTAACATAGTGACAAATAAAAAATTTAAATACTTCTCATACAGCTCTCGGCCTAGAAGAATACCTTGAAAATTTCAAGGATAGTTTAGAACATTATCGCACAGATTTGGAGATTTTGGAAGCAGAGATAATATTTTGGAACAATTCAAGATTTATTGGGTTGGTTGATACGCTGTCGTTTGCTATAGAAATAGAGGATTCCATGCGTTTGGAAAGTTTAAATAACTAGGTTTTAAATATTTTTTTAGTTAGATAAGTAAAGTGCATAACATTTAGCGGTTTAGTATAGATTTTCGAAATGCAGTACATTTTGCACTAACAACTGAGCCTGCCCAAAGCGTTAACAATGGTAGCGTTACCTACCATTTTCTTTTAGAATTTTTTTTATATGTGATATTGACACGAAACTATTACGCATCCACAAAAATATTCTTCAGATTGCTGAAGAAAACGGTTAGTGTTGAATCAACTTCTTCATGCTGCACTAGCAAGACAAATAAAGATTTTATCTAGCACTTCTTTCTATATAAAAACTAATTATTTTTCTTAAAATATTTTCATAGTATGCGTTTGAGGACGTGCTCGGGCGGTCTCAAAGTGTTTACAACGCGAAACCCAAGTGGCATCATTTATGAGAGGTGATATCAGCCGCCCCGCGGCACTGGCCGGGGTCGACGAGCTATCGGGAGAGTGAAATATGTATCAGCAACAGCAGATAATACCGCATGGCATTAATCAGCAAAATCTTAACACCTGTGATAACACCTACACAGGCGCTAGAAAATGGAACCATCTCCAATCTGCAGCTACAATTACAGCAAGCTTTGGGCGAAATCAAACAACTTGAAGGGCAAATCAAGGAACAAATCAAGAAGTTATTACAACCACAAAAGGGAAAAGAAACTGCAAGAAACAAATCCTACAACCCAGCAAACTCAGATGAAGAGGAGCAACTTGTTACCAGAAAAACCGATTGGCTTTTGCCCAAGTCTAGAAACAGGATAAAGCGCAAGGCTACCGAATCGCCTGAAAAACAGCAGAAACCCTAAAAAGCAAACAGACAAATCCTCAAAAACCATCAAGTCAGCACCAGTTATCCTGAATAACGTAGATGACTACAGAGTAATAAAAAAAAATTAAGCACAGGCAACTTCGAATATAAAACTAACATGATAAGTAACAAACAAATTAAAGACAATGTTGGCTCCTTCCGAAGAGTACAGAAATTTACAGTAGAAATCTTAATAAACGGCACTAGCATCAAATGGCACTCATATGAAAATAAAGCCACGAGATCTGTTAAGGTAATAGTTAGGAACTTATATCGTACAATTAAAGCGGAAGAAATAGCCGAGGAACTAAAAGATTATAGCAGTAAAAAAAAACTTAAGATAACTATCTCTAATAATGAGGTAAAACATATTCCCTTGCCATTTTATATGCTAGTTTTCGAGAGGTCTGAAGACATCCATAAAATCTACGGAATCCAATATATAACTAACATAAAAGTCAAAATAGAGGCATTAAGAAATAGTAAGCTTATTCCACAATGTAAAAGATGTTAAAGATATGGACATATAAAGAAATTCTGTAGAACTCCAACTTGAGTTAAATGCGCAGGAGAACACCTAACTACAGCATACACAAAATTTAAAAACACACCTGCCGAGTGCGTAAACTGCTCTGGAGCACATCTACCCAGCTACAGAGGCTGCACAATTGCAAAGGAGCTGCAGAAGACATTGTATGATTAATGCCAAAAACACTCTTCAACAAAAAAACAGCTGTATGTAATACAGCCAGAACCGTAATATCTTAGGCCAAATCTACCCAACCAAGTCAACATACTGGCCCACTGATAAAATTCCAGATTTACTCGACTTCTTTATCTCTAGAAAAGTATCGCCTAACTTTATAGAAGTAGAAAAAAACTTTGACATGGATTCTGATCACTCCGCCGTCATTTTAACACTAAATGAAAAGATAATTAAAACAACAGCCAGACCTTCTCTTGTCAACAAACCACTGACTGGGAAGATTCGTAATGACTCTCTAAAGAAACATCAATCTGAACATTAATTTAAGAACGATAAAGCAATTAGAAAAAGAAATCGAAAAGTTTACTAAGCAGGTCCGAGCAGCGGCTTGCAACAACACTAAGGAAATTACACACATAACCAAAGGTTATGAAATCAGAGAACTAGTCAAGGAAAGACGACAAGCTAGAAGATGGCAACAGTCCAGAGAACTATCCGACAAAAACATTTTGAACAATAAAACTCAAAAATTGAGAAGGGAGATACAAAAACTCAAAGAAGAATCAATAAATTCCTACATGCAGAATTTGACACCTGATGAAGAAACCGACTACTCACTCTGGAAAGCAACCAGAAGGATCAAAAGACCAATTACCTTTATACCACCAATTAGAAGAGAGATGGGACCGTGGGCCAGGGATAATAAGCAGAAAGCGGATCTATTTGCTGAATCTCTAGTTGAAATCTTTACACCTAATCAAGAACAAGTAGAAAATACTACCGGAAATTGAAAACCGAGTTTCAGAAAATATCATTCTAGCCACCCCAAAATTAGTAACTGAGGAAACCAAAACAAACATTAATCCGAAAAAGGCGCCAGGATACTATTTGATTACTAGTGAAATACTGAAACAATTGCCTAGAAAAGGTATAGTCCGACTCATTTATCTTTTCAATGCAGCTTTTCGATTAAAACATCTTTCTACCTGCTGAAAAATCGCAGAAGTAATCATGATACTAAAGCCAGGAAAACAGCCTAACGAAGTAAAATCTTATAGTTCCATTTTCCTCCTGCCTTAAAATTATTTAAAAAGTTATTACTAATAAGAAGACTAAAATCACTCATAGAAAGCAATAATCTAATTCCAGATTTTTAATTTGGCTTTAGATAGAAGCATTAAACAATTGACCAAGTACATCGCATTTCTGACATTATTGAAAAAGCGTTAGAGGAAAAACAAGTTTGCTCTGCAGTCTTTCTTGATGCTGCTCAATCCTTTGGCAAGGTTTGGCATAAACGACTGATACACAAATTAAACAATATACTTCCGAATAAATGTGTAGAAACTTTAACATCACATATAACTGATAGACTTTTTCGAATCAAACAAGACCAATATTCAGACTTAAAAGAAATATGAACAAGAGTACCCCAAGAAAGTGTGCTTGGGCCTGTTCTTCATCTGTTATACACCACTGATCTATCAACAATGGGTAATATAACAATAGCGACATTCGCCGATAATACTGTTCTTCTAGCGGTCGACCAGACTCAAGAAAACTCCACAAGAAAACTACAGATAGCAAGCAATACATAGTAGTCTGGACTAGAACATGAAAGACTAAGCTCAAAGATCTGAAATCTGTTTACATAAATTTTACTAACAAAAAACTAGCAGAACCACCTCCACTAAATATTAACGGTATCTTGGAATGACACTTGATTCAAAATTTCGATGGAAAACACACGTGAAGAAAAAAAGAGCTGGGCTTAATTTGAAGTATAAACATTCAAAGCTGTTAATACACAACAAAATAATAATTTACAATTCGATTCTGAAACTAGTGTGGCTATATGGGATCCAGCTTTGGGACTGCGCCAGTGATAGTAACATTAAACCTATTCAAACATTTCAAAATAAAGTCTTGCGTAGCATAGTAGACGCGTCGTGGTATGTTCGTAACACAGATTTTCATAGAGACCTTGGTGTTCCACTATCAAAGAAGAGATTAAAAGGTTTGCTCGCAAGCGTGAAGTCAGGCTTCCTCTTCATGTTAATGCAGAGACTCTTCTACTGGACAATCAACACCATGTCTGAAGATTGAAGAGGACCAAACCACGTGATCCAGTGTAATGTGTTTTGTGTAAAAGCAGAGCATAGTGCGCGGGTGAGGTGTATATTGATACTAGAACAATCTAAAGGATATCAATGGCTGATAAGTACTTAGTTTAAGAATGTATTAGAACAAAATTAATAGTTAGTTTTTCAGACTAGTTTTAATTGTTAACACTATTAGGTGTTAAAAAAATTCTATCCTATGATTTGGAACTGATTAATGACTGATCTATGACTTCATTCTCTTTTTTACTACTAAACAAATTTTAAAATTTTCCAGTTGTCGGAGAATTAGGTTAGTAGTCCTCATAGATGGTTTTACTTTCTAGTAGTAAAGAAGGGACATCTTTGTGGCAGAAACAATAAGACTTAGGGCTAAACTTAAAAATCCACATCAAATATTATCATATAAACATCTAAGCATTTTCTGACGTCACTCATTTTCTCACAGTATGGCGGTCTAAAGAGCGGTAAACCAAGATTTAGGTAGATTGTCGTCCCTGTTCAAATTATTTTTATATTTATAAATTTCTACCGCCTCCCTATATGATCTCGGGTAACGGTTTCTACAACAGCTGACTTTTCGGGTTGATTGAAGCATAGGTGTCGTTGGTGTTTTTTGTTCTCGTGATAATCGTATGGCAATCTCAATGTAGACCTACTTACACATGGTATGCATGTGCCCCTAGTGCATCCTGTGGATTTCTTGTGTCCTTAGTTTGACAAAGCAAGTGCCTTGTTTTGTTCAAAAGTCTCCCTATAGGATTAGTAACTATGTTAATATGTCCTACCGCGACCGCTTTTACGTGTGCATCTGTTATGATTGATTGCTATCTGTATCTCCGGTTTCGGGTAGCTATTCTCTTGTAATGCTTGTTCCAAATGCTATCATTGCTTATCTAAAAACTGAGATAGACATATTCTCTGTGTCCAATCTACTAATGTTTTGAAACCCATTTTTATTTTACTTGAATGGTGATTCGATTGCTTGTAAAGGTATCGGTCCGTATGGTTGGATTTTCTATATACAATGTGTTGTAAGTGTCCATTCTCTGAGCTCAACACCTCTACGTCTAGGAAGCAATACTATTGTTCAATGCTAGTTCCAAGGTAAACTTATACACGAGTGAATCAAATTAAGATGTATGAGAAACTACGATAATCTCCCAATACAATTTACAATATCAAACATTTGAATAAAGAATATCAAATAGACAATGTCTTGAAAGCCGATTGGAATAAAAGATATTTTAATGATGCAAATATTTTCTATAAGCATCTACGCGTTATCTAGACTATTGATACAATCATTTAAAATTCTACACACATTTATACAACCTCTTAATGTAATATAAAAGTCCCGCATCAAAAGTCTTCGCCTACTTATTTTTGGTAAAGAAAAAATGGCTAAGCACATACGTACACATATATACAATTTCCGCTTGATAAGCCGTTCCTTGTGATTTAATTCATTTATTGCATAATTTTTATTTGTAAATCTTAAAAGGCAAAAATTTCTCATTTGACTAATAATAATGTGTCAAAAAAGAATAAATCTGGGCAACCAGAACATCTGTCTAAAAGAGATTCGGGGATTCTGCTGCATAATTATTCAGGTTACGAGTTGAACATTCATCGTACACGCCGGATTTGATATAAACGCAATAACCGCATTGTGGTTAGGAAATACTAATGATTAATTTTCTATTCATACATTTTACATGATGAGCGCACTTAATTTATATTTTAGAGAGTTATAAATAAGAAAGAGGACAAATGGTATTATGAAATTTTGGTAACATAAATAGTACATGTACACGTAGGACACATAAAATACGCGAGAAATTTCAAAGGCCGCTTTTAAACTTCTAGCAGTTGTAATGTTATAATTATGATAAGACTACCTAGCCCAAATAATTTGTTTAAAAAAAATATTACTAAAAAAAACTCATAATACGTACATTGTTGTACGTCATTAACGATTGGACGAACATGATTGGGGACCTTCTGATAACTTATATGCCTTTGTTTTAGAGAAGATGGCGATTTTCTGATCTTCACCAGAATTCGTTGTATATTTGAGACCTGTGTCCTATAGTTCTTAGAATTCAAATCGCGTACTTTCTCCAAAATTCGCATACTTGGACTATATCTAAGTTACATGGTTTAGCATTGATCTTTAAGGTGAGTATTTTGAAATTGATGGGGTTGTTGCCCAGTATGCTTGGTTTTATTTACTTGGAAATGATCATCGTCCCTCCTTGTATTGAGTCTATCTGGTGCACAAAGAATATATGGTGTTGTCATTTTTGGTGTTAAAATGTCTATGGCCTGTCCAATTCGTTTTGCATAGACCAACTATTGTAATGTTTGATATTTCTCGTTCAATAATGTCCAATTTACTAGGTTGTATGTAGAACAAGCCCCTGAATATGTGGCAGTTAATATGCTCTTATGTAGAGATATTTTTGTTGACTAAGTTTGTATATTTACATTATTAGATCTACTCATAGTTTCTCTACACCCCCCCCCCCCCCAAAGATCCGGTCGGTGGAATTTTTAGACACCAGATTTTTATGAAACAATCCATGAAATTCTTTGGGAATGATACTTGAGGTAGTTATCTCCTGGTTTTGCTCTAGGGTTAAGGTGTGGTAAAGGATATTTAAGAAGAGTAGGATTGAAGGTGCGGAATTAATTTCTCCAGGGAAAGGTGTTGGAGACAATTAAAGGCTGCAAGGGCAGGATCGCCACTCTCTGAGGAAGTATATTAAATAAAAAATATTAAAAGTAGTGAAATAATAGCATGTGTTAAAAATATAATAAAGGTGGGTCAAGAGTAATAAGACACCAAACAATCAAAGTCAAATATCCAAGCATAACAAACTAAAAATAAAATTGGCCTTACTTTTCTACTCAAATTCTGGGCCTTATCTATTTTTCATTTAACTTTCAATTTATGTTCATAATATGTTGAGTTTGCTTTTTCTTTTCTCAAGATAATCTTTCTACTTTTATGTTTTTCTTTTAAGGTTGGTACTCAATTAAATAAAGCATCAATTATATACATCAGAGAAAAATGTGAAACTAAAATACAATGAAGAAAAAACGCTTATCATATTAATATTATCCAAAAAACAAAAAAAAAATCAAATACTAGGATGTCACATAGACCCACCGGTTGAGCGAGACTCAAACTCACCTGCGCTGACTCACGGACAGAGGAACAATAATCTTGACTATAGAACTACCTATGTTAGAATTTTAAAAGTCAAATTAAGCAAACACACACTGCTTTTTGCTTTATATATTTGTAATAAAAGTAGTCGTAGAAGAGCATTTCTATGTAAAACAATACATTAATAGATGTATCGAAAAGACAAACCAAATCAGTTGTAAACGAACCACACATATCTTAACAACTGAGAAAACCTCAATTTGTAACCATCTTGCATGTGTTTCTCTCTACGACTGCTTTGTGACTCTTCTTATAAACTTTCTAAAGATTTAAGAAAAAATTGGTAAGCGCTAACTGGTCGAATGTATTATGGACTGCGTTCGTAAATACCTTGTTAACACAGTAAATAATATAACATCTATTACGGGACACAATTTCTTAACTTCTCCTCAAAGATACCTAAGCGGGCATTTGAAAAAACTGATAAAAGAGTTGCTAGTCCAATCCAAACGGATTGTATCCATTTCTGTTACTATCTTCTAAAATTATTTCTTCCATTTTTTGTCTTGTGTTATGTATTAGCTTCGCTCCATGATAGATTTTGTACTTGTAGATCTGTTAGCTCATTTCTCTTCCAGGTATCTTTCAGCCTACCTATTTTTCGCTTCACTTAATGAAAATATAATACTTGTTTTGGTATGCTGCTCTATGGTTTACTAAGTATATGTCCTGTAAAGTCCTCTTTTTCTTCTAATTGAGGTTTAGATTTTTTTATATTTTAAATTTCCCGCAGATGTTGAATTGATATTTTTTAAGTCCAAAATATTCTGTGTACATATTTAAGGCATTTATTAACACACTAGAAAATTCAGCCAGCTATGCTTGGCTGCTATAGAGAATGCAAGTGTATGAACTTTCTGTAGCAATCGTTACTATTACTGCCCTCCAACGATTGTGCCACTCACGAATTCCGTCTCACACTGGTGCATCGCCGTAATAGGCGTTGACGTGATGTGGCATTGCGAAATATATAGCAACGATCGTTCGTGTATTTCCGAGTGACCCCGAAACGCGTTGCTCTGGCAACCAATGCTTCTTACACGGCCGGAGACTGGGGACCTCCGCATTGTGCTTTAAAGATGTTTGATTGATATTTGAAGTTTTTAATATTTCATTTATTTGTAACATTTTTTATTTTTGACCCGGAATCGGACTTAAGATAGCTGCGCGCCAGTGTGACAGACCGAGACCTTTACCTCGTGACTATCGTGTTATTTCTTCAATTTTATTTAAAACTAAACTTTATTCACAAGGGCTGCGCTGCTCCATAATAATTATAAATTGTAATAGTATTAACGCAACGGTCAGCGGCTTCTGTAACAACAATAATTTATTTGCATTTGCATGACTTCTCTTATTCGAGTGTCGCGAACGCCCATCGGCTCCGCCTTATATTCAAACACGCGGTTCTAGAACGTATCGGAAGAGTCTGGATTTTGAACTAAAAGACACCGCTAGAAATGGTCGATCATTTTGAAAATATTCCTAAATAATTTCTTTGTGATGTTATTTCTGTTACGATATAAATGTTTTTAAAAATTGATTATACGTCGAAGAACGATGAATGTGCGATTTCAAAGTTTCATAGTTATAACCTATTAAAATTTAGTTTAGTAAAATCAAAATTTTGGGTCTCCCAAATCTTAACGCTCTAGACTGCAAGGTACACAACTTATTGGTTAATCAAGCCCTGAACACGTGGATACACACACAATCAGCTAACGCCGAACATCCGACAGATGTTCTAGGTATTGTCATTATTGGATTATAAACGATTTCAGTTTATCAAGTGGTAAGTGTTTTTTTTTTTTAAATGCGACAATACGGAAAATGGCTCCTTCAGCGAATGCATCTGCATTTTCGTAAACAATTTTACAACCGCAAGACCATACAAGGTCATTCATGGATGAACACAAAAATTTCAAATGCAAATGTATCCTATTCAGTGGTTACAAACCCAATCGCATTATATTAAAGGTCAACAAATACCAAATTCTCTAACGAACGCAACATGTTCTCACCAACTTAGGAGCTCTATCAGAAAGTACATCAAAAACTTTATCCTAATTTCCAAATTGCACGAACTCTACTATATGTTGTCAACAAAGGGAAATATTAGCAAATAATGAAAAACGTTAAAAGAAAAAAGATTTGAAAAAAAACCTGCTGCATTAAATACGAATAACAAATACATACATCAACATCAGAATGAACAAAAGTAACAGTAAAAATCTCTACTGATATTTAAATTTCTCGGATAATCCAAAAAAGAGATATTCCAGGGGAAGAGCAATATACCATAAAATTAATAACCATCATTAACAACAAGATTAACACCAAGAACTCAAACGTCATGCATTACATATATCAAACCAAAAAAAAACAGAGCATATCGGAATGTAAATACTTACACCACATAAAAAGAGATCGCCATAGAATGCAATATTACCACATCCCAACCCACACTAGAATAAAATCTTCAATAGACCACTACAAAATGCATTCTCAAAAACTCATTTACGGACCACCTCCATTGAAGACAAAACAATACCAAATAATATTAAATTGTTAACAAACCTATTCTCTTCATTAGCATAATTTGAAAATAAAGGAAAAATTTAAAAATATTGGGCTCTGCATTTATAGTAGAAAAAAACTTTAATAGTAAACATACATTGTGAGATTCTAGAATTACAACCACTAAAGAAGAAACTTATCGAAACTATTACACAAATTAAATTACTCATTCTTTTCAACAGATAGCTCAACATATTGGCCAAATGGTCCGGATAAATCTTCTCATCATCTACGAACGTTACTTCAAACTATAACCTGTCCTCTAACCACATACCCACAATTACAACAGTTACCACTCTTGTGATATATATGAAAACGACACCTAACCTAACAAACCAAAAGACAAATTGAGAGAAAAAAGAGAAATAAAGTGTTCCTAGACAGAGGAACATTCGCTCGTGATCAGTCGACCGCAGCGGCGACTCACCATAAGGAATTACTAAAATATTTTTAGTGTTTTGATTAAAATAGAAAAAAAAACAAGAAATAAAACAAATATCGTTCCTATTAAATATTCCCTCTGAACCAACTGGAATAGTTGGTCATCAACGAAAAGAACAACAACAACAAGGTACCCTTAGTCACACAAAGGCCAACGTAATAGTAAGTGGAAATAGTAGCAAAACAGTGGCTAAAATACCCAACAACGCAAAATAAAAATGCTTAAAGACCGAGAAAAAACGGCCAGGTGATAACGCAACTAACAAAACAGAAACCGAGAAGTAGGAACTCCTATTCACTTTCTACAAACAGAAGAATAAGACTGGAATTTTCCTCCATTACAAGAAATTTATCAGCTACTGATATTGACCAGACGCGACCATAAATAATAGAGCATTTAATGACTGTGGAAGAGCTCGAAAAGCAGTTGGTTCGATCTTGGCTAACAGTCCAGCAAAAATTAAGTTATCTAAAATATGCTCTACACATTCTCGTTAGACATGTACAAGAACGTCGGAACAACTTTTAATAGCATGGACAACCCAAAAAAGGCGAAGGGCGTGCTACTGTCAATACCGCTGAAAGAAGAGGCATTAAACAAAATGGAAAAATTGGCCATCAACGTTAACAACGAAAAACAATGTACTGCTTGTCGCAGACTACAAAATGAGAGTAGTATTTTCGTGTGCGCGAAAGGCTAAAAGCGTTAGTGGCCACCAATGATACGGTTAATTTACTTAAGTTGTACGGGTCACTTGACTATGCATTGTATGACGTTGTAAAAGACATGGAAAAAGGTAAATGTGTTGCAAATATGTACGTAAAAAATTCATATCAATGTCCGAAAGTTGCAAAACATTTCTGCGAACATTAAGACTTTGGATGACATGTGCGCACGTCATTCAAAGAATCAGAGTCACGAGCGGAAAAGCTAAGCTAATTAATTCACCTGGACATCATATCAACAAACAAAATGTTTTGCTAATCGTTTGATACTGCAATTTGTACGACAGTGAGCAAAGTAGTTGACGCGATGGAGGATGTTTTAGCCCCCGCCAAAGTATACAAGCACGTGCGTTCAGATAAAGCACCAGAAAATATCAGCGAGAAAATTATACAGCAAAATTTAATTTATCAAGAGATAACAGTGCCATATGTATCACAAACCAATGACCGGGCAAAACAATTGACACACAATAAATTGAATAGCTTGCTCGATAATAGCAACGGCAAAATTACCACGCAGTATATGGGCCAAAATTATTTAAATGGCCGCACATATTAGAATGCTTACACGGCCCAAATAACTTAGTAGTCGTACTGTATATGAAGTGTAAGCAGGTCAAAAGCACGATATTGGCCATATATGCAAAATTAGCAGTGGTGCGTATATGTCCATTTAAGACCGAACTTGCGAAATTTGACCCAATACCCATCAAAGGTGTACCAGTTGTAGTAACCTGGCACCAAGAAGGTCATAATCTACCGATCTATCGTCAAATGGCGAGCAGTAGCCAGGGTAGCCAAGTGGCCAATCAATCATCGGCAAAGAGGCCTAGAAGTTGTCTACGACTGGCCATAAAGCCAAGAAAATTATTGAAAATATATCGGACAAGCTAGCGAAAAATACTCGTCCAAAAATGAAGAAAAGGCATCAGAAAGTGTCTAAGTTAATTACTAAAGCATTAACCTTCATAACTAAAATTACAACGACACTTCCATTCGGAAAACGTGGGAGAAGGCCGCGATAATATAAATTAAGACTCTTAAGTCAATTAGAAAAGATGTATTTTCCGTCACCTGCCAGCGAGCCGAAAAATAATTAAGTGCATATAGATTTTCGCCATTGTTACCAGGTAGGGCTCGAGCGGTGATATATCGGACGTCAGAACGCTACGACCGGCAACGCGTGGGGCACGGAAGGCTAAAAAAACGAAGCGTCGGCTTTAACTTACAATTAGAACTATATTTACAACCTTACAAACCTAACCTACCTTACGCTAACTTAACCTACCTGGCTAATTTACAAGAACTTAACCTACGACTTAAAGTATGCGATGAAACGGGCCGCGAGCTATGTGCAGCAGCGGGGCCGGCGGCAGAACCGGGCAGCGAGCAGCAGGGTGGGTAGCGCAGCGATCCGGGCGACGGAGCCGGAAAGCGAGCAGCTGGTCCAGAAAACGAGCAGCAGGTCCGGAAAGCGAGCTGGAGGGGCTGACGACTGAGCTCGAATTCTTTGGTGCTCAGGTTTTAAGGGCTCGGTCGTGCCCCACTCTGCTAGTGGGGTTCAGAGTTCAGGGTGGAAGCACGCTGAGCCCGCTGGGGAATGCAGGGCTTGCCCAGGATAGGTGGACGCCGGGGTCGCCTTTGCCCTGATTGGAAAATGCCGTGGCGGCTATGGTCGGTGGTGTTCGGGACGACTCGGGACCGCTTGGCACGACGCGGCGCGGTAGGTCAAGAACCCCGATCTTGCACACGGCGCCACAAAGTCGGCCTCAGGCAACATTCCTGCACACGGCGCCACAAGGTCGGCCTCAGATAGCATTCGTTTGTGATTACAAATTCCAAAGGAGGGCTTTGTGTTATACGAAAAATTCCGGGCCAGGTAATATCAGCCCCGACGAAATCGAGGCCAGGAAATATCTTCATGGCAATGTGGCCAAATATACAGAGGATCTTGATTGTAAAAAAATACTACAAAGAAACTTTTTCGTTACACACTTTGATTCTATGCGCGTGTGAGCTATCGGCAAGGCCAATGAATGGAAAATCTATCAATTGGCCTTAACATAGTGAATTGCTAAAAACTATCATATTTGCTCTTACGGTCAATGCCAACCCAAATATTCTGCTATAAGCGAAAACGTTGCAGTTTTTAGAGTGATTATCACCCGCCCATTGAAACACTTTCAAACGCGTCTTCCAATATTTAAAAGAAACTTTGGACATCACTTGCCGCAAAAGTGGCCAATCGATTAATCAGCTGACCGCTTGGATGCGGATTGGACGAAAAACGAAGCTGGCGTTTAATTAACGGAATGATCTTAATAGTCAACCAGCAGCTATTAGTCTAGTTTATCCGTAAGTAGACGACAGTCGCAGACGCGTGTTACGCGAAATACGTGATATGTCATCAAATCATTCTCCGATTATAGTCACCTTAAGTTCATAAATATCTACAATCAAAGACCAGTAAGACTGTATAATAAAAAGAGCTATTAGGATACGTTTAAAGAACTAGTTAACGAAAACATTAACTTGGAAATATCTCTCACCTCAGGTGAAATCGATGAAGCAGTAGAGCACCTAAACCATAGCATACAAAGCGCAGCATGAGACTCAATCCCCCTAATGCA
The DNA here is from genome assembly GCA_036346155.1 of Sinelater perroti. NCBI lineage: Eukaryota > Metazoa > Arthropoda > Insecta > Coleoptera > Elateridae > Sinelater > Sinelater perroti. Next base: position 1,494,349 of record JARFIY010000276.1, read on the forward strand.
AACTAGCGATACAAAAAATATGCTACCTGTGGTAATAAAAAAGCAATAGCTGAAAAAATATTAGATTTCCAAACGAGAAAAACAAATTAAACAATGCAACACAAAGTTTAAAGATTACAAAAACCAAACTATTATAAGATTATCTTTCTACTCTATCTGCTACGGAAACATCGAATTATTCACTATAGAAAGCCACGCATAAATTAAAGCAACCGCAACAAGGAATACCCCCAATTCAAAAATCTAACGGAACCTGAGCCAAAAGCGAGCGAGAAAAGACTGATACATTTGCAACCCATTTAACGAGTGTTTTTGAACCGTGCCCTTCTGAATTAACTGCAGAAGAAATCGAAATATTGCTATACCTGGACGCGCCAGATCAACTAAGCCTACCAATTAAAAAGATTAAAGTAGGGTAAGTCCTATCCACAATTAGATCCTAAATAAAGCCCAAAAAACACCAAATTATGATCTGAATACAGGAAAAATTATAAAAGAAATGCCAAAATAGGAATAACACTAATAACTGCCATATTTAACACTATTTTAAGATTTAATTATTTTCCGGTCCAGTGGAAGGTGGCTCAAATAATACTCATACCTAAAATAACTTCCTACTGTTCAATTAGCTTATTACTACTACTAGCTAAAGTACTTGAACAGTTGTTATTTAAAAGAATTAAACCTATTATTCAGGGGGAAAATTTATGCCAGAATATCAATTTGGGTTCAGAGAAGAACACGGCACCATCAGGAAAATTCATAGACAAGTAAGCGAAATTAGTCGTACATTCAAATCAAAGAAATATTGTTCTGTTGTGTTCTTGGGCATATCTCAGGCATTTAACAAGGCCTTTTATTCAAAATAAATGAAAACCTTCCCCGTACCTACTATCAACTCATAAAAGCCACCCAAGTGACAGACAGTTCTAGGTAAAATTTCAAGATGCACTCACGGGCCTACACCCAATAAAGTCCGAAGTTTCACAAAGAAGTGTATTAGGACATAATAATCGTACCACGTTCGCAGATGATACTGCAATACTAGCGTCTGGCGATAACTCTAACATTGCATCAAGCAAATTACAAACTTCTCTCAACCATATAACGGGTGTTTTTTTATAGAGGTATAAAACTTTAAGTTGGCAACACTTTTTTAAATGGCGGCTATTTTGTCAGCTGTCAAGTGATTTATGTTTAGTTTGGTTTGGCATTTCAACATTAATAGACTGACGCCTGAACTACGCTTCCAAATTTATTTTGAAAATCATGGTTCTGTTCGAAATACGTATCGCGCACTACGTCCATTTTACGGTCAACATAATCGTCCATCAGAGCAATTAATTCGATTAACTATGGAAATTTACTCTAAATGATAATACGCATCCACAGAGACGTCGTACAGTGAGTACAGAAGAAGTCATTGCTGCTGTAGAGCGTAGCGTAGAGGAAGACCCGAATCAGTCTATCCGCTATCGTGCACAGGAATTGGATATGTGCCCATCCACTTTATGGAAGATTTTGCGGAAAGATCTTGGTTTGCGTGCTTACAAAATCCAACTCGTGCAAGAATTGAAGCCACACGATCACCTAGCAAGGCGTAGATTCGGTGAATGGGCCCAAAACAAAGATTGCCGTTGATCCCGATTTTCATAAGCGAATTTTGTTTAGCGATGAAGCTCACTTTTGTTTGAATGGATACGTCCATAAACAAAACTGCCGTATTTGGAGTGATGGTAATCCTCAAGTGTATGTTGAGACACCGTTACATCAAGAAAAACTGACTGTTTGGTGTGCTTTATGGGCTGGTGGAATCATTGGTCCGTACTTCTTTAAAAACGATGCTGGTCAGAACGTTACAGTCAATGGTGACCGCTATAGAGCCATGATTACTGACTTTTTCGTTCATCAATTGAACAACCATGATGTGCAGGAGCTGTGGTTTCAACAAGACGGAGCAACATGTCACACAGCTCGTGCCACAATTGATTTATTGAATTGGCCTCCAAGATCGTGCGATTTAACGCCGCTAGACTATTTTCTGTGGGGATATGTGAAGTCGCTAGTCTACGCCAATAAGCCCGAAACGATTGACCACTTGGAGGACAACATTCGCCGTGTTATTGCTCGATATACGGCCACAAATGTTGGAAAAGTCATAGAAAATTGGACCTCCAGATTAGACTACGTCCGAGCCAGCCGTGACGGTCATATGCCAGAAGTAATATTTAAATTATAATGCCAGAAGGTTATCTTTCGAATAAAGTAAATTTCATGTCATTTTAAAAAGTTCATCTTTGTTTTATTCCATTTCAAAGTTCTATACCTCTATAAAAAACACACTTTACAAGATAGGATAGGAAACTGGCGTATTAAAGTGAATGAAACCAAGTGCACCCATGTAACATTTACACTTAAAGTATGTTCAGCAATAACTTTAAATAATATACCACTCCCGCAAACAGAAAACGTTAGATAGCTTCGTATGGACATTGAGCGACGATTAACATATCTTAATATCCGTATAGCAGCTGGGTCTAAAGTTTTCCAAGCTAAACAAGGTCCTAATACACAAAATCGTTTTAAGACCAATATGGACCCATGGCATCCAACTATGGGAAATTTCGAACAATTTCAATCTAGAGGTAATTCAAAGATTCCAATCAAAAACGTTAAGGGCAATTGTCGACGCACTTTGATGCGTGTAAAACGAAGTATGTTAATCCACTGTAACCTTAAAATGCAAACGGTGAAAGAAATAGTGAAGTGCGTGAGTAAAAAATATCTTGTAGGTCTAGAAAATCACATCAACACCCTCGCTTTAAACCTATTAAATAACAGCAACATAACGAGTAGATTGCAAAAAGATAACCCTCTTGACCTACCGGTCTGATTTAATTATATATATACCTAATTTTTATGTGTATGTATATAAGTATCTAATAACATGTTTTATCTATTTAATGTACCAAATAAGTTATTCTTAAAGGAGACCTTCACTTGGAAGGTTTTCAATATGTTGATAAATGTAATTATAATCACAAAATTTACTTATTGTTCTAACAGAGCATATTGTAAATATAAAGGTGATAAAAAAAATAAAAGCAATGAAATGACAAAAATAATACACCTTAAGAGATAGGGGATAAATAAAAATAACCAAATAAAAACAATATTACAAGAAATTTGGCATCAACAGTTAAATAAAAATACAGATAATAAAAGTAAAGGTTACAATAACCTAAACCCAAGAAAAGGAGAAATAGAAAAAGCAATTGTAAAAATTAAAGTAAGATGAGGACGACAAAATAAACCCTGAAATGATAAAATGAGTGAAAGAACATGGTTTTGAAAAATATGTGATAAATCTTGGAATACAAACACAGTACCATAAAATTGAAAATATATAAAAAACATGGGACCGGCGAAGAGATTGCTCTGTAAGCAATCCCAAAACGAACGTAAAAAGACCTTTCGATTTCGAAAATTATTCGACATAGAATTTTTTCGACTTCATTTTCGAATTCAGCGTAAAATTTCCTATAAGAATCCAGTTTCAAATTTTAAAAAATCTCAAATTTTGTGACGGACCGACAGACAGACATATAGAATTTAGTAACGAACTTTTTTAGTTCGTTTGAAATAATAATAAACGAGGTGCATTCAAGTTATAACACCTCCGATTTTTTTCTCACAAAGTAATCACGCGAAAACTGTGAAACTTATGTTACTTCTCGACGTAGTCTCCCTGCAGCCGTACACATTTTTCACAACGTCGAAGCCATGATTCCATGGCCGCTGCGGACGCTTCTTTCGAAGTCTTCTTTGGCCACTGGAAAATCGCTAATGTAATAGCAGCACGACTAATGAATTTTCAACCACGGGCAGTGTCTTTCATTGTTGGAAACAGTCAAAAGTCGCTAAGAGCCAAATCAGATGAGTAGAGACCATTAGAAATCACTTCAAAGTTGTTGTCACGAAGAAACTCTTGTGTCGCGTTCGCCCGAATTATCTTGGTGAAAGAGCACACATGCAACATTGCCTACCACGCATCCTCCAAAACAAGTTTCTCTACTCGCTTGATCATGTCGTCAGACCGGCTGGTGCGAGTCCGGGATTGTCTTGGTTTGTTGTCACATGACGCTCCGCCTGAAGTTTGAACTGTCACCACATATCTCACTGAACTGGCGATGAATTTCAATCGGTGTCACACCAGGCAAATGGAGAAAACGAATGATTATACGCTGATCTTGTAATGAAAACGTCACCATTTTAAGTATCAGAAACAGTCCTACCTCTTGGCGCTGCTGCTAGAGTCCTGTGTGCCGTGCAGTTCTACCATCTTTGTCACTTATTTACAAAGAGTGCACGCGTATTTTGAAACACCACATGTATCTATCTGTTCCCAGTCCTGAGAAAAAAATTTGGAGATGTTATAACTTGAATGCCCTTCATAATACCAAACTATAAAAAATATGTTCGGAAGTGTTGGATCAAGAATAGGGAAAATAATAGAAGTGGACTTAAAGAGCAAGTAAATACAGAGTAAACAGACCAAACTTAGGATAACATAGTTATTAGCTACCGAAAGCGTGCAAATGCTTAAAAAGTAGTTTAGATTACAATTCCGTTTGTGTGTGTGTGTGTGTACGCGCTTGCCCGCGCATGTGCGTCTATCGGTGTACACGATAACTCAAAAATTATCAATCGGATTGACACCAAATTTGCTACATATGTACCTTAAGCCATAACGACCTATGAGTATGTTTTTAAAGCAAATCGGTCAACGCTAACCGTTAGCGACCGGTACGATTTCAAAAACTTTTTATATCTCCATACGGCTTGCAGCAAATCATTCAACTCACCTTTGAACACTTTTGAAGTATCACCTAACGGTTTTTCTACAAAGTAATATAGCATATACATCCATCGGTTAATTCATCAATTGGTCATTTTCTGTTAATTGTTCTCGTATTATTCGAAGTTTTCCGGTAGTTGCAAATGTGGGTTTACACTCTTCTCGTTTTAAGAAATATCATGAAAAGAGTTTTAAAGAAAGGGGAAGAGCTGTACTTAGCATCCATGGACTTACAATCTGTTTTCGATGCAATACAAACAGAAATTATCTTGAAATATTCAGAATTATTAGCAGTACCTCTGTTCATGTTTGATCAGGAATTCTATTTCGCTGCGTCACGAAGCCAGAAGTGCGATTTAGGGCTCCCTATCGCTCGATAAAACCGCTATTTGCACTTTATAACAATTTATTCTTAAACAAATATGGCTCATGGCAAACAATTGGCACAGAAATACCTCTAAAAAATAAGTGGTGATTCAGAGCCACAGCGTGACGGTGAGCAGCGGGGATTTTGTCCAGTACTCAACGCGCCTTGCATAAATCGGTTTTTGTACTTCTGCACTGGCGCGTTATCGGAATTGCTCATCATAGTAGGTGACGCGCGGGTATACTCATATAACACGATAAGACAGTTGCGGTCCACATTTGCAGCGATCCGGTACATAGACGATTGGTCTCACGAAACATCCACTTTGAGGGTACAAGATGTTGCCGGTGCACTTTCTACCGATCTCGCTGTTTTGTATCTGCGTTGCCTATGCACAACAGGTAAGACTTTTTTTGTTTATTGGCACACTTTCTCGCGCGGATGAATGGCATTCACCTACCGCTATTTTTAGAGCACGTACAAAGCTGCAGTTGTGGAGTATGCACCCAAAATCGATTCCCCACAACGGGTTCTTGAGAATACAGAGGCCTACGTGAACTACATGGAGCAGGCAGCCGAACAGGTAGGTGCCAACGTATCAAACACATTTAAGCGATTCTTAGAACTATATGTTGCGTAACCTGCTTTATTATACAGGGGTTGAGCATAATGGTACAATAACGTGATAGTGAGGATCGCTTATGAAATACCTCATCACAAGGAGAAATAGTCTTATGCTCATCTCGTTCAGTTCAAACCCAAATCCTAACCACGAAAAAGGGTGTTACTAAAATTCTAATGTTTTTTACCTCTTTCTCTCAAAAACGTATTTTAGTGGTGGTATTATATTTTATTCTGGATCCTTTGAGTCTTTTTAGTAGCTTAGTATTATACATGCCAGTAAGCATCGTCATTTAGTGTTTTTAATTTCAACGGGATTTTAAAATTACTTAACAAAGTGCTACTACAACCCCATGATTATTACAATGGCCTTATTCGATTGTGGAACCCAATTATAACGCTTGTCATTTTTGCAGTGTGTCTAGCAATGACTCGCCGAGCTTACAACCAGAATCAAAAGAATGTTTAAATGAGTTGTGGTAATAAGAGTAAAGTATGACTCAACGGATCAATAGAGAAAGGATAAATAAGCAAAAGTACAATAATGATTTGGACTTTGACTTAACTTTAATAAATGCTAAAGATGAGAGGGCCACTATATAAGTAGAAAATAACTCAACTTCATTAGTAAATCTCGTGATTCATTCGGTAAAGAATTGTGGTAGGAATTATGTGATGATTCAACAGTTATCAAGCTTAGGTTGTATTGGATGTGATTCATTTTTTTAACCTTCACGCTACAGAAACAGAGGACAAATTCAATGTTTATTTTTCAATTTTTATCCTAAATTTATGACTTAGAAATTAGCGACTGTACAGGGGCTTCATTATGTGACGCAAACGATAAAAAATTCATTGTAAAAAAACTACGCAAGATAAAATTTCAATTCTTTTTCTATTATGATGATGAATAAATGGAGTTCAGTGCATTATGTTTTCAAAATGACGGCCTTCACTAGATATGGTCATTTCAACCTTTTTTTCTCGAAACTCCCAATTGTGATTTTTCTGATGGCCAAAACCTCTTCTGTGACGCGATTCTTGAGTTCGTTGATGGACTGGGTTTTGTTCCAATAAACCCTATTCTTAAGAAGACATCATATGGGTTTAAATTGAGGAAATTTGGGAGCCACACTTACGGGGGGCATCCAGACTTATGATCCTTGTTCCAAAGACTTCTGTGGGGATGTCAACGATGCCCCAAATCCGATGGGCGGTATCTCCATCTTCCTGGAATTAGTATTGGTTGACTTGTCTTTTGTCTCTAACAATTGGCATGCATTTCTAGAGAAGTTTTGTGCGATAAACTTCTTCATTCACATATTTTGTGAGAAACAGTGGGCCGACAATTTTATAGCGGGGGACTGCACACCATACACTAACTTTTTCTGGGTGCAATCGACGAACTTCGGTCAAATGCGGGATTTCGGAATCCCATTGTCGGTGATTTTGTTTGTTGACATAGCCATCTAGTTAAAAATAGTCCTCATTCCTGAAATGGACGTGCTTTATGTTCAACTTTTTGGTTTGCGTCATCTCTATGACCACTTTTGCAAAAGTGAATCTTTTGACAAATTGACCTCAGTGAGAGGCGTTGGCAAGTGTAATCTTATACGGAAATATATTTAATTTATTGGTGAATATGGTGTGCATAGAACCCACACTCATACCAAGTTGAGCTCCGCCTTTAGATACCAAAGTTGTGGACTCTTGTTCATAAAGCACTTTGGCCCCTTTCGTAAAGCGGCCACAATGAAGACTCTTTCATCAGTTGAATAGCTGATCTTAGCTGACGCCGTATTCAGTGTATACCTAGAGTGTAAACAAAATTCCAAACATTGACCTAGCCCTAACTAACGTAAAACATAAAATAGAGGGAAAAGTTTGACCATAAAAAACTATTTTGAGTTACATAATGAAGGCTCCGTATAACTGGTAGCAAAAATTGTCATTGTAGTTTGCAGCTAAAGATAATGGTTTCTAAAATTAGTTAGAATCTGACTATTAAGGTGGGCAATTTCTATCTGTACATTCCCCGCTGTGTAAATAGGGATATAATAAAGTCTACAAAATAACTCGCAGCAATTCCGCCATGAAGTGTAATAATGCAATCAGCAGACCATCACATTACTATCCAGATTATGACAAAACCGCGAAATTCTTTTAAGTCTTGCTAGATATATTTGGCACATGGTTGGAAGCGCTTATCAAAATTTCGAGAAAATATAAATCGCCAATCAATTGTCGTGTGCTACAGGGCATTAATTCCAAGAAAAATTCCACAATATCTACATTATCACCGAACCACCAATTATTTTCCAAAAAGAACGAAAATTTTTTTCCTCGCATAATTGACTAGTCTTTTATCGTCTTTTTCTCAACTGCAAAGTTGAATAAATGTGAAACCCATCTTGAACGAAGTTTTTTTGCTCAACCTTCACACGGTAGTTTAAACGTCGTGCACACTGATCATGCTTGGGTTTTTCCGCCCAAAAAAATATGGTGTCTATTAAAGCTAAAAGGTAACATTCAATCTATTTGATTTTTATTACAGTTTTCCATCAAATTAAAAAGTATGCACAATTGTTCTATTTATATGCTTATAAGACCACACATACCATTTTGGAATAAAAAGATCGCCAAAATAATCCACAATTTTTTAATTAACTAAACTCACCCCAACTATAAGTTCAGTTGAATCATACTGTCTGCTTTTCAATTAGTTCAGTTAACTCAATAACTTTCTAGTGAGAATCTAACTTACTCTTTTCCTCTCTTTCTCTTTCGCTCTCTTTCTCTCTTTTTTCTTTCTCATTCTTTTTCTCCTTTCTTAGTCTCTCTACCTCACTCTCTCTGTCTTCCTCCCTCTTTCCTCTTCCTCCTTTCTCTTTCTTCCTCCCCATATCCTTCTTTCCCCTTCTCTCCCTCTCTCTCCCTCTTTCCCTCTCTCTCTCTTTTTCTCTTTCTCTATCTGTCACACTTGAAACCTTGATAAATGCATGAATAGCATAGACAATGCATAACCCGCTGATGCTTGCTACACAAAACACGGGAATGCAAGGTTTTTGTCTAATCACTCTGATTCTATGGTGATACTCTATCCAGTTACTCATATCCGTTACTTTGGTTATTCATATCTGCCAAACTGTGCCTCTTTTCTTTACTCTTATTTTCTATTTATTTTTACGTATCGTCTATTGCTTTCTTGTTTTTTCTTTTAATCATCTGATTTCGAGATTTTGTAATTTGAATTTTTACTTTTTTTATAAAAGTATCAATGAAAGTTGTCAAATCTAACAGAATCTGCGCTGCTTAAATTGAAGCAATAGTGAAGTAAAATGTATATATTTTTGAGGTAGATACGTAAAGCAAACAATATTAAAGTAACAAATAAAATAAATAAAGTAGTTGTGCTTTGGAAGAAGTTGACTGAACAAAATAGTTTTTTCCGAGGGCGGCTGGGCTAGTTCTCGATCAGCAAAGGCAGATCCACCCCTGAAAAACAAAACAAAACACTCTTACTGCTTAAACAAATGATAACAGTTGGTTGACTTGTTCAACGATGGCAGTTGGGGGCTGAAATAATGAGGGAGAAAAAACAACGACTAAACATAAAAGGCAGCGATGATAAATAACGTAGCCAACGTAAAGGGTGTCCAATATTTGGCACTAATTATAAGTTTTATTTCACAGAATAATTAGACTAGATAAACAAATGAAATGTTATACATTGATATTAGTTATAATTGACGTTTAATTACAAAGATTAATGAAATGCTTGCCATTGCTGACAATGAGATGGTGGAGTCGAGTTTGAAAGGCCTTTACAGATAGTTGTCTCATGCCATCGGGAATCGATTGAATTACAGTTGAGATCCTTTGTTTCAACTCTCTTGTATGGCTAACCGGTGTTTCATAGACTTTGTCTTTCAAATATCCCCACAACCAGAAGTCATTGACACTCAAATCAGGAGAACAACTAAACCAATTTATTCCACCTCTGGTGTGCTTTCTCGAATCCAATGCGATCAATCTTTGTCCAAAGGCTTCTCTGAGTTTAGCGAATACTTGTTGAGTCCGATGAGGAGTGGCACCGTCTTGTTGAAACCAATGATTTTCAATAAGACCATTTCGATTAGCCAAAGGAAGAAATTAATCCAAGATTTCGGTCTGATAGACATTAGAATCAATAGTTTCATCCACAAATATATGTGACTGATAGCGCACCAAACAATGACACATGAGGGTTCTGAAGGTAATAGCGACGGCGGTGCATACACAGGGCACACATGCATGTTGCGAACACATACAGCACGGAAACAGAAGTCACTTTCTATTGCAAGCAATGGATTAAAATCACGGCCACCCTTGTATTAGCGGAAACGAAGAAAGGAGTTCGTGGTGTCATTGGAGTTCACTTGACACAAGTTCCAATTTTAGGAAACGTCGAGGGCAAAATTAATCCTTCTTTATAGTTTTCCATAGAAAAAGCGATACCTGCAGTATAATTGATTACAAAACAAAATGGCGGATGTTTGTTTGCTTACCAAACTGAAATAATGGAAGAACTTAGCTGGTGACAGCCTGAGGTCCAAAGACTTACGGATGTGCTCATGATTCCTTTCTACCGCAAAACCATACATGTCACCAATCAGGTCACTCGTGTCAGAACTGAATTTCTGTCCTCTTGCTCAGAACAACGTTGCCTCGATAGCTCGGGACAACGTTAAACCAATTATGAAGCCTACACGGTCCGTCGTCCATGTCCAGTCAACTGCCATTGGAACCGAAGGCCCACCCATGACTCCATCTGGCCTCTGAATCACCTGGACCATTTCTATTACTCGAACGAGCAACTCGAACTGCCACCGCTTGAGCGAAGACCACTCGCAGTTGCGATCAATGTCTTCTTCGAATATACAGTTAAAATTGCTTACTATATACCAAGCATGTAATAAAAAAACTGCTTTTCGATAAAATCTAAAAATGAGAAAATACAAGAATTAAACCGGACAAAATGTCATTCAAATGCAATTAACGCTCACAATCGACAATGAGAAACGTTGACGTTGGCATCCTTCGTATTTCAGGTGGCTGGGTTTAAACTTTGGCGTTGGAAGATAGTAGTCTCTCTGAAGCTTCTAGAGTGGTAAAAGCTAATGGTGGCCCAGATATTTGTGTATTCTGAACATACCAAGGATGACTTGGATATCTCCACCATAAGTCATCAAACATGTAACGATCTTGAAGGCCAATAAGAAACGCTAAACGCTCTTTTATAAGAAAATATCACGTGACTTCTATCACGTGATGAGACAGCCAATCAAAATCACTTCAGTGGCGCCATCAACTGTCGTTTGTGTTGCTTTTCCCACACAAAATTAAAATTTCTCTATCTTCTAAATCAGATCTTTCCTAAAGTTGAGACCGATGTCATTCGACTCAGCTCGATTAAGAACTTTCCGTCACGTCAGCTAAAGTAAACACCTACTAAAATAATATATAAACGATTATTTTAACCTATTTAGAGACTAATTTGATAATTAATATTATAGAACATAAAAATTCATGATATGCAGTGTTTGGACACTAATAAGGAACTTACAAAACAAAATGTTTCTTTGGAAGTGCAAATTTGAAAGAGAAATATCACAGCACTTCCTTTTGTACGTATTATAGATAATTAGATGTACATCCAAATAACATGTCAATTATTTTTTCATCCATTTCTTTTTGATAGAGTACTGGTACTGTAGGATTACATTCATCAAATGGGAATTTCTTTAAGGAGCTAAAGAAATTAAGATTATAGAGGCATTCTTTTTCTCTCTCTTTTTTGTCCCATCTAGCCTCTTTAGTTTTTCTTCCAGAGTTTCGTTACTCATTCATTTGAACTTCAAATTTGCTTAGTATTCTGTCTCTGACCATATCATTATTTTTTCCATATCACCGTATTACACTAATAATGCCGCTTGAATTTCTTTTTTTAAACATCGTCAACACCCTCAGTCCACACCATAAGGAATATTGAAAAGCCTTGCCAAATAAAAATTGATATCACACTTAAAGTTGCCTTATCTACCTATTTATCATCTAATAACTGTAATTATGTACATACACGAGTCTATTTAAGAAAATTAATATCCCACTACTCGAAAAATGTTTGTACATTTTCTGCCAGGCTGGCGAGACCGTTAGCATATGTTGCCGTAAGCGCTTCTCGTGCGTTCCAGGGTCTTTACGACCTCTATTTTTAAGACCTTTAAAACTCCCTATTCTTTTTCTAACTTCTGAAGTATCATCATAAATTATGAGTCATTAGTTCTTGTTTCATTGATTAATCCAATGTCACGTAATTGTCAACAACGATTACACCAGTTTTTTTTTAATTTTTTTCCTCTTGTAGTGAACTCTATGATTATTTTTTTCTTTTCAGATAACTCGGGTTATGACCAAATATGTTTAGATTGCAGTCTTGTAGTTCTTGATTTAACAACACGGAAATTTCTACAAATTTCAAAGCTAATAATGTTTTATAGGAAGTGATGGGGGAGGGTATGCCGTGTAATCAGTATTTTCGTTGTATTCATTAAAGTAATCGCATGACTTCAGTAGTTATTCAGCTCTTCTTTTTATAAAATAGAAATTATGAAATTTCAGTGTTTCTCCCGTTTTACTCTCCTGAGAAGGTAAAATAGGATAGACGCAGTCAGTCCCAGTTTCACGTTTTCAAGAAAGAATACATGGCTTGCATATCATTTGGAACCATAGCTTATGACCTAATTTTGTAAATATTGGCCTATAGCTACTTTTATAGGAAACGATTTTTCGAAAATGTGTCTGAGAAGACAATCAACACCAAGTTCACAGAAACTTGACGTCCTTATTTAAAAAAACAGTTTTCTTTATTTCCTTCCTGTTTTTTTAAGGTGAATTAAATGGTTTAAAGTTTTGTACACTTGCTTTTTCAGAAATTTCCATGACATCTTTTTTTAAGATCGCAAATTTCACACTACGGATTAAGCTGTTAATTTCTGAGCATATTGTATTCGTAGGGTGGCCATTTGTGTTTTTGGTTGAGATGGAGCTTTTAACTTAAGACGATATTTGCTGTTAGAAACTCTTGAAGGGCACTTGGTTCAAAAGGTAATGTTTCTTACGTACTTTTATCATATTGACAAATAGGTTTTCCTAAGAGTTTAAATTGGTCATTTGCTAGTTTAAAGGTTGACTTAAAAGCCAATCAAGGGACTGAAGCATATGTCTAGTGTGAGATGGAAACAAATAACATAACCACACTTTTTCAGTTTAAATGGGAGCTGCGTTTGTCTGAAATTAAAAATATTAGTTTCTCTAAGTTCCTTTAATGAGTATATTCAATCATTCATCAGATATAACCGTCTTAATTCATTTCCTGTCACCTACAACACCTTTGAATCTGGGTGGAGCATAGTCAAAAAATATTTTTTTCAAAAAACAAAAGAGAGAAACAAAAAGTTTTCTATTATATTACAATATCCAGTTATAGTTGTAGTTTTGTTATTCTCCTCTCACTTATAATACATACTTGACGTTATCTCTTTATGGGAATTACTTTCGGAGATTTGGTGGCAGAAGTCTTAACTATTGTTTCACTCCTATTACAAATATTGCTCAATTGTCACGCGCATAGCTTAAATTGTCAAAAAAACATTCACTTTGTTACATTTAGACTCAGAATAACTAATCAATAAATAGAATTTGTTGTCCAATTCGCATATAACTGCAACATACAACAAATGAACAGTTAGTTCTCTGTTGTATAGTGGCGGTCAAGTGTTTTGAAGAACGTCGTAATTTACCACCGTTTTCCTAATTTCATGACGGTGTCCACTTGGTTAAATTTCATAAGCCTCCCAAAAACTTTCTTTTGTACTTTCTAACCATCTGTAAATGAAAAATAAAAATTGGAGAGTCCATTTTACAAAAATACGGGCCATTTTAAAGATGCCTCCTAATTTGAATAACGTTTTTAGCAAGATTATCATTGGATCAATGTAAAAAAGATCTACGCGTGCTTGACAACTAAATGAAAGGAAGCACTTCGGTTCAATCAACTTGACATTCAACTTACAGCATGTGTCTAAAATGACAATTATTCTAGTACTACCCATATACCAATACTTTGATATTTTTGTTTCAGTTTTTATTTTAAACGCTTCCTTTAATAACTTGTCTGTGTTGGTTTTTCCCCTTTCTTACACTCTCCCTCTATCGTTTTTCCCCAATGTCCTTTTCCTCTCTCTTCTCTTGAGTTTCCCTACTGCTCTTTTCTTTTTCTCCCTCTAATCGTCTTCTTTTTTCTCTCTCGTTCTTTCTCTTCGCCCTCTTTTTCACATTTTTCCCACCCCTCTCTATCACTCACTCACTCGCTCTTTTGTAATTGAAAAATGATTTTATATGGCCTTATAGCTTTAGCACAGTTGTGTAATACTGCGTTTCTTTACCTAGTCCGATTTTCTTTCGCACGCTGACTTTATAGTACTATCCTATCTAATTTTGATACAAAACACTTTCTTAAGTTGGCCATTTCTTTGCTTTAATGTCCACCAATTGTTACGTATTATATGTTACTTTTTCTTTATTCTTTAATAATCATGTTAATTTTAGCATTTATTAATATGAATTTTACTTCGTACAAGCATGGCGATGAAAATTGACACTGAATGTAACAAAATTTGCACTTGTTTAAATTGAGACAAAAATGAAGTGTGCTGTATGTGATTATAGGTGATAAGTAAATGTAACAAAGAAAATAAATGGTTGTTCTTTGAAGGCGATTTCTTTGTAAAGACAACTGGATTGATTCTTAATCTGGAAAGGAAAATTCATTCCATAGTAAAAAGGAACTGCTTAAACACATGATAACAATAGGTTGACTCGTTAAACGATAGCAGTTGGCGGCCGAAAATGAAGGCGAAAACCAACGATTGAAGGCAAAAACAACACAAGCAGCGAAGATTAGAAGCAGGAATAACGTAGACAACGTGTGAGGTAGGTAAAAGTGGCGGCGATGCATGCACAGAATATAAAATTCATCAGCTAGAACGACGGAAAACGGATTTTTATCTGTTCAGCCTGGGGGCAACTCTTCATTTCAGAAGACGAAATCAAAATTACACACATGATTTTTTCAGGTTATTTGAAGACTCATTAAAAAAAACTTGGTAAAAGCAGTAAATGACTAATATTACCAACATAAAGATAGCCGTACTCGTCAAAACCAAGCAAGCCGAAACTTTGCAAAAGTTTAGGTTGCATATGGTTTCATGAGTACAACTCTTAGGAATGCCAGTCATTTCAGCAATTTCACGAACTTTAATGCGACGATCTTCCCTAATCAAACGCTCGACAATTGTGCAGTTGTCATCCGGGCGTGAGATTCCTGGTCTGCCTCTTTTCTTCTCTAGATCATCGCTCAGCTCTGTTCGTCCATTTTCTTTTAGCTTATAACGTTCGGGTCACAAATGCCCTCTAATCTGCGATGAATTTTGTTCTGATTAACTCCTTCGGCTTGCAAAAATCTAATTCCACGCACCTCACACTTCGAATACTCTGCGGTTACGCATGCCATGTTTGTTTCCCGAAAGCTAAATTGAGTCTTAAACAAAACAACATGCATATGATAGCGATATTGCACAGGCGCAGTTTGTATCACAGCCACCTGTACCTTTAAAATCGGATACTCCTCATACATTACGTATCTTTAACAGGAAAAGGTAAAATGTATAAATTAGACCATTATGATTTTTTTTAGTTTGTGGATATAATCGTTTTCCCCGAGGATGGCTTGACAGGTTGGCAGCTAACACAGAACACTATAGAGGATTTCAGCACGGCTGTTCCAGATCCGGATCTGGCAATGTCACCGTGCTCGACACCCAGCAACTATTCCAAGGTACGCCTTACTACAGACTGTTTTTATGATTAAATCTGAAATGATTGCCTTGTATTGCAGTTCTTCGTAGACCTTTCTTGCGCCGCCCGAACTCACAAAATGTACACTGTCGTGAACTTAATTGAAAGGGACTACGACAGCGTCCCCTCTGCAAAAATTTATCACAACACCAACGTTGTCTTTGACAAGAATGGGGGAGTTATCGCGAGGTAAGTTTCATATACTGAACATTTTCATAAGTTATTTATTTTTTGAGATTTCTCTAATTTTATAAATCACTACATTGTTCTTATTTTTTAAAGGTGTTGTTAACAATAACACAAGCAATTTTCCAACAACTTAATGCAACCGTACACTATTTCAGATTTAGAAAAGTCAACCTGTTCAACGAGCCCGTATATGTCCCTGGCAACAGCACGGTCACGTTCAAAACCAACTTCGGCGTGACGTTCGCGATGTTCATCTGCTTCGACATCATGTTCAAGAATCCGGCCATAGATACCTTGTCAGATCCAACCGTGAATGACGTGGTCTACTCAACTGCGTGGTTTTCAGAACTGCCATTTTACGAAGGCATGTAGTCCGGTGAATCGGCAGTACCCCGTAATGATGGCTGTTTTAGCTTTGAGCATCCAACACGGTTACGCGAAGTCCCACGGAGTCAACTTGCTGGCTTCGGGCCTAAACTGGCCGGCCATGAAGAACGGAGGCAGCGGGATCTACTTGGCCGACGGGAGCATAGCAGACATTTACATATCCGGCGGAAAGGGATCTAAGATAATAATACACGACGTTCCCATAATTACCAAGAAAAGTCCCCCTTCCAGCTGTTCGGTAAGTTTGCCGATTGTTCGTTTTATTTATTAATTGTCGTCCTTTTTGTTAGGTAACGAACAATCCACAGAAAAAAAGCCTTGGACTGCCTGGGGGCAAATTGCCTGATATTTCTTCTTTTAGAACCTCCATTGAAAATACCTCCAATTACACTTTTAAGTCGCTGAACTTAGATAAAAAGGAAATATCTGAAACTATCTGCAGTGGTACCAGCAACTTCTGTTGTTCATTTAATATAACTGTTAGCAGAAATTCCAGTGTTCAGCCAAATTACGTTTATAAGTAATAATATTATACTAAATCATAAAGCATTTTATAATATGAAAATTGTTGTAGATTACTTGCATACTATGGCGTTACTAAAGTAAGTATGACTAGGAGCTTTGGATTGCGAAACTGTGGTATAGTTGCCTGCTTAAACGATACCGTCAGTACTTGTGGAGGCAGGCACAGTGAGGCCCCCACAGGAATTATTTTCGAACGAATATCAATGAAGGGAAATTTCAATTTAAATACCACACATCCACAACCTGCCACTTTAACTTATGACCTCAAACCACTTAGTGATTATTCTTACTGTATAAACCATGTCGGAAACGAGGTAGAAATTGAAATGAGTACCACACAAAAGCTTGACTCACTTCTAACATTCGGCATACATGGAAGAGACTTTTCCCATGATGATCAACCATCCGGTCCCATCAATAGTGCATGTTTCTTCATTATGAACATTTACATGCTATGCGGTATAAGTGCCCTTATATTTATGTTACTAGATTAAATTGACAATATTTTTTTATTTTTAATTTGTTTATAGAACATATATTTAAGTCTGTTACATGTGATCACTGTAAATATAAGCTAGAAGTACTTAGATTTTTTAATATTTACATTAGATTAGAATGCAGTTCTCAGATCTGTTCAATTTAAAGAAATTGTACAAACCATACTTTTATTTATTTTACTTCAATTTTTCTACAATTTCGGTAGCTGCCGCAGAATATGCTACACCGCTTGGAACAGAAGAAATACACCACATCCAAGGATTTCATATTTCTTTTTTCAGTGCAAGCCTTTTATTGACTACATTTTGTGAGTATCTGGGTAACTGTAGCGTCAATGTCAGTTGATCACTTTGAGTGTGTATGACTACCAGCATTTTATCATTAGCACCCTTATAAGCCATTTTCTTTATCTACTTTTTCTTTATTCTGGCCCATCCATCTTTGTCTCATCAGTTTAAGTTGGTTGCGCGGGAGTCCTCGTTAATCTTAAGTTTACACGAGCTTCCAATTGAGCAACATTCTGTTAGCTTAAATCCGTATAGTTAAACATCAACACTCTGACAAAACTTTTTCCACTTTTAAAGGATTGGTTTTCTTTTTGAAGAATCTTTCCAAGTCTACATTTATATCGGCTAATATTTTTAACGTTTCGTCGGTTATCGCAACTATTTCCAAACGTTTGAAGCTATAGGTTGAAGACCAATATGACCTCTACGGTAAACCAAGGAAGCTGAAACTTAGAAAATATCTTCCTTCAAACAGATGGTGTGTAGGCACTCCATTTGTTAGTCATTTAAAAGACTCGATTGTAAAAAATGCCTTGTACTCATAACTGCAACTGCATAAATAGACCACAACATTATATCTGGTAACATTATTCAGGGTAATGTGTATGTAAACACACAGCATCGCATCTCCTTCAGTAGCTTGACATATTTGATTCTATTGTGGCTTTTTCTAATTTTATCTTAGTTCTATCTTCTTCAAGGGTCGTATCACTTTTCTCATGTTCGCTTATGGTTATCTTGTTTGTCATGTCATCTACTGCATCATTGCGTATATCCTTTTCCACCGCCTTTTTGTATTCAAGTTGTAGGTACTACCTGATGCTCACTCGTATCAATTTACTCACCACAGCTACATATTGTGTGTGGATTCTATCATGAAGCGCAGCACATCTAGACATACCAAAATTGGTGCGATTAACGAATTTTTTAATACCATCCTGCGATATTAATATGTCCATATGAGATGACGTACAATTTCTCTTCTAATTAAATTATAAGTCATCTTCTGGATGTCTTTAAGATCGATGTTCAACTATATTGATTCTTCTATCTCCTCGTTGCCGACAGCGTCCAGATACTCGTCTGCCCTGATGAAGTTAGTTCTAAAGATTTTAATTTCTCACGTTCAATATGTTCAGACCATCTTCTTTATCTATTATCACTCTTAACTTGATATTTAAGAACTCATCTAGTATTATTTATTACTTCTAGGGGCTAAATTAAACTCCCAATCGTCTTCAATTTGCAAGCAATAATATTTTATAAGAACATTGTTTAATTTGTCTTGTTTTACATCTTGGTGGTTTTTTAATGTTACTTTTCGTCAATTTCTCCGTTTTGTAACGGCATTTTCATCACCAGTTGGATCTATAAAAAAATCTACATTTTTTCAGAAAGTGGAGACATGAAATTAGATTCATCTGCACCTTATCCTCTTACTATAAAACTACACGTTGTTTTTACTGCATCTTATGTTGCATCTTACCTAAGCTTCAAACCAGTATGTGCTATTACATCGTTTTTGTCTTTATCGCTTTGTTTTCGACATTCACCAGGTGTATTGCTAGATCTTTATTTTAATATCAACAGTTCATCTGAGATTCTTCCGCAATTTTAGCATCTTAACTCCGTGAGCTGAAGTTTACTGTTTGCTCCATTTCTCTCATTTTCTCTCGCCCATCCAGTAATTAATTAAAAATTAACAGTCAAAATTCTTATGAACACTTGCAAAAAAATTCTAAGACCGTAATTTCTAGATTAATCACTAGATTAAACTCACTGCAGTGAACAATCTTGAACTTTAAAAATAAATCCCCAGTATCCCCCACTCGTTATTTTTCTAGTTGTAAACTGATATTAGCTCTTTAATGTAGATTTTAAATTTTTGTAATATTTAATTGGTTTCCAGGGTCTTTTTGACATCCATGATTGACTTATTTGACCCCAGGAAGGTTTTTGTCAAAAACCGAATACTGGCCATTCAAGAATTTACAGTCTACGTCATGACATCATGTCAACTTAAAGAGAATGAGTCAGATTGTGCATCAAACCTCAGGAACACTTTCATAACATGAATGATATTTCTCGGCTCGGTTCTTGCTCATCTTTTTTTATATCGTTTACTTCCAAATTATCCAAATGTCGTCCTTATTAATAAACACAATACTTAAAGTGTATGTTGACGACAAGTTTTCCGGCCTTGTCTAATATTTAAGACATCGTTCAGTAAGTCCCGGGACTAACTAAGTAAACAACATTTGTTTGCAAAATTCATTTTTATCCATCAACATAATCACCTTCAACATAATTCATTTCTACGCTTTTAACTTTTCGATACCATGCTTGTACATCGATTTGTCCTTGATTAAAATAAGCTTCAATTTTCACGTTCAATTGTTCAGATCCAATCTTTTCACTCTAACTTGATATTTAAGAACTCATCTAGTATTATTTATTACTTCTAGGGCTAAATTAAACTCCCAATCGTCTTCAGTTTGCAAGCAATAATTTTTATTAAGAACATTGTTTAATTTGTCTTGTTTTACATCTTGGTGGTTTTGATGTAACTTTTGTCAATTTCTCCGTTTTGGTGGCATTTTTCATCCAGTTGGATCTATAAAAACTACATTTTTCCAGAAAGTGGAGACATGAAATTAGATTCATCTGCACCTTATCTTCTTACTATAAAACTATACATTGTATTTACTGCGTCTTGTGTTGTATCTAACCTAAGCTTTAAACCAGTATGTGCTATTACTTTATCGCTTTGTTTTTGACATTCACCAGGTGTATTGCTAGATCTTCTTTTTTTTTAATATCAACAGATCATATGAGATTCTTCCGCAATTTTAGCATCTCAACTCCGTGAGCTGAAGTTTACTGTTTGACAAACAGCCCTTTGAATCGTCGACTCGTTGTTGCTTTTGTTCCATTGTGAGCAAACGCGGCACCCATTTGGAAAAGACCTTTTTGATGCCCAATTTTTCGTGTAAAATTGTAGACGCACTTCCAATTGATATGTTGTACCATCTTGGCAATCTCACGAACTTTCAGTTTGCGGTCATCCATCACGATTTTCAACACTTGCTTGATATTTTCCGGAGTTCCTGCTTCATTTGGCCTACCCGAGCATTCCGCATCATTTGTATCAGTGCGGCCGCGTTTGAAATCAGCATACCACCGGCAAACCGTTGTTTTCGACGGAGCACAGTCCGGATAACATTTTTTAAGTCATTGCTGAGCTTGCATGAATTTTTTTCTATTACATAGCAATGTTTTATCAACATGCGAAATTCGTTTTTTTCCATTTTTTTACAAATGTAAAAGTATCGTCACTTTCACCACAGTAGCTTTGCTGTTTATGGTCCGATTGACGTGAAAATTAGACAGGTGTCATTTGAATGTTAGTTCTTTCGAAAAACGAAGTGGATTTGATATTACTAACGCCATCTGTGGGTTAGTCTCGGGACTTGTTGAACGATGTGTTATTATATGACCACAGTTCATCGACGACTCACATCCTTATTTAATGGGCACCGAAGCTTTCATTACTCATGGACATATACAGTAGGGTTGTAAAATACCATCTGCAATAGACACTTTACCTGCATATCGCGCCCTACCATTCTCTTTGCCGGATTTTTTTTTTTGAAAATGTACCATCACCACTTTCTTCGCGCGAACTTTGATTATACAAATTTATTCGAAAATTTTTTTTTGGCTACGTTTATCGCCGTAATCATAATCAGGCAACTTCTTCGGACTTCACTTCGAGCATTAAACCCATTCTTGTAGTCAATAGGATTATTTTCGATTACAAAGTGGCAGTACATTCCTCCATTCAACCCGAATTTTGGCAACGTTGTGGTCAGATAAGTATCAACTAACTGTTTTGTACCATTGGGGAAAATGATTCATTAGGACTTTTTTGCTACCTGCATTCAAGTAGAAGTAATCTTCAATCTAAGTTTATAATCTCTCTAATACTCTAACGGGATGTCTAATAAAAGAGCTCATGGTTGTATGTAAAAAAATTCAAGTTACATGTAACATGTGAAATGTTAATTTTATTAATCTGGTGACAAATCAAGGTAATTCTCTTCCAAATAGTTTCTTGGGCACCTATATACCGATGCCATTGTTCGTGGCAATCTTCTGGGTATTTCTAAGGTACCAAAATGGCGTTCTTTTAAATGGTTTAGACGGTCTGACGTTAAAATGCTACACTTTTTCCACATTCTTGTACATTTTTGAGGTTTTACCTGTACCTCTCCTACCGTTAGGTGTAGAGGATAAAATACACCTTTCTTTTAAAAATTTCATCTTTCCGTGCGAAATAAAAAATATTAATAATTCTACATTTGCATCAAATCCTATCTTGCTCTGTCTCTATAACTAAACTCCACTCTATTTGTGATGCCTCTGTCATTTATCACTTCACTAGCCTTTCCCTTAAACACTCCACATTTCTCCTCCTTCTAAACCCCAAGCCCATCAGGGATGCTGAACAACTGAACTCCCCTTCACTCACACTTATTTCCCCACTTTCACACTGATTCTCCACTATTTTATCATTGTTCTCTATCTAACTCTGTCCCTTGCTGAAATTTCAACCTGCTTCCATGAGATTCCTCTTGCCTTCATTATCTTCGCCACCTCTCCATCCCACGTCATCCTTGGTCTGCCTTTCTCTTTCCAATGGATTTTTCCTCTCATATTTTTCTAACTTGTCTTTCTTCGTTCAGTCTTTTCATGTGCCCCCACCACCTCAGCTGTGCTGTCTCTATGATCTTCTTGACACTTCGGTGTCCAATCTTTTCCTTATTTCTTCATTTCTTATTTTATCCATTAACGTAACCTTAGCTGCTTTTCTAAGATACTCTATTTCTAACACCTGAATCTTTTTAAGTTGTCTCTCTGTCAGTACCCATGTTTCGCATCCATACAGTAGCGTCGGCAAATATATGGTTTTATAAATTGACATTTTTATTTGATTACTAATTTCTGCCTTGCTAATGAACCGACTTTTCATACTATGGAAGATCTTTATTTCTACTTCTTGCTTTCCTCCTTCCTCTATGGTTACTCCTAAGTACTTTAGGTTTTTTCTTGTTCCACTGCCTGATTATTTTTTTTATGCTTATTTCTCGCTCATTATTATTATTTATCACTACTACCTTTGTCTTGCTTATATTTATTTTCATTCCCTGTTTGACCAACTCTTTCACCCATAAATCCACATTAAATTGTAACCTTGTTTCCGTATCTGCCAATATTGCAATATCGTCTGCAAACACGCATTCACTCACTTCCACTGGCATCATTTTATAGTATCCTACCGTCAACTTCTTGCTTTTGCTGCTTACTTTTGTGATTATTTCATTCATTAAAATGATAAAGAGCAGTGGGCTAAGGTTTCCGCCCTGTCTCACTCCTTGTGTGGTTCTGAATTTGTTTGTTTCCGTATTGTTATTTCTTACTATATTCTCCGTTTTACTGTATAATGATTTTATAGCTTCTGTCAAATCTTTTGCTGTGTCGTCTCTCTTCAGTATGCCTCATATGTTCTTTCTCACCACCTTGTTGAATGCTTTTTCCAGATCCACCCAACATAGCGATACCCCTCGATAATTTGCGCAGTCTTTCTTATTACCTTTTTTTGAAAATAGGTACTATTACTGCAATTTTCCACTTATTAGGTACTGTTTGTGTTACCCATGATTTATTTAATATTCTTTGTAGTAACACCATTCCTTCTTCGCCCATTCCCTTCAGTAGTTCTGCTTTTAGTCCATTTACTCCTGGAGCTTTCCCGTTTCTCAACTTTCCTATTGCCTTTTTAACTTCTTCTAAACTAATGCCGTCCCTTATTTCATCCGCCTGTCTGCTCTCTCTCTCTCTCTCTTTTCCGGTTTTCTTATAATTTTGTGCTCCTTCTTCCGCTTTCTCCTCTGTTATCTCTTCTCCATCTAACATATCCCGGAAATATTGCTTCCATCTTTTCATAACTTTGTCCTCCTCCATTAATATCCTTCCCTCCATAATCTGTTTCGTCCCGATTTTTCTTCCTTTATTTCTCATGTTCTTCAGAACCCATAGAATAACTTTTGGTTTGCCCCTTTCCATCTTGATTCCAAATTCTTCCCATTCCTTAGCTTTAGCTATTTTGACCTTTTTCTTTACTATTTTTCTCGCTCCCTTATAGCTCTCATACGCTTCATCACTCTTCCTTTGTAAATAGTTTTTCCACGCTTTCTTTTTTATTTTAATAGTGTTTTTAATTTCTTTGCTCCACCAACTTGTTCCTCTTTTCATTTCTCTTGTTGAGGTTAACCCCCAGAATTTTGCTCCTGCCCTGTAGATGATTTCTTTAAATTTTTCCCACATCACTTCAATGTTTATTTCCGATATCTCTTGTTCCACTTCTTGTATCCCCTTCCTGACCTATTCTGTGTACTCCTCTCTTACTTGCTGGTCTTGCAATCTGTGTATCTTGATCGCCTTTATTTATTTCTTCTTTATTTTCCCTATTATCCTCTCTTCATCCTTTTCTTTTTTATTTTCCATTTTTACTATTAATAGGTAGTGGTCTGTCGATAATTCTGCTCCTCTGTAAACTCTCACATCCTTCTCACATTTCTTCCGTTATTATATAGTCAATAACTGATCTTTCATTTTCCCTGGTTCCTCTAAGTGTATTTATGGCAGTCCTTGTGCTGATATAAAGAGTTTTGTATCACCAGACCGTTCTGCATACAAAAAGCAATTAAATTCTTTTCATTGGTATTACTTGTAATTTATCCATATCGTCCCAATTACCCCTTGCCTCCCTACAATCTCTTCCAATTCTTCCATTGAAGTCTCCCATAATTATCGTGGGGTTATCTGATTCTTCATTTAATATTTGAAGTTCTTACCAGAACTGCTCCTTTTCTTTCTTCGCATCACTTTCTCCCGGTCCATATGCTATTATTACGCCCAATTTCTCCTGCTTACATCGTGCAAAAGTTACTTTTATTGCCCTTTTGCTCACTGTTTTCCACTCCACTAATTTACCCATGTACTTCGGCTTTATCAGACACCCTACCCCTGCCGTAGCTCTTTCCCGCACGTCTACTCCACTGTATAACAGCCAGTAACCTTCTATTATTCATTCTCCTACTCCTTTCCTCTTCGTCTCTGTGATTGCTATAATTTCTTAATTTCTGGATTAATTCTTTCTCTTTGCTATTTAAACTTCTAATATTCCATGTTCCTATTCTGTCCCATGTATAATTGTTAGACCCAAACCAACTTTTTTGGTATCCTGAGGCTATAATTCATCCAGAAATGTGAAAAACTGGGTAGGTCAAGTTTCCGCCGATTACATTACTTTCCTTATTCTAGGATAAAGAAAGTAAAATCAAATATGGGGTTCAAAAATAACGTTAACTCGAGGAAGAGAGCTGTACAAAATAATAGAAGAATACAACATACACTACCTAAGCACATATGAACCAACGTATTAGCCAACAGATCTCGACAATTCCTAAGGAATGGGACACGAGAAATAAATTTTAACAGCATTCAGCATTAGCTTGGTGAAGTTTGATTAATTAAAAACTTTTTTGGATTTGGTGGTATCGATTTTGTATAAAAGAGAGATTGGATACAATGCTGTTGAAATAACAATACCAAAAGTATAAGCAGAGTTAATTTTAGAGAAGAGATCTTTGGATTAATTTTAAATGCAGAAGTGGATGATAAGAATTTTAGTGTGTGTCTTCAAAGGTCTGCAAAGCGATTATTGATGTGTCTGTCTGAAAAATTAACGTGGCAGGGCTATAATGGGAATAAAAGTTGTTGCAGAATGAAAAAGAGAGTTGGAGTAAATAGAGGTAGTAGAAAAGATGAATAAATAAATAAAGATGGATATATAGAAGGGAATCAAGAGAAATATTTATAGATTAGATTAAATTTAAATGTAAATGTAAGTTTGCGGTTAGGCAAGGATTTTGATTTTGTGTAAAGGAAAGTGTCCAACAACACTAAAACTCAAATTTGATACTTTACAAGCTTTTTTTGAGTTATAAATTTGTCGGTTTTAGTCGGCACTTTTAAGGAACGATAAGGTTTTCAACTACCCTGGTCTACCTCATGATAGCGAAATACTTTTTATCTTTATTTAAGTTTGTATGCTTTTTTAATTTTATAAGTAAAATAAATAAAAGTAAATATATGTTGCAAAAATTTGTATAAACTAACTAAAGAATACAATTAAATTTTTTTATTATTACATCATATCTTTAATATATTTTTTGAACACCCTATATATTATAGCAGCAAAAATGTCCTGCCATCTATTCTTAATATACAGAATGTCCCCGTATGCAAACACCGGATCTGTGTTTTTATACTCCAACTAATTTAAATTCTTCAAAGCCATGGTATTAACGATAAATATATGAAACCTTCAATATAACCAAATGTACACGTTTTAGCGCATTGCCCCCCCAAAACCTCCGCCGTTGCTACCAAGCATCGAAGATGAGCTGCAAGATTATTTAATTCGGCCGGAACGACTGACCATTCATCAATATGAAAATCATCAACAGTTTTGGCCCCGCGTCCCCGATCCCATGCAGCTGCTTAACTATGACATATCCCCTTTGTTCACCACTCTTAGAGTAAAACGATCTTTTGCCTAATGCACAATTTCCTTATATGATTGTTTGTATAGGTGCAGCGGGATTTCGACACGGGTGAGATTACAGACTACCACGAGGTTCCCATACAAGGTGCTGGGAATACTGCTAAGAACTCCATGTCGCTAACAAGAGCTCCTGCTCCTCCTGCCGAGGCCACCTGGGGCAGCATATCTAACTTTCCCTTCTGGCCTGCTGGCTTTTTTGAAACCGTTGAGGTGGTGCCAAAACATGATGATAATTTTGAACATGAAGGTGCGTTTGTAATTGTTGGAAACTCAAGTGTGTAGAATTTCTTTTCAGCTTTACTGACAGTTCCACCTGGGTTTAGCAGAGGACTAGTGTTCGAAGAAGACGGGTGCACGATAAAGACTGATTTTAATGAAGATGTGCCGGCACAGAAAATGCCTAAAGCGGACACTGTAGTTAATTTAATGGATATCTTTAATCAAGATCAGGATTATTTAGGTAAATGTAATGTTGCTGTATTAATTTGCACTAGTACAAATGCTTTGACATAGGTATTTGGAACACAATTGAGAAAGATGCCAATAAGAGCAGTGAAGAAGATCAAAAGCAAACACCAGATCTTCCAGAAGAAGAAGGTGTGCTGCCAAAAGAGCTGCCGGTGCTTAAAATTTCTGAATCTGTAGGACTGCAAGTTACACAAGGCACTGAATGGGCTGTGCTCTTAGATACTACGAAGCCTGTAACTGACTTCAAAAAAAGAATTCCTGAAATGGCTTTGGAATATGAATTTGAGCTGGACACGTTCCAAAAGCTGGCTATCTTGCAATTAGAACAGCATAATCATGTATTCGTAGCTGCACACACTTCAGCTGGTAAAACTGTAGTTGCAGAATATGCAATCGCCTTGTCGCAGAAGCATATGACTAGAACCATTTATACCTCTCCTATTAAAGCTCTGTCAAATCAAAAGTACAGAGATTTCAGACATAAGTTTAAGGACGTTGGGTTGGTTACAGGCGATTTCCAAATCAATCTGAAAGCATCATGCTTGATCATGACCACAGAAATTCTTCGGTCAATGCTTTATGGAGGCAGTGAAGTTACACGTGATTTAGAGTATGTTATTTTTGATGAGGTGCATTATATTAATGATAAGGAGAGGGGGCATGTGTGGGAACAAGTGTTGATAATGCTACCTGCACATGTGTGCGTTGTGCTGTTGAGTGCAACAGTACCTAATACAATTGAATTTGCCGATTGGCTTGGTCGAACTTATCAGAAAAAAGTGTATGTTGTTACAACTTATAAGAGACCTGTGCCCTTGCAGCATTACTTGTACACTGGTAGTGGTGGCTCTAGCAGGGACAACAGATTTGTAGTCTTAAATGCTGATGGAAAATTTACTTTGGAGGGGTGAGTGTAATGATCTTGTTATGTTACTTATAGTTAGCGACTTAACATTATTCAAATAAACCACTAATAAGATTATTTTTTTATGTAGACACATTTTTTGTGGTCACGCCAAATAACTGAATGAAAGAAAACATGAACTCTTAAGATCACTTGTCCACATTAACAGTTTTATAGATTTTTCTATTGTTTTCAACTGAAAATGAATCAAGATCACTATAGAAATTTAGTAGTCTCATAGGTTAATTCCAAGTTTCGGTTAAAATAAATGGTTTACACTGACGCCGCATATGAGATGCGACAAAAGCTTGGTATATGTGTCTTTTGATACAGTTCTGTGATATCTTCTAACTTGATACAATGTTTGTACAATTGTAAAGTGGTTGTCACTTGGTGGCTCTTACCTCAGCTTTTAATAGTTTTGAGGATTTACCAATTATGAAGGTGACAATAAAGTGTTAATGCATTGTGTGGGTTGTAATATATTTTAGATGCAACATTTTTCTCGTTGTGAAAAATACAAAAAAAAGCATGATTTTAGCACATTGTGATCATTATTTGAATCAACATGTATATCACTTGGTACATTTAATTGTAGGTTTGTATTACGTTACATGCTGAAATTGTGCAGAAAAAGTAAATAGTTCTTCTCTTATCCTTAATATGAAGCAAAAAATAACACAAACTCATCTGAACGGATGTATTAATTTGCTATTTGCGATTCTGGGTGCAATCCTACTCGGGAGCATAGAGTACTGTGCGTTGATATTATTGTATTTTTACCAGCAGTCATCTTAATGTATCAAAGGAAAATATAAATGGCACTTTCAAACCCTTTTTGTTAATGAATGACTCTCAAACGTGTAAAAGTTACATTGTTGCTTTTACCCTTTGCTTCTCCTCCATCCAGGAAATCTGTTGTACACTATCTGTATTATACCCTCCCCTTACAACATTTAATATAAAAATTTAATTTTTAGTGGAATAATCCATGAATTTATTTAATTTTATTAATTTATGAAACAGCGAATTGAGATTCAAGTAATCATGAGAGCTGTGAAATCGAAGATCAAAGAAAGCTTGGAAAAGTAACCCTCAACAATGAGCCAGTTCAACTCTCATGTTCATATGAGAGATCTGCCAAGAAAATATAAATGAAAAGTGTGTTATAGAAAATTCTGGTCTTCTTATTCTTTCTCCATTTCCAAATTATGGCAGTCCTTTTCTTTAATAGTTTTGTGTTGTTGTTTGTATAAATTTTTGAGTCACATTAGATTCAAGATTAATGTTCTACAGTACGAATTTTTTTTTATTCTCTTCAACCAGAGTTCAAATTGGCTTAGGATTTAGTTTGTCTTATATGTTATTGGTTTTAGATCTCCTGTCCTATTGAATCGCTCCTTCTCATCGATTTTTTACAAATCAGCATTTTCGAAAAACCACTAAAATTAAACAAATTGCTTAATTTGGATTTTTCTGTTTAGGAATGCTTTGGTACTTTAGCCTTTTTGTCAATTTTAGGTACATTTATATAGCTCGACACAGATTGTTCTCTCAGATTAGTTTTGATAATATAGAAACTCAATAGAAGCCAAACAAGTGATATTAAAGATAAAATTAAAAATCAAAGTATGAGATTAAAAGGATTTTTAATCTTTTTTATTATTTAAATTTTAGAAGTTTATGTAAATTAAGAATAGTCATCTACTATTTAAAATACTCGTCTTCAAAGAACTTTAAACAATAATAATTCAAAGCAATTTTGAAACCCATCAGATGATTTTTAATCTTGAACATCTGAGTATTTTCTTATATTGAATGACTTAAATACAACTAGCATTCTTCAAAAGTCAATGGCAAGATTTTTTATCCTCAATAAACTTGGAAATGCTTGCGTTTTTACTTGTTGTCCAGTTATTTTTTTGTTCCAACTTAATATAGAAGGAAATGAAGAGGAGAACATTATCCTCCAAAGTGTCAAGTGTATTTAGTATGGTTTAAATCAAGAGAAACCTTACTAACGAGTCTATGTGTTAGATATAGTTTTCTCCCATAGACTCATTTACAAGATTTACTTGATGGGGGGAGCGTGCATTAACTACCATAAACACCAAAACAGGTGTCATTATTACCCTAGTGTTGAATAATCACCTGCCTCCAAAGTGAGATGCTGGTTCTCTTGATTATATCAACTTTTAAGTTGGGACAGATGTATACACGTTGTAATACACTGTGCAAAGAGAATTTGGACTTACCTGTGAACAATCCCAGCGTCACTGGTTATGAATCCAAGCATGATTTATGCCATTGCTAGAAGGGTTCTTCTGTAGCTTAGTATCAATAGAATATATCTCATAGGTCTATAAGCATACCATGTTCCATAAGTCATTGAACAATGATTTGTTTATAAATTTGTACTCAGTTACCTCACTATACTGTGTAATCGTCATTTGACATCTCATATATGTGTTTTCTATTCTATAGATATATCATAGTATCATTGAGTAAAATTTTCAGTTTTTTGGAACCTTTATAGTCTCACAATTATACTTTGTGGAACGTAAAGTTTCCGACTCAGTGCTTGTCGAGTTACAAGTTCAAGTTAGCTAGATGATCCAACCTTGTTGAGTATATTATCCATATGGGTACAATAACTTGTAGAGTGTAGAACCTAGAGTTCCTTACTCACTTTTCTTTGATCCTTAATTTATAAATTATATAATACTTCCTAAAAATTATAAACAATGTTTATACATTATCTATCAAATAATAAACTAAACATGGTCCCAGATTTCATCTCATTAGGGGGTGAACAATTGTGCTAGAAAAATTTGATGAACTGTTATTACTTGATATTTTTGCTTAATCAAGTCAATTGAAAACATTAACTTTTCTGACACATGTAACGAAAATTCATTTTTAAGAATTGAGTTCTTAATGTGTTTCGATTATTTATTCGAGGAATAAGTTTTCACTGCCTTTAAAATTTAGTCGATCATCCAGGCGTTAGTAAATGTTTTGTCTCTGAGAAGTCTGTTGTGATTATAGTTAGTTGTATTCTCGAAGAGCAACAACTGAGTGTTGATGCTAGAGCGTGAAAAATTTCAAAATTTTGTTTGCTGTAGTTGCTACATTGTCTGAGAGTTAAATCTATGAGTTTCCTTTCAAGTATACAACGGACAAAAGGAAGTGGAAAATTCAGATTTTCAAATTTACCACATTTCAGTTCTCCAAAAGGGTGCCGTTATGTTGCCAAGGGAATAACTGTACATCCTTAGATTTTATTTTTGGCTACTCTCATATATTTTTTACCTATTAAGTTTTACCTATAAAGTTGTTTTTAGAAAAACTCTCACGTGTCTGTTATTGTTACCTGCAAAGTTGTTTTTAGAATAACTTTGAACAAATTGCTCAGACCTAAAAAAATTGTTTGTATTACTTAAATTTGACTATTGTTACCTTTGAAATGTTTTTTATTGAGAACTTACAGGAAATCCACAATCCTACTATATCTTAAAATATATCAAAACTCTACTTATTGAAGGCCATTTTTTTCATGTGATGTTCCTAGAGAGGGTTGTTGGATTAATGTTCCTTTTGTTACAAAGCTCAGGACATTATTGCCAGAATAACAAATTTTACACCAATATATGTTGCACGTTAAAACTTTCATTAGGATATTTTAATAAACACCTTTTGTTGTATCCAATCATTGTTAGATAATCTTTCCCATAGATAAACTCACAAATTTGGTTAGTTTTTCTGGCGTTTTGTTAGTGCCTGATTATTAACTTTCTTCAGCGGAGCTTACAGTAGAAAGTTAATGAGATTATCATCCTGTCTGTCTGTCTGTGTGTCTGGAGACACTATAACTTCCGTTCTATTCAACGGATTCACTTCAAACTTGGCATACACACATCTTAGGTCAGTACCTTTCATGGGATTGATTTTCAGCCAAATCGGTTAACGGCAATCGGAAGTGACCGTTACAATTAGGCACCGCTGTAGAAAGTTTCCTTTACGGTATTACACCGTTCTTGTTTTTAATGCTTAACATCTGGACTAGACTTCTAGTCTAGGCTTTTTAAGAAAGGAAAGTTTGTTGCAAGTTAGCCTAATTTTACCGAAAATTTGTTGGCCATTTTAATAATTTCAAAACGGTTCTAACACCACATAATTGTATACAGCCTAAATCAACTGATGTGATGCTAGATAGTTAATTGATATAAGGGATAACTACAATTTTTTATTAACTAAAGCATCTTCTATACATTTTTTACATGATATTGGAGTTCCTGATAAATATAATCATAATATATATTATTATGACAAATATAATTATCACAAAATAATTGTAAATCCATAATATTGTATTTTATGTTTCTTTGATCCTAATTTGTTCACAGTTATAAGCAAGCAGTGGATTCTCTAAACAAAGCTAAAGATAAGAAACAAGAAAAAGACAAGTATAAGATGCAATTTAAACCTCCTGTAAAGAAAGGTTTCTATATGCCTAAACAGGAAAAAACCATGTGGGAGGGATTAGTCGATCATTTACGCAAGAAAGAACTGCTCCCTGTTGTTGCCTTCACGTTCTCCAGGCAGAGGTGCGATAAAAACGCCGAGAACTTAATGCACCTGGATCTGACCACTGAAAAGGAGAAATTTCACATACTCACTTTCTTTGAGAAATGTATAAAAAGTTTGAAAGAGCCGGACAGGAATTTGCCGCAAATCATACAAATGCGGAACATTTTAAGTAGGGGGGTTGGAGTGCATCACAGTGGCATCCTACCTATAATCAAGGAAATGATAGAAATGCTTTCCAACAGCAGCTGATTAAGGTCGGTCTTGTAATGTTAAAATAGGTTGGCTACTGAACTAGCTGCTTTAGCTCCTGTTCGCTACCGAGACGTTTGCAATGGGAGTGAACATGCCAGCCCGGACTGTTATATTTGATTCAATCACCAAGCACGATGGCCAGGAGCTCAGGAATCTCTTGCCAGCTGAGTATATTCAAATGGCTGGGCGAGCCGGTAGGCGAGGTCTAGATAAAACTGGAACCGTCATAATCTTATGCAAAGGTGTTGTACCACCTGTGATTGATTTACAAAATATGATGTTGGGAAGGCCGAGTCAACTGCAGAGTCAGTTTCGAATCACTTATGGCATGGTAATTTCAATTTTAATTCTGCAAATCATTGTACGAGCATGGTTTCGTTTTAGGTGCTGACTTTGCTCCGCGTGGAAAGCTTAACTGTGGAGAGTATGATGTCACGAAGTTTTCGAGAAGCTGACCATCAAAAGAAGCTGCATGGTATCCGCAAAGAGTTACAGGACGTTGAAAAGGCGCTTGCACAAGACTGTGAAAAGGAGTTGAGCGAGTATATGCAGCCTTTGGTGAAGTTCTATAAGGCTGCAAGTTCTTATTTACAAACCAGAGAAGAAGTTTATGTAAGTTCGTTTGGAATTAATAATTGCAATGCATTAGAATTTTTGAGTGTTTTTAATTTTTTTTTAACATGAATAAACATGAGAACTTTTGAAAAAGATTTTTGACAGAAAAGCTGATGAAAGAAACTTTATTATTCTTCTTCTTCTTCTTCTTCTTCTCTTTGTCCCCATTTATACCTCACGGTGTTGGGTCTTTTATCCATCTCTTGAAGGTGCTCCTTTCTCTTGCCATTCTCCGCATTTCAGTGATGTTTTTTTATATTCCATGTCCCTATTCGTATCCGTTGTCTTACCGGTCGTCTTCTATTAAGCAGACCTGTTCCGAGGCGCTCGTTTTTTCTCTGAATCGATTATACCTCGTGTGGGTGATTGGCCCAACGACGAGGGCCCCGTTACCTCGGGACAACTGGGATCCAGTTATACCCCTGGATACTGGGTCGCCAGAGCCTCGTTAGTTATCCAGCGGAGGGTACCGCGTGCAGGTGAGGTTGACATTTGGGTAACTAGATGTTGGCGTCACCCCTTACCCTCCAAAAAACTTTATTATTCACTAACATTAATTACTTATTCACCAACACAGTTAACTTAACGCACTTAGTTGCCATCTACGTGAAGGCGTTTATTCCCTTTTTATAAAACATTGCTATATGGATGCATAGCCAACCTTCTAAAGTTTAAAGTTTTATTGTGTATCTATACAGTAATAGTCTTTCTATAAACTTATTAGTGGGACTCTGCTATAACCTCTAAACAAAGCAGTTATAATAAACTTTTTTGTTAAATGAAGTGTACTTGAACTTTTATGTCTTGTTTCTTTTTTATTTTAACATTAACAAGTCTCATCTCATCACAATCTTACAAAACCATCACTCAATTTTCTTTATTACGCTCATTTTTATTGAATTTTGGCTACCCTTAGCTGGCAGGTATTAAATGACAAGAAACCTCGACTTTGGTGAAAGTATCAATCATTGCAATGGCTGAATTGGTGGAACAATGCTAGCAGGCAGATTAAACACCACTGCAGGAGTGTCTTATTACTAAGACAATATAATAGTTTTTTAATATTTCTTAATTTAAATTTTAAAAAATTTAAATATTTTTAAATAGATATTTTGCTAATATTAAAGAAATTTGCACAATTAGTTCATCTTGTGCTAGTCAAAAATTATTTAAAAAATAATTAATACCCATATAAATAAGTTAGAAATTACAGTACTTAATACCAAACATCTGACTACATTTTAAGAGCTTGATGGTATAAATGTAGTCTTCAATACTAATAAGAAATGTATTAAATATTACATTAAATTTTTTCTTGATATTATCAGGAATTTATGATACAATTATCACAACGTCAATTTTGTATAATCAATTGTTGATATAAATTAGTTTTTTTAGCAACCTGGATTAAGCTCCCAATGGCAGATCTCTTGAGGGAAGCAATTTAATTCCTCTTTATAAAAAAATTCAATTCGTATACTCATAGCCAATGTCTTTACTTACCTCATGGTTATGATGGACTTCCATGAATTTGAAAATTTTAATAAAAGGTTTATGAATGATGGATTGTTAAAGGCAAGCTGAAGGACTCTGTTCTAAATAGACTATTTTGTGGTGAGATAGAAAAAATTTTATAATCACTCTATGGCTTAAGCATATGCACTCACTTTCTTTACACTTGCAAACTACAAAACTGTCCTTTGAGCTGTACCTAAAGCTTGAGGTGATGGTGTTTTTCGTTTTGTGATTTTTTATCTTATTGATCTTTTGCCCTTCCCAGACCTCTTTTGCTTTCCATCTCCTCACTATCATTTTTATGATGACTTTTCTCTTAACATTCTCATGCTTTATTGATAATCAACAGAACCATATATTTTACTTCCCACATTATTTATATTTAAATATACTTTTTTGTACGTACCAATTTGATTTATGAATATGTCTGCTATAGAATAACTCTCTTTGAATCTATTTGTTTGTTAAAAGGTTTTATGTTTTGTTAGTTAATTGTTTTTCATAAATAGAAGTCTAGTTTAGCACTCTTAAGTATTGCTTTAAGACCTTTATCATTTCAGCGATTTCGTCGAGTTTATTTATTTTTTGTTTTTACAAAATCTTCAACTATCACTGTAAACTTGCGATGAGTGACAGAAGTGGAAAATGTTTTTCTAGTTATCTCTTCTCTTTAGTAAGAGAATTAAGACATTTAATAAAACCTCTCCCCTGCAGCTCAGGAATAATTTTGCTGTATTATTAAATGAGTTGTATTAATAGCTTAACCTGTTTTATTTGAATCCGCATTTGTTTATAAACTATTATCAAACTTTTTAAAAGTTGAAAGCATTAGTGTGACATTGTTCACATTCTTGGTGTTCTTCATAAAGCAGTTTCTAAGATTCTGAGGTGGTTTTGGAAGTTCAGGCGCCATGGAAATCATCCAAGAAGAGAAAAAAACGAACAGTTAAAACTCAAAGTTTTACAACATTGTCTGAAAAAGAATTCAACGGAATCCAAGAGTTTCAGTGAATTAAATTGCAAAAAAAGTTGATATTAATCGAGAAACTGCCTGACTAATAGCAAAGGATCTTCAACTAATCCCATACAAGTTGTAATGAAGATAATAGCTAATAGATATGAATAAATGTATGACATGACAAATGAAGTGTAACGTTGCTGCTAGTCAACTGGTGAATATTCTTTTGACAGACGAAAAAGTTCTTATAATTCAAAATGTCCACAATAACCAAAATGATAAGAAGTAGCCTAATGAACGTCCAAAACCATCTAATGTGTTTTATGTATCATGTTATGAGGTGATTCGGTTCCACAAATGAAACTTCTCTCATTTTCATACCCAAAGGGCCTAAAGTAAATCACGCGTGCATCATAATGATATTTGTTTTGTTATCTTGGGCCTATGAACATATTGGACATTAAATTTTCTTCAAGAATGATGAACCTTATTGACTACAGCATCTGATCACTTTTGAGGATCCAAAGCGTATGCATGAAATGGTTTCTTCTAATTGAGTCGGACAAGATATCGCTGTGGAATGAGATAATAATCAATGCTTTTCCACATTTCTCGTTGCTGTATATTAAGGCCAAGGGGAAACATTTTAGAATTTAATAGTGTAATTAAATTTTTTGGTCATATTGCATGTCATTCAATTTTTTTGTGCTCAAAACTATTTAGTAATAAAGTTATATTGAAATCCTTGTCTTCTTAATTTATTGTCACACTGTAGTTGGAAGTTTGGAGATTTCTCATTTCTTTACACAATTTTTTAGATTCATTTCAATTGTTGAAATTTGTTTATATTAAATTATATCCATAACATTTAGTTTTTGTGTCTCAGTTGTAGATTTATGTTGTATAAGTTAAGATAAATTGTCATATGCAAAGAGAGCTCCAGCTTATGCGACATAGAGCTGAGCAAGCTTTACCTTTCCAGAGTATTTTCTTATAGATCTTGAGATTAGGTTTTCTCACTAGTGAAAAATAAGGCTTCTGTGACTTCTTAGGATTGTTTGTTATTAATTGGTCCAATCAACACTTCAATTAATTGAGCTATTTGTAAAGTTACTTTGCTATTGCATATTGGGCTAGCATTATAAAGGGTTAACCTTTCTCACATATGAAAATTAAAAACTGCTGTGACCGACAAGCTTTTAAACACTAAATGTTTTTGTTGAGACTTGACTTTGAATTGGTTCTTATGTGCTTAAAATTGCTAAGTTACTTAGTTATAGAAAAACTGCTTTGGATATAAAATTTTCACGTTAATTGCACGGAATATAACTTGAACTTACGAGTTTTTAATTTTTTCTATTTACCTCTACAGTTAAGTTATTGTTGCAGTCGAAAATATTAAAATCAGCTCGTGTTGCAAAAGAGGTATCTCCAGGGCGGGTCCTTCTCATTACACATGGATCTCACATCAACAAGCTGGCTCTCCTTCTAAACATGTCCACTAAAACGAACGAAACCGCATATAAAGTGCTGGTATTAAAGGATAAAGAACCAGCTGAAAAAGACAACAAATCAGACGCGTGGTACAAAATGCTGTCTTTATCTACTGAGCACATTTTCTGTCCCGAGGGCGCTCCAGACCATGAGGTTATTGTGGTAGCTGCCACGGACATCTTTGAGGTGACTTCAAAGACCATCAAGGTAGATACAGAGCTGGTGGTGAAAGATTGGGATAAGCGCCAAATTCCGCGATTCCGCAACGACCCCTTTGGCCAAGCCTGCAGCTTGGCCATTCAAGAGTTGCTGAAGCTAACGCTGAATACAGCTGACAAGAATAATCGGGAGGACAGGGCCATTTACTTGGATTTCATTCAGGACTTGAAGGCTAACGAAATTAATATTTGTAACGACATTCAGCATCTGAACAACCTGCGAGACAGCTTGCTGGAACATGCGAGCAGCACACACGTACCAAACTTCAAAGAGCAATTTGAGGTCGTTTTTGCCAAAATGTCTTTGGAGAGCGCAGAGCCAAACTGAAGTACCAACTGTCGTATGCTAGCATGTCCTTGTACCCAGAATACCAGAGCAGGATTAATCTTCTAAAAGAACTCAACTATGTTAATGCACAAAATAGAGGTTTGTATGTTTAGCTGTAACATGAGATGTTTGTTGAAAATATTGCATTTTAGTGGAGTTAAAAGGAAAGGTAGCTTGCGAGATGGGCATGAACGAGTTATTGATTACTGAACTGGTTTTGCGGAACATTCTTGCTGATTTGCAGCCTGCTGATGTGGCTGCTTTGCTGTCTGCACTGGTATTCCAGGCCAAAACTACAAAAGAACCTAATCTGACTGAGGAACTAAAAAAGGTTTGTCAGTGAATTTTTTTAAAGGTAACTTAGCACTGGTAAGATACATTCTAATCAGATATATTATGGTTTTAATAAAATTAATGGAATGTGGTTAACTCTAAAATTGTCTTAAAAGAGCCATTGTTTTAAAAATTATAACAAAGAAAAACAAAGCATTGTGTATCCCGGAAAATCATTAAAACTTGGATTCAAATTCGATTATTTACTTTAAAAGTAAATTAATAGCTTAGTATAACACGCTAATTATTTGTTTTTACAATAATTTATTTTACTGTGACATTCTCGTATACCAGTTTTGTGTTCTCTATAAAAGCACACAATTAGCCCCTTTTTCTAGAAAGCTCATACCAGTGATGTCAGCCTGAGTTTAAGTTCTAGAGTATTCCGCCCTTTTTACGTATGGTGATATATCTCTTTATGGATGGTCTAATGGATAAAGTAGGTTCATTTAAAATGAGTTTAACAGATGCAACATGTGGAAGTAGACATTGGGGCTTTACATTCAAGAGAAGTCTTATGGTATTGCAGAATTGAACAACTTTCTTTGAGATAATGTTTCTTGACAAAACAACGGTCGAACGTATGTATAACCATCATGAATAGTGTCACCAAAAAAATGGACTAGGTCTTTTTCCTTGATGCTCAGGGTGGAGAGATTAGTTCAAGTTTGTTCATCCAGGACAATTCCAGTAGCTTTCTTTGAAATTGTGCATATCTTGCTTATTTGGAGAAGAACTCTTCACTGACAGAAACACAGTAATTGTCCATGCTCCAAGTGTGGATTTGTGCTTTGATCATTTAGGACCAATGAAAAATGTTACCTAAATCAATATTTGAAGCTTCAGATAGAATTTTGCAAATATTTGGATCCCTGAGAAACTAGGGCGAATAAGATAAAAGTATCACTTAAGAGTTCCTATGTGTCTTTATCTTTTATCTTTTGTTAAAAGGGTTCACTTCAACTCTATGGTCTTTTGTGCTCCCCTTAAATTCCGTACGGAAATTCTGTTTGTTGTAGGAGTTGCAATAAATTCTTTACGAGATCTCATATGTATGTGTTAATTTATGGAGAGTTGCCCCAAAGAGTTTCTATCTCCTGAGATATAATGCTGGACAGTCGAAGATTATGTGTGAGGCTATTTTTTATAGAATATATCACCTCATATATATCATTATAAATCCTTCTATTGTCTTATCTGAACATGTCCTAAATGAATGATGTCTGAGGTTAGCCTACTAGGTTTCCTAATTAGTTGGTTCCCCAATCTCTGCCCTTGAATAGCAGCCCAGCAAAAAGCATATTGTTTTTTGTCCGCTCCACTATTCCTGTTCGAATGCTGCTTTTGAGTATGCCAAATACAGGTTTTGATCTTATAAATGGAGTAGATGCTTTGATTTTATCAAGAGCATCTGCTTTTTAATTACCCACCACGTTATTTTTGTAGCTTGGAACCCATATGAGTTGAACCTTATTCTTCTCAGATAGGGTTACCAGGTGGGCTAGACATTCTTTCATCAGTTTGGTGCTTATACTAGGTAATTCCAGTGCTTTTAAGGCTGTTTGGCTATATGCTAGAATACTAATGCATTATTGGGTATAACCGCGTCTCAGGTTCTCCTGTATGCATTGCATTATCACTATGATAAACTTTTGTTTACTACTGGTTTTATACCCTATATACCAGTCCCCATACCATAATCTGTGTGCGAATCGTTTGTATGCCAGATTAGTCTGCTCCTTAGGTAACTTGGGATTCCTTGAGTCCAATCCCTGTGATCATAACTCACCATAAACGATTTGTCAAAAGAATATTGAGGTAGTATGTAGTTAATATCCTTAACTACCTCCTGTATTCTTTTGTGACCACAACTATCATTGTGCATGTCAGTTTTCGGTGGATTTAATTCTATAGGCACCAATTCAGGCTTTTCCCTGTAGGTATACATCCAAGGGGATTAAACTTAAAAAAGTATTTTTCGTGGCTCCACAAATACACAAACATGTTAGTCTTTGTATCCTAGTTAGTTTTGTGATGCCTGTCTTGTGTTCTGATTTTGGCCACTATAATAAAGTGCAGTATGGGTCTGACAACCATGCTGTAGTACTACAGAGCCATTTTCGTTTTTAATCGCCATGTTTCCACAACAAAGGCCATTTTTGCTTTATTTGTAATCTTCATATACATGTTCCAGTTTAGTTTTGCAGGTAGGGTAATTTCTAGATACTTAACTTCCTGAACCATCTGAATACTCTCAGTGAAGATTGTAAGGTTATAAAATTGTCTTAACTCTCTTCTTTGTGTGAATGGTATTAGTGATGTCTTGTTAGAATTTACCTTAAGGTTTCAGTGGTATTTAATGCTCTTGGCATTAGTTCCGAAATAAAGTTTAGGTCTACCTCTGATTAGGATCACTATGTCATCTGCATGACCTAGGGCATAATATCATTGAGTCTGACTAAGATCATTTACCACCAAGTTCCACATAAGGGAAAAGAGAATACCTCCCTGTAGACACTCTCTGATAACATGTATCTTTAGAGATTCTATTTGATGACCGAAAAAGGAAAATTTCAGGTCTTTTTACTTTCCTTATCCTATAATAAGGAAAGTAATGTAATCGGCGGAAATTTGACCTACCCAGTTTTTCACATTTCTGGACGAATTATAGCCTCAGGACACCAAAAAAGTTGGTTTGGGCCTTTGGTTCGTGTGTGTGTGTGTGTGTGTGTGTGTGTGTGTGTGTCTGTCTGTCGGTCTGTCAGTAAACAGGATATCTCGAGAACCGTAAGAGCTAGAGACTTGAAATTTGGTATGCAAGTTACTTGTAGGTAGGAGACGCAGTTTTTTGGTAAAAATCGGCCGAGCCGTTTGGTCGCACGGTCGCAAAGCGGTCGCGAATCTAAACGGTTGAAGATACAAAAAATTCATGAGAATAAAAATGATTTGTTATCATGAAATAAACATGAATTTAAAATAAAAGTTGGTAAAATAGGAACTCGAAAAAAAATTGAAGCTCAGGATTTTTAATATACCGGGTGTTCATAAAATGTTTCGGGAAATTTATATTACCGGATAGATCAGACCGAGACGAACAAAAAATTACAATGAAATTTTTTAATCCAAGGTCAAATAAATAAATTATAGACGATTAAAAATTAATTAAACGGACCAATCAGCGCGCTCGGTGAGCTTCCTGGCCGACTGCGGGAGGACGGGGGAGGAGGGGGGGAGCGCTTGGCCGCTAGGAGGGACCACGCAGGCGATAATGGGGAAGGCTGTGCAGCCAAGCTCGCACGGTTACCTTCAGTGACGTAGCAAAATTTTAAGTACGAGTAAATTATTGTCTTGTACTGTTTATTTTAATCAGTGTCTCGCGCCTCGTCCTTTTTTAAAATAACAAGTTCTGGGACGAGAGCAGCGCAGACCCAAGAAGATGGACCCGGTATAATATATAGTAATAGGAAAGTCGTGTGATATTCACACCAGATTTTTTTAAATACAGGTGGGAAATACTCTAGATGGTATTATTGAAGACTTGACGACTTTTACCATCAAGCCATTTAGAATTAAATCATTGGTAGCATAAATTTAAGAATAATGAAAAGGTTTAATTCAATTAAAGTTACATGTCAGTAGATTGCATGATAAATGAGAACAATGACTATGTTAATTATGTTGATAAATTTTGGAACTACTTAATCATAGTAAAATTTAAATTTGAAATTGGTGTTCCAGAATAAAAACATGGGGCCGGCGAAGAGATTGCTCTGTAAGCAATCCCAGAACGAACTTAAAAAAACCTTTCGATTTCGATTTCGAATTTCGGGAAAATTCGAAATCGAATATCTGGAAAATTATTCGACATAGAATTTTTTCTTCATTTTCGAATTCAGCGTAAAATTTCCTATAAGAATCACATTTAAAATCATGTCGAAAATTTTCCCGAAATTCGAAGTCGAATATCTCGAAAACTATTCGACATAGAATTTTTTCGATTTCATTATTGAAATCAGCGTAAAATTTTCTTTAAGAATTACTCATAAAATCGCAATGTCGAAATTTTCCCGAAATTCGAAGTCGAATATCTCGAAAACTATTCGATAGAAACTTTTTGATTTCGATTTTGAAATCAGCGTAAAATTTCCTATAAGAATCCATTTTAAAATTTTAAAAAATCCATAATTTTGTGACAGCGACAGACAGACCGACAGACATATAGAATTCAGTAACGAACTTTTTAAGTTCGTTGAACATTTTTTATCCCTTCTTTACAGCCCTGTCAAGTGAACGTTGTTCAGAGTATTTTTATAGTTACAATTTCATCTACAGCTGTGTACATAAGTAACCAAGGTCGTTTAAATATGTGGCTGTAACAAAACTATATTACCAAAATCCATTCCAAAAGTGCCCAGTCTAAAAGGGCTGTAAAAAATGTGCAAAACAGTTGTAGGTTTGGCTGATTGGTTGCTCAGTCTCACAATATAGTCTTGTACATACAGGTTGCTTTAACAGCAAGTTTTTAATGTAAATCGCATATAATAATTAGGCCTCAGTTGCATTTAATTAAAAAAAAAACTATTTTTTTAAATCCAAGTAACTTTAGTTATTTAAACTATTTTTGTAAAGATAATATTGAAAAAATACCGAACAGCTTAATCATTGGAATAGATCAAATATAATAAAGTAATCAAACCTATGCAAAGACTTCTGATGCAGGTTTGATCTCGAGTTATTATGCCATGATCGGAGTTTGGAAACTCTTGATGTTTCATCCACAACTGCGGCAGACATCGTCAGAAGAGAATTTTCTAAAAATAAAGTTAATGTGTCATGCACTTTCACTTTTAAATTCGTATCTAAGTGGTAGGAATGGTGATGGGGGGCGTTGTTATTATTCAACTCCGACCACAACTTAACAATGTGAGAATCATCAACACAATCATGAAATAATGCTTTTACTTTATTAACAGGGCCAGCAAGCTATACAAAACGTGCACAAAGAAATAGAATCGTTAGAGCGCCACTATGGCGTCGACAAAACTGGAGGGGCTGGATTTAGTAAGCTAAACTTTGGTTTAGTTGAAGTGGTTTATGAGTGGGCCAACGCTAAGGTAAATAATGTTATAAGAGAGAATTAGCATAAATGGAGCTAACTTTGTTGTTGCAGCCTTTTGCAGAGATCATGCTTCTAACTGATGTTCAAGAAGGAATTATAGTGAGATGCATCCAGCAGCTGAATGAAACCATATGCGATGTGCGCAGCGTCGCTAGATTGACGGGAGATCCCAAGCTGTACAGCAAAATGGAAGATGCATCCAATGCTATTAAGCGAGACATTGTTTTTGCGGCTAGTCTTTATACGCAGCACGAAAATCTGTGAAACTTCAAATGCTGTTGTATTCAT
Source organism: Sinelater perroti (assembly GCA_036346155.1). Lineage (NCBI taxonomy): Eukaryota > Metazoa > Arthropoda > Insecta > Coleoptera > Elateridae > Sinelater > Sinelater perroti. Next base: position 1,537,812 of record JARFIY010000276.1, read on the forward strand.
CTTTGGTAATATACTCAATTATTAATTACCAATTTTATTCTCCTAAATTTACCAAGGATCTTTTTTTTTGTTTTTGACATTTTCATTCATTAGTAGCTTACCTGATCTTTATCCTTTCCTAACTTGTTATACAGGGTCCGACAGAATGATCTCCCCTTTTTTATTTTAGTACCCATCATATCGTGGAACGGTGAACACTGTGCATTTATGTTGACGACTTACTTTAAATCTGGTAATTCTGTGATTAAGTGGTCGTAAAATATGCCTGCATATAAGCGCGAGTAGCAATTTTAAGTGTTTTCTCCGTGACAAAAGTGAGTTAAACAAAAATTAAAGCAATAGAAGTGAAATAATGTAATTGCAAGAGGAATTAATTAAACCACAGTGATAAAATCATAGCTGGTGATAACATAAAGGCAAACGATAAAGGAAAATACTATGGTAACGATCAATAACGCATTGGGGTAACTGTAAGTGGAGTTTAGTATAATTTTAAGAAAAGGGCAATTTAATAATATAAATAACTGAGATAAGTGAGTGAAACGCCCAAAAACAATAAATAGCGCCACCGTATTAACAAAACTCTTACAGCAAAAAAAAGAAATCACCAAAATACTAAGTGGGAGTCAGACAAAATAGCATTTCAAGAAAGTAACAAAAATATCAATTCGCCAGATACAAATCAACCTGCAGAAATATAGGAAGAGGAAAGAAATACAAATAACCAAAAAATAGAAGAGATGGAAGAAATAGAAGATACGTTAAGTGAATGGAAAGAGGAGATATGGGTGTGGAAGGAGGAAATTAAAGAAGATGTGAGGAATTAAAACAAGATTTTAAAGCTAACAGAAGAAATCAGGAAAATTAAGGTAGAGAATGAAACTCTAATCAAAGAAAATGATAAGTTAAAACAAGATAATATGGAAATTAAAAAAGAACTCGGGACCATCAAGAAAAATATAGAGTGAATAGAAGAATAAAAAAGAAAAACAATGTGGTGCTAACTGGCCTGAAAATAGAAGTGAACCCTCCAAGCTCAAAGAGGTATTTCACAATTTTATAAAAACAACTTGAAACAGATATCAAAATTAAAATGGCATTCAAAATGGGAGAAAATATGTGTTGAATAGAACTGGAAAATGCGAATGAGAAAATGAAAATAATAAAAAACAAAGCAAAGCTAAGGAAAGTCGCAACGGAACAAATTTTTATTTACATCGATTACTCCCTTCAGCCAATCCATTTTGTTTTTCAAAGAAAGAAGAAGAAATCAATCTCCTACTCTCACGTCTTCTTAGCCTAAGCTCCCACACAGCATATTTTCTTCTGAAACATTCAGTCGGGATACCCAGACTAACGTTCTTGCTCAGGATAACCCCCTCCACAACTCTACTTCACTACTGAATGGAATTGATGAGAACATCTCAAAATCTCTTGAAGAAATAATCAATATTAAGCTTGACGCTCAGACATCAAGAATTGATTCACTTCCTGTATCCCAAGGAGGCATCGGAATTAGAAAATTATCTGATATCTGCATCCCAGCCTTGTTGTCGTCTGTGAATTCTGTGTCAGAGCTGATTTATTCCATGATGTTATTACCCGAGAATAACTTAGCCCATGTTTCAGTTCTGAGAGATCAGGCGAGGTGAGATATCTTGCCTCCACTAAACCCGAATCCGGTGCCTGGCTGAATGCAATTCCATGCAGAAACTTGGAACTTTCCTGAATGACAACACTTTCAGGTTATTAGTTGCTCTCAGATTGGGATGTAACATTTGCGAGTCCGACAACTGCATCTGTGGAGATAAAATGGACAAGTCAGGAACTCATGGTCTCTCATGTAAAAAAAGCAGTAGTCGTCACTCTCGCCACCAGGAACTAAATAAGATCATTCAACAAGCCTTATCATCCATTAACATCCCATCTAAACTGGAACCATGTGGACTCTTCCGTAATGATGGCAAAAGTGTGGACGGTTTAACTTTAACCCCGTGGTCTTACGGTATGAACCTTATTTGAGATGCTACCTGTACTGATACCCTAGCCCTATTGTACATCAAACAATGTAGTGTAACTGCTGGCCTTATCGCAAACAATGCTGCCAATAACGAGAAGAGAAATACATCAACCAAGGAATCATCTTCATTTCTTTTGCAGTAGACTTTGGGACCTTGGTGTGATGAAGCAACAGATTTTATTGCAAAGCTTGGAAACTACCTTCACCTACTAACTGGAGAGTCCAGATCGAAATCATACCTAAGACAAAGAATTAGTTTAGCTATCCAACGTGGAAATGCAGCTAGCATTATTGCAGCATTGCCTAAAACTATTGATCTAGACGAAATTTTATTTATAACAACTCCAAAAAACGGCCTCTAAAAAGGGAACAGAAAAAGGTAACACAAAAAAAAGTAAAAATGAACCATAGAGATAAGAAACAACGGAATGAAGATAAAAAGGATAAAATTGGCATAAAACAAGTGAATACATAAAAATGAAACACGGAAAATCCCCACAAAAAGAGTTATGACCTCGGCGCAAACAAGAACAAATAAAGAAAATGAATACAGGCAAAACAAAGAAGAATCACAGCAAAATGGAAACGCGGAATATAAAAATTATTTAAGAAAATGAGAATGGCATTCTAACAGAATTATAGAAAACGAGTATAGGCTATCTAGGAATACTTGAAACAAAAAAGAAAGGACAAGGAATAACGAAAAGAGAATATGGTTGGTGAATGATATGGTCAGGACTAGAAAAAGATTATACAAGAGCCGGAGTAACGTTAATAATTAAAGAAGATAAAATGAAATATATTAAAAGCGAAAAGTTTATCGACGAAAGATTACTTATGGTAAACATAAAAGAAGAAAATAGAAGAAAAAATAATAGTTATAGTCGTATGTGGACCGAACAATCACAACGAGAAAGAAAAATTCTTTAAATATTTACAACAAATGATAGTAACTGTAACATAATAATAATAATGGGAGATCTGAATGAAAGAGTAGGAAAAGACAATAAGGAAATAGTGTGAGGAGAAGGGGTGAAGAGTACAAATAGAAAAAAATTAATTACTTCTATTACTAGAGAATAGAACTAGTAATTGCCAACTCCCACTTCCAACACAAAATATTATAAGAGAAATAAATAGCAGGAAATGAGAAAGCAATTAAAGGCAGCGAGATACATCTCTGCTTCATAAACCTAGAGAAAGCCTTCCACAAGATAAATAGAGATAATACATGGAGAATCCTAGAAGAACGAGGTATATAAGTTCCTTGTTTCAAGGAACTTTTTGTAACAATCAGACAAAAGAGGCCTATCAGGGATGCATACTTGGCCCTTTGTTATTCTCAATCATCGTCTTGGATGAAGGAATTAAGGAAGCTAAAAAACTATATAACATTGGACATTAGAAGAAATAACCTAAACAGACGACGAGTAGACTTACCATTAGAACCTAAAAACAGCCCGGGGAAAACAGTATGAGAATAAACAAACAGAAAACAAAAACATGATGACAGAAACGAAAAGACACGGCAGATAAAATAGAGGAAACCAAGCTAGAACAAGTAAAAAGTTTCAAATATCTGCGCAATGGTATCACAAGATAAAAAACTGGATAAAGAAATAAAAGAAAGAGTAGAATCCTCAGAAAAATTATTTAATGCAATTAAAACTCCATTTCTAACAAAAACAGAAATAAAGGTGGACATATTTTAAAAAGTAGCCATTTCATCCCTAACATTATTCCGAGTCATAGATCTTATCACAAAAACAAAAAAGCAAGATACAAAATACAGAAATGTGATATTTCAAAAGGATATAAAATAAAATAAGAAAAGACAAAATTAAAAACAACACGTTTAAAGATAAATCAAAGATGAAACCAGTAGAACAAATCATAGAACAGGGACAATAACGATGGTTCGGACACGTAGCGAGGATAGATGAGGGCAGAACAATAAAGAAAATATATGAAGCAAGGACAAGTAGGAAGCAGATGAAGGGAAGGCCAAGAAGGGTATGCATAGAAGAAGTAAACGCAATAGATGAGAAAAGGAGAGTAAATTGGCGAGGAGTTAAAGAAAAAACCCAGAATAGAAAACAATAGAGAGAGAGAGAGATGGAAAAGAAAACCTAACCAATAACACAATCCCTATTAGCCTTACACTAGTGAGGGTAAAAGGAAGATTTTATGATTGTTAACGCAGCAGCTATTTCATAGGCATTTCAGAGTAGGTGATCACAAAAGAGTTTCGACCAAGACCATAATGTTGTGTATACATAATTTGCAACAGACTAGTTCAGCATTAGAACGGAAATCACCCTAGACCCAATAGCATGAGCAGTGAAGTAGGCTGTTGTCACATTGACAATATTCTGCCGTTAAGCATGTTCCTGTTTTAGGAATATTTAACTGGAGCGTAAGGAGAATTTTATGCTGCAATAACATGTTCTATCCATACAAACTGATGGTGGTCCAGGAACTTAAAGAAAGAAATTGTAAAGACATGTTAGCAAATGTTCCAACTGATGCTGCTGTGCTTGGTAATGACGAAGGTTTGCGTTAATAAACAGAATTTTCGGTATTGTGCCTTATAAAATCCTAGACAACTTCATAATCAACTTCTCTACAATCAATGTGTAACTGTTTGGTGTCATATACTCACTATATTGCAATGTTACGCAATTTCCTGGAACCCAGACTCACCAAACATGAAAATGCACTACCGTGGTTCCGACAAGATGGCGCTATCACACACACTGCGAGAAGTTCTGGGGACAAACGTTTCCAGGCCGCCTCATCTCATTACATGATGTCATCCCATGGCTGGCTAGGTCACCAGACTTGTCCTCTTGCGATTTCTTCCTGTGGGAACACCTAAAGGCTGAATCTTTCAACACAAACCACGGACTATTGAGGAATTAAAGGATGCTATTCGTAACGCAATCGCGGTAGTATCAGGGAAAATGACTTTGCAAGAAATTAGGAACTTTGATTAAATGGCAAGCATTGTTCTCTGTGATGGTACAGTGCAGCAAGAACAACTTGGCACAACTTGGATGCGCAGTAGACAAGCATCCCTCCCACTGTCGGAAATCACTTGCTGTCTGTTTCTCATTGTGTTTAGATCGTATACAGTCCGGTAAAAATCATTGTGTTATTAAACACAGTTAAAATCAGCTCTTATCAGAGCTACAAGCTCGGTTAAGTTTATATTCATGAATGAAATAAATATATTAAATATACCAAGTGTGATGTGTCTTATTAATTTTTCCATTTTTGATTTAAAAATATTACTTATTTGGATAACAAGTTGCCTAGTGAAGCTTAAAAGTAAAAGAAATGGAGTTTTACGTTCTAAAATTGCTAAAATCTAAATTCCACTATTTGAGAAGTGGAGTTGATCGGTTTTTGCACCGAGCCTTTTGATTATAATATTTATGTCACAGAGTGTACCTACTCCTTTCCCAACTGAACCCTTAGCGATGTCCTTGTGGAACGAAGACTCTCATTCCTTCATCTGCGCCGATTCACATGCCAAACTATGCTTGCCGAGTTGTACAATAAAATATTGAAAAGAATCTATGTTGTTCTTTCTACTGCTGTTTTGAAAAAGAAAGATCTTTCTGCCAGACCTTCTATATAAAGAAAACAATGTTCCTATTAACAAAATGCGTAGCTATTGGCTATTTGAATAAATCAATTTTTTTAAATTTCTCTTCGGTTTCTTTCAGTTTAATTTTTTTATAAAAGTAATATCAGTAAGACTGGCGCTGTTGGACGTCCTGGTAATAATGGGTACACTAGCTACACTACCTGTACAACTGTACTATAAGAATGATTCCAGCATAAATCCCTTGTTATCACGTCATCGTTTTACCTTCCTTTTCGAGTTGCACATTTTGCATAATTTCGTCCACAGTTTTGCAAAATATACAGCTTGAAGGGGTTGTAAAAAGAAAGGTAAAAGGGTCATAAGCAGATTAGAATAAGATGCGCAAATTCACTTCAAAAGACTGTTATAAAAGATATAGTTGAGTGACTATGAAAAGTTTCTCATTATAATTCTCGTATAATTTTAATAGTGGTATAACTATCGCATACTTACCTAAATGTATTAAAATCACTGACTCGCTCGCTCACTATCAAAACCTCTAAACCAAACTAATGACATTAAAGAGCTGAAATTTTGCGCTATGTACACACATTTTTGACCCAATTCTTAAGAAAATACAATATTTAAATTATCATCCTCAAGGGATGTAAAGAAAAAACCGGGAATGTTTGCTCTGAATTCTAAACTGACTTTTGAGGCAATGTTTGCTATAATTGAGGTAATAGAGCCATCCCAGAGTATTCATTTTGACATATATTTTTGTTTTTCAATTATTTACCACTGCAACACAGTGCTGTACCATAGTCAGTTGTTGGAATGGTGTATTTTCATTTATATCCGTATGCAATCGAGAAACTTTTCACGTTTACGTTCATCTGTACACATTCGCAGTTGCCGATGGGCCCACAAGCATGTACTGGAATTTAACATTGTTATTCTCATCATTCGCCTTAGTACTAAAATCATCCCCAGCGTTTAAATAAACGCCTCCCCAGGCTGTCCGCCGTCGCTCTCATCCATTGTGTTTCTGCGACCTTGTTGATGTCGTCTCTCCATCTGGTTCATTCCCTTCTTCCTGTCCTTGGCCTCCACTCTGGTTACCTTTTTGCTCCACCTATCGTCTTCCGTCGCATAAGATCCCTGCCTATTGCCATTTCAAGATTGCGATGTGTCGTGCCATGTCCTCAACTTTGGTTTTATCTTCAGTCCATTCGATTGATTTTCTATCCTACAGTTGCACTCCCAACATCGATCTTCCCATTCTTCTTTGCGTAAATTTCAGTGTTTTCATCATGGTTTCTGAATCATATTGGAAGAATGCATTGATTAAACACTAGCCTTAAGGTGTTGCGGGTATGTTGTTGTTTTGAACACATTTCTTAGATTTCCATAAGCAGTCCAAGCTAAGTTTATCCTCCTTCCAATTTCTGCCGCCTGGGTATCTGTTCTAAAAGTATGTGTCCCAATTATATGTATTCGTCGAGATGAATAGGTGCTGCATCGTCATTGTTTGCCATGATCTTTGTTTTTGTAATGTTCATTTTTAGCCCGACTTTTCTTGTTCATTTTTGCAGGTCTTTAATCATCGTCGTCAAATCTTCCATGTTATTTGCTAATAAAACAATGTCTTCAGCGAATCGTAACATTACATTAATCACAGCATTAGCGTTTTTCCACGATTCTGGATTTGTGCCCGTATCTAGGCATTGGTTAAATAGTGTTTCTAGATGCCCTGGAAGAACTTCCTCTCCTGCTTTTATTAGTTCTATTACTATCCCGCGCAGGCCCGCAGTTTTATTATTTTTCATTTATTTTGGTGTCTGTTTTATTTCATGTTTACTAATTGTGGGTATGCTCTCTGTATAGTGTCTGGCCAATGGTGCTCGTTTTTCGTTTGGACTAGTTGGTAGTTTTTATTGAGTCTTTGATGAGTATAAGACCTCGTAAAATTTTTTAATATGTTATAGCATTATTCCATTTGTCATCTATTATATTTATTATTTCTTTTGTTTCTTTCAATGGTTTCTCTAATAGTTTTTTTTTGTACTGTGATGTCTATTCCAGTCTGGAACGGTGCGTCAACAGCCTGTTGATCAATAGGTCTATTAATCGACAAAGAGATGATTATGAGCACACTTTCACGTCATTGGTTTTTGATGAATAGCCAATAACGTGAAAATATCAGTATAAAGACTTGCAATGACGATCAAAACCAGTTTGAGTTTTGCTTTTGAGCGAGGAGCTTTGTGTTGTTGCTGTTGATGTACTTTCTTGTTGGCTTTTGCAAGAGATCGAATTTCAACTCGCATTTTTGCCACACTTTTCAGTTGCACTTAAAAATGGGAAATTAAATGGAAGTTGTTTCTTCAAAGTACAATAAAGATAAGATCAATATGGGCGGATATTTGATGGTGCGAAATCGCATGCGTGAAGATTCTGGCAATCCAGGCTATTTTAATTGTTATTGGCACTGTCACTACTGGCATGTACAACACAATGACCGAGATGGATAATAGTCAATATACATTTCGATACTCCAAAGAGCAGAATCACGCAGCTGATGCCGTAAGAATCGAAGTCGCGAAAACAGCGAACAAAATCAAAGAAGTCGCGTCTATTTTCAATGACAAACCCTCACAAATTGGCCAAAATATTAAGTCTCAGCTCTCCACTAACATGGCTGCTTCTCTTCCTTTCACTGATGCTGCACACGCATTCGACATGAGAATTTGCCATCTGAACCAGAATCATTAATGCATTTTCAAATACCTGACGAATTCAAAATGACGATCAACGATGCCGAGTTTAGAGATGTCATTCGTTGTGACACAAGAGATGATACAATTTTATTGTTTACATCTCAAAAGCTGAAATTATTAAGTGAAGCCAAGATATGGTTAATGGACGGCACTTTCAAGACAACTCTAAGACCATTCATAGCCAAATCGGAGCAAACGATAACAAGCGCATCTTTCCAATGACATCAAAACCATTGATCAAATGGCCAATGAAATTGATGTTCTTGAACCCGATTTCATTATTACTGACTTCGAACTAGCAGCCATCAATGCATCTGAAATCGCTTTCACTGCACAAAATAAGGGTTGTCTTTTTCATTTGTCATTCTGGTTGGCAAGATCTCGGCACTTGATTTTTTGTCCCATTTTAAATACCCATTGCTTTCGATGAATAGAAGACTGAATTCTCAAACGATGAAAATGAACAAAAGCTACTGAAGAGGTTTGAAGAATTTTATGTGCATGGAATACTTTGAAGCAATAGGAGACAACAACCACTGTTTAAGCCAATAATGTGATCTGTTTTTGACAACAATGAACTAGGTCTTCTAAGGGCTCAAAACAAAGTAATATAGTATAATTTGATTAAGTATTTTTACATCTATTTCGCTTTTAGGTTGAGTCTTGGCTTAGAATTTCTAGTTGGTAACGCTCATATTGGTATCTTCAATATTGCAAGAGAAATAAGAAAGAAGCAACAAACAATGAAGCACAGATTGAAAACTACACTAGAGAAAAGAGTCTCAAGACAGTGATACAAAAGACTAGAAAATAATACTCCAATCACTGATTTTCTCAGAGGAATTAGCCTATCACTTAAAATTCTAATTATTTATTACATTGTATTATTAGTATTTATTTAAATTTTATTTTTGTGATTATTTCATAAAAAACAAATAAATTAGTTTTTAAATAGTACAATTGGTATCTAAAAGTCTAATAGCTCAATAACTTCTTGAGAATTATTTATTGTCGATCAACCAACCCAAATCCTGTCTAATCTCACTCGTTTTCTAGTTTTCCTTGTTAATTTCTTTTATCTGTTTTTCTTACATATTTAGTTTTTTTGTTTCTTCTGTCTATTAGTTTTCTTGTTTCTTCTTTGAGTTTAGTTTGTCTTTTGTTTTTATTTGTCTTTTTAAGTACGCTGTTTGCAGCTTCTTTTATGTTACTGATGATCTAATTATGAAGATCTTCAACATTTATGGTCTCTCTCTAATCGGGTTGCTTGAAAGTGTCATCTGTAGTACATTTCTGTAGGTATCATCTTTGTTCCACATCTCTCTATGGTTATGTTTCTAGCTCTTCCTTCAATTAATTTTCTTCTCATCTTGTATTTATTTCTATTCAAGTTATTACCATTCTATGGTCGCTGATGTTGATTAGGTTGAGGACGGATACATCTTGTATAATATTTTTACAGTGTGAGATGATGAAATCGATTTCGTTTTTTGCGATTCTATTTAAAGCTTTTCCACTTCCTTTACTTGATGCGCTTCAAGGAAGTTCACTAACGCTTTCCCTCTGTCAACATGTTTTACTCCATGCATTGCTTTCTCTATGTCTTCATAGAACTGTTCAATTTCTTCATCTGTGTATTTAGATGTTGGTGTGTACGCTTGAATAATTTTTATGTAATACCGATTAGCTGTGTATATAACTCTGAATGATATTTTGTTTATCAAAATTCCAACCATTCATACTAGCGTCTTCTTCTCCCTTATAATATGTGTGTCCTGTTTTCAAAACCAGTATTTCCTCTGCTTTTCTCTTGACTTCGCTCAGTCCAACAATATCCCACTTAATATGTGTCAGTTCTTCTTCCAAGTGTGCTAATCTGTCTTCTGTACAGAGTGATCTTATATTCAGAGTTCCAATGTTCATCTTCACACGATAGTCTATTCTTTTGTCTCTTATTTTCGAATTGTTACCTCCCCCAGAATCCTCGAGACAGACTGTGTGTGTACCAGTACCAGTGTGGGATTATGGGCAATTAACCCTACCCACCTGGGGTATTTGAGTTTTAAAAAACGTCACGCTTGTCGAGCGGGTTGGCGAGTTTTTAATCAGCCGCTCCTCTGGACTCAGACGCTGTGTGCGCAATATGGGTACAAACGCCGCTATTGAGGTCTGCTCTTCCGCCTCTTCTATTGTTGTGACTTTTGTCATTCTCTGTCTTCAGAGCCGTTGGCATTCTTCCCCTATAACCTTGGGTAGGAGCCCTTGCAGGGTACTATCAGCCGGACCAGTTGAACCCTGGTTTTTTTTTGGCAAGGTTGTTTCTCCTCCCCCTCCTCTTTTATGCTGGCTTGGACAGGAAGTGATAGCATAATGATCGCACATCTCGTATTAATTCAGTAGAAAGAAAAAAATTACGACTTATAGTAGAGTAGGCGTGTCTGCATTCATGAGAGAAATTTTGCCGTTTTCATAACTTCCAATGTCATGGAAAAGAATATTATAACGGATTCGCAGCTGAAGAGAGCAATACATTGGCGGACATTAACGCTAGCAGCTGCTTTGGGCCTTGTGCACGTGTGAAGACTAGAGCAATCTAGAAAAAATCAAATTCCAAATGGTTTCTGTAGGCTGCAGAACCGGTATCGATTTATAAAAAGTACACAGTGGTCCAGAAAAAGGAAGTTGAGTATCGGAAGATAGCCGCGCTAGAGCAAGATAAAGTGTTACAGATAAATATAGTGTAATTTTACGTTAACTAATTCTTTGAGTTGTGTACATAAATATTATTAAGTGATTTGATTTCCTGTAAGTAGTTTAAGTAAATTTAAGCGTGTTATTCAGCACTGTAAATACCCTTTTAGCAAAAATGAGCGGGCTACAAAGGAAAAAATAAGCAAGTTTACATATTGGTTAAATTCAAGCACGATGTCATTAGTTTTGCTTTTTCCACTTATACCCATTCATTCAAATTCAGTGGACTATTAACGCCACATAGTTAGGTAAAACCCCCTCTTTAATTTTAAGGGAAGGTTATGAAGTCAAGAGTAGTCCGAGGGTAGGGGAAGTGATTTCATTAGACTTAGTAGTCAACATGTCATGAACGAATGAACAAAGAGAATTTGCGGTCAAAGAGTACATTATTCTGAACAATGACTGTTGTGATTGTACAACGTACTTTCAACTTAAGAGTCAGGCCCCCATTCCCGATTGAATATCGATTTTTTTGTGGATAAGGAAAACCTTGGAGTACATAAACACTAGAAAACATCGATGCAGTCTTTGAGGTAACCTGCACATGCTGTGGCTCTTTGCTCATCTAGTTGTACTGTATGGCGAAATGCCCAAATGTAAAATGCTCCCTGTGAAGGAATTTGCGATCTAAGGCACAGGTCTGCAGATATGGGGTTATAGCAATATTGGACTGAATTACTAGATTCGTAGTGGTTAGGCATCATGACAGCAATCTTTCAAACGCACGTTTATAAAGTATATAGAGAAAAGAGTATTCCGACAAGTTAATTACCAAAAAATATATTAAAACTACAGATTGATGAATATAAAGTATTAATGGCTGCTCTATTCATCTTTCGAAAGTCGTTTGTACTGTTTTATATATCGCCTACATCAGAATTTAATAAAGACTTGCGCATTCTCCATATCTCTTATGTCATCTTTTATATCTATATTCTTGGCAGACTAATCCAGGTTTTGTCTAGACATGACCACCGTATTGGAGTATGAAATGGCATTGAACAGTGTAAAATTTCAGATTTCATTGTTGTGGAAGTATCGGTAGAACACATTTTATCATTTTTACAAACTTTTTCAATACTCTTAAATTTTATCTTTAAGCTTTTGGCAATAAGTAAAATGGGTTTAATATTAAATTAAGAACAATATAATTATTACATTTTTATTAATTGTAGTACATTATAAAAACACTAAGTCAAAACCAATAGTTACATCGGTGCAACTAAAAACGCTACAGTTAACAAAGTGAGACATCCTAGCTTGCCATCAGCTGATCTAGTGGGTGCGACAAGCATACTCTTCTGAACACTAATTACGCACTTATATACAAACTCAAACGCAACTCGCTAAGCAACTGTTTACAGGTACCTTATCGTAAGAACCGCACTATAACCTAAGAATCACATATTTGAATATCAAAGTTTCGTTTACACTGCAATGCATTGCTTGTTTCAACATAAACTACTCGCTGTGACGACTATGGGACAATACAGGGCCGTGATAACAATGTAGGTACCTAAATTAAACTGCGCATGGTGCACTGTCACCACCACCATTAGCTTTGGTTACAATCTTACCGTCCACATGTATGTTATGTACATTAGGGTAAATAAATAAAACAATCTGTAAATAAAGCACTCTGCATTACTTAACAAAGAGAATAGCACACAGAAACAACATCCTACAAGTTTTCTTGTACTCACGCTTCAAGCGTGTCCTAACTAAATGTATGGTTAACTTTGTTATGAGTAAACAAGGCAAGATTTTGCAACACAGTTGACTGTAACAGCACGAATATACATTTATTTTTATTTTAGAAGATACTTTACATTTAAAACACTTGAAGTAGCAATGTAGAAAAGATAAATTATTCAGTATGTGCATATTACTATTTTATTGCTTATATATCTCTTGCATATTTTCTTATTTAACTGAGTTAGGTTATAATTTAAAAAAAGGAATATTACAGCAACACTCTTCATGATGTGTTGGTATGTTCAAAATCTTAAATGCTGCACCTCAGTGCAACACATCAAACCTAGACTGAGAAAATCTTTCAGCTACTGACAGCACTTAAACAGTTGAACTTTTAAGTTGTACCAACCCAATATTGCTTGATAAATTCTTAGGTCTAAAAGAATTTAGTTTTAAGCAATCTTATTCACATAAGCACCCTGCCTTTGACAGGCTTAATAAGTAGACAATAGAATGGAAAATACCCTGAAGAGCATGTGATTATAGAAAGTTTGAGCAGTCTCATAGCGGTACAAAGATGTAGGCGCTGCTACTTAAGCATTAGTGATCAACATCTTGGTCTTTTGAAAAAATATACTTCTTTGATTTAGACTTTAAATTCACAGTGTAATATTAGAAGGGTGCGTGTGACAAGCAAGTAGGGATGAAGAATCACAGAAAGTTTTAAAATGAACAAAAAACAATTGAAGATGCAAGTAATAACAGGTTATATTACTTCTAACGGTTGAAAGTTCCGTGTTATATCCTGATTTGAAAACGGGTATTGTTTCCTGGTAAATGGAGGTATTTAATTTAACGCGACAACAAATGCGCACTCTATCGCAAAGAAAGAGTGCCTAGGACAGTACTTCGAAGCTTTTAAAATTTTAAGTCCTGAGAACTGTTTAATGCCGCTATACATAAAATGCAAGCGTATTTTAATAATAACCATAATAATAGCCTTAAATTGAGTACTCCTTTAATTAAACATAAATTTTCAGACGATAGTTGCAATGTTGGTCAATTACAACACATATGTATTTATTGTGCCCCCCTCCCTCAACACATTTTTGAATTCAAATGTTTTATATACTTTTTAACCCATCGATTAGCTCTTTAAAAGCTGAACAAACGGCATTTTATTAACAGAAGTGAATTTTAGATTTGCCTGATACATTATTGGTCCTTTTAGACAATTCCAAACAGCTGTACCAGAAATAAAAATATGGCAGGTCTCAAAAACTGCCAAGGATGACTGTAAGTTGTTAAAAGTTATAAAGAGCAACTTCATATTATAGTGAAAATCTGAAACGAAGAAAACAAAAAACTGAGCTGCAAAGGACCAGCAACACCAAAATCTAAAAATGCAAGTTTGTACTTTAGCCACATAGAAGCAAGTTTAAAAATTTAATGCGCATATAATCCTTATTTAAATTCACTTTTAAAATCATTACGTAAGATCCATATATGAAGATCAACCTAAAAGCAAAATTCATTCAAAAACCATGTTTAATTTTATTCATACATTTTTCTAAAGTTGCAATTCCAAAAAAAACATCAGAACGAGCTTGGCAAGTATCACCCGCAAACCTAATTTAAGAAGAAGTGCTTCTTACTCCAATTCTACCATACATTATATAATTGACACCTGTGAATTAGCTTCCTAATTTTCACACTCAAGTAGCCAATAGAAAATCGATAACAAACACAACAGAACTTCAAGCACTGAAAAAGACTACTTAAAAACTTCTCACCAACCTTGTGAGTCTTGACTAGAACCCCAATTCCAAGGATTCTTAGAATCATTACAGTTAATAACATTAACGAAATGCTTAAATCAAAGATGAGATTCAAACATTTGTATGAAGATTATTGGAAAGAAACTCGAAGTCTAAAATATTGAGGTTGAGATTGAGATTAGGTTAAAACAGCAGAGTGATGAGTTGATAGAACATTTTACAATATTCACATTGATAAAGTTTGATTTTATTCTCACACTTAATATGTTTCACACAAAAGACAGACTTGGAATGTTCTTTCTTAAATATTTGAGCTTTCTTGTGGGTTTCTGCGAAAAACAAAAGAAATGTTACAGTACACATACAAACTACTGTTGAAGACAAACATAGACGTCTTGGGTGTTGAATGATTGGACAGGTTCTATTCAAGCATTTCATAAGACAGGTCGTTTCTACTAGGAAATTGATGTATGGCGTGATCTTTCATAGAAGACACCTAAAACTATCATGAAACCACTTCAGAAAGGATGATGGCCTAAAATGTTAGGTTAGCCCCAGGATGGTTGGTTATGAAGGAAATGTCAAGTATCTCATGTTAAATAAGTCTCTAGATTAAAATACATATAATCTACAAGAAAAAAAGATAATTAACAAATGTTGTATCAGTCAAACTGATTAAAATATTTTACATATACTCCAATCGCTTGGCAATGCCCAACACATGAATCACAATGATTGATTAATATCAACTTTCACTAGAGTAGATACCTGTATATTAATAAACGTTTGTATTTAATAAGGACCCAGAAAAGAAAAACACAAGTGTAACAACGCTTGAATATAATTGAAAATTTCAAATTCAGAACACAATTGAAAATAAGAAACAAGACTGAGGATCAGTGGACAACTATGGATTTGAAATGAAAAATCAGTGAAGAAAACATTAAATATCTGAATAAAAAAAGAAGAAAATTAGTCAATTTTAGGAAAAATCTTAAATTGTACGGCTAGTGACGTTTTCTTAAAGTGAAACAAAGAAGCTAAATCAGAAAGTGACAACAGAATAATACACAAAACTACACTTAAGCACCTAGAGAAAAGACCAATACATCAGAGGAAAATAAACAGCAAACGTGGAAAACAAATTTGGCCAAAATTAAGAATTGAAGACAAGAACAGTATCAGGACAATTGAAAAACAGAAAATAGGTTCAGAGATCCTTCTCCTTTTTCTTGATATTAACATCTCATTCGCTTTGTGGATTTTGTTGTTTTCTGTATTCTTCATACATCAAGTTGTTTGATGGTTTCTATCTAAAGCACAAAAACCCAAACGGAGTTTAATTATAATGCAAATTTAGAGGTGTGCCACTTCTGAAACTGAACTTAATTTCATTATCAAAGTAGTGTGGGGGGTGCACCAACTGTGAGCGTTCAAATCCCATTAGCGATTTTTAGCTTAATAGTGGTCTCTTTGAAATATGGGCGTAGAGGCAAATATTAAGGATACCTTGGACCCAACATTAAACTAATGCATCGATCTTGAATCATCTAAAGATCATACACACCTCTCTACCAAGATCAACCAAGCATTGGTCACAATTTCAGAAGAAATGAATTAGAAAAACTAATGGTAGAAGGAAAAATAAACAGGAGGCGCCCAAGAATGAGATTTCGAAGTCGCTGGTTTAATATACACACATAAATCAAGGCAGAACCATAATTTACACCATTAAAACATAATAAGATGATGAAGAAATGTCTAGGTATCTATCATTATTAGTTTTTTCATTTTGGAAAACGTTCTGAATTCCTGGCATATAAACTGATGTATTGAAAGGGTAACAAAAATACGTTATGCCAGACTAGGAACATGACAAAATTTTCATTTAACTCATTTTTCAGCTGTCATTGATAAGAATGGATTAAGAAGCACCAGCACTGTGACCTTAGGATTGATTTATTATACTACTCATCTGTTCAGTTATTTATTGAAAAGGGTTGCCATCTTTTACAGGCCTTTTCACAAAGTCTTCTCCTGAAAGTGAATTTCTCCATTGGGCAAACGCTTCACAATCTAACTTACCTACACTACTTTGATAATAGAGGGTTAAGTTCCATCTCCTTTGCAATATAATCGTTGATAATAAAAAAAATCTAATCACTCAAAACATTTAAGTTTTTATAATTAACTAAAAGTCCTCTCGGTGGTCTCGAAACACTGAAAGTTAATCAACTCTTAATAAATTGTCATTAACACCTTAAATATATTTTAGCCAATTCTTGAGGATAGAACCCAAATTCCATCACTTTTATCATATCACCATGACTACCCTACTAAAAAGCATCAATAACCAAACAATTCAAATAAAGCATAGCAAGTTGTTTAACTTACTTATTGTAAGATCAACTTAAAAGATAAAATAATATAGAGTAACGACAATAAGACTGGCTATAAACAAGAACCTAATATGTTATATAAAATACTTAGTAGATAAAAAACAAGCAACAAACTGGCATGGTAAATTTACCGAAAAAAACAAAAAGAAACAGAAAAATGGTAAAATAAAAGAATTTATATTATTTAAACAATCACAGTTAGCAAAGATGCTCTGCAAGAGCAACCTGAACTGATTACATGTAATTAGTTTTATAAAGCTATAGTAGAGCAAAAATGAGTTAGCTATGACAAAATATTTTTTTACATGAAGATAATACAGAAATTGCCTTAAAGTACAAATCGCATGATCAGAAACGTTAGATCAAACTACCAAATCACAAATAATACATGAAAAGATATGACAGGCATAATTTGAAAAGTTAACCAAAGAAGATCTACTAGTATGCTCAAGTTTGGAAGCAACCCTAAAGGACAAAAATTAGTTTTTGGGAGTCTGGCCACGTGCGCTCCATAACTCATTCCAATGTTAATGTCTAATAATTATTTCTATTTTTACTCAATTAAGTCTAGGCGTGGTGTTCTATTCTGCAATCTGTTTATAGCTGCAAATAAGTAGCTGATCAATGGTACAAGTGTGTTAGGCCTTATAGTTGTTTTCAAATTGAATCACTAATTCACTCTACTTTTCCTTTATTTTCCAGTAATAACTCCAAAATTAGTAGAAACAAAAGTAATCTTCCAGTTAGAAGGAGAAAGGGTATTGAAAATAGAAGAAGTCCAACAGTTTATATGCCTGGTGGCCTTAATAACAACAGAAGTGAACGAAACCAAGCACATAAAAGCTAGGTTAATACTCTCCTAAAGGCCAACAATTGTCGAGGCAAGCAAAAGTGCAAATGGACAAGACAGTATTAAGACTTGTGAGTATAAAACGTGGACAATGAATAGTAAGCCAATACAGGCTACAGAAAGAAAAGTTTTAAGGAAAATTTGTGGCGAAAGAAAAGCGGAAGAAGGCTGAGAACGCAGTGGAAACAGTGTTAGGCCTGTATGGAGAAGCAGTTACATTAAACCCAACAAGATGAGGCACATAGAACGGCTACCAGAAGAAATAATACCAAAAATGTTATGGGAAATGAAGAAATGGAGAGATAAACCATATTTAAGGTGCGTATGACAAATATTAAAGGATTTAGAAGAAAATAAGGTATAGAATTGGAGAGAAAAAGCGGATTACTTGTATAACAAAATGTTGAGAAATATTCCTTTATATGCACCTTCTCTTTAATGACACATATAAGCGAAAAAGAAAATAATATAACAAATTAAATGAAGCACATAAACATTAAAATGCAATTCATACTACAAATTTAATTTCTACTGATGACTAGTGATGGACAAACTCAAATTATTTTGTTCTACCAACAGTTAGGACTCAAAAAGCTGAGTTTTTGTATTAAAAATTTACGAACTAAACAGGTCACAGTACATTGACAAAAATTGCAATGAGGGGTAAACAAAGAAACAAACTTTAGAACATCTACATACACAGCACCATAAAAATGTATATAGAACCAACTTATAAAATTATGGTTTTGTGTAAATTAAGGATACTAAATAATAATAGTTCCCGGTAACAGGCCTTGAAGGTCCTTTTGGGTCGTAACAGGATAGATCTGCTACAATCTAGAGCCTACGGTACACAAGGGTAGTAACGTGGCTAGCGCTACGTACCGACCGCCTATTATTACCACAGACTTTGACCTCCAGGTACTCATTTATTGCAGCCTGAGTCGAGCTGGGCCGTAAAAATGCCAGTGATTGAATTGGCAAGAGCGGGATTCGAACCCGCAATTCTTGGTTTCGAAGTCTAGCGATCTATCCACAAAACCACCACGGCTCTCCTAAGGATACCAAACTTGTGTTAAAAAATGTGCTAAAACTAGAAGTGTTTCCTTCCCCTCTACGTCATTCAAAAACATAATAAACGAATGTAGGTCAAGATTATCTGAAAGTTGTTCGCATACTGACAGAACATGACCAATGGAAAAACATTAAATGCCAATAAAATGATGTCATGTAAGTTTTAGTAACTTTTCGGTAAATATAATTCACTTGATTATTCCTTAAAACGTCAGTATATATCTACTAACATTTGATCCTTAAAATTCTGTTTATCAATCTTTTTATCTACATCCAAAAGTATTATCATTTCTATGCCGCATAATCAGTTGAAGTATGCTGTAGAAAAAATTTTTATATTCATTAGTAAACATTTTATCTATACATTTAAACAGAAAGTAAACAAAGACGGATATGAAATTTGGCGTGACCGCACTCTGAGCTCTTGATATACACGAGGAGGGCCGTGCGTTAATGCACGCACGTCGGAGCCGCTCTCGGCTGTTATCGGGCTGCTGCATTGCCTAACGAAAAAATCGCGTCTGCCATGGCCATTTGATTTGTTTGGATTGTAAGTTAAATTCTTCCATGTTCCCTATCCGGGAAAAAGCCGATCCAGTTAAAAATTTATACGTTCCCACCTTGCAAAAATTTAAGGAAAGGCGAGTGATGTCACAACGCTCTATGTTCTTAATAAAATTCAAATCCTTTTTCTACAGCTATAATACATAAAAAACAAAAAAACTGTATATGTACCAGTTCGCATTGATACCAACCACTAAGTTAAATTGCAATTATGTTATAAGCAATTATAATAAATAATTTTATCTCTTTAACCTTCATGGGCACTGATCGAATTAATATTAATGCTTGACTAGCTAGACTAACGTGAGCTTAAGCTAAGAAATAAACCCAGTAATAATAGACGTCAAAGTTGAGTAAAAGTCAAGTCAAGGGTTTATCTAGAATAAAACAAAATACATGAATATTTAAGCATTCTTAAAATATGACACTATTCAGTCAAAGTTAATGATTAAATAAATGTTGATGTGTAAACACTTCAAAATACAACTCTTTACTGATTGACAAAAACTCCAAATCCACCCACCCAAGTGTAGTACCAATACATTGACATGACCTACATGAGAACCATGTAAAATACGTATGTGACGCTGGAAAATAAGTGGGATTTTATTATTGGCAAAATTAAATTTGTTACCAAGCAAAAACTTGAGTGTGTAACAGTAGTATTCTGTTCCTTCCCTCTCCCACTTTCTGGTTTTTCACCTGTACTCAAGGTAAATTAGAGTTGCCTGTAAAATGTGAATCACTTCTACATTGGCTCCTACATATATTTTTTCTTCGTTGGTAAGTTCTTTGTAAGCAACATCAAAGCTAAGTACCAATAAATAAATCCTTAATTACAAAAACAACAGTTACTGACACCATTCTATGAAGGTCATACTAAATTTCATCTGATTATATTCTTCCGGCAAGTGTATCTAGGATAACTGATTCGACTTGAAATTTGTCTAATTAGATTAACACGGAAGCATCAGTTCCAACAATTTTTCCTTATGTATCAGTTCAATATAAATAAATGAAAACTGTGGGACACCTAAGGACAATTCTTATTAGTGAATACTTGTTAGGCCGGCAACCATCAATGCAAACAGAATACATCCGATCAAACAGTTTCATGTTCCTCACGTATTCAGAAATGAAGAACAGAACAGGCATGTCACAGTGAGTGCTGCACCAAAGTTAAGATGGTATAAAAATAGGTGCAAGACAGGCTGCACATTTAATGTGGGGTACATTTTACTACTACCCTAAGTAGTAGACAGAACGTGTTTGTCTACATAAATTTACTTGATAGAGATAAAAAATAAAAACAAAATTGATATAGAAATTTGTACAGATATTGTTACTTCATCAAAATAACCAGATAGCTCCAGATACGTTTTTTTTTCGTGCACAAGAATAGTGGTGGCAGTAGTCCTTAGAATGGTTATAAACATACTTTGTGGTATGGTACTAATAGAAGAAACAATAATGTCAATCTTCTCATCACATTACTTTTGATAACAATTTAAAAATTCTAAAACCTATAATGACATTCAATATTCTATTATATGAACCAACTATGCTCTGCTCCAATCAGTAAACAATGCCATAAAATGTAAGCAAGACAATTTGAAACCACTAATTTAAAGTTACTTAGAAACAAGAAAAAGCAAATTTCAATTAAAGATATCAATTACTCAAGATTCATAATCATGATGTACTAATAACTGAAAGTCATCAAAGGCAGAGTGAAAATTCAATTTTTCTTAAATAATAATAATGATGAGGCTCTGAAACGTACGCCTTCACTGCCCAATCGTCGCACACCATCTCTGATATGAGGCTATCTGGCAAATATTGCGCCTTAGACGACCGCCATTATTACCCCTTGTTCGAGTGAACATAGATACTCAATTATTTTTAGTGACTAAGTAGGACACCCATCAATGAACTGTAGCCACACTAGCGTTTTCTCAAATACCTCTCCAAAATCATGACACTACCAAATCTGTATGCACTTATCAATATTTAGCATCCACCACTAGTTTAAGATTTTGAACAATTTTAGGAAAGAATCATCTTGCCCTCCGTGCAATTATCTGGGAAACAATTCCAAGAAAAAGTAGCCAAACAAAACTAAAGAAAACACAGTTGTCAGAGATTTTCCACTGCTGGAACTGCAGAATCTAAAACTTATAACTATTTGTCTCTTAATGGCAATTTTGACTTTATATGGATCTAAACAAATATACAATTTCAATATACTAAATTCAAGTAACATCAATAATTATTTATATATGGTGCTTCCGAGAGTAATAAAATATTTCAACATAAACATATTTACCCTGACACTAACATTCAGTAGAAAGAGAAACGAGTCTGGAAGAACAAGATGATCATTAAGAAAAAAAGTGAATGCATAATGCAATCTCCCACTCAGTCAAAAACTACTACACAATTAAGCCTGTTTGGAATCACACTTTATTATAAAGAACAAAATATACTCAATGAATTCATTGTAGCAAATATGTAAATAGACCTATGCATCATTCCCTCAGAAAAAATCTTGTGAAGAAACCCTTCAATGTTGAAGAATGTGACGAGTGTGGTTTTGACTAATTTTTTGCATCAAACCTTTTTTGGTCTAGATAACCCCTAATTCCTCCATTCCATACTTTGACGCTTCATTTCAGCTGAATAACATTCTGAAAATTACATGCCTTTGAACGGCGATTACTTTGAAACTTTCTTCTAAATTTTGAATTTTTCATCAAACTTTATTGTCAAAGATTTAATCTTTGCATATCCCAGATTGTTAGAATGGCCTTCATTTAGTTTTTCAAACATGTCTGTTACCATCTGAAGTATTGATAAAAAAGTTAACAAATTATATATTTGATGTGGCCTCTTAACAACCTAAAGAAATTATGGTGCTGGTACTTCTTAAAATAAAATGATCAGTTACATTTTTTTATAAATAGAAAAATAAATCAATAATTAGATATAGTTTGATATGGTTATTAATTCTCTAATAAAATGGATCTTGTGATTTTTTTTACATTTCAATATTATTCTTTTAGCACTATTTAGTTGCAGTTGCCTGATTTATCATTATTAACTGATCTTGTCATCACCATTATAACCAATGGTTCAGTTTTGAAAATGATTCAATGTGTATTCTATTGTTGTTTTGCAGTGGTGAAGATAATTACCCAAATAGTACTCCATTTCAATTAGAGCTGTGGCCAATATTCAGAAAAGAAATCTGTCACTAATTTAGGGGCCAAATCAATATCAAATTGAAGAATGAAGTTGAATCATTGGTTTTGTGATTGCAAGCTTTTCCCTCTTCCAACTGAAAACATTTGAATTGAAAAAATCAGAATGATTACATACGAACCAAATAAAGGATCGCCTTAAAAATTTAAATAAGGATTTATGCAAAATATGATCACCATGGATGGATATGGAATTCGCAGGAAAAAATGTGAGACATGAAAAAACTACAGTGAACCCTACACAGAACGAAGTATACCCATCGAGTTGATATAAAAGAAAAAACGCCATGTAATAGTTGCTGCTATGTAAAATTCACAATGATACTGTACTAAAGCCTCCACTTCGAACTTTCCAAATTGAACAAATATTGTTATTTCTATCCATTGAATGGATCTCACAAATGAGTTTTCATTACTAACGTAGAACAATCTTTCGCCTTGGCAACATAGAATATTGCATATTTTTTAAGTTGCATAAAAAAATATATAATCTGACATACTCCACAGGACGCACCTAATCATCTCCTAACCCACACAGCTATCCGAAGATCCCTATATTCTTGAACACTTACTTCGCCTTTGTAATGTTTCCACTTCTTTAACTAATCTGGGATCCTCTTCGTCCTTTTAACAACAATTTGTTAGGAAAATATACAACATTCTATGTTCTACAGATAGTAGCAAATCATCGAGGATCTAATTAACTGTACACTCACAATACATGTTATTTTGAAATATCTAATTTCAGATTATTCAAGCATGCAAAATTTAGTTTTAGTAACTCTAGAAGTTTTGCCTATTCTTCTAACTCAATATAAATGATTTTGCTTCTGGTAGTAGAAGTTCAAAATAACTTTTTAGAACTGTCGAGATACTTACAAATTAATATCTGTTAGATGTGAAAAATGACTAGCAAGACACCATTCAGAGGTTAAAGAATTGAATAGTTCATTTTTTAGGAAAAATGTTTCTATGGTTGATAATGTTAAAATAGGGTAACAGCAATTTGGCATATAGAAAAAATAAAACACAATAATTTCAATTAGCCAAAAATAAACAACTTGCAGGATAAAAATGTATACATGATTTTCTATTTCACTCTTTGAAACAACTTACAGTCAGCCAACCTACCTGTTTAAGAAAAAATATATATATAAACATTATTTAAGGCATTGAATAACAAAAAAAAAAAAAAATTAATAATCACGTAAAACCCAGACGCATTTTTTACGTTATAACAATAATATATGAATGCAACTAACTATTGCATTTGCATTACAATTTAACACATAATTATCATACTGTCTTTCCTAGTTGGTCTTTAAAGAACTTACCGTTTAATAAAACAAACATCTTAGTGCCACATTAAATTAACTATCGTAGCAAGCACAAACAGAAACAAACAATTTTAAAGCTGTTAAAACGTGCAACGTAAGGAATAAATAATTAAAAAGCCTAACAATGTGAGGAATGTTCTTACAACGACACGTCCCCGTACTGCAGCGACCACTTCTCGTAAGCCACAAGGCTCTGAGGCGATACGCTCCTCCTGATGCGTTTCAGCGAATCTAAGAAGTCGTTCATCGTGATGCTCCTCACAGAACCAGGATCCATTTGCTTCACCTGTTCTGGATCCAGCTCTAAAAGGTAGGTAAACACAATCATCTTTGCTCAAAACAAATTAATTTTTTTACCTCTTATTGGACCAAGAGCAGCATCCTTAGCTAGAGCAGTGAGATCGCTTCCAGAATAACCCTCCGTTAAAGTAGCCAATCGCTTTAACTCTTTTTGGCTGAGGGTGCAGCCCTGTTTGGCAAGTAGCTTTCTTAGTAACTCAGAACGCGTATCAGAATCGGGAAGAGTCACATAAACTCTCTTAGGAAAACGTCTTAATGCAGCTTCATCTAATTCCTGAGGACGATTAGTTGCGGCCATAACAATCACCTATAAAGAAAATGTTGCTTGTACAACAAAAAAAATAGCTACAAAAAACAAAGCTTACCCGTTCGCTCTCAGGATTGCTGGGCAATCCATCAAATTCGACAAGAAACTCAGTCTTCAGTCGCCGGCTAGCTTCATGCTCGTTGTTTGACCTCTCCGAAAGTAATGAATCCACTTCGTCGATGAATATGATGGAAGGCTGCAGCTCTCGTGCCATAGCAAACAAGGCACGCACGAGCTTCTCTCCCTCCCCGACGTACTTTGATGTAAGGCTAGCTGCACTAATTGCAAAAAACGTGGCCTACAATCCATAGAACAGATGCATTCGAACTTCTGCAATTCAAATTGCAACTAACCTGGCACTCTGTGGCAACAGCCCGGGCCAGTAGCGTTTTTCCATTACCCGGTGGGCCAAACAGTAATAGGCCCCGGGCAGGAGAGCGCAGCCCTGTGAAGAGTTCTGGCCGCAGTGACGGTAAAATCACCATTTCCTGCAAAGCTTGCTTGCCATTCTCTTGGCCCACGATGTCATCCCACTGGATGGGAGGCCGACCCTCCACTATTTCATCCAGAATGCTTTGAGCCAGCTTGGGATCCACCCCACGCAGGGTTGGCGATCTGCCTCTTGCGGTTGGCTTAGTGATTGCACCTTTGAAATTATATGCAGACTCACAAAATAGTTTAAATATTAACAATAATGTATGCACTATTGCTTAAATAATTACCAATTAACTTAGTTCTATGATGTTATTGATAACCATGTATTTTAACTGCACGTAAACGTTTCAAATTCCAGCCCAAATTTAAACAAAAATTGTAATATTGAATAAGTATAAAGCAGAATTTAATAATAAGTATTGAGTACGCTTTAGACGATCTTCAAAACTTGTATATACATTACTGTGAAGAAAATGCATCTCACAAAGAATTCCTGAACGCCAAAAACAAGCTAATTGAATATCTTCAATCTGAACAATAAATTCAATGTAGAACCAATTATTCTATAATAGTAATATGATAAAATAATTTAAATATTTATTTATAACACTCCTTTTCTACGATTTGTAGTATTTTAAAATTTTTGCAAATCATCTACAACGAACTAACGTAGCGTTTTCTGCTAAAATCAATGTTTCATGAAACTAAATGATTCAAAAATTGTAAATGGGAGAAACAACCGAACAAATGAACAAAATTGTGTAATATTCACATACGCCATTATACTATAAAATATATATAACTATAAAACTTTTTAGACACACTTGCTATGTGGATAAATACCAATGTATTCGATAAAGAAATTAGCAAGTCCATCAAAAATAAAACTTAGTTTCGATGTATTAATAATAATAATAATAATGATGATGAAGCTCTAACGCCCAATGTAGAAGCATTACCTTCGAACGGAGAGGTGAAGACTCTTATATGTTTGGTCTCACTGCTTGGTAGCCATATATTGTATCTCTGATATGGGGCGATGAACAAAGATACTCAATTATTCTTACTGACCACCTTCTAAGCATCTCAGCTCAGCATTGAACCCGGGTTTTTCCACATCGCAGCCAAGCGCCACATTAACGCTTAACATAAATGTAAAAAACTTAAAATTTTTTTTCTGGTGGGGCCAAGCCGCCCCACGTGGCAGCTCAGCCTGTGAACTGAGAGATTAAGAATCTTATATGTTCGTCGTCTCTGGCCAATCGTCGCGCACTGTCTCTGATGCGGGGCGATGTCGTAAGCACCGCACCTTAGACGACCGCCATTATTACCCCTTGTTCGAATGAACAGAGGTATTCAATTATTTTTAGTAACTCAGTAGGTCACCTGTCAGGCATCAGAGAGCTGCAGGAGTGAACCTGGTTCTTAATAATAATTTTATAAAATCGTGTATGTAAGGGAAGAATTTTATTATAAGAACTTTGGATAAAACGCATAAATTATGGAGAAATATTGACAAATCAACACGATAACTCCTAAAAACAAATACGAGTTTTGAGAACCACAATGTCCGACGATGAGTAGGAAAAAATTCTTTTGTAATGCAATAAAAGTACATTAAACAAAAAACTAGTGAGTATAAAAGTTAAGAACCATTAACTCGTCTACAATACTTTCACTAACTATAAAACATTTAAGTTGTTTTAATCTTAATACATGAATCTCAATATCCTAACTGACTGACTAACTTAACATTGCCCAGTAACTGAATGCAGGAACATTAAAATTCAAAAAGATCAATATTTTTTTGGGTATGTTGTTTATATGAAATAACCACCACTATCGCGGATTTTTTTTAATTCCACCTCTAAGGGGATAAAAAAAGTGAAACCATTTAGGTCGTTTTTTAAAACGGCTGATTGCAAATATTGCATTTTGAATATAAACTTTTTATTAAAATATGTATATGGAATTCGTGTTTCACTGTTTTTCGATTTCAAACCTTCAAGAGGATAACATGTATGGAAAAAAGCATGGCGAGGCCTAAACTATTTTTATCTATGCCACTAAAAGGCCTAAAACATTGATTTTTAGAATTTGAAGTCTTCTGAAATATTGAGAGAATATGATTTTTGGTTTCTCAAAGTTCATTTCCCAAGAGAGAGAAATAAGGGTGTAACATCGGAATCCAGAAACTTGTGGCGCATCACGGGATGAAAAATAGAACGAGTTTTTAATTATATGTTCGGAAATTATTAGGGAGATTGCAGCAAGAGAAGGGAGAGTGAATGAATCGCAATATCGGAAAAACCTAACAAAAATCAGAGGGTAAGAAATGGAATGTTTGTTCTTGTTATTCAAAAAACCCTCGCTCGATTCATGCCTTAAGAGAATAAAGTGGGGGTGATGGACTGCAAGTCAAACAATCAAGTAATATGGCACATAATTGTATAGAAAATAAAATAGATCTTCTATCTGCATCTAGCTATTGATTGTTAGGGTGCTTGAGGTGATTGTGGAGTTTGAGAACTGCCTTAATCACATGAAAATTGAAAACCCAGCATGCAACGTATTATTAAATAATTATTTTGTTTTTAATAGTCAGTCTACCTTTCAAAACTACATGCATCCTCGAAGAGATGGGAATTGGGGTGTGGTATAGATACATAACACATGTAACACAATTATATATGGAATTTAACGACCTATAAGTTGGATTGCTGAATGCCATCTATAGTTTACGTTTTTTATATGTTGATGGGATGAAAGAAAGCTCAAGGATGTTGACTGCCAAAGGCAAAAAATCAACCCTTGCAAAGAAGAATTAAGATGTGACAGCAGTAAATGAAAAAGATAAAGAAATGGAGGATAGGCAAAAGGAAGGAGAAGAGAAGGAGGATGAAAGGAGGTAGGAATGAGAAAAGAGGGAGACGAGGAGGATAAGGAACGAAGACGAGGAAAGGAGAAAACGGAAAAGAAAAAAAAATTAAGAAAAGTATTTAGATGAACAGAAAGAGTTAAACAAAACAAATACAGAAGAAAAAAGAAGCATAGGGCGTCCCAAAATTGCTTGTGTAATTACACCTGCAGAATCATTGACAAATTTATCGGCTATCCTAACTTGATCTACAACTTATCTCAATTCTTTCTTTTCCTTTATCTTCCCTATTTGGAATCCAAGACTAATGTTCTTTTCTCTATTTTATTCACTTGAGCCCTTTATTTATCTAATAAATAAAAAGCAAAACAAAGTTTACAAATAAGAGACATGTCAGAACTGGTCAAGACAACCTTTTTCAATCATTAATTGACGACTCTGGATCATCTGTAGTGAAAAATCAAGTTGGAAAAAGTTAAGGAGTTATATGTAATAGTTCTGTACAAATTGCAAGAAACAATAAGTATGCCGACTTCCAAAAATGTTGATATTTTAATTTGGAATAGGGA
The DNA here is from genome assembly GCA_036346155.1 of Sinelater perroti. NCBI lineage: Eukaryota > Metazoa > Arthropoda > Insecta > Coleoptera > Elateridae > Sinelater > Sinelater perroti. Next base: position 1,566,401 of record JARFIY010000276.1, read on the forward strand.
TGAAAGAAAACGCATAAGAATTGGACAAATGTCGGAAGAGATTAGAAAAAATATAAATCAACTTAAAATTTATACACAGATTATGATGCATGCAATGAGATCAGTGTTGCCAGCAGTATTTTCCCTTAAATTCTAGGATTTTTCTCTAACCTCAAGAATAATTTATTTTTTTGATAAATAAATAATCATATTTTGGATAGATATATCATGAAAAAATACATGTTGAGTTCTCAAATGCATTTGTAATTGTGTAGAACAAAATAATTGTTTCAAACCTGTTCATAGCTTTGTGATACAAAGAGTTTTTACAACCAAATATTAACCCTCAAAGGTCACACTTGGGTTGGGCCACCTTAAAGGTCACACTAGTGCGAATTAGAATTTCTCAAACTTTCAACCTTCATATTTTTTATTTATCAACGAAATTAAACTAATTTTATATAAAATTGGGGTAAAATTTTCTGAGGAATCGAATGGAGTAGTTAGTTATGTGAAAAAACAAAAATTTGTTATTAAAAAGTGCGATTGAAAAAAAATCACTTTTTGAAAAATGGCTTTTTTGAAAAATTTGTAATTTTTTGAAAATAATTGCAAAAAATAAAGTAAAACAAAGTTCTTAAAGTTGAAAGTACATACTTTTAAGAACAAAATACCCCATATTGATAAAATGATATTAATGATTTTTCCCGGTACCTCAAATATGGGCATTTTTTGAATAAGTGATTTTTGGTTTATTTTCTGTAATTTCATGTTCATTTTGCAGGCTCTTGTAAAAAATAACAATTTAAACAATATTTATCATAAATATTAATAAATATTTGTTATGATTTAAGTATGAAAAAATGTTGGAAAAGTTAGTAACAGTGTCTACTCGACACATAGACGGAAGTGAGAAAAATCAGAATCTTATATTTCCATACATTAGCGGACTCAGCTTCCAAGCTGGAGACAACCTTCTATTTCTGTCATTTGTCATGCTTTATAATTTTTGATCTGTGATAGGTAGAGAAATAATGTTTTCAGTATTCAACTAAGGACCATAAGTTAAGTCCAGACGTCAAAAATCAGCATGATCAGAAAATCTCGAGACCGGTGTAACCGGAAGTGGCCGCAAAATTTTTGGTTCCGGCCGGTATTCACTTTCATTTGAATATAATTAACTGTCATTCGTTTCAATAAAATTTCGTTAAGCCCTACAGTTTAGTTTCATGCATATAGTCCGCTCTGCTCTGCTTTACCTGTAAAGCAAATTTTGCTTGTTTTATTTTAAGATTACTTGATTATATGAAAAATAGTAAAAAGACAAAATACAATATTAATTCTATTACTAGTGACACGTTGCAATAAAAAATAAACATTTAATAAAAAATTGGGCCACCCTTTGTTTAACCCTCAAAGGTCACACTTAGTGCGAATTTGCACTGATCTAGCCTTTTCACCACTCTAATTTGGCCGACAATAACAGACCAAGACCAGGTGTGGTACGGCTCGACTGTTTGGGCTATAAAAGGAATTATCGTAGTGCGGGAGACCCTCAGGAGCAGCTACCTGAAAAATTCCAGCTGTTTTAAAAAAAGGCCGGTGGGAATTCGCACTAGTGTGATCTTTGACAGTTAAGAACTAGTACCTTGTAAAGTAACTTTGAAATAAGGCACCGTATAAGAACTAATATTCCACCGAAAGAATAGTCACAGAACAGCTACAGGATAATATTAGATTCATATTACAGTTAAACAGCACAAAAAAATAAATAAAATTAAGTCAAAGTTAGTAGGAAGAAATTTTCCACAACATAAGTGCAGTATGATGCTCAACATTAATGCTGAACATACTTTAAAAAACTAAGAAACGTGCATTTCAATCAATGATAAAGAAATATGGCAAGCTAATTTTTGAAAGAGATCATTTAGATATGAAGAAACTAACAAAGGTCCTAGAGATAGTAATAATTGATATAAAAGTTAATAATTATACTACAAAGAAACTATAAAAATCCACATCAACAAAGTATTACGACCATGATACTACGCAATATTAGAGTACTGCTTAAGACTTATAAATATTGGAAGAAATCACCTTGCACGGTTTGTTTTAATAAATAGTCCAAAAAGTATTCAATACATGATGTAAAACTAAAGTATACCAAAGTGTTTTCATACATTACAAAACTCTATGGATTCATATTTCAATTGAAGATATAACTAAATTTTTGATAGTCAAAAAATGTAAGATAACCACTTTAGGAAAAGAAACTACACCAGTTTTAGATCTTACTTCGGCATTTTAGTAGAAAATTTTTCCAATATGCTAGACTCATGATCTAAAAGATTGCTTTGTGCTTTCATCACCAAGATACAAGGGTTCCAATATTTTAAGAAACATACAATTTATAGTTCCTACAAACTTCGCTATTCATCTCTTACATACAAACAATAAAATGTTTAAAATATAGTTAGAACTTATAACTTAATAACTTTTATTGTACACACTATAATTAAATAAATCAAGATACAATAATCACACTAATTAAACTAATAGCAAGTCTATCCCAATGACTTGATATCAACCAAAAAGCCTATATATGAAGAAACTGCAACCTATGAAGTAACATATAAGTGACAACAGGCATATAATGGAGTTTAAAATTAGACATTAGAGAAAATAAAAAATGCAATTAATATAATTATGCAAAATACACATTTTTTAGCGTGGAAAATGGAACTGTTTAAATGGCAGCATTTATAAACACGCAATCTTATCCTTTTCTGTCATCTAGTTGTTACAGAATATGTTTCGTTTGCAGAAAAGAGTTATACATATCTTTTCATGTACCTTTAAGTATGGAATGTTAAAGAAAACATTAATGACTTATAATGTTGGATTGTTTTATAAAAAATGGTATATGGACGCCAAAAGGTATTTTTGGCGTCTTAGGTTAACAATTTTTCACCCACCTTCCCTCAATTTTTTGCAAAGCGGGAACGCATAAATTATTAACTGGATCGGTTTTTTCCCCTGGATAGGAAACGCGGGACAATTTAACTCACAATCGAAGGTCCGCTCGGCGAAAGCAACCCAAATGGGCGTGGCAGACGCCGGGCCATTCGGCAAGGAGCGAGAGCAGCCCTGACGTGCGTGGACAAACGCGGTCACGCCAAATTTCATATCATCCGTCTTTGTTTACTTTCCGTTCAAATGCATAGGCTGGCTTTGTTTACTATGCACGAACCTCCTCGTGTAAATCAAGAACCGAGAACTACATCACACTTCTTTGTTTACTTTCTGTTCAAATGTATAAATAGGAGATATGAAGATAAAGGCAGTAGTGACCATCAATTCACTATAAATACAGATCTTATCATTGGTGAATGTTTTAAATACGCCACAAAGTTACACAATCATCTTATAAAGCTTGGCTAGATTAATAGCTTTAAAGTATAGACCAGTTGATAAAAGTAACTTCCTTAATTGTTTCCGCGTATGACTTGTTTTTTTAGCAAAACGAGAAAGAATCTATTTTAAAGAGATTTACTGAAGATGAGACTTTAATGTCTATTTGGTGACTTACAAGGGTGTCATTTATTATAAACTGCTTAATTTACTGAAACACTGTTCCTAACTAGACAAATTGAAGGAAGCAATCAGCACAAAAAAGCCGATCCATGACTAAGCAATTAAAAGCCCCTGGTTTTAGATGAACCAGAGTTTGATCCTAAGATCCAGACGCCTGGTAAGTTGTGTACTAGTCACTAAAAATAATTGAATACCTGTGTTCAATTCGTCTAAGGCATGATGTTTGCCATATTGTTCCGTATGCACAGTAAGTGTAAACATATGGGAACTTTGACCTTTTAGTTCACAGACAACACTCCATCAAGTACAAAGCCTCATTATTATAATCAACACAAAATAGTTAAAATTAACAAATAAATAAAGCGTTATTCCTTGGCAAAATAAAGCATGGCTGCTAATATTGCGACATATAATTGTTATTTGTCTTCAATTAAAAAATTCCCTTCACATTCAAAGGTTGAATTCAATAAATGTCATAGAATGGCATTCTTCTTCAGATACCATCTCCATTACTGAAGGTTGGTAACAATTTCGGCATATTTAATGCGGAGTAGAGCGAATTAGGGATAATGTATTCATACTCGTCCAATCACGGATATTTTTCAACAACGAATATTGTCAGCGCCCAGGGCCACATTTTCCTTCAATCTTTCCTTCTATTATAAGTTTTAGGATGTTGCTTCGGTATACGTGGCCAAATTATGCCGTTTTTCTACGTTTTATTGTTGTTAGTTTTTTTTAGGCAGAAAGTAATATAACAAAATATTATGCATGTATTACTTATTAATAAAACAAAAGTCAGCATAAAGATTACATTAAGTTAAAAACATGCATTAATAACCCTTTTAAGTCAAAGATCAAATTCAGAGAGCAGTAACAAATATTTGCAAAAACCTTATTACAGAAGAATACAATCTTTTATACAAAGCCAAAGTAAGCACCTTGACACTTCTGATACCTTTGGCAGTGTTTCTTTTGCTTTTCAAAATAATATTGTGCAAGCTGTTTTTCGTTTTCTCCTTCCCCTTTCCAACCAAACCAAAATTGCGCGTTTTAAGTAGATATTGATTTAAAAAACGAGTAATAATAAGTCGAAACAATATTTAAAAAATGCAAAAAGTTACATTAAGCAACCAATATGCTGAGCCCTTGAAATGATGGAAAATCCGATTTTTCCTTGAAAAAGTGTCCACACTGGATTACAAATAAAATGAAGAATAGCAATATACATCTCCTTATTAGCGATTTTCAAGAATAAATTTGAAATGTACCAATCTCTGAATATTAAAGAACACTTCAGCATAACCTTTTCTTCTAGTAGTGGTGAGATCTGATTTCCATATTAACTAATAATCTTGCCTAAACATTTTGGATCTTGGACTCTGTTAATCAGTTCTTCATAAACCCATGCTCATTTTCCTACTACTTTTAATTAACACTCTCAGAACAATATACCCATAGACAACGCAAATCATCATGAAAAGTAAGGTATACATCACCATGAGAAATTTCAAATACATTTACCACATCATTTATTGATCATCTGTGGTCTTATCTGATCTCTACCAATTCTGGCATTTTTTCATTTCTTACTGATCTAAGTCTTCCTGTACATTAATCATATATATTTTGTAGAACATCTTTGGATCATTAGTAGCACTTATGAACTTATTCAATAACAAATGTTCACTCACTATTCTTTCATCATATCAATTCAACAGTAGGGCATCTCCATACAGGCCATGAAAGCCTTTGAAGCAGTAAAAAGCACAAGCCTCCATTATATGTAAAATTCCCAACTATAACAATGAATCAAACCCAGTCCTTTCATTTGAATCAAGTACACATATATCATTCATCTTTACTAGGCAGCCCTTCATGGGTCTTCAATTACTTCCTTTATATGTGGTACTTTTTGAAAGCAGCCTTCTGAATTGAGAACTTTATAATGTCTTCAATAAAATTAATCATATTCAGCTTACAAAGTGCTTTTTACAGTTGAAAGGTTGTAAAATGCTGATTTGTTGAGACGTGATATTCAGTCAGTGAGAAATAATCTTCCTCAGGATTATGCCTTCTCTATCCCATATGATGATTAATAACTTTACAATAATATTACAAAAAGAAGATTTGCAAAAAAGAGCTTTCCTCAGGCACATATGGTTAATAATTAATCATCATCAATATGATGTCTGTCCTCCTCTCCTATGTAGGAATTACATTCTAAAATACTAACTGATTGGCTATCTTCTATCAATTTTATTTTTCACTCATTGTTCCAATGTGAAATATAGATATAGATTTTTTAGCTTCGCGAGTGTAGCACATTACTCCTTTAAAATTTAGCAGTTGCAATTTCGATTAGCATTCTATTTCTTGTTACATCAACATCCCATAAGTATCAAATCCATGTTGTAGGGCACAAAAACTATCTGTCTGGGTACAAGATATCAGAAATTTTGCAACAAGAATATAACGGTGGTGTAATGATTTATACCCTGTATCACATTGTTCTTATTGTCCATTGTACAAAGAAGTTCCAAGCATGTCCTGCATACAAGAAAAATATCAAGCCAATTCTGACCCCCCTCCCTTAGGTAGTACTGTTTCCTCATTAGGTTCCTGCATCGTAGAGCATCAATCTTGCACCTACTAGAACTTTCAGATTTGGCCAATAGAAGCAGTGAATCACAAGCATTACATTTTCACAAACAATTTGATTTTCTTCAGTCTGATTACTTTCATTTACAGCAGTAAATCAAAATTCTGAAGTTTCACAAAAAATTAGGGTTTTAATATTTTAGTGAACAGTCCAATACATTTTCAACTGAGTTTTGTATAATAGATTATACATATAATTGACAACAGTGGAATGAAGTCACTTCAGACCTACATCGAATGATGAGCTAAACACCGATTTGCATATCTATTTTTTTCCATAACAATTCTATCTACTATCAGAAAAATACATTTGAAAATATCTGCAGAAACAGGAATCTGAATGTCAGAGTTTCTGAGAAAAAGTGATGTTACTTTTATCTGCGCTTCCATCCATTTTGCCCCACAATTTGCAACAAAACTTGGATATGATTATGGTTAAGGTAGTCAGTAATACTCAAACACAACCTCTGTCAGATTCAAATCCAATTTCTAAATACTTCACAAATCCTTTCTATAGACATACTTCCAGGACAACAAAAGCATTGAAATGAGGCTAGTTTTCATAGAGCCATCTAATTAAAAACGAAGCAGAACATAAATGCATCACTATACAAGGCCTGGAAGTATTTCAGGCATATTAACAAAGAGGCTAACCTCGACAATTACACTAATAAACTATCAAATTGCTATGCAATCATAGATAAATCAATTCTGCAACAGACCGATTTCAGTTTATTTTTGACTCTACTATAAATGATTACGTTTTAACCATTCATAAATAAAACTGCCTTAAAACACACCCATGCATCACGGGATTTTCCAATTAATAATAACGAACTATAAAATGGCTGCCACATTTACATGCGCAATTAATTAGGACTTTACACAATTCATTGCAAATAATTTCTCTACCTGCAAAGCCCCCTTTCCGTGCGGGTGAGTTGCTGCCAGGAACAGACAGCTGTTTCTTGATGGCAGGCGGAGTCGACGACTGTTTGTTGAACGGTCGAACAGGTTGTACTGGGGCATTGCGGGACCCCATAGACCTAGGAAGAGTCTGGCTTTTAGACAAGCCAGATCCTCCCGGTCTCCTCACAGCCACTGTAAGTTTCTTTCCTGTCGCTAAAGAAAAATCCAATTTAATACAACTCAATTCGACTCGTAAATTCTGTGTATTAAATGTGCATAAAGAAAATGCAAATGAGACAATTTGAACTAATCTCCAATTTAATTACGATACTTAAAAAATCGTTCCAATTTTGTACAATTTATGAGTGAACCGCATTCTTTATTTTTCATGAGTAATAAAGCTAGAAGATGTACCTGCAGAAGAGAGACTAGGTTTGACAACGGGAATACTACTACTGTAACTAAGGTGCGGTTTCTCTATATTTTTTGGGTCATTCTGCACAGCCATACGTTCCAAATTATCCATGCTTTCTACAAACAGAACATAAAACAAAAGTATCATTAGAAAACCTAAAAGAAAACGAATGCAAGACAAAGGAAAAGTGTGTATTACAAAAAACAGAGAAAAATATCCATGACACACTGGACGTATCCATCAAAACTTACACGTGCCGGGCAATTTTGTATGCCTTTGTGTATTTGTTGGGTAGCAGATTTAAATCTCTCACCTAAAAATTGTAACCGATCCTTTGCCATCGCCAAATTAGTTTTCATTTTCTCATGTAAGCGCTGGGCACGTTCCCACACCTCTCCCCTTCCTCCCCAGCACTGCACCGCAATTCCAAGTTCTAATTCCGTGATCCCCTTTCTGTACAACTCGATTGCAAGGTCTTTTTGGCCTGCAAAGTATTTCATTAAAACCAAATCGAATCGAAGTCCAACTTTAGCAAACCTTCGTTTTCTTCATCTATTTTTAACGCCTTTGAGATGTACTCAAAAGCGCGCCGATGGTGGTGCTTCTGTTTCGCTAACAGGGGGTCGCCGGGGCCCGGCCCCGAGCTGCGCGGCGTCTGGGCCATGTCTTGTATTTCTTCGATCGCGAGGCTCCTGTCCTCATTCACATCGGTCGGGCACTTGTTTCGGCTACGCAGCAAGTAGCCGGAGGAGCTGCAGTAAATAAAACGTAGAATTATGAAGATCTGGTACAGCAGCGAGTGCAGGACGTTGAACATAAAAATAATGGGGAAGGACACGAAACACAAATTTCTCTTGTGAACGGAGGTCTCTGACGAGGAGCCGAACGTCAGGTGCGCGCTGGAAGCATCGGGGTCGCTTTTCCGTGACTTCTTGCTAGGCGACTTGGTGCTTTGCGTTTTACGAACCATCCAAAGACCATGTCAACAATTAACTAGCAGAAAATTCCATCACAGGCCAAACGCTATTTTAATTCAACTCGACAACAAAGGCATTAGAGAAACTTATTGTTCTCACCGCGACAATGTTTGCACGTAAACAAGCTGTTGCTGGGTATAATTATCGACTCGCCCAAATGTTCTCAAAATTTCACAGATGAGTAAGACCAAATTTTTTTGGTAAATCATCACTGTATCCACTTTCACAAAGAGCAGTTCATATTGCTAATTTTATATTATTTCTAGCAGCTGATAATAAGATTGAATTAGCTTTTTTCCTGTTTTATCAGTAAATTTGTTCTTTATATTCTTGATCCTTGTTTAGCAGTATATGTATGATTTTTTTATACTCATTTCTACTCGTGTAAAGTTTAATGTATTAGTTTTTTTGAACTTGGAGCAAATCAACAGTTTTATTTATATAGGTGTAGGGAAGATGGTACCACAGAACTAGCGATTCTGCCTACGTGAGCTCTGACAAAGTGAAGAAACCCATATCCCAATCATAATTCCCAATATCATTTCTCTACCTTGATTTGTGATGAAAACTCTCCTCCTAGGGGACCTAACCCCAAACTCAAAAACTGGAAAAGCTAAGCTTTTTAGTCTAAATCTTATTCACGTATACTCTCCAACAACTGAAAATGATGGTGAAATGATAGATCTTTATAACTACATCAAGAAGTCTATGAGATAAGTAAAACAAAATGAGATTACCATGTTGATGGGAAATTGGAATGCTAAAGTGGGATCAGAAAAACAAGGAACGACAGTTGGTATACATAAATTAATCACCAAGAACGAAAGAGGCGCAAGAATTATAAAAAAAATTATTATCACAAATACCTTCGTCAAATTGCCAAAACAATTTCTATGCATTTAGACCACACCTACTTGTATACCTCAACATATCGTGCGTAATTAAATAGGCTACATTAGAGTTGATAAAAGATTTAAGATTATACTGATACATATATCAAAATGTATCCAAACGCAGATGTATCGTTTGATCATAATCTACTGTTGGCGAAAGTATAAGACCAAAAAGTATTAAAAGGATAGAAAACGAAACAAACACATATTCGGCAATACAATCATAAAGAAAAAACAGTTATATCATCAGAAAGATAAGGTAATTGGACGTCCAAAAATTCAACAGAACCGTCAATAAAAAGAAGATGGAAATGTAATCAAATAATCGAAGAACAGGAAAGCTACAGGCCCTGATAAAATACCTGTTAAGATTTAAAAGCTGTTGGAAGAAAAATGAAGAAAAATATTGATAAAGTCATTTAACTTAATATACAATACCTGAACCATACCTTTAGGCTACTTGGAATCTATATTTACAATGATTCCAAAAAAATAAGGGCAAAAAACATAACAATTAGCTTGACGAGCCACATATTGAATGTGTTATTGCGAATAATAGATCGGAGGTCATACAGTCAGGTTGAAGAGCATATAAGAAAAACTCAGTTCGAATTTAGAAATAACTTAGGAAATCAAGAGACACCTTTATACAACTATATAAGTGTTAATGTTGATGTATGTTTATGCTTTCTAGGTTCTACAAAAGAGTTTGATCATCAATCCTTAAAACGGCAAAAGTTGATAAAAAGATACATGCATCATACGTAATTTGTATTTATGAAAGGAAAAACTGATGATTAATGTAATATAATGTGAAGCTCAAGGTAGGGCTGTATTCTGCCACCAGCATTGTTCAAATATATACTCCAAAAATATCTTCAACAAAGCAGAAAATGATGACATAAAGATAGATGAAATTATAGTAAACAATCTGAAGTATGAAAATGATATAATACTTTTGCCCAACAGCTTAGGTAATTTAGTTTCTATTGAATCGTGTTACAAAAGCTTGTAACAGCTACACCCGAACACCAAAAAAATAAAATATATGATCGTAAGCAAATATTAACTAAAAGATAATGGACTGTGAGCCAACGAAATGCAGTTAGGGAGAGTAAAAATGATAAATTTTGAAATCTTGCGACAATTCACCAAAAATTGAAGATTGTTTTCATAAACTTACTATGCAGTCACAATTAAAATTTTAAGTTATGACTAACAATAAGACTAGTCTTCACAAGTTGCAATGCTTTGGCCACGTTATGAGATACTCCAAAAAATACGCATATATGCAAGGAAAAATTGACAGCAAACAGTCTATGGAAAAGAAGAACATCGTGAATAGAAAATTGAAGAGAATGGTCTTGATTAACAAAGTTATTACAGCTACTACAGTTAATAACATTCAATGTTTCAAGTAAGGTAGTAGAAGAAGAAAATAATAATACATAAGAGATACAAGCAAGGTTAACAAAAGATAAAATATTAGCAATAAATGGTTTCTTAAATTCGAAATATTTAACAAAGTATGCAAAAAATAAAAATAAATTAATAATTAGATCAAAGGTGATTTAGGCATGCGATATATAGACTTTAAACTACTGGGGAAATTGAAAAAAAGAGACATAAAGAAAATGTATCAATGTGAAGGATATGGGGAGTTCTTATTCATATTATCCATTTTCTTATGTCCTTCAACCATGATTTTCTTCTCTTTCCTATATTTTTTCTTCCTTTAATCTTGCCTTGTAGCATGATTTGCCAAACTCCAGTCTCCTACCATATAGTTAACTCTACCTTTTGCCACTTTTACATTAAAGCCCCCATATAAATATCCAAATCGCATAAGTATAATTCTCATTTGTTCCTAGAATTTTTCTAACGCTTTCTCCAGGTTTGCCGCTAGTAAAAGCATATATTTGGATTAAGTTCGCATTAAATGGTTTTGAATTCAACTGAATCAAGTTCATTTTGTCTGATTGTTAAAGGGCTTTGTAAAAAGTTCGTGCCGTTTTGGTTTTTCAGTATGATTTTTACAATGAGATTGCATAATTTTGGCATCGTTTGATTGCGCGTTTTCTTGCGAACATTTCGGTATACAACTAGCCTATACTTGCTTTCAGATGGAGTTATCTTGGGAACAAATTCGGGATGATACAGTTGCAGAAAGAGCGGTTAGGAAGTGGTTCGCGAAGTTCAAAGCCGGAGAGGACAGTCTGGAGAATCAGCCGCGCTCGGGCCGTCCGCAGGAAGTTGAACGTGAAGTTGTTCTTGAGATGGCCGAAGAGAATCCGTCAATGACATGCTGAATGCTAGCCGAAGAGTTCGATTGTTGCTTCAAGACCATCGCCAACATTCTGCATGAACTGGGTAAGGTTTGGACGAAGTCAAAGTGGGTGTCACATTGACAGAAGCCTAGAAGGAGAAGCGTGCTGAAGTTGCTGTTCGTCATCTCGATCCATACGTTCGCGTGCCCGGCTTCCTGAACGACGCATCACTTGCGACGAAAAATGGATGGCCTTCAACAACCCTCATAAGCACAACGAGTTGCTCTCGCCCACTCAGAGGCCTTCGTCGACCCAGTCAAGGACTTCCGCAAGGAGAAGTACATGTTGGTCGTTTTTTAGAACCGCGAGGGCATCATCCGCTACGAAGTTCTTCGGAAGGGCCAGATCATGAATGCCGAGCGCTACTATTCCATACTCAGCTGTAGGGCTATGAGAGAGAGACATGCTTCTCCACAACAATGCGCGCCCTTACACTGCTAAGCTGACAAAGACGTTGCTGGAAGACGAGTTCGGCTGGGAAACTCTACCATACAGCCCTGATTTAGAGACCAACGAATACCACATTTCTTGATCGGTAGAGCACAACTTGCGCAACATTAAGTTCAAGGACAAAATTGAATTGGAAAACGACGTCATCAACTTCTTCAATTCCAAACCGGTCAAGTTCTACAAACGAGGCATCGATCTCTTATCCGAAAAGTAGCAGGAAGTTATCGAGGTCGAATGGAGAATACTTTGATTAATTAAAAATCATTAAAAAACCAAAACAACACGAACTTTTTGCACAACCTATTAATATAAAGTTACTAACATATTTTTTTAACTCTTTGATTATTACAACAGCAACACCGTATTGGATACTTATGTTATCTCCAGAGTAGTACTCATGATAATCGTCCATAGGACTTTCCCATATTTGTAATATTAATGTATGACATTTCAGTTTTTCATTTTTGTTAGGCTTCTAACGTTCCATGTAGTTAATTTAAAGATCTATACTGTTGATATTATTGAAAATAATGTTTGAAATGTTTAGAACAGTTAATAATGTACATAACAGAATACCAAAATCGTGTTAAGAAGGTCAATCAAAGCTAAATCTAAAAAAAACACGGAAGAGATGGTTAGCAATGATAAAAAAAAACATTAGTTTTAGGTGCTAAGAACAGAGATGGAGAAATACAACGAATTGCTTACATACTACTTTAATGTGTAACGTCACTATAAAGTCAATGATAAACTGTCTCAGTCCATACATAATGGTAACAATACAAGACAGGTACTAGAATCAGGGCCGGATTTATGAGCAGGATACATAGGCTGCAGCCTAGGGGCCAGGGCCCGCACCACAAATTGACACAAATTTTATTTTAAATAGACTGCTTGTTTGATACATTCCTTTTTCATCTTAAATTTGCATTTATTATGTAATCTATATGTACCACCCCCAACCGGTAGAGCCCGCACTATCGGTTCAGCCCAGGTGTCTGCAGATCTTAAATCCGACCGTGACTAGAATGAATGATAAAAAAGGCTATTTGTTGAACTTACCATTCTATTACTCATTCTACGCCTTTACTGTCACATAAACTGATTATTCTCCTAGCTCAAAAGTGTTAAAAATATCTTATTCGCTAAGTTGAGCAAGATATGTCTGGCTTTAACAAATAAAAAGAATGTTACGGCCAAAAGTAGACTGTATCGTAATTTTAAATTTAAAACAAAGGAACTTCAACAAAAGCCAAGGCTGAAACACTAACCTTTTGAAGCGGCGCTTTCCCGCAGAGACCGGTTCCCTGTGCTGTAATCCTGGGGGATCCAGACAGAGGAAATAAGGGTGAAAAGATAGGACAAGTTACCCTAATTTTCACAGCGGAGCCGATCGGAAGTGTCTTTTCTGGTGCAACAAGGTTTCTCTTGATTTCTCGCCGGGTCATATCCAAAAGAAATCGGACTGAGTTTTCTCACCGGAAAAATTTCAACTCCCCAAAGTTAATCTGGTCGGCAAAATAGTGAATTCCGCCACAAAATTGCCTTCAACAAAACGGCCACGCGGAAATGGAAACATCTGCCGCCAATCAAAAACGCCGCCGAACTCTCGGTAAAAACGCTTTCGGCCGCGGAAAAATTAAAGCCGGTCGCCCGCTTTTCTAAACCATCACAATTCAAATTCAAAACGAAGAAAGCAAAAAAGTAATCCAAGGCGCCTGGCAAGGCCGTTGCTTTATACATCAGCGCTCCGCGTGGTCGGGAAAATTCGCCGCCGCTATCTCAAATCAAAGCTAAAGCGCGTATACAGGAGGGGGATTTTTATTTATTTATGTTGTTAGCAATGGTCCTACGTAGACAGTTTCTGCATTTTAAAGAATTTTAAAGCGAAATTCCGCCACAAAGTTAAACAACCCACTGAAAGATGAATTGACTCCACAAAAGTCAGTAGTTCCTAGTTTGAAGAATAATTATCATTTGTTCTACATTTTCGATTGAAGTTTCGGTAAAAAAACTTTAACACGTGAAAAACCATACAATCTACCGGTACGTGTAAAATTCGAACTTAGAATTTGCTAAATCAAAGTTTAATTCTCTTACCCTTTTGCTGTACAATTTACTCCTAACTATACTTTAATTATTATTATTATAATTATTGTTAATACTGTAAAGAATTTTTGAATGCTCCCCGTAAAGACACTGTTACGTAGACATCTAGGGACATAGTTTTTTTTGTTGCACTCTACGATTACGGTTGAACGGCCGACCGAATACCTTTCAGGAATACAACCGCGCATGTGCAAGGACTCGAACAATAGGAAGGTTGTCCGATGTTTGCTAAAATCTTCGCGTACGCTCCGGAACCGGTCCTCAGTTGCTTCAATACCACGCAACGAGGCAGTCGAGGGGAAGTCAAGTGAAGCCGTGTCGGGAGCGAAAACGTTCTGTGCTAGTGCGACATGAATAGCGTTACAGATAAATGTAGTGCAATTTAATGTTAGTAATTCTATGTGTTGTGTACATAAATAGTATTAAATGATTTAATTATCTATACGTATAATATATAAGTAGTTTTAATAAATTCATGGGGTTATTCCCCACTATGGAGAGCAAAAACGTTGTAATACCAATGAATTGTGTGTCTTTAATTCTATATTTATTTTTTTAAATTACCAGCATTCCTATTACTTACCTCAACAAACAGATCAACCGATTGGTAGGAAATCTCCATATATTGCATGAAAATGCTGAAAATTAAACCATGATGTGTGACTTCACGACAAGAAATAGTTCTTTAACAAAACCTTTAACAGCTAGATGTGTTACGACATAATCATGCAGTTTATTGCACTTTTGGGTGCAAATATCATACGGCTAGTGGTATCATATATCTTTTGAAACAAATGTTTGCCAACCCAGCCACTTACCAAATTGTCGTTTGCTAAAATATATTGTAAAGAGTGCATCACCAAAGGGCTATAAAGAAGTTAGAAGGTGTTATATGTAAATTTAGAGTATAAAGACATATTATGAAGACACAAGAGGTTCCGAAAATACAGACGAGCTACTGAAAAAGGAGGAGGAAAGGCAAATTTCCTGAATGATAACGAACATTTTCATGCTGCAACAGTTTCTAATAAATAACTACCTCAAGTGGGTCAAGGTCATACGACATATTTACCAAACTGCCATAATAAAGAACACATTTTTGGAATAGGAAGATGAAACATTTAGCAATCAATATAAGACTGAGCACAGTATAAACCAAACCAAAATTATTTATCTTATACGTATACATGCCCCAAATAAAGATAAATCTGATAAAAGAAAAACACATTAAGAAAACCTACGGCCACCACCCAAAAAATGACATTAAGATCGAAATGCAAAAAGGAATTTTCTAACAATATGTTAACAGATGTAGCTTATACAAACAAGCAAATATGAATGAATAGAGACTAATCAACATTTCCACATTTAAAAATATGAGATTAACCAGCATATTTTTCGATTATAAACACTCTTCAGACTCCAATCAGAGCATATCCTCATTGAAAGATAGCTATTACATCACACCGTGGGGCAAATATTGAATGAGACCATTTCATTATAGGTATAAAATTAAAGGCACGAATTTCTAACGCTATGAACATACCAGAAAGGATTAACAGAAACTGGACAGTGGGGAGCCTATATATGTATATACAATTAAAAAAGCAGCTAACAAAACAATAGGAATGAAATGCCAAAAAGGTATAGTCATTAGTCTGATAATGATGGTGCTAAGGTTATAGTAGCAAAGTCTACCAAAAAATATTACAAAAATATGGAAAAAAGCAACTTGTGAAAAATACAAGAGAAACAAGAAAATGGATATATAAGACAGCAGAAGAAAAGTAATAATCAATAGAAACACTTAGAAGAGCTAAACAAAGGGACAAAAATTATGATAGTATCTCCAGAGAAAAGCTATGCAAAGTTATATTAAACATATCTGTAAAACTCATTAGACTCATGACAATGATTATCGTAGTATAATATTAAAGTACAAGGCACAATTAGTAGAAAATTTTAATCAAAGAGAGGGCTAAGGTGGGGGATATACTAGCTTATTTATTATTTAACGTAGCTCTAGAAGCTACAATAGGAAACGTAGGAGTACTAAACACTAGAATAATATATCGTAAGTTAACAGAAGCATATCATGTGCAGATGATATAAACATTGTCGGCCGCTCCATATTAGATACATTGGAGACATCCAACAGAATAGAAACTGCAGCAGTTTAATTTGGATTACGGGTTCATGAAACCAAAACTAAAAGCATGGTTACATCTCTTATAGAAGAAAGCCAAAATAGAATGGGACAATTATTGATCGTTGGGGAACAACGTCAACATTGAAGTGCAGAAGAAAATACTGGGAGAAACTAAATCCTACTTTTGGTCACATAGACAAGTGATAATATCCTAAGTATTGCACAGAAGAACAAATGCCTTACACATAGAACTTTAATAATTTCGGCAGCAGTATATGTATTACATACCTGGACGCTAAACAAGAAAAACGCAAAGACTTTGAAGAACATCCACAATGACATCAAATTATATAAACAATAAAAATATCAAGAACCAGATGAGCAGGCGATGTAGTCAAAATAAATAACAAAGATTATACAAAAAAAGACAACAAAGGCTCAAAAACCAAAACTAATATAAATAGAAAAGAAGAATAGAGACATATCATGTTATACGTTTGGAACATATTGATCAAAAGGGTTTGTGAAACAAAAATCATAAGAAAAACGAGAAGAGGGAGAGGTTACAATAAATGGTAGATGTGGGGAAGAAAAGGGTGAAACAATAGAAGAGATGAAGAAAATGGCATTACCTAAATAGTAAGATTTGGAAGAAATGGACAGATGGATAAAAAGAATCCCACATCCTATACCAGAAAGGATACAAGGCAATGGTAAAAGAAAAAGAAGTCTGAAGCTTTTGTAAAAGAAACATCATCACGTTGTTATTAAAAAACATGGCAAAACTTCCTTTATGTTATTCATAAACAGACGCACTGCTATACAAATTAAAGGCAATAAATGAAATAAATACGATATCAAAATTGACCTTGAAATTTTATGAGAATACACTACAATAAAATTCTAAATGTGATGAATGTGAAAACAGAATAGTTAAGATATGGGTCCAAATCAAGAAAATACTTAAAATAGCTGCATCACAAGTGAAGGATTAAAAAATGTAATACGACATTGTATAATTTAGAATTAAGCTTTTGAGAAAGTTACACTACTGTGCTTGATGAAGATGGTTATCTAAACAAACTCCCTCTTACAGATAAGATTTGGGGCTAATGCAGCTCCCGAATTGAATCACGAACAAACGACAAACGCGAACAGAATATTTTTGCATTCACCGGTCTAGCACAAAGATGTTTGAATGGAAATTAAGAGCTATATAAGTGCTTTGTATATTACAGGAAAGCGTTCGATAATGTACAACTTGGAAAGATTCTAGATATATTGCAGAAGACTTAATAACCATGACAAATAGATAATATCAAATCTTTCATGAAGACAAATACGACAACACCCTGATGGAAATAGCATCCAGAAAAAAGTTAGGAAGGGATATGTCCTTTTCAGGATATATACCATATTTCAAGAGGCAATGAAAAAAGAAACACCAAAACAGTAAACGGTAGACCTACCGTTCAATAGGTCCACAGTGTCCTATGTTTGTTGTAAAAGGGGATGGGCATAGAAGTAATAGTCCTGACTTGTAAAACAGCTATCGTTGCGAAAGCCCAATCTCAGAAAAGACGGACTGAACTTCAGCGACTGAAAAGGAAGAATGATATTCTGATAGCGACATGGAATGTACGAAGATTGTATAGGGGCTATAGAAGAACTAAAGAACGAAAATGAAGTAAGATAATAATTCACACTATTTAACAGCAGAAATAAAACCAAGAAAATAAGACTAATGATAACTAATTTTAAATCAATAAATGAAAAACTGTACACTAAGAATGAAAGGCAGGTTTTTTAATACCACATTGATAAACTGCCATGCACTAGTAGAAGAAACAGATGTAATGGTTAAAGATAACTTCTAAGAGAATCTAGAAGCAACATGTGCAACAACTCATAAACATGACGTCAAAATACTACTAGAAGGCTTCAACCCAAAAATCGACAAAAATGGGCTGTAGATCAACCGTAAGCATATATAGTAAACATGAAAACGGAAAAGACTTTGCCGTGGAATATTTTTTAGTACATAGTAACCGTACAAAAAATACATAGAGAAATGTTTCCCAATGGAAATACCAAATAGATCGTAATTTTATAGACAAAAGACACGCATAAAATATAATTGATATGACGAGTTGTTGAGAGAGAAACTGTAAGTCATATCACTCCTTAGTTAAAGGAATCTTTAATGCAAACACCACGTATATTCAATAGAAATAGAATAACACTCTGACAGCTATAGACACACAGCAGCGAAAAAAAACCAAAAATGGAAACACGTAGTATTCAAAAAATCACACAAAGAAAGACAATGTTGCAAAGGAAAATAAAAGTGAATGCAGAAGAATTCCAAAACAAGAAAAGGTGTTCACAAAATTTATGTAAAAGTAAGAAAAGAACTCATGAGTAGAAGAAAATAGAAGAAATGAAACAAGAATCTAGAAACTAACATGTAAGGGCCTTTTACCAAAAAGTTAAAAAACACAGAAAAAGGATTACAAGCTAAAACAGATATGTAGGTAAACAAAGTGGCTTCGTAACGAAGAAGGATCGCTCAATCGATAGAAGAATTATTTCAAAGAACTACTAGACAAGGGCGGATCCAGGAGGGGTCATTGGGGTCATGCCCCCCCCCCCATTGGGCTGGGTCTAGGTCGACTATTGATAACTCGTTTCGCGAGAAGACAAAAGAGAAAAATTGATTTTTTTATTTGATTAAAATTATTTTGACATATAACAAGAAAATACTATTTCTTTTTAATTAGATTTATTATTGTAATCGAATTGGAGCCTGTCCTAACTAGAACTCGACTATATGACCCCACCCCCTGACTTGAAAGCTGGATCCGCTCTTGCTACTGAAGGAAAACGATGATAAACAAGAAGTCCACACTTAACCACATCATCACCCAAAAGAGCTGAACTGTACCAACAAGTAAAGAAACTAAAAACCAAAAATCATTCCGAAAAGATAAAAGAAAATTAAGCAATTTAACAATAGGCAATTATAATTTTAAAGAAACCCCAGAATTATAATATCTGGAGAGCGAAATCATGAGAGACAGCGAAACAAGTGAAAAAATAACAACAAGAATAGCAGCAGAAAACAAACGCTACCATGCATTAAAAAGCATATTTCAATCAAAAATCATCTCAAAAAATATTAAGAAAATAATTTATAATATTATAGTGGATTTTAAAAATAGAAGACAAAAGTATGTATTTCAAAAGAAATAAACAAAAACGAATATATTTGGCAGTAAAAGACAGAGATGAATGGTAGATATAAAAAAACCCCGCAAAATAAGCAAATAATATGAAACTCTGGACATAGTTATTACGATAAGAGCTCAAAAATTAAAATGACAGGGAAAAATGGCTTTCGTCCAAAAATAGTGCGACAGGAAAATAAAAACGAGAAAAAGAGGTCGACCAAAAAAAAAGATAGAACGAACACGCATAAGATGATATATGAAAAGTGAAAGAGAAAAAATAGCGAAGGAAACAGAAAAGAATGGAGAAATATCACTGAGTAGGCCAATATCCCTCATGAACCGTAGAGCCCAAGAAAAAACACCATCAGATACGCTGACGATACCGTTTCGACTGCAAATGTCCAAAAGATTCACAAAGGTTGTTTGACAACAATTTAACAGACCAGAAGAATGTTCAGAAAATTTAGGGAACTGTTAACGCCCCAGGACTTTTCATCATATTTAAGAGTAACAACTTCTTGCTTCATGGCCTAAAAGGTGAACCTTAAAGAAAAAACTACAATTTCTCCAGCGGTAGGTATATAGCCGCTTACTGAATAGATTGGAAAAACTGTATATCATACTTCAACACGAAAAAGAAAAAATATGAATTCCTTGGACACATCTTGGGTAATTCTGTTGCTCATCATATAAGGAAAAATAGTTGGACGAAGAAGCTTCGGTCGACACAAAATTTCTCGATTGCGTAACCTGCGTGATTGGTTTGGCTTTTCGAAAGTCTAATTATTTCGCACGGCTATATGTAAAGTTATAATAATAGCCATGTTAATCAGAAACCTTCGAATGAGATGACTAACCAAGAAGAAGAATATTTCTCTGAAATTTACGAGAATCGTTGGAAACGTGGAAATGCTCAGATATTAAAGAAGAAATAATAGTTGTATTAGCGAGAGAAATACAGGAAGAAATAAATAAAAATGCTTTGAAAAATTATGTAGCAAGCTTAAAAAGTACTAATAGTAGCAAAAGTAGAACGAAGAAGAACTTAAAACAGACTGTAAAGGGACCAAAATTAAATCAGAGGTAACTAAGGAAATAACGCTGCAAAAGAAATTTTTTCAGCATCAATAAAGAAAAAGATCTATATTTATATAATAAAAGAGAATAAGTTCAAAAGATAACTGATAAAAACTAAAAAGAGCACATGAAAAAAATTATAGTAACAGTCAAAAAATTAATCTTCTTGGAAAATTAAGATATAAAAATTTTAATTAAAAAACTTAAAGAGGGAGGAATTAAGCGATATTAACGGGTTGTAACAAAATAACGAATAGATAAAGAAAACGTTTTACAGGGTTATTAGAAAGTGAAAGGGGTGGAGGAAACAAAAGAAATTAATCAAGAGCAAACGAACACATAGTAACAGAAAAATAGATGCACGCAACCATTGGGAAAGCATGCGAATATAATAAGGTTTATGAAGAAAAGTGTGAAAGAAAAAAGAAATATCGGAAGTCTAACAAATGACAATTGTTATGTCGATATATAGAAAAGGAAGCAGTAAACTTTGTAGGAACTACAGAAATATATCATTATTCATTTCTGCTTACTTCAAAAAAGAGAACAACATATTGTAACGGATTTCTGAATGCTCCCTACAGGGGCAGCGTCGCCCTAGACGTTTGCGACAGAATTGTCACGGGCGAGCGGTGTACTTGCCTTCAATGTGACCAACTGTCGGAATTCCCGTTGTGTTTGTACACATGCAAGGACTAGAACAATGCGGAAAATTTTCAGTTCGTACCAGATGCTTCTAGTGCTGCTAGAAAGGTCTAGAACAGGTGGTGCGGATATAAATGGCACGCAGCGAAGCAACCAGGGAAAGTCAATTGTCGGAAACAAAATAAACTGTGTTAGTGCAATATAAGTTTTGTTATAGATAGAGATACAGAATGCGATCTTATGTCCTTAAGCATTTCTGTTTCTCCCAAATTTTCCGAATGAGGTGTAACGTGTGATGCAACTCGTGTCATCATGCAGTTTTTGGAATAAATGTTTTGCAGCGTCTAATTTCAAAAGATTGGCTTATCAACAGTGTACTTATCTTTGGAAGTATCTCAAAAACTACGTGTACTTGATAATCCGTGTAATGTACATTATAAAAAAAATGATGACCATCACCCATATGTTCGTGCACAAGGTAGTATCCAATATGACCAAGAGGACTCGCACTCTTTTTGACTTGCTTATATTTCCCTTTGCTTCTATAATAAACACCCGCTAATCAGTCGTTCTGTATACGCTTTAATCTATAAAACACCATCTCAAGTTTTTTGGTGTTAGGGGAGGTATCGAATAAAGAAAAAGAACGTTCAGTTAACTGTTAAAGATGAATTATCTTTAGTCTTAAAAACGTCTTCTGCTTTTTTCTACCAGACAGTCTTAACTTTTCATGGTGCTTCAAGACATGATCTACGTGATTTGTTACGAAAGTATCGAGCCAATGTTAATGTAATGGAAACCTGGCAGTCGATGAGGGTGGATTATAATGCGTGAATAAGGACGACTTTACTCGCCGGCGAGTAAGTACATGTAGTGTATGATTGTCGCAGCAAATTTTAAATTGCGTAATCCTGATTGATAAAGCGTTATAAAGGATGACTTGTGTTAGCTCAATAACTGTGTAGATCTATGAAAACAATTCTACTGTGCTGAAATTAAAATTGATAAAAAACTTGTTTTCGCGGTTTTTAGAAGTTAATTATAACGGCATTAATTATCTTAACGTTAATTTACATCAATTATTTTTTATAAGTAATCTGAATAAATTTACGTACCTATAGTGAATCATACTTGACTGTACCATTTTAAACGCTTTGTAATTGGAGTTAATTTAGAAGAGTGAACTTCCCATTTTGATACTATTTTCACGTAGTAAGATTTTGGTTTGACATTTTCTTAATGTTATCAAAATAAATGTCAACTTGAAGCTTGACATTACAAGTCCCACCTATTAGAGTTAATTTTGCATATTCAGTACCACAATTAACAAATCCAATTAAATTTGGGACGAAATCTGGGACGTCTTTCTATTAAATCTTGCTGTCGCTGGCTCCACTCAGAATGCGCTGCCTTGTCTGACGACTAGGTCATCGCTTTAGGAAAATCGTCTGTCTCATAAACCTGTTATGATTATAAACACGTAACTGCTGGCTCTTCCGAAGACCTAGTCCAATGTCAATATTGCAGAAAAACCTTCAAAAAGTCTGAATTAAAAATTCATTGCTCTCGAAAATACAAGGAACAGCTTTTATCGTCCCAAGCTATTGTCTCCGATTCGGATGAAGTTTCGATCCTGAGGATTTAGTCTCAAAGTTGATCAAGCTTATGAAAAGTATTAAAATTTAAAAATAATTCCCAAATGGGCCCAAATTATCGCTGCATACTCACTGTCTGATACCATCAACGCATGTATGGAGCGGAATGATGTCTCTTCATGGACCTCCTTATTACTGTGAGGAGCTCGGTGTCCTGCGTGCCGCGAAGACGAGATTTCCTGGAAGGATGGGCGCTGCTTCTTCTGCGAAGGGAATCGGAGCGCCTTCCGGGGGACCTTGTCTTCGTCTGCGGGCGTCCTCTGGTGAGCCTCTTCTCGGGCGGCGGCGGAAGTGGTGATGCTGGCGAGTGGCGGAAAGCTTTCCTCAGCGCGTTCCGGAGGGCCTTAGGTGGAGGCGATGATTCCCTGGGGGAATCTTCTGGTCGAGATGACGGCCCGTTTGACTGGGGAACTCGGCTGAGGTACGCGCGAGCGTCCTCTGGTCGGTTGCAGGGGTAACTTGGCTGTGGGTAGCACAAGTACACCCTGATTTGCTTTGAAGCACTTGGCTGTGGGTACGCACAGAACGCCTTCCGTGTACCTGGGGGGGCTATGGGTACCCACGGGCACTCCCCAGGGAGGAGGTGAGAGCTGTTCTGACTATGGGTACGCACAGGACAAGCTCTGATGCTCGAGCGGAATGCTCCGGTATTTATACCCGCGCCGCGCTTCGTTCCGAGCGTTGGTGGGGATAATGGTGGCGGGAGCAAGGCGCACCATCTATCTTGCTTTCGAGGTCTGGCATGCATCAATAACGGCGGCCTGTCGGGCCGCGTTCGCGGCGCTCGCACGTGCTTTTGGGCGGGCGCCCTACATTACTTTCTCCTTCCATTGCTTTCAAGTTCCAATTAAAAATTGTAAATTATTGATGTACAACGTGAATAACATTAAATCAAAATCTATTGCTATAGTTCAGTCCGGCACCTACTCTACAAGCTTATCTAGAAGAGTTGAAAGCATGATTTCCAAATGTGACATTTCCGGAGCTATTCGCCTTTTCTCTTCTTTGGATATTTTAGCAACTGGAGATGATGCCACTTAATTTAATAGTACCCCTTGTTATCCATGATGAAGATGTCTTCTTGGCCATTAAAACTTTTAAAAAGGAATCAGCAAGAGGTATGGATGGGATTCGGCCGCAACACATAATAGATTTGTGTTCCTTGCCATGAGGATTTCAAAATTGATCTCATCTTTAACTAGACTATGTATTCTGATGTTGACAGAAAGTTCTTCCAATTCTGTACGGAGCTTTACTTTGCATCTTGCCAAAGAAAGATGGT
Source organism: Sinelater perroti (assembly GCA_036346155.1). Lineage (NCBI taxonomy): Eukaryota > Metazoa > Arthropoda > Insecta > Coleoptera > Elateridae > Sinelater > Sinelater perroti. The sequence goes on from JARFIY010000276.1 coordinate 1,590,753, forward strand.
GGTGTACATCCAATTGCTGTTGGCAGCCTTTACAAAAGACTCACTTCTGAACTAGTCTGCAAGACTATTTATGGTATCATGGGAGATTATTTTCGACCATACCAGTTGTGATTCGCAACTCGTGGAGGATGTGAGGCTGCTGTTCATTCTGTTAGAAATGTTCTAAAGAATTATTCCGGGTCTAATAAAATTCTTTTGAAAGTTGACGCCCCCCAACAAAGAAAATATATGTTATTGGCCGTCCGTGAAAAAAGTTCCCTCGGTTTATCCCTTCTTCATTCAAACCTACCAATCTAAATATTCCTTATTTTTGGGAATAAAACTATTAATTCTTCTTCAGAAGCCCAACAAGGCGACCCGTCTGACCCTTTACTGTTTAGTCTTTCGATTCAGCCAACGATTAAGTCCTTACATTCTGAACTGAATGTTTGGTAGGAGACCAAGTGTAGCCCTACAAGATTTTAAAAACCTGTGATTTATTTTTATCGCTCAGACTACAAATTAAGCCCAACAAATGCGAGATATTCTAAAGATCTTTGGGTTACGTTCTATCCAGTTTAAAAGAAGTTATTTCTGCGATCCAGCTATTAGAGCAGGTTTCTGTTCTTCGTTAACGGCAACGGAATAAAACCCATTTTTGATAAAAAGATAAGAGGCTTATTTTGAGACTACCATCGATCAAATCTTACTTTGGTTTTTATCTTCTTCACCACTGTATTTTTATTCCTAAGTTGATTTACCTCTTTTGGACAACTTCACCAAGTAAGAACTATGTAAAATATATCGGTATTTTTTTTTGTTTGGTCTTGAGTCTATTCTTAATATTTCCCTCAATAAAACACAATGAAGATTTTTTCTCTGTGCGATTCGGTTGTCTAGAAATTCGAAAATCCCGGGGCATTTCAATCCCTGCCTTTGTTGCCTCATTAAATAGTACTCACAGCCTTGTCAACTCGTTTTTTTCTTTTTCTCAATTTTTCCCGATCATCCTAACGCCCAAAAAGAATGGGATAATATAAACCTTTCGAGGATGTTGAATTCTTTCATTTTAGATACAGATTTAGACATGATTCGATTTGAGGTTTTTAAGAGCCTTCTGCTTGGCTAACCGTCCTCTTTTTAGCATTGGATACCTTTCTGAATGACAACTTCTTTTTTGTGGCAACAGGACTTCGTCTGTGAACCATATCAATGCATTTGTAGTATGAACGTGGAAAGCAATGGATATAATGGTCTGCATTGCAAAACAAGTGCAGGACTCCTGCTATCGAAAAAAGACGAAGTAATCAAACACGCAACATCTTCTATAAAATAAATCTTCAATTTTGGAACTTAATGATTTAAGTCGAGAAGATGGGAAAGGCTCCGATAGAATGCCTCTTAACTTTTTCCCTTTTTTCACTAAAACATTTTTATTAAAAATAAACATTTCCCAAAAGGTAAATGGTTATAGATAATAATTTGATGTAAGTAAAATAGTTCATCCATGGGGATGGAAAAAGGGAAAGTGCCTGTAACACAAACTACATTCCCTCATTAGAATTTTAGTCTTATGCGTTGAGTTAAGTAGGAAGAAGAACGGAGATCACCAGATATTATCTTCAAACGGAAACCGATATCATTAATCATCAAAATAGAATTATCACATCAGGCTCCAAATGTTTCTACTGGAAAAGGAACGAAAGCACATTCCTATTCAGAAATAGTTTTATATTTCTTTTTCTTCTTCGAAGCCGCTAATTCCGATACAGAACCAATCTTCTGAACACAAAGAAGGAGGGGGTGTCATTGCAACACTACAGTTAACATCCCACACGAGGGCCTTTCCTTTTGACCAGAGCACCAAGATCATACTATCAGGTCATCATCACGACAAAGTTCAGTATATTTAAGCAACGAAGGAATTTCCGTTGAAATGATAGCTTGCTTAATTGCAATGGAGACTATGATGGCCTATGCCATTAACCTTTGAATCGCAAAGAGATAAGTGAGGATCACAGATGTCTAGACCTAAGCGAAAACCGATGGAAATTCAGGACATGTAAAAGAATCATTCTTTTTACACGATTCAAATTTAAGACGGAAATGGTCTATTAGTTTTGAATGATTAATGTAATCCGAAAAGCGTTAAAGGGTTTTATCGCAGGGATATTTTCTTCATTCGTTGATTCCCACAAATTCAAAGCCTTTTTATAATTGCCAACGTTTACCAAGTTTTGATTAAATTAGAGAATTCAATTGACTAGAGCATCACTGAAATGTAAATTGGGCAGAAAGCGGAGAGAGCAATATCTAATGTTTTCCTTATACCTAGACTTCATTGATTATCTTTTAAGGAGATGTTTAAAATTTCTTTTAATCGATTTTAAAACGCAAACAAAATATTTCAAAAATGTAATGTAATTTGAATACAGGTGTAGACCGAAGCGAAGAATACAGTGTTGAACGAGAACTCAGTGTTAAGTTCCTGTAGTTTTTTCTCGAAAATATGGTATATGGCGCTCTCTAATAGGAGAAATAAATTATCTTGAAGAAATCTAATTCCAGGGAAAAAACTTACAAAATCATCGGCAACAGATTGATTGAATATCAACCGTCAAAGGATCGCCAGCAAATGTCCCATCATCAAGATACCACACGTTTAGTTAAGATAACAGTGACTGAATAATGGAATGGATTGAGAGGCTGAAAAGTAAAGGTCTTGCAGGATTTCTCTATTGGGCTCTATTAGAATTAAGAAATTGTGATCCATGTGCGAGAATAGAATCGTGACAAGCTTGCTAAATAAAGAGGTAAAGGTGTGGTATCCTATCCTTAACAGCTAATATCATGTTCTTTCTTTCGAGAAAATTGAATGCGTTCTTAACATCAACTTTGAGGAAAATTTTCTCTGAATCCGCGTAATTATCCACAAAGCATACCATAACGTGAAGGGCTGCCTCACACCCACCACGAGTAGTAAAGCCCAATTGTAAGTAGCGTAAGTGTTCTCCCATATTAGAGTGAACAGATTTAAAGATCCATTTGGAAATAAGTCTTCTGAGGAAACTTCCAACAACAATAGGTCTGATTCTCCGAAGCGCCGTATAGAATAGGTTTAAGTTCTTGATGAACTTTCCCTGTAAGTTAGAAGTTATATTTATTTAAACATTTGTAAGGACTTATCAATATTTTAATGTAACATACATATTGAACATAACTGGATCATTCAAAACTGAGTGATACTACAATTATTTTTTCCTCACTAATTTTTATCAGGAGGAAGTAAGTACACGTTTTATTAAAAAGTTTCCCGTTTCAGTGTCCATGTCATTTTGCCATCGCATCGGAAATTTCCATAAAGCTGGTGAAAGCCATTCTTTGGATGTAGCACAGTACCACTTGTGGGAAGCCGACTGAAACTTGCGGTAAGATCCGGCAAATATGGAGTGCAACGCAGCAGAGGCATGGCAACTGATAAGTGATGTATTGTCATGTTGAAGCAATTCGTCGCGTTTTCCATTTCCCGTGACAGTTTGCTGAATACATCAGCGCAGTCGCTTCAGTAACACGGATTACCGACAAAGCCTGAAAAGATTTTTCTTTACTACATTCCTGTCTTTAGAATTAGCAAACCTCTGGATTACGTCATGTACAAACTCTCAATAAATAAAAATGCAAGACCCGTCATTTGTTTGTAAGTTGATTTCAAATTATTTATATTCTTTTAAGAATTGAAAAGGATCGTTCTCCAATGCAATCATTTTCCATTTGAATGATTCCCCATAGAAATCCAAAATGTATTTCTGTATAATTGCTCTACTTCACACGAAACTGAGCTTTAGAAAATCAATTGCAACATATGTTTCTACCACGAAAGATAACTTGTAGTTTACACCCTGTTTTCACCAAAAGGAACTTTTAGCTTCTTTCTTATAATGTTGCTTTGTTTTCTAGCCCCTTAACTCATATTCGTTTCAAAGTGTTTATAAAAACTTCTAAAGTATTGCAGAGAATAATGAGTAATATTGTGCCTGTACTTTTTCCTCAAAACGCTTTTGCCTTCTCGAGATTTTACAAAAATATTGTTAGAGAAACATATCATTAATGCCATTTCAAGACTCTTTAAGCTTTTCCAATATCACATTTGTTTTATACTCTGCGTCTCTAGTCTGATCATTATCATTGATAATGTGTTAGCATTAAAAACCTTCTGGTATGATTTACATTAATTAAATCAACACGGATACTTCATTGGGTTGTTGACAAAGTTTCTAAAGATAAGGAGTCCTTTTTAAGGTGAGGATGCAAGATATCCGGTCTTTTGGTTTAAAAACTGAGAAAGTTATTCTAAAGAAAAAAATTCAACAGATTACTTGTTGCTCTCCGCAGCTGCACAGCCAACTAGTTGTAAAGAGTGGTCCGCCCAAAGGATGTACGGTGCCAGAGAATTTACTTTTTCTATTCTAGCCAGCAAACATTTATATACACACACACACACACAATTGCTGGCATTGTAGTTTTGTTCTCTACAATTATTTAGATCAAGACCTACAAAATTTACGGTCGGTATTACAGCATTCGTCATCCCACAATTGGGAATGAACATCAAATATCGTTCAACAGTAGTTCGTATAGTAGCATATAGCATACCACAAAAGCTAATTGGCCTGTGCGCAACACATCCAGTTTTGAGTTCACAATTGTAAAATACTACTTAGCATTTAGAATCTCTTGGACAATCTCTTCCTTAACTTGGTTCGCTAACTGTGTAATGAATTCATTGACAAGGAATCCTCTTCCTTTATTTTCAAATTTGACTACATGTTCGATTATAAAAAGATCTAATTTTGAAACCAGTTGTACATAGCCAAGAAAGTTACCATTTTTCTTCAGCAACTCTTAAGAGAACATTTCACCAATAGTTTCTTTTTTGTACCATTCTGCTATTTTATAATCTCTCTTTGCGTTCAGAGTTATTATCATGATCGTTTATTATATGGTTTTTCAATCATAAACTCCTTAGTTGCTAGGAACGTCGTTCCTTTATACAACGCTCGTTCGGTTGATTTTGAATAAACCAATCAATTCTGCTTGATGCGTTATCTGTTTATTAATTTTTTATAAGACACCTGATTGGTACAAAAAATTTTTGTGTGGCATACTGCCTTTCATATTTTTTAGTCAAAATCATCGTTTTGTTGAATGCCATTGTAGGTCATCAAATAACGAAGTTCATCATTTACTCACCACAATGCCGCGTCATCAAATGATATAAATAAGTCCATCTCTTTTAGAGTTGTGGGCTAGAAGCCTCTTGTAGCTGTACATTTTATGCACTACAATTTGTTCTTTACGTGAGAAAAAAGAGTCTGGTTTTGGTACTTTCAGTTTATCATTGTCGTTCAAGAAGCACTTCAGAACGTTTTCTGCATCCTGCTCCACTTAGTTTTTCAATATTCATCCTTTATGACAAACGTAATGTGAATTAAAGGACTATAACAACATTAATTTATTTTCACCACTGTGGTTCGGTGTATAACTTCACCTATTCGACTGTCGCGAATTCCCATTTCCTCCGTCTTTTATTCAATCCTGCGTTTGTAGAACGAGCCAGAATATTCTGGAATTTGAACTCAAGGACTCCACTACAAATGGTGCGGATGGTGATGGATCACTTTGGAAAGTTCCTGAATTATTTCTTTGTGATATGTTACTCCTGTTATAACATAAATGTCTTTAAAAATTTATTACACGTCGATAAACGGTGAATGTACGATTTAAAAGTTTAATAGTTATAACCTATTCAAAGTTGTAGTAAATTTGGCATACCTCCACACGCCCCTGTTTTGCTGAATGGTAAGAATATGGAGAACCCATTGTGCACAAATTTCTGCCATTTTTAAGTCGTCTTGGAAAATTCAAAATTTCGCAAAACAAGAACTGCTGCATCCAGTAGTGAATCAGATGTGATTGTCATTACTAAGTCGAATGTCCGTTTATTTTGTCTTTGTCAACGCAGTCCTTTTCGCCTTACAAGCAGATATCTGCGACTTAGTTAATTCCGAATGGATGTCCAAACAGTCCTTCCCATCCTCTCTAAAAAATACAAGCCTCCAATCAATCAAACATAAATGTCTCTTTCCATGGTTTTCCACTTTATTCGCAATGCACTGGCATTGCCATCAAAAATTGAAGAACTCATTATATCTACTATTAAAGAAACTTTATGCTAATTATTATCTACAACCGATGCATCTTTTTTAGTTTTGAAAGAGGCTGCGGATCATGTTGCCAAACCAGCCTTTTTCACAGATATTTCCAGCTATGTTAAGATTGATTTACAGCACATTTACTATAATCAAAATAGAGCGCTGTACTCTAGACGAAAGCACGATAAATTAAGGCATCGAATCATCTTTCAAATAATTTTGAACAAAACAGACCATGGACTTGCGTACTATATATGCAAATTTCAGATTTACAAGTCTTGCAATCAAATTGTAAAATAATAGTGTTTTTAGAGGAGTTATAGTCCAACAAGGTGTCCACTGAGGATAATGTTAGACTAATGTGGCCAAGCCGTTAAGACGTTTGGGCGCAAAAAATAATGCTCTAAAAATAAATGAATACCTACGTTCATTTTGAACAAGGGGGATAATAATTTGGTCGTCTAATACGCCGTACCTCAACTTCTCAGTTTGTAGACCATGAGCCCTAGAGCATCGCTATTATTATTGTTAAATACAAATAGCTTTTCTGTTCTAAAGACAAATTGATTAAACTTAAGATCCACTGTAGATTTATATTATCACAATTTGATCAAAAAACTTTCTCTGGGATTAGAAGGTATCATCCCCAAGTTAATTTTTTGTAATATGAAATTTAAACCTTATCATCAGAATAAATGTTATACCAACAAGCTTTGAGAATAAATATACTGAAAATAAAAAAGTTGAGAGATATAATTCTGTGATTTTTCTGATACTTATAAATTCAAACCCGACTATCAATGAAACATTTTTGTAATAATAATCTTGAATATATATATATATGATTCGATGCGCGCCACCCACCCGATAGTGTACTTAAAGTAAAACGCTTGGCAATACAAATTGATTAGCATGGTTGTAGATGGGTCAAGTGTACAATCTGACTACTACCAAACGTAAAAATTTCTGACATCGATGCCCCTTAGTAGCTAGTACCATACAAGGAAGTGGTCAAAGCCAATATTTTTGTATTTCTCTAAGTGTCCCCTGTTGAACACAATTGGTATCAGCTGCTGATTTTACTACCAACGCTTGTATTTATTAGTAGATAGAGTACTTACTTATGTTGAAGGCAATATCAAAGTCAACAGTTAACATACTGGAGATATTTTCGTGTAAAAATTTCAAATGCTCATGGAGTAGTGTTACCTATTCCAGTCTAAATGAAAAAATAAATGCAAATAAAGCATACAATAATTTATACATATCACATCATAAAATCATCCGCAATTATAAAGAGCAAGCTACTAGCGGATTTTTCAATTTGGTTAGACAGAACGGTTGATAACAGTGCTATGCGGAACAAATAATGTACAGCCATTAAATGAGCTCACCTCTTTATTCAGTTACAGCAAATTCAACAGTTTTCATAAAGCAAAGCTGTACATTAAAAAAATATCTACACAATATCAATACTGCAACTATGTATTTACATGTTCTTCCATCTTAAATCATATAGTACAATCTTAACTCTAATTATTGAATGCACTCCCATCCCGGTACAATAACCGTGCAGCTGCTCTAAACACGCAGGTTTAACGCGTATTAGTGTTCAGAGATATATAAAGTAAGATTTTGCACACTGTGCCTTAAATGCTACAATACATAAATGCTAAACATTCAAAGCAAGAGCTTCATAGTTGGTTCAGCAGTTAATACATATCTGCTATTAATGTGGGTATGGTTGAACAGACCGCTAAAACAAATTTAGAGAGAAAAGTGGAACTATTTGGATTTCTTCTTGTTGTCCGATGTTGAAAGTAACCTTGAACTGATTTTCTTTTGTTTTTGTAGGTACAAAAGCAATGCAAATTTAGATTTCTTCATTCAAATAAACTTTTTCACATCTTTGTTATATTATTTTCACTTTGTTAAAACAAAAAAGACAGTTTTTCCATCATTATACTAAGAAGTCTTAGTATCCTCAGCATCTTTCGCTTTATTGGGTCCTTGTCATTTGATTTTTAATTAAAACAAGAATCGTTACAATAAACTAAATATCGCAAGCATGTGTGTAATATAGTGTTTGGCATTTCTTCTTATTTAAAACCAATTTTCTTGTCAGATGAAAACATGAAAAACATCCAGACATTCAGGAATTTTGTATACACATTACCATTTCCAATTCTATAGTCTCTTTAATAGTTAATAACTTTAAGAGACGATTCGTAGTTGAAAATAAGCCTAAAGGTGGAAATAAAAAAATAATCAACTCAAAAGGTGAAGTGGTACCGCGATATTTTGCACACAATCGTTTTGTTGTAATAAAAAGCAGAGCTGGTTTAAAACGTGCTAAGAACATCAACCAAATTAGATAGTACAAACTCAATCCCAAAAGCTGACGAAAAACTAGCGATGTAGTTAGTAGCATCAAGGACAATTTATTATATGCAAAAACAATTAAACATAAAATCGTTTTAACTATTTAATGATGTTTGAGCAGTATCTCACTGAATGTTCCATTCAAAATGTGATTTCAATAACATATTCACAGTAAGAGTGCAATTCATAGCATTTCCACAGTTTCTACATTATGTATTTAAGAATAATCCCCATTTTTTGTAATAAATAACTCAGGCTAACATGACTGCAAACTGTTATTGGCTTTTATTGTGGTGAGTCTATTAAGCATGTTGTTATACAAAAATATGTTTTTATATTGAACTGATCCTCAGCTCAGTAATGGAAATAACAAATACCATAATTCTACAAGCTGAAGCCTCCTCCGAACCCCTATCTACTACTTTAATTCCACCAATTAACTGTATTTAAACAAGTGAATTAAGCGTGGATCATAGGTGGCACCAACCTGCTCTGGCTTGGCTAGCAAGGAGTCTTGATTTATGTACTTTCGTTATGTATTAAATCAGTCAGCACTGATACGAAGCCACTAAACAGTCGGCTGCTGTAATATAAACATTCACAAAGATCATAGGCGTTCCCTGCAAAATTTGTAGTTGAATATAGCATCACATTCAGGTGTTTTATGATAGTGCCCATGCTAGTATTTTGAACATATGCTTATGAAATAAAACAAATGACTATGTAGTAATGTGACTTATGTTCCTACTTTGTACTGATTCACTAAAGTGTACTATCATAGGCTGATTCTAACAGCACTTCATATTTCAAGAAAATAACCTCAGTACTTAATAGTGAATGGAGTGCAAAACTGACATTGTTGGAAGGATTTGCTCGTGTAATCTCTTGATGCTAATATTATAATTACATTAGAGCTGCCATAAACTAACTTTACAATAGAGTAATATAAGATAAATCCAGAATTCGTTTATTACAGAGAAGCGGCTGGATTTGCTTATGTGCAATCTCCCTATTGAATCATTCAACAAAGAATCACTTCATGTTGGAAATCATTGCATGGTTCAATTATAAAGAGATACCATAGTTTCCTACTACTTTAAGGAAGGTCTAAAGGTATTCCCTGATAGCTACATCAATAGGCTTTAGACAATTATGAAGCTTTTGATGTACATGACCAATTATTGGAAAGGAGCACATGTTCCAACAGGACTATGTTTTGGCTTACAAGCCAGAAAAAACTCAAATGTGGTTTTAAACCACTAAAACTTGCCAAAATGCCTAGAGGGAGAAGCAAGAGCCAGTTTCTTCAATGAAGTTCTTGGATAGCAATTTAGAAAACATTTAAAATAACAATTTGGATATCTAGATCAAATTGTCAAGCAAATAATCTTTAGTGTAGTGAAGAACTTGTGTAACAAAATTCTTGGAGCTCGGGTTCTATTTCAGCAACTTTCAGATAGTCGAGAAATTTAGAAAGAAATCCCATTTACAACTGGAATGGGTGCGACATGTGGTGAAGGATCTTGTGAAGTTGTCTTGATTTTTGGATAGCTTTATCAGCTCTTGTACTGGCTTGTGGCAGTCAATAAGAATTGTGAACAAGTGTATGGTGGTATGTGAGTGCAGGTATCAAAATGGACACAAGGAATCTTATCTACGTTGCATTCGATTTAAGGAAATGGACATAAAAGTTATGTTTGATAGTGTAAAGAACGAGGTCTTTTTAAAAGTATCAAGCTCAGTAGCAAAAAGAAAAGATGCTCAATGTGATATCTAAAATGCAAATGTGAATATTGAAGAGTCTCTATCTTGATATACAGGATCAAGCAGAAGTATTCTTATAAATGTTTAAACGCAAATCTATTATTAAAATTGCAATTTTCTCTCGTTAGATGGTGTATGCTATTGACTTTATTTAGAATGACAAGACAAAAAGATACAGATTAGAATTTAAAATCGTTTAACTTGAGATTTGAAGTTTGGTGAAATAAGAAAAGTGAATTTAACACTTTGCAGATGAAGAAACATCTGTTTTCTTATACAACCTATGTCCAACAAATTATTAAGAAGTGCCAATCGTCAAAACTTTTTCTTAATTAACACAGGAAAGCCATTGAATGTATTATAATTTCTCTATACTCAATTGAACAGTTCTAGAAAAACCACACAATGCATTGACAACAAATCAAACTTAACTTTCGATATTGTATAAAAGTACTACTACAGAGTTATTCCTGAAAGTAAACAGACTAGTTTTGGTGGACTAGGTACGAAAACTTGTAGAGGGTCTTGGCAACCAGTTGAAGTGAGTGGATTGTGAATCCAGTATGGCGTGTCACGAGAAAAATGCAGCGTTCGATTGAGCAGCAGTATGCTATCAAATTTTGTGTTAAACTCGGTAAATCGCGTCCGACCGAAGATTGTTGCCACCTCGATTCTCCGTCAGGAGAATGCGTCGAGCTATACAGCGTTGATCACAAGGGAGTTTCTAACCAAGAAAAATGTGCCAACGCCCACAGCCAGCCTATAGCCCCCTACAACTTTTTTCTGTTCCTCTGGCTGAAGAGATAGGAAAGGACACCGATTCGAGACCGTTGTTGATGCTATTGAAACGGCCGTGACAAGGTACTTGAGTAGCATCCCAGAAAAGGAGTTCATGAAGGCGTACCAATAATGAAAACATCGCTGGGAGCTCTGTGTGACTGCACAAGAGGACTATTTCGAAAATTATTATACGTATTTGATAATATTTTCAACAAATTGAGTTTGCCAGCATCAATACAGTTTTCAGAATAAATCCCGTATTTCATCAAAATCAGTGATAAAGAGGATTTATCACAAACAATTGATAATTGGTGAGAAGGACCAAAAACTGATTAAGTGGTTCTTTCAAGAAAATTATGAGGAAATCGTGAAGATGTAGTGCTTCAAGACAGAAGAATGGAAGTACAAAAATTTTGTCAAACTGAGGAGACTCAGTGTTTCTTCCTCGCGTAAACTAGCTTTTTATGATATACATGCCATATTTTATATGATAAAGATGTAACTTTGTTCCCGTGAAAGGGAAAAGACTGGATGCATCATATGTGTATCAAAAGGATATACTATTTTAATACTGTAAGTTCTTCATTAACAGCACAATGGTGGTTATTTGAGATTTGAAATAGATATTAGATTGAAATACAACACATCATAAGATCAGCATTAAACAAAAGATTCTTCAGATGTCAGCAAAAAACTAGCTCTGTGAAAAAGGTTAAGTTCATAAAAATGTATACGAGTAATAAAAGCTGCAGCTAAATGACTCCTAGCAGCTGTTGATGACCTCAGAAAGATGGGGGTTGAATGAAAAAGATAAATGATAATATTAATTTCAAGAAGCAGAATTTTCAAAGGGGTTGAAAGAACAATTTGAGAAAGTCAACTTTGTATCAAAAAAGTGAATTTTGAAATTGCGACAATAGTGAGAGATAAAGCTATGATGAGCGATTATTTTTGGCCTCAACTAGAAGGTATGGCATATAAATATATAGTTTCAAGATGGCATTATGTCCCACACTACATACAAAATGATTTATTAGAGAAGTTTCATAACTTCATCATCTCACATGTGGTAATATTAACCGGTTACCAAGATCATACGATTGAATGCCATTAGGTTAATTTTTATAGATGTCTGCCAATAAACAGCAAAAAATTACATAATTTATACCATTCATAAATTCATCGTTTATGCAAGTCCTTTGTGAAAATTAAATAGCACAGACACATATCACTAAACAAAAACGTAAGGGCAAAACTTATTTCCATATATATCACCAAATATACTGTAAGAAAACCAAAAAAGATTACAGTATATCGTTTACATAATGCAGTTAATAATTAAAAAAATATTTTGCATATCGATCAGTTTATGATAAAGTATAATGTGTGATTAAATCTAAATGTTCGTGTAATTAATGAAGTGCAATCACAATTCGGCTGTGCACATAAAAACACATGTACAGTCTATAAAGTTTATATTTATCTTGCTACTACATCCGAGTATAAATTACCACAGCATTATTAAAAATAATACGGAGCAATCACGAATTGAAGAAATTAAAATAACTACCTGACTAAACAGATTTATATAATAAGTGAATGTGCGTAAGTTTGGTTTACTTCATTAAACTTTATTAGGCTTCAACTCGACGTTAAACTTTGTGACGAGAACAACTTTTCTCTCCAAACCTCTTAGAATTTCCATTAAACAATATATGCATGCCGCAATAGTACGTACTGTATTTCATAGTAGAGTCTAGGCTATCTAATGATATAGGTACAACAGAAAGTTAAAATATGCACTAGAAGGTACATTCTAAGCAAGAGTCGTGACCCAGACATGTGAAATTATTAACTCAGAATACTGGCAGCAACTAGGTAATTACACTTTTACATCGCTAATAACAGCTACTATTTTTGTGTTCACTCAAAACGTGCCCGCTACTTTAGGACACACGAAGTACGACCTTTACTTATGTACACGCACAGGGAGCGACAGACATAACATTCTTTCACTGATAAAAAAGTATTCAAACTGGATTATGCAAATAACTAATTCCAATCATAAACATACATAATACGCGACTTTGACACCACATACCTCGTAGTTTACACACCGAACAAGAGCATTCACATTTCAGAACCCACGAATCTTGCCAATGTAACAACAAAGTGAGTGGTGTACATATAAAAACTGTTGGCACTAAGCTTACTAAGATGTAGGCATGAGTAGACTAGCACTTATTCACATCAGGTGGTGTGACGAGGAACTCGTCCGCTCTTTTGTGGTCGTTGAGTGCCTTCACCGTGTACAGATCCTGTGGCAATTCCGACTTGCGACGCATCAGAGGCTTGTTTACGTTGTTTCCCTTACGTACCTGTAAGTGTACAAATTAGTAACGTGCTCTGTCCAATCAAAGAAATGCAAGTCTAATTCAAATTAGTTGTTCAAGCACCAAGGATTGCATTTCCTTTTTAACTGGCTCTGGCATCAGATTCGATATTAAAAATATACAGGGTGTCTTAAAACACTTAAAGCTCAGTGCAAATACATGTTGCAAATTATAAACTGCAGCCAGTAAGTATGTGGCAAAACGAAGCTTTTAAAGACATCTTGTATACTTGTTGAACATCACATTCATTGGGGCAACATCTACAGGGACAGTTCTCGGATGACAGAAACACCAGGCAAGAACCAACAAGCACTTACCTTTTTTCCCAGTACTCTGTGTGCTACAACAAATTTGACTGTTTATTTTAACATCAAACACCCATTTTATTTTTTGGCAGACTTAAAATGATTTTGTAAGTCAACACCCTTTATATGTTTAATATGTCAATCTGGTAACAACTGTCAATTACGAGACGCATTTCTGTTTTAATCTGCACTAGAATTGCTTTTTAAATTTGCATCTTAGAGCCAAAAAGATTGATGCTTAACCCCCCCCCCCCCCATAGAACTTTGGTTCTGGGATTTGATAATGTAACTATGTATAAAAATTTCCATGTTTAAGGTGTGAAAATTATGTCATTTATTTTTAAATCATTTTGAAAAATGCTAGTACTAATACTCAGCATTTTGAAATGTCACAAAGATTTATAGCATTACCTTCTTAAAAAGTGCCATAAAAGTTGCCAAAATATTTGGGTGCATATGGTGAATATTTGATGTGCAAGATGCGTGTGAAAGTGATTTTGACCTGCTAACCAACAAATGTTTCTTGTTTCAACCAAATACTTTGCAATGTGTGAACCTAAACAGAACTTATGGTGCTATTTGGTATCACTCATCACCTCATTTCTTAACGTTTGGAATAATTAGAAAAAATTGACAATGAAAGCAAATTAAATACCCATAAATTTAGTGAAACCAACAAAAAACATCTACAAATTACACTTGTTGATTATCTACAATTTTAAGAGCAAAAAAAACGAGATGACATTTACTGTTAAGCTCCAGTATTTGCTTTGCGATTGGTAAAATAGTTTTTAAAAAAAGCAGCGAGATTATCACACTAGGCAGCAACAAACATCAATTGGAAGAAAAAGATCATTTACTGATAAAAAAATCATAAATAATCTTGAATAACACGTTGACAATGAATTACAGATTTTTTATTGTAATTTTATTATTAAATAATATCTAACACGCATAAAAAAAGTAAATGAGAATTTGCAATAGAACATATTAGAGTTTCAAAATATCTCCCCACCACATCATAATCCATGTATTAAATAAAGTGAAAAGGAATTGATTAACCCCCCCCCCCCCATTCACAGTCACACTTTGGTTGGATCTTAAATTCTTCCAAGGGTCCAAAACTGATCATGCACTGCGCAAAAGAGTTGATAAGTTCAATGGATATTCTTTGGAGCTGATAGATACAAGATAACACCTTCCAAAGAGTCACTGCAGTAAATATCGTAGTTACCTCTGACACTTTAGACAGGAAGATAAAATCAAGAGAAGTTTTGCAACAAATTTCATATCATAGACGCTCTTAAGACCACTCTAATTTTGATTATTGTAAATTTTCTATATTATAAAAACATTCTCATAAAATATAAAGATTATTCGCCAGATTATCAGTTGCAATGCGACATTTTAGTTGTCGCATCTTTCCAGTGAGTTTGCCCCCATCTGTAAAACAATGCCTTTAAAATTTATTTGAGATAAGTTGGTTTTTGCCAAACGTCATAAAATCTATAGCTTTCTCTCTTCACAGTTTCAGAAATTCTCAACTGAGGAACACCCATGTTGCAAACAAGATAAGTTTTCCACCTTTAAAATATTTAATTATAACATATTTTACTGACAGCTTTCTTGTACATAAATGACCAGAATTACGAAGTATCAACAATGGTAATGGTAAGGCTCTAACGCCTCGCGTGGGAGTACAGGCTGCGAACAGAGAGGTTACGGCTCTCATATGTCCGACTTTACTGATCAGTCGTCGCGCAATTATTGCCCCTTGTTCAAAATGAACAAAGGTACTCAATTATTTTTAGTGACTGAGTAGGCCACCCGCCAGACATCAGATAGCTCCGGGAAATGAACCGGGGTTCGTCCTAGGGATCACTCTGGCAATGATAAATTCTAATAAAATAAACAAACTAAAACTATTGCATTCAGTTACCTATGTTACTAATATAACTTGCAAGAGTTTACTTCTGTAATTTATTATCCCTTTGTATTTATATTAGATTAATAAACAGAATCTATTTTGAGTGCTACGGCTAATTCAAATTTCAAAATTAAAAACATCCAAAAAGTATTAACAAAATTAATGCTCAAAGCCAACAGGTTCTGTTGTTTTACAATCCATATGCCACGAGTAAAATAGAGATGGGGAGAGGGGAGGAAAGAGGGAAAAAGAGAAGATGGTGGGGGCTGGAGAGAAGGAAGGAGGTAGAGAGAATTTAATTATATAGGAATTATAGATATTTATTTCACAATTTTTTAGTTCTAATTGAACAAATATCTTATATAAGGTGGTTTAAATATTGTATGACCGGGACTGATTTTTTAGAATAAAGGCAATATAGCAAACACTTACTTGCATATGTAAGTCTTCAACGTACTCCCCTCCAGAGTTAATACATTTTTTCCAATGTTCGGGTAGCACCCTGATGACCTTTTCAAAAAAAGCTTTTGATGGGCGACGTATCAATTTCCGAACAGTTTGGATGACGGCATCGTTGTCCGCAAACTGCATGTCTTGCAAGTCTGATTTGTGCCTTCCGAACAGATAGAAACCACTTGGACCAAATCAGGACGGATGTGGCAAAAATTCCATTTTAATTTCCGGAGGGTTTCTATCGTTGTTTTGGTAGTATAGGGGCATGTACTGTCTTGAAGGAGAGCTATCCACTTGGACTGAATCTTTTCCTTCGCGTCTATTGCCAGGAGGTCTGAGTAATAAAGCTGCATTGACTGTTCTGGCATCCGTCAGAAAGTCTACATGAATAATCCACTGCCAGTCCCAGAAGAACGTTGCTATCACTTTTCCTGCTCAACGGCTTCTCCGCGCTATCTTGGATTTGGGAGAACTGATATGCCGCCACTCGCGTGATGACTGCTGGAACTCGGGTAGAAAGTTTAATCCTATCCACGTTTCATCTGCGATCACTATAGACTTGAAAAATGCACCACTACCGTCTTCAAACTGCTACGGGAGAATACGACTAACAGCTTGCATTAGCACCATTTTATTCACGTCCGTTGAAGTGCGTGGTACCCACCGTAAATTCACCTTGTTATAGTGTAAGTGGCTTTTCACGGTGTCTTCTACACTACCAGCATTGCTCCAAGTTCCTTGAGTGCTGCGGCTATTCTCACGAATAAGCACGTCTACACGATTAATGTTTGGCTCGGTGAAGAATGTTCGCGACCGACGATCATGCGGTTCATTCTCCACGCACTCTCTGGCCTCTCTGAAGCACTTACACCACTCAAACACAGGGGTCCGCGCGAGACGCTCTTTTTCATATTGCTGTTGGGGTTCTGTGGTAAATTTCAGCGAGCGGGACGTTTTCTCCAATGAAGAATTTGATCACAATGCATTGTTCCACGCTCCGTGGACCTTATGTTCGCTCATCACTAGCAACTCCTAAACAGGACTGAAAAGGTTCTAATCCGAGCAGGAGGGAGAATGAACATTGCGGTTCCACTTTCTCAAGGTCGCACAGCTGCTGCGCAGTACGGCTTGTTTACACACAAATCAGTCCCGGTCATATTTGAAGCACTTTGTATCTTATATTTTAGATAAAAAAACATATAGAACAAAATATTAATTTTTATAAGATTTACACCCCCTTACCCAATTGCAGTAAGAGTGAAAATCTATAATTCAATATCTGTTGCTACAAAAAGCAAATTATCTAAATTACAATAACTATGAAATATTGCTATTTATTTATTTATTACGTGTCACCTATAAATTATACAATAGTATTAGAAGAAAGAATTAAATAAAAAAAATAGATTTTAAAGAACACAAAAATCAGAATTATGAGATTAACTGGAGACACGAGAAGCCATTATGATTATCAATTTCATAGACCAAGTATGTTTTCCATTCTTACACTCATACTATATCACTTCCATATCAATTACATTGCAGTAAGTAAATCAAGTAACTTTGAACTTCACCATAAAAACCTAATTTCTTTATTATGACCATTATTACACAGAGAAGCCACATATACCATCTAATCGAATTTGAACTGGACTGGTCGGTAATTTCGGTTTTTCTAGGTTGGTACACTCTTTGACATTCGTGTGAAGTTTGAGCGGCATACGTCAATTGACAGCCATTTGTTTACGACGCGAAAAGTTTGTCTGGCAATTTTTATTATGGAAACAAAAATTGAACAACCTTGAAATTTTGTGTTTCCAATGAAATTAGGGCTACGGAATAATTGAAAATGTTGCAAAGTGTTTTGGGGAGTCTACTCTATCGAGAACGCAAGTATTTGAGTGCCATAAAGCATTCAGTCAGGGTCGTGAGGTCGTAGAAAACTTGCCTCATGTGAGTCGTCCATCCACCTCTGTTAACGACGATAACATCGAAAAAGTGAAGAAAATTGTGCTCGAAAATAGTCGTGTTGGCATTAGAGATATTACAGGCTCTCAACATCTCTTATGGATCGACTCAACACATTTTGGTTGATGTTTTGGGTATGAAGTGCATCGCTGCCAGACTCGTACCGAAAGACCTGAATTTTTTGCAAAAAGAACGTCGAGTAGCGCTCGCAAAAGAGATGCTTGCCAATCATTACTGGTGACGAGGCGTGGGTTTATGAATATGACATGAGAACTACCCAACAATCTAGCGAATGGCGCGCCAAAAATGAGCCGAAACCAAAAAACACACATCAAAGTCGGTCGAAAATCAAGGTGACGCTCATTGTTTTCTTCGATTACCGTGGTGTGGTTTATCATGAATTTGTTTCAGAGGGTCAAACGGTCAATAGGGAATACTACTTGGCCGTTTTGAAGCGTCTACGTGAAGCAATTCGTCGTAAACGACCGGATTTGTGGACAAACAATTCATAGATTTTTCACCATAATAATGCCCGTCACATTCCAGCCTGATTGTGACTAAATTTTTGGCCAAACACGAAACAAAAGTCATCGCTTAGTCACCGTATTCGCCAAATTTGGCTTCCTGCGACTTTTTTCTGTTTTCGAAACTCAAATATCCGCTCCGGGGAACGCGCCATGAGTCGATTGAGGCCATAAAAAGAAATTTGCCGAAGGAACTAAAGGCAAGGTATTGAAAATTGGATTAACCGTTGGCATGCTTGTATTGGCTCAAAAGGAGCCTATTTTGAAGGCGATAATAAAGATATGTATTAAAATACATAAAAATGTTGTTGTTTTTTTAACCAGCCCAGGTCAAATTTGATCAGAGTAGTACATCTCATGACAGTCCACATTCTAATAAAAACAGATAGTAAAAATATCTTCTCGTTCAATTTTTTTAAGTTGTTTCTGGGACTCCCTTTACAGCATGCATTAAATCTTGAATATTTTGACTTTCCTTATTCTTATAATCGGAGGAAATTTGACCTACCCAGTTTTTCACATTTCTGGACGAATTATAGCCTCAGGACACCAAAAAAGTTGGTCTGAGCCATTGGTTCGTGTGTGTGTGTGCCGAGTCGTTTGGTCGCAAAAGCGGTCGCGAATCTAAACGGTTGAAGATACAAAAATTCATGAGAATAAAAATGATTTGTTATCACGAGATAAACATGAATTTAAAATAAAAGTTGGTAAAATAGGAACTCGAAAAAAATTGAAGCCCAGGATTTTTAATATACCGGGTGTTCATAAAATGTTTCGGGAAATTTATATTACCAGAAAGATCAAATCGAGACGAACAAAAAATTACAATGAAATTTATTGATCCGAGGTCAAATAAATAAGTTATAGCCGATTGAAAATTAATTAAGCGGACCAATCACAGCGCGCTCGGAGAGCTACCAGGCCGACTGTGGGAGGACAGGCTTGGCCGCTAGGAGGGAGCACGCAGGCGATAATGGGGAAGGCTGTGCAAAATTTTAAGTACGAGTCAATTATTGTCTTGTCCTGTTTATTTTAATCAGCTTTCGAGTGTTGGACTGGCACCTCGTCCTTTTTTAAAATAACAAGTTCCGGGACGAGAGCAGCGCAGGGCCGAGACGATGGACCCGGTATAATATATAATAATAGGATAAGGAAAGTCGTGTGATGTTCACACCAGATTTTTTTATTAAGTTATTAATTAAGCGTGGACAATTCAATCACAATAATTAAATAATATAGTTCAATAACAATACTTTATTTAATCCTTATTAATTTTGCAATTACTTGCAGTATGTCACAACTTTTACTTATGCATAATAAATTGTAGTTTGATTGGTATTTAAATTACGTTTAAAAAGATTTATGAACCTCGCAAAATTATAAATTAACTTTTAAATTAATTGTATTTTTTATTTAATAATTACTTAAACTTAATTGGTCAAAAAACTGCAATTTCCCTACTAAGTCTAACAGGAAGTTACACAAAAGACTTATTATACAAATGATTCTAATTGCAGATAATCGTTCTATGAAAAGTCACAAGAGCCTTGACAGAACAGTAAAGTGTCTGAAAGTGATGCAGAAAGACGTGATGTATAGCAGACCAGCTAGACCAGAAAGATGTACGTAGTCTGTCCCGTAAGCATCAGGCTAATGTTAATATAATAAAAACAATTTGCCGGGCCGCGATGTAATCTGGTAGTCGAGAAAAATGGATGATAATGCGCATGTGTGAGTGAGGACGATTCATTGACTAGATCAGTTGGGAGTTGGGCGTTGCAGTGTGACACTGAATAAACACAAGTAATGTGTGATCATGGCATTTGCAATGATTGAATAAATGGAAAATCGAATCTGCAGGCAATATTGTGTGAATTTGGAATATTCATCCGCAGTAACTAATAGGTCAATTCAAATTTTCAAAAACAATACAAAAATAAAAACATCCATCAATCAAGCAATATATCACTGTCAAATCTCTGTCTTGAAAATGATTCTTCTAACGATTCAAACAAATGCAACGGATGAGGGTATCGGTTGCTCTGCCATCGTAATACTGACTAAAGATACCCTATGGGGTAACCTCTTTCAGGCATCCCTACCTAAAATTTCACCTCATAGCGTGTAATTAAGAAATTTTGATTTACACTTGATTTACCCTCATAAATATAAATGTTAAAATTGTAAGTGCGTCGTAACTGGGAGGAAATACATGTTTAATACAACTAGGTCAAAAAAGTAAAAGCTAGTTAACAAGAATAATAAAAGAAAAGCTATTCAAGATTATTTACCCAAAAAAGATATTCAAAAAGCAAATTATAATTAGAGTTAACGATTAAAAGAAGAAGAGAAAAAAGATCAAAGGGGGCAATAGGAGATTATACAGGGTCAAGCAGAACGATCTCTGCTTTTTTAATTGATTTCCGTGCGCAATGTGCTGATAGACGACGCTCGAGTTGTACATCCTTGAACAGCACAAGGCATGCCATTTTAGTACCCATCATATCATGGAGTGGAGTGAACACCATGTATTTGTGTTGGAGAGTCACTTTAAAAATGGTGATTATGTGATTGTGACGTAGCGGCTACCTCGTATGTATTTCAGAGTATGTTGTCACGGAAGAGTTACAACCAAAAAGTAATATCCAACAAACTGCAAAATCTTTTACAAGATTAAAAACCATGTGCGGGCAGATTGTGCATTTGATCATCCACTAGTAAGAGCAAAGTTAAAAATTAGCATAAAAACTAATTATAAATTAAATTGAATATAATTGGAAAGTCTTGCAATATTAGATAAATATAGACATTAAAAAGAAAAATCAATACTATAGAAGATGCATGCTATGTATTGCATAGAGGTAGTTAGTAGTTTTGGAAACATGCATACAAAAATATACTCTATAAAACCACAATAAAAACAATGAAAGACAAAAGAAGTAAGAGAAAACGGTCAATCTTAGACAATAGAAACAAAAAAATGAAATAGAAAGAAGAAAATAAATAAAACAAAAATTATAACCAAGATAAGCCCTTTCAGCACATTAAGAAATAAACAAACAAAACAAAACATTAAATATAATATGAAGAAATTTCGAAAGATAAAGACAAGCAACTGTTGGATTAGAAGGAATTAAAAAAATTATTAACTAGAAATTAAGAGGCTGCATTGATTGTACATGCATCTTAAGAATAATATTGGAACAAACGATACAAACCAAGTAAGGAAAATTTGCTAATTCTGTGAATTTCCAAAGGGCATTTAATTCACTAGACAGGAAGGTAATGTGGCAGGTATTAAGACAATATAGAATACCAGGCCAACACATAAGTATAATAAAGTTATTTTATGACTACATAACACATATAGCACATGAAGGACAATTTATCCAAAAATTGAAATATAAAGAAGAGTGAGGCTAGTGTAGCTCTATTATCTACTATCACCGTCATGATTCCTAATAGTAATAGATTGGATAATAAAAACAGGCATAAATTAGAATGTGTTACAAAAGCTTGAAAATCTAGAATTTGCCAAAGATATCCGTTTTGTAACAAAAAATGAAATACACAAAAAAAGAAAACCAAATTAAACAATAATACAACCAATAAACATGAATAACACTAAATTACTAGACAGAACTAGAAGAGAAAAAGAGTGTACAGCATGATACTTAAATAAACAGATTAGACGCATAGAACTAGCACAAAATACCTTCAAATCATAGAAAACTTTTATTCGTAGTAGAAAAACAAACCTACGAGTATTCTTATTTCTTCTATTGCTATATAGAAGAGAAACAAAAAAAAAACAGCACCAAAGAATACAAAGAAAACGCAGATGCTTTCTAACTATATGCACAATTTTTTGAAAATTTATGAGAAAAGAAAGTGTAGAAACAACAATCAGGAAACGTAAAGAGATATTAATTGGTTAAGCCGTTAGAAAATCAATAGAGTATAATAAAATAAGCTTAAACCACAGTACAATAGGCAAAAAAAGAAGCGGACCAAAGATTACATGGAAAAAATAATATCAGCAGAACTATAAGTTGAATTGTAGAAATGATACAAACAGAATTGTCAAAAATAAGAAAAAATGATGAACACTAGTAAACAAAATGGGGTGGACTCAAACGCCACTATGGCAATGGAGATATGTGAAATGATGACAAATAATTCAGAAATGGCTGGTAATCTCTCAAAAATGATACACGTTCTGTAAATGTTTAATGTGTAAGAGGGACCGATAGTAGGAGAACTAGACAAGCTTTCAAAACCCTAAGAATCTTGATTTGCTGTCGCCCTGCGACTTTTGGCTATTCCCAAAATTTAAATTAACTATAAAAGAGAGGCGATTCCAGAACGCCAAGAAGGCCAAGAAAACAATAAAGCGATTTCAACAAAGAAATGTGTATAATATTTTGAATGAGGGAAACGATATTACAATGTATGAGATTCCAAAATGTTCCTTCAGAGAAGTTTAAAAAAACACGCCTTATTTTTAAGTCTCTCTAATACAGATATTTCACTGTTTGATTGAAATAATGCATTTGTTTTATTATTGTTAATATTTTTCCAAATTACAAACTCTTTAGTCCTGCTGGATGATGCAATTTTAGTTTGGCTACCAATATATCTAACTCCTTGCAATAAATGTCTAAAAGTATTCTTAGAATCAGAACATTTCTCGGAGTGACACCCGCTAACGTAGTGAGTAGAAAAATTAGTTTATAAAGAAGAATTCATAAGAGAAATTACAATTCAAAGAAAATCTCTTCTAATTTTTTGGACTCCCTTAATAACTCAGAACTAATTAAAAATAATAAACCCTAGTTAAATAATTTGACACTTTTTGTAATAATGCATAAAAAATTGTCTTTTTCTTCTTTTAATACTAGAAAGTTGAAGGTCATTTTGCTCCAAGGACACGTTAAGAATGGGTAATTTTGAAATCTCAGTAAACCACAGAAGAGCCATAAAAATTTAACTATTTTCCATTTACTATAAAGTGCCGTTTCTTTTTAGCCTATTAATTTTGAACAAGAAATAGAATGCTCTTTGGATTATAGTAATTTTTGTATTTATTTCCTGCATCGTCATTTTGATTTTAATATTTCTAGAGGTATTGCACAAAATAATGAAAACACTTGTCAAAAGTGTGGTTGTGGACGTTGTGCAGGTGTGGTGAATGACCACTATGTCTGACCTGATGGAATTTTAAAGGAGTCCAATTTTTGGTGTCCGTCTAGCTGGAGCATCTGTGATCAAAATAGCGACATTATATGGTGTAACACAAGATATGATCTCAAAAGCCATGGTCCCATACACGTGTACGCTGTGTTTCCAGACGTCAAGAATTTTATTACCCTGGACGTCCTTTGTGCGCATGCTTGCTTCTATGCTAAATGATAACGGTACTGTTCCCGGTTATTGAAAATGACAAAGTTAAAATGCCAATAGGTAAATAAATTCATGCAGTATGTAAATTAGAAAAATATTGATACGTTGTATCTTGTCTGATTATCTTATACTAAATTATTGGTAAATCTTTTTCCTGCTTAAATTACTGTCAATGTAAACTGTTTGAATTTGATTAATTCAATGTTGTTGTAGCGTAATCTGATTGAAAAATTATAACACAACAACAAATAATTAATTTGGTAAATTAATACAAATAATTGTGCGACAATAATTTCTCACTATGCTTAATTTATTATGTTTTCCAAATGTTAAAATCTAAAATATTAAATATGTAAATATTTAGGAATTTAGAACAGTACCGTTATCATTTAGCATAGAAGCAAGCATGCGCACAAAGGACGTCCAGGATAATAAAATTCTTGACGCCTGGAAACACTGCATGCACGGTAAAATAGGGTTGGTCAAGCATAATAGTGGTCGAAAAACAAAGCGGCAGATTACGGACCACCAGGCTTTGAAGCGTGGCGTGCTAGAAGGAAACAATCAACGAGAAAGTGACTACAGAACTTAATCGGCACCTAAACACCCCAATGCCATCCAAAGCAGCGAGACAGAGACTGCATAAATTGGGTATCCATGGGCGTGTTGCTATTGCCAAGCCCGTATAATAGACACAAATGCTCAAAGGCATGGTGCAAATGCCCACAAAAACTGGACGTTGAAGGACTGGCAACGTGTCGTTTAGTCGAACAAGTTACTCTTTACCTTCTTCCCCATCACTGAACGCGTGTTTGTTTAACAAACACCCTTTGACGCATATGATACAATATACACTCTGCCCAATTGTCAAATAGGGTGGCGACTCTATCATGGTATTCGGCAACCCCCCTTATTATATTACATGGTTGGGTCAAATAGCAGTGTATAGAGAACTCTTGGGTAACCAGGTCCACTCAAAGGCGCAAATCTTATTTCCAGGCGGGAATGCCATATTCCAGGAGATAATGTCCACATTTGCACCGCTGGTCCTGTTCAAGAGTGGTTTCAAGAGCATACTTCCTGACCTGAATATCATCGAGCTTCTGTGGGCTGTTTTGAAAAACATGGTTCGGTGTCGATTTCCACCTCGTTCGTCTCTACCTGAGCTGGAGGCTATGCTGCATGAAGAATGGCTTCAAAATTCCACTCATCAGTCTGTTCTGTCCAGAATTCAAGCTGCATTGCATGCTAAAAATCGACCAACACCATATTAATACAAGATGTTCCAACTTCCACAAGTGTTTTCGTTATTTTGTCCAATACCTGTAGGTTTATTAACATGTTAATTGAAAGGTGAAACAAGTGTGCTTTGTACCATATTTTGTCATTA
Organism: Sinelater perroti; assembly: GCA_036346155.1. NCBI lineage: Eukaryota > Metazoa > Arthropoda > Insecta > Coleoptera > Elateridae > Sinelater > Sinelater perroti. Next base: position 1,616,233 of record JARFIY010000276.1, read on the forward strand.
GGGCTGTGTCAAATATAGTTGCTTCACAAGCAGATTTGCGTTTCAATGTGTTTATCATAGCTGCGCTTTACATAAACTACTCAAGTAAATGGTAAAGCGAAAAACGATCTGGTAGACAAAAATTTGTGTTTAGCCTCATACACTTTTTAAAACTATAATGGCACACTTTATATGGACTCTTTTGGGAAAACTGTAGATAAATTGAGCACAACGTTTTTAGATTTTATCTGGTTACACAATCCTATGTTTAATTATTACATGCCAATTTTCTATGTCAATAGTTTTAAACAATGATTATATTGGCGATAGCATCATTTGAAGTTGTAGGAAATAGATCAATAGCACATTATTTAACATTAGTAGAATGCACAAATAGATCTTTTTTGCATTTCAGTATTAGAGGATGAAGAAGCTTATTCGGTGTTGATGTTAATATTCATTTTATTTATTAGTTTTTATAAACACTTGATCTTTTTTATAGACTATTTATATATAATTATAGAATGTTCATAACAATTACATCTGACGGTTTTGTCTGCTTTTTATGTACCTACTAGTAACACTTGTTTGAAACGCAAAAGTTGACTGGAAAATTATAATCGTATAACAAACCCTCAAGTGGCTGAAAAATGACTGCCTCTTAGTGGTAAGTAGTTCATGGAGTTGTATGAAGTGTCACAAGTTTTTTTTTTTTTTTGAAAAATATTACCCAAACACTGCAATTTCTTTATGCAAATATATTAAATAAAAATAATTTTCGTTGTTGGTTTAGTGATATTTTATTTAATAATATTGTAACAATTATGTTATACTTGAGACTAGATAGTCCTATAATGACAAGTCTGGAGAATGTGTGGGTTATGAAATATCACCTCTTTTTTTAAAACACAGTCATGAAATCTTTTGCTGTACGTAATATTGCTCCACTTTGCTGAAACCATAACTTCTCAAGGCTTATTCTATAATGATGCAGTTCGAAAAAGGGGTTCTGTAACATTCCTATGTAGCAAATATATGTTACTGTAACAGACTGCCCATTTTCCTCAAAGAAATAAAGCCCTATGATTCCAAAACTTATTATTCAACACCAGACAGTAAGACATGCTGTGCAGTTGATGCATATAAAGCAGCTTGAGATTAGCATCACAACATTAACAGTGAAAATGTAAAAAACATTTCTATTTAAAATACGTACTGTGTATCTTATTCTACACAGTAGATAGATATTTGGATGATATTTGATAGTGTTAATTTCAATCTTAAAATCATCAGATTCCTATGTCTTACCCTATATAACCGTTTGCCTTTATGGAATATTATATACAGTGGGTTATTCATTGTAAAGTTGTAGGTGTGTCTATCATATCTCAATTTAATTATATAAAAAGTAGATTTGACTCACTTGTTATTGTATTCATTAATCATTAAGTCAAAAACAATATATGCGCAAAAAAGTTTCTACAATTCTCATTGTATAGCATTCTAACGTTGTTTTCTCCTGCAAGCAAAGCTTAATGCTCCATCAAATGATTTGATTATTCCTGATACAGAGGATCCTCTTTCATTACTAAAAAACAAAGAAACTTATGTTTCACCTTCTGCAAGACAGGAAATATACAAAACTATAATATCCATTTCTTTGAACTTATTGAAGAAGCACTAAAAATCCTACAAATGTAATACTTGAACGATCTTCGAATTTTTTAAATTAACTCTGAATATTAATTATCTCTAGTATTCAAAAAAACATTCGTTCTTTTTTTAGTATAGACACATGTTCATGTGTCATTATCACTCTTTTAATAACAAATGATTCTTAAACCTTATACCTATTTTTTATATAATTGGTGCAACATATTTAAGCTTATTACTTGATCAAAACCAGGTTATTTTCCTGAATATTAGTCCATGGCCAATGATTGCTCAAGCTCTATTTTGTTATCTTCATTTATCAAAATATATGGCACAGCTACACATAATGAGACAAGTAAAATCAAAATGTTTCAAATAAACACATATAATATCCATAGAATTATTTATACAAAAATCAAGCTATTTGTATTACGTTTGAGAGCAAATAAATTAAGCCTTTTCCGTCTAGACTTTTTAACATACATTTTTTCGTTCCATTTTTTTAACAATAAAACACAAACCCTCTTTAAAGGATTATTTGATTATCCATAAAATAAGAATAAATTACTGTAACATTAGGCAATGTTACACTTATTAAATTAATATCTCTAAAATGGACATGCCCATTTCAGCAAGGATTCATGGATTGCTAGTATACTCATGCTCTCCTATTGTTGCTGTAAAGTCACTGTTGCACACACCTTGTTTATTGACATTCAGTTAGTAGCTTTTTGAAGAAGCTGCCTAAGTTGCAGCAACATTTGAAGCCTGAACAAAATAATATATGGCTTGGAAATTTCGTTTGGGTCAATAATCGATAGAATGGACATGTCAAAATACCAGGAGACTGGTGCCTTTATTCAGCAATCCAGAATAGACAGATCTTGAGCAATAATAGAATGTGATAGGTACTTCATTATTGCAACACTGTTGAGTCGCAACAAGTATTATCCAAAGAGCGGTGATCAGTAGGTGCATGGTAAGGCAAACGCTATATGAACGAAATGCTCAAAATTAACTGTGATTCGCCAATGATCTTGACTTCAGTTTGCTTGGGAGCATACGAATTTGATACTACATCAATGGAAATCAATTTTATTTTCAGAGAGTCAAAATTGTTTCTACAGCAACAATAAACCCAGAGAATACTAGTTGTGACCTAATGAATGATTTGATCAGTACTACTAAAACTGTTAATTTCAGTGGTAATTCATGTGGCGTGGGGAAGAATATCATTTAAAGTAGGAATCAAGCTTGTCTTCATTAATAATATAAGTAATTATCATAAATGACGTTTGACCTTTGAATATTGTATTAATGTTATATTTGCAAACTTGTGTATTAGGCTAATTTTATAGGGAGCAATTTTATTTTCATGAACAATAATGCAATAATGATATCATTCATATCAATGAAAGATGTAATAGTAGAAAATGGAACAGCATACAGCATAATTTGACTGTGGTGTTGATTAAATCAATAGATAATAAAACGTAAGTATATATATGGTCATAAAGAGGAAACGGAAAAAAATTCACGTTATTAAAAATAAAAATTTATTTTGGAATTGCTTTGTTTCAAATTATATTTTAGAGCTATCAATTGAAAAAGTGTAATAGTATACAATAATTTACCCTTATTTCTAAAGTAATTAACTTACAATTTTATTTACTACTAATAGATACAGAAATTAAAATATTGACCTTCATTATTAAAGACTAGGTGACTCAATTTATTTACTCATCAATATATTGTATTTGATTTACAAAAAAGGAAAAAAATTATATATAATGGTCAACAATCCACATCTGTGGAAGTTGTGTTGTATACGTGCATTTGTGCTTGGTATGGAATCACTATTAAAAACAAGCAAATATTGCTAATGATCAATTGTTACGTCATATTTATTGTATAAGATATAAATTATAAATCAGTTCAACCAATATTTATGTAAGATTTCATAATTATTTTAGATAATTTGTACAATGCCCTTACAATAACCAATGTTGCTACTTATTTGACATTTATTGTAAGCACAATAAAATTAAACAGATTCTTAATGTTTAAGTTTATTGAACAAACCCATGATTAAATATAACCAATTTTAAATGAAACTTAGACAAACCTCTTGCGTTTCCTTTTCTAGGATTTCTAGCGTAAGGTCATCTTCCTGCTCGGGACTGTTGGACACATTGTTCATGTTCACACTTTGAGCTTTCAGAATGTCATACCCAGGGCTGCGTGCTGCCATGTTTTCCACCCGATTCCACAATTCATCGCGTTGGTGCTGCCGTTCACGCTCCCTAAAGCAATCAGACCAGTTTGCACTCCAATAAAATTAGTTCATTGTGACAACTCACTTCAGCCTTTCCTGTTTGTATTGCTGTGTGCAGTCGTCGAAGAGCTTCTGGTTCATCTCCATAAACAGCTTGAGCGCATTGTAGATAAGGCCATGAATCGTCTTATTCCAGTGGCTCTTGGAGTTTCGGTACAAACTTGGAAACATGACGGGCAGGATTTCAGTTGCATTCTCGGACACTAGTGACATGACGTACTCGTTATTCCAATAATACAGAGCTCGCTCTGCAACTTGGAAGTGCGGCGAACTGACGCATTTTGACAGCTGCTTGAAGAGCGGGTCCATTACTTTCTGAAACTCGGCCGGCTCAATCACATCCAAGATTTCCTCCAGCTCGTTCAGAAACATGACTTCTTTGGGGCTATGTGTTTTGGGCCAGTACTTTAGCAAATTGCGTATGACGGGCTGCGTCAGCGACGGATCCTTCTCCAAAAATTGTACAACGCAGTAGGCCAGCTGAGGGTGGTACACAGAAAGCGATTTGACTTTATGCAAGGGCATTAAAACTCGCAAGAGGAATACTTTGTGCTCTTCTTTCAGTGGCAGAGCGAAGCCGTTGATAATTGAACCTAATATCTCTAGTAATTCGGCAATGCCGTTGTGATGCTCCGTTTCATAAATAAATCTATAAAATACGTTATTAATTTGTTTACGTATAAACGCCCGTAACCCTAGAAATTTGCCGTAAATTCGATGGAGTGTGGTCTTAAGCAGGTCCCGCTCGCGGGGGTCCTCTGAATCAAACAGCTCTAGCAGGTTCAGCACAAACTTATGGTCAATATATCGCTTTGCCACGCTCGGCTGAAAATCGGGGGCTTCCAACACGCGCAGAAACAGTTCGTACACTAGTTGCAGGTGCGGCCAGGCTGCTTCTAGGGTGGGCTCGTCCTCTTCTGGATCGAATTCTGCTCCATTGGGGTTGGACGATGGGGGGAGGGTACGGAATAGATTCACTGCAAACTACAAAAAAGAAAATTATAATTAAAACTGCTGCATTGTCATAAAAATATATAGAACTATTCTTAAAGTTTGCTTAGCTAAAGAGAGGTTCGGATCATCTTTTAATCGCAAGACCAGTGTCACTTGTTCGTCGATTGTGTAAGACATTCAATATCATTTAGAATAAAAACTTCATATATGTTTTATTATTAGAACGGTTCTTTGAAAATAATCACATCATCTAGGTATAACAATAAAAAAATTACTGACGATAATTAAATGATATTCAATGTGTCATAGACGCAGACAATTGTCTTTTAATTAAAACTGATTGCAATCGCTTTTATCTAAAACATGAAGAAACCACCATTTCTTCGGATTTGGAAAAGCAGTTTAACGCAAAGTAAATTTACTTTGCAGTCAGTGACGGTAGTGGCTTATTTATATAATACGGCAAAAAGAAGAGTCAGTCAATTAGAAATGGAAAAATTGACCTCAATAATCAGAGAGGTGGTGTACACATTTACCCAAAGAAAAGTGATGACCACAACAACAGTTGCTCATTATGGGAAGTTAAACCTTAACAGATTTAGACACCGATATTTCAAAAGCAAGGAGTTTCAGTATAATCTACAAAATCTTGAATTTGATTACAAAGCTTAGGGAATGGATCCCTCACAATTAAATGCAAAAATAGAGAGATAAGTCAATGCCTGTTATAAGATTATTCTTCGTTGTAAGTGTAACTAACAGGTTTTGCTCAGAACCTAGAAAATAAGCACCAAATATAGTGGCAATTAAGTGAGAGAACTAAAAGGAAATGTAAATATTTGCAATGAATTTCGATAGTGTTAATTTCTAGCTGTGCGATGAACAAATTTTGTTTAGTTAAGTTTACCGCGAGTTTCGGGAGGTTTATATTCTGAATTACATGTATTAGAAAAAGTTAAGGAGCCCATACACTAGCGCTCATGGAAACATAGACACTAAATAAAAAATTAATTTATACACTTTAATGTACAAAAACCATTTATTATATAATGCATTATATACAACATGTAAAGGACATACAAAAATCATCATAAAATTAACTTAAATATTAAACAGTTGTTTCATCGAAAAACCACTCTTTGCATTAAATATTGCATTCATGTTAATTTTTTTAATATCTCTAGTGGTAAATCTTTCTAGGCACCTTGAAGAAGACCTCAAAGCTGATTTTTGGACGTGGGACGCTCCTTTTTTAATATTCTGTCCAGCTCATTTCATAGCAACGCTATGAGGTTGAGGTCTGGATTCTGTCGTGGGAAAGTCATCATTTTGATCATTTTTGTTCTTCTTAGTTTGCTGAATAGTCCCTACAAAACTTTGGAGTATGTTTAAGATCGTTGTCTTGCATCATCACAAATTCCTTTCCTATTAATCGCAACCCAGATGGTATGGTATTTTTTATTAAAATTTGTTATAATGTTCTTTCCTCATATAGTCCAGGTCAGATAGCAAAGAAGAATGCATTTTTTCGAAAAAGTTCTCAATCCATTTTCTCTATGTGATAATTAGGAGAAAAATAGTAGAAATCATATGTAGAAGTTTTGGAAAGAAAACTTGGTGAAAAAATTGTTTCAAAAAAAAATATTACGTTATAGTGCTAAAAAAGACGAAAAAAATGAGCTTTAGATTATTAAAATCGGTCAACAACTTTTTTCGCAAAAAATTCAAAACCGTTAAATATGGCCATTTTTTGACATTTCATTACAGGGATTGTAATTATCTTAGAAACCTTTTTGGGGCTACAATTGTGACTTTTGTTGGTACCTACCTACTGCAAAAATTTCATGCAAAAATAATAACTTTTTGCGGAAATAGCAAAATGCAAAAAGATGTTTCCGAAAAACAGCGTGGAAATGTCCCTATAGCTTAAATGTTGGGGTAGAAAATAGTATAAATAAGGACATAATAGAAATTAGTAGATAAGAAAACTACAAACTAAATACTATAGTAACAGGCAAAAAGCCTTAAAGGAACAAATATTTGAATTGATAATGGTTACCGAATAAAGTGCAGGAAGACAAAAAGAGCTTGGTACTTCACCTGCAAAAGGCAAGAATCAGATACTCAAAACGACAATAAGCGCACCCTAAACAGAAAATCCTCAGAAATTGAAGAATTCGGCCATTAGCAAAGGAATATTTTCAATTTAGATAGAAAAAACTAATATTCGGAAGGTTGGATGGACGCACAGTGGGACAGATATCCGGTAAAATATTGTTTTAACATTATCATCACTGTCGCTAGTGGTTTCACTAACGCTTTCTTCTTCCGAAGTCGTTAAAATTGACTCGGAGATGATTTCTACTCCATCTGGGGGTCCTAATAAGACTACCACATCTGAATCTATTGCTCTTCTGTTTTTTTGTTTTTTTTTGGGCAGTATTCTCATTGCGGTTATTAATAGATCCGATGAAACGAGCAACATGGTGAAAAGATCAACATTCGTAAATTGTCTAAAGGATATTCTGGCGATATGCCTTAAGGTCTTTGTTTCTAAATTCTTGAGCCTCCCTGGAAAGCTGACCCATAGGCAAAAGAGCCGATTCAATTATATGGCGGCCATAAATTAATATTTTATGGGCTGAAGCAGGCATATAATACCAGGGATATTTTTCGACGTAACGTTTTGCGGTGTCATAAGTGAACGTGCCAAATGCTTTGATATTATTTTTAAAACCAGAAGCTAAAGCCTCTAAAAGAATGCCGCATCGTCAGATTAGGGTTCCATCGATGCCAGTAATTCTTGCAGAAACTTGATAATTCTTAGAAAACCTTCTCGCCGTGTTTACATCGTTAGATGTTTCACTTCTTTCTGGCCTAACTTTATCCACAATTATCCCTAATTCATTTTTGAACGTTATTTGAATTTCCTTTTTACGAGCTGTGAAAGTCTATAATTCTTCCTTGCCATTTTTTTAAATTGAGTCTATATGAGATGTGCAAAGAATCTTATCCACGCATGAGACGTTGACAATCCAAATCTGAATGTGCCTTTATTTGCATCCCTTTAAATTATAGACTCCAATTTATTCATTTCAATTGGTGTGTCACCACACACATAAAATTTTTGCGCTGAAGAAGTTGAAGTAACCGCATTGCACACTTTCCCGTCTATCATTGTTAATTCAACTTCATGTGAAATTGAGAGGTTTCTGTTGCCAGAATTGCTCTGAGAAAAAAAGGCGACTATTACAATACTATTCTTTAATAAATTAGTTTGTCTTCTGTTATTTGTAGATTTGTTATTTGGTTTGGAATATATTTCACTTCTTCTTTAGCTAAATTTGCAGTTTCTTTTTGGAAATGTATCCTTATCGGTCTGCAGTATCGCACGGATGAGGGACGTGGATTTTGCCATACTACAATTTTGCGTCCATCTCCTGTTCTGCCAAACAGTTGAATAGGCAAGAGTGATGTTATAAACATATCACAACCCCATTTTGAAATTAAACCAAGTGAATTGGATATATCAATAGGTACAATATCAAAAATCTCATTTTGGGATTCAATTGTTCTCTGTGCAGTATGGTCTAGAAGTGTTTGTAGGTCTATTTCAGCCACACATTCCGAAACAAGTTCTTTGTTAGGATAACATTTTTTTCACGCGACTGAGGCAGTGGTACCTTGAAAATATGTTCGCGTTTTTTAATTTCGATTCAATTCTTATTTTTTGATGTGGATTTTTTGTAGGTTTAGTATCGATAAACAGTGCCAAAGCTTCATCATTTGTGTACACCATTGGTATATGTTTCTGGCAATTTTTACAAGACTCTCTTATACGTGATGCTCTTGTAGGTGTCGTATTAATAACTTCACTAAGTAGTTGTGCAGCATCACCTTCACCGGATGTTCGGAGACCCATATGCGCAGTATATGCCAATTCTTGTGAAGCAAATGCTTCCCGTAGAGATTTGGTTTTTCTGTTGACGAGCTAGCTTCATCTCCAGAAGTCTTGGCGGGTACAAAAGGCAATAAAAACTCCTCATTTAACCAGCTATCGTTCTTTTGAACAAAGACTTTTTCAGTCCTTCTAGCAGCTTGCCACCTTTTAGTGAACGAAGAACATAATTGGTAAATTCGATGTTCCGTCTTTTTTAAATCTTTTTCTGAATGCGCTTCAGACATTAAACGATTTTTTATAAAATTTTGAAGATGCTGACATTTATCCCTTGCATCCTTGCCTGTTTCACTTTGCCAAATTTCAAACAAATCCTTCCGTTTCATAGTAGGTGCTGTAATATTAATATGACGCATTATAGTTTGCAACACGAATTTGCGAATATTTCCTAAAATGGCAGATTTAGGCAGCTATTTTTTTTGACATGTTTATATAACCATAAATTTTCATTCTGTATAAAAATTACAACGTGACTAAGTGTGACTAATTTTGTACGCCTACAAAAAATATACTTTTTAAAGGGCAAAGTTTATTTGAATGGTACGTGTAAACAAATAGATGCATAGAAAAGTTATCACTTATCCAAGATTCTAAGATCCATATTGCCTTGCAGCATATACACAACTTCAGTTGAAACAACAATACTTTACAGTAACACTATTCACCAAACCTACTGGAAAACTTGAGAACACTGACTTCATCTACCTACCGAGCAAAAGTACGACCCTTTCAGGTAAAATTTATTGCACACCTTAACAACTCTACTCTTTCTCGTTAAATATCGCCGCAATATAAAGTCATTCTCTGAAATTCATAATTTGCAATTTTGTCCACATTTACCGAGTATCTGTCCCACTGTAGGACGTGGAGGAATAAAATAAGAATACAAGAAAAACCAGATACTTAGTAAGAATAAGAACATAGAACTTGCTGGCAGTAAGGAAGAATTGAGAAAGTGGAAAAAGATATAAGGGATTATAAAATTAAAATGATGGGAATTCAGGAAGTGATATAGAAAAGCACAACCATTAGCAAAAATTCACTTTATTTTATAAAGATGAAAATATCCAAAGGTAGCAATGGAACAGAACTTACGGTAAACATGATATAAAAACGTATACTAGAATTTAAGAGAAGATCTATTTACGAATAAAAAACGACATAGCTAACAATAACTTAGTAAACGTCTATACACCAATTGAAGAGGCGAAGGAAATAAAAAAAATGCCTCCTACGAGAACTTAACAAAAATCTCTGAAAATTTTTTACAATATCACATTCTCATTTTCTTCAGCCTTGTAGCGGCCAGTATTGAGCATAGGCCTCCCTTTTTGGGGGGAATTTGGCAATTAAACGCCACGCTTGCCGGGCGGGTTGGCGAGTGGATAGTGAATGTACTTTTTACGACCGCCAAAGGTGTTTGTATGACGGCCGGAGAGCATTAAATGTTTTTGTCATTGCCGGGGTTTGAACCCGGAGCCGCCGTGCGCCAGTTTGGCAGGTTGAGGCCTTTACCTCGCGGCTGTCGTGCTCTCACATTCTCATTAGTCCTTTGAAATTCGGTGCCAAAGTGGGAAGGACAGAGCACATAAAACTAATAGCAAAAAAGAATCTGCATAATGCTACTAATTACAAATTAACAAGAATAATAAAAATAACACAACATTTAAACAAAAAAAGGACCACCAAGTCATCTGTTTGATTGCCGGACGAAATAAGGGAAACAGATCGATCATGTGTTGATATTTAAAGGGATAAAAATAATTCACGATGTTGGATCTCAATTAAAAATTATTGATAGAAGGAAAAGTATAAATAAAAGAAAAAAAGTTGAAGGTATTAAAATAAAAAATAAGAAATTAATTATTCACAAATGAATAAGAAAATAACATTAAAGATGAATGAAGTAATATAAAAAGAAGTATTAGAAGTACTACGGACAAAATAATAAATAGAAAAGTTCCAAACAAAAAGAACTAGTTTTATTAAGATTATAATGTAGCAATAAAGAATAAGGATACAAGACTCATGTGGCTAAGAACAGAAAAAGAATGTGATTACAAAATATACCAGGTAATTAGGAACGATAACAAATACAGTAAGACGAAAAAAAATTGGTAGAAGATGTAATCGGCTTGTTCTAAAGATATATCAAAAGAAAAAATAAGAAAGTAAACTCGGCAAATATAGATAGACAAAAATTGTGAATACATTGAAAATTAATTAAAAATTGACAATGCAGCGTTAGACGCGAGAAGATTTAGACAATTACGATAAAAGGATAGATCAATTAGTACAATCAATGAGTTTGATGAACAAAATATTTATGTTTCAAACAAAACAAGGCAAAAGGAACATATAATATTGTAAATTAAATGATAAAACAAAGATTAACAAATTAGTAGTTCAGATATGGGATAAGAACACTATGTTCAGCGAATGGAAAAGGGATTAATAGTATCAATATAAAAAAAGGAGGATCGGTTTAAGTATATGGACAGCTTGCTAAATGTAGCATATAAAATTTTGACCACGCCAGTACACAAAAGATCGATAAATTATATAAAATCAAAAACAGAATGTAAAAATCATAGTTGAGAAGCCCTACGAATATGGCATTGGGATTCAAATTTCCTATATTGATTTCAAACAGGCTTTTGATAGCCTAAAACATGAAGTTAATATAAATGATATGAAGGAAATGGGAATATCTGAGAAAATAATAATATTTATCAGCTACTTACTAAGGATTACAGAAACATATTTATCTTACAATTAGAGAAAATTGCAGAAGGCGAATATTGGAGGCTAATGAACTTGAAAATAAAAACTATTTTAAAATGAGAAGACACTATTAAAATAATATAGGTTCAACGAATGCGATGGTATGAACATATGTAAAGAATTGGAAACAGTGAAAAGGCGAAGGTTACAATGTGGAGATCAAAAAGCTGATGGAGAAAATCAGGAGATAAAAGATATAATAAGTCTAAGAATCTAAAAATACTGGAAGAATATTTAGGATCGGGATAACTAGGAAATAATGGCGGTGAAAACAAGAACAGATAATAAATTAAACGAGACCGATACGAAGAACGTGTAATAATCCACCAAATAAAGTGGTTGTAATTCCAAACGAAATATATAGCCAACAATATATCTTGTAAATGGTGAATGTTATTGTAACATAATCAATTAAATATTACAAAGGGTGACTCTATGCAAATGAAACAATTTTAATTTAGCTTGACATGTGCACAAACACGCGATTGGAGTGTCGTACACCAGTTGTCATGGTAACTAAGCAGTTGCGCAATACACTCTTGAGTTACTCGTAATCGAGTGTCAAATAATCATTTCAACCCTTTGTCAGGAAGGAAACAATTATAGCCGGAAAAAGAGAAATATCGATGCATCAGTTTCTAAAATACGCCACGCAATAAATAAAGGAAAGAAAGGTACAAGTGCGGAACGAAGGAGTTGCAATACAAGTAGAATTTATTCGGCAAGATTAACAAACTTTGCACAAATCAAAAAAAAATGTTCGGTTCAACACTTCATTTTAAATGCCGAAGATATCCTGACGGACACAAGGCACAACTTTTGAGTAACATTCATCGCCGTCGAAGATATTCCCAGAAATTCCTTTGATTGCAGTCTCTTTGACTTTACGACTGAAGCATTCACATAAATTTAATAGTTTTAGAGATACAAGGTTATAAAAATGAATCATTCCCTGGACTCTAAAACTAGTGCTATTGATGCTGAATTTTCTGTGAGAAGCGTCTCCTGATGCAAATATAGAAGAAAAATAAGAATGATCTTGCTATTTTTGACACATTTCTGTCCTGACAAAAAAAAGGTCTAATTATTGCATGACAATTTATGTTTTGACCTCTATCAGGTAAACCGCGAACTAAACTGAAAATCTAAAACCTTTATGTGATATTTGGCAACAACAACTGTAGTTACACGTGGTTACATTTTTGGTCTTATAGAGAAGATACCCGCCAGAAGTATAATTTACTGTAGATGGTGCCCACTATAGAAAATGCAAGAAGTGTAAGCAGCTCTTTTGCTTTATCTGTAATTCAAATTATATCCTTGTAAAACCAGTAATGGTCAATTTGACTACGTTAACACACCAAGTAAAATACCAACATCAAATTTAGTTGTTAAGGAAAAGCTCATCCAAAATATAGGTAATTTTGCGAAGCCATGTGTATGGTGGCGAGTGCTTATTACGTGCACATGTTCCAAATTGTATCATAGATGGCAGAAAAGACCTATAAATTGCGTCAACGATCGAGATTACAGAAAAGCTTTGGCTTTTAACTTTAATCTAATGGTGCAGATGTTGACGGAAGAATTTCACGCGTCGAAATTCATCGTCCGCAATATTTTTACACGATGATTTGAAGAAAAGAATGTGTTTTACCAAATTTTAAAATTCTGATGAAAGGGACTTGCTAATTCTACAAGGAGACCCCAACAATCAATACACGTATTACTTAAAACGTGCCCAGACGTGTGAAGCAAATAAATATCTTTACTATCCAAGCTTAATTTTCGATCTTTTGTATTTCCAGTCTTGGAACTTTTTAAACATACTATATACATAGTTAGTATTGACATAATTATTCTGATTATATTCTGATTATATTCCATTTTGTTTTTTTTACAATAACCTTTACATCACATTGAAAATACATTAAAGACAAAGTAGAGGCGGTTTCAGTATTGTTGGCCGGATTGCTTATTGATTATTGTCATTCGATAAGAGGCCTGTGGACTCATCTTTGACCGGACATTTACCGGTTTTAAAGCCACAGAATTATCACAAAAAAAAAACAAATATAGATTTGTTAAACATTAGGTCAACGGCAAAAGTTTTAATTTTTAATTTAAATCCCACCAATATTTGCATGTTGTGTGGACGAGTGTGGGGATGATTTTGGGAAAATTTGGTTGAGTGACCAAAAATGGTTTGGACGGTATGAACATCAAAATGAAAAATACAAAACTGCCCTCCCACAAGACAAAGGTATGGCACACCCGGGTGACAGTATTCATTGTGTTGTACACAAAGAAGACAACTGGTTTACCAACATTGGCCATTTTAGCACTTATAATGATAAGGCTTAAGGCGCCGCGTCGAAGCATAGTCTGCAAACTCAGAGGTTAAGGCTCTCATATGTTCACTTTCTTTTGCCCGGTCGTCGCGCAGTACCTCTGATGTGGGGCGACGTGGCAAGCACCGCGCCTTAGACTCAATTACTTTTAGTGACTGAGTAGGCCACCCGTCAGGCATTAGAGAGCTCCGAGAATGGAATCCGGGCCCGTCCGCATCGCAGTCCGTGTCTCAACCGTTTGGACCACTCTGACGGTGTTCTATCACTTATAATTTTTAAAAATTGTAGAATTTGGCAACTATTAGTCACCGACGATGCCCACATACTTTTAACGTTCTGGATACAATATTTCAACTCAAGAAGAATTGTTTATAATAAAAATTGTTTAATAGTAGGTCAACTAAAATGTAACATCATTTTTTATTCTTTTTATTTTCTTTAGCCACAACTGTTCGGGCTACACTAATCAAATTTGGCACACTAGACATAATTAAAATTACCTACTTATTCAAGTTATAAATAAGTTCTCAGCTTTGTATTTCACAGGATGCAAATCACCGTTTACATGTAACGTATTAGTCCGCCCTCTTGCGGTTTTAAAGCAATGACATTTGGTCTTTCGAAACATCATGCGATTTGGCATTTGATGCACATAACCTCAATAATCGGCTGTGTTCACGACGGGAATCACAAAAGAGTATATTCGATTTTCTATCCACTTCGCGTTTCATCTTAAGAAAAACGCTGCTGAATCTACCAAAATGATTTGTGCTGCGTATGGTGAGAATGCTGTAAGTCATGCAACGTGCAACAAGTGGTACTAAAGATTTCGCGGAGGAGAGTTTAGCCTTGAAGATAAACCACGCGCTGGACGCCCTCAAACATTTGACACGGATGAGCTGCAGGCGCGTTAGGCTGGGAACTTCTCCCACATGCGGCGTATAGCCCAGACATGGTCCCTTCCGATTATCATTTATTCCGGTCGTTACAGCATCACTTGACTGATACGCACTTCAAAACAGGAGAAGAAGTCCGAAAATACATCGATAACTTTATCGTCTAGAAGCCGGTGAGGTTCTACCACCAGGGAATTCGCAAGCTACTTGAAAGGTGGCAAAAGGTCATCGATGCCCGAATTACTTAGTCATTCAACCAGGTTTTCCCAAAATCATTCTTTCATCGATCTACATAACACACTAAAAAACCATTCGAAAATATTGGTGGGAGACGATCCAAACCAGGCGTTAAATATTGAAATTCCTTTATGGTCCGAATGTTAAAATCCATGTTTTTTATTGTAGATAGTCTGTTGCATGAAAATCGGTGTTTGGTCAAATGAGTCCAAAGCTAACTTATCGAATGACCTTGGTCAATCGGCCAATCACTAGCAACCGGGCTAATAACAGTGAAACCGCCACCACTTTGTGCTGTTTACTAAAACTGAAATTATTAGGAACAATTTACAAAGAATGTTGATGCTTTTTAGATAATCATGTAAAATTAATTTAAAAATATAATTAATTTATCGAAAAACTAATTAGCAGAGTTAACTATAGTTAGTGCAACTTTCCTTAAAAGTAGAACTGATCTTCCTGCATGTGTAATTAAAAATACGATGCGCGGATTTTGTAGTGATGTAATGCCGTTTAAAAAAACGGTGAAGTAGCTCGAGTATGTGTAATATGCCAAAAGCGAGCGAATTCATCTGCTTCTTTTCATGCTGCTTGTTTTTTCCACACATTGCCACTCACTTCCTCAACAACGCAGTCATGAATTTCCGATTCTTAACTAGGCACAGGTTTACTTAGTTTTAATTAATACGAACCATGTTAACAGCCTCGGGGTAGATCGCTTCGGTGATGACGCCTTTGTTTTGCGTCACAAACTCCACCATCTCGTGGAGGGCGGCTCGCTTGACTTCCTTCCATTTCAGGTCTGAGAGGGGATCTGTTGCAAAGTCGAAGAGAACGCAGCACTGCCGCAGCTTCTGTATGAACAGCTCTTCTCTCTCAGCTGGGGCTGTATCTGAAAGAAGAATGAAACTTCAATGTGGGGAACAGTTTTATTTGCGAATTTCGCGTAATTGAAACAATTAATTGGGAAATTTTCTAAATTAAATGATAATGTTTTTAGAACCCGACGCTATTTTCTGATCTTAACATAGAGGGACGGATTGTGGGAAAAGAATTTAAAATTAGTGTCCTGCACTGTTATATATAGAGCCGTTCCTGCATGTCTTCTATACCGCTAAAGAACAACTATTCGAAAACTTAGTCAATTGCACAACCGTGTAGCTTCTCTGTACATTAATTTTATGTGAGATAGATTGTATTTGTAATTGGTTAAAGAATAACTTTCATAATTAATGTCGTCTACTGACGTATGTTTATAGGTACATTACTATAAAAATAATAGGTGTGCAAGAAGAAATTCGTCTTTTTTGGTCAAAGTCAACTTTATTGAAAATATACTTGTTACAAAGATTAATAATTGAAATACTGCCATTACTATCTATGGTCTTTTGCCATTTATCGGGTAGATGGTGAATGCCTTCGCGATAGAAACTTAGTGGTTTCGAAGCAAAATAGTCATCGAGCCATTTTCGCACATCTTCAACTTTCGTGAACCGCTGGTCTGTCAAGTATGACGACATCGATCTGTAGGTGGTAATCACAAAGAACCAAGCCTGGATAACTTCCCAGCCTAAGGAAAAGTTGAGTTCCTGTGTTTGTTTTGCTGTATATGGACGAGTGTTGTCGTGCAGCAATATCACTTTCCTCCAAAGCATTACTTAAATTGATCACTTGGGTCTGGTAACGTTCAGCTGTAACAGTTTGGCCAGGTTCCAGAAGCTCGTAGTAAATGACGCCTTTCCAATCCCACTAGACGCACAGTAACACTTTCTTGGCATAAATATTCGTTTTTGCAACTGATGTTCATGGCTGGCCTGGATCAACCCATGCTTTTCTGCGTTTAGAATTGTCGAACAAAATACACTTTTCATCACCCGTAATGATTTTGTGCTAAAATTCTTTCTTTCGTACAGAAACCAAATTCATGCAGATGTCAACCCTTCGGTTTTTGTTTTCTTCAGTCAGTTTACGAGAACTCATTCTCCTTCCTTCTCTATCTTTCCCATTGCATATAATCGAAATGATATTACTTGATGAGTAACTCCTAACTGTTCTGCAAGCTCTTCTTAAGTTTGACATCCAGTAAAATTTGAAGTTCTTCGTCTTCAAATTTTTTTACTGCACCTAGACGTGGATCGCCCTCAAGATTAAAATTTCCATCACGAAATCTTGCAAACCACTTTTTTACTGTTGAATGACTCACAAAATGTTCACCTAAAGTCAAGTTAATCAATTCCATAGCTAGAGCAGCATTTTTTTATTTGAAAACAGAATAGAATGCAATGGCGTAAATGTTGTTTATTGACATCCATCTATTATAAAAGTGGTACACTAGTTTCTACTTCCACACCTATTAAATAACTCCTGATGTGACCCCTACATAGTAAATACAATTGGGAAAAATAAATTTTAGTACGGATATTTTAATTTAAATAAAAAAAATAATTTGTTTTAATACAATAATTGTTTTTGAATATGTTGCATACATTGTTTTTAAAATTACCAACATAAACTACAGTAGCGACCAAGAGTTTATTCACACCCCTTGTTTTTGCGGGTTTCCATACAAGCTTTGCAAAACATGTTTTATTTATTCATAATCATTCAGAAAGTAAGACTGGAAATTTTTTCGGAAAAGCAGAGTATATCTAATTCTCAAAAATATGACAAGAATATTAAAACTGGTTAAACAGAGGAAAATCGACTATAACAAATTAACTATGCCCATAACAAGTAATGAATAATAAAAATAAACCTTGTACTTGGTCATATGACCATTTGTATCAATCAATACTTGGCACCTGCCAGGTATGAAATTAATGAGGGTGACATTCTACCTTCCCAAGCCACTTCTTGCTGGTCGAATTTCTAATCCCAGCTCATCATAATGATGATGAGATCGGGACTTTGGCCCTACCAGTCTATGAGATCTACATATAGTCCATGATATTCTTGCTCTAATGCTTCCGGTCATTATCTCCATTATCTCCAGAATTACTTCGCACACTTGACGGTCCATGATGCCCTGTATATGGATAAGGGGGCCCATCTTACGGGAGGAGAAGCACCCTCTAACAACCACCGACCCTCTTCCATTCTTGATCGTTGTAAGGGTATAATAGTTCGGATCGTACTGGATGCTCTCGGTAAGCCTTACACACTTCACTCCATTCGTGCCAAACATGAAATTTCGTTTCGTTACTCCAGATGATTTTCTGGTCTATGCGCGTCCACTCCAAATGCCGTTTCGCCCACTCCACTCTCGTGGTTATATTCTTGAGGGAAACCAACGGTTTCTTCGAGGTGTGGCGGACCTGCAACCCGGTAGATTGTAAGTGACTACACTAATACTGCCAATCAACAGGGTCAATTTCTCGAGAAATGTCGGCTGCGGTGAGGTGGGGATTATAGCGTGACATGCGAATGATGTTTCGAACAGTGAGTTTGGTGGCGATTTTGGGTCACCCAGAGGCATTGCACTTTTTGATTCTTTCATTCACTCACCAATTTGTTGAGATTAAAGCGAGACACGAAGAAAATGACAGGTATTAATGAACTTTTGGTACCTATTGTATATAAAAATACAAATACATTTTAGGTTATGCATTAAGAAGAATTCATTTATAATGTTACCTAACCTTATGGTCATAAAAAAAGTAACGGCAATATCGCAACAGTTAAATTAGTACCGTTAAAGTAATTTAAAGTTGATGTAATGTAAAAATGTATTTCAGCAAACTATTATAAAATTGTGGTGAGGAGGGGGGTATTCTTGAAAATGTCAACATGAATTCAACATTCTTTATAACATACATACTCTAATAAAACGAACTTAGTACATTTTCCATCGCGCGACGGAACATTTCTGGGGGAATTTTAGGCATTTATTCATTTTTTAGTTCAGGTATATTCTGTAGGTGATTTCAAAAATTTCATCCTCTAAAAATCCCCACAGAATAAAATCGCATGTGCTTAAGCCTGATGAGCGCGGTGGCCAAGAGATATCCCCGAACTTGGATTTGACATGACCAGAAAAAAATCAAGCAACGTGATGCAATATGCGATGTTGCATTATCTTCTTAAAACCACATGCCACGGTTGGCATCAGAAATTGTTGCTAGTTAATGAGCTAGAAAATGTTCAATCGTATAAACACATCATGCCAAATCCATTGTTTACTACACGCTTATTCTTATCTTAGAAATATGGGCTAAATGTGGCAGATGATGAGATCGCACACTAAACAGTTATTTTAGCAATGCGTAAAGATTTCTGATGTTTTAATCTATGTTTGTTTAGTATCCACAAAGCCTTAAAAAAACTATTTTCACATAAATAACTCTTGTTGAAAAGTACCATTTGATTGTAAAAATAAAAAGTAAACAACAAAAACTTTGTTTTTTAATTTTTGAACAAGTTGCATATTATGAAGGTGGAAATGTAAATGAAGTACTTTACCAAACCAATAGCGGAAGATTTGTACGGCTAAAGAATGTCGATGCGTAGGAAAAGAAGGACTAAATCGAGTCGCAGAGTATTTCTGACGATCTCAAAATTTGAGGAGCATCATTAAACTTTTTTACCCAGTTCTTCATTGTATAGGCAGTAATCAGGTGCAAAAGTGCGTCCACGTGAGCTTAGCGTACCCCCTCTATACTTATTCCGTCAATTACGCCTGTCTCATCCTGTATATTAATTAATAACATAAAAACATCACTACAACTTGGAGTATTCTATAAAATTAATACAATGTCCAGAAAAATGGTTATCTATTTATACCAGAGCTTTCCTTTCTCAACAGATATAGCTCAGTATAGTTATAAAAAATGGCGTTTGCCTCAATTTATGTGTATGTTAGTGGTTTTTTTAGTTCGTACATTCGGATTTCGAAATTCAATGTTAAGCAAATGGTAGGATTAAATCAAAATTTCTTGCCGACGGGAGGAGAAACATACAAATGTTTAATGCACTGAATAAAAACGGATGTTCATAAACTATAGAAAATGCAATTACTAATACACATTCCATTGTAATTTTGGCATCAAATTCCTCAAAACAGATAGATTCTAAGTCAAAACTATGAAAAACTCAGTATGTAAGTATGTAATTCTAAATAAACTTGTAATAGAAATCTAAATAAACTAAATAATGTGTACGCAGGTTTGTATAAAAATAATTAACACCAGCTAGATCTACTGCGCACTATGCTCAAGCAAAACTAGGAGACCAGCCGTTACTCTAAGAAATATGGAATACGAATTATTTTCATAAGATGTGCGAATATAAATTTTTGCGAGATGCAGGGAGTGAGATAGTTAATGATTACTTGCTGTTTATCATATGCATACATTTCGATAATTTTGTTGTACCAGGTGTCAAAATAACCATCATAATTTCAACAGTTTAATACCTTGACATGCTTGAATTATTCCACAGGAATCGTTGCAGTACCAAAATGTTCATCATCATTCAGGAAATAAATTCGACTTAAGACTTAACAACCCTTAACACAACTCTTTGACCTTCAGCAAATTATTTATATTACAACCATTTCTATATATATAAAACGCTTCAAGTGCGTCTATGTACTAAACAATTACTCAAATTACTATCAAATACTTTCGATTTTCTTTACATTCTGTACTAGATTGGGGAAAAAGTTCTGCAACACCAGCGAAATAATCGATTTTTATGTATTTTTTTGTCCATGTTTTGTGGATAATTGAATCTTTTCCGTATTTACCGCTTTCCAAGTTCATCAACATTCTTGAATTTCAGATGGATTTGGACAAAATCGAATTTCGAATCTTGAATTTTATTGCTGGACTAGAGATGCCGCGAAGGAGATTTGTGCTGCGATGTGAGTCTGACAATCTTGGTCTCGAAGATCAACCTCGTTCCGGCCGGCCGTCTGTTCTGAATAATGGAGATTTGTAATCCGCTTTAGACGGTGACCCGCCATCAAGCTCTGTTTTGTGCAGCAGTTGTTACAGTTTTTAAATAAAGTCGATTTCTTCGCAGGTGTTGCAGCAGAACTTTTCCCCAAATCTAGCACTATAACCTGCACCTTACATTTTTGCTTATGAAAGTTTATTTGTATTATATGCCTTAATTCCAAATTCAGCAGGACTAGTATTGTACAATCATTTTAACTAAAAATCAAACACATTTACAAAGAATGTTTTCATTAGTTATTTTTTCACTACATATTTTTTGTGTAAAATTTTGCAGATTCAAATTTCACTGTGATTTGTTCTGCTTTCATTTTTGATAATTGTTCTTTTCATTGTCTACTAAATATAACTATCAATAATAAGTATTAGTATACTCAAAGTATATTTTTAACTACGGCTTATTATAAGGTAAAGAGTTCCCTTATTGGACAATCCTCATAAGTTAAAATTAAACTGAATAATTTATGTTCATCGATAAGATGTTCTGTTACAATATTTTGTTCAAATAAAACGTGATAATGCGACAAAAAAGGCTATTTTTCTACACCTCCATGCATTTGACGCTACTTTCATAATAACTCATGAGTTAGTATTGGAACAATTTTTCTAAAGGATTGTTGCTTTTAAACCGTTTGTGCTTTCATATGTGTTTTTTCCTTAGGGGGTTGAATAAATGTCGCAAGGACTTAAGTCGGGACTGCAACCGCCATGGTGTTTTTGTAGATATAAAGGTTATCTTGAAGAAGCACACTTCAGACTTTCAGTAGCCTGTAAGGTGTACTAGCAATTTGTCGCAAGCAATACTTGCACGATGTGACAAGTATTGCAGCTGGCAACACGATATCTTAATGTTAATCGTTTCTGAACTGTGGCAAGAAAAAAGCTTATAATGATACTTTGGTCAACAACAAAATACCGGGTAATTATAATTTTGCATGCGCTTTGAGTGTTGATAGGTGTTTGAAATAAATAGTTCCTGTGCTAGATGATCATTATCTTCATTGTACTACAATATTCAAGTGGTATTGAAAGTTTCAGAAAGGAAGACGCTCTGAGGATAGGACTTTTATCGTATATTGCAAAAAAACATCCCTACTGCTACTAAGATGATCAAGTCTGACTGGCGTATAGTCTATCGTCAAATAGAAGAGTTCTTGGGCATGTCTACACTGGTAATTTATACCATTCTATGTGACCACCTTCACGTAAGAAAAGTTTATTCACTCTGGGTATCTCAAGCTTTAACTGGGAAGCAAATGATACGATACGTTTCGTAGTACTGCGTGATGCTTCATAAATTTGAAAATGGAATATTTCGCCACGTCCACAGTAACGTAATAATGACGCAACATGACTTTAATTTTTATGACCTAATAGGCTAAAAGAAAGACGGTTTTACACGACAAAGACCTACTAATGGCATGAAATGATTGTCTACACGTTTATGTCCTAAAACACACTTAAAGAGCTTTTCCCGCAAACAGCTTCATTTTGGCTTTGACAAGTGCATATTCGTCTTTCATTTGGCACTGCATGCTTGCCCGTTTGAACTCCGAGTTATAATGATTCAATCAAGTCTTAGACGTGCCTTTATCTAATTATTAAGAAATAAAATAAAATTCGACTGCCCCTTACAAGCATCGAAAGTAAGAATTTAAAATAATTAACTGCAAAGAGAGGGATTCAGTTTTTTTCATTTTGAAGACCAGAAGCTGTTACTACTAGATAGAGCCGGTCTTCCAACTTAGTGCGTAAATAGTTCGTTGTAAAATAAAATTAGTACTTAATGAATTACCGTTTAATTAAACATATCCGATTTAAGCTCATCTGTTCCCCCTTTTTTCAATTCTCATAGCGTTTTGTTTAACATTAAAGAAGTGACAAATTCATCTCTCACACATAAAGTTTCTCGTGGGTGACTGGCCATTGATTAAAACACATTTTGGCTCATATTTCGTCACTCATAAGTTTATCAACAAACTTTTAAATTCGAATCCATTCGTATCGGTGTTATTGGTGTACACTCTAATCTAAACATTTTCACCAGTTAAAAATTTTATTAGAAGTGCGCGCGCACGTTAAGAACATCCGTTAAATAGTATCGTATCGGTAGTGTTGTCAAACTGCCAAATAGGCAAATAGTCTCGTTTGAACTTTTTTTTTACAAATCGGTGGAAAGATTCCGTCAAGATGTCATCTAAATTTCGTTAGTGTATGTACTTTTACTAAACGAAAACTCACATATACGAAAGACTTACTTCGAGCAAAAATATGGTATGGTGCCTCATTTGTTTCAAAATATTGATGAGATTTCACTACAACCACATAAAAATGCACATAGATGTCATTCTGGAGTTTCAACCTTTAATGATTGCAGTTGCGTAACATTTGGTTCAACTATGGTGCCGTAATCAGCAGAATTGGACAGCATAAAGGATTCTTTTTGGGTTACACAATTTCTCGTTTCTAAGATACTCTTTTATCATATTGATATTAATAAATTAATTTTTTTTATGGGATCATCTCAGCGAAAGTGTTTTCTTGTAGCAGTTCGCAACATAGACCGCTTAGTAGCATCCATTTCTTAGGAAATTAACAATGTCGGAGAAAAGCTCCTCGAAAGTAACGCAAATATAAATGTAAGATGGGGATTCCAAAAACAATACCTAAAACATTTCCAACAGTATGTAAAAACTTATTGTAGTTTCGAGCAGAAATTTTAGTAATTCAAGTTGGATTTTGACGAGACTATTTTTGATTCCAAAGCTTTCCTAAATCTGCACATTAGAGGACCAAATGACAAAAATAAGAGAAGCAATTTAAAATAATCCGCGATAGATAATGCTAAAGCAATTTACTTATATTCAATGCAATATAATGCAGACTAAGATAATTTCACTTTAAATGGTTCTGTTATTTTGTGCGGAAATATGCACTTACTCACACCAAACCACTTTATGAGTGCAAGAGTACTATAATTACAAGAGCACTCGCGATTCGAGCCGCTAACCAACAACTCCTACGTTTTAAATTCTGACTGTCTAAAAATTACAGAATGGAGGTCAGTCCTCCGAATAACAAGAAAACTCTTTTAATCAACATCACGAACTAAGAACAATTAGGAGTTTAAATTGCAGCGCCACGAATAACAATCCGTTACGTAAAATTTGTAATGGATGTAAATATCTAAAAGTCGTTTCAATTAGAGAATGTGGGGAGGACCTTGAACAGTCATGTTACCAACACAATAGCGACGCTATGGCCGGCAGTCGGTTTTCATGTGGTTTCAACGAGCTCCTGACTGTTGCTTAAACCGAGCGAACACGAAAATATGTTTACGGAGTTGCAGAGGATTTAACCGGCGCTGCCTTGGAATTTCATCATATCAGTTTTAAAGGCACAGCAATGGCTGAAAAATTCCGCGTATGACGACAGCCGACGCGAGCATCGCTTCGTTTTCACGTTGGCTAAAAATTCGTTTCAAGAGCGCGCCACTTGAACGTGATCTTGATTGCGTGATATGCAAATGTGACGGCGGCGGCTACAATCAGCAAGCCAGTAACGTAATATGAAATATTAGAAAAACAGCCTTGGTTTCCAGCCGATGGCCCTCAAAAGGAGTTTTGTCAATTTTGGGCGAGGGACAGACCTCACGGAGTAGGTTAGGAATTGCCGCGTCGAACTACATAGGTGATGATAAACAAGAGGTAGATAACCCCATAACTATATTTAAAAGAACAATTGGCCTGGTTCATTTGCCAAAAACTATGACATTCAGAGTGCTGCCAGCGGTTTATTTTTGTGGACCAGTAAACTTCCCTATTAATGATGCTTTGCGCCGGTGTGAGTGATTTGTGGCTGGTCATCCGATTGAAATGAAAATATGCGCCAAGTGTAAGGTAATAAAAGACCTGGTGACTTGCGCAGCTTATTTGATTACATTTTTGTACGAGATCAAAGACAATAAAATTTACTATGGGAATTCATTTTGAAATAATTAGTTCACACTTCTCAGTTAGTACTGCTGCAAAATATTTTATATTATACCATTGGGTAAACCGCAATCTAAATGTAAAAATTTCATATATTTAACGCATTCTGTGCCAGTTCATAGGTATTTTGGGCCGTAGTTTAATTTAGTTGCTTCTATTTCTGATTTAGTCCCATAAATCATTTAATACCGTCCCATCCCACCATTTTACATATTTTACCAAGACATCATCAATGGTCGTCATTCTTTTTAATGTCCTGTTCACTGTAATCTTCTTTATTTTGTTACACACATTTTTGCATCTCGGTATATTTTATGTGGTCTGACCTGCAAGTTTCTAGCCATATAATAGTAATTATAATATTAACTTCGAGTCTATATTTTTTGGACAAACCTCGTATATATCTTCATTGCTTCTTTCTGTTTTATAAAGGATATTCTTTTATATTTAATATAAATTCATGCTTTTGCTTTCTTCATTATAGTTCTACGACTAATTATTTTCTCTTTTTCAGTATCTTTTCCGAATCTATCTTACCCCCATATATAAATTCACAAAGATATGGTATTTATACTTTTATTTTAACTCCGAGTTTTATCAATTTTCTTTTCTATGTTTATTATCTTTCTTTACTATGCATATTTTATATTCGTTTATACCTTAAATATTTTGTATGCATCAAAACAACTTTTATTTCTGGTCAACTGTTCAGATGAAATCACATTTTTAGTTTTTTTTTTCTATTGTGAATACTTCACATTTTTTCTTGACTGCGATTGCCCTTGTATGCTAACTTTCAACAATATTTTGGTTCAACTTTTTTCTCGTCCTATATATTATCCTAATTTTCTTGGATTCTCATAATTCTTGGTGTAATGCTCCCTAACAATCGATGCATACGCTCGTTTAACTGTGATGCGCTTTTCATTACTTTTATTAAATAATAAAGTTCTGATCTATCTTCTATAAATTCTCTAATACTCTTCTTGTTTTGTCTTCAGGTCATTTGTTTATCTATGTTGTTTAAGTTGCTGCTTTAATTTTCATTAGACTTTCCCTAATATACGAGGCTTGCCAAAAAAATAATAAGACCAATTTTTTAAGAAAGAATTTGTTTTTAGAAATTAAAGATTATACCCTTCAAAGTAATTTCCTTGGCAGCTGCACAACGAGAAGCATCTACTTTAATTCGTTAGTTGTTTTCTTCAAGATATTATCCAAAGTACTAAAATAGCACCCTTTCAAGTATTTTTAAGCCGGGGGAATAAAAAGAAAATGCAGGGACTGCAATCCAGCGAATAAAGGGTTGGGGGCCCATAGGGGCATTTTTTCTATGAAATTATTTTAATGCATACCCAAATAGTATGTTAAAATCTGACGATCGACCTCGCATATAAATATTTTCAATGTATTTAATGCTTACTTTTTCATAAAATCCTCTGCTTTTGGGATCTTTTCGTTCTAACACACGGTTTTTATTGTAAATAACGCTGATAAAAAGTAAAGCGCCACGAGATAGTTTACTTATTATCGCTAATTTGATTCGATTTGTTATGGTGTTTGAAATAACGATTCGTTATAAAGATTTTCTTTCTGTTGGAAAAAACCTTGCACTACCAAAAGGACTTGCACAAAAAGAGAAGAAAATATAATTCGGTACGAGTGAACTTCAAGCTGTAAACATTACAAAGGTCGCATAGAGAGCAACTAACATAAAGAGATAAACAGATGTCAATGTCACTGATTTATTCACTATGCAGTGAAAAATCAGACGCGATATTAAAATGTTGAAATCGCATTCATATACTGACTTAACATTCATTTAGTTTATGGATATAGTTATGATAAATGTGGAGGCCGACAAATGAACAAAGTGTTTATATTGGATTAGAATTCCATTTTTTAATATATTAATTTGTATTACATTACAATAGTTAATTTTTCCCAAATATCACCGATTTTTTTTAGATAAGTCGGTTATATTCCTAAAATAAATATTGCCACACATAAAGTTCTAAAATACACGAAAACACACAAACGAAAATAGTGTTTGTAATACGAGGTGTCATTCAAAAATTCCTAAAATTAATTTTCTTAACAAAATTTACAAAAATAACGGACATTCTTCAAAACAATATTTCAATGCTTAGAAACATTGTTAGAAATAATTATCTGTGATAATCGTTTCTCCTACATTCTCTGACTTACTTTTATTATGCTAAACATAAAAAATCACAGATTAGAGAAGAATAGGGAAATGTGTGATCCATTCTAGAATTCGCAAGCACCAACCTATATGACAAATCTAATTTACGTATACATTTGCAAAGTTTTCATTAATATTTAGCAACATTTGTCTCGGTGAGAGCGACTTAAGGGTATTTAGAACATTAATCATCTTCAATGGGTTAAACGTGTGGTGTTTGAGGTATATAAATTACTCGTACGTTGAAGTGCAGCCTATGTCTTCATAACTAAAAGATCGTTTCGACATTTGACTTTGGCGCAATAAGTTGTTTTTCTACAAGTCAACCACGTAACAACCATAAACAAAAACCAAGATTAACATATAATGTAAACAAATACGGGTTTTCATAACAACGGAAACGTTAGGTTGGTTCCTTATTGATACTGAGGGTTAGCACTATCGGTAAAGTTCTGAACTATATATACGACTGAAATAAGTATTTTAAAGTAACTGTTTTTATTTGTGTTTCCTAAAACCAGTAGTTGATTGATTTCTATATTTTTATTCGTCAAATATGTGCCTAAACATATCACACCTTTAGAGTGGAGTCTATATATTTACAGACCTATTACGTTATCCTATTAAAATTCATAGACAAATCTGTAAATTACAGTAAAACACGAGCGTGACTAGTAACATTGAATTGCATCGTACAATTGCTAGTGCGTATGACAGTAACTTTAGTTAAACCTTCTTTAAACGTCTTCTGATAAACGGCTATGCGTTATTTGCTTTTGTTGTTATCGGAGTTTCAAGGTAGGAACATTAATGTTTTCTATGAGAAATAACCAAAAGAAAGGCAATTGTAAATCAAACAATTTTTCAACATTGTTTATTGACATAGAAAAAAAATAAACAAGCACTTAAACATTTTTAATGTAAACATATTTAAAGTTTTAATATTGTATTATGATTACCAGCGTAGTCACACGGTTGAGGTGCGGCTACGGTACGGACGGACTTGGATTCATTCCCGGAATTCTCTGATGCTTTGCGGGTGGCCTATTCGGCAGTAAAAATAATTGAGTATCTGCGTTCACTTCGAACAAGGGGTAATAGCGATAGCCTAAGGAGCGGTGCTTACCAAATCGCCCCCACCCCCCCCTACGCCATCAGAATGGCGTGCGACGACCGGACATAGTGGGCGAACATATGAGAGCTTCAACCTTCTCAGTTCGCTGGCCGTGCTCCCATGTGAGGCGTTAGAGCCTTACTATATTATATTGTGTTATGTAAAGTCTATATATTTTCAAACAGTTATAATATATAATATAACAAAACAATTAACAAAGTAAAAAAAATTAAAGAAGAGAAGATATTTGCAAGTTTGGAAGCTAAACAAAAAAACAATATCATTGCGGTTGTAGTAAATTTTTTTTATTAATAAACATAATTAGATTTCACGCTATTTAAAACGAATTTAAAAAAAGACCTTTTAAACAAACTGACGTAAATAGAAATAAAATAACTTAATACAAAAAAATGTACAATTATTGTGTAGAAAATGTAAAAATTATGACGCAATATTGAATAATCAATATACAATTGGTCTTTCGAAGTGGGGAACAGTTTAATCCTCTTATGAAAATTATTGATTCATTAGAATTAAGAAACTGACAATTCATTCATATTAGAACATATACATAGAATTAACAGCTTTTATTAACACACCATTACTCTCGCTAAATGAAAAAAAAATATATAATAAATATGGACCAGCCCCAAACAGCAATCGATGAGCAATCGTTTCATAAATACCAGAATTAGACTTATCACTTAAGACAACATTAGATAATTGATTACAAATATTTTATTGTTTTAATTCAACTGAAGAAAATATTTCAATTATTATATGGTGATAAATCAAGTGATACTATAACAATTTATGCAACTTATAAGTTACTGTCGCCATTGTTGCAATACCATCGTTCAATTTTGCAGGTTTGGCCTAAAGCGAGCGCTTCACCATTATCTACTGCTGAGACGTGTGTTCTCTTTTGAAGGCTTCACCAATAGTTATGAGAAACGTAGCGTTAATATGTAGTCTAAATAAATATAAAGCACGTGCACATTTAATTTTCTTAGAAAAATCAATAGTATTATCTAAAACATTAACAGAATATAAGTGAAAAAAGAATAACAAGAATGCGATGTTTACATTCATTATTTAAGTACACACATTTACTTAAGTAAACTGTTCAGAGCGTACCAAACAAACAGCCTGCATTGCCGAATTCACATAAAACATTTTTCATCGCATTTTTATCTGTACATGTTAAGATACATACAAGTAATACAATTTGAGCAGCACTTGCCAAATTTTGATTATTAATTATAATTTTCTTCCATCAGGAGACCACACTCCTAGAAGAGCATCCTTCGGGTGGCGGATGGAGGAAGTCCTGGAAACAGGATTGCTACGAATGATCACAACAAGCAGTCGTGGACCAAATGGCAATTATTAATAGGAAAGCAGAAAAAAGAGAACGAAAGCGTACGTTAGACTGTCAAAAGATGTCAAAGAATACAGATCTTAAACTGGTGGTAGCAGATACAAACAGAGAAATAAATATAAACAAGAATAAATATTAAGTGTGAGAAAACTAAACTAGAAGCACCAGAAGATAATGAAATCAAGGAAGAATATACCTAACAGATAAAACTAACAGAATTACAAGAACAAGAGCAAATGGCGAATGACCTAAATGAAGTATAGAAGAGTTAAGAAGACAATACTGACAACAGTAAAAGCTATATGATGTGGAACAAAAGTAGTAAGCAGCAACTCTAAACAGAAGAGGATTTGATGAACGAAAGTATAAAAAGAAAAGTAAAAAGCAACAAACGAGCGTGGAATAAATGTAAAAAAAGAAAGCGCGTATATATAGAAAAGAAGCCAAAGGAACTTTTGGGAAGAATTCGGACAAATAGAAGATAAATATATAGAAAACCAAAAACAATTTTGGAACATCATTAAGAAATTTAGAGGTACAAAAGGAAAACAAAAATCAAATAAGGTAAATTAATAATAAACATAAAAGAGACACTACAAACCTGGAAAGAACACTACCAGGATTAATTTATAGAAGAAATAAGAGCATGAACCCCAAGAACTAAGAATAGACATCAATTAGCTGAGAAAGAAGATAAAATAAGGGAAGATGGAGTGAGGAAAGCCACAAGAAAGTTGAAAAACGGCAAAAAGCCGGGAGAGGTCAAATAACCCCAGAACTAATAAAAAAACGGAGAAACGACACTACACAAATGACCACAGAAAATATTTCAGCATATCAGATGACTGGGAACATAATGTAATAATAGCCATTCGCAAAAAAAACAACAAAACATTATAACTACCGAGCCATTTGCCTATAGCCAGTCATGTTGAAGATATGTGCAATAATACTAGAAAACCGATTAAGAATAGAAGTAGAACTGCAATTGATAGAACAGCAGGAAGCGTTTAGACCCAGAAACCAAAAAAACCACCACATATTAACCATAAGAATTACAATCGAATAACTCCTAGACGAAGGGAAAAATATATACATGACTTTCTTAGACTTAATAACACCTTTCAATAATGTACATAAGAAAGAAATATGGAAAGAATTGGAAGACTTTAATACAAACTCAACACTACAAAAAATCATAAAAACCCTATATACAACTGTGCGAGGAGCTGCCAGATTAAATAGAGAGATCTGCGAAAAGTTTTGGATGTAAAAGGGAGTCAAACAAGGAAAGACCATTGTTGTTCGTAATATATATGGATCAAATAATAAAGGATACAAGAGCCACTAGACTCGAAAATCACCTTTTATATAATATATGTAGATGACATTGTACTAATATCAGTATATCAGAAACATTTGAAGAAAGAGATACTTGTTATCAGATGCTATTAGCAGGTCCTCATTGTAAACCTTTTCGCTTTATCTTATTCTTTGTAAAAAGTGTTACAACGCTGGTGACAACTAGATGTTCCATTTGAAAGGTAGTCGAGCAGAATGGTAAAAATTGGTGGCGAATATCCGAACACTATTTTAGTCGGACTGACAGCAGCGATGCCTCTTCTATGATATACATGGATGTAATTGGTATTCGTTTTTTGATCAAAATAACATTGTAAAGTATTTACTGCTATAGTTCAGAAGTTGTGAACATCCAAACATCATTCTGTCGGTTGCAGTTCGGTTTAAACCTGCCTCAACACGCTTGATGAACTTATCGCTTACGCCGTATTGCAAATATTTCCTAGTACCCTATGTAAATGAGCAAATCTTTTTTTTTATATATTAAAGCCACATAGAAATACAAAGTTATTTCTCTCATAATATCCAGTCTTAAAAAAATATTTTTCTCGATCGACAGGCAATTTTTGATCTCGCTATAGTAAAATGAATGTGGTTGTGACATCAGCCAATCGCGCGTGGACCCTTAAAGAGCAACATTGTCATCAAATTTCGAGTCCCCAAGTGCTTCTTTTAATGGTTCAAACAAATGATAATCGCAGGGTGATAAATTCGGACTGTGGGGAGGGCCGAGCAATGTCGTGAACCAGGATAACGTCTCGGATTGCCTGAGTATTGTCGTAGCTTAAAAGCAACTTAAGTATCCGTTAACAGACGTTTGTCCTTATAAGCCGTGCCTTTTTCCATTAACTTTATGAAGCGTGAAGAAGTTCCTGTTTATATTTGATCCACTCACGTACTTCGAAAATCCCAACAGATTATGTAGTACTTTTTCGCAAATGTGATTTTCAAACATCACACATCAAACAAATCAGTGGTTTTTAAGAGATATTAACAATTTAATGCTACCAAGTTTATATTTTTCCAGATTTGGTGATTACAAATATTATAATTTAATATACATTTTTGGTATAGCAGTGAAATAATTTTTTGGAACAAATTCACTTTATTGAACTAGATATTGTTGTATCCTGTATAGTAATCGCAGATCTTTCACAAAAATATTCTTTTAAAATAATTTCCCAATAATTTCCTATAAGTTTGCAAATATTTAAATAAACCTTTGTGATAGATTATAGTTATACAATCTTTTGGTGTTTCTTTTAAATATTTATACATGATATGTTTAGAAACACTGCTACATGCTGACTAGAATGACAATAAAACGATTAACTCTCTCATATTTTACGGATTTATGAAATAGTTATTAGTAAGTATAATTGCAAAGGATTTAGTCCAAATTGCCACCGTTAGCCTCTACACAAGCTTTAACTCGTCCGGACCACGTACTACATCGTTTGGAGAAGTACTGACTGTAGCCGTTAGGGTCGCTTCAAAGAATCGACATTAGGGTGTCCTTCTAAGCAAACTGTGCCCTCTGAGACTGCCCATTATTTGTAAACTAATGGATTGATATCTGGGTTACCAGAACGGCCAATCTACTGTTAGAAAATGAGGCACATTATTGCTCAGCTAAGTATGAGTTAATCGTGCTTTGTGGGTGGATGCGGTGCTTTGCTGAAAGATCTAAGGCTCATCTCGAATAAACCTGTGATCCAGATGTTTCACTTCAGTTTCCAAAACATTCTGTTAATACACAGAGGCTAAAGTTTTGACTCTCTTTTCATAAAAATTAATATCGGTTATTCCATCATAAGACACTCCACCAAACCATTACATGTGTTGTATGATGACCTCTCTGAACTTTTGACACTAGCTTAGAAGCTTCTTTGGACGACTTAGCGTACACCCTGTCATTTTGTTTGTTGAAAGATTCATTCATTGCAAATTTTTGTTCATTCATAAACAAAACGTTTCTATTGCCATCATGCGTGCACTCGCGTTAACAATTTCCTTTCTCTCCTAACTTTCTTCAAAGCACTTGTCAGCAAATGTCTTGTATGTATTTTGTAAACAGCTAGCCCTAGGTCTTGCCTTAATTAGATGAGAAATTGTAGTTTTGGAAATTTTCGAGAAACATAATATTCTGCTAAGAAGATTTCGTTTAATTCAGGCAGTTATAGCTTTGACTGCCTGAATAGTTCGAACTGAAAGGGGTCTTTCAAATCTTGGACGATCCTGGACATCTCCAGTCTCATTAAACAATGCGCTATCCCAGTACATAAACATACGGCTAATGCCTAAAGATGCAGACTTAAATGTTAAACTTTTTTAGTTCCACACTTGTGTAATACTATTATTGTAATATCATTTTTTTTTTGTCATCTCACTCCATTGGCAAATAACCAAATTTGACAAGAAACACAATGTAATTTACAACTTTCATTTGACAACTGCAGCTGTATGTTAAAGTCATGGATATCTCTAATAATGTGTAAAGCAAGGGTAGGTGTGATTTTTTAATGATTTATGAGAATTCTAGGTATGCACAAAATGAAATAAAAGTGTCATTCCAATTCTATTACAAAATTTCAAACATCCATCGCAACGCAAAATGTTTCTATTAATATATACATAATTAGAGGATAACAGAATGTACATTAAAAACCAATAAAAACGAACGTAGACTTTGCTATACAATTTTACGAATACAAATAAATATTCGTAAGTGTTTTGAAACGGGCTTTGTACTTTGAAATTCATTATAACTAGATCAAGCTCCAAAAATTAGCTTCAAAGATCAATCTTTGCGACTGCGTTTCTCTGTGATGAGTGGGGATTTTCCGTTGCTCGTATCAGGAAGAAACGCAAGCATAGATCAAATAGCCGATGGGGATGTTTCGTGTCAACTCCCTGTTATTCTTATGTCATGTGAGCTCGACAGAGGGTGCGGTTGGCGATATGACCTTTAAGGCCCGATTTAGCAGCCGCGAAGGTTTCTTCGCCCAAGGAAAATCAATGATTATTAAACTCTGGCAGTCTGCAAAGCCGTCCAAGCAACTTCTGGCTACGTTTCGGCAAATTTCAATCGATACGCTTCCTTCTGTATCGCACTTTCATTGGCATCCGTCACCGTTCCTTGCATGGGAAATGGGAATACAACAAATTCAAACAAACCGCAGCATTGAGCCAATAATTGGATTTTCTGTTGCAAGCTATCACGCATGCAAATCGATCTGATTGCGAATCGGAAGCTGTTTATTTTAATCTCGGCGCTAATGCGTCGCAGTATCGCAGATTTGCAGGCAGCCAACACATTAGCGCAGTAGATATTCCCGAAATAAAGATGTAAACTAACAGTTGCAATTTTTGTATTGCTCCGGTTAATTACACATCTGAAACGGTTGCGCACACGCTATGATCACGAAAATGTTTTCACAATACGTTCTGTTATTTAATTACAACTAAAAATCAAATTAATGCTATAAAATTCTTAAGTGATGTGAAGAGCACAACGTTATTTAACAAAACTGAAACCATTAATAGTTTACAACTGCCATTAAGCAGCCATGCATTAATCAAAAAATCTTTTTAGAGAAGGTACAGATTAAAACAGACCCGATGCAACAGTTCAAATTACCAAATACAAACGCTAATTGCCCATTAAGCTTACAAAATCTTTATTTTAAAATAGATTTTAATGAGTATGAACAGATTTTATAAAATACAAACATAAAATCGATTTATATGAATGTTTTTCACTGGGTAAGCCCCGAGAGTTATTTTCGGGAAATCTACACAGCGAAATTGGACAACACAATTGAAATTAACGATCAGCCAAGGATAAAAAAACCGTACACGCCGTTTGAGTAACGGAGCTTTGAAAGATAAAGTGTAAATGAATGTAGCAACTAATGCATTTATTTTAATTAGAACACGTTCCCAGCACGTGAAAACGGAATTTAAACTCGGATATCTCAAAAGAAGACGTCATTAAGACAAACTGGGTTCTATTTGTAAATATCAAAGGTTCCCAAATAATTCACTACATACTCTTCCATAAAATTACTGATGCTACAGGCATGACCGAGAAGAAAAACAGCTACCTAAAAAAATTTATGTCTTAGGTTGATAGCAATCGGTGAAACATTGATTTACTTCCATTGAACACACGTGGCAATCGAATAAAATAGACACTGTCGTCGATATTCCCACCAGCTTGGACGTTCGGAGTGCGATTTGTTTTTTTCTAAACAGAAACAACGTGTAGGCGAGATTTATATATAAATGGTTACAATTAGCTACAATTTTCTTAATGGCCTCGACTATTTGGAAGAAATGAAATTTTATTTGCCAAAATAGACACCATTAAGCAACATCATCAAGTACTAGAAAAAACTCGATACCAATTTATTGTTTTCATCGTGATCACTTTTATAAAAAAGCGTGGCTAATAAATCATCTCGTTATATTAATGTATATAGGTAATTATAAGAGAGCAACATTCACTACAATATAGGAAATGATAATTTAAGAGGGCAAATAGTGAACGAAATGAGCAGTAATAAAATAATGATAATTAAATAAAACAGTGAAAGTGTAAGCTTTTAAAAAAGAAATTAAAAAGAAATTTGGATGTGGTAGCATTCAGGTACTGAACAATTTTATATAAAAGATGGAAAATTATGAGAACTCTAAAGTAGTGAAAACAGCAACTACAGAACGAAACAAAAGAAGCATTTTGCTGTAGTATCTAAGGTACAGGTCCTTCATTATGTAAAATAGTTTTTTATTACCATGGTCAAACTTTTCAGCCAATTTTATGTTTGACGTTATTTATAGCTAGATCAATGTTTAGAGTTTTGTTTACACTCTAAGTCAACGCTGAATATGGCATCACCTAAGACCAGCTATTCAACTGAAGAAAAGGTCTTCATTGTGGTCGCCTTTTACGAGAGGGGCCGAAGTGCTAGTGGAGTGCTAACTGCTTTTAAGGCCAAGTTTGATGAGCACACTATCTTGTCTGTCTCTACAATAGCAAGGTAAAAGATACTATGATAAAATTTGCTCTGTAATTAAGTTGTCTATTGTACTACGTTATAATAGGCTGATTAGAAAGTTTGAAGACAGGAAGTGTACTGGATGACAATTTGTCAAGAACGGGCAGACCAGTCAACTGTGACCACTCCCGAGATCGTGGAACAAACTCGGGAGTCTTATGAACAAAAGCCCACATCTTCGGTCTCTAAAAGCGCAGCTCAACTCGGTGTGAGTGTGGACTCTATTCACACCATCCTCACCAAGAAATTGAATCTATTTCAGTACAAAATTCAATTTCAAACATCTCCGACCAATGTCAATTTTGGCAAAATATTCATTTTTGTAAAAGTGATCATGGAAATGGTTCGGACCAAAAAGTTGGACATGAAGCACGCCCATTTCACAGATGAGGCCTATTTTCAGCTAGATAGCCACGTCCGCAAAAAAAAATTACTCACATTGGGGTACTGAAAACCTACATTTGACCGAAGTTAGTCGATTACATCCAGAAAGAAGTGTATAGTGTGCAATTTCCTACTACCGAATTGTCAACTCACTGTTTCTCACAAAATATGTGAATGAAGAAGTTTATCGCAGAAATTCATTCCCATTGTGAGAGACAAAAGGCAAGTCAACCAATACTCGTTTCAGCTACTGCCTATTGGCTTCGGGGCATTTTTGACATACTCACAGAAGTCTTTCGAAAAAGGATTATAAGTCTGGGCGCCCTAAGTAAGATGGAATGTGGCATCGAGTAGCCCCGCAATTCCCTCGATTTAAACTCATGTGATTTCTTTTATGGGGTTACCTAAGGTTAGGGTTTATCGGAACATCGACAAGCTCAAGGATCGAATCACAAAAGAGGTTTTGGGCATTTCTGCGGAGATCAGAAAAGCCGCAATTGAGAATTTCGGAAAAAGGGTTGAAATGACCATATCTAGTGAAGGCAGTCATTTTGAAAAAATAATGCACTGAACTCTATTTATTCAGCATCGTAATAAAAAAGCATTGGAATTTTATCTTGAGTAGTTTTTTATAATGATTTTTTTTTATCGTTTGCGTCACTGTAGTTCTAACGGATAAGAAAATTAAGTGCACTATAACGTATTCAGATGGTGTAAAAATACTATATTTTAAAAATGTCTTGCTACAAAAAATAAACTATTAATCTTTATAAGAAACTTTAAATTTGCTTAAAATTACATGCCATGAAAGAACAATAAAACACCGCCTTCTTTGCGGACATAAAAGATTTTTTTTAATAGTCCAGATTAACAAGGAAAAAGAAACTGTTTTAATACTAGAGAAAGTGATGTAACAATATGCCTTCAAAACTACGGCGCAGTCTTCGCCACTTATAGTTTCCCCCTTCTAAATGTAGT
The DNA here is from genome assembly GCA_036346155.1 of Sinelater perroti. Taxonomy (NCBI): domain Eukaryota; kingdom Metazoa; phylum Arthropoda; class Insecta; order Coleoptera; family Elateridae; genus Sinelater; species Sinelater perroti. The sequence goes on from JARFIY010000276.1 coordinate 1,653,808, forward strand.
CGACCACCAAAACTTCTTTTGTGTACAAAAAAATGTCATATTTTCAACAGATAGTTTTTTGCCTTATTTGGGGTCAGTTCATCTCGTGCAAACCACTTATTTGATGCTGTTTCGTTTCTGGTGTATAGCGGTGAAACCAACATTCATCCATAGTTAGAAAAGATCGCAAAAATCCCTTACATTCATTTTAAACATGAAAAATATGGTTGATGTTGGCATACGAACTCGCTTTTATTAAGAAATTTCCATCATAAATTCAGGAACACAAATCCCAAACATTTTCAAATTTAAGCTAAGTATTCGATGCACACGCAGTGATACCTCCAAGACAATTTTTCACTTTTGCTTGGTAATCATGGGCGAGAAACTGAATTTGCATAAATATGATGTTCCAAATGGAACCAAATCCTTGGCGACTTCCTTCGCCAGTTCGGGGTATTCTTGCATCCTTTTGGTCCAAAACTAATTTGAATTCTGAGGAAAAGTTAACATTCCCATCACTTGATATTTCGATAAGTTTCTCTTTCATGTTTATTGGTGGAAACTCGTTATTTGTCTATGGCCAGCGATGCTTTGAATTTCTTTGAGGATATAGCTTTTTAATTAAGCAAGAACTTTTTTCGAAGATATAATATACTTACTTAAATCTTGAATACACTGGAATGAATCAAACTATTTTTTCAATTGAAGTAGGTAGGCCAGTTCTCTTTATAAATATTTTATTTTATTTATAAATGTTAATATATTACCATCGTAACCATGTAACTACTAGTGAAAATTTTAAGTACTCGAAAATATCAGAAAAGAATATCTAGTCTAAGAATCTAAAGATAATTGAAAATAAGTTCCAATATTCCATTGCCTCACTTTACAAGTACATCAACAGATCCTATTAACTAAAAAACTATTTGGAAGACCTTACTCCTTGAAATCCATCTTACTTCTGGATAATAGAACAGATTTGTATATAAAAAATCATGTCATCACAAATTTTTCTAAAAATAGAAGTTCGTAACCTAACCTATTTCAAAAGGCAAATATTTTAAAACAAGAGAAAGCTTCTCGATAGAAAATGTGTAGACAATGTAGGCACTGCATTGTACAGTAAACCTTAGTGAACTTACAATAGAAATAATACAAGAGAAAAAGAAACTTTATAATAAGTGGCTAAGTTCAAAAAACTAAGAGATTCAACAATCGAAAATATAGGTGACAAATGAAAAAATGAAGAATAAGACACAGTATGCCCACACAGACATTGGAGGAGGAAGAAGCTCAGAATTATGCCATTAAGTAAAGCACTCAGGACAAATACAAAAGAAAAAGCACATACACAATATATACAAATGAAACAATGAGGAAAATACTACCGAAACATGAATATAACACAACTGCAGAACGAGAAAAAATAACAATAACTCGAGAAGCAAACAGGGCAATAAAAGAAATAAAGAATAACAAATCAGGATGCTCTGGAGGAATTGTTCCAGGACTAGTAAAATACGGGTCGTAAAAACTGTTTGGAATGATACACTACATTATGTGCAGAAGAACGGACAACAGTCTACATAATCTTCATATTCAAAAAGGACAATCGTAGATTGAGAGAAAACTATAAAGATATAAATATGATAGCGACAAAAGAAAGAATATATAAAAAATAGGAAAATAAAATAGAAATGGAAATAGCAAGAAAAAATAGGGGAGGACTAAGCAGGGTTTATTGTGGGAAGGTCCTGTATAGGTAACATATTTATTGTACTTATATAACAATTAATAAAAAAGAAACAGGCGAAGAATAGAGACGTACACCTGATCTTTATAGATCTTAAAAAAGCATACGACTCAGTACCGAGAAGAAAACTATGATACGCCATGCGCAAGATAAAAGTAACAAAGAAAATAATTCAAGTAGTCTAGGAACCGTAAAAGACTAACAAGGCTAATAAACTAGTAATGTTCTCGCACGCTGTTTGAGAAATTGCAGAAGCGAGTTGTTAAAATTGCGAACGTATTATTGTTGTCCGATTTCGAAACAATTTATCAAGTTACCTCACTCGCTTCGAGTTCTATCATTGTGGAAAATTTCATAATGATCGATTTCGTAGTAAAAGCGCTACAGATGCAACATACTGACGGAGATTGTCGCATTCATTCAGTGTATAAGAGCAGTCGCTCGCTCCTGCTATAAGAAAAATCGCAATAAGAGTAACAGAAAAAAGAATATTGGCGAAGGTGTTGCATGATAACAAGGGAAAATCGAATTAAGATTGAAGAAATTAAAAGACGTACCGACTGTCATACTAGAAGAAAGATTAATATGGTACGGCTACATCATACGAGTAGACGAAAATCGTAAATAAAGAAGATAACAGATTGGACCCCAATAAGAAGAAAGGAAGACCCCGAAAATCACTTAGAGATAAATACTGAGAAAAAGAGAACGGGAAGAAAGAGCGATAGATGCATCCAAAAACGCATTTCGCTATGTCAATATCGTACACTTCTTAGTCGTTTGCATAAGTGTCAAATTGTGTGTATTGGTCTCGAATGATGCACAAAATAAAACATCTTCTGTAATACCATTTTTCGTATTTTCCATTACAAATGCAAGAAACTGAGCACAGTTAGAAATATCTGTGGATTCGTCCATCGGTAGAGAGAAGCTTTTAAACTTGTGCTTGAATGTCTTCTGCTATAACACTTGTTCTTTAGATAGTATTATTGGAGAGAAGTACAGTTTTTAATTTTGCAGCCTCTTTCTCGCCAACCTGATTTAGCAGTGTATGTGACAACTCTATAACTCTCTAGTAAGTTATTTTCATTAGTAGTAGTAAGTAGCGTACTCCCTGTGGAGGAATTTAGCTTTCTTTCAAAAAATCCCACAGGTTTGTCTTTTTTTCTGAATATTTGCTATATAAAAGTCAAAGGAATTTTGACGGCTTCATATTTTCTTTTGGCAGGACTTCACAACAAACAGATCATTGCGTTTATGAAAATGATGAATCCGACTCGCAACTTATCGTTAAATATTCGATATTGCACTCATCGCGCCTCGCTGCTTACATAAAACCAAAAATTTTCAGAAGGCCACGGTGAAATCTAATGCTCTCTCAAATATGATAGAAAGCCCCAAAAACACGAAACAATAAATTTTGCCACTTGATGAGAGCCAAAGAAATAAATTTCATTACTTGGTGACAGATGGCGTCAACATGAAACAAATTAAACTACTTGGTAACAGATATTTCCAATCATTTGGCCGTGCAGTCGAGTATACCAAGAGGCCTGTCTGCGAGGAAGGGGTTGCCAACAAAATTCTTGTGAAAAGCGAATTCTGCTTCAGAAAAATTGAAAACTACCCCTCTAGAGCAAATAAATGCGGCACCTACTTGTACAAATTTTCTTGGATAATTCATTCTGTATAATAAAGTCGTTCAGTTGAGTTACCTGTAGCCTCTACTAATTTGTATGTTTCAGTCGTCTGGCGGTTAAAACCACAATAAGGACGTTGAGAGATAATTTTCAGCGTAACAGCTGTAAAATGTAACGCGTTTTCAGCGGTTATTCTGCCGCGATTAAATTAATTTTTCCAAAGCCGATCGGTCTGCTAGGGAGATGTAGGCAAAATCTTTTCATTATTTGCTCAGTTGTTGAAGCCGCAAGTTTTAATTTTATACATTTTGCACTGTCACTCAAAACGCATGAGTTTAAGCAACTGTAACACAACAAATTGGTGTCAGAATGATTTGTAATCAACGAATGTTAATCTGTGAGATTAAAACATGTACGGTAATTGTTGCCCTATACGTGTATGTAAAGCAAAGTATTCAACTCATTAAACTACTGATGTCTTCTTGGACTGCTTATTCGTTCCAGATGCCGACGATTATTCTGGCTATTATTAAGTGGCGAAGTGAAGCGGAGTCACTTACTAACTTCATGTTGTCCGTCTGTCTGTCCGTCCGTCCGAGCAATAACTCGAAAACGGCTGGGAATTTCCAAATTCTGTTTTCACCAATCGACAGGTGACCAAAAAGGCTTGTTTACTGGTGATTTTGAAACTGATTGGTCAAAGATCAGCTAGACTAGAGGGTTCTCAAATTTGGGAGACTGCTTCGACACTTCGCTATGCGTTGCAAGCTTTGCAGGTTTATTACTTTATTGTAGCACGAAAAAATCCAGTTGTTGGTGTTGAAAACCGTTTTCTAAGATTTTTTAGACAGGAAATTCTATGACCCGTTCCACGCTTTCCTGGGATCTTCTCTTGTAATATTCGTTGTATTAAGCCACATCTTCTTCCTTCGTTTAACATTGTGTATCCAAAATATTTGGATGTTTATATCTTTGTCGTAATCATTCCGGTGTTTTTCATCATCCAAAAAACTTCATTAGTTATATAATCTACCCATAAAATTCTTCTAATTCTTCGATAAGACTAGATTTCAGAGGCTGTTAGCTTCTTGGTAGTTGCTACTGTTACAGTCCAGAAATCGACACCATAAAGCAAAACCGAAAAGATGTAGCATGGGAAGAGTCTTAATTTGATTGACATAGTGACTTTTGAAGACTGACGAAATTTTAAGGAAAACTGCTGTCACTTTTTCAATACGTCGTATCTTCGATTACCGGTCATTAAGTTCTATACTTTTGCACTTTCTCGATTCTTTGATGTTATAGTTTTGGTAATCAGCATATATTTAGTTTTGTTAACATTGAGTCGAATTCCATCCAGATTTCTGTTCTGTATTTATAAGCGGTTGTAGTTCTTCTAAACTACCTATAATAATAGCAATATCATCAGCATACCTGATGTTATTTACTGATTATCTATTAACGAGAGTTCCATAATTGCCATTCCTAGGTGCTTTTTTGAATACATGTTTAAAATACGTTTTTTACTACTTCAGACTGTTCTACGCCTACTTTTGTACAGGCGGATTGACTCCAATATAATTGAGATATTATTCGCAAGTCCTTGCCATCCATACCAACATTAATTAATATACCCAACCTACTATCTTCACACTTTACTGAAATTCTTGTGGTAATCGACTAAACAGACACATAGATATCAGTATTAACATCCCTAATCATTTATATGGTGATAATTTTATGAGTAAGGGTATTATGGGAGATTGTTGCAGAAAATGCAAAAATGATCACACAAGCGAGCAAGAGAAAACATTCTAATGTAAATGGTAAACACGAGAAAAGAACATTTACTATTAAAACTTCATTGTCACGCTGTTTTCAAACCAACAAAAATGCAGGAGTTTCATTGTTTGCTGAAGTTTTAATGAGATAATAAATTAGTGCAATTAACATGTTTAGAGCTTTAATTAAATAAAAAATTAGCATCACTTCATAATCCAGTTACAATTTTTATCAAATTATAAATAAAAATAGAAAATTAGTTTCATTTACAGCGTCTGAATTAAAGAAATAAATGTGAAATAAACAAAAACAAAAAATTAATTCGGCCTTATTAAGGATTATAGGCATCAACGGCGGCCCCGGTATCATTTGCTTTATTAAAGGGCAATTTTACAATGCAGGCGGATGCGTTCTTGTTCTGTGGGGTCAAAGGTCGTCCTCCAGTTCGTTCATCTCGCACAACAAAATTTTATCGATATTGCAATTTAGATGTATTAATCTGCAGAGAGTATGTGGAAAAGAAAATAACAGGACCCCACAAAATGCTGTGTTATGCTAAGAATGTTCGTTTGCGATAGAAGTGGAAAATTGTCAGCTTAATTAAAACTAAGCTGTTGAAATGCTGAGTTAATTATTTTTTCAGCAACTTACAAAATATGCAATTAATACTAAATAAAAGCGTTTACGTTTACACATTAATTGAGTTTAATGTTTTTAACATGCATCGTTACACTGATGAACATAATGGCTTTCCGGTTCACATTTACAATAATATATAAATAGTTTTTTAATTGCTAGAATTAATGTTGCGATATTATTCCAACATCGTTATGTAACATTATAGTAATTTCTTATTTAAATTAAACAATAAGGTTGCTAGTAATATTTTTTGATGTTTATAAAAGTGGCAATTTCGTGAAATCACATTATGCAATTATTGTATCAATCGATTAAAAAAGTCAAGTTTATTAAATTGGCATTTGATTTCAATTTTTTCAAATTTTATTAACGTTATTACCTAGCCACAAGGCTAAAAGTTCGACTAGAAATGCACTGCTCAGTTTATAAAGTACAGTACTGTATACTAAATTTTATTTTTGGTGTTCGTTTAACCTTGATTTAAACAAATCTTAAAAAACAAATTTCACAAATATTTCTGCCTAAATTGCGTCAGACCATTACATCAAGTCTTAGTCCCGAAAGAAATTTTAACCGTCAGACAGCTCTTCTTAACGTGTTCATTAGCTCAGATTAACATTTTTTTAACTTTCCCATACTGATGTGCCTCTACCCACGCAATGACATTTAAGAATTCTGTTGATGGCTACGCATCAGTGTTGTTTATTGTAGTTATTGAGATTCTACAGTCTGGAAATACAGTAGTCAAAATAAAAATGTTCAAGAGTACCACTGAAGCCCTTGAAGGAATAAAGTGAGTTACCTACCACACAATGTACATAGTTTGCCAATAAATACTATTAAGTGTACAAATAAGTTTCCGCCGTTTTTTTATAAACAATTAAGAATTTATTGTAAAAAAAAGGTACAAATAATGTCCTTCAAAATATTGCACATCGCTTTCTACTACTTTTGACCATCTTTCGGGCAGCAAGTGGATATCCCATCTAAAAAATTGCTCGTCTTTTGAGGCGATCCACGAATCGACCCATCTCTTCAATTCCTCGTAAGAAGTGAAGTGCTGCTCAGCCAGACCATGAGTCATCGACCGGAATAGGTGGTAATCTGAAGGAGCAATGTCTGGCGAATACGGCGGGTGGGGTAGGACGTCTCAATTCAGCCCTTCCAACGTTTCCTTTACGATTTTTGCAACGTGTGGCCGAGCGTTGTCATACTGAAAATTTGCATCAGTTGTTGTTGGTAACGTTCCCCGGTGACGGTTTGATTAGGTTGGAGTAGTTCGTAATAGATTACTCCAAATGCACAGCATTATCTTCTTGCCATGAATGTTTGGCTTGGCCATCGAAGTAGAGGCATGCCCGGGCTTACCCCATGACTTCCTACGCTTTGGGTTGTCGTAGTGGATCCATTTTTCGTCTCCCGTCACGATTCGATGCAGAAATCCTTTGAGATTTTCCTTTTGAGCAATTGTTGGCAAGCGAATAAGCGACGCTCGACGTCTCTTGGATTCAGTTCGTAAGGAACCCAATTTCCTTGGTTTTGAACCATACCCAGGGCCTTGAGACGTTGTGAAATAGCTTGCTGAGTCACTCCTCACTCTTGTGGAAGTTCTTCTTGCGTTTGGCTTCCAATTCTGTGTCATCATACACTTTGGGCTTTCCACTACGTGTTTCGTCCTCCACGTCAAAATCACCACTTTTAAATTTCTGGAACCACTCCCGACAACTTCTCTCACTCAAATTAACATTACCGTATGCTTCTACGAGTAGCTTATGCGCCTCAGCTGCAGATTTCTTTAAATTAAAGAAGTAAATTAGCAATTCCCGCAAATGACGCTTATTTGGCTCAAAACTTGACATCTTAACACGATGAAAACTAAGTGATGCTAGCAAAAGTCAAAGGTATTAAAGGTTATACTGTTGCCAGATGTCAACATAACTATACGACTTTTACAGCTGACAATTTCGATGTTATCTTATCGGTGGCGCCATCTTTTGAAAACGGCGGAAACTTATTTGTACACCCATTATTACACACTGGTCACAATAACAAAATAAAACTATTAACTATTTTTGCGTATTTTCGGGATTTATTAAATAGTTATTAGGAAAGCCTAATGAAATCGGTGCGGATGTCTGTCTGTCCTTCGCGACTTTCAACTCGAGAACTACTGAACCTAAAGACATAAGGGGGGTATCATTCGAAAGCCTATGGCCTACCGGGTTCACATCCGCGAGCTCGCATAGGTGGGAGGATGTCCTACAACGCAATAAGGGTTTTAGCAGACCAGTTTCCAATATGTCATTCCTTACAACTTTGATCAAGGCAGCTTGCAAGTTGGAGATCAGCTTCTATTTCTGTCATTTCTGACATCTGTCACGCCTTATTAACTTTCGATCTGTGATAGATAGAGACATAACGTTTTTAGTCTCGAGACCGATTTGACCAGAAGTGGCCGCAAATTTTTGTTTATGTATAGAAGCCCCGGACATTGGTGAAAAAGGAGTTCCACGTCCGTACATGTTGGTAAATATAATTGGAATGGATTTATTCAAAATGGCTACCTTTAGCCTCTACACAAGCTTTTAAGACATCCGGGCCACTTGTCTATGGCAACGTGCACTACAACCATTCAAAAAGTATTGATCGCAGCCGTCAGGGTTCTCTTCAAAGAATCAGCATTAGGGTGTCTCTCTTGAGAAAACCATGATCTCTAAAACTTCCCCTTAGTTTGTAATCTAATGGATTGAGATCTGGGCTACCAGAAGGCCAATCCTCTATTGTTAGAAAATGAGGTACGTTGTTGCTCAAACACGTTAAAGTTGTACGTGCTTTATAGGAGGGTGCGGAGTCTTGCTGAAACATTCAAGGCTTTCCTCGAACAAGCGTGTGATTCAGAAATTTCACTACACCTTTCAAAACATTCTGTTGATATACACAGCGCCGAAGTTTTCATTTTCACAAAAATGAATATCAGTAACTCCATCATTACACCCTCCTCACTAAATCATTATAACTGCTATATAATGGCCTCTCTAAACCCTCGGCACTAGTTGAGATGTTTCGTGGTCTTCCAGATCTTAAATGATCCACGACGCCTCCAGTCCCATGAAACAACGTCGAGAGGATGCAAGGTGCACTTATGTAATGCTATTACAACAATAGGGTTTTCTTTGTCACCACTACATAGATAAATAATCAAATTTGACTAGACACACAATGTAATTTACAAATTTTAAGAGTTGACAATTACAACCGTATGTGATTGTCATAGATATATTGATGCTGTGTAAAGCAAGAGTAGGTTTGATTTTATAAGTATTTATGGAAATACTAGGTACATGAAGTCTCTTACATACCAAACTTAGATTTCAAAAATTTCTTTCTTGATGTAAATTTAACCTTAAACAAACGAAATTTATTTAATATTCCCTCATTCTAATTGATGATATAGTAGATTTGATTTCATATCTCTGGATTACAAATTGTGGTTTGTTTTAGGACATTAATAGCAAAAAATAAAGCCTCCTATAATCTAATTTGAAGTTTACAATAGCAGAGTTCGAATTTTGCTATAAATACAATGCAGCACTCAAAAGATTGTTGTGTCAAAAGTTCAAATTGAAAATAATTTTCTGTTATTGAGATGTTAGAATGTTCCTTGGCATGATTTACCTTCAATGAAAATCTTGTGGTTAATAACTATGGCAATATTACCTTCAAATTGTATCTGTTGTTTTCATACTTAATAAATGCTCTAAAATAGAATATCTATGAATAAGTGTAGGAATAAAATCATAATTATATGTAAAGCATCCACAAAAAACAAACTGATTGTTATAGAAAATATTTTTTATAGTTTAATATAATAGTATAGGCGTATAAATTAATATAAAATCAAATGTACAATCGGTTCAATAATAAAGTGATCGCTGCAATCTTGAAAAAATAAAAATGCAGATGATTCTTTTTTTTTGTTTTATTGAAGTATACATGGACTATTGCGCAATTATCTAATATTTGGACCAATCATCTCCATTGCTGATTACAGCTTTATACCTTTTTACATAATCACTTGGCAAAGATTACCATATGACAACTGCTTCAATTTCAATGGGACATTGCCGGCCATTCTATCATAGTGACGTTATTTTAGTGTTTGCTGTGATGTTTAGGGTTTATTGTCTTCTTGTATCAGCCAAAAAACTGCCGGAAAACATCAGTAAGTATTTCTGGTAGATGGTACATATTTTTTCGGCGTTTGAATTGTCCGTATAAACAGAAAAAGGCAACTAAAACCGCGTTTATAAAAGCATCTCCAAACGTGGACTTTTACAGGGTGTTTCACTGTGCGCTGAAGAATCCCATTAGTCTTCGCTGGCCATATTTCCGATAAGGAAAACTTGTCTGTGAAGACAATCTCGATCCAAATTTTTCTTTACCTACGCAGGCCGCTTTTCAAAGTGCTTTTCTGATACTAAAAGGTTAAAATCGTATGTAGAGAAAATCAAATTCTTTTCTTAGAAAGTTTCATTTGAACACAGCCCAGCGAAAGGCCAGGCTTGTCTCCAAAGAGACAGAAGCGTTTTATCGTTCTTCGAACTATTCAACTTTCCGGCAGATCGTCTACATTCCCAATCCCTAAATATCGACCTACTCATTTCTTAACGAATGCCTTCGACTTGCGGATATATTTTGCAGCTGCTTTATACGTCAGTTTCGATACTTTTGCATCTTACGCCGCCATTTTGCACGCATTGTAAAAATAATGAATTCACTGACGTCAACAACGCAATGTTCCGGTAAATTATATACGTGCGCGAAAGACCACGAAATGAAGATTCAAACGAATTGATACAGATGGCGCTGCGGCGTCTCCTTACGAAATGACGACTGTCGCTTTCTTATCATACAGACTGTAGTGTACGTGCAATACGTGGTTTTAGATTTAGAAATGACAATTCTAACTAGGAGGATAGGATGACAAATGTCCTAAAGAAACAAAACCTTGTAAGATAACGATTTGAATCTAAGCGGAATTAACTCCATACTTTAGCGTTGCCAACAAACCATTTTTATTCGGTTACAAAAGCTAGATCTAATTTAAAGTTGTTGGGTTCCGCATGTACCAGCAAGACGCTGCGAAATGCCTCTATCTTTAATATTTAAGCTCAAGAGAAAGGATTTTTTTGCATAAAATAGCGACCGGTAATAAAAAGCGGGTGTATTATGATAATTCCGAAAGATGGCGTGGGATATAGCCCTGGTGCATTTGGCGAAATTACAAGATGCATTGTATTATAGGTTGTTAAAACAGTTAAATTATTACTTCTTCCTTTGTAAACATAAGTTTGTATTTTAAATGGCGAAAGATATTTCGCACAATAAAAGCGATTAACCATATGTTTGATTAGTTGAGTTTAAAAATTTTGCCACATCCGTCGCATTTGCTAGACCTAATCTTGCAAATTCAATTGTTCCGTCCCTTCCAACATAATTCGACAAGTTTCCACATTGGAATGAATGCTCAAAGATATCTAAGATGTACTTCCAACTCTATTAATTTCAAGCCGACAGAAAATTTGTCACCTACCTGAAAACCCAATTTTAGCACCTTGAAAACTTCAATAGTAATGATCACAAGTGGAGAGAGATGTTGCATTATAACGAGATGGAATGATCTCACTATCAAATTAACCCATTATATAAATAACTCCTTGAATATGCATCCACTGAGAAGTTTCCAGTGCTTATTCTATTTAAGTGGTTTTATCGTAATAATTTAATTAGATCTTTGTTGTTAAGCAATAATTTATTAGTGTTGGTCTTGTGTGACCGTGACTAGATTGTTATCTTCAACGTGAGAGTTCATAAAATAGAGGATTACTATCAAATGTGTTTTAGATAGCGATCCTCTGGAAATCCTTTAGCAATCATAAATTGAGATATTTTCATACTAACTTGGAGATGACTTTAAATGCTTCAAGGTCTTCGAGAGGTGACTTGACTATTGAAAAAGAGTAATTTTTCACTAGCCTTTTATGTTATAGATGTTGCATAACATTGCACAGCACAAACGCTTCATTAGAAAATAATAAGGTTTTTATACTTTGTTAAGGATCCTAAATTCCAGATTTAGTATCCTTATCAGCAAGACGTGAGATAACTAAAACTAATGTCGTTTATATTGCTACATTAAAAGCTAATTTTTAATAAACAATTTTATTTGTCTACAATTATCACAGTGAAAACGATGATTCGTAGGAACGCGAGACGAATTATGTTTTGGGTTATTTTTTTTTAAGTTATTCCTAAAAAATGACCCAAGAATAAAAAGCAAATGTTACTGGTTCTTCCAAAAATTATGTAAATGAGTTCTACAAGGTCTGCCAAAAGTATATGAAGGATGTTTTTGGATGCCACCGTCTGTCGGTATAAATGAAAATTAAACATTTGATTATTTGATTGCAGAACAGAACAGTTGGCATTTTTTGAAATAATTACCACATTAATAGCTACGGCGAAGACTATACCATGGAAGATCAGGTAATTTTCATCAAGACCTGGTACACAAATGGCTCTTCATTCAACGGCACAAAAAAGGATTCCAGAATCAATTCATCCACATGTGAAGCAGAGTTACAACATATTAAGTAAATAAAAAAATTTAAACATGACCATATTTGAAGCCCCCTTTAAAATTGATTTTTTAATTAATTCTTAAGTTTGAAAATTTTAAGACTGGAAGTTTCTTAGACGACAGTTACAAAACAGGCAAACCAATCACTGTGACCATCCTGAAGAATATCGAGACGATCAGTAATATCTACCCTTGAAGCCATATAGCTTCGGCGGCGCCAGTAGAATAGCACGACAGATTAGATCTATGTCCCTAAAAAAAAATCAGATCTGACAAAGGAATTTCGATTTTGCAAATGAAATTTTGTAGATCAGAGATGAGCAAATCTATATTAAGCAAATACATTTCACGGTCAACGTCTACTTTCTTCTGTATTGATATATGAACAAACAAAATTTGGCATTTGGAGTAGCGAAAATCCTGTATGTTATTTATACGCCTCCTCCATTCTCAAAAAGTCAGTGTGTGGTGTGCAATTTCCTATAATGGGATTATAGGTCCTATATTCTTGACAAAGTTGATAGATCGTTCTCGAGTAATTTATTCCTATTGCAAAACAAAGAAAGCGCGCAAGATTCTCTTGGTTCCAGCAAGGCGGAACCACTGCACATCGAACCCCAGAGAACTTAGATTTCATCTCTAGTGTGTTCGGAAGGGACAAACCGGATAAGGAGATTGGCTAAGCTGTTCACCTGATCTAAACTTTTGCGATTTTGTTTTATAAAATTCTGTAAAGGATCAAGCATACAAAAATTAACTCAAAACTGACGATCATTCGAAGTAGAACATCTAAAACAATGCCGTTTTGATGACATTCGCCATGCGTGCTTAAATAACACTTCAAAGCTGTCTTGTGATTGAAGGGAAACACTTCAAAAACTGTGTGCATTATTATTTCTGATAAAAAAGTATCTTAACTGATAATCAGGTTATTTTGTAATAATTTTTGTCTGGGACTTCATATACTTTTGGCAGACTAAGTACTTCTCTTAGTATATAGGAGATACATTTGATGTGTGCAAACAAATTCAGGTCATTAAATTTTCGATAACAGTCCCGCAAAAAGCAGGTGAATTTTAGGAATAACGTGTGTGATGTTCTTTAGGACCTTAATTGTTTGCAGTTTGTTGGCATAAATCCCAGATTAACGTAGTTTCATTAAAGGTAATGTAATGGCGTTAATTAACGAAAACTCGGCGGCCACTGAACATCACCAACTAGCGTGATAACGAAGCCTTCAAACTTCTCCGTTACTAAGTCGATTCTTTTGTGTCTAGTTGTACTTTATCGAAACCACAGGTTTGTTATATAATAATCCGAACAATTCCGCTGAATAAAAATTCACACCAATCTTTGGTAACACATTCATCCAAAATACGTTGCATAGATGAAACTTCAAGTTCAAATGCAAAACCCACCAAATAATAATCGATAAAAGACTTGGCAGCATCTATAAGAAACTGATTGGAATAAATTCTCACTATTATAGAAGCTGCGGCAATATTTTCATTGGAACGTGAGGTTCGTTAATGTACAGACATTCTTAAAGAAACCAGATTGTTTTATATTTTTGTATTAAACGTCGAATTGTTTTATCGGTGAAATGAAAAGTTGAAAAGCAGCATAATGCTCAAGTAACTCAGATTGCTAGCTGAAACAACGTTTACGCCTCGTGATACGTGTAGCTCTTCATAGCTATTTATTAAAACTAATTAAAAATGCGGGAAATACGACAGCTACGGCTTCACCAATATGGCCGTCGTAAACTAAAAAATTAAACGTTAACGGGAAACTATTTAAATATTCATGGCCTCCAAAAAATAATGGTGAGGTTTGGAAAGGTTATTTTGAATGATAACGTTACACAGTACCTATATAGTGAAATAGACTTTACTACGCACAGCAGCTCAAACGATTTTCAGTCTAGCAGATGTAACTCATCCTATTAGCAGGCGCCATGTTAAAAATAAACAATTCGCATAACGTGTGGACTTTGATACGCAGGTAAGGCCACGAACGTATAAGTGAGAAAATAAAACGACCAAGACGGTAGTACACCACCAATCACCTTAGGTGCTACAAGGTTAAATGGAACAGTGGATTTATAGGCGGAGAAAGCTACGCGTGTTTTATGGTTGGTAGAATACATGTCATTTAAACGCAACAATTTCGATGCGAGTAATTACAAAGATTCCTTACATGAAAACAATATCCGCCCATGGTCCGAGAAGTTCCAACAGATTGATACCGTAAAAAGGGGAAAATCACATTAGAAAGCAAAACATTAATTGGTCTACCCTGTGGTCTCTTAAAGTAAAGACGTTATAAACTTCTTTGGAGATTATGTCAAGAACATGTTTTATAGTACAAAAATTCAGTGTTCAAAATCTCAAAGCACGCACCACAGAAACACTTCATACCATCACTGTAAGATGGGCCGATATTGAACAAGTTGATGTTTATCGTGGCGTGAATGGTGCATATATCAAAACCTACCAAGAAACACTTTTAAATCTTTGTGCAAAAACCATTTAACACATTCCATTGTTAAATATTTAAGGTGTTATTACAAAATAAAGTCCATTCCATTGCACATCATTGTAAGCACAAGGTAACTTTGCTAAGCCCCACCATTTCTTCTCGGAAAGTCTGTGTATAAAAAAAAATCTTGTCAGAAAAACAGCCTGGCGTTTTGTAAGGAAATGCAGAAATATTCGGGTAATGTTTTTGAATAAAATCTGCTGCTAGAGGTGTTGGACAATTCGGTGTGATTATGAGTGTATGTTGTCAGTTTTCATCTATCAAGAACGAAGTCAATTAAAATCTTATATTCGACAAGGTATGGTCATTACGTTGTGATTACAGACAATATTCAGAGCATGGTTCAAAAAACAATTCAAATTCAAAATGAACATTTCACTTAAATTTTGAAATGCAATATTTTACTTATTCCATACAATTGTTAACAAATTCTAATAATATTGTAATATCCAGAAATAAAACTGGTACAAAAAAATCCATGATAAATTCAGCTAACTGAATATATAAACAAAGCTACCTGTTATTTGTTATATTCACCTTTAGAGACATTCTCGGCTACTATAAATAAAATCATGCTTTTGATTCCAGCAGAACAGTGCGTCGGATCACCCGACAATCGATATATCTGATTACAGAGGTTTCTGGTTACAAACGCACTCAAAGACACCAAGAATATGAATGTCTGATTTCATTCTTTGGAACTATTTAAGAGATCACATATAACTCAAAATCCAGTGTGTTTAAATAGAACAATAAGCAATGATATCATTTAAAAATCAACTGGAAACTATGAGTAAAGAAATTATTTAAAAGCGTTTGTTACACACTATCACACTTTCCCTGTCTATACATAATATATTTTGTTTCATTCACTTTCGACCATTTTTGTCGCACACCTAAATAATAGTCTCACAAAAAAGCGCCGTAGAAAAAAACACGTATAATTTTTTATTAGTAAAGAAAAAGAAATTATGAGGATATTTATGAGTTGTATTAACTTAGATAACTTGATATAATAATCTGTTATTTTATATAAATTGTATTTATTTTGTTAATTTAACCAATTATTCGCATTGGGAAAGCTATCAAGTAGTCGTAGTGCTATCTTCAAACTTTTGAAGTGGAAAGCACTATTATTCACGTTCTCGGTGTCTCATGTCAGGGAGTTTCGAAGAATGGAAAGCGGTTCCAGAAGCTTGGGCATAATGGAGAAAATCGCCAATAGAGAAGAAAGTAACCACCAGAACCAGTAGGTTCTGCAATGTTATCCGAAAGAAATCCCAAAAGATTCGATGAGAAAAATTGCAAAATAAATTGGTATTGGTTTATACCATAGAAGGGTCATTAATTATAGGTTGCAAAGGGGCATTATCTTATTGTGCATAGTTGGAAAGATGCTGATAACAAAAGCGCCGCGTCGTTGGTGGTCAATTGATGAACATATTTTTACAGATATTCTTAGAATTGACCAGGTTCACAATATCCAAAATGGTAGAAAACAATTGGGTGAACATTCAAGACTATCTAATGTGCTTATGCATCGTTAAGACGTATTATTTGTTATGGTATGCAGTGGAATCCATTCCACCGACAAACCTCGTCTTATTTTGGTACCCAAAGTGATCAAATGTAAACTAAGATGTGTACCGTAATGACATTTTGGAAGATATTGCAGTGCGATAGGTTTAGAAACATTTCTGGACTACAGCGTCTGATTAATTTTGGAGGGCCTAAGCATGTACTAAGCCTCATGAGAGTTTGGAGTCGCTAAAAGGGTGATAATATCAGTACCCTGCCAGTATTAAATGTTTCTATTTAATTTTGGCTATCATATATCTCAAAACGCCACTTTGAGTCCTGTGCTTGAAGCGCTTGATTATGCACTACAGAAAATCAGTCACAAATATACTAATAATATTGCTGAAACGAGCTGTAAAATTAAAATAATTGCCATTTACGTATGTGAAATATATATACATTTCAAAAAAATAATTAATATTAATTGCAAAACTGTCATATTTGAGATTTATAAAATCCTCAAATGGCGCCTGAGTGTTAAGATTTTTGGACTAGTGGCGTCATTCGTACAGTAAATAAAAAAGAATGGCATTGCATCATTTTTCATCACTGTTTTTCGGTGTGCATTAAATGACGAAAACTAATAATTGATGCATTCAATGAAATGTGTTACTTGCCATATAACTATTGAGTCAAATTTTCCTAATTGAGTTATTTCTCGCGATGAGGATATAAATTTGTCCTTAAGGTCACGCAAACTAACACTTAACAGTACAAGAATTCTTTTCAGAATGACAGATAATGACGCAATAGACATATATAACAAATGAAAAACAAAGGACATTTTAATGGGCAATCACGTTACGATCTGTGCACTCTAAACTGCACTTTGTGATAAAGATATAAATACATGTGGGTTCAATTTTTTATAAGAAATTATTCTAACCAAAAATTAAATTTTTACATCACATGAATTTTTAAAAAGGGCACGTTTTTGCATTTTCCTGAAATAACGTGCTATATCTCCCATATGTGAAAGGAAAGCAATAGTGGTACAAAGGTAGATAAACGGTTGCAACCAATAATGCTCGTAACCTATTAAGTTACAAGCAAAATTCAAATTATAAACTTATTACATAAACAATAATGGCTACTTTTTCTGTTTAATTTATATTTATTTACTTTACTTAAACGGCGGTAAAAAGCAATTAGAAGTGGAAAAAATATTCATTAACATTCTACAAATAACAACCTACCTGATAAAAGTGGAGTGTGGAATAATTAATGATAAATTCTTATCAGTTTTACTTTTGTGATAAGAAATGCTTAGGTACTTACTACAAGAATTTTATGTCCAAATTGTAGATGAATAATGAGATTGTCTCAAGGTAGCTTTTTGTAGACGTCTAGTTTAAGAAATCGATTTATATTGCAATAGAAAATTTAAATGTGCATATCTCGAAACCCAAGGCCTGACAACTAACAAAATGACAATTTAGATACCATAAACCACATTTCCTTCAAAGTATAGTAGAATCATATTAAAATTATAAATATTATAAAACGTTGGGTACTTTAAAAATAAATTTTGAATATTGCGACTATGACCAAAGTGCCTAACAAATACCTTACAAAGACAAATGGAAATTAAAGACTGTTTGGTTCAAATCTCACAAGTTGATCCTCTAATGAAACTCTCTTTCAAGTTAGAGGTCACTACCATTAGCATGTAAACGAATTGTAGTTGAAAAACGCATAAAGAGTCTAAGAAAATTGATAATCCATAAATAATATTTTAGGTACAGACAGACTGCTGTAAATTTGAAAATATAAAAGTGTAAATTAATTTTCTTCTTTTATTGAAGCACACATGAACTATTGCGCAATTACATAATATCTGATCCAGTCACCTTCCTTCTTACCGATTATAGCTTTACCTTTTTTTTCATGCTTTCCACGAGGTGTTCTGCATAATCATTTGGCAAAGATCGCTTTATCGTCTTAATTTGAAATGACAGCCGCTTCACCGTGTACACTGGCTTTCCTTTGAGCTTCATTTTGATGTACAATCATATATTTTCAATAGGACGAACTTCTGGAGACCGAAACTGCGTTTACAGAAGCATCTCCAATCATGCACTTTTACAGAGTATTTCACTCGTTGCAGAAAGAACACTCGCCCGTGAAGGTGAGGTCCTAATTTCAATTCAAGCTTTTCTATGCCCGAGTCAGTCGTATTTCCGCGTGCTTTTCTGATAAAGGTTTCCTCAAAGTTAATCAAAAATAAATATTTTTTCACGCATCTGACTGAATCATATTTAGAAAGATCTGAATTTCCTTGCATAGTTCTATTTGGACACGGCGTAGCAAAAGGCCTGGCTTGTCTTCAAAGATACGCAAGATCGCTTTATCCTAGTTGTTGTGACACAGTCTATTCCGACAGATCGTCTACATCCTCAAACTTTAAATATAGCTTTACTTATTTCTTAACTAATGCTCTCGGGTTACTCATGTATTTTGCAGCAGTTTTATATGTTAGTTTCGGTCCTTTCACATGATTCACTAAAAACACTGCCTTCGTATCGCTTCAGGAATTTTGCACTCATTGTGAAGATAATGAATTCACTGACGTCAGCAACACAATGTTCCGGCAAACTATGTACTGCACAAAATAGCACGAAATAAACATTCAAACAAATTAACATAGATGGCACTACGGTGCTTCCTCACCAAATGACGGCGGCCACTTTCTTGTCGTACAGACTAAATGTATTCTATGATAATACATCCGATTTAATTAACACAAAAATGTAGGATTTCACTCGATATATGTAGATAAACCATGATGTGCAGACCTAATACAAATTAATAAAAGGTTTAATTTGAGTTTAGTAAAAAGTATCAGAATAGAAGAAAAAAAAGTAAACGGACAAGTCCGGCAGTATTTTATCCGATTAAACATTGGCAATTCCAATACGTTCATGGATCATATAACTAGTAACAAGATAATCGACTGATCAATAAATACATTTAACGTTTATTTATTTGGAAACGATAAACCGTTTTTTAACTTGATTTCAAATATAAAAAGTCTTGCTATAAACAATGCATTTTGTAGACCTTTGAAAAGCTTATAATCGGTTAATCTTTTTGAGATTAAGAGGGCGTACTTATCGCATGTGACAATGTCTGGGGGTAGTGAGTTAATCTCAAAAATGGCTTGATTACGTCGAACAGTACCCCTCCCCCTTCATTAATTTGAAACTGTAGTTAATCTCATAAAAGCGTCTCGTGGATATTTAAAACAGATGGCATAGTATATGTGTGTCGTAAACAAATTCATTCCTTGAAATGAATGCATTCTAATACGCTTTACAAGTTGAAATTCGGTTGCTCTGCTGAAAGTAAAGCAATAGGTACCATGAGTGATGCTTTTTCAGATTTTTGAAACGGTGTTTCTGTCACCAAACTAAAGACTAGCAATGAGTATTGCAGAGACATTGGATGACATGCACATATCTCCTAATTATAAGCTCAAAGAATGAAGTGAAAAGAAAAGGTGTATTGCTTAATCGAAGAAAGAGATGAGTAACTTTTGTAAAAAATGAGCAAGCGCTAGCTTGCCCAAAATTTGCCAAAAAGGATGTTAACGCAGAACTCCTAACAATTAAATGATATTTAGAAGCCCACAACAAAGATCACCGAAATGCATCTGAAAAACGACATAAAAGCAGAGAAGGAGAAACGTGATATTTACTGACGACGAAGCGTTCTTTTCGGCTCGGTATCTCTCTACTTCAAGGTTTTGTTAAATACGTCGTTAGTTGTTACACCTGCTTATAGAGACGTTAAATTAAAAAAGGTTTTTGAAGTATACGAAAAGTGTTTGCTGCGGTCTCGTCAAAAATGATATAGAGCCAATAATGCGGCACGGTTGTTATCAAAAGATAATAATCCCAAATAATGCAGTTTGAAAGAGGGAAATGGAAGCTGGTTGTTAAAATCGCCTGACGACAGTTCAATCGAAAATGTCTGGTCCTATATCAAGCTCAAACTAATGGATATGTGGATACGAACTATCAACAAATTTAGGAAATGTGGCACTCGATTCTTGATTCTTACGTCATAATATTAGTTATGCGCCAACACGCGATACAGTTGTAATGTGATACCGTAAATAATGGTAATTGGATACTTTGTTAAGCCGGAGCGTAATAATGTTTTGATTTTATAAATTGCATTTCATTTTATTTCTTAACCCTATTTAGCCACACTTCCGAAAAATGACATGATAGTCATATTCTGGGTGAAATCCACCCGAGCACCTTTGCGCTGCAATAAATAAGTCTCGTGTTGAAAAAAAGAAAAGCAAAAATTCTGGGATACATTTTAAGCCTTCCTTTATAAGAAAAAAAATTTTATATGCTGAAGTTGTGAAAATCCCTTCTGAAATATAATAAAAGAAATACGCTCTCTAAATTTCATGTTTCTAGGGCTAATGGTTAATTAGAAAATCAAATTAATATATAAAATTATGGTAGTGTCTTTTATAGTTTCAGTGAATTACGAAAAAACCAACTCTAAAAGTCAAAAGTGAGTCAATTTAACCCACTTATTAGTACAATGCATACGTTACTTTGGTTAGCTATTATCAAGTTGAAAAAATTTGTTCTTGTAAAAGTGCTGCTTCTCCTAAGTTCCTGCAAACTGTCACTATGTGACGATTCAATATTTTTGCCATTTCCTCATATAAATAAAGCGAACATTCGGTTAAAGTGATTTGAAATTTAAAAGAATTCTACAGGTTGTGTTATTTACCTAAAGAGATATCTGATATATCGGCGATGCAGAGGATCCTTCGTTCAAGAGAAATGGAAGAAAATTATATTGTCTATTACAACCCCCACTCAAGGCAGAAAATAGATGAAATCAGTGAATTAGAAAATGTCGATGCATGTTTTTCCGCCATGCTGAAATCTAACGAAAACATGAACATGCACAACTCAATTAGGGCATGGCACTGCAGACAACCGAGAGAAACACGTTATGGCTGTACACGAATTATCCACTGCAGATGTAACTCTATACGACGTTAAAATAGAATAGATTGATAGAGATAGGGTAACAAAGTCGATAATGAATGAGAATAGCACTATTTCTATTAGTAAGCTAAACACCCGGGTTAAGTGAAACACATAGACGACGTGAAAATGTTTTAGTTAATCAAAAAGTGCAAGAAGTGCAGCTTAAGTAAGCAGTCAACTCGTCAATTTTCCTACACGAACTGGATGCCTTCATTGCACTAATATCTTTGTAAAGAATACAGGTGTAATATAGAACTGCACCTGTTATAGAAGAATACTAGGAGTTTTGGTTTTCTTAGTAAGATTATGACAAGAAATCATTACAACAAAATTCTTATATATCTGTGCTTCGATATATGCAACAGGATAATTTTTCTTTGATAGATTTAGTGAGAATTGTTTTCTTCAATAAACACATATTTAGTATCATATGCTCACTCCCATACTTAGGAAAATATGAGCTGCGATTGCCAAATTCCTAACGAGAAATGTTTTAGGCGTCTAATGGGCAAACATATAACTTCTGCCTACTTTTGATATCAGTGAAACTTGTCAATAAATCGACACTCTGAAAAGAGATAGCAGTAAAGTGCCAGCACTGGTAAAATCTTTAAAGGCTCAACTGCACATGAGTGTGATAAATACATATAGGGCTCTCCTACCACTTGGCAGCCATCAACGCTCATATAAAATTCAAAGAAGTTACGAGCAAAAAACTTAGTAGATTTAAGTTCGTATTTATGTACAATAGAAGCTTTTAGAGGAATACTAAAAAAAAGACAGGTAAAATTCAATTCAATACAATATTCAAGAAGTATAACAAGATTTATGGAAAATGAGTTACAAGAATCGATCTTTTCTATTAATTTTTGTTACTTAAATAAGTTATATTTATCGAAGTTTTTCTTACAAAGAGAAAGAGTTGTATTTCTTTAATTATTCATTTCATAGGAAATTGGTCAAAATGACCCGTTGGAACACTCGCTAATATTATGAGATATGACAAATTTTGCCCCACGCATTCTCTGAATTAAATAGTTGCAAAATAGTATAGAGGAGAGTTTAACAGATCAGAGAACATTCAATTGCATAAACACAAAAATGTAGCTAAGCACATATTTCATTTCGATTCGTAGGTCGCTCCTTTAATTCTCTGAATTGCAATTTCAGTGATGACAAATTTTTAAACGTGTGTGATTTAAAAGGTTGTGCGAAGGGGTTCTTTTCAAAGAATTCTTCGATTTATTCGAACATTGATACGTCAAAGTATTATTGAAAACCGTATTTAAATGTAAAATTCCACTTTTCTGTTTTTCTTGTCGTTATTCAATAGTCAAAAATGGCAATTCACTTCTTTAACTGATGAGATTTTTTATTCGCCTTATTACAATTTTTTGTAACAACAATTCCTAATACGCATTTGAGGTGAGTTTTGTATGATTTTATAGAATGTTTTGTCAAATTTTACCTTGAATGAAGAAACCATTTCCGTAACCGATATATTAGAAATAGAACCTTATTTTTCACAAGTCAAATTTGCAATCTCTTACACAATCCGCATGAAACGTGTAAATAAACCATAAATGTATTTTAACTTTATGCACAAATTCTAATAATAAAAAATTAACAATTAATTATTCTCATTTCTTTAATAATGATGTACTACAGGTATTTTAGTTTGTGAGTAAATAAATATTTTATCGATTATTTATTTTTAATGATACAAGCATTATTCTAGTCTAGAACGTTAAACTATTACTTATTTAATGCCAAAACATAAAAAAATAAAAACATTTTGAAAATAATCTAAAATAAGTTTATAAACAAAATTAAGAACTTGCTCAGTGTAAATGCAAATAAATAATAAGACTAACACTTTAAATAAACATTTCTTGAAATCATAGCAATTTGTAAATAAATCAAATAACTATACATTTTGCTTTTCTAATTTTAATATTATGAAGAGCAACAATGTATGAGAAGCATTAACATACATCTCTAGTTGCTGTACACTATATATTCGCCAAATCGATCGTTACGGTTTTTCTGAGATATTTTATATCTAAGCGTCTTATGCAATTTATTATAAACGAGCAGTGTAGACTGCTAATTTTACGACGTTTACGTTCACGTTTTTATTCTTATACTCTGTACTTCTCAGAAAACGAAAGACATTTTCTAATAAAATATATTTTTCTAGCCAAATAAATTACACTTCACTAGATAGGTTTATTTCTCCTTTAAATTACCAAACGTTACATTACGTGTTGTATTCCAGTTTACGACTTAAAACTTAAGTAGAGAAATCAAACGCCAAAAGGAGAAGCTCTAAATTGCAACAATTTGTCAGATCTATAGAGATCAAAAAATCAAAAAAATTAAAGAAGCACAGCGAATGAGCAACTAATTTATTTATATAACTACCCAAGTATACTACTTACAAAAGAACAGATGATAAAAGCCAAGTTAGCTGTCCTAGTTTAATGAGTAACTTGGTTTGTATATTCCTGGCGGACAACAACCATACAATTTCACACTAATTCGTTGTTTGACTGTAGTGTAAAATTGGAATTCGTGATGTGTTTCAAGGGTACAGGGCCACGCTACCTTTTAGTCTTTGCTGTCACCTCGAGTGTCTGTGACAAAAAAAGGACCTAGACTACTGGTCTTACTGTAGTGTCCAGGTCTCATTTAAAACTCCTAATAATGCACTCTGAGTCTCTGCGCACCAATCACGGGAGAGTAACCAGATATGATGAATAATTAAAAGGGGAAGCGGCCTTTAGATTAGGTGGTAGTGGCGAAAATCTAGTACGATACTAATCGGCAGTACACGACACTCAGAAGCGCTGCCGGAACGATGAAAACGATTCTGACACTGCGGTGCAGAAAGCAATTGGAAAACTACTACATTATTATCCCCAAAATAATCACTATGAATTTACAGCAAAATGACACTGTCCCATGTTCCCGGCGTAAAATGCAATGAGTTGGAAGAATTGCAACTTAAATACTATTTAATATACATTAAAAGATACAGCAATTGACAGACATGAAAAAATTTCCTTTATATATTTAAAAACTCCGATGGGAGGGAGGGGGGGTTGGTTGTATATTTAATGCCAGTGAAAGAAGAAAATAATTGAAAAATTATGTTACAATCTTATGGGAGATGATAGGCACGAAGAAATAAGAAACGCGGTAGATGAAACATGTCCAAGTATAGTAAAAGAAGAAATAGAAAAAATTATAAATCAAGCAAATATAATAAGACACCAGAACCAATGATTAAAATGTTAATGACATAAACATGACAAATTTAATAAATCTTTTTAACAATGTCAAAAAAGGCAAGTTCCACGGAAATGGCTTTGCTCCATATTTATACCACTACCGAAATGCAAAAGAACATGTAGTTTTAGATTGATAAGCTTAATGAAGCACATTATGAAACTATTGCTTCGAGTGATACAAAACAGACTAGACTAAATATGAGGAATTTAAAATCGATGAATAAATAGGGTTTAGAAAAGAGTGAAAAAAAGCTTTATTCTGTATAAAGACTTTACTACAACAATACCGAGTACAGCACATAAAATTAACTGATACATTGCAGCTTATCGGTTTAAACGACAAAGATAATAATAAGTGTATAAATAAGTTCTCAGCTTTAGATTTCACAGGACGTAAATCGCCGTTTACATGTAACGTATTAGTCCGCCCTCTTGCGGTTTTAAAGCAATGACATTTGGTCTTTCGAAACATCATGCGATTTGGCGTTTGATGCACAAATCAGCTGTATTCACGATGGCAATCACAAAAGAGCATATTCGATTTTCTATCCACTTCGCGTTTCATCTTAAGAAAAACGCTGCCGAAGCCACCGAAATGATTTGTGCTGCATATGGTGAGAATGCTGTAAGTCATGCAACGTGCAAAAAGTGGTACCGAAGATTTCGCGGAGGAGAGTTTAGTCTTGAAGATCAGCCAAGCGCTGGACGCCCTCAAACATTTGACACGGATGAGCTGCAGACGCGTTAGGCTGGGAACTTCGCCCACATGCGGCGTATAGCCCAGACATGGCCCCTTCCGATTATCATTTATTCGTCGTTACAGCATCATTTGGCTGATACGCACTTCAAAACAGAAGAAGAAGTCCGAAAATGCATCGATAACTCTATCGTCTCGAAGCCGGTGAGCTTTTATCACCAGGGAATTCGCAAGATGCCAAAAGGTCATCGATGCCAACAGAGAATACTTTGATACTTAAGCTTTTTTTGTTTGTTTTTAAATAAAACTATAATTTTGCAGAAAAAAGCTGAGAACTTATTTATACACATACTATCCGATTGAAGACTTTATCAATCAACAGTGAAAATTGACGATGATTAAGAAACTGACGAGATTCTCATAAGATGAGGTGTGCAACCTTTTAATCTGTTCAAAGGTTATTTTTAAGAAAAAACTATAGCAAGAACAAGGAATCAGAATTAGATGTGAAAGTATTGAAAATATAAGATGTGCTGATGACGCCTATATTGACTGAAAGCATCAAAGACCTTCAGATGATATTAAACTGTTAAGTGGCCATTAAGACTGATATAGGCGCAGTAAACATATAACTTAATGAAATAAATATTTCTTGGACCCAGATGAAAAATACCCTGTGAAAGTACGTTTGGGGATGCTTCTGTAAACGCGATTTTGGTTGCCTCTTTCTATTTATGAACAGTCCAAATCATACATGAATTAGTAGGTTTTTAATAAGATGCGTTAATGTTACTAACGGGGACTGGGACTCTTCCTTCGTTCATTCGCCACAATGTCCAAACAGTATAAACCGCTTGCTGAAGACATATTCGTAGTATTTCAAGCAGTTGTACTACTGGTAGCAACCTCCCGTGCTTAGGCTACAACAAGTTTGACACATCCTAATCTTTACAGCTCCGGTGAGTGAGATATAGCTACATAATTGTTGAAGTTCTTTATTCAACCGTGCTAATTTGTTCGAATTTTATGCCTCTTCCGCTAACGAGTTTAATTTGTTTAGTAATTAACTTTTATGATATTGAACGAACAGTTTTTCTGCTATAACAGTCCTTAGTTTGTTTTATAGCGATTGAATGAATCTTTAGTCTGAGCACTCAAAATCGAGTTAAGTCCGTGTGCGACCGCAAGCGAGAGGGCGGGGGAAGCTATTTGAGGCAATCGAAAGAAATCTTATATCATTTCTCTATTGCGTGACGCCTTCCTTGCATACAGAAAAAAATTATAAAATTCCAACGTTCTTTACTAAAATTACATTTCATCAAAAATTATATAGTCGTAGACTTCATTAAGAAAGAAAGAAATTCACATAACATAAGAAGAAATCACGGACGTAAGATAGCAGGACCTTGTCGGTCATTTCTGGCCACCGTCTAAAGAAATCATTCGTTGAGAATTTTTTCGAGGAGTAAGCCAACTGTTTCGCGCGAAATGTGGCAGGTCTTGCTGAAGCCAGATATCGTTTTTTTCCATACCTTTAAACGTGGGTCACCGATTGGATATCATGTCAGAGTAAGGTTTTCTATTGGCGGTAACTGCAGTTCATTCATCATCTTCAAAGAAAAACGGCCCTATCGTTCTATATGCCCAAAAAATACACCACCCAGACGTTCTTAGTGGATGCATTTCACGCTCCTAATTATTGGAGAACTTTCTTTTTCCCTAATCCGGCACTTCTGTTTGTTGACGAGCCCACTCGAGTAAAAGTCGACAATATGCGTGCATATAAAGATCTTTATGTAAATTTCGATGTAACGAAGTTGTTAAAATGTCCAACGGCTGCGAACGTCGCCACATCGATTTTCAAGGATTCACATTGACACTGTCTTGCACAACAGCGATTTGTGCGACGAGACCGATGATTCCGGCAAGGCGATTTCACCGTTCCCACTGTTCAGTCGTCTCAAACTTTCTCATTAATCTTCGAACTGTAGATTCGTTGGGTCCTTAATTTTTCCCGAGAATCGCTCGAAGTATTCGCACTGTCTGCGAAGCACTTTCACCGCTTTGGTCAAACGTCTTAACAATAAGAACACGTTTCTCAGTTGTAAATTTTTCCGTGACGAAAACAAACCAAAATAAATTGATGTACAGTGCTAAATTATTCCGAATGATAATAGATAATAAAAATGATAAGAACAGGCCTGCTCACTTTAAAATAAGAAAATGTATGGAATACCCTATGATGTAGTTGATTGTTCAATCATTATTCAAGTACAAAAAGTCGAATTGTAATCAAGTTGTACTTAAATATATTTAACTGGATACATGTCAATATTTGCGCTTAACCAATGTCGTGGCGCAGTCTATAAAGTCTTAGTTTTTAGCTAGTGGATCTAGCCTCACTAAACGCATGAATGTCATGGCGATCTATTAATAAATATCAGAAAAATGAATTTACGAAATACGATAATTCCAAATTAATGTAAATAACAATTTTTCCTACCAGCACTTCAAGTGTAAATATTTGAAGTCCTTTATCTAAAGTAGCTTATGCTTTTGATAACGCAACCATAAAAGTGATTACAGATGAACCGAATACAGTCAGAACGCAACCGCACTGTAATTTAAAGAAATTTCTAAAGGAATGTTATTAAAAATTGCTTACTTTTATTCAAAGGAACCACTGCCTCCATTGAAAAGGACTATCATAATATCGTCACAGTCACCGAGTATTTTTTGACATAATCGTCATTACAACACTAGATTGTCCTACACGAGCTCCGATTTGAACTATACTGAGCGTCTATGGTCAGAACCCAGAGTTCGAGTGAGGTCATCTAACAATCTATCGTTGACGACTATTGCAAACGTCAAAAGTAAACTGTAATAGCTATGCACTTGTTATTCTAGAATATAGCAATTAAATAATTATAATTTTAAAGCTACTTAATTAACGACATAGTGACGACTATACTTACAATTTGTTGTCATTTGATTGGTAGCTCATGAATTAAAAGGACAATTTTTAATCTAATCAGCAGATAAATCGCAACTTCCCATTATCCTAATTTTTTTATTTAGCAAACTTATGGTAACAAAAAAGATAGTCTTGTTCTTGATTGCTGAATTGCGTCTTACCCCATTCTATTGGAGTACAACCAAATTGTTCCCATAAAAAAAACTTTATAACACAATCTTATAAATTTACTGATAGTAACAAGTGTCAGAAAAAATATTTCAGAATTCTATATTGTAATTCTACTCAGATAACAAAAAAAAAAAAAAATAATCAGCAAAACGTTTAAATGGGCGAGCCCATCTAAAACTTAATGAAAGAGCTGCCAGATGCGCGAAGTTTAATTAAAAAGTGCCGAGATAACTTCATATTATTCGAACGGCTTTGAAGTGTTGATATTAAATTAGTAAAGATAATATGGCGTTTGCAATTACACCGAGCAGCTATCTCCAAAATGAAAGTCCATTTAGACGTCGCGTCATTTTGTAATCGATAATATATATTTAACGCGGAAGGTTAATTAATAAAACATACAGTGCGACAAAAGCGAAAAGAATTGTATATTAGCCCAAGCTGTTTTTATATTTCATAGAACTTCATAGGAGTGACATTTATTATAACGCCAACAAAACAATGCAAACTGTAATTTCGTGATTGATAAGCGATATATTGAAAGATTACGCGACAAACAATCGTAATGGAATAAGAAACGAATCTTCGACTGCTGTTAGATGTGTATATAAAAGGAAGGCATTGTTAAGGGATATGTTGGAAATGTTTAAGTTTACCATAAAAATTTAAACCATTAGCTTATCCCAAATCCGTTATTGCTGGAAGCGGAGATTTTCGCCAAGAGATACAACAATAGATATCCGCGATGCTGGAGGCGAAGAAAGTGTCCAATGCTCTATCATTTCCAGATGGTACAAGCACTTCGATTCCAGCGACATAAGTCTCAAAAGTCAGTCTAGCTCCGGCCGGCCGTTAAAATTGGACAATGCAGACTTGCTTGAAACGTTGGAAGATGACCATTCGTTGAGCACTCTAGGCTAGAGATCAGTTCTTAGAGTTGGCAAAACAACGATTCATCGGCATCTCCAACAGCTTGACTTTGTGCACAAGAAACCCCGACAGGATTCGCATAAACTCACTGAAGCGGAAGCCGCTAAAAGAATCGAAATTTGCCGCTAACTGTTAAACAATCCTTTGCATGACAAAAAATGGGTCTTTTTGGTCAATCACAATTGTCAGAAGAAATGGGTTCCACGAGGTCGAACTCCGTTGTTGGTTCCGCTTCGAGATCGTTTCGGCAAGGTCATTATTTGAGTTTGGTGGGACTTAGAAAGAGTTTTGCATTTTGAACCTGTACCGAATAGCCGTGCCTTCGATGTCGAACTTTATTGCCAATAGTTGGACCGCGTCTACGACAAGTTGAAGGAGGAGTACTCCACCTTGGTCAACCCACAGCATAATTTGTTTCAGCAAGACAACCCCAAATCCCACACTACTATAAAAACTAAGAAGAAATTTGAAGAGTTGGACGGCGTTGAAGTTCTTTCGCATCTAGTCTACACTCTAGATACTGCCTCATCCGATTATGGCCTCTTCTGCTCAACCGAACACTTCTTGCGTGGTCGCCAGTTCGAATCATTGATGTGGTTCAAGAAGCGTGTTAAGAAAAAATTTGCAGATCAGTGACAAAAGATCGCAGAAAATAATGACCCCTATTTCTAAAAAAAGTTTTTGTTGTTTTTAAATAAGTTCACCCATAAAAATTGCTTTTTCGCAAATGCTCCAGAACTTTTGGGGCAACATCGTATATTCTTTGCGTTTATTCCATTTGTACACGTGATTATTTACAGCTGAAATGTTGAAAATGCTTCATCAAAGAGTTACGAAATATTACACATGGTCTTTCGGAATTGCACGGTGCTATTTTAGGGATATGTTCTCCAACACGAAATAAACAAAAAAGTTCATATAAGCATATGTTTCAAATTAATATATTACCGAGATATTGAAAGTGAAAGATAAATAACTAAGTCTTGAAGTTATTTAAATAACCATGGATAACAATTGTATATCGTTTATTTGTTTGAGAGGTCTGTTATTAAATGTGTTGATTAGTATCAAACACTATTTCTGTAAGTGACGTGTTTTAATAATTATTCGCGATTTCGTGTGAGTTAATACTTTGAAAACTCTTCAATTTTTTATTATCGTGGAGACACCACAGATATGTTCACTTTTGCGCAACAAACAGACATGTTTTTAATATATGGCGAGGTACACAAAAATAGCGCTACTGCTGTTCGAAGATATCATGAAACATTTCCCCCTAGAAGGATACCGAATCGTAAAACGTTTGAAGTCATTGCAAGACGTCTTAGAAAAACTACCACGCTAAAACACCAACGACTAAACATTGGTCGACAAAGATTTCGGCAAACTGCTAACGTTGAGGAAGGGATACTCCATGCTGTTCAGTTATCTCCTAGTACTAGCAATAAAAGATTTTCATTTCGTTTCGATGTTTCATGTACAAGCATAAGGCGAACATTGCGCAAGCACAATTGTATCCATTTCACGTTACGCGTGTGCATGATTTATTAGCTGAAGATTATAACAAGAGCATTTGCTGAGCTGCCTGCTGGTTACCGATGAATCTTGTTTTATCAGAAATGGGATTACCAATTTTCGAAACATTCATACTTTAAACGAAAAAAGCCCTCATACGACTGGTACTACGCATTAGCAACATACCTACCAACACTAAACCATTCTGTAATACTTCAATATTTTAGTGTTCAAACCGACGTTTTGCTAGTCTATCCGTGTGAACCGTAACGTTATTGTACTGAAATATTTACTTCCTATTTTTCACAATATTCCTGATCTTTAGTTTTGTTGCAGCAACGGGTATTGTTAACAAGAGATGCCGAAACACATGTGACTTCTTGTAATTTTAGCCTTGAAAATCAGTCATGTTCCGGTCAATCGTTTGTTTTGGATGAAGAAGTCTTCCAAGTTACTTTGGATTTCGAACCTTTATCAAAAACCCGTGATTTGTCGACTAAACTTGACGTCTTCCACATGATGGATAATTTGCGTCAATTCGAGTCGAGATTTGTTTCCAACTGCTTAAAAATTCTGGAAGCTCTTTATCACTGGGAAAATGGAGTCACCTTGCTAAGAGTGATCGATCCAAGCGGTGAGTTCCATTGCCAGTTAGTTGCTGTGCATGATCGTATTAAGAAAAAAGTCATGATTTCGGTTTGGTAAAATGTTGAAGGCACTGTGAACTTTGAATTTGGAAATAAAAAAGCCGCATATGCCAAGCAGTGTGGAAAGAAATGAACATGTTTACGAAGCAAACGAGCTCTTATAGATGAGATTATAAACAACATGTAATATGTAAATGACAAGATGATAAAACAAAATTTACAAAATAATAAATAAATTAACAGAGACATAAAATACACATACAGAATAGCATAAAATAGAACAATTAAATAAACTAGAGAAAGTCGATATTATACAAAAAAGATATCAATATTCGCTTATAAACAACAAACGTGCAAGAAACAGTTATGATAATAGCCAATCTATCTTATAAGGAGTTTTGAATCTAACATTTTTGTAAGTCCACTACCTTAGTACTATAAATATATTATTATATCAAGATACAACCACAGGTTCATGAAAGTAATGACTTTTTACATTTTGTTATTTTTCTGACCACAAGTAGACTATCAGCATATTTAGTAAGATTTATATGAAAAATACCTACAAGTTTCTTTCAAAAATTTTGCAAGTCATTTTCCAACTTAAAATCAATAATAATTTTGATCCCGAATTTAACATTAACTGCAAACCATAGATCAGTGGTTCCTCGAAGTGCGTACCGCGAAAGGATTTCGAAAATAAAACAAACTCAAATCTGGGCTTAGCATTCGATATACATGCAATATTATTTTCAAATACAGGACGCTTTTTAACTTTTGCTTTGATGGCAGTCATAAGCAATTCCAATTGGAACTAAACACGTGGCAGTTTCTTCCGCTAGCTTGAGGGGGGGGGGGAGAATTCTACCATCCTTTTGGTACAAAACTAATCTGAGTTCGGAGAAGAAATCTATTTTCAATATTCCATCACTTGATATTTGAACTTTTTTCTTTTATGTTTGTTTTAACCTTGGTATGTTCGAAGGAATTATCTATGGAAAAATAGCCACTGAACTGTTATTTTAATTGTGCAAAAACCTGCTCAGACTGTATTATATTATACTTAGCTAAACCTTCGACGAGTTCTTTCATGTTCTTTTTATAAATCTGTTGCTTTATCAGTTGCTGTTATTACACAAAATCTCCGTCTCGTAAACTGCTATTTAAAATATTTAAATGTTTAAAAATGTCAACAAGAAAAGTCAGCCTAAGAAGCCAAAGAGAATTGGAAAACATATTCTCATATTTCGATTTCTCGCCTTACAAGTATATCAAGTTTTCCTTTTAATTAGAAAAATCTAATCAAGACATTACCCTTGCAAAGACACTAGCTGAGATACTTCTTTGGACGATCTAGCGTAAATCTTGTCATTTTGTTTGTTTAAGATTTCTCCACTGTAAAAATTCTTTCATTTGTAAACACAATTTTTCTGTGGCCATCATGTCATCAGTTAATAAGCTCTTTACGTTTTCTCTTCTACCTTTCTTTAATGCATTTGTCAGCAAATACCCGTATGTCTTTTGTAAGCAGGTAGTAGTCTTAGATGTTGCTTGGTAATACGAGATATCTTCCGAGACAATCTTCTGCTTATGAAGAGGATTTCGTTTGATTCGGGCATTTACGACTTTTACTGCCTGAACAGTTCGAACTGAACATAGTCTTCCAGATCTTGAAGGATCCTTGACACTTCCAGTCTATTTAAACAATTTTATAGCTCGAATAACTGGAATTGTATGAAAAACAGAATCACAGAGGTAACAGAAGTGAAATTACCCAGACGAAAGATCGCCAGAAAAACACAACGAATAACAGAAGAAATATTAGATCTTATGGAAAACAGAAGGAAAGAAAAAATAAAGACGTCAATAAATATGAAGAATTAAACACGCTAATAAATGAAAAAATTAAAGAAGCTAAAGAAAAATGGCTACAAGAAGAATGTACACAGGTAGAGGATATGAGAGTTTCACATAAGGTCAGAAAAATGCATCAAAAAATTAAAGAAACTGCAGATTTGTTTAAAAGGAAAACTCAAATAAATGTTTTGAATAACAAGAACAACATAAAAGAAAATATGGGAAGAATATATAGAGAAACTTCTCAACGACGAAACTAGAAGCGACGAATATTCACTGATAGAATTAAACGACGGACCACATATTTTCAAGATGAAAGTAGAAGCAGCCATCAAAGCTGCCAAAGAAAATAACGACCCAGAAGGTGATATGTTAACTCCAGAACATTTTAACCATATTAATTCCGATAGTTACTAAACTGACGAAACTATATAATATAATATACAGTAATATTATTATATCAGATGAAGAGTTTATAACTCTGCAAAAAAAAACTAGATCTGTTAAATGTCAAGATCATCGTTGCACTAAAGCATTATGAGCCATTTTTTAAAAATATTTTTGAGAATCATATACAACCATATAAGAAACAGGTGTGAAGAGTAAAACGCAGTATGGCTTTCGTAAAAAATCAGACACACGAGAAGCAATCTTTGGCCTAGTAAGAACAAGAAAGGTGCTTGGAAGTACAAAAAGAACTGTGGGTATGTTATGTAGACTACGAAAAAGCATTCGACAGAATAAGACACGATAAATTACTGGACATATTATTAGATATAGGTTTGGATGCCAAAGGCATTAGAATAATTCGCAATCTATACTGGAACCGGAAAGCTTCCATTCGAGTTGATAATGAAAGAACAAAATCTGTTGTCATCAGAAGAGGTGTAAGACAAGGATGCGTGTTATCGCCAATTTTATTTAATGTCTACGATAAATACATAATAAACGAATCAATAAAGGATAGAGAAGAAGGGGTGAATATAAATGGCACAAACGTGAACAACATTCGATATGCAGATGACACAGTAATTATGGCAGAAAATTAAAAACAATTACAAGCTTTAATGAAAATACTGGACACCAAAAACAAAGAAATGTGACTGGTAATTAACAAGCAAAAAACAAAGCGAATGGTATTAATAGACAGTTAAACTCAGTACACCCAAATATAAACTTAGACGGAACACACATATAAAATGTCAATAGCTACATATACTTAGGAAGAGAAATTAACAGTACATTAGACCACTCAAAAGAAGTAAGACGCCGTACAGAAATTGGAAGATATCTTGAAATTATATCTGTATGGTGTGTAAAACAGGGGTAGGTTTGCTTGTTTAATGTAGCAGTATTTATGAGAATACTAGGCATAAAAACAAACTGAAATTTCCAGAAGGCTCTAATGTTATCTAGTACTCTTTGAAATATGGTGTAAAGTTCCAAAAATACGACTAAAGAAATTGCGCTACTTGGCGAGAGATGGTGCTAGTAACAAAAAATATCACTACTTGGCGATGAAACAAAATACAAATTGAGCTACTTGATAACAGGTAATGCCAGCCATTTGGCCGTACAATCGTTGTTTTATGATAAATAAAAATATCAAAAAAGAAACCAACTTTAAAAGTTTGGGAATCAGTGCCCTAGACGATATACGATTGGCGCGAAATAGAAAGTCCCGTTTTTCGAACTACTTCTGTGGGCGCATCATATTTAAGAAAATGAATCAAATGTCAGTACAAAATAAATATGTGAAACCTTTGATTTTTACGCCAAAGAAATCTAATTTCGTAAAGCTAAATAAAAAATGACCAGTAAGACTTATGAATAAGTAAATATCCACTTTCAGTATGCAACAGTTGATTTGAAATTATTTTACAAATGGCATTTCGTTTAGAAATATGCCCCAAATTTGATCTAAATAAGCAGCACGTCTAAGTATAGCTATTTGATGGCGCACAAATAGAAGATGAAATATTACACTCGTTGTGACAGCAGTGCAAGTCACTAGCACACGTACAAAAATAGCCTTCGATACTAGAAACGCCATTAATCATATGTGGGTTGAATTCTATGAAATGTTTGTATAATTTTTTCAGTGTCGTAAGCTTATTGCACACTATGGAATTATTTATTTTCTTAGATGTTTTAATATCAATTTAAAAAAACCATCATCGGCCTATATAACATGTAATAACAAGCAACTCTAGTATATGGATTTTATCTGATTTTTTAAGTGACTAATGCACTTCTTAATACTGCGTCCTATTGGAGTCAGAGTGAGTAGTGAACTTTCCAATTTTTGATAATTAAAATAACAAAAAGCAGGGTACGCAAACACGCTCTAATTCGATTTTAAGTCCAATATCAGATTATAAGCCAACAAAATGGCGAATTCCCATGCAAAATGGTAATAGATAAGGCAAGTCGAAATGAAGAAATTAAAATTGGCAGAGATACTTCATCAAACGTTTTAATTTTTGCTATACAAACAAAAAAACATCTGAACATACATAATACGATGGTAACAAGGTTTTCACATAGCACTAATCACAGATTGCTTGCGTTAAGTATTTAAAATCAAATTATGGTATTGCTATATAGGAGTGGAACCGATTTCACACCAATAGAAGGAAGTAATAAACTATCTTAAATTGAAATAAAATATGCGATCACGAAGTGTTTTATTATTGTCCTATTAACAAAGATAAAAAACTTCCCAATAAAAGAAGTGCATATCAAATAAAATAGTCCAATAGATTCAAAAACAAAGTTAAATAGGGAACAGTTTTCTATAGTTTTTATTTACATTTGGAGGGACACTGCCGCAACCTATAATTATTAAAACACGTGGTCAGAGCATTTTATTAAGAGTATATAAAAAAAATTCCCACAAACCAATCAATATAAAGGGACTTTTTGTACCATTGTCAATGGCTTCAGAGGCTCCTCGTTGTTATGAAGAAAAAACAAACATATTTTTGTCTTTAACACTAACGTATGATGAGAACTAGAGTCAAAATGGGTACATGTGAAGTAGCGAATAAAAGACGAATGCACACCTGTCATAACCAAAAGTAACGATAAGACGAGAAGGTCCTTGCAACTTTGTTCCAATCAGAATTGTGCTTTTCTTCAAAACAAAACCCGCCCCTATGCCGCCACAATTCGATCCAAATTAAAGCTTATCTATTGGACGACAGTGGACCCTCTTTATGGCCTCGGCTTCAGTTTTTGCGGCTATTATCTATTCACCCCCTACGAAGTTGCCTTAGGTAAGAAATTTATACACAAATGGTTCCAGGGCAACCTAAGTTTTTTACAAAAATTGCAACAAAAAGTTACTCATTCGCTGGATTAAACGCATCAAAATTGTATTCTTATATCTAGTTTGAAAAAACTATTATAACAAAAGTTTCGTTTAAATTTCACTTATCCAAATATTAATTTTATTATATTTAAATTAGCGTCCAATATATGAGTGCACGAACATCTAATGTGTTATATATTATATTCTTCACCAAAGCAAATTGTTAACAGTTTTAAATATCCCACTATAACTAAAGAAAAACAAACATTTGTTTAATAACTCAAGATGGGATAACTTCTAAAAATTGATTATATGACGATAGAAATATTGTGCCCGTATAACCATTATCATTCCATTTAAAGTATTTGTTCTCTTTGACAGCCAATCCATAATACTTTTGAAGGTCTCCAATTAGTCACAGTCGACTACTAAGTAACTCACTGCAAATATGACTTCAAAACTTTGAACTTTTAATATAGTCAACATTTTCAATTTAGATCATAAAATTATACAATAAGCATTGGAATCGGCATCGCTAAAATATTCCAAACAACTTACGTTATACTTGGGTGTAGAACTATTTTTGCTTCAATAATTTCCAGCAGATTTATCTCGAGAAATTTTGGGTACCAATGACGACTTAAAGATGACAATGGTCTATGTACAATGGGTTTCCTATATTCTCACCGCTTAGCAGAAGAAGCGTATGGAGGTATGCTAACAGTTACTTAGGCTGTACAGCGTGGATCCGGAGACGTTCTTTGAGTCCCTGGTCACAGCGAACAAATCATGATTCTGGCACGAGATGTCGGGGCGAAAACGTGATCTTACGAAATGGTAGAACATTGGAAGCCTTCGTTTCGGGAAACTACAGTGGAGACTGTAAGTCCAACAGAAATGGTGATTGTCTTTTAAAATCACAAAGAGATTCTGCTGATGAAGCTCCATTTAAAAGTAACTGAATTATTTTCTATACAATAATTTGATACTCCATAGTTAGAAATATGTAATTCTTCTCAACTCGCTTGACATCAGAGTCTACATATAACAAAGATGTAACATACCCCATACAATAAATTATGATAGAGCTTCCTCTAATAATTTTCAGTTCATAAACTCCAATCCTAAGTGATTCAAATAGCTTTTGATTGGTTAAGTTTCTTAAACACACAGATTTTTTTCTGTTCAATGTGTTTGTGGCCGTACCCGGCATTTATTTAAGTTTTAACACTAACATGAACTCAAGCAGATTTAGCTCATTTCCTGATAAATAAAATAAAATAACATGCACTGGAAGCGTCCACCATTTGCATCCAGACAGAATTGAACTGAACGCACCATATTTTGGAAAATACTTTCTTTCAGATATCAAATGGTGTCAGATCTCCTGAGCGCGGTGGACAAAATCCGTTTGAAATGACAACTCTGGCTAGGCTAGCGTACAACGTGTAGAACATCCTTCTATCCTGATGAAAGTCTTCAATGTAGATAGTTTTAGAAATGCCCACAGGAAGATTGGCGCAATGTGGATTGCACATAGTTTACGGACGAGGCGTGTTTTCTCTCAAAGAGATACAAAACCCACCAGAACACCTTTATTCAGAAAATATTAGTATTTGAAGTAAAATGTTCCGGCTGTGCATAATTAGTACTACTTTTATCAATATAACTATAAAAAATCTTTCGGGTATTTGGTGTATATTAATTGGAAGGAGAAGAACTTACTCTTCGTTGAAGTTGTCGACTATATTAATCGACAAAAGTTCAAAATTCTTCTCTAGGAAAAATCTCCTTAAACCCGTAACGTTATACTAGCTCACTCATTAAGTACATACGTACAAAAAGTGTGGGCCATTTTTGTACGATCATACATAAGAAGGGGATAATAAAATTATGTTTTTTTTTAATAATAATCAAGAAACTATTCAATATAAATGACAAACCTAATCGTTGAAAGTTTCTGTTGCATTCCGACTTCACAGACCTTTAAAAGACTCTTGAAAAAAAAAATTAAACATTTAAACAAGAAGTCAAATGCAAAGAAATATCACAAAGGATACGCAAGTGCGGGGTTACTAGTCCGCCATCGAGTGTCTTCCCAGGTAGCAGAATACCTCTCATACTCCCTTATATAGGTGGTATTGGAAAAATAAAACATTAGGGGCGAACAAAAACTAGCGCAAGCTACACAGGTTACTTCTGGTAATGGACACCAGCAGCATCAGTAACTACTAGAATGAGGCTGAAGGTATATGACAAAACCAATGGTCAGAAATGCATAGGCAGTGCTGTATCAACAGAAAGGATATATCATCATGCATAGGATCATTTTTCTTAGTAAAATCTAACATAGTTAAATTAAATGAAAGTTTGGGCCTCAATCCCCGGTTAGAGACGGCTGTTAACAATTTACACTTCGTATATTAAAACATTGTATGCAGCTAGAAAAATTTAAATACCATTAAAGAAATGGAAAAGCTACCAATAATACGGATATAAATGAAATGCATTGGGCAGAATTCAAACACTGCCGTATTTAAAACTATCGTTTCAAAAGGAAAAGACTTATGGTTCAAGAAGATGAAACAGATCAATACAGAAATTCTCGACAAACACCTACGTAGGAAATCTCGAGGGAAAAAATATTAGATGATTCACGAAATCTTAGATATGATAGAGTAAAGAAGAATGGTCAAGGATGTGGATGATGAAAGAAATTGACAAAACGATAAACAAATAAGGAAGAGCGATCAGAGAAGCCAAAAACAAGATGGAGGATGAGTGTGATAGCATAGAAGTCCTAGAATATAATTCTGATTCGTTTGATCTACATAAAAGAAAAGTTAGGAAGGTAATAGAACTGTACAAATATGAGTTTCCGACGATTACTAGATTACGACGGCGGCCCTATATTAGACACAGAACAGAAGGAAAATATTTGGAGAAAATATGTGGGGGATGAGGAAGGGGGTAGAGAAGACAACGCTCTAAATAAATTTTTCAACACTAGACCTCTAATTACAAGTAACGAAGTGAAATCCGCTATCAAAAAATCTGGCAAGACAATGGAACCAGCTATAATTTATTCAACATCATCGACGATAGAGGAATAATACCACAAAACTGGCTAAACCCCACTTTCATAAATCTACAAAAAAAAATGGGAAAAGTAAAGATCATAGAAATATTAACCTCATGAATCAATCACTTGATGAAGAGTTTCTTGTAAATCATTCATAAAAGAATAACGAGAAGCTTTTCCAACTCAAGTTCTTTTTCTACGGTGTAAGGATGTTAATATGTAACTATTTGGACACAAATATCAAAAGATCAATGGAACTACTCGATTGAGATAAAACAAAGAACACAGGAAGCAAGAGCAGCATTTACTAAGTTGGATATTCTTTCCAAAAGCCACAGTTTAACATTAGAGAAGAACAA
This sequence comes from Sinelater perroti, assembly GCA_036346155.1. Lineage (NCBI taxonomy): Eukaryota > Metazoa > Arthropoda > Insecta > Coleoptera > Elateridae > Sinelater > Sinelater perroti. The sequence continues at coordinate 1,694,228 of JARFIY010000276.1, forward strand.
ACTACTATGTTTTTACATCTTCATAAGATGGAAAACTAGATATTAAGAGGCGTTTTTCAAAAAACTTGAATCTTTCAAAATGTAATGCTACCCACCCATATTAGGAATCTCCTGGGCAGATACCAATAACGAGGTTTACTTAGAATGAATAGAAAATATAAAAGAATATGATGTGCCGCAAATTTACATATCTAGACAATTTTATGACAAATCAAGGTAGATATGGCAGGGCAAAACCAGGAAGAATATTCTGGTTACACAATTTGAAGAAATGGTTCTCCTCCTCAGTATTTCCAGCAGTCTCATTAACAAAAATAGCCATACTAGTCGCCAACATTCGAAATAGATAAGCACCTCAAGAAGAAAACAGGCAAGTTCGCAGGATGTCGTTATTCACTAGATTAATTTCCTCGAGTTGTTAGACGCCCCCTAATTTTGACCTATCTGACCTCTGTTGACACGCAGTGGTTAAATATTTGAATGGGCGTTAGGATACTGTTTTCCTTTTTGTACCGAGTTTCGCTTTGGTCTTAATCATTGGATTTTGTTTAGAAAGTTTGAATTCATTTTTTTAAGTTTGGAACGCATTATCTTATAACAACGGAGTTAGCAATAACATCCACATTTCTTACACTTTGCTAAAAAAAAAGGTAAAGAACCAGATATTTTTGCCAAAATACATCTTTAGCTTTCGTAATACATCAAGCATTTGTCGCTATGCAGCATATTTTTAGTGGATTCATAGAATGCATTATAAAAGTCCAAGCCTGAGCACCACATGTTAAAACGGTTAGGATGTGCTGGCTAATCTTTGTCAGAAAAGTTCCATAGCTGATTTTTTAATTTTTTATCTATAAGAAATCGAACACAGAAAATGGCTATTCACGTGATCTGAATAAACATGGTCTTAAAAATATGTTCATCTAAACTTACTAGGTGACACCTAATTATTATATTAGGTGGCAGGATTGTGCTTAGCAACCCAGTATTATACGAATGATGTAATGGACGCGAATTCCGAGTAGGGTTAATATTAAATTCTGTGTTACTACAGGAAAACCAAAGAAATATGATACAGCAAGCTTCATTAGTGAAAATCCGTGTCTTTGAACACAAAATATTTTGGTAGGGAAGATTCAGTGCAATGCGATCCCAGTGTCGACCACTCGCCAACATCACATACCGCTGCAAATATGGAACGCGTGAGACTTACTATAAGACTGCGGTCTTATGGTGGATATGAATTCAAGAGCTGAAAATGAATAGAAATGTGTCACCAAATTTCACCGAACGATTTAAGGAAAGGAAAAATCAATGTAAAAATAGTCCTTCGTAGACTGACAAGGAAATAGAAAAATAGACGAACAATTGCTGCTGAACTGTTTGTCCGAAAAACAGAATTGATCTCACATTTATGCTAAACATTATTTTTGGTGCTACTAGTATAACCCACAAACGAAATTTGTAGTTCGTCACCCTCCAAAAAAGTGAAACGACAATCTTCGAAAGCAACGACAATGTTGATCGCATTTTTGAAGCTATAGATGTGGTGCACTCTGAACATCTGCCGGAAGAAGAAAAAAAAATTACATTTACATGTTGAAGCGTTTACGTCAAGCAATTTGTGGATGCCGTCCTGATTGTAGATATCTGAGCAATAGTTCTTATTGCATGACAATACATCAGTCTAAAAATATCTGCCAAAATATTCTATCCCCGCTTTACGATATTCCTTATTATTCGTTCGACTTGCCATGTTATTTTTTTGTTTCCTCGTGTAAAAATGCCGTTGAAAATGAAGCATTTAGAAGATTTTACAGCAATCCATACGGATGTAACAGATGCAATGAAAAGCACTACGGATGATGCTTTCACTGCTTGTTTCTGTGACCTTCAGAAACGGTGGTAGTTGTGCATAGTTAGTAGAGGGAACTACTTTGACAAAATCTAGGACTATTAGTTGGTAAATTGAATAATTACAAACTCAGTCGTGTAACGTTTATGGCACAGGTTATATGTAGATGTTTTTGTCTTTTTAGTTTTACTTTACCTAACGCTAGCTACGCAAATATTTTTCTCCTGATGATTTCAGAAGTTTGATTTACTTGTCCAAACATTATTTTATAACCAAGGTATATGTAATCACTCACATTCTCTAATTTTGTATTGTCTCCTATTAGGGTTTTCTTTATACATTACCTTAGATTTTTTGGAGACACATGTTCAGATTTATTTCTAATTTTTCTAGAGTTGTCCGAAATAAAAACAATGCCATCAGCATATCATAGGTAATAGTCTTTTACCGTTCATTAGGATATTCGTTCTTACATCTATTGAAAAACATCTCCCAGAATTATTGTAATTGGTTTAAAAGACAGAATGTCACCCCGTTCTATAGCAATGAGTTGGTACCATCATAAGTTTATATAGTTTGTGTTACATTTTTGTACTTCTATTTTCGACAACTGAACAAATCCATTCCTGTATTGTTTAGTGAGTTTGTACAGCCCTATGTTCTATCGAACGCTTCCTGAACACTTGCAAATGCCAGACATAAGTTAATGTTGTGCTTTCTTTAAGAACATCATCAGTGTCGATAGACATTCACTCGTGCCATATTCTTTTCTAAATCCGGCCTGATCAACGGGTTGGTAAAGAATATCAGGTAAATTGAAGAGGACTTATAAAACTAAACCGTAAAACTGGAATACAAGGATGTAAAATATTCGCATGCTTTGTATCTACCCAAACTTGTTTTATCAAAATAGTAAACAAATCAAATGACAATAATATTCAACCTTCACTTATCGGAGTCAAGAGTTTTTAGGGCGGCAAAAGAGATCCATATGATCATTTCCTTCACTTACACCCCCCACAACTGTTCTTTGTTTTTAACCATGATCTAGGGTTGTTCAAGTTAAACTTTACCTCTGATAATATTACAGATCATTTTACTTGTTTATTAACGAGAAGTTACCCGCAAAAAAGTATATTTGGCGTTCTAGGCTGACTATTTTTCACCCACCGTGGAACAATTTCTTTACAAATCATAACAATGGGATAAGTCGGTGCGGTGACCGTACGAATGTAAGATATGCAAAACGATCCTGAAGATAGGCAACCAGACATACGCTCAGAGCTCAGCCACGCCGCATTTCATATCAGTTGTCTTTGTTTACTTTTTGTTCAAATGTGTAGTAGAAGATTAAATACAAGGTATCTAACCTTTTGCTAAAATACTGATGTACGTTCATTGACTTGATCTTAGTAAAATTCTGCAATACAGTGTTTCGAGGCTCGCCAATCAATAACGCAATTTTCGTTTTTTTTTTTAGAATAGAAGATAATTGTCTACCTAATTATTTAACAATGTATTTTAAGGAAATACATCGCGACCGGAGTTTTCAGCCATAGCAAATAGAAGAAATATCTTTAAATGTGTAGAAAAATTGATTCGTTTTTAACGAACTTTGAAACCTATGTTGTCTATATGGCCGCACTTTCGATTTTGATCAGCTCAAGTTGCTGTATCCGAATATGTTCATTTTTAATAAATTTATGAATTATTTTTCCAGGCAAGAATTTCCAAAGGAACACCGGGCATTTAAAGATAAATTCGTATTTTTGAATTTAAATTTTATTCTTGTTCATCATTTTATTTTCGCGGAAGACTTTTTATAAAACATCCTGTAAGATCTATTTGCCATTATGTTTACAACATACTATACATATTGGTTTAATAAACTGAAAATCAAAACAATCGTGCTTTCTAGGGTTCGTACGTCAGATGTGCATGTATAAACAATTGAAGTTTGACAGAACGCTGCAAATGAAGCACCGTTTAGAATAAATTTGAATGTCGCTGCAGTTCAGAATGCAACGTTGCCGTTCGGTCTAAAATTTTTCTACTTAATTAGCGCCTGTTTGCATTGTTCTTTCGCCAACAAAAGAGCGTGTTAAGAGTACGCGCGTGCACGTGTAAACCAGACTTTTAAATCACCTGTCAGATAAGGCAACTGACCCATCAGCTGCAAGGTGCGCACCGCCGACTCGTTCTTCAGCAGCGGTGGCTGTACCTGCAGGGTGGCCTTCGGCGCCGGCTGGCCGTTCTCGTCGGCGTCGCCCCTGCCGGCGGCGTAGACGCTCTTGCGTGTGAAGACGCAGTTGCCGGGTTCGTCGAATTTGAACGGGACCGCGCCGGTCTCGGCCTCCACGTAGGCGGAAGCTTGTGCGGCCGTCAGCGAGTCGACACTCGCGGACGCCACCAGGTCCAGCCCGCTGTGGAACGACGGCGACTTGGGGATCCCCAGCGGGGACGTGTCGCGGCACCCCATGACATGACCTTGCGCGAAAGTTGAATGCACCATATTTGCGCGAACGTGCGGGCCGCGTGGCCGCGGCGGCGCGCACTCCCGGCACACCTCGGGCTCACCGGGGGCGCACGGGTGCTCCGTGGGGGTTTGACAGCGGCAGCCTCCGAACGCGGGGGAAAAACAAGCGCGATGGCGGCGTCATGGCCTGCTCGCACTCGCCGCGGGCGACAGCGCTCGGGAGAAATACGGGGATGGGAATTATGGATTAGTTGGGGGGCGAAGCGCGCTTGCGCGCGCGCGCACGCGCCACCTGTTAGGCGCCCCGAGCCGCGCGACTTACCCTTCAGCAGCGGCAGCATCTCCAGCTCGCGGTTCTTGGTGATGTTGAAGCGGGAGCTCGAGTGTCTCTTGTCCTTTTTGATGAGGGGGCCCTGGACGGAGCCGGTGGTCAGCTTAGTCTTGTTGAGCGGCGTGGGCGGCGGGGCACCCCCGAGCGAGTTGCTCTTGGGCTGCAACAGGGCGACAATGCATTGTAGTGAGGGTTTTCGCAGGACGAGCGCCGGTACCGACCGGCTCGTCGCGCCTCCGGCGCCGGAACAGCCCTCCCAGCGCCATCCTCGACTCTTACATAACGCACCAGCTCGCCCGACGGGCGCAAATCGCGGCGTCGTCCATGCAGCAGCTCCGGGAAGTTTTGAAAGCGCGGCGACTAATTGGTGGCGGCTAATTAACGGCGCGCTTAATTAGGAGCAATTCGGCGCGGCCGGCTGGCGCTCACGAGACGCGCTTCCGCAATAAACTGAAACTGCAACTGCAAACAAGCGGCCGCGGCGCCGCGCAAAATAGAGTACGCGCGTATATATAAACCAAATAAAACTTCGAATGTTAGTGGTGGTTCGTGACGTTTGTGCGAAAACGTAGGCGTTCGCCAAAAAGCGCGGCTACGTGGGCGATACCGGCTTCTCCATGTATAATCTATGAGATGTAAACTCGTGAACGATTCACGCGAGGTCGCGGCGTCCATGTAGACGCCGTATTTTCCTACAAGACGTTCGTTATTAAGTAAGCGGGTGCATAGTTGAGCCAGCGCTGTACGCATCGCGTGGTTGGACGACAGCTGTAGGCAAGCGCTGAGCTTTTGTTTTCCGGCAAAACAAAAGCATCTCGCAGCGTTCAGTTTGACAGCGCGCTGGTTTTTAACGATCATATCTGAGTAGACGACTGCGCCTGGTACCGAACGCAAGCCTTTCGGAAATCACACTAAAAATAGTCGAACATGTAAACGTTGCCGACAAAACAAACAGCGCGGCTGCTCGGGGCGCACATGCAACTCACCTCGGCATCGCTATCTCCGTTGCGGCTCTTGTCGGTCTTGCCTTTCGCGTCCTGCAAAAAAGCAAAATCCTTCATTGGACAGAGGTTGCGCGAACACACTAACCTAATTGACTAGCAACAATTGACGAGCGCACTCGATCTGAGCATCGGCCAGAAACATTCCCTAGAATACTAACCATGGCGACGAGGGGCCCGGACTACAGCTCTGAAACGTTAGTGGCCGCGCGCGCCTTGACTGCTGCTAACAAACCGAGAAAACATGAACGGCCACGGCGTCAGATGTTGTTGACATCCCGAGACCGAAATCGGATAATATTGACAAGAAGTGGCGGCTCCGCGTGAGGACACCACTTGCGTCCGATACGCGGCACCGTCAAAAGTTGCAGACTTAACGTCTTCTACTGTAATGTGCGTTATCGGAATTAATATTGCGGGGTTAAAACACGCATCGACTACTCCGTTCGGGCACCTACTGACAGTTAATTGGACAAATTAAATCACGTGGTACCACTTTAGTTACGAACTATAGTTGGTAGTATGCGTACTGTTGCCAATAGCTCAAAAATGAAATAACTGGTGAATACTTTTAGAAACCAACCAGTCGTCGATTCAAATTAATAAATAGAAGTTGGATTTAACATTTGTTAAGAAATAAGTACAGTTTTAATTTGATTATATTAACTATCATTATTATTAACTCAAAAATGATTTAATGAAACTTAACGTTTTTGTCGCAGAAAATCAAAGATTACATGGACTTGGAAAAACGGATGATCACGTTTTAATGCGTTTGTTATTCAGCAAGAAACAAAAGTTGTTACATATGTGCATTACTAGATGGCGTCAATTAATTAAAATTTTGCAAGTAAGGCCTATTCATTCTCATTTTCCAGTTATTTTAATTATATACGATTTCCTTTCTAATAACCTATATTTGTGTGAATGTATTTCCATTTACATTAATTTCATAAAAATATGTTTTAGCCATGCAAATTAGCAATCTCGACAAATAAATATTAATTTGGGGCTGTCATTTACTTATTATCAACACGATTTGGTAATTTTTTTTTATATATGTGAAAAGTACTTAATAAGCTGGATACAATGATACATTATTATTTTGGGCAAACGATAAATAAAAAAGTTATAAATAATTTTTTTTTTTGAATTTCGCGCCATTATTTCACATCGTCACCAAGGCAACCGTTTAAAATTTAAATGTAGCGCAACTATTTCGCATCGTCACCTAAGCGACAGTTAAAATTTGAATTTATTCGCATGTAGCACAATTGTTTCATATGGGTCCTATGGCGAGTGCCCTTTTTCTCGTCGACTGTGAACATTTGCTTTGGTTTTTCTACATCTATTAATTTTAATTGCCGAATTAATAATTTGCCACAGGTTATCAGTATCTGGTATTTGTTCACAAAATTTCGTTGTTTATCTATTCGCTTGTTGCTGTAAAAGTATGTTATTTTATGACAATAACTTGAGATTGCTGTGATAGCATTTATAAATGGTAGAGAATGAAAAAATTTACATTAAATGCATGATTTTTATTTCAAAATTTCCTAAAAATTACATTTTCAAACAAAAAAATTAGAATTTCAGACAAAAATTACATTTTCAGACAAAACATTACTGTGCTTAACCTAAATTGCTGATCGTTCTCCGAAAAGCCATACATAATAAATGCGATTTGATCGGGGCAGCTTAACGACCTAGAACCACGTGCCGGCTGTAGCAGCCCACTGGTGAGTGCGACCCTTCTCTTCCGGCATCGCAAGCACCGTAAACGACCAAACGTGTCTTGCTCGTAGAAGACACACGGGTCTGTGGTTTTCTTTTCCAAATCCTCTGCATCGGCACGAGCCTCTCGTCGTAGGCCCATTGACGCCCTTCAGCAGAGTTTCTCGGCAGCCGCCTGACGTTCCAGACCGGCCTTGCAGTCATTATCTGCTTAAACAATATCAATAAATACAATGAACATAATTAAATAAATTAATACTTACCAAAAAAACCCAAAGAATATACGTAAAACAAGATTGACGCTCTTCAAAGTAATGTTCACTGCGTGGGTGATGTGAATGAATGGCACTACATGCGAATAAATTCAAATTTTAACGGTCTCTTAGCCTAAGAGTCTTAGGTGACGACGCGAAATAGTTGCGCAATATTCAAATTTTAAACGGTTGCCTTGGCGACGATGTGAAATAATGGCGCGAAATTCAAAAAAATAATTATTTATAACTTTTTTATTTATCGTCTGCCCAACATAATAATGGTATCATTGTATCCAGCTTATCAAGTACTTTTCATATATATAAAAAAAAATTACCAAATCCTCAGCCTGAAAAGGTGCCTTTAACCTTAATTTGGTTTTTTGACGAACTGCTGAAGTGTAGATCATTCAATATTTGAGCCTTCTATTATAGCGTACATTTATCACATGCGTAGATAAATGCAGAACAAACAGGTCAATGCTTTCATAATCCTGCAACACGTTTCAAAATATAATTTATAAGCTTTAGTAGTTTTAAGAGGCATGAGAGATCAGCTAGAAGATCTGAAAATTACAACTTATCAATCAGCTTTTGTTATCGATAAGAGCTTTTAAGAAAAGTTCTACCCGAGGTTTGGATGTAATTGATTTATGTTATTGCCCTGGTCATCCCAGAGATAAGTTAATGCTTGCTTTACACAACAAGACTATATAATTTCTTACTTGTAGGGAAAGTTCATCAAGAAATTATACTTATTCTATACGGAGCTTCGCTTTGTGCCCTCTCTAAAAACGAAAGAGGAATCGGACCTATTGCTGTTTGAAGTTTCTTTAGAAGACTTCTAAATTGACCTATAAATTTATTCACCCTGATAGAGGAAAATACTTATGTCCTTTACAATTTAGCCTTGTTACTCGTGGACTGTAAGGCAGTGGTTTACACCGTGAGAAGCTTTGTGAATCATTACACAGGTTCAGAGAAAGTATTTAACCCTCTTGAAAGGAAGGACATGTTATTAACTGTCGAGAAGAGGATGCCACCACACCTTTACCCCTTTGTTTACCAAGCTTATTGCCAAGAATCTATTCTCGCATATGGATCTGCTAACGGAATCCAGCTTGGACATCCTGCTTCTCAATCCATCTTGGTCATTGTCATCTGAATTAAACATTTGGTATGTTGATCATGAGACATTTGCTGGCGATTTGACAGTTTTTAATAATTTAAAGTGTATCCGAAAAATTTGAATTCTTTGGCCTTTCAATCAGTAAGTGTAAACTATTTTTTTGGTCTATTCGACCAATTTGCAAGGTTCTCCCCTGGAATTAAATTTGTTCAAGATGATTTATCTCTCTTAGAGGCATCTATTTCTGAAAAGAAACTACAAGAAATTAACACTATGATTTCTTGTTTATCCTCAGTCAAATCACATTTTGCCTTATATTTACTTCAATACTGTATTTTTGCACCAAATTGATATACCTCCTTCAGCTTACACCTGTATTCAAATTATCTAACATTTTGGAAATGTTTGGCTCGCGTTTTAAATTCTGTTTTGCAGAAATATTAAAGATATCTTTAAAAGGTAATTAATGGAGACAAGCTTCATTTCCTGTTAAATTTGGTAGCCTGGGTATAAGGAAAAAATGAGTATAGGCTTCCCCATTTGCTTATCCAGTTTACATAGAATGCTCAAATCAATTCTTAAAACTAGGTAAATGTTGGGATTTAAAAGGAGGAGAATTCATGGGAAGCAATGAATGGAGGAGATGTCCCTGCAACCAAACCATCTAACCCTTTTGGAATTACATTAATTATTCAAAACTACCACTCTTTCTATTTTAATTCAGAAATCAACCGTGTTAGATTTGAATCGTGTAAAAGGTATACATTTTCTACATAGTTATCTGTGGTGCCCTCCGATTTGGATACTTTTTTGGACAATAACTTCATCCGTGTTTCCATTGGTTTTTGCTTAAATCTGGACCTCACTTATGTATTTACTGTTGGAAAGTTGGTAACTTGGGCCATCATAGTCTGTTGCAAGAAAAGTTTCAACAGTCAATTGAGATATCGAAGGATTAACAATTTTATTAAGTGAGCTATCATTTCAGTGGAAGTTTCGTTATCCCTCGAGTCTACTGGGCATTGTCATGATGGCAAATGACCTGATGGTATGATTTTGGTGCCCTGGTCAAAATTTTACATGCAGTGATAAAATGAGCCTCTCCTATTTTCAATACTCTGTTCAGAAAATTAGTTCTATGGCGGAATTAGCAGCTAAGAAGAAGAAAAACAAATGCTTTCGTTCCTTGGATCCTTGTATGATGATGCTTTTTGTCTGGTTAATGATGTTGGTTTCCATTTGAAGTTAATTTCTGTTGATCTCCACTGTCGTTCTCATTTAACTTGACGCATATGTTTAGAAATTTAACCAGGGAATGTAGCTGATATTATGGACACTTTCTCTCCTCAAGGATGAACTATTTTACTTGCATTGAATTATTATCTGTAACCATTTGTCTTTTTCCGAAATGTTTATATTAAATAAAATGATTTTTTATCAAATAGTTGGGACAAAACTTATCAGGTTTATCAAGATAGATCTAGCCTGTAGGAAGGCAGTCATACGTCTTACAGTTTACATTTCATTTATCTCTTCAAATAGAACGGCTCTATTTACAGTAAGCCAAAATTATATTTATTATTACCTGACACAGATCAAAAATCTATTTGAAAGCAGCAACGGCTTCAGCGCCAATAATGAAAAGGTAAGGACCTTGTCTTGAATTGCTTTTTGCCATCACCCTCTAAATTTCAAAATAAAATCATTCCCATTGGAATAACCAGAGAACAACATGAAAATGTTCATTTCCGTATCCAATGAATGAGGGTTTGGAAGAAGTTTGAAACTCACAATTGGGTTCTCTTCTTTACTGTGGATTTTACAAACATACTTGAATGTTGTGATGAACTTTACATTTAAGAAGAGCTTGAAGCTTCAATTTTCAGAAATGTACTGCTACCTTTTACTTTTATAGCTTTTGTGTTAAATGTTCTGAACAAATTTCTATATTTTATTTTTTAACTACCATTTTATATTGTCAGAAAATATGACTTTGAGAGCAAAAAATGGAGCAACATAAATATGACACTTGATGAAAGACTGCCAAAATGTTTTCACTGCCCCCATTAGGTTTAATGTAAACAACAGATGAGTCTGCAGTAAATAGAATCAGAAATAGTGGTGAAAAGCTGTATTTAGCAAACATTGAAATAAGTTTATAAGATACAATTTATGAAAGTAAAGATATTTTTTATTTTAGTCGTTTTTTACTTATTGTCAAACCTGGTTATAACCATTCTCCTTTTTCTATCATTTTCCAAAAAAGTTTATCCTATCTTCCAGCCGAAAATCAAATTGATTTGCTTATCTCATTGATACAGAAATTGCATTTTACGTTTTAATACTATTGCACTAGTGACGTTTTTCCTTTTGCTTTGTGTTCAAAAATAGTTAAATAATATCCACGGTAGCATATCATTATCTTCATTTGAGATGCTTGCTTAGTAATCTATATCTTCGTTCTTCAGTTCTAATTCTTTATTCAAAAATAAGTTAGTGTTACCAGCTTCCATCAATAGATCTGTTCCTTTTTAGAATAGATTTCTAACAATTTTTGATTTTTTAGTCCTTTTATTATTTTTTTTGGTTTAGCTTTCTCCACGCTATCAATACAAATGAGTGACTGTAATTTAGTTCCCTTAGACCCCTGTCTCGACCCATTTTGGCAGATGAAACTATTGCCCTGTAATTACTGCTCAAAAGAATCGCCCCGTTGTTGGAGCAGCAAGTATTGGGCTTCTATAAATTAAACTTTGGCGCGTCTTTTGCCGATTCTTCTAGAATAGATTTGTCAGTTACACAAGAAATCATTTCATCAATGAATGCTGCAATGACGAATAGTTAAATTCTTAGTTTGGAAAAGACGGAAATAATATTGCGAGAATTAGATGTTATCATAAATGAATTTTGAGACTTGTTTTCTAATCGGTTTACTAAAAAATTAAACTAACATTTAACAACGCATACAGTGTGATGAAAAGGATCGTACCACAAAGGATAGTCCATTTTCTCTTGTGGCGTGTATAGAAGCAAGCAAAAGTAAGACTGGTTTTGTTTTGTATTTTGATGTTAGCTATATATATATATATATATATATATATATATATATATATATATATATATATATATATATATATATATATATAAAGCAAAACAAATAAATAGATAAAACAACTTGCCTATTTCTACATAGTCTTGAGAGTGTATTTATTGCCTTGCTTATATATTCTAAACAGTGCAATACAATTTCTTGTGTTCCAAGTCTGCTAAACACATTTCTGAACTTCAGATCTGGAAGCTTTGTTGGTTTTCCACGTATACGAGGTGTGGCAGAAAAGTAATGAGACTAATTTTTTATTTACCAAAGTTTTTATTTTTTTCAAACATCAATGTTATCCCCTTCAAAGTAGTTCCTTGGGAAGCTACACACCGATCGAGGCGTTGTTCCCACTGTTGGTAGCAGCGCTAGAAGTCTTCAAACCGGTATGGTCTTCAGCATGTCCGTTACACTCTTTTGGGTGTTTTCTGAAGTCCCAAAATGACGTCCTTTGAGGATATTTTTCAGTTTAGGAAAAAGGAAGAAGTCACAGGGACTGAGGTCAGGTCAATAGGGGGGTTGGGGAACCACAGGAATGCTTTTTGAGGTCAACAATTCTGTTATGGAGAGAGCAGTGTGACATGGGGCGTGTCATGATGGAGCATCCATTTGTCTGCAATGTCTGGTCTCACGCGAATGACCCTTTTCTGAGCCTTTCAAGGACGTCCGTATAAAAAAAAAGTTTCAGCTGTTCCATTTTGCGTGACGCACAACCAAAATACAACTTCACTAATAGCAGTCACAAAAATCACGTAGTTAAGGGAACGAGTTGGAACTCGCTCTGAGCTATCAGAGGGTATTTATACACGTGCTCTATCAAGTATCATTACTTTTCTGCCACACCTCGTATGTTCAAACTCTTTAAATGTCGCTCTTAGGATCAGAGTTGAGGTGAAAAAGTGATCACAATTTTTATGTAAAAATGATGGGAAAGTATCTGTTTGCAAACACTAAAAACATAAATTCCATCTCCAAATGCAGCATTAATAAGTACCAAATACTCACCTGCAAGCAATAAAATTAGTTTTTTAAATTAATTATGAGACATAAAAAGTTGAAATTCAAAATTTTCCTTTAACCTCCTTTTACTTCAACCCCATCCCTGTTTATTCTTAAAATCTATTTATATTGTACACGGTTTGTTCGGAAGGTATCAGGAATAATTTTTTAGCCAACGAGAAGGGCTATAGGGACGTGGTTTTTAACGGGATGGACGAGGAGGGAGGGAGAGTCTTAGTTAAAGAACGCAACCCGGCTCAGAGCTTTAAGATAGTGAGGATCGGGCTTTCTGCAAACCGTACTTTGGTGACGTGTCATGGACTCGACATCCAGCGAACGTTAGAGCAACGTTATGCGGTGAAGTTTCGTGTCAAACTCAAAAATCCGGCTTTCAGACTTTGAACCTGATATGGGAAGTCATAACTTTAGAAGTCTTCTGTTAACAGATTTACAATTATGTGCATTAAAGATTGTAAGTGATGGCCAAGATTTTTCAGTCTCACATTATTTTCTTGAAAGGAGGAAAAAATCTTCAAATGACAGAATTTCTCTAAAAGGTTTTTAAATATTTAAATGAAATCATGAATCCCTATAGCTCATCAATTTTTATCTATAGGGTTCGTTTACTTCGGTTCATATTCGTTTTAGTATAGTTTGTCACTTTTTATTTGTCTTCTGTCTCCTGAAGCTGAGCAATTGAGGTGTTTGGCTGTAGTGCGGCTTAGATTCCAGGCAGATAGCCTACTCACTGAGTCACTAAAAATAATTGAGTACCTACGTTTATTTAGAACTAGGGGTAATAATTCGATCATCTAAGGCGCGGTGCTTGCCACATCGTTTCATATCAGAGATTTTACGTGACAATCGGACAGAGAAGGTGAACATATCAGAGATTCACTATTTCAGTTCGCAGTTAACTTGCCCTTACACATGGCGTAGTCTCACCAATATTACTATTAGTATTTTTATAAATATTGTTGCAAATAGATATATACATAACTTTGACATGTTGTAAGGAATTTCCGAACACTGTCATAAAGCCATTGTCACCTTGTTTGCGATTAATACCAGAGTCGTCGTTACTGCTATTGCGATCAAGCAGCGAACGTTGAGACCCCCGCAGTGCTCACAAACATGCGAGCATGCGAACATCGTAAAGTATTACAGAGAACGCGAATGATCTCAGAGATACGGAAAACTCCAGAACAGATGCTGGATGTATAAATAACACACAGAGAAACAATAACGAGAAGTGAAGTTACAGAAAGCGAAGTGAACTGTTCTAATGAAAAATAAATTGTTGTATTTAAAACGTTATAACTGGTGTGGGGTTTTAAGCATTTGTAACGTGAGTAGTAAATAAACTAAAATAAACAACAGGACACAGTCGATTGTAATAAACTATCCTAGGCTTGCCACGTGGTAGTTTCCGAATTCGGTACATAACATCATTTATTTTCTTTGGCGCCTTGTATGGAGTTTCGTGGGAGCGTTGGAGTTTTAGGAATAACCCACGTCGCCGTTTTGACTTATATAACCATACTCGCTCTCAATGTTAAAACGATTCTGTTTTATTGCACGTTGTTATGAATCTCTATTATTCTCCTCCTTAAGTCGCTAACGTAGTCTTCTTCGACTATGTTTCCTCCGGGTTTAATTTCCAAAAAGTAGGTCACATGGTAACTTCAGTTCACAACCGAAGAGAAGCTTGGCCAGTATTTATTCGTGGACAGACGAACAATACGCCAACAAGAACAAATGGAAATATTGGTCTCAGTCTTGTTAATATCAGAGACAATTTTTGACAGATATTTCCTCGTTGTTCTATTCATGCGCTCGACCATTTCATCTGGGGGTGTAACAGGTTCTGGTTTTTCTGGTGTCCAGTAATTCACATACTTTTGTGAACACCGTTAATTCGAAATTTTGACCTTGGTCAGAATGTAATTCTAGTAGCACTCCAAATCTGCTGATCAGTTCTTTCACCAACACCTCCGCGATGGTTGTAGCTTCTTGATTTGGTAATCCATAGACTTTAACCCATTTGCTGAATAGTCCATCGCCACTAGAATAAATTTATTTCTACTGTCACTTGTGGGGGAACGGACTAATTATGTCAATGGCAATTCTCTCAAAGGGACTCCCGACGTTATATGGTCATATTGGTGTCTTCGGCTTCTTCTGCGGGCCATTACTCGTTGCACATACTATACATTTTCGTCACCAATCTTTAATATCTTCTTTACAATTCACCCGGTAAAACCATTCGTGAATCTTCTCCAAAGTCTTTACAATACCCATATGGCCACCAGATACACTATCATAGAGTTGTTGCAACATTTCTGGAACCCTCTTCTTTGGGACCAATAGCTGGAGTTTCCTCTGCGACCCATCTTCACCTTTCAGCACGCGCTGTATGACATCGTCTTCTACGATAATGGAATCCCATTGTGCCCGATATGATTTTACTGCTGGTGAACACGGAGCCACTTCTATCCAGTTAGGTTTTCTTCCAGCTTCCTTCCCTTTCCAGGTACACTTCAAAGTTGGGTCTTATTTTTGGTCACGTTTTGACTCATTGGGTTACCACGGTCGTCCGCACGGTCTAATAGATGACTGTCTCTTGGCTATTTTATAACTGGGACAACACGCTTCTAATTCATACATTACTTGCGTTTGTATCCAAAATAAACTTTCTCTCTGGCTGCGGGTAACTGAGTATTGGTGCATTTACCAAGGCACGCTTCCGGTTCTCAAAAGCGTCTTAACATTCTTCGCTTCATTCAAAATTTCGACCTTCTTCCGTTAATCGGACCAAAGGCTTCGTGATGTTGGCAAATCCAAATACATACCGTCGGTAGTAAGTGTCCCAGGAAACTTCTCTTGTGCCTGTCTTTTGGAATTGGGCATTATTTCACGCTTCTAATTTTCTCTGGATCAGCTCACTACATGTCCAATAATAGTATACCTTCTTCCTGAAGTGATGACAATTTTTCGGACTTTATTTTAGATTGACGCTTCTTAGCCGTTCTTTAGATGCTCTTCGGATGTTTTAGGCTAGGCCATTAAGCACTTTCAAAGTAGAAGGGGCGTTGCAATATCCAAATGGCATCATCGTAAACTGCCATAGTCCAGGCCCAATAGAAAAAGCTGTATTTTCCTTGTCTTTGGGATCTATTTTGACTTGACAATATCCGCTCTTTAGATACAAGGTTAAGAACCATTTGGATCCGGCCCGGGTGTCCAACGTGTCATCATTCGACGGTAGTGAATAACTATTTTTCTTTATGACATCGTTGAGCCGACGGTAGTCAACCCAAAATCGTCCATCTTCTTGACTAACATCACGGGTGAAGTCCACGGGCATGTCGAAGATTCAGTAACGCCATCTTTATCTGTATCCGAAATAATATTCTTAGCTTCCTCTCGTTTGGCTAGTGGCAATCATCTAGCACTTTGTCGTATGGGAGTAGCATCGCCGGTATCTATTATGTGACGCACGATATTTGTCCTGCCTTTTGAACCCTTGTCGTATTGAAACAAGTTTTGATTCCGGTGCAACAGATCCCTAATTTCCGACTGTTGGTTAGGACTTAAGCCATTGCAGAAAGGCTGCTTTAATTCTTCAGGAACCTTGCCCAATCTTTGCTGGATGCTATCGACTTGACGAACTACCGAAGAGACCGAAATACAGTGACCGAGGATTGTGCTTTCTTCAACGTCTAGGGATAGCCATTCACATTCATTGCGCGGACCGGTACCACGCTGCCAGTTTGAACCAGTCTTCCCAACCAGCATCCCCTTTTCGGTCTTCTTCTCATAGTTACTTGGCTCGATAAGGATGACGCTTTTTGCTGGAAGATCGCAATCAAAACTGCATCCACCATTAACTCACTGCGTTCTGGGAGGATGGTGTTCTGAGCTACTTTCACTCCTACCCCAACTTCGTCTCTTCTTTTATCTTTAGTACTCCGTGCTCCAACTTCACTTTACACCCATAAATTTTCAAAATATTCGTGCCGAGGTTACGTCATTTTCATTGTCAGTTACCAATATCGATATTTAAGGATAGCATTTCCGATGGTTATTTAAGCTTCTATCTCTCCATAGACCTTTGCGGTAGCCCCAGTTGCTGTCCAATTGGTTGGCAAAAAACGTCCGGATGTCTCGATAATATTGCGTCTGGCGATCGTTTTCGTTGCGTCTGTGTCCGGTAGAAAAGCAGCTTCCATTTACATCAACATAAAAACTATTAAAATTATGCTCCAGAGTCGCAGTTCGTGTTTCTGTGGCGTGGACTGCATCATTAGGAGTCGACAAAAGCTCTTTGCTATTAACCCGTTTTCGTTCTCCTGCATGACTTCATGAGCGCAATCGCCTTTTCCTTTTCCTCATTACGTCTGCAATCTTTTTGGCTAAGTTTTCCACGGGTGTCTTATTCATCGGTATCTGTCGACAATTCTCTTATATTGGTAAGCCTCCTAGTGGCCTGTCTAGCAACTTCAAATTCTAGTGCGTGTGTAAGTGCATAAATCAATGTTTTCTGTCTAGCCAACATCCAGTTTTTATGTCGTTGGTGTGGTCAATAAATATTAGAACGGCTAGTACCTCCAAAAAGTTATCTGGTGCTGTTGGGTATGAAATACGTACAAGACGAGCTATGTCTGCCTCAAATTCTTGGAGAGTTTCGCCCAATTTTTGTGCTTGATTTTATATATGTGTGCGGTAAAACTTCCTCTAGATGAGCATGACTATAACTCATTTCAAGTCGTTTGACGAACTGCCTATAGTTCTTTTGTTCGTTAATGGGTACAGTCTATAAAATAGCATCTCCAAGCAGAGCAATTAAAGCAGCCGCCTTTTCGATTTCCGACCATCCATTCACTCTAGCAGCAGCCTCAAATTGTTTTTTGTAATTTGTCCAAGAAGATTTACCACCAAAAGTTGGAGGCTGGGCTTTGGTCCTCATCATATCGGCACACTACACTGGCCGTTGTTCCTGCCTTCATTAGACTTTCCGGGCATAGTAATAGAAGTGATCTTGATCGATGCACTCAACTTACCCTATATTTCTTTTATTTTTTCGTCAAGGGTGTCAATTTTCTCGCCCTATTCATCTATTACTAGTTTTAGTTCGTTAATTTCGCTCTTGCTTCATTTTAACGTCGATTGTTCTGGAAAATTTTTCTTCTAGGCCATCAGTTTTATTGGATAATGTGTCCATGTTCGGTCCTAAATCTGCTATATTTGTGTAAAAAATGTGCTGAGTCCTTACCATCATCTAAGGCTTGGTTACGTCGGAGTTGTAATACGGCTTTATTTCCAATAATTTCCAAATTTCTTTTCTCTATTTCACGTTTCAAGTCCGCAAGTCGAAAAGCGTTACTTTTTTGGCGGCCATGCTCCCCTCCATTTATTTTAATTTATTCACCACTTACGTTACAAATGCGAAAATATCCCACACCTGACACCAATTGTAACGTTTCTGCTCTTGGTGGCGGTGAATAAAGCGTACTAATTTACTTAAAACCTACTTATCCATTGTATTTACAATTATACAAATGTATAACACAATTTATATATACATGCACTATATACAATTAACTACACATTTTTTATATAAACATAGCTCCCGCCTAAATTCGCCCCGGCCGCCGCGCCCTTTTTATTTCTGTTTCCCTGATGTACTCGAATAGCCGAGAAAACTTCGAGAAATGAGGCACTCAAGCCTTGTAGAAAGTTCCCAAACCCGGGCGCGCCAGCTGCATTCCTAGAAGGGTCGAGACCGAGCGTGACCTAATGTAGAAATCAATCAGCCGTGCTACGGGGGGTGTTTGGAAATTTGTGTGCGTGCATGTGCATGTGAGTGTGCATAGTTCTTTTGGGGAGTAGGCAGATTGAGCCCGTAGTAAAGAACTAAAACACCTTGAAAATGGCATCAAAGTGAGTGCCGAAACATCAAGAATTTCCCAATAATCAACGCGATTTAACCCGTGAACCTAATTGTCCCTCTATAAACAATAAGGATAGCATATAAAATCTCCTAGCCGCTTGTTCTCCCTGGAAAAAACAAAAGGGACAAGATTGACGTAGAATCTGAATCCGCGATCAGAAATTTAATAAAACCAGCCTAAAAAATAGCTCATTTCACATTTATATGTCAGTGGCTACATTTAAGTGGGGGAGAAGGTAGGACTTGCACTTCTTATAAGGCGTGAAGCACCTCAACGCATACCGCTCGAAAGCTTTACCATCTCACGCATAGAAGTATACTTTAACAAGGCCGCAAACGGCCTTTACGTTATACTCTAGTAAATAGCTATGTACTTGCGCTTGCGCCGCGCGTCGGCGATAATCCACGCGTCTGTCTCCATGCCGATGTCTTTATTTGCTTGTCATTTACGAATTTGCTGCTCTCCCACTCTGAAAATTTATGGAGGTGTTGCCGAAGAGTTGCTCTTTTGACTCGTATAAATTTTACTATGAAAAGTTGTTGCTAATTTCGGAAAAACATCCCGAACTTAAAAATCATTTTTTATTACAAGAACAGGATTTTGAGCAAAAACTAATAGCACCATTGGGAAGAGCAGATCAAAATTTATTGATATACATTTTTTGTTATTTTTATAGCCTCCTTACTGCAAGTACGAGCGAGTTAAACACCGCGCGCTCGGGCGAAAAATGCACCGCGAGCGGTTCATACGTCGCACGTTGGAACATGACCTGCGAACTGAGAGGTTGAGGCTCTCACATCTCCGTTCTCGCTGCTCGGTCGTGGCAGATGCTCAATTATTTTTAGTGACTGAGTAGGCCATTCGCCAGGCAACTGAGCCATAGGAATGAACCTGGGCCCTGCCGCACCGCAGTCACGTTCCTTAGCCGCGTGGCCACGTTGGTGCCCATATAATATATAAAGGAATGCAATAATTAATTTATTTATAATTGTTATGCATAAGTTAATTAAGTGCATTAAAGAAAAAGAAGAAAAGTTAAATATTCCAATTGGATACCGAAATATGGAAACAATTAAAATAAGTAGTTTATTAATCATATGCAGTTGACATAGTTTTAATTGCAAAATAAAAAATAAAATGCAGAGATTAAACGTATAATCTAGAAAAATTAAAAAGTTAAATAGCCAAGCAAATGTAGAAAAGTTAAACTGAAGATAAGAAATGAAAAACGCAATTATGTTTAAATAACAAAGACATCAAATATAAAAGAACTACTAAAAAAAATAACAGTATATAAATATTTAGGTAGTATTTTGACGGAATGTAAAAAAAGAGATGCCGAAATAACAGAGTAAATAAATTTAAAAAAAAATTTATACATTAAACAAAACAGTATTAGGGTACTAAGTATGTGTGTGTGTGTGTATATGTATTGACTCATACTGCTTCCTGGGGAAGTAGGAAAATTGAAACCCCGAGTAAAATACTAACTCCAGGCATTTAATAATGGCCTTGAAAGTGGATATTGAAACGTCGGGAATGTACGCATGCACTGGCACAAAGAGTTTATCACATAAAATAGGGACTTTTTATAAACGTCTTTTTGTAAAAAATCATGTTTTAGAAGCTTTTTCCGAGTTCTATTTTAAAGATTGACTTAGACCTTAAGGAACTTATTGAACCAATAAAAATCACAGGATATACCGACTAAAAAGGTCGCCATTGAGTGAACACCTGTTTGTACAATAATCCCCATTTTATAGTATTTTTTAATTATATGAGCTATAGCCCAACACCTAAAAATGTTTCCACTTATTTTGGAAGGGACCGAAATGTAAAAAGTTGTCTCTTGCTAAGGTCGTCATATTGAATTTTCTGATTTTGGATATTTTCCTCATCGTTAGATCTCAAATTTCAGGCTTTTAAATGATCAAAAAAGTAAAAGGTCAACAGATACAAGAATATTATTGTATGTAATCTTATTATTGTCATGAATCAAAGAAATAAAAATCGCTAATTTTTGAAAGTTTTATTTATACTATTTTTTATTTACACGTAAAAAGAATGCGTTACTATGTATTTCCCTAAATTATTTTCTGTAAAATTCGTTCTTCTATCAGTCAAAATGTGTTTATGTTGTGAAAATGAACGTTCCACATCACAAGAAGTGATGGGCGCGTATTTAAAACAAGTTACTTCTTTAGGGGACAAGCTATCCATTATTCCTACACCCTCTCCCCGGCAATTATGATGTTGGTGATTTTTTCCAATCCGGTTTTTTCCAAAACCATAGCAATTTTCTGACGAATCTTTTCTCCATTGACTCCAGGAAAGTTCAATGGAGCTTGATCCACTAACTTTGTGTTCTCCGGGAGGGGTAGAGATGGATCTTTCAATTGCTTGATTAACCCTGGAAGATGGCTAAAATGGGCTCCAATGTAGCCTAAATCAGCCACTACAGAATCAGAAGAAAATGCAGCTTTGCCATCTTTCAGAATTAGGCCTATGTCTTTGCACCCCGATTTTTCCTTTTCCTCGCACAAGTGATCTACAACCTGTGAAGACAATAAAAACAATTAAGGTTTTGAAATAGACAGATCTAACATTTACTTAAAAAAGAATTTGAATATGCACCTTTTTAATTTCTCCAAAATTCTTGTTGTAATATAGAGCCGCCTTCAACCAAGTCCCCCAACAAGTGATGACGAGAGCTGGAGGAAGGGAAGTCTCGGGAAGCATATTTTTAAAGGTAGCGTACCTGCTGGGGGCTTTTAGAAAAACTTTCTTAACTGCTGAAATTAGAGATTGAGATCGGGGAAAAGATTTCTAATTTCTTCCGCCACGCGATGCATGCTACGGGCTAAGCCAGTTAAGTGTATCATTTTTTCATGAAAAAGCACTAAAGATTTTGCTGCTTTTACCATCTAGGGGCTCAATCTGCTACCAGCAGCAAGAGGCGGTCGTCCCGATCTTCAGAAGGCCACAAAATTTCTATTGAAATTAAAGGGAAAGAGTAAATTAAATCTGTGTAGTTAGTTCTTTTGAAATCTACTTAATGCCGCCTTTACTGTACAGGCTTTCGAGGTAGATTTGCAGCATCCAAAAATTTTGATAAAATAAGACGAGGCTTTGTGCCATTTGGAGGGAGGCCAACAACTACAGCATTTACAACATATCGTCCAAGGCCGTCCGTGCTCTAATCAATTGAAAGCCAAATAGGATTTTCCCCTACTTCCTCTCGGATGGATGTTATTACTTAAATTTTTTTAGGAAAAAAATTGTATTTAGTACCATATTTTATATTAAAACACGTTATCTGTGTACTTATTGTGTCGTACATATTTTCAATTCCGAAGCCTCGATTCGTCCGGTATTGTTTTTGAAGCGTATTTTGCTAAAAAAAAATGCGAAATACGGGGTTTGATAGCTTGGACCATGGAATATTGGCAGCTAAAAACGCCACGCAAAGATCTTTTGAAAATGTATGCTGGTCCAATGATTTTTCTTGCATAGCAGTCAAAAGCACTTGTGTTGGCTTTTTCGAAGTCTACATCTTTAGCTCGTGTCAGATGCCCGGACGAGCCTGAATGTTGATCTACATTCAACCTGAAATAACAAACAAAATTAATGAAACGGTTACTTAATTAATTAATATGGTGCTTGCGTATTTTAGAATACTCAGATATTGCAAGTGAAATTCTGAATTAAAAAAATGCAAATGTACACTTACCTCTTTAATATAGACTTCACAAAAAATAATTTTTCCGTCAGTTGTGTAGATATCATTTCAGAAATCTATTGACTCAAATATGAACTACAGCTTTCTTTAACTTTTGGCATTATTTGACGAAAAAAATTTCACAAAGAAATGGGAATAAAGACAAAACAGAAATTCTCAACAGTCACTTAAATAAACCGTACTGCTTCACACAGAGTTGCACACACAAATACGGCACACACAATGCAACTTTGGCATGTGGATTTCTGTTTGGAACAGATTGAGCACTTCTTAGAAGAAATGTTTTCTTTATGAAGGCAGTGACCTTCGGTTTATAGGTTTTTCCATCATTAGTGACTCATGCCTAAGAAGGCAGTAGAAAAGCACGTGCTCGCTTGTGTACAATGTACCTATTTTTTATTTTAAAATTCCGAGAAAAAATTTTGCGTCTTCAATTTTTTAAAAATTCTCGTTACATACCGGAAAAAAAGGCACATATTGTTATAAATTGTCAATTTAGGCAAATTTTAGGCAAAACCCTTCAAACAGGCAATTTTTTCTGAAAACAAATTTATAATTTATTAAAATATCTATTAGCAAAATAAACAGGCAAATTCTGGCCTTTAGTAATTACATATATAGATAAAGTTTTGTAGGAAAAATAAAAAAAAGGTAAATAAAATATAATGTACTACTAATTCTTTCTCAAACAATTGCCATTTTAATGGAGTACAAGTTAAAAATAATAAAAGCATATGCATTGTTAATTCTAGAAAGAAAAATTCTGTGCTCACATTATAAAAGAACCCCTAATACAATTTCATTCTTCAGACCGGTATGCATAATGCTGTTTTGTCCCTTCGATTCAATCGGTTGTTTTATAAAAAAAACACTCGCTACATTCGCCTAGCAACGCAATGCGCACGTCAAAACCAAAACAGAAGGCGGGTCGCAATATCGGCACGAAATGTCGAAAGCCACGACAATTAAAGATGCGATGAAGAGGTGGGAAGATAAACACCCCGGGGAAAACATAGCTGATGCGACGGAAGTAGGGTTGCAGTTTCAGTGGCCGCCGATAGAAAAAATGGACAATGCCTTGTCTGGGCTGACTAATTGCAAGTGCGTCCTTGGGCCGCGTGCGGCTCTATCGACATAACATTTGGTGCTTTTCCTTTTAGGAAACTGAGCTTATCGACCAACACGATTGAGAAGGTGTCTGGGCTGAACGGGCTGAAGAACTTGAGGATACTCTCTCTGGGCAGAAACTACATAAAAAACTTTTCTGGTTTGGTAAAGCGACAAGTTTATTTTCGCTAGAAAATTAAGTTGTGTCGGTTAGGAGCCCGTGGCGGATACCCTGGAGGAGCTGTGGATTTCCTACAACTTGATCGAGAAAATTAAAGGAATTGGCGTACTGAAGAAGCTGAGGGTGCTGTACATGAGCAACAATTTGGTGAAGGAATGGGCCGAGTTCAACAAGCTGCAGGAGCTACCCTTTTTGGAAGATTTGCTTTTCATTGGTATGAGTTTTTTAAAAGAATCATTTTTATTATATTTTTAACATGAGAAAGGTAAGAATGTCTTGCTTGTTTTAAGCTGCCCCCTTAACGCAATGTGCAAACATTTCAAAGCTGTGTTCTTCATCACATAAATTTTAAATTGCTTTTTTATTTTGACAGACGTCTGAGGGCAGTAAATGGTTATGACGATATGCACAAGTGTTAATCTTACAATGAAAGTTGTTTTTGTTTTGCTTTAAATATATGTGGAACTATCTATGCCAAGCAATTCTAATTAAAAATTTTAGGAATTAAATATATGATGCATTTTGTGGCTGGAATCACCCTTTATAAAGGGCAGTTTAAATTGAACGTTAGATTTAAAATTTCAATAAAATATCTTTTGAATTGCTTTTATGATATTATTTTTACAGATTATTGAAGCACACGATATCCAATTAAATATGGAAAATGATATTTAGCAATTGGCCACCTCGGCTTCGATGTAAAACTTGGATCGCACGATGTTAAATCACTTGGCCAGTTGATATCGGAATTCTCAGTTGATGCCAAGACTGCTTTTTACAGATCCTAACGGCTATTATTCTTCAACATTTGTAACAATTGTTCTCCATTGGGGTCCATTCTGTGTCGCTGTCCTCCACCCTCTTACACCGATATTTCTAATGTCTGACGTCACTGTATCTAACCATCCTCTTTTCTTTTTTTCTTTTTCCCTTCTTCTAATACTCTCTTGCTATATCTGTGCTCTGGCATTCTGATAATACGCCCCATCCATCTTAATCTTTAGGCTTTAACATATGGAACTAGTATTCTTTTATCAAATAAAATTAAAATCTTTAAAGCACAATTCGGACGTCGCCGGTTCCCGGTCGTGTGAGAAGCATTGGTTACCGGAGTAATTCGTTCAGAGCCACGCGGAAATATACGAACGATCGTTGCTATATATTTCGTAATGTCAACATAACGTCAACGCCCATTGCGGCGATGCATTAAAGTGAGATGGAATTCGTGACTGGCACAATCGTTGGAGGGCAGCAATAGTAACGATTACTACAGAAAGTTCGTAACACTTGCATTCTCTATAGTAGCCAACCTCTTGATATGTTTTTCGTTTCCATATACCGTATTCGGTTTTTGTTCCTCCTAATATTTTTCTTAGCACATTTCTCTCCCATACTTCTAATTTCATTTCATTTTTCTTTGTTAAAATCCATGCCTCGCATCCGCACACTACCGCTGGTCTTACTACTGCCCTGTATAACCTTCTATTCACTGCTCTAGAGACGTGTTTTGATCTTAGTATTTTGTTTAATGAGCCCACTGCTTTGATTTCCTTATTCGTTCTTTTTTCTAATTCTTTGTTCTCTTCATTATTGCTAGTAACTGTTACCCCCAACTACTCAAAATAGTTCACTCTCTCAATATTATAGATTGCTAAGTCCGTCTTAAATCTAATGTATAATCCATCGTTTGTTATTTCTTGTTTCATTACTAGGTATTTTGTTTTATCTTCATTTATTCTTAATACATAATTTCTTGTAGTCTTTTCCATTTTGCTAGTCATTTTCTAGATCCTTCTTCAATCTGGTTACTAATGCTACGTCATCTGCTTAGGCAATTGCTTATTGTTTTTCTGCTAAATTATTCCTTTTGTTTGTATTTCGATATCTCTAAAAATTGCTTCCAGAACTAAATTAAATAATACCTTGGATGATAGATCCTCCTGTCTGACTCTAGTCGCTACTCTGAAACTCTTTGATTTTCTTCCTTCTGCTGCTATTTTGTTTAGCATATTTGTCAGGGTCATTCTTTGTTAAACTGATTAACTTTCTTGGGATTTTCAACTTTTTCATCGCTTGATACAGTTTGATTCTTTCTATCGAGTCATAAGCCTTCATAAAATTAATAAACAAGATATGTAAATCTAGGTTTTGCTCGCAGCTTTGATTTTGAATCATTTTCAGCGTAAAGACCTAGTCCGTCGTTGATTTTCCCTCTTTAAACTATATTCTCCTAGTAGGTTGTCATGATAGCGGCTTAATCTCTTTCTAATGATTCTTTAGTACTTTACTCAGTACTTTATAAACAACGTTAAGCACTAAAATCCCCTTGTAATTTTCGCAGTTAGTTCTGTCTCAGACATATCAGGGCGTTTTTCCATTACCGAGGCATTCGTTCTTCATGCCATATTCTCTTTATCAGTGTGGTAATTCTCTTTCTCAATTTACCTCAGGACTTCTGTGGGAATGCCATTTTCTCTTGTACTTTTAGTATTCTTGAGTTTTCTGCATTCATCTCCTATTCTCTTGATCTGTTGGTTCTTCAAGTTTATCTTGTTTTTTACTGTCTGATATTTTCACCTCCACTTTATTTAATATTTATATCGACGACGTGGTTAAACTTTGGAAACCACAAGTAAACCCAGGGATAAAACTACGAGACGACAAAAACATAAACTTACTGCTATATGCCGATGATTTAACAATAATTCAAAAGAACGAAGACGATCTGCAAAGATCAATTTTTAAATTCTCTCAAAACTACAATTTGAAAATATCTAAAGACAAAACAAAGATAATGGCCTTAAGGAAAACAACCAGTGCGATCGAAAATAATAATAGATGGAAAGACTTTAGAACAGATATCTCATTTCAACTACTTAGGCTGCGACACCACATACGAAAATGATAAAGATTAGAAAACAAGATTCATAAATTCCAAGCAATTTGCGGGACAATAAATAGAACGCTAAAACACAAAACAAAAAGAAAAAAATTTTTACAAGACCATGGCCGTCCCTCTCACTTATGGAAGCGAATCGTGGATAACAAACAAAAAACAAATTACAAAAGCAGCGGGAAATGAGGTTTCTCAGAAATGTTAAAGGTTGCACAAGGAATGATAGGATAAGAAATGAAGAAATAAGGGAAGAACTAGAAATTTTCAACGTTAACGACAAAATAGAAGAATACAGAAACAATTGGAACAACACGTTAATAGGATGACAGAAGAAAGAATACCGAAACAAATCCTAAACTACCACCCAAGAGGACGCAGAATGTAGGAAGACCGAAGAAAAGATGGTTAATCAAATGAAGTTCGGAACAGGCAGAATGGCCTAAGCCTTGACGACAGAAGAAGAAGAAAGAAAATAAAAAAGGTAAATAAAATATAATGTACTTAATTCTTCTCAAACAATTGCCATTTTAATGGAGTACAAGTTAAAAAAATCATATTTTTAATTAAAAAAATTGTTTACATTCTAAAGAACCCTAATACAATTTCATTCTTCAGTCCGGTATGATAATGCTTTTGTCTCTTCGATTCAATCTTGTTTTATAAAAACACTCGCTACATTCGCCTAAACGCAATGCGCACGTCAAAACCAAAACAGAAGGCGGGTCGCAATATCGGCACGAAATGTCGAAAGCCACGACTTAAAGATGGATGAAGAGGTGGGAAGACAAACACCCAGGAAAACATAGCTGATGCGACGGAAGTAGGTTGCAGTTTCAGTGGCCCCGATGAAAATGGACAATGCCTTGTCTGGCTGACTAATTAGTGCGTCCTTGGGCCGCGTGCGGCTCTATCGACGTAACATTTGGTGCTTTTCCTTTTAGGACTTTCGACCAACAGATTGAGAAGGTGTCTGGGAACGGGCTGAAGAACTTGAGGATACTCTCTGGGCAGAAACTAATAAAACTTTTCTGGTTTGGTCGACGTTTATTTTCGCTAGAAAAATTAATTGTTCGGTTCCGTGCACACCCTGGGACTGTTTCCTAAACATCGAAAAAATTGTCTGAAAAGTGAGTGCTGTACATGAGCAACAATTTGTGAAGGAATCAGTTCAACAAGCTGCAGGAGCTACCCTTTTGGAAGATTTGCTTTTCATTGGTATGATTTTTAAAGAATCATTTTATTATTTTTAAGAGAAAGGTAAGAATTTTTGTTGTTTTAACTTCCCATAACGCAATGTAAACATTTCAAAGCTTTGTTCTTCATCACATAAAGTTTAAATTGCTTTTTATTTTGACAGACGTCTGAGGGTAAATGGTTTGACGATATGCACAAGTGTTAATCTTACAATGAAAGTTGTTTTTTTGCTTTAAATTTATTGGAACTATCCATAATTCTAATTAAAAATTTTAGGAATTAAATATATGATGCATTTTTATTGTGGCTGGAATCACCCTTATAAAGGCGCTAAATTGAACGTCAGATTTAAAATTTCAATAAAATATCTTTGAATTGATTTTATGATTTTTACAGATTATTGCCACGATATCCAATTAAATATGGAAAATGATATTTAGCAATTGGCCACCTCGGCTTCGACTGCAAATCTTGTTTATTTTCATTAAATATATTACAATTTCGCACAAGTTCTGATCATTTTAATCAATATCACGTTGGGTTTTGTTCTTGAGATCGTCAATTGTTTGCAGATTGCTGATGTAAAACTTGGATCGCACGATGTTAAATCACAAGATATTATTGGCCAATTGATATCGAATTCTGAGTTGATGCCAAAACTGCTTTTTACAGATCCTAACGGCTATTCTTCTTCAACATTTGTAACAATTGTTCTCCATTGGGGTCCATTCTGTGTCGCTGTCCTCCACCCTCTTACACCGATACTTCTAATGTCTGACGTCACTGCATCTAACCTTCCTCTTTTCTTTTTTTCTTTTTCCCTTCTAATACTCTCTTGCTATATCTGTGCTCTGGAATTCTGCTAATACGCCCCATCCATCTTAATCTTTAGGCTTTAACATATGGAACTAGTATTCTTTTAGCAAATAAAATTGAAATCTTTAAAGCACAATTCGGACGTCCGTCCCCGGTCGTGTGAAGCATTGGTTACCAGTAATGCGTTCAGAGCCACGCGGAAATACGAACGATCGTTGCTATATATTTCGTTATGTCAACATAACGTCAACGACGGCGATGCAAGTGAGAGGAATTCGTGACTGGCACAATCGTTGGAGGCACAATAGTAACGATTACTACAGAAAGTTCAACCTTGCATTCCTATAGTAGCCAAGCTCTTGACATGTTTTTCGTTTCCATATACCGTATTTGGTTTTTGTTCCTCCTAATATTTTTCTTAGCACATTTCTCTCCCATACTTCTAATATCATTTCATTTTTTTTTGTTAAAATCCATGCCTCGCATCCGTACACTACCGCTGGTCTTACTACTGCCCTGTATAACCTTCTTTTCACTGATCTAGAGACGTGTTTTGATCTTAGTATTTTGTTTAATAAGCCCACTGCTGTGATTTCCTTATTCGTTCTTTTTTCTAATTCTTTGTTCTCTTCATTATTGCTAGTAATTGTTAACCCCAACTACTCAAAATGGTTCACTCTCTCAATATTATAGATTGCTGAGTCCGTCTTAAATCTAATGTAAATCCAAGATTCGTCACCTGTGACGATGTTATAAACGGCTTTTGAAGCACCGTAATTGTATTTCTTGAGAGAAAAAGAGAGTGAGAGTGAGAGTGAGAGAGAAAGGAGCAGTTCAACAAACACCAAGTCTGCATGCTACACCTTGTCGACTATTATCAAGGAAGACAGACAGTTGTAAATTTTTACATCATAATTCGGCATTCTGTTTCATATAACCCCATATCTCTCCATAAAATTCATTTTTGACATTTGAGTCCTTATTTTCTGTGGGCGAGTGGACATTAATTATGGTTTTTTCCATACCCCCCTTTTAATTTTATTTTACATGCTCTATTTAAAATGGCATCAAAATTTAGTACGGTTCTTTTTATTAACAATGAAACCTACTTCTAAATATGTGTTTTCTCCGCCGCTAGTGAGAAAAAATGTATCCTTGTATTGTGTTTATTCCAGTTTCGTTTTTGTAGTGCGAGTATGTCTATTTTATATCCATTATTCTTCGTTTGTTCTCCTTACGTTCCATGTTCCTATTCTGATCACCTCTTTCTTTGTGCTATTATTATATGTTTGACATATTTGTTTTACTTTAACTCCCATGACGTTATCCGTTTTCGTTGCCAAGTTTATTATCCTTTTTTCCTATCTTTTTGCATTATTTTTTGACTAATTGCTTTCTCAAATATTTCTTCATCGTTAATTATTATTTTTTGGAAGCCCATCTAACTCTTCCTTGTCCTTTTTCCTAGTTTTTCCTCTATCTCCTTTTATTCCTTGCCTATATCATCATTTATAAACATTTTAAGTCCTTCAGCCCGTTCAGTTTTTTCTGTCCTTTATTATTTTCTCTTTGTCTGTAGTATTATTTCGTTCTACTAGGTATACTTTACTATTTTGCTTTTTTGCTCCCTTTGTTTTTACCTTTATTTGCGTAGTCCTAGTTATGAAGTTTAATATTTCTTCCTTAATTAAATTTTGATTATGTGCCTCTACTTCTATTCCCTGGATTACAACGTTGTTCCTCCTTTTTTCTTTTTTAGGCTATCTACTCTTTTTCCAGTTCTCTTGTTTCGTTTGTTTGTTTTCTCCCCAAGTTTTCTTACTTCTTCCCTATATTCTTTCTGCTCGGCTCCCAATTTTATCATTTCTGGTGTTAAGTTCTGTAGCATGTCTAATACCCTCACCATTTTGTCCTCATTCTCTCCGCCTTTCGGATGCATTTTCAGAGTTCTTTTACTTGTTCTAATAAGGCTTTGTTTTTATTCCAAACCTCCTTTTTTCTCTCATCTGTTGAGTACTCGTCGTCCATGGTGCTTCACAGTTTTCCCTGCAAGTCGCGATGGATGAGTTGCCTGATTCAGTTATTTTCCTTTAATTTACGTATAAACGGCGAAGTCTGCCAACACCGCTTTCTTCTCGGTCAGCTTCCGCTGCTATGATCAGCTGTTATTTGGTTAACCTCGCACTTTATTTTTGGGTTCCTCGATTATTATTGCCCTTATTTTTACTTCTGCACTAAACTCACACTTTGTTCCAACTAACGTATTTATATATATTTTATTTCACTACACCCCTTGATTCTCAAGATTAAAGTAGTTGAAAACTCAAATACTACTTATCTTGCTTATAACAAGCCTGATAACAATCGCAATTCACAGTTACAGTATTGTCAGTATAATCTCGTCACCTGCTCAAAGTCCACACCAAACAGTTGATTGTTAGGGGTGCGTTTGCTTTTTACGAGTTACACGAGAATTTTTCGAAACCAAAATGCGACAATTTTGTTTTTTTACGAATCCGTCATTGCTAAAGATGATTTTTCGACTAAACTAAGAATTTACTTCATGGTGTTCTATATTGAACTATTTAGAAAGTATTTACCGAAAGAGTTTCTCAAATCTTACAGTTGAGCACGATGCCGAGTCGATGTTTTCGAATTTTCAGCGATACTATGGCGATACTATGGCAATATTTTCACGCTCACTTACTCTACGTTGATCCTCACGATTTCCTGCATTCTTTACCAATTCAGTTTTATCAAATTTTGTAATTAATATTGCGACAGTTGATTCATTTGATGCACTATTTCGACCGAAAATTTA
This sequence comes from Sinelater perroti, assembly GCA_036346155.1. Taxonomy (NCBI): domain Eukaryota; kingdom Metazoa; phylum Arthropoda; class Insecta; order Coleoptera; family Elateridae; genus Sinelater; species Sinelater perroti. The sequence goes on from JARFIY010000276.1 coordinate 1,725,809, forward strand.
GCCGAATTTGCAATGAATTTTGTCAATAATAATTTGCTGATCGCAAACCAAAAAAAGGCACGACGTTTAAGCCCGCCGTTCAATTGGGGCCACTTTATGTATGTCGCGTTCTCTTCGTTTGGATACGAATGACCGAATAATATAAATACGGCGTCGATCTGTTTTCATTGAAAAAAATGAGTCCAATAATGCGTCTGTTAATGTACACCAATTATTAACTATTGTTATAATGTTGTATAATCTGAAGAAAGCCCCATCCAAAACATCCCTCGCATTTTCAAGGGCAAGAACTTTTGGAATTATCTGCATGTTGTAATATTATGTAGCTAGAACGCAACTTCCTGTTTATTATGTTGGCACAATTATTTCAGGGACCTGTTTCATCTCTTCAGCATCCTGTTTTAGATATCTTGTATGTTCTCAATTTCCTTATTATAACTGTACCATAAGAAATCTACTACATTGCTGCACGAAACATCTGCGTAAGGAAATTTCCCACCAAATTGTTTTTATTTTCGCACATTGCTATCCTAACTATTAAGAATTTGTTGTTCACTGTCAATGTTATAATATTTTTGTCAAGATAAGAACTTATGTATTGTTACGTTACTATAATTAGCATTTCCAATTATTGTGATTTTGTATTTAGAGCAGCAGAATTAGCTGGCAAAACAGGAAAAACACAATTATTGTTAATTTTGTTCAATTAATCGAAATTATTAGTTGAAGATGAATGTTTAGAACTCTTTCCAAACATCCATATGACATTATATACAGTATTAAGAAAGTTGGAGTTAAAAAATATAGGTTGCAATGTATTTAACAATTTTGTTAATTCAAAACGCGGCAGAAATTTTGTATGTATCTTACGGCGCCAATACTTTGTTTAAAGATTGAAGATACGAAATGAAAATAGTGCGGTTCCAGTGTTTTTTTTTAATTTTGAGCCTATTGGTATATAAGTGAAAACAAGTTACAAAAAAATGGGTTGGTAGTAGTCGGGACTACTAACGTGAGATTTCCGTGAAAACGTCGCTTTGTTCCCCGACTAATTTCCCCCCTCCATTGTGTCGTACGCGAGGCTGGGGAAATTTCGGTTGGTTTGCTTATCGCTTTCAACCTTCCTCGTTGTCCTCCGTCCAGTAGCCTTCGAGTATTAGTCGTTTCAAACTCGACCATTTTGGTGTCGTTCATAATTTTGGAATGATACTCAGTATTCGTACCGAACGTTTTCACGTTAAAATAGTCCACAACTTTGTTAATGTCATCAAGTATCAGTATTGGGTGGTTTATCTAAATCATTTTAAAATTTACGAAGTGCCAAAAGCTTCCGGCCTGACTATAACGGTAATGCCAAATAGCAAGATCTTTAGCAATCTTTAAAATTTCAATAGCCGTTATGTCGCGTAGCAAGTCACTTGAGTTGGTAGTGCTGTATCACTTTGCAGACTGTTGAAAATCGAGTACCGAGCCGTATTAAATATCTCACTAAAGGTTTTAGTTCCAGTGATATTAAACAATGTTTGAATGGTGTCTACGTGAACATTTGTATTCATATTATACTGTAAAGGAATAGGCAAAACAATTTTGTTTGGGGTGAGAAGGCATCGAAGACAAACCACGTGCAGGTCAGCCAGTTGAAGTGTTTTTGGAAGAAAACGTCGCCCTGGTCGAGCACGAAGTGCTGCAAGATGAGCGTTTAAAAGTAAAAAAAAAAATCATCAGCAAAGTTAGGACTTTCCAATCCAGTCACACGACGCATTTTCCATAAGCACATTCACATGAATGAGGTTAGTGCAAAATGGGTACCCCGACTTTTGTCAGCGGTTCAAAAGCAGCAAATTGTGACTAGCTCTAGCCTGTCTTTAAAACTCTGCCGCAACAACAAAGATGAAACTATTCAATTCATTGTTACAGGGGATAAAACCATGATCCTGTGGTATGATCCCTTTGTAAAAAGCGAGTCAATGGAATGGCGTACACCGGACGAAAAATGGCCAAGGACGGTATAGGTTGTTCAATCGGCGAAAAAGATCATCGAAATGATCTTTGGCGATTAAAAAAGAATTTTGTTAATTAATATTAAGGAAAGTGGTAAATGGAGAGTATTAATTATTATGCTGGCTAACTATAAATTGCAACACGTTATCAAGGAAAAGAGGAATAGCAGGCCGAGTCCAACGGTTCGCCCCTATTCATAAATGGCAATTCCTCATCTACCTTACAACCAGAGCTAGCCCTCAATGCTTTTTCAAAACAGAAAAAAGACCTTCAAGGTAAAAAATTTAACAACGATGAAGTGTTTCAGGAGGTTGTTTTGAGAGATTTTGCAGATAAAGATTCAAAGTATTTTTCTAAGGGTATTTATTGAAATGCCAATTTCGAGATGTAATATATGTGTTGAAATACATGGAGACTGTATTGAAAAATAACTTACCTTGTACTTAGATATTTCTCTTAATTCTTCTAATGTTTGGAAGTGCGAAAAAAACATAAAATATCTTGTATATTTACGTTTCGTATTTGGTGTGCCCTTTTTCTTTGTATCTAACAATAAGCATATACAAAAGAAACCTACGGATGTTTTTCTTACGCATAAGAATAATTAATATTACATGGAAAGGTTTTTTTTTTTAAATAGAAGTAGAAGGTTTGGACATTTCAACCAAAGTGAATTTAACAAATCTTAAACACTAGAAGTGTTGATAAGCCAGTAGCGGAAGTGCCATATGCGATTAAACTTAAAAGTTACAATCTTTTTATTAATATATTGAAGAGATACAAAGATGTTGGGTTTGCGTAATAATAAAATACAGGATATATTCATAAATTATAGAAACTGCTTAGTAACTTGATTTTTTTCTAGAAATATTCATATAAAAAAATGAGGTTAGTTTTGTTCACATTCATATTATGTGAACAATGCTGTAGTTTTAGTTCAATATTCAGAAATTTATATGAATTTAGCTTTGATTTTTTCAGGAAACCCGCTTTATGATAATTTAGAAGAAACGGCATGGAGAAATCAAGCTACCACACGTTTGCCAAACTTAAAGAAACTGGACGGTGAAACGGTCTTGCGTGAAGATGCCGATGAAGAAGAAGATTAAATTTAGGTTTTTATTTATTTCTATTATTATACCTCTGTATGCTTATAAATTAATATGCATTTGATTTATAATAAGAAAATAAGTTCTAAACTCAAGTTTTTCTTTTCAACTCAATTATTAATCTTATTGAAAAGACAATATGAAGAACTAGGACTTTGTTATTTGTTCGAAACATGCTATTTGAACATGGATGGGGCAGCATTTGATATATCTTGTCCCGCCCCCCTTCAAAATTGTCTGTTTTATTACTATAATGTTCAATTTTCGTTGGAAAAAAGGACTAGTCATTATAGCATGTAATAAATCCAGCGATGTTAGAAACACACGTCGCAGTCTTCTAAATAAAGCATTCCAGACAGCTCATAGAAATTAAATCTGTAAATAGAAGGAAATTAGATGTTATGCGTTACTAGTTTGTGGCTAAGAGGTTAAGGTGCCTTGGTGCGGATTGACCTGAGTTTAATCATGGCCTATTCATTCACTAAAAATTAGCGAGTGTCTAAGGGGTAGTAACGCAGTTGTTTCAAATGGGATGCTTGTCACATCAGCCTAAATCAGACCTTTTAATTCGCAGTTCATACTTCCTTCAAGATATGGCTTGTAAGGGGGAAAATGGTGAATATATTTCGGTACAATGGAATTTCGTTATAATCATAGGATAAAGAGTTATAAAAAATATATAATATATTTATGCTTTCATTAATCCACCTCTTCCTCACGTGTAGGAACAAAAAGAAATCGTTAGGGACAAATCAAGACTGTATGGCGGATGACTCATCAAATTGATGTGGGTGCTGAAAAAGCTAGTTATTTGCGTTGATGTGTGTTCTTGTTTCTCTGAAGACTTCTGATAAACAAATGGTTGTGAATTGACCGTTTTACGATTCTCTAAAACTAAGGTTAGCATATGTTCAGTTTTTCCAAAATAAAAAAGACCATTCGATTCTAAGTGCTTCGAACGCGTACAACTTTTGTTGCGTTTGATTCATCTTGGAAGACCCATACAGTCGATTGCTGTTTACTTCCGGGCTAATACGCATAAATCCAAGATTCGTCACCTGTGACGATGTTGTAAACCGTAATTGTATTTATTGAGAGAAAAAGAGAGTGAAAGTGAGAGAGAAAGAAGCAGTTCAACAAACATCAAGCCTGCATACCACACCTTGTCGACTATTATCAAGGAAGACAGACAGTTGTACAACTGTTTGCCTCCTAAATTTGACTAATAGCATCTAAAATTCTGTAGACTTGTTGAATAATAGAATGGCTTTATCTAAAATCAAAATAATGATTCAGGATGATGTCATTGTCCTCTATTATTGATATTAATTTTGTTTTTCTTTCAGTAGTATACCTAATACTACTGTAAACCAATTGGCCTGCAGGAATTCTGTTTTTACATTAAGTAATTCCATACATGGAGTAAGCTGGTAAAGTGCCTCCAGGAAGCTTTTTATCTCTAATTCTTCATCCATAGTAATTTGTGACGGGATTGGTTAAAAAAAGCTTCCTAGATATTGTGTAACTTCTGTACGTGCTCATAAATTATTTTTGCAAGATATTTAATTGGGCTTTAATTTTGAAGCTCTTCAATATTTCAACAATATCTTGAATTTTGCTAGATTTTTTTTAGCAATTTCTCTTTTGACTGCGAGTTAGTTTTTGTTTGTTTTTTTTTGAGATTTTAGTTGTAGATGCCATGCCGCATCTTGAGCTATTTTAGTGAGTTTTTGGGCAGCTACAATTTAGATTTGTTTGTAATTTACATTTCCAAGTTATAATGAACGTTGTATGCCTATAATAGCATCAATCTGTATTTTTGGTATATAGTCGTACCGGTATTTCTTTTTTTATTATTAAAAACTCATTGTTGCAATCATCCAAACACAATGTTATCACGGGATCACCTGCAGCAATATTTTGCGTTGTAATTGCTTATTTACTGCATAATTCAGAGGACAGTAATTCCCTGGTCGTTTTATCAAGATAATTTTCATTGAATGCAGAGTAATTAATGATATTTAATATTTTTTTTAAATCAGAATAGTTATGCCACCTCTAATTTGTTTGTCTGTATCTGGATGATTCGTCGAGTAAGTCTGATAATTATATATTTTAAAATTTGTTTGCCTACAAAAATGAGTTTCGGGTGTAACTGAAATGTGCATTTCGTTGCGTTTAAGGAATATTTCAGTCTCGTTATAATTTGGAAGGGTGTTTCTAAATAGAAGCATGTCAGTTACATCTGATTTGTTATGGTTTGTATTATATGTACTTTTGAACGACTTTTTTGTATTTTCAATTTTTTGCTCTATTATAAGTTTCAGTGAAGAAAGCACTATAACTACACTCATATACCTATGTGCTAGAACCACTGGACCACTGAAAGTAAAGCATCAATGAGAGAGAGGGGTGGTGGCAGAGATAGAGAAAAATTATATTAATCCAGGAAATTATATTTATAACCACATCAACAACCACTACTACTCTACTACACCATCGTTATATTTGTTATTTGTTTCAAAGCAATTAGAGAGTAGTAAAAAATATTAAATTTTTAAATTTTAATAACTATAGTGATGAAGACAGACTTGAAGGAAAGATGTGAAATAGAAAGCTCATTAAAACATTTTTAATTTCTGAAAACACATGAAAAGGTATTATCGGAGTCGGAATTATTTTTCACTCTGATTTGGATATTTCTAATGAAAAATAATCGACGAAGAGACGGAAGCCAGATAGCTTTTGCTTGGTTAAAGTCTTTGGAGCAACTGGTGTATCTCACAGACTTTATAACAGTTAAATAAATTTCACCATTTTATTAAAAGCATAATAAAACGTGCCCATTTCCAAAAATTAATAAACTATTTCTTATTACTAACGAAAAACATTGTGACAAAATTCTTATTTTTTATATGACTACGTAATAGAAAAATCTAAGTCGGTAGGTGTTTCAACACACTTGATTGAAACATGGTTAAATGTTACTTTGACCCTATAACTTACTGTAACTGTTGATTTTCTTTTTATTTTGACAATAAAAATTAAAGAAAAGCATAATTCAATAGTCTTTTTGGCTGCTACTATTCAAACAAGTGATCCTTATTACCCGGAGTGTGGGGAATGCTAATAATTGCCATGTGAACCAAAACACAGTCAATTTGAATCACTTGCAATATTTATATAAGTGTAGGTATTATGACGAGTCTGTATGGGAAAGTTGTACTATTATAAAGTTTACGATTAGATTCATAACTATACAAAACATTTCACCAATAAGAATTCGTTTATAATTTTGTATCCAGGTAGATGTTGTTAGTAAGTGGATGGTAGGATTAAAACAAGACAAATGTGTATGGTAAGAGATAAACGATCATTCATTACTAAAAAGTTAATTACAAAAGTTTTAAAACCTTATTATTTGAAAATGTCTATCAACTGAATTATTGTAAATTACGTGCATAATAACGATTACATATTACAGTAAATGGCAGCACCTTTTTTTTTAATTTCACAGACATAAATCTGGAGTTATTAGGGAAGAAAAGCAGCATCTCACACAATAGCATTATAGTGAATAAAGTCAAAGAAATTCAAGGACGTACAAGTACCAAGTAAAAACGTATGGGTGTTATGTTGTTTATCAATTTCATAAACAAGAAACAATAATAGTAATGGTTTATTTTACAACTCTGAAGATATTAAAATGCCAAAAATTTATCATATATAATGAGAGAGGGGGAGACAGAGAATGAGAGAGAAAAGGAGGGAGGGAGGTAGGTAGGTAGGTTGGTAGGAAGAGAGAGAGAGAGAGATAGAGAGAGAGAGACAGGTTATATTAATTAATCAACAATATAACAACACTTGAAAGAGAGGAAATGGAAAAATAAACAATGATTAAGAAGAAAGAACTAAATATATATATACACATACATACATACATACACATACATGTGTGTATATGTATGTATGTATGTATGTATGTATACACACAAATATATATTTTTTTTCAATTTATTTCAAGTAATGCACCTAATCTTTAAGATTAACTAACATTTTATTTATGTCCTAAGTTACTAAAGTAACACACAAATATGACGATGAAAGCAACCATTAAGGGTAAATTAACCACAAATAAAAAAAGAATCAGTAACAGAAAGGAATTAAAAATATCAATAAGGAGCATAAAGACGCTAAATAGCAAAGAACATGAAGTATTAGAAGAAATGATAAGATACGATATGCAAATATTAGATATAAGCGAAACAAGAACATACATAAGGAATATACAATCAGATAATCAGAAACAAACAAACCAAAAGAGGAAGTAAAAATAATATTTTGAGAAATAGAAAAGACTTATATGATGTGAAGCAATAAACATCAGAATAGATCTACATACCAATAACAGACATCTTTCAGGATAAAAAAAGAATCTTATGAAATAATCCAAGAGAAAACGGAAATGTACAGAGAAAAAGCAGAATACGTAATAATAACGGGAAACTGAAATGCAGGGACGGAAAAAATACTAAAGAATAATATAATTTGATGGAAAAATATGGTGGAGAGGAAACTACAAACAACAAAAGAAAATGGTACAATTTTGCATAGAAAATCAACTGGAAATAGGAAATATAATATTTGCACACAAAAATATACATTTAAAAGTACATAATATAAGCATAATAGACTAAATAAATTTTAACAAGAATACTAAACCGTAGGTAAAAGACACAAGAGTATATAGAAACACAAAGTTAGATATGGACCGTAAACTTTTGATAGAAAGATTAACCCCCATAAAAAGACATTAAGTGAGAAACATAAAAAATAACTGAATTAGAAACTGCAACAGAGGTATGTGGAATACGAAAAATAAATACATGTCTTAAAAGAACAAAATGATAAAACATACATAAATAAAAGAAATTAAACTAGAAATACTGTGAAAGTGACCAAAAGAATAGCATGTAAAAAGCTATAGGGAAAACCAAAACCAATTATGTTCAACAGTAAAGAAAATTAAAAGGAAACAAGAAATATAAAAGGTAAGAATAAGTTAATAACGATAAAAGAAGAAACAGTTGAAACATAGAGGAACCATATCAAGGAGAATAGATCAGAGAACTAATGAAATGAGAAATTTATATGAAATGGATAATACGGAATAACAAACGCAGAAATAAAAACCGTAGATAGTTCTAAAAATAGAAAATCCAATGGAAAAGATAAACAAGCTTTACAATGAATACAGTTAGATAAGTAAAAAATTACAGGGTGTTTCAGAAAAAATCATAACTATTTAACTTTGAGTCCGTTTTGATAGAACAATGTACTGTTAGAAACAGGGAATTATTGATTTTCACACGGTTGTCGATAAGTGGCACCAGCGCACTTCGTTCACCTGCTACTTCAGTGTTTGTCAAGATGGCGACTGTACAACAGAAATCATCTTATGTTCCGCATTTCGCAAAGTGTGAGTCCGTAACAACTGTTTAGCGAGATTTTTGGTGATAATATGGTGTTAAACTTCCTACCACTCAGAGCATTAAGTGATGGTATAGACAATTCCAAGACGCGGATTTTCTGGGTAAAGAAATATCCAGTGATCGTCACTGTGTGCGATTTCTTTGTGGGGATTTATAAAAGACTGCGTTTATGTGTCCCATCTTCCAAGTACAGTGGTCGAACTGTGAAACTCCATAATAGCAGCCATGGATTCAGATAGGCTACCAAGAGTGGCATATTGAGCATCCATGATTTGGTATGTAAAAAAACTTAAAAGTACCCCTGTAACATGAAATTAATCTTAAAATTATGAGAAGATAAAAATATCCCAAAGGAATGGAAACAGAACATAATACCCTTATATAAAAAAGGAAGCACCAGTGAAAATAAAAATTGCAGTTTCACGTTTAACATAAGCCACATTAAAAATATACATCAAAAGTCGACAGGATCATAAATGAAGAACAAATAGTTTTCAGACCAAGAAAGCAGACACGAGATAACAGAAATATTATAAGAATAATAATTAAAAAACATGGAAAAAGCTCTATTTAGCATTTGTAGACTAAAAGCTGAGTTTGACAATATATCAAGATAACATTTGCAAAACAATTAAAAGTATATACAAAAAATGCAAACTGTAATGTAAGAATAAATGAAGAAACTTTTCTCCATGTCACTTACAATGATAATATTTAGAGGAAGAACAAAATGTATGTATGTTTGTATGTATATATGTATGCATATATATATATATATATATATATATATATATATATATATATATATATATATATATATATATATATATTGGACAAAATAATGAAAACGTAAATCGGAACACATTTATTAATAATATATTAGTCCTGTAGCATGCTGTACTGCTTGAATTCTAGACGGAACAGACTGATACAAGTCCTGAATAATAGTGAGTGGAATTTGAAGCCATTGTTCATGTAGCACAGCCTCTAGCTCAGGTAGACATGAAGAAAGTGGAAATCAACGCCGAATCCTGTTTTCTAAAAACAGCCCACAGAGACTTGATGATATTCAGGTTTTGAAACCGGGTTTGCCAGAAAAGTTGTTGAACCTCATCAGCATGCTCTTAAAACCACTCTTGAATAGTCAGCGATGTTAATGGAGGCATTATCATCCTGAAATATGGCATTCCTGTCTCAATATAAAGTTTGCATCTTTGGGTGGACTTGGTTACTCAAGAGTTCTCTCTACACTGCTGCTGTGTCCCAATGGTGTAACGTGACAAAGGGGGCTGCCGAATACCATGCACAGACCATAACAGAACCACCACCATGTTTGACAGTCAGGCGAAGATAGTCCGTATAGTATGCTTCAGAGGGTGTTCGCTAGGCAAAATGCCTCCAGTAGTGCGGAATGACTCGTTCGACCAAACCATGCTTGGTAATAGTAACACGCACATGAATACCTTTTATGTAGTTCTCGCCTCATGATTTTGGATGACACTGGGGTGTTTAGGTGCCGATTAAGTTCTGTAGTAACTTTCTCGGACGTCGTTTTTTTCTGCGACGTCACAATATGTTTCAAGGCTCGGCAGTCTTTATCCTGCAGCTTCATCTTTTGATCACTATTATGCTTCACTGATCCTGTTGTACTGTGTATGGGGTCATGACTTTTAAGATCATGCCTTGTATTACACTACAACCACACTGTTTCACTCTACTATTAGTACACAGTCCATATTACCTCAACAAACAAGAGACGATTTAAAAAATGTCCCCACTTTTGACAAATGTTTTCATTATTTTGTCCAATACCTGTAAATCAACATGTATTTATATAAAGAAAAAATTTATATGGCAACAGACCAGTTTTTATTGTTTTGGCATTAATGAGAAGGGGGAAGTTTTTATTCAAATTTTAGTAGCTATTCTAGTTGGTGGTAGAGAATAAAATAAATTTGGGCTACCCTAAGGTAATCATCTAAATAAAACTTGGGGAAATGTTTTCCAAATCAGGCTACATCTTGTTAATAGGAAAAATAAAGAAACATCTGTATATTTGTATTGTCACTATGGCAACTATTTTTTTTTGGGGAGGATAAACACAAATTCATAATGTATACTTATGTGCAATTTATTATTTGCAAAGTGCAAAACACCATAAAAATTTACAATTCCCATTTTCCATAGAACAATTAAAAGTGTGAAACTATACAACTACGACCCATAATTTTCAGTTTTCATATCATTCAAACCTAGTTCTTCATTTTGTTGAAAGGTGCGCTCATAATGAATTATCCTAAGAGCATCGTCTGGTTTGTCATCTTCCATGCTCTGCAAATTTAAATTACAACTGTAATCATACCAGTGAACATTCTCGATTAACCTACCTGGATATAACTGTTACCTGCAGGGTCATCCAAGATGAATGTAATTTTCATGCGACCTTCTATAATTTCATCAAACTTTTGCAAAAACTGCGCCATTTGATCTTTGCTTCCTTGGTCCAACGAATCTTTGAAGATGTGATCATCAAGCTGCTTCTTCATTGCTGTCAACAGACCCTCAATTGTAGTGAAACGGCCATTTAAAGCGTTGCAGCCTACTTCCATTTCCAGCTCTGGTATTTCCAAGTGGCAGGTTTCCGACTAAAGCAATATGATTTTAAAGTTCAGACATTCAGCCTGCACTACTTACCTTTAATAAATCTCGAGATAGGTCTTCCTTCGTAGTCACATCAACTTCAATGCGTACACCTTGCGGCTCAACCCCTCCCCCTGATTTTACTTCATTTGTACGGTCCCCACACGCTTCACAAATTGTAGCCATAATCACAACTTCTTTGAAGTAAGGAATGTCTAATTCAAATAGATTAGAAGTTAGTTTTCAGCCTTAATGTATGTTGTGCAAAAATACTTGTAACTTTCATATTTGTTGTGCAAGGAGCATTGCACCTGGTGCAATCGGTGGGAAACTGTAGAACTTCACCTTGTAGGTTTTCAAATGTGAATTCCTCTTCAGTAGTAGGATGTAGTAGGACATTCTTATTGTCTGAATTAACCTAATAAATAATCTATAAGAGTTACATTAAAAAAATTACACTATTTGGTTATTAATTACTGGACAACTTCTGGAAAGTGGAATTGACTGTTTTTTTGGCTAATTTCTATAAGGTACCACATAACAGTTTTAAATATTAAAAATCAGGCTTAGTTACCCTTTTAAAATTAACTCGAAATGACAAAGTAAATAAAATACTATTTATTTGATACCATACAATGTTTTTTGAAATCAAATGATATTAATTGCAACAAATGGGTATTTTGATAAGACTATACGAATAATACGGCTTGCAAATTGGAAGGTCAAGGCTTCCATATGTTTGCTCTTACTGCTTCACTGTCGTATAATGTCTGATATAAGGTGAAACATCACATCTCAGGTCACCGACATTATCCTTTATTTGAATTGAATAGAGGACGCAATCATTTTTAGTGATTGAGTCCAAGATTGAACTAAGGTTCATCTGCACTAAAACCAGGTTTCTTAATCACTTAACTGTTAACTGTTTTTTTGCATATGCAAGATAAAAATAAATGCTACATAAGGTGAATTTTAACAATTGATTAAAATATTTTTTAAAAACCAGAGAAAGAATGCAATAAAATCATAAATTACAAACATGATTTCATAACCAAATGAAAATCATTATTAATATACAATAAAATCTTTATATGGACCTACAAAAAATATGCAGCACAAATCAAATTTTCATATTATTTTCTTATATGTGTTTATTTTTATTTGCGACATTCATTGTTTTGGTTAAATATAATCTAGCTATTCAGATTCATTTTTAACAAAATTTGCAACTTTGATGGATTGTGAACTTTAATTGTTTTGTAAGGATGGCATTTGTATTTTAAAATAACTGATCAATACATGTCTGTCATATAGTACAACATAAAAAACATTATGATTCCTTAAAAATAACTTCACTTAATGTTTTTATTTAGCTTCATACACTCGATTCACTACGTTCTTGATCACTTGTAACAATGTAGTTGCTGGTGCAGCATTAATTTCCTTTGCAAGTCTTTGTGTTTGGATCTGGTGGATGTATTAAAGCCACCTGTCATTTTAAGAACTTCATAGGTAAAAAACTCAAGTTGACAGTTTGGTCACTTGAACCAGTTGAGAAATGTGCCTAAATCTTGTTGGAAGTAAAATTTGTCCAGATCGCATATTGTTGGAAAGATGTAATCAGCTCTCCAAATATTGTTCTGATGCTATAGTTATTTTATCCCCCAAGAAGTAAAACAAATACAATTATCAAAATGTTGGCGGTTCACACTATTATAGTAATTTATGGATCTCCATTGTTACTTTTTTCTGTAGGTGTGTATACATTTATGATGATCCAACTGGCTGAATAATTTTTAAACGTTATATTGAGACTTAGAATTAATTTTAAAAGATTTTTCTGTGAAATTAAATGTTAATTTCGAAAAAATTATAAAGCACAAGTTATTCAGAGTACTGTCCATCGTTAGCTACAACTTTTTCCCATTTTTCTGGAAAGTGGCGGATTCCCCCGTTACTCTGACAGGACATGCATCATCGATCGAAACTAACAATTACATATATATATATAGGGTAGGGCATCCAATCGACGTGTTTCCAAATAGTTTTTGACTTGTTTTGCAACATGTGGCTGAGTGTTGTCTTGCTGGAAATCACTTTATCGTGTTTTTCAGCGTATTTCGGTCGTTTTCCTTTCAATTCTCGGTTAAATTTGATTAGTTGTTTTTGATAGCTATCTCCAGTGATAGTTTCGCTTTGTTTGAGCAGCTCATAAAACACCACACCCTTCTGATCCACCGAATACAGAGCATTACTTTCAAACCATGGATATTTCGCTTTGGTGTCAATGTTGAGGTAGATGAAAATGCCTGTCCGGGCATACATCTGACTTTTCTGGGCTGAGGGTTCTTGTAATGAATCAATTTTTCATCATAAGTCACGATACGATGCAAAAATACCTTCCTTTTATGCTTTTGAAGCAACTGTTCGCAGGTGGAGAAACGTCTCTCGGTCTTCAATTCCTGTGGCACCCAGTTTTCTTGATTTTTTATCATTTCCATTTGAGTTGGATCTTCATCACCTTTTCGGCTGGCCTAAGCACTCCTGTCTTCCATGTCAAAATCACCACTTTTGAATCGTTGAAACCAATACTCACAAGTTGAAATCGATGATATTCACTATAAGCTTTGGACAGCAAACGAAGTTTTTAGCTGCTTATTTCTTTCATTTTATTAGCAACAGAACTCGACATATTCATAGTTCAAAAAAATTATATGGTTTATACTTGACAAAATTACATACTCAAAATTCAAACCTAATTATGGGGCTTTGCCATGAAGTTTATTGCAGTATGTACTAATGGAAAAAAAATACTAGTAATGCCATGTGTTGTGAGTCCTTTAAAAACAATGCCAAGCCCCAATACATAAAATATTTTTATTTATTGCTGTATAACTTATTATTTTAATTCTGAATTCTTTAATGATCATAAATGCCGCCCTGTTTGCGCAATATTTTCTTCGCTTGATAATACGCAGTAATTTTTCATCGACCATTCCTTCATCTTGCCATCTTATTTAATGTAATGCTAGTGTTTTTCTTTTTATATTTCTCTCGCTATTTTCTATAACTCGCCTGTATTCATAACGATATTCCACGTTCTGAAGCGCATTGCTTTTCTTTTTCAATGTATATTTTATCAAATATATATTTTCTAAATTACATTTGTTTCCTATTTTAACTTTATTTAGTTTAATGAATTACTTCTTGGCTAACTCCTTGATTTTGTTGTGACTAGTACTTCTCTAATTCTAAGATCATTGTCAATGAGAATTTTTAATACAGGACCTTAATTATGTGACGAAAGCGATAAAGAATTCATTATAAAAAAACATACTCAAGATAAAATTCCAATTCTTTTTTATTATAATGATGGATAAATGAAGTTCAGTGCATTATGTTTTCAAAATGGCTGCCTTCACTAGAGATGGTCATTTCATCCCTTTTCCCGAAATTCTCAATTCTGATGTCCACAGAAATGATCAGAACCTCTTCTGTGATGCGATTCTTGAGTTCGTCGATAGACTGGGGTTGTTCTGATAAACCCTATCCTTAGGATAACCCCATAAACAGAAATCACATGAGTTTAAATCGGGAATATTTGGGAGCTATTCGATACCACCTTTTATGTTGCAGGGGGCGTTCAGACTTATGATCCTTTTTCCAGATTTCTGTGAGGATATCAAAGATATATATATATCCGATAGACAGTGGCGGCATCTTGTTGAAACCAATATTGGTTGACTTGTCTTTTGTCTCCCATAATTGGAATAAATTTCTCGAGAACTATGCGATAAAATTCTTCATTCACATATTTGTGAGAAACAAATAAATAGCGGAAAATTACACACAGTACACTAACTTTTTCTGGGTGCAATCAACAAACTTCGGCTAAATGTGAGTTTTCCGTATCTCAATGTCCGTAATTTTGTTTGTTGACATAGTCATCTAGTTGAAAATAGGCCTCATGCTTTATGTCCAACTTTTTGGTCCAAACTATCTCTATGATCACTTTTTGCAAAAGTGAATCTTTTGCCAATATTGATTTCGGTCAGAAGGGTTTGCAGTTGCATCTTATATGACAATAGAATTAATTTCTGGGTGAGAATGGTGTGCATAGAGCCCACACTCACATCGAGTTGAGCTGCGCCTTTAGAGACCAAAATATGTGAGTTCATAAAGTTCCAGAGCTTGTTCTATGGTACTGGAAGTGGTCATAGTGATTGGTCTGCCCGTTTGTGACAAATTGTCATCCAGTATACTTCCTGTCTTCTTAAACTTTCCAATCAGCCTATTAATGTGGTAAAATAGACAATTTAATTATAGAGCACATTTTATTAGGTATTTCTTACTGTGCTATTGTAGCGACAGGCAAGATAATGTACTTGTCAAACTTGGCCTTGAAGGTAGTTAGCACTCCAGCCTCTCTCGTAAAAGGCAGCCACAATGAAGATCCTTTCTTTGGTTGAATATTTAGATTGTAAACAAAACTACAAACATTGACCTAGCTATAACTAACATCAAAGATAAATCTGACTGAAAAGTCATACTTTTTTACGTGACACAATGAAGGCCCTGTATTTTCTTTCTATGTTTGAATTTTTACGATTGCAGTTATGTCTGTCGTTCTTTCCCATTTTGTATGCTTTGGTTACTTTCACTTTCAGTTCTAAGAATTTTTCTAGTTTCTTTTCTAAATTTTCGTTGTTGCTAATTAAACCTTTTATATTACGCCGCTTGCTTTGTTTTTCTTTCATTTCTATAATATAATCCAACTTTTCCATTCTTAAATATATAACATTTAGATTTTGTTGGATTTTTTTAAATATTTTTAATGTTCATCATTTGTTTTATCTTTATTAGTGGTAACTTTTTCATCTTCCTCTTTGCTAATTTTAACTTTTTTTTATAAATATCTTCTCTTATATTTGTTTTGTTTTAATTTTACCATTTCTATTAAAGGCCATTTGCTTGTAGCGTAGCGTTTTGTTTCTTACATTTTGTGATTACTGATTCTTAGGTTATGATGCATAAAATTTGTTTGTTGTACTACCAGTGCAATAAATTCTTCAGAAGAAATAGTCTTATTACTACATTACAGTCACCTTTCTCAGGGAAACCAAACTACAATAGTTTTGTTTCTGTCCATTTTATTACTATTAAAATTTTTTGGCATATGGCAAATTTCCTAATCGCCAATGTTAGGACTAGATTCATCATTTGAATTTTCTGAGGGTATATTCTTCTCAGGTTCAGAATAACAATCGTCTCATCCCATTATAACTCTGCCACAAGCAATTTTCATTTAATACACACATATGTGCACGCACGCATGCACCACCTGGTGTACAAATATGAAATGCAGATTTTCAAAAAAAAAAAACCGTTAAATTCGGAAGAACGATAAAAAGTGGTAATTTGTAGATAGCACACCAGTAGAAATCTTCCCCTTCTGCCATGAACCTTCATCGATCCATTTTTTCACGTCTTTAAACGAATCAAAGCGCTGCTCAGCAAGTGCGTGGCCCATTGATGCAAACAAGTGATAATCGGAAGGAGCCAAGTCTGGTGAGTAAGCCACACGGGGTAGCACTTTCCAGTTGAGTGATTCCAACGTGTCACCGGTTTTGCCGTATGTGATAGAGCATTGTCATAGAGGAAAATGATCTTGTGTTGCCTTTTTCCATATTCTCGTAGCGAACGGTTCAAATCGATCAATTGTTCGTAGCGTTTGGTATTAACCGTTTCACCAGGCTTTAACAGCTCATAATAGACCACACCTTTCTGGTCCCACCAAACACAGAGCATCGTTTTCTTGCTAAAGTGATTAGGTCTTGCGGTTGATGTGGATGGTGTGCCTCGGTTTACCCACGATTTTTTGCGCTTGGAATTCTCAAAATATATCCACATTTCATCCCCAGTAACGATACGATGTAAAAACGACTTTCTTTTGTATCGTTCGAGCAAAATTTCAGATGTGTATTTGCGCCTTTCCATCTGCCTCTCGTTCAGCTTATGTGGTATCCATATGCCGACCTTCTGAATCTTTCCCATCTCTCGTAGGCGATTTGAAACAGCTTGTTAACTAACGTTCAATTGCTCTGCGAGTTGTTTTTGTGTTTGTGAATCGTCTTCGTCCAACAATGCTTGTAATTCCATATCTTTGTACGTTTTTGGCGGTTTTCCGTGTTCCTTGTCTGCAACATCGAAATCACCACTTTTGAAACGCCGATCAAGATATTGATTTTGAAATATGATTACAACTTATAGAAAACTAGGCAAATGACATATCGCAATTTAATAGAAAAGTATATATGGAAAACAGCTCGAAACAATTTGCCTTATTGTGCTCTCTATTTGGTTAGATTACGAAGTAATCATTTTCAAGGTTCTGCGACTTGGCAAAACAATCATGGCGAACAAGTAGTGTGAGTAACTCACCAAAATTGTAGAAATTTACAAAAAAGGTCCAGTTGTGGTAATCAAAAAGGCGTCATCCTCCATTAATGACAACGCCAGGCTGCATGTGGCCCAAACAGTGCTGCGAAAATGAAGACGTTAAAATAAAAATTCTTCAGCAGCACCAGTATTTCCATTTAGTTTAAAGTAAAAAAATCTATTCTCATATAGATACATCGAAAAATACTGAATGTCACTTTAACAGAAACGTAATCCAATAAAACTAATAAATAATAAATGTAATCAATCCAATAATATATTCACTTGTCCAATTGCCCTTTTTATATTCCTCTGGAGTATTACTTCTATAAAAGATTAATTTTAAGAATAATAAGCAACGATTGTATCGAAAAGGTTTTACTGTAATTTAAAAAAAACATAATGTATAAAAATTTTGCATTTCGAGTTGCTGCAAATTTCGTTTTTAATTTGCTAGTTTTCCTTCTTCCTTTTACTGAAATGTTCACCTAATTCGACAAGCCTGGCTTTGATGCGAAGAAATTGTCTATCCACCAATGGTACTTTGCTTCACAATTAAACTTATATTTTTATAAGGTATTGTTTAATGCTTGGAAAAGATGGTAACCAGGGTCATATGGCGAACCGGGTAGAATAATGGATATTGATTTCATATCATGTATTTTTCTTGGTTGGGAAATTTGAAAAAGGAAGTAACCAAATTAGAAACTTTAATTAATTTTTAAAATTAAACTAGCGGCTTGATCATAGCTTGAGCAATTTCTGTCAAGTTGTAGTCGTGCAGAAATAGAACTTGATTCGCTAAGAGCGGGTTTTTGTATTTTTTGGCAACATACTGAAAATGCTCGCAGTATAGTTCAACTATCTATATTATTGATGCCTTGCAGGAGTAGTTTTTTAAGCGGGTAATGCCCAGCAGATAACTTTTTGGAAGTGCAGTGAAGGAAGAGCTACGGCTGCCTGCCTTGTTTTGTTCAAGAGTTTTGCACTTAATAGTAGCATACTCTTTATCTCCTACCATGATAGAATCAAACCAGGCGTTGGCGCGACGATAAGACAGCAGTACTGGAGATTATTAATTGACAGAGTGTAGGGTATGCATTGACTCAGCTTTCACATACAATCTAGTGTATGTATGTTTGTACACTTTTCTATAGTATGCCCTGACCTTCCTTGTAATCTAACGCTCAGTAAAATGTAGATTTGTTTAAATTAGCTTTTATAGTTAATTCCAATTAATCTTCAAGTTTGAAATCATCATTGTGGAAACGAGTGAACCAAAGTGTTGCTTCGAGTTTCTCAACAGTACCTTCGCTTAGCATAGAATTAATGTGACAACTTAATTTTGTTGCTTACAGTCCTGATTTGAAATCACATATTAAATAACTAAACATAGAATGCTTTGTTAATAAAGCTGTAGTACTCATGGGTACCGGTTGAGCATGACACACAGCATGTGATTATAAATTGGTAGATTTCAAGGTTGCCAAAGTGAAATGACTTTCATATCAATCCCATATTTAGTAATATTTCCTTTTGAACAAACAATGGTAGAAACAGACGTTTCGGGGCACTGATTTTGCTGAAGGTAAAATGCGAACAAGTAATCTCTTCATCTGTAGCACTGCTCCTATTCCACCTTGTTACTAGACCTAGTTGATGGATGTCTTATTGCAATGTTATTGATATAGTGTACATAAATTTAACTTGCAATTTTTTAAAAATTCTTAAAAAGTGCATCATCTCTGAACAGTATTTAGTCTTCTATGCAAATAGTTTGTTCTATAAATTTCAGCAAAATCGGTAACCCGAAGGGTTTGCGCTCCCCTTGTAAGTCTGAATTTATATATTACTGTTACAAATCGTTTCTAATATTCAGGATGAAGTGATTTTACCTTTTGTTAATGTTCTTTGGTTTTTGCTTTTACAATTGTCTACAAATTCTCAATAATATTAAAATTTAGACCATTTGCTTTCATTTGTACCAAAACGGAACTACCTTGCAAGAAATAGCACGATACCAAAAAAGTTTTATAAAAAACAACTGCCAGAAAATTAAGTTGATTAAAATTATAAATAAAACTTAAATGGCCAGAAGTTAATTGACTGCCTAGAAACCATTGAATTTTACTGGTAAAAGATGGGTAGGATTGATCAAGCAGATTAGTTCAAAAATCTCTATGATTACAATCGAAAATCTAACAAATGGCGGAGAAAAATCATTTACAGTTGTTTTAATATGACTGCAGTGAATGCATGGCTATTATACAATGATCAGTAAAGTGTAAAAACTGAACACTGGTAAAAATAGCGAAAATTTTTCAAAGGAGCTTCCAGATGAAGCCAAACTGTATGATCCGTGTTGAACAGAATTCTGAAGAATGGTCATCAAACCCTTGGCAAGACATCTTCATGTGCTTGGATCACTTGAATTAGTGATGATGCCAAGACAACAGAGACTCAAACATCTTTGTTGGCTGCTCCAACACATAAAAACCATACCGACTTTGAGAATTTGGGATCTACTTGCAAGAAAGATCACCCTTTTAACGAATGCCATCGTCCATGAAAAATAGATCAATTCCGTTAAGTGCGCATGTTGAGGAATCTTTGTATTATGAATGGGATACCAATAAAAACGCGAGCACAGAATCCAAAGAAACTAGCGTTGAAGAATAAGCAGATTCAAATGTCGATGAAGAACCAACGCGAACTGAATCTACAAGGAAGTATTGTGAGCAAACATATGGTTATTGTCAAAGTTCTGTCAATTCTTCTAAACTCAGGGCTGGCGCATTGGCGTGGAGTGAAGCAAGTATTGAAATATTTGAAAGGAACTAAAAACCTGTCGTTTCACTACCAGAAGAACACAACAGTGTTAAAACTGATTGTTTATTGTGATACAGTCTATATAGAGAATACACATGCAACAATCAAATCAGTGGTTTTATGTTTTTCTTTGCAGGCGGTGTTATAGCCCGGACTTAAAATGCCAGCGGTCAGTCTCTCTACTGATTACAGAAGATATGTGATCACATGCCAGATACCGAAAGACGCAATACAGTTGAGAAGACTGATCAAAGATATAGGCGCTTGTGATATTGGTTTGTCACCATTGTAGTGTGACAACCACAGCGTGTGCGCTTGGTTCTGTACTTGAAGTTCCACAAAAGGACCAAACACATCAACATTTAATGGCATAACATTACAGAAGCTTAGGTAGAAGATCTTTTTTTTGGTGTTTGCATTTAGTTGTTTTCAGCTATTTCTACGTCGATTTTGTGCTTCTTACTAGTAATGAACTTTCTTCTTTCCAAATTTGCGTCAATGTGTACCTTAGCCCTTAGCATGCAATGATCGCTTTCTATATTTACGTAGTTTATTACATTTGTATCTGGTAAATATCTTTGTTGTTACTTAATACAAAGTCAATTTCATTTTTTATAGTTTCGTTGGAGCTTTTCAAAGTCCAACGTCTAATTTTGGCTTCCTAAGATATGTGTTCATTACGTAGAAATTATTTTTATTTGCATAGTTGATTAGTATAGTTCCTCATTCATTTCTTTTCCCTACACCAAAAGGTTCTATTCCTTCTTCATTGTCGTCTTTTCGTTTTCCAATTTTTGCATTAAAATCCCCAATAATTAGTATGTATTTTATTAGATCATTTCGTGTTGTTTCGTTAATGTCTTCATATATTTGCGCAACTTCTTCATCATCGTTCAGTGGTGCATCATTTGTTAATTCCTATGTCTATTCAAATTATTCTTTCCAATATACAACTCGGCAAGCATAGCTTGGCATGTGAATCGGCGCAGATGAAGAAGCGAGAGAGTCTCTGTTCGACAAGGACATCGCTACGGGTTCAGTTGGAAAAGCAGTAGGTACACTCTGTGACATAAATATTATAATCAAAAGGCTCAGTGCAAAAACCGGTCAACTCCACTTCTCAAATAGTGGGTTTTTAATGCATAAAGAATTTAGATTTTAGCAATTTTATAACGCAAAACTCCATTTCTCTTACTCTTAAGCTTCACTAGGCAACTTCTTACCCAGATAAGTAATATTTTTAAAGCAAAAATGGAAAAATTGACAAGAAACATCACACTTGGTATATTTAATATATTTATTTCATTCATGAATATAAACTAAACCGAGCTTGTAGCTCTGATAAGAGCTGATTTTAACTGTGTTTAATAAAACAATGATTTTCACCGGACTGTACACAATCTGAACACAATGAGAAATAGACACCCGCCATGTGCCAAGCTCTTCTTGCTGCACTGTACTCTTGTATTGTATTACTTTACTCGTTGTTTTTGTTTGTCAGAAATGTTACACATTCTTCTCTTTTTCCCCTTACTTCCGATATTCCTGATACTCGATTTTACTTTTCTTAATCCTTGTTCTAGTTCTATCCTCTCCCAGAATCCTCGAAGCAGACTGTTTTGTCAACGGTGTGAGATTCTGAGATGTTTTCTCTACTCTCCTGGGGTATTTTGGTTTTAAAATTCGACATTTTATTATGTACGGGATATAATACTAGCCGTTACTCACCATGCTGGCCGGATGAGTTGGTGAGGTTGCGTTGGATCAAGAAAGAATTTATGTGTATTGAATGGAATGGGGATTAGGACATGAATCGCCCCCAGTATTTGGGAAGTGAGCAGGGTTGCTTCCTTAAAGCTACCCTTCTAAATTGTGATTTTTTAATATTTAACAATAATTTTGCAACATTCTAAAGTTCTTTAAGTTTTTATATAACTGTTAGTGTATCCTGTCAGTTACAGAATATATGTAGCTACATAAAATCTTAAAGAATGTTAGTTCAAACTCCCCAAATAAAATTAAATATTAAATCCGATTGGCTTGCTTCAACTTGATATGCTTTAATCTTATTAATAAAATGGTTGTAGATTCAGTAATATTAGAAAGAAATGGCGTAAATAATAAATTAGGAAAAAATTGCAAAGGTAAGCTATTTTTTTATATGTGACTACTAGGGTTTCTAGTTAAAAAAAATTAGTTATATCTCAAAATTCTTAGTAGTTCTTATGGTATCTTATTAGCCAAAAATGATTGTTAGATGGTACCTTCTAAAGTTATAGGTATGTTTCAAATTTAATTTACAACTAGCTTTAAGAATATATAATAACATAGTATGCCCATAGATACTGTTACACACCGATTAGAACGACAAATATAAGACTATTATCTGTTTTTGCATATTTTCAGGATTTATTAAATAGTTCTTGATAAGTATAATTACAACGGATTTATTGAAAATGGCCACCTTAGCCCCTAAACAAGATTTAAGACGCCTGGGTCACTCATCTATGGCAGCATGCGCTACATCCATTGTAAAAGTATGGACTGCATCTGTTAAAGCCTACTTCAAAGAATCAACATTAGGCTGACTTTTTGAGCAAACTATGTCCTCTAAAATTTGTAATCTAATTGGATAAAAATTTGGCCAATCCTCTGCTATCAGAAAATGAAGTGCATTGTTGCTTAGTTCAGTTTAAGTTGATCACGCTTTGCAGGTGGGTGCAGTCTTCCTGAAAGGTCCAAAACTCACTTCAAAAATAATGTGATTCAAAGATACCTTCCAAAACATTCTGTTGATACAAAGTGGCCAAAGTTTTGACTCCTTTTTCACAAAAATGAATATCAGTTAGTTTATCACAACACACTTCACCAAACCATTACAGCTACCGGATGAAAGTCTTTCTGAACCCTTGGCACTAGTTGAGATGCTTTTTTGGACAACCTAGTGTATACCCTGTGATTTTATTTGTTAAAAGATTCCTCCACTATAAAATTTTTTTTATCTGAACAACCTCTATGCTTTTTCTCTCCTGCCTTTCTTTAAAATCAGCAAATCTCCCATATGCCTTTTGTAGGTAGTTAGTCCTAGGTCTTGCTTAATCATAAGAGACATTGACGTTTTGGAAATTTGCATATTTTGAGACAATTTTCCATTTACAAAAAGGGTTTTATTTAATTCAAATTTTGACTGCCTGAACAATTTGAAATAAACGTGGCCTTCCAGATCTTGAACAATCCTAGACACCTCCAGTCCCATTAAACAATTTATAGTCCATACACAAATACATAGCTAATACCCAAAGAATGCATGGTCTTAAAGATTACACTTTTTTCATTTCCACATTTACATAATGCTATTATGGCAATTCGAGTTCTTTGGTACCCTACTCTATTGGTGAATAACCAAACTTAACAACAAATGCAATGTAACTTACAATTTTAAGACTTAAAAATTGCAACTGTACCTCAATGTCATAGATATTTTGATGTTGCATAAATCAAAGGGGGGATATGATTTTGTAACAGTATTTACAGGAACACTAGGTAGTTTTATCTTATACAGAAATAGGAATAACTTCTGAACTTCATCAATCTGTAACACTTTGTTTAGTAGCTATAGTCCTCAACACAAATGTACACTATCAGTTTAATTGTATTTGTCAGGAGATTATTGTTTTTTAATTACATGGTTAATTTGGAGCTCATAAATCTGAGCTTATTGCAACAAATATAAAGAACATCCTTTGAAGACCAATCACTATTAGTGATGTCTTCCTTGGTAAAAATTCCTCTCCTGAGAGTTGTCCCAAATGGACACTACTCGACGAGTTGAGTCCATCAACACCACTTTCAGCGTCTGGAAACATATAGGGAAAAAGTTACCCTTACTTCATTTTTTTGATGTAAACATATCTAGCCTTCCTAAGCAAAAATTTTAGTCGCCATGAGTCTGTGGGACATCATGCAGGAAATTTTTTTCGTTTAACCCAACCTAACCTAACATGACCGCTGACTGTTTAGCCACTTACAGCGTTTCCAGGGAGCACCACGTGGAGACAGGCAACTTTAATATGTTGCAGCAACATTGTATCAAACTAGCCCTTGTTGAATGTAACATTGTATCAAAACCACCCTTGTTGCATGCAACATTATATTAAAACAGTCCTTGTTGCTTGCAACATTATATTAAAACTGCTCTTGTTGCTTGCAACGTTGTATCCAAACAGCCCTTTTCAGGGCTTGTCCCTAACGAAGAATTACTGAAGGGACAGGGGAGTGTAAGCTGACTGCCTCCACGCGGTGCTTCCTGGAAACGGTGTAAGCAGCTAAACGGTCAGCAGTCATGTTAGGTTGGGTTAAATGTGATCCAACAAAAAAATTCCCTGCATGACGTCCCATAGACTCATGACAACTAAAATTTTTGCTTAGGACGGCTAGATAGGTTTACATAAAAAAAATGAAGTAAGGGTAACTTTTTCCCTGCACGTTTCCGAAAGCTGAAAGTGGTGTCGATGGACTTAACTCGTCGAGTAGTGTCCAAATATGTCATCGGTTTCCATTTTGTATAACACCCAGGAAAGGAATTTTTATCTGTTCCTCAAAGGATAAAGCCTAATAGCTGCTGCTAAGGAACAATCATACAGCTTACCATACTATAGTCTGTTAAATATATTACTGTGGTGTGCAGAAATTAACGGCTATGTAATATAAACTTACTTCCACCTTCGTATAAATCCCTAGTTGATGGTTCTGTTCTGTGGTTCTTGAAAAGTATTGTGTGAAGCACCGAGGATCTTTACGTGGCATGTTTGGATTTTCAATAAAGCTATTTCCGGATATATCTTCCAAGACCTATTGTACAAAATTGGTCCATAATTATCTCAAAATAAGTTGCTTAAAAACAAATTACAAACCAGTGTAAAAGGGATAGATGCATCTTTCATCTGTTCGAGTTTGTTGATGAAACCTTCAAGTTGTTCAGCAAATTCAGCATTTTCTATTTTCCTGAGCGGTTGATCTAGCTTCAAGTTTACAATAATGCGAGAAAGAATGCCTTCTACAGTGGTTATTTCTAAAGAAAAAATTTGTTATAACTGATCCTCGTCTGAAGCTGAAACAACACACACCCCCTTTCTGGCTTTTGGAGGGGATTTCAAAATCGAGTTCAACTATTTTAATGCCAGCGTAGTCGCTTTTGACAACCTGCCGGTTTATGTCACGTAGCGATGCCACCTTCAGAATCATCCTAATTCCCTTCTCAGCTATTGACCCGCCTGGCTGGATTTCATTATTATGGTAGCCACACTCATTACAGCTGAACGACGAGATCACCACTTCTTTGTAGAAGGGTATTTTGGTCAGTAATAGGCGTGTTATACCCTGGAAAAATAAGGTTAGAAGTGCACTGTTAGCAATTTTAATTCTCACATTTGAATGGCAGTTCATGCATAGCGACTCAATTTCCGTTGGTTGGGTCTCTGGATTATCAGCGCTAAGTTGGGGAAACAGGGGATCTTGTTGTGTAGACATATTTCACTATTTATTGGGCAAACTATAAGCAACAATCACTATAACATGTGTTTAAGAAAAGAAATCAATTCGAAGCACTTCAGCATTATGTATAACAGACAGTCATCATATAAAGTGGCCATCTGTCATACTTAGTGGGTGGACTTTTTGTGACCATCATTAAGATAAGTACATTTAAATTTTGTATATCAAAAGAAATCGTATATATTTACATCAATATTATATGCATTGAGTGTACCTAAAAATTAAATTTAAAAGCGATTATAATGAATTAAACTTTCTCTTTTTTCAATGCAAGATTTTTGTTTTTTATATTTTAGATATATGACTTCAATTAATGTTAATTAGTTGACAAGTGATATTTTCTATACTTTTATTTAAAAGAAGAAAGTTAGTAAAGGCACAGTACTCACGGACGTTAGAATCACTGAAAAAGAAACCTCGACACTAAAAGAAAAAGAATAGTAACAATTTATTATTAAATATATGATCTTGTATGCTTCTTTCTTTTCTGAAACCGCATTGTGATTCTTCCAGGGTATTCCCTTTATCAGCTGCCTAACTCTTCTATCTATCATGTTTTCAAATAGCTTCATGACTATACTAAATATTCGTTATTCTTCTATAGTTATTACAATCGTTGTTATTTCATGCCTTGTATGTGGGACTATTAACACCTCCTGCCAATTCTTTGGTATCTGCTCTTCTTTCTATAGCTTACTATATATCTCTATTAATATTTCTATTCTTTTGTTGCTTTTTTTATCGTTTTTGTCGTTATTTTGTCTTCGCCTAGAGCTCTTACATTTTCAGCTTTTTTATTGCTTCTTGTAGCTCTTATCTGGTTGTTAAATCTTTATTATCTACTTCTGTTTTCTTATTTTGTTTTAATCTTTCTGCCTTGCTCCTATATAAGTATTTAATATTTCTTTAAAATATTTTTTATTTTTAATGTAGGTAGTGCCCTGGGTTTGTTCTTTCTTTAATGATTTCAATACTTTGTAAAAAGTTCTATTATTTTTTATTTTCTCCCGAATTTTCTCCATGCATCATTTTTGTTCCTGTAAGCAACCTTTTCACTTTTTCCTTTCTTTTTATTTATAAATTTTGTAGTTTCTGCCGTTTTATTTTTAATTTTTCCTTAATTTTTAATTCTTTTTATGTCTTCTATCCACCAAGCTGTTTGTTTTATTTTACTGTTTCTTTGGTTACTCCATAAATATTTTAGCTGTATGAATTCGCACATTTTAAAATCATTCCGTATGTGTTTGACAATGCTATTATATATATTTTCTCTATACTGTCGTTTCAATTTTTTTCTAGTAATTTTTTATATTTCTCTTCTTTAATTCTTTTTATTGATTTATGTTCTATTCCTTTTTGTTATATTACACTGTCGTTTTACTTGTATTCTTCTTTATGTTTGATTTTACTTATTACTAGATAGTGGTCGCTACCAATTTCAGGTCACTTTTTTACTCTCGTGTTCGTTATAGATTTTCTGTTGTCTCATTCTACTTATATGTAATATATTATTGATCTTTCCTTTCTACTTCTCATTCTTGTGCACTTGTCTATGTCGTTATTTTTGCATTGCACAATAATCAGAAAGTCTCTTTCTATTGTTGTTCTTTTTTAAGGGTTTTCCATGTATTAAAATCATTGTGCTATGTAATTCATCCTTCTTACCCATTCGACCATTGAGGCCTGACCATTTTCATTTGGTCTATAAACTCCTATGTTTGTTTTTTGATTCTTTTTTTTGTCTCCCATTTGTACTTTAATTATTTATTTTGTCCAACCTTTCTTGTTATACGCAATTTGTTCTTTCAGTTTTTTTGTATATAATACAGCCAACTCCGACTGCTGCACGTTCATTGTCCTTTATTCCGTTATATAGGTACGTGGTCTTCCTTCATCTTCCTCATCCCTTGTACCTTTTTCTTTGTTTCTATTAAGATTATAATACATCAAATTTTTCCTCTAAGTCATCTTCTTTTTCTCTTAAGCTTCTAATATCCCCCGTTTTGAGCACTGAGAGTTAGCATAGCACTTAATATTTCCGTTGAAACCTCTGGAATCATACTGTTGAATAATAAGTGGTAGTTGTGGGGTGATTTGTATTTGTTAGGCAATTTAGTTTTTTTACATAGGTGCAACTCGAACTGTCTCGTAGCGTTGTATCGAATCTGACAATCCATTGAGAGCCAAGCATCTGTAGTTATTGGATGTGGCGGTATGAATGGAGATTCTATCCGCCACATTCTTGGCTTGATAAAGCCGATTATCTTTTTGTGTATGGTCTTACAAATGGAAGGACAGATCTCTTTCACTCGCAAGATGACGGCCGGTATTCGTTTTCGAGGAAGGTCACTCACCGGGCGAACTGAATTGTCAGAGCGAGGGTTCAGTCCCAGGCATCTCAGTGGACATCTTGACATCTTTAAAGTCATTCACGACTTCGAAGGTGTTGGTGGTGGTTCTGGGCGTCGGAGTAGAGGGAGAGAGCAAAACCATCACTACTTTAGCTCGACAGCAGACACGGTGGGGATTATGGGCAGCCTTAAAGACCTGTTCCTTGCTGGGACTGGCCTGGGATTCGTTCTCCGGCAAGAGCGGCATAGGCGAAAGCGGAGCGGTGGGGCTAGTCGAAGTTGCTGAAATAGCTGTAGCGGTTGGGGCAGCTCGGTTATCTGGTGGGGACAGTGGTGGACCTACATTGGGTCGCCTCCAAAATTTCTGGACACTTTCGGTTGGTGCCCCTGTACTTGTAGAGAGTACCGATGATGGGGTTGTCGTGGGCTTCAATACTAGAGAACAGGTTCTAAGCGCACTGGGAGGTATACTCATGAATGGTTAGTACGTTGGCATCTCGGTGGAAAATTGTATTTTTGATATACCAGGAAGCACCAAATATGGACTTAAGAGCCCTATTCTGCATTACCTGGAGCTTGTTCATGTGAGTTTTCGCACATTACCCCCAAACGGAGTAGGCGTACATTATGATTGGGCGGAGAATTTGTCGCAAAAGGATAGTAGGTTCCTGGGATAGAGAGAGCCAAGGGCCTGCTAGGCTGCTTTTGGTTTTATCACCGCCCCATCTACGTATGGCTTTCAGACAAGTTTTTCACCTACGATCGCTTCTAGGTATCATGATTTTTCTCTCCTGGTCGAAGATTCTGAGTCTCTCTAGGTCGGGTTGTCGACGAACTCCTGTATTTGTGGAGAATAATAGCATTCACTCGTATTCCCATGTGCTTCACTAGTCTTTGAGTAAGTCCAGGTCCTTTTAGACTCGCCGAATCGCCACCGTGGGCTTTTACAAACCTGACAGCACCGCTTTATCGTCTGCATACTGGGTTATCGTTGCGGAGAACGCCAGAGAGATATCCCGGTCGTAGTTGTTGAATAACGCTGGGGACAGCGCCGAGCCTTGGGGGATGTTGGTTTGGAGACGCTGCTCTGATGACTTCACGCTGCCGAGTTTGATCCGAAACCTTTGACCAGAAAAGAAGAATTGGATCAGCTGGATCATCGGTAGCGGATTGAACGCTGAAGCCATTTTTAAGATGAGGCCGTTACACCAAATTTTGTCAAAGGCCTTGGCTACATCTAGAAAGACTGATGCAATGTGGAGCTTCTTAAGAAATCTTTCGAGATCTTTTTCACCACCCAGAGAAATTGGTGGGTGGTGGAGTAGCCGAGGTGAAATTGAATAGATTCTCCGTAATCGGTTGGAAGTTTTCGACTACCGTCTGCAGTCGGTGGTGCATGATGCGTTCTACTAGCTTTCCCATGGTTGGTAGGAGGCTGACTGAACGGTAATTCTAAGGAAATGTGCCGGTCTTTCCAGGCTTAGGAAGCATCACGACATTGAAGGCCTCGGAAAGAGGCAGAGTCGGAGGACAGCTTTTGCGATTGTGGTGATGTAGACGACTGCTTTATTTGGGATGCAGTGCTAGGTTAGGACGGATAAATTTTCGCTTTCTAAGAACATCACCTCTTCATATGCCGCGCTGGGCTCACTCGCGGTGGGAGATGGTACCGACACCTCCATCTCAGCGCACACTACAACAGCACACTCCGCGGGTACGCCACTCATCTGCAGTTTAACCTCCGCCGCCAGTGGCTGCGGCGGGATAATAGCTGATATCGGCTGCTGTTGGGGCGAGCTAGCACGCCCGCTGCGTTTAGGGGGTTTGAGTTATCCACCAAACATCTTGACCAGTGTCTTTAGATCCACTGAAGGTAACGGATGTAATCATTCAGTTTTGAATCTGTCAGCTATCTGCAATTTTCGGACCAGCGCATTTATAACAGCGGTACTCGGTACGAAAAACATTCAGGTACTAACACAACCACTATATAGTACATAACGGAATTACAAAACACAATTTTCCGCAATCGTAATATGTTGCATAATATTACCCAATATTGGGCAATTCTGAACTTGTCCTCGCTTGGCACGGAAAGGAGAATAAAAATTTTTGGCTTTAACTTTGACCTTAGACGGATTCCCTCATACCGTTTTATGAGAGAATTAGGATATTCGGGCGCCTTTGTTATATCATAGTTGTACAGGCCACGAATTGATGGGTTTCTGTGGCCTTGAACGCTATGATTGACTTGGCTATTGCTCGGGAGATAAATTCCTGGATGGTCGGTACCTTAGCGTCGTATTGGAGGGCAGTGCTTCTCACATACTGAGGAGCGCCAAAGATGATCCGAAGTGGCCGATGTTGAACTACTTAGAGCATGTGGGTTCTGGCGGCGTATCCCCACATCACCACCGCGTACATCATTATGGGCCGCAAATTCTCTTATAGATGGATATCCTTTTGCGAAAGGACAGTAGGCTTCTCGGATGGAACATGGAGGTCAGGGCTTGTTGGACTGCCTTTGCTTTACTTACGTCGCTCTCTACGTGGGATCCCCAGGTAACCTTTGCGTCCAGGTCATTCCAAAATATTTTGTCTCTATTTTTCAAGGTACCTCTCGGTTAAAAATCCTGAGTATTGTCAGATTGCTACACCAACGAAGTTTTATCTTGGTGAAGAATAGAACTGTTGTGCTCTTTTCGACGTTGATTCTTATCCTCTGCCGGTAATACCGGTCTTCTAGTTCTCTAAGATGCTCCTAGAGTCGCCATATTGCTACATATGGATGCAGTGAGCTGGTCAACCCAGCTGTGTCGTTTGCATGTTGATCCATTAATGTTAAAGGCGTCGTCGACATGTTCTGGACGAATATGCCGAACAGTACGGGGACAGAACTGAGCCTTGAATGATACCGGTTTGGAGATACCTCTCGGATAACTTTACCCGAAACTTTTGATTGAATAGAATTAGTTGTATCATTGGCAGGAAAGTGACCTTCTGTCATCAGTTCTAGGTTTTTGGCGGCTATACTTAGGCGCTGGTGGATGATTGGTTCCACAAGGTTCCTAATGATTGTCAGAAGGCTAATTGGCCAATAGTCCTGAGGGAATGTGCTTAATTTTTTAAGCTTGGAGAGCATTACCACGTCCACCTCGTCAGAATTCGGGAGATGGAAAATGGTTGTGGTGGTGAGGAAGAAGACTAGTTTTTGTAAAAGAAGGTCTTTTAGGTGTTCTTCTATGCACTTTAATCACTGCCTTTCAGATTTTTCTCTTCTGTTTCTTCCTTCTGCCTCTTGGTAAAGCAGTTGACGAGGTGTTCTTGTCTCTTCAGTTCTTTCTATGTGTCCTAACCAATTCAAGTGATTTTGTTTTATTATATTTACGATGTCAGATGCATGGTACTTTTTTTGTTTGTTCTCCTTACCCAAAGTCCGTTTTCTTTTACTCATTTGTAGATACGTCTAAATATCTTTCTTTTGAACACGCATAATTTTGATTTGTCCTTTTGTCGCAGTGTCCAGGTTTCTCTTCCAAAAGTTACTATAGGTCTTATAATCGTTTTGTACACTTTCATTTTAGTTGTGAGGGAATTACTTTTTCGACCTTAGCGCTTTACTTAGAGCTCTTGCACTTTTTAAGCCACTTGTTACTCTTCAGTCAACTTTATTTGTTAGGTCCCTATCACCTGTTATCTTCGCTCCCAGATATGTCACAGATTCTACTCGTTCGAATGTGTAACTGTTATCAAATGGGACGTTATCGCCACGATATTATCGTCGCCATCCCTGATTACCAGAGTATAGTTATTTAAATTTTTTTAATAAATATTTTAAAAATAAGATAACTAGATATGGCACGAAAATATTGACGCAATGTCAATATACTGAAAATAATATAATGCGCATGCATCAGTGAGAACGAGTTTCCTGACCGAGTTCATTGGGAGCTAGAACACATATAGTGCAACGACTTAGCGTGTAGAGTAGCAAATTTACCTAAAATTTTGTAGGGAGTTGGAACATTCATTCGTATAAACTATTTTTTGGCAACAATGTAATAAGTGCAACAGGAATAAAGACAATAGGTAATTGGCAGCTTCCTCACGATAACGTGCCCGCTTATGATAAATGGGCAGAATTTTTTATTGCAATATCAAATCGACCAGGGAATTCAGCCACCTTACATGGACTGCATGATATCTGTTGCGATAAAATAACAAAAACAAATGTTTAACGTTGGAAACTTTTTAGTCTTTTTTCACAATATTCTTTCTAAAGATCAATACATTGTTGTAAACATTGGCTTTAATTTTCATAACATTTTTCCATAGTGAATCAGGTATTCCGGAAACATGGGTTTTGAACGAATTAACCGCGTTGTTCACGCAGTTTGTTCTTCACGTGCGGGAACAAAAAAAATCGTTAGGGGCTAAAACAGGACTGTACGGAAGACGAGTTCCCAATTTGACGTTTTAAATGCTCAAGAAGTTAGATGTCTGCGACGATATGTGTGAGCTCACATTGCCATGGTAGAGAATTTCGCATATGTTCTAGTCATACTAATGCATAAGGATGCCTGAATTTTACGATAAGTCACATGGTAACTTTGGTTTATGAGTTCTCGTACGGTATCGATGTTTGCTGGCATTACAGCCGATATTGGACGGTGTTCTTTAAATTCATCCGCCAGCGAACTGCGACCACGACTAGATCCATTGAACCAACGATATACAGCAGCTATATGTGGCGCTTTATTACGAAAAGTCTAAGTGAATTAATTGACGCACTGTTGTTAACACAATCCACGTCGAAGGTCCTAAAAAATTATCGCACGAAAATGTTCACGAATTAATTCAATATTTTGGCCAAGAGGAGACTTCCAAGTTAATGACAGCAAAACAAATAGCGTCCGTATGACAAAACGGTCTGAGTACGTATGCGTCAAAAATGTATGATGCAAACGTCAGATCGCGCCTAGTACACGCAGGGTTGCTAATTCGCAATAGATATCGTGCAGCCTTCGTACAATCCATGTTTATTGATTGTGATTGTGATTTCTGACTGTTATAAAATCACCTTTGAAGAGGAAGAGACCCCAGATCGTCGACGAAGCAGCTGTTCGCGAAAATATGTAAAATGTTTTGAATAATAAAAAAGACATTGGAAAACAGTGTGGGACACTTTAACGAAAATCGAGGCCACATATAGATTTTTTGTAATTTTAATTTATTTTATTATATAAAGAGCTTTGAGAAAAACACGCAAATAACATGTTAAAATAATTACAACAATTAAAAAAATGACAAATTTGATTATATCCATATTTTAATTAGTAATTCCATCGCTAGTTATTCTGTTTGTTTTTTTTAGACATTTAGTTTACCCCCTTCTTTATTTGCTAAATGGTGGTGCAGCGCCAGCTTCCATTTGTTAATGTAAATGGATACGTTAGTACGAATGATGTCTTACTACCCTACAAATTTCACCATCATCCGTCAAGCAGTCTTCCGCAAGACCGAGCCTTTCTGCGCTTTAGAATGTATTAGTAAAGCAATGGCTTGAGAAAATAACATCCTGTTCGAGCGCAGTTTCACTTTATTTCAGGTACAAATCGAGTTTGCTTACCGCTTGGTTTATTTTGGACTTAAATCGCTTTGAAGTAAATATTTAATTTTGTAATAATTTATTGCAAATTTATAATCTACTCAATTAATGTACAGAGTGATAAGTAAATAGGATTAAAACCTTATAGAATGAGGGATAAAGGTACAAGGTGATAGCGCTACAAAAACACATATAAAAGAAACATCAACGAGAAATTTAGACAAATGTGTATTATTTACAAGTGAAGGGTATACGAGAAGATATGGAACAAAAATGATTATAAATAAATAAACCTAAGAGAAGGTTTGTTTCAGTGTCAGATAATCTATGCTACATAGAAATAAGATATGAAATAGATACTAAATATATACGCTTCATTTGAGAAAGACAAAAGATAAAAATTAATTATTATAAGAAGTTAGAAAACAAAATAAAAAAAATTAATCGTGAACACAAGTGCTAAGTTAAATAGAGCATCTATAATAACGATAACGGAAAAGATTAATAGAATTTGCAGAAGAAAGGCAGAGGGTGATAAGTGAATATATAGTTTACAAGAAAAAATATTTATAAAAAGCAAGGGTCTCACCAGATTGCTCATATAAATCAAACAGATTATGCTATAATACACAACACGAAAACAATAAAAAAATATCTAATCACGTATAGGTACAAATATCAGTTCTAATGAATTAGTAAGAATCGACTTGAAGTTTAAGAAAGTTAATAAAAATAAAATGATACCTAAACGAAGCGAAAAATATAACATGACCAAACCACACAAGCCAAAATTAAAAAACAATAAAAAAATAACAGAAAACTGTAAGGAGGAGATATGTCAGTGGTAAACAACAAGCGTAAATTTATTTAAATTAATTATTTATTTTACTTACAAACAATCAAATTGCTTACTAATATTTATGTATACTACAAAAAGAATTATTAACATTAAATTACGCTCTATAAACTGCAATAACGTATAAAACCCTCCTGGTATGGAAGTAAATATTTAAGTAATTTAAAATCGGTTCTAGTGCTTACGGGAAGCATCTAGTAAACATCTAAAAAATTTTCGCATTATCTATTTCCGGCAATGTGCGCGGCTGCGTTCTCGAAAGGAATTATGTTCGTCACTCGACCGTAAGGGTTTGGCACCTGCTTAACAAAAAATGGAAATACGAAAAATATTTAGAATGCGACAAAAAATTAACTTCCAGAAAACAATAGACAAAAATAGGTGGAATGACGGTTGTAAAAGAGATAAACTGAGAATGAAGAGTTTAAAAATGCAACAAGAGAAAGACAAAATCTACACAAAGTGGAAAAGGGGGTGCACAGAACAAAAGGTAAAATTCCCAGAAAAATAAATACAAATTTCTTACAGAAAACTAGAAAGGAAAACAAAAACAATGATAAATAACGTTTGTCAAGAATAAAAATACAAACGATAGAAGAGGAGGAAAAGGCTAGAGAAAGATGTGAAAAATATTTACGGTAAGTATTTTATCGCAAGGTAAAAGATATGGACACGGATTAGCAGCAGAAATAAACGAAATCATAAACGAAAACATAAATTACGCAGGATAAACTTCGAAACAAACGATAAAAATTGATTTTGAAGATCTAAATAAAGAAAGATACCAAAAATTTGGGAAAAATGTGACAATGTTAATTTTAAAGAAGATACTACGTATTGTGATCATTATCGAAGGATTTTACTATTAGACGTGGTTTATAAATAAATAATAGCTGTAGTAATCAAAACAAATTCATAGAATTGCAAATACCAATGTTTAAAAATCGATCATATATTCAGAATACAAAATCTGTTAACAACATATTACGAATACAAATTCTTATTGTGGTGCTATTCATAGATTTTAGAAAACCCCACAATTCGATTAACAAAGACAGACTAATAGAGGTAGTTGGAAGAATTGAAAATTCTACTCAAACTAATCAAACTACTGAAAATAACACTGAACATAACAAACGCAACGAACAGTTAAACTCAAACAAGACCCCTTTCCGACATTAGTTTTTAACATGGTATTACAGATGTTTGAACCAAAAAGATGTTAGAAGACTACCTGGGAGCATTAATTACAAACTTGAAAGAACTCAATTTGAGAACAATGAAAGCCAATACTAGTGAAGGATTAGTCAATACTAGCTGAGATCAAACAATTTACAAATAATAAAATTTAGGATCAACAAATCATACACTGTAAAACTTGGGTGCTTAATAAAACCACAAAAGAAAGATTAATAATATAAGAACGACGTATAATAAAAATGACAATAGAGGGAAGAAAGGTTGTGTGTGGTTAGGTATAGAAAAATTAACCGAAGGTAGAGAAGGCACAGAAGAAAACCACCCACAAAAAAGGAAAGATCTAGGATAGTATAGAGGAAAGTCAGATAGTATATTTAAAAAAAAAGCAAGAAGTTGGAAGAAGAAATCAAAATATAGGAATATAAAAGAAATAAAAATTATATTTATTTTATATATATATATATATATATATATATATATATATATATATGCCAGATGTCAGACGCCCGACGCCCGACGCCCGACGCCAGACGCAGACGCCAGACGTCAGACGCCAGACGCCAGACGCCAGACGCCAGACGCCAGACGCCAGACGCCAGACGCCAGACGCCCGACGCCCGACGCCAGACGCCTGACGCCAGACGCCAGACGCCAGATGCCAGACGCCAGAGGCCAGACGCCAGTTTACGATATATATGTTCAGCAGTTAATTTTTAGACATTGTTTTATTTACATTACAAAAAACGGAAATAAATATATTGATCAAGGATCTCTTATTATTTTATCATAATCTACTTTGTTTTCTTAATAGTCATTCCTTAAGTAAACCACTTTGGAAAATTTTCTAGACTTCGTAAATTGTTTTTTTTAATAATAAAGAAAATAATAAGTATTATAACAGAATGTTTACTTGATGATCATTGGTTATATAAGCTATTACAAGGTTACGTATGTACAGAAGTATTTTAACATTAAAATTAGTTCAGCTAATTAACGCAATAGCTTATCAGACTACTAGTTGTCGTGTTTAACGAATCGCATAAAATACGAACGCCACTAAAATAAGAATAAATACAAAATTAATATTAGGGATTCAGTGCTTTTCACAGTCCATTAAGTAAATACGTGTCTACCCTCATTAGGGCTACTTGTTCGCGTTCCCGCAGCTTTGGTATCTCTGCCAGTAGCGCCGCCCGGATCTGTTGCGGTCTAGCGGAAGGGTGCACTCGAAAGCGCCGTTGAAGTTTATCATGGCGTAATCGTCGCAGTTGGTGACTCCGTCGCCATTGCAGTCCTGCAAAACGCCGATCAATTCGGAGCCACTCGTCTGTTTTTACGTACCTTTCCGTATCTAGATAAGTAGTGTTTGACGGTTCCCTGGGCGCAGGCGAATGTGAATGCGCAGTTCCTGAAAGCTATGGGGGAATTACTCCCGAGGGGTTGCATCCTTGAAAACCTACCCTGATCGGAGTTCGGGTCGTCGCGGAACAGCGAGGGTCTTCCTGCGTCTACCCAGTACCTCTTGCCTATTTGAAATGGACCGCAATAACCGGCGTCGCAGCCCAGCGTCGTGTCGCAGTTGCTGGCTGCAAAGCACAGACACCTCAAGCATTGTGAATCTAAATTGACACGGCTACTTCTGCAAAGAAAAAATGTAAAGAATAATTACTTGCTTACTATTACTAAAAAAAAACTGTTTTTAATAAAAGATGCGAAGCGAATGTTGTGTTTATGCAGTAAATAAAAGCACAAATTATTTCTTCTTTTGAGTAATTTTTAAGGCGTCTCAGGAGATGCAAATAAATAAAAAGCAAGCAAAAAGTGTCGCGTTAAAGTTGCATAATGCATGATCTAGTAATCTTAAT
Organism: Sinelater perroti; assembly: GCA_036346155.1. Lineage (NCBI taxonomy): Eukaryota > Metazoa > Arthropoda > Insecta > Coleoptera > Elateridae > Sinelater > Sinelater perroti. The sequence continues at coordinate 1,763,751 of JARFIY010000276.1, forward strand.
TTGAAAGCCTCTAAAAATTCCTTTGTTTGATGTATAGTATGGCGTAAAGTACATTAGAAACCAAAAATTTTAATATTTGCTTAAAAACTTTTAGATAGAGACACTGACGTTATTACATAAGATTGCTACAAAAGTCATCTCTAAGACATCGTCAAGTCTAGCGGTAAGGAAGTCCTCAGTTAGATAGTCACATTCTTATCATACCAATAAGATGGAGCCCCATATTGTTGGATAACTACAATATATTTCTAGGTATGTTGAACCCGCTACAGTCTATTCATTAAAGAAAGAGTCCTTGCACTTGTTTTGGAGACTGCACAAGAGACGTTACATTTTGGCGAGTCTTTTTCATGTTCCACAATGGCATGAGAATTTTCCTGACCCATATCCGAAGATTATGACAGTTTACCTTTCCAGTTAGTTACATGAGATGTCGCCTCGTCGCTAAACACCAGATGGTTAGAAAATTAGTCATCTTCCATTGCTTGCTGCATTATCAAATAAAAATCGGTTCGTTTTACATGGTCGTGGAACCATTTGCAAACGGTATAATTTAAATGGCAGTCATTGCAGTAAAATCTTCGGCATAGTTTCCTGTCATATACCAAGTTCACGATTTGTTCTGCTAGTGAACTGTTGTAGGCTACGCATAAAGTGTTCTCCAATTGCCTTTACTATGTCATTAAAAAACGTTTGGTTTTCTGATGCTGTTATTTTTTTTGCAGAACTTTTATCCAAGGATTGGCAATGCGATCGCACAATGCTTTTATAATCTAGTGCTTCTCTTTTATACTGCCTTCTAAGTACACCATAATGTCCGATAAACTCCTCGAATACTCGAGAATATGACAGGCTTTCTACTGCACCATCACCTTTGTTGCAAACTACGAGGTGTAGGCAAGTTTCTAATTTTTTTCTCAACAATGAGAGTAAGTAGAAAAATGTGATTAATTTTGAAAGACGTAGAAAATATTTCTGATTTGTAATAAAGATGGAAGCGCCATACAATGTACACAAGTTGAATTGCCGCCTTTGCAGTGAGTGTTGTTTTTTATACTTAAGATGGCGATGTTTAGTGTTCAAGAACAACGCGTAATCATTCGGTTTCTTCTCTTGCATGGTGAAACCATAGAAATTTATCGCCAATTAAGTGAGACATGTGGTCGAGAGTTGTATGACAATAAACCAAGGCAGCCTCGGTCACGAGCCAGCCGGACTGAAACCACGATTCCGCAGGATCTGGAAAGTCCATATTGCATGATGAATTGAAAATGCGGAAATTTTTCAATTTTCTTGAGTAAGAACTTTCCAAAAAAAAAACATAAAATCTTAGAACGTACCTCGTTATTAGAACTAGATTTGTGACAGATATATCATAAGGAAATTATTTAGGAACTTTCTAAAATGATCGATTACCGTCTCCGCCATTTTCAAATTTCGTAACCTTATTTGTTCTAGAACCGCACGTTTAAACATAAGACGGAGCAGATAGGCATTTGCGGTAGTCGAATAGATGTGCAGTGAAGAATAGTGGTGTAAATAAATTAATGTTGTTATAGTAACACTGATCATTTCGTTAATGGTATAATTTCTAATTGTTGAGTAGTACTGAAGCTCTTGTGAACAAAGTTTTGTTTTGAATTAAATCGTCGTTCAATTCGCATTTCACTAGCTTAGAGCCTGAACGATGAGTGGCAAACATGATGAGGGTTTGTTGAAAAAAACTAAGTTGAGCAAAATTCAGAAAATGTTTCAAAGAGCGTCTTGAACTGCAGGATGTCAAGAAAATACAAACACTAGACACTTTTATCACGTAGTGTGTAGCAATCATAATCGTCGTCATCTACTTCGGCGACTTCCGTCTTAAATTTTAATCTGTTAAATATACAGCTGCTAGAGGCTTCGAGTTTGCGGAGCTTTCGTTACAATACATGTACGCAAATGTTTAAATCAATTTTGGAAACACTTTTCATATTAACTTTTTCGAATTTCTATCAGCACTTTCTTTGAATTTTGTTTTATCAATTCAATTGAGCCAAATCGAGTTTATCGAAGTGTTTTCTCTTAATCAACTGAACATATCTGGAGAATATGGTGATCGTGGCGTAATATTCGTTGAATTTTTGGCGGAAAATTTAAGAATTTTTCTGACAAACGTTTCAAGCTTAAAATATCACTAAAAAGTCGAGGAACTTATTGATATGCTAACATCTTCAGCAAGCTTTTTCATAGTCAAATGACTATTTTATATAAGTTTTTTTCTAGTTTTTTTGATATTTTTTTCACTTATTGATGTTAATGAACGATCTTTCACGGACTCACGAATTTCCCTCAACAGTTTATGCCGCTAAAATACAGTTTTTCTCGATGAAGATTAATTACACTATTTCAAACGTTCTAGTAGCATTAATTTAATTTCACTTTTAACACAAAATTTAATGCAACTTCTTTGTTCACCAACATTAAACATTTTAAAAATCGAAAAAAGGCAAAACGTAAATGTATGTAAATAAACTGTTGTAACTTATAAACTAATGACGTATCCAACTGAAATTAGAACCGTGTATTGCTAAAATTTGTGCTAACACAAGAAAAAAAGTTTTTTGAACTACGACTTTTGTGCAAGTTTCAAATGAAAGTCACTCTAAGCACTCTAAGTGATCAGCCGAGCGATAAGAGGGGAATCTCCTACTGCGCAGCTTCCCAGTCCAAAACGTCTGTTGGGGATGAGCTGTAGGTTCGGCATGGTCGATTCTCTTGCCAAGTGCGAGTTGTGCAGCGTCATTTGTTTTCTACGGGTAAAGAGAATAGCGCAAAGAAATTCACTGGAATGAACTTTTCTAGGTGCAAATTTTATGAGTGAATGCTCCGAGAAGGTGCAGGAAATTTAAAACAGCGAACTGATGTTCATGATAAAGGTGGACGCAAGTAAAGTTTTGTTTAGCAAGTTGACTAAGTAGTTTGACAGAGACAGAGGTTTCCATTAGGTCATTGTCTGTGGAATTTTCGGAATTTCAAATCAGCTTTGTAACGACGTAATAATATCTACACTACCGAAAACGGAATGCACATTTGGTTTCAAAATGCCCGAAGACCACAACACGACGTATGGCATCAGACTTATCTTTCACACGTTACCCTGATGAGAGGAAAGAGTTTTTGAAAACAATCGTCACAGGAGATAAAACTTGTATTCGTTTATGACAATCAGAATGAAAGAACAATCTTAAATTGATACACAAACTCACTGAACAAACCCAAAAGTTCAAACAAACTTTCACGAAAAGGAAGACCTGTTACCATTCTGTTTTTCTGCGATTGTCTTTTAATTGTTTTATATGGTGCTGTCGATTTCCAAATCTTCAAATCTAAACGTTTTATTTTAGAATTCAGGGTGGTGGTAGTATTTGTTTCAGTATAAAGAAGATTGCCTGCCTTATGATTCTTGAATTGGTTGTTGAGATTCCATTTGACAACGCATGATCACACACTACTGTGGGTAACGCAAACAGTTTCTTGCACAATTTTAATGAAGTGCACATTTTCCTCTTTTCGAAAGCTGAGAGATGTCTGGGAGTATGCCGCTTTCGCACCTACGAAAACTTCAAGACGTCCGTGGAACCTTTCAACACGCTGGCGGCAACTTTCTATGAAGAGGTGTTGAAAACTGTCCACTGTTATGACAAATGTTTCAATGTTTACCGTGACTATTGGAAAAATAACATTGATTGTACTGGTAATAAAACCATTTTGTTATCTATAATCGTCTTTATTTAATGCCCTCTTGAAGATTGAAAAATTAGCTTATTATTATTTTTAATAATTGTGTTAAAGCTTAAACGGTTTCACCCTTAAAACAAAAACTCAAAACCATGGCTTTTATCGTATAATATGTATCAAATAATCTGGTATGTGGAGGCGCTGTAGCATATAAAGTAGACCTTCTGCCCAGACCCTGTCAAAAGCCTTAGCTATATCCAGGAATGCTGCTGTAGTATAAGCTTTATTTTCGTAGCCTTTTTCTATGTATTCCACAATTTGTTGTAGCTGATGGGTCGTTGAGTGTTTGGAACTAAATCCAAATTGGAATGGAGGGAGCATGTTAAGCAAGTGTAGGTTTTGAAGTAGGCGCCTGTTCATTATTTTTTCTAACAATTTGGATAAAGTTGAGAGCAGGATAATTGGTCGATAGCTCATTGGAGAGTGCCGATTTTTTCTAGGTTTGTGAAATACAAGTATGGTTGCATGCCTCCAGGCAGTAGGGAAGTAACCAAGTCGCATGCAGGCTTTGAAAACTGTGGCTAAGTAGGCATGTACTTTAGTTGTGAAGTTTTTAATTATTATGTTTGGTATGAGGTCGCTTCCTGGGGCTTTTTTCACTTTAAGTTTTTTAGCTAATTTTTTAACCTCTCTGGGCGATGTTGGTTTGAATTCACCACTTGTATTTGATCCGTATTGTTGGAGATATTGTCTTACTTCCTCATCAAAAGCATTATCATTATTTGGTGCTGGAGTAAATACAGCTTCAAAATGGTCCGCAAATATATTGCAGATTTCTTCATCTGTTGTAAAGGTTGTGTTTTCATCTTTTAGTGGTCCAATTATATGGGACTATCGAAGAATTTTCTTTGTAGCTTGCTACATTGTAGGGTCATTAGGTTGTAACTCCTGGATGTAGCGTTGGTATGAGTTAAATCTGTATTCATCCAGTTCTGTTTTTACTCTGCGTATTAGTCTATTTAATTGTATTTTATATTGCTGCTGTCGAGTATTTTGCCAAAGTCTTCAAATTCTATGCTTTTTTTTATTAATTGTAGAATTTCCAGCGGTGGGTGCTGGTAGTTATTTGGTCTTCTTGTGTTAGTGCTGATTGTCGCTGCCTTAATGGATTCTTTTGTTGCTTGTAGGAGGTTGTTTATTACTTCATCAATTTGTTGTGTTGTGTGGATTTGGCTAGGACATTTGATGTCGTCGCTCAATAGGTTTTGGAAGGTTTGCCAATCCACTTTACCATTGATGAGTTTCGGTAATGGGACTTCTTGTCGTATGGTAGTATTGAAAGACATTACAACTGGCAGGTGATCGGAATCCAATTCTGTCATTACATTTTGATAGATCGAAGTGTTTTCTCTTAATCAACTGAACATATCTGGAGAATATGGTGATCGTGGAGTAATATTCGTTGAATTTTTGGCGGAAAATTTAAGAATTTTTCTGACAAACGTTTCAAGCTTAAAATATCACTAAAAAGTTGCGGAACTTATTGATATGCTGACATCTTCAGCAAGCTTTTTCATAGTCAAATGACTATTTTATATTATTTTTTTTCTAATTCTTTGATATTTTTTTCACTTATTGATGTTAATGAACGACCATAACGAGGTTTATCTTCTACGGACTCACGAATTTTTCTCAACAGTTTATGCCACTAGAATACAGTTTTTCTCGATGAAGATTGATTATACCATTTCAAACGTTCTAATAGCATTAATTTAATTTCACTTTTAACACAAAATTTAATGCAACTTCTTTGTTCACCAACATTAGATATTTTAAAAATCGAAAAAAGGCAATGTATGTAAATAAATTGTTGTAACTTATAAACTAATTGACGTATCTAACTGAAATTAGAACCGTGTACTACTAAAATTTGTGCTAACACAAGAAAAAAGTTTTTTGAACTACGACTTTTGTGCAAGTTTCAAATGAATGTCACTCTAAGCACTAAGTGATCAGCCGAGCGATACGAGGGGGATCTGCTACTGCGCAGCTTCCCAGTCCAAAACATCTGTTGTAGATGAGCTGTAGGTTCGGCATGGTCGATTCTCTTGCCAAGTGCGAGTTGCGCAGCGTCATTTGTTTTCTACGGGTAAAAGAGAATAGCGCAACAGAAATTGACTGGAAAATGAACTGCGTGTCTACGGTGCAAATTTTATGAGTGAAGATGTTGTGCGAGAATGGTGCAGGAAATTTAAAAACAGCCGAACTGATGTTCATGATAAAGGTGGACGCAAGTAAAGTTTTGTTTAGCAAGTTGACTAAGTAGTTTGACAGAGACAGAGGTTTCCCATTAGTTCATCGTCTGTGGATATTCGGAAATTTCAAAATCAGCTTTGTACACGACGTAAGGAATATCTACACTACCGAAAACGGAATGCACATTGGGTTTCCAAAATGTCCGAAGACCACAAAACACGACGTATGGCATCAGACTTAATCTTTATCACACATTACCCTGATGAGAGGAAAGAGTTTTTGAAAACAATCGTCACAGGAGATAAAACTTGTATTCTTTATGACAATCCAGAATGGAAAGAACAATCTAAAAAATGGATACACACAAACTCACCGAACAAACCCAAAAAGTTCAAACAAACTTTCACGAAAAGGAAGACCATGGCTACCATTTTCTGGGATCAGAAAAGTGCGCTGCTCTTAGACTTTATGGAGCTCAGGACTACGATCAATGCAAACGTGTATTGTTGTCATTAAGAATATAAAAAGAAGAGTGCTGTCTTCTGGAATGGTTTTAATCCATGACAACGCATGATCACACACTACTGTGGTAACCAAACAGTTTCTTGCACAATTTTAATGAAAAGTGATTTTCCCTTTTTCGAAAGCTGAAGAGAGGCCTGGGAGTATGCCGCTTTCGCACTAACGAAAAACTTCAAGACGCCGTGGAGACCTCTCAACACGCTGGCGGCAACTTTCTATGAAGAGAGTGTTGAAAAACTTGTCCACTGTTATGACAAATGTTTCAATGTTTACCGTGACTATGTGGAAAAATAACATTGATTGTACTGGTAATAAAACCATTTTGTTATCTATAATCGTCTTTATTTAATGCCCTCTTGAAGATTGAAAAAATTAGCTTATTATTATTTTTAATAATTGTGCTAAAAGCTTAAACGGTTTCACCCTTAAAACAAAAACTCAAAACCATGGCTTTTTCCCAAAAAGCAGTTTACTCTATTGAAATTACACTTGAAATGATAATATAACGCGAATGTATAAGTAATGAATAGCAGTAAAAATATTATTTATTTGTTATTTTTATTTTATTATTTGGCACTCTAAACAAAATAATCTTCCTGTTTCTTTTAAGTAGGCTATTAGTCTGCACAGTCGTGCGGTACTACGAGCTTTGTTGGACGTACACTGGGCAGGTGGCTAATCCGTTAATTTAAAAGAAGAAGAATGTATTTAATAACTATCAAAGGCGTTTGTATGGCGGCCGAGGAGTGTTTGATATTTGCCATCGTTATTGACCCAAGACTGACGCGCGCCAGTGTGGCAGGTCGGGACTTTTAGCTCGCGGCTATAGTGCTGTCAAAATAATAAGCCTTTAGTACTACAAGAAAAGCGATGTACAGAAAATAATAAATAATAAAACCTATTGGTATGCCAACATCTTCGCAAAACTGATAAATTTAATGATTCGCTAGTCATTGTATACGATTGCGGTGACAACTTTAATATCTATGATTATTTTTGATAGACTTTTACGGGTCTATTAGCAATTATAACTATATTTCTATGAGTTAATGTCATATTTTAAGTATAACGTAATTGCAGTACTATGACACGAGGAAAATTATTCTGCTGAAATGTTAACCAGTTATTAGGTTGATTAACCAGCTTCTTCTAAAATGTCTGTTGTTACGTTTTTTCGGTTACGGAGGAGAATATTGTTATGGGTTTCCAGTTTTAGATGATGGTTAATATTTCATTTTCTAATAACATCCTTAACATAGACGATTTTGCTTAATTAGTAATGTGCCAGGTAGTATTTGAAATTATTCTGTGAGCTGTCCAAACTTTCCCATGGGTGCTTTTGCTTAGTGGTAATTGATTCTTCTCTCGTGTGGCACATAGCAGGATTCCAGTATGTGAGAGAGGAATTCGGGTTTTCAAATAGTTTGCTTTCCAATGTCGCTAAGGAAAGGAATTGGATAGGATATCGGTAGTGGGGAAAATAATACTTTTTAAATAGATGGCTTTGAGATATATGAACAGTCTCTACCCTAAAGAGAGCGTTGTGAGCCAGAAGTTGGAAGCCTAAGCCTCTTTTATTTCTAAAACAGTTCAGAACCTGTTTAGTAACTTTGGGTTTCTATAGGGCGAAAATAAAGTGTAAGATAAATGTTGAGAAAAATTATAAATATTTGTTAGGGTTTTAGAAAAGCAGCACAAATACTTTCTAAGTAGCATTTAAAAAACGCGAGCGCCGGAGGAGGAAGAAGTTTATAGGTGGTTATATCTTTATTGAGATACGAAAAGTACTCTGTGACCTTTCGTAGAATGAGGGTCCATTCTGCGAAAAAAGTGTCTTGGTTACGGAGTACAATATTTTCTTAGAAGCAAGTGGTTGCGCATTTCTGGGCATTGAGGCGTAGGTCTGGCCTATAAAAAGAAAACACACAGCCCCTCAAAATCTCGGTTTTCTGTTTTATGTCTTTACTCAGTTACTACCCCTTAACTTGTTGTTGATCTAGGACCAGCCATTTTCTGTTGGATTGGCAATATTTTGATTCCAGTTTCTTATTTTCAAGTCATATACAGCCAGCTGTATTGTTTCTTCTTTCAACAATTGCGCTTTACTATAGGGTCCATACCATTTTCAAACAAACCACAGAAAATACTTCTCGTATATCTACATTTAACGTCTGAAAAAGAGATATAATGCTCTAAATACATGTTTATAGAAGCAACTCCAAACATCTAGCTTAACGGAGTGTCTAATAAAGTGCTTGGACACGTACATCAAAGAAGACCAAACCAAAAAGAGTTATATTGCTCTAGTCTACATTTAAGTTTTTTTGACAATCTCATGATTGTACTTTGCCATATAATGTCATGATCTTTAAACGTCGTTTGATTGTTATGAGCTTTACTTTAATACACAATTTAGACGAAATGTTAATTTTGTATTTTTCAAATAATTATACTATTGCTTGATTGTTTTTGCAGAAGTTGTTTCCCTCTTTCCTCAATTGGGCGGTTTATCCATAACTCTTGTTTCCTGGAGTCGCTTTATCTACTGCTGGATAAAATCAAGAGGCTCGTGCAGGTAGCGGAATGTCGCTGCAATATTCATCAGAATCTCTTGGGATTGTAAGCAAAAACACTGCTTTAAATCTCTTTGCAAAAGTAATTTCACAAACAGTACGATTAAGTTGCAATTTGTAGAGGGCATTAGAGTCATTCTGAGGAATTTATTTGTTAATGGTACATACGTACACCATTCCATTCGTTTGAAATACCGGTAAGACTAACTGTAGAGTGGTGGATTTTGTAAAAAATATTTTAATCGTTTTTAAATTTGAATTTAAATAAGTAGTGCTATAAAGAAAGCATATAACAAATTTTGTTGGGCCCCTGTGCATATATATTTAGTAATTTAAAAAAGTTATTAGAGGTTTGGGTATTATTTCATTGTTACACATTATCTGAACAGGTCTTTTTTATTCATAAACATGAAAAGTAGACGCATTTGCTTATACGAGAACGTTCAAGTTCTAAGATCTTAAATTTTTTTTTGAGAAAGTACTTGCCCAAGAAAGTTGAAACGTCTGTAATTTTTCAAAATAATTTTCGTCTAGACGTACACAATTTTACAATGTCGTCGCCATTATTTTATGGCTGCTAAAAACTCTTTTTTAGGAGTGTGTTTTGCCTACTGGAAAATCGCTGATACGACAGCGGTTCGCTTGACAATGAGCGGCCACGGGGAGTGTCCTTTATGGAAACTCATAGCAGCATGACTTATCAACATGTCCTGAAATATTGCCACCTGCGCAGCCTTGTATTCGTTGGCCAGCATTCGTAAGACCCACCTTAAAGAAACATTCCGCATTTTTAGGTCATCATATAAAATAGACTCCACAGATCCTACGGAAATGCCAAGTTTAGAGCCGGTATCACGCACATGCAATCGACGATCTTCCATAACAAATTGCTCCACTCGCGCAATGATGGTTTCGGTCCGGCTGGTTTATGGCCAAGGCTGCTTCGGTTCATTGTCATTCAACTATTGACCTTCTTTAAACTTTTTCACCCACCAACACAAATAACGTTTTTACCGCATGTCGCACTCAATTGGAATTGAATTTCGATGGCATTTTATCACACAAGAAGAAAAAAACGGCTGATCACACGTTGTTTTTGAACATTAAACGTCGTTATTTTAAGTATACAAAACAACACTCGCTGCAATGGCGGTAATTCGACCTGTGTACATTGTATGGTGCTGTTATCTATATTACAAATTCATATATATTCTGTATTTTTAAAAATTAACCCAACTTTCTACTTACTCACTGCCTAGAACAAAATTTAAAGGCCTTGTAATTTATGGTTAGTAAATGAAACATTAAAAGTTGGCAACTAATTATAATTCTGAGATTTTAAAACTTAGTGCTTAGAATACAAAAACTTAATTGGGTTAAGGTTAAAGTTTATTACTGTTATTCCAATAGACGATATACTTAAATCTTAATTTTAATTCCTCTATAAAAGGCACATAAGAAATTGAAATAAAAACCTCTATGGCTGGTTAACTCATAATTTCGTGAATAATCCTGAAAGTACTTTATTGCACAAATTACAGCAGAATTACGACAAGGACGCTGCTTGAATACATAATGGCCAAGGTTCTTCGCAACTCGTGTTGATCTACTTACGTATTCTAAGCGGAAAGTTCCTTGTTTTCTCTCCTTCCTTAATTTGGTTAATCCTTCAATTAAATTGCGATGTTCTTTGTAGTTGTTCTTTTTATAGAAATCGGAGATACCATTTAGTGTTACAGCCGTTAAATATATTCTAAATGTGTTAATTTAACTTCCTGTTAGTTAAATCTATTTTTAATTTTGGTCGCTTATTGGCTACTATTATTTGTTCTTAATTTATAAAAACGTATTTAACAAAGGGAGCAATGCAAATTTTATTATCATGAATTATTAAATAGATTTTTATTTGAAAATTAATGATAATAATACAACAAACAGTTTAGATTACGGTTTATAGTTTTATATACATATACATAATATACATACATACATATATATATATATAATATGTATTATATATATATATATATATATATATATATATATATATATATATATATATATATATATAAAATTCTAAGGCTTTTACCATATGGTGTAAGGCTCAAAGTTTACCTTTCTATGTTTCCCCTTGCTACTAATCTTTTTCTTTTGATTTTGCAAAGACCACAATGTTATCCGCGTAAGTAATTTAAAGACTTGCACAATTTCTATTTTCACTTTCCTATGTTATATTTTTTGTTTAATTTTACTTTATTTTGCTATTTAGTTTATGATTGCTATAAAAAGTATCGGACTTAATACATCTCTGTCTTAAACCTCTCGTTATTTCAAAAGCGCCCCACACTTTATTTCTCGTTCTTACTACATTTGATTTCTTGTTATATGATATTTTAACCGCTTCTATTTTTGTTTTGTTTATGATCTTGTTTACTAATATTTTCCAAATATCTGTTCTTACTCCGTTGAATGGTTTATTTAGATCTAAGTGGTATAAGTGAATTTATTTTCTCTTTCTTAATGCCTTTTAGCTGATTTGTCTTAGTATAAATACATTTACCATTATTAATCATTATTCTTTGCTAAAATTGCATTACCTAATATGTTTAGTGAACTTATTTCCCTGCAATTGCATCCTGGCGCTCTTTCTAGCCTTATCTTTTGTATTGTTTCCTCTAGTTATATTTTTAATATTAATTTAATATTTGTATCATCGTTTTTTGTTCTGCTTTGCTCACTTTTATTGTTATCTTTCTTTACCTCTTTGTTGTTATCTTGTAACACCTCCTTAAAATGGTGCCTTCATTTTTCAAACCACCAGAGTAGTCTATGATAGTATTGAAAATTTAAGGACTGACTAAAGGTAAAAACAGTGAAGGGATTTCGGATATATTTATTGTGTAACTCACAAATGTCAACAAACCGCGTAAGCTGTAAATTTGGCGTTCCGTAGCCAATTGGTTGGAAAATTGCGATAACGATTGAGGATCAAAATATACCACCTGCAATTTTTGTAATTTCATGCAAGAAGAATTTGAGAACAATAATTTTTCCACGCGGCTAGCGTTCAAGAACGAAGCAATTTTATTTAAATGGAAAAATAAACCACGACAATGTCAGTAGATAGCCACAAAGAAATCTAATGCTTTTGTGAACTTGTTTGCATTTACTAAGACTTGATGTTTCTGTGCAATTTCGAAAATAAAAGTATACGATATTTTTTTATGGAGAACACTGTTACGGGTACATTATATCACAATATTTTGCAGCAATGATTATTTTTGCAAATAAAAGAAAATTTTGAAAACTTTATATACTAACAAGATGGAGCTCCATTTTATTGATATGCTGAAGTGTCTGAAAAATACTTGAACGTAGAACTCCCGCGGCATTAAATTGAACAATCCTTTAAGAATAATTTAGTGCTCTGTATATGGTCGCTCAGATGTCTTGACCTAACTTTTTGTAATTACGCGTCAGTACTGCCAACAACGCAACTTAAACGAATATGAATATCATATATACATTAAAAATGCAATTTTTATAAATAGGGATTTATTAATTAAAAGATAATTTACAAAACATGGACTTCAGAAAAAAATCGAAGGCTAAATGATGTATCGGTAGAACCCACATTAATCTTATTCAAAACCAAGGATATTTTTGGAAAACCTAAAGCAGAGGTAATACAATTTAAGTACAGTTTAAATTATAGAACAATTATAAGAAACTAATATTCATGGAAAAACAATGCCTAAAAATCGAAAACAATTAAACTACGGTGACAAATAAGAAAAGCTAATTCAAGTAATAGATTACAGATTTTCAAAAAAAAACGAGATGTTAGATTTTTTACAACCATAAAATCTGTTTTTTGAAAAAATAAACAATTTAATTTAAACTTTAAATTTTATTTATAATTATAATCTACTTTGATGAGCACTGAATAACGATTGCATGTTATCAGGTTGTAAAAAAAGTTGATTTAATTATATTTTTTATTTTTCGTATTTATGGTACAAGCAGTTCGATTCTGGTGATTTTACCCTTGAAAATCAATAACTTTTTGACCGACCAATACTAAGTACTCACTATCAGTCGACTAAACTTGCATGTGACTGTCTGGAATCATTTGCGTTAACTCGACTATACTACTGCTCGTGCATCAAAGCCAAGGAGACATGTTGCTATCTATACGCGCCCTTCCACAGCGATAAAAACTGCGGCCTTAGGTCGCTATCTGAATCGGTTATTTTAACAGATGGCCTGTTGTGTGGTCATCTGTTAAAATAACCGATTCAGATAGAGACCTTCAGGCCAAATTCTTGACTGGTAGCAACAATAAAATCAAGAATATATCCAAAATAACATAAAACCTGTAAGTGACTTTTATCGCGCTTTTATTACACATGTATCAGCCACCGAACTATGTGCAATACGCACCACCACATGGATGCTCTTGGAAATCAAGCTTCATCTACCGCATATCTACAAATGCCAATAAATACTTCCTTTTCACAATCAGCATCAGCATTTTACACAATACTTTGCTGTTGAAAATACTGGTAAACCATGGTAACATGTCAACAGAAAACAAGACAGCGATAAAGAAGAACAGGAGGCTAATACTTAAAAAAATTACTGGGTTGGACTCAGTAATAGATTTGATTTCGGGATTTTACCAATAGAAAATCGTGTAAAAATACCAAACTACAACATATATAAAACTCATCTAGATGACTATTAAACATTATAGAAGAGCTGAATATAAGCGTAACATACAAGGCACGTATGTTACTATAGTAGACACTACGGGTGAAATGACAATATCCGCGATATACTAGCCACCAAGGTACAACAACAAATATCAAAATTATGACGAGTATTTCCGGACACAGGGAAACCGATTCCTAATTGGAAGAGATTAATGCAAAAGCACGATATGGGGATCTAGGCTAATAACAACTAAAAGACGAGAATTATCAAAAGCCATGAAGTTATCCGTAAAATGTCTTAAAGGATTAGTGCAAATATTTAATGCTGTTTTTAGATTTAAACATTTTCCATGCCACTAGAAAATAGCACAGGTTATAATGATTGCCAAAAGTGGTAAAAACTCAAATGAGGTTACGTCATACCGGCCCATAAGTCTCCTTCTAGTTCTATCAAAGATTCTTGAAAAACTAGTACTTAAACGATTAATGGTCATCATAGATGAAAATGGACTTATTTATACCTCGGCACCAATTTAAGTTCAGGAAAGAGCATGGAACTATGAAACAAATCTGCTGTATCACTGTTAAACAAATCGAAACAATATGGAAGAACGAGGATACTACTCGGCTGTCTTTGTTGATAAAAGTCAAGTCTTCGAAAAAATCTGGCATCTCGGACTAGCGCACAAACTTAAGCTCTTACTCCCACATTCATTCTACTCACTCCTGAAATACTACCTCTCGGACAGAACATTTCGAGTTAAATACCAATTAAGCTACACTGATTTCTATTTAGTGGAATCTGGAGTATCAAAAAAAGTATTTTAGGACCCACACTATACTCATTTTATACAACAAATTGCCCAAACCAATTCCATAATTACTGCTGCATACGCTGATGACACGACAATTTTAGCTTCACACCATGATTACAGTTCTGCGTTCAGAAACCTGCAAATACATCTAAATCAGTTCGAAACTGGTTAAATCAATGGAGAATGGAAGCTAACGCAAACAAATCGACACATGTTACCTTTACCCTCCGACCAAAAACCTGTCCTGCAGTTACCCTAAATGGAAATTACATTCCCCAAGCGGATGTAGCAAATATTCACGCGTTCATTTAAACAGAAGACTAATTTGGCGAATCCACATCTTAACGAAGAGAAAACAACTAAGAGCAAAATTCAAATAACGAGATTTCAAAATAAAGTTAGTATGCAACGAATACACTACTACATCCTGACAAACATACCAACCGTTTAGGAAAAAATTACTAAAATCATCGGTAAATACATAAATAAATTAACAGTACACTTTAATGAGCTAGCAACCATGCTGTTCCAGGAAGAGGATGAACTAGGAAGACTCAAACAATTTAAACCAACTGATCTACCAACCAGATTTTAGTGAACTAATGTGAATTAACTAGTTATAAAAACACAGAGAATGTCCACAGAGTCATTTTAGGTTAATCACACATCAGTTGTACTTATAGTATCTGCAGAGACCGATTGTACAAATAAAGAAGTTAAAAAACAAAACAAAAATGTGTATAAGAAGACAAGATTATGATAATCTGACTGAAGCACAAGTCGATAAGTGAGTCCAGATTTGTCACCAACTGGTGGAAAATACGCTGTATGATCGGTTTTGGAAGCACATTATCACTTGTGATAAAAATGGGTTTACTTCGAGGCTAAAACTCGCCTACCGATATGATCTCGGTTTGGTGGAATGTAGAAAGTGTTGTACATTTTGAATTGATTTAATTGGGAAAAGTGCTAAATACTGATTGTAAAGCGTACAAGTAGGCCGTGTCTAAAAAGTGTTAAAGCAAAAGAATCCGACTATAATCAACCGTAAACGCGCTCTTTTTAACAACACAACACGCAACCGACAAAAAAAATGTGGGTGGAATGAGTTCTGACGGATCCAGCTGACAGTTCTAATCTTGTACGTTTTGATTACACCCTATTTCGTTTTATGGCAGTTTTCAATTTGAGTTGCTTGACCAAGTTGAAGAAGTTTAAGAACTTTTTGTTCTTAAGTGATAAAGAGTTTTTTATTTCTATTAAATTCACTACCATAATAAGGGTAATCAACAACAAATGCCTGCTTTCCTGCATCATTCGGTTGGGACTCTTGCAAGTCAAAACACCCATTGAAATACCGGCCATCTTATCCTCGACAAGTCAATTACCCTTGCTCACGTGACGAGGGACTAGAAGGTTACTAGAGTTTAGGGAGATACTTTCGCCTCCTGCTAAAAAGATTTACTGTTTTGAAATAACTGAAAACTGATTTCCCTCTATTAGTGGGCGACCCTAATTAACTTTCTCTAGGTACAAGATGCAGGTAGTTATTTTTATCCTCTATCAATTAATTGTCTCCAATTTTATTACCATTTTAAGTTTTAAATTAAAAAACCTCAGTTAATGTTTATAAATTTATATTTTCCTCCTCCCAAACTTTAATTTCACCTATAATTTACTCATCGAAGTTACTCCTCGGGTACGCTTTGTGTGATTGTGTTTATTAATGCCAGCGATAGCGACTGGTATTAGAAGTAATTAAGATTAGATCTTTGCTTTTAAGACATGTTTATTTTATTTAAAAATAATAAATTGTAGATAAATGAAACTTATGTTTACATTTATCATTTGTAGTCGCGACCGCAAATCACAGACACGCCCTTGCAAAGCGAAAGCCACGTGCCTTGAACAATTCATAGTGTTTATGTTTTATAATATTAGTACTAGAGAATAGTTTGTTTGCTTTTTTATAAAGCTATAAATATGGTGTTACCTCATCCTTTGTTAGAGAGTCAATATATTACAAAATATTACAACTAACTAAATATGCCAATTCATTAAACATGGATAAAAACGTCTATTTTATAAGTGGGTAACTTAACTATAAAAACGAATTGTACTATTTCATTTGCATGAAACTAATAGAATCACAAGTGCAAAGATTTGAGAATTCAAAAAGGAAACTTTGGTTTTGGAATTTCAGCTAACCTCATAGTCAAAGTCAATCGGCATTACCGCTGCTAAATCATAATTTTACTAACTTTAGAATATCTAGTCCATTTTAAAAAAGATCACAAGTTAAAAATATATCTAGATTGGAAACACAAAGATTAGTTCTTTCAATAAGGGATCTTATTCTTTCTTGCCAAATGTGTAGTTGCAAAAGTTGGTGATTTTGACATTCGTGGAGTGATACGAATTATAAGTTTAAATAACATTTCAGTAACTTACAATATTGATATAGTAGGAACATCTTACTGCCAATGGTTCTGAATTCTGTATCCTACATTAATTTACAATGAAAGGGATGCTAAAAATGCAATTAGTTCTCTTTCACGTGGATCTGCATCGGGAGTTGATGAAACGGGACTACTGTATCTAAAAAACTGAATTTCTAAATTTGCAGGAGAAGCTAGGAACATAATGTTGGGGTCAATAATAAAACTGTAATTACCTTTTATGACTGGAAATTTAATATAGATGTGGACCAACCTTCTTCATCGTATCATTTTGCGCGCGCTTCCATTGTATTTGGAACTACTTGTTGAGAGTTTTTGCTTCCGCAGAAGTGCAAGAAAAGCAGCTTTTACAATTACACATCGTAGACGTCCATTTCAGAACGTTCGTAAATGACTTCCATAAATGACCGTAAATAAATTTCGCTCACTCGATTTTAGAGAAATGTTAGATTATATAAATGCGTTCCAGAAGTTTGTCCTTTCTTGGTTCAGTGTCACAAAAAACCCTCCCATATACTCTTTAAGCAAAAAATTATTTTATCTAAAACTGGAATGTAACAAGGAGCAAATGTCACGCAGTGAGTCGCATAGAGTCGTAACTTAATCTTTGCTAGTTGAATGATCGAAATCTGGTAGACAGATCAGATATGGAGTTAAACGATTTTAAGACTATTATGAAAATGCCGAAATTGTGGGCCTAACGACAAACGCAACAAATCCAAAAATTATTTTGTTTCCAGAAAACATTGATGCTGACGTGCTTTAGTGTTTTGAAGCCACACTCTTAGAAATCAGAAGTCTTAAATAAAACTCACTCAAAATTCTTGAAAGTTTAATTAAGGGAGAAAATAAGTATTATGTTAAAGCTCATGCTCAAACCGAACGATACACAAGTTACTAACCATTTATTTATGGGAGTTCCGTAATCTGGTAAAATAAATGGATGATCTGCAGTTCATTTTGAATCTTATCGTAAATGAAATACATTAGGTACTTACTTATTCCCCATTTTCTCTTTCAAATGAAGATTAGGTATACGAAAAATCCGCGCCTTCTCTCAATTACAAAATAACACATTGTATATTTGAACAGACAGTTTTGAAATGTTGAAGGACTTTGCATAAAAACGATTCCTCTCGTACCTGTTTTTTGGAAAAATTGAGATGGGATACACTTATCCATACTATGTCTACAATTATTTTAACAACAATGGTTGGGTGCAATCTCTTTGCTTGATATCTATGCTAAATAATCAAGACCATCAGATTTGTGTTGCTTTTCAATTAGGATGTAAGTTTATGAAGTCACACAAATATTACCGCGAAACTTATGGTCGTAATAACGGACTCATAGATTGTACTGTTGAAAAGTAAAGATAAATGTTCACGACACTTCGAATTAAACCAAATGCTGGAGTACGACCATATGGCACAACCTCAATTAAGTAAATACATTCTAGGATGTAACATGTGTAGATACCGTAGGTCAAACTCATTTATTATGACTTCTAAAAAATATGGAGCAATTACGAGAAGGCTTTCAAACTAAATTCGAAAAACAAGAGCGTGCTTGTTTGTGGAAGGTAATAGGTCAAATTTTTGGAACACAAAAGGAACGGAATTTCTTTGATTATTTAGTTTAAAGGGCAACACCACTGTAGAATTTTCAAAAAATCGATTATTTTTTTGCTTAAAAGATACTGTGAACCTTCTAGAACATGTAGCAAAAAGTTTAGTACGTAAAAAAATTTTACTTTGAAATATCGCCCTTTTCCCCAAACGTAATAAAAGTTTTTGGGTAAAACTGTTTTTTTTGAAAATAAAAGTAAAAATGGAAGGAAAAAAGGGTACAAGGGTAAAAAAGGTACAAAAGAACTGTATTCAACACGGCATCGGTCAAAAAAGGCGAAACAAAATTTATGTAAAACTCGTTTCAAAACTTTAAAGGCATTTTCTCAAAATGCCATTTTTCAAAACGGAACGCACTATAACTTGATTAATTTTTAATATTTTGATTTGAAATTTTAACCGCATCTTTAAAACAACAGTTTGAAGAGAAACACGTACGGAATTTTTGATAAGTTATTTAGAAAATTGTTATAAATAAATAATTGCTCTTTTTTTTTGTTAAAAATCCGACACCTAACTTCAAATACCTGCTAATTACACAAAAATCAATATTTTTAAAATTCTCTACATATTTCTCTAGCTATACTCATGTAGCTGATGCCTGGCGGGTGGCCTACTCAGCCACTAAAAATAATTGAGTACCTGCGTTAATTCGAACAAGGGGTAATAATGGCGGTCGTCTTAGGCGCGGTGCTTGCCACACCGCCCCGCATCAGAAATGGTGCGTGACGACCGGGCAGAGAGAGCGAACGTATGAGAACCTTAACCTCTCACTTCGCAGGCCGTGCTCCCACGCGGGGCGTAGAGCCTTACCATTACCATACTCATGTAGATTAAAAAGAAGATTTTTATTTTGCATAAAATTCAAATTTGCACCAGTTCTAGTGCGTGCCACGGAGCGCTTCGACGCCAACCTGCCTTGGGAGGATGGCTCCAGAGCCGCCATTTTAAAATATTTTTTAACAAATGTTTTTTTATACTTTCATATATGCCTAATAACATACTTTATTACCTTTCCTTCTGTGCAAAAAAATGTTAAAATAACGCTTTTTTTTGGGATCTACACTGGTGTTACCCCTTAAGAACGAAAAGTCAATTTTGGAAAAATATTTTGGATTGGTCAAGAAAACATTTGTTCTAGTGCTATAAAGCACTGATGTTGTCTGAACTAAGTTTTGAAATACTTTCATATCCGCTCTGTTAGTGATACATACGATTTAAATAACTCAAATTGCAATTCATGACTAAAATAAAAATAACATTGTCGGGCAAGAATTTGGGACAGATAATATAGAACCTAAATGAGTATTTTGAGAATCTTCAACCAATTTACATTTGCAAAGAAATGAAGCAATCTGTACAAACTATACGAATTAGTAATATTTTCGTTTTAATAATTTTTTTCATCACACTATCTTAGATCAACAGTTTGAACAAAAGTAAACAAAACCTCTACTTTCACTACTTCATGACTTAAAATGGAGTCTGAATTTGAAAATTTTTGTTTAGGGTTTTGGAAACGGTGGGAGATGGCAGAGATGATGAAGTTTTTGCATTTAGGTAGCCCAAAGTGTTCCTAGCTAAACTGTGTTGCTGGCTGGACTAGAAAAAATGCAGGTGCGTTAGAAATGGGTTTCAACAAAATTCTAAAAAATACTTTTGCTCAGCTACCCCCGTAGATGTGCGGAAGCTTCTCTAGAGTTTTCTATATTATAAGCTTTAAATTGCTTTCTTTAATACAAATTAAATTGCTCGTTGAACCATCCTTGTAATTTTTAAAATTTGTTAAAGTAGAAGAATATCAATAGAATTTTAAAACTTTCTTTTCTGTAACAAATATACCTCTTTTTTGCAATTTGTTGATTAGTACATTGTAAAAAAGTAAAAGTAGTCAACTAAATCAAGTTTCATTTGTATGGTTTGCAACAGCACAAGACCCAAAAACTAAAAACGTTCATTGCTAATAAAATGACAAAGTATTTTCTAGTCTAAAAGCAGACGGAGTCAACCCACGTAGGTATTAGAAGTTAGAAAGGAGTATAGAAGCTCTAGTTAAAAATTAATGAAATTAATGAGTTACAATAAAGTACAAATGAACAGTTGATGCAAATGTATGGTAAAATAATAGGTAAAATAAAATTGTTAAAATTAGAAATAGAAATTACAGGTATCGGAATAAGTAAATATCCAAAATGTTGCAAAATTTCCAGTTCAGCGAGTCAAGCGTATTTTTAATCTCTCTCATAGTGTGTGGCTTTGCATTACCGTGCAGTAGGACGATCAGTGTCGTCTCGTACAAGGTTTTTTGAGTTTGATATCATCACTTAAGAAAGAACTCTTAGCAATAGTAATTTTTTGATTTAAAGATTTATATCATATTTTTTATAGTTTTGTAATTTAATTTTTTTAGACCTACTTCTTTTGTATTAGACTCCACATTTTGTACAATTTGTTCGTAGTTACAGGCTTTTTTTATTGTCATAATAGCATATTTACAATCTACTTCCACAGGAAGGGAGTATTAAGTAAATGCGATAAATGTAATACAAAGTGTATAAGGGAAGCATTCACTAATGCTTTTCCTTTGGACGATTTCTTCTTCGTTATATTAAATCTTGAGGCCACGTTCTGTGGAGTCTTCTTGGGTTTGGACCGCTTTCATATAACTGCTCTACCAGAGTGTTGTCGTGGTTGATTATTTGATTTTGGTATTTAGTAACACAATTTTCAAATCGGTATGAAGTGTGAGATTACTGACATACCAAGGAGCATCTGCCAGGATTCTGAAAACTTTAGACTGAAACCTTTATATGATTGCCAGGTTTGATGGTTTAGCACTCCCCCATAACTGAAGCCCGTAGGTCCAAATAGGTTTGATTATACATTTGTATAACAGAATTTTGTTATTTAACGACAGTTTTGATCTTCGTCCAAGAAGCCAATACATTTGTAGAAGTTTGATGTCCATTTGTTTACGTTTAGTCTTGATGTGGCTTTTCCATTGTTAATCGTTGGTCTAGGGTTAGTCCCAGGTATTTCACTTCAGATTTCATAGGTACGGATATGTTGTTGATTGTTACAGGTGGCCAGGTTGGTCGTCGATTAGTGAACGTGATTTGGACCGATTTAGCTTGGTTAATTTTCATTCTCCATTTATAATACCATTCCGTAAGTAGATCCAAATGGGTTTGTAGTTGTTCGGAAGCTGTTGTAGGATTTTCACTAGTGGATAGCACAGCAATATCAAATGTAGTAGTATTTGTTTCAGGTAGGTCGGTGGTGTATATTAAAAATAGGAATAGTCCAAGGACCATTTTTCACTACCAAAAATATCCAAAATCAAACCGGATTTATACCAAAAGAACGCCTCTAAACGGTTTCTGCTATCTATAGCCCCCCAAGACATGCTATATCGTCAGACGAACACAAAGATTTTCTCAGTACCCTTGGTAACAAATTCATCGTAGGGGACGATTGGAATGCCAAGCACACCCATTTTGGATCGAGAATTAGCACACCAAAAGGTCGAAACCTTCTGCGAACCATGATTGATAACAATTATGACCATCTCACTAACGGAATACCTACCTACTGGCCAACCGACCCAAATAGACTACCTGATCTTTTAGACTACTTCATCACTTGCGGTTTTCCAAGAAATAATTGCCTAATTGAGTCAAACTTTGATTTATCTACCGATCACACACCAGTCATATGCAGTATAA
The DNA here is from genome assembly GCA_036346155.1 of Sinelater perroti. Lineage (NCBI taxonomy): Eukaryota > Metazoa > Arthropoda > Insecta > Coleoptera > Elateridae > Sinelater > Sinelater perroti. The sequence continues at coordinate 1,786,164 of JARFIY010000276.1, forward strand.
GTACCAGTGTCATTAATAAACCACTACCATCTAAACTAACCTCTAAAAATACTTATTGGGCGCAATTCGAAGTCTACCTGGAAATAAATATTAACCTTAAGCTACGAATAAAATCTCCCAAAGACCTAAATGAAGCAGTACAATACTTCACAAAAATAGTACAACAAGCAGCTTGGCACTCTATTCCTCAAAACGATCACAAAACCACTGAATTTTCCTCTGTGCCGTTACGCATGAAACAACTTATTGCTAAGAAACGAAGTGCCAGAAAAGTCTGTCAAAGATCAAGGAACAATATTGACCAACATCAATATAATAGACTGTCTAGAGAACTAAAACCAGCACTTAAAGACATCCAAAATAATAATTTTGAACAATATATTACTAAACTTTCGCCTAATGATAATACATTGTGGAGGGCAACAAAAAAGTTGAAAAGACCTCAGATGGCTGTTCCACCAATTAAACAATCCAATGGAGAGTGAGCCGATACTTTTGCCACGTACCTAGCTGAAGTGTTTCAACCCATTAAAGGGGATCCAGACGATGAGGTAGATAGTTTCATCCAAATACCATGCCAAACGTCTCTTCCAATTAAGCTTTTCACGCCTGCATTAGTTAAAAAAGAAATAAGCAAACTTAACACACATAAAGCTCCGGGATATGACCTGTTTACAGGACAAATACTAAAATACCTGTCTAAGAAAACTGTTCTACTTTTAACAGTCATCTATAACTGTATGTTAAGCTTAACCTATTATCCAATTTCATGGAAATATGCTGAAATAATTATGATTCAGAAACCAGGCAAACCTCCACATGAAACAACATCTTATCGACCCATCAACCTCTTACCTATCGCAAGTAAAGTATTTGAACGACTGCTTTTACGAAGAATCCATAAAGAACGTGACTTTTTGACACTGCTCCCCAACCACCAAATTGGATTTCGTGAACGACATTCAACAATCCAGCAGGTGCATAGAATAGTAAACATGATTGCTAAGAGTTTAGAAGAGAAGAAATTCTGTAATGCTGTATTTCTCGATATCCAACAGGCTTTTGATAAAGTGTGGCACCCTGGTCTCCTATACAAGTTGAAAAACACACTCTCTAGTAATCTACATCTCCTCCTAAAATCCTATTTAACTGATAGAAACTTTCAGTAAAATACAACGGATGTCAATCTAACTTTCATGCTGTAGAATCCGGTGTCCCACAAGGCAGCGTCCTTGGACCATTCCTATTTTTAATATACACCACCGACCTACCTGAAACAAGTTACAGACTGAAAGTACATCTTGCGTAAATATTTAATCTAATAGTTAATAATTGTACTTCAATAACTATTACATGTTATGAGACTAATGTTTCAATGAGCATTCTCTAAAAGGTTATAAAAATATAAATAAATGCCATTAACCTTTTTAGTAAAACAATGTGTAAGCTGTAATAGGTTAAACCATTTCGTTTATCTTTATAATTAATAGAGGTGGTGGTAAGTTGATTAGGGTGTGTTGAAATTTTGATTTTGTATTTGGCAACAAATTTTACAATTTCCTGTCGCACTGTGAAAATAGATCATTATGTAATATTTTGCTGAATACATATCATGGTGCATAGACTATTGCTCTGTGTCCTATAGTGATATTCCATATGCCCAAATAGGTTTAGGATGGTTTTATTTAATAAAATTTTAATTTTGATTTTTCAGAATTCCTACACAGTGTTCAGTATATTTGGGAAATTTTATACATAGCTGTTTTCTTTTCATGTGTGTGAGTCATGTCAAAGTATTATCTAAATGAAAGTCTAATTATTGATTTATATCTTTTGTGGTATGTAAGTTTTATTTAATGTTACACTGGGACAGTTCCCATGCTTCCATGAGGGATAATATGTGTAGATTTAGTTCCATTGGATTTTATTTTTTAGCGCTGAAGCCATTCTTCAAATTGGTTTAAATCTACTTGTAAGTTTCTGGAGACATTAACAAGATTTTCATGTGACAATAATATTGTTCTATCATTAACAAATGTGGCAAATCTTTAGTATATATTGAACATAACATAAGATCAAAAATACTTTGCGGCATACGTAATAGAATTGGGAACAGTTCAGTATATGCTACCTGATATTTAATACGAAATGTTTTGTTGTGTGAGATAGGGTTTTAATAATAAATATATCTGATGAAATATACATTTCAGTTTGCAAATCTATCTATACAAACAGCTGAACAATATTTTTTACTTTTAATGTCACCGTTGATATAATTTACTAGTCGATTTATCTGGTCTTTGATTACATGGCCTTTCCTAGATCCGAATTGACGTGTACTTATACGCTGATTTTTATTAGTTATTGGTGTTATCTTTTTAAATTATTGTTCTAATAGTTTTGAGATGATTGGAAATAAACTGATGTGATGGTATGATTTGACATTTTAATAAGATCACATGCTGGTGCTTTTTTTGGATTAATCCTCTATCGGTTTAACTTATTTTTAATCGTTTTACTTGAATTATATTAATTAAGTGTTTCTATGGTTTTTGTACACCAAGTGCAGCTTTAGTGGTATTTATAAATTTAATAAAACACCCAGGTTTTCTTTAAAGAGATTTTAATTTGCCTTACTGCTGTATACTGATGGTCTTTTTGATTTTTCAAGTATGAGAATAAATGTGAAAACTATTATTGATATATAATCAAGGGTAAATTCAAAACAAGATTCAACTAAAAATTATTTTAATTCGAACTTATTTCCAATATAGAAATTCAACAGGTCCGGTATTCTGATGGGATAAGAGAGTCAATATGTGCATTATTTAGTTGATAAGTAAATTAATTATTTGTTCTGAATAGTATTAAGGAATTCTCCGTTTTTCTTTGTGATGATTCTCGAATACACAATAATTAGGCATCTTTATCTAACATTTATTAGTGAAGTAAATTTTAGATATTAAAAATATATATTTTATTTGTTATGCATGTTGACAGAAGCTAATGGCATTTTATATTGAGATTTTTAATAAAAAAACTATTTGATTTTGTTGATAAGCATTAATATGAGCTTTATGACCGTACCCATTTTACACATAAGATTTTTCATCATATGAGATAAGTAGTTTGATGGATGTGTGGTGGCAGTAAATGAAGTACGATTATCAATTGCTAAAATACTAAATTTGTTCTATTGCTGCTGCTATTATTTCTTGAAGAGAACGTATTGGAATTTTACGCTCTTGCAGTGTAGGGTAGAATTTATGCTGCAATTGTTTGTGCGCCATATAACTTATAATAATTGGTCAGATAGTGTTCATCACAATGAACGTATTTAATGTTGGTGTTCGTTGTTTTTCTAGAACATTAATTTGTTAAATGTTTTGCGGTATAGTTAATGTATCTTGGGTTACCTTTGCACAAGTTTTTTGTATGCCCAAATCTATGACAGCGTTTACATTGATTCAAATTGTATTTTAGTATTTAAGACAAAGTTTATTTTATAGATATGCTTATTGTAAATATTTGGTTTTAGGTTTATAAAGTACATGGGTTTGGACTTATAGGTGCAGAATTTGGTTTTCATTTTTATTATTGCTTTTATTATTATAGTATACATCTGACCTTCTGAGGGTTGCATTATTACCTTGTCGTACACTACTTTTAATGAATATTTGCATTTGGTAAATTCCATTTAATATCCTTTAAATTCTGATATGAATATGAGTAGTGTCTTTGGTTTGGTGATTTTTGTGAATTTTTCTTTCACAGTCTTCTTTGCGCAGTGTATCAAGGACCTCACACACGGATGCCAACTGTATAATTGTTGAACGTTTGATTAGGAAAGGTCATCGAATTAAAGTTCGTGAAAATTGCTGAAATGACTAGCATTCCTAAGATTTGGGTTTATGAAATCATATATGACCTAAAGTTTCGGCTTACTGGACGCTGAAAATGCTCTCCAATGAACAAAAAACCAATCAAATGAGCGTTTTACTTCAAAATCTCATCCGATACTAACAAGAAGAAGATTCTTTTAATAAAACCATCATTACCGGAGATAAAACCTTGATTTACGAGTACAAGTTCACCCTAGACACGAAATAGCAGTCCATGATATGAAAACATCTATCTTCCCAGTTAAAAAAAATAATCTAAACTCTCCAGATTACATACAGCCATTATAAAAAGAATTCCGGGATAATTACGCAAAGGAGTTAAACTTTTGCAAAATCGCTTAAGACCTCACACGTCAAATCAAATCAAACTTAGGTAAAAACTCCTGTAACATTCTCTGTATAGTCCAGATTTAGTCCCTCGAATTTTTATTTATTCGGACCTTTAAAGTTTTGAGTAAACCTCGAATTTTTATTTATTCAGAGAACATTCCAATACACCGTTTTGGACAGGGAAACCCTTTCTAGCAGCAGTACCGTGAAGGAATATTCCAATACTACCTGTCACGCTGGACTACGTTTACGGAGCAGTTACCGTGAAGGAATAAATCAAACTACTGTCACGCTGCATACGTTTACGTGAGATATGTATGAGAATATTTTCTTTAAATATAAATCTTAGTGTAGTTTTGTGGAATGTATCAAATATTTTCTTTAAATATAAATCTTAGTGTAATTTTGGTTTGTACCTTTCATATCAGACACCCCTCGTTTGATTTATATTTGGATTATATTTGTCTAATTTGTTAAAATATTGTCTCTAAATGGATGTAATAATTGTACACTATACTCATGCTGTCACCGATGACTGTATTCATGCACTTTGCATGTTCGAGCGCAAAATGTGAAATAAAGTAAATAAATAGGTGCAGCTATTCTTTTATCAGTAACGATAGCGCAGGTAAGCCGTCTGTTCTCCTTGAACGTACAACTTCAACTGGAATTGTCATAAACATACCATATTTATTACTGGTTGGTAGTTTATGCAAAAATATGTGCCATTAAATTTAAATAACAGAAAGAGAGATTTGTTGCAGTATTTTGCTTTATTGTCAATGGTGATCACATACGGAACTTAAAAACCCATTAAAAACGGAATAGAGATTGTTTTCTAGCGAACTCAACGCTGCAACTAATTCTTCTTGTGTTTAGCATGGATTTTTCCGCAGCAGTTTCTCCAAATTATTATCTTTCATATTTAAGTATAGGAATCAAAAATATTTAGTCATACTTCCCCAATCCTCAATTCGATTACTTCCATTTTTGTAGCGCGGAATCGAAATATAGGAAACATGTGCCAATATTGTTCTAAATCTGGTGAAAACATTTGAAGGACATTTCGTCTCACTCGTTTAACCGATTTTGCCTATTGATGAACTTAGCCTACACAGTGGTCCAATAAATATGTGTGTACATTTTATTCAAATTCAATAAGAATTACCAGCAGTTATGTTCATAAAAGCCATCACATTTCATATCTAAAATAAAGGGTAGCCCAAATTAAATGCCGAAATTAAATTATAAATAAAACACATTTTGAATTAATTTTATGATTGGATTTCTACTGAGTATTGAAGTAGATAATCTCCGATTAAATATAAAAAATTATGCCTGACAAATGACTAGCTCGTCTTCTGTTGCAAATCTTGTTCCTTCTCACAAAAATTTCGATTACAATTTCGTGTATTTTTTTGAACATTTTATCGATAACACTTTGAATTTTGTCCTTGAGGTCGCCAATTATTTGTGAATAGCTGGGGTAATAATGTTGAATTTTAGATAACCCTACAAAAAAAGTTGTGTGGTGTTAAATTATAAGATCTTGTTGGCCAGTTGATGTAGGCATTTTGTAAAATTACGTGACCAAAAAATTGTTGATGAACCACAATTGCTTCAGATCTCAATTGCTAGTTGATGAAAAAACTTATACTAAATAGTAAATTGGTAGGGGTGCAGTATTTTTTCTTTTAAAATTAAATAATAAATTAATAATTTAATTCATGATACTTTAAAAACAAAGTGACGATTTTTGCACACATAAAGATGCAGGCCTTTAGTGATATTCATTGAAGGGAGCTTCTCAAAATGTCCAATTGTTGAGCGAGATGCTAAGTCGACGTTTTATTATCCCACGCTGATACTCACGAGGCTCTATACTCATTACCTCAGTTTCATCAGATTTATTTCACAAAATTTTCATACCGTTCACGCAAAATATTTACTAAATTTGCAACGAGTTGTAAAGTTAAAATTTGCTGCCTTTTTGTATCATGATCTATCTTTACTAATTTAAAGAATCGTAGATGACATCTGCTAAAATATCAGAGCTACTAACAGCAAAACAAAAAAGGGATAAAAATTAAAAACCAGTTTTATTTTAGGCTACTTTATATATACATAAAGTTTAGAACAAAAATGGGTGGGGAGAAAACCATAAAATAAAAAACTACAGTAAAAGTTTTTAGTTGTGATATAAAGGATTTTAAAATATGTAGTATTTGTACGAGTTTGGCTTGGGTATTTAAACAGCGCAGACATGTTACGTCATTAGTTCACGTTCCGTACGACAAGTATCAAAATTTGTTATTATCAAAACCACCATAAAAATTTTTGCGACCAAGAGATTTGCGATCGCCAGCGTGTTGATGGGGCGCCACGTATGTTATAGATATAGCCTAGATCTTCTGGGCTGCAGCTCCTCGTCGCCGATCCTGCCGGTACAGTCGCTGTTTTGAGAGAAAGAACCGTTGCAGGGGGTTCCTTGCCCTTGCGGTAAACCTGGGATAACAGCTTTTATGCTGCGCCAAATACTAGGAAGCCAGTTTGAATTTCAACGTGAAAGGATGTCAACATGTGGGTTGAAATATCGGTGACCTCTAATATGCGCGAGTGAACCTGAACCTAATCGTTGCAACATCAAATTACATTAAATCTAATAATAATAGAGAATTGATCTTAATAATAATAAGTTCTAAAACGCAAGCGCTAAAGCCATTATAGCCTTTCCATTATCCTTTAGGGTAATGCAACCCCCTCAGTTTTCATCCTAAATAGTACCATCAACGCCAATGTTGACGCCACACTAATCACAGATGTGCAGTTTGCAGATTTAACAATTTCCAGATAAGTCCCAAAATTATTATACTCAACTTTATCTAGGGAGGGCACGACAGCCGCGACGTAAAGGCCTCGGCCTGCCAGACTAACGCGCGGCGGGCCCTGGGTTCGACTCCCAGGTCAAAAATAACGGCAAACATCGAGTGCTCTCCGGCCATCATACAAACACCTTTGGCGGTCGTAAAGTACATTCTCCTTCTTCTAACGGGTTAGACTGGCCACCTGCCCGGGGTACGCCCAACATGGCTCATAGTACTACACGAAATGTGTAGTTAGAAACAGGCTAATAGCCTATATAAGAGTAGAAGAGAAGAACTTTATCTACAAACTCAGCATTACAACTGAAACATAGCGTTCCCCCCTTTAACGCAAATAAATAGACCATAGCAACACACAAAAGAAGAAGAAACTCACAAGACAACACTGGATTAAAAACCAAGTAATCAAAAGTAAACGATTACTGACTCAATACACTCTGAACGTCTAATCGCTTTTTGTTCCTCAAGACCAAAGGAGTTAATAACTAGTAATGTTCTCGCACGCTGTTCGAGAAGTTGCAGGAGCGAGTTGTTAAAATTGCAAACGTATTATTGCATAAACTGTCAAAACCGTCGCCGAACCTTTTCCATGTTAAGTCTATGGGAACTGGATTTGCTAATTGCTCTAAATCCAGTTGTCCGATTTCGAAACAATTTATCAGGTTACCTCACTCGCTTCGAGTTCTATCATTGTGGAAAATTTGATAGTGATCGATTTCGTAGTAAAAGCGCTACAGATGCAACGGACTGACGGAGATTGTCGCATTCACCCACTGTATACCAGTGTATAAGTTAATGTGCAAGTTATGAAAAAATACCTAAGCCCCTTCCAATTTTTGTAGCTGGCGTCCAAAACATTACGTTACTCGTACAGTTTCTGAATCTAGTTGGTAAACAGCAATATGATATAAAGGCCCTCACCAATAATCAAGTAAAAGTTCAACCAAAATCAGCTAAAGATTATATAATTATTCTAAAAGCCTTAACCGAAAAACAAACAAAATTCCATACTTACAAACTAAAAGAACAGAGAAGCTGCAAAGAAGTGTTCCATTAGCAGCGAGGAGATAAAAGCCGAAATCGAAAAACTAGGTTATAAGGTACATGAAATAGTAGAAAATGAAAAGGTGCTGAAAATATGGACATACTAAAAATTTTTGCCATTAAAAACCAAAATGTATGAAGTGCGCAGGAGATTACTTAACTGCCGAGTGTTAATGAAAAAAAATCATGCGATGTTAGATGTGTCCTCTGCGGGAGTAACCATTACGCCAATTACAAAGAGTGCACCTTATACAAAAAACTTAAAAAAAACTCCCTGCTCTCCGATCCAAACAATATACTACACCCAAAAGGATTAATCGATTTCAACAAATCCAATCTGGAATAACTTGCTCTTAATTAACTAGTGGCCAAAATCAACTTCCTTATAATGCTACAGTAAACTCAAATCAAACATATCAGCTATCTAATGATATGTAAGAATTAATGAATATGATGAAATAACTGTTTGAACAAATAGGAATTATATTAAATCTTCCAACATTTTTTTTTAAATTTAAATAAAGGATAAGTTTCTACAACTAGCTTTGTAAAATGCTAATAGCCTATCACAACACACTGAAAAGTTGAAAATATTTATCAACAACCACAACATTGATATCATGATAATATTCAAAACTCACTTTACTAAAAAAAGCTATAATGAATCCTTAACTACTCAGTCTATTCTACGAATCCTCTAGCTAAAACAGCATGTGGAGGAACAGCCATATTAATAAAAAACTCAAAATTGTTGAAAAACGAAAACTACAAAAACAATTGCGAAGACTTAGAAACCCGAAAAATAAACGCTTACTCAATGCTGCTGCATAGGAGCTAACACAATTTCTTAATAAAAATAAATTTTTTTTTCAAAGACCTCACCCCACATAATCTACAGACTACTCCCTCTGGAGGGCAACAGAAAATATAAAACAATAAAGAAGGCTACCCTGACAATCAGAACTCTACAAGGCATCTGGACAAGAAGTAACACAGATAAAGCTCATGCGTTTGGAGAACATTTAACAAAAGTGTTCTAGTCGCATTTTACAACGATGGACTAGAAGAAAATAAATTCATCCAAACTTTAGAATCACCAACCGAACGCTTTAAAACCGCGGAAATTCAATAGGATAAATTTCCTTACTCCTAAGAAATCCCCGGGTTATGACGTGATCACTGCCAAAACTTTAAAATAACTGCCTAATACTGAAATAAGGTACATTACACAACTATATAACACAGTACTACACACTGGACCTTTTCCGACGCAGCGAAAGGTGACACAAATCATCCTTATCTTAAAACCAGAAAAACCTTCTGCAAAATTAAAGTCTTACAGGCCAATAAGCCTTTTACGCACTATACGCAAGGTGTTTGAAAAGCTCATTTTTAAGAGACTACTTTTAATTCTTGAAAACAATGAGATAATACCAAATCACCAGCTCGAATGAAAATAAATGCATTCTACAGTGGAACAAATACACAGAGTGATGAAAAAAATTAATACAACTTTTAAAGCTAAACAATACTGCTCAGCCGCATTTCTCGACATTATTCGGGTTTTTGACAACGTGCAAGGTGCACTAATCTACTGTACAAGGTACATATCCTCTTTTCATTAAACCATTTTTTAATTCTAAAATCCTACCTCCATGAAAGATACTTCCTGGTAAAAGTTGAGGCTAAATATACTGAACCTTCTCCAATAAAAGCAGGAATACCCCAAGGCAGTGTACTCGGCTCTCTATTGTACTTGATTTATACTGCAGACCTGCCGACTACACCAGGGGTTTTAACACTAACCTTTGCGGGCGACACCGCAATTCTAGCCTCGGATCGCGATCCCATCTCTGTCTCACAGAAATTGCAAATTTTACCTCTATTGAAAAATAGCCAAAGAAATAAAAAATAAATCAAACGAATCTGTCACTTTATATAACCTTTACTACGCGAATGGAGGATTGTCCCCGCCCCTCCACCTTGTATTTAAACAACAACCAACTACCACAACAAGGAGAAGTTAAGTACTTTGGCATGCATCTTGACAGAAGACACTTTGCGTAAGCACACTTTTATCATAATAAAGCAATTAAGACTGACTCTCTCCAAGATGTACTGGATGCTGAAACGAAAACCTAAAGTTAGTCTGGATAACAAGCTACTGGTGTATGAAGTGATGTTAAAACCAATTTTAAATTTTTTTCTATTGCCAATTTACAATATACGCTTAATATAAAGTAATAAATAAATGAATTAATATGAAAGTTATTTAACACGAGTAGTAGTCAATGAGGTATTCTGGTAATTGTCTATTTAATCTTCTATCCACTGGCTGACGTGTGTAAAGGTTGGTAATAAGTTGGTTGGTATGATTAAGGTGTGCGTCCTGCTCCTGACGGCATAACTCCTGATGACTACAGAGAGAAATGGAATTTTGAGGTCGATATGGAAGTTTTGATTGCTGACGTACCAATGCGCATTGGTTAGAACACGCAATAGTTGATTGGAAGGACTGCAAGATTTTGATGTTCGATGGCTTATTGCAACTCACAGCAGTACACCTGTAGGATGATGGTGTTACGATGACTTTGTATAGCAATAGCTTGCTTTCTATAATCAGTAGGGATTTACGACCAATTAACCAATGCATATGTTTTATTTATAGATTGAGTTGCTGTCTTTTAGGTTTTATATCAGTTTTCCAAGTTAGTCTTTAGTCAAGGTAAAGTACTAAGTATTTCACCTCAGTTTTTATTGGAATAGGTTGAATAGTAAAAGTGATTTAAGTTGATTTAGTGCTATTTAGGTGTGACTCAAGCTTTTTAGATGCGTAATCGGCGTTGGTATCAGGTGACATTAAAGCAGTGTCATCTGCAAAGGTAGCAATTAAGGTATTGTTTGTGGTTGGTATGTTTTCGGTATAGAGAAGATAGAGAAAAGGACCGAAAACGCTTCCCGGTACAACAGCGAAGTTGATAGTATGGCAATTTGATAGCATACCTTCGAACTAAACTTGGAAATGTCTTTGAGTTAAATAGGATTTTAAAAGGAGAAAAATTTGGTAAGGTAGCTTTATTTTAATTAATTTGTATAATTTTTATATAAAAAGAAACAATGTCATATCTTATTGAAAGCCTGTTGGATATCCAAAAATACTGAGGCACACATTTTTTTCTTTTCGAATCTGGTTTTATGGAATTTGGCTATGAGGCACAGCTTTCAATTCAAACATCTAAACATTAAAGTGCTTCCAGTCTAAAGTACTGTATATGATAACAAATGCGCAATAGTTCATACCCAACGCTGTTATCAGAAGGGACCTTCAAACTACAACAGTGATGGAAGAAATACATCAATACAACATATAATATAGAGCTCGACTCAGAGTTTATCTCAATGAATTATCAGTGAGCCTAACGAATCAAGATAATAATAATAGGCAGTTAAATAGACATGTACCAAACGACTTAATAACCAAACAGCAACAAACATCACAATTACCAACAAAATCTTTATTTCAACTTTCTTTATCTCATATGTCAATCTCAGTGTGCATACAAACCATGTACTCATCACAGTTTGTAAGTCAGCAAGAAGCAAATTTGCCAGTACAAACCAATGCCAAGCAAAAATAACAAACACAAAATAATAAAAAAACATAAAAGACATTATGCTAAACAAAACAGTACAAAACAAAAAAAGTTATTGAACTATTAGTTAAGTGAAATCCTATCGGACGAGAAAGACAGACAAGAAAATAATGGAATTCTGCAAAAAGGAAATAATTCGTCAATATTCGCTTATTAAGTGCACAACCTAAAACTGCTAACCTGTTAAACGTTCAAAACAAAACTATAGGCAATGTTCAAACCAAAATCCACCGATATCAAAAACTGTAATAAGCCATTAAAGTACTAAAAGACAAACATACCGAATTTCACTTCTTCCAATACAAACAAGACAGCAAGTTCAAATTAGTTGGAGATTATCGATCATGGACAAAACATATTAAATACATTCACCATAAAATAGGGTAAATAAAACATCATTACCAATGTTCTTCGTATAATTAGAACAAATTATAAACAATAAGGATATCTATAGCTTGGAATTCTTAACGGAATCAAGAATCACTTTTGAACTTTCACACGTTAAACGTGAAATTATACAACGTCAAAACTGTCAACGATTTGAACATCTGGACATCTATATCTGTCGAATGTGCTGGAGAACATCTAACATCAAATTGTGAAAGAAAAGAAAAGGGTAAAAACGTTAAATGTGCTAATTGTTAAAGTAACCACCTCGCCAATTACCGAAAATGTCAAGTGGCTAAAGAAATCCACAAACGTAAATTACCGCCAATAAGATACAGATTCAAACTAATTCAACCATATCCTATACCCAGAAAATATCCGATAAAAATCAACAACCTCTACAAGTGGACAACCGAGAACGAAAAACAAATATGAAACCAGCAAATCATCACCCGAACTGAAACAATGTTAATAAAGCTAATAGAAACAGTAGACAGCTTACCGCCATCAGTTCTAAACTAACATAATAGCTGCACTTCTAAGCATCATGCTCTGGGACCCCAATGGCTTGTTTCAGCATAGTCAAGGAGGCAAAATATTTATAATAAATAAATATTACACATATCAGAAATGTATTTTACCCATTAGAGCTACACGAAAATATCTAAATATACAATTTATAATACAAAATATTCCGGACTGCACCGCTTATGGCGGCACAGAAGTGACAATTACAAACTCAATTTGGCATTACGTTAGCCATCAGTACCAACAAGAATATCTCCAAGCCACATGCATTGTAGTTTACAAAATTTAGAACTCTTTTTGTACACCTTCGGATCTCGCTTTATTACAGGAGGTAACTTCAACTGAAAAAATCAACAATGGGGATACAGATTAACATTACTTAGAAATAAAAAGTTACTTAAAGCTATAAATAATAATATAAATAATAAATAAAATCTTTTGGACTTTTGCAGGGAGCAAACAATATAAAAGCAATATTGTGTTTCGATCTATTGTCAGATCACCGAAAAAACTATCAAATATAGCAGGTAAATACTGAAAACAGAAAAACCCGATGTGCTATACAACAGGAACATGAACTGGTATGCCTTTTGAAAACTAATCCATAATAAGATCGAACTAAATCTATCACTAAAAACTAAAAAAGATATTTACAAGTTTTTTAATTATAAATGGGATATAGCTAAAAAAAGAAACTCAAGAAAATATAGTAAAATTTCAGACATTCTTAAGATAAGACAAAACTTAATACCTTTTCCCCTTAATAAGAAATCTGACAATCCAAGAATAATTATCGAATCTTACCATTACCGAAAGCACACAGTACTTGTTATGGAAAGCTGCAAAAACTAAAACAATCGCAATTAGCAATTCCACCCATTAGACTGTCAAATGAAAACTATGCTAAAAGTCCTAAAGCAATGGCGGATGCCTTTGCTGATCATCTAAACCAAGTATTTCATCTCTTTTCCCGGACTTGCTCTCTAGAAAAGGCAGAATAATCCAAAATCCATCAGAAAGTATTAAACCCATCAAAGTTACTGAAACAAAACGGACTATAACAAGCCTAAAATTAAAAAAATCTGGTCATATGACCTGATAACTACCAAATCCCTTAAGGAACTTTTGGAAAAAGGAGTAACAATGATCACGTACATATTCAACGCCATCCTAAGGTTAAGCTCCTTCTTTCAGCAATGGAAAACTGCACAGGAAATGATATCATATAGACCCATTATCCTTCTCCTAGTTATGGGTAAAATTTTCGAAAAATTATGTTTAAAAAGGATGAGATCAATCTGCGAAGAGAATAGTCTCATACTTACACACCAATTTAAAGTCAGGAAAGTATACGCTACTACAGAACAGATTCATAGGACCGTCACTAGAGTTAATCATGATCTTCAGTTAAAAAGATACTGTTACAAGCATTCGACCAGTTTTTTACAAAAACTTAAACATATCTGGAGAGACACTTTCGAGTCAAATATCAAGAAGAACTGACTCCTCTCCATTCAATTCGGTCTGAAGTCCCACAGGGATTTGGGTGAGTCCTATATTTATTAACAGATCTCCCATCAGTGAAACAGACAATGGTATACCTTCATTTTGCGACAAGAAACATGCATTCCAGTTAACCTAAACGGCAATATAATTCCACAACAACATAGCGTCAAATATATTGGCTTACATGTAGACGGAAGAAGCATATGTAGAGAAAATGCTACAATTAGGCCTGCAATTTCGTCCAGTCTACTGGTTAATAGACAGAAACTCTCAATTATCCATTGAAAATGAGCTTTTATTATACAAATGTATCATAAAACCTATATGGATACACAGTATCAAGTTATAGGAGTTGGTCAGTAACTTCAAGCTCAAAATCCTACAAAGTTTTCATTATTAAGGTTTTATGGTACGTCTCTGGCTAATTCAACCAGATATTGACATACTGTCTGTTAGAGATGAAATAAAACATGCCACTTTTAATTACATTAAAATAAAGTGAAATGGACTAGGTCACAGGGGTCGGCAACCTGCGGCTCGCGAGCCGCATGCGGGTATTTTGATATAAAGTTGCGGCTCACCAGTTCCATACGCAAAAAATTAATAATTTATCATCAAAACCCTTAAAAAATAAAAAAATGTATTTTTAAGACAGGGTGGCGTCGTGTTGGTACTGGACTGTTCATTCATTCATTTCTTCTATTCATCAGGGTGGGTCTGGTCTGTCTTTTGTTCGTTTGGCTGGTCAGTCATAAATTTTTAACACATTTATTGCCCCCCATTTATAATTTAAATTCTTTGAATGGGGTTAATGTAATTTCTCTGGTAGCTCTATTATAATGTATTTCCTGGAATTGGCCACTTTGTGTTAATATTCAGGTACGTCGCCGATAGAATCAGTATTAGTACAAAGTGCAAACTGTAAGGGTAGTCTGTACCATAGTGTTTTATCGTTTGTGTATGTCGTTTAAGTGATTTAATTTTATTTATTTCTCACTGTAAAATTTTGAAGGAAACATAAGGTAATTATTATTATTATTTGTTTTTAAGTTACAATGTACACAATACACACATCGTTCTTTTCTGGCAGTTTTACGTCGGGTAAAACTGCACGAGTAAACACGCGGAATGACATGACAACGTCCACACATTACACGTTCTATACTGTAAATATTATCCCATTTTCACGTTTTAAAGTTTTAAGACCTTGAGTTTTGTTAAGGAATAGAAATATATTGAAAAGAGAATTTTGGAACGCTGGCACAGAGGACGGTTTTCCGCCACATCGAAATACTCAGAGGCGGATATAAGGGTGGGCGCAGCGGGCGCGCGCCCGGGGCCCCGACCTCCACGGAGCCCCGCAAAAACCTGACTACACTTAACATTAATAGTACTTAATATTTTTTATTTATTTAATAATATGGTTAACACGTATTTTTATTTTCCTTGTCTCTCTCGTTTTATTGGGAGCCCAATATTTTTTCTGCTTCCGGGGCCCCAACTGACCTAAATCCGCCACTGCGTTGCATGTGTGTTAATTTAATCGCTTGCGGTTTTTGCAGGTTTATTCGCTTGTTGTTTCAAGAAGAATTCGATTTAGAAGCGTATTATTTTCTCAAAGGTATGTAAGTCAGTAACAGAATTGAATTATATATCTGAGGATTGTGTTAACGTAGTAATAATGGTTAATAAATTGGCCGTTTTAGATAGTTAAGTAAAATTTTAAAAAATCATTTTTTCAGCTCCGCTGCCAGCATGGCATCTGGCAAAAGAGAAGAACTGAAGAAGAAAACCGAGAATTCAATCAGGTTTGGACGGAGTCGTTTGCGTTCATATGCAACACAGATGGCCTTCCGACTTGTCTCGCACACAATAAGAAGTCAAATTTAGAGAGACACTTGACTACAAAACATACCCAGTTTACTGGTAAATATCCAGCCGGTGACGTACGAAAAAAAGGTGTTGAAGAGCTCCAAAAAAATCAAACACAGTCAAGTTCCATGTTAAGGAAGTGGTCACAATCTTCCAATAATGTAAATCTGGCAAGCTTTGCAGTATCATTAGAAATAGCAAAAAGAGGAAAACCATTTACAGATGGTGAGTACGTGAAAGCTTGTCTTATACGTGCATCTGAAGAACTGTTTCGTGATTGTAAAACAAAGCAGAAATCATGAAAAAAATCACTGATTTGCCATTATCTGCTAAAACAGTACAAGATAGAACTTTTAAAATGTCTTCAAATGTAACACATATGCAAGTGGAAGACATTCAACTGGCTTCTGCCTTATCACTTGCTATAGATGAGTCTTGCGACATAAAAGACATGGCACAAGTTACCCTTTTTGTCAGGTATATGTCGTCCCAAGGTCCAAAAGAAGAACTGTTAGGATTGCTACCGCTCTCAGGGCAGACTCGTGGAGAAGATATAGCAAATGCTGTGCAAAAACGATTGGAAGACAATGGAATCGATATAAATAAAATCGTTTCTATAGCAACTGATGGAACCAGAAGTATGACAGGAATACAGAGAGCGGTAACATCAATTCTTCCGAAAAAAATAAACCACGAAATTCTAACATTTCACTGCATAATTCATCAAGAAGCGCTTTGTGCCCAAACATTTGCGGCCGAAATAGTTGAGGTCATGAACTTGGTAATTAAGATTGTTAACAGCATCTTGGCAAAAGCACTCTACCATCGCCAGTTTAAAGATTTCCTTGCAGAAATAGATAGTATTCTGACCTACTTCTGCACAATAAAGTTCGATGGATGTCCAGAGGTAACGTATTGCAACGTTTTGCTTTGTGCTTGAGTGATATAAAACATTCCTCAATGAAAAAGTATTTACCATCCCGAATTGGAAGAAGACAAATGGCTGCAAAAATTCTACTTCATGGTAGATACCACAATGAAACTAAATGAACTAAGTCTAAAACTGCAAGGAAAGGGCAACCCAGCCTACGCCTTGCTTGAAGAAGTAGTTTGTTTCGAAAAGCAATTACTTCTTTTTGTTGAAGACATCGAGAGCGGTAAATTACTTCATTTTAAACATTTGAAGCAATATCGCGATGAGACAAATGCATCTATTGACACGAATTACTTCAGCATAGCCATAAAAAAAATGAAGGATGGATTCGCTGAAAGATTCGAGCAATTCAAAACAAACAAAAGTACTCTCGCGTTCATAGTAAATCCTCTCAACACAAATACAAATGAAATCAACATTGAGCCATTTCAAGTTGATGCTGGATCACTTCAAATGCAATTGCTGAATTTGAAAACCAAAGACTTGTGGAGTGTAAGTTCACAGAACTCAAGAGCAAGTTGGAAGAGTTGGAGGTCCAGAAATGCATGCACATCGCGCAGCACAAGTGGACAGTTTTAAAAGAAATGCAGCGAGTTGAGGCCCTCATATTCGGCGCATGGAATAGTCTTCCAGAATGCTACAGTGAGGTGAAGAAGTTGGCATATAGAGTGCTCACGATCTTCGGGTCGACATATTCGTGCGAGCAAGCGTTCTCTTGCATGAATATAATAAAAAGTAAAATTAGAAGTCAACTAACAAATCTAAATCTAGAGTCCTGCTTGAAACTTAGAACAACAAGTTATAAGCCAGATTTAATAAAACTTTTAAAAGACATGCAAAGCCAATGCTCCCATTGATGTGTACATTTGTGTTATTATATTGTTTTATATATTTTATTATTTATATTATTATTTATAGTATATTATTATATTATTTCGTATTTAAAGCCGTTTATTTTAAATCTAAAATCAAATATATATAAGCAAATACTATAATATTAATTTCAAAAGGTTGCCGATCCCTGGACTAGAACATAATTCATTAAAGATAAATAATTATTAAAAAAAGTGTTTGTGTAGTATTAATTTGTTGCCTAGTAATTACAGAATAAAACATGAATTTTCCCAATAAGTCTAACATTTTCTCATAAAAGTAGACCAAATCACCCACGGGGCTTAGCAACTTTCAACTTCCATATCTCTGAAACCGTTGAGAATTTAAAAAAAGTCACTAAATATTTTTTGCTTAGAATTTTTTATAGAACCTGCATAAGAAGTGTTTCCGGCAACTCGTTGGACACCCTGTATATAAATAGATAAATGTGACAAATAGAAAACCACTTTTATAAAGATAAAAACTACACAAAACAAATTCACTGCAAGAGCAAAAAATAAAATTAAACAAACAATAGATATTTTAATAAAACATTCAAAAAATTCAAATAAGTTAATAGAAATTAAAAAATGGGACCGGCGAAGAGATTGCTCTGTAAGCAATCCCAGAACGAACTTAAAAAAACCTTTCGATTTCGATTTCGAATTTCGGGAAAATTCGAAATCGAATATCTCGAAAATTATTCTACATAGAATTTTTTCGATTTCATTATTGAAATCAGCGTAAAATTTCTTTAAGAATTATTCATAAAATCGCAATGTCGAAATTTTCCCGAAATTCGAAGTCGAATATCTCGAAAACTATTCGAGAATCCATTTAAAATTAAAAAATCCATAATTTTGTGACAGCGACAGACAGACAGACAGACCGACAGACCGACAGACATATAGAATTCAGTAACGAACTTTTTAAGTTCGTTGAAAATAATTATAGTTGACTAATGCAACAAATATACTAAACGGAAAATCTATTTTAGATATAATGCAGAAGAAGAAAATAGAAATAAACAAATAGAAATTACTTAAACTTATAATTTGTTAAATATGAAAGGAAGATATCCCAACAAAAATAAAAAATAGGAAGTAGCTACAGAGATATAATCATATAAGTAAGAATGACTTGGAAAAGTATATGGAAGATATGACAGCAAAATAAGTCATTTGCAAAAAATTCGATTTATCACCCACTGACATTTTTACTCCAAAACAAATAATTTTCAGCTGTAACAATGTTTAAGTTGGTTTAAGTAAGTGTCCGGGAAAGTGACACCAGGACGTATAAAAAGCGGCCGTGAGCATGAACATCGGAGAGTTTTGCTTTTTTGAGCCTGCACGTTAATAATTGCCCAATATTCTGATTGCAATCAAATTTGCCCGCGGCACCTTTTTTAAATTACATCACAGGCTTAATTAGTCTTACGAGCGTGAGGTCCTGATAGCTACGTGCAAACACGATTGTTTTATAGTTAACCAGCGACGAGGTGGCGCGGCGCTGAATATTAATTTTCCTTGGTTTGTGCAAACCCGGACGTGCCGCTAACAGCGAAATTCCGGAAACAATCAGACCAGGTAATTAAACCCGGATCGCAGCCGGAGATTTGGGAATGAGAAGGCGGCGGTCCACTTTTTGCTGCTTTGCCATTACTTAATATTTATTTTATTACGCTGCGCTGTTGTAAAATTCGGTTGCCGGTTCTGAAACAACTGGCAGTGCGGATAAATTAATTGGACAAACTTTATTAGTGGTAATGTTAATGATTTAATTTAATAAAAAGATCAATTCAAATATGGGAATACCTAAGTAAATAATTAATAACGCTAAATAATTTTTAAATATTTATTTTTGTAGATTAAACAATTAAAAAATATTTACTAAAAAGTTCAAAGTATTTCACTCAAAGACCATGTAATCAGTGTTGTTGTGTCAGTGATGTGAATGATTGTCTTAATTATTTATTAGTTATGTCTTCCAAATTGTTAAAATTTTCTTGTCATTGTAGTATATAATAAAGGCAGTTTCTAGGAGCTCTATTTTAAATCAGCCTATTATCTATCGAAATAGCTTGATATTGTATAAATAATTATTCAGCAACTTAAGAAATGTCTAGGATATTTCAAGAGGGGTTTAATATTAAGTCTTATATTCTCTTTTGAAATTTTGATGCATTAATTTAAAGCCTACGTTTTTTAAACTTCATTTACTTTTTTTAATTATTGATTTCTTCTTCTTATCTTATATCCGAGGTTAGCAATCATCATGCCAATTTGTATTTTGTTGACAGCAGCTTTAAATATTTGTTACAAATAAAATTAGTCATGCTTGGATATGTATGAATAAACTCTCTCAACACTTTTTTGTAGTTCTTCCTGGCAAAACCTTTTTTTTTGTAATTTTAGCAACGTCAAACTTTTTAGAGGGGTAGTCAAAAAAGCTAAAGAGCATTCGAGAGCTGATTAAAATATTAGTATAAGAAAAAAAGTGTCTAGATCAAATAATTATTTAGTTAAACCTATCTGTAGATAGCGAATACGTTTCACTAGCAAAAATAAAAGTGACCCAAACTAATACAATTAAGGGGGCGTAGTATACCTACATGAATGTGCACTTATGCCAATAATTGTATACTCATATTATTTCGGAACAGAACGGAGGATCTTTTTTATGAGTACATTTTAAACCAATAACCTAGTTTAGTAAAAAAGGGTTGTTTAAACTAGTAGCACTAATATTTGCTTAAGTCAAATTAACAGCAATATTTTTGTTATAAAAAATGCAACCAAAAAAATGAAATATTGGTTGAAACATTCCAGAAATGTTACATAAAACTTATAAGCAAAATAAAAATACAGAAAAGACTTTGTGCAAAAACAGAATATAATAGAGAGACTAATTAATAATAATATTTTAAAAGTTACGTGTAGTTAACAACTTGGCATTAAGAGAAAGTAACGGCAGGAAAAGGATTTATTATTTAAAATTGCAAATTAAAGTAGAAAGCAAACTAGTTCTCATATATTTTTTTAACATTATTTAAATAAATGTTTAAAAAGGGGTACTTCGTTTAATGTTAAAAGTGGGAGTTTAAATTAAAATAAATTCTAGAGTAAGACAATTATGACCTGGATGATCAAGCGAGGAAGGCGATGATACTAAGAATGCTAATAATCATTCGTAATACTTAAAAACTCAGATATGACTTGAAAAATTTAAATTTTTGATTATAAAAGTATAGAAAAATAGCTAATTGAGAAAATAAAAGCAGATTCCACTGACGACGTTTGCTGGCAGAATGGGCTGAACAGACTTCAAACAGAAAAGAAAATATCTGTTGCGTTTGATACTAACTAACAAGAAGAGTAGTTCTACTTTATATTTAATTTTTTTTTTATAAAATTTCGACTAATGAGACAATCTTGGTTTGAGTTTAGGAAGAATTTTGTAAGAAATAGCAAATAATCATAGAGGCGTGAAACACATAAGTAAGTATTTGAGATTAATAGTGGTTGAATCTAAATTTAGTATAATGAAAGAAGAGAGATCATTAATGGAAAATAATCTGAGGTGGCAATGTTAGCTTCTTAAAGTAGTACATATTTTATTTTTCACCTATATTTAACTTGAAAACTGACCGGTGTAGTAATAATATTGTAAATAAATTGTAAAGTGTGTGCAACCTAAGTGGTAAAAATTAATATTGAACAAAAATCTGTTTACAGTAAGTGTTAAAAAGACAAACCATAAGTTTACAATGAACAAAAGTTAAGTGAGGTTATTGAATTGGAAAGGGAATGGCGTAGATAAACACTAACATTAAAGAAAGTAGTGTTGCTAAATCAGTAACTGTAGTGAATAGAAGATAAAGGTCAAAAGCTCGGACTTCCGATGGGGCAACTAAGGCCAGCTGTTTTCGCAACCTAAAGGAAAACAGAAATAAATTACAGGACCAAAATTAACGAGTTGCAAATAATAATTAAAAAATGAACTTGAAAAGAATAGAAAGAATATTTTAGCAAATAAAATAAATAAATGGAAAACTAAATGTAGTAACACGGAAATCAAAAGAAATGAAGAAAAAAAGTTAAAATTGTAACCAAACAGGAGGAAACATAAAAAACTGCAAAGAAAAGTTAGGAAAAAGAATTTAGTAGTGAAAAGAATTATTCTTTCTTCTTTTCAGCCTTGTGGCGCCCAGTATTGAGCATAAGCCTCCCCTTTGATTCTCCAACTCTCTCTATTCTGTGCTGTGTCCGTCCATTCTCAATCCTGCAACCTTCTTGATGTCGTCGTACCAGCATGCACTTGGTCTTCCTCTATTTCTTACTCCTGTCCATGGTCTCCAGCGTATAATTACAGCGTTCCACCTATTATCCGTTAATCGTGCTACATGACCTGCAAAGCTCCATTTCAATTGTGTAATTCTGTTTACTATGTCTGTAATTTTGGTTCTTTGTCGTATCCAGCTATTCCTTTTCCTATCTCTAAGGGTGATACCAATCATCGACCTCTCCATGGCTCTCTGTGTAACTCCCAGCTTTGTGACTATATGTTTAGTAAGCGTCCACGTTTGTGCAACATACGTTAATATAGGGAGTATGCATTGGTCGAATATTCGTGATTTTATATATTGGGGGATTTTTTTGTTCTTTAAGATCTTCGATAGCTTACTAAATGCTGCCCAACCTAAACGCCTTCTTCTTTCCACCTCTACGTCCTTATTTATATATTTATAAAATAAGGACGTAAAAAAATAAAGAAAAGGATTATAGACAAGAAAAATAAAAGTAATAATAAAACAGAAGAAACATTCGTACTGAGGAAAATGGGAGTCGGCATAGACAAGAAAGTCGATATCGAAGAAGTAAGAAGGATTAGTAAATGCTAGGAAGAAAGAAAGCAACCATTTTAATAAAACTGACAATTAAAACATAAAGTCAGACATATAAAAATAGCAAAAAATCTAAAAGGTACGGAAGTATGGAGACTAAGGTTCTCCTAATGGTAATAATATTGAATGTGAATGGAAACTACTAATACAACAATTGAAAGAAGCAGAAGAAATATGATGTAAGGTTTTCATAAGATAGAATAAACTGATACTAAATAATAAAATACAAATGGCGATAGATAATAAAACATTTGTGATAACGAAAAAATGTAGAAGTGCTAGTAATAAAAAAATAGTAACCGAAATATTGTTTGAGAAAAGCTCCTTAGAAAAACAATTCAGAAAAACTACTAGAATTAACCGAATAAAGAAACGATTATAAGAGTTAAGGAGTAATAGGAAAGTTGACTTAGCCACAAAAAAGAAAATGAGTATGGAAATTGATAAACTAATGGAAGCAACTCAAAGTAACTCAAAGGACAAAAAAAAAGCAAAATGGTAATGACGAGGCAAGTAGTAAAAAGGAACAATCAACTGAAAGATCTGAAAACCAACAAACAATCTTAAACAAAAAGTAAAATAACTAAAAATAAAAATTTGGAATGTGAAAAGCACATATAAAGAAGGAGGTCTAAAGAATTTAGTTGACGTAATGGCTGGATATAAATCAACATCAACCAAAACAAAGAGAAAAAGAAATAGTAGAAATAGGAAAAATGTGTTTTTAAAAGTGGGGGATATTTTGGAGTTGGATTTATAGTAAACAAAAACTAAAAGAATGGTGGTAGACTTTAAAGCAATTTTAGATACTTAAGCATACCGAGTAGATATTGAACTATAAGTATAGTAAATGGGCATGTCCCGACAGAAAATGAAAAGCTAGAAGCAAAAAATCATTTTTATGAAAATATAAATAATATATTAAAAAAAATATATTAAAATATGGCATTAATATGATAATAAAGGATGTAAACGCAAAATTTGGAAGCGAGGATCTTTATAAGAACATAATAGGAGTGAGAAGCCTACATAAGGAAACCAACAAACAAGATGTCAATAGAGTTTGAAACAGAGAACCAAATGAAAGTAGCAAGCACTTGTTCTGATCACAAATATATTTAAAAAGTAACATGAATCTCTCCAGACCAAAAAGTATACAATCAAATTGCATACTAGAAAATAAACTTTTTAAAACAGTCTAACATTGTAGAAGTTACAGGGAGGCAGACAGTAATAATGACAATATCCTTATCGTTGTCAAAATAAGAAAGTAAGCACGGTAAAAAAAGAAATTAGAAAGGAAAGACAGCGATATAATAAAATACAGAAAAGCTACAAACAAAAATGATAAAAAACCTACCAGAAAAGATTTAATAAAATATATATTAGAAGAAATATGGGAAAAACTGAGAGAGCTAGGACGAAAGCAGCAAATTTTTCTTTAGGGAACATAAAATGTAAAAAAAAGTTTAATGATTTGATAACCACTGTAAAAAAAAAGCCTTAATAGCCAAAAACAAAACTAAAGTAGAAATTAATAAAAATGAGACGCATTGAAAACATAATAAAAAATCTGGTGTGAACATCACACGACTTTCCTTATCCTATTATTATATATTATACCGGGTCCATCGTCTCGGCCGTGCACTGCTCTCGTCCCGGAATTTGTTATTTTAAAAAAGGACGAGGCGCGAGTCCAACACTAGAAAGCTGATTAAAATAAACAGAACAAGACAATAATTGACTTGTACTTAAAATTTTGCACGTCACTGAAGGTAACCGTGCAAGCTCGGTCGCACGACCTTCCCCATTATCGCCTGCGTGCTCCCTCCTATCGGCCAAGCGCTCCCCCCCGTATTTCCGCAGTCGGCCAGGAAGCTCTCCGAGCGCGCTGTGATTGGTCCGTTTAATTAATTTTTAATCGGCTATAACTTATTTATTTGACCTCGGATCAAAAAATTTCATTGTAATTTATTGTTCGCATCGATCTAATCTATCCAGTAATATAAATTTCCCGAAACATTTTATGAACACCCGGTATATTAAAAATCCTGAGCTTCAATTTTTTTTCGAGTTCCTATTTTACCAATTTTTATTTTAAATTAATGTTTATCTCATAATAACCAATCATTTTTATTCTCGTAAATTTTTTGTATCTTCAACCGTTTAGATTTGCGGCCGCTTTCCGACCAATTTTGCGACCAAACGACTATGCAGATTTTTACCAAAAGCTTCGCACTGCGTCCCCCACCCACAAATAACTTGCATACCATATTTCAAGTCTCTAGCTCTTACGGTTCTTGAGATATCCTGTTTACTGACAGACCGACACACACACACACACACACACACGAACCAATGGTCCAAACCAAATTTTTTGGTGTCCTGAGGCTATAATTCGTCCAGAAATGTGAAAAAATGGGTAGGTCAAATTTCCGCCTATTACATTACTTTCCTTATTATAGGATAAGGAAAGTAAAAACAAGACAGGAGAGTCTATCGACAAAAGAAGAAAGTACTTGGAAAATCAATTAAAATAATAGAAGGCTACTATGCAAAACTTTTACTAAGATGTAAAGAAGCCAAAACAAAATACTAACTTCAGAGTAATCTATTGTAAATATATTGTTGTGTCTTGGAAAAAAAAAATAAAAATTAGATTACTTCAAAAATTTACTTAGTGAAAGTGAGAAACCGACAGAACAAGAAGTAAAAGAAATAATAAGAAATCAAAAAACAATGAAAGTGCTAAGGAGAATGAACTTTGCAAAAATTGTGAAAATACGAGGACAAAAATTATGTAAAAAATTGTATGGCGAAGGAAAAATCCCAGAACGTTGGAGTAGGGCCAATATTTAAAAAGGAGAATAAAATTATATGCAAAAATTATGTCTTTTTAGACGTAGTATACAAAGTACTAGCAAAAACTATATGTAGCAAAATAAAAATATTTGTGGAGAATGTGAAGCGGATTCAGGATCGATAGATCAACAGTAGATCAAATATTTTCATTAAAAATGAACCAAGACAATAGTCAGGAGCAAAGTCTATGACTACACATGCTATTTATAAACTCTAAACGGGCACATTGCAATATCTTTTAAACCATGCCAAAAGAATCTCTGGAAAACATAAAAATACACAAGAGAATTAATAAGCGTACGATTTTCGGATCACTGCACAACAAAGAGAGGGTTAAGACAGGAGGGGAAGAGAGAAAGTGTGGGGGAGAGAAAGGTAGAGCGAGAGGGTAGAAGAAGAGAAAGGAAGCGACAACAGGACTATTTTTTTTCATAATTAGAAAAATATATAGCTTACACAGATGATGTTATATTAACAAAAATCTGGTGTGAACATCACACGCCTTTCCTTATCCTATTATTTGGGCAATTCTGGCAAAAACAGTAAAACATTATCTCCTCAAAATTGTTAAAATCTCGCGAACGGTAAGTTCTATCAAAAAATGTATTATTTTTTGGTACTCCCGTTCAACATACCAAATTTGGAACTTATTTAATGTGTAGGTAGGCAACATTATTATTTTTCCATTAGCTAACGTCTAACTTATGGCTCAGTCGGATATGACCACGGACGCTGACCAATATGTCGTGGGTTCGATCCTGGGCTTCAATTTTTTTTCGAGTCCCTATTTTACCAACTTTTATTTTAAATTCATGTTTATCTCGTGATAACAAATCATTTTTATTTTCTGAATTTTTTCTATCTTCAACCGTTTAGATTCGCGACCGCTTTGCGACCGATTTTGCGACCTTGCGACCAAACGGCTCTGCCGATTTTTACCAAAAGCTTCGAACTGCGTCCCCTACCTACAAGTAAATTTCATACCAAATTTCTCTAGCTCTTACAGTTCTCGAGATATCCTGTTTACTAACAGACGGACAGACAGACAGAAAGACGCACACACACACACACACACACACACACACACACACACACACACACACACACACACACACACACACACACACACACAACAACTTTTTTGGTGTCCTGAGGCTATAATTCGCCCAGAAATGTGAAAAATTGTGTAGGTCAAAATTTCCGCCGATTACATTACTTTCCTTATTATAGGACTAGGAAAGTAAACAAGAAACAAGTTGAACACACATTTAAAAGATTCGAAGAGTTAAACAATGAGAACAAAAGAAAATATATAGAAATGCAAACAGATCCAATTGAAGAAATTAGGTTAAATGTTATATTTTTGAAAAACTCAGGTTACAGTAACATACAAGAGACAAGAGTGGAAGAAGAAAATTAGAGAAGATTCTAAAAGGAAATAGACCTGTCGGATCACTAACAAAAATATTAAAAGACAAAAGTGTCTCAAGAGCATCAAAATATGTGCTTATGAAACTCTTATTCAACCGGTGGTGTTATATGCAAACGAGACTTGGACAATGACAAAACAAGACGACGTCAAATTGGAAATATGAGAGAAAAGAGTACTAAGAACGATTTTTAGAGGCGTCCAAATAAAGAAAGGAGTTTGGAAAAGACGTACATATAGAAAAGTTATAAAAATCATAAATTTCACAAAAGATAAGGGCAAATAGAGCGATATGGTTAAGACATAGACCATAATCACCATGCTCAATTATTGTTACTCGTTTGCTTGATAGACGATCGATTCCACTGATAAAAATGTTGATTATTTGAGGTAATCAATGCATTGCGAGTAGTTGATGTGATGTTTGGCCTCGATGGATTAAGGGCAAATATTATTTTTTGTTAATGATGGATACGATTATACGGTGTTCGATATGGAGAAAGAAAAAAGGGGGAGTGTTATTATGGGAGAAGACAAGATAGTTCTTTTTGTGTCGCTTTTTTCACTTGAATAGTAGTATAAAAATTATTACGCTAGGTCAGATATGATGTCGTTGTTGATGTTGGATATGATTTTATTATTTATTTTCAAAATTGTGTTTAAAAGCCACAACCTCACAGCAGTTGATTTGTGGTTTAACTCAAAAATTACTAAAATATGATTTCTTGCTTGTAATGCTTCAAACAGCCTACATGTTGACTGATTATATGGTCATATTTGATCATACTAAATAAGAAGTGCGTGAAAAGTGTTTCATTTTAAAATTCTTTAAATTACATTTTGGCTAATTGTAAAATATAATTCATTTCTTCATACCTATTTTGAATATTGGTGTTCCGGTTAGTTCCGATAATTTTTTGTGCAAAAGGTCTTTATTTAATATAGAAAATGAGCTAATACATTAATCAAAACATTTTTTATCATTAGTTATGAGCTTTTTTCATCTTTCGGGCAGCATGACGGTGCCGTGCCAAAAAACCAAGCGGTGTTTTGAGGCAATACATTCATCGACCCTTTTTTGAATTTTCATTCGAAATTCGAAATTACCAAAGGCGTCTGGCATTGATTAAAAAGGTGATAAACTGATAGAGTCAGGTCTAGAGGGTACGCGAGGTGTGAGAACGCTTTACATTGGAGGTCTAGCAGTTTTTTACCGCCAAATCAACATGAGGGCGAAAGTTATATATGACAATTCTTTCCTGAAAATTGTCATCCAATTCTTGTTGTAGCGGTCCTCAGTAATTTTAATCTCTCGTCACAATACAAAACAAAAAACTCTTTCTACGTTGCTTAGCAAGCAAAGAAATTACGATGTCAAGTGACAACTTATGTGATACCCATTTTCCTCCCTTCTGAATCTTTCCCATCGCATGTAAAGGTCCGATATACTAATATCACTACAAGTTTTTTGAATCTTTGAGCCAGGTTTTCACATAATAATGTCTGCAGTTAGGCGTCTTCGATTTTTTTGTCTAATCTGAGCGTTCTTTATCATTCATATCAAAATAGCAATTTTTAAAACGTTTAAATCAAAATATGCAGTTCAGATATGAAGGAACTTCATCACCGTATACAAGTATTTGAGAATCTTTGGCAGTTGATTTTTTTAAATCAAACACGAAAAGTAGCAAATGTCGAAAATGCACGTTCCATATTTTGACACATAAAAACAATGAATAAATAAATAAAATGGAGAACACGCTGTCGTAACTATGGACATTAGTCGTAACAATAGATGTCTCTGATCAGAACTAACCAGAACATCTATTATTATAATGGGTGTACAAATGAGTTTCCGCCGTTTTCAAAAGATGGCGCCACCGATAAGATAACATCGAAATTGTCAGCTGTAAAAAGTCGTATAGTATATGTTGACATCTGACAACAGTATAACCTTTTAATACCTCTGACTTTTTGCTAGCATCACTTAGTTTTCATCGTGTTAAGATGTCCAGTTTTGAGCCAAATAAGCGTCATTTACGGGAATTGCTAATTTACTTCTTTCATTTAAAGAAATCTGCAGCTGAGGCGCATAAGCATACGGTAATGTTAATTTGAGTGAGAGAAGTTGTCGGGAGTGGTTCCAGAAATTTAAAAGTGGTGATTTTGACGTGGAGGACAAAACACGTAGTGGAAGGCCCAAAGTGTATGATGACACAGAATTGGAAGCTTTACTGGAGGAAGATCCGTGCCAAACGCAAGAAGAACTTGCACAAGAGTTAGGAGTGACTCAGCAAGCTATTTCACAACGTCTCAAGGCCCTGGGTATGGTTCAAAAGCAAGGAACTTGGGTTCCTTACGAACTGAAGCCAAGAGACGTCGAGCGTCGCTTATTCACTTGCGAACAATTGCTCAAAAGGCAAAATCGCAAAGGATTTCTGCATCGAATCGTGACGGAGACGAAAATGGATCCACTACGACAACCCAAAGCGTAGGAAGTCATGGGGTAAGCCCGGGCATGCCTCTACTTCGATGGCCAAGCCAAACGTTCATGGCAAGAAGCTAATGCTGTCCATTTGGTGGGATCAGCTTGGAGTATTCTATTACGAACTACTCCAACCTAATCAAACCGTCACCGGGGAACGTTACCAACAACAACTGATGCAATTGAGCCAAGCATTGAAGATTAAACGTCCACAATATGCCAAAAGGCATGATAAAGTCATTTTTCAGCATGACAACGCTCGGCCACACGTTGCAAAAATCGTAAAGGAAACGTTGTAAGGACTGAATTGGGACGTCCTACCCCACCCGCCGTATTCACCAGACATTGCTCCTTCAGATTACCACCTATTCCGGTTGATGACTCATGGTCTGGCTGAGCAGCACTTCACTTCTTACGAGGAATTGAAGGAATGGGTCGATTCGTGGATCGCCTCAAAAGACGAGCAATTTTTTAGACGGGGTATCCACTTGCTGTCCGAAAGATGGTCAAAAGTAGTAGAAAGCGATGGGCAATATTTTGAATGACATTATTTGTACCTTTTTTTTACAATAAATTCTTAATTGTTTATAAAAAAACGGCGGAAACTTATTTGTACACATAATACTTGACTATTCATAGTGCCTCGATGTACCAATAAAAATTAGCGGTAATATATAGTTGTTAAGCAGTTGTAATGTTGGAGGAATAAATTTATGTAATTAAAGTTTATATTTTAATTTATTTTTAGTAAAGCCAATCAATTTTGGAAAAACTTCAATTTAATTGACAAATGAAAACAGTACTCATAATCATTAGGTTGTGGTACTGTGTACTACATTATAAAGTTACATTTTGCTACTATACCATATAAATTGGCCAATCCTTGTAGCCGGACCTTACCTTGAGCTAAAATTCCATAATTTCGAATAATTATGCAGAGCAGCAGCGCCGCATGGGAGAATGCCTTGTTTAAAGCCCCACTACAATGCATCTTTCGCCGTACCACACTGTTTACTTGCACAAAACTGTCTTCTGCACTCGCCGGTTCAGCAATCCGGCCGCCGAATTTTGCATTAAAATGGCAAATTAGCCCGCGTCCCGTGATAACTCGGAGAGAACAAACCGGACTAGTCTGCACGTTCACTGTTATCTTCGCTTTTCACGGTCTGCTGCACAAGGTTGTCGTCTCCCTTCGATTCGCGTTTCCACCAAAATTTGGCACGGCGAGCCCGGGAAATCCGATTTTTCTCAGCGAAGGCGAAGCCGCGACTGGCCTCCCTCTCGGATCGCAGTCCGGCCCATTGCGTCCCGCTTTGGTTAGCGCGATTAAAATTCATGTATGTGCCGGCGTAATTATTTATGGAGCAACAAGTGGCTTGCGCGAGTTTGCATAGCCAGAAAATTCGGATGATTAGACGGCATGTACGTAACGACGCTGCTGCTCATTGTTAGACAGCCGTGGCGGACCTTGAGGCGGTGTCGCTTAGCGCGTTACACAACTCGTGAATTTTAATAATCGGCTCGCTGTTATTTTTACTGCTTGCTGCTGTTGCATCCGGCTGATCTAAAGCAGATAAAATGTGGCCGCCGGTGCAGAGAGGCGGTGGCGATCAGGATATTGCAGCCGGAATCTCCATAAGTGGATTACTATCAATCACCACCTTCTAGAAAGTGATCTAATTAAGTACCGTTGATTTATTTGGTGGCGAGGCAACTGGCATAAATATGCAAACGGAAATATTCATTTACATAATCAGAGTTCCAAAGAATAAACATGTTAGTCACTGCTCACTTGATTGCTTTATTACTTTTAAAAAATCATCTGTTATGGACATTTTTTCCCTTTTTTTTGTAAATTTTGCATTATTAATACAGAATTTTTTTCCAAAAGCATGTTCATGAGACACAGACCAATTTTTTGTTTAGGTGCATTTGATGTAGGAGAATGGAAAAGCCACATTGAGGTAGATTCGTTGAACGCCATGGATGTCTCAAAAGAAAAACTTGTAATTTGTCAAACATTTTTTGATAAAGTGTATTATGTGTCGGGGTATTGTCTTGCTAAATTTATCAGTACGTTCTATACAGTTTCTTTTTATACCCTTAAAGATAAAAAGTTTAGAACTATTCAGGAATCGAACAAAAACCAATGTACTATTTAAACTCTTGGTAAACTTTTTAATCAGGGCTAAGAAAAATTGACATCACTATTTTGAAGCAGATATTGTCTTGTAAAATGTGTCTTTTGACAATGTTATAATATTCTACATTTGCGAAAGTGCATAGAAAAATAATTTAATTTTAGAAGATATCCGCCGCAGTTGTGGACGATACGTCAAGAGTTTCTAAAACTCCGATCAATCCCCAATATCCCGAGAACGAACCACACCATATATAAATTTCTCGTATTTTTTTCATACGGGGTTGGGAGGGGCTTACAAGTCGATAAGGCAACTCAAGAATTTACGTAAAAATAAATATCAGTTGCTGTCCAGCCTTGTTTTCTTACTGAGTTGCTGAGATCAGAAGATAGTTCTAGAGTATCTATAGAAGCTGTGTTAGTCAGAGACCAAGTGCACACTACAAAGAAGACCCTCGTACTGTGGCTACTAGAAGTGATGCAAATGCATGCCAGCCTGGCTAGGAGAATGTACAAGAGGACTTAGACACCACAGACCTCATCGCAATTCCGGCTGCAGAAAAATATAGAGCTGCCGCCATCAATAGCGCTATTATGCAACTGAATTGTAAACAAATGGTAATAAACTTTCCAAACATAAACTCAATCAGGAAACCGTCAGTGTCATCAGCAAAGGAAAAAAATTACGATAATACCTAAATCCATTTCGGTTAAGGACATCTACTAATGTAGAACGAAGTTTGGGTAGAGACTTCACGCATGTTGCTCTTTGTGAACTGAAGAATAACGATAGCAATACCATTTTATCAGGGGATGAAGACAATGCCACTATTATACTGTCACAGCAGGACTACCCAAAGAAAATGACCAAACTCCTTGATTCAAAAATTTATATTGTTATGAAACGCAGGCTTATAGCACTGGCTTTCCTAAATCCCTTATTGGCAGCCCCATTGTTGGCCCTACCCACAAATACTTGTCCAGTCTATTATTTGTTCAGCGAATACATATAGTAATAAATTATTATTAAACATTCCTGAACCGCCCCTGACACGTAAAAAGATGTGAGCCACACCCAGGTTTACGATGCAGCATCTATAACAATATTTTATATTTATCTCTTTGCGTTAAACAGATAAAACAAAATTTAAAAATTTGACTTTACAATGCACACTATCATTAATAGTGAGATACAGATGAAATCACCACTTCTAAACACAACAAGTTGGCCACAGCACTAATATACGAATGCCCAAAAATGGGTCAGTATGTATCTGACTATTGAAATACCCGCATTTTTTTAAACCGGCCAATAAAGAACTTATTTAAAATAAGCAGGAATTTTTGAAAGTTTTATTACTATATGTAATCGCTGAACGCACTATAGTACGACCACACATTGGATTTACCAGCAGTTACACCAAAGACTTCGCACACCATCAGCCACCTTTAGGACAACTACAAGAAGGAGACCTAATAGTCAGTTTTAATATAACGTCCTTATTTATTAAAGTTCCTATGCTCTAGACCACTTAACGCACATTTCTCCTAATAACATTTTGTAGTTATTGACAAAGCCTTACGCCTAGCTTTTTGTATTACAAACAAAACGGCGGAGTAACAATGAAAAGCGTACTAAAGCTTGAAATCGTTAATTATTACAAAGAAAAATCAGTAAATCAATGAGATTATAAATATAGAGGATCTGCACAAACCGTTTAATACTTAAAACCGGTCTATCAAAAGCAGTCGCATTACATGCAAGTCAAAAGACGGTTTTAAAAACATTGGTAGATCGGATACAGTAAATATGTTAACTTTAATTCTTAGATAAGGAACTAAAAATTTGGACCAAACCTTACAAATGAGTGGCTTCTCCAGGACGGAGATATAAACAGTAACAGAATCTAGCAGCCGTACACACAAACTTAATTGAAATAGATCACGGTAAGAAAAGCTTTTTTTACCTTAAATTAACAAAGTTACCTACCGAATAAGAAGAATTTTAAATAAATACAAAACTAGAAACTATTTATACTACTATTATTAAAGTAAAGGGTGTTTTTTTTTGGAAGCGGAGAACTTTAAATTGGCAACACTGTTTTCCGTGACAGCCGATTTCACAGTTCTCAGTTGTTTTGTGGTTAGTTTCGTAATTCATCATGAATAGACTCACGTCGGAGCAACGTTTGCAAATTGTTCAAATTTATTTTTAAAAACATGGTTCAATTCGAGAAAATCATCGGGCATTACGTGCATTTTATGATGCTCATAATCGTCCATCAGAGCGATTAATTCGAGAAACTATGGATCGTCTTCGCAATACGCTTGCTCTAAACGATAGTACGCATCCCGTAAGACGTCGTACAGTGCGCACACAACAAGCAATTGGTGGTAGCGTAATGTTGATGATGATCCAAATGCGTCAATTTGTCGTCGTGCTGAACAATTAATCTTGTGTCCATCCACTTTATGGAAAATTTTGCCTTTATGTGCTTACAAGATTTAACTTGTACAGGAATTGAAGCCACACGATTATCGTTTGCGCCATACATTTGGTGAATGGGCCAAAGGAAACATTGCTACTGATTCATAATTTCATTTGAAAATTTTGTTCAGTGATGAAGCACACTTTTGGTTAAATGGCTATGTCAACAAGCATTCGGAGCGATGATAATCTACAAGCTATTGTCGAAACACCATTACATCCAGAAAAAGTTACCGTTTGGTGAGCTATATGGGTCGGTGGAATCATTGGTCCATATGTCTTCAAAAATGATGATGGTCAGAACGTTACAGTCAAGGGTGAGCGGTACAGAAACATGAATTAATGTTGCAGACTTGTGGTTTCGGCAGGACGGTGCCACATGCACACAGCGCGTGATACAATTAATTTACTGAAAGAAACATTTGACGAACGATTAATTTCATGAAATGGACCTGTTAACTGGCCACCCGTTCGTGCGATTTGACGCCATTAGATTATTTTCTCTGAGGATATGTAAAGTCGCATGTCAACGCCGATCAACCAGAAAGAATTGAATACTCGGAAGCCAACATTCGATGCGTTATTGCCGAAATGTATTCGGCAATAACGCTGTAGCCTGATTTACAGCGAAGAGTGTGCGAAAATTGGACCTTCAGATTACGCCATATACGCACTAGCCGCGGCGGCCATATGTCCGAAATCATTCAGATTAATGCTATAAAATTATCTTTTAAATAAAGCCAATTTTATGGATATTAAAAACATTTTCCTGTATTTTATTTCAATTTAAAGTTCTCCGCCTCTAAAAAACACCCTATATAATATAAGTGTTCCGCTTAGTTCTGATCATTTGTTTACTCAAAAAGGCCTTTATTTAACATAGAAAATTAATTGATACATCAATCAAAATATTTTCCATTATTAGTTATGAGCATTTCATCTTTCAAGCATCATGCCGATGTCGTATCGAAACCCAAACGGTGTTTTAAGGCAGTCCATTTGTCGTCCCATTTTTTCACTTCTTTGAAATCACGAAAATGCATGTCTGCTAATGCGCGTTGCATTGATTAAAAAAGATGGTAGTGTATTGGGGCTAGGTCTTGAGAGTATGAGGTGCGGGGGGATTTTTCATTGTAGTTTAGCAGTGTTTTTTTTTGCTACCAAAACAATATGAGGCCAAGAGTTATCGTACAAAAGGAGCACTTTTCGGCGTTTGCTGGCTACTACAAGCCTCTTCTGGTGACAATTCCCATCCAAATTAAGTAATTATTGTTTTTAGCGTCCTCACTAATGGTTTTGTTCAGTCTTGGTAGTTTGTAATAGATCACGCCCTCTTGGTCCCACCAAATACAGAGGATATCTTTCTGGCCATGGATGTTAAGATTTGGTGCTAAAGTGGACGATTGTCCAGGGTTAACTTATGATTTTTTGCACCTGTCGTTAGTAAAATATTTTTTATCTTTTATTACAATATGAAACAGAAAACTCTTTCTACGCTGCTTAGCAAGCAAAGAAGTAGCGAGGAACTCCCAAGACAACAGGCATTTTCAATTTTCATTTGAAGAGTGTGACCTCGTAAATACGAGCCCATTCAAATTAACGTGTTGTCCACTAAGCCCAGAATATTTAATTTTGAAATGAATATGTCATGATTTAATTGGTTGAAAGCTTTAAAAAAGAGAAAGGATAGCAGCTGAACAACTATCGAAAATTATTGGAAGAGCATATTATGGAAGTTGATCCCGATATTGAACATTTGCGGAATGGTAAACAATGCATTTAGTTGCACAAAGAAACGTCCAAAGAAAAAAATGCGCAGACATCGGTACTGCAATTTTCAGAGAATAAAAAAATTATTAAACGTTTTATTTATTTATTGAAAAATAAGGAGTAAATATGTTCTTGGTTCTCTTGAATTATTATTTTTCAGAGTATGGGCGGAATTGATTATCGGGACTATGTAAGGTATTACTGTATATTGCTTAGTGGCAGAATAATTTCTCCATCTGACACACAGTAAACTACAATAGCAATATAACTTTAATAATCAGGGAACTGTAGCTTAGAGCAGCCTAGATGTATTATTGTAAATATTACTATTATAAATGTCTTATCATTTCAACTACTGTAGTTATTCTAAGTTAGAACTGAATATCACCGACAGCTAACAATTATTAAGAGTAGTTTTCGTTTTCCTTTTTGTGTTCCAAATTTTTCCACTAAATTGCTTACGATTCTGATATATTGAATGCTGCTGTAGTTGCTGCGGTACTGCGGGAAACCGAAGTTCGGGGTTATTACTTGTTGGGATAGATACTGACCTAGATTTGTGAATTGCGGATACGGCCCTGGCGGTTGCTGTTGCGCTAGTTATATTTGTAGGCGATTTATCATCTCGTGTACCATTATCACTTAATCTCATGTCAGTACTTTTATCACTAAAACTAAAACTTTTATAGGGTCCTATTCTATTTGGTTTTCAAACAAATCGATAACATTAGGTCAATAATATTATTTGAAGCCTAGAGGTTTAGTGTCTAATTACAACACATTTTAAATGTTTTTATGCATAATTTTTCTAAATAATTTATTAGTAAAATATAATGCAATATAAATTGTCATATTAGTTCCTTTAAGAAATATGCAAGTAGTTTAAGAAAGAGGAAAAATGCCCTCTTAGCAAAGATTTGTAACAATAAAGTACGTGACAATGGCAAAGGTGTTGCTGAAATATTCGCTGCATATTTCTCTGAGTCACTTAATCGTGACCTAATTGTTTAACTATAAAAGTGACATTGTTTTTTCAGTTTCTTCGATTTTGCCCGAGGACGTTATGGAATGCTTAAAATATTTAGATTCTAAGAGATTAACTGGATCCGATCTAATTCCTCCGGATCTTGCTATGACTCATTAGCAATACACAGAAATATTGTTCTAAGAAAATGTTGCAGGTTTATTTTAGAATTTTCTGCGGACAGATCGAATAAATAACTTCGTAATGTGTCTCAACCTTCTGCATGAGAGCATCTTTACAATCAACCTATTTATAACACGTTTTATTCTTTTTTGAATTCAAACAAATCCAATCTATGGAGCCAATATCTTCTTCGTCGTTATTACAGTAGCTTTTTATTAATTTATTTAGATTCAGAGTTGCTCTTTGACACATTCAATCATCGCTTACAAGATATTCTACTTTGCTTCATTACTATTCCTGTTCTCTTTTTGTTTTTATATTTGTTATTGTTTATTTTCTTTCTTTCAACATTTATCCTTGGGGTTCTCGTTAAAATACCCGACCTTTGTTTTTTGGATTATCCGCTGTTTTCAATTTTATATAAAGTCAAAGCTTTGCCATCAAACAGAGAGAGATCCATGACTATAACTTTTGGAGAATTGTCAGTAACTGATTCAGTTGTTTTGTCTTGCAAAATATAAGACGCACAGCCAAAAGTTCCAGCCACAGACTCAACGAAACTTTTGCTCTCTTTTTCAATTACACCAGCTTATAATTCTACATTATTAAGTGAAAGAAATTAGTTTTTGTTATCTTCTCCAGGTTAGTCGATAAAATGCCTGCGACTAAGAACCACAATATTGCATTTACCTTGATAGCGGATTTTAAGTATATCCTGTCGAATAGCTTAGGTAGATGTTTTTAAGTTTATTTGTTTGGAAGGGAGCTTTTCAATTTTATTTAGGGAAAACATTCTCTGTAATAAGCAGCTTTTAGAGTTGTAGCGGAGTGAATATTCAAAAAATATTTTCTATAACGGTCAGTGCTGAGTATTTGGTTTCTTTTACCTACCAAAAGGGACAAGTTTCAACCCTTACCTGCAACCGGTTTACAAATGATAAAAGCAGGCGGTTAGCATTCAGCTGTTGCAAGAGGCATATCGGCCTGCACCAGGGTAGAAGGCGGTGAACCGTTACCAAGTGCACGTCTGTCTATAGAGATTTTGTTGTTAGCTATTTTTGACTTGCCTGCCACGCTACCTCGGACATTAAAATATACGTTTTGCACATTGATTGTGTTTATATTTACAATTTATCAACCTAATACCAATAAAGTCAAAGAAGAAGAATGTCAAATTCAGTGGACTTATGTAGAGTGGAAGTCATAGAAACGTGATTTAATTTTTCTTGTAATTTTTAATTTTTTGCTTAAAGTGTGAGTAGTATAGTTGCTCAGAATTAGAAGAATTTGGCCAACTCCTAAAAAACGCATGCCATTAATGATAATTTAAAAAAGTAATAAAACTATTAATTAAAATAGAAGCAAAAATAAAGTCAGAAATACTAGCCTTGAAAACAAAACTAAAGGAAATAGAAAAAGTTCAACAGGAATTTAATGCTGAGATTGTGCAGAATGTAAAAATAATGAAAGGACAAGATGAAATTAAGAGAGAGTTACAAAATGCTGCAAAAAATAGAGTAACTTAAAAAGGAAGCAAAAGTCAATAATATAGTTGTAACTGGAATACCCCCAGATACAATCAACGCTAATATTTTAAGGCAAGTAATGACCAATTTTTTGCGACAGAAGTTGAAAGTTTATCCAAACATTAAAGCAGTGCATAAACTGGTTATAAGGACTTGCCTGGTGCAATTGGATAGCCAAAAAGACAAGGAAATAATTATGGCAAACAAATAAAAATTGAAAATTACGAGTGAGGTAAACTATTTATTAACAACAATCTAATAGATAAGGAAAGAGAAATTTAAAGACAGATTAGAAAAAAGCTAAGAAGGAAAGAGAGAGTGGTAAAAATGTCAAAGTGGATATCAATAAATTAATAAATGAAGAAGTTGAATGGAAATGGAGCAAAGATAGGGAAAAATTAGAACAGCAAAAAAAAACTGAGAACACAACGAAGATGGCTAATAACGATGATGACCAGGCTATAGAAACGGATTTGGAAAACAGAAGTATAAAATTTGCAGTGTATTAATGGAAAGGGAAATAAACTTATATCACAATTTGGCACAAATAGGCATCTATTGTGTATACGATTCCCGAAAGAGTACAAATCATTGTTACTGGTATAGCTGTGGAAAGGATGCGAATGAAACCGTTAAAAAGTGGAAGCGAGAAGTCGATATTAGACCCGAAGATAGTGAAAATGTATTTACAATATATGTTATCCACGTTGAATATTTTTCAATTTTTAATATGATTGAGCAAATAAATTTATTTATAAATTTTTAATAAATTTTATAGATTGGCCAAAAAATAGTTGACTACAGGCAGTGTCCAAAATGATAGAGAAGGAAAAGCTGGTCGACCAATATTAGTGAGAACTGAAGAGAATATCGAAAAATTCGGCGTCTATATCGCAGAGAAACGCTTCGAAAGACACTGGAATTAAGAGAACGTTTCTTCAAAAAATAGTGAAAGAAGATTTTTCGCTTACAAAATTCAAGTGTATCAACCATTCAGCGATAAAGCAATCATTGAGAGACATAATTTTGCGAAAACTTTTGAAACAAATGATGAATCAAAAGAAATTAATTATCAAAACATATGGTTCTCGGAATAAGTGCCGTTATGGCTATGTCAACACTCAAAACTATCGGATATAGGAAATACCAGAAAAAATGATGAGACGCTCTTTACACTCAAAGCAGATAATTGTTTGGTGTCCGATTATCTACTATAGCATAGTGGGTTCATATTTCCTGACAGAAATAATTATTGGTGAAATTTATAAAAATCAAATTTTGGACAATTTAATGAAACAAGAATTTTAGTTTATACAAGATGGTGCCCAAGTCCATCCAACTCAGTCAACTATATTACGTGCCTTTAGCTCGGATATTATTGTCTTGGATGCAAAGGCAAAGACAGGTGGAGAAATTTATTGGCTACCATATTGTCCCGCTTTAAAGTCCTGTGACTATTCACTCTAGAATTTAATAAAAAACAATGCTTATTATCCACATTAATGAATAATAGAGAACATATATGGCTTTAA
Source organism: Sinelater perroti (assembly GCA_036346155.1). NCBI lineage: Eukaryota > Metazoa > Arthropoda > Insecta > Coleoptera > Elateridae > Sinelater > Sinelater perroti. The sequence continues at coordinate 1,826,360 of JARFIY010000276.1, forward strand.
AATTCGCATTAAGGATGCCATTAATTCTATAGAAAAGGAAGAAAGACACAAAATTATTGATCACTTTTTGAAATGTCTGGAACTCATGACTAAGAAGAAAAAAAGACATTTTAAAAATATTGCCATCTAGTTCTTCATCTAATTATTAAATAGCAATTTATCGATCTGAATCTCTTATGTAGTCTTTTTGTAATTTAATCTCCACCAGTATCCAATTAATGGCCACTTTGTATAAGTAACTGGAAATAGAATTCTGAAAGGATTGTTAGAAGTAGATATAGACAAGACAGAAAGTGGAAAAATAACAATTATTAAGAGATAAGGTCTTTAAAAAATGAGACTAAAAAGGACAAGTATTGTATATTCTTGTTTTGATTGTCTTCGTTGTGTCCATAAAATAGGATTTCGTTGTTTTGTGTTTGTTTTTGTTTATTTTAGTCTATTTTTTATTTTTTCTGTTTTTGTGTGTCTTTTGCTATAATAATAATAATGGGCAAGCTTCAGGCCCATTGGACCATAGCACACAAACTGAGAGGTTAAGGCTCTTATATGTTTATTTTTTTTTGCTCGGTCATCGCGTACCATCTCTGGTACGGGGCGACGTGGCAAGCACTGTGCCTTAGACGACCGCCATTATTACCCCAGGTACTCAATTATTTTAGTGACTGAGTAGACCACCCGCTAGGCATCAGAGAGCTCCGGGAATAAAGGCCGGGTCCGTCCGCATCGCATCCCGCGCCTCAACCGCTTGTAAATAAAATCAAATACTTTTTTTATAGGTTTAATTCCTAATTTACAATCTACTATTAGTTTTACAGAGTAATAAGTAAATGCTATGATAGGGTTGCTGGCTGACACGAGTAAGGATGGATTTCCAGAATATATTCAGTGAGGTCTTGCGTCTATAGTCTATTCAGTCTTCTAACTGGAAGCTGGTGCAAGTAGAGGTAGGCAATGAGTTCATTTGTGTGGTTTAGTGTGTAATTTTTGCTTTTGATAGCATGATTTGTGATAACTTCTGTGATGAACGGAATGTTGAGATCGTGATGAAAGGTTTGGTTGCTGATGTACCAGGGTGCGTTAGCCAGCGTACGTAATGTCTTTGATTGGAACGATTGTAGTATCTTAGTGACGGCTTACTGCATCCCCATATCTCGATTCCGTAGGACCATACAGGTATTATAATAGTTTTGTAAAGCAATAGTTTACTTTCTAGAGTCAGCTGCGATTTGGGTCCAATTAGCCAGTGCATATTTTTTGTCTTTAGGTTGAGCTGTTACTTTTTGGGTTTTATGTGGACTTTACAGACCAGCCTTTGGTCAAGGTAAAGTCCTAAGTACTTCACTTTAGTTTTTACTGGGATGAGTTGATTGTCTATGGTGATTGGAGTGCATGTGAAGTGTTTTGCGTTGATTTGTTGATGTTATTTTTAATGCGCCACTAGTTGAGCCAATTTTCAAGAAGGTTTAGGCGTGACTGGAGCCTTTGAGATGCTTGCCTGGATCGGCATCAGAAGACATTATTGTAGCGTCATCTGCGAAGGTGGCAATTAAGGTGTTCTCTGTGGTGGGGATATCTTCTAAATAGAGGAGGTATAGGAAGAGACCAAGAAAGCTTTCCCGCGGGAGACCAGAGTTGATAGTTTGATAGGTTGACCTTATACCCTCGAATTAGATTTGAAAGTGTCTCGTATTAAATAAGATTTTAAGAGGGGGAAAATTTGATGAGGTAGCTTTTTTAAATTTTATATAACAACCCGGTGTACCATACCTTGTCAAAGGCCTGCTCCATAGGTCAAAATTGGAGTATATACTGTTTTATATATGTGTAGCTTTGTTTTTGTAAAAAAAAGGAATTTTTTGGTGAAAAATCCAACTATGGAATTTCATTTAAAAAAATAGAAATTTATTTCATATCGAAACCTTTTACAAGTAAAAAACAATTCAATCGAAATTTATCCAATAAAAAATTGCGTAAAAATGTTTTTTCCGTTTTAAAAAATATTTATAAGGAACGAAGTTATGGCTTTTTAGAGATATCGACCAAAAATGACCTAGCGCTTAAAAATATTAAGATGGAGTTTACGCCAATAGATTTCTTTTTAAAAGCGGACCCATGTGTAATTGTTTTTTATAATCCCTACCGAAATAAGTATAACCGTAAAATTTCATAGAATCTGAGACACTCTGAATGCGCGTTGTTTATTTTGTGTAAGTTAATAGAAAAACAATAGGCACTAAGTTTTTTATAATTAAAATTAGTTTTTAACTTATTGTAATTTTAAATTGAACATGACATATTTTAATGCTTTCTGTCAAATTGTATGTAAATGATTACATTTTCTAGCTCGTGCTATTATCGGCTTAACTACTTTTTCTTAACCTAACGTTTTGTACTTCTGTTGAGTCGACTACCGGTGTTTTTGTTGAACACGTGGACGTGGACGTTGTACTATTTATATGTCAAGGATGTTGAGATAATCTTCAGATGAGCTCTACGTGATTAAAATGGAAACGTTACTTTCTGCGCCATATTAAACAGGACCGGTGGGAGTAGATTTTTATTCTTTTGCAAATCTTAATTAACTTAGATTATTATGAGTTCTTAAAAGTTGTTTGTTAATATGTTAATGATTTATTATATTTAAATTTAGTGCGAGAATTGCTTTTAAGTAAGCTATTTTGAGTTTTTGTAATAACCATTCAAGTTCATAAAAGTGAATTTTGTTTATAACTATTGCCTCTAGTGCCAAGTTATAAAGATTATTTGAAGCAATAAAATCATGTTGCAGTATTTCTAATCGAAAATTGTTTCCTCAATTTATCTATTTAAATCTTAATTAATTTGAATGAAATTTTCAGGTGTTTTTTTTTGGTAGAACTTGACTTTTTTGTAAAAGTAGGTTAAAATGTGATTAAATTAAATAGTGCAATATTTGGTAAAAATTTACCGCGACATAAATAATAGTAAAACGATCTAAATGAGAGCGAAATTTATTGAAATGCGCCAACACTGCACCCCATATGTAGTTGATTTATGGAACCGTCCAACAGGAAGCAATGCTCATCTAGTTGGAACTGATGTGTAGCAATATTGTATTATTTTTAATTCTTTGTTACATTTCACAAAAAATGCAATGACTGTCCCTCCTGCTAATACAGAATGTGTTCGAGATAATTAAGCAGTCTACTGTCTCTAAAATGCAGTTTTTTCATCGTTTCCTAATACAAGAAATGAAAATTTGGCAGACAGTTACTATAAATTTTAAATAAAACTTTAATAAAAGTTTAAAAATATTTTTGAAAAGTCAAGACGGGGCTGCAGGCGATATGTAGTTTACAACAGTTTGAAACATGAGGCCGAAGAAAATGTTTATAAGAATAAATGATCTCCATCTTTGATACTTTTCTTATATTTTACAAAAAATTTACAGTTATATATATTTTAAACAAGACATGGGTCGAATTTTCAACCGTTTTTGAGATATTGATAAAGCAAGTTAAGGGTTTGGAGGTGCTTGGTCGTTTTAACATTTTATCTTTCTTGCATCCGGCCATTATTTTACCTGAAGCTATGGTTACCAAGGATATTTAGTTTCATTAGTATTGTCAAAACATTGTCTACCACCATTGAAAATAACAAATGTGATAGGAAGGGACAATTTAATTTGAGCTTTTCGAATTAATTTGATTTTAAGTTTTTAATCAATTTTGTAAAAACGTCGTATCGGTTTTCAAACGTCGAATACGCCTACATGGTTTTATTGTACGACTATTGCATCGGTAATTCATCTTCAGCAGCGAAAGAGCACAGGATTGAATTTCTTTCTCTTTTCGGGAAAATATAACCAAACGCTTGAGAGTTTTGTTTGAGAGCTTAGTACAAAATTGATTTGGGTTCTAGAAAAAAGTCCTTTTTAACAATACAATACTTGATATTGCAATAAGATTTTCTTCAATATTTGTTGAAACCTCAGTACGTTAAAGAAATTGCCCAAATACGAATTTATTAATTATTATAATTAATTTGAATTTTTTTGGGGCAAATAATCAAAAAATTGTTGTTTTACATCTCTATAAAAACGCTCTTGGAATGTATTATATTATACTTAGTTAAATTTTCTATAAATTTCTAAGTGAACTAAAATACATTAAAAACTTTTTTTCCAATTATCCACCATACATCAAGTTTTTGCAAACTATTATTTAAAATATTTTAGTGTTAGAAAATATTATCCAGGAAAACCAGCCTAAGAAGCCAAAGAGAACTGAAGAATACGTTCTCATATTCTCATTTCTCACCTTTTAAGTAAATCAAAAGTTCTGTTTCTAAATTGAAAACCCTTTTCAAGATGTTACTTCTCAAAAAACATCTTTATTATAAATTTACATATAAAAAATTTGTGTCTTTATAAACTTTAATGATTCAATATCCTATAACAAAAAAGTGTTGTAAAGTAATCACAATAATGCTTATGAAGATATTGTGTGCTAAATAGTGTTATGCTCGTCAAAGTTATGAATAAGCAATTAAAATAAATGTTGCTTACTTGTTATTTAAGTTAATAAGCTAAATTAGTTAAAACTTTATTTTATATCTCAAGATTATTAATTATGTTTTTATGTAAACCTAACAAAAATGTTGTAGAAAATGCGCAAGATAACAGCTGAGGAAAGAGTAGCAAAGAAAATAACAAAAACACATAAAGGAACAGAGAGCAAAAAATAGAATAATATAAAATAAAAACTAATATAAAATAATATAGATATAACTTGATACAACAAAAACTAAAAATAATTGGTCTATAAGATCTTGTAAGAAAAAACTTTCAGCTATCAATGCAATTTTAAAATTAAAAAAAGTGATAAGGAGTGGAAAATGAAGAATAAACAAGAGGTCATTGCAAACAGCAAGAAAAAATTTTGTAAACATTAATTTCAATCTGCGATAACAACCCAAATACAAGTAGAAAAATTGGAATTTAAAAAATTTTGAAACACCTGAAAAAAAGTTTAAGTTTTAGAAGAAGTAAGAAAAACCAATTTAATATTCTACGGTATTGAGAGGAAACAAATAAAACAATGGAGATGTGATCAAAGGAACTTTATTTTTAGAATTGGAATAAAGCAAACAAATAAAAGCAGACCCATAAAAATTATCTTAAACAGAAAACTTAAGAAAACACAAATAATTTAGAATTAACAAATTAAGAGAAAACAAAATTTGGTAAATTAGAAGAAATTTGGTTTAGATTTAATAGAAGCTACAAAGAAAGGTTATAAACTGACCATCAAAACAACGAACCAATTGTGAATAATGAAGGTTACAGAGTAGCAAAACCTGATAGTTATAAAAACTTGAGAAAAATAACCACACACAATGCATCGACTCCCTAAAAAGAAAAAGAAAAGAAAGCAGATAAAACGCTGAACAAGAAATTAAAATAAATAACAATCGCAAAGGAAAGGATAAACGAAAGAAAAGAGGAAAAACATTAATGAAAAGGCATAATAATGATTCTCCTGTAGCATCAGAACCAAAGTCGAAAAAACCGCAATCCAAAAATTTAAAATAAAAATTTTCGGATAAACATAAAGAATTAATAAAAACTGACTAAAATCTTTTGAGTAACACCAAAATATTTAAAAAACTGAACAAAGTAATGAGAACCCCAGCCGAATCGATTAATCAAACAAATTATTAATTAAACAAAAATCAAATATACTCCCCAAAAAATTGATCATCAAGGAAATAAGCGACCAAAAAAAGAAACCGTATATTAAAAATGTGCACAATAAATGTAAAAACACTAATGACAGATGAGAAATTAGAGTGGGTTTGAAAATGCACCTAAAAGCATTAACTTGAATTTGATAGGAATATCAGAAATTAGAAAAAAAATCGGGCCACATACTATACATAGATGAAAACCATTAAAAACAAATTGTATATAACAAATGCTTTTTTTAAAACAAGAGAAGTCCAAAAAATAGACATGAAAATCATTAAATGGAAATCATTAAATTGATTTTATATTAACCACAAATAGTAAAATAGGAACAAAAACTGAAATTATAATTTAATATAAATAAAGCATGAATTATAGAATCGTAAGAAGTATAATAATACTTGAGAAAAAGAACACGAAATGAAACAGAAGAGAGAATGCTAGATGGGGAAGAATTTAAGAAAAAAATAGTTGCTAACATAAAAAAGAGAATTGATGTCAAAGATGAGTGTCAAATGCATACCTATATAACATGTTAGAAAGAAGAAACAATAATAATGGCAAAAAAGAAAAGAGAGAAAAAAACAGAAAAAGTTAAAAAAATAGATAAAACTAAAGCTTTAAGGAAAAGGAAAGAAATGTTATAAAACAAAGAGATAGTAAAAAAAGGATAGCATATGCTGAGTTGGGTAAGTTGACAAATAGAAAAATTGGAAAAATTGAGAACGCACGAAAAAAAGTTGAAAAAATGAAAACACGAGTTCAACGTGGAGGCTGAATAAAAAACTAAACAAAGAAAAATATTTGATTGGATAAATAAATAATGATGAAGGCAAAATAGAAAAAATAGGAAATCATACAAGTGACTACAGATTATTATAAAGTACAGATTATTTAAAAGTAACACAAAAATTATGATAAAGCTTAGGAAATAGTTATAACAGAAAAACTACAGAATAGATCACTAGAAATAAGAAAAGAAGAAATAATGAAAGCTGTAAGCAAATTGAAAAATGATATAACAAATGTACAATTAAAAAATCTGTCAGAAGAAGGCATAGAGATATTAAGAATTTTTTTAACAAAATAATTGAAGCAAAAGGAAAATAAAATAATGGCGAGGTTCTAAAAATAATAAGAAGGAAAACAAAGATGAAATAAACAATTACAAACCTAATTAGTCTTATATCAACATTAAATAAACTGTTTGCTACCATCTTAAAAAAAACATATTGTAGATATGTTAAATAAAAAATTTAACAAGTACATAATAAAGAGTGGAGCAGAGGAGCACGTTTTTCACAATTGAATAACTGAAACCTGGTTTGACAAAAAAAATAATAACTGGCATTCAGTAATAGTACTTTTATTGCATGTTTGAAATCTATACGTACATACTATCTACATACGTTAATTAGGTTAGAAAAATAATGTCTTGGAGATGACCTCCTCCTTGCCAGACACAAAGATGGATCCTTTCCTGAAAGTTACGCACGGTTCTCACCAACATGTTGTTCGGTATAGCTTCACTTTCGTGACGAATGGAAATCTTGAGATCATCGACTGTGCGGGGCTTGTCTACTCTTGATTTTAAGTAGCCCCACAAAAAGAAGTCACACATCGACAGACCGGGTAAGCTAGGGGGCCAAGGAACATCACCAAATCAAGAAATGACATGTCCTGGGAACATTTGTCAAACCACTTGCATGGATGCTCTCGCCATGTGAGCTGTGGCACCCTCCTGTTGGAACCACATTTTCCTCATGTTCACTCGGTGCCTTTCAAGTTCTGGACGAAGAAAGTAGTTAAAGATTTCGACGTAGCGCGCTGATGTCACAGTAACTGCAGTTCTCCCTCTTCAAAAAAGTAAGGTCCAACAATCCTTATCTTACTTTTGAGATGTGGAGAGGTTTTTGGTGTAGTTCATGTGGGTTCTCCAACACCCAGTACCTACATTAACGTAACCGTCTAGATGAAAATGGGCTTTATCACTCATGAATACTGTGACATCTGCATCTTCCGTAAGAATACCGACCATTATGCGACACAATTTTAAATTCTAAGAAATTGCTCGGCAGCGAACACACGATGCTCTACGCTCCAACACTCCATAGCGACTGAAACTGCATTGTCTGAGCAGTCTGCCAACTGTTGCTCAAGGTCAATAACCCGACTCGTCGCCCAGTACTAGCGGTTCAAAAAACATGCGTTTCTTCTGCTCCACCCTGTATCTACTATGCTTAAACTTGGCTATTAAATAAAACCTGTGCAACAAGATAAAAGCAACGCATTAAAAAATGGAAAGATCTATATTAAACCTAAAACTAAGAGATAAAGTTAGAATTATAGGCATAAGAAAGAAATTTGGAACAATAGAATTAAGCAGGACATCTAGGAAGATTGAAAGATAAAAGGTGGGCACAGTTAATAATTAATTGCGTACCACAAGATGAAAACGTCCAAGACAGCAATGGGAAGAAGAAATTATGGAACTAGTTGGACCAACATGGTGAATGGAAACAAAAGCAAGAAAATCGATCTAAACAGGGCCTTAGTAATACTAATAATAATTGTTATTTAGAATATGGCAATGGACAAAAATAAAACATATAACATTGAACTAGATAGACTATACGTACTAGAACTAAAGGAAGACTTTACAATAATGACAAGAAGTAACACAAATCAAAGGAATAGGATATATACTAATTTATAAAGATTGGTGATTAGTACAGAGTAGGGTAAAGAATAACTTAAAAGCAAAATAATGTGTTGGATTTACTGTTTAGTATGATAAAATAAGTTCAACGGAAAAATCAAACTTCTAAATCAAAGAACGTTATTTGTTAACATATGAATTTTTGAAATAGTAGTATATGGACTAAACGGTTGTTTAAAAAACCTGCAAGAAGAAAGACATGTACAGGGTTGTATCCAGAAATAGTAGGACTGTTTTTTTCCGCGCGCGTGGAGCGATGGAGGGGGGTCTGTAAGACCGGATGTTATGGAGGGGAGCCTTGGGAACAGGTTTCGACCTGCGGTAGTCGCCTGCGTGCGTTAATTGAGTGCGGACCACTGTTTTAGTGACCTCCTGTTGTGACGCCTAGTCGTCAGTTGTGATGGAGCGAAATTTGGAGCAGCGGTACGCCATCAAGTTTTGCTACAAGCTTGGAAATTCAGCGACCGAAACCAAGGACATGCTTACGAGGCCTACAAGAAGGATACCATGAGCCGTTCCTCGATATTTGAGTGGCACAAGTTGTTTCGGAAGGGGAGGGAGCTCGTCGAGGACGACCAACGCGCGGGGCGTCCGTCAACCTCGCGAACGGACGAAAATGTGCTGAAAGTTAAGCAACCTTTGAACTCTGACCAACGGTCCAACACCATCATCACAGAGGATTTGTCGATGAGAAAAGTGCCACGGCGCTTGGATTGTGAGGGATCTCAAGGCAAAATTCGGCGTTTCCACGTTGCCTCACTCCCCCTACAGCCCTGATGTGGCACTGCCGGACCTCTTCCTGTTTCCCCGGATCAAGAGGCAGCTCAAGGGGCATCGTTTCGACTCGGTGGAAGCAGTCTAAGCGGCAACGACGAGGGTGCTGTACAACATCCCGGAGGACGACTTCCAGAAGGTCTTCGCGGCCTGTATGAAGTATGTGGATGCCCAAGGGACCTATTTTCAAGAGTCGATGTACCAAAATGTACAATAATTTTTTTAAAACAAAAATCAGTCCTACTACTTTTGGATACCACCCTGTATGTCCGTGTGTGTTAGCTCTTCGAAGTACTCTCTCCATCTATCCATTATTTTATCTATTTTAGTTATTACGTTTTGTTTCCTATCTTTTATATTTGGCAAGCTGTACTCTTTTTTCTTTCTAAGTTCTTTTAATGCACTATAGAACTAAAAAGAAGTCAAGCAAGTAAAGAATATTTGCTCTATCTGTGCTCTATAACATTTTTGATTTAATTATCCCATGGATAGTAGGCAAACGAGATCTAATCTTATACTGTGCATTGTAATAACTTCTGAATACAAATTTATAGTAGGGTAATTAGTACCTATACAGCAGAGCTGTTTACGGGCCTCGTTTATTCTAGTGGCTTGCAAAATATTTTTATATGTTTATTGATAATAACAGCTAACTCAAGGCCGGATTTACACACAGGCTTCTAGGCTGCAGCCTATAAGCCCGCACCACAAATTGACACAAATTTTATTTTGGACAGACTGCTTGTTTGGTACATTTCGTTTTTGATCTTGAATTTGCATTTGTTATATATTTCACATCCCCATATTTGCCTCCCCCTCTCCACTAGGCTTGCACCACCGGTTCAGCCTAGGGGTCTGCAGATTATAAATCCGGCCCTGAGATGCTCTACGCCCACGTTTGCTTTATATAATTGACAGTATGGTAGATTAAACTAAAAATCATCAGTGAAATGGTTTAATGAGACTTTTTGCTACGCTTGGTACTGAACATAGCTTTGGCTAGATAATACTCATTGGATTAGCCCAAAACGTTATTATTTTATTTTACACGTCTATATTATTTAATTCGCAAAACACGAATCATTATTTTTAATATGCGTTTTGTGGTTTATTTACGTATATTTTCTATATCATTACCACGTCACTATAATACATTTAATTTTGTAAGTTTGAAATTCAAAATTGGAACTGGTGACAAATATTATGTAAAGTATGCTTGATTGTACTTATATTGAAGTTTATAAATATTTAATGTACACTCTTCCGGTTGCACGTATGTCATCTAGCCGGTAGCAGAATTGTTGTTTCACTGAGTCCACCGTAGTTCTAATACGGTTTCTCAAAGTTGTGGGTTGATGTAGTACATAAATTACTTCTTTTACGAACCTCCACAAGAAAAAATTTTAAGGTAATGAAATCAGCAGATCTTGGGCGCTAGAACATAAGTGTCAAGTTCTCATTTTTAAACGACCTATTCATTATTGAGGTAGAGATTAATTCAGAAAACGTCGACCTCCTCGGTGCCAATAGGTAGAGCTCCGTCCTGTTAAAACATAAAGTGAGGAAGAAGCCAGTTGTGCAAAATGGCAAAATATCGCGTTACCGTCAAAAAGTAAAGGTCTATAAACCTTGTTTTCAATAGAAAATAGAACATACTAACTTTCGGGGAGCCTATCTTACATTTCAATATTGCATGTAGATTTTTTAGCTGCCACATTCGAATACTGTGTAGGTTTACTTTTTCACTTACGTGTAATATTGCCTTATCAACTAAATTTAAACGCGGCACATTTCAAGCATATCATTAAAATTTCTACAAGCTTTAGCTTGTTATTTTGGCAAAGAGCATATACTAGTTGTAAACGGTATGGTTTAAATATTAAACAGTGCCTCAATTTAAGCCAGGCGGTTGTTTGTGGCAATCCAAGTTCTCTGCCCACTTTATGGCCTAACTTCGTTGGGTTACCCTCTGAACTCTTTGAAATTCGCCTCACATTCTTCTCCGATGCACGCGACCGTTACGTTTGTACAAACATCCATTTTGATCAAATTGATAATTTCGACGACAATTGCTCTTCCTTGTTGGAAATAACGAAGAAATTTACGTTGCACTTCAGTCGACTTTTTTTACTGAACCCACGAATGTAAAAAAAATTATGTCACGCTGAAGCTATCTAGCTCATAACTTTCAAAATTTTAGGATAGTTTTGAAATGTTATATGAATAATTTACATTTAATGTATAGTTCAGAAAATATAACCGTATGAAATTAAGTCCATCATTTAGAATCACCCTGTACTATGTAATTTATTAATGCAGCCGATTTTTTTGCAGTTTGTCCCAACATAATCATATTATTATAATGGTATGACTCTAACACCCCGCGTGGGAGCACGGCCTGCAAATTAAGAGATTAAGGATGAGACGTTCGCTATTGTGCCCAGTCGTCGTGCATTATCTCTGATGCGGGCATGTGGCAAGCACTTCGTCTTAAACGACCGCCTATTATTACCCCTTGTTCGAAGTAAACTCAGGTACTGAATTGTTTTTAGTGACTGAGCAAGCCACCCGCCAGACATCAGAGAGCACCAGGGATTGAACCCGGGTCCGACCGCATTGCAGCCCGCGCCTCAAACACTGGAACCACTCTGGCGGTATAATCATATCATGTTTTACTTTTTTGTTTATTTTACTGCTGGAGCTTTATCTTGTTTTTAATTTTTCTAATGTAATAAAAGCATTGTTTATCAAAAATCTAAATATTACTAATTAAATAACTAAAAAACAGATAACAAAAAAATGCATTACTTTAAAATGCAACAAAAATTTTCGGCTATTTCCCATCTAAGCATAAATGCAGCATCCAATTTGCTGCTGAGCTTTTGCATGACTAAGACATTAAAGCGGAACTTAGTTCATTATAACCCCGGAAGCCGCCGTGATAAAATGCACCCTTTTAACGACAGCCATATTCGAGAGATAAAATTTCTTGCACATTTTATGCAAATGCGACCCTTATCTTGGGACTAGACGTGCCGCGCTAGCTTAACAAGTCTCCTTACTCTTCGTGTAAATTACTCCGAGATGATGCATAATACCGTTATCGACGCTCAAGATGAGTAGGTACAGATGGAACGTACACCTAAGGAATTTTTATTTTAGGATATAAAATAATAATCATTTAATTGCACTATTGTGTCAGCATAATATAATGTTTTAGATACTTGATGATCAATAATACTCGCCGGAAAGCATTCGTGTGTTTTATTTGCAATTTTATAATCTACTCTATTAAGTAAATATAACATAAGTATGCATTATTGGGAAAAACGACTCATTAATGATACTTTTTAGAATCCTTTCACACTAGGTTGTTTGGAGGTTGAGAAGACAGATTCTGTTTAACATTCTTAGGGGTGGATAGGCGATGGATAACTGATACATTAAACCGTTGTTGTAATCCTGGACTCTTTATTTGTTACATACCACGGTGCATTTGTCATGGTATAGAGTATCTTGGACTGGAATTGTTGATTAGATTTTATTCGAGATGGTTTAGCGCATTCCCAGAGGTTACACTCCGTACGGCCAGATCGGATTTAGTATAGTTTTACATAGTAGTACTTTGTTAGATAAGGACAGCTTCGACATTCTTCCAAGCAGATAGTACCTTTGTCGAAACTTCAGGTTTAGTTGTTGTCGCTTAGCTTGAATATGTCTTTTCCAAGTCAGTCGTTGGTCCAGATGTAATCCTAGATATTTGGTTTCCATTTTAATAGGTGCTGCAATATTATTTAGACTAACTGGCGGACACGTGTTGAATCGAGCTGTAAAGGTTATTTGAACCGATTTGGTTGCGTTGATTTTAATATGCTATTTATTAAGCCATTAATCAGGTTTAGATGTCTCTGAGGGTTCTCAGATGCGGTCTTCATGTGTAGATAAAAATGCAGTGGCATCAGGAAAATAGCAATAACAGTGTTTCCATTTTGTGGTAGGTCAGCAGTATAGATACTAGATTTTATAGAATGGTTCTCTGTTATACTTAACTGTAAAACATCTGCCAGTAAAGTAGGATTTAAGGAGAAGGTAATAATAATTTGGGAGCAGCTTTTTAGTTTTTAGAGTAACCTAGTGTGCTAAACTTTACGTGCTTAGGCAACGCCTAAGAACTCAGCTGTGCAGTATTTTTTTCTTTGAGGCTACGTGCTATTTCATTAACTATTCTAAGTACTTGTTGTGTTGTGAAACCCATATGCAGATGTGATGCTACGTTCGTGTTATTTAGTAGTTTTTCAAAAAACAGTTTCTTAAATAGTTTTTCTAGTATAGATAGAAGACTGATCAGTCTGTAAGAGGTTGTATTTTTTATGCTTTTCTTGGTTTGGTAACCAAAATATTATTTGGGAATACTTTTACAATATAGAGTAGCAAGACCTACTTAATATTCGATTATATTGAGTGTACAAATAAGTTTTCGCCGTTTTTTTTTATAAACAATTAAGAATTTATTGTAAAAAAAGGTACAAATAATGTCATTCAAAATATTGCCCATCGCTTTCTACTACTTTTGACCATCTTTCGGGCAGCAAGTGGATACCCCGTCTAAAAATTGCTCCTCTTTTGAGGTGATCCACGAATCGACCCATTTCTTCAATTCCTCGTAAGAAGTGAAGTGCTGCTCAGCCAGACCATGAGTCATCAACCGGAATAGGTGGTAATCTGAAGGAGCAATGTCTGGTGAATACGACGGTGGGGTAGGACGGCCCAATTCAGTCCTTCCAACGTTTCCTTTACGATTTTGCAACGTGTGGCCAGCGTTGTCATGCTGAAAAATGACTTTATCATGCCTTTTGGCATATTGTGGACGTTTAATCTTCAATGCTCGGCTCAATTGCATCAGTTGTTGTTGGTAACGTTCCCCGGTGACGGTTTGATTAGGTTGGAGTAGTTCGTAATAGATTACTCCAAGCTGATCCCACCAAATGCACAGCATTAGCTTCTTGCCATGAATGTTTGGCTTGGCCATCAAGTAGAGGCATGCCAGGCTTACCCATGACTTCCTACGCTTTGGGTTGTCGTAGTAGATCCATTTTCGTCTCCCGTCACGATTCGATGCAGAAATCCTTTGCGATTTTGCCTTTTGAGCAATTGTTCGCAAGCGAATAAGCGACGCTCGACGTCTCTTGGCTTCAGTTCGTAAGGAACCCAATTTCCTTGCTTTTGAACCATACCCAGGGCCTTGAGACGTTGTGAAATAGCTTGCTGAGTCACTCCTAACTCTTGTGCAAGTTCTTCTTGCGTTTGGCACGGATCTTCCTCCAGTAAAGCTTCCAATTCTGTGTCATCATACACTTTGGGTCTTCCACTACGTGTTTTGTCCTCCACGTCAAAATCACCACTTTTAAATTTCTGAAACCACTCCCGACAACTTCTTTCACTCAAATTAACATTACCGTATGCTTCTACGAGTAGCTTATGCGCCTCAGCTGCAGATTTCTTTAAATTAAAGAAGTAAATTAGCAATTTCTGCAAATGACGCTTATTTGGCTCAAAACTTGACATCTTAACACGATGAAAACTAAGTGATGCTAGCAAAAAGTCAGAGGTATTAAAAGGTTATACTGTTGTCAGATGTCAACATATACTATACGACTTTTTACAGCTGACAATTTCGATGTTATCTTATCGGTGGCGCCATCTTTTGAAAACGGCGGAAACTTATTTGTACACCCATTATATAGTTGTTTAAAAGTACAATGGCTTTTACAAGTCATATCCTGGCGCTTTGTAGTTCTTTATATCAATCTGTATTTCCGTTGGTGAAAATAGTTTAGTAGGTAAAGATATCTGGCATGGAATGTCTAGGGTACTCATCTATAGCTTCGCCCTGTAAATTAGTTTGAACAGGTTGAAATACATTCGATAAATGCTCAACAAAATTTCGGATTTTTCTTTATTAGATGTAGCCCATGTGCCATCAGTTTTTCGTATAGGAGGTATGGTTACTTGTGGCCTTTTAGATATTTTTGTAGCCCTCTAGATGGTATGATTTTCTTATTTAAGGTTTGTGATGTAACAATTAAAGGTAGCATTTAGACATTTCTGTAAAGTAGCATGGAGTCGTCGAGTTAATCTATTAAAATTTAGTTTATTAGCTGCATTACGTTTTCTTGCCATCTTGATCGAGCTTTTCTTTTCTCATCAATTAACTACTTTATGTATAAAGGTGTGTTATTGGCATGATGAGTTGGTTTAGTTTGATTGACTGTAGCTTCCCACGCAGCTTTTTGGATAAGAGTAACTAGGTATTGGAGTACTCGGTCTAAGTATTGAGGTTGTTTTATTTGAAGTTTGAATTAAATTTTGTCTTCAATGAGCTGTTGAAATTTATGACAATCAGTATGTTTTGATATAAGTTTAGGAGTTAATTCTTCGAGGGTAGGCCTAGTACTTAAATTAAGTATTAGTGAAGTATGATTTTCTGATAAGTCTTTATTCGGTTCAACCAGGACTAAATTTGTAACTATCCCATCGGAAACGTGAAAATCCAATAGAGCAAGGATTGGTTATATCATTTGGCTAATGTGTCGGTTGCAGGGTGCTGTGGCAGTTGTTATTATTCGCCATAATTGCTCTAAATAGGTTTTTACCTTTTGTTGTAATAATTTGGAGTTCCAGTCTTCTCCACCAATAAATCTATTTCTCAGAGTGTGAAAGAATTCACTATAATTATCTGCAGCTATTCTATGTCTGAAAGGGGAGTAAATAGCTGATACTGTGAATTACCAAGAGAATGCGTTTACTATGGCATTTTGTATCTTGTATTTTAGCAGATTGAAATGAGTTTGGCTGGTGACACAGTTTCATCTGGATAGTTGGTATTCTAAATGGAGTAATTAGGTATACGAAGCATTGTTTTGGCTGTGAAATGTTTTGGATACTAGCATTACATGTATTTTATTTAAATCTAGAAAAGTTATTATCTTTTGGTTATAGTTTAACGGACCAATTGAATTCCATGTGGCTGTTTTTATTATGTTACTGGGTTATTTTAGTAATTTTGGTTGACAATAAGTTTAGTATTATGTTATCCTGGTTTATTAGCTGTGCGAACATGTTCTTAAACTCGTTTAGAAAGGCAGTTAATTTGTATTTTGTGTTAACTTGTTGACTGTCGCATACATAGGGATGCGATTTTATGACTTCTTGTTGTTAGGTAAAATTGTTGGGATAAGAATTGTATTTGTTATTTGTACGTAGCTTCGGTTTAAAGTAGGTATATTTGATGTTCTATTTCTAGAGTTTATTATTTCTTGATAAACAAAACAGCCTCTATAATTTGCAGGGTGGTTGCTTTGACATAAGATATACTTTGCTAGTGTAATTTTAGGTTTTGTGCACGTTTTCGAGTAGCGTTGTTTCTGACATTTGACACATGTATGTTGTCTGGTACAGTAAGTTCTCGAGTGTCCATAATGATAACCATTGTGGCTCAACCTTATTTTTGTATTGCTATTACACAAGAATTTTGTTTCAAATATTTTCTCATTGTTTTCTCTTAGTCTACGATCAACATAAAATAATAGAAGAAAATTTTTGGTTATATTATATCTTATATTCATTATATTGCGTACTTGATGACATAATTTTTCTAATTCAGTTTTAATCTCTTAAGTGGATATTGAATGGTGGATGTGACTAGCCTAAATGCTCGATTTTCTTTAGATTGATATGTATGATGGATTCCTTGTTCTTCTTTTAAGTATCTCACAATTGGTCTATATGCGTCCGACGTGAGTGCGTTGATATTGACTGTGTTATTTAATAACGCTTTTATGCAAAATTATTCGTTTGCAGCAACTACTAAGATATGTTCGATCGTTCGATTATGATATATATATATATATATATATATATATATATATATATATATATATATATATATATATATATAAAGTAGAGGTGGTTTTGGTACCTTGCTAGTATTGATCATTACAGTCGGTTTATATTTGATTTAATTCTTCGCTAGATTGGCTTGCTATAAGTTCGTATCTATTATTGGTAGAGATAGTCGGTACTTTCTGTTGATCTATTTATTGTTTTTATTTTTTAAAAACTTCCTAGGTGTGTTTATTAGCTTGTGTTTTGTTGATTTAATTTTCTTTATTAGAAGATTGTTTATTTATTTGTATGTATGCATAAAGGCTTGATACATTATGATCTTGATTAGGAAAATAAGTGTTGGTATTTACATAAAATTGATTAAGCATAGGGTTTGGGAATAATAAATTAGTTGAACTGTTTGCTGACTACCATGTGGTAATTGAAACTCCTGATAGGGAATCGGTGGCTGATTGCCGGGTAGATTCGTTAGGTACATATAGGTTGCATCCGCTTGAATGGGGAACATAACGTTCCATTTGGATGTTAAATTTACTTTATTTATTGACAAATATTGATTCAAATATGTATGTATGCGCTTGACCTCAGGTCGATACGCGTTTTGGGCATTTGATATTTTAAATAATTAGACCGCCTCACGTTTTTATCTGGCGAAAGTCAAATCGGTTCAAATTAAATGATAATAATAAAAGCGCAGGCCTAACCGTAAGCAGCAGGCACAGCTCTCGGCGCTCCGGGCAATGATATTTCGCATCACGCTTGCTTCGAAATATAGTCTCCGGAGAGTATTTGCTTGTAACTTCTCAAGTAGCTGACAAATTTTAAAATGTTTTATTTAGCTCAGTCTCTTTTAAAACTTAAACCTTGATTAGCAAAAAGATGGCACAGCCTATTGTCAAAAGAATAATCTACTAATTAAAGGGTGTTTCCTCTAACAGCCAAAACTTTTATGGATATTTTGAGATCTTTGTAGACCCGATCTCTCAGGTTTTTCCGTAGAAAAAAGTCATATGAAATTGTGCAAGGGGAATATGGTGGCCAATAATTCCATGGCCAGAAAATTATGGAAGTCTAACTCCCCGTAGAAACTCCTCTTCGAGCATTTGGTGATAATTTTGAAAATTCACATTTTTTCCCTGAAATTGCACACCAAGCGGTCATTTTGCTGAATAAAAAAGTTTTACAATTGCAAGGTGGGGATTTTCGGTACTGCAGTGGTGTGTTTTCCTTGTTAACAAAATATTATATATCTTGCAAATAAAATTAGTCTCATACTAAACCAAATTTTCAAAACACATTAGTCGAATCGTCTTCTAATTTTTCAATCATCCATTGTCGCAATTGGAATTTTCTCTCGTGATTGTGCGGCTTCAGCAGCTGATGGACTGGAATCTTGTATGAGAACATTTTTATTTGGATGCTTTCATAGCTGACCCTCACTTATTGAGCTGCTCGCCGAATCGACAAACCTGGCTGATCTTCGAAAAGATGTCCAACTTTTTCGATATTTTGTGACATAATATTAGTATATCATGATAGACATGATGAGAAATCTCTGAATGAGTCTAAAAGTAGCGAGAAAAATTTTCTCAAACTGTTGTACGTTTTTATTCTAAAATTTTATTTACTCTTTCTCACCTGCTTCTCGCATTTTCAAAAGAAAAACTTTTTAAAGGCTCTTATAAATTTGTAAAATTTCTGTATAATAATCAATAATTTGTTACAAAACTTCAATTAATTAACTATTTTGTATAATAAGTGACGGTGATCTATCTTCTGTCGTTTTTTAAAGCAAAAACTTATGCATATTATTATTATCAATTATTCAAAATAGATTCGTTGTTATTCTGGGCTCTAAATTATTGCCCAGCGTGATCTAGGAAAGTAGGGTAATCTTGAAAAAAAAAACAGTACTCCGTACGTTTTTAACTCAAAATGGATTAATTTTTACAAAAACAGAGATCAATACATGTCATTTTATAATGTATTTATCATTGAGGCTTAATTAGTAGTATAAATCTTTTTACTTTGTCATTTTTGACTCATAGGTACATAAATGAAATAATATGCGAGTAAATCAAATATAAACCGAACGTAGAAGTTCTAATTTATTAAAACTATAAACATACAAAGTTATTTTCTATATATTCTCCTTGCATAAAACTAGTTGTGACTGCAGACAACCATGTACAAATTCTTCGACAGCAACATTGCCGTCATATTCCTTGTCCTCCAAGTACTTGTTTTAGTGGCCCTAAGAAGTAATAATCAAAGAGCGATTAGTCCCCACTGTAGAGATGGTGTTTTAGAGTAGCCTAAAATAAATTTTCGATTTTTGCCAAGTTTGGACAACTTTATGAAGCCGTGTGTCGTCACAAAGCAGGATAACATCTTATATTGTCTGAGCAGTGCCATAGCTTATTATGACCTCAGAAGCAAGTTCAGTAACCATTTATTAGTGATCATTTTTTAGGGCGATATCAGTAACCTCTATTTTAAATTACTTCTTGTCCTCACAAAAATTGTTTATGTCACACTTTAGTTTCCCCAAAATTTAGGATAGTATTACGCAATCGGTCTTGGGAAACTTAATAATAATCCGTTACGCAACGGATAAGAATACGTTTTTATCTGACATCGTAATAATAATTAAAAAGCGATAATGGGATGTATTCTTCGAAGGAAATTTTTTTAAGGCACCCCTACCTACAATGTTCATAAGCGACGCTCATTTCTATTTATTTCACGACGCTTAAAAAGAAATTTCAAGTTATATTTGATTCACCTGCAGACTATAATGTAAATAAAGATTGTACTAGAAAATAAATGTTTTTCGCTCATTACAGATTTACTTTATTTGTATAAAAATGTAATATTAGTTTAAATTAAATGTTAGAGATATTTAAGATAATTGAGCGACCGTTCACTTGTGACAAGTGCTTTGAATAGGTAGGTAAAAAGTGGTTTAAGATTTGTAGCCCCAATATAAAAATTAAAATTTTTTTAAACTGCAATTTTAGAAATTACCGTACGTAAATTGCAAATCTACGTAAATTAAAAAAAATAATTATCACGTCCAAGTACACTAGTACTTTCTTTTTATGATAACTTTGAAGAATAAAATAAAAAATTTGATTCAGAGTTTTACACAAAAAAGACAACATAATACTATATGACTAAAAGCCGAATACGCCAGTGTGGTCCAGTGTTCTAGGCGCGGGCTGCGGCGCGGGCGGATCCAGAGTTCCAATCCCGGAGCTCTCTGATGCCTGGCGGCTAACCTACTCAGTCACTAAAAATAATTGAGTACCTGTGTTCACTTCGAACAGGGGGTAATAATGGCGGTCATCTAAGGCGCGGTGCTTGTCACATTGTCTCGCATCAGAGATGATAATGCGCGACAACCGCGTAGAGAGAGCGAACATGTGGGAGCCTGCCTTAACCTCCCAGTTTGCAGGCCGTGCTTCCACGCGGGGCGTTAGGGCCTTATTAAAAACGGAATAATTATATTTTAATAGATTAAAATGAACGCTGATCGAGTGTAAGTGTAAGCAGCAACTTAATTTACAATTTGCTCAAATTGGACAAGTACTAAGTAAATGAGATGAACAGTTGTTTGATTATATGGGTGTAACGTTATCTTTCATTGGGATAGGCTGGTTATTTAATAAAACTGGAGAACAAGCGCTTTGGTTTATAGTAAAACTAATATGACTAGATTTTCAACGAACTTAAAAAGTCCGTTACTGAATTCTATATGTCTGTCGGTCTGTCTGTCGCTGTCACAAAATTATGGATTTTTTAAAATTTTAAAATGGATTCTTATAGGAAATTTTACGCTGATTTCAAAATCGAAATCAAATTTTTTTTATCTCAAATAGTTTTCGAGATATTCGACTTCGGATTTCGGGAAAATTTTCGACATTACGATTTTAAATGTGATTCTTATAGGAAATTTTACGCTGAATTCGAAAATGAAGAAAATTCTATGTCGAATAATTTTCAGATATTCGAAAGGTTTTTAAGTTCGTTCTGGGATTGCTTACAGAGCAATCTCTTCGCCGGCCCCATGTTTTATTGTTACATTTAATTTTTTTTGTCAGCCAACATTGTAATAAGTTTAAATTATTTTGAAATTTTTCCGAAGTTCTTTATGAATCACGATGAAGTGTATCGCCTGCAGACGTAGGTACATAGGCTTCAGTCGTAGTTGGTATATCGGCATATAAATCAGATATAAGTAAGGTCTTAAAACACGTCCTTGGGAAACTATATATTTAATTAACCGTTTTTTGGTTTTTTTTTTTATGTCTGTATACTTGTAAGATTTAAAGAACAGATATATTTGGTTTAAAAAAATTTTTCTTATTCAAAACTAAGAAAACCAATATACATATTTTTTATCTTTCAGGGTTCTTTCCATTAAGATGACAATTCTAGGCATTGATGAAGTGCTTTCTTCTGATGCTAATTTGTTATTGATTTGGATTAGAGTCTACTTGCTTAATTTTAAGGCTGATTTACCGAACAACAGTTTTATGTAAAAGACGATGCTGCTATTTTTGGCGCTCTTTCGTTTTGTGCTCGTCTGATTTGGTAGTGGTGGGAATTTGCTAGACGCTAGAGAATTTGCGGGTGTTTCTTTTTTGAGGAAGTTTGTCTTGTTCGGTGACTTGGCGTCGCTTGCTTTCTAGATACACTTGGCATCCTATAAAGTTTATAGGATGTTTACACTTGTAAAAAATGCATTTTGTCGGTGTGATGGTGCCTATCAGCAACATTTTAAGTTATAACTTGGCCGACAGCGGTTTAGTCTATAGAATTGATGGTGTTTGCATTGTATTTGGGTTCTTTAGACGTGTGATGGTTCTATAATTACTTTAGAATTCATAAGATACTAAATGTTGAATATTTCTCTGCAATTTTTTTGGGCTCTAATTATACAAAGAATAAGTTTCTGTATTCACTACTTTTTATAATTTTACATACATTTGTTTCTAAGAGTATGGCCTTCCTTGTTTAAAGTTTTTTTAGTTTCGTGTATTTCAGCATTATTGTAAAGTTTTTTAATCACTAGTCAGTAACTCATCTCTTTCTCTACACTAAAGGTGTGACGGCCAACGTTATTTTTACCCAGGACTAATTTTTACTTAACTTTTTATGTCATTAATTTGTAATTTGACATTGTTGCCATATCATTTAGTAGTAGTTAATCAGCTTTTTATATTTGATCGTAAATTAATCAAAGTAGTGTGCTTATATGTAAAATGTAGTTCAAGATAAATAATGGCTTGAGTCGTTTTTCGTTTAAAGTTGTGACTTGGAGATTTAAGGTAGTGCTTGTTTTGAGTTTTATTAGTTTTTGCTGTTATTCTGAAAAATTGTTTTCTTTTTTGACTTTACTTCTTGGAAATTACTTTATTTGGGTATTACAGGGTCCGGCAAAATAACGGTGACAAGTATTGTTTAGCATATTTATCAAATAACTAAAGATTCAACAAAACAACAAACAAATAACAACTATATAACTATTAGGAAACGCTTCTTTAAGTGCTCGGCGATGGGCCGCAGGTCTTTGTGAGACAATCGGTTACACTCCCGGCACAGAAATTCCTTTAGCGACTCCAGGCTGTGATGTCGCTTTGCATTGGCCCTTGACTCCAAAATGGACTACTCACTGTAATCCATTGGATTAAGATCCGGCGAGTATGGTGGCCATTCCAAAGACGTGATGAACGAGGGGAAATTGGCCTCGCACCACTCTTGCGTCTTCTTGGCCCTATGCACGGGGGCAGAGTTTTACTGAAACGTCTATTCTTGATTGCTGAAGTGCTTCTTGGCCCATGGAAGTACTACGGCCTCAAGGATATCCCGTCGGTAGACTTCTTGGTTGATTTTGAACCCTTAGTCGACGAAAACCAGGGGGCTCTTGCCGCTGGCGCACATTCCGCCCCAAACCACGACCAACTGTGGGTTTTAAGGGTATTCGACAATGGCAGAGGTGCTTGGAGCCTCTGTGGACTAGTATCTGTCGTTCTGTCGATTGTGCCCCTGCGTACCTGCGTACCCACCCACTACGTGCGGCCCGGTCCGTGAGCAACGGCATCGTTGGAGCTGTACGCGCTTGTTGTTATCTGTCAACAGCTGGACTTTTTGGAGTGGTAGGGTTTGAGTCCGAGTTCCTCTTTGACAATTTGTCGAATTGATCGGTCGCCGAGGCGTGTTGAAAGTGTGTTATTTCATTTGTCCTGGACGGTCACCATTATGGCCAAGCTCCTTGAATCGAAGAATTGTTCTGGAAACATGCTACCGATTGACATGTCGCATTGACGCTCTTCTTGATGATGAAGCTCTAAAATAGTGGCGCGCTCGTTTGGCATCTAAAAAAACAACGTCATTTACACAAAATCGAACTGGGAACATAATAACCGGGACAAAAAAATGTGGTGAAAAAAATAGCGCTATTGTCATCATGCTTTCGCTCCGGGAGTCATCAAACTTTGTCGTTGATGTTGCGCCGGATCCTGTATTTCGTCTTAGTAATTTTGATATTGTTTGTCAAATGTAAGGCTATAGATTATCCTTTTAGGTTTGTATATCCTATTCTTAACATCTGAAAATGAAGCATCCATATTTTTTGTTTTGATGTAGTATGGAATTTTGTAGTTTATAATTGTTGCGCGGAAGCAAAATACTTGATGATTTTGTTGTTGGTTGGTTTAAAAATGTAGGTTGTGATGATATTACTAGATTTTCCCAAAAATTTTGCAATACTTAAAAAAAACAATTTTTAAGGATAAACTTATTTAAAAACAACCAAAAATATTTCTCAAAATAGAGGCCATAATTGAACGAGGTAGCATCTGGACTGCAGACTGCATGAGTAAGAAATTTAACGCCATCTAACTTTTCAAATTTCTTCTTGGCAGTGTGAGGTTTAGCGCTGTCTTGCTGAAACAAACTGTGTTTTAGGTCGACCAAGGCCGGGTATTCTCCCTTCAACTTGTCGTAGACGCGGTTCAACTGTTGGCAATTAAAGATGGCGCAGCTATTCGGCATAAGTTCAAAACGCAAAACCTAATTCAATGACCTTCTTGTAGAAATGATCTTAGCGCGGAACTGAGGATGGAGTTTGGCCTCATAAAACCCATTTCTTTTGACGATTGTAATTGATCAAGAAGACCCAATTCTAATCTGACGTAGCAATTCGCTTTTAAAATCTGTTATTAAAAGGATTATTTGGCAGCAAATCTTGACAGTTTCAGTGAGTTCATGCCTCATCTTCTAACGTTTTAAACAAGCCTTTATTATTCAAGTCTAATGGCCGACCAGAACGAGATTGATCTTTAACACGCCGGAATCAAAGTGCTTGTATTATATAACAACGGTAGAGTAGCGAACAATTTTTTCGCCTTCACCATCGCAGATTTTCTTTGCAGCCTCTTTACGGAAGTTTCGACTTCCAGCAATAGCGCATCAAAACTCAGAGTTCAATTTTGTCCAAAACCATCTGAAATCCGAAGATGCAACTTGTTACTACACTATAAAGAGAAAATTTGCATAAAAATCAAATTTTTCGCAAGTGTTGCAGGACTTTCGGGACAATCTGATATTTGAGGGTTTGTTGAACTTATTGTCTCGGGAATTGATGTTGTATAATTTCTAAATTCTGCTATATGTTGCAATTTTATTTATAGTAAAATTTTGTTTCTGGAAAATATTTCCATATTTTCTTAATTTTACGACGTTTCTGCTTAATATTTTACACATGCTGAATACAAAAACTTAATTTGATAATGCACCAAATCGGCTCGATAAAGTTAGCACCAAGAAACTGAAATGGTCAATCCGCGATTTGAATATGGTTTTCAAACTTTCGGGAGACACATATGAGTAATTATATTTTTGTAATTTTATGATTATCGCATTAAAAACACTAATCTCTTGACAGTTTCTTCTGATAGATTTTATTTATTCGGGTAGAACTTAAAATATCTACAAGGAGACAAACATTATATGTCAAAACCACGTGCATTAAAGAAACTTTTACAGAATGTTTGACACTTCGTACAACTGTAAGTTGAATAGATCATGCTTTCTTTTTAGTAATACATCCAAAGAAAAGCATAACTATAAAAAACAGCATAATTCCGATCCTAATTATTATTCAATTTTAATAATTATCTTATTTTGTGGCTTATTGCTTTTTTGCTATTTTACAAAGTTTACTGACCTATGCACATACTCTGTAAGATCTGAAAAAGTCATCAGTGGTTCTTTAGGTTGGGTACCAAGACATGCCATTTTAAATCCTTGTTTGTAGTTAGCAGTCATTTTATCTCTTGTTAATATTTAAGATTTTTTTTATTTTATTGGCAGAAATAAATTAATAAAATTAAATTGTACAACATAAATAACGCAACACAGAGGGATTACGCGGTTTATTTAATTCTGGATGAAATATTTCTCTTCTAGAACGCCTCATCCCTTCATAGCAGTTTCTCAACTTTCATGATGCATAAAGCCAGTTTTTCATAATTTTCGCTTATGCGGAGACGCTTTATTACTATCAGACATAAAAAAGTACTTACTGAGATACATCGTCCGTGGCGAAGGCGATTTTTAAATTTTTAAATGGATAATGCAGCGCACGGTTTGCTAATAATGGGATGTTTGGGAATATTCAGATTTATCGATGCCATTTAGATAGAGTTGTTTTCAGAAGGAACGGAATACGTCTGTGCTCTAGGGAGCCACTTTTATATTTTCACAAGTTACATAAGGTATGAAATGCAGCAGCTATGCAGTCGTAATTTTGCCTAGAAAAGGTCGTTTGGCAGCACTCGTAGCTAGGACACTTTTGAATAAAGTACGAGGATATATTTATGTGTTTTCAACGTTATATAAAGTATCGAGTAAACACAAGTAAATCATTTCAAATTATACTCGACTAAAGACAGGATGATCGATTATAAATGTAACAAATTTAATCGCGTAATATATTTAGCCAAATTAAAGCGATAAATATATTGATATATTAATTACAAAATTGGTAACTGCTATCAATATTTGTATTGCTTATGCAAATATAAAATATTAAATTACTCCGTTGATGTACTTGGGTCGTGCAAAAATCATTGGCACTATAATTACTTTCTACTCACTAATCTTTTATTAGGAAGAAGTGAGTATACATTTAATTAAAGATATTCACCTTTTACCATTAATTCAGCAGCTACCATAAAGCTGCTGCAAATTATTTTTTTAAAGCACCACTATAAACACTTGAGTTTAAGAAGATCTTTTTTTCGTACTTTGTCTCTTTCATCGATTCAAATAGGCAATACGGCGTATTCGAGAGTCTGCAGAGTACTTATGGTGTATTTACTTCTCGTTGTGGCAGAGTAGTTTTAGTTACTCTCAGTATTGCACCCTAATAATGCTTTTATGACGGGGTAGTCAATCCATCATTGTTGTGATGCTATTTCATAGAGTTGCGCGTCTTTTCTGGCGTTTTGTGCTAGAAACATTATTTGTCTGCTGTGATTAGATGTTTGAGAATATCTCCGGATTTATATTGAAAACTGTTGGGGTATCTATGCATACTTTTGCTTTTAATAAGTGGTGACTATAATAAATCCATTGTGCACAGATTTTTGTAATCTCTAAGTTCTTATGGAAGATCGTATGCAAAGTTTTGTCAGATAGACTTGTAGCTTTTTCATTTGCCAGTGCATTGAATGAGATTTGCGAATTCCCATTAATTCTGCCTTATTTGGCATAATTTTTGCGCTTTTGAATTCCGGCATCCAGCAAAATTGTGACTCGATGTTGCGTTCCCACATGTGGCTGCTAATTCCCCCTTTTAAAATAAACCACGCCGTTCACTATTGCAAATGATCGTTTGCGTCGATGGCTTCCTGCTTTAACCAGAATTGTATACGCAGCACTGTACAAGTGATTGATTATGTCGTTTGGTGATGTCAGGAGACAGTATAGTCTATATTTACACACGCATTTTAATATGTAACACATACAATTTATTATTGGAATATGATACAATGGCATTACAGGAAAATGCTTATCACTAAGGCTGGTGCTCCGCCTTACGGCACTACACCAGCACTACCGCAACCGTATTTCACAATTTTTGCGCAATCCTGTATTTTACAAGTTCAAATTTCTTATAAACTATTACGGCCGCAAAATTTACCTGCCCCGGCATTCGCCTTAGTGCAGGACCCGGGAAAACCACAAAAACCCGAGTCAGGGTAGGCGACTTGAAACCGCTGATAGCTCCGAGTCCTCCTAGCTTTTACAATACTACGAAAAGAAACAGATTAAATCTACCTTAACCTACGCCGCACTTAGTGTCTGTTAATCTGCCCAAAAGTTCGCATTCCGCACAACACTTGTTTTTCCCAACCCCCGCGCGCCCATCACAAGTTCGCGTCAACACGTAATCTAGCGCACCGTTCCGCAAAAACCGCAAGAGCCGTCCACCACTCACGCACACCCGAAAGTCTCTCGATCTCCTCCCGCGTTCGTGGCCATCTCCAGCTGCTCGTGATCAGGGTCCTCTCCGCCCTGGCCCTGGTTTCGTCCTCCGCGTTGCAGGTTAGCAGTACGTGCATGGCGTTGTCGATCTCCCCACACGCGCATCTGTTTTGCTTCCGGATTTTGATGAGGTAAGACCGGAAGTTACCATGCCCAGTGATAAGCTGGACGGTGTGCTGGTTAAAGCACTCCGCAGCTTGTCGAGCCGTGTCGACCGTGGGGATGAATATCCACGCATGTCGCCCCGTCTCCGCTGCTTGCCATCTCTGCTCCCATCTTTCTCTCGTCCTGGCTCGTAATCGATTCTTTACGAGCCCCATTGGTACTGTCTCAAATATAAGCGGTCCATTTCCTGCCGCTGCCTCTTTGGCCAACTGGTCCGCACGCTCGTTGCCTGGAGTCCCGACGTGCGCCTTGGTCCAATGGAACCGGACATCGATCTCGGCCGACAGCGTCTTTGCGAGGCTCCAAACCTCAACTTGCAAATCCGTCGGCGCTCTCATACTTCTGAGATCAAGTAGCGCTGAATTGCTGTCTGATATTATAGCGCATCTAGGGATGACTGCTGTGTGCCTCTGGATATACGCTAGGCATTCTCGGATGGCTATGAGCTCGCACTGGAAGATGGTGCTCGCCGTTGAGTCTCTCCTGCCCAGGTCGTTTACCGAAAAATACCGCCTCCGTCGTTTTTGCATTAAACCGCAATTTCGCGCTATCCGCTCATGTTTTAAGCGCTCCGAGCGCCTCGTTTCCGCGCGCTTTTAACGTTTTAAACTGCTCCGCCCGAACTATTAAAAGAGTGTCGTCTGCGAATCCCACGATTCGGCATTTTTGCGGTAACTGAACTCTAAATATACTCTCGTATATCAGCTTCCAG
The DNA here is from genome assembly GCA_036346155.1 of Sinelater perroti. Taxonomy (NCBI): domain Eukaryota; kingdom Metazoa; phylum Arthropoda; class Insecta; order Coleoptera; family Elateridae; genus Sinelater; species Sinelater perroti. Next base: position 1,854,920 of record JARFIY010000276.1, read on the forward strand.
TATGCCGGTCCAGAGCACGAACCCTGGGGACACCCCCGCGTTATTTCTCGCGTCACGATTCCGTCGCCCGTTTCGACCTGCGCTACCCGTTCGCTGAAGTAGTGTTTTACTAGCGAGGGGAGATTTTTTGGGAATTCTCTCTCTCAGCTAGTTCATGGATAATTCCAGGCCACCACGCGTTGTCGAACGCACCCGCGTTGTCTAAAGCGATTAACCTCGACCCTGCCGGAGACCGCGTACGCGATCGCGTCCGTCGTTGACTTTCCCGCACTAAAACCGTATTGTCGCTCGTTAAAACCATCGTTTTCCCGTACTACATATTCTACGCGCGTTGTAATTATCCGGTCTAACGCCTTACCGACCACCGGGAGCAAGCTATCGGCCGGAAGCTGCCTGGATTGGTAGGATCATCTTTTCGCGGTTTTGGAATAAAACGCACCGTTTGTATCTTCCAGCATCTCGGGAAGATGCCGAACTCTAACGTCGCATTGAAGATGCTTTTCAAGATAGCCGGAGCAATCTCGAAAGCCTTCAACACTGCATCCGCGGTAACGCCGTCGTGTCCGGGGCTAATATGCAACACAACCAGAGTTTTGCGAGGAAAGGACGAGAATGTTTTGACAGCTAGGTCGCGCATTTTACACTATATAGACCTTATTTTGCGTTTCAGTCGTATTTGACCAAGTATTTTGATAAAAATACTTGTAACTTCCAGCACTTCTTTTGATTGTGTGTGTTGAATTCGATGCTGCATATTATATTGTGATGACAAAGAAGTTAATTATTTCGTTTTAATTTCTTGTGGTATTTTGAGGCTAGTATGTGTTATTCTGAACAAGGAGTCTGAATTCATGTCAGTCAGTTTTATTGGTATATGATGGTATTCTTTAGGATCTTTTGGTTATTGTTGTGCAAGTTGTTGTGACATTCCTGTGTGACAAAAAAGTTAAATTGATCGGATATTTTGGTTTGTAGACCAGTATATTTTAGGCCATAGTTTTCTTCACGAATAATATTATATATATAACGCTCTGATCTTAATCGTAATTAATTTGGTTTAGGTGGAGTTATTGTCGTGGTTGTACTTTAATATTGCGTACTGTCAGTGTTTGATTGAGAAGTATTATCCTCTTCTAGGTAACTGAGAGGTAGATATCTATTTGTTTGATTATCTGTAGCAGAATTGGTTTCAGGTGACTACCTAGAGGTTCGTTTTTTTGTTGTTATATACAATTTCTAGGGAAATTTATTATTGCGTGCTTCTTCGTCGCTAGTTTCAGGTAAGTAAGCAGTTGGGGTTTGTTAACGTTGGTGGGTATAATTTCGGATTGCATTGCAATAATTTTGATGGAAAAATGCTGTTGTTGCCTTTGACACAAAAAGGTTGGAAGAGCGAAGTTTGGCTGTGGTAGAAAACTTATCGGTTGCGGAGAGTCGCTAAATTTTTTTGTAATTTTATGTGTTAGCTTTAAACTTTTTAGCTATATAAAAGTTGTATGTATAATAGATGTGTGCTGAATATTGCTGTAATCGGTTTAAATATATGTCTGCTTTACTATGTACCTATTTTCAGCTTACCAGGTGTACAAGTATGAAGTGCGAATTTGAGACAACATATGCTGTGTGGAGTATAAAAATTTGTCGTATATACTATTTTGTTGTGCCACCAACAAGAGTCAACGTGCACAAGTTGAAAAAGTGTTTACATAGTATTGTCAAAATTTGTGCCAAATAAAGAGCGTTTGCGGACAGCATTAATTTTTTGTTTTCATTCGAAGAAAATTGTTGCTGAATTATACCGATTACTTCAAGAAGCTTATGGTGAACTTGCTCCATCGTAAGATACTTGTAAACAATGTTTTCGGCGTTTCAAAAGTGGTGATGTTGTAGACAAGGAACACGGAAAACCGCTAAACAAGTACGAAGATGTGGAATTTCAAAAATTGTTGAACGAAGACGATTTACAAACACAAAGACAACTCGCAGACCAATTGAAAGTTAATTAACAAGCTTTCTCCAATCGCCTACGAGAGATGGGAAAGATTCCGAAGCTCGGCAGATGGATATCACATGAGCTGAACGAGAGGCAGATGGAAAGGCACAAAAACACATCTGAAACTTTGCTCGATCGATACAAAAGAAAATCGTTTTTGTATCGTATGGGGATAAAAAGTGGATATATTTTGAGTATTCCAAATGCAAAAAATTATGGGTAAACCGAGGCACACCCTTCACATCAACCGCAAGACCGAATCGCTTTGGTGGGACCAGACAAGTGTGGTGTATTATGAGCCTGGTGAATCGGTTAATACCAAATGCAACAATTGATCAATTTGAACAGTTCGCAGAATATCGAGAAAAGCAACACAAGATCATTTTCCTCCATGACAATGCTCCATCACATATGGCAAGACCGGTTTGTGATATGTTTGGATCACTCAACTGGGAAGTGCTATCCCATGCGGCTTACTCACTAGACTTGACTCCTTCCAATTACCACTTGTTTGCATCAATGAGCCACGCACTTGCTGAGCAGCGCTTTTGTTTGCTATGCGATATTTATGCCTTTAAGCAACATCCCAAAAAACTAGCAAGATGCCGCACTCAAACGTTCTGGAATATTTGATGAAGCACATACCAGAAGTGTCGGCCACCGAACGTGATTGAATGCGGATGTCTAGCGGTTGTGTTACGCAGGGCGTTTGAAAATTTATTACAACATAGAATAAAAGTATCCTCTGTCCTTTTACAAACCTTATAGACCATCTTTAACACATATATAGGGACGATTATAGTATGCTTTAATATGACTGTGTTGTTGGTACATCATACCTTAAGCACTTGATGTACTTTTATGTAGTGGTTTTATTTTTATTACTATAAATTTAAAATCTATCAATTTTAGGTTTTTTTTAAATCTTACGTTTAGCGATTCTTGTATTTATGTAGACGAAAGTATGTGATATAGGTTGCGGGTGACAATTCTACGTGTTTTGTTCTCTTTTATCAGCTATATGTGGTAAATTACCTTAGAGTCTTTTAAAAATGTTACCAATTTGCGATAGTGTCTATAGTACGATTATTTATTTGACTATATTGGCTGTTAATATTGTTGACATTTTTTTTAGGAAAGTGAGAGGGAGAATATCTATTACATTGTGTGTTATGTGCTGTATATACCTGTACGGTTTTTTATTTCCTTTTCCTGATTTGAACACTTTACTATTTGTTGTTTTGTATTGTGCTGAATTCCACGTCATTATCGCTAACAGACAAATTTATCTACACTGTATGATGATGTATTTGACGCTAGACTACTTAACTGTATATATGTAATAAAATTATATGTTTGTGCAGGCAATTTGAGTTTGCATATTTGGTATACATACAAAGAAAATTTGGAAAATTTATTATACACAGAAATCTACAACTGTATATTATTTTTAGACATAATCGCAGTAAAAATTGAGGCACTTGTCATAACATCTTACAAGGTTTGAAATTCCTCCTCGTCTGGCACTAAAGCCCCATATAACAGCATCTTAAAACTCAGTGTCATCATCTAAACCATACTACGCAAGCTACTGTTTTATGGGTATAACGAACCATTGTGTCAATTTACTGCACAAGTTCATCGCTGACTACAGACGAGCAGCCATTTCTCGACTTATCGTGCACGGTAGTGCGTCTATTGTTAAACATGCGACACTATCAATGTTGACACTTTTGTTCATCACGTTTGATTTGTGAACATTATATAGTTCGCGGATATTTTTTAGTATCACCGCGTACTGTACGTTCAAATAGTGTCTTGATGTTTCATGCACGATGTCATGTACACCAATAGACAAGTTAAGGCAAGCAATTGGAATACCGTTATTTGTGTACAATGTACCACTTTACTCTTTTCTTTAGCCATTGTTACGGTATCAAGATAAGCAAGAAGTACTCTCGAGCGTTGCGTAACGGATTATTATCAAATTGCATACGATAGTAGCTATAAAATCTTCCATGATTTTGAGAATACTTAAGCCATAATGCATGCATAACACCATCAAGTATATCCTTCGCACATTACATGTTATGGTTAAAAACAGAGGTCACATTGTTTGCTTCCTTTTTAAGAATGGCCGAATGGTTAGAATAAACTACAATAGTGTTCAGGCGATCTGAGACAGATATCTTGTTATATAATATATCATACAATTGTCTAAAGTCAATAAACAATTTAAAATTTACTCTGAGCTACATTGAAACACTCTCTTTATAGTTTGAACTTATCGCCCTGTAATTATAATTTGTTAGAACTACTGAAAAAATCAATTGGAAAACAAAGATTGGACGACCCCCCGCTGGAGGTAGCGTGTTTCTAAGTCAGGGTATTATATAGAAATATAACTTTGAATAGTTGTACTTCTATAGTGTTTTAATAAACATAAAATATAATAATTCTGATTTATAGTTGATCTAGCTACGTAATAAAAAATGAGAATTATAATAATAAAAAAACCCATGTATTTAGTAAAAATCGTACAAGATTCGACAAATATTGTACGCGATCTCTAAAAATTTATAAGCATATTTTACATTGTTCAAAACATTCTATAAAGTACAATGTTCGGATCGTAAACCAAACGTTACGACCAAAATTGGACTGTATTGTATTTTTAAATTTAAAACAAAAAAATTTCAATCAAAGATAAAAAGCTGGAAGACTTACCTTTGGGAACGATATGTTGCAGAACTCAGCTCTCCGTGCTAAACTCCTGGGGAATCAAGGAAGAGGAAAAAGGGTGTGGGTGTAAAAAGGGGCCGATCGGAAGCGCTTTTCTTGGTGTGGGTCCTCAGCTGACGTCCGAAGTTTGCGACTAGGTTTTCTTGGTTCCCTTCGTTTTTTTTGTATTTTTATTTTTAAAAGATTTTCCGCCTTCCGTTTGTCGGTCATTTTTGCGATAATCAATTTTTAATAGCCAACAATCAACCAAATTTAACAAATTAAATAATCAATCAATTTAATTCGAGCGTGGTAATTTATTAATTTTCACAAAATTTGAAAATAACCAATCTCTAAAACGGGTCTGTCCCAAGCAATTAAGGTCCAACGTTTCAACGCTTGGCAAACAATCTAATCTAACGCGGACGTACTGACCCGGCTGGAACAAACAATAAAATGGCTCAAATCCGGCTCGCTAGGACTTATTTAAATTTTATAACAATACTTGTTGATCACTTTCAATAGAGCTTTGTCCTATTGTATAGTTTTCAAAAACCGTGTAAAGCTAGTCATTAGCAACTACAGAATGACGTTTCTTCTGTTCTAGGAACTGAAAAGTAAATTTTCTTGGGATACTTTTTGTAACAATTTTTCTTTTAAATTTTATACTCTTGATTGTTGAAATATTTAGCTATCTTCCAGTTCTCTGATTATCAGTCACTGATCTATCTTGATGTACTCATTCAACATTTTTCAGGGTTTGCTGGTTGGCTGATCTTCCAGAACGTGTATTATTTTATACTATAATTTTATCCGTGATGCCATAATTGCATCGTCCCTAAGAGATTTTTAAATTTTGTGAGGATAAATTTCTTAAGTGAGCTGCTCGATATCTAGTGGGAATTATTAATCCTACGTATGCTAGTTGTGATCTGATGTTTGCGTCATACATTTTGACATTTTTAAAGGCATACTCAGAACGTTTTGTCATATGGACGCTATTTGATTTGTTGTCATTAAATTAAAAATCTCTCCTTGGCTAAAAATTAACTCGTAAACATTTTCGTGCGATGATTTTTACGACCTTTGACGTGAATTATCTTAACAACAGTGCGTCGATCAACTCACTTTGACTTTTAGTGATCCACATGCCATACAGAACTACCGTATGTTGGTGATTCTATAAATTTAATCATGGTTGTTGCTCGTTGGGGGATGAATTTAAAGAAGACCATCCAAAATTGGCTGTGGTGCCAGCAAATATCGATTCTGCGTACGAATTGATAAAGCAAGATCTTCATCTAATATCATAAAATTTAGGAATCCTAAGAAAAGTCTAAGAAAAACCAAATTCAACAAAAATCGTTCGTGCTCGAAGCACTAAGAATCAAATGGTCACTTGTCTTCTTTTGGTAAAATTGGACATGTTGCAATCGTGGCTTTAGAGGATACAATATACAACCAAAAGCCAAAAGTCTTAGAAGAAATAGGAAAAACCAGTAGGCGACGCCGGATCATTCTCCGCCAATGTGAGCTTGTACATATTGAGTCAAACAACTGTTTTTTGAGCACCTAAACCGTCGAATTGATGGGTCATCCAACGTACAGTTTTAATTTGACTCCTAACGATATCTTTTTGTTCCCACATGTGAAGAACAAACTGCGTGAAGAGCGATTTTCGAAGCCGGAAGGGGCGGTTGACGCGTTGGAGATATTTGATCCGCTATGGAAATGCAATGGAAATTGGTTCTAGTGTATGGTTTAATCCATTATCCACTAAGGACAATACTTTAAAAAACAATAAAAAAATATTTAACATTAAAAATTAGTTTTCCTTAGTTTTTCTCATAGATATCGAGTAACTCAGGTAGCATCAAACAAAATTTATTCATGTTCGCTGCTCTACTTACTTAGTTATCACAAATAAGATATTTACACATGTGGTTACTCAGCCAATAGTCTTTTTCATTCACCCATGTGTTTTGCAGTCTATTTTCATTGATGCCAGGTTACATCGCGGTGGCCCAATTGTTTTCGTTATATGTATTAGCATAGAATCGACATTTTTGAAACAGACCTTGTAGAGTATAATTTTTTTTGTTAATTGAATTTCCATAAAAAATTAACAGTGTTACCCGTAGAATGTTTTTTGGAACTTTCAAGTTTTATTTTTCAGTTATTGTTTTTTATTTTATTGTTTGTATTATTTATTCGTAGTTTCTGATTATTAATGTTTTTATAATAGACCTATTATTTAATTTTAATAATTATGCATTAAAATTTATCAAATAAAGCAATTGTGTCTTGTGACCGATAAGTATAAGGGGCGACTAAAAAGTCTTCGTTCGAAGCCCGTACAATCCAGAATTGGTATGCCAATCAGACATATTTGCCGTGAGCATTGTGGCAATCATCCCACCGACGCACCAGGTTGAAGATACCCATTTGGTAAAACACCGTGTCCTGCTGCGTGAAGAAGTCCGTACATCCACATCCAACAGAAATTGTAGACCTTCAAGGCTTTTTTTAAGGGTCTAAAGGCAAGATACGCGCATGGGGAGATATCAGGACTGTAAGGCGAGTGCTTGAGTGTCTCCCACTTGAGTTTGCGTACCTGCTGCGTTACAACATTTGGGATATGGGGACATGGGTTATTATGAAGTAGCAGCACCTCTTGTCGCAGTTTTCCAGGACGTTTCGCCTTAATTGCACACTGTAATTTCTCCAGCGTTTCGCAGTACCGTGCCCCAGTGATAGAGATACAAGGATACTTGAAATCAATAAGCAATGGACCCCGGTAATCAAATAACAGGGTGAGTATCACCTTTCCAGCAGATGGCTGGCTCTTGAACTTGGGACGACACCACTGCATTGTCGACGCTTTCGACTCCGGTTCCCAATGGTGGCACCAGCTTTCGTCGTCTGCGATCAAGAAATGTGTTGCCTTCAACATTGAAACGCATCAGGTGCTTCAGGCAAACAGCCATCCGGTTTGCTTTTTGTTTGGCATTCAACATCCAGGGTATCCACTGGCTGCAGCTTAACTCGTGCCGGATAATGTGTTGCACGCTACCGAAGCTGATGTTGAGATCATTTGTTATGCGACGTTCCGCTCTAATTTTATCATCAACCGCCCGCTTCTTGTTGTCCGTAGTGGATGAGATTGGTCTCCCAGATCGACCGGCTTCTTGTGTCGAATCGCGACCAGCACGAACTTTGAGCGCCATTTCACAACAATGGTTTTCGACAGACATGCTGCCCCATACACATACTTTATTCTCCGATGGATGTCTACCAGTGTTTGTCTTTCGGCAGCCAAGAAAAGAATAACAGCACGTTTGTCCTGTTTGGACGCATTAGGTAATAACGTCGCCATATTTCACGTTTCCACATTTAACGTACGCACGTCGGAAAGACACGAATGTCCACTAATCCTTTGCCTTGATGTCGGTGCTTATAAACCCTCATCGGAGTTGTGCTACTTTGTATATACGCTGCAGCAACGCCGTCAAACGGAAACTTTTTGATCACGCCGTATATTAATGTCATGAAAAGTAATGCCCATGATTCTATAGGATCTGAAATTTCTATTAATTAATTACGTAATGCTGTATCTCGTATACTTCTGATACATCAATATGAAGTTAGTGAAACGTAGACTATGTTTTTATAAGAAATGTTTGCTAAAACTCTGGAAAAATCTAAAAGTCCTCATAAACTGCTTGACCAAACAAGCTTTTGTTTGTATTCAGTCCCAGCTCTACGGCATTAATTTTTATAATTCCTGGACAAGTGCAAACAAAACAAAGCTCACTCGCACGTGCAATCCCTGCTGAATTCGCAGTAAAACTCCAGACGTGCAGTTTTTCGTGGTTTTGTTGGCAAGGCTGTGATTGCGCCATTTATTACCTAATAGTTGAATTTTCCTGAGCAAGTGATTTAAGAACAACTGTTATGTAAATGAGCGCGCTACCCTCTTATTTATACGCTGCAGCCTGCTGCAGTACCCATTTCATCCTACTTTAAAATGTAAAGAGACCCTTAGCTACTAGACGAAGACTTTTGTTTCCTTTTGCCGAAGATGCGAATTGTTTTCGAAATCAGATAGCGCCAGAATTCTGCTGTTCAGCGTTCACTTTGGTAGCGCGAACTGCCAGCACACGTGTGAGAGTTGCTATGGCTACTGTTCAGATCCTCAACGGAGATTTGAGTCGTTCTTGATAAATGACGCGTAAACTCGCTGATTTAATGAAGCGGTTCTCGCATCATATCTTTCTTCATAGCGAATTTATTTAAGGTGCGCTAATAGCACAGAAACATATGCTGTATAGCACGGAATTTTCTTGTTTAGCTTATTACAATTTCCCTAAATTTAGTATTAATGATTTTTATAAGTTTTTACCCGCTTTCCCTCAAATTTTCCCTATACACATACACTTCAGTACAATGTTTACATACATTTACATATCATCGAACAAGAAACAATGTCCATCTCATCTAAAAACTTTTGTTTAAATAACTGTTCTTTTCTTGGCTTTAGAATTAGCAAACGTCAGCAAAAGAAAAAGCCTATAGAAACTCACTCTCAATAAGTAAAAGTGCAAGAAGCGTCATTTTTGCATGTTTTAACATTGATTTTAAAAATTTTCGCTCCCTTAAAAACTGAAAAGAATTGTTCTTCAGTGTAGTTAGTAATTACCATATTTAGGAAAATTCTTAGGACAATGGCAGTGTAGGAAAAAATAGGCTAACCCCCACAACTTCAATAATGCTAGGTGTTTTTGGTTTTAATTCTGTTTTGGTTCGGTATTCTTATCTTCCCTGTCAATACTTTTATTAATTCCTAAAAATGCTACTAAATGCATACATTCCCCAGGAAATGTTTTATCTACACTAGAAGCATACTTTTCCCATACCTGATTTGCTGTCTGACGTATTTTGTCAATTTTTATTTGAGTAATTCCCCCTCCCAAAAAACAATCAAATACTTCTGTATATATTATTCTTCTTCGTACTAAGCTAATCTTTAGATAATCAACTTTCTATTATTAAAGACTGTTGTCTCCGTGTATGACTTGTACCAGATGGGGTAGTCAGACCGCACGTTTTTAAGAAGCTTGTATGGTGGGTGTGTGTTACCTTCAGATTCCACATAGCTAGAAGTTTGGTAATAATTCAGTGTTGGACTGGTGAACAACGAGGTTTCACTGTTACATCGTATTTAGAAATTGGTCGAAGTTACGTACGAGCACCTATATTTTCATCTTTCCCTTCGTGCTTTTGTTCCAAGTAGAAATTCATTTCTGTTTGCACTAACAACTTATACGAACAGTGTGGAGACTTTTGCATGATGCAAATAGTCCATGTTTTAAATCCCGGAGATTATCCTATCCGCGTTGGTTCTTGTAACCACATGTTACAACTGTTTTAAGACTACATACAGCTTATTGATAATCTATGAAGTTTATTTATACCTCAGTGGACATGCCAATAAAATTTTTGCTATTGGGCTGTTGCCAACCATCAAAACTTCACGAACGGTCTCTCCATTTGGCTAAAGTTGTAGTTCGGTGTGCAATTTCGAATGAAATGAATTTTTTGAGAATAATGGTTATATAATTAACATATAAGTAACATTAGCGCACCAAGTTCTAATGCTGAAAACCAGAACTTCAACAATTTCCTGTAAATAGGAATACTCATTTATAATAAAGTGAAGCAACTATTTATACAGCCAGGGTATCAATAAACTTTCTGAAAGACCTTTTCTCGAACCGCCTCATCAGTAAGAATGGGGATGTTTAGTATCCTCTAAGATCATCAAACTTGAGCTCCTGTGATTATATTCTATGCGGATATCTGAAGTCGATAGTTTTTGAAACTCGTCCAGCAACTGCTCTGGATTTTAAAGGTAACACCGTATCGACATCTTCCTGGAGTGAATTTTTTTGCTTTTATATCAATTTACATTTATGTTCTTAAATAAAGAAGAAAAAAAATAGTTTGTTTTTAATACCTACAAGTATGGCGGTTTGACTGCCTCATCATGTATAACGTTTCACTCGCTTCAGCACGGGCACTCTATTGGATTATCGACAAATTTTTTAAAGCTAAGGAGCCTCTTTTAAGGTAAGACTGTAAGATAACTCATTTTTTAATTGAAGAACTAAAAAACTTAAAGACTTGTTCTAAAGAAATAAACTCAAAAGGGTACTTGCTGTTGACCGCAGCTACAAAGTCAATTAGTTGTAAAGAGTGACCCGCGAAAAAATTTACGTGGCCAAAAGATGTATTTTTTTATGCTAGTTTAAAGATCTTTGTCCTGCAATATCTACCATTGACATTGCAGCATTCGTTATCTCCTTGTCTTTATGGCTATAGTTACGTATAAACAGGAGTTCCTGGAGGTAGTGCCACAAACGCTAATTTTTGTGTGACACATTTGGCGTTGCGTCTATAGTTATGGAATAATACTTTGCATTTACACAATCTTGGACAATCTCTGCCTTAACTCTGCTAACCGTATAGTTACTCACAAAATTCATTATTTTCGCACGACAATGTCGGGTTATTGGAGTGATACCTATAATTGGGTCTACCTTTTGAGAGGCCCCGTGAAGCCTCATGCAGCAATACATTTGATGCACTATAATTTCAGTTTGAAGCCACTGAGGCGATGGCGACGACTGTGATTGCTAAACACTTAGTGAGAAAAAAGTGTTTAGGTTTGACATTTTCTTAATCGCAGTACTCTGCTGTTTGGAATGCTTCCTCTATTATGACCCACTTGTTTTTTTTTAACAAATCTGGACCACTCACTGATCAGCCTTTATGATGAATGAAATGTAAATTGAATGACAATTTAACTCAAAAATAAACTTTATTGACAAGAATTGCCCAATAACAGTTAAATTATAATACCGTTAATGCAACGGTCAACGATTACTACCTATAACAACACTAATTTTATTACTGTGGGAGGTATGGCTTTTCCTCCTAAAGCGCCGCTAATTTCTATCTGTTTCACTTTATATTCAAACGTACTGTTCTAGAACTAATCGGAAGGTTTTGGAATTTAAATTTAAGGGCGCCGCTAGAAATGGCGCAGACGGTGGTAGATCATTCTGTAAAATTCTTGAATAAGTTTTTTGTGATATGTTAATTTTATTACCGCATTTTTAAAAAATTATAATTGATCTACGAACGACGAATGTACGATTTCAAAGTTTAATAGTTACTAGCGATTTAAAGTTGATTTGATTTTATTTTATTGTTTCTTTATTTCACTCAAAATTTTGCGCCCTCTTATGGCTTGGAGCCCTAGGCTGCAGATTACTTAGCTTATGGGTTAATTAGGCCCTGGTTGAATACACCGATTAATGAAAATATTATAGTGATTCGGGACAATGAATAGTGCATATATCTTGTAAATTAATATAACACATTTCACTTGATTACGATTAGAGTTTATTTTTGACACATAACTGACAAGTATGAGTGTAAAAATTTAAAACACCTAAACTAAACTTTTCTACTTATTTAACTGGTCATGTATGTTGAAAAAAATGCCCTTTTTTGTTTATCCTCTTTTAGTCAATTCTATTTATCTTCAGATTGTGATGCTATTAGAATATTTAAAAGCTAGTAGTGTCTTCATTTTTAGGGAGGTTATTTTCTCCTATTATTAAAAAGGGTGTTGTAGATTTTAGATAAATAACTTGATACCAGGTGTAATAAATAATGATTAAATTTTTTTGAAAAAATGTTTTATGGCTAGCGCATATTTAAAACTATATCTTATTCAGAAATAGAAAAACGAAAAACTTGATTTAAATAAGTAAAATTTAATTAGATGGATGCAAGTTAGAAGGCAGATTTTCAAAGAAATAATGAAAATGTCACTCGTCAGGCCTGGACGTTACTCAAAGGTACATAATAAAACAGAAAAACAAAAATATTAAACAGAGAAAAGTCTGTTGCAAATGTTTGAAGTCAGAACATCGGTTGAAAAGGCGGAATATATTCATAAAATGCATTATTTGTGCAAAGTAACACTATGTATCTGTGTGTAGGCATTTAAAACAACACAAGACGTTAACTTCATCTACCACTATAAATCAAATTAAAGTTGTGAGCGCGATTTTTCTTTCAAGAAAAACTGGCAAATTCATAACATTTGTATATTCAATAACAAGTTAAAGAAATATTAGCTTTACATTAACTGACTTGCAGCAGACCCAAGCCAGATTGTTGAAGCAAAGTGGCAGAATGACAGAGAGTCTGAACCGATTCTGATTTTTATAACCTCCTGACCTATGTCAAGAAGTTCATTGCAAATCTGCTCTTTCTGGAAGATGAAAGATATGTACCGACCGTTACTGATCGTTGGAATCTCCGATTTCAGCTTATTCCCTAAAGTCAGCATTCCAAGTTATTGGGGTATTAAATGCCGTTTTATGGACTAACGGACACAGAATTATAACAGACTTTTAACCGAACTCTCTGTCTTACATTTTCCTCTCTAAAAATGTCTAAACTACTCAGGGACTTGTACAAAAGTCATTGCTTTAAATAAAACGCACTGCACTGGAACAGTTTTAGTGTGCATAGTCGCAATAAGAGGTAAGAAATAAAATGTAAAGAACCGAAGAAATGATTCTTCTCAAACTTGGATTTTGAATAACACAATCAATCATTTAATGTCATAGAAGCTTAAATACTGCATGAAAATATAGATATAAAGTTTAAACACTTCATGAAAAAGAGAACTTTGTGATGGCATTTTGAAAGTATCAAAGAGGCTGTGGTTTGATCAATTGCAGATGAGAAAGATAGAATTTAATTTTGCGGGAGCATGTGTAGAAGTTATGGTGTTAATAAATGCTGATCAGATACATCAATTGTTCATGGATCTAGTGCAGTTACTGGGAAATGAACTGGTTGCAACGAGACCATATGTGGATGAATATGAAGTAGTTTCATAAAAAATAATGTAAAAAATTCCATTCCTATTTGTGGGCTTGTAGAATTTCAATAATCAAGTAAGTATGTGGAGCAAAAGGTAAAGGGTCATTTTTTGAGAAATGTCCTGGATGGCTTGAAAGAAATTTAGCATAGTGTTGGTATGAAGAGTTTAAGGTCAATTATTAAAAGGAAAGGACGTGGTTTACCATAATTCGAGTAGCAAAAAATAGTGTTAAAATGTGCAATAGTAAGTAAATAAAACGATTTCTGCCTTGCCGTTTCGTTTTTAAACCCGGAAGTCTGACCTTATTAGTAAACTTTGTTTTCAACTTTCATGCAAACAGGAAGAGCAAGCAGAACACAAAGCAAAGTCGACTAAAACTAACTAAAGTCTCAAAAAGTAAGAGAGAGAATTTGATGGAGAAAAGATTTTTGAAATCGGTTTAATATCCGGAATACCGATTGAATTATTAAGACAGAATTTTCTTGGAATCAGTAAGATTTTTGATCGTTAGTAATCTTTTCTTAATCTACTCAGATTTAGAAGTGTGCATCAAAGAGACATAAAAAGAAAATTTGGAATAAAGAAATTAAAGGAGATTTAAAAAGTAACACCAATAAATCCAGGAAAGTTATGCCTTAAGAAATACTTGTGTCATGATAGATTACGAAAAAATATATAACCACATATTCCCTCAAGTACCAGTAAATATGCTTACGTAGTTATAGTGTTTATAGGATCATTTATAATTAAACGAATCTATGAACGGTTTACAATGGTCAAGTCAAGAGAAGCTATGAAGAAAACGGCAATACCTAGAAGTTACTTGTTAAGTGCAAGACTGTTTCTTTTTAATCATAAAATTATGAAAATTTAAGGATAGATACTATATGGATCTAACTATTACTTGGGTAACCAGAAATAATGAGGTTGGAAACTAGTTAATATCCTACTGTGAGTGAGTGATTGCATGTCCTAGGACACGTCAACCCAATATATTTGTCTTACCGGAGAAGTTCTCCAAAGCAATTAAAGAGACAGGAGAAGAGAAAACCAAAGAGGTATTTTAAATACTATATTTTTGATGGGCATCCATCGTGCAGGTTTTAGGCTGTCTGTGTGTGTGAGTATATTAATGCCTAAGTTGTGGGTTTCACCAGCTTTATCAACCAGAAAAGTGAGTACTAGAATGACATAGATCTTTTTCGATAGCAAGAAGATGCGGGCTTTCATCAGCCAGTAAAGAGGGCATTAGAAGTGTGTCCAGCTTTGTTGATAAGAGGAGGCCACTAAGAGTGATTACATAAGGTGAAACGGGATTTAAACACATAGTAGAGGAAGTAAGTTGATGTAATAAATTTGCGAATTGATGTCGATTGAGTATCTTTGCGCTTTTCACTTTGGTAGCCTCTTGGATATCAAAAGTCAATATCGATGTAACTGTGTTTTTGCGTTATCCTAAAGTTTTCATTTTCGGTTGCTATTAGAACAGAAAATATAGAAAACGCTAAAAGGTTAGGATCTTAGCTGTGGTGGTAAAATTAATGTACCAGAACAAATGTGATCTTAGCCTCAAATTTTGTATTTAAAATTTGCGGCACGCCTACCCATAAATTTAGCCTATTTGAAAAAAAACATCGCCAGGCGATTCAAATTTAACGCCTTTGTGAAAAGTGAGAATGAGGAAGAATAAATATAAAAGCACCTGGTTGAAAATATTCAGCCCTTTTTAGTTTAAGGTCAGTAATTATTATCGAAGCTTTTAAGCAGATGCCAGCAATTTAGGGAGTAAGCAAGGCTGTACTTGTTTAGAAGTTGAAGATGCAATGTTTTGATTTGCACACATGCAACAACTACCTCAGTAATTTTTGAAGAAAATCACAAGTACAGTTACTCAAAAACGCATCTGTGGAGAAAGAGTCCAAGCTTTTTTTACTTATTATTTCTCTTTAAGTAATCTACTGTTAGATGTTCAAGATAGTTTGATTAATTCTTGCAAAACTTTCTTTGTTTACAGCACTTTAGGGTTTCTTAGGCCCTTCTCTTCTTTTTTTCTTATTAATATTTGATTCTCAAAAGGTTTTAACAAGCTTATTACTTTTCATCCTTACTAGGTAGCCAAAACAACTTAATTTTTGTTTTTTTGCTGATGCTCTCATCATCTTTAAAACTTTGTTTCTAATATTTGTACTCGCTTTTGTATGCTACATTAGTTTCTAATTTCAGCGAAACATTGATAGGTTGTAATAGCGCATGACCGCCTCGCACATGCAGTAAGTTTAAATGTACTATGAAATATCAACATCCTTAAGAGCTCATATAATAATTAATTAAGAATTTTTTAATAATTTAATGCCTTTTCGGCCCAGCGTGGTAAAGAGTACTCAGGCTTACTTTAAAACTTTGGGATCTTGCTGATAGATACTGGTGCAGCTGAAGCAATAAATAGTTGACTAGCAGTTTTGGAATGGTATATATTTGGGTGTCCCGTGTGGGGTTGCTAGTCCCCCATCGGGCGCCTCCCCAGGTGGCGGATAGGGGAAAGCTCATCAGATATGGTGGGTACCGGGGAAATCAAATACCCGAGGCGGACCAAAACTATTTGATATGAGGCAGCAGTAGTGTCAGTACTTACTTAGGGTGGAGAAGAAGATCTTCGGTGCAGCCTAATATTAGATAGACAGAGGCGAAAATTACATATTAAATTTGACCGGTTCTGTTACTGCGATGAGGAAGGCAACGGGAAACCACCTCATTAATTGCATTGACACTGTCAATGTTCCCTAGTAAAATCAATTATGGCGAAAGTTTCAAAGAGAATGGGCCTCAGTTCCCGGCAGCCCTTCGATGGGCAGAGCTGCTAAGAATCCTCGGCGGAAAATTAATATTTGTACATGGAATGTAAAACATTACATGAAGCTGGAAAAGTACATAACGCCATACAGGAAATGAATCGATTATCAGTCGATATTTAGGCATCAGTGAAATGCGTTGGCCTGGATCAGGACAAATTAAAGTTGCAGAACATACTATATACTATTCAGGCAACGATAACGGTCAACACCATAACGGTGTCGGAATTATAGTCTCAAAGGATATGAGCCCATGTGTCGAAAATTTTATCCCTATTTCGGAAAGGTTAATCTCATTAAGCACAACACCAATCAAATGCAACATCTTGCAGATATATGCTCCAACAGCTGATAAATCTGAAGAGGAAATAGAATTGTTCTATAATGAACTAAACAAAATTATTAGCAAACTTCAAAAGAAAGATCTGACTATCGCGATGGGCGATTTTAACGCCAAAATAGGTAAAGGGAAATGCGGCGAGTTTGTTGGAGCGTACGGTTTAGGCGAACGAAACGAGAGAGGTGATAGACTCAACATCTTCGCACAAGAGCATCAATTAGTAATTACAAACACCTTCTTTAAACTGCCGGCAAGAAGGTTATATACTTGGATACCTCCATTAGATAAACCCGACCATATAGTAAGAAATCAGATAGATTACATGCTAGAAAGTCAAAGATTTAGGAACTTTATAAAATCAGTTAAAACATACCCTAGTGCGGACATAAGGTCTGATCACGTCCCATTATTAGCTAAAATGTCCATAAAACTGAAGAAAGTTATAAAAAGTAAAACGACAAAAAATATGACTTAAATCAGCTAAAGAACCAAAACATCAAATCACAAGTGGAACAACAATTAAAAGGTTTTCTAAAATACTCTGCAACAGACAACGTTGACGCGGAATTAACAAAATTCAAGACAAAACTAGAAGAAGTAAGTAATGAGTATCTAAAACCAACTAAATGCAAAAAATAGGCATGGATGACGGGCGAGATTTTAGAAATGATGGAAGAAAGAAGAAGAAATAAGAATGGAGATATAAAAACTTATAATACCATTCACAACAACATTAAGAAAGATATAAGGGCTGCTAAAGAAACTTGGTTAAAAGAACAATGTGCTGAAATTGAGTCACTAGAAAGAAAACATGACAATTTTTACATGTACAAAAAGTTAAAGATGCCGCAGGACTTTTTAAGTCCAACACAACAGGTTGCATGAGAGATGATGCAGGAAATGTCATTGTAGACAAAATAACAAGACTAGAAGTATGGAACAAATACGTTAAAGAACTTTTTGAGGATAAACAGCGAAAAGTCATAAAATCAGAGCCATGCGCCACGGGCCCGGACATTATGAAAGATGAAGTGCGGGCAGTGATAAAACAAATGAAAGTAGGTAAAACAGCAGGAACGGACGGAATTCATTCAAAATTTTGTAAATTATTAGATGACGATGCAATAAACTGGTTAACTAGTATATATAATTACATTTATGATACGGGTCAAATACCGAAAGAGTGGCTTAAATCCACGTTTATTGCTATACCAAAAAAATCTAGTGCCAAATGTTGTAGCGACTACCAATTGATTAGTCTCATGAGCCACCTACTAAAAATGTTTTTGAAAATAATACATAAACGCATCTTCAGACTTTGTGAAGAACAATTGAGCCAAACCCAATTTGGATTTTGTAATGCCCTAGGCACAAGAGAAGCGCTATTTGCTCTACAAGTATTATTTCAACGTTGCAGAGATGTTAACATTGATATCTATACATGCTTTATAGATTATCATAAAGCATTTGACAGCGTTAAACATGATAAACTCATACAAATACTGAAAACACTGGTATTGACGACAAAGATCTTCGAATTATAATTAATTTGTATTGGAATCAATCTGCAAACATCAAAATTGAAGGAGAGCTGTCAGATGATGTAGAAATAAGACGCGGAGTGAGACAAGGTTGTATTCTATCGCCCTTGTTGTTCAACGTCTACTCGGAACAAATATTTAACGAAGCTCTGCAAGATGCGACAGAAGGCATTTCAGTAAACGGAGTAAAGTTGAATAACATAAGGTACGCGGACGACACAGTCATATTCGCGGACAATTTAAAAGGCTTGCAAGATATTATGACTAACATCATGACTATCAGTCAACAGTACGGGTTAAAGTTAAATGCAAAGAAAACCAAATATATGGTTATAAGTAAAAACAATATTCCACCTGAACCCTTAATAATAAACGGCGAAAAGATTGAAAGAGTAAAATCAATTATCTATCTAGGCACTTCAGTCAATGATCAGTGGGATCATTCAGTAGAGATCAAGTGTAGAATAGAAAAAGCCAGAAGCTCATATATTAGAATGCAAAAACTATTCCAAACCGAGATTTAAATATCGAGATAAAAATAAGACTGTTAAGGTGTTACGTATTCTCAGTCTTGTTATACGGAGTGGAGTCCTGGACGTTGACTGCAGCTACAATGAAAAAGTTAGAGGCATTCGAAATGTGGCTATATAGACGTTTATTGAGAATACCATGGGTTGATCATGTGACAAATGTGGAAGTTTTACGCAGAGTTAACAAAACAACTGAAGTAATAAATACAGTTAAAATCAGGAAGTTACAATATCTTGGACACATTAGCAGAAATGAAGAACGTTACGGCTTACTTCAACAAATACTTCAAGGCAAAGTAGAAGGAAAGCGGGAACCTGGAAGGCGACTCATTTCATGTCTCAAAAACTTAAGATCTTGGTTTTCGATGACGACCACTGGACTTTTTCGAGCAGCTGTTAATAAAATAAAAATCGCCACATTGATCGCAAACATCCGAAACGGATAGCACCGCAAAGAAGAAGATATTTGGGTGTTATAAAATGTAACAGCTTGTTACTTTAAAGGTATATCTTGATTTTTACCGGTATCAGTATACTACAAAGTAGCTTGAACTTAAGCACGTGAAATACCACGATTTAAGATTAAAGCAAAATACTACAAAAATAACACATGCACTAATTATATTTCCAACAATTATTCTGATTTAGTAGCTAGTTTGGTGCTTTGATTAAATTTTTAGATAGTGTAGGTGCGTTACTTACCTTTCGCATAGCCTCATCCATTTGTTTTTATTTGGATTTTCAAAAAACTTGTTCCTTGTTGTCTTCGCTCGTATTTTGGGCACCACTATTTTTTAATACCTAACGCTCTAAAAGGAAAATTAAAGAAGCCGTTATATTAAATATTGTGCGTGTGTCTAATCAGGTACCATTTCCTGTGAGACGTGTTTATGGTTCTTGTTACAAGTTTCTAATTTCTCCATTAAGTCATTACGAATATGACTTATGCTTAATATTTGATAGCAACTAGAAATTTTTGGATATACACTTGAGAGCAAAACAATCGACTCACTAGCTGCACGCGCATTTTCGTCTCCTGTTTCAATCTAAGAGAAATAAAAACATTACGGTACAAGAACATTTTTATTATTCAGCTTTAAAAAACTGTTGTTATTACATTAATCGGATGACGCGTTTAAAAAAATATGTATTACGAACGGGGTCTTAAGAATCTTGTTTTGTCTGCAGTATGAATGAAATCCGGTAATTCATCTCAGTCACTTATCCGAAGTTGAGGTAAACAAGTGACGTAAGTGATTCGCAAGAAAATAAATATTACAGTCGCCGAAGCAGCCCAGGCAGTAGCATTGTTAAGAGAGGGTTTTAGTCAGGCAAATTGACTAAATCCGAGTCCTTCAGCTGTGTCAAGTGTTGCGTCGGTACCGGAAAACCGATGGCTACGTTCCCCGGCAAGGAGGCGGCCATAAGCGCGTGACAACGGAGAGAGACGATTTCTTGTATCAATATCTCTCACAAAATCAACATATAACTGGCGTTGACCTCCAGAAAGAGCTGAGTGCGGTCAGAGGTGTGGTCGCCAGCGCTAGACAGTGAGAAGACTGAAGGCAGCCAACCTGACCTCAAAAAAGGCAACTACGGGTCCCAAAGTAACTGGAGTTCAGAAGAAAAGACGACTGGAATTTATTCGCAAACATCTCGATTGGGACCTCGGCCATTGGAGTCAGATAATATTCACCGACGAATCCAAGATGTTCCTTCATGGCGACAAAGGAAGACGTCGAGTTTATAAAAAGCTAGAGAACCGATTATTGCTGTATTTAAAAAACTGTCGCATATGGATGTGGCTCTTACATGTTCTGGGCGGGTATTTTCGAGCACGGAAAAACTAGATTGGTATTTGTTCCTAGTGAAGGACGCGAAGGAGGTTTAACAGCAGACCTCTACATCAGAGACATTCTAGGGGAAAATGTTTTTCCGTTTGCGGGATTTGTTGGCGAGGACTTTATGCTAATGCATGACAATGCACGGTGCTAAACTGTGCGAATGACCACTACTCACTTGGCTGATGTGGGTATACCAAAAATGAACTGCCCTCCATGTAGTCCAGACTTGAATCCAATTGAGCATGTTTGGAGTGAGCTTAAACGGGGCTTAAATCCGGGACAGAAATCTTGCACCAGGAAGCGTGATGGAACTGAGAGTGGCGTTGATTAAGGAGTGGAAAGCAATCCCTCAAGACAATATAGGAAAAGTCATCAGATCCATGCGCAATTGCTTAGAAAGTTCAATTAGGGGTAGAGGTGGCAACACCATGTATTGAAAAAAATCATTAAATTAATTTCAAGCGAGAATTTTATTTTTTATTTCATAATTATCTTTTCCCTTTTAACTCTTTTGTCATACACATATTCTTAAGCCCATAACTTTGTCAGAACAAGTCTGATTCCAATAAAAGTGGTAACATTCACATAAGCATTCAAACAATACACTACACTTTATTTTAAATGCTATCGGAGTGAATACACATGTTGTTGGGTCGATTATTTTGCTTTAAAGCGTAGAAAAGCTCATAGTTGTCTATTTTTTTAAATGTTAATTTGCACAACCTTTTGGAATGGTTAGTTTTACTTGCTTGAATAAGTTGTTAGCTTCTCCCTTATAGTTAAATTACAGTTCAGTCGGAGATACAATGAAACAACCAGTAACTTAAATATACTTTATTTAAATTTATTAAATATGTCTTCATAAAATAACTCAGTAATTAACATTTCGACAACAACATAGCAACGCCTAGTCTAGTGGTACATTTTGGCTGCACTTCTGTGCCGAAGATATGTTCGTCTAACTAAAACGCATGTAGCTACGGAATACATAAGGTTGGCAAAATGTGGCGGTAGCCATAGTTAAATCTACTAAAATGTAGTTACGTATCATAACATCAAACAAGAGCGGAGGTTACATAAAATATGCGGGTGCACCAAGCATCTATTAGTTCTATGGTTGATCACTACGTTGACGTTTGGAAGGAAGCAACAGAAAGACCGCATTTTGCCATAAATACACACATATATGGACATATAAGGTTAATACAGCTGTGTAAGTACGCAATAGCAGTAAGAAAGCTATCATACGAAGAGAATAGTTGAAAGTTCAATACATAGATATACACAGAGAAGTGGTAGTACTACATGCAACGTTTATTGACGTTCAGTTAGTTTTAGTTTATATCAGAAAATGCGTAAAATTCTACAAGTGTTTTCTACTAAGTTTAGAAAAGTTAAGGTATAAGAGAGCTCAATAAAGGTTTTCTTTACTTTGGCAGATTTAGTAAAACTGTAATGAAAACAGTTATTGTGTTCTCGCTTGTGTGATTTTTATTTCTTCTTCTACCTTGGTCGGTGATATCACACGATGTACTAGCAGTTACGCTAAACTCTTAAAAACCTGCATTTTGATACTAGACGTCTAGTAAAAGTCTTCCATTTAATTAAAGTAGTAAAGTAGTAGAGTATATAATTATTCTTGACGACGCTAAAACTCCCATGAAAATCGTTATTCTCTGTTACTTTGTTAAGACACTACCTAGCAGTTAAATATCATTTTACCCCCATTGGTCAATTCCTTCGAACATAACAGCTGAAAGTTCCGTTCTAAATTCTCTAGCCAATTTCGAGCGGTACTTCTCAAAACTTTACACGAACAATATGTATATAAACACCTACTTGCATTAAAATTGCTGCTGTTGTATGTTGGACATTATGAAGTACAGCGCCCTATCCAGCATTATCTCGTCAAATTATTCACGGCGGCCCAACAAGCGGGCGGGAAGATGCGTGATAAATGGATCTTCGGCGCGCTATCGGAAAAAGCCGGAGAACAAAGGGAAATGGATGGAAATGATGGCCAGAGACGTCGTGCCGGCCGAGATTAATCACGGGCCCGTCGCCGTTCAGCGCGAGGGGCGCTCGCTCTGAAAGCGCTGAAAAGCGATTCCGCCGTTCGGGGGCTCTCAGCGCGCGCTGCGCTAGTTCTCCGCTGTAAATGGCGCAAGTTGGTAGCATAATGTGCCTGACGTGCGCTTCTCAAGCGCGGATTAGAGTTGAATTTCGAAGCTTTTTGAATGGAAAGATCAAAACACCCGAAATACACAGCTTTAAAGATCGTTAAACTCATAATACAACATTTCTATCAAATAAAGTTTACAAATTTGATAACTTAATACAAAGTGATAAGAAGCTGACAATTCTACTGAAAAATACAAAAAGTCAACAAGAAAGCATTGCTGATGAGCTTTATAGAGAATTTATCCCTAGTAAAGCAATAAAGCTTGTTCGGTAATTCGAAATTGTTAATAATTTAATTTAACACTCGTCGAGCTGATTAAATTGGCGTGTACTAAAGATAAGTTAATTTTTACGAGTTTCTTTATCTCTTTCAGCATTTTAGGGTATATGAAGTATAAAATTAATAGAATTTTTGTAATACATTTTAATGTAAAATCTTAAATTAGCATTAATTAATTACTTTGATAATTATTTTTTTCAAAAATTAATATTAGGTTTTATTAACAAATAATGGCCACGCTATGAAACCCTTCTTATTTGTCGACTATTGTATTTGATATTAGCAAACTTTGCAAAGAGACAGCTTTAATAATTTATTTTTAATTAATTACATTTAAATAAATTAAGATTATAATGAGAACAGTTAGTAAAACTAAAATAAAATCTTTAAAGCAATGTAAAATGTTTTTCTTAACTCGCTGAGAAATTTGTTGTTAATTGGTTTACACAATTATGCATTATATTATTTACAAGAACATGAAGTAAAAACGTAATAATTGGCTCTAAGCAACTTGAAGCTACATGTTTCAAGAGTACTACCTTAGTTGTTGCAAATATGATAGAAAGCACACAAGAATTTTACATGTTTATTAGACAGCCAACAAAGGAAACCCATGAGTTAAGATAATAAAATAAAAAAAACATTTATCATATGCTGTAAGGTTTATTATTGTTGTATGTTAATTTTCTTTATTTATGTGTAACGCATACCAGTAATTCTGTCTTCAAAATAATTAACCAAATTAAACATGCAGTTAGGTGATAAATAAAGCTGCGTTTAGAAAGCTTAATAAAGTAGCTTACAATAAAACTGGAATTTATTTATTTGCATTGTTGGATATAAAAATTAAATTTAATAAACAAAATTGTTTAAATTTTTTTTGGTGTGGTGTACAAAGTGGATCAGTTCCATTAAATTGTTAATTTATAATAAAAAATAATAATTTACCGCATATTTGCTTAATAAAAAATAATAAACTGGCAACCAGTAACCCACGTATGAAAATAAAGCCTAAAAAGAAGTCAGCACTGGTCTACATTTGTTAATCGCACCTTACAGCTGTAAACCATCATGTATAACAACTATTTAAACGATATGTAAAATATTTGTTGCGGAGTTACTCACTTTGAACGTTAGAAAAAATTAAAAACAAGAATAAGAAAAGTAGTAAAGGAAATTGATAACAATATTAATATTAATATTGTCCGGTTTCAGCACCAAAATTACTTTTCAATTATTTTTAGAGCTTTGACGTCTGCATTTAAGGATTGGCTAACTAGGGGGACATACCAATGTACTTGCACAAAACTATAATTTTTATCATCTATCTTTTGGGCAAAAATAAATTTGAAAATAAAAGTATTATATAAATAATAATTAATTTCAGACAATTAAATTCTTTACCAATAGAAAATGTTTGTGTTGTTTTTTAAAGATTTTTTGGGGAGATTTTATTTAATTTAAATGATTGACTAAATAAATATAATTTAATATTAAAGTTATTAGTGTTAGAAGAAAGCATATTATAAAAGTAAGCATAAGCAATACAAAATTACACCAGTCATACAATTTTTGAAAATTATAAGCAACATATTTTATTATTAAATCACATAAAAACTCGATAGAGTACTGTAATAAAATTTATAGAATTTTTTACTATTTAACTATTTTTTACTTTTTTAACTTTTTCTATGCTGTTACCTATTTGCTGGTAATTTTTAACATACAGTTTTCCGATATCAATTTGTTCTTATTGAATATTAAAACATAATTAGGTTGATTAAAAAAATTGCAGGACAAGACAAGTAACTGAAAAATAGTAATAACTTTCTGGGACATTTTTGCAATATTTTTTGTACGCTATATTGGGTTTAGCTCATCTCGCCCGGCAAGAATGAGCGTTTAAATAAATCAATTTGTACTGGGCGATGCTGGTGTCCGCTAGATGCTGAAAAAGCCCCGAAGCGAGGAAATTTATCGAGTTTCGCTTACATCTGCCTCGCTCCTTGATTGCAGAACTCATTTAGACCGGGGGAAACTACTTCAGCGAGTACTAAAGCGAAGCGACACAAAATCGCGCGAAACGTAAGCGCTGGTCGTAAGTTTGTTCAGCCGAATTCGCCCCATTTTCAGCGCGCGTCTTGGTAGATGCAGCGCAAAACCTCGAGCTTTGAAGCAGCGGCGCGGCCGCATATCAAGCAGGTCCTGGTTCTCATTTAAAACTTCCCGATAAATAAACCGGGAGCTTCCGTAGGGGAGGGGGCGATGATTAAATTTGATGCGAGTGGCAAACGTGCTGGGTCGGTTGGAATTTTTATTAATCAGAAACTAAATTACGTAATTGTAGGCTTTTCAGCTTATTTGCTGTCACTCCACGTCCCATGTGAAGCAACCCAATTCATGGCGGTTTTACAGCCCCACAAAACAAAACGAGAAGAAAAGCCGGCGGTTTGTAAGCTCGCTCGGTGATATCCTAGCGTTACTTCGTTTAACCCTAATCAGTAGCAAAACGCGACATGAAAGATGAACCGAGAACATATCTCTGTACAAAGCCTATTGCTGCTGCAACCCGATAGGGCTGCACGGTTCGTTAAGGGTGCAGGCGTTCTTCGCATTCCCGGCGCGGCTGCTGCATTTTGATGTGTCGTGAGAACAACTGGGCTGTCAGGATATTGGATTTTAGTGGGCGGATTCAACTCCGTAGTGGGCTGAAGACGAGTTTAGTACCCAACACACTAAAATTAGTTCAAACACAAACATTAATTTTAATTTTCAAAGATGCCTAATGAAGCTTCAGGTAAAATTAGTATGTCGCGCCAAAGCGGTCGAAGTTTTAATTAATGGAGAGCTAAAATCGGGAAAGTTTGGTTATTAAGGCTTGCAAGAGTCCTTCCGAGGGGCGCTTGTTTGTTCAAACAAAAATTTTCATTTAGCAATAATTTTAGGACGTAATCTCCGTGAATATTACCAAACGCTAATTTGACGAGAAAATGAAAACAACGTGGCAGTTAACGTAAAATAGGCGAGTGCCCAACTATAAAAACATTTTATTTGTTTTAGTTTAGCCTGGCACGGCATTTCGCGCGCAACTCAAGAGTCCGTGCATGAAAAGCTGAAAAAGCTAGCGTGGGAAGCTCGCCGGCGCCGCATAAAATTATGCAAACTGCCCGTTCCGCTCTCGAGCGAATGTCCATCAAATTGCGGCCGCAAAGCTCGGGAGCTTTGTAAACTGCTGGAATTTTGTCCAAACTGACGTTAATGCCGAGCTGACAAGCGTCTGAAAACGCATTGTTGCCGGCTCCCCTGTTCTGACGCATCGCTGAAGTCGCCGAAAATAATTTGTCGAGTTAAAACATTCGGCTGGCAGTTAAGCGCGTCTATTGGTGGCTTTGCGTTCTGCTCTATGTGTAATATTTTAAGGATTTTGTAGATAAAACCTTCTACTATAACATATGCTAAGCAACTTTAAAGATAAATACGCTCAGCAAGTTACAGTAATCATCGCTTGTACGATTGCAAATAGCTTAGCAACAGTTGCCAATTTAAAGAAAAGTGGAAATTTTTACCTTTAATGCAAAAAATTCAAATTCACAAAATAAACCAAGTCAACAATAAACAACTAAAAAAACAACGTAATGGTTCAATTAATCCAAACTTTATTTCCCTTTAGAAAAACTTACAAACAAAATACAAAGAAAATGAACTGAATGGTTAAGTGAGAATGGACTCCTATGTAATAAAAAACTTTCATGTCTGTAATCTTGTGATGGGTTTATTTTCAGTCATACGAGTATTGCTGGCGTTGCTTCGCTTAAGGTACTGAGCTTGGTAGGTTAGTAGCGTCAAGAGGTAGAGCGACCTTGAACGGAGAAAAGCTTCTACTTCATCCGACTTCGTCTGATGTTTTTACAATTTAAGCTGGATTCTAATTAAGGCAAACCACGATAAAGTAGAGGTTTTTCAGCTGTCTAACTAAAACATTACATACTAAAACACAAAATACATAGTCTAATAAAAATGTATAGTTAAACCTAACTTGCAAAACAATTTGGCGGCGGCGCAATTTTAAGTTCGTTGGTACACGAAAGCGTCTTAGTGAAGAGTTATCTTCTAATTTTGATTATATGAAGCACAACAAAAGCAGAGATCTGCAACTGTGGTTATAACGTTACGTCCTAGGGTCGTAAGGTGCAGTTAGTATGCCGGTGTGCTTATACCTAACGCATGGCTGCAACGGAAGTTGGAAGTACGGTTTATTGAGATGTACTGATGGCCAATCGACTCGACTCCTTTAAAACTCTAAATCTAAGTACCTACCGAGTAGCTTATGTACAGTAAATACTCTATACAAGTCGCACACACGTAATACTTATGATGATTAGCCCCATTGGATAATAATACATCTAACTACTTAAAAACCAGAAATGACGTGGTACACTTCTAACGTGGACATGACGAGGTAGAATATCCAAAGCGAGAACAAGAAGGCAGACGTGAAATACTTGAGGAACTTCGGTCCCCCTAGTTCGCCACCCACAATTCGTGTCCTCCGGAGCAACAGCACTATAATCGTTATCGCCGCCTCCGAGCAGAATATTGTCACCGAGAATGCGAGGCTGGAAAAAATCGGAGAGTTAGTGCGTGGTCGGCGGAGCGAGGAAGAGATAAATGGTTTCTGATCGTACTTAATGCGTTACGAAGATAAAGCATATTATCAGAATTGTATAATATAAAAAGCGGCTATTATTTTCCACAATCTTTTAGTCAGGACAGTGATGCTTTTTATAAAATTTTCTAGACAACTTCAGTATTAAGTTAGTTTGAAAATTATTCTATGGTAAATGATAATATTAAAAAGCTCTATACATTGATTTAACTTAGTTTCAAATAAAAAGCTAATTTTTATATGATTATTTCCTTGTTAGTGTAATAAAGAGATTAAAAAGCCAACAGAAGTGAAAAAAAAGAAAATTTTTTCTTATTGTTTATCTTACAACTATAAAAATTTAGTGTTTGAATAATACAATAGATAATGCACAAGAAGAAATAAAAAATGTTCTACCAAAATTCTTTAAAGATATTATTGATCAAATTATAGTAAAAATGTTTCAAAGAAACACAATTATTGAAGAATAAGAAAAGGCCTGCAATCAAAATTCTAAATAAAGGAGACAGTACGAACTGCAAAATTAGAGAGATATAATTTTATTGTTAGTCCTAATTAAAATGATCTCAATAGTTATTCGGAATAGAATTAGACACTAAATTAAGAAACATCTGCGGAGAAATTTGTTTCACATAGATTTGATGAAGTTATTCTGTTTCATAATATATGACTAATCTTTACCCACCATTTGTGGATATCAAAAGGGGTTTAAGTTAGTACGATGGGACAGATTATGGCATGTGATTTAAAAATGCGGAATGTCTGATACAATTGTTAATTTCATAAAAGATATGTATGAGGAAAAATAGAACATTGAAATCAATAGAGGTAACAGCAAACGTAAAAAAGACTGCATTTTGTTACCACTTATATTTTTAATGGTTTTAAGGTACCCCAAAAAGGAAAGAAGGCACTCTAGTCGCGAGGTAAAGATCTCAACCTGCCACGCTAGTGCCCAGGTCAAAAGCAACGACATATCAAATGCTCTCCGGACGTCATACAAAACAACTTTGGCGTTCGTAAAGTACAATCTTCTTCTAACGGGTTAGACGCCCAACATAGCTCATAGTACTACACGAAATATGTGGTTAGAAACAGGTTAATAGCCTATATAAGAGTAGAAGAAGAAGAAGAAAAAAGAAGGAACTAGAAAACAACTTGAAGACCTTGATTTTGCAAACCACAAATCTTCTCTTTCACATACTGTATTAGATGCAGAAAAAACCAAAAAAACTTTTATTCTAAGAATCAATTGGTACAAGCCAGTAAAAATTAATTCTAACAACGTTGCGGTATTTAGATAACAGAAACGTGTGGTGCAGATAAAACATTTTATTTCTATTTATCTAACTATACCCAATATAGAGAGCATCAGATATATCAATAGCAAACTAAACTGAAGATGTTCAGAAGGAACGTAAAGTCTGTACTTCCGTATGACAGCTAAACCTTGGAAAACTCCAGGCTCGTTCTAGGAAGACTTCAAACTTCTATCAACAGATGCTTAAATAGAATATTTAAAATCGTTTAAAGAACCATGGAAACAAATAGGGGAGAAACCTATAAATTATCAAATTAAAAAGATGGTGAATCGGACATATTTTTAGAAAGAACCCGACAGCTTTTAAGAAACAAACAGTCAATTAGAACCCTCAAGGTAGACGCAAAAGAGAAAAGTCCGTTAGAATAAAATAGCACAATGGAAGCGAAAATAAAAGTAGCCGGTAAATCATGGTGGAAATTGAGATGCTAGCTAAGAAGAGAATTCGGTGGCGTTGTTTAGTGGAGACGCTATCCTTCAATGTGGAGTAACTGGAATGAAGTTAAGTCACAATAAGCTAAGATGCAAGGTATACTTTAAGATAAATACAAAAAGGGCACACCAAAATCAAGAATTGGATGTTGAACATAATAAACATAATAACTATACTTGGAAACTAGAAAACCACATGTGTTTTTACAAGTCATTTTTGGTTTTAAAAATATTGAGCATAGTAAGATATCAATTTGTGCCCTCTTTTCTATTTTCCGAAGATTTTGATCATGAAAGGCGAACTCTACATTTATATTTTAACACATTTGTGTTGTGTTAAAGTATAAATGTGAAATTTCTTGTAAACATACTACGGCAACTTATATTGGGAAAAGAATATTTCTTATTTCAACTTTTTTTTAGAGAATCTAGTTTGAGCAAAAACCAATTATTAAAATACTTAACATTAAGAAACAATAAGAGAAATTTGGTTTATGTTTCTTAGAAACGCAAGATTTTCTTTAAAAAAAGAGTTTTTCATAGACGAGGTAAGAGTAGTATTGCTTTCAATAGCAGGAAATTTACAAAGAGTGCTATAGAAGCCAGGTTCACTATGCCGAAAATGATGTTTCTTTAAAATCTTTTAGAACAGTAATCCGGCTGTCTTACATTCTGACCTTGCGTCTGTTTTTTCACAGCTTGATGTAATGAAGAAATATTTGTTGCAGTTAAGCAAATTTCAAAATATCACTGCGTAAACCTAAAAATCAAAGATTGCAGAAAATAATAGCCAGTTTGCCATATAGGAGTAAAGTTCTATTTTAGCCATTCTAAATAGTATATGAAGAGAGTTCAACTAAAGACTCAATTCTTTTTATTTAACGATTAACCAAACAAAATATTGCAAAACTATTACCATAGCTCATTTCTATTCCATTGCAATGCAGCTTCCTGTGACTTAAGCGGAGTTACTGCGTTTTTTATTCTGCCAACTCTTTATATGTTTGGTTGTTGTATAAAGTCTTATTGCTCTACTCAAAAAATTTACTAAGTAGAGTACACCTAATTCAAGTTCAACTGTAAAAGATCTTACCGCGTTTTATACTTAAAATTGCAAAACAAAATTTTTCTTTACATTTGTACATAGTACTTGTTGAATACAGAAATTAATGTACTTATCACGTTACATAACGGCTTTTGGGATAACAAAATTAAAAGACTTTGCAGTTTATGGATAAACAAATTGAACTTGTCAGGTCAAAGCCATTTTAAATACACCTAATGTAGCACTCTATTGTATATTCAGTTTTATAATGTTTAAATATCTTCTGAATACTCTCTTTTAATACTCTGCTCGAACGATTGTTTTAATCGAACTTAAATATCTTTGTTGTATGGGGACTTTTGAAGATTCTTGTCTCCTAGCTGATAGATCTGGTAGAGGCATATAAAATAGGCATTACAATGCTCTTTAACTCATTTACTATCAACACAACCGGTGACGTGTTCCTGCAATAACACCTGGATCTGCCATAGTGATCAAAATGACTGAGGGTTGTACGTCTATTTACATTAATCGAAAAATAGCAAGAAGTTGTGATAGGAAAAAAATTAGTCATAACAAATCTGTACGATTAGGTTTGATATAATTGGCCCTAGAACAGCATTAAACTGATCAAACGCAAATTTTGTCTTTGGGAAGTAAAGACTAACAGTTCTTGGTTTGCCTTCCTAAGAGCTTTTGATATAAATTATCTTATTTATTCTCGTTACTGTTGTTATATTTGGTTTATTATCGATAGTGTTTTACAAATCCCTAGTCTTAAATTGTTCCAAATCATTGCCTCCTAGTTCACATTCATAGCTTCTATGTTGTAATTTTTAACGATATTTGATATAATTGTTATCAGTACTTCGGGCTTGCAGGCCTATGGCTAATATTCTTTTCCTCCACTATTTCATGTTGAGCGCCAGTATTTTCCAATTTGTTATTCCATAATTATGCAAATTTTCTTCGACCGTTTTCCTCCAAGTTATCTTTGGCCTGCCTCTTTTTATTAATTGGTCATTTGATAGCCTTGTTTGTCTATTTTGCTGAACTACTGTTTTCATTTCTGTTTCTCATTTTTGCCAATTCTGCATTTGTTCTTCTTCTCAATTGGTCCCCCTTTTTGACTCCCTTGAATATTATTTATAGTAGCCTTTTCCAGACCTCCAGTCTATTTACCTTCTCTTGTACTAACATCCAAACTTCGTTACCATAAGTTACTATCGGTCTTATTATTGTGATTATTCTTGTGATTTCTCACACTTCTAGATTCTGTTGTTTATCTGTTTCACTGTTATTATTTTTATTACTATTAATTTCGACACCTAAATAGATCACACTATTGATCTACTTAAATTTAAAAGTTTTATTGTTTTTTGTCATACTGCTATGATAGAACATCTTGTTTTCTCTTCCCAATGCTAGATATTTGAATTTTTTCACATTGATATCCAGTTGAACTGCGTTTAATTGTCTTGCTACGTGCTTCAAAATTGTTTTAGCTTCTTTTTGTCCTTGATATTAACTGCATAGGCTAAGCATTGACATGCATGTTGTAGTATATTATTTTATAAATTTATTCCATTTCTTCTAAATCACACTTTATTAACTGTATTTTCTAGCGTTATTATTACTAAAATTATTACTTCTTTCGGTAATTTGAAGCATCTTATGGCTTCTAATGTATCTGCTTTGTTTAATCTGTCGCATGCGTGCTCCAAGTCCAAGTGTACTTAGATCGTTTTTCGTTTACATTTTTCTTGTGTTGTTGTTCTGATTTGCTTCTTTTAAATCTATATTGGGCTAACTTTGCTCACTTTCTTCTTGCAATATCACTTTAATTAAATTTTACAAAACTTTATAAATCGTATAAGCACCGATATTTATCTGTAATTTTTTGATAGATTATTGCTTTTTTATGTTACCAGAGACTACTTAACTACTGTGTACTTCTTTCGTCATATTTCTATGATTAGTGTATACAAGTTTTAATCATTTCTGTATTAACTACTTTAAGCATTTCTATTGGCAGGCCGTCAGAACCAGAACTCATATTTACTAACACCTCTTGTATTTCTTTCCATTGCTTTCCATCTCTTCTACACCATTCCGGCTCAACTTGGTTGGTAATTTAACTTATAAAGATTTTTTTACTATTGTACCCATATTTCTAGCACTCCAGTTTGTTCAAATAACACCTTGCCCTATACATTTATAAAATACAGTAGTAGTTGTTGGTACGTTTTTTCTTGTTTTAATATTCCACATAATTCTATTGTTTTCTTCTCGTTATAGTTTTTTTACAATTGTTTTACTTTCTGCTTCAAATTTTCTTTTTTCTTCTTTCTACAAATTACATTTACTTCCTTTTTGACTTCTCTATATCTAGCATTTGTTATCTCTGTTTGTTTTTGCAACATTATTTGTCTGGTCAGCTATCTCTTCATTAAAATCTTTTAACATTCGTCATCAACCAAATATTTGTTTTAGTTTGTTTCATTTTTTTTAAATTTATTTGCTCTTTGCTTGATTAATTTTTTGATTATTTCCAATTTCATATCTACATACGTATCGTCATTCATGTCTTCTAGACACTTTTTCATCCTTTGAGTATTCATTTTTCAAACCCTTCATTTTTGTGTTTGTATTCTGTACATATTTAAATTTAATATTTCTTATTTAACTTTTGCTAGTGCCAGCAAATGATCCGAGTTTACGACCGCTTCTCTATATGTTACAACATTTTGGACCAGGCTAAAATGGATTCTCTCTACCAGTAGGTGGTTAATCTGGTTACTTGTTCTACCGCTTGAGTTTATCCATGTTGCTTTGTAATTTTATTTATTATTATTTGTCAAAAACATTAATTATATGTTGTCCATTTTGGTTTGTAGCTTCTTGTAGTATTTCTTTACAAGATATCTTTATATTTCTCTCTCTTTACACACTTTCGCATTCATCTCACCAATTGGCATTTTTAAATCAAATATTAGCTATAGGGTTGCTGAGAATATTTCTCGCCATACTTATGGCGATGACGTTGTAAAAAATGTGTACTTCTAGACAGAGAATATGTTAAGAAGTAATAGAAGTTTTAATGTTCTAGGATAAGTACTTTTTCAGAAAAAAAATTGGATACCTTAGAACTTGAACGCATCTCGAATTTCGAACTACTCTTATTTATGTAAAGCCAAATATGCCTAACCGATATTCTTAAACGTAATAATCGATAAAAATTGTAAAATGTGTTATAAATATAAGTATTGTACTTTTTGTACATCTGAGAGTACCATTTGGATAATTGTTCAGTATTTTAACGCACTTGAAGAAACCTTATAGAAAGGGTTGTAGTACGAAAATGTCCGTTGTCATACCGATAATGTATTTCATCCTTTATAAATTGTCTGCAACCGCTGCATCCCTTATTCTAATCCTTTGAAGTGCGATGTTGTTGGCTTACAAGTTATTTGATAGTTGTGATTCTGGTGTCATGCTTTAATTTTCTTATAACACTCATGTAGGACTTTTCTACCTTTTTTGTAGCCTTTTGAAACCGCATATTTTGCAATGTATCTTGATAGATGATAATCTGGAGGGCGGTTGAGTTATGTGCGGGTGCGTTTTCGCGCGTTAAGTTCTGCCTTCGTGAACTCCACTGCTCTTGTCAGTAACCTTCTCTATAGTTATTGCAACTGTCGTCGCCACTTCCACAGCCATTTCCGCTTCCCTCGTCGTAGCTTCCACCGTAACCGCCGCCCCCGCTGTACGTGCTTCAATTTTAATTAGGGTAACTGCTGTCGCCACCTTACACTCCGCTTCTGTAGCTTGCACCGTCGCTCACGTCCTTCTGGTTGTAGCTGCCGGCTTCGGAGGGCCCGTCGCCGTCTCCGTCACTGCCCTGCAGGTTAGACCTGAGTCGCCTGAATCGAATGAGTTGTAATCTTTACTAATTCAAACACAGTTGCAGTTCCCCAAATTAAACACCCACGCCTTATGGAAATGAGAGATTCATCGGGAGAGCCGCGTACATTTGATTCTCGCCAAGGCAGAAAAAATAAGTTGAAAATGCGTAGCTTGAAAGAATATAACAAGGAAGCTAAAGAGCAAATAGCTTTGCTTCAAAATAATTTCCATGACACAGTATGCGAGTTTGTTAAAGACATTTAAAAACGCCGAACTTCATAGCGTTGTAACAAGTGGTTTAAGAATTTCAGACGAACCATGTTCCCTAAATAATAACGAAGATGTTTGTACTACAACCATGTCTATAAAATAAGTGTTTTAAGTGCGTCAAAGTATTATACAACACCTCCATTGGTTCCAAATCCTTGTTTGGAACCATTCGAATGCAAAATTTGGCACCGACTGTTAGATTTAAATTGAGTAAGATATCTGTTGGCATTGCTTCTATTTTGTGTTTTTAAATCAAATCCAAATGAAATAAATTTTAATTCCTAGAGTCACTAAATTTCTTTTGAAGCATTACTTTTTGGCTCCAGATAAATTCCTTTATCCTTAAGCGGCAACATTAAGCGGCCATTTCCTCAATCACAATAACGTTTTATTTTCTTTAAAACAAATTCTATTACCCTTTTAACTTTATTTAATTATAGAAAGACAATTTAATTGCCTGAATTTGGCTTAATTTCTTTCGTAATAAAGCATAAAATCATTTGGGAGTGTTTATGTTAAGAGCAACGAAACTATTAGCTTGGTAATTTTAAAAATTGCAATTTTGGTAAATAAAACTTTTATTTTAACAGCTTCGTTCCGAGATTTATTAAATTGACTCATTTATTTTTTTGAGATTTACACATAAAAGAATATAATAATATATTGGTAAGTCAATAATTTGTGTGAATTCAGTGATTCTTGTTTGTAGCAGTAAAAATGTAATAGGTAAACGTGGTTGTATTTTTAAAAACGTCCCACTTGGCAACTGCTACGGATGTTTGAATGTGCTTGGAAAATATTGCCAGAAAGGTTTTTCTTATTTTTGCAACCTCATTTCGTTGGTTTAGCAATTCTTTAAAATATTAAACTGGTTGCTCAAGGGGGAAAATTATAGTTGAACTCTCCTGGCAACTCGGCTTTTGCATCCTCATACTTACTTTCCGGGGTTCACCTTGAAAGACGCGTGGTGCATCTTGTGGTAAATAGCCGCGATGGACCAAGCGACTCCGATGCCAAGGAACACGTTGACGGCGTTGCTTCCGGTTACGTTCCCGACGCTGGCATCGGCATGCTTGTCCTGGATGGCTGCCACTTTGCTTGCGAACGTATCTGCAAAAGACAGGCGTGATTTATTGCTGGATGGGCCGACGCGATAACTGTCTAGAGATTAAGGATTAAGGCGCCGGGACGCGCGCGGACAATGTTGGCCGCAGAACCAGATAGCGCAGATAACTCCAACGAGGGTTTTATAAGCGACGTTTTATGTGGAAGGGCGTTTTTTTGGGACTGGACTGTGTTATATAAAGGAGCATTAAGATGGGTAAAGGTTATCGGATTCAATGATTATGAATATTTTATTATATAAAAATGTATGTGACGTACTGTGTTGATATATGTTTTCTACATATAAATTGAAAATAAATTTTTAAAAAATCTAGTCTGAACAACACTAAAATACTTCATTTTTAAGGCGAAAGCTGTAATTGATATCAAAACTAATTTTGATGTTTTTTAGAGCATAGCGAGTGTTTGGTTGAGGATTTTGTAAAATACTATCAATAAATATTTACAATTTGGTATGCTAAACAACATGTTGGTTCTGAAGAATTGCCCGATATAGAAGAATACGAACTAGAGAACGAAGTAAAACAAATGAAAGCAAAGAAATCACCTGGGAAAGACAGCGTCGTAATAGAACTGATCAAAAATTAAAACGAAAAATAGTAAATATGCTAAACATATGTCTGTTCCAAGCAGCTATACCGCAAGATTGGAACGATTCCATTGTCATTCTTCTACACAAAAAAGGAGATCACACGCGATTACAGAATTACAGACCGATAAGTTTGTTATCAGTATTATACAAGCTAATGACAAAAATAATAACAAATCGATTAACCATCAAACTGGACGCATACCAATCAGAAACTCAAGCCGGATTTAGAAAAGGCTATGGAACCAGAGATCACCTATTTACAATGAAACTATTAATTGAAAAAAACAATGAATATAACATACCTCTTTACCTGGCTTTCATAGACTTTGAAAAGGCCTTCGACTCGGTAGAAACATGGGCAATTACAGAAGCACTTAAAACGGTAGAATTGACCAAAGATACATAAATCTTTGAACAACATCAGCAATAAAACTACTGCTACCTACAAATTACACGATGAAACAAAACCGGTTGAGTTAAAACGCGGGGTTTGGCAAGGCGATTGTTTGTCTCTAAACTGTTCACGCTAGTGTTAGAAGATATGTTTCGAAAAATTAAATGGGAAAACCATGGGGTAAACATAAATGGCAGAAAAATAAACCACCTACTGTATGCAGATGATATCGTTATCATTGCTACGAACCAAAACGACCTACAGTATATGGTACAAGACTTAAAACAACAAGCAGAAAAGATCGGTCTGAAAATGAATTTAAACAAAACAAAACAATGATGCCAGAACATCAGGACATAGACGAAACATTAAAAGTTGGAAATGTAACGATTGAAAATGTTAGTGAATACATATACTTAGGACAAACACTCAGGATTGACCGTGACAGCCAAATAACAGAAATCAAAGAAGATCTCGATTAGCATGGATAGCCTATGGTAAACTTAGTTTTATTTTGAACTCCAAAATATTGCCCAACATCTTAAGACGAAAGTTTTTGATAAATGCATCTTACCTGTAATGACCTACGGAAGCGAAAACTGGACCCTAACAAAACCCACTTGCACAAATTAACAACCACTCAAAGAGCAATGGAACGAAAAATGCTAGGCATATCACTACGTGACAGAAAAACTAATGTATGGATTAGGAGAAAACAAAAGTGACAAATGTTATTGAAGCAATAGCAAATCTGAAATGGAGTCGGGCCGGACACCTTGCCAGAACACAAGAAACTAGATGGACAAAACAATGCTTCAGTGGCGGCCGTGGGAATATAGAAGAAACAGAGGAAGACCACCCAATAGATGGTACAACGATATAAAAAAAGTGGCCGGATTGAAATGGATACAGGAAGCTCAAAATAGGACCAAGTGGAAGTCAATGAAGGAGGCTTTCGTCCAGTTATGGACCGAAACGGGCTAAGAAGAAGAAGAAGAAGAAAGAAACAACATACATTGAAATAGGAACAATAGTAACATGTAAGAAAACTCTCTAACAGAAAGACTCTTCTTTGATTGATTGATTTTCCAATACTGTTGTTAAAACTTATCTAACAATTTAGTAAAACCTATCTGGTGAATACACTGGATTACACCTTTTTAATCTTTAACGTTTTGTTTTTCTTTTAAATTGGCTATAAGTTGATATTTTGAGTGTCGCAAGATCTTTTACAATGCAGTTCACCATTCCTTCTTTTATAGATGGCATAGGAATTTTCTAGAAATAACTTAGATACGTATCTAGGTACGCTAACAATGTGATTGAGGACATTCTTTCTTAAGCAGTATGAAAGTTAATTGTACAAACTCACCTACAGTTTGCCAAGTTTCAATCAGTTTTGAGTTTTATTTATCATTGCTCCAAAAAGTTGAAAAGTTGTTTTTGAGGTTTGTTATGGCAAGTTAACACAACTGTGTTATCTGCAAATTTTTAGTAGACAGATTACACTCTCCTGTGGAATATTTAAATCCATAATGCGCAATACTGTTTGTTCTTTTTAAAATTTCACTTAAAATACCTGATACTGAAGGTTTTAGATTAATGTAGTAATTAAGACACATTTTTCTTTACCTTGTAGGGTAAGTTAGTTAACTAGACTTTATAATAAAACCTGGGTAATGTTTAGAGGCTCCGCAGAATAGTATTTTTTTAAAGTAAAATATGCTGCAAACCCCGTGTGAAACTGATAATTCTCCCTAGGTAGCGTATAGAAACTCAGATCCCAGATCTAAGTGGGAGCGGAAAATAAAATACTCCGGGGTGGAACAAAACTAGTAGAGGTAAATTAGTAAAAAATTTCTAAATTTTTTGTGTGTACATGTATCGAGACATTCTAAAGCGCATTCAATTTGGAAAAGGCTCAGAAAAAAAATGTATCTTATATTTTTTTGTTATAACGCGAAAGTGCATTTGTGCATCCAAAAAATACATTTTTTCCAGACCCTAAAGAACATTTTAGTGCTCGCGTAATATTTGGCAAAATATGCTCAATCTTGTTACTTGGGGATTTTTTGGGGTTGCTGATTACGAATATAATTGTTAGAAAGTGCCCCAATGCATTTGAGGGCATAGTCCTAGGGATGGGGGTGATATTAGAAAATTATCTTAAATTTGCTTGTTTTTCGAGTTTCAACTGCCTATGCAGGGGTTTTTGAGGTCGCTGATAACGAATATAATATTTAAAAAGTGTCCCAATGCACTTGGGGGAAGCATAATCCTGGGGATTGGGGCGATTATGGGGAATTACCTCAAATTTGTTTATTTTTCGTGTTTAAAGTCTCTATATAGGGGTTTAGAAAATGCTCTGATAGATTGGGGAGGGGGGGTCATAATCCTGGATCAGGGGGCGATTTTGGGAAATCATCTCAAATTTGTTTGTTTTTCGAGTTTGCACTGTCTGAATAAAGATTTTTGGGGTCGCTGATAACAAATATAATGTTTAAAAAGTTCCCCAATGCACTTTTGTGGAAAGCATAATCCTAGGGGGAAGGGAGATTTTGGGTAATTACTTCAAATTTATTTGTTTTTCGAGTTTAAACTATGTGAATTAGGATGATACTGGGACTGCAGCCTCAAGGATTTATTCTGCCTACTAACATGCACTTTTAATATTAGGGCATCATACATACTCATGGGTTGAGCGAGACTCGAACTTGCTCGCGCCGGCTCGATGACAGAGGAACGATGATCTTGATCACCGAGCCACCGCGGCTCGAGGGAGTGAGCTTACTTCGGTCAATATTAAGCGAGCAATAAAATATTCTTAGGGTCTGCAAAAAATGCGTCAAATAAATGCATTTTTTGCGTGCACAAATGCACTTTCGCATTATAACAAAAAAATTGTGGAGTAACATTTTTTCTGAGTTTTTCCGAATCGAATGCGCCCTGGAACGTCTCGATACGTGTACCCACAAAAAATTTAGGAATTTTAGTGTTTTTTTTTTTACTAATTTACCTTGACTAAAATATTAAGCAACGATTGTAAAGAACGTCTGTTCTTCATGTTAGGAATAGCCGAATTAAAACTAGAAAGATAACATAAAGGTACCTACAGGAGATGGTCAAAATAATATGAACACTGACATACACAATATTTATTTATTAATAAGGTATTGGGCCACCATTTGCTTTTAGAACAGCTGCAATTCTTCGCAGAATAGATTCGTAGAGTGTCTAAATAGTTTCCTACGGAATGTTTCTTGTACCAAAACATCCGCCATTTGCTTCAATGATGTTGGAGATGGAAATCTGCTTCTCACTCTCTGCTCTAAAACTCCCCATAACAGTTCAATTATGTTGAGGTTTGGCGATTGTGCTGGCGAGAAAAGATGTTTGATAATATTCCGATTCTCCTAAAACCAAGACTGAATCTTTTTGGCTGTGTGTATGGACGCATTATCATCTTGAAATATGGCAGTGTTTGGCAGAAATATGCTAGTCATAGTAAGAACTTAATCACTGAGGATTTTGAGATATTCATTCGCTGTAGTCCGATCAGTGATGTGAATGAGAGGACCAGCTGAATACCATGATATAGCCGCCCATCATAACGGAACCTCCCTCATGTTTGACTGTAGGTTTCTTTTGGAGTTCTCCATACATAAACCCGGCCGTTTGTAGGAAACAATGTAAACCATAATTCATCAGACCATACCACATTCTTCCAATCATCAAGTGTCCAGGTTTTATAATCGTGCCACCACTTCTTTCGCAGCTTAGCGTTGGATTGCGTTATAAAGGGTTTTGCAATTGCAGCCCTCCCATAAATGTTAACTTTGTGGAACTTCCACCATACTGTTTTTGTCAAAATAGCATTACTCAAGTGAGTGTTGAGTACTGCTGTCACTTTTTCCGCGGTAGTTTTATGTTGCCTGACCACAATCCCTTTTAATGTTCGTTTGTCGGTTTCTGTCAGTTAACTTTGGGTTTCACCGACCATTCCCCTTTTCCGATGATGTTTTCCCATGTTTTGTGTATGCTGTCATTACTGTGGATACTGTCGCTCGTGAAATATTAAACAATTTAGCTGTTTTCGTCACAGACGCTCTCGCTAACCGAGTACCAACGATTTGCCCTCTTTAGAAGTCTGAGAGATTACACATTTCGCCGATCGCTTGTTTTAACCGTCGCAGAACAAAGCGTATAATACTCTGAAATATAACCTACAAGACTTGGCATGTAAACTGTGCAATACATACGCGTCGCATTATTTACACGAAAGTAGTGTTCCTAATATGCAACAAGATGTATTATATTCCATTGTGTTCATATTATTTTGGCCATTTCCTGTACTGCATAATTCTCAGTAATAATGATAATAGTGATAAATACGACGACTTTGAGTACGGGTGCTCCTTAAATGATGAATCTCTTGATCAGAATCAAATCATATACATTTGAACGAAAGGTAAACAAAGACAGCTGATATAAATTGTGGCGTGGCTGAGCTCTCTCTGCTACATTTGGTTGCTTATCTTCAGGGTCGTTTTGTATGTCTCACTTTCGTAAGGTTGCCGCACCGACTTAATTCACTGTTATTATTCGTAAATAAATTGTTTTACGTTCTCACCTTGCAAAAGTTTGAGGAAAGGCGGATGAAAAATTGTCAGCCTAGGACGCCAAAAATACCTTTTATCGGGCAACTCTTCATATGGTACATCAGAATACAAAAAGATAAAAACACGAAACATTATAATTAGGCGTAAATATCAGATCGCTTTGACAATAAATTTTTTCATTTTTCGTTTATTCAAAGGTAATTTTAGTACTCTGGTTGCTACATTAAATTTGGTTTTATTTTATGTTTTGTCAAATTCTCTATATTTTCCTCTTCTCTGTCATCTTTTACGTAGCAATAGTAAAAATGGTTTCTTAAATTTCTGATTTTTTGGGGTCAAGAACCGAGTCCCGTGTTGATTGTTGTATTACTAGTCTTCTTCTCTATAGTAAGTATTTTCATGTAATTTTCTCTACTGTAATGTCCTAAATTTTAACGTTTCGCAAAAAATTGTTTTCTCATTCTTCACATGGATGTCTATACTTCTTCGGCCTACCGGTAATTTATCTGGAGATATTTCTTCTATTTGTTATTGAAACATTTCACTCATATGTTGGTTTTATTCTTGTTTTCTGTTTCTCACCAATGCATCAATGTTCTCTATTTCACATAAGCACCTTACATTGTTATTTGTTTATCTATTATAAAGTGCCTCTTTCGCGATTTTTAAAATATTTTCATTAGTGTTGTTTTTAGGTATTGGATGTTTCTGGCCCTATATGAGGGTGTAAATCATAATTGGCCGAACTACGGATTTATATACAGTAGCGGCCAAAAATCTATGATATTCATGTTTTTAAGCGCTGTTTTTGAACGGATCATCCGGTTAATTTAAATTTTTTTTGTCGAGATTTTAGTAGGTATTAGAGTTTGACTAGTTTACCCTATTGGCACTTTTGCAAAAGTGTGCAAAAAAATTTCAAAATTTAGTTTTAGGTATTTTTGAAAATTTTCGTTTTTGCCGTAGAAGTCGGCCAAAAACATAAATGGCTAAAAATAAAGCAGTTAATCATTTCTGTGAAATATTAAGCCAGTGCAAACATTTGGGCTTTCCATCTTCAGCGGTTTTTCCGGTGTACTTTGCAAAGTTAACGCATTAACTTCAAAGTTTGGCACTTATTTTTGGTCAGGGTACGACAAAAAATCTGTAATTGAACTAATCAGGCAGACTCAGTTGCGTCTACTGTAAAGCACCAACATGTTTTTCGGCAAAATACTGCATATTTGTGGACTTACGTCGTACTCCAATTTTTGATTTTGGCAAAATTATCAAATGCTTAGCCTTACATATTCTATCGTATTGCTAACTCAAT
Source organism: Sinelater perroti (assembly GCA_036346155.1). Lineage (NCBI taxonomy): Eukaryota > Metazoa > Arthropoda > Insecta > Coleoptera > Elateridae > Sinelater > Sinelater perroti. The sequence continues at coordinate 1,897,849 of JARFIY010000276.1, forward strand.
AAATTGGTAAAAAGTTTCAGAAATGAGCGTAAACTCTCCCACAACTTTCTTGTTCTATTGAACGATATGACTTACTTTGAGACTCTAACTTTAAGAGTTTAAACCATACCTACGTAAATATGGTCCTAGATAACTGTAAAAAACACGAGTAGGTTTTTCCTCAAGCTTGCACTTTAAAAAGCCTCAAATCAAATCAAATTGTTCAACAGACGTGTGCCGAACTCTGGAAGGAATGCGTTGACTTTGTCAAAGTACGACGGATAAACTGCTGAATATAGAAAGCCTAAATGTAGCAAAAAACTAGCTTAGTACTTTACGGATATGACCCACTGCTTTATTTTTAGCCATTTGTGTTTTTGGCCGGCTTTTACGGTGATTACCATAAATATAAAAAAATTTAAAAATACCAAAAACTGGTTTTTAATTATTTTTTACTCAATTTTGCAAGTGTCCAATATATCATATCGGACCAACTCTAAAACCCACCAAAATCAAACAAAATTTTTTAAGTCAAAGCATCCATTCAAAAACGGCGTTAAAAGAATATAAATGTCATAGATTTTTGGCCGCAACGATATGTGAAAATTCATTTCAGTTCTTAGGTATTATTTTTCTTTTTCTGGTGCAAATTTTCAAGGCTCATCAAGTAGCAAGAATTCTAAACTCTATAAGTTAAACCTAGAGTATACAAAACTGTAATATTAGAGACATGATGTAACACCATTCACACTAAGCAAATGTTAGAAATGGTCGCAATAAAGACGCTATGGAAAGTAATGAATAAATCAAGAAGGGCAGAATAATAGATAGATGAACATATAAGATAACACCATCAAATACAAACAATTAGTGATTGGTTACACCAAGAAAGAATAGAATATTACAAAAATGCGTCAAGAATGGAAGATGATAGTATAATTCGAATAGTACGTTGCAAGTTGGCTAAAGACAAAACGAATATTGAAAGACCTGTAAAACTATAGAAAAATCCCTTGTAGTAAATAAACCTATAGAAACAGGCAGTAGCTCAATAAAGAAGGAGAAAAACATTATATTTTTTCAAATAGTACCATTTAAACATCTTTCTATTTCTATTTAAACATATTCTATTTGTCTTTATTAGTGTTCTTCTTTTTTCGTGTTATTATGTGATCATTTAATCGCTTATTTCATAGTCTAATTACGGATTTGTAGCTTTGTACATAACATATTTTTTAGAGATTGTTTTATTTTTTTGGGTTAACATTTTTATATTGAATTATTTTTAGTTGTATTAATTTAGTGTAATAATCCTGCAAGTTATCAGCTATTAAGACAGCATCATTAGCGTAGAACATTCTTATTTTATTACCCATTTTATAACTTTTTGTTTTTATTGGTTTAATTATTTTTTCTAATACAATGTTAAATAGTAGACTTCCTAAGCCTCTTTCTCTTTTTATTTCTATAGGTTCAGATAATTAATTCATTTTCACTTTCACTTTATATCTCCTTTAAAGATTCTCAATTAGTTTTATTATATCTGCAAAAAGTTTTTGTCAAAAAATCTATCAAATGCTTCTACTGAATCTACAAAGCATAATGTTAGTCTGTTATACTTAATTGATTATTAACTAATTTGTCTAATTCTAAATATTGAGTCGTTTCAGTATCTCCCACTTCTGAAACCCCGTTGTTTATTGAGAAATATATAAAAACTGTTATGTTATAAGTTGTAATTTTTGATGTTAGTTTTAGTGTCGTAATCTTTTTACTATTTTGTTTACAAATCAGTCTATAGTGGTGTATTAAAGTTATTTATTTAATCATTAATTTCCTAAAGCAACTCCAGTTTGTTTTCGCGTGGCGAAGTGCGGAATCCTTTGTTGACGTATCTGCACGTGATAAGAACTGGTGAATCATTGGAGGACAAATAAAAGCAAGATTATATTTTAATTTTATTTATTATTTTTATTTTATTTTTTATTATATTATATATATTTTTATTTATTATATTTATTTTATTCAATGAACAGCAGAATAACATCAACCAATTGTTCTCTAGCTTCCTAACGGAATTTAAAGCAATGTTTTCGCAGATTATCAGCAAAAACAGCATGGTTTTAAACATGCTTTCTACTTTGTTATAAACAAATTAGCTTAAAAATAGCCAACCACCTCCGTATAGCTCTCTGGAACGCCAATGGCTTATCAAACCATATACCTGAGATCAATTGTTTTCTCCAATTACAGGATATAGATGTATTACTCGTCTCCGAAACCCACGCAACAGCAAGAACAGTTATTAAAATACCACACTATTCCGTATACCTTTCCTACCACCCTGATGGCACAGCACATGGCGGATCAGCGGTAATTATCAAAAACTCAATCTCCCACCACGAATGGAACTCCTTTCAAACGGACAAAATTCAAAGCTCTAGTATAAAGATTCAAGTCCTACCCTACCCATTGATCATAGCAGCAGTATACAGTCCATCACGACATGCTATCTCAACTGAAGAATACGCAGATCTGTTAAAATCCCTTGACGCGAGATTCCTCATTGGAAGAGATTGGAACGCCAAGAATGTGGCCTGGGGCTCAAGACTAACCAATCCGAAAGGGCGTAACCTACTCAGAGCAATACAAAATCATAACTGCAACTACATATCAACCGGAGAACCCACCTGTTGGCCTACAGATACAAATAAAATCCCCAACTTATTAGACTTCGCTATTTCCCGCGGCATAGCAAACACATACACCAAAGTGGAATCTAACTATGACCTGTCCTCAGATAATACTCCCATTCTAATTACCTTAAGCATATCCATTATTACCAGAGAACCATCCCCAAAACTCTGCAACAAGAACACCAATTGGGACCTCTTCAAAAATACACTGGATCACGAGATTAATTTAACTATCCGAATTAAGGACGCCTACGACCTAGACGAAGTAACCCAGTATTTAACTAAAATGATACAAAATGCGGCATGGCAAGCAACACACAGTGAAACAAACACCTGCTCAGCAGATATTAATATCCCTCGTCATATAAGGCACCTCGTCACAAAAAAACGCAAAGTACGAAAAAAAAGGCAACGAACTAAACAAAGGCCAGACAAGACCATATATAATAGAGTTACTCATCAACTCCACACTGAATTACTAAAAGCCCGGAACGACACCTTTCAGCATTACATCACGAATCTTTCACCTATTGATCATACGATATGGAAGGCAACAAAAAAATTTAAAAGACCAATAGCACCGATACCTCCAATCAAAAAGTCCGATGATACATGGGCCAGATCAGACAAGGAAAAAGCTGATTCATTCGCAGACCATCTTGCTACTGTATTCTCATCGCCACAACCGGTAGAAAACAACGATGACACCGACATTTCCGCATTCCTTGACACGCCCTGCCAAATGTACTTACCTCTGAGACCATTCTCACCAGCCGAAGTAAGGAGATGTATTGCAAAACCTCCCCAGGAAAGCCCTAGTGTTACTTACAACCATCTACAACAGCATTCTACGACTCTGCCACTTCCCACTCAGTGGAAACATGCTGTAATCAGTACCCTTATTAAACCTGGCAAACCTCCTATGCAACCCTCCTCCTACAGACCCATCAGCCTTTTACCACTCATGTCAAAAATATTCGAAAACTGCTCCTCACGAGAATCCATGAAACTGTCGACCTACATGAAATTCTCCCAAACTACCAGTTTGGTTTCCGGCAGCATCATTCTACTATCCACCAAGGGCACCGAATAGTTAACAGCATTATGGAGACTCTAGAAACCAAGCGCGTCTGCATAACTGTATGCCTAGACATAAAACAGGCTTTCGACAAAGTATGGCACACGGGTCTATTATACAAAATAAAACTCTATTTTCCAAATCAGCTGTACCTCATACTAAAATCATATCTAACTCAGAGAACTTTCCAAGTTAAAGTAAATAACACAACTTCCGAATACCACGAAATTACATCTGGAGTACCACAAGGTAGCGTACTGGGACCGCTGCTGTATCTCCTATATACTTCCGATACGCCTTCAACTGACGATACTGTACTTGCAATGTTCGTCGATGATACAGCTATCCTCTCAATAGACGAAAACCCAATAAATGCAGCAGCTCATCTACAAGCACACTTAGACATCTTGCAAAACTGGTACAAATGGAGAATTACAGTCAATAGCGACAAATCCTCGCAAATCACTTTCACAAATAGACGTATTGCAAGCCCACTAAATAACATCAACAATACTCCGATACCTCAGCAGACGGACATCAAATATCTTGGACTACACCTAGACCATAAGCTCACCTGGAGCACTCACATCAAAGCCAAACGAAAACAAATAGACCTTAAAATTAAACAAATGCACTGGCTCGTTGACAGACGCTCCCAACTCTCACTGTCAAACAAACTACTGTTATATAAAAGCATCATAAAACCCACCTAGACATATGGTATACAGTTGTGGGGATACGCTAAGGCCTCCCACACAAAGAACAAAAATTCTTCGCAAAATAGCCAACGCCCCATGGTACATCTCTAACAAAACCCTTCATACAGACCTCGGAATTCCATACGTAGCCGCAGAGATACAGAAGCTTGCTCGAACATACACGAACCACCTGGCAGGACATAAAAACCAGCTAATAGAACAGCTCTCTAACCAGCCAAACATCACCAGACGATTAAAACAAAATTGGCCACAAGACCTTCCAGTGTAACTACCCAGAATAACTTAGTGTTTAGCCTACGGGGAGTAAGGCGCTGGCCGGATCCCCCCAATGACATGTTATAAAATTATAAATTATAAACAATTTACTTATTACTCGTGTGAGAGTAGATTGTAAATAAGCAACAAATAATAATAATAAAAAAAATATTTTAAGTAGTTCGTTAATGATATAGAAGACTAAAAAGTTGATGGGTGCTATTTTTCCTCATTGCTTTAGACAGTTATCCGCTGCGCGTTACAGTGATTCGTATTCCTCACTCTTCAGTTTGGTAATCTAATCTCTTCCTACTACAAATTTTGGCCTAAAAGTGTTAAAATAGAATTGAAACTGTTTTTTTAATTGACTATTTGGAAGGACAGGATATTTAAAAAATTGTAATCCCTCTATTGCTAGATTCAACCGAGATGCTTGTGGCTTGAAGATATTCTTGTTGGTCTGTTTGGGTTTCATAATTTGTGGTTTTTAAATCTATAGTTGTAGTTTCTGCAATGCCAGCTGGGTAATTAATTGTAGAAGTTGTACATTTTGAAATTTTCATATAATTTACATCGGTAATGTAAACTTATTAATCGATATGATATTAATATTATAATTTTTCTATTGTTAAGGCTTTTCGGCAGGTCTGTGTTAGGCCTTGTCATTATGAATGTTTTAAGACAACGGTCATTGTTTTCATATTATTACCTTCCTGTTTTGTGCTGGCGTTCTGGTTTAGTTGTTGACTTGTTGCTACAGCTGACTTTGTTTTAGAATTATTTGGGAGTAAGGTGCAGTAGAATAGATCATCTAGTTGTAAAGATAAAAAATAACGTTTTTGTAAATTTTTGGCAACCCATATTTCTTGTAATTTGCTGGGTTATTTCCCAGAAAATTAATGTATTCAACATTATTGCTTCTTTTTTTTATAATTTTTGTTGGATGATTCCTGGAGCACTTAACATATTTTGTGGAAAAAACTATTTATGTGTTTATATTGCTGGCATTTCAGATACTGAAGCTCTTCACGTTCGACATAAGGGTATTCAAATTATCTTTTAAATTTATAAGATATTTTGTGTTATAAATTTATTTGTTATTTTTCATTATGTTGTAGCTAAACTTTATACAAAGGTACTAGAATTTTCTAGTTTTATGTCCAGTGTTGTGAATACTAAGCACAGTATGTCCGTAATAATTGAATTTTTTAGTCGGACTACTTATATCTCTTATAGAGTTCGTATCATGTACGATTAATCAGAATGAATAAAATTGTGCATTCTTTTTAAATTTTAGTAACGATTCTGTACTCTTTGTCGCAGATTAATTAGACTTTAGCTCACTAATATAATGGTAGCTTAATAATTTTATTCGTTTAACGTATCTCTGAATGGCTTTAAGTTATTTATTCCCCATATAATCATAAGGCTTGATTTTACCTCTTCCGACAATCGTTGCATTCTTTTACTGTCAATGTTTGATATGTGTTCAAAGTTTCTAGTAGCCCTAAGCCGTAATTTCTCAATTATATTTATTTTGTAAAACTGTGTTGTTTCTTTCTAATTTTTGTCTGCATTGGTAAAGCAATTTTTTGTTGACTTAAAAATTGTGGTTAATGCAGATAGATATTGCAGCATTTGCATTTATAAAAGATGACAAAGCATTAGCTATGACAGTATTTGCATTTGTATATGTGGCTGAAGTCGATACTGCGATGGAACAGACTGTTGAGGCATACAGTTGCCGTGAGATGTTTGTGGGTTGGGATGCTTCATACCTATGTTTGGAACACCAAATACGATGGCTTTTAGAAATTTAACAAATTAAATACTAAAATTAAAAGTGCAGATTTCCCCCTAAGTATCAGTTAAATTTGTTTACATTTAGGATGCTTTGGGCACTGATATCTTAGAGTAGGTATAGAGCGTGTTTTCTTGCTACATATTATATTCGGGTAACAGAATTTAAGCGAAGTTGTAATATTCAAGTGATAAACCGCAATTAAGGTCGTTTCATCAAAAACTATAGTTAAAATAATTACTATGTGATCAATTCTGACAGCTTGTAGGCTTCTTTTTAAAGAATAAGTGCCGGATGAACTTTGTAACAATGCAACAATCTGTTATTTGGACAATGAAGAGGTTTAATTGCTCATCAATTTATATTTAGAAAAAATTGAGTAGAATGGGTAAAACCAACCGCAAAGATCCATCTAAAAGTTGCAAAAGTTATTTGCTACTGAGATTACTGCAGGCTTTTAGGTAAATAGCAGCTGACATTATTAAATGCGCCCGCCGGAACACCAGTGGTCTGAGCACTGACCTAATTCACGTGTGGGCCGTGTCTTTATTTCGTATATTAAATTTAATCTGCAACTGTGGGGATTTAAGTTTTCTGCGATGTTAAATATTAACTGTTATTACTATCACCGCTGTTGGAGTTGCTCGAATTTAAATTGTAATATAAATTATCAGCGGAGGAGATTCGCAATATTTGAACTTAATTTTCTGTTATATTTTATATTAATTTGATTTTTTACAGTTAATGTTAGAGGGAATAGTTCATTTTTAGTAGAAATCTTAGATTTTAGCAGTTTATTATATAAAATTATATGTCAATGCTTAATAATAAAAGATAGGATATATACCTTTTAGAAAATAAGTTACTATAAATAATACAAATAAAATTTCTACAATAAATTCTAATGCGTGATATTTTGGTATATTACCTTGAGTAGGACATCAAGATGAGATCAAAGTTTTTTGAGACGCCAATTTTTTGGGGCGATTATCAAAAAAAAGGAAACACTATTGGCTAATGTTACACAAGAGATAGAACTATGTTAAAGCAAGAAATTTAAGCAAAAGTCATAAATTTTTTTCAATTTATTTGCGAAACTAAATAGATCTTCGTCTGGATGAATATTATGCTAGAATAAAGAGGCGATCTCTAAAAAATGTAGCTTTTTCAAAAAACTAGAGAAATAATTTTATCACTTGCTGAATTGAAAGTTGAAAAATTTCTATCACGTACATTTAGACAAAATTTTAAATATAATTTTCAACGATTTAACCAGATTTCCTTAATGTAGTGTATTAATTTATTGTTGTTTATTATTTCAGATCTAAATAACAAGAAAGTGATTATCTCAGATTAGTCTAAGAAACAAAATTCTTAAAACTCTTATATTCATACAAATCATTAATTTGATTTTGAACTATGTATTAACGCACGTATCTTATACAAGACGTGAAAAAAAGTTGAATAACATTTTGTTATCTTGAAATTGTTTAAAGATAAGTGTTACAATAGAACCCAGAAATCTTTAATTTTTCTTTCCACCGTTGATAATAATCAAGAGATTCTTAAAGACGAAGTTATTGAAAATCGTGAGCTATCGGTGGCTAATATACAAGAGTGGTTCAAGTATAAAATAACTTTTAAAATAAATTTATTAAGCAAATATTTGAACAATTACATACAGTTTTATTTATTTACATATTTTTTACTATGTAGTGTATATTTTTGTTATCGAACTGAAAACATTATAATGGCGATATCATAAAAGTAGAGTTAGTACTAAAGAAATTTCAAACAAATTTTCAATTTATTTATTGTTCTCCAGTTCTTTTTTTAATGCATTCTCTGGTGGACCAAACATATAGCAATTCATGACGATAAGTTGGGGTTGAACAAGGTAGCGCAAAAGTCATCACTCGTTTTCCTAAAGTAGAATCTCTGTAAAAAAAAAATTGGTTCTGTTTGTTGATTATGTTTATTTAAATGTTTCAATTTTTTTCCAATTAAGTTGCAAATCGGTCAAATGACCCCCGACAGAATTGATATACCTGCAGGTTCGTTTCACAGTAGTTTCCATGACTTTTCTCTGAACTTTTGGCGATAAATTCTCCACCTCTTGTCTGAAGGTTTGTAGCTTGTTTGTATAGATCAGTGATTTTAAAAAAACCCAAAGAAAGAAGTCTGGAATTGTTAAATCGGACGATCTTGCGGGTCAGTGCAAATCTCCAAAACGAAAGATTAAGCGGCCGGGAAACGCTTACTTTAGAATGTCCACTGTCGCTCGTGCAGTGTGTGCGGTTGCACCGTCCTGTTGAAACCACATGTTCTCCAAATCTCCAAAAAAATATGAGCCAATAACCTTTCCCCCGTAAATGATGCACCATACAGTGAGTTTAAAAGGATGTAATGGTTTTCGTGCATTACACGCAGATTTTTAGTGCCCCAGAAGCTATAATTTTACTTATTCACGTATTCGTATAGGTGGAAATGCGCCTCGTCGCTCATGATGATCTTCAACGGAAAATCATTCTCATCGCTGTCGAGGTTTTAGAGGGCTTAGCTGAAATTTACACGAGATTGGCGGTCTGCAGGTAATAGCTAATGCAGTATTTGCTCTTTGTACGGGAATATCTTCAAGTCTTTCACCAAAATTCGCTGTAAAAAGCATCTATTGATGTCCAATTGCGTGCCCTGTTGTCTGGTTGATGGTTGATATTCTCGACTCAACGGCTGCTCTGAGGCCGGCCACGTCTGCTACTGTCCAGTTTTAAGCCAGTTTCATCGAGGCAAGTGGGTAAACGCCGCAGTGTTTGTCGAGTTAGTACCACATGATCAGAGAATCGACGACGAAATTTACGTTAAGCTAAAACCACCGACCGATTATTTGTCAAAAACGTTGACAAGTATAGTGATTCATGGTCTGTCTATGTGTATTCTGCTTCTCTTTACTTCACAAATGTCAAAAGTCGCAATGACATGAGCAAAAATTTGCAAAAATAAGAGCATTTTCTGATGGGGTGATGACTTTTGCGTCAACTAGTAGGACAAATGTTTAGTGTTTTAATTCTTCTTAAACCCTTACAGTGGTAAGTACCATTGATTATACGTTGTTCATGAAGAAAATTAATAATGACACCACTTTTGGAATTCATAAAAAACGGTCATAAGTAGAATTTTTCTGCGAATAATCGCGTTTTTACTCTCACTAGACAATTTTCATTTTTTAATCGCCACTCCATAGTAAAACGCTTGAAAAAGGGATGTGGTAGTACATCACTTATTACATGCTAAAATATGGTTTAAAAATCTTTCTTTGTTTGATAGAGGTTAAAAAGTCCCTGAGAGATTTATGAGATCTCTATGGGGCTCTATTATTAGAAAGTAACTTGCAGCAAAAAATTTACATAGAATTTCTGCAATTGGATTTCACCAAGGATTATTGTACTGCAAAGGTGCTTAGATGACCGTTCACCAAATGCTTGATGAAAGTAGGTAAACCGAAAACTGTAAGGGAAATCACCTCGCAAATTACAAGGGCTGCCCTTATTACCACGAACTTGTAAAATTACGCTTAACAATAAGATATTTTAATTATTTTAGCGTTTTATCACCAAAAATTATATAGTGAAGTAATATGTTTTTCAAAAAAAAAACAAACGCGCTAACCAGATAACATATCTTATTTTTGTCATATTCTAGATGTCGCAAAATGCTTAATTATTTGCACTTAAATCAAATGAGATCCTTTATAATAGAACACATTCTTTTTAACCCTTCCAATAGCTCATTCAAACTGCAACTTTCAAAATTTAACAATCATTAAATAAAACGACCATGGTTTAAAACAACAAATATTATTTTTTGTGTTATAATGAATGACTTAATAGTGCGTATAAAGAAAAACTCAACAAAGTCCTAAACCAGCCTGATATTATAAGGACCTTTAATAAACCAACATAAACGTTTCTTAGGTGATTTTAATAGCAAAGTACTTTATGGTGATGGCGCACGAATAATCTTAGCCAAATCAAATTTAAAAATTATGCTGCAAAGCACTAACTAAATAACACAATCAAATATATTTCTATATTGTCGGCACATTTCTGTTTATTAGCCTCATATTCTTGGTATCATACTCTCTAAAATTTTTTTTATTCTAATTTAACAAACTGTTATCTCTAAAGTTGATTAAGAGCGCTTAAATATATTTATATCATAATTGATTCTGAAAAACAAAAACCTACCACCAGTCCAGTCTTTCTCGATGTGGCACAACTGTTTGATATACAAAAAGGCCTCCAGCGCGATCCCGCTTTTTTTTCCTCTCCGGAAGAAAATTCTTCAAGGCTTTGTTTTGTTTTTGACTTTTTATCACGACCTATGCGATACCACTTTTAATCTGGGTTGCAAAATCAAACGTCAACAAGTTTTAGATAATTTAGAATTGTACTATAAGATTCATATTTGACGCCTTGTAGTTTGTGAGAAACCACGGTTTCCACTGTAAAACTGATATTCCTATAATTCCTCTTCAGAGATCAGGGCTTTTATTAAAGTATACAGGGCTACGACAATTCTAATCCCCGTGGATAAAGTTATTATGGATCACCTTAAAATTGGAATTCTCCCGTCAGGTGGTTTATACAGCCTACCACCATCCACGCCAAGTCATATAATGAGCATTGAGGCGCTAGTCCCAGGAACCTCAAATCTCGCTAATGAATTCAACGTCAACGTGAGATGTAAGTCAGTTTCCTTAGGTAAACTCAATTACTTTAATTGACCTAGTTGATTCATACACCCCTTTATCATCAATAATATTTATATATCTAATTAATGTTTCCTTTATATTGAAACATGTCCTGAGGCTATAAAAAGTAGTCAAAATAATGTTGATACCAAAACTTAGTAAACCAACCACGTAATTATTTTACAGGCTCGCTTCTTATTCAAACTGTTTGGAAAATTATTATTGAAAAGATTAAAGCGTATTATTAAAGACCGCAATGTTTCTTATTCGCATCAACGAGAACTATTTGCTGTTGATAGAATTATTAACATAACTAAAAAGTCTGTCCTAAATAGAATCTTTTTCTATGTACTACATAATTTCGATAAAATGTAATCCAACGGCCTAAAATATAGAACGACTAAGTTTCTCACTTGACAATTTTTGCAAATTTAAAATGATACCAAGAAGCTTGAATCACAAATACGAAAGTGCATTGGAAATCGATCCCAGAATTTTGGAAAAATATTTTGACAGCTTCTCTGGATTTATAAAATGTAGAATATTCCATAAACATGCATAGTGTAACTACAATCATATGTCTGTCTTCTAAGGCCTAATTAATTTTTGCGGATTTTAGATTTGGACTAATATGTAATTTGTCTAAGGGATTTAAAAAGTTCAGAGCAATTCGTGCTCTACATCTACTCTCCAGTCCTCAATCAGGGTTAAAGATAAAAAGTGAGCAAATCTTTGATTTTTAGCGATATCTCTTGAATAAGATATAATAGGGCTTTTAAAGATTTTTAAGTTATTATGAGGTGGAATTTTTTCTTTACAGAGTGTCTAAATAAGTGTCATCTTTAAAACCGCATTAAATGAAAAGGAAACTCATTGTAGGATTGCATTATAACCAAGTATATTAATAAAATAATTATAAAAATATTGATATGATAACACAGCCACAAAAAAGAACATTTTTTGTTTTGATCTGGGGGTCTGACCACGTTTACTATATGTTTTTGGGGTCGCTAAATTCAAATTCCATGCCTATTTAGCCCCATCGGGATTCTGCCATAACCTCAAAAACCCATAATTTAAGATATTAAACGCACATAACTCTAAGAATGAAGTTGAAATATAAAAATCCAAGATATTAAGCCCCATAACCCGATAACCCGTTTAACCACTGAACCGCTTAACCCACCTAACCGCAGTACTCAAATCAAAAGCATTAAAGCAGTGTTACTGTATAATACCAACGTTTATGCTTCTATACCAATAGCTCACTCGACTATAATGCAGGAAAAATATGAGAACGCGTAAGTGCTTTTGAAGAAAATTGGCTACAAGCTCCACATATGGCAGATCTGTGTTACTCGGGCAATAGTCCGGCTTTACAAAGTACCCCAGCTACTTATGTTTATGAGATAGTAGAGACAGACAGCAGCATTACAAGGTAAGAGATTGGCCAACTAGAACTTTCTTCACTCTTGAGTCTCATAATGTCATGCATAAATCGTTCCCAGATCCATCGAAGATCCTAATCCCCCCTTTTCATATAAAGACAGGTCTAATAAAACAGTTTGTCAAAGCTCTTGATAAGACGGGTAAATGTTTCGAGTACCTACAAACAGTATTGCCTGGAGTTCCTGATGCCTAAATTAAAGAAGGGGTGTTTGATGGTCCCCAAACTCGGAAAATGTTTAAGGATAATGTCTTTATCAGTAAGATGAATGATGGGGAGAAAGCAGCTTGGCCGAGTTTTCGACCAGTTTCACGAAACTTCATAGGAAACCGAAAAAGCCTACAGTTCATAGAAATAGTTGCCAATATGAGAAACTAGAATGCTTGATGAATTTAAAGCTGCATTTTCTGCATTCTCATCTTGATGAATTTTTGGATAACCTGAGATATTTCAGAAGAACAGGGTGAACGTTTTCATAAAGATATTAAAGTTGTTAAAACTCGCTATCAGAGACAGTGGGACGTTAATATGCTGGCAGATTTTTGCTGGATGCTCAAAAGAGAAACACTTGGACAAAACAAGAAGCGTAAAAATCCTTTGCATAGGTCATTTGAAGAGAAAGAACTCGATACAGCTTAAAGAAAAAGACCAATTAAAATAAAATATGTCTTATATAAGCAGCTTTAACAAACAGCCCTTTTAAGGGTACATGATGTATATGTACATCAGATAACGCCAATGTTGACGGTATAATGATTTGTAAAACTGACGTTAGTTGAATAAACCTGAAAATACAGACATTTAGGGTAAAGGTGTTTTTATGACACAACGGTATTTTTAGGGTGCTTGAGCCAAGATAGGAATTGTGCGATAAAAGGTACAATGACCAGAGTTATGTGGTTATTAAAATAGCGTAGATATCAAGTTAAATGTCAAAGATACGTGGTTATTAGTCTTGTTTATTGAGTAATGCAGTTAGGTGGGTTATGGGGTTCAGTGGTTAAACGGGTTAGCGGGTTGTGGAGCTTAAGAGCTTGAATTTTCTTATTTCAATTTTATTTACTTACAATCTGATTTAAATACATTGTATGCGCTAACATGTTGACTAAAGGCTTATATTGACGTGACAAGAGCTCCTCCATAGAAGTCCTCGCTTAGTCTTCAATAAGGTCAGCTACGTAGTTGTGGATGGTATGGTCCTAGCATCGGTAGAAACAAGGAATTTGTGTAGATTCCCATTCGATTGTGGTGTTTTTTACTTCTTAGCTTGATAACATCTTGAACATAAGGAATTCGTAGGTCTTCATGTAGTAATTGGTTCGATATGAACCACATTGGTTGGGTTATCATACGGAAAACTTTTGATTGGCTTGTTTGTATTAATGCAATATTGGAAGTGCTTGCACACTCTCAAAGTTCTATTCCATACATCTATATTGGAATTATGATTGTTTTGTAGAATAATATTTTGTTTTCTGACGACAGTTTCGAACTCTTTCCTAGAAGCCAGTAAAGGTCTCTGATTTTAAGATCTATCTGCTTCTTTTTTTGAGGATGTGTCCTTTCCATGTCAGTCTTGTATCCAAGTCAAACTCTAGATATTTTGTTTGGGGTAATTCAACATTATTTAAGTAGATGGGAGGACATCTTTTTTTAAGATTTGAGATTTATTTTCGGCGATTTTAATGTTCCAATTACGTAACCATTGCTGCAGTACGTTTAAGTGAGTTTTAAGTAGATCCGAAGCTACTGCAAGATTCTCATGGACAGTTAAAATTGCAGTGTCGTCAGCAAAAGTTTCTATAGTTATGTCTATGGTCGTTGAAATATCTGATGTGTACAAGTTATAAGGAGTTGGCCGTAGAACTCCTCCTTGGGAAACTCCAACTCAATTAGATGATAATCTGAGCGACTCTCGCCCACTATAGTTCTAAATTTGTGATTGTTAGATAGGATTTTATAATACTGAATTTATTCAAAATAAGCTCCTTTAGCCTCCATACAAGCGTTAAGATGTCGGGGCAACTCGTCTATAGCAGCATGCACTACATCCATTGGAAAAATATTGATTGCAGTCGCTAGCGCCTGCTTCAAAGAATCAACATTAAGGTGTCTTTTTGAAAAATCTGTGCTACCTAAAACTACCTATAATTTGTAATCTAATGGAGTGAGATTTAAATTATCAGAAGATCAATCCTGTACTGTTAGAAAATGAGGTACATTGATGCTCAGTCAAGTTTGAGTTGGTCGTACTTTGTGGGTAAGTGTAGACTTTTACCGAAAAAGTGTGTGATTCAAAAGTTTTACTACACTATCCAAAACATTCTGTTGATTCACAGCTGCCGAAATTTTAACTTCTTTTTTACACTTGAATGAATATCGGTCCCCCATCATAACACACTTCCCATCAAACCATTACAGCTGCTGGATGATAACCTCTCTAAACCTTTGGTACTAGCTGATATGCTTCTTTGAAGGACCTAACGTATATTTTGTCATTTTGGATGTTGAAATATTTCTCCATTGTAAAAAATTTTGTGGTTATTATTATACTCAGTCAACAATCTCCTTGATTTTTTTACCTTTCTTTAAATCATTTGGCAGCAAATGTCCCGTTGTCTTCTGTAAGCAGCTAGTCTTTCGTCTTGCTTAATAATATGAGACACCAAAGTTTTAGAAATTTGCATCTCTTGAGACATAATCTACTCACAAAGAGGATTTCGTTTAATTCAGGCACCTAAGCTTTGACCGTATAAATAGTCCGAATTAGTGGTGGACGATCTTCGACACCTTCAGTCTCATTAAATTTTTTTATAGCTCAATACACAAACCTACGCCTAATTCCGAGAAGATGCAGTCTTAAAAATTATACTTTTTCAGTTCTACACTTATCTAATGCTATTTCAGCAATACTGTTTTTTTGTCACTCCATTACATTGGTAAACAACCAAGCTTGACACAAGACACACAATGTAATTTATAACTTTAATACTTGACAATTGCAACTTGTAATTACAAAATACAGTTATATAAACTTAAAAGTATGTTTTTAATAGTTTATTAGTCGTTAGTCTTAAAGTTGAACCAAATCCATATTCGTCACTATTCACTATGGTATAAAACCAGCGTCAACTTTTATTAGTTGAAAAATGTCTTGTGATGGAGAATTTCTCAAAACTAAGAAATTTCCAATATTATCAATGGCAAATACTGGAACTAATTTAATAGTATCGTGAATGCGAATTAAAATATTACTTTCATGTGCATATTGTAGTTTTTATAAATTTGCTTGTGAGTATTTTAAATTTATTTTTTAATTTTGCGGTTAATATTAACAGTAAATAATAAAATACATAATTTGGACGTAGCTCCTTTTTATAT
The DNA here is from genome assembly GCA_036346155.1 of Sinelater perroti. Taxonomy (NCBI): domain Eukaryota; kingdom Metazoa; phylum Arthropoda; class Insecta; order Coleoptera; family Elateridae; genus Sinelater; species Sinelater perroti. The sequence goes on from JARFIY010000276.1 coordinate 1,913,955, forward strand.
TTTTCAAAACAAGATTTTTAGGGTTTCAGTGATTTTAATCGAAATAAAATTTACAATTAATTACATTAAACGCCGTATATAAATTAAGTTCAGATGCTACAAACATTACGAGAACGAGTTCGGTTGTAAAATTTAATTAAACGTTTCCTCCAATATCTATTAAATTTAGTTGCCGCGTGAACGATTAAAACAGAGATTGGCTAGCAAAGCGGCGTTTAATATGAAGGCGTTATGGAGCCAAAATGTGCAATTGAATGTGGAAAATTACACCTATTCAGATTCATTGATGTCCATTAAACGTGTCTATGAGGCATTTCACCAGTGTAACAAAAAGGACAAGAAAAACAAGTCACATGCTACAAAATTAAGAGCGTCTATCATCTAGAATTTACTAATATAAAATTACGCTCTGTATTTCTATTCATCTAGTATACTATTTATGTTGCACTAGTACAGTTTATTTTGTCTTCGGTACTAGACTTTTTTTCCCAGACCGCTGCGTGTTATTTATATAATCAAACCTGTTCTGGAGCCTACAGAAACCATCTGGTAAACGTCTGGGAATTATCAAATCGTTCTAGCACGTGCGCAAGCACAGCGAGAGGCCTAGCAGCTGCCTGGATTAAAGACATGTTCGCCGCTCGACCCTGACCACTCGGCGGCAACTCCGGTCTTTCCGATTTTTAAACACTGTTTTCTTAATTTTTCTATTGAACTAATTACGTTTAAAATACACCAGATATTTCTCTGGGCATTTTCAAATTATGCACCACACAATGCGTTAATATATACTAAGTCGGTATATTGAATACGTCTTGTTATACTTCTCTGGTGACAGCTCAATCCGTCCAGTTCTACTCATTGAACCCATAAAGTTTTAAAGTCTTGACTTACACTTAAAGGACATCAAACATCTTGACTAAAGCATTTCATATCCAACAACAGGACACAGTCGATTGAACGATTCTAGGCTTGTCACTTGGTAGTTTCCGGATTCTGTACACGACATTATTTGTCTTGTTTAGTACCTCGTACGAACTTTCATAGGAGGGTCGGAGTTTGAGGTTATGTAACCGTACTGTTGCCTTCTTTATAACTCGCTTTCGAAGTGACTCTTCATCTGGTCACACACAATGTTGATATTGTATCGCACCTTGTTGAGGATTTCTATCATTCTTTTTCTCGAGTCGCTATACGTAGTCTTCTCCGAGTGCCTTTTTCAGGTTTACTTCTAAAAAGTGGGTCACATGGTAACTTCAGTTCATAACTAAAGAGAAAATTGGTTGGTGTTTGACCAGTAAAGTTATAGACAGACGAACGATACGTCAACTAGAACAGATAAAGATATTGGTCCCAGTCTCGTTAATGGCGAGCCACAACTTTTGGCAGATACTTTCGCATTGTGTTGTTGATGTGCTCAAATATTCTATCTGACTATGGATCTAACGCAGTTGTTCTGGTTTTTCTTATACATGGACTACATGATATCTATTGTAATGTACTAGGTGTGATCTGACGTTTGCATCGTACAATTTGAGTATTTTGAAAGAATACGTACTCAGAATGTTTTGTCTTTCAGACAAAAAAAAATTCTGGCAAAAGAAAACTTAAAAACAATGGCAGACACTAAAAACGACTAAAAGCAAAAAACTGCTCAATACTGAAACCCAATAACTAAGAGAGCTCCTTAACAACAACAAAAACAAATGTATTCAAACCTTTCTGAGTAAACTTACATTTTCTAAAAGTACTAATTACTCGTTATGGAGAGCACCTCTCCGAAGTTTTCCAACCACACCCATCAGAAAATAAACCGGAAGAAGAAAAGATCTATTACAAATACTTAAAACTTCTTACCAACTCGAGCCACAAGTTCCACGAATCAAAATAACCAAATTTCAAAGCGTTGTTAAAACACTACATCCCAAGAAAGCACCGGAGTACAATCTGATAACTGGCCAAATTCTTCAACAATTGCTTTACAGGAAAATAAAATGTCTCACGCAACTATTTAATGCAATCCTGCACATTGGGTATTTTTCAAATCAGTGGAAGGTAACATATTGTCCTAATTCCAAAACCAGGGAAACCTCCAAATTAGAATAACGAAAATATACCCAACTATCAGTTCTGTTTTAGACCGATGCACTCTACGATAGACCAAATTCATCAAATATTTGATAAAATAATTAAAGTATTTAAAAACAAACAATACTGCCCCGTAGCATTTATTGATATTACGGAGGCTTTTGCTGGACTATTAGCTAAGTTACTATTAATCTTCCCCTTAAACTATTTCCTCCTACTCAAATCATACCTGCAAAACCGACACATTCTAGTAAAAGTTGGTACTAAACTAACCAAACTTTATGCGATAAATGCTGGAGTACCACAAAGCAGTATCCTTGAGCTTTTGTTATACATAATGTACACGCCCGACCTTCCAACTACAACATAAGTTCCAGTAACAACATTTGCAAATAATAGCACTGTCCTAGTTCATGATAATAATCCTATTGTCTCACACCCAAACCCTACAAACCATCTCAACTTCAATATAATCATGGCTAAAGAGATGAGAATAAAAGGTAATAAATCCGAATATGCACATATAATGTTAATTCAACGACAAGAAATTTGCCTTACTGTTTATCTAAGCCAAAAAGAAGTAAAACATCTTGGACTTCACTTGGACAGGAGACTCATATGGAAAAGGTACCTATTCTGAAGAGAAAATAATTAGATCTGACATTCACCAAAATATACTGGCTACTTGGTCGAAATTCGAAGCTTACCGTCAATAACAAACTTCTTGTTTATAAAATCATAATTAAACACAATTCAAATCTGGGGTACCGCGTCAAGCTCCAATATAGACATACTTGAACGTTTCCAGCCAAAAGTGCTTCGTATGATTCTAAACCCACCTTGGTACATGACAAACACGGTTATTTCAAATAATCTCCAAATCCCAACGGTCAAGAAGGAAATAGGCAACTACAGCAAGCAATATCAAACAAGACTCAGCATAAACCCAAACGATTTGGCAACAAACTAGCCAAAAACAATAAGAGACTTTTGCGATATGGTCCCAATAAATTAGCAAACATGTTTTGATTACTTTAAAGTTAAGATTAAGTTTTAGAATTAAGGTTTAGTTTTTAAACATATTATTCTTATGTCACTTAAGGTCTAAAAAACTACTTACTATATGAAGATGGATATTCAACTCTTCAACATGTATAATTTATTACATAATTTGCTGAATGAAAAATTATAGAAAATATAAAAAATATATATAAACAAGGGATATTAAAAAAAATTAAGTTAAAAATTTTCTCTTGGCTAAAATGGAATTTTCGTGCGATGCTTTTTTACGATTTCAACATTGATTATCTCCACCACAGTGCGTCGATCAACTCCCCATTCAGAAACACTGTATCTCTTTGGTTCAATAAATTTAATCGTGATCGCAGTTCGTTAGCGGATGAAGTTAAGGAAGATCGTCCAAAATCGGCTGTAGTGCCAACAAATAGTTATGCCATGCGCAAGCTGATAAAGGTTATTAGTGTGATTAACATACATACGATATTGCATGAACATTTAACCGTGAAGAATCTGAGTACGCGTTGGATCCCGCAGAAGTTAATAATCGCTCAAAAACAGGCTGGTGTCGATTGGCCAAAAGAAATGCCCAAGAAATAAGATCACGGTGCTTAAAATACTGTTTACAACATCGTCACAGGTGACGAATCTTATATTTATGTGATGAGCCCAAAAGTAAACAGCAGTTGACTGTACCTAACAAAAGTCGTTCGCTCTTGAAGCACTTTGAAGTAAATGGTCGCTTGTTTTTTCGGAAAAATTGGACATGTTACAATCGTGGCTTTAGAGGATTGTAAAATGGTCAATTCTGAATGGTATACAACCATTTTTTGCTAAAAGTCGTCGGAGAAATAAGAAAACCCAATGCGTGACACCGGATCATTCCCCATTATGACACTGCGAGCTCACACACATCGACGCAAACTACTGACTTTTTGAGCACTCAAAATGTCGAATTTATGAATCATCCACCTTATATCCTGATTTAGTTTCTAACAATTTCTTTTTGTTCCCACACATAAAGAACAAACTGCAGGGATAATTCCGGAATACCTGATTTGCTTTGAAAAAATACTAAGAAAATGGGTTCCAGCGTATGCACAATATATTTACCATCAGGGAGAATATTTTGAATAACAATAAAAAAGTTTTCAACATTAAATCTCTTTTTGTTAGTTTTTCGCAACAGATATCGTGTAGCCCACTTACCAGCATTTTGCATCCTGTTGTAATACCGTCGATTCGAAATTTCGATCTTGGTATGAGTTTTAATGGCACTCCAAACCTGCTGATTAATTTTTTTACCAACAGTTCAGCGATGGTTTTGGATCTTGGTTTGGTAACGCATAGGCTTCAACCCATTCGCAGAAATAATCCATAGCCACTAGAATAAATTTGTTTCTACTGTCACTTGCAGACAATTACTTGTTGCACATACTACACATTTTTAGCACCAATTTTTAACATTTTTCTTTGTTATTGTGTAAAATCTCTTAAAAATATTCTGAAAAGTCTCTAAAATTTCCATATGGCTTTCATTATTGAATTCTTGAAAAATTTTTGGTATTATGTTCTTTGGAACCACCAAGTAAAGCTTCTTTGAAATCTATCTTTGCTTTCATGTACGCGCTCTAAAATACTGTATTTTACTGTAATGAAATTTCATTGCTCTTAGTATGATTGCACTCCTAGCAAACATGGAACCACCTCTACCCAATTAGGTTTTCTACCAATTTTCTGCCATTCCTAGACGTACTTCAAAGTTGTATATTTTTTTCGTCACGTTTTATCTCGCTGGGTTTGCCAGAATTCATTACTTTCTTTTGCACAACTATAGTTGTTGCAGTTTTCCGAACACAATCTTTTTGCCAAGGTGCCGGCATTGGAATTCCACTTCTATGCTCCGTTTCAAAGTTACATTGCTGGGGCCTTTCAATTCATCTTACTACTTGGCTTTCCAAATTTTTAAAATTTAAGAACCACTTTAGTACAGCATTATAAGTCATCAAAAGGAACCTTCTGATATATAATTATTTGTAATATCTCTCCTAATCACGGACTAGTTGCGTTCAAGTTTTGATAAAATTTTACTGAAACAGCCGATGACTTTTTTTGGTCATTTTGTAACTGCTTTCTATTTCGAAGTTACTCTCATCTGTTATAAAAATAGAGTTTAAAATTTTTCCCCCTTAATATCTACGGTACAGCTCTAGATAGGATAGAACAAAATATGCCTGATATATCGGCATTAAAAACTTAAGGGTGCATTCTACAGAATGTTTTCAAATAAATTCGTTTAGTAGGTTTTGATAAAAACAATTTGTATCGTTTTCTTAGAAATCGTGGCAAATATCAATATCTGTTGCAAAGTTTAATTAAAATAATATGAATAATGACACGACCACAAGGACACTTAATCAATTTTTACAGGTACAAAAATGTGCCCCTATGTATTGAGATTAGGGCTGTAATGGCTCAGTGCTCAAGATCATTGTTCCTCTGTCCTGAGCCGGCGCAGGCGAGTTTGAGTCCCGCTCAACCCGTGGGTGTATGTGATGTCCTAGTTTTAAGTGCATGTTAGGAGGCAGAATAAGCAATTGAGGCTTTAGTGAAAGATAAGAGCGATAATAATAGTAATAGAAAAAATGTATTGAGATTAAAAAACTTTAAATAACCAATGCATTTCCTCCACCACTTACAGCCCGAAAGTTTTATGTGCATCTTATATAGGGCATGCGAAATAAGTACATTTCTGAAACCGGCAGTGATAAAAAATGTGATTTGTCTAATAACGGCAAAAGGCCCAACAAAACTCAATTCCAAGAATTATATTTGTATGATTTTTTTGTTGGGGTACACCTACTGGTACCGCAACCTCAAGGGGTTGTTGTGCTTACTACCGTGCAACCTTGTATTACTTACAAACTAGGATATCACCTACAAGAGACTTGAACTTGCTTGACCCGTGGACAGAGGAGCAAGGCTCCTAAGCCCGACTTTATTTTAAGATTATTCTTTCAACCACTTATCACGAGTTAAAAGTAAAAAAAATTGCTGCCCGCCGCCGCGTCTCGGTGCAGTCCGTGCTTGCGTTGTAGTATAATACGTTGACGTGATGGTGACAGATAAAAAAAATGCACAGCAATTATTCGTGTATTTTGGGATAGCTCCGAGCACCATAGCAAAATTAAATCTCGAAGGGCTTTTTTCCACCGATCGCAGGCTGCGGGACGAGCCAGATATATTTTTTTTCGTTGGAGCGCAGCCTCAAGGGCTTAGTGTGTCTACTAACATACACTTAACGTTTGGTATATTGGGCATCGACATGGGCTTGCCAAATAACAAAATTAATTCTTCGTGTATTTGAAATTGAATCTCAGCCGGCTTTTTTCGCCGAATGTTCCGCGGGTGGGTGGCCCCGTAGGAATAAAATAATGTTTCATATTACGATATAATCATTAGCTGCTAACGTGTTCAAGCTTAACTAATTTCCACGGCCAGGTTGGGGGCTGGCGGGCCTGAGAAATCGTATCACAAATTAGAAGTTATATCTCCGTAATTGATGGGTGTAATGCCAAATCCAGTAAGGTGCAGCATATATTTTTTAAATTCTCATAATTGTGTATACAAGGTGCGTTATGAAAGTAATGCGCATGGTCCTATAAAAACTGATTTACTGATCCGTTTGTACAAAATTTCAAAGCTTTTCAAAATACGCTCCTCCTGCATCAATGCACTTGCACAGTTGCAATTTCCGTGCCTGGAAGGCACCCTTAAGATCGTTGGCCGGGATGTCCTTTAGGATTCTTGTAACATGAGCTTGAATGTTCTCCACGGACTCCCAATGTTTTCCTTTAAGCTCTTTCTTCACGCGGGGAAACAAAAAAAGTCACAGAAAGCCAGGTCGGGACTGTATGGGGGCTGGAAAACCACTGGAGTGTTGCTCCGGGCCAGGAAGTCGCTAACGATGAAGGCCGTGTGGCTGAGTGCATTGTCGTGGTGGAGTTTCATTGAGTCCTTGATGTCCCTCCTGACACGGGCGACCCTGCGTTTCAATCTCTTCAGCACTTCCACGTAAAACGCCGCGTTGATTATCTGTCGTGGCGGTACAAACTCGAAATGGACGATTCTTCGGACGTTAAAGAAGACAATGAGCATTGTTTTGACCTCTGACTTTCTCATGCGCACCTCTTTGGGGCGTGGGGACGATGTGGTGTGCCACTCGGAGCTCTGTCTTTTCGTTTCTGGGTCATACTCGAATATCCAGGATTTGTCTCTGGTTATGACTGAGTCAAAAAAATCCGGATCATCTTCACTCAATTGCAACAAGCCTTCACGGCACAAAACTCGAAGTTTGTTCTGTTCGTCCGCTAACACCTTTGGTACAAGCTTTGCACAGACCTTCCGCATTTGCAAATCCTCGGTCACTATTCCACGTATCGCAAATGTTGACAACGGTCTGATTTCAAAACATCGCGCACACGCTTTACGTTGTCGTGGATTCTGGCCGTTGATGGGCGTCTGGAACGAGGTTCATCGGCCACCTCTTCCCGGCCCACCATAAACGACTTGTGGCATCTTCCGACTTGCGATCTTGATAAGCAGTCGCCTTTGAAGGCTTCTTGAAGCATCTGGTACGTTTTCGTAGTATTCTTCCCAACCACACGTAAAATTTGATGGCGTATCTTTGTTCAAGCGAATCCTTCATTGCGCCGTGTTACAACTTGCAAAAACACTCTTCACGCGGAACGAACTCCTGACGCTCCGGCTGTTTAGTTTTATAACGAACCTTGTAATTCAGAATTGACCGTTTTACGGTCTTCTAAAACTACGGTTATATGTACAGTTGTTCCGAAAAAGCAGGCGACCATTTGCTCCGAAGTATTTCTAGGGTGAACGACTTTTGTTGGGTTTGGCTCGTCTTGGAAGACCATACAGTCGATTGCTGTTTAATTTCGGGCTTATACGCATAAATCCAAAATTCTTCAGTTTTGACGATGCTGTAAACGGTTTTTGAAGCACCGCGATTGCATTTCTTTCTATCAATCAATATGAGTCTGTTTTGAGTGGTCGTTAACTTATGTGTTATCCGACGCAACACAGTGATAATTCTGCCTAAGATGCTATTTTTATTATTACAGTAGTTCAAATTTATTAGCAAATCATAAAACTCGTACATAAAGTATTTTGAGATCTATCGTAAGAAAACTATGAAAGTCAAGACTATTGTGGATAATTGTATAAGCAGTACCTGATTTTTTGAAGTTTTTCGGCTTTATTACTGTCCAATCATCCAAACGATGTCACATAGATCCAAATATAATCATTAATTATAGTCGATAATATAGCGGTTTGTCTTTAAGCACAATCTTGTACTTCACTATCGCCGAGGTAAATCCACAAGTTAAATAAATCATGACAATAACATTAAAACACAAATAAAATTAAATTTGTTTACAAAAACTTTTATTATTGAGGATCACATTGTTTAATGCCACGGTCTTTTTAAACAAGGACCTAAACCTATTAAAGAGCAAAACAACTTCCTCCTTGTTCGTATGTTTTGCTTCCGTGATGGATGGTTTTTGACCAGTTTTTTTACCAGTAGTAATTCAAATTATTGTATAGCCATGCCTGTAGTAGAGTCTTTCGGGAATACGTTCTTTCACTCAGGCCACCCTTATCAACGAATTAAGAACTGTTTTCAGCACGTTAACATCGTTGTCGGTGGACATCTTTAGGCTTTTCTCAAAGAAATATAATATTTCCTTCGGTGTTCACAAGCCCCGGTACCATCACAGAGGCAGGAAACTTTGTCTGTATGACTGTAGGCATTTCAGAGTATCTTAGTCATTTGGCGATTCACCTTCTTGCCCTGGATAAAGGTTTTTTTGTTCAAAAAAAAAACAAACATCATAAAGCCAACTCTGTCGTACTTCATGTCGTTCAGCCGTGCTTGGGCCGTTTCTTCAGTAAACAGTTAGGGGTTTCTCAGGACAAAAGACTTATAGTGAAGATCCTGGTGGACTGCTAGATTGACCGGCGCCACATCGACATGTGAAACTAACTCGTTGTTACCTAATAGAAGACTGCACATGCGCATAAGACCGGCTATTGACTTTTCCACAATTATTAAATCCATTAATAGGCATTATATGGAAATTAAGTAAAGTAATACCGCTTCAATTGTGTAATAATTCAGCCACTCTGTTCCAGTGGTAGAGATTGGAAGACAAAATTGACGTTTTTTTTGTAAGGTAATCAAGTACTAAATTTAAAGAAAATCAGCTAACTCTTAAAACTCTTAACAGTTATTGCTCATGGTAGGGGGTTATTTTTAACTGTTTTTGCTTATCTCCGAACCCCAGGGAGCTCTGACAATAAAAAAGTAAATAAAAAAATAGAATTTAATAATTTTCATTGTTTAAATAGCAAAGTACAGATTCATACCCATCCCTCACTTAAATAACATATCTACACACACAAGTGTAATATGAGAAGATATTATTTAAAAGAGCATTTCTCGATAAAAACAAATGAAACGCAAAGATAATTGAGAATAACTGTTGACTCATCCTTGTATATATTTTTTTAACTGAGGATAGTATTCGCAATATCTTAATAGCTCACTACACAAATGTAGCTTTTGCTTTCATCAGTTTACTTAATAAATTTCTTAAAAAAGTTACTTCGTAAGATGGCGTCTAGCTAATGCAGGTCGTATTTTAGCATTTTCAGCAAAAAAGCTCCAGCGCGATGTTTCTCTCGCCACAACCTCTCGACCATGCAGCCTATATTCTCGGCGGTCGAAAGCTTCTGCGATAAACAGCATGTCAAAAACGAGTATATTACGAAAAGTCGGGCCGTGAGCAGAATTCCATTTGTGCTAAACTTTGTTACCCTCAATAAGGCCGAACTGTGCTGGCCTCATAGACAATTTCTTCTTGCACGCCGCAGTTCACCTTAAACACCGCGTTTCGGATCTCTCCTGTGCACAGTAAATTAGCAGTGTGACGGAAAATTGGGAAACGCTGTAAATAGCTGGAACGCCCCCGACTCGCAAGCCCAAGTCCGGCGCGCCAGCCCGTGTAGTGCGGTGGAAGCTCGCCGCAAATGCGGGGTGTAAAGCTAATTGAGATACATCTAACAGCTTTGCGAGGCGGCTCTATTATCCCTCTGGCCCGAACTACATTTACCCTGCAAGGAGGATTAAATTCGTCAGCGGAGACTTTCCTGTTCTCTAACTGTTGCTTTATGTGGGGCTGAGTGGGGCGTTGTGTTAACAACACAAGTTAGGAATATGTAAAAGAATCCGCGTGTTGTTTTAAATAGAATCTTTGGTATCAAATTTGGTTTTTGTTTGTAATTCTTGTATTTATGTTATTTATTCGATACAGAGTTCGGTAGAATAATTCCTCCTTTTTAAATCAACTGCCGCGCGTATTGTTAAGGTAGGTGGCGTTCTAGTTATACACTTTTTAATAGTACAAGGCATGTTATCTTAATGTCTATCATAGCTTGGAATAGTAAAACTGTGCATTTATTGTGGGTATTTATTTTATACTTCAAAGTAGATTATCATGGAAGAGTTCCAACCAAGAAAAATATAATGGTGTGGGTACACAATTTGCGACAAACCGGTTTAGCATTAAAATAGAAATCACCCGGTAGACTTCGTAACGTTCGGACACCCGAGAATATAGTAGCAATGAGCTGTTGTCACAACGCTGTCGCCACAACGTTCTCTCCTTGAAAATATCTGCTTAAGCGTGCAGAGAATTCTACTTTCCGATCTCATGTACCATCCATGCAAACTGATGGTGGTCCACGAAATTAAAGAATGTGACTGGTATGTCCGGTAGACTGCTTGCGAGAAAGTGTCGGTTTTAGCTGATGCTGTTGTGATCAATAGTGATAAAGCTCGTTTGATTTATCGGGCTGCGCCAACAACCAAAATTTTCGTTACAAAATCCTCGACAACTCTATGAACGACCATTCCACAGTCAGCGTGTGCTGTTGCGAAATTTAGCATCATAGAGCTGTATTTTCTTGAGAAAGTAAGACGCGTGGTGGTTGTCATATCTACCTCTTATATTGCGATACATAGAAATATACATAGAAATGCAACAAGATGGCGCTACCGCACACACGGCGAGAATTTCTCGAGAAATTTTGCAACAAATGTTGCTTGTCTCATTTATTAAATTGTGGTATCCCATAGCCGTTTAGGTCGCCAGACCTAACTTCCGATTTTTTTCTGTGGTGACAACTGGAGCCTGAAACTTTTTAATGCAGACCGCCGACTATTAAGAGATTAAAGGATGCTATTTGCAATGCGATCGCAGTGGAAATGACTCGGCAAGCAATGCGCAACTTGAAGGTGAGGCTGAAGTGTATGTCTCGTGTGGGATTTGGACAATATATCATCCTCAAAATTGGTTGATGACCAAATGGAAAGCATTCTCGTGTGTGATGGTAGAATAAAATATTTAATAAAACATATTTTTTTCTATTGCCAAACGGAAACGGCGGATCCTACATAAAGGTTTTGTAATAATCATCTCTGAGAACCACGCTTATTCTCTTGGGGTTCAAAATAAAGTGATGTAGTCTAGCATTATTTTTTTAAAGGATCCTCAAGTATTTGAGATTCTAAATTGTAGCTTAGGAAAGTCAGATTTTCTGGTTGAAGGTGAGACTTACAGCTAGTGAATATCGATGACGGTAAACTAATTCTTAATTCTTATTCTTAATAACATCTATATTATATTTTAGATTGCCTAATTTCTCTTAATCAGCCTTTGTTTTCTTGAAACCAGATGCTATTTTTGTATGGAAGTTCTACTGGTCTTTTAAACTTTATTCGCTTTCTGTTCTTTAACAAATTTCTATTTATAGAACAATTTAAACGCAAAAATACTATTATTTTATTTTTTAAATAGTTAGGTTTGACTGTATATAACTATTTGACAACTTATAAGTCTTATTAAAGATCTTAGTTTATAAATTAAGGAGGGCAATATGGCTAATCTGAATGTTTAAATTTTGGCTATTTTTTAACATATTGGCAGTTGGGGCAAATAACCTGAATTTAGTCCAAAAATTCAAGACACCAATCTTAAAAAGCGGACTCGCTCTAGACGGTCTTTTGTAATAAATAGAGCAGCTTTTTTTCAAGCTGTGAAACATTTCTACGTATAAGCAACCAATAATTGTTATAGGAGCTTGGATTATTCTAATGGACAATAAGCCGACGTTTGCGAAGATAGGAAAAGTTAACTGAAAATGCAAAGAAGTACTTCATACTTTAACGTAAGAACAAGCTAAAGACTGGTTTAATATATCCTCCGTTCAATTATTACCAATGACGAAAAGTGGCCCATTTTCATAATACAAACAGATCACCACTACGATTAAGTAGAACACAAACTGTACAACCTATTGCAAAATGCAAGTGTTTTGGTTATAGTTATGCTTATCGTAGAGCTTTATTGTTACGTGCTATTTTGAAACAACGCTACCCTGATAGATCAATCGAAGACGGGTATTGTTGCAGATTGTTTAACATCAGACCACATACGGGCGAAAGAACTCGGAAAAAATTAGAAAACACGATGGAATTGAACTGTTGCTCTACTTTGCTTGTACTTTTGATTTGGCATTACTGAATTTTCATATCTTTCGACCACTCCTCAGCCATACGCCCTTTGCCAACTTTCAGAAGCTAGAAGAAAGGTACCGCCACTTTTCTGATTCAAAACCACAAGAGTGGTATTAAAAAGGCTTAGAAAACTTGGTTCGCAGATATATGAATATTATACAACACAATGACATATAGTTTAATAATTAATTTTGTACTTTTTCAAAATAATAAATAAATAATTTTTTAAATTCAAAAAGACTGTTATGCCACCCTAATATAATGTTCCATATTTAGGTGAATATATTTTGGAAGAGAATGTCAAATACTTTGTGCAGAGAATTTCAGATAATGTTAATTTGGTTATTTCTGAATTTAAAAAATAATAATTAAATGGAGAGTTCGGAGAAAGCATCTTTTTATATAATTATTGGCAGATAAAATTGAGAAGGAAATTATTTTTGGGAAACGAAATTTCATATTTGAGTAAAAAAATAAAAAGAAACATAAACCGAGAAGTAGCAGTTAAAATATAGAAAAATCAAAAAAAGCAACACACATAGGCGCACACAAACAAAAGAAAAATACAAAGTTTTTGTACAGAAGGAAAACTGTATAATATGTATGTAACTTAATAATAGCTCTAAAGTTTGTTGCATTAAAAAAATATACTTGAACTCAGCCAATTAGCCCGCTATTTTCGACATATGTAGCTTAGTCATTGCTGTTTTTATGACATAAGTTTCAGTCATTTACAAGTGTGTATCAATTTTATAAGCAATGGATATAGATAAGCAATATTTACGCCATTGCATTCTATTGTCTTCAAATTAAAAAAAAAAATGCTGCTCAGGCTGTGGAATTGATTAATTCGACTTTGGTAAACCTTTTGTGAGTCATTCAACAGTAAAAAAGTGATTTGCAAAATTTCGTGATGGAAATTTTAGTCTTGTAGGCGATTCACGTCCAGGTGCAGTAAAAAAATTGAAGACAAAGAACTTCAAGTTTTACTGGATGAAAATCCAGGTCAAACTTAAGAAAAGGTTGCAGAACAGTTAGGAGTTGCTCACTTTGATTGCATGCAATGGGATAGATAGAGAAGAAACGAGAGTGGGTTCCTCATAAACTGACGGAAGAAAATAAAAACAGAAGAGTTAACATCTGGATGAATTTTCTTTCTCGGTACAAAAGAAAGAATTTTTTGCACAAAGTAATTACGGACGATGAAAAGTGTATTTTGTTCGACAATCCTAAACGCAGAAAAGCATGGGTTGCTCCAGGCCAGCCATCAACATCAGTTGCAAAAACAAATATTCATGCCAAGAAAGTGTTATCGTGTGTCTGGTGGGACTGGAAAGGAGTCATTTACTACAAGTTTCTGGAACTTGGTTAATCTGTTACAGCTGAACGTTACCAGGCCCAATCGATTAATTTAAGTAATGCTCTTGAGAAAAAATACCATTTACGGGTCAAGAAAGGCGGAAAGTGATATTACTGTATCACAACGCTCGTCCACATACAGCAAAACCAACTTAGGATCTTCTCCTTAGGCTAGAAAGTTGTCCAGTATGCCGCGTATTCTCCAGACTTGGCTCCTTCTGATTACCACCTATTCAGATCGATGTCGTCTTATTTGAAAGACCAGCGTTTCACGAAAGTTGAAGATGTGAGAAAATGGCTCAATGACTATATTGCTTCGAAACCACCAAGTTTTTATCGCGAAGAAATTCATCATCTACCCGATAAATGACAAAAGACCATAGATAGTAATGGAAAATATTTCGATTATTAATCTTTGTGACAAGTATCTTTTCAATAAAGTTGAATTTGACCAAAAAAGCTGCGTTTCTACTTGCACACCTATTAGAAAGAACAATAAAAATAATATTAAACTAATCTCATAAATAAAGAAAAACAAAAAGTAAATTTACTTCAGTATTCTAAATACAATTCGTCATATTATAGGACTTTACCATGGGTCGGCTAACTCTTTGTCCACGCCGGAACTATTTTTTTCTTTTGAATTCAAGTAGTCTTGCACTACCGAATTAACACCTACAGAAGTAAATTATTTATTACCTAGAAAATGCGTTATGAAATGAAAAAGTGAAAATCTAGACTCTGTTAGGTTAGTGCTATATGAGGTATCAATTTGATGACTGTGCGATTAGAAACAGGCTAGTAACATACTTAAAAGAAGAAGAACAAGTTCATGTGCTTTATTTGTTATGCTACTGAAAAAAGACTAATTTAGAATTGACTAAAGCTAGGTATGTAATATAATATAAGTTTGTTTAAGTTCAAAAGGCACTCTACCATTTGTAGTTCGATTTGGGGTAAATCAAACGTTTATAAGTTTACCATACACACAAAATAATTTTTAAAGCGTCACGTACAGCTTACTGAATTTAGTATTTTTTTCCGATTTAACCACTACTTTTGAAGGTCAATATTGTTTAAAGACCTTAATTTTTTTGTACGTAACGAGTCATTGTGTGGCTAAGACAATAAATGACGGTAGATCACAAATTAACGCTGTAAATTAACTTACAAATATGTAACTTTTTCTACAACACTTTTTCTATCCTTAAGTCGTCACTGCGAAAATTCTGCAATCAAAGTTGCACTACACGCGAATGCTTCACTAGAATTTCTTTTTAATTTTACATATTTTTTTAAATGTTAGGGTGATTGTAGAAAGTGATACTACAGCTTTTTTCCAATAATGTAGCAACACGCGCATTTTTAATATTTTACCTTTTATATTTTTGAGTGTAATACTAGAACATATCAGAGTAAAATCTGCACGCCATGCATTTTGTTATGCCGTATTATACTGTAGTGTGGGTTGCGTGACACTTTGCAAATGATTTTCATATGGCGCAAGTCATAACAACGCCACTTGATATATGTAGAAAAGAAAGTTTTGTATCGGTGGTATCCGTACATGTAAAAGACTGTAAGGAAAGATTATAATTTAAACTCATGATTTTAATGTTAGAATACACGCATCTGTAAATATCGCACATAAAAAAGAAGAAAATATCAGATGGTATATCTATATGTTTCAATGGGTGTAGATATTTCAATAAAATGCAGAAAGATCACCGATTGGATAAGAGCTTCAAGAATAGTAAAAATAATCTCGCCTTTTGCTGTGTGAGAGCGATTTTAAAAATTATTTTTTTAGGATACCAGTGAAATGTTAAAAAGTTAAATAGTAAATTGGATAATTTTTGTTATACTATCTTGATAATAGCATTTTAATATTTTTGCAAAGGATTTTATAGATATAAATGTTGCAGATTTTGAACTGAAACTTATAAACTTTTAATTCAGCTCAAAGAATGATCTTTTGACCATATCTAATAAATTTCCTGTTCAAAGACTACAGGTTATATGCTACCTTAAATATTTCCTCAAATAGCCATAGGTTTAACAGCTTGCATTACTAGTAGTGCATGTGTATTTGCTGTTTCTTATGATAATGTTTATGTAAAGTTCTGTACGACATTAAAGATCCTATTTAATGCTTACCTTAACGTAAGCTTTTTTATCGTTTTTGATTTTAATCTTAGCAATGTTAATTAATGTCAAGGTAAATTATAATAAGTCAAAAGTTATTACAAATCATTTGGTTGCCTTTTAGCTTTAAAACAATAATTAAATATCGACCGTAAAATTATAAATGTAGCATTTTGTACTATATTAATATGTACTATTTATAATGGGATGGCCTTTCCCCACATTTTTGCAAGATGAGAACGTATACATTTTTAAGTGAATCGGCTTTTTTCCTGGATTAGAAACGTGTAACAATTTCACTTACAATCGAAACTCCGCTCGGCGGAAGCAAACCAGATAGCCGCGGCAGGCGGGCTTATTGCGTTCGACAAGGAGCGAGAGCAGCCTTGACGTAAATTAAGAGCTCAGAGTGCGTCTTTGTATACTTTTCGTTCAAATGTATAGACTGTCTTTGTTTACTACACACGGACTACTTGCACGGACCTTCTCGTGTAAATTAAGCGCCGAGAACCACGCCACATTTTTTTGTTTACTTTCTATTAAATGTATAAATATGTACTTTATAAATGAAAAATTTGTGGCTATGAATTGTAACGAATTCCAATAATTTTTAGAGCAAGAGCTTGACTGATGTGTAAGTACATTCAGTGGGGTTGCGCGTGGAACTAGCACTTATTTGTGCGAAAAATAGTAAAACAAACAGTTTTCCTGCTGGTTCTCATACATATTAATTAAACTTGTTATCAAAACGCATGGTTTATGAAAAAATATTATAAAACTTAATATCAGATTTTTTATAAAATAACGCTGAGAATCAGAAGGTACCAATAATATATACCAATAATAAGTCAGTAAAGTTATCTTAACCAAGTTTCTAACAGCCCTAATTAAGTGAAAAATAAGTTATATAATTTTAATTTATGTCAGACCAAAGAAACTTGGATTGGCCTATATATCCAAACTATAACTATAACAAATTATAAAGTCTTTAATTTGCTATAAATTCTATATGGTTATAAAGCTGAGTGCCTGAATAATTTCATTTCCCTTCTGGTCGTTCCATTCTTTACAATTTACTGGACTGGTGTATTAATTAAGAATCTTTATCACGTAACTATCATCTGTCTCAGTACCTTTTAAATAGCAATTGCTATTATTTTTTACGTTTTCTTTGTTAATGTTAAAATGTATATTGTTACTTTATTATATTAATGATTGCATGTGTCAATATAAAAACATTCAAAGAGACAGCGTATATCGTGAGTTATTTTAAAAAGATGAGAGTCTGAACAGTACTGTATACGATATTATCATTCGTGTAGAAATTGGAAAAACATTCAATTGAGTAGTAGAAAGTGAAAAGTTTACAAAAAGTAGTAACAAAATGTAAGATAAGTCACGAATATGCAGAGAAAATATTAAATAAAGTAAAAATTCTTCTAGTAACACAGGATAACGTTGCATTACGTACATAAGACTCTAGTCATATGTGAGAAGTATATTAAATTTATTTTATGGGTAGAATATTTGCGATGGTTTCACAGTTGAGGCTAAATGAACGCTTTTGGGTCAACTAAAACAAAATGTTTGTGAAAACGCTTGGAAAGCACTATAATTGAGGAATTAATACCAAACTTAAAAAGAAAACTCCGATAATTCCAATTTACATTCTGAAAAGTGGATCGCTTAAGTAACAAAGTGAGACTAGCGGCGGACTATAGACCAGATCATGAGGCCTTACAACAAAACAACAAGAAGTAGTGTAGGAGAAAATAAACCAAGAGATAACTATCTTAACAGAAACGAAAAAAAGGGATAAGGAACTATATAATTATTTGGAGTGGTGTCAACGAAGAATAAGTTAGAAAAATCTGTTTTTATCAAAAGCTGGTGAATTAAGTAAATACAACTATGGAAACAGATTGATGAAAGATTTGTAAGAATTACGATAGAAATGTGTGGACAAGGAATTAAAATTGTAGGAAAATATAAATAATGACGCCAAAAATGCAAACAGAGATAGATTTTTTGACAAGTTTGATAATATATTAGAAAAACTAAATAAAACACATAAAATCATAATTATAGGCAATCTTAACTGTAGGGTTAGAAAAGCAAGAGACGATAAGGTTGTGAAAAGATTTGATGGCCAGGGGACGAAAATCAATGATTGCTGTAACACTAATTAGACAAAATGCTAAAACCAAAAGATGTTAGAGTATGCAAAAACTCAAGTGTGATACAAAACATCATCTGGTAGTAGAAAAATGTATTTGTATAGAATAAAGCACAAAAAATATAAAAACTATATTAAGTACAGAAGAACTACATAAATAAAACAGTGTCAATATAAGAACGAACTATTATATCAATAAGAAAGTTATATTATACTCGCCTTGAAGAAGGGCTCAACCCCGAATTAGACGGTAGATCTACAAAACTATATGATCACCTACTGTTACAAATAGGAAATAAGCGAAAAAGTGAGCAAACTCGTAAAACTAAAAAAATAACAAAAATATCTAAATTGACTAACAAATAAAACACAACACGTTAGAATAAAATATATAAAATGTGGACAAGCAGTAAAAAAATAAAAGAAGAAAAACAGCCAGTTGAATAATATTCGCGCACATACAGATAACAAACTGGAGTACGGAAAATATACAGAAAGATGCCAAATAATTAACAATACACGCAGTAACACAAGACACAAAACAAATATTCAGGTGATATAGATATAACAGTGGATTATTCACTATATATAACTATTATAGAAAAATAGAGAACAAAATGTAAAAGAAGAAATAGCAGAAGTTATAGAACCAGAAATAAATACACAATATATTAAAGAGATATAGAAGTATGTAGGAGATAAGCTAATACAAATATTGACAAAGATATTTAGGAAAATTGAAAAAGCAGAATAAATGTTATTAGAATGGAATACATTATATATCACTGATATTCAGCATAGCATATCATATGAGAGCAGGTCAAACTGAGTCAGCTGGGCACCCGTCTCGCTCGCATGTTCTAGCGGCTTGTTTCCAATTTTTGTTCAAACGTGTTTTTTGAAATTCAGTGTAACGGAAGGTAATTGAAGATAAGTAATCATTATCCATACGTGGTCGTAATTTAAATTTTCAAGCGGTGTAAATATTGAAGAGAAATGTTGCGTTGTTCACTTTTTTGTTTATAATAAATAGTTGAGAGTTTGATCGAGTTAGATGGTCTGCGTTATTTCTTAACAAAATGTAGAGAGAGAAACTGTTAAAAAAATATCTTGTCCCGAGGTACTCCTTCGATTTTTACACCAATTTTCGTTATTTTCATCTCAATTCAAAAACCGGTATCATTTTTAACTCGATTTAAATAAAAATAATCTGCTTTTTTATGTTTATTAATGTTTGCCAAATGTAGAGACTAATTAACTTCTATTGTGATGTCGTTGACGTTTCGAAATATATTTTATTTCTTCTTCAGATATAGTTTTTAAGATATATTTAGATGTTGTTTAATATGTCAAAAAATCTTTAATAATAATATCAGCAATAATTAAACAATTTTAGCAACGCAAGTTACTTTGAAAAACAAATATACGTTATATTTTTTAATTATAAATTATATAATTCATGCCATTTTGGTTCCGCCATTTTGAATTTTCAAAATAATAATATCAAATTCATAATCAGCGACGATCAATCAACGATCAAACTAATTCTTGATTTATGTCCACTTTTTTCGGGAAACTCGTTAGGTTTCATCTTGATTTATAAGAAACTCAACTATTAACATCAATAGTTTTGTTTGTCTAATGCATTTATAATACATTCAATAATAAAATTAGCAAATAAATCGATATAGATGTATGTGATAAATTATTTCCTACTTTTTCCAGTCTCTCACTTAGTTCCTTGTCCAACCTCCCGTTTTCTCCTATTATTGCTCCTAAATATTTGAAGTGTTGTACTTGTTTCATTTGTTTTTCGTCCAGTCTTATTTGGTTTTTTTGTATTATCGTTTGTACTTTTTTCAGTATTGATTTTCACGTTTATCTTCCTTAGTTCTTCGACAATTACTTTAAGGTTGCGTTGTAAATTCTCTTTCGTTTTTGCTATCAAGACCATGTCATCTACGAACTTAAATTCTGTAAGTTGTGTTTGTCTTTCATTTTGACTGTCAAAAGACGCTTATGTCTCTTCTTGTATCTTTTAGCCTATTTGGGGCGATTATTAATTCAACTCCTTCCTTTGCTCTCTCTGTCTTTACGAAACTTACAAATACAAAAAATTGTGCTGTAGCCATTTGGCTCACAACTAACGCTGCTGTATGATGTGTGCTAGGCGCGAGCGCTCTAGCCGTAGTATTCGTTACTTTAGTATATGTTCCTTGAAATAATATGTGAATTTTTTACATAGGCATAAGGTATATTTCAGGAAATACAGTCATATGAAATTGAGTTACAAACTTATCTATGCGACGAGGGGGTAGGAAAGATGCTATACATAAAAGTAAATGAATCCAAACAAGCATATCATCAAATAAAATTAACAAATGTTTTCAAGGTCCACAAGTTTGATACAGTCATTACGAAGGATTTATTTTGCTACTTTTGTACGCTACAAGCAGAATGGAGAAAGCTTTCAATCTGAGACACGACAGTTCTTCAAATACTTGTCAATAAAATGTTCACCACTTTTCTGGATGGTTTGATGAAAACCCATTTAATAGAAATCGTTAGATGGAAAAGTTTCCTGTGTAAGAAATGAACGGATCAATCAACCTGACGCGCACAGACTCCCAAAGAAGTTTGGTGTCATGCAGCTGGTGTACAGTTACTTTATGTTTTTCATCAAACTTGGCGCATGCATAATGCATGCCGGTCCAAATTTATTCGGTTAATTATTTGACCAGTGCCGCGCATCTTTTATTCATCGCCAGCGGCGCTTTAAATTCATGGCTGAAAAGCTAGCAGCCGAAGCGAATCCGCGCGCGTTATGGGCGCCCACACGTGCATTGCGGCGCGAACCGATTCCGCACAGTCACAGCGTTGGCGCAAAATATCGTCCGTGCCCATTTCACGAGTAGGTGCATTAGGGTTTATGTAGCGATTCAAATTTATTGATTCGTAAACCTAGCCCGGCGGGCGTAATTGCAATTACGGGGCAGCTGTGAATGCAGGAGGCGAAGAAGATAAGCCCGGGTTTAGAATTTTAGCCGGCGTGAAATACGGCGCGGAAGGTCCGCCTGAAAACTATGCGAAATTTGCATATAATTACCTTACGCAAAGTATATGTGGTATTAGTCTCTATAAATGTTAAGCAAAATACCCGAAATGGGTAATAAATAATTGCAATTATACTACGTGGGGTTGTTCCATTACCTTACAAATACAAAATTTAAGGTACTATTAATTTAAAATTTATTTCTGTAAGGATTAAAATCTTGGTTCCTTTTAACTTCCTGTCAGCTAACATCCTGCACTGGCCATCCTGATAGAATTTAAGCTAGAAATCTCTAAAAAATTTATAATGAACGAAATTCTACAAATGCGAACCTCAATCCGCGCGTATCCTTTAGCATAGGCTACGATAATGGCCTGAAAAGCGGAAAATCAGAGAAGGTTCAGAATTACCAAAAGAGATTATTCTACTAAGCAAGACAAACATTATACATCGTCCCATACAATATAAGGACTTTGACAAAATAGAAATAGAGAAAGAACTCAAACATATACCTTGAGATATGTGCACAGTTTGCTGCGATGTTTAGGGTCATTATCTTTTTGCAGCACCCATACAAAAGGCGTTGAAACGCCGACTTCAGTAATTATTTCTGGTAAATGATGCACATTTTGTGAAGTCTTAAAATATTTGTTTACAGAAGCATTTTCAAACTTGTACTTTTTACGTTTTATCCCTATTACTTTTCGCTGACCACGCTTTCGATAAGGAAGAACATTCCCAGAAAGAATATTCGTTCGTGAAAAAAACATTGTACTAATCTTGATCTAAATTTTTCTTTGCCCAGGTCAATAGTTTTCCACCTGCTTTTCAGATAAAAAAGGTTTCTTGAAAGTTGATCAAAAATAAATGTTTTTTGACGTAAAAACGTCTTTAAGTTCGGTACGAATCCGGAGTGCCATTCCAAAATGATGAGCGACACTAAAACTGTAGAGTTTGAAACGACTAATACTCGAAGACAACTGGACGGAGGACAACGGGAGGTATAATTCGACAGGGAAAGGTTGAAAGCGATAAGCAAACCAGCCGAAATTTTCTCCGTCTGTCGTACGATGAGGGTAATGAAACGACGAGTGTATGCCGAATGGTCTTGGAGAGTGCGTGTCATCGTTTGTAACGTGGTTTAAGACAAGTAAATGACTGTTTTGTGTATAATCAAGTACCGCGCACACTTTCAAGGTATTCAGAGTTACCTAATATTAAATTTGGGAAAAATGTGACGCATCGAAGTTGAAGATGTCGCAGTACATGAAAATAAAGTAAAAGCAGAATCAGCATAATGCAGGTCGAATTGAAGTGGACCCGATCGGAAATGCGGACAAGTGTTAGCGCTACCGATTGGGGAAGAAAACCGAACAAGAAAGGCTATGCGGGGAAATGAAGTCGATGAACGTTATCAAAATTTCAGCGAATCAACTTTCCAGTGGTGTGGTGGGTAGATTTACAGTAATAGAATAGCTTTCAATGATCGAAGACTATTTAGAAGAATCCAACGGTCCCATAGATGGTCAACCTGGAAGTCATCACGGATTACATAAACGCGGACAAATCGATGAGCGGCACCAAGATTTTGGCAAAGTCCACTGGTGTGGTGGACGGATTTACAGCAACAGAACAGCCTCCAATACACGAAGACTATTTTAAAGAATATTATGTTGTGTACCCAAATACATGTTAGCTTATAAACAATATTTTGGTTTTATTGGTCACAACGTTTTTACGGAAACTTTACGTTAGTAGTCCGCGACTTCGATCCACCCACTTTTTTTCATGCAAGCGAATTTGAATCGTATTTAGAGAGACCCAAATTTCTTTCTTGTGGAGTTTTATTTGGATACAACGCAGCGAAAGGTCTGGCTTGTTTTCAAAGAGACCCAATATGCTTTATGCTTCTTCGTTGTTGTGAAGCGGGCGGGTTCTCTCTCCGACAAATTGTCTACATTTATAACTCCGACATTAGCATACATTTTGCAGTCATTTTATACGTCAGTTTCGGTTCTTTCGCATGATTCACTAAAAACGCTGTCTGTATAACTTCAAGAATTTTGAATTTATTGTAATAATAACGATTTCACTGAAATCAACAACACAATGTGCCGACAAACTAAATACTGCGCGAAAGAGCACGAAATAAGATTCAAACGAATTAACATACGCTGTTGTGCACCCTTACTAAGTGACGACGGTCACTTTCTTGTTGCACCGATTTATCAATATAAGTAGTTAGGTTTATGATCTACAAAGAACAAACAAAAAACATTACCAGAATAAACAGCGTACCGTATTGTGTAACAATTTGCATCACTTTAAACATTAGAAAAAGTGAAGATATAATGCACTATTTTCAAATATATTTCGGTTACATCTTTTCTATATTACACAAGTAGTTAGTTAGACATAATAGTTTTAGAGAAAAGCACAGCAAAATATAACGTATTAATTAAATATAAACTAATAGTAATATTTAATTTGTCAGTTTTTGTCCTTGGCAATTAATTCGCATCCTTTCAATAAATAATTCTCTAGTTTTTGAAATTCTTTAAAATCAATGATACCAAGCTAGAATTAGCTATTTGATTAATTTCGTTTTTTTTGAGTTTTTCATTAGTTGTGATGTTTTCGGTGCTTTCTTGAGATCCGAGGATTGAGCTGGCCAGTTCATTTTAATCGTGGTCATCAAAAATTGAATTAATTTTACGCTGCGACAAAATACAAATAAAACTTTCATCTCTGAACAAGTCTTACCTCCTAAGCAATATAAAATTATGCGATGCTTCAGTGGGTCTTGTGGCACGCATTATCCCAGATACCATATGTAGCCGATTAAATTCTTAGGCAGACATGCATCTTCATACCATGACAACAGTTGGATATTAAATTATAAAGAGTAAATATTCTAGTAAGTGTTATTTTTTTAGGAAACTTCTCACATATTGAGTGGATATACAGACACTACTATTGGTAGCTTTGGAATGTAATTGAGTCAATTTAGTACAATAAAAATTTCTATTGACCAAACTTATTCTTCTAAGGGTAAAATCATCTCAAATTGGAGTTTTGATCAGCAGTTTAGTGGGTGGTTTGTCAGCTCTATCAATGTAAATAAAAATATGTATTATAGATTAAATATGTATTATAGATAAAATATTATTGAGAAAGGATTATGAAAAATGTATTCACTTTACCATAAGTATCAGGATTTTCTATATCACACTAAAATTAATTAGGTATATATACCAATATTGAATAAAGATGTAAATGTTGTTTTAGAAATGATAGTCGTATATTTCACTATAACTACCAAAGGCTTTAATGCTAAATAAGAGGAAATGGTAGATACGTCTCTACGATCCCAACAAGTAATAAACCTACTTCAGGGCCTTAGTGATCCTGCCCGGAGAAGTCATGTCCTAACTCTAAAATTTTTTAAATTCTAATATTCATATTCCACCCATCCTATTCCACAACTCAACAAAATGATGGAAAGCGAGGTGGGTTATAAAACACTACTAAACCAAAAAAATGTAACACGTTATATTTTCAAAATGTAGTACCTCAGGTGTGTGGAAAATTTTATCCAAAAACTCACATTGTTTTAGCCAGTCCTATTAATTTGGGAACAGTGCGTGAGAATAGCACTCTCACCACTAAAAGTCTATAAGCTAACGAAACGCCCTAATATGGCGCTCTTTGCTCCAACTGAGGAGCTATATGATATATGATGATGATTAATTTGGGAGGGAGGGGGTTATAAAAATGTAGCAAAAAAGTATTAAAAGGTAATTCTAAAAGCTAGTCGTATTAAATGTAGTAACATATAACACAACTTGCGGTCAGAAGAAAAACTAATTGAAATAGAACTTAAACTGGTAAAGGTTAAATGTAATGTCGTAGGCGTTAGTGAAGTTAAACGACGTGGAGAAAACTTAAAGATAATAAAATCAGGACACGTGTTTTACCGCATAGGTAGTAAAATAGAAACGTATGGAAGCGTTGGATTCTTCATTCATAAATAGCATGTTAAAAAGATCAGCTCAGTAAAAAGTAGACAAGAGTGGTACAAGAAGTTACTACATAAAAATCTTATAAGTACAGAGCCTTCATTATTTCACAAACAGAGTGTTTTATTACCATAGTCAAACTATTTAGCCAATTTGGTTATAGCTAGGTAAATGTTTGGAGTTTTGTTTACACTTTAGGTCAACACTGAATATGAAGACCAGCTATTCAACCGAAGAAAGGGCCTTCATTTAACGAGAGAGGCCAAAGTGCTTTGTGGAGCGCTAACTGCCTTCAAGGCCAAGTTTAACAAGTACACTACCTTGTCTGTCTCTACCATAGCAAGATAAAAAATACCATAATAAATTTTCTCTCTAATTAAATTGTCTATTTTACCATGTTATAGTAGGTGGATTGAAAAGTTTGATAAGAAAAGAAATGTACTAGATGAAAATTTGTCAAGAACAGACAGACCAGTCATTGTGACTGCTCTCGAGACTCCAGAACAAGCTCGGAAGCCCACAATTTCCATTTGTAAAGGCGCAACTGACCTCGGTATGAGTGTGGGCTTTACTCACACCATCCTCACTAAGAAATTAAAACTATTTTCGTATAAAATTCAATTTAAACGTCCCTGACCGAAATTAATATTGACAAAAGATTCACTTTTGCAAAAGCTATCATGGAGATGGTTCGGACCAAACAATTAGACATAAGCATGTCCATTTTCAATGAGATGGCTATGCTAATAAACAAAAAACCGACTCTGAGGTAGCAAAAACCCACATTTGACCAAAGTTTGTCAATTGCACCCAGGAAAAGTTAGTGTATGGTGTGCAATTTTCCACTATGGAAGTGGCGACCTACTGTTTCTAGTAAAATATGAGAAAAAAAAGTTTATCGCACAGAAGTTCTCACAAAAGTCTTTAGAAAGGATTATAAGTCTGGACGCCTCCAGTAAGATACAAATTTTCCCGGTTTAAACTTGTGATTTCTTCTTATGGGATTATCTAAAAGATAGGGTCTATCGGAACAAACCCCAGTCTATTGACGATTTTATCGCATTGCGGAAGAGGTCCTGGACATTAGAAAAGCAGCAGTTGAAAGTTTCGGGAAAAGAGTTGAAATAACCATATTTAGTAAAGGCAGTCATTTTGAAAACATGATGCACTAAACTCCATTTATTTGTCATTATAAAACGTGATTTTTGTAGTCTGCATGAATACACTAATAATTAATTGATTTCATCCCATTTTTTCTAAATTCTTCTTATCGATGTGGGCTGTTTGCAGGAAATGCCACATCACCAGATTCTAGAAAAAGTCTGGTATCAATACTGAATTTAACACATTCTTTTCGCAAACATGTAAGGGTAGAGGAAAAAAGTAAGAAACAACAACACTTATGAGAGTAATTTAAATTTTTTAGAAAATAGAATGATATCATATAGAATGATATACTTTTTGACTCGGAATAGTAGAACTTATATATTATATTTACATAAAAGTTCTTGGGGTAGAGTTTGCTTGTTGTTTATTATTTGTCATTTGTTGTGCTTATAAATACGCTTTGCAATTTAAAAGAAATTGGTCTTATTTATAGATATAAAAACTTTTGGCTTAGTCTTCTGTTTGAGTTTAAACGACAAGTAAAGGCAGCGAATGCAGTTGAAAATATTTGTGCTATGCACTGAAAGAGTACTATCCTAAAAGCACACCACAAATGATATTTTTGTTTTCAAGATGATTATTTTGATTATTATTTAGAAAACCAAACGACTTAATATATTAATCTATAACGATTCATCTTAGTCAACTAGACAATTATGGGCAGTCAACTAAAAACTTTTCACAGAAAACATTGTAAACTTATGCATCAACCTAGAGATTTGTTTAGATTGTAATAATACGATGTGCGTTCAAGTTCTAAGGTCTCCAATTTTTTTCTCAGCAGTAAAAATAAGTAGAAAGATGCAGTTAATTAAAAATGTACACAGGTTAAATCACCACTATTGCAGTGAGCGTTATTTTGTATACTTAAAATGGTGACGTTTAGTGTTCAAGAACAAAGTGTAACACTTGTTTTCTTGCGTGGTTAAATGCCTTTCGAAATTCATCGCAAATTAAGTGAGACTTGAGGCAAGGGCATTATGGATGTTAAAAATATACATTTGTGGGTGCGAAAGTTTAAAGAAAATTAAAAGCTGTGTGACAATAAAGCAGCCTCGGTTACAAACCAACCGGACCGATACCATGATTGCGCGATTTGAGCAAGTTGTTATGGAAAGTCATCGATTAGGTGTGCGTGATATCGCCTCTGAACTTGATTTTTCTGTAGCATCTGTAGAGTCTATTTTTGTAATGAGCTGAAAATGCGGAAAGTTTCTTTAAGGTAGGCCTCATGAATGCTGAATGTCTCAGAACATGTTGACCTGTGATGCCGCTACAAGTTTTGGACCATGAAAGACACTCTCTGTGGCCGCTCATTTTCCAATCGAGCCACTGTTGCATCAGCGACTAAAGAAGTGTTCTCAGTAGTCATGGAATCATGACGACGATGCTGTGAAATATTTGTACGTCTAGACGGAGAATACTTTGAGAAGTAACAAAAGTTTCAACTCTCTTGAATGAGTATTTCTTCAGAAAAAAAATTGGAACGCATTTGTATAAACTTGTAATTCTTATTTTTGTACTTTATACTTATAACAAGGGTACAAAAAACAATCACACATTATATTTTTTAAAGATATTAAGTAATTCAGTGCTAACACAATAAATAATTGCTTCGATTATTTAAGAAAGTCCTGTTCCAATAAAACTCCTTTTCATTAACATCTTCTACCCACGCTTACATTATGTACATGTTTATCAATGAAGCAGGAGTTTTGCCTATTTTGGGGTACAAGGGACTAGTTTACGGAATTAGTCATAAAAGTAAGTAAAAATGTCAACCACCAACAAAAAAAATTATAGCAATTTTAAAACGGCCCGGCTGATATTCTCAAGTCCAATAAACTAACTTTAATATGCTGTTAATAATGAACAACTTTCCGAGCAAAGTTATGAGTTTTGCAGTAGAAGCGCTAATTATGCAGCGATAATGTAGCAGCATTAATATTAGAAAGCTGGAGAGGCAGCAGCGATAAAACACGCTAGTATCCGAATAATTAATGCAGCATTTAGCGCCGCTCCTCCTGTAGTGCTCTTTGTTAAGTTTCGAGTTTAAGTTTGACGCAGCCGCTGTCTGTTGCGGTATTTCGCGCAAAGGCTCCAAATAATGCTACGACTGCTCGAAAAGTTTCTAGGAGACCTGGACAACAATTCAAAGTCCGGGCAACGGCAATTAGCTGGTGGAAAATTGCGGTGTGGCTCTGAATTACGAATTGCTTCGTGGACAGGGCTCCGAGATAGAAGGATTTTCTGGTTAACTTTGTCAGGTTTTAAAACAAAGGAAATATCGTAGAAAGGTAAAGTTTGAATTTACTATTACATAAATTAAGTTTCTATTATGATTAAAATAAATAAATTAAAATAAAAAAGTCGTGTTTATTTATTCTGAGACATCTTAGACGAATAATTTTAAATTAATGCCCGAAGATTGTGTTGCTAAAACGCACACAATAAAACTTACTGAGTCAATTGTGCGGTACTACGAGTGTAGTTGACAAAGTGAAAAAACGATGAAGGCAAACAGTCATGAGCAGTGATATAGGGCGTATTTTCTTTAGAAGGAGAGAGCAACAGCCTACAAGTTAGTAGATGTAGTACGTGAAAATACAGCAACAAACCGCACAATTGTGTTTTGCTGAATATTACAATTCAAAGGATAAAAGAGAAACAGCAGTTGATATCAGTCATATGTGTGCAAGCTTACACGTTATACTACCTTGGAGAATGCAAAAATGCCTTGTAAAGCATAATGTCTTTAAGATGACAAAGGTCTGTGTAAAATGGGTTTTTTATACGTACGATTTGACGTTTGGATTATATAGTTTGACATTTTTGACGGCACACGTACTCAGAACGTTTTGTCATACGGATGGTATTTGTCCCGTTTTCATTAAGTTGAAAAATTTCTCTCGACCAAAAAATTAATTTCACTTGTGAACATTTTCATGCAATGCTTTTTCACGACTTTCTACGTGGCTGTATGCGGGTTGGATCCCGCATAAGTTAACAATCTCTCAAGAATAGTCATGTGTCGATCAATCGAAAGAAATGCTCAATAATACCATTTACAACATCGTTTTATGTGACAAAAATCTTGGATTTATACATATGAGCCCGAATGTAAACCGTATGGGTCTTCCAAGACGAGCCAGATCTAACAAAAGTCGTTCGGGCTCGAATCACTTTGAAAAAAATGGTCGTCTGGTTTTTTTTTTTAAAAAACTAGACATGTTGCAACCGTGGTTTTAAAGGATTGTAAAACGGCCAATTCTGAAGGGTCACAACCATTTACTTGCCAGAAGTTTTCGGAGAAATAAGGATAAACAACGCGCGACGCCGGATCGTTCTCCACCATGGAAATGCAAGCTCACACATATCAACGCAAATAACTACTCTCAAAATGCTCAAGTAGTGGGTTATTCACCGTACAGTCCTTATTTAATCCCTAATGATTTCTTTTTTTTCCACACATAAAGAACAAACTGCATAGACAACGATTTTCGATACCGGAAGGGGCGGTTGATGGGATATCAATGAGCGGCACTGCGAGTCACTAGTACATGGTTTTAACATGACAATGAGTAATAACAGATCAGTTCCCAAATCTTTGGCATATATTCGCCAGTTTCTATGCCAAGCATATACACTCTGTTTGACGCAACGAAAAAGAAAGTGCGAAGTAAGTTCTCCTGTCAGACTCTGTAAAGTACTATCAAAAGACTCTCACTGCAATTTAATTGGTACTCTGAAGTCTAAATCCGCAGAGCACACCAAAACAGGAAAAGAAACATTGACCGAACTTACTCGGATACACTTTCCTGGATCTGCAATTATACAACAGTTGCCCTCAGACTAAAGAAACCAGGTATCCTTTAATTTGGCAACACAGCATCAAGGAAAGTCTAGGAGACTGCAACAAGAATGGCAACTTTAAATCAACTCAAATTTGAAGCCTATGAATCTCCCCGGGACCGGACGGAATCATTCCTGCCATGCTACAGAAGGGCCCCAAACTTCTAATAACAAAGATCTACATGGTACTCAAAACCAGTTTAGCCCTAAACTACTTGCCAAAATTATGGAGACTTATCAGAGTGGTATTTATATCAAAGCCTGGTCGGACCTACTATTTGCAAGGCAAAAAAAATCAGGTTCATTTCTTATAAAGTTCAAAACTTTACGATGTTACTTTTTCTGTTTTTAGGCAAAATCTTGGAAATCAATTTAGTATAAATTTTTTGCATCTGCGTTTCAAGCAAGATGGAAGTTCTAATGTACCTGCGATCAATCATTTAGGTATCGGTCAGAGTTAAAACCGCTTTCACCTTAGCCGCATTGTTCAAAGTGTCAAAATTTGATGGGTGTCCTAAGCGTTGCACATCTTTAATGTCTTCTTTTTCTTGTCCAAATACTATGTACTATCTAAACACTTGTGCTGTGATAAAACATTTTTCCTGTAAACTTTCTGTATCCTATTAAGCGTCTCGGTTGTAAATTTTTTAAATAAAGCATTTTGACTTGTGACATGACACTTAAACAGCTGTCCACTTACGATCTGTACTCTGTAAAGGCTCAAAAGCAAATAAGCTGGGTCGGTCCATTTACCTGATATTCTCTCCATGACTCTTCTGCTTGGACCAAAAAAGTTAGCCTCGTTAGTTTCCGGATGTACCTCGTATGCTAATAAACTACATGTGTTTTTATGTTATCTGTTCTGGTAATTATTAATAGCAACATTTGTGCTGCAATCTGTCGTTTCAATGAAACACAAGTTAAAAAGCAAATCAACCGCCTTTACAAAGAAATTGCTTTGAACAGCCAAAAGCCGAGTACTTTGTTAATTTTTTCTTATTTGCATTTTGTTGTTACTTGTGTTTATTTGCTCTTTGTAAAACACCTCATATACATTATTTCGTTTTGCCTCCAGTGAATCAACGTTTGTTCTATTTTATATTAACTACACAATTCTACACCATTGCTCTTATATTACGTTTTTACGTTTTCAAAAATCATATTACTATTTATATTTGGTTTTATAAGTTTATATTAAACAACTTTTTAATAATAAAAAAAATATGCAAATAATAAGATATTAAATAAGTACAAAGCGAGGAAGAAATATTTAGACAATTTAAAATGTGCGCTAAAATGTCTTCTCATAGTGCATTAATTCATGTGTTATTTTGTAATGCGATTTAGTCTTCAGTGGCCATACAGTGTTAGTTTTAAGTGCGTAGTGTGCATTTGAAGTAATTTTTTTTTGTAAAAATATTGATTTTGTCACATGATACAGTATTAATCCAAGTATTATGTCAAAACTGACTGAATAGTACAGTTCTAACACATAATTTTGAGGTGAATGAAGAACCTTAGTGTTAGACAAATGCAAGTTTTTAAAAAAAATGCAAATTTTTTGGCAGCCAAAACAAGTTTGAATAGAAATATCAAACAAATTTTATTAGGAATGGTGCTTTTATTTAAAGTTCGAAATACAAGTGATGGTTTTAAGATTTTTATCGCATAATTTTGTAAAAAAGTGGTAAAAGTAACATATAGATTACTGCATTTTATTTAAATCTAATCGTGTCTAATGACAGCGATTTATTTATAAGCAGACTTGCAAGTACTGGACACATAAAAAGTGTTGTTTATAGTACAACAATGCGACTTTTTTGCTTGGTATATTTAGAATCTAATTTTTGGCAGATATTTACGGAAATATTATAATGTGTTTTAGTTAATACGAATATATACACCATCTTTTTACATGTCACGTATGATTTCAACAAGCGATTGCACAATCTCATGTGTTATTTACGCTTGCTAAATTTATTTTTATTAAAGCAGATGCAGTGAATTCCGCTGGGAATTGTCCATAAAGTTGTGGAAAGTCTAAGCTTTATTTTTAAGACATAACCATAATATACTACGGCTTTACATATATACAGTTTAGAGTTCTGTAAAGTTTCAATTATTAGTTTTAAAATATGTCAGATTTTTAATTTGAAATTCATGGAATATTTTTATCGGATCTTGCGCATAAGTAATGAGTTTCGAATAGTTACCAATTACAGTTAAACCTACGAGTACTGTTTTTTGTCAGCTATTGTATAAGAACATATATGAAACTAATATTATTGTAAGTTTAAATGTACGCTGCTTATATCTAATGTTTAGAGCCGTGTGTGGTCTGTTCTAAAAATATTGTGCAAATGTTAATATAATAAAAACAATTTTGTGGTTGTAATGTAACCTGATCGCTAATGAGAGTAAATTATAATGCGCATGCGCAAACAAAGACGTCGATTAATAAACACATGCAGTGTGTGGTAATTGTATTTGCAGTAGCTAAGTAAATGGACCCGTAAATTTGCATTAAAATTTATGCAAAGCTAGAAATTAGTAGGTAGACATTATTAGGTTGACTTATTTATAAGAGAGAAAAATACAACAAACTCAATATGCATAAAAATATGAAAAGATCGTAAATTGTCAGTTCAAGAATTTTCAGATAAACTGGGAGATTTAAAACCTAATGTGTGTGAAGATTTTGAAGAAAGATATTAATGGGGACTTTTCTAATCGCACAGATGACACAGATATAGTTCAGATTTGTTGCTATTTCTCAAAATTAAATTAAATTTGAAAGAGAGGAGATTCTAGACCATGGACATGATTGAGGCGCTAATACGCCGACGCTAGGAGAAGTGTATAAGATCTCAAGGTGCGTACTGTGAAATGGGCTCACAATGAGATTGTATACAATGTTTTTTGTATTTTGTACAATTATTTTTATTAATAAGTACATAGATTTTTTGTTACTGTAATTGTAATAGGCGTACAACTTTGCTTCCGCCGTTTTCCAACAGATGGCTATAAGTGGTAAGTGGTGGTAGAAATAAACAAATGTAGACGTCATACAATAAGCTTGGACATTTCTAAACATAACTCCATCCAAATATTAGCCGATTTGTGTCCGTATCTTACAGTTATTCTCGATTGAAAATCTCAATTTAGAGCCAAATTCTCGTCATTTGCGGGAGGTCTTAATTTTCTGCTTTAATATGAAGAAATCTGCGGCTGAGGCTTATCTAATGCTCTCAAATACTTATGGCAAGACCGTTATTAGTAGAAGAACGTGTTGTGAGTAGTTTCAACGCTTCAAGAACGGTGATTTTGACAACGAAGACCGGCATGACGGTGAAAGAAAGAAGATTTTCAAAGATGGAGAATTGGAGACATTACTTTATGAAAACTTGTATCAAACTCAAGAAAAATTGGCAGGATCATTAAGGGTGACTCAACAAGTTATTTCAAAACACCTCAAAGCCATGCGAATGATTCAGAAGCAAGGAAATTGAGTGCTACATGAATTGAAGCCGACAGATGTTAAAGGGCGTTTGTTTGTTTGTAAACAGCTGCTTTAAAGGAAAAGACGGAAAAGATTTCTGCATCGCATTGTGTCTGGGGGCGAAAAATGGGTTCATTACGATAACCACAAGCGCAGAAAATCGTGGCGACTTCCCGGCCATGCTTCCACGCCGACGGCCAAACCGAATATTTACAGCTCCAAGGTCATGCTCTACATTTGGTGGGATCAGCTCGGCGTAGTGTATTATGAGCTGCTAAAACCGCCTGAAACAATCACACGCGATCTCTATCGATAGCAATTAATGCGTTTAAGCCGAGCGTTGAAAGACAAACGACGGCAATACAACGAGAGAGACGATAAAGTGATTTTGCAGCATAACAATGCTCGACCCCATGTCGCAAAGTCCGTCAAAACATAATTGGAAACATTTAAATGGAAAGTCCTACCTCACCCGGCGTATTCTCCACGAATTGCTTCCTCTGACTATAACTTGTTTCGATCAATGGCACACGACTTGGCTGACCAGCACTTACGTTCTTATAAAGAAGTCAAAAATTGGATCGATACGTCGATCGCCTCGTATGTTGGAAAAAACGGCGGAAGTAAAGTTACACACCTATTAATTTTTTGTATTATGCGGGATGAACCACGTATAATACAATTGGCTTGGTATTTGCGGGCATACCTCGTATTCAGAAAAAGATTGCGTCGATTTATAGTGTAATTTTTTACATTAACTTACAATTCAAACGGAATTCTAAAACTCAGTTTCGTCAGACTAGAAAATGCCGCAATTTTGCTTTAAAACTACTCGATAAAATTCAAGACACGGTAGCGTGTGTGGTTTTAGAACTGACAATCAAATTGAATAGTCAAGTAAGATTGATCACCTGTGCTTCCGTGTTTCGCGAATTACGGTGCGTCAGAGTGATCAAGCCTGAATTAAGTTATTATGTAAATATTTGGGTTTTTATTACCTCACACCCATGTTGTGCTTGAATCATCGACCAGTAGGTAGCAGCGGTTTATCTTTACCAAGTCGAGTTCATGTACGATCATACATCACTGCAGAATACCAGAGGACGATAGCTCAGATTTCCGGCTAGGCATGCGTCACTGCTTTTTTATTGCTTCACTTTTGTATATAAGTGATGATTCTTCTGAATTCCGTAATCGTCCGGTTGCAGAAGTTCCCGCTTTTAAAAGCTTTCAATACAATAGCGTTTGCTGGAGATATCGATTAAATATAATGCAATTTCGCATCTTAATGAGGCCCCGTCGACTTTGTTTTACGTTACATTGGGTCTTTAAAGACATATTAATGTAAAAAATCTAAACCACTAAATTTATTTTAAAGTAATACAATTAAAATATTGTAACGAGTGTTCCGTAAAGAATACCAAATTTGAGTGAAACAAAATGCATTGTAGTTATTACAATAGTGAAACTCAATTGCTGATTTCTTATTTTATTTCATAACGAAGATAATTTAACCATGAAATAGCACACTAAACGTAGCATCTAGTATGTAATATAACAATTTGCGAAGTACATAAGTACAGAGATAATGCCAAAATATTTACAGAACCCATAGACGTGAAAAATTCTCTATGATTATTACGCGATCTGCAATAGATGCATATCGAAGTAGCTATCTTTAGCCATTGAGATAAGAAATGGAATGAGAACAAAATGTAGGATATGCTTATCCATAATTGCAAAAAATACAGTTAAATTTTCATTTTTAAAACCCAATGTCTCTACGGAGAAATTCGGTAAAATTAAAACTAAACTGACAACAAATAATAACTGTGACCTGCTTAATCTATAAGTGAAATTAATGAACATCACAACTACAAACAGAAAACGAGAAAATAAATCACCGCAAATAGTTTCTAATAAAAAATACTACTTTAACAACGAAGAACTGGTATAATGTAACAAATATTATATTCCCTATGAAAGGTCTCAAAACACCGGCAATAGCGAAAAAGAAACGATCACAGCAAATTTAAAAATGCAAGAAACTATCACGAAGTAATAAAAATATTACAGCACTCGTTAAAAGCAAAACTTTTATATCATACAAAGGGAAATTTTTCCGCATGAATCTTTCAGCATTAGATGACTACCGCCTTTTAACACAATATTATAATAAATAAAACACGAGGTCTGGCAGCGGCTCCCCGGAGAGCTTGTCCAACTCCGACATGCTTGAGCCCCTTCGCATAGTAGTTTTTAAAAATAAAAACACGATTAAAAAGCTCTGTTTGACATAATTGGCGTACGCCGTTGCCATGACAACACATCTACGTATACCCAGTTAGAGTTGAACTTTGACCTTTAATCTTTGACCTGTGTGACAGCACTCATAATTTTATGCTTTATATATTACTTTATAAATTACTTTATTACCCGCTCTCAAACGAAAATTTTCTATCGCTTGCGGTTCCGGAAATATATTACCTCGGTCGCGCCTGTCGCCGGGCCGAAATTTGTCCTTCGGAGGCGCTCGGGTCGGCACGGAAAGGCACGAACGATTTGACCTTTGACCTGTGTGACAGCAGCAGCAGCAGCAGCAGCAGCAGCACTCATAATTTTTTTTATATATATAATTAAATACCACACTTTTAAAAACCCTAATAAAACGCTAATATCTCCGTAGTAATCAAAGGCTTTCTTTTATCAATAACAGAACAGGAAATCATGATCGAATTTGGCGTAAAGAAATATCCTATTTTAAAAGTTGTGCGGATGATAAACTAGGACAAAAAGTCTTTTATTGTGGTTCTCTCTTTTTCTACAGCACTTTTGACAGTATTCGTGTTTTTATACCTCAAACACCTGAATATATATACTCACACCCAATGGTATTCAATCGAACGACATAATAGCAGTTATATTAGTGAAGCAAAAAATTTAAACAAAGCAACAGGCGATCCATAAATAGACAAATCAATTAAACCCCTTAGGGGAGAACTGTTTAAAAAATAATTCAAATGCACACACTCTAATTCTCATAGCGTTCTCCATCTGGCAGAGAATAAGTTTTGTACAATGTGTTATAAGAGCTTCAGCTCCACTATTAATCTAGCGATCCAAAAAATAAGGTGGGCTTACTCAACCTTTTCGTAACGAGGGTATCATATCAGGCTACTTTACGTTTGTATCGTGTTGGGACTAATATGCAGACCACCTACCTGTTATAGCTACAACAGACGCCTCCATGGTTATGAGAGACCCTCCAATTAAATTATTCAATAAATGTGTTATAGATTGTAACAGTGGTAATAAAAAAATTGACGAAGAAATAAGGCTAAAAAGTTTTCAGTAATCTACAAGACAAAATTTCAACAGAACTTAACGAACTACTCAAAGATTAAAAAACAAATCACTTGAAGACTACCTTGCAAACTTGAATGTTACACCTGACTTAGACTATTTGCTTTGGAAAGCAACTAAAAACATCAAACGGTAGAACTAATTCATTCTCCCTATCCAAAAAGAAGATGGTTCTTTAGCGAGATAAAAACAATAAAAAGTTGAAGTTTCCGTTGCTTATCTTGAAATAATATTTTAACCGATACCATCGACATTAATTCTTGTAAAACAAACGGAACTCCAAGAAACCCTAGATGCACCATCCCAAAATGTCACTACTTTCTGACTTATTCACATTTAAAAAAAATTAAGATCAAATATAATTTAGATCTAAAAAAGGCTCTACGTCTTCATTTTATCATTGGAAAATTAATCAACAAACTTTCCCGTAAGAGTCTACTAATGTTAACGGTAACATACAACGCACTACTAAGAAGACGGTACTTGCTGACTCTATAAAAGGTTTTTTATATAATTCTAATAGAAAACTCACAAAACGATCTTTGGTTCTATAAGTACATAAGTATATTATCAAGATTAGGTATCCTATTAGAGAAACTACTTGCGAAGAGACAAACCAATTACTGAAGAATTGAAATTAATTCCTACAGTTCAAATTCAGAAAACGATACTTAACGTTGTTAGATTAGGCACTCAGGATAAAAACGGATAAATAGTTTCAATTACGTTTACCAAATGCAAAGGCAACACACCAGCAGTTTTGTTCAATAGTAAACCATTGACACAAGTGCCAGAAATCAAGTATATAAGGACGCATTTGGATAAAGAGCTGACAACAGCTGGATCTCAAATTCATGAAACATTACTGAATGATAGGTCATAAATCATAGCTATTATTATCAAACAAGCTGCTAGTTTACAAACCTGTTTTCAAACTTATTTGGACGTACAGGTATACCGGCCAACTCAACTGTTGTGTGCAATATATATACCTAAAGAGACTATCAAGCACCCAAATGCTTACGTTGAGAACCTGCTAGATCAGGAATTCTCAATCTTCTTTCTACTTTGACTCCCCTGACATTTTTGTTTCAATTGACCCCTAATTTTTTTCTATTAGACAATTGCATTAAGTTCTCAAAATATCGAAATTAATTTCGATTTAAAGCAAATATAAAAATCAATTTTAGAGCAAAATCCAAATATAACTGATCGCATCTGAAGGAGGTTTACATTTTTTCCTTGTAATTTTGTTTGCATATTATCAAGTAAAGAAAATATGCTTGTTAAATAAATTATGTGTTTTTCCGATTCCATCAATTTTGTTGCCATAAGTTTATCAATTTCCAAAGGTATTTTATTACAGAATGAAATATTTCAATGAAACGCTGCAAATAATTACCTTTCGACAATCTAGGAACTTCCGTAAGAAGAAAAAAAATCTGGTATAAACATCACACAACTTTCCTTATCCTATTATTTGGGTAATTCTGGCAAAAACAGCAAAAAACTGCCATTATCTCCTCAAAATTGTTAAAATCTCGCGAACGGAAAGTTCTATAAAAAAATGTATTATTTTCTGGTATTCCCGTTCAACATACTAAATTTCGAACTTATTTAATGTATAGGTACGCAACATTATTATTTTTCCATTAACTTCACGTCTAACTTATGGCTCATTCGGATATAACCACGGACGCTGACCAATATGTCACGGGTTCGATCCTGGGCTTCAATTTTTTTTCGAGTTCCTATTTTACCAACTTTTACTTTAAATTCATGTTTATCTCGTGATAACAAATCATTTTTATTATCAACCGTTTAGATTCGCGACCGATTTTGCGACCTTGTGACCAAACGGCTCGGCCGATTTTTACCAAAAGCTTCGCACTGCGTCCCCTACCTACAAGTAACTTGCATACCAAATTTCAAGTCTCTAATTCTAACTCTCGAACGGGGAACAAGAAATCACCTTAAATATTAGATTTTAAGATTTATCACAACAGAGCAAAATAATAGAAAGTGGCATAAAGGAATATTGTAAATATAGAAATAAGAAAATATGCCCCAGACCTAGACAGAGCCAATAATATGCCCTATTTAAAGAAAATGAGTTAAAACCGAGTGCGACAATTATAGAGGAATAGCCTATATCAACAAGGTACTGCTTATACAAAAAAAAACAACATCTAATGAGCAGAGCAATCGTGCCTACTTAAAAAAATACAGACCGAAAACTATGAGTTCAATATAAAACCGAATATGTTGTTTATTGGTAAAAAGAAAGAATTTAAATCCGAAAAATCGTCCCGGAACTTGTTATTTTAAAAAAGGACGAGGCTCGAGTCCAACACTCAAAAGCTGATTAAAATAAAAAGTACAAGACAATAAATGACTCTTACTTAAAATTTTGCTACGTCACTGAAGGAGACCGTGCGAGCTCAGGATTTTTAATATACCGGGTGTTCATAAAATGTTTCAGGAAATTTATATTACCGGATAGATCAAACCGAGACGAACAAAAAATTACAATGAAATTTTTTGATCCGAGGTCAAATAAATAAGTTATAGCCGATTAAAAGTTAATTAAACGGATCAATCACAGCATGCTCGGAGAGCTACCGGGCCGACTGCGGGAGGACAGGGGGGAGCGCTTGGCCGCTAGGAGGAAGCACGCAGGCGATAATGGCGAAGGCTGTGCGGCCGAGATCGCACGGTTACCTTCAGTGACGTAGCAAAATTTTAAGTATCAGTCAATTATTGTCTTGTACTGTTTATTTTAATCAGATTTCGAGTGTTGGACTCGCGTATCGTCCTTTTTTAAAATAACAAGTTATGGGACGAGAGCAGCGCCTCGCATCGTCGCCTCAAGAAGTTTATTTTCATCACTTCCAGTCTTTGCTTATCTTGTTTTGTGATGAACTACATTTCCGCACCATATAAAAGTATACTCAGTACCACCGTACCCAATATCCGAATTTTGGTTTTATTTTAGCTTTCGAGTGTTGGACTCGCGTCTCGTCCTTTTTTAAAATAACAAGTTATGGGACGAGAGCAGCGCAGGGCCGATATATATATATATATTTGTATAATAGGATAAGGAAAGTCGTGTGATGTTCACACCAGATTTTGTATCTTCAACCGTTTAGATTCGCGACCGCTTTGCGACCGATTTTGCGACCTTGCGACCAAACGACTAGGCCGATTTTTACCAAAAGCTTCGCACTGCGTCCCCTACCTACAAGTAACTTGCATACCAAATTTCAAGTCTCTAGCTCTTATGGTTCTCGAGATATCCTGTTTACTGACAGACCCACAGACAGACAGAAAGACACTCATACACACACACACACACACACACGAGCCCAAACCAACTTTTTTGGTCTCCTGAGGCTATAATTCGTCCAGAAATGTGAAAAACTGGGTAGGTAAATTTTCGCCGATTATATTACTTTCCTTATTATAGGATAAGGAAAGTAAAAATTGTTATAAAGGGAGTACAAATAAGTCTCCGCCGTTTTTATCAAAAAATTGGCATTTAATGTAAAAGAAGGGAACCTTCTTTCCCATCCTTCTGGCAGTATACGGATACCGCGTCGGAAGAACGCTTTATCTTTTGAGGCTATCCACGAATTGACCCAATTTTTGGTATCTTCATATGATATGAAGTGCTGCTCAGACAAGCTTTGTGCTATCGATCGGAACAAGTGATAATCGGAAGGGGCAATATCTGGTGAATACGCCGGGTGGGATAGACTTTCCAATCGAGTATTTCCAAGTAGTTTTTGATCGGCGCCGCAACATGTGGACGAGCATTATTATGCAGAAAAATAATTTTGTCGTGTCTGGAGTAGTAGTGGGCGCGTTTTTTTTTAGTGCTCGATTCAATCTCATTAATTGTGTTCGGTAGAAAGCCCCAGTAATGGTTTTGTTCGGTTTGAGCAACTCATAATACACGATACCAAATCATACCAAATACACAACATAAGTTTTTTACATAGATATTCGGCTTGGCTGTCGATGTTGAAGCATGGCCACGTGGTCCTCATGACTTTCTCTTCTTTGTGTTATCATAGTGGATCCATTTTTCATGCAAAGAACCTTTTCGTTTCTGCTTGACAAGCAGTATTTCACATGTGTAAAATCGGCGTTCAACGTTTCTCGGTCACTCTTAATGTAAGTACAAGTTCTTTTTACGTTTGGCAAAAATCTTCCTCCAATAATGCTTCGAATTCTGCGTTTTCGTACACTTTCGGCCTTCCGCTACATTCTTTGTCTTCGACGTCAAACTCACCATTTTTAGACTTATGAAACGACTCACGACAACTTCTCTCACTAAAAACAGCCTCACCATATTCTGATACAAGCAATCAATGCGCCTCAGCTGCAGATTTCTTCAAATTAAAGAAGTAAATCAAAAGTTCCCCAAATGACGCTTATTCGGTTCAAAACTCAACATTTTTGCACGAAAAAGATTATGTGATGCTGATACAAAATCGCTAATATTTTAAGATTATGGTA
This sequence comes from Sinelater perroti, assembly GCA_036346155.1. NCBI lineage: Eukaryota > Metazoa > Arthropoda > Insecta > Coleoptera > Elateridae > Sinelater > Sinelater perroti. Next base: position 1,955,874 of record JARFIY010000276.1, read on the forward strand.
TTATCAGATGTCCAGCCTTACGATATCTATGATGTTTTGCATCTGACAATTTCAACCATAACCTACTGGTGGGGCCATCTTTTGTCAAATGGCGGAGACTTATTTGTACTCTCTTTAAATTTCATCACTGTTTTTGTATAATTACAGAAAAAGACGTTCATTCAAAAATTTAGCTTTAATTGTTTTAAAGATTTGTATAACATTTAATGTTGCCTGAGTAAAATAAATTGTCAAAAACTCCTTTTTAAGAAATGCTAAAAAACTTCGATATTTTCTCATCCTTGTTATTGCACAGTCACAAGACGTAGCGGCGGTATTCGTTATCGAAATATTATTTTGTTGTAAAGATTTTTTAAAACAATTAAATGTATTTTCACCTGTTGTGTACGTTTATAAGTGCTCCACTGTAAAAGCTTCCTCTGTCATTTCTTCTATACTGGAGTTATAATATCGAACATTTATTTGTTTGCAATTCACTTAAGGATTTTTTATTATCTTCTAACATTTCGTCTATTCGACGTTCTACGGAGATGTTACTGAGCGGAATTTCTTTTAGAACAGTGTCCATTTTCATAATAGTTTTTATTGGCTCTCATATTGCTCTTAATATTATCTTTTCACCAGTGGTATGTGAATGTTCGGCTTTTTAAATTAATAAAGAAATATTCTAATTCTTTCCATTTGGTTTCTTATCTTGGACAGTGTTATATAATCGTTTCTGAAAGTTGTTTCGCAGATTAAACATAATGGGAGATTATCGTTCGTTTTCTGTAACGTTTTTGATGTAGCTCTCCCAAAATTTCGTTAAATTAAACGCATTTTCTCCTGTTGTAGCTTTTATGGCTTGCAAAAAGTGCAGTGCAAATAATAGGCCTTAAATGTCGCAATAACACCTTAATCCATTGAGTGGATCAACGATGTTTTATTTGCTGGAAGAAAACTTAGTCAAGTAATCTAATCAATTTTCTCTACATTAACTTTATATTGTAAGGCAAAAATACTAAGTGATCCAATCTTCAAATAAAGCTTTTGTGATCCATGCTTTCTTGCTTGAACGGCAGAACATTGGGAGGATATTTTTTGATACATTTTTAGGAGCTCCAGGATTTTCTGCACGGCACATAAGTATCGGTTTTATTTTGAAATCCCCTGTTGCATTTTAGCCTAACGACTTTTTCCAGAATAAACCCGCTTCATCAACGTTGAATATTTGTTCATCTTTGTAGCCACCTTTTTGTATAATTTCACTTGAAACAGCCTTTTTATCTGCATTAGCAAATTTACCAACAATACGAACATTGTGATTACTAATTCGTTGCTTCAAACGAAAAAATCACTCACGACTTGCTGTAAAAGTTTTACTAATTTCTTCACCTTTGTTTTCTCTATCATGAATAGTCTTCAAGTCATTGTAAAAAATTAATGCTTTGGCTTGAATATCCATTTGACTAAGTGGAACTCGTTTTTGGTTTAAATTTTCCATCCATATGGATAACAGCCGTTCCATGTTTATGTATAGTCACTACTTTTAATAAAAAACCGTAGCCATTTTTCACGGCCTATCTATCAAATGGTATATCTCTTCATAAAGCTTGATTATATTAAACTTTTGTTTTAAAGTGAGCCACTTTGTGACAGTGTCACCACGCACATTAAGCGCAGTCGCTGCTATGGCTGTCTAATGCTTTGTGAAACCGGCATTAAGATGTTAAAGGGGAACCATCGAAACAAAATACTGCGTCTAGATACATACATATACAACGGGGAACCTCAAACAATTAAGATATGTATTGTATCGCATAGTTTTAAAACCGCATAAACATAAAACGCACAAATCAAACCTCAACTGTATGAAGAAAAAAACCGATCATTGATGTATCAAAGAATATTATTTCCTAATTTTTTTAAATTTATTTTTATTTTGCTCTAGTTTGTTTTGAAATTTTCAAACCGGACTATATAAGTCCAGACTGATCGAAGCCGGACTATGCGAGGTATTGCTGCAACCAAATTATAATCGACGACGGTATTAAAAGAGCCATGTGAGGATGCGCAGAACAAAAGCGAGAAAAGGTAGACATAACGCGTGGCTCACAGAGCCCTATATTAAAATGATTATTATTATCTAATAATTGATTATTTATTATTTGGTTCAAAAATTAAATAAAACTTAAAAACGCAATTTTTTTCATCGACCCCAAGGGGTTGACGTAAACCCCGTTGGAAATCCCTGTGTTGGACAATAGTGCACGATGTTATAAACTTAAACTATTAGATTTTCTAATGTCCCTGGCTCTGTTTTATAACCATCCCTATTTGCCTTTCTAAAGTAACTAAAGAAAGAACTTTTCAGAAGGTTTCGCCCATGTCCCTAACATAAATTTGACTTCTTTATGTAACACATAATGTAAATTATGTTAAAAGTTCTTAAAGCGCCATTACAATTTTTCTTTTCGTTTGTTTATAAAAGTTAAAATTATTTTACTTTTTAATAGCACCTTTTATCTTTTTCTTATTTTTTTGTCTAATAATAAGGGTCGAAATATTTATTTAAGAAGTACTCAACACTCCTTCGTAGAACAATTGCGCAAATTTACTTAAACAAAAGTATCCCCTCGAAGCATTGTAAGCATTGTGCTGTTCACAGCAAAAACAAAATTAAAACGTAAAAAGCTATTAAATTACTCAGCGGAGCATTAATAAATTTGTCGGCGGTTTACGTTTCATAAGAATCTCCTTTCACTTTTTGCATTGGCATTAGCCTGCCGTTTAAGGTTTCGGTTAGTAAAAACATTCCGCCAGAGACGCGGTGTTGCTATGATCCGCGGGGAAAACTCGAAATAATTTAATTAAGGTCCCTTAATATAATTTCATGCAAATACAGAACATTTTTAATTTGGGATAATCTTTTTAAAAGCATTAAAATGTTTATTGCGTTATATTTACAGTTTACGACTAGATTTTTATTTAAATTTTTTATTTGTATTAATATAACACGATTATTATTTAACATACAATTTACAATTAATAAAGTAATATGTTGGTTTTTCTTCAGATTTTCTTTTAGATGGCTATTTTTAGCTATTTTCATGCATTTTATAATATAATGGAGTAATAGTATAGATAGAATAACAATAACAATAATAATAATAGTGGTGGTGATGATAATGGTATTAATAATATCGTTAATATCAATATTTCCCAATAGTCGCTGATCTCCAATAAACATCGGTTCCAAAAAACATGTATTTGTATCATTCAGATGATTCTCAGAACCGTCTACGGTGTAAAGTTACCTTATTAAGTCACGTTTCACTTAACAGGCCTTCTGATTATAAGCGGAATAATTTAGTTGTACCCAAACCGTGTACCTCGAATTATCGGATTTTATGGTAGAGTACGATGCTTCACAAATTAACTGAAAGAGTCACGACATGACTTTATACCATTGTGCGATGGAATTTGCATGAAAATATTTAAGAGAGCAAGCGGGTACAGATTCGGTGTAGATTTAAAGCGCATTGAAAAAAGTGATGTAAACTGTATAAAAATTTTGATGTACTGGCAGTTGTCGAAAGACACAAAATAAAGTTCAGGGAGACGGTTAAGGAATTAGTGTTAACGTAGATTACAGATGAAATAGGTATTCCTGGAGAGAACCATGTACGTGTTTAATTTGATATAATTTAATTCCCTTGCTACCGGCGCTGGATAGCTTAACAAGTTTATGAAGCTTAATTTTACCCAGAAAGCCTCAGAGGCATTCCCGACACATACTTTGTTATCTCTGCTTCAAATTTCAGAAAAGTGAACAATATAAGATGGGGTCGCCTATGACCCATGACGCATTATAAATATTATTGATTTGCGTATGCGTGCGCTATTCTCTTAGCCAGTAGTATGAGGTAAGTAATTTCACTATTCAGTGTTTATGGTTGATAATTTTTATGATAGCAACTGTTTTATATGACCTTATTTTACTAATTTTATTATTATTTTATATAAGAAGGGTTAGCTTATAGATATAAAGCTGAAAAGGAGTTAAACAATGCTAAAGATTTTCCGTCTTAGGATTTTGTACGTTGTCATGATTTCGACTACATGCTTATCAATGAATAATTCCGCAATAGTTGCTTGTCAGTTAAGACGTACCCGGGTGAGGATATTTTGGACCACTATCCACTAGTTGGAAGATTTAGAATTAAGCTCAAGATAGTCAAGAACAAAACGTTGAAGAGGCGGTGGGACATGAAGAAGTTGAAAGAAAACGGTGACAAAACTACTGGCGGAAAAAAGGAAATCAACAGAAACAACGAAATACACAGAGGAAATACTACAGATGACAAAAATTCTTAATGAAATGAGCGATGTTAACTACCTGTTAAAAACGAAAAAGAAAGGGATAGGTGACAAATAATATATTGAAACTTATGGAGGAAAGAAGAAAAGCAAAAAATAACAAAGAAATTCAAAGCCAGACAAAAAATGAAATAAGAATAGCAAAGAAAAAATGATACAAAAAAGAGTGCAAAGAAATGAAAGTACTGGAACAAAAATGTGATCTATTTGACATATATATATATATAAGATAGTCTCACAAGTAGCTGGAATTTATAAATCCAATACAACTGGGATATTATATAATAAAAATGGAAAAATCATTAGGGATCACAGGGAAAGGATGAACATCTGGAAATAATATATAAATGAGCTTTTTGACAACAGATCGGAATACCTCCAGTAATGAACTGCTTAGAGAGTTTACCAATTACAATACCAATTACCAAGTGAGAAATGCAATGTTATAACTGAAAGATGGAAAATCAGCTGGCCCAGATCATATACATATTAAACTATTTAAATTAATAGACACAGATGCTATTAGACATATAACAATATTGTTTAATTGCATATATTCCACAAGAGTGATACTAAAGGTATGGTTAAAGTCAACATTCATACCATTACCAAGGAAACAGAAAACAATGCGAGAAACATATTAGCCGCACATAGTTTGGATTTCGAAATGCGTTAGGCACACGGGATGTTCTCTTTAGTGTTCAGGTTGTGATACAAAGCTGTAGAGATGTTAATTGTGATGTTTTTGCGTGCTTTATTGATTATCAAAAGGCATTTTATAATGTACAGCTTAATAAACGTATTGAGATACTTAAGGAAATTTGACTGAATGAGCAAGATATTAAGAGAATCAATAATCTATACTAAACCAACTATACATATTAAAGGAGAGGATTTTAAAGATATTCATACTGAAAAACGTATTAGGCAGGGTTACGTATTGTCACCCTTGTTGTTCAAGAGAGAATTTTTCAAAATTAATAGCAAGTATATTAATAACATAAATATACCGATGACGGAGTGGTAATTTCAAACAGCCTTAATAATCTGTAAGAAATAATGGTAAGGGTAGTGGAGGATCCAAAAGATATGGACTTTTAATGAATTTCATGAAACAAAATACATGATAGCGTCAAACAATAACAATCAGGCTGGGCAACTTCTTATAAATAACTAACAAATCGAAAAACCTCACTTAAGCAGGGGTATTGAGAAGTGCACAACAGAACACATGAACAGGAAACGATCTCTCTGCAATAACATTGAACAAATTTTTAAAAGAATTTAAGTCAATGTTTAGTTAACTTATACAGCAAAATAGCATGGTGTTAAACATGCTACCAACACTGATAAATAAAATGAACAATGGCATCAACATAAAGATGAAATAAAACTATTCCTTGATAATAACGCAAAAGATATATTTTTGATCAGCGAAACGCACTTTACTAACAAATCTTATTTCAACCTACCACATATAAAACGTGTTATTGTAATCACCTGGATAATACAGCACATACCGGAATACTATAAACTTCTAAAATTTGATAAACAGTATCTGCAGGGGACAATTAAAGTAAAAGAGTATGACTTAACAATAGCATCGGTGTACTGCCCACCTCGATATAATGTCGAGAAAGAAAATTTTAGAAATTTCTTCCAAACACTGGGATCCAAGTTCATAGCCGATGATGATTATAATAGTAAACACACTCTTTGGGAATCACACAGAAAGGCAGAGAACTTTATAAGCTGCTACTAGAACAGCATTACTCATACTTATCAACGGGTACTCCAACTTGTTGGCCCATGGACTCAAATAAGATTCCAGACCTTCTAGACTTTTATGTCACAAATGGAATTTCCGATTCACATTTGGATGAAGAGCTAGGGTAAAATGGCAACGAACTCATGCACCAGAAGACAAAACATTATTCAACCGAATTAGTAACAAACTTAAAGCAACACTTAGAGAATTAAAGGATCATTCATTCAAAGAGAATCTTACCAATCTAAATCAATTCTACAATAGTGTCTGGAGACCAATAAAATCAGATAAGAAAGCCAAAATCCCAGTACCACCTATACGAAATCAGGATTGACTCATCGCAGAACAGTGGGCACGCAGTGATGAAGAAAAATCAGAACTATTTGCAAAACATCTTAGTAAAGTATTCACACCGTCTGATAACCAACTTAATCAGAATATAGAACAAGACATCAGGTCTATACCAGAAAACATCCAACCAATCCAAATATTCACCCCAAAAGAAGTTCGACAAGAAATCAGTTTTTTAAATACCAAAAAAGCACCAGATATAAATAAATTAACACCGAAAATGATAAGAAAACTCCCAAGAAAACGAATTTTACTGTTAATATACGTGTATAATGCAATTCTAAGACTAAATTACTAACTGAAACAATTAAAAACAGCTGAGATCATATTAATACCGAAACCAGGAAATGATACAAAAATTGCATCTTCATATCGACCAATAAGTCTTCTGTCTATAGTAGCAAAAGTTTTGGAGCGACTATTACTTAGAAAACTAAACCAAGAACTAGCACCAGATGACTGGATATCCCTCCATCAATTTAGATTCAAAGCCATTCTGTTGTACAACACACTCACCGAATTATTCATAGCATCAACGAAGCACTTGAAAACAAAGAATATTGCATATCAACCTTTCTAGACGTTAGCCAAGCTTTTGGCAAGGTTTGGGATGAAGGCTTATTATTCAAAATTAAACATTACTTGCCTTTTCCCTACTTCAAAATTTTCAAATCATACTTAAGTGATCGTGCGTTAGAACAAGAGTAAATCAAGCAGTGTCTAAAAAATATGCCATTAAATCTGGAGTTCCTCAGGGCAGTGTTGTAGGACCACTTTTATTGTGTATTTATATGACAGAAACGTTCGCGGACAATGCAGTAATTCTCGCCAGAGATCAGAACCCAATATCAGCCACCAATAGTTTATTACAAAATCATCTAGATGAATTGCAGATCTGGTTAGAAAAATGGAAAATAAAAATCAATGAAATTAAGTCTCAACAAGTAACCTTCACATTGAACTAAGTATTTAGGCTTTCAGCTAGATAGCAAATTAACCTGGAAAAACATATAAACAAAACAAAATGCGAAAACAAATGGACTTAAAAACAAAAGATTTGTACTGGTTGTTTGGGAGGAAGTGAAGCCTATCATTAGAGAACTAATTATTATTATACAAAACTGTCATCAAACCTATTTGGAATCACGGAGCAGAACTTTTGGGATGTGCAAGCAAATCCAATACAACCTTAGTCCAAAGATGCCAATAGAAAATATTACAAATGATCACAAATGCACCTTCACGACGATCTGAATGTGCCCTATGTTAAAGACGTTATTAGGAAACGAAGTATTAACCATCATGAAAAACTGGAAACTCACAACATACCTCTACACCTATTACTGGAAGAACGCAATAACACATGCTTAAAACGATACTGCGTCTGACCTAAGAAATGGTTGAAGAAGACGCCTTCAATAGAGGGGGTCTCATCACGTCATAGCCAGTACTGTATTAGTACTTAAGTTATCAAATTAGTTTTGGTTACTAATAGATCTGTACAAAAATATCACATTTTGTGCTTGTTCATTTTCTTTCACATAATATATAGCGTTTGTTGTATTTACTATACAATGGTTTTAAAGACAATTTCTTCATTTTACATATTAGCTGTTATTATGGTTTAAAGTTTTTGATAATTTAAATATTGATACTATTATGTCTTACATTTTATAAATTTTGTTCAATTAGTTCCATTTCGGTTAAGGTTTTTAACTGTGTACGTGTAATATTAAAACCGCCAAAACCTGTTCCAGTTGTAGAAGAGTAAGGGTGAAGAGTAACAATATAAAAAAATAGGGTTTGGCTGACCCGGTTGACGGCACCTCATGAGTGTCTCAACTTAGGGTTATAGGACAAAAAAAGGTCAATTGTTTTAATGACAGAAGAGAATAAAAAATATAGGTTTCTTAGTTGGGGAAAGACACTCTCAAATCAATGTCTCTAGTCCTCCAAATTGGCGGTTGGAACAAGATGATTCTGCAACTAAATTATTAGCAAAAATAAACCAAAGTGCAAAAAAAAACGACAGAGTAGAGCCTCTGAACATGGATGGAACAACGCAACGACGAAAAAGCATTGCAAATGGATTTCAAAACGTTAGAACATAAATAATCGATACAGTGCACTAAATAAGAAAATTAAATATAGATATAACTTTAACATAGATAAAGAAGAAAAGTCTGGGTAACAAAAGAGAGAGTGGAGTGCTAAACGAGAACGCGCGAAAAAATGTGGAGCATTACTGTTTAAGAAGAAATACAAAATAAACATTTCTAACTTCGAAAATATTAACGATCGAATAATAAAGCTGCATACTATGGTATGGAAAGGCAAACTAGCGACGACCAATAACGACGAACCAACTTTAGTTAAAAAAATTTCTATGATAACATATAGGAGGACATTGCAGACAATACAGAAATAATTATAACGGATGATTTTAACGCACAAGTAAGAAGTAAAGAAAAAACAAGATAATAGGACGATTTGGGGAAAACCATCTAAATGATAAAGAATAAAGAGTAACAGATTTTACGATTATTCTTGGAACATTTTAAATCACCAATTACATTGTAATACAGCAAACATTATTATTTTATTTTATATTTATATTTTGTCTCATATTGTGTTACATATATATGTATATATATATATATATATATATATATATATATATATATATATATATATATTATATAGTAATTATTTTAAAATATTAAGATAATTTAATTTTATTCTAAATACAAGACTATTAAATTGTTGAAGATGTATTTAATCTACGCCCTATTAGTATTATCAAATACTGATGTAGCCATAAAATTGCTGTCACATCCCCTTTACGGCCGATATTGGCGTTATGGGCCGTCCAATAAATTATAACTCACAATATGTTGTAGGTACGTGGCGGCAAGTTAATCTCGAAAACATTCCGGGGCTGATCCTTCGCAGCAATATTGCGGGGAAAGATGCTAACAACCACGACAAAGACCGAGGAAGCCCCCATCTGTCTTTCCGCGCTGGCAGACCATTTACGATGTGATTTAGTGCCTGCTCCTTAATAAAAAAGTTGTGGAGCAGAAGCGCGGCGAAAGCGTGGATAAAGTTCGTGTAAATCACCCGACTCACCTGGTATGCTGGTGCCCAGAGCCACGAACATAATAGCCGTTACGGAATCTTCTATTCCCAGCGTCGCGCCGAAGTGGGAAGCGACGTCTCCTATGATCGCGGTCACCATCCCTATGCAAATGATGGAGATGACGAAGCATAAGTATCCTTTGGCGATATCTGTAACAATGAGTTTTATAAGATTTTTTTTTCAAAAAAGTAGTCATTGAGCTGTTGGTATTAGGGTGGTGACTCGTAAATAAAAGCAAAACTGATGTACAAATATGTATTTTAATATTCGCCATATTCGTGTCAGGTATATATCCACAGATTTGAGTAGGTATAAGTACGGGTTACTACGGCTCAGTGCAATATGACAATTTTTGGTCGTTCTTAAATCGATTGAAGGTAAGAAGAGACACTCGACAAATCTTGGTGAATGTAAAGGAAAATATTTCCTTTAATCTTGCCAGGTAAAAGAAACCCAATATTCAAATATTTTGGTACAAGATAGTTACGGTTTATGCAGACTGACCCTAAGCGCTTAAGAATATGATGATTATAAAAAAATTTTCCTAGCTTTAGCTCTGCTACATAGCCATTATTCAAAACATATTGATTAACCAGCAATAGCCGTTGACTATTTTATTGTATTCTATTGCCTGCTATTTTCAACGAACTTAAAAAGTTCGTTACTGAGTTCTATATATCTGTCGTTCTGTCGGTCTGTCTGTCTGTCTGTCGCTGTCACAAAATTATGGATTTTTTAAAATTTTAAAATGGATTCTTATAGGAAATTTTACGCTGATTTCAAAATCGAAATCAAAAAGTTTCTATCTCGAATAGTTTTCGAGATATTCGACTTCGAATTTCGGGAAAATTTCGACATTGCGATTTTATGGGTAATTCTTAAAGAAAATTTTACGCTGATTTCAATAATGAAATCGAAAAAATTCTATGTCGAATAATTTTCGAGATATTCGATTTCGAATTTCGGGAAAATTTTCGACATTAAGATTTTAAATGTGATTCTTATAGGAAATTTTACGCTGAATTCGAAAATGAAGTCGAAAAATTCTATGTCGAATAATTTGAGGTATTCGATTTCGAATTTTCCGAAATTCGAAATCGAAATCGAAAGGTCTTTAAGTTCGTTCTGGGATTGCTTACATAGCAATCTCTTCGACGGCGGCCCAATGTTTTATATTAAAGTATAAAATAACGGGTGTTTTCTATAGAGGTATTAAATTTTAATTTGTCAAGACTTTTTTAACTGGCGGCCATTTTGTCAGCTGTCAAGTGATTTATGTTTAGTTTGGTTTGGCATTTCAACATGAATAGACTGACGCCTGAACAACGATTCCAAATTGTGCAAATTTATTTTTAAAATCATGGTTCTGTTCGAAATACGTATCGCGCACTACGTCCATTTTACGGTCAACATAATCGTCCATCAGAGCAATTAATTCGATTCACTATGGAACGTTTTCGTGTCACGTTTACTCTAAATGATAATACGCATCCACAGACACGTCGTAAAGTGCATACAGAAGAAGTCATTGCTGCTGCAGAGCGTAGCGTAGAGGAAGACCCGAATCAGTCTATCCGCCATCGTGCACAGGAATTGGATATGTGTCCATCCACTTTATGGACGATTTTGCGGAAAGATCTTGGTTTGCGTGCTTACAAAATCCAAATCGTGCAAGAATTGAAGCCACACGATCACCTAACAAGGCGTAAATTTGGTGAATGGGCCCAAAACAAGATTGCCGTTGATCCCGATTTTTATAAGCGAATTTTGTTTAGCGATGAAGCTCACTTTTGTTTGAATGGATACGTCCATAAAATGCCGTATTTGGAGTGATGGTAATCCTCGAGTGTATGTTGAGACACCGTTACATACAGAAAAAATGACTGTTTGGTGTGCTTTATGGGCTGGTGGAATCGTTGGTCCGTACTTCTTTAAAAACGATGCTGGTCAGAACGTTACAGTCAATGGTGACCGCTATAGATCCATGATTACTGACTTTTTTGTTCATCAATTGAACAACCATGATCTGCAGGAGCTGTGGTTTCAATAAGACGGCGCAACATGTCACACAGCTCGTGCCACAATTTATTTATTGAAGAAAACGTTTGGTAACCGCATAGTTTTACGTTTCGGACCCGTGAATTGGCTTCTAAGACCGTGCGATTTAACGCCGCTAGACTATTTTCTGTGGGGATATGTGAAGTCGCTAGTCTACGCCGATAAGCCCGAAACGATTGACCACTTGGAGGACAGCATTCGTCGCGTTATTGCCGATATACGGCCACAAATGTTGGAAAAAGTCATCGAAAATTGGACCTCCAGATTAGACTACGTCCGAGCCAGCCGTGGCGGTCATGTGCCAGAAGTCATATTTAAGTTACAATGCCAGAAGATTATCTTTCGAATAAAGTAAATTTCATGTGAATTTAAAAAATTCATCTTTGTTTTATTCCATTTCAAAGTTCTTTACCTCTATAAAAAACACACTTTATTATACAAGGAGAAGACCAAACAAGATTCACAGCCGGAAAATCCTGTATAGACAACATATATACTATCCAACAACTTATAGCGAAGAAAAGAGCGAAAAACAGGGACATTCACTTGGCCTTCATAGACCTCAGAAAAGCGTACGACTCGGTTCCCAGAAAAAAACTGTGGGAAACGATGAGTAATATAGGGATCAACAAAAGTCTAATCAGGGCAATACAGCAACTTTATGGAAACAACCAAGTGGCGGTGAAAGTGGGGCAGACGATCAGTAATTACTTTAAGACAACAAAAGGGCTCCTACAAGGATGCTGCACATCTCCAACCTTATTCAAGATATTCTTAGAAGATACCTTAAAGAATTGGAAAAGGAAATGTGAGGGAATGGGGATACCAGTGCGCAATGAACATCTTTATACACTAAGCTACGCAGATAATCAAGTGATAATAGCCCAAGATGAAGAGGACCTGAGTTATATGCCACGAAAACTAAAAGACGAGTACCCCAAGGCCGGTATGGAAATAAACTTCGACAAGACAGAATATTTAGCGATTACAGAAGAAGAGGTAAAAAACTTAGAAATAGACGACAATGTAGAAATAAGAGGGAAAAATAAGTTCAAATACCTAGGCTTTACTATATCAAAAATACATCTACAGAAGAAGAAATAAAGAACAGGTTAGGACAAACTAGAATAAGTATCAGACAACTACATCCCATTCTATGGAACACACATTACAAAAATACAAAACACAGAATATATAACACAATTATCAAGTATTATGACATATGGGGCAGAAAACTGGATAATTAATAAGAAAAATAGAGGAAAAATAAAAGCCACAGAAATGGAATTTTGGAGAAGGTGCTGCCAGGTGACACGACTGGACAGAATTAGAAATACAGAAATAGAGAGGAGAATGAATGTAGAAAAGACACACTGACTTACATCGAGGAAAAGAAATTAATATGGTACGGCCATGTTAGAAGGACGGACAATAATCGATGGATAAAGAAAATAACAGAGTGAAAATGAAGTCGAAAAATTCTATGTCGAATATATTTCGATTCGAATTTTCCGAAATTCGAAATCGAAATCGAAAGGTCTTTTAAGTTCGTTCTGGGATTGCTTACAGAGCAATCTCTTCGCCGGCCCCATGTTTTATAATAAAGTATAAAATAACGGGTGTTTTCTATAGAGGTATAAAATTTTAAGTTGGCAACACTTTTTTAACTGGCGGCCATTTTGTCAGCTGTCAAGTGATTTATGTTTAGTTTGGTTTGGCATTTCAACATGAATAGACTGACGCCTGAACAACGATTCCAAATTGTGCAAATTTATTTTTAAAATCATGGTTCTGTTCGAAATACGTATCGCGCTACGTTCATTTTACGGTCAACATAATCGTCCATCAGAGCAATTAATTCGATTAACTATGGAACGTTTTCGCTCCACGTTTACTCTAAATGATAATACGCATCCACAGAGACGTCGTAAAGTGCATACAGAAGAAGTCATTGCTGCTGCAGAGCGTAGCGTAGAGGAAGACCCGAATCAGTCTATCCGCCATCGTGCACAGGAATTGGATATGTGTCCACCCACTTTATGGAAGATTTTGCGGAAAGATCTTAGTTTGCGTGCTTACAAAATCCAACTCGTGCAAGAATTGAAGCCACACGATCACCTAGCAAGGCGTAAATTCGGTGAATGGGCCCAAAACAAGATTGCCGTTGATTCCGATTTTTATAAGCGAATTTTGTTTAGCGATGAAGCTCACTTTTGTTTTAATGGATACGTCCATAAACAAAACTGTCGTATTTGGAGTGATGGTAATCCTCAAGTGTATGTTGAGACACCGTTACATCCACAAAAACTGACTGTTTGGTGTGCTTTATGGGCTGGTGGAATCATTGGTCCGTACTTCTTTAAAAACGTTACAGTCAATGGTGACCGCTATAGAGCCATGATTACTGACTTTTTTGTTCATCAATTGAACAACCATGATCTGCAGGAGCTGTGGTTTCAATAAGACGGCTCAACATGTCACACAGCTTGTGCCACAATTTATTTATTGAAGGAAACGTTTGGTAACCGCATAGTTTTACGTTTCGGACCCGTTAATTGGTTTCCAAGACCGTGCGATTTAACGCCACTAGACTATTTTCTGTGGGGATATGTGAAGTCGCTAGTCTACGCCGATAAGTCCGAAACGATTGACCACTTGGAGGACAACATTCGCCGCGTTATTGCCGATATACGGCCACAAATGTTGGAAAAAGTCATCGAAAATTGGACCTCCAGATTAGACTACGTCCGAGCCAGCCGTGGCGGTCATATGCCAGAAGTCATATTTAAGTTATAATGCCAGAAGATTATCTTTCGAATAATGTAAATTTCATGTCAATTTAAAAAATTCATCTTTGTTTTATTCCATTTCAAAGTTCTATACCTCTATAAAAAACACACTTTATTATACAATCCGAATTTTATTGCTATTAGCCTAAACTGTAGACTTGACAGTTACGTATGAAATGTGATGTCGGCCAAATGCCCTCTATAAATCAATCCGTTGATATGCGATCATTCTATTAGCGAAGTTTTCCATAATACTTTTTCATAAATGCGGCTGTATTTCAAGAATTACACTTATGCTGTTTTCTTTTAGTTCTAGAAGCACAGCAGGTTTGTTGATATACACCTTTTTCTTCAAATAGCCTCAGAGAAAAAATCTAATGGGGTTACATTGTTATCTAACCCCATCTTGTTAGATCCGGTGGTCAATCGATGTCACCCCTATGCGAGATAACACGACTAGAAAATTCGGTTTGAAGTAAATTGGGCGTTTTAAGTGTTGTGTGAGATGTGGCTTTATTTTGTTGAAAGTACATGTCATTCAAGTTCAAATTGTTGGGCTCACTGAAAAAAAAATGTTTATCATCCCTCGATAATTCACATCATTGACAATAGTAGCGTTGCCAACCTCACGCTTAAAAAATGCGAACTAATAATTCCACCAAACGATGCATTTTTGTAGATGCTTTGGTTTTTCATGAATAACGTGTGTATTTTCACTAACCTAGATGCAACGATGTTGACTATTTACAAAGCCGTTTAAAGAAAAATCAGTTTTAAAAATCATCATCAACTATCTCCATAAAATACAATTCACAAATGTACGGCATTTTCGGTGGTATTTGTCATGTGTTTAGATACTAACTGTATAATTGGAAACTTCCAACGTTCACTAAAGACAAACGGCGCACAATTATAAAATGCAATTTGGGCCGCCCTTTATGTTGTTAATTTATTTTTTGTGGTCTTTGTTATACTCTAGGTTTCTATGATTTTACGATTCATGTTTTGTAACCTCCTTAACAATTGCTGAATAGAGGAATGAAAAACTAGTACTGTTTCGCATCAAATCATGTGTCGCATGTTTGGGTGTTAATGTCGTTCCTTCATTTTTCCCTCTAAAGGCATACATTTTGAAAATTTAAAAGACCCGATTCTCTCATTGTTTAAGAAAAGTTCAAATCTTAAAAATTCATACCACAAGCGTTTTGGAAACATAAATGAGAAAATTTAAAGTTTAGCCATCACAACGCTTTTCCCATAAGTTTCACCTTTTATAAGTAAAAAATCTAATAACAGCAACACAGTAGTTTCATAAATTTTGAGAGTCTACACACTAAAAGTAAAAGTCCTGTGATAAGCTGCTTTCAAAATCGGAGCTCCATTTTATCCACTTTAGAAAGAAATTTAAAAAATCCACTTTAATAGGGGTCTACGTAATAAAAACAACGTATGCAACAATTTTGATATTTCTCCATTCAGTGGTTCGGGCTGGGAGTTGTTAGTCAGTCAAGCCTCTGGGATTTACAATACCGCTCATGATTATTCGAATGGTGGCTTTAAAAGCCGCTGAAAACTTACAGAACAAGAGACGAATAATTATTCTAAATGTATTTTACTAACATTTACAAATAATTTTGGCAGAATGCCATTCAAACGAAGTGAAACAAACATTGTGCTATTTATAGCTGCCATTCGAAAGTTGTAAATTCTAAATTATATTGTAGTTATTCGAAACAGAGGTGCCATTTACTAATTTTTTTTGTCTACACTGTCAAACAGAACTGCTAGGATGTAACAAAGAATTATTTTGATAATAAATTTGAACTCAGTAATACTCTTAGTTGCATTTGCTTGGCGAACGAAAGAAAACGGTATTAAATTATTTTACCATGAAATTAATGCAGTGTAGGAAATATTAAAATAAATATTAGAGAGTTAAATTAAACAAAATGAAAGTTGATAATCTGTATGAAAATATAAAGGTACATAGCCATGCTTAATAAACCTAAATATAAATAATTTAAAATAACAAGATAATTTTAGCACCATGTTCCGTATATAGGCAACACATTTAACAAATACAGAACCAGAATTAAATATTTACAAGACGATCATAATATAAAGGCGAATACAGCTAGTACGAGAACCACGCAGTATCTTGCATTAAATAGGGACACTGCAACAACTGAATCCGTTACGCGGTAAGCACCAATCTCAAAATGGCAAAAAATATACACGTGATAAAACTAAAAAAACAAAAATATGGAAATACAGGAAAATGGAACAAAAGTTTAATTACATTCAAACTGAATTGAAAGACAAAAAAGCAGAAAATAATAAATTAAAAATAAAAAGCAAAGAAATAAAAAACAAGGAAAATAATCAAAGTACTGAAAAATATAAAGAAAGCAATGCAATATATGGAATTGAGAAAAAGAAGAAAGAAAAATTTTGTATATGATAAACAAAATTAAAGTAATGACACATAAAATGAAAAGGAAGACATAGTCGATTTAAAAAGATTAAGAAAACAAAGAAAAGACAAAAAAGGTAATGTTTGTTAAACTACAAACCGAGAGAATAAAGATCCAAAATAAGAAACTAAAGGGAACTAACATGTTTATAAGTGAAAATTATTTTAAGGAAGTACAGATACAGTGAACTACTTAGAAATTAATTAAGGCAAGCAAAAGATAGCGGTTATAAGCTAAATATGCATTACAATAAATTACTGATAAATGAGGAAGAGTACACAATAAAAGCCTTAGGATATAAGATAAATGATGAAGACTGTATAAAAAGCGTAGGAAGTAAAGAAATATTTAAAAAAAAACTAAGAAAAACGATCGGCGAAAGATTACCAGATGAAAAGAAATTAACTAGAACAACAGAATTTCAGGTACAATACCAAAAACTAATTTTAATGTAAAAAAATAAAATAAAATGAAAGACCACGAAACAGGACATGAATAGGAAAAGCTAGAAAGAATAAAAGAATTTTAGGGAAATATGTAAAACATTGAGAAAGATGGAAGTACCCAGCACCTTAATAGATACAATTAGAAACACATGTGGAACAGTTAGAGAGAAACTACAAATTGCAGGCCGAAGATTAAAATAACTTAAAATATATAAGGGAACATATATAAAGGGATAGTTTAAGCCCCCTACTATTTATTATTATCATGGAAAAAATCACCAAAAGAAAACAAAATCTAGAGCCAGTTAAATTGAATAGTCTGTTATATGCGGACGATGTAGTACTAATACCAAATACTAAAACAAAAGGCAAAGATTATTTAACTCATTGAATATAGAAATAGGAATAGAATATGCAAATAGAATAAATATAAATAAAATAAACATTGTGATCGTAATTAAAAAACAAAGAAAACCAAAAAAATAAAGGCATTAAATGCAAAAATACTACATTAAAAAGAGCAACAAATTATGAATATCTGGAAAGTATAACAATAAAGGATAAGAAAATAGTTGCTAAATTATCCAGGAAATCGAGTGAAATCAACAAAAATATATTGCTTTTTAAATAAAACAGTACTAGGACATAAATACATAAAGTTGAAAATAAAAATCCGTAACATAATAATAATGCCAACAATAACTGACGCATGTAAAAATGGAACACTACGAAAAAAATAAAACTAAAGTGAGGTAAAATTAAAAACGATATTCTATGTATAACCAAACAAGAACCAATAATAGAAAAAATAAGAAAGAAGCTACTTAAACACCATATAGTATGAATGAAATTAGACAGAATTATAAGAAAAATAATGGAAATTAGAAAACCAACTAAAAACCAAAAGAAAGTAGATTTATCAAATTAGAGAATAGAAAAAAGAACCATAGCTTGAAATAAAATGAATACAGTACACGGATGAAAAGGTAAACAGGATTTTTGAAGAAGCATTTGAATACTGCAGTGTGGACTTTGATTTCTTATAAGATTAAGCCTACTACAAAGTTGTTATGACTAGAAAATGTGAGTGCGGAAATGAGGGCTGGTATTTACACTCCGTCACAGGAAAAGTATTTTATATATAACATCACGAAAGTATTAAAAATTTCTCTATTGATGGTATAGAATACAATTAAGAAAAGAAAAGAAACCGAATTTGTTGCTAACAAGATACAAAGTAGGCGTAAAACAACACGATAGGAAAATAAACATATTACAGCAATTAGCAAACAAAACCAATTACTAAAAGAATGTCGCCAGTCGATTAGGCTTTGCCATTTCTATAAGAAATGAGAGTAAGAGTATAAAAACAATCGGTCAAAAATAAATGGTTTCCCTGTTTCTTTAAGACCGATAGTCGCTACTAAGCTCTTGAACCGACGCCAGAAATCTAGACTAACGATGAGGTTGACACCTTCGGTGATAAGAACCAGGGTCTAAGTCCTTAACATATTTTCTCTAGGAAACTCTGCCCTAGGACGATGTAATTCACTTCTGCCGTCTTCAGACTAGCGGAAGCTTAAACGTAATTCAGGAGTTTAGTGTTTTCTGAATATGCCAAGAATGGCGTTGACGTAATCGATGCAGGACATAAGTCCCAAAACCACCCCAAAAAGTTAATGGCGTTCTGTGTGGCCGCTACTATATTTTATGGCTGCCAGAAACGTGAAAGATCCACGTTTTGGAAGGTGGCTGGAGTAGTTGATCAGTCGATTGCGGCGGATACTGAAACATTTCCTTAGTTGCTGCGGCGTAAATGCGATTGACTTATATGCAGACAACAACTGGTCTAGAACTTCCATCACGTCGTTTCTATGACCTCTTTGCTCCCTATGAGTGTCGTCTTCCATTTGATACTCACGCATCACCTCTGCCTAGCGTGAATGGAAGTCTACGCAAAGTTACCTGTCAACTTTCGGAGCACCGTCGCCAAAAATTATGGTTCAACCGAAAAACACCATAGTTTACTACCCCTAATCCAACTAAGTAGTTACGCAATTTTATCGACAGCTAACCACTGAAATAAGGTGTTTCCAGATGGACAACTGCGTCAAAATATTGCCCGATGTTTTATTTGGAATGATCGGGGAACTTATACCACTGTAACTTTTATCTGCAGTTATTTCAAAAACATGGTGATTACTTAGTCATTTTCTTATGTGTAGATACTTAAAAATCGTATCATTTCATTCTGTGACTCTATTAGGAAGATTTTCACTATGATGCGACACCTTGTAGCGTTTCAACACTCGAAAATATAGCAGCAGCAAGGCAGGCTATTGTCACATCACAATATTCTGCCGCTAAGTAGGTTTTCGCTTTGGAAATACCTGACTGGAGCGTGCGTAAATTTCTGAAATGCGATCTTTTGTTCCATTTATATAAACTGATAGTGGTCCACGAATTTAAAGATCGTGACTGGTATGCCCAGCAGGCTACTTGCAAGGATATGTTAAAAAATATTCCAGTCAACGCTGTAGTACTCAGTAGTAATAGCTTATTTTCATTTACAAGGCTACTCTAATACGCACAATTTTCGATACTAGACTTTACAAAATTTTTATTAATTGATTGAGCAACCTCTCTACAGCCAGCGTGTTAACTGTTTGGTCTGCTATTACGGAATTTAACATCATAGGGCCGTGCTTTTTTGAGGAAGTAGTACGCGCGGTGAACGATCTACCCGCTATATTGCGATGTTGCAATTTTCTAAAACCCAGATTCAACAAACATGGAAATGCACAACTGCGGTTCCAACAAGATGGCGCTGCCGCACATACTGCCAGAAATTTCTCCTAAAGTTCTGAGCAAATGTTTCAAGGTTGCTACATCTTATTATATGGTGACATTCCGTGGTCGGTTAGGTTATATCAGCTTTAGGTAATGCTTACTTTAAAAATAGTGATTTGCGATACGCGGTGTCGAACCGTTTACGCTTGTTTAATTTACATGTACATTTATTTGGTGTTGTGATGAAGTGGCTCTATAACCTATATGGTAATTGATAATTATAAACAAAAAAGAATTTTTGAGAGTCACATGTGACCAATTTATTTTGCTGTTTTGGAAAATAAATTGCCCATTAAATTTTTGTTTTAACAGTTGGATTGTTTTATGCGTCGTTTTATTCCGTCTTGCTGGAACCGCAAGGCATCCAAACCATGCTGTCCAAATAAGGACAAAAAATTTACTGTCATCTTACGATAACGTTTACCATTAATAGCCACTGGGTCTCCGGTTTCATTTTCAAAAAAAGAAGAACTCTATCACTGCACCAATGTAAAATTCACCCCAAACTGTTACTCTTTGGGTACACACAGGCTGTTTCTGAATGACTCCAAAATTTCTTTTGCCCCGAATGCACCAATTTTGTTTATCGATATACCCGCTAAGGCGAAAATGCACCTCATAGCTAAAGATGATTTTCTTAGCAAAATTGCTATCAATTTTCTAATTCTCTAGCACCTGGCGTTACAAATGATCGTCTGACTTTAGTTTTTAAATTAGGTTAATCTTAAATATGTGCATGCATATTTTTGTTAAAAGCTTTTTGAAATGTTCAGTTGCAGTTACTGAGGTTTCTGGGCGCTCTATCACACTATTTCGGCGGCAATGTCAGTTTACTTTTTTGTTGTCTGCAACCGTACGTGCTTGTTCAAATTTTTAATTAGTCTCCACAGTTGTTTCATTTGATGTATTTTTCCTTCTGAAAGTACCATGTAGTTTGCGCACAGCTTTACCAAAACATTCTCCGTGCTTCTAATAAACTACAATAATCGTCACTCTCTTTTCGTCGAGTAACGTTCCATATTGGTTAACCGCAACATGTTTACTACAAAATGGCACTAAGCACAAAGTTGGCAATTTTCCAGGAAAAATGACGCAAAATTTATATCCTGTATTTCTTCTGGGACATCCAATACAACTAAATCAAAATAATAGAAACATTTGTACAATATACAGTCCACTCAGTTGCTAAGTGATGTTTAAACCGCTGCAAAGCTAAAAAAATTAATATGCTTGCTGTCAAAATTTAAGTCATACAAAAGCATACTGCCGTAGGCTCTTTCAATATGTAAAGTACGAACCAGAACATCCATCGTCATGCGCCATGGGCTAATATTCTAAACCTACATGTGCTTTATTCAAAGGGGATCATGCAGCAAACTACAAAGAATTCTCAAAGTACTGAGAAGCATGCAAATCTCAATATTCACTTATATAAGATATAAGAGTTCCAGGATCAGTTCAGATAATTTCAAAGTAGTCACAAATGATAGAACAGCAACAAAACCCAAATCCTATAACAGGACTATCGTACGCACACGTAGTCGCAGAAGATAATTAATAAAAATAAATTAATAAAACTAAAACAGTGGTGCATGGTAGCGCTTATCAATTTTTCAACAATAATCTTAGAGTTACCACAATTACTAGCAAAATAAGCAGAAATGCAGTTCAAACTTTAAGAAAATTTTCGCACCATGTTAAACTTGCTTACTGCTATCGCTAACAAAATTTAGTAATGGCTAAAACGTCCTAATGGCAATTCAAAATGCCGGTAGGCTGTGTCACAATGTACAAGAATTTAAAATACTTATTAAGGAACATTAAATTAATATCTTACTGATCTCTGTATCACACTTCACTAGTAAAAGTTACATTTAAATACAAGGATATCAAGTTATGATACGTTCTTCCAAGATGAGACAGGATAAAGAAGTTCCGCAGTAATAGTAAGAAATTCAATGAAACATTACGAGATCCCTAAATACAAAAAATGACATATCCAAACTGCACATATCGTAGAGGATTGAAATTACCATAATATTAATGACGGTATATAGCCCACAAAAATATAAAATAATAAGCAACCAATGTATAACATTATTTGACACACTAGGACTCAAATATAATGTGGAGGGAGGGGGGTGGTCCATTACTACTGAGATTCCAGACTTATTTCTCCCAAAGTAAGAGCTTTGTAGAAATCCATAATAGACGACAATTTACGTTTTAAAAGTAATAGTTATTTCGGCGCACACAAACTACGGTCAATTTTTGGTAGTCTTAAATCTATTCATAAATTGCTGTCCGATATTTTTTCTTACCTGAAGCCCTCATATCCCCTTACTAAAACGAGATTAAAGTAAAATACAGATCGCGTATATGTTCTAAATTTTATTTACATTAATAAAATAATAATCAGGTACAGATATTTCAGAACATTATGGAACTAAATTTATAAGAAATTTCAAAGCAGATATAAATACATAAATATTTGGATGAGCGGAAGTACAATATGAATTAAATTTTAAATGAAAGTGATTGATTAGCCCATATTTTGAGAGAAAAACAAAAATCATTATCAATATAATTTTCTAGTAAATGATAAACAAATTCGTCAATTCTGTGATCTTCCGGTTTATCACTAATAAAGTCTTCTACTAAACACTCTCCTACCTCACTGTGTGGCAGATACGTTAGGCCAAACAAATGACCTAGTAGTCGTTCAATCACCGACTCTTTATTTTTGTATTCACAAGCAAGACCTAAATTTTGAATTTTATGCCACCAAGATTCAGTTAGGCGGAATCGACGTCCAATAATTATAACGTTCGGAAAAACTTCAAGAAAACTGCATAAATCGCTTTTTAAAAATCTATAACGATATTTTTAGGCAATAGATCTAATACAAAATTGCAATATTTTGCTTTCAACATTCTGAATAGTTTAGCATAAGTTACTTTACACTTATCTTTTAAAAGACAAAACACAACTAAAAGGTACACACCATTGGACCAAGCATGAATCTTAAATAATCACAAAAAATTGGTGTAGTAATCAAAGGTCCCGTCGACAAATAAGATGTCTAGTTGGCACATAAATTTTAAATTTGTTTCGCACAAAAAAATAAAACCCACTGAAATCTTCGATTGAAATATTTATCTAATTTTAATTCACGATATTTCTTGAACTTAAAAGTTTCAAACGCTATCATTGAGTTGCCTCGCTCACTAAACATCATTTTCATTTCTACGCTATAATTTTTCTCATCGGTTGCTAACTAAAGACTAAACGCTTGTTCCTTCGTTGCATTTCAAAACCACAGAGTTATTTGTTTGAATGGTATTATATATCCCGACCGCAGTTTGCGTTAGAGATTATATAGACCCTAAATACTGTGAGAGTCCGCCCAGTTATTTTACTTACTAGTGACAGAAAAAAAGTTTCTGATGTATAGATGTTTGTATTACAATAGAATTAGCACAAGGTTATAGTAGAGCAAATCTGTGCCGCGATTTATTATCGGACCACACTGCAGAACTTGTCACATATTGAACATTTAGGTAGAAATACACAACTTGCACCAATTATTATTATTAACTACAAAATCTGTCGGCTTCAATAGATTGCAATTGCTCTCTTTGAAAGACGATAAAGAAGATAAAGCAACCTCAAACCAAAATACCTCCAATAGACAAATCAAATCGTAACTGGGTCAGAAGTGATGGTGAACAGACAGAAAATCTTGCCGAACACTATATTGAGAGTAGTATTATCTACCATAGAAGTTGATTTATATAATTTTCATTTTAACACTAGACAAACCTTCCTGCAAAGGAAGACCCATTAGTCTCCCAGTAATATTGTAGGTGTTTGAGAAATTTCTGCCAAAAAGACCGGAACAAGTAATAACGAGAAATTATTTAATACCCCAACTCCAGTTTGGATTTTAACAGAAACATGCTATGATGGAGTAAATACACAGCGTTATAGCATACATCGAACAAGACTTGCAACAGCAGAAATACTGCTCCTCCGCATTTATCGACATACAAGGTGGCCGAAATATGACCGGGACTGATTTGTGCGCAAACAAACCGCACTGCGCAGCAGCTGTGTAGAGCCATAACCTCCACCTTTCCTCCTCGGGTTAAAACCGGTTCAGCCCTGTTTAGGTGTTATGAGAGTGATGAGCAAATATAAGGTACCGTGGAGCGTGGAACAACGCATTGTGACCAAATTCCCCAACGTCCCGTCTGCTAAAATTTACCACAGACTCCAACAATAGTATGGGGAAGAGTGCCTCTCACGAACCTGTGTGTTTAAGTGGTGTGAGTGCTTTAGAGCATACCTGTTCTCCCAAACCCAAAACAACGCGGGGGAGCTGTTCGGAAGAAAAAGCGATGGCAAAGCTCTTTTCGAACTGGCAGGGGGTTATACATGTAGACTTTCTGAAGGATGCCAGAAGAGTTAATGCAGCTTATTATTCAGACCTGCTGACAACAGAGGTCAAAGAAAAGATCCGATCCAAGCGGAAGACAGGTGGAAAGTAGGTAGCCTTCAATTAAGTCAATGCACGCCACCATATATAGTCCCGATTTGGCCACAAATGATTTCTACTTGTTCGGAGCACTCAAATCAGACTGCAAGGCATGAGGTTTGCGGACAATAACACCGTCATCTAGACTGTTCGAGAGTGGATACGCCGCCAACCAAAAGCCTTCGAGAACGTTGAAAAAAATGTGTTGACTGCGGAGGGAAGTAGGTTGAAGATTGTGTGCAGGAGTCTGGAAATTTGTCTTTATTTGTAAAAACAAAACACTTCAGGCCATATTTGCACAAGCTTGCATCAATTCATAATATTTTGTATGACGATCTAAATTATAAGATTGAGTTGAATCTGGCTTATACTTTTATTTATCTTTTGAAATCAGACCTAATTACCACATGGAAAAACAAACCTACATATAATTAAAACTGGAGTTTCTCAGGAAAGTGTTCCAGGATCAGTTGTGTATACCTTATATATTTCGTAGATACCAGAACATATTAAAACTCTTCGGATCATACGGCTGTGTTAGACACGCAAAAAAATTTTCAAGCAGCACAAATACTTCAAGAACATCTAAATAGTGTACAAACCTTCACCAACCTAAGAGGAACAAGCCCATAATAAACATAAACGATAATCAGCTGCTACAAGGCGAGATAGTTAAACATCTCGGTATATACACAGCTAAGAATCCTACCTGACAAACAAACATTTTAAACAAAAAAAAGCAATTAAACCCTAAGTGGAACACATACTGTTGTCTTTTAGAAACATATTCAAAGCTGCCGTTGAAAAACAAATTATTTGTATACAAAGCAGTCATAAAACTAATATGAATGTACGGTATTTCGCTATGGGGTAGAATAAGTATTTGTAAATCCTAGAACGATGATCACCAATAGTCGCAATTTCGTCATACAAAGAGATCTTAACATGCGTTTTCTCAGTGAAGTAATCAGTTTTACTAAATTACCTCAACAAATTTGAGAATTATCCAAACCTATCAGCTATAAACGTACTGAAAAATAACAGCAACCAAATAAATTTATCTTATAGGTCCGCCAGTCAATATTAAAGTCATTACAGTTTAAGTACCAGTGCTAGTACAATCGTAAATGTGTATTATACAATTAATCGCTAAAAAATACTTTCTCTTTAATTAGTTTAGCTTATGGTGCATTGGCTAAAGAACAATTCCCGGTATATATCAAATTTCCTATTGCACTAAATGTACAGTTAAGTAGAAATTAATTAATTAGAACATACTGCAATGTTACTTATAAATTAACAGGGCACTGCTGAATTGACTCGCAAACGGTGTTAGACTATATAAAAAACACAGGGTGTTTCAAAAAGAATTATCCGACTTAAAAATTATAATTATGCAGCGTTTAATCCGTTTTGGTCAAGCAATGTATTGCTAGAAAGAGGGAATTTCCGAGTTTCACGCAGTTGTCGATAGGTAGCACTAGCGCGCTTCGTTCACCTACTACTTCAGTGTTTGTCAAGATGGCGACTGGACAATAAATTATATTGTGTTCTACGCTTTGCGAAGTGTGAGTCCGTAACAATTGTTCAGCGTAATTATCGGCAGCAACATGGTGTTGAACTTCCTATCGTTCAGATCATTAGGCTATAGTATAGAAAATTTCAAGACACGGGTTGTCTATGTAAAGGGAAACCCATTGATCGTCTCCGTGTGTGTGGAGCGCATCCGGCTGAGTTTCGCACGTAGCCCTCAAAAATCCACTAGTCGTGCCGATATATAATCAGATTCCACAACGATGGATCGGCCGTATGGAGACTTGTCAATTCAGGTTTACATCACTGGCCTCCGAGTTCGCCAAACTTCATTGTGCGCGCTTTTTTCTTTGTGGGGGTTTATAAACGACTGCATTTATGTGCCTCCTCTTCCAGCTACAGTGGTCAAACTGAGGAACCGCATAACAGCAGCAGTGTATCCAGATATGGTCGCAAAAGTTTGGGACGAATTTGGCTACCGTATGGGCCTATGCCGTGCATCCCAAGGGGAGCATATTGAGCACCCATGATTTGGTATGTAAAAAAACTTCAAGATTAGCCCTGTTACATAATTAATATTAGTGTTTATGTCCATTATTTTTTATAATAAAAACATTTATATCGGATGATACTTTTTGAAACACCCAGTATTTTCTACTATTATCTTAGGGCATTAAATTTAAATGAATGAATAGGTACAATAAGAGTTTATTAAATAACACTTTTGCATGACTATGTAGGTATTTATTAATTAAAGTGCAAATATATTAGCTATACTCAGTATAATATTTATCTTTTGTTATTTTTTGTCTCTGATAAGATTATTTTTCTTCTTTTGTCATTTCCAAAATTATCTTTTTGCTTTAAAACCCATCTGTTTGTTTATTATTTATCTGTATATATTTCTATTATATCTATATGTAGTAACTTTCTAATTGTTTTTTTATGTAGAACATTTAATAAATATTTGTCTAGTTAGCAATCATTTATATGATTACACATAGATATGTAAAAGCAAAATGGATTTTTTTAGATGTAGTCATTTATTTCGTTTTAGTTTAATCAAGTTGGATGTGAAATTTGCATTTTCTTCATCGTTTTCCGATTTTTGTTCTAGCACCTGCGTTTTCATAATCTCTCTGGTGTAAAAAGCCCATAAACCGGAATAATATCGAGGATAATGCAGCCGGTTTTCGTAATATGCAATGCAAGACCCGTAAATTTTATGCCAGTAGCCTTCTGTTTTTGCTTTTATGGCTTTCCCAATAACGGAAAAGGGTGTAGCAGCCGCATTTTCGTGTATTTTATAGTCGTGTAAAAACTCACAATCGCTTAGATCCGCCTAGAGGGCTCTTTTTGTTAACTGGCAAACGGTTGCTTTCCACTTTTTGCTGCCGTTTTTCTGGCCGACTTAAAAATGCCGTTGTTTGTTTGCGTTGGAGATTGAAGTTCGCTTAAAAGAGGGACTTTAAAAGCTGTTACGTAGGTGCTCGCGGATTAATGCACACAAAGAAATTTCTTTAGTAGTAATGAAACAATTTACGGGTGAAGTGCAAGAGAAACAAATTGGTTCAATGGTCGCTAATGAAGCAATCATAATAAGCCAATAAAAACCCTGAGCAATTCAGAAGTTTTCCAAACCTTTGAACCACGTAGAGTTCTTATTGGCTAATTATGATTCGCTAATTAATGGCAATCGAACGGGCATAGCCATAGTTTCTTTGACCCTTTTTTCTTGTGCGCCCCCCTTGTTAGTTTAGTACAAATGTCCCAAAGGAAAGTTATTTTTTAAGGTAGCTATATAAAAACAAAGGAGAGGTTTATTAAAAAAAACTTTTTTGTTATTAAAATTCAGACTTTGAAAAATTATTTTTTAAAAATTTATTTATATGAGATCCTGCGTACTCGCGACACTCTTAAACGAGAGGCAAAATTTCTGAGCACTGCGCGGCCCGTAGTATCCGTAATGACTGCCATTTCTTGACGGATATTTGCTTTCAAATAAACCAGAGAGCCCGGATAGCTGCTATATATCTTCGATTTGGGATATTTCCACAAGAAAAAATCTGTAGGATTCAAATCAGGGCTGCGTGGAGGCCACTTTATATCATCGCTTCTGGAAATAAATTTTTGTGGGTAAATTTTACAAACTCGTGGTAGAGACATGTTAGAAGTGCGCCATGTTGCTCCATCCTGTTAGAACCCTGTTCTTTGATTATAGCCAGCAAGATTCTGCGAATCAGGTATCAAAAAATTGTTTAGCATTTCCATATAACGTTCTGAAGTCGCTGTTAACGCGTGGTTCCGTAATCTTCAAAGAAGTACGGGCCGATTATTTCTCGCGCTGATATTGCAATATATACAGTCACTTTTTGTAAATGAAGGGGTTTCTCATGCTTGTATTGTGGGTTCGTAGTGCTTTAGTAACGACAACTCTCTTTGTTAAGGTGGCTACTGAGGTGAAAATGTGCCCCATCTAAAAACAAAATGTTGAATGAATTGTAATGCTCACTTACACAGTTAACGAATTGAAGCCTCTTGGCTTTAATTTTTATACCAATTGAATTTTATAAGGGTGCAGACAAGAATCTTTACGCAGTAACGATTATCTAGGCACATTCAAAATACTTGTCCGTTTACGAACAGATCAGTCCGGAGTCTCGTGAACGAACTGTCGTATGTTCTCTATGTTTTCGTCAGTTGTTCCCGACTTAGATCCATAATTAAACTGTTTTTTTAAACTTTTTTAATTTGTGTTACGCAAATCATGATTATTGAACTTTCCTCGTGAAATAATCGCCGAATCATGTGTTTTGTAAAACTTTATAGCAACTACATTCCCGGAAGCCGCATTACCGATTGACATGCACTCCGCACCAGTCATTTGGGACACCCAGTACTTTAATACGCTGTTGTTTTATCATCTTTATTTTAATTAAAATTAATAACCAAACTACCGAAACTCTTATCTCAATTTTATGTTTGTTATATTTTTGGTTTATATGTGTTTTTTCCATGTTTATCTCCAATTTAGATGGAATCCTAAGTATTTTATTTCATTTCTCATAGGGATAAGAGCAACATCGATTTTAACTGGCGGCAAATAATTGTTTTCATAGTCAAAGCAATTTGGGTGCAGTTGATTTTGTCGTCGTAAATTTGCCATTGATTTAAATACACTTGTAGACATTTGCTTTGGATCTTCATATGGCAGTGTTGTCAGCGAAGGTGGAAATTAGGGTGTTTGTTTCTGCTAAACGATTGACATCAACATGGTATCCTGTAGGACACCGGAGTTGATAGAATAATTTGCGGAGAGCGTGTTTATGTATTTTATTGACAAGTGATCTATGTACCCATTTTTAAATTATTGTAACTTTTTATATATCCATTCCAAAAGACTACAAAAAGGGCAACCACTAAAGGGATTAAATCTGCGATCTTCGCATTCCGAAGCAAACGCACTACCAATTCGGCCAACCGGGCACTGCAGAAAAGCGCGCTTTTTGCGCTGATTTGCTCGGGCGGAATTTATTACTCTTGTACAAAGGAGTTATTTTTTAGGACACTTGCACTTGTTTTCTTGAATTTCTGATCGCGGATTCGGATTCTACCTCAAAATTGGCTATCCTTTTGTTTTTTTCCAGGGGGGGCTGGCGGCTTGGGGATTTTATGTGCTATGCTTATGTATCGTATAAGAGAAAAGAATAATACCGGCCAAATAGATAGGTAGATAAAATAATCGGTGTTTGGAAGCAGTTGTTTTAGCTTGTATAGTAGTCCTATGTGCATATATCATATGCTATTAAATGTTTATGATACATGGAGAAATGCTACCCGTAGTTTTCTTCCTTTTAAGCTTTTAGCTTTTTACTTTATTATTATTGATAATTTTATTTGTTTGATAAATTATTAAATGGTTTTCGTAGAATTCAAATTAATGTCGAGGTATGAGGTTAAACAAATGAATTAGTTGAAAAT
Source organism: Sinelater perroti (assembly GCA_036346155.1). Taxonomy (NCBI): domain Eukaryota; kingdom Metazoa; phylum Arthropoda; class Insecta; order Coleoptera; family Elateridae; genus Sinelater; species Sinelater perroti. The sequence goes on from JARFIY010000276.1 coordinate 1,986,159, forward strand.
ATATATGATAATTTATTTATAGACCTACAGTGCAATTAAATGTTAATAGGAAATACCAAAATATATCATTAAGGCTAGAAATCTTAGGAACAACTCAATTTAAATTTGTAGGGGTTAATAATTATGATTTGTTTTAACAATGAGCGTTTTCTATGCAGAATCCAATATTAAAAGATTATAGCTGCTATTGTTCTACCTATGTAATTATTTATTTCCGTAGTTATTGACTGCTACCCTTTTAAGTTTATATACCTGAAAGAAAAGCTTAATGAAATCGGAGTGAACGTTTGTCTGTTCGTCGCGACTTTCAACTTGAGAACTACTGAACATAAGGGGGGTATCATTTGAAAGCCTATGGCCTACCGGGTTCACATCCGCGAGCTGACATAGGTGGAATGTCCTAAAACAACGCTATAAGGGTTTTCAGCGGACCCAGCTTTCAATATGCCAATCCACATAACTTTTGATCAAGGGAGCTTCTAAGTTGGAAACCAGCTACTATTTCTGTCATTTCTGACATCAGTTACGCCTTATAATTTTTGATCTGTGATAGATAGAGACATAACATTTTCAGTGTTCAACTAAGGATCATAAGTGAAGTCCAGACGCCAAAAGTCAGCCTGATCGGAAAATCTCGAGACCGGTTTGACCGAGAAGTAGCCGCAAATTTTTGTTTGTGTATAGAAGCCCCGGACATTGGTGGAAAAGGAGTTCCACGTCTGTACTTCTTTAATTACGAACCTAAACTTATTATGAACAGTTCAAGTGTTTTAATGTTCAAATTCTAATTTATTTCTGCCAACTTTTTTGTAAATAATAAAGTAACAATAATACTATAGCAGATTTATCTTCAAATTCGTTTACAATCTTCCATTGTATTTTATTTTTAGCTTTCTTGTGTCAGTCCTCCATTTCTGATTGTAGCAGATATACATTTTTATTTTATTTCTTTTCTACCCCTTTCAGTACTTTTTTACAATTTTGCAGTTTGTAGCATATGACAAATTTGATTTGAATAGTTTCTTAACTTCTTGATTTGCCATTCTTAGTTGTCTTAGTTGTTTCGTTTATTTTTATACGAGGGTGAATCAAATATAAACGAGAGTTCTCGCTTCGTCAGGTGTTGGGTAGGGATGTCAGGAGTGGGCGATTTTGTTCGTTCCTGGCAGTACCCGTCGCGTCAATGTCTGAGCAGGAGGTGCCGTCGTCAATTGCGCAGCGTATTATCATTAAATTTCTCGCCACGGAAGGTGTAAAACCGGCTGAAATCCTGAGGAGATTGACTGCACAGTTCAAGGAAGAGACACTATCACGAGCTAGGGTGTTCGCATGGCACAAAAAGTTCGTGAAGGGTCGTGAGAATTTGGAAAATGAGAGCCATGATCGGCGACCTCGCGCCAGCATCACCAACGAAAACATCGTCCGCGTTCAACAATTTGTTGCACCTTGATTTTTGCATTATCGCAGGACCGTTAATGCGGCGTGCTACTACGACATTTTAAGCGAGGTTAGACTTGCATATCGCCGCAAACGACGTGACCTACCGATGAGAGAGGTGAAACTTCTCCATCACAATGCTCGTCTCATACAGCAGCCCTGACAAAAGAAAAAGTGGATAAATTGGGGTGGGAGACAGTTGAACACCCTCCTGACAGCCCTGACCTATCGCCCTGCAACTATAACCTATTCGGTCCTCTCAAGAAAGCCATGGGAGGGCATAGATTCGACAGCGATGAGGAGGTTGAAGTCTATGTGCGCAACTGGTTGGAAACACGACCAACTTCATTCTATGAGGAAGGCATTTCAAAATTAGCTAGACGTTGGGAAAATGTGTTTCTAAATCAGGAGATTATGTAGAAAAAATAATCTGCTATTCTTTTGTTTCAAGTTCAAATAAAATATGTTTTAAAACATGTGTCTCGTTTATATTTTGATTCACCATACCCATTTTCATACCATTTTCATACCCATGGGGAATTGTCGGTCTTATTATTGTTCCGCATATACTTAATATTGCTATTATAAATAGATGTTTTTCAATCTTGTTATTCTCTGGTTTATTTTTATTCTTCTATATATTCGAAGTAAGTTTATTATTTCCCTTTCTTCTTTATTTGATATTTTTCTTGTTTAAGTAGAGATGTCACTTCCATATACTTATTTAGTTGTTTTTATTAGCATGCATTCTCTTACTTTGTCTTCTGATTTTTTAATCATTTTTGTTATTTTGTTTTTGCTTCTTATTGTTAGCATTAGCACAATGCCATATAAGTAGACTATACATTGTTGTATGTTATAGATAATTAAATTTTTTAAATGTCATAGTTAAACAATATAGTCGATGTTTGGTCTACTGCTCTCGTGTAAAACTCTCACAGTTTTTTTAATTTACTGTCTTGTATTATTAACTTGATAATTCTTAAAAATACTGTGCCCACTTTTTTAACTTTCCTTGTTTATCTCCTATTGCTATATATTTGTTCATAAAAATTTTTGCTTGCATTATTAATATATTATCTATATGTTATATTTTTTTCTTCCAAATATGAAACTCATTTGATAAATTTCTCATCATGCCAAAATTGTCCTTATTCTTTGAAGTATTTTCTTTTAGAAAATTCATGCTCGCATCATTATTGTTTCTTAAAACTGTTCTACAATCCTCATCAAACCGCTCAAGCTCTTTTCCCCTCTTTCTATGTTCTTAACCATATTTTAGAAATTTTTTTACGATTTGATTTATTTCCTCTTCTTAAATATTTTGATTTTTTGAATTTGACACCTATGACTTAAGTGTTTTATATATTTTAATTCATCTACGTCAATTTTCTTCTACCTTCTTTTTACATATTTTTCTCCTAGAATTTGTTGTATTACTTTTTCCTGTCGCCAGTATATGACCCGAATTTGTATCTGCGTGTATGATCAAATGTCTTCAAATCATTATGTATGTTTCTTTTTTATTATTTAAATTCTTGTTTTATCGCCAAATAAAATACAGGCTACTTTGTGTATATATGGTTAAAAATTCTAATAATTATTTTCATACTATTTTTTAAGAAAAATTGTAGTAATTTTCTGCTTTTTTTTCATTTTGTAAGTGTGTGCTCTTTACCCACTGGTTTTCTTATGTCGATTATTTTCCAATTTACGCATTTAAATTTCCTACTATAATGTTTATATTGCATTTTTGTGTTTCTTTAATTGTACGTCATACTTATTATTATTGCGCCTGTTTTATAAATACTCGTATCTTTTATTTCAGCCACCTGTTCATAATAGCTTTATTGTTACTCTATGGGTTTGTCTTTCTTGATAAGAACATTACTAATGTATATTTCCAGTTCTTTATGTCGTTTTATTGTTGCCCTATTTGACACAATAATTTCTTTGTATTCGCTAGTTTCTATTTCTATTGAGCCATTTTTGCTATTTTACTTCTATTTTTGCGCCTCTAGCACATATATAAAAAATCTTTATTATTGTTTTAAATTTTCTATTTTTAATCCGTACATTATACTATTATAAACTCTTTTTATCTCTAGTTTTTCCAGTTTATTTTGTGTGTTTATTAAGTTTTTTATTTTTCGAATTCTTGTTTTTTACATTCTGATACTGATTTTTAAGACCACATTCTTCCCACCTGCATCTTTTTTTGTTAAATGTTGTATAAACTCTTTTCGTTGGTACAACACCGCTAGTGTTATATCTAATTTATCCTCAGTCTCAGCCTTCTCTGTTTTTGTTGTCGATATTCTATGTTTTTTTGTACCACCCCCATACCATCATTTTTCCTTATTAATTGCTTTATCTGCAAAGCAGTATTTTCTATTTTTTTGTTTGTTTTTCATCTGTTCTTTTTCTATTATTTCTTCATGGATGGAGAATCCATCGCTGAGTTTGCACATTTTACCGCTTTTTAAATTACTTCTATTTATTTACTCTATTCTAATATTGTAAAATCTCAAATTTGTGATAAGTGATCTCGAATGGATTTTGGGGAAGCCACGCTCTTCACCCAGCTTATTCACTTAAATAAGTGCTGAACCTTGCCATTGAATTTTAAATAGATGAAATGCAGCTCTCATGATTACAATGTATATTTTCATTTTTCTAATGCATGTACTTGAAATTGCCTGTTAATTAGATTAAACTTCAAACTAACGTCTAAGTTTTACTTTGCTGTTCCATTTCTTATAAGATAAAGACTTTTGGAATATTTTTTATATCATAGTGGCTGTGCTCTAAATATTTAGTAGTCATTGCGGCCGCCAATTTTAATTTATAATAAAAAAGTATCCGCAGAGCAGTCTATACAAAGAAGTTCAATGGAGCTTTCTACGTCAGCTTCTCTGAGAAACTGATGCGCTTGGATTGCGCTACTTTGCCCTGGTTCGTTCTAATCGTATTTCCACTTCATTCGCTATTCAACGTGACGCCTACATTTGCATCAAATATAAGGGAGGAATGTAAATTGTAGAGGAGTCAATACCCTAATTTGTGTTTATTATTGTGCGATCGTATGGAAACCAGCTGAAACGCAGACTTTTAATATGCCTTTTTTTAGTAATATGTTAGCAATGTAATACTTACTCCTTACTTTATGCAATAATAAGTTAAATAAAATGAACCGAAATTATTATTTTGTTATTTTATTAAAGCATCATAAACATACAATGTTATTATAAAGCGGGAGATTACGTCTCGGATTTCGTTATTCCTAACTTAAAAACAATTTTGCAATTCCTAATCGGTAGTCATCTTCGAAAAGGAAGCACACTGACCCTCGGGCGATGTCAGTGACTTTTAGTTTAAGTACTTCTCAATTACTTAAAAATTGTTTGTCACGCATATACTTTAGTCCGAAGGGTGTCATTTGAAACTGTTTTTGTTTTTCCAAAAATTGAATGATTTTAGGGTCCCTGTTGTAAAAACTTTGAAGCAATCTGTTCCGCAACAGACGAAGGCACCTCTTGATACTGATTAAAGAAGCGGTAGTGCTATGTATTCTATGGGAGAATACCCCTTAGTCAGTTCTATATACAACACTGAGAAGCCATTCCCTTCTTCATTTACCTCATAGTACACAAAAAAACTTGTTTTGAATATCTTTTTACACCAACTAAAACACACACAGAGGTGTCTGTAAAAGTCTCCAGGATTTTTATATTCATCATATATCTAACGTTTTGTTTTCAGTTTGTAGCTCTGGGTATTTTTATTGAAATATAAATAACATTGAGGTTTGTATATAAAAGATGGTGGGTATAATAAATACTTTTCTCTGGCCCCATGATCTAATTACGCTTCTGAAGTTAACTTCAGTTAACCCATTTCCTTTTTTATTATAAAAGAGTAATTGTATCCCAATAATTAGGGGGTTGTTAAAAGTACTTTGTTCTATATTTAATTCAGTTTCAATATTGTTGCTTAAGGTAAATAACGACTACGCTTTTCTTTTCTGTAATTAGCAATTGTTGAACATTCAAAATTGGTAGTCATGCAACAGAAGGGCAAATAATATTAAAATTGGGGTTGCTTTTTAGTCAACATCAAATATCGTCTTTTCAAATCCTTGTAATTTTAGGGTTAATGTATGCGTGCAACAAATAAAGTTATAACAATGTTCGTTGTACTAAAGTTGATTAGAAATTTAAGAAAATAGAATATATAGTTTGACTATAGTAAAGTTCAAATTAAATTACAAATATTAATAAACTGCCCTCTCCATTGAAGGATTAAAAGTTTGTGATAAGTATAAATATTAGTAATATTATTAGATTAGGTTATTAAAATTCTTTTTACTCTATTTTATTTATATATATTTACTGTTTTTCTAATTATCTAGCTTTGAATGTATGGCAAATTTTAGATCGTTTTTTTAATTTTCAGATATGTTTTAATCCGTATGAAGAATATTAAAATCTCAGATATAATTTAATTATTGTTATTATATTATTTAAAAGTGTACTTTTTTATTCTTTTCATAAGTAAATGAATTTTTACGTCTCAATTTTTGCTCTGTTTCTATTTATTAGATATTTTATTTAAAGTTGTGGTTTTTCCCTACTTCTGCATTTCATTACTTTCCAATAACACCATGTTGTTTGTAATTACGTTCTGATTAGTTTTATTGGTCTTAAATTGTTTTATTTTTGTATCTTTTTATCATGCGGCCAATAATCTAATACTTATAGCATTTTTATTATTCCAAATTTTATTTGTTAGTATGTTTTTCCTTTTTCAAGCTTTTGAGGTTGCGTGTTTTTACTTTAGTCTAGTTTTTATTTCTTTTTCAATTGTATGGAAATGTCAAACGGTATTCCTAATAATTTTTTGAATATCAGTAAAGTTAATTTATGTCATTTTGTATAAGATATAAGAATATGTAAGTTGTCATGTTTTTTATTATTTTTATAAAAATTTTTTATCAACGATTATCGCAAATACAATTTACATCGTTATTGGCACTATGATTTCATTTTCTTTTTCACATTTTTTTATGGAAAATTCTATTTTAAAGTTTTCTTAGTAATTTCAGTACATCTTCATTATATTAACGATATTAAAAGTGAGTCACTATAATTCAACAGTTACTTTATAGTTTTATCATTTTGAAAACATAATAAATAATTTGGCACATCAAATTAAAGGATTAGACAAGCACAGAATTTGTACATATCAGTACTGCTTATTCAATATACAACCAAGTGATTCTGAAACGTGGAAGACAACTCAAAGAATATTAAGAACACAAGAAATGCCTACAATTAAGACAGATAAACTAATCTTAACTATCAGCAAAGAAAAAGCAGAAACCTTTGTAATCCATCTCAAAAATATTTTTCCTCCAACAATCAGCAGACCTTCTTTTGTACAAACTTTGCAAAAAGCTATGTAGAAATATATATGCCATATCTTACTAAAAACATTCAACCAACTTATTTCAATGAACTAGCTCACATCATAAAAAACCTATTTTTTAACAAAACACCTGGTCCAGATCAAAATTCAGAGCCCCAAAAAACTTACCAAAAATATTTATCATTTATATCACCTACCAACAATGCATGTTTAAAACTATGATATTTTCCTAAAACTTAGAGATATGCTCACATCCTACTGTTTTCAAAACCAGGAAAAAATAAACGAAATAACAAGCTATAGATCAATCAGTTTATTGTCCATTCTTTACAAAATCCTAGAAAAGTAATATACTCCAGGCTAAATTTTGAAGTCGTATATAGGAATATACTACCACCATTTCAATTCGGCTTTAGAAGAAGTTTTTCTACAGTTCACCAACTTCAGCCATTGGCCCATTGAAGATTGATTCGAAAAACGCCGCTACACAACAACACTTTTCTTGGATTGAAATCAAGCTTTTGATCGCACTTGGCCACATGGTCTTAAATTTAAGCTGCTTAAAATAAATTTACCCACCTAGCTACAAGCTATCATTGACTCCTTTCTTGATAAATGCAGTTTCTGTGTTTCAATACTAACGTATTATCAGCAAATAAAGAAATAACAGATGGAGTGATGATACAGTGTTACGAACCAAAGACGAATACCTAAGTTCAGCAATTTCAAAATTACAAAAAGCTGCAGACTCTACAGCCAAATCGTTGAACATTTGTAATCTTCAAATTAACCATAATAAGAGCGTGGCAAAATATTCACTCTACGTAAAATACAAAATCCTACATTGATCAACATCAATAATGCCACAATTTCTTGGACAAATCTTACCATTTATTTCGATACTAAATTAACATGTGAATTGGATATTCTACAAAAACTAAACCAAGAATACACAAGACTCTTCCAACTTTTCCAAATAATAAAGAGAAAGTCGGCGTTAAAACCAGAATGCATGTTATCTACTATACATTTAAACAGAAAGTAAGCAAAGAAAGGCTATACATTTGAACAGAAAGTAAACGAAAACAGCCGATATGAAATGTGGCGTGGCTGAGCTCTGAGCGCACGTTTAGTTGCCTATCTTTAAGATACTTTTGCATATCTTACTTTTGTGAGGTCACCGCACCGACTTATCCCTGTTATGATTTGTAAATAAATTGTTCCACGTTCCCACCTTGCAAAAATTTGGAGGTAAGTGGGTGAAAAAGTGTCAGCCTAGGACGCCTTGTTAATATACAAATCACTAATAAAATCAATGATCATGCATGGCTGTATGATATGGGGAAATGCTGCAACATGCCATTTAAACAAGATTCAAGTGCTCCAAAGTAAAGTTCTTTGAATAACTGTAGATGCCTTTTGGTTCATAACAAATGACCACCTACACAGTGAACTAAATAGTTTATAGTTGTAAAGAGTAATTAAATGTTAAATTCAACTACCAATAAGATTTGCCATCGATACATCAACACCTACAGGTATGCTAATTATTTATATATATTGGTCCATATCTACTGCAGTCACACGAGACTAAAAGCAAACTTTGCAAGACTATCTTCTTGGATCAACCTGTACAAGATACAATAGTTGCAACTGTGATAACCATGAAGTGTAAGATGTGACTCTCTCCACGCCATCATTTGAATATTTGATAACTTTCTGTAATTATTATTGGTTTTTATTTTAATAGTTAATTTGTCCATTGTGATACCCATTTTCATTGATCTGACAATATACATAGGATCTAATAAAAGGTGGTATGATTTTATCTGTGTTTATTTATTTATGTCAATACAGGATATCTCACTCGTAGTATGACCTGTCATTTACGTAAATTTATTGTACTTATGGTTGTTTTAAATGTTGAAGCATTTGGTCAAGGTCATAATAATCGGTTAATATCTCTAAACAGTCTTAAGTCAAATACCTATGAGAATAAATGTTCTATCTTGAGATAAATTTGAATTTAATTAGTTAGTTGTAAATTTGTAACTGAAAATTTAATCTTTTTTAATATTGGTGTTCTAATGTATTAAATTTATATTACCGGATCAGACTCTTAAATCTGACGAGCATAAGTTATTTTATTATTATCTTATTGATCCGACGTCATGAACTATGTTATAGCTTAATATTAATTAAATCACTTAGTTTACAATAATAGTGAGATTGCGCTTACTCCTTAAAATTTCGATTTCTTATTAACTTTAAAGTCTTTGACATTATGTTTTCAATGTGCTGATAACATTTAATTAATAATAAATCGTTTTTTTATCTTTCCCTTGTTATGTATCTTAATTTTCAAGTCAGTGTGTTGTTTTCTGCTTATTAGCGATATTTAAAGGTTTTCCTTATTTTCTTAATGAGTAAGAATCAATCCTACATATTCATATCTTATTATGGTTTATAACTCACATGATTTGGTTTTTTAATTTCATGTAACAGAACAAGAAATCTAAAGTGACACACCTTTCGATTTAAAAAGGTAACACTACGCCTTAAATAGAGAACAAACCATTGAAGATCTGGCTAATTTTATCTGTCGTTCAATGGCGAGTCTATTGAAAGTTTTTTTTAGTTTTTGTTGAGATTAATGTTAAAATTGATATTATTTGTGGTAGTTATGAGGATGGAAATTAAATTAAAATTTTAATAGGTGAGTAAAAAAGCATAAAAATAACTATGTAGTTTAAAATTGCAACTAACATAAGACACAAGCTGCCGCTATAGACGAGTGGTCAAAAGACCATGCTCTGTTGAACGGGAACCCAGAATTCGTGGATTTATGTAACGTTATAATATGTAAGTTGCATGTTAGTAGGCACAACAAAGCTTGAGGCTGCAGTGATAGTAAAACTGCTTCCTAATAATAATAAAAAAAAAACATAGTCTAACGCACTGAGCCCTTTCTCTTTAGAAATATTGTCGTTAGCTGATTAGACACCATCGCCTTCAACCCAGGTTTTAAAAAAATTCCTTACCACTTATAAAAATTTTGATGTTTATATATATTTGTGGTGTAGTAAGAATTTTTATCCTTCCAGATAAAAATTGACCATATTAAACATCAAGTTTTAATCCGCCATTGCCGGAAAGAAAAACTGTTAACAACAGATACGATTTGTTATAGTCCTCTTAACTTGCAGTTAAAACTAGGACATCACATGCACCCATGAGTTGAGCGAGACTCGAACTCGCTTGTGCTGGCTCAAGACAGAAGAACAATAGTCTTGACCACTGAGCCATTACAGCCCTACTGTAGCGGTACACATGTGTTCTTATCCTTAAATACCAGATTTAGAATGATCATCGATAATCTTCGGGTCGGTTTCAATAAATTTGTTTTTTATATATTTAGTCGAAAATATTAGGTCTTTCTTTTTCTTTAAGATCATTAGTTGTTAAATAAGTGATTAGCATTTGATTTGTACTCATCCAATAACCACCTTATTTTCTTATAACTCAAATATATATTTATTTATTAGAAGCTCCCTCAATGAGTCAACTGCCATATAGAGTAGTCTATTGTTGATTGAAAGTTTCTGTTACCAAAAATTTAAGCCGTAAACATAATGTGGTCAAATTAGCAGCACGCTTTCGTCGTGAATGCCTACATTCGCCAAAATGAGTCTATAACCGATGGCTAGCACGTGTTTCCTACTTGGCTTCAAATTCCCTCTTCCAAGCAGTTCCTGAACGAAAATCAAATATGTGGGTAAAAAACTTTAGTGAAACAGGACCTATTGTCAGGAAAGGAGGTAAATGAACTCGGATCGCTTAAATACCCAAAAATACCGATGAAGTTAAGTACCATATTTTGCAGTCACATAAACGCTACATCTTTCTCTTCATCGTTATAAGATGGTTGTTGTTCAAGAATTGTCAAAATTTTGGCTGGAGCGAAAACAACCTAAAAGTAACTCACCAGACACCTGTCACGAGGGGAATTATGGGGTCTGACTTTTTTAAAAAGGGAAATCGAGCAGCTGTTGTTAATTCTGAGCGGTATCTAAGCATGCTTCAGATATTTTTATGCCAACTCTTAAAAAATGTAGTCTGATAAGGCCTGGTTTCAGTCTCACACAGTGCGAGTATCAATGAAAATTTCGAAGCTTTAAAAGTTGATATTCCGTGGCTTCGAGCGCTCGTAATATTTGATCCCGTGCGACTTTTTTCTGTGGGGTTATTTTAAAGCTAAGTTTTGTAAGTATCGCAAAAGAAACTGTAAACTCTAAAGAAGGAAATCCACACAAAACTTCCCCGTATATCCTAAAAAATGGTGTAAACATTTATGCAGAACTTCATAAGCTGGTTACAGCAGCATTGACAATGAGAGAGACTACTTTGCTGATATTATTTTCAAAATCACACAATATAAAATTTTCCATGTTGTCAATCAGATATAAAAATAAATATTTTGTATCTGGAGCGCTTTTATAATTTATTTTTAAAACTAGTTGTTGTTAAATAATAATTCGAATCACAATAATATGCAAGCTATCATTAAAGCAAACACGATAAAATAACCATGTCCTCACTTCCATTCTTGGTATAGGTCTATATAGACAATTTAAGAACTATTGTTTTATGACGCAGGGAAATTAGATTCACAATAATGTCGGAAAAAACAGGTTTTCTAGCAAGTATTAAATGAGGAAGGCTTTTGATAATGAAGTAACAAAAAAACTTAAAAAGGCTAGTACACATATTGGTTCATTAGAATAGTTTAAAGGAAAATATTACAGATCTTACAAACAACAAGAATGTACAAAATTCATTTTTATTAAAACATCTTATGTAGATAAGGCTGTTTGATTCACAGTCTTTAGAGAATCGATAATTTGTTATGTGATCCTCCTAATTTTAGCATAGTAGGAAATATAACATTTGGTCTAAAATATATTTGTCTTTTCCTAAAGATCAAATGAAAAAAAGATCTGTTATTTTGGAGACACATCTATTCTAGTCTGTGCAGTTCTAGTTAGAGATAAAGAGCTTATGTTTTTCTTTTATTGACTTATAGTATTTCAATTTTGAGTTCTCCACGATTTATTTACTGAATCTTATTGAATACTTGAGTTACAGTTTTTTAATTTATGCTATAGTACATTTTCTATTTATCTTATTTTTTCTACCAATTTTTGTATGATTTTGGTCCTTATCTGCTTAATGATATTTTTTGAGTTATCTTGGCAACATTTAGAAATATTCAACGTTTTCTCCAACTTTCACTTCTTTTTTTTCAGTTTTCCCAACTGAAGTCTGGAATCAAATTCAACTTACCAACTCTCATAAAGCCCCTGGCTATGAGCGAATCGTAAGAGGCACACTTCGAAAATATTCCTAGAAAAGTCGTCGTCCTACTAACTACCATATAACACATCATTCAATAAGTCCCGGGCCTACCCACTAGATGGAACCTCTAACGAAATATCGGTATGATATTTCAATAGTGCCACCCTTTAAAAGATTACAGTCAAAATTTCATGACATTTGGTCAATTTGTTACCGTGTTACAGTGCTTTAAGTGACGCTACTTTTGTTATTTTCAAAACAATGGATTCAAAGCAATTTCGTGTGTTGATTTATAATTGCTTTTAATTAAAAAAAATGTCGTCAAGCAAACCAATGGCTTGACAAAAGTTATTCAGACTCTACTCTATCCGAAACAACGGTTAAACGTTGGTTTGCTAACTTCAAACGCGGTCGTACAGACCCAAATGATGCTAGACCTCCAAATGAGGCAGTTATTCCAGAAAACATTGAAAAACCCCTAAAAATCATTATGGGCAACCGCAAAGTGAAGTTGAGAGAGATAGCTAACACTCTGACAATATCAGAAGGTAGAGCTTTCATTATTATACACGAATATTTGGGTATGAGAAAGCTGTTTTCAAAATGGGTGCCGAGTTTGCTCACACCGGAACAAAAACAACAACGAATTGATGATTCAGAGCGCTGTTTGGGCATATTTATGCGCAAGGAGTCGGAGTTTTCGCGTCAATATGTGACAATGGATGAAGCATGGATCTACCATTTCACTCCGGAATCAAATCGGCAGTCTGCTGAGTGGAGAGCAGCCGGTGAAAGCCGTCCGAAGCGACCAAAGACGCAGCAGTCAGCTGGCAAGGTTATGGCCTCTGTATTTTGGGATGCACACGGTATAATATTTATGGACTATATGGAACATAGACAATCAACAACGACTAGTATATTGGGTTGTTGGAGCGTTTGAAGGCCAAAATCGCAAAAAAGACCACGTTTGGCAAAGAAAAAATTTTATTTTACCAAGCCAACGCACCGTGTCATAAATTGCTCAAAATAATGGCAAAAATGCACTAATTGAGCTTCTAATTGCTTTCGCGCCTACCGTATAGTCTAGATCTGGCCCTCAGCGATCACCACCTCTTTGCTGAATTCAAAAAGATGCTCCGTGGCAAGAGATTTGGCTCGGACGAGGAAGTCATCGCCAAAACTGAAGCCTATTTTGAAGGCAAAGATAAATCATTCTACAAGGGGGGCATTGAAAAGTTAGAGAAGCATTGGCATAATTGTATCGCCGCCAAAGGAGACTACTTTGAAGAATAAAGATAAATTTTTGTAAAAAATGTTGTTTCGTTACTTAGACCCAGGACTTATTGAGTGATATGACAACAGTATTTTGAGATTATATTACTTCCTCATACCATGGAAGTTTGCTCAAGTTATTATGCTTGCTAAATCTAAAAAACCACCTACACGACCCACATCGTATAAACCGATAAGCCTCCTTCCCCTTATGTTCAAAGTTTTTGAGAAATTGCTCTTTAAGTGAATCTATGAAACTATAAACCTAAATAATATAATCCCACCTTTTTAATATGGCTTTCGCGACCTAACAAAGTCATCGGATAGTTAAGATAATAAAAAATCTCGGAATAAGAAAAGTTTGTACAGTGGCCTTTTCGGACATACAACAGATAAGGTGTGGTATAGAAGTTTGCTTTATAAACTAAAATGCCATCCTCCTAGTCAACTTTATTTAATATTAAAGTTATACCTAAGCGAACAGGTGTTCCAAGTCTATTACCAAGTTATTCCCGGAGTGCTACAAGGTCACGTGCTGGGACTTCTTCTGTACGCATGCAGATGCTCCAACTGGAACGTCACGAGCATCGTGATAGCCATTTTCGTCAACGATGCGGCTATCTTGTCAGTTAATGTAAAATGACAATGTAAAATCGGCAGTGTGACAACTACAACAGCATCTTGACTTACTATGTGATTGATTCAGAAAGCGACGGATTATTGTTAACTACGGAGAATCTGCTCAGGTAACTTTCACCAACAATCCACAACGCTCAGATGCCAATAAAAACTGAATTTAAATATTTTGTGTTGCACCTAGATCACAAAATCACCAGGAGTGCACAATTAAGACCAAACGTAGACAACCATCTCAAAACAAAACAAATAAATTGATTCTACTAAAACCTATTTGAATGTACGAGATTCAACTCTGGAGTTGCTCTAAAACAAAGATATTGCAGTTTTCCGTCGAATTCTTTTCGTTCTTGGTATATTACCAATGAAACAATCCACACAGATTTACACATACCTTGTGTAGCCGAAGAAATACGACTTTCCCGTGCACTTCACATAAAATTAGCAGACTACCAAAGCGAACTAATACTGCAACTCTTTAGCAGCTCAACAACTAGAAGACTGAAGTGTCTATGGCTACAAGACCTAGTTTAGTGTAATCTTTCGGGTAATCAGCAATAGCTGGTCCCTCACATATGTTATACATTCTATACCAATTACTCAATAATCTAATGTTGAATAGATTGTAAATTAAGAATAATCAATAAAAAAATAGAGATATTCATAATAAGTGCTTAATCGATCAAGTAGAATATTTTTACTATTAAGTGTTTTTGCTATTTCCATAAGATTAATATTACTATTAATTGAAAATTAGGCTTCTCATTCAATTTATGTCTTACATTAATTACTTAGTATCAGTTTGTTTTGGTACATTTCTGACCAGATAAAAAAGAGCAAACATTCTAGTAGCACCTTCGTCTATAACCAACACTGTAATAAATATTTATTGCCAGAATGCCCCGTAAATCGCGATTTGTTTTGGTGTGAGCTGCACCCTTAACGGAAACCGACCGAAGCCTGTAATGCTGAAAAATATGGTCGTTAGCTGAGAGCCGAACGAAATCGCGTAAACCGGCTTCTCCATTTGACATTGTCAACCTATAGGGCGCGATGCTCTTTACGATAATGGGAATCAATTCCTGCTTCGTTTACTGCTTTATGACCTCTATTCTGAACGGCAAGGCCAGAGCCGCGTAAAAACGAAGCCCGCTAGAGGGTAGAGTCCTGTGACAATAGCTAAATTAGAATTCACATCAAAAAACCCCAATAAAGGCTGCGCGTGTGACCTGTGAAAATAAACGACAAAAATTAATGTGAAAGATACAATTTTCTGTTCACCTGAAATAGCTAGTAATTTTTAACTCGGCGCAGACAGAAAAAGGAACTAAAAGTTCTCTAAAATCCTCTGAAGTAAAGCAATCTAAAAGCAGTGAAAGATACGTGGCATAAAGGGGGTTTCAGAAACAAATATGCGAATACTAAAACAAAAAGGAAGCACCTTAATCCGCCGCTCCAAATCAGGCGTTTCGTATTTCAAGCTTTTAACATATAGGCCCCATTACGGGCAATGCCTGATATGTTTCTCTGTTAGAGTGATTAATGGCTCTTGCAATTTAAACCGCGCATTACTTAAGTGGAAGTGAAAATTCTTGTACAGCCGACCTCGGCGCGAAAGAGTCAGATATGTGGCTGAACATAATTAATCCTGCAATATCAAGATTTATTGCGGCCTGTCGAGAGGCGCGGAATATTAAGCCGAAAATTATATCAAACGGGATTAAACGCCGCGATCTCCACAGATTTATGCCCTTTAAAGATTACGGTTCAGTTGAGCAGAGTTCGCAGAATTTTGGAAAATGGGCGCCGCGAGACCGCGGATTTAATACCCAAGTAATAAATTGCGAATAGCAGGGGCGGCGCTATTGATCTAATATCGACAACCATGCGGTGTTGTTGCTTGAATAGTCGGGTTATTTAGCTTGCTAAGAAGTTGTGGCCTTCACAAAAATTGACAATTATTAACAGAATATTCATTGATTTATCAAATCAATACATAAGTTACAGGGTCGTCGGGGTACATCCGGAAAATGAATAAACGAAGAAAATAACATTAAAAAACAAGATAAATTAAATTTAATTATATGAAAATAGTGTTAAGAATCATATTATTCGTTGCAGCTCCTATTAGCGCCCATGACCTTCTCGAGTCAGGACTCAGACCTATTGTAGGACAACGCAAATTTCTCCCTATCCATACATGTCATTACTTCCATGATCGAGGCCCTTACGCTGTCTTTTGTGTTATGATGCCTTTCATTGACCTTTGCTTCGACCATGCCTTATAAGTAGTAGTTAAGGGAACTGCAGTCTGGGCTGGAGAATGACCACAAGTCAGGGGACCAGTGGTAATACAAATTGTTGTATAACCATGACTGAAACGGAGCGTTACCGGTACACGTACTTTCGTTCAACGGCCACCTCCTTTATTCAGGAGTTGTCGCCGGTCACCTTCGGGCCTTCCTTAAAGAAACAGAGCACCATATTATCCCCTTCGCTGTTCACTAGCTCCAGCACTTTGCATGCATAACGGTAGGTACTTTAGATTCGTCTTGTCCGATCCAAAGATCATGTTGATGATTTACCTTCCTGTCTTGTAAGAAGTTAATTTCGCCCGAAAAAAAATTAAAAAACGACCGCTGTCGCGTTTGATGCCGTTCTGCAGTGCCTGGGCTTTTAACTTCCTGTCCATCCTGTTTTTTTCAGTCAACAGTTGGCGGTTCCTCAGGATAAAAGACTTGTAGTGTAGGTCTTAGTGCACTTCTAGACTGACTATCAACCTTGTTACGCCCATTTCTTTCGTCAGATTAATCACACTCCGCCTACCCGAATATACCACTTCTGTTGTAATCAGATCGCTTGCTGCGAGTCGCCCTGTCAGCAGTTTCTTCCTTCGGCTGGTCAGATTTTCGGTACTTCTTGACTACGTCGTAGCTAAACCCTTTAATAATTAATGTCGGCAGTTTTTCCGCGCAAATGACCATAAGGGTCATACATGCTCTTATCCTATGTGTGACATCATGAATGTGGTGTCAGGTTGGAATGACATTGATAACCTTATTTTCATGGAGAATGGAGTACAACTTCTACTGTCAGTGCGTGGTTAAACCAGTATTTTCGTTGGTTGAGACAATGCGGATTTCATGGATGGCCCCCAAACAATCCACTACGTCTAATTCTATGGGATTTTTACTTGTGGGCTACACAAAGGGAGAGGTATATAAAACAAAGTCTCACACATTGGAGGATTTGAAGATATAAATTTAATGAGTTTTTAGCAATATCCTAAACGACTTTCTTCGAAAGACTATGCGTTACATCCCTGGAAGTTTGAGGAAACTGATTGTCACCACCGATGTCTACGTTATAATTTAAGTATTTGCTTTCATTTTCTTGTGTAATAAGGTACGTGTACAATTTATTTCAGTTTGAAATGTAGACTTTACTACTAATTTTTAACTAGCTACTTTTCACCTATCGTGTATTTTATACATTTTCGTAGGATACTTTTAATATGATTTCAATACTAATAGATCAGTTGTTTACTACTGTTAATGTACGTTATATATGTATCTGAAATTAATGTTATAATTTTGAGTAGACTAGGACATTTTGGGGTCGACTTCTTGGCATTGGCACATTTGCAGAAAATTTTGGCTCACTAACGTAACTAAAAACAAACAAATCTTTGTCATTAACAGAACCCAGTATTATGTATTTTCACTTGAATTTGGGGGAATTTTATAAATTTATATTTTAGTATATTTATAACGTTATTTTTTGTACTAAACATGAGAATAAATTTTAAAAAGCACTTATTAATTTTTCTAAATTTTCTATTACCTTAGAACTTTGCGGTATTCTTTAGTAGTGCATTTAGTCCTACTGTACTTTTCAACCACACTGTAATACGTCTCACTGCCTTTTTGATCTTACAGTTGCCTGTTAATTCAAAACGTGACATTTTTTATTTCTTTAAAACTGTATTTGTGTTTTCTAGAAAGCCAATTCTTAAGGTATATTTTCTGCATCATTATTTTCGTTTAATACTACACATTTTGACACGTTAATTTTTTTATTTAAATATAATACATCAGTTATCAGAATCTATCTATATACTTGAACAAAAATTAAACAAAGAAATGTGGCGTTGCCCTACGCCCTTGATTTACACGAGGAGATCCGTGCATAATAAACAAACACAGCCTATACATTTGAACGAAAAGTAAACAAAAATGGCTGATATGAACGGTGAGATGGCCGAGCTCTGAGCTCTTGATTTATATGAACAGATCCGTTCATGTACGCACTTCGGGGCTGCTCTCGCTCCTTGTGGAATAGCCGAGCGGTCGCGGTTATAGGCCCGCTGCATTACCAAACGCAAAAAGAGCTTCCGCCACGGCCATTTGGTTTGCTTTTGCCGAGCGGAGTTTCAATTGTAAGTTAAATTGTTCCACGTTCCCGATCCAGGAAAAAGGCCAATCCAGTTAAAACGTTTCTACCTTGTAAAAATTTGAGAAAAGATGTGTGAAAAATTGTTAGCCTAGGACGCAAAGAATACCTATTGGCAACCAACCCCTAGTTATAAGAAATTTTGTAAGCTGATAAAGTTGGTTGACTTGACAAGGATGGCATCTACTGGTGTCACCTTTCCACTATCTCTATCTGTTGGTTAAAGATAATAAACTCACTCTGAAGGATTTACATTAGCCTGTAGATTTCAAAGCTATTTCAACTTTAGTCTCCGAAAGTTCAGTTTCAGAGTTAGTGATTCTACGATAACGTTTGGATGGTGTGATGGTCTTCCATAATTACTTCACGCACGTATAGGATGATATAACCTGTATATATAAATTTAAGTACCATGGAACATCCACAAGAGTTCTCTCATATTTATGTTAAAGTAGCTCTTTTACTTTCATCTATCTATAATATAAGAAATTTTCTATCTGTTGTTAGGGGTGATTTTCGACTTATTAGCCAATACATTTTTTAGATACATCGTCTTCTCATTCCTTATTATGTGTTATAATAATGTTGTTTATGATAACAAGAGAGCACATCACCTTTTTCATTATAAAAGTTTTATGTAATAACTTTGTTTCATTTACCTTTATGCTTACTTTGTCTAACCATTCTTTTAGTATATGTATGTGTACTTACTTTAATTTTGTAGTTCTTAAAGGTTCTTTATTACACACAGCGTATCATCTACAAATGTTTCCATTTCTGTTTGTGGTGAAAAGTAAGTACAATATTTGGCTCAAAACGCTACCTTGGGAGACCCCTGCGGTAATTCGTTGTGCCGTCGAAGTTGTGTTTCCGAGTTTAATTTGGACATAGCAGCTACAAAAGTAGGATTAGAAAAGAAAATAATATAAGTGTGGAAACAATGCTGTTATTTTAGCCAACAACCCTTTGTGCCACACCTTGTCGGGCCTCCAGGAAAACTGCGATACAGTATTTTTTGATTTTGAAGGAATTATAAATTATATTAGACATACGGTGGTGCTGTTGGGTAATGTATTGTTTCATTTGAAGTTGAACTGGGATTTTGGAATTTGATAATCTAGTAGTGCATCTTTATTTAACCGATTTAATAGTAGCTTTTTTAGAAGTCTTTTAGAAATACTATTAATAAATTAATTGAGCGATAAGATTACCATTCAGTTGACGATTTACCCGGTTTCAGAATTATGATGATTTTCACCACCTTCAGTTGTAAGAACTAGTACGTTAAACGCAGAATTGTCTTAAATAATGCTAGTATTTATCTTTTCCATCTCTTTGGTACTTGTTTAAAGGTGAAAGCCGTTATAAGGTCGTGGTTTGGTGCTTCTGGCGTAATTCAGTGATTTTAAGATCCTGAATTGAGGATGAGAGTTGCAGTAAAATTTCAAGAATAAATGCTTTTGTTAGATATTATATAAATAAGTCTGACCTGTGTTACATCTGCTTTCCTGTTCATAACATTGGTTTGCCTTATTTTATAATTATTGTACCAGTAATAGTATGAACTGTCAGTATAGCCTCGTGGTTGAGGCATGTGGCTGCGATGCGGACGGACCCGAGCTAATTTCTGAAGGATTCTAATATTTGGTGAAAAATAATTGAGTACCTGCGTTCATTTCGGCAAAAGGTGTAATGGCGGTCGTCTAAGGCGCGGTGTTTGCCACACCGTGTCGCATCTAAGAAGGGGCGCGATGATTGGGCAGTAATGATAAACATATGGGAGCCTTAAGCTGTCAGTTTGCAGATCCAGTTTCTTTGTGGAGCGTTAGATCCATGCAATTATTAATAATAGTGAGGATGACCGGTGTGATTAAATCATAACTGGATGTAATGTTTACGTAGTTAGAAGAAATTCTTTTAACAATGGAGAAATTTAATATATCTGAGATCTTGTTAGAATGCGTTAGCCAGTAAGTTAGACTGCCTGTTGAGATATATGTGCAATTATTATCAGTTATAATAATATTATATTAAGATCTGGCTTTTGTGGTTATCAGTATATTGTCACATCTTAATTATAAAGATCAAAGAATGGCTAGAGCTTGAGCTTGGTTATGTATATTATAAGCTGGCACTATTGTACTTTTTTCTTTCTATGGCAATATATTCTTTTCGTGGTGCATTATAGACTATCTATGTGACGTACCATCCGGATGTTTGGTGTGGCAATTAAGAGTTTTATATAGGTGTTGGCTTTCTGATGTAAGAAGAATATTAATGTTATTAAGGCTGAGAAAAATTTTGATATCTTATTTTCTCTATTGGAAGTCGTTAGCGTTTCAGGTGGAATTATGAGGAATTTGGTCATTAACGAACTATTTTAGTTAAGACTATTTTTAACATGTTCAAAGTTATGGTCTTTTGATTCATTAGTTAGTTGAATACATCGCGAATTCTTCTAAAATTGTAGTAAAATCGTGAGGTTTATTTGCACTCGTTTTTTAATATATTAGTTAGTATTTAACGTCGTCCAATAGTTCTTCACTGATAAGAAAAGAGAAGTTGTACGGTTTTAACTTGTAGGAGGCAGGCGTGTTTCTTTACGGTTGTATATTTTGTTATATTTTGTATGGAAGGTTTCGGTAGATTGAATAGCCCTTTTAGTTTGAGAGATATTCTCCATTGCATAATGCACAAATAGTAGGGGTGTTCTTTATTTTCTTGCACGTTAAGAAATTATATGCCACACCATAGTTTACACAGGCGTATGGTTAGTTTGTAGTTTTGGTTTCTTGTGTACTGAACCAAGTTTCTGTTTCTATAGGGTGGTTCTACAGAAATTTTTATGTTTTGTGTTTTAAGTGATAAATATCTTTGTTATTAATAGTAGGTTCCAAGACAGCAAAAAATGATGGTATTGCTTTTTTAGGATTCTTAATCTTTACGTTAGTATAGTTTTTAATTTTGTGCTTACGAGTAGTTAGTACAATTATTATATCTACTACTGGAATTATAGTATGTATGTGGCGCAGAACTGTTTTGCACATATAGTCCTGGCATGGCGATTAACATAATTTTGTTGGAAACACTTTAATAGTTTTTGTACATATATCCACATTAAATTTGACCAAGTGGTCAGTCATACTTTCGGTATTGTTGTGTTCTTCAAAATTTTTCAAGCTTTTTATTTCTGATTACTCCAGATATAAAGATTGAAGAGTGATTAAGTGTTTTATTTAACTTTTTGTTATCGTTATTATATTTATTATTGTTTGTTTTGTCTGAAACTACTGATAAGATTGACAATTTTTGGGTTTATATTAGATTAAATTATTGTTGTTGTTCTTGGGCGGTTTGCAATGTCCTACTTTTTCTTTTTAATTTATTAACACTTTGACAAGCATTTTTCCAATCTGCATATTAAATATTATGGCATGATTTGTTCTTTAGAGTTTGAGCTTGAAACGATATTACAATTTTGGATATTAAGGAGTGACCATATCGATAGGGTTGAAATGTTTATATTAATGACGCCATTGTATAGTTCGACATTTGTTAGTTATTAGTTGTGCGTTGTTATTTCTAATAAGTGAGTGTTGTTGGTGATAGATACATTTTGTTAGGTTGTTGCTGAATTAAATTGTTGGACAACGTTGAAGACATTGCGAAATGGCAGCATATTTATAATTTTTACTTACATGTATAAATTTAATTTGAAATAGGAAAACACATAAAAATAAAGAATAAAAATAGTTTATTCCAGTAAATGGACTATTTTATCACTGCTTAAGGTTAACTATACGATAATAATAACATGCTACGCGTACAGATTATGTATATACTTGATGTACCGTTATGATAAACTTTTAAATTGAAATTTTTCGCTGTCCCTTCTCTTTGTGTATTCTTTAAATAATATTTTTAACTTCTTCGGTATTCTTGCTAAAATAATAATTTTATTGCAGATACTAATAACTAATGCAACTTTTTTAAGATGTTTTTATTTGCTTTAATCCTACTCGTTCTTATAATCACCTCAATACAATATTTAAGGGAGTTAGAGACAGAGTAACGCCTTATTGTAGCCCTTCTAGTAATAAATTTTGGAGACAATCGATTTTTACTTTTTCTTTTTGTCTGTAACTGATGTATGTAATTTACCAATGTTGGCAATATTTCATATGCAGCATTTAAGAATGAGCTACATGGAAAGAAGAAATGACTTTGTTGCACAAAAATTAAAAATAGAAGAAAATAATAATTGAAAAACGAGAATATCTTATAAATCAATAAATGAAAGCAAGAAAAAATTTAATTAAACATAACCATTGCTTAAGACAAATAAAAGTGACACTTTTATAAAAACTCTGGGTGGAAAATCTACAGTAATCGAAGAACAAATAGGTGATCTACTAAAGAGAATAACCAGATTTGTTGAAATAGGACTGCTCGTGACACCAAAAACCCTCCATCGTCTTATTTACAAGTTTAATAACGTTAACCACAATTTTACTAATAACACAAAACTCGCTCATAAAAATTGGCTGAAACCAAACAGAAAGGTGCGGTTCGTAAACACCGCTGGAGAGCAAAAATTCGACAGATTTATGATTGATGATTGCTTTGAAATACATAAAAAACATCATGAGCAAATACATGATATGGATAAAAAATTATGGCACTTAACCGTTCGCCATCAACGAATAGTTCTGACAAAGAAGGGCTAAAAGGATGTACTTTTAGTTCTTGGAAGAAGTTTCTCTATTGAGGGAGGTAATCGCGAAATAATGACAAAACTACTATAATAATAATAATGGTAAGACCCTAACGCCCCGTGTCAGAGCACGGCCTGCGAACTGAGAGGTTAAGGCTCTTATATGTTAGATCTCTATGCCCGGTCGTCGCGTACCATCTCTGATGCGGAGCGATGTGGCAAGCACGGAATCTTAGAAGACCGCCATTGTTACCCATTGTTCGAGTGAACCTAGGTACTCAATTATTTTTAGTGACTGAGTAGGCCACCCTCCACGCATTAGAGAGCACCGGAAATGAACCTGGGTCCGTTGGCATCGTAGATCGTCCCTCAACCACAAGCTCACGCTGGCTAATACTACTTATAATCATTTTTTAAATAAAAAATAATTGAAACCTAAATTTAACAACCACTTACCAGCTGGTAAGTTGGTAAAAAAATCAGCTGAATGATTCCTGGCCGGATTGCTGAAGTATCTAGCCAAATTCAAAAGTGCAGAAAAGTGGCTTTTGATATTTAATGAGGCAGCTTATTGCCTCTACTGTCCGTTGTAGATTTACTCCACATATGAACTATAAAGTATATCGTATATCGGTAATTTAAACATCATTGGAATACCGATATGTGGTCATTTTTGGAGCAGAATCCAAACAAGTTAAAATGTATGATGCCCAATAAAATTACAAGTGGCTTTAAAGCAGTTGGCCTGTTTTTTTTTAAATCATAAAGCCATCTCGGAAACATCTTTACTTCTATCGATCTTGAATGGAAGTTACCTTATACTATCGATAAAGGGTTGACTTTAGAATCACTTCAGGAGACTTTAGATCTTTAGAACAGCACAGCAGTTGAAAAGGTTTAGTTTTATCAGCATCAATATTTACAGCAAACATTCAGAATGATCAAGTACAAGTTAAACATACTAGAAAAAAGAATTATTGCAGGGTTATTCTTCTGGTTCAAGTGATGCAGGCAATGATGCGCCCCTCTTCCGACTGATCGAAAGAATTTCTTATTATATACTAATGATAACATCAAGAAAATTCTCTAAATTCTAAAAAATCTATAAATTACAGAGAAGTGGCAGTTAGAATAATTTTTCCACTGCGATTAAAAATAAAAAAAATGGAAAACTGATTTCAGATGGAGTAAAAATATTTTACAGACACTTCTTTCAACTTTTTGAATTCTTTGTTTGAGGTAGTGATAGAAAATTTGGGATACTGCAAGTTCTGTGCCCGTTGGATACTAAAACTCCTGTTTGACAAGCACAAAATATACCGAATTGGTTTTTCTTTAGACCTTCTCTTCCGTTATGCCGAAGATAGAGAACGATTTTTGAACAGAATTGTGACCAGCTCGAATTTAGAGCCAAACGACTACTACCTCTTTAAGCACATGAAACAGTGACGATAACACTGTGTTTCAAGATTATGTTACTTATTTCCAGGCGGAAGAGCTTTTCGTAGAAAAAAGTTCAAACTTTATAAAACGTCATGACAAATGCCTCAATTTGCAAGAAAATTATGTCGAAAAGTAATGTTTGTAGGTTTCTAATGCGTATAATAAAGTTATTGTATCTACTCCTGTTATCATGGATAACAAAACGAAGATTTCTTTCCGAATTGCCCTAGTATAATGACAATTTGCAGTGTTTTTAGAAATGTTTAATTTTGTTTTTATTGTAGTAGAAGTTGGCATTTTAAGTTTTTAATTCTGTAAGGCTGATTAACAATAAAAACTAATTACCTGCAACATTTTTCATTTTATTTCCACCTCTATTAGGTTGGTCTTATGATTCGCGAGTATCTTACTTATTTTTGTTTGTGTTAACACATATCTTTCTCAGATGTGAAGCATAAGAAATTTTTGTTAAAATTTTAGTAAATTGTGTCAATTGTTTTCGTTGTAGGAATGTAAATTTATAAACACAAAACGCAAAAGAAATGCGCCGGGAAAATCTAGCAGCATCGCTGGCGACTTCCTTTTAAAGCTTTTGTGCTTTTTGCAGCGTTATAGCAGCATTGTTGTTCCTGTAAACTGTCGGCGTAAGGTTTCTGCCACAATAGGGATAATTAACTCCTTGTCGAGGCTTCCGCCCTGTTTAGCGTTTCAGCATTATTTACATGCTCGGTATTTATCGACACTGGAAGAAGTAGGAAATTTAATGTTGCAGGTCGGCTGCGTGTAGGTCACCACTTTTTATCCCTTTTCAATTCTTGATGCTTGTGTTCTTGTAATTATTACATTTAATAGAGATGTGATTGAGTTTTAACGAGGTTTATAAGAAAATGTAATGTGTCTATCTTAATATTGTTATTTACCGGACTAATGTTTAAAAATGTTTGGTAACTTGCAGTATATCGAACAATGTACAATAATTATTATTGTTTTTTCTAAATTCTCCTCACAAATCTATTACGTAAATTGAGAGATTCTTTTAAAATTATCTATAAGTGGAGTAATGTGTTAAACTTTTTTAATTTACTTATTTAGGTGTAAATTAGCAGTAAAATTGACTTGAGATAATTTCATCCTTTGCTAATACCCCAACATTTATTAGTCCTGAACTAAGTCATGTAGTTATTGGCGTTTTAACCTTTTGACTACTGAATTGAAGATAAGTTGGTTAACTGGCGCGTTTTGATATCGCTTCAATGTTGTGATTGCAATTTGATTTCTTCGGCTACGTAAAGTATATGCAAATCATTATGGAGTGGTCATTTCGGGTATATTATCAGATGTTTGCTATGTTGAGTAAGGTTCTTAATTAAAATTTTTAAAAAATCTTTATATGACATTTCTGCACATCCTCAAAAGTTATCTATGCAGACTTGTTTCTATTAACTACTGCTTTATACTTGTTAAACTAATTTCCCAGTAGCTTCTGATTTATTTTTCTTTCTCATGTTGCCTTACGACGTTGGGTTTTGTAGCCATCTCTTGTATTCTGATCGGTTATTAGCCAGTCCTTTTAGTTCTTGCTTTGATTTTCTTCCCTTTCTTCCAATTTTGTAAATATAGTTTATCCATTGCATATGTGGTCGTCCTCTTCCTTTCATTCCCTCCGATCTTGCCTCCATAACTTGCTTTGCCAGTCTCATGTCATTCATGCGGAAGACGTGTCCAAGCCATTTAAATTGTTTTTGTTTTAGTGGTGTTACCTCTCCTGATTTTCTTATTCTCGTATTTCTAATCCTATCGTGTCTACCTGCTATCTTCCTGAGGTAACGCACTTCTACTGCTTGTATTTTATTTTACTTTTGTTATCAAGTACCTTGCTTTGACATCTGTATTCCAGTACTGGCAGAAATATTTCTTTATAAGCAGTGGTCCAACCATAATGCACGATGTTAATTGTGAGTCACACCTTAACGTCAAGTTTTTTGCCCAACTTAATTTGACATTTCTTTGTTTCAGTGTTTGACAAATTCAAGCATGGAGAGGTGCATAATTGAGCAGCGCGTTAAGATTGTTGAAGCCTTTTACGAAAATGGGCGTTTAAATCAAAATGCATTTCGTGCACTTCGTGATTTTTTTGGTCAGCATAATCGACCAAATGTGTCCACAATCGGGAGAATTGTGCGCAAATTTCAGCAAACCGGGTCTGTAGGAAATGTAAAAACACCTGTGCATGCT
Source organism: Sinelater perroti (assembly GCA_036346155.1). Taxonomy (NCBI): domain Eukaryota; kingdom Metazoa; phylum Arthropoda; class Insecta; order Coleoptera; family Elateridae; genus Sinelater; species Sinelater perroti. The sequence goes on from JARFIY010000276.1 coordinate 2,013,130, forward strand.
CGCCCAGTTCGTTCTGCGGAAAACATTGCTGTTCTTCGCGATAGTGTGGCAGAAGAGCCGTCAACCTCGACTCGACGTGCCCAACAATTGAACATCTCACGAACATCACTGATGCGAATTTTGATAAAGATCTGAATTTACACGCTTACACGGTTCAATTGACTCAAGAGCTGAAGCCTACTGACCATTTGAAGCGTCGTCAATACGCCGAATGGGTGGTTAAACAGACAGAAGTGAATGGTAACTTTTACAAAGAAAATCATCTTCAGCGACGAGGCACACTTTCACCTCAGTGGATTCGTTAACAAGCAGAATTGCCGCATTTGGGCAAATGGGAATCCACGAGTGATTGTCGAAAAGCCAATGCATCCATACAGAGTGACTGTGTGGTGCGGTTTGTGGGCTGGCGGCATCATCGGGCCGTACTTCTTCGAAAATGAGGTAGGCCAAGCAGTTACCGTGAATGATCTTCGCTATCGCGAGATGATAACGGATTTCTTGTGGCTAGAAATTGAGGATATGGACCTGGACGATATGTGGTTCCAACAGGATGGTGCCACTTGCCACACAGCCAACGAAACAATGGCTCTTTTGCGCGAGAAATTCAATGGCCGTGTTATCTCACGTCGTGGTGATGTTAATTGGCCGCCATGATCATGTGATTTGACACCGATGGACTTCTTTCTTTGAGGATATTTAAAAGAAAAAGTGTACGTTACTAAGCCTAGAACAATTCAAGAGCTAAAGGATGAGATAATTCGGCACATTAACGACATTGAACCTCAATTATGTCTCAGAGTCATTGAAAATATGGACCATCGGATAGAGGTATGCCACCGAAGCCGTGGCGAGCATTTGGCCGATATTTTGTTTCACACATAATTGTCATAGATCCTTCTATCATAATAAAAAATATTAAGATAATTCTTTGAAAACTTTTTGTTTTATTTACAATTAATGTCGCGCGTTTTGGTTGGACCATCCTAGATATTTTTAATTTAGTATTGGTTTCACTTCTCTTTTCCGATTAGGGTATCCTTTAATTGGTAGTATACGTAGTTTTCTTTGTAATTTTATTGTTTACTTCATTGTCTATCTTTCCATTTTTACTACTATTACATCTAGATATTCAAATCTATCTACCCACTTTGTTTTCTTTTCATTTGCCTTCATTTCCTTTTCTCTAATGAGATTATTCCATATATTTATTGCTACCTGTAATTTTCTTCTTTTATCTGCCACCCACACGATGCCATCTGCGTATACTATTGACTGAATTTTTACTGGTCTCATTCTCCAGTTTCCAATTTTGATGGTTTTTGTTCTTCTTTTGCTTTCCTTTATTATCTGGTTTATAACTATTATAAATAATAGTGACTCAGACTGTCTGCTTGCTTTATACCTTTCTCTGGGTTAAACGTTTCTGAAGTTTGCCCATTTAAACGTACTTGTGCCTTAACATTTTCGGATAATTCTTTAATAGCTTTATATAGTCCTCCCGAAATTTCTATTTCTTGTAGCGCTTTCCATATGGTATTTCTGGGGACTCTATCGAATGCTGCAGTTAGATCTAAGAATGCTAGATATATAGGTTTATTTACTTCTAGAAGTTTGTCTATTGTAGTTCTTATTACATATATATGGTCCTGTTTTTATCTGTTTCTTCTGAAAGCTACTTGTTATTCCTCTAGTTTTCTTTTATTTTATCTCTTAATTTATTTTCTAGAATTTTGTATATATTTTAGAGCCACTGATAAAAGACATGTTGCTCTATAGTTATTACGGTCTATGGTTTTCCCCTTTTTATAAATCGGAATTACTATATTAAATTGCCATTCTTCTGTTATAGTTTGCTCCGTCCATGTCTGTTGATATAGTTTACTGTAGCCAATTAGCTAATTCTTCTATTCCATATTTTATTAACTTGGGACTGAAAGGTCCTAGTTTTACTTTTTAATTGCTTATTGTTATCAAATTAGTTTCGTCTTCTTCTCCCATTATACCTTTATGAAATCTCTCTTAAACTTTGTTTCATAGAATACTTTCCAAGTCTTCAGGATCTTATTATCGTTAGTTTGTATTTCGTTGTTTTCATTCTTGATATTTTAAATTGCCTTTCCATATTTTCCTCTCAGTTCTTTCATGGTTTGACAGAATTTTTTATTATTATGTTTAAAATTGTCTTCTAGTTTCATTTCGAATTCCTGCCATGTAGTACGTTTGGCTTCTTGTACGTATTGTTTTTCTTGGTCTCTTTTTCTTATATACTCTTTTCTATCTTCCTCTGTTTTCGTTTTTATATAGTTACTACAGTCTGTTTTCTTTTTTTTACTTTTGTTTTGACTTCGCCATTACATAGTCTTGTTCGTTTTTTACTCCTTTTGATTTATCTTGGATAGAGAAAATTACCGTATAGTCAGCGAACGTAGTCATAACAGTGTTTTAAAAGGTTGGAATGTCGAATGTATATAGTAAATAAAAAATTGACTCGAGGACGCTACCCTACAGAACAACAGCAGTGATATGTTAATAGCTTGAGACAGAGCCATTTATTTTAATTTGAAATGTGTACGCTCTTAGGTAGCACGTAAACACAAGGTACAGCAGGCTGGGAAAGTGCAGTTTGATTTGGATTTATAAGAGGAACGAGGCTTTTCAGTCTATAAGATGTTGAATGTATTGGTGACTTTCCAGGTTTATTAATCAGGATCACTTGAACATACTTGGATTGTTATGGAAAGTAGACGGGTAGATGTTGCAGTATTTCTCTCTATTAAGTAGTAACCGAGAGCTTTGCAGATTTTGATAAACTGTATTAGTTGTCAAACTTTGGATCGACATCTGACAAAAAGCTCCAAGAAAACATTTTATTTTGTTTGAGTCGTTGTTCTCTTGCGTGAAAATATTTGCAACGTGTTCAGCAAACGTTTTGGCAGTTTTTTAATTTGATCTGGTCCAGCTTCTGTCTAATATTTTAATTGGTGTACTTGCTACAATAGCTTTTTTAAATTTTTTTGTGGCTTTCCGTATGGAATGGTCGTTTAGAGAAAATTTATTAATGTATTTTTTGAAGGTGTTATGTATACAATGAGTAGGCTTTTTATATGTAAATAGTCTTATTGTTCTGTTTAGAGTTGCTCTTGAACGGAATCATTTCAGATAGATAAGCTGTTTGATGAGAGGTCACCTATCATATTGCATTTTGTTATAAGATATTGTGTTCCTCAAGGTCTGAACTACTTTTAATTTTAATAGCTAAATTAATTTTTTGTTCAAGTTAACTTTAAAAATAATTCTAATCAGCATGTTTGCAAAATAGTCGTACAGGAGCTGCCTTGACAATGATAGCTGTGCTGACATAATTGTCATTACTACTAATGTAGTAATCGGTAGATAAATCGTAGTTGGGCTCTGCTTTCAGGAATTACTTGCTATGCCGTTGAGACTTGCACAGTTGAGTAAATCTGGCAATTTGGTAAGTGACTAGGCCAATACGTAAGTCATTTGGCAGAGAAGTGATTGAGATAAATATTTTGAATTGCTTGCAGCCAGGCCCGCCAAGAGTATCGGGAAGACATTTCTTAAAACAATGCTCCAGAAGATTATAATTTAATTAAAAAGCTAGTTGGTGTTAACATACAGTTGTCTTTTTCCATTTCGTTTGCGCCAAAATAAAATCTATCTAAGACGGTATATGAGATAAAATGTATTTTTTAAGTTCAGTTGCATATTTACATTCTACTCAGATTCGGTGAGCAATAAGTAAATTTTATAATGTTTCACATGATATGTAGGGAGGTGTTGCCAGCGCTATTTTCCCGGATAATATTAAATTAGTGTTGTTTGTGCTGGGTGAAAAGGCCATGTGGCAAACTCCGCTAGAGTCTGTGTGCGACTGGTGGATGACTGGATATCTGCTCTATAAGGTTTCCATGTCCTGTTAGCTTGTAAATTTCTGTATTTCACTGGCAACGTGGGATTTTTAAATCGGTATGTAGTGTGTCATTTCTGATGTACCATGGTCCGTTTCCTAACATTCTAAGGGTCTTGGACTGGAATCTGTAATATTTTGGTGTGAGAGGTTTTGGTGCAACCACACAGTTAAATTCCATATGTACATATGGATTTTAGCATTACTTTGTATAGGAGCAACTTATGAGATATGAGATTTTTATGTCCAAGTTAGCTTTTCCAAGGTGCGTTCCAAGGTATTTTATTTCTGTTTTCATCGGCAATGGGGTATTGTTGAATATAGTTTCGTCTATTGGTAAAGGTTATTTGTGAGGATTATTTACTTTTGATCGTTACCCTCCATTTGTTGGTCCACTCTCGTAGTGGATCAAGATGATTACTGAAATTTGTGGTCTTAAAATACTATTGTAGATGGTGGTAAGAAGCACTAGCGCCTTCTGTAGAAGGTATTACTAGATTTTACCTCTTATCAGATCATAACCTGGAAATTTACTTGTTAAATTTACTAACGGACTTACAGCTGGAAAGAATGGTGCGAATTGTAGGTGTAGTTGAACAGGAACGTCCAGTAATATTTCGATTTCGGTGTCATTGTTTTGTCTTTGAGAAGATTATGGTAAAAAGACATTGGCAAAATATTTGCCAAAAGTATCTGCTTTCTCTTTATCTGTTACCGGGTTTTCAAATTGGTAAAATTGCTACTACTAGCCTTTGTTGCTTTTTATATAATGTGATCAGAAGAAGATGGTTGTGAAATGTAATCTTTAAAGGATTCATTGCGTACTTCTAGTAATGTGGTATGCAGTTGATGAACGAGTTTGTTATAGAAAGTTCCAGGCAAGACAAAACTTTCTTGTGCTTTGTCATTTTTTCCAAGCTCTGCATTTCTCTAAAATGAGGTCTCGTATGTAGTGAGGGATGCTGTTACTTCAGTCATGCTCTTCGTAGAGTAGGAGTGGCTTGCCATGCAGTTGCCTGGTCAAGTATTGCGTGGGAGAATTGAGATCTTGACCGTCTTTAATTCTAATAGCTAGGCTGTAGTTTTTGTCTAGGTAGGTTCTGAACTGTAACTGAACCAGTGAACTGGTAAAGATGTTTTCAGAAGGAAGAGAGACGATTGAAAATAAACAGCGCTCGAAATAACACAAATGTCGACAGAATCCGGCAGTGTCTGCGTTCTGACCGTCGGCTGACAGACAAAATGATCGGGGAAGAGTTACATTTGACGCAGATCACCGTTCATCAGATTTTGACTACCAAATTGCGACAACGGTTCTGAAAAACCTCTCGCTGAAACAAAAGGACAACCGGAGGAACACATACCTTGACTTTTTGGAGTGGATTGAAAAGGAGCTTCGTTTTATCGAACGTGTCATTACTGGTGATGAGGCTTGTTAAACATTAATTGAATGAGACTAAATAAGAAGCAAATAAAATTAAAAAGAAGATAAACGTACTCCCAGATTAAAGTCAATTATGTGACTTGGGGAAAAACGCATAAAGATAAAATGTTTCAAACACTAGAAAAAAATATAAAAATTAAAAAATTAGAAGTAAAAAATAATATAAATCAAATGTGCACCACCTTTTTAGAAATAGAAAAAAATATTGAAAAATTTATAAATATGCTTCTATAAATAATCATCAGAATAAACTTGGGAAAATATGAGAAAAAAAATCTATAAAAGAAAGAACAGGCAGTTACCTGTTTTGTGAAGTTCTGGTATAAAAACATTTTGGTATTATTAATAGTGTGAAGAAAGGAATGGAAATGTGCCTATAAGTTAATTTGTTTTGCATTCTGAATTTTAGAAGAAATTATGTAATTATTGCATCAAAGAAATAATATTTTAATTTCATATTTTTGTTGTTATGAACCTGGTATAGCACAAGATGCCAAAACTATAACCATACAAAGTCATATTGTAATAGGCCATACGCCTGCGTTAAATGTGGCGGACTGCACAATTCTACTACATGCAAAAAAACAAGGAAACCCTGCTACTTTTGCACTCTGTAATGGTGCACATCCCGTAAACTACAAGGGCAGTTTAATCTACCAAGAGCTACAAAACAAAATAAAACCGAACACCCAAACACAAAAAAACACACATGCCTCTTACAAGACAAATCCACAAAACTTTCCTCCCTTGCCAGTGAAGAACTACTGGAAAATGGCAAATACTAACTGTAAACAAACACACACAAATAAACCTCAATCACCTCAAGACCTAACACTCACACAGTTCTTAGAAGAATTCAAAGGTTTGTTCAATCAACTAATACAACAAAATAGCACTATTTTGAACATGCTTACGACGGTCATAAATAAATTAGTTCGATAATGGCCAAATTCCTTAAAATTGCACTCTGGAACGCCAACGGCCTCCAATAAAAAAAACAAGAAATCGAAATCTTCCTCAGTATAAGCAATATTGATATCCTCCTTATATCAGAAACCCATTTTACTGTAAGAACCCACATAAATATACCGCACTATCTTCTTTACCACACCGAACATCCGGATGGTACGGCACATGGAGGCACTGCCATTATCATTCGTGAATCAATAACACATCACGAACTACCAAAATTCGAAGAAAATTTCTTACAGGCCACAGTGATTGAAGTAAATAAACTACCAAATCCAATTACAATAGCGGCAACATATTGCCCCCCTCGGCACCAAATAACCAAACTCATGCTACAGCCATTCTTTGACTCCTTAGGGTCAGGATTTATAACAGGCAGAGACTTTAATGCGAAGCATACCAGATGGGACAGTAGACTGATAACCACAAAAGGCGGAGAACTTAATAAACTCATAACTGATAATAATTATACATATTTCTCAACAGGTAGCCCAACGCACTGGCCAACGGACCCTGGCAAAATTCCGGATTTGTTAGATTTCTTTGTTGCTAAAGGAGTTTCATCTAACTACGTAGACATAACATCCAGTTATGATCTATCATCTGACCACACACCTGTCATATTATTAGTGCTACAGTAATTAGAAAAGAAGCCAAACCAATGTTATGTAACAGACGCACAGATTGGGACGCCTTTAAAGAGTATACAGATCAACATCTTGATCTTAATATAAGACTAAAAACGACTGAATAGTTGGACAGTGGAATCAACAAATTTATAACTACTACACAAGAGGCAGCATGGTATGCTACACCGCGCATGGAAAGAAAACCCAGCTCACAAAACTTCCCAAGAGAAGTGATGGAGCTGGTTAAGGAAAAAGGAAAGCTAGGGCAGTCTGGCAACGAACACATAATAGAAACGACAAAACAAAGTACAATCGAATTACTAATAAACTTAAACAAAAACTGAACGAAGTAAAAAACGACACATTTCAACAATATGTAACTTCTTTTTCCAAGGACGACTACAGTATATGGAAAGCCACAAACGGATTCAAGAGGCCACAGGTAAATATACCGCCGCTACATAACACAGACGGCACGTGGGCCAGATCTGACCAAGAAAAAGCTGACCTATTCGCACAATATCTGGCAGAAGTATTTAGACCTAACTCTGAAACAATAGATATAGAAGTAGACACCTTCCTCGAAGCCCCACTACAACTTTCATTCCCAATACGGGATCTTAAAATCGGTGAATTACGTCAGGAGATAAAATTCTTGAGCAACAAAAAAGCACCAGGCTACGACCTCATAACTGGTCCTATCCTTAAACAGCTACCAGAAACTGGGGAAAGACAACTACTAGCATTATTTAACGCAATTCTGCGCTTAACCTACTGGCCGCCGCAACTAAAGATGGCGCAAATTATAGTAATATTGAAACCTGGTAAGCCGCCAAATGAAGTACAATCTTATCGCCCAATTAGCCTGTTATCAATAATTGCCAAACTCCTAGAAAAGCTGATATTAAGTCGGTTAAATAAAGACACACCGCTGGATGATTGGATCCCAAAGCACCAATTTGGATTCAGACGAGATCTACTATTCAACAGTGCCGCCGCATGTCTAACGTAATTCAGAAAGCTTTTGAAAGTAAGAAGTACTGCACGGCAGTATTCCTGGACGTCCGACCAGCCTTTGATAAGGTGTGGCACAAAGGGTTACTGGCTAAAATAAAAGCATTATTTCCGCACCAATATTATCTCCTTTTCCAATCCTACCTTTCAAACCGCTATTTCCTAGTAATATTCGGAAACAAAATCTCGACACTACAGCCAATTACCGCTGGGGTTCCTCAAGGCAGCGTTTTGGGCCCAGTCCTATACTTACTATAACACCGTACACAGAAATGGGAACGTTCGCAGATGATACTGCCATCCTCGCGTGCAATGAAGACCCTTTAGCTGCTACAAGATTACTGCAGGAACACATACATTTAATAGAAGAATGGCTAGACAAATGGCGAATTAAGGTGAATGAAAATAAGTCAGTTCAAATAACATTTACAATGCGAAGGGGAATATGCCCTCCTGTTACCATAAACAACATTGATGTACCACAATCTGAAGAAGTGACGTATCTGGGATTACACTGGGACAAAAGGCTAACTTGGAAACAACACATAAAGAAGAAGTGCAAAGCCATGGATCTGAAAGTTAAAAAAATGTACTGGCTAGTAGGTCGGAAATCACCTTTAGCAACCGAGAGTAAACTCCTTATATATAAAACCATCTTACATCCTATTTGGACATACGGATGTGAGCTGTGGGGCTGCTCTAGCTATTCTAACGTAGACACAATCCAGATATTCCAATCCAAGACAATAAGAACTCTTATGGATGCTCCATGGTACGTGACAAATCTCACCCTACATACCGACTCCAACACACCATACGTGCGTGATGTAATTACGGAACGGGAAACCAGACACTATGATAGACTTACATATCATCCAAACGACCTTATACAACCACTTACGTTACAACCAAACTTTCGGCGATTAAAGCGGAAATGGCCTTGGGACCTACAAACTAACGTGAATCCTCCAGTGTGAATCCATCATCCTCAATCAATAGGATTAGGAAACTGCGAGGAAGCACCAATGGGTGCCAACCTCATCAAGCCAATCAACTTTAACAACAAATTAGCTCATAGAATCTCTTGTAATTCTTATTGCTGATGTACTATGTTTCAATAAATAAAAATATATTTTTGTTGTAAAAAGAATAAAAATTTGAGCGACAAAAAGTATGGACGAAACTCAATTTATTATAAATTAATAAGGAATTATAAAGAATTTTATTTAACTTGTAAATAACAGAATCACTACTATATTATTAAAAATATTTTCCCTACGTCAGAGGCTGGCTCTCGACGCTGTAGCTACTTGTAGCAGATTCTTAGAATTATTTAAACTTAATCCCCCAAACTAAATTTTTAGCATTTCGTCGCCCTACAAATAATTTTTTCTAGTAATTGAAAGAAGTTCTGATATTCTGGAACGGTTGGTAATAAATTGCAGTAACTGCTAATCCAAAATTTGCATATGTATGCTTGAAATTTGAACTTTAGCAGTTTTATATAATGCCAATTGATAATGTACAGTTGAATTGCTGATGCTTACAGCTTATTCTTTATTCAATTGATAAGCAAAATAGGTGCTGTAATTGGATATTTTTACAGCTCTTCTGGATTCCATGGATTCGTAAAGTAAGCTTTATGTTGATTTCTTGTAAATGTAAAAATGCTATTATTTCCATTAAACATTTGACAGTGCAATGCGTAGTAATGAGGTCATTAAGTTAATTTGATTATGAGTAAGATTATGAGCTTTTTTTTAATTCCATAATATTCAGTTGTTCTGTGTTCGATGCGGGCTTGATATTTCTTGTAGCCACTTGTGAATAAGAAACTGTGTTAGGTGGAACAGCAGAAGCTTGTTACTCATAACAGCAGTTTGATTTCCAAAGAGAGGAAAGTTATTTGCGTTTTGAAGCCTTTGTTGTTGGTATGTTTTTGTTGTTTTGCCTCTAAATGGTGTATTTCTACTTCTTTGTAGGTCTTGGTATACCGAGCATCCTTTAGAGTTTGCCGGATAATTGTCTTTACAAAGTACACACTTACTAGGCAGTGATGTTATGTATATACGTAATATAATCATGATCACAAAAAGCAAAGTTAGAATTTATAATAAATGCTATTGAGAAAAAAGCAGAAAATGCAAACACAAAACGCCTTCTAAGAACAACCGAGATGAAAATATTGAGATCTACAACAGGCTACATTTTAAGAGACAGGCAGAGAAACGAAGACATTAGACACACATGCGACATCGATGATGTTGTCATAAAGTCAAGAAGAAGGAGAAGGGAGTAGAGAGATTATGTCAGTAGAGACTCTAAGAGGCCTCCTGGGAAACTATCAAAGCGCTGGTATGCATGCTGGATAACATCGGTATCACAAAATTCACCATAACGAGAATTTTATTAGATTATACAGGACTAAGTCAGAATTTAAAAAGACGAAAGAGAAAATAAAGTAATAAATGTTACAACTAAATAACCTGCGTGTTCTGTCTTTTTTTTGGAATGATAAGTATGGCGTATTATGCCTTTGTCTTTGAGATGTGTTGTAAGTTTTCTATAGGAGTCTGTATATAACGTATTAATTTTAATCGTGTCGTTGGTCAAAGCTTTTGCGGTAAACTGTTCTGTTTATATTACAGTAGTAAAGTTTTTTACGCCGTATAAGTAGAATGGTATAGATTTTGTAGTTTTTTATTGTTGAAGAACAGTGCTGTGTCGTGTTTTTAGGTATTAGAAAGAGTATCTGGTAATAATTGGATACGTCCAATTCTTAAGTGATTTGAATTTTTGGAGAATTAGTCCTTTTCCTTTTTTTTATAAATATGTTAATCATATTTTTTTGCTGCTGATGGCTTTGAAGTGATCTCATCATTCATGTCTATCAAGTTTATGTCAGAATTGTTGCGTCTTAGATGATGCTGATTAAAATGGTTTGAAAAGTCTAACTAAAATTGGATTTGACTATGAGGTAGGTTGACTTTGTTGTGCATATAGGAATCCTTGCATGAAAGGAAGTTTATATGCATTTACAGAAATAAGTTGGTTGTTGCTAAATTCCTGTGTGGCACCCTTTTTCTTGTTGGGAACACGATTTATGATAATTTATACTAAATATTAATAAAATGTACGTATAGTATTGGATCGTCATGATTAATATAAATTGTCTTGTAGTTAAGCGATTTAAATTTGATCTATGATGACTTTATCACACAAAATGCTATTGACACTTAAAGATATCGAAGATATCGGTCTATACGCCCTTACTCTTTAGAATCAAGTGGGTACTTACGTTTTAAAATAATATGTTAAAATTTTATTGATTTATAAGTTAAATTTAGCATTAAATAGTGTATATAAATATTTTTCTGTAGTTTAAATGAACATTTATACCATTATTATTAAAAATCTAACCACTTGTAAAACTTTAAATGTAATCCAAGTTCTAGAAAAGCTTTAGTTTACCAAAAATCGAAACAGCACAGTCGAGAATGTTAAAATTTAAATCATCAAGATTATTTACAGTAATTTGATATCTATTACTAATCAGGTATGATTTGTAGGCTTTAAGAATATTTTGAGCAATCATAAAAGAACTTAGAAGTGTAGAAAAATAATGTCAAATTTTACCAATACTGTCTACTAACATACAGCTAACAATGAATAATAAAGAATAATTTTTTTATTGAAACGCATCGAATTCATAGAGTTTAGATCTAAGTGATCTTTCCTATTCTTTAAGCTCAAATATAAATTAAATAAAATCTTGTCAAAGGCAAAGTAAGGGAAAAATTTCGGCAACAGTTTTAATAGTACAGATCCGTACTACTTTGCTTCATATTCAATTAGAAGAGCTATTTTCCAATAGTACGATGATTTAAAAACTTTCTTTTTGTTTCTTTTGTGAAAATTAATTTTAGAATAAGTATTTTTCAGTTGCAAACCAAATAGAAAACCGACAGCTTCTACTTAGAAATTTATATGCTTACCAGTTGGGGGAACGAAGGCGAAGATGATCTTCCAAAACAGCGTGACGCTGTGCAGGAAGTAGTCGCAGCAGGACGGCACCTTTTCCTCTTCGTCGCTGCTGGAGCTGACGGTGAGGGCCTCCACAAACTGCTCCTTCCACGACGAAGTCCCGATCAGCAAGGAGGCGTTCGCCCGTTGCACCAGCTTGTCCACCGTGTTCTGGAACAGCAAAAGTACTTTTAGAAAACAAGCCGACCGCTGAGCACCGCTTTAATCAAATTGTCAGCAAGACGTCCGCTCGCTCGTTTAATCCCCCCAGACGCTTTGCTCCGACCGAAATTGGAGCGCCAACTTTAAACATGGAAAGCTCAAGTTAATTTGCCCGAGTGCAATTTAGATCTCGGTCTCCCAAAAACGACAGCGGCAAGCAGCCGGTGCACAAAAACGGGCGCGGCGCCGCCCCGACGCCCTTGGTGCAGTTTTAGCGTGGGCTGCGCCGGATCGAACTCCGGCTTCTTCGGCAAATTAAACCATCACACTTAGAATTGCTTTGTGTTTACGTAGGAAGAAACGGTCTCGTTCAAATTGCATCCGCTGCATGGTTAGATAGTGTGGCCGCCCACCAAAAATTTCAAACGCTTTGTATACGAATTGCTAGTACTACATACTTCTAAAAGCTATAACTTTTTTTTAAACACCTTTTACAATCTTTTATAGAGTAACATTTAGTGAATCATGTAATCGTGTAAAACTTGAAGGAAAAAGCTCAAAGAAATTTTTACATTATGATGAGTAATTAGTTTGGTCCGGAGAGAACTGAAATCAACACTCACACAATCACTCAAAACGGTTTGGAAAGACTAATGACTTGAATCTCTTGAGCGTAGACTCATTTTCATCACTTTGCGGTGAATTAGAGTAGACAGTAATCCGGGTGTGATAACGCAATCTGTGTTTTTGTATTTCCTCATCCTTTAGAGGGATATTAAAATCGAGCCGTATTATCTTATTTGGTACATATCATCCGGTGTTGACTATGGTTCTCAATGTCTTCTCATTAGCTTGAATATATCATAGGCTTACACTGGTTAGTGGTTAGCTTTGTAAAAAAGACTTTGTTTTCAAAAGTCATCTGGGATGATTTACGATACACTTCTAGTAATTTATCTTTGGACCAGATGTGTTTTTCAAGAATAATCGTCTAATAAGATAAATTTTGAGATATCCGGCACTGTCAGCTAAGTATCTTCGTGGATAATAGAATTTACGTGAACTGGTTTATACCATTAATAGGTATTTATTAAACCATCACTGGAGAACATTGAAGTAAATATTTTGCAATGCTGTTTGCAGATCAGGATGGAATGCTAAAATAGCTCTATAGTCAGCATAACTTGTAAGCACGGTACTTCTAAAGGTAAAAACATTTGCTGTGTAAACTACATTGAGAGACGCCAGGGTTAATAAGAAATGGAGTAGTTTGATATCCACCAAATTTGATTAGGATATATCTGTCAGCGCCATATAATTTAATGAGTGTATAGCAATCTGACAGGAGTAAGTCTTAGTGCCAGTTTGTATTACATATAAAAATACTACTGAGCAATTCTTTTTCTTGAAAATCTTTGATAATTCTGTCAACGACTCTATGAATTGTCAAATGGTTACATATTGCCTGCAAAACTCAAGCTGGTTATTAAAATTAAATTGTTGTCTACATCTTGAATGGTATCATGATATGTTAATAAGATGCAATATCTTCTAGGCTTTTCCGGTTTAGTGGTCATAATAATCGAGGCAATTTAAATAGTCTTTAGATTGAGTTAAATATATAGGTTATAAATTTAAAACTTATATTGGAAAGTTCTTTTAAAACTACCTGTGATCTAATCACAACCGGATGTCTTGTAGATACTTTCTGTTCTCTTTCGGTCAAAGTGAATTGCTCCGTAGGCAAGGACATCTGTATGGGACTTCAGGATACTGCAAATTTAATTTTTATCTTTAATTGAAATTGCAGAAAAAAGGTTGGAATGTTTCAGTTAAAGATTTGCAAAAGTCATAGCCTTATCTCAGTCAGTTCCGGTCCAATTGCCGTTATCAGTACGAGAGTTGGAGTTATATATTTCTTCAACCTTTGGTCGCTCTTTAAAGCAAATGCTCAATAGCTTCCGTTGGCTTCTGTATAAATTGGTTTTTAGGGATAGAAACTTGTAACTTTGTATCTTCTACGGAGCATTTTAGCAATTTTATGTTTTACTAGTATAGGGCACTTAAGAGTTTCTAATAAATCATGTTTTTGAAAAATTACCTAGCTGCAAGCTTGTTGCACAGATTCAATAAAATATTTTATTGGTAATATTATATTATGTTTAGTTTAAGAATAATACATCAGAGTGTAATATCTAAATAACTTCCAATTTATGTGTTTATTACACAATGCAGATATCTTTTGACAAGTTATCATGCAGATTTCTAGTGTCGATATAATTCTTAAATGGTCAACTAAGAGATCTAAGTAAGATTCGATCTTTAATTAGTTTAAGTTGGTTTCTTTAACTACAAAGTGAAGTAAATATAGATCTGTAGGCCATTATGTATATAGGTGTGCCCGTTGATAGACGAAGTAAACCAATGTTGTTCATCGCTTGCATTGATTTTCTACTTTTAGTCAAAGTTAATTTGAATTCACACACAATGGTTTTAGCAATAATCGCTAGCTGCTGATTCCTGATGTATTAAAGTAGTGTTAATAGTAATCTTGCTGGCAATGTTATTGTCTCTGCCCAATTTATAACAACGATCACAATTGTTTGAAGAAGTACTTGCCTATATTCTGAAAGTATATTATGTTTGATTTTTAACGACTATTGCTCAGACTCTGATATCATGATGTATTGTATATACTGCACACTTTGGGTTTTTAAAGAATTTTTGTCTGTGAAATATAATTTGAATATAAGCATATCAATACTCTGGCTTGTAAGAAAGAATATTACTTCACCACGATACTGAAACATTTTATTCAGCTATTCTAAAGTGCAGTTTTTAGCGACAAGGATCGTTAATAGATTTAATATTGTGCTAATTTGTTCCACTAGCTCCTTCATTATCTATTTGAGCTAATTTATGTCATCCGAGGAGTTATTTTTTGGAGTACGTTGTGGCATTATCATTGGCAGATTACTTCTTACAATCTAAGCGTGTGTAAAATTTGGTTGTATTAGATTCTGAGCTTGCACCTGCAAGTTCGCTATATTTGTAACAGGTGAACATTATTGTCTATAGAGCAGCCAGGTGATTCCTATTAGAAAGGCATCTTATCTCATAAGTTTTTGCAGAACGCTAAAACTGAAAAGTTAAGTGGTACTAGCACATTTGACACATCTCGGGCTTCTGTTACTGAAATTTTACGTATTACCAAAGCACTAATATTTTCCACATTAGGACAATTAACATATTACGTGAGGAGGTATAATTTTCTACTGATTGAGCAACTTTATCGATTTTACAAATGTTTTCTTTTTGTAGGCCGGTTATATATCTATAAAAAGAAGTGGTAATTGTTTTTTTTTGTAATATTCTCCTTCAAATTCTATATGCTGGTAATCTGAAGACCATGTATTTTAATTTCATCTTTTATTTTATCTGTAGTTGTATTTGGGCGCAGGTTTTTATTTGCTAAAGTTTTAATTAAGATACTGATCTAAAGTCTTCATTATAAAGCACTTTTTTTCAATATTAATTTTTGGTTATAAGTTCTAAACCGAAATTAAAGGTTAAATTATATCATTTGTGAAAAATTGTAGATGTAAATTATTGTTAACTGGCAGTTATGGATACCGATAATTTGATGATACACTGCTGAAAGACACAAGCGCGGAAGTATTTCGAAGTTGAGGCAAAAGCTAGCATTTAAAAGCTTAAATGTGATCTAACCGTTAACAAATTATCTGTGTAAATGTTAAAACTTGATTCTTTTTCTCTCTTGCCACTATTTTATTTGGCGTAAAAATTGAGCTCCGTTTGAAATTGAGACATATAATTGTACCATATCTTAGTTTTATTAATTAACCAGGCAACGAGATTAATTAATATTTTAACACCCGATGTAAATAATATTTTTAAAAAAGTTGAGTATATGCTATTCTCCTACAACAATTGTTTATTGATGCTGGATGTTCAAAAATTTGTTTATGAATGTATAAGCTGCGAGAAACGTGCTGTTATAATATTTACTGCACATTCTCCCCAGTTAAAAGTTTAAAAAGCATGTTTTTGTTTTTTTCAAATTGAACACTATACTTATTATAAATATTAATTCAAACATTAATATACAAAATCAAATTTTATTTCTTCTTTGTGTGACTAGGCTTGCTCCTATTTATAAGCCTCTTAGTACGTTTCTGTTGTGGTTGACTGTATATTATCTTTCCACCTCTTTGGTGGTCTTCCAATTGATCTCCTACTATAGGGTTTGTTGTTCTTACATATATTTGCTATTCATTCTGGTCCTATCCTGTCTACATGTTTATTTAATTTCTCTTTTCTCGTTTTTATCCATGTTTTGGATGCAACATTGCTCTTGTATGATATTGTTTCTTTGTCTATCTCTCAACTTAATGCCCTGTAAAATAATTGTATTGTTACACAAAATTGTGTTTGTAAGTTTTAATAAAATAATAATTATTGTAAAACAGATTTTAAGTCGAGAACAATATTTTCAAAACGCCCTCATTAATTTAAAATCGACGACATTGTTGTGCATTAGATTTGAATTTTAAATCTATACATTTTGATTTTGGATTTAAAATTAGCGACTCCAAAACCCCAGTACACAAACTTGAAATACATACGAAATGGTTACTGAGAGTTTTTGGTATTTTAAATGACTCTGTTATTACAGCAACTTATCTGGAGTTTGAAATTTTGACAAGAGGCACACTAGGACTAGAGTTTTATTTTAATGTATCTCAAAAACGCCATTTTACGAATTGGTACTGTTTACATAATTAATAAAACTTACAAAATAACTACAAATTTATGTTACAATGAAGAAAGTTTGAAACTTTTTTTCTAAAAATAAGTAGAAGTCACAACTTCATGGTTAGAAATGATATAAAGCACCCCATTTTATCATTATCTTTCTAATAAAAATTTTGCTAGCTTAAAGTTAAATTTTGTTAAAAAATTTAATAAGTAATTTCATTTCTTTCACATGATTCTATTTTGGAGCACTGCTTTAAAAAAATAAAATAATAATTGGATTTTTACCTTCATTTTCGCAGCATACTTCAATCTTTAAATTGTGATGAACTAGATATTGCCAGTAAAGACAAACTGTGGCAAGTAGTTAAAAGAGTTAAAAAGAAAAGTTCTATTAAAAAAAAACAACTACTACAACAGTCACAAGTATAAATTCAGCCCGAACAAGACAGACACCAACAACATCAAAATGAAAAAAACAGCAGTAGAAGTCGTACAACATTTACCGATATTTACTTATGATGTGGTACATTTCCCGAGTACAATAATGAAAATAAAATATATCCTCAAAGAGGAGTAACAAATCGCAAATTCGATTGCAATCAAAAACATTAGAATCAATACCAAGAGCTTATAAAAAAACGGCTTGAATATTGTAGGTATCAAATAAAAAACATACATCAGACATCAACAAACTAAAAAAAGTTATTCACAAACCTGTATAGCACAAATAGCAATAATGAAACTTACATCATTAAAGGTTTTTGAAATAAAATAGTGAATCAATGTCTACTGATTATAGCAAATTCCTATAAAATTTTTTTAATTTAGATTAGTATCTTTAAAAAAAGGTAGAAAGAAGGTCCTTGAAATAATCCAGAGGGATGATACTAACCTCGGTAGACAGAAACATAACACAAAATAATGCAAAGCTGTTCATTCAAAAAATGAGAGAGTATATTTCTGAATGGGCAGCAACAAGCTTATTAAAAGACCTTTGCTTTATCTATCTATTTATAGAATTGCAAATATTTTGAACTAAAAAAATAATATATTAATAGTAGAACTACCAATCATTGAAGACTTTAAGCTGCTTATTCCACACACTTTGAGCATATTCGAACAGAGCGGTTGTCATTTGCGACTGATTCGCTTCCTCATAATTATTCTACGTACATACAAAAAATACCCACACATTGTTAATTGGGTTTAAATCGGTTGAATTAGCAAACTAATTTACTAAAAAATAGTAGTTGGTTTCTAAACTATTCTTTAATTATTTAAAATTTATGCACAGCGCTATTGTCATACACAAATAATATAAAAGAAAGTTGCCTCACAGCTGAGAGCTTAACTTTTACTTAAAATGTTAATACATATTTTCAGTCATGTGGTAGCTAGTCTAAATTAATTCACTTACATCAGTAACTGGCATTTATCCCCACTTGATCAAAATTATACGTCAACTGTGTTTGGTATTTAATATACATTCTGGTCACTAATATATTTCTGTTTCTATCCATAATGGCTGTTTCGTTCCCATCATGTTTTTGGGTTGAATGCCGACTATTTAAACCTCGGCAATATAAGCAATGTGATATTATGTAACTTAATTACTAATCATTGTAGATTTTGCTTGCAACTACAAAACCTTGATTTCGCACCATACTTATTACATATTATTCTTTCACTGTTCAGATTTTTTTCTTAATTTAAGTTTATGCACTCATTGAGTCTTCACCATCTTGTGTTGTTAAGTCGCTTACTCCATCTATAAATATGTTGGTTTTAAACCTAACAAAAAATAATATTATTTGACCATAAAGGATTACTAAAATAATTTTAAAATATTCGCTTTAAAGCTTACTGCTAAATGAACACTAATAGCTATCAAAATACAATAAAGATGACTGTATGTCTCACCATTGGTGCTACTAAACTAACGACAACAAATTGTTATTTCTTTCTTCAGCTTATTGGTAAAAAATTTGCATTTATTTAACCAAAAGCTATCAAATGATCACATCAGTTTTGATGAGTTCTGGCACTTAGCTGACCAAATAAAAGTTCATGACCTGGAAACGGCTGTTATGCTGGTGTTCGCCAAGTTTAAATACGAGTCGCCCGGACATGCTATGTACAACATACAACCTCTGATTTTATATGATACATTTTCGGATAAATTTGATATAAAATTACCATAAATATTTGTAGATTCACACTGGTTATCCACTTGATCCTATTAATTAAAGTTAAGTTTCGAAGCTCCTTTGGGCGTATTTATTTTAAAAATTCGTGATACATTACCTTATGTTTTCTTGTATTTTTTACAAACCGCAAAGTTGTTCTTCACATTTCAAACAGTAAGGTCGGCAGCATTTACTTTAGTTACTTAGTAAGCCGTACTCGGGACTAGTTATCAACTATATTTAAAGAAAAGACTAAATCGCACTTTATGTATTAGTAAACACTCGCTTAACCTTATATTTGAACGTCTTTTTAACACCTATGGTTGTTTATGGTCGGCAACATCATTGCTATAAATACCCTATTGAGTATTATGACCCAAGACTAAGCGACAACCAAAACTTTGAGAAAGGTTTAAACAATGGTTGCAACATGCAATTGAAACACAAATTGGATTTTTTATGTAAATCCAAAGAAATAAATTACATGTTCAGTAAACTATAGCCAAGAAAAAGCATTTTACCAATGTAATGTTTTGATGTCCAAATAACGATTAGGAAAAACGCTATATAATTTTGTATGATATCAACTAGAAAAAGCAGAAGAATTGTACTTAACATTTATAGATTTAAAAGTAGCCTTTGATATAATAAACAGAAAAAAAATTGAAAGTAATAGCAGTAACTAAGACCTTAATAAATGCATTTAGAAGCGCATATGGGACAGGTAAAGCGAAAGTACAAGTTGCAGAACAAAGATCAGGAAAATTAAATATATAAAGGGATAAAACAAGGGCACAGCTTAAACCTTTTACTATTTACCATTATCATAGGTAAGGTTATCAAACGTATTAAAGAAACATATCAACAGTTAAAAAAATATATGATACTACTACCAACGCTATAAACGAAATAAAAAGCTGGTAAACGCATGTAACATAGAAAGTAGTACATAAAAATAGAAGTAAACCTAAAAAAATCAAAAGTCATGATTGTAAATATAAAACAAAAAGACAAATAAAACAACAAAACATTAAATGCAAAAATACTATATAAATGAGTAAAAATGTATGAGTATCTGAAAATGTAATAACAGAAGGTGGAAAAATAAATGCCAAATTATTAAATAGAGTGAGCAAATCAACAAAAACAAATTACCCCTTAAATTAAAGGTCATAGACGTAAAGGCAATAAAAATTTAGAACATAACAATACCAACAATAACGTATGCATGCGAGACTTGGACACTACGAAAAAAAAACGAAACTCAACTAAATATTACTGAAATGAAATATCAAAAATATCAAATATCAATTGCATTAAAAGCTAAGCAGGCCAAAATTAAAAACAATATTAGATATATAACAAAACGAGAACAAATATTAGAAGAAATAAAAAAGCAATTAAAAATCAAAGAGGAAGACTAAGGAGAAAGTGGATTAATTAAATTAAAGAAATAGATCTAAAAAACGATAAAGAGAATGAGTACTGTAGCAAAGAACCGAAGGGCATGGAAGAAATGAATACAGAACAAGGACCTTTCCTTCGACGCCTGAAAAAACAAAACAGGTTTTGCAAAGAAGAAGTATATCAGTTCTGTTTTTATTTAGTTATAAATATGTCATTCAGTAACTTTGCCCAAAATCAGTCAGTCCTTTTAGTGTTTGTTTAATAAAAATTGAGATTTATATTTTATTATGGGAAAAGTCCAAAAACTTTTTTAAAGGAATTAAAATTATAGTCTACGTTATAATAATATATTTCAGTCTACAAAATCTATCAATCTATTTTAAAACTCCATACTCTTACATTAGTTTAGTAGTGTAGAAGCTAATGTTCAACGGTAAGAATTAAATATCGAATCATGCAGTAGCATTAAGCAATATATCATTTTTAGTTGCTTTTGTAACATTCATCAAGCTGCGGATTGGGGTATGTTAAGCTCTTTGCTGCCTTTTGCAGTTAGAAGAGAAATTAGATTTTCCGTGCTTTCGCCTCCAAGGCGACAAGTTTGACATCGGTACTCCCTTTCTACAAATTGTGCAAATCATTTAAAAATGGAATTGTCGCAGGCAATTTTTTTGATTGGGCAATGGTAACCAATTTAAATTTTTTTTAATGTTAGTCCCAATATTTGGGTAACTAACTACCTACCACGGTGTAGAACAAACTTTGAAATTATAATAACCACTCTTAAACTCCTGTTAAACTACTAAACAATCCTGTCTGTACATAGAAGTTAGTA
Organism: Sinelater perroti; assembly: GCA_036346155.1. Taxonomy (NCBI): domain Eukaryota; kingdom Metazoa; phylum Arthropoda; class Insecta; order Coleoptera; family Elateridae; genus Sinelater; species Sinelater perroti. The sequence continues at coordinate 2,034,509 of JARFIY010000276.1, forward strand.
AAATTTACTTTAATTTATAAATAATCTCAAAAATTTATTTAGTTTTGTAATATGTCCGACACAATAAAAAAATTGTTTATAAGAATTATATACAATACATTTTTAATTATTGGCAGTAATATTTCTAATTAAGTTTTTAGAGGAAAATAGGGAAAATAATAATTTAAATAAACATACTTAGTATGTTGCAAATTAAGGCACTAAGTACGAATATAATTTTTTATAAAAACTATGGTAATTAATATGAAACGGGCGATTAAATCAAGAATTAATATAAAAAATTACGACTTACCAGATTACAAACGTAGAATATAAAAAATGTAACAAAAATTCCAAATGTTGTTTATGGCGTTAACAATAACCATAATTATTAGCAAAAACTAATAAAAGTGTGTCTGAAATGTTATTAGGCAGTTACTCAAAGCCAAATAAAATACCACATTTCCAAAATATTTAAAATAAACGAAGAACTTGCGTAGCAGCAAATATAACAAGTCGAGTATCCTTATAATTCGGAAAATATTGGAAAGTGCTTCAAAACATACAAATTTTATTGTTTAAAAACCAAATGTTTGTGAACATTAAAAGACACTCCAAAAACATTGGTTTTGCGTATTATAATAGTTTCTATCTTTCTAAAAGTGGAAATTAAATAATTTTGTGTACAAAAATTAATTTAATAATTTTATTTATAGTCAGTTCCAATTATTTTTGTTTATATTTATTAAGTTTTGTAAATTGAAGGTCTGGCAAGACTATTGCAAAATCAAAGGAAATGGCAAACAAACGACGAGGGAGAGTCTATGGAAAAATACGGTTAAATAAAAAATAAGCAAGAAACCTACTAACATCTGCAAAGTTGTCAGAAAAATTTGTGAAGAAGAGCTTACATGATGTGCAGATATTTAAAGAAACGTTTACTTAAAACAGTTATGTTGTCTAATTATTTAATAAACTACTGAGCCTTTTAGCCCTACATATTAGCATTCTTAAATGACATTACCTAGAAAATTACACTTTTGATATTTGTAAAACCTTTTATCACTAGTTGATATTATTATTTGGTCTGTACACTAAGCAATATTTATTCTAAGCTCTTAAAAATGGTGGCGCTTTTTGTTATTAACGTGTAATAGTTATTTTTACTTTATTACTTATGTACATTTATAAAAGTTTAACATTTTCAAAATTTTTAATTTTTGTTTTCTGTTATAATTGCTAGCACGACATAATGCCAAAAAACGTTACGGCAAACTCGTCGAAAACTAACACGCCGAAAGCATTGACGAGGACAGTCGTTACATCGAATAGCAATTACGCCGAATAGCACTTACGCCGAAATTTATCAAATACAAACTTTTGTATTATTTTTTTAAATTTTTTAATTTCTTTTACTTAATTTAAAAATGATTAGTTTCCGAATAAAAAAGTATACGTGATTCGTCACACATATATTTGGAATCATTAGAATATGTTTACAATCACATGCATCTCGACAATTCGATTGCACTTGTATGATGACAAGAAATATACAATAAAATAATAATCTAGCATAATATAATAAACTGTATAACAGTGAGGTAACTATTACAACAGAAAGTATAAAAAGAAAATTGCCCCAAGAATATAAAAACAAACATAAATCAAGAAACTATATATAACAATAAGATGAATGATAGGTGCAATAATTGTATAGTATGAAAAAGTAATCCACAATATTGACAATAAATAAATAGATTGCAGTGCCATAACCCAAAAAGTATAAACAATAAAATAGAGATAAAATTTTAAAAATCAATCAACACCAAAAAAATTACTTAACTTTATAATAATAATTACTATTAGCTTGATAGGTAACAATTGAATAAAGTAAAAACACTTTAGATATAACAGTAAGATAAAAAAAGTAATAAAGTAATAAAGTAATATTACAATAATAATATCACATGTGTAGTATAGTTTGAAAACTGTATAACAATAAAATTAAAATTTAGGTCAATAATTACCCTGCAGATCAAAATGATACACAATTCCCAACAAAAATCATCAAGATCTCTGTTCTCATGTCTCATTGTCTTTATAGGCTTAGCGCTACTGTAAAACTTTCGCTCGTAGGAAGGTCCTGACCAGCAACGTACTGACATCATTTAAGCTTTGATCCTCCTTACACCCTTCAATGAGCTTCCAAATAGTCGGATGGCACGCAGAAATCTTCTGTGCCATCCATTCGCCGAGTTATTAATTTTCGGCAAATCTTCGATTGTGGCCTGATACCATCGATTAATGTATCTTCGAAATAATTTATCAAAGCTTCCATAATTTCGCTGCCTTGCATATAAAAAGGGGATTGGGTTAGCTTTTCAAAGCATATAAAACAGCCAGTTGACGAACAAGTAACCCAAAGCAGTAGTCTTGTGCATCTTCATAGTGCATTCGCAAAACGCGTAAATGCCATTCGGCGTGTTGGCTTTCGGCGTTATGTCATGGTACCGTTGATAATTACTATAATGAAGTTAAGAAAAAATAACGAAATAAATATATTAGTTGGCAACATAAATTATAAAATTGAACAAGGAAAACAAAAAGGCATTATAGATAATTATGGCCTCGACAAGCGAAAGAGGAGACATATTTGCACGATTCTGCATAGATAAGAAATTGCTAATCACCAACACATACTACAAACTGCAGAAAAGATGCTATTATACTTGGAAATCATCTGTGAATTCAAGGAAAGGATTGTTCCTAATCAAATTGATTACATAACCATGAATAAGAGATTTAGAAATATGATAAAATCGGTTAAAACATACTTTTGGGCAAATGTACCAACAGATCATAGTTTATTGTTGGCTCAAATTAGAATACGGTTCCAAGAAAGTACATATTAAACCAAAAAGAATAACAAAATTAAACAGAGAAAAATTAGAGGATTCGGAAATATGCAAAAACGTTACAGAAAATCTAACCACCAGGAGGAGGTAACTAATGCAAAACAACTTACAGCAAGCGATCGGATCGCAATAGCGAGTGATGAATTCGTCTGCAAATTGAAAGGAAAGATCAATCAAGATCTTACGTGAAGCAAGACTGACTGATTAAGGAAATATACATGGCGAAAATAAAGGGCAGTTTAGCAGTGCAACAGAACCTACACTATAAGTCTTTTGTCCTGAACAAACGCCAACTGTTGACTGAGAAAAAACAATGCTGAACATCGAGCACGACAGCGCTGACTTCCTGAGAGTCCCTTCAGATAAAAAGAACTTTATCCAGAACACGACGGTGAATCTCCAATTTGATTTTAGATTAGCCAAGATGACTCCGAAGCGCCTATTCTTATGCATACAAAGTTTCTGGACTTTGTGATGGTGTAGGGGCTTGTAAGCAACCAAGAGAATATTATAGCGCCCCATTTCTTTAAGAAAGGCTTGAAGGCACCAGCCGCTATCTATATCTACGTATTGGGAACAATAGTCAAGCTCTTGATAGAGAAGGTGGTCGCTGGACGGGGATTATATTTCAGCAAACTTTTGTAAGTAAGACCTAAGTATGACTGTACAATAATTTGTATTACCACTGGTCCTCCGACTTGAGGCTGTCCTACATCTCGACTACAGTTTCCTTAAATATTATGTGCGGGGAATGGTCAATAAAAAGCATTGCAACACCAAAGCCTTCATCATGGATGAAATCACACATATGGACCAATAGGAAGTTTTGTTGGCTTGCAGCAGGTTTGCTCGAGTAGTTCGCGGCCGCTGATAGGGGCTGCATTAAACAATATGATTTTCAATATTATATAGTTGGTTTCATGTAAATATATTTTTTCTTTTATTGCAAATGTTGTTTTTATTGTTCATTTATTTTACTGATTTACTTCCAAGACTATATTACTTCGTAAGAGATTCTTAGTAAAGCAAGCTTTCTGTTCTTGAAAAGTTTTTAAAGGGGATGATACAGATATATGTACTGAATTTTTTAACTGTACCTGAATGTAAGTCAGTGCGATAGCTGTGTAGGAGTTTTGATCTAATCTAAGCTAAATAGTCGAAAATATGTTACAAAAAATCGGACATGAAAAATACATATTGATATAACCAAAAGGTGTATTTTCATAGTTTTAGAATATTGAGAATTAAAAAGAAAGCGTTTCTAAATATTAAAATGATATTTTCGATCATTATTTTTTTTGTCCTTAGCACTACATGCATGTACTGTGGTTGTAAGCCCACATATTTGCAATTTCGCTGGCTTAACTTTCGACATAAAATAAAATTAACCCCTAATCAAGCAATTACGAATTGACAATAAAACTTTCCGAATGTATTCAAATGAGCTTCTGCCGAACTGAATTAGAATGGGGCATAAAAGTTTCGTTGCCACTAAAGGAATTTCAATTCTGCGAGGGAAGCTCCGACAAATATTTTCATCTCCGGGGCCTGGGTACAACGTTCATAAAATTTTCATTGTGCGACATAAACAGGAAATCCAATTTGAAACGGTTTTGTTGGGCGCTGAGGAAAACTTTTTGAGCAACGGGGCCTCTTTCGAATAACCCAAAGTAATGGCTGATGATTAACAATCTTGAAGTACGTACAACTCGACTATTTTATTATCATTATTTTTGTAGTTTTTATTATATGTACGAGATACACACGGAAAGTTTTGTTTTTTCACGCTCTTGTGTTTATAACATAGAAGAAATGCAAGGAAACTACAATATAGGCAATCGATTTTTTGAAAGCGGTAAACTAATGCAATTTAAATTCGCCGTACGATTTCTGGAGAGAAAATTCGGAGGTTCAGTGTTGTAAAATTGGAAACGATTTTTTAAGAATATAAAAATTACGATAAACTGTGAAAGTAGCCATCTTTGGCAATTGATGATTTAGCGTATGCAAGAAAAAATATTAGAGAAGACACATGATTAGAAATAACGTCAACTTTCTTGGAATTTATTCGATATAAGACGGCAAAGGATAGGACAAGAGCAAACAAATATGTTCTACTTAATTAGAAAAGGAGATAGATTTGCACAAAAGGCTAAAAAACTAAGAGACAAAAGCAAAAAAATCAAAGAAACGAAAAATTGACATTATAAAAACGACAAACAATAATTGCAAATACAATAAAGATAATAAAAGGAAAAAGGCGTATAAACCATTACAAACAAAAAACAATAGAAATATAGAAATAATATGAAGACAATGCTGATCAAATTTTTAAAACAAACAGAAGAAACACGAAGAAAATACACCTAAAAGGTAAAAAATTAAAAAAAAAGCCTAGTACCACTATTAAACGTGGAATACATCGAGAACAAAACTAAAATAATAAATAAAAAAACAAAAAAGAACAACATAACAATTAACTTAAAAGTAGTAGAATTTAGGTTGGCTTCAAAAGAATTACTAGTGCTACGAATGAGAAGTGGATATCAACTAATTAATAATTTTGACATACTTACAGATATGAATATAAGAAGTATTCGAGACGAAGTTAGAAACACGACAATATGGCGTAAATATTATGTTAGGGCCTGTGTCAGATAGAATTATAATGCTGCAAATTAAAGGATTACCTATAGACATCAACAATATACAAGTGTACGCCCCGACAACGACTGCGGAAGAAAAGGAGTTTGAAGAAATGTATGATCAGTTAACAAATATAATAAAACAGCTGAAAAGACATAACATCACTATAATTTGCTGAGATTTCAACTCTAAAGTTGAAAAAGATCAGTCGATAAAATTGTAGCTGACTATGGCCTGGGTGACAGAACTGAACGGAGAGATAAACTAGTAGAATTTTGTTCGGTACAGGAGAATGGTAACGAATACATGGTTTGCATTACTACCAAGACAAATATACACTTGGACTTCCCGCAACATACTAAAGAAAATATTATAAGAAACCAGATATTATTAACCATATATTCCGGAATAGTATCAAATATGTGAAGACATATCCAGGAAATGACATCAACTTTGATCATAACCCAGTAATAGTAAATATGAAGCTCAAGTTAAAAGAGTACAAAAAACTAAAAATGTGTGCATGGATACGAGACAATTAAACATCAAAAGAAAATCGAAAAACTGGTCAGCGACCTAGAAAACAAAGTTGATAGGTTTAAAGAAATACATGACGTGGAAAGTATGTGGAATAAGATGAAAGAAGAAAGATAAATACAGGTGTATACTGGATTTGATGAAAGAAAGAAGAAAATTTAAACATACTAACCAAGAAAAATATTAGAATACACACAAACATATAAAAGCAAAGATAAAAGAAGCAAAGAAAAAATGGCCAAGAGGAAAATGTGAAGAAATAGAATAACTAGAAAAGAACCATGATCTTCTCCAACTCCACAAACATATTAAAGAATTGACCGATAAAATTACCAAAAGATGTTCAACTAATTTAGTAGATGATGTAAACATACCAGTTCTCAATATCAAAGACATAAAAGAAATATGGAAGTCATATATCGAGGAATTGTTCAATAAGGACAGAAAGTACGAAAACGCCGATGCAACGAATAACGCAGCAGAAGGTTTTCAAATTTTAGTAGCCGAGGTAGAGAAAGCTATAAAAATGACAAAATTTGGAAGATCACCTGGACCCAATAATCTAAGATCGGAAATTTTAAAAGCAATTGGGCCTAAAAGTATTAAAACTTTAAAAACACTATTTAATATGGTATACAATCAAGATCAAATACCGTCTATATTTGTAGCAATTCCGAAAATAGGAAATGCTAAAAAGTGTTACGACTATAGAACAATTAAAATATTCCTACTTATAATATATCAAAGGATAAAATATAAGTGTGAACAATATATGAGTAATACTTAATTTAGATTCCGAGCAAGAATGGGCACTAGAAAGGCGATACTTAGTTTGACTGTCTTGGCTGAAAAAATGATTGGATATGAGACAAGATTTGTATATATGTTATATTGACTTCGCTAAAGCATTTGATAATGTTCAACATCATAAAGATTAAGATACTGCAGGATCTAGGAATAGACGACAAGGATGTACAAATAATTAAAAATTTGTATTGGGCACAAACAGCAAGTTTCAGAATAGATAACGAGCTTACAGAAGAGGTTGCAATTAGAAAAGGAGTTAGACAAAGGTGTGTTGTTTTGCCTCTGCTTTTTTTATTCTGAAAAAATAATTATGTATGCTTTTGAAGATAGCTCAGAAGGTGTAAAAATTAACGGAGTCTTAGTAAATAACATTAGATATGCTGACGACACGGCTTTGATAGCTATAAACGAACAAGATCTTCAAAGAATGTAAAAATGGAGAGTGGAAAGATAGGACTAAAGATGAACGTCAAAAAAAAACAAAAGTTATGGTTGTGAGTAGGAATCTCTTAATATTACATTAGAGAACGTAAGAGTCGACCAAGTGAACAAATACAAATACTTGGGTCGGACAATTGACGAAGGTTTAGATTGCCACAAAGAAGTACGGCGATGAATAGAAATTACGAATACGTATGCTAAAATGCTATACTTGGTCTATACTATTATACGGATGCGAGACATAGACGTTCAAAAAGAAAACTCTAGATAATACAGCAGCGCTCGAAATGTGGACATATCATAGATCGATACGCATTTCATGGTTGGATAGAATAACCAACGAAGTTTTACGAAGAGTTGGCAAAGGTAGAGAGCTAGTGAACAGCATAAAAAACATAAAATAGCATTTTTTGGACATTTAATACGACACGGCAAATCCCTATTGCTACATTGCATACTTGAAGGTAAAGTTGAAAGGAAACGCGGAAGGAGAAGAAGAAGAGCATCGTGAATGTTGGGCATTAGTAACTGGTTGCAGCTAGATAAAGAACAACTAATTTATACTGCTAGAGATCAATAGAAGTATGCCATCTTCTTCTTCTTCAATGTGACGTATCAGGTCTCCCGACGTTGGCGATCACAATGGAGAACGCATTTCTGACCTCTGCAGTTTAAAAAGTTGTTCGACACTGTGGATTCCTGTCCATTGCCTGATGTTTCTCAGCAACGAGATCTGCGGGCGTCCTATTCCACGGCGGCCTTCCAATTTTCCTTTCATTATTAATTGCAGCAAGCTATATTTTGGCCCTCTCAAGACGTTTCCCAGGTACGAAGTTTTTCTGGTTTTTATTATTTTAAATAATTGTCTTTCGGTTCTTGCTCTTTGTAGGACTTTATTCTGAGCATTCGTCTGTGACACCACGTTTTGAATGCTTCTAGACGGTTTATACTAGCAACCTTGAGAGTCTATATTTCGGTTCCATGTAGTAGTATAGACCACACATAGCTTTTCAACATTCTCTGCCGTAGTTTCAGGTTTAAGTTGTCATTGCAAAGTAGTGCTTTTAGTTTATGGAAGGAACTACGTGCTGTTTCAATTCTGCATTTTATTTCTAATTCTGGATTCAGGTTGTCTGTTATTATACTTTCTAGGTATTTGTAATTATCAGCTCTTCCTGATTGCTTGCCTCTTAGTTGTAGTTGTACGTTTCGATGTTGATTTCTACTAAATACCATAAATTTGGTTTTGTCTATATTGATTGTTAAACCCACTTCCTCTCCGGTGATATTTATTTTATTTATGATTTGTTGTAACTCTTCTATTGTTTCAGCAATAATGACCGTGTCATCTGCATATCGGATGTTATTGATCGGAGTCCCATTGACTTTAACTCCGTGTGCTATGTCATCTAGGGATTTTTTAATTATAAAGTCAGAATATACGTTAAATAAAAGTGGCGATAGTATGCACCCCTGTCGCACTCCTCTTAGAATGCTGACGTTCTTTGTTATTGTTTCTCCTATTCGAATGTTGGCCTTCTGATCCAGTATAAATTCTTTATTATTCGAATATCTTTATAGTCGATCCCCGCTGTGTGTAGAAGATTAATCAGTTTCTCGTGGCGAACTCCATCGAATGCTTCCTCGTAGTATGCCATGCTAATCATCAACCTCGGTATTACCTGAGATGGCACCAGGAGGGAGGAAGCCAATGTATGCGTCATCAAACAAAATCAAAGAAAATAAATAAAAAAGCATCGCTTTAGTATTTCAGTGATTCTCAATAAAAAGATTAATCACATTTCATGTGTGTTAGTGAACGACTGGTAATACGTACCAAAAATAAAAGAGTTAAAATAAAGGAGTTCTGGAAGCCCCGACGTGGACTCAGATTGTTTTATGGTTGAGTAAATTTAAAGAAATTAATATCTAGAGCTAAAGAAAATAGAAACAATCAGAGAAAGTTAAAAATTACATGTTTGACAAGAGATAAAAAGCAAAAAAAACTTTTAGGAGAATTACGCTAATGTCAAGAAAACAAGAAATAAGAGCTGCTAAAAGATATATAATAAAAGCAGATCTAGCAGATTGAGTGCTAGAATAAACCAAACTAAAGTAAACCAGAATTAATAACCGTACAATCAAAATACACCAAAAAAGTACATATTGCAAAGATTAGTGTAGACAAAGAAAAAAAAAGATAATGCGAAAAATATATTTCAATTAAAAGAGTTTAAAAACTTATCAGAATGTGAAAAGAAAAATACAGAAGAGTGCAATATATAATACTTTAAAAAGTATTAAATAAAAATATAAAAAAAAGAATTTTGACAGACAACTATAGTACTAGAATACCAGAATTCTAGAAAATAATTAGAAATAAATATTAGTAATAATTAAAATACGAAAATCCTCAAGTATGAAGTAGACGATAAAAAGCGAGCAACGTTGGTTACATAGGAAGGAGCAAACTACGAGAAGAAATGCAAGATTAATTTAAAATGACATGGAAACGAAATGTAGTGAGACAACAATGATTTTAAGTTCTTATTTACCATATATTTTTTAGAAAATACAGAGATTACTTTCAAAGGCTGCAAAAGTCTAGTCTCACTAGATGTACACATTAAACTAGATGTAATATTAAGGAAAATAATTGGTGAAGATTGGAACGCAAGAAGTGTTCGGTTACAAATCAGATGTTGGTTATAAGAAAACTGCAAATTGAAAATTATGAACACCCGTTATTGATCGATTATTATCATAAGTATGACAGGAAAACTATTTAACGCAATAAACACACAAACATTAACTTTGTAGAAGTAACGTCAAAGTAGAAAAATTTGGACGTTTATAAACTAGAAAGAATTAAAACACGGCGATATATTGCTGCTTCCCTTATTTATTATATTTAAAGGAATTTCATAAAAGATCCACATAAACAGTACACAAGTATTACTTCTGAAGACACATCAATGCTTGCCATTTGCACACGATATTATCTTGATTATAAAAAGTAAGTTGAAAACAATAGTAACAACTCCTGCAAGAGAGACAGAGATTGAATACAGGTTGAATATAATGGAAGTCAGTAACTTTAAAAGAGGTAACATTTTAAAGTAATACAATACGAGTTAGTGAACAATTTTTACTATTTGTTAATTTCTTTGTGTGTTAATTGCCTAATTTAGTTGTGTTGATTTTGTAATCTTTTAATGTTTGTTAAATAATAGATAGTCGTTTAATTATTGTAATGGACCGGTGGGGCAAGATGGAATCGCTCCCACTCCAGACATTGGGGGATAGCCACCGGAACTGAATTAGATCTGATCAACAAACTGCAATAAGACGGTTGTATTGTGTATACATATTTGTACCTTGTAACTTGCTGTAAAACGTTTGTTAAATTGGTTGTACAAAAACCCGAATCGTAAAATAGGACATCTAACCAGAGAGAAAACGCGATTGGCCGTGCTGAAACTAATTAAAATTGCGCAATCGGAGAGCTTTGGCAAAGAAATTTATCAACTCGAAAATTCAGTAGCACTAGACTGAAAAAGTAAGCTCTTAATTTTAAACCCTTTACTAAATAAGGACAAAATTTTATACGACGGTGGGCGATTGAAAAATGCAAATTTGATCCGTTTATTCTCTCGAGTGATCACAGACTTACAAGCTTAATCATACATAATTACCACAAAACTCATATGCACGCGGGAACGCAAGCTACACTAGTCTCGGTTAGACAGAAATTTTGGACAATTAACGGAAAATCAACTGTAAAAAAAATAACACACTCGTATATAATTTGCTTCAGATTCAGACCAAGGGGTGGTGAATTCCTAATGCGTGACTTGCCACCGGGTCGCGTGCAAGCAAGCAAATCATTTGACATTTGCGGCGTTGACTATTGTGGATTTTTAACGATAAAAGAGGGAAAAAGAAGGTCCAAATTAGAAAAGGCATATGTGGCCGTATTTTTTTGTTTTGCAGCTAAGGCGGTGCATGTCGAAGTTGTATCGAATCTGACTACAAAATGCTTTATAGCCGCTCTACGTAGATTTGTCGATAGAAGAGGTAAATGTAGAGAAATTTATTTAAATAACGGAGTCAATTTTGTCGGCGTTCATGCAGAGCTACAAAAATGAGCTCATTTTTTAACTACCGTACTGATTGTAACAATTAATGCCAAATTACTTGTGAGCATAAAATGGCACTTTATCCCTCCGAGAGCCCCATATTTTGGCGGTCTTTGGGAAGCTGCGGTAAAGGCAGCAAAAACACATCTTTTCAAGATTGCGAAAGAGGCTAGATTAACTTTCGAAAAACTATCTACGCTATTCATACAAATAGAGTCTGTTTTAAACTCTAGACCTATAATTCTCTTATCAGGCGATCCAAATGACCTCTCCTACCTCACCCCGAGGCATTTTTTAATGGGTTTACTCTTTACGCCGGTTCTCAGTCCCGATTTAAGCCATTTAAAAGTGAACTTATTACAATGGAAATATATACAAAACTTTCAAAATAATTTCTGGAAACGGTGGAGACGCGAATACCTAATCTCGCTGCAGCGTTGTCATAAGTGGAAGGTAGCGAAATGAGTTGAAGTCTTTAAGGAAGGGTTATGGTAATCCTGAAGGAGGACAACGTGGCTCCTCTTTGCTGGTCCTTAGACAAAATAGAGAATATTCACTCAGGAGGCGACGGAAGGGTACGCACCATCACAATAAGGACCGCGGCTAGAACTTTAAAAAGACCAGTTACGAAATTGTGTGTGGTTCCAATGAAAAATAAAATTGAGGGTGTAGTGAGTGGAATTAAACGTGTCGTAACACCGTGAAGGCATAATTGCGGGTTTAAGTTTTAAAATGCGCTACCCTGCGTCGTTTCAAGGTGGCCGACATGTTAATTTCCTTGTTCACGTTAATTTTCTTGTTAACTGGGTAATTTAATTGTATTAATTTTGGAATCTTGAAATGTTTGTTAAATATATTAGATAGTCGTTTAATTATTGTAACGCGCAGGTAGGGCACGATAGAATCGCTTTCATCCCAAACGTTGGGGATGGCCACATAAGCCATCGCCACTGGAACAGAATTAATTGTGACGAACAAACTGAAACAAGACGGTTGTTTTGTGTATAAAAATTCATAACTTGTAACTTGCTGTAAAATGTTTGTTATCGTGGGTGTACAAAGGTGTAGTGTTAATTTGCAACCGACCGAATTATTTTAAATAGACCGTCAAGCGACGACACCAGAATAAAACACTATTGAATAATCACTTTTAGTTTTAAAAATAATTGAGATGGCTCTATGTTTCCATGTAAGCATGAGATCGATTTATGTAATGTCAACCTTTTTTAATAATCTGTAATAATGTAACCATATTTTATTCATCGCAAGCCAAAATATGTCGCATTAAGCGACAGCAAATTGTAAACACAATTACAATCAAATACAAAAAATCAAGTTTAAGTCCTTTATCCAAACGTTAGAAGTACTAAAAAATGCGTCATTGCTTATGGAGACAATTGTATATTACAAACTCACGTTTTTAATCGCCAGCTACAATTTAAAAAAAAGCAGAAGGAATGTGGGTGATTGTAAATATTCGAGCCGATCAATTAAAATGATGTCTTAAAAATTTTGAAAAAATCGGTGGTGAGATTCATGAAAACGGAACTTGAAAACCTGGTCTGCGGAAGCTAAATTCTAACAATAAGTTTATTCCACATCAGTTGACGGACAAAAAATAAGAGAATTGATTATTGGAAAGACATTAGAGAAGCTCAAAGAGCCAAAAAATTCTTAAAGCGATTAGATCTGGAGTTGAAATGTGGCGTCTAAGTGCCGAATGGCGAAACAAAAATTCATTCTGAGTATTATGTTGGTATGTTAGTAAGCCGTATAAGCTCGTTTTTGACCTGAAGATTGAGAACTAGGCAGTTGGCGATTATTGCAAGATAAACGCAACTTATTAATTTCTTTTCTTTTTATCTCACGTATCCACTCAATTTGGCTTTTTGATTGAAGGCATTCAACCATCAACGATAAACAATTTTAAAATTATTCCAAAAAAAGCCATTTGAGCGCGCAAATTTTGAATAAAGAAACTAGTGTTTATCAAGATTTTTTCACTATCTTTATTTTTTAAGCTATTCTGATTATTTTTGGAACAGAAACTGTTGAGTAGGTTCCTAAAAATAGAAGATAATAAAATGATAACTTCGTGTGGTCTAAAGATATGTGTATATAAAACAGTTGCTCAGATAATTATGACTTATGTGAGTAAAAACGAAAAGAACGGAAGTGTTGAATGTGCGGGAAAAATGTACAAAGGTAAATATGTGGAAGGAATTGGAAAGACAGACAAATTGGACCAAAAAAACAATAAATGTACAATGTACATAAAAGGAGATATGCCAAATGCAAGAATACCAAAACCACAAAGAGAAGAAATTGGAGGTGTAGGAAGAATTATCTTAACTATAATATAACTAAAAAGAAAAGATCCCAGAAAAGAAATAGTGAAAGGAACATATTGATAGACTGGAATTTCGCACACTATTTTTATTTTGTGTCCCTGGTATTTTTATTTGTTCTACTAACATTACAATGGGAAAAACTGTCCAGTCGTATTCTTTATTTATCAATTATTTTTTTATTTTATTTATTTTGTAAGTAGACTTTTTTATTTGCAAGTCCTAAAATCCTGGAATACTTATAGTAGACTTTTAGTGTACATTTCAAAGCACGCCACTTTAGTTGTTTTAACTTAATTATTTCAATATTAAAAGTCTATCAATAAAATAATCTTTTATAATCTGAAGAAAACTGTTGATGCACATCAAAAAGGTTTAGAAAAATCTAAAAGTGAGTAAAATAGCCTTGCAAAATGTAATTTTATTTTGATATCTGCTACGTTTTGCCGTCGCACACAAACGGCATCTGGGCTTTTGCTTAGCCGACAAGTCTGCATACGCCGTCGGCGGCACCTTTGATATGAAAGGTGCTGGCGAATGAGAATTGCCCGCAAAGACCTACCGCCAAGCCAGGCGCGAAGCCCGGCAACACTCGCCATCCGCAGCGCGACCAGTCCGGTCGTGTCTTCACCCCGCAAGAAACACTCGCCATCCGCAGCGCGACCAGTCCGGTCGTGTCTTCACCCCGCAAGAAACATTCGCAGCAGCGCGCCATCTCGTGCACCCGCATACGCACGCATCGCGGTCAATTCGGTCGTGTCTTATCAACCCGCAATGCACCCGCAGCGCGGCCAATTCGGTCGTGTCTTATCATCCCGCAAATACCAGATCCTCAGCGCGGCAAGGTGGCTACCGTGGAACCATCGCCTACGAAGCAGAAGCCGATACAGGTGAGCGATTTGGCAATACTCGTTGGTTGATATCGGTAGCCGCCCCCATCCGCTTTCGCGACGGCCGTTTAAGGGACGATTTTGGCCTTATCGGTTGACGTTACAATACGGGCCGTACTACGTTTCCACACCGCACCACGAGAGCGGCTATTTACACGCCTGCCTTTCCAGTAGTTTTAAAAATTTTAAACAAAAAGCAAAATCAATTAAGATAAAGAATGGCCCAAATTGAAACCCCGACTTCATTTTTAAATAATACGACTCTTATGTTGATTTTATTATTAAATTTTTATTAAGTATTAAAATATGCAATCTTCGATTAAATGTCTGATAAATGGCAACTCTTTTTTTAAAAAGAAATTGCCTTTAATTTCGCCCATGTAATAATCAATTTTGTCAATAACACGCCAGATTTTGTTGTTGAGATAGTCAACTGGAGTTTAGATTGCTAGCGTACATCTTACATTTCAGGCAACCCCACAAAAAGAATATGCATTCTGTTAAATTACAAGATATTGCTAGCCAGTTGACGCCTGCATTTCGTGAAATTACGCTAACAGGAACTTATTATTGCAGCAAATCGATTATTTCCGTCCTGTTAGAACTACATTTGTTCCAGATCGACGTTGCCTAGGTGGTGTCAAAAAACTGGGTTAATCATGTAGTGGTAACCAACACAATTCACACTAACAGAATATCCATCAATTGGAAAAAGTATGATCCTGTCACGCATCTGCCCAAACTTTACACTAAATAGTGACTCATTAGAGATGTGTTTGTTTTTCATAAGATATGTGAGAAATTTCCAATTTTCAAATGCAACTATTTTGTTTATTTACGAACCCATCGAGTTAATAATGTGTCAGTTTTTCAACTGAACTGAGAATCCATTTTATAGTGGTCTAAAAACCAATTTAGAAACTGTAAACGGGTAGAATGGTCAGCAAGCTTTAAGCTTTGCGTTATTTAAATTTTTACATAGGAAAGTGTAGGTTTCTAGAGAGTATTTCTCAAAGGAGCTTCTAGAAAGGTCCAATTATTGTGTACGATATCGACTCCATGTTTTTGAATTTGCAACGGCACTGGCAATATTTTCACGGAATTTGCAATGGGGTTTAACAATAATATCTTGGTGTCTCTTGCCTTTAATACAGGCGTTTGATTTGAGTCACCTTTTATAAAAAGACATCATGCCTTCCTTAATATTTGATTATCAGATTTATCTTTTCTATAGTATTACACTCTTGCTCTCCCCATATAGCTGCCATTACGCAAGCGGAAGTATTGATCCAATGCCCGAAATTTACTTTAAAAATGTATCTTCCTCAATCACCCGAATGATATCAACTTGTAGAGTATGCATGGCATTTCCCTTCAGCCCCTATAAAACCACACATTTTTGTCTCCCCTTCAAAGTGCCTCAGCATATAGCTTTAAATTATAAATAGACGCTTTTTACAAATGTATTGAAACACATTAATTACTGCTATTGAGCGATAATAAAAATTTCTTAGTGATCTACGTTTAAAAAGTCTTGCACGCGACGGCTAAAATCGTCGTTTATACTGGTGCATTCTTTGGTCTATTATGACATAAAAGATTTAAAAACAAATTGTAGGTTTTGCAGAGGGTGATGTATGCGCTCCTATAAATCGAGAAGTTTCGGTGGAGATGCAAACGCGTATGCTACAGGAATAATAAAAGGGTACATGTGAATGAACAGATGGGGATGCATAAACTACAGGATATAAAACGGAATGCAGCCAATAAAACAAGAGACAGAGAGGAAAAATATGCTGGGAAATGTTTTCTAAAACGTGAAATAACTTTTTTCGATGTACGCAAAGTTGCATAACTAATTATTTGAATTAACAAACACAAAATAAATTTAAAAACATGGTTATTGTTACTTAGAGAATGGTAACTATGTTGATGCAATACCAAAAAGTCTACAAATTAAATGCGTTCCTACAAACTTTCTATTTAAGGGTTATCTTCTAAGATACATTTTAAAATATGCTCAACTCATTATCCCCAGCATAAAGATCAATAAAACCGATCCTTTCGTTTTCTGTCGATAATAATGCAGTCACTAACAAACAGATACAACACAGTGCTGGAACAATTGCACAAACGTGACAAAATTATGAAAAGTGACAACTGTAACACAGTGCAATAACAGTTTCGCCCCTGCATCCAGTGAGGTGCCAGACATCCTACACATATCTAAGAATAAGACCTCACTTCAGTGAACGGTGTTCCTACTACAATCTGTGGCATGCCGTTGCAGACGTTAATCATTACCACAAACACCGAGCGGAACAGCAGGGATCTGTCGTCGGAAATGGTCCAGTGTCCTGATGTTACAGGATACGACCAGGGGCGCCGTTTCAATACAGCGTGCTGGCGAGCCTGAATCAGAGGAATCCGTTAAGGGCCTTCTAGACCAACAACAGTTTAACTTCATTATATAAGTGACTGTGCTCTCAATGTTTTTTTATAAACAAGGTATACAGTTTCTTGTTGTGTACGTTAAAAGTGAAAAAATTATATGCTTAAAATTTATTTTTAAATTATAAGATACTCAATTAAATACTAAAGCAATTTATAAACGAAAATAAAATAGACCTTAATAAAATAATATATAGGTGGATATGGTGGATAATAATATTGCAACTGTCAATTTCAAGACTTGACTAATAATATAATTAGAATGAATCGGGGAATAGTGGTTCCAAATCCGAAAAACCTGCTTATACGAAATCCAATAACCCGGGGTTTTAAGTTTTTAGTTGAAAATGACAAAAACAAAATAATTTTTTTCGGAATTTCCACCAGTACCTTCGGTTTTTATTTTATCGATTCAACCAAGTCAAATCAGGCTTAAGTGTTTTTTTTAATCGACTGAACTACAAAATGTTTCATGTTGACGTATCTGGAGAATACGGTGCTTGTGGAAACATATTTATTGATTTTTGGCAAAAACTCAAGAATTATGATTACTGAGTTTGCTGACAAGCGTTTCAGTCTCAAAAAATCACAAAAAATATTTTCAGCAAGGTCTACTTACAGTTAAATGACGATTTTCCATTACGTTGTTTCTAGTTTTTTCGATATCTTTTTCAGTTATTGATGTTGATGGGCGATTTAAACAACATTCATCTTTTCGAATTCACGACCTTTTCTGAATTGCTTGTGTTACTAGAATACAGTTTTTCTCGGTAAAGATTTATCGCTGAATGCTTTCTGTACTACTTTAAACGCTTGAGTATCATTAATTTCATTTTTAACACAAAATTTAGTGCAAGTTTTTGCTCAACGTTATTAACAGCATGAACATATATGTAATATGTATGCAATTATTAATATTTTAAAATTATAAAATTTAAAACAGATTTCGCCTTCCAAACGCATAGAAGCGTTTATCGCCTTCGGAGAGCAAAAAGTTACGAATTTGTACTTTCGTGAGTGGGATAACGCTGTCGCTGGAAAATAAAGCGCTGAATAACGTACATGCAATACCTTATCATCAACGAATAAAGTTAAAAAATGTTATTTACTATCTTTACCAAATTTATTAGATCAAGATGGTTGAAATATGACCGGGACTGATTTGTGTGTAAACCAGTCGCACTGCGTAGCAGCTGTGTGACTTTGAGAGAATGGAACTACAACCTCTACCCTCCCTCCTGCTCGGCTAAAACCTGTTTGGTCCTCTTCAGAGCGTGAAACAACGCATTGTGATCAAATTCTTCGCTGGAGAAAACGCCCCGACCGCTGAGATTTGCTACAGATTCCAACAACAGTATGGGGAAGAGTGTCTCTCACAAACTCGCATGTTTGAGTGGTGTTATTATTCAGACCTCCTGGCAACAAACGTAAAGGCGGGTAGCCTTCCTTCAAGACTTCAATAATGGAAACTCTCCGGAAATTAAAATTAAACCTTCTGCCACATCCACTGTACAGTCCCGATTTCACCGCAAGTGATTTCTACCTATTCGGAAGGTTCAAATCAGATTTGCAAGGCATGCGGTTTGCGGACAACGACGCGGTCATCCAGACTGTTCTGGAGTGGATACGCCGCCATCCAAAAGTCATTTTTGAAAAGGATATCAGGATGCTCCTAGAACGTTGAAAAAAATGTTTTGACTCCGTAGGAGACTACTAGGAGAAAACTAGGCTGTAATTTCTTTTTTTAAAAAAATCAATTCTGGTCATATTTGAACCACCTTGTATTTGCCGCAGCAGTTGGAAAACAACTTT
This sequence comes from Sinelater perroti, assembly GCA_036346155.1. NCBI lineage: Eukaryota > Metazoa > Arthropoda > Insecta > Coleoptera > Elateridae > Sinelater > Sinelater perroti. Next base: position 2,053,474 of record JARFIY010000276.1, read on the forward strand.
CTTTAAAAATCAAACAACCGAAACAAATAGCGTAACAAAACAATATCAGCCAGCATAATAAAGCGGCATCTTCGGGAGAGTAATCTTCCTGGTCGTATTGCAACCAAAAAAATATTACAGCGTGGTAATAAGGTTAAACGGTTTCAGTGGGCACAAAAAAATTGTTCCCGAATAATTAAACAGTGACAAAACATATTATAGATCGACGAATCCAAATATTGCGCGTCGGTCTAAGACTGAAAAGACGATCCAGGACTGTATTGTGCCGATTGTCATGCACGGACGTACATCTGTTTTAGTGTTGGCATTATAAGGAAAGAACATCATAAACATTTTTTAACCAAAAACGCTGTACCATTTGGGTTGCAGTTAAGCGGTAAGGGATTTGCAGTGATGCAGTGATACTTAAGAGCTTTAAAAGAACTATTTAGCAAACCAAAAAGAAAGATCCACAATTATTTGTTCTCGATACGACACAGAACATATTAACTTTCGGGGAGTCTCTCTCATGTTCCAGTGTTGTATGGGAATTTTCATAGCCTCAATATTTGAACATCGTGTCGGGGTTCACTTTCTCAACTAAGTGGAATGTTTCCTCACTAAAAATTAAACGCGACAGAAAAGTGCCATCTTCCATGTTTTTGAGCATACAATTAGAAAATTGTACAAGATTTAGCTTGTCGATGCGCAAAGAACCTGTAACAGCTGTAGGCGGTCTAGTTTGAACATTAAATGGCGCCTCAACATACACCACTCATCTGTTTGTGACAGTCTAAGTTCTTTGCTTACTCTAAGGGTTAATTGAGATACGCTTTAAACTCCCGAATTCGTCACATATTCTCCTTCGGTACACGCGGTTAGACCGTGCTTTTACCATTACACAAACAGTAAATATGATCAAACTGATAATTCCAACGACAAATGCTCTTTCTTGTAACATTATAATGACGAAGTACACGTTGTATTGCAATCGCCGACTTTGTTTTACTGCACTCATTCATGTTTTTTTTAGTTTATTTACCTGGCTCTAAAATTCTTGATGCAATACACGGCTTAGTTACATTGTACAAGGTTACGTCTAGAAGTTATATATATAAAAAAAGGGTTGAGTGAATGCATTCACACCTCTGTCTAAGAGTAGTTTAGTTCTAATATTATAATTAAGGTATATTTAGTAAGTCTTAGGAAAGCTTTCGCTTCAGTCTTGTATGCAAGTTTAGTTGAGTTGTACTGGTACAAAGTACAAGATTATTAAAGAAGTTACTACTTAGCTTATGTATGTAATCTACTATAAGAAGAAGACTTAGTTTTCGATGTATTTGTTTGTTTCATAACCAGAAACATTTAATTGCAGCACATAGCACTTTGTTCTGGTTTGTATGGTTTGCAATTTCTTGAGTGTTGTTTTGGAAGCGTTAGTTCGTACCGGGCATGCGTAAGTTAAAATAGGTCGGAGTATCGGCTTATAAATTAATAGTGAGCATTCTGATCTAAGCTGGGATCTTCGGTTGGTTAACGGGTACAATATCTTAAGTCTAAGACATTCGTTAAGTTTTCTTTTAATATGGTTGAGACTTGTATTGAAGTAGACACTTAAGTATTTTCTTACAGTATCCTTGCAGTTCTATTGAACGATGGCATTATTTATTCTAATCGATGGAAAATTTATGTGATGACGAAGTGTAAATATCTTAACTTGGAATTTGGTACAGTTTATCAGTATTTTTCAATTTTGGAACCATTTGCAAGTTATGTTTATTATGTTCTGTGGATGTTCGAATATTGTTTGAATTATTGTACTCTGAGTAAGGATTGTAATGTCATTTGCATACATTGCCAGTGTTAATAACTATAGGCAAATTATGGACATATATGTTGAATAAGGCAGGTCCGAGTATGCTTTCCTGGGAAACTTCCGCTTTTATTATTTTCTCACTGCATAAAGTAGCATTCACCCTCACTCTAAAGATTCTGTCATTCAAGAAGGAGTATACAATTTTAATTATGTAGATCGGGATATATAACTCTATCATCTTATAGGAGTCCTTTCAACCAGACCTTGTCGAATCCCTTTCTAGATCCAGAAATATTGCTGCAGTGTATTCTTTACTTTGGCACGCCTTTTCCATTGGTTTAGTTATTCTTAGAAGTTGATGGGCGGTTGAGTGTGCTGGTCGGTATCCAAACTGGTGAGACGGAATGAACTCATTTTCTAGTAGAAAATCTTGTAGGTAAGTGAGAATCACCTTTTCTAAGAGTTTAGCTAGAGTGAGTAATAAACCAATGAGTCTATAGCTGTCTAGGTTTTTCTTGTTTTTCCTAGATTTCCATGATTACGAGTCTCAAAGAGCAATTGAAAATTGTTTTAATATTTCGTTGTCAATTAAGTCAGAAACTGGGGATTTGAGCTTAGGAAAACGTTGTATGTGCTGTCTGAGTTCTTGAAGTAATGTAAGGATTATGTCTGTATTTTTGTTTGGGAATCAAGGATGAGATCAGATTCAACTTGGGTTGGCATAAAGGTCTGCTGCAGATGCGTGGATATAATTTCTAATTTTTTTCTTTATAAGTGTATGTTAAGTTATTATTAATTATAGGGTAAATAATGCTAGGCTATTTTAATAGTTTTTTAGTGGTTTGCTACATGGTTGAGTTTATAGGATGAATTATTTCAAGGTAACCGTCATATCATGTTATTCTGAGCCTATCCCAGTTTAGTTTGATTTAGTAATTTAATTTATTATATAAATTTTTGCAATAAGGTAGTTAAGTCCTTTGCAATTTTTGTCTGTATTTATTTTTTAAAGGCTCTCCTCGATTAAGATAGGCAAAATGCCCCCCCCATTGCGAATATCCAAACTAATCTATTGGATATCTTTCTTGGGTCAAAAAACATGTTTGACAGGGTTGACAGGTCACGTGCTCCTCTCCCTCCTCCTGGCTAGGGGCCAAAAAAGTGATTTTTTGAATTTTATTTTTTCAAATTTCTTTGTGAACGAAAAATTCTGAAAAAATTCATAAGTATAGGTGACAGGAATGCCTTTCAAAAAAATTTTTTGGCTCCCGGCAATCCCGATATACCCCTAAAAAATATTTAAAAAAATTAAAATTGTTCTAGATTTTTTATGTGTTCTTGTACACTAAATTTTCTTTATTCTTATGAAAAGTTATATCAAAATACACCTTTATGATTTTTTCAGATTAGTACCTATACCTATGTAAAATTTTCCGTATAATCCGATTTTGAGGTTAGATGCCCTTAAAAATGCATTCCGGTGCTTTGAAAGTTGACAAAACGTCAAAAATTGGCGGAATATGGGAAAAAATCGATTTTTTTGGTCGGTCCCAGCTCCAAAACATCTGAAAAAATTCATAAAGTACACCTTTAAAAACAGTGAAATGATGTATGTTTAGTGCCTATACCTATGTAAAATTTTCCGTAGATTCTAATTTTGAGGTTAGATGCCCTTAAAAACGCATTTAAGTGCTCTGAAAGTTGATAAAACGGCGGAAAATGGGAAAAAATCGATTTTTAGAGTCGGCGCCAGCTCCAAAACATCTGAAACATTCATACAAGTGTATTTTGACATAACTTTTCTAAGAATAAATTTAGTGTACAAGAACATAGAAGAAACCTAGAGCAATTTTAATTTTTAAATTTTTTAGGGGGTATATCGGGGTTGTAGGAGGCCAAAAGTTTTTTTGAAAGACTCCCGAAAAATTAGAAAAAATAAAATTTGGCTTCTAGCCAGGGGAGGGGGGAGCACGTGACCTACTAACCCTGCCAAATATGTTTTTTTGACCCAAGAAAGATATCCAATAGATTAGTTTGGATATTCGGAACAGGGGGGGGCATTTTGCCTATCTTAACCGAGGAGACCATTTTTAATTAGTATCCAACTATGTGAGGTAGAACTTCTACGTGTATACGGCATTGTTGTTTGTTCTGCTATTTCTTGTATAGCTGTAGTGTACTTTGCTAATGCTTCATTAATGTCCATGGTAGTTTGAAGCAGTCCAGTCCATCTGCGTTTTTGGTCTAAAATATTTTGGATAGTAGTCCTGTCATTTATTCCAACTGTCAATTTGCGGATAGGTGGCTTGATTCTTGGTGTGTTATAAAAAGACATGATGACCGAGAGGTAATCCGAGTCCATTACATCTGTCACTATCAAATGTTATTGGTTTTTGTAGTTTCCTATGAAGAACAATATCTAATATGTCAGTCTGGTGATCTACCCTATACGGGAAATATGCATATTAGTTTGGAGCAGCAATTAAAATTACTATGGTTTGTGGTCTTATACACTCCAGATTGGTTTCCCGGAATCCCTAGATTGTGTTTTTTGAGTTATATCTCCTAAGAGCATAGTAGTCTTAGCGCTATGAAATAAAGCAGCACCTTAGTTTCTAGTAGTTTTTTGTTGAACTTGGGTAGTGTTTTATTTTTTTATTAATGAGGATCGCGTCGTCTCCAAAAGTCTTGCCAGCTTCTCGGTCTTTACGATATACTTTGGCATTCTCGAATGCGAAACGCTTCTGTGTTTATCAAATACGTCTTAGTGATACATGTAATGTCTATGCTGTATTTAAAAAGAAAATCTATAAATGTTGAGCGCTGTATTTTAAGACTAATTTCGCTTAAATTAATCAGGAATAATTTAGTAAATGTTTGTTTGTTGTTTGAATCCATTAGCTAGCAGGTTTGGAAGTAAAGTTGTTAATAGTGTTTTTTTAATAGAGATTTCGATATTTTTGTAATCTACCTTGACGTTGGCCCAAAGTAGGTAATTGATTTATGGTAGTAATTTGGCAGATAATAAGGCATAATATTTATTTGGTGATCTGTGACTGTTATTTGTTAATTGCTTAATTTTAAAGAAGTAGCTGCATCCTCTATAATTTAGTGGGTGCTTTCGTAGATAGTTAACGTACTGGGAGTCCTCGTTTGGTTGTTTAAGACAATTAACATAAATGTGTTTTGCTGTTCACTTTACATGAAGTTGTGACTGGCAGTAATTGCGCATGTATCTGTATAATTCGACCTCGATTATGCTATTTGCAAGTTTATTAATACTGAGTATTTTTCTACTTTAACGTGAATTTTCTAGATCCACTGCACACAGGGCAATTGGGCATCTATTTTTGTTATAAAGCCTTGAGATCCTTTTAACCGGGTACTTTAATGTTGTTAGTTCGTTTTCAATTTATTTTTCTGTTAGCAAAATAGAAGAACTCTCCCGCAGGGGTACTGGAGAAAAGATAATTTGTTAGATTTGTAAGAAGATGCAGCGCACCAACGCATTGCTGAGAAGTAGGACGCAGAACGGTCTTAATTTCAAATGTCCGATATTCGTTGACACTTGCACTTCCCGAACGTTCAGGGCGGAGATAAATGTCTTTACGATAAGAAACTCAAATCGCAAATCCTTATGAGTATAGAAAATCTTGTGTTACACCGTAGTCATTTCGTTCATAATTGACGCTCGCAACCAACTCTACTGGAGAACTGTGGGCTCTAGCTCTAGTATTCGAAACTTTAAGACATCCTCTTAAAAATCTTATGTACATCATTTGCATAAAATATGCAGTTCAGAAAGTATAGCCGTATGAAGTAGGGTCCATTATTTTGAATAACCCTATATTCATTCTGATGTATGTAAAAGGGCTTGCAGCGTTTTTTTTTAATAGTGACTTTTTGGTAAAAAAAATTTATTCTTGAACTGACTTGACTTTTTCTTTATTTTTCTGCATCTCCAAGGCCAATTTGTGTCGCGCAAGACGAACCCTTTGATTCAAGACTTGTACTGATCGGAGGATTTCAATTCTTTTTTTTTATTTGTTGAAACAGCAATGCTACAGACAATAATGATTAAAAGTATCAAAGATTGTGGTAACGTAAAATATTGTAATAATTTCTTTGATATTACATTTCCATTTTTTTATATACCATTATATACAAAACAAATTATTTAATCTTATTCACTTTACTAAAAGCCAACACAACTTGAAAAATTTAGTAGATTGTTGCTTGTCTGCGCTTTCTGTGCTAAGAGTCAAACGTCGGCCGATGTTTAACTTGAAAGTGTGCGTACTTAAGCAATTGTCTTAGGCATCACGCTATCAAATGGCTCAGTGCTTTGATTTTGGCCTTTAGCATTTGTTTGACTTTCCACGAACATTTTTCTGTAATGCTTCATTAGCTGCACTGACATAATTGTAGCGCCATACAAATCGCATACGTGGGCTGCACGATATCTATTGCGAATTGTCAACCCCGCGTATGCTAGGTGCGATATAATGTTTATATCAAACAGTTTGATTTTTTGACGACGTACGTACATAGAACGTTTTATTATATAGACGCTATATGTTTTGTTTTTATTAAATTGAAAATTTTCTCTTAACCAAAAACTGAATTAATTCGTGAACATTTTTGTGCGATGACTTTTTACGACCTTCGACGTGGATTATCTCAACAAGAGTGTGTCGATCAACTCACTTTGACTTTTGGTAATGCAGCCTCGCAGAAAACCACTGTATAGCGTTGGTTCATTGAATTTAATCATAGTCGTAGTTCGCTGGCGTATGAATTTAATGAAGGCCGTCCAAAATCTGTTTAACCAAAATGTTTAAACTAACTTATTAGTTTTAATTTCCTAGATATATACTATTAAGTGAAGAAATAAAAAGAAACAGCCATATTTAATAAAAACTATTAATACGTTTTATTTATTAATGTGTTGTCATGAATTTCTTTTAACTATAATCCTAATTTATAAAACAAACATATAAAAAATAAACAGTCAAAAATTAACAAAAAGTAAAGTAACAACTTGGTTCACGAATTGAACTGTCTCATTTTTGAAATATTTTCAGCATCTAATTTCACATGAATTTTAGGCCTCAATATGATTCCTTTCTGAGGAGAGCTATGAGTGTTTCAAAAGGACTGATTTGTTACGTGTCCTGCTGTACTGTTTATAGTATTTGAAATGTTTAACGAGACATGCACTGGATCGAGATATATTTGCTGATTTGGAAGCGTTGCACAACTGTAATACATAATAATGAGTTTTTATAAGGCACGTAAACCTTGGTCATCATTATCAAATCCATCAGACTTTTGGATATAAAAAAATTAAAAAATATAATTTGACGGTTATTCTTAAATTCTTATTTCATATAATTAGAAATATTAAAATAGTGCCTTAGTGGTATTGTCAATAAAATAAGTTGCATATTAATGAGTAAAAACTTTTACAGGATCTTATAATATTCTACCAAAAGTTACTACCCTAATGAATTGCAGGGAGTAAAGACAAAACTTATATAAGCCAAATAAATCGGCTAATATCTAGTCAAAAAAAAACAGGCCAGAAAATTAACTTCACCATTACAAAAGATATTACTTTCTTTTTTATCGTAACAGCAAAATTATTGGTAAGACAATTGAAAAAAACGCCCCTACTACTTTAATACAAGAGATAATAGCTAATGCTGATTTGTCATTTGAAAATTTCCCATGGCAATACCTCTAAACCAACAAACTTCTTCCGATCTAGTGCATTTCCTCTAGACAACTTTTAGTTCCAATCTTAAAATAATAAAGTAAGGCACACAAAAAATTAGTCTTTTCTAAAGACCTAAAGTTATTCTTGAGGAGTAGGCAGACTGAGACTTCCAGTAAAGAGCTAAATATATATTCCATCAAGAATTACCTTAAGAAAGATGTAGTTGAGCTGCATGAGTTCTCTATTTTGAACAAAAGGTTTAACCTGGTTGGGTTAAGAAGTAAAGTTACGTGACCACTGACATCTTAAACGTTTTGATGTAACTGGTTTGTGAACTAGTTGATTTCCTATTTTTCTTCCGTACCCCTCGAGTATATGGTGATAAACACAGTTTTGAGTTTTGCTAGAGACATGTACAATCCGTAGTTCTTCAGAGGGGGTTTGATTGTCAAGATACCAGAGAGTGTTTGTCATTATGCCTAAAGTCTTGGACTAAAACCGTTGCAGAATTATTGACAGTTTTGTACAACCTCAGATTTTAACACCAATTGTTCATATTGACTTTAAAATGTCTTTATAATAAAAAACTTTATTTTATAAAGACGATTGGAATTGCCTTAAAGCTAACCAACTCATATATGTGACTTTAAGTTTAATATTTATTACTTTTTATGTGTATTGTCTAAGTGCTTAAGATAATAAACTTCTAATTTTACTGATATGACTGGAGGGTAGATTGTCATATACTGGAGTGAATGCTGGGAAAATATTTCCTGTAACAGCCATATTTTAATGGCTTTAGGGTCGGTAGGCGCAGACCGCAATTTTTCCATGCCAATTTAATTGGCCATTTGGTTTCTTTTACTTGCCATAATTACAGGAAATCCTTTCTTTCGTTGTCTCCAAGATGGTCAAGTCCTAACTCTGATCTTCAACCGACTTGCAAACTACATTACTGAAAAAGTTCAGTTAGCAACACGCACATCTGCCTGGTCCGGGGTAGATCGCAGCAAGCCGTAGCCAAGTGCACGCCTGCCTACTTAAATTTGTCGCCAGCCACGGTATTGCGTACATTAAAATATACTTTTCGTACATCGATTGTGTTTATATTTACAAGTCATCACCCTAACATTTATAGTTACCTTGTAAAAAATATATTTGTTGGTAAACAACAGATTTGCCGTTATTGACTGTAATTTTCCGTTTATTGAACCTATTTTGTAGGAGATCGAGGTAGTTTTGAGACCACTAATGGTTTGTTTCTGACAGATAACACAGATTTTGCTATCTGAAAATGTAGCAAGCTCAGTAATGGTTTTATTAGAAGCATCTACAGTTTATATTAGATACAATAGAAACCCCATACCGTTTTCTTTATTAACATATAGATATTTTTCGACTAATAAATCTATATGCTAATCAAATGCTTGCTTAGTATTTAAGAAAGCTGAGATAAAATTTATTTGGTATCCAATGATTTCATTATTTATACATGCGTTTGTTATATTGTCCAGTGACTTTTACTAGAATCATTTTATTTAAGTCAATAGTTGCTTTGATTATTTTTTGGAACAATTATTCAAATTAGTGCGACAATGTAATCAATTTGAGTAAATAACTAAAGAAATTATGTAACAGGAAATATACAATCTAAGAAATTTAGAATTATACATTGTATTAGGTAATACAATAAAAAAATAAAATAAAAAGTAAAGAAAATATCGGTGGGATATAGGAACATGAAGATGGTAACAATAACGAACAGAAGCTATAGCACAACTTAGGTGTATGGGAGAAAGCCTTAGATGACGGAAATTTAGAAACAAATAGTGGTAAAACAAAAGTAATAATCGTAGAAAAATAAGACCAGAAAATATTAACACGGCTAAAAAAGGAAATGTTCAAGAAAACAAAAATTACAGAACTCTTTGTAGAGGAGTAAAATGAGAACTAAAAGAGGATCAAACAGTAACAGAATTTTATAAAAACAAAAATTATAAATGAAAGAGGAAAACGAAATATTGGACTTGTAAAAACTTATTTGAACAAGTTACTAAATAATGAAAATGAAGATGAAAGACGTTGATGATATAATTAGGGATTTAAAAAACGATAAAAGTCCCGAAAGTGATTAGATAACACGAAAATTTACAAATATGGAGAAAATTAACTCGATTAATACAAAGTCTTTTAGAAGAAGGCCGCAAAACTGAAATGAAGCCACCCTGACAATGCGAGCTCATACACATCGACGCAAACAACTGGCTTTTTGCGCATTCAAAACATCGAATTGATGGATCACCCGTTTTACCCCTAATGACTTCTTTTGTTCTCACACGTGCAGAACAAACTGCGTCAACAATGATTCTCAACACCGAAAGCGGCGGTTGATGAGGTCAAAACCTATGTTCCGGAGAGACCCGATCCGCTATGGAAAAAAATTCTATGAAAATTGGTTTCAGTGTACGCCACAATGTATTGACCGTCAGGAAATATATTTTAAAAAACAATAAAAAAGTTTCTCGCAACAGATATCATACAGCCCACATATTCGGTAATAACGGTTTTTACATGGAGTCCGCGAATTCAGGCGCAGGAAAGTAATCGCTTATTGAAACTATGGTAATGACTGTATTATCAAGTAGAGTATTTTATTTTAAACATTTATATGTACTTCTTATGTATAAAAAACGATATCACTCAAATGTTCACGTCGATACGATGGTCGAAATTTTTGCTGACATTTTCACTTACAGTTGTTTCAATTATATCGTTCTTGAGGTCTTGGATGGTGGCTGGTTTATTGACGCACTTATTGTGTAGCATGTTGCATCGTCTTGTTGAAAATAAACATCATTTTTGTCAGTATAATTAAGTTTCGGCAAGAAATAGTCACTAATTATGGCGCGGTATCGCTCAGAGTTTGCACTAATTGCATTTCCAGTTTTACTTTCGAAAAAGTAATACTCCAATTACACCTTTTGACCACAGAACACGCCACTCACTTTTTGAGGATGCATTAGTTGTTCTTGATACTATCTTGGATGCTCATTTGCCCAAATGCGAAGGTTTTGCTTGCTCACTGCTTCATTCAATGTAAAATACACCTTATTGTTGAAGACGATTTTCGATACCAGATTCGGATCAATTGCACAATGTTGGAGGAGCCAATCAGAGAACAGATGTCGGTTGAAATGGTCAGTTGGCTCGAATTCTTGAGTCAATTAGATCTTGTAAGTGTGCAAATTTAAATATTTGTGCATAACACGGCGTAAGCTGGTCTTTGAAATGCCCAATTCTTGCGATGGACGAGTTAATGGGGCCTCTTTCACACTTTCCTTCACCGCAGCGATATTTGCAGCTGTATGCAAACACTTTTGGGTCACCCACTCTTTGGTATGTAATCAACAAAACCAGTGGGTTCAAATTTTTACACAAAACGATCGAATATGGTCTCATTTGGACGGTTATGACGACCTAAATAATCGCGGAAAGCGATAGGCCTTTTTTATTTTATCACCTTAACGCGGTCTTCAATTGAATGTAACTCCATAGCAAAAAAATGGCAAACCATAAACTAAATAAATAACCTTGGTTTGAGAGAAGAAAACATGGCGTTTGTGTCAAATTGACACTGACTTTCTTTGCTATTTACCTTGCTTTCCTGCGTCCCTACTGGCGGATCCTTTATTATGTTATTTGCAATTGAATAATGCGGGTAAACATGAAATTGAAGAACAATATTTGGAATTTGTTGACTGTAACAAAAATGCAGGTAAAGCGACTGACAACTTAATTTTTAGTACTTTCTAAGAACACAGTGTTTCAATCTCTAATTGTTGTCAGACGTTGACAATAGGCATAATATTTATAGTTTAAGCTTCCAAGGATGAGATCTTTTAAAAGAAAGTATTGTGTATTCACTGGATACTTTTTTAATTCGCGTTGTTCAGCAAAATTAATTCCTCAAAACCAGTTGCAAATAATTTACATAGATCATAAATAGCACGTGAAGAAATCCTATCTGTAAGTTCAACTGCAAAAACTATAGCCGATTTAAATATTGGCGTGATCACTGCAAAAATAACATTTGGCAAAAATATTATAACTACAACAATTGAGAAGAAAGCACCACTAAAATCTAAAGATTATTAAATTGAACATTCTACAATTTACCTACTGAAAGAAGTGAATTTAAAAATAGATTTATATTTGAAAATATTCACAAATATTATTTAGGAATTGTTATTAAAGAAGTACTTTACAAAATACTAAAAATTATCAAAATTTTAAGTAGACGATATAATTAAATTGTACTCCGTTTGGATTATTATAGCATTATTTAACAAACAATGTTATTATAAACAGGTCTGGTACGGAGGCACGCATATATTGTAAAAAAGGAAACTTTCAATCAACCTTTTTACTAGGAAAATAAACCTTAGTTTTTCAAGCGGAGATATTTGCTATAGTGCAGTGCGTTAAGCAAAACAATTTGAAGGCTTATCAAAATAAGCGGATCAACATATTCACAGACAGTTGGGCAACTCTAAAGGTATCAAAAAACCCGAGGGTAACAACCAGGCTGGTATGAGAATGCTACTTCATATACAGGCTCCAAACCGGTTCTAGGTGTATCTAAAGGTACAATACGATGCTGGGTGAAAGAACGGGTTATAAGACAACATAAAAATACTGAAAAATGTACTAGTTCAAAAACCTTGATAAAAAAGTGAAAGAATTAAACAACTGTTTTTATAAAGCAGGAGTTAGTTACTAACTATTATAGGTCTCATCACGGGACATTAATTTCTTAGAGAATACTTCAACAAAATAGGATTATACAATTGAGACCTGAGTTGCTAACAGTATGGCAGGAAACCAGAGACAGGCGTCTGTATCTTGTGCGAGCCCGAGCCTTTAACTCACAGGAGGAAATCTATTTACAGAAACCAGTAATATATCCAGAGGAATACAGCAACTATCCAGTAAGAAACTTGTACAAACTGATACAAGGAATAAGGATAGTGGACAAAATGCAGCAAATAATAGAAAAACCAGTAATTCTATGAAACTGCAGTACTACTCGAAAGAGATTAAACGGCTCTGAACAAAAAAAGTAATGTTAAAAAATTATGGAAAGACACTAAAGTTATAACTGACAAATATACCTAGGATATGTTCATTACAATTGCCGATGCAATAATCCATTTGAAAATCGTACGCTAGCCACATTTAGTGAAAATCTATTGTTATCCATTGATTTATTAAATAAAATTGAAGAGTTATACATTGAAACAGTATTCCCCAACATTTGCATCGCTTTGAGAAAATTGTGTACAATACTAATGACTGTTGCTCAAGTTCTAATATCTGCCAAAATCATCTTAACACCTGGGTACTTTGGCTATCAACGCAACATTAGCTAGACAGTTGGACTTTAATAAAATAATCCAAATAGTACAAAAGCCAGAAGAGTCCTATTATAAAATATTTATAATGCAAGAAAGTTGCCATTTTGATTAGGAGAAAGTAAAGCGGTATGCAGAGCCAGCGTGGTCCCGTGGTTGAGGGGCGGGCGGGCTACTCAGCCAATAAAAATAATTGAGTACCTGCGATCACTTCAAACAAGGGGTAATAATGGCGATCGTCTTAGACACGGTGCTTGCCACATCGCCCCGCATCAGAGATGGTGCGTGATAACCGAGCACAGTAGCGAACACATGAGAGCTTTAACCTCTCAGTTTGCAGGCCGTGCTCCTACGCGGGGCGTTAGAGCCTTACCATTGTTAAAGAGGTATGTACATACAATTTTACCTTAACCTGTAAGTAACAGGGTTAGTATTATATTATTATGATATTATTTTTAAATTTATTTTCTACGCCACTTCATACGGGACATTGTCCAAAAGGAACAAAAAGCAGTAACATTAGTTTTCAAGATATGATCTATAGTCTGGATTAAGTTATCAACTAATTCTTCTATTTTGCGCTCCTACCATGTTTATTCCTTGGAATAAGAAATTTTTATATTTTAATTTCCACTTTTTTAATGTTTTCAAATTACTTACCGCGAATAAAAGGAGCTGTGTAGTAGAATACATATTAATAAGATGGTAAAAGGTAAAACCTATAGGCAGAGTTTTATTATAAGGATTAAGCTTCTAGATTCAGCATTTTCTCTTTAGAATAGATGGGAAGTAGCGTTATTCTCTTGTAGCAATACCCGTTTTCTATTTACAAAGACAGAATAGCGTTACAGCAAAACAAAAATTCTAGTTGAGTAAAGTTCTAAAATTACCAAACAACTATTTTCAACCACACGAGAAGTTTCACAAAATGCTTATCGATTTGTGTTCGAATCTGTTACGCTCGAGTCTGAATTAAAGTTTGTGTTGGAGACTCATTTTCAAGATGAAAATTGTGTGATTATGAGGCAGCGGCTATTTCGTAGGCATTCTGAAGTAGGCCGTCACGGAAAAGTTCTAACCAAAGAAACCCTAATGTTATGGGTACACAATTTTCGACAATTCGGTCATCCGAGCATATCGCAGAAGTGAGGTAGCCGAAGCAACATCACCACAATGTTCTACCACAAAGCATGCCTTCGCCTTGGAAATATCAGAGCAAAACGTGCGGGGAAGTCTACATTACGATCTTACGGTAGTTCAGAATGAGACTAGTATGCCCGGTAGGCTTCTTGCGAAGACATGTCAACAAGTGTTCCAGCAGATGCTGCGGTGCTCACTAGTAACAAAGCTCATTTAAATTTATCGGGCTGCATTAATAAGCAATATTTTCTGTATTGGGTTTTATAAAATCCACAACAACTTCATGAGCAACCTCTCCATAGTCAGCATCTAACTATTTGGTGTGCTGTTACGGACATTTTGAGGAAGCAGGACGAGCGGTGAATGTCACGTCTGCCCATTATGTTGCGATGTTATCCAATTTCTTGGAGTCTAAACTCAACGAACGTGAAAATGTACCTTTGTGGTTACAAAAAGGTAGCGCCACTGCACACATGGCAAGAATTTGTGAAGTTCTGAAAAATGTTTTCAGGCCGCCTTATTTTATTACATAGTCGGCTAGGTTACTAGACCTGTCCTCTTGCGATTTTTTTCTGCAGGGACACCCGAAAGCTGAAGCCTTTCAACGCAAGTCGCGGATACTAAGAAAAAAATCACGGTAGCATCAGTGGAAATGTCTCGGCAAGCATTCCGGAATTTTTAGATGAGGTACAGGAGTGTATCGCTTGTCCAGGCAAACATTGAACAGAATAAATGTTCTTTTTATTACTGTTTCGGGAAGGGAATATTATTTTGCTGGATCTTGTGTTACTTACGCATGGCTAGATTAGGAAAGTATATTCACTTATTGTTACAGGTAATAGCAGTTTAATGAAGTCATCATCATAAGTATTTGTAAGAATCTAGAGATAATCGTTAACTTTTTTCTATGGTTGCGCTTTTGCCACATTATACCGTTTAACTCTCCATCGCCTTAGCAAAATGAGTTGGCAGCACATGTATGGTTCTAATTTCATATGAGAATTTTAATTTAGAAGTGCTTGAAAAGCGATTGAGAGAGAGAGAATTCATTTTACCGGATTTTCCTGGGCGAAACTAATCTTGCAGAACGAGTCTTGGCGATTTTTGAAATCATACCGTGTCGCAACTGACAGTCAGCAATCTAAATATTTCTTTGCGCTCCTGTTACTTTGTGGCATATATTAATAATTTTAAAATAATTCTAATTTGCTTTTCCATTTTACAGATTTCTAAAATGGTTTAGTAAATTATTGTAAACAAATAAGTGTTTCTGTAACTATCATAAGCAACATCACTGTTTAAATATATAAAATTAATATGCATATGGTAAAATAAAACGTGTTTACGTTTTCACAAATACCACTGTTTAATTTAATTATAAATTAACCAAATATCGGTTAACAACACGTATACAGTGCAAAACCATTACCCTGTAATTACCACAATGAACACCGCATTTTGCAAATCCGCGCGCTGCATTCGCTAAAACGCTATCGGAATTGTGTCATCGGCTGCAATGAGCTGGAAAGGCGTAATTACAAAGTTTTCGCGCAAATCCAGCCCACGGGCAATTTTGCAGCACAATTTCAATTTGGTGTAGCGTTTCACACGGACTGGCTATCAGACGTTTGAATGTGTTCGAATCGTTGAATTTTCTGGCATTTTACGACGGCGCCGGCGGATTTCGCTTTCCGGGCTGGGGGCTAACGAGTTCTCTGGTGCACGTGAAACACAACCCGCTTGCTTAATTGTGGCATTAGCTCAGATTTATTATTTATGGCCGCGCCACGCACCTTCGCGCTAACAGCGTTATTGTCAATCGCTGCAGGTGTTATTGGCGTCGTTATTTGGAACGAAACTGAATTCTCAAAGCACAATATTTTATTAATTTCATATTTTAATTGAGAGAATAAGAAATAAGATGAACGAGCAAGAAGAGGGGTGGCCATCCTAATTAAGAGGGAAATGAACACAGCAGAATGAAAATCTAATCCGCCTGAACCTTAATTGGATGAAAAAGAAAATAACTATTATAAGGGCTTACGCTCCATCCGATGATAAACCCGTTAACAAAAAGAATAAATTGTTCACAAAGTTCAATAATATTATTGGCGATATAGAAGACTCACGAGAAATTCTATTATTAGGAGACTTTAATGGTAGAACCTAAAAGAAGACAATAAAGAGATCGATACGGGTAAGATCAAATCAATAATAACGACAAGAGACTCATTGATATATGCGAATATAACAACTTAAGTATAGCAAAACTGATTTTTTAAACATAAAGAAATTCATAAGTATACTTGGGTACAACTAATCCGAAATCTAAAACTAGACAACATACAAAAATTAAGATAAATGATATGAGGGTAGTGAGAGGAACAATAAGTGATTCCGACCACCATTTAGTAGGAGTTACATTATACTTTCCCTATATTCATAACAAAAATCAACAGACAGAAGAAAAAAATATGGAGAAAATTCAGAATATAAAATATGAATTAGACAATCTAATGCACGGCAACGTGAAATATTTATATCAGAAGAGGCTAGACAAAAAATTGATTGATGTTACAAAATAATCATTCGAGGAAATATACAACAACATAATCGAAAGCATACATACAGCGGCTAAAGAAACACTAGGGACAACAGAAAAATAAAAGTAACAATTTGTGGTGGATAGATTAAATCGGCATATTAGTTTGAGAAAAATAGACATTATATATAAAATCGTTAAGCTCGAGAACGGAAGAAAACAGATTAAGGTATGTCAACAACAAAACAGAAGTTAAACGAACGGTAAAGAATAGAAAAATAATATGTGGGATAAAAAAAGTAGTGAAATAAACGCATATACTGGAGGCCAAAAAAATACAAAGGTATGGAAGTTTATTAAAACTAACACACTAGATAAACATGAGAAAGTGTTAATACAAATAATACAAAAGCAAAAATGGAGAGAGCACTATAGCAATTTGCTGTCCCAAAATAGAGAAGAAGATAAGGTAGGCCCACAAGATTATACAAACCTACAAAAACAAGTAAGAGATAATCGAGCTTCTGGTCACGAAGGCTCACCTGGGGAACCGAATAACTGTATCATGGCAATGAGTTTTATTGAATAAATTGCAAATTTACAATCTACTTCGGCATTATAAGAGTATTAAGTAAATATGTTGTCTGTTGAGGCATGTAAGAAGAGTCTTCATCCAGCGATGATTCCCTTGGGGTTTAGTGGGATGACTTAAATTGCATTACTCATCAGTTCAGGTCTGTAGGTCATTGTTTGCCCAGCTGTCTTGTTGGTAGAGGGTCCATGAGTTGTAGGATGAGGTGGTTTCCATGTCCGGGTAGTTTTGCAAAATATACTGAAGCTGACTTTTCTATTACATTCGTCACAAATGGTATATTAAGGTTCTTGAGTAAGGTTCGATTACTTATAAGCCAAGGTGCATTTACAAAGGTTCGAAGAATTTTGCTTTGTGCTCGTTGTATAATATTTACATTTGTTTTCTTGATGTACCCCTAAAGTTGGGTACTATATCTCCAGATGGGCATGAGAATTGTTTTATATAGCAGGACTTTATTTTCAGTTGAGAGTTTAGATTTAGGTACAAGTAGCTAATACATTTGCTCGAATTTTAGATAAATCTGCTTCCTTTTTTGCTCTAAGATGTGGGGATCAGGTTAGCTGACTGCCTAAGTAGAGTTCAACAGACTTGGTTTCTATTTTAACCGACAGGGGGGTGCACTTAAATGTTATAGGAGAACATGTGATTTTCTAGTTGTAAATGTTCCTTGTAGAGATTAGTTTTTGTTTATCTTGATTTTTCAAAGGTCGATCACTGCAATTTGAGAGAAAATAATGAATGCAAGACTTGAATTTGAGTGTGAGAGTATTGCCAAAGTTGGTCAAAGTATCACTACGAATCCGAAAATATCGACTCGTCATCGTGTATAACAATTGGACATTTTGAGATATTTTTTTTTGTTATTAATTATTAAAGACCTGTACCTTCGTGCGTGCAAAATTTAACTGACAAGATTTTATAGTTGCTGACTGTTTTCAACATCAACAATTCGCCAATTGGTTTTTATAGCATTACAAAAGAAATTATTAGTTTAGTCAAAAAATTATTTTTAGCTATAAAGCTTTTTTAAACAAACAAAATTGTTGCATTTGGGATTCGGAAAATCCTCGCGTAACTCATGAGAAACATATTCATCCTTAACTTATTATTTGATGTGTATTTTGAACAAGTAGCGTGACAGGATTATAATTCCTCGAAAATAATGCTAGAGATGCTGCAAATGTCGACTTGAAGCAGTTGTGGTTCCAGTAAGACGATACCATATACCATACATCTCGAAAAATAGATTATTTATTGCACCAAAAATTTCTAGTCATGCAATTTCACGAAATTTTGGTATTAACTATCCAAGCAAAACTTTGTGATTTAACATTGCACCACCTTTTTTCTCGAAGTTACTTAAAATCCAAGGTTTACGCCAGCAATCTCCAAACCGTTCATGATCCCAAGAACGATGTCCGACGTGTTATCGATGAATCCGATCGGAACATATTTACAACTGTAATGGCAAATTTTGTAAAAGTAAGATTTGTAACCCAAGTCTAGGTGGCAATTTTCAGACATAATTTTCCATTTATAATTGGAGATTTTGTATGTTAATGCTTCATACAAATCCAATCGTAGACTAATTTAAACGTCGTTTTATTTAAAATATAAATCTAGCCATAGATTTGGCTCATTTTATATTAATTAAATTAGCAGTTGCATACAAACACATTTTATACAACTAAACTAACCTCAAATATAAAAAAATGTTAATAAACATTCCTTTGCTTCGTAAATATTAAATAATAAGATCGTGCTAAATTTCATTTTACATCCAGAAACATAGGGGTGTAGATAAAGATTTAAATAAAGCTTTTGGCAGACAATTTTGCGTTACAAAAACTATAAAAACTATAGGTGTTCCCTATTGAATTCAAATTGCAAATTTAAATTTTATAAACTGAAACAAATTTAATTTGGTAAATGCAACGTTAATCGTTTCAAAAACTCTTTAAATCTATTTCAATTCCCAAAACCAAATAATTAAATTTTAAATAGATATAAGTCAATGTTAATTTAATTTTCATGTTAAAATGGATAGTTTCTATTTTACTTTCAAAGAGGAAAGACATACAAATTGCGTCTGCAAGTGAAAGTATAAAGTGCGATAACCCGCGCCAGCGGTTCATCGGTGATAAGTACAGTGTTATCGAGAGGCCAGCGGCCAAATCACCACGAATAAATTGCACGTAGAAATCTACTTCACTAAATCATATAATTATTTACAAAAAGGCAGTCATGTTTGGCGCGCCGAATTTCGGGTATCAGTACCCTATCAACACACCAACGTTAATTGATCAACAATCAGACCCTTGCATATATCAACAAACCCTCCCACAGCAGCAAAAACAACAAACACCTATGCAAACTCAATCAATTATGCAAGCTCAGCCGCAACAAAATCAGCAATTTTATTATCCCCCACAACAATCCCAACAGCACGGACTATCGGCATCAATAGCCCCACACAATGAAGAATTATGGCAAATACCAAACACAAGAAAATCAAAACGTGGCTCTACGGAACTACAACGTGTTAATAAACAAGCAAAAACAACCGATTACTGGCTTAGTGCTTCAGGAACATCTAATCGTTTTCAACCTGATAGTGCGGAAGAAAAACCGACAGAAATCAAACCTCCACCAATCATCGTTTACGGCGTAGATAACATGAAACCTTTGAGGGCTATGTTAAAAGAACACGCCAAAGATAATTATGACATTAAGGTAATCGGAAATACTCAGGTAAAGATACAACTAAATGACGCAAAAATATACAGCGCAATTATTAAAATTTTAAAAGCTAAAAACACGGAATTTCATTCCTTCCAACACAAAACTATAGGCATTATAAAATTGTTCTACGAGATATGCATCCAAGTACTGACCTCAAAGAGTTAGTCACTGAAATAACTACATATGGGCACAAAGTTCTAAACATATACAACATAAAACATAGAGTTACTAAAAATCCATTGCCAATGTTCTTTGTAGAATTAGAACAATCAGGAAAAAATAAAGGAATATTCAACATTGAATTCCTCATGAAAACAAAAATTAGATTTGAACCTCCGCATGCTAAACGTGAAGTTATACAGTGTCAAAACTGTCAGAGATATGGGCACTCAAAAAATTACTGTCACAAAAGTCCAAGATGTGTTAAGTGTGCAGGAGACCACTTAACAAAAAACTGCGAATGCAAGACTAAAAGCACGGATGTTACATGCATTAATTGTCAAGATAACCATCCAGCAAATTATAGAGTCTGCATAGTAGCAAAAGAAATCCAAAAACGAAAATATCCTCCTCTGCGCCTCAGACAACTTGGCACTAACACTTAATTTGTCCAGCCAGAAGTATCATATGCACATCAATCACTACAACCTGCAATCCGCAATCAGTGCAGACTACATCGCAACAACAAACAGAAAGTAAACTGGAAATGCTGGTAACTAAACTTATGGAACGCATGGATACCATGTTAAACCTTCTCACAGCCATGATAACTAAGATGAATAATAATGCCTAATATTCTAAGGATTGCTCAATGGAACGCCAACAGCCTCGCTCAACATAGCCTGGAGATAAAAACATTCTTACATACTCGCAATCTAGATATTTTACTGATCTCTAAAGCACATCTTACAAATAATACTTACTTAAAAATACCAAATTATTCACTTTATATCACTACTCATCCTGACGGCACCGCACATGCAGGAACAGCCCTACTTGTAAAGAGCTCAATCAAACATTACGAAATTAAACAATTTCAAACTGATTACCTCCAAGCTACTACTATTGCAGTTGTAGAAAAAAATAGAGACATTGTTTTGTCAGCGGTTTATTGTCCTCCATGACATATCATTAAAAAATAATTTAAGTCTTTCTTTAGGACCCTTGGTCCTTGTTTCATAGCTGGCGGGGACTATAATGCAAAAAATCAAATCTGGGGCTCCCGAGTAATAGTAACCCGGGGTAGAGAACTATAAAACAATGGAAGAAAATAACTTGCATTATCTAAGTACGTCAGAGCCTACTTATTGTCCCTCAGATCTTAACAAAATTCCAGATCTACTGGATTCCTGTGTCATTAAGGAGGTATCGCAAAATTATTTAAAAATCGAATCTTGTTTAGACTTATCTTCTGACCACTCACCGATACTCATAACATATAGTACTCAAGTGCTAAGAATACAAAGCTACCGAATATTCACTATGGAAAGCGACTAGGAAATTAAAACAACAACAACCCTCGGTGCCACCTATAAGAAAAGCCAACAGGACCTGGGCACGCACTAATCAAGAAAAAGCGGATGCTTCTGCAGAACACCTGGCAACGGTATTTCAACCTCATGATATACTCTACTCGGTGGAGGATGAAAACTTCATACATCAAGCGTTGGAAGAACCAAATAACCCTGCTCTACCAATAAAACCAGTAAGGGTTAACGAAGTTCATAGTGTCATACAAAACCTTAACCCAAAAAAGCACCAGGATATGATTTAATAACTGTCAGAGTCCTGAAGGAGTTACCACGAAAGGCAATACAACTGATAACCTACACAATTAATGCCATTTTCAGATTACGCATATTCCCGGATCAGTGGAAGATGGCACAGATAGTCATGGTACCCAAACCAGGCAAAAATCCGGAAGAAGTTACTTCATATCACCCGATCAGTTTACTGGCTGTCTTATCAAAAGTGTTTGAAAAGATAATCCTAAAAAAACTAAAGCCAACTCTTGAACAACAGAACCTCATACCCAATCATCAATTTGGATTTCGCGAAGGCCGTAGCACAATAGAGCAAGTTCATAGAGTTGTAACTAAAGCAACTCACGACCTGCATCTCAAAAGATACTGCTCGTCTTTGTTTTTGGATATAAGCCAAGAATTTGATAAGGTATGGCACACTGGACTGCTGTACAAGATTAAAAAAGTCTTCCTATTGCCTTATTATGAATTACTTAAGTCCTACCTATCGGAAAGAAGATTTCAAGTAAAATTCAAAGATGCGCAATCGAGTCTCCACCCAATACAAGCCGGCGTACCGCAGGGAAGTATACTAGGACCTATCCTGTACGTACTTTACACAGCGGATTTACCAACCACTCCACAAACGCTAGTAGCTACCTATGCCGACGACACCGCAGTATTGGCATCCCATACTGATCCTCAAAGAGCATCACCTCAACAGAATAGAAACCTGGTTGAAATTATGGCGTATACGTGTGAACGATACAAAATCGACACAGGTAACTTTTACCCTCCGGAAAGAAACCTGCCCTCCGGTAGCATTAAATAATACCCTACTGCCGCAAAATGACAACGTAAAATACCTAGGAATTCACTTAAATCGATGGCTTACTTGAAAGACCCACATCATGAAAAAGCGGATGCAACTTGGATTAAAACTGAGAAACATGTATTGGATGCTCGGGAGAAAGTCTCAGTTATCCTTGGAAAAAACAAGTTCTACTATATAAGGCCATTTTAAAACCAATCTGGACTTATGGCATACAGCTTTGGGGATCTGCCAGTAATTCAAACATAGAAATATATACAACGATTTCAGAATAAAACAATCAGGATCATCACAAATGCTCCTTGGTATGTTCCTAACTGGTTACTACAACAGGATGTCCCGATACCTACAATTAAGCAGGAAATTAAAAGTGCTAGTGAATAATATCAAGTAAAACTTAGTGCGCATCCTAATGATTTAGCTGTAGCGTTACTAGACAGACAATATATCCATCGACTCCAAAGATGTGACCCGTTAGACTTACCTGAACGATTTATATATTAGGTTTAGTTATAGTTTAAGTATGAAACTTAATTAGATTATGTTTTCAATTAACCCTTACTTGTTGCAGTATCGCGAAGTACTATCATTGGATATTACTTCCTCATGTTACGTATTATATGCCAAATGATTTAATGAATGTTATCCTATAACAGATTGTAAATACCCAATTAATAAAGACGTGAAAAAAAATGTTAAAATTTATGATCTAATAAAAAAAATTTCTACGAACCAGATGGTGATAAACCAGCACTTTACATGGGCAATCTGAAAAGTTTTGAGCCTCAACATAAAGATGGCTTTACTCGTCAAAACCATTTTGCTACTACAATTCTACATGATCATTTTTTTGTTTACAGTCATTTAAATCAGTCGATGTCGGTGCTTTAAAAATGAAAAATTCGAATGCCATGCGGGAATTAAATAATTGCATTGAAAAGGCAATACGCCTACGCAAATTAAAGCCGAGTTAGACGCCGTCTTCCGAGACTCTGTCCCTTAATTTGCCACCGTGAAAAGATTTTAATTTAAACCTGCTTGTACCATTTTAGCCAATGATGAGCGTTCGGGACGGCCAACAGTTGTGTCCTCCACCAAATTGTACTGGACGACCGTCGAAACAAAGTTACAGAGATAGCAGAGGTTGTGGGCATATCGGAAGAGCGCGTTTGTCATATATTGACTGAAGAATTGGGCATGAGAAAGCTGTCCAAGCGTTGGGTCTTGCGCTTGTTCACCTTGAACCAAAAATTCATTCGAATAAGTATTTCCAAGGCCCTGCTTAAGCGATTTCAGTAAAAGAATCAGATTTTTTGCATCGATTATCACTGTTTATGAAACTTGGATCCACCACTATACTCCTGAGACAAAGGAACAGTCCAAATAGTGGACTGCGAAGAGTGAGCCTGCTCCAAAAAAGGCAAAGACGGTTTTTGGGATAATCAAGAAATTCTGTTCATCGACTACTTAGCAAAAAAGAAAACAATAACGAAGTCAAGCTACGGATCGTTATTTGACCGGTTGAGGACAGCAATTGCTAAAAAACGGCCCCATTTGGAATGAAAGAATGTTTTTCTTTCATTAAGAGCACCGGCTCACACTTGGCAGTCGCGAAAATTCACGAATTGCAGTTTGAATTGATTGACCGCTCATCATATTTACCAGATCTGGCCCCTAGCGACTATTTGCTCAAAATGTAGCTCAGAAGACAGAGGAAGATTATTGCAACTGTAGACGCCTATTTTGCAAAGCAAGACGCCACCTGCTATTTATAAAGAGGTTAGAGCATGGCTGAAAAAAGTATCGACTTAAACTGAGTAATAAAATTGAATTTGATAGTAAAAATGCTTGTTTCTATGTTAAGCTCAAAACTTTTCAGACTGTTCACGTTATTCAGTATTTTCAGGTAGCTTTAAAAACATATTTAATAAAGGCATTTAAAAAACAGAATTAATAAAATATCAAGTTATAAGAAATATTGACAAAATTAACTTACAGCATTGTATCTAAATATTAGAAATTTGAACATTACGTTTCCATATTACATAAATGGCAATAAATGTTAACATACAAGAAGTCTTTCTAATAAAATCGATCTTTCCTAGGATAGTAACATTAATTAAAAATAATAATACATTATAAATACTAAATTAGAGAAACACACAAATCGATTAGTACCACTAATAAAATGTAATTTAAAGAGATAATGGGTCATATCTTTTTAACTTTAGTGCATTTAACCGTACTTTTTAATAAACTTACTGATTATTGCTGCACTATTGCTTTTTCGGTATATTTTGGTAAATCGTTGCACTTTTCCTGTAGTCATTGTAAAAATAGCTCGAACAATTTTTAAAATTTTATTTTAAAGTCTTTATAAAACCTTCAAGTTTAAATTTATAGCTGTCTATCATAGGTCTATATCTATGGTATAAACTAAATATATATGCTTCATTGTAAGTTGGGAGTTTTGGGTAATTACTTAGACTAGGGGTAGTATTTTAATACTCAAGAGTCTCGGATCATTATGTCATTTTTACAAGCGGGCACACCCCGATAATTGTGTCAGTAGACAAATAAACTAAATGAAAGGTTGTAAGAAGCAATCTTTAAATATAAATTTTATGACTTTTATAGTAAACTTAAAAGTGAAACAAAAGTGCAGTTTTTATTACTATATGAAGGTTAAAAATAGGCGCTTAGATATTTATCAAAATACTCAAGGGCAAAATCAGTAACTGTTTACACTTAACATAATACTGTGATGTAAATATATGTCTTTTAGTCCCCATCAGGTTTTAAATAGCCAGAATGTGAAGAATATTTAGATTTAACATATTTAATTAAACAACCAAGATCGAAACGTAAAATATAAAAAATTGACTAGAAAGCTAGAAAATACAATTGGGAAAACATAAAAACATTAAATGCAAAAATACCAGTGCTAGATGATAAGTCAGTAGAATTTTTAAATAAATTAACTACGTCATAGTTTATCTTTGGAGAGGAGACATTAATAATCAATACGAAGTAACCACACTACTCTCCAAATAAATAGAGAAATATATTAAAAATATTTCTTCCATATTAGATTATCTAATATTATTACAGACAAATGTATAGACTTTAATATCTTACAAGTGTATGCATCAACCAGTGAGTCGCAAGAAAATAAAATATATATGAGAATCATAATATTAGTATCGTATGTGACAGATTGAATGCTAAAATTGAAAAGCAAAGAGTAGATGACACAATGAAGACAATTCGGACGTTAAAAATAGACAATTGAAAAGCGGATTTTATTCTATCAAGATATGGATATCATCGCTACTAAGGCACGGTCTTGTCTACCACTCTAAGACTTGCACAATATTAAGAAGATTAGGTTTTATTAAATTAATCAAAGATTCTAAAATAGCATATTAAGTAGGAAAGCGTATCAAACTGAATCTGAAATTCAAAAAGATATAAGAAGTCAAATAGCTATATACATAGGCAGTTAACAAAAAATTTAAAAAATCTAAAAACAAAAAAAAGACATTTAGAAAACCCTTTTAGCAAAGATGATGCTGAGGAAGCACTTTTTTGTTTAATCTGTCTCCGGTAGCACTGTAGCCTTATATAGGCTTATTATGCTTCTTTTCTTTACAGTCTGCGCAAGTCCCTTACTGACTAGTTACTGGGTCCTTCTAGATTAATTATTGATTTTTAATAAATATCTTGCCTCCTACGAGTTAAATACTCACACTTGTACAAGATATAGATGGCTGTCTCTAGCTCCCTGTCGCATTGTAACAGGTCTCCATTGTACAACTCTATTAACTTAAAGTACCATTTGAGAAAACAATGTTCTGTGAGAAAACTTATAATACTTTGTAACTGATCCTTGATTTGTTCTAACAGTTCGACAATTCCTTTGCGAGATGGTTTTTTATAAAGGTTTTTCCATATCTTTGTGCTGATACATTTTTCCAATATTTTTGTGTTGTTTTTTGACTTAATCCTTTAGCTGACCTTGTATTGTACTTTTAGGTACCCCCAGAGTTGAGTCGTAACCGATATACAAAATCGATGATCTTTTTTGTGTTAGTTCACTAGATTTTTTGTTACCTGAAATTCCACAGTGCCCTGTAACCAACAATAGAGTTAACTTGTAAACCGCTAAATCACTGAGTTTTACCCTTCGGTTTTTTAATGCCTTCACGGATATTTGATTGTCCATAAATATATTGATAAGACCTCAAATTATTTTACGTAGCGCACTGCGGTATAGCGGAATGTAGAAAACTAATGAAGAGCTTAACTGCAAGTTTTCCTTTTCACAGTATATGCCAGCTCCCATTCTAGACTTACTGCTGCGTCCGTCTGTGCACACGTTAACTTTTCCAGGTCTGCTCCTGTTGCTTATTTTGTTTATATTTCCATTTGGTTATATAATATTAATCTCGAAATTTATATTATATTCTTTCAGACCCAGTATGTTTTAATCAATATGTTCAATTTTCAAATGCTACACTTTTATATAATTTTTGCGAATGGATGCGTTGCGCATCCTATCAAGAGACGCTCCTTCCTCTCCCATGATTTAAAAATGAAAACGAGAAAAGTTTAGCAGTGTTTCTGTTGTCGCTGTAGGTGTTTTTTATAGCACCTATTATTCTCAGACACGAGAGCCTTTGTATCTTACTTAGTACGGTTAGAGCAGATTTTCGTGTTAACTTTATCCGCTATACCAAAGCTGCATATAATATCCTGGGTTTGACTACTTTAGTGTATATCCAGTACATCAATTTTTATTTTAGATTGTAGGTTTTTCCATGAGTTTGTCTGGCTAACACTAATGTTGCCTCGGCCGTCCTTTTGATTTTTTAATGTGTTGATTTCAAGTGAGTTTTAAGTTTAAAATAAGTTCAAGATGCTTTACTGTACATATATATATATATATATATATATATATATATATATATATATATATATATATATATGTACAGTAAAGCATCTTGAATATATATATATATATATATATATATATATATATATATATATAATCTATACCTCTTCTACCGTTAGGTGAAGAGGATCGAATACAGCTGTCCTTAAATTAAATTAAGTCCAAATATCACAATCACCATAAATTAAAATAAATAATAAAGTTGTTCTTTCCATATTGCATGTAGCTATCACCCTCCCGTTTATGTCTATACTAGTCTAGCTTTCACTCAAACTTATTTCGTTATTTTATT
Organism: Sinelater perroti; assembly: GCA_036346155.1. Taxonomy (NCBI): domain Eukaryota; kingdom Metazoa; phylum Arthropoda; class Insecta; order Coleoptera; family Elateridae; genus Sinelater; species Sinelater perroti. The sequence goes on from JARFIY010000276.1 coordinate 2,081,238, forward strand.
ATTTGTCTCCGTCTGGCCCTGTCCCTTGCTGATGTTTCAGCCTGCTTCCTTGAGATTCATCTTGCCTTCAATATCTTCGCCACCTCTCCGTCCCACGTCTTCCTTGGTCTGCCTTTCTTTCTCTTCCCAATGGGTTTTGCCTCCCATACTTTTCTGGTTTGTCTTTCTTCTCATGTGCCCCCACCATTTTAACTAAGTTCTCTCGTTGATCTTTCTGGCAGTTTCGGTATCCAATCTTTTCCTTATTTCTTCGTTTTTTATTTTATCCATTATTGTGACCTTAGCCACTTTTCTAAGGTACTTCATTTCTAAGACCTATACCTTTTGGTATTGTCTCTCTGTCAGAACCCAAGTTTCGCATCCGTAAATCAGCGTCGGTAGGTATATGGTCTTGTAAATTGTCATTTTTGTTTTGTTACTCATTTCTGCTTTGTTAATGAACCCTTTTCTTATACTATGGAAGATTTTTGCCGTTGTTGTTACTCTATTATTTATTTCTTCTTCTTGTCTTCCTTCTTCCTCTACGGTAACTCCCAAGTACTTTAAGCTTTTTACTTGTTCTACTTTTTGATTGTTAATCTTTATGCTTATTTTTCTCACGTTATTATTTGTTATCACTGCTACCTTTGTTTTATTTATGTTTATTTTCATTCCTTGTTTGTCCAGTTTTTTAACCCATAGGTCCACATTATGTTGTAGCCTCGTGTCCGAATCTGCCAATATTGCTGTCGTCCGCGAACACGCACTCACTTCCACTGATTTCATTTTATAATATCCCATCACCAGTTTCTTGCTTTTACCACTTACTTTTTTGATTATCTCATTCATAAAAATGATAAAGAGCAGTGGGCTCAAATTTCCACCCTGCCTAACTCCTTCTTTAGTTCTAAATTTTTTGGTTTCCATATTGTCCTTCCTAACAGTATTTTCTGTGTTATTGTATAGCAATTTTATAGCTTCTATCAACTCCATTGCTGTTCCATTTTTCTCCAATATGTCCCATATATTGTTTCTCACCATCTTGTCAAATGCTTTTTCCATACACAACATATATATATATATATATATATATATATATATATATATATATATATATATATATCTTTTTGTACGGTAGAATTTTTTCTGTGTTTTTCAGTGTGAATGTGTGGTCTTGTGTGCAATATCCAGGTCTGAAACCACTTTGTGCTTCATGAAACTTTCCTTTCATTTCCTTCCTTAGCCTTGCCTCCAAAATCATCTCATATACCTTGCATGATGTACAGAGTAGCGATATCCCCCTAAAATTTGCGCAATCTTTCTGATTACCCTTCTTGAAAATGGGAACTATTACCGCAGTTTTCCATTCTTTGGGCCCTGTTTGTATTATCCACGCTTTATTTATAATTCTTTGTAGTAACTCCATTCCTTCTTCACCCATTCCCTTCAATAATTCTGCTTTTATGCCGTCTACTCCTGGAGCCTTGCCATTTCTTAGCTTTCGTATTGCCTTCTCGATTTGTTTTGCCTTGATCCCGTTACTTGCTTCGTTCACTTGTCTTTTTTCGCTCTCTTTTTCGAATTTCTCCTCTTTTTATGTTCCTTATTTCGCTTTCTCTTCAGTCACCTCTTCCCCCTCTAGCATATCCTGAAGTATTGCTTCCATCTTTCCATAATTTTTTCATCCTCCATTAGTATCCTTCCATCCCTGCCCACAACCTGTTTCAACCTGATTTTTCTTCCTTTATTTCTCATGTTCTTTAGGGTCCTGTAGAATAGCTTTTGGTTGGCCCCTTTATCCTTTTCCATTTTGGTCCCAAATTCTGCCCATTCCTTAGCTTTAGCTATTTTTACCTTTTCTCTTCCTTTGTAAGTAGTTTTTCCACGCTATCTTTTTTGTTTTTATGATATCTTTAATTTCTTCACTCCACTAACTTGTTCTCTTCGTTCTGCCTCCAGTTGTCGTTAGCCTGCAGGCTATTTCTCCTGCCTTATTTATAATTTCTTTGAACTTTCCCCACATTTCTTCGATATTCAATTCCATTATCTCTTGTTCCACTTTTTGTATCCCCTTCCTGATCTGTTCTGCATACTCCTCTCTTGTTCGTCGGTCTTGTAGTCTGTGTGTCCTTATCGTTCTTATTTATTTATTTCTGATATTCTCTCTTCTTCATTTTCTTTCTTATTTCCCTATTTTTGCTATTAACAGGTGGCGATGTGACGATATTTCTGCTCCCCTGTACACTCTCACATCCTTTATCCTTCTTCTATTGGTTGCGTCCGTTAATATATAGTCTATGATTGATCTCTCTTTCCTCCCTGGTTCCTCTCTAGTATATTTGTGACAGTCCTTGTGTTGATAGAGGGAGTTTTGAATCATTAACCCGTTCTGTAAACAATAATCAATTAAATTCTCTCCATTCGTATTGCTTGTAGTCTCTCTATGTCTTCCCATTGCTCATTGCCGCCCTGCAATCTCATTTCCAATTCTTCCATTGAAATCTCCCATTATTATCGTTCGATTGTCTGATTCTTCATATAGCATATAGTTCTTGCCAGAACTGTTTTTTTTCTCTCTTCGCATCACTTTCTCCCGGCCCATATGCCACTATTACATCCAATTTCTCCTGATTGTATCTTACAAAGGTTGCTTTCATTGTTCTTCCGCTCACTGCTTTCCACTGTACTAACTTCCTCACGTATTTCGGGCTTATCAGGCACCCTACCCCTGCCGCTGCTCTTTCTCGCTCATCTACTCCACTGTATATCAGCCCGTAGTCATCTATTATTAATTCTCCTACTCCTTTCCTCTTTGTCTCTGTGACCGCGACTATTTCCATTTTATATCTCTTAATTTCTTGAATTAATTCTTTCTCTTTGCCATTTAGGCTTCTGACATTCCATGTGCCTACTCTGTCCCATGAGTAATTGTTTGTCCTTGTATCAATTGCCTTTGACGTCGCTGTTTTCCCTTGCCTTTTTTTTATTTCCTTTATTAGTTTTTTGTTCTTGTTTGGTATTGCTCATTTTCCTTCTTGTTTTTTTTCTAGATTGGCCGATTTCCCGTTCCAGGTCCATAACTCCTGATTGTTTATCATCTTCTGGTATCCTGCCTTGACCGTTTTTCCTTTTGCTGCTTCCTCCTTTGCTTGTCTTCTGATTATATTCTGTATCTTTCTTTCATTTTGTGTTAGGTCGTCGTTTATATACATTTTCTTGCTTTGGTTCCGTAGTTTGCTCTTGCATTGAATTACCATACTCTTATCGCTTTTACTATTCAATTCAACCAAGCACATGTCCTCTCTCAATTTTCTGACAGTTTCTACTTTTATGGACACACCCAATGAATTCTCAATAAATCCTTCCATTTCCTCTTATACCATTTTTGGGTCAGATGAGGACTCACTTAGCCCTTGTATGACTATGTTTTTTCTCCTCTCTTCTCCCTCCATTTTCTCCATTCTCTCATTTACTCTCTCGACTTCCTTTTTCAAATCTTCAATTTCTTTCATTGCTTTTTCATTTGCTCCCTTTAGCTCCTTTATTTCGTCTTTGAATTCCCTTTGTTCGTTCCTTAAGCCCCTGATCTCCTCTTGTAACTTCTTTGTTTTTTTGTTGCTATTTTGCTGTTCTTTTCTGATTTCTTTTATATCCTGCGCCAAATTTTTCATTAGAGCCATCATTTCCCCCATTTGCTTTTCCATTGGGCCTTTGCTTCCTTCTCATTTTGTCGGTGTCTTAGTTGTTCTTCTTGTTCTCTTGAATAGTTCATCTACATCGTCTTTCTTTCTCTTCTCTTCATCTGTGAGATATTCGTCTGAATCTATGTTTAAAGGTTTCGCTACTGCGTTGGCTGGAACCCTCTGCACTTCTTTCTGTAATTCTGTAATTTGGGTTGCCTATCCAAAAATCGGCGCGGTGTGGGTTTTGGTCCTTGAATTTTTAAACTCGGCTGCTCTTATCTTTATCACTGCATGCAATTTTGATCTTAACCTAGCATGCACCAATATTTAAAACTTTGTATTTTCTCACTTTTAATTGGTATTTAGACTTATCTTTCTCCCGTTGCTCTTTGTATTCTTCTTAAGACGTGACTGTACTTCCACTTTAATTTTGTCCCCAATACGGCTTCGAAATTGGACTTGTTTATCAGAGCAAAATAAAATGTAATGTCGCATTCACTTTAAACCTCAAAATCTTTTACTGTACATGATTATTTATTTCTACATATAAGAGCTTAAGAGGTCTCAGTCTCTCTAAGTTTCTCCTTTTTACGGAATGCTACTATGGTATATTTTGAGAGTCTTATATTTAGCTCTTTTGCTTCTATCCAACTTGTAACCAGATTTCGTGCTGTTTGCATACGCTCCCTAGTTGTATTATTAAATCTTCCCTGGGATAGTATGTAGAAAAACTTATAATATATGATGTTCAATTGAAGAACTGACAATACAATATGTGTAAATGACAAATAAAATAAAAAAGGAAATGTAAAAAATAAATACACGGTTATCAAAGTATTAAAATGTACTTTAACAATAAAATACGAGATCAAAAAAGTAAACCTTAAAAAATGCCAAACGATTCAAAGAAAAATGTTTTAATCATTTAATAAATGATTAGAAAGTGCCTATAGTGACAATGCACAGTGGGCCAGAATCCTCAAAAAGTGGACAAAAATCTGAAACTTTGAAAATATATCGGTGATCCAAATGTACGTCCAATACTCAGGGCTTTGCCTCTTTAGATTCAAAAATGTCAAAAGCCCCTTTATGTACGTAGGCGAAGTACTGATGAATGGACGTACATTTGGATCATAATGATACTTACACGAGATGGACATTCATTGGAAAAATATTTAAATAAATACAATCTTTAAATGGGGTGAATTTAAGGGGGTGAAATTTAAATAAATTACTAAAAAATCTATAATTTTGGGAATAAAAATTTTTTCCAATAAAGATAAAACTTCATTACAAATTGTAGAACTTTTTCTGGGGGGTAGTTGCCGGAATAAAGAAATACGCGTATCTGGTGTAATAAGTAGCCGATTTAATAAATCCTGATTGGTGCATATTCTAGAATTTTTACGGGAATGAAATTCTCTAAAGTGCTTCAGGCCTTTATTTCTCGATTCTGCTCTGTATTATATTTTGTTGGAATAAGGTTGTTGATTTGCTCTTCCACGAAAGTCGATTCTTGCATTGTTAATTCCGTCGTTTCCTTCTTAAACTGGAAACTTATCGGTCTCCAAAATCTAGTAGAAGACGGTCTTGGATTTTGCCAAATTATTATTTTATCTCTATCCGGCTTTTCAGCATATAACTGTAAGGGAACTAACGAAGTTAAGAACATATCGCCATCACCAAGTCCAAATTCCGAAAATGCTTGTTTATATTTGGAATGGCCTGTACTTCCATCACAGCCCCATTTTACCAATAAAATTAGATTGCTTAATTCATCGTGCGTTAGGTTTTGTATAACTGGCTCTTACAATTCTAATATTCGGTGTGTAGTGTGATCAAGAAGATCCTGCAGGCGAATTTCCGCTAAAGTTTCAGTGATAATTTGGGCTTCCTTCCTTAGATAGCAACGCGATTTGGCTGCCCTAATCTTGTGATAAGACGGATAAATATCTGCAAATTGCTTTTTTGCTGTCAGTCTATGAATTAAATAAGAATGTTTGATGTCTTTCGCCTCCACCATCATTGACAAAGCATGGTCAGGTGTAAGTGGCACAATACTTTGTACTTTCTGACTTGAGCGTCAAACTTGTTGTATTCTGGAAGCTCTAGTGGGGGTAGTAAAAACCGCCTCCGAAATCAACTTTGAAGCTTGACCCTTTCCCTCTTGTTTCAGACCTTTCTTAGCGGCTAAGGTAATTTTCTCAACTGCGAACTTGTCCAAAAGCTTATTAGCTCTTCTCCTCTTAGTCCTCGAACTACCCTCAGAGAAGCTTACTTCAGGGCGACCACGTGCACGTGCGCCGCCACTACCCAACGATGTTCTTGGTTGTTCATGAGCACTACTTTCTTCAGTCTTTTCGTCTTCGACCTTAAAATTAAAGGGCTGCTTGAGCCAACTTTCATTTTGTTCCAAAAAGCGTTGAATTTTTTGGTTGCACTTATCAATCTTTGAATAAACTGCATGACAGAATTTCTAATTAAACGTCTTCAGTCGTGCCATAATATTTTCATCATTTTGTATCCCGAAGTGTTTGATCAGGTGGTTATAAAGACTTTTCGTTCGAACAGAACGCCCTACCCCCTTCCTCACATATAAAATTTCGAAGACCTGTTTTCTTGTCAACATTGTACTTATAGTTGCAATTTGAATGATAACTAAAATAAAATAAGCAGTTAATTACCTGAACTAATATACATTTTGTTATAAATTATAATCATGAGTAAAAACTTCCCAAATAAACAATAAACATATATTTGATAAACAATTGATAACAAATAATAATCATAAGTTCTTAAGAGTATTGTAAAAATTAATAAGCATGCATTATTTAACAATTGATTTTGCATGCGGCAACCGAGCGCTTGTGCGCTCCGCGTGCGGTCTGCCGATTCTAACCATGAATGAGTGTCGCATTTTAAAGAAATAAATAAATATCGAAAAGGCGGTTGAAAGTGGTTACAGTTGTTTTAGTATCTTATAAAGGAAGGCTTAAGGTATTTTTTAAATATTTTTTCAAGGCATGACTAAGTAAGACTTTTTCTGTTTCTCTACAGAAAACTAGATTGACTTGTAAAAACACCCCATAAATATAATACTTTATTTCAACATTTCAATCCAAATTCTTTTTCATAACATATATTAAAATAAAGTACATACCTCAAATAATCTTCTAGAAACAATTAACACGTTTTCAATTCACAGCCTCTCTTCAAAAGTTAGTGACAAAATGAGCTGCAAACCCGGCCGATCGCTGCTGGGCGGAAGGGTCGTGTTTGCGATCCTCTAGCAGGTAAAGACTTCACCTAATGAGCTTGATATTCCAGAAAAAGGTAGAATGACCTTTCTTTTTAACTATTCAGAAAATATAGAAACCATATGCCCAATTTGAAAAAAAAATGATTTTTGTCCACTTTTTGCGGATTTTGGCCCACTGTGCAATGACAGAAAATAAAGAAACCCAGCTAATACGTATAAAAAACTTGCTTAATAACAATCGTAAAAACACGCACGATTTATAGATGCTAAAAAGAGCAATAAAAATAATAAAGACGGCAAATCACCAGATCTAGACGACATAATATTAAAGTTCCTATAAGCAGTGGACAAAGATAGTATTAATTATTTGGTAAAGCTAATTAACAGAATATGTTTACTACTCTAGTAATATAATATCACTCACGCAAGTGCAGCAAATACAAGACAATTAACTTAATCAGTCATATATTAAAAACATTTCTCCAAATCATAGATAAAAAAATTTAAAAAATGCAAACAACATCTTATTACGCAATTTTAATTTAGAACGAAGATTTTTATAAAAAGCAGATCTCAGTTTAACAGTTTTTCAGAAAAATATTTAGATACGTGAAAAGATTTATACCTCTGTTATATTGATTTAAAGATAGCGTACGTTATCAAAAGCTAAGAAATAGTTTACTGATTACAATTAAAAGAAAGAGACATGAGAATAATAAAGTAATTATATTGTTAATAAAAAGCAAAGATAAGAGTTGATAATGAACTAATAGAAGAAGTAGATTATGCCGAAGAGGTGTCCTTTTCCCTTTACTTTTTAACAGACATATATTGGAAAAGAATAAATAAATAGCGCTCCATGCTATTTTACTAAACAGGATATGCGGATAACACGGGTCAAAGAGCAAAATCGGAGAAAGACCTAAAAGCTTAACTAGGCCGAGTCAAACCAAAGTTATGGCAATAAATAAGAATAATATAAAATATAAATATCAAAAGTAAGAACACTAGAATAGAACAAGTGGATAGTAATTAGAAGCCTTGTAAATGATCGAATACTCTAAAGAAAGACTAAGACAAGAATAGAAAGAGTTACAAGAGTAACATTTATCAAACTTAAGCTAACTCAATGTAAATGTAAGAATGCAAGTGATATGGTTAGTACACTTCTATGGCTGCAAGAAGTGGACTCTCAAGAAAGAGTTTTTAAAATCTAGATGTACGGAAGAATGATGAGAATTAATCTCGGATAAATAATGAAGTTTTGAGATAAACCGAAAAGGACGAGAATTAGTTATATAAAATCGTATTTTGGATACATATTACTCTACAAAAAATTTGAAGCATTGTAGTGGAGCGAGGAAGTCGAAAACATCGTGGCTACAAAATTTAAGAAACGGGTGAAAGGTAATGAGAGATTTTTATATACATAGTACGTGATTGTACCAGAAGACAAAATTAGCTAAAATATGCCCTAACTGTAGATTCTTCTTCCAAATATATATCTTCCAAACAAAAGTCTATCTAAATGCAGGGCACCATACTTGTTGGGCAATTAAATTGGCATTTAAGTTCACTGAGATCCATAAATGTGCCTTGAAGCAAAACAAATGCAATATAATTTTTTTGTTTTTAATTTACTTTAATGTGCTAGATCTTTGTCGGTTTTCTATCGTTTTAGACTTTGAAATGTTATCACTGTAGTAGCATTAGCATAAGCGGCTACCATTATCTACCTAGTTGAGAAAAGGTTCTCCATATAGAGTAGGACACAAGTTCGATTATGGTACTTATTGAACTCCTGATTGCATTGGATAAAATAGTGATAATGGCTTTTGATATATAATGATACTAGTAGTAGGGGAGTCGAGTATGTCACAGTTTATCAAATCGTGACATGCGCCAAGAAAATCTATAAAACAATATTAATAGGTTTTAATGAATTTTTGTGATTTTATGTTCATGCAGCAGTGGATTTTCTGTACGAGATAGTTATCTTTGTGTAAACGTGTGGGTTGAGAATATTTGTCTTGTTATTTATTTTTTGTGTCAATCTTTTTATCTTTGAAAATGCGTTATGTACCCTTTTGTTGTTTGTAATGGTATACTTAACTACGTATAAATTTTAAACAATTTACACCTTTTATTTTAGGAAACTAAGATAATAATACAGAAATGGATGCTGGAATATTTAGCTATTTAGCATTGATTAGTTCTCTAAATATTACTGTTAGTCTAAGGATATTCGAGAGAAATTTCAATCTTGTCCCAGCCGCTGGGACAGTTAACTTTACAAAATAAAAATAATTTTAGGGTAATAATGGCACAAACTTACAGCATTAATCTGGTTAAATCTACTTACAAGAGCAATTTGTATAAAATATTATGCTGACTAAGATATGTAAGGAAATTGTCAGTTTTCAAGATATATTAAGTGCATTAATAACGCTGTCAGAGATAATCCTAGGAGATCATTATAAAAAGATGTACATCTACATTTGTATCGATTATCTGTCCAATGAAATTTATAGAAGAAACTGTTTTTTATAGAAAGCGTGCAAATCAATAGCGAGGTTTTACTAGGATGGAGTGTTAGGTTACTAAGCAATTGCAAAATAAATTAGCCCTTTTTTTGTCTAATCAGCTAAGGACTGATGTGACGTTTTTCTTTATAGATGCCTATATTATGTCGATAAGAGATAAACATCGATACAACTTTTAAGAAAATTAGAGAAAGAACATTGATTAAAGTATTTTTATCAGTTCTATAGTTCTTGGATGTTCATTGCTTGATTCATTACTTTTTGCAATTTCTTTCTGTTCTATTTTTACTTTCCTTATCATATAATAAGGAAAGTAATGTAATCGGAGGAAAGACCTACCCAGTTTTTCACATTTCGGGACGAAATATAGCCTCAGGAACCCAAAAAAGTTGGTTTGAGCCATTGGTTCGTGTGTGTGTGTGTGTGTGTGTGTGTGTGTGGTGTGTGTGTGCGCGCGCGCGCGGGTGTGTCTGTCTGTCTGTCGATCTGTCAGTAAACAGGATATCTCGAGAACAGAGAACTCGAGGAGCTAGAGACTTGAAATTTGGTATGCAAGTTACTTGTAGGTAGGGGACGCAGTCCGAAACTTTTGGTAAAAATCGGCCGAGTCGTTTGGTCGCAAGGTCGTAAAATCGGTCGCAAAGCGGTCGCGAATCTAAACGGTTAAAGATACAAAAAATTTATGAGAATAAAAATGATTTGTTATCATGAGATAAACATAAATTTAAAATAAAAGTTGGTAAAATAGGAACCCGAAGAAAAATGAAACTCAGGATTTTTAATATACCGGGTGTTCATAAAATGTTTCGGAAAATTTATATTACCGGATAGATCAGACCGAGACGAACAAAAAATTGCAATGAAATTTTTTGATCCGAGGTCAAATAAATAAGTTAAAGCCGATTAAAAATTAATTAAACGGACCAATCACAGCGCGCTCAGAGAGCTTCTGGGCCGACTGCGGGAGGACGGGGGGGTGGGGGTGATTGGCCGCTAGGAGGGAGCACGTAGGCGATAATGGGGAAGGCCGTGCGGCCGAGCTCGCACGGTTACCTTCAGTGACGTAGCAAAATTTTAAGTACGAGTCAATTATTCTCTTGTGCTGTTTATTTTAATCAGCTTTCGAGTGTTGGACTCGCGCCTCGTCCTTTTTTAAAATAACAAGTTCCGGGACGATTTTTCGGGTTTAAATTCTTTGTTTTTACCAATAAACAAAATATTCGGTTTTATATTGAACTCATAGTTTTCGGTCTGTATTTTTTTAAGTAGCACGATTGCTCTGCTCATTAGATGTTTTTTTTTATATAAGCAGTACCTTATTGATATAGGCTATTCGTTTATAGTTATCGCACTCGGTTTTAACTCATTTTCTTTAAATAGGGCATATTATTGGCTATGTCTAGGTCTGGGCCATAATTTCCTATTTCTATATTCACAATATTACTTTATGCATCCTCTTTGAAAGTTTATTGCTTTGATATTTAATCAATTCTGCCACTTTCTATTATTTTGCTCTGTTGTGATAAATCTTAAAATCTGATATTTAAGGTGATTTCTTGTTCCCCGTTCGAGAGTTGTTGTAGCTGATTGGGTTTGTGCATTGTTTTATTCAATAGTTTTTCGAAACACACAATTCATTTTTTTTAATTTTATTTGTTTCTCCTGTACTGGATTATTGCTTGTTCAGTTCTTTTTTCTTATTCTCGCTCCTCTTTTTCATTATATTATTCCACTCTTTGTTGTACCATTCCTCTTCTTTCTCTTTTATTTTGTTTACTTTTTCCTTAGTTGCTTCTCTCAATACCCTGTTTATTTGTTTCAACACAATCCACTTGTCCTGCCTCAATCCTACCAGAAAGTGGTTGATCCTCTGTAGTCCTCATAAAATGCTTACTGTATTTTCTTATTATAGATTTATAATAATAATAATAAACACTAACGTCCCGCGTTGGAACACGGCCTGCAAAGTGAGGTTAAGAATCTCATATGTTCGTTTTCTCTTCTCGATCGTCGCGTACCATCTTTGACGCGATATAGCAAGCACCGCGCCTTAGACGACCGGTATTATAGGTTTATAGTATTTTTATTTTCTTAATATGCCTTACATTCTTTTTAAATATGCATTATCTTGCTCGTATGTTTCTATGTGTCCGTACTTGTTATCCATACATAACAATAGATACGTATAATAATTATAAATTTTTTTTTTTTCCTTTCTAAAATGTTATATTCAATTCTGATTTTTGGTTGTAAATTAAATTTAAAATCACTAATAGATATTTTGATTTAATAATATTCATAATTTTTTATATATAGTTTTTGTTATATAATTTTTGTTTACATTAATTCAATACTAATTTTTTATATCCTTTTGCTGTGAACATCATTTTGACTTTATTTTTGTTTATTTTTGTGTCAAATACGCTGAGTTTTTTGTTCTATGAGATACACTTTTAAATTCTCTATTAACATTATAACAGCGGTAACATTAATTTACTTATTTACTTAGTTAGGTATTATTTCACCTAATGTTACATTTTTATTTTGTTCCTTGATTTTCTATTTTATTCGTGACGATTATGAATGGATATTTTATGTACGTATATACCTATTTTATTTAATAAGCCCTTTTTATTTTTCCAGACTATTTTTTGCTTGTACCTGGCCTTTTTTTTTAGCTGTATTATTTTCTTTCCAATATTTTTGCTATTTATCATTCTTGTTGGCCTCTTTCCCTTTAATTTCGGATTATTACCTATTTTTAGTGTTTGATATTTTGTATATTCATACAAATATTGGTATTTAATGTTTGTTGTTATTTTATTTGTTTGTTGGTTCTGAATTTTAATGCATTTGCTTATCTCACTCTTAGGCAATTTTGAATTTCCTTATACTAGCTTTTGACTAATTTTAATTTTTTTATAGTTTACAACACAAGTTGTTACCATATTGACTACAAGAATTTGCGTGAACTGATTAACATAAACGTGATTAGAATTATGTTCAAATACAATATGACAATTATTACAAATGTGTTACTTTTGAATCAAACCTTACTAAATTAAGTGGCTTTTTGTGTTTGTCATTATTATCAAATTATTTGTTGCTAATGCATTAGAAGAATTTTCCAATCATTGACAGTATTGTACACTGCACTGAATCATTGTTTCACTCACTGTGGATGCTTGCAAGTCCATTGTAAATGTCTCTATTTGCCACAAACCACAGAACGTTCATAATACCACGCAATATTTTAAACAAAAATTTTTCAGCGATAGCAACATTTGATTTGATTATGTTTCTTAATGCTGTAACAAATAGGATCACGCTGGCCCGAAGTTAACATTATATGCAAGAAATTTATTATTTAAAACTATGATTGGCTACTCAGTAGTCAATAATATCTTTGAAATTTAGTAGCTAGTTACTTGCGTTGTTTGCAGATGTGTAAACGTCAAATATCTTATTTGTCTACAGTTCATATGGTTTAGTTAGTGCTGGCTAGTGTCTTATTTAGATAAATGTTGGTAAAAATTTCAAAACCGATTTGTCTCAGTCGGCAGCAGCAGTTTGTAGTGCCGCATCATTTTACATAATGTTTCTTTACTAAACAAAACCTTATTCTGGTGATACTAAACAATGCTCAGATAGTGTATACACTGCAGAGGAATGGGTAAAACAAATTCATTTGGGCCGAGAAATTTAAATAGTCTACTTTTTGCTTTAGCAAACCGGTCGAATTGCATATCAATCGACAAGCTGAGTCGATTGACATCCCTCCAAACTTTAAGAATTTTCAGGGGCAAGTTACGATTCTATTGGAAATATAATGCTAATATGTTTTCCAAGGCCATAGGCAACATTATGTTCGGCAGACTGGACCAAAAAAGTCTACAGACAAAAAGGCTACAGAAAATACATTACAAATTACAATGTTCACTAAAAACTTAACCATACAACGTTAAACGTAACCTTGCGTTGTCGAAAGTGACAAAAACAAATCTAATCTTGTCTAAAGGGAATCTAACCTAACCTAAACAAAAATGGGCGAGGGCCTAACGCCATTTGATAAATATGCTGGAATACAATAAAAACAAATAGAATATCAAAATAAAAGAATGAACACTAACAAGAAAACCGCAAGATATTACAGTGAACGGATCGGCTAGCAGGTGGTACCAATCAGTAACCCGATTGTCTCCGGTCATAACCCTAAATGCATTTCCAGCGAAAGTGAGCGATAGTGGGCCATGGAAGGTCAAATTTTTGAATATAAACGCAATTTTTACGTTAACCTATTGATATCTTGGAATGATAATTGGGAACATAGTAAGGGGGTCTAGGCCTTATATACTCCACTACTTACATATGTTGCTAGCGCCTCCTATCGGTCAGGTATGGAAATTGACTTAAAACTTTAGAGGCTCCTGGTGCCACTATCGCTCACTTTCGCTGATAATACATTTAGGGTTATGACCGGGGCCAATTGGGGTACTGATTGGTACCACCTGCCAGCAAATCCGTTCATTGTAATGCTTTGCTGCTTCCTTGTAAGAGTTTTCTATTCAGTCAACAGTGAACATTCATTACGTTTAGTTGATGCCACGTTTTTTATTTGTTTTTTTACATTAAGTTTTTTCATTAACATCTGATTTCATCGACAGTAGGCGCGTTTCTTCTACTAGAATAGCACGTAACTATCACTACTTTATGCATCAATTAAGATTGTCTAGATCTAGAAGTAAAGAGGAAGTACAACGCGGTCGTTGTGTCGAAGGACACTTAGGTCCCTGGCATAATAAAATATTTATGTGACTACATAATTGTAGTTGTTATTAATACATGTGAGTTGGCAAATTTAATTAAAAAATTAGTAGTTTTGAAATTAAAATACATACCGATTACTGGAAGGCATATGATCGTTTTAGCGAGCAAGGTTACATCCAGAAACGCGTTAATCAATGTAAGGATGAAAATCGGTTTATCGATAAGTAGTCGGACTACTACCTACAGCTCTAGACAGCACGCACACCTAACAGATTGAAGCAACCTGATACCCACCCAAAGCCTGGTTCCGCAGTAAGCGAGTCCCAAACGAAGAATTCACCGATTGTTTGATGGAGTACCTTTGGTGAAACCAATGAAGGGTCTGCTCGATGCTGTTTGCCGCCAATATAGTGAGCATTGTCACTAAATTGTGCTTTTGCACTTAATTCCCCCTCTTCAGGGCGTGGTCCCAATGAAATTTATGATTATGAACAATTTGAAATCTTTGTTGTAACATTAATAACCCTGTAGTATAATTCCATATCAAAAGCCACTGTCATAAAAAGCAAATGCAGCCCAATCAACAAAAATAATCATGGCGACTATCTTTTAGAATTTTAAAGAAAGTTTTGCTAATTGATTTTAATAAAATGAACTCAGTGGTAAACAAACAGTATTACGCCAAATTTACTGCCTACATTTTGCGACGTTATCAAAAAAAGAGGAGAGGGGAGAGTGACTGTTATCTATTTTTAAAATTAAAGGAAAGACATTTAAAGTAGAAAATTTAACAACAATAATAATTTCAAGATGTTTATTACATCTTGAAATACATAAACATTATATTTAAAAATAACTCTATTGTTTTATTCTTACCATCTCTAAATTATAGCCACCTTATGAATTTTTGTTAATAGCCAAAATAGTAACATCGTTTGCAAATTTGATAGTGATATCACTAGTTGGAAGATCGGCACTAAACAAAAGTTATAACAACGGACATAATTAACTAACTGGCGTCGCGCTCGACGTTATTTGTTGTAGAGCTGTTATTTCGTTTTCAAATCTTACTCAGAAGTAGCTCTCGTTGTATATAGACAGGTCTATAGTGCCGCAGGCTATGGAATACTCGACTAATGCCTAGGAATACCGTTGCATAGTATTTTTATTATCGAATGAATATGCTCAATTAAAGAATGTTACGTCGAAACCCGAATTGTAAATTA
The DNA here is from genome assembly GCA_036346155.1 of Sinelater perroti. Classification (NCBI taxonomy): domain Eukaryota; kingdom Metazoa; phylum Arthropoda; class Insecta; order Coleoptera; family Elateridae; genus Sinelater; species Sinelater perroti. The sequence goes on from JARFIY010000276.1 coordinate 2,096,695, forward strand.
AAAAGCAAATTTCTCTCACAGACTATTGCAGTTAAATTTTGGATGAACAGTTTAGCATTTAGTTTTTGTATCTAAAATAAGCAGCAAAATAATCGGTGATAAGATAAAGGTTTAACACTCGGGACAAAAAGTTCCGGGACTATCCAATAAAAACCCATTTTTTTTGCAAAATTTGACTTTATTCGTCTATATACTCTCCTTCTAGAGCGATACAATAATTCCAACGCTTTTGTAACATTGCTATGCCTTTCTTATAAAACGATTTATCTTTTGTCTCAAAATAGGCTTCAGTTTCGACAATCACTTCTTCATTAGAGCCAAATTTTTTTCCCTGAAACGTTTTTTGCGATCTTCGAACAGATAATAGTCGCTGGATGCAAGATCTGGAGAATATGGTAGGTGGGGCAGCAATTCGAAACGTAAGTCGTTCAATTTCACTTGTGAATGGGTGCATTGTCTTGGTAAAGCTGCGTTTTTATCTTTGCCATGTGAGGTCGCTTATACTTTACTTCGTCACTCAATCGGTCCAATAATGCAATGTAATAGTCGCTGTTGATCGTTTGCCTCTTCTTCAGATAGTCAATGAACAATATTCCATGCGAATCCCAGAAAACAGACGCCATAATCTTGCCGGCCGACTGTTGAGTCTTCGGACGCTTTGAACGGCTTTCTCCCTCACCTCTCCAATCAGCAGACGCTCTTTTCTACTCTGGCGTATTGTGGTGGACCCATGTTTCGTCCATTGTCACATACCGACGCAAAAAATCCTTAAAAAGCTCAAAACAGTGCTCGGATTCATAAACACGTTGTTGCGTTTGCTCCAAAGTGAGCAAACGCGGCAACCACTTTGAAAAAAGTTTTTTCATGTCCAAATTTTCGTGCAAACACGTTGAACACGCCGCCTTTTGATATCTTTAGGATGTCAGATATCTCTTGCAACTTCACTTTATGATCGTCCATAACAATTTTTAGGATTTTTTGGATGTTTTCTGGTGTAGTCACCTCTTTTGGGCGCCCCGAGCGTTCCTCATCTTCGGTGGCCGTACGACCGCGCTTAAAATCAAAATACCATCGGCAAATGGTTGCTTTTCATGGAAAATTATCTGGGCAATACTTTTCAAGCCATTGATGAGCTCGAACGGTATTCTTTCCGATTAAATAACAGTGTTTTATTAGCACACGAAACTCGTTTTGATTCATTGTTTACAAAATCACAGAAGTAGCATCACTTCAACTTCAATATCTCAAAAGCTACTAAACGAAATGTCATGAAGTTTTGACACATTTTTTTTGAAGGTTGGTACTATCTAAAATAAGAGCATTTGGTATTTGTAGCGCCCTCTGTGGGTTAGTCCCCGGACTTTCTGGCCGAGTGTTATGTAACGGTTTGTCCTTTGGTTAGCAATATTTCTGAAATCTTCTATTGGACTAGAAAATGCAGTATATGGGTTGTGTTAGTATAACCATTTATTTGAGGATTAGTGAGAGCATTAGAAGTGAGATCCGGGGGTCTTTTTACTTACAATTTATTTAAGATTACATCTAATACTTTTTGTGTTGCTGTAACTACACGTTTCTGGCTTTTTGAAGACTTTTAATTTTTGTATCCTTGTCTTTGTCCTTATCCATCTTTGAGAGTGGCTTAAACACATTTTCTAAATAATGATCAACATTTTCAGTCTTTCATTTATTTTTGCTCAGCTGTTATGGATGGTGTATATTCTTTTAGCTGTTCATCTTTTTATTTTTTATAGTCTCTTTCTAAATAAGTATATAATAAAATATTATAATACCTTAAATGCTGCAAAATACGTTTTTAATAACGTTATTAACAATAATTTAACGATTTGCAAGTAAATCATAAACAATTTAGCTTTTATTCATTATTTACATTTTTATATGGTATTTTTAGTTAAAACGATCCTACATTGTAACCAATATTTCCTTATATTGTTTTCTAAGTACAAATATGTTTACCCACTATTGTTACTTGAACTAGGTATCCTTCAGATTAAAAATTTTAAATGTCAGTGTTATTTATCAATTATAATTATTGAAATTTATGTTAAAAAAATATTTTATATAAGCTTTAGAAACAACAAAACCTTATCGTTATATATAAATATAAATCATAATTTAGAAAATTGCAAATTGTTCGACCAAAATTACTTAAAATGTTGTTAGCTTTTACATTTACTGAACAATCGTTATCTAAATACAGATGCGTTTATTGAGAATTGTAGTCTAGAGAAAAGAGTCGGTGACCCTCATATTCCTCGAAAAAGATTCGGGAAAATGGAACGTCTCATTGGATTTTCTGCTCAACCACAACGCCGCGGCGCCATTATGCTCCAAATTACCGACCAACCCCTATCGAATATTGGCAGGAAATTAAGGTGCGCCGCAAAGAAATACCGACCCGGAACTGTGATTTCCTCCTGTTAACCTTTTGCCCATAACAGGGATTGCCCGTTCGCCCACAGCCAAAAGGAAAAGCGTTCAATACGGACATCGCAATACATCAATTGAACGGAGATGTATGCATAATAGTGGAATTTGTAGCTGTAGCTGTCTGAATTTATCAATGGCCCATAAACAATCCGGCGCTAATTAGTTCCGTCGGCGTGATAAAAGCGAGCTGAAACGGGCGATTGCACAAAAAGCTTTCAGTAATGATGGGGCTAAAAATACGCCTTTGCGAGCCGAACGACAGAAATCGCACAATTGATTTAATGCTTTTCTAATGAAACCCCCCGGGCCCCGTAATGTTTGGGGCGGCCCTAAACGACTTTGTGGGTATATTAAAACAAAGTTTCAATTTTATATAACAAATTGGGTTTCATTTTTGTTCCGTTTTATATATTTATTTTGTAATTTACAGAAGGGCAGTCAACATAATAATAGATTATAGATTATTATTATTTAAATAAAGTCAATCTTCTTGATACTTCCAGATAGAAAAATATTAGTCAACAGAATGCTACTAGCCTTAAATATTCGCACTCAATTAATTTATTATGAGCGAAATAATCAGCCCGCAATTACTGGGTGGCCGAAAACTCACGCTGGACCTTCTTTGGTGCCATATGTAATCAAATGACGAAGGCATATTGTTTTATTATTATTTTGCAAACACGTGTTAAGCATTTGATAATTTACTATTACCGATATTAAATATGGTCACTGCTAGGGACACGTTGATAATCGAAGAACGTATCTTTATCGTAAAGGATTTTTACCAAAACGGCGAATATTCGGCCGTAACTGTAAGGAAATATAAAGAAAAGTTTGTCAGAAACTCGACTTTGAGTGAATCGATTATTAGGCGTAAGTCTACCAAATTTAATGGACCCCAATTTATAAAATCAGCAAATTAATTTATTTTTCTTATTTTATTATCAAAACTAATAATAAATGGTAACGTTGGCGACGACAGAGAGTCTATAAAGGGATGATTGATCTCAGTGACCATTCCTGAAAATCGAAAAGCTGTAAAAGGATTTTACCAAGAATAGTCTACAACTTCAACACGAAGAACATCAGACCAATTGGACTTTTCTCGATCATCACTTTAAGTTATCCTCAAACAAAATCTGCATCTAATCTCTTACAAGATACAATTACAACACCTGTTAACCTGAGCAATTTTGAGAGAAGTTTCGACTTTGCAAACGAAGTGTTGGAGCGAATTAGAAATGGTTCAATCGATTTGAAATGCGTTCATTTTAGTGATGAATGCTGGAGTAGCAGGGGTGTAAATAATCGTGCTTTCGTAGCGTGATAGGAACAAAAATTATCATCCAAAGCGGGAAACGCGCGGGTCCAAATCGTCCCTAAATAGTCCGCGCGAAAGTAATTGGGAGGCGGCGTCTGACACCAAAACTAACGGGTAAATTGCAAATCCCTCACCTGTACTGACTTTGCACTGCTGTTTGCCTGAGGTCTTCCTGGTGGCCACCGTAATCCACTTATTTCACGTCGGGATTTCGCGGGTAATTATGATGCGCTCCAATGTGGAAATGTTCCAGTTGCAGAAACGCCTAATGAAGCACACAGTGGTATGCATATGAAAAATGCATATAAAATGGGAAACTTCCAAAATATACGAAGTTTTGCGGTGGAGCAACATAGTTCACAACAGTAATTATTGTAATACATTTTCATTGTGGCCGATGGCGCAGACCGAGATAAAAGGCGCCCTCTGAAGTTTCGGTTTGCAACAGCAAAACGCCCGCGGGTAGATATCATAAGCCACCCCCATCACAGACCAACACACAGACGGCCCAAAGGCGAAAGGTCGCCAACTTATCGGTTTTGGGCCAACGAAAATCTACAAAAAGTCAGTGTCTGCTGCTCAGTTGCCTATACTGAATTGTTGGGTCATTATTTTTCTTAAAATATATGGATGGCTAAGCCTACAGAGAAGAAATTTTCCCAGAAATTCAAAGAAAAAGTTATTGCAAATTAGCTATCAGTCGACATTCGCAACAAGGCAAATATGGTTTTTAAAAATTAGCTTGAACATGTCGTTACAAGTAAAGAAAAATAGTTTAAAAATATTGTCCATTCAATGTTAATATTTTGTGATCATATACATCAAAAAATAAGATTTTTAAAATGTTACAATTTTTTATAATTAATTTTTAAATTCTGGCGTGACATTTTTCCCCTTAGTCCCACCAACCATCTTAATACAATTTACACAACAAATTCCTATGTTTACTTATATGCAGTACATATAACGTCATCAATATGTACAATATTTTCCACCATTACAATATAGTAACAATAATCATAGGGGTTAACTGTCAAATATAAAATTAATGACTTCATTTAAGATAATGTTTTGCAAATTAGCAAATAATTACGAGTTACAAAATTCAGACTTTTTGGGTGTCAAAAATAGAGTGTCTAGCATGAATCCAAAAGAATAAATAAGAACCAATCATTAATAAAAAAACAAATGTAAAACATCAATAAAATACAAATACAAGCAACCCATTTAACAATTTAAAAAGAAACTTGAAGGATAAAACAAATTTAAATAATAACCCAAGGGAGAGAATTGAAAAAATTCCTCTCTTTACATCGCATTTCTTTTAAATTTTCAAGAATTTAGAGTAACAGTCCAATAAAAATGAAACTTATTACAAAATGCTCAATAAACAATCAAACACCACAAGTTCATGGAAAAATTATAACAGAGATGTATCTTACTAAATAAAAAATGCATCGCAGAGCAGATACTATTGAAATTAAACATGACTTTGCAAAATTAGGCTATAAGGTGAAAAAAGTCACAAATATAGTACACCAAGAAATTAGGAAACGACATACTTTATCTATATATTACCCAAAAAAGCAAAAAATTGGCATTCCAGTTTTTTAAAGGCCGTATTAAAATTTGAACCATCAAACAGTAAACTTGTAGTATTGTCCGTTTTGAATAATACGGAACTCATGGTTACACCCGAAATATAAATGTGCGACCACAAAATTCATGAAGTAAAGTGACGATAAACCCGTAAATGTATGTTATGTGACAAAAACACTGGGCAAAACTACAAAAGTTGGTAAATATATAAAAAATTCAAAAGGAGTTTTTTAAGTGAAATGGCACAACACTACAATCTAAAAATAGTATCTTCATACGTGATGGAAATAAACGTCCGTCAAAATAATATTAACCAAATAAGTGGAGATTACCTAACAGTGCTGCAATATGTTCAGCGGACAAAACCGTTGTGCAACCCCTGGTCTAAATTCTCAATTATTTTGCTAATTCTTATTATCTTAATATCTGTGCAGTAGTTTATAATAAACCTGAAAAAATACAATAAACTACTTAACATCAGAAATTAGACTAGCCAAAAATAGTACAATAGAAGTCTATAATATCTCAAATGTACAAAATATCTCGGATGAACTCTAATGAACAGAAAAACCAAAAATAAAAATAAATTGACTACATTCTCCTAATCAAATGATACTAATAATACATTAAGTTAGGACAGATCAAATAGGCTTAACAAATACTCGAAATATTACGTACAAACAACAACTGTAATAATTAGTGATTGGCAAGGGACCTGTAACATCTTCAGCAATGTACCATCCCCTTCCCCCCAATTATCGACGTAAGAAAAAGGTTGCTAAAACACTTTGTATAGTTTGGGGGGGGGGTTAATTCTCCGCAACTGGAGATTATAATGCTAAAGAAGCACTGTCACGTCTCTCGCTACCTAGCAGAAGAAGAGTACTGTTAAGCGTAATTCATGAATAGCAATTAGACATTCTATCAAAATGTATACTAACGTATTGACCAACCGATATAAACAAAACACGGTAATAAAAATAATATAATAATGGTATCTCTGATATTAAATTTAGTCTATACTTAACATCAGAACAAACTCCCATTGCCAGTGCTACAACATTAAAAAGAAAACGGTCCAAAGTTATGTAACAAAAATAAATAAAATGGATTATCCTCAAAATCGCTGTAAATGTGTTTACAAAGCACATGAAAACACATCTCAAACAACAATAAAAAAGAGTATACAATCATCTAATCAAAATAAAACAAAAAGTGGAAAAACGACATTTAATAGAATATGGTTCTAAATTATAAATCCTGGTAGCTACGTTTAAATCGGGCAATTAGAAAACTAAAGGAAATAACCTACACCTTTAAAAACAATCTTTTAAAAACTATCTTAACAACATATGTTCAATATCAGCCACTCATTGTTAGGAACCATAAAAACAACCGACCAAAAAAATACTAATCCCGATCTAGAGAAAGCAGATTAATGAAAAGTCAAAAATCTTATGTTTCACTATTAATAATTTGTTTAAAGAGAGATCAAAGATGGTAGGTTTATTTTTTATATCTTCAGTAGTTATCAGAATACTTTATAAAAATTTTAAAGTTTGCTCATTCTCTATCGTGAGAAACTTGATAATAATTCTTTTAATCTACTAGGTCTAAAAGATAAAGAGCATGATCTTCATTGGTGTTTATGAAATATGCTAACTGCTCAAAATTGTTATATCTCTAACAAAGCAGCAAAGTTAGTGCTATTTAATATCAGGCTAATTTTAGAGATAATTGTTATTTTTATTATTGATTTCTTGATCTCTCTTTTAAAATAAAATGGCGTGGTAGAGATTCTGATAAAGTTACACTACTTGAAAATTTGTTAGGACAGTCAATGATGTAGCGATTTGACAACTTTATATGATATATAATATAAATCTTTATGACTGATTCAAAACTAAATCCTTATTGAGTGTTTTAATAGCAATAATAAAATGGCTAAATGAGTGAGCATAAAGTAAACTTTTATAATTATTGACCCTATTAACCCATGTAGCTATTGCTTGGGTAACAAATGAATATATTTTATTCAGCAAAACATTTGCTGTATTTAATGTGTTTTCGGTACATAAAACCCATAAAGGCAGAAGCTGGAATAACAGTGGTCTAAGAAATTGCTACCAGCATCTTGCTTAACAACCCGTTTGCTATTTTAGAATGGTAAAATGTATAGCGGTCTAAAACAAAAAAGTCTGATAAATACATAGAGAAAAATGAGAGGCTTGTAGATATGGCATTGATTGACATGCTTTCAATAGATCCAAACAAGCAATAACTATAAGTTGCATAATTTTTGATTACGCTTGGCTACGTAAAGTCTTGGCAATCCACACCACAGAGATACCAGAATATTTATTTTGGTAATTACCTTGGACTGTTCTCTTTTTATTGTCATAAAGCACTCATTTTTCATTAATCGCAAAACAAGCATTCTAGCAACATATTTTTAGAAGGTAATATAAACTTCTAGACAGCGTATCTGGTACTGTTCTCTTAGGTAGCGTAGAACTCAGGGTATATATCTTATATAGCCTTGATATGATAAATGTAGCATTGGTCATGTATTACAAGTATTAGTTTTTCCTTCGCTGTTTGCTTCAAGTACACGATTAACTACTGGAATCTTGAAAACAACCTAAGAGTAGCCCTATTACACAAGATACTAACACACTACTTTTTATTGATAGTGAAAACCGTTTTAAATCTGACGCGTCTACATTTAAATCCTTGCTAAATCCACTAATCTCACATCAAATCATTCCATAAAATCTTAAATAAACACTTTCCGCGGCACGTAGTCTAAACCTGTTTACTATGCAGTGAAATTTAATAATTTTTACTACTACAATGTGTTTCTACGTGAGGGGTTGTTAGATCCCCCATTGGGCGCCTCTCTAGATAGTGGATAGGGAAAAGCCCGCCAAATATGGCGGGTATCTAGAAAATTAAATACTATACTAATGGCGAACCAAAACTAGCCTGGTAGTGGGTAGCTTCACTATTAGTATCAACTATTAAGTAAAGGTCGTGTGGACTGGAACAGTTGTGGTTGGAAGATATGATTGGCGAGGATAATGGGTATCGGTACGGTAATATAACATACAATTTATTGATAGCTTTTACATCACTACGCAAAGAAACAGACTAAAATCTACCTTAACTTACGCCGCACTTAGGGTCTGTTAGATTGTTCAAAGAGTTCGCATCTCGCACAACACTTGTTTTTCCCAACCCCCGCGCGCCCATCACAAGTTCGCGTCAACATGTAATCTCGCGCACCGTTCCGCATAAAACAGCAACAGCCGTCCACCATTCACGCACGTTCGAAAGTCCCTCAAGCTCTTCTCGCGTTGGCCATCTCCAGCCGCTGATAATCAGGGTCCTCTCCGCCCTGGCTCTAGTCTCGTTCTCCGCGTTGCAGTTTAGCAGGACGTGCATGGCGTCGTCGACTTCCCCGCATGCGCATCTGTCTTGGTCCTCCGCCAGCTTCCGGATTCGGATGAGGTATGACCGAAAGTTGCCGTGCCCAGTGATTAGCTAGACGGTGTGCCGGTTAACGCACTCCGCAGCTTGTCGCGCCGTGTCGACTGTGTGGATGAATATCCGCGCTCCCATCTTGCTCTCGCCCTAGCTCGTAATCTGTTCTTTACGAGCCCCATTGGCACCGTCTCGAATATAAGCGGTCCATCTCCTGCCGCTGCCTCTTTGGCCAACTGGTCCGCACGCCCGTTGCCTGGAGTCCCGACGTGCGCCTCGGTCCAATGGAACCGGCGGTAATATAACAGCGGGTGGAAGGCAACGGAAAACCAGCGTCTATTTATTTAATCTCAGGTATAAAATCCTCAATGTCTGAAAACTCAAACAAAATGGCCCTCAGTCCCCGGCAGCCCTTAAATGGGTAGAAGGTGCGAACAATTTCCGGATCAGCCCAAAAGAGGATTGCAACTTGGAACGTTAGAAGTTTGTGCGAAGTAGGAAAACTTAGAAATTTAACCGAAGAAATGGAAAGATTAAAGCTAGATATTAGTGGTATAAGTAAAGTAAGATGAAAGAGAAAAGGAGAGTGTCCTACACATAATGCTAGAATGTATTACTCTGACATCAAAACTGCACACCAGTACGGAGTGGCGATACTGGTTAACCAAAAAATACAGAAGTTTGTCATGAACTTTCTTCCATTGTCAGATAAAGTCATGATGCTACAAATATCAGCACATCGGTTAATATTAATGTGATACAAGTCTACGCCCCAACTGCAGATAAGAACAATGGCATAATAGAAGATTTTTATAAACAACTGAAATTAGTAGCAAAACGTACAAAGGGCATAAACTGACAATAGTGATGGGGGATATGAACGCAAAGATAGGTAGAGGCAAATATGAAGAATAATATGGGAGCATGGCTTAGGAACAAGAAACGAACGCGGCGATAGGCTCTTACGATTCTGCCAAGAGAAACAGTTTGTAATTTGTAATATTTACACGTGGACTTTACCAGCGGATACCCAAATAATATAATTAGGAATCAAATAAATTACCTACTTGTAGACAAACAGCATATACGCCGTTAAAACATACCCCGGAGCTGATGTTGGTTCAGATCACAACCCGGTGGTTGCAAAATTTAAAACAAGAACAAAACTATTAGAAAGATAACTAACCCTATTCAAATTGACAGAAAAAAGCTGCAAGATCAGAATATAAAAAGAAATAAAACAAAGGCTAGAAAATGGCATTTAAGATAAAATAAAGGATACAAAACGGTAACGACGTAAATAAAGTTTGGAATGCCCTAAAGAAACCAATAAAAATATAACAATAGAAAAACTAAAATCAAAAAATAAGACTAAGAAGAAAGACTGGATGATCAATAAGATTTTACAACTCATGGAAAACCACTTAAAAATGAAAAATTTGTATATAGAAAAATATAAACAGATACAGAGGACAATTAGAAGAAAAATACAAGAAGCTAAGGAGAAGTGATTAAGTAAGAGATGTAGTGAAATTGAAGAACTTGAAAAGAAATACGATACATTCAATCTACATAAGAAAATTAGAGAAGTGATGGGGAAAGACGGACCACGAAATTTCAACATATTAATAAATAATGAAGTGCCAGCGTGGTCCCGTGGTTGAGGGGCGGGCTGCGATGCTGACGTACCCGGGTTCAATTCCCGGTGCTCTCTGATGCCTGGCGGGTGGCCTACTCAGTCACTAAAAATAATTGAGTACCTGTGTTTACTCGAACAAGGGGTAATAATGGCGGTCGTCTTAGGCACGGTGCTTGCCACATCGCCCCGCATCAGAGATGGTGCGCGACGACCGGGCAGAGAGAGCGAACGTATGAGAGCCTTAACCTCTCAGTTCGCAAGCCGTGCTCCCACTCGGGGCGTAGAGCCTTACCATTATTATTAATAAATAATGAGGAAAAAATACTACTAAGCAAAGAAGAAAATATTGAAACCTTAAAAATATATATATAGCATTTATTTAGCGACAACAGAAATCCACATCATAATTATACAGACGCAAGTTCCGGACCACATACAACAACGAAGGAGGTTATATACGCAGTTTAAAAATCAAAAAGTCGCAAGGCTACAGGGCCAGATAAAATAAACGCAGAAATAATAAAACTGCTTGACGGCACAGGAATAAAAGTTCTAACGAAGCTATTTCACGTAATATGTGACACAGGAGATATACCAAATGAATTGTTAACGTTAACATTTGTAGTAATTCCAAAAATAACAAATACTAAAAGATTTAACTATAAGCTTACTCAGTCACGCATTAAAAATATTCTTAAAAGTAATCTACAAGTTGTATAAAAAATGTGAAACAATAATTAGCGAATCCCAGTTTGGATTTAGGAATGGTGTAGACACCAGGAAAACGCTCTTTAGTCGACAGATTCTAGTCGAACGATGTAGAGATATGAATGTTGACGTATTAAAGTTACCATAAAAAAATCTTATCATGAAAAAATTAATCTGAATTGCTTATATTTTTTTAATAGTTTATGATCTAAATAAACAAAAATATTACAAGTTTGTTGCTTTAATTTTACAATTGTACAGCACTTACTACAAATATTTCCACAGTTTTTTTTTTGAAAAAGAATTTGCTTACTTATGTTTTATTACAGTATTGGTATTATTTACCAGTATCTTTTAAAATATCTATACTAAAGGCTACGCTTGGGTAGATAAAAAACAAATAATTGGATGCTACTAAATGATTTAGCTATACTGTTTCCAAAATCAGGAAAACCTGTGTTCAGCCCGATTAGCCTTTTTCGTTTTGTGACACCACTTCTAGAGAATAAACATTAATTTTAAATCATCAACATGGATTTAGAAATCGACATGAAACTATCGAATAAATCTACAGAATTGTAAAATCATAAGTAGTGATTTAAGAGGAAAAAGATATTCTTACACTGTCTGTTTCTGTACAGCCCAAATGTTTATTAAGATGTGAATATCGGACATTCAGCCCAAAAGAAACAGTTACTACATCATACACAAAAAAGCTAAAGCTCCACTTGAGTATCGATCATATCTATCGGATATTCTTTGGTCAAACATCAAATTGAATAAAACTTCAGCCCGTCTATCTGGAGTCTCATAAGACTATACTACATCTGTTGCACACGGCTAATCTGCTAACAAGAAGGATGATTACGATATTTGAAGCTGGCGTAACCGCATACTAGTTTAGCAACGTCTTTAAAAATCCAACAGTTTAACTGAAGTCAATAGTAGCTAAAAATATGTAGGATAAAGTCAAATGTAAGCAAGTCGATCCACGACACATTTACTAGAAAAAGTATAATTGCCCAGCAATATCATAATAGACAACTTCAATATACCATTAGCTTAAAATATCTTGGTTCGCATGTGAATAGAAAACTAATATGGCAAAACATGTATTTATCTAGAGAAAGCAACTTGCTCTGAAACTATAAAAATTATGGTTACATATAAGAAATCATAATTATCTTTAAAGAACATATTACCAATTTAAAAAGACATTTATAAAGTTTATCTAGATATGTAAAATAAAGATTGTGGAACGACTAACAATCCCAATACAGGAATTTTACAACAAACATAACGACTGCAAACCCATTAAGTATAATAATTTATCAACTACATTAAATATATATTAATTATAAATAATTTTAATTAAAATAATTAATTAATTAATATAATATATAGCAACAAATATTTGTCTCTAAAAGGGAAAATTGTATGTAGAGTGGTGTTCATTTGTACAACAATTTTCGATACATTTTAAAGAACAAATACTCCTATATAAAATTACAATTTATAAGTATATTAAATGAAAATTGCATGGCAATAACAGTGCACTTAATAATAACAAGAATTTTATTATGATGTTTTGCATGCAACAGAAGTAAAGCTCTATACATTTTGTAGTTGGTAGATAGCATCAGTGGCGTGTTATTAATAATACATTATGTACGCTTTACGCATAGTTTGTGTTCAAATAAAATACTCTAATTAGTTTATTAAAAAAATAAAAATTACTGACCTTAACAATTCTTAAGCAATTTTATGTTTTATTTTTCTTTCAGAAACGTTCTTCTGTAAGATTTCCTGTGTGTATTTATAAGTATATCATAAATTTGTTTAAATTGTTTATTATGGGTGTTTTTGCATACTTCGAATCTTATATATTTTTTCTACTAAGTTCTTTAATACTAAATCGGTGCAATAGTTTTTCTTTAGTGATTAGTAATTAGTTTTAAATATAAATAACCTATTGAAACAATTGAACTATTTCACAAATTATATGTAATATTAAAGGCCCTATGTTTAAAAATTTATACTTAAAAAAAGTCGACGTGCTCAATTTAAACGTTATACATTAAGGAGCTTTACTGCAATCCATTAAATTATCTGTAAATATACATAAGTATTAAACAATTATAATAAGGGTTAACGGGTTAAAATTTCTTCAGTCTTTGGAGAGGCAGGCGTGTAAATAGCCGCTCTCGTGATGCGGTGTGGGATACGATACCAATACGGCTCGTAAGGACCAAAAGTAGAGAGGCAGGCGTGTAAATAGCCGGTCTCGTGGTGCGGTGTGTGATACGTAGTAAGGCCTGTTTTGGAAGGTAAACCGATAAGGCTCAAATCGTCCCTTAAACGGCCAGCGCGAAAGCGGATGGGGCGGCTACCGATATCCACCGAAAGTAAAGCCAAATCGCCCACCTGAATCGGCTTCGGCTTCGGCTTCGTCGGCGATGGTTTCACGGTGGCCACCTTGCTGCGCTGTCTTCTTGTATGTTGCGGGATGTTAAATGCGGCCGTACTGGACGTGATGCGGTGTGAATATAAGCGGGTTGTTAAGCACGACCAAATTGGCCGCGCTGAGGAACGTATATATGCGGGGTATTAAGATACGACCGAATTGGCCGAGCTGCGGAGTGTGTGTACTTGTCGGCTGAGCAAAGCCCATATATGCCGTTCTGTGTGTGCGACGGCAAAACCTAGCGGCAGATGTAAGCCGCCCCGGCATGTCGCCGCGATATAAAGCGGTTCAAGGGCGAAAAGGCCGCCACACCAGTCTTCTTTGGAAGTTTCTAGAGTGATAAGCGAGTAGAAAATATCGTAGAGCATGGAGCAACACATTGCACATTACTCGTTAGAGAAAATGTCTAGTTCGCTGAAATTTACCACAGACTCCATGGAGAAAAGTGTCTTTTACGGACCCATATGTTTGAGTAGTGTAAGTGCTTCAGAAGGGGCAGAGCGTGCATGGAAAATAAACCGCATTATCGTCGGCCGTTAACATCCGTTACTGAGCCAAACATTGATTGTGCAGACATATTTATTTGTGAGAATAGACGTAACACTACCAAGAAACGCAGAGCAATGTCGTCCAACAGTGTTGATAGTGTAGAAAATATCGTGAAAAACAACCTGCACTATATCAAGGTAAATGCACGGTGGATACCACACATTTTGACAAACGTGAAGAAAATAGTGCGCATGCAAGCTGCCAGTTGTCTCCTAAAGCAGTTTGAAGACGAAAGTGATGCATTTTTAAAGTCTATAGTGACCACCGATAAAACGTGGGTGCACTACTTTATTTTCTAGTCTCAGCAGTTATAACGCGTGTGGCGGCATGCCAGTTTTCTCAAAACCAAGAGAACATGAAGGAGCTGTTTGCCAGAAAGAGCGATGGCAATGTTCTTTTGAAACTGTCAGGTTATTCTTGTAGACTTTTTGGCGGATGTCAGAACAGTCAATGTAGCTTATTACGCAGACATGGCAAATAGAAGCGAAGGAAAAAATCCGATCCTAGCGGAAGGCAGGTGGAAAGCAAGTAGCTTTTCTTCAAGACAATACATGCTCATACACGCCCAAAACAACGATGAAAACCCTCCAGAAATTAAAATAGAACTTTCTGCCACGTCCACAGTATAGCCTCTATTTGTCCTCAAGTGATTTATACTTGTTCGGAAGACTCAAATCAGACTTGCAAGGCATGCAGTTTGGGGACAACAATGCCGTAGTCTACACTGTTTGGTAGTGGATATGCTGCCGACCAAAAGCATTTTTTGAAAAGGGCTTCACGATACTTCCAGAACGTTGAAAAAAATGGGTTAACTTTGGAGAGAAGTACGTTGAAGACTAACATGTAATTATTGGTATCAGTAGCTTTATCTTTGTAACGCAAACAGATCAAACCAATAATTAAGTAGAATTCAAGTTACATAGCCTATTGTAAAACACTTAAGCAGGCCCTGGAGCTCGGGCCATCCTCACCTAGATTTGTCATCAATACTTTGATTGAATGCACGCTAATTTGTGACAAATATACCTGAGTATGGTCAATTTAAAACCAACATTTCTTATTGTAGAAACTCGGCAGAATTAAACTGTTAGATTTTCCTCCAGTTCTAATTTGAAATCGTAGAGTTATTGGCTCTTTGGATCAATGAGCAACTTTTGGTTATGCTGTGTCCTGTCAATATTCAAGGAGCAGAAAAATAGTGTGGTCAGTTATTTGAGTCCAAACCAAGAGTATTACCACTGAGCCATAGAAAATTTAGCTCGTAAATGAATGGATACTATACAGTGCAACGACATACAATTTTATTTTTAATTTTGTATCTCCTTTAAAATATTAAATAAATGTCATTTTAGAAGACAAGTATGTTTCCAGAAGTATAATACCTAAATACTTGTGAATATTAAAAAAATGCAATCAACAAGAAGTACCATATAGCAATACAAATAAAGAATAAGAAAATAAATAATTCAATTTAGTAAATCGTTTTTAAGTCGTTCCGAATAATGGAATAGATGATGATAATGTAATGGAAGCTGACAATTTAATATCAACGAAAGAGGTTAAACCACCATAAATATTTATTACAAGTATACCAAACATCAACCTATTGACAACAAAATTGAATATTTCATTTGAAAAAATACACATAAAAATATAAGTAGAAATAAAGTGAAATTCATCTCAGAAAATATAGATACCAATATGGTTTTAGTAGCTAGATAAACATACCTAAAAATACAATTCCGTGCGAATGAAACAAAAATACAGCTTTAAGCAGTAAACGAAATTTACAAAATTTGCAAAAGCTATTTATGTCGTTTTTTTGATCTACTATATAAAATGGAATATTTCGATTATAGTGGTGATTAAAAGTTGCTTAAAGATGTGTCATTCTTCTATATTATGTTATAATAATTTATGATAAAGGAAAGGAACACGGAAATAATACAACTACTTACTAGACACTAAAGTTTATACTCACTAATTCTTTGGTCTATTTGTGTTTGTCAGTAAATACATAAATTGTATTGAAATGCAGTAAAATTATTTAAACATCGCTTAAGCTTGAAAACGGGCGGCAGTTTGAAACTAAATACAAACCTCAAAAGCAAAATAAATAGCCCGTGTTTAAGTTGAAAGCCGTGCGTCCTCTTACAAAAGAACCGCACGGCTCATAAAATGCATTTTGCTTACTTTAAATAAATTTAAGACGGCGATGCAAGCAGATGTGTAACCAGCCATTGTCTATTTATTACAACTGAGATAAAATGCCAAGTTTTTGTAATAGAAAGCATTTTAAATCGCACTAGGGCATTTTATATTTAATAATTGTTATATACGTGGGCAGTCTGACAAGTTTTGAGCCTCAATATTTAGATGGCCCTACTCTTCAAAACCATTTCGTTGCTACTATCGAACATGCTTTGAAAGATACTTGCAAAAATTTCAGCCATTTTGGACGCTTAGTTGTTGTTTGACAGTCGTTTGTATCAGTTGATGTCAGTGCTTTTGTAAAAAGGTAAAAAATCGAATACCGTGCCATAATTAAGTAAATGCATTTAAAAGACAATGCACTTACGCAAATTAAAGCAAAGATAGACGCGTTTTACGGGAGCTCGGTCCCATTTGTCACCGTGAAAATATGGGCAGCTAAATTTAAACATCGTACCAGCTTGGCTGATGATAAGCATTCGGAACGACCAACAATTGCAATCTCCACTGATAACGTCGAAAAAGGTACCGGACGACTACTGAATCAAGGTTACAGAGATGGCGTATATTGAAAAAACGCGTTTGTTATATATTAACTGAAGAATTGGGCATTAAAAAGCTGTCCGCGTTTGCTTACTTTAAACCAACATTCATTCAAATCAACATTTTTAAATCCCTGCTTAAGCGGTTTCAGACAATTGAGTCAGAATTTTGGCGTCGATTTATAACTGTCGATGAAACTTGAGTCCACCATTACGCCCCTGACACAAAGAAACATTCAAAACAGTGACCTGCTCCAAAAAAAGGCGAAGACGGTTTCATTCAGGAAGGTAACAACTGTTTTTTGGAATAGTTAAGGAATTCTGTTCATCAACTACTTAGAAAAAGGGAAAGCAATAACAATGTCTTACTACGTATTGTTATTGAACCGGTTGAAGGTAGTAATTGCTGAAAAACGACCCCATTTGAAACGAAAGAAAGTTCTATATCATCAAGACAACGCACCGGTGCACACTTGGGCGGCCTCCATTCCCAAAATTCACGAATTGCAGTTTGAATTGATAGATAGCCCAGCATATTCACTAGATCTGCCCCCCAGCGACTATTTCCTGTTTCCTAAGCTCAACGTTTGGCTTGAAGTACACAGATTTTTATCAAACGAGGAGCTCATTGCACCCCGGTAGACGTCTGTTTGGCAGAGCAAGGCGCCAATACTATTTGAACGGGTGAAATGAAATTAAATTTGACCGAAAAATACTTATTTTATGTTGACTCAAAACGTTTCAGACTACCTACCCACACAAGTATAAAAATATTAAAAAAGTGAATTATGTGTTTTATAATATTGCTTCTTGAAATTATTTGTGGTTTTTTAGTTTTAGTTTTAACACATAAATTATTAATTGTTGTTAGTAATTTTTAATGTTTTTCCATTGTAAGCTAAGAAAATACCTCTTTATCTGTTATTTAATGTAGCAAATGAATAGTACTGGAGCTCTAACGTCCACAGGGGTATGGCTTGCGAACTTAGAGGTTAAGACTCTCATGTGTGCGCCCTCACTGTCCGGTTATTGTGCACCTTTTCCGATACAGGGTAATGTGGCAAGCAGCGTGCTTGGTTGAAAGTGTACTTAGGTACTCAACTATTTTTAGTGACTGAGTAGGTCACTGACCAAGCACCTAAACTCATAATTAAACCCGGGTTCACCCACATCGCAGCCAAGCGTCTCAACCGCTTAGACTACTGTGGATATTTAGCAAACAAGCAGTCCAACAATATTCTATTTAAGATACATACAAGGTCTAGCTATTGTAACTAACAGTAATGCGCAACCAAAAAGAGAAAGTCTCCAAATATATTTTAAAGTTGTTGAAATTAAATCACGTCATATACTCTTGTAGTGGGCCATGTTAATAAAGAAAGAATGAAAAATTGCAAGTAAAATCTGTTAACATAAAAAAAGTAAATGAGAAACAACAAAAAGGTGTATTCTTATCTTTAATAGTAAAGACTAGGAAACAGGATACATAAATTGGTAAACTGAGCTGTTAAGAAATACAAGAGATTGTCCATTTTGCTTTCGCAATGTAAAGATGTTCGGACCACCGCTCTGAAGTTCAAGTGTTTATTATCGCATGTGATAAAATATGGCCAATTCATTTACTTATTTACACATATCATTTTACAAGGAATTCAGCTATTATTATTTTTATAACATTACAAACAATTCCGCTTATTTGTGTCGGACAATGGCTGGCACTAATCAACATTATTTCGTACTGTACGCACAACCATCATTTGCACATTACTAGCTTCAATATGCCGCTGTCCGAAAATATGATGTAAATGCAATCACAATTCCAATCCAAAAAACAGTATAGAGCAAATTGTTTTTGATCTCTCCCAGACCTCGACAATAAAACAATAGAAACAACCAAACAGCTCGAAACTAACGTACCAAAACCTCTATCAACATTAATAACAGATGTACTAAACATTAGTCCGCTAACTGTAAAACTAAACACCATCATAAAAGCCAGTTACACATTAAAAATAATTGGTAGAAATCAAGTTTAAATCATGGTGGATAGCATAGATAACTATAAAACTTAGATAGCCAGATTAACAGAATTAAAAGCACAGTTTCACACTTACCAACTAAAAGAAGAAAGAAATTAAAAATGGTAATTAAGAATCTTTTTTACTTGGTTAATGCAAACCAATTGAAAGCTGAAATAGAAAGCCAAGGTTACAAGGTCAGGAACATTTATAACGCCAAGCAGAGCATCACCAAACAGCCACTCTCCATGCTCTTCATTGATATACCTCCATGCGAAACTAATAAAAAAATTCTACGAAATCAAATATCTCCAATACACAAAAGTAACAATAGAACCACTTCGTCAAAAAAATGCCGCAATGTGCAATCTGCCAAAGATATGGACAAACTAAGAGATACTGCACAGTAGATGCGTAACATGCGGTGCAAATCATTTAAGTAAAACCTGCATCAAAACAAAAAAGATACAATCCAAGTGTTTCCGATGCTCTGGCTTACACCTAGCCCATTATAAAGGATGCTACAGTCATGCACCACCACTGTACGACCACCAATATCATAAATTCTAGTAAATGATAACCCACCTATTTCTTATGCAAATACGTCTCAAATGTAAAATTTTAAAAAATCATGCTTCTCACAACCATCGTTACCAAATTAGATTAATAGACCGCACACTCAGAAGAGAAGAGTGGAATACTAACAGCTTTTCTAACTACGTTGATAAGTTACATACCTCTGTTGCTAATCACAACCTAGATATAATATTAATATCCAAAACTCACTTCACCAATAGGTCTTAGCTAAATATATCCAATTACATCGTATACGACACTCAACATGCAGACAGAACGACTCACAGAGTCACGGCAGTTATTATTAAGAAATTCATAAAGCATTATCAAACCGATAAATATGCCCAAGGGCACATGCACTTCACAAGTGTGGTAGTAGGAGACTGGACTAGGCCACTTGCAATGACAGTGGTATACGGCTCACTGCAAAATAATATTAAAGAAGAACATTATATCTGGCTTTTAACACTCTGGGTGCAAAATTTATTGCCACCGGAGTATAGAATGCTAAGCTTCAAAAATTGGGTCCTAGAATAATTACCACTAAAGGAAAAAAATTTTAAAATCGCTTATCATCAACAACCTAATCTGCCTCACTACCAGACAATCTATCTAATCGCCCATCGATTGGCGAAAGATCCTAGACCTCCTCGACCTTGGTATTGTAAAAAAACATAGCTCAAAACTACATAAAAATTGAACAATGTCTTGATCTGACCTCCAACCACTCTCCAATCTTAATTACACTGTATTCGCTTGTATTTATAAAAGAGAAACTCCCTAAACTTAGCTACCAAAAAACGGAGTGGGACACTTTTAGAAAGTGAAAGAATAAATCCATACATTCCGTTACAAACGGCAAAAGTAAAATACTTAAATTACACATTCCAAAATCCAGCTGGGGACTTAACTCCTTACCTAAATACGATTGACAAACAAGGTACCTTTCCTCTGACAGTTAAAAAAGCAATAGCGGAAAAAGAAGACTTTGCAGAATATGGCACAATACTAGGTTTCCAAACGACAAGAATTAATTCAATAGTGCAACATGGAATCTGAAAACAATGCTCTACGATCTGTGGTTGTAGTTAACAGAACAAGTATTTAGTCAGTTTAGAGGTAGGACCATCAATGGTACTGACAATGGGCCACAGTGGTATACCATCCTTGCAAATTTTGTAGAACCCGTATATTCTTGGGGGTAGTGTCTCTTTGATATTGTTATTCTTTTTTTAACAGCGTTTTCCAGATAGGAACTTTTTATTAGTTTGCTCGTATCATGTGTTGTGGGATCGCATTTGAACATAGTGTAGTCTTTCTGTGACAATATAACTATGGAATTATCTTTATCTGCTGGTAAGATGATGATAATGTTGTCATACTTCAGTTCACGAAGTAGCATTTAATTCCAACTTTGGGTAAGTTTTTTTTGGGCGGTTTAGCATGGTGCAAGATGCAAGACATCTTGACCAGAACTTTCTCTGCTTCATCTATTGGGAGGTTTCGTATTGCTGCTTCTACCTTGGATATGATGTTCTCAAAAGGAATCTGTTTAGCTGCACTGATGGCTTCCTGACTGTATTTATGTTCGGAAAGGTTTATTACCGTTTGTTTTAATTTATTAATATTATTATTTAATTAATGGGACAACTCAATTGCGTTACTTTCAGTACGGCTTTAAAGTTGAACAATAAGTAGTTGTACATAGGGAGCTTTCATGAAGACTGTGCAGATGGTAATTAGTTGATTATAACGATAAAACGTGATTGTAAAGTTAATAAATAAAATTAAGTGTCCTGAAAACTAACACATACGTATAGTTGGTTAATTTCACATAAATTTGTTGAATTACAATTAGTTTCTCAGCAACTTGTATTTTAAGTTTTAGTTTGTTTTGTACTGTTACTATGTACTAAAGTCCATGTAGCAGTGCATTAGGTCGAAAATTTATAAAAATACCTTTTCACAATTTTTATGCTACATTGAATAGCTACAGAAGCACAACTATAAAATTGAGTAAAAGATATTTGACTTACAAGTTTTATTATAATTATGTTAAATAATTTTTACTTTTTAAGTAACTAATTTTGTTTTCTAAAATTGTAAACATTTTCAAATAAGCAATCAATTAATCATTTAAATGTCTAAGAAATTGCAAACTAATTATTTAACTCAACTATTACCATTTGTAACAATTTTCAGATCAATACTAAATAACACAGTTTAATGGAATTTAATTGAATTGAAATTACAAACAACTTATGTCAAAAAAAGTTTAATTTGGAAATTTATTTGAAAATGCACATCATATTAAATAAGAGACGAGATATTTAAAAAAATTATCATTAGGTAAATAAAGAATGTTACTAAGTGTAGTAAAACGTCTTATTCAGCCACTCACCTTAAATTCCTTGCTCTCCTTTATCCTAATTTGTGCCTCAGTGATGTCTCCCAGCCGCGGCTTGCCCAGGATGGCGACTTTTTCCTGCTCGGTCCGGTCCTCCGGCCTTTTCTTCTCGGCTTCCGCAGCTAAGCTAGCTACTTCGTCATCTATAGAAACAGAATTCGATAAAGGACACTCCAACGTGCTCCATTTTACTGGAGACGGATTAGTTCGTAAGGTTTCAGGACTCCCACGAAAGGTTAGTGGTATAGATAGAGCGGCATGCGTCAATGCTTCAGCGGCACAAGCTCGAGAGCCTTCAGGCGGGCCAGCCAGTTATTTGCCTCTGCAGCGCATTCACTTGACTCGCCAATTCGCCTGCATGCCCAAGTTCTACCTCAACTGCCTCGCAACGAAGTGCCAATTGCCGTTGCGAAATTTTAAGTTAATGAAATGCGACGACCACCACTGCATGCGAAGACAGACCTGCCTTTGTTACGCCGGATGACGGTTTTATTTAGTTAAAAGCTGCGCCAAACCTCCACCGCCGGCTAATGTCACGTTAATTATGAAAGTGTTGTGGCTCATAAAGCAGTAATGGAAAAACTTGTAAAATAGAGTTCAGGGTTATTAAAAAATAAATTAAATTTGGGTAATTACATTTTAGTCTTTTAAATAAGTAAAAAGTTATTAACGAAAATATAAAACTTTTGCAAAAATACAATTTTAAAGTCTGCCTACTGCTCAGTAAAATCATACTACTATAGGTACACGCTTTGTGTCCCACGAGGTGTGGCCAAGTTCTAAGGTCTCCAAATTTTATTCTCAGCAGTGAAAGTAAGTAGAAAGATGCCGTTCATTTAAAAAAACGTAGAAAATATTTCTAAATCTGTATTATAGATGGTACCACCATACAATGTACACAAGTTGAATTGCCGCCATTGCAGTGAGTGTTGTTTTGTATACTTAAAATGGCAACGTTTAATGGTCCAAATAACGTGTAATCATCCATTTTCTTCTTTTTGTGGTAAACTGCCTATCGAAATTCATCGCCAGTTGAGTGAGACATGCGGTGAAAGCGTTATGGGTGTTAAAAATGTATGTTCGTGGGTGAGACAGTTTAAGAAAGGTCAAGAGTTGTGTGACAATAAAGCGAAGTAGCCTCGGCCACAAACCAGCCGGACCAAAACCATGATTGCGAGAGTGGAGCAAGTTGTTATGGAAGACCGTCGATTAGATATGTGTGTGTGATATTATTTCTAAACTTAGCATTTCTGTAAAATCTGTAAAGATTATTTTGCATAATGATCTAAAAATGCAGTTTATTTCGGGTGGGTCCCACGAATGCTTACCGATGAACACAAGCCGACGCGGGTGACAATACCTCAGGGCATATTGACACAAGATGTCGCTATAAATTTTCGACTATAGAGATTACTTTCCGTGGCTACTCATCTCCCGATTGAGCCGTTGTTGCACCAGTGATTTTCCAATTGGCAAAAGATATCCCTAAGAAAGTGTTCTCAGCAGCCATGTCCTCAGCAGCAGGAGACGACGTTGTAAAAAATGTGTACGTCTAGACGGAGATTACATTAAGAAGTAATAGACGTTTTAACTTTTTTGGGTAAGTACCTTTTCAGAAAAAGATTTGGAGACCTGAGAACCTGAACGCTCCTCGTACAGTCGTCAGTAACGAACTACTTCCTTAAACGAACATCAGCGTTTAGTTGGTTTGGTAATGCACATGTAACAAATAAAATAAATTCTATAACCAGTGCTGTTATCAGTTTAGAGGTTTGTGGTGCAATTTATTTTTCCATAAGCAGTAGAAACAACACTAATGTAAATAACTGATGAGAAAATATAAAAATAAAAAAACAGATTGGCATAATAGGAATAAAGGAAGTTAAACAACAATCTTCCAGTTCCTTGGTTAACTAGACGAGTAATTAATAATTTTATTATTATTAGTCCTAGCCATTTCATTATAGAATATAAAGCATCTAATGGTTTTCCTTAGTAAAAAATTAAATTTAGGTCCTGAGTTTCTTAATAGTTCAATTTACAACTTTTTTATAGTATCGTTGCATTTTTATAAATTTAGTTCATTAATCTTTTTCAATATTTTTTTATTTTTAGTCATATAATTTATTTCAGTTCATTTACCACTTAGGTCACTTCATTATTATGTAACTATACAATGTTTCTTATTACTTTAGTAAATATTTTGTGTATAGAATAGATAAAAAGTCATTAAAATTGCTTATAGAACTAATAATGCGTTGTACGAAAAGTTTATGCCGATTTTCACTAGATGGCATTTCAAAATATCTGATACACACAGCTATAAACAATGCGCGATTTGTGTACATATTCTTAAAGCTGACATTTTAATGCATCTTTAAAGAAGTCCTTGCAATAAATTTATTTATGTCATTCTTGTACCCCTTTGAAGATAGAAAACAAAGTGCATTTTAGACACATAATATTTTCCTATTAAAGAAAAGGCAAACATACCACATAACCAACAAAAAAGATATGTGCTGTTCGCGGAGAAATTTTTTAGTTGAAATAACTGTTCCAAAGTAGTTCGCTAAGGTTAGAGTTGGTGATTTTGACAAAGATCAACAACACTCAGGTAAATCCTCCACCACTGACAATGAGTGAATTAAAACATAGAGATTTAGCGGAACTACTAAAAATATTAAAAAGTACTTTCTAAAAGCATTTAGTAAAACTTAGTTACGTAAATCCTTACGATGTTTGGGTTCTGCTCAATTTAATCCAGAAATATTCGATGAATTTCCATCTTTGAAGCAATTAGTGACGGACTATAAAAAATAGATCTCCTACAACAATGTTGAGCAAAAAGATCATGAGGTAAACGAAATGAACCACCATTAGCTGTTCCCAAAGCTGATCTCGTATCTGGTAGGATTAAACAAAAATTATGTATTGTGAGCTTTTACCTAACGACCAGCCGAAAAATTCAAATAAGCATTATTTGCAATTGGACGAATTAAAGATAGCAATTCAGGAATAACGTTTAGAATTAGTTAATAGAAAAGGCGTCCCGTTCCATCAGAATAATTCTAGTCCTCATGTCTCTTTAACTACCCAACAAAAATTGTTGGAACGTGCTACACACAGATTTTATTTATTATTAGGTCAATTTCAACTCTTTGGAAGCCATGAAAACCACTATGGGAAGTTTTTACCCAAAAACCGAGATGTTTTATAAGGATAAAATCTTCAAGTTGCGTGAAAGTTTTTTTTTAGTTTCAGAAAAATTCAATAAGAACTCAGAATAGAAGTATATTCTATGAGCTTATGGTATGGTATGTTAAAGAGTGAGTGAAAGGACTTCCATTGAAGTCAGTCCCTTATTGATCTACAAGTTCTTTTGGCCACTTCTTCTTAAGGCGTCTGGAGGGATGATTTTCTGTGAGAGGTGCCACAAGTTCGTTGAGGGATAGTTAGCATACTGATTAATTAGTTCTCTTGCAGAGGAGATTTAAGATCTGTATGAAGAGTCTGGTTAGTCACATACCAAGGAGCGACTGTCATACTGTGAAGAGTTTTTGACTGAAACCGTTGAATAATTTTAATGTTTGATCGACTTGCACAGCCCCGCAGCTGACGACCGTATATCAAGATGGGTCGTATTATGCACTTGTATAATAGTAATTTGTTGGCTAATAATAATGAAAAGTTTCTTCCGATGAGACAATACAGTTTCTTCAATTTTAAGTCTATTTTCTTGCCATTTATTGACAATATGAGTTTTCCACATCGATTGTAAGGTGTAGGGTTAAATATTTGACATTATTGAACTGGCAAATGGGTGTATTATGTAGAGTGACAGGTTTGGTTGTAAAGGTAACGTGTTGATTTACTTTCATTTACTTTTATTCTCCACTTAGCCACTGCTCTGTCGTTTAAATAAGTTTATAAAAAAGCTGATGGTGCTACCAACTCTTCATTACAGGTGAGTATCGCCGTTTTATCAGCTAATATGCCAATTTCAGTTTGTGCTATTGTGGGTAGATCACAGCTATATAGAAGATATAACAGAGGTCCTATCACACTCCCCTGGGGTACGCCGATATGTATGTCTTTAATTTGGAATACTTCCTTACCAATTTTTTCTTGGAAGGTTCTATGAGTAAGATAATATTTGTAATGGAACGTTTTTGTAATTTTGAAAAGTAGTCCTCTATGCCACACTATGTCAAAAGCCTGTCTTATATCCCAAAAAACAGTGGTACAGAATTTTTTATTTTGCAAAGCAGTTTGAATTATGTTTATTAAATGATGACATTGCTGAATTGTTGAATGCCGCTGCCTAAAGCCAAATATATGGTTAAGCAGCCATATCTGTTGCAGCAATTTTTCGTTAATATACCGTAAGACTAATTTCTTAAGTAACTTTGACACTATTGACAGGAGGCTGTTGCGATAACAGGAAGTTATTTTATTGAGAAGTTTACTAGGTTAAAAATAATAATTATCTATGCTAATTTTAATTGTAGTGGCCAGTAGGTAAAACCTAGGATTCTATTAAAGAGGATTTGAAAAAATCGTAGTCCGTGTTCAGGTAATGGTTGCCGCTATAAGAGGACGTGATCCGGAGTTTTTTTTTTGTTTGCTTCTTAACCATTGTATCTCGTATTCAATTTCTTCAAAGCTTACGTGTTAGTAATGATATTTGAAGTAAATATTGTAGTTCTTTCTCTTCAACTTCCTCGTCCACTTCATCAGAATTTAGCTGGAAAACGTCTTCCAAATGATTTGAAAACGTTTCTAATTTTTCTTTGTTAGATCGTAGCCACAAAGGTTCTTGAGTGAGACAGAGATGTATTTTTATATTTAATACGTATGGCAAAGGCATCTTTAAAGAAGCTATGGATGAAGAATCAGCGGGAATTGTCATGAACGGTGAAACAGTGAATAATGTGAAATACGCAGATGACACAATCCTCATAGACTTACCACAACTGCTTGAAAAATTAAATGACAACTGTAATGATTACGGACTGAAAATAAATTTCAATAAACCAAACGGATGGTAATTACAAAATCTCCACAGAATCAAAAGAAATTAAAAATCGCAAATACCATCATTAAAAGAGTACAAACCTATAAATACCTTGGAATTCGGCTAGAACAAACAGGAAATTAAATAATAGAAATAAGAGCCCGAATAAAAACAGCCAGATCCTTGTTTGTAAAATTGAAGTTACTTTGTAGTCGGAACATCAACATTAAACTTCGGATGCGGATACTTAGTTGCTACGTATTTCCCATCTTACTCTATGGTCTAGAAACTTGGACACTTAAGAAAAACCATTTGGATAAAATACAAGCCTTTGAAATGTGATGTTAACGCAGAATGTGGCGTACAACTTGGGTGGATAGAATCACTAATAAAGAAGTTCTTGAGAAAATGAGTAAAGATTGTGAGGTTATATACACGACAAAAAAGAGAAAACTGAGTACTTGGTCACATAATGAGGAATTTCAAATATAAACTGTTCCAACTCATAATACAGAGTAAAATAAAGGGGAAAAGAAATGTTGGCAAATCTAGAATATCACGGCTGAAAAATCTACGAGATTGGTTTAACTGCAGCAGCAGCAAATTATTCCGAGCGGCTGCCAACAAAATACGTATAACAGTGATGATAGCCAACCTTTGATTAGGAGAAGGGCCATAAGAAGAAGAAGAAGAATAGACAATATTATAATATATTTTTTATTAAATTAATAATTCCAAAATTCAAAAAGAGCCCGTAATTGTTTCCCTAATACTTACAGGAATTTATAAAATGTATTACAACTGACATACATTTAGATAAGCATTATTATACACATTTCTAGTTTTTGTTAGTACACCTATATCCTGAACCACTTAGTGCGCATAAAAACATGTTTAGAATTTGTTCTTTGTATAAAATGTGCTGGTATTTAACTTTACTATAAAAAATTCTAAAACCCAAAACAAGCACAGAAGGGAGTATAACACATTGGATCACATACACACCGTAAGACAAGTTATGGAACAAGTGCACGAATATAACCAACCCTTCTACATAGCCTTCATCGATTTTGAAAAAGCGTTTGACACGGTGGAAACGTGGGCGCTGGTCAATGCATTAAAGAGATGCGGGATCTTCTGTAAAGATATAGATTTAATCAAGGAAATATACAAAAATCCAACAGTCACATTCCAGACATTCGAAAAGACGAACCCGAAACTCTTTACTAATCTATTAGAAGATGTCTTTAAAGCTTTGAACTGAAATAAATTAGGAATTAATATCAATGGGAAATATCTGTCTAACTTACGATTCGCTGACGATATTGTTTTATTAGCAAATAACATGGAAGATTTAACGACGTTGATTAAAGACCTGCAAGAAGTAACAAGAAAAGTCGGGCTAAAAATGAATATTACAAAATCAAAGATTATGGCGAATAATGACGATGCAGCACCTATTCGCTTCGAGAATGACTTAATAGACGTTGTCGACAAATACATATACTTAGGACAAATACTTCCTTTTAGGACAGATACCCAGGCGCAGAAATTGGAAGAAGGATAAAATTAGCTTGGGCTACTTATGGAAATCTAAGGAATGTGTTCAAAACCCGCAACACCTTGAGACTAGAGCGTTTAATCAATGCATTCTTCCAATACTTACATATGCCTCGGAAACATAATCTCTTACAAAAACCACGATGAAAAACTAAAAGTTATGCAAAGAAGAATGGAGAAATCAATGTTGGGAGTGCGACTGCAGAATAGAAAGTCAATTGAATTAATTCGAGATAAAACCAAAGTTGACGACGTGGCGCGACGCATTGCAAACTTGAAATGGTAATGGGATGGTCATCTTATGTGGCGAGAAAACGATGGGTGGAGCAAGAAAATAACAGAGTGGAGGCCAAGGACAGGAAGAAGAAACGAGGAAGACCGAGAACCAGATGGAGAGACGACATCAATATGATCGCAGGAACACAATGGATGGGAGCGACGGCGGATCGAATGGCATGGCGACAGCTTGGGGAGGCGTATGACCAGAGATGAAATATTTAAACGATGAGCATAATGATGATAAATTCGATAAAGTACAAAATATGTATTTTTATTTTTAAAATACCTTAACACTGCCTTAGTCTCAGAATATACAGTTATTTTCCAAAATGTATAATTCTGCGCATTGCATCTAATCGTGAATTTTTGTCCAAACTAAAAATTATATTTTAATAAATTCCCTCCTCCATTATATTTAAGCAAGCAACAGAAAGACGCACTTGAACAAAATTCGGCATTTCTTATGGCACACAAGACACAAATTGCCCTTTAAGTGTAATATAAACTCGTAAATCTTCAACTGCTTTGAAATGACAAAAATAATATTTGTCGAGTTTTATTGTGTAAAATAAGTGATTAACATTCTTATTTTTTTATGTTCTCTGGTTATGCTACCTTCTCAATCCTAAATATCTTATCGTTTGCGTTTGTGGTATCTGTACGTTGTTTATTGTGACTGTAGGGCACATTTCTTTGCGGAGGGTAAATGTAATATGGACTGATTTATTCTCGTTAACTTTTACTTTCCGTTTTCCAACTATTGTTGTAGGTTATTTAAATAGCTTTGCGTAATGTATGAGGCTATTTGAGGGTCTTTGTGGCAGGAGAGAATAACCGTATCATCGCCAAAAGTTTCTGTTGTCGCATTTTGTGCCATTGGTAAGTCTGACGTATGCAAGATATACAGCAGTAGTCCAAAGACACTGCTTTGAGGAATTCCTGATAAACTTGTTGCACTGTCGAGTGTTTCCGACGAAACTCAAATTGATATTCTGGTATCCGGTTTTCTGCAGGTAGGTATTCATGTAATCTACGAAGTACCAGTCTTTCATGTGTTGGACCTTTTCCTGGTTTACCTATCATTATAATTTGTGCCGTTCTTAGACATTTGACCAGTACTCAAGTCGTAAAATAGCATTATAGATAGTATTCTCTTTTTAGGCATTTTCTTCATCGTTTTAGCTGTGACAAGATCTATACCAGGTGATTTTTTTTTTATTTAGAAGGTTAATTTCTTCTGCAATTTTTTTTGTGTCAGTGCTTTGATAGACGTATGTATTTCAGGTAGAATAGTGAGACTGTTTGGTGCTCATCTCTAAACCCCCTTGTCCCAAATCCCATCTCTACCTGCAACTTTGATCCCGTCCGCTACCCACCCTAGTCACAACTAAACGGGATTTTTACCGCCGCCCGGCATTCCCATTCGAACCTTCGTGAGCGACGGAGTCACTAGCCGAAGCCGACCCAGGTGCTATATTGCGCTTTGCTTGCGCGCTTGCCTTTTGTATGTTCCGCCCCGTCTGTGGTGCCCCAGTACAACTGGCCAAGAAAAACCCAGCCCCGGGTTGAAGCCGCCAACGAAGAGCACGCCCAGGCTGCCAGAGAACGTTACGTGCGGTAAGTCTCGTTGTAGTTGTTCCGTCATGCATTTGTTCCCAACAGCACTTTTTTCCCGCAGTCTGGAGAGTGCACAACTGACCTGCCGCCCACCATATTTGAAGTTATTTAATTATAGTTGTTTTTCTGTTTTTTCTCAATTTGTTTTGCTTAATTGTTACTTTGTGATTAATTTCTTTGTTCCAGTTTACACAGCTCTGTTTTGTTTTATTTCCTGTTTTGTTTATTGAGTTACTTAACTGTGCTTCATTATCAAACAGAGACTTTGTTCTATTTCTTGGTCTGCTACATTGTCTATCGGTTGAAATACGAAAACCAAGTGTTCTACAAATAGATTTACTTTCTCAGTATCACTTTTTACCCACAGTTCGTTGATGTTTACATCTCATTTAAAGAAAAATAAACCATTAAAACGTATAATATAAAAAATGAGAAGTTCTTTTACTTTTGTGGAACTTACTGGAATAACCCAAAACTGAATGTCTTCTGTGCAATCGCGAAAACAAATCTGTACAGGCTTTTTATTTCATTGAGAAAACAGTTACAGGTACTCCAAATAATAACTTTTTATTCCAGAAGAGTGGGTCTCGATAGATAGCCTCTGTTCGCGCCAATCTCAAAATTACCTTTAATTTTGAATTTTTAAATTAGGGCCGGCTGTATTTTGGTTTCCTCTTGTACATATTTGAATTTGAGATATCGGCCGAATTTGTCCGAGCACGCGTCGCACCGTAGTGCCGACCCGCGGCCTATATCGCGCTTCGCCTTTTTGTACGCTTGGCCTTTTCTCGTTTGCCCTTCGCCGTATTGTACGCTTGGCCTTTTGGCTATGTTTTCGCAGGCGTCGTATTTGAATTCAGTTTGTGACAGAAATTTTCCGTAAGCCGAGACAGTTTTTATTTTCTGCGAGGCTTTTTGTTAAAGGCTAATATTCGGGGTTGAAATTTTGCCAGTAAAAATCTCGGCCCATTTTCTTTGATCTGGCTCAACGAAGGAACCTTTTGCACCAGGAAGGGCGCTGCCGTGCAGCTCCGCTGTGAAGATTGGGGTAACTTGTCCTATTTTTTATCTATACCCTTATATCCTTTTTTTTCTGGAAGCCCCAGAACCAACAGCAGGGAACCGATATCTGCTGGATAGCGTCGTTTTCACATGTTAGTGTGTTAACTTTAGATTTGTTTCATGTTCCTTTATTCAAAATTTAAAATTACCTATACAATCCATTTTTACGGGCACAACAGCCTCGAAATCTCAAGATCTAACGTTTTATAAACTTTGTAAAGGGGAGAAGAGTATATTAAAAACTTTTATGTACCACCATTAAATAAACTTCAAGACCATGTTATCTTTAGATTCCCATCAACGGGGAAATGTTACAGAGAATCTTGGACAAATTGGACCATCATAAAAATGTATGACAAGAAGAGTATACGTTGAAAAACTTATAACGTTACAATTAAAATTTAGTTAATATCTATTCCTTATCAAATGACATTTATTATTTTAATATTAAGTAATTTACCAAATAAATTTTTTTTAACCCTATGTAACACTTTTTTTGTGATAACCTGTATAAAAGTAACTATTAAAGTTTTTGTAGAAATACGTGTTATTCTGGCATTGTTAACAATTTACTCTTGTGGTTATTGATATCACAATTGAAATGTAACTTATCGTTTATATTTATATTTAATTTTATCAATTTATGTATATACTAATTTGCATTGTTTTTTTCTATTGGTGCTTCATATTTTATATTAGAGATTAATTGTATACTTTTATTTTGTGTAAGTGGAAATTTTAGGCAATTTCCTCACAATGTGTTTAAGTATCCGGACTTTGATTCCACAGGGTTGTTTTAGATTTAATTTTGCTATTTGAGCCCCAATTATTGCTGAGATGTGTTTATTATTTTGGTTATTGATGATATTATAAGTATCGTATAAAATAGTAATTATAATTCCAAATATTATATATATAAAAAGTAAAATTGGTATTATAATAGTTGTACTGTTGCTTAAATAGTTTCAGACCATCCAAACGCAATTAGGAATTTAAATCACAATAGATTTATATTAATGCACACTGTAGCACCTATGAAAACACAAACATAAATCAAACATGTGCAATGTGATTCATAGTTAGAAATATTTGAATGTGAATATTAAGTAGTGGAATTTACAACATTGATCTAATAAACGATGCACAAGAAATATAAAAATAACACTTACGAAAATTAAGTTATTGTATTGCCAATCAAATTATTTTGAGTTATTAGTGTAGTAAACTGTTTTAATAAAATCCATCAAACGAATTTAATTGGTTTCCTTCAACCTGCTGTCTCAGCTTCTTTAAGTATTTGGAACTATTTACCTTTAATATAGGTAATGTTGAAGTCTCGGTGGATGGTCGAGCTTCGTACGTTTCTTTGATTGAAATCTTTGTATGATTTCTATATTTGACGCACTCACGGTACCCTAGAGTTCAATATCGTAAATCCAATCGGCTTTAAAACTATTGTATATACAAATACTTTATTGTCCATAAATAATTTTACCTATTAGTCAATACATTTTGGTAAAAATTAATAGTAACAATTAAAACAGCGTAAAGTCACAAAAACATTGTGAAATACTTAAAGTTTAATACACAGTCAGAAACATTTATAATTTGCAGAATAAAGTCAACAAAGAGACATTATCGATATAAAATTAAAACCAAATACAAACAATAATAAAGTCCACAAAGTCTACCTGGCAAACGGTTAAAATCCAACGAAAAAGTACATACTGAAAAACAGAAGAAGAGACTGTTTCAAAAATTAAAAAACAAACACATACAAGCATATCTTAAAAATTTCTTAGCAATGAAAGAAACGAATTATTCGCTCTGGAAGGCTACTAAGAAGATTAAGCAATATTAAGTTATTACATCTCCATTCCACTAGGAAAATAAGTCCTTGGCTAGAACCATTGACAAAAAAGTATTTGTTAAACATCTGTCTAAAGTGCTTACACCACTTCCTTCTGAAGGCACATTAGACAGAATAAATCGACTTTGCCATTTCCTGTAAACTCCTTTTCAAATGTCAACTCCAATTCTTACATTCTCTCCTAAACAAAGCACCCGATCTTGACCTAATAATTTATGAGGTAAATAGAGAATTTCCAATCCCAGCAATAGCTTCCACTACAATTACTTTCAAGATTACCTTAAAACTAAATTATTATCTAACTCAATGGAAAATGGCAAAGATACTCAAAGCAGTTCAAAAAGACAAATTGACACAACGAAAACAAGTCTACGCACCTGACCTTTACTAACAGAAGACTAATATGTCTTTAAGTTACCTTAAACGGCAAGATCCTATGAGATGCCTTGCTATGCACATCAACCGACGTCTGACCTGGCGTACACATATATGGAGTGAAACGCTACAATTAAACCATCAACTGTTTGTTTCTACTTTTTAAATTTTATGGTAAACTAATGCTTATATTTTATTATGTATAGTAATTACGTGTTGGTTGTTTCGTTTTGCTTGATGAAAACTGATGCTTTAATTATCTTGTCTGTTATATTTCCTTGCTATGTGTGTCCTCAATTTATATTTGTTATTATTTGGAAATTGATTTAAATATTGTTGATAATACTGTTGTAATTAATGCTATTATGGCATTAAAGCTATGAATACAATATCCATCTTCTCACCTAATAAATATTTTTATTATTAACAGAATTAATATATAACTGTTTATCAGATAAGTTCCTTAAATTTCTTCAACATACTTGAAGTAATAGTAAAGCATTTTTATCTCTATTGCTTCTTTAAAATTGCTATTTATAGTTTGAGTAATTTTTAAATATTCTTAGCCAAACAATAGATTTTATAAGTAGGAGAATCCATTGAACAGGCCTGTATATGACGATCCTCGCCAATCTACCAGAGAATTGGTCCAAGAAATGAGATGATACCATCACTCGTTATGCTAACTCAATAAATAAAATCCTAAAAGTCGGTGGATTACTATTATTTCATAATCTACCCCTTCAGATTATCATATTTCGGCTCCTCTCTCACAACCTAAAAAATATTTGATTCGACAATTATGTGGAGCTGAAAATGTGGTTAATCAAATTTTTCGATTTAAAATTTACTCCCTCGGGGCACTGATAAACTAATAATAAAGTTAACAAGCAAACGTAATTAATGAAGAGGGTATACGTGGTTTGTCTCGAAAACGCTGAACCATATGGTACAAAATATACGACACTGGCTTAATATTTTCGGAACAGACTGGTTTATAAAAGTATGTGGCGTAATATATTAAAATAATTGGAAAAACTAAATGAACTAATTTGACAACCTAGTAAAAAAATAATTTATACGTGTAACGGCTACAAATTACCATGAAAATATGAAAAAGTGCATGTGAGCTTATAAATAAACATACTATTATTTTCGTGTTATAAAATAACTATTTTATATTTATTTGAAAAAAAAGAAAAGTTTTATACTTAGTTAAAGGTGATTAAAGGTGATTAAAGATGATGTACGAGTACCATATGATTTTTATTCTAATATTTCGTATTAATATACTGAGTAATAAGTCTAGCAAAGTCTTCAATAGATTAAAAGAAACAGCCAAGTAATTTCGAAAAACAACTTTGTGAAATAATTTGGCAAAAATATATTTATATAATATTATAACTACTACATAAAAATAATATAAAAGGAAATAAGCTTCGTAAATATCACTTTCTTTCAATTTGAAAAACCATAAGTGCAAGCAAAAAATAGCACATCGCTAGATTTCGATTTTTTTTTTGTTGTGGAAAATTATATTATCGTACCAAATTTTTATTATTTAAAAAAAAAATTATTACATTTGCATATAATATGTATAAAATTAGATTTACACGAGAAAAAATTATTTTACTGCAAAAATGTTAAAATCAATTATACTATGCAAATAGATTACTCTTGGGCGAATTTTTGAAAAGCCGAATAAATTTATAACTTTCCAAGATTAATAATGGCAACAAAGTCCCATTTTTTATGTATCTTGTTGAGAGAATTCTTTGTTAATATTGTATTACATTCAAAATTAATTTTTTATAGGCTTTGTTGGTGTATTTCCTTTCTCTAAATGAAACAAGAGTACATTTTTCTTTTTACTTCTCTCCTACTCTTTTAGGCTACAAATTAACGGGTAATTTTATGTAGGAATATTTAAGAAAACTTTAAGGTATCATTACAGCCAAAATCCTCAGCATACTAACAGATTATAGGACTTAGAGTTTAGTACGGTGGGCATAAAGTGGTTACAATTAGGTTTTTCGTATCTATTTCAAATCAAATTAATAAGCTTCAAACGTAAATGTGTTATTTAGTATGTGATACTATGACAATTGATCGAAAACCTTTTAGTGTGTGATAACATTCAACGTAGATTATTTTCGAATTTTCTTACATGTTGTGCATTTCATGCAAATTTTGCTTATTGACAGTAAAATTATTATTTCAAGTTCCCAATTATCTGTTGACACTTACAAGGTCCATTATTAAAGGACATCAGTAGGGTAGGACGCGTGAGAGGTTTGCTAAGTAATCAAACATTCCTCATACAGCAATTTTGAGAATTGTTCAATTTTTTTAAAACCAGACTGCAGACAAATTCTTGCTATTCGACTGAAACGTTCTTCTCCTCTCTCGACCTAATTATAATAATAACAGCCGTAGGCAGTACGTCCAAAGTTTAGATTAATAAACGTTGTCTACGTGCTGGACGTCGCGTAAGAAAACTATAAATTACTGAGAAAAAACGACTTGCCCGATGACCAATGAGCACTGAAGTGTAGATGAGTGGAAAAAATACCATAATCAATAAAGTCTATACTCTTTCAAACAAATGGAATAACGTGCAGTACATCAAACTTTCTATACGTAAAAAATTTGATATTAAGTACCAAAGTCGGTAATACTAAATAGATAGTGGATAAACACAAATATTTTCCAAAGCGCTGTGCTTCCATATAGAAGAAATTATTTAGAAGAAGCTTTACGTGTTCTCATGCTAATAACTCAGAAACCTCAAATGTGATTAAGAAATGGCTTACATAAAAAGAGTTTAAGTCTTGGAACGAGCGAGTTAGTTGCCTGGCATATAGTAAACCCAATTGAGTATCTGTTACAATTTTAACGCGAGTAAAGGACCAGTAAAAGGGTATTTTAATGGGTATTATTTAATTAATAAAATTTCCATTTCTTTGAACTTATGTATCGGTAAAGTAATTGCTGTTGAATCAATCTTATTATTATTTAAGTCTTTCTGTTGTTAACCTATTGAAATGATTTAGTTAGCATTATTTAGTAAATCTAAAAATATTTATCGTGCCACCGGGGTGAATTGTGCACATCTACTGCAATATAGACAACAAAACATGAATATAATCACTCTGCTAAAATAGTCTGTCTATAAATTGTTGAAACTAACGAGAAAGATAATAACCTTTTCTTTGATTTTTTCCTTACTTTTACTTTACGACTAACAAAAAATGTATCTACTCTTGTGGTTTATTTATTTTTCCACATACGAATGACCATAGCTACTAATTTACTATTTTTTTCAGAGAATGTATTATTTATTAATAACACTAATCTTATTTTTAGCCTTGCACTATTATTGTGGTGCAAATATTTTAAAAAGTACTGTATTATATATTTCTGAAATGTCGGTATCATATTGTCCGGGTGGAAGTTGGGCTACCAAAAAAATTTAATTGTTTAGATTATTATTACTTTTTAAAAACTATAATGATCGTTTTAAAAAATGATCACCAGTTTGATATCTGCAAATTCTGTAGTCGAGTTTCTGAAAAAACAATTTTAAAAACATAGATAACTATAAAAGGTAGATAAATCAAATAAAAAAAGTTAGATTATTTACACAATTTAAGCTTAGAATTTTAATTTTGACGCAATACGACATGTATGCTTGCAATAGTTTGCGTACTTTCGTATGCCCGGTGCTTTTCCATATCCACTTACAGGGCGGATAGCTCTTAAACCTATTGCTTTGCTTTCGACAGGAAACTGATTTTTAATTTTTTTTTTTGTTAAAAATATTTTTCCAAGAAAATGCAAAATACATATCCCAGTTTTGGATAGAATGGTCCACAACCAGAGCAAGAATTTAGAACATTTTGCACATTGTTAAAATTATTTTTAATTGAATGCATATTTTGAATGTATACCTTTCGCAAAATTAACATTTAAAAAAATACACACATTTTTTGTTACTTCAATATATTTCGAACAAATATAATTATTTTTGGTTTTGAATCTGTCTGACTGGCAAACTCGATCAACTAAACTTAATGAACTGGAGAGTCTACAAACTTACTAATCCTGAAATTGTTAATAAAAAATGCAACATACTTATTTTGGTTGTTGTTTCAAGGCTTTAAAGCGTTTTCATAGAACACATTCCTTTTATATATAATAGAAACGAAACAACATGAAGAGTCCTATTTTTAGTGGAATTTAGGAATTTAGGGATGAAGGTGCAGCTTATATTAGATAACCATAGCTGTGGTGGCCAATACTCTGTTGCTCGAGATTTAGTTTTTATCTGTCCTAGCACTAACGGAATTACATGTTTAGCGGCTTTGCTCTTTTAGATATAATCGATTGAAGTTTCATTCTAAGCCGGATTGGAAATCCATCGCATAAGAGGGATTTTGGGTTTAGAGCCAAAATTCGCAAATAATAAAAGTACATAAAATTTCGGCTATTTTAAGAGAATATTGTTTTTTTTAAATTATTTTTTATTAGATATACTATCTGGATAATTTCACTGCAGTTTTTTGTGTTAAGTCTCCAAATATCGAAACTATAAATTTATGGGCATATTGAATATAAAAGAATCTTAAGGACACTTTAACTACGTAATTCTTATCGCATTTAAGCAAAAATCTGAAAATAAATAGAAATTCTTTATGAATGCGTGACAGAGATGGCAGCACTGAACGGCATACAGGACTCTAGCGGCAGTGGCGAGAGTGAGGACTGTTTTTGATACTTAAAATGGCGACGTTGTTATTACAAGAACAACGTGTAATCATTCGTTTTTTTCATTTTCGTGCTGTGGCGCCGATTGACATTCATCACTAGTTGAGTGAGACGTGATATTGGTGTTATGAATGTGTCTAATGTTTGAGGGTGCGACAGTTCAAAGAAGGCAGAACGTCATGTGACAACGAACCAAGAGAGTAGAGAAATTAGTTTTGGAGGATCGCCCAATAATTGTACACACAATCCTGTATGAAGACCTAAAAATGCGAAAAATGCCCTCCAGCTGGGTGCCACAAATGCTGACAACGTTGAAGTGATTTCTCATGTTTCCTACCACTTGACCGGGATCCTAGCGACTTTTGGCCATTTCCAACGATGAAAGACAATGCCCGTGGTCGCAAATTCACCAGTCGCGCCGCCATTGTATCAGCGATTTTCCAGTGGTTAAAAGAGACTCCTAAAGAAGCTTTTGCAGCGGCCATGGAATCAAAGTTCTTATGTCGTGAAAAATGTGTACGGCTGTAGAGAGATTACATCGAGAAGTGACACAAGTTTTACAGTTTTCGTGTGATTAGTTCGTGGGAAAAAATGGAGGTGTTATTGCTTGGATGCACCGCATATGTTAGTTCATAATATAAAAATTACAGATACACTTTAGAACTAAACGGTTTAAGTTTGCACTAATTTCAGAATACGCAAAAGTATCATCTGTAAGTCCTTTTTCATAATCATAACTTTTTAACAGAAACTGTGCTAACAGTGTGCGAACTGACTTTTTTGACGAACTTACTACAAACTCTTTATAAAATGTCTAAAATAAAACTACAATAAACTGCTTTACATGTTTTCAGAACCGATTTAATGTATTTTTTAATTTCCATATAAATACTAAACTATTATAAAATAAAATAACAACTAAGATTTGGAAAACAAACTCAATATCAAAACATAACATAAAAGTAATTAAAGTGTTACCATAAGAAATCCAATGTGAAAGCTAATATAAAGGAAAAAAATTAAAAAACTGATTTTAAAGAGTAAACAAATATAAACAAAGAATTACTTGTGAAAAAGAGGAGAACAGAGTACAAAATCTAAAGTATAATACTGAAAAAGTAATTGTAGCTAGTGGAAAAAGACAAATACATGAGACACTAATTAAAGAGCAATTATGAAATTCCAGTTAAGATAATAGAATGAACATAATTGGAAGTAAAAAAATAAGAAAATGGTTTGATGGAAATTGTAAGCGCGTAATAGAAGAAAGCAGAGTGGCAAAATATATCGAAAAAAGAAAAAACAATATAAACAAAAAATCGAAACAAGTTAATAAAGCAAAATAAGGCAAGAATATAAAACTATAATACCAAAACGTGGGCTGCCAGATAACATGGTATCAGCCCAGAACTGTGACGTAGAGATGTAGGAAAATCTTAATTGACATTAAACAGGGGATATTCAGTAATGAAAAAAGTACTTTGAAGAGTTAGTAAATGCACAAAATAATAGTATTAATGAAAAATTACAAAAAAAGACAGAATTAAAAAAACATAAAACTAACAGAACTTAAAATATCCCCCTAACACATGGAGAAATAACATAAATAATAAAAAAAATAAAAAATTGAAATAATGACAAAATAAGATAATCATAGAATTGATAAGACTATGAAGAACAAGTCGTTATAATAGTTTTATACAGCATTATAAAAAAAAGAAAAGAAATACATTCCAAAATATTGGAATTTGGCAATTGTTGCGCAAACTCGCGAGAGTATAGTAAGACAAAGTGCAAAAACTTCAGAAGGATAGCGCTATTAAATGTTAGTTACAAAATATTTAGCCAATTATTACAAAAATAAGTGTATAGGTGGAAGAAATAGTGGAAGAGTATCAAAATGCGGATTCAAATGAGGAAAATCGACAATATATAATATTTTTACAATTAGGTAAATCTAGGACAATTTTTATGAGCCAGATAATAAAGATATAATTACAACTTTGTAAGAATTAGAAATATTAGTAAAGCAGACCAGATTAGTCAAAATCTATTAGAAATGAAGATTAAAGTAAGAATACAGAATTAATGTTCAGAGAAATTTATCATTTATGAGGGTTAAGGCAAGTACACTCAATACTTTCTAATTTAGTGTTAAAAAAATTATATGAAGCTCTTTCGTTAATCTGATAAATTTTAATAAAGAAAGTCAGATCTTAATTTATGTCTACGTCATAGATCTGATCACCAGAGCTAAAAAGAGCTCGAAAATCTATATAGACGCTTTAAAAAAGCTGCAGCGATACAAGAATTAAGGATGCATAAGAAAAAACTAAATACATGGTCACAACAAGGAATAGAGAGGACCTGAAACATTAAAAAAAGTAGAGTTCAACAACCCTAATTTCAAAGTAGCTAAAAAATTTCAAATACTTGGGGTAACAGAAAAAAATAAAATCATTATTAATATAAAAAGTGTATAAAATAGTTATCAAGCCGGTAATGATGGATGCAACGAAAACGTGGTGCTTCATAAGCAAAGAAAAGTGTGAGTTACAACGTTGGGAGCAGAAAATACCGAGGAAGATATTTGGGTAGGTAAACGAGAATGGAATATAAAAAATAAGGATAAACCATAGGTGGGAATTGTTGTTTAAAAGTTGGTTAGAACATTTAGGTCGTATGGAAAAAGCGTGAGTGGCAAAGAAGACACTAATAAGAAAATTAGAAGGTAAAAGAGCAAAAGACAAGCCTAGAAAAATGTGGACGTAGAAAGTTGGAAAAGATTTGAGAAAGTTTAGAGTTCAGAAATGCACTTGAGTGGCAAAAAATCGAACAGTAGAAAAAATATCAGAGAAAGCAAAGAAATATTTATAAAATAAAGAAGACGTCAAGAGAGTTATGAAATAGATGGTCACTACTCACTATAAGATTGGTTTTACTAAGCTTGTGTGAAAGGCTTTGGCCCTTTATAGTATAAAAGTCAACTCGATGAACAGCTGTTAGAAATATTTTACTATTTGCACATAATATGCGACTGTTCTCGTGACCAACAGAAAAAATTTGAGTGGATTTTAAAAACATGAACTAACTCATAGTTTTAATTGATAATAAACCCTCCGAAATGATCAACATAAATTGAACAATAAGCATACAAATATCGAACGAGTGACTTTAATTGAGTGGTTAGCATGTTCAATTTTTAAAAATAATGTTCTTGCAAAATCCTTTTATGATAAAAAGAGAGCAAGGTTTAAGATTACGAAGATAGTTTCCTTAGTGGGCTCATTCACGAACGCATTGTAACGAGGTTATGCTTTATGGAGTTTTTAGCAAATACAGTCCAGTCAAATTAGCGAAAATACCCCGCTTTTTTGCAAAAATTAAGTGCAGCTTGAAAAAATTCCTAAAAAATAGGAAAAATTCAGCAGAATTGAATGGAATACTTTTCTAAAACTTTCAACGTCCGCTTAACTTTCAAAATGGTGGCCAAAAACACTTTTTTCCATTTAAAGAAAAACTACGCGTTGTAAAAAGACAAGTTTGGATAAAAATTATAGGAATTTTTAATACAGATCGAATAAGCTCAACCCGGTTTCTATCAATAAACAAATTAATTAGTTATTGTAAAAAAACGCTTAAAATCGCGATTTTTTCAAACACCTGTATCTCTTTGAAAAATTAAAAATTCCTATAATTTTTATCTAAAACTTGTCTTTTTGTCAGTTGATGTTGGAGGAACTTCCACTGGCTTTGCAAGTGCTGCGGGATGGATTGCTTCTTACAAAATCTGCTCATCTTATAACACGATATATTGTAAAAAATTGGCGTTGCTTAATAAATTGTTTGGGTGGGAGGATTTGCTTATGAAATATTAGAAATACGTAAGAAGCGTTTTTGCTACAAGAATACAATGCACCACTGCATCTGTAATTTCTGTACTAACAACGTACGATTAAATTTTTTGGGGCATTCTCAAATATGTTTATTGCCAAAAACTGTAATATGTCACCTTAGAGACAACAGAATAGCTAACGTTGTCTAGAATAACGTTATAAAAACAACAGCCCTCAAGAATACCACGCTTCTTTTACAGTAATATAAATAATTGATAGTTTGTGTGTCTGTGATTATGATGACAACACTAAACTGCTGGTATGTATCAAATAAGATTATTTATATATAGAATATAATTCTTATTACTATAGTGAGAAGCCATATAAAAAAACTCACAAAACGTTGATCGTAACCTGTACCTTGGAACCTTGGGTAATGCTACTTGAGGATAAAACTGAATTTGCAAGGGCATTTATGCTGATGGTAAGGATAAGGTTGTGATTGTTTGATATAGCATGTTCTTGTATCTTGAATATTGTAGCTGTACAAGAATATAAA
This sequence comes from Sinelater perroti, assembly GCA_036346155.1. Taxonomy (NCBI): domain Eukaryota; kingdom Metazoa; phylum Arthropoda; class Insecta; order Coleoptera; family Elateridae; genus Sinelater; species Sinelater perroti. The sequence goes on from JARFIY010000276.1 coordinate 2,139,605, forward strand.
TAGATGTTTAAAAACATACATGTAAGAGTCGCAAGCTTACAAATCCAATGAGAGCTGTCATAACAAATAGCTAATTGATTGACGCATTTGGTTAAATAAGTTTTCTCAAAAGAAGTGTATTAGAAAATAATAAAGAGCTCTTGGTTCACAAAGTTCTTCAAAGTAGGTGAACTCAAACACATGGGATTCGAAGACAAGATGCCGGCGTTTTTAAGAAGAAAAGTAATCTTAGTGACATTCACGTAAAGAAATTTCAATAGTGCAGTTCAATAATATAAATCACGATATTAAATTCCACAACCATTTGATTAGTATCATTTAACGGAATCAGTTTTCTATTTGGCTGGCGTTGTAGCAGTTATTTTCAATCGTTACTTCGTTGGAATGAAGAAAAGTGTAACAGCAAAAGTATATAGCAGCATGGCACATTGAGAAACAATCTGGAAATGTTGGTTAATGACAATGGATTGAATTTAAGACACTTAGCTTTGTAGGCTTAGATCCAATTTAACTCTCAATAAAGTTCACTATATCCAATTTACACATACTGAGTCGTATTATACAACCAGAGCTAATTAGAACGTCTACACAATTAAAATTAAAAGTCACTGCTCCTTAAGAATAAAAAGAAATCAATGCACAGGAACTTTACAAAATAAATATCGTATATGTTAGTTGACTTAGCAGAAAGTTATGATAATGTATTAAAAACAAACAGCACGGAAATACCTTAAAAGTAATTTTCCTGTATCAGGTCTTTCGGTATATGAGATAGATAATAAAAATGAGACGAGACAACTCGCAAAATCAGCATAAACGAGTTAGGTTGGTTAATAATGGTAAGGCCAACTATTCAGTTTGTAAACGAGGTATCTAAATTAATATTATTGAGAACAAACTATGAAGAACGTTACTACAACTCTGGACAAAAGTATGATGCACGCTATAAAAATCGAGAAGATATTTTAAAGGCATATTTGGGTGGTTTCAACTGGAACCTCCTCGTTCATGTAATGGAAACAAACCCAGCGGCTAGGCTAGGTCTTTGGTCCCGTCGGCAGTTGGCCGTACGTGGGCAACAAACCATCTAAACTTGAGACTAATTTCGAAATAAATATAATTGCTACGTAATAAAGTATTTTAAACTCCTTCAAATATTTTTCTTATTTGACTTTTTTTACACCATAGAATTAATTTATACGCGATAACAAAAAAGTAGATTAGTTTTACTTTACTATTTATTAACTATTTGGTATACAATGTTTTGTTGGTCCACCTTTAGGCTTAATAACAGCAACTATTCTTTTGCAAAAACAGCTATCTTTCGACATTGTTCCGGAGTAAGCATAGCCCGTTCTTCTCGTAAAATATTTTGAGGCATTTTTTTGGTTACTAGTTATGCTTCCTTATTGTTCCGCTTTAGTGTACTCTAAATATACACAGCAGAGTTCAAATTTCAACATTGAGCATAATCTTGTTAAAATTTAATGTTTTCCGTATTGGTGTTACTAAAATGTTTGTAAAATATAAGTGCACAGCCGTTTTCAGCACAATATAGTATCCAATGTTCATGCATCCCTCACAAAACAACCATTCTCTTATGGCGGTGGCCGCCATACAACCGCAGATCATTACGCTGTCCCCTCGGTGTTTGGCTATAGACACAATATGTTGGGGAAGGCAATCTTCACCTATTTGCCGTTTCACTTAATTCAGGGGTTCCAAACATTTGAACAATTGCCAAATTTAAATATTGTTAAATTACATATGTCTGAGAATATAACAGATCTATTGTTGTTTTTTAAACGTCAAGAATAATAATAAAATTGACTCATTAAGCTTACCTTAAAGTTAGATTCGTCGTGCCGCAAAGCATTTGCTCAATTTTACTTTGTTAAATGTTGGTGATGTAAGCATCAAAATGAGTTTTTTTGTTTTTATTTGAAAGCCATGGCTTCTTTATGGCTTTAAAACCCTCTAGACCTGTTTTTCTTAGCTTTATTTTTATGGTTCTAACATCAAAATGTCGGACAATTTATGTACACGTTGTGGCAGCAAACTCTAAAGAAATTTTTCTCGCGTTTGAAGAACTCCTAAATTAATTTTCGGTTTTTGGTTACAGAAATTACACTTTTTTAGCTATCGTTTTACATGTGATCTAGTGAATGACCTTAATAAGTTTTATAGTACTTTGAATGAAAATGAATATGACTTTCCCTATTCACATAAAAGGTAAATCCGTAAATATTTCTAAACAGTAAGTGTCCTTTTTTAGGCACTTATACTCTATAATAACTAGTACCTCAAACTCACTTCACGCATCAACAATAACAAGACATGCACTCTCACTAAAAGCAAATTAAAATATTTGTATACAAAACATACATTTTGAAATTGTTTGTGGACCTTAAATGAAAGTGTACACCATTTACACATTAGCGTAAAGTCATTGGTAATATAATAACAATAATATAAACGTCTTTGTCATTTAATTGTTACAAATATGAGGGTATCTCCTACTTTTGGCCACAGCTGTGTAATATTCTGGTTAGATTTAAACTATCTTTTTATGAGTTGAATGTTGAAAAGGTATAACCTTAATCAATGCGGAGTAATGTGTTTAATATAATATACAGCATATAACCATACAACAAATCAACCGGAAAGGGCAACAAATAGATTCTCCCATATACTCTTATCCTAAAATCGGCAGTGAATTAATAGATAATTAGCATTAAGCATAGTTTCAATAATGAGCGGTTTTAATAGCATATGTCTCGGGCACTTTAAATGAGAGATTGTTGTAACTTTTTCTTGACAACTAAATAAATTGTTGGCAAAACGAATAAAATAGCAAGAAAAATTAAATGTGCTAAAATTAATTCATTATTAGCACAAACTTAAAGTTACTTTTTAATTTTGGTACTGTCTAAATGGTACTTGTCAAAGTTCTATTATAATGATAAGATTCAAGAAGTGTTCCTGATAATAATAAGGGCAAAATAGACTATATGACATTCTGATTGAAAAAATGTTAAAGAGATCCAACAACTATGTCGAGAAGACTCCGGTATGGCAATAGCATAATTTATCAAATAATTAAGTACTTAAGTCGAAATCTAAGTAGGATTATTATAAAAGTCATTAATCTATTGAACAAACGATTCTTAAAAGGTACAAATAAGCTAAATATTTGCGGAGTGTTGTTCAGAGATGAGGATCATTATAATTATAGTGAATATGTAAATCAACAAAATTTTAAAATATGAAGTATCGGAAACATACATGTTGCTGTAGTATCTAAACAGGCAGATGATATGAAATGTGGCGTGGCTGAGCTCTGAGCGTATGTTTGGTTGCTGATCTTTAGGATAGTTTTGCATATCTTACTTTTGTAAGGTCACCGCACTGATTTACCCCACTGTTATTATTTGTAAATAGAGAAATAGAGCTGGTGATAAGAAAAATCGCGCAGCGAAAGTGCTTAAAAATTCAACTTTGTAATACAATTTACTTACTAGTGCAAACAACCGGTAAAAAACTACAAGTACCGTTATTTGTCTCCAGTGCGGAAACGTTTTATAAGCAGTAAATATTATCGTAAGATTTTAAAAGATTAGGTTAAGATAACAAGGTCATCTAAGTGCAAAATATAAATTCACCAATTCGCGGTTACCAGAATGCATAAAATTCAAGTGAATGCGGCTAAAATAGAAAAACATTTATATTAAAAATCACAAGGAGAATGAAGAAGGCTCCGAAGACGAACTATTTCAGGATGAGGGCAATAAATCAAGAAAAAGAACTTCAGAGCTGGAACTTGCAGAATTTGCAAGCTTCAATGGTAAAATTAATAGGCGATTTGAGATATAAGATAAGAGAGAATAAGAAAACAATCACAATGAAATTAGAAAAATTAATAAAGAAGTTAAGCAGCTAGGGAGAAATTAAAATTAAAGAAGAGAAACGGAAAAAAGATAAAAAGGAGATGAATAATAGGATCTATGTACTGGAAAAAGTTACAAGTAGAGGAAAAAGAAAAATAATATAATTATCAGTGGTGTAGGGTTGAAAACAGAAGACTTAAAAACGGAGTAGGTGGTATGTTTCGGAATGAGATGGGGATATCAATAAAAACCAAAACCGTATACAGGATAGGTAAAAATCCAAACAAAAGCAACATACTAGTGGAGCTACCGAATAGGGACGAGAAGAAAATTGTTATGAAGAATAAGAGCAAATTAAAATGTAAAGATATATTTATAGATAACGATCTAACAAAAACAGCAAAATATTCAGGCTAATATTAGAGAACTTGCAGGGAAGAAAGGAAAAAGGAAAAATAGTAAAAATAGGTTATCAAAAAGTAAAAATAAACGAGATATGGTATTATTGGGATGAGCGCAAGGAGGTGTTTCGCAAGGAAAAGGAACCTCCACCTTGGAACCATTAAAAAGAAAAATCTCATGTATTGGAAGAAAAAAAGACGACCACTTCAGCAGCGAATATGGAGACGATTAGAGATATAGAAGGAAAAAATGCCCTAGAAAAGCTGCCATTAAAGGAGTAAGCGACCGACCCTCATAATTAATGTAAGATAATAGTAAAATATATATAAGAATAATGAATGTAAGAACATTATTAGGCGAGAGAAAGAAAGTGAACTGGAGGAAGCTCTGAAAATATAAGATGTGACATACTAGGAATAGCAGAAACAAGATTATTTGGCGAAAACATTAGAAAGAAGTAGTGGACGTTTTTTTACTATATGGGTCAAACATAAGGTCTTAAAGGAGTAGGATTTATGATAAGGAGCGAGTTAAAAAATAACATACAATTAATTAAGGAATTTTCAGAAAGAATTGCTGTATTACAATTAAAATTAAATAAGAAAATTGATATGGTTATCATACAAATATATGCTCCTACTAGTGTTAGTAACGAGGAGGAATAATATGGTTTCTACAATCTATTAGAAGAAGTAATAGCAGATTTTAATTGTAAGAACAGGAATATTATTGTTATGGGAGATTTTAATTTTTATTAAAAAAAAACATTAGAGAACCATATGGCTATGGAGCACGAAATTACGAAGGTGAGAGAATTATGGATTTTGCAGCCAGACACCCATTAATGAAGAGCAGGGAAAAGATAGACATGGAAAGCACCAAATAGAGCAAAAAACTAAATTGACTTCATTATGACAAATAAAAAATACGTAATACATGAAACATCAGTACTTAATAAGTTTAATTTTCATTCGGATCATAGATTGGTGAGAGCTGTCATTGCAATAAATGAAAATAAAGAAAGGGCAAGGTTATTCACAGGCACAATAAGATAAAATACACTGATTTTAATTGAAGGCCTATCAAAAGCAACTTGCAGTTAGGGCAGCCAATCTGGAAGTTAGGAATGAAAGAGGCTGCGAGTCAACTGAACAGAAACGTAAGTGTTAAACAAAATAGAATCTCAGAGGAAACAAAAGCTATGATGAATTAAAGGAAAGAAAGCATTAACCTACAAGGGCATTAATAGAACATCGTGAGTACAATAAAATGACTAAACGAGCGGTAAGAAAACATTTAAGAAATATAAAATGCAATTGTTCAAGAAATAGTGGAAGAAAGCAACTCAACAAAAAAAATGGCCGAAAAATTCTAAACAGGAAAAACCTGGATACCAAGAATAACGAATCCCGCTAACAATAAAAAGGAATATGATAGAAATAAAATACTAAAAATAGCGACTAACTACTACAGAGAAATATATAAAAGTAATGGAACAAATAATCAAGTTGTGAAAGTTACTTACAAGAATATGAGAACAGAAATAACTAAAAAAATCTGGTGTGAACATCACACGACTTTTATTATCCTATTATTTGGGTAATTCTGGCAAAAATCCTAGGCTAAAATTTTTTTTCGAGTTCCTATTTTACTAACTTTTACTTTAAATTCATGTTTATCTCGTAATAACAAATCATTTTTATTTTCGTGAATTTTTTGTATCTTCAACCGTTTAGATTCGCGCGTTTGCGATTGATTTTGCGACCTTGCGACAAAGGCTAGCCTGATTTTACCAAAAGTTCTCATGCATCCCCTACTAAGTAATTGCACACCAAATTTCAAGTCTCTAGCTCTTACGGTTCTCGAGATATCCTGTTTACTGACAGACCGACAGACACACACACACACACACACACACGAACCAATGGCCCAAACCAACTTTTTTGGTGTCGTGAGGCTATATTTCGTCCAGAAATGTGAATAACTGGGTAGTTCAAATTTCCGCCGATTACATTACTTTCCTTATTATAAGATAAGGAAAGCAAAAAATCTGAGATAAGAAAAACCATAAACAAACTTAAAAAAAATAGGAAAATACCAGAGACTGAAAAATAAGAAGAGAGATGTTAAAATTTGGAAGAAAGAAATAATTGAACAACTATTTGGGTTGTTTAATAAAATATTAGAAACAGAATTTATCCCAAAGCAATGATATGTATCGACAATTATAGGTATTAATACATATAAAAGGCGATATTAAAAATATTGCGAATTATAGATCTATAAGCCTAATTTCTAACATATATAAAGGTATTAGCCACCGTCATACACAGCAGGATATACCCAACCTTAGATAAAAATCAACCCTGAGAACAAGCAGGGCTCAGAAAATCCTTCTCTACTATAGACCATTTATATAATATAAACCAATTAATTGACAAAATTAACGAGTACAATATTCCTCTATACATAACCCTAATTGACTACACTAAAGCCTTCGATTCTATTGAACATGCAAGCATATAACAAGAGTCACAAGATCAGGGTGTTAGCAGCAAATGCATTGGTTTGATTAAAAAATTGCATGAGAGATCTGAGTCATGTATAAGAACAGAAAGGAAAGGCCCAGCATTTCAAATTATCAAGGGAGTTAGACAGGGGGGCTCGCTATCCGCAGTACTATTTAATGCCGCATTACAAAATCTTTTTAAAAATTTGAAATGGGAGCAGCGAGGAATTAATGTTTCCGGAAACTGGCTAACAAATTTGAGATTTGCGGATGGTGTGGTGTTGTTACAACAGCCGAAGCGGAGGAAGACAAAATAGAAGAGTTCTACGAATCTCTTAAAAATACATTGAACCAACTAAAAAAGCAAGAACTAACTCTTATTATGGGAGATTTAAACGCTAAAATAGGCCAAGATAGAAGCGGAGAGCATATCGGTGAATACGGACTGGGAGTACGAAATGAGCGGGGAGAGCGACTTAAAATGTTCGTAGAAGAAGAAGACTTTGTTATCCTTAATACATTATATAAGCTACCACCAAGAAGACTGTACACATGGACCGCCCCCACCAACCCCGACGAACCCAAAGAGAAGAGAGTACGAACCCAAATCGACTATCTTCTAATAAACAAACGTTATCGCAATAGCTGTTTAGCCGCCAAAACATACCCTGGAGCGGACATTGCATCAGACCATTGCTTATTAGTAGGAAAATTCAGATTAAAACTAAAGAAATGCTTGAGAAAAATTGTAAAAAAGAAATGGGACCTTAGTAAAATAAGTGATAGCCCGCAAACGCGTGGGAATATGACACAAGAACTAGGTGTAGCATGTGAACAGAGTATAAACAAAAACCAAACGGTAGAAGAAGCACTTCGAGACATGACAACATCCTTTGACAAAATCGGAGATAAGTATCTGACAGTACAAAACCGAAAGAAAAAAAGTGGATGACTGACGAAATCCTACAATTAATGGATGAAAGAAGAAAAGCAAAAAATAACGACACCAGATACAAAGAAATCTAGAAATTAATAAAATACAAAATAAGGATGGCTAAAGAAACATGGCTAACAACACAATGCAAAGAAATTGAACAATTAGAACAAAAACAGGATGCATTTAACATGTATAAAAAAGTAAAAGAAGCTGCAGGAATCTACAAAGTAAACAATACAACAAGGCTACTCAACAAGGACGGAAAAATAATTATAGAACCAGACGCAAAAATTTCTGCCTGGCAGAAATATGTTGAAGACCTTTTCGAAGACGTTGATAGATCAGATGAACCTCAAGAATATCCAGAAGTAGAGCCCTTACCCATCACCACCGACGAAGTGGAAAAATGTATAAAACAGTTAAAAATCGGAAAGGCTCCAGGCCCTGATCATATACATACCGAATTTTTAAAAATGATGGACGAAGCGAGTGTAGAATGGCTAGCAAAATTTTTTAACATTATCTATACCACCGGAAAAATCCCTGAACCGTGGTTAAGATCAACATTTGTGACAATCACCAAAAAACCAAATGCTAAATATTGCTAAGATTACCGCACCATCCACCTTATGAGTCACCTCCTAAAATTATTTCTAAAAATTATTCACCGCAGAATTTTTACAACGTGTGAAGCACGAATAAGTAAATAACAGTTCGGATTCCGCAATGCCTTGGGAACTCGCGAAGCTATTTTTAGCCTACAAGTTCTGTTTCAAAGAGCCAGAGATATAAATCATGACATATATGCTTGCTTCATCGATTATCAAAAAGCCTTCGATAAAGTCCAACATAATAAACTAATAGACATACTTCAAGAAATAGGCCTTGATAATCGAGACATAAGAATAATAAGCAACCTTTATTGGAATCAAAAAGCAGCAGTGCAAACTGGCAACATGATATCAGAAGACATCAAGTTAAAACGCGGTCTCAGGCAAGCATGCGCACTTTCTCCTCTTCTGTTCAACGTGTATTCGGAACACATCTTTCAGCAAGCTCTGGGCAGCATAGATGATGGAATCAGAGTCAACGGAGAAATATTAAATAATTTTAGATATGCGGATGACACGATAATGTTTACAAACGACATCACCAGTCTCCAACGAATTATGAACAGAATTACAGAAGTTAGCAAGCGGTTCGGACTGACCCTAAATACCAAAAAGACCAAATATATGATAATTACAAAAAATCACATTGTTGACACCGGATTAACCATTGACAACAACAGGATCGAACGTGTGCGAAAATATACTTACCTTGGGACAACAATCGATGAAAACTGGGACCACTCACTGGAAATAAAGTGTAGAATTGAAAAGGCGAGAGCAGCGTTCGTAAAAATGGCCAAACTATTCAAGTGCCATGAATTATCTTTACCCATTAAATTAAGACTACTGAGATGTTATGTCTTCAGCGTATTGCTGTATGGAGCAGAGACGTGGACACTGACAGAGGCATCAAGACGAAAAATAGAGGCCTTCGAGATGTGGTTGTACCGCAGAATCCTCCGTATATCTTGGACAGAGTATGTAACCAACCACACCGTGCTGAGGAAAATGGGGAAACAAGAAACAGAACTCCTCACAACAATAAAAGTTCGTAAGCTGGAGTATCTAGGGCACATCATGCGCAACAATCAGAGATTTGGGCTCCTACAATTGGTCCTCCAGGGTAAGATCGAAGGAAAAAGAAGCATCGGCAGAAGACGCATATCGTGGCTGAAAAACCTGCGAGTATGGTTCAATACAACAACAACTGGACTATTTCGTGCCGCTGTTGATAAAGTCCGTATTGCCATCATGGTTTTCAACATCCAAAACGGATCGGAACTTTAAGAAGAAGAAGTGGTGTTGTTAACGTCATCATTGAAACGAATTCAAAAAATGCTAGAAGAGCTAAATCAGAGCAGTAAAACGATAGAGTTAAATATTAATTTTGGAAAAACACACATACTAACGAGTAAAGGGCCCGTAGAAATGTTAATAGATGGAAAACATATTAAATCAGTGGTATATCTGGGGCAGTTGCTATTGTTTAAAAATAGGCAAGAGAACCAAATTAAAAGAAGGATAAATCAAGGCTGAAAAAAATTTATATTTAAAAGTGATATGGCAGTGACATTAAAAAAGAAGTGTTTAATAAATGTGTGTTACCGACAATAACATATGGTGCGCAAACCTGGACATTAACTGAAAAATCGATAAACCACCTTTCAGTGACTCAAAATAAAATGTTAAGAGCTATCCTAAAAATTAAGTTAGGGGACCGAATACTAATTAAAGTTATAAAAAAGCGAATAGGAACGCGGGGCATAATAAAAAACTGTAAAGTGTTAAAATGGAATAGGCCAGGCCATCTTGCTAGAGCAAAAAACAGGTGGGCGAACATTATAACCAATTGGAGGCCTGCACTAATAAAAAGAAGGAGGCATAGAAGGATAGAATAAGAAGGGTAGAATAAATAGAGGAATTCGCAGGAAAAGATTGGATGGCAAAATCAAGAAGCAGAGTATGGTGTAAGCATAATGGGGAGGCCTGTGTCCTACGTCGGGATTCACTATAGGCTACTTATTATTAGATTGTTCCACGTTCCCACCTTACAAAAATTTGATGGAAGGCGAGTACAAAATTGTCAGCCTAGGATGCAAGCTCTCGTGTATTCAAGAATGGTAATTATTTAATAGTTAAGCGTTAGTGATGACAGAGTGAAGAGTTATGCAAGTTGATTGTGACATACTAGAAAGGATTGAACGTGACCATGTCTTCTTTGTTCACCTAACTTAAACTCCATATTCTGTATTTTAAATGCGACAAAGAACAAATTCCATAAATAACTTCAAGAAACTTTATAGTGCATTTTCTATAGAACAAGATAACAGAGAAAGCATTCAACCCCACATTATCAAGCAATCAAAAGAAAACATTTTAAGAATAGTTGCCAGTCTACATTTTCACTTAATGTCTGCTTTTTATTTGATTTTCTGCTCACAATACAATGCCTATCACAATACTCTATAATTATTTTTATATATTTTGGTGTACTACTTAAAATTACTAAAAAAATATTAATAAGGAGAGATTAATGATCAAGAAATTGTTTGAGTAACAGAACCTTCTTGCAATTTATTTATAATTATGTTAGTTGGATCTTTTATAAATAATTAAACTGAGCAAATAGTTGCACGTAAGTAAATATAAATTTGTTAACTATGGTAAATGTATACCAACATCATTTCGATATTACTAAAGTGATACGTGATACATTAATAATTTAGTAAAATTCAACCGATTCTAAATGCATATATAGAAAGCAAATTAATATTAAAGCAAAGCTAGGTACGAAGTATTTACAGATACGCTACGTTCGCCATCTGTTTGCTGAGACAACACATTAAGCCAGAAGAGGGTAATTCAAAGGGTAGTTCCGCTCCAGTGAAGAGAACTGGAGGGTGCTAACCTCAACCTTATTGGTATTAAGCGTATACAGCGGTACATTACGCTAAGATTAGTACATTTTCTGTCCAGAATTTACTGAAACGCCAGAAAGGTACGTCTGAGTTTCGAAGAACTGCGATGTTAATCAGCGAACTTGTTCTAGTCCAATAAATTTGTTAGCTTCGTGTTGTGCGCTATTAGTTTATCAGTTTTCATTATCAATAACAGGTAGCATGTCTACTTACGAAGGGTTTGGGGCAGCTTTCTTTTTGGTTACTGTTAATTTTACTAAGCGATAACTGACTAAAACACTTTCAGTTCACGATACTACACTTACACATACAAGAAACGAATAAAATAATGAAAACAATTTTAAAGTTTCTATGTTTACTTGTCACAAACATTATTTTTTATTTTAGTACCTCTGAGTGACACAAGTGAATGGTTTATAAAAGTTATGCCCTCCCACTTTACCTTACGTAAACATAGCAAACGTTGCTTATTGTTCCATTACTTTAATCGTCTCTGTTAAGCTAAAATCTGACCCTAGGACTGTCAGCCGCCACAGTTAATTAATGATTCGTTAAGAAAGCCAATTGGTAAGTACAACGTGGCGACGAACGAGAACAACGGCGAAAAATATGTCTTACTTACTTAGCATGCAGTGCGGCACGGAGAGAAGGGTGCAGAGCAGAGAATATATGGAAAAGATAAGAAGACATGAAGAACAGACGGACACAGATGTATTCGACTACGCCTTACCACCAGACATCTCCGGCTCCCCCAGTTCGACGTAGAAGAGCACGTCCTTCTCGTAGCTGTCTTCTTCGATGATTGTTAGCTGGATGGATTGTCTGCAACAAAGAAATTAGTCAAAATTGCAATAAATAAAAAGCCTGGAAAACATGTTTTACTTTTTTAAAACGTTTTAGCATATTTTTTTAATTTCCATTCTATGTTAATCTATAAAGTCATTACAAAATAAGGAATAAATTGAACATCATTGTACTATTTCCTTTTGATTATCTTTTGTATAATAAAGGGTGTTCAACCCAGAGCAAAATATTTGATTTTGATTTTATATTTTTACTATAGTGTAAAGGACTTGGTGTAATGTAAATGCTTATAACAACTTTGCTAAGACATTTTGGACAACATATTAGTACAATTATGATTAAATTTACCCATAACATATGGGATGTCCGTGTTAAACTCTTCATATTTAGAGAAGTCTTCTTGACGACTTCTTATTGCATCCATTGTAGGAAATAACATGACCTAATTCTTTTAGTTCTAGTTTTTCCCGCTATCTGGCTGAAACCATATCTATATTAGTTCTATATAACACAATTGATATTACAAAAACTATTATAGTTTTGCAATAGCGTGTCCCATTTAATTTAGTAGCACTTTCAGCCAGTTGTGAACACAAGTAAGGATTCTATGTATCCCCAAGTTGACATTTTGTTTATTCACGAACTGATAAGTTTAAGGTCCGGCTTATCACTAAAAATAACTTTCTATAATAATTATTATACTCTGTTCGCGCCAATCTCCAATTACTTTATTTTGAATTCTGAATTACAGTCGGCCGTCTTTTGGCTTCCTCCTGTATATGCGCTTTAGTTTTGATTTGAGATAACGGCGGCCAATTTGCCCGGTTGCGCGGATATATAAAGCGGGTGCGGAGACTGCCTAGCACTTGTTGGCTTTTCGCTCTTTTACTCGCTTTGTTTTGAATTTTCAGTTGTAATGGTTTAGAAAGCCGGCGACCGGCTTTAAATTTTCCGCGACCGAGACCGTTTTGACCGAGAGTTCGCCGACGTGTTTTGTTTGGCGGCAAGAGTTTCCAAATCCCGGTGGCCGTTTTGCTGAAGGTTATTTTATTGTGGAATTCGATATTTTGCTGACCAGATTAACCTCTTTCTGGAGGTCTTTTTTGTTAGCCGATTGCATTTCGGGAGTTAAAATTTTTCAATTCGGTCCAATTTCCTTTGTATCTGTCCCGGTGGGGAATTAAGAAGGAACTTTGCTGCAGCAGGAAAGACGCTTCTGATCGGCTCCACTGTGAAAATTCGGGTAACTTTTCGCCTAGACCCTTATTTCCTCTTCCTGTATCTCCCAAGATTACAGCACAAGGAACCTATTTCTGCAGGAGAGCGCCGTTTTCCGAAGGTTAGTGTTTCAGCTTTGGCTTTTGTTTGAAGTTCCTTGGTTTAAATTTAAAATTACCATACAGTCTACTTTTGGCTGTAATATTCTCTGTTCGGTTTCTCAAAACTTAATCGATAAATACTAGGCCTCTTGATTCTAGTATTAATTGTAACATATTACTCAATTTTTGTAGATGTAATTATTCTTTAAACTGCAGATTCATTTAGTGTATTTCGTAAATCAAAAATAACATAAAATTTTGATGCTCCTTTCTCACGATTCTCCACCAAAATTATTTTGAGATTCTACATACATACAAGTTTTGTATGTAGTATTTCATGTACAGCTAAATGACATAACAGTAGATGACATATAATTCATATTTAGTCTGCATTTCCATATAACCTTCAATATAATTTTACAAGCTAATAAATGTTCATTCTCCAAGTTTTTGGATTTTTGGCAATTATTTAGTTTGGATATGGTAATAAAGCTTAATTATTGGTTGAGATGAAAAATTCATAAATAGAATATCATTTATTTTACTTGTAGCAATTTTTTGTATATATACTCTTTTTAAACTCTTTAAAAGCTATCCTAATATATAAAATTATAAATAAATACAGATTTCTGTTAATAATTTGAAAAATAGTAATAAGCTCATATTTTAAGAATGAAAAAAGTATTACAAAAATATGTTTACCGAAAAACCAAAAAATAGTCGAAATGAAACGAAACATAGAAAGAACGTGTAATACAAAATAAACAAAAGAAAAAAGTAAAATAAATTTTGACAGAAGAAAGTAAAAAGAATAATACCAATAATTATTTTTGTGCTATAGTATATATGAGTGCAATGGTTTGATAGTACGTTTTTCAAAAGATTTCTAATTTTAGTAAAACATAATAATAATAATAATAATAATAGTTCCCCGCAATAGGCCACGAAGGCCCTTTGGGGTTGTAACAGGATAGGTCTGCTACACTAGATTAGAACATATCATTACTTAATCTAATTAAATTAAAAACCAAAAATAATTGTGGTTATGTGGTTGGTAATTATGTTATTAAAAAGAGTGCCTCCCTGGGTTGAGAATGATTTCCTCAAATACTTTGCTACGTCTTTTCGTTTATGAGGTAGGCCATTATTATATGTATATAATGACATACTTTCTCACGCAATATTCAGAGCTGGATAATTTAGAATATTCTATAAAAGCAGATTTTGTCAAATCTTACAAGTAGACTTTAAGATAAAAGCACTATTTGTTATCACTGCGTTTACTTAACCGAGTCTACGGTATTTTTGACATTCCTTTGCCAAATCTCAACATGTTAGTTGAGCGGGTAGATCCCACCGTTTACCCAACTGGTGGAGCCTCATCCGTGGTAACAGATGCCGCTGTAGTAACGATGTGGTAGTAGTCAGCGGACTCGCCGCAATCGTCAAACGAGGCAGGACGAGTACTCGACTGGTAGCATCGATTAGGACCTACGGAGACGTTAGACCAGACGCTATCCCGTTAAACTGCTATGCAGTCCACCCAATCCCTGCACAAAGGGCAACGGGCGACGGTAGCAGTAGCGAAATGTGGTAGAGGAAACTCTACCAACACGAGTGGGCCTGCGTGTACTTCACGACGCATGTTCATAAAGGTGCTTCTAGCTACCCAATCCCACAATTGTGGGTACCGGATGCGAAAAGCATCAAATTTGATGTGAAGTAGAGGCTCGTCCAACGTGGTAAAGGAAACTTTACCGACACGAGTGGGTAGTGCGTCTTACCCCGTGGCGCGTGAAACTCGTAAAATTGCTGGTGGAGCTACCAAATCCCACATTTGTGGGTAACGGATGCCGCCTTCAATAATAGAGGGGTAGAGGTATCACGTGAGCGACCTTGACGGGTACTCGTCAAACGTGGTTAGGGAAAACTTACTGACACGAGGACTAAGAGGAGGGGGAAGCCAACCGAGGCAGGCTTCTCGGTTCCCCCTCGATAGTGTTGGACTTAGGGTGGTGGCACCGCTTTTAGGGACAGGAGGGCCTGGTTAGCCTCATGTGAGAGCATGCCCTTAAGTGGGGGGGGGGGAAGCTTCTGCCTACCCCCACCACCCGTCAAAAGCCTGTCCGGCCCATGTCGGTCCTTGACGGGTGGCGCCGTGCCATCTCTGGCTCACTGATTGATGAAATTTAGTAGTCATGGTTCGGAGCCTGAGCTTCCTAGCCTCAACTTGCACGATTGTCCGGGTGGATGCGCTTGTGAGTGTGCTGGACTTCCGTCATACTGTAAGGAGGGCTAACCTCCCGCTTCGTGTTTGGAGACTCGGAAATAAGGGTACTCGGTACTGCATCCGGCACCAACAGGATATGGCTGCACTTAGCTATTCTTAACTCGTCTAATGCAAACATGTATCTAATATTTTGTTATGTAGTTTCTATTAAAGTTTTTTATTTTGCTGGCGACTATCTAATCTTCAGTATGTCTTTGAAGTACTAATTTTCTTCAACTCTAAACGAAGAGAAAGTTCTGGTAAGTATTCACTACTGTTTAATTCAGAATTTTAACTATAAATAATAATTTTTGTTTATAAATATTCGAGTCTGAGGTAATTTAACACTTTATATAGTTTTTTACCTACATATTTAGAATTTAAACATATTATTTTTAAATTTCTAAGTGGAAATCGCTGCAAGAATTAAATGACTTTCGTATTTTAGATATTTGAAACAGTACTTCCTATATCATCACCCCAAAGACTTACAAATGATTAATGCAGTAGCAATGTACCACCTGCAAAGTCTATAAATTTGAATAGTAACACGATAAAACAAAAACTGTGGATATTAAAAGAGACAAGCAACTTCGATGCATAACAATCACACAATTATTTAAAAAATCCAAACTTAGCATTTTTTTTTATTCTCACCTGAAACTATATTATGGCGGGTTTATACTAGATTTGATGAAATACATATATGTACCTGCTTTAGAAAATTTGTCCGATAATTTCGTTGTTAATTGGTCAAAAATGGACTAATTAGTAAGAAAAGCATAAGAATAGAAAAAATAAGGCCGCACATGAATACACAATTAGATTGCAGAAGAACAAAGATCAGGTGCATTTGACACTTTCCTGCGGAAGCTCTCAGTAGAAGATGCTGAAAATTTCGGAGCCCATTTGAACATATTTAGAACTCATAACATCATATATTGTGAAAAAATAATTATAACTGTGAACAAGTACTTTTAAGGTATTTTATTATCAGTAATTCATTTCACTTTACAGTATTTGCATGAAGTTTCAAAATGTTCAATATCAGCGTTTCCGTCTGAAGTGTGTGAATGCACATTGTTAAGAAGCTTGTATGGTGGGTGTATGCGCGCGAGGAGAACTAGGTAGTGACCAAATTCCACGCAGTTGAAAGTTTAGTAACCATGCAGGGTTAGATCGCTGAACAACGAGGTTTCGCTGTTACAGCGTATTTAGAAAATGGTCGAGTTACGTACGAGTACAACGCGTGTTCCGCCTACATTTTCGTTTTCCGCCTCGTGCTCCTGTTCCAAGTAGGAAAGTAGTTTCTATATGCTGATAACTTACGTATAAAGGGTCAAACAATAAAAAATGAGGTGATAGTGCAAGAACTGTTAGTGCCCCCGAGAATGTGTATGCTGTACGAGTAGTGATTAGAAGAAGCCCTCGAAGATCTGCCAGGCGCCACAACGTTGCTCTCGGATTTTCGACTCGAATAATAAGGACTGTATAAAATGGAAATAGTCTATGTTTTGAACCCTGGAGATGATTCTATCCGCGTTGGTTTTTGAGAGCATTTAAGACGACCGACAGCTTATTGATAATCCATAAAAGAGCGATGAAGCTCATTTCTACTTTGGTGGATGTGTAAATAAACACAATCTTCGTTACTATGTTGTTGCCAACCCTCAACAACTTCACGAACAGCTTCTCCATTTGGCAATTTCTTCGAATAGAATAATTGGCCTGATTTTTTCGAGAATGATGACTATGCAGTTACCGTAGCATTAGTGAGCTATGTTAAAATGCTGGAAACCTTTATTCCAAAACTTTAACAAATTCCTGTAAATAAAAACATTCAACAAGATAACGCAAATAGTCATACAGCCAGGTGTTAATAAACTTTCTGAAAGACCTTTTTCCGAAATCACTATAAAGGGGATGTTCAGTGGCCTCCAAGATCGGCCAGACCCCTGAGCTCGCGAATTATTTTTTATGAGGATGTTTTAAGTCGAAGGTTTTTGAGATTCACTAGCAACTATGCTGGACTTAAAAGTGCGGATTGAAGAAGTTCGTGCAATAACAACAGTGGTACTACGACGTTAGTGAGAATTTTCGTATCAGACAATGTGTACAAAATGATAGTCATCTTCCTGGGGAGATATTCAAAAAATTAAACTTTTTTGCTTTTATACCAATTTCCACTTGTGTTAACATTTGTTACAATAAATAAAAGAAAAAAATTTCGTTCGTTTTTTAATACTTTCAAATAGTGGGATTTGACTGCCTTACCCTGTATTTATATAATATTAAGCGATTATACTAAATTAAATTAATTAACTATTTATTTTAATAATTTAATATAATAGTTAACAAAGTAAAATCTCTATAAATTATAATATTATAAAGAATTAAAAAACAATGGGCATCAGAGTTTTAGAGTTACAAGCACTAGCGATAACCCATCAGCTGGTACCAGAAAATTAGAAGAGACTAAACATTTTCGATCTATGTATGCATGGTTTAAACTTACACATGCATTTTATTTTTACTGATACACCATTTTGTAACGGCAGCAGAAAATCTATGTGCCTGTACATTTACTGTTAAAGTAGAGTCCACAACAATCTAATCACGTTTAAAAGCCTCCATTCTATAGTAAAGTACAACCATGAAACAGTTACTTATTAAAAAATATTTGAAAAAATGACGTTATGGAGTGATAGAAATTTTCAGAATTACTGTTACTATAACTGAAGAAGCTAAACTAGGAAAAAAATTATTCCACTGGTCTATTAAACTGTTAACTGTTTAAATGCATACAGATTTGGAACATTACGTCTCTTTACAATCTCATGAAAGTATCAGTTAATTTTAAGCACAAATATTTACTTGAGAAACAAAACAAGAACCAATTTATAAAGTTTTTTAAGCATTATTTCACTTTGACTTAATAAAGTATTCATTTACTATTATTATTTATTATTGCATAATAACCTAATACTTTATATACGTTTGTTCGGTAATCTGTACTTGATCTACAACCATCATATATATATATATATATCGTATATATCGTAGGTAACTGACTATCTACAGAAAATTTAGCTTTAGGTGGAGCTAGAAATTATTAAAAAAAAATATATCAATGAATTGATAGTGAGCAGAAAATAAGGTCGATCGGTTTTCCTCACGGCACTGTGTTATTAATACTCCTCGCTCTTTTCCAACCGTTTTAAATTAAAGGTAACCATGATTTATTGTGATTATAAAATGATCTAGATTTAAGGGGGGGTTTCTGACAAATATACACACCTAGGGTCCACTATATTCAAATTATGTGATAAGTGCAGTAAAGAAAACTATTTAGTGACATATATGTTGTATTGTCTATGTTCGGATAATAAGCCTGTTGTAGCTTAACATAAATTACTATAATTAATAATCGGAAACCTGGAATATTTACAAAAAGTGTAATGCAGAATATTAATGGTAAGCATGTATTAATAAAAATCCTTAGACAAAGTACAAGGGTGAGTCAACTATAAACCAGGATTTTATGCGCCGTGAGAATAGTACAATTTCTGAAATTTGGAGATAAGGATGATTGAAGAGAATTCCCTTCGTAGAATGCTTGTCATTATCGCTTCTTTGTCCGAATATTACAATGTCAGAGCAAAAAGTGTCCTCGTCTATTTTACAACGGATTATTATTGTTTTGAGAAAGCTTAAGGCATACTTCGGGTGCACACGTAACGTAAAAAAAATTTGGGGAGATGGAAAGCACTTGAAGATTAAGGTCACTAACATTGCTTGAAGACTAACCTGACCGGGGAAATATTTGTATTATTTGCTGCCTTCTTGAAAATGTCCAAAATTGCTTCTAAAGTCAAATTAATCTTATACAATGCTTAGACAATCTGAAACGTTGTCGTAATTTACGAGAATTCTCGGTCTCATGTATTAAAAAAAGCACTTTGAAGACAGAGATTTGACATCTTGCTGTTGAAGCTTTTGTGTCCGATTGACTGATATCACAACGGCCTTTATTTTATAACAACAAAATTAAAAAATTATCCACTCTAAAAGAACATGTTTCCAATATTATATAGAAAAATAACTCTATGTTTGTACTCTTATGATGTTTCAATAAATTAAAAATAACAATTGCGATTTATATTAGACTCACCCACGTACAAAAAGCAACTAATAGTTTTATTAACATTGGTCCAAAAGTGGTCTACACCATTGTTGTATTATATGGATAATAAGAAACACAAATATGAAATATAGGTAAGGATATAATGGCACTAATAACAGACAAAAAAATACACAGGCTAAATAGCAATTTAATCGCATTTTTATAGACAAAAATGTTTACAATTTTGTTACAATCAATTGAAATATAAGTTTTAGAAAATTAGAAATCAAACATTAAAAATTTATCATGCAAAACAATTGTATGTGGAGCACTGCAAAAGGATTTAAACTACCTCTGGAAACTTTTTCATTAATGATAAACTAATGGTACTAGAGTAAAATATGATTGCTTTAAATTTAAATTTTGAACCATATAAAAATGTACTAGAGCGAGATATTAGAACTTTTTTGAAAACATCGTTTTATTTATCCCCGCCAATACCTAATTTTAAAACACTTACAATTATGAATAAAATAAAACGTTTGATTTTATTACTAATACTTAATTAATAATTACCCGAACTATTAGAGATAAACAGACTTTTCGTTTAATATTTTTTAACTCGATACTTGGGGGGTCGTTAAACCAAAATATATTAATTTTAGAGCCAGGGAAACCATCAAGCGATGTAACACCGTACTGACTTATGAGTTTCTTAACAGTAATATTAAACTATTTCAAAAATTAGTAGTGAGCGTGATTCCAGAAAACAATTTATTGGAGGAACAAATATTTAACTCTCAGTTTCGACTTAGGCGCAACAATTGTACCATTCAAAAGTGTCATCAAGTTACACAATCAGAAAACTTTGTTCGCTTTCTTCAACGTTATTTTAATTAGTAGGTAAATGTTTGTATTCTAGTAATACATGATTGATGAGTGAATAAAAAAGAGCTTGAGACTCTCTCTTGATAATTGCATGTTTTATAATAACTTCAAAATCACTTAATATTTTACGCAATATTAATTAAAATAATAAATAATAAAAATAAAGGAGATATGTCATCCCACGTAACTTTTTCGCTCAAGAAATGACGTTTTTTATTTTATAACTTAAGCTTTCTCTCTCTCTCTCTCTCTCTTAATTTTTTTCCCTTTCCCCTCTTAAGAAACAAACTTCTTACTTACAAAATTATTATTCAACCTATGTGGACATATGATTATGAGACTGTTCGAGTACATTAAATTTAAGCATAGTATAAAATTTTCAATTAAAATCATTATTATAATTAGCAGATGCCTTACAATACATAAATACTGTTACTCTTTACAATATGCAATTAAACATTAACAATGATTAGACACACATCAATACCAATTCATAGGAATCGTCAGTCAGATTCTATGGTGACGCAGTTGAGTCTAACACCTCATAGAACATTTTTTTGTTAGGGCACACTCACTGGCACTACAGCCTCAAGAACTGATTGTGTCTACTAACATGCAATTGTACATACTACGTCATATACATCCATAGATGGACAGAAGAGCATTGATCGTGACCACCGGACTACAATGACGACTATAACTCATAGAACATACAAATATAGTTATACTGTTCTGATTTTCATGTACATAAGTTGACAAGGAAATGTTACATTGTGCTGTACAACAAAACTCTTGGAGTACGTAAGCGTGTTATAAACAAAATAGTTTCAGACAAAAAATATTCGCTCCGGAACATGTCAGCGCAGCTCTAACTACAAAGTTACTTTTTAATATAAAATGCGTTTAAGATAAAATAAAAGTTGCAACTGCTTCAATTGTGTTCTATACTATCTCAATATAAATGCTCTATGGTTAGATATTTTAATTTTTATACATACTCTTTCACTATAATCGTCAAAGGTAATGTTAAAAGTTTTCTTCGCCAAAAATTTCATGTTTAGCTCATTTGCAAAACCTTTCGGCATACTTCAGCCTTCCCATCTTGACATTATCCATTAGTTATTAAAATTTGAAATATTTGAGTATACAAGGTACCCATCTGACAAAAGACAATACAATCAAGCAATATCAGAGCTTAAAATACTCATTAAAAATCTTAATAATGCAAATTTTCAAGAGTATTTTCAAATCTGAACGCAACTACCGACACATTACAAATAAAGCAAAGAATAAAAGCTCATGGACAAGTTATCCCCAAGTTCTTTCATATCACATTCTCCAAGTGCAAAGATAATTAGTCACCAGTTTTTGTATATAATACCCCTTTAACTTTAAGTTAATGAAGTTTAATATGTTGGCTAGACAAAGGCCTCACATATGAAAGAAAATAAAACAGCTCGGCATAATGTTTAGTGAGCATTACTGGTTACTAGCCAGAAAATCCAAATTATCCCTAATAAGTAAGCTTCTAGTCTATAGTGCAATATTTAAACCCACATAAAAATATAGAATACAGCTTTGGGGTATAACAACTAACTCCAACTGTTGAAAGATTCCAATCCAAAATGTTAATCCTTCCTACTTTGTAAGAAACAAATATTATTGGTTGACATCGTAAAAGAAGTGATAGTGACGTTCAGACAAGTAAAAACACAACACAGTATGTAGAAAAATACAAGTTGTAAATTGTTGGATTTCAACCAAGTCATTTATGACGCCCACTGTTGATTCTTGCTTATTGTTGTATGTATATTGCAAAAGAAAATTAAAATTAAAAAAAATGCCTAAGTTAGATATGTAGAGTATTCATAAATAAAATATAACGCCTAATGTGATACAAACAGTTTCATTATATTAGCGGAATTTTGAGGCAAAGTTACTTTCAGAGTCTTAATATTCTTTGTCTAGTTTACGAAGTGTAGCCACAAAAGGCTGCTTTCTTTCAAAAATAATTTATCAAACTTTACAACTACTTTTCACGTCACCTGCAGGAAATTAGCATAAAGCAACATTGTTTTTACCTCCTGGCCTGTCTTGCTTTAAAAATTGAAGTATAAAATTAGTTTAAAAAAGGGGCCTTTGTGTTTGAGAATTAAATCTATTGTTCGGCGCAATTTTTGCACTTATCCCATCGTTTAAGTAATAATTGAAAAACTTCATTGTAGAAATATTTGTTAGCGCACGTAAACCATTCTAGAAGATAGGAGTACAATTTATTGATGTAATGTAAATATTAATATCCAGCTATACTATACCAGCACCATAAATACAGTCATCATTCTTACTCTTTAAACTTGAATTTTACAGTGGTCAATTCCTTATAATATATCGTGGCCGTAAATTCAGCTACTCTGGCATTGGCCTCAGTGTGAATTTGGAAAAACTATGAAAACCCAAGTCAGCGCAGGCAACTTGAAACCGCTGATGGTAATCTACGTTCCAGACTCTTTCTGTTTAGTCTTTTCCCGAGTTCGTATCGCCCACTAACACTAATTTGCCCAATTCCGGCGCGACCATTATAAATTCGCATCTACACGTAATCATGCATACTCTTTCACAAATTCCATAAGAAGCTTCTACCACTTCGAAACTCCTCCCGCGTTTATAGGTATTTTCACTTGTCTGAGGGCTCTCCCCGTTGTGGTCCTAGTCCACTCTGCATTGCAGGTGAGCAAGACGGGCATGGGGCCGTCGACTATGTCCTGTGATAAGCTGCCGCTTGAGACACTTCGCAGATTGTCGCACTGTGTCGACCATGAGGATGAATATTCTAGCATGTCGTCCCAGGTCTGCTACTTGCAATTCTTGATAAGCCCATTAGAACGATTTCAGTGGCCAACTGACTATCGTACTCGTTCCCGGGAGTTTCAACGTGCTCTTTGGTCCGAAGGAACCGGATCTTGACCTTGTCGGACGGCATCTTAGCAAACCTCTAAACCTCGCCTTGGAAATATGTCGATATTTTCATGATTTTGTAAGTAGGTGACATTGACTTTATGTTTGGGATAACTGTTCTGTACTTGTCGATGTATCTCAGGCACCCTCAAATGATTACCTGATCGCATAACCAAAGACGTGGCTTTCGCTCTCCCATTGTCCTCCCTCGATCCGTTCATGTAGTAGCACAGTTCTTACGCCTCTTCGCTAAAAAAGTCTCCTACATAAACCACTTTTCTCGATTTCGCTTTGCCGAATTCCTAGTTTCTCTCGAAGTTGCTGTTTCCACCCTTTTGTCAGCCTCCTTGTCGGACACCTCACGTTGCTTCGTTATCAGTGCTGATTTTTCAGGGACTTATTTAGGGATCTAAATAAGTAGTTCGGTTAAAATAAGGTGCAGGCTGTAAGGAGTATGTTTGTTGCGGTACCTTCCGGGCTAATTTTTGTATTTTACACGTAGTGTGCATATCCCACAGAAGAAGAGCGTCCTTTTAACTTACAACTCAGCTGTTGTTCCGCATATGGTTATGATCATAATTTAAAATGTGCAATTTGTACTAGTACAGAAAATTCACATTATGGAAATTTTGTCCCAGAAAACACTTACCATTATTTTATCTGAAAACGCAATTTTTCGAAAATTTCCATTTTATTACACAAATACTCTTTTAAATTCCGACATAAAATGTTGAAGACTTTAAGTCTTCTCTGCTAAGCTGAAAAGTTGTCCTGATATCAAAGTATGAAACTTTCTAAAAATACAAATGTTCACTTTCTACAGATAGATTTGCCTCTTGAAGAATTTAATGAAACTTAAGCGTTGATTTTGCAAGAATAAACGTTTTCCCCTATGGATATCCACAGGAATGACTATTGTGGATTAAAGCTATCATGGTTAGAGTCGAAATATACGATCTTCTTTTATATATTTTACTTTGTTGTAATATACTATAGCATACACTACAACGTTCTCCATTTTAACCATTTCTTAAATGACTAGTCCGTAACGTATGTGTCTTTTAGCGGCAGTAGGATACCGGTATAATTGCATACTGTTAATAACATCATCTCTTGCTGTATCTCTGAAACTCCCGAGTTGACTTACAACAATGTTTATTCAAAATAAAATTAATCAATGCCTCTCTGTTATTAAATTTAAAAATATTTTTTTGTTAGCACATTTATTTATTTTTTTGACAAAAAATCATTTTAGAGCCCCTTCAAAAATTGCAACTAATTTTTGCTCAAAGCTAGACCGTTTTGCATTCTCCCCAACACGACTTGGGATAACTTAATAAAGGCGCATATTGGCCATATTAGCAGCGAGCCTTGGCGATGTCCTTTTGCCTGGCGTTGCTCAGTAATCCTATCGCCAAGCGACGACACGTGGGTTTGGTTACCCCAGCAACCGCCCGGCTTCTACGGATTCTAATTTTAACGGGTTGCTTGATTGCTGCATAAATCCTGCCTCGTTCAACAAGGCGTCAAATTTGTAACAGAACTTGTAAGAGCGTAAAATTCAAATTTAAGAACGCACCAGGAAGTTGTAGGGGCAGGGAGTATTGAAACGTCGTAACAAAGGACTGCGCGGTGTTTAAAGTCGGGGTGCTCTTATCTTCATCTTTACGTTGTCACGCTTTATAATAGACAAGAAACAAGCAAAAATATTCTTTGCTATTATTATTTTATTACTTAATAGTAACAGTAATAAAGAAATACTAGTGGAAATATTTATAATTTTTTATTTGGTTGCTTTCAAATTATTTTTTTAATAGTAAGTATAGTCATATTGTTATATTTTAGCGGGAATCTGGAATTCATTTGAAGGACTCCTCTATTTGAAATATCTGATTTTTTGAAAAGTATAGTTTTAAGCTATTCTTTTATTTGGAGGGTTAGAGTTTTCTCCTTGTTATCATTTATAAGTGTGTTAATATATTTATTTAACTAACTCCTCCACGTAGCAACAAAATATCCTGCAAACTGAAAGGTTAAGACTCTCATACGTTCGCTCACTCTGCCCGGTCGTCGCGCACTATCTCTGGTGAGGAGCGATGTGGCAAGCAGGTACTCAATTATTTTTAGAGAGCACTGGGGAATGAACCCGGGTCCGTCTGCATCGCAGTCAGCCCCTTAACCATTAGACTACGCTGGCTTCAATATGAGTATACGTGGGTAAATTAATATAAATAGGAATTATTTTTTAATATATCGAAATTTCATAAAAATACAAATATATAGTTACTTCTTTATATAAGCTCCTAGCTTAACACATATTTTTCTTAACATTTTTTTGATCCGCTATCGTAAAATGACATAAAATATCATTAACCAGTCGCACACGAACGCTTTGACAGCAGCATAGTCGTTAAATCTCTGCTCTCAAAGTATTTTTGAATGGTCCAAACAAATGATAATCGTAGGGTGATAAGTTTGGACCGTGACGAGGGTGCTTTAGTGTAGTTCAGAACAAATTCTTAATTTGTTTTGTCGAGTTTGGGGCGCTAGAAGGGTTTAGGCATTATTCTAAAGTAGGATAACGTTTAGGATTAAGTCTTTTCCAAAAAAATTTGCCAGTTTTTTACCCAAAAGTTCCTAGATGCAATTTCAACATTCATTCTTCCTAACGAAGGTAGAAAACAACGCGAATATTCTTTTCAGTTACGTTGGCTTTCCAGCAACATTGCTGATTTTAAATTTCAACTGACCCTTGTCCTCCCAAAAATTGTTCATAGTACGTGAACTTTTTAGTGTTCTTAAAAGTGTTACCTCTAAATTGTGTCTTAGCCTTCTCAAAATATTAGACAGTTTTATATTTACTGTCATAAAAAGGTTGATAACAACCCATTGCTTTTCTAACTGATACTGATAAAAGAAGTACCTCACGGACTCCAGCTTACAAAAATTAAAAGCAGAAATCTGGTTTATATTTGCCCACTTATGTAACATCGTGTCACGACTGAATTAATATCTTCTCATTTGAACAATAAACTTATATAAGTGAATAAGAGAATCTAACTTAAACTATTTTTATTTAATCTAACTTACCACAACATAAGCTAGTTAAAATCCAATGTGATTTAGCTGTCACTTGGACAAATAAATACCATCGTCATCTACTACGACTTTAGTGACCTTTAGCTCTCATGTACTTTTAACTGGCGTCTTATTTGGTTGCTCCATCACCATTATATATTATCTATTTTATTATCTACAATGTTTCTAATTCAGTTTTTGGTTTCTATTATTATTACTAATTGAATTTTTTACTTCCTGGTTTGCTTAGTTATTTTTATAACTCTATAAATTTTCTTCTGTTGTTTTTAATTTTCTTTTTTCTTATATCTTTTGGTATTTTGGTTCTTTACCTTTTATTCTTGTACTTTTTCTTGATGTTTATATAATTTTTTAGCTATGATTTTGTGTTGGTTTTTGTAACTTTTGTTCTTTTTATAATTTTCTTCGATGTTTATTCCTTAGATGTTGTATTCCTCATATTAATAATACTATGTTTCGCGACTTATTTTTCTTTATTTATTTTTTACAATTATTTTGCTAAATAAAAGCCTAGTTGTTTTTATACTTTTCTTAATGACTTTTTTATTTTGCAGTTGTTTAAATTTTTATGTTTTTGCATGCAGATGTACGTAGAATGAAACGTAATTTTATAAAAAGATGGATTTTTTATATGATAATGGGATGAAAGAATGAAATAGTAGGACCAACCCTTGCAAAGAACACATAGTAGTAGATGAGAAATAGCAAGGAAAGGAAAAATTGAGTGAGAGGCACGAAGAAAACGGTGGAAAAAAGGAAGGAAAAGAAAGGGATGTAAGAAAGGAAAAGTTGGAGGGAGAAGAGGAAGAGAGAAGTAAGATCGAGAAGGGTATTTAGGTGTATAGAAAGTTACTCAAAATAAAATAAAAAATTTATGTTTAAAAAAATGTGTGGGGGAGGATGATTAAAACTTTTAGTTAACAAATACTTATTAATGGAAAATACTGCATAAGCCCAAAGTTAGTTTTTCTTAGTTTTGCGCTATTATTAGGTGTGTGTAGTTCGAACTTTTGTTTGTAATAAATTTTCATTTGATTTACAATTGATTAGTTTTAAATAAATCACCTATATTCTCCAATTTTACGTTTAATTGTTTAATTTGTTGCCACTTTACAATACACTTCACATATAAAGTAATGTGCAAGTAATATAGTGATTCATTAATGTTGTTTTAACTAAGAGCGAATAACTAGTTCTGAATGGCTTGTAGGGTTAGGTCTTGGGGCTGATTTTCTTTTAGGCTTCTAGGGTATTTGGAATAATTAAATAGTTCTTCTAGCAGAATGTTACAGTATCACGTACATTTAAAATGATAGATTGTTGTATGTTCTTTGAGTACATTTTCTACATAAGAGATTCTCCTTTAAAATATACTGTATGTATTAGTTGTTAAAGTAACTGTGTTATAGTAAAAGTTTTTTTTATTTCTTCTGTTGTACTACTTACTATGTCAATCTCATTTGCATACGCCAGCATTTGACATTGTCTAGCATAAATTGTGCCTACCGGGTTAATAGACACATTTTTTATTATTCTTTCTAAATCGAAATTAAACAGCATCGTTGACATTACAGCTCCTTGTCCTAGTCCATTACTTGTAGTAAAACTCTGTGTCGATTGTTCTTCTATTCTGACCTTTGCCTTTGTGTCAAGCAAACACATTTTTACTAGTCTTATTAGCTGTCTAAGTATTCCAAACTCTTCCAACCCTTTGAGCAGTTCTGACCTTATTATTACGTCATAGGTCTGTCGGATGTCTACGAATACGTGGTGTAAGTAAATATTGACCTCCTAAATTTTTCTACGATCAACCTAATTATGAATATCTGATCGGTAGTTGTTCTGAAACCGCATAGTTGCTCTTCCAATGTGTTTTCCATCCATTCATTTAATTTATTTTCTATTACGTTAGTATCTTATATCCCTTATTAAGTAAGGCTATACTGTTATAGTTATCCCATAGTGTCTTATCCCCCTTTTTAAATATTGGGCTTATGATTCCTGTATTCCATTCTTGTGGAATTATTTTCAAGCAAGTCTATCATTAGCATTTTATTATCGTTAGTAGTAAGATGCAGGTTATGTTTTCCTATTGTTGCTGCATATACCTCTTCTCTTTCCACTTTGGCGTTTTAGTTCCCTATTGCTACCTTAGAATCGTAGTTGCCGATTTTATCCATAATATTTTCTAGCTTTGCATAATACATTTCTTTAGCTTAGTCTTTGCTTTTGTCAGCCGGTGCATGTATATATGTTATAAAATGTTACCTTAAATTGTAGTTTCTCATCTATTGATATAAATTCTATTATAATACCCCTGTAACCTTTATATATTAAAAATTCTACACCAATTTGCCTATATATGTTACATCGCTTTCTTTCCACCCCATTTCTTGGATAGAAAGAATATCTATTCTGCATTTTTTAACTTCTTTTGTCAGCAACCCCAAGGCTACGTGCCAAGTATTATGCCCTTTTCCAATACTTTAGTATTTCTGTGTTCTCCAAAATCTTTATCATTATAATTGCCATTTTTGCCATCTTTACTTGCGCTATTATTTACTCTTGCTAGTTTTTTGCCTTTCTGTTTGTGTTATCCCTCGGGGATCTCTCACTTACTATGAGTTTCATGTCCCTATTATTTTTATATTTTTTCCAGTCTCTTCAAGTCCTCTAATCTATACGTCTTATTATTGATTAATTTATTATGTTTTGGTTTGGTTTTATGACCTTTCTGTTTTGCATATCTTAGATGGGGTAGTAATAATTTTCGCACATTTTGTTTTCTTCCTAAAATCCTCATCGGTCCATATATCAGTACTTTTAAGTACTTTATATTGCTTTCTAATACTTATTTTCTTTTTTCGTCAGTTTTACCAATATTGGTCTTTTACATGCAGGGTTGTGTTTCGCTAACCTTTTAACTTCGTCAATTCCCATTTTCGTTTTGATTTTGATTTTCATCTTTTGAAATAAGCTCTCCAGTTTTCTCTTCCTCATCTTTTTCTTTCTCTTCGTCGACTACGCTTTTTATTATTAAGTTTTTCTCTTAATTTCTGTCTCCAAAGATGCAATTGCTTCGTTTTGTTTGAGACGCATTTCGTTTTTTCCTTTTATTATTTTAATTTTCCAGTTTTTTATCTAACATTTGCAGCTTATTATTTATTGTAGCTAGCATGTCCTCAATTTATCTCAGGTTTCGTTGTTGTCCGACATGCTTATGTTTATAAATTTATTGGTGTGCTGTAACTTGGCTCACTGCACTTATTTACGGCGTCGGGCCGGCCTTGCGTGTTCGCTGATATCGGTCGCAAATTATGTTCAGTGTTATATATGTTATTTCTGTTCTCTTATCTCTATTTTTGTCTAATATAATACACACCAGGTTTCATTAATTAATTATTATTAATAATTATGTAACACACAATTTACTGTAGCACTATTACGCTGCTAAAGATAGCTTTTATCTCACTTCCATCTACAAAATACTGAAACCAAATAGATTTTGCACTTTAATCTTCTTAAGTACCAAACAAAATTTGTATAAAATATAACTTGTGACTATTTTACCATTATAGAAAATCAATGTGAGTATAATCGCTGGATCATTCCTCTTACGAATGTATGAATCTGTTATACACATTTATTAATAATGTCTTACTAAAAGTTATTAAATACAACCGTATAAATTTCATATAACCCCTTTGAATACACGTACTTAAAGTTAATATAAGGAACTAAGAAAATAAACTTAAGTTAACTCCTCAAGGCACAGACCAAAACGGTAAAACAAGATTCAACAATAATCTATCATAATTACTGAACTTAAGCGAAACAAATTAAAAAGTATCCTTCAAAGAATAATCCTAAAACCTACAAAAATCTAGAAGATTCCTAAGGTATAAAAGGGAAGAGTAAACAGATTTTGATTTGGACAAAAAGAAGTATCAAAATCGAAATAAAAACATGTACCAAAATCTAAGAGGAAATAACGAAAATAAGAGCAGCAAAAGAACATATTACGCAAATTGTGAGATAACCTTCAAATTAAATGACATGTTTAACCTACATAAAAAGTAAAGGAAATAACTGGTAAATAAAAAATAACATACTATTAAACAAGGAAATATATTAACAGAATCTATAAATTGTGTAAGATGGATAAAATACTATAAGATTATTAGAATCAGAAGATAAAACCCGAACATACATTATTGCCAACCAAAGGTCTATTAACAAAGCGAAATAATAGCTGCAATGAAAACAATGTAAAACGTAAGCCCCAGGCCCAGATGAAATACCAAGTTATTTCTAACTAATTGACGAAGAAATCTAGATATACGGTAAATTTAATAAAATAAAATCGAATAACCTTAAAAATGTTCAATCTGAAGTCATAATTTTGCAAAGAAAGTATGCCAAAGAATGCTTGATTACACTAAAGTTCTATTTACAACAAAACTCTTAAAATCCATTCACTTAGATACACCGGAAACTAAGCATTCATCAGTGAAACACAGATTGGTTAAATTGGAGTGGGACAAGAAGCATTATTTGCATTAATCTTATAGAATGCTGGTCTAACCAAAGTTAAGTTAAGCTATATAAATTATCAGAGTTAGACACAGATCATAGAAACTCTCAAAATAAATAATTCGATTTCAAGATATAAGACTATAATAACTTATAATTCAGCCAAAGGCCTAGTACGATAGGAAACGAAAATTAGACATTGAAATTCAAAGAGGTGTCGGCTAGGGTTGTGTTCTGTCGCCAGTCTATTTAACCCTACTAGAGGAAATAATGAATAAGCCTGAATCTGAAACGAAAAAGTAAATGGAAGACCAATAAACAACCTAAGATATCAGATGATACCGTATTATTAAAACTTAGAAGATCTAGAAAGGGAATGAATAAAGTTCCTACTAATAGAATACGGTTAGCTCAATTAAAATACGAAGTTTATGAAGATCAGTAACAATAACAACAAACAGCTTAAGAATGAGCAACAGAAGAAAGAGTCAAACTTACTTAGGAATAATTTAGTAGACATTTTCGCTATTGATAATTAATCAACTTGAAAGCAAAAGCACTCCATAAAAAGCATTGTTTGATATGAATTTTTGGCGGGTGGTGTGATAAACCCATACTTCTTTGAAAATGATATTGTGAATCGTAATCGTTACTGTTGCCTTCTAACCAAGTGTTTTAGTAACAAATGAGTAACATAGATCTGGAACGAATATGGTTACCGCAAGGCGATGCCACCTGTCATATAGCTCCAACAACAGCCGATTTATTGAACAAGTAGTCGTGTCATTTCACAAAATGACAACTTCAACTGACCGGTAACACCTTGTAATTCAAAGCCGTGAGACTGCTTTTGTAGGACTACCTGAAATACAAGGTCTACACCAGCTATCTCCAAAATGATTAACGATTTTGGAAATTGGTAAGACGAATGTTCAGCAGCATTATTAGAACGTGGAAATTGTAACTCGATCTGGTCAAATTCAAAAATCAGTTACCGTACAAAACAGATTATATTGCCAACCTGTAACGGTGCGAAGCTCAAAAATAGCAATGATCAAATTAATAGTCAAATAACATTAGGTCTAGCTGTTTGGATCATGTACTATTAATTACCAAGTTACTTAAAAATAAGGTTTGTATAATGATAAATTAATTAGTTAACTTAGGTATGTTTCAGTTGAATCTATTAGCCTTTGAACTGTACTAAATTTAAGTCTAAGCTAAGTTGAAAATGAGTTATAGGTTACTAGGTATGTTTATTGAACTTATATATATATTTAACTATAATATATTAATAATATATATATATATATATATTATATATATTTAGAGTTTAAACAATCCGTATATGATTTTCGACTATATTATAATATTATATTATGAAGTAACAACTCAGAACTAATTATATAACATTGTCAGATCTAGACCTTGTGATCCTTGATATTTTATCCGATGGATACCTGTCCTATACTAATATCCCATTAAAAAGTGCAAACGATAAAGAAAATGCAACAGAACGTCTAATCCAGTTTAAACACTTGGAAGCTACCAGAGCAACTCCACAGTCATCACTAATACAAACAGATTACAACTGCTTAGTTGATATTAAAAAAAAGATTGCCGAAAAACGGCAACTTCAAAAAATATGACAACACTGTAAAACTGTAAAAAGAGGTCAGACGTCGCTTAACACTGCCGGTAGAAACCTAAAGGAATTAATTAAGGAAACAAAAAAACAAATACATAGACGAATACCTGAGCGGGTTGACTGCTTCCGAAGATACCGAATACTCCCTTTGGAAAGCTACCAATCGCCTTAACCGACCTCAACAGCAAGTTCCTCCAATTCACAATAAAAATGGTCCATGGGCACGCACTGATATGGACAAAGTTGAAATCTTTGCAACTAATTTCCAAGAAGTTTTTCAACCACTACCACCTGATGATAAAGAACGTGACGATCATGAAGTGAAAAACTACAGGACGGCTTCCTTCCAACTCTTTCCACCTATCAAACCTTTCTGCTTTGCAGAAGTTGAGTCAATGATTCTTAGAAACACCTACTGTAAAAAATAGACGGGATATCAACTAGTTACTGAACGTATACTGAAAGGACTGCCCTCCAACCTTATAAAAATGGTGATGATGATCTTTAATAGCATATTACAAACGGGTTTTTTCCCGGTCCAGTGGAAAGTCGTACAGGTAGCCCTTATCCCAAAAACCCGGAAAATCCGGCCAACGAGCCTGCATCATATGGTTCTATCATTTTATTACCACTCTTCTCAAAACTTTTCAAAAAAACTTGATTCCTGTTTACCAGTTTAGGTTTAGAAGTTGATACTTCACCGTTGAACAGATACCTAGAATAGTAGATACTATTAACGCAGCATTCGAAGACAAAAACTACTGCTTAGCAGTTTTCCTTGATGTCAGCCCGGCCTTCGACAAGTTCTAGCATGAAGGACTATTATTTAAACTAAAACGGATCCTGCCACACCCATACTAAATCATATCCAGAAGAATGGTATTTTCAAGTTAAGTTCGGAGAAGCAATCTCACATTTTTGTCCCATCAAATCCAAAGTTTCTCATGTAAGCGTTCTAAAACCAGTCCTGTGCGTCCTATATTCATCCGATATATCCACAAATCCTAATGCAATTACTGCAACACACGCGTTTCCTACACATAATAGTAGTTCCTACTTCAAAATATACAGTTATCAGGTATACCTTGCAAATCATCGGGACGCAGATAGAAGATCTAGAGGCAGCACTGCTATACTAATCAAGCAATATATTAAACGTTATGTTCTACCCGCATTCTAAGAGAATTTTCTACAGGCAACCAATATTGAAATAGAAGACTGGCACGGACCACTAGTTATATCTGTCCCACAAATTATGCTACAAATAAGCAAGGCTTCACGTAATATTTTAGATAGTTAGGTAATCGATCTTTAGAAAAGTACACATTGTGGGGCTCTCGTATTTCTGCACCCGGCAGAGGTAAAGTGCTATATAAAGTAGTAGAAGAGCTCAACCTAGGCCACTTATTAACTTATAAAGCCACGTACTGGCCCTCTGACCCAAATAAATTACCAGACCTGCTAAATTTAATCAAAGGTTTAGCTGCAGGATACCTTAAGATATCATCTCTGGACCTAATACACTGGTAAACACTGTTTATGTCACATGAACTTAGTAATGATTTTTGTTTATGTTGGCACACCTGCATTGAAAAACTATATAGTTTAGTTCCAGTTTTTTTGTGATAGTTACATATTCATTTCTAACCTCAATACACGTTTTTGTTTGAATAACCTCATTTCGTCAACTGTATAACTACTGTATTTAACTAACTTACATTTTATTTATGTTAGTTATATAGTAAATATGCCACGAAAGTGTTTTAACAACCCCGACAGTTTTTGTTATGTGTGTGGAGAATTAACTTTTACAGCGTCGAAATTTCACGCTATTAATTGAACAGTGTTATTTAGATTATTTTGGATTTCTTGTGTCGCACCAAGATAAATCTTGTGCTCCACATATATGTTGTGTAACGTGTATAAGACTTTTATTAGGTTGGGCTAAACAAGAACCTAGACATTTGCTATTTGCTATACCAATGATTTGGCCAAACCAAAAGATCATATAAGTGATTGTTATTTTTGTTTAACTCAAACAAAAGGTAATACAACCAAGTCTAAACACATTATCCAGTATATTCAAACTTATCGTCAGACCCATCCCACACAGTGCTGAACTGCCTGTTCCAAAGCCTCCAAATCAACCAGAAAGTCAGGATTCTGATTCTAGTGCGGAATTTGTTCTCAGTCCGCATAAAAGTGACTCAAGTTATCGAACCGTCAACCTCAAAGGAGTTTCATTTATTGACACAAAGTGATTTAAATGATTTAGTACGTGATTTGAATCTATCAAAAAAACATGGGGCCGGCGAAGAGATTGCTCTGTAAGCAATCCCAGAACGAACTTAAAAAAACCTTTCGATTTCGAATTTCGAATTTCGAATTTCGGCGTAAAATTTCCTATAAGAATCACATTTAATATCGCAATGTCGAAAATTTTCCGAAATTCGAAGTCGAATATCTGGAAAACTATTCGAATAGAAACTTTTGATTTCATTTTGAAATCAGCGTAAAATTTCCTATTAAGAATTACTCACAAAATCGCTTAAATTTTAAAAGTCGAAGTCGAATATCTGAAAACTATTCGACAGACAAACTTTTATCGATTTTGAAATCAGCGTAAAATTTCCAGTAACGAACATTTTAAAGTTCGTTGAAACCATGAACTTTTGTGACAGCGACAGATAAACCGACAGACACATAGAATTCAGTAACGAACTTTTTAAGTTCGTTGAACAGGCTGAACTTTTGGGGACTAGATTAAATGACTGAAATTTACTTTCTTCTGATACAAAGACTTAATAAATGAACTGCTAATGTCATATAAAGCTTTGGGGTGTAATATGTCTTTAAAAATACACACGCTGGACTCTCATCTGGATTTCTTTCCTGCAAATTTGGGTGCTGTGATTGATGAACAAGGTGACAGGTTTCATCAGGACATTTCCTTAATGGATATGCACTACCAAGGGAAATGGAGTCCAGGGATGCTAGTAGATTATTGTTGGAAACTTAAAAGAGACCTACCAGAAGCTAAATATTTACGAAAATGATAATTATTTATTGTAAATTTAACAATAATTTCTTTAAGTATAGCTAATTTTTTTACAAAAATGTATGTTTCGATATCACGAGGATACCTGATGTGCCAATTTTTTTTAATATATTATTGCTTGATGGCCCTAGTATATTCAAAATTTGATATGAGTTTTTGTGTGACAAAAAAAAATGTAAATTTTGTTAGCCAGTGATATCAGATCACACCCCGTTTATCGTAACGATGAGCACCACAATTATAGAACAGGAAAGGACACCAAAATTATTTAACTATTAGACTGATTGAAATTACTACAGAAATATTATCCACAAGCAGCTAGAAATGCAAATTTCTCTTTAATCTGAAAAAAACTGAAATCAGCAGTTTATAATTTCACCAGAATTATCCAAGAAGCAGCTTTGGATGCAACTACTGCAATCTTACCCAAACCACTACAAGCACGTTGCTCTATTGAAGTTAAGAAAACAATTGCAAAAAAGCCAGAAAAATCTAGTAAAACTTCAGATCCATCGGATCAAATATCAAGCTTCATCAATCCCCCTACAAAAACAAATGGTTTATGGGCGCGATCTGGCCTAGAGAAAGCCTATCTGTTTGCTCAACATCTAACAAATGTCTTCCAACCTATTCGATCTCAAATAACCGTCGATGAGAAAATAGAAATACTGGTATTCTACACCAACTCGCTTGGTCCATTCACAGTTAGAAGTCAAGGGACTGATTAAATACCACCTAAATTCAAGAAAGCCCCAGGCTATGATTTAATCATAGGAAAATTAATCAAAGAATTACTGCACAAGGGCCTAGTGATGCTGACAATGTTATATAATGCTGTTCTAAGGTTGTGTTACTTGCCAGTAGAATGGAAGGTAGCCCCGGTAACGTGCTATGTGTGATGCGCTATACTTTATACGAAACACAGACACTTTACTTGACTTAAAAGTTGAAGTGATAGGAAAGTTACCTAAGTAACCTAAAACATCATTTTCGCACGTTAGCTCTAAACCTACTAGACCATAGTACAAACATTCAAAGGCTACATAGACTCAAACCGCTAGACCTACCTCATAGATTTGACTAGTTAATTTATTATTATACAAACCTTATTTTCAAGTAACTTCTATATTATAAACCGCTGGGTTTCAATCTTCATGCTATTGTTTCATGCCATTTTAATTACTAACCTAAACTTTGCTTATTGCTCTACAAACAGATTGCAAAAAAAATTGATAACACTTTTATCATTAACTTGTTTGCGGTGGTGTAAAAATATTTACAGGATGCTTGTTCCATCACTATTTTAATTGGCAATATTGCGATGCTTAGTCGTCTCAACTAGTTCGTGATATGAAATTAGTAACATGCTATTTACAAACTTATTTTAGGCTTCACGCAGTATGCAATTAGTAAGTCTGTTTAAGATTTTTATTTAATTTTTATTTAAAGTACTATCTAGTTGTGAATTAATTAAATCCCATAATAATCTCTTTGAATGAATTATGTTCGTTAATCGATCACCCATTGTAAATAATCAAAAGAATTAAAAATGCTGTAACTAAAGAAATTACCGCCGGAAAATTTAAAATTTTGTAGCAGTATTGTAATCTATGATTCCCTTTTAGAGTCTCATCTAAATGTTTTTGAATATAATAAAATTTTTAACTGAATCTATTGCTATTCTTCTAAAAGACAGATATTGAGTAACCATACATTATGTGCATGAAAAACAAATAGAACTGGAGCTGCATTATTTGAATGTGTCTATTTAAGAGCCGACTACTTGCAATTAGTGAAAGATAACTTTATGGTTTCATTCTGGTCTAATATTTTTCGCAATAAGAAAAAATGGCACAAAATAATTTTATTCTTGAACGCTTATAAGATTTCCTTAGGCCTTCATTTTTGCAAATACGCTAAAGTAAAGACGTAAAAAATGAATGCTAAAGTTCTATTATAACAGTAAAGTTGAATATGTAAGTAAGATTATAAAAATTTTGACCATGTTCTAAAGATATATGGTTAGTGCTTACGTTAAAAGTAGGAATTTATATACAATCATTGGTTCAAGTGTTGTAAACCAAATACCTACGTTTTTCATAAAATTGGAAAACCAACATTTACTAGCACAATTCGTTTATATGCCATATGGACAGTTTTAATAAACCAAAGTTTATTTCATGCTCTTAAAAATAGATCTAAACTGTCCTTTTTCCAGAGTAATTGTTTCTCTTCAGGTGTAGCTAAAAGGTGAGTTCAAGTTCTAAGGTCTCCAAATTTTTTCTGTTACTTCTCAACGTAATCTCTATCTAGACGTACCCATTTTTCACAACGACGTTGCCATAATTTCAAGGCTGCTAAGAACACTTCTTTATCTCTGATTCAACAGCGGCTCAACTAGAAAATGAGCGGTCAACGAGTGTCCTTCGTGGTGGGACCCACATTGAAAAAAAGTTACGCATTTTTAAGACATCATGCAAAACAGACTCTAAGATTCTACGGAAATGCCAAAATTAGAGGCACCTAATCCAGGCCCACACCTAATCAACGGCCTTCATAACAACTTGCTCCAGTCGCGCAATCATGGTTTCTGCTTCGGTTCATTGTCACACAACTTTCGACCTTTAAACTTTTGCACCCACGAACGCAGATTATTAATATCGATAATTCCTTTACCGTATGTCTTACTCAATTGGTGATAACTTACGATGAGAATTTCATCACGCAAGAGAAGAAAACGGATGACTACACGTTGTTCTTGAACACTAAGTAAAATTCGACCTGTGTTCATTGTATCGTGTTGCCACCTATATTACAAATATTTCCTGCGGCATTTAAAATTAACAGCATCCTTTTACTTACTCTCAAATAGTTGAAGACCTTAAAACTTAAACGCACATCGTACAAGTAAGGTAAAGTAAAGCAAGGTTTATAACCGATTTAATAATTTTTTATTCTGCGTGCAAAAACCACTTCTTTTTTTAACTGCACTTTTATTAATCAAATTTTTTATGTTCATTTAGTATTTAAAAAAACGTCGGTAATAAGTGACATCTCAAAAAATTTTAAGGCAAATCAATAGCTTAAAATTTCAAGGCGTAGCATGTATAATATTATCCGATGGTTTATTTACAATTTTTATTAGTTTTAAAGCAGTCACGACGTGTAGGCAGAAATAAAGAAAACAATTGACGAATGGCCAAAACTAAACTAATTTAATATATTTTCGTTAAAGCTTTAAGGGGCAGTCAACGTAAGTAGAACATTTTTCTAAGACATAAATATATTTGCAAGAAACTGTTAAGAATCTTTATAGGGCCATTAAAAGTTTAATCGTAGTGCAATAAAGATTGCAGCCTATCGATAAAATTATGCTACTCCTGTCCAAGTAGTGCGATATTAAACTTATATTTATGACTAATTATTAAACTATGTTTATTAAGAGATCTAATTATTAGATTCAAATAGAAAATTTCTACTATATTCTAGCCGAGTGTCTTGTACAAATTATTTTAACTGTAAATTATGATGTGCTGATGCGATTAGCAAGATAACTTAGAACAGCAATTACGTTCAATTATTGGAAACTCATCAGTGACGATGAAACCAATGACCTGTTAAAACATTGTTGACATTTCTGGAAATTCATTAGGTCACGGATCTGTCTTCTTGCCATTTTCCGCTTGTTTAAACAAAAAGAAAAGAAAAAAATGCTATTTTAGAGTAAAGCATACGGGATACCTTTAGAAATTTTCTATTTTCTGCATTTCTTAAATATTTATTTATTAATATTACAAATTTTAAAGATCTCTTTCAGAACATGCTATATACATGTATTGTGTCTGGTGTAAAGTATTTAGCATCAACTTCGCTTAAGAAACTTGCCAGAAATAAAAAAACACACACTTTAAACGGTATAATTGTATGTATTTACTATAAAAAAAGTATTTTAAACGATATTATGATAATTATAAAATACTTGTGATGATAAGCTTATTATTAGTGTCATAAGATGTTCTTTACTAGAGTTTTATAGAGTTAAGTCGTATTGATCACCGTTCGACGTACATAAAAATTAAATTTTAACTTTTCGAAATGCAACATAGCAAAATTTATGTTTTGGGTATATCTAACAAACTAAATTACAATGTTTCAATAACACCAATACATTTGCTGTAATTATGTTTCATCAATTAATTAAAATGTAGTTTTTCAATCAAAGCAAACTGTTATAAACAGTTTAACTGATGATGATAATAATAATACTGCGCTTTTTCAAATTAACATTAATACTGAGTACATGGACAACTCTAGTCATCAAGACAATGCATGGCAAATGAATGGAAATTTCAGAAGAACTAAATCGCTATTTGTAACTAATCATTATGCACTCTGGTGGCCAGTAAATGTACAAAATACTGTCTGCAGAAATCAAGCTTTATAATCTAGTGTGGTAAGCAGGGTTAGCGGCAAAACCGTTGTTTGCCTAACGACGAAAATTTTCTGTGGCTTCAAGCACAGTCAGGTAAACTTTAGAGTAATGTGTTGTGCATATTATGCTTTAGTTGATTTTTTTGATCGTGTTATTTTAGGTACATTCAAGCTCAAACAACAATATTTGTTAGGAATCAAAAGTGTAAAATTACAAAAGTCAATCAATGTTTCCCAAACAACAAATTTCAAAGATTTTTCTTTTAATTAAATTACCGCTTTGTTAGTTCATTAATTAAATCCTTAACTAAATACAAATAGACTTGTACTTTAAACAGAAGTAGACGTGTTTTTATTAGTTAGTAATAAGTGATGCTGTTCAGATACTAGTAAACCTAAAAATAATAAAAGTCCTCTTTCAGTTTCTTATTAAGTTAACTACTAAGGAAACTTTACATTTAGAAGCGTACCTAAAAACAAAAAACTGTAGCAAAGAGCAATTTCTTAAATACCTATAAGACTCTATACAATATGCTTTCAAGAAAAATTTTGCAGTAAAAGTGATTTGCTACCATTCTACTTTATATTATACTTTTATTCCATTTTTATTTTTTATTCTGTAACTTTGTTTAAATTAAAGTTCCATGTAGAAATAAAATATTATTTAATAAACTGTTTTAAATTTGCAAAGAACAAAATTAAGATGGGTAGTACAAATTATAGCATAACTCCTCACAGCACTAAAATATAATTTTCAATTTTTAAGTATAAGGCATTTCAGTTTTGCTGGCTGCCTTGCAAGAAAAAGTCTTAGCTGGAAAGCTAAAAAAAGTTTAAACAAGCAAGTAAGAACAACAACGTATATTTGGTATAATAGTCAGAATTCATAAAGTAAATTTGAGAATATCCAATTATAGATTTTACAATTGTTTACAGTGAGAGAATAAAAATAGAAGTTTACCTTTATTTCTTAGTAACTTTTTAAGTTACTTGGAATGTGCATATATTACACCAGTGTTTCCCAAACTTATTTAAACTCAGATTCTTTTAACAAGAATTTTGTTGACGACCCGCGGGTAGTAAAATACGTAGCTCAATTAATTTCTTTGTTGTTTTAGGCTATTTATCACCAAGTAATAAAATTTGTTATTTTTTTTGTTATCTGCATCAAGTGGCACACTTTTTTCTTAAGTCCAAAACTTTTCACTATATTCAAGAGAGTGCTACCTGATATCATTTCTCATTTGCCATTATTTTATTGACTCCTGAGTGCAATATCAAACATTTAAAAATTTTTTTACTGCATATTTACAACTGGTCTGACAGACCAATAAGCAAATGTCATGTGGGGAGAACACCTTAAGGCAACCTCCTTTTTCTTAACTAAGTTAGATCACTAAACTTTGTGCGTTTTAAACGTCTTGTTAAATTTACAGTGTTTAATAGACCTGTCACTAATACACTAGGTCTAGTACCTGCTACAGAAGTCGTAGATAACTTCTTTAACCCATGGGATCTTCAGGACTTTGTGCGGAATTTGATTGTTCACATACCATTCAGCATTTGCAATTGTGCGAAGTGTTTTATTTTTGAAACGCTGCAGTATATCTACGTTCAATGATTTAGCGCATCCAAAAACTGAATTCCGTATGTCCATATTGGAACTATCATGGTCTTATATAATAGTACTTTGTCAAATTTAGTTTGGATTTTCGCCCAAAGAGCCAGTACATCTTTTTCATACGGATGTCTAATTCTTTCCGTTTAGCTTTTACATGCGTTTTTTGAGTAAGTTTGTTATCAAGGTGTATAGTAAGATATTTAAATTCTTTCTTATTAGGTATGCAATTACCTTTAAAGATTACTGGTCGTGGGTCGATCTTCCGAAGAGCGGATGA
This sequence comes from Sinelater perroti, assembly GCA_036346155.1. Lineage (NCBI taxonomy): Eukaryota > Metazoa > Arthropoda > Insecta > Coleoptera > Elateridae > Sinelater > Sinelater perroti. The sequence continues at coordinate 2,181,894 of JARFIY010000276.1, forward strand.
TATGGATGTTAATTTATTTTCATTGATTTGATTCTCCAGGTTGTTGCCCATCTTTTTACAGTATCTAGTGTATTCTGTAAATTTGTGGTCACCTGGGGTGGGTCATTGTAAAAAGATAGTACGACGGTATCATCCGCAAACGTAGCGATTATAACATCGTTAGAAACAGGTAGGTCTGTCGTAAATAGTTGGTATAGTGTGGGGCCCAAGACACTACCTGTGGTACACCAGCTTCAATGGGATGGATTGTAGAGCGGCTATAGTTTATTTACTTAAAAGTATCTATTTTCTAAATACTGATGGGGATTTTTTTCTTGATCTTGACCTACATCTAAAAAATACTGCTGAGCACACGTTTTTCTACGAAATCTTTTTCTATATTTTATCGACCACTCTATGCAGTTGTTCCAATGGTGAATACTTCCGCGGGAAACCAAATTGGCGGTGAGGGATTAGATGATTTCTTTCAATACCTGGGCTGAGACTTTTAGTAGTATTCGTTCGAATAGGTACCGACAATAGCAAAATCGGTCAATAAGGCTCTAATGACTGAGCCTGGTTTTTGCAAATTTCGATTGGCTAGGAAAACACTGAGTTCGTATAATAGCGTTGGATACTTGTGTTATGGCCACTATCGCTTTTTTTGAAAGTTGTTGAAGCAGCTCAGCTGTAATGAGGCCGTATCCTGGTGTTCTGTGAGCTTTCAAACATTTTATTTCGCTTTGTGTTTTATTAGGCGTGCACCATTTGATAGGCAGATCAAGTTGGCATGGCGTTTCAAGAAATTCTAGTATTGTGGGGTCATTACTTTTGCTTTTTCATCATAGCTACGGGCCCATGTGTCATCAGTTTTGCGGATGGGAGGAATAAGGGGTAATAGGTTGCTTCAGTTTCCTAGTTGCTCGCCACAAGGAGTGTTGTCTAGGGAGTAAGCTACTAATGTAATAACTAAATGTTTCATTTCTCTGTTCTTTAATTAATCTTTCTAGTTGCATTGTAAGAGTATTCAGTTTATTTTTATCACTAGGATGTCGTGTTGTCAAATGCGCTTGCTTTTCTTTTCTCAGTAATCTTTTGTCTAATAATAAATGGGTAGATACTAGCGGGTCTATTACAATTTTCTTTTGATTTGATGGGCGTAGCAGTGTAGGATTCGTGCTGTTGGATACGTGTTAATCAATCTCAATCTTCGTTATAGAGTCGAGTCTAGTTTTGCCTGATAAATAGTCATTGATATATTGTCTAAAGGCATTTCAGTCTGTTCTATTGTTATGTAGAAGTGGTTTTACAAGTTTTTTTTATTATTGATGCACTTAATGTGCATAATTACAGCAAAGCGGTCTGCGCTTAAGTCGTAACATTCAGCGACTTCCATATAATTTGGGGAGCAGTTTCTCGTTATGAAGAAGTTAAGAGCATCTGGAAGTTTCTCCGTGTCGCTTGGCCAGTAGGTAGGATTACCTGTTGCCGCTATATTGAAGTGATTGTTAGTGATAGTTTCATGTAGACTGTTGTTGTCCCTTACTTCTAGCAGGAGTCGTTTTGGTTTTTGATACATATTTTTTTTTCGTCAGCCTTTTGGCGTCCAGTATTGAGCATAGGCCTTTTGGTTGGCATTAACGCCACGCTTGCCGGGCGGTTGGCAGTGAGATAGCAGAATGTATTTTACGACCGTCAGGTGTTTGTATGACGGCCGGAGAGCATTAGATGTTTATTGCCGGGGTTAGAATTCGCCAGCTTTGGCAGGTCGAGGCCTTTACCTCGCGGCTGTCGTGCTCTCTTTGATTACTGCTTTGATGCTGATTTGATACATATTGGTGTATTGTAATTACCAGGACATTTTACGCAAGCGTAAGGCTTTCTACAGTGTGTTTGCTATGTCCGTATGATTGACAGCAAGTACATTAAATTATAAGTTTTTTTTCTTGACGGTTTGACGATAATGATCATATTTTGTAAGGATTTCAGTTCAAATATCTCTTTGTTGTTTTTATTAGGCTCCAAATCCACAAAGAACAAGTGTGGTGTTTTGTCTACTCTATGTCTCATGTTCATCAAATTGCGTACATTATGTATTTTCGTATCAGTTCTTCTTTTATTAATTCAGTGTCTATTGTTGGGTCAAGGCCTCTTAGGACTACCCTAAATGCTCTTTCTTCTTTCATTTGACAGGTATAGAATATTATCTTTTCATTATTGAGATGCTTAACGAGTTTTCGGTATGACTAAGGGGTTTTAGTGTTTTCATCATTTACTTCTAGCATTTAAATTTCTGATTGTTGGTTACTGAGAATCAACGGTAATGGATTAATTAGTTGTGAAGTGTTATTTGCATATAATGCACCCTGTAAATAATGTTGATTTATTGTTTGTTACGTATATTGGTTTGAAAACATTACTTGTTGAATAATAGAAATATTGTTGTTGGAATGAATGCATATTTACAGAAAATAAAGTAAAATAAAGGGGCGGGTCACTGACTATCGAGTCAACGTACAGATATCAGGCTTGCCACCGACACACATTTAAAGATAAGCCACAAGTTTTGTTTCTTATTTAAAAAAATTATTAGAATCGTCGACGCCTAAAAGTGAGAAGAATGGAAAAACATATATTGTACTGCAACAATTGTTTTAAATATAGTTTTACCGTTATTTTCAATAAACCACCTAGTATTGTTTGTTAAAAAACCTTGTCAAACAAAAGTACAAAGTCATCAAAAATACTTAAATAGTTAACATCCAGACAAAAATCCTGTAGAATTTTTCAAAATAAATCTAAACTCCTAAACAAGAAAAAAGTCACTTTTATATAAACAGTCACTTCTAATGAAAAAGAATACTAGCAAGTAATCGAGTTGCATTTTGCACTGTAAAACTAGTAAACTACATAAGATTTTTAAAAATGTGATTTTACTAGCAACTCTAAAATGATGCAAAAAAGGGTTGGTGTAAAAGAAGTTGCAACGTCAAAAACAATTTCTTCCTCTCCCTACCTCTAGCTCTATCGCTCCAAAAAAAGTAAAGTAGAAATTGTTAAAAATATTGAGAAGTGCACATAGTTCTTACTACAAATGAACGAATTCACAAATATTCCTATATAACTGTGTATTTATAAGTCACTATAATCTTTAAAGCTCAATATAACAGAAAAATATTTATTAAATACTTTTATGGAAAGGTTAAGTACAATATTAACTAGGCGAAATACGCTGCTATATGCACTGATAGCGCTAATGCTACGACAAGACAAAATCTTTATGTTCTAAAATTATAAACAGTGTCATTAAAATTATCAATTTTATTATAGGAGTCGTATTTTTAGAAAATAGTTAAAGACATGGACTATGAATTTATAAAGAAAAACTTGATTTGTAGTCGATATGAATTGAAATATGGAAGTTAATTTATTTCAATGTATTCAAGGAGATTTAGTTTTATGATAAATTCTAAGTACATTTTGCAGGCACCTAAGTCAATTTCCACAATTTAACACGACAGCATTTTTCCAAAAAAAAAAACAATTGTGACAATTACAAATTGTTTGAGCTAGAGAAGATATTATTGAAATATCAAGTGGTGAAATTGATTTTTCTCAGAACCAAGACCAATTTCGACTACAAAGAATATAACGAGCTGGTGACTAAAGCTGTCAAATATTTGGTTCCATTTGCAGCATGATATTTAAGTTTTTCGCCTACGACTGTTTTCAAAACAAAAATGAAAACTTATTTGAGCTTGAAAATTATATAATATATGTTTCGAACACAGAGCCTCAATTTAAAATTTGAGAAATTTCTAAAATGCAAACAGCACATCAGTATTTGTTTATTTGAGTATTTAAAATTTGTTAAGATTTTTGTCTTTGTTCTGCAAGATGAAAAAATTGTTCTATTTATATTACTAAATTTATCACATATGCTTAGCAGATAAGTTAAAGCATAAAATCTTATCAAGACTATTCTAGTTTTTTAACGCGTTCGTCCAGAGACAATGTATGCAGATGTTTATCAACGTTGCTTCAGTTACAACTAATTCGTTTAAATTCTTACAAAAAAGAAAATAAAATAGTCTAGAGTGCTTGAACTAAAATCAAAATGGCATGTCAATAGTGCACTGCTTTTTAAGTCTCCTATTGTGGACACTGTCGTCCAATAAGTTTAGTGCTAAACTCTTAAGGTGGTATTCTAGCTTGGTGATGTAACTTTTACTTCTTTTCCCTATTTCTTTTTTCACAGAACTCAATTTTGAGGTCACTGTAAATATTTGCGTTGCTTATATAGTACGGTGCGTTGAGGATGGTTGGAAGGGTTTTTGTTTGAAATATTTCTATCATAGATAGGTTAGTGAATGATGCAATCCTCCAGAGTTGGGTTCCGTAAAGCCACATCGGTTTTTACTTTTAAGATACGTAGAAGTTAAATTTATTACTAATAAATTATGGTCTCATTTGTTTTCCTTATGCTTGCAATAGTACTTTGGTTTAAACTAAACAGACTTTAGAACTATTTAAAAAAAACGTTAGACAGTTGTAAAACTTTTTAATTTAAATACTTAACCTTTAAGACTGCATTTTTTACTGATACAGCCAACACAAATGTTCATAATCGATTTTATAACATATGAACTGGAATTTAGTTTAATTCTAAACTGTAGCTACTTATAATGATGACAAAGAAAGCCAAATTTTAAAGAGAAAGACCAAAATTAATAGTTAAATGATTGTACGATATCAATTACAACCAAGTCACTATGTGACTAATTTTCTATTCTAAAGTTAGCTCAATTAGGTATCATACAAACAACTTGGGAAATGATATCTAGTCATCGAGCGTAAACTTTAAACAGAACCCTGGTAGAATTACTCAGGCCGTGCTATCTCTTATTAAAGGAGGTTGGGCAGATTGGGCCCCAAATCAAAAATTCGAGAGACGAAACCTATGTCAATCGAAAGCCCTAGTGTCCTAGGCAATATTGTCTAAGGAACTAACCCGGTACGACCTCTCTTAGAACTTATAACAGACAGCGGTTGAATTCTTCAAGAAAAAGAATAAGAAATATCAAAACATATTAAATCAATGGAATCATTGAAGAGAAGCAATTATCGCTTATAAAGTAAAATATTTATCAGTATAATTTTCAAAATTTTCAAAATCATATTAGAACTTTTCCTTTTAATAATGTTCTAAGTAACGCCAAGTCAGGCCCTCAATGTAATTTGAACAATTGCTTATTGTCACCGGGGCTTTTTGTTCCACTTGGTTTTAACCTTTAGTCTCGTCTTATATTTCAGTTAGAACTTTTTACAGTTTTTTTAAGGCGGGGGCCTAGCGCCCATAATGTTTTGCCCACCCTCCTTTAGTAGATTAGGAATTCGTTTTTTATTAAAATATCTGATTTGATAACTTTTATGTTGTTATTTCCAGATTAAATGAGTTTTGATCGAGCTTTATGTGAGAGATATTCAAATGTCGACTAAATTAAAAAATAAATCTCTGACTGTTTGTGATTTATTTAAATCTTGACCAATTTGTAGCAGATTTTTGGGAATCTTTTTATACGATTTCTGATCGGACTTTTCTTTAAAAAAATTATAATTAATAAATAAAAAGCGAATCACGCCGCAATTGATGCTTGATAAATATTTAATAAAACTAAATTTTCTTTACAATAATCAGTTAAAAGATTAATTAAATGAGGGAAAAGCATAAAAATTTATTATGAAATAGTTGACATGGGTGGGGGGTAACAAAAGCAACATTCAATTTAATTTGACATATAAAACTGTTCAATAAGAGAGAGAGAGTGTGAGAGAGAGTTCACACAGTTAAGTAGTAATAACGTAAATTTTCCATTTTTGTTACAACTTGGCTATTTAATATTTTTATCTGTGTTTATGTCGCAGTACTTCTATATTTTGCAAAAATGGAGTGAATGTATTATCTGATAATACAGCTATAACATCATCCTTGCTTCCTTAACTCGATGAATTTCGTGTCATTTAGACTTTTCGTTTAGACACTTTAAACAAGTCCAAAACAATATTTTTAACAAATACAGGAAAAATGAAAAGACTAAGCGGTTTATGTAAAACCATGGCTACTTATATTACATAAATTAAAATTGTCGTCAATTTTATTAAGTGTAATTAATGGACGCACTTTTTATGGAAATTCTAAAAATATTTTTCGGTTGTCCCATTATGTTAGAATTTCGAGAATGGTAGAACCAACTGCAGAACTATATAGCACTGATGAGAAATTTTTACCATCTCAAATAGTTAAAACTCATTTAATAATGCAATTAGAATTAAATGATCTGGTACGAAATTTATGATTTTCAAAACCCCAAGCAAATATTTTAGAGTATCGAAATTGTCAAAGAGACGAAAGATGAATTTTTGCAATAACGCTGACGACTTGATGCCTACATTAGGTTATAAACATAATGTAGATCGATTCGTTGAACAAGAGAAATTTTTTACTATCGTTGGATATAAAATTAGGTTTGATAAAAAATTTCAAGGCAATTAACAAAGAAGAACATGTACTTTAATACCTTAAAAAAATTTGCAAGTTTAAACGATGCATAACTCAAGGAAGGTGTGGAAGCCTAAATTAATCTTTTAATCTAGGATATAGTATTTAAAGATATTCTAAGCGACTTAGAAGGGACTGCTTGGAATAGACTCAAAGTGGTAACAAAAATAAATAAAAAATTTGAAAATTATAAAGCCATTGTCGGTGATCTGGAGAGTTACGAAGCATTTGGCTTGTAACATAAGCCTAAATATACATTTTTTAAATTTGCACTTAGACTTTTTTCCTCCAAAACTTGGTGATAAACACAAAGAACGATTTCACCAAAATATTGCCGTATTAAGGAACTACACCAAGAAAAGTGGAAAATTGCAATGCGTACCAATTACTGCGGGAGATTAGCATCAAAAAGTTTCTCAACCAAATACAAAAGAAAGTGCAAAAAATTTTTAGTTGTAATAAATTTTTTTACAAAATCTGACGTCCTAGAAGTAAATAATTTTAACATTACAATTAGGACTATAAAACAAACTGAAATTGTCTGCAAATGATAAAAAAAATAAAAAGTTAATTATTTATTATCCTGTCTAACCAAATAAAATTGAACATATAATGCATTGTGTCAAATATTATTTGATTACTTGTTTTATATATTGCATATGCGGTTTTCTAAATAATAAATATTTGCTAAAAAAGAATTATAATTATAAAGCAAATTTATTATAGAGAATAGACGGTAGAATAGAAAAAATAGTAAAATTACGTAATATACTACTGAAACGTAGACCATTATTAATATTTGATTAGCCAGTCTTTGTTCTCACTAACCAATTCGTATTTTTTAAGCATAAACCGGTTTCTGTAACTTTGTCTTTAAAATACAATGATAGCAAACTTGAGACAATTAATTAATTCGGTTTTATACTGGTTCCTTTTCAGCTATGATGTTTGATATTCTTTGCCATAAATTTGTTATGCGGTTGTGATCTACGGATTACTTCGTATAACTCACTCTGTTAATTTTGTTGACAGTAATTTAATATTGCTATGTCATAATACGTAGAAGTTGAATGTTTAGTTGTAGAAATACACGTTTTAGTAAATATTGTTCTCCAGTAAAGCTTCTAATACCGTAGTATTTATACTGATGTTCTGTAGCCTAGCTTTAGATGTTCTTTATCGTACTGCTTCTCAAGAACAAGTGGCTTGTTTTGTGGCCTACTTCTCTTAATTAACAAGCAGTAATCTTCACCTTGCGATAGATGAATATACACTAACACCGACAGCTCCGTGTTAGAATTTAATTAATTCATTAAATTTTGTTTGGTCTCCCACTACGCAGGTTTGTTCAAAACCGTTTAAAGAGATAATAAGCAGAAACATTACTAACACAATAGTTACTGCCAAATTTTACTAAAGATAATTAGGAAAGATATGCGAAAAATGTGTACTATAAGTAAAAGAAAATATTATGCGAGAATGATTCAGGACTAGCAGTTTTTGTGTGTTCATTTATAACCAGAGTCAACTAAAACTTGCAAATTTACGGTCTGAAATATAGCACTTCAGTAAAGTTGCTGCCGTTTGGATTATGAACTAAAACTTATAATGGATTCCCAACAAATGTTTGCTGCAAAAATAACTGAGCTCGCCGGAACTGCTTGTTTTAACAAGTTAGACGGCGCAATCATTCGCTACAAATTAGTTTGTAATAATATTTTCGATTCAACTTGTGTTGTAGTCAGCTTAATTAAAGAATTTGAACTTCTTATAAATTGTTTTTGCAAAACAAATAATAAAGGCGATCAGTATAACAAGAAATATAGACTAAAAACTATTTTTTGCTTGACAGTAAAGCGAAACGAGTTAAATAAAATGTAACGTTATTTTTATACATGCTTATTCTTATAGAGTTCATTAAAATAAATCATTTTTTAGTAATTATTCTTGAAAGTTTTCCTCATTTTATTTGCTCTGTTAAAATTATTAACAGTAATAAAATTTAGAAAAGTTAATATCCATGAAAGCTAAGTTCATTTTGTTTACTTGTACATGCTATGTATTAGAAAGTAATACAAAAAAACTTATAAATATGATAATGTAATAAATATATGTTTTTTTATAAATATAAATAATTTTTACTAAATATTTGGTTATATTTTATTTACTACGCATTTTTTTAATTCAGCCAACAAATACAACAAAATTTTGTGGCAAGAGAACTGAAAATTCATGGAACGCTTTGTGGTATTAAATACGAAAATCCAGAGATTCTGATATTTTCAGGTAATAAAGACGAAATATTTAAATCTAAATTTCTAAAACAATAATTCAGGAAATAGTAGTAATCGTTTATTTAAAATTTGCACCTCATTTGAAAAATTTAGGCAAAATTGGCCACAAGCATCAACTGAATACTTATTTTTAATAGAAAAATTAATGATAACAAGTAAGGGTACAAAGGCTTAATGTCTTCGACAAGTTCTGCCTAAAGAGACAAAAAAAAAATGAAGATTCAAAATGTTTGTAAGAGCTATGACTTTTTCTATATACAAGATGCAGTACTTTTAACAATATCAATTTTAAAAGGAAACTGACTCTAAAGAAGGAAATTTATGGAAAAATTTACAACCATACGCCCATAACGTCTACTTTGACAATTTATTCGTGTCACTAAAACTAATAAAATTATTGAATTAAATATTAAGTGTTGATGCTAATAATCGTTTACGTGGTTGCATACTGGAAAATAATAAACACTTCAAACGTGTTTCTGAGACAGCTATAGTAAAATGGGCTGATGCTGAACCCGGTTACGTAAAAGTTAGTTAATCTGTAGTTTTACTAAACCTGGTTTAACTGTTTAGCTCATGTTAACTACGGTTCAGCGCTGTACCCGTTGTATAAACCAAAGTCAGTGTATAGTCAATTATACCGCAGTTGGTATCATAAAAATTCTCTAGAATTACATATTACTTCAATGTATTGAGTCACTGATCTCATTAAAAACAAATTCGGTAAAAGATGTTTACATTAAACTATATATAATACTTTATAATTTATTTTATTTTTTAAACAAAAATAGCAATTTTATGATATATGATGCAATAGTAAACTAAGAGCCGGTGTCATAACACGAGCTTTACCCTAATCTAAACTTAACCATGGTTTGCGTACTTGTGCTACGCGTAACTACCCCTTGAACTTGATTTAACCCTGACTTACTAGTAACTACGCTTTATGCAGACCCGGAAAGAAAGTATTACGTTTTGGAGACGGGTATAACATCGGTGGTAAGGTGCATGCGCAATGGTTGATATACACGCGTTATTAGTTGCTGTATCAGTAGCCATGGATCAGTGGATGATTGAACAATGCGTTTTCGTTTACAACACCTTTGTTGCAACCGGTCATTTGGTGGTGCAGACACAGCAAACATTTCGAACGTACTACAATGTTGGTCGACGCGGTGCCGTCCAATCTCGCCCAACAATACTAAAATGGTTTAACAATTTTGGTAAAAAAGAAATTGTGAAATCTGAAATAACTCGTGGAGATGATCAGACCATTAATATACCAGAAAACATTGAAAGAGTTCGACAGACTATAAACCTCAGTCCTTGCCGTTTAGCGACGTGATATACTTGCGCTCTGGGCATGTCATACAGATGAGTTCGCCGAATTTGGACTTTGACCTCTACTTTCATCTTTACAAAATCATGGTGATTTAAGAAATTAAAGAAAATTACTATGTACAGTGCTTCACGTTTACAAAAATAATGCTGAAAACCTTGGAAAAAGACTGTACCTTAATAACGAGTGACAAAGCTCATTTTCACTTGTTAGGTGCTGTAAACAAACAAAATTGCCGATACTAGTCGGAAAATAATCCACGGAAAGTTCATCGGAGGCCCCTACGTAGTGTGTGCTTCAGCATAGTTCAATTTAGCATAACTGAACCTTAGTTTTTCCGAGAAAATAGACGCACTGTAACGGTCAACTCAAAAATTGTTGCGTAACAATGTTGCAAAAATTATTAATGCCTTAATGGAGCAGACATCGAATTTACATCAATAGGGTTTGGTTTCAACAAGATGGAATTATTTGTTATACCTCGGAGAATCAATGCCTTTTTTAAAAAAACATTTTACAGGGCGACTCACTTCATTGCACGGGTATGTGGAGTGGCCTCCTTGATCACCGGATTTTTCAACTTTTGATTATTTTTTATTGGGCTACCTAAAAGCTCACGTTTACGTTATGGATATGCTAAAAAAGAAAAAGAAGAAGAACAATGTTATAAGAGTGTTGCATATAAATATAAAAGAACCAAATGCTGTTAAAAGTTGTAGTTGAAAATTTTATTAAGGTGCACCTAAGGTCAAAAAAAAAACCCCGCAAAAGAGCCAAAGAGAAAAGTATGGTTAATAGAAGTAGGAAACGGACAGAATAGCCATAAAGTAATGCAGAATAAAGCAAAGCTTAAAAATCTGGGAACAAATAAAGTACATATGTACTTTATTTGTTCCCAGATTTTTAAGCTGACCTCACACAAAAAACGAGAAGGGAAACAAAGGCAAATCAGATTAATGGTAAAAGAAACAAAAAAAATTGAAACGATAGAATATAACAGAATAAAATAGATGGAGTAGAGTAAAAGTGAAACAAGACTAACGAAAAGCTCAAAAAAGCATTAAAAAACTGAATAAAGAAGTAAAATAGAGATGGATTAGGCAAAAGATAAGAATATGAGGACAGAAATATACTAAATTCATGTTTATCTCGTAATAACAAATCATTTTTATTCTCGTAAATTTTTTGTATCTTCAACCGTTTAGATTCGTGACCTATTTTGCGACCTTGCGACCAAACGGCTAGGCTGATTTTTACCAAAAGTTTCGCACTGCGTCCCCTACCTGCAAGTAACTTGCATACCAAATCTCTAGCTTTTACGGTTCTCGAGATATCCTGTTTACTGACAGACTGACATACACACGCGCGCGCACACACGCAAGTAGTGAAAGTCAAAGATAGAGTAAAACGCGCAACTTTTAAAATACCAGTAAATAAAATCATAAATTTACACAAGTTGAATAATAGAGAGAGAGCTAAAAAGTATTCAAATAAAATGGAAACCGAAGTAAGAAAATTGAAAGTAAAAAATCTCAGAATAGAGAGAATGTTAAAACAATATTAAGTGAGTCTGCAAACTTAACATGTGGAACTACACATATAAATAAAAAAGATAAAACAAACATTCTGGTGGAATAAAGATATTAATGAAGCAGTTAAAGTAAAGAAATAAAAGTGGAAGAAATACCTACGTACAGGAACAAGTAAAAACTGTAATGAGTACAAAGAGCAAAATAATAAAGTTGAGAAATTAGCAAAAGAAGAATAGAAGAGCAGTATCAACAGAATCAAAAATTGTTTTACATAGTGTTAAAAATATAAGAACGGAAAACAACAACAGCTAACAAACACTATTAAAAGCAAAAACTGACAAAAATATTAACAGACAGTAAGAAGATTATGGAAAGATGGGGGACTACTTCCAAGAACTACTCAATAGAGACAGAAATAGGCGACAGGGACAAGAACATAAAGGTAAGATACAAAAAGAGTAGGAAATAAGCAAAGAAAAAAAAACTGTCAAGAAAATGGAGAAAGTAAAGGCAGCAGGTTACAACTAAATAACTGGAGAAATGTTAGAAAAATAGGGAAAAGAAGCCATTAACATTTTAACTCATAGATATAACATGATATGGAATAAACGGAAAATACCACGTGATTGGAAAATTGGTATTGTCGTACCAATCTTCAAAAAAGGTGACAAAACAGACTATTCAAATTACCATAAAACATTTACTAAAATGAACTTCAGGAGCAGCAAAGGAATAGTTTATAGCCTTCTTCGACTTAGAAAATGCATTTGATAGAATCTTGGAGGAATTTTAAAACAAAAAAATATACCAAAAAAGTTACTGGGAGCAATCTTGAACATCCACAATAACTTCAGAAATAGAATACGAATAAACCAGGAAACACAAGAACTTAATGTAAATGAAGTCTTAACACAAGGAGGAGCATTAAGCTCAATTCTCTTTAACTTTATCTTAAACGATGTTAACAAAAAAAGTGAGGATACAAAGTACAAAGTAGCTGTGGGGAATAAAAAGCTAGAACCGATACTTTTAAAGGTGTGCGCCTTTACTGATGTCTTGACTATATTTGCAAAAAACTAGAAATTAATTACCAATATTAGAATTTGGAACAAGGCTCTCGAAGAAAGAGATCTAAAGACGAATATTGAAAAAAATAATGTGATGATGATGGACAGAAAAATGAAAAGTGTCAGTATAGAAGTAGATGGAAATAAGATTGAACAAGTCAATATTTTCAAATATCTAGGGGTCAATATAGATAGTTTGGAGCGACAAAATGCAGAAATAATAAAAGTGTCAAGGAAAGCAAAAATCAGTGTTTACAGAACAGTCTTTGTATCAATTACATGTGAAAGCTAAATACTGATAAATAAAATAAAAAACAAAATAAAAAGCCTAGAAATGAAGTTTTTACGTAGAATTATGAAAATAGTAAGAAGATATAGGGCCAGAGAAGAACTACAGATGGAGTCTATAACAAAATTGAGAAACGACGGTTGAGCTGGTATGGTCACTTAGTAAGGTCAGTGAAGAACGACCGGTCAAGAAAGTGTAGGAGGCCAAAATTCAAATAAGAACAAGAGGAAGGCCGGTTATAATATGGAATAAATATATTGGAAAGGTTATAGAACAAAGAAGAATGACACAGCAAGAAGTAAAGAAAATTTCCAGAAAAGTAAAGAAAATTCGTCACATATATCAAAATATATATATATATATATATATATATATATATATATATATATATATATATATATATATATATATATATAATATATCTTATAATACAATTGTCTTATCTCCTAACTTTCTTTCTTTCTTTCTTTCTTTCTTTCTAAACTTATAATTCTCTCCTGTGGAAGTCCCTTATTGCTCCGCACCGCCAATTACGCAACACCCTTAATCCTACAAACTTTCCCCAACCCAACGCATCTCCCGCCAAACAAACTTTCAGGCCTATAAAATATCAAGCAGGTCACAGGAAAGCTCAGTCTTATCCAAAGACTCATAGCTCTCCTTGGGGAGTAGGCAGATTGAGACCCCGAGTGAAGAGCTAACCTACTGAAAATGGCATCAAATTCTCTAATGTTCTAATGTGCAATTCTGTTGAGTTTATTTGTAAGTCTCTAAATTTATGTTTGCTGCCTGTAATTTCATGCTATTAAAAGCAATTATGGCTCATTTGCTGTCGATTTTAAAAGCACATATTGAGATTAATTTCTTTGTATCTATACTATCGAATGGCTAACAGCTCACACTGAAATATAGATATTGCTGTTTTGCTTTGATTGTCAGCTACTTTTTGTCTTGAGCCGAGAAACCCTTCTTTTTCTCGACTTTTGTAACATGGTTTTATTTCGACGTTCAAGTCGCATTTCCGTTGTTTGGTATTATACGTAGGAGCACATGCATCCTTGCGTAAATGACCTCCTCAGAGAGCTGATACCCTCGCTCGTCGTCTAGCATCTCTGCTTTAATTGTCGTTGATGTCATGCCTGTCACGAACACAAGTCGCAATCACTCGCCGCGCCTCGGCTGGTATTCTACCATTCCGCTCTCGTTACTACAGCTGCCGATAATCTCAAAATTATTTACTTTCACAGACTTATGTGAGGCATACAAAAACCCATAGCGATCAATTGCTCAATCACTCATTGACAACGTCGTCTCATATGCAAATTCGGTTAATGTGATAAGAAGGGGGAACACTTATTGGTCCATTTTAACAAATAGCAGATTAGGAACATTTTTAGTTGTAAATTATATGTTAGAAATTCATCATTTTACTTGTATTTTGATATGTTATTAAATTATTCATTTATTTTATTATTGTAGTGTTCATTAAAACCGTTTAAAAAAATTGCAATTTTTTAAATAATTCTTTTGTTTCTTAGCCACCATCGCGATGTTAGAGCAATACTGAAGGCGTAGAATTGTTTTAAAGAATCTTAAACTTAAGAAAACAACCACGTATGCGTATTTTAAACAATTTTTGAAAGACGAGAAGCGCTTGAAAATTGAGGTCATCAACGCTGCTTACAGAGTAGCGCAACTTAGGGAAATATTGGCATTATTCGCCACCTATTCGAAAATGACCGTCGATGAACAGTTGAGAATATTGCTTCTACCATCTTATGGGCGAAATAGAACTTCCCTATCGACAAAACACGAATTTTTAATTTTAAAAGTTATCTTGCTTTTTTGGTTGAGATGCACCTACTGGCACCACAGCTTCAACGGCTGATTTTGCCTATTCTGCTTGGCAACATCGTCTGGCCTCATGTAATTGTCCAAAACTGACAATAAATTCCTCCCCCTGTGATTATCATTTGTTTGCATCACTAAAAGAAGCATTTGGAAAACACATATTTGATGACGTTGGTATGCAATTGGCTCGTGTCAAAACCATTTTCATTTTACGGCAATAGGATCATAAATCTACCTACCCATCAAACAAAAATGTTTTTTAGGTTAGAAGATTATGTAGGAAAATAAATGTTTTTATTTGTAGAGTGCTTTAATAAATTAAGAAAATAATCTGTTGCACCCACATAAATTATTGTATGTATGATGATAATAATATAGTGAAAGAAGCAAAGATTAAGAAAACGAGAAACAAAATTTTTTATAAGTGATAAATCCACTTATAAAATTTTCAAATCGTATATCTTTGAAGAAATTGAGCCTTACAATACACCTGTCCAAAATTTACACCAAACAGTAACTCATCGGAAATGCATCTGATTTTTATTAGTTCTGCTAGAATTTTCAAAATTCCATATACGACAATTTTGTTTGTTTAAAAGATAACTTTTTGACTAAACTGAGAATCCATTTAATGATGTTCTAAACGGACAAATTTTTGTCAGTAGGCTTATAGATAATAAAACCATTTTTTGTTAAAAAATAAGTAAAGCAAAATATAGATAATTAATACTTTTCGTAGTAATAAATATCATTACGCAACAAGACAAATACTAAGTCTATGAAAAAAGGATCTTCCCAGAAAAATATTTGTAAAAATGTAGTTTGAATTACCACATAAAACTAAAAGTTGCATAATATATATAAGAAACTAAATATATTATCAATCATACAGGCTGGTAGATTGAATTTGTTAGGGTACGTACATCAGATGGTTAAGAAAAGGGTTACCATGAGTTTTGCTACAGACATAAAAAAATGAATACCACGAAAAAGGTAGATACAAACTTAATGGAATACAGAGATAAAGAATAAAGGCAAAAAATAAAAATTTACAAAAATTTTTATAAAAAGTTCAACTTAGGCTGTTATTAGGCAATGTTATTAATTAGCATAATTACAATATACATTCTTAATATAAATAATATAAAATCTTACAGCTTCAACTACCCAATTACATCAAATCCGTACTCTTCTTCTTTCTTGATAATCGCACGTACACAGTCAAAATTTGCACATCCCTATCTGCCATCACAAAGATACAAGCAGGGCAGTATCTTAGGCCTAATTATTTCAACATCTACATGCAGGACCTCCCTACCATCAACGCTGACCTTGCATTATATGCAGATGACACAGTCATAATAACAAAAGACGAAAAAACGAAAAAAATGGCTCAAAACTGTAAAAAGCCAGCACTATCCTCAGTAGGTAGCTCAAGAAATGGAACCTATCCATCAATTATGACAAATGCGCCACAAAAATCTTTACATTAAGATGATTTAATAACCCACCAGAAATCACTATTAACGGACACTCCATTCAATGGAACACCACCGACAAACCCATTAAATACTTAGGTATATATCTTGACACCAAGCTCACCTGGAAATACCATGTCCTCAAAAAATTAAACGAAGGGCACACGAGACTAATCCAACTCTACCCTCTGCTAAACCGAAAGTCCACCTTGCTTACTCAATGTACCACTATCCTGTACAAATCACTGTTACGACCATTATTCCTCTATGGGTGCGTCATATGGGGCAACACATCCAAAATGAATCTTCGCAAAATCCAAGTATTTCAAAACAAAATCCTGAGAATCGCTGTCAATGCTTCCTGGTTCATCACAAATGAACAGCTACACTACGAACTGGGTTTCCCCACAATTGAACAACATATAGCGAAACTTACTAAAAAATTTCATGCCAATCTCACCAACTGCAGTGGAGCAGCTTACTGGGACAACGCGGCATCCACGTAAGGCTAATACAAAAACTACCCCAAGATATATTTCTCAGTGACTATAGTGATGATAATTAACACAAGTGACCGATTCTAAACCTAGTGCTCTCATAGTAAAAAATAAACAATGATAAAACTTTCTTCCGGTCATACTGCTTATGCTATTCAATATATATTATGTTTTACATACTTTGTTATCAATGTCTTGTATAACAGTGTAAATTGTTGAACAGGCAAATTTCTAATAAAAAAAAATATTTCTAGGCTATCTGGTGTTTGTTATTTTTAGTTTAATCAAATAAGGTAAACGAAATTATATAATATAAACATTTGCAGGCATAGAGCTAAAGTGTTGATAAATACCATACAGCTTAACAATATCTATTACTTTAAAGATTACATAATTATTTATATTTTAAATTTATTTATTTAAGGATGAATTAACAATCTGCTCATTTGTATAGATGTAGTGTAACTGATACATTTATAGAAAAAAATCATTAACCAATCTATGATCTTTACATTTGGATTTTAGGGTAACAATGAGTTTCAGTTGACGTTGTCTAACTGTATTGAATCGTTTGGCTACTGCCTGTTTAATATTTGTAGTGAATTTGGAGGACTAGCTAGTTTGATGATGTACTCGTTCTCATGATGTAATAGTCGTTGATGGTACATTATTGAAAATCTCTGCGTTTCTTCTGATACAAGAAACATCCTTAAGTATGTATGAAACATACCAGGGTTAATTTGATATTATTTTAATACCTTTAATCGAAACAACTAAATCATTTTGGAGTTTGTTAAGTTTGTACAGTCTTCTAGCTGTATTTGTGGATTTCTATCGGTTTGATAGTCCATTTATAAATAAAACTTTATTTTTAGGGATAGCTGTAAATTTCTCCCCAGCAACCAGTACAGTTATTAGAGCTTCCGATTAAGCTGTTGAAGTTTAGCCTTTAAATTTATCTTTAATTTGGACTGGGTTTGATATATTGTGGAAAGTAAATTAGAGAACAATTAATTCGTTTTGTGGTAACTTTTGTTGATTTTGTATTATTTAATTGTATTCTATATTTCAATAATTATTATTCAGCAATGTAAGATGTTGAGATGATTTTATAGGCTCCTTATAGATATTATAAATAAGAGGGGACTATTGTCTGCAAATCTGGCTATTGTAGTGTTTTCTGTTACTGCCAAATTAGTGGTGTTAGATACAATAAGAAATGAATAACTTATATATCTCTCATATATATATATATTATATAAATATATAAATATTGGTAATTGGCGGTGCGGGGTAATAAGAAATCTCCATATGACGGGTAAACGTTGGTTGTCATCTCTTGTGCTGAGGCACATATCCGAAAAGAAAATAGACACCCAGAAACGCAAATTTTCCAAGTTGCGCCAAAGTAAACTTCCCAATATCCAACCACCCCTGTCCAACACGACGGTACATAACCTTTCTGACTACCCTGTAAACAACTTAGCTATTCAGGTTCTGGAAAAAGGTTTTAACTTCGCTGTAACACCAAACCGCATTCCCACTGAACAAATTATATCCCAAATAAAATTCTTCATTTCCACCCTTCCCGAAAATATGGCAAATGAAGCTAGGCAAGATGTAGCCAAAGTGCTATATACAGCCGAACTACCAAAACCAAATAACAAAGCCTCCGAATTACGCGCCTTAAAAGCTCTAAATGAAAATAATAATATTACTATTTTACAAGCAGATAAGAGCAACGCTACAGTCATTCTAAATACAACAGACTACATCGATAAGATAAACAATTTACTTACTCTGATTATCGCCGTGTACCTAATAATCCCACTACCTACCTCGAAAATCTATCATCCGATACCAAGAAATTCCTCATAGCCCGAGAAAAATCTTCCAGAATTCCCAAATTGTATGATTTCCCAAAAATTCACAAAGAAAACATTCCTTTACGCCCTATAGTTAGTGCGTTCGGTTCTCCCACCGACAACCTAGCTAAATACCTTGCCAAGACCCTCCAACCTCTCACAGAGCAGGCATCATTCTACGTTCTAGAAATACTTAAAACCTTCACTATACGCAAAGGTGACATCATGGTCAGCTTTGATGTCCTTTCTTTGTTTAAAAATATTCTAATTCCTGATATCCTTAGTTATAAAAGTTAACCTGTAATATAAATAACAATATTTTCTCTAATAATCGTGGAAACGATTGGTTTACTTGTTACGTAAGTACTTTAAGTTGTAATAATTACTGTGTGTGATCCGATGACAATTTATAGTTGGGATCCATTTTACGTCGTACAAGGAATGGGTAGTTTTTTACATTTAACACATACATACGTTCGACTTCGTACAGCAGGATTTTGTGTATCAATAAAATTAGCATTTAGTGTATTACCCAATTCTCTTTCCATTCGCGGTGCTCCTATACTGACTTTTAGGTTACATAAGAATTTTATTTTAAATATGTTTTGTTCTTTTCATTAGGTTTGAGGTCAATGAAATGTAGCTAGAGCGGAATTTTTTTTCGATGTTTAATTTTAATTATGTTACAGAGGCTATCCTACTTCTATTTCCTTCTTTATTTCCTTAGTACCTATTGAATGGTGAAAGTTCTTGATGAGTATTTTACACAAACTGTCGTCCTTCAGTTTATATTTTCCTATTTAAAAATTTGATTAACTTCAGACAAATTCCAGCTGTTAAAACACCAACTTTTACAATAACATTAACCTTCTTTAGCAACAAGTGCAATACTATAGGGTCGTAGAGGTAAATTTAGAATTTTTTAGGTTATGGGAAAGTAGAAAGGTAGTTTTATGCGTATGCGCAGTTTCCTATTAGGTCACATAACAAATTAGCTTCACATAATGAACAACCTATGATTATGGACAAAATGAGCCGAGAATAAGACAGCAGAGCTGCTATACTCTTGCAAAATTATTGACCTAAGTTATTGCGTAGTTTGGCTACAAAACAACTAATTGTAAAACATAGCGAAGAAGTACAGGGCATCTGAGCACCAGGTGATGGTAACTGCTGACAAGGCAACTCACAGCAAGAAATCTGATCGCAAGAGAACTAATAAATTCGTCCATAAATTAAAAGAGAAAATCGAGCGGGATTTTGGAAGGATCATGACTGACTTGTCAAAAGAAATGGTAAGGTCGACGATTAATATAGCAATGCTCCACAATCTGCACTACAAATCTTTCTATTCGAAAAATCACAATCCTTTAAGTGATAGAAACAAGATAAGAATTTAAAAGCCGAAGCGCTGCCGAACGATATTAAGCAGAATAGCGCTGCCTTTCTGAGATTCTTTTCGGACAAAAAAAACTTCATTTAGGAATCGCCAAAATGAAGCGTAGGGGATATGTTATGGAGCTTCACTTCTTTAAAAATTACCTAAAGGTGGAGAGAGTTGTCAAGTCCTAGATACAGAAGTTTCCCGCCAGCAATACTCCGTTCCATTCCACAGGGTAACGAAAACACAGACATGGTTTTTATTACCACTAGTCCCCGATTTGTAGTCACGCTTCAGACCTGGCTTCATTTTATTTGACTACTGCATGTGGACCGCGGTCAGTGAGAAGCATCATAATGCCAAGAACAGCTTAAAAGCTTCCATTATAAAGGTAACGACAAATACGGACAAGGAGCTAGTTATTTTGACCTCGAACAGGTTTAGGTGCCAGCTCGAGAAGGTCAATTACCGCCGATGGAGCTACATTGAATAATATAATTCTATGTTATTTACTTGTACTAAGTTTTATGTAAACACATTTAATTTTTTTGTGTTTTGATATTATTTTTTATTATTATTGTGTATTCATTTTTAGAATCTACCTCGAAAATCGAAACCACTGCCAAGTCATAGCAACTATTTTTTTTCAAAAGTGCGCTAGAGGGCTTATTGTCTCGTACTTTTTTGAGGACAAAGCTGGCATCGCTGTTACATCTACTGGAAACCTAAGTCTTGCGATCTAATCCCGTTAGACTTTTTCCTCTGGGGCTATTTAAAGGAAAGTGTTTATGTCAATAAACCTGCCATGATTCAAGGGCTAAAAGAGAACATCAGACATGTAGTTGTTGAAATATTGCCGCATTTATGAAAAAGCCTTATGGAAAAGTTAGCTAAAAGAATGGTCGCATGCCAGCGAAGTTGTGGATGGCATTTGGTCGACGTCATATTTCATATGTAACTGCAAAATTTTTTTACAATAAAATTTTAATTTTTCCAATATCTTGTTTTATTTAAGAGAAATATCTTGATATTTAATTTGGATTTCCCTATTTAATTCAAATTTTCAAATATTCAATAGGTTGCTTCGGTTTGTTAAATTGACTTCGAAGTTTAGAAATTAAATTTTGTTCACAACTACTGATAACATCTTTCAAAGAGAATTTTCTTAAAGTTAATTTATTGCTTTGTATCTTGACTTTACGGTACGGGTGGTAATAGAAATTTGATGGAGACGTTATTTGTTTGTTTCATTGAAGATGACAACTTTCAATAGGTTCTTCAAATTATGACTTAAAACGTATTATCATTACTTGGTGCTTAATTTTTATTTTATTAGAAATAAATTAAAACTAGCGCAGGAAAATAAACATAGATATATACATACGTAGTTTTGTATGAAATAATTTTTTTTTAATTTTACCATCAAAAGTTTATTTCTATATTTTTGTAAGTGTTATCTAAGCCCCTATTTTATATTTTTAGATAAATTAGATAAATTACTATATTATTAGTAGAGTAACTGCTAGTGTAAGTATAAACATGTTCAAAGAATAAATTAAAAGAAGAACTAAAACAAGGCTTTAAGTCAACAATTCGAAAAGCAGGGTGAGTGCAATTCAAATGAGTTACTAAGTGTTACTAAGAAACTTGTAAATTGCAAACAAAATCCCAAGCTAAGACTGATTTACAATAAAAGGACTAAAGAAAGATTTAGCAGGTAAAGTTTTACGAAAGGTTGCTGCGAGAGTTGCAAAAAGTTTGTGTCTAGCAGGGGTTCCAAATAAAATCGAAAATGCATTAAGCGAGAGTGTCGGTTCATTATACTATTGTTGATGGATCTTTCTTTTTGGTTACTATAGATTAAAGACTACACTCTTAAAATGTATCACCTACGTTTCAGTGACATTGTAATAATAATTTCATATTTTTAATATTTATATAATGACAACACTTTTTAAATGTTGCGTTGTAAACTATGTCACGTGAAGCTCGTGCCATAATTCGAAATAATTCTCGAAGCGCGTGCCTCGGGCTCATATAAAGAGCTTGTCTAATACCCCCTAAGCTACCGTTGATCTGCGGCATGCACAAAATGCTGAAATTAAACGTCTCGCGTGAATGAAGTTACAATAAAATATCGCACTGCTAAGCCCGGGAACTGACATAATTTAACTCTCATTTCTCCCGGCACCTCCGCATACAAATCGCGTCGGCTGCTGAACACCTAGAGAAGTTTAGCGCCCGGGAAAGCGCCCCGGGCGAGGGCAATTGCAAGCCGAATCACAATTGAATTAGCCACCATAAGTCGTTACAATGACAAGCTAGTGCTCACGTCGCGTGCCCGCTGCTCATTAAGCAATCGGGCAGAATTTCGCGGCACGGCATACTTTCATTTATGACGCTGACTTGATTAAGCGCCACCCTCTTACAAAGGATCGGGAGTGTGGCGATAGTCATCGCGTGGCCAAGAAACGCATGCTTTTAAATTTAAAGAACAATTTCTTGCACTTTTTTGGCATTTAGTTATAGTTTTAACATTAAAACTAAGGAAGTGTGTAAGTGATCGTACGAATAATATAAGGACAGAAAAAGTCCTCTTAACTTACTGTCGCACCTAAAATGCGTTATAAATTGAATGCTAAATATTTTAAAGACAAAATAGAAAAATATGTATTAAGAATGCATATAATCAAAACAAAAATTTAATTAGAAATGGCAAATGATAATTAGCACGTGTCAAGAGGTTTTCAATTAAATTTGGGGCGATCCACAACGCAATTTAAAGAAAAATCGGCTTTATCGCTCAATATAAGTTTTTTGCAAAGATCAGCATCAACTGCTATGTTTTCTAAAATCCACTTTACAAATCTACAATGTTTTTGGTGTTTTTTCCGCGTGCTTGGCCTGGCAGGTTGCTCCATCCTGATGAAACCAAAGATCATCAATCTCTATATCTTCAGAGGTAGGTTACAACCAAGTGAATATCATGTTACGGTAACGTCTTCCATCGACGGTAACTTCAGACCCTTTAATCATATTAAAAAAAACTTATCATTGTATCTGCTCAGAAAACGCACCACGCAGTCGTTTTTAATGAATGCACTTTACGCTTTTGGATTATTCGAGAATTTCTATTTCCTCTAATCCGGCAGAACCCACTCAAGTGGAAATGTACATTGCCACAAAAAATTATTTTTTTGCAAAATTTTTGTCCACTGTCAGCTTCTCCACAATACATGTATCAAATCGCTTTGGTTTACCATAATCAGCAGGCTTAAATTTTTAGATTTTATACGCGTGCATATGGAGATCTTTATGCAAAATTTGATATGGCGAAGTTGTCGGAATGCCCAACTGCTGCGAATGTCGGCGAATGGATTTTGTAGGACTCACACTGATACTGTTTTGCACAACAGCGATTTGTTGCTTTGTCCGACGAGGCCGATTTCGCCCAGGCGATTGCACCTTTCCCACTGAACTAGTCGTCTCAAACTTTCTCATTAGTCTTCGACTTCGTTGGTTGCTTCATTTTCCTGAGATTTGAACAAAGTTTTGCACGGTCTGCATAGTACTTTCACCGCTCTAGTAAAATGTTTTAACAAGTAAACTTTTCCGTGGCGGAAAAATACCAAAACAAACTAATTTACTGCTAAATTAATCAGTGACAATAGATTAAAAAAATTATAAGAACAGGCCTCCCAACTTTGAAACAAAAATGCCACCCTATTCAAATTTGGCGGCTTTTATGCAAACCCTTTACATGTGATCCAAATGTTAAAATAAATGCAACACTTTCATTCTATATCCCTAAATAAGTATTAATACGTAAAGTGCCACGATGGCCATAAGGCATCCACCAATTTTGTAGAAAAAAAATTCCTGGAGGCAGTGGTGGATAAACCTGGACCACCGGACCCCACATTACTTCTAACCGTGTATTTCCAAGTTGACCCACCTCTGTCATATAAAATGTATAGCAATGTGTTTAAAAAATGTCGTATTTGTTTGATAATTAGTTTATTAGAACAAAAAACAGTTAATAAAAAAATTGAATTTATATATTCAAAAAACTTTATGTAATTCGAAAAAACACTCTAAGCATAAAAAAGAGGTGTTGTAAGCATTTTGAGCAATATCTATTATTTGGTTGATTTGCGATAAAAGCTTTGTATCATCAACATGATTTTGGATAAATTCCTGATTTGCTATGGTACTCTCTTTACTTGTAGAAGGTTTCACAATGGAATGATGATTCGATGTAAACAGATTTTCAGCGGCGTCAGCCACATTTGTTTTATTTTTTCATTCTCATCCACTTTTGACTTTTTATTTTTTAGCTTTGTATACACGTTATGAAGTTTCTTTGTTCTTTTTTTAGGTTTGCTTCCTTTCTCAAATGCAGATTGATCATCGCTATCAAGAGAATCAGAGGAAGACGAGGAGGAAGGCTTATATTCAGATACATCTGGGGAAAAGTCGAATTCATCTCGTAGCATTTTATCCCATAGTTATTGTATCCTGGCTTGTTATTTTTCGTTAGACATTTTAAGGTATCACATTGGGACTGCACTTACACCTAAGGACAATAAAACAAAACTAATTTATTGGTACAACTGCGGAATTTATGCTAGTCTTGACAAGATTTTCCAGTGAGCATGATTGACCTCTTACCTCGATTATGGCTTTTCCATATCTCATTAGGGCCGCGATGGGTTAAAGTAACTCACCAAAAAATATTTGATTTTTAGAACTAAAATTTAAATAATAAAAGTAATGGACTATTCCACAAAGAATAATTTTTTTTTGAAAATAACAGCTTTTAATAACACATTCGTAATAAAATAAATTGTCATACATGCAAATATATATATAATTATTTTGTAAGTTATAATTATATTATAAGTTACTTTGCTAGTAACGTAAAAATATGAGAGCGTGTATTATTAGTTATAGCTGTTTGCTTTTAATTAGTATTGCTTTTCTTTTTACACTTACACGACGTAAGAAAAAACACGCAGTATTAGATTTTTATTTTCAATTTTATATCTCATGAGCCTTGATTTTTTTTTGCATTTGAGAATATTCTGAAAGAATTAAAAACAAAATAATTAGCAGAAACTGTGCCTCATAATCTGAAGGTTCAATCTAAATTTCTTAAATTGTTAACCATTTAGCTGCTACAAGTGTGATAGGTCTTTACTGCATAACTTTAGTGATCTATCATCCTCTGCCCCCATTAGTGTTGCCAAATAATTAGACATAATTTTAATGAACCCTTAAATTGTTATAATAATACACAAGCATTTCCCAAGGTCCAACTAATAAATAAGCGCTTGTCTTTATAATTTCCAAATTCTTCCTTTAATTCCTGCTATCAGTGTTTATACACATGGCACGTTCATCTTTTTCGAAGACTCCGAGTAGGTTTTCTTTATTGTTGTTGTCGTTCTGCTATATTTTCTTATAATTGTCCTAACTCTTCATCGGCCACACTTTCAGAGTATTTGGATATACCTAAATACAATTTTACTTTAGTCATGGTTTAAATTAATTCTGTAGTATACTGCAGTCACTGTTTATTGAGTCTCGGAACCGGCCGGTCAAACCAAAGACGACTGGCGAGAACACGGATAAGGAACATGCAATATAACCTCCTTTCTAGTGGAAGAAATGAAGAGACAAAATGGCCGCAACGGAAACAAAAAAGAAAGAACACAAAATAAAAAATATGAACAAAGGATATACCCTAAAACACCCAGAACCACTAATATGAACTATGGCAACGGAGAAACGTTCGTATATTCGGCTAGATGTTTGCCGATTTGTTTGACCTATGTAGATCTTTTGGCAGTCTCCACAAGGTAGTTCATACACTCCTTGGGATTCATTGGGGCAGTGATCCTTTGCTGAGCGAATAAGCCCAGATATTTGGTTGTTGGTCGTAACTTTGCTGTAACACCAAACCGCATTCCCACTGAATAAATTATATCCCAAATAGAATCCTCCATTTCCACCCTTCCCGAAAATGTGGCCAATGAAACCAGGCAAGATATAGCCAAAGTGCTACGTACAGCCGAATTACCAAAACCAAATATCAAAGCCTCCGAATTACGCGCCTTAAAAGCTCTAAAAGAAAATAATAATATTACTATTTTACAGGCAGATAAGGGCAACGCTATAGTGATCCTAAATACTGCGGACTACATCGGTAAGATGCACAATTTACTTAAATCCTCTGATTATCGCCGTGTACCTAATAATCCCACTACCTACCTCGAAAAGAAAACCAGAACCCTTATTACTAACTCCAACATATCATCCGATACCAAGAAACTCCTCATACCCCGAGAAACATCTTCCAGAATTCCCAAATTGTATGGTCTCCCAAAAATTCACAAAGAGAACATTCCTTTACGCCCTATAGTTAGTGCGTTCGGTTCTCCCACCCACAACCTAGCCAAATACCTTGCCAAGACTCTCCAACCTCTCACAGAACAGGCATCATCCTACGTCCGAAACTCCTATCACTTCCTAGAAATACTGAAAACCTTCCCTATACGCAAAGGTGACATCATGGTTAGCTTTGATGTCGTTTCTTCATTTCCAAACATTCCAATTCCTGATACCCTACAGTTATTAAAGTCAACGTATAATATAAATAACAACATCCTCTCCCTAATAAACCATTGCCTATCTAATACTTACTTTACCTTCCAAAATAAATTTTACCGCCAAACTAATGGTGCTCCCAAGGGTTCCCCACTTTCACCTGTCATTGCAAACCTTTTTATGACCGATTTTGAAACAAAAGCCCTTGCCTCCTTTCACCTTAAACATACCTGCTGGATACGATATGTCGATGACACTTTTGTTATCTGGCCTCATGGACATGATACTCTTCCAGAATTCTTTCCCACCTCAACCAAAAGTAGTAACACAAAATTAAAATCAAAAACGGAGTAAGGATATAGAAAGATGAGATAAAAAGGAAAATTAAAGAATAGAAAGATACATAGAAAATGAAACAGAAAAAAAAAAAGAACGTATATAATCAAATGCAATAAAGTTAAAAAAAGTAAAAGCAACAAAGAAGAAAATATGAACAGAATTGGAAAGAAAAACTAAAAATAGTTACATTAAAAGCCAAAAATAATTTTAGAATGGGGTCAAGAGGCTAAAGTAAAATCCAAAACAAAACGTAATATGTATAAATAAGAGAGAAGAGAATTGCAAACTAAAACTCCGAAAATATTGAAAGCATAGAAGAAACATTATTCACAAAAATTCGAAAAAAGGAAGTATAAGAAGAAATACTCCTAGAAGAAGAAGAAGAAAGGAATAGCTCAGTGAACGAGAGGAAGAAATATCGGATGAATAGATAAAAGGTTTTAAGAAACGTAAGGAGTGGTAAAATTACCCGAAGAAGACAACCTTATCCTGGAACTGTTCAAAAAAGGGGTTTTATAGTGAATAAACGATTAAAAAATATTTGCCAACTGGCATGAGTGAGGCTAGAAATATCAGAAAACTAGAAGGATAATATAATAATCCCCATATATAAAAGAGAGACTATACACAATGCGACAATTACAGTCATATGTCTGTTCCCAGTCGTACTAAAAATATACACAAGAATTTTAAAGAAACGACTAAAGACTGAGCTAGAGGGAAGAATACATAACGAACAAACAACTTTCGATCCAGGGAGGCAAACACAAGATCACATTTTTGCAGTAACAACCGTAATTAGGAAAAACCATAACCAAAGGCAAGGAACTATACATGGCTTTTATAGATCTAAAATCTGCGTTCGATTGGAATATCCCAAAAATATATATGAAATGCACTTAAAGAACTAGTTAAGTCCCACCCAAAATGAGAATAACGATAGAAAATCTACACAAAACATAAAAGGAAAGTGCGTCTAAACGAGAATTTTTCGGAGGCCTTCAGAATAGAAAGGGGGATAAAACAGGGAGGCAGCCTAATACTGTCGGAGGTTTCTTTCTGAATTATCCTTATAAAATCTTATCAAAATAAATAACCTACAATTGCGATTTATTTTAGATATGATATTTCATATTTTTGTTTACTTTTCAGAACTTTTGGGGCACAATAGTATTTTTGGACAATAAAAAATTGGTTGTAATAAATTGCCAACTATAAAATTTGTAGCACCAACAAGCAATCTAATAACATCAGTAGTCTGTAAATATTAGATTTTGCTGAATTTGGACAATATTCAATGATGTCATATTAATATTATTCTGCTGAGAAAAGAAAGAGCTTTGTTTGCAAAAACATTGTAAAAAAAACTTAACCTGGATGCTTAAGTTGAACAACAATTCTCAAAAATATTCAAAAACCCTCTAAAGGTACAGTAATGTTAATTACAACCAAGATTTACTAAACTATTTACAGGTATAAATCTAACCGAGATATTTCTCATATTTTCATATTGTGGTTTATATGTTATCGCTACGCGGGAGGAGATAAAAGAGAAGATCAACAAATTGAAAAATAACAAAAGTACGGGTGAAAATAGAATACCCGCGAAAGTATATAAATGGAGGGGGAAGCAATACAGCAGAAAATAAGCGAGTTTATTATAAAAGTATGGAGACAAGAACAAATGCCACTAGAATGGCATAACGCTATTGTCTGTCTGATACACAAGAAGGGGATAGGTGCCAATGTGAAAACTATAGGGGAGTATCACTGCTGGACGTGACGTATAAAGTACTGGCGAGACTAATTTGGGAAAGACTGAGTGAGCACCAAGAACGGGTAGTAGGAGATTACCAAGGAGGATTTAAAAGAGGAAGAGGAACTTTGGATCAAATCTTTACGGTGAAAATGATTCAGTGTAGTAGTTATGAACAAAATTTGGAACTACACATGCTATTTGTAGATTTCCGCCAAGCCTACGATAAAATCAGCAGGAGAAAACTTTACGTGGCACTTAGAAAGCTAGGGATTCCAGAGAAACTCATAAGATTGGTACAAATAACCCCAAGAAAAACGAATAGTAAAATATTGATAGATGGGCAGGTATAGGAAAGCGTCACTGGAAATAAGGGAGTGAGACAAGGGGATCCCATCTCAACAGTACTGTTTAACTTGGTACTAGAAGCAATTTTGGTAGAAAGTGGGATCGAGACAAGGGGAATAATTTACCAAAGACGTCACCAGATAGTGGCGTACTCAGACGATCTGGCTATTATTACCAGATCAAAAAAAAAGTTGGAAACAGTATTCAGTAAACTGGAAAGAACTGCAACAAAGTATGGGCTAGAGATAAATGAGAGCAAAACGCAGCACATGGAAATAAGACAAAACACTGGGAGAGAGACGGTTACCAGCTTCCAAGGGGAAAGAAAGGTATATAAATTGAAGAAAGTTAGTGGGGTAGATTACTTAGGAGTGACGTTATCCAACACCATAGAGGAAAGCACTGAAATACAGAAACGAATCGCAAAAGGTAGTAGGGCGGTAGGTGCAATCAGTGGTATGTTAAAATCTAAAGAAATCTCAAAAGCAGCAAAACTAAGAGTGTATAAAACGATTGTAAGACCATCAGTAACGTATGCAAGCAAATTATGGGCATTAACAAAACATATGGAGGTGAAACTGGAAGTATGGGAGAGAAGAGTCTTAAGAAAAATTCTAAGAGGAGTAAGAACAGGGGACGGAGAGTGGAAGCGAAGAACAAATAAGGAGTTACAGGATGAGTATGGTGACATATCAATAACAGCGTTCGTAAGAGCTCAAAGAATACGATGGTTAGGCCATGTTAGCCGGATGCCCGAAAACAGGCATGCGAGAAGGATTTTAGAAGGGGGGACAGGAGGGAAAAAGAGAAAAGGCGACCCAAAAAGAGATGGTTGGATGCAGTAGTAAATGACGTGAGAAGAGTGGGGATAGAGGATTGGAGAAGTATAGCGGGAGACAGAGTGAAGTGGACGAGAATAGTTAGTAAATTTAAAGAAATGAAAATGTAGAGGTATAAAATGTAAATGTGAAAGTATATGAAATGTAATGTTAAGCCATGGGCCTTAATGGCCTGTAGAGCTGATATTGTTTTTATATTTCTTTAAGTAGATGACCAAAATGTTTAAAGTTTATTGTAAGAATCATTTCAATTATTTTTTGCAACATATGAGGTGATACATTTGGTAGGTGAATGTAAGTTTTATTATTCATTGTCTCAAGTAAATATAACTGAGGACAAATACATAAAATATACTTAGTTGATCACCTTTTCTGTTTCATTTAACAGAAAATTGGCAAATTCTTTTTTTGAAATTAGAAATAACATCTAATGATACGAACGCTGAACCAAAGGTACTTGAATTACATATTTTTGGTTGCAATTAGAGTAGACCATTACTAATTTAGTTTAGGCAAATAAGCTATTTGCGTTAAATCTCTACTGTGATTTTGCAAAAGCTTTTGATAAACAGGTTTATTCAAAATATATGTTTAAATAATGGATCAAGTGTACCAAAAGTGAACAACAGGTGGTAAAAACCTTAAGTTAAATGTAAAAATTTAAAGAAACATGGCGGTTGCATACTACGATGTAAGCGTCATAAGTTTTCGGTCTGATTATATTCCAATAATAGTAGAAACAAAGTAGTATTTGGTTAAAGGTTTGCAAAAATGTTAGCAGCCCATTTTGTATCAGTCGTGTGGCAATACTCATTTACCAAAATGGTGCGTTTTTTTATACAATGCTGAAAATTTCTTGCTAAAGAAGGTTTTAATTCCAGTGATATTGAACTTTAAGATAATGAGTACGGTGAATCTTCGTCTTCATATTCTATTGTAAATTATTGGACAAAACAATTTTCTTTGGCCCAAGGAAGCATCGAAGGCTAACCACATATAAGTCGGCCAGTTGAAGTGCTTTCGACAGAAAATGCCGTCTTGTCGAGCGTGAGGTTCTGCTAGATAGGGATCTAACAGCAAAATATTTATTTACAAGATTAAAGCTTTCCCATTCATATATGAATAAGGTTAGTGCCAAATGTGTGTCCCGACTTTTGTTATCAGTTGAATAACAACAACGTGTGACTTATTGTAAACATTGTTTAAATATTTGTCTCAAAATAATCTGTTGTTACAGGTGATAAAACCACGACAGTCTTCTAGTAACAAAAGGGTCAATAGAATGGCACAGACTGGACGAAAAACAGTCAAGAAAGGAAAAGGTGATTGAATCAACGAAAAAAATAATGACAATAATGTATTTGGATTCAAAAGTAGTTTTGTTCGCTTTTTTTTATAAGCCTGTAGATGCCCAAGTTTAAATCTTTACGGTAGAAAATTTCACAAAGAGACTCGCAAAATATTATTTTAAAAAATGTTGCACATATTTTCAAGTATATTTCTAGGGGTTTTGAAATTTTATGATGTAATAAATTTTTGAAATAAATAAAGATTATAATAAAAAGAAAGCCTAATAATCTTGCTGTTTCGTTTCTCTTGTCCCTGAAACATATATATTCGGGCTGGAAACTTTTAGACCTTAACTTGTAAACGCTAAGCAGAACAAAATAATTTTCAATGAAGTTTTACTTAAAAATGTTAATCAAGTAAGAGGTGCATTTGCTCATAAAAGGCCAACGCAAATTCAAAACGATATCGTTAAAAAAGTTACAGACGTAATAAAAGGCTGCTTAAATGAACCTTGCCTATTGATCGCTCGTGACTAGATTTATATATCTGACCAAACAAGCATACGATCAATGTTTGCGTAATAAAAAAAATGAGACCAACAGTAAGATATCATTAGACGAAATGAGATGTCGATAATAGTCCAGAATTTTATATACAAGTAATCGCTAAAGTCTACAAGGGTTTTTTGAACTGCGATGTTCGAAATATATAGCCTGACCATATTACTCTCATATCACTCGTCTATTACATTGTTCTGATTTATTATCCTACCACGATAATTGTTTTAACACTTTGCAGTACCAGTTCACTTAAATATTACGGACTATCATAGAATTTAAGAAGCTTTTTAAAGCATTTACGACTTATTTGTCCATTTTGAAACCGATATCGAATCAATTATGGACGATATTACATTGTACTACAATTAGGGCTGCTTATCTTTTCCGATCCACTTTTATTAAAAAATAAGACAATATATAAATGGAAAGTTATCGATTACTTAAATTTTACTTAGTACTTATTTGGGAATAAGCGTAGCAAAATCTTTATTATATAGGGTGATCCAAATTGGATTTCAAGATATTTTTACTGAATAAAATGCAAGAATAGACTTGGCAGTTACGTATAAAATTCGATTACTCGCCAGTAATTATTATCGCAAGCACAACTGTTTACCATCAGGATGCTCCTCTAAAACATTTCGAAATTCATTATTGGGTTTATTTTTAAATCCTAGTTTTCTAATTAAAATCAAGCATGACCTGGATGAAGCCGTTCAGTATTTTACAACCTTGAGACAGGATACTGCATGTAAGGCTGCACCAACTGCAAAATGTTTTACCCGAAATTAGCAATATACCATTGCATGTCCAAGAGCTTGTCATTGCAAAACGTAGTTAGAAAAACATGGTAAAGAAGCAGAAATGTACAAGGTAAAACTGCATATAATTGGCTTGCCCATGCAACATTAAGAGATGTGAGCAATACATTATCAATCTATCGCCTAATGACCAATCAAAAAAGCAACAAATAAAAAATTAAAACGACCAAAAAATCCCCCCAATTAAGAAACCTGATGGTAGTTGAGCTAGATCGGATAAAAGAAAAGCAGACACATTTGCTATACACCTCGAAAACGTTTTTACAGCTCTACCATCCAAACCGAATAAGGATGTTGAAGCATTTCTTGACGCCCCCTGCCAACTTTCACTTCCTCTGAAGTTGCTTCCACCAAATGAAGTCCGGAATCAAATAAAAAAATTAATACTCGTAAAGCGCCAGGCTACAACTTCATAGTAACATAGGAGATAGTTTTCAAAATCTTCCTAGAAAGGCACTAAAAGGTACTAAATACTATATAGAACAGCACATTAAAACTTAATTACCCCTTACAATGTAAGTTTACTCAAGTTATTATGCTAGCTAAATCTGGGAAACCTCCCTCACAAACCTCATCTTATAGACCAATAATCATTTTCCCCCTTATGTTCAAAATCTTTGAGAAATTACTCCTTAAGCGAATCCATGAAACTTCCTCCCTCTTAGTTTGGCTTTCGGGAAGACCACTCAACAGTTCAACAAAGTAATCGCATAGTTACCAAAATCATGGTAAGCTTTGAGATAAGAAGAGTTTGTGCAGCGGAGTTTTTAGACATACAATAGATTTTCGATAAGGTATGGCATACGGGCTTTCTTTTTAAACTCCCCTAGTTAACTCTATTTAATACCAAAGTTACATCTCAGCGAACGGGTGTTTCAAGTCAAACTAAACAACTCTGTATCAAGCTATTGCCAAATTAACTCCGGAGTACCACAGGAAGCGTGTTGGGACTACTTCTGTACCTAATGTATACGGTAAATGCTCCCAGTTTCAATGAATACCTTAATAGCAACATTCGTCAACGATACGGTTATCTTGGCAGTCAATGATAATGTAGAATCAGCATCTCACCAATTACAAAACATCTAAACCTCCGAAGCAACTGGTTCGGGAAGTGGAGATTTACGACAAATTGACTTAAGCCACTTTTACAACCAAACGCGTAGTATTTCAGCCAATAATCAACTACGCACTAATACCAGCGAGGACCAAGGTTAAGTACCTTGAGTTGCACTTTAACCATAAACTTACATGGAGAACACATATTAATGTTAAACGCAAACAACTTGAGCTCAAAATAAAGCAATTGGAGTGTTTAATCGGCAGACACTCCCATTTTTCATATCCAGCAAGTTGTTCTTGATTAAAGTAATACTAAAACCCATCTGGACCTACTGAATTTAACTTTGGGACTATGTTCAGAGATTTTAATCCAAAACCTTACGAACTGTGTCAAAATCCCCCTAGTACGTAACTAATAAAACAATTCACACAGACCTAAATATACACTCTGTAGCTGAAAAAAATACGGAGATTTTACGTGAATATAATTAAAAATGATTAGTACAGCAGCTCGCCAACACCCCAGCAACCATAAGACTGAAGCGTTATTAGCCACAATGTTATAATATCAAATAATTTTCTTATTAATCAAATACTGAATAAAATATGATGGCCAAATACCCTCCATGACCCGCTGGGATGCTACTATTCTTTTAGGGAGGTTTTTCATAATTTTTCCTTGCAAATAGGACTTTATTTCAGCCATTACAAGTCTAATGTTTTATTTCAGCCCTAGAACTGCATAGTAGTAGACTTGTCGACTTAAACCATTTCCTTCAAATAGCCCCAGAAGAAAAAATCTAATGGGGTTAGATCGCAAAACTGCGGTGGTTAATGCATGTAACCCGCCTACGTGATAAGACGACCAGGAATTTTCATTTAACGTAATCTTGTTAAAACCACATGTCGTTCAAGTTCAAATCTTTGGTTTTATTAAAAAAAAAGTAGCTTAGAATTTTACGATAGGGCATACCATTGACAATAGCAGCGTTGCCAGTTCTGTTCTTCAAAAAGTAGGGGCTAATTATTTCTCCAGCGTACAATGCAAAACCAACTAGTGAATTTTGTGGTTGCATTGGTTTTTCGTAAATGGCGAGTGGATTTTCATTACACCAGTTGCGAAAAATTGTATAATTCACAAAACCCTTTAAAAAATACACTTTAATGCTCAATATGAGCTTCTTGCTAAAATCAGTATCAATTTCTGCATATTCTAAAACGCAGTTCACAAATGAACGGCGTTTGTGGAGGTCTTTGATATACTCTGACAGGTGTTTTGATACCCACTGTACAAATGCAAACTTCAATCCTGTAGTTCAATTTGAATCTCCTTATATTAATCTAAACCTGAACGAAGCTTCAACTGAATAATAAATTAATGTTAGATACTAACAAATGAAAAGGTTCAATTAAAGCAAAAGCGAGCAAAA
This sequence comes from Sinelater perroti, assembly GCA_036346155.1. Classification (NCBI taxonomy): domain Eukaryota; kingdom Metazoa; phylum Arthropoda; class Insecta; order Coleoptera; family Elateridae; genus Sinelater; species Sinelater perroti. The sequence continues at coordinate 2,217,079 of JARFIY010000276.1, forward strand.
CAATTAGAACAGTAAAACATTTCGACAGAAAAATATTTACATAGCTGCCCGAGCGTAATTATTTATGATTAAAATTCCGTCCCGCCATCGCACCGTTAATTTTAAACTGCACGCCGAATTCCCTCGCACGCTAGCAGCTGTCGGATTTAGTTTTATATATGCAAACGGCTTTATCAGATACTTTTCATACTAGGCACCGCTCAGCTTGCTATTTTCAATCAAATTGTCGGGCTCTGTGCTGAACTTTCGAGCTGCGCCCGACACAGAAACCAAGATTAGGAGTTCTGTGCATAATTTACCTGGGTCTTGAAAACTGCATGAATACTTTATTAACTCGAGTCTGAAGTTGATCGGATTTGGAGCGATGTCGGCGATATGCAAGTGAGGCAGCGGTAACATGAAAATTTCATTTGAATCTAGGCGCAAAAAATAATGTAACTATAAGGTAACAGATTTAAACTATACAATTTTTGTATATCTATGAGGCATATCTAAACATCAATTATCATTGTCGCTTAATAAACTATTACCTATTTGCTAGAGGTATTAAAAGATTGAAGTCATGTTAAACAGTTGACTATAACAATTGAGATGAATGAGATTATATTTGTGATTTTGAAAAAATGATTAATTTGAAACATTTAATTTTCTTTTAACAAATAGTTCTGTACTATACATAATTGTAATATGAAATGTGTTCTAGTTCTAAGGTGTACAAATTTTCTTCTTAGTAATGAGAGTAAGAAGAAAGATGCGAATATTTCTGAGTAATCGGGTGTATTTAATGTTTACTATTTCTGTTATTGGTTCTGCTTGGACCTATATTTACTTTTTGTTCTGCGTGCGGTTGGAATATATCTTTTAAATAAACAGCGAAGGTATATGTTTTTTGTTTGCCAAACATGTTTTATTAGTCTATGAATTCTCTTGCTGATGTTTCATAGTGAGTGGTCAGTGCTTTAACCTTCCGTTATTCCTTTAAGATATATATTCTTATTCTGCATCTTTTTTACTTTAAATTAAGAGGTATGGGATTTCTTCGTAACCTATCGGCTAATACGTAGGTCTACCAGTTGAATAGTATTAAGCTCTGTAAGTGCACGATAACACTTTCTAATCTAACTGTCGTTAGTTTTACCCCGAATGCAAGTTTTTTGTACTAAAGTTTCCTACAATGACCTAAGTTTTAAAAAATAATTTTATAATATTCTTTCACGTTATGTTTTTATGAAAAGTATGCTATTGCTGCACTAATTAAATGAATTTGAGTTTTGATGCATATAGTGGTTGCTTGTATTGTCTCTGTCTCGTATTTTTCTTTTTCTGATTTTAATTATATTAGCTGCTCTTTCTTCGCCTGAGTAATAGTGATGTAAGGTGTGATACATTTAACGGGCTCTCAGTTTGATATCTTTCTCATTGAAATGTGACTCTAAATTAGACATATATTTTGAATTTACAGAATTACCAAAATTGCAAAATGACTTTTGCTAATGTTGCAAAATCGTAAGATCGTTAACTGTGACCAATGTTTAGTTTTTTATGCAGATTTTTTAGCGTATTTAAATCTTCTAGGATTGTTTTGTTGAATGTTTCTTTCTTCTTTCGTGTTCTTCGATTCGTCGCATAATCTGCCAAATCACTACTGTTGATGTATTAGTGTCAGAGTCATTCTTTTTGTGTTTTACTCTTTGCTATTTGAGCATAAGTTACACTTTTATCCACTTTTTTGTTGTGCAAGGCTGTTGACCTGTTATCTGTCTAGGATTTTTTATTCAGTATTTTATTTCTTAGGCTCTGAAGAGCTACTGCTGTGTTATAGCCTCTACCGACATGTATATAATTAGCCGAGCTTGCTTCTCTCCAATGAATACGTATATTTTGGATTTTGTAAAGTGATTTCTGCAAATATAACGCACTTTGCTTATCTACCGCAGTAGTTTTGAGCAGGTCCATATTATATTGCATTGTAGTAATAGTAATAGTTTCCCAGAGGAGTTGCTAGATCCCCAACTAGGTGCTTTCCCAGATGGCTAACAGGGGAACATCTGTTAGGAATAACGGGTATCGAGGAAATATAAAATATTCAGGGCGGACCAAAACTAGCTTAAAGGGCAACTTCTAAGTAATGGAATTAATGGCTCTTATATTTTTCAAAGTGGGATGAGCATCAAAGCTGTAGTGGAAGTAACTCATCTAGGGCCTCTCCTCCGATTACAAAGATTGAAAAGTGGCAGCTGGCTTCACAATACCACATACCGGCGAAATAAAATTATGGAACGTCTGTATGATGGAAACAAACGGCGCAGTAGAATCTGTGTAGAAGGCAACGGAAAACCATTACAATATATTACACCAGGATAATCACGATAATGGCTGCAAACTTAAATAATGGCCCCAGTACGGACGTCTCTTCAATAAAGCAGGGGCGCGAAGAATCTCCCAGCCAGACGGTGTCAAAATATCTAATATGAAAATAGAGACATGCAATGTTCAACGTATGTACGAATAAGAAAAAATTTATAACATTATCAAAGAAATGGAGAGAATAAACATCTCAGTACTCGGTATAAGTAAAATGAGCTAGCCACAGTCAGGAAAATGTATAATAAATGAATATGCGGTATATTATGAAAGAGAAAATAATGCACAGCATAGAAATGGAGTAGCGATCATTATTACCAAAGAAGTTGACTATGATGACGAAAGAGTAGAAAAATTCTATACCGATTTCTACTACAAACCAAAAATAATGCCATTATAATATTAATGGGCTATTTGAATGCCAAAGTCGGAAGCGACAAAGACAAGGAAGTAACAGAAGAACATAAACTGGAAATACGAAATAGTAGAGATGTATTTATACAATTCTGTACAGCAAATCACTTAACTAAAATAGACTCCCAGAAAGACGCCTCAATGCCTGGAAATCTCCGGCAGATTCACAACATTATATTTTTTCAACTAAACAGATTATTTTACAATTAACCGAAGATACGAAAATGCCACAAAAAGCGTCAAGACGCACCCAGATGCTGATGTGTTCTCAGATCATAATCTACTCATAAAGAAGTAAGAATAAGACTCAAGAAACTAACAAAACTCAAACATCTAAATAAATAGACTTAGATATCTTAACAAACGCACAGTCAAGAAAAGATATATTTAAATGTTTAGAAAAAAGTTTACAAATAAAAAACACGTGAATCTTAAGAACAAACGATTAAAGAAAGATGAAAGAACTTCAAAACGGCCATCAATGAATCAGGGATTCGAATTTAAAAAGGGATAGACTTCAGAAGAAGAAAAGGATAATAACAGATAAAATTTTATACTTCATGTGAGAGAGAAGGCAGTATAGAAACCAAAATATACAGAAATATAACAAAACTCAATAAGGAAATAAGAAAACAGATAAAGAAAACAAATATGGATTGATACACTAACGAATGCGTAGAGATTAAACAATATGAAATAAACTACACGAAAAGTTCAAAGAGATAACTACAACACTACGGGCAAACTTACAGACCGAAATGAAAACCTAATTTTAGATATTGAAGAAAAAGTGACTAATATGGAGAATGTATATAGAACAGCCCTTTGCAGACCTACACTGAAAGGCCAAAGAATAAAAAAGCCGTCGGACCAGAAGAAATACCAATGAAATTATTAAAACTATTACAAGATCATGAAATAAGTACACTTTTAAAATTAGTCAATTCAATTTACAAAACAGGAATAATTCCACCAGGCTAGTTGAGATCAACATTTATAACCATACCAAAAGAACATAAGGCGAAGAAATGCAGTGACCCGAGCACAATTAGTCTGATAAGTTATGTATTAAAAGTTTTCCTACGGGTAATACATGAAATAATGTATAGAAAAATAGAAGCAAATATTGACAATACACAATTTGGATTTTGGAAGGGTCTAGGAACGCGAGAAGCTTTGTTTGTTATCCAAGTTTTAGTGCAAAGATCTAGAGACGCAAATAGCAATGTGGTTCTGGCATTTATTGACTTCGAAAAAGCTTTCGATAAGGTTTGGTACGAAAAAATGGGAATTGATGACACGGATATTAAAATCATAGCTAACTTATATTGACATAAAAAGACATGTATTAAAATGAAGAACAGAACAGTAGATGGACATTGCTATACAAAGAGGAGTTAGACAGGGGTACATTCTGTCGCCGTTAATTTTTAACATCTATTCTAAGGAAATAATTAAAAAAGCACTAGATGAAATTGAAAAAGGAGTAAAAATAAATTGAGTGCAAATTAACAATCTAAAGTATGCAGAGGACACTGTACTTATGGCAAATGATCTGGAAGGAGTGCAGATACTTTTCGACAGAATTACTGAAACTTCTGAACGATATGGTCTCCAATTCAACACCAAGAAAACAAAGTACATGGTTATTAGCAAAAAACAACCGAATGATCATAGTATTTATATTAAAAGGAAGAACTGACAAAATCACGTATCTTGGAAGTGAATTGGATCATACAGTTGAAATAAAATGCCTTAAGGGACGTGCCAAAATAGCATTTATACGGCTAAAAAAAGTGTTGTGTGGTCACTACCTTAATTTACAACAGAATGCATTTAATACTTGGCTGTATATTCACAGTTCTTTCTTACGAAGTAGAATCTTAGACGTTAACTGAGACATCTCTCAAACGACTAAAAGTCTTTAAATTATGAGTATACAGACGTATGCTGCACATAAATTAGATGGATTGTGTACGAAATGAAAAGTGCTAGCAAGTATGGGAAAGTATAAAGAGATTATACAAACAATTAAAATACGAAAACTATTATATTTCGGACACATCATGACACAGCCAAACACATACAACATCTTACACCTAATCATACAAAGAAAAATCAAAAGCAAGCGGGAACCTGGAAAAAGAAGAACCTAATGGTTGAAAAACCTGAGGCAACGGTTTGGACAGACAATAAAATCTCTTTTTAGAACAGCGGTCGACTTTAATTACTTGATCATAGCCAACATGATCACCAACAGTCGTTAACGGATATGGCAGCTTAAGAAAAAGCAATAGTTTTGCCTTTCTAAATGCCTTATGTATAATAATTATTTCGTTAATATTATATATTTTTGAATATCTTTATCCTTACTAAAGAATATCACAAAGATGATAATGGTATTGTATCTTTCCATTTGAACAATTGTCTTGCTTCTAGCATTTTAAATCATTTAGTTCCCTAAAAATGTGTTCAGTTTTACGTGTTTGATGAAGTTTTCTTTAATTGATCTTTCTTATTTTCAAATAAATATCATTCGAGCTCTGTATTGTTAAAAATTGTGTTAAATTTTTAAATATGCTAATATTTCCATATATGTCAATATAATAAAAACAATTTGCCTAGCCGGTATAAGAATGAACTGTTAGACACATGTGTAAATAAGGATAACATTACTATCCGGGTCAGTTACTAGTTAAACCTTCGTGAATGAGTAAAGCTAGTATCTAATCGTCAATTTTGTAATGACTGAGTAAAGTAGCGAATTTGCATCAAATTTTGCGCGAAGCTGAAGCATTCGCCCGCAGAAATGATTGCGATGATTTATAAGGCTCTTATAGATGATGCAGTGAATGTCACATAAATAAAGATATGGTACAAACGATTCAGAGATGTCTCGTAATTTATTGAAAGTGATCCACGTTCTGAAAGACTAGCAACAACCCCAACACTGGGAAATTTTGAAGTGTACTTTTCTTCTATTGATGAGGATTGGTGACTGATCGAGATTTAAAATAAAAGCTGGAAGATTTCAAAACTAAAGTGAGTGACATCCTAACGGTAGATCTTAGTGGTAAAACTCGTCTGCGGCTACTATTACCAGAGCGAAAGAAACATCGTTATGCACTTGCTAATGACTTACTTCAGACCGCTACTACTAGTATAGCAGATTTATTTAAAATGGACATAATTCAGGGTTAAACGTGAGTCGACGATTACCATGCGGAAAAGCTTAGTCGCCACAATAGAAATCTGCTGGTTTATCACATCCTAAAGTGGATCGTAATACTCGCAGCAAGGAAGATTCGGACAGTTTTCTTATGTTTTGTACCATTTTTACTAAATTGCAATTTTTTGTTGTTTTAAAGGGCCCAACTTCCAAGCTGGAGATCAGCTTCTATTTCTGTCATCTCTGACATCTGTCACGCCTTATAATTTTTGATTTGTGATAGATAGAGACATAACGTTTTCAATATTCAATTAAGGACCATAAGTCAAGTCCGGATGCCTGATTCGAAAATATTGAGACCGGTTTGATCGGAAGTGGTAGCAAATTTTTGGTTCCAGCTGCTAAATTTTTGTCGCTATTCACTTTTATTTGAGTATAATTTACTGTCATTTGTTTCAATGAAATTTTGTTAACCCCTATAGTTAGTTTCATGCATAGGGTTTGCTCTGTTTTACTTGTAAAGCCAATATTCGCTTGTTATATTATGTGACTACACATAAATAAGCGTATCTTGATATTCTGATGTAGATGAACTCAACAGTTACGGAAATAGTTACCATTTCTTAGAGATCGAGTGTGTTGCTTACAAGAAAAAAGATAAGCATTCTCATGTATTATCGGTAGCAAAACTGGAAAAGTTATGGCTCCCAACAAAAAGTTTTCATAAGTTGGCATCATAAACACCTATATTGTATGAGACTACATACAAGACAAAAAATAAATTTAAGTTTACACCATACACTACTTACTGTGTACACCAACTAAAAGAGCAAGAGACTCGTAAACTAATTGCACTCTAGTAAGACATATCATACATCTCCATGCAACTTTTAGAAGAAATAATTAAGGATTCCATAATTTTATAAGGGTTTTGTCTTTTTTCCTCTACCATGCTAACCACTAGTAAATTTTTTCCTCTGTAAGTATTTCCAAAGTTGGATATCAACATATGTACAAGATCTAAAGCCGTAATGTAGGGTAATATGCAATACAGTTAAGAGGGCTCGCGCCTGCCTTAACGCATCGAGCAGGCATGTTGAACACCTATTTGCATGTTATCATGTCATTTGATATCTGTATCTTTTTTATTTTTATATGAATTGAAAATATCACTATTATACAACAGTGAGTAAATAGACTTTACGTTACTCTTCTGCATAGTTGTTAAAACACCTAACCATAACAATAGTGTCATTTATCATAAAAATCACATGTTAAAAATTTCGTAAAGAAAACTCATCACTATTGTAGCTACAAAAAGAGTGAGGTTAAATGATCCGTCCATTCAAACGTTTCCTTTAACTACACGCATCAAATCGTTAGTTGCTATATTCTGTTTTCACAAACGTTACAAATGTTACAATCATCTAGTCTACAAAGCAGCAAACACGTAAGTGCTATCTTATTTCTTCATTTTGGCTTATCTACTCTATAAAAATGCAAAAATGTAATTACGTCTGTTTATTTGTAACTAACATCGCAACTCCTCCTACAGTTATAAACCGATTTTAAAGCTCAGTACCTCATTCGAACCGGTTTGTTGCCAAACCTCGCAAAAAGGTTTTAAATTTTCTATTTAGGTCACAGTTGACTTGTTATAGGTCATGATATAAATTGTCATGAAGTAATTAGACAGTTTGAGCAACCTATCTGTGTTTCATGCACTACGTGGCCAATTCTTGCCGTTAGTAGACGCATGCGGCACAACTTTGATTTATGTGAAACCGAATATAGCCGAACGAATGTTATCATGCTTAGATATGGCCGATAAAACAATTGTTGGCTCAATTTTTCTCAATTGTTGACAAAACAAAACCAAATATTTAGGGTTGCCCGTCCTAGGTCGAAATGATTTAGTATTACCTTCATTCAAAGTATAGACCATAAACTGAACTACTCATGAGGTAGGTCTCAATTTCCGTAAATGTTATATACCACGAAAAACACAAAATGCGCGACTTTATGAAAATAAATAATGCTGACCAGCAAATATAAACACATGCGCACCATTGGCTTTGCAACAAAATAGGCAAAAAGTTTTAAATACAATTTACCTTTTAATATTCATTTTTATTCGGTACAAAAATAATCGATTGTAATTTATAAAATTAATAAAGTTGTGGCTGAGTAAATTTAACCATATGAGAAAATCAAGAATAAACTGTCGTGGAATTAATAAAATGTTATCATCTGCGTTGAGAAGAATTTAAAAGGGGAAATTAAAAAGTATAAAATATAAAAGAGGAAACGTGATTGATTTGTTTTATAAAATTAGTTCTTTATAAATGTACAGACCTCCATTAAGTGGCTTTGCAGTTATGAGTTTTGGTTTCGTTTACTCTCACACCCTATACGTACCTGAAACAAAATAATATAATTAATATTTATCATGTGAAAAGTTTGAAAATAAAACTGCAACATCACATATGTAACTAAAAAAAATTTCGCTCAATATTCGCAGGCGATGGTTTTGTTTTATGGTCATATACCGTGGAACAAATGGTAGCATCATAAGGCAGCGCAGCGTCAAATGTTAAAAATCGACTGATACACCTAACAATTTTTAAAAATAAAGAATAGAAAGTTAGGTACATTCGCATAGCTGCTTGTTATATAAATTTTTGTAAGCAATCAGTGTAACCGTAACAAACAACATTCGATTGTGGGATTATGTTCCTGCTCGGTTAGTAATGAAAAAGTTGATTTTTATAGATTTGGAAATAATGATTATAAGCTAAACAATCTTCAGCATTGATGGTTTCGTAGTGCGTGCTTTACAACTGAACATATTTATAAGAATTTAAATATTGACAACACTTCTGGATTTAGCAATTTTTGGCGCACAGCATTAAGTTGAATAGTGATTATTTACCTACTTATATAGCTTAAAAAATATTTTTTGGGATAAATAACGAAAAATAAAAAGTTGATCGTTTACAACAACATACAGTAAAAAAGACACCCAGGTGAAGTTTGAAATTCCTTGGCAATATCTAGTTTACATAAATCATAAACACAGGAGTCCCTCAAGGGAGTGGTTTTGGGCCCGATACTGTATCTGCTGTTTACGTCAGATCTTTCCACCTTGCAAACAACAAGAGTTGCTACTTTTGCAAATGATACGGACCTACTGTCATCACACCCTGATCCTACTACAGCATCTGACCATCTCCCAAACCACTTGCTTAAAGTGGAAAGCTGGTGCAAAAAGTAACGCATACAAGTCAACGAAACAAAATCAACGCATGTTACCTTTACCACTAGACGGGGCAATTGTTCACCGGTTCAGTTTAATAATTAGCAGATACTCCAAGCAAGCAGCCTCAAGTATCTGGGAATCCACTTGGACAGACGGCTAAATTGGAGGAAACACATTTGGACAAAGAGAAAGCAATTAGGAATCACAATACAAAAAATGTACTGGCTTCTAGGCAGAAAATTCATTGTCGTTATCCAAGTTATTTGCCAAATCTTAATTGCATCTATTAAGGAAATAATCAGTGGGTTATTTTCCAACATGTTATTTATATACAACGTCAAAGTACTTACTGAATGTTACTGAGAAGCAGATTGTAAAGAAATAATAAATAAAAAAAAAATTAAATGAAGATGTTTTTATCTCAGCTGGACACCAGGAGAATCAGTTTATTAAAGTTTGCCTTATCTGGTGAAAAAATCACGACGAATGAGTACTGTGTGAAACTTATCAAAATCAAAGTAAAAATTCAGAACAAAACACCTCACTTTGGCCAATCGAATAAGCTTTCTCGCCTATCAAAATTTAAATCTTTCAGCATGAACCGTGTTCTCCAGATCACGTTTCTTCAATTTGTTCTTATTGTGGTCTCTGTACAATAGTTTAAATGATAAGAAGTTATCAAAAACCACTTCGAAGTACTTTAAAAAAAAACATGCAATCTCAACGAATAAGAAATTTATATAATTGTTAGAAATTATTGTACAAAATGGTGATAACTTACGTTTTTAATATTTTCAAATAGAGCACGCATATTAGTAATTATTTTTAATAAGAAAGCTTATAAAAAATGCATTGAAGTTAATAATTAAGATATTCAAAGAGTAAAAATAAGTTTTTTGGTCTGGAAGTGTGTATAAGCTAAATGTTCATACACCACTTGAAATAAATGAAAATCTAAAGAAGCTACATATAATAAATGCAAAACGGGTGAAAAAACTTTTCGAGTTTCTATTGTTTTCAATGTATATGTTCGAGTTTTATCATGAAAAAGGTAAGTACTACTTTCTTAACCAGTGGTCTTTGAATTGTTATTGGCAGTAGTTTGTCGTGACTGTGTCACTTTATTTTAACATATCGCCATACAGAGCATTCTTGTGGTCCTACCAAGTGCAGAGCAAATTTTTTTTAACGATTATGTTAATCTTATAATAATGTTCTTTGTAATATGCGCTTACCCATAATAGCTTTTTCAAAGTTTATAACAATTACAACAGCCGATTTGTTTCAGTCACGTAGCAACAAGCACTTAAGTTGGTGGTGCCAAACCGAAATTAAATTTCTCACTAAAGAAGTCTTAGCTCCAGTGGTATTAAGCGACGTTTGGAAAATGTATACAACAAAACAAGTTCTACAATCCATTGTCACATAATCCTGTACTATGATCTTCTAACAAAAATAGAGTCAATGGAAAAAGCCAAGAAGGCAAATATGTCTCAAACCACTAAAAAGATCATGACCCATAGACCTATAACGAATGCAAACCGTGTATACAAAAAATTATAGGTTTCTGTTGTTTTTAATGTACATAGCCGAACATTATCCTGAAAAATTTATGTAAGTGTTACTTATTGCTGGCAGTAGTTTGGCGTGATTGTCTGCATTCAATTAAGCAGCTTATAATCTTCTGGCCTAAAAAAGTACAGACCAAAATCTGTTTAACGTTCAATGTTACTTGATCTTACAGTTATGTTCTTGGACAACCTGAGTTTGTCATGCTTGGCGTTTTATTCATACCATCACAAATGTTGGATATAAGCTTCTCGCATCACTTGTCTAAATGGTTGTGTTCTTCACCCTTTCCTCCCAAATCGCAATCCCTAAAATCTGAAGATCTAAGGGTTCTTGCGAACAATACCAAGTCTTCTTTAGTACATCATCCAATTCAACAGTAGGAGAGTCCCTCATTTTAATAATTGTGGACTTTATTATAGCAATGAGGTGATGAGGAATATGAAGTTGATGGAATCTTCTGCCAGTTGCGGAAACAGCCATAACTACAACATAACCGAGTATGTTGTACCTGTCACAGTTGTTCCAATAAAAAAATAGACTTGTAAACTTTTATTTTAGAAAATGCACAACAAGACATTAAGTTTTGGCCAATCGCTTTTATGTTCCACAACGGTATGGGGATGTTCAGTGCCTAATATCTAAAGATTGTAACGGTTAACCTTTCATTTACATAAATATCGCAACGTCGCTTTATACTGCACTGTCGCCATTTTGCAAACTGGATCCGCGTTGTCACATAGATGTTTAAAACGAAGTTAGTGAGGCCACATTTTAAACTTGCGTGTTTTTCCTCCCTCTTCATGTATTTAAAAATTAAAAACTGAACTAGGGGGAAATGGGAACAAAATGAGAAAATTTTTAATATTGTCCTTTGCAGTAACTATTAAGATATTTTATATAGGCTGCAAAAATGATTTTAACAATTTTCACAGTTTTTTTTAACATTAAAAGATACATTCATAGATTATCACATATACTTTTGATTGCTTGATATACAATCCCTGTATTTCGTTTAAAAAAAGTGAAAAATTGAAACTTAATGTTAACCCTTGCAGTTATCACGTTCTAACCCTTATATTTTTACCTCTATGATGAGTTAGCAAGAAAAACGACTTTACATCTTTTGTTTAGACCTGACCAATTAGTATATAACTGTTCGTGAACTAAGAAACAGTGTTTACCTGCTTTTTATGCATTTTGACCCGAGGTGACTACTACTGTCAGTGAAATATTAAGAAGAAATTAAGCATCAAATAAAGAAAATTTGAAAAATACGTTATTATTTAATGTTAACAAAATTAAAGTCTTATTTCAAATAGTTTTTGCAAAGTATTGTTATATTTTAAATGTATTATTTTCTTATCTTTTGGACGGAAGAGTTAATAATAGATTCAGATATAAGTGATTATGAAAAAAAAAATGAAGACGAGGAGTGTAAAAATGATCATGAAATAGACAGAGCAATCTGATTTTGGAGATAAATTGAGTATTACTGAGGGTAATGTGAGCAACTGTACTTTTAACAATGATAAGGTAAAGTGGAACGAGGACCCTGTTTGAGTTAGCAGCTGTAGGTGTAGAAAAGATATAATAATTCATTTTTCAAAAGTCCAGTCTCGTTTTAGAGACACTGAATGTGAATTTTCAGCCTTTTCGCTTTTTTCCGAAGGAGTAATAAAATTGATCATAGGAAATACTAATCTAAATATTGAATCCGTGAATGCATCATATAAACGTCCCCAAGACTCAAGAACAACGGACCCCCGGCGAAATAAAATCTCTTCTTAAACCTTTATTTATGGGAGGAGTTTATAAGGGTGCTTAAAAGATGTTTGGCACTAGGATGACCCGTCAATATTCTCCCTTACTATGGCTGCAAAGATTTACATTAATTTTAAAAAGAAGAATAAGCAGATTGGGCGGGTATCTCAGACGAAACCTATGACAATCGAAAGCCCTTAGTATATTGAGCAACATGTCTAAGAAATTAACCCGGTACGACCTCTCTGAACAAAAATATACGGAAAGTCGTACAAAAATTATCTCGGTGTCTAATGATAGGAGACAGTCTGCTCTAATACGATTTATTGCGATCACAACCTAAAACTAAATCTGGCCTTAGCTACTGGCCTTAGAACTTGACCTGACATAGTGAGACTACGAGGTTCGGGCACAATGACAAATGAGGATTTAAACAAGAGCCTCGCAATACCAAATTCGGTAAGTTTCAGAGGGTACCAAGAAAGCGATCTAAGATATTGTCTTCAGGACTTTCAGAAAAAAAATCATAGAGTCGGCTAGAAAAAATGTACAAAGATGATCTTGGTGTCTAATGATGTGGCCCAGAGTGCATCCTCCTTTACGCTTTGATGACAAACGAAGCCAAGATGAACGCAAAAATAACGCTAAATTAGCAACTGTGAGGGAGCTTAACACAATTTTGGGGAGAAAGTTTCAAGAAATATATTCACTGTCAGAGTACCTTACTATTGACAAGCAACTCATACTTTTTCGGAGGAGGTGCTCATTTTGTCAGTATTTGCAGAACAAGCCCAAATCTTATGGAATAAAGGTGTTTGCTTTGGTGGGCATAAGGACATTTGTTTAACAAAATTTGAAATATATATTAACTTGGAACCGAAACTGCCCTATAAAGTCCCAAATTCACCAACCGATGTTGTTCTGCGTTTAGTTGAACGTTTAGCTAACTATGGACGATATATTACTATAGACAATTGGTAAACCAGTGTACTTTTGATTGATCCATTATTGGAATTAAATTTAACTGTTGTAGACACTTCAAAAGAATAAATCAGAAATAACTCCTGAATTTCTACCTAGTAAAGAATAAGCTGTCCAGAGTAATTTGTTTGGCATTACAGAAAAATCAACGTTGGTTTCGTTTGTATCCAAAAAATCTAAAGCAGCAATTTTAATGTCAACTATACTACACGATATAAAACAAATAAGACAGAAATAATAACTTTTTATAATTCGACAAAAGCGAAGTTGACGTTACTGATTAACCCCTTACTATATTTTATCATTTATTGAATGTTTCTGGCAAGATCATACATTGTGTCCAAAAAAAATACCAGGAAAAAGAAAACTTAGCAAGTCTGCTGGTACTCAATCAGATTGTAAGAATATCTCAAACCCAGTCATTCCACGTTTTCTGAAACTACGGTTAAAACTCTATTTGGGACAACGTGATGTTGTTTGGCTCCATTTTTCTCTATAACAACTACCGTAGACTTCAAATCCAGGAAAAAATCAGGAAATATGTCACATTTGTCCAAGTTTAAAGGATACCAATGATTGGAAATTCTGTTGTCGCTTTCAAAATTATATATACAAAACCCATTCAAATAACGCTTCTGCCAATTACCTACAACACAGTACTAGTTAAGTTAATTTTTTTCTATACTGTAGCGGAGCAAATACTCAAAAATATTTCTTATAACGATCATAGTTTTAATTAGCCCGTGCCAAATTAATTGAACATTTGGTTTCTTTATCTGCAAAAATTATAGGACATATTTTTCTTTATTCTCCCCAAGAGAGGCAAGTTTCGACCCTTACCTGCAACGGTTTACGAACGATAAAAGCAAGCAGTTAGAATTTAGCTCGGCGCATCGGCTTGCATCCGGGTAAAAGGCGGCGAGCCCTCACCAGGTGCATATCTGCCTACCGAAATTTCGTCGCTTGCTATTTTAGACTTGCCTGCCACGGTACCGCGTACATTAAAATATATGTTTTGCACTTCGATTTTGTTTATATTGACAATTCACCACTCTAAAACCTATAATACTATTTTCTAAACATGGCTTTAAAAAAAATTAGTTAGATTCAATATATTTTCTATTAATGATTAGATCAATTGTAAATTATGTGTAATAGTTATTTTTATTTTTTTTGTATATATTAAAAATTCTAGTTTAAGATTCAAAAGTTAGCATTGTGTTTTTCTTTATTAATTTCCATTTATTGTTATTTATTTGATCCTGTTATAATGACCCGAAATAACGGTTGTCACTTCATTACAGGTGACTACTGAAATAAAATTACTTAATCATATATAAATTTTTAATGTAGTTTTAAAATAGAAATTATTAGTTATTATTTTTAAATAACTGGATCACAATTATCTTTCTTGTTTTTTAAATCTCCTTAATTAATAAAGATGCTATGTCTTGCTTGATCATCATAAATAGATACTAACTACATCTATCTTATATCAACAACGTGACTTCTGGCACACATTCAATTTGAAGATACAAGCTTCATTTGCACCCGTAACCTTCAGAATTGTGAAAGTCCATAAAAACAATTGTAATGGTTTGCTTATTGTTAGTTAGCTATGTACTTAAAACCAGTTAGTTAGGCAGCTAGTACTATTAGTCTTTTGTGTTGATATTTGCTTGTTTGACTTACGCCTATTCCGTAGCTCAAAGTATATGCGCACTAAAACTCTACAAGTACTTTTTACGTAGCAGTGTAAAAGATTGTGTTGTTCGTTAATACAAGGTGCGTTCAAGTTCTAAAGTCTCCAATTTTATTTTTTTTAATGATAGTAAGTAGAAAGATGTAGTTCATTTTAAAAGACGCGGAAAATATTTCTGAATTTGTAATATAGATGGCAACACCATACAATATATGCAGTGTTGTTTTGTATACTTTAAATGGCAACGCTTAGTGTTCAAGAACAACGTGTAATCGTCTTGCGTGGTGAAAAGCCCATCGAAATTCATCGCCAATTGAGTGAAACATAACCGCATTCACTGCACGGATGTTAAAAATGTGCGTTTGTGGGTGAAAAAGTTTAAAGAAGGTCTAGAATTATGTAACAATAAACCTAAGCAGCCTTAGCCACGAACCAGCCGGGCCGAAACCATGATTGCGCGAGTGGAGCAAGTTGTTATAAAAGACCGTCGATTAAGTGTGCGTGATGTCGTCTCTAAACTTGGCATTTATGAAAGATCTGTAGAGTCCATTTTGCATGGTAATCTGAAAATGCTGAAAGTTTCTTCAAGGTGGGCCCTACAAATGCTGATCGACGAGCACAAGGCTGCGCGGGTGGCAATGTTTCAGGACATGTCGACACGTAATGCCGCCAACAATTTAAATAATTCAATTTTCATTTTTACCGACATACTAAATGATTCGAGTTAAAATATCCGGAAGCCGTAGGCGCCTAGCGGCATAACAATTTTCTGAAGGAAGCTGGAAGGCGGCTGCTTTAATATTAAAATTGGCAATTTGCACGCAAGCGCGAAACAATTTAAATTCATAGAAACGTCGCTGAATCTAACAGTTTCATTTTGCGGAAGTCCAAAGCATTTTCGACAATTACAGCCGTTCGGAAACAATTACAGCGTTTAAGCCCCGCAGGCTGGTGGATTCTTCAGCTTCATAGGGCAGAAATCGAAAACTGGGGGCATCTATTATGCAGCAAAGCGGTGTTTGCTCTAGCATCAAGAATATCTGACGCTATGTCAAGAGGAGCGTTCGCTGACAACAATCGATGACCCAGATAGCGATCTAGCTCATCCGACTCCACTGTGATGGGGAAAGGCAACCGCGAGTCCCGTTGCTCTTTATGTCTACAAGCGCTGCAAGCTAGAAAGTGCACCGGCTGCTATAACTGCATCTCTGAGTAGCTCGCTTCTGCTGCGAGGCGACAGGTGAATTGTCCGCAAGTTCTGCGACTTGCCGTACAAGCCTGCTGTAGTCAGCTGTAAGGAAATTAGGCGGTGTCATCGCTTGAAAATGTAATTAGCTGGCGGCTTTGTTTTGGCGTCAAGCACGCCAGAGTGAATGCATAATGCAAGCTACAGTGAGTCCCGCTTTGGTTTTATCGCTAGTCAATGTCAACCCTCGTGTATAATTTGCTTAATTAATGTGGCACGCATATTCATAAATGTTACACTAACGAATAAAGTGAGATCTTTTTTTTAAGTTTTTCCTATCATCATTTAAAATATAATTTTCACAAGTATGAAAGAAACAATTTATTGTGCCACAATTAATAAAGTTGAATGATAAACTTCTGGTTGCACAATAATTTTGATAAAAATTAAATTTCTAATTAAAAAAATATTTTATTTCAATCAGATTGATCAGGAAATTTAAAAGTATTGGGAGAGTGGCTGGTGACGATTCAAAAAAGACTCACTACTTACTCGAGAATAGAAGCAGCTCATCTCAATATGAGCGATTGGTCAATCAGTGGTGAGTGCTATTTCCAGCAGAATGGATACGTCAATATCGCTATTGGGGTAAAAATCCTTATCTGTCTGAAGTGAGAAGAGCCCGCTCAAATAAAATTAGTGTGGGGTACTCAATTAACTACAAAGGTAGCATCAGGCCATTCTTTGTTTGTAGAAAAGAAATTTGAAGAAATTTGAAGAAATTTTTCTTTGAAGGTCGACGCCAAATAATGGTTGCAGACTATTGATTCCAGCAAGATGGAATCACTCTCCATCGTACTGTAAACAATTGAAATTGATTTTCAGTGTATTTGGAGACATGATTCTTGGATTGAAGGCTTTCAAAAGGCACAAGGTAGCATTGATTTACCCGATCTCAACGGTTATTTGAAAGATCGAGTGTACCAATTCCCATCAATAGCACCGAAAAACCAACGAGACCATGTTCGGCATATAGTTATAGTGGCCTTTGAATTCGACTGCACAACGTGCTTACTAGTGAACCTGCCCACTTTAAAAACCTTCTTCAATAAATGTCAATTATCAGTCTATTATATTAACCAAGAACAAAATTTTTGTGTCCAATAGTTATATATTATTGTTTGAAAAATTATGTTTATTTTCTCGCAACCAGTTTTTTCACTAAGTGAACGAATAAAGCAGCAAATATATATTAATTTTGAGTGAACCTGAAACAATTGTCTATAGAAACTACTCGAATGTTTCAGAAAGCTTTCAGTAGATAAGCACAAATAAATGCATGTTACAAACGATTAAGAGATAGCTGGGAAAGTATTGATACTGATTCACGTTTTGAAAAATCAGGATCGAGTCGAACAGTTCTGGGTAACTTATGATTGCCAGCCTCATCATGATGACACGCTTCCTATTTCGCACACATTTTTTTTATCAAAACATTAAATAGCGCAAAGCCTTTCTATAAACCAGATTGGTTGACTTGCGGCTTTCGGTTATTTCTAAAACTTAATTATCTTTAAAAGAAAAAATATTCTAGACCATTAACGTTATTGAGGCCGTTGCAGTTACTTGCAATTTTAAAGATTTTCAAAAATGTTTTGAATATGATTGACGCTGAGAGAAGCCAATGAGTACTTAAAGTGCTTTTTTGGAAAGGGACTGAAACTATGTACAATTTTTCTTGTATCTCGCACTATTGTTACTAAATATATAGATTTTTTATTACTGCATTTATAATTTTTTTGTATTATACAGCTCGATTCTTTTAGAATATACTATACCAACTAAAATATTGGCTATTAGTTTATGCATCTTTTTTTAATGCAGCTCTTTCTATCTTTAATGATATTCTTTAAATCTACCCCTGCACCGCATATTTATATTTTATTAACTTTGCTTAGTAGTATAGGGATATCATTTGAGGATAGTATCTTTATACTCGAAACTCTAAGGTCGTTCTGAGATACTGGTTTCCAAATGACTCCCATTTCTCATTTATGGCTCTAAGAAGCTATGCACACAAGAGTATAGCGGCCACACTCTGGTAAACTGTGTCGACACGACAAAACTAAGTGAGGGGTCACTAAAGATAACCTTCCAGCCGAATTTAATTGCTTTAGTGCAATATCAACTGCAGGTGGAGATGGATAGATTGGTACAGCTACAGATTGAATATCAGTAGGCGAAGATGGCATCCATCCAATCGGATACTGAGCTGCGATTTGGAAAAAAAAAGAAAAGCCACTACATTATCCTCTAATAGCAGCTTAAAATGAAAGCTGCCGAACAATCCAAGAATTGAAAAGTAGAAGAAGAAAAGAAACTCTGTTTATTTATTTTTAACAACAGTTTTCTTTAATTGCAATTTGTTTGCTTGTACTTACTAAAGAACATAACAGACAGAATATGGGTAAATATCATACAAATTTTAAGTCCCACAGATTACTAACAGATAATAGAAAAGAAAGAGAAGAAAATACAAATTTAAGTACCTTTGTAAACTTGCAAAGAGTAAAGATGTAAGTAGTTGCATTTGAGAAGATAGTATCACAAACATGGATGTGGCAAAATAATCTCTTATTGGGGATTTTGTTTAATGTTATATTAAAAATAATTATAAGAAGTATTGAGGTTGAAGCCAAATTTGCATTAGTTGTTAATATTTTATTTTTTAAAAAAGAGATGAGTGAAGAAACTAAAGAGTTTTTTTGAATATTAATCAATAATTAACAAAATATGTGGAATTAAACAAAAATGGTAATTTAGAAAATATGCTTTTAAAAATAAGTTGTCTAAACAATATCACCAATAGTAGACTGAGTTTTATAGTGAATATCAAAAGTACGACTGAATTAAAAGCAATGCTAAGTAATAAAAAGGTGGCACAAATAGTTAAATTGTAAACTTATAAAACTGTAATAACTTCAAATGTGACTTCCGGTTTAGGAACGAGGGTGATCGTATGTCCAATTAATGATAAGGTAACTAAATAACGAAAGATATTGTTGCAAAAAATTTATTAAAAAGTGAGGTATCAAAAAATCTTGTAAAAGATGGTACAATAATAGATATCATCACACAAGGAAGGCTACGCTGTTTGAAATTTCCTACAATAATGGAGCAAATTTCTAAGAGAAAATTTAGCAACTGGTAAAAGACCGGGTTTAAATATGAGGCTCAGGGTCGACAATTGAAAAAAAAAATGAGCCAATAATTGTTTTATCAGCTGCGATGGCATTCGTTCGGCTACATTCGGTTGCATATAAATCAAAGTGCATGCGTCTACTAATGGCAAGAATCGACCACTTAGTTACAAACAAACACACATAATTACATTTTTGCAGTTTTATAAAGTAGATAAGCCAAAATGAAAAAGTAAAAAGCATTAAAATCCTAAATATAGAATGTCAAGAAGACTTAACAATTCTAAAAGAGGCAGGAGGAAACAGGGAAAAATTTGTCATGCTCGTGGCCGTTTTAGGGCTTTAGAACAGTTATTAATAAACCTTTGGACTTTTTGTAGTTCAACAGAAACAAGTGTTTACTTTAAATATTTCATTTTCCTTTAGAAGTACTGAAAAAGCTTTTTCAATTTACTGAAAGCCTTGTAATTTGTGTTATTAGAAGATTGTAGGATGCAAATTATTCAAGTAATTTTGAGCAATATTTAACTAAGCTTTATTGTCATCTTCGCTTGATCTAGTAACACTCAAACACGAAAAACTGAGGGTTGTAGAAAACTTTCCTTCAACATTTGTATTAATAAAAAAATAAGCAGTATCTTTCTAGTGCCTGGTTCTCCTCAGTTATGCTGATTCTCAAGCGGCTTCAGTTACCTTTATTGATTATGCTGTGTGCACACCTGAGACTTTAATTTCTTTCTCGAAATGTGGTTTAAGGTATCAAAATATCGAACGGTTTTATAATCTCTGTTATGAAAAGCTTTACAATAATTTGTTGCACTCTGACGTGATTCTGATTAAAGTAACGATAGTGTTAGTTGCCTTACATCGAAAATCCCTTTCAACCATCTCATCTCATGGCGCTTAAATCACTTGTTTATATTTAATAATTGTAGTATACTAGGGCATCATTATTCAAAAATCCGAGACTAATTTTGATACCTTGGACGACTACCAACACTGCTATATAAGAGGTAGGGCAGTCAAATTGCATGTTTCTACGAAGCTTGTATGGTGGGTGTGTGTGTGGAAAGGGAAGTAAGCAGAAACCTTCACATTTTACAGAGTTGAAAGTTTAGTAACCATGCAGCGTTGGACTAGTGAATCTTTGAGGTTCCGCTGTTACATCGTATTTAGAAAATGGACAAAGTTATGTACAAACACAACGCGCTTTCCGACTACATTTTCATCTTCCGCCTCGTACTCCTGTTAAAGTAAGAAAGTGCTGTCTGTTTGAGTTATTAAATTACATTCAACGGGTCAGTCAATAAGAAAAAGAGCAGTTAGTGTAAGTACTGTTAGAACTCCCAAGAATGTAGATGTTGTACGAGTACCGATTACAAGAAGTCCTCGAAGATCTGTCAGGCACCACAGTGTTGCTTTCGGACTTTCGACTTGAACAATAAGAACACCTACACTAGTATAAAATGCAAATAGTCCATGTTTTGAATTCCGGAGATTTTTGTGAGTACATGTTACAGCTGCTTGAAGACGATCTACAGCTCATTGATATTCTTATGGATGAGCGATGAAGCTCATTTCTACCTTAGTGGATATGTCAATAAACACAATTTTTTCTATTGGGCTGCTGCCAACTGAAAAACTTTACGAACGACCTCTCCATTTGATCAAAGTTACAGTTTGGTGTGCAATCTCTTCGAATGGAATAATTGGCCCGTATTGTTTCGAGGATGATGATGGCCATACAGTTACTGTAACATCAGCGAGTTATGTTCAAATGCTGGAAATCTTTCTTATTCCAGAACTTTAATAATTTCCTATAAATGAGAACACTCATTTCCAAAAAGATGGAGTGAGGGTCAATAAACTTCATGAAAAACCTTTTCCTGCCTTATCAGTAGGGTTGGGGATGTACAGTAGCCTCCAAAATCGGCATATCTAAGCTCCCGTAATTACCTTTTCTGAGGCTATCTCAAGTATAAGGTTTTTAAGACTCACCCAGCAACTATACTGGACGTAAAAGTGGGGATTGATGAAGAAGCTTGTACAATAATACCATCGATACTGTGACTTGTCAGTGAGAATTTCCGTACGAGACTCGTACAATGTGTACAAAATGATCGTCGCCATGTGCGTGGAATAATATTCAAAAATAAAACTTTTTCTATTTTTATAACAATTTTCATTTGTGCTCTTAACATTTGTTGCAATAAATTAAAAAAATTTTGTTCGTTTTAATACATACAAATAGTGAGGTTTGACTGCTCCACCTGTAGAATAAAAACTATGTATGAAAAGAGATAACAAATTTGTAATTTCTTTCTAAGTTTTATGACTTTTGTATTTGATCTTCTATAATGATAGTTGCTTTGCAAAATTTACTTCTTTTTAAAAACAACAAAAAGAGAAAGGTTTAAGCAAATTTCTGTGAAAACCAAAATTTTAATTCAAGGCTTATGTACACTGTACAATTTTAAAGAATTTTTATTACTTTGATATTTATAAAAAATCGTCTATATGGCAATAAAAGTATAAGTATAATAAATGATTTTATTCTATTGGTAATGAAATGCTAATACTCTGATTGAAATTATCTTATAGATGGCATAAAAATGAGATTTAGCTCCTCGAATAACTAATAGTGTAAAGTTGGTTGAAGACTATAAAGGACCGTTGTTGAAGTACTTTAATAAAATTATAAGACTTGACTCAATCTCAAAATCCAAGGATATACATATGTAGAAAACAGAAAGCTTTCAGTCTTTGATACTTAGAGGACTTAATAAATTGAAAAGTGTAATGATGGAGAACAAGACGAGTGTTGAAACTGGAAAAACATGTTAGTACCAATATGGTGTAATGCAGTTTAAACTTTTTCACTGAAAAACATTTTTGAAAAAAATTTGACTACTTACAACTTAACTTGTAGGCGAAATTGGCATTTGTAATAAATTTAAAATTCCAAATCTACATAACATACACACAATAATTTTTCTTATTGCTAGTTGTCTGTAGTAACCTATAAAATATGACATTAATGAAGGTGTAGATGTAATCATAAAAAAAGTAATATTAAAAATAACTAAAACGAGCTCTTGACGCAGCAAACAACTTACTGAAAAAACAATGCTACACTTTACAATTTTAAAAAAGAATTTCAGTAATTATTACAAAAATATAGAAGCATAAACTGTATTTTCATAGTAAATATAGAAACATAGTAAAAAAATGCTTTTGACAAAAGATGATGCACAAAATTGGCAAAGTTGGACCTAGTGAGGTCACTGATAGGTTATTTTTGAATTGTGACTGACATAATTCGCCGTCAAGTCATCTGCGAGGTTCTCAGAGTAATTATTTAACTTATTTCAGCAGTATTATGAAGAACGAATGGAAAAATTGTTACTGATAGTATTCCAAGTACAGGTGGAAGAATTAAAATACGAAGGCGAGTTGAACAATGGCTATAAACAAAAATAATTTTATAAATAAAGAAATAATAAGTATTACCATAAAATATAAAATGAGAAAAAGTTAAGGAAACAGAACTATTATATAGAAAAGTTAATAAACTGAACAGGAGGAAAATTATTTCGAGGTTTTATACGACAATAATAAAAATGATGAATATCTAGAATATTGCGTGATGAGAACGATAATTGAAAAGGCAGAATTAAAAATTAAATTTTAAATTTAAAAAATAATAAATATTGGAAGGAATTGCAGTACTTCAGACCTACTGAAATTGGGTGGTGAGAGAATATATTGCAGTCTTTATTAAATTATTATTGAAGTTATAAGAAATTATAACACGAAGTTATTTCAAGCAAATTGTCAAAAGCTATATAAAAAAGGTGACGGGATGACATGCGATAATTACAAGAGTATTATTTTACTAATCCTGACGTATAAAGTTTTAGTAACTTCTAAAAACTAGATTAAGCAAAGTTAGTCAATTACCAATGAAAATTTTGCAAAAAATGTTGGTAAATTATCAAATTTTGCAATAAAGCAAGTAATAACAAATAGTTATGAGCCCAATTTGCCTTTATGTTTAACATTGATCGATTTTAAATAAACATACAATAAATTCAAAAGAGATAAAATCTATCGAGCTATGAAAAATTGAGATATTCCGACTAAACTGATAACACAACGAGATTCTTTATCGTTAACCCTATTCAATCTAAACCTTGAAAAACTAGACGTACAATTTAGCATTACAGATGCTAGTGTTATATAAGCCGATGACTTTAACCTTAATTGGTAGAACAAGGGGGCAAATAAAGAATATTATAAAAAGTTTAGTAGAAACTTATTATTTAAGTCAAGACCTTATATATGGACCTAAGATTAAAGTTAATAACAGACAAAAATGAATAATATGACTTCAAGAGAGTGTCCGAATTTAATTATTAGATGTAATCATTACCGACAAAGACAAAGATAGTGTGGAAGCGAGTACTTGTCTAGTAAAAGAAGGTAAAAGTGTGAGCTTCTTCCTAAGAATGTTTAAGCCAAATTATATATTTACAGCTACTAAAGTGCAAATATACAAAGTAGCGTACAAAAGTAAATTGTAAAATTTCAGTAAAAAAAGATTGGCCAAAACTAGACACTTAGAAAATACTTTAAAAGAATTCTTAAAGACAACAAAATTGATAATTGGAAAAGAAAACCAAATAATAAAATATCCTAAGCCAGGCAACCGTGGTGCAGAGGATCTAACGGTTGGAACATGTTGCAAGGCTGAAAGAAAGTCACAAATAAAGTTCTAGAAGGTTTAACACAAAGAAAGAAATGAAAATAAAGACCCAAAGCAAGTAGCCCGAGCAGGTGACAAGAAACTTAAAAACACTACATGGAGAATTGGTAGTAAGCGACTGTGAATAGAGAGCACTGAAAATGAATAACTCGAAAAGCCTGTTTCAAGCTAAAAAGGTATTATAATAAGCATTTATTTTTTTAAATAAAAAACAAACATAAATTTCACGTTTGTCACAATATAATATGTAATCCTGATTTTTATGTTTTCATAAGTGAAGGATTATTGTTTATAAATTAAGAACTGTTCCTAAGATGGTACAAGCAGCATTTGCTACTACTAAAATCTCCCGGAAATGTTCTCTTAACTTCAAATGGCTACACATCTTAATATAAAGTATTTGAGATACCGAAGTTCATTGATCATAATAACGTGACAATCTGATGTTTATTTAGTCAAACAACACAAGTATTTTAGATCTAAGGTCGATAATTATTTAATCCGCTAAAAATGTATTATAACCAGGAAGCAAAGGCACGGATACAAACGCTCAGTTCACTAAATATCAAGGTACCTAATAGTAAAATACCTCCATCGGTTGGTAATGCTGTGTTAGCCTTTTATGGGGCAGGAATATTTTCTTTAAATCGTAGTGCCATTCCTTGAGTATTTGTATTCAATAGCAGATGCACCGTTTGCTTTTTATAACTAACGTTCCTCGTCCTGATTCCCAGATGTCTACATTTCGAGTTAAATCTCCTCCAGTTATTTTCAATGATAAAAAAATTGCACATTTTTCATTTCACTTCTAAACTCCATCACGCGCTATTGATTTTACATTATGCCCTTCCGTTTCATACAATCAATTAATAATTTTCCCACTAAACGTCATAATAAAATTAACTAACTCGCCAAACTACCCATAATTTTGTTAGAAGTCAGGTAAATAGTCTACAGAAATTTTGATTTATCAAAACATATTATGAAGTTAAATGCTTCCCATAAAAAATAATAAAAATAAGGAAGCTTCAGCATAAAAGAATTACAGAAGAATAAGGGAGCAGTGCCAAAATTTGAAAAAGACAGTGAGAAAGTTGCTAACAAAACAGATTGAGGACGATAGCAATAACTGATGGAAATTATTACACCACCAAGGTAAGAACAAACTAAATTTTTAGGCAAGATTGTAAGAAATAAATACACGAAAATTTGGGCCGAAGGGGGAAGCAAAAGTTGTAAGAAAAAGTTAGTGAAGCATTTTTTACGTATTGTGAAAAAGGTTGATATGGTACGATATCATATTTTTCGAAATGTTCTTGTGTTTGCAAAATGTATTTGTACATTGTGATCTATTATTATTACATAAAAATAATAAAACAATGTTGAACTATAAAAATTAAGAAGGTATAATGAAGAATATAACAGCTCTCGCTAAAACACCTTAACATCCGATAAAGTCTATTTTAAACTATTAGAAAGATATCAATAAGCATTAAGCAGTTTAACAGATCCCTTTTCATAAACTAGATAACCAGAAATCGAGTTCAAATATTATTGTGGTTATTATCTTTTTCAGTTAACTATTTTTTAATCTAAAATTAACCATCTCAACAAAACGTTGTAATAATAATTCCTTTAGATTGGATTAATTGTGCGAGAATTATTTATTACTCTTACTTACATATTTATTATTTGATGCAATGTTTATACTCTGATATAAACCTTTGTTAAATAACAGTTAAAAATGTGTATGAAAGCCCAATTTCATTACACACCAATGCCTTTTCAATTAAAAATTTCTGACGCAATAGAATTATGCCCTTGTTTCAGGATTAAGTGCCCCGGTGCCGCGCGGGAACGTTTTACAGCTCCATTTGTCATTTTTGTTTGCCCATGTCCGTTCAGATTACGGTTACGTAATTCTTAAACCACTAATGCACCAGGGCGCATTTATAAATTTAGAATTTATGACCTGTCGCTGCAGATGTAAGTGATATAAATATTTACCGGCAGGAAGCTGTAATTTTTAATATTTTTAGGAGTACACGTTCCAGTGCCCGCATGAAAAATGCGCTGCGGTGCTGTAAATTAATCCACGAGCTTGTTTTGAAAACTATTTAAAAATGGTACAAAAATGTTACAACAGTACATTTTAGATATAGCTTTAAATGTGTTGAAATTTCTTCAATGGAAATATTAAAGAAGGGAATATAAAGAAATAAAAATTAGCGTTGATGTATCTAAAGGAAGTATTACTAATTCTGATTATATTGCTAAAGTGATAAGAATTATTAATAAAAAAAAAATATTTTAAATTGTAAATTAATTTAATAAGAATTTCTTGGAATTGTGTCATAATATTAATCAATTTCTAAAGACTATTCTATACTGTCCTTTTAAATAATTTTCGTATTATTTTAATTTCTTGTAATGTATTGTTACTGTTTTTAATGCGAAATATTTAATATAAGTTTTCATTTAATGTACTTCGAATAAACATTCGTTTTACACGCTCCGTTATCTCTGAAACTGTGGTACCGTACACAAATAGTAAAATTGGAGGTTTTCTTTATATTTATGAAATAGCATCGAAATGGTACAAACATATTTTGTTCTATTTATTAAATGTAAACATTCTATAAACAATGCTTCCAATCGGTAACACACGGTATCATTTCGCTGGAAGCATAAACTACAAATAATCAAATTGTTCTAGAAAATTATGACTTGAAATTCAGCATAGCGTTAGCTGAATAATATCATTTCCCTTAACAATAAAGTCAATCTAACTTCCAATTTCCAATTATACCGCATAATCTAACAATGTCACTCACAACACAGTTCCGTTCTCACAAGAAATGGAATCCAATTTAAGCCAACAAAATCTTCTAGCAGTAGATACCAACAACCTTACAGATTATGTGAACATACAGAAAATTTCGACACAGATAAAGATTCAAGCGATACAGACAGGAATATGGACTGAGACAGTTCAAACACAAACGGCAGACACTCAAAGCAAGGAAAAGGAACACATACCCACTAAATTCCAGCACAACCCAATCCAATCAACTGAGCTCATCCAAAAAATACAAAATGATCTCACAAGTAAGAAGTAATAACAATAATTACAGCCAAATAAGTAAAACCTTGAAATCAACACCTACCTACAATCATAATGCCACTAATTATGAAAAAATGATAGAACATCTTACTCAAGTATAGAAAAAGAGCAATACTATACATTTTAAAATAAATTTTCTATAGAAAGGTGAGAACATCATTCGCTTATAAAAAGAACATATAGAGTGGCCATCCGGAACAGACATCGTTTTATTTCAGTAGATGTCATCAAGAAACAGCTATCCAAATAAGGTCCTAGAGTCTGTAACATCATAAAAATTTGCTACGGATTAATTAAACAGACTATGTCCTCTTTATAGTAAACTTACGTGCAAACTAAAACAATAAAAAAGTATTCGACAAAACATCAGTAACATAATTTTTTCAATTGACCTCTCAAGAAGAAAATGTTATTTTCTAATACCTAACATGTCAAGACTACAAACATACAAACAGATACTGCAACAAACATTTCATCTGTGGAAATACGGCAATAGATACAAAACCTCATTGTGGAACAAGGATCCCAACATTTCAAGTAAGTATGCTTTAAGTAAAAGTCACCAGACCAATTGTAAAGATAAAATTATATTTTGAAGAAACAAATAAAACTCATTCACAAGTACCTCCCACAGTAAATATCTTTTCTTCTGCAGAATTAAGTCTATAACACCAATTACAAACACCAAGAACTCCCACAAAATTTATCTAATTACTTTCAAATATGGGTAAGAAGAAACAACAAAAACCAAATAATGATCGATGGATAAACATTTAATTTATTTTAATAAAAAATAATTTTTCCTCAACTTCTAAGCCATAATAGCATGATCCTCTAAACATGCTTTTAATAAAAAAATACATTTAAAATAACTTTGCTACGCATTGCACTATGAAACTCCAACAAAATTACTATTGTAACAAAATTACATATTGCTTATTTCAGATACTTGTGCAACAAAAAATACAGCGCTAAAAGTACCACGTTGTTGACCATTCAGATAGAACAATTTATGACGCCTCAACTATGATAGTCAAAAATACAAATATCCATCACAAATTGCAGTGCTACCAAAAAGGAAAAACAAAGTGTGACCATACAAATTCAAACTCTCCTATATCCACTTGTGATTATAGTAATTTACATTTTACCAAGTCAAGCTATATCAATTGACAAACATGAAGAGTTATTTAAGTTCCGATGCATTACATTCATTGCAAGAAATTATTGGAATGCGAAAAATACAATCTGGTGCTCGAGAATAATCAAACCGACAGGACGTAATCTTTCAAGAGCAACTCAAAAACGCAAATTCTTTTGACCAGAAAATCTACTTAGGGACTCAGTAATCTATACAAACCACCAGAGACACTAGACTACATAGTTTATAACGGTATGGCAAATTCTATGCTTTGTCAACCAATCATTCTACAGTCATTATAATCAACCCAACCACAATCAATAAAGAATTTCCCCTTAGGCTTTGTTTAAACATATCCATTGAGACCAGTTCAGAAACTATTCGAATAAAAATGACAACTTAGCTATTAGAGTAAAAGGTAATCAAGATCTGGATAATACCATTTAGTACTTCACCAAGACGTTCCAAGGAGCTGTTTGACAAGCCACACCTATCCTTACAAATAGCACTTCTAAAGTCATTGGCGTTCCCACCATATATGAAACCTTAGTATTGGGAAACGCAGAGCCAAGACAAAACCACTTATAATAAATTTGTTCACTATCTGCATAATAACTTAAGGGAAGCACGCAATAAATATTTTAAAGACTACTCATTAAAATTATCTCCTAATTATTATAATATATGTAAGAGAACAAAAAAATTATTAAAAAATCCAATAAGAACTGGGCTGGAACAGATAAAAATAAGGCAGATATTTTTTATCAAATACACAAACATCCAAAAGTCTCTGGGTATAGTATTTTAAGACTAACTTTTTAGATGCAATGAAGGTATGCTTTTATCATAATTGCTAAGCCTGGAAAACCACTCAACAAATCCTTATTCTGCAGATCAATAAGTCTCACACCTAATATTAAAGATATTCGAATGACTGCTACTAAAAAAAGGAAACCGTAGATATTAACTAGATAATCCCATCTTATCAGTTCGGATTGTAAATACCACTCAACGGCACATCACAATTACCGGATCGTCATCCAAATAATACACCTTTACACAAGGAAAGGTATGCGTGGCTGCATTTTTAGACCTAAAACAAACCTTCGGCAAGATGTGGTACAAGAACTTGTTATACAAACTCAAATTATACTTTCGAAGCTAAAACCATAATTCGATGACTAAGTCTTTCAGATTCGTAATATCGGCATTGAGGTTTCAGGCTACTGTTAAAGGCTGAAATCACTTCACCTGATCTATTCTTCCGACCACATAAAATACGGGTGCTACTACATTTGCAGATAATACGATTATTCTAGTACCAACAGAATGTACGAGACAGTCTTGATTTAGTACAGGCCTAGACCAATACATAAAAAATAACGATTAATAATAAAAAATATATAAAATAATCTTTATAAACAAACAAATAGTATGTCTGCAAACTAGACTCAACAGTATCTTAATACAGATGAGAACAAAAATAAAATTATTTGAGATGTATCTCGATGAAGAACTTATATCGAGCCCACATATCAAAGCTAAGAGAAAACAGCTAGACATAAAAGTCAAACGAATCTACTGGTTACTTGGACACCGACCTCAACTTTTCCTCTTAAACAATCTCCTATACAAAGTAATACCGAAGTCTGTCGCAGCGGTTCTAATCCAAGACTCCTTGCATGTTGACAAACTCGCCACACAGATCTGAAAATAACTTGTGTAACCAGCGATAAACAAATGCTTGCGAGAGCATATGACTTCTTACAGCAGTTATTAATTCAATCATCAGTCGCACGAATATTTCAGCGGAATTAGCCATATAATCTTAGACCAATTAAAACTATTGCATATTAATTGGGAAAACTAGACCTATATACGCATGTAAAACACAAAATTTACTTATTACTATTACTATTAACTTGTGGGTTGCTAACATGTAACTGAATTAAAAAAATATATAATTTAAAATACACCAAAATCAGAAAGTTGTCTGTTTTTATTTTTATCAGGAACTAATAAAAAACTTCGGATTACAAAAATTATAGGAATCTTTACAGATAATGCGGATGTGAATTTGAACACATTTTATTTTCAAGAGCTAACAGAGATACGTACCATAAAGCAATGCTTGCTCAATCTAAACACCCTGTTTTTCAAGGAGAAGTAAAACATTAAATGAGCGGCAAAAATGCAAACACTAAATCAGTGCATTAATAGTTCTCTTAATTAACCTTTATTTCTTTGCTTTTGCCAAATCTTGAGACGCAACACTATGCGACGTTCAAAAATGTTTCAATTTTATATATAAGCAGCCGTCAAAAAGAATCCAGGCACACTTCTTACAGATCTTTAATTGCAATATTCGAAAATATTTTTAGCACGCTTGAATGTGTAAAGTCAAAAAAATATTCAACAAACTTTCAAATAAAATAGTCTATAATTTAAAATATATAATGTGCTTTTTAACTATTACTGCACTTCATCTTACATACATCTTTTTAAAGCCAAAAAAATAAATAAAACACTAAATAATTAAAATAGATTGATAAGTATGTATTAAAACTAATGGCTACACAATAACCAATTCAGCAATTTTTTTATAAAGAAAATTTTTCTTATTCTTTGTATATGGGCGAATTAAATATAAACCAAAATTATCTATTTAATATATTAGAGGATCATGAAAATGCAAACATAGAAAATTACTTTTATCATATAACCTTTTGACTTAGAAACACCCTTTTCTAATAAATAGATAACTTATAAAGGTGATTGTAACATCAGGCAATCGAATAGGAACACTTCGACAGCAACATCGCTGTCGAATTTTTTCTTACAAGTTGCTTTATAGCGGTTCAATCCAATAGTAGTTACAGAGCGATTTGAAACTATATGCGAAGTGTTCTAATATAGAACAGAACAAATTCTCAATATTTTTCGAGTTTTGGAATTTAAAAATTTGTGTTTTTTCCGAAAATATCTGAGTTTTATGGCATTGAAAATTTGGCAGAAGCAATTTTACCAACCATTAATCGTTGGTCGTTCTAGAAAAGGAAGCGAACTGTGCGAATATCTTCAACTGCTTAGTGAGTCTTCTTAAGGTTGTTGCCCCTGAACCGTGTCTTAAGTGTTCTCAAAATTTCAGGCGGTTTTACAGACTCCGTAGCAAAAAATTTGTTAATTATGCAACATTACGCAACAGATAAGGTAGTTTTTGCTCTGGGACAGTGAATCTGACTAAAAATCGATAGTGAGGTACTCTATGAAAATAATCCCCTTCAGATACCCCCACCTACAATATCTTAGAGTCATACCGATCTGCGTTCACCTCAAAGCGCGTAAAAAGGTTTATCGCGTTATATATTTGGAACCCAGACTGTTCGTTATTAGAGTCCGATAGACACCTCATCAACAAGTTTTTGTGAGCACTAAAACTATCGTTCCGACGTACACTACACTTTTGTATTTTATCAGTTACTGCAGATCTTGTCAAGGGCCTCTAAAGATACAGCTGAATAATATCTTTTATTTTGGAGGTCTTAATATTTTATCTGTAACTTTGTGTTTGTTCAATTATAACGTGTTTTTTACCCAATCAACAATTTGGAAAATTGGTAATTGGGAATGATATTGGTATTCAAAACCACAGACATTAATTTATTCAACAACACTTTTTACAACTCTTAAATAAAATTGGCAGAAGGCTAACTAATCGTTTAGTTTGCTCGGTTTGGAAATCGGTATGATTATAGCAAATCTTTATTGCTTTAGAAAGCATCGTAGTCTTGACACACCATTGTAAAAATAGTTGATATATTTGAAGCCTTGCTCTGATAGTTCTTTAAAAACTTTTTCATGATTTGGGTTATGATCCGATGCCCTATTTAAATCTTTTATATTTGCAGATTTGATATAATTTGATTATACACATTTGGAAAGGCACATCAAGGTAATGGAAAATTTTGTCTTTTTCACTTTTCGATCGCTAATCAAATGAAAGAAACACATCCTCTCGGTAGTTTGCAACGGCGACAGCTTTGCGATTTGATTATTCAGCTATTCTTAAGTTGAATGAGACATGTTTGTTTTTAATTAAAATTTTCCACCGATACTACTAAATGATCTTCAGTTTTCAATAATATATCTTTGACAGAGTGTGGCTTGAAGGTTTAAAGCTAAAAATCCTAAATATTGACATGCCTCCCTATCTAAAAGCCATTTTATTCTCATTTGTCGAAAACAGAACCTTTGCTGCACGAGTGAACTCCACGCTATCACAAACCAAAAATATCCATGCAGGTGTTCCGCAGGGCAGCGTCCTGGGTCCAGTCCTATTCTCCATTTACACCTCTGACCTGCCTGAAACTAAGGCAACGCTCGCCACCTTTGCGGATGACACAGCCATCTTCACTCAAGCATTGTCATTGGACGAAGCAGTACAAGCTCTCCAACAAGCCACAAACCAGCTTTCTCGCTGGTTTCAACAGTGGAATACCTAAATAAACCCAGATAAATGCCAAGCAAAAATATTTACTCTTAGACGAATCACGAATCCCAACCTAGTTCACATTAATAATAAACCAATACCGTGGAAATCCAACGATTCAGCAGTCAAATACCTCGGTATTTACCTGGACACACGGCTGAGTTGGGGCTTTCACATTAACCAGAAATTAATCCAGGGATATGCCAGACTCAAACAGCTGTACCCACTAATTAACCGTAAATCTTCCTAAAAATTGAATGCACTATGCTGTTACACAAAACCCTGCTACGACCACTAATACTATATGGATCACCGATATGGTGCAACACGTCTCAAAACAACTTACGCAAAATACAGAGGTTCCAAAACAAAGTGCTACGAATTGCAGTCAACGCGCCCACCTACAAACGGAACACACAGCAACACCAAGAATTAGGAATCATGCCCATTGAAGACTACATTAAAAAGTGCAAAAAAGTTTATAATCAACTCAAGTGCGTGTAGTGGTGCGGTTCATTATGAACTCTTTCGAACAAAGATACACACAAGACTCAAACGTCAACTACCTCAGGACATTATATTAACCGATCGTGAAAATTACTGAAACAGTCACTGAAATGTTTGCTGAGACAGCTAAAAGTCTCCTTATGTTATGTAATCAAAGTCATGTATATAATTTACACAACATCACTGCTATGTATAACAAAATTGTATTTGTTGATCTAGCAATAAATGTAACCTTTAAAAAAAAAAGGTTATGTTGAATGTAAAAAAAAAGAATATATCTGGTGGTAACTTTTTATTAGTTATCTTACTGTAAGATTGTCTTGGTGTAACATCTGAGTAGATAATTTTATTATTATTTTGAATTATCAGATGACAAAACTTAACTTCATAGTACTTTGAATTTATGCTCTTCGGCCAGTATGTCTACCAATAAACAGATAGGGAAATCAGTTATTCGTTATTGCCTTCATCAATTCCTTGCTTTTCGTAGTGGTCAGTCTCGATCTCTAATATTAATGTTTAGCTAATATAAATTTGTTACCTAACGTTTAAAAATATTCTTCGAAATGCTCTTTCTTAATGTCATATCTTAGAGAATAATAGGCTGCTGACAAGTTTAATAATCCTTTTCCAAACTTTAATCGTATCTGTAATTGCTTGTAGATGTTACAGTGTGCATTTGAGAAGCTCATAGTATTTGATGTTATTTTTTATAATTGCTGAACCAGCATGCGCAGTACTGTAGATTTTGCATGTCATAGATTATGTAGGCCGAAATTTTTAGATAGTTTTTATTTTACAGTAGGATTTTGATTTTAACACTATATTTATGTAAAAAACTGTTTAGATTATCTTTATTATTTGTCAGAACATTGGCGTTTCACTTACCTATCCTAAGTTTTTAGAGACATGATTTGTTTTTAAAAAGACAACGAATAAAATACTTAGTAACATTTTCATCTGCCCCGTTAGGATTTTTAAAATTTCCATTAATTTACCAAAGTTTTCCGATTCGCTGAATTACGAAGGTTTTTGTTGATTTATATTGCTACCAAACTGATTAATGGCGTTTGTTGCTGCTTGTACATAAGTGCGATTGAGGTGCGTTGTCCTATCGTAGGTAATTAACTGTTTGTTACGTAGAATTAGCTACATTGTTTATTGTACTCCTTGGTATATTTAACAACCTCGCGTTATATATTTGATTTTAATGTCACTATTTTTTGTGAACAATAAGATATTAAATGATTATCAGTGCATTTCACGCATTCTAAGTTGCTACTACAGAAATTCTTAGTGTCAGCATGTTGTTGATAGTTGACATAGTGATGTATTTGGCGTTTAGTAATTAGTAATTTAAATTGTACTATAGAGTGAACTAGTTTAATAATGTAAACACCTTTATCATTTTTATTCCTTTTTAGTTCAAGAAACAACGATAATGATGTTTTGGTGATTGTTTCGTACATATTTGCTATGTTTATAAACTCAAGACTTTTTTAGGACTATTCTGAAGTTTCTCTTATCTTTTCTCTTGTATTTGTAAAATTTTGTATTTCCTTCTTATAGGGTCTGAATTGTAATAATAAATTTCTCATTTGTTTTAGATAATTTTATCACGAGAGGTTGCCCGCAAAAGGTATTTTTGACGTCCTAAGCTGGCAATTTTTTAGCTGCCTTTACTTAAGTTTTTGCAGGATGGGAACGTGGAACAAGTTATTTACAAATAATAGCAGTGGGATAAGTCGGTACGGTGACCTTAAGAAAGTAAAATATGCAAAACGATCTTAAAGATAGGCAACCAAACGTAGGCTTAAAGCTTAGCCCACGTCACATTTCATATCAGCTGCCTTTGTTTACATTCTGTTCAAATGTAGATGATTTACTATTTTCATTTCATAGCTATTGTCTGCTATTGCTTCGTGTGGTTGCATAATTTTATCTCTAATACGTATATCGGTAGAGGCTTGAGGTTTTGTTTTATTTATGGTATTCCTGTAATTTGTTTCTTCTTCTAACTTATCAAATATTTTTAAAGCATAATGCGGAGGTCCCAGTTCCGGCCGTGTGAAAAGCATTGGTTTCCAGAGTAACACGAACGAATTCGTGACTGGCACAATCGTTGGAGGGCAGCAATAGTAACGATTGCCACAGAAAGTTCGTAACAATTGCGTTCTCTATAGTAGTCTTCACTTATGAATTTGTACATATTGGAAAAGTTTAACCAGTGCATTGCAATTTTTATTTATTTGATTTGAATTAGCGATATTTCAGGATTGCGCCTCCGTTTTTCCTTTTAACTACGCCATTCCGCATTTCTAGATGACCGAATTATGGAAGTCTGACAATAAACTATAATGATTTGATAAAGTTAACCTGTATTTTGCATTCCTGGAGTATTATTTATTTGCAACTTTGGACAAAAATTATTTATTAGCTGTTTCTGCGGAAGCTAATAATTTTGTTGTAGATGCTGGAATTGATAATTTTGGTATATTTAATAACATCCACGTTGTTGTGGAATTTATATAGCTGTGAATAGGTGAAAATAAATTATTATGTTACTGACTAGTTAATTACATAAATAAATAAATTTATGTCAGAGCATTTCACCTAGACGAAAAAATTGCGCGCTTATATTTGTCGTGCGATATTACTTGCACTAGGTGTTGAAGCTTGAACAAAAAAATATTACACGATAAATGTATATACATATAAACTTCCAAAATTAAAAAAGCTATTGCGTGAATGTGCCACTTTAACTTTTTCGCTTACATTAAAAGTTAAGAGTTTTGTCAGTAAAATTTTAGGTTGGCCGAGCCACGACCACTTTGCGATTTGATTATTCAGCTATTCTTAAGTTGAATGAGACATGTTTGTTTTTAATTAAAATTTTCCACCGATACTACTAAATGATCTTCAGTTTTCAAGAATATATCTTTGACAGAGTGTGGCTTGAAGGTTTAAAGCTAAAAATCCTAAATATTGACATGCCTCCCTATCTAAAAGCCATTTTATTCTCATTTGTCGAAAACAGAACCTTTGCTGTACGAGTGAACTCCACGCTATCACAAACCAAAAATATCCATGCAGGTGTTCCGCAGGGCAGCGTCCTGGGTCCAGTCCTATTCTCCATTTACACCTCTGACCTGCCTGAAACTAAGGCAACTCTCGCCACCTTTGCGGATGACACAGCCATCTTCACTCAAGCATTGTCATTGGACGAAGCAGTACAAGCTCTCCAACAAGCCACAAACCAGCTTTCTCGCTGGTTTCAACAGTGGAATACCTAAATAAACCCAGATAAATGCCAAGCAAAAATATTTACTCTTAGACGAATCACGAATCCCAACCTAGTTCACATTAATAATAAACCAATACCGTGGAAATCCAACGATTCAGCAGTCAAATACCTCGGTATTTACCTGGACACACGGCTGAGTTGGGGCTTTCACATTAACCAGAAATTAATCCAGGGATATGCCAGACTCAAACAGCTGTACCCACTAATTAACCGTAAATCTTCCCTAAAAATTGAATGCACTATGCTGTTACACAAAACCCTGCTACGACCACTAATACTATATGGATCACCGATATGGTGCAACACGTCTCAAAACAACTTACGCAAAATACAGAGGTTCCAAAACAAAGTGCTACGAATTGCAGTCAACGCGCCCTGGTACATTCGGAACACACAGCTACACCAAGAATTAGGAATCATGCCCATTGAAGACTACATTAAAAAGTGCAAAAAGTTTATAATCAACTCAAGTGCGTGTAGTGGTGCGGTTCATTATGAACTCTTTCGAACAAAGATACACACAAGACTCAAACGTCAACTACCTCAGGACATTATATTAACCGATCGTGAAAATTACTGAAACAGTCACTGAAATGTTTGCTGAGACAGCTAAAAGTCTCCTTATGTTATGTAATCAAAGTCATGTATATAATTTACACAACATCACTGCTATGTATAACAAAATTGTATTTGTTGATCTAGCAATAAATGTAACCTTTAAAAAAGGTTATGTTGAATGTAAAAAAAGAATATATCTGGTGGTAACTTTTATTAGTTATCTTACTGTAAGATTGTCTTGGTGTAACATCTGAGTAGATAATTTTATTATTATTTTGAATTATCAGATGACAAAACTTAACTTCATAGTACTTTGAATTTATGCTCTTCGGCCAGTATGTCTACCAATAAACAGATAGGGAAATCAGTTATTCGTTATTGCCTTCATCAATTCCTTGCTTTTCGTAGTGGTCAGTCTCGATCTCTAATATTAATGTTTAGCTAATATAAATTTGTTACCTAACGTTTAAAAATATTCTTCGAAATGCTCTTTCTTAATGTCATATCTTAGAGAATAATAGGCTGCTGACAAGTTTAATAATCCTTTTCCAAACTTTAATCGTATCTGTAATTGCTTGTAGATGTTACAGTGTGCATTTGAGAAGCTCATAGTATTTGATGTTATTTTTTATAATTGCTTGCAGCATGCGCAGTACTGTAGATTTTGCATGCTATAGATTATGTAGGCCGAAATTTTTAGATAGTTTTTATTTTACAGTAGGATTTTGATTTTAACACTATATTTATGTAAAAAAACTGTTTAAATTACCTTTATCATTTGTCAGAACATTGGCGTTTCACTTACCTATTCTAAGTTTTTAGAGACATGATTTGTTTTTAAAACGACATGGAATAAAATATTTAGTAACATTTTTATCTGCCCCGTTAGGATTTTTAAAATTTCCATTAATTTGCCAAAGTTTTTTTTTTTTTTTTTTTTTTTTTTTTTTTTTTTTTTTTTTTTTTTTTTTTTTTTTTTTTTTTTTTTTTTTTTTTTTTTTTTTTTTTTTTTTTTTTTTTTTTTTTTTTTTTTTTTTTTTTTTTTTTTTTTTTTAAAAAAAAAAAAAAAAAAAAAAAAAAAAAAAAAAAAAAAAAAAAAAAAAAAAAAAAAAAAAAAAAAAAAAAAAAAAAAAAAGGGTCTGAATTGTAATAATAAATTTCTCATTTGTTTTAGATAATTTTATCACGAGAGGTTGCCCGCAAAAGGTATTTTTGACGTCCTAAGCTGGCAATTTTTTATCTGCCTTTACTTAAGTTTTTGCAGAATGGGAACGTGGAACAAGTTATTTACAAATAATAGCAGTGGGATAAGTCGGTACGGTGACCTTAAGAAAGTAAATATGCAAAACTATTTTAAAGATAGGCAACCAAACGTAGGCTTAAAGCTTAGCACGTCACATTTCATATCAGTTGTCTTTGTTTACATTCTGTTCAAATGTAGATGATTTACTATTTTCATTTCATAGCTATTGTTTGCTATTGCTTCGTGTAGTTGAACTAGTGGTTGCATAATTTTATCTCTGATACGTATATCGGTAGAGGCTTGAGGTTTTGTTTTATTTATGGTTTTCCTGTGATCTGTTTCTTCTTCTAACTTATCAAATATTTTTGAAGCATAATGCGGAGGTCCCAGTCCCGGCCGTGTGATAAGCATTGGTTTCCAGAGTAACACAAACGATCGTTGCTATATATTTCGTAACGTCAAGATAATACACCAGAGTGAGACGGAATTCGTGACTGGCACAATCGTTAGAGGGCAGCAATAGTAACGATTGCTACAGAAAGTTCGTAACAATTGCATTCTCTATAGTAGTCTTCACTTATGACTTTGTACATATTGGAAAAGTTTAACCAGTGCATTGCAATTTTTATTTGTTTGATTTGTATTAGCGATATTTCAGGATTGCGCCTCCGTTTTTTCTTTTAACTACGCCATTCCTCATTTTGAGATGACCGAATTATGGAAGTCTGACAATAAACTAAAATTATTTGATAAAGTTAATCTGTATTTTCTATTCCTGGAGTATTATTTATTTGCAACTTTGGACAAAAATTATTTATTAGCTGTTGCTGCGGAAGCTAATAATTTTGTTGTAGATGCTGGAATTGATAATTTTGGTATATTTAATAACATCCACGTTGTTGTGGAATTTATATAGCTGTGAATAGGTGAAAATAAATTATTATGTTACTGACTAGTTAATTACATAAATAAATAAATTTATGTCAGAGCATTTCACCTAGACGAAAAAATTGCGCGCTTATATTTGTCGTGCGATATTACTTGCACTAGGTGTTGAAGCTTGAACAAAAAAATATTACACGATAAATGTATATACATATAAACTTCCAAAATTAAAAAAGCTATTGCGTGAATGTGCCACTTTAACTTTTTCGCTTACATTAAAAGTTAAGAGTTTTGTCAGTAAAATTTTAGGTTGGCCGAGCCACGACCACTTTCGTATTAGAAGACGACCGTTGATGAGCTCATAGAACAAAGCAGTTATAGTCGTTTGTTATTATTCTAGGTTTTATAGATCAACATAAAAAATAATTTATGGTTTGCAACGCAAATAAATTTTGTAGTACAGGTAAATTGGTGAGGTCAACTATATCAATCCAACGATAACTACGTTTGTGGTTTTATATAGCAAATTGGTTTGCATATTCACAGTGAATGGTAGTGATAGTTCCTTTTTTATGGGTCTGGCTACAAATGATTTTAATACCAATTCGATATTTATAATCGGTTGAACACAAACTTATTGTGTGACAGTGCAAAACGGAGAAAATAACATTTCAGGTGTAATTTCATTATTTTTTTAAAGAAACAAAAAAAATATAAAAATTTTAGCTTGTAATGAGTTATTTCGGTCTTTTTGATAACATCATTTGACTTTTAAGCGTCCTGGGTATCTAAAAACCACTAACACGCCAAAAGAATTTAAAAAGTTTACAATCCGGCTTTGGAAGACAGAAAAATAAAAGTGCATGAATTAATAGAGGCTACAGATATTTTATGAGAGCGATTTCACTTCATTTTACATAATGAATTACATATCAAAAAATTTTGTGGAAGATAATGCTCAGTCTACAGTAAAAAATTGTGTAGGCAAACGACAAAAGGTTTTTTGCAATTACTTTTTCTTCTGGACACCACATATAGCCATGGGTTGAGCGAAACTCAAACTCACGTTCGCCAGCTAGCTCAGAAAGCCACATAGTCAATTTGCAAATACTTCGAAATCCATCAGATTTTTCTACCGTGTTTCAATCATAGGCAAGGTGAGAATAAAACGGCAATCTAAGTGTGGACTACACGAGATAAACCGGCTTCGAAAAAGGCGAAAAGCATGCCATTCGTTAAAAATGTAACATATAAAAAGGAAATATCCGTCACTGGCAAATATATTGCAGCACTTTGAAGAAATTAAAAAAATAAGTTGCAAAAAACACTATGTAGCATCCAAAAATATGCTATTCTATTGCGTGAATGCATCAGTGCTTT
Source organism: Sinelater perroti (assembly GCA_036346155.1). Classification (NCBI taxonomy): domain Eukaryota; kingdom Metazoa; phylum Arthropoda; class Insecta; order Coleoptera; family Elateridae; genus Sinelater; species Sinelater perroti. The sequence goes on from JARFIY010000276.1 coordinate 2,258,083, forward strand.
CAGTCCGCTTTTAACTAAGTTTTTATCTCAGAAAAAACTCGTATTTCAAAGATCTAGGTTTTTTACTAAACAAAAATTTGAATCAAATAAAGAAATGGTACAAAATGGGACTATATTGAAGAATAAAGTCATGCAACTAAAAGTTTATCAGATCAAGTTATTTATCTGCTTTATATGTTAATTCTAAATGCCATTTGTTCTTCTTCTATTTTGTGTTCTACATATATTCTCAGCCTTTTTTCCAGTATTCTTGTGTATAGTTTTAGTGTGGTTTGTGCTAAGCATATTGCTCTGTAGTTCTCACAGTTTGTTGTCTCTTCCTTTTTATGTGTAGGTATTATTAAATTTGTTTCCCAATCTCTGGGGATTTTCTTCGATTTCCATGCTTCTTTTAACATTTTGTGTAGCCATTTTATTCCATCTTCCCCTAAGTATTTAAGCATTTCTGGTGCTATTTCGTCCTCTCCGCTCGCTTTTCCTATTTTGATCTGTTTTATCGCTTCCTGTAGTTTTTGTATTTAGAATTTATTTAGAACAGGAAGACAGACAAACGATAACATTTATATACTAAAAATACTAATAGAAAAAGCAATAGAAGAAGATAAAGAGCTGTACCCCATTTTCATCGATTTGAAGGCAGCGTTTGACACAGTGCACAGACAGACAATATGGAATAGCCTGGAAGAATTAGAAGTGCCGAAACAATTGATCCAAATAGTAAAAAGCACGTTCAAAACAGTAAGAGGGAAAGTACAAATTGTAGGACAACGCTCAAAAGAATTCGAAATGAGAAAAGAAATAAAACAAGGGGACAGCCTAAGCCCACTCCTATTCTTGATAATAATGGACAGAATAGTAAAACAAACTAAGAAAAAAGAAGACCTGAAAACAACAGTAGAATACAATAAACTAGAACCCATACAAATAATCAGCTTACTAATATATGCAGACGATGTTGTACTGATAGCGGAATCACGAAAGAAAATGCAGGATCTATTAAATATCTGGGTAAAAGAAATAGAAGAAATGAAAATGGAAGTAAACAACAATAAAACAAAACTGATGGTAATAAATGAAAAACAGGTAGAGAATAAAAACAAAGAAATAAAAAGCAAAAACACAATTATAGAAAAAGTAAACATTCAATTATCTAGGTACAATACTGACAAACGACGGGAAAATAGATTCAGAAATAACAAATCGATCTAATAAATCAACAAAGCTATATTACGCACTCAACCCTAAACTAGGACACAAAGAAATAGAAACGGAAACGAAAAAGAAAGTATATAACACAATAATACTCCCAACAATTACATACGCAGCGGAGAATTGGACACTGACGAAAAAACATGAAGGGAAGATAAACGCGATGGAAATGAAACACATAAGAAAAATAACAAGGAAAACAAAATGGGATCAAGTCAGAAACAAAATATTAAGGAAAGAAATAGAACAAACACCAATGCTAGAAAAAATTAAAGAAAAACAGCCGTTTTGGCACGGGCATTTCACAAGAATGAATAATAACCGATTGACGAAAAGAATAATGAAAGAGGGAAACCAAGAAATAAGAAGAGAGGAAGACCAAGAAGAAAATGGATAGACCAGATAGTATAATATGGAAAGAACAAAGGGAAAACGAGAGAGGAGATGAATATACTGGCAAGGGAAAGGAGGGTATGGAAGAAATGGATTAAGGAGGACCGTGACTTGCAATCCGACGCCTGAAAGGACATGAAGGAAACGAGAAAGAAGAAAGAAGAAGTATGTTAATTCTTAAACAAGACAAATTAAATAGTTGTGCGCTTATCACATTTACTTATGTATTCTTCTGTTGTCCGTGTCTGATGTTGGAGCGCGGCAAAAGAAAAGTAACGAGTTATTGTAAGCTTTTTTGGGATTTATGTGTCGCTTTTGTAGGTTTATTACAGGTACAGTTTAAAATTGGAAAGTCAACGCTGGTTATCGCAACTCGCCCCATTTGCCAGATTTTCGTCTTGTGGAATCCAAGTGATAAAACGGTAAAATACCTTAATGTTTTCAAATTGTTTGTGCTAAAGAAAGTTAGGTTACCTTTTAACTTGGTCTTATAAATTAATCTACGTATATACATAAACAACCATTATTATTTGATACACATTCGTGCAGTAGTAAACTAGATTTCTTTAAAATCTTACTACGATTAAAGATCTTTACAAACGATTAGCACGGCTTGTGTTAAACTTAAAAGCCCCTTTGTTGTTACTTTACAACTATAATTTGTATAATTAAATAACTGCCGATAAGAAAATCTTTACTAAGATACATGCACTTGCTTTACCAAAAGGAGTTTTGTGCTTATGCTAATATTTAGCTAGTCACGCAATTTATGATTTAGCAGTACAGCAAGTATTGCTTATGTAACACGCAAATATAAGTTCATTGCTCACTGTGCTTTTAATTTAGCCTTTATTGGTATGACTTTCAGACATGACAACTATACTACGGATAATTACAATAATGTAGTCGTAAAAACGAAAAAGAACAATTATAATCTTGATTTACTTTAGCGTCACAGATTATTTATATTTAATGTACTTAGGCAGTTCAAATATAATCCGTGATGTAATTATAAATTTTTTCTAATGGATAGGTAATTTTTTAGCTCGCTATCGAACTATACAATCGATAGCGACATTTTCGTCAAACTTCTGTCTTCTCAATGTAGCAAAATTTTTTGACCGTATTTCAGAATAAAACCCATTGTTTAAACATTGCTGTATTTGGATCGTAGAAGCAATTTTAAGAACCGTTAAATAACGGTTATTTTCCAAAAGGTAGTAAACAATGCAAATATTTGTTTGAATCCCATTAGCATTTGGACGGCGTCAGTGGCCTTTATTTTCGTTAGCTTCAACTGCTTCTCCTCTTTCCAGAAATTATGCCTTAAGTCTTCAAAATTTTGCAAACAAAAATTCTTTTACACCGTCTGTCATGAAAAATTTAATAATAATCTAATGCACAATCAAAAAGTGTGACACTGACTAAAAAATCAGTAGAGCAAGTTACTCTACAAAGAAAATCCTTTTTGGTCATTATTTATATATATAAAAAAAGAAATTTTGGTTTATATTTAATTGGCCTTCGTATAAGATACTATAAATAATTTTTTAAATTAAAAATGATCAAAAAGAGTTCAGTGCATTTGGGTAGCTACTTAACAATATTGTTGATTATTATATTTGTTTACATGGTACTGTCTTGTGAGATTTTTTAATAGTGATGTTTTGTGATTACTGTGGTACTTAAAACGACGTAGTAAAGAGTATATATGTAGTAAATTCTATCCGAAACAAAAATGTTAAAATTGATTTTTAGTAATAAGGCTATCAGCCAAATGTAAACGTCTAAACAATTTAAAATATAAAACAATATATTTAAAAAAGTTTAAAACATATTTGCTTATCAACAATTAACACAAAAATATCTATTGTTGAGATTGATATTTTTATTGCTCCATTATAATGAAAAGCTATAATTATAATCAAAGATAACACAAGTATATATTATTTTCTATTCGAGGTAAAGGACCCTACAACAATATACAGCACACTTCGTTGTGTTTCATGCCGCTCAAAGTTATGAATAAGCAATCTACAAAAGCTTTCGTTTCTCCTAAATTTACCTAGCTTATAAAGTATGTTAACGATAAGATAATTAATTATAATATGCCAGTTGAAATGTAATTACTATGCCAAGTTGCTAATTGTTAGTTTGTTAGCAAAAACAATTTTAATTAAATTTTCTTGTTACTATGCTGATACACTAAGAGCAAATTAATACAACTGTCTTATGTTCTACTAGAAGTTTATGGTTTAATCTCGAAAGCCTAATGTTTTTGAAAAGATTAAAGTTTTAAGGTGTAAGCGTTTTCCTCAATATTTTAGTTTTAGTATATTTTATTATTATTTTTAAATTATATGTTTATTTAGGTAAACTGTGTTGGTGAATGACTATCAGATTTAGTTTCAATTAGTGGTATATTAGTACTTGTCAATGTGTAAACGTGTAATGAAGCAAACAAAAAAATTGCCTTTTAAGTTGTAGCCTAAGTGGGATTTATTGGTAAAAATTTTCTTAGGTAATGAGAGACCATCGCCATCATTTCACTTCCAGAAATTGACGCAACCGCTAAGCTAATCGAATTTACATTGATGTTCCACATCGTTCAAATCTGTGGTTTGAGTTAGTTATGGTAATCGATAGCTTTCATTGTAGAAGATTCAATTAGGATTATTATAAATGTAGCTCTGTTTAATAGAGGAGTTTGTATATCTCTAAATTCCGTACATCGCTGAGAATAAGTTCTTCTAATTCAGAATTAAATTAAAATTTGATTCAAACCTTTGTTATAGATTACATATACAAAAATGGAAAATCCAACTTATGAAATATTTTTATGAAAAACATCAACTATTCAGTGGAAGATTATATTTAGTTACAGTCTTCCCAATGGAAGAAAACATCTCTAGCCAATAAATGCTTTTTTCCAAATATTTACATTTTTTAAAAGTAAGGGAAATTATACTACCTCCCTAGCTTTTGAAAAAAACAGAAATTAGAAAAAAATACTTTTGAAAATTACAGTAGAATTAGGAAATATAAGAAAAAATAGGGTCAATCATAATTTTCAACTGAATAAAAATCAGACCTATTTAGTTAACAGCATGATGATGAAGACAGAAGAAAGAACTGTACTAATTCGTCCCAAGAAACCATTTTTAAATCAACTATTCTTCCTTTTTCTCGAGATAAGTATAGAATGATAATCAAATAATGTAAGCTCAACTAAATTTATTAAATGTGTTACAATAAAAGTTAGAATTAAAAAAATTCTTAAAGAACGATAGATGTCCCAGTGTTCTCAAAAAACCTAAAAATTTTACAGAGAATGCATACAAAAAATTTAAAATGTGAGAAGTTTTTAGAAGCGCCTAAAGAGTTGAGCAACAGTTTTATCACTATCAAGAGAAAAAGTTTAAATATAGTAGTAACTCTTACAAAACAATTTTATCGGTTCTGGAAGAAGCAATTATAGAATTATAGTGGAATTTATGACACAATCAATTTGTAATCAATTTATGTTTCTAAAGAAAATTTCAAAGTAACGAAAGGCAACTGGGCTTTTGCCGGACGGAACATTATGAGAATTTTAATGGCCTATTTCAACCCTTTAGTACATGTAACTTCGTTGGGAGCAAAGCTTATATATATTTTAAAATATACGCAGAAGAAAAAAAAGCACAAAAAGCTACATGGTTGGATTTTGGATGAATAAAATTGGACAAATCTAATTAGGACAGTACCATATGAAAGAAGTTCTCAACTCATTTCCTTTAAAATTAGTTCAGCTGTACGACTTTTGTAATGCAACCTGTGAAATACTTATTTTTGTTGTTAATCTACGTATTGAAGTATCATTTATAATAGAAAAATCAAGTGCGGAATTAGACTGTACGTAAATTAGAGCTTCACGTTTGCAACTGAATACCTTATGAAGGAATTAATTGAACTTATCCTGAGAGTATTTCTCAAACGGTACTGTCAACTAACAAATATTTTTTATTGAAAAGAACTTGAATACAGTTAATGTAATTCAAATTACTGGTACCACACGGTATCATAAATGCTCTTATCTGTGGATCCGTTTTTCTATTACTACCAAAAATGAAATAACTTAAAGAAGTGTCGCTGTCAACTCTTATTTTTAGGAAAAATATTTTATGATAAAGGGTAATAAAAATAACGCGCGAAGTCAATTTGCGTAATTGTTTTGCCTAATTCAGTCAAATTTAGTGGTTCAAATTAACTGATTTTCGCTATTAAACTGGTAATAAACACAAATTAAAGAAAAACTCCATGTCATTATTAAAGTTGTGCAATGTGGGAATTTTTCAGGAATGTGTATATATAAGAAGAGGCTTTTTCAACATACCAAAGAGAGAAAATCAATTTGTTAGAAGGAAATTCTTATCTAGTTTCCTTTTCACGCATCCTCAGTAATGACGAAATTATAGTCTTAAGAGAAAGGAATGTTAAAGCTAATATTTACAACTGTTAAACTATTTTGCCCAATAATTATTAAACAAGTAGACACTTCGCTTAAGAACGTGTTCACAAACTACGCCAACACGTATGGATAATAGATTGTAAAAAAGCTGTGTGGTAATGGACTAAAAGTAAGTAATTCAAGTAACATAAAGCTAAAGCTATCTGTCCAGAAATAGGGTAGCTAGACGTAGCACGATTGAATTCTGTCGGCTCCTTTACAGTTGACTTATGTGACTCAACAATCATTTGTTAATTTAACTTTAATAGAAGAGACAGATAGTTCTACTTACTTGTTTTACTGATCGAAATCAGTAAAGAGCGATCGTACTAACATTTACAACTTGATTCATCAATACCTGGGATATTTATATGGAGACATAGCATACTAAGAGAATTAACATCTTGGGCAAGTAAAAAAAGAAAGAAACCCTAAGCAGTCTCCTGTACAAACGAAGTTTATGAAAGGAAATTTTGACAGTTTTATTCCCTAAACTTATGGCCACATTAAATACTCAACTACGCACTACGTTACAGTTATAATCATTTTCTGATTCTCAAGAAAATGCAAGTTTGGGGATCGTTTTCGCACAAACTGGATGTGTATTCAGAACTTATGAAATACGTTTCGAGAAAGATTATGTACATACTAATATGTGTGATAAAGCTTCAAGAAACAATTGAAGGCAAGCAAGTTAGAGCGATTGGAGTGAAGATTGCATCAATGGATTCAGAGCAAATAGAAGAGATAGTTGTCTTTCAAGTTATATAGCGTATTTCACAAAGGGTGCCGAATTTAATAAGTCAGTCAAATCTTTATGAAAGTCCTTATATTTAATATAATTGTAACCAGTAAAATGTTTGATTTACGTGTCAAACACGATGTGGGGCATATGTCCACCCGCAATTAATTTATACGTGCTCCAAAATTACTTATAACTATCTCACAAATGTCCAATTACGCGTATAATTTCTGCTTTCAGTTTTAGTATTGTGCGTAGTTTGTTGGCGTATATCTGTGATTTTACAATTCCCCGTAAGAAGAAATCACAAAGTATAAGATCGCGGGACCTTGCCATCAAATCCGTTTGTAAACTGTTCCAAGACGAAAACGAACCAAAACATACTGATGTACTGGGAAAACGACCAATGCTAAACTAATCTGGGCGATAATAGATAACAAAAATTATAAGAACCGACCTGAAAACTCAAAAATAAAGAAATGCTGTCTGATTAAATTTGACACCCTTTGTAAAACACTCTTTTTACTTGAGTATAACTACACTTAAGAGCAAAAGAATCGTCTCAGTAAAAGGCTTGGGTTTTGAGAACCACTCCGACAGTATCCCAAATAAAGTTCAGGTGTACTGTTTGAAAGCTTAAAAACTGTGGTTTCAAATGATACCACCTTGATTGGAATCGGACCTGTTCTGACAAAGTTATGGGCCTAAGAATATGTGTAACACAAAAGAGTTAAAAGGGAAAAATAATTATGAAAGAAAAAAATGAAACTCTCAGTTGAAATTAATTTAATGATTTTTTGATTACAAGATGTTGCCACCTCTACTCCTAATTGCATTTTCCAAGCGATTACGCATGGACCAGCTGACCTTTACTATGCTGCCTCGAGGAATCCACTCTGCAATCAACGCCGTTCTCAATTATATCACGCCTTCTGCTGCAAGATTTCTAGCCTCGACTCTTCACTTAAGCTCATCTCAAACATGCTCAATTTGATTCAAGTTTGGGCTACATGGAGGCCAGTCCATTTTCGGTATACTGACGTCAGCCAGGTAGGTAGTGGTCACTCGCGCGGTGTGGCATTGCACATTGTCGTGCATTAGCATAGAGTCCTCAACAACAAGTCCCGCAGACGGAACAACATGTTCCTTCAGAATGTCCCTGATGTAGCGGTTCGCTGTTAAACTTCCTCAGCATCATCCACTAGACACGAAAACTAATTTAGTTATTCCGTGCATGGAAATGCCCGCCCAGAACACGCAAGAACTACCTTCATATGCGACAGTTTCTTGAATACATCAATAAGAAAGTCTCTCCCCTAACCTTCTATAGACCCTACATCTGTCGTTGCCATGTAGGCACATCCTGGACTTGTGGGTAAATAACATCTGACCCCAATGGCTAAAAGGTCCTAATCGAGATGTTCGCGAACAAATTCCAGTCGCCTTTACTTTTGAACTGCAGTCAGCTTTTTTGAGGTCAGGTTACCTCCAGTATTTTTTTACAGTTCAAGCGCTGGCGACCGCACCTCTGACTACGCTCAGCCCTTACTTGAGGTTAACACCAGTCATATGTTGATTTCTGAGGGATATTGAAACGAGAAATCGATCGTCTCTCTCCGTTACCTCCTTCTTGCTGGTTTCCCGATACCGACGCCACACTCTCGACACAGCTGATTGCCTCAGATTTAGTCCATTTGTCACGGTCCTCTGACTGAGGCCCTCTTTCAACAATGCAGCTGCCAGAGCTGCTTCGGCGGCTGTGGTTTCCATTTTCTTGCGAATACGTGATTGAGATGAATTATCGGATTGCAAGCGTACTGTAGGCCAATCACGTGTGTTCCAATTAGCAACATTCGTAAAACTCTCTTTGTGATGAACACTTCTTTGAATGCGTCATCCGATTAATGCAATAGCAGCAGTTTTTTAAGTCTCAATAATAAAGATACTCCTTGCATGTTAATGTTTTTATTTTTATCATTTTTTTTCGATTGAGACAGGAGACGAAAATATGTGTGCAGCTAGTAAGTCGATTATTTTGCTCTCAAGTGTAATTGATGGTTCATACAAAAAATTGATTCAACTTGTCACCACCATTCTATTTTCATTGCCCTTGAGGTAACCGCTAAGTTAATTAAAGAACGCAACGTTCTATCCTATTTTTCGAAAAATCGATTTAAAGATGTTTTCATAATTTTTAAATTTATTAGTTAAGATGTTGCATATAAAAATTATTTTTATAATATTACGATTATGGATTTATATCAAGAAATAGTGGAAATGTAGTTCCGAAAGCTGTAGCTTGTACATTGAATTAAATTATTTGTACATTTACCCTAAAGACGTACATGAAGTATTTCTCTTATCACTCAAAGGGTTTCTCTTCGGTTAAATAATTATTTTATTTCTAGTTATTGTAACGACTGATTCTTTATAACATGGATATCAAATTAGGTTATTCTGTTGAAAAAAATGTCTAATAATAGAAATGTTTCTTATTTTAAACTTAATCATAGTAATTTCTTTTATTAGCAAAATGATAACCATTTGCATTACAATTGCATGATATAATTCGTTAGATAGTCAACTGTCAGAATATTCGATGGTCGGATAACCAGTTCCTTGATATTTTTAGATGAATAAAATATGAGACGAATTTTTTCAAGTGTAGATAGGACTGCCTAAAGAAAATTCTCCCATTTTTAGTCAGTATAGATATATTCGTATGTTGCGTAAGGAATTATCAAAATTCTCATAACAGCGGGCGTGAAACCGACCAAAAATTTTAGAAGCTTTCAGACAGAGTTTGGAAATAACATCCATAAACCTAACAATTCATGGAAAACGAGAAGCAATTGAAAATAAAGACCATCGGATTCGTCTGGGAACCAGCGTGCATGATAAGAATATTCGCATTACTCGCCACCTTCTCAAGGATAACGATTAACGGTTATTGAAGTTGCTTTCGTCACTTTTTGGACAAATTAAAATTTGCATATCATCGGGAAAAAATGCGAACGTATAGGGCGATACGTTATTCTCTAATGCTACTCAATCCTAATAAAAAATTGAGGACTTTATCTGAGTCATACTGAAACATCTCTAAAATTTGAGATTATTTTTCTACATTTGTTTTTGGTCATTTAAAAAACCACTTGGAGATTTAACCATGACAACTTTCGTTTGACAATATCGAGATCAAAAATCTACCTAACCGTTGGGAAGATTAATTAAACAGATGATTGTATATTTGTATTTCTATGATGCATCAATTATTTTAAAACAGTAATTTCTTTTTTTATTAGATTCACCCACGAAATTCTTTTAATGTTATTTGCACCACTTGTCTACCATGATAATTTTTTGCTCTCGTAAATTCCAAAGCATGACTTCCTTCGTTAACGCTCAGGAGTTTTTCAAGGATATCTCAATATTTAACAAATTTAAATTTTTGGGAAATTACTTTCGTAAGGTAGACTAATTACGACAATTATCAAAATCACCATAGACCTTATATGAAGAATGGTTTAAGAGAACATCCAAAACAAGTACACAATTATTAAGAGTATCTTTGGTATTATCATAATTAAAATTATCAAAAAAATTTGCATAATTTAAAAAGCTCCTTTACGGCGTCCTAGAACTGAACTCATTCTGCACCACTATAAGGGTTTAAATAATATCGCATATCAAAGGAATTCTTAAGTATTTCTGGGCTAAAATCATTCACTGTATCATTCTGATCTGTCACCTTCCGATTACTTTTTCTTTCGAGTAAAGAACTGAAATTCTTAGTATCATTTTATACTTACAAAAGACATAATTTTTAAATGCTTTGTTTTGAAGTGACTTAGGGAAAGTAAAATTTATGCTTTGACAACTGTTCGGTAGGTTTTGTTACTGATTAGTAAACCTCATCATCTGATCTGCATTAGACCTCGCTGTTGCCTTTAAGGAGACGAAGATATGAATAATCAGACAGTGCTAAATCAAGGAATTCACTCTGTGTATGTTTTGGCCTGTATGTGACGTTGATGGGTGACTAAGTCAGCTTCTTACATTTTTACTCCTCAACACGTTCTATCAACTCATAAATCTTTTGTTAATGCATGGTGCATGCTCCATACAAGGCTAATAACCGGTAATGGATTTTCGCAGATTTAACTCTTTCTACCCCACAGAGCACGTATTATGGCGCGTTGTTTTTCGTTAGTGTAATCATCAATGCTCTCTGCCATATGACTGAACGAGAAAATGGTGTGCGCGGCTAGTGTTGTACATCAGTGCCACTTTATTTCGTATATTTTGTGTCTTCTTCATCTTGTATTTAGTCTAGTCCCTTTAATTTTTATAAAATATCTTTTAAAAAACGCTTCTCTGTCATTTTCATTAAATATCTCACCTATCTTATTCTCTATGCAAGTTTTTTACTAAGCTGATTAAGTTCTGGTTTGTTTTAAAACTGCCTCAGTTTATTTCTATCATTTCACCTTTTTTCACTGAATAGTTTTTTTATTACCCGACCTCTAATATTTTCTAGTTTCTTTTTGTTAAAGTCTACTACCGGTTTCACCACTGTTTTTTAAATTCGCACATTCGCGACATCACCTTTACTTAATAGAATTTGATTTAACGCATGTGTATTCTTGTTTCTTACCATTGATTTTACTTAAGGTTTCCGTTTTTCTATAATTATTGTGCCAAGATAACTTAATATTTCTATCTTCTCGAAGGTATACTTCTTGTTAGACGTTGATTTTATATTTGGATTTTTTCTACTTTGAATACTTCACCATTCCGCAGCATATATTTTTTCTTTCCATTTATGGACAGACCTATTTTTTGTTCTCCAATCTACCTACAATATTCTGCAATTCTCCTTCACTTAAAATTACTAATGTAACATTATTGCGAAAGTCACACATTGAGGGAACTTATGATCCAGTTCTTTTTATTGGATTTTCTCCGATGATACTTTCCAATACAATGTTAAATATCACTGCTGAGAGCGGGTTTCCTGGCTGTTGGCCGCTTTTAACTTCAAATTTTTGTAATTCTTGTGCCACTTTTACTCCGTTGGTATTAGTGTTATATTTTCCAATCTGCAGCAGGTTAATTTCTCTATAGCTTTCCACAATTTTTGCTTTTTGGTGCTGTCATATGGTTGTTTGAAGTCGATATGTAAAATATGCTTTTTTGGTCTGTATTTTTGTAAGTAGGCACAGTTGGTCTGTAATTGATTTTCTTTTTTAAAATTCCCATTAATATTCTTCTAAACTGCTTTTAACTACTCAATAAACAATTTTTTATAAATGTAATCAGTACTTTCTGAGGTATGTTAAGAATGGTTATTCCTCTGTAGTTGTCGCATTCAGTTTTAACCCCCTTTTTAAAAAATTATATATTCTTTTCAATTTTCTTTAACATTAATTCATTATTTGTTCCATCGTAGTTTTTAAAATCTCTTCGTTAGCCAGTTTTTTTAATTGACAACTTTGCTTATTTTTTGCCTATTGAATTGTTTGTCTTCTTATGCTTTGTTATCTACTTAAAAGTGTTTGTGCTTTTCTACAATTGTTAAATTTTTAGTCTTACTTTGCTATTTTAAGCTTCCACTTTGTTTTATCACGCCCTTGACTTACTTGTCAATGTATTTAAGCTCGTTATGAATACACGTGCGTACAATTTACACAATATTCCTCAACCTTTAACTAACAAAATCAGAGTTTGTCACAGATGTACGTTTCGAACTGAACTCACTATATATTAAGTATTAGTAAGTTTCTTTTACCGTCTTTCCCTTTTTTGTTTGTCGTTTAATTTAATTCCTTGGATTCTCCTAGCAACCGCACAATTATGTGACATCTCCAGCCTTAACAGAATCATATTCAATCCGCGTGTTCGTTTTGTTGTTTGGTATGTAATGTAATTTGCTATATTCGAGCTGACACATTTTCCTTTCGGATGACAAAGTTAACTTCAGAAGGACAGGCAGTGTACATAAGAAGCAAATCCTATTGCATTAAACAATTTACTTACTATACAAATTTGTGTCGTAAAGGCTGTAATATATCTAAAGGAAATTTGCTGAAATGCGACCCACTTTGGAGATTGCCCTAGCAACCGATGATGCAAAGGCGTTTCCAGACGGTTTAAATCAGAGGCGTTTCCCGCCACAAATTGGCACGGAGAGCAACGCAATTCTAGTAAGTAAATCGGCTGGCTGTGCGTCGGGCCCGACGTAATCTCGAAGCAAAAATTTTGAGCCCGTCGCGCCCAGCCGGTCGCCTTATTTATGCAAAACGCAATATGGCTTCTCTAGTCAAGCTGCTGCGGCCATTATGCAAATTAATCAATTCAATTTTGCAACTTCTGCCCTTAGTTCGCGACCAGAATGCCGAGGAAGCTAACAGACTGCTAGGGCATAATGTCAATGTAGACCTAAAACAAAAACTAGAACATAGTTTTTGGGCTATGTACGATTATAAATATAACTTATTTTATAAGTAATTAGTAACTTCATCTGCGTCACCAGTGGCTCGATTAAGTAGCTTAGTGGAAGGAAAATTAAACACCGACTGAAGCAAACAAGGAAAGATTTTACAAAACACATATACTAGAAGATAAAAGTATTCAACTTATAACTATTAAAGACGGAAACAAGCGAGGATATTGAGATAGAGGAGACACACAAAATTAATTATAAAAACAGCAGGCTGTAAAGTACTTGAAAGAAAGAAAGAATTCAGAAAAACTAAGGGTTTGAAAATATGGACAGCAATAGTTAAAGCAAAATAGATAGCACACAGAACATTTCTGAGTTATTGAAATGAAGACAATAAAAGTATTTACCATATCAAAATAAACAAAGCTAAGCAAATAGTAAAACAGGAACAACAAGATTTGTGGGAGAGATTTATCTAAAATATATGGAAGCAAATTGAATCAAAACAGAGAAAATGTAACAATTTGCCCCATAGGAGAAAAATAATTGATCAAACACTACAAAACAATATAACATACCCAAGGAAGTCCTCGAAGAGAATACAGATATATCAAACTTCTCAGGTGGTAACATATGTAGATACAGAAATAACATAATGTATAAAGAATATAAAGAATAGAAAAGCAATATTCCCGGATGGTGTAAATAAAATAAAACCACATCAATAATTAATACTAGCACTCTTGAACAAATAACACATTTTACCCTTGTGACATATTATAAAGATAACGACATAAACAATACATAGAAATCTTAAATACAAAACAAGACCAGACGCTAGATTTAAATTTTATAAAACAACAGACGCATCTGCATTAGTCTACGTTAGTAAATCTTGGGCATTAACTAAAAGAGAAGAACTTAAAATACAATCCAGCACAAAGTAGTTTTTAAGAGCAACAAAGAGATACACAAGACTTGATGTGCAAAGGAATGGAGATATAATCGAGCTAAACATCTATAAATTTAAAGAAAAAACCACTGCATATAAAGTAAAATGGTATTAACATTTATTGAGAATGCCAGAAGAACAATTAGAGTTAGCAGCAAGAAAATATCAACCGAGAGAAAAAAAATATAAAGGGAGAACGAATTAAATGTGGGCGCCGGAACAGGTTAATTATCATAATCGTTAAAGTGTAGAAGAAAAAAGAAGAAGAAGAAGAAGAAAAAGTAATCAGTAACATTGTTGATTTCACAGTGATATTTTGTATTTTTAAATGTTAAAAGTATTCTTCACAGACATTTTGCTTTTTGTATTTGTGTAAACTTAAAAAGTGATAGTTCAGGGCGTATTCAAGGGACCGTTTACATTATCTTATAAATTTTGTGGGCACATACATTTTCTAAAGTGTACTGAAGAGATTTTTTCCTTTACCTAATAAATTGAGTAAGTTGTTGCTGACAAGCTAAAATCATATCTAATCAATTAGTTTTTGAGACGAAATCATGTTGTTTTTGATTTTATAAATTTTACATAGTTTACATACTCTTTTACCACAAACATTTTTTTTTCTCAGAATTGTATAAGCTAAAATAACTATAGCAGATGGCTATGTCAATTAAAACATATATTACAAATCTTTGTTCACGGGATTAATGTTTGGAGTTGTTCTTTGATACGATACTATAAAGACGGATTTGAAGTTATAAAACAATGGCAGAGATATAGTGTTTGGAATTATGATATACAAAATTATGTTTACGGAACAGGTGCTCGTGCAAAAGTGTGCAGAACTGATTAAAAATAGAACAGTGCAACTCAAAGATATTAAATATTTTCTACAGAGGAGTGAGGAAGAGAATTTCATGGTGTGGCCTAAAAATTTGGGTCAATAAGACACACAGAAGTGCTTATATTACATTAATTGAAGGCGCAAGATAGAATCGCTTAATAAAATATAAGCAATAGAAGAGGCAATGCTTAAATGACTTTACCACATAGGGTAGGTATATGAAAAATTCGGAAAGGTAAAGATATGCGTGTGATAGATCGAACGTGGAGAGTGTAATTAGAAATATGTCAACAAACTCGTAAGCAACATGTGTTAATGCTAAAAGTACTTTCGGATTTACTCGAACTAGACAATAACCAATAATAAAATAAAGATTTTAGATAAAATCTTATTAGCTCAAAAAAAAACATCTACAGGTAGATGTATTTGCGTAGAATACAGTCCTGAAGAGCATTATGGGTTTTCCCTGGAGCAAAGTTTGTTTGAAGAGGAACACCGTAGACTTTTCAAGGTTTATAGAAGTTGTTAAAAGTTACGGATAGTAAAGGTAGCAAGAGCAATAATGATAAATCAAGTTAACTGTGGTCTATATACTTATACACTGGTGTGCTATAATTTTTAACTATTAAAACACTTAGTATATCTTATACATTTGTTGTACTTTGAGTTTAATAACGTTACTAATCGCCATTACACGGTTAAACTAACAACTACTGGTAAGTTTTATGTTATTGTACCTGCTATGGAAGCGCATGTGCTGTGCTAATACGTTTTTCTTTATTTCACACATTAGCAATTACAATTTATGGTATCCCATAAACTAATGTGGTGGCTTAAGAGTGATAACACTCTTGTAATGAAGTGACGAGCCCTCCTTTTAATGATGAGATCTCTCAAGTAATTTAATCTTCTTACCATTAGTTCTTCTACTAGTTATTGTAATAAAGCAGTCGTATAAATTAATTTTTATTCTATTATAATGTTTTGTATTTCTAGTTTAGATTATGTCTTTGACAAAGGACACTCATATATCTTCATAACGGGTCTGGTTAACCGGGGTTATAATTGTTTATTCTCTAAAGACAACTTGGATTCTTTACTTAAGAGCCAGTATATTTCTTTAATTTTTACGTTTATGTGTCTTCTCTTCTGGGCTGTGCGTTATTTTCAAGTTGGAAGCCCAAATGAAATTCTAGATATTTTGTAGTAGAAGCTACTTGTATTTCCGTATTGTTTCTTAAATTTTCCAACTTCGTAACCAGTTTTATAGCTAATTTAGGCAATTTTGCAAGATATGTAAAGTTTTTACTGTATTAGAAAAATAGCACTGGTCCTAAAACGTATTCTTGTAGAACTCCAGATTTAATTGGAAAGTTTTAAATTCGCAATTACTCAAATAAGGCTTAAAGAAATTATAGTAAGTTAGTGGTAGATTTTTCTTTTTCATTTTCTACAGCTGTTTAGCATACTAAATCTTGCCAAAAGCCTGAATAATATCTAAAAAGACAAAAGTACAATAGTTTCGATTCGAATGCTTACTTTATTGTATGAGTTATAGGGTTAATTTGCTGCGTTGTTGAGTAGAATTATCTAAAAGCGAATTAATGAGGAGGAACCCACGCTTCTGAGAATATATCAGAGTGAATTCACATCAGTAAAAGTCTTGCAGGTGCCTTTGATAAGCAAAAAACTTTTAGAAGAGTATAAAGAGATTTTAATAGATTCTTTTTGTGCTACAATTGTGAGGCTTGGTAGATTACCTGTTTGAGTATGTCGATGAACCTTGCTAGAGCTTCATCTATTTTGATGAGGTTTCTGAAGAATATTTTTATACTACAAGCTTCCCAGTTGGTGTGCTTATTGTGTATCCTCTGGACATAAGTGCTTCAAATGAATTTTTTTACTAATTTTAAATATTAAATAGTGATCTAAAAATAGATCATACCAGGCCCATAGTTACTAGAGCCCCGGACAAGCTGCAATATATTGATTTTCATATTAATAAAATTTTTATTTAGAAAAATGCACCAAGAATGTCTAATTCGATGACATGCAGATTTAAAAAGCTGGTCCATCCCGACAATATCAAATCACATAATACAAACAGTTTCAATTCTAATAACAAAAATATATAAAATTCATAAAGATGGTAAAAGATACAAGATACATTACAAGGTCTGTCCGGAAAGTAATGCGCACTATTTTTTCTGCCGCGACTATCCGTGACACAGTGTTAGCGCTTGCACGGAAGGGTATGGGGGAGTCTTGGGAACACAGCGCGATATGCGCCAGTTAGCTCCAAACTCCTGGAGCGTCACAGTGCGTGTTTCAGTGAACCCTTGTGTGAGTGCTCTATCGAAATTAAGATGGAACAAACTCTCGAGCAGCGATACGCGATAAAGTTTTGTTTTAAACTTGAGAAGACGCCGTCGGAGACTTTTGAGTTGCTTCAGAAGGTTTTTGATGAGGACTGCATGTCATATTCACGGTACAAAAGGTGGCATAAAATGTTCAAGCGGGGTCGTGAGGAGGTCACCGACGAACAAAGATTAGGTCGACCTTCAACGTTGCGAGTTCGGTTGACAAAGTGCGCGAATTGTTGAACTGTGATCGAAGAATGAGTGTCCGCCTAATGTCAAAAATATTTGATATTCCTAAAATCAATATGCACGAGATTGTGACGAAAAACTTTCAAATGCGGAAGGTGTGCGCCAAACTTGTCCCGAGAGTGCTCACCGATGACCAAAAGAACAATCTTAACGCTCCCCCAGCCGCCCTACAGTCCTGATGTGGTCTCGCCCGACTTCTTTTTGTTCCCGAAGATTAAAGAATTCCTCAAAGAACAGCATTTGAAGACCCTGGAGAACATCAAGGCGGCTACGAGAGATTACTAAAGGACATCCCAGTGAAGAACTTCCAGGACGCATATAAAGCATGGAAATCTCGTTGGAACAAGTATGTTGAAGCAAGAAGGATGCATTTCTAAGAATATTAAATAATTGTACGAATCGGTTTAATAAATTTCTTAAAACAAAATGGGCGCATTACTTTGCGGACAGACCTTGTATAAGTAGCTTCAGTCACTTTTAAAATAAGCTCTTTGGGATCTCGCACGTAGCAGACCGCGAGACTTCCACTAAATGACCAAAGTAACTTTTGTTTTTAAGAAAATTTAATTTATTTGTAGTAGTTTAAAACAAGCCACTGACACAATGATCCTTGTGCCTGGATAACAATAAGCGCGGAACGAGATTTGATTCAATTTAGGTTTTTTGTCAAAATTTCACACACTTAAATTTCTGGAACCCCCAACCCATCTTTTAGTTTTAATTCTCAAACTATCGATCGCTGGTTTTTGTTAATTTCATGTTGAACATCTTCTGGTGTTCTCATTGCTACCCTTCCAGAAGTAGATCACTTTCGTTCATCTGAGCCGTTTGTGCTATACCTTTATTTGTGTTGCACTAATTGCATACGAATGTTTTAGTTTTGCATGTTCATTATTTGTACAGTCGCATGCGGTATAGCTTAAAATAGTAACAATTTAAATTGGTATGTTATATAAGATGTAAACTTTAAATAATGACTAATTTGTAGTTCAAGTCTATTTAATAATTATTTTAATGTTAGTAATATACGAAGATATAAAAAGGAGATCAAACGTTAGCTCTCGTAAGGCGACTAAATTTCCATGGTGACAATAAGGTCTAAAAGGTCAGGTATTTCTTGGGGATCGGAAGGCCAACAAGTTGGAGTGTCTGCCAATAAAAATGAGTAGTTTCTTTCTTTAACCAAATTCGGCAATTTCTGCCTTAATTGTTATTATTCACGAGCCCTATAAAGTATGCATATTGTTGAAGTCATCTCTTCAATAAACTTTGCTCTGAAAATTTGAAAAATCGTTCAAATTGTACTTTCTTTAAAATGCCCGAGGAAAAAAATAAAAAACGGCAGCCATGATTAGCTCGTAAGGCATTAGTCTAACTTTAACTATTATAACTTGCAATTTCATAATGACTGACTGTGTTTTTCTTTAAGTATTTTTGTACCAGCTTAGGCAGTATTATCTGAGTGGATGGTGTAATAAGTTAAATATTGTAATGCGTAAAATTTCATTTCAGACTATGAAGTTGAAAAAGAGAAATACTTCTCCTTCTTGTTTGTCTTGCAGAAAGCCATTGACATTTTATGGGACTATTCTATGCGCTGAAAGTACGTTGAGAATCATGCTGTTTTGTTGGACCGGTTGTTGAAAACTCGCCTTCTAGAAATTGTCCTAAAATGGTAAACTTGCCCTCTCTGTATTGTTCGTTGATAGTGTTTTATTCTAAGATATCTGAGTATCTGGGATTTTGATGTATGTGAGCTGTTTGTGTTCTATAGTTGGTAAAGTAAGAGCTTACAGAATTGTTTTTATTTTGCTGAATATTGAGAATAATGGTTGTTAAAAAAAACATTTAATTTAAAAAATCATAACTTTTCAGCTTTTAATCCAGTTTGATCGAACAATGTACTGTTGGAAAGAGGGAATTCTCGAATTCCACGCGATTGTCGATAGGTAGCACCAGCGAGTTTTGTTCACCTGGTACTTCAGTGTTTGTACAGAAGGCGACAAAACAACAGAAATAATTTTGTGTTCTATGCTTCGCATAGATAATTCTAAGTCCCCGTGTGTCAGGCGAAGATGTAGAACGCATCCAGCTGATTGAGTTTCGCACGTAGCCCTCAAAATCCGCTCGCCGTGCTGGTAAAGAACTAAACATTTCTTTAACGTTTGTCTAGCGTGTTATGCGGCGACGTTTGATTATAAACCCGTAAAGGATTCAATTAATGCAAGCTCTTTAGGTAGATGATAAACAACGATGTGTGGAGTTGTGTGAATTCATCCTCGACAAATTCCACAGTATGACAATTTTGTAACACGTTTAGCGTTTTATGAAGCGACTACTTTTCATTTAAGTAGTAAGGTAAACCTCCATAATGTTAGAATATGGGGAACTGGGCACCCACATCAAGAGAAAAACAGAATGAGAAAAACTCTCCTAAACTATTTTTTGTGCAATTTTTTAAAAAAAGGTGTACGGTCTCTTCTAGCTTTTCCAACAGATAGAGACCGACTTGGATGACTTCATTTTCCAGGAGGACGGAGAACTACCACACTGGAGCCTGAAAGTTCGGGAATTTTTAAATAATCAGATTCAATAACGATGAATTGGCCGTATGGAACCTAACGATTCAGTTTTACATCACTGGCTATCAAGGGCGTCGAACTTTGCTGTGTGCGATTTTTTCTTGTGGGGGGTTTATAAAAGACTGGGTTTATGTGCCTCCTCTTTCAACTACAATGACCAAGCTGCGGAACCGCATAACAGCAGCCGTCGCAGCAGTGGATCCAGATATGCTCGCAAAAGTTTGGGTTGAATTTGGCTACCATATGTGCTGTGTATCCAAAGGGGTGCATATTGAGCACCTCTGGTTTGGTATGTAAACAATTTTCAAGATTAGCCCTGTAATATAAAATTAATCTTATGTATCTATGTTCATTATTTTAAATCGGATGAGTCTTCTTGAAACGCTCTACTAGGTACTATCATCATTTGACCTTTTGTGAAATACTTCGATAGAATTTCCAGTCTTTTATTTACTGGATACTACGCATTCTCTACATGCATAAGATGTATTGCAATGCGCCTATGTATGTCCACACTGTTGATAAACCATACACTGTAACTTTGTTCCGTTTTAGAGGTTCTGATTGTAGGATTTTATTTTGAATACTTTAATATTTTCTAAATATCCGTATTATCACCTGCAGGCTATCAACAAACATATATTCAATAATAATTTTTGTCATTTGTTTTCTTTATAACTGTGTCCTGTATGTGTTATTTCTCTCGTAATTCCTTGTATATGAATTATGTGATGTAGATGTTTAATTTATAAAATAGAATTTGAAAAATTGAAGTTAGACTTGCCTTAGCTGTGGTGAACCGAGACTGAACAGAAAGTATATAAAAGCGACTGGTTACAAGAAAACGTTAATTTATTACCCCAGTGTGATTTGTAACCTTTCCGATTGATTTACTAGCTAGCCGGTCTTGTTAACAAACAGTAACGAGGTTCTTTAGACTTTGATAAATGGAACCTAAGATATTAGTAGGCTGAGCAAAAATATTGCGCTAGTGCGCTGTAATCCAATGCTTAACATGCCTGTTGGTATTTTAGTAATCTTCCTACCCCTCGCAAATAATTCATCTAAAAACATGTTTTTATTTGTATAATTCGTAAGTTTTTAAAACAGACGTAATGGTTAAATTAAAATTAACAACTTAAAGTATAGAAAGCAGCAAATGTCAGGTAAACAAATAAAATTTTAATTTACTCTTATAATATTTCACTGCGACTAACGTGAATCTACAAAAATGCTACTTTGAAGAAAATTATCCCTCTTCAATTACCCCGGAAGGGCAATAAAATTTCTAGTCTATAAACTTAACAGCGATAAAAATAACATGAAGTGCCTCTTTGGTTGCGTTAGCCAATTCCAGCAGATATATAGTAAGTTGCCGTAAAAGGACAATAATAAAATGTTGATTAAATTGAATGCAATGAATATATCATATTCCGCTGCTTTTATCGACGGTAAAAATAATCTCTATTGAAAACTGATTGCAATTTGCGGAACCATTTGCTATTAACATCATTGCACACAGAATGCAATTGCAATAATAAAAAAATGTTTTTATGTCAGAGCTTAAATGTTGTAGTGCAACACGACAAAATATATCACAAAAATTACTCCGGATATGCATTCGATGTGGTTGAGATGTCTCTAACGAACTTTTTATATGACTTTTGGTCTGACCAAGAACGGGAGGGTAAGAGGTATTTTTGACTGGAAAAATTATAGTACAATCTGAAACAATTGGTTTTAGAGTTTATAGTTTTTCAATTTGTTTATAATTAATAATATAAATCTTCTACTGCTCATTTTTTATTTAAATATTAAAATAAATAACTGCTTTTGTTGCATTTTACGAAATTATTTTGTGATTTTGGTTTTTCCATTTTTCAAATAAACGTTATTTTACACACTCAAAACCAAAACCATGTTACGAGTTTGTATTATCAATTTTTTTGTCATAGTTTAATTATTTTTAATATTAACGGTACAATCATTTATTAGCTGTTCATTCTAAATATAAACAAATATATAGTTTAAACTAAACTGGAATTTAAAAAGAGTTTTGGTAGCGTATAAAATCACCATTATTATATTTATATTATTCCTCGAGGCCCAACGCAGATTTTAGTAAACCTTCGGATGGCCCAATGGGGAATTTTTGCGATAAAATAGATATTAGTAAAACAAAAGGGATTAAGTGTAATTAAAAAGGAGCGAGTAGATTTCAGAGAACTAAAGAAAACGGATAAACATTTTTATAAAACCAAGAATATCAAACAATTAAGTACAGTCTGCCGGATAAAAGCGTGACGGTAATTATCGGCAACACGTTCATCGTAGCCTTGTACTTTGTTATGCAAATGTAGAGTAAACCTTTGTCAAAAAAATCAACTGTTCATTTGATTTAGTTATATTCTGGCAAGTTAAATAGAATCTCGCTTACGCCTTGCGCTACTAGGCAGTATTTTTTCACACGCCCTAAGGGTAGAAAATAACTACACATGGAAAAATCGCAACAATCTGGATTAACCCGTATTTGGCAGTACATAGTTTGATGATTTTCCAAATCGTGGGTCTTCTGGCAAAGTATCGAAGAAAGTCAAGAAAACAATTCACACTTTGTTTTCGAAACATTCTTTACGCAAAAAATCTGTCAAATTTTGTCGTACGATACTATTCATATGCATATGCGTGCTAATGACATACAATATCGAACTGTAAAAACATTTGTTTAGTAAAAAATACGTCGCGAAACGTCTCGCTTGGGCTCAATAAAACTCGGATCGTGACTGGGGCAACGCAATCTTCCCCGACAAAGCATTCCTTTAGGCATTCTCGATCATGTAACACACATGAACAACATTGAGAGGCAAATTGCTCCAACAACCCGTAAAACACTCGGTGAAGGTCCATGTTTAGTGGTGTGCCTTACAAAAGGGTTTCTGCACTTTATGCTTATTCATCGACAACTTGAACGGCGAAAAACTGAGCCAAGTTTACTGTAAAGCTTTATTACCGACTGCAAAACGCTATTTTGAAAAATAGGACAAGGATTGGATTCTTCAGGAAGACAACGACCCGAAATATTAGAGCAAAACATGTAGCTCATGGAAGGAGCGAAATGGCGTGGTCAATTTAGATTAGCCGGCTCAGTCCCCCGATGCCAATGCAATAACGAATGTTTAGACTTATATTAAGATGAAACTACGCAGAACCGGATCCTGCAATTTGGATTATCTCTCACGACAAATTCGAAAAATTTCGAAATTCCTTCCCGTCGAAATTGTCTTGTAGAAAGCATGTCTCGGACATACCAGGCAATAACTGATGTTGATAGAAACTGGATGCACTACTAATAAATTTGCATGGAAGCCAATGTCAAATTGGTACAATTAATATAAAGTTTTTTAATGAAGCTCTTCTTTTTTCAAATCTGTCTCCACGCTTTTATCTGAGACTGTAAATTAAGTAAATAAATAAAATAGGTGCACACCAAACAAGTAAATATTGTAGTGCAAATAAAAAGCTGGGAGATAACTTGTGCTATCACAAGAGCACATAAAATAAACTAAAAATTAGCGGCGCCATTAAGTAAAAACTTGAAAACAAATAAATATAGAAGAAAATAAATTTAAAAATATAAAATAGGTGCATATAATTAAAGACTAATGGATTCTAAGCTAAAATACAAAAATAAAACTAGAAAATAATAATATAAAAAAGAAAATCAAAAGCTTGAAAAAGCAAAACACAAAACTGGAAACGACAATAGAGATTTTGGAAAAAGGAACACATGAATATAATATTGTTATGCAAGAAATTAAGGAAATGGAAACTAAATCAACAATGGACATTAAAAATAATATTAGAAAAATATTAAAGGAAATAGACGTCAAACTAAATATGGAAAATAAAACGAGAAAAGTAAGAAGAATAAAAAAATAATTGTACAATAAAGCCACACCAAGACCATTTCTAATAGAATTCAGTTTATGTAGTAAGAAAATTGAAGTATTAAAAGCGGAAAAAAACTAAAAGAAAGAAATACTTGGATATAAAAGAACGACTGTAAACAAGTAGAAGATAAAAGAAAACTACTGGTACCATACATGAAAGAAGATAAATCAAAAGAACATAAAACAATCTTAGATCAAAACAAACTTATAATAAGTGATTAAATATACACAATAGAATAAATACAAGGACAAATCAACAAACAATCAGAAAATCAAACAATATAGCGTCAGAATAACAACAAACACATGACAAAAAAAGAAATTAGGAAAAAATGTAGGACGATAAGGCAGAGATTGCCGATAAACAACAAAAATATAGAGAAAGACAGTATAGAGAGGATGAAAAGCTGTAATTATTACAATAATAAACCAAAAAAATTAAAAAATAATAAAGAAGACGGAACAAACGATAACGACAAAGGCAAAGGAAAAAGTCACTGCACTAAATATGTAAGAAAGTATATAAAAATATAGAGAAAGAAATAAAACCCAAAGAAAATAAAAATAAACAAGAGATTAAAATATAGACATGGAATGTACAAAATAGTACGAAAAAAAAGAAATACCTAACATTACAGAACTAAAAACGGAAAGAAGGTGTTAATACAACTATATAAAAGATATCGGATATTTTGGTCTAAAGAAAGAAGTTGGATTAATAATCGCCCAAAGTGCCTACTTTTAAAAAAATTTTAAAAATGTAATATAAGAAGAGTATGTAAACGAACGACTTTTAACAGTCAAAATAAAGTTGATAGACAAGAAAATGTAGGCAATAATTATAGCATATGGAAAAAATAATGACGCAAGAAAAGAAAAAAAATAATTTTATGATGAGCTGCAACAACAAATAGATAATAGAGAAGAGAAGGTAATAATAATGGGTGATCTAAATGGCCGAGTTAGGGATAAGAATAGAAAAATAGATGAACACACGATGAAAAGCCGAGAAAAAAATTAAACAATAATAAGAACAAAATAACAGAAATATGTTTTGAGAACAATCTCATTATAGTAAATACAAAATTTAAACTTAAAGCATACACGAATACACAAAAATATCCAAAAACAGGAATAAGAAATCAATTGTCGACTGCTTTGTGGAGAGTAAGAACGTATGGAAAAGAATAAAAAATGTAAAAGCAAAAGAAGAGATTAAGAAGGGAAATAGAGGAAGTGATCATTACCTAGTAATAATGAAACTGAAAAGTACAACGGAGGAAACAATTGACAAAAGAAAGAAGAAAATAAATGAAAAAATAAAAAGCTTTAAACTAAGAAGAAATCGTGGGAGAAATTTGGACACAAAATGAGAGAAAAAATAGAGAAATCAAAAACTGTTTCGTAGTACATTAAAACAATTTAATATTAGAAAGAAAAATCTGGTGTGAACATCACACCACTTATATATATATATATATATATATACACAGTACAAGATAATAATTGACTCGTACTTAAAATTTTGCTACGTCACTGAAGGTAACCGTGCGAGCTCGGCTGCACAGCCTTCGCCATTATCGCCTACGTGCTCCCTCCTAGCGGCCAAGCGCTCCCCCCCGTCCTCCCGCAGTCGGCCCGGTAGCTCTCAGAGCGCGCTGTGATTGGTCCGTTTAATTAATTTTTAATCGGCTGTAACTTATTTATTTGACCTCGGATCAAAAAATTACATTGTAATTTTTTGTTCGTCTCGGTTTGATCTATCCGGAAATATAAATTTCACGAAACATTTTATGAACACCCGGTATATTAAAAATCCTGAGCTTCAATTTTATTTCGAGTTTCAATTTTACCAACTTTTATTTTAAATTCATGTTTATTTCATGATAACGAATCATTTTTATTCTCATAAATTTTTTGTATCTTCAACCGTTTAGATTTGCGACCTTTTTACGACCGATTTTGCTACCTTGCGACCAAACGGCTTGGCCGATTTTTACCAAAAGCTTCGCACTCGGTCCCCTACCTACAAGTAACTTGGATACCAAATTTCAAATCTCTAGCTCTTACGGTTCTCAAGACATCTTGTTTACTGACAGACAGACACACACACACACACACACGAACCAATGGTCCAAACCAACTTTGGTGTCCTGAGGCTATATTTCGTCCAGAAATGTGAAAAACTGGGTAGGTCAAATTTCCGCCGATTACATTACTTTCCTTATTATAGGATAAGGAAAGTAAAAATGAGTATATGCTAAATATTAAAGTTAAGAAAGGTAACATAATAACAAAAGTTGATAAAATAATGGATAGTTGGAGAGAGTATTTTGAAAGGGTGTCAGGGAGAGAGAGAACGAGAGAGAGAGAGGGGGGATAGAGAGAACGAGAGAGATAGAGAGAGAGAGGGGAGAGAGAAAGAGAGTTGGAAGAGAGAGGGGGGAGGGAGAGAGGAAGAGTGGGGGAGAGAGAGAGAACAAATGACTCCAGATGTTTTTTTATATTAAAAAATGTCATTTAGTTATTAGAAGAAATTACTATACTTTCAAAAATATTACCTTAACTTATATGACAAAATCAAATCTGGGTAGAAATATAATAGTTTTCTTTGGTGCAAAATATCATCTGGTCATCGAAAGGTTAACCTGTATTAATAGAAAATTCATCCTGATCAACCACATATTGAATCAAAGATTATATTTTTTAACAAATTGTTGCTGCAAATAGCAAACAATAGGGCGCTTCGGTCGTACCGCCAATAGTAAACACGCAATCTTGTACAATGAAAAGCAATATCCAGCCAAAGTTTAATAAAGCAAACATCAATATGGGTTTATTTAAGCCGCGATAGCATGAGATTCGCAAATATGTATTATTCGATTGATGGAGCGCTAGCCACAAACTCGTAGCATACAATGGAGTCAAATTGTAAAGCGGATATTGCCTGCCTCTGATTAATCGATACCCTTTACAAATTCTCCTTTTTATGCTTCCATATAATTTGTAGAATAAGCGGCCTAAAGTTGCTTCTGTTCAACTTCGCTATAAAGTATTTTGTAGACTCGAATCGCAACGCGTTACTAAAGCGATTGTGCTCCTTCCCTGGCATAAAGGATTCTAGCAACTCCGATCCCTTTATGGCTACGTATGTACTTCTGTGGTGCGGTTTCTGCGGGATCGTTAGAAACCTGAATGCGCACTGAATGCAAACGTAAGCCGACCGTTTTTGTACAACTTTTTGGGTTTACATAAAAATTTTTGAATGAAACGTTTAACTATAATTTTAATTTTGGAGGCATTTCTTCACAAAGAAAAAATTAGTATAAAGTTTTAACTTTTGTAAACTATATATTAAGCAATTTTTTTAAATATATTTATTAATTGTTTTTTATGTAATAAACAATAATTTATTTACGTGATAGTACCTTTTCTGCGCTCTTTGATGCCTCGTCATAAAAACTATCGTGCGCAGTACACCCTTCTGCCATACAAGGTGCATTCAAGTTATAACACCTCCGAATTTTTCTTAGGACTAGAAACAAAATACGCGCGCAATCTTTGTGAATGCGTGACAGAGATGGCAGCACTACATGGCACACAGAACTTTAGCAGCAGTGGAGGGAATGAGGACTGTTTTTGATTCTTAAAATGGCATTATTTTCATTACAAGAACAGCATGTAATCATTTGTTTTCTCTATTTGCGTGGCGTGACACCGATTGAAATTCATCGGCAGTCGAGTGAGACATGTGGTGATGGGGTTATGGATGTATCTAATGTGCGTTTGTGGGTGCGACAGTTCAAAGAAGGCAGAACGTCGTATGATAACAAACTAAGACAATCTCGTCCTCGCATCAGCTGATCTGACGAGTGTGGAACACATCGCCTCCAAAGTTGGCATTTCCGTGGGATCTGTGCATACAATTCTACGTGAAGATCTGAAAATATAAAAAGTGTCCTAAAGGTGGGTGCCACAAATGCCACAAGTGATTTTTCAGGCTCTCTGCTCACCTAACTTGGCTCCTAGCGACTTTTGACTGTTCTCAACGATGAAAGACGCTAGTTGTGCCGCTATTGCATCACCGATTTTCTAATGGCCAAAAAGATCCCTAAAGAAGCGTTCGCAGTGGCCATGAAATCATAGCGTCGACGTTGTGAAAAAATGTGTACGGCTGCAGGGAGACTACGTCGAGAAGTGACACAGGTTTTACAGTTTTCGTGTGATTGGTTTGCAAGAAAAAAATCGGAGGTGTTATAACTTGAATGCATCAAAGTTTGCGGAGTAGCCAAGACGTACATGAAATCTGACCACCAAAAAGAGATAATAGTTTGACAGAGCAATTCACAGCAAGGCAAGTGATGAATTCATGCACGGATTGAAATGGAAGATCCATCGGTCGGAGCACGACTAATCTGGCAATAGAAATAGGTGTAGAGAGGTCGATGGTTAGTCTATCAGTGACATGTACACTACAAATTTTTTGTTCTAAGAAACTGCCTATTATTAGCTGTGAAAAATAAGCTGGACGGGAAATTAAAGGCCCAAACGTTTCTATACGATATTAAGCACAACAGTGTTGGCTTCTTAAGATTATTTTCGGACGAATAGAACTTCATACAAGACAGGAAGGTCAATTCTCAAAATGACGTTTGATTTTGCGGAGACGCCTCTGAAGTTTCCCGTCGCTGTGATAGCGTCATAGCGCTCTCGTTTTTTGAGTAAAGCCTGAGAGGGACTGCCTACAGTTATATGTACTGAGGGTAGGATTACGCCCTGGATAGCTGGAGAAAGCTGCTGGACAAGGGTGTTCCAGCAAAACTATGTTCCAACTCATAAGGCAACAAAGACCCAGGCATAACTATGCAAAAATTTGTATTACCACTGATCCCCCGACTTGTGGCCACCCTCCAGCCCTGACAGCAATCTCTTCGGCTACTACGTGTGAAGTGTGGTCGAGTGATAGGCCAACGAGAGGTATAACACCACCAAGAATAGTCTAACTGTTTCCATTATGGAGGTAATAACACATATGGACAAGAGAAAGTTGCGTGGCCCTGTAGTAGGTTTATGTTCCAACTCAAGAAGATTGTAGCCGCTGATGGAGCCTGCATTGAATAATCTCAATACTGTTTAATTTAATTGTAATAAAATTAATGTAAATTTAATTTTTCTTTTATTTTAATGTTGCGATTATTGTTGATTTATTTTCCACATCTACCTCGACAGTCTTGTGTATAGAAGAAAAATAATTTGTCAAAGGAAAATTGCAATTTCAGTATCATTAGATGAGTTATTTTTTAAAAGGTTACCAAGACCTACAGTTGTATTTTTAGATAGCTTATAAGGCAGAGTGTAATATATGATATATTTTATTCCTGCAAATAGTATAATCAATGTAGGATATTAATAATAGCATGCATTATTATTTATAATTATTTGCGGTGTTCTAATTTCTACCTCTCTAATGCTGTCATTAAAGAAGATAAACCATTATGATACCGCACAACTTTAATAAAATGCTGTTCAGATTACGTGAGTAGTTAAGATATCCAATCTCCAAGCCGTCAAAAGTAATTTATTTCTATGTATTTTTTGCATTAGATTGCATATCTCTGATTATTTAAAGCTGATATCTATTTTAAGGAATGTTTATTTTACTAAATTAATAAATTTACCTTTAATCTGAACTTTAAATTATAACTATTTCTTGAAGTAACAGGCACTGATCGCATCGGTTCAGTGTTGGCTTGTAATTGTTTAACAACAGTTGTCAAATAAGTAGCAATGAAGCGAACCAGTATTGGGATCAGAAAGCTAATCTTTGCAGAAGTGGTATTAGGAAAATTTGTTCTTGCAAAAATTCGCAAAAAATGCAGTGTCTAAAGTCGGCGGTTTTCCAAATCATCATAAGCTGGACGATTTGCTTTAATCGCGACACAGAAACGGCCTGGTAAATTCAAGAGCTGAGAAGATTTAGAGATTTGAAGCTGCTAAAGTCGAAAAAATGCATTTTTGTGCGTAAAATAGCCAAAAATAGTAAACTTAGCGTATGTGCTGTTTAAAATATATAAAAAACAGCAGGACTTACAAAAAGCAGAAAATGTCGAAGAGGAGCAATGCGCAACAACTTCGGTTAGAGAAAGATTGTGTGGCGTTTTAGTTCAAAACTAAACTAGTATTGTTATAAATAATGAAATAGCAGTACATTAGTAAAGACAATATGCACCTGATAATATAGAAACAAATAAAAAATTAGTAAGAAAACTCTTGTACAGCAAGTCATATATTTTTGTGGTCTGTTAGTAGCTTTATATCGTAAGCACATTTTTTAATTATTTTGGCCAGACTCAGAATCTTCATACTGCTTTAATGAAACGCTGCAGTTTTTGGATCTTAAAAATATTCATTTTGTGAGAAAACTACTCTGAGCTTCGTTTTATTAAACGATTCTTGGCTGTTGTAAAGAGATACTCAAGACAAAGTGTCCAAAAAGCTAAAACAATCCAAACAAATAAACGTGGAGTGTAGCTAACCGAAAAATATCAGTGTAGGGGTGTTCGAGAAAAAGTTAGAAATTTATATCGTTCTTGATTGTATATAACTTTATAATAACAGTTTTATATTTAATAGATATATAGTAATTCCAAGAGCGTTTGCCAAAAAAGGGTACTTTATTTTAATATGACAAAACTTGCAAAGAGCACAGAAGTCGTACTTTATTGTAGAAGAGACCCTTCACAACTTCATGAATGAACATCAAAGTGCATCCAACCAATTTGAATTTAAATCTGGTTTCCAAAAAGATAGTGACTTCAGTTACATATAAAGCGCGAGTTGCGATCAGAAAGAAAAATAGTAGGGTTTGCTTGGTTGAAGTCATTTTCAAAACTGAACAGTAAATGAGTAAGTTAAGCGAAATGAAGTCAAAATATTATATCCATCAAATTACATTGATAAAATAAAATATAAGTTGTAAATCAACACCATAAATGAGACAACATACAAATTAAAGTGGAAAAAAGTAAAATTGTAAAAATATAAATTGGAGCAAAACTGATGAAGAACCATAATTATAGTAATCACTCATAGGATACATTTTTGCTTATCGTATTTTAAAAAAATTATGAAATTAACATTACAGTGACCTCTTACAGTACACGAAAGGGTTTGGGATCCAAAGGAGGAATTGTAAAAAACCAATTTGATATTTCAAAATTAATATTTCAAAACCCTAAAATTATTAGTAATTGCAAATCAATTTCCCAGTTCTTATGACCCTCATTTTACAAGAATTTTATTTTTAAAGTTGGTGTTAAGAAAATTAAAATCTACTGCGATTATTTGTGTGTCATGTTTTAGAACCAAATTTAATTTCTAAGCATTGAAAATGACGGCCCAGTTTATATGCAAAGAAGTATTTTAAACAATGTATTTTATGTGTTTTCTAAAAAATTAGTTAAAAAATGGGATTACAAATAAACATCAGCTTTAAAAATTAATGTATAAAGTGAAACAAAATTTTAACAAAATTATCAAAGCTCAGTTTCACTCACAGTTTTCTTGTACCCATTAGCCAGTGATAAAAAATACACTTGTATATACATATATTTATTATTTTTAGTTTTAAAATTGATTTACTCGTGTAACGCAGTTAAAGACTTATAAATAAATTTTTTTAACTGGTACCTATTATTACTTGTCAAGTTACTTCTTTTTAAAAAAGAGTTGTAAGTTATGCTTTGCGTGGCACTCTTACTTATTTCACTTTAAAACCAATAATATCATTTCTCTTCTCAACCACTATTCGACAGTATGAGAATATGTTGTCACGGACAGTCTCAATAAACACCGTAAGGCACAGTTAATGCACATTCATTTCGTGATTCTGGTTAGTGTGGTTTGTAATGGAAACGAATAAGAACATGCACCGTTGTGTTACTAGAAAATTTTTAAATAGAAACAGGTCGATAGTAGTAATAAGAAGAATTGTAGAGGTGGGTGGAGAAAGGATAATAAGTAAACGCTGATGTGAACAATGGTTCAACAAATTTGGGAACTTTAGTCCAAGACAAAGTGCGGTATGAACGCAAATATTGGTCGGAAATTTTACATTTGCAATAGTTTACTATCATTTGTAAAACATTGAAATAGTGTCTAATACTAGGTTTATGTGTTATGTATCAATTCAGAAATATGACTAGCTGGTAACGTATATTAATTTTTATCTAACCATATTAGTTGGAAAAACCCGTTTTTGTGTAGGCTACTAGCTTGTAATAAAAAATAGGTTTTATACAATAATATTAAACAACATCGCAACACAACCCATACCGAAATAAGGTTTTTATAATCAAAAATTTAGCGTATTATTTTATGATTACAAGATATAATTACTTTTAAAATAAAAGATATATATGTTGGCAACGGTTGAACCAGTTTAAACTGACACTGGAATCCAATTTACCAGTTAGGAGATGTCGCATAGTGGTCCATCCCAACGATACTACAACGTAAATCTAAGAAAACAATCCAATTTTGGATGAAGTAATTTCTAAATGCAAAAATACGTATGTAACATATCCATGCAGTGTAAAAAATAACAATGCGTACACGAAACTTTTGCACACGACTCTAGGTGCCTTCAATATGGAAATAATCACATCGAAAACTGCAACTCAGAAAACACCTCAATAACTAAATCACTCTACCAATTATCAAAGTTGGCGAATGTGCATAGAAATATTTAGTTAACGCAGACCAAACGTAAAATAAAATCAGAAATTCAACAATCACAAGTAATAAAGGTTCGCTTTAGCCATCACTAAGGTAGACTAATATCCAGCAACAACAAACGATGCTGACGTATACACTACACGACAACCAAAATTTTTATACGAGCAAACACTAGGCTAAGCGCCACATTTACTTCTAGTAAAGACACCCTCAATGGAGATCTTAATTAATTTCCCCAAGTAGTAGAGCGCCTACAGTATCTGACAAAAATTTCGAATTGCTTGAATTTCTCTGTTACTAAATATGTATCGTACCACCATATCTAAATGCTGAAGAAAGATTATACTTCTGTGATATTAACCAAAAGTCATATTTCCAACATGTGCAATAGAGAAACATTACCCAAACTTGATCTACCAAATAAAAAATTGATAGGGCATCTCTATTTACATTGAGTGAAATTCAATTTTTATAGTACGGTAGAGATGTATCATTTTGACTGGTTTTCAAATTGTTCACAAGAAACTTTCTTGTTTTGTTTCACTTTATACAATAATTTTTAAAGTTGATGTTTATTTTGTAATCCCATTTTTTAACTAATTTTTTAGAAAACACAAAATACATTTAATTCATTTTCAATGCTTAGAAATTAAATTTGGTTCTAAAACATGACACACAAATAATCGCAGTAGGTTTAAATTTTTTTAACAGCACCTTTAAAAATAAAATTCTTGGAAAATGAGGGTCGTTAGAACTGAAAAATTGATTTGCAGTTAATAATAATTTTAGGGTTTTGAAGTATTAATTTTGAAATATCAAATTGGTTTTTTACAATTCTCCCTTTGGATCCCAAACCCTCTGGTATATTGTAAGAGGTCACTTTAATGTTAATTTCATAATTTTTTTAAAATACGAGAAGCAAAAATGTATCCTATGAGTAATTACTATAATTATAGTTCTTCATCAGTTTTGCTCCAATTTTTATTTTTCTAATTTTTCTTTTTTCCACTTTAATTTGTATGTTCTCTCATTTATGGTGTTGATTTACAACTTATATTTTATTTTATCAATGTCATTTGATGGATATAATATTTTGACTTCTTTTAGCTTAACTTACTCATTTACTGTTCAGTTTTGAAAATGACTTTAACCAAGCAAACCCTACTATTTTTCTTTCTGATCGCAACTCGTGCTTTATATGTAACTGCAGACACTATCTTAAGTGGTCATTTTTGGAAATCAGATTTAAATTAGTTTGGTTGGACGCACTTTGATGTTCATTCATGAAATTGTGAAGGGTCTCTTTTACAATAAAGTATGATTTCTGTGCTCTTTGTAAGTAGTGTCATATTAAAATAAAGTACCCTTTTTTGTAAAACGCTCCTTGGAGTTACTATATATCTATTAAATATAAAACTGTTATTATAAAGTTATATACAATCAAGAACGATATAAATTTCTAACTTTTTCTCGAACACCTCTACACTGATATTTTTCGGTTAGCTACACTACACATTTATTTGTTTTGATTGTTTTAGCTTTTTGGACACTTTTTCTTCAGTATCTCTTTATAACAGCCAAGAATCGTTTAATAAAACGAAGCTCAGAGTAGTTTTCTCACAAAGTGAATATTTTTAAGATCCAAAAAGTGCAGCGTTGCATTAAAGCAGTAGGAAGATTCTGAGTCTGGCCAAAATAATTAAAAAATGTGCTTACGATATAAAGCTACTAACAGACCACAAAAACATATGACTTGCTGTACAAGAGTTTTCTTACCAATTTTTTATTTGTTTCTATATTATCAGGTACATATTGCCTCACAAAGGCATTGTAAAACTAAGGCTTAGTAATGTACTGCTATTTCATTATTTATAACAATACTAGTTTAGTTCTGCACTAAAACGCCGCACAATCTTTCTCTAACCGAAGTTGTTGCTCTTTGCTCCTTTTCGACATTTTCTGCTTTTTGTAAGTCCTGCTGTTTTTTATATATTTTAAACGGCACCTACGCAAAATTTACTATTTTTGGCTATTTTACGCACAAAAAATGCATTTTTTCGACTTTAGCAGCTTCAAATCTCTAAATCTTCTCAGCTCTTGAATTTACCAGGCCGTTTCTGTGTCGCGATTAAAGCATATCGTCCAGCTTATGATGATTTGGAAAACCGCCGACTTTAGACACTGTATTTTTTGCGAATTTTTGCAAGAACAAGTTTTCCTAATACCACTTCTGCAAAGATTAGCTTTCTGATTCCAATACTGGT
Source organism: Sinelater perroti (assembly GCA_036346155.1). Lineage (NCBI taxonomy): Eukaryota > Metazoa > Arthropoda > Insecta > Coleoptera > Elateridae > Sinelater > Sinelater perroti. The sequence goes on from JARFIY010000276.1 coordinate 2,293,295, forward strand.
TCGCTTCATTGCTGCTTATTTGACAACTGTTGTTAAACAATTACAAGCCAACACTCAACTGATGCGATCAGTGCCTGTTACTTCAAGAAATAGTTATAATTTAAAGTTCAGATTAAAGGTAAATTTATTAATTTAGTAAAATAAACAGTCCTTAAAGTAGATATCAGCGTTAAATAATCAGAGATATGCGATCTAATGCATAAAATACATAGAAATAAATTACTTTTGACTGCTTGGAGATTGGATATCTTAACTACTCACGTAATCTGAACAGCATTTTATTAAAGTTGTGCGGTATCATAATGGTTTATCTTCTTTAATGGCAGTATTAGAGAGATAGAAATAACGATTAGAATACCGCAAATAATTATAAATAATAATGCATGCTATTATTAATGTCCTACATTTATTATACTATTTGCCGGAAAAATATATCATATATTACACTCTATGTCTTATAAGATACCTAAAAATAGAACTGTAGGTCTCGGTAACCTTTTAAAAAATAACTCATCTAATGATAATGAAATTGCAATTTTCCTTTAACAAATTATTTTTCTACTCAAGACTGTCAGGGTAGATGTGGAAAATAAATAAACAATAATCGCAACATTAAAATAAAAGAAAAATTAAATTTACATGAATTTTATTACAATTAAATTAAACAGTATTCAGAGTCATATTATTCAATGTAGGCTCCATCAGCGGCTACAATCTTCTTGAGTCGGAACACAAATATGTGTTATTATCTCCATAATGGAAACAGTTACACTGTTCTTGGTGGTATTATACCTCTCGTTGGCCTATCACTCGACCACACTTCACACGTAGTTTTCGAAGAGACTGCTGTTAGGGCTGGAGGGTGGCTACAAGTCGGGGGATCATACAAATTTTTGCATAGTTATGCCTGGGTCTTTCTTGCCTTATGAGCTGGAACATAGTTTTGCTGGAACACCCTTATCCAGCAGCTTTCTCCAGCTATCCAGGGCGTAATCTTACCTTCAGTACGTTGATATCACTGTAAGCAGTCCCCCTCAGGCTTTACTCGAAAAACCAGAGCGCTATGACATCGCATTACCATCGCTGCTCACAAACTCCAAAACTACCACTGCGACGGGAAACTTTAGAGACGTCTTCGCAAAACCAAACGTCATTTTGAAAATAGACCTTCCTGTCTTGTATGTAGTTCTATTCGTCCGAAAATAATCTTAAGAAGCCAACACTGTTGTGCTTAATATCGTATAGAAATGTTTGGGCTTTTAATTTCCAGTCCAGCTTATTTTTCACAGCTAATAATAGACAGTTTCTAAGAACAAAAAATTTTTAGTGTACATGTCACTGATAGACTAACCATCGACCTCTCTACACCTATTTCTATTGCCAGATTAGTTGTGCTCCGACCGATGGATCTTCCATTTCAATCCGTGCATGAATTCATCACTTGCCTTGCTGTGAATTGCTCTGTCAAACTATTATCTCTTTTTGGTGGTCAGATTTCAAGTATGTCTTGGCTACTCCGCAAACTTTGATGCATTCAAGTTATAACACCTCCGATTTTTTTCTTGCAAACCAATCACACGAAAACTGTAAAACTTGTGTCACTTCTCGACGTAGTCTCCCTGCAGCCGTACACATTTTTTCACAACGTCGACGCTATGATTTCATGGCCACTGCGAACGCTTCTTTAGGAATCTTTTGGCCATTAGAAAAACGGTGATGCAATAGCGGCACAACTAGCGTCTTTCATCGTTGAGAACAGTCAAAAGTCGCTAGGAGCCAAGTTAGGTAAGCAGAGAGCCTGAAAAATCACTTGTGGCATTTGTGGCACCCACCTTTAGGACACTTTTTATATTTTCAGATCTCCACGTAGAATTGTATGCACAGATCCCACGGAAATGCCAACTTTGGAGGCGATGTGTTCCACACTCGTTCGGCGATCCTCCAAAACAAGTTTCTCCACTCGCTTGATCATGTCGTCAGATCAGCTGATGCGAGGACGAGATTGTCTTAGTTTGTTATCATACGACGTTCTGCCTTCTTTGAACTGTCGCACCCACAAACGCACATTAGATACATCCATAACAACATCACCACATGTCTCACTCGACTGCCGATGAATTTCAATCGGTGTCACGCCACGCAAATAGAGAAAACAAATGATTACATGCTGTTGTTGTAATGAAAATGTCGCCATTTTAAAAATCAAAAACAGTCCTCATTCCCTCCACTGCTACTAAAGTTCTGTGTGCCGTGTAGTGCTGCCATCTCTGTCACGCATTCACAAAGATTGCGCGCGTATTTTGAAACAAACTGTATGTTTCTAGTCCTAAGAAAAATTCGGAGGTGTTATAATTTGAATGCACCTTGTATGGCAGAAGGGTGTACTGCGCACGATAGTTTTTATGACGAGGCATCAAAGAGCGCAGAAAAGGTACTATCACGTAAATAAATTATTGTTTATTACATAAAAAACATTTAATAAATATATTTAAAAAAATTGCTTAATATATAGTTTACAAAAGTTAAAACTTTATACTAATTTTTTCTTTGTGAAGAAATGCCTCCAAAATTAAAATTATAGTTAAACGTTTCATTCAAAAATTTTTATGTAAACCCAAAAAGTTGTACAAAAACGGTCGGCTTACGTTTGCATTCAGTGCGCATTCAGGTTTCTAACGATCCCGCAGAAACCGCACCACAGAAGCACATATGTAGCCGTAAAGGGATCGGAGTTGCTAGAATCCTTTTTGCCAGGGAAGGAGCACAATCGCTTTAGTAACGCGTTGCGATTCGAGTCTACAAAATACTTTATAGCGAAGTTGAACAGAAGCAAGTTTAGGCCGCTTATTCTACAAATTATATGGAAGCATAAAAAGGAGAATTTGTAAAGGGTATCTACTAATCAGAAGCAGGCAATATCCGCTTTACAATTTGACTCCATTGTATGCTACGAGTTTGTGGCTAGCGCTCCATCAATCGAATAATACATATTTGCGAATCTCATGCTATCTTGGCTTAAATAAACCCATATTGATGTTTGCTTTATTAACCTTTGGCTGGATATTGCTTTTCATTGTACAAGATCGCGTGTTTACTATTGGCGGTACGACCGAAGCGCCCTATTGTTTGCTATTTTATGTATTGTTTGATTTTCTATTTGTTAAAAAATATAATCTTTGATTCAATATGTGGTTGATCAGGATGAATTTTCTATTAATACATGTTAACCTTTCGATGATCAGATGATATTTTGCACCAAAGAAAACTATTATATTTCTACCCAGATTTGATTTTATCAAATGTAAACTGTCATATAAGTTAAGGTAATATTTTTGAAAGTATAGTAATTTCTTCTAATAACTAAAAGACATTTTGTAATACAAAAAAACATGTGGAGTCATTTGTTCTCTCTCTCTCTCCCCCCCCTCTCTTTATCATTCTCTTTCTCTTTCTCTTTCTCTCTCTCCCCGACACCCTTTCAAATACTCTCTCCAACTATCCATTATTTTATAAACTTTTGTTATTATGTTACCTTTCTTAACTTTATTATTTAGCATATTATACTCATTTTTCTTTCTAATATTAAATAGTTTTAAATGTACTACGAAACAGTTTTTGATTTCTCTATTTTTTCTCTCATTTTGTGTCCAAATTTCTCCCACGATTTCTTCTTAGTTTAAAGCTTTTTATTTTTTCTTTTATTTTCTTCTTTCTTTTGTCAATTGTTTCCTCCGTTGTTCTTTTCAGTTTCATTATTACTAGGTAATGATCACTTCCTCTATTTCCCTTCTTAATCTCTTCTTTTGCTTTTACATTTTTTATTCTTTTCCATACGTTCTTACTCTCCACAAAGCAGTCGACAATTGATTTCTTATTCCTATTTTTGGATATTTTTGTGTATTTGTGTATGCTTTAAGTTTAAATTTTGTATTTACTATAATGAGATCCTTCTCAAATCATATTTCTATTATTTTGTTCTTATTATTGTTTAATTTTTTCTCCGCTTTTTTTCGTGTGTTCATCTATTTTTCTATTCTTATCCCTAACTCGGCCATTTAGATCACCCATTATTATTACCTTCTCTTCTCTATTATCTATTTGTTGTTGTAGCTCATCATAAAATTATTTTTTTTCTTTTCATGCGTCCTTATTTTTTCCATATGGTATAATTATTGCATATATTTTCTTGTCTATCAACTTCATTTTGACTGTTAAAAGTCGTTCGTTTACATATTCTTCTTGTATTACATTTTTAGTCTATTTTGGGCGATTATTAATCCAACTTCTTTCTTTAGACCAAAATATCCAATATCTTTTATATAGTTTTATTAACCCCTTCTTTCCGTTTTTAGTTCTGTAATGTTAAGTATTTCTTTTATTCGTACTATTTTCTACATTCCATGTCTATATTTTAATCTCTTGTTGTTTATTTATATACATTGAGTGAAATTAAATTTTTATAGTACGGTAGAGATGTATCATTTTGACTGGTTTTCAAATTGTTCACAAGAAATTTTCTTGTCAAAATTCACTTTTTGTGATAATCGATCACGAAACCGCTATCATACTTTTTAAATTGCCACCATGTACCTCTTTCATGACGCTTTTCAGACGGACAAACAGAAACTTGATTACTTCCGGTAATGAAATCTTTAAAGGTTTTCATCCGTTTTACTTTCTGTTCGTCTGTCAGCTTGTGCTAGAATAGAAATGACAAGAAACAGCAAAGCAGCGACATGATCAGGCACACCATCGAGTTGCACGTGGCAACTTTCAGTCTTACCTCATTAGAAGCGGAAGTTAGTGGAGGATCGACACAGATGAGCATGTGAGAAAGTCGACAAAACCATGCCCGCCCTAACCTGCAATGCCAAGAAAGAGACCAGAACCAGAGTAAAGACGTTCTCATCACAAGCAGCTGGAGTTGGCCACAAACTCAGGAATGGAAAAACTCTTGGGAGTACGCGAGGGGTAAAAGGCTCTAGTAGTATTTGCGGAACGGTGCGACTAATTTCAAATTTGTAATGTATGGGCGGGTTTTGGGCAAATTAGTACTGGTACAAGTTGAAAACTAGAGAACAATAAAGATTAATCAGATAGAGACTGCGGCGTAGGTTGGGATTGATCAGTCTATCTCTGCGTAGAATTGTAAACTTTAGGAAGACTCGGGACTATCAGCCGTTTTGAGTTGCCTGCCCTGACTCGGATTTTTGTGATTTTCTCGAGATCTGCATTAAATAAAATATACAACAAATGTGATAATTATTAAAAGACAGGTTTACAGAACTGATGTAACGTCGTAAGATGGAACACCACTCAATTTGTTAACATTTATCTGTAATGCTGTTATATTAGTTTAATCAATAAATTGTTTTAGCTTACACCGCACAACTAGAAACAAATTTTCTACCTACCCAAGTCTTCGCAAACGGTTGTACCTAATTCCTTCGTCAACAAATGTAGAAACAGTTGCCGGTCTTTTACTAACATTACCACACTCGCTTGGTAGCGTCTGTGGTTTTATTTGTCGATAGCAAACCCAAATGTAGCTCATCTTTTATTGTTCCGTTTATTACCATGAAAACATTCCAACTAGTCGTACATTTTTTGCTCGCGACTTCCATCCTCTAACATTTCAAGCGTTTTCATCGCCGTTTTCTCAATTTGTAACAGCACTTGATGTTCGCCCGTTGCTCCGTTACATTGTGACCTTACCATTTACAATATGTTTGACTGTATTTGCAGAGTCATGTGCAAATGTGTACACCTGGCCCATGTTGTCGTTCGGAAATCGGATGCGTGTATGTAGAGGAAGGTTTATATGTGTGTGTATGTGAAGTATAAATAGATGCATGTTGCTAATTTTTAGTGATATACTAAACTATAATATGACTAACGTAACTAAATTTAACTAAAATAAAATAGAATTTGATAATACCTTCTGAACAATACATTTACGGTAAAATGGATTTAAATAAATGTCACTAAAATATATTTTAGAAGTAGTAAAGTAACGTTATGCAATTAAAAGATTTATTTTCAAACACTGCTAAAATAAAGCCGCAATCATCAGAAGTTGTGGTCGCCAAAATTAAGTGGCCATAATTGAGTTGACTGAATTTAGAAAATTGAGTTATGTAAAAGCAATAGTTGAGATAATGTGCATAACCTAATTAATATTTGGTTATTTAAGTTGGCTAAAGGTGTGGTGAGTTTAGCGATAAATAATTTGGGAGTAAATAAATTTTTGAATATCTTGCCTTTACTAAGCGAACATTTGTGGAACACCATTAACCTAAATAACCGTTATTTTTTATTAGTATATAGATTCACGCTGAGCTTACTATTAAAGTGTCAGTCTCAACGTTTAACTAGATTTACTTAAATAGTACATAGGCATTAGTAAAGTGTGAATTACTTTTTCTGTGCTTTACTTCTACTATAAGAAGTTTATACTCACTCGGAGTCTCAATCTGCCTACTCCCGAAGGAAAGCTACAAATCTTTGAGTAAATCTGACCTTTCGTGTGTCCTGTTTTGCAATTTTAGAGCTGTAAGTTAAAGTCTGGCAGGAATGTTGTTTTGCGGGCGATGCATCGAGTTGGGGAAAGTTTGTTGGTTTAAGAGCATTGCGTAATTGAGGGTACGTGATAACGAGGGATTTCCATATGACGGATAAACATTGGCTATCATCTCTTCTATTCCGGCATTTTGGGCGTTTTTCTATTACAGTTGCCTCACGTACAATCGTGCCTGCGTAAAATTAATTTTGTAACCTGTTTCTTTATTATGTTTGGCATTATATTCGGCTGGATATTTGCTGATTTGCTTGACCTACATAAGTCCTTTGGCAGTCTCCACGAAGTATTTCATGAACTCCTTGGAATTCATTGGGGCAGTGATCCTTTGAAACCCAGATATTTGGTTATTAGTCATAGAGATAGTACGTATATTTTGCCTCATTAATATCCGGCTTATCAGAAGAGTTTTTGAATTAGAAATTAATGTCTTTATTTATATTTTTGATTATATGAGATAAGAATTTATTGGAATACCCATTTTGCAGTACGGTGGTGGTAATGGTTTTTATTTCTGTTTGGCAGTTTTTCATATCGAAAAGTCTGATGGATCTGGTAATTAGGGATTTTGCAACTCAATGAATTTGGGCAAGGTGGTGATGAAATTTGGCATTTAGGCATCGATTGCATCGATTTTCTATAGACAGTGTAATAAAAGCTGTTATTTAAAGGATTTCTTGTTATAAGAGTATCTAGGAAGGAAAAGAAATTTTGTTTGGTTTCCATGGTAAATTTGATATTGCTGTGGATTTGGTTTAGATGGAAAAAAAATTCTGGAAGGGTATCATCTCCATAAAGCCAGATAGCAAAAGTGTCATCGGTATATCGAATCCAGCAGATAGGTTTAAGGTGAAAGAAGGTTATAGCCTTTGTTTCAAAATCGGTCATAAAAATGTTAGCGATGACAGGTGAAAATGGGGAACTCATAGGAGCACCATTAATTTGGCGGTAAAATTTATTTTGAAAAACAAAGTAAGTATTAAATAGGCAATGATTAATTGAGGAAATAATATTGTTAATTATGTTATAGGCTGACTTTAATAACTGAAGGGTATTAGGAATTGGGATTTTTGAGTATCTCTAGGACATGATAGAAGTTGAAGAGTCTTGGTAAGGTATTTAGCTAGATAATGGGTGGCAGAACTGAAAGTACTAACTATGGGACGTAAAGAAATGTTCTATTTATGAATTTTGAAAGACCATACAATTTAGCAAATGAGGAGCTTTTTGGTATCACATGATAGGTTGGAGTTAGTAATGGGGTTTTGGTTTTATTTTTGAAGTAGGCGGTGATGTTATTGGGTACATGGCGATAATCAGAGGATTCAAGCAAATTGTGCATTTTACCAATGTCATCTGCTGTATTTAAGACAAGTAATATTATTATTTTGTTTCAGAGCTTTTAAGGCGCGTAATTCAGAAGATTTCTATTTAGTTTTAGTAGTTTAGCTGTACGCAACACTTTGGCTACATCTTGCCTGCTTCTAGTTGTCTATCAACATTAATAACCAAAGAAAATACCTGATTTTATTCAGTTAAATTAATAAAACGCAAATCGAAGAAGTTACTGATAGAAATTGCTAAACGTGAAAATGAAAAGTGTTTTAAAGATTGAATTAAACGTTTTTATGGGGTTACTTCGAAAGGGGCAAAATAAATTTGAAAGAATAAATAAATAACATGTGTTTTATTCAAACACTCACCTTGCTTTTTAAACAAATTAATATGTGCTTAAAATATTATTAATCTTATATCTAATGACTACATAAAAACATAAAAAAAACTAGTGAATGCGTAACATCCATAAAAATACAAAACTATGATTTAAAACGTTATTTTTTGATAGCCTGTTATTTTGACCCATTCTCGTATGCAGCAAATCAGCCTTACGTTTTTCATTCAAATTAAAGATTTGCGAACCGTAATACGGCAATTTTCTACAGAAACGCTACAAAGTATTTTTAAAGGCGAGATTCGCGGATGTCAGATTGGGGCCCGGCAGAATTTAATGAAAATTCCTGGAAATTTAGCAGAAACGTTTTAGGCGCAGCGTTCCATCATTAGTAATCTAATCAACTTTATTGCAGAATAAAGGTAGCGAAGGCAACAGGAATAATTTGATTTCTAACTTGCCTGAATGAATCAGCGACGAGTTTGTTCGTTTTGCTTTGCATAATGCTCAATTTCTACCGTTGTTTGTTGCAAACAGCCCCCATCGCAATTTTTGCACTGCACATTAAGATGAAAAATAGCACTGATAACTTTGGACTCTAACATATGGACATTTGAGACTTTTGACCGTGGTTGTACATCTGAAACTTAACATTTTTTTCAGAGGAAGAGAGACTTTAAGATTCAAAATAATAAAATGAACAATTGTAAGGGTCGTGTGTACTTCATAAATGAGAAAAACTAATAACATTTTTAAAATACTTTAAAAGTTTAAATTAAAATATATTCTTACTTTACTTTATTATCTAGCAATTCATTGTCAATGAAATTATAAGAGTGGTACAAGTAAAAACAACTAATCGCGACAAAGATTGTGTTACAGTGATAATTAAAATAAAAAAAGTAAAACAAACTAATTGTGTAGGGCTTTATTTGCTGAACTCCCATTGTATTTAAACAATCACACAATATTTGAAAGAGAAGATCCTATAGTTTCTAATATCGTCGCTAAAGCTCTCATCTAGCACACAGCCGAGCACCAGCGTTAAGTGTAAGTTGTGACTTGTACAACGTAAGTTTTTTTGTATTCGTGAATTTACAATTCTAACACCAAATCGTTGATTGCAGTACAGCGCGCATTTTTTGTTTCAATATTAAGTCTCCAACAAGGAAGAACATTTATTGTTGAAACTATCAAGTTGAGAAAATCGGTTGTTTAAAGTTCCCGACACATACATTAAAATTTAAGATATACGGGTGGATAAGATTTTCATTTTATATAGTTGTGCCTAACCCTTGAACCATAAATCTATCGATAAAAAATTTTCTCATTTGGTCTCGTATTTTTCCCGATTTGAAAGTGAAAATTGCGAAATTTTAAATTTTGTGATTTTTACAGTCCTAATGAATAAAATTTCATTTTAAATTGTTGATCCTAACCCTCTCATGACAAATCTATTGATAAAAAGTCTTGTAAAATACAAGGTAATTTTGTGTTTACTGTTAGTGTGGTTTAGATAAATTTTAAAGAAGTTTCTATTCTTTTTCTGAATTTTATGTATAAAAGGACACAAAATCTTTATTTTTCTGGGGTACCATGTTAACCAGCTTGTAGTTAGGGGGTTAAGAGCAATGATTTAACATAAAAATCTCATTTAACATACCTACTGGGTCACCGTATACTTCAATATAGCTCAATCGACCCGTAGAGTATGAAAAAACCGCAATCTATTATATCGCTTGTGTTAAAGTACTGTTTACTACTTAAACCATATCGTATAAAATTGTTACAAACTCTTCAGATATACAATAAGCTAAAGCGCGACGAATGTTGTGTCAAATGTCCTAAAACTTAGAATTTTTGCACCTTACAACTTTTTTGTGGGTTAGTAAAAGAAATATTTTACGTATCATATCTCCCAAGAGCAGCGTATTGGGATCACTGCTTTTCTTGATCTATACTTCAGCCTTACCAACTACACCCAACACTATCACAGCTACATTCGCGAATGATACTGCCTTGCTGTTAATTAACAGGGACAAAGCAGTTGCAACACGAAACCTTCAAAATCACTCGGATCTATTACAAAACTGGATTGATAAATGGAAAATTAAGAAAAATGGGACAAAATCAGCGCAAGTCACATTTAATACAAGAAAAATGATATGGCTGTCAGTTTTCCTAAACAATACTCAAATTCCTGTAAGAAATGAAGTTAAATACTTAGAGGTTATATCTAGACCAAAAACTTACTTGGAAAAACATGTCAAAACAAAACGTCAACAAATCCACTTAAAATTTAAAACGATGTCATGGTTAATGAGAAGTAGGTCCAAACTATCACTAAATAACAAATTATTGTTATATAAATATATCCTTAAACCCATATGGACTTATGGGATCCAATTATGGGGATGCACTAAACCTTCAAACCAAAAAATAATTCAAAGGGTCCAGTTTAAAATTCTACGTTCTATCACCAATGCACCATGGTATGTATCGAACTTTACCCTACACGATGACGTAAAAATAAAATAATTTAATCATATTTGTTATTAATTGAAATTTTAAATGGTAAAGTTACAAAATTGAGCTTACCGGATTGGATTATCCTGTTAAACTAAAAGGCAAACATCAAATGTTCTCTGGTCATTGTATGCACAAACGTTTTTAGCGGTCAAGCAGTGCATTATCCTTCTAAATCAGTGGATCAAAATGGCTACCTCCCTGAGGTAAACCCACATGACTCATAATAGCGCATAACTGTGTGGTTAGAAACAGGCTGTAGCCTATATAAAAAGTAAGAAAAGAAGAACTGGAAAGCTTATAATGAGAAATATTTTTATTTTTTAAAACGTTAGCCAAAAATCTGCAAAAATTTTATATCTGCAAGCTAAGGAAAGAAATTGATTTTTAAAAATGTACACTACTTCATTAATGTCAATAAAATTAAAGCTGAAAAACTTAGGTCACACAGCGACAAATATACAAAACACCAAGCAGAACTGAAACACTTTTTCCAATTTTTTTCATTGAACTGGAACTTCCTCCTCAATAATAACAAATTTTACAAAGTGAACTATTTTAACAATAAAAAATTTAATTTGAAAATCGTGTAATATGCAAAAGATACGGACACACAAAAAGTTATTGTCATTTAAATCCGGCATGCGTTAAATGCACAGGAGCTCACACTACTGACCAATGTTCACGAAAAATAAAATCCCGTGACGTCCGATACATCTTATAAGGTAGAAAACATCAAAATAACTACAAAGAACGCATAATTCATAAAATATTGTAGAAAAGAAAATTTCTACTACCAAAACTGCGCAACTGTCCTGTATTTATCAAAACTTACTGATAAGTCAACTAGCAATCATCGATAAGCAAAGAAGACAACCGACAATCTTATACAACTAAATAAAAAATAATCAAAAATGGAAATGCATTTTCACAGGTAGAGAAACCAATAAATGACCTTTAATTACAACTTAATTCTACCAGTCATTCAAATGGTACTGCAAATAATAGTAATAATTAAAAACAGCTACTAATATGATAAAGATTTTGGCTCTAGACTCAAAGTTCAAAAAAAAATCAATTAAAACTCAAAAAATAATCACCAGAAATACGTCTCCTATAAACTGACCAATTCGTCAAGGTTTTGTTGCAAAAAAATATAATCTAATTTATTTCAGACCATTCCCAAGTTCCAATCATGTACTTATCCTATTTTTTTCTTTATTACGCGAACAAATAGACAAAATGGAACTAATTCATATGACTTGTAAACGATAACCTAATGTTTCTTTTAAATCGGAAGAAAACATTGAAACACCTGTCAAGCTAATAAATGACACAGTCCAACAGCGGGATTAAAATGCAACACCTGAACTATCCAAAACTAACACAGCTTACGATTGCTCTCTATTGATTAAGCAACATTTTTTGGAATAAAGAAGGCTTAGAAAAGTAAAGGCCAAATTACCTGAAATAAAACGATTGTTTAATGCAAAACAAGAATTAAAATAGATTAACAACAACAAAAAAACATGTACTTAAACCTTCCGAGTAAACATATACCTATTGAAGATCCCGGTTATTCACTATGAAAAGTGACCAAAAAAATAAGTCATCACCTATCACAGCACAACAGAGAATATGGGCTAGAAGCAGCAAAGAGGAAACACGTCTATTTGCAAAGCACCTCTCCGAAGTTCTTTAGCGACACCCACAAGAAAACTAACTTAAGAAAAATGAACTAATCCAACTACTAAAGATTTTCTACTGACTGAAGTCTCCAGTACCACGTATCAAATGTGCTGAAGTCAAAGACATATTTAAAACTTTACACCCCAAGGAAGCGCTTGGTTGTGACCTGATCACTGGCAAAATTTTTGAAGTGTAGTCCTGTATTAGAAATAAATATCTACTACTTATTGCAATCTCAATGTAAGATGATACAAACTTCTTAATTTTAAAACCAGAGAACTTTCCAAAGAGGTGCAATCATATCACCAATTCAGTTTCAGCCAAATATATTTTATAATAGAATAAGGTCAATAAATTGTTTAAAAACAAACGATATTGCTTCTTTAGACTATTATTCATGTTACGTTTAATCCTCTTTTCTAGACTATTTCCTTCTTGAATTTTACTTGTAAAACAGACACTTCTTGGTTAATGTTCACACTGAGTTTACCGAACCCTATGAAATAAATACTGGAATACTCTAACGTAGTCTTATTGGGCCATTGTCACATTTAACTTATACTGCTGAGGACCTTTTCATAACAGCAGAAGTTCTAATAAAAGCTATTTTTTATTATACACATACTATCGTCCTAAACATTAATAATGATATCGCAGTTGTTGTACAAATTCTATAAAGCGTTCTAAATGAAATAAAATCAACAATGTGTTATTGTAGGCGCAGTATCATTATTTATGATTATAGTATCAATGACGTACTTGATGGTAGTCTTATGCGGTCTGAAGAAATTCTTGAATGGCGTTTTGCTCCTTATTGTCAGTTGATCGTTTCTGTTCCCACCAGTTGGCACGTTTTTAAATGCTCTTTCAAAAAAGTTTCCTTTCCTTGTCGACTAGCGTTAGAACATTTTTACAAAGAGATTTGACTTACAGCACAATACGCTGCCTGTTTGAACATAACTCAAGACTAACCATTTAAGATGGTTATTGTTTATAAAGCCATAAACAAACCGACTTGGCTTTATGAAATTCAACTTTAAGGCACCGCTTCCAAATCTAAAACAGAAACCTTTTTCAGTTCAAAGAGCTGCGCGTGATTTTAAATACACCCTGGTACATATCAAACTCAGTTATTCGACATAGTCTTCAATTTCCAACGATTAAACAATATATTTTAGGAGAAAAGGGTAAAATCATCAATTAAAAAATGGTGAGCATCCTAATGCTAAGATCTCCAATAATAAAAATACCACTAAAGTTGTTGCATTCAACTAGAAAATTATCACTTCGATAGTGGCGGAATAAATTAGAGCCTATGAAATGTTTTCTAAACGTGCGCTGGGAATATTTATGCACCACTTATTTTGCATCCATCAGCGCCTCCTATTATGCACAATAAAAATGTATACCTGCATTTCAACAAGGCCAGCTAAACAGCATCTCAAACCTCACGTTCTTAACAAAATCCCAGCAACGATGCGTTTTCTCTCGCTCCTACAAACTGGGCTACTTTTAGATGCTTTAGACAGTTTACCTTCAGCTATTGTTTTGCGTAGTAGGGTAAATTGAAAGGCTTTTAAGGATAAACCTTCCTTAAGTTTGGATGTTGTTTTTCCTCGGCTAAAGAAAACATTTGAAATAAACTACGTTTTAAAACTAAAACAACATAGTGCGGAACTTTAAAAACAGCACAAGTTATAAACTCTGAACATGAAGTGAAATTATAACTTTGTAAATGAATAATGGATTAAAAGAATAAAAAATCTGCAATAAGCTTTAGTTAACTTAAAAAAAAGATTAATTTTATTTTTTATTGTAAAGCATTTTACATTACCTATATTGTATCGCATTATAATGTCAATAATTTTATTGGGATAATTCACAAACAAATCACAATACCATGTGTAGCTGTACAAAATTGTAAACAAAGCGATTGTAGTTAACTTGTGAATAAAATTATTATAATTAATATAAAACGCAATTTACTCTGATTTAATAAAAACAAAATGAAAATAGATATATAGAGTCTTTGACAATGAACACGTTGATATAAACAGCAAAGTGTCAATAAATGCCTACCATTTGGAGACGACAGTCCCAAATAGCATAAACCTGCGGTGGTTGTGTTTTTTAGTTTTTGACAATTGATTCTTATGCATTTGTAGCGCTGAATCCGAAAATAATCTTCATCTTCAAAAAGTCAAAAATTGCGAAAATCTGATACTATAAGATATAAAACTTTTTTTATAATAAATAAATATAATGCATTCTTATAGCAAAACAGTTGAGAGGTCGGATGAGGAGCGGAAGGGGTTTATTAACCCCTTAAGTTTTCTACAGAAAATTGCTATGAATCAGCCTAATTTTCTATTTTATTACATTTTTCATTTATTTATTTCATTCAACTGAAGATAACATCGAGGAGTACGAATCTGGAGATAGCTATGTACCAGAGCTTTTTTACAGTCTGAACTTACATCTGAGCAAAGAATTTCAGAATTGTTTGGTTTGAGGCTTAAAGACAAGAGCCTGCTAGCAGAACGCACCACATTTTTCTAGTTCAAGCACAGAAATTAGGATTTTCTTCCGTTTTTTTTTTTTTTTTTGAAGAAGGAAAATTAATCTTCTGTACTGAGTACATGGACTTTTGACGCAATTTCATATTCCGCATGAAAACAACGATTGATCATAGATTTGTCCAAAAGAAACCTCAAAATTGCCCTTCTTCATATCTTCGGATATTCTGTTTATTTCAAAGAATGTTACGAAAATGTGGAATTTGTTCTTAATAAAATTAAATACGACAATCATAAGTGGGTTACGTGCGGCGATCTCAAAATAATATCAATCCTTCTAGGACAGCAAGGAGGGTACACAAAGTTTTCTTGTGTGAATGGGATAGCAGAGACAGAGAAAATTATTGGATAAAGAAAGATTGGCCAAAAAGAACTTCAATAAAACCTGAAACCAAAAATGTATCCAGAAAAGCTCTCATGAATCCAAATAAAGTTCTCTTTCCACCTCTGCACATCAAGTTAGGCTTGATGAAGCAACTTGTCAACGCTTTACCAAAAGAAGGGAATGCTTTAAATACATCTGTAACAAATTTCCAGCCTTATCAACCGCCAAACTAAAAAAGAACGTCTTTACTATTCTTAACATTAAAAAACTTCTCAAAAATGGTAATTTTGAGAAACAAATAAAGCTGCAGAAAAAGAAGTCCGAGTGGCGTTTAAAAAAGTAAGAAGGGCTATTTTCCTGAACATATGTGCCGTTAAATAAGAGATGGGTGAGAATTTCATCAAAACATCAAAGAAATAGAAAGGTGGTATCAAGGAAAATAAACTCTACGATCATGGCTGACTACTGCAAGATGTTACACCGAGGTGAACCCCATAGAGAACATAAAAAGAAAAACGCAAAGCAGAGCATGAATCATTGAAAGAAATTTTGACACGCGGAATAAAATTGTAAACGGAGGGGGGGGGGATTTCTAAAGGCATGAAATATCTCAGATATTTAATTAAATAAATAAAATAAATTAATTTAAAAATGCACTGATATAGAAATTTGGGCTAATTTTGCGGCAACTATAAATTAATGGGTTAATAACTCCTCCCCGCGCCGCCCTCTTCAGATTCCCCAATTGATTAATTATAAGAATGCATAGTATAAGCCAAAAAATAAATAAATTATAAGATAAAACGTTTTAGATCTATTTTGAAGTTTCATATTTTTACAATTTTTTGACATTTTACAAATACTAAAATTTACAATTTTCGAAAAATCGTGACGTGATGGAAAGTTCATGTTCGGATTTAGCGCTAAAAAATACATAGAAATCAATTATGGAAAGTTAAAAAACGTGACCCAACCCAAATTTGCAGGCTGGTGTAATTGCTTTGTAGGATCAGTTAGATCGCTTTACTACCTGCAATTATTACACCTTCCATAAATTACAGTTAACTGTAATTGTTTTTATATATATAGCTGCCAGCAATGGTAATAAAGTCAAGATAAACAACAAAAGTCAGAATCAACATAGTCAGTGAAATATTTAAACAAAATCGACGGAGATGCATACGCACAGTCTAAAAGGCCCCCATCGTAGTAGCTAAAATAAACTTGACTTGGTAACACAAGCGTAATACAAATATATGCAGTTCGAAGACAGGTTTTGTACTTAGTTGTAAAAATATTTTAATATCTGCTTGTGCAGTAGAAGCGTTTTATGTATTGATAAGGCCAAGTTTCTTCCCAGAAGTCAGTATTTTCATATATCGAATACCTAATTTCCCGCTTTTCTTTGCGTTTATTTTTTAGTGAAGCTTCATATCTAAAAAATATTTTTTTGTATTAACAAATGGGACCATTTATCTGTTCTATTTATTGTTGTATATTTCATCTGTCTATTAATGAAGTTAATATGAACTGATATGCCTTCATTCAGTTTAATGTTCCATTGGGTAGTCCAACCTTGAAATTTGTTAATGACATTATGTATGTTATTCACGGTTTTTGTAAAGTTTCTTCTTAGTGCCAGTGTAATAGTGTCATTGGGAAAGATAGCTATAATACCATTGTTCTACTATAGAACGTAGAAGACCCGGCCCAGAATGCTACCTAATAGAACTCTAACATTGATTTCTTTAAAATCAAAATAGCTATTACTCTGTTGGATCCGAAACTAAAGTTTTTGATGGATGAAAATGTAAAATATCTGTATATTATTTGGAAAAATAAATCTTAATATACGTTAGATCACGACAGATTTCCTAGAAGGCCTAGGCTATATTTAAGAAGACTGCAAAGCAAATTCTTATTTTTTTAATTGTCTTTCTATTACGAGTAATTGTATAAACTAAATCCTTGTCGAATTCTTACGTTTAAATTTGAAGTGATGGTTTAAGAGGGATATACAATTAGAACTTTCAGAAAAAAAATCCATTTTTTGTTTTATTTTTAATCGATAGCACCGTATTTGAGGAATATTTTACCAAAATTTCAAAACGAAATTCGAAAAATTGTAAAAGTTTCAGCCCTGTGTGCACTCCACTCTCTCTGTATAGAACCTTTCCTTTATTACCTTTTTGTTCGTGTTTTGAAAGCACATATAGAATAGGGATAGGGAATGTACGTTACAGCAGCTACAGTTATAGTCAGTCGAATTTCTTAGTCAGGCGAGTTCCTTTATCCTTCGAATTTCTCCATCAGTCGAGTTTTTCCGTTAGTAGAGTTTTTGCATTGCGTTTACCTCAAAACAACATTTTTCAAATTGGCGTGCGGTATAGCGCAAAAACTATTCAGCCGATCGATTTGAAACTTTGCACACATCTAAACAATGCATTTGCCTTCTAGATGACATCAATTGTTTTTTGATAAATTAAAAAAAATTTATTCACAAAAATTATGAAAATTTTATGAGAAGTTGCAATTTTTTGGTTTAATTGCACGCCATTTTTTTCTTTGCTTTTTTGAAATTTTGGCGATGTCATATAGAAACTACATGTTTCTAAAATAAATTCCAACGGTTTATTTTTTCCAGATCAAAGGCTACGAAGTGCTAGAGTGCACGCCGATTTAAAACTGCTGCCGCAACGATAAGCCACAACTCCGCCATTTTGTTACTTATATTAAAAAAAAATTTTCAAAGTTCATTATATTGTTTTTAAGTATTTACAGTTTCATAAGTGTAAAATGTTAATTTCCAATTTGAAAAAACTCTCAAAAATCGGCTTTTTTATTTTCGTCTACTTGTATATCCCTCCTTAAGACTAGCTTATGCATTATTTTAATAATTTGAACATAACTGGTAGTAATAGTATTAGCCTATATTACGTTTGACGATACCCCTGATTTCAAATCTATGGCAATTTTTATCACTTTCTATAATTTACATATGTCTAACCTCAGCATTGATGAAATTAATTAGCTTAACAAGCGCTTTCCTTAAAAGCTTTCTTACTATTTCATTCATTTTAGATAAAACCTAGAAGATAATCTAAATGTATGTTATATTAATTTTCTTTTATGACATTATTTGACAGCACCAAAGTAATATTTTCTTTATTTTGTCAAATATCTCTTCTTCTTTTTAGAGATTTTCAGGTTGAAAGCTATTTTCCAGGTGAACAGTTTTGTTCCCAGTTTTATGTTTTTTTATTGGTTATATATCATTTCATCATTTTCAATTACAATATAATAACAAAAATCCACATGGTAAATACGGTGCAAGATGCAAGAAACATTTTACGCAGCCCTCTTTAAAATAAACACCTTGGAATTTCACACACTTTTTCCAGTGCCGTTTGCACCACTAAAAACATTTTACAAACTTTTGTGTAGTGTAGTCCTGAATTTCGTTGACAACCTAAAATTTTACCACGATAGGTATCATTCGCAGATCTTCCCTTAAAAATTCATATTCTAATTTTTAGATTTTCCAGCTGATTTTTCAGTTCTTGGATTATCAGTCGATGATTTTAATGATCGTAGGTTGTACACTTTTAATAATTTTCAGTATTCTGCTCGTTGTTAGTATTCCAGAAAATATATTGGTTTCAACAAATGCTTAGTTATCTCCGAATCGTTCATGCCTTTATTCATGTTCACTCATTGGATAGCTTATAAAAAAAACTTTTAAATTATCAAAATATTTTTCCGGACAATTCTTCTAACTTAGCACAAAGTTTGATGTAGATTTGATGCCTTACTCACATACTACATATATTCACTAATACACGTCTAACTCACAACTTACTTTACCAGTAAAAACATTCTCATTCACGCATGCGCAATACAATTTACTCTCGTAAACTAGCAAATTAGAACAGGACCGCGTGAACGGTTTTCGTTATATTAACATTGGCTTGATGGTTCAATTTAGTTTTATTTTAAGCGTCTCTGGTTTTCTTTTCCTTTGATTTTATCTTTTTTATTAGTAATTTCCTACAGGGACCGAGGAAAGCCGAGAACCAGATGGAGAAACGACATCGATAAGGTCGCAGAAGCACAATGGATCGGAACGACGGCGGATCGAATGGCATAGCGACAGCTTGGGGAGGCGTATGTCCAGAGATAGATTGCTTAAATAGGGATAAGCTGCACTCTCTTAGCCCATTTTTTAATGTTTATCGTGCATCTATAAGCAGTTTTCAAGATGTTTTTTAAATCTTGATTTCCAATTTCTCTTTCTTTTAAAAAACACATTTAGTTTTATTTTTTCACGACGCAATTATTTAAAGCTTGTCTAATTGGTAAATTTATTAACTAATAATACAGCAGTGGCTTTCAATTTCAAACTAAAAGTGAAATATTAATCTAAGTATTCAAAAATTTTACATTTTAAGAAAACCATATGCACATTGATGCAGTTAGTCTAAATAAGACAACTGATTAGCGTCAAAGAGAAAGTGCAAAAGATATGAAACTTTTCGTTTGGGAAAATTTGCTTTAAAACAAAAATATCCACGCCAGAACCTTTACTTTTGAATTAAAAATCGTTTGTCTTCACATGAAATTTCGAATTTCATAAAAATATTGCTGTTAAATTTTAAAATTTAATAACTGAGGAAAATGTGAACCAAGGGTTAGTTGATTGTAAATGGTTTTAGATAAGACTTTATAGAAACCAAAGTAATCACAGTATTAATGACGTTTCCCTGATTTCGTAAATATTGAATATGGCAAAATATTGATCTTCCACTAACTTTAAGGATTTTAAATGGATAAGTTTGACGTCTCTTATTAATTTTACTTTTAAAACAAACCGTGTGTCAGTATTCTATCAATTATAGTTGTAAAATTAATCACTCGTGAAATTTTATATAAAATTACTACGAAAGCTTACTGTATGTTATGGAAAGTTTGCAGTATTGAGTGAGTGGTTTTAAAAAAATATGCCTAAAGAAAAATACTTTAAAGTGATAAAATTTAAATAATTGCATCATTTATCTACAAATCTGCAAAAAAAGATTAAATTTTTTCAGATTTTTCAAATGGAATTGCCTGAATAAATTATGTACGAAGTAACATATATTTAGTGAAAAGTCACAGAACAAAATCTTGTAATATATGATAAATTTCAAAAGGGATATGAAAGTAAAGGCGTCAAAAACCCCACAGTGATTACAAATGCTAGACTACAGTTCCAGATTTTACAGATTTATTGGGGAAACCTCTAGTTGCTTATAAAATTTGTTAGAAATTCTTAGGAAAAGCAACAATTTATATGTTATAAAACAATTGTAAATAGTATGACAATTTATCTATGTGTTTTAGATCAAAATAAATATTTGCGTGGCATAATATGTCAAACAGTTACATAGAAAGGACTAATGTTTATTTAAAGAAAAATCAATAGCTTAGAAGAATTGCAATACACTTCATATATATTTCATACTATTTATACTTTGTAAATCTAGTATAATAATAAATTTTCTCTAATAGAATTAGAATCCAATATTATTTTAGTATAATACCTTTTCTTATAACAATTATCTTACTGCATGTTTCATGTAATGGGTTTTCAGGTACACGCCAAACTATGCAGTAACTCTTTGAATATTCGTAAGAGCAACAACTTTAACACAAGCTTCAGAACTTTGAGTGCTTCGTCTCGAATTAAATATTTCATAAATTTTCAACTAAATTCTGCCCTTACTGTACTGTGGCTTCATTAATAACCAAATACAATTAAATGTAGCAAAAAAACAGAATCATTTCTTTACAGAATCTTTTTAACCCTTGTTGAGACTGTTAAACTGCGATTGCGGCAACATGACACGTTTAAATTTTTTTTTATAGAATTTATAAATCAAAAGATAGTTCGTCAGGCTGCACCAGACCTTGCCTAACACATCAACGTAGTAGCAAAGGATTGTAGAGGAGCGCAAACTGCGTAGGATGTGGTAGGGATCAATGCACCAAAGTGACAAAAGAGCCCTCAATATGATTTTCGTTGAGTTTAAAAATTCTTTATCTAAATTTAAAAGCCAGAACCAGATTAGTATTAGCTATAGAGGGCCACGAGATACTTAAAACGTCATAGAAAAAATAAAGCTCTAATTTGCACTTCAACAACACAGACAAAAATAACAAAGAGAAGCCGTTGACCTTCGCAGAATATTTAGTCAATGTGTTCACACTGTTTCTAACAGAAATCTATAAACTGCTGGAAATTCTGTATTAAATAAGCCCTCAAATCAAAAAATTCAAAGTTGCGCAAGCAAAAACTACATTATCATCAGCTTTCAGAATTAAACCATTTTGGTTTGTTCTCTCCAATGTTATTGGTCAATTTTTAGTAATAAGTAGAAAATTTGCAGTTCTTTGCATACCTGCTCATTTCATTTTTTGATCTAATAGCGTATATTCAGCTACTCATTTAAGAAACTTTATTTCTATAGATTTTATTGCGTTCCTTTCTCTTTGCGTAAGAGTCCAATTGCCCGAGTCATATGATAGCAGTGAGAAATTTTAATGTTGTATCTTTGCTTCCTAGCCGTAGGTGACTTCTAATGGGTTCGCACATTTGTCTAAATTTATTTATTTTATTATATACATCTTTATTGTTTGCGTATGTAACGTTGAAGCCCAAATAATTGAAACAGCTTATTTGCTCAATGTGTTTTCATGAATAATAATTTTAGCTCATTAGATTTTTTTAAAAGCTAGAATTTTAGTTTTGGAGAGGAGATTTCTAAATTGCATTGCTGTGATGTATTGCTTAATGTGTCTAGCGTATATTGCAGATTATATTTTGTAGTTGCAAAGACTTTCTGATCATTAACAAAAAAAATAGTTGAGAACAGTTTCACTTTATTAAAAGAGTATTGAACGTTAGAGACATAGACATAAAAAGTTAAAATTATAAAAAAAATTAATTGACAAAAATATAGACCTAGCTATAATTGCAAAAATAAAAAAACAACAAGGGCCGACAGAATTAGAACATTATATAATGTCGTATAGTAAACTATTTGCTAGTCAACACGCGGCAACGGGTGTAGCAATTCTCATAAATAAAAAACGGAAAGATAAAATCAACAAATATGTTATTGTAAATGATTAATGACACTTCAATATAAAACGCCAAAAAGATACACTACAGTCATACACGCCTATAGTCCAAAAAACAATATTGGAAAAGACAGAAAAATTTTAGAAAATAATCGAGGGAAATTTAAACTCTAGGGTAGGCAATATACCAATAGAAAATATGATGGAATCATATGGAGAAGAAAATCATACGGAAACATTCACAAATTTAGGAGAAATGCTAAAGGTAAGAAACAATCGACTATGCGTTGGCAACAAAAATTATTAAACCTAGTGCATGACACAAAAGTTTATCGAGACCCTGAATTAAACTCAGAGCACTTCTTACTCATATCCAAAATTGGTATATCTTCTATGTGGAATCAAAACTTCAAAATTTTGCAGTAGATGCCAAAACGAAAGTATAAAAGTATTGTACCAAAATAGGATATTATTATACCTCCAACAAAAAAACGGGCAGGAGAAACATAAACCAAGAAAAAGAATAAAAATTTAATAATTCAAACCACTACAGAGATCTTAGGGACAAGAACTAAAAAATTCAACAATAAAAGATTAAAATTTTGGAATAAAGAACTAGAGCGACACAGAATAAGAAAACAGGGTACGTATCTAAATTATCTTAATGCAAAAACAGATAAAGAAAGAATACAATTACAAGAAAGCAGTAGTAGAAAGAGAAGTACAAATAGATAAGGGAGAAGTAAATGATATTGATAAGACATTTACGGAACACAAAGGAAAACTTAAAAATATCAAAATATTACTATAATATAATAGAACCAGTTTGATTGTATTTTCGCAAGTAAATGCAGAACAGAACACACCATATATTGTGGCCTGCATGTACCTGCCGGTATGCAGATTCCCGTATATTTCAACCGGCGGTTTTTTTTTGTAACCTATGAAAAACAAGCTAAAAAGTAACGGTTTTTGACGACGGCAATCTAGTCTCAATAATAATAAGACTTAATACAATCAGCAAAAAAACTTGGCTACATCACTTCAAAAAAAAGAGGAACAAGAGATCGCATAAACATTTATAAATAAAGATGTAGTTTCTGTTACAATGGATTAATTTAAATTCTAGTACAATATTAAACTTATAAAACATGTTTTGGCTGCGCCATACATACAACTATTAGATTTTATAAACACCTGTTAGCGTTTTGTTATATACCAAAAAATTGAAAAGTCGCTACAATAACACCTACATTCAAACATGGCAGCCGTAAAGACTGCAATAACTATAGAAGAATCAGTCTACTTAATATATGTTATGAAGTATATGTCATATTGACAAGGCGGTTCAGGAAAGGTAGACAATAATTCAATCTATATATACGTGGTCTTTATAGACCAGCAAAAAAAAAAACACCACTGACAAAAAAATAAGCCCACATAAAGTCTCGACAAAAAATAACAAGCAAGATTCCCGAAGACTAGCACAAAGAGACTATCAATTTAGAACCCCTTCTTAACACAACATTAAGATTCTAATATTTTCCTGATCAATAAAAAAATGTCATAACCGTACCAAATCTAAAACCAGCTAAATTCGAAGAAGAACCTGCGTCATAAAGACCAGTTTGCTTGATGCCACTATTGTGTGTTTGAGAAGATGTTTCTAGAGCAACTATTGTATAATTATATTTTACCAAATAGACAATTTAGTTGTCAAAAAATCAAGTAGTAGCCAAAATTATTAAAGACTTAGAAGAGCAAAAGTACTGCGCTGCAGTGTTACTCAACGCCAAGCAAGACTTTAATAAGGTAAAATTCTAAGTACAGATTACTTTAAAATCTAGAAATCATACCTAACTAATAGGAGTTTTATTGTCAGATGTGGCAACAAGCCAACAATTGCTTATTTCGTTAACTTAGGAGTCCCTCATGATGCTGTGATAGGCCCATTCCTGTACCTGGTATGCTACAGACTTTCCGACGATTAGCAACATGGTCGCTACCTTCGCCGATAATACTACTTTATTATCGTCGTACACTAGCCCACGTTAGGTATCTTATCAATTACAAATCATTCTCTAATGTGGCTCCAGAAATAATCGTACGTTGTCATAGTTAGGCAAGCACTTCTTCTAGATGTTAAATGCACCCGAAGTGTGACAGTGAGAACACCCAATACCATTTTGATTAAAAACGGAAAACAAGATTTTGGGCAGTTTAATTAGTGCTTGGGGAAAAGTCTCATCATAGAACTACGTTCAGTTGGAATGGGAAGTTGTGAAAGGTCTAAAAGACACCCTGAACTCAGGACGCCCGTTTTCGTTTGACACGCATAATGGAATTGGATAAGCATATAAGCTATTGCTAGATGGAAAAGAATTTAGACAATTCTAGGCCAATAGCATGGCGCGTTTTATGGCGACGCAAAGTGCTCAATGAATGCAATATTTTATTTATAAGCGTAGAACGAGATAAAACTCGGCTTTATTTTTGTTGCATGTCTACTAAAGCTCAAAATAAAGTATGGGCCTTTGAAAGTAAAAATACACTCAAAACTACAGATCCGTGAAGATGAAAATAGTGGCCGTTTTTTTAGAACTAGGAAACGTGGTAAACTTCATTTGATGACTATTTATAAAGGGTACAGAAGTACAGAGAGAAAATATATTGATAAATTAGGTAAATTAAGAATCTACTGCAAAATTTTTGTAGTGTTTTCTAGCTAAATCATAATATGTATAGCTATACACCGAAAACATTTGAAGTTATGAAAACATAAAGGACTACCATTGTTAGTAAAAAATAGATGAGTCTATATGCAAAGATTACATCAAAGAACAATAAAATTTGAAATAATTTGTATTAATGTATTATTCTACTTATATAACAATATAATCTTATATAACAGTGCACCTAAATTGTAAATTAATAATTATATTATACCAGCTAAGATTATTTTATTTTTTGCCGTTCTTTAGAAACAAGTTTCAAAGGGAACAATAAATCATTCACAACTTTGCTGAAAACAAATGTCGCTTGGATACAAAGTTGTATTGTAATAAGATTTAGATGGATATTACTTTCCTACTGCAACTCCGAAACTCATTTAAAACAGTTATGGGTCGTTTTACGTTTATTTTTCCAGTATGGAGCAAAGTTTATCTAAAATGGGCGTTCGTAACTCACATCCAATAGTTTTCAGTTGAAAATGTTTCGCTGAGATGTAAAGTAGCAGTATAACGGTACGTGTTTGACTTACATAAAGCACTAAAATGTAATAAAAATTGTTATGAGAAGCTAAACGTCGCTGCAATTTCTGAATGTTTATTGTTATAAATTAAACTAGTTTTCCTTAAAGTTTATATTTGAAAATGCATATAACAAAAAAGTTGCATTAGGTAAGACTGATGCAAAAAATGCAATACTATATAAAACAGCACGGTAGAAAAATCTAGTATTTTTATAGTATTATACGAGATTTACTAGAAAATATTTGAGATAAAGGTATTAAACACAGTGAGCATCCAATATGAAGTATGCATTATTAAAGTTATAATAAAATTTCATAAACATTCGCAAACATTTTTTATTACATAATTATTTGAACATTTTTTTAATAAAAAATAAAGCATTCTGTTCGTTCAAAATATAAGTGCTTGCAACACATAACTCTCATAAAGTACTAGCCCTATCGAGGAAGTTGCAAAGCCCCCTAATTTTGTTACAATTACAAATACTTCTTCAATTCTAAAGACGTCCGTAATACTTCATTTCTACTCGCATTTTAAGACCACTTTGTCTAAAACCAATATGTAATAAAACATATGAAAATAAAACATAAAGAGCCACGGGTTCCACAAACCTAAACATTAGTATAATCCGAAACTTTTTAAAGAGGCTAGAAAAACATATAGAAATACATTAATGTGTTTGCAAGTTGCACTGCAAATTACAAGTGATAAAGAATATGTGCTCAGAAAAATGATATTTTGTCATGGACCGCGTGTCTGCGTGTCTCAAAATAATTTAAAAAATCTTCACCTTCATTAACAGTTATCTTAACACAGCTGGGATGCAATTTTATCTTATTTCTATATAAAGAAGACAAGTAAATCCTCCCAGTTGCTGTAGATAACATTTTATGTTGTTTTGTTACGAAACTAGATGCCAGTGGAAACTATTGTTGAATCTTATAACCAGCACTACTTAGTTTTGCAACTAAAGTAGGACGCGAGGCTGCTATCCATGCTACCAGGAACTTCTTGAATAAAAGGAAGTATTCGGGGAGTTATACTTCGGAAAATTAATTTTACTAATGCATTTAACACAATTAAACGGAATGCTATACGTTCTGCGATAAAGATAAGATAATATTATGGATGCTTTGAAATCTTTTTAGTTACCAGCAGCATGACCTTATTGAATTTCTTTGATGGCGCCTATCGATCCAGCACACCACTGAAAAGTTGACTCCTGTATTTGTTTATTTTTACCTAGATAATGGGTTGCTTACTAAAAATTCGGAAAACAAACTAAAAAATTTGATATTATTATTAATAAATGTAGAATGATCAGCTTGCATGTAAATTTATCTAAATGTAAAATATATTTAGTTCTAGTGTGGAAGGAGAGTCTACAATACTTAGACAAACTTTCTCCTGAAATTAAACTGATTTATGGGTTAACTACTTGAGGGGTTTCAGTGGCTAATGCAATTCTACAGGTTGCCTAAAAGTTATCAAATCCGAATTTATTTCGGAATTCCAAATCTTAAGTACCATACCACGAATGAAATTAGAAAGTTTCCTCTTCTCAATTACAGAATATCTTTTTGATTTGCAAATAAATAAAAGTATTGCATGATTTACCAATGTAACGAAGTATCGAGCCACATTTGAAAGAAATTGAAAAGTTCAGATTAAGTCTGACAAAATCTGCCTTCCCTTTTTGTCTATTTGTGAAAGTTGTAATGCAAACTGGTATTCAAGAATCGCCCTAATAAATGTTAATTTATTGGTTTACGTTTTTATGTATTACATACTATTTTTTTAAAGGTTACATTTATTGCTAGATCAACAAATACAATTTTGTTATACATAGCAGTGATGTTGTGTAAATTATATACATGACTTTGATTACATAACATAAGGAGACTTTTAGCTGTCTCAGCAAACATTTCAGTGACTGTTTCAGTAATTTTCACGATCGGTTAATATAATGTCCTGAGGTAGTTGACGTTTGAGTCTTGTGTGTATCTTTGTTCGAAAGAGTTCATAATGAACCGCACCACTACACGCACTTGAGTTGATTATAAACTTTTGCACTTTTTTAATGTAGTCTTCAATGGGCATGATTCCTAATTCTTGGTGTAGCTGTGTGTTCCGAATGTACCAGGGCGCGTTGACTGCAATTCGTAGCACTTTGTTTTGGAACCTCTGTATTTTGCGTAAGTTGGTTTGAGACGTGTTGCACCATATCGGTGATCCATATAGTATTAGTGGTCGTAGCAGGGTTTTGTATAACAGCATAGTGCATTCAATTTTAGGAAGATTTACGGTTAATTAGTGGGTACAGCTGTTTGAGTCTGGCATATCCCTGGATTAATTTCTGGTTAATGTGAAAGCCCCAACTCAGCCGTGTGTCCAGGTAAATACCGAGGTATTTGACTGCTGAATCGTTGGATTTCCACGGTATTGGTTTATTATTAATGTGAACTAGGTTGGGATTCGTGATTCGTCTAAGAGTAAATATTTTTGCTTGGCATTTATCTGGGTTTATTTGGGTATTCCACTGTTGAAACCAGCGAGAAAGCTGGTTTGTGGCTTGTTGGAGAGCTTGTACTGCTTCGTCCAATGACGATGCTTGAGTGAAGATGGCTGTGTCATCCGCAAAGGTGGCGAGAGTTGTCTTAGTTTCAGACAGGTCAGAGGTGTAAATGGAGAATAGGACTGGAACCAGGACGCTGCCCTGCGGAACACCTGCATGGATATTTTTGGTTTGTGATAGCGTGGAGTTCACTCGTACAACAAAGGTTCTGTTTTCGACAAATGAGAATAAAATGGCTTTTAGGTAGGGAGGCATGTCAATATTTAGGATTTTTAGCTTTAAACCTTCAAGCCATACTCTGTCAAAGGCCTGTGAGATGTCTAGAAATAAGGC
The DNA here is from genome assembly GCA_036346155.1 of Sinelater perroti. NCBI lineage: Eukaryota > Metazoa > Arthropoda > Insecta > Coleoptera > Elateridae > Sinelater > Sinelater perroti. The sequence goes on from JARFIY010000276.1 coordinate 2,321,941, forward strand.
CGCAGTGTAGACTTTGTTTTCATAGCCACGCTCGATAAGTTCGCTTATACGTTGTATTTGATGATATGTAGAGTGGCCTTTTCTAAATCCGAATTGAAAGGTAGGGATTGTGTTTTGGTTTTCAATAACGGAATTTAGTCTAACTTGAATTATTCTTTCCAGCAGTTTGGATAGGGTGGTGAGAAGACTTATTGGCCTATAACTACTTATTTTTGTTTTGTTTTGCCCGGTTTTGGAAACATTAGAATTTGGGCATGTTTCCATGCTAGAAAGTAGCCTAGCCTTAGGCAGGCATTAAAGATTGTGCTTAGGCTGGCTAGGGCTTTCTTGGGAAGGTGCTGGAGAATAGAATTTGTGAGTAGATCATGTCCGGGAGACTTTTTGGTTGAGAGTGTGTCTATGTGAGTTTTAAGTTCCTCGGGGGAGGTGGGCTTAATTCTATCGGGGTGCGGCACGTTTGTTTCAATGCAGGTTATCGTGTGGTTAAGGTGTGTTGGAGTGCAAGTGATGATAGGAGTGAAGATCCTTTCAAGGTGTAGGGCGAAAGCGGAAGCTTTATCTTCATCTGTTATGTAGTTGTCAGTGCCTGTGTCGTTTGTTAGTGTAGGCATTTCATCTCTTTGATTTAGGATCTTTTTTGTTGTTTTCCATAACCCCCTGTCCCCTGGGCTAAAGTTGGCTATGTGTTGTTGATAGGTGTTGACTCTGAGTAGATCGAGTTCTCTTTTAATCCTATGGGCAAGGTTGTTTAGTCGGTTTTTGATTGAAGGACTTCTAGTTCGTTGCCATTCACGCCTGAGTTGACTTTTCTCGTTGATTAGGTTAATTAGATGCCTCGGAGGGTAATTGTACTCTGGTAGGGCTGTTACACGCGCTGGTGTGCATGCTTGTCGTGCACTATCGCTAATCAATGTGGTGAGATTGGCAATCGTTGCGTCAATATCTTCTTGGTTATGGATATTTGTGGGGCATGATATTTTGTTTTCTAGTATTTTTCAAATTGATCCCAGTTCATTTTGCCGTTTATTAGCTTCGGTACTGGTTGTTTCGGTACTGGGTTATTTGTAAAGGACACTAAGACAGGAATGTGGTCTGAGTTGAGTTCGGTTATGACTTGTTGGTACAGCGGCTTGTTAAAATTCTTCTGCAGAACTATGTCAAGTATGTCTGGCTCGTGGTCTCTTCGATACGGGTAATAAGTGTACTCGTCCGGTGCTAATATCTGAAAGGAATTTGCTGTTGCCAAATTCTCTAACTTTTTACCCTCAGGATTGGATGCTCTGCAGCCCCATAAGGTATGTTTGGCATTTATATCACCAATGACCAATAGCGGCTGATTTGTATTAAATATTGTTTGTATGTCTTCGGGTACTAGTTTTTTATTTGGCTACCTGTAGGCGCTTGCTACTGTTACTGTACTATTGTCATCATATATCAATATTTAAATTAGGGATGTCGGGCAGTCGCGTATGCTTAAACCTTCTTTTTATTAGAATTGCTACCCCTCCTGACGCAATCGGGTCGTTCCGGTCCTTTTGATAGACGTGGTAACCTGGGATATTAAAGCTGGTTATGTCATCTAGGTGCGTCTCAGTAATGCAAGCGATGTCTACTTTGTGTCTAGCTAGGAAGGCAATGATTAGGGATCGTTGGTTTTGGAGGCCATTAGCATTCCAGTTGAGGATTGTTAAGCACTGAATTGGTTTTGGTTGGTTATGGTCCATTAAAGAGCATGGGTAGGAGAGTATTTGTGATAAACGATTTAATTTGATCGAGGTGAGGTGTGAGTAGTTCAAGGAGGAGCTGTATAATGTTGTTGGCTGGGTCTGATTTGATGGTGTTGTGATTAAGTCCACTTTGGGTTCTGCTTGCATAGGTCTGTTCGTTGTTAACTTCCGAATTTCGGAAGTAGTTGGGTTTTGGGGTGGGGATCGAGGTTTTGGTACGTTGGCGCAGTAATTTAATATGGTGGGGACAACCGCGATAATTTGCACTGTGGCCTCCTCCACAGTTTGCACATTTTGGTGGGTCATTAGGTCGTTTTTTACATTCTGTATGTTGATGGTCGCCTGCGCATTTAACGCAGGTATATTTTTGAGTGCAGTAGTTTTGGTATGTCCATACTGCTGACATCTATAGCATTGGGGATGATCTTGGATTTTCTTCTTTCTTCGACTGTTACTATAGAGTAGAATATTGCTTTTAACGTGAATATACGTTTTGCTTCTTCGTTTTTGGCGAGGTCAACTGCGCAGACTGGCAGCGGTTTTTTTTCTTTTGTGTACATTCGTGCTACTTTTAGAACTGGAATTTTATTGGTTATGAGTTCGTTTTTGATTTCCTGGTCTGTTAAGGAAAGTGGTACATTTTTGATGACTACTGATAAGGGTTTATCGTTGGGATTTTGGTAAGTGTGGTACTGTATTTGGTTATCACTGTAGAATTTAGTTAATTTCCGATAATCTTCGTCTTTTGTTAAGTTTATTCGTAGTGTGGATACGTTGTAGGTAGTTGTGAACGCACCAGTTCCGTGTTTTTTGATGTCTTCTACAAGAGCTTGGTGATTAACTGCATTGGGCAGATAGATTGGTGGAATTTTAATTTTTGTCGTGTCGGGTGGTTATTTTCTGTTTCTTCTTCAGAAGATTGTTTATCGGTTAGGGAAGTTTCCAGGTGTGGCAGAAGATAGTATTTATTGTTTTCTAGGAGGTTTTGAGCTGTCCATGCATAACGTTTTTGAACTTCATTTATAGGTGGTGACAGATCGCCGAATTTGCGCTTTTCTTGCGCTGTTTGATCCATTTTAATTGCATGGGTTGCAATTTTTATTGAAATATATTAAAATAAAATCAATTTTAAACTTACTGCGTTTGTAACGAGTTGATATAGCTAAGGTCAAGCGTATCGCACTGTTATCGGACGGCGTACGTGACATCCGAACCGGTTCACTGCTCGTACTCGACTCACATACTATTTTATAACCTAATAGTTTTATTTCAATGGAGATTATAAATCAATTCTCTATATGTTGTATCGATAATCATACACGTATATGGAACAAGGTCTTTAATGTAAATTCGGAATTTTTTAGGCTTCATTGCAGGAAAACGGTAAGTCAGTCTTATGTACATTCGCTATCCCTTCTTAGGTAACACAACAGATTAGCTTCGCATAATAAACAACCTATAAATGTCGGTAAAATGAGACGAGAATACGACTGCAGACTATCAAAAGACCTATGTTTAGGATATAGCCAAAAAGTACATGGAATCTGATTACCAATAGAAGGTAACTGCTAACAGATTTAATTGCAAGAGAAGTGATAAATAAGATCGATCAGGATTCTGGACGAAGCATAACTGACCTGACAAAATAAATGGGTGTGGCGAAGTCGACGGTCAGTTTAGCAGTACACCATAACCTGCACTGCAAGTTTTTTGTCTTGAAAATCCCCAACTATTAATTGCGAAAAACAAGTTGGACAAGAAATTCGAGGCCTAAGTACTGCTGAACGACATCAAGCACGACAGCGTTAGACAGGAAAATCAATCGACAAAATAATCGTTGGAGTACAGTCATACATACAAAGTTTCTCGCTTCTGTAATGATGTTTGGACTTGTGAACAGCGAAGCGGATGTCGTAGCGCCCTACTTCTTTGAAAAATTCCTGAAAGTGACCGTCAACAGTTATATCAACGTGTTGGAGATAGTTGTCTCACCTTGGATAAAGAAGATGGCCGCTGTGTGGGAGTACCCCACAAGGTAAGATAAACCCAGATATGGCTACACAACAATTTGTATTGTCAATGATCCCTTGATTTATAGATACTCTTCAACCCTGACTACAATCCTCTTGACTACTATGTATGGGGCGTGGTTGAGGAAAAATCAATGAGTGGTACCATAATGTTAAAGACAGCTTAAAGGCCTTTACCATAGAGGTAGTAATATACGTAGGCAGTCTGAAAGGTTTTGAGCCTCAACATAAAGATAGTTCTACTCGTGATAACCATTCTAAGACTACAATCGTGCAAGCTTTGAAAGATACCTGTAAAAAATTTGCCATTTCAGTTGTTGTTAGGCAATCATTTGATCAGTCGATGCCACTGATTTTGTAAAAAAGAAACGAATACCGTGCCATAATTTAATACTTGCATTTGAAACGAAATACGACTAGGCATGGTAAAACCGAGTTAGACGGCGTTGATGGAAACTTTGTTCCATAATTTGCCAATGTGAAAAAATGGACAGCTGAATTTCAGCGTAGTCGTACCAGCTTGGCTGATGATAGCCGTTTTGGGACGGCCAACAACTGCGACTTCCACCGATAACACCAAAAAGTTTATCAAATGGAACTGGACGATCGTTAAATAATCGATCGTTAGGAAAATAGCAGAGGCTGTGGGCATATCGAAAGAACGCGTTTGTCATATATGGACTGAAGAATTGGGCATGAGAAATTTATCCGCGCGTAAAAATTCATGAGTATGAACATTTTTAAGGCCCTACTTAAGCGGTTTGAATCAGAGTTTTCGCGTCGATTTATAACTGTCGATAAACTTTGGAAAAGAACAGTCAAAACACTGAACTGCAAAGGACAAACCTGCTCCAAAAAAGGCGAAGACAGCCTGGAAGGTGATGGCAACTGTTTTTTGAGATAGTTAGGGAATTCTGTTCATTAACTACTTAAAAAAAGAGAAAAACAATAACAGCGCCATACTACGCATCGTTATTAGACCAGTTGAAGGCAGCAATTGCTGAAAAACGGAAAAAATTCACAAATTGCAGTTTGCATTTATTGACCACCCAGTACAGTCATCAAATTTAACTCCTAGTCACTACTTTTTGTTTCCTAAGCTCAAAGTTTGGTTCGGAGGACAGAAATTTTCATCAAATGAGGAATTTATAGCAACGTAGATGACTATTTTGCAGAGAAAAATTACCGCTATTATTTGGACGGATTAAAGAGGTTGAAGTATCGCTGGAAAAAATGTACCAACCTAGAAAAGGACTACGTTAAAAAATAAAATTAAATTTAACAGAAAAAATACTTGTTTCTATGTTAAGCTCAAAATTTTTTACACTCCCCACGTATAAGGATAAATAGGAGGTGAATAACATTGAAAAAGGAAGAATTAGCATTGAATGTTGTTTTTATAGTGGATGGGAGAAAACCGTCTTAACTCCAAAAATAATTACCAAAACTATGATATCGCTCTAAATATCAGACGACTTAAGTGCAAGAGGTTTAAAAAACAGTTTTATTTTTTAATAAAGAAACTAAATATTAATAATGTACTTGCAAGATGAATAAGTAGACCAAGTGCATTGAATCAAAAGAAATACGCCTAAAAAATAAAGTTAATTCTATACTTAAAATTGTAATAGGTTGTAAAAGAAACTTTATGCACAAATTAATGCCAATTTTGCCTTAAAACTTTGAAAGCATATTCCAATAGCTCGCTGAGCATTTACTGTTCTTTCGTTTGGAAGCATTTCAAAGTGCATAATGCCATCAGCATTTTACCAAGCCAAAGTCATGTTGTTCTTGTCAAAACTATCCTGCTGAGCAAATGGCAGAAAATTTTTGCCACTAAAAACACAACGTTTACGAAATCGCTATTAACAAGCTAAAATCTTATTGACAGTTTCCTTTGCAGTAATAGCAGATAAAATTCAAAGTTCAACTTTATCATTTGCCATTTAAAGACCAATAATAAAGATTATTCCTATACCATAAAAAAGGAAAATAACAAAAAATGTGTAAAACCCAAATATTTTGCAAGCGTTATAGAATTATGACCCTGTTTATACAATCAGTTGATTATTCTAGAAGCATTACCTTATGCTAAATTCTAATAATGACCATCTTAGAAAAGCACCTTCTACATTCATTAGATGCAGTTGACATATTCATTACAAGTGCAACAATTCTTACTTTTATATGATATGGCCGTACATTTTGTAACTGAATAACCAGGTATCTTATAACAAAGTTAAAATTTTAGAATAAATAAAAGAGGAAAAGCAAAAATTTATACTAGAGACAATTTGGATTTAGTTACTTTCACCAATAGCCGCAACAACTGTTCCCAAAATACACATCAATAATAATACCATTTCCACTAAACTCAATTAGAACTCCATCTGCACCAATGGATTACATTAAAACTCATATTCAATCTAAAAACATTATCAAATATCACAAATTTCTACAGGAACAAAATATCGTTGTATAGGAACAGTAAAATAATCTCCCTTTTTCGAAACACCAACAAAAGAGCAGCACAGATTCTGTTCAATATTTTATTGCACTGTAACACAAAATAATGTTAGCTACATATTTAGTAATCAGTTTTGATGATATCGTCGAAATGTTTGCCTCCACGTGCAATACGCTTTTGTTATTTTAATTAGTAGTTCTGCGCTCGCGTTGCGAATAACATCCTTTAATTCTTCAATAGCCCGCGGCCTGCGTTGAAAAACTTCAACCTTCAGGTGTCCTCATGGAAAGAAATTACAAGACGACAGATCTGATGACCTGGTCAGCCTTGAGATGTCACCACATAACAGATGAGGCGGCTTCAACATTTGTCCCAGAATTATGATATTTATGCCAGTATAGATATACATTATCTATCTTCATAGATATGCAAATCAGTAATTCCAAATGCTACAGAACAGATAACTTTGATGTCGACATTGACGTTGGTGGCTATGTTGGGAGTCAAAAATTGGTCGTCAACTCTCTTTACGGTAATTTGGCGGATGGGGCCTTTGAAACCACCTCATTAAGGAAACAATCTTTAGGCGCTCGTAGCAGATGCCTCTGTCTACCTCACAGTTGAAGAGATCATAGATAAGGGAGTTTTCGTAGCCTTTGATGTGGTTGTACGGATGGTTAGTGGGCTGAGAGATAACTTTCTTAACGTTAATGGTTGGCATGCTAATATTCCGATAGGAGATAAAATTTTGTACAGACCGAAGATCCTATTTAACCCCTTTTAGTGTGTTCCTATATAAAAGCAATAAAATACATTCTATAAGTGTACATCAGAAAAGTGCACAAATTTACTAAAAAGCAATATATGTTGTTTGTATAATAAAACGCATTATTTTGCAATTCATTGTTGAGCTGCGTAATCTAATCTAGACAAATATGACCAAAACCACGTTAATGGTGGAAACAGAAAAGCATCTAATATATGGTTCCTTTTCTACGCTTAATATTTTCCTGTATAATTGAGTAAAATTTAAAAATGTAAAACATAAATAATTGTATTACAGAGCTTTGCCCTTTAAGGTGGCTACTACCCTATTGCCTAGACATTAAAGCAATTATGCTTATCTATAAAACACACTTAATTTTTCCATCCGTTAAAATGGTACTAAATTAAGTGGTGCATAGACATACAGTTAAAATAATATGAAAATAAATAAGCAGCTAAATAGTTTGTAATTCCAATAACTAATAATGTCATTTTATAAATTTGTTCTCTTATCTTAGTAGTTATAAGTGTATTTATGAAATTATAACCCATTAACAGTTAAAATAATTTCTATTAAATTATATGTTCTACTCATATATTACATTACATCTAAATGTACAGAATTACTCGGGTTATACCATAACAGTTAGCTACATACATATAATACTATGACCCGACTCAAGTAGCTTGTAATATTATGCGTAGGACTCTATATCACCTTAATTAACTCGCACACCTAACTACTTTGCACAGTTAAGTTACTGTGGTAATTTAACGTGGAGCTTTAAAAATATCAGTATGATAATATTTAACACTGTGCAAAACAGAAATACTGATAGCAGCAAAGTCTATTTCAAAAGTTTTATAATTTTAGGTAATTTAATAAACTGCCATAAAAAATATTCTAACTTTGTAACACGTGGTCTAAAATTGTATTTATATTTATATATATATATTTATATATATATATATATATATATATATATATATGTATGTATGTATATATAATCCAAAACCAAGGCAAGCAAATGGTTTACCAGCAAGAAATGCAAAAGATTACACAGTACAAAACTAATAAAAGAAAAATTGTATCAGATTAGGTACTAGCGATAAGAAAAGTCAAAAAGGAAGACATGGTTAAATAGTAAATATAAAAAAACTATGAAAAGAAAGAGAGAGGTCAATTTGTGATTACCATAAGATAATACTAAATCAGACCTTAGAGCATTATGAAAAATAAGAAAATAAGCCAAGAGTACATGTGAAAGGACATAAAAAAATCTATAAAGTCGATAAAATAAACAGAAAAGAAGAAAATTATCAAAGAAAAGAAATGAGGAATTGCTATGGTGAAATAAAAAATACATGAAAAGAAAACACATAAAAATATAGTTGTAAAAACAAAGAAGGTAAGGTCATAGGCGCCGAAGAAAAGATATTAGAAAGATGGAGAACACACTTTGAAAAGTAACGTAACTAAATAGGTGCTAAATTAGAATGATAAAGTGCAGGAATATCAGGAAGAAAAGGAAACGTAGGAGATATAGAATAACCAACAAAAGAGGAAATGAGCCAAATAATATAAAAAAAAAATTTAAAAAAGAAAAACCTTAACCAGAAATTATGCCAACGCAGAACTAATTAGATATGGAGAAAAGAAGGTAATTCGCGGATTTGTCAAATAATTATACCATTATATAGAAAAGAGAATACAGCTCAGTGATATAATGTACAAGATATACACGAAAATACAGATAAGTGGATACAGGTAGAATTTCGCAAAAATAGATTGACTGCAGGCGAAATATTTACGCTCAAAGAAGTGAAAACTAAATGCTACAAAAATAAAAACAGAAGTATATACAGAATTTACCTATTTTAAAAGAACATATAATTCAGTAATGAGAAAAGAGCTATATGCAGCAATGTAAAAGACATTTCAAAAGAGCTTGTTAGTTTATCAGCAATTACTTTAGAAATTACAAATTTAGAAAATAAGTTAGCAAATCTTCCAACAATAATAAACCAGACGTAAGAAATAAAACTCAGTCACAAACAAATACACCAAATGTCAAAATTCCACCTATCTACCTAGCTAACACCATAAATCACAAAGCCTTAATTAAAGACATACAAAAATTAGCAACTGAAACCTCCACAACAACATGCAATACAATACATTTCGCGTTACCTTAATCAATAAAGAAGAATTTCGAGCACCAACCAAATTTTTCTCAGAAATCCAAGTTCAATATCATACTTATCAAAAGCCAAATGATAAACCCATATATGCAGTTATAAAAAATGTTCCACTTTCTGTCACAGACGAAGAATTCAAATTTGAACTAGCTAGTAAAGTACCGGTAATTAAAGTAACACGTAATAATGCCAGTATTCGCACTAAAACTTACCAATAATGGACAAGCAAAACAAATATATCCACTAAAAGCTCTTTTTCATTCCATAGTTACTGTAGAGGCCAGAAGAAAATTCAGATACTAACAGTATGGCCATATTAAAAATTACTGTAGCATAAATATAAAATGCGCTGGTAAACATCTACAGACTGATTGCCAGAAGAAATTTGACAACCCACTAAAGTATGCTAACTGTGGAGACAACCACAACGCAAACTATCGTGGCTGTACTCGCCACATCACGCTACTAAAACAACGAACACAAACTCAACCCAAAAACTCACTAAATGGTACACAGACCCTTGCAGAGCAACTGAACCATAAATCACTTTGCCTCAACAATTAAAGAAATTGTCTTCTAGCTTCTACGGCACTAAAATGAGCCTGCTAAATCGACTACAATTATCCTCCCAGATACATTATCAACCTCATTAAAAGAAAAGTCAACTTCGACGCGAATGGTAAAAAAACCAGGAATTCCCAACTCAAAAACAGATTAAATAATATAGTGCATTAAGTCAAAAGAGAACCAGATAACTTAAAAATCAACTCATATAAAAATAATAAATAATAAATAAAACATACAGCTGACTTCAGCTCAGGAGATTAGGGCTTTTAAAAAACTACTCGAAAAATTCTAAACCAAAAAGAAGAATTGCCCACTCTATCGACAGAAACCGATAATGTCATGTACTCTTCAGATTCGGAAGAGCTGCTGCATTTGCAATTCACCTTAAAAACACATTAATGCACGCTTACTCACAACCTACAAATCATAAACGATATTGAAAGAAGGTCCCAATACCAGACCGTATTCAGGTGACCAAATCTAATGAACTCATAAATATTATGGAAAAATTCCCAGATAGAAAATCTTCTAATCATTATCATTACAATTCTTAAATACTCCACAAAGAAAACAATAGCTTATCTATACTCTACCTACAATGCCTGCATGAAACTAAATAGGATACTTTCTACAATCTTGCAAACATACACATATTCTAATGTTTAAAAAACCAGGTAAAAAAAAAAAATAAACAGCTACAGATCCATAGGTCTGCTGATAACGCTATCAAAATTTTTAGAAAATTGTGTACAATCACTTATTAGGACATATTGAAAATCTCAACATATTACACAAATTCCAGTTTGGCTTTAGAAAAGGCTATTCAACAAGGTATCAGCTGCAGAGAATCAGCGAGCTTATTGAATGCGGATTCCATAACAAACAATATACGCAGGCATTTGACAAGGTGTGGATCGAAGGCATTAAAAAAAAGATTCTGGACATTGCCATGCCAACATATTTCAAGGCAATCATTTTCTGTTTCTTAGACAACAGAATCTTTGCAGTCAAAGTTATTGCAACCCTGTCTAAAACCCAACAAAGTCAAGCCGGTGTCCCACAAGGCAGCATTTTCAGTCCAGTCCTCTTTAACATATACACCTCTGACTTATCAGAACTTAGTGCAACAGTAGCTACTTTTATGGGTAACACCGCAGTGTTTACTCAAACTGATAATCCTAATAAAGCACCTGCAAAATTAAAGATTACAACTAATAAGCTTTCGCCATGGTCCAAACCCAGATGAATGTCAAACGGAAATCTTTACATTACGAAGACAACAATCTTCCCTGCATACAAATTGATGATAACGAAATACCTTGAAATTTAAAGACACTGCTATCAAATACCTGGGAATATATTTTGATACCCGATTAATTTGGAAATACCACATAAACCAGAAGTTTACACAAAGTTATACTAGACTACAACAACTATGTCCGCCCATTAATTAAAAAAAAGTTATTTACATAAACTACAGAAGTAAAACGGCGATATTAATCGTACAAGAAAATACCTCATTTCAACTGCAATTTCTATAAATTTTAGATTTCGTTATCTACAACGAATGCCACAAACCAATTCACAGTTGTCTGTCAAATCTGACCAGCATTTTTGTGGTATTCAACTTGTGTGGGCTTTTGCTTGCTGTCACACATCAGGATGAAACATTCTTGCCGCAAAAATAATCGTGCAAAATTTTTGATGTGGCTGGCGATCTAATTTGTAATATTGTCAGCTTTTACAATTAATACCACATTTTACTTTCTTGTAATGACGCTGGTTAACAAGATTTTTCCTCATAAAAGGTTTATCATGTTTCCAATTTAGCTTTTTACGCTAAATTCAAATATGCAATCAACATTTTTCTATCATCCACAGTTTTTGTATAGTGATTTTTTTTAGTATAGCATTTTCGAAATCAGGTCTTGTTTTCAACGACACCTTATGTTTGTAAAACAATATTTGAAATTGGACAAAAAAAATTTATAATTATGTGTTTCTGAAATAAATAGAGGAATACCCGAATGATTCAGACATTGTTATGTTGCGACATGGCGCCAGACATGTCTGTTGCATCCGCATGGTGCGATTCATTATAAACAAACCAACATTTCTCAAGTACTCTCTCAGTAAGGTTATAGTCTATTTTATTTACTGTGTTGTATCTAGAGTGCAAGTGATTTGTGTTAGATAGCGAGGGTTGCTACTTCCGTCATTGGACGCCTCTCCCGGTAATTGATAGGGACAGGCCTCTCAGATATTGGTGATACCGGGGAAATTAAATACCAGGGGCGAACCAAAAGCAGTTTGGTAAATGGCAGCAGATTTTCTAATATAAGTTGTAGCCGAGAGGAAAGGCTTCAAAAAGGTACAGCATTAAAACCGGAAAGCAAAACTAAACCAATAGAAAGGTTTCCACACTGCGATGGGGAAAACAACGAAAAAACACTACTATTATTTCCAGGACAATCATGGCTGATATATACAACGGCCCTGAATACGGGTGCCTTTTAAATGAGACAGGGGTAAGAATCTTCCGATCTGCCGCTATCAAAATTGAGGAGAGATCAAACATACACAGAATAGGTACATAGAACATTGAAAGCATGTACAAATCAGAAAAAATACAAAACACCATACAAGCAATAAAAAGGTTAAATGTCCGTATACTGGAAGTTAGTGAAATAATATGGCCAGGGGCCGGAATGTGCACTGTAGATTACTGTAGGGGAAGACAATTACTCAGCATTATAATGGAGTGGCAATAATTGTAACACTCTAAAGTATCTAAGGCTATAGAAAGTGTAGTGCAATACTCGGACAGAATAATCATGATAAAGATACATACAAAGACTATAACTATGAACTTAATGCAAGTGTATGCCTCTACGTTAAAATGCGAATAAGACACTATCGCACAATTCTATAAACACCTTAAACAAGTAATAAAGTTAACAACAAATAACAAAATAAATATACTAATAGGTGATATAAATGCTAAAATTGGACAAGGAAAACAAGAAGACATTATAGGTAATTATAGCCTCGGAGCGCGTAATGAAAGAGAAGGCTTATATGCACAGTTCTGTATAAAAAAAGATAATTACCAACACATACGAAAAACTACCGAAAAGGCGCCTTTATACATGAAATCTCAGATTGTTGTAATCAGATTGATTACATAACCACACACAAAAGATTTAGGAATACCATAAAATCGGTTAAAACATACCCTGAAGCAGATGTACCAACAGATAATAATTTATTGTTGGTTCAAATCAGATTACGATTTAAGAAAATACATAATAAACCAAAAAGAATATCAAAATCAAACAGAGAAAAATTAAAGAATATGGAGGTATGCAAAAACGCTACACAACAAATGGAAAATAATCTTAACAATGAAAATGACAAAGAAGAAGATATATAAATACAGGTAAAGGAAATAAAAAACATAGCCCTTAACATACACAAAACAATATTCAAAGAATAGATACACGATAAAAAACAAGAATGGATAACAGAAGAGATTCTAATACACAACAGAATTTACGAAGGAATTAGAAAAACAATAGGACATACAAAAGTAGAAGGGCACAATAAATAACGATTAGGAATAGAAGAATATGATATAAAAATATGTTTAACCTTCACAAAAAAACAGAATAGGTTTTGGAACTAAAAATAAAGATCAACAGCAGATGTTTAAAAAATAATGAATAGACGATTATAACAGAAAAAAAATATTTTACAGCTATTTAATAGCGAAATACAGAACACGATGTGAAGGATGTAAGAACGGGACCACAGATTACAAAGGACGAAGTAGATAGAGAAATAAGAACAGCAAAGAGTGATAAAACTCTTGGGACAGATGAACTAAATACTGAAATATCAGAAATAACAATGACAATGTTGACCAATTTATTCAATAAAATATGCAGTATAAGAATATTACCAACAGATTGGTTAGAATCTATTTTTATTACGATCCCAAAGGAAAACAGCGCTATTAAATATAAAGACTACCGCACTATTAATTTAATGAGTCATCTTCTGAAAATATTTTTACGCGTCATTTATGCTAGGATATACCAAATAATAAAGGAAAATTTAAGTGAAACACAATTCGGATTCCAAAGCGAAATGGAGACACGGAAAGCTCTTTTCAAAGTGCAAGTGTTGATTTAACAATGTCGGGATATCAAATTTCAACATATATGCCTAATCGACTTTTAAAAGGCCCTCGGCGAGGTAGGAATAAAAAAATGAGAATTGACGATAAAGATTTGCGTATAATTGGTAACCTTTACTGGCATCAAATGGCCACAGTTAAAGTAGGATAACAACTAACAGAAGAAGAAACGTATATTGCCTCCTCTACTCTTCAACTTCTACTCCAAAGAACTATTTAAGGAAGCTTTGTACGATGTAAAGGAGGGAATCAGTAAATGGAAAGATTATCAATAAAGATCTACAAACGCTTACAGAAAGAATCGTTAGAACGTGCAACAAATTACTGCAAAATAATAGCATCCAAATAAATGGGGTACATCTGGAAAGGGTAGGAAAAAGCAATATATCTGGCGTGCAACATAAACAAATTGGGACCCCTCCATAGAGATAAAAAGACGAATTGAATATGCTAGAACTGTATTTCTAAGTATGAAGAAAACCCTATGCTGTCATAATAAAAATTTGCCTCTTCGAATCCGGATGGTTGGAGCGTCTGAATGCTTTTGAAATCTGGGTTTACTGGAGACTTCCGAGAATTGCTTGGACAGATAGAATCACGAATTAAAAAGTAGTAAGGAGAATAAATAAAGAAATGGAAGTCGTCAAAACTGTAAAGATAAAGAAGATAGAATATTTCGGGGACATTATGAGAAAATATGTCATATTACATTTTATAATACAAAAGAAGATAGATATCAGATAAAAAGTTGCATGGTAAGAAAATTTGAGACAATGGTACGGACAATCTACAGTAAAGCTTTTCAAAGCTGCAGTTGACAAGAGCAAAATCGCAAATATCATAGCCAACCATCGATAAGAGTCAAGGCACTTGCAGAAGAAAAAGTAATTAAATATGTCAGGAAAGTGTGAAATCATCCAGATAACTTTTGTTATATATGTGAAAACGTTACATTTAGAGATCAATGGCGAATTATAACTCCGCTGGTTAAAAATGTTATGAACTATATTTTGGCTGAAAAGTGAGTGTCCAGGATAAGAGTTAGACTTCTATACCTGTTTATCTTGTGTTGGCGTTGATGGATTGGGCTAAGGATTCTCGGCATATGAGCTTTGCCATAGTGCCATAGTGTGGCACAAACCACAAGATCATTTATCAGATTGCTATTTTTGTATGACAAAAGTTAAAGAATTATTGGTAAATCCAAACACAAAGTAAATTACCTAAATTTTCATCTACTATGAGACTTATACCTCAAGGTAAAAAGTTACCTGTACCACATCCTTCTGTATATCTAGTTGTAGAAGATGAACCAGAAGTTGCTATAAAAGTTCAAAGTGAAGAGTAGGATGATCCTACCTTTGAAATAAGTATCTTTTCCTGTGAACCTCATCTATTCACACAAGGTAATTTATACGATCTCATTCGAGATTTGAATTTGCCCAAGCTGAAGTTTGGAGCTCTAGACTGAAAAGCTGGAATTTCATTCAGAAAGATACTAAAGCATGTTATTTTTGTAACCGCCAAGAAGAATTTCAAGATTTCTTTTCTAAAGAAAATGATTTAACTTATTGTAACAATACTTACTCTGTGATAGATCTCCTAGGTGATAAACATAAATTAACGGAGTTGAGACTATTCATAGATGCATCAAAAATTAGTGTGAAAGCGATACTTTTGCACAATTTTCTTATTTGCTGATAGCTTATACAACTGCCATAAAAGAAACCTTTAAAAATATGAAAGTTTTATTGGCGAAAATTCCGTATGACATGTATTGTCAGGTTATATGATGCGACCTAATAGTCGTTGCATTGTTAATGGTTTTGCAGCTTGGCTATACCAAATTTTGTTGCTTTTTGCGCGAATGAAACAGTAGGGATAAGAAAAATCATTATATTAAAAAACAATAGCCAAAGCGTGAATAATTGATACCCGAAGAGAAAATTGTTGTACATTCTTCGTTAGTCAAAATTCTATTTTCTCTTCATATCAGGTTAGGACTTTTCAAAACTTTGTTAAGGCAATGGATAAAAATTTCATTATTTGAAAAAAAATTCCACGTCTAAGCCAATTTAAACTCAAAAAAGAAATTTTTGTAGGTCCTCAAATACGACCTTTGGTTAAAAAACCAAAAAGTCAGTGTAGAAAGTATTGAGAAGTGTTACTCAATTTTTTTTTATAAAATCGTAAAGCACTAATCTACTGTGAGAAGGTAGATTAACCGTTACAGTCATACAAAGATATGAGTTGTAATACGTCCTTCAAAACACATTTTTTGGACTCTCATCTAGATATCTTCCCTGAAAATCTTAGTTCTGTCAGCGACGAACAGGAAGAGCATTTTCGCCAAGACATTTCTACAATGGAAAAGAGGTACCAGAGACACCGGAGTGCAAGAATGCTAGCTAATTACTGTTGGACATTGAAAAGGAATGTTAAACACTAAAGAAAGGTAACTTCTCAAATATTTTAGGTAAGTTGCATAGTGTCACGTATACGTGTAAATATACATATTTCTTTCCAATTTAATTTAGGCGGCACAAAAAAATGTGGGTGATGCCACCAAACTAATTATAATTCAGTACGAAAAGTTTTATTAGAATCAGGTATTCTTCCTCGTACACCAGAAAAAAAGTAAAATTTTGTACTCAATGCAATTATCCCACTTACAAATTATTTTATTGTAAAGATCTTCTATACTAAATATATTTTTAAGATAATTTTAAATAGTACTTTTTGTATCACATAACATAACATATTTTCAATTTATTTTGTATCCGTGGTTTGTTTTATTACTATTCGCTTCATTCTTTTAAAAACAGTAAATCAATTTAATTATTAATATTACTCTGGATTTTTTTTTATTTTAATTTCTTGGTCGATAGTTTTCATATACTTCTATTTTTTTTGTATTTAAAATTGTACCTGTTTAGAAAATTAACATATAAATAATTATTATTGAAAAACAATGCCATTATTTTATGTAACTTAATAATCATTACCACTATTATAATTTAGATAAATGTCTTGAGGTAAATTGCCTTTTAATCGCGTATAATCGTATGTATTTTTTTTTTGTTTGAGTTTATAGAACCCAACTCCAATACAGATGTTAGTTTTAAATTTTTGTTTAATTTGTTAATATTTCCAAAATCGTAGATATGTCAAGTTTTAAATGTGTACTTTGGTTCTAAATTTGCGGTCTGAAAGGTAGAATTTCAAGATGTCGAAATACTTTAGTGGGAGGGTTTCCTTGACTTTATATAAGAGACCTGTATGCCAGACCTTATCAAAGGCCTGGCTAACGTCCAGTAGAACTGAAGTACAATAATGTTTTTGTTCAAAAGTGTGGTTAATTACTTGGATTAATCTATGTGTTTGCTGAACACTAATACCTTGGAAATTGTAGGGAGCAAACTAATTGGACGGTATGAGGTTACGTCACTTGGGTTCTTTCCTGGCTTATTTATTAAGATTATTTCTGCCGTTTTTAGCATTGGAGGCCAGTGCTGCAGTTTTAAAATGGCATTAAAAATGTAGGTAGTAAAGAGTATCCCTTTTTCGGCAATTCCCTGAGCATTTTTGGCGTCACACCGTCTGTACCTGGTGCTTTTCGGATGTTAAGATGGTTAAGTTCGTTCTGAACTTCGTGTGGAGTAAAGGATTTAATTCAAAATCGAGATTGTGGAATGTTGAATAAACTTGTTACGACGTCATTAATTATATCTTGATTGTTGGGCTTAAAGACAGATGCGAGATGATTTGCAAAAAGATCAGCCTTTTCTTGGTCGCTTCTCGCCAATTTAGCGTTGTGATCAGCAAGATTTTTTATCGGAGCATTGCGTTCTTTTGGTTTTTTCTTGGATTTAATCGGTCTCTAGATAGAGTTGTCGAATCTATTTAGTCTTGTCACGTAGTCAGTGAAGGATTGTTCACGGAATTCTCTAAGTTGCGCCTTTAATTGATTGCTAATGCGATTCAGTATATTTTTATCCACGGGTGCCTGGGTTGTGTGCCACCTAGACCGTGCCTTCCATTTTTTACCAATTAAATGTTTTATTTCAAGTGGTATTGATTTTGTGGTATTAGCTATTGGCAGAGATGGAGTACTTTCCATAACTGAATGTTTAAGGGTACTTGTGAGGGCATCCAAAGCGTCTTCTAATTCGTTATGGGT
The DNA here is from genome assembly GCA_036346155.1 of Sinelater perroti. Taxonomy (NCBI): domain Eukaryota; kingdom Metazoa; phylum Arthropoda; class Insecta; order Coleoptera; family Elateridae; genus Sinelater; species Sinelater perroti. The sequence goes on from JARFIY010000276.1 coordinate 2,340,074, forward strand.
TTTGAGGCTTGTTTTTAGATTAATCCGTTGTTCCACTTCATTTTTGTATTTATCCCAGTTGGTTTTGTTGTTATGAAGTTTAAGTGTAAAATTCTTAATAATTACGAAAGTACTAATAGTTGCAATTATCGGGGAATGGTCAGATGACAAATCATAACTAGGAAATACTTCCATGTGTGGTGAGGAGATTCCGTTGGTGATGAAGAAGTCCAACAGATCAGGAGTTTTATATGGATCACTGGGCCGGTATGTTGGTTTACCGGTGGACAGAAATAAGTAGTTTTTTTCCTGGATTAGATTGGCTAGCTCACGACCTTTGGTAGTTGTTAGCCGAGAGCCCCAGAGAGTATGTTTACTGTTGAAATCATCTCCATCAATAAATTTGGAGCCGAGTGTGTTGAAGAAGTCCCTGAAGTGGTTGAGTTTCAAGTAGTGCCTAGAAGGGCAATATACTGCAGAAACTGTTATCTCGTAGGATGACGTTTTGACTTTGAGTGAAGTGGCTTGCAAGTGATTTGTTTCATACTTTGGTAAAATGTAGTGACTTATAGTACTTTTTAATAAAATTGCAGTACCTGCATGTGCAGTGTTGTCCGGGTGATTTGTATTATAGGTTAAATAGGATGGAATACGAAAGAAGGATCTGTCGGTAAAGTGCGTTTCGCTAACAAGTAGTATGTCGATTGAATTGTGATGTAGAAAAGTCTCTACTTCGTTTTTGTGTTGAATGATGCCGTTGGCATTCCATTGGGCGATTCGTACAAATTTAGCGAATTTTATTGATGAGCGTTGTAAGCATGGTAAGAATTGAGCTGTTTTGTTGCATTAGCTGTTGGAACATATTTTTAAACTCATTTAGAAAAGTGCTGAGAGTAATTGAGTTTTCTTCTGGTGGTTTTTGGTGGTTTTGATTTCTTAGTATATTCGAATACGTATTGGCCTGTTGTGCCTGAATTATTGGTTGTATTCTGTGTCGTGGGATAGGGTGTATCGGTGCTGGTAATTGTTGAATATTAAGTCTGTTGTTGGCATTATTGGGTTGTTTGAGGAGAGTATGGTAGAATTCGCATCCTCTATAGTTGGCAGGGTGGGGACCACCGCATAGTGCACATATGGCAGGGGTGTTTTTTGGTTTTGTACAGCTTGTGGAATTGTGGGCTGTTCCACATTTCACACAGTAGTAAGGTCTGTTACAATATGTTTTAGTGTAACCATATTTCTGACAACGTATACACTGAGTAAGGCCTTTGGTTTTTTTGGGTGACTCGACTTGTACTATTCTGTTCTGAATACCTCGTAAATTATATATTTCTTTATTGTTATCCGCTGTCTCGAGGTCTACAAAGAATAGGTTTAATGGTTCTTTAGACACTCTACTTCTTCCATTTAAAATATTCCTGAATTGGTGTCCCTGATTGGCTAGCTCTTGCTTAATTTCATTTATGTCGGTTGTAAAGTGTAGGTTTTTGATAACCACTCTGAAGGCACGGTCCTCTTTTGGCTGGTACGTATGGTGAACAATGTTGGCATCTTTCATGTGGTGAATTAGTTTCCTATAGGTTTCCGGAGTATGACAGTTTATTTTTATGGTGTTATCTGTTAAAGTTTTTGTGTTAAATTGTTCAGTTTCCGCAATTGTATTTAAATTTTTGATCATGTCACTGTAGTGTGTAACTCCGTACACAAATATCGGAGAAGGTTTTATGGTTGTATTGTTTACTTGTCTGGTAAGGGTGCTTCCCTCTTCTTCTTCATTTAGCTGGTTATATCTGTTTGTTAAAGGTACGCAAATGCGTAGTTTCTTTGATAGGTTGGGATAGTTTTCTACGTTTAAGACATTTAACGGTTTGCCATTTGTTAGTGTTGGTAGAATTAACGTTTACGACTTCTTGAATTTCTTCGTCACTAGTGGACGTCATTCGATAGAGAATTCTATCGTTGTTGGTTAAAGATTGTGAGGTAGTTGCCATCAAATTGTCGTTGAGATTGGTGGGAGGATACTGATTTTGAGGTAAGTTAAAATTGTTACCTGTTGATAGCGGTTGGCTTACGAATTGAAGGTTGGTGGGAAGTGGAAGTTGCATTGGAGCACCCTGTGCGTAGTTGATGTTCGAATTATTAGGTTGTTCGTAGGCGATGCTTGTTTGTTGATCCATTTCCATTTTTGTTGTTTGCTAGCGCTGTTTAATGTGGCTGGGCCGATGGCTTGGCGCGGTGCAGATGGCACGGCGCGGTCACTGATACCGCGCGAGAAAATCGCAGGAAACACTCTGAAAACACTCTGAATTCGCACGTCTGCACTGTTTGAGCTACAAAACTCGAATCGTTATCAAAATATGAGAACATTTTGGAATTCTAAGATGGTTGCTAGTTATGCTAGGGCTTTCTGGGGTAGCTTTTTAAGTATAATGTTAGGTATTTTACCTTCGCTTGGCGTTTTGTTTAATAGAAATAGTTTTATCTAGCTAGTTTCTTGGGTGAAGTCTTGGTTAGTGTGTTTCTATGCCTGATTTACTATCAGTATATTTGCAAAGCAGGGTGTTGGTGATTATAAGAGATAAATATTTCTTCCAGATTGTCAGCGACGACTTGAAACTTTCTTCGTCAGAGTTATATATTACATTAAGAAGTTACCGAGAAAATTTCTTACATCTGTCCTAATACCTGGCTCATAGAAGATGTAGTTTTAAAATGATCTGAATCTGTAGTTATTCCGTATCTTTTGTTTGAACACTTTCTTTTACCTATGTTATGATATAAATTATTGCTTGATTTATTTTCTTTGGGGTTCGTAAATTGTTGAAATCAAAATAGTACCAATCTACTACTACATTTATCAGTCTGGGTTCGTTTCTTCTTTAACAGGATATGGTTATAAGTAAGATTATAAGCAGTAGATAGCCTGAGTTAAATTGAGCGTGAATATTATGAAATATTTGTATATTAAATATTTTATAGGCTATTATGTCTCATATATCAAATTTATAATCTATCTGGTATGGGTATTTTGTAAAGGTTCTTCCGGGGCTAGTATATGAACAGTTTTGTTTCATATGAATTACCTGCCCTGCATTCCCTTATGGTATTTTTCAGTCACAAATCAGTGAGGTAAATTTGTTACTCTTAAATATCCCTATGTTTTAATTTTAAAAGAACCGTTTCGAAGTTGGTAGTATTAAGTGTGGTACTTTGTGATAAATAATTTTTTGTTTTACATTAAGAATTACTTATATTAGGCTAATCTTCCTGTTCCTTCCTGTTCTATCTGTTCTATAGCAACAAGAGCCTGATATTGTTTCTTGTTAAGCGTGTTTCCATAACATATGCCACGTCTATGCTGTTGTCTTATAAGAAAAATTGTAAATAACGTTTTGTGAGTCTTAAGAATATCGGCATTCCAATTAAAAATGTTGATATAAATAAGAACTTCGCTACTATTATGATTCATTCAGGAAAAGAGGTGAGAGTTTATTTCGAATTTAGAATCGTATTATTTGTTGAAAGAAAAATTAAGTTGACAATTAATGTAGAGATTGTACCGGCTATTGTTTTAGCGTTAAAAAAGTTATTCCTTGATTTACAATATTGGTTGTTATTAATTGAGCTTTAGTAATTGTTGATAAGGTGAAAAAATTGATGAGGTTGTTTTATGGAATTGTTTGATTGTTATCGTTAGATATGTTGTTTTTGGTATATGGTTTGTTTTCGGCAAAAAATATTTATAGCCTCTGAAGTTAGCTGGGTGGTTAGCTACATGTTTGATGGAAACTGGAGGAGAATTTTGTCTTTATCACATTTGGTACACGTATAATTACACAGACATTTTACGCCTCTAAGTTGTAGGAGTATGACCGTAATGTAATAACCTATGGCGTGTTGCTAGATGCTGCCTTAGTTAATAAACGCAGAATATTGCCGATCTTGAAGTTCTCACTCATGCTTTTGTTGATTGCATTATACGAAAATTGGAATTTTATTTTTGTTAACTAATTTTATGGTATTAATTATAGGAACGTAATATACTAAGAGTTTTGTTTCTAAGTCTTGTTTTCATTAGGAAAAGTGGAACATTTGCATTAAAAAGTAAAGTTAGAATTTTGAAAACTGTAGAACGCTAATTCATTTATTAAACAAGATTTTCCAAGCCCCTAAGCAATTTATAGTGACTGGAAAAAAGTTTCATTAAAAGTGCTTTCAATATCGACGATTACTTGTTCATGATTAAATAGAAGATACAAAAATATCGGCAGGATCACAATTTTTGTTTAGTTCTCGAGTTCTATAGTTGTTCCTTGATGACGTGCTTACGCCTGGGGGTTTTAGGTGTTCTGCCAATTAATATCTGTTTTTATCTAATAAGAATGTAAGCAGTCATAAATATTTTTTGTAAGTCACCTATAGGATGTGATCTAAATTTCTTCTATTTATTGTTGTTGCCTTGCCCCCGTGTAAAAGGAAGCAATTAAAATGTAGTTTAAAGTTTGCTTAAACTGTTTGACTAAATAGAATCATTAAATATAAGTTTAATTTACACAGTTGTCACGAGATATAGTAGCTGAGCTTGTAATATCACTGCAATCGTAGTTTACATACTACATCAACAAGAGCACTGATACGAAATTCTTCATTAATTGTAGATTAAATGTTTCGGTTTTATATTATTATTTTCTTCAATTATTTCCGTAACCTTTCTTCTAGTGTTATAAACCCTCACTATATTTGTTTAAATAATAATCTATATTTCATTAATTCTTGAAATTTTTTCCCTCAATTTACAATATATACACATCTTTGATTAATGTTTAATTTTGTTTTTAAGTTTTTCTTAATTATTCTTTGTTTGTCTACTTATTAGAAGTAAAGTATTATTTAAAAAATATAACCCATATAAATTATTTCTAGAAAACGATGTCATTGTTGTTAAAAAGTAAAATATCAAACTAATCGTAAAATATTTTTCATATGCTAAGATAAAAAAGGTCCTTTAACATAAATATTAAACCAGAAAAATTAAATTTCATTATTAATTAATTTAACCAGTTTTCATTTATTGCATGTTACTATATTCGTATATTATGCAGTCAACATGATGCCGGGTTTGATTTTATTTTTTTAAGAATAGTTTCTTGAAAATTAAATTTAAACTTGTATGTGGTTCATATATAAATGCAAATTACGTAACAACTCCATTATATTTAAACAAAGAAACAAATAAACAGTTACATCTTTTATAAAAAAAAATCGGTTAAGATCTATGCACTTTCAGAAACTTTTATGCCCATTTTGTAAATATATTTAGGTCGCCTTGCGAATGCATGGTGCACAAATTCTTCTAGTGGATTATTGTCTTTAGGCCGCACAAAACTTCTAGAAAATCCTTGAAAGTTTTCCGAATTCAATTGTGTCAATTATTTTTTATATAAAAGGTGCCTCAGATTGAACCTTTACACCTCGCTTTGTTTTGTACTCAAAAACTCTAATGCTTTGATGTCATTTAAGATTCTTTTAATTACTAAATATAAAACGCTATTCGAAGCAACAGCGAGTTATTATTGTAAAAACGCATTGCAAATTAGGCGAAAATTTTACATTATAAAAGCTCCGTAAAATTTTTAGTTTTTGTGTATTGTGTGCCAAATAATTTAATTTTTCGAGCATTTGGTAACACTGGGCTGGTAATGCATGCAAGACCTCAAGTTCCTATAACTTTATGTATACAAAATGCAATCAAAGCGAAAGCATATGTTTGCTAACCATTTCGATCGTGGACAGTAAATTTGTTTTTCGACCATTATAAAGTGTATCTTTCAGTTCAGCTAAAAAGTAATCTTTTTAACTTGGCGCATTTGTAAAAAAATAATTACATTTGGAGTTGGAAAAGTGCTCGAGTAATTCATGAAAAGCAAATACACCCCTATGAGTCACTGTTTAGTGTAAATTTTAAACAAGTACTCGGATAGGCCCATACTTTTTCAAAGATGATCCTGGAAATGCTGTGGCTGAATGACAATTGTTATTGTTACATGATAATCCAATTTTTTTACGCAAATTGCACGAACAATTAGTTAGTCGCGCAATTTCGAGGAATACCGACATCTGGAACCCAAGGTCTATGCCACCAATCCACAAACAGTTGTTTAAGAACGAAATCTTCTGTTTTCTATTTTCGATCAAATTGATCGGAACATGTGCGAAAATCTAATGGAAAATTTTGTGAAAAGAACCAATATTTGCAGCCAAACCGAAGGTTGACAATTTATTAGACATAATTTTCCATATGTAATCGAAGATTATGTATTTTAATAGTAAACAAAAATACAGTCATAAAACCAGTTGATATTGTAATATTTAGCATTAAAATTGGTTTTATTATACCCACCCTTTGCACAACTTAACGTTGTTTTAAAAGAGAACATAATTTTTTATTTTCCCCTAGTGTCAAAAATATTCGAAAAACTGCCCCTAAAAAGAATAAAAGAAACTGTTGACCTACACCAAATCATACCAGCACATCAATTTGGTTTTCGAAAGCGACACTTAACAGTACAGCAAACCCACATGATTGTTACAAAAATTACGGAATCATTGTAAACCAAAGCATTCTGCACCGCAGCCTGTCTGAGTATTAAGCAAGCTTTTGATATACTATGGTATTTAGGTTTACTATATAAAATCAAATCAGTCTTCCCGAGTCAAATTTAACTCTTACTGAAATTTTACCTGCGTGATAGAAACTTTCAAATCGGAGTAACCAATTCATTTTTGAATTATTAGCATCTCCTTGCTGGAGTACCACAAGGAAGCGTGTTGAGTCCCTTGATGTAGTTAGTATTCCCTTCAGACGCACCAACTACAACAAACACAAAGATCATCTCCGATACAGCTGTACTATCTATCCAAAATTCATCTTTAAAGGATTTTAAAATCTTCAAATTCACCTCGATCTCCTCCATAATTGGCACAAGTGAAAAATTTCTGTAAATAACGACAAATTCACCCAAGACACCCTTATCAACAAGCGAAGTTGTCTATAAGTCACAATTAACAACACAGTTATACCAGTAAAGTCAGAAGTCAAATATTTAGAAATGCACCTTAATCAGAGACTCACCTGGACGACTTACATAAAGACAAAAAAAAACATCTTGACTTCAAAGTTAAAGAAATGAGCTACTTAATCGGAAGGCGATCGCAGTTATCTCTAGAAAATAAACTTCTGATTTTGAAGCCAGTTTGGACCTTCGGAATTTAACTGTGGGGTTGCACAAAACCGTCCAACACTAAAACCCTGTAGCGTTTCCAGTCGAAGACGTTCTACAAATACCTGGAGATTTCATATGTATCTAGCGAAATCCGAAAATTAGCAACTGTCCACCACTACACTCTTGTGGGACACGAAAATTATCTCGTACATCAGCTAACCCAAGAACCAGTCAGACCAAGAAGATTAAATCGGCATTGGCCACATGACTTTATACCTCGGCCCAACCAAGGTTCAAGCTTTTATTTTGGAGTAACATAAATGGATCGACCTTTCTCAAGTCATAAACTATGCCATACGATTTGCTTATTACTCTCTTATGTTATATAAGAGAAGATTGTAATTATGCACTTCTGTTAAAGAAAAAAAACCTTTTATTTCAACTTTTAACTTGTGTACGCAATTGTTAATTTTTTTAAGTTATACAAAAAATTCACAAATCCAATTTGCTGTCCAAAAAGAAAATAGCAAAAACCTTGCTTGCAGATAGTCACTTTTGTTGTACTCTTCGCTCACTAGATGTCGTCTTGCTTTTGGAATATAATAAGAAACCCATACTTCATCTGTGGTAAAACATGATCATGAGAAACCTCTTTCTTCTTCTTCAAATCTTTGCAGTAAGACTTCAAAACCTTTTAGATGTTTTCTTTAGCCAAAATTATTCTTTTGTCCTTGATGTAACTCATATTCCAATTTCTTAATCGGTACACTTTTGAGCTTGAAAAATTCCACCCTAAATTTAAACCGATAAAATATTTTCACCCGCTGAATAATCCACTACATATTTGCCAACTGCGTAGATATACCTTTCAAATGTATCTATAAACCTATTTAAATGTAACCATAGCAACTATTACTATAGCAATCAGCATTTTAATTTGAGTTTGAGACTATAATTGCTCGATGTAATACGTCTATTATTTGAAATCTAACTCTAAATTTACCTACTGTTTATGCTTATTATTGTGGCTATTATATTCCTCACGTAAAAGTTCAAACTGGAATACTGATTAATTGTCAAAAGTATTCGAACTTTTATGATTATTACTTTCATGAAGCTGGGCATAATCGTAAAAACGTACATAAAAAGCCTTCATGGTTATTTGGCTATCAATCTCTACATCTTTTTAGGGACAACTAAATTAGTTACCACACGCACTCTACGTGACAATTTTCTAACGGCGGCCACCCAGCTTTCCTTTGAACTTGGCAAAATAAAATCCCATAATCACGTTGCCCGCATTTGGACGCCTACCGGTCAAGCGATGCCACGAACTGCTCGGTAGCTGACTAGTTTTCAAGTCACGCGACAGCTCCTGAAGTTGCAGTTAATTTCCCTCCGGGGGCGTTGTCTCCAACTTTCCTGTCGAACACTTCCAGGTGTTTAACTCGCGCGTCAGAAGAATATCAACTAAAGTGGGGCTCTAACGTAAGCCATGTAAACTTAAAATCTGTGCAAGGTATTTTGAGCTGCGATTACTATCGAGTTTCAAGTTTTAGACACGATGGGCGTTAAAGTGAAAAGGAACGTTTTCTAAACTAATCACATTGACATCTATAAGTTACAATAACTAACGTTAAATTGTTGGAATTTTTATAGATTTTGAATTAAACATAAAATCTATACTTGAAATTATTCTAAGATTCAAAATTACTACAGCATTAAAATATGCATATACACGTCCAAAAGTGTCTAGTTGACAACTTTCGATTAATTTCAAACAATGGAATGAACATGACTTGTAAATTGATAACAGATTTACTACGTGTCTTCTACTGTAATGAATGTTGCTTGAAAATATAAAGAACGCTAGTGTATAGAAAGCATCGTAATTGAATCACAAAGCTAAGCCCGCCTGAGTTACATAGAAAAATCAAAATTCAATTTACCTAAACCCCTATTTTTGAGAAGTAGCTGAAAAGCTAAATTGTCCCCATTCGTTGGCCTACGAAGTAAAGAAGCAATCATGATTTCAAACTTATAAGATGCAACTAACCCCATTGCAAAATGCTAAACAAAGCCAACAAGCAATTGACATGGGCGAAGAAGCTGCACAACTTGGAGGGGAATTACGATTGTGTTCTGATGGACAATGAAATATATATTAAACTGATTTTTCGAAAATTCTGGATCAAGAATATATCTGTAAAGAATCTTATGCGAATTCCAATCAACAATAAGCATAAATAAATCGCCAAGTTTTTTTTTAATATCTTATATAAAAAAGAACTTGCATGTGGACCCCAGCTATTTATAATGAAGAGTGTCTAAAAACTCGTATTTAATATTTTTTTTGGAATTACAAAAACTGTTATACTGAATTTTTGTCCTAAAACACTTTAAAGCCCCCAATTCCCGTAAACTAAAGCTACTAGAGAAATACTAGACAACAGAATAGTGCAAACTCCTAAAAAAGAAAATTGCATCACAAATTAAAATGCGCACTCAATATACATATAAAAGTAGACTATACTGTCATGTGACTTTACTAAAAGGAGTAATTCGTGCAGTGCTGCAAATGCAATTGTCAAAGTGAAAAACCATGGACGTAGACAATTACCGGCAGCGATTAACTGCGTAGTTTCTTTAGAGGGAGGGGATGGCTACCTTGGATATCCATACAAGGTTTGTAGCCGTATGCAAAGTCGCAGAACTACGTTTTACTATATATTAGAGTTCAATTAGAACGCAAATTATGTTTAAAAAATGCAAAAGCAGCGAGCGTGTGTCAAATGCATACAAGGCACGCATTATCCACCGAATGTCTGACTTGATAATGCAAATAGGCAAACCATACGCAACAGATCTATCTTATTAAGTCTGTATGTAACAGGCTTTCTATTTCTTTAATGCCCAATAGAAGTAATAAAGTGTATACGCAGTATTTCGACAGTTGTCCCAGATGTATATTGTGGATCTAAAGATTTCAGAGCAAACGAATTTTGGGTCTGGTACGAATCATCGCAAAGAAAGAAGATTAGATTGGAAATATCCATATAAAGAAGCCAGAGCCACAGTTATTTATTCCGAAACAAATGGCGATTGTCTTTTGAGATTAGAAGGGAATTCTGTTAATTGATTAACTACCCCCCTTCCGTGAGCTCACAGTAATTGATATTGAAGCGAGCCTGTTTACGTATTCAGTAACGCCACCACGGGAAACAGAGATATGGCGCAAATATCAGTTACCACACCAGGCAGGTTTTCGGGTATACTGTGCTGCCTCACGTTCTAGTCAAATCAAGCGACTACGCTGTTTGTCGCAACAAAAATAGCTGTGGAGGCTAAAAAGTTTTCTTACAACGACGACCTTTAGTTGCTGTTCAAACATTTTGTCACACGAAACCTAAAAAATGGTTTTCAGCAGCTTTACAGAAATTGTGACAGCAATGATGGTGCACATGCTTTGAAGGAGAATACCTCTATAATAAAATGTGTACTCACATACAATCGGTCGCTATAAATCTGTAAATAATACTTTTGGATTTTTAAAGGTCAGGAAGTAGCTTTCGATTTACAATTTTTGCAAAATCTAAGAAATAAGTCATTTGTAATTCAAATTATTATGTTATTAATTTATTAGTTTGCGAATTTAATCAGTGTCTCAATGTTTGCTAGACTTTTGACTATCTTCGTAGAGTCTTTATTGACAATCCTCCGAAGTATAAAACAATGTTCCCATAGCGTACTTCTGTTTGAGTTTGGAAACTCTTAAGGTTTCGTACATAACTATGGCGGCTATATTAAAAAGAAATCTTTAAAAAATCTGGTGGCGAGGGGCTGTTGTTAACGTCACTGTATTAGTTGTTGACGTAACCGGGCTAGCTGATGACGTAAGTTGGGTCGTTACAGGTTACATCTTGGGATTCACGCTGTTTTTTTTTTCATCACATGGCAATCTGTTTTTTGCATTTTAAAAGCGGTAAACCAAGATTTAGGTAAATACAATCTATTATCCCTACTTTTACAGTTATACATTTCTAGGGTCTCCATGTAATCTACAATTAAAAAAAACTTATGTGGTGGTAATATAGTCCCAATGCAGACTTGCTCACACAAGCATGGTATGCAGTATCCTGTGGATTTTTTTTTGTCTCTGGGTTAGTCGAAACGTTCCGTATTTTCCTAGTAGTATTGTAGATGGTATCTACCTTGTACTTGTTCAGAATTTTTCTTATCTATTCCGTGAATATTAATATAAGGTAAAAAAGATTTACCCACCGTGATCGACTCCCGCTGTGTTTATATGCGTATCAGTTAGGTTTAATTTCTTTTTTATCTTTGCTCTCGAGTAGCCATTCCGGTGTAAGGTTTATTACAGATATTTCAATTCCTTGTCTAAGAAGTGAAGTTGGCATATTCGGGATAGCCGATGTTTTCACGGCCGTTCTCTTTTGACTTGGATGGTGATTCAACTGCTGAAGGTATCTGTCTGTATACGTGGATTTTCTAAACATGGTGTGTTGTAAATGTCCTTTCTTTGATCTCAATACCTGTATGTCTAGAAAAGCAATTCTATTGTTTGATTCCAATTCTACGGTAAACTGTACACTTAGGTGTATTGAATTAAGGGATTTAAAAAGCTACAGTAGGGTCTCCATATCACAAACGTGTCATTAACTGATTTTAACCATATTTCGAGTTTTATTGGTAATGTATAGATCTTCAAATTTCTCCATGCAGTTATTGGCAATTATTACATAGAACTGCGTGGGATTTTCATTGCTATTTTGTCTTTTTGTTCATAATACATGCTATGCCATTTAAAGTCACATAAGGCACTATTAAAGACCTGTAAGATACCATAAAAATATTCTTCAAGAAATCTAAAGGTATCCTGGATAGAAACTTTGGTAAACAGAAATGTTATTTCTAAACTAATCATTAGGTCTCCTTCCTATAACTAGATTAAAGTAGTTTACAAAGTGTGCTAAGTATTTGATGTAACTGTTAGTGAATCCATTGTGTGATTCTAATAGACTTGATAAGTGTTTGGCCAATTTTTAGATAGGGCCACAATCGTACTTATGGATTTTGAGAATATTCTTGGAGACAGTCCGTTATTCTTTTCTTAACGGCATCATCCACAAAAAAACTTTTCATCAGTTTGCTCGTGTTATGTAGTATACATATTGTAAAGTCGCGTTTTCTAATCGAGCAGTTTTGCCATCTTTGTGTAGTCCTTCAATGACAGTATAACTGTGGCATTACTTTTATCTGCTGGTAAGACGATGGTGTCATCATTCTTGAATTCACAAAGAACGTCTAATTTCATCCCTCATAGCCTTTTCAGTGTTAGCTATGATGTTCTCAACAAGAATCCAATTTAGGTGCTATCGCAAACTTTTCTTTTACGCCAAGGGCACTGATGGCTTAGCACAAGTACTACCAACAAGTTTATTATTATTGATGAGATAAAGAGATGTAACAGGTGGATTTCACAACCATTAAAAGTAAAACATTTTTCCTATGAGGTAAATTAAGTATTAAACAGAAAATAGTGTATTAGAAACAGAATTTCGTTTTCTAGATTACGGTTCGTTTTAAATAACAATGTCTTATAAATGCAAGTATTGACAAATAAAGATATATTAAAAATTACTATTATGCCATCTTTATTTACAGGAAAAATAATAGTTATTTCTAGTAATCCAAGGGTTTGGATATACGACGGAGTTTGATTTATAATTTACTCAACATTATACTATTAAATTTTTGGTTGTGTATATTATTAACTGTCTCAACTACCAAAAAAATTTAACATACCATAAAAAGAATTAACCAAATATTAATTAAGCTAAATGATTAAATGGTTTTTACAATTAATAATAAACTAGTTGTCTTATGGATTAAAAATATTAAATAATGGCATTTACTTAACAAGTGCGACAAAAGTAGAACAGAAGTACATGGTAAAGCAAAATCAGAAAACGGTTTGTAAATGATCAAAAGTCGAATTAAAATTAAAAAAACTGTAAAATGATAACAAATATTTATGTTTATAAGTAGAATAATGCGCTTGAACATAGAAAAATAATGGTGGAGAAAATATTGTAAACCCCACTATGAAAATGGTGACAGAATTGGAAGAACAAGCAAATTATTGAAAATCATTTAGCATATTAATCTATCGTGTATATTTCAATGAATACCGTTTGACGGTAGGCAATACAACTCTGCAACTGATGCATTGTTATTGTAGTATAAATATAAAAAACAAAATCTATCAAAGTAATACATTAAAATTTGGAAAAAAATCTTCTTAATGGAATTACATCATCCAGAATCTCTAAAATTCAAAGATCTAAAAATTACGTTTTCTCTTGGAAATACATTTGTCTCAACAGTATCGGACTAATGTTAATAGAAAAAAACAGATGGGCGGTTGCTATGTAACCTGCCAGTCAATTAAAGTAAACTGTGATACGCATGCGTAAATGAGGACGACCTTATTATCTATATTAGATGAGACTAAGACATAGGTGAGTGCCCAGATGTACTGTACGATGATCAAAATTGCAATGACTAAAGCACTAGAGAAGCGATTTTAATACTTGAAAGCCATACTAAAAATAATTTTCGCTTTTATCCTTATATACAGATATATATTTACTGGATAATATATTTTTTCTTTTATTTTTATTTCTATAATAACTAAAAATCTCAAGGCTAAGTTAACAAAGTAAAAAATTAAAGTATGTATAAAAATAATCCTTTATGATAAACACACACATTATGTTGTATTTTATTAACCCACATCTCATAGCATTCGTATCAAACTTATTCTAGAAGTACAAGGTGGTTTAAATATTACCGGGACTGACAAAAAAAAAACCCATACACTTGTACATATTAATCATTTACGTACTCCCCTCAGGAGTCAACACATTTTCTAACGTTCTGGAAGTATCCTGATGTTCTTTTTAAAAAACGCTTTTGTTTTGGTGGCATATCCATTCTCAAACAGTCTGGATGACGGCGTCGTTGTCCCCAAACTGCATGCCTTGCAAGTCTGATTTGAGCCTTCCGAATAGATAAAATCACTTGGGGCCAAATTGGGACAAGTTTTATTTCAATTTCCATGGGTTCCTACTGTTGTTTTGGCCGTATGAGGGCGTAAATTGTCTTGAAGAAAGGCTATCCCTTTCCACCTATCTTGGTATCTGATCAGAAAGTCTAGATGAATAACCCCTTGCCAGTCACAGAAAAACGTTACCATTATTTTTCGCGCTTTCTTGGGTTTGGGAGAACTAGTACGCCGCCGCTCGCGTGACGACTGCTGGAACTCGAGAATAAAAAAGTGCACCCACGTTTCATCGGTGGTCACTATAGACTTTAAAACTGCATCACCTTCATCTTTACGTTGCTGCAGAAGACGACTGACAGCTTGCATGTGCACCATTTTGTTCACGTCAATAAAAGTGCGTCGTGGTACTCACCGTGCAATCACCTTGCGATATTGCAGGTATTTTTCACGATGTTTTCTACACTATCAACACTGATGGACATCATTGCTCCAAGATTCTTGATAGTGCTGCGCCTGTTCTTACGAATAATCGCGTCTGCACGACCAATGTTTGGCTCGGTTTGCGGCCGAAGATCAGCGGTTCACTCTTCACGAGCTCTTTGGTCTCTATGAAGCACTTACATAACTCAAACACACAAGTTCGTGAGAGACACTCTTTTCTATATTATTATTGGAGTCTGTGGTGAATTTCAAAAGATGAGAAGTTTTCTTTTACAAGAAATTTTATTGCTCCTTCTGTTCGTCATCAACTCCCAAACAGGACTCAAAAGGTTCTAATCCGAGCAAGAGGGAGGTGGAGTTGTGACTCCCCTCTTTCAAGGCCTCACAGCTGCTGCGTATTGCGGCTTGTTTACACAAATCAGGTCCCTGTCATATTTGAACCACCTTGTAGTTTCAAAATACTTATTTGTTTATGTTTTTGTTTCTACCCTCTTTATATGCCTTTCTTCTTTTGCAGACGATTTTAATTTTCCATATTACTTTTATTAGCTTGGCTTCGCTCACTTTTACCATTTCAGTTGATTGTGGTAATTTTATCCATAGCACTTTTCACTTTTAGTCTTTTTTTATTTTTTCTATTTTTATTGCTTTTTCTATTATTTTGCTTTTTAAATGGTTTATTAATATTTATTATCCATTCCTATATAGAAGTATTGATGCCAATCCTATCTCGTATATCCCAGTCCTAGTTTTGGCTACTTCTCTTTTATGGATAAATATCTGATATATTACTCTATTAGCAATATCACTTTACTAATTTTATTGTGCATTTCTTTTTCTAAGAGTTAGAATATTTTAATTTCTTCAAATATTGTTATAAATGAAAGGCGTTAAAAACGTTTACTGCCTTCTTTTCCTGGTTTTCGAAATAGTAAGTGGGTATGCTTCCAGATTAGAAAAAAAATTAGCATGTGTTAAATTTTGTATATAGAAGCTAGGGTTTTTATATATCTTTTATAAGCAGTATATTTTAAATTGTCATGTTTTGGCAAAATTTAATATTAAAATATATGAGTTCAGAAAATAATGTAGTGATGATAGGTAAGCATCTTTCAATGTGATTCGTTATGTATGTCCTTTGTGTTGAACTGCAGAAAACTGGTAAAGTAGACAAGTTTATTATACTCGGTAAAGGCTATAGCTTTTTTTCTGATCCTGAGGTTAAGGTATTTTCTTTTTTGGTCTTAATATTCTGTTTGTAGTTCTAGACATATTTGGGTTGCTTGGCTTTAATTTCTATATGTACATTCGGTATATATTTATCCTTAGCACGTACTTTTTAACTCAGTATGTTAAGTTATTCAAAGTTCTTTTGATTTTGAGCTTCTTGCTCTTTACCATTCTCTTTCTGCTTGACTCTTTACTTTTATGAAACTGATTTTAGAGTACTATGAGTCCTGAGTCCCAAATTGTTTTGGTGCATATTGACGCCTGGTGCGCAACATCCACTATCATAGTAAGTTTAGTTATGGCTATTCTGTCTTCTTCTGTTTATAGTCTGATTAGTCGATCAATGGGTTGTTTTATTTATGTGATGCTAATAAATCATGTAAGAACAGGGATGTAATTAGAGTCAAGCTCATTTGTGACCTTTTGTTGATTTGTTAGGAAAATTATTTTGCAATAGACTCATTATAATATATATATATATATATATATATATAATATTATAATCAAAAAGCAATTATACATATATATTTATATATTATATATATATTATCCGTGTCTAAACTGCTCGACCACGCTGGCGACACGGTTTAGACACGGGCCTTTGGTGGTGACGGACCCGAGTTCCATTCCTGGAGTTTTCTGATGTCTGGCGGGTAGCCTACTTAGTCACTAAAAATAATTGAGTACCTGCGTTCACTAGAGTAAGGAGTAATAATGGCGGTCGTCGAAGGCTAAATGCTTAAAACATTGCCCCGCATCAGAAATAGTGCACGACGACCAATATTAGTTTGCAAACCGTGCTCTCATGCGGCGTTTTAATGGTCTTGTCCATAAATAACACACTTAGGTGATTTTTTAGGAATATTTCAATGTACAATAACTTTTTAAGAATCCATATTTTTGACAGCGATGACATTGAAGTATATGCGTTGGTTTTTCCCTTATTTTGATGGTGACATTAGAACAACAAATTGAGAATAGAGGAAATGTTGTTACATTATCACTATGTCATATATATATATATATATATATATATATATATATATATATATATATATATATATATATATATATATATATATGGTAACAGTTAAGTAGTCACACTAATTTAATGATTGGTAAATCTTTTAGCTCTTGCTAAATGTCTTTCTAAAAGTGTATGTATTGTAGAATATGGTGAATTTGCCAGATACCATTTTCTCAATATTGAATATTAGTGTTGCGTGGTTGATGGCATTATGAAGATAATGAAGTGGAATTGTTAAATATAATTTTGTTATATTATATATTAAATAATATTTATATCGGTTGCTTAGTTATCAAGGAGCTTCGTTTCTAAATGCGGCCCAAGATATTTATTTTGTCACAATCCGTTTGGTGGAGACCACATATAGCGTCTTACACTTCGTTAGATGGCGGATACAAAGCGTCGCAAATACATTTACTTAGCGTTTCATTTTTCATTAGGATGCCATTTATATTAATGTAGGTCATAGTGATAAACTTCCTACTTACAGTTTTGTTGTTTTTGACTTCCTATATATATATATATATATATAGTCAGTGATGGCTAACTCATAAAAGTTTTTAACTTCTATACGTTTTCAAAGTTAAATCCCTTCTAAATGATAACTAATTTAGTAGTTTAGTATCTTTAATTACAATGTAAAAAATCGTTATGTAAAAGCAGAAAAAATTAAGCCCTTTTTCTGCTGGCGCAAAGTCTAATTGAAGTTACAACTCTTTTGATGTTTTTTTTATTTGACCCTGCAAATGTGGCTGGCTGCCTTTGATGTGTGTTAATAATATACATTCCTCTAAAACGTACCTCAAAATTAAGCTCTGCTTGCTCTCATGAGCAATGTATTGTTTTCTATTATAACAACTCGCCCGCTTTTTAATGTTAGTTCAAACATTTATGTGCAATTAAAACAAATACCTTATAATATTATGAATGTGGTTAGTTTCGCTGCATCTTTCAATTAGCAAGTAAAAATAAATGTATATTTCTAATATAATTCCAATAAAAAATCACCATCTCAGATTTGCTTAAAACTTTCAGTATATATACTTAATGGAAAGAATTGGTTGTAAAATTAGTACGTTGGTAATTTAAAAGAAGAAATGTTGTGACTCGGTTAAGCCAAACTGATAGTTATTGGGAAGAAGGCATTCCATATTTCATGCTTTTTATCATTATAAAT
This sequence comes from Sinelater perroti, assembly GCA_036346155.1. Lineage (NCBI taxonomy): Eukaryota > Metazoa > Arthropoda > Insecta > Coleoptera > Elateridae > Sinelater > Sinelater perroti. The sequence continues at coordinate 2,358,238 of JARFIY010000276.1, forward strand.
TTAAATTATTTGCTAATCTGTGTTATAAACATGAATTGTCAGAACCATGTTATTCTTCTTCCTTCCTATTTCTTATCCCCTTATATTCTCTGGTATGTGTGATTTATTTGATTCTCTTGCTTCTTATTTACGTGGCAACTTTGAAAAGTTTTGAGACTCGACATGAAGATGGCCTTACACGTTGAAAGAATTTTGCAACTACAATTGTACATGCTTCGAAAGATAGGTGTAAAAAATTCAACCATTTTGGATGCATATTTGTTTAGCAGTCGTTCAAATTCGCCGACATTAGTGCCTTTCTAAAACTAGAAAAAATTGAATACCATGCCGAAATTAAGTATGAGTTATACGATGTTTAGGGAAACTCCGTCCCATCATTTACCACTGTAAAAAAATGGGCAGCCGAATTTAAACGCGATCGTATCAGCTTGACTTATGATGAGCGTTCGGAACAACAGGGACCTTAACCAATAACATCAAAAAAGTTGATTAAACGATACTGGACAACCATCGAATTAAAGTTAGAGAGATAGCAGAGGCTGTAAGAATATCGAAAGAACATGTTTGTCAAATATTGAAAGAAGAATTGGACATGAGAATGCTATCTCTGCGTTGAGTCTCCCGCTTGGTCGCGTTGAATAAAAAATTCATTCGAATGAAAATTTCCAAGGCCTTACTTAAGCAGTTTCAGTAAAACTCGTCGGACTTGGGTCCACAATTATACTTCTGAGACGAAGGAACAGTCAAGACAATAGACTGAAAAGGGTGTTCATCAACTATTTAGAAAAGGGGAAAACAATAGCGGGGTAGTACTACGCATTGTTATTGGACCAGTTGAATGTAGCAATTGCTGAAAAACAGCCCCATTTGCAACGGAAGAAAGTGCTTTTCTATCAAGACATACTTCGACGATCATCATAGCCAAAATTCACGAATTGCAGTTTGAATTGAGCGGCCACCCAGCATTTACTAGATCTGCCCTCAGTGACTATTCTTGTTTCCTAAGCTCACACTCTGGCTCCAAGGATAAAGATTTTCATCAAACGAGAAAGTCATCGCTACCGTAGACGCCTATTTTGTAGAGCAAGACGCCAACTACTATTTAAATGGTTTAAAGGAGAACATGGCTGAAAAAATCGACTTAAAAGAAGACTATGTTAAAAAATAAAATTGAATTTTACATAAAAAATATTTGTATTTATGTTAGGATCAAAACTTTTTAGACTGTACACGTATATATTTATTTCTTCCACTTCAATTTGTTCGTAGCTAATGTGCTTATTTATCGTATCATTTTTCTATTTTCTTTTTGCAATTTCTGCTATTCTTTCTAGTCATATCTTTCTTGCGCTCTTCATCCTCTTTTCTTGTCTTTACCAACTTTTATTATTCTTTTAACAAGTTCGTTTTCCTGCATTCCAATTAAAAGTCATAGCCATTTTAATTGATTTATTTTATTTTCGTTGTTACTGATTCTTGTTGTATTTTATTTTTAATTTCCTCGTCCATTATAAATACCATTTTGTTTTTCACAAATTTTTCTTAACTATTTTATTTTTATAGCATTTATTTTTATTTTCATGTGGTTTTGGAGTATCTAAGATTCATTTCCATATATAAATGTAGGTAAAGCTCTAGCATTGTGCACATCTTTAATATTTAATTCTATTTCTTTCTTCCTATTATTGTTTTATTTATAGCATAATATATGTTTCTAGTCTTTTTCTTTTATTTACACTTTTTGGTATGTTTTCTAAATATTTGTATTCTATCAGCATTTTTATATGTGTTACATTATTTTTGTACTTCATATTGATCATCATTAGTTTGTTTTCTTTATGTTTATTTTTATTCTTAGTTTTTCAATTTCTTTATTATACCAAGAGGCAAAAAATGAAAATTTGTGTTTGGGATTGGATTGTAAGCAATAAATGCTTTTGTTTTGGAGATATCGAGGTTTAAACTTTTGAAAGATATAATTTCAAGTTTCACTTTGTTCACTTACTGTTCAAACATATAAATAGATTAATCTACTTTTTCATTTCAATTTTTAATTTTTACAACTTATGATTAATCACTTATAAGTTGTTCTTAGATAATCTGTGTTGGTATATATATATGTATATGTGTATAGATGTGTAGGTTTAATCAAATTTTTTTTTTTTTCGTTTGTAATAAATATCTTGTGTTTACTAGTGGTTTTAACGTCATTTTAGTATCGTTTGAAAGCTTATTTATTAAACTTTATCTTTTGCAGTATGCTAAGTCAGGAAACTATTGAAATTCTAGTTTTGTTAAAGCATTATTAGAATAAGGAATTGAAAGCAGCTAAAATAGCGCGGAAAATTTGCAGTGTTGAAGAAAAAGATACGGTTTCTATGCATGTTGCGCAAATATGGTTCAAGCGTTATAAGGACCAACACGGCCATCCGTGTTGGACGAAGAAGAGTTGCAGACAAGGCACCCGACATTGATCAATCGAAATCGCACTTTGTTTCAGCAAAACAATGCCAAGCCTCACACAGCCAAAAAGACTAGGGAGAAGTTTGAAGACTTTGACGGAGTTGAGATTTTGCTGCGTCCAGCCTATAGCTCCGATTGCGCTCCATCTGATTACGGCTTGCTCCGCAGCATGCAACACTTTCTGAAAGATCGTTGTTTTGCGTCATTTGATGAAGTTGAGGAAGGATTTTTTGATTCGAAGCCGGCAAGTTGGTACCTCGGACAGATTCGAAAGCTTGTAGATCGTTGGCAGAATATCATTGTTAATGATGGGCTATACTTTGGAGAATCAATTGCTGTTGTTTTTGTTATTAGTTTGCGCATAAACTTAACGAATTTAAAAAAGCAAAAAACTTTTGATTCAACTTGCTATTTTGAAAGGTATTTTTTGGTAATGTAGCACCAGTTTCATTTAATATCTTTGTTTATAACCGCTCCTACTTTTTTAGATTTTTTTCCTGATTTGACCCTAGATAATTTTATAATCTTGATCTCTTCTTTTGTTTCATTTAATCCTAATATGACTAATTTATGTTTATCAGTTTCTTCTATTAATGCTACTTTATTGCTAGTTATATTTTTCATACTTATTACTCTTGGTATATTTTTTATTTCTCGTTTGGTTCCAACCTTCATATGTTTCTTTAATATATTCCATCATATTGTTATCTGTTTAGTGTACTATTGTTGTGTATTCAATGTTGTTTGTGCTGTTTATTCCTTTTCATTTTGAGTATTTTGTTATGGTTTTTGATCTATTTTTAGCTATACTTAGTTTTTGTTTGCTATCTATTTTTACTTTTATTAGTATTTTGTGTTCTTAATTTCTCTATGTCCATATCACTTAGTTTTCATATGTAGTTATTGTTTTAAAGCTTTTATCTTGTGTTTTATTATATTTATTTTTTATTATATTTTTAAATCCTTCTTCCTTCGTTATGTCTATAATTTCTTCACTTTTTTCTAGTTGTTGCACCGTAAAAGTTTCTCTATTTACTATTAGTTTGTTATATATTATCTTTGTTGTGTATCTATGGTATTTTTCATATATTTATCTTTGTTTGCTCTATTGTTTGCTTCGGGTGGTCCTCATTCATCTATATTTCTTGTATCTAAAATTTTTATTGTTTGTACTACCCTCCAGCTATCTGTATTAATATTGATCTCATTTTACGATTCTCCTGATTTGGCCTTTTTCTCTTTAACTCTTAAATTTTTCCTTCTATATCTATACCAATTCCAATGTGTCTCAGAACTATTCTAATTTTTCTTCTTTAATTCAAATAATTGTTTGTTTAGTGTTTTGTCCATCCTCACAAAATAATGTTTATTTTTTTTCCAGTATCTCAATCCGTTTATCTTGTTTCATTAAATAAATTTTAAGTATATAGTTTTCTTCTTCATTATCACGTTTTCCAGTTTAATAAGTTTTATGTTTTTTTATGTCATCCAATTTATTATCCATTTTTCTGTCCCTTTAACAAGGTCTACTAGTGTTTCTAACTTTAAATTTATGTTTGACAATGGTTTTTCTATATAAGTTTTTTTTTGCAAGCACTTTTTAAAATGTACAGGGTATAATCCTTCAATCTGGACAAATTAAACATTCTTTCAGATAAAATTTTATTTGACAAAAATTAAAATTACAAAAGTCCTTATATGACCTCTCCAGAGTAAAATTATTCGACGTAACCCCTTTCTGTCACAATGACCGGCTCCATGTTTAGCCTGAAGCGCTTGCACGCCCTCTGTAAAGCAGTGTTGACCATATTGGCAAACTTTGCTTCGATAGCGACACGTAAAGATGTCACATTAGGATGTCTGGACCGGTAAGTAACCCTTTCGACTATGCTTCAAACATAGTAGTCAAGGGGATTCTAATCAGGGCTATTTAAGGTGCAAAATTCTTTAGAAATGTTTTGTATGTGCCGGTGCACCACCCTGATAAAATACATATCGCCTCCCCAAGGCTACAGTTTTCATTTACGATTTCACTGACACTCAACACTGACCCCTCCTTAATGATTGCTTTGAGTCCTTTAAAATTAACGCCTAAGCCTTTTCTACGACTGTGGGAGTTGAATGACTTTTACGCGACCGATTAGTGGAACCTTTCCCAGCCTTGTCGGAAACATTAAATTTCACAACCATATCGTACACAGTTGATCTCGGATAGCCAAAGAATTGAATTATTTCAGTTGTCAAACGCTCAAAGTAAATACTTTCGATAATCATGACTCTTCGGTTGTACTCCGTACTTGTTCGCAATAGCTCGTCCATTTTGAGATTGTTTTCTAAGAGCATATGGCTTTCACAAACGCCAACAACGATCTATCGCGGCAGTACTATATGGACATTCAAATTTAAATTTGTCCGGACTTAAATTTGTTTCGAGAAATTCTTTAGTATTTGATTTTCTACTTTAAAATTTAATCGAGCGGTTTTACGATTTATAAAATCCTGCTATTTTTGCAAAATAATCCTACATTTTCGCCATATCATTGATAATGTTCTTCGCGTAAAACTGCTTCATTCAAATTTAGTCTGCAATATCTGATGTGTCCGGCCGCATTAGCCCAGGAGCACGCTGATAACGCTTCAAAGGAAAGCCAAGTCGGCAGCGCTTGCATGCTCAATTATCCTTAAGATGGGAGATTACGCAATCCGCGCTATCGTCACGAAAGTCTGGCGGCAGCCTTCGTGGCTGCGAAACCGGGTTCAATGCACCGCTGCCTGAGTGGCTCCCGCAATCTCCAAATCGGAGCTTACTTCTTATTTGCATGGTAATTACGTGATAAATTAGCCGCTAGCCTGAGCTGCAATTGCATGTTGGAATTGTGTCTTAGGTGTGCTCGATGCGATTTAGGGCTCAGCCACATTCGTGCGCCACTCCTGTTCTCAAAATAAGAGCGGCTTATCAGTTCTAGGAAGCAATTGGCGGTAACGCGCTACTAATGTAGTTCAATCGACCAAGCAACTATTGTAAAATAAGGGAAACAGTAGCTTACAAGTTAATAAGCCATCGAGAGAACCATTCAATTTATTTTGACCTTTTGATAATGAGAAAGATATCAAACATAAACTTATAAATATGCAATAAAACAACACATAGATGTTTTTTGTGTATTATGTGTCTCGATACAGAAAATCTATAGTCAAGAAATTTGAAGTTAACTAAACCACCGAGTAGATAACCAAAGGAAAATATTTGTTTCGACAAATGCTGACTTACAGTTCTTTCACAAAGCTGCAAATGAGTAATGCTATGACATGTACATATTAGGTTGCCCCTTCACTATGGCCTTTCAGAACACATCGACCGATTTTTTCTAAAATATCGAGTTTTCAAGGATAGTTAATGGATTGTTTCAAAATAGTAAATTAAAAAAACATTGGCATTATATGTTTCTTAGAAGAACGGGCTGTTTTTGTTGAGAATGCACACTGTGGCGCGCGTAAGTCACGTTATGGTATGGGGCTCTTTCATCGGGGGTAAAGTAGAGCGTTTGAGTAGGATTTAAGGCATAATAAAGGTTTTGACTATTCAGATATTTTGGAGGACACTATTGAGCACAATAAAAAATTATCGAATATAAAACAAAAAAGAATATACAATTTCAGATAATTAATATTTGGTAACATAACTGTTCTCAATGTCATCCTGGAGATGAAGAGGTATAGTTTTCACAAAGGAGGTGAGATCCGAAGAGAGGACACTTTCCCAAGACGTTTGAGGTACTCAAAGTATTCATCAAGTCTCTTTGGGCTCTCCCGCCACGGCCTTATTTAGGGTTTTTACAGGATCTCAATCGCATTGAGAGAATCTACCCAGCAGGGCAATTCACTTTTATCTAAGGCTCTAATAGTGTCCTTCAAGATCTCTATGTAGTCCAAAGCTTTTATTATGCCCTGAATTTTACGTAACCACTTTACTCTACTGACGATTATTAAGTCCTATACTATAACATAACCAAGTGCGCCGCAGCGTGTATACTCATATTGGTCCGATTTTTTAAACTTAAGTTTTTAAAATCGTCCCCTGTCTTTCAAAACTGGATATTTTAGAAAAAATCGGCCGATGAGCTATGAAGAGCTACAATAAATGGTGTTCTTGAAGTTAGACCCAAAAAGCGAATGAGGCAATTGACCAGCCACTCTTGAAAAATGACTAGTGCTTCACCAAAACACTAGCGCACATAAACATCAAATGGAATAAAATCGATAATTTAGGAAAATTCTCCTCTTTATGTTCTGATTGTCAGCGTTATTGACCTAGAGAGCTTATATTTTTTCCGCATTTCTCTCGCTCCACGAAAAAAATAAAGCGCCCAAAAATTGGACTTTATTACAAGGTTGACGATAAAAAATTATTTTTCCGCACCCAAACGATATATCACTACTTAACATGGGTATTTCGAGAAGTTGTCATCTCCCATTAAATATTCAAAATCAGAAAAGAAACTCCCCTTTAAAGCTAGTTAGGGCAACGGATATACATTTTCAAAGTTTTTGGCCGATTCTAGAACATAATAACATGTAACTTCTTGGTATAAAAATAGTAGAGAAATTTTTATTGGAAATTTTATGCTTGATATAACGTACGTTGTTATAAAAACAGGATGAGGTAACAAAATCGACAAAACAGAAACAAGAAAAGTAGTACAAAGATTCATTCTTCATATAGGGATGATGGATCAAGCTCTCATACTTAAACAGTATCACTCCAATAAAAGACACTTTTCAATAGAAATTAGTTGTTAAAGGCAATTTTCAGATTTTATTTTATAGCAGCGCGTTATCAGATTGTCTTTGGTCATTTCATTGGCTTTAGATATTAAGGTGAAACTTGAATACAGATGTGCGACAATTTAAGATTGCAAGCGAGTTGATTAGAATTTAATAAAAGTTAACGTGACATACAATGGATGGGTGGGAATTTTTCATCTTCTGTACTAGAGCAACAACTTTAAATGTTAAAAAATTAACTAGCTTTTTACATTATGCTTTAGTAGAGATTTTGCTCTTATTAGCTTTTTTAAGTTTTCATCCTGCAATGCAAATGGTTATTTTCATTTTTTATTTTTTAACTCTTACCTATTTCTAGGTGTAACACAATTATTTTTAATACAAGATTATCGAGGTACGATTTGAAAATATTGAATCAATTTTTTTGTGTTACATAGTCCTATATTTTGGGATAAGTCAAGTATGCTATAAAATAATTTCCCGAAATTGTAATACCTCACTCACTACAAATAATATGTAAATCTATGCTGCTGATTGTTTCCTCCAATCTTATCAAGAAATCAGTATATGCCTTGCCATTTCCACGAAAATTCGCAGTTATTTAGTATAAGTGTGTGAGTTTACAGTCGCACTATTTTTGATTGATCGTCGTCAGAGTTAAAAAAGTAGAAAATGTAACTTTAACTTTATAAATGCATATAGGTATTGTTAAAATATGTTTTAGTTATGTAAACCCTAAAAATAAATAACGAAAATAACATTTTAATATTTATTTTTATTAGAAAAAATTAAATTTGTTTAATAAAGAACAATGCCCATGAAGGGCGAAAATTCCCCGGAATTGCCTAAACTTTTGAATGCAGATTCTGATAGAACTCGACGAGACGAGTTCAGAGATGTGTCGGAAAAATTTCTAGCTCAACGGGAACAGTTAAATCTTCGATGAAAGTTTAATGTTAAGTCCCATTGAAAAACATAAAAGCGTGCGACAAACAGTAATCTGTATGTAAGCGCCGTTGGCCGAGTGTTCAGCGTACACCCTCAAATCCCGTCAACCCAAGTTCAAGTCCACGAGTGTGCACAAATGTAAGGAATGTCTTTACTGAAAGTTAATTGTTCTTAGTCAGTCTTAATTGTGCTTAATTACTCTTAAAAATGCAATTTTTGTGAGGCATTCCGTAAAACAGCGCATATAAGGAATTGTGCAGTTCAAGTGGAAAAGTATTTTCCAGATATTTTTTATTCGCAAGGCCACCGATAGGGGGCGCTCTCGTCAATTGTGCAAACAGCGATTGCGCATGCGCAACCTCTTTATATAAAGCTGACGCAACAGCTGATCCTTCGGTCTCCTTTTAATCGTCAACAAGTGCACATCACTTTTCTGCACTGTGAGTTAGCGTCTATTTTGGCGTCGAGCCACAGGTTAGATTCTTTAGCCACGCCTTTGCATAGCCTTCTATATGGTAAAGTGATATGCCTTACAGGAACAATAGAGGACAAGTGTGCACTGCCAGCTTGCGGCAAGAAGATTGGCAAGATTGCGCAGTCGCAAATCAAATACAGAGATGGACAAGCCTACCACGCCAGGTGCATTAGGAACTCGTGCAGGCCAGTAGAAGAAGCCACGCCTTCCACCGGCATTAAATGCGCAGTCGCAAATCACGAAGCGTGTGTTTTTGGGTGCTCTGCCAAAGCGAAGCTCAGAGACGTCCCCCACCTGGCTCGTTTGGTTGTTTTGAAAGAAGCAAAAATATATCTACCATCAGGTTGTCACTGCTGATAATAAGCTGGACTACGACGACGAAGAGTTCAAGGTCAAGAACAAGAGCAAAATGTCAAAGCAGCAATTAGATGGATTGCTCGAAGATTTGGCGAAAGTTGCAGAGCTTGATGCCAAGAAGCCTCTACCGCAATTGCCTTCATTTGACGACATCACGGATGAAGAATTGGATGTGCTCACTGAACTGACTAGGAACCACTTCAACACGTTGGTTGCCATATGTGAGGGCCTTCCCATGAATCGCCCTGTTTCACTGGCTATGGGCGTATACCTTATGAAGCTTCGCACTGGTTAAACACACAGAGAAATCTGCTGCCAATTCAAGATCAAGCCAGCAACGTTTTGGCGATACAAGGAAATCGTTCGCAACGAGCTTTTAGCCGATTTTGTTCCTTCATGGCTGTGTTTTGAAAACGTCAGCCGCAGCAAGATTCATGAACACACTACCGGTCTGGCAAAGCGGCTTTACAACACCAACTATCAGCTGATTACTGTATGGGATGGAACATATTTTTACACTCAGAAAAGCAAGAAGCAGAAAATACAGAAAAAAACATACAGCAAGCATAAGTATCGAAACCTAACGAAGCCGTTTCTTGGTGTCACCACCAATGGATACATCATTGGGGTTTGGGGTCCCTATGAAGGAGGAGCTTCCGACTCGACAATCATGAACGATATCATGCAGAAGCCGCAGTTCACTGACTTTTTTAGAGCAGGTGACGTCATGGTCGTTGACAAAGGGTTTCGCGATTCTCAGTCGAAAATGGAGAGTCAAGGCTATCGATGCCTAATGCCTTTATTCTTAGACAAAGGAAAGAATCAGCTGACTGTCCAGCAAGCCAACGATTCACGCATGGTCAGGAAGGTTCGCTATGTGATTGAATCTGTGAATGAAGCAATCAAACATCTTCTCCAAAGTCTACCCTTCCAAGTCGCAAGACCATATGATGGATGACTTCCGTGTTACTTGCGCCATTCAAAATGCGTTCTTGCCTCGTATGTACTCCGAAATTGCAGATCCCATTGGCATAGCGGACCGAATGCTGCGAACACAGGCAACTGTCAACAAGATGGATTCACTTGTGCAAGCCGGGAAGCTCGTCAGACGACATTCAAAGATGCAATTGCAAGTTTTAGATTCTGACACACTCCCTACTTTCCCATCAGCTGCTCCACATGATTTGTACCATCTTGCTTGTGGTACGTACCAATTGGCTCAAGCAATAGCCTATTACGAAGCTCACTTGGATGCCGATGGTGACTACGAAATCAAAGTGTTGAAGTCAACAATTGCAATCAATCTGACTTCGTATAGAGTCTCAGCGACTGCTGCCAATACAATCTTAGCACAAGTGCAGCTCTACTCTCGCCACAGCAAAAGTGTCAAATGCAATGCTTTTGTGTTGGTGAACACAACTCCAGGCAAAGCATTTCTGGAGGCTTTACTTGGATACTGCTGCAGCTGCAGGAATGCATTACGAACTGTTGGTTGCTGTGCCCATGCGATGTCTTTCATCTGGTTTGCAAGCCATGGAAGATACATGCCTCCACAGGCGCCTTCACAGCACATGGAAAACTACTTTGAAGTCTTTGCGGTGAGCAGTGATGAAGAAGATAGCGACGAGGAAGAGCTTTAGCTGACTTTCAATCTATTAACTCTATTTTCCTTAAAACATGTACCTTTGATTTTGACATAAACTATGTTAGTTTGCAAGCCATTGTATTATCATTCACTTTCGTCATCCTGTAGCGCCACTCTGCTCCAAAAGACTCAAAATTCAACCTTAAACAGCAAAACTTCAAAGACGATTTTCGACATGTTCCCGTGACACTACAATTTTTTTTAAAACATGGTTAAAGTCAGTAGACAATGTAGTATTAGAATCAGCATTCAAAAGTTTAGAAAAATCCGGGGAATTTTCGTACTTCGTGGGCATCTTTCTTTGTTACAACTAAAATAAATAGTATTGATAATCATATTATTCTGTGTAGCCCCCATCAGAAACCACGACCTCCTCGAGCTGAGAACTGAACATGCTACAAGCCAACATAACTTCCTCCTTGCTCATCATCATCCTTACTACATCCATGATGGAAATCCTTAAACTATCATTAGTGTTATGATGCCTCTCATTGATTTTCGCCTCGACGACACACCACACGAATTAATTAAAATGATTGTAGTCGGGGAATCAGTAGTAAACCAAACTGTTGTATAGCCATGTCTTGGTCTTCCTTGTCTTGTGGGCTGAAGTGAGTTTTACTGGAAGATTTTAGCATTTACCTTCCTGGCCTCAACAAAAGTCTTACGGTCCAAAAAGAATCTCAAAAAGTCAGCGCTGTCGTGCTTGATGTTGCTTAGTGGTACTAGGCCCTTAAACTTTCTGTCATCTTGTTTTTCTCAGTCAATAGTTGGCGGTTTCTCATGACGAAAAACTTGTGCAGACCTTGGTGCACTGCTATCATCCTCCGCTCAGGTTCCCAATCGTTCACTTGCTCTGTCAATAGTTACTTTCCCCTGGTGGTCAGATTTTCTATACTTGGGTCTTTTTGTAGCCCAACCACGCAATAGTTTCTGTCGACGGTCGTATACTATGCTCACTTATTGTTAAATATACCAAACTAATGCGATAAGACGACTTTTTAGGCTTCCTACAATACAATCTAAAAAAATTTGGATTTACCTCGGCGTTCCCTGTTGCTGTAAACGAATGTAAACCTATAAGTGACTAAGTTGCTAAAACAGCCGACTATATGTTGAAGTAACTAAATGTCTCTCATTTGACACTACTAAAGCATTTACAACAACCTTTAACAGAGATGCAATTTATAATATTAATAAATTTTCATATTTATTACATGGACATGCTGAACAGCAAATAGGTTAAGTGTTTTTCTCTAATTCAGTTGCATCCGTGAATCATTAAATCTAAATTTTTTGGCCAATTTGTTTTTATAAACAAAATAAAATGGACAGTTTTACTTTTATTAGCAGTGGCATAATCAGAGAACAAACCGAAAAAAGTGAGGGTAAAGAGCGTTCTGGTATTTGAAGTTGTTGTTTTAGTTCAAAAACCATGTAGTACGTTCATGCAATTTGTTGTTATATTTACTTAAAGTAATTTTACAAGTTGTCAGTAATTTAAATATAAATAAGTCCTAACATATTTACATAATTTGTTCTAAAGAGTCCAATAATCATTTATATGCAACTAAATTACTTTTAGTGCTACGTGGCAGTTGTGACAGTTTGCATCTCTTCAACTGGGCTTTTCGTCTTCACATTCTAGTGAGTGTCCTATTGAAATGTGCGAGTGGGTGTATATTTTAATGTCTTGGTCGATTTTAGGACTATATGAGTTCATTTGGCGCGTACCACGATACATCGACTATTAATCGTAATGTTTTGGTATCTTAAAGTGTTACGGTAAAGTTATTTTGCTGTCCACCACCAATGTAATTTCTAATGTTAAACGAATATAAGAATGACTTTGTATAATAAAACTTAGGGTTTTAGGGATAATTGTAATTGATTTCCTATGTTAATACATTTTTGTATATAATGAATCTAATTACTTGCTACTGTCTGCTACATTCATGTTCTTCAAAAAAAAGAGTTAGGAATTACTTGCTAAACAACGATGTTGAAGTGTTTTACAGCTATAATTAGATAATTTTTAAATTTTGGAGTGATGTCTAGTATGATCCTAAAGTAATTATAATGAGTGGGTAATAGTCTAATAGATCAGAACGAGTTTTTAAATTTAATTAGGCAGAAAACAAACATAGGGGCTATCTGGACGGGTCCCACGATCAATACAATGGCTAACACTGCCATTATTACTTATTACTATCATTAGCTTTCTGCCTTTGATTATAGTCAATCTAGACCTCCACACTACATGTTTGTTACTAAAGTTATTTACTGACATAAAACTAGTGTCAAACGCGTAAAAGTGGTATTAATACTTCTTTTTTTATTACTGTGATCTAGTGGATAATGCACTACTGAGATTTAAAATGGTCCAATACAATCTTATACCTTTAACAGTTGTAGGTTATAGCAATTCTTTCTTGTATTTTTGTAGTTTGGGGTGTTTTATAAAGTTCTTAGTAATAATTCCTGTATTTGCGTATGTACCCTTCAATTCTCAAACTTCTATTTGTAAATATGTTTCTGATATCAGCATGACATCCATTAATTTGAAAGAATGAATAGCAATTAATCTTTATGTTGTGTACTTTTCACTGGGCTTTTGTGTAAGCTGTTGATCTATCACTAATTTTTGAGAGGAAATTGGTTAGTAGCTTTGATATTATCTCCATTAATTCCGTTGAACTCATTTTTCTCAGCATTTGGTCGCTATTGTTTCAATATTATAATTTATGGGTTAATATTCTTTAGAACTTAAATATGAGTAATATGTGGTTGCACTTGTGCTATATGCAGGTTAGTTACTTACGGCTGTGTTGTCCTGAGTGGGGGGTGGAGAGAATAATTAATCATAAACAAGATAATTTTGATAATTACCTAGGTGATTTTTACTGCAATTAACATTAACTTCCCATTCATTGGAAATTGCTAGTTCAATAATTTCAAAGCCTATTTTGGACTCTTACAAAAGTTACTAGTTAGTAGCACACTGGGGGGCTTAGTGTTTTTTGTGGAATTTTAATTACTAATGTAATATCGTTATTATTTTCAACTAAATCAAGTTCGATGAAAAAGACAGATAACTTTTTGTTTGTGACTTTTTGCTTGACAATCCAGATGTTGGTGACTATGCACTTCTGTCTTGAATTCTACTTTTTGCAGGCTGCTGCAGATTTATAATTATTACTTTGAATGGTCCCTTATTTATTTGTATAAAAAAATATATTTTTTCGCCAACCCTAAATTATAATTGTGTACTTGTCGTAGGTTGGTAGGTATTTTACTTCGCCACTGCAAAAAACTATTATCTCTTATTCATTTGTAGTTATTATTTGGGGTAGACAAATTAAATATTTTGACTTCTGATACAAAAATTAATAGAAGTTGGTTATTTAACTTCAAAACATCTAGCATTGTTGCTATTTATTAGTTTGTAAGATTCAACCAGTATTCGGTTTTTGTTTGTTTGTACCATTATGGCATTTTATCATTGGTTTCCTTCCGGATATGTTTTTATTTTTAACTATTTTGTAGACAGAGTTTTAATTTATATATAATAATTAAGATTTATGATAAACAATATTGTTTTGGCTAAATGAATTTGTAGCTACCGAACTAATGTTTGACAAGTACATGATAGTATTTATAATGTAGCACAAATTGTTTACTTAGTAGTTGTTTCATATTTTGATAAGTTGCTAATATACATTATGGTGTTTAATTTTATTTGTATGTAATACTGCCACTCTTGTATACTAATAAGTTGTTTCAGCATTATAAATAAACTTGCAGTTTTACCGTACAGTCAGAACAAAATTAACTTGCTTGAATATTGACCCTAACTTTATCTTGTCGCTCAGTTCCAACAAACTCGCATTGCACGTATTTACGAGCACGCGACCTGAAGGTCGCTTTCTAATCTTGCTGCCTGACTAGCTGTACTTGGTCAGGATAACATGGCATTTCAAGAACAAAACTTCGCTGATTATAACGCAGATTTTCGTATTCTAATAAACTTTTTTTTATTAGTAAATTACTTATACTATTCATTATGTACTATACAATTTTTTTTAAATAGTTGAAAATCCCACTTTCTAAATATTATAAAAGTACAGATCAATAAATTATTATATATATATATTTAATATATATATATATATATATATATATATATATATTACAGTTTTTATTTATTTTTAGCTAATTACACTTATTAGCGATAAAAGCAGCTCTTGCTAGTGACTTGTGATAGTTCCAATAAAAAGTGAAAATAGAAATGTCTAGATCCTAAAGCGAGTGCCGACCTAAAGCATGTTGTACAAGTAAATTTGAGCCACCATCAATCATCAAAAATAACTACTTTGGTATTAATAACGTGAAGGGTGTAACTACTTAGATGTCACTATAGACATAATAGAGTTGAAGGATTATAATAAGGACTGCAGGGATAGAATTTGTAAACTAAACCAACTTTCTAGATCTAACTTTTGAAAATTAGTTTAAAAAAATTACCTATTTAAAATATTGTATAATAGATTTTGTGTAGAATCAACGAATTACGGCTAAAGGTCAAGTTTTATTTTACGCATTTTCTATTATTTTTTTATCAGCGTACTTGCCTGACATTTTGTTAAATTATTAAAAATAATGTAAAATTGTAGGTAGTAAGGTTGTAATAACAACGATTTATAAATCTTAGGAATAACTTTCCCCTTTACTATTTTAAAACTTTATCATTATGGTAATTAGACAGTACTTACAAGCCACTGAAGTAATTACACATAATTTATCTTTATAAATAAAAGAGGAATAAAGTAAAATGAAGAAAAGATAGCTTAAAGTTGTCGCGAAAGCAATGGTCTGTTCTTGTAGCAAGTTTTCCTTTCCTAATTTTAATAATATACTTAAGATGTAAAAGATTAACAAACAAAAAATGTTTAACCAAAAATAATTATTTTATGAAAAGAAATGTGGCAGAAGTATTTACGAAGGCAATCCCAAAAATAAGGTCTCCAAAGAGCTGGGCCGCAGTGAAACTTTCGGAGGCTGTTTGCCACATTGCTGTATTTACTACTTCCCATACTCTCAAACAAATGGTCGTTTAGCCTGCAGGGCCGCTCAGTTTTGGCTCGGCAGCCGTTCATAACGGAGCTCCCACTGCCGTTACCGCCGGATGCAAGGTTCGTGCAGTTATTCGGTTTTTGATGGAAAAAACGTTAAAGCAATGGAAATTCATCGGAAATTAACGGAAGCACGGATGTTTAAAACGTTCGCAGGTGATGTAGGAAGTTTACAGGTGGACGCATAAAAATTTTCGAAGAAAAAAGCGGAGACCATCAAACATACTTAAAGGTCAGAGGATCACTCTCAATGATTTCTGCATTTTGGTTCCTGAAGTTTCTCAAAGCACCATTCATAGGACTTTAAAAAGTTTGAATATCGGATCCCGCGAATCCTTAAAAAGGTCACCAATAACATTGCGTTGACTCTTCCCATGAATTTCTTTGATGCTATGCAGATGAAAAGGACAACTTTTTGGTTTTGATTGTTACGGGCAACAAAACCTGGGCGTTCTGCTTCATATCTGAGACCAAACTGTAATCACGTGAGTGGCGGCATTCCTCTTCGCCCAAGCCGCGAAAATTCAAACTGGCACAATCTGCTGCCAGAGTCATGGCAACTGTGTCTTGAGATCAAAAAGGGAGTGTTCTTGGTCGACTTTATGACTTGTAGGATCACAATAAACACTAACAAGTATTATAAGACAGTCCTGTTGAGTATGGGGGTATGCCTCCTCCACGACCATGTTGGGCACCACGTCATTTATACGACCGTAGTTTTCCTGCGACACTTTCGATGGAGCATAATCACCTACTCACCCTATAGTCCAAACTTAGCATCTAGTGATTACCACACGTTCCCTAAGTTTAGAGAATATTTGGGCGCCCCAGAGACGATGACGAAGTGAAAGAAGCGACTTAAATGGCAATTTTGTACAAAAATTAAGGAATATGTAAGCTTTAAAATAATGTATCAATTATTAAAAATAAACTAGTGTTCCTATTTCTAAAAATAGGATAACTTATTTTTGGGATTTTCTTCGTACATGGTTTAATAACATTTATCCCTTTCCTCTATAGGGTTTCTTAATTTTACTGACAGTATTATGGATAAGTACTTATAGATACACATTGATTTTAAATATAGCGTTAGCTTTTAGTAGAAATAACTTGAACAGGCACTTTCTCCGTCCAGATAAAAAAGATTTAAAACTTCACAAAGGAGGGGTTTAATCATTACCGTGTCACTCATATTTAAATGACTCAGTAGACAAAAATTGAAATATAAAAGTAAATTTTGATGACTTTGGAAAAATATATTTAAAATACCAAAAACTCAAATGCTCACCTAATAAGAAATATTAGTGTTTTTTGAACACTTAAGAGATCTTGAGATTAAAGCAGGTATCAAACCGACGCGGTTCGATCACATAAAGGAATTATTCATATACTGTCAACTGGAAAAATCTGTTCGAACACACACAAACAGACACACACATCCCAAAGTTTTCTCGTTATCACACATCTTGCTTAAACCTTTCCTAGAGCTATTTCAATCTGGATGCGACACGCTCTCGCTGGTTTAATGTTCTACGCAATTACGACCTCCACGCTTGTAGTTATTACATTGAAGGCATCTTTGAGCTTAGCGACAAGCGTCTGTGTTTCATAAATGTGACACAGCTTCTCATAGCCTTTTCTACAACCACGGCCCACGGAGCGAATCTTTGTGCAGCTGCATACTTAGATGAATAAGATGACTTGTTCAATACCTCCTATTTGAAACCATTTTTATTTCTTTTTCTTTTTAATTCCCGTCTAGTAAATATGCGACCAGTCTAGTAATCTACTTGTTTCACTCGTTTAGCTCCTCTCAAACGGAACAGCGATATAATTTTAATAGAAGTAGATAAAATAAGCCCAAATAATAAGTAAAGCCAGGCCGTACATTTTTAAAATTATTGTTACGTTGACAATACTGGAATTTATATAAAAATAATTTAATTTTTAATGTTAAAAGTCTTCAGTTTCTGGAATACCATTAATATTGTGTTTTGTTGTCTTTGAGTAGACTAACAATTGTTTGGGGTTTAGAAGACAGGAATTTTAAAATATGTTTCTTACATATAAGGCAGTATAACAGAGTTCAAACATGTCTGACATCAAAAAACAAAATTTGCAAACAGCTGAAAAAATAAATGGCAAAATATGAACAATATGCTATTAAAATTTGTCACTTGTTCTACAGCTGTGTCGGCTAACTTTTTATTTATTTTTTATTAAAGGAGAGCAGTCTTAAAAACACTAGTAAAGTTTGGTTATGTGAACTCTTAGAACGATATAAAAACCTTGGTCTTACAACCACAAGGCCAATTAGCTTAACTAAAGTTTAAATATTTAATACTTTAAAATTTATAATGCTATTCTAATATTCTAGGTAAAATAAAAATTTTAATTTGTGTACAAACTGTTACATATAGGTGTTTTTAAGTAATTTGTATACTATTATTGTTAGTGTTATAATTCTAAATTTCTATCATAATTCTACATTTTTATCCAACCATTAGCATTAATAATTCGTTAAACAACAATACTCTTGATAACTACCATTAACAGCTTATTATTCACAACTTATATTTAAAACGAAACATACCACGCAAGTAATGTTGAACACTTCTTTTCCTTCTCTATCCAATCTGCGTTTTTCACCTACCTTCACTTTAACCAGCCTCCACTAAGAGTTTTTCTTCCACCATATCCAACCCAATAAAATCTAAGTCATAAGTGATTTAAGCAACCAAATTCCATTAAAATCAGCCCTTATTTTAAGTTCAACGAACTACATTTTGAGCATGACTTTGATTTTGTATTACAATAAAGAAAATAGACTTAAAGAAATGTTTACTTTTTTGGAAGTTGACTTTCACAATACCACTAAATAACACGGAAAATTGTAGTCTGCAAAAGAGAGCCTCAAGTTGTTAAGATAGTGATAGAGTCGGCCAGTATGGCCAACTTATAAAAAAAACTTCCACTAAAATGATATACGTTGTCTTTGATTGTAAATGAATGATTAAAAGTGTTTTTCTGTTACAGTTTGTAAAATTTACCAAAGAATCAAAAGCGAACTTTCATTATAAAAACCATTTTAATTTACAATTGATTAAAGTCCTGGCAGAATTACAAGAAGAATAATGTAATCCTGTTGTTAAATGCTTTTTACTACCTTTATCTTTTAAAAATTATAAAAATGATTTCTTAACAATATAAAAATAGCGCATCATTCAGTTTTATGTTGTCGAGTTGACCCGAGAAGCTTATAACAAAGTAGTAAAAGCGTTTATTTTCAAATAAACTAAATCATAAGAGACCGGAACGAATATCCAACTAAATGATAATTTCGCTCAATTAAGTAGTCTAACAAACTCATCTGGATATAGAAAAGCTTATTTGCTTAATTAATTTTTTTACAACTGAATATCATTTAAGCTTCTATAAAGTATTTATGTAAGGCTTACTATAAATTCAAATTTTAAAATATTACAACGCAATAAGTTTATAAAGAACTTGCAAGATCAGTATGTAAAAATAGGTAATACCAAAAATTGTAAGTAGTGTCCAACATAATCCCCTAAAATAATTTCACTTCAAATTTCAATTTTAGTTAATTTTTCTACAACACGTATATTGTTCTTTTTTTTACTTGTTTACATTTGTATTTCCATTTGTCCCACTTAATTATTTTATGTGGGGCGTAAGGAGTAACGTTGAAATATCCGAACGTCAAAGCTTGGTAAATATCAACCTTGATAGCACGTAGTACATTACATTTTATACCCATACATTTTCATTTCTTTAACTTCATTAACTATTCTCCTCCACTTCACTCTGTCTCCCGCTATACTTCTCCAATCCTCTACTCCCACTCTTCTCACGTCATTTACTATTGCATCCAACCATCTCTTTTTGGGTCGCCCTTTTCTCTTTTTCCCCCCTGTCCCTCCTACTAAAATCCTTCTCGCATGCCTGTTTTCGGCCATCCGGCTAACCTGGCCTAACCATCGTACTCTTTGAGCTCTTACGAACGCTGTTATTGATATGTCACCATACTCATCTTGTAACTCCTTATTTGTTCTTCGCCTCCACTCTCCGTCCCCTGTTCTTACTCCTCCTAGAATTTTTCTTAAGACTCTTCTCTCCCATACTTCCAGTTTCACCTCCATATGTTTTGTTAATGCCCATAATTTGCTTGCATACGTTACTGATGGTCTTACAATCGTTTTATACACTCTTAGTTTTGCTTCTTTTGAGATTTCTTTAGATTTTAGCATTCTACTGATTGCACCTACCGCCCTACTACCTTTTGCGATTCGTTTATGTATTTCAGTGCTTTCCTCTATGGTGTTAGATAACGTCATTCCTAAGTAACCGACCTCACTAACTTTCTTCAATTTATACACCTTTCTCTCCCCTTGGAAGCTGGTAACCGTCTCTCCCCCAGTGTTTTGTCTCATTTCCATGTACTGCGTTTTGCTCTCATTTATATCTAGCCCATACTTTGTTGCAGTTCTTTCCAGTTTACTGAATACTGTTTCCAACTCTTTTTAGATCTGGTAATAATACCCAGATCGTCTGCGTACGCCACTATCTGGTGACATCTTTGGTAAATTATTCCCCTTATCTCGATCCCACTTTCTATCACAATTGCTTCTAGTACCAAGTTAAACAGTACTGTTGAGATGGGATCCCCTTGTCTCACTCCCTTATTTCCAGTGACGCTTTCCTATACCTGCCCATCTATCAATATTTTACTATTCGTTTTTCTTAGGGTCATTTGTACCAATCTTATGAGTTTCTCTGGAATCCCTAGCTTTCTAAGTGCCACGTAAAGTTTTCTCCTGCTGATTTTATCGTAGGCTTGGCGGAAATCCACAAATAGCATGTGTAGTTCCAAATTTTGTTCATAACTACCACACTGAATCATTTTCACCGTAAAGATTTGATCCAAAGTTCCTCTTCCTCTTTTAAATCCTCCTTGGTATTCTCCTACTACCCGTTCTTGGTGCTCACTCAGTCTTTCCCGAATTAGTCTCGCCAGTACTTTATACGCCACGTCCAGCAGTGATACTCCCCTATAGTTTTCACATTGGCACCTATCCCCCTTCCTGTGTATCAGACAGACAATAGCGTTCTTAATCTTTCCTTGCCTCTTTTTTTAACAGTTTTCATTTCATGTCCTAGTCCGTAGCCATTTTCGTTTCCGTTATTCCGTCCAACTACCTTATCTTCATTTCTTAATTTTTTCTTCCTCATGTTGTACGTGCTGTTTTTCTTATTTGTTCTTCAAAATGATTTACTCCCGGGGACCACTCTGCTACCGTTCTCTTGTTCCTAATGCTCTGCTTCTCGGGATTTTCTTGTTGTGCGTCATCCGTTTTTACTACTTTATTGATGATTTTTAATTTATTGTAACTTAGATAAGCTGCCTGTCCCTTATCTCTAGCTTCTTTCAACAGTGGTATTAATTTTCTTCTTTCCTCCTGCACTTTTTTTGAGTAGTCTTTATCTATTCATATATCTGATCCTTTCAGGTTCTTTGCTTTACTTAATACCTCTTTCCTTGTACTCTCTTTCATTAACTTTACTAATATCGGCCTACTTCTTCCCTTACTTGGTTTCCCTAATCTTCTTACTTCATCTATCTCGTTCCTCTTATCTAAGGTTATTCCTATTTTCTTTATTATTCTGCATACTTTTTCTTTCGTTTCTTCTTCTCCCTCACTGACATCATCCCCAGCACCTTTTATTACAAGATTTTTTCCCTTCATTTCTCTTTCCAGCGCATCTATTTTCTCATTTTGTTTTGCCACTTGATTCTCCAACTTTACGTTTTCTTCCTTCACCTTCTTTACCTCTTGCCCTAATCCATCTAGTTTCTCGTTCATCATACTCATATTATTATTTATAGCCTGGAACATCTCCTCTATTCTTTTCATGTCCATTTTTTGATCTGCCTATGCTCAATTTTTTACTTCCGCATGCACTAAATTTAATTATACCTATTTTCTTGCAATTACAAATATTTATTAACTTTTTAATTTTGACGATTATTTATATTGTACTTTTCTGTCTATTTTTTGTGTTTTGTAAATCAAATAAAAGAAAATCCGCGTTTGTTTTGTTTACTTTAAATCATGTATATATAATTTAACAACATTCACCAAAGTTATACGGTATAAAAATAATTAAAATAAAATATACTTTTCTCTTTCACGTAATTATCTCGGTATACCTGGCGCCCATGAAAATTAAAACGAAGGACGTCGTTGGGAGACGTTCGCGCCGCCTTCGAGAAACAAAAACGAAGCGAAAGGAAATGAAAACAAACTGGCCGCGCGCCTTGGCGACAGAGCGAGGTGATTCCGTTGGAATCGAAAGTCCAAAATCAAAGTTCCCCTGTAAGGGGCGACGCAAACGGTGCAACCACCCGAAACGGCACCTCGTATACCGACCGGCGACGGCACTGGCAGTAACAGGAGCAGTAGCAGCGGTAGTCGTACTAGTAATAGCAGCAGTAGTAATAATAGTAGTAGTGGTAGTAATATAGTACTCGGCTTATTAATACAATTTATACTTCGTACACCTGTTACCTACTATCCGTTGCTGTTGATGCTTTTAACGCGTCCTGGCTATCTGACCGGGTCGACCCCTCGGAGTCTGATAAAGCCAGCTGCTGTGACCTTTATACTTGCTTTTCCTCGCTTTATAGCTGCTTACTATTTATCAACAATTCAGTTAACTTACCTATCTTCTTCCCACTATCTTCTTCTTCTGCTTGTGCCGTATCCTCATTGGACGTTGGCGATCAGTCTGGCCCACTGCCATCCTGATTTTTCTTGGGAATATAATGAGGTAGTTTCCCGTTGCTTTCCTCATCGCAGTGTTACAGCCGGGTGTATCATAATTTGATAGCCACCTGTAAGTATATGATGACAAGCCTGTTACCGAAGTCATTCTTCTGCAGCCTTGACTCACTATCTGCTCTGCGCTTAATTATAATTTACCGTATTTGCGTAATTTTTAACTCCTTTTTCTGAAATTAATCTCCACTAACACTTCGCAGCGCGACAGCGCCGATGCGTTCGATTTGACTGTCGACACCAGACTAGGCGGTATAATATAAGATTAAAATAATGGAAACCTACGATGATATACCCCTTTAGCCATTTTTTCAAGACACTGTCTTTATACAACTACTTTTCGTTAGTTAATCATGCGAAAAAAATATGTGCGAATAAATTCCGAGTAGATGTTGGAGCACCAGAGGGTGTTAAAAATCTCTTGGCTTAATGTGATTAAAAAAAAAGTAAAAGAATATCAAGTTGGAGTGAGCAATCTTTCTATACATTTGGTAAGTTCAGCACTCTTGAAAATAATGAGAATAGATATTTTTGGTGTAAGCAAAAGCAAATTGTGGCAGTCCTTATAATAATGACCGGTAGCATAGACATTGTGATTAACAATAATACTAAAAAAGAAATCGTAACATTGTAATAGCATCTGATTACAATACACTCAAGCGACTTACAGGTAAAAATACAAGTCTGCCGTCCCACATCAGAAAATACTGACCAAGAAAGTAAAAGCTTATATAAACAAATACAACGGTTTTTCCCGCATTAAAAATTAATGTGATAAATATATTTATTGGGAAATTCAAAACAAAAGTAAAAGAACGTAGCCGAAGGGACTTGGAAAAAATAACAATCAATATATGCTTATGAATTCTGCTAGGAGAAGTCCATAGAATATTTCTGAAGACACTGGCCAAAATATTATGAGGAACGAAATGGACTACGTGCTGATAATCGAAAAATTTTAAATCAGCAGTACAAGGTAACAGCCTATCTTACAGTTGACATAGGTTTTGATCACAATTTTATAATTGCCATTTTTATATGTAGAATGCAAACTCGTTAAATTCAAAATCAGTGTTCAATGTGATGCCAGCAAGCTCCGACGAGAAGCATATACAAAACCAACTGAGCATATTACTCAAACAAATAAAAGCTTGCCACACTGAAAAAAGTCAAAACTGTATACACTTGAAAAGAAAAGAAAAACATAGATGACTAACGTCTAAACACAAATGGAAGAAAAACGATTGGATGAGCTTCAGGATTCGTTTAATTTTTATAAAACGATCAGAATCATTACAAACCATTTTAGAAAAGCTACACTAACATGTCTAAGAAGCAAAGAAGGAAAAAATATTACTGATTCTGAAGAACTTGCCGACACTTAAATTATAAATTAAAATTAAATTAAAATATATTTAAAAATGAAAACTAAAGTGCACAAACATATAAAGATCAGAAATAAATATTTATTCCAAAAATTCTAGTAGTAGAGGTACTAAATACTATCAAAGAATAAAGAGTTGTAAAGTTTTCGGAAAATATAACCCACTCATTGAGGAACTAGAATTAATGAACATTTGCATACCTTATATTCCTTTTTAATCAAATATATTATACAGCTATTATATAGCTCCCGCAAATTGATTAAAATAAATCTTAATAACGGTCCCAAAAAACTTACAACTAAAACTGTAGAGACTATAAACTAACAACTCTCATAAGCCATATGTTGAAGGTTTTTTTATGAGTAACACACAATAGAATGTATCAAAACTGGGAACTAGTTGGTAGAGAAACACAGGTTGATTTAAAAATCGAAATAGGAGCAAGAGGGCTCTTTTTTGTATGAAAACCCGAAGACAAATGCTGCAATTAAAGAAGAACCGCATATTTCATTGATTACCAGTGTGATTTTGGCAATCTCAGACATAAACCTATAACGAATATGTTGCAAGAAATCTGAGTAGGTACTAAAGACATCAAGGTTATCCAAAATGCCTATTGGAATCAAGCAGGCAATGTCAAAACAAATAACATTTTAACGGCGAATTTGAAAGTACAGTAGGGAGTTCGATAAAGTTGCATATTCTCACCATTATTGTTTAGCATATTTTATGAAATGGTTTAAACAGACACCCAAATTAGTATCAAAATTAATAGTATCCTGGAACACTTCTTAGATGAGCTACAAAATCTTTTTTTGGAAATCTAAATAGCAGGAAAAAATAAATAAAAAAATTAAGCGATTAGTCATAAGGAGACGTAACAAGATAATGCTTTAATACTAGATACAAATATTAAAGGAATTTCTAAATTAAAATATATTGGAAGTCAGAGACTGGATTGTAACGAAAAAATTAAAAACCGGATTGACATAGTCCAAAGAGGGCATATTCTTTGGACTGACTCTTTGGACTCATGATTTTAAAATATAAAGAAGATAGAAGAAAAAGAAAAATCTATTTTTGAATATTTATTTGCATTTTCTTTATCGCTAATTACGAGGTTCATGTAATTATTTAATTGTTCTATTACACTTTCTTTTACTGTTAAATAATAGTATTTCTTTATGTCCACTGTTAAGTTTATTTTACTTTGTGTTTCATCTATATTTTTTATGTATTCATTACGTTTAAGTATGTCGTAATTATTATATGCGTAAATATTGAGTATTTTTAAAGCTACATAACATTTCTTGCCTTTTAAAGGTAAAGCAATAAAGAAAAATATTGCTGGAAATGATAAAAATGTCGTTCTAATGCTGAAATTTCTATACTGAATCATATAATTCGATGAATCTAAAATTATGGAAATTTGTAGTCAAAATTCATTTAAAATTTATTGATATTGCCATAAATTGTATGTTATCGGTTCAAACAATTTACTTGGGGTGTTGGCGAATAATATTATAAAGCGCGCGTGCTGTATCAAGCGCATGAAACGCGCAACAGGTGGCTGTATAAAAGTTTGATGAGATATTTGGCGATAACTTACAAACGAATTACCTGATTAATGCCCCGGGAGCATAGTGTTTTGGTTTGCGCTCTGCGATCATTCTGGGCATGACGAGTGTGTTACAGCGTTTCTGCTGATATTTTAACAATAAAATATTTCAAATCTGTTGTGCATGCATCAAATAATAAAAACTTTAGAAATTTAAGCAAATTGAAAAATTATTTAGAAATTCCTAGTAATTAAACTCTATACAGGTGCTCATTAAATATGTTCTTTAGAACTCATTAAGATATTTTGCTAAAAAATTAAATTTATTTATAATTCCAAAGACCACTAAAAGGTGTTTATAAATAAGAAGACAGATTTGTGTACTAGAACTTTCTGTAGCTTTATTGCTAAAGCAGGCAAATTTTAATTTTATTTCAGCTATGTTTATGTGCTATTAAATTATAAGTGTAACACATAAGCTTTCAACGAAGTATAAAATGTATGTGAGTTAGTAAACACACCATGTAAGATACATTTAAGTGTAGACTTTAAAAGAGTTTTACGTGCTCATAAAATTTATTATATTGATTAACATCGTAAAGTGCACTTTTATAGTATTTAGCTTTATTAACATGTTAATAGCTCTGCTAATAACAATTTCGTATATTGTTACAATATTATCTTGAATTTTGTTAATTATTTTTTATCCGGTGCTGTTTGGTATCTTAAAAAATTATTTAATAAGCATTCACAGATGTTGTGGCTAAGATTATTAACAGGGATGTTTAGATTCCAACTCAATGCTCGGATGTAGCGTTGTAATCGATTATTTTAAATATACATATTTAGTACAGTCTTCTGTTATATTTATTGCTTTCAAAGTGACATTTGTAGGCAGATTTCCATTTCCGCCGCCAAAGCGTCTATACACCATGCAGTTTGTGTTAGCATTCCACTGCCCTTGTATTAAACATTTCTATTTGTAATGTTTGTCGCTCTGTGCATGCAACCATTGCCGCTTTTATCTAAATTCTTTGCTGAACACTCGTTTCTTCTTTTACTTTATGATTACATTTGCCACCTGACTGCAAAAGCAGTCTCTGTTAAACGAAGCAGTCAATGGTTATTTTTTGTTTAAGGAATAGAATTTATTTACTTTTTCTAATATACTTACTTTTCAGGTTGAGGTATAATGTACCGATTCAAATAAACGGATTTACTTTTATTATTTTTAGCACTCGATTGAATTTCGAAGCGTAAACATCGCAGATACACGCGCTAAGAGTACAAGTTCAAGTGCATTGTTCGATAAAGCGGATGCGGCCGCCTTATCTCGTATCGTGAACCCGAGTTTGCTTAAATTATTTTAATTAAGAAAGAAACATAGTTAACAACAGATAATTTTTATTTAACAAATACGACAATGTTATCATCAATACACGAAACTGGCTTTAACTACAATGTAAGCCACCCCCTACCTCATAATATACAGGGCCATCCTCCGTCAAACGTACACTACACACAATTTCCAAATACCTACCAAAATCAACCTACGATAAACAATCAACTATCATTACCATACATTGCACCAACTAGTCAACCTTCACAAGCACCAAGTAATCCTTTCCCCCTAACCAGGAACAATACTTAGCAATGCAATCTTCAGAACTCTATCAGACTCGAAATTCCCGGCAACTATACAGGTTAACCTCAACGTCTGACGACGAAATGGGAGATAATCCCCCCTTAAAAGAGGACATCGCATCTAAAGAAACCCCCTGGCAAGTATTTAAGACTACTAAACGAAAGAAAGTCGGAAAATCACCTGACACGGTATCCTCAAACACTTTACCCCTTTCCAACAGTTTTTCTGCACTAGCTAATTCCCAAAATCCAACCCCCATCGACAATTCAACAAATAAAAACAGTACTTCCAAAGATAAAACAATAGAATCTGATAAAATCCCCAAACCCCCGCCTATATTTGTTTATGGAGTCCTAGATCTACCAAAAATAAAGCTACACTAGCAGATGTAGCAGAATAAGAGCAATATGTCATTAAAAGCCTGGCAAATAACACAATTAAAATCTCACCAAATACTCCTGATATATTCCGTAAACTAGTTAAGTGCATGCGTGAAAATAAAATTATACATCACACCTACCAACTAAAAGACGAACGAGCGTTTAGAGTAGTCGCCAAAAATCTTCATCACTCGATTCCACTCGAAGACATAAAAACAGAAATCACTAGACAAGGACACCAAATTAGAAACATCATGAATGCTAAACATAGAACCACAAAGGACCCAATGAATCTATTTTTCATGGACTTCAATAACAATAATAAAGAGATATATTCCATTCATATTTACTACACAATCGTATAACAATTGAACCGCCAAGAACAAACCGAAATGCTGTCCAGTGCATGCGATGCCAAATGTATGGTCATACAAAAGCATATTGCTCCCGTCCCTTTGTGTGCGTCAAATACAGCGGTAATCACAGTACAGCTAGCTGCAAGCAGAAGAAGGATACGCCAGCAAACGTGTGCACTGTGCGGAGGAAATCACCCGGCTAACTACCGAGGATGTACTCATTACCACAACTTCTACAAAAGTTGAAATACCAATTCCAAACCGCCAACAACCCAAACCCCAATCATAAATAGACAAAGTTATATATCCAACCTCCCGCATTCACCTACATACGCTAGTATTACCAGTCACCAAGAACCCCAACAACAAATCCCTTCTGACCAGTCTCTTAACCTTACCTTAAACAAATTTCTAGAAGAATTCAAATCCATGTTCTCCCAACTCATTCAGCAGAACAGCATGATCCTTAACATGCTGAAAATGTTAATAAGCAAAACAAGTAATGGATAAATTCCTCCGCATTGCAAAATGAAACGCCAGGGGTCTTTGAAATCACAGAGACAAAGTAATAGTATTCCTAAAACATAACTACATCGACATAATGCTAATTAGTGAAACGCAACTTCACGGAAAAATCAAAATTCCTAACTACCATTTATATTACACTAACCATCCAGACAAAACAGGACACGCTGGAACCGCTATATTAATCAAACAAAATTTAAAATATTACACTCTCCCCAACTACGAGAAGGGATCTCTCCAGGCTACTTCCATTAAGGTGCTCCCCCTCCCCTATGAAATAACCATTGCGGCTGTCTACTGCCCCCCAAAACACAGTATCAAAAAATGTGACTTCGACCAGTTCTTTCATACCCTGGGTCTCAAATTCGTATCAGGCGGCGACTACAACAGTAAACATACTGCGTGGGGCTCTCGCCTAGTTACTACAAAAGGCAGAGAGCTATATAAAACTATACAAGACAATAAATACGTCTACCTTTCAACAGGGACCCCGACATACTGGCCACCCGATCAGAACAAAATCCTCGATCTCCTCGATTTCTTCGTCATTAATGGAATATCACCAAACTACATGGGCATCTCCCAAGCTACGACCTTTCCTCGGACCACTCCCCGATCATAGGAACTATAAACGCAAGTGTCCTAATCAAAAATCCCCCCGCACGGATCCATAACGCTTCAACTGACTGGGATTTATATCGCCAAATTCTTCATGAAGGCATTGACTTGAAAGTCAGTTTAAAAACCCCTCTCAAAATCGATACAGCAGTTACCAAATTCAATTCTCTGCTAACAACTACAGCACAGAAAGCTACCCCGCCTAAGGTGCAGAGAAAAGTCAACTCATACACATGTTCCTCTAGAAGTTAAACTTCTAGTTGCCCAAAAGAGGAAAGCCAGAGCCAAATGGCAAAAGAGCCATCATCCAGCAGACAAAACAACCCTCAATAACCTTGGAAATCAGCTTAAGGCAAAACTCAAATCCTTGAGGGAAGACTCGTTGAATACCTACCTCTCAACCATAAACCGATATGACAACTCAATATGGAGACCAGTCAAATCATCTTTAAAACCTCAAACCACATCCCCACCAATACGAAAACTACCTCCAGCTCTAGGATGGGCCAAGAGTGACAAAGAAAAGGCGGATTTGTTCGCTATTCACCTATCTGAAGTATTCCAAACACATGATGAACCACCCAACGTTAACCTCCCAGACCAACCAGCACCTGAACCGAATATACCTCCCACACCACTAATAACACCGAAGATTGTAAAATCTGAAATTCAGAGATTAAATCTCAGGAAAGCACCGGAACCGGACAAAATTACACCGAAAATGCTCCGTGAGCTTCCACGAAAAGGAATAGTTCTGCCGACGTACATATTTAATGCTATACTCCGACTTCAATATTGGCCGAAAGAATTTAAGATCGCAGAAATAATACTCATTCCTAAACCAGGTAAAGATCCCAGATATACGTCATCAAAGCGCCCCATAAGCCTGCTACCAGTTTGTTCCAAACTCCTTGAAAAGTATGTCTTACAAACCTTAGACCCAAAATTCACGGCAACTAACTAGATCCCTGATTATCAATTTGGCTTTCGCCGACACCATTCTACCATACAACAGTGCCATCGCATCACGCAAGAAATTAACACAGCATTCGAACAGTCAGCCTACTGTGTAGCTGTTCTTTTGGACATTCGCCAGGCGTTTGATAAAGTCTGGCATAAATGAGTCAAACTCAAAATATATCAAATCTTACCTCCTCAATTTCATAAACTTTTGGACTCCTATCTAACAGACAGAAAATTTCGAACACGCGTTAACAAAGTCTCTCCAGTGTACTTAATCCAATCTGGGGTCCCACAGGGTAGCGTTCTGGGTCCCTTTCTTTATACGTTATATACCTCAGACCTTCCAACCTCCCCAACCACTACTATAGGAGCATATGCAGATGACACAATTATACTTGCGAGACACACGGACTTAAACCTCGCTGTGGAATATGTCCAAACTCACCTCAGCTTACTTGAAGACTGGCTCCAGCGCTGGAACATTAAGGTAAATGAGGCCAAATCTACTCATGTGACCTTCACTCTTCGCAAAGGGATATGTCCTCCACTACATCTTAACAACATCGAGATATCACAATCCCCATCAATGAAATACTTGGGTCTACAACTGGACAGCAAGCTCACCTGGAAGGAGCACATTACTAGGAAAAAAAAACATATAGAGCTCAGATTTAAAAACCTTTACTGGCTACTAGGCCGACACTCCCATTATCCCTCTCTAACAAAATCCTTATCTACAAAACCATCATTATACCAATCTGGTCCTATGGAATAGAACTTTGGGGCTGTGCTAGCAAGACTAACCTCGCAATCATGCAACGAAGTCAATCTAAAATCTTAAGATCTCTCGTTGATGCTTCCTGGTACATCACCAATCAGATGATACACGACGACCTCGGCATCCCGATGCTCAATACGGTAATACAGGTCAGAACCAGGAAACATCTTGAAAAACTTACCACCCATGACAACCTTCTTCTCCAAGAACTTCCACACCATCAAGTCATTAGACGTCTCAAGCGCCGCTGGCCTACAGACCTCCACTGAAGAGGACCCCTCATGGGCCCAACACCTTAGCACTATTTTCTAGGACGAGGACCAGTCACTGGACGGGCCCTCGTCATGTCAATTTATAAACCAAAATATTAGCTTATAGAAATACAATGTATTCTGATAGGTAATGTAATAAATTAAAAAAAAACTTTTATTACTTACAAATTAGTGTCAATTTATTTATAAAATTATTCCTAATTATATTTAGCGTAAAAATAGCATTTCAAAAACTGCTAAAAGAATAATTTTAAAACTTATAAATGGTCATAAATAGATTTGCTACGACTGGTAAAATGGGGAATTCAGAGGATTCAAACAGTCTTTTCCCACACATAAAAATAACATATTTGTTAGCTTCGATGTTGCCTTCCTGTTTACTCGTATTTCCATTCCTAAAACTTTGCAACTCCTAAAAATTAATCCCAATGTAAAAACAACAATTTCAAATTAATTAATCATTTTTTATCTAATGCTTTAACTTTTGGGCATAAAAGCCCTAATTGTTCCTCTTTGAAATCCATCTGTTAGATAAGGGACGCTTGTTATTTAGTCTCACGATTTTGCAATTTGTTTCTCATTTAAATAAACTTCACACCATCAAATTTGCAATTGAAATTGAACACAAATCCCTCCCTTTCATAGACACTGTCATAACAAAACAATTGTTTTTAACGATAGCTTCTATGATACTGTACCATATACAGGAAATCTACTCATATTAACTGTTATCTAAACGTTAAATCTCATAATCACTCTGTTCAAATCCACAGTTGTGTAATTCTTATTGCTAGCTTCCTCTAACGAGAACCTGAAATTCATATGCCCAACA
Source organism: Sinelater perroti (assembly GCA_036346155.1). Classification (NCBI taxonomy): domain Eukaryota; kingdom Metazoa; phylum Arthropoda; class Insecta; order Coleoptera; family Elateridae; genus Sinelater; species Sinelater perroti. The sequence continues at coordinate 2,390,215 of JARFIY010000276.1, forward strand.
AAACCCATCACAAAACGGATAAAAAAATTTGACCTGCATTGGAAATATTAACAAAAACATACATTTCAAACCTCACAACCTTCCCGGTTTAAATGTATCACTGAGAGAATGAATCGCATACTAAACAAACAAAACATATCAACAATTTTCTATAACAAAAATAAAATTCCTTCAGCTGAGAATCATTACTCTACACAAGTTTGCAAAATATCTTGTGATGATTGCAATAGAAGGCCAAACAAATAGACAAATATCAAGCCGCGTTTATTAACATTCTTTCACTGTACGAAAAGGCAATAATTATTCAGCACTTGCCATACACAATAAAAGAACCGACCATAAAATTAATACTTTCAATTCATCAAATCAGCAGCAGAACTATTCTTGAGGCAATTTAAATAGAAAAACCCCTCGATGTTCCAATACACCAGACTATGGTCAACTTACCTATTAATTATCATACGTTATCAGTTACACAACTCTTCCAAATAACGCTTTCCCTAATCTAGTGCATTCCCCACCAAACATTCATTTCGGATTTAATAAATATATTAGAAAAAAGTTAGTATTTTCTATAACTCGTAGTTGTGTTCGGGAGTAGGTAAATTGAGGCCCCCATTAAAAAACTAACTTTAGTTTTTTGACATGACATTAAATTGGACGTTGAAACGCCAATAATTTTTTAAAAATCGATGCGATTCAACACATAAAACAAGTTTTTCATACGTAGATAGATAACGCCTCCCCCCGCCTACCGACAAAAACGTTCTTGTCTTATATAAAAAGTACTACCGATAAAATAAGCCACATTAATTTTTGATATGGGTTTGTTGAAGATGTGTGTTCTCCGGAAAAATTTTAGCCAGGTTTAACTTGACAGTTTTAGTGTACTTCGGTTGCTGATCATTTAAAATCAACTACAGACTGTTGTTTCTTTTTAAAGTAAATGTACTTTGATTTTTATGTTTTATGCCATCACTCTACTATCTTGAGGTATGCTAAATACCTAGATATTGCTTCAGATTATGCACGTGAGACAACGAATATTGTTGCTAGTAACCTCGAATTTGATAGATCGGGTGCCTATAACAAATAAAATAGCGGCATAAAGCACTGTTCCATAGGCCTCGAAGTGTATCAGGTTAAAATCCGTCTTTACTTTTTACGAAAAATTGTTTGCCTGTCAGGTAGAACTTCCAGTCTATACATTTTCTTTGCAGCATAATTGCAAAATAACAAACTTTATCACAGACTTGTAATGAATCTAAAAGTGCAACGAACCAATAACTGCTATATTCAAGGTCTTTAAACGTTTAAATCAATTGTTTCTGTTTAATTTAGAAAATCAAAGTAGTGGTTTGATATCATTGCTTGATCTTCTATAATAAGTTCAACTTTAAATGCAATCAATTTTTAATTAGTTTTGGCAGAATTGGGAGAAAACTAAATAGGGCATACGATACCACTTTACCAGGTAATAAAATGATAAATAGTGTTTCTCAATGCTGATAATTTTATTAGTTATTTTTGTATTTCAGTCGTAATCATCGGTTTCGAATGGTAAGCCTATTTAGAATGAAAATTCTGAGATATTAATGACTTATCTTGCTTTCTCTAACATTGAATGGTTTAACAAAATTGGTTGCTCTAACTTGCCCTTATTATCCCATCAATTATGCAACATCTCTAAACTAACAAACTTTCTCACAATCCAATGCATCTCTTTCCGAAAAATGTTTCCACAAAACTTTTGCTTATAATCCTATAATTAGTAAAGCAAGTTGTATAAAAGGTCAGTCTTACTCAAAGACTCATAGCCCTCCTTGAGGAGTAAACAATTTGAGACCCAGAGCGAAGACCTAAACTATTAAAAATGGCACCAAAGCAGGAGTTAAAACGTCCTAGATTTATCTTAAATAAAATTAGATTTAACTCGCAAACCAAGTTGGCAAAATGACTCTTAGTATAGACACGAAATCAAAATAAAATTAATTTTTGGTGCCTAGCTGACACCAAGTTCATATTTGACTTTTGGTGTGTAAGGAAATCGAAATTAAATGCAGAGAGTAATGCTAATAATAAAATATTTATCTTTCACCACGAGATCAAAAATTACTTCGATTTAATATCTTATTCATAAAGTATAAGTAGATAGTTTACAAGCAAAAAAGTGCCATTTAACCCTGTCATCATTTCGAATTTCGGGAACACCACTCCACAGTTCAACAAGCCCACCGAATCGTCAATTTTATATTTATATGCCTCGAGGAGAAAACGTTCTGCACCGCAGCCTTCCTGAAACGTCAAACAGGCTTTCGACAAGATGCAAAATGTTGGATTATTATATAAATTAAAGCAACCGATTACCTTACCGATTACCTATTATATTTTCATAAAGTCATTCCTTACCGACCGCTACTATTACCATAAAACACAATAATCAACTGTCTAAATATCATCCAATAAAAGCAGATGTACCACAGGGAAGCGTCCTTGGTCACTTCCTGTACCTTATTTACACATCTGATATCCCAGAAACCGAAAATATCTCTATTGCTACATAAACTGACAATATCGCGATACTTTCCACACATCAAGGCGCAGCTGAAGGTTCACTACATCTACAAACACATTTGAACCGACTCAACGATTGGACCCACATTTGGAGGATCGAGATAAACGAAACCAAATCTCTACAAATAACATTTACAACTAGAAAAATCATATGCTTTTCTATAACATTCAAGGGCATCCTCTTTCCGGTTAAAACAGAGACCAAGTATGTTGGACTCCACCTAAACAGACAGCTAACCTAGTCCTCACATTTTAGAGCAAAAATAAGGCAGATTAATCTAAAATTCAAGTAAATGTATTGGCTGTTTTGGACCTAAATCCAAGCTCTTAACTGAAAATAAAATCTTGCTATATAAAACAATCCTTATGCCATGTAAAGGTATGGTATCCAACTTTGGAGGTACACACAAAAAAAAACAAATATAAATATTATACATTCAATAAGCACAAAGCAAAATTTTCGAGCCCTTGTAAATGCAACTTGGTCTGTAAGTTAGCGAACTCTACCGTTCGTGACGGATGTAATAGAAAACTCAACTTCAGACTACTTTGCAAAACTACCCGAACATGATAATCATCTCATCCTACAACTCATGGACGCTCTACCAACAAGAAGACTGCGCAAACAATGGCCTATAGATCTGAACTGATGAGGAATGCAATTCAAGTCATTCTAGTAAAACTCAAGAAAATCATCGCTGGATGAAGACTTTATATGCCTCAACAGACAACATACTTACTTAATACTCATAATACGGGAGTAGATCGTAAATTTACGATTTTATCAATAAAAAAATTAACCGACCTTTTCGAGTCAAGGTAGTCAAAAACAGTTAACACTTAAATTTATATTTCATAAGTCTAACATGTATTCACTGTCTAATTAATCAACATATCTCCCTGTATTTTTATACTTATAATCCATTGCTAATATTCAATTAGTCACACAGACCCCTAATACACGTAGCCTATCCTGAAAAATACCAAGTAACAAACAGAAATGATTAGTAAACCTTACAAAATCCTCTAAAGTGTCTAGAAAACTTATATTGACTAAAAACAACAAGCAACACGCATGAGTAGTTTGCAACAAATACAGATGACCTACAAATGGATGGTGATTAGAACAAACCTATTTCCAAGATATCTTGCACCGTCTATTTTTATTTTAGACGTTAAACATTAGTCTACTAACAACACTTCTAAATGAGATGGCCAAAGACGACTATACTCTTAGAGCTTTAGAAAACAAACAAATAAAAATACAAAGTAACGCAAGCAAAACCTGAATCTGCTTCAAAATTTTTTATAAAGAAACACCCAGTTTGATACTCATAAATCAAAATAAGGTAAGAACTTTAAAGTAACAATTAAAAACTTGCACTAATTAATTGATATTAAGAAATATCAAAAATAAAAAGGAGGAAGTACGACACGATATGTGAATCTGAATATCTGGAATATCAAGCACCAAATCTCCATAATCCTATTTTAATGCTTATAGTTGAGCTGAAACAAAAAGAAAAATAGAAAGAAACCTATGAAAACACGCAGGTGTACTATAGTCAACACAATTTGACATGTAAAATTTAACAATAGAGCCAAGTGCATACAAAATTAAATGATTGTGTTAAACTTAACAATTACCACGTCAACTACATTATGCACAAGCAACTGTAGAAAAACTATATTAGAAACGCATAGGAACACTTTTGAAAAACCGTAAGTTTAATTTGTAATATTTTCTGGAATATTCGAGGTTAAAGCAAAGCCGAAACCATTTCAAGCCGTTTAAAACATACATAATCTGACTACACAAATGGCGACAGTAATAAATCTCCACGCCAAGCTAATCAACAAAAGGTTATAATGGTCCAAACATTTAAAATAAGTGCATGAAACGCTCATGGAATAAAACAACATGTTCGTAAAGGCAAATCAGATACAATTATTCTGTTTAACTTTTTTTAAATCAACTGTCCACCTAAATATATAGTTAGTAAAGAATTTCTTGTAGTTAAGGGCCAAAACACGAACAATAAGGTTCACAAATTACAGTGGTGATTTATTGTGCTATACAAGAAAATAACTTGAACTACCTGCATATATACTGGCAAATCCAGATACTGGTCCATGACAAAAAAGCCTGACTTAGTTATCATGAAGGGTTTTAAGTTTTTGATATAAATAGAACAGAAAAACAATCTACACTTCAATACAATCACTGATTTGGAATATTTATAATATCTATCTATGCATTTGAACAGAAAGTAAACAAAGAAATGTAACGTAATTGTCGACCCTTAATTTACACAAGGAGGTCCGAGCGTAGTAAACAAAAACAGTCTATACATTAGAACGGAAAATAAACAAAGACGGTTGACAACAAATTTAGCGTGCCGCGTTTTGAACTCTTAATTTACAAGAGGATAACCCTATTTTCGTGTCCCGCTCTCGCTCCTTGCCAAATAGCCGGGCGGCTGTAGGTATCAGGCATTTACCACGGTCATTTGGTTTGCTTCCACTCATAAGAAATACGTAAAATGCACGCAAGACTTATGTAAACATTTGAAAGTTGCGCATGCCTCAACATAGTAGCGGCAGCAATGAACTTCCAGGCATTTTGCATAATTATGCTGCTTTTGTATCTGTTATACATTTTGTGGTATAGAAACGGATGTATATTTACTAACTTAATTAATAGTTCCCAAGATGTTGCAAAAACGAAGCCGAAATGTCGACAATACTAAAATTAGGTTATGCAATTTCAGAATCAAAACAAACATTCTGTTACTGCTGCCAACATTAATCTAGAGAAAAATTAAAAATTACTGCAAATAATCGTAAAACGTAAAAATTACGGTAGTGCATTATGAACGATGCGCTTTGCATTGGTTCAACTTTACGTTTTAAATTTTCTTATGGGCGGCTTATGTTTACATCCATTATGAATGGGTGCTAAGTTAAATTGTTCCACGTTTCAAATCCAGGAAAAGAACCGATCCAATTAAAAATTTATACGTTCCCACCTTGCAAAAATTTGAGGCAAGGTGGGTAAAAAATTGTCAGCCTAGGACGCCAAAAATACCTTTTTTCGGGCAACCCCTTGTATAATACATTGTCATGACATTTGCTTCTTAACTGTTCTAAAAGCACAAACTGTTCCATCGTACATAAGGAAAAAATACGTACCTCTTGTAGCTGCATATTACAAAAACACATCACAATACTTAGAAACATTATAGCTGTGGAGCAAACTGCTTACTCATTATAGAAACCAAGATTAATTACATTAGATACATTAACCTTATATATAACATTAATTAAAATGGAAAGTAAAGTAACTAATTTTGGTAGAGATAAAGATATAGCTAATGTCTTCAAACCTCACCCCTTTTCCGTGTTTAAAAAAAGAAAAAAAATTTAATATTCCAGAATTTTTATTCAAACCGCTAATGACGACTGAAGTACAAGACGCAATAGACAAAATATTAACATCACAAAAGCTCTACGTATGATCTTATTACTGGAGAAATTATTAGACATTTGCCTACCAAGGTGATTCGCTTTTTTAGACAAATTTACAATTTGATTTTAAGTCTATAAAAAGTAGCTCTTATAATTATGATTGCAAAGCTAGGAAAACAGCTGGTAAAGTAAGACTATGTAGATCCATTCTTTCAATCCTGTCGAAACTATTTAAAAAATGTATTGTATTTAGAGTCAAATCTATCATAGAGTCACAGTAACTGATACCAAAACATCAATTTCGTTTTTTCATCCAGAAACAATTAAAGAAGCATACCAAGAGGCCATCAAAATATTTGAAGACGTTGAAGATAACAATTATTGATTCGCTACACTCTTAGATTCATTACAAGCTTTTGACAAAGTTTGACATTTGTAATTAGGTTACAAACTAAAGAAATTATTATACAAACTCTTGAAATCTTATTTGTTGCACAGTATGTTGGATGTTTAGACTCATTGTCTTCTTACAGCACCCAACTTGTTCTATCGAAACCAGAAATCTTTTTAGCACAATTTAGCAAGTATTTCTGGTAGATGATGCATATTTTCTTGGCGTTTAAATTTTCCGTAAACAGAAAGAGGCAACCAAAACCGCGTTTACAGAAGCATCCCCAAACATGCACTTTTACGGGGTACTTTACTGTATGTTAAAGATTTCTATTATTAATCGCTGCCCTCACTTTTGATGAGGAAGACTATGCTTATATATAAGACTCGCTCATAAAGATAATATAGTTTCAATCTCGATCCAAACTTTTCTTTGTCCTTGCCAGTCGTTTTTTTACGCATTTTTCTGATAGTAAAGGTATCTTCAAAGTTAGTCGAAAAGAAACTGTTTTTTTCACGCAGACGACTTCTAATCGTATTTAACAAGACCTCAGTTTCCTTTTTGTGGACATTAATTTGGGAACAGCTTAGTAACAAATCTGTCTTCTCTTTAAAGGACGTAGAATCGTTTTATTCTACACCGTTTTGACATATTCATAAAATATTACAAGACTAACTTACACTGTTACTAGTTTGTTAAAAACCTATACTTATTTTCTAACTGCCATAAGAAAACATACTGAAAATTATAATTATATCTGGATTGCAGAAGATTCTTTACAAATCTACGTGAAACGTTATATCGTATTAGGCAAATGATTCAACAGCCCAGCCTCGTAACAAACAAGCCATAAATATTTGCCTTTAAAAGCTTTTCGCCGAAGTCCGGCATATTTGGAAGTCTGAATATCGTATATCACTGCGAGTCTTCGAGTAATTGTCAACGTCGGATCGATCGAACGCTGCAGAAAATTGCACGAACTTGCATTCGATCAGACGCTGCGACGAGACAATGTGGCCAATTTGAAAGAATGCAACTTGTCGGTGCCTGTCAGGACCCTAGGCTGCGGCCGTATGTTTCAAATGATGCTGTGTATGTGTGTTTAATGGATTGTCTCCTTCTGGGAACGAAGTGTCAGCTTCTGAAATGGATTAGCGCAAGAACTTCGAATTGCTCGGAGACAAATGAGTTTTCGGGCAGTGCAATTTGCTCCGGGATGCACTTCGGCTTGTGCGGTGAAATAGATTTCTTTGCTATATTATTTGCGGCGCGGCTTTCAAAAGAGAGGGATTGTTGATTTTTGAGTTTGGTGCAAGATGAGGAAATAGGTCGCTTTTGTGAAGACATATCAAATATTGTGGGTAGTAAAAGAAAGTAGCAGTTGGTGACAGCTAATATAAGTTAGATTGATGAGAAACTATTAGTTACAATCGCTAAGATATAAAGTAAGAAATCTGCTATTGAAATATTTGCCTTTCTAACAAAAATTTAATCTTTAACATATGAACTTCACAATACCAAATACATAAAATTAAAAATTTTGAAACAAAAAATCGACGCTTTTATTATAAAGGAAAGTGAACAAACTTCAAAGAATGTAGTTCACGTAATTGTAAAAGTTTGGTTTAAAGCTCATTGTAGTTTTATTCTAAAAATATAATATTAATTTAAAGTTGAAAACTGTTTGAAGGCGGATTAAGTAGAATTCTATTATGAACCAGTCCATGCAAGGGCCCTTAACGTTAAAATAACAATAAAATTAAATTTAACACAATTTATCCATGTAACAAAAAAGTGATTAGGTTGCCAAAATTATATATATTAAAAATATACCTATTTCAAACGTAAAAAAATAATTAATAAATCATAGCTTGTAAAAAATATAAAACTTCTTGGGGGTACAGTTGCCTAAAATAAACAAATTAAAATGAATATAATGTGCCTTACAAAGTGTAATTTAAATAGATGATCATGGTAGTTTCGTAACTGAGATAATAGAGATAATAGGATCAACGTGTAACAAAAGCTGACAACAGAAACATATAGGGCATAGACATTGCAACACATGAAATGCACACGTTAATAGGGTAAAAAATAAAGGCTATGGGGGCACAGATGTAATCCAAATACATGTAGCATGAAGTTTTTAATTTATATGTAGAATTTTTTGAAATTTTGATAAATGTGACAAATAACTAAAATAGTAGATCATAAAACTACGTCAACCGCTATATTCTATTGATAAACAGCATTCTAAAAATGATTAAAATGCAGGAGAAAAATGCATATAGCTTAAGTGCAATAAGCGCTTTCAAAAGGCGCACTAATCACATTTAATAATTCACCATGATAAATCAGTGAGGTGGGTTGCAGCCAAACAGGGTTAGTAGTATTGCAACAAATCCTGTAATCCTAGCTGTGACGTAAATATTTAATTCTTAAATTTCAAACGTGGCACACTTATTTACGTTTCCATATAAAATAACATTAAAATGAAAATTAGAAAGTAGTAAATTCTGAGATTTTATTGCATATTCCATTGGATGGTTGAATTTAGTTAAGAAAAACATAGACAATAATAAGATCCAATCGACTTTTTATGTTGCTTTTTAAATAGCACATATACCAGTATTTATTTATAATTTGCTTAAAAGAGAAAAAACTCATTACAATTAGACATGAATTTTTCATTAATGAGGGCTAAGTTCCTTTAAATATAATTACTATAATTGACTTTACAGTGAAAAATTTTTAAAAGTACAAATTAAAAAGTCGAAAATTTTCTTCTTTTTTCTGCTTCCTGTAGTTCCTAAGAAGCGCAGGGCGCTCAAGGCATTTTAAAATCAGATTGATTGGCAGAGTTGCTAGTTGCGCATAGTTGATTGAATCCATTATTGTCGTTTCTGTACCAGATTTTTGTGCTGTGCCATGTTCTGTAGTTGTAAGTCCTTTAAAACAGTTCTTTTCCATTAGTCTCTCGGTCTACCCCTCTTTTGTTTTCCTTGCGAATTAAAATCCAGGGCTTTTTTGGTTTTCTCAGTGTGTGGGTTACCCATTCTCACCTTCTTTTTAATTGTTGTTTTAATCATTTTCTCTTCTGAGATTATCTATAGTTGTTAGATTGTTATCCTTTACAGTCAGAATATGCGATATACATGTCTAAGGCATTTGTTTAACACATGTAGTTTGCTTATTTATTAATTTATTTATTAATTTGTTTATTTATTGACCACGTTTCCGCACCGTAGAACAGCACACTTTTAACACCTATATTATTAAAGCGCTAAGGAAAAAACACAGAAGAACAACCGATTTTAATGGTTCAGGGCTTTTTAGATTCGTCTTGAAGAGACGGGGTGCGAGTTATAGTTTTAAATGCGATCTGAATTAACCATGGTCAGATAATAGCAGAAAAAGGGTGACCTTTTGACCGAAAATGGTATTGCGCCAAGCGCTTGACATCTGTTCGATGTTCATTTTATTTGCAACGTTTTAGTCAATAACAACATGCACTGTCGTGTCATTTTCCGACTAAAAAAATAATAAACAAATAAAAAAATGAGTGGTGCGTGGAATTTATTAAGTTAACAAATTGTTTGACTTTAAATAAGACACAATTCCTTGTTTGTATTAAAAATACGTAGCTTAGTTGTGTTTCTGATGGTTTTTGTAGTCCAAATTTTCTTGAACGTATTGAATGGATATTGTGCCAAGGTTATTCTTCGATTAATGTCCTTCTGTGTACCCCCATTAGCGTCCAGTATGCTGCCTAAGTAACAGAATTCGTTGACTTTCAATCCTAAGTTTACCGAGTGTGATATTATTTTAGGGTTACATTTGGCCAAATAATACTAAATACAAAATGATACTAAATCTGCCAACATCTTTAGTAAACATAATAGCTAAATACACAAAAATCGCAACCTGGAAAGCAAATGACCATGCTAACTATAAACTGGAACTAATAGCTTTCGTTCAGCTTCAAAAAAATAATATTATGCTTATTTCAGAAACCCGGAAAACATAAATTTGCATTTTCAACACTATATACATCGGTACATGTCATACTACTAGAACTTAGCTTGGAGGCAACAAAATTTCATATTTTGAGTTACCTAAGTTTCAACCAGTACATCTTCAAGTTATCTGGGTCATATAGGGAAACATCTATTTATTATCCTCCTAGACGCAGAATATTCACAAAGCAATATAAAATTTTGTTCAGACCACAGATCAAAAGTTTTATGATGCGCAGTATAAGTCTTGATTAATCCTCACCAAAGAGCGTAATTTATTTCAACCCATAAACAATAATAACGATATACATTTGTTAATTAGTAAACCCACTTACTAGCCCATCTACTTTATAAGACCCTTAATCTATTTGACGGCTATAACTTACTTCCTGACCACTTCCTTGTTATACGTACTCTGAGCACAGAAATAATATTGACTACTCAATTAACAGAATAGGATTAATTTAAAAGCTGAATTCAAGAAAATATTAGATTAAAACGCCGTATTATAGAACCTTATAGATCTATACAACGTGACTCATTAACTCAGACAATTAATACAAAAAGCTACCACAACATAATTTAATACATACAAAATTAGTACCACTCCTAATTCAAGAATTAATTTCGAAGGAAAGGCAGACTAAAGGTAGATCGAATTAATTACACAATCGTGAAGTTAAATGCATATATAACAGATTTATACAAAGAGCAGCTAACACCTAGACATGATCGAATAAAGAAAAAGCCAAATCTCTTCTTGTCATTTTAAGAAGCCGGCCAATCTATTGCACTTATTTAACACTTATAGACCGATTACTCTGCCCCTTTATTAGAAAGACTTCTACAAAAACTTAAAGAAGATCTGAACTTGACTACTCTACTACCAAACCACTAGTTCGGATTTAGGAAGCACCATTCCATAGTAACAAGCCCACCGAATCGTTAACTTGATAGCTAAGAGCCTTGAGTAGAACGAGTTTTAGAGTGTGGCTGTTCTGAATATTAAACTGGTTTTTAGTAAAGTGCGGAACGTGATCGAATATGAAAAATACCCGATAAAACACTATTTTCTTGTCTTTTCAGTCACGTCAAATTTTCACGTCTAATGCTTCTACATATGAAGCATCTATGAGGCTATCGGATGCTCTCCTGGTTCTTTTCTTGGTTTTTAACGATAGTGGACTCGAAGACAAATTTGAAATAAGCATAGTGATACTTTAGTGTTACAACCTGTTCATTAAATATTTATTTATTTATATTTCTAGGTTTTCAATGTTCTTAGAAAAAATGTTTCACATGATGTTACTTTTCTAACTCTACAGTTTTTCGGATGAACAAACTTCAACTGGTGAAGAACAAAACTGGAAGACAGTTTTCGCTTGCAATATCTGTCTTGTATGCCCATAAGGTCATATTTCTTATAAGTTAACTGTAAAATCTTGGAAATTAAAAACAAACTTATTATTAAATAGCAGTGAATTCTTCCTTTATGAATTTTCCTCTCCAATCGTTTCATAAAATTTTAGATTATCGGTCATTGCAGAAAAAGACAAATTCAAGAAGCTTTTAGTAACTGAATTAGACACATTTTGCCGTGCCCAAGCCAGACTTTGGTACATCAAGTGACGGAAATATTATTAGGAGATTTTTGGCGAGTTTTCGAGTTGATACGAACTATGAAACATAAAGTATACTATAGAAATTAAACCTAATGACAAATGCTTATGTTAAAAAAACTAAAAACAACTGTGCTACTCATTGCCACTAAATTTTTATTCAAGTTATGTTGAATTATATCACCATTTCAGAGTTTTCAATGACTCTATCTTCAGTTATTAAAATATAAATCATTGAAGATCTGAAGGCAAAGGTAGATACAGGTGGATTTAAAAGTCGAACAAGCTCCTCTGATTTAAATAAAAATTTCATCAAAAATAAGGTGCTACAATACTTAAGTCTATCTGGACCCTCAACTAGGTTTTGAGGGTGCTTCCAGAGAACTAGGATAAATATTATACAAAGAGCACAATCCAAAATTCTTTAACTTATTGTAAATTGCTCTCTTCTAACACTCGATACTATCAATTTGTCCCAAACGTTTTGACTTGTCTGCGAAAAATTTAATTTTTATGCATTTTTTTTGTTTATTTGTGCTTATAGTGTTTTGTATATATATATACAAACCTTTTCCTTACGAGAATTACATCGCAATGTGGAAGGTTTAGTTTTGGTTATTGCCATAGCTTATACGTACCTGAAACAAAATAACATAATTAGTGTCTGTAAATTATTAATTTTATTAAAAACAATGTTAAAATAGGAAAGTTTAGATTTATTAGTATTGATAGATAATTTCTTAGAATATGAAAAATGCTAATGTGAAAAATATTGTACAAAAAAATATGTGGGGACGATATTACGAATATTCCTCACATATTGTTTTTATTTACAGACGCTTATTTTCATTAATTACAACAAGAGTTTATTATGGCCACGAGAGTGCTGAGGTCCCGGCCTGCAGTTGTGTCGGCGTAAGCTAAGGGTTGGTTTTTGCGATCCGGTGGTTGCCCTAACAGTGCATGCAGGACGTGCTGCAACCGTTTTTCAGAGTGATGCCGTTGCCGGCTTCACGGGGGATATAAATTCACCGAACAGTTCTTTCAGGAGCCGTGCCCGGCGCCCCTCGACAGGTCTCTTCTGGGGTGTCGGTGGCAACGGGGACAGCGGTTCTGGTACCGGCGTTAGGCTCGCCACTGGTTCCGATAGTACTTTTTCGGAGGTGTCGATCGGACGATGTTAGTGCTGATCCTCCTGGGGACCATAGGCCACGGTCACGTAGTTGTTGGGGTGGGTCATGATTCGGCAAGATCCTATACTTAGTGGCAAGCGCTGTTCGATGAAGGCCAAGGCTGTTAGATAGCAGCAAGGCCAGTTCGAAGGCTTTTGAGTAGCGGCAGTGTACTGCTTTGGACTAGAAAACATCGCGTGATTGGGCAAGCTTGCACCCCTAATTGTCAGTTTCTGAAAATGCTTCTCAGCTCGATATTATGCTAACTTGTTCGCTTCGCGGAAACACTTTGCATTCCGATGTTAAGCTAATTCTTTTGCTTCGTGGAAGTACTTTGTGTCCCCTCAAATGTATTCATTTTGAAAGTATTTAAAAAGATTATTAGTTGCTCAATTATTACATGTACAATAGCATAATAAAATACAACAATGAATTGTAAATGGGTTCTGTTCAAAATATATATGTTATTTGAAACCTTTAATAAGAGGCGGCGCAGAAAGCAACTACTGAGCTATTCTGTCTAGATATAGCAATTACGGGAAAACAAAATATAAACAAATGTGGCTCCTAGTCTGTGGCAGGCTTTAAATATCCAAGGGGTGCTAAGAATCTCCACGAAGAAAGACGACGATAAAACCTAATTATCCGAATTTTAGTGTGAAACAGAAAAACCGTACCAAAATAGGCCCATGGAATGTAAAAAGCGTTTACTTAATAGACAAAACTCACAATATAGCCCAAGAAACGAATAGACTCAATGCAGACATCCTAGGGATGTGGTAGATGTAATATTACAAATATATTACTCAGAGAACAACGACATAAATCATCTAAATGACGTTATCATTATGATTAACAAAGGTACAAATAGATCTGTAAATAACTTCGTACCTTACTCAGACCGAGCGATGCTCAACTAGTTGAACACAATCCCAAAAAATATCAACATCATTCAGTTATATGCTCCTACAACCGATAAACCAGATAATAATGTAAAACAACTCTATGCACAAATAAAAGAACTAATCAAAATCATAAAAATAAATAGACTAATTATTGTGGGCGATTTTAATGCCAAAGTGGGTCAATGAAAGATATCAGATATCGTGGGAGAATACGGTCTAGGCGAACAAAACGACAGAGGAGAACAACTTGTACAACTCTGCCAAGAGGAAAATATGATGTATGAGATACATGATTTAAATTATCTCATAGCAGACTTTACACTTGGACATCTCTACAACACACCGCCGATAATATTGTACTTCATAAAATAAATTACGTATTAAGACATTAGAAATTTAAAAACGGGTTAACAGGATGGAGAACGTACCCTGGAAGCGATATAGGGCTAGATCCTGACCCGATTATAGGCAACATTAACATAGCGACAAGACAGAAAGTCTAATATACAAAAAGTAAAAGATTTAACACAACATGAAAAACTAAAACGTAAACTAAATAAATGAAAATGTAAAGCTAAGAGAAGCACAATAAATAATAAACAGTAACATTATTAATAATACAACCGATAAAGAATATACAGAATCCGCTTGGGTCAACCTAAAAACAGCGATCATCAAAACACAAAATATAAATTTTACTCATGGCTCCAGCAGCAGCAAAAATTTTTGAATGACTTTAGAAATATTGGCATTAATAAAAGAGACAAAAGGCTTCCAAAACGAAAATGAACATCAATACTGACAAATACATCACAAAATACAAAGAAAAACACGAGAAGCAAAAGAACAATGGTTAAAGAATAAATACAATAAAATAAAAGAATTAGAAGCAAGACATGATGATTTTAACATACATAAAAAGTTTAAAGAAGTGATAGACGTTCAAAAAACATGCAACGGTAGAAATATTAAAAACGAAAATAATCATCTACTCACAAACAAAGAAAAATTACAACAAATATAGAAACATTTGATAACGATAGAATTGATCATTAACGATTAATTAGTGCAGAAAATGGTCCGAAAGTATTATGCCCAGAAATTATAAACGCACTAACAATAAGAACCAAATCAGTTCTACAATCAATTCCTGAAACATTGAGTTACTCATAAACCTATTTAACTCAATCTATCAAACTGGAGTTATACCTAAAGACTGGCTGACATGAGAATTTATCACCTTGCCGAAAAAAGCAAATGCAAACAAATACGATAATTTGTATCTTATAAGCCTTATAAGTCAGGTATTTAAATTATTTTTAAAAGTTCTTCATCAAAGAATATATCAGAAATGTGAACAAGATATAAGTGATTCACAATTCGGATTTCAAAAGGGGTTTGGCACCAGAGAAGCGTTATTTAGTCTATCAGTTTTATTACAAATATACAGAGACCAACAAAGAATAGTCTTCACATGCTTTATAGACTACAACTGCGTTAGGCTAACTAACAGGAATACTAAAAAAAAGTGTCGACTATAAGGACATACACGCTATCAAAAACCTTTATTGGAATCAGAATGCCACAGAGAAACTGGACAATGAACGCAAGGAAATAATTCCAATTAAAGGAGGCGGTACACAGGCTTATGTCCTCTTCCATCTACGTTTAACATCTACTCAGAACAGATTTTCAGAAAAGCCTTAGAAAATACTAAAGACGGCATAAAAGTAAATTATGCCTTTATTAATAACATACGATACGCCGACGACATGGATATAATAACTCAAGAGGGTGATGCAGTCGGACTAAGGATACATACGAAAAAAGACAAATTTATGAATATTCAGCAAAATTTCAGCAATACAAACAGAATTGATAATATACAACCAACAAATTGAAAAAGTACCAACATCCAAATATCTCGGGTGATGACTGACGGAGTACAGAAACCTGGAGTTGGAGATAAAAACAAATCAGAGGTTACAAAATCGCCCCTTATTAGAATGAGGTAGCTATTTACCAACAGCAGCCTTAAATTAGCAACAAGGTACAGACTTGTGCAGTGCTACATGTACGGTGTTGAGGCCTGAACAGTCAAAGCTAGTACCAAAAAAAGGTTACAAGCTTTTGAGTTATGGGTGTTCAGAAGACTCTTACGCATAGCATGAACAGAACATGTTACAAATGAAGAAGTGTTAAGAAAAATGCACAAAGAAAAAAATTTTAGTAAATATCAAGAAAAGGAAAACCTTGCCACCTATACTACAACGACAAATATAAGCTTCAAGTTTTGATTCGCTATTGCTGAAAACAGGAACTTTCAACAAGAGTTGTCGTAAAAGAGATTTGCGATGCTAAAGGTAAAGCAACTGTAACTCAGTCAAAAGTTTAAAAGTGGTACAAGCGCTTTGAATTCAATGATCTCAGCCTTAAAGATGTGCGTTGTTCCGGTCAACCATTGAAGTTGGGTGATTAGCACGCTAAACTTGGAGTTGGCAAATCAACGATTCACCGGCACCTTCAACAACTTGATTTTGTCCACAAGAAGCCCCGCCAAGATTCGCATAAAGCATAAACCACCAAAAAAGTCGAAATTTGCCTTCAACTGTTCAACAATCCATTGAATGACCGATTTTGGAAGCGAATTGTGATGTCGGATGAAAAGTGATCTTTTTGGTTAATCACAATAGATAGAAGAAGTGGGTTCTAAAAAGTCAACATTTTCCGTCAGTTCCACGTAAAAATCGTTTCGGTAAGAAGGTCATGATTTGTGTGTGGTGTAACTTTGAAGGCGCGCTTCATTTTAAGTTGATTTCTAATAATTTTGTTGAAAGTTTCCAGCAATGGCGAATCAAAACTCAAAGCTCACTTTCTTGCAAACTCATCTGGAATACAACGATGAAGGTTGTTACAACGCCATAAGCACAAAGAAACAAAAAGATGCATAAGCTGAATCAGGACTTTTGGGACAACCCAATATTAAAAAATATTTGTCCGATTTTTTAACATAGAACGTTGACTAGTGTGTAAAGCGTTTTATTAATTTTATTTTGTAACAACCACACGGGGCTCATATGCACAAACCGCAAATTCATTCTGAAATCAGCACAGAAAGAGCAAATCAAACTCGCGCCGCAGCAATATTTTTCAGCGCTCCCGAACTGCAAACTCGAACAATGCTGACATGCGAAGACAGACTGGGAATTCAATTTTGTGCTTATCCACAATACGGTGCAGGAATGCTGGATATGTATTATATTGGATATTTTATACACCGGCTGAGTAATGATGAAGGGATATTCGTGCCAGATAGGAAATGCTACACATATTTTTGTATTGTAGCTCGTTTAATAATGAAAACAGCTTGAGAGGTGGGATAAAAAGTAAGTCCAGATCACATCTAGTGAATGCAGTGTGATTACAATGAATTATGGCATTGCTTAATAAAAGAATCAGGTGCTTTGTTACAAGTAACAAAATCTAGATAGTTACCACCAATTTACTATTACTTCACAACAATTAGTAAATAGTGAGTTTGTAACAATTTTGTAATTACAAGCAACAATATTTTTATGGTTTAATAATTTTTTCTTTATTTATTCATTGGATTAGCTCAAGCTTTCAGCGTATTATAGGCAAAAAACATGTAAAATTATGCTTTTCGATAACTCCCAATAAAGTACGGATTACATAAAAATACATTTATTTGTGATTAAACGATTAGAGTACGAATGCGAGTCACGTTTATTCGACAATTGTTACAACTTTATTTCAGTAGACCCATTTTTCTCATTATCTCTATTTGTATTTGAAATACTTTATTATTATATTATAATCAAACTATAATTTAGTTGTGATCTTCCTTGTGTTGCTGTACTGCAGTAAATATTATGATATTTATTTATATCATTACTGATAAATTGAGTTACAAAGATTAGAAAAGTGACCAAGAAATATGTGTTGATAATTCATTAGATATGACATTAAAGTGGATAGTTATAAATATTATAAACTGAATTATGATAAAACTCTGCCTGCAGCATCGCAAAAGAGGAGGGTTGTGGCGTTTGGACTAGCAATCCAACCCATGTAAAAGAACAACTTGTAAAAACAAAACGAAAAACTCGTTAAATGTAAACAATTTCCAGGTAGAGATCCACACTTCCCAAGGAAGAAGTTCCATGAAATACGGGGGGGGGGGGGGATTTTGTATCTAAAAGAATGGAAAGAACTTTAGCAAAAAAATAAGAAAGCTAGGATTAAAAAAGACAAATAACGGTCGCCACATGGAATATGTAAGGCATAAGAACAAAGCAAACAAAGGTATTGACAGACATATAGAGAATAAAATTAGACGTAGTCATATTGACTAAAACAAAAAAAATGGTAAAAGAAAAAAAATGGTACTTATATATGGAGTGGAGTAGCAAAAAGTAATATAACAAAAGCAAAAGTATCAGTCCTAATTAAAAGCAAATAAGGAAATAAATTACAGTTATAGGAAGAAATAGACAAACGGTTAACAAAAATGATGGTTGCACAAACAATTACAATAACTGGAATATATGGAATTAATGACAATGCAAATGTAGAAAAAAAACACTATCTTTGACAAACTAGATAACATTTTAGAAAATATTAACAAAAAACAAGAAATACTACTGGTTGGTGATCTAAACTCTATAGATGGAAGTACGAGAAATAATCCAGTACTAAGACAGTACGGTAAAAAAAGTTAAGAATAATTATGAAGGTAGGCTCATTGAGTTATGTAGGGAGCACAAATATATGGTAGCAAATACATTCTTCAGACAGAAGAACACAAAGTATATCTGGAAACAAATCGCCAGAGTAATCTAACCGGTTAAGGCGCGGACAGACCCGGGTTCCATTCCCGGAGCTCTCTGATGCCTGGTGGGTGGCCTGCTCAGTCACTGAAGATAATTGGCGCGATGCTTGCTACATTGCCCATTATTTAAGGCTACAGCTCTAAATAACAATCAAATTAAAATTAATACTAAAAAAATGCAAGCCTTCACAAGTACTATAAAGAGTTTTAATGAGAATCAGCTACAGTGGCACTCATATGAAGACAAACAGACCAAAAGAGTGATCATTAGAGGAATATCCTCAACATCAAACCCGAACAAGATAATTGAAGAACTAAAGCAACGTAATTTGTTATGCGTAGACGCTATAAACATATTAAAAACAGGGGCCCGGCGAAGAGATTGCTCTGTAAGCAATCCTAGAACGAACTTAAAAAAACCTTTCGATTTCGATTTCGAATTTCGGGAAAATTCGAAATCGAATATCTCAATTATTCGACATAAATTTTTCGACTTCATTTTCAATTCAGCGTAAAATTTCCTATAAGAATCACATTTAAAATCGTAATGTCGAAAAATTTCCCGAAATTCGAAGTCGAATATCTCGAAAACTATTCGACATAGAATTTTCGATTTCATTATTGAAATCAGCAAAATTTTCTTTAAGAATTACTCATAAAATCGCAATGTCGAAAATTTTCCCGAAATTCGAAGTCGAATATCTCGAAAACTATTCGAGATAGAAACTTTTGATTTCGATATTTGAAATCAGTAAAATTTCCTATAAGAATCCATTTTAAAATTTTAAAAATCCATAATTTTGCGACAGCGACAGACAGACAGACAGATCGACAGACGGCCAGACCGACAGACATATAGAATTCAGTAACGAACTTTTTAAGTTCGTTGAAAATAAAAGAACTGAGACAAAAAAGGAGTATTTGAATCAGTAAAAAAACCATTCCTGCAATTTATGCTATCGTTTGAGCATAAAGAGAATTGTCAAAAAAATATATGAAATCAAAGAAATATTGGGAATGAGAATTGGAATTAAATCTCTAACGAAACTTAAATTAATAACACAGTGTAAGAATTGTAAACTATGCGGTCACACCCAAAAGTTCTGTAATAGACGGCCTAGGTATGTAAAGTGTGCTGGTAAACATATTACTAGGGAATGTAGAAAAATATTAAAGCAAAAACCAAAATGTGCAAACTGTAACCTGAACACCTAACGAAGTATAGAGGCTATGAAGTAGCAAAAACATTACAGATTTGAAGAAATAAAATTACCAAAACTACAAAAAAGAAAACCAGGAGAGCATAGAAGCAAGCCAGTTGTTTGGTGCCCATCTCTAAACCCTTGATTTTTACCGCCGCCCGGCATTCCTATTCGAACCCTCGTGAGCGACGAAGCCGCCGGCCAGTCTACCCAGGTGCTCTATTGCGCTGTGCTGGCACGCTGTCGTTGCCTATGTACGTTCCGCCTCAGGATTGAAGCCGCCAACGAAGAGCACCCCGTAATCTGCCGTCCAGGTTACCAGAGACCATTACTTGCGGTAAGTCTCGTTTTCGTTGTTCCGTCGTGCATTTGTTCCCAACAGCACTTTTTTTCCGCAGTCTGGAGAGTGCACAACTGACCTGCCGCCTACCTTATTAGAAGTTAATCAAGCATAGTTGTATTGTTTTTTCCTCAGTTTCTTTGTTTGCGTAATTGTTACTTTGTGGTTAATTTAGTTTTGCCCAATATTTTTTTTAACTTTATTTATATTTACAATCTGCTCTGATGAGCAATAAGTAAATCAGGTGAATTTACAGAAAGAGTACATGCTGGATGCCGTCCCAGTGGAAGGCTCCTCCTTCTTGCCCAATATACAGTTTACACAGCTCTGTTTTGTTTTATTTCCTGTTTTGCTTATCGAGTTACTGAACTGCTCTTAATTATCAAACATTCTTTTGATCCTTCGAGCCGGATCGAATTGGTCCGGAAAATCAGATCATTTTGCATTAAACAAAAAGGAATAAAATTAAAAACGAGGTGTGTAAATTTTATTCGCTAGTTTTGCCTGCGTTGCTGCGGCCCGAAATATTGGGTTAGCCTTGCTGTTTTCTGTCCAAGGTCGACCCTTCGCACCCTAATTTGTTACCTTCCTTTTTACCCTTTTGTGTTTTATATTGTGCCCGAGCTTTATCTGTGGAAATCCGCTTTTGTTAGAATTCATTTTTTGTCATTTTTTGTTGAAAATGGCTCCGTCTAACAAACGCGAATTAATCACTACCAAAACGCTAATAGTTAGCAAATATTCCCTGCTCCAAGTCCGGTCTCGTCGGGATCGAAAGTCAGCCAGCAAAATAACAAACCAAATGTAAAATTACCCAAAATAAAGATTTCCAAATTTGTTGGTGACCTCAAATCTTGGCAGTCCTTTATAGATTTGTTCGATAGCCTCGTACATAACCAAGCGGGCTTATCTCCCATCGAAATATTTCAATTACTTAATTACCTCGTTAACTATCGAAGCCTTATCCTTAGTAAAAGCGATACCCCTAACGTCAGACAATTATAAAGTCGCCTACGACAGCCTTTATGAACGCTTCTCCAACAAGCGTCGATTGGCCAGCACGCACTGGCAGTTGATAAGAAAGTATCCCTTGTTGCAAAGCTTGAATCCCCGAGAATTGCGTAAGTTGTTAGACAGCTTTAATGAAAATTTATCCATAGTAAAACTTTTAAATTTTGATGTAGACGCTTGGGATTTTATTTTAGTCGAGCTATTATTAGAAAAAATGAATAAATCCACTCGAAAACGTTTTGAGGTTCAGGTAAACGATTCTGAAATTCCAAGCTATTGTGATCTTAAAGCTTTCCTGCTTAAACAATGTGCAGCCTTAGACACAATTCACAGCTCGAACGAAGGATTAAACCCCCCTAATTCCAATAGTGCCGGCAGAGCAAATAAAGCGAATTTTGAATCACGAAACCGTTAGATGCGACAAACTGGAAGCTTTGTCACCTAAACCGGTGCCACTACCTCTCCTGTCGATTCTGATTCATGTTGTGGATTTTGTAAAGCGTCACACAACATTTACCGGTGCAATTCGTTTCTTGCACACGATCCACAAGAGCGTTTTGCTAAGCGTCTTCGTTTGTGTTTTAACTGTTTACATAGCACGCATAGCGTGCCACAGTGTAGATCCAAATATTTCTGCCAGTATTGCAATCAAAAACATCATACCTTGCTCTATCTCAAGCCGATAAATCGCAGTGAACCGCTTAATCCCCCTCAAACCACAGCGCCCTTAACTGCCACGGTTACCAATACAACCAATGCTTGCGCTAACATGAATTCAACTAACGGTCAATCCACGACCGTACTATTGTCTACCGCGATAGTAGAAAATCGGGATCATTCAGGCTCTTACAAAAGGGTAAGAGCGCTGGTTGATACTGTATCACAATCTAGTTTCATTTGTAAATACTGTTTTACGCGTTTGAAGCTCCCGCGCTTGTCCTCTACCACAGTCATGCGTGGCTTAGGTCAAGTACCTGTCAGAGACTCCCACAGCTCTACTTCCTGCATGATTAGACGAATCGGTACCAACTGCCTCCTAGATCTAGAAGCTATCGTTTTGCCTAAAATTTGCTCTCTCCCTTACCTACGTACCGTACAATATAAACCCTTCTGAGTGGCCTCGCCTGCGAGGTCTACAGTTAGCTGACCCAGATTGGGCTATTTCCGGGCCAATAGACCTATTGCTGGGTGCAGATGTTTATGCCTCGATATTGAGAGATGGTGTCATTTCGTCCGTGAATGGATCTCCCGCGGCCATTAATACTACCTTTGGTTGGCTATTGACAGGTTCAACCTCAGTAGCACAAGATCAGCCAATCAAACACTCCTTTTTAGCGCTCATGGAAAATTGTGACAGTCTTTTCAAACGCTTTTGGGAAATAGAGGAAGTGCCCAATGTTGCAGCCAAATCACCAGAAGATGAGCTAATAGGAAATTGGTTTTCCAAAACGCATTTTTGCCTGCCTTCCAGTCGCTTTGGTGTTCGGTTAAAAAAAATAACCCCCAACCTTTCGAAAAACCATTGAAATGGCAGACAGACGTCTTAAATTCCTAGAGCGACGGCTCCATCAAAAACCAATTCTTCGCATAATGTACAATTCATTTATGGACATATCCCTTGTTAGAAAAGCCCCGTCCTTTTCTCCTGATTGTTTTTATATACCACACCATTGCGTTCTGAAAGAAAATCCGACCCCTAAGATCTCGTTTTGACGCATCAAAGACGTCATTGAACGATACCATTTTCGTCGGTCCAAAGCTGCAGAACGATATTTCCGTCATTCTTCTTCGATTTCGATGTCATCTCTTTGCTTTACCTTGACATCCGTCAAATGTTAAGAAGTAATGCACAAAGATCGCCAATTTCAATTGATTCGCTGGAGATTTTCGGATTCAGAACAAATCAGCATTATGAACTCAATACTTGTATGGGTTTCCACATCACCATTCCTGGAAATTAGAAGTGTTCTTCAATTAGCCGATGAAGAGCACGATCAGTTCCCTCTTGCCTCACAATGTTTGTGTACTTGATTTATTAAAAAGGGCTTATTTTGAACTCCGTAAATGGTCAAGTAATTATCCCCCGCTACTGAGTGATTTGCCTCCCGAACATTGCCTCGATAGTTCCATCGCCTTTGGTTTGGAGCCTGTTTCTATAAAGGTCTTAGGTTTGCAGTGGTTCTCCTCGTCAGATGCATTTTCATTTTCAGTCACGCCGCTTAAAAGTCCTGTTGTAAACGAGCAATTTTGTCCGACTCAGCAAGAATCTATGACCCACTTGACTTCCTAGCTCCTATGCGTTTTTTGCCACACGATTAATGCAGTATTTGTGGAACTTGGGTC
Organism: Sinelater perroti; assembly: GCA_036346155.1. Classification (NCBI taxonomy): domain Eukaryota; kingdom Metazoa; phylum Arthropoda; class Insecta; order Coleoptera; family Elateridae; genus Sinelater; species Sinelater perroti. The sequence goes on from JARFIY010000276.1 coordinate 2,414,108, forward strand.
TTGGTTGGGATGACCAGGTACCTACAGACGTCGTTATGAAATGGAAAAATTTTAAAGCATCCATGCCGTTATTAAAATATTTCAATTCCTCGTTGCTGGAAAGGGTCTGCCACATCAATGTATCAATTGCATGCATTTTGCGATGCTTCTGAAGCGAGCAACGCAAGTGTAATTTACGTTCTGTGTACCGATGAAGATCAGACAATAAAGACATTTCTAATAATGGCAAAATCGAAAGTGGCCCTCTTAAAACGATTGTTAATCCCAAGGTTGGAATTGTGTGCCGCCGTGTTGCTTTCCAATCTGGTGGCATTCGTGCTAGAAACCTATAAGTCCTGTATTGTATTCGATGAACTCATTGCTTGGAGTGATTCTACCGTTGCCCTTTCGTGGACCTGTTCTTCTCCCCACCAGTGGAAAACTTTTGTGTCCAATAGAGTCACGCATATACAAAAAAGAGTACCACCCAGTTCGTGGAAACACGTTCGCTCTCATGGTTAATGGATCCTTTCGATGCATGGTCACTAGGAAATACCTTATCAACGCGCCTAGACGATTTAGCGTCTGAAAAACGAATCGTGTCATTCGTGCCCAAACCGAAACTTCGTTAATTGACAACTTGTTGACTCAAATATCTCGTCGTTATGAAAAATTCAGGGGATCGTAGCGTTCTGTTTTAGATTTTGCAATATCTGTCGTAAAAAGAACCCTCCTCAAACGGGCGCCTTGAGTGAGTTAGAATTATTCAATGCCTTATTGATAATAATAAAAATGGTTCAAGCTAAGTTCTATCTCCAAGAATTAGATAAACTACGCAACAATTTGCCGTGTGCTAAATACTTACAAAGATTAGCTCCTTTCGTGGATCAAAACAGTATGTTAAAGATGGGCGGACGACTTCAGGAAGCCAACCTGCCGTACGATACAAAATATCCCGCTTTACTCCCCCGTAAACATAAGCTAACAGAGCTTATAGTCAAAAATGTCCATGAGAAAAACTTGCATTCTGGTGTGAATAGCACCTGCTATTTAGTAAGGAAAAGGTTTTGTGCGCCCTCAATACGTCAGGTTGTTCGAAGTTATTTGGCAAAATGCATTCGTTGCTTTAAAGTTAACCCCCATCCGGTACAACCTCCAATGGGAAATTTGCCAGCAGTCTGTGTTTCACAGGCGAAACCCTTTAGTTGCGTGGGCGTTGATTAAGGAGGACCGTTGCCCGTGGTCATGTCCAAACGACGAGGAATCAGGCCACAGAAGGCCTACATATGCCTGTTCATATGTTTTAGCACCAAAGCGATGCACATTGAGATAGCTTCTGATGCGAGAGCAGAAACCTTCCTCGCCGCCTTAATGCATTTTATTGCCAGGTGAGGTCGCTGTTCCAAAATCTACAGTGACTGTGGAACTAATTTTGTCGGTGCTAAGCGCGAGTTGATAGAAATGATTCGTTCGGCGGTGGAGGCCAAAGCTATTGAGTGGCATTTCAATCCTCCTGCGGCCCCACATTTTGTGGCTTATGGGAGAGCGGGATCAAGTCGACAAAGTCACACATTTCACGTGTCATCGGAACTCAAATTATAACATATGAGGAACTTTGTACCATTACCACACAAATAGAAGCCATGCTCAATTCGCGACCCTTATGCCCCATAAGTTCAGATCCGTAAGATATGTCGGTTCTGACGCCCGGTCATTTTCTAACGTTAGAGCCTTTAACAGCCCCTCCTGACCCCGATTTGTTTGAAGTAAAATTGTCGCACTTATCGCGATGGCAACTCATTCAGAGACTTCAGCAGGATTTCTGGAAACGTTGGAGAGACGAATATCTTCACACGTGTTTTCAGCGCGGAAAATGGGCGACGGCGAAGATCTTTAACCCCACTGACATAGTACTTTGGTACTAATCAAGGACGAGCTATGTCCACCCCTAAAATGGCGCTTAGGAAGAATTTTCGAGTTACATCCTGGTCGGAACGGCATTGCTCGTATTGCCACTGTGCGCAAGACCAATGGGTGTGTCAAGCGACCCCTAGTTAAACTGTGTCCCTTACCTTGATTAAATCTTAGATATAATTCCCTCAGTTATTTTTAGTTTATTTAACTTTCTGTTGCTTTAAGAAAATTACCTCACTGATAATTTTGGTTGGTGGTACGTTTGGTACTCATCTCTAAACCTTTGTCCCGAATCCCTACCTGTAACCTTGACTGTCCGCCAACCTACCCTAGTCGCAACTAAACGGGATTTTTACCGCCTCCTGGCATTCCTATTCGAACTCTCGTGAGAGACGAAGCCGCCGGCCAGCCGACCCAGATGCTCAATTGCGCTGTGATGGCACGCTGTCGTTGCCTATTGTACGTTCCTCTCCGTCCGTGGTGCTCCAGGATTGAAGCTGCCAATGAAGAGCACGCCAAAATCTGCCGTCTAGGTTACCAGAGACCATTACTTGCGGTAAGTCTCGTTTCAGTTGTTCCGTCGTGCATTTGTTCCCAACAGCACTTTTTCCCGCAGTCTGGAGAGTGCACAACTGGCCTGCCGCCTACCTGATTAGAAGTTATTCAAACATAGTTGTATTGTTTTTTCCTCAGTTTCTTTGTTTGCTTAATTGTTACTTTGTGATTAATTTAGTTTTGCCCAATATATAGTTTACACAGCTCTGTTTTGTTTTGTACCCTGTTTTGCTTATCGAGTTACTTAACTGCGCTTAATTATCAAACACCAGTAGAGACAGATCCTATGCACAAATCATGAATAAAACAACTCCTCACATAGCAACACAAGCAGCACTGCAAATGATTCCACAAATAACAACACAGGTAGCGGAGAAATCTACCAACCAGCTACTTCTAACATTAATAGCTAGGATAGATTTGTTTTCTGAAAGGCTACAAAAACTTGAATAAAATAGTAGACTAATAACAACATCAAATAATCCAAATAGTCAAAAAAGAAATAAGAATAGACACGTAGAATGCTAATGGGATCATAAAAAACAGTCTTAATATCCAGAAAATTGACATGTCTCATATCAGAAACTCATCTAACAAGACAATCTTATATCAAATTTGGAGGTTTTAATTTTTACCGCGCCATCCATCTATCAAATGCAGCAAGAGGAGGTAGTACTATAATAGTCAAAAACAACTTAATTATAAAGAATTAGATATTGAAACAGAGAAAGAACAGGTAACAGCAACAACGATCAATACTGGGAGAGAAAAAAATCAGCAGCAATATACTGTTCTTCACTACACAATCAGGAAACAAAGAGTTACCTTAATGTTCTAAATCACTTAGGTAATAAATTTATAATTAGCTGTGATTATAATGCCAAGAACACCCTGTGAAAATCTCGGCTATCTATTACCAAGAGACAGGAGCTACTTAAAGCAGCCGTACAGCTTGGATGTTGTTACCAATCAATAGGAAAGCCCACGTATTATTCCACCGATCCAGAAAAAATCCCTGACCTGTTGAATTTTTTAATACTAGAAAAATCTCTTCAAATTACATGGAAACTAAAAATAACATTCATCTGAATTCTGACCGTACCACTGTAATCCTAACATTAAGCGAAATCATCAACAAAAAAGAACAGAATTCAATTTTAGTCAATGGAAAGACTGACTGGAAAGGATTCAAAGAGGACTTGTCTAACACTATACAGTTGAATGTTCCAAAGACAAAAAAAAAACAACTAAATTAAGAAGTCAAAAAGTTTGTAATAAAGATACAACAGGCCGATTGAAAGAATACCTCTAATTTTTTAATTAAAATATTAACTATTGGTAATAATTACCCTATGGAAATCAGAAAATTAGTAGCCGAAAAAATACTGAAAATAGTGGCAAAGAACAAAAACAGCAGACGATAAAATTATATTAAACCGGACTATTCAAAAACTAAGAAGAAAAATTGTAGAACTAAAAAGAAAAACATCTATAAATAAATACTTGGTAAAGGCAACAAATAATTCTCTTTGGACGGTCATTGAAAAATTGAAAAAACTGTGCACGCATAGCCTAACAATCAGGTCTTCAAACGGAAGCTGAGCAAAATGCAATCAGCAAAAAGCAGAAGTGTTGGCAAAACAAACCATCCAGCCAAACAAGAACTACCACAACATGAAAGCGAAGAGATAAACATTGAACTAACAGCTCTAAAATAGATTGCAGAGAAAATTAGAACCAATATCAGTTCGAAGAAAGCTCCATCATATGATCTCATAACCGAATAAATACTTAGAAAGCTGCCTAGGAAAGAATTAGTTAAATTTACTTGCCTAATAAATGCAGTATTTTGCTTGAAACATGTGCCGGACGTCTGGAAAATGCCGTAGTAATCATGATTCACAAACTAGGCAAACCTCCTAATGAAGCCTCATCGTACAAACTCATTTCGTTATTCCCAATGATGTCAGCATTATTTAGAAAGCTGCTCTTGAAGTGACTAAAAACAATTATTGAAAGCTAAAACCTTATCCCTGCCTCTTAGTTTGACTTCAGGAACAGACACTCGATGATCGATTAGATACACCGAATAACAAACATTAAAAAAGCGTACAAAGAAAAGAAAACCTGCTCGGCCATATTTTTAGACGTAGGCTTGATAAAGTCTCTCACGTGGGGCTAATGTATAAATTAAAGACTAAGTTGCCAAAGCAATAAGCTGAAATATTACAATCTTTTATATCGGAACGAATATTCTGTGTCGAGCAAGAATAATTCTCAAGACAGCGTACAGGGACCTATACATAATATATCTGCTGTGCACTAGTGACATTCCACAAACTCAAAACGTCACAATTGCCACGTTTGCTAATGACACAGCTATCTTGGCAAAAGTAATGACAACTAAAAGGCAGTTAATGAACTTCAAAAAGCGTGCAACAGTAGCACAGATGGAAAACAAGAATTAACAAGAGGAAATAGGCACACATTGACTTCACCTATAAGTAGAATGAACAGTTCCCAATAACTATAAATAATAGAAACATCCCGCTCTGCAACACAGTAAAATACCTGGGAATAAACCAGAATATCCGCCGTCGATGGAAGGAGCACACAAAGAAGAAAAGAAAAGAACTTGATTTCAAATACAAAATAAATTTACTGGTTGATTGGAAGGAAATCACAACTGTCGGTCATACTAAGCTACTTTTATAAAAAACAAATCCCGTATGATATTGCTAGTCTTTCATCGGGCGCCTCCCCAGGTGGCGAATCGGAGAATGCTTCCCAGATATGGATGGTACCGGGGAAATGAAATACGCGGGGCGGGCCAAAACTAGCATGACATAGGGTAGCAGCTGTAGCATTATCAATCTGAGACCACTGAAAAGTGATTTCATTAAGTGCTCTGATTAGAAAACTCTTAGGCGGAGGTTGCATCTTGACCTAAACGGCTGAGAAGCTGTGGTGTGGAAAGCAACAGATAAGTAGCGAACTAGGCGTATACCTTTCCCAAGATAATCACATGGCTGAAAATATAAAGCGAATAGCCGTCAGTCACCTTAAGTGAGGAGACGGTGCTTGAAATCTTCCCGTCACCCAATCAAGGGAAACTGTCTCAGTATACATAAGAACAAAATTATAGTGGCAATATGAAATGAGCGTAGCTTCTTTCAAGCATGAAAATTGGACAACATTATTCAGGAAATGAAACGGCTCAATGTCAATATATTAGGGCTAAGTGAAGTCCGATAGCCAGATTCCGGAAGCTGCACAAATAGAAACAGAGTATTCTATTACTTCGGAAATGATGAAAAAGAACATTACAATATAGTCGAAATCATATTATACAAACTGACAAGCAAGTCGGCAGTAAACTTGATACCATATTCCGACAGAATTATGATGATCCAACTCCAGACAGGAATTGGTAAAATAAATCTGATTCACATTTATGCTCCCACAGCAGACAAGAGTGACGATAAAATAGAGGTATTTTATGGGCAGTTCTAATACATCTTAAAATTGACAAGACGTAACAATTTGTATAAGCGATTACAATCCCAACATAGGTGAAGGCAGTCATGAAGATTACGTGGGCAAATTTGGACTAGGTCAAAGGAATAAAATGCGAGATCGCATGATGCAGTGAAGAAGAATAATTAGTTATAAGCAATACCTTATATATACTCTATACGTGGAAGGCACCTAATGACAGTGAAGACCGAATAATTCGAAATCAAATTGATTATATACTTGTCAAAAAAAATTTCGAAACAGCATAAAAACTGAAAACATCCGGGTGCAGATATTAGTTGTGACCATAATTCTGTTTTTATAAATATGCGAATCAGGCTAAAGAGAGAACAGCAGCCGACGCAAAATAACAGGTTGAATAACCGAAGTCTGTAGGTACTAGAAGTCTGCGAAGCGGAGGCCAAGACTATAAAGAAAAAATTCATAAACTTCAACAAGAACACGTTGCTGATCTAGATAAGGAGGCAAAGTAGATTAAAATCAAATAAATAAAAACATAAACTCATCAAAAGATCATTGCCAGAGTTAAAAACACAAAGAAGAAAAAATAGATGACAGAGAAAATTTTAACATTAATAGAGGAAAAAAGGGAACACAAAAATACAGACATCATCAAATATCAAAATATGCAGAATACAATCAAACGCAAAATAAGACGGGAAAAAGAAATTAGATGGCTGAACGGTGTAGAGAGATCGAGGAGTTGAAGAAAAAAATGACAGTTTCAACTTCCACAAAACGATAAAAGAAGTCACCGGTAATACAAAAATTAGATAAACGAGTATATTGAAGGATGACCAAGATCAAATCAAAAGACTCACTGAAGAGCACGGGAAGAAGTGGAACATACTGTAAAGATTGCAAAATCCGGTAAAGCAGTGGGACCAGACGAGATACACTAAGAAGTCTTAAAATTGTTGGACGAACATGTAATTACTGTTATAGTAAAATTGTTCAGTGACATCTATAGAACAGGGCAGATTCCTCAGGAATGGATCCGCTCTACCTTTATTCCTATACTAAGATAACCTCGAACAACTAAGTGCAATAAACACAAAGCTTTCTTTAGGATCATACATACTAGAATTCACAATAAATGTAAAGTAGAGACATCAAATACACAGTTTAGTTTCGTAACTGTATGCTTTGAATACCCTATTACAAAGATGAATTTGCATTATGAAAAAACTTCTAAATATATTATAAAGCATCAACATTTACTATCACGACATACAGATAATAACTAATTTTTACTGGGGACAGAATGCCAAAGTAAAATATGATAACAAGATGACAGATGAAATCAGCATCCAAAAAGAAGTTAGGCAGGGTTGTGCCATGTCTCCAATGCTGCAACATTTATTCGGAATTCGTATTTCGAGAAGCATTGGGTACGCTGATAACACTGTCCTGATTGAGGGTAGTCTAGAAGATCTGGTAAATGAAGTAACAACAGTTAGCGAAGAATATGGGCTACCTATCAATACTGATAAAACGAAAATTATGATGCTTTCATAAAGAAATAACAATGCGGGAAACCTAACCGTTGGTTAATAGAATGGTGGAAAAAGTTCAGCATTTTAAGTACCTCGGCACTATGATTAATCAGAGAGAGCATCTCACAAAAGACGTAAATATTGTCAAGAATTGACCAAGCCAGACAAATATTCATTAAATTGAGAAAACTACTAACAGCTCAAAATCTTTTACTGGCGTTGAGAGAAAGAATGGTCAGATGCTATGTGTTCCGAGTACTATTGTAAGATCTTGAATGATAGACGTTGGTCAAAGAAACCACAAAGAGACTGTTACACCTTATGCAATGCTAAATACGGAATTCTGCAGTTTATCATGCAGGGCAAAACAATTGGACAAAGAAGTGTCGGACGTCGAAGAATTTCTTGGTTGCAAAACTTACGTGATTGGTTCAGGCTTTCATCTGTACAGTTATTCCGTACAGCCATTTCAAAAATAAGAATCGCCATGCTTATCAGCAGCCTCCAAGGGAGAAGCTGACATCAAGAAGAAGATACAAACAAATCTTAAAATCAATCTGGTCCTACGGGATTCAGCTCTGAGAATGTGTAACCTAGAGCAGCATAGATAAGATTCAGGTATTTCAAAATAAAGTGCTCCAAGGTATTTTTGATGCTTCATGGTACTATCGGAATGACCATCTTCATAGGGATTTGGAAGTTTCAACTGTCCGAGAAGAAATCGAAAAGTTTTCAGAAAAGCACGAGGGAAAACTCCATGCCCACGCCAATACCAAGGTGCTACAACTACTAGATAATGCCGATCTGAAAACAAGACTTAAAAGAGTTAAACCTTTTGACCTTGTGTAGAGTATAATAATATATAATTATAAAATGTTAAAGTAGAGCATAGTGGTTTTGTGCGTAACACGCTAAGTTTGTGTTTCATCTTAGGAACTAAGAGACACTAATGGGGATATCTTAGATAAGTAGCTAGTCTTAAGAAACTTAGATTAAAATTGTAGGTTAGTCGATAACGACTAATAATAATAAACAAATTTTAAAAAAATAATTAAATTTATAGAAGTATTTTTTACGTAATTAAAATTCGGCAAAGTAGCTTGTCAACATGCAAAAGTCGTTAGCTGACCAATTTCTGAAGTAACTTAAAGAAATATTGCTATATTGAGGAAATTTGGTTATTGACTACTTAAAACACAGCGTCGCCATTACTCGTAAACATTTTTGTATACTTCAATTTGCATAGAAACGTGTAAAGTGTCTCATAAACTTCTGCTCTATCAGAACTTCGTGCGTAAAAACCAAATTTCTCAGAAATAATTTACGGAGTCTGATTAGAAGCAATGAATCTTCTATCATTCTTTATTGATTTAGTCTACAGTAACCTTTCTGTTCTTAAAGCTAAACGAGTTTTCGACGGATAATTATAATAATTATAAAACAATTATTTGATAACAAGTGGGAGGGGAGATTAATTTTAAAATAAAATAAAAAATAGAAATGTCAAATTCTCAAATAGAAGTTTATCACCATAAAAGCTTACGAGGACAAGAAACTGTTAATTTAATTTAACTTATTAATAATTTAACATTTAACATTAATTAATATATTCTAACAATTAGTTACTAATAACTCTATACACTTAGCATTTGTATTGGATTAACATTCGAGACTATTATTAGCGCCCCTTTCGTTATATAGTCTTTGACATGCCATACTTCTAGCTCATAATGAAGTTGTTTGTTGCGAATGTACCATGGAGCATTTACTGCCATTGGCAAGACTTTATTTTAAAACCTCTGTAATTTCTGGATGTTTGTTAACTTTGTTTGTATTGCACCGTACTGGACAGGCATACAATGCTGGGAGTCGTAGTATTGTTTTGTATATGAGAATGGCCTTTAGCATAGATTTCCTGTATAGCAATGGATATAATTGTCGTAATCTATTATTTCAGTGTATTAGTTTCTGATTTACGTAAAAGTTCCAATTTAATCTGCCATCCAAGTAGACCCCTAAGTATTTAATTGCAGAATCTTTGGGATTCCAGGGAATAACTTTTTGGTTCATTTTGGGTGGATTGATTGATTATCATTCTTAATGTGAAGATCTTGCACTGGCATTTGGAGGAGCTTATCTGGATGTTCCAACTTTTGAATTATCTAGTTTTTATTTGTTGCTTGCTGTAGTTGCTGCACTGCTTCTGTCTGAACTTTAAGTTATAATTACTATGTCACCAGCATGGAGCATTTAACATGTAGATATTAAAAGTAGGGGACGCAAAATACTATTCTGTGGTGCTCTTGCCTGGATGTATTTGGTTCTTGAAATTGCTGAGTTTACTTTCAATGAAAATGTTCGTTCTTTAAGAAAGGAAATGGTAATTTCTTGAAGATAGCTGGGTGTGTTAATATCCAGGAACATCTTCTTAAAACTTTCAATCCTGACATTCTCAAAAGCCTGGTCTATGTTTAAGAAAACCGCTTTAGTGTACCACCTATTTTCGTAACCATTTTCAATTATTTCGCTGATTTTCTGTAACTGGTGACGACAAATTGGAAGGTTGGGATAATTTGGAGTGCTTGTGCTTCTTTGGTCAGTCGTGTGAATGACTTTTTCTAATAATTTTAAAAGAGCAGTCAATTGGTCTATAATTCTTGACAGTATTTTTGTCTTTTCCGGGTTTGGCAAATCTGAGAACATGGGCATGTTTTTCTGTCCGAGAAAAGTAACCTGCTTGTAAATATCCATTAATTATTGTTGCTAGATATGCTAAGATTTTCTTGGTTAGGTGTTGCAAGACCACTATAAAAACTCTTAAGTAAAAGGTAATCTAGAGAATTTTTAAATCCGTGCCTTATTACAACAACTGTCTTTAATTGCAGCTTCCGACTCAAAAGTAACTTCAATCAGGCATTTTAGGGAACTCGGAAACAAAAAACTTCACGTCTGAAAGTTAGGGCAGCATTAGTTCGTGCGATCAGCGTCGAGATCCTGGAAAATTACTAGGCCAAGGCCTTGCAGGCGACGGGCGCCGCGGGCTTACAAGGCGCCTTGTTATACGCGATAGTTGCTCTTGAATTGAGAAACTTTGAACTTGAGACTTTCGGAGTATTTTCCATGCAAAGTTTCCCGATCAATGAGTCAGTGCGATATATTATCGGCAGCGGCTTCTTGCAAACACAGGGCCGGGCGTGTCCTGCAAGGAATATGGGAACGGAAATTGAAAGCTTTCGCTGGAGAGAGCAGCTCGTACTTGTGCAAATTTATGTTGCTGCAACTTTTCCGCGAGGGTGGGTTATACTTTATGCAATTTCTCGGCGGCCATTTCGGGCCAAGGGAGTTTGCTCCAATATTCTGTTTAGTTTTAAATCGCCTTGCTGGGATGCTTTGAATTTAAATAGATGAAGGGAAATTGCTCTACTACATCTACTGTCTAGCGTATTTCCTTTCGGTACAATTTATCGACAAAACTAAAAACAAAAGTTTATTTTGCACACAATTTATTTAACTATTAATTTTAAAATAATGTATAAATAAAAAATAGTTGCTCCTGTAGGAATAAAAACGTACTGCTCAAGTTATATATCAAATTAATTTCGTCTCGAACAATTGTTCATGTAAAAATCTAATGATCTTCGTTCGTATTCATTAGTTCTTAAATTGATATTTTTATTTCAACTTTTGGCCTTGCCTCTTCCTGCAGTTTGAAGTACCGTTAACTATTTGCTTCTATCTTCAAATTTAAGCAAAAAGAGAAGATAAATTTTACAATTGTTTAAATGAGGATAAGAGATGCACCTACATATGTGCGTCCAAACGTTAACCTTACCTACTCGTGGTGTCCCCTGCTAAACAACAAATAAGGCTCTGACGACCAAATATTGGGGGTATGACCATATATTCTATAGTTATTTTATATAGATATCAAAATATAACATAATTATAATTATGAAAATGTTAAGGAGTAAATGCCATCACTAGTACACTAAAATATGTATTGAACATCATGTGGAAGGCAAGGGGAAACAACCGCATAGGAAATTTCTCAAGAAAGCAGCAAACCTAATAAATATGGACAAGTCTTCAATAGTTAATAAGTCCAGAGGTAACTGTACCTCATTTGCATCTCCGGGGGGAGACAACAAATGAAGAGAGATTCAACAAACAATGTAACTTGAACATCAGCAAAGTAAAACCTGAAATGTCAGGTCACTACTAAAGTGTAGGAAACTAGAAAACATTAAATTAGAAATAAAAAGGCTTAAGATTAGAATTTTAGGTCTTTGTGAAATAAGATGGCCACAAGCAGGAGATTTTTGGAGTAATGGCTACAGAGTAGTGCACGCAGGAGGTAATTAAGGAAATGAAGGTATTATCCTTAACAAAGCATATGAAAAAGGATAATTGAATATTGCCAATACAACGAAAGAGCAATAATGATAAAGATACGTACCAAACCAGAGGATGCCATTATTGTACAAGTGTGTATGCCAATAAGCGAACATAACGATTAAGAAGTGGAAGATATGTATGAATGAAGTAACATGATTAAGAAAGTAAAAGAAAACGAAAACTTCATTGTTATGGGAAATTTTAATACTGTAGTAGGAAAATGAGCATAAGGGAAAGTAGTAGAAAAATTTGGCCTAGAAAAGGTAACGGAAGAAGATCGAAGCTGGTCGAATTCTACAAAGACATTGCTCGGTATTAATTAATGCAGTATTTAAACATAATTCTAGAAGGCGATATACTTGAATAAAGCCTGGAGTTACAAGATGTGAGATGAACTTTATCATAGTGAAAAAATGTTTTCTAAATCAGGTTAAAGAATGCAGAACCTATCCCAATGCTGATGCAGTAAGGGTAATATGCTGTTAGATAAAGGAGAAGTTGCCTACAGATGGAAATAATGTGTAAAACAATATGGAAGGAATGGACGACGAAGCAGTAGATAAACAAACAACTACAGAAAAATACATTCTAAGAGAAGAACAAAGCACTAGAAGAACTGAACTCAAACAACAGACCTGGGGCGAACAACAGTCACGTCGATTTCCATAAGCGAGTCTGCGAAATACAAGTTATGTAAACTAACGTTAGAGATTTATGAGACAGGAATACTTTCTACAGATTTTATAGCCACAAAAATAATACCAATGGAATGTGCAGATCACCCTACGATAAGTTTGACAATACATGTATCCAAAATTTTTACAAAAATAATTTACAGAAGAATAGATAGAAATATTGACGCGAATTTGGCTGAAGACCAATTTAGATTCCAAAAAAATACAAAGACAAGAGAGGCAATCCTTGCACTACGACTAATAATTGAAACAAAAACACGAAAAGATAAAAATACCTTCACAACCTTTATTAATTTACAAAAGGCCTTTGACCATGTAAACTGGGAAATCATGCTTACAGCACTAAAAAAGATAGGAGTAATACATAAAGACCAATGGATCCCGAAAAAATTATATGATAATCAAATTACAACAATAGCACAGGGAAATAAAATTAGGCAAGCCAAAATAGAAAAAAGTGTCAAGCCAGGATGTGTTCTATCGTCGGTACCCTTCAACATACAACATGTTGTAAATGAATTTTTAGAACAGATAAACGGGGATGTAAAAATACATGGAGAGAGAATATGTATGATACGGTACGTAGATAACGTAGAGTTATTAGCTGAAAACGAAGATAAACTTAAAAACTACAGCTTGAACAACTGAAAGTTATACTAAATATAAATTACAAGATGAAACTAAACAGAAAGGAATCTAAAGCAATGGTATGTAGTAAACACGATGTAGGGATTATAATCATTGACCTAAATGGAACACGACTACAAGTTAATGAATTTTCCTAGCTAAGCAGCACAATAACAAGAAATGGAAGATGCGAAAGGGAAATTAGAAATAGAATTGCACTAGCAAAAAGGGCTTACTAATAACAAGCGCAATCCCCATTTTGACTAGAATAAATTTCATAGAAACATATGTTTGGAGCGTACTATTGTATGGGGCCTAAAACTGGACTATCGGATTGGCATGAGCAAAAAGAGACTAGAAGCATGCAAACAGTGGTGTTATAGAAGAGCTTTAAGGATCTGCTATATCGATAAAATAACAAACAAGTAAGTACTGAGAAGGATCGGACAAGAGAAGTGTTTCTGAAAGAACATACAAAAACGAAGGAGATATATAATAAGGAAGGGAGGACTATTAACCACAATTATTGAAGGGCATATAGAAGAAAAGACTGCTCGTGGCAGACCACGGATGGAATATACTAAATAAATAATGGAAGACACAGGATGTGCCACATATACCATAGATTTACGAAAAATAAATGTATGAATAGGGAGAAATGGAAAGCTGCGACAAACCAGCTGAAGACACAGAGAGTTAAAGACCAAACCTCGGATACACACACATAGACAAAAAAAAAAAGAAATAGTATGTAAAAGAAAGAGAAAACATGACAAGTGATAAGAATTGTTATATAAAACACTATCTAATATTTCTATTGTAAAATTGCTAAATCAACACCAAATTATAAAAGTTAAAAAAATAAAAGATAAAAGCAACCATATAACAATACGTTAGAGTTTACACAATTGATAGAACTTACATATTACAGAAAGAATGTCTAATTAAAAAAACGGATAAAGTTAAATAATTTAACGGAAGAATTAAAGGAGAAGTAATAAAAGCACTAAATAACAAAGAAATATAAAGAAAGATATTCAGGTTACTAAAAGACAAAATTGATATAGAGGAAAGTTATGTAACATAAGTATATATAAAGTATAAACTTAACACCCCCAACATTATTACGAATCTCCGTTCCTATTCTTTAACGCTGATTATAATTTCATTTTTACTAATTCAGTTTAAGCATGGAAAACAAATAAAATTCCTAAGAATTGAATATGTTAAGATAATTTCAACATATAAAAAAGAAAGCTTCTCTAACTGCAATAATTACAGCAAATATTATTATCCATTCATATACAAGAGAACTCAAGCTGATTTTAAAATAAACTCTTGGAAATACATAGGCAATATTCACGGTGAAAAGGTCTATCCAAGACTGAATTTTTGTTATTAGCGTCTGATAAAAACTTTATTGTTGTGCAATAGATTTGGGGATAGATTTAGGATAGTATGGGGAAAAAAATATAGACAACAACGTAGAATAGAAAAGTCATCCATAAAGTGGTTAAGATAGTGAGAAATCTGTACCACGAATCAAATAAAGGACAATATAACCATAAAATTAAAGAATACAGAGGTAAAAGACAGGGAACATTATAAATCCTCTTTTATTTGTTGTAAAAAATAAAACAATAAATAAAATAACCAGAGAAAATAAAATACTAATAGAATTCAGTAAACTACTAATATCGTGCCCTGTTTTTGCTTTGAATGAATCGCTGTGTCACCGAACTTAACGTGTTGTTCTGTCATGAGTATTAAAAAATTATGTTGTTAAACCAGAATGAATCAACTATTCCGCATGTTTGTTATACGAATTTGGTAAGTATAATTTAATCGGAAGTACTTCAATAGGCTATTGTAGCTTTATAAATTTGAAGTACTTGTAGCATAGACTATATGCTTCAACTAATAATTATACCTCTCAGAATCTTCACCATGTAATACATTTCGTGTTGGAAAAGCCCTAATTTATGTATGTATTATCTTTTAATATTACTATTTTCGACAGAAAATTAAAATATAGTCTGTAGTATAGCAAGGTTTCAGATTGGATGACGCTGACGAAGTGACCTATTTTGTTGACCTTCAAAGTAGTCATTGTTGGAGAAGTGTGCAAGATATAAATACTCATGGTCAATTACTTCTAAAGAGTGTTGTTCGGATTCTAATGTAAACCATATAATTTCATGAAGAAACAAAAATATCAAAACTCTAAAAGAACCTTTGGTTAAGGATTCACGAGTAAAGTACGAAAGGGAGAGACTGTAAATCAATTGTTAAATTTTTTGTGATCCATTGTTTGTAATATTCTGAAAATTACGTTGATATGGTGAAAAAGTCATAAAGCTTGTTGTATGAGATTACAACTAACGAATAATATTTTTTCTAAAATTAAAAGACTGGAACAATTTTAATATGCAATGCCATACAATAGGTCTAAATTTTCCAAGACTTACACATGCATTCTTGGAATTCTTAAATAATAATTATGTACTTTGTATCCATGTTTTATTTATCATCCATTCATTTACTTGTAAGTAAGTCTTTTCCGATTGCAAGGCAAACTGAAGTTGCAAAATTTCCCATAGATGAATATGATATATAGTGCATTTCATCTTTGTTAATACTTTACTTGTTACTGTCAAATTATTATTACTATTTATCATGATTTTCTAATTTTGCTAGAAAATTTGTACAAAGTTTTTTTGTGCAGTACTAAGATAATTTAAGTGGCTGCTTTGTCTAAGTTTCGGTTTTTTAGCAAAATTTTTATTTTTCCTTGTAGTGATAGCATTTTGAGATTAACTTAATAAAAATTTATAATATTACTAAATAATTGACTATTTTATTGCGAAAATTAAAGAAAAAATTTAGTATAATCCCTTCGCTAAAGAAATTGGAAAATGGATTTTGTATTTATAAAATAAACTTTATCGGAAAAAATTCATATTGTTTAAAAAAAGAATAAGAAATTAATTGGTACTTATAAAATACATCAGTACATGTTCTTAAATATTTTAAAATGTTTTTAGCAGCAACTCAATCATCAGCCAAATTTCTTATGTAATCTTGTGTTTAATATGATTAAACCTTAGTGGTGTGGCGGCCTTTTCGCCCTTGAACCGCTTGTGTATCGTGACGGCATGCTAGTGCCTTTGATATCTGCCGCCACGTTTTGCTATCGCACACAAAACGGAATATGGGCTTTTGCTTAGTCGGCGAGTCTGCATACGCCGTCGGCGGCACCCTTTGAGACGCAAAGTGCTGTCTAATTAAGATTTCCCGCAAAGACCTACCGCTAAGCCAGGCGCAAAGCCCGGCGACATACTCGATCCGCAACGCAGCCAATTCGGTCGTGTTTAACCAACCCGCAAGAGATATATTCGATCCGCATCGCGGCCAATTTGGTCCTGCTTATTTCACCCACATTTAACCAACCCGCAAGACTTTCGCATCGCATCCCGGCCAGTGCGGTCGTGTTCCAGACACAAAAACATCGCAACAAGGTGGCCACCGTGAAACCAACGCCGCCGAAGACGAAGCCGATTACAGGGGAGCGATTTGGTAATTACTCATCGGTTGATATCGGTAGCCGCCCCCATCCGCTTTCGCGCCGGCCGTTTAAGGTACGATTTGGGCTTCAGCGTTTTACTTTTCAAAACAAGCCGTACTTAGTTCCCCATACCGCATCACGAGGGCGCGGCTATTTACACGCCTGCCTCTCCACTTAGATACATAAAATACTTTCAAAACTAAACATTAGTTTTATTCGTATTGTAGACGTTAAAAATTTACAAACTTAAATCACAAACAAAAATAATGTAATTCAGGTGTGAAAAATGACGCCATATAATTGGCGACAAATTGTCCAGGTATTGTTACAGACCGGTGGAAAAATATTCCATACTCCTTTCAAGAATAGTTTGTAGAATTATTCGAATTTCTCAAGTTATGGCATCCAAAAAAGCTTCAAAAGTCCGCTTTCAAATATCCCTATAAAAATTTGGTAATCGAAAGGCCATTCCACATCCTCGCGCAATGAAAGAGACGTCCTGGAAAATATTTCCTTAAGAAACTATGAATTCTTTTGAGGTATGGCAGGTAGTCCCATCCTGTCGAAGCCTTATCGAGAGCATTTCGATGTCTTTTCTATTCGGGTACAAAGAATTTTCGCATCGTAATGTAACGCTGTGAGTTGACCGTTAGAGTGCATGTTCCAACGGTCCGATCAACCCCCCCCCCCCCCCCCCCTCCAAGGTGTTCCAGGTTTTATATTTTCTCTCGTTCTAAAGTTATAAAAATATTTCAGTATTGTTGGGTGAAATGGGACAGCACTGCGTCAACCAACATTTAAATAAATTCAAAATCTTCACTACACTACCGAATGGCCGCTTGCAACAAAGACATCGTAAACAAAAACTCCTATTATGGCTCCATGAAATGGCAATTAAGAAGTGTATATCAACCATATCAACAAACAAAAAACTAAACGTGGATAAACTCCGAAATGCAGAAACAAAAATACAAGTAATAAATAATATAAGTTTGATAAGTGATGGCTCACAAACAACAGGGAGCACACAAGAAGATATTGATGATTTATGGCAAAAATTGAAAACAACGATACACACAGTTGGAAATGAAAATCTGAAATTCAAAGGAGAAGAGAACTTTAAACAGAAGTGGATGACGAAAGAAATATTAGACCTAATGGATAGACGGAGAATTGTCAAAAATAACAATGAAACAGAATACAAACAAATAAATAGAATTATACAAATTAAAATTAAAGAAGCAAAAGAAAAATGGATGTGCGACAGATGTACAGAAATAGAAAGCTTGAACGAACAACACAACATGTTTGGTTTATATAAGAAAATAAAATAAGTTGTCGGCACCAACAGAAAGAAAACACAGATGATGATAAGAGATGACAGCAACAAAATAATAATGGACGAAACTGAGACAATAAGAATCTGGGAACGATATATAGAAAAATTGTTTGACGACGAGAGACCAGAAACAATTATACAAAACAGAGGAGAAGAACAAACAGGACCTACAATTCTAAAGCGAGAAGTAGAGAATGCAATACACCAAATAAAAATAGGAAAAACCCCAGGACCGGATAACATATATATGGAACTAATTAAACTAATAAACGAAGACAACCTAAAGATACTAGTTGATTTGTATAATAAAATATATGAAACGGGTAGCATTCCAAATGACTGGTTGGAATCAACATTTATTATTTTGCCTAAGAATGCAAATGCGAAATCTTGCAATGATTACAGATTAATAAGTCTCATGAGCCATGCCCTTAAAATACTCTTGAAGATAATGCAAAACCGAATATATAGAAAATGTGAAGAAGTAGTGGGTGACAACCAATTCGGCTTCAGAAATGGAATGGGAACGCGTGAAGCTCTCTTCTGCATACAAGTAATGATGCAGAAATGTAGAGATCAGAAAAAAGATGTGTATCTGTGCTTTCTCGATTATGAGAAAACATTTGATAAAGTAAGACACATCAAACTCATAGAATGTTTGGAAAACATTGGCTTAGACGAAAGAGACATAAAACTAATCAAAAATCTTTATTGGAACCAACGTGCTAAAGTAATGGTAGAAGACACTGAAACAAACGAAGTAGAAATTAAACGCGGGGTACGTCAAGGCTGCAGACTGTCCCCAATGTTATTTAATCTCTATTCAGAAGTAGTTTTTCAGAACGGCTTACAAAACTGCAACTTAGGAATAAAAATAAACGGGGAAACGATAAATAACATAAGATACTCGGATGACAGCGTACTAATTGCAGACAACCCTAGAGCATTACAACAGCTAATTAACAAAGTACACGAAGCAAGTTTACAAATGGGCCTAACAATCAATACTAAGAAAACAAAAGTCATGCAAGTGAGTAAAAATCCGAGGGGTATAAATTTTACAATTGATGGCAACGCTTTAGAAGAAGTTGGAAAATACAAATATTTAGGTTGCTGGTTAAACTCAGATCTAAACTCAAATATAGAAATAAGGAGTAGAATAGAAATAGCTAGGCAAGGATTTATAAAAATGAAAACACTCCTGACAAATAAAAATCTAAATTTACAAATCAGATGGAGAATGGTAAAGAGTTATATATGGTCAATATTGTTATATGGAACGGAAGTCTGGACACTAAATAAACACGAGATAGACAAACTGCAAGCCTTTGAAATGTGGTTGATGAGACGAATACTTAAAATCCCATGGACAGCCAGGATTACAAACCAAGAGGTACTACAAAGAATGAACTGTAATAGAGAAATTATAACTACCACAAAAAGAAGAAAAACCGCCTACTTGGAACACCTAATAAGAAATAAAAAATATAACCTACCCCAACTTATCATACAGGGTAAGGTTGAAGGCAAACGCGGAAGGGGTAGAAGGAAAACTTGTTGGCTTAAGAATATAAGGCAGTGGACAGGCATGAATGTTCAACAAATATTTAGAGCAGCTGCAGAAAGAGAAACATTTGCCAATGTAATCGCCAACCTCTATTAAGAGAAGGCACGACAAGACGATATCAACCATTGCGCATGCGCTAGTTCCCCTACCATCAATGTTATACCCGTCTCAAAATACTTGTTGGATTCTATAGAAGAAAAAAATACCTTAAGCTACGTTTTATAATTTTATATTTGCTTACATATTTATAAAGAAAAGAAAAGCATTATTAAATGTTCTAAAATACATTACTTGAACTTACTTAAAGTTGTATTTTACCAATCAACTCATCTGCAGAGCACATATCTTGTAAAATAAAGAAGATATCCATTTTTGTTGTGAATAAAACGTTTTCAAACTTTAAACACGATTTAGTAATCCGAGAACATATAAAACAATATCTCAAGATATTATTCTTTAATAATTTTGATGTAATATGTTTATTTAAATAAAATTTACATAAAAACTACCAAAAGCACAAGAGTCCTGGTATTCCTTTACGAAAGTAGACTAAGGCATTTTTGAACTAAGAGGTTCATTTGCTTTATTTTTTGTCATGTGTTTCTAGATAACAAAATTTAGATTTGGACAATAATTATTTATTACGTTAAAAATTGAATACATAATAATGGTGAAATTGTAAAATTTAATAAATAAAACAGTAAACTTACAATTCAACTAATTAAACAAAAACAACCTAATTCAGATGCTAGAAATAAACAAAAATACTTTATGGAAGATAAGCAAGGCATCAAAAAAGAAAGAACTCAAATTAATGGAGACAATTAGAATAGTACTGAGAGGTTAGAAGAGATCTAAAGAGTAGTAAAAGAAGACATACGAGTATTCATACAATCAACAACTTGGAATAAAATGGAAATAGTACGAGCAGTAAATAAACTCAAAGGACAAGATATATGAACAAATGAAGCACAGCGAAAATAATATGTAATAAAATAATAGTAAACGGAAAAAGTTGCACAATTAACAACAATAAACTGGTGTTAAAAACTACAAAACGAGAATGCTACATACAGAGAAGAATCAAGAAAACAAATAGGGACAGCAATTAAAATAGGACGACGAACGAAAAACTAAAACTAAGTAAAAACAGAATAATAAGTAATACAATGAAAAAGAAGCCAGCAGCATAAATAATAATCAAATATCGACAGTCGTACATCAAACAGATGATAATAATATGATAAATAATGCATCAAAAAAATATACGGAAGATGAAATCCAGCCTAAAATAAAAAATATAAGATCCCTGGTTAAAAACAAAGCATAATTAAGAAAAAAAAGAATAAAAAAATATATTAACATGTAATATAGTAATATTATGACAAGGTGATAAAGAATTCATTAAATTGCCTAGAAACTATTTTTTATTTTATTCTGTTCTAAAATCAAGAAAAAGAGATAATGAAGGAGTAACAGTGGTTATAAGCGAAGATATTAATAAAAAGATAATAGATTTTAAAGTGGTAGGTGCGACAATAATGTTAGTCAATATAAAATTAAAAAAAAAACTGAAGAAAACGTAATGATTAATTTTACGATAAATTTCAAATGCTAGTAAAAGGAAATTATAGAAAAAAGAACAGAAATAGTCATAATACTAGGAAATTGGACTGGAATTATACCATATGTGGAGGAAAATATAAACAAAATGATCCAAAATAATTTATTATTGCTGGAAAAGTGATTTGTTTATTTGAAATACTTTCTGTAGATAAAAAAAAGAACAAATGTACACCTATATAGCAGAATTACGGAATTAAAATAGCATAATAGGTTATAAGTGTATTCACAAGAATTACAATATTTAATAAAACAAAGTAAAAACGTTGGGAGAAGCAGAATTGGAAACCCCGCACGGATTAGTTGTAGCAGTTATAAAAGACATCAAAAACATAGTGGAAAAAGAGAAAGAATACAAAAAGAGAGAGATATACACTCTAAAAATTAGTACTTGGAGGGACGATAGAACGTTTGTGGGGAACAAAGAATAAATAAATTTATTAAAAAATTAACTTTGGTGGAATAAAAAAGTTAAAATAGCAGTTAATAAAAAAATAAGCAGAGAAAAAAATTATAAACTCAAAAGAAGAACAAGAAAGAATACATTACATAAATATAAGAAATCGCGCTAAAACAGTAGTCACAGAGGCAAAAAGTTGGGTGGGGTTTGGGAAAGAATTCATAGATATAAAAACCACAGATTATTTTAAAGTCGAATAAAACAAATCGAGGAACAGAAAAACATATTTTAAAAAATAAGGGATAAAATTAATCAAACAAAACAACATTACACAAAATTTTTAAAATACGAACGGACTACTTAAAAAATAAATTTGATATAAAAACGCATGTCATTAGCAATTAAATACAAACAAACAAAGTAGAAGCAATTACAAAAATTAAAATAGGAACGGTAGGTAAAAAAGACAATATACACCCTAACATTACAAAATACATGGGAGAAGAGGGAAGTCCATGGTATTTGAAAATATTTAATACATATGCAATACCAAAGTATTGGGAACATAACCTAATAATACCACTTATAAAAAAAAATCAAATAAACTGTGGAAATAGACTAACGCGCTTGTTCTTAACATGTTTTAAAGTGTATATCATCATCATCATCATCATATATCATATAGCTCCTTTGTTGGAGCAAAGGGCGCCCTTGTTGGAGCGTTTCATTTGCTTTAGCTTTAGACTTCTTGTGGTGAGATAGCCAGTCTCACGCACTGTCTGGGGTCCGTTCCGTTGTCACAATTCTTTCCATTAGTTCCTTCCATTTTTTCCTATCTTTTGCTATTCTTTTTGCTTGGTTCCAATTTAGGTCTACTTGTTTTAGTTCTTCTGTAATTGTTTTTTTTCAAGTATTAGTTGGTATGCCTCTCCTTCTTTTCCCTGTCCTATTGTACTCCAAGGCTTGCCTGTTTATATTTCCTATCGGTTTTCTAAGAGTGTGACCAATCCATCTCCACTTGCGCTTTTTTATGGTTATCTCTATTCTTTCCTCTTTTGTCATTTCCCAAAGGTCCTCATTACTGATTACTTCTGGCCAGAAGATTACGCAAATAATTCTGAGGCATTTATTTATAAATGTTTGCAGTTTCTTATAGTGTTTTCTGTCTTCTTTCCAGGTTTCTGCTCCATATAGTAGTGTACTTTTTACATTACTGTGGAAGAGTCGGAGTTTTGTTTTTCTGCTGATATTGTTTGACGTCCAAATTTTAAATAGTGAATTGAAGGCTTTCTGTGCTTGTCCTATGCGTCTTTCTATATCCTCTCTGTGCCTCCTTTAATGCTTATTATGCTTCCTAGGTAGCAGAATTCGTCTATTTCCTCTATCTCTCTTCCCTCTAATTGTATTCTTGTATTCCCCATGTTGTTTTGGTTAATAGTTTAGTTTTGTTTGAGTTTATTTGTAATCCTACTTTCCTAGCATTGTTGTTTAGTTTGATCAGTTTTTGTTGCATGTGTTTTTATTTGTTGTTATTAGGCAGATGTCGTCCGCAAACTCTAAGTCCTCCAGTTTGCCAAATACATTCCAGTTTATCCCTGTTCTTTTGTCTTCAGTCCTCCTCATTACCCAATCGATTACTATTATAAAAGGAGAGGAGAGGATGCAGCCTTGTCTCACTCCTCTTTGTATTTCAACTTTTGGGTGAGTTGTCCTTCATGCTTATGTATGCCGTGGAGTTGTCGTAAAATAGTTTTATTATTTTAATGTATTTGACTGGTATGCCGTATTGTTCCAATATTTTCCACATTACTTCTCTATCTATTGTATCGAAGACCTTTTGAAAATTGATGAAATTTATGAGGATTTCTTCTTCAACTTCGGCTGTTTGTTCTAGAATAATTCTTAGGGTGTTGATGTGATCGATACATGTTCTATTTGGTCTAAACCCTGCTTGATTGTCTCTCAGTTTTATATTTATAGGGTTTCTTAATCTTTCTAGAATTATTCTGGTCATTATTTTACTTGTTGTGCTGAGCAGGGTGATCGGTCTCCAGTTTTCGCACATTGTTCGATTTCCTTTTGGGTATTTTATTATTATACCTTCTGTCCATTCCTTTGGTATTTGTTCTTGTGTCCATATCTTGTTTAGTAGTATATAAAGTAGTTCGGTTGAGTAATTTGGATGTATTTTTATTAATTCTGCTTGGACTCCGTCTATCCCTGCTGCTTTATTATTTTCAGTGTTTGTATTGCATTCCTTATTTCGGTTTTAGAAATTTCTTCTGTAGGCAATTCCAGTGTTCCATGTATGTCTATTATGTCTTCTATTTCTCTATTAGTCTTTGCGTATGCTTTGTATATTTCGGTGAAGTGTTCTACCCATCTGTTTTAATTTCCTCTTGTGTGGAGAGTACTTCTCCATTTTTCCTTTAATTTGGTTGACGTCGTTTTGTTTGGTCCCACTAGTTTTTTGTTATTTTGTATAGTGTTTTGGAATCATGCTTCCTGGCTGCCTCTTCCGCTGCTCTAGTCATGCTGTTTATGTAATTTCTCTTGTCTTGTCTTGCGCTCTTTTTACTTCATTGTTTTCTTTGGTATAGTTTTCTTGCCATATTTTCCTCTGGTCTTGGTTTTTCTCTATTAGGAGTTTTGCTCTTGTTGTTTTTCTTCTTTCCAGTTTCATTTTTGTTTCATTTGAGATCCATGTTTTATCGTGTCTTTCATTATAACCTATTATTTCTATTGCTGTTTCATTTAATGTGTTTTTATAAGCGTTCCATATCTCTTCAATAGATAGTATCGATTCTTTAAACTTCTCTTTTATTTCTGGGGCGTCTAATTTATTTACGTTAAGTTTTCTTCTTTTTGGGTTGAGTTTATACTTGGCTTTTATACTGATTTTAATTTTTGCTCGCACTAGCGTATGATCTGATGCGCAGTCTGCTCCTCTCATAGCTTTTGCATCTTGCAATGTGTTTCTCCATTTCTTTTCCATGAGGATATGGTCAATTTGGTTGTGAGTTGTTCCATCTGGTGAGGTCCAAGTTGTTTTGTTGATGTCCTTATGTTGAAATAAAGTTCCTCCTATTGTGAGGTTGTTTAGGGCGAAGAATTCTGTTAATCTTGTGCCATTATCATTTGCCTCACCTATTCCATGTCTTCCCATTACATTCTCCTTTCCCTCGTAGTCTCTTCCTACTTTTGCGTTCATGTCACCTATCATGATTACAATATCTCGGGTATATTTAGTTTTTAGTTTCGTTATAATTGTGTATATTTGGTTATAGAACATATCTTTCACTTCATCTTCTTGCTGGTTTGTTGGGGCATACACATTTATTATGATTATGTTCGTAAATTTTGCTCTAAATCTTGCCCATATGATCCTTTCTGATACCCTTCCCATTCTAACAGTGCTTTTGTTGATTCTTTATTTAACATTATTGCTACCCCACGTTCTTTGTGTGCCTGTTCATCTTCGTAGCCTGAGTAAATAATGGAAATGTTGCCTGCTAACTTTTTCTGACCCATCCCATTCCATCTTGATTCGGCTATGCCTAATATACTGATTTTGTATTTTTCCATTTCGTTTGCTATTTGGTACGTTTTTGTTACTTCTGCCATAGTTTTAACGTTCCAGCAGCCTATAAAGGTTCTGGTTCTTGTGTCTAGGGTTGTTGCGCTAGTATTTGCTTTCCTTCTTTTCTTCTTTTTATTTTTATTCTTTTTTATTTTTAATGTGTCTTTATAAAATAAACCTAATTTTTTTTCTACATTTGCCTTATACTCGTTATCCTTGTTATTTGCCTTTGTTGTCGTCAGTTTATCCCTTGTATTTTGCTCTATTAGTTTTTTGTTCTTTTGACTTGTGTGATCATCAACAGTTTCTCTTCCGCTGACGTACCTTCGTTTCTTAGGGGTTGGTTCTGGTCTTCTGGGGATCTCTGGCCGGCAGTTCTTCCTTTCTTCTTATCTAAGTCTGTGTTTGTCTGTATTCCTTCCATGTTTCCCAGTGTTTGTATTGTTGTTTTTGCTCTGTTTGCGTTATCTCCGTCTGACTGTTCAGGTAATTCTACCATTTGTAACTGTTGTAGTGTGAATTGGTCTCCATTTATTATTAATGTATCATTTTTCATAATAACATGATGTCCTTTGTTTCTGATTTCTTTCATGTAGTTCTTCAATTTCCTGCGTATTTCTTGCATTTCTTTGGAGTAGTTTTCTTCTATATAAATTCTCGTTCCCTTTAGTTTTTTTATTGCTCTTAGGATTGTCAATTTCTTGGTCCAGCTTTTTAGTTCAACTAAGATTGGACGGACTTTATTTTTGTCATGTGGTTTCCCAATTCTTCGAATATCCATTACCTCGTCTTCCATGGATGTTGGCAGATCCATGTCCCTTAGAACCATTATTGTTTTTTCTTTTAGTATGAGTTCGCTTTCTTCTGAACTTTCTTCAACTCCGTGTATAATTATATTTTTCTTTCTTGATTCTTTTTCTAGCATAGCTATTTTCTTCTCTTGTTGGTCTATTCTAGTCTTTAGTTGGTGGTTCTCTATCTTTAGTTGGTTGTTTTCCTTCTTTACTTCTATTATATCCTTGTGTATTTTATCAAGTTTCGTTTCCACCTTTTCTATTGCCTTTAGTTTAGAATTTATATCTTCTAGTATTTTTTCCATTTTGTGTTCTTCCATTCTGTACTTTGTATTTCGTATTTACGCGTAAATTTCTGTGTCCCTTCCGTGTTTTATTTTACATTTTTGTTTTATTTTCACTTTTATTTTTATGGTAGTATGAGTTTTATTTGGTTTCCACTAGTTTTAAACACTATATTTATGTATTTTTATTTTATTTCTCTGCGATTTAAATTTGCCTTAATCCAACGCTGTGTGTTGTTTACGTTTGGCGCGGATAATACGCGTCCGTGACCGCGCTTGTCACTTCACCTCGCTCGAAGTTTGCCTTCTCTTATCTCTCTCCTCGATTCAAAGTTTATTTCCCTGCTATTAATTCTAATCCTACCTTAGTTTCTACTAGTATATTGTTTCTTGTCACACTTGTTTTACTTATCCACTCGCCACTTTATACTTATTTCGCATTTAAACACTCGTTTTTACCGATATTATTCGCCGCAAAATAATTTGTAGCCAATATGTCCACGCACATGACCGGACCCCTTAAAGTGTATATAGTTATCGTTAAAAAAATAATAAGGGAAATGAATTACACTTAACAGACAAGTTAGCAGCGTGCAAAACAAACAGATAAACTGGAATGATGTTTATTCTACGAAATATTATGGAAAGAGTAATAGAAAAAGTATAAGGGTATTCGTAGATTTACAATCTGCTTTCGATATAGTACAAAAAGAAATTATTTGAAAACGTTAGGAGTATCTAGTGAATTAATAGATGTAGTAAAAATGTAACTGACGAAATACAAATAAACCGAAAAAATACCTGATGAATTTGAAATGAAGAAAGGGGTTAAAGGAAGCGACGGCTTAAGTCCTTTGTTATTTACAATATTAATGGGCAGTACAATTAAAATACAAAAGAAAAAACCACAGTTACAAACAGTAATAAGATACCGAAATATAATATGTGTAATAGTAAAAAGTTCATTGTATGCAGATGATATTATGTTGGCAGTAGATTTACCAACAACAATACAATAATTATTTAATATATGGATTGAAGAATTTAAAAAACTAAAACTAAAATAAATATAAATGGGAACAAATTAATTATAGTTAATATCAGGAAAGAAAATAATATAAGTAACTTTAAAAGATCGGGATTTAAAGACAATGGCAGAATATAAATAACTAGGAAATATGTTACCAACAGATGGAAAAATAGAAAGTAAAATTATAAATAGAACAAGAAAGGCTAGAAATATACATTTTCCATAAATAAAATAATAACGGGAAAGAAGGAAGTAGAAGTAGATATTAAAAAAAGCGTGTATAACCTTATAGGTGTATCGACACTTATACATGCAATTAAAATGAAGGAAAACAGACTAGTCAAAAAATAACGAAAGCTGGTAGACCCAAAAAAAGACGGGGGCATAAAATGCATAGCTGAAAATGATAGTAAAAATAGAAAAGATAACAGAAGAAACCAATAGATTAAAGAAGAAAAATAGATTTATAGAAAAAAATCAAGGTAAAATAAATATCATATCCATTGGCCTACACTGGCATAAGGAATAAAGTAGAAAAATAAATTATAAATTATTTACAAAACCTATGACGGAAAGACACTAAGAGATCATGTGCACAAGGTGGTATCAATACGTGGAATGCGGTTGAAGCGAAAAGCGTGGTGTATATCTCCTTAAAGTATATTTACAAAACTCGAACTCAATCAATAATGCTGTTAAGGCTTGCTTAAGCCTGTAGTAGCAATGCCTTATCGTACCTAACGTAAAATCTATACTTGTCGGTGAATATGACAAAAATGTAGTGCAAAAACATTCATATTTCGTAAGTGGCAATCCATCTTGCATTTTGTGAAACAACTTTTATTCTCAAGCGAGAAGTAAAAAGTTGTAACCAGCCTGTAAAAATATAACTTTGAAGGTCTTAGAAGTTTTCGAGTATTCTCTGATAAGAGTGATTACGCTTCTATGGCTAAAGGAATCTCTTAGGAGTGTTCCATGCACTAGCATACTTCATTACTTTTATCAACAGAAGCTACTTGTACTTTTAACTAAAAAAAAGGTCTATAAACAAAGATAAAAATGTATTGATATAAAAAAATATATTTTCCACTAGAAATTTTTTATTCTGACCGCTCACAAATGGTTCAAAAAAAAATTTCAAAACAAATCAAATACATTAAGCTTTAGAGACTGTATTGTGAAATTATAAAAACAAGAAGAACGCTTTAATCATTAGTTGCTCAACTAAGTTAAATATATATAAGTAAACGTAAACTGAGCTAAAAATATTACTATAAAGAAAATATGAGTTAAATCTATTACATTAAAAGTAACTGAATAGAGAACGTTAAATGAATATTGTTACCGAAAGCTTCTTTCATTCCTTAATGCTTTTCTCAAACGCAACAAAGACTAAATTTAATGGAGCTTCAATTCCAGCTATTCCAACTTTAAATTGCAGCAACGTAATTCGCTGGGTTAAAAACGGTACCGATATATCGATTAGAACAACACAAACCCGATAAGTTGCACGCTTGTTTAACCAGTACGTGGAGCAGCGGTGTCCGCCTGAAATGCACCACATCTCCCTAGCGAGCCACGGAAAACTGGCGAGGCCAAACAATTGCGCAAGGTGTGGTCGTAATTAGCGTTTGCTCAAAGGGCGAGACGCGCCATCAAAGCACGTACACTAAGCTGGACGTGATCGTTAATTTCTGATGACCGTAGCTTTGACGCCTGTCAGCCGCGGAAGGGTTGCAAATTGATGAGTTTCGGCGGAGATTTGATCGCTCGCGCGCCGGCATTCCACATTTAATAATATTTCCCCGAAAGGCTTTAATTAATTCTGAATAGGTGGGTGGGTGCCTTTTAATTTGACTATTAATTAGTGATTGCGCTGGCAGATTAATTTCTTGCGCGTTTTGCGAGATGCTTGAATAATAAAATACGCGGTGCTAGTTTGATTTGGGCAAACGTAATCAGCGGGTGTTATATTTACTCCTGAAACTAGATAGTAGATAAATAGAAACAGAGAGCCGATTTAAGCAAGAAAATAAGTTGCTAGTCAGCAAAAGCATAGCATAAAAGAACAAATCCACTAAAAGATAATAAAATAGAACAAACAAATTTTTAAATTGACTCGACGTGACGTTTGTGTCAATTTTATTGTAATAAATATTATTAAAAATTTGTTTTCTTGGCGCACCCCAGAGTTAGATACCATATTTCCAGATGGACATAAGAATTGTTTTACATAGCAGAACTTTCTTTTCAGATGAGAGCTTGGATTTAGGTTTAAGCAGCCAATACATTTGCTTGAATTTTAGATCTACCTGCTTTTATTGGGTGATATTTAGATAGTTGATTGTTGTGTTTTACAGTATAATAGCAGTCGGTGTGGTATGATTTTATCAAGTTATAATAAGTGCTCAACTCCACCGTTGCCTGTCCGAAGTCAGGATGAGAAAGGAGGAGGGGGAGGAGTAAATACCTCATTAAAAAAAACAGGGTTCAACTGGCCCGGTTGATAGTACCATGTAAGGGCCCCTGCCTAGGGTTACAGGTGAAAAACGGCCAATGGCTGGAAAGCGGATGAGAGTGACTACTCCAACGGCTGTAAAGGCAGACGAACCACAACTGCAATAGGGCAGCAGCTGTTGCAGTACTGGATGTAGGTGGAAACAAAGTTTTGTTGGTACAGCTACATACCAGGCACCAGCAGGCGTAAATGATATCCATTAAACCGGCTGCTGGGTTGCGATATGGAAGGAAAGGGGAAACCACCATATTAAATATTTCTCAACGGCAGCAACTATGCAATTAAATAATGATGGCTCCTTCTGAAGCCAAATTTTCCGGAGTTAAAATAGTCCCACAATCGGATCTCCGGGTGGCGACTGGTTTAGGAGGGTTCATTGAAAAGAACGAATGTCATAAATGCAAACAAAATCTCCACCATAACAGCAAAAAGCAGAGAATATAAATTGCAAATTGGAATGTACGATCGCTGGGAATATGTGGAAAATTAGAATACGTGAAACTTGAAATGGAAAGACTAGATATCGGTATACTTAGAATGAGTGAAATCAAATAGCAAGACGAAGGAGACTTTTGAAGCGGAAACTACAGGATAATTTACTCAGGGCACTGCGATGGAACAACAGGAGTAGGAATTGTATTAGAAAATCAATGGGGCAAAAGAGTAAAAAGCTATTTACTATGCAGCGACAGAATCATGTTAATCAGGTTACAAACGAACAATGAAGACTTGGTAATAATACAACTAAACATGCCAACAACGGGCTACTCTGATGAAGAAGTGGAAGAAGTATACGAACAAATAGAAGAAGTTCTCGAATACCTAAACAAAAAAGATAATTTAATTATATTAGATGATTGGATTGAAGTTGTGGGAAAATAAAAAGGAAACAATGTGACCGGAAAATATGAACTTGGTAAAAGAAACAAAAGGGGACAGAATTTAATTGATTTCTGTACAGAAAAAGAATTAGTTATAACCAACACATTGTTTAAGCAACCGCTAAGAAGAAGGTATACTTGGATTAAACCCGGAGACACAGGCAGATACCAAATTGACTTCATAATAGTGAGGAAAAAACAGCAATCACAAGTAATGCATAGTAAGACAAACCCAGGTGCTGACGTAAACAGCGACCACAATTTAGTGTGTATGAAGTACAGAATAAACTGGAAAAAATTACATAACCAAAAAATGGGACACAACAAAACTAAAAACACAAGAAAATATAGGATTTTACCAGACGTCTGTCAAACAAAGCCTAAATAATGACAAAATATCTGCTACTACAATTAACGATAGATGAGAACAATTAAAACATCCGATTACCACAGCGGCAACCGATACTTTAGGGTTACCAAAGAATGTACCTCGAAACCCATGGATAAACGATAATGTTATCAAATTAATAGAAGAGAGGAGGAAGTACAAAAATGCCCAAAACGAGGAAATGAACGAAAAATATAACCGTTTAAAAAATGCCGTTAATAGAGCAGCCAAAGATGCAAAACAAGAATGGTTAAATAATATATGTAACAAGATAGATGAAAACCTGACTAAAGGAAATCTAGAAAAAGCATACAGCTTAATTAGCAGACATTTTGGCGATTCCAAGATGAAAGTAAATGCAATACAGTCAGAAGACGGAAAAATGTTAATAGAGGAAAATCAGATAGCTGAACGATGGAAAGAATATATTGAAAAACTGTATAGAGAAGAGGAAGAAGACACAGGAGAAATAGAAAACGAACGAGTAGAAGAAGATAATTTAGGCCCAAGTATAATGAGAGAAGAATTTGAAAAGGCATTGAAAGACCTTAAAACAAAAAAAAACCTTATGGCACGGATAATATTTTTACAGAATTACTCCAAGCATTAGATAGCAGAATCAAGGACATTTTATACATGCTAATTAAAAAGATTTACGAAACGGAAAAAATACCCGTTGATTTCCAAAAGAGTAGAATGGTAATGTTACCAAAAAAGGCGGAATCAAAAAAATGTGAAGACTATAGAACTCTAAGCATTCTATCACATTCCTCCAAAATACTTACCAACATTATTCAAAAACGGATAGCATCTAAAATTGACTCAAACCTTTCAGACGACCAGTTTGGTTTCAAAAACAACCGAGGAACCAGGGAGGCCACTTTGTGCCTCAGAATTATAATAGAGGAAACTATAAGATGTAATAGACAATTATATGTTGCTTTCGTAGACCTACAAAAAGCATTTGATAATGTTACTAAAGGAAGCACAAATAGATTATAGAGATAGGCGTATAATATACAATCTATACAAAGAACAAGAAGCAGAAATAAAAATCAACAACAGTCAAGTTAAAACAGCTAAAATCCAAAAAGGTGTAAGACAGGGGTATAATTTGTCACCATACCTATTTAATGTATATATAGAAAACCTATGGAGGAATGCAAAGAGTTTTGTACATGTATTAAGGTAAATGGACAAAGAATACAAATGCTGAGGTTCGCGGACGACATCGCAATCATTTCCCCTGATGAAGCTAACTTAAATAGATCTTTGCAATGTATGGCAAATATACTGCAAGAAAAATATAAAATGAACATTAACAAAAAGAAAACTGAAATACTAGTGTGCTCCAAAGAACCTGAAGAAATTAACATCAAGCTGAACGGCGCACTTATTAAGCAGGCGAAAACATTTAAATATCTAGGAAGCAGAATAACTCAAAATGGAAGAAGTATAACAGATATTAAGCAACGAATTTCACAAACTAAGGCTACATTTAACAGGAAAAGAAACCTCCTATGTTCTAATAACATTCGTCTAAACCTTCAAAAACGATTAGTGAAAAGCCTTATATGGAGTATAGCTCTATATGGGTGTGAAACATAGACGTTCAGCCAACCGGATAAAAAGCTATAGAAGCGTTTGAGATGTAGTGCTGGAGAAGGGTATTAAAAATAAAGTGGATAGACCGTATTACAAATGCTGAAGTGCTAGAAAGAATCGACGAAGACCGACATATATGGGAACTGATACAAGAAAGAAGACATAGGTGGCTAGGACATATATACAGACATAATCAATTTATAATAAATGTGATATAAGGGCAAAGGCAAGAAAGACCAGGAAGGGGAAGACCACGGCTTGAATTTATAAAACAAGCAATAAAATACGCTGGCACTGATAGTTATAGCAACATGAAGAGAATGTCCGGCGACAGAAACAGATGGAGCGCAGCAAACCAATCTGCGGATTGATTATTAAGAAGAAGAAAGGTGCTTGATAATCGTTGCTTTAATTTATATAAAAATCCGACATTCCACATTTTGTCGAAAGCCTGTTTGACACCTAGGAAAGCTGCGGTGTAGAACTTTTCATCCTCGAGGCATATAGCTATCAAATTGACGATTCGTTAGGCTTGTTGAACTGTCGAGTAATATTGCTTAAATCCGAATTGATAACTTGGTATCAGGACGATCGTGTCTAAACCGTCGTGTAGTTTACTTAGAAGAAGCTGTTCAAATAGTTTTCCAGGGAGGGGCAACAGGATGTTTGGTCTATATAAGCTAGTTAAATGTGTTCATTTATTTGGATTAAGTATAATTAGAACCTGTGCGTATTTCTGTTGCATGGAGAAGTAAATCAGACTAAGAATCTGGTTGAAGATAGTGGTCAGAAGGTTAAATCCGAAAAGTAATTTTTGCAACTCTAGAGGAAACAACCCTGTAGCACTTTCAAGATATATTTAGAACAATTTAAAAGTAGATTTTTTGATTTGATTAATGTCCAACGTCTTGAATAGTCACAGATAAAGAACTTAAATAGCTTTTAGAAAATAATTATTGTTGGACACAGTCAGAGATCGCAAAAAAACTTAGAGTAACATGTCAAAGCATTTTTATGCATCTGCATAAGAATTTACAAAAAATACTGTTGCGTTTCTTACAAATTTATAGCTGATAACACCCATACCGACAGAACAACTTTAAAAACCATTAGATTTTAGAAGAACACGTTCACTAGACTTTTCCCTTCAGATTATCATCTCTTCAAATCCCTGTAACGTTGTCTGACTAATATCTACTTCACGTTTATCGAAGATGTCCTCTCCAAGTCGCCTTTTTTCCCAAATATAATTTGGCAGATCCTCGAAAAATGGCGCAAATTTATAAAAATCAAAGAGCCCTATTTCAAACTATAGGTAAGCAGTCGACTCTTTATAAAGTATTATTATAATTTAGTGAAAGGGGTTGAGAATTGGGTCGTGTGCCTAGTATTAAGATTATATACAATATCGGGCAGAATGATCTTCCCTTTTTTGACCACCGCGCAATGTATTGGTAGACGGCGCTCGAGTCGTGCATCCTTGAGCAGTCCAAGGTATGCCACCTTAGAACCAGTCATGGCGTGGAGTGCGGTTCTGTGAAGCACTAGGTCGTTACGAACCAAGACAATTTCTAATAGACTGGTTCAGTACTAAAATAAAAATCTCTCGGTAGATTTCGCAGCGTGGGAATAGCCGAAAATATCGGAATAGTAAAGTTCCACCTTGAAAGTTTCTTACCGGATTGCACGGAAAATTCTATACAGTGATCTTCAATTCCGTTCGTACAAACTTATAGTGGTTCAGAAACTTAAAGAGGTGATTGGTACGCCAGGCAGGCTGCTTGCGAGGATATGTTGGCAAATGTTCCAGTTGATGGTTAGTAATGACAATTATCGGGCTGCGTCAATGAGCAGAATTTTTGGTATTGTGCCACACAAAAACAGTTCAGTAGTTAGCGTGCAACTGTTTGGTGTGCTAATACGAAATTTGCCGCTATAGGGTAGTACTTTACTTGAGAAATCAGGACGCGGAGTGACTGTTACATCTAACTGGTGTGTTGCGATGTTACGCAATGGCCTAAAACTTAGACTCGACGCACATAGAAATGCACCACTGCGGTTTCAACAAGAAGGTACTGCCGCACACATGGGGAGAATTTCTTGAGAAGTTCTGAGATAAATATTTCCAAACCGTCTCAGTTCATTACATGATGACGTCCCATGGGCGACTAACTAGGTCACCAAACCTAAAGATAAGTCTTTCAACGCAAGCCGCAGACTATTAAGAAATTAGGATACCAGTAGAAACGAGAATGATGTAAAACCATAAATGAAACTTTCGACAGCGGTGTTGCGAATTAGCGAGAGCTGAAATAAAGGCGTGTACAAAACTTTGGTGTTTCATGTATTCGCTCCGAGATTTTTTGCGAAGAGCCTTACTATGCCTTCATAACGCGTACACAAAAAAAATTATGAAGTCCTGATAACTCGCTGATGTTGGAACTCTGGTATTTCAGGATTTTTGCGAAGAACCTTATTATCCCTTCATATACGGGTTTTTTTTTTAATTGAAATCCCAAATTATTTACAATCTGCACAAGTTGCATTTAGTAAATTCTGTGATAGATTATTTGGACATGTAGAAGCATCCCCAGTAGGATGCTTCTGTACAATATTCATCTAGATGAGTTTTGAGTTTTTGGGTATAAAAGTAAACTTATAAACTAGATCTTAAAACTAAAATAAAACTAACGCAAGACTTAATATTGATTAAGTAGGGAATCTAGTAGGCAAGTCATTTGGTATATATTTTTGGAGTCTTCGATTGCAATTTTGGAGAACTATAAGATCCATTACTAATGTGTTGTGGTGTGCACTAAGACGGTCACTGTATTTAGCACTGAAACGGCTGACTTCTTCTTTCACTGAAGGCATATGAAGACCGTTACGGATAGCCGTGTTTGATACGAACCAGGGCGCGTTCACAATCATGCGCAGCACTTTAGATTGGAAGCGTTCTAGGATTTATAAGTTAGAGTTGGCAGATGTACCCCTAAGTTGAATCCCGTAGCTCCATACTGGTTTGAGAATTACCCTGTATAAAAGGAGTTTATTGATTAATGATAACTTCGACTTACGTCCCAGTAGCCAGTACATCTTGGTTAAAATTAATCCCAGCTGCTTGCGCTTACTGAAGATATGCTTGCGCCACGTTCGCCTTTTGTCAAGATGTAACCAAAGGTACTTTACTTCCTCTTTTTGCGGTAAAGGATTGTTTTTTATCTGAACCGGGGGACACGTATCTCTGCGCAGGGTAAAGATTACTTGAGTTGACTTAGACTCGTTTATTTTGATTCTGCAGCTTGTTAACCATTTGCCAATTGCAGTTAAATTGGCTTGAAGTTTTTGTGAGGCTGCGACTGGGTCTCTGTCAGTAGTCAGAACCGCGGTGTCATCCGCAAATGTAGCTGTTGTGATTTCTGGTGTTGTCGGGAGGTCTGCTGTGTATAAGAGATAGAGCAATGGTCCGAGAACATTGCATTGGGGTACACCAGCGTTGATCTGAAGAAGATTTGTGGTTGCAGTTTCATATTTAACCAGAAAGTACCGATTAAGGAGATAGGATTTGAGGATTAGGAAGTAGTTTAGGGGGAGGATTGTTCTTAGTTTGCATAGGAGTCCCGTATGCCACAGTTTATTAAATGCCTGTGCTATATCTAGGAACGCAGCAGAGCAGTAGTGCTTGGCTTCAAAGGCTTGATTAATTGTTTGAACTACCCGATTGATTTGTTCAGTTGTTGAGTGCAACTTTCGGAAACCAAACTGGTGGGATGGTAGTATTTAGTTCATAAAAGTGTACTCAAAAACTTATGTTGTTCTGAGAACTCGCTGATGTCAAAACTCTGGTGTTTCATGGGTTCGCTAAGAAATTTTTTGCAAAGGGCCTTATCATCTCTTCATAAACGTGTGCTCAAAAAATTATGAAGTTCTGAGAACTCGCTGTTGTTGAAATTCTGGTGTTTCATGGGTTCGCTCCGAGTTTTTTTGCAAAGAGGCTTATTATCCCTTCATAAGCACGTACACAAAAAATTATGACCTCACCGTTGACCCCTTGACCTTTGGCCGATTTGTCTGAAATTCAATATCGAAGAAGGTATTGACCTAAGGTGTGTGTGTGCCAAGTTTGAAGTGAAGCTGATGATTATAACGGAAGCTATCGTGTCTCCAGACAGACACACAGACAGACAGATAGACACCATGTTAAAATCATTAACTTTCGCCTATAGCGTTTCGCTGTCGAAAGTTAACAACTCGGCAAGCATTGCGAAACTTTAAGGTGAGGCTACAACAAAGAACTAAAATAGTTTAATAACAGTTTTTACTTGTAAAAACTCAAAATGTGGAATATTAAAATAAATTAAAATTTTTAATAACTTGAATCATTCATCATTACTAAATGAATATGAAAACGTTGAAACATATGGGATTTCAAGAACTTTTTTTTTAGTTACATCCATGATCTAATTACAATCTGTCTATTTAGACAATAAGTAACAGTGTTGAGAGTGAGTAGTTGACATAGCAGGAGCTTGCCCATTATCAAGCCCCTTGAGTGTATTTCACATTGTGTGAGTTTGATGACTACATGGGTTTTATTAGATTAGATTAAATTTCTTAATGATAATAATAGTACTTAAGTTCTTTGCGGAAGTTCTAGTGGGTCGTGTCGCTTGAGTTTCTTCACTTTGGGAGCGATAAGTAGGTCCTTGGCCAAGATGTTCGGATGATCTCTTAGGCGGTCCTGGTATCTTGCATTCTGGGTAGCAATTTCTTCTTTGGCAGTTTTGATTTGAAGATCTCGATAGATAACGTGGTTTGGTACGTACCGTGATAGCTTGTAGTGTTTTGGACTAAAAGCGTTCCAGTTTCAGGATGTTTGTTTCACTGGTAGAACTCCACATTTGGATTCCAAGTCCAAGTGGGTTCTAATATCGCCTTATAGAGGAGGAGTTTCTTGTCCAGCGTCAGGTGAAAGTTACGATCCATCAATCAATACATCCTGCGATAGTTGAGGCGTAGCTGGAGACGTTTATTCCATATGTGTTTTGATCAGTTTAATCGTTTGTCTAGGTAGATTCCGAGATATCTCACCTCGTCTTTTTGTAGTTACACAAGTCACCCTTGGACATATCTCTCTGCGAAGGATAAATGTGGTGTGTGCTAACTTCGTGTTATTCACTTTGATACGTCACTTTTTTAACCAACACTCAATCTTGCTGAGATGATTTTGTAGAAATCGGACTGCTATATTAGGGTCTTGGTGCGATGACATTACTGCAGT
Organism: Sinelater perroti; assembly: GCA_036346155.1. Taxonomy (NCBI): domain Eukaryota; kingdom Metazoa; phylum Arthropoda; class Insecta; order Coleoptera; family Elateridae; genus Sinelater; species Sinelater perroti. Next base: position 2,452,161 of record JARFIY010000276.1, read on the forward strand.
GTCATCTGCAAAGATGACAATTTAAGTATTGGTGATAGTTGTCTGTGTATATTAAATAGAGCAGAGAGCCAAGGACCCTCCCTTGTGAATCCCCTGATGTAATTAGGAACAGTAAGGTGTGTGATTTGTTAGATAGGATTTGAGTACTATATAGAATGGATGAGATAAATTGATATTTGTCTTTTTGTAGTTTAGATGCAGTTCATACCACACCTTGTCAAATGCTTGTGATATATCCAGAAAGACAGCAGAGCAATATCTCTTGCTTTCTAGATCATCTTTTATATTTCTAGCTATTCGGTGCACCTGTTCAATTGTCGCATGCTGTTTGAAATCCAAATTGAAAACTGGGTATCAGGCTTCTTTTTTCAATAATGGGTTTTAATTTCTTTAAGAAGAGTTTCTCGAACTCTTTAGAAATTGTAGGTAGAAGGCTGATGGAGCGATAAGATGTTACCTCAGCTGCATTTTTGCCATGAAGGGTTCAATTCTTATTATCGAAATGAATATGTAGGTAATTACTCTGTAGCCTTCTTGTGAAAGCTTTTTTTAGGATTTTATCTGTTACCAAGTCGTAGCCCGATGCTTTGTTGAGATTGAGGTTGGTGGTTATGACATCTTTTATTTCAGAAGTTTTGAATTTGGTTATAGGAGTATCCATTTGATATGGAGTATCTAATAGTTGATGGATAGGAGCTTCCTCTTCTAACAATATCTCCCTTTTGAGGAGTTGAAATACATTACTAAAATGTTCTCCAAATGTATTGGTTTTGTCATGTTTAGTTCTGGCCGAATTACCGTCAGCCCTTCGGATTGGTGGATTTGTTCTTTGGGAATTTTTAATTTTTTTAGTTATTTTCTATAAGGAATAGCCGGTAGCTTCAGTCGCTGAGTGTTTTTCCAAAAAGTTTGCGATTTATTGATTCTTTAGTTCGTTGAGTAGTTTCTTCATTGTTTTGTAGCACGGTTGAGTTTTATTTTGTCGATAGAGGCTCGTGTGGTTTGCCATCATTTTCTCAATTTCCTTCTTGTATTAATCTTTTTCTAACGACTTCAGGGCAGCTCCGGGTTTGCCAGTTGTATCGCTTTTATAAAGTGCTCAACTGCTTCGTCAATTTATTGATCGGTTTGCAGTGATAAGTTTAAAGTTAGTTCCCTGGTCACGTTGTTACGGAAGGCGTATCAGTCAGTGTTTTTATTACTTAATTTGGGAGGTTTGGTTTTGTAGCAACACTAGGTTTACTAGAAGTGGGGTGTAGTCTGACGATAAGTCTAGAGATGATCCAATTGTCAGATAGTTGTAAGCAATACCTTTTGTGGTACAAAAATCGATCACATCCGGAATTTTCTGTCGATCTGTAGGCCAATGTGTAGGTTGTCCAGATGAAAGCAGAATCAAGTTGTTGCCCTCCATAGCTTTATATAATTGTCTGGCACGTGGTGTTGTTGGTCTGGAGCCCCAATGCGGATGTTTTGCATTGAAGTCTCCACCAGTGATAAATCGATGTCCGATAGAATTGAAGAAAGTTTTGTATTGTTCTTTCTTAATGGGGAGGTTAGGAAGACAGTATACTGCTGCGAGCGTGAGTTGTCTTTGCCAATTTTCTATTGATACTATTGTAGCTTGTAGGTTTCTTTGGCTATATTTGGGCATTTCATGATGTTTGATAATATTTTTGATAATAATTACCGTTCCTCTTCGGGCTCTGCCTTCTGTGTAATGGGGGATTTTGATATAACTTTTTTCTGTCATATGTGCTTCTGATATCATCATGATGTCTATGTTTAGATTTGCGATGAAAGTTTTAGTTTCTTGAATATGGTTAGCTAAGCCATTATATCATTTTTGTTATCGAAACAGTCAGGAGATCTATCATCTTATCCATTTTCTCCATCATTTTGGTCATCATTGTTTCGAGGGAGTTGTTTGACTGTTGTGGGACATTGACGAATTGAATTTGCTGGTTGTTGTTGGCCTCCTGGATTACTCTACTATTTTCTCTAACTTTTTGTGCATAAAGAGATTTGGTTACTAGTGATTGTTGTGTTTGGTGCTCTGATTTGTCGTTCCCGCAGAGATAGGAACTTCTTCTTTTGTAGATCATTATAGACAGACCAGCCTTTGTTGTTGGATGGATGGTTATTACTACAGTTAACGCACGTTACATTACTGTCTCTTTCCTTCCGAGGGCATTGTTGTGTACTGTAGCTGCCTGCACATTTCGCACAGTGTGGGTTATGATAACAATATTTCTGGATATGTTCGTATCTTTGATATTTGTGTAACCTCCCGCTTGAGATGCGGACGTTCTACTTTTATGGCAGAGTTTAGTAGTTTATTTACATTGTAAATATTTTTGTTGTTTACATTGGACTCCAGCTCTATGTTGAAGAGAGGGTGGCGCTTCTTTGTGCTTCTCTGTCGAATATTTGAGACATTCACGACTGCGTGACCCAGTTCTTCGATACCTTTTCTTATTTGATCTGGTTCGATTGTGGGATGAATATTGCAAATGACTACTCTGGGGTTAATAGGCGTGGAATTTGGTGTCTTTCGCTTTTAGCGCTTTTATGATGTCTAAATAATTTCCAGACGTAGTAGGTTGAATTTTAACCTGTTCACTGTTCACGATACGTATAACTGACTTAGGGGTTGTATGAGTTGAACTCCTTCTACAAACATTGGTGGAGGTTTAGCTATTTTTAGGTCAGCTTTAGGGGCAACTTCTTCTTTTCTTTCTCCAGTTTTCTCTTTGTCTTCTGTATCTTTTAGATTGTCGTATATGTTGACGGCGGTTATTTGTTTACTTAACTTTACTCCTTGGAATCTTCTTTCTTTGGTCGTTTTTTCTTATATTCTACTTTTGTCCGTTCCAATTTTCTTGGCAACGGGTAATTATAGTCTATTACAGAGATGTAAGGTGGGGCTTGTTGGATTGGTTTGAGTGTCTGCAGTAGTTGTTGTGGATAAAAAGAATTTCCGTAGCTGTTACTTGGCGCTGGCGTTGTTTGGGACAAGAATGTGTATAATATAAAGAAGATTAAAATAACAATGAGAATGTCATATAAATTTTGATAGAAAATGTAGAAGAGTTATTTTACATACAACAGATAAGTTAATATAGGCAATTAAAACAAAAAACAATTGTCAAAAACAAAATAAATTATGCGAATCCTGTTACAAAAAAAGTAATTAAATATTCACTTTATAAAATCAGATTATTTAAAAAATAATAAAAGATATAAAGCTCATATAAGCTCATTTACATATTCATTCTACTCTCAAACATTTGACGTTGAATAAAAAAATAAATTTATTAAACTCGTACATGATACAAAATCTTTATAAGTGACTTAAAAGGAAAAGTCTACAATGACCTTTTTTTAATTTACCAATTAATATATTGCATCCTGCACCTTCAAAGAACTTATTAACATGGGATGTTTTAACTGTAAAAAAGTTGTTTATAAATCTCTCATTTTATTACTATAGTTAATGGTTAGCCTAATCACTTAAATCTTACAGCGCGTGTGTTACATTTGTCTTTACAACTTTGCAATCATTTAAATGGACATTCTGAACAGAATCACAACAGGGATTTTAGTTTTTGAGAAGTTAATTTATCAAATTTTATTTAAGTGTCTATCAAGTTAATTGCATATAAGCTCTCATAACAAATCTTTTAATTAGTGATACATATTTTAAAAATTACAGCGTTTAACCCACCATTTAATTAAAAAAATATTTGGTTTATCCGTATACTTCTTCATACATGCTATATATTACAAAATTCTATCGTCCTCGAATATTCGCGCTCCTTTGTCAACTCTCTTACGTAAATTTAAGTTAATGAAGGAATTTCCAAAATACAGCTAGAGCAATTTTCGAAATTATTGATTTCTTGTCTTCTTACTATCCCATTATATGAGCTTATTTTGGCCGACAAAAACCTATTAAACTTTTAATTTTTCATAACCACAAATTCTAAACATTTATAAATGTTTATTAAAAACTTCTTTCTTTTTTTCTTTAACTTTTTTATATAGACTACTCTTCAAATGGTTATAACCCTAATTAAATAGATGATAAATTTACGGCTTCTGCGCCCTAATGCTATTTTTCCAACGATCTTTTCGTTTCTAGTACAGCTCATTTTTCTGTTAGCTAAAAACTTTTTAAAACGTTTCAATGCCAGTAATCTCAAAATTCATAAATCTATACATAGGGGTGGAATTTTAGGAAGTTAACACCGCGAGTGTCTACAATGTCCTAAACAAAACGACCTCTACTCATTCGTATGTGAGATATGGTTTGGTATTCACTTAATCTTTAGAGGTTTAATTTTTAAGCACTCGTTAAATACACTTTTACTGGATGCGAATAAAGTTACATTACAAATTCACTTGACTAGCGGGCTGCTGATCAGGCTCAATTAAAAGTTCTTCCAAAGGCGGTTTAACTTTGTACCCGTTAAACCGTATTTGCACAAAAATTTATTTTATTTTCTTAGTATTTACTTGTCTTATTTTAAACAGTTATAATTTTAGTTATCCGGATTTTAGGTGATAAATGTCAAGATTCCATAATTAGCGATAGCTGACTAAGTTACCTCTGATTGAGCCAAAATTTCTTAATAAAAATTTGTATGTGTCTATATAAAGTAATCCAAATTGGGCATCCCTCTGCTATATAAAGTGACCAAAATATTATTTTTAAAGTAAAGTGAAGGTTTATGTGCTGTGTGACATGTGACTACATTTTGTTGAAACCACATGTCATTCAAGCTCAAAGCGTTGGTTTTATACAAAAAAAAAATATTTTTCATCTTCTAGTAAAATACAACATTAATAGTAACAGCGTTGTCAACTTCGTCCTTAAAAAAGTATGGGATAATTATTCCTCTAGCCCGCAATCACACCAAACAGTACATTTTGTGGATGCATTGGTTTCTCTTGAATAATACGTGGATTTTACCACTTCAGGCAATTTTGACGATTACAAAACCATTAAAAAAATAATTATCACTCAATATATGTTTGTTTGAAATAATCAGTATCAAGTTTTGTACTTACTAAAACCCAGCTCACAAATGTACGGACTTTCCGATGGCTCTTGGTAGACTTTACTATGTCTTTAGATACCAAATGAACAAACGCAAATTTCCAACGTTAACAGGAGGCAAACGTAGCGAAATTCAAATCCTAAAATTTAAGGAGACTACTAGCTTAGAGAAAAATTTGTCCCCACAATTCTCCATCACGAAATTGATGCTAATGCATAGAAGGAGTCGTCCTGTATAAATAATTGTACTTTTTATGAAAATCCCCTTGTGCGTTTTTCAGCTACAGTGCGCTAAAATAAAAAAATTTAAATTAGGGATAGAGGCAGTATTAATGTCGATTCCTATGTTGTTTTATATTGTGATAACGAATATAAAATCAGAAACATAATATCTCATACCTTCTTCCGATAAAAAGCTCCAAAGTCATAAAATTCAAAATTATCCATAAATTACATCGAATTTTCTGCTGGAAATACCAATAAATATTGTACTAAAAACAGTTGAATCAACGTATGACCTGGCCAGGTTTGGTTTTTGAAAAATAAAAGTTGCTATGTGTTGCTAACTGGGTAACAAATCTCAAGTCTTGAGTATAGTTATCCGGTTACAATTAAAATAAGTCTTACAATAATGGTTGATACACATGTGGATAGAGTATGATGGGAGGAGTATTTTAATATCATAATTTACAGGATCTATCAATTTCTTCACTTTCAAAACCCGACCCAAAACATAAAAAATGATTTTTCCACTACATGAATACCGCGTCTGTCCCTCATTTAAAATTGATGCGTTGGCATCATTTTCGTGATGGAGTATTGTGGGGCCAAATTTTTCACTATACTAGTACTGTCTCCTTGGATTACCCTATACATATATATGTATAAGTACAGAATGGCGCTTAGAATGTTCTGCGATACTGAGCTAAAATTTAAAACTTAAATATTTAGAATTATAATACTATGTTTTTTAATTTATCTTACTCTCTTACATATACATACAAACCTTTCCCTTATGAGAATTACAACGCAATAATTGTAATATGTGGGGTTTAGTTTCGATTATTCCCATAGTTCATACGTACCTGAAACAAAATAACGTAATTAGTTTTTATTAATTTGTTAATTTCATTAAAACAAGTTTTAAAACAAGAAAGTTTATGGATTTCAGATATTGTAACGAATTTCCGAATGCTACCCGTAGCGCGGCCGCCAGACATCCGCATTGCGTCACGTTTGGCGCCCGACACTGCTAAGTTCCATTCAGCGAATACATATAGTAATAAAACTGTCAAAAATTCCCGCTCATTGTAAATAACTGTCCGTTATTGGCCGGTTTGAAAAAATGCGGGAATTTCAATAGTCAGGTACACATTGACCCATTTTTGGACATTCGTGTGTTAACGCTGTGGTTAACTTGTTGTGTTTAGAAGTTGCAATTTTACTGAGGATTTTATGAGGAAAAGTGAATCTTCCTCTTTAATCTAGACATGTACAAGCAGCGGTTCTACCAAGGCTAAACATTGAAACGCGTTTCCAAATGGCCATAGAACTTTACTTAAATGGAGTTACCATGTCTCTGTGAAAATAATGTAGATACGCTACAACAGAATGTCGCTTTTCAGATCTAGCCCACAGGTTAAAAGTGACAATCCGAAAACTTAATTAAATCTAACTCTTTCCTTACCTTCTTATTTCAACAATTTATTCACTTTCTGCGAGTAAGGCAAGACTGCCATTTAACGCTATTTACATAGTTTATGACTACACAAAGACGTTTTCAAAAATTAACTCTTGCAAAACTAACTTTTGGCAAAAACTGACATTTCCAATTTAGTATAGAGGTGCTCGTCTAATCAATTAAATGAGAAATTACTTTAGAAAACCAGAACATGAGATAATTACCATAATAGTGTGAAGTGGTACTTAGTATTAAAATTTTTATAAATGCATTCTATCTGTTGCCTTAATAAAGAATGGCGTCTCTTGTAATTGAGCGCAAACAACAGTTGCGTGGAAACCAAAATATAAAAGCTTGATTTTCGCCGTAAGCTAGGTAGTTTTTTTTTTTAATCTTTGGCACATTATCTAATAAAACGTGCTTACAAAACTACGAAAATCTTCCAATAAAACTATGTTAATAAAAATAGTTACAAAAGAATAACAGAGAATGCCCCACAAAGAAAGATTAAATCGATACCCTACTCTCAAAGTTTAAGGAATTGTAGAATAGTAAAGGAAGTTAAATAATAAAATTTATTGCTTAATTTTGGATTGATTTATTTTATTCTAACACTAGTGTACGTTTTAGTGCCCCAGTAACTCTCTAATATACAAGACAGGCTATTTTCATAGATTTAGGTTACAAACCTCAATTACTGGTTTGCTGAAGAATGACCACCATTAAATCTCCTTGTGAGTAGTAATATTTGTTTGGATGAATGGTGTATTCCTTTGTAATTTTGGTAGTATTTTTATATATAGCTACTAACTACTTGCCCTGTTTTCCACTTTTTTGACATTATCTGTTTTTATGTTTTCTATTATTTGATAGTTTCCTCGTATAAGCAGGTCTCCCACATATTTTATTAGTTCTGCACTTATTTAGTTTGTTCCTGGGATTTTGTCATATTTTAGTTTTGTATTACTTCTTGTATGACTTCTTTTGTTGGTGGTGGTATAACTTCCTTGTATAACTTGATTTCTTATTTCTTCATTTTCTTCTCTATGCTTATTTCTTTTATTGTTTCTATTCAGTAATAAAATTTAAAATATTCTCTGCATATTACTTTTTTTATAAAGTAAGTTTTCTACTAAAGTTTTGTTCCTTCTAATTTCTTGGCAAAATTTTGATTTTTGTTTTGTTTAAAAACTTTTCTTCTATTTTTCCTTATTTTATTCCCGAAATATACTCTCTTCTTGGCCCTTCATATTTTCTTTTTTAATGTTAAGAATAGCATGGTGCTCAACATGCTCTCCACAGTAATCAACAAAATAGCACAAAATGGCTAATTACCTACGTATTGGTACCTGGAATGCCAATGGCATTACCCGACACATCCCGGAAATAATTACATTCCTACAAATGCAACAAATCCATATCCTATTAATTTCTGAAACCCATGCAACAGAAAGAACAATAGTTAAAATCCCGAAATATACTACTTACCTTGCCAATCATCCAGACGGCACAGCTCACGCTGGATCAGCTATAATTGTCAAAAACACAATTTCCCACTACGAGATGGAGCCTTTTATAACTAACAAAATACAAAGTGCAAAATTAAAATAGAAGTTCTCCTGTACCCACTGGTCATTGCGTCCATCTACAGCCCACCACGTCACCCCATCACAATTGAAGAATACGAGGAATTCCTACTAACCCTGGGGCCAAAATTTATTGCAGCGGGTGATTGGAACTCCAAGCATACTGCTTGGGGCTCAAGGATTGCCACCCCGAAAGGACGGAGACTGCTAGCTGCAATCCGACGAAACAACTACAACTACCTATCAACTGGTGAACCAACATACTGGCCCAGTGACCCACATAAACTGCCAGACTTACTTGACCATGCAGTTACCAATGGCATAGCGAATACTTATCACAAACGGAATTCAACTTCGATATATCCTCTGACCATACGCCAATCATTATAAGTATCAGCACGACTGTCATTAAGAAAGACCCTCCTTTAAAATTATGCAACAAGCATACCGACTGGGAATATTTTAGGAACTACCTATAAAATGAAATTAAACTCGAGATCAGAATAAAAAACGCTCAAGACATTGATGAGCCAACCCAGTACTTAACTACCATTATACAAGAAGCTGCATGTCAAGCCACCCCCGTTCCAAAACCATCACCTGAAACAGACAACATTCCTCTGAACGTACGGAACCTCATTTCTGAGAAACGAAGGGCACGGAAAAAATGGCAGAGAACCAAAGATAGACGAGACAAAACCCACTATAATAGACTAACGCATCAACTGCAAAAGGCGCTAGCGGAAGCTCGCAATGAAACATTCAGTCAATACATCACCCAAATTCAAGCGGCCAATAGCAACTATCCCTCCTATCAAAAACCCCGACGATACCTGGGCCAGATCTGATACTGATAAAGCCAATTCATCTGCGAAACATCTTGCTAACGTGTTTACAACACCACAAGTACAAGGTCATGTTGACGATAAAGAAATTAAATCCTTCATTGATACTGCGTGCCAATTGTCACCGCAAATCAAGCCCTTTACGCCAGCAGAAGTTTCTCAACAAATACAACTAACAAACGTGCGTAAAGCACCAGGATATGACCTAATGGTTGGAGAAGTACTTAAAAACCTTCCCAGAAAAGCGATTGTACTAATTACCACAATATTTAACAGAATACTACAACTCTGCTACTTCCCTATGTTATGGAAACATGACCAGATAATAATGATTGCGAAACCTGGCAAACCGCCCACCCAAGCACAATCCTACAGACCAATAAGTCTTCTGCCTCTCCTTTCCAAAGTTCTTGAACGGCTACTACTCAAGCGCATTAAGAAATCTGTAGACCTAGACCAGCTTATCCCACTGCACCATTTTGGATTCCGTGAAAGCCATTCCACCATTCACCAAAGCCATCGAATCATCACTCATATAATGGAAAGCATGGAGAAGAAGAATGTATGCCCAGCGGTGTTCCTAGACATTAAGCAAGCGTTCGACAAAGTGTGGCATACTGGCTTGTTATACAAACTCAAATTACACCTCCCCAGTCAGCTATACGTACTACTCAAGTCATACCTCACAGACCGAACCTACCAAGTCAAAATAAACAGTGCAGTCTCAGATATCTATCCAATCAAGTCCGGAGTCCCGCGGGGCAGCGTCTTGGGACCACTGCTATATCTAATTTATACATCAGATGCACCAACCACAGACAACACTATACTTGCGACATTTGCTGACGACACGGCCATCCTTTCAGTCAACCAATATCCTGAACTTGCTGTGGAACTTCTCCAACAGCATCTAGACTCACTGCAAGCCTGGTTCCATAAGTGGAGAATTACAGTCAATACTGATAAATCGGCTCAAATAACCTTCACTATAAGACGTATCGAATGCGCTCAAACCAGCTTAAATAACACCCCAATTCCAATCCATAGGGAAGTAAAATACCTCGGCTTGCACCTCGACCAAAAACTCAATTGGAGCTCGCATATCAAAGCCAAAAGGAAGCAAAATCAAACAAATGGCATGGTTACTTGGAAAACATTCCCAACTCTCTCTATCAAACAAGGTTTTGCTGTATAAAGTCATCCTGAAGCCCATATGGTCCTACGGGATTCAACTCTGGGGATGCGCCAAAGCGACACACACTAAAATCCTTCAAAGATTCCAGTCCAAAACCATCCGTATGCTGGCCAATGCACCATGGTACATAAAAAACGACACCCTTCATAACGACCTAGGAGTTCCCTACGTAGATAGTGAAATCAAAAGGCTCTCAACTAACTATAGCAGTAACTTGGCAAGACACCCTAACCAACTCATTGAACAACTCTCCAATCAACCGGACATCGCAAGAAGGCTCAAACGACAATGGCCGCTGGACCTCGCACAACCTAATCAAAACTGATGTAATCATTAGGGAGACTAGCACTGGCTAGAGCTCCCCGCATGACATTGTATTGTTATATAATTTTACTTAATACTCAAATTAGGAGTAGATTGTAAATACGCTGGTTAAATTAATAAAAAAAAAAAAATTTTGTGTTCCTCGTACTTTTGCTTGTCTTCAAATGTACCTGTTTGAAACGTCTTTTTTAGCTTGCCTTCTCTTTTTTGTTTCGTTAAACAAATTTTTTCCTTTGATCTTCTTTCTTTGCGGAATTATTTTTACAACTTCTTTTATTTGCCCTATCTTCAAATTACTTCTTCATCTTGTATATGAATCAGTGTCTTTTCTATTCCTTTGTGCTGCACTATCGTTTTTTTCCACTGTGAATGCGCAAATCACTTACATTTTCATATTTTCTTTCTAGAATAAGATATGGTTGAAATGATTTGTACCTTTCTTTCTACTAAAACTTAGTGCTAGTAATGTATAAAGCAGACTGTGCTGCAAAACTTATTAATCTTCTGCCATTATTATTGTTTAGCCTATGTTTGCTATCCTTTCATATTACTAGCATATATATTTCTTCTTTCTACTTTTGTATTTAAACGTCTTGTGCTGGTGTAGCACTGTATGTGTCTTTCAAATTTTCGTAAAATATGTCCTTAATATCTTCTTCTTCGACCTCTGATAGTGCTTATATATTTAGTATGTTTAGGTTGCTGTTTTTTAATTTTATTCGCAGTAGGCACATGGGTTCAGGTATTGCTTTAAAATCTTTCATTTTATTAGCATAATGCTTTGTCCTAGCATTCTTAAATTCTCCACTATTAAATAGTAAGTAATTTTTCTAGTTTTACTATAAATTCTTCTCCTTGTTTTATTTGTTACAATGGTAGTAAGTTGATTCCATATCTATTCGCCTTCTGCGTAAACGCTATGTAAGTACCAAGTCTTGATTCTCAGAATTTTTATTTAGTTTTTTATTCTGCTTTTACTGTTGCATATTTTACTTTTTTTCTAAATTTTAAGTTTCCTTATATTTGTGTTGGGTTTTATGTGTACGTTTCCATTTTTTCCTAACCTGTCTAGTTGTTATTATACATCATTTATTAGTTATTTGGGATATTTCTGGTAATCTCTATTACCCTCTGGTGATTTTTAACTCGTTCTTTTTTCCTTCTTAAAATGTTCCCCTTTCTCTAGTTGCGTCTCGTTTACCTTAAATGTACATTCTTTATCTTCTTTGTTCGTGTTTGTTCCTCTATTGTTTCCTCCCATCTTTTCCTCTTCTTCTTTTTCCGTATCTTGTACTTTTATTGATTTCAGCTACTCTACGGAGTAAATATCACATTTACTATTTATTAACTATATCTGATAATTGCTAGATGGCTAATTGCAACAAATTTTTATTTACTTTTCCATTTGTTCATCTTTTCTTTCCTTTACGTCTAACTTATAATTTATTTCTTCTAACAACATCTGCATCTTATGCATTTGTTCTTATTTACCTTTATTATTATGCTTTCTCTCTATCTCTAGTTTATATTTGCTGATTTTCTTAAATTTAAAATATAAGGTGTTGTTGCGACTCGCTTTAAGAAAATTAGTATTGGAAACTTTTTCAGATTAAACCTTATTCTAAAACTAATTATTAAGAAAATAAACATTTTAAATGGAGTTGTAAAATTTTTTTGCAACAAATATTAACTTTTTCCTCAACCTGATAATTTTAAGTGTTAATATGAAGTAAACAAAATTTTTCTCTGTAATAACGAACGGATTTTCTGAATGTTTCTTACATATTTGTTCCATTTCATTATAGAAGTTTAACATAAATATTCTCTGTTAATGATTGACATACTTCTTTTAGTCAGGTATAGTTGTCTACCTTTTTTGCCGAATATTTCGGTATAAACACTACTAATGGATGGAATAAAGCTGTTTGTAATAATAATTATCTAAGGATAAAAGCGACAAAACACCGTACGCTTCATAGTTCTGATTTCACCAGAATGTAAGAGAATAGAAAGTGCACTTTAACTTCAAGCGCAATCTCAAAAGTAAAATCAATAGCCCTCATTAAACGCCCCTCTTGCAGTCTCAAGCAATTGCAGAAAGAATTAAGCTGCGACGGGGCATTTCCGATGCAAGAAGACTGCATGCTAGCAACGCTACATTAACCGTATTGGATACGATTGTACGGTCCAGTTTACTTGCAATAACCTGGCAGAAATAGCTATTTTCCAATACGTTAAGCTTAACCTACATTTAAAGCGACTGTTAACTCTCCAAATGATTGCAATCAGAGTAGCACAGCAGCTTCGTTAGCCAAAACGGGCACAGAACTGCGCCGAGAATTGCGATGCATTAGGGGAAGATGGAAAATCTGTAGTTAGACCATTCAGTTTTTATCGTAGCTTGTTAGGCGATATATGAAATACCTTGTACCTTATTCCAACATTCACAAGCCTTTGTGAATTTTTATTTATTGATATAGATTTTGAATATTCACATATTTGAGGATTCTGATTTTTTTCAGGATTTGAATTTCAATACTGTTTTTTACAAATTATAGTTTAGCTGACCATTCAGCTTTCAGAGAGTCAGTTGTGTAATACATTGCCAAATTACAAATACAAACGGTATAGTACTTATCCTAAATATGCCCAATGCAAGCATTCACTATTTTCGTACATTTTTGCTAATATATAAGAGAATTGCAGTAAAAGAAAATGTTTGTCATCCTTGCTCTTCTATTATTGCTAACGATAGTATTCATATCTTTTCATTGCCCTTCTAAGTAGTCTGATTCTTTATTTTAACAAATGTCCTAATCAATTTAAATAATTTTTTCAAATATTCTTTATTACCTATTGTTCTTCTATTCCAATTTTGATTTTCTTGTTTGTTATATAGTCCTAGTTTGTTTTCAATACATGTTTAATAAATATTGTTTTCTATAGCATTTATTTTAGTTTCATGTGTTTTTTGGATTACACAATAAACGTTTTCATATGTACGGTAAAGCTGTAGTGTTATGCACATGTTTTTTAATTACTAATTTAATTATCTTCTCCTTGGTTGTCGTTTACTGTAAAACAAAGTACATTTCATGCCTTTCTTGTTCTATTCAAAATTACACTACCTATTTTACCATCACTTTTTAAATATTCCTCTTCCCGCACCAATTCTTAACTTTTGCAAGTTACTTTTATATTTTTTAAAATTATTTTCTTCCTTTATATTCACTATCATCATTAGTTTGATTTTGCTTATATTTATTTTTATTTTTAATTTTCAATTTTATCACTACATATATTAAGCAGCTTTTTGTATTTTTTCCGATAGTATCCAAAGTGAAGTTCACTGTACTGTTTGAAAGTTTAAAACTGTTGTTTGAAATGATACCACTTTGATTTGAATTGGACCTGTTCTGACAAAGTTATGGGTTTAAGAATATGTGTGACACAAAAGAGTTGAAAGGAAAAATATGATTATAAAAGAAAAAAAAATGAAATCCTCAGTTAAAATTAATCTAATATTTTTTTCAATACATGGTGTTGCCACCTCTACTCCTAATTGCACTTTCCAAGAGATTACGCATGGATCGGATTCTGTTTCCTATACTGACTTGAGGGATTGCTTCCCACTCTTTAACAAACGCCTCTCTCAGTTCAATTACGCTCCATATGCGACAGTTTTTTGAATACACCAATGAACAAATCGGTCCCCTAGCCTTCTACAAAGACCTAACGTTTGCCATGTAGACATAGCCTAGACTCATAAGTGGATAATATCTAATTCCAATGGCCAAAGGCCCAATCGAGTTGTTCGCGAACAAATTCCAGCGACTTTTGCTTTTGGAATACAGTCAGCTTGGGACCTTCAGCTGTCTTTTTTGGAGTCAAGTGGCTGCCTTCAATCTTCTTCTCATTGTGCAAGCGTTAGCGACCACACCTCTGACTGCACTTAGCTCTTGCTTGAGGTCAATGCAAGTCATATGTCAATTTCTGAGGGACATTAAGACGAGAAATTAACCGTCTTTCTCCGTTGCCACGCGCTTTCGACCGCCTACTCGCCGGCGGAAGTAGTCAGCGGATTCCCGATACCGACGCCACACTCTCAAAACAGCTAATGGGTTCAGATTTAGTCGATTTGCCGCGATCCTCTGACTGAGGGCCTCTCTCAATAATGCCTGGCCTCCTTCGGTGGCTGTGGTATCCATTTTCTTGTGAATTTAAATTCTTAATTTTTGACTTTTTAGACAATCTGTTATAAGCTTCCAGCGTTGGCACCCTTATGCGCTATATTATCAATTCGTTTATTTAACATAAGTTTTCATTTGGTATTTGTGAACAATTTTGTCCAATTTTCTTCACCAAAGAACAAATTTTTAATAAACGAATCCATTATTTTGTGTATTATTTTCTTGAAAATTCAGTAGATGTAATCGTTTTATATGTATAATTTCGGATGTCTAGCGTAAACCGCCTAATAATCCTCTAAAATGTGCATCCCTACCATAATCTGAATACCGATAGAAGACTATATTTCTTAGGCAGATGCATTCAGTGAAATTCTAGTTAAAGCAAAATGGACGTTTGATATTCTAAAATATATTCGAATAATTGGTAATATATAAATTTAGCAAACATAAAAGTATTAAATGGAACTAAGAGACCTAAAATACATATTATACAATGAGTAGACAGCTATATTTATTCAGAATAAGAAGAAAGAAATTAAATTTATTTGTTCATCTTAGACAGTGACATTTAAGAACCGGCTACAGTCGTAAATTCTCTCCAATCTCGCATTAAATAAATTAAAAGCATCTCAGGAAGCTACGTAGTGTAGAAATATATAACACTAAATTAAACTCAAGACATAATAAAAACAGTTTATCGCTAAAGCTATCGCTAGGCTGGGAAGATCAAAAATATATATAAATGAATGCTAATTTTAACTTGAAGCGCTTCCATATGCCTATCTAAAAAAAACAAAACCGCTAAAATAGTTACATGAAATAAAAAAGGAAAAATCAACAACAGTGTAAATAGACTTTTGATGACTTTAAAATGTACTTTTAAAGTGAAAAAATATGCAAAGAAAATAGTAAAAGCAGTTTATTTAGCACACATTTTAAGATTTTCTAAGTTAAATATTTCGATTTATTGTTATTCTAAAAGATACAACTTTAAACATATGAAAGCTACGGTGAAAGCTTTCATAATTTTCAAAGTAAAACGTAAAATCGATTAGTGACTATTTAAGTAAATTGTCAAACGACAATAAAACTGGTTGTTCGCTCTGAAGAGCGACAAAAAACTAAAAAGGCCGACTCTACAGAATTCACCGTTAAAAAATGCAGATGGAATTTGGGCAAAAAGCAATGTCTTGAAGGTTGATAAATTTGCGGAACATCTAGAAAGAACATTTCAACCGAATGAAGGTGAACACGTACTAGACTGGGAGAACCTTAACCAAGAAGAAGGTAAAATCCGACTCGTCACTCTAACAGAAATTGCAACTGAAATAAAAGAAAATATTGAACCAAGGAACAACTTCCTAGGAAAGCCATAGTCAAACATACTTATCTTAGCAATGTCCCATTTCAGATGAGATATGTACCAAAAATATGAAAACTACCTGAGGTGGTGATAATCCTCAAACATGAAAAACCGCCCAACCAAGATTCATCCTATAGACCGATTATCCTTCTTCCAATAATTTTGAAACTATTCAAAAAATTATTTTCTTAATAGATTAAAACCCATCATAGAAGATAGGAACCTTATTCCATAATATCAGTTTGGCTTAGGGGAATGTCACTTAACCACAGAATAACAAATATAATAGAGAGATCGATAGAGGAAAGAAACATTTGTCCTGCTATCTTCCTTAATGTGGCAGGAGTTTTCGATAAAGTGTGACCCTAGACAATATGCACGGTTATTGGAATCATACATTAGAGATAGAGCTTTCAGAATTAAGCAAGAAGCTATCTACTCCAAAATAAAAGAAATTAGAGCAAGGTATTGGAACCTGTACTTTATTTATTATACATCAGTGATATACCTGAGTTAATAAATAACACGATAGCCACCTTTGCAAACGACACAGCCATCTTGTCGGTAGACAAAGAATACGAAGAAACAGCAGGAAACCTGCAAACATCTGCTATCAAATTAACACCTGGGCTAAATGGTAGCGAATTAAATTGAACGAAACTAAATTAATTCATGTAAATTTCACAAACAAACATGATCAATATATCCTTATTAGCATAAATAATACACAGATATCATATTTTAATACAGCAAAATATTTAGGTATTACTGTCTATGCTAAGCTACGCTGGCAAGCCCATATTAAAAGAAACAAGAATAACTTGGGCTTAAGTATAAGAAAATGTATTGTCTCTTGAGTAGACACTCCACCGTGCCAATATATAATAAAATACTATTTTAAAAACAGATTCTTAAGCTCGTATGGACATATGGCGCCTGGCTATGGGGTTGCGCCAGAAAAACCAATATAAACATCATCAGCTTTTTTACAATAAAGTGCTGAAGAATATTGTTAATGCTCTTTAGTAGTTCAGAAACAGCGACCTTCATAGAGATTTGGAAATGGAAACTGTTAGTTAAGCCACTGGAAAATTTGCGAGAAGTCACGAGCAGCGACTGTTTCAACATGTCAACGTTGATGTCATCCAGCTCCTAGACAACACGATGATAGTCAGAAGACTCAAAAGGAACAAACAAACACTTTGATTTGGTATAAGTGCCAGTGAGAAATCAGAGTGAAGTGCTATTAGTGTACACAATAACTAAATTTAATTAAATAATTAAAGTCTAGGATCTACTAATAAGTAAGACCTTAGGTTAAGTTTTGTAGTAATAATTTAAGTTTGTACAAAATATCTCATTGATCATATATGATCAGATTGTAATCTATGAAAACACCAATAAAAATATTTCATATTGAAAAAAAACATTATGGAAGTGTTTAATTATTTTAAATAATTTTAAAATTTTCTGATAAATAAAGAAATCAGAAAGCTAAGCTCTATTACACCATTCGGTTTTTTCAGAAGTAATATGACTTTTATTTTTATTTATAGTAGAACATTTTAGATTTTAACTTTTTGCATTATCATATCAACAATAAACCTTTAAAGTTAATTGAAATGAAAGATTTCTTTTAAATTCATATTCAAGACAGTCGTTTTTGTGTTTTTAAACATTTCTAGGTATTTAAACTCATATTTAAGGAGGTAAACAAAGCTTGCGGTAAAGAAGTGTCAAAGTAAACAATAAAATTTTTATTAGACGCTTTATGAGGAAAAATTAAGAAGACAGGACGGATAAAAGTAAAAAATAAAAATACAAAAAAAAAGAATATGTCACTTTGTTATTGCCACTTCCAAGAGAACAGTTTTATAAATAATGGAGTAATACTTTGGATTAAAATAAATAATAATGAAGTCATTAATATTAATCAACTTGCTATCTAATGTTACAGATGCTTCAAAAATGATAATGTCGGGGTAACTTCATAAACACAAACACAATGGGCCTATTAAAGTAATAGAAATTCTACACAATAAATAAAATAATTGACGAGATAAGACGAAAGAGTTCCAAAATTTAAAAAAACAGTTCCTGAATTAAAACACAAAACCAAGCAACTTTTAAATATGTTAATGTTGATTTTGAAGTACGATGTAAATAAAGTGCTTGGAATTACGAACAAACTTAGATATTCGAATGAAAATACTGTCATTAAAAAATTCACGCTAGTATTTCAGTACAAAAATATTACGTTTAAGAACACACAATAAGATACTGAGCAAAATAACCAAGATAAAACGTCCAAAACAAAATATGAAGGAGGTCATCCTACAAAGTATCGTAGCGCATGGCAGTTAAGTTGTTTGTTTAAACAACTGCAAAAGGTTGTCCAAATGTCCATTATTAGTGGTCTAGAAGCTAAAAAAACATATAAAAAAAATTTAAATTAAATAAAGTAGATGAATTAGAATTGTACCTAGGGAGCGATAAGCACAAAAATTTATTATAAGCTAGAGATATACATGCAATTATACTACAACAGTCCTATATATACGCAAATAACGTAACGGACTAGAAAAAAGCTGCAAAATCTATTGGCCAAAGCAACAACTAAACTAGAAAATAGAGAATTAAACTAAACGAGATTAAGTTTGTACGTATTGACTCTGCCAATCTATCGGTTAGAATAAACAATACTCCGGTTTTATACCTTAACTTTGTAAAGGCTATTACGAGATGCTTCGAGTTCTAAGTTCTCCAATTTTTTTTCTGGAAAAGTACTTAACCAAGAAAGTTAAAGTTTCTATTACTTCTCAATGTAACCTCCATCTAAATGTACACATTTTTATGACAGATTCCGCACTTGTGTTTCGGAGCGGACGGTCGAGTGTCACACTATAATAAGTGCCCCAAAACGCTTTACCTGCTATTAAGGGCAGGCCTGCATTTTCTATTAATATTAGAATTACGAGTCATTTTATACATATTTCAAATTACAAATTCTAATTTTAATCTGACGTGCTAATTGCCGTAACTCCAGCTTATTTGTATCGCGGCAGCCTTGCAGATAGCGCTATCGCGTGAGATAGCGCTATCCCGTGAATATTAAAATGCAAAATGTCAAACACAAACCCAATATTCAGTTATAATTCAAATTATGCTATAAATCAAACCATGAACTCTCACCAACAACCTCAAATGGGAGGACAAATCTACCCGCCAAACTACAATTATTCAATTCCCGCGCAACCACAGAATTTCATACAACCGACTTTTCCAATGTATACTAATCAACGGTCGTTGCTGCGACCTCCAACTCTTAACCTAACCTCCCAGGATGCAAATAAACCAAGCCGAAATTCCGCAACAAATTAATTTGAAACACCAGACGAGGATGAATCATCAACAACCAACAATAATCAATGGCAAGTTACAACATCCAAAAAAAGAAGACTTATCAACTGTCCAACAGAGATTAGAGAATTTACACTTAATAACACATATAATAGATTCACTGCTCTATCTCAACCAGAAGACAATACCAATACCCAAGTTAATAACTCCACACAACAACCAAGAATACCAAAACCACCCCTAATTTTTAACTACGAGCAAATGATAGCTAACTTATCCAGGGTTATAGAAAAAGAACAATTTCACTCCAAGGCCTTAACAAACAACAAGATCAAAATGAACACCCACACCGTTTAATCTTATCGAAAGCTACAAAAGCACCTTACGGTCGAAAAAATAGTTCACCATACATACCAGTTAAAGGAAGATCGCGCATATAGAGTTGCAATAAGATACCTCCACCACTCTATATCAACGGAAAAAATTAAATCCGAATTAGCAAATCTTGGGCACGGCGTGCGAAATATCATCAATATTCGCCATCGAATAACAAAGAATCCATTACCATTATTCATGGTCGACCTTGAACTAAAAGATAATAATAAAACAATTTATGAAATAAAATGGCTAAGCAACATGAAAGTATTAATTGAAGCATCAATAAAGAAAAATATAATTCCATAGTACACGCGTTTCCAGGAGTACCGGCACACTAAATCCTACTGTACAAAACCCTACATCTGCGTAAAATGTGGTGGAAATCATAACACTCAAGTATGTCAAAAAGATGCTAACACGCCCAAATGGGATATCAAATAATATCCCAGAAATAACAATATTCTTACAACTGCATAAAATTGACATACTAATCTCCAAAACCCATGCTACGGATAGAACTGTCATTAAAATCCCAAACTATACCGTATATCTTACAAATCACCCGGACGGAACCGCTCATGGAGGTTCAGTAGCGATTATTAGAACTGCTCTACAACACTTCGAATTGCAATTTTTACTAGTTTAACGAGACTAACAAGCAAATGTATTGGCGTACATAACATGTGGGGAGAAACATCAAGAGTGACCTCCTGTCATTATATTAGGTATAGAAGTCTTATATATTAATTTTTTAGGTCACTAAACTTTATCCGTCTTAGGCGTCTAACTGCGTTAGCATTATTTAATAAGTTTGTCGCTAGAACACTAGGGTGATCACTAATCTGATTTTTGTATCTGCTGCAGCGATCTTTGATGACATCTTTAATCCATGGGATATTCAGATCGTCATGTAATGTGCGGTTGTTCACATACCATTTGGCGTTTGCTATTGCGAAAATTGTTTTACTTTAGAATCGTTGTAAGATCTCGATGTTCAATGACTTGGCAGATGCTCAAAACTAGATCCCATATGTTCATGTCGGCACTGTCATAGCTTTATATAACAAAACCTTGTTTGTTAGGCTGAGCTGAGGTTTCCGTCCGAGAAACCAGAACATCTTCACGTAAATATCTAGTTCCTTTCTCTTAGTCTATATGTATTTTCTCCAAGTAAGTTTATTATCGAGATGTATACTGAGGTATCTGATGTCTTTGTGTGTATGTTTGTGCCGTTAAAGGTTATAAGAGGCACATTAACTTTGCGAACTGTGAAAACCTTTTATTAATTTTAAGTCAAGTCTTTGTCCAGTTCTCTAAAGCTTCCAGAGCCTTTTGTAAATAAACTAATACCTGAAATGGATCTCTGTGTGAAGATAATACAGCCGTGTCGTCCGCCATTACAACATTGTCAGTAGCAGGTAAGTCCGCCATAAACAATTGGTATAATGTCGGTCCCAGTACACTACCTTGAGGCACTCCTACCTCGACTGGGTCGATTGGTGAGTGGCTGTCATTTACTTTAACTCAAAATTATCTATTTCTATATACAAATTGAAGAGCAAATAGTACTGCTGCGGTAGGGTTTTCTTGACATTATATAGCTTGGCCCACGTCCAAAAATACTGCTACACAACCGTTTTTCCTCGAAGTGTTTTCTACTATCCTATGGACTTACAATGTTGAGTATTTTCCGCGAAAACCGAATTGATGTTCAGGGATTAAATGCAGGTCTTCTATAATAGATTCTAGTCTTCTTAGTAGAATTCGTTCCAAGAGTTTAGAGAGAGGTGGTAACAACGATGTCGGTCTATATAAATCTGGTGACTGTCTAGCTTGTCTGGCTTTCAAATAAAAATATCTTCAACAAATTTTCACTGAATTGAATAGTATTGGGTTCTCAGAATCGCGTTATTTAGCCGTGTTATAGCTGCTATCCTTTTTCTTGGCAGTTGACAGAGTAATTTGAATGTAATTAGGTCCTATACCGGTGCTTTATCAGTTTAATTTCTGTTTACACTTCATTGAATGTAGAAGGTTTTATGGGCAGATGCAGGTGATTTGAGGAATTTGATAATTTCATAATCATCTTGTGGAGTTCTGTCTGTTTCGTGCGGTTGAAAGGCTGCGACTAAGTGTTCGCTAAATGCCACCGCTTTTTCTTCGTCACTGTGCTCCCAAGGGCCATTATTTTTACGAATAGAAACAATAGTGATGATAGATTTCTTCAAATTCCTAGTTGCTCGCCGTAGAGAGCAGTCATCGTGTTGTATGGTCGTCGAACGTTTTGTTTTTCTATTCTTTTATTAATCTTTTTAGCTGTGCGGTAAAGTACTTTTATTTTTTAGTTTCTTGGGTGTCTTGTTTGTTGCCAGATCCGTTTTGCTTTTCTCTTGTCACTGATCTTCTGTCTAATTTCTAAGAAGTGGTTATTAGTGTTTTTTGTTACATTTATGCTGTAGTTTTATAGGCGTAGCTGCCCGAGCAGAATACTGTAAGGTTGATTGTTGTGTAGGTTGGGCATTGCAGGCTTGTTGATTATGCAGGTACTTAATGTACATATTATAGCGGAGTGATTAGAGTTTAAGTCGTAGCAATCAATTTATTTTGGCGAGAAATTTTTTGTTACAAGAAAATCTAATGCATCCGGCATTTTAATTTAGATCTCTTGGCCAATAGGTAGGTTTACCTGCAGCTACTGCATTATAGTAGTTATCTAATATGGTTTTATATAGTTGCCTCTTAGCGTTCCGAATAAGTCTTTGAACTAATTCTGCGTTATTAAATGTTGGGGAGGGCAGTATACTGCTGATACTATTATGTCTCCAACGCGGTCTTGCATTTTGACATTTGTGGCCTGTATATAATTTCTTTTAGATGTTTAGAAACGCTTCTACTTCTAAACAGCGTTGTAAAAGTCTGTTTTCGTTTGATACAGCTATTCCTAGTATATCCATTATTGGGAGATTTTGGTCATCAGGCTAGTGAGTAGATAGAACATCACAGTATTCTGTTTCATTAACTGGCTAAACATATTTTCAAATTTGGGAAGAAACTGAGACAAAAACATGTTATTGCTGTTTGATTTTGATTTTAAGTATTTTATGAATCTGATGTTGTTATCATGTGTTGTTGTCCAACCACGCGGCATAGCTAGTTGGAGATCTATTCGCCCTGTTTGTGTTTCGTTAAATTGTAGCCGTCTTTGGAATTTGTGATACTTGCATTCTAAGGATTGTGTAGTTGTTTCTTATTTTAAACTGAAGTTGTTGGTACAACGGAGCATCTTTTATAGTTTGCTGGGTGCGCTCCATTGCACAATGCACATGTACCAGAAGTGTTTTTTGACTTTGTAGATGTGGTTACCAACACATTTTATGCACGCGAATGGGCTTCTGCAGTAAGTTTTGCTGGGTCCATATGCTTGGCAGGGGATACATCGGATTATAGTGACTTTTATCCCTGGTAGTTGGACGGTAATTTCTCTTTCGGTCTTTCTTTTATCAACATGATGTCGTCCTGTCTTCCTTAATTTGATATGTATGAAAAATAATTTTCTCGTCGTCAAGATGTCTCCCAAGTTTTCGATATATTTTAGAGTAATTAGTATTTATCTTGACGAAATTTATGCCAGTATTTTTGAATTCAGTTTCTAATATTTTTGTCAAGTTTGTAATTATTACGTTATAATTTACTATGCCATGTAAGTCTAGTGGAAGGGATCTGTTAACAACAGTTTGTAGCTCGTCTCTAGCTGTTTTCATAACGTTATTTTTGTGTATGTCGTTTAGTAAATTAAATCTGTTGTTATCGTTCATTTGGCTTTGAAGTCCGAGGTTACTAATAGGGGAACGTAGGCATCTTTTTCTCTTTTTTATTACAATCGTGAGAGCTAGTTCGGGGTTGGTCATCGTTTGTTCGGTCAGTTCTGGTGCTGCATGCTGGTTATTAGGATTCTATGGTGGCCAGTGCATAGGTTGTGGGATATGATTGGTATAAGATACATATAGGTTTGACTTGATAATTGTTGCATGTGCGGATTAATGTTGGGCATTAATGGCTGGTTTGCGTAAAATAATTGTTGTTAAAGAAATGAAATTTGTTATTGAGTAGTAAGAATTTGTTGTTGAAACGGAAATAAAAAATTAAAGTAAATAATAGAGTGTATGCATAAATGCGTGCTACGGACATATATCCACTTGTCTGCCAGACCAGTGGCCAACTTTTATTATTAATATAATATAATAATTATTATTATTAAAAAATATTATTATTTAACTGGTTATTGAACAGGCGCTTAAGTAATTTTAATTATTCTTGTACACAAAAGTGTTTTAAGACACTTGTCCACAAATAAGTCAAAATCACATAGAATTACATACGTATATATTTAAAGTCATAGTGACCATCCTCTGTTTATTATTATATAATTTTGGAACTAAAAACATGTTTGAGGTTGTCACAGTTATTCTTAGTAGTAAAGGGAAATCGTAAAATAAGATCTTTAATTAATTTTTTAATATCACAGACGTTCAGCGGTAGAAAATCGCTCCGATAAATTTAAGTAACAAAATGGACGAACGATTTAAATGTGGTAAAACTCACATGGAGTTTCAATGTTTCTTCTACCAAAATTTCTTAACTTAGTTGTCCAATTCAGAAACGTACCGAAATTTTAATCTGGAATATGATAAAGTTAATTTTTCACCGAGTTTATGCTCCGGGGAGAGACATTTGTTGTCTAATCATAAAATTTGTTTCTAGATAAGGTTGGTTGCGCGTTTTATTATACTGTCACCAATACATTGATCGTTTGATCCATTAACCTTCCAATAATTTATGAATAATAAATGTACCTCCAACGAGTCACTGTTTGGTGTAGATTTTGGGCAGGAAATATGATAGGCCCATAATTTTTTAAAAACTGCTGTAGCTATGAACAGCAATTGTAACAATTACATGATAATCCAGCTTTTTAGCACCAACTGGGCAACGTAGATATAGATCAAATACGGTTCCGCAAGACGATGCCACTTGCATTACAGATCAAGTAACAATTGACTTACTACACCAACAATATCACAAAATACCGACATCAACTAGTCACTAAGATCTTCTGATTTAACACTGTAACATTTTTTGAGGTTTTATCTAAAATCCAAGGTCTACGTTAACAATACGGCTTCAAGAACTAAATCAAATATGCTATTGATGAAATTTATTCGAACATGTACAAATTTTTAATTAAAAATCTAGTAAAAACAACCAAAATTAAGAATTAAAACCGAGATGGTCATTTATCAGGTGTAATTTGCCATATTAACGAACGATTGTGTACTTTAATACTCAATAAAAACCAATCATGAAAATAATTCAAAAAGCATTTTATTTAAAACAATTTGAGCCATCCTTTATTATACGTTCCTTAACGATATTTAAAAGATGTCTCCTCACTCTAACACTCCTCAAAACTTTGGTATTCGGTACATGTACTGTCAAAGAGGGTGCTCAGACCTTTTCGTAAGGTTCACATATTAAAAGCGCTAATATGATTTAAGAGGTCTCACTTTTAAATACAATGTTGTCCTATCATAAAAGATAGATCGCGATTGAAGCGCGGGTTGCGGTGCTCCGTCCCCAGGTTCATTTTCGGAACTCTCTGATGTCTGGCGGGTGGCCTACTCAGAGACTAAGAACAATTAAGTACCTGCACGGTACTTGAAACATCGCCCTACATCAGAGATGGTGAACGACCGGGCGCAGTGGGCGAACATATGAAAGCCTCAATCTTCTTAGTTTGCTGGCCGTGCTTCCACAGAGTGTCTTATTGTTATTATCATGCATAACATTTAGTTACACGCAGGCTCAAATCTATTGGTAAACGTCTTTGACATAGAAATGAATTTAATTTCTAAGTATTGCTCTGAGATAATTAAAGCAAGACACTCCTTCTTTAATCTTTCTATAATCTGTCCATCAACCATAAAATGGGTGTTGGCGATTGTCTACTTGTTATCATTATGTTTTAAAGAAATTAATATTTAACCCATATTTTTTGTTTACACCATTAAGGCGATTTATTACATAATAGTTGTATGATTAGGTTATCGGGTGTCATTAACGCGGATTTTTTTTTACCTAGGTTTGCCAAATTTTCCCCACATAAATATTCAAAACGTTAACCAATAAAATATATCTTTCACGTACCGCTTTAGTTGTTTCAAAGGTTTCACTGACTGGTCATTTTATCTCGGATATCCTCCGTTTGACTCATATACAGTTTTATTGTTCTTGTGTCTTTTTCCTCAATATCTATTTCTTTTAGTCTGGTAAGTCATAGTTGGTAACGAACGTTGTTTAAAATTCTTTGATAGTCAATAAAGCATACAAAAATTAGGTTCTGTTAACCAATGCATGTCTCAACCAGAAACTTTATGTAGTATAATGGGTTTTTTGTTTCGAGACCCTTGGTGAGACCAAATTTTGTTTTCCGTTTATTTTTGTGCATATTCTAGAATGAGTTTATCATTAAACTGACAAGGCTGAAGTTTTCACACCATATATATTATAGGGAATATCACAAAAAATAATTTTAACAAATCGTTGAGGATTGTAAATTTCATTATATAAATAAAAACATCATCGTGACATTTTTTGTAGCTTCAACTTCCAATTTTAATATCCTTGTTCCAGAAAATTTGTTAATATTGCCATATTAATTTTGGTCGTCAAATAGTATTTTTGCTTATTTTACACATTTCGTCAGGGTCTGTGACCCTTCGTTCTTTAAGGCGATTCCTAATTTTTCTGTGAAAGTCATTCTGTCATTAATGTTATGTGGCATCTCAGCTTCCTCGCATTTTCAATAACCCACTTTTGTTTATTTCTTGTATCTTTCTCTTGATAATATTCATATATTTATAACGTTTCAGTTTTTTCTTCGATTTCTCGCTTCTCTAGGTGTCCCATTAAGGATTTTAAAGGTTTTCTCTTATCCCTCATTTGGAATTGCAGTATAATATCCGTTGCCATTTGGATGTTTGTCTTTATGTTACTCCAAGTTTCAGTAATGTCTTGTTCTTCCAAAATAATGTTATCCCATGTCTTTCTAGTTCAAGTTTTACTTACTTACTTACTTAATCCAAAACCTTTCTACCTTTCGGTGTAAGGCTATTGAGCTGAGTTGTGCTTTATGGATTCGGGCTTGTCTTGCACAGTTCTCTCCACTTTTTTCTATCCTTTGCTGTTGTGCGAATTTCTTCCCACTTTATGTTTCTTGATTCTGCTGCTTCTTTTAATTCCTCCTTCCATGTTTTTCTCGGTCTTCCTATCCTATTTTTCCCTTTTGGTCTTGCTTCAAACACTTTTTTCACTGTTCTGTTTTTGTCCATTCTTATTATATGTCCTAACCACCCTAACTGTCTTTATTGCACTGATACCGCTACCGCTTTAGTTTTTAAATTTTCTTTAAATGTTGTGCTCCTGATGTGGTCTCTCTTTGTTTTGCCCTCTATTTTACACAGGAATCTCATCTCCGTACTTTCTACCCTGCTCCTATGTTTATTCACTGTTGTCCATGATTCACTGCCATAGATGAGTATTGGTGTTACAACTTTTTGAATACTTCTACTTTTGCGTCATTTGGTACTTCCTTTTTTCCTAGAAAAGAGGACTTTATGGAGTTAAATAGTCGTCCTGTAATTCCTACTCTTTCATTTATCTCGTCATCGAGTTTTCCATTTTCCTGTATCCATACACCTAGGTATTTGAACTTCTACTTGTTCCAATTTTCTTCCCTCTATATATATACGATGTCTTCTCTTGTCTGGTGCTATTACCATTGTTTTGGTTTTATCTCCGTTTATCTTCATGTTTTTCTTTTTTAGTTCTAAGTTGTATACATTGATATTTTCTTGTAGGTCTTTCTCACTTTTTCCGAATATAACCATATCATCAGCAAAAGTAATTCTGATATGTAGATTTTTCCATATTCCAGCTTCCTACATGGTATCTTCTTATTTTTTTCTTGCATTCTTTTATTGCCTCATCTAATACTAAATTAAATAGCAGCGGGCTGAGTACACATCCCTGTCTTAGGCCTATATTGGCCTTAAATTCCTCCGACTGCTCGTGTCTCGTTCTTATTATGTTTCCGCTATTTTCGTATAGTGCTTTGATTGCTGCTACTTCTCTGTAATTTATGTTTGCTTTTTCTAGACACTGCCATATTGTCTCTCTTTCTATTCTGTCGAAGGCCTTTTCCAGATCTATAAAACAGAGATGTATTTCTTCCCCTTTCTCTATGACCTTTTCACTTAGCTGTCTGATTGTAAATATATGGTCTTGTACCCCCCGTCCTTCTCTAAACCCACTCTGGGTGTCTTCTATTGTCTTATCTAGTTTGTCTCTGAGTCTAGTTTCTAGAATCCTTGCGAATACCTTCCCTGGGATACTTAGTAAGGAAATTCCTCTGTAATTACAGCATTCTCTTCGGTCTCCTTCTTATATATGGGTATTATGATTCCTATTTTCCATTCCTTCGGTACTTTTCCTGCTACTAAGATGTCGTTGTATAGTTCTAGTAACCTTTCCTTGCCTGTTTCTCCCATGTATTTTACCATCTCTGGGGTAATTTCGTCTATGCCTGGGGCTTTTGCTAGTTTGAGTTTCCTTATTGCTATATCCAATTCTTGTTTTGTTATTTTGCCTTCTGCGCTATCTTCCTCTGTTAAGTTCGTGTCTTTTCAAAGTCGGTATTTTCCCTCCTCTCTTTTTCCAATCCTCTCTGTTCTTCCCCTGCTGCCAACAAGTCTTCGAAATATTGTTTCCATCTTTCCATAATATCGTTTTCCTTTGTCAGTACATTTCCTGTTTATCCTTGATGTTTTTTGTGGGTGTAGTTTTCTTTTTTCTCAGTTGCTTTAAAGTTCCGTAAAATAGTTTCTGGTTGTCGTCAAATTCTTTTTTCATTTTGTTTCCGAATTCTTCCCACGCTTTCTGTTTTGCTTCCTTCACCTTTTTTTTATCTGCGTTCTTTTCTCTTTGTATAGATTGTAGTCCTCTTCCAATTTTGTTTGTAGATATTTGCGCCAGCATTCTTTTTTCCTTTTTACCAGTGTTTTTATGTCAGTTGTCCACCATGCCGTTCTTTTAAAGTCCGTGTTTGTTACCTTTGCCACTCCGCAACATTTGCGCGCTGCTTTTATCATGCATTGTTTTATCGTTTTCCATTTATCTTCTATATTTGTTCTGATATTTTTGTCTCGTACTCCTTTTTAGGATGTCTTGGTATTTCTTCCTGATGTGTTCTTCTTGTAACATGTGGCTTTTAATTTTCTCCTTAGTTATTTTTCTATGTTTCTCTGTCGCTTGTTTTGGCTCACCCTCATATCCATTTGGAGTAGGTAGTGGTCGCTGCCTATTTCCGGTCCTCTCTTCACCTTAACATCTTTGATTTTTCGCCAATTCTCCCGTTCACTAGAAAATAGTCTATAATTGATTTCTCGTTTCTGCTGTGTTGCACCCTTGTGTATTTGTGTATGTCTTTATGTACGAACTTTGTGTTAGTTATTACTAAATCATTTGCCACGCAGAACTCTACAATTTTGTACCGTTTCTATTTCTTTGTGCTCTCCTTGTCTTCCTAAAATTCTCTATGCCTCTATTATCCTTTCCTACGCTTCCATTTAGGTCCCCATAATTATAATATTGTTTCCTTTCGTATCTATTACTTTTTGTAGTTCCTCAAAGAACTGGTTTTTTATTTCCACTTTTTCGTCTTCATCAGGTCCGTACGCCACAATCATTTGCCACGTTTCTTCTTTTTCCCCTAGTTTGACTTCTACTGCCATTATTCTTTCATTTACATACCTTTCATTTATTATTGTTTCCATTTTGCCAGGGTACCACTAAACCCACTCCCGCTTGTGCCCTTTCAGATTTTTCTATTCCTGACCAAAGCATCCAATATCCTTTGTGTAGTCTCGTATGTCCTTGCCTTTCTTCTTTGTCTCTGTTATTCCCATAAAATCCAGCTTTTGTTTCTCCATTTCTTCTATGAGTTCCTCCTCCTTCCCGTTTATACTTCTGATGTTCCATGTTCCTATTTTTATATACTCCTGCTTTCCTCTTTTTGTTTCGTTTCTATTCGTGTCCGTGTCCTTTGCTCTGTTCGTCATCTTTTGTGTCTGTTTTTTATTTTCTGGGTGCTTAGTTTTTGAGGAGGGAGTCTCTTCTATGGCTCCTTTGTTCTCCTTCGCTCCACTTGTAGCAAGTTCCGTCTATTATTATCTTCTGGTATCCAGTTTTACCTCTTTTCCTTCTGCTCTTTTCGCTCTTGCTATTTTCCTGATTTCCGCTTGTATTCTTCTCTCGTCCTGTGTTTGATCGTTTTCAATGTATATTCTTGTTCCTTTCAAATATTTCTTGTTTTGCATTACTTCCTGTTTTTCGTTCCAGAATCCATCTCCACTACTGTTAGTGCTGGCTTTATGGTATGTACATTTTTATTTTGGCCTCCACTTGTAATTTTTCTTCGAGGAACTCCATCACGACTTGTTTCTTATTCTGTCCTTTGAATTCAACCCTTTTATTACAATATTGCATTTCCTTCTATTCTTTTCTGTTATCTCTAGTTTTCTTCCAGCTTTTCTATTCTTTTGATTAGGTAGCCTTTTTCCAGCTCCCACTTCTCTTCCTTCTTCTTATACTCCTCTCTAAGCTCCTTGTTAGCTTTCGTGTTTTCCTTTATTTCCTTCATCATCTCTTCAAACATTATTTTCAGCTCACTTATTTCCGACATTTTGGTATTCGCTGATCCTGTGATTTTTAACAGGGGGATTTGTTAATGTTTTTCTCTTGCTTTTCTACAGAGTTCTTGGTCCAATTCTGTGCTGCTATTTAACTCCCGTTCCCTTTTGTTTGTGTTTTCCATCCAGTTAGCTCTTAAATGTGATCCCTAAGATTTGTTCAAGTTTTATAGGACGCTTATTTGTTTATTTGTTTATCTTTCCTCTGAACTCCGTTGACCGCAGCCTTTATCGCTATCCGCACTTGCACCGCTCGCTTATCACACTTTCGCCGCCCGTTCGTTGTCGTCCGCTCTAGGTTTATTCACTGCATTGTATACGTAAAATCACAGAACGCTGCACACAAACCCTTTGTTTTCCTCTTTTTTTCTTTTCGCCACTAAATCGGATTTGTTTTATATGCACGTTTTACGTCGCGTTGAAATTTACGAATTTCATTTGGTGTGGTATAGCCCGTATACGGTATTTATATATCGCCACATGCTATAAAATTCGCGTCCGCGCCGTCTGACATCCAAAACTCAACCCAGTTCAAGTTTTAGCTTCTCCTTATTTCTGCTTGTCCCATTATTATTGTATGTCAGTAATTGTAAAAGTTCTTGTAGATGTTCGTAAAATTGTTCAGCTTCTTTATCTGCGCTGAGGCCTTTCAAATGATGCAGCTAATGGAGATATGAGTTTGAAACCTTTCTAAACCAAAATTGTTAAATATTGACTAAGAAAACAACTTATTAAATATAAAACAGATTTACTAGTGTAACAAAAAATAGTACCATTAAGAACACTACTGAATATTATCTCAACAATAATTATTAACAAAATCTTGGTAAAATACATACATACAGTTTCTTTAATGATTTAAGTAACATTTAATAATTATATACAGATACTACCATTATTTTTAAAATCCGGTTGCAAATTTGGTTTTAGAATTAACTTATCATAGTCGCAGATGTGAATACAATTGCCAATTGCGGTCAATTACAAAATTTTTATTTGGAAGAAGTCAAAAATCTTGAACAAAAAGTGAAAATATTTAACCCTAAGCAATGTACTGTAATGAGCCTATCTAGCAAATTTCTGAAACACAACTTCATAGATCTCACTGAAAATTCTAATAAGTAGTTCTATATACGGAATTTATTGTACACAAAATAATTAAGTTAAATTAGAATCTACTTTTTTACTGTTACCTTTCAATTCTTGTTGTATTTCTTCCAAAGTTTTTCCCTTAGTTTCGAAAACATAAAAGCAAGAAAGAAGTCCCGTAATAAAACAGCAAAGAGAAAAGAATGCAAACGGACAAAATATTCCAAAATTATGCGTCAGGTATTGAAATAACTTAGGAATTGCTAGTACACAGCCTCCCACAATTATATTCATTAGTCCACTGGCTTTACTCTTTATGCTCACGGAGAAAATTTCCCCCATAACCAGCGTGGGGAGCAATCCCAAGCCCACAGAACAAACGCACACATAAGCCAGCATTGCAGCGAGCGGAATCCAGTCAAAAGTGGACGTAATATTCAGGTCTGTAAACTGCACAACGCAGAAATACGTAGTTTCGATTGCCAGTACGATACCGCACGCAAAACTAGAGAATATGGTCAGCGGTCTTCTGCCAAACTTGTCCACAACAAAAGAGGCCATACCCACGCATAATAACATCATTCCAGTTAGTATTATAGAAGAAACTTTATCAGATAAGTGTCCTCCAGCCTGTTGAAACATATATTGAGTGTACATCTCAAATGCTGGGAGGCCACTGAACTGCTGGCCAATCCTCAATACTAAGGCCATCACAAGAGCTTTGCGGTTACTGATAATGTTAAATAGGTCTGCCATAGCCCCCGTCTCGGAAATCTGTCTTTTGATGTCTTGCTTAAGAAACGTTAGCTCTTCCTCAACATCACTCCGCCACCTCAGCAGCTTCAGTACGCTTCTCGCTTCCTTTTCCTTGCCTTTCATTAAAAGATAATAAGGTGACTCTGGCATTAACAAGAAAACGACAAACTGTATGATGGCTAGGCACCCGCAAATAAGAGCGGCGGATCTTATACTGCAATACGCTCCAATTACATTAATAAGAAATATTCCAAGGTACGTATTTGTGGATATCACGGTTCCCCAAGTCCCTCTTACCTTGGGTTGCACAATTTCGCAGATATAAATAGGCACTGTTGTGAAAACTGCAGCATCTCCGAATCCCGCAATGACTCTCGCCACGTAGAAAACCCATACGTTTGACGCTAGCGCGGTGAGGAGCCACGTCAAGAATTGTGCAACAGTTAATAACAACAAACCTTTTTTTCTGCCAAATGAATCAATAAACGTCGAGAAAAACGGAGCACTAATTGCCATTGAGATGGGGGTGATAATGGTAAAATATGAAGCTTCTTCTAGAGAAATCTTAGTGGAATTTGAAGCGACTAGCTCGGGGATAGCTGGCGAGGTCCATGCAAAAATCAGACCGTAGGATATTGTTGCTAAGGAGCCTACAAATATTATAAATTTAAACACTAGCTACAGAAACAACAAATATACTCACTTAGAAATATGACGATAATCTGGGGTAGCTCATAATCTTTACCAGTTGCTAATTTTGATACTTCCATACCAACTACGTGCCTGCACTGAACCTAAAGTTACTTTACATTAGTACAAATAAAATAAGCTAATATAAAAATTACTAAAATTTGCTTTAGTAGTGCTACTGTAATTTGTTAGCCCAAACAACTTAAAAATACAATTCACTGTTGTTTGATGTTTTCGGTAGAGTGATGAATTTTTTTCTTGTATTATACACTATAACTCTAATTTTACTTTATATTTTTTATAACGCAAATATCAACCTCACCTTCACAATGGTATACCTTGTTACTACTAACGAGGCTCCGTCGACCGAGCATGGGCGGAATAACCATTTACTGAAGATAAGGTTATCTTCTTTAATAATAAAAAAAGAAACGGAAAATTACGATTTTAAACTTGCAAATATTTCTGATTGTTACCTTTTTGAGTTTTTCATGTCCAGAAACTAGACAAAAACAGCCGCCAGTTTCGGAAGGGTTCAGATCACTAGTGGATGCTAAAAATCAGCCAGCTTGGTGTGATAAAAATTAAAATTGTAAGCTACTAAAAAATTAAATTTTTTGCAGCCTGTAAACTTGGCAGTGCAATAAAGGAGGACACTAATATACTAGACATTACTGAAACAAGATTCTCTGGAAATAAAATACGCAAAAAAGAACAACCTTGTACTACTCAGAAAAAGATATACAAAAATGAGGGTGGGTATTATTGTTAGAAACCAATTAAAAAACTTAGTGCAAAGTATAATACGATTCTTCGATACTATAACTAAATACCAGATGAAGAAATGGAGCAATTTTACGAACATCTAAAACAATTTAAATGACATTTTACGAAATTAATATAATAATAGGAAGCTTTAATGCAAACATGGCAAGAGTCTTGATTACGATAGCATGTATTCTAAAGTTCTTAAACTTATAATAAGCTTTCAAACTTATATGATAGAATTTGCTATTTTGGAGAAATCCTCAACGTTTGGCTAACATCAAATTTTTTGGCAATACCGAAAATATATAATGTAAAAAGGTGTGAAAAACATTAGGTTTGTCAGCTTAATGAGAAGCGTACTAAAAATATGTTATTTCTATCAACAATTTATTCTACGGAGGCAAACCATAAGTAAGTAGATACTTTTAATAGTATGTAAACGCCTGTATTGTATGGTAATGACTGTGCCTATTTATCTTTTCTTTACAGATTAGTGTGTAGTGACGTATTCACAAAGACAAGAAGGATATTCCAAACCCATAGCGCCAAAGAATTAAGTTACTTCCAAAGAAAGCGTATTATCGGACAATATGAGGGTAATCGAAGCCAGAGGCAAATTGCCTAAAAGCTTTGTGTTCCTCTGTTTACAGTCAATTGTGCACTTTAACACAGAGAATAAGGAAACCGTTAGGTCACGTTTAGGTCAACCAAGACCAACAGTACAATTAAGGTCTGCCAAACGGATAGTTGAAGAAAATCACCATTTTACGACTGGAGATGTGGCAGAATATATAAAAGTAAGTTGGTGTCAAGTACTTGCATTAGCTAGGCTATCACAGCAGAACTGTCAGGCGAAAACCACTTCTTATCATGACCAATATTTCTAAAAGAAATCAGTAGACAACTACAATGGGGAGACACTCGTTGAGCTTTTGACATCATGTTAGATAAGTCTCCCTTTTCCCAAAAAGTTCAGTCAACATTTCCAGACGAACCACCTGCATTCAACTGTCAACCATGGAAAATTTTTTGTTGTGGTGCGAGGTGCCATTTGGAGCACAGTACGATTAGAGGTCATGGAATGTATGGATAATATTAATACCGAAAAATACATCGCCGTATTGCAGATGGATATGTAAAAGATGTTTTAAAAACAGCAAGGAATACTAAAATTAAGTTTTAATATGCATGTTTGACATTTGTGTCATGTGTATACTGTGAAGTAAAAGTCAATGTTCAATAATCAGGGTGTCTATTTAGTTATAGGTTGTCTCAGTAGAACCTAATAACAGATGCAAATAAATAAATGGACAAATTGATTCCATATTACTAAGAGTTTTGAAACAAAAAAAAAAACATTATACGCCAAAACGTTTCTGGTTCAGATACGCATTAGTCACCTTGTGTGGCAAAAAACCCATTGAAATTCATCGCCAATTGAGTGAGACATGCAGTGAAGGCGTTATGAATGTTAAAAATATACGTTCATGAGTGCGAAAGTTTAAAGAAGGTCGAGAGTTGTACGACAATGAGCCGAAGCAGCCTCGGCCACAAACCAGGCGGACCGAAACCATGATTGCGCGAGTAGAACAAGTTGTTATGGGAGACCGTCGATTAGGTGTGCGTGATATTGCCTCTAAACGTGGCATTTCCGTAGGATCTGACGAGTCCATTTTGCATGATAAACCGAAAATCCGGAAAGTTTCTTCAAAGTGTGTCCCGCAAATGCTAACCGACGAAAACATAGACGACATGTTAATACATGGTGCCTTCATAAATGATATTTTCTTTTTGAATGAGACGTGGATGCCATTTTTAATCCCATAACGAAACGCCAGTCAGCACAATGGAAGCACACCGATTCTGCTAAGAAAGTTATGGTGGGCGTTTTTTTAAAAAGGGAAGGCGTAAGCCACACGAATTGTATTCCAAAAGGTACAACAGTGATGGCTAAATCATACGAACAGATTTTGAAGACAAAGTTTCTCCCAGTATTGCATGAAAAATGACCATAGAAGGCTGTACGGGTACTTTTTCATTAGAATAACGCTCCTGCTTATCGGAAAACTTAGAAGTTTCTTTGTGCAAACAAATTTGAGGTAATTTTCCATGTTCTCTACTCACTTGATCTTACTCCTAGCGATTTCTAGCTTTTTCCAACCATAAAAGACACTCTCCGTGGCCGCTTATTTTCCAATCGAGCCGTCGTTGCGTCTACAATTTTCCAATGGGAAAAACACACCTCTAAAGAAGTATTCTCAGCAGCCATGAAATTATGTTGTAAAAAATTTAATTTAGATGGATACTACATTGAGAAATAACAGAAGTTTTAGCTTTCTTGGGAACTGAAAAAATTGGAAACATTAGAACTTGAACGCACCTCGTATGTGAACTTTAAGAAAAGATCTGTGCATCCCTTGGACAGCATGCACCGAGTGCCAAAGATTTCAGAAATGTTAAAGTGAAGAGTCAAATTTCGATATTAAAAAAAGTAACTCAAAGGGTGGACAAAATTCAAAGATAAATTTAAATTTAAAGTAAAGCCATTTTTGAATTATTCTTATGATCAAATTTATTAAGCATTAAAGTATATAATTGCCAATGAAATATAGAAAATTGTATCTGAAAAATGTCGACCTCGGCTTTGTTAGTTTTGGTTGTTTTCACAAAATTTTCAATTATACATGTTCTAATTAATTTTATTAATAACACCCCTTTAGATTGTTAACATAGATTTTAAATTTCAAAAAAAGTTAATATTAAATCACAAGATCTTGCTTTCCAGTGGATATCGGTAACGATACTGATCGCCATTCACAGTTACAGCATTTACAATATTCTCGTGGAAAAATTATGGACCTATAATACCACCTAACCAGAATCTACTCCAAAGAGTGACTCATTGGAGATTCATTTGCTCTTTATGAGTTACGCAGGGATTTTCGAAACCCTTGCAACAAATTTATTTTATTACAAATCCGCCGACTTAAATATGGACTTCGCTAATAGAAAATTCACTTCATGATGCTCTAAAAACCAATTGACGAATTGTTCACGGTACGGACAATCAGCAAGCTTAAGCTCTTGCGTTAGTTGAATTTTGTACGCAGACTTTGTTGAGGGGAGCTTTTTATAATATTTCCTTATTGTACATGAGGCCGAGTCGATGTTTTCGGACTTGCAGCAACACTTTGACTACTTATGAAAGTATCCTCACAAAACCTTATTCCATTTTGATACTCACAAGATCCAGTTTCATCAAATTTTTATTTACTTTTCGGGTAATTGATTCATTTGGTCAATTCTACGGAATTATACCTTATCCGTAAAGTTTTCATCACATCAATGCGTTTGAATAAAACAACTCATTGTTGTCGACCGCAGAACAAAAATATGCACGTAGTTTGAATCTGGCGTTCTATTTGGGTCATCTTTTATGATATCTAAGATATATTTTAAAAAATGATATGCGCTACAAAAATTAATCTTACAAGGAAAATTAGAAAAACGACGTGGATTGGCCAAAAAATAACATTTTTGGCAGCCTAACATAAGAAACTACACGAGAGCTAAAAAAAGAATTCTTCAATTGTTGACATGATAATAAAAAAATAGCTAATTGCTTACATGAAAATAAGAATATCGGATTAAAAAAAGAAAAAGGTAACAAAATATTGTTTTAAATCATTAGTGCTGTAGTAACTGCTGCACATTTACAATTTATTTAATTACAAGTGCAAAAATATAATCAAATTTATTTAATAAGTTTGTTGTATTAATATAACTGACAATACTTTTGTGATGTGTTAAAGTTAATATTAGCTCTTCGCTATTTTTTTTATTCACAAACTTGTTGTACAAGACCTTCATTATGTCACCAAAAAGAGTTTTTATTACCATAGTCAAACTTTTCAGCAATCAATGTTTGGAGTTTTGTTTACACTCTAGGTCAATACTAAATATAACCTAAGACAAGCTATTCAAACGAAGAAAGGGTCTTTATTGTGGCTGCTTTTAAGAGAGAAGCCTAAGTGCTAGTGAAGCGCTGATATCTTTAAGGCCAAGTTGACAAGCACGCTACCTTGTCTGTTTCTACAATAGCAAGGTAAAAAATACCATGATAAAGTTTGCTCTATAATTAAATTGTCTATTGTACTACGTTATAATAGGCTGATTGGAAAGTTTGAAAAGACAAGAACTGTATTGGATGACAATTTGTCAAGAACGGGCGGACGTCAACTGTGACCACTCCCGAGACTGTAGAACAAGCTCGGGAGCTTTATGAACAAGAGCCCAGAACTTCGGTTCCTACAGGCGCAGCTCAACTCGGTGTGAGATTCAATTGCAAACTCCTCTAATCAAGCTCAATATTGACAAAACATTTACTTTTGCAAAGGTGATGATTTGCACTAAAAAATTGGACATAAACCACGTGCATTTCATGGATGAGACCTATTTTCAACTAGATGGTTATATGTCAACAAACAAAATTATCGACATATTTGACCGAAGTTCGTCGATTGCAACCAGAAAAAGTTAGTGTATGGTGTTCAATTTCCCATTATGGAATTTTTGTTTGAGTTTGTTACGATAAAAATTTGTACGGAGCCCTCGCAACGTGTAAGTGAGTAATAAGCGGTTATCATTGTTCGCGAGTGATATTCGGAGGTCAAGTTCACAGCCGTAAGTTATCGTGTAACAACGTTCAGGGAACGCCAATACAACCTACGCCTAATGAGACATTATTAATTCAACAAAACGATGCGCTATTTTAGAAAAATGAACAGGCGCTTTATAATGCTTGAAAGAATTCTAAGTGTAAACGAAATTTCATAGTTAGCAAATTTAATGCGATGCATCAGCAACTCGCAAATATGAAGGAAATGCATGCAGAACTAGAAAATAAATACAAGGGCTTAGAAACATGTCTGGAACAAAGTTCACCAGTTCAAAAGGAATAGAAAAACCGATTGAATACTTCACTGATAAGAAAGAATTAGCCGAGGAGACCAAATGGATAAAGATAAAAAACAGGAAAAAAGAAAAATAAATACGTCACTCACTCCTCCACGACTAGGTCCAAAAGTTTTAGAAAAAGAATAACCAAAAACCAAAGAAGTACCGCAACCGCTTCCAATAACAGTAGACGGAGTTGAAGAATTGTAACACACTCTATGGCCTCATAACCAATATGATGATGGGGTATCAAATTAAAATCATTAATGATAGAAATGTCAAAATCAATGCCAAGAATGGTGAACACTGCCAAGACATTATATGAAAAAAAATATTCGTGATACTCCTATGAAAATAAGCAGCAACGACCAATTAAGGTAATAGCCATTAAACTTCATCATTCTTACGACCCTGATAAAATAACGAAGGACATGAGAAGAAGAAGATATAAACTTCCTAAAGTTACTAGAAAATTAAAGTATAAAACAAAATAACCACTGAACATGTTTATGCTGTCATTCAGAAATGATAAAAATATTAATAAAATCTTCAGGCTAACCGACATCATGGGCATAAGAGTTCAAATTCAGTCAATTAGAAAATCAAGATTAGTGCCACAGCGTAATCGGTGCCAAGCTTATCGACATAGGCAGAGGTACTGCTCTAAAGAACCCAGATGTGTGAGATGCACTGGGAAACATCCGAGCGGATTGTAAAAAGCCAAAGTAGGCAGCTGCGAAATGTGTTCATTGTGAAAAAGAGCATCCAGCCAACTATCGTGGGTGCGTAGTAGCAAAAGAAATGCAGTAAATTAAGAATAGGCCACTCAAGAAACCTAATCTACCTAAACAACCTCAAGGATCCATTCAACCTAAAATAAACACAGCTTTAACACAACAAGGAAACGAATCTAATAGCA
The DNA here is from genome assembly GCA_036346155.1 of Sinelater perroti. NCBI lineage: Eukaryota > Metazoa > Arthropoda > Insecta > Coleoptera > Elateridae > Sinelater > Sinelater perroti. Next base: position 2,492,128 of record JARFIY010000276.1, read on the forward strand.
AGTCCTACAGCCAAGCAGTGTCTGATAAAACATATAAGCATGATAAGAAAAAAACAAATGAAACAAATTCAACCATTGTCAAAATGCTTTAGCAAATATTAGAGGAGCTGAATGAAATGGATGAGCATATTTCCAAATTAGAATATCGCGCACAATGAGCCCTAAAACTAAAAATGGCTAACTAGTTAAGAATACTGGAGTGGAATGCCAATAGATTGCTGCAACAACAAGAGTTGCAAGCAGTCCTTGATGTATGCCTCATTTCAGGAAAAAGTCGTACATCAGATTTAAAAGTTTTAAAGTCTATCATACAATCTACCTGGATAACACAGCAAAAGAAGGAAGTACAATTATTATAAAGAAATCCATCTTATACCATCAGGAAATGGGATACCAAACAGTGAAAATGCAGGCCACAGCTGTAAGTATTAAAATTATATGAAGTAATGGTCACGGCAGTATATTGCCCACAGAGACATGCTATAAAGAAAGAACAACATGTAAATTTTCTCAATAGTCAAGGAAATACATTTATTATTGGAGGTGACTTTAATACAAAGCACATGCACTGGAGATCTAGTTTAACTACAACTGAAGGTTGTAAATGCGAAATATTATTAACCGGTAAGCCAACGTACTGGCCTACTGATCCTCATAAAATACCTGATTTCATAAACTTCCTTGTAATCAGGAATATCTCATCAAACTATATCCATGTTGAAGAAGCATGGATATGAACTCAGACCACTCGCCGATAATACTCACACTGAGTGACAGTGTAATTCAAAAAGAAAATCCTTCAAGCTTAACTAACAAGATGGCAGATTAGCTAAGCTTTAAAATCCAACTTTAGGAACTAATTTAGCTTTTAATATCACTGAGAACAAAAAAACTAGATGACAAAGTTGATCTGTTTGTCAAAAACATTCAGCATGCGGCGTGGGACAACGCACCCAACTTATCCATAGAACAAAAGGAAATAATTATTCTAAAGAAATTAGAAACCTTATTTTAGAAAAGAGAAAACTTAGACGAAATGGCAACAGACTAGAGCATCAAGAGACAAAACAACTCTAAACAACGCAACTTAGCAGTTAAAGCGAGAAATTCAACGCATCAAAAATGAATCGATCGGAGACTACCTGAGTGAACTAACAAATGATAACAAAACAGATTATTCAATCTGAAGGCCACTGGGCGCCAAAAAAACAGTACTGCATAATCCCCCAATTCTAAAGTCTAATGGAAGTTGGGCCCGAAATAATACCTAAAAGGCTCATAAGGTTTGCAGAACATCTTGAGAGCATTTTTCAAGATTTTCAAGATCCTCAAAACTGGACGGAACCAGAGCAAGAAGATGTCGTCATTAGAACTACTTCAACAAAAGAAGTTTCGGATGAAATTAAAACAAACATTAATTCGACCTAATCACTGGCGAAGTTTTGAAGCAACTCTCAAGGAAAGCTATTGTAAAACTTACCTATCTTATTAACGCATTATTCCGACTAAAGTATGTTCCTAAGATGTGGAAAGTGGCAGAAGTCGTCATGATTCCTAAACCAGGGAAACCTCCTCAAGACGTAGCATCATACAGACCTAAATCGTTGTTACCAGTCATTTTGAGATTGTACGAAAAAATACCCCCGAAGAGGCTGAAACCCATAGTAAAATAAAAAAATTTGATTCTTGTCACCAGTTTGAATTCAGAGAAGACCACTCGACCGTCGATCAAGTCCGTAGGATCACAAACGTAATAGAAAAATCTCTAGCAGAAAGAAAAGTCTGTTCCATCGTCTTTTTCGTTGTCGCTCACACTTTCGACGAAATGTAGCATGAAGGCTTGTTTTACAAACTGAGCCTGTGTCTACCACAACAACTTTCACAACTTTTACAATCTTACTTATCAGAAAGATATTTCAGAATTAAACAAGAAATGCTTATTCTGAGTTAAAGGAAATTAGAGCAGGGGTACCACAAGGTAGTGTGCCGGTACTTTACCTATTATATGCTAGCGACACCTCAAGACTTGAACATGAAACAATAGCATCATTTGCTGATGACACAGAAATTATTAAGGAGAGGCTGCTGAGAAACTTCAAATCTCTATTAATAAAATTAACACCTGGATTAAAATTTGGCGCATCAAGTTAAATGAAAATAAATCTGTACATGTAGACTTTACTAATAAACAGAGGCAACATCTACCTATCAGAATCAACGATATCTAGATCTCCTATGCTGACTCAGCTGAATATCTGGGAATAACCTTAGACGCTAGACTTCGCTGGAGAGTTCATGTCAAAAAGAAACGTGAAGAACTTGGCATCAAATTGAAAAAGATGTATTGGCTACTTGGAAGAAACTACAAGTTGTCCACAAATAACAAACTGCTCTTATATAAGCAAATCTTAAAACCCGTATGGACATATGACACTCAAATCTAAGGTTGTACCAGCAAAAGCAACATTCAAGTGGTCGAGCGTTTCCAAAACAACTAAGCACTAAGAAAAATAGTTGATTCACCCGGATACTGCCGAAACAGAGAAATACATCGGGACATTCAAATAGATACTGTTGACCAAACCATTGACAAATTTGTCAACAAACAAAGGCTACTCAACCATGTAAATTTCGAGGCCATACAGCTCCTTGAATAACACAAACCTGAAGAGACTCAAGAGGACGAAGCCTTTTAAGTTAGTGAAAGAGTGAAAGTGCAAAGCAGAGCATTGTGCGGGTCGTGCTACATGATAAGTTTAGTGTAGTTAAGATACTGGTGAGTAAAAGACCTCAGTTTAAAATTTTCAAACGTAGTAACTTAAGTTAGAATAAAATTACTCATATATATATATATATATATATATATATATATATATATATATATATATATATATATATCAATGAGTAATTGTGAGAGATAAAAGACAAGTCAACCAATACTGGTTTCAGCAAGATGGAGCCATCACCCATCTGACTCAGGGCATCTTTCATATCCTCACAGAAGTCTTTGGAAAGAGGATCATAAGAACATGGCACTAAGTGGCCCCCAAATTCCCCCGATTTAAACCCATGCATGGCCATATGATTTTTTCTTATGAGGTTATCTTGAGAATAAGGTTTGTAGGAAAAAACTCCAGGCTATCGACAAACTCAAGACTGGTAGCACAGGAAAGGTTCTGGCCATCTCCGCGAACATCAGAAAATCTGCAATTGAGAATTACGAGTAAAGGGTTGAAATGACTATCTCTAGTAAAGGCAGTCATTTTGAAAACATAATGCACTAAACTTTATTTATTCATTATCATAATAAAAAAAATTAAAATTTTATCTTGTGTAATTTTTTATAATAAATTTTTATCATTTGCGTCACAATGAAGGCCCTGTAACTCTTAATACGTCAAAAGTAAAAAAATTATTTAATTACTTAAGCCATGTATCATTAGCACCAACCATAGTGATATGCAATATAAAAAATAAAAAAAAATTCTAGCAAAAAAGACACAGCCAGGTTTTTGAAGACCTGCTAATTTACAATCAATTGATATCATTCCTGAAAATTAAACCTTTGATACTCAAGCAAAACATTTAATTAAAGCATTTTATTTTATTAATACAAAAAATGTTTTATTAATAGCTTATACGCATCATAGTTTTGTTGGATGTTATGATCAAAGTCGACAAAAATTCTAGTACCTTAAAATTGGCTCTTTCGTGCAGCGATAATAGAATCCGCTTATTATTACTGTTTCCGCAGTGAAAGTTTGAACGATATTATTGTGAGTAATGTTGTGCAAACAATAATTGTTATCTATAGTCTTGCAATTAGAGCTACCCTACGCTAGATTGTGCATGCTACCTACGTATATAGATAAAATAGAATAATTACAGCGATTTAATGTTTTCTATAGAACTAAATTTTTAACAATAGAATCTAGTTAACAAAGGAAAAAGCTAAAGCAATTACAAACAATAGCGTGACTTCTTAGGACTCATTATTACGGCACGGTTTTTATCGTTTATATTTAACTATAATTAAAATACTTTAAGTTAATTACACGTATCAAACTTCATATTCAATCTACAATTAAGACGTGGAAACATTAGCAACAGTAAAACTCGTACTTGTACTGGCCTGTTTCAGCCCATCACTGAACCCTTAAACAATAAAACTACTCATGTAACTGCTTACAACGAAGTGTACTACAATTCCAGATATGTAAGTTGTAATTAATTTTTTAATAAAAATTTCTCCAATTTCAATAAATTTCGTCCTGGAAATAACTACAAGGATTTCAGATCATTTTCAACCATTTGTAGATCCAATTACCTCCACAATTTATCCCGTATCTCGTTCCGGTTAAGAGTATTTTTTTGAGGACAGAGAAATCAAGTGGATAAGATAGATTTGAAATGATTTCAAACTTCAATTATGTCAATTTTTAATGAATGACGTATGTAAATGGGCTAATGCGTTATTACAATGAACACTTCTTTATTGATTATTGAGCGGTTTTCCCGATTTGTTGCTTTTGAGCTTTTCCTAATATGCTGTGCAATATTATCCATAAATATTTTTCCCCTTTTTAAGATCATCGATTAGAAAATATGTTTTACTGTTCCAAAATATATTGTTAATATTTTTTAGCAACACTAGATCTTTTAACAAAATTTATTACTAGTCTGTAAGCGGAGTTTGTTAAGAGCAGTCTTAGATCAGTGTACTTCTAGCAGTCTTAATTTAAATGCACTGGCCTACAAGTCGTAATACGGCATTTAAAACGTGGTTCTAAAGAGAGAAAGCCGCAATATTGAAGATAAAAAACTTTTTCGTTAAAGATCAATGTTCTTTGTCAGACTAGGACATTAACCTTACGTATATACTTCTTGAAAATCAGATTTATACACTTTTATTTTATGTAAACAAGTAAACCGTAAAATTTTGAGTGATTTAATAAAAAATTAATTTAGTAAAACTCCTTTAAGAAGAAAAGTAACTCAGATCACATCTACAAAATTATTTCAACTATAGAAATAGACACAGAACTTTAAAATAGATCCCATTCCAATCGCCACAATTATAGGCTGCCTACAATAAGGAGTACTGTCATACTGAATAACGCTTCAATACAGCTAAATAATATTTTTTAATGGCCGTCTGGAACGAATTCATGATGAACCAAACCACGAATATTGAAGAAAACAATGAGCATCACCTAGACTTTTGACGTGGTTTTTTAGGTTTTGGCTCGTTTTTTGTCCTCCAGTCTGATGTCTGTTGACTTATTCGCATGTCAAGCTCATGGGTCCATGTCTCATCACCAGTTATAATGCGTTCCGTGAATATGGGATCAGAATTGATGCAATCCAGCATGTCCAGAGAGACCTATTTTCGTAGAAAGTTCAGCTCTTTTGGAACGAACCGAGTGGCGGCTCGTGTCATGCCTAAATTATCCACTTAAATTAAACGAACAAACTCGTGAGAGACCTTAAAGTCACGTGATATCTCTCTTAAGTTAGCATGGCAATTATCTAACACAATTCCCTCACTTTTTCGATATTTTTGTCGTTTCAAGAGATCGAAAGTCTTTCGGAACGAGGATTGTCTTCGACAATCTCTCGTCCCTTTTGAACACTTTGTACCAAACGTAGGTCCGTATTTTTGACTGCTTCGCCATAAGCCATTTATCATATTTTTAGCAAAGTGGCACACAAAATTCCATTCACAACACAAAATTTAAGGCAAACCCTTTGTGCCGTATATTCATTTAATGTAAAATTCATGACACACTACCGAGGTGTACTAATTCAACCAGCTGCTGGAAACAAACTGGTCAACAGATCACGCTTATTGTAGGCATAGTCATTAAGGACAGTGCTACCAATTTACGCAAAAAAACTGTATGTATTCATGGTTTTCGAATTCATATAAATATTCATCTTGCTTCATATTGAAGTAATAAGCTAAAATATTTATGAATATGATATTTGTATTGTGATACTAGGGTAACGAAGTTCAACTAGCTATTTTTAAAAGCATTCATCATAATTTTCGAAAATGTTTGATCGTGCGGTAAACTTTAAGGCAAACAATCCATCCTGTGTCTCTTTAGAGTTCTCCATACTTATTTATAATATTAACCTACTTTTGTGCAAATTTTGTTTGCTCACAGTAATTCCAATAAAGGTGTTCTTAATTATTCGCCAACATCTAAAATGCTATCGTTAAATCACCAAGGAAAGAGTCTATGCATTGGAATAGTTCAGACAGTTGCCTGACTTAAAATCTATTGAGCACTGTGAAGGATGTGGTTATGCGTTCAAAAGATAAAAAAGTCAGAAATCCGTCACAAAAATTTGATCAACCAAACGACAACTAGAAACTTATTTAATTTGTTTCAATTATTATCAATGTAACAGCTGCAATGCCTAAATTTTGTTAAGTAACACTAGGGTGCTTCTAAATATTCTACTAAGTATGAAATATAAACCAATATTTTCGTTTTTGGTACGAGACAAAATTTGGCGGCGATGTTAACTATAGAGTGTACATAAACAAAGATCTGTTTGTGAAAAACTAACAAAAACAAATGTTTAATGTTGAAAACTTTTTATTGTTCTTCAAAATGTTTTTCCCGACTATTAATATATTGTTGCTTACGGTGAAACCAATTTTATGACATTTTTTTTCTCTAAGAAATTAGATATATCTGAAACATAGGTTTTCGGCGAATTAACCGCCTCTTCCAGCGTCGTAAATCGTTGTCCACGCAATTTATTCTTCACGTGTAGGAACAAAAAGAAATCACTATGAGCCAAATCAGGATGTACGGCAAATGACTCATCAATTCGACGTTCTGAGTACTTAAATGCCAGTTGTTTGTGTGGATGTGTGTGAGCTCTCAGTGTTATGGAGAATGATCCGGCGTTGCGCTTTCGTTTTCTTATTTCTTTAAAGACTCCTGACAAACAAATGCTTGTGTACCATTCAGAATTGACCGTTTTACAATCCTCTAATACCACGGTTGCGACATCTCCAATTTTTTTGAAAGAAAGAACAGGCGACGATTTGGTTCGAAGTGCTTCGAACGCTAATGACTTTCGTTGGGTTTGGCTTATCTTGAAAACCCATACAGTTGATTGCTATTTACTTTATTATTAGATTAGTCACCGGCCATTATGTTGTAAACGGTTTTTGAAGCACCGCGATCGTATTTCTTGAGCATTTCTTTCGATCAATCGACACGAGCCTGTTTTGAGCGATCGTTAACTTATGTGGGATCCAACGCGCACACAGATTTTTCACGGTTAAATATTCATGCAACATCGAAAGTATGCTAGTCATACTAATACCTAAGGATGTCTGCATTCACGATACATCACATGACGATCTTATTTTATCAGTTCGCGCACGGCATCGAGGTTTGCTGGCACTACGGCCGATTTTGGACGGCCCTTTTTAAATTCATCCGCCAGCAAACTACAACCACGACTAAATTCATTGAACCGACGATATACAATGGCTCATCACCAGTCGAAATGAGTTGATCGATGTACTGTTGTTGATATAATCTACGTCGAAAGCCGTAAAAAATCATCGTACGAAAATTTATGATGCATACGTCAGTCGCAGCAGGGTTGTCAGTAATAATAGATATTATACAACCCACGTGTACAAAACAAAGTCAAGTTGATTAGTTACATATTAACTGCAACAGAAAACTCAGCACGATTTGTTGTAATTGTTACGTGGTATCTTAAGAACACCTACCGCCAAGGGATGTGAAAAAAAGATATTGTATAACAGGTTATTGATCGCTTTCTGTGCAATTAAACAACCATTAGCCATCTCCGAGAACTTGTTATCGACATCAAACTGAATTGAAAACATAGCCGGTTTCCAATTTACGCCATTTTGTAACGTTGAACAGCACAATTTTCCTCAAATAAGTTCGTGATTACCTCTAGCGCAAACAAACATTGGAGAGCTAACGCTGTTGACAGCGAATTGCTATAGAGATATATTTATCTGAATTTTATGGTTCGATTTTGCTTTTATTTAAATAATAGCCGCTCGAAAGACAAACAATGTGTATTGCTGTTTTTTAGTGAGGATACTGCAATTTCAAATTACCATGCAAGGTATTGCGACTGCTAATTAGAAACTAATGATTGAATCAACCGCGCAGCACTCATATGATTCTTTATATACATCCTAAGCATGGGTTTTCTGTTTAACGACATAATTATAACTTCCGAAATTTTGAAATTATGGTTCCGTCTTCGAAGATTAAGAAATTTTGACGATAGCACCAGCTTTGTCATCATCAGCGTAATGTACTCTATTGATGTTTTAATTTCGTAACGGAATCTGAGAATTTTCCTTTTTAGTTTTCACATTTTTTACGCCAGTTCATACAATTTTCTCTCTCTAATTGTACTCTCATAAAATGGAAAATTATAAATTACTGGCACCTCATTCATTTTGTACCAATTTTAAAAGTCAAAATTAATTTTAAACATTCACGTTTGCATACTATTAATACAACTTACAATAACAACTAAACTGATAAATATTTTGAACTTTTACCATTTTTTTTCGTAATGTAAATATCTTATTAATGAATAGCTGTTGTTTTTGAGATAAATTTGTACAATGACAAGAGGTGCGTAAATAATTTGATTAAGATATAAACTTTGTTTTTTGATTTTAAATATTCAAGGATGGCCAAAAAATGATTATTTATTAGATTTTTCTATTTAACAATTGCAGATGTACAACTACCCGAGTGGCTAACAAGCAAGTGTAAATAATGCTTTGACATAAAGCGCCCAATGGCAGGCCCCGAATATTACTTAATGTTAGTTAGTGTGGTCCAAAATTTTACATCTATTTAATTGTCTAGTGATATTTGTATTGTATAATAGGTTAAGCACTAACAAGGTTTGGGCGAGAATAAACTCTGTTCACGTAGTTAGTTGTGTATCTGTTAATTTCGTCTTTGATTCATGGGATCTTGAGGTCGTTGTGGAGAATTTTGTTTTATAATCTTTGTAAGATTGCCATGTTTAAGGGTTTCGCGCAGCACCACAGTCGAATCCCGTAGGCCCATACTAAAATTACCACTTTTTTGTACGTTACCACTTTATTGTTCTATAATAATTTGGATCTTTGCCCCATTAGCAAGTGTATGTTCTTCATTTTGAGATCCAGTTCCTTTCTCTTTTTGGTGACATGAACTGTCCACACGAACGTTCTATCCAGGTGCATGTCAAGTTATCTTGCTTCGTCCTTGATTAGAATTTAGATGCCATTCAAGGAAACCCAAGAAGCGGTACCGTATTTAAAAATTTGTGGCTATAAAATTATTTGCATTTATTTTTATACACCATTTGAGGATTTTAAAAACAACTTTTCGCTGTTTTTATTTTATACTCAAAAAATTTATTAGGATATTCGATTAAATATTCATTCCTGCTAAATTAAATAAAAATTCGATATTCTTAAAGAACATGTTTTTGTGTTTGGATAAGCCACGTATTAGGAAAATGTAAAGTCCAATTAACGGAAACTTGCCATATGAGACCAGTTTGATTATGTTTATTAAGACATACATTGCGCTAAGCACAAAATTTTAGACAAATCTAATTTTATGCTACTTTTGACATCATAAATCGAAAACTTCAAGAGAAATTTTTGCACTGGAAATATCATGCATAATCGAAGTATCGTACTACAGACGGCACTCGGGTAAATGAGTTTTAGGCTGGCGCTGCATCAATAGCGTGCGATGTGCAGATATAATCTTATCAAGAAGTAAAAAGTTTAATTTATTAAAAGCACCACGAGTATGGTGTGAGATGTTCCATTACTTTGCAGTATAATGTTTTTATTTTTTGACCATTTCTCTACACTTTCTTTACTTCATTATTTAAATTTATAAAATATCAAATAAATACAAAATTGTAAATATTCTATCAAATTATCTTAGGAATTTATAATACGATTAATGTTAACATTCATTGGGTCTTCTTTGCAGATTCTATAAGGACTAATATTTTTATCTTATCTGTTGATGCCCCCCATGTTGTGATTGTAAACTAAAATATACCTTAGGTTTATTACTTTATTCCGTGTTTAATTAAATACCCTATACTCTTCAATGCTTGACAGGTGGGAAAGTAAAAACAAAAAACTTATACATTATAGTCACAAAAACAGTTAATACGTAGATGAATCAAATGTAAACAGCAAATTTTTTAGTTAATTAAAGAATTGTAATAATACAAGCTTAAATTATTTTTTTACATAATCTCTTGAGTTAAAAACATGTTTCTTTCCCAACAAATAAACACAATTTTGATCCCGCTATCGTAAAAGGAAGGTAGTTGTGGCATCCACCAATAACACACGATCGTTTTGACAGAAATAATGTCGTTAAATCTCCTATTTTGCTAATCTAAACAAATAATAATTGCAAAGCGGCAAGCCTAAGCTGTAGAGAAGGTGTTCCAAAACATATATTCAATCTTTGTCTAGTTTAAGCACCTATCGGGCATTAATGTGAAGCAGGTGAACGTACCCGATTGCCTGAGCACTACCGTAGTTTATTTTAATTAATTGGCGATCATTTTCGAGAAGCCGAACAATGAAAGTATTCTATTTCGTCGGTGACCTATATTTTCAACTGCTTTGCGTTTCCTACGTGTGCACTTGAGTCTTCTTAAAGGTGTTGTCGCTGTACTGGGTCTTAAGTCTTCCCAACATTATGGAGGATTTTACATTCTCTATCGTAAGAAACTAGATAATAATCCATTGCACGACGGATGGGAATACATTGTGCTTTAAAATCATGATGTTGTCTAAAAAAAAGTGGTAGTGCAAAGTTTCTTGTAGCAATAATTTTCTTTGGGTAATTCCTACCTATAACGCTTAAAACCTGCGCCTCTCCCAATATACCCCAGTACACCTAAAAAAGATATTAAGGTTTATATTTTATTCACCCTCGTGTAACTACTTTTTAATACTTCACATATCTAAAGGTGAGGTATAATGATATATAAATTTTTATAAAACAATTTAAACCATTTATGAAGAGAACTATAACATAATTAATTATAACGTTGATAGTTAGTACACTGTATGTAATCTAATTGCACCCATCTCGACCATTTTAAATAAATTTGTCTGTTAAGGTTTCAATATTAATTAATACCCACCAAATGAGTTATACATCTAATTACAAATTTCACGTTTTTTTAATGTCGTGTTTTTAAGTTGGATATGCTCGTCAATATAAAATTGAATCGTTGAAGGACATAGAGAATGTATCATTCCTATTACTTGTATGCAGTAATCTTTCCACATAAACCTCTTGCACTTTAAGAAGTTTATTTCTGGTTTTCGACTATGGGAACAAATAAAAGTTTTTGATTAGGAAAGTGCAGCCATTAATTGGAATTCAACTTTGCAAATTGCTTTGGAAGATCTCAGACTTATAAGAGGGGAGCCGTCTTGATAGAAAAATTTAAATTGTTAACGTTTGTTATTTTTAATGCAATGACAAAGTTTATTGATAAATTTTGATAATTGTAATTGTCAAAATTCCTACTAAATTTAAAAAATAGTAACCATAACTTTTCCCGTTAAGTGCTGAGCACGAAATTTGTGAAGAAGCAGCAATTTCAGATATTGCGATTCACTTCTTCTATCATTTGCACTCCGGATCGTAACGGTGCACCCCACATTTTATTAGTTATAAAACGATTAATAAAATGTTTGCAATTTAAATCAAATGGAATTCGGTGTATAACACCCTTATGATTTGTTTAATATCCTTCTAATTATACTCTAAAAAGGCTTATCATCTCAGCTGCTGTATACGTGTTCGTCATTACCACTAATAATTTAAATATTTCCAAAATTATAACGACTTTAAAACATATAATTAGAAATTTTTAAATTGAGCTATTTAAAATTTCTTTAAACAAATACTAAAATTAAATTAAAGTTACCTCTAACTATTCAATTGTAAAAAATTATTGTAATACTTAAATACTTTAAAATATAATTTTTCAAACTAAAAATGTTCAAAATCTGTCAACATTTTAAAAAAAATTTAATTTCGTTTATTTTTTCAGTGGAAGAATATACTAAAGTAGATAACTAAAGTAGACAATTTTTCTAGAGCATTGAAACAACCTCAACGTTGGATTTTTGTGAATAATCAGGGGAATTTTTGGTGCCTTTAGTATTTTTGTAGTATAATATTACATTACAAAGTTTCCCGCTAAAAGGTATTTTTGGCGTCCTAAGCTGACAATTTTTGCAAAGTGCGAACGCATAAATATTTAGTTAGATTGGCTTTTTTCCTGGATCGGAAACATGGAACAATTTAATTTAACGCCCAATCATAATTAACGTAAGCATAAACCGCCAATAAGAAATACGTAATAGGTAAAGTTAAATCAGTGCAAAGATTATGCGCTTGTTTATAATGCACTCCCGTAATTTTTACGTAAGAAATACCTAAAGTTAAAATCGATTTAACCTTGCGTATTTCCTACGTACATTTACAGTAATTTTTTTTTTTTTTTTTTATTAATGTTGACAGCAGTAACAGAATGTTTGCTTTAATTTTAAAATTACATAACTTAACTTTAGTACTGTCGACATTTTGGCTTCGTTTTTGCAAGAAATAGGGAACGAAAAATTAAGCGCTCAGAGCGCGGCACGATAAATATCATATCGGCTGTCTGTGTTTGCTTTCCGTTCAAATGTATAGGCATATATTGTTACTGTAAGCTTATTACGTAAAGGAATGGATTCAGATAGACGTTAGAACTCGGAAAACTTGTTCTAACGCACGTACATATGCAAATATTACTTAAAAGCTTATTAAACCTTATAGGTATTGCAGCTTGTAAATTTCATGCAGTTTTAAAACGCTGCTATTTTGTGTATAGGGTATTCCAGATTCGATAGAATTTGGCGGTTACACATATTTCTGTAATAATTAGAGAAAAAAACTAGTAACATCCAAATCCCATCGAATCTAGGACACGTTTGTAGGGTAACTGGTAGGTAAATAATGGCACAGAAATATTTGATACAAGCTAAGCTTGAAAAATGAAATCGTATGAGAAAGACGTATACATTTTTATTATTAGACGACAATAATGACGCTAAGGACTGTAAACCGATAACAAAATATTTAATTGTTAGAGTGTAAGTGTTACTTCCAAACTTTCATAGGCTTTTCAAAGTTGTCAATTACAAGAAAAAAATTAAAAAGCAGTTTTCCGCTTAAACTGACGTAATAAGATAAAAAGCTATACGGCCTATAAGTGGAAAAAAGAAAACACCACTAGTAAAAGGATAAGCCCACAACTGCAGCCAACAAAACACGCTCTGTCCTACGACATTGCTGGCAAAATTCAAATTATAAGTTTAGATTAAATAAATAGTACTCACTTTTTGTCTGATTTATGACGGTTTAGTTAATTACTTACATATTTTTAAAAGTTATTAATTCTAAAAACCTTTTTTGCAACCAAAGATGGAACCCACTGGGCTTGAGCAATTAAACGGTTACTTAAATAAATAAATACGAAGGCTTTTACAGCCGGTGTTATGGTGAATGTATCGTGTGGTTGGTTCTTGCGTTGTTAGGCCATAGTCGATTTTGGAAACTTTTAAAGTTTTGTGCACAACTGCGGCGGACGTCTTTTAAATATTTTTAAAAGATTTTCTACTACAGTATTTCAAAAATATGTAACCAAAAACGTATATGAAACAATTATGTGTAAGGTTTTAAACAACCTACTTGGTTCTTTACATAAATTCCTTTTTTATTTTGCAATAAGAACGAGACAGCAGGTCACTCTCTACCGTTAGCATGGCTTAGTTATATTTTCGGAGTGCTAGTACCCTGCAAGGCCAGCGAATTCGAACGCTACACTCTTTTTTGTAAGGTTCTTTCCTTGGGGGGCACTTACAGGCATTCCAATCTTAAAGATTTATTGTACATGCAACTTAAACACTACAGCACCACATACATCTATAAATTTTTAACGAGACTCGAACCCGTCCGCGCGTTGATTTTTCGGATAGCGGGCCATTCGCGTTAGACCAATCGTCTACACTGGCGACAATTCTTGTAAGGTTACTTAAACATTGTGTGTATCTGACATAAGATCCCAGCACAGCATGGAATTGAGTATTGTTCTGCAATGTAGAATATATCAGCATTACATTTTATGGATAATTTAAAATGATTCTTTAATGGGCTACTTTTGAGCAAGGCGTATTGTATTAGTAAATTTAACGATAAACATTTTTGATTTATTTCAGTTTTTCACTTTTGGTTCAAGTTATGGATGTATAACAAGCGCCCCTATTTACATTTCTACATTCGTAGAAACCTAAATTAAAATTCAGACATGATGTGCATGACTGAAACGTAGATTGCCTTTTAAGTTGCAATAGCGATGTTCACCGTTTTACTAGACTAATATCCACTATTTGGTCTCCGTAAACATTTTTTTAATTATCCACCTTTGCTTTATGTGCACTTTCATGTTTGAAATAATTTTGTCAACTGCCGTCTGCGCGCAGCATTCGCCTATGACGCCGCAGGTCAACATAATAAAACACGAGAAATTTAATTTGAAATGTTCGTCATAAACTCCTGAATTGTTCACGTATTTGATGTTTGTGCCTAGTATCACATGCAAAGATGTCATCTTCTAGTTTCAAATCACTTCTCTGTGGTAACTACATATTTTTAAATGTTGTTTACTGACTTGACTAAATTGAATATTCGCCTGCTTTTAATTTATCAAAAAATATAAGCAAACACACATCTAGTTCCGCAACCCATCAATTTCATTACCACATCTGGCATTTCGCAATCCATTATACACGGATAACTTTATTAATTGCCAACGGGCAATCAACACGTCCCAACAGAAACGCAAACCAGCCCCAGAGATCCGCTTACTCGTGGAAACTAAAAGGTGTCGTGTGCTAATTGATGAAAGCTTTTAATGCCCACGACTACCACAATCCAGGCTCTAATGAAAATTTTATCAGCTTGGAGCTTTTACCCGTCAGCGTCGGCTCGGGGTCAGCCGCGGCCGAGCTTCCACGCCAAAAATCGGATTCAGCTAGTTCAGCCGTGCTGCCGCAAATAGGTTAGCTGCCGCTATTATGATTTTAATTGCAGCCACAGAATATGAGGTCGATAAGTAAGCCCAATCGCTTGGTTTATAAATGACAGCACTCTAACGCTGCGAACTCACCGCTCGAAGAATTCAACGTCTTTGAAAATTCTTCAAGAACCCGCGAGGGAGAAATTGAATTTATCTGTTCTTCAGCGTCGCTCGAGAATTGAAATTTGTCTTATAAACCGCGAAAAACCGCTTGCGTTTGTAAACTTGCGCTATCCCTAAGGATATTTGTAAGGCTCTTGATAAGTTAACGTAGCTAATGTAAAGCCCGTTGAAAAAGCTTTTACAAAAATTAATATTTATGACACAGTCATTTTACTCTCTTTGTAATTAAATTATGTTTCTTTAAAGATTTTTAATATTGTTTTGCAATATTATTTCTAACGCTTGTTTCTAATCTACTTAATATGGGTTGATTCAAATTGAATAAAACACAAAATATTCGGAGCAATCCGAAATTTATTACTATCAGTATAAATTAAGGAATTGGCAGCTACATATAAAATATTATGTTCTCCAATAACTCTACCCAACTTCGCTGACATGCGATCATTCTTTAGCGACTTTTTTCACAACTTTTTTTTATAAATGCGGCTGTATTTGAGCAATCAGGAGTCTGATATTCTCTTGTAGCCCTGGGAACAAACCCTTTCTTTCAAACATCCCCAAAGTAAAAAGTATAATGGGGTTACATCGCAAGATCACTGTGGCCAATTGATGTCACCCCTCTGGGAGATAACACAACCAGAAAATTTGGTTTAAAGTAAAGTAATTGTTTCGAGTGCTTTGTAACATGTGACTCCATCTTGTTGAAACCACATGTCAATCAAGTTAAAATCGTTAGTTTCATTAAAAACAAAGTTTTCTAATAACATACACAAGTGACAGTAACAGCGTTGACAACACCGCTCTCACGAAATGTGGGCTAATGACTTGCACTTGGATTTTCATCACCTCACATGTGACAACCTGAGTTTTACCGCTCAATATGAGCTTCTTGAAAAATTCAGCTTCAACTGCTATATTCTTCAAAACCCAGTTCACAAATGTACACCGTTTCCGTTGGGTTTTGCCATGTATTTAAATACCAGCTGCACAAGTGCACACTTCCAACGTTTACATAGCGCAAATGGCGCGCAATTCAAATCCTAAAGTTCAATTTGGATCACCCTATATAATACAAAATTTAATAAGAACGAAAAGAAGAATCGACAATATGGACAAATAGAATAATAGTAAAATAAATTATAAAGACAAATAAATATTAAAAAAAGGGTAAATATTCAATTAACAAAAATAAAATCTGTTATATGATTTTTAAATACATAAATACATAAAGCAGGAAAACAAAATATTTAACAGGTATAAAAACTGGAGCTCATCAAATTATTACGTCAAAATAAATTCATGCATCTAAGAGAAATTTAAAACTTTCTTGAGAGAAACAGACAAAAAGTATAAAATAAGAAATCAAAAATGATATTCAACTGTAATAAATAACTCAAATAAATTGAAAAATGTAGATAATGCCTTCTAAGATAATTAAACTACCCACGTGAATTGAGTTAGTAGCTTGAAACTTATTACAAAAATGCACGCACAATATAACACCAAAATTATGAAAACAAAAAGGTCGGCTCGAAATATTTCAGTAATACTAAGAAGCCTACCTAACATTTTCGTTCTGAAATAAAGCGGCCGTGCTTACCAATAAATGCAAAAATCTCGCCGAAGCCAATTGACATTTAAAAGCAAACTGTTGTAATGCCACGAAATCTCATTTTTCCATGCTTACTGACAATATCAAATCTGCCAGAAAATTCAATTATTTGAGAAAATACCCAGCCCTGAGAGTTACTAAAAGTTGGGCGGAAATAACATTGCGAGCTGGAGGCCGAGGTTGCGAGAACGTCTTGACAGACCAAATTTGCCGAAATTAATAGCTGTAGAAGTTTACTAGTATGTGGTAATTAAGAGTTTTGAATAATTAGTACATTTGAAGCGCTCGCTGCTTCTAAAAACACTCTAATTGAATATGTATAAGATACGCAAATTTATCTTACGATTTTCAGTGTTAGGCGTTCCCTAACATTTAAATTAAATGTATAATTTACACCCCCTTAAAAATGGCATGTCTTCTCTTAAACAGCTCTCGAGCTTTCAAGCTTAAAGTTGCAACAAAAACATACAGTTGCGGAAAAGCTTTTTCACTTCTTATACATTAAAAGAAACTTTGGAAGAATAGTTGATGAATTTTTTATGAGCTTAATAAACTCAAGAAAAAACAACAAACAACAATTGCTTTTGTATTTTTTAATAAAAAGCCACAAACAAAAAACTATAGAATTTGCCATAACTGTAAGCGCTATCAAGAACATATCTAAGCATATTCTTAAGAATAATGTAACGTACTGGAAAATTGGGAACAGTCTAATTTCTTCTTTAATGTGGAATATATGATTTGAAAATATTGTATAAATCTTATAAAATGTTACGTTACTTAATAATAAGGATAACAGTTTATGCCTGAACGAACTACTTGCATAGTTTAGTCCTTCCAAATGCCCTTCCTTAAATTACACCATCTGATCAAAAGTATCCAGTCGCTTATCTATAACCCATAATCGAACGTTTAGATGTTGCTGTCACAACACCAATAAATAAAAGAGAAAGCTCGAGTTATACGTTAGAATCCACGTCAAGTTGTATCAAGGGAGCTGAGGTTAAATGTTAACCCTAGAAACCTTAAACTTTGCCAGTAATGTTATCAACAATGTTGTTTCGTGCTATAAACAGTGCGAGCTTAGCGGTCTAGTTATCAGTTACTATATGAGAATGATTTGAAATATTTTTTATTAGCCCAAGTAAACTGTTAGTGACACGACTATAAAATGAAAAGGACACCATTGGACTGTAGGCGACTAAAACTGTGTGATTCGGTGTGATAAATAACGTTTAACTCAATAACGACCGATAGAAGAGTTTGGATGCGCCAAATACCTGGACAAAGGTACTTGGCAGACAGTGCCAACAGTAAAATTTGGAATAAACTTACTTGTAAAATTACAGAAAAATTTAATATGAGAGAGTAAAAGGCGTTGTGGCCTATTTAGGGCAAAAGAACAATTAAGCGGTGATTGATATGTGTGTGTTAGAGTGATAATACTCCCTATCATAAAGCAGGGTCTACAAGAAAATTGCTTACAGTTAATCATATTACAGAAATTAATTGACCGGCCTAAAGCCTTGACTTACATAGGTTTTCCAAAAATTATTTTAGAATGTTGTTTTTATAGAAACCAAACTGTAAAGAATATTTTGGGTCTTTTTATTTTAAATTAAAGTAGCACTAATTCAAATTGAACTTGAAGGATTACACCGTTTAAATGTCAATCACGGCTACATTGGCAGACGTTGAAGCGAGCATTGAAATTTTGTAGGCTATTTTCAAGCATGGTGTGTGGGAACTTCAATGTCCAAATAACCCTATAGACAAAATCTAAAGATATCAGGTTGCGAAATATTTTCACATCACCTTCATTCACAAGTCCTTGTGTAAAAATCAAGTTTGAGTGATGCGTAATTCTTGAAATCGTGGAATTTATGATGATGAATCATTGCGATGCTTTCCATGACAAGGGCAATGGTTTCAGCAGAACATGCAGTTTTTGGTTTTCCTAAAGGTAGTTTGTCGTAAACAGACCCAGTGTCTCCAAATTTTTTCACCAAATTTCAAATTTCTTGTTCAGAAAAAGTTATGAATTCTGCGATGAGTTTTTTTATGGACTGGCCGTTTTATAATAAGTTTTTATAATTTCAATGCTCCGTTAGTTAGATCTGTATGTAATTCAACTTATTGTATACGACATTTCACCTGAAACAAAACAAATACTGTGTAGTTAAAGACATTTAAAATCCTAAAGTATTTTTGTAAAACTCCATAGAATAACTTCAATCGCCTATATTGTTGCAGGCTTCAACTACCGACGTTTTAAAATACTTTTAGCTGCAGGTTTTTGGAAAAAATGAGTTGCCACTTCTCCGAAGACGTTTCGTTATTTGAGTAAAAGTCCCCCTGTAAATTTAAGTCTACTCTGTGAAGCTTGTGTCATAAGGTAAGTTTGGTAATAAATGATGCTCTTCATCAGATATGGTTTCTTCTTCTAATTTTATATTTATGAATAAACCAGTTCTATTTACAGATATAGATATTTCATTATTTTATCTCAACCTCAATTTTTCAAGCGTTTCTAGGTTTAGTCTTTCATCAAATATCTTTCTAGCGTGCTCCAAAATATCCACTCTGCTTATATTCTAGCCCACTTGTAAAGTTACATTTTAATTGTTAATTGAACTACATGAGCACCTCCATATAGTTCTCAGCTGGTGTGTATTTTTAATTGAATTTTAATCTTCTATGGTCGTATGTTTTAAAATTCATATTTAATTTGATTTAATTTGAATTAGCCTTTTGTCATATTTTATTTGATCATAGGTTTTTATGCATATTAAGAATTGGTCATTCTTTACTACCCCGCTCTTCTTATTTATTCCACAGAACATGATACTAATCTCAGAATTAATCTGGTAACCCAAACAGCAGGTTTTGTTTAACTTTCGACATGTGTACGCAGGGAATGTTTAAGGTTGTCTTTTGCTATATTCAAAGATCCATAAATTTAGTTTCTTTATACAAAAAGTTACTAAAAATTTTTATATGTCAAATTGCTGACTGTTTAAAAATTGCTCACGTAATTGTAATTCTAGACTAACAAACCTCTCATTCTAGAGATCAGTTGAAATGGGGTCAGTGTATCCTCACGCCTTATCTCTTTGTCGTAAAATTTGGAAAATATCACCTTAGATTCGGTCAACACATTTTTGCTCCTCCTATATCAGCAAACTTATAAGTTTAAAGAAAATGTAGAGTTTTTACATGGTTTAATAAAACCTTTAATTATATGGACTCAAAATCGACAAAGAGACTGTAGGTTCAAAAGTTTAAATTTCTGTAAATATTTAGATTTTCTCTTGCAAAATTTACATTTATATTTTTTACCTCCTAAAATCAAAGGTAATATTTCAAAACAAAATTAAATTTTATGATTTTATTACATTTGGTTTTTAGTGGTAGAATTTTTTTTTGCTAATACTTAACATTACATGTATCACATCGTGGTCAAATTATCTAAGAAACTACAATTCAAAAAGATATGTTGATGTATAAGCATGAATACATACATAATCCTTTTAGTTATGTGTATTGTTGTGCTTTAAAAATTATCTTTTTACAAAGATAGTAACACTCTTTTTCTTGCAATGTATTTACTGCTAAATGAATGTATTTTGCCTTGACAGCTATAATAAATCAATCAATCTGTTTATAGGTAGTTGTAAGAACCATACTTTAACAGATTCTAAGTTTAATATTATTAACCCTTAAATTTTGTATAATTTTAATTTTATTTTTCATTTAGGTACTACTTAATATATTTCTAATATAAACTGATGTAATATCCATTCTGGAGAGTCATATCTCACCTTTTTTTGACATGAAATTCAGCAGTTCTTCAAAAAGCGTAAATTTATAGAAAACAAAGAGGATTATTTTGAAGTTAAGATAAGTAGCCAGATTTTTATAAATTATTCACAATTTAGTGAAAATGGCCGAAAATTAAATCACATTTTTAATATTTCAAAAAACTAGTTTTTGAAAACGTCTATTAGTCTTTCGTGTCCTCACAATATTAAATTATAATGTTTATAAACCAATAATTTCAATTAAAATATTTCGCTCAAGAGAACGCGATGCTGAGCTACACCTCCCTAAGTATTACTTAAAGTAAAACTATCTAACTCTTACCATTACTATAAAAAGTTGTATTTTTTGCATTTGTGCTTTTATGATTTTCTAGAGTTTATTTCCAAGTAATATAAAATTCAGAGGAACAGGAAAGGTAAAAATTCGGCAAATAGTTAAATGATTAAACTATGATTCAACATCAAGCCGCATTTATGAAAAGGGTAGAATACATACTAAAGGTAACAAACGTTTAGCGTTATCAACGCAAAGATTGCAAATGTTCCTCAAAATTAATAAAGGTTCTCGAGAAAGAATATATAATATTTGTGAAACTTTTTACTTTCCCATATTAAATTTGCCAACAAATTGTTCAGGGGGATTTAAAATCGCTTGTCTGCTAAAACTAAGTGTGTTATCAAGAGGGTTAAATTTTATTTTATTGATAAAAAACATGGAGTGTTATTTAACATAAATAAGATAAGTCATCAATTTAACTAAAATTTAAAAATGCAAAACATTTAATTAAAATTACTTGGCTGTTTTACATCATACAGCGGCTCTATAATTTACTTTAAAATTTTTTAGATCAAAACGACATAATTTAAAGATCCAAAAGATATCGTAGGACACTGCAAATATTCGGCTCATGCATCCAAACCAAGAAGTTTTATCGATGAGGGTGAAACTATTATTTTATTGATAAAAACAGTTGTAGAATGGTTTTAAGCAGTATTTATTAGATAAGTCATTAATTTAACTTTAATTACTATTAACAGGCAAAACATTTAATTAAAATTACTTGGCGAATATTAAATTTTAACTAGATACTTTTTATCCTTTAATTATCATTAAGCATCATCAACTACTAATTTAAAGATCCAAATATATCGTACATTCACAGCAAATAGGTCATGCGATCCTAAATCCAATAAGTTTATATTTATGAGCTAACTAAATACGTTTTGCAACAAACACATTGTAATGACCATGGTTTTACAGTCAGTATTAATCAATACTAAATTTAATCTTTATTGTCAAGATAGATCACCATAACCAGGAAAGCAATTTTACACGGAATAAACTTTGACAAAATTATTAAAATTTCAAGATAGAAATAGCGTGATGTATACCTTAACTAATTATCATTACATCAATCAACTAAACCAATCGCAGACATAAGATAAAACACATTAATAAATAACTACAAGTACAAAATAATGAGCAAAGACTAAAATCCAATACATTTATAAGATTTATCAGATTAATAAATACGTTTCTAACACTAGATAAACATCAATGCAGAATGTAACAAAATTGTTTATTCAAACAAATCAATATTAAGTCAAGACTTCCAATCATGTAAATATTCCATCACTTGTCATCATCTAATTACTGAGATCACCATCAAGAACTCTGTCCCAAAAAGATTTTCAATTCATAACACAACTGTTTAATGCAATGCTAAAACTTCGTTATTTCCCCGAATAATGGAAAACTGCTGTATTAATCTTAATTTCAAAGCCCAAAAAACCTACTGATCAACCAGCTCATTATAGAACTATCAGCCTACTACCAGCATTGTCCAAAGTCTTTGAGAAAATGCTCTTACAGAATTTATATCTAATCTTTCTAGATAATCAACTTATCCCTAACCACAAACTTGGATTTCGGAAGCATCACGCAACAACTGAACAACTACATCGTGTAGTAGACAAAATCACTAAAAATTTCGAAGAGCTTACGTACTGTGCAGCAATATTTCTGGCCTTCGACAAGATTTGGTTTGAGGATTTGCTATGCAAAAATTAAAATATTTTTACCCATTATTTAAACTTCTAAGCTCTCACTTATTCAACCGACAGCTTCTTGTCAGGTATGGCAGTGCCATAACATCAACCTACACCATCAATTTCGGTGTTCTACAAAATAGTGTAATGGAATCAATTCTACACTATTTACTGCAGATTTCCCAACTATACCTGGGAACATGCTTGCCACATTTGTGGACGCCAATCCAGTCCTAGTGCCAAAAATAGAGAATCAAGATAAATGAAAACAAATTCGTTCAAGTTACATTCTCACTTAAAAAGACAACTGCCCACCGTTGATACTTAAAAATTAACAGATTCTACAAGCCGACAATGTCAAGTATCTTGGTATACATCTAAACAGAAAATTGATTTGGAGAACGCACATCCGGGCAAAACACAAACAAATTGGTCTCAAACTACAAAAAATATATTGGCTGACACAGTGTCGTTTCCAACTACCTCTATAGAACAAGTTACTTTTTTACAAGACAATGCTTATGATCATATGGCATTCAACTTTGGGGCACCGCCTAAACATCCAACATAGAAATATTAAGAAGGTCTCAATCAAAAGTTTCAAGATCTATAGCTTCGTGGTACATCTCCAACGAAACCATGCAAAAGAATCTCGCAGTTCCAACAGTGTACCAAGAAATTCAACGGTTTTTGTGCGTTATCGTGATCGAATTAGTGGTCACCCAAACACCTCAGTGCAACCCCGCTTAAAACGATTTAAAACTTTTGACTTAATAAACAGATTTGAATAACACTACAGCAGTACTTTACATGTTTATATGTTTATTGTATCGTAAATGGTACTGTTAAACTACTTTAAAGACTAACATAGGTGTACGTCACTAGATGCACATCCTTCACGACTACCATCACTATCATGTTTGTTAAACAAACTATTTAATATCAATTTATGGCACATTGTAGTGCCAACAAATAAAAAAAATAAGACCAAATCCTACCAATAACAGCATATAAGAGCAAAAATGTCAATCCTATATGTGCTTTATATACAAAATTTTATTAAAAGCATATAAATCTAGATATTCTTTATTAAAATAAATAAAACTCTCAGGTTTAGCCCAGACAAACCCAGCTTAGCTAGAAATAATCTATCAGTAACAAAGCGTATATCTTACAATAGAATTATCTTATGCACAAGTTGTTTCTGGAAATAATTATTCAAACTGAAACAATAGTAGAAACAGACAACGAATTTTCAACAGCATTAATACATTAATCAGAATACTCCAGTTTTAGCTAAAAAATGTAAACTTTGAAACATAATTTATCATTAGAACTTATTTTAATACGCCAAGTTATTTGATAGCAAGAAGAAAATTTTTATGATCTCAAATTAAATAAAATGCAGTTTAACAAACATAAAGAGAAATATTGATAAACTGCAAGTATTCTTTTGTATAACTATCACAGGAATACAACAAAACTAAGCCATGCTCTGATTTATCTTTTAACCATACCCTAACACTTTTCACCGTAAGTACTACAGTACTAGAAGTAAAACGACCTCTCTTTATATAATCAACACGAAGGCTGGAGAACAACTCACTGCTACTATTCAGATAACTATCAATTTTAAATATAGTTGTTATGAGAAATACCAACAACATTGGAAACTAGTTAATTAATATAATCTTAATTATTTAAACCAGAAAGCTTTTTCTTAAAATAGAAACACGTAAGCTCATTCATAAACAAAAATAATTTATAACATCATATCAGTTGAGTTTTCATAAAAGAACTAAACAGACTCAGAATTGTAGCAAGCTTTAATAAAAATGTGCAAAGATACTGCACCGCAGTGTTTATTGGTATATTACAAGCCTGCCACTTTGTTCATCTTTTAAAGTTATATCTAACAAATCCATTGTTTTAAGCAAAATTTTAGCTTTTATGCTTTAGTAATAAAGTGTACAAGAATATGTGCACACTTTCTACACCCCAGATATATCAGTGAAAGTAAAAACTCTCCTAGCAACCTTCTCAGACACATTTTTATTTTGGTTTCAATCCGAAGTTTCTGGTCAAGCAAGAAAAAACATTTGAGTAAAATGCAAATCTGGTTTAAAATTGCCTAATCCTAGCTAACCAAACAAAAAGCAAATCACCGAACATGTAGTGTTTATCGGTTGAAGTAAAACATATTTATGTATTATGCTAAAGAAAAATTTACCATTCTAATCTGGTAAACCCGTATTTTAAAAAAGGATTTGACTAAATTATAAATCAAAATAAAATTAAAAATCAAATCTGTTGGCGTATAAAGTGGTCCCGCATGGCAACATGTTTATCTATGTCAAATCAAAAGTATCTTCAACATCAAAATTTTTCAAAAACTTTAGTCAGAGGTTTTTCAGATATCAACTTCAATATTAAATTATTGTTCAATGATACATTCACCTGTGAGGGGTTGCTAGTTCCTCCTCTGGCAACTCCCAGGATATGAGTGGTACCGAGGAAATGGAATACTCGGGGCAGACAGGGCAGTAGTTGTAGGATTACCAATTTAAAGCCATTGAATACTGATTTCCTTAAAGGCTTAGTTGGGTAAATTTAGGCGAAAGTTACATTTTAACTTCACCCGGCTACTATAACTACTATAATCAAAAGTCAAAATAGTCATGCTAATCAGCAGCTTTCGAGAGAGAAGAAGAAGATTTTGTAATCGCTTTATCACGGAAATAATCACCAAAATGAACAGGAAGCGTTTAAAGAAGCTCCAGAATTACCCAAATCCTGTGGTCATACATTTCCTGGATAATAGCACAACCATGTCAAGTTTAAAAAACGAGATTCATCGATAAAAAGTAAAGTGATAATAATTCCCGCAAATGTTTGTATACTATAGTGTGGAGAAGCTTTGTTTAAACTATTTTATTGACTAATAAAGTTCAAGTAGTGCGTTTCTAAAGAATAATGGCCAATATAAGTCAAATAGTTTATATCAAATAAATTACTCAACGTTCTAATTTATAAATTAAAAAGCGTTTAACATACTTTTATATATAATCATTTTCAATAATATCTTCGATCACTAAAAAATTGACTAATATTTTTAAAGATACAGGAGTAATAGTGGAGAGGCAGGCGTGTAAATAGCCGTGCTCTCGTGGTGCGGTGTGGGGAACTAAGTACGGCCCGTTTTGAAAAGTAAAACGTTGAGGCCCAAATCGTCCCTTAAACGGCCGGCGCAAAAGCGGATGGGGGCGGCTACCGATATCAACCGATGAGTAATTGCCAAATCGCTCACCTGTAGTCGGCTCGGCTTTGGCGGCGTTGGTTTCACGGTGGCCACCTTGTTGCGATGTCTTCGTGCCTGGAACACGACCGCACTGGCCGGGATGCGATGCGAAAGTCTTGCGGGGTGGTTAAATGTGGATAAAATAAATTGGCCGCGTTGCGGATCGAGTATGTCGCCGGGCTTCGCGCATGGCTTAGCGGTAGATCATTTGCGGGAAATCTTAATTTAACAGCACTTTTCGTCTCAAAGGGTGCCGCCGACGGCGTATGCAGACTCGCCGGCTGAGCAAAAGCCCATATGCCGTTTTGTGTGCAATAGCAAAACGTGGCGGCAGATATCAAAGCCACCAGCATACCGCCACGATGCACAGGCGGTTCAAGGGCGAAAAGGCCGCCACACCAAATATCAAGTAAATTTAATAATATTTTGAATAGTCTCTTATGCTTTACGTTTATCTTTATGGTTATATTCTTCAAATTTACATGCTACTTATTGCACGGTCTGTTTAAATGATTATATTATCTTTTAGTCGTCATCAACATTAAGTAAATAATAAACATAACAGTATTAACATTTTTCTTGTCTTGCATCCCTAATACAAATGTTACGGTGTTGTATGGAACATTTAAAAGTTGTTAGCACTACAGTTTAGTCCTCACTAATCTTTCATTATGAAGTAAGTACACATTTTATTAAAAGATGTTCTCTTTAATATCTACGCACTTTTGCTATCATTCCAAATTTTTCTGTAAAGAGAGAACTTGCCGCGCATTGCCTTTTCCATTTTATTATCCAAGGCGTAGTTTAGAAAAGAAAAATCCAGTGTGTACGAGGTACGAGTCAGCACAGGGTCCTTGAAAGCTTGCACGACCCCTCACTAGTAATGCTTCCATGAGGAGCAAGCAAATCCATCGGTAGAAATTCTTCTAAATTTAAAGGATAAAGTTATTTGTTTTGAAGTAAACAATCCCATAGGTTCTTGAGATAAGGGCTTCAAATATGTTGCAGTTCCAGAGTCTGTAACCATAATTTATTTGATGTGACACAAAAAAGGGTCTCCGACTGAAATAACTGCTGGCATACATTCTTCTGCTGAGCGGGCGATAAAATTGCGGAGAACTCAATGCGCACAAAACTTTGTTACCTTAAAGTTCTCTTAGATGATGGTATACAAATATTCGAGAGGCATATTTGCTATCTCCACAGTATATCGAATACGATTCGTCTGTTTGCCATTATCAAGTCGAACACACGGTTAATAATGGGTGGTTTATGCTCTCATCTGTCGGGAAGCCCCCTACTTTTGCCTTTCTCAACACAATTTGAAGTGAGATATCTAGTTCTACGACTTGACGCTGAATTCTCACACATTTATTCACTTTGTATGAATGTCTGAAGCAGTTACTATTACCCTATAAAGAAATCACGTTATCCACCGCTACTCATTATTGTCTTTTATACGATATCCTGCTTGGATCATAACTGAAATAGCAGCATTGTATGTATGAATCACTTACTACTGTTCCTTCTGTGCATTAAGCAATCTATCTACTCTATAAAACTGCAAAAATGTAACTATCTACGTATTTTTGTTTGTAACTAAGATTACAACTCCTCCTCCAGTTATGAATCGATTTCAAAGGCCATTATTTCAAACCCGTTTGTTAACCATCGCTTAAAGATTTTAGATTACAGTTAATCTATTATAAGTCAAAACATAAATAATCGTGAAATAATTAGATAGTTTGCGCCACCTATCGATATTTCATGCACTACGTGGCCCATTCTCCCGTTAGTAGCCGTACGCGGCACAACTTTGATTTATGTGGTCTGTCTTTCGGAGTTATTCATAATATAAGTTTAATTTTTTTAATAATTGTTAATAAACCTAATGTTTCTAAATATAGGTAGAAAGTCTACTTTTTTTACTACGCAAAATTTCATTTTGCCAAGAAGCGCTGTCATATACTCGAGATATACTCCATGATGTTAAAAACTTTTTGATTTTGTTCTCGTACCTAGCTCTAACGCCGTTTTGTCTTTATCTATGTTTATATTACTACTGCTGCCAAATATTATCAAATTATGCAACACTACAGGTGCTGCAAAACAAGTTTGCAACTAGAAAAGCATTCTAGTTTATCAATTTATCTAAATACCTTTACATGTTGATGTATATTTATTTTAAAAATTAACTGTTGATAGGTGCATTACGCTCAAGTAGCTTTAAATGTGATATCAGATGCCACATGCCCGTTAATAATAGCTAAAACATTAGCGACAGCACAATCAATAGTTGTAGCTTGTAATTAATTGCACTACCGAGAATCCAAGCAGGGCCTGTAATTGCGGCCATTAATTTTTTCAATTGTTTATTCTGACATTTGACTGGGCCCGGAATGAGCTATTTTTAATAGCAGCACTTAGCTTCTTGCATACTAATTCTGTACTAAATAAATGAAGCGAACATTCGTAATGTATTTACAATTTAGCTTTTTAAAAAGATTAACAGAAAGTCCATAAAATTGCAAATGGGATTAATAAGTTACCGTGAGTCAACAAATAATTGCACTACTCTATATTTCAATAAAAAAAAATTTAAATATTAATACGGCATTTGTAATCTTATTTCGTAATAAAATATTTTTTTTTACTGCATATTTACAACTAGTCTAACTAGACTAACAAGCAAATGAGTTAATGTACATAGCATGTGGGGAGGAACACCAAGAGTGACCTCCTGTCATTACAAGGTATACAAGTCTTATTACTAATTTGTTGGGTCACTAAACTTTGTCCGTTTTAGGCGTCTAACTGCGTTTGCATTATTTAATAAGTCTGTCACTAGAACACTAGGGTGATCACTAATACGATCGTTGTATCTGATGCAGCAAGCTTTGATGACATCTTTAATCCATGGGATCTTTAGATCGTTATGTAATGTGCGGTTGTTCACATACCATTCGGCGTTTGCTATTGCGCGAAGTGTTTTGCTTTGAAATCGCTGTAATATCTCGATGTTCGATGACTTAGCAGATCCCCAAAACTGGATCCCATACGTCCAAATCGGTACTAACATGGTTTTATATAACAACACCTTGTTTGTTAAACTGAGCTGGGATTTTCGTCCGAGGAGCCAGAACATCTTCTTCACGCGGATATCTAATTCTTTTCGCTTGGTCTGTATATGTTTTTTCCAGTTTAGTTTGCTATCGAGATGGATACCGAGATATTTGATATCTTCTTTGTGTGGTATGTTAGTGCCGTTAAAGATTATAGGAGGTGGAACAACCTTGCGGAGGGTGAAGACCACTGAAGTCGATTTGTTTTCATTGATTTTGATGCGCCAGGTCTTTATCCAGTTTTCTAAAGCTTCCAGCGCATTTTGCAAGTATATTGATGCCTGAAGTGGATCTCTGTGTGAAGATAATACAGCCGTGTCGTCCGCAAACGTAGCAATTAAAACATTGTCGGTAACAGGAAGGTCTGCCGTAAACAACTGGTATAATGTCGGTCCCAGTACGCTACCTTGTGGTACACCTGCCTCGACTGAGTAGATTGGCGAGTGGCTGTCATTGATTTTGACCCGAAAGTATCTGTTTTCTAGATACGACTTGAAGAGCAGATAGTACTGTTGCGGTAGGGTTTGCTTGATCTTATATAGGAGGCCAGGGTGACAAACTCCATCAAAAGCTTGGTCCACGTCTAAGAATGCTGCTAGGCATAACCGTTTTTCCTCGAAGTCTTTTCTACCTTATCCACTATCCTATGGACTTGTTCCAATGTTGAGTATTTTCTGCGGAAACCGAATTGATGTTCCGGAACTAAATGCAGTTCTTCTATAATGGGTTCAAGTCTTCTTAGTAGAATTCGCTCAAAGAGCTTAGAGAGGAGTGGTAACAGCGAAATCGGTCTATAAGAAGCTGGTAATTGAGCTGGTTTTCCTGGCTTTTGAATGACAATTACTTCGGCAAATTTCCATTGGATTGGGAAGTACTGAGTTCTTAAGATGGCATTATATATACGTGTTATAGCTGCTATCCCTTTTTGGCAGTTGACGGAGTAATTCGGACGTAATTAGGTCATATCCCGGTGCTTTGCCAGTTTTAAACATTTAACTTCTGTTTGGACTTCGTTGGGTGTACAGTGTCGAATGGGTAAATGGAGTTGGAGTGGTGATTTGAGGAATTCGAGAATTTCGTAATCATCTTGTGGAGTTCTGTCTGATTCGTGCGGTTGAAAGGTTGCAGCTAAGTGTTCGCCGAATACCACCGCTTTATCTTTGTCACATCGGGCCCAAGAGCCATCATTTTTACGAATAGGAGGGATAGGGATAATAGGCTTTTTCAAATTCCTAGTTGCGCGCCATAAGGAGTAGTCATGGTGTTGACTGGGGGATAAGTTTCGCACGTAATCATTGAACGTTTCGTTTTCTGTTCCTTGATTAATCTTTTTAGTTGTGTGGTGAGAGTGTTTAGTTTATTTTTGTCTCTTGGGTGTCTTGTTTGTTGCCAGATCCGTCTTGCTTTTCGTTTGTCGCTGATCTTTTGTCTAATTTCTAAGGAGTAGTTGTTAGTGTTTTTGTTACATTTATGTTGTAGTTTTATGGGCGTAGCTGTCCAAGAAGCATATTGTAAGGTTTGTGTTAGTCGTTCTATTGCCGTTTCAATTTCATTTGAAGTGTTAAGTACTGCTGGAATCGATAGATGTTCATCAATATATTGTCGAAAAATGTCCCAATCCGTAAGACTGTTGTGTAGGCTGGGCCTTGCAGGCTTGTTGATTATGCAGCTACTCAACGTGCATATTATAGCAGAGTGATCCGAGTTTAGATCGTAGCAGTCAGCAACATCGATGTAGTTGGGAGAAATTTTTGTAATAAGGAAATCTAATGCATCCGGCAGTTTATTCAGATCGGTTGGCCAATATGTGGGTTTACCTGTGGCTACTGCATTATAATGATTATTTAAGATGGTTTTATATAGTTGCCTTCCCTTTGGGTTAATTAATCTGGAACCCCATAAGGGGTGTTTAGAGTTAAAATCACCATCTGCTATGAACCGGTCTCCTAGCGTCCTGAAGAAGTCTTCGAACTGGTTCTGCGTTATTGAATGCCGCGGAGGGCAATATACTGATGATACTGTTATGTCTCCAACGTGGTCTTTAATTTTGACATTTGTGGCTTGTATATGATATGTTTCAAATTTCTCCATTTCGTAGTGTGATAATTTGCTGATGATTATAATTGCCGTTCCAGCGTGAGCTGTGTTGTCGGGATGACAGGTGTAATAAGTTCTGTAGTTGTGGATATTGAGGTAGTTGTAATTAGTAAAGTGTGTTTCAGATACCAAGAGCAAGTCGATTTTTTGGGTGTTTAGAAACGCTTCTACTTCTAAACGGCGTTGTAGAAGTCCGTTTGCGTTCCATACGGCTATTCTTAGGGTATCCATTATTGGGAGATTTTGGTTATCAGGCTAGTGAGTAGGTTGAGCATCATAGTATTTTGTTGCATTAACTGGCTAAACATGGTTTCAAATTTGGAAAGGAACTGAGACAGGAAGATGTCATTGCTGTTTTGATTTTGATTTTGAGTGTTGTATGAGTCTGACGTTGTTATGAAATTTTGTTGTCCAGCCACGGCTGCGGCATAGCTAGTTGGAAACCTGTTTGCCCTATATGTGTTTGGTTGAATTGTGGCCGCCTTTAGAGCTTGTGGTGCTTGCATCCTAGGGTTGGCGGTGTTGTTTCCTCTTTTAACTGAAGTTGTTGGTAGATAGAGCATCCTTTATAGTTTGCTGGGTGGACTCCATTGCACAATGCACATGTAGCAGGAGTGTCTTTTGGCTTTGTACACGTCAGGGTATTGTGGTTACCACCACACTTTACGCACGCGAATGGTTTTCTGCAGTAAGTTTTGCTGTGTCCGTATGCTTGACAACGAGTACACTGGATGATATTGGTTTTTTCCTTGGTGGCTCAACTGTAATTATCATATTTAATAGAGATCTAAGTTCGTATATCTCTTTGTTGTTACTGGCAGGCTCGAGGTCAACAAAGAATAAAGGAAGTGGTGTTTTGTCTACCCTGTGTCTTATATTCATTAAATTGCGTACATTATGTTCTTTCTCTTTCAATTCTTCTTTTATCAACGCGGTATCGACTGTTGGGTGAAGGTTTCTGATTACAACTCTAAATGCCCTTTCTTCTTGAATCTGATAAGTATGAAAATAATTTTCTCGTCATCAAGATGTCTCACAAGTTTTCGATATGTTTCAGGGTTATTAGTATTTATCTTGACGACGTTGTTTGCTAGTGTTTTGAGTTGTATTGTTCAGTTTCTAATACTTTTGTCAGATTTGTAATCATTGCGTTATAATTTTCTACTCCGTGTATATATACTGGAGGGGTTTCTTAACTGCAGCTTGTGGTTCGTCTCTAGTTGTTTCCATTACGTTATCTTCGTGTATGTCATTTAATAAATTAAATCTGTTGTTATCGATGATTTGGCTTTGTAATTCGAGGTTATTATCAGGGAGCGTGAGCATCTTTTCTCTTTTCATAACTTGCAACTCATGAGAGCTCGTTTGGGGTTGGTCATCGTTTGTTGCGGTCATTTCAGGTGCTGAATGCTGATTATTAGGATTTTGTGGCGGACAGTGCATGGGTTGTGGAATATTAGTAGGATAAGATACATATGGAACATATGTTTGGCTTGATAATAATTGTTGCGTAGGAGGATTAGTGTTGGGCGTTAATGGCTGGTTTTGATATAATAAATGATGTTGAGAAATTGGAATTTGTTGTTGAGCAATAGGCATTTGTGGTTGAAACGGAAACATATTTAAAATAAATAAAATAAACTCACTAATTAATGCGGGTCACTGGCATTCGAGTGCATGCATAGATAACACGCGCGTCACAGACACATCCACTCATCTACGAGGCCAGCGGCCGAATCGTAATAAAATATGTCATTTAAAAAGTAATTTATTCCGGTAAAAATTTTGCAAAGCGGTGTTTGTGTAACAACAGCCGCTAGGATGAATTAACTGCGTAATTTTTTGAGAAAAATGTGCTCAAAACTTTAAGAGATAAACAAATACACCATTCATTATATGAGAGACTTTTTAGAGATCGTCCCAATTAATGAAATTTATGTATCTAGCAATTCTATGGACAACTCTAAGAATTTGGAAAACGGTCACGAAACGGTATTTTGACAGATAAACTTTAATACTATATTACCAAAATGTTAGAAGTTTTCGTACTAAATTGGATGACTTACGTTGTACCATTCCGATCCTTTTTTAATCAAGATATTTTTGTCTTCATCAAAAGCAATTTATGTAGTAGCATAGATGATGGTAAACTTCTATTATTCAATTTTAATATTTTTAAGTCGGATTGCTATCACTAAAATATCAGATAGGGATGTTTTGGTCGTTGTTTAGGAAACATTTCTAGCCTCTATGGTTACATTTAAATGCAAGTCTATTGAAAATATTTTCCTGTGCATCAAACTTTTCTTCTCTATGATCCTCAGAGTAGTATACAGAGAATTTTTTAGCTTGTGTTGCAGAAAAAACAGCAAGGCCATCTTATGCTCATGCGCAATCCCCTATTAGCTAAAACAAGTTAGCATCATATAATTAACAACTTATGCGTACAAATTATTGCGTAGTTGGGCTAAAAAAATACTCAAGTTTGCGAGTCTCGGGTAAGAATCACTGGGACCTGACTACCATAAGAAGGTAACTGCTGACAGGGCAACTCACAGAAAGCGACATGATCTCAAGAGGAGTGATGAATTGGGCGGTGAATTAAAAGAGAAGGGGATGAGCATGACTGACCATGCAAAAGAAACGAATGTGTCGACGGTCAGTCTAGTAGTGCATCAGGACCTTCAGTCTTTCGTCCTCAAAAACTACCAACTGTAGACTGAGAGTCAAAGACCCAAGCAATGCTGAAAAATATGAAGTACGACCGTGTTGGCTGCTAAGATTATTTTCGGGCGAGAAATTTTATCCAAGATAGGAAGATAAATCGCCAAAATAAGCACAGGGTCTGTCAAAATACTTATGAAAGGCATACTGTCAAACATACAAAGTTTTCCTTCTCTGTAATGGTGCTGGAACTTGTAAACTGCAAAAAATACGTAATGGCGCTCTGCTTCTTTGAGAAAGACCTGAAGGTAACCAACAACATCGTATTGGACACAATTTCCAAGACCCAAATAGAAAAGTAAGAGTCTGTTCCAGCTCACAAGACAAGGAAGACCTATGAATGGCTATCCAACAATTTGTGTTACCACTGATCCTTCAACTTGTAGCCACCCTCCAACTCTATTAGCTATTAATAAAAAGCATTATAACGGCAACGAGATCTTAAGAATCTCCATCATATAGATAATGACACATATAAAGAATGCTGGGAAATACATTGAATAATGTGATTCTCAATGCCATTTGCTTTAATTGTGCTAAGTTTAGAGTTTTTAACAGAAAATGTTACTACTACAAAATTTACTTTTATCGGTGACTTCAACGTGAGTGAGCTTATCTGACCTTTTAATTGGAACCAAAACTCTGCTCATCTTTACTTTGCCGCTTCAGTTGTTACAAACTCTTTTTTTATTTTGTGAATTTTAAATAATTTTACGACACCCTAGATGTATTAGATAAAACCTTAGTTTGGTGTTTAGCAATATTAATAATGATAGCAATAGTATGACATTAAAAAAAATTGAAGTCAAACTTGTAAGGGTTGATTCTATCATCTTCCCATGATTTTAAAAATTAAATATACTACTCTAGCCGAATCATGTTTTGTTTTTGATGAAACGGAATATAATTCTATAAATTGCGACTATGAACATTTTAATAGCTTACTATTTGATAAAGATTAACCAGATTTAAATGATATGCCAGTTATCTTAGCTGTTACTGCTTTGTATGACTTTTAGGAGAACGCATAAATGTACGTACTTTTTTAAAACGCATTTTTCTAATTATTTTCCTAAATAGTGTAACAAGCAGTTAATTACGCTAATTAGTAACAAATAAGCAGCACAATTAAGATAAAAGGAATGGGCTTGTTCAGAAATTACTCAAAATTATTTGACGTTTAAAGTAAAAAAGCTCTTAAAAACTTTTTTTTGATATACATTAAAAATGTTAAAAATAATATCTATAATAATGCAAAAAATTTTTGGAGTTTGTTAACAACTTAAGAAAAAGTAATGGCTTTCCTAATAAGAAATTTTAAATAGGTGAAAATACTTCTAGCTGTGAAGAAATTAAAAACCTATTTACTACAAATTTCTCTAATGTTTTTCTTGTCCCTTTTGTAGATATTGATTATTTTAATAAAAACTCAATAATTATTTTCTCAATATGGTAGGATAAAAACAAAATCTTGGGCCTCACTCTCCATATACGAAGTCCCAATGGCATCCAATGGTATTTCTATCTCTCTTTATTATATATTGGTCATTTCTGATCAATGGAAGGTTAGGTGTGCTAAGTTACTTTTCAAAAGGTGTAATAATTGTGATATCAAAAATTAGAAGCCTATAACTTTGCTGTTTTCTATGCCTAAACTCTTTGATTTTGCTATTATTTTAAAACTTTAATAACATCAGTGAAACGCGGCTTTTTAAGTGAACGACTCGCTTTATCTAGCTTGGTAATCTTTGCTTTCAATTTCCAACAGACTCACTTGATAGTGATTTATCAGAAATTTTTGAAAAAAAAATCGCTCTTGCTAAAAAAGGCTCTTTGTCCTTGATTTTAGCGTTTCTTTTTCTATAGTCCAAAGATTATCTTCTTAGTCGCAAATAAATATTAAAGGATAATTTCACATATTTGTAACTCTTTACCTATCGGATGTTACTTTGGATATCTGCTTTTTCTATTATACTTGAAAGGTTTAGGTGTCATACTTTCTAAAACGGGTTTGTTGTTTTTCCTTGACAAAGCCGCAACCCTCTTTAAATCTATTTTATGCACCAATTACCTCACTATAAAAAATTCTACACATACTTCTTATAAAATAAGACAAAAAGAATTTACGGAGAGTAAATTCTTTAAAATGTTATATTACTTTTCGCATGACTACCTAGGAATTGGTGTCTCAATTAACAAAATGTTATCTATTTGAGATTTGGGTGTCGTTTTTGATTACTGCCTTAACTTTTCTGGGCAACTGACATTTGATTTAAAATTGTTTTTTTACTTGCCCTTGTTTAAAATTCTCTGTTCTGTTCCTATTCGATCCTACCTTGAATGTATCTCGACGATTTGGTTTCCATTTTATAACGCCTACGTAAAAAGATTAGAAGACCTACAAATACCCGGAGGCTCTAAGAGTTCTGAAAATTTGCGTCAACACTTCAGCATCTCATTCACTTCTTTTAGAAAATTATATGTGACAAATTGACATTTGTCTAAATTTAATTTTAAACATTTCAGAATCTTTTATTGAAGCATTTTTTTAGAAAATATGCACACAAATTTCCTCTTCTTTTCGTTGTATGATGTCCATCAATAATTTTTACAAACCTAAGTTGATGTATTCTGTTTTTCGTTGACTGTTTACAAAACTCTAGTCAGAAAAGATTGTGATATCACTTGCTGAGACCAAAATATTTTTATTTATTTAGCAACTGATTTATAAATTATTGTAGTTATGTGTATTGGTTTATTTTCATATTATTTTTGAAAATACTAACTTAGCAATATGCATATTATTATATACAAACATAGTTATATATGCACTATGTTATATTGAAATGTAATTTAAATAGCATTTTGAAACTTATAAAATATATAATAACAAACAAGAGAGAATCGTTATAAGAAGTTTAAAATTATTTTGAGAAATTGCTCATTGTTATTTAGGTACAATGATTTCAAATAAAGCTGAATTGTTTTAAATAACTAATGATATGGAAAGGCAAAAGTGTAAAAGAAGTTACTAAATGCATGTAAATTCTTTTATTGTAGAAATATATTAATAAATTTTAATAATAATTTTGTGAGAAATTTGCATTAATCAGGCTGAGCAACAATTAGAAATTGTCGTAAAAACAAGTCAATTTCAGAGAGGAGAGTCAAATCATATTTAAACAAGCCCATTAATCTCTGGGTATGTAACATATTCTGGTAAGAGTACAGTCTACTTATTTCCAGAAGATGGTAATTGAATTGTATGCTGAAACCTTAATACTGAGCTAAATGCTAAAATTTTGTCTCCTTGATACATGAAGGAGATTTAGAGCGGATAAATTGTATTGTAAAAATGTATTTAAAGATTTTACAAGATAATTCATTTAAAAGTGTAGAAAAATTAGGTTTTAAAAATACATGTACCTTTTAAAAGCACATTAACCCTAAACAGATTTCTAAATCGTTAAAGACTTCATGCCTCATAAGATCTCGAGAGTTCTTAAACATTCACCCTAGAGCATAGATTTTTACCCAATAAAAAATTATAATGAATACTGGAATATTCAACAGTCATATTTTAGGCCAAATGGACCAAAACAACGTTTGTGAGAAGATTAGGGAAAATATCGTCCCTCTATAAAGTATAAGGATAGCACATAAAATACCCTGACCGCCGGTTTCCTCTGAAAAAAACAAAAAAAGCCATATTTGACGTAGAATCCGAATTCGCGATCGGAAATTCAATAAAAACAGTGGAACTGACCTAAAAATAGCCCCTTTAATATTTATATGCCAGTGGCTACATTTGAGTGGGAGAGAAGGCAGAGCTTGCACTTCCTACAAGTCGGGAAGCGCCTCAACGCACACCGCTCGAAAGCTTTACCATCTCATGTATAGAAGTATTCTTCAACAAGGTCGCGAAGCGGCCTTTACGTTAAATTTAATCTGACATAACTTTTAACTTGTCGGGTAAATTTCCCCAAATTACAGTTAGTTATAAATTCAAATGGCACGTATGTATAATAAAATAAAAAATATTAACTCCCTTTGCCTACTATTTCTTGTAAATTAAATATTGTAGATTTAATATGATCGTTAAATTAAGTACTAAAAAATTACCCTTTTTATCTTCAAATATTCTATTGGTCCACTATATATTTGAAATTCTATATAATAATAACTTGCTTTTTTCTGATTTAGACAATTACGGTATCCGCTTCTAATTTCAAATCTCATTTTTTATTAGTGGGATAGCTAAAACTTTGTCGTACGTTAGTTTTGTAAATTTAAAAAATCCTAAAAAAAGTAAGTAAATATATATTTCTAAAAAATCTTCTTCTAAGGTGGGTCTATGTAATTCACTTTTTCTAGAATGTCTTTACTAAAAATACGACCAGAAAGGCCATTTCTGCATGCTAATTTACAGATACAAATATTATTGGGTTTAGTGGGATTTAGAGGCGTCCAATCCGCAATCTGCGGTTTAAACTTTACCAACTTCATCCTCTAGGCCCTGCACCGTTTATCTGTTAACCTTAAAATCTTCAGCAAAGTTTATATTTGATTTATGCACATCGATTTTTAATTCTTGCCAAAAATATTTTATAGTATATATTTTAAAACAACTTTAGCAAAATTTTAAAAAAACTTGAATGTTACATCACAGATATTAATAAAAAAACCGCATTAAAGTGTCTGCCTTTTTGGAACTAAACTCAATGTATCACTCGTATACAAATAATTATAAAAATAATAAATCTGTTGCAGACGACAAGATTAATAGTGCACTAGAAAAAATCTGTATAAAATAGAAGAGCACAAAACGTGATGAGGTATAGATGTTTAACATTTCTATTTTTATTTTTATTTATTTTTAGAAAAAAATAACACCCACAAAATAAATAATATTTATCTTCACCCATAGAGAAAAAAATGTGTAGAATAAAATAGGTTCTGTCTTAAAAACTACATGACATGTTTTATTCAATGAATCTCAATTGGTGCAATTTCACACAACTTTAATAATGCCGTTGACTGTTGCTTTCGTAGGTGTCCAATTTTTATCTTTAATAAACTCAATAAAAAAAATAATTGAAGAATTGTATCGTACAAAAATAACCCAAATCAGCAAAGAATCCAGTAAATTTAAAGTTAAAGTTAAACGAGGTCTGGCAGCGGCCCCCCGGAGAGCTTGTCCAACTCCGACATGCTTGAGCCCCTTCGCATAGTAGTTTTTAAAAATAATTGGCGTACGCCGTTACCATGACAACGCATTTACGTATACCCAGTTAGAGTTGAACTTTGACCTTTGACCTTTGACCTGTGTGACAGCACTCATAATTTTATACTTTATATATTACTTTATAAATATATTACCTCGGTCGCGCCTGTCGCCGGGCCGAAATTTGTCCTTCGGAGGCGCTCGGGTCGGCACGGAAAGGCACGAACGATTTGACCTTTGACCTGTGTGACAGCAGCAGCAGCACTCATAATTTTTTTTATATATATAATTTGCACGTTTTTTAGTTAAAAGATTGTTAATACACTGTTACTTTCTACAGTTATTTCGATATTATAGTAACGTTTTTTTAATATAGTGGCAATTCATTTTTAAGAACATTTTTTAATCTAAAGAAATTAAAACATAATCTAATAGAACTAATGAGAGCAAATTCCTTGTTTGTATATCATTACTTGATTGTTTGGTTAAAGTGTGATATGACGCCAATTATTTATACAGAAAGGTACTTCAACCATTAATTCCTGCAAATATTTATTCACAAATCAGTTTTTGTTTTACTTGTGTGTCGAATTTATTAAGTAAAACTAAAAATTCCTAATGCTTGTTAACACGCATGTTAAAGTTATAAGAGTAAAAAACAATTGTAAAGATATAAAGTGTTGAAATTAATTTTCTGCTTTAACTTTTCTAAACAAAACTTAAAAATATTTTTGCCCTTTTTATAGTCATAAAATATTGATAGCTGGTCTTTAGAAATAGTCAAAATAAAATATTTATTATAACTACCCTCGTAAAGCGCATGTGACATTTAATACCTCCAGTATCCTTACCTTAAATTGCTAAAAAAAACTGTTAAGACTACTTTTCTGCTTATAAAAAAGCCCAATAATTTATACAACTTGTAAAAGATTATGCCAAATACATCAGAATGAATCGTGATATCGACATTTATTTAAGACTACATACATAATTGGTATTGCCCCTCGAAGCATCAGTTATTTGGAAAATGAAAGTGTGCGCCAAATTCGCATGTAAAAATTAACTATAATGCCACGTGATGACATCAAGCGGCATTGTTGTAACACAAAGAAGAAATGATAGTGAGTCATTCATGCAGTGCTGAGAATCCAGTTACAAACAAATTTAAAAACGATGAAAGTAGACAATCATGGAAAGCGATAGAACTGACATTTCTTCTAGTTTGGAGAGAAGGAAAACTGCTTCAATCATTGAAGTTCAAAGGTAGCAAGGACTATCCTGGGAAAGGCAATAGTACCAGGCGTCTGGAAATTACAGATCAGTCGTACATACATATCTCGTGTGTCTGACATGATAATGGCAAACAGGCAAATCACATTTGAGGCACTGGCGATTGCAATAGACATGCGTCGTAAAATTTTATACACTACTGGTAGAAAAGCTAGTCCCAAGGACGGGGAACTCAAATTAAATATTTGATTTGGAGTTTTGTCGACAATTGAAAAAAAGTGAGCCAATAATCATTTTATCATCCATATCTAAGTATTATGACATTCGTTCGGCTATGTTCGGTTTTATATAAATTAAAGTTATGTCGTATGCGCCTCCTAAAGGCAAGAATTGGCCACGTAATGCATAAAACAGCAATAGGTGGCGCAAACTGTCTAATTACTTCATGATCATTTATGTTTTGACCTATAACAGGTCAACCGTGACCTTAATCGAAAATTTAAAAGCTTCATGCGAAGTTTGGCAACAAACCGGTTCGAATGAGGTATGGACCTTTGAAATCGATTTATAACTGTAGGAGGAGTTGCAATGTTAGTTACATTTTTGTAGTTTGATAAAGTAGATCATCTATGAAGACTGTCACTTGGCAGAAGCCTGTGGTAATACGCCAACAAATGCGGCTATCCAATATGAATGTGGAAACGTTTTTTCATACTAGTTACGGTTCTAGCATGGAATATCCGAAGAAAACGTCATCCTATGAAATGGCAGTATATTAAAATTCCCCGCCCCAAGAAACCACCGTCAGACACTTTGTTTCAAAACAAAGGATTATTTTCGGAATTGAAAGGATTACCTTTGTACAAGTGAGGGATACTACTAATTAATTAAAGAATTTTCAGAAACGTCACCGCGGAAAATAGGAGACATGACGTGTTGCTTGAATACAACAATGCACAGCTACATATCAGTCGCTCAACAGACGCTCAGATACATCGAACTGCATTACGCCCCATGGTTACCGAATCTTATGCTTAAAACGGCGAGCTTCATTCAGACGTCTGTATGGTGTCGCACTACACTCAAAAAATGGTTTGCAGCAGTTTTAAGAAAACTAACAAAGCGCTGGCAAACGTGCACAGAATTGAAAGTAAATAGGTTTAATTAAATGTGTACCCACTTTTTACTAACAAAAGATTCGTAAGCAGATAACAATTGTAGTGCCAATCATTTTTGTTAAAGTTGTAAGTTTATATGTTTTTTATAAACAGTTCCAACAGTAATCAACTATGGTTTTTAAATTCGAAAATAAAACTCGGCCATCTTTCAATTTATTTAAATTTTGCGCTAGAATTTGCAGTGCAGTTACGCAATCAACATACGGCAGCACGTGAGTAACAAAGTTGAGTTGCTCATATTTTCCGTAATTGATTTATAGTTTTAGTAATCTATTGAGTGGTCTATTGCAAACCAAGTGTATCGGTATTTAGCATACAAAAAATAGTTAAGCGACCAGTTGCACTAACGTTGCGATTTAACATCGACGAGTAGAATAAATAATTAGTGATAGTGTATTATTCAATTAATATTCTATTAGAGAAATAAGTAGTGCTAATATATTGTTAAATCAAAAATAAATCATCAAACTTTTAATCAAGTTTGTCGCATTATATTCTTATATCATCGGGGTTAACAGAAAATATTCCAAAACACACATAAAAACTTAAACAAAGGATCAGAGGAAATACCAACTATAACTAAATAAGAAGGTAATATCGCTAATCTACAGACCTATTAGACTAATGTCACACTTTTATAAGCTATTTATAAAGTAAATAACTATACGTCTTACGAACTATTAGAATAGCCAGGTTTTCGATCTGGGCACGGAACGATCAAGTTACCAAGATGCTAATTGAAAAATGCGTCGAATTCAACAAATTCCTAGTTTTATTATTTATAAATTATAACAAAGCCTTTTTTTAAAAATACATTAATAAATATTTAAAACTCTTGAAAATTGGCGAATAAATCATCGGTATTCTGCTCTATTGAGACACATTTATGAAAATGCAAAAGTAAACATATAATTACACGACAAAACTAACAAAGTTTAAAATATAATGAGCAGTGCGCTGAGGAGACAAGAGCTCTCCTAAATAATTTACTACCCTTTTATAATTATATATTTAATATTTTATAATTATATATTTAAAATGATAGAGGTAGACGAACTAGACATTGGTATTAACGGTGAAAACCTAAATAGTTTACTTTTCTGATGACATAGTACTTATTTCAGACCAACTACATAAAGCTAGCACAATCTTCACAAAATTAACGTCAGATTCCTATCAGGCTGGGCTTAAAATCAACTTCTCTAAGACACAGTTCGTGACAAACCTTGCACCTAATAACATCCTAGTAGAAAATCGGGTCACATATTACAAATATTTGGAGCATCCAACAA
Organism: Sinelater perroti; assembly: GCA_036346155.1. Classification (NCBI taxonomy): domain Eukaryota; kingdom Metazoa; phylum Arthropoda; class Insecta; order Coleoptera; family Elateridae; genus Sinelater; species Sinelater perroti. The sequence continues at coordinate 2,535,111 of JARFIY010000276.1, forward strand.
AAATAGATAAATATAATCAAACTTGCGAGATTGAAAGAAGAATCGTACTTGAGTCGCCTTTAGTAAAATAAGACACATTTTTAAGGCGGACATTCCAATGTATCTTAAACGTTCAGTGTTTGATTAGTATGTGCTCCCAATACTCACCTATGGGTGTGAAACTCTGACCCTAACAAAGAAGTCAGTTAAAAAATAAAAGTTGCGCAACGCGCTATGAAACATAAATAATTAAAACAATATTACTGAGGGATAACGAAACATATCTGGTGTGGCGGCCTTTTCGCCCTTGAACCGCTTTATATCGCAGCGGCATGCGGACCTTTTGATATCAGCTACGTTTTGCCGTCGCACACAAACGGCATGGGCTTTTGCCCCGCAAGCATTCATGCCCCACAGCGCGGCCACTACGGTCGTGTCTCAGTCCGCATAAATTCAGATTCACGCCCCGCAGCGCGGCTAGTACGGTCGTGTCTTAACCCGCATACATCAGAAACATTTCGCATCCCCGCATACATTCACGCATATTCAACACCCCGCAAATATTAACGCATCGCAGCTCGGCCAATTTGGTCGTGTCTCAACATCCCGAAGATACCAGCTCCGCAACGCAGAGGTGGCCACCTTGGAATCGCCGACGAAGCCGAAGCCGAAGCCGATTCAGGTGAGCGATTTGGCAATTCATTGGTTGATATCGGTAGCCGCCCCCATCCGCTAACGCGACGGCCGCTTAAGGGACGATTTGGCCTTATCGGCTGACCTTCCACTACGGGCCGTACTACGTTTCCACACCGCACCACGAGAGCGGCTATTTACACGCCTGCCTCTCCATTTTTTGGTCCTTACGAGCCGCATCGGTATCGTATCCCACACCGCATCCACGAGAGCGGCTATTTACACGCCTGCCTCTCCATTTTTTGGTCCTTACGAGCCGGTTTGATTTCAGATACAATTTATTACGCTTTATTCAAAGTTCCCTTATAATGGATAAGCTTGAATTAAAATTAGTTCAGTTAACTGCCAAAAAAGAGGCGATTTTCGAACGATTTAATCGTTTATATAACATATCAAAAAATATTTCAAATTATGAATTACGCTCAAACGAATTATTTTTATCTCAAACTGAATCTATTAGTGAATTATACAGCAGGTTTGAAACAATAATTGAAGAAATTAACAATTTGCAGTTTGAAATTGATCAGACTCCTCCAGACTACTCATGTTTAAATTCTATTGAAGATTTATATTCGAGTATTAAATATAAACGCAACCTTATATTGTCAAACAGCAAAACATTTACATTAGATCAAAAAAGAGGTATCGTGAAATTACCGCCAATTGAACTGCCTTCTTTCGATGGCAATACTGAGAGCTGGCCAATATTTTACGAAATATTTCGTAGCAATGTGCATTTAAATACAAATTTGACTGACGCGCAGCGTGTGCAGTATTTGATTAGTAAATTAACTCATGACGCTTTAAAATTAACCGCAGGTATTATTCCTTCAGGGGATACTTATAGTATTATATGGGATAGTCTTGTTAAAAGGTATCAAGATAAACGTAGTTTAGGCAGTCATTATCTAAATAACATTCTGGACATCAAAGGATGCGTCGGTAATGCTGTTAGTTTGAATACATATATAGAAAAATATTCCGCGTCCATCGCCGCATTAAAACAGTTAGACATTCCCGACCTATTAGATTTTGTCTTGTTACATTGTGGTTTAAGAAAACTTGATCCCCAAACGCTTCAACAATTCGAAAATAGGGTGAGCGGAATAGAATTACCCTCCTGTAAACAATTTATTTCATTTACGCAAGATTATATCAAAGTACTCGAGCGCTCGCATGCTAATAATTCGCAGACCAAGCCGCGCGCAAATTTCAGTTTACCTTATCACAGCCTTGGCCGTGGCGCACAAGGTGCCTGCAAGTCGTTTGTATCGAGTGAACAGATTTTTAATACGCGTTGTCCGCTATGCGACAGAGAACACCAGCTATTTCGCTGCATTGAATTTAAAAATATGAAATCACCGCAAGCGCGTTTTGAGTTAATTAAAGCGAAACGCGGCTGTATAAACTGTTTAAGTCTATCTCACTCGTCAACTAAATGTAAACCACGGAACGTTTGTAAAATTTGTAAAAAACCGCATCATTCTTTACTGCATTTTTCGAACTTAAATCGCCCTAATAAGCCGTCTTTGGCGGCTAGACCGCAAGCAGGTGACCGTGCGCCCATATAAACGCAATCAGTATCACAATCTCACGACACGTCTTCCGTATCGCTTAGTTCAGCAGTTTCTTCTAGTTCAGCTATATTGTTATCGACCGCACAGATCTATGCACATGGTAAAAACGGAAATACGCTCGTCGTCAGGTGTTTAATAGACAACGGGTCGCAAAATAACTTAATTACTATGGATTGTTGTAAACGCTTGAACATTCCCATAATTAAATTACGCAATTCATCTTTACAAGGTGTTGGTATGATCTCGCGACCTGTACACGGTTTTATTAATTTCGCAATAGAGTCACGAATTAATCCTAACAACAAATATTACATTCGTGCTTTAGTAGTTGACGGTATTACAGACAAACTTCCCGCAAATTTCATTACATTAAATGAAGATATGTCATATTTAAATAATTTACCGCTTGCCGATTTATCCTGGAATGTACCGGGAGAAATTGACGTTGTTCTTGGTGCTCAACTGTTTCCTTATATTTATTTGGGAGATAGGGTTGATTCTGGTAACCGCGCACCACCCGCTATATTAACCAGCTTTGGTTACGTGCTTATGGGAGATTTTGCATGTCATTATGATGCAACCTGCCTACATAGTACTATATCTTCGTTTACCGCGCTTGCTAACGTTGACATTGAGTCAAGTTTACGGAAGTTCTTTGAGTTAGAGGAAATTCCATCTCAACGTTTTATTAGTCCAGATGAATTAGATTGCGAAAATAACTTTAACTCTTCGATTTTATTTAAAGACGGCAGATATTTTGTTGATTTACCCTTTTTCGAGACCCTCGAGTTGGGTAATTCACGCGGTCTGGCTCACCGTCGTCTATTGCGCTCGAGCGTAAATTCGATTGCGTGCCAACCCTACGCGAAAATTATAATAAAACTATCGCCGATTATATAACGCAGGGGTATTTGTCCCAGGTGCCTGACTCTGAATTGACAGAGGAGGGTTACTACATACCGCATCACGCCGTTGTCAGACCAGATAAGGACGGCATCCGTATCGTTTTAGACGCTAGTGCTAAAACGCACTCAGGGCTGTCACTTAATGACATTTTGCATGCCGGACCTAATTTGCAGGCCGACTTGTTCTCGTTGTTACTCGACTTTCGTACATTCCCAATAGCAATGACCGCTGATATAAAACAAATGTTTTTGCGCATCGGAGTAAACGAGCACCATCGTAAATACTTACGAATTTTATTTCGTTTCAGTAGGAACGAACCTATTCGCACTTACAATTTTAACCGCGTACCCTTCGGGCTAAAGCCTAGCCCTTACCTAGCTATGCGTACATTACGCAACTTAGCGTGCGAGCATAGTGACCGCTTCCCTGAGGCTTCTAAACTGGTAGAAACTCAGTTTTACATGGATGATTATGTCGATTCGGTTCCCGATGAACAGACTGCCATGCGATTGTCTCGCGAATTAATCGATTTATTTAAATTAGGCTCTTTCGACCTTGTCAAATGGGCCACTAATTCACCCGCTTTATTGGAGGTTCTTCCCGAGTCTCACCGCTCACCAGTAAATTTTTCTGGCATGGGTAACGATATTAACAATTTTAAAATCCTTGGTTTAACGTGGGATCCTGCTGACGATTACTTTTCTTTAACAACAATCGCTGTAGAAGATAAATGCACAAAGCGCACGATTCTATCGCTAGTTGCCCGCTTATTCGACGTACTTGGCGTTGTAGCTCCAGTTGTGCTGTACGCCAAAATTCTTATTAAGGAACTATGGCTAGCTAAAATAGACTGGGATGAGGTTCCTCCGGAATCCATCATCAGTCGCTTTTCAGCTTTTGCACGCGATTTTTCCGCACTCTCTTTTCTAAAAATTCCGCGCCATATTGGCATTGCGGGAAAAGCCGTAGTGAACATCGTAGCCTTTTTTGACGCGAGCTTCAGTGGTTACGGTTGTTGTGTTTATTTACACATCACTGATCCTGAAGGTAATATCACCGTACGGCTTTTATGTGCAAAGTCAAAGGTTTCTCCAGTTAAAATAACAACGCTAGCTCGATTAGAACTTGTCGCCGCTTTGCTGTTGTCTAAGCTTGTTCGCGTGGTCCGCGATAAACTTTCCGCTCGTCTACCTATTACAGGTGTTTACGCCTTCTCGGATTCTACAATAGCGCTTTCGTGGATCCACTCATCGCCACATAGGTGGTTTATTTTTGTCAGCAATCGTATTGCTAAATTACACGTTAATTTACCTGTCGCTTATATACCTACTCGCCGTAGGGGTCAACGCTCTCAGAAAGTTTACATATGTTTGTTTGTTTGTATGGTTACTAAAGCCATACATATCGAACTTGTATAGGAACTTACATCCGATGCGTTTCTATCCGCCTTCAAAAGGTTTATTTCCCGCCGCGGTCCAGTGTCTGTTATATACTCAGACAATGGCACCAATTTTGTCGGAGCTAAGGCACAGCTCGGCGAAATTTATTCTTTTTTGTTAAACTCCACTGTCCAATCTGATATCAAAAGGGAGCTTCTTAAAACACGCATTGAGTGGACAATGATTCCGCCACGCGCCCCGCACTTCGGAGGCATTTGGGAATCTAACATTAAAACCGTTAAGACACACTTGTATCGAGTCATGGGCAAGCAGTTGCTCACTTATGAGGAACTTTCAACCGTGCTAGTGCAAGTGGAAGGTATTGTAAATTCTCGACCACTTAGTGTTTTATCATCAGATCCGCATCCGGATGTACTCACTCCGGCGCATTTTTAATGTCCAGTCCCCTCAAGTATTTACCTTCTTCTGAATTGACGGAAGAAAGCTTGAACTTAACAAACCGCAAAAGGCTTTTAGATCAGCTTGTATTGTCTTATTGGAAAAAATAGCGAGTTGAATACTTGCACACGCTGCAAGTTCGGCAGAAGTGGGGATCACCCGATCGCCCAATAGAGATCGGTACTGTTGTTCTCTTGGGTCAAGATAATGTACCTCCTTTAACTTGGCCACTAGGCGTTATAACAGAGACTTTTCCCGGATCGGATGGTGTAATCCGCGTAGCTTCAGTAAAAACCGGGTCAGGTACATACAAACGTCCTGTCACCAAGCTGTATCCTTTGCCAACCCAATAAACAATATTTTAGCTGACTCATGTATATATAGATAGTGTATTAATAGGGCATTTATATATAGTTTGTTACGATATAAATCTAACCGCAATTTAACGCACCTGAAATATAATAGTTAATTTCAGGAATTTAATGACAATATTGTTTCAAACCGCTGTTAATAGCTCCTTGATAAAGTAGTAATTTTTTTGAAAGCTCAGGACCTTTCAAGGCGGGGAGTATGGTGTGGCGGCCTTTTCGCCCTTGAACCGCTTTATATCGCGGCGGCATGCGGACCTTTTGATATCAGCTACGTTTTGCCGTCGCACACAAACGGCATGGGCTTTTGCCCCGCAAGCATTCATGCCCCGCAGCGCGGCCACTACGGTCGTGTCTCAGTCCGCATAAATTCAGATTCACGCCCCGCAGCGCGGCTAGTACGATCGTGTCTTAACCCGCATACATCAGAAACATTTCGCATCCCCGCATACATTCACGCATATTCAACACCCCGCAAATATTCACGCATCGCAGCTCGGCCAATTTGGTCGTGTCTCAACATCCCGAAGATACCAGATCCGCAACGCAGAGGTGGCCACCTTGGAATCGCCGACGAAGCCGAAGCCGAAGCCGATTCAGGTGAGCGATTTGGCAATTCATTGGTTGATATCGGTAGCCGCCCCCATCCGCTAACGCGACGGCCGTTTAAGGGACGATTTGGCCTTATCGGCTGACCTTCCACTACGGGCCGTACTACGTTTCCACACCGCACCACGAGAGCGGCTATTTACACGCCTGCCTCTCCATTTTTTGGTCCTTACGAGCCGCATCGGTATCGTATCCCACACCGCATCCACGAGAGCGGCTATTTACACGCCTGCCTCTCCAATATCTATCTAAGAACTAAAATCAATGATGCAATAGAAATAATTACTTCTCTAAAATGGAACTGAATTAGACATGTTGCGAAAATGATGGACAATCACTAAGCGAATAACAGAGTGACAGACAAGACAAGATGCGTACAGAAGCAAAGGACATCCTCCAATACGATGCAATTACACGTAACTAAATACAAAATGTCCAAAACTACAATCAAACGGAAAATGTTAAGAGAGAACTATATTCGACACTGGATAATTATACAGGATTATTATTATTCTTACATTTACTCTAATCGCATTGTCATTTTAAAATTATAATTTTATTTAGTAGAAAACTTTTTTAATTATTTACCAGATAAATTTTTAATTAGGTGCCAATAAAATATGCTATTGTACTCTGTACCGGGAAAATTCAACAGTCTGAAAAAGAGTTGAAATAATGATCAACAAAGCCACATAAAAAAGTTTATTAGAATGGGAAGGTATCTCGGAAAATTTAATATGAGCAAGATTTATGGGAAAATGGAGATTATTAAAAACTCGACAGACACTAAACAACTTAAAGAGCTAACAGTAAAGAACATACAAGTATAGCAAATCTATACAGATGTAATCAAAAAGACGGCCAAAGACACTATTGGACACGAAAACACAAAACAAAAACCCTAGATAAAACAAGCCACTTGGGATACCGTTGAAGAAAGGCAAAAAATCAACATCAACATACTAACCACGGAAAAGGAAAAAACAAGAAACCAACTAAAAAAGAAATAATTGTCAAAAATACCGAAAGTAAAGAAATAAACAAGACAAGACAAATGTTCATATATTGATAGTCTAGCGAAAAAAGCTACCAAAAATAAAGATATGAAAACTCTATAATGTAACAAAAACAATAAACGGAAGAAAATACAAAGCAGTTTCAAAACTAAAAGGGAAAATGGACAGTTATATAAGTTTAATATAGAAATAATAGAAAGATAGGAGAGATACTTCACAGAAATCTACAAAGAAAAGAAAATTGGCCATGAAGTAAACAATATTATGGAAATACAACAACTAAATATAAATGAAGAAAAGCTTACAACAGGCGAAATAGAGCAAACACTTGGGAAATAAAAAATGAAAAAGCTGCAGACATAGATAAAATCCCTATTAAATTGTTAAAAATAGACGGAGAGAGTACAACTGCAATAATGCACATTTTAATAAACAAAGTGTGGTCTGACGAGACCCTTTGACAGTACTGAATACAAGAAATATTGATAATAATTTCCAAAAAAGGATATCTTATACTATACAAAAATTATAGGTTCTATTGCCGACAAGCAAAATTATGACCAAAATAATATTAAACAAGATGAAGTCTGCTATAGATACCAACCTAAGTGAGAACCAAGCAGGGTTTAGAGAAAGACAATCATGTATTGACTGCATCTGCACCTGAAAGATAACTCTAGAACAGACAACAGAAGAAAGAAGTGACATCTGGATAAATGTTATAGACTTTAAGAAAGCCTTTGATAAAATCTTAAGAGAGAAAATGTTGGGGATATATCGAAACTATGTGCTACCTGACAAATATGCATACGAATGATCCTATATGACAATTTTCCGCAAGAATCGAATAGATTGGAAAATTATCAAAGAAAATCAACATACAAACAGGAACTCGGCTAGGCTGTATTCTGTCTCCAGACCTCTTTCTTATCGTCGTAGATTGGGTCATGGGAAATATAGAAAATAAAAAATTCGGAATAAACTGGTGCATTATTAATAAATTATACCTCGAATTCGCAGACGATATTTGCTTACTAGCACCCAATGGAAGGCTAACACAAGACAACCTAAATATGGAGGCAGAAAAGGTGGGCCTAAAAATAAATGAAAAGAAGGTAAACTTCCTTTCAAACACAAACAAAGTAACCGCAGAGGTAACACTTGGAAAACGTAATATAGAAAGAGTATATATGTTAGTTTTTGTTATTTGGGAAATATGCTAGATATTAGATATTAGAGGCACACAAAAAAACATATCTAGAAGAATCGACCTAACACAAGCAACGTTCAATATGTTAAAGAAAACATGAGATTTGAAAAACAGTAAGAGTAAAACAAAATTACGCCTATTCAATACCAACGTTAAGAGTGTGCTGTTATACGATGCAGAGACACGGGTTATTAATAAACAATACGCCAAAAAAAACTACAAACCTTCGTAAATAAATCCCTAAGATATATAAATCAAATATTTTGACCAGAAAAAATATTAAACTACCGGCTATAGAAAATCTCTATTGAAGAAAAAATCAAAATTAAACTTCAAAGTGTGAATGGATTGGGCATACATTGAGGAAGCCACACAATAATATAGCGAAACAAACACTAGACTTCGAAAACCAGACAGACATGGAAAAAAACGTTATGAAAGATCTAGAGCTACAAAATTTAACATGGATACAAGCTAAAAATATAGAGAAGAATAAAATAAAATGGAGAAAAGTAGTAAAGACATACCAACAGCAACGGACCTAACGCACTATGCTCGGGACTAGCAATCCGTGCATCTACTGATGCTTCTGAAACGCTCATAAAACGTTTTTTGGTCCCTTAGAGCTATAGGATTAATAATGATGATAATGATTTCGAATTCAAGATGTCCAAAACCCCAAACAAGTGTAAAATGTTGAGAAAGGCCTATATTCAACACTGGATAACCATAGGAGCTATTATTATTATTACTATTATTTTCATATCTACTTTAATTCGCATTTTGTCATTTTAAAATCATAATTTTATTCAGTAAAGAACAAAGTTATATCATTTAGCAGATAAATTTTCAATTAGTTGCCAATAAAATAGGAATTACTTTTGTGTGCGTTTGATTGCAAATAAAAACAAGTCAAGCAAATTATAATTGAATTCGCAGATCCATCGCGTACGCCCGGTTTTCACATAACATAAAGCAATTATCCGGGACGAAAGCCGGCCTCGCCGGCCCAAAACAATGGGAAACAAACAGCCATCGATTTCTTTGTCGCCGCCGCTCAGTTCGCTGCCCGAGTATTTATTTCGCCGGCATTCTCGCGCAGCCCTAAATTTTTGGATTGTCTTCTGGGAGATTGAACTTAATTCAAATTCTCGGGGGCTTACCCTAAGCTGTACTTTGAATATCTTAAGCAAGCTTCGGAAAAGCCGGATGAAGCCCGGATGCCTACGTGTTCGAACGATTTGGGTCTTACGAGCCTTTGACGCAGCGAACAAGTTTAAGTCTAATTCAGTCGTCGGGAGCTTTATCGGCACGGGATCTTTTATGTGCCGAGCTTTTGCGGTAGGGAGACAGGGTGGTGCGACCACCGTAGCGGCATTATGCTAATACTAAAAAATAAATTTTCAAAATGTTATGTATTGAAAATCATAACTGTAATGTTTAACATCAGAAAAAACATTTAGATCAATGTGGATCGAGCTTTAGTGTCTTTTTTTTATGAAATGAAACCCCCTTCCATATTCAAGAAAATATCATAGTGTCCCAAAAGAAGCACAGAAAAAGTTTTATTTATTTGTTAGTTACCAAAGTTATGACTTCATTTTAAAGAGTAAACATTGCCTTTAAATGTAAAATAGAATATTTGGTAAATGTCCTGCAAGACTTATTTGACACTCTTGAATTCTTTTGATAAAATGTTTGGTCACTATTTTGCATAACTGTGGGTTAACTTAGTCGATAACTCTTCGGTGGTTTGCTTGTAATGCAAGAACCGTTTTTATTTATAAACCACACAGTGTGGGGTCGTAAGATCTTGGTCGTCAATTCACTTCGTTGTTGCAAATACAGATTTTTTTGTTAAACTCCATTGTGTGGTGCTTTTTGATATGTTCAATTGAAGGAACCGGCGGCGCACTAATGTTTCTGGACGCTCCGTCACATTATGATTTGCAGTGGTAATGTTTTCCAGCTGAACGGCTGATATAAGCTCAGCCTATTTTGTTTCCTGTCTGCAACTGAACCTGTTTGTTAAAATTTTTTATTAATTTTTATATCTGATTTATTTGGCGAAATTTCCGAAAATGCCACGGAACTTGTTCACAGTCTCAATGAAACATTTTCGATGCTTGTAATAAATTGCAACAATAAGCGCTCCATATTGATTAACCGCAATGTGTTACTACAAAACGTCATCAAGGAAAACGCAGGAAAAAATAGCCTACAATTTCAAGCATGTGTTTCTTTTAGAACACCCTCTACAAAGAGTGGCCCAAATTAAACGCTCGATTTAAACTTTGCACTGTTTCTTTGTTTTGTAGTCAGCATCATGACCCTTTCACAAGTGTCATCTACGATTATTCTGAGAATTTTTAGAGGTGGTACAAAAACTCTGTCAAACTTTTAGCAGCAATAGTGCACCAAATGAATCAACTGTTCCAAGTTTTATTAAAAAAATGATGAAACTAATGGGTAGCTAATATATATATAACAATATTGTTCTGTGAGAATATTGCCATAGTTTAAATGTCCCTGCAAATCCAAAAACATGGAATTGTGAACAATAATGCGGATATTTTGAGAAGCTTTCTTCAGCAAATACCCACTAATAACCTGCACCTTCATGCGTACAATACTCAACTGACGCTAGCTTAAACTTTGCCATTCCCATCGTCAACAATTTATCAATTAGTTTTAAAGCATTACGAAGTGAATATTCAGTTTGGTCAAAAAATCATCTTTGACAACGAGCAAAATTGTCGTATTTTAGGTTTGGAAAATCCCCGTACATTTTATTGCAATTGTATCTCTAAAGCCTCACTGTTTAGTGTAAATTTTGGATAGGTGCCGTAATAAACTCATACTTCTTTAGTAGTAAAGTCTTCGTGAGGTACCTATCGAGTGTAGGTGTGCCATTAGTCGCGCTCAACTCTCTGACGTGACGGGAATTTTCCAGCCGGTTCGTGTAAAGTGCTTAAATTTTTTCGCGGAAGGAGCAAATAACTCCGATTACTGGTGAATTCAACGCGATGTTCGGCCCCGATAACAGTCCGGATGTAAAAGCAATTTTTGCCGTCAATTTGGATCATAACCGACTGACAGCCATTATAAGAGAAATATCTAAAGGGCGCGGGGTATGTCAATACTCCTCGAAGACTTTTTGGAACGACGTTTACGGGGAAGTACGCGGGCCACTTCTATACCTTCCCTGGTCTTCCCAGCAACCCTCGCTGCCTCATCCGCCATAATTCCTCCAGCAGATTCAACTATCGTCGACTCTGCCACTTCTACCGGAAAGAAATTTCAGGTAAACTATAGCAAGAAACAAGATTTTTAGCCAGCCTATAGGCGTCGCCGTGTCCGCTGCCGAACAAAAGTGTCGATGGTTCCGTCCTTTCCCTTCGCTCCGATACCAACAACCACCACCGACACCTTCGAGGTTCTAAGCGACCTCAAAAATGCCGAAATACTTACTGAGACGCCTGACATCTCTAACTCCAGCTCGAACTTAGCAGTTTACCCGGTGAGTGCTCCATCTCGCGAACAAATTCCTGCAGATGAAAAAGGCCTGGCCTTCTGTACGTAAGGCTATACACGAGAAAAATATCAGGAATGTGATAAATGAAATCTTCGCCCATACTGCCACATCCGATAATTACAGGTGCTTAACTCGCTTTCCAGACAACCCGAAAATCGAGCACCACTATCACTTACTCATAGCAGACAAACTACTCCGGACCGTGATTCGAACCGTCTCGGAGCATATCACCGAGAAGGAGGTGAAGCAACAATAGCATTCCCATCCTCACGGAGCGAAGAATGAGGAAGGGAACCCACCGCCGTCCGATGCTGCTCATGTTCCTCAAATTTGAGCAGAATGATAAGGGCACGATAATTTTTAACGTAAGAGCATCTTCAATGTCGTTGTTACAGTGAAACAACCACATAAGAAGAAAATGATCATAAATAAATGCTATCGTCCCCAGCGGTCACGCGTAGCGTTGATATTGCGTCTACCCGAAATGTGTGAAATGCGATGAAAACCATCACTCCGGGGCTAACTCGTAACCTGTGCCAACCGCCAGGGCTTCCATCCAGCCAGCTTTTGAGGATATTCTGTTTTCCCCAAGCCGGCACTTCTCCAAAAGACAACCGCACCTGGGTGAAGTTGTATAGCAGGATGAATGTTCAAGCAGACCCACAACAGCAGCCAGCTCTATAGTGAACACAACAGAACATTCAAGCTCAGCCAAAATACCAAGACGGGATTACTATCGTGGGATTTTTCTAGAACGTAGACCTTCTAGTTTTCTGTAAGCTTTCATCATCATTGTGGTGGTCACCTAGAATACCACGAACTTTCTCGAGGTGCTCGAAGTGCTGATGTCCTGCAACGATGACACCACCGCCATCCTTGGCATATTCAGAACTCCTTGAACACCTAGATCACTTAAGCTTTCGCCTCCCCGGAAGCGCTTTAAAAGGTATACCAACTTCCAACGCCAGGGCTTACCAGAGAAAAAAGTTTAAGGATTTAGACTCAGGTACTTCGAATGCCTGAAATGTCAACGGTCAAGCTTTTTCCAAAATGATGGAAATGCTGTAGTTGTGAATGGAGATCGCTACTACTACACACCAATTAGGAAACATGGATCTGGAATAGATGTGCTTTTAGCAAGATAGTGTTGCCATACAATTTGAGCAAAAGTTGATTTATTGCACCCGTAATTTCTTGATCGCGCAATTTACGAAATACCATCATCTAACCAGCAAAATTTTGTGATTTAATACCGTGCGATTTTTTGTGGGGTTACCTACAATCCAAGGTATACATCAACAATCCACAAACAGCTGACTACCTCAAGAATACTTTCCGGCGTATTATTGATGAAATTGATCCGAACATGTGCGAAATTATAATCAAAATTATTTTTCTTAAAGTACGAAGATTTGCAACCGACCCCGAGGTGGCTATTTGTTAGACATATTTTTTATATTTAATCAAAGATTATGTACCTTAATACTCAATAAAAACCTAGCCATTAAATTAATTAAAGAATCATTTTATTTAAAATTTAAATTTATTGTTAACTTAAAATTGTAAAATTGGCGTTTAAATAAGTTTTATCTGTGATGAGCTATAAGAACTGATATTGTCCCACTGTTCCACAAATTATCCTCTATAGTAGTTTAAAATGGTTGTGTGGTTATGTTTGTCTGAAATCCTATATATTTAATAAGCCAAACTCCTCTACAGTTTCAAAATAGTTTTAAAAGAAGTTTAGATATTTGTCTTACTTGTTCAAATATCCATCTAATGGGTACTATTAACTTTCTACAGCGAAGCTTAAAGTTGAAAGTTAATGAGATTATCATCCTGTCTGTCTGTCTGTGTGTCTGGAGACAAGATAACTTTCAATCTATCCAACACATGCACTTCAAACTTGGCATACAACACATCTTAGGTTAGTACCTTTCATGGGATTGATTTTCAGCCAAATTGGTTAACGGCAACTGGAAGTGACCGTTATGATTTCGCACCACTGTAGAAAGTTTCCTTTACAGTATTACACCGTTCTTGTTTTTATTGTTACGCTTTTAAACATAATTCATATCTTACTATTACAACAGTATCATCCAAACTTAATGCAGATACTACAGCTAATCCTACAAAAGTGGTCAGAAGATGTTTTAAATATATGTAATCGTGTACACGTGTGCCGTAAACAAACAATTTCTTTAAAATACACTCTACCTCGCTTTGCAGGTTACAACTCATTTGTTTTGTTATAGGGAAAGAAAATGGAATTCTTTTATAATAAGTACAAAGAGGTTTTAAGCGTTGTTCGTATGTCTTAAAGACCCGCAAATATGTATTTCAGCGGTAATGCTTTATTTGTATGTTTTCTAATTTTATGAAAAGTAACCAAAACAATATTAGAAAATAAAAACTAAAATAATTGACCAATAAAAAAAGAGATAAACGACTTCGACCATAGTACAATTGTTTGGGAAAAAACCAAACTGGACAATTCCCCAAAGTCTTCTAAAACATACGAACGAGGATTTTAAAATAAGGCTCGTGGAAACCAAACGACATTTAAAAACCAACAACATTACTAGGTAAAGTACAACAGTGGAACTAAAACCCCTGTAAAAACGACGCTTGTTAAGAAAGCAAACATTTAGGGAGCGATTAGTACCATGTCATATTTGTTGATAAGGCATTTCTTTGGACTTGGTTTTCTTTAAAGCCAATTTAGTTCATATGTTGGAACAATCTATTCCAACGATTTATTAAACACTACTTTCTATCCATGTTTGGGGTGCTTCGGTAAATAAAAATTTTGAAACAATACATCTCTTGTTTTTCGCATTTGTTTATATTCTTGTTTTCTAAATCTTATTTGAACCAAGCCACTATAACTTTCTTGTTTTTATTACCATTTATTTTTATAATACGTCTAATAAAAATATACCTCTATAATTACACTGTATTTAGTCTTTCTTTTTAAATAGAGGCACTATTGTTGCACTTTCTCTGCGTTTTCTTCTTTTCAAATTGTTTTTGTTAACTCCCAGAGTTTATTTTTTATTCTCTTCCTTCCATACTTTTTCCAATTCTTTTGTGAGCTCATCATTTATATCTCCATTTTCTTCCTTATTAAGCATTTCGTAAAAATGTTCTTTTCATCTCTCTCTGATTTTCTCTTTTTTTGATTCTCCTTCTTTATCTTTAATACATAAAATATGTTTATAAATTTTTTCCCTTTTTTATCTCTGTAGAAGTTTTTTTTTTCTATGATAATAGTTTTCGATTTCTGTAACTTCGTGTTCGTTCTTAGTCTACTTTTTTCCTATTAATTCTTTTGTCGCTGTTCTTTATATGCCTCTTTGTCTCTTTCTTAATTTGTTTGAAGAGCCTTAATTCGTAAACCCTCTCTCAGTTTTGTCTCTCTTACCTGTCGCACCTGTCTTCCTCTTTGTGATGTTGCTTTAGTAGTATGACTTTTTAGTAGCTTTTATAATAACGAATTCCATTTTTCCCAAACTTGATCTACATCTTGTAGTACTACTTCATCTGTATCATAATATGCTTGCATTATTTAGTCTTTGTCGTTTTTGAAAGTTTATCTTTTGTAGCTAATGCATATCCAACATTTTTCTTCTTTTCTGCTCTTCTTTTAACTCCTTACTTTTTAACTCTATTCCTACTACCTTACATTTTGTATTAATCTCTGCTGTATTTTAATCTATTATAACGTGATCGGTTTGATTTATATATCTTCCATAAGGGAATACTCGAGTTCCATTGTATATTTATTCTCTATTAAAACTTGTCTCCAAATTTTTTTCTCACCAGTGAAAATGACTAGAAATATACGGTTAATTTTAAAAGACGCGGAAAATATTTTTGAATTTGTAATACAGATAGCAGCGAGTGTTGTTTTATATAATTAAAATAGCGACGTTTAGTGTTTAAGAATAACGGTGTAATCATCTGTTTTCTCCTTCAGCGTGTGTGAATACATTATAGAAGTTAAAAATGTGCGTTTGTGGCTACAAAAGTTTAAATAATATCGAGTTGTGCAACAATGAACCAAAGCAGCCTCGGTCGCAAACCAGCCGAACCAAAACCATGATTGCGTGAGTGGAGCAAGTCGTTATGGAAGACCGTCTATTAGGTGTCCGTAATGTCGCCTCTAAATTTGGCATCTGGTAGTGTCTGTGCGGTCCATTTTGCATAATAACCTAAAAGTGTGGAAAGCTTCTTCAAGGTGTGTCCCACAAATGCTGACTGACGGACATAAAGCTGCGCCGGTGGCAGTGTCTCAAAACATGTTGACATGTGGTGCCTCCATAAAATTCCAACTATGAAAGACACTCTTCGTGGCGGCTCACGTTATAATAAAGCCGCTGTTGCGTAGGCAATTTTCTTGTGAAAAAGGCATACCCCTAGGCATCTAAACAGATATTGCGTTGAGAAGTAACAAGAAGTTTCAAGATTCTTAGGTAAGTACTTTTTCAGAAAAAATTTAGAGACCTTAGAACTTAAATAAACTTCGTTTTTTTTAATTTTTTATTTATTGCCAGATCAACAAATATTTTTGTTACATATAGCATAGATAACGTAAACAAAATACAATAAGATTAGACTAACTTGAGTCACAAAATAATGATCACAATGAAGTTAAATGTTGATATTAGCTTAATGGTTAATTGGATTTGTTAGTACAATATACTGGGGTAATTTTCGTTGAAGCCTGGTATGAATGTTCGTTTTAAAGAGTTTATAATGAACCGCGCCACTACATGCATTTGAGTTTAAAATGAACTTTTCCGTACATTTTTTAATAAACCGATCGACGGGTAGGATGCCTAACTCTTCATGCAGCTGAGTGTTACGTATGTAAAACACACTTCTTATAAATGCTCCCGTTTTATTTTGCGCGTATATCACCTACAGGTATAATTTTTTATTTTTAATTTTATTGTATATACCATTAGATCTCCTAATGTCTTTTCCGTTGGGCGTATATATTGAGAAATATTATGTTTTTTTGTTTTATTTTTATGAGACAAATTTTATTTGATATATGTACGAATTTATCTTTTTCTTTCACCTTTTACTTACTAAGAAACCAACTACGAATCTCCTTGTTTTCTCGCCATTCGTAAAACGTACATGTGCTTAAAGTTAAGCGCTTCCTATTTCTTCTATACATATTTTTTGTATGGCTACTAACTTCATTTTGTATAGTTTTGCAACATATTTTAAATTTTTATCGCTCCTTCATAAGTCCCACGTACATTCCACGTTTCTACTATATACAAATTTATATCATAAAATATTCTTGAGAATATATATATATATATATGTATATAAATGTTTTTGTAAGTGCTTTACGATTTGTATTTGATTTCTTAAATAATTTTTTTAAGTTGACGGGATGCTTTTATGGAACTAACTGTATTTATTAAAATTTGTAAAAAATACTTAAAAAATGCTAAAATGCTGATGAATTCTAAAAATACCCTACAACAAACCGTGATAAAAATTACAAAATACATTACGGAATGACAGACCTATCGTATACGGAAATTCAAATATAAGGGGTTGGGGCACTGATGGAAAGAATAACAATTTATTGATTAAATGGAATAGGAATGGGTCGCAAATAAATTGGATTGCTTCTGCAGGAATATAAATTAGATACAAAAAGAAATGGATATTATCATCTTGCTGCTCTATGCTTTATTGTTATTTCAAGAAGCGTAATACGAAGACAAACTCACATCTACATTTTTATAATTTAGCAAATAAATTTAGTTAAATAAACAAATTTCCGGAAAAAAGCATCAAAGCACAAAAGAAAATATATAAGAAAGCTGATCTATCGCCTGCTTGAATGTCTTCGGAGCTTTATTTTAATTAGCCCATTCCACGAACTCTCCAATGAATACAAAATGAAAAAGGAATGAAGCTGCTGAAACAAACAGGCCGTGGGAGGCGCGGCGCTCACGGAAAATCCTGCTACAAGCGCACGGCACAGCTCAGGGTCGGATTTAGAATCTGCAGACCTCTAGACTAAACTGGTAGTGCGGACGCTACCGGGAGGGTATGGAATGTATAACAAATGTAAGTACAAGATAAAAAAAGGAATGTACTAAAGTCTATTCAAATTAAAATTTTGTCAATATGTGGTGCGGACCCCTAGGCTGCGCGTTTAAATCCGGACCTGGCGCAACTAATCGCACCCGGGACGCTCAACGGACGCAGTTTTATATTTAAGTCTGAGGTGGGGCCAAAATATCAATGTGGTACCAAAATAATGTGGCATTCATTAGCGCGTTACGAAACCGTCTACAACCGAGCCGATAGAAGCGTTGACCGTCCAAATATCGCTTTGTAAATACGCGAATTCGCCGCCGTGCCAATATTTGCAATGCAAATAAGCCCAGCCGACGAAGATGCTCATAGATCTGTATTTAATAGCGTTTAACTGGCTGCCAGGAGAGGGATTAATTATCCCCTGTAGCACGTTTTCCCATCAGTCAATACTGCTCTCTTCTTTCTAGCGTTAAACACAATTTCAACCCCAAAACAGGTTTCAGAAAGCTTACAGCGGTATATAAAAGAAACATTGTTTTTAAGGTAGTTATAAAGAAACAAACGAGTCGTCTATTTAAAAAAATCTTTTCAACGAACTTAAAAAGTTCGTTACTGAATTCTATATGTCTGTCGGTCTGTCTGTCGCTGTCACAAAATTATGGATTTTTTAAAATTTTTAAATGGATTCTTACAGGAAATTTTACGCTGATTTCAAAATCGAAATCAAAAAGTTTCTATCTCGAATAGTTTTCGAGATATTCGACTTCGAATTTCGGGAAAATTTCGACATTGCGATTTTATGAGTAATTCTTAAAGAAAATTTTACTCTGATTTCAATAATGAAATCGAAAAAATTCTATGCCGAATAATTTTCCAGATATTCGATTTCGAATTTTCCCGAAATTCGAAATCTAAATCGAAAGGTTTTTTTAAGTTCGTTCTGGGATTGCTTACAGAGCAATCTCTTCCCGGTCCCATGTTTTAATATATGATATTTAATATATAATATTTTTTAAAAATAATGTCATTTAAATGTGATCATGCATACTCTTTCAAAAGAGAAGCAAAATTTTTGAAAATTGCGTGGCACTAGTCTTCATAATGGCTGCCATTTCTTGATGGATATTTTCTTGAAATCAAACAATAGAGACCGGATTGCTGCTGTATACTCTTGACTTTAAATATGGCCACTAAAACAATTTGGGATTCAAATCAGGAGGCCAATTTATATCAACTTTTCTGTAAATTAATTTTTGGAAGGAAATTTTGCGAAACCGTGGTAGAGACAAGTTAGAAGTGTGCGATGTTGCTCCATCCTGCTAAAGCTATGTTTTTTTATTATAACCAGCAAAATTTTGCAATTTAGCTACTAAGAAATTGTTCAGCAACTCGACATAATACTCTGAGGTCAATTCTATTTGTTGACGTAACCATTGAAGTAAAAATATGCCATATCCGAAAACAAAATGTCGTTAAATAAATTAAAATGCTCAGTTACACAGTAAACGAATTGAAACCTCTGATTAACATCGTTGAGCTTTAAATCTTCCACCAATTGAAATTTATAAGGGTACAGACACAAATCTCTGCGTAGAATGCGTTGTAATGATGATCTAGGCATGTTTAAAACAAATGTCCATTTACGAACAGTTAGGTGAAGAGTTTCGTGAACGAACTGTAGTACGTTTTCGTCACTTGATGACCTTGGTCGTCCCGACTTAGATTTATCCAGAGTTGGATCTTTTTCTTCGAACTTACACACCCATTTTTTGACAAGAGAAACATTTGGCACTTGAAATATGTTAGCAAACCATGATGGTTACTAAACTTTCTTCGTGTAATAATCGCCAAATCATTGTTTTTGTAAATTTTACTACCAATTGTATAATATATATATATATATATATATATATATATATATATATATATATATATATATATGTGTGTATGTATATATAGACACACTGTTCCTTCACCTAATTTAGTTTTGACATTGCTCTTCTTGTAGATTTCTAGAGCTCAATATCTTCTTGACGTTTATTTCAAAGTTATCTAAAGTTTTTTCGCTTTTGTTTGTCTGAGAGCCTCCATTTCCATGTTGCTTTTAATGACCTATCTTACCCAATTTGTAACATATTCATACCAGATAAGTTTCCTTTCTACTTCTTCCACGATTGTGTTTCAGACAAATACGTTTCCTACTCCTTCTAGTCTCGATATTCTACAAGACTGTTGTAGTGAACCCATTTCCATCGCTGCTAGTCATTGTATTTCCACTTTAGTTTATCTGCATATTTTTGTGCCATATGTTATGCTTTTTATTATTGTATCGTAAATGTTATATTTTCTTCTTATACTTAAATCTCTATATAATCATAAGCGGTTCAGCCATTTCTTTGCTTCATTGTCTCTTACTCTCTTTTTCGCCTCGCTCGTTCTGTTCTATTTTTACATTTAAGTAATAGGTGGGAGGGTAAGGAATGGCGCCAACATCCAGCTACTCAAATGTCAACCCCACCTGCACGTGGTACCCTCTGCTAGAAAACGAACGGGGCTCTGACGACCCAGCATCGGGGGGTATATCCTGATACCAGTTGTCCCGAGGGAACGGGGTCCTCGTCGTCGGGCTAATCACCCATACGAGGTAACTAGATTCAGAGAACAATCACTAGCCTCGGACATGGACGGATGCATGGAAAGCGACCAAAGCGAGAACAACGGACTAGATTAGGAATATGGAATATAAGGGGGTTAAATGGAAAGCAGGTGGAGCTGATAGAGGAAATGATAAGATATAGGGTCAAAATATTAGGACTATCAGAAGTAAAGAAAAAAGGAAGTAAAGAAATAATGATGGACAAAGTATACAAACTTATATACTCAGGTGTACCATTAGGAGCGAGAGCAAAAGAAGGGGTAGGTTTCCTAATAAGTAATGAACTAACTAATCAAATGACGGGCTGGAAAGGCATTAACTCACGAATAACTTTGAATGAAGAAGTAGCACTAATACAAATCTATGCACCTACAGAGGACGCAGATATACTAGAGAAAGAGATGTTTTACACAAGTTTACAACAAACATACGAGAAAGCTAAGGAAAGATCAAGACACGTTATCGTCATGGGGGATTGGAACGGCAGAGTTGGGAACGACCCTAGAAGAGGAAATGGAGTATTGGGGAAGTTCTGTACAGACAGGATAATAAACGACAACGGCAACAGAATGATAGACTTTTGTATCACTAATAGGATGTTAATCGGAAATAGTTGGTTCAACCACAAGGACATACATAAGATCACTTTCACAGCAGACAATCGAAATGCTAGGAGTATAATAGACTACTACACCTACACCCCAGAAACTAAATATGCTATATTAGATGTAAAAGCTATAAGAGGAGCAGAAATAAATTCCGATCACAAATTAGTCACAGTAGATACAAGATTCTATGCGAGAGTACCGAAACCACCAGAAAAGGAGTACCAGAGGATAAAGACGGAAGAACTAAGGACAGAACAGAAAAAATAGAATACCAGCATAAAATCAACGAATTGTTAAGACAACATGAAAGAGAGGAAGAGCAAAGAGATCAATGGACGATAGACGAAAGATGGGAGAGACTCAAAACCACAATAATAAAAGCAGCCATAGAGGTATGTGGGGAAAAGAGAATTAGCCCAAAACAAAAAAGAACAAAATGGTGGAATGAAGAGATAAAACAGAAAGTCAAAGAAAAGAAGAGGGCATGGAAGAAATATCTGCAGACGAAAAGAGAAGAAGACAGGCAAAGCTATATAACATTGAGGAACGAAACAAAGGAAATAGTTAAGGAAGCAAAGAATATAGCATGGGAGGACTTTGGAAAGGAAATTGAGGAGAAATTCGAGATAACACTAATAACAAGAAAGAGTTTTGGACGACAGTCAAACAACTAAGGGAAAATATGGCAAAACAACATGGTGTATAAAAGATAAAAACGGAGTCATGGTCACAGAAGAAAGCAAAATCCTAGATACAAGGAATGAATATTACAAAGATAAATTTAAGGCAGAAGGAATAGAACCTGAGAGGAGAAACATAAGGCAGGCCCCAGCAGAAATGGAGGGGGAACAAATAATAACCACAGAAGAAGTAATAGAAGCAATTAACAGACTGAAATTAGGAAAATCGGCCGGAAAAGACGAAATCAGCCCCGAGATGGTCAAATACGGAGGTGAAAAATTGGGAGAGTGGATTCAAAGAATATGCCAATAAGCCTGGGATGAAGAAGTCATACCTAAAGAATGGGAGGAGAATATAATCGTCCCAATACACAAAAAGGGGAATACTAATGATTGTGATAACTACCGAGCCATCTGCCTGTCATCATGTATACAGAAGATATTCTCGAGAATAATTGAGACACGGATCAGAAGTTACGTGGACAATGAATTACAAGAGGAACAAGCGGCATTTCAAAAAATAGACAAACACAAGATCACATACACACTATAAGAGCGGCGACGGAAAGGAGATTAGAAGAAGGAAAACCATTATACCTGGCATTTTTAGACATAAGTGCAGCCTTCGACAGTATACCAAAGAGGATTATATGGAAGGCCATGGAAGAGACAGGAGTACCCGACAAACTGACCAAAGTCACAAAAGCGTTATACAAAAAAGTAATAGAACAGTCAGAATAAAGGAGAAGGAGTCGAAGAGCTTCAACATAGAAAAAGGAATTAAACAAGGAGACTCCCTTAGTCGTCTCCTATTCATTATAGTTATGGACCAAATTCTAAAGAAGAGTAAACAGAGATCACTAAATTTAAAATTGGGGCACTGGAGAATGGAAGAAGTAAACCTCCAAAGCCTGGTGTATGCAGACGATATTGTGCTACTGGCGGACACAGCCAGGAAATCACAAGCCTCAGTCAATAAGTGGAACAACAGTATACAAAATGCAGGAATGAAAATTAATGCAAAAAAAAGCAAAATCATGAAAATTAGTAAACAAACAGGCAATGAGGATGAAGACATGAATATTAGATGCGGACAGAACACCCTAGAAGTAGTAAAACAATATGAGTACCTGGGAGTAATATTAAGCAATGATGGGACATTAGAACAGGAAATAAGAAACAGAACATCAAAAGCAGCAAAAGTATACTACCAGATAAACACAACACTGGTAAATAAAAAAGAATTGAGAAAAGAAACAAAGTTACACTTATACAAAACAGTATATGTACCAACACTGATATAAGGAGCGGAAACTTGGCCCATGCAAGACAAACACAAAAGTAAAATCACCGCCTCAGAAATGAGGTATTGAAGGCGAATAATGGACAGGACCAGAAGAGATAGAGTGAGAAACATAATTACAAGAGAAGAGCTAAGTGTAGATCCGCTGATAGAAACCATACAAAATAGACAGCTGCAGTGGTATGGACATGTGGTACGTATGGACAGCAAGAGGCTCCCAAGGAGGATCATGGAAGCAAGAGGAGATGGGAAGAGAGGAAGGGGTAGGCCCAGAATAAAATGGATAGACAGTATTAAAACTGTGGTACAGCAGAAGGGAAGGAACATCGAGGAAGTAAAGAGGATGGCGCTCAACAGAAAGGAGTACCAAAAATGGATCGAGGACCCGACACCGTAAGGTACAAGGGAAAGGACAAAGAAGAAGAAGAAGTAATAGGTGGCGCAAAAATCACCACCCTATCGGAAGATGCTCTTATTTTTGCAAATAGCGTCTCAGGTCATCGCCATTTTGATATTTGCGAAGTAAACAGAAGCAGAATACACGTAGACAAATTATGAATTGCTGTACTCCTCAATTACGCGGAATAGTTGTGTCAATGGTATTGACAAATAATCGATCGGTGGTTTTGGCCCAACGTGAATTTCATTATCGATTGGCTCGCCGTGTGGCACCAACTGGGCAAATGCTGAGACGTTTAGCCGTTCGCCTCGAGCAGACTGGCTCGATACGTGCTAGCAGCATACGTGGCCGGTCCCGAAGCTGCCGCTCAATCGAGAATATCGCTGATGTTGCTGCAGATGTCCAAGAGGACCCTCACACATAACCCAGTCGGCAAGCCAAGCAATTTGGCATCAATAGATATTTTTTACAAAAAAACAGTGTTTTGTGCGGTGTTTACGGAGGAAAGGTGACTGGCCCACATTTTTTTGAGGATGGCGAGCGATATAGAACATGATCAATGACTTCTTGTTATCGCAAATTGACGAATTTTGGCTTGGAGAACATATGGTTCCAGCAAGACGGTGTAACCGCACACACTGCACGAGCGGCAGTGGGCATTTTAATCAAGCGTTTCTCGGCTGCTTAAACTCTCGTTTTAGTGATTTGCGAGATCGACCGATTTGACGATTCCAGACTACTTTTTTGGATTTCCTTGAAATCACGGGTTTATACGAACAAGCCACAGATCTTGGCATTTTTAAAGAAGAACATCTGACAAAAAGTGGAAAATTTATCGCTAAAAATTTTGAAAAGAGTCATGAGAACTGCTGTGAAACGAGCCAGAATGTGCATCTCTCTGACCGATATTATCATCGCGATTTAATGTAAAAAAATTAAACGTTTAAATAAATATAATCAACAAAAATAACCAATATTTTTATTTATAAACAAAGTTACTGCCTTAAGAAATTGAGTGATAACTTTTACGCCACCTTGTATTTGCGACCCCAACGTATTGTTATTCTTTTACAATATTTTTAATTCAAAAATCTCTGATGTTTTTCTTATACACAAATATATTGTTTAACTTAAGTTTATAGTTAGATCTAACCTTCTGATATTCCTCTTTTATATTCAAATTGTATATTCTAAATATTCTTTATTTTATGCTAACAAAATTTGATTGTCAACGAATTGAAAGGTTGGATTATTCCCATGGATACCCATGCCTACACACTTGCTTTTCCAGTTTTTAAGACATATTCGCGAATATTTTAAATAAAGTAGGAGTTAAGCAGTACGTCTGTTCGGGACCCTTATTTGTTTTAATTTCCTTCGTCACCGTATTGTCTATTTTAATTTTCATTGTAGTGTTTATCTATAGTTCTTAGGTAATTTAGTTAATGTATTATTTAAATTTTTTTATTTTAAGTCTTCCTATAGGTTTACTATAAGGCCGTTCTAGTTCATTTTAATTAACGAATAATAAATGCAGATTTGTTTCAACATTAATTTTTTTCTATTATTTGTTTGCACCAAAATAAATAATCCACTTTGTTTTTTTTTCTTGTTGACCATCGATTTGTTTTGTCACTTTTTTTACCACTCTACCATATAAACGAATAAACCTAAATTATAATGTGATTCTTCTGTAGCAATCGCAAGTTAACCTATTTTGTCGTTCTACGGGTATTTTTTGAGTAGTAATATTATAATTTGTTTTAAAGTTTCTACCCTGTTCTTAATAATTCTGCTGTCACATTTACGAGAGCACTTACTTTGTTGCTCTTTACTGATTTGTTAACTCATTTTAATGTAATTTCTACGGTGTTTCTTTTGGATTTTAGTATAATATGTATGTTACTCTATTGCCTACTATTTTTTTTAATTAAAAGATTTTCTAAATCGGTTTTCCATTGTGCAGTAGATATTAGTAGGTTATTTATACTTTTGCCTACTCTAATCTTATTAATAAACCTCCACCTTTTTTGTTCCTGATATATGTTTCACTTTCTCTGTCTCACATTTTTTGATTTTATTTAAATCCTAAATTTTTCTATATATTGTAAACATTTTCTTTTGTTTTAAGCCGTTTGAAGTGCGTTTCCTTATTCCGTCCTATTTTTTTCCTATTTTGTCGGTCCACTGCATATGTTTTCTAACTTTTTATCGTCTATTCTTTCCAAAATTCTGCTGGTTGTACCATGAACTGCTTGTTTAATACTTTTAGGTAGTGCTGCTCTTCCCTTAAAGTGTGCATTTTTTTTGTAACATTAGGTCTAATCTTTGTTGATGAAAGTCTTTGATATTGTCCTCTTTTAAGCTCCCTAAATTGCATTTAATTATTTCAAAAAATTTTTATTCTCTTTTATTTGTAAATAGATAATACAATTTTCTTTGTAACAAGTGGTAGTTTGAACCACTTTTTAGCTCTCTATTCATTGGGTCTTCCAGCAGTTGTATTAACGATGTTTATTGTATTACAATGTAGTCGATGATATCTTTATACTTAATAAATTGTTTGTAATTTTTGTTTTCCCCAAATTTTTCTATTATTTTATCTTACTCGTATTATTTTACCTCCTATTCGTACATTAAAATTACATATAATTATTTCTGTTGCCTTACACTTTATCATAGAATTATTTTTTGATAAGTTATTTCGTTTTTCCAATTTTTCTTTTTTGCTTCGGTTAAAATTGTGATATCAATATTTAATTTCTTTATTTCGCGCACTATACCGGTCATCTTTGTTCTAATACCTTATACGTTCTACGTTGCTATATTCGTTATTACTATCAGATCAAAATTAGCAGGTACGTTATTCACATATATCCTTAAGTACATTCAAAGAATAAACATGGAAAAATATGACTAATGTATTTATTTAAAATTTGATAATTTTTTTCGATTCTTATGCGTAACTCACATTAAATTTTGTATAAATTTACATCATCTCTTTACATTACAAAATTTACGTACTCTTGGGGCTTGCCACAATGGCAATGTGCTAATCTTCACCATAATCTTCCGAATGATGATCATTTGCACATTTAATACGCTGTGGTAGAGCATCTTAAAAGAACTGAATAGTGATGATGCTCACAACTCCCTTTGTAAGGTTATTGCACGTTGACAGCTCACTTCATCTCTACGAAAACCAGTGCGCTTACGCCCACTCTTTTTAACTAGGTATAATAGATGCTATCGGCATTTTTTATGTAAGTATTCAGAAAAGCATATCCAATGGTACAGAGCAATAAAAAAATACTGTAGTGTAACAAAGGTCAGTATCGTTTTTTATATTTAAATAATGTAGAATTTTTCAATCAATTGGGACCTTTTTAAACAAAAAATTTTAGATGCCTTCTTCAAGCTCGTCCACATTATACATTCATTTCATTTGTTAGGTGTGCAGCTCTTCAATCGCTGCCCCACCATTTAGAACTAATTTTCAAGGTACAATTTCCCCAAAGTTTCCTCAAACAAAAAGCATTACTTTCTTCTCAAAACGGCATTATTGAAACACGGGAGATATTTGATGACCTAATTAGAGCCACTGATTATCTGCGCAAAACGATCCATTTCTCATCGCAAGTAACAATTTGGCGCCAGAAAGGACTGTCTGGTAGATTCTTATAAAGTTGATGGTAAATATAGACTCACTTCAGAGCTTGATTAGATTTCAATTCGTGTAGAATGACCTAAGGACTAAGAGCATACTCCCAGAGTCAAGTGCACGAAAGTGCCGCCAAATTGTTTAATCTGACAAACCGAGCTCCTTTCAAAGCTTTCTCACAAATAACTGGCGCTCTTTTAAAACGCGGTTTGTATTTCAGGTTAAAAGTACCTTTTTTAAAACGTACTGGTAGCGGCGACAGCACTCAAGTTTTTGTTATGGTAGCGAAAAAAAGGACGTACTTATAAACTTTATCTGATACGATTTTTGAAAAGGAAGTGCGTATATAATAAGTTATATACTAAAATGTTTAAATATGCTTTCGAATGTTACCAAAATTACATTACATTGTCAACTAATTAAATATGAAAAACTATATAATCTTATTACAATTTACTGTTATCCTCTTTTACTTATCACATAATCTCTGATAAACTAGTAATCACTCAGAGAAAAATAATTATGTAGTCTGTAACATACTTGTTGTTTTTGTGTTTTTGCTAAATTTTATTAGTAGCTCTGTACAATACCGTAGGTTTCAAAAAATACTAAACAAAACATTATAAAATTTGTCCGATACTTTACCTGTACATCCCAGTTTTCCGCTTTTATAGCTCTAAAGCGGTCATAAAGAGAAACAAGCTAGAAAAGATTTTATTATACTCGCCAAGATTTTTTTTTACTAAATAATCCATGTAAACCTAGTTTTTTTTCTAAATTATTACCTATTCTTCAGAAAACAAAAAACTTAATACCAGCTGTATTTCTAGTACCAGCACTCCTCTGCGGAAGGCAGTAGCAACGCCAACTATTTGTTAGCTTATTGTTGTTATTAATGACATTGATCGTGCATAGAACACTTAACTTTGTAGCAACCAAAATATTTAGTGTTGTTTACACAAAACCACTTAACACTTTAAAAATAACTCAATTTGTTATATTCTACTTCAAAAAAATTTTTGTGTCAAGCAAACCATATAAAGGGGCAGTGAGTCTCCTAGCCCTTTTCGACATCTTTTTAAGTGATCTGAAAAAATTGTTGCAATAGACGATGTATTGATTCGAGAATTAGTTTTGTACATAAAGATTCGAAACAAATCAAACCCTTAGTGTTGACAAAGAGTTATCGATTAATTAGACAAGAATATAGATATAAATAATTAAAAATATAGTGCATCCTGAAACCGAAATTCCTTGCAACTGGAGCATTACGGATAAATTGGACCAATCTGATTTGTATCAGTTCATTTGTTAAAGTAAGTAGGGTAAAAACTAAGGCTCTGCAAGCAGAGTCAATGTTTCGAAATTTTAGACAAACAGTGGTTTGTAAACTATCTCTATTTCCGTTTACAAATCTGTGGCAATTCTTAGTTAAGCGTCTAAGTGCTAAAAACGGTTAAAACTGCGCCAATTTTAGAACTGTGATTATTGCAAGATAAAAATTTAGAAGAAAATTGTGTAGTTTTGGAGTGTTTGATTATAGATGAAAAACATTTAGACAAATCTGCATAAAGATATAAAAAAAACTAAGGAAAGAGGGTAGTAAAATATTTGTCCTATCGATAAAAATAAAAATACAGAGCAAAACATTGTCAGGAAAAAATTTTTACTATACTGCCATTAGCTAAGCTACTCTAGCAATGGAATCCATTAATTATTGGAACATACCTCCTCTATTTTTGGGAAATAAGATGAAAACAGGAAAATCTTATATTTTTGGATTTAGCGAGGACAGTTACCGTGATATCATACCAAATCGAACCAAAGTTACTATTTTATTTTCTAACCTTAGGATATTGCAGTGAGCGGTCGTAAATACAAGCCTAAAATATTATTAAGTATTAGAATTCAGGAAATAGAGATGTCGATAACATAGACAAAGTGGTATCACACTATTCCATCAAAATAAAAGTTAATGAAGGCCTGTTATAATGTTTGCCAATATAATTAATATAACCACTTTAGCTTCTCATCTTATATATAGAGAGAATAACCCACAGAAAGCTGTCGTAATTTTGTACAGAATCTTGCAAAGGAGTTAGTTATAAGAGCAATTGAGATTACATGTTACAAAGACCCGTTCATCACATAGAATTTTGTGAAAGTGGTGTGCAGACTAGCGATTCGACCGATCATCTTCAGGCAAGAGGAAAATGATATATTTGTTAGTCTAATGCAATACAAAAAAATACAAGATCTTGTTTTATTTTTCTTATGTGGTGCATTTTCTAAGCACCAATAAACAATAAATTCCCATATTAATCAACCGCTTTCATCATAATAGGGATATCTGTGCAAGTGGCGCCTGGGTGCCTTGTTATTGGGATAAGGCGCAAAATCTTTTCTTAAAAAAATATTTTTAAAACTAAATTGTAGTTGCACCCATTGCATTGTTTGACTTATTATGAGATGTCATAAAACAACACACTCTTGCCTTAACTCTAATAGTGATTATTTGGCAATTGTATATTGTATTACCATGTGAGAAGAAGAGTTAATTCCTTGAGCTTATAATTATTATCTCGAAAAAATGAGTCCGTTGATTTTCTATTACTGATCCCAACTTATCCCCTTTGTTTTTTCTACTTTATTATATATATTATTCCGTTTTACACCCCAAACCTTGTAAATTATGGATTTTCTATTGTATTTTTTACGCTTTGGCGTTTAGGGCTGGGGACCTGAAGCAAGGATAAAATATTAAAACTCTACCGATTTCCTCTTTTGCTCGCGTCAGCATTTTAAAAGTTTCAGTTGATATCCTTATTAATTGGGTCTACCTAAACCCTTTTATCAACTTGTATGTGTTTCAAAATATTTACATTATTTGAATAGATTAAAAAAAAATTAATAGAGAAAATTGTAGTATAGTGACTAATATTCGATAAAAATATATATTTTTTTCAAACAAACAATAAAAAGTTCTTAATATTAAAGAAAAATATAAATAAATTATTTTAGTTCAGTTAGATAGATATTAAGATGTTGAATCATTATCCAGTGAAAAAAATAGTTAAATGTTAATAGTAAAGTTTATCGTCTTCTATCATGATAACGCCCACCCACGCATCGAATGACCTGTGGTCGAATCCATCACCAACAAGAGATTGGATTTGATCTCTACGGAAAGACAACTATGAACAACTATGGCAATCGTTTGCTGAAAAACTTCTTTATAATTATTTATTTGCCAGATCAACACTGCAATTGTATTATACATGGCACTGTTAACATATTTAAAATGATTATTCTAACTTATGAGGTGACTTGATACCTCGAACAAATCTGTGTGGTTATTCTTCGTCGTCGGATAAGAATTGATCTTGAGGGAGTCTTCGTTTTAGCCGGGAGTGAATGTTTCGTTTACCTAGGTTATAGTGAACTGCTTCTTCACACGCCGTGATATTTTTGAGAAATTTCTTAGTGGTTGTTTTAATGTAGTCTTCGATTGTTGGTATACCTAGCTCATCGTGTAGTTGTTTATTTCTAATAAACCATGGCGCGTCCACTGAGATTCTTAGGACTTTGTTCTGTAGTCTTTGTAGCTTGGTTATATTAGTTTTTGATGTTGTACTCCAGATAGGTACCGCATAGAGTGCTAAAGGTCTTATGAGGGAAGTGTACATCATAATTGCACATTTGGTTTTTAACTTTGACTTTCGATTTAATAACGGATATAGTTGTGCTAATCTTGCGTGGCTCTGGTTGAGTTTGGAGTTGATATGCTGGTTCCATGATAATTTGGTGTCTAGAAGTACTCCTAGGTATTTTACTGGTTCATCGGGGGTATTCCATAGGACGATTTCATTGTTGACATGAATGCTTGGTGGATTGCGTATTCTCCTGAGTGTGAATATTTTAGCTTGGCATTTGCTCGAGTTGATTTGGATGTTCCAGTTATTAAATCATTTACATACTTTGTTTATTGCTGTCTGAAGTAATTGAGTTGCTTGTGTTAAGTCGTTGCTTAGAGTGATAATGGCCGTGTAGTCAGCAAAGGTTGCTAACGTAGCGTTGAGATTTGGTATGTCAGATGTATATATATTAAATAATAGAGGTCCCAATATACTGCCCTGAGGGACTCCGGCTCGTATACGTTTGGTTTCTGAGACTTCGGTATTAATTTTAACTGCAAAGCTTCTGCTCTCAAGGAAAGAGAATAGTATTGCTGTAAGGTAGTTAGGTATTCTTAGTTTTTCTTTTCAGCCTCTCTAGCCAAACCTTGTCGAAGGCTTGAGCTACGTCTAGGAAAATGGCTGTTGCAAACTGTTTGTTTTCATATACGGTTTCTAATACTTCTACTATTCTCTGGAGTTGATGTGTAGTTGAGTGATCTTTTCTGAAGCCAAACTGATGTGGCGGGAGTATGTTAAGTGAAGTCACTTCATTGTTGAGACGAGTGTAAATTATTTTTTCTAACAGCTTGGATAAGGATGTCAGAAGACTTATAGGTCTATAGCTTTTTAAGTGGTTTTTGTCTTTTCTTGGCTTGGGGAATAACAGTATTATAGCATGTTTCCACTGTTTTGGAAAGTAACCCATCCTCAGGCAACCGTTAAATATTGATGCAAGGTAAGCTAGGGATTTAGTTGTTAAATGAGTTAGCACAATGTTAAGTATAAGATCGTAGCCGGGAGTCTTCCGTTTGGGGAGCCTGGCAATTAGGGATTGTAGTTCGTGAGGCGAAGTTGGTTCGATATGTTCAGTGACGACAGGTAAGTTTCTTTCGATGTAGTCAATTGTTGCTGCTACTTCTGTTGGGCTGCAAGTTATTTTTGGTGTAAATACGCGTTCCAAGTGATTGGCGAACGCTATGGCTTTTTCTGCGTCAGTGTAGTAGCTGTTGTTGTCATCTGTTATTGTTGGAATTTCGTTATTCTGTTTTAGGATTCGCTTGGTTGCTCTCCACATACCTGGGTCACTGGGTTCAAGCTCTTCAATGTATCTTTGGTAGGTGGTTATTCTTATCTCGTCTAGTTCTTTTTTTGAGTTGGTGTGTTAAATGGTTGAGCGTTTGCTTGTCCAGTGGGTTTCTGCTTCGTTGCCATTTGCGTCTCGTTTGGCTCTTTTTTTTATGAGCTCTGTTATGTGCCTTGAGTGGTAATAGTGTCTCGCTTTGCTATATACTTTAGGTTTTTTAGATGTTGCATCGCGAACGCTGCTTACGATGGCTGTTGTGAAGTTAGTTGTTGCTTCGTCAATATCTTCAAGTGATTTTAACTTGGATGGTTGTTGCAGATGGTTATTTAGAGCTATTTGGAATTTGTCCCATTTTATTGCTCCATTTATTAGACGAGGAGCCTGTGGGTTTATATGTGGAATGGCTATAAAGGTTATTAGTACCGGAAGGTGATCTGAGTCGAGCTCATCGATGACCGTTTGGTGAATTTCCCTTGAGAAGTTTTTATGAAAGACCATATCGACGATGTCAGGCTGATGGTCGTTACGATTGGGGTAGTAAGTGTAGTTGGATGGGGTTTGTATTAGGAATCCAAGCTCGGAGGAGAGTTGTTCAAGTTTGATGCCTTCCGGGTTGGTCGCTCTACAGCCCCATAGCGTGTTCTTGCAGTTTGGATCACCAATTGCAAGGGTAGGATCAGTCGAGTTAAATATTGCAAGTAGATCTGAAGGATTTAGCTTTTTTTGGTTGCTTATACATGCTAACTATTGTGTGACTCTGATTATTTAGAGTTATTCTGATACCGACGGCTTCCATGTTTGGTGTAGTTGGATCAGGTATGGGGTTGTGCTTGATCTGCTTTTTAACTAGTATGGCTACTCCTCCTGTCGCTTTCTCTGATATTCGGTCATTTCTGTAGACCTGATAACCTGGTATTTTGAGATTGTCTTCTGATGAGAGATGAGTTTCAGTGAGACAAGCTATGTCCACATTATGTCTTGCTATGAAGGAAATTAATAATGATCGTTGAGTTTTGATACCATTCAAGTTCCAATTTAGGATTGTTAGCTTCTCTATTGTTTTTGGTTCTTTATGGGCCATTGAAAAGAAGAGGAATGAGTGTATTTGTGATAAAAGCTTTAATTTGAGGGATGTATGGGGTTAGGAAGTCTATTAGAATTTTGATTAAATTGTTTGGTTCTGTATTGTTGGTTTGTTGTTGTGACGTAGGATAGAGTGTATTGGTTGTGTTGTGATTTATATTTGGAGGATTATTACGTAGCGCCTGCGTCTGCAATAAATTAAGCGGGGTGTTCCATGCATTTTTTGTATGTAGACGTCTGTTGAGGTTGGGTCGGTTTGCTGTTCGTTTTTGAAGTAATTCTAGGTGATGTTTACAGCCACGATAACTTGCTGCGTGGTTTTCCCCGCAGTTTGCACATGTTGGCGGTTCTTTTGGCTCTTTATGACACTGATTATGTAGGTGTTTTCCTGCGCATTTCACGCAGCGGTGTTCAAGGGTGCAGTAATTTTTAGTGTGGAAGTATAGCTGGCAGCGGTGACATTGGGGAATGTTAGTTGTTTTTTTTCTTATTTCAACTGTTACTATTGAATAAAATATGGATTTTAATTTGAATATTTTTTTGCGTCTTCGTTATCTGTTAGATCTACCGCGCAAACGGACAGTGGTTGTTTATCTTTGGTAAGTAATCGCGTTATTTTAATTACTGGTAACGTTTTAAGTTCGTGTTCGAGTTCTTGGATTGTGAGTGAAATTTGGACATTTTTTAATTACAACACTAAGTGGCTTGCTACTGGGGTTTTGAAAGGTGTGAAACTTGATTTGATTTACTCTAAAGTGTTCGGAAACTTTTCTGTAATCTTCTGGTTTGGTTAAATTTATTCTTATCGAATTTGTGTTGCAGAGTGTGGTGAACTCGCCTGTTGCTATCTTTTCGAGGTCAGCGGTCAGCTCTTTGTGATTAATATTGCTTTGTAGGTAGATGGGCGGAATTTTGATTGTTGGTGCAACAGTTTCAGGTTTCTTGTTAGATGCGTGTGCCTGATTGTCGTTTAATTTGTCTTCTAAACTAGGTGGCAAATAAAACTTGTTTTGTGTTAGTTTTGGAGGTACCCAGGTGTAGCGTTTCCGAACTTCATTTATCGGCGGCTGCTTTGCGTTTGTTTAGCGCTTGAACTTCCATTGGTAGATCATTGTTGATTGCGAGAGTATGAATTTTAGCAATTTAAAGGCAACTTACTGGTTTAGCTGCGATCTTAAGCAAGGCTGCGGCTCCGCTGCTGCGATATCACAGGTATAGCTCGGCACGCACGTCTGCTCTGCTTGAAGGCACTAAAACGAATCCCTGCTGAAAAACAAGTGCGCAAATCTATGATTTGCATTTGTTGGTGGCCGACGTCAAAGCGTGGATTACCTTAAAGAACCAGCCCTTCTTTGCTGATAAAATCAATCATCTGCCAAACACGTAAGCAACAGTAACTGAAGTTGCTAATTATTCAATAAAAAATTTCTTTTGAAGGTCCGATAATTATGAATCAAAATATATAGAGTTGATCTTAGAAAATTTTTTTAATACTTCTATATTTTTCGAACTATTTACTGAAAATTTTCTATTTCGTCTTCGCTCTCCCAGAAAATGAGAAAAGAGATATTGAAACCCTTTGTTCCTTTTATAAAAAATTATTGAGATCGATCACATGAATTATATTGTGTTTATTTTAAAGTTTCTTTTAAACTTCTGTTCGAGTATTAAGTTGATCCATTAATTTTATAATAATTATGGACAATACACGAGTGTTATCTGATATTGTACTTTGTGTCACTTAACATAATTTTACCGATAAATATAGCAGTTAAATAATATAAAAACATCACCCAAACGCTTTTGTTTGGTTTGAAAAACAGTAAAAACGAGGCCTTTTGCTGCATATAATAGTTCTTAGCCAAAATACATTTAAAAACACGTTTAACTAATTTTCAGTGACTTGCCATGTATTTTTAGAATCATTGATCAGTAATGAGTCTTCTATTATTTCTTCTGTAAACATGAGACAATGACTTTATAGTTTTAAATGACTCATTGTGCTACTGTGGCTTAATCTAGAATTTAGGTTGCTACAACTAAATGGGAACTACGTCGCTTGCTACAACAAAGGGTTGTTAGTTTAATGCATAATCCTCGTAATATCCGGGGAGCAACCCGATAAGGACGACCCTGACAAAGCCATAGTAGTGGGATTACAAGCAGCTTCCGTTATCTACAAAGAACACATTTTTGTAGAATAATGACGTCGTCACAAAAATATTAGACATATTTAAGCAAAAGTGCAACATTCAACTGCAAGCAGTTGGGGAAATGTAAAAACAAATTAAAACGTAAAATAATTAGAAACATGGCAATTTCTGTCCGTTTTCCTACATAGTTTTAAACTGAAATTTAAATTAATATTTGCTTAAATTAAATAAAAAAATAAAGCTTAAATTGTTGCTACAGTGTACGTGCAGTGTCCCGCGGTGTCAACTGCGCCTCGCGAAATGTATCAGATGCTCGAAAATCGCGTTAAAAGGCCCGCCGGCCGCACCGAGCCCCCGCGCGTCGTACTAGATGGATGCGGTGTGTGCGACATGAATTTGTAGGTTAGGTGCCGCGCCTGACTGCGCGACGTCCAGAAGCAGTGCAGTGCCATACGCAGATAGCGTAATCAAACTTATTATTGAAATAGCATCAAAAATCACAAGTACAATATTATATTATATTAAATTAATTTCGTAAACGAATGTAAACTTTACACAACAAATGCTTCCGGCGGGAAACACTCACGGCTTCGGCCCGCCAACAAGTAATGCTATGAATAACTCGGGTGCTCCGGAAAATTACGGATTTACATTTAATATACGGGGTGCTCAGGGGTTTCCCTTTCCCAACAAGCAAATAAATCTAACCTCCAACCTCCAATGGTACATGCATTCACTCCACACTCTAATCCAGCCCCATTTCCACAAGCAATGAAATATAATTTTAATCTACAGACTCCTCATGGAGTAAATACAGACAATCCCATAGATCATGCAAACACAAATAAATGAAGATAATGATATAGTCATAGAAGAAATAAATAATGATAACGAACAGGAAAATTCAACTAACGCTAAACATGAATGCCAAACTCTTAAAAAAGGAAAAGAAACTCCTTTCGCAGGAAATAACCACTAACGTTAATGACAACCACCCGCCCAAAATCCTAAAACCTCCACCAATCTACATTCATGGCGTAACCGATTATAAGATAATGATAGATAATTTCACCCAAGTGCTTGAACAAGAGCAATTTTATACTACGGCAACATCCAGTGATACCGTTAAAATTAATCCCTTAACTGCAGACTCCTACAGAAAAATAACGCGACACCTCAAAGACGAAAATATAATACATCATATCTATCAACTTAAGGAGGATCGAGCATACAGGGTAGCCAACCGAAACATACATCATTCTACCCCGATCGAAGTCATAACGAAGGAGTTAGCAAGGCAAGGTCATCATGTCCGAAATATAATCAATGTTAGACACCGAACAACTAAGCAGCCTCTCCCACTTTTTATGGTGGACCTTGAACCACGTGATAACAATAAAAAAATCTTCGACGTCAAACATATTGGGAATATAATAGTATCAATCGAGCCCCCCCGAAAGAAAAATGTCATACCTCAATGCCTGAGATGTCAGGATTACGGACATACCAAAACATATTGTAACAAACCTTTTATTTGCGTCAAATGTGGAGGTGGCCATCAAACATCTACCTGCAAGAAATATCCTACCATGCCAGCTAAGTGCACATTATGTGGCGGCAGCCACCCAGCCAATTACAAAGGTTGCACAGTCTATCAGGACCTTCAAAGAGTCAGAAACACACCCTTCAAAGGAACAGTAAATAAGCATCGCCCGCATCAAGTAACATTTACCGCAACTGACTTTCCTCCTCTCCCAACGCCACTTAGCAGTCCCCCTGCCGAACACCAAGGAATCCAGCCAAATGTTTCAGTCTCTCATCCCACATGGGCAAGAAGAACTACCAACCCACCAAATCCTGACCATCCGACAAACATGCATGACACGTTCTCAAATTATCTCCTCGAATTCAAAACAATGTTTTCCCAACTCTTAAGCCAAAATACGATACGCCAACGGCATCACAAGACATGTTCCTAAAATTTCTACCTTTCTACAACTACATCAGATAGATATAATGCTCATCTCAGAAACGCATGCAACAACAAGAACAGTTCTAAAAATTCCTTACTATAGTATTTATTATACCAATCACGCAGATGGAACGGGCCACGGCGGGGCAGCAGTAATTGTCAAAAATACTATAGTTCACCATGAATTACAACACTATCTAACAGAAAAAATTCAAAGCACAATCATTCAAGTCCACATCCTTCCATATCCACTTGTTGTAGCAGCAGTTTACAGTTCTCCACGACATTCCATCTCATCTGACGAATATGAAGAGTTCTTTAGATTGCTAAGAAACAAATTCATAGCAGTAGGCGACTGAAACGCAAAGAATACAGCTTGGGGGTGGAGATTAATCAACCCAAAAGGACGTAACCTTTTACGAACAATACAAAACAACAACTTTGGATACATTTCAACTGGAGAACCCACTTATTGGCCCAGTGAATAAACTCCTCGATTTACTAGATTACGCAGTCACAAACGGTATAGCACACACCTACACGGAGGCAGAATCTACCGACCATTCTCCAGTCATCGTTACTCTTAGCACCACCATAATCGCTAAAGAACCGCCTCCGAGACTCTGCAGTAAATATACAGACTGGGATCAATTTACAAACTACCTAGATGAAAACCTCAACTTGGCTATTCGAATTCAGGACAGTCAGGATTTCCATGTTGCTACTGACTACTTGACCACTATGCTCCAAACAGCTGCTTGGCTAGCTACTCCTGCTTACTGGAAGTTCGAAATGACTTATTCAACAGTTACTTATCTAAACTCCAGACAACCAAACTCTAGGGAAGGCAAACAACCGATAGTAGCACTACCACCTATCAAAAGACCCGACAATAGTTGGGCCAGAATTGATAAAGGAAAGGCAGATACATTCGGAGCATATCTAGCCGATGTATTTACGATCCCCCCCCCCCCCCAAGGAAATCGCAACAGCAACAAAATCGACTTTTTCCTGGGCGCCCCCTGCCAACTTCATTTACCCATCGCACCATTATCTCCAGTTAAAGTCCGTCATGAGCTAACACACACCAATAAACGAAAAGCTCCCAGATACGACCTCATAGTAGGAGAACTATTACACCACCTCCCACGCAAGGCAATAGTACTTATCACCACCATCTATAATAGCATACTACGGTTAACCTACTTTCCGATGCAATGGAAGTTCGCTCAAATTATAATGATTGCTAAGCCTGGAAAACCATCTCACCAATCCTTTTCCTATCGACCAATAAGTCTCCTTCCTCTACTATCCAAAACATTTGAAAGACTATTACTTAAACGAATCAAAGATACAGTTGACCTCGCCCAGATCATACCTTCCTATCAATTCGGTTTCCGTGAGCACCACTCGACGATACATCAAGGTCACCGAATCGTCACTCAAATAATGGAATGCCTTGAAACCAAAAAGATCTGTACGACTGCACTCCTAGACATAAAGCAGACGTTCGACAAGGTATGGCACCAGGGATTGTTATACAAAATTAAATTCCACTTTCCAAGCCAGCTCTATTTGCTATTTAAATCATACCTTGCTGACCGGCTATTCCAAGTCAAAATCAACAACACGGTCTCTGAGTACCACCACATTACATCAGGAGTCCCACAAGGCAGTGTACTGGGGCCACTCCTCTACTTACTTTACACTTCCGACCTGCCAACCACAAACGACACAGTGCTTGCCACATTCGCGGGCGATACGGCTATTCTAGCAGCTAGCGAAATACCGCAGGTTGCAGCTGATCGCCTTCAGCAACAATTGGACCTACTACAGGACTGGACCAAACATTGGAGAGTATCAATTAATACTGAAAAATCCGCCCAAATAACTTTTACCACCAGACGAGCAATCTGTTCACAATCTAGATTCAATGACACCCTCCTTCCTCTGAAAACTGAAGTAAAATACTTAGGGCTGCATCTCGACGCAAAACTCACTTGGAGCACCCATATTAAAGCCAAAAGAAAACAACTCGACCTAAAACTCAAGAAAATGTACACATATACAAGACCATATTAAAACCCATATGGACCTGTGGGGTACAACTGTGAGGCTACACAAAGGCCTCCGACACCAAAATATTACAGCGGTTTCAATCTAAAATTCTTCGCCTGATTACTAACGCGCCTTGGTACATTCGGAACGATACCCTCCACACAGATCTGAGCATCCCAACTGTTGTATATAAAATCCAGAGACTCGCCAGCACCTACCACCACCAGCTCGTAGGGCACGAAAACAACCTCATGGATCAGCTGTCCAACCCACCTGCAATTGTCCGCAGACTCCAGCGAAATTGGCCACAGGATCTCATCCACTAACCTTCCACAACCATAACATTAATTATTCGGGAGAATAGCACTGGCTATATCCTCCACATGAGATGTAATATTCTACCATTTACTTATTACTCAATTAAAGAGTAGATTGTTAAATAAGCAAGGAATAAAAAAAAATTGTGGCTAGATTAGGAAATTTAGAAAATTAGATTTAAAAGAATAAGACATTTTATAAATCGAGAAAAATATATAACATTAAACTTAAATATCCACAGAAAAAATTGTATTTATTAGCCATAATTGGGGTTCCTAATCAATAAAAAATAAGATAAAGTAATATTAAGAAAGAAAGGACATTTTTTTAGATTAGATTTATTTATTATTGTGCTTACTAACATATACTTATACTAGGATTTAAACAAAAACGTCACAGACACCTATGGGATGAGCGAGGTTCGGATTCGCCTGCGCCCGCTCGGACAGAGGAGCAGTGCTCTTGTCCATTTGAACCAAAGCGGCAGCCCAAAAAACAACAGATACTAATATAATTAGAAAGATAAAAATAGTACGACAATCAATTTCTTTGAGTTCAAACAAAATGCATAAACAAAATTTTACAAACAAGAGTCTAATAGGACACCAAATATCTCAATGAAAACTAAATTACTGTACTATATATGTAAAGGTAGACGATAAGTGAAACAAATAACAATAGAAAACAAAATTGGATAGGGCGTCTATAAATATTTTAACATTACAAAAACGAAAACCAAAGGGTGTTTAAATAATACTATAAAAAATTACTCATAGAGAAAAATAAATTATCTTGGGCAGCAAAAAAATGTAGTCAAAAGAAATTTATTTCCGAATTGCTAAGGTAAACCAGCATGAAAGGGGTACACAATAATAAAACATTTAATAGTTCAAATCAAAAAATGGGCAAATTAAAGTAACAAACTAGCTAAACTAAAAAAATATACCAAGACCTTATTTTTTACTAAAATTGAAACATTTACTAATAATGTAACAATTTAATATCTGTTTAATTTATCACTAGCGCTCATGGGACAACGGTGCCCATCTGTCCACACCAATACCTATCTACACTTGAAAGCAAAACAATCAACTCACTAGCTGATCGTGCACTTTTTTTCGTGTTTCAGTCTAAAGAAAATGAAAATAAAACATTAATGTCCAAGGAGTACCTTTACTATTGAGCTTTAAAGAACTGTTTCTAATGCATTAATCAGATGACGCAATCAAAAAAATGCGCATCACGAACGGGGTTTTACGAATCTTACTATTGGCCTACAGTCCGCTTGCAATCCGGTAATTCATCTCAGTCACTTATCTGAAGTTGAGGTGAGTAAATAAGTGACGTAAGTGCTTGGGTGATTTGCAAGAAAATAGATACCACAACCGCCAAAGTAGCCCAGGCAGTTGCATGGTTGAGAGAGGTCCTCAGTCAGAGAGCCGTAGCAAATCGACTAAATCTGAGTCAATCGGTTGTATCGAGAGTGTGGCGTCGATACCGAAAAACCGGTGGCTACGTCTGCCGGCAAGAATGCGGCGGTAGGCGCGTGACAACGGAGAAAGAAGATAGATTCTCGTCTCAATATCCCTCAGAAATCGACATACGACTGGAGTTGACCTCAAGCAACAACTGAGTGCATTCAGAGGTGTGGTCACCAGCGATTGAACAGTGAAAAGTAGACTGCACATCTCGATTGGAACTTTGACAATTGGTGTCAGATATTATTCACTGACGAGTTCAGGATGTGCTTACATGGCAACGATAGCAGACGTCAGATCTATAGAAAGCCAGAGGAGCGATTTGCTCATTGCTGTATTCAAGAGACTGTTGCATGTGGAGGTGGCTTTTGCATGTTCTGGGCGGGCATTTCTATGCTCGGAAAGATTGAGTTGGTTTTTGTGCCTAGTGGAAGACGCGCAGGAGGTTTAACAGCAGACCACTACATCAAGGACATTCTGGATAAACATGTTGTTCCATTTGCGGAATTTGTTGGCGAGGACTTCATGCTAATGCACGACAATGTACGATGCCACACCGCGCGCGTGACTACTACCTACCTGGTTGACGTCGGTATGCCAAAAATAGACTGGCCTCCGTGTAGCCCAGACTTGGATTCAATTGAGCATGCTTGAGATAAACTTAAGCGAAGAATCTAGGCCTAAAATCTTAGACCAAGTAGCGTGATAGAACTGAGAGTGGCGTTGATTAAAGAGTGGGAAACAATGGCTCAAGACAGCATAGGAAAAGTCATCCGACCCATGCATAATTGTTTGGAAAGAGAAATTAGGAGTAGAGGTGGCAACACCAAGTATTAAAAAAAATAATTAAATTAATTTCAACTAAGGATTTTATTTTTTCCCCTATCATATAACCTTTTTCCTTTCAACTTTTGGTGTTACACATATCCTTTGGTTCATAACCTTGTCAGAACAGGTCTGATTCTGATCGATTATTGGAAATTTCCTACGTTTCGGTATAGGCTTTGATGCCATTTTTAAGTGGTTTAGTTCTTTACTCGAGGTTTCAATCTTCCTACTCCATAAGGAGAACTAAAAGTCAAAGAAAAAAACTTCTATAAAAAAAGTAAAGACAGTATTTTACTGAAACAAACCTATTGAAAATTTTTGATTTAGGGTGTTTATCATTGCTTTTGGGACGGCTTCAAAATTTGTTCTGAATTATTTAACTTTTTAGATTTGCACCTTACATGACTGACCGAGATCATTATGCAGCAGTCTACAAAATTAACTATAAAAAGCAACACAGAAAGTATTCCGTTCAGTTCAATTCTGTTCTCGCTGTTATTGCTTCCCCAATGTTTTACTTTATCAAATTTGATTCTAGAACATTTTCTGGTGGTTAGTTTAGAAAAATATCATTTGTAATCATTTACAACTATCGAACACTGATCAAATTTCAACTACACGTGATTAATTTATTATTTCCGACAAATATATGTTAATTGTCAAGTTATTCTTAGAGAATTCAATGTTTTACATACAATTGAAGTAAAACAAAGAATGATAAATTTTAGTGTCACTATAAACTATTTTACTCTGTGCACTTTTAGTAATTGCCATTAGTCACGCAAAATTTTAATGTTGCTTTCTAATGAAGTTATAATTATTTATGTAATACTAACAGCATTTTCACACGAAATGTAATTTTCAAAATTTGTTAAATATAATAAAGTTACCATACCTTATATTTATCAAAAGTCGTTTTCAGTCAATTTCTTCAGCGTTCCCTGCAATAGCTCTAATAATGATTCCAACTTGCTAAACCTTTATTTTTTAAGACTATTTTTTATACCAAGAGCTAAAAACATTAAGGTATACATTAGAAGTATAAGAAGGATAAAATTTTTTGATAGAAAATATAAAGCTTTATAAAATTCTACGTTAAAGATTTTCAAATTTTTGGGTAGTTGTAATAGGTAAAAGGCATCTCGAATTTGTATTTTTGTCGGTTTTAAAAAACTTAAGCTATTCTCAGTTTCAAAATTTCAAGTTTAAAATAAAATTTGACACCCATAATGCATTTTCAAAATAACCACGTCCACAACGGGAAAAGGTACAATTTTGTACAGCATTTTTTTAAGTGAGTATGCGGGTAATTTAATAACGCAATTAATTTCCTGTTGTGGGTACAAATAAAATAAAAAAATTTTTTATTCTATACACAAACCAAAAACAATAAATTATTTTAAAATTTTATTTAAAAAAACATTGTTTATCAAACGTCAACATAGTGGGGCCGTAGCCATTCGACAGTCGTTAATAACTGCTCTCACTGCAGGTTCTAACTCAAAACAGAAACACACCTGTAGTAGTTATTTTTTGGATCGCAAGAATTTTAAACTAAAGAGCTAGGGACCACAAGGACTTGAAATTTACTGGGTTGGTTTCATTGACTTAATTGATAGCATTTATTGGCCCTCTATTACTGCTAGAATGAAAAAATTTTGAAAAAATTCTGGCTTTCCAAAAGTGAAAAAGGTGGGTTTTCTTAACATTAGCTCTATAGGGAGAATCCCAAATTTGACCTTCTAGATGACCCCGCTCCCACCAATATTTTCAACCACATTTCGAGGATAGAAATGAAGCTAGTGAAGGTTAATTTTAACAAAGTTTGAAAATGTTAAAAAAGTGATATGGTCGCTAGAGTCAAAGTTATAAACTTGAGGTCAGGACCATAAAATTCACTATATAAATTAAATCGAGAATGCTGATCACAAATCTGAAACTAGAATTGCAATATTTCTTGTAGTGTTTCCACAAAAGGGCACAAAAGGCGAAGGTTTAAATATCAAAATAGAATTTTGAAACTCGGCATTTACACTAACTCTAGCATGCTGATTTAGAATTTAAAAAGTCATCGCCATAAACTTGAAGTGGAAATTATGAAATAATCTGTGTAAATGATTTATTGCAAAAATTATGTAACAAACATTTAATTTTTAATATTTATTTGATATATTACTATGGTTAGATATGGAGACATTTTTAAATGAAATTTAATTAACATCACCAGAATTCAATTCCACTTTATTTTCGGATATTTCATTTGCTCGAGTATC
Organism: Sinelater perroti; assembly: GCA_036346155.1. Taxonomy (NCBI): domain Eukaryota; kingdom Metazoa; phylum Arthropoda; class Insecta; order Coleoptera; family Elateridae; genus Sinelater; species Sinelater perroti. The sequence goes on from JARFIY010000276.1 coordinate 2,579,368, forward strand.
GAATATTTGAGTCAGATCACAATAATAATTATCATTATAATGAAATTTTAAATGACTTCAAAATATGTTCCAATACATATAACTTGCATCGTCTGACCTGGTAGGTTCCCAAAGTGAAAAACATTACTTTTTCCAAATCACGTTTTGGTAAATGTGGAAGACAAGTGTGATCGAGTTTACTCCACATAACTCTTTTTCGATCACTTTGGCTTGTCAGTTCTTAAATTGTGCACTCAGTCTGTAGAAGTGCTTTCATTCGAGTGATAAAGTTTCCATATTGTTTTTTTGATTTAATTTTTACGAAAAATTTGTTGTAAAGAGCCGCAGCAATTTTCCAATCATCTTAAGCCAAAGAGATAGAAGAATTTGCTCTTTTTTTCCAATAATTTGTTCCACTTAAGAATTCCATTCACAACTTCAATTTTGTATCGACATTTGATGACAAGTCTTGTGCTGTTGGCTTAAAATAATGTTAATTGTTTTTGTTTTGGTGGCACACAAGCCGGCGTTGCAATTTTTTTCTTTTTTATTTTAGCAGTAATAAAGGTCCAATAAGGATTATTGCTAAGCCAAGCAACAAAATCAACCTATTAGATTTCAAGGCTTTGTTGCTTCTAGCTCTTTATTCAAATAAATTCGTGGTCAGACTGAGTTCAATAATTGAACATTAAAAGTTCAGTTTTTTCAATGGAATCAACATATAATTCCATTAAATGCAGTTCCGCTGATCTATCACCGTCTATGATGCAAACGCATTTTCCTCGATGTCAATAACTGCTGTTCCCAGTTATACTATCTCACAAATTCCAAACTATCAGCAAGCAGCATATGCTCAATTAAGGCAGAATTTTACTGCAAAGTATTATTGAACGAAACCATGAAAATATGTAATATAAATAATGCAACTTGCATGGACACATATAGAAAACTAAATATTTACAATATAGTGCATCATACATATCAACTAAAAGTAATTTTAATACCTAACAAAGTTATAAGAAAAGACCAAACCAAACATAATAAACAGTAAACATAGAACCATCAAATTAGTCTTAATACTTTTCTAAGTAAACTCCAACTACGTCAAACAACAAAGACATATCCAATCTGGAATTTTAATTAATTAAGTTAGATAAAAATTAGAGTTGAATTACCAAATAAGAAAAATAACATTATGTGTACGTTATGTACACGTTGTCAATTATATGGTCACCTAAATACGTATTATCTAAGATCTTACAAAAGAGCAATATGTGGTGAAGGCCACATGCCAGCTTTATGTCAAAACCTAAATTTACTTCGGCAATATGTGCTTTGTATTCAAAAAAATCAAACATCAAATTATAGAATCTACAAAGTATAGAAATCTTGAAGTTACCAGAAACCAGAATGTCCAATAAAGAAAGTCAAAACTCTTCCAAAAAATAACTACTTCAATCATTAAACCATATCTTTCTTAGCGCCGCTTTTGAACTACTTCAACTTCAAAACATCCTTTAACTATACTATTAAATCTAGCATGTCACAGGGTAGTGCACTTGACCCATTTCTTTACCTTAGTTTTACAGTGAATATTTCAACAATGACGACACTATCACACTATCTACTCGTTGCGACCCGCAAAAATCCACAAACCAAGTAGAAGTTCAACTCAACAGTCTCGAAAGATAGCACCACACGAATAAAAATCAGTGCTACCAAACCCATATAGATTAATTCGTAAACATTTCCGTGCAATGATTTTTATGACCTTCGACGTGGATTAACTCAACACCAGTGCGTCGCTCAACTCACTTCGACTGTTGGTGATAAAGCCCCATATAGAGCCACTGTGTATCGTTGTTCGCGCTTAAAGCAAATGATCGCCTGTTTTCGAGGATCGTAAAAAGGTCAATTCTGAATGGCACACAACCATTTGTTCGCCAGAAATCTTAGGGAAAAAACCAACGCACCAAGTCACTCTCCACTGTGACAATATGAGCTCACACACATCGACGAAAACAACTGGCTTTTTGTACCCTAAAAATTTCTGTTTGTTCCTACACTTGAAGAACAATCCACGTGGACAACAATTTTTGACGCTGAAAGAGGCGGTTGTGTCCAAAATCTATATTTTAGATATGCTTGATTCGCTATGAAAAAAATACCATGAAAATTGGTTCCAGCATATGTTACAGCGTATTGACCGTCAGGAAGAATATTTTTAAAAACAATAAGAAAAGTATCCAACATTAAACATTTGCTTTTGTTAGTTTTTCCAATAGATATCCGTATAATCCATGCAACAGAAGTAATGGCTTTTAGGTCAAAAATCTACAATAAAACTAAAAAACAAGACCCGCTCTTTGCAAATGCATCATCAGACATACATGAACGCACGGGGTACAGCTTTGGGGCTGTACTAATCAAATTCTAAAATCATCCAACACACTCAATCAAAAACTCTGCACATGATTTTAGATGCTCTGTCATCACTAATAAAACCATACATGATGATTTCTGCATTCCTACAATTGAAGAGGAAATCCGTTTCTTGAGTACCAACTACATTCATAAACTACCAGGTCAACACAACCAGGAAATAAGCCAACTAGATAATCCTCTTCCAATACAAATACGGCCGAAAAGATAACTATTCACATACCTGAAGACAGAATAATGAAGTAATTTCATTTACGGAGGATCGACAATCATTAAAAAAAACTTCTTGTGTAGAACGTTGCATTTGGGAAATTATTAAGTATTATAACTTTATTAAAAAATGAACACTATAAATTTATTATTGTATAATGATTAAAAATTACTTGGGCAGTTATTTTTTAGAAACCCCATAGGTATTTACAAATGATATTTAACTAATTTTTAATCCTCGTTAATTGTTTGTACCATCCAGAAACATACATGTTTGATAAACACATATTACAAATGTGTTTTCAGCAGTCACATAAACATCAGTACAAAATTTAATAACAAACTTTAATGTACAATATTTCAACAAATTATATTTTAAATGGTTATCATAACACAACGTATATGAATTTCCGTTATACATTGGCGCACTGCGTGTAACCCACATTTCCCAACTAAGCCATTGTTTACGAACCAATCTAAAAGTAATTACCCTGCGCGCGGGCTGCTTACACTTCTATCGCGCAAATTTTTAGCGCAATTTAAACAAAACCTTCCCCATTAACAGCACGTTAATGTTATTTATAGGCTCCCACGAGTGTAAACACCATTTCATTGTTTAAACGCGAAGTTTAAATCCGCGCCACTCGATGACAGCCCGATGCCCGAAAGGTCGCCTAAATGGCAAAATTCAGCGACCTGAAAGTTATGCAATGGGTTTCACTTTCACTTCAATAGGTGGGCTAATTCAGATCCCCAAATATTTTAAATCGCTCCGTGTGCCGCCGCGCCGCGTTTGCGTTTCATTGTGCGATCGGGTTCGAAATAGCCCAGCCGACATTCCTGCCGGGGGTGCAAGGTAGTGACATAAAGTATGCGGACGAAAGACATTCATGTTAAAATAAGCGGCGCATTTGTTTGTCATTCGATAAATCTGCCGGTGGGGGCAGAAATAAAAATCTTTATTTAGAACTACGACGGTGCCGATATATTTTTGGGATATCTGTCATCTGACGACGTTTATAGTAGGTTCCGTGCACTAAGATGCGGCTGCATACAAAATGTAGAGGAAAATAATACTATCATTAACAGTGATGATCAAAGAAAATACATTTTTGCTAATATATCCCTTATGATTTTTTAAAAATTTTCGGAAATAATAATAATGGTGAATGTGAAAGATTTCAGGGTTGGTATTTTGATGCATTGTGTTGCTGATTCTCGGATTGTCAGACCGTGGTCTTGACATCTCAGAAGAAAACCTTCTAAAAAATTAAGTTGCTGTCCCATGCCCTTTAGCTTTTATACTCGTGTGCGTATGATAAGAATGCTGATGGAAAGTCGTTGACGTCATTGGGTTAGCTACTAATGTGAATCAGATCGTTGCAGGTAATATTTCGACCTTTGTTATACTGTCACAGGAGGAATACACAAAGAATATAATCGAACTGCTCGATTCAAACACCTACACCTTGCTTAACCACGATCCCACAGCACGGATACTATATGACCCAAGCAAACTGATAAAAATTGCTTTTCTGAATAAAAGTATTAAGAAAATCATACTAACATCAAAGCCGCTGCCTCCAAGAATATACAAGCTGCCAAAAAATTCACAAAGATAATGTACTACTGATACCCATTGTCAGTACCATCGGTGCTCTACGTACAAACTAGCCAAATACTTGTACAGTCTGTTACAACCATACATTGATTTATCAGTAGTTATATCAAAAACTTTCCCACTCTTTGTTGGCCACCTTTAAGATATCTAGCTACAAAAGAAAAACCTAAGGGCCAGTTTTGATATAATATCCTTATTTACCAAAGTTCCAGTCCAAGATGCACTGGACCGCCTAAAGCGTGTTATTTCTAATGACATCTTACAGCGCTATCGATAGTGTCTTATATCCAGCTATTTTGTTTAGTATTACAAACAAAAAAAAACCAGAGTAGCGATGGAAAGCCCACTTAGCCCTGTGATAGCCAACTACTATAAAGAGAACTTTCAAAAGATCGCTATAAATACAACTACGCTGATAACATGTTTAAAATATGGAACCACGGCAAAGAGACACTATCGAAGTTTCTTAAATACCTTAATGCAATACACTTTAGTATACAGTTTACGATAGGGCTGAAAATGAAAAAGTAAGACTGCTTTTTTAGACGTACAGGTGCTGAGATCAGAGAATGGAACCTTACAATATATTGTATACAGAAAACCCACGTTTACGAAGCGATACATTCAGCAGCAGTCAAATCACCATCAAAATAAAAAAAATAATGGTTGTGAAAACATTGGTAAATCGGGCACAGTGAACATGTCAGCCTTACTTCTTAAATAAGAAATTAAAACATCTGGGACAATTGTTTAAGGTACTCCACATTATAAATATATTATTAGAGGCGGGTTTCAGTTCAACGAAGAACATCGGAAGTGATGTTTTGGTTTTGTATTGTTTAATGTTCCACACATTTCTAACTGTGTGGCCTAATTTTTCTATCTCTTTTTTCATTTCATTGGTACTGATAGAATAGTCCAAGTATTTTAAGACCACCTGTAAATTTCTTTTCTTGTAGGTGTGTTTTTTTTTCAATCAGGGCTTTTGTAATTTTTTCATAATATTTGGTTGTTTTGGGTTACATTTTTACTTGGTCATTTGCGAAGGCTTTAACGTCTGTTTAGCTATGGATTCTAGTAGCTGTACCAGAGGTGCCATAATCTTGACTCCACTTATAAAGATTAGTGGAAGCTTTGGAGTTACTTCAAGGTTGTTATCTTGTTGGTCACTGTTGTCTTTTTCTGTTAGGGTTGAATATCGGTTTAGTGGATTTATCCAGTAATTATCTTTCCTTTGTTGTTTGGATTTATGTTCTGTTTAATTTTGAGTATTTCTGCCTCGTCTATATGTGATTGTTTTCCAGTTATTTGTGTCTAATTGTGACGGAATTGCTGGGAGTTGTTGGATGTAATGGGTTTGTTGGTGGGGTTGGGAATAAACTAATTGTTGTGGTTGTGACAAATAGTTACCTGTCATTTGTTGACACTGAAAGTCTGGCTTTGGTTAGGCCATTGTTCAACCATTTGGGGTGCCATGTATGGGAGTTGCATCCATCCTGGTGAAAGTAGAAAGGCCATGAATGTGTGTAGTTTAAATTTTTATTTGCACGTCTTTCCTTTTTGAAATTCAAATAGGAACTGATATAAAGATTGCGTTGCCTTGTCGATTGACTTTAATATTGCATATTATATCACCACTTCGAACGAAATTGTACACCCTCCTCTGCACAAATAAAACTTATCAACAAACTCAACCAGGACTTTCATATTCATCAATAACCAAAATACAAAACCAACAATCTCATGCTACTAACAACAGTACACAAATACCAAACCAAATCCAATCTAACCAGCAACCCAACGACTTGCTGCAACTAAAAAATATGATTAAGAGCTTCTTTGAACAAATAAGTTAAACCTTCTAACTAACAAAAACTCAACTAATGGACTATTTACAAACGCTTTATGGAATGCTGATGGGCTCTCACAACATGCAAAGAACTAAAAGTATTCATCACAACCACAACATTCATATTATGCTCATTTCTGGAACCCATTTTACCGAACAAAATCACCTTAAAATTTACAACTAATCAATTTACTCCACTAATCATCCAAATGGCACTGCAAGAGGCGGATCAGCTCTACTAATAAAAATTATATCAAAAATCATCAAACTAACAGTTATACCCACGATTTTCTTCAAGCCACAAATGTAGCTATAGAGGACCCCTCAGGTTTTCTAATTATATCGGCTGTTTATTTCTCTCCTAAGCACATAAAAATATGAAAGTTTCTTTAGCACTTTAGGGCGACGATTCATTGCTGGTGGAGATTACAACGCTAAACACACCAATTGGGACTCTAGACTTATTACACCTAAAGTCCGTGAACTACTTAAAACTTTGGAGAAAAATCACTTGAAACACTTGTCCACTGGAGAACCCACGTACTGGCCAACAGATAGAAACAAAGTGCCCAATTTGGTGAATTTCTTTATTACAAAAGGCATCCCTCTCTGTTTCGCTACAATAAAATAAGGTTTGGTCTATCTTCTGACCACTCTCAAATTTTAATTACTTTATCCGCAAGAGTACTAAGTACAATTAAACAACCGAGCATAATTAATAAACGAACGAACTGGGACGAATTTAAACAAATTATTGACGAAAACTTAACATTGAGTGTTCCTTTAAAAACGAAAGAGGATATTGAAATAGCTGTTAAACTTTTTAATGATACAGTGTAACGAGCGAGCTGGAACTCTACGATTGAATTAGCTGAATCCAATCTAGCCTTCAATTGCCCTGCAGACTGCGAACGCCTAAAAGTAAAATATTATTTAGTGCATCATCCCAGCAACCAAAAACGAATGCACCTAGACCTTTCTGAATGAACTTACAACTTCTAAAGATACTCACTATTCACTGTAAAAATGGGCTAAAAAGATTGTTATAAAAGCTTCACCACCAATTAGAACACGCCAAGGAACATGGGCTAGAAATAATGAAGAAAAAGTAAGGGTCTTTGGAGAGCATCTTTCAGAGGTGTTTCAACCACATCCATCAGAAAACGAACCTGAAGAAGAAATACTTATACAGGTACTTGAGACACCCTACCAACTTTAGCCTCTAGTCCCACGCATGAAAATCGCCGAAATCCAAAGTGTCATAAAAACTCTATACTCCAAGAAAGCACCTGGGTATGACCTGATTACTGGCCAAATCCTTAAACAATTGCCAAATATCTCGTGCAAATATTTAATCCTGTCTTACGCATTGGATACTTTCCAAACCAGTGGAAGGTAGCGCAGATTGTTTTAATTCTAAAATCAGGAAAATCTTCTAACGAGGTAAAATCATATAGGCCGATAAGTCTATTATCAATAAAGGCTAAAGTTTGTGAAACAATTATACAAACAAGATTATCCACGATCCTCGAGCAAAATGAAACTATACCCAACCACCCGTTCGGTTTTAGACCAATGCATTTCACAATAGAGCAAAACTACCGAGTGGTTGAAAAATCAAAGAAACGTTTAAAAAAACAATACTGCTCTGTAGCGTTTATTGATGTCACACAAGCGTTCGACAAGATGTGGTACGTTGGACTACTAAATCCTACCTGCAAAACCGCCATTTCCCAGTTAAAGTTGGCACTGAGCTCAGTGAACTGTATAAAATAAATGCCGGAGTACTCCAAGGGAGTGTACTCGGTCCCCTGCTATACCTATTATACACGGCCGACATTCCAACTGCACCAAAAGTCCTAATAGCAATGTTTTTCGGATGCTGCCACACAAACTTTGCAAACCACTGTAAATTCAATACACTCATGGTTAAAAAGATGAAAAATTAAACCCAATGAGACCAAATCAGTACATATAACGTTCACCACACGACAAGAAACTTGCCCCCCTGTTTATCTAAATCACACACAACTGCCACAGCCTAAAGAAATGAAATACTTTGGGCTACATCTAGATAGAAGACTCACCTGGCGTAAGCAGCTATTCACAAAGAGGAAACAATTAGGTTTGACTCTCACCAAAATGTACTGGTTACTTGGGCGTAACTTACAACTTACCGTCAACAACCAACTTCTTATATAGCCATAATTAAGCCGATCTGGACTTATGGAATCCAACTCTGAGGAACCGCTTCCAATTCCAACATAAAAATTCTTGAACGCTTTCAATCCAAGGTGCTTCGTATGATTTTAGATGAACCGTGGTACGTACCAAATGCTGTTATTTGAGGTGATCTTCAAATATCAACGATCAATTTCAGCAAAAAATATCAAACCAGACTCAGCGTCTACTCAAACGATTGGGCAACAAGCCTTATGAACCAGCCAAGAAACAATAAGAGACTTTTACGATACCTGCCCGATGAATTACCAAACAGATTTGGATTTAGATAAGTTAGTTTTAGTTTTAGATTTAAGGTCTAGTATTTAAGTACGATATTCTAATGTCATACTAGGTCTAGAAAACCGATTCATTATACGAAGATGGCTACTGAGCACTCTTCGACATGTTATACAGATTGTCACACAATTTGCTGAATACTACAAATTGCAAATAAAATAGGATACTATTAAAAAAAATCTTTATGTGCAAAAAATGTGAGATGAAGGAATACCGATAGTTATTTTTCCGGCTCATTTGCTTATATAGGTGTTTTCCTGTTGGATATTACTAGGTATTACCGAAAAACTACCAAAGAATTGAATCATATTCTGTTATTCTAATAGTTCTGTATTATTAGTTAATCGGTTTCAAAGGCACATAATAATAGTAGTGGTAGGAAAATATATTTACAAAAAGATGCTAGACAATTTTTTCAAGAAGAGGTTAATTTTATGTCATCTTAATGAAAAAGGAAATAAACTATTTTTATCATACATACATATACCAAAAATTTATAACCTTATTGGAAGATTTACTTTCACTGATACTATTAGAAGCTCTCAGTGGTTTATTTAGTAAAATAGACTGACCTGTATATTTATAGGAGAGGTCCATAGCATCGCTAATATTGAAACGCAGACGATAGTGAGTAATAGCGGCTTATGGTGTTTGACAAGAAGAGAGGCTGAATCATCTCGATTTAATACTGTTGTACTTTTCATCTCGGTTCTCGCGCTTAGTTAATTTTTCGGGGACCAGCCAAGAGATCGTCCGACGTGGTCAGATCTTTTTTAATTTATTGGTAAATTCGCAGTCCGTACTGAATCCGAGTTTCAAAAGTAAGAGCATATCTGTACCACCATGATAATTTTAGCCAATTTTCTAGTATTTAATGTATTAGCGGACAACTGTGATAAAAATTGAAAATTTGTTCATCAATTAATGTTACTTCTCAGGCTTAAGAATGAAAGAGCAGTCTTTAGTTGTGAGGAATCCATAACTATTTTACCAAATTAATGCATAATTATACCCCATATACAATTTTTTAATGACATGCTTTTTATTATATGATCTAAATTATCTGGTAGTACACTTTAATGTGCTGCTCGTTCTTTTTAATAATATAATTATTGAATTAGAATAACTGCATCGTTTTCATTCAAATCATGCAATGTAAGTTATTCAATCAAATATTTTGTATATGCCGAAATAATGGCTATATATGATACAAACTTACTTTATATTTTACTACTAAAAAGTAAGAGAGTGAGAAATTATACTAACTAGTAATTCCAATACTTATTATTAGCCAAATCTCACAAATCTTTTCATGAAAAGGACTATTGGAGCTGCTAGTAATGTAGTCAGTAGTAACTAGAGTGAAAACAAAAAAAATCGTAAAGATTTAAATTTAGCTGTATTTATATTTGGGGCGTAGTTTCGGTTGCACTTTTGGTCATTTATATAACTTTTAAAAAATATGTAACAATAAAAATGTGAAATGTTAGGAGCACAATAACGGTAACAATCCATATCTGACCTGGTTGATAAAGGTTTTTATTAGACCCTCTAATCTGTGTTAAAGTTGCTTCCAACTTTTACATTTATTTATTAATTATTGTTCATTTAGTTGTGTTTGTGGATAGGCGAAAAAACGAGGAATGATGAAAAAAATAATTATATAAAATTGCAAGCCTATACTAAATCTTTCTTTAAACTGGAAGACCGTCAACAATAAACCTGCAAAGCTTGCAACGCATAGCGAAGTGGCGAAGCAGTCTGACCACGCTAACCTTTCAGTTTCAAAATAAATAGCAAATAAGCCTTTTTGTCACCTGTCGATTGGTGAAAACAGAATTTAAAATTCCCAGCCGTTCTCGAGTTTTTGCTCGTACGGACGGACGGACAGACAGACGGACAACATGAAGTTAGCAAGTGACTCCGCTTCGCTTCGCCACTTAATAAGGTAATAAAATTTGCGCGTGAAAGTACGTGACAAAACAGCACACAAAAATGGTACATTTGACTAAATATTGCTTATTATAGAAAGTCAAAATTAATAAAAACGCAGTTTATCTGATATTGTCACTGCCAACTATAAGTTTTTTAAATACATAAAAATGTTCTAAAAAATATACATTTTTCCAAAGTTATAAAGGTTACCCTGTAGTTTGGAATACAATGATTCCATACTGAAGCTTTAAATAAATTAGTACTCGCTTTATTTTTTTAAGCATCATAACATTTTTTGTAATTTGTTGTTCTTCTTAATTTTTTTTACTTCCTTAAATATTCATTTTTGTTTTCCTTGTGGCTTAATTTCATTTGGTTGTCATTCCAATATTTCTTTTACACTTTCGCCAATACATTTTACGACATCCTTATTACCCATTTCTCCGTTCAGTTTATGATTGATTTCAGGTCGTAAAATGGTTGCGTTACCCCTTTAAAATTTCCGCTCTTGATACTTTTCAGAATACCTTATTATTGAACATCTCTCTTGTGAATGTGAAACAGTCATACATACCCACGAGAATTGAAACAATAGCAGAACCTGTAGTTATTAGATGCACAAGCAGATTATTGAAAATGTCATGCCAATATTCAGGATTTGACACGTAAATAATAGCCACAAACCGCAGCTCTTGTACTGCAGACCAAACGACCGATCAACGCATTATGCGGTGCAACAAGGTCATAGAACATGGAACTGCGAAATATTCCACATGCACAATAGAAAAGCAGATGTATATTAGTAATAAATTTGAAAATAAATTTGAAAACAACTACTGATATTTTAAATATAAGTTTATGATTATTCTTAAATACTGGCTCAAGCACCCAGTCACCTAATCAAAACGTAAAATTCTTAGTTGGAATGGGAATTATGTATAAAGGAAATTAGATTATAAACTCTCAAATATACACTTAAACATTGTTAAAAGAGAAGTTTCCAATAAAACTCTATAGGCAATTTGCGGTTCAATTACAAGTTTGCACTAAATTTTAACTAGTTTAGTAACAAAACTACCCTACTAATTTTTGGTTGCTGATTTCAAATCCAGTTAGCCGATTCTCAGCAAGTTTGCACTCTAAAGCGATTTTGACTAAGTAAAAAATTGAAAATAAAATACTTTTTCGTAGTTATTTGATGTTTAAAGGTAGATAAAGTAACAGATTAAATGTTATAAAATATTTTTGTATTTTTTATTGCAAAAATATTAAGTGCCTTCATTTAAATACTTTTATCAAATCAGCATTTAGTAGAATAAAATTGGAAACAGAATCGCATTACCGCCTGCACATTTAAAAATTTAACGCATAATGGAACAAATAAATCGAATAAGTGTTTGGATGAATAGGCGAAAAATAAAAACAAAGGGCAATTGTGTTTTACTTGTGTTTTCAAAGCCATTGTCTTCCTTACAACAATCTAAGAAAGCAAAGCGAACTCACCTTAATGGTGATTCAAAGTACCGTGTAGTCTGTGGTCAATTTTCTGGTCTAAAAAAATCTCATCTAGTCAAAACAAAACATCTTATTAGTTGCTTCCCTTGTCTGATACTTTTCGCAAAGTGTATCACCTTTATTTCAAAAAATTTGGGCTAAATGTATTCATTAAGAACGAGCCAAAGAAGTAACACACTACTGAAGCTAGTCCAAGTTGCTACATAGCATTGATTTAACAGTGTCAAAAGTGCTACATTAAGGCTCATTCAACCTGTTCTCTGAGTTGAGCCATAATCTGTTCGAATGATCCAACTGTGTCACAGTGTTACTTCTGTGCAAGTGTGGTATCAAATGTTTTAAAACATAAAAGATACTATCATTACTGTGCTATAGCTTGTAAACCAGTACAGTACCAAGGTCCAGTGCTTCCACCACCAACAAAAAATTCTGACAATAGCAAAGACAGTATTGATGAAAATAGTAAAATTCCTTAAACTGTCACTTTTAAGACCTTTAACTTATGTTACCTTTAAAACAACTATTTTTTTTTAATTGGGTGCTTTTTCTTATTGTTACAAAACGACCCTTACTCTCCAGACGTGTTATAGAAAAAGTTTAAAATTAAAAATCTATCATTTTAATACCTTTACTCACGTTATCAGTTACATGGTATAGTGGTAAGGCTCTAACGCCCCTCGTGGGAGCACATCCTGCGAACTGAGAAGTTAAGGCTCACGTATGTTCGCTCTCACTGCCCGGTCGTCGCGCACCATCTCTGGTGTGGGGCGATGTGGCATTATTACTCCGTTATTCGAGTGAACGTCAATTATTTTAATTAACTGAGTAGGCCACCTGCCAGGCCTTAGAGAACACCGGGGAATTAACCCGGGTCCATCCACATTGCAGCCTGTCCCTCAATCACTAATACACATTAATCCAAATAATTAAGAAAAACGGAATCTCAATAACCTACTTAATTTCTACAAGCTTTAAATAACAAAATTATTTTTATCTATACTTTAAAATATTTATGACCCAATTTTCACATAAAAATATCACTAATATCAAATCGCATTTAGTTAATGAAATTAACGCCCTTTCTCAACTGCAAATGGTGACAGATCGCTGGCGACAAACCGTTAGGTAGATCAACGAGCGCTCTTTTGCTTTATTTAACTGCTCCATTCGGTTTTAGGTCAGCACTGCGGATGAAAACCGAGCGCTCAGCCACTTCCAGTTCGCGACTTAATTCGGTCGGCTGCAAGCAAGAAATCGGGTCGAAAGCCGGAGCCAAATGGGTGCAGCCGGGGATTATCGTAAAAATTAATGGCCTTGCAAGGGGATAATATGAAGGATTGCCGGAGTGTGGAAGACAATAGACGCCGCGTCCTTGGCGCGGGCGCCGCCATGCGTACTAAAGCGCTCCTGGCGTCGCTCCGGACGCCCGCCATGAATATTCTATTTCGGATATTTCGCTATTTTAATGCTTCTAAATTCGAAATGCGCGCCAAGAATTCGGAACGCCAGACTACGTTAAATTTAATTCGGAAGAGGAGCGGCACGCCGCAGGTCGCCAGAGTTCGCTGCCACAAAATGCCGAAAACCATTCCGAGATGACAAATTGGTATGAATAGCTCGGCACGCATTTTGCAATGAACAACGCGAAGTTTCGAGACAGCAGTAAAAAGCTCCCGGCGGGTTCTCGGATGAGTTTATGTCTTTAGTGGCCGTTCCGTAGAAAATTCATGGCGGAACTTTGTTTACAAAAACTTAGAGGTAATAACTCTCTTACCGTTAGATGGAACCTAATTGAACTTAACGTAAGGTAAACGAAGCGTACCTTTAACTGTATATTTATTATTGTTACGAGTATAAGTCAAAAAGTAAGATAGATTAACAAATTTTCATTGAACTAAAGGTATAGCCATCTAATTATATTTTGACACAATCGTCAAGGATTTCACACATCTTAACAATCATATTACCAGTTATGAGATTCCACAGTAGCAAAAATGTTGTCAAATATCAAAGTGTTCGCACCAAACCGACGAGAACAATGCATGTTCTTGCAATCGACCGGACCAGGGTGGTTCAATAACCTACCCATGCTAGACCTAAACTCACTAAAAATGCAATAAACCAAAATGAAAACATATAGCAAGTAGTCAGAAAACGCAAATTTATTAAACCTGGAACTCCACCAACAAAAGTATAAAATCCTTATAGTGTATTATCAAACAATTATTGCAATAAATGAACCGAAGTAACCAAAACAAATAAACAATAGAAACTATCCAAACCCCTCCAATATTTATAAAATATTTTCTAATAAGAATGATATGATTTTAAAATAAAATAAAATAAAAACCATTTCACATACAACGAAACTTTTTCTATTATTTTGAAGCATAATCTATTACATTATTTTTGAATAGTATATCATTTAAGTATCCACCTCGGCTTCGTGTTCACGAGCAAATTTGATAAATCCAATTTTCGATCACTTTGTGTAATAACTGGGGTCTGTCACAAATACATCGTTCAATCTTAGTCCATCAAGGGTTTGTGGGTTATTTGGGTAGATTTCAAATAACCCCACAAAAAGGAACCTATAGAAATTAAATTACAACTAACAGCTGCATTTCTTGAAATTATCGTTCCACCAAACTTTTCTTGTAATACGTCAATAGTGACATTAGCATTGTAACACGTGGCACCGTCTTGTTGGAACCACATGCCCTCAAAATCAATTTCATCTAAATTTGGCCACAAAAAATGTGTTAACATCAATTAGTGCTGCTCACTAGTCACTGTAATTTTATCTACTAGCTCGTTTTGCAAAAAAATGGTCCGATGATGCCACCATGCCATAAACCACACCATACAGTAACCTTTTATGTAAGGGCTTGTCGTAAATTTTTTGTAGGTTGTTTTATCACATGCGACAATTTTGTTTGTTAAAATATCCACTTAATCAGAAATGAGCTTTATCAAATAATTTTTTGCCCAAAATCCGTTTCAAGTTGTTTTAAAGCCCAACCAGCAAAGTTACGGCACTTACGATAGTCCAGTAGCTTCAGCTCTTGGGTCAACACAATGTCATACGAGTGTAAACCCAAATCTCTTTGCCAAGTTGTCGTTCTTCTAAGCCCTAATTTTTGAGCACGACGAGGGATTGATAGATTTGAACCCTCCGCAACGCTATCTCTTATACTAGCAATGTCTCTACATTTCTTGCATTTCAACGTCTTGTTGGTATTTTTGTATCGTGTAGAGTAAAATCTCTTTCAAAATTTTCAACAATTCGATGAATAACAAGCACAGAAGGGAGATTATGTCGAACATAGGTTTTGCGAAAAATACTTACAAAAGAACGTATATCTTCATAAAATTTTTGAGCAATAACTAACCGTTTTTGAAGCGTGTATTTCATCGTGATTAATGAAAAATGACAACTAGTGACGGTTATAAAATTTTAAACATGGTTAACGTTTCATCTCAAAATCATATCATTCATATTGAAAAACTTTTATATGTAGTCAAAAATTTCAAAAATATGGTCGATAATCAAGTAATGAAGGAATAAACATAATACACCAAAATCCTACAAAATGAATCTGTTAAAATTACAGCACACACAATAGAGACGTACTGAAAGTTAATAAGACACCTAAAAAAGGAAAACATCGTTTACCACATTCATAGAACATGCTTATATAATAATAATAAGACATCTTTACCATGCTATACCTGTACTAGACAATTAAAACGAACTGGAAGAAATAACCTTCGTAACATAACTAATATCAAACACAAATTAACCAAAAACTTCTATAATAATTTTTCATAAATTTGTTACTACAGAAAACAATAAAAAATATTCCACCTAAAATTCTTATGCCATACCAACATAGCCATTTAAGCTCCTAGAAAAATCAACTGTATTATTTAATACACACGATATCAACCTTACAGCCACAGAAAAACGTATTGTTCTAAATTATATAACTACGTTAAATGCGATGAACAAAGCAATACCAAATTTTGTGAAAACCAAAAAACACTTCAGCCAAATGTGCATTATGTCAATAGGATTACCCTGCAAATTATAAAGACTGTACAGCTTACAAAGAATTAGTCGTAATCAAAAACAAACCAACAAAAAAATCAACAATTGTAAACACAAACAAACTCCGGTGCACAAACAAATACGCAAAATATCTCTTCAATAACAAATCTAGTTAACTCTAGACCAGAACTTACAAAAACCATAGAACATCAATGAATAACAACATAATATTAAGCTTATTATTTAAAGCTATCGGCAAAGAAAATTCTTAAACATATTGATAACTGCAACCATAAGCAAGAAATCATTACATTTTTAAATATAAATAAAATCAATATTTTATGTATTTCTCAAACTCACTTTACTAGCTTAACAACAATCTACTATATAAAACAGCACCCTTCATGGTACAGTTTATGGTGGCTCAGCGATAATGATCTTGTATCGTATCTACCGAAATACCAAACAAACAAAATCCAAGCCGCAATATATTTGCAATATGAAGCTCAACAAAACATACAATATTTATAGACAAATATAAAATCTTCCTTCAAGCTCTTAGCAACAGATTTGTAGCTAGCGGACATTAGAATTTGAAGTACATGCTTTGGGGCTCAACACTCATAACAACAAAAGCCCGAGATGTTTTAAAAGCCATATCACTAATGGAATACTCACGTACTGGTCGAGCGATCTACTGCACTTCTTTATAACAAAAAGAATATCTAGAAACAATTATGACCTCTCGCCTGATCATACACCAGTTATCAACAGCTTGAATATTAAATGAGTTATAAATGAATCACTTTTTTCTTGACTTACTTCGAGAAACACTAACTGAACAACCTTTCAGTCCTACCAAGAAAAAAAATTAATCTAAAAATCCGAATAAAAAAGCTCTAGAAGACTTGGATACAGTAATCCATTACTTCACTGCACTGGTGCAAAAAAACTGCTGGACAATCTACTCCTTACACTGAATACAAACTGACAACTACCACTAACGTACATTTCTATATTCGCCAAACCATTGCTGAAAAATGTCGAGCAAGAAGAATTTGACAGAGATCTAGAAATTATATAGATCAACATACAATACACTAAATAGACAGCTAAAAACAGTCATCATGATTGTGAACAATAACACTTTCGAACAATATGTTACAAATCTTGCATTCTGGAATGCGACAAGGACCGTATATGACTATCCATCCCATTCGTAAAGAAAATGACAAATAAACCCCCTCTGATAAAAAAAGCCGACATATTTGCTTCAGATTTAAGCAAAATTTTTCAATCAAAACTAGGGGCTATTGATAAATTAAAATGTATCAACGTGGCATGCGAAATGTCTGTACCTGTTAGAAGTTTCACTGCTATAGAAATCAAGAAGGAAAGAAGTAATTTTTACACAGGAAAAGCTGTAGGATGCGACTTAATCTCCAGCCAAATATTAAAACAACTTCCTAATAAGACTATTGTTCTCTTGGCAGTTATATTTAATGGCGTGCTATCCTATCACTATCCTATTTTGCCGTAATATGCAAATATTATAATAAGATTATCCTGATCCTCAAACTGGGAAAAGAGTCTAACTTCTGTCCTATCAACTCCGATGTCCCTAGGATACTATTGTTGGACCGCTGATTTTCCGATTTTATACAGCTGATATGCCTAAAATAAATAACACTACAATCGTTTTTTAGTAATGCTGGCTGTAACGAAAATCCTATAAGATCCTCCCAAACATCATCTAGATATACTCAATAACTGGTATACTCCATGGCGAACAAAAGTAAACTAAACAAAACCAAACCAAATTACGTGTGCCACGCGACACATCTATCCGCCTGTGAGAATAGACAATGTACTTATACCTGTAGAAGCAAAAGTAAAAGCTCCGGCAAATGTACTGGCTTCTAGATCGAAAACCAAAACTCTCTCTCTTTAATAAAATTTTACTATACATAACTACATTTAAACCTACAGGGTTGTATTCAGAAGTAGTAGGACTGTTTTTTTGTTCCACGCGCGCGGAGCAATGGAGGGGGGTCTGCAAGGCCGGATGTTATGAAGGGGAGCCTTGGGAACAGGTTTCGACCTGCGGCAGTCGCCTGCGTGCGTTAATTGAGTGTGGACCACCTGTTGACCTCCTGTTGTGACGCCTCGTCGTCAGTTGTGATGGAGCGAAATTTGGAGCAGTGGTACGTCATCAAGTTTTGCTACAAATACGACCCGGAAACAAAACGTCAGAGCGAAGAGTGGCACACCGCACAATCACACCGTAAATAGAAGGCCAGAATGTCGAAATCGAAATTGAAATCGATGTTGATTGCATTTTTTGACCGTCGTGGCATTGTACCTCCTGGACAGACTGTAAATGCAAGATTTTACGTGGAAGTGCTCACACGGCTGCGAAATCGGATCACACGCGTGCGACTAGAACTGGTGGGGAAGTGGAAGCTCCATCATGACAACGCGCCGTCCCACGGCGCGTAGATTGTGAGGGATCTCCTGGCCAAATTCGGCGTTTCCACGTTGCCCCCCCCCCTGATGTAGCACCGCGGATTTCTTCCTGTTCCCCCGGATAAAAGGGCAGCTCAAGGGGCATCGTTTCGGCTAGGTGGAAGAAGTCCAAACGGCAACGACGAGGGCTCTGGACAGCATCCCGGAGGACGACTTCCAGAAGGTCTTCGCGGCCTGGAAGGCTCGCTACCAGAAGTATCTGGATGCCCAAGGGGCCTATTTTGAAGAGTATTAAGTCGATGTACCAAAATGTTCAATAATTTTTTTTTTTAATTAGTCCTACTACTTTTGGATACCACCCTGTATATGGACTAATGACTTCAACTGTAGGGCTGTGCAAAATCAACGTCACCTAACATCATCCAAAGGTTTCAGTCTACAATACTAAGATCAATATTTGAAGTTTTTCTTTATTACAGATGAAATTTACCGAACGACAGCGTCATACAACGAACATATCACAAATCACAAAAATGAGCTAATAGAAAAACTATGCAATAAATGGCGTCGCTACAAAAAAACCTGCTAAAACTCGGTCCTAAGATCTGCTTCCAAATTAAAGCAATTTAGAAGAAGATAAAACTTTAATGAATGTTTTTCTTTTATGCGCAAACCTTGTATCATATTTACTTAATACTATAATTGTGATTTCAATGTTCATTTTCTGTGATGATTCTGCACAAAAATCAAAAACCATCCATAAAATGATGAGAAAGTTTCAAAACGTTAATCATCGGTTAACACACATAGCATCTAACAAGAAACAGCTAATTGTACATAAATAGGGAAGCGCTATGATAAAAAAAATTATTTATTGTTTATTATAATTTGACAGAACAAAAAATGTATTCGTCTACGTTGTTGATACTGTTTATAGTTGGTCATCCAACGCGCAATTTATTGTCCATACTCGTTTTTCCCTTCACGGGCATATGGCACCATTTTGAGATGACAAAACACCAAATTCTCACCAGATACCTCAATAATTTTTTAATTAAGAGAACTGAAGTCGGGAACGGAAGGAAGTCACAAGTGTAAGGGCCAGTGGTATTGTATGTTTGCTCAGATGTGCACTTATCATTTTCCTATTAGCTACATGGTATATCACAACAAAACATGCATAATTTAAAAAATCTGCATGTTTTGTATGCAGATTCAGTAAATTTTTTATTTTTTATTTTTTGTTTAATTAATCCGGAAGGACACCATCTATAATTATTGATTTATTTTGTTTTTTTTAATTGTTTCAGTCCATAGTTAAATTTTAATACTTGTTTATTTTCAATCATTTTATTATAGTGATCTGCAGTTTTATTTTTCTCTCTTTTGTTATTTAAATCTATTTGTATTTTAATTTAAGTTTATATTAAATTGATAACAACTATTGTTTATTGTTATGTAACTTACCTTTAATACCCCATTATTTTAATTTTTCCCATCTTCTACATCGACACTAAAAGAGTTTTCTTGTTATGTTGTTTTATCTCAATAATTTTCTTCCTTATAAATGTTTTTGTTATTTTATAAATACGCCATTTCACTTCCTTAGCTCCTATTTAATGTTCAGAGACTTAATACATCAAAAAATCAAAACTATAGACTCACATAATAACAGTAAGGCTAAGACGTGACTCACTTTTCTGAAGTAATTATTTTAAGTAATACCTAAAACTTCTCACAAATAAAGTGATTATACAAAATTTCATCAAAACTTCCAGTTTTCATTATTTTTAAATTTGATATGAACACAATAGATAATCTATTAAGATCTTAAATAGTAATGATCTCAGGTACTTTTGAGATGCTAGACGCTGCAATTTTTTGCACTGTAAACCATATTCTTAACCTGATATTAAAAGAAAAAGTCTAATAAGATAATGTCTAGACTCCCTAGGAGCTACGGGGGCTAGTGGTAATGGCCAATTTAGAGGAAATAGCATCCTAAACTCCTGTCCTACACCGCACATTAATTTTTAAAAAGTTTCAAATTTGTTTTTTAGTTTTATTGATTTACACTACTGTTCATCTAGAATGTATACGAAGAATACTGATTCATTGTCTAGACATAAAGCTTTTTCATAATAAATTCAAACCGCCTGAACTTGTTCTTTGGCTTCATTTTATGCAACAATTGAATTTTGTAAGCATACAATCTTAATTTTGTTTGTGTTACGTCCCACATAGTCAGTAGAGGAAGATTCAATTATTAATTTCGGTGTGCAGAAGTTTTCTCAACTCCAAATAAAGGAATGGTAAATTAATTTCAAGTGTGTTTTCCTTTCTTCACAATAACAGAATATTATTTTTATATGAAGGATCCTTGTGATGCTTACGTTTGTTTTTTAAATATTCGAACTGAAACTCCAAACTATTCAATAATGTGTATTAGTAAAGCTTTTTGGTAGTTTTTTTTATTAAACGAGGAAAACTCTCAACATACAAACTGCGTTGTAGTTCTAAGGTCTCCAAATTTATTTCTCAACAGTAAGAGCAAGTAGAAGAATGCGGTAAATTTTAAAAGATGCGGGAAATATTTATGAATTTGTAATATAGATGGCAGCACTATACAATATACACATTTTCAATTAGTGCCACTGCAGTAAGTGTTGTTTTGTATACTTTAAATGGCGACTTTAGTATTCAAGAACAATTTGTAATCATCTGTTTCATCCTCTTGCATAGTGAAACGCCAATAGAGCGAGGTATGCAGTGAAGACGTTATGGATATTAAAAATGTGCGTTCGTGGGTACAAAAATTTAAAGAAAGTCGAGAGTTGTGCGGGAATAAACCGAACGAGAATCGGCCATCAACCAGCCGGACTGAAATCGTGATTGCGCAAGTAGAGCAAGTTGTTATGGAAAACTGTTGATTAGAAGTGCATGATATCGTCTTTAAACGTGGCACTTACACCACTCAAACACACGTGCTCTCGAGAGATACTTTTTCCCATACTGTTGTTGGAGTCTGTGGTGAATATTAGCGGACGGGGAGTTTTCTACAACGAGGAATTTGATCACAATGCGTTGTTCCACGCTACGCAGTACCTTTTGTTCGCTCATCACTCTAGCAACTCTAAAACAGGATTGAACATGTTCTAACCCGAGCAGGAGGGAGGGTAAAGGTTGTGGTTCCACTTTTTCAAGGTCGTACGGTTGCTGGGAAGTGCAGTTTATTCACACATAAATCAGTCCCGGTCATATTTGAACCACCTTGTAACAGAAGTTTCAAGTTTTTTGGGTATGTACTTTTTTAGAACAAGAATTTGAGACCTTAGACCTTGAAGGCACCTAGTGCAAACGTTCTTTCAAATAACAAAAATTTGTTTTCAGTAGAAAAAAATGTAAACAAAATTAAAAAGATATGCATTAAATGTTTATGTGTACTTATGCTACGGTTATTGGAGATAACAAAATTAAAATTAGGTCTTTCGTAAATTATATGACGCATTTCATTATTTACTGCAACGTTTCTAGTACACTAGTAATTAGAAACCTGTATTATTAAAGTTTCCAGTTACCTATCTAGGTTTTAATTATACAAATTGGTTTAATTAAAACATCTATAAAATACACTTCGCAGGCAACAAGTACATTTACTACTAAACTAAACTAGCCGAAACTTAATGCAAATAGAGAATTTAATTTATAATTATTCTAAAAGGACTAGTTAGTTTGCATAGACAGAATAAAACTAGATAACATAATACACAAACAGTTTGAAACAGGAAAGCCGCCACAAAAATTAAATTTTAGATTAAAGGCTGTTTTTGGATATTTAGTAATAATTCTTAATTGAAAAATAATAAACCCTAAGTCCAAAATCTTTTTTATAAAAAATGTTGTTTAGTTATATTAGCTTTTAAAGGAAAAACTACCCGTTTGGGCATTTGACAGTTACCCCCAACACGTCTGCATGGAAATTTGGAAATCTCGCAATTCCACAGAGTCGGAGGGTAATGAGGAGATAAGATGTTTATAGAAAACTAGACTAGTTCTCTAGGTTGGGTCGTTGAGCTACTACACCAATATCCGTAGAAAGAGATGCATATCGCTAAAATCCAACATAAACCAGCCAGATTGATACAATCGCCGAAAAACAAAGTTAAGAAAAAAAACTATAAAATTTAAAAA
This sequence comes from Sinelater perroti, assembly GCA_036346155.1. Lineage (NCBI taxonomy): Eukaryota > Metazoa > Arthropoda > Insecta > Coleoptera > Elateridae > Sinelater > Sinelater perroti. Next base: position 2,602,147 of record JARFIY010000276.1, read on the forward strand.
CTGGAAGGACAAACAAAAATCTGGTGTGACCATCACACGACTTTCCTTATCCTATTATTATTATATATTATACCGGGTCCATCGTCTCGGCCCTGCGCTGCTCTTGTCTCGGAACTTGTTATTTTAAAAAAGGACGAGGTGCGAGTCCAACACTTGAAAGCTGATTAAAATAAACAGTACAAGACAATAACCGACTCGTATTTAAAATTTTGCTACGTCACTGAAGGTAACCGTACGAGCTTGGCCGCACGGCCTTCTCCATTATCGCCTGCGTGCTCCCTCCTAGCGATCAAGCGCTCCCTCCCGTCCTCCCGCAGTCGAACAGGAGCGCGCTGTGATTGGTCCTGTTTAATTAATTTTTAATCGGCTATAACTTATTTATTTGACCTCGGATCAAAAAATTTCATTGTAATTTTTTGTTCGTCTCGGTCTGATCTATCCGGTAATATAAATTTCCCGAAACATTTTCTAAACATCCGGTATATTAATAATCCTGATCTTCAATTTTTTTTTCGAGTTCCTATCTTACCAATTTTTATTTTAAATTCATGTTTATCTCGTGATAACAGATCATTTTTATTCTTATAAATTTTTTATATCTTCAACCGTTCAGATTCGCGACCGCTTTGCGACCGATTTTGAGACCTTGTGATCACATGACTTGGCCGATTTTTACCAAAAGTTTTGCACTGCGTCCTCTACCTACAAGTAACTTGCATACCAAATTTCAAGTCTCTAGCTCTTACGGTTCTTGAGATATCCTGTTTACTGAGAGACCGACACACACACACACACACGAACCAATGGCTCAAACCAACTTTTTTGGTGTCCTGAGGCTATATTTCGTCCAGAAATGTGAAAAACTGGGTAGGTCAAATTTCCGCCGATTACATTACTTTCCTTATTATAGGATAAGGAAAGTAAAAAAGAATGGAAGAAAACACGACAAAAGCAGAAAAAACTATAAAAAGGAAGGACAATAGAACAACAGGACCCCTATATGTTTTTATGGAGCAAAGTGCCTAAAAAACAAGAACTAAGAGAAGAGTAACCTTAACAATAATAAAATAATGATGAACTAGGAACAAATAACATGTAGAATGCAGAAGAATGATCGTCAAAGTATATAGACAAGTAATAATAAAAGCACACTAAAAAAGGCAAATTGTACGAAAAGATCCATATAATAGTAGAGGAAGAAGGTGGCGAATGAGTATTAATCACACTAAAAGACTAAAACACCAGAATAGGTAAAAAATATTTTACAAAAGAGTAGGGCCTTATGGAGAAAAGATAAAAATAATAATAAGCAACTATTTTTGAGCTCGAGTACAAATTTAAAACTAAAATTACATAATAATGGCTGTTATTAACATAAATAAATGCAGAATTTATACTTGGTTATATAATAAATTCGATTGTACGAACTTATAGGGGAGTAGCAAGCGCTAGTGATCACCACTTGGCTGATTCCAAGGCAATGATTCCACCCAGAACTACAAATAAAAATAAAATAAAGCCATCAACATCAACATGAAAATGAGCAACCAAAATAACAAGCAAAGTGTTTTACAAATTAAAGTACATGTAACTAATATAAACACAAAACTAAATGAAGATTAAAAGATAACAACTTAGGAGTTGTAAAAACACAAAATTATAGACGACTAGACAAAGGAAGCGTTAGGATAAATAAAAATAACAAATACGAAAATGATTTAAAGAACACTGATAAAATAGAAAATAAATGAGAAATAAAAAACAGATTCACTGAAATGGATTAATGTAAACAGAGAATAAGAAATAAATTGATACAAATAGTAACCAAGAAAAGTGAAACACACGGTTATAGAAAAAAATAAAACATAAAAACTCAAAACTCATACAGGAGAACGATTTCGTACGGAAAATCATACTTTCAAGTAATAGAAGAAACAAAAATACAATAAGACAAGCATATAGATATAACAGGTGAACAAATAAAGAATGTAATAAAATTATTTAAAAACACAAATAACTGGACCAAAAAATATTCCGACGAAACTAATAAAAAAAGGCATTGACATAAATTCTTCAAATCAGACTAATAACCAAAATAATAAGTGGGGGTCTACTACCAGGAAAAAGTACATATAACATCGATACATAAAAATAAAAACAAAAATATAAAGCAATATCGATGATCAAATAAAATCTATAGACTTATATCAAGAAATAAAATAGAAGAACAATATAGCAAAGAGGAATTAAATCAATAAAATAAATTTATAGAAGTAAGATCATGTACGGATAATATAGTCACTCTATCTCAAAGCACATAAAAAGAGGACTAGCACTTGTTGACCTTACTAAAGCGTACTTTTAGGAGGCGTTAAAAGTTGCTAATATTATTGAAACACTGATTCGAACAATGCAAGCTGTCGGAAACCTTTAAAATAAGTAAGCAATCACAGAAAGGGTGCACAATATCACCTAGTTTTTTAAAATATATGTAAAAGAAAATATATGCGGATGACCAAGTCTTTATAGCACAGGATCAAGACTACTAATGGCAAGAATTGACAGATGGCGAAAAAAGTTAAATAATTTCATGATTATTTATGTTTTGATTTATAACAGGTAAACCGGAAGCTGAATCGAAAAACTAAAATCTTTATGCAAGGTTTGGCAATAAACCGGTTCAAATGAAGTATTGACCTTTAAAATCAGTTCGTAACTGTAGGAGTCAATTACAAACAAACATAGTTGCATTTTGGAGTTTTATAGAGTAGATGGTACGAAAATTAGGGGCTTGAGATATATATGTGTAAAACGGAATATCTGGTGATAAAACAAGAAATTGGAGACTTTAAAATAGATAAGAGTACTTAATCTAGTACTACAGAAGAAAAACATAGTTGAAAAACAAACTATATAATAGTACCGTAACAAACATGAAGCAAAGTCAAAGCAATTAACAAAAATACGAAAAAAAGAAGTAAAGAATATTGCAAATAAATTGTGTAGACGCTGAACAAGAATCTTAAGATAAAGAACATAATAAGAGTACAGAAAGACGCAGTGACAGATGCAAAAACATGTAATTGGCCTAATATTGACATGTTTATAGGATAAACGAGATGCACGTTCTAAAAAAGCAGTGAGATGAATCGCCGGAAAACGTGGAAACTAGAGAAGGCCGAGAAAACAATATAAATCAAGAAGAAGAAATAATGGAATAAAGGGACATGCAGGAAACATAATGGGAAACAGAGAAAGACAGTAAAAATTATTGAAAACCGGAAAGAAGAAAATAACAAAAAACTAATTGAAACTGTAAACAGTTACATTGAGAATCTTAGAAGTAATAACACGTAATGAATTTTCGGTTTTGTTGTTATCCACTGTCCAGCTAATAGGAATTTTATTAATGTTTGCAAACCGTTTTAGAAATTTATTTTATACTTGTTCTATTATAACACTAATCTGAAATTTTGCAACTCTTTTCTGTTGTGTTTAAATGAAGAGGTGTGTCGGTGTGGATTTTTTTTCACAGATTCCAAAAATGACCTTTAAAATTTGCGTTAGGTTTTTCCAAAAATTGCAAAAATGTAAAAATGAAAAAACGTAATTTTTTAATGACATTGATATATGGCAACGTTTGTAACGTGCGAAAATGATCCCTGGAGGGATGGAATGAATAGATAAACATGACTTTAAAAAAGACATGTAAAAACCTTGAATTTTTGCTGGAAAGTGTAAAGTACATGCCTCCTGAATGGTCTATGTGCGGGAATTTCAAGGTGATTGGAATATTGCTCGGCCAACAGGCAGACAACACCAAATTTAATGCTTTTTGTGGGACTACAGATCTAGGACGGAACATTCACACCTGGCTATTTTTGCCAGGTTTGTTGTTTTTTCCCACTGGTTGATCCCTTGAAAATATTGTTGCCAGCTTTACACCTAAAAATTGGTTTAATGAAACAATTTGTGGCAGTTTTGATTAGGGATAATAAATGCTTTCAATATCTTGGTATTAACTTTCCATCAACTACGCCTAAAAAAATTAAAGCTATCATTTTTATAGACAACAAATACGAAAATTAATGGCGAACGACATATTCGAGAAAACCATGAGTGAAACAAAACTTTTTGGAGAACACGAAGGCTGCAAATTACACCATTTTAAATGATGAGTTGTTTGCAACATGAGCGTCAAAGTTCACTTTCTTTATCTAAATTACGGTCCTGAGAAACTTAGTGATTTTACGGAAAAACACGACAAGCGTTTCCATCAGAATATTAAAGTGAAAAAGGATATACCAAAAAAGTGAACTGTAGATATGATGACCTACTATTGTTGGATATTGAAGACTGTACGGACGAACACCGAAGACAATCTATGAAGAGGAAGTATCAAGAACAGCCCAGTGGTAAATGTTAGATATATTTGCCTTTAAATATGTATTCATGTTTATCTGTTCCTTAGATATTCATTCCGTCCCTTGAAAGAACATTTTCACATATTTATGGTAACGTTTGACCATAAAACAGTCATTAAAAAACTACTTTTTTTACACTTTCGTGATTCGTGGAAAAACCTGGCATTATACGGAATTTTTAACAACATTTTCGGAATTTGTAGAAAACCCCATTCTAGTACACCTCTTTAAAAAATGAACGGGAAGTAAAATTTTGTTCCAAAAGTGAATAATGGAATTTCAACCAAGTAATGCTAAAAATACATAAATGTTCCAATATGCCTTAAAAAATAAATTCGACGATTGAAAAGAGTAACTAAATCACAAACAGTTCAACTTTCATGAGAATATAATACGTTAATAGTCATTTTTAATGGAAAATGACTACTGTCAAAAATTATGTAGTATTTCAAGAAACTACTAAATAATAAATTCTTCTTGCATTAATGATATAATAATAAAATGGGTAAAGCTCACTTTAGTTAATAGTTTGCAACTAAATCGATATTTTTTCATAGATACCAAGAGAGAAAAGCTCCTACAAAAATTCGGTAATTCGCTTTATCATAAGTTTTGATAAATCTGAAAACCTATGCTGCTTTGGAATTAAGTCTACAAAACAGTTGTCTATCTCAAACTGAAAAGCAGATAAATTTAAAAACAAAAAATGGTTTGTATTTTTGAATGCCACTATTTCCGCGAAAAACTAAAGTACACGTGCCAATTTTCGACGGTATGGATATAATCTAAAAAACTTACAAAATATAGTAACGACAAATCGAAGAGCACTGGAAGGAGTACATTAAGAATGCTGAGGCTTAAGAACTAAACTTTAGTTTTCTCTTATATCGAGTCGTGGGGAAAAAGAGAGAAAAAGCTGTAAAAAATTTTATAAAAAAAATCTGGAAGAAGTATTTCCAACAACAAGGTTGGCATGTCTTAAATTTTCAAGTTTAATTACTTTTCTCTTTTTTTAGGAAATTGACACGACTTTAATAGTACGTGGATGAATCAAATATAAACTAAATTTTTTATATATTCAAATATAATAAAAATACACAGTTAACTTTCTATGTAATCTTAGAATGTTAGAAGCACTTTTTTCCAACGAATAGGTAGTTCTATGACCTCTATAGTAAAATAAAAGTGAATGTGATACCAGCTCATGGCACTCAAACGTTTCGACAGCAACATTGTCGTCAAATCTCGGTCCTTTAAGTGCTTCTTTTAATGATCCAAACAAATAATAACTACAAAGCCGTAAGTGCAAACTGTAGGGAAGATGTTCTGGTACAGTTCAGGGGAAATTTTCACTTTTGTCGAGTTTGAATAGCTGTATGGGGTAGGGTGTGGCCATAACACATAATAAGGGCTTGGGCTTCTTAAACACTACCTTAGTTTTATTACGATGTCATATGATAGCAATCGTTAATTGGCAAACAATACAAATATTCTCAGTTACGTTGGCGCCCGGGAGATTTCAGTGACATTTATTTTCAACTGCTTTTCGTACACCTCAGTCTTCTTAAAGTTGTTATTTCTAAATAATATTTTAATATATTTTTTTAAATATGAATGGTGATAAGCCCCCTGTCACAATAGATCAATGTATTTTTTGCTCTAATACAAGGTGCGTTCCAAGTTCGAAGGTCCCCAATTTTTTTTCTCGGCAGTGAGAGTAAGTAGAAAAATGCGATTAATTTTAAAGGACACAAAAAATATTTCTAAATTTGTAATATAGATGACAGCGCCATACAATGTACATAAGTCAAATTACCGCCATTGCAGTGAGTGTTGTTTTGTATGCTTCAAATGGTGACGTTTAGTGTTCAAGATCAATGAGCAATCACCCGTTTTCTCCTCTTGTGTGGTAAAACGCCCACTGAAATTCAACGCTAATTGAGTGAAGGCGTTATGAATCTTAAAAGTGTGCTTTCGTGGGCCCGAAAATTTAAAGAAGGTCGAGAGTTTTGTAACAATAAATCCAAGCAGCCTCGCCCACGAAGCACCCGAACTGAAATCATGATTGCGCAAGTGGAACAAGTTGTTATAGAAGACTGTAGATTAGATGTGCGTGATACTGCCTCTAAAATTGACATTTTTGTAGTTCATTTTGCATGATGACCTGAAAATATGGAAAATTTCTTCATGGTGAGTCCCGCGAATGCTGATCGACAAACACAAGGCTGCGCGGGTGGCAATATCTTAAGACATGTCGACACGTGATGCCGCAATAAATTTTCGACCATGGAGGACACTCTCCCGGACCGCTCATTTTCCAATTGAACCGCTGCGCATCAGCAATTTTTCAGTGGGAAAAAGACACCCTCAAAGAAGTGTTGTCAGCAGCCATGAGATTATGGCGACGACGTTGTAAAAAATGTGTACTTCTAGACCGAGATTATGTGGAGATGTAACAAAAGTTTCTTGGGTAAGTACTTTTTCAGAAAAAAATTTGGAGACCTTAGAACTTGAACTCACCAATGGTGATACCTGCTGAAGATGCGGCAGTGTGAATTACCCTATGAAGTGAATATTCTTTAGATATCCCTTTCTACAACGTTGACAAGCCGCGTTCGCACCGTTCACATAAAATAGAAATTCTTTTGAAATAAATACTAGAAAATATTCTAGAATTTACATTGGGGATCAAAATTATAGTATAAGGACTAGGCAGTTGTTTGTTATTTTGAATTAGTAATTATCTCTATTACAATTATTAGATAAATTAGAGCCACCTCCTAAATATAAATACAGTATGGGTTATTCATGACTAATTAAATAAAATTTTTAGCTTAAAGAGCTTACAAATAATTCATTATCGGCTAATATTTTCCATTTAATAGATTATCTAAAATATGATAACTGTACTAAATTAACTTAACCATAATCAATTATATTAAAATTTAAAAATAATTGTGACCTTACATGAAATAACTATATTTTAATTTTTTCGGTCTTGGATAATTCAACGACATTTACAACGTTTTTGATATTTACTTGGTGTTTTACTAAGATTACTAATAGATGTTATTAGTTAACGAATTTTATATTAATTTTTTAAGTAATAGTTTGTATCATCAACCCCTTTCTATAGATATTAATCACTTATCAGTATAAAAAAATTTAAGGAATAGAACTTATTCAGCAAGTATTCTCCAACTTTGTATTTCGAAAGGTAGTCTTCGATGGTTGAGAATAGAAAATTGTAAATTGCATTAATAAACAAAACGAGAATATCAAAATCAACGAGCAAATACAGCTAGACAGATTAAAATTTGTAAATAATAAGATTGTTCCATATTCCAACGTAAATGAAATTTACACAATTTAAAGTATGTGTTATTCTTCTGTACATTCTCCATCTATTTTTTATTGCCTTGTGCTATCGCAGAACAAGGTCACATGTATCTTAAAATTCACGTAATATTTTCCTCATTGAATTGAACAGACAAAAGTCTGAAGGAGGGATATCCAAAATAGAGAAGTACCGGCTAACTAATCATATCAACAGCCTCCATTATTTTTAGACGTGTGTGTGAATAAACATTGTTATGGAAGAGCAAGGTGTCTTTGGTATCCTCTTAAGTCACACTCGCTGTAATTTGCTTTTGAAATTTATTAAAAGTGCTGATATAAGCGCCATAGTTAATCGTTGCACATCGGAGTAACGTATCTACAAGGAAAACTCTCTTGATGTCTCAAAACATTATTATCACCTTTCAAGCAGAAAAAGCAGTTTCCACTGTTATTTGAATTTCATGCTTTAGCTCTTCGTATTAGGCTCAAAATAGTGCCTTGTTGTCTGTCACGTCCTATGCCATTTAGCTTCAGTATTATCGTATTTCAATACATACCTTGGATTAACCAAGTGGTTTAATGATTACCATTACATTTACATATCTGTTTGTACGCATATTGACTAATTTCTAGATTGGTACCATCTACTAGATGATCTTAAAATGATACAACTTTTTCTTTGGTGTATTGCTTCTAGAATAACAAAAGAAGACATTGTGTTAAAATAGCCTTAGTAACTGAATTGAACGATTTCCTTTCAAAGTTTTAAAACTAACATTAATAAAGCAATTAGTAAAAAATATATTGGCTTCTAAAAACAACACCATTTTTACGTGTAGGACAAAATCAAAACAAATTATTAAATTTTGTACAAAAATCTTCGACATTTTATCAACACGTGAAGTGTTAAATATCCAGTGAGCATTAGTCCTTTTAAAATTTGTTTTTCAAATTTTTGTTTAACTACCCTAACAAAGCCTTCAACTGTAATAGTTACTGAAGTGTTTCTGATGTTCAAAATCGTAAATTTATTTTTAAGGTAGTTATTAAACACAGAGGAGACGTCCATTCAAACAAAAATTATTTGTTATTAAAATTCAGACTTTGGAAAGTGATTTTTTAAAAATAATGTCATCTAAATGTGAACCTGCATATTCACGACACTCTTTCAAACAAGACGCAAAATTTCTGAACACTGCGCGGCACATAATGACTGCCATTCTTGATGGATATTTTCTTTCAATTAAACCAAAGAGCCTGGATTGCTGCTGTATACTCTTAATTTAAGATATCTCCCACAAGAAAAAATAGGACCAATTTGTATTACCTCTTCTGGAAATCAATTTTTGGATAAAATTTCAGGGACTCGTTGCAGAGACATAGAAGTGTGCGATGTTGCTCCTTCCTGCTGGAACCATGTTCTGAGATTATCGCCAGCAAAATTTTGCAGTTTGGGTTCCAGAAAATTGTTCAGCATCTTCACATAACGCTCTGAAGTTCCTGTTAATGCGCGGCTCCTTTCATCTTCAAAGAAGTACGGGTCGATTATTCCTCGCGGAGACATTGCAGTCAACACAGTCACTTTTGGTGAATGAAGAGGTTTTTTGTGCTTGCATTGTGGGTTCGTAGCGCCCCAGTAACGACAGTTCTGTTTGTTAACGTAGCCATTGAAATAAAAATGTTCCTCATTCGAAAACAAAATGTTGAATGAATTGAAATGCTCAGTCACACGGTTAACGAATTGAAGTCTCCGACTGGCATCGTTGGGTTTTAATTCTTGCACCAATTGAATTTTATAGGGGCGCAGATGTAATGATAATTTGGGCATATTCAAAACAATTGCCAGTTTACCAACAGATCAGGTCAGGGGTCTTGCGAACGGACCTTTACGTTTTCGTCAATTCCTGATGACCTTGGTTGTCCCGACTTAGTTAAGCCGGTTTCTTCGAACTTACGCACCCATTTTCTGATAAGGGAAACACTTGGCCGTTGGTTACTGAACTTTCTCGGTGCAGTAACAGCCAAATCATTGTTTTTGTAAAGTTCCCGCACAAAAAACGCACGGCTCGCTCCCGAAAAACACCCCATAGCAACTACATTCCCAAAAGCCGCACTACCGATTGACATGCGCCTCGAAACCCTCGGCTTCGTGGGATTTATGCATTTACCCAATCAAATCGTAATTTTCTTTTGGAACACCCAGTATAATGCCAAATTTTAAAGCTTGTTTTTATGTTTAATTACAATGTTGCAATTTCCCCAGTGGTATGAAAAGCAGTGCAATTTTTATTCTATCTCATTTATTTAGTCATCTGTCAAAGCATTTAAAAGATTAAAATTTACACATCCTAGTGACCGTATACACTATTCGATTAAGTGTTGATAAAAAAAGAGTGAAAAAACCAGCACATGCAAATTCAAGATTCATGTTAATATCTGCCGCATTCGAATTTCCATCTCGCTGGTAACTGAAGTGAACTTCCTGGTAATTGAATACGAATGTCTAAGTTGGCGTGCAGCTCTGGCTGCGCTTACTTCTGGTCTTATTTTTATTTTCGAATCAAATTACTCACTTGCTTCGCAGTTCGTAGTTCCCCATTTCCACTGCGTGCATTTTTACATCTGACTTATCTTCCTCTCTTCTTATTTCCGGCAGATTGAATATTTACTTTTCTAATTTCCGGCAAGTGCAACTACACACATTTTTCTTAGAATTGTAGATGATCTTGAATTACGTTTGTGACCATTTTATAGAGCCTTTGAATTAAAAAAGTTACTTTACTGTTTTTATGTTATATCGTATTTTTAATTATAGATAAAAATATACATACTTTTACAAATGCCGTTTTAGCTTTGTGTTATACGTGGTGCATCTAAAAAATCCCGTGATTGTTAGATATTATAACAATACCTTGAGAATAGATACCAGAAAGACTTTGAGAAGTTCTACCAGGCGTTGAATACACGTGACCCTCAGGGTCGATGTGGGCGAACGTCAAGTTTTGTGGGACGGAAACGATTACGGGTGGGCCGCGTTCGGTAAGCCATCGACAAGCAGAACGCTGGTCATAAACGAACTAATACTAGCAAGACTAACCCTACAATTAATCAGAGAAATTAGGTGTCACCAAAGACACGGTGATACATGAATGAAAAGGATAACGGATAGAAACCTCTAGAGATTTCACGGTTCTGCGATCGATTTTTTTACAGTTTCATGTAACTTTATAAATTATGCCAAAAGTGTGTTATAAAATATGGCGATTATTTTGAAGACTAATAAGAATAATTTTCTAATATCTTCTGATTTGTTTGTTTTCACGAATACACCACATGATAATAATTGCACTAATTAAATCTGGCATGATAAATTATGTCTAAGTAACCCGTCGCATCGATTAATGCATTCAACCTATGCGACTCTAACGAGATTGACGTTGCTCGCAAATAATATAATGCTTGCACTCAGATGCGACGGACATGCATCAATATTCCTTTGGCGTGATACCAACTGACGTCAGTGTGTGAGGCATAATTTATTAATTTGTATAGAGATATGGTATAATAAATATGTTGTACTTAAAATGTAAAAAAACATTTTTATTGTAACTTTATTACATAGCAATCACAAATTACCTTGTATAGGTTATTCAGTTGACTTCAGAACTACGCAGCAGTTCTTCATTTGTTATGATAAAGCTTCCTCAGTGAAAAATACCATTATTTTACTTTGGAATTAATGGTCAACATCTCTTTTTTAATTTTCTGTGGTTATGCTCTTGCACAATTCAGTAATTGGAAGGAAATGACATTTCTGCTATCCTTGTACTCCTTGTTGTATCCCTTAAAAGGTCAGCGTTATTGAATACCCCTTTAATTCGCAAAATGTTTTATAGAAATAATTTTGGTAAGACTTGTCTATTATTTTAATAACTCATGCACCTTATATAAAGTATGCTTAAAATTCTTCTAGTTCTCTTTCTATACTTTTTAAAGCTGCACATTTTGTAATTTATTTTTACTAAGAAAATAAACTAAGAAAACATGTAGTATAAAGAGATGTAAAATTTAAAATGAGGGCACAAATTTGCATCAAAATCATTGTTATAAAATAATTTGTAAGCTCACAAAACAAACTTGCACTTCAAAAGGTTATAATAATGGGTACAGGGGTTGCAAATGAGCTACATGGGGTAAAATGCATTTTCTGTATAATAACGAACATCTTCGTACTACAATTTCTTTAAAAATAAGTGCTTCAATTGGGTCAAGGTACTAAACAAATGTCGTTGACGAATATATTTTTTACATCTTCCAGAAATTTACTTAAACTAATATTAAAATTTTTCTCATTTATTATTAGTTTAGTTTTATTCTTTTTACTGCATCTGCGTAGCTAAAATATTAACATTTATATTTATTTCTTCCAGATGGTACTATTAACATAGTTTTATGTTGAAATTTCTTCACTTGGTATATTTCTTTATTACTTTCTGATGGCTCCAAATATATATAAAAAAAACAAGTAACGATTCGTTTGTTTATGTCTTACATTGATTACTTTATTAACTTTATAATTGCATGTCGGAAGCTTTCAAATGTCGTTAGGTTAATAGAATGATGTAAATGCTTTATAACAGTTTTGTAAGCTTTGTTTTATTTTAGTTGGCAGTTGTGTTCTCTCTCGTAAATAACAGCAACTTTTTTTGGAGAAAAGGGAATTAAAATAATTCAATATTTTTAATCCCTGTCATTGTTTATTAAAAAACATAAGTATATTCACCTATTTTAATAGATTTTAGAAATTGTAGGTAAAAACAAAACCTTTGATATAACACGCAAACCACTTCTCGATAACGCATGAAGTTCATATGGTAACTCATGCTAATACCAAACGGTTACATTATGTTTTAGATTTCATATTTGAGATATTTACTACTCCATATATAAACCTTGAAAGAGGGAAGTTCTCCTTCAAAGTACTAATTGTAACTTCGGCAACAGTGTTTACCAAAGGACTAAACTTGTTTTTTAAATTATAAAACTTTCGGTGATCTGTGTATGACTAACTTTTTTCTTCTTTTTAATATTTTATAATCTGGCAAGAATTTGTCACCGTTTCTAATTTTTCATTGCTGGTTTGAGATCATTCTTGCAAACTAGTATTTTTAGTTGGTTGAAAAAATGTATATGATGTTTATTAATTAGTAACGTGACAAGTACAATTTTTAACAAAAAAACCCAACTTCAAATTTCAATTTCAATTTCCACATTCCTGCTGTCTGTTATTGAGTTCCGACGTGTCTTCGCAATCCAAATCTAGTCTGGAACGTCCTTGACCGTAGTTAGGTACCTACCTTGTTTTTGGATTATCATAAACCTACCAATATCTCAATCAATATACATTTCCTATTTGATTTTGAGGAGTTCCCTGGTGTATCTTCAAAGTCCAAGGTCTAATGCAAAGGAAATTAAAATGGGACCCTTTCCAACAAAAAAGAATCATCTAAATCGGTTCATAAACAAAGAAGTTATGCCGGAACATCTATACAAATATATATATACAGTCGAATTGAGAACCTCCTCCTTTTTTGAAATCGGTTAAAAAGTATTTGCGTTTGAGATAACTGAAATGTTTGTGTATTGTGGTAGTCTCTTTGTTTTTGGATAGCTAAAATCGTAATTAAAACAGTTTGGCACTACTAGTCTCTGCTAATTATAATTATGCAATTATTAACACGCTCTCAGCACCCGTTTATAAAAGGAACGTGTATTGTGTTATTAATTTCAATTTAAAAATTAAATTATCTAGCCTTAGTCGCGTAGGCCAGCTTTAGATACTTGTTCGTTACGAAATACCAAACGTGATTATAATAACTTGCAAATATAATTTTAAAAAGTGCAATAAGGGAAAAGAAATATTTTTGCGTGCTCAATAAATTTTACAATAAGTAACAGAAAATAAAACTTATTTATTGTCAGATACCAGGTAAAATAATTTATATAACTTATAATAAAACAGTAAAAATACTAAAAGAAGGCCTGGCTATTGAATAGAATTTAAAGGTTAAACTAATCTACGTGCGTAAATGAATTATAAAGAGGAATTTCCTTGTGGAACTCAGAGAAGTGAACAGAGAGGGGGTTTTGAGCATTTGAGGTACAGGTCCCTGAAAGGGATTTTCTCTAAAAGTTTTCTCGTACTACCGCTTTTAATAAGTACAACGATGTTAAAGCACGAGAACTCTCACGACGAAAGCAATAATATAATAAATTAAAAAAAAGACTTATGCCAAAGCTTGAGTAACACTCACTTGGGTAACACTCTTAAGGAGACTCAAGTGAACGAGTGCCATAAACAATTTTTACAAGGAGAAAAAGTAGTTGATAATAAAAGTAACCGACTTCACCCAACTTGATTGAAGAGAATATTCGAAAACGACCGTCGATTAACGGTTAATGGAATAGCTTCTGAGATCAGAATAAGCAACAATCTAATACTCGGATAACCCAAAACGTCACTCCGCAATTTAAATTTATGGCTCTATGATTATTTGTTTAAATCACTAAAATAATTTATCGACGATGTTGTCATCGAAGTGCTTTTGCGCAATTAAGAGATATTACAATAATTTTGATTTTACAACAGCAGGATCAGAAAAACATGTAAAAGTATGTATATAAAGAGTGCCCAAATTGGACAAAAGTATAAACATATCAGTTATGTATGAAATATAATGTCGGTCAGATGCTTTTCAGGACTCCGCTGACATGCGACCATTCTTTAAGAGTAGTTTTCCATATTGCTTTCCCAAAAATTTGACTCTAAATTTTAGCCCCAAAATTTTAGCAGATTTATTGACATAAACTTTTGGTTCAAATAAACCCAGAGCAAAAGTTTATGAGATTAGACCTAAAGACTGCGGTGGCTAATCGATTCCATGCCTCTGCTGGATAATACGACCAGGAAATTAGTTTTGCAGTACTGTAAATGTTTCACGTGCTTTGTGACATGTAGCTCCATCTTGTTGAAACCACATATCCTTAAGTTCAAATCATAGTGTCACTGAAAAAAAATTAGCATACATTATTGACAGCAATAGTTGCAAGCTCCGTCCTCCAATCCACAATGCACACCAAACAGTAAATTTTGTGGATGCATTGATTTTCGTGAATAGCACATGAATTTTTACTACCACGAATACGATAATTTTGACAATTTACAAAGCCATTTAAACACAAGTGAGCTTATCGTGCAATATGAATTTTCTGCAAAAGCCTTTCTGGTGCCTTTTATTATTTTAAATTAAAAGTAAAAATAAAAATAATAAAATTAGTAACATTATAATATGTTCACAGTTCAAAACAATCGCATAGATTACATAATAGTATATATAATATTATATATATTATATATATATATATAATATATATATATATATATATATAACTAAAAGTTTACAAAGTGAAACATTAAGTAAATGTTGCAACAATTTTTTAAATATTTGGTTGATTAATGTTCTACCAACAAAATTAAAACGGTTTTCAATTCTCAGCTTTAATTTCTATAACTCTTCTATAACTCTTTCTATAACTCGTCTACAAGTTTTACAAGACAACAAATAATATCAAATATTGGCCAATTAAATTTTTTGAATTTTAATATATCACTATTCCAAAAATTTGGTAAAAAGAATACTTTAGCAATTTTGTTATTCCTAAAACTTAGAACAATAATAATATTTTGGTATGAAATGATCAGTCTAAAACCTGCGCAAACAACTTCAATGCAAATCCAAAGTACATTACAGGTTAATAGTATTTGTTAAAACAATTTAATCGATACAAGACTAAAAGGATTGTCAATTAAAAAAATCAATGTACAACCTAATAAAATATTTTTACTAAAATATAACAGAATATCTATAAACTTAAAAATGAACTGATGCCAATATTTTTTTTACAAAACAGAAAATAATTAATTTTAAAGCAAAAGTAAAATTTTTATAAAATAAAACAAAAAGACCAGAAACGACAGCAAAAAAATCGACAAAAGTTATCGATATTTAACTGTTGATTCCAAATCTATAAAACGCATTTTGAAATAATAAACTTGTAACCACCATCGTTTCAAAAATATCAGCTTCTCAAAGAAAAATTTGAAAAATTTATAAACATTAAAATTGTTTTAATTTTGTTTGTGTGTAAAAATTAACTGAAATATTTTAAAATAAATTTTTTTTTTATACATATTGTCATAAATAAGGTCTAAACCAAACGAGACCAAACGCAAGTAAAGTTTTAATTTGAACACCCTGTGTATTCCAGCGCATTAAATGTATAAAACTAAAAAGAAAACATAACATTATAATAATTACTTTTCACCTATATTTCTAAATTCACTCTTGTTTAGGTTTTGTTACAAAGAGCTTACAGCTTATTAGGGGTTTATAAAATTCGTCGTTAATCATTGTGACCAGAAATGGTCTCCTCTATAGCTACCCTCTTAGCATCCCACCGTAAAGTTTTATTTAATTTATTGTTGAAAAGCTTCTGCCTTAATAACTAATTTATCTCCACTTTTTACTACCTTTTAGAAAGGCATTCAAATTAGCAGAGTGCAAAGCAGTCTCAAAATATTTTATTTGAAACAAAATTTTTCGCCATTTCGAACAAAACGGGTCTAAACAATCTTAAAAATCATAAAAATTGTAATTTTGCTGTATCAAAAAATTCTTGCTACACAGTTGCTACTAGCAAGAAAATATCGTGTGAATTGCACTGCTATGTTATGCTTTATTGTATTCTTAATTTAATGTAGTTATTTAAAAAAAGTCACAATTTTTCAATTTTTATAAATTAATAACAATTGGGACTAAGAACGGTGAGGTTTTTTCTGCTCCAAGTATTTGCACGTTTGCTTCTAATACGAATATTATGTTATTGCATGTGTATTACAATATTTTTGTTTAATATTAATGTTAACATGTTTACACTTATTGATAGATCGGTAAGACCCAAAATTTAACGAGTGAAAAAGTACTGTTTATCATATTCTTTTCTTCTCTAGCCTCCTTGCGCATAATTTTAAGCATAGACCTCTTTCATTTCCTTTCATCTAGGTCTGTTTTGTGCTATTACAGACCACTGTAGACCAACAATACTCATATTGTCATTAACACGTCTTGCTACTAAGCCTTACTCTGTTTCTGCTCTCTAACCACGGCCTCCATTGTGATATCTTGGCATTCCATCTATTTTCTCTAGCACTTACAACATGACCAGCAAAGCCCCATTTCAGCCGTGTCACTTGATTGACCACATCTGTCATTTTTATTTTATTACGAGCCCATTCGTTTCTCTTTTTGTCTCTTACTTTGACATCGATTGTTCTAAGGCTGTGTAACTTAATGTTTTTATGATTTGCTCTGTGATTGATCTTGTTTGCGCGCCATAGATCATGACAGGGAGGACACACACATCAAATACCCTTGATCTAAGATGCTAATGGATCTTGTTTTTTAATGTTTACTTTAATTTCGTGAACACTGTTCAAACCAACCTTCTTCTCTCTATTTTTATTACTTTGTTTCCTAATAAAATTATCAGTACTAGATCCCCACGTTATTATTTTTGATACTTCGAGCACAATACCTTTGATTTGTTCAGCTTGACTTTGAGGCCTACTGTTCTCGTTAATGATTCTAGTTCTGTTAACATTATTTTTAAATCTTCTTCGGAGTCAGCAAATATAAAAGTATCATCCGCAAACTTTGGATAGTTTAAACGCTCTATATTCATGTTGATTCTTTTTTTGTTGTTTAAAGACTTCTTCCGAGACCAGCGTAAACAATCTCGGAGATATTGTGTCCCCTTATCTTATACCTCTTTCGATCAGAAATGGTCGTGTTTTTTAATATACTTCTACCACTAATATCGTTTGCTATATAAGTTCCTAATGCAAATTATTACAAACAGATTAACAGAGAAATTAAAATAGAATCAATTAGCAGAACAGGCAGCGTTTCGATTAGGGTTTAACTTTTCTAACCATCTGCCAACAATAAAAATATGGTTGTAAAAAGCAAAAGAGCACAACCTAGGGATATACATAGCTTCTGTTTATTATTAAAAGGCATTGGGGCATAATGAAAGAACTTAATAACGCCCGCATAGACTATTGCTACACTATACTATTAAAGAATATATACAAGCGACATCATTTTTTTTAAATATATAAAAGACAGCCAAGAATTAATTCCCAATTTAACTGAGATTTCTAAAGCTTCATTAAAAAGACAGATCAGACATTGAACCAAACAAACAGGTTCGTTATAGAAGGTTAAAAAATAGTTAAATCCAGAGGAAAAATTACTTAAGAAGTATTACGTTGTAAAACAGAGAAGTATTTCAAATAATAGTAAAATAAACTGAATTATTGGGATTAGGAGCATTTCTGAAAATTTAAAGAAATGAGGTTTTCGGGCAAAAGACCAATTAAGAAGCAAAAGTGAAGAAAGAAACAGATACACAGAGACTTTCTTATCTTAACATGTCAATAAATGACTATAAAATTCTATTTAAGTATACCTTTATATTTCTTAACCATTACAACTCATTTTTTTTATTTTAAGTTTGTTTCAGAGATCAATCAAGATTTTACACATTAATAAAGAAAAAACGGCACATTAAGCAAACAACAAATAAACATATTGAAAGAGAAAAATATGGGGTTTCAATAATAGTTTGGACAGAAATAAATTTAGGGAAAAAATAATGTGTCAATGGTAATAAAAAGGAAAATTAAGAGATAACAAATAGCCAGCGATTTGTGAATTTAGCAGCAGCAGAAACTAAGCTTCTTATCCTAATTATTTTATACTTCTTTTCTCGCTATTTACAAAGGCAACTAATCAACTCGCAACAGTTTTTCCAGAACGAATTCTGCCCAATGTTTTAGGGTCCCATTTGGTTTGGCACGTTCATGCCGCTACAGTACCCTAAAACCAGTAATGATGTTTATCTAAAATGACTGTTCATATCTAAAATAAGACAACAGATAATTTTCTACTCAATTGTCTGTTTTTGGCACTTAATTACAACTTTTAACTGTCTATGTAACCGTTCGGCTGTTCCGTTAGCTTATGACTGGATAAAGGTCGACTAAATACCGCTATTTTCTAGTGTTGTGTGCTATTACTCCAGTTAATTACGCAGATGACGGATATTGGTACAGAAAAGGTAGCGTTGGCGACCGCGGCGGCAAGAGTTGCAGAGTTTAAGGGCTGAAAAGCTGATAAAATGAGTTTGAATGTTAATATGCATTACCGCGCGGCTCGTTTGACTATGGAAGTGCAGCCGGTGGTGTGGTGTTGCGAGGAAATTGCATCGCAGCAATGAAAGGTTGCTGGTAAGTATTGTCGCTGCGCTGCTACATACATCGGAACGGGCGCTAGTGCTTAGCGGAATCAGCTGAGGGGGCTGATGCTGCTAAGTAGCAATGACTTGAAAATCCAATAGCTTTGCAGGCACGCATTTGTCAATGTGAATCAATCAGATCACGTGGAGGTTACCAATTTGAGATTATCGTGTGTGTAGAAATTAAATGAATCCAAATTGCAGTCTTGGAGAAAGTAAAAGGCCGAGTATTTTCGACCGAATGCGTTATTACATTACCGTTGCTTTCTACAATCACCCGACGGGGTTTTCCCAGAACGGACCCAAAACGCGTTTGTTGCGTTAGCGCCTAATTTGATCTATTACTAAACCTGAAGCCAATTCTAAACTGGGGATTTGAGGGTAAAGCACATTCGTGCCACTACAAGATTATTTGACTCTGCAGCTTCACGAATAGTTTTATAACAATACAAGAGATTATAAGGCGAGTTCTGTTACAAAGCAAAATCATAACTTCTGCCTTGCTTTGGCAACTCACCGGATATAAATCTAATGTCTCATTAATGAAAGTAAACTAGCCTTTGACAAATCTTAATTAATTATATAGCAATATGCGTCTTCTATTTGTCTTAGGACTTTGAAGTAAAAATTTGGTATAGTTTTTAAATTGAGCATATTAAAATAGCCCCATAATTATAAGCTGTACGTCTAACCTGACCTCATTATAGTTTTATAGATGAGAAACTTGTTATCTAACGAAAAGGGAAGATTTTATTTCAATTATTTAACACCTCTTTTTAAGTTTAAAGTCCATGCTTTTCTATTTTTATTATATATCTATGTCAACTTGTTATCCTTGTAACAAATTTCTGTAGCATGTGATATTTTAACATTATTGAGAGTGAATGTCTTCTCAATGTAAAAGATACTTGTGTAAACTTGCTCCCATTTACTTTCAATTCTCCGCTTACTAAATCAACCTTAAAATAAATTTTTGTGAAACAGTTCTGAGTTTTTATCTGTCGCCAAATTTGCTATATCGTCTGCGAATTAGTGTTTAGAGTCACGAGCAGATCTGGTCCGTGTGTAGATTAGAAAAATAACCTAACACCTGATATAATAGAGTATATTCCTTGTGTTTCTTCGTATTTAACTTGATCAAGATCATAAAAATGATCTTAACTTTAAAAAAAGATATATATGTCAAATTTTGTCAAATGTTTGCATTATTTTTAAAAAGGTCTTTGAACAAAACTTCTTTTCTTCGAAGGCTTTGTACAGAGTCCTCCAGATAAATCTTGGATTTTTTAGATTGTATTACAGGAAAGCCGAAAAATCGTCTGGCGTTCATGTGCTTCACATTATCAACAATTTACGATAGTTGACCGCAGGACTGCTGTACTGTAATTGCCAATAAAAATTATTGCATGGTACAGAAAATCCAACTACCAAAAAGACGTAGCTGCTGACAAGGTAACTCACAACAAGCGACTTGATCACAAGAAAATTGATTAATTTGTTCGCAAATTGAAATAAAAGATTGATCAGGATCCAGGGTAGAGCATTACTTGACCTGACAAAAGAAGAGGGTGTAGCGAGGTTGACAGTCAGCAGTGCGCCAGGGCCTTCAGTACAAGTCTTTCATTCTGAGGAACCGCTAACTGTTGACTGAGAAGAACAATATGGACAGGAAGTAAAAAGCCCAACGGCATCAAGAATGACAGCGTTCGTTTCCTGAGATTCTTTGAGAGGAAAAAAACTCTATAACTGTTAGATCTGCCAAGGAGCCTCTAAAGTACCTACTGCTGTGCATACACAATTTCCGGCCTTTGTAATGGTACTGGGACTTGTGAGCAAAGAATGGAATGTCATAGAGCCCCACTTCTTTGGCAAAGGCCTAAAGATGACCTTCGACAGTTCTATCAACGTGCTGAAGACAGCACGTTCTAGCAAGACTTCGTTTCAGTCTAAAAAGCAAAGAAAAGCTAAGCATTGCTATGCAACAATTTAAATTACCGACTTGCAAACACCCTCCAGTCCACGTGTGTAGCTTCATCGAAGCGAAGATCAATGAGAGACAATCATAACACCAAGGACAGCTGATTATCACAAATGTAATGACATATATGAACAAAGAGAGTAGTTGTGATGGCCCACAACAAGTTTAGGTCCCAACACAAAAATGTTGCGGCCATTAATTGAGGTTACATTGAATAACATAATTCTCAATACTATTTATTTTCATATAAATAAATGTATATTACCTTGACAATTCACTGGCATTATTGGATGGCCAAATGGATATATCTAACACCAAACTAACCGTTTTGCAGACATTCCCCTATTAAATTATTTAATTCCATTATTTTGAGTATAAATTTTTCCAAAAGTTTAAAGATTACCGATAACAAGCTTGTAGGCCGATAAGAAATCGGTTTTAATATTAGAATGATGCAGGTACACTTAAGTTGAGTTGGCGATCAAGTTAGCTCGAATTTATTTTTATATGCCGTAGTCCAGATTTTGGTAGCTCAAGTACTCTTCTTCTTCTTCTTCTTCTTCTTGACAAATGAGTCGTGATCGGTGCTCTTAGATGATCTTAGAAAATTGGAATCGGTTGGAGTAATTAATGATGGTGTGGGATCGTAGGACATTTCTCTATAATGAGAGCTGGAAGAGAACCAAAGCTCGCGTGGGCAGAGTTGTTTCCCTAAAGAACACCTATCCTCTACCAAGGTCTTATAGGAATGTAGAGTCAGGCTCTAGATAGGCTTCTGGTATTGGAAATCAGTACGGCCCTTTGAAGGTCAGCCGATTTAAGGCCAAAATTCGTATTACGGCCTGCAGTTAAAAGGCATCTACCTGATATGCAAACTCAACGAGGTAATGCCAAACCTCTGAAATTCGGCTTCTGCTTCTGATGGGATTCCAAAGAGCAACTGCGTGTTTTAATCTGGTATTTGCGGATGATAAGCACGACCATTAATTAGTGCCTAAAGTTATATATGCAAAGTTATTTAATGATCACGCTGAATTGGTGAGCTGCGATGCGTGATATTTGCGGGTATTAAGACACGACTTTCTATATTTTGCAAGAGTTGCGTGTGTTTTCTTGTGTGAGGATGTTCTTCAAGAATTCTTGAGCAAAAAAATTGGGCTTTCCATGTTCCGTTTCCTTTGCGATGGCAAAACGTACGATATCAAAGGCCGTCATGCTCGTCTGCGATTATAAAGCGTTCAGGGCAATAAATGGCCGCACACCAGAATGTCTACTCTTAGAATGATTAAAGGTCTTACTGGTAATTAAATCATACCTTTTATTTCATTCTCAATTTCTTTTATATCAAAATTCGTAATTAGTCTTGACAGTTAATAAGGTCATCTACCTCATTTGTTATGGCTGAAAACTTCTAACAAGGTATTACTCAAACACTTTGAAATTTGACTACCAACTATTATGGGAATTACCAAAAGAAGAAGAGCAGATGTTGGGTATTTAAATCTTTTTACAACTTTTTATAGATAATTATATTCATTTAATTAGTGCCTAAATATCTATCAAAAGTTTCATTTTAATTTATTTACTGGTCTGTTGTAATTGGTGTTGTCTACTAGATGTCGGTTTTGTTATCATCTAGCTATCGCTCTTCTTTTCTTCATTATTTTTGCAAAGATGTTTTGTGTTAGTCGTTTTTTCTTTGTGTGAGGATGTTGCATTTCAAGAAATTTCTTACGCGGCTGTAATAAAAT
The DNA here is from genome assembly GCA_036346155.1 of Sinelater perroti. Taxonomy (NCBI): domain Eukaryota; kingdom Metazoa; phylum Arthropoda; class Insecta; order Coleoptera; family Elateridae; genus Sinelater; species Sinelater perroti. The sequence continues at coordinate 2,625,057 of JARFIY010000276.1, forward strand.
AATTTGGGTCATTTTTTAGTCTATGCTGATGTTCTCACTGTTTACCTTTTGGAGCGTATATACACTGAATAAACCCGATTCAGTAGATATCTTATACAGTGCAAATTTACTTTTCTTTTTTATTATAATAGTACTGATAGTGGCACACATATTCACAATTGGGAAACTAAAGAAAATGCCATTTGAGATATAGAAGATTAAAGGATTTAAAACCTTATTCAAATATGACCGCCTGTAGAGAGCGGGTAGTACTTCCTTTCGCTAATAATTTTATAAAACGCACGTTCTCTTGTGATTATTTAACTATAAGCTTACGTTTCAATGAATTAAAGTACTCTTTATGTCAGTGTTTGGTAGACAGCAGACCTGAAAAAAGTTCTTTTCTAATTTCTACTGTCAGTAAAATAAGTTTCTAATATTAGAAGAACATCTACGTTGTGTATTTTGAAAAAGATTTACATTATGTGTCTTTAAGTGTTAATATTAGGAATTTATCGATGTTGTAGATCTATAATGCTTATATGCTAATTCATTTTTGTTATAATTAACTCATCACTTTATTTGTTATATATTTATCATCACAAGATAGATCTATAACTTACTGGGAGCTTTATAACAATAACTTGTATTTAATATGTAGAATATAATTTTAAAAGAAACTTAAATACATCCAACAAACTTTTATTTTTTATTTAGAACATTTTAATAAGGACTTAACAAATTCTCAGAAAATTTCTTTGGAAAAGGGTATTAGATTGACTTTATCAGAATTATTTCTCGTTAAAATGGCTACAACACACTAAAATTTGTTAAAACCTAATTAGATTAATTGTCCAGAACCGACTGCACCAGTCTTTTACTTTTACGTTTGTTTCTTATAGCATAACCATAATTTTTGTCGCATTTTTAGCTTTTATTGATGTATTTGTGTTAGAATTGTAGCGCTATAAAAAATCATATTTTACTTACAAATATGTTATTCTTACTTATTAATTGAGGTTTAGGATTATATTGTATAGGTAGTACATTTTAACTACAGATGGTCGCACCTAATATAGATAGAAGATGGCCTTGCATAATTGGTCGTCACAAAACCCCCAAGTCTCAGCTTATAGCCCCAAGCGCCATACTCTGGTAAAGAGTAGCGACCTGCAGACTAGACTAAGCTGAGGGTAACCAGATGTGGTAATAATCAATTGACTGCCCTTGTAAGTAGTTCCCCTTTTGCAAGACCAACAGCTTCCGGTGAAGGAACCAGAGAGATAGGGCTTTCTTTTGCGCTTAGGTTGAGAAATCGACCTTTAAGACGGATTAAAAATATAGTGGTCAATGGCGTACAGATGCAGAAGGCAAGTAAAATTAAAGATCCGTATGTATATCCTTAGTATTGCTATTATCATAATCACTTCATGACAATGTTCCGATCTAAATTTTTCGAAGTCTCTCAGGTTCCATTATCGGATTCCCAGTGTAACAGTTGTGAGCAGAGCTTATGAAATTAACAACAAATAATGTAAGAATTGTAACATGGGACATAAACACTTTATTTACATCAAGGTAAAGTGCACAGGATTGTACTAGAAATGAAAAGATTAAGAGTAGATATTTTAGACTAAGTGATGTCAGATTGGCAAACGATAGTAACTGCACCACAAGCAATGGTATAATATATTTTATTCGGGCAACGACGATCCTGTGCACGGATGTGGAGTAGGAGTGATCCTAAACAAGGAAACAGCGGTAGCAGTTAAAAGCTTTACATCGTTTTCAGACAGAGTGATGATATTACAGCTGATAGAAACAATGACAAAATGAATGTCATACAAATATACGCGACAACTGCAGATAAAGTAGAAAAAGAGTGCGAAGAATTTTATGGACAGTTAGAAGAGATCTTCAGAAGCATCAAACAAAAAACTATTACGATTGTGGTGGGAGATTTTAACGCAAAAATTGAAAATTCCGAAGTTAAAAGATGTGCTGGAGGATTTGGCATAAAAGATCACAATGATAAAGGAGATTTTTTGATACAGATTTGCCAAGACAAAGACCTTGTGGCAGCAAATACGCTCTATAAATTGACAGTTAGTAAACTGTATATAAGCATCCAGATGATAAAGAAAGATAAATAGTTAAAAATAAAATAGATTATATACTTTTTAATTATGGCTACAGAAATGCTATTATATTTACAAAAACATGTCCTGGTGCTGACATTCGTAATAATCATAATCCCGTAATAACAAAAGTTACAGTGATGATAAAACAGTATGTAAGATACCAGAACGACTACATAGAAAGAACTATCTATATAGTCTATATAACTAGATGTGTAAGAAAACCCAGAATAGATGATATAGTTCAACAAATAACAACAAAAGGAATTAAAAACATTAAGTTACAAACAAAGTCAATATAGACGGAAAATCACAATAGCAAGATGTATTGTTGTAATTAAAAAACTACTAATAAGTAAGAAAGTAGAACAAAGAAAAAAACTTGGATTACACAGGACATTTTAAATCTTAAGGATTTGAGACGAAAGAATAAGAATGCTCAGATTACCAAACTATTACACTCATGAGCCATACTTTAAAATAGTTCTTAAGAATTATTTATAAAAGAACGTATCAAAAACTGGAAGAAAATGTAAGTAATACCCAGTTTGATTTCCGAGCAAGCCTTGGACCGCGAATAGCTCTCTTTTAGGTTAATGTTTTTTTACGTTATTTGTATATGAACCAAGATATGTATAGCTGTTTTATATATTTTGAAAAGCCGTTCAATAGGGTAAAACATGGTACACTACAACAACTTGTCTTTATGAAGGATATAGATTGAACAGATATGAGAATACTTATAAATTTATATTGGGAACAGAGTGACAGGGAAGATACCAATAAAATTAAGATATGTTGTGGAGTGAGAAAGGATTGCATTTTTTCCCTTCTGTTCAACATTTACAGCAAAGCCATCCTCAAAGAAGCCTTGGATGAAGAAACTGCAAAATTACTATAAATGGTAAAAGAGCCAATAATGTAAGATATACAAATGATACAATCCTAATATCTTACATTTGTTTGAAAAAATAAATAGCCGTTGTAACGATTATGGATTAAAAATAAGCTTCAATAATGCTAAATGGATGGTAATTATAAAGTCTCCACAGAATCAAACGAATTTAAGAGTTGCAAATATATTAATGGAACGGATACAGGCATGCAAGTACCTTGGAATTTAGCTGAAACGAACAGTTGATCAAACAATAGAAATAAGAACTCGAATAGAAATAGCCATATCTTGTTTTCTATAATTTAAGAAATTGTTCTGTAATCGGACCATCAATATTGCGTTGCTTTTATGTGTTTACCGTCTTGCTTTATAGAGTAGAAACGTAACTGTTTAAGAAGATTTATTTGGCCAAGTTGCGAGCATTTGAAATGTGGTATTATCGCAAAATGTGGCTTGGATCAAGAGGATAACCAATAGAGAAGTTCTGCGGATGATAAAGAAGAAATGTGAAGTCATACAATACAATAAAAATACAAAACTTGGACCATGTAATGAGAAGTTCCAAATATTGACTCATAGTGCAGAGAAAGATAATGGGAAAAATGTTTACAAGGCTAGAATATTTTAGCTAGAAAATCTAAGAAATTGGTTTAATTGCAGCAGCATTGAACTATTCCGATCGGCTGTGGACAAAACACTTACACCAGTGATGGTAGCCAAGCTCAAGTTCGAATATGGGCCATAAGAAGAAGAAGACTTGGTAATCCGTAACGATCAGTTATTTTCTTAGACCAAAATTTCTATAATACGTTCATGGGACAAATTACATATATTTTCTATTTGTGTGAGAGCACCATAATAATCTATATCTTCACACCTTCTATCTGACGAAAGGTCATATGCATGTTGGACTTGAGCGTCTGCTTGGCAGCAGCTATGTTCTTCCTTATAATGGATGGGAATTGGAATTCTAACATCAGAGCGTCTTCAGATACCATTTACTTTAGAGCACAGAAGCCATTTCTCATAACGCTCAGCGACACTACAAACTTCGTGCAAGACTAGCAAAATGTTGTTATGTCAACAAGAAAGCAATTGCAAAAGATTTTAAAAATCCTGTGGGTTTAAACGATAGAAATGTAAACTATCCAACACATAGACTAACAAAGTAAAATTACAAAGTACCGCATTATGCTTGTTAATAACTGCACGCTTTTGCCTTTTTAAGCGTGGCGTTCCATTTCAACTTTATAGCTCGGGGATCTAGAGCATTCGGGAGAAATTGCATACCTCAGATATGCCTACATGCTGATTCCGAAGCATAATTCAGAGTAAATATTTCAAGAGGCGTATGGATACCTGGTTGCCGAAAATAAATATTTGAGCGAACGGATTTCTTACGGCGTCTTTAAGTTTTTACGTGTGGCTTTACGGGGAAGCAGCAAATCAATACTGGGCTTCGGTTTGTTGCGCCGGCCACAAAGGCAGTTCAACTTTATGGGCGTTTCTCTCGCCGGCTTTGTTGGGGATTTTATGGTTTCGCGCACCCGCCGGTCTTTGAGCCGACAATAGGACCGTCCCGCGCAAATTAGAACACATCTCGAGGAAATCCCGAGTGCTCGTGTTTGTTTTTCCAGCTTTGTTTAGCACGTGGGCTGCGACCTTTTAAGAGGATCGGCAGTAACATTTTTACTGCTTCAAAGTTTTCAATCAAAAGCAGCATAAATATGTTATACGCACATTGGTTGTACAAAAGTATTTGTTATTTTCAATATATATACATTTGAGTATTCAAAAAACGACTATTTTGTTTTTCTCTCATTAAAACTTCGAACTTCTAATTGAGTAGGCGTAAAGCAAAACAATATAGCACAGTTTCAATTTTTTGTAACATAAATGATCATTAACGCCGTTTCTTAACAATTACGATATTAATTTCTAACACCCCTGCATATCAAAGACTCTTAAGTTTATATGAAACGAGATGGATGTAGAATCCGGAATGGCAACTTTCGAAAGCGAAGCAACTTATGCATGTGACCTTGTGGAGAGCTACAGATCTAATATATGCCAAGGAAGGTACCGACCTAAGATACCTACTGACCAAATATGAAATGAATCGGTTCAGTAGTTCCGGAGATATCTTGTCGATAGACCCATACATACAATCAGACAGACAGGATCGTGATCGCATTCACTTTCGCCTACGCCTTACAAGCTTTCGAAAGTTAATAAACAGAATAAATTGCTAGCGTAGTAACTTTTTTATCTCAGCACTCTCAAACAAATAGGAATTGTATTAGTGCATACCAAAGTTGTTTGGGAACAAAAGCTTAACGTTTAGATAGACAGGTGAGATTCAATATGACCCCAACATTACTTTGGAAATATTTAGGAAAACATTTTTCTTGAATTCTCATTGTTTTTCTATTTTTTCCCAAAACAAAATCAGAAACACCCTTAAAAATAATTTTTCAATTGGGGCCACAAAGTGATTACATGTACTATTTTTCGAATTTTATCTTGCCACTGTAGACTTTTACTTGCTTAACGTGTATGTATGCGACAATTCTGTAGGTATGAGAGTCTATATATTTAATGCATTCTCGAACTGAGACTATTTTGTATACAGGATGTGAGTGAACAATGACACGAAAATATTTAATAAAGATTGAGTTTGGATATCTTGATTATATTTCTGACGAAACGTAACAGAGAAGAAAGACGCACTATTAGAAGGCAATAATGAAGGTAAAGATTGTGAATTGTCCAACTCATCTACCAATGCCCACAACGAATTATCTGATTACTCCAGCAGAAAGAATAATGCCACAATAAAGGTAACCAGAAATAGACTCCAGTGGTCAAAATAAGAAATTGCCTTTAGAAGACGTCATACCAGAAATATATTAAATGAGGCATCTTGACTTAGAAGTTACAGTAAAAATATTATGATATCGACGGTTGTATTTGAACTCCAAGCTTATGGATGTACTTTTTCAATAAACAAGTTGTATAATGAGAGGAAATAAATTATATAAATATAAAAGCATTTATAGGACTGCCAATATAAAGTTGGCTAAAAATTTTGTGCTTAAGATCAAAACAAATGACATTATTTACGTTATTGCATGTTTGAAATTGTAACCAAAATATTTCAATCATTTTTTAGAACGGTTGACACTAATTAAGAGATTACAAACGGCAAACTTTAGATTTTGTTACGACACTATTGGAAGACAGATCTGACCGCAAGGGATGCGGGATCCAAGCAATTTGTAAAATTGAAGGCGAGGGAACAGTTGCTCAACGAGCAGTATCCAAACGATTCAAGCGCTTCAACGAAAAAAAACGATCTTAAAGACAAGGCAAATTCTGGTTGGCTATCAAAGTTGATCAACTAAGAATTGTTGAGGGCATTGGAAAATGAGCCTTTATCAAGCAGTCGGTTGTTGAAGTTTCGTTCCATCAAACAGTGCGTAACCACTTGCATCAATCTGACTGGTCAAGAACCCGTTGAAGAACCGTTTCTGAAAGTGAATTGATGAGAAGTGGATTTGCCTGCCTAGTCAATATACAAGGAAGTGGGTTCCCTGAGGTCAATATCTTTATTGCTTTTTGATCTTATATCATACGGTTGTGCCATCAATTGCGAACTCTATTTCCAGCAGGTGAATTGTGTCCACAGCAATCTAAAAGAGAAATGCCCGACAAAAGAGTGATTTGCTTCACCAGGACAATGCCAAACCACACACTACCAAAAAGACTAAGAAAAAGTTTGAGGAACTAGACGGCATCTAATCTATAATCTACTACATCCGATTATGATCTCTTTCGATACTGGAGCATTTCTTGCGTGATCACCGACTTACGTTTTTTGATTTTGATGCGTGTTAAGAACTCTTTGAATTAAAGAAACCAGATTGAAATTACAAAAATCGAGGAGGATGGTGGACTTTATTTTAGACTAGTTGTTATTGTTTTTAAACAAACTTTTGTACAAAAATTTAAAAATTTTGTGATAAGTATTAGAGTAGTGAGTAATAAATAAAAACATAACCGATGTACGAATGTAAATTTTAATATACGCGATTTTTGTTCTAAAATCGGTGGAGGGTAAGAATAGTAGCTCAACCTTGGTGAATGTAAAGGAAAGAAAATATTTCCTATAATCTGGACAGGTAAAAGAAACCGAACGCTCGAATACTTTTCCACGGGATAATTACGGTCTGTGCTCATTAAGAATATGAGCATTAAAGAAAATATCACGTACTAGAATGAAATACTTAGTGAGATTAATTAATTTGACATTTTAGAAACTAGAGCAACGAGGCAAGGAGCAAGTTAGGTAGTTGCTCTTAAAGGTTAGTTTCAACTGGACAAAAATATATACTAACAAACAGCTTGCGCGATTTCCTGAGACTTGTCCATTTCGGATCTATACGAAGCCAAGTCAGCCAGGAATGATCTAACAAGATATAAGTTGTGTAGCGTGCAGGATTGCTATTACTGGAATACGCAAATTTACACCAAATAATAAATTTCACATGAAAACACATGAAAATAAATAGCGTTTGACAAGTTAAAGAGAAAAAGCATCTTTGATGCAAAGCAAAACCTAGAAACACCAACAAACTCATGCAATTAATCAAAATCACATTACAAGAAACAACAAACAGAGTAACATATCAAAGACAACTTTCCACGTATTTTAGAAGCAAGACGGAGGTCAAACAGGGTGACCCATTGTCATCAACATTATTGAATATAATTTTGAAGGGCTCATATCAATTGCTAGCGTTAGCCAATGATGCCATAATTTTATCAAGAACAAAAGAAGAATTAAAACACATCATAAGTAGATTTGAAAGAGTAGCAAAAATGTAGATCTCAAAATAAACCATCACAAATTCTCCTACATGAAATTCGAAAATAAAAGCTAACCTGAGAATTTAAACTTAAAAATAAAAAGTGGAATAGAAACCTTGAAATAGAAATACAAGTAAATAGAGTTACAGGGAAATTAAAAGACGAATTGTAGCAGGATCAAGATTTACGAGAATACTAAACAAATTGTTAAGTAATAAAAGTTAACTAAAAAATTAAAATTTAAAAATATAAGAGACAATAATAATAAGCACAATAACATATGCAAGTAAAATCTAGATTTTTACAAAATAAAACAAAAAGAACTAGATTTATAAAAAAATAATTTTGAGAAGAATATATACTGGAAAAGGAAAATGGAAACTATAGAAGAAGAACTAATAGAGAGACTAACGAGTTATGTAATAACACGGAAATAATTACAATTAGAATCAGACGAAGTCATAATATTTGTACTAAAAGATTCGGTAATAAAAACTATAATAAACATCAAAATTCCAGGAAGAAAAGGAGAGCAAGATCTAGGAAGGCATAATGGGACAATATAAAATAATATATTAACCAGTATAACCTTCAAGAATGGGAAAATATAGCAACAAAGCAAAGACAATAGAAAACCCGTATCCAAGCTGCAGGCCTTCAGGTTGAGATGCTGATTTATATATAGTTTCATTCAGATATGGTTGACAAACTGCCTTTAGGTTATAGTGTTAGCACAGGTAACATTTTACTTTTTTTGTTTTGCGCTCAAAAATTACTAAAACGCCAACAAATACTTTAAGACTCAACCGAAAAAAAATCTTACAATGCCATCGTTCTCAAGCTGCCACCTCAACTATTTCACCACTAGACAACCTACATACTGACCCACAGACAGGAGAGAAAAAAAACACAAAATTATCTAAATATTAAATAATGTCTCAACATGTCATCAAATTGTTTTCCCATCATAATCACTCTAGTTCACAAATAATCTAGACGTAAAGACTCTATAATAAACAGACCAACTGCGATACGTTTAGAGGACTAGTTAACGAGAATATTAACTTAAACATAAAAATGTCTCTTAATACCACAGATGAAATCGATGAAGCAGTAGAGCATCTATTTATACCATGGTATACAAAGCGTAGCATGAGACTCAACCGCTTTATTGCAAACCAACGAAACAAAAGATATGCTACCTATAGTAATAAAAAAGCAATAGCTGAAAAAATACTTTGCAGAATCTGGCAAAATACTAGATTTCCAAATGACAAAAACAGATTAAACAATGCAACATGAAGTTTAACATTAGTGCTTTAAGATTACACAAACTAAACTATACAAGATTATCTTTCTACGAAAACATCGGATTATTAAATTATTGAACCACACCCTTTTGAATTAACTCCAGAAAAAGAAATCGAAGTGTTGCGATACCTAGACGCACCAGACCAATTAAGCCTACCAATTAAAAAGATTAAAGTAGCGGAAGTCCTATCCACAATTAGGTCCAAAAGAAAGCCCAAAAAAGCACCAGACAATGATCCCATTACAATAATAATTATAAAAGAACTATAAAATAAAAGAACAGCACTAATAACTTATTTTTAACGATATTTTAACGATATTTTAAGATTGAGCCATTTTTCGGTCCAGGAGTGACTCAAATAATACTCATACCTAAACTAGAGAAACCACCAGAAGAAGTAACTTCCTACCGTCCAGTAGTTTATTACCACTACTAGCTAAAGTATTTGAAAAGAAAGAAACCTATTTTCAAAGAAAAAAATCTTATACCAGAATATCAATTTGCATTCAGAGAAAAATACGGTATCATAGAGCAAATTCATAAACTAATAAGCGAAATCAATCGGGCATTCGAATTAAAGAAATATTGTTCTGCTGCATTCAAAATAAAGAAAAAACTTTTCTCATACCTATTATCAACTCATAAAGTCCTACCTAAGATCTAGGTAAAATTTCAAAACGCGCTTACGGACCTACGTCCAATAAAGTCCAGAGTCCACAACCTGTTGTTTACAGAGGATATTCCTATCACAAATCGTTGAACTATCGCAACGTTCGCAGGTAATACTGCAATACTAGCTTCTGACAAAAACTCTGACATTGCATCAAGAAACTTACAAAATTCTCTCAACCATATACAAGGTTGAATACGAAATTGGTGTACCAAAGTTAATTAAATCAAGTCCACTCATATGAGATTCACACTTTAAAGAGGAATATGTCTAGCAGTTCTTTCAATAATACACCACTCCCGCTAACAGAAGACGTCAGATACTTTAGTATGCACCTTGATCGACGATTTTAACTTCGAAAAACATCTTCAATAATCGTAAGCAGATATCACTGAAGTGTTCCAAGCTAAATTGGCTATTAGGATGCAAATCCCAACTGACCTTAAGCAACAAGGTCCTAATATACAAAACAGTATTAAGAAGTAATTGAAATCTAGACATAATTTAAAGGTTAAGGGCAATGGCCGATGCACTTGGGTATATAAAACAAAGTTATCCACCGTGACCTTACAGTGCAAACGGTGAATGAAGAAGTGATAAACATGAGTGAAAAATATGTTGTACGTCTCTAAACAACCCCTCGTGTAAATATATTAGATAATAGCAACGTAACCAGTAGACTGCAACGATATAACCCCCTTGACCTACCGTTTTGCTTATTTTACTTGTTACAACGCTTATTTAGATATTTTATATCATTATGCTCTTACAAGGTCCAATAATCATTGTTATTAGCGAACTACATTTTAACTGATGATATGAGACTTAATTCTTCATTCTTAATATATGTAAACACACATAAAGTATCAAAACCTTGTAAATTTAGGCAGTCGTGGACCTTAACAAAATAATTAACCCGCCTCTGCAATTCCTGTAGAGGTTTTTCTTAGAGGTCATAAAAAGGATCCATGACTAAATACCGCATTAATCCAATCGCTGTTTATATTTTCCGTAATCCTCTTATTCTGTTAACATTTTTCTAAGATAACATATTTTATTATGAATCTGTTGTTTGTCTTATTTTCATTAAATTGTCATGAAAGACAATATATATATAATAAAATTATTATAAAAATATTATTTATTTTTATAATAATTTTATTATAAAGAACTTTTTTATAAAGCCTTGTCCTGACAATCATTTGTATTTTGTACCATCTACATAAATTCATTCATTTGCTCACAAAGCTTTTTGAAGGATGCAGATACTGAGTAGCCACCACAGTAATAGTCATTCTCTGTATTTTTAGATGCGCACGCAGAAAAGCAGCTCTAAATATAAATGCCCATTCCGTATTCATTTTAAAATGAACTAACCCCTCACACAGTTTGATGTACACTAGCGGCTAGCACAAAACATGCTGCAGAGGGTCGTCGACCTTAAAGGACTTGTCCCTTTTTTCTTTAGAAACGGTTAGCAAGCAAGGGAATTGCGACGCCTTTTAATATTACAGGCTATATTTAAGAAAACAAAAAGCAACACTGTTTAATGATTTAAAACCCAAATCATGCATTTAAAAAAATAATAAATAATATAATATAAACATTTATAAGCAACCCTCTAGTAATAAACGCGACACCTTATTTACAACAGATTTCTTGCCGAGATACTAAATGATGGGATTTACAAGGACGGCGAGCTATCATTTCAGGGTTCGCATTGCAGATAGCATTATATTTCGCCAAGCCCTTGGGCTCGGGTTTAAAATCTGCATCGCTTTTTCCGCCCCTAATCTTGGCGGTGTTCTCCAGCGTGCTCTTTATGACAAGTCCGCATTGCTTTATATTTGCGTGAAAACATCGTTTACCAGAAAACCTGAAAACCTCGTTTTAGAGCTAAGACTATTAAAAAACACTGTAGTATACTTAAAAAATATTTAAAAACATATAAATTGTTTAGTAGTTTCTTAGACTTTTTCATGAGCGGCATATTATTAAAATTATTATTAATTACACACCTATGCACTAGGACGATTTTACTTGTACATATAAATCTTAAATAGAGATAAAAATGAAATGTTCTGTAAATATTTTGAATATTTTTGTGGATTAACTTAAAAGAAATGATAATTTTTTTGTTCTATTATTCAAAGGAGAAGTTATAAATTTATTTAACTAAACAAAGGTTTGAATAAAATTTTTATTATGACACACTGTATTACTTCAAACGAGAACGGTGTAATACCGTAAAGGAAACTCTCTACAGCGGTGCGAAATCGTAACGGTCACTTTCGGTTGCCGCTAACCGATTTGGCTGAAAACCAATCTCATGAAAGGTACTGACCTAAGATGTGTGTATGCCAAGTTTGAAGTGAATCCGTTGAACAGAACGGAGGTTATAGTGTCTCCAGACAGACAGGATGATAATCTCATTAACTTTCTATAAGCTCCGCTGTAGAAAGAATAAATCCTTTATTAGTGCCGTGTGTAATATACATTACAAGTTTCTACAATTTAGAATTTTTGTACAACTGTACTTATTACTATATTTCATTTGTCTTAATAAATGAGTCACAAATATATGAATCACCCATACAGAGTTACTTGTACCACATTGAGCATTTCTAGCAAAAAACACGTCTAAATTTCCACATATATTTGTATGATTGTGTATTCATTCTTTTTTCTATTTTCTATTAGGAGCCAACGATAGTTACCAAAATTGTTTAATAAGTTGTACAACATCAAAGTACGCATAGAATCATTATAACCCATTTTAGAGAAACACTACATGTGCTCAAAATTGTCTGAGAATATACTCAATATTGTATGATCAGGTTTAAACTCTTTTGAAGGTCATACTTCTAAAATTATTATGATACTAACATATTAATGTCACTAAATTCAACATAAAAGTGTACATTTTGGGGCTAATAGAGGGCAGGTGGTTTAAACATTTACACGTCCTCATAGTTACTTTTGGAGGTGACCTATAAGTTGGAATACCTAAAAAGCGGAATGACCTTTTATTGTTAATTTTATTGAGAAGATAGCAGTCAAGAATCCTAATATTTTTTGCAGTATCCCCATTGCCAAAAATTGTCTTTTTCTCAGATCCAGCTAGCAGACCAAAGTTCTTTTTTTTTATTAAGTTTATTGCCAGTTCAACAATTGTACATCGTTATTCATAGCATTAATAAAGTAAGGTATACATGTAATTTGGGATACATAACATAAGATACACAATTATCGTATCAGGTAGTCCTAAAGGATTAACAATCGGGCCTTGGGTGTTGGCGGGTACCAAAGTTCTATCATAGTGAGTTAAAAATTTTGCATTGTATAGTTTAAAAGTTCTTATTAAAACTAACTAAATATTGAAAGAATTTTTTGATTTATATAATTTACAGGACAATTTTTAAACATATTCTTAATGTTTCCGAAAATTAAATATTAGATGCTCATTTTCAAATTGTACAATGTATCAAGAAATTTTGATGATGTAATACAAACTGTATTCAGATTGTTATTTAGGGTGGGGATCGTCACTGATAAGTGAGATGCGTTCATTATGGAAATAAACAAACTATCAATTAAATCTAGAGATGTCATCGAATCAGTCAATTTTTACTTTTTATTTATTGCACCATAAATAGTTATTGTTTGCTATCAATATCTCTTGTAAAAATAGCATTCTAATGAAAGTTTGCTTCATTTAGAAATCCAGTATTTGGCGAAGAGAAGAGTTCTTTTACCTTAACAGTTTCAAGTTGCTGATTATGTCAAAATTTAAAAAAATGTAGTAGATCTGATAACACACATGCAAAGTTAGTTTATATTAATATGTCCTTACAATAACCAGAAATTTTGAAAAAATAAATAAATAGTAATTGCCTTTAATACAGAAGTTAATTTAAATGGTTGTATCATCCCTATTACACGATTCAAATCATTAATGACTAAATGTTATATATTCTTTTCATTTTGTTTCTCTATACAAAAATCCTAAAGTTTTTGAATTTAATGATAAAATACTTCCTAATTCTCTTTTTGAAATTTCTTTTCTTCCTGGAACCTGCTCAAACGCAACGGATGCTCAATGGCTAAAATCTATATAATAAATTGTACTTATATTACAAAATTTGTATGCAGATCAATCTTGAGGAAATATGCTACGTGCTTTTTTAATTCGGTAGCTGAAACATTACCCTAGCGAATAGAAGTACACCAATTGGGATCAAGTAGCTGTTTAAAGAAAAGATGTCAAGTTATATGTATACAGTGAACGCACAAGTTACGACAAAGTCATTACGAATGCAGGGTCACTACACAGAAGAAATCAGAAAGCGAATAAATGCAATAAACATAAACATTAGTGAACATAAAATAATCTCAGCACAGACTGAATCAGAAGGCTTCAAAATTTGTAGTTACACTATTCGGGTCGTGATACTTTGGTGACAACAATGTTTACCATAATTTTTGAAAATTTTTAACTGAATACTAACCTTTAACTTAAACTATCTGATAACTTCTGCAATTGAAAATAAATTTGCATTAATTTGTTTTAAAATAGAAAATTATATAAATGCATTCATTTATTCAAAAGCATTCAGACAAAGCAAGAACAGAGGCATTGTGACAGGCAAGAAATAATTATAGAGGAATAACTATAAAACTATATGTATCGGTGCTGGAACAGAAATAAAAGATTGTACATTTTTTGAAGTCAGAAAGGTACACAGGATATAATGAATATAATGAGACAACTGAATAAAATAACGATAAACTATAGTAAAGTGCATTGACATAGACAAGTCTATTGATAAAACAAGAGAAGCATAAACATAGACCAGTATAAAGAAGTAAATAAAAAATTGCAGTATCGTATGCACCCTGTCAGGGGAAGATGGTTAAAATGTACAATCCACTAGATTTCAAATGACTTGGTGTTTACTTAACATAGGTGTCCTTCGTCACATTCGATCTAATCTGTGTTTTACTGCTGTCGAAATTTCTCATTTTATACTACTAAACGTTGTCTAGGTACTGCTGATCTAAAAGCTAAGCATCCCTTGAAAAAGCTAACAATTTCTCTCTCTCGCGTGCACTGAAGTGTAACTGGAAGAGAGTGATTTGGTGAAATGATTTGATGTTCATGCTCTTTGGAGCCGATAAAACAACATATGTCAAATATCCTATAGACAAAATATTAAGTATCAATTGCCAACACTAAGACAAACTGGTAATGCTGTGAGGATGTTTCTGCAAAACTCGAGTTGGGACTCTTTCTCAAAGTGAATAAAAACAAATAATTCAACAACTTCTAGAAGGCTATAATTTTATATGGAAGATAATCAACATAATAACAATCCAGAATGTTTATAAAAGTTAGCCAAGAAATAGTTCAGCAAGAAAAGCTGAAAGTCGATGAAAAATGTATAATTGCCCCTAATGATGTGCAAAGAATTCCAAAAAGTTATACTTATTAAAAACATCAGTGAAAAACACAAAAATTAGTATAGTGAAAGAATTGTACCAATTATTAAGTAATTATTTATATTCGTGGTTAACTTCCTAGTTTACAATTTACTTATTACAAAAAACATTCGACTTAATTTCTACGTAGGATAAATTAAATATAAACCGAAAATTCTATTTAACGCGCCGTGAGGTATGTAGCGGATTATTATCAGGTTTCTCTCGTAAAGGGAGTTAAAACTGTTCAAAACATTAAAAGCAATTAAGACACAGTCCAGAAAACACCCTTAAAAACTAAAGCGTACGCGTGGCATAAACACTTTTTCGGATGACGAGAAGCAGTGGCCGAAGAGGTTATTCGTATTGTTAAACTCTTTCTAGATGATGAATGGTTGCTGGAATTGGTTCTATCAAAAAACACACAAATTTACAATTCCAGACATCCTGCTTCACGATAACATAAAACTGCTGAGGCTTGACAAATATTACCCTAAATTATATTGAACCACTGAAAACATTCTCTTCAGTGCCGACTTATTTTGTACTAAGAACACTTGTCTTTCAAGTAAGCTAATTAAAATATAATATGCATTACTAGATATTATATCTACTATAGCCATTATTAAATCTAAATTTTGTCATAAGAAACTACTTAAAATTGTATGCATTTCTGTTACTTTTGTCTATCTAACTTTATTTGTATTCGCATTAATATTACTTTTGACAAGCTAGAAAATTCCTTGTTTATTTTAGTAAATCGTTCAATTTTATGCTTTCTAGGAAAAGTCATAGAGCTGTCTCTTAATAAAAAAAAGTGAAAACATTTCTTCAAATATCTTATTTCCACATTTGTAAGCTCATTTTTGTCTTAGACTCCGCAGTCTCAGTAACTGAGTTTTGCTACTAGCAGAACATGTAAACGTTTTCTTACAATAATCTGTGATTCTAAAAGATCCTGTTTTGCAAATGCTTTTAACTCTATTGGCCATAATGTTAAATTTCTCTATATAAAAACGAAAATCTTTCTGTTAGTTTATTTTCCACAGCAAGCAACTTATGTATTATCAGCTATGGTTTACAAAAAAAAATGATTATCCCTTAAATATACTGTTAAGAAGTTTATCCCCCCTTTGAGTAGCTGCTGGGTTAATGGTGGACGAGGCTCACTTATAGTTGGTACTGTTTTACCTGAATAACAGCATATAAACTGGTTATTATTAATTAGTATTATACGTAATAGGTACATGGTCAAACTAATTTAAATAAGATGTGTAAGCTTATCTAACTTCTATAATAAGCACAATAATGTGCCAACTGTTTTTCTTTGCCATAATTGATGAGAATGTAAAAAATATTTGTCTAACATTACTTTCAAATTAAAATTATTAAGAATAATCCTTTTTTATCTATAATTGTATCTATAAAAATAAATAGAAAATATAGAAAATAGTAAAAACCTCAGGAACTGAAGAACAACTATGTAACATTATTTTTTATAATAATTAAAGTTTGTATTTTACAATGACATGTAAGAGTATTTTTAGAAAGATAAGAATGTTTGAAATGAATTTATTTGCACAAGTAATGAGCTTCTCATGCACAAGAACCATGTAAAGTTATTTAAAACATGAATATGTTTCATATCCTCAGTACGTGTGTTTAAATTTTATGTAATTGTATTTAAATGTACGATGATATATTATACTCAGTTAAATAATATTTTAAAATAATTCAAGATAAACAGAGTAAATGAATAAATTATCATAGTCGTTAAACATTAGACTACACAATGATAAAGAAACTGCAATAATTTTGTAAATAAAAAGTAAAAATAGAGATTTGTTTTGCCACAAATATTGTCTCTCTAACTTTTTATTCTTTGTAATTTCAGTTTTGAAACCGATATGCTTCAAATTAAACATTTCAATACAGATATAGTTAAAGTTGAAAAATTAAAAGTAAACTGTTACCAGCGATTCAATTTTTTCGAACTCAATCAGAACGAAGTCATTATTCCTTAACTCGTTAACTGCCATTATCCCCATTTGGAGAATTCGATTTATATTTCGTATTGGTAGACATTTTTATATTTATTTAAAAACAGATGGGTTGTATTAAGAAATTTGTGTATTAAGGTCAAGATTTTTAAGGGTCTATCAATTCAGTGTTTTTACAAAGCAGTAAGTTGTATTTATTTATAAATAATTTGGAATTAAAAAAGTATTATGTTTCTAATGTTTGCAAACGACATCTAATAATATATTATGTTAACAATTATTTTCTTCTTCTTCTGGAGGCTAATTGAAGTCAATCTCCATTTGGGATTCATAATATATGTCATCTAGAAAATTTTTCCTTTGTTCTTTTCATATTACAATCATACATTGTTATACATTATGCACTTTGTTCTCAAGAAATAAAAAATGTTTTTAATAATCCTATTTTTATGGCTTTCGATGATAAAAATTAAGACAATGTAAATGAAATAATTGACCTTCTCGAGCTCCTACGGGACCGTGTATCAGAGGATATTGATCAAAATACAATGATGATGCGCTTTCAATTGATATACCTAGTAATTTGGAGATGCACACTAACCGTGAACTACGAAGATACGAAACTACTATGCCTACTAGAGAAAAAAGTAAAGATTGCTTTTTTTCTAAAAAAGTTAAAATAGAAGCAAGTTATAGCAGTTATTCGATCCGTAAATAAATTAAGTATGTTTGATAGCATACTTAAGAAGCAAGACAGTAGTTGAAGTTTTCGAGGAATTATTAGATGAGCCAATGATGAACATAATCGTCAGAATGAGTGTTTGATGTGCCACTTAGCAGAAAAATAAAAATTTTCAGTTTTTCTCTAAATGCTTAAAAAGTACATATAAATATTGCTTTTCAGTGGATATCATTCACTTCCTTGAGAACAATTATATTGGTGTAAAGATAAAGACTTCAATGTAACTTGTATAAGAAAATGTATAAGTTGTAAAAGATACCTAGAAGTCAAACGCTATCTATATTTCAATAACAATGCACTTATCAGTAGTATCCCAGTGGAATAAAGTGACAAAATAGAGCACTTCAACAAAAAAATTGTTAAAATTCGGAGTTGTCTCTAAAAATCTGTGCATTAAGGAGCAAATGGGTAGATACTATGAGCATCATTATCTCAAACAGTTCATATGAGAGAAGCCTATAAGATTCGGGTTCAAGCAGTGGAAAGTATAATGTTCCCAAAGTAGCTACTATTATCAAATGTCTGTCTATGAGGAAAAGCGTAATAATTCAAATGGTGTTCCAATTGTGGTTACTGGTTAATCATAAATACTGAAGATGATTTGCTTCATAGATAATCTATAGTTACACAAAATATAATTTGAAAACTTCTTTACAAATTTCAATCTGACCAAAATACTGAAGAAAATGGAAGTGAAAGCAACAGGAACTGTTAAAATAAGCTATTTTCCCACAAAAAGTGAGGACAGTATAAAAAAGAAAGATATACGTATCTATAATTATATGTAGTCTTGATGACACGAAAGAGATCCTGGCAGTTGCATGGAAAGGACGACAGTTGTGTTAAACAACTAGCAAATCATGACACAATAGAACCAGTAACTCAAGCTAGACTGGAATGTGCAGAAGTACCGTATCAAAATTTGAGGAAAAAAATGGTACTTTCCACTGGTAACCAATGCATTGCCTCTTCAATCAAACAATTTAATTGCTTCAATTTAGACAAAGACATATTTTGCTGCATCGTTTCTTTTACACCCGAAACAGGCTGGACATCCATTGTACCCAAAAACCAACAACATTATGTGTTCAGGACTTCCGGCACTACATGATCGACTGCATGGCCTGGAAAAAACAAAAGAAATGTGCAAGAAAAATGTAAGAGGGAGCAATTCTGTATTTGCAATATAGAACTGCATAGTAATTGCTTTGTTGTTTGCACAATAAATAAAAACTGTAATACGAGTAAAAACGAATGTGACATTTGACATAACATCCAATTGGAGATTGGTCTATATATGCCCCTTATTTTGAAAATATTCAAGTATGTGTCTTTTGTTGTCTTTTACTCTTTTTAAATGCCTTAAGGAACCAATTTTGCAATATTATTACAAAAATAATAAGCAGATAGTGGGTTAAATTTAAAAAATAAATTGAAACTTATGCGAGAGAAAACCGCAAAATTTTATCACAGAAATAAACTAACGATTCTCATTCAAAAACAGTAAATACTATTTCCGACAATAATTTATTTTACACAAGCGTGATATTATGGTTAAGAAAAAATTTACTAACTGAACCTAAAGCAACGCCAGTTATGACTTATTTTATACTAGAAGCTACAAAGATCGTTCAGTACATAACAAAATAAATATTATTGTTAAATTTATGAATATTAAAAACCATTAATGTTGCTTTACAATAAACCTGCAAAGCTTGCAACGCATAGCGAAGTGGCGAAGCAGTCTGACCACGCTAACCTTCGACCAATCAGTTGCAAAATCACTAGCAGACAAGCCTTTTTGGTCACCTGTCGATTGGTGAAAACAGACTTTGGAAATTCCCAGCCGTTCTCGACGGAGGGATGGACAACATGAAGTTAGTAAGTGAGTCCGCTTCGCTTCGCCACTTAATAATAGGATTATGCCAAGATGATTAAAAAAAAGTGGATAGCCAAACGATCTTCGGGAATACCACCTATATAAATTTAAAAAAAATTAGTAATTGCCTAATTAGAATATAAATTCTAAAAAAGTTAGTACAAACTAAGAAGCAAGGCAAGAGGGTAACCTTAGTTCACTACTATTCACACTAGTAATAGATGATATAATAAATGCATCTAAGCCAAACCTGCCACAATGAATGGTTGAATATCGCGAATTACAGGCAATAGAAATTAATGAGGTGGCCTTTGCAGATGATATAGCAAAATCATAGCAATATAATCTTTGATATAATAAAATTAGAAAAGGGAAGATTAAATTGAATTTGGATAAAACAAAAACAACGATAAAGAAAATAGGGAAAATATTAATGAGATGAAAACATATAAATATCTAAATGTTATAATTAATAAAGAAAATAGAAACTAAAGAACAGAAGCAGCTAAAAATATCTTCAAAATAATACAGATTTTAGCTAAAAGGAGGATAATTTAGAAGTATACAATAAAAAACAGTAAAACAAATAATAAACAAAACCAGACGAGATAAAATATCTAATAACACTACAAGAAATCAATTAACGAATATATCGTTAAATAAAAAATTAAAACTGCAGCTTGGGTGGTTTGGACATGCAATAAGAAAGACAAAAAGAATACCAAAGGTTAAAGGTGCAGGAAAAAAGAAGGGAAAATTCCAAATCGTACATGGATTAAATGTGTTAAAAATTACTTAAGAAAGAGAGAAATTGACCAGGGACGAACGCGAGAAAAGTAAAAGAAAAAAAAAATAGCAAAATATATGTATATAAAATAGAGAATAAATTCAACTCCAGTGCCCTGAAGTCTAAACAATGCTGGGTAGAACTTTTGTTGTAATTCTTTATAAACCCAGCACTCTCTGTAATTAGCGAAGTGGTTTTTGTTACTATTTACACACTTAACTTCGTCGTATTTATTTTTCGTATGCAACTACTTCCTATACATTTGAAGCACCTATCCAATTGTAAGAATAGTTTTTAGTATATTCGAGCCTCTGGCATGCGGGACTTACGGGATTTCTATTTTTATACGAAGCGCTTTTAAAGCGCTAACTTGGGTTTTTATAAAGTTTTCCAATTTTTATTTTAACAATTATATGCATGGCGTTAGAAATATACATTTTCATTACAACACAATAATTTCTATCTGGTTTGAGTTTAAATGTGTAAAATCGAACCTTATTACCTCTTAAGGCCTTAATGATAGAGCTGTAATTTTTTTAAATTTTTTTAAGTTCTAACCTAATCGTTGCTAATTGTTTTAAGGATATATTTGTCTTTTTCTAAGATTTTAAACATTTCAATGAGCTATTTGATAGTTCTAACTAGTGATACGAAGATGGGCAGTGGATTTTGATCATTATTATTTGTTCTTTTGTCTTATTTCATACTCCCTTTAATGTTAATTTATCATATCTATTAGTAGAGGAGATGATATTACTCGGCCAATAACTTTCTTCGCTGCCAACAACCATTTCTGAACTAAGTATTCTCTTTTTGCTTTTGTTACTCACCTTCCTTTTGTATTGTTAATGCTGGTATTTGGTCGTTTAATGTTTGTTGTTGCTGCTGTTGGAAATATTATGATTTGTTCAAAGTTGGTTGTAATACATGGCATTTGCATATTTATTGATTGTATTGGCTGCGTATACGCTCCTTGTTGGTGGCTTATTTGCATTCAGGAATTCTGGCTGTAATTAGCTTTTATTTGAGAATATAATGCTTGTATGCTATTATAGATAAGTAATATAATAATAATAAAATGAAAATAAAAACTTAACGTGCTTTTTACTCAGGCCACATGCAACGGCCTCACGACCTACTTTAATTTGTTTTTTCCACACTTGATATCGCTAGCGCTCGGACTTGACGTAGATATAACTATCCCCACACATCGCACAAACCTATCTGAAGTAAACATTTGAAAAATTGTCCAGAAAGAAGCTTAGATTTTAAATGATTACAGATTTATTACAAATAATAGAACAGCATACTTTTGGCTTTTAGCTAAGTTTCTAGACTTCTTCTATAGAGTTAAATCTTTATGAAGTCTAGCTATAAAATAATCAAATGAATTTCTTACAACTTTTTGTGATCTTGAAAGCGTCCAAAGCGATTTTATTATGTATACAACCACATGAATTAAACATTTTGTTCGTATTTTAATTTTTAAGCTTATTGAAAGCATTGAGGTCGGATCCTTCATAAATCTAAAATATTCGTCAGAACTATATTTCATTGAAAGTTTATATTAACATTAAGTTTTGTAAATACTTAGTAATTTAAATAATTAAAAAACTTACCTAAATTAATTTACACATTGTCGTTCAATTATATTAAGCAATAGCAATCATAAAAAAATTATTAAACCTTTTCGTAGCGAAGTCTGTATTAAAAAATTATTTTTAGTCCTTAGATACTACCAGACGATAAAATTTTATACACATAGTCAGCTGCTTTTGTTGTTTACAATAACAAAAACATCAAGTAGAACACTTCCATTCAGAAATTCTTCCTAAAACCAGTACCTCAATTACATTATTATTTCCCCCCAAAAATTGAAAAAAAAATCTAATCGAAAAACTATGTGCATGGAACAAAACACTTTATGTCTTTACTATTAAAGTATTTGGTACTAAGTTGATCCATGATTAACCGTCGTTTTTAAGAGAATTGTTATTTAAAAAAAAACGATACACGTTATTATAACTTAATTTTTCATTCTGGAGCCTAATCACCATCAATCGTAATTACTGCTGTACATTTACTTAGCAGAAAGTTGATTTCATAAACGACACTTTGTTGTCGATTACCAAATCACCCAAATCGTCATAGATCCTGTCCACTTAACAGTTTTTCAACCAGCGGTTGTCAGGATAGTTTGTGAGGGTTTCGGTAGAAAAGCAGCACAGATGTGAGAATACGTCTTATGTCTTGTTGGCGATGGATTCTATTACATGCGTTGGGTATGGGGATCCTTTAGCTTAAATAATTGAATCGGATAAACATCGCTATTAGTGTTGAATTACTCTTTTTTATTATTGTTAAGAATCTTCTTTAAAAACGTCGAATGCACTAATCTAATATTACAGAAAATATTTGAAAAAGTGCTTTAATTCTGGAAGACCTCACTGAAAACAAAATGGAATGGCTGGTATTCATTTAAAAGTTTAAAAGAATTATAACAAGCGTTGATAAAAGTGTAAACAGTCATAACACAATACTTTCTTTCAATGCCACCGATTACATGAATTTGCTGCAGTTCTAATTTTGAACTCGACGGCGAGACACGATCGACGTTTCGATCAAGGCAGCACTTTCAATTCTCGTAAAAATATTAATGGGCACTATTTAGTCGAGCTCCCCAAACACAAAACTAATAAACTGCAAGCCAACGCGTAGCAGACTCCGCGATGCCACTTAAGTTTTCAGCACCTAAGGGCGAAATGCCCGTGTTTAAACAAGCTCGCACTTTGATCGATGTTTGCAACATTATCGAGCCATTAATAAGCCGTAAAGACACTGCCGTAAATTTTTAATACAATTCGATGGTTTACAACCTGTCCAAATATTTATAGCGCTGCAGCTCGGAAACTGGGCAATGTCAACTACTTGTACGCAAATTTATTGGCTATAAGAAGGCGCGGCTAATTATAGCCGGGTCGTTATGGAGTATGGCTGTACCTCTAACACTTACGTAAGCCTTCATCTGCAGTTACGTGGGGCTATCGCCGGTTTCTTGGAGTTTTCTTGCTTTAGAGAATATTTGGTGAAACTTACCTGAAACAAAGAGACTACGTCAGAGCAATATTTAACGTTTTTAGTTTACAATATTTAAATATCCAAATTTGTATATTACATATAATTGTACTACCAAATACGCCTACGAATATTGTATAACACTTTAACTATTCAATACACGACTCTAAACTGTTATGTAGTTTTTTAGTTTCTTAACAGTAAGCACAATCCATTTATATTATTCTGTCACTTTTACTATAGGATACATATTGAAAACACACGGCGTTATGCCTCCGCATTTGGTGTGGAACATTATCGATAATAATAATGCACTCCTTTCCAAGTAGACATATCAACTAGTTGTTCAGTACATAACCTAATAATCTTATAAACTTCAATTCATACGGATAAAAGAAATCTTTTAGGCATCGTCGATACTCCTGACAAGAAAGGCTTTAGTGTCGTTTACAAGAAAATTAAAAACAATATAAGTCTAAGCGAAATACTGTGTAGAGAGTTTCTTCGGAAGTTGAAGCGGCCCATGAACAATAACAGATATCGTTCCAACTTAACCAAGGCTTTCCTTTGTAGAGCCAGCACCATCTTAAGGTTCCAGAAGCTTGTACGTACGAAGAAGCAGTGGTCCAAGAAAGAAGGATAAAGTAATATTGTTATGAAAATGCCTTTCTATTAAACATTGTGTAATGCAAAAAACCCGTGTGGGGTTGCTGGTCCTCCATCAGGCGCCTCCCAAGGTGGTGGATAGGGGAACGCTCATCAGATATGGTAGGTACCGGGGAAATAAAATACTCGAGACGGGCCAAAAATAGCAATAATTAACCGAAAACTACCGGTATAAGTAGTTGCTTCTGCTAGCCAACAGCTTAGGGTGGAAGATTTAACAAGATCAAAACACCCTCTTGCTCCTGGGATGAGAAACCGCCCCTAAAGACGGAAGAACCTGTATGGTCAACGGCGTGAAGATGCAGAAGGCAACAGAAAACTATTCTATACGAATGTTCTTAGTAAAGAAATCATCATGGCTAATTTCAAGATTAAAATTAATTCTGGTGATAATAATCCCCCAATCGGACCTCCGGGGTGGGGGTGGGGGTAGTTTTGAATAACGCTATAAAATTGGGTACATGAAATGTACGAAGTTTGTACGAAGCCGGAAAACACACAATATAATTCAGGAAATGCAAAGATTGAACCTGAACATACTAGGTATAAGTGAAATTAGATTGAATTAGCCTAATAAGAGACAACAATCAACAGCGAACAGTACGAGCTACTACTCAGGTAATTATGATGATGAATGGTCACGAAAGAAGTAAACAAATGAGTAATAAATTTCATCCCAATATCAGATAGGCTCATTGTACTACAAGTACCGACAAAACACTGAAAACTCTACTTGATTCAAACATATGTACCTACCAAAAAGAAAGCAGATGAAAAGGTAGGGGCATTCTATAAACAATTCGATAATATATTTCAATTTGTCAAATCTATAAACATTACCATAGTTTTAGGTAATTTTAATGCCAAAGTTGGCAAAGAAGAATATGGTAAACACGTAGAAAGATTTGGACCGTTTTGGAACGTTTAATACAATTCTGCTAAGAAAAGAACTTAATTATAATTAAAACCTTCCAGCTACCAAAAGTGTCGCTTATATACTTGGAAAGCGCCTCAGGATAATCCGAATAAAAAAAGAAAAAACAATTATAAATATCGAAGAAAAATTAAAAGAATGAAAAACATATATTGAAGAATTATTCGAAGATGTCAGACACAAAAGCAAAATAAGAAGTCAGCAAGAAAATAACGGACCAAAAATAACTAAATAAGAAGTAATTTAAACCATCCAGATAATAAAAAATGGAAAAGCACCGGAACCAAATGAGTTAACATCGGAAATACTCAAACTTGTCGAAGAAGATAATATCCTTATTCTTGTAGATCTATTCAACAGAAATTATACCAACAGACTGGCTAATATCAACATTTGTAATTCTTCCCAAAAACCGAATGCAAATTTATGCACAGACCATCGCACAATAACTCTTATGAGCCACACCTTGAAAATCCTTCTAAAAATAGTACGCCGTAGAATATACAAAAAATGAGAACAAGATATCAACGAAACACAATTCGGCTTCAGAGCCGAACTTGGAACGAGAGAGGCACTATTTGCATTAAATATTCTAATATAAACATCTGTTTGTTAGATTATAACAAAGCGTTCGACAGAGTTTGACATGATCAATTTATTCAAGTACTAGAGGAAAAACTTAGACACAACTGACATTAAAATCATCTCCAATCTGTATTATTATTAGAAAGCAGTTATAAAAGTGGAAGACAAATGTACAGAACAAATAGAACTAAGAAGTGGAGTTAGGCAAAGTTGTGTGTTATCTCTAACACTTTTTAATGTATGTTCGGAAGAAATCATGAAAACTAGACGAAATAATCAGTGTCAAAGTAAATGAAATACCTATCAACAATTTACGATATGCTGACATTGTACTGCTAGCCACTAGTCTAGATGAGTTGCAGACAATGGTAAACAAAGTAACAAAAGCAAGTGAAGAATATGGATTAACTCTAAACATAAAGAGAATTAAGTTTATTGTTTAATAAGAGATATCAGTCTTGAACTGAAAATGAGATTAATCAGATGCTATGTACTATCAGTGCTGTTCTATAGAATGGGCACATGGATACTAAGAAAAATGGACAATAAAAGGTTGGAAGCGTTCCAATTATGGATATACAGAAGAGTGTTAAAAATACCATGGGTAGATTGAATAACGAATGCAGAAGTAATGATAAGAATACAAAAAGAAGAAATTATTAATACCAACAAAGAAAGAAAACTACAATACCTTGGCCACATCATGAGATGTGATAGATACCTTTTGCTTCAAGTAATAATACAAAGAAAGATCCAAGGGAAACGAAGTGTTGGAAGAAACGAAATTTAAGAGAATGGTTTAACTGTAACACAAACCAACTCTTTGGATCGGCTGTTTCAAAAATTCGCATAGCAGTGATAATTGCCAACCTTCGTGATGGAGACGGCACCTGAAGAAGAAGAACGCAAAAAAAATACAGATTATACTAGTATAGTATATACATAACAGCACTGCTTAACCAAGACAAATCATAAGCCGTTGTAATAATCGCGTCCATTATTTATAGAAACATGCGAGCAGACGCATAAGCTTAATCAATTTGGCCTTGTAAATGTCATAATATATTATTTACAATAACGGGTTATATGGTCTTAAATCTAACAAATTATTTTCTCATTCTTATGAGATCATAAAAAACATTTAAAGAAATGTAAATCAAACATGAAAATGTAACTAACTATGAGTCAAACGAATAGGTTTTAATTAATAATTATAGAACTCAGCACTGCATGATAAAAACCTTCTTAACAAAATATAAAAGTCAAAAAATAACAAAAACAAATATGTAAAACTCTTATAATAAAATTTCAAGAAAGTTTATTTAAAAAATCAATCTGACTTTTTTACATAATTTTCCAACTTAGGAACCCGTATTTTCATTGTCTAATCCTTGTCTTTCAAGCGCTTTCTTTAGTGGTTCATCTTAAGGCCATAAGTCTAGACTATAGAGGAGGGTGCTCCAGTGTCGTTTAAAATAAATCTTCAATTTTTTGTTGAGCTTAGACCAAACATGTTTTAAATCAGAATAACGTCTAGAATATTCCCAGCACTTATTCCGACCTCAAATGCATCTTCAAAGCAACGAGCAATGCAAATGTTCTTGTCAATCATGTTTAGACAACGTCAGTGACCTTCATTTGCAATTCTTCCTTATCTTTCCAAAAATTTATGTCTCGTACAGTTCAGTCCTTTAAAAATTGTCCCCGTGGTAGTTTTACGCCTTCTGCCATAAGACACTTAATAATAGTTTGTTGCCCAATAGATCATATTCTGGCATCATAACCCTGGATAAAGGAACGGTAGTGTGAGGTACCCCACGGGGATACCCTAGGTATTCCTACCTGCAACAATCAGAAGTATCGCCCTTCTTTATTTAGGTGCTAATTAAGATATTGCGTTTTATATTTGATTTACTCATGTACTACGTAGACAAAAGGAGTAACCTTAATGATATACAATGCAAATTACAATTTAAAGTTTATATAAATTTTGAAGAAAAGCAATCTTTGAATAGCTTTCCAAACAACTTAGTTTCTAGTTCTTTAAACTTCTTTTTTTTACTTTTTTATGTGAATGGAATGGGTAGAAAAACGAATGATAAAGATAGATCACATAACCTTTTCAGTATGTGTTGAAGGTTAACCCACTAATAATCAAAACGGTGACAGATTTCATCGTTCCCTAACCCCTAACGTGGATAACCCTCACAGAAGATTAAGAGCCAATTATAACTTTATTATAAATAAGGAATAAATGCCTTCTATCTTTTAAAAATACAAAACCATCTAAAATTTTTCAAAAAAGTCCGTTTGAAAGCTTATTTAAATTGAGAATTGGAACAGTAAAGCTCTTCCAAAATTTTTGTAAAGAAATATGGAAGAAATTAATTTAATAATCATAGAATATATAAATTGTTGCTCTTAAAATTAAACCAATAGTGCACTGATAAAATTTGCTTCCTTTAATTACAAAATAATTTAATGCGCCTTTTTTAATACAATTTTGTAAACAAGAAGAGGATATATAAGTTTAGTAAATTTATTTACTATTTGGGTAAAGTTTAATGGAATCTTGCATTATAAGATAGTGGTGTCTGTCACGAACAAGGTCTTATTATAAAATATTCAGATTGACTTTTTCCGTAGTACTATAACTTCTAGAATGTTTAAAAGAGTGTTATATGAAACAATGGCTTAGTTTTAATCTAAATTAAATTAAAATAATTTTTTAACAACATTAGGTTGTAGATGCGGGCATCCGTAAAGTATATCAAAGTCAATACCATTTCAATACCCGTATTATAACCTTAAAACATTTCAGATTGCTAAAAAAACTAAAATACCTCATTTTATAGTTATAACACAAATTATGTTTATAGTTATTTTCTCATATTGTTTGTGAGACTATCAAAAACAGCAACCGACCTATTTATGATTATTAATCTTATATAAGTACGTAACAGTATCAGGTACATTTATTATTCAACGTCTTTAATACAAAATATTAAAAAAATTATAAAGTATTTATAGATAAAGAAGATATTTTTCAAACATTGCGTAAGCAGCGTACCTTAATGTCTAAAGATAAAACAATAAAGTAAAAGATTTAAACATAAAAGCATGATAAAATATTTTATTTACTTAAACTCTAATTTCTATGTACAGAAAAATGTTAAAAACTATAAAAGTAACGCGCAGAAATAAGCAAAAACATAAAGAATTTTTTTCTTGTAAAAAATAATAAGCTTTTCTCATAGTGCCAATAATTTCATTAACGAGACACAAAAGATTAAACTTTAAGCAAAATAAAATTGGCAGACGACTAAATGTAGTACAGCTCTAACCAAAAGGTCTTTTAGCACCAAATGCACCCTATTACCATCTCTAAGCTTGGACGGTAGTTTCAGGAAACAAGAGACGAAAGCTATAGACTACTCGAAGAAAAATACATAGCTCTTCAGCAAAATCTATATCTTGTGTTGGCCACAAAAATAAATCACTCGCTGTCTTCTAAGCAGCTATATTTTAGGTTTATAATCATTTCAGAAAGTGTGAGCTTTTAGATGAAACTTGCATTAAAGACCCACTAGATATAAAATGTAATAAAGTTAAATAGCTAGGGCCAAACCTGCCCCACCCACTTTAAAGTAAATATTAAATACAAATTTAAATAAGCGCTTTTAAAGAACTTTCTAATACTCATCCATGCTGTCTATAGAAACATCTAAAAATCCAAGAAAGCTACTAATAGAAACTCAAAAATCTTCACAAGAAAAGTTATTCTTTTTAAAGAGAATCACTCTAAACCTCTAAAGAAAAGTTGAAGAACCTTATTAAAGATTAACAAGAACGGTATAATACCGTAAAGGAAACATTCTACAGCGGTGCGAAATCATAACGGTCACTTCCGGTTGCCGTCAACCGATTTGGCTGAAAATCAATCCCATGAAAGGTACTGACATAAAATGTGTATGATCCAAGTTTGAAGTAAATCCGTTGGATATAACAGAAGTTATCTTTCTCCAGACACACAGACAGACAGACAGGATGATAATCTTATTAACTTCCTACTATATAGAAATTTAATAAAACTCAGCAATCCAAAAGAAGTACGGGAACAAGCAGTGCCTAGAAATAAGGTCCCTTAGATTGGCCGATATGTGGCCAATGTGGCCGATTGATCAAGTGACTATTCGTCTTCCAGGGATGGAAGCGACGTCCTAGTATTTAAGTTGCATGTTAGTAGTCACAATAAGACCTTGACACTGCAGTGCTAGTCAGTGTGCCTCAACTAATTAAAGTTGCTTAGATAGCTGCTAAAAAATAAGGAGAACGCCTTTTTTCAACGAGAATGAGTTTTTTAAAAGGGAATAGAAACATAATTAAGAGTATTTATTTTACAAAAGAAAGCTAAAAATACAAAATTGACAGAATAAGCTCCACAAAGAGGTATTATCTATATATAACAGTTTGAAAAAAAACATATGCTCTAAGATGACTTGAACTAAACAAAGAAATTATCCATATTGGTTTCTAATAGTAGAGTAGCTATATATTATCGGAAAGAGTATTCCATATATGTATTAGACTTGAGAAAGAGGCTCGTTTTTAATATTTTACTCTACAATAAAGAATACTCTCCATTAACTATGTAAATTTAAAAATGATTAAAAAACTGAATACCTCAAATTTTAAATTTTAAATCCCAACTGTGAATTTAATATTTTAATTATTACTATCTTTGTATATTTATTGTAACAAAGAGTTTGTAAGTGGTGTGTATTATTAGCAATCATGTATCTGATAAATGTTTGTACCATACTTTTGTGTTTCTTAGTAAATCAACGATTTCCGTTGGTTCCACAAATGTAAGTGGACATAAATTTAAATGTAGGCAACAAACTACCCAAATGCCGGATTATCCTAAATAATTAAATTTACAGAACTTTTAAATTTGTATCAATATAACTAAAATTGATAAAAGGTGTGAAACAATAAAAAATAATTTAATTTATAAAGAACAAACAGGTATACAGTTAATTAGTGTAAATAGAAAAGCAGGGAAATCAAAGCTTTAGCACGTGAAGCGAGATAAATAACGTTCCCTGTGATAGCAGTTATCAGAGGTCAAATAACAAACAACAGGGGGTAATCAAATGAGCCAAGACAATAAAAAAGAAAATTAAAGAAACAAGTAGATTTCCAATACATCATTCTCGGTCTGTTAAGCCGTGATTGGAATTCAAAAACTCTCGACAACTGCGGCGGACATCTTTAGAAGATCTCTAAAAGATATTCTCCTTTTGCTGCAGTTGTAGACAAAAAATAAAAGATTTCCAAACTCCAACTACAGTCTAACAGTCTGAACATTAACAATACGCTGCATCAAAACACGAGCTCTAAAAGCCTTCGCATATATTTGAATTATATTTCCAGTTAGTCAAAAGTAAAAAAGAATAAGACAATAAAAAACGTAGAAAAGAAAAATTGCAAGCTAGCTCAAAACTAGGAAAAAGGTAAAAACAGTTGTAATATAGTAGTCAAAGGAGTAAATTTCGACGAACAAAATAACGAATAAGCGGCAAGTCTTAAAAATAGCAATAAATAGAATGATAATAAGGAAAGCAAATTTAAAGCAGCAATAAATATATTAGAAATGGGAAATTACTTGTCTAAACAACATAAAAATCTATATGGAAAACGATATGACTTGAAAAGAGAAGAACATAGAGACATAAATTAAAAAATCGTTAAAAAAGAAAAAAGATAAGAGTCAAAACGGGATATAAAAAAACAATAATCGAAAAAAATATATCTTGTAGGATGAAACGGAAGAAAAAACAGTACAACAAACAAAAACTAATATACAAAAATGACAAACAAATAAAAAGACAAAAGAAACAAAAAAAGAATAAAGAAATATGTAAAAACGCAAACAGTTAATAAAAAATAAGAAAGGTGTACTAAAAATAAATATATGAAATAAATGGTAATAACATAACAAAATCGAAAAAAATGACATTGAATAAGGAGAATAACAAATGGATACTGGTTATTTTGGTTAGGGTCGAACAAATAAAAAAAAAATACAGAAATGAGATTAACAATAACACCGGAAGAAATAGAAAGTATAATAAAGGAAAATTTGTATCGCCAGGGTTATTAAGAGTATTCCCAAAAAATAAAAAATAGAATAGGCAGCAATGGTAGCTTCTGGTCAAATCAAAAACACACTAAAAGAAGAGAAAAATATATACTGGTAAAATTTACAAAAGAAAACACATAAAAGCAGGTTAAATATCACTGTAATAAAAAATCTAAACGAAAGAGTAAGAAAAAATAATAAAGAAATAGTCAAATACCTAGAGACACATGGAGAATTGATAAAGAATAACAATGAAAACAGAATAAAAGGGAATAATTTTAAAATTTTAAATTTAACCTCAATAAAATTCCTAAATTCATATCTCATATGCAATCAAAGTATAAGATATCAATCATAGATTTTTATTAGTGATTAGAAAAGACCTAAAGCTTATTAAAAAGGTAAAAGTAAAAATAGAATTAGAAATTGGAAATTTATATTACTATTTGTTAAGCATACATATAAAAGCAGAGAAACAATCAAGAAAAGAAGGAAAGTAAAAGGAAAAAACACTGCAAGCTACAGATAGAAAGAAGAGACGTGAAAGAAATGTATCAGGAACCAATACAAATGATAATAAATAATGATACAAATGAACGAGGGCAAAGGAAAAATAAAATTATCTAAAACAAGAAATGCTAGAAGCAGATGAAGAAATAACAAAAGTAGGTAATAGGGATATAAAAATCTATTTGATACACAAAAGAAATAAACAAAAGTACAACAAAAAATAAGATAGAATAGATAATAATTACAACCGAAACCAGAGACAACTAAGAAAAATATACAAATAAAAACGGGCACTGTGAAAGGTAGATTGACATTCGAAGTGAATTTAACTGTTACCAAATCTTGGACATTAAAGCCTGTTAGTGGTAATTCATTAGCATTACTATGCAGGCTCTAGGTCTATTAATAGATTTACTGCAAATCAGTTCTTTGTCCACCTCCGCAAGACTGTATTTTTTCGCCAATTTTCCCAATTTCTTCATTAAGGGCACTCTTACTGGCTTCCACCAACTTACACAATTTTATTTGTGTGACCCTTATTCTTCGTGTCATAACGCGGTTAAGTAGTTTGAAAGTCACTGAGGAAAGCTTGTAATAAACTTTAAACTTGTAGAAAGATCCGTCTACTAAATAACATAGGATTTATGTCTCTCTTTCTCACTCTTCTGGCTTAGCAGTCACCAGTCTTTCATTTTTAAAACTGTATTTTGAAGTTCTAGCTGGTTGCTGACGTATTTTTCCTCGGATTTTTCTGATATCCATACGAGAACTTTTGGTATTTTAGAAAAGTTAAATCTGTTTCTTACCAAAGATCCTTTAAGCTACCTATCATATGTCCTACTTAGACATAGCTTAATAGACTCTTTAGCACATACGATCTATACAATTGCCTACGTGTGTGTCGTGTTTCCAAACTATAAAGGATTCTTACTATCTGAGTAAGTTTTGTCAAACACCTCTGTTTATTTATTTTGAATCCGCTTTCCCCTAACCTAAAGCGATGCCCGGGTTTCATTTATCTATTACCGTCGTCTTCAAATTTTTTGCAACTTTATTGTAACACCCAACCTGCCTATGGATCTTAGATTTTCTACATTGCTGTTGCTGCTAGGGAAGATCGATAAAAAGTCTTAGCAGAAAAACTGCATTTCCATTTTCTTCCTTTTTTCTTTTTCCTCTTCCTTAATTTTCCAATAAGAATTTTCTCTAGTTCACGTTAGTACGTGGACTAGGTTGATACCTGTGTTATCTCCGCGTTTCGATTTTCTTTTCTCTGAGCTTCAGTGCATTGTTTGACCTGTAGCTGCCTCTTAAAATTAACTGGCTTTTTATTTCCTGCGCCTGATCTTACAGCTTCAGCGATAGAAAATAACCCTCCCCCTTTTAGCACTATGCCACCTCTACAGGATCGATAATGTCCTCCAACAAGGGCGGAAACACCATCTCTTCATCCGAATTGTCTTTCGTTTCCAAGACCTTTTCGCAACGTTTACTAATTTGTATATTATTGTCGTCTTTCATTTGGATCCCATAAGTGTGAGGAAAAAAAGATCTCCAAGCTAAGAGCCCCTGATGACTTAGAATATATGCAACTAGGTGCACCCGATTCTCCAACATTAGTCACTAAAATATGACCTTTATTTTGACCTTTTATCTCATTAGAGTACGCAATACTATGAAAATTGAGAGATTTTTATACTGAGCTTATCTACGCCTACGTAATTAATGTTAAAAAAGAGCAGAACAAAAAGAAATTTAAAAACAAGATGTAAGACAGCTTTAGTGAAAATTAAGTTATTTTATAGCATACCAAAGCAACTAAGAAAGAAATGAACCAGTAACTTAAAACTAGCTGCAAAGAAACAACATGTAGACGTAATATTTCTAGATGTTAGATGACAGCAACGAGGAAGAAATAAGAGGTGACGATAAAAATGAGCAAAATAACACAGCGAAGATACAAAAATTACGAAACAGAGAATTAGGAAAAGCGATACAAAAGATAAGATTAGAAAGGGAGGCAAAAGAATGTGGACTAATAACGAAAATGATGAAAATACAGGTCGAATAGAAAGAAAAAAGATTTTATTAAAAAACAATATTGTGTGAAAAAATAGAGCCCCGATAGCTTGACAGATGAGAATTATAGTGTCACTACACAAAAGAGGAGATAAAACAAACTGTAACAATCATAGTTTATAATGTTATTAAGCATATTAGACAAGGTAGGGAAGAGATTATGGTAAGTAGGATTAAAAGAAAAATAAAAAACACAATATAAAACAGTCAATGCTGTTACGAAAAAGGAAAATGAATAAAGACTAATATATTTATAGTTAGACAAATCAATAGGCAATTAGAAAGGGAAAAAGTTCATTTATGCTAAATAGACCTAAATAAGACCTTCGACTAAATCAGAAGAACTAATATATGGAGAGTACTACAAAATGGAGACTAACCAAAACAGGGATACAGATGGTTAAAATATTATATAATAAGACAACAAATGTAATAAGAATGAGAAATAGGAAATCAGATGTTTTTGAAACAACAAGAGGTTTAAGATAGATATGTTGAGTCCGATACTGTTCACACTAGTCATACACAAAAATAAAAGTGGTACAAGTATATGAATTACTATACGTTGAGGGCATTGTGATTTTAGTAGAAGGAGAGAGGGAGGGACAGCGAGACAGAGATAGATATAGAAAGAGTGGAAAGGAGGGTGGGAGGAAGGGTGGTAGGGAGGAGAGGAGAGAGAGAGAGAGAGAGAGAGAATGTAAAAAGAAAAGAACTTTAGCACTTTAACGTCTTTCTAGAGAAAAGCCAATATACTAAAAGAAACGAAAGTGAAATTTGTAAAAAATAGTATGTTTGATGATGGCTTACGAAAGTAAATTGTTGGCAATACAAAAAACAACAGAACAAGTTGGTAGTTATAGTAATAAAGATTTAAAAAAAAAAGTGAAAAAGAAACAAAACAAGATACGATTAGCAAGGCCCTAGGGAGAGGACAAAAGGCATTTAGTAAGACAAAAAATTATATCAAAAACAGCAACCAAATGAAAGATGACAACCTACCAACCCCAAGCCGTACATCGTGTGGTACAAGGTTCGATAATATATCCATCTATTAACCAGTTTTCGCCAGAATATCACAATAAATCTTTTCGTCCTGTGATTTCTGTTAATTTCTATTAATAAAGTTTTTCGATTCAAGTGTAAAATACTTATGCAACAAAAGTTTCTTTTCTTTTATCTTAACAAATTTTTCCACATCCATTGTATAAGATATTTAACTTTTAACTAATTGCTTGGCTATTCATTGTACATAAAGCTTGTATGTCGATACGAAAGTAAACTTTAAAGAAAATTCATACAAAAGTTTTGTAACAATGAAACAACTACTTGATCAACTGCACAAATGGCAAGTCTCCCATAAATGCCGCCATTTTCTTCTCTCGTTATATACATTTATGTAAATATTCTTAAATTTCCCACATCACTCCCTCGCACTATTACTATGCATAACGTTATTAGTCCGCACATAACACAACACTTTAAGTTTTGTTTATGAAGTCGTTAACTTTGTATTTCAGGTGGAAGTCGCACGGTATCAAATCATAGACCATGTTGACATTTCGTGAAATTACGCGACCAGGAAGTCATTTGTGTAATCGATTTTTAGTCGAGCTGTATAGCAGCTCATTTGTTTTAGAGTTTCTTTGTCCAATTGGTACTAAAAAGTAGGTTATAGTGTAATGGTGACCATTGCCATTTACATGCTCCCAGTATCATCCGGTATGAGCTATCACGCTACCGGGGCAAAATGTATAACAAACAGTGACTTGTTAGGGGCGACAATTTTGTTTGTTTACGAATCCATTGCCTTATTGCTAAAACTAATTTTTTGACTAAACTAAAAATCCACTTAATAATGGTCTGAAAACCAACTAATGAATTATCGACAATATGAATTACCACCAAGCTTAAACTTTTGTGTCAGTTAAATTTTGTAAACATGTAGGTGTAGTGAGGTTAGTGAGTATTCGCTGAAGTGAGCTTTTCAAAATATCCAGTTGTTACGCACTGTGTCTAGTAGATGTTTTTGTATTTATAGCGATACTTTGACTAATTATGACAATATTCTCACAACGCTGATACTTACGAGGCTTTGTATATCCATTACTGATCCAGTTTCATCACATTGTGTAATCAAACTTGTAACAATTGATCTATCTGGTTCACTATTTCGATCAAAAATTCTATTAGTGTCCTGTAATGCGTTTTAACAAAAATAATTTGCTGTTTTTCGTTTTGGGTTCTATATTTACTAATCTGAAGTCAGTGTTAGAGTTACGAACCACAAATCAAAAGAGGGGCGAAATTTAAATCCGGTATTGAATTTGGGACACACTTTATGGTTCGTTATAAATTTAAATAAATAAAATTTTGCTCTTGCACTTTATGCGAAGGGAACTCATCGCCTTGATAAATCTTTTTATATGTTTAACTTCCTCTTAGTTTTAATTTTGATTTCCCATTGCGATATACGTTTCCCACAGATATTAACGTTTTGTTGTTCGCAATGTAAAAAACCGTGTAAAATTTATAAGGCTCGCATTAGAATGCAGAATGCTAATTCCGCAAAACGTAGCGCGGCAAGTTTTTCTGTTCACACGCGTTTTGTGACCCACATAGCTTACGGATTTACGGCAGCCCAAAAAAATTATTTTCGCGCGCTGCGCCCACTTTCAGCGAGCGGGGCGGCGCGCGTGGGCCGGCGCGTGCGGCCTGCTCCCCTGAAAACCGATGCCGCCGATGACTCTGACCTCGGACAAAAGTTATTTTTATGGTAATTCGCGTCGCAATCTGAATTTCAAATTAGAGCACGACTAATAAAACGGACAGCCTATTTATCGGGCTGCAATTTTTACGGCGGGCGGAAGGCGAATGAGGATTTGGAAAGGGTTAACGCAATTTGCGTGATAAAAACAAGTTACTTGCAAGAGCGGAGGCTTTCAGAGGCTGCCTGATTTAATAATGTCAAGTTCGGTGCGATGACATTAAAATCCGGCGCGCTGCAATAATGGTGCTGCCAATGCCAATGCAATGTGTCTGAAAACTATGCAAAATTTGTTTTTATGATGGTAATTCATGATTAGGAAAGATCCTTCAAACTAAAGTTCATATATACACTTTTAAGTGGGACAAAATCTAGATTATTGTTATATCGAAACTGTAGTCAGTTAATTTTAGATAATTCTTTTAAAAAAAAATTAAATACGTAATTTATGACTATAGTATTAGTAGGACCAAACTATTTTGCACGTATGTTGTTGTACTTGCCATATTATGTAATATAATTAATTTAGTAGCATTTATTGCTTAAAAAATACATGCAAAACCAGCACCAACGATGTTTAGAACAAGTGTTACGAAATCAGACGTCACGGGAACAAATTACGACATTTATGATTTCTAAAAGTTATTACAATGCTAAACAATATTTTTACTTGTTTTCCCCACTCAATCGCGCCAGTTTGAAGAAGAAGAACTATCAGTACGGACGTGTCTGCCATGGAAGCTTTCAAATTAGCAACAGGTAGAAACGTTCAACTTCCACAGATCATCGTAATCTTCTTCAGTAAGTCTGTTAATAAATGTTAGATACGTACTGGTGATTATTTAATTTTATAGGTTCTTTGGCTATGATATCTCACGGATTGGCATTTTCATGGACTTCACCGGCCATTCCCGAACTGATCGCTGCTAATTCTACTGAGATATCCTTGGATGAAGCCTCGTACTTCACAGTCATTTCTCCATTTGCAATGGCAATCAGCGCTCCATTCTTCTCGACATTTATAGATGTACACGGCCGAAAAAAGGGTTTGCTGCTGTTGACGGTTCCCCAGTTCTTGACCTGGGTTCTAACAGCGCTAGCTCCAAACATATGGGTGTTCTACTTGGCAAGGTTTACGGCAGGAATTGGGGATGCCGCGGTGTTTGCGACAGTACCTATTTATGTCTGCGAAGTCGTGCAGCCCAAGGTAAGAGGGACCTGGGGAAACGCGGTGTCTACGAGCACTTATGTCGGAATATTTCTTATAAATATCATTGGGGCGTACTGTAACGTAAGAAAAAGCGCCTTTATTTGCGGGTGCTTCCCCATCGCGCAGTTTGTTGTTTTCCTAATAATGCCAGAATCGCCTTATTATCTTTTAATGAAGGGAAAGGATGATGAAGCCAAAAGTACTCTGAGATTATTACGATGGCGGACTGACGTTGATAAAGAGCTGATCTCGCTTAAAAATGACATCAAAAGGCAGATTTCGGAGACTGGAACTATGGCGGAATTGTTTACTGTTTCCAGCAACCGCAAGGCACTCGCGATGTCCATGGTGTTAAGAATTGGTCAACAGTTTAGCGGTTTACCGGCGTTTGAGATGTACACTCAATACATGTTTGAGCAAGCCGGAGGAAATTTATCCAATAAGGTTTCTTCGATTATTCTATCTGGAATGATGATGCTTTGCGTCAGTATAACCTCTTGCGTAGTAGAGAAATTCGGAAGAAAGCCTCTAACAATATTCTCCTGCTTTGGGTGTGCAATTACGCTGGCGATCGAGACTGCATATTTCTGCGTTATTCAGTTTATAAATGTGGACACGTCAAGGTTTGGCTGGATCCCACTCGTAGGAATGATAGCTTACGTTGTAGTTTGCTCTGTAGGCTTAGGATTGCTCCCTACGATAATTGTAGGGGAAGTTTTTTCCGCAAGTATAAAAGGCAAAGCTACTGGCGTCATGAACGTTGTTATGGCCAGTTGCTTGCTTGTAATACCTAAGCTGTTTCAATCCCTGATCTACAATTTTGGCTTAGCTTGTCCGTTCGCCTTGTTCTCGGTCTGTTGTTTTATCACAGGACTGTTTGCTTGCTTTTATATGATCGAAACTAAAGGAAAATCCTTAGAAGAGATTCAACAAGAGTTAAAAGGTAATATTAAGAAATTAAATTTTAATCCATCTTAACTATAACATATAAGTAAATACATTTACTAGTACTATCATAACTTAAAAACGTATATAATAAAGAGAGCACAAGACGTAATTAGTAATTTAAAAAAAATAAAAAAAGGAAATTATATACTATTTCAATTTTATGTAACCCTTCTACTCAAATTATAGTTAATAAAATATTAAACGTTTTTCATTTATTACTATATTCTTGTGTATGGGTATTTTAATGTTCAATTTTTTGGTATAAAATTATTTTTGTCAATTATACCATATACGAACTGCAGTAAATTTTTTTGTAAGTCGTGAAATAAAAGCTTTTCTCAGGCTACCGCATTGGCTCTGTGGACCGATGCAGGCGAGTTTGAATTTCGCTCAACCCACAGGTGTATGTGACTTTCTAGTATTTAGTTAGGGCATATTAGTAGGCACAATAAGCTCTTGAGGCTGCGTTACCGGCATTTGCCCTGAACGGAAAAAAGTTTTTATGGGTATACAAGGTTATGGAGATATATCGGAAATGCTTTTAGGTTATATTGCAGGTCAATCAAAAACCTGCCCTATGCCCATGAACAATCTTCTAATAGGTAACAAAAAAAATTATCTTTACATAATCAGCAATCTATGATTGTGGACAAAATGAGCCAAGAATACGACCGCAGATCTGCCGGAAAACTGCAGACAAAAATTTTTACATAGTTTAACTACAAAGACCTAGATTTACATTATGGCCATAAAGTAGAGAGGATCTGACAACCAGGAGGAGGTAACTAGTGACAGAGCAACTCGCAGCAAACGATTTGGTAGCAAAAGAAGTGAAGAATTTGTCTGCGTATTGAAACAAAAGATCGAGCAAGATCCTGGAAAAGAAATGAACGTGACGAGCACCAGGAGCTGCATTACAAGCTTTTTATGCTAAAAAATTCGTAACTGTTGAATAAAAAAAACAAGATGGACAGGAAGTTAAAGGCCAAAATACCGCTAAACGGCATCAAGTACGTCAGTTCTGGCTTCTTGAGACTCTTTTCGGACAAAATAAACTCCATCCAGAAAGATAAAGCTCCAAAATGACCGTTAGATCTGCCAAGAAGCTTCGGAAGTACCTATCGTCAAACATACAAAGTCTACCGTCTCTGCAATTGTGCTGAGGTTTCTAGGTAACGAAGGGGATGTCATTGCACCCTATTTATTTGAGAAAACTCTGAAGGTTATTACGAACAGCTATGTCAACGTGTTGAAGACAGTTGTCAAAACCTGGATAGAGGTGATAAGTGCCCCGCGAGTACATGTTCAAGCAAGACTCCTCTCTAATCCACCCAGACATAGCTATACAACACTTTGTATTACCACTGGTCCTCCGATATGTGACCACACTCAGTCTCGACTGTAATCTCTTTGACTACTACATATGAGGCGTGGTCAAAATAAAGTTCAATGAAAGACATCATATCATCAAGGCCAGCTCAAGGGCGTTCATCATGGAAGTAATGACACATATGGACAAGGGAAAGTTGTGTTGGCCTACAGCACCGAATAATATGATTCTCAATACTATTTACTTTATTAAGTTAAGTTTCATTTAATAATTTTAATTGTTCTTGTATCTTAATGTTATTTTAGTTCTTTATTTTTCGGATTTACTTCGGCAACTCTAGATTTGAAGTTTTCTATAATTCTGTTGCATTTTGGTTTGAACTGGATAAACGCGGTAAAAACAATGAATATCAAAATAATAAACCTATATGTCAAACTCAATCTTATAAGTAGTTTAAACTTTCAAAAACGGTAGAAATAATAAACAGCCTAAGCACCC
Organism: Sinelater perroti; assembly: GCA_036346155.1. Classification (NCBI taxonomy): domain Eukaryota; kingdom Metazoa; phylum Arthropoda; class Insecta; order Coleoptera; family Elateridae; genus Sinelater; species Sinelater perroti. The sequence goes on from JARFIY010000276.1 coordinate 2,666,553, forward strand.
ACTGACTATTTTTATCAGGTATCTGTTGCTTGCTAAATAAGCTCTTAAGACCATATTCGATCAGAAGAAAGAGTTTCCCGTCTTTAAAGTCCCCGTATTTGCAACCAACATAATTACAGCATTAAAAAAGGTAGAATAAAATTACGCACTACCAATCTTCTCTAAATGAAAAGATTCTTCATGTAGCATAAAAAATTTGCAGTTGCTCTAATATGAGAAATTTGGAATTAAGGTGTCTCAGAGAATGTACGCCCCATTTGAGAACCAGGTTTAGTTCAGAATATCAAAATTTTCTCAAACAATCTGTAAAATTTTCTCTATCGGATATTCAAAATATCATACACCAACATGGTTGAAATTGAGCTATTTGTTACCAACCGCGTTATTTTAAAAAATTAATTTCACCACCCTCGTCCACTTTGATGCTACTGAATGTTTGCGATAGGAATATCTAAAAAGGTGAATTTACTACAACAAATCTTAAGACATCAAAAAATTAAATACGACCTAAGAAATTTAAGCTACGACATCAGACATACTGGTAAACATTTTCTAAAATATGGTGCGTCGGGTTCAGTCCTTAATACAAGTGGTGGTCACTTCTACAAATGTTTAATGTGATCACATTTCTTACAAAATGGACAAATCCGCTTCATATTGTATTACGACTGGAGGTTGCCCGCTAAAAGGTTTTTGGCGTCCTAGGCTGACAATTTTTTATCCGCCTTTCCTCAAATTTTTGCAAGGTGGGAACGTATACATTTTTAACTGGATCAGCTTTTTCTCTAGATCGGGAACGTGGAACAATTTAATTTACAATCGAAGCTCCGCTCAGAGGAAGTAAATCAAATTGCCGTGGCAGACGCCGCCCGACCTTTCGGCAAGGAGCGAGAGCGGCTCTGACGTGCGTGCACAAACGCACAGATCTTTTCGTGTAAATTAAGCGCTCAGAATGCGGCACGCTAAATTTCATGTCAGCCGTCTTTGTTTACTTTCCGTTCAAATGCATAGACTGTCTTTGTTTACTACACACAGAGCTCCTCGTGTAAATCAAGGGCTTAAGACACGCCACATTTATTTTTTACTTACTATTCAAACGTATAGATAGATATTTCTCTTAGTACTAAAATTATTAAAGAAATGGTTCAATAACGAGTGTTACATCTTATATGATAGCAACATTGGTCATATTTCAATTTTTTCTAGTAAATCCCAAACAAATACTAATCTACAAAAATATTCCAGCAAATTCCACTCTGAAACCAATTTTGGGCAACTATTTTAATATTTTTCATAACTTAAAACCAAGATAATTTGTCACTATTCGTATCTATTTGGATTAAAAAATTATAATTATAACAAGGACAAGCATGTTATATTTTACCAAACCTACAACATGAACTTAAAATTTAATATATTTAAGCCATAGTACATTGTACCAAAGAAGGAAAAAATACGACACGATAAAACAATTTTTTTTATGATATATTATTACCTAAAAAAGTTAAAAAGTTAGGAAAATGTAAAATAAAAATATTCAAAGTCAAGTAACGTTCCTATCTTCTCCTATTTTTTCTTTTAAAGCTAGACACATATACGAAAAGAATTGACATTAACAGAAAATTTAACTTAATCTAATGTTCCATTTTTATCTCTAAGGAATCGCTGAAAGAAGAAAAAAAACTAATAACGCAAAAATTGCACAAAACTACAGCACAAAATTAGCTAAGGACGCAAACGCTGTGAAGATCAAACGAGCTTGACAGGTGTCATCAAAGAAAAAGATATTAAAGTAACACTCAAAAATATTTTTAATGTGATATAAACTCCAAGATAGTTAAAAAAAAGATCTGAAATAATATTTGTTTGAGCTTATCAGAGAAGTCGTCCACTTTATTATTACTATGTGTATTATCACTCCCTCTACGCTTTCCTCAACATAAAATGTTTCTTTTTATTTCTTTTTTTTTATTTTTCATTAAAATCGATCAAATTAATTTGAACATAATCAACTATATTAGTCTATTTTAGTTAAACCAACATTGCTAATTGGAGATCTAAATTTCAAACAAAAATTCTGGGGATGTAAAGCTGAATGGTGCCAGGCTAAACCAAATACTGACGAACCACAACATACAAATATCAGCCCCTAAAGAATATACTTACTACCCCTATATAACAGATTATAAACCGGATATCTTGGAAGTCGTTTTATTTAAAAACTTTCAAACACCTATCTACCAAACACTTTTAAATAAACTTGATTCAGATCACCTACCGGTAACACTCTCCTTTTATAGCGAACTACTGCAAACACCCCTATTACCAAAATTATTTGAAGGCAAAATAAACTGGAATATGTTTCAACGAGAGCTTGACAAAAATATCAAAAACTTCGGACCAATTTATTCCACTAGCGATATTGATGAGGCAGTCAACCAGTATACTCAAGCAGTGAAAATAAGTGTACAACCAGCACTAACACCTTGGAAGCAAAAAAAAAACGCGATGGTATCCATACTCCAATCGAAATAGCCAACTTAATTAAACTAAAGGACAGAACCAGACGTGAATGGCAACGGACCAGACGATCACATCTTAAAACTTTTTATAATCAGCTCACTCACCAAGTCAGGATAAAATTAGACAACTACAGATATAATTTATATAACAAATATATTAAAGAGCTCCAGCCAAGAGACGCAACGATGTAGCAGGCTACCAAAAAATTATTAACGCAACCTAACATCATTCCCTCACTAACAGCCAATGGCGACACATATCCATCTTGAAAAACCGCATTTTGAAAAAGTATTTACACCCAATGACCCAAACACCGTACAAAACCAGCAACAAGAAGTAATTGAAACAAATAATAGTTTCAATAGTCAACACCCGATAGAGATAGAACCAACTTCGCCAGCAGAAATTTAGAAATTTATTTTAAAACTACCCAACAAAAAATCGTCAGGTCCAGATCAAATAACAAATAGTATATTAAAACAGCTCACCAAAAAATCATTGGTCATTCTAACAAATATATTTAACGCCTGCCTTCGAATAGGATACTCTCCTGAAACATTCTCACATATTACCATTCCATAAAAGTGGTAACGAAAGTCCGGAAAGTTACAGGTCCATAAGCTTACTTTCAAGACTCTCTAAATTATTGGAAAAAGTTGCACATGGGAAGATCCAAAAGATAGTGAATGACCGTAATATCATACCTTATCATCAAATGGGATTTAAAAGAAAACACTCGACAACACACCACTTAATGAGAATTACCGAGTTAATAGAGACAGGCTTTGAGAATAAGAAATACACTGTAGCAGCATTTACCGACCTACAAAATGCCTTTGACAAAGTCTGACACCTAGGACTGAGGTACAAACTAATAAAACTGGGATTCGCAGAGTATCTGATTAACATAATTTCATCCTCTTAAAAGACAGCACATTCTCGGTGATAGTGGATGCTATCGTATCAAATAAAAGACCAATATTGGTGGGAGTACCGCAAGGTAGTATATTGGGACCACTCTTGTTCAATATTTACATGCACGACTTGCAAACAACTGATAATACTACTTTGGCTATGTTCGCGGATGACACTGCTATCTTAACAAAAGTGAAAACCTCCAAGTACCAGTGAACCATCTACAAAGTGCCCTAGATGAAATGTACAACTGGTTTAATAACTGTAAAATTAAAATCAACGTATCAAAAACAAAAATCTTTACCCTAAAGCAAATAAAGAACTTTCCAATCATAAAATTAAACCAGAATAAGATTGAGTAGAACAATAAGGATTCAGCAATTAAATATTTGGGCCTCTACCTAGACACCAGGCTAGGATGGGGCTTCCATATGAACAAAAAGTAAGTAAGTGCTATGCCAGGCTGGGTATCCATATCCCCTGATAGATCGAAAATTTGCGTGTAGAGTGCATTATGCTAATATATAAAACAATACTAAGACTTATTTTAACATATTTGTGCCCTGTATGTAATGATGTAATGATTTTTTTGCCACCTCTACTCCTAAAGGTACTTTCCAAGCAATTACGCATGGATTGGATGACTGTTCCTATGCTGTATTGAGAGATTGCTTTACACTCGTTGACCAAAGCTGCTCTCAATTCCATTACGTTCCCTGGTGCAAGGTTTCTGGTCCAGACTCTCGCTTAAGCTCATCCAAAACATGCTCAGTTGGATTCAAGTCTGGGATACATGGAGGCTAGTCCATTTTCGATATACAATGACGTCAGCCAGGTAGGTAGTGGTCACTCGCGCGGTGTGGCATCGAGCATTGTCGTGCATTAGCATGAAGTCATCACAACTGGATCAACCTGTCCCTCCAAAATGTTCTAGATGTAGTGGTCCGCCGTTAAACCTCTAGGCACGAAAACCAACTTAGTTTTTCCGTTCATGGAAATGCCCGCCCAGAACATGCAAGAGCGAGCTAACTCCAAATGCGACAATTTCTTAAATACAGCAATGAACGAATTGCTCCCCTAGCCTTCTATAGACCCGTATCCCGTCGTTGCCATGTAGGTACACCCTAGACTAGTCGGTGAATAATATCTGACTCCAAGGGCTGAGGTCAAAATCGAGATATTCGGGAGTAAATTCCAGTCGCATTTGCTTTTAGACTGCAGTCAGCTTGGGACCCGTAGCTACCGTTTTTGTAGTTAGGTAGTCTGCCTTCAATCTTCATCTCACTATCTAAATGCTAGCGACTACAATTCTGACCGCACTCAGCTCTTGCTTGAGGTCAACGCCAGTCATATGTCAATTTCTAAGAGATATCGAGACAAAAAATTGATCGTCTTTCTCTTTTGTCACGCGCCTACGGCAGTCTCTTTGCCGGCTGACGTAGTCACCGGTTTCCCGGTACCGACGCTACACTCTCAATGCGACTGTTTGACTCAGATTTAGTTGATTTGCCACGGTCCTCTAACTGAGGCCCTCTCTCAACAATACAACTGCCTGGGCTGCTTCAACGGCTGTGGTATCCATTTTCTTGCAAATCACTTGAGCACTTATGTCACTTACTTACGTCAACTGCAGATAAGTGACTGAGATGAATTACCGGATTGCAAGCGTACTGCAGGCCAATTACAGTTTTCGCACACGCGCGTTCCAGTTAGCAGGATTCGTAAAATCCCGTTCGTGATGTATATTTTTTTGAATGCGTCATCCGATTAATACAATAGCAACAGTTTTTTAAAACTCAATAATAAAAATACTCCTTGCACGCTAATGTTCCTATTTACATTTTCCTTAAACTAAAGCAGAAGACGAAACTGCACGTACAGCTAGTGAGTTGATTGTTTTACTCTCAAGTGTATTATGTACGAACTAAATACAACCTGTTTAAATTATTTTTACTTTTATTTTAATACAATGACTAGCATAAACAATAAGTTTGATTCTTTTGTACTGTTTCTTAAAGCAAATAAAGATATAATAATAATAATACGTTGTTTGGAAATGTTTAACAACTGATGTTACATGAAGTCATCTGGCTGATTTTTTATTAATTATATTAACTTACTACTGAATATTTTTTAATAATATTGCAAAAGATACCAATAATTACGCTACCAAAATTTAAATTTTTTTGGGTCCCTTGTTGCATGTGGAATATGCATCACTCAACAGAATAACATATTATTTGAAGATGAGCACTCTTCAACTAATCTTCAAGGAACAAATCTCAAAACAGTTCCAATTATTCTTACACATATCGAACTATAAATTAACGCTAGATGGGCTAAAATGTTACCTATTGCTATATTCCCAAATAATAAAAAGAGGACATATGTATAAGGTGGAGTACAACTCCCTCCCTCATTTTCAGATTGAATAAAGCAAAGGGAAGAAGAGGTATACAATATTTCTTTTGACAGAGTAAAATTGGCAGTTTCTTTTAGTCTATATATTTAAAAAAAATAATGTCTCTCATTTTTAAAGTTGTATTTTAAAGCTTAAGTGAGTTTTGAGGGTCTTAAAGGAATGCTTTTAAATCTCATCCTTGAGATATTTCCAAAGGAAGTTACACAAGACGAATTCGGTGAGCTGATTGGCGTTATCGCATTGATACAAAAGACCTCATACAGCACGTGTACAAAGTTTTTGGTTATTAGCTTGTGGTTCCATATTATTAGAACCAAACGTTTTCTAGCTGGATTGCATTAAAGTTCTGTGCAAAAATCTGTTCAATTCTATCTACATATGGATTAGAAGTGAAGCACATTAGCTTCTCTCCTCAAAAATATAAGAGCGAATGACCCCAACACTGATTACCACACACCAAAGAGTGTCACGTTTGCTAATGGAAACGCATTTCAGGAATATCTTTGTAAATTATTATTACTCCATTAACAAAAGTATTGTTTATTACTACATCCCACCAAGTGTAAATGTGCTTCGGCCACAAAGAAAATAATTGTATTGTATGGCATGTTTTCCAAGATATTTTTACAAAATTTTCAGACGGCTTTGCTTATCACGTTCGGTAACTACCTTAAATGATAAAAACGAAGGTCTTAGTGCAAAATTCGCCCTATAGTACGACTACACAAGTAAAGAGCAATGACATATTTATACGCAGATTGGCTTGAATACTATAAAATTGGACGTATCTCCGAGTGTCTTCTTCTTCTTTTTCCTCTCTTTATCACAGAACCACTACTTTTAAAATTTCCTGGCCACAAGAAAATTGCAACTTAACTTGTAAGTTGAAAGCAAACCCAAAAAGACGTGCAGTTATAATACAACCATTGTTCCGAATGTGTACTTCAACAGCAATAGCGCTCTGTTCGTTCACCCATGGTGGGTTGATTACTAAGCACCCTTTTAGACAAAACATTCCAACTTCTTCCGTCTAACAAAAAAAATTTTTGCACTCTCCAACAACTCTTTGCTTCATAATCTTTCTTTGAAATTAGGCAGTAAGTTTTGCCATAGAAAGAAAATCTAAAAATTTATCTGAAGAAATCCGCCGCAGTTGCGGACGAAATATCGTGGTCTCACAATCCAGAAATAAACAACATGACTTAGAAATTGCCTTTTATTCGAACTAAGACAACCTTTCTTTCCCTTGCTTTAGTGGATCTACTTTTTTAGACCAGGGAGTCTGTAAATAGTATTATGCGCTCACCGGCATAGAAATCCGCCCACCCCGTTTTTTCTCAATAATATCTAGTTATTAACTAATATCATTAGGTACACTATTGAAAATGGTATCTATTTTACTATCAGGCATAGTTGATGATAATAACGATCACATCAGATAAAATTTTTTTTTTAACAGTTGGTATTTATTTGCAATCTGCTACATTAGCAATAAGCAAATCATATTACTATAATGGAAATACATAGCAGTGTAAATTACATGGTAGGTAACGCCCTTTGACGTTCCTCAAATGAAATTACTTTCAACAATTAATAACTAATAATAAGTAAGTAGTAGGGATATTATATCTGTCTAAAAACGATTAGGAAGATCTGACGGCTTGAAACGTTTGAGTCTGCGCACTTGTTCACTTTCATGAATTAGTTCTGTCACTAGTGGGTTAGGATGAGATTCTAGTCGCAAGAGGTATTTTTCACTAAACTTGGTAATTTCTTCTTTCACTGACTTCATTTTTAGGTCTTTCCGTATTTCCGTGTTGGGTATGTAGTAGGGGCCGTTAGTGATGGTGCGTAAGGTCTTCGACTGAAAGCGTTCCAGAATTTCGATATTGGAATGTGAGGCGGTACCCCACAACTGGATACCGTAGCTCCAAATTGGTTTCAGTATACTTTTGTAGATTAATAATTTATTACTCAGAGAGAGTTTGGAGTTGCGACCTAAGAGCCAGTAGTAACTCTTGAGTTTAAGATTCATGTGTTTTCTCTCAGTCCATATACGAGTTTTCCAGGTCAGGCCTTTGTCTAAATGCATCCCAAGATATTTCACACTGTCGGTACGGGTAGAACTCGGCCGTCCATTATTACATCAGGGACGATTCCTCTACGTTTAGTGAACGTGATTTGTAGTGACTTTTGAGAGTTGATTTTGAATCGCCATTTTTGGAACCACTCGGTTACTGCGTCTAAGTTTTGCTGTAGATTACTAGCGGCTGTAATAGGGTCGGTGTGAGAGGAGAGAAGCGCTGTATCATCAGCGTAGGTTGCGATCAAATTGTTAGCATTCGTAGGGAGGTCTGCAGTGTGTAGAACGTATAAGACCGGACCTAGGACACTACCTTGCGGAACGCCTGATGTGATGGGATGGAGAATTGATACTGCTTCTCCGAATTTCACTTGGAAATTTCTATCTTCGAGGTATGATTTTATAATTTGGTAGTAAGTGTAGGGTAACATCAGCTTTAGCTTAAAGAGTAGGCCTTCATGCCAGACCTTATCGAAGGCCTGGCTGATGTCAAAAAGCACGGCCGCACAATAGTTCTTGTTTTCGAATGCTTGGTTAATGTGTTCAACTACCCTGTGTACCTGTTGTATTGTGGAGTGGTGACTCCTAAAACCAAACTGGTGATCAGGTATTAGGTTTTCGTCGTCCAGGATGGGGGTGAGCTTGTTCAGAAATAATTTTTCAAAAAGCTTTGAGAATAGCGGTAACAGACTAATAGGTCTGTATGGATTGGGCTCGTTGATGGGCTTTCCAGGTTTGGGGATAAGTATTATTTGACCAATTTTCCATTGTAACGGAAAGTATCCTGTACGCAGAATACTGTTCAAGATAAGCGTGAGTATACAGATAGCTTTAGGAGGCAGTTCCTTCATTATGTGACCAGTGATTAAGTCGTGTCCAGGAAACTTTTTGTAATTAGTCTTTCTATCAATCATTGTTTGAACTGCAGCCCTAGTGAAAGGTTTGATGGGAAACGTAAGTTGATTTGGGGCCTGTAGTAAGTTGTCCACTTCTGCGTTTGTGTGGGGGTCGTTAGAAAGTAGAGGTTGAAACACTTCTTGAAGGTGGGCTGCAAAAGTGTCTACTTTATTTTTGTCATTGCTGGCCCATGTTCCGTCCGGGTTACGAATTGGGGGAATATGATTTTTAGGTCTATTAAATCTGCCTGTGGCCTTCCAAAGGGAGTAGTCGGTGTTTTCTGTTGCGGTTAGTCCTTCTAAGTACTCATTGAGGAATTCGTTTTTGCTTGCTTAATAAGTTCTTTAAGGTTTCGAGCTGCTGTATTAAGTCTACGTTTGTCCTCTGGGAATCTGCTATGTTGCCAGATCCGTCGTAGTCGCCTTTTTTCAGCAATCTTTTTTTTTGATATCGATCGAGCAATTTTGATGTGTGACTTGAGGTAGTAGTTGTGGAGTGGCTCTTGAGGCGGCCAGATGGATTGTTTGGGTAAGTGTTTCTACCGCTTCTTCTTCTGTTTTCAGTGGGATATTAGTTGTTAAATTTTCCTGTAGTACTTCTCTGAAATAGTGCCAGTCTGTTTTCTTATTTGTTAAGGATGGGGTTCTAGTTTTACTTAATAGTGTTGTACTTATTTGCGCTATTATCGGGCTATGGTCCGAGGATAGGTCTAGGCACGACGAGATTTCTAGGTAACCTTGGGGTATGCCCTTGACCACATAAAAGTCGAGCAAGTCGGGGATCTTCGTTAGATCAGTCGGCCAGTAAGTGGGTTGATATGTGGAGAGATGGCTTAGTTGCTCGTTTTGCATGATAGTAGAATTCTTCCTCTTGGGTTGGCATACGCGACCCCCAGGAGGGGTGCTTCGCGTTGAAGTCACCTCCGGCCATAAATCGGTTACCTAGTGATCGTATATACCTTTCAATGCTTTCCTTATCAGGTCTATGCCCGGAAGGGCAGTAAGCAGCAGAAATGTTTAGGGGACCTATCCAGTCCTCTAGAGATACTGTGGTTGCCTGGATATATTCGGAACAGTATTTTGGTGTCTCGTGATGTCTTATATGGTGTTTTATTAATATTGCTGAGCCCCCTTTAGCTGAGATAAAAATTTTGACAAAACAAACATTTAAAACAAATTCTGTTGAAGTCATTTATGTTCTAAATTTGAGCTGCGTAAAGTTCTGTGTTTATTGTTACGTTTTTTTAATCGCTCTTAATTTTTTTGTTACTTTCTGTTTAATTCCTTTATAGCTAGTGTTTTTGGTTTATAGTGCATTCAAATTATGCATTTGCTTGTAGAAACTGTTGCTAAAGCAGTTGCATTGCTTGAAGACGGACCCAGTCAACGTTATGTTTCTAATCGGCTAGGTATTCCTCGTTCAACACTAAGAGATATTCATAGAAAATTTAGAGAAACCGGTAGCTATGTACGAAAGCCGGGAACAGGAGCTAAACGTAAGACATACGCTCGTGACGACAGTTTTATCATTTTGTCTTCATTAAGAAATCGACCTACTACTGCAGCGGAGACTCTAAATGCCTTTCAGCGTGTAAGAAATACCTATTTTTGAAAGAATAGTTAAACGAAAACTCAACGACGCAAATTTGTGTACAAGAAGAGCAGCACAAGGTCCAAGATTGCTACGGCAACATCGAGTAGCACGTTTGGAGTTTGGGCGTAATCATGCAAACTGGGGAATCGAACAGTGGAGGCCCTTTATCTTTTCTGATGAGTTCAGATTTAATCTTCGTGGCTCAGGCGATTGCGAACGAGTATGGAGAAGAAGGTAAAAAAAATTTGCTTCTTGTAATTTTTCGGAAAAGGTACGATTTTGTGGAGGTTCAATTATGGTTTGGACAGGGATTTCTGCTGATGCAAGAACGGAGCTTGTATGTATCGAAGCAGGTTCATTAACAGCAGATAGGTATGTAAAAGAGTTTCTATTACCTCATGTAATTCCTTTTGCTCCTTTCGTTGGCGAAGATATTTTGTTTATGCATGATAAAGTCCGGCTACATTTTGCAAGAATCGTAATTGCCTTTTTAAATAAAGCTCAGATTCTCGTTATGGATTGGCCGACAAATAGTCCCGATTTAAATCCCATAGAACATGTTTGGGACATGTTAGGACGATGCCCCAGAGCCAGACCTGCTGCTTCAAATAACCTCAACGAACTCCGAATTGCTTTACTCGAAGAATGGGATCAGATCCCCCAAGAAGATATTCGGAAGTTCATCTACAAAATGAATTGCCGGATGTCAGCAGTGATTCGCGCACAAGGAGGCAATACGCGATATTATATCTTTACATCGTGGTTGTTTTTGTCATTTTGCTAAGTTTCTTGAAGTTAAAATAAAGTATGTGGTTTGTTGTTATTTTTATTTTGTGTGTGACTAATAATGCAGTAAAAATAATGTACTCGGTACTAAATTGCCCTTAGCATTTTTTTCAAATTTCAATTAGGAAATACCATAAAAATAGGGTGGATAAGTGGATACTATTGAGAAAAACGGGGGTGGGCGGATTTCTATACCGGTGAGTGTATAAAGAGTATTTTAGTTATTTCCCTTTTGTTTCTTTTCTGTTTTTTAAATATTTATTTAAACGCATTAAAGGAAGACAACCTATACAATATACTTCATTTTCTTCCCTAATACCATTTCAACCATATTATAAAAATATTTTTAATAAATTACTTTTGTGATTACATAACTTTGTATCGTTTCAGAGTCCTATAATAAAACAAATTATATTTTCTTCTTCTTCGCTCTTATCCTTATGCCTTCCAGCGTCGGATTTATACGTCACGGTCCTCGTTAACCTATTTCTTCCATTCTTTTCTGTCTCTTGTTAAACTTTTCATTTCGTTTACTGTCTTTCCTCTTGCTTTTCCCACCTCAATGATTTGACTTATCCATTTCTTCCTGGGTCTTCCCTTTCTTCTTTTCTTTACACTTCTTGTTTCGAACACTTTTCTGCATATTCTCTCTGGTTTCATTCGTTATATATGACCGTACCATGTTAACTGTCTCTTTTTGATTTTGTTCACTATTGGTTCCTGTTGTAGAGTTTCTCTTATTTCCTCATTCCGTACTCTATCAAACTTTGTCTTATCCGCTATTCCTCTCAAGTGTTTCATTTCTATGGCCGTTATTACACCCTTATGTTTGGTTTGTATCGTCCAATTTTCACTGGCGTATAATACTGTTTGTATTGTTATTGCATTATGTACCATTAATTTCACTTTTTGGTCTATCTCCTTTTTTCCCAATATCGTTCTATGTAATGCATAGTAGATCCTATTCCCTCTCCTCATTCTGTTACTCAGTTCTGCTTCTATTCGGCCATCATCTGTTATTATTGTTCCCAAATACTCAAATGTTGAGACTCTTTCCATATTATGTCCTTTACACTTTACTTCTCTATTTTGTCCCCTCTCCTGGTTTTGATTCACTATCATTGTTTTACTTTTCTTAATGTTGACCTCCATTTTAATTTTCTCTATTTCCTCTACCCATATGTTGACTAGCTTTTGTAATTTATTATCCGTATCTGCCATTATGACTATGTCATCTGCATACATTAAACTTTTCACCTTGACTGGTTCCAGGTGTCTATATCCTATTATTGTATCCAATCCTTTCGTTTTTTCTTTTAGATTTTTTGCTATTTTATTCATTATTATTATAAAAAGTAGTGGGCTTAGGCTATCGCCCTGTTTTATGCCGCTCTCTATTTTGAATTCCCCGGATGTCAGTCCAGCTATTTGAATTTTTCCTCTAACTACTTTGTATATACTTCTGATGGCTTCTATTAGTTCCTTTGTCACTTCCAGTTCCTCTAAGCATTCCCATATTTTTCCTCTCTCAACTGTATCAAAAGCTGCTCTTATGTCTAGAAAGGTAAGCAGTAGTTCATCTCCTTCCTCTATTTTTCGTTCTATAATGTTCCTCAATATGCATATGTTGTCATTAGATTGCCTATTTGCCCTAAATGCCCCTTGTTCCTCCTCTAGTTTATTTTCTATCACCTTTCTAAGTTTCCCCTCCAGAATTCTGGTATATACTTTAAAGCACACATGGCTCTATAATTATCGCATTCCGTCTGATCCCCTTTCTTATATATTGGAACTATCAAGTTCTTTTCCCAGTCTTCTGGAATTTTCTTAGTTCTCCATGCCTCCTCACATATTTTCCAGAGCCATTCTTTACCCATCCATTTTATCATTTCCGGGTCTATTTTGTCCTCGTCCCCTGCTTTCCCAATCTTTATATTTTTCAGTGAATTTTCTAGTTCCTCTCTCGTTATCTGTTCTGTTTCTTCTCCTGATTCTTCCCTTTCTCTATTTGATTTCCTTTCTTCATTGTCTCCTTTCTTTTTAAACTTCTGCTCGAAGTAGTCTTTCCATACTTCCATTATTTTTTTTTGTCTGTTGTAATATGGTTGTTTTTATCTCTAATCCCTCTAATTTCTTTTCGTTGGCTTCCTCTCATCTTTCTTATTTTGGCCCAGAAAATCCTATTATTATCTTTATATGTTTTATTTGTCTCTCTTCCAAAGTCTTCCCAGCTTTTCTTTTTAGCTTCTTTTACTGCCTGTTTTACTTTATTTCTCCTATTTATATAGTCCTCTCTATCTTGTTGCTGTCCAGTCTGTATGTATTTCTTCCAGGCCTTTTTCTTTTCCCGTATTTCTTCTTTTACTTGATCATTCCATCAGTTTGTTCTTTTCCTGTTACTATTTATTTTTGTCATCCCACAGACACTTACTTTGAGTATATTACTTCTTTAAATACTTTCCATCTTTCTTCCATTGCCCACTCACTTTTCTGTATTTCTTGTCTATGAAACTCTTCGTCTGTTTCTTCTTGATATTTTATCCTGTCTTTTTCTTCTTTTAGCTTATTTATCTTTACCTTTATAAATTTTATTTCGTTCTCTGTTTTTGGCTTATGTATTTTCCATGTCGCTCTTACTAATCTATGATTAGTTCCTAGTTCCGCCCTCTTCTCGGTTATTATTTGTTGTATACTATGTCTTAATTCCGGTGTATAGGTTATATAATCTATTATACTTTTGGCCTGTCTCTCCTCTGCCACAAACGTGTACTTGTCTTCTAGTTCTTGTTCCCAGAAAGTATTTCCTATCAATAGGTCGTTTAACTGGCAGAATTCTATCATTTTAGTTCCATTTGTATTCTTTATTTCCTCTCCATATCCGCCCATACATCCCAGCCCTCTATTCACATCTCTGCCTACTCGGAGTTCCAGTCCCCATTATTATTATTTTATCGGTATCCTCTCTCACTTCATCTATGTTTTTCTGTAATTCGTTATAGAATTCTTCAATTTTCCTTACTTCACTTCCTTCTATTGGTGCGTATATTTGTATAATTACTATTCTTTCTTCCATTTGCAGGTGTAAGATTATAATTCTCGAATTTATTGCCTCTGATTTGATGACTTTTGGTTTATTTCCTCATTCACGATGATTCCCTCCCTCTTTTGCTCTTTCTTCCATTGTTACCCTGAATAATACATGTAGTGTGTATTTGTCAGTTTTATTGTCCCATTTCCTTTCTTCTTAGTTTCGCTTACTCCTAGTATATCAGTTCCATATTCATCCATTTCTTCTGTTACCTCTATCTCTTTCCCTGTTAGTGTTGTTATATTCCATATTCCTATTGCCATTTCTTTTGTTCCCCCCATTTTTTCTTCCTGTTTCTTTTTAATTTTGTCCTCTTTTCTTCTATGTTTTTGTATATTATATGTTTCCGTGTATTTAGGTTTGTCCATTTCGCCAATTTTCTTATTTCCATTTGCGTTAGCCTTCATTCTTTGCCTTGTCGTGTCTAGTTTCCCTCCATCGCTCCCTACTAGTTTTTTTGTATGCCGTCCTGTTTTTGTTATTTTAGTTAACTTATCTCTTAGTGTCTCTTCCTCGTTGCTCTCTGGGGATCTTTGACTCATTGTTCTTCCTTTTTTTGTGTTCTTCTCTCTCTCATACTCGTCTTCTGCGTCATTTCGTTCTACTTCCTTATACTTCTGTCTATCTATTTGATTTAGTTTTTCCAAGGACATAATTTCTCCATTTATTATTAATTTATTGTATCGTAGTATTGCGTGATCTCCTTTTTCTCTATACTGCTTCATGTATTTCACTAGATATCTTCTCTGTTCCTGTATATCTTTTGTGAAGTCTTCCTCCATGTATATTTCTGTTCCTTTTAATTTTTTTGTAGCTTTTAGTATCTCCATCTTTTTGTTGTGGCCCCTTAGTTCTATTAGTATTGGTCTTCTTTTTCCTCTTTGTTCGCTTCCCAATCTTCTGATTTCTATTATTTCTTCTTCCGTATTTATCTGTATTCCCATATCTCTAATTATAATTCTCACTCTTTCTTTTAGTTCTAGTTCCCGTTCTCTCCCTTCATTTCCTTCATCCACTCCGTGTATTATTATTCTTTCCTTTCTTATTTCTCTTTCTAGTTTCTCTATTCTCTCTTCTTGTATTGATGTTTTTTGTTCTAGTAGTTCCTTATCTTTCTTCAGTAATTTATTTTCCATTCTTACGTTATTTAGTTCTGCCTGAAGGTTATCTATTTTAGTTTCAAGTCTCTGGTTACTATCTTCCATTTTGTCTAATTTTCCATTTATTTCTTGTAGCAGTTTCATCATACTTTGGGTATATTCGTCTTTATTTTCCATTTTTACTAAACCGACTAAGAACCGTCCCGGATCCACTCCTCGGTGGTCGTCGTTCTCTTTTTATAAAAAGCTCGTTACTTCTCAAAATTCTGTAAGATTTGGAATACGGTCCTGCGGTATTTTGAAAGGCCCGCAGTTTGGTATCGCTCCGCCGTTTCGTTCACGCGCTCAGCCGGTCAGCTGTCGCTTCTTATCGGTGTTTATTTCCTTCGCGATCTATTTTAAGTTTTCTACTCGCTAATCTTACCTTTATCTGTTGTTTATATTAATCACTTATTTTACCTTACTGTAATCACTATTTGAATTTAATTTCATTAAATTTTCACTTATTTATATTTAAACTGCGAGGCATTCACTCTTCAATCTTCCTATCACTTGTCAGGACCGTAACTAACAAATTATATAAATTGTATATTATATACACTGATTTAACATTTACAAATTCTTACTTAAGTAGGCAGATCACTACACAATTATTCAATTAATAGCTTAATGTTTATTTTAAAGAGCATTTTGTACTAATTACGTACAGCCCAATAACTACCTTTAATAACCGCTCGAGTTCAGATGGTCTTTACCGTAGGTTTATATATTTTATTAATGAGGGAGACCTTGCACGTATCGCGTGAATGGCAGCGGCACAATTTTCAACGGATGTCGGCTGCAAGTAGCGCTCAATAATGCAGCTGCAGCTCACGTATGTTCTATCGAACGGTCGTTAATTATTTCCGTCTTCAGCTAAGAGTCTGTAAAATTGGATTATACGCTGAAGTTGCTTGTTGGTGTAAAATTACTCGAAAGTCGAGCTTTATTGTTTTAAGGGGCTTTAGGTGTCGCCGTCGACAAAAAGAAGACTTTTATAAAGTACACATTAGTTGTTCGGAGGTAAACGTAACATACATCGCCGGGGAGCCTTTCTCACATAATCCTTGTGTGTTTCCAAAAATATCCTCAGCCTATATACAACAGGAAAGAATATCTGTTGGGTTCCGTAAACCATATTTTTTAGATTTGTCCAAGCAACAAAAATAGATTGTGTTAATTTTGTTCAAAAAATGTATTACAAACACATACAAAAATATGGAAGAGGTAATGAGACTGGTTTTTCCTTGAAGTTTTAGAAGTCCAAAATCTCTTGCAATATTATATAACAGTACTTTATTTATAAACGATAACTATGACTTCAAATCTAGGGGTTGTATTTAATGTCTAATTACTTTCTTTTTGTCCAAATATGTTCCTCCCAAATCAGTCTCCTGTCTGGACGAATTCCTAAATATTTATCTGTTTTGAACCTTTTTTAGTGATAAATGTTTTAAATATTAACTTTCTCCATTCTACTTTGATCGGTTTCTTATTTATATATATATATATATATATATATATATATATATATATATATATATATATAAATTACTATTTTAATTATTATAAACCTTTTTAAATTATTTGATTATAATTTTTCGGCCATTAACTGATGAAAATAGTTATTCCATAAATGTGGAAGACCTTATTAATAAACTGGGGAAGTATATCTGAATACTTGTCAAATCTACTTCTATTTTGTTACACTTCGTTAAGACTATCTGACAAATAGGAGAAAAGCAAGTTTTCGAATATGGTAAAGCAACACTGTAATGACCCGACGCCCCCGATCATCAAACCAGACAAGAAAAAATTACGAACACACCTCTCCAAAAGAATAGAATCTAAAATATCGGACGGAGATATCGGAGGTGCAATCCAACTATTGCCATCCCCTGACACCTTGGCTCCCATTGATGAAACAATTTTTAATAAGCTTGTACAAAACACCCTTTTCCTTTCCGTCAACTTAGCCTCCCAAACCATGAGCCTATTCCTAAGCATAGTTCCACTAAAGAAGATGACATCTTACTGGCTATTAAAAGCTTTCCTAATGGATCGACAGATGGAATTGACGCACTACGACCCCAACATCTAAAAGATCTTATATCCAAAAATATGGGTGAAGCTGGGTCCGAACTTCTATCACAAATGTAGACAATTTGATGCTAGCTGGAAAAATAAATAAGAATATCGTACCAATAATATATGGTGCCCCCCTTTGTGCTTTAAACAAGAAAGATGGCGGAATCCCTCCCATTGGAATTGGCTGCACTTCTGAAATATATAAGTTCCTTACGCAATACTACTAGGTGCCAAGCTTTCTATTCTTTGGAAAGTACCATATTTTATCATCCGTTGGTGCACAGCAAGTGACCCTTGTGGACCTCTCCCATTCTGCTTAACAATTCAATCAATCATCAGTAGTCTTTCTTCTGAGTTCAATTCATATTACTTGGATAATGGAACGAATGATGAAGGGCCTGAAGTTATTTTGGATGACTTTGAATTTCTTATCAAAGAATAATAAAATTGGTTTGGAGGTGACTCCATCGAAGTGTGAGCTATACTTTTGTTCAACCCTGATAGTAAAGTGTTTAACTTTCAAAAACGTCAAATTATTGTTGACAATCTGACTCTACTTGGTGCTCTACTACTCCATTCAACCATTCCAGTTTGTTTGTTTTTTTGTTTTTTTAAAGAAGAAATCAACCTCCTCAGCATAAGCTCCAACACAGCATATTTTCTTCTGAAACATACAATCGGGATACCCAGACTAACGTTCTTGCTTAGGACAACCCCCCTACACAATTCTACTACACTACTGGATAGAATTGATGAGAACATCTCAAAATCTTTTAAAGAAATAATCAATATCAAGTTTGACGCTCAGACATCAAGAGTTGCTTCGCTTCCCGTGTCCCAAGGAGGCATTGGAATTAGGAAATTACCTGATATTTACATCCCAGCCTTTTTGTCGTCTGTGGATTCTGTATCCGAGCTGATTTATTCCATGTTGTCTAGCCCATGTTTCAGGATACTTAGACTAGAATACTAGATCAGAATCTGGAACAGTTTATTAGATGAAACACCTCCCATTCTTTCATATCAAAAAAGTTGGGACATCTTGAATATGAACAGGATAATTCAAACCTTTAATTTCAACTCTGAAAGAGATCAGGTGAGATATCTTGCCTCCACTAAACTCGAATCCGGTGCCTGGCTGAATGGAATTCCATGCAAGAAACTTGGAGTTTTCCTGAATGACAACACTTTCAGAATATCTCAGTTTGGGATGTAACATTTCCAAGCCCCACAACTGAATCTGTGGAGATAAAGTGGAGAAGTCAGAAACTCATGGTCTCTCACGTAAAAAAAGCAGTAGTTGTCATTCTCGCCGCCAGGATCTAAATAAAATTATTCATCAGGCTTTATCATCTATTAACATCCCATCCTAGAACCATGGAAACTCTTCCGTAATGGTGGTAAAAGAGTGGACGATTTAACTTTAACCCCATGGTCCTATGGTATGAACTTTATTTGGGATGCTACCTGTACTGATACCCTAGCCCTATCGTACATCAATCAATCTAGTGAAACTGCTGGCCTTATCGCAAACAATGCTGCCAATAACAAGAAGAGGAAATACAAAGAGCTCATCGACTAAGGATACATCTTCATTCCTTTTGCAGTAGAGACTTTGCAAAGCTTGGAAACTACCTTCATGTTCGGATAGGTTTCCGCGGTTAACTATGTTTAAACAACTTAGTTCACGGGATGAACCGCGTCTATTTTGGGTAAATTCTCGACGTTGCGGCATCTGATGTAAGGTAGGAATGCTTTTTTGGGGTCAGGAAAGTTTTGGAATTGAGAGTTAGTATTCCTACCTTACATCAGAGGCATCACTGATAGAATAATTCGCATACTAATGCGGCAAAATATCCGCACGGTCTTTACGACCAATAACCAAATATCTGGGCTTATTGGCTTAGAAAAGGATCACTGCCCCAATGAATCCCAAGGAGTGTATGAAATATCTTGTGGAGACTGCCAAAGGGCCTACATAGGTCAAACAAATCGGCAAATATCTAGCCGAATATATGAGCATTCTCTGGCCGTACGGAAAGGCGATAATAGTTTTTCACTTGCCAAACACAACAAGGAAACAGGCCACAATACACGATTTCAACTTGTGTAATAAACAACTGAACACGGGGGAGGGGGTTGTTAAAGACACTGTAGAACTCATGGTGACCAATTAATTACAACACTAATACTTGGAATAAAAACTAAGTATTCACACACTAAAATATACTTAATTAAGAGGTAGATTTTGCGTAAAGTTACTTTCCCAACAATGTAATACTTACTTTAACACCAATCTAAATATTAATTTCGGATTTATTTCCTAAAGTAAAGTGTATTTTAAAATTTTCAAGACATTTGATGAGTCCTTACTAAGAGACTAAATGAGAAACTTACAAATTATATGAAATTGAAGGACATCGTTTGAAATCTGTGTAATTGAAAAATTGAAATGCAATTCTTTTTTTGTACTGATTTCCGTCTTACTACTGTATAAATTTGAGGTGAATTTTATTTACTTTAGATGACCAATAAAAACGGCTGAAAATTTCAGCGCGCTGATGCAGCCGCTCACAACTTCCAAGGGCCAAATAGGAAGCTCTAAAGCCGACTTTAGCTCCCATAAACCGCCATCGCGTCGCCGCCTGGTAAATTTGAAAGTTTTTACGGGACGAAATAAAGTAGCGGAAAATAAACTTAAACACGTAGGGCTGCCGGAGCACCGTTTTGCACTCGAGAGGTAGGAGAGCTGCACTCCGGCGCACTCGAAAGCGCTCGCAAATTCATTAAAATTTCACCGGCTCGACTTTCGGCTAAATTGAAAACCCAATAGCGCTCTCGTCGCTTTTTGGTAAATTAACGTTTTTGAACATAGTATTTGTGTTTCACAATAACAAAATGAATATCGTTTGTTATTTACTTATTTGTCCCATTTAATTAAGGGGCTTTGAAAAGTTTAATAACGAGCTTTACTTCTGGCTCATTAAGTAGCACTTTATGATTAATTAATTATACCAAAAACTCAATTTTGTTAAGTTAAATGAACAATATTTCCCAAATTTTACTCTAATAATTATACAAGATATTTCAAAAAAAAATATTCGATTTAAAAAATCATAACTTTTCAGCTTTTAATCCATTTTGATCGAACTTGTCTATAGGTAGCAGCAGCGCGCTTCGTTCACCTTCCACGTCAATGTTTATCAAGATGGCGACTAGACAAAAAAAAATAATTTTCTGTTCTACGCTTCGCAAAGCGTGAGTCTGTAACAACTGTTTAGCGTGATTTTTGACGACAATATAGTTGAACCTCCTACCACTCAGAGCACTAGGCGATAGTGTAGACAATTCCAAGACGCGGGTTGCCTGTGTAAAGGAAAATCCAATGGTTGTTCGCAGATGTCAGATAAAGATGTGGAGCGCATCCGGCTGAGTTTCGCACGTAGCCCCCAAAAATCTACTTGCCATGCCGGTAGAAAATCAAGCATTTCCTCAGCGTTTGTCTGGCGTATTTTGGGGCGACGTTTAATTACGAAACTGTACAGGATTCGATTACTGCAAGCTTTTCATGCAGGTGACAAACAACGACGTGTGGAGTTATGTGATTTCATCCTCGACAAGGTGGCAGAAAATGACAATTTTGTAAGGCGCTTGGTGTTTTCTGGAGAGGCTACTTTTTATTTAAATGGTAAGGTAAACCTCCATAATATTAGAATATGGAATACGGAGCAGCCACATCAAATTGTACAGCATGAGAGAGACTCTCCTAAACTTAATGATTTTTGTGAAGAAGGTTCACGGTCCCTTTTCTTCTTAGAAAACACTATTACAGAAATCACATAACTAAATATGCCTGAAAACTGGCTTTTTCCACAATTAGAGGCCGATTCTGATGACTTCATTTTTCAACAGAACGGGATACCACCATACTGGAGTCTAAAAATTCAAGAATTTTTGAACAATCAGATTCCAAAGATGGATGGGCCGAATGAGACTTAACGATAAAACTTTACACGACTGGCCTCCAAGACCGCCGGACCTCATTGTGTGCGATTTTTTCTTGTGGGAGTTATAAGAGACTGCGTTTATGTGCCTCATCTCCCAACTACAATGGTCGAACTGCAAACCCGCATAAGAGTAGCCGCGGTAGCAATAGATCCAGATATGCTCACAAAAGTTTAGGACGAATTTGGCTACCTGATAAACATATGCCGTGCATCCCAAGGGAGTATATTAAGCACCTATGATTTGGTATATAGAAAAATTTTAAGTATTAGCCCTGTAGTATAAAATTAATCGTAACTGTCTATGTAGTTGCCATTTGACTTTCGTAGAGTAAGCAAGCTCATTGCTCCGTTATCTTCGAAAGTGTTGTGTGCCACACGCTGATAAGTTGCTTGAATCGCTATCTGAATTAAATACACCACGATATCCAACTGTAAATACACATTCTTTTTATTGTGCATGTAATTACATAAAGCAATGTTTCCAACTGGAAACAACTACGGCTCAAGACCGCCTGATTCCGAGCATCCGGCAATAAATACTCAACCTGCCCAGAAAATTACGGTTTTACATTTCCCTTATCTAACGTGCAAAGTACCTAATATCAGTCACAGCTAAATGAATATGTCAATCAACCAATTCATCAAATTCCAAACTCATCTCAAAATCAAACAATAATACCTCCCTCTTACGTACCCGGTCCTCACGCTACCCAATATCTACCAGCAATGCAAATAACCCCAAATCAAAACACACATATGTGCGTAGATACAACAACGTATGACAAAGATGACTCATCACACACAAACGACGATGATACTCAGGAGAACCCTCCACAAGGTAAACACGAATGGCAATCAGCCAAAAAAAGGAAAATAAGTCATATACCAAAAACAACACACTTCAAATCAACCAAGTGGTTGAAGTTCTATCACAAACAAGAAAGAACAACGAAAATTCCACTCAAACTCCCGACAATCAGCAAACAAAAACTCCTAAACCACCGCCAATTTTTATTCATGGAGTGAATGACTACGAAAGAATGACCGATAGCATCAGTACTGTAATAGCTACAGAACAATACTATGCAGCAGCGTTAGCTAACAACACTATAAAAATTAGCACCAGAATCCCAGACTCGTTTAGGAAACTCACGGCATACCTTAGAGAAGAGAACATTGTACATCATACATATTAGCTCAAAGAAGAAAGGGCATACAGAGTAGCCATTCGCAATCTCCATCACACTGTTTCAATCCTACTCATCAAAGATGAGCTAGCTGAATACGGTCATAAAGTACGTAATATTATAAATATACTACACAGGTTAACTAAATTGCCACTGCCGCTGTTCATGGTCGACGTAGAGCCCAATGACAATAACAAGAAGATCTTTGACATCCAATACCTAGGTAATCTAAAAGTACGGATCGAACCACCCAAGAAAAAAAAATGTTATACCGCAGTGTCTGCGATGTCAAAATTATGGCCATACCAAGACGTACTGCAACAGGCCCTTCACCTGTGTTAAATGTGGTGAAGATCACAGTACTTCTATATGCAAGAAACCACCGAACACCCCAGCCAAATGTGCCCTTTGTGGAGCCAGTCACCCGGCCAACTACAAAGGGTGCTCTGTGTACAAAGACCTCCAAAGAGTAAGAAATGCCTCATTCTGGCCAGTAATGAACAAACTACAATCAAGACAGGAACTACCAAATGCCAACGAATTCCCCTAAATTATCAAAACACCACTAACGGCGAATCTATGCGATTCCTTCAAAATGCAGTAAGCTATCAACAAGCAGTCATAGGAAGACATGTTAACTCATCAACCAATGCCCAACCAACAAATATTAATGAAACACTCTCCAACTTTCTTGTAGAATTTAAAGCAATGTTCGAACAGCTAATCAGCCAAAACAGTATGGTCCTCAACATGCTTTCAACGGTAATCAATAAAGTAGCATAATAATGACGAATTCACTTCAAATTGCAACTTGAAACGCCAACGGCATTGCTAATCATGTACCTGAAATAATAACATTCCTACACCTCCAAAAATAGACATCTTACTAATCTCGGAAACCCATGCAACCACAAGAGCAACAATTAAAATACCAAAATTTACAATTTACTACGCTAACCACCCAGATGGCACAGCCCACAGCAATACCCCCCATTAGAAAGCAAGATGGTACTTGGGATAAATCTGACGAAGACAAAGCAAACGTATTCGCTGAATACCTCGACAACGTCTTCCAGACACCACAGCGACAAGACAATTCAGATGACAATGAAATTGACTCCTTCCTTGACGCCTCGTGCCAGTTATCATTACCTCTCAAATATTTTTCACCGGCGGAAGTTCTACAACAACTTAAACTAACAAATTCAAGAAAAGCTCCTGGATATGATCCTATAGTCGGCGAAGTTCTTAAAAATTTTTCTAGAAGAGCCATACGACTACTCACTACAATTTACAACAATATCCTACGACTCTGCTATGTCCCTACTACATGGAAATATGCCCAAATAATAGTGATTGCTAAGCCTGGTAAACAACTTACAGAACCACAATCCTACAGACCAATAAGCCTTCTATCCCTCTTAGTCTTTGAACGACTCCTACTTAAACGAATCAAAGATGTTGTAGATCTCGGCCAATTTATACCAGAATACCAATTCGGATTTAGAGAATCCCACTCAACCGTCCATCAAGCCTATAGAATCATTAATCACATACTGGAAAGTTTAGAAACAAGAACTATATGCACAGCAGCATTTCTTGACATAAAACAAGCATTCGACCGAGTTTGGCATAAAGGACTCCTCTATGAGATTAAACTATATTTTCCAAGTCAGGTTTACCTACTGCTTAAATCATACCTAGCAGATCGAATTTACCAAGTAAAAATTAGTACCACAACATCCTCCTATTACCACATAGATTCTGGTACTATAAGGCAGTGTCTTGGGACCACTGTTATACCTAATATTTACCTTAGATGTTCCAACTACACCAAATACAGTGATAGCCACGTTCGCTGACGACACAGCCTTCCTATCAATCAACATATCACCTGAAATGGCAGCAGAACACCTACAGGCCCACCTGAACTCTTTACAGGGCTGGTTTTCTAAATGGAAAATTACAGTTAACACTGATAAATCCGCGCATGTAACATTCACCACTCGACACATCGCATGCCCACAAGTCAGAATTAACAACGTCTTTATCCCAATAAAAAGAGAAATAAAATACCTGGGGATGCATCTAGATCAAAAACTCACACGAAGCACCCACAGAACTTAGTACCCGATCACAGCTCTCTTTATCAAACAAAACTATACTGAAGCCTATATGGACCTATGGCATCCAACTATGGGGATGTGCCAAGGCGTCATGCACAAAAATTCTACAGAGATTCCAGTCAAAGACCATCCGCACGATATCCAATGCTCTTTGGTATATCACAAACGAAACCCTTCATAACGACTTGAACATCCCGTATATAGCCAGCGAAATCAAAAGACTGTCAACTGCATACACCAACTGCCTCACAGGACACAGCGACAACCTTGTTGGCCAGCTCTCCACTCAACCACCCGTCACAAGATGTCTCAAGCGCCACTGGACACTTGATCTACAACTGCATCCTAACCTGCACTAACGCAGCCCCGGGAGCCTAGCGATGGCTACAGTTTCTCTCATGACATCACCCAACAGAACATTTACTTAATACTCAATACTGACTATGAGTAGGTTGTAAATCTGCATATTACTTAATAAAAAAAAACTGTCTGTGTTCATTATTTTTCGTAAGATAACATTTTAAATCGAATGATCCTTTTTAATAGACTCTGTATTTATTGTATTAGAAAATTACAGTGTTTAATTTTGTAATATGTTCTGCGCCCACTATTTGAATCTAAAAATTGTTTTACTATGTATGTATTGAAGAATAGTATACATAATTTTAAATTAAACAAACTCGTTTAAATACATAAAAAAGGAATTTGCGTTGAATAATGAAATAACGGCATAAAACACGTCGGCGTGTTTTACTTTCTAACAGTGTTTATAGACCTTTTATAAGAAATAATGCCAAAACTTTTCAATTGGGCTTGAACTAGGATAAATGTAACAGATTTTCATTACAAGCAATATAACGAAATTGAACTCTTCCCAACAGATTATTCATAAACTCCAAAAAAGTATCTCTTATTGTAATAAAAGTACAAAATTCTCTTTTTTACTATAATATTACGTTCCATAAGCGTTATTCCGACAGATATATGCAACACAAAAAAGTTTTCAATTTTACTGACCGTTTTTCTCATTTTAGAGCTTTCGTTGTTGGTACTGAGTTTTTTAAAACAAATTTTATGTCCTTTAATAATATCATAGAAAATACTCATATTTTCAATAAAGTTCCCTTTATTTTTAAGATGTGTGTGTTTTAATATTTATCAAGTAACTTTCTATCGCTTATATGTTTACAATTTAACTAATTCTTATTTTGTACATAACAAAATATGTGCTTGTTAAAATTAACAATAATTTAGTTCATTTAAATGATCAGTTGGCACACTTTTTATATTTAGTACGCTCCGTGCAATCGTCATTGTACAACCTCGAGCTGTAATAATATACAACAGTACATTAACTGGAATAATTAGGATCATGATAAATAGGGTTATGGCAAGGATTTTAAATTAAAATGAATTTACAAAGTTAGTACCAAGAAATCCGTACATTCAAACTTAGATTTAAGGGCCGTTATAACATATTACCAATGTCGATGTTAACGCTCGAGCAAACTCAGGTGTTTAATACCCATTTTTAGCAAACGCAAGATAATCTCCTCTCACAGCCAGAAACATGTTTTATTTTCAATTCTCTTACCAAACCCAAATTATCGCATTTCCACTCAAAACAGAAAAAAAGAGTAGCACTCAAGATGAAATAAAAATAAAAACCAAATATGCTAAGGATAACAAATATGGGCTTAAGCGGCCTTCTACTTCTAATCGTTATTCTGCTCTAACAGATCAGAAATACGAGTAGACTAACAGGATGTGAATTTTACTAAAACTCCTAAACTTCTTTCTATAATTCATAACAATTGTATAAACAATTGCAAACCAAAATATGAAATTAAATTATTCACAGAAAATCAAGTAAAGGTTCAATATAAACATAATAGTATTAGTATAATTATAAAGGCCTGGAATAAAAAACTGACATAGTTCTGTAACTGATAACCAGAAGAAAAGCTATAAGATGGTACTCAAAGATGTACATTATTTTACCAGAACTAAGAATCTCAAAACATCTGGAATGTTAAACAATACAAAATGAAAGGGCTTGTTCCAATGTTTTAATTGAACTAAATCCAACAAAATAAAAATTTAAACCTCCTTAAACACAAAAGAGAAATTGTTCAGTGCGCACATTATCAAAGATATGGGCATTCAAAAATGTCAGTTATTTAAAATCAAAATGCATAGATAATCATTCTACAGGTCAATTCCAACAAAAAGAAATACTATAATGTTTGATATGTTTTGTGTAAAAAAATTATTCTGCTAACTACAAAGGGTGTATGGTTCACAGAGAAAGAATATCCACCACTCATACCAAAATAATACACTCGTCCTGTACAACTCAAACGTTACCAACAAGTTCAGCCAAAATTCATTTAACTACCAACTATAATAAAAAAATCTGTTCGAACAACTAGGCATTATATTAAACCACTCTGCCACCGTACTCTCCAAACTTAAATAATCAATAATTTCCTATAACTTGTTTTTTCGAATACCAATGAACTATCAGAACATGTCGAAGAATTAAAAACATTTACATTCAATCATAATATCAACATTAATGCTAATTTTTAAGTCACGCTCTACTGCCAGAACAGATTTAAAAATTCACAATTATTTGGTTACTCACACAGCACTGCTATAATAATTAACCTAATTAAGCATTACTAAACATACGGTTATACAAAAAATTTTCACAAGCAACCATCTGTCAATATATGACCCGGTCATCCCGTTAACTTTATCGGCAATGCATTTTTTCACGATGCACAGTAAAACATAAACAATTGGAAACTTTTACAACACCTTTCGGACAACGGTTTACTGTAGGAAGGGATTATAATATTAAATATACAAATTTGGGATGTATACTATTAATCAAAGAAGAGAACTTAAAAATACTGGAAAACAAGAATTTACAGAACTTATCTATTTATTAAGTTGTTCTAAAAGTCCTGACTCAGCTGCGAAAAATTCAATTATTATGCTTTTGTTTGTTTCTTCGTTCTTATATAGTGTGGTAAAAACCTCCATCTTTGTATTCCAGATGAGTTTACAAGAATGGGAGCTTTTAGTTTTGATGCGCTATTGCTGGAAACGGGAACTTTCAACAAGAGATGCCGTAAAAGAAATTTGCCATACTGAAGGTTGAAGGAACTGTTAGTCAGTCAAAAGTTTCAAGATGAAGATTTGCTTCGTTTCAGCTGGCCATTTAAGTTGGATGACGGTGATTTGCAAGCTGCTTTAGACGCCAAACCTTCATCAAGCACTCGAGATCTGGATGGTAAATTTGAAGTTAGCAAAACAACGATTTATCGTTACCTTCAGCCCCTCAAGAAGTCATGATTTGCGTGTGGTGGAATTTTGAGAGTGTGCTTTATTTTTAGTAGGTTTCAAATGCTCGCGCCATGAATGTCAAGCTCTACTGTCAGCAGCTGGACCACATCTACGACAAAATAATAAAGAATTGCTCAACTTTGGTTCGAAAAAAGCACGCTCTGTTTCAGCAAGACAACGCCAAGCCGCACACAGCCAGGAAGGCCAAGGAAATGTTTAAGGAATTGAACGGTCTATTTAAGCACTCGCCATCTAACAGAAATAAAGTGACTGATCTAGTGGAGTTGTCAGATTTTACTGTAGCAAAATCACTCTTCGATCCTAATCACATTATCGACATAGCGTAGATTATGCAACAGATGCATAAACTGGGATAATTGTAGGTGTTTGGTGGGTAAAAAATTACCTCTATCGATTTTTTTTAAATGGCGATTAAGTTCTTTAATGATACAACATAATGACTCGGCTGGAATGCAAGGTCAGAACAATCAAATACTTTACTAATTTGACTTCCTACATTATTAAACAGAAATTTGAAGGAAAAAAGAAACTCTGAATACACCCAAGCTACTCAATGACGACATAAATTAGTGCATCAAACATTCTTTTTAAAATCTTACACCTACCAAATAACTGATTATTTTCTTTGGAAAGTGACAAAAATTTTAAAACAGATAAAGCTTCGCTGCCAATTAGAACACTACAAGGCTCTTGAATAAAAAGCAATGAAGAGAGACTTTCACATTTTCGGAACATTTGGTAGAAGTATTTCAATCGCATCTTTTAGAAAATAACCCGAAACAAATAGATGACCTTATTCCCCTTCTAAAGATTCTATACCAACTTGACCACTATTTCAGAGTTTTAAGATTACTGAAATTCAAGACAGTATTTTTTTCTTAAATCCTAGGCAAGTACCTAAATACAATAATTTAATGCAAATTTTGTACACGTCACATTTTGTTGCTAGTGGAAAGTTGCACAGATTATTATAATCGTAAACTACCCAACGAACTAACAATCATACCAATTAATAGGTCTTTTACCAATTGCGTCTAAAGTTTTCAAACAGCTATTACTGAAAAGGCTAACCACCAGTTTTGGTTTTGACAAATACATTTCACAACAAATTATATTTAACAAACAATTACTAAAACTTTTCAAAATAAGCAGTTTTATTCAGCAGTCTTTCTTAACATCATACAGGTGTTCGACAAAGTTTGGAGTATCGGACTTTACAAATTACGTGTCATCCTTCCTCTAAACTGTTTCTTTATTCTTAAATACTATTTATATAACAGATAATTTTATGTTAGATATGAAACTGAGTAGGTAGGGTACTCTTACTCAAAGGCCGAGTACTCCCAAGTAGTGTCCTTGGGCCATTTCTATATCTACTGTGCACTACAGAATTGCCAACTACACCGAACGGCAACCTTTGCCGAGGATACTACAGGCCTGGCCTCTGACAGCAATTCAAAAGTCTAAGTCAACCTAACAGCAGTTTAACAATGCTTAAACAAATGGGTCATTAAAGTTAATTAATCCAAATGTATTCATATATTTTTTAACACACGACGAGACACATGTATCCCAGTTTATTTAAATAGTACTCAGCTTTTTTTTGCGCACTTACAGGCACTGCAGCCTCAAGGGCTTTCTGTGCCCACTAACATGCACTTAAATGCTAGAACATTCACACACACCCATGGGTTGAGTGAGACTCGAACTCGCGCGCGCCGGCTAGAGGGCAAAGCCAACTGGTTGAACCATCTGAGCCACCGCGTCCTAGTACTCAGCTTACAGCGGAAAAAAAGTTTAATATCTTCAATTGTACCTTGACAGATTTAGCTGGCATGAGGGCATTTTTTCAATGCGAAAGCAATTAGGACGGACTTTTTCTAAAATGTGCTGGTTATTCGAACAAAAATTTAACTTACTTAACAATGAACCTTTGTTATATAAAACAATAATCAAATCAACATAGATTTATAACATCCAATTTTGAGTCATTGCCTCCAATTACAATTTAGAAATTTTAGAACACTTTCAAGTAAGTATTGCTCATTCTTGTGAGCGCTCTTTATTTCGTGCCAAATATAGCTATAGAAGTTACAAAAGACCTAAAGATGTCAACAATGAGAGATGAAATCCGTCGCTACAATTACAAAGATAGTGCTCGGCTAAGTGGGCACTCTCACAGTTCGCGTTTGTATTATGCTTTGTCGTTAGAAATAAAAAATTCTTGTATCCCAATCTTCACTTCTCCAATATTGTCAAACCGACGACCGCAAAAAAGTACGCCATTTATCGGAGTAAGTAGTAAGAGATTAGAAATATAATCAAGGTGAATCGAGTTCAATTGCAACAAATTGTCACCTTGCTATGTAGTCTACATGAGGAGAAACTTTAGACTCCATCCCCAGTACGCTCGAATCATTATAATGTAAAATGCATTTAAATTCAAGTTTCTAGATTATTGTTCGCACGCCTCTCTAGAAAGAATTGCCAAAAATAGCATTTTCAACTGAGTGCGAGAAGATCCTCTCTGCCTGCAACAATCGTCCTTGAATGAATATTAGATTCATTCATAACAATCCAATTTAAAAACTATTTTTCAGATGTTATTTGTTCGATTTTGAACTAACCGAAACTAGAGTTTGGCATTGATGTGAACATGATATAAAATGATGGGAGCGAGGGAGGAGTGGGACTGGAACGCATCATAGCGTTAAGTTCCACTCAAAGCTTCTCTCTTTCTCTCTCTCTCTCTCTCTCTCTCTCTCTCTCTCTCTCTCTCTGCCTCCCTACCTACCTCCCCCCCCCCTTCTCACCAGTCAAAATACAAATATCCAGACTATCGCTCGTGCTTTGTTCATGATACGCAGCTACCGGCGCTAACGTTCCTTGAATAAACTTTGGTTAACTTTGATAAATTGAAAAAATAATTTTTAAAAACGCATGATGTTCATTCAATTTTGAGCCAACCAAGGCTGAATCCTAATTTAATTGATGTAAACATGACCCAAAATGAGCGAGGCTAGGGTAATATTATTTAATCGCAACACTATCCGCTTTTTATTTATAGAGTCAAGATAATGTCGGTCTCAAGCAACCTACATCCAAATCAAATAACCAAAGTTCTTTAATTACGTTACGATTATTCGGAACAAACCCAAAATGTACAAAATTTACTTTTTGTCAGACGTAATAATTCATTTGATGAATATTTTATAATTATGGCGATTTGTATAAAGTTCTTATAGTTTATGTGGTACACTTCTGGAACTCGTCTTCAGTTCTCCAGACATACACAGATGATTTTAAAGTTTCGGACTTAACTGATAAGTGAACTATAGGTGTAGTCGGGTTGATTTAAACAGCTTGAGAGAGGCTTCCGAATCCATTGTACTAAATCTTCCTGAGAGAGGTTAATTTTGAAGATCATAGCTACCATGTTTAAATGATTCAAATCATACTTTACCCTATTGTAAAAAACAGCAATCCAAATGTTTTATACTATTTTAAAACTTTGCGAACATGTTGACAAAATGTAGAGCTTCCTTTATAGTGTTAATCTGATCAAATGATACTTTCGATCTTATACTAAGTAATTAAATTACAAATAAATATAAATTATCTGGTGTCTGATCTTTCTCTCAATTTCTTTTTTAATATTTTCTTATTGTTACACTATTTTTTTTGTTGCCGATTTTCGTATTATTTTATCGTAAATATTTTCTAACATATAAAATACCTCTAATTATAAAATTTCTATTGATTTTCTAATTTAAATATGTCTTATTGTTTTCTTATATGTATATATTTCTTAATTTAATTTAATTACTCTTGATTTAATTGTTTAATTTTTTTCTACTCCACTGCAATTACCCTAATTTATTATTTTGATTCTGTCCTTTTTTAAATTTAAAATTTTTTTGTTTAATTGCCATCTTTTTCTTCTTTCCTTACAATATTTATTTATTACAATTTTTTCATAAACTAAAATATGTCATTCTGGTGACAAATTTTAACATTAATTTCCTATCACTAGTGAAATCGTAATAATCTCTAATTAGACTTAAAATTAAAAACTATGTTAACGACCATATAATTTATATGTCAAAATATTTAACATAAAAGCTAAAATATTATTTCTTACGATTAAGAAGCAGTGATGCCCACTGAAAAATAAAAAGCAAACATGACATATGGGTTACGTTCCTTATGTATGGCATTTAAAACAGGCATAATGTGAACTTTGACTGTTTATTCGAGTATAAGTTGCGGTTTCATCTATATTCCTAACACATAAAATAAAAATCTTATTACAGGTTGGTTTGTATTGTAAAAAATTTGGTACTCTAAATTACATTTTTTATAATTCAAAAATGGTTAGAAGGTAATACCGTACCAAATTAAAATTCATAACTGCAAATGAAACAATTACCAGGGGAAAGCGTACGCACTGCTAACAGATGAGCAAAAACAAAAATTATTTTTGGGAGCTCTAAAAATGCGTAATTTAAATTCGGAGTGACCCACTCTACCTTAAAAACGCAAGTGATGCATATTAAGAAATATAAAAAAATTGAAGCTGCAAACAGTTATATTAAAAGGATATGAAAGAAATATTCTTCAAAACAAATATTTATTTCTATAAATAAATAAAAACACAATATCAATATTTGTACAGTGGAAACAATGTAAGCGAAGAAGCAAAAACTGGACCAAATGGACATAGATCGACAGACAAAAAAGTTTTGTATCGTTCAAACGTAAATTAGAAGCGACCAAAAATATCTTGAGCATAATGAAACGTGAAAACTGCAGCTGCATTACATGGTGATACTCATCTACGTTCGTGATTTGCAGAGCTGGAAGTAATTTAAAAATGCACTAGTCCGTTTTACCCCATTAACAGAGATTTAACTCCGCCAATTCCGAGAAGTGCAACCTGCGCTATTGCTGGAGCCAAAAATTCAACTTTATAATTAATTTTATTTTACATTTGTAAATTAAAATACTTTAACATTAAGTTAGCATGCCTGTAAATGTTAATCCCGCAATAACCCGAGTTAGCAGTAATTATTTTTTTATTTCTACATTTAAAATTATCTTAAAGTAGGCGAACTGAAAAACTAAGTGATTTAATCTGCGTGAATGGACCATTAGAGCCCACTTCTGAACTTTTAAAGGGATGTAATACCTGCAAATGCCAACTTCAATGGTCCTACAAACACAAGTATTGACACCTGACCAAATTCAAATGTGCATAATCATTCTCAGCAAAGGTTAAGCACTTTTCCTTTACAGCCGCAACAAGCACTTTATTCCAAACTCTATCAGTAAACTCAACACTACATGTACACTACCATGCCTTTCCCATAATTCAAGATTAATAATAACTGGACCAAAGTTACTCATAAAGAGGCAGAATTGAAGATAAAACCGATTACCAAAATAAACACCAAAAAGAGAACAAATAGCGGCTTAACTTACAATCTACATCTAATTGCTATTTAACCATAAACAATAAAAACAACAAAAAACAAAACTAACAACACAAAGGACAACATTCCAAAATTTCTCTAAATTTTCACTTACAGGTGTTAACTATTTATACAACAAAGAGCAATATGAAATTAAAGCCCTTGCTAATAATCAGATCAAATTTCCACATGAAACATCAGAATCTTATAGAATAGCGATAAAAAAAAACTAAATTTCGTACAAATTGAAAGAAAGAACCTACAAAACATACATTACTTCAACAACACTGAAGAGATTAAAGCAGAAATTAAGGGGATTAGGTCCCAAACATTTGAAACACCAAAAAATAGAACAAAGCTACCTCTTCCAATGTTCTTTGTTAAATTGAGACCAGCCCCCAACAATAAAGACATTTTTAATGTTAAACCGTCAACTCATGTAAAAAAGTAACATTGTACAATATGCAAAGTATTAGACACCAAAGACTTTGTCAACTACGTCCAAAATGTATGAAATACGCAGCAAATCACGTTATAGAAGCAATGCCAAAGAAAAGAAAAAAATCCGTAATGTTCGATGTGCTTTGTTTAGAGAAAATTATTTTGCAAATTATAAGGAATGAACATTATATAATTGCAAAAAAATCACTTCTATCTCTTAGATAGAAGCAGTACTCGCCTTCTACACAAATTAAAGCAATATCAACCTAGTCTGTCGTATACACAAGTATCTAGTGAAGAACAAAACCCCAAAATTGTTTGAATTTCCCAGAATTATCAAACATAAGTCAGCTCAAACAGTAATCTCGTGACATGCATGAATTACAAATATGATAAAAGATAGAAATTGTGTTATAGGACACTAGATGGATCCCCTCACACTTTGATTGGCGTATTTTCCTCCCAAAATACAGTAAGAGAAAAACATATTTTAGGTTATTTCAGAACTCCCTAGAACGCTTCATTCATTAAAGAAACTATAACGCCACATACACTGATTAGGGTCCAGAATTATTACGACAAAATAATAAGAACTACTTCAAACCTTAAAAAACAACAACTTAAAACATCTTAGAAGAGCCAATCTACCGGTCTTCAGATTCAAATAAACTGCCAAACTTGATTGATTGTTGATTCAAAAAAGGCATTCCTAAACACTTTGCCGCTATAAAAGTATGCTTCGAATAATTTTCAGGACATTCTTCATCGTGATTACTCTAACTACTAGAGCTAATAAAAAAGAGAAAAACCAAACTCGAACAACAAATATACAAGCTGGGATACCTTTAAGTATTTCGTTAAAGAAAGTTTTTTAACAACTCTATACAGTAGACTGCCCAGACAGTCGCAGCATACCACTGCCCTTTATTAATAAATCACAGGATTCAAAATAAAAGAATACCTTACAAAATACAGTAACACGAGAGCTGCGGGAAGTACTTAATAAGAATAAAAATAAATATATCTACCATAAAAGGTTTAATATGTAACAAAACCACAGACAACTCTGTCTGAAAGAAAAATAAAAAACGCAAAGAAAGCTTTCTCAACTATTAGAACGCTCTAGAGGAATTAGACAAAAAGCGACAATAAAAGGTACGTGTTTCTACTTAACAAAAGTATTCTAGCCCCATTCTTCATACAGTCAACCCCATGAGTACGGCAACCTCATTCAAATATTGTAAATTTTGTATTAATTTAATCTACTTTCATAACCTTTCAATGTTGATAATCTTAAAAAAGTTGTTAATATCATAAATCCTAAAAAAGCACCAAGATACAACTTAATAAATAGTAAAATTCTCAAAGAGTTTTATACACAGCATTTTTTATATCCCAATGAAAACTAATCTAGATAAACTTATTTTAAAACCAAACAAACCTCCCAATGAACCAAAACATAACCGACCAATAAGTCTTTTGCCTAAAGTTTTCGAAAAGTTCCTATTAAAGAGTCATTCCAATTTTTAAGGAAAATTAATTTAGAGCTACAGCATACGTCGACTAATAGAAAAAAAAATCAAGATTTTGAAAGCAAGCAATATTGTTCTGCGGAGTTCCTCGGCATCTCACAAGCAATACACAAAGTGTAGCACATGAGACTCCTATACAAATTACGATAATTCCTCAATATTCTAAAATCCTACCTCCTTAACCGGCACTTTCTGGTCGCAACGGATTACACAAATAGCTTTCCAATAAATTCTGGAGCATCTCACGGCAATGTCCTTAATCATTGCTGTACGTCTTGAACCCTGCAGATTTACCGAGTACGCCAGATGCCATAATAGCAACATTAGCTAGCTGATCACACTACAGAAACTACAAATCAACTTAACTGCTATCGGAAAATGGTTAAAAATGTAAAAAATTAAAAAAAACCGAGTGTAAATCTACCCATATCATTATCATTACATATACGAGGTCTGCCAGCAGCCCCCCGAAGAGCTTGTCCAACTCCGACATGCTTGAGCCCCTTCGCATAGTAGTTTTTAAAAATAAATAAAAACACGATTAAAAAGCTCTGTTTGACATAACTGGCATACGCCGTTGCCATGACAACGCATTTACGTATACCCAGTTAGAGTTGAACTTTGACCTTTGACCTTTGACCTGTGTGACAGCAGCACTCATAATTTTTTTTATATATATAATTTAAGACGGCTGTTTGTATTCATATATATCTGCAACAATTGAAGGTCATTTACTTTAAACGTTTTTAATTCGTTTCATATATCATGCGAATATAGAATGGCACTCTTACGAAAATAAAGCAGAAAGGTCCATTAAAGTAATGGTTAGAAATTTATATCCTTCAACATTAACAGAAGAGATCTCCAATGAACTTGAAAAAAGGAAGTTTAAAATAATAGGAGTAACCCAAAAACTCAAGAGAACTACCGACAACAATAAGGTGAAACACATTCACTTACCATTGTATATGTTGGAGTTTGATAGATCAGAAGATATCAAAAAAATCTATGATATTTAATACATTAACCACATGAAAGTCAAAATAGAAGCAGTAAGGATAGTAAGCTTATTCCGCAATGTAAAAGATGTCAAAGACATGGTCACACACGGAAATACTGCAGAAGAACACAGACTAACCACGACAAAAGGAAGAGAACTACAGAAAGCACTTAAAGAGATGAATTGCAACTACCACTCAACAGGAAAGCCGACCTACTGACCTACTGATACCGATAAAATCCCCGATTTACTAGACTTCTACATCACTAGGAAAGTATCCCCCAACTACACAGAAGTGGAAGGTAGCTTCGATATGGATTCTGATCATTCGGCTGTTATACTAACACTAAGCGAAAAGATAATAAAAAGAGCAATTAGAGTTACGCTCACAAACAAAACTACTGATTGGGAGAGCTTTCAGATTGACCTTCAGAACAACGTCAACCTGAACATCAGTCTGAGAACAACTGACCAGCTAGAAGAAGAAGCTGAAAAATTCACCAGCCTTATCCAAACAACGGCATACAACAACACCAAAGAGATTACACATATAACCAAAGGTGTAAATTATCCAGCTGAGATCAGAGAATTGGCCAAAGAAAAACGAAGAGCTAGAAGAAGATGGCAACAATCAAGGGATTCCGCAGATAAAACCATACTTAATAACAAGACTCAGCAACTCAGAAGAGAAATCCAAAAACTTAAAGAAGAATCTATAGGCACCTACCTACAAGAGTTATCAGCATACGAAGAAACTGACTACTCGCTGTGGTAGGCAACCAAAAAGATTAAAAGACCTGCGACCTCTACTCCTCCGATTAGAAACAATAATGGACCATGGGCCAGAGACAATAAGCAAAAAGCAGAGTTATTTGCAGAACACTTGGTTAAAATATTTATCCAGGGCAAGTAAATCAAGACATCACTAATATTGAAAATCAAAGAACTGAAAATATCACACCGGTTACTCCAAAAGAAGTAACAGATGAGATAAAAACTAACCTGAACCCAAAGAAAGCTCCAGGATACGACCTCATAATTGGAGAAATTTTAAAGCACCTGCCCAGAAAGGGTATAGTTATGTTGACCTACCTATTCAACGCAGCTTTTAGATTAAAACATGTGCATGCATGCTGGAAAGTTGCAGAAGTAATTATGTTATCAAAACCAGGAAAACAACCTAATGATGTCAAATCATATAGACCAATCTCCCCCCTGTCCGTAGTCTCAAAACTCTTTGAGAAGCTACTACTCAAGAGGTTGAGCCCAATAATAGAAAATATAACCTAATCCCAGATTACCAATTTGGATTCAGGAAAAAGCACGCTACAATAGACCAAGTACATAGAATAACTGACGTCATTGAACGTGGGCTAGAAGAAAAGCAAGTCTGTTCAGCAATCTTCTTAGATGTGGCACAAGCCTTCGATAAGGTATGGCACGAAGGACTAATACACAAATTAAACAAAATGTTACCAAAACAACATGCTGACATATTAGCATCGTACATATCAGAGAGACTATTCAGAATCAAACAGGAGGACGTATACTCTGACCTAAAGGAGATCAAATCAAGCGTGCCACAAGGCAGTGTACTTGGGTCCATTATATACCTACTGTATACCAGAGACTTGCCAGTGTTAGAAGAAGCAGTCATTGCTACATTTGCTGACGACACTGCTCTTCTCGCAGTGGATCAAAATCAGGAAACATCAATTAGTAAGCTCCAGGAAGCAAGCAATGCGATAGTTGATTGGACCAGGCAATGGAGGATCAAACTTAACGAGGTTAAATCTGTACAGGTAAAGTACACTAACAAGAAAATAGCCGACCCACGTCTGCTAGATATTAATGGAACAATTATACCATATTCGACTACTGCAAAATACCTCGGCATGAATCTGGACGTCAGACTTAGATGGAAGGATCATGTAAAGAAGAAAAAAACTGAACTAAACTTAAAATACAAACAGCATCATTGGTTGATAGGAAGAAACTCAAAACTTTCAATCTCCAACAAAGTACTAATCTACAACCAGATTCTAAAACCAGTGTGGTTTTATGGTATTCAGCTTTGGGGCTGCGATAGTGAGTCCAACATAAAGAGCATACAAACATTTCAGAACAAAATGTTGCGTAACATAGTAGACGCTCCCTGGTATGTACGCAACTCAGATATCCACAGAGATCTCCGGATTCCAACCGTCAAGGAAGAGATTAAAAAGTTTGCTAGAAAGCATGAAGCCAGGCTTCACCTACATGTCAACGCAGAGGCTCTTCAGCTACTGGGCAACCAACATCGAGTCCTAAGATTGAAGAGGAAAAAATCTGCTGATCTTGTGTAATGTGTTGTGTACAAAAGCAGTGCGCTAGTGAAGTGTAAATAGTCTAGAAGAAACCTAGAAGACATCATTGTATAGACTCTAGTCGTCAAGTATATAGTTTAAGATTTATTAGAGTAAAATTAATGGTTAGTCTCTAAAGACTAGTTTTAATTACAGGCACAAAATGCTATTATATATATATATATATATATATATATATATATATATATATATATATATATATATATAGTACACAATGCTATGCTATGATAAAAGTAGACATCATTTGAACGCGCTTTATCACGCGTAGAGTAATTAACTTCCCCTAGAAGAATGAAAGTATCTTAGGATATACTTCGAGAGGTGACTTACGTGCACATTTTTACAAAACGAAAGCAACAGGAATTAATTTTATCATAAATATATTGATTTATGGGACGTAGATTTAAGCTCTTAATAATACTCAAACGAGTATGGAGTTATATCAATTCCAACATCGAGATTCTCATATGTGGTCTGGTTCGTGCCAAACTCGATTACTAATAAGTACCTTCAAATGCCAACGGTAAAAAAAATCAACCGACGCAAATAAAAATATCATAACAAACCTAGACCACATCCCAATAACTTAGCAATGAACCTTATCCCTCCCCCCCTCAAAATATGTGACTCCAAAGACGTGTGCCAAATGACCCTTATATAATTTATATTAAGTTTAAATTTAGTTTTATTTTAAGACTTGGATCGTAAGTCTCTTATTGCAGCCAACCAATCAAGAGAGATTGAAGAGTACATCTGTTATAAGAATATACTACTGAGTATATACTTAAATGTTAAAAAAACTTGTTCAAACTATTTGCTAAATATACATGACAGATTTCAAACCAATTGAGATATTAAAAAAAACCGTGAAACTCTTACCTACCATATCTATAAAAAATAAAAAGGTACAAAATACATGATCTATTCGAAAAACATCGAGCAAGTGTTAATTGTAAAGAACAAATTTGCGCGATTGCGAGACAATATAGTAGCCGATAGTGGACTGTAATGCGCATACGTGATTGACGACAACTTAACTAGTCGGGTCAGGAATTAAAACATCGATGAGAAAGCATATGCAATGTGTAAATATCATATTTGGATTTATTAAGTAAGTAGAGCAGCTAATCGGCATTAAATTTTATGCGAAGCTGGAACATTTGTCCGCCGAAATTATTAGAATAATTTAGAAAGCTATGCCAAAGTGGTCCAAGCTGTTAAAGCGCGGACTGCGATGCGAACGGACCCGGGTTCTATTCCCGGAGCTCCCTGATGTCTGGCGTGTAGTTTACTCAGTCACGAAAATTAAGTGAGTACCTGCGTTCACTCGAACAAGGGGTCATAATGGTCTAATGGTCTAAGGCGCGGTATTTGCCACATCGCTCCGCATCAGAAATGGTGCACGACGATCGGACAAAGAAGGCAAGCATATGAGAGCTTTAACCTCTCAGTTCGCAGGCCGTGTTCCCACACAGGGAGTTAGAGTCATGGAAAAAAATTAGAAAGCTTTCAGAAACGATCAAATAAAAGTAACACAAGAAAAGGTAAACTTTGAAAATCTTTGAGATTCCGACCAATACAACGAAACAGTTATTTGAGATTCCAATGTAGGTTCTTGCAAAATATTTTGAATAGCAGAAACGACACTGTAAAGTGTGCGTCAAATCCCGAGATACTTGTTTGTAGGAGATTGACACGACGTACAAATGTTTCTTGTGTCTTGTAGCACTTTTAGTAAAGATTAGATGGAAAAACCTTTCTGTTTTTTAATATAAAAATTATTTATTTTGTTTATGCAAAATTAA
This sequence comes from Sinelater perroti, assembly GCA_036346155.1. NCBI lineage: Eukaryota > Metazoa > Arthropoda > Insecta > Coleoptera > Elateridae > Sinelater > Sinelater perroti. The sequence continues at coordinate 2,707,397 of JARFIY010000276.1, forward strand.
AATTAAAATATAGCTTATTTTGTTGTACAGTATCCATCCATTTGGCAGCCAAGATTTCTATGCCTTGTTGGTACTGTTCTTATAATTTGGAATTAAAAAACTGAACACACAGGTCTTCTACATCCTGAAAGTTTTCAAAGTGATGTCCTACCAAAGAGCAAGCGATTGATCAAAACAGATAGTAATCTAATGGTACAAAATAAGAATTGTAAGTGCAATGTAGTAACAGTTCTATTCCATTCAGTTCCTGTAATTTCTGCTAGATATTTTAGGCTGTGTATAGTCTGATGTTATCCATCTGCGACAACATAAATCTTCGATTGATTATATTCTAAAGTAGCATACGTATGTTAAGTTATTAACAATAAAGTCATAACCAAGTCTTTAAAATCACGTCAGAGTAAATGACGCTTTTGTGATTTCACAAAAGTTTTGCCTTTTACCTAACCATTGGTTTGATCGGTCTAGATTGCAATGATGGATAGTCGAGCAATTATCTGCATATATTAATGTTGATTTTTCGTAGATTATACAAGTGATTGTTTATTGTCCATCTGGATGGTCCAAGTCCTATAATAACTATTGGGTGCTTATAGCAAAGGATGTTTTTGTAACTTGAAAATAAGTGTTTAAATTAACTACAGGACATCTGGATTGAGGATGTATTTAAAAACTGGTGCTACAGAAATATAACTTTTTGAGCCAACTTTGGTCCACACGTTCTAATACTACATTTCAACTTCAATTTTGCTATTATTCGTAATTTTTTACATTATTTTTCTTCTTCGGTCCTTTCATTCCATTTAGGAATATAGGGCGTCAAATACGTTTCTCTAAATGAGTCATTTTCCATAGCATAATGTAGTCAATCTTATGTCGTAATTGTTTATTTAAACTTTTTAAACTGTTTTTTTTAAAATGTTCTGTTTAATTCATCTATATTTAATTTTACATTATCTTCCAATTTTTCGCGAATGTTTTGGTGCATTTCTTTATCCTTTAATAGACATGTGTTATACTTTGTCTTTATATTGATTTTGTTATATCTAGTTTTTAGTTTGACTTTGCACTTTGCTCTTATTAAGGCTTGATCCAATCCTACGTCAGCTCCATTCATCGCTCTGACATTTAGTAGACAATTTCTATGTCTACTCTCGATGGTGACATAAATAATTTGGTTGCCGGGTGTCCCCCCTGGTCCTATCCATGTGATTTTATGTTTCAGTTTATTTTTTTTGCATTACTCGGGTCGCAAGTTTTGAAACAGACCACATAGTACCCGTAGAGTGAAGACATTAAAGGACCAGCATTACCAGCACAATTTTTTCCAATTAATTGGTCAATATCACACAACGGCGGCCGTATTCAAGATTAAATCGCATTAATTAGTCTCTTAGCTATGTTTATTTAAGGAGTTATATCACTTTGTAACAAAAATTTTTTAATTCCTTTTTATTAGCTTAAAATGCGAAAAACATTCTTAGATTCATAATCAAAAACTTTTTTCCACGAAAAAACTCAGAAATGTCTGTAAAACTAATTTTTCCAGGGTTGGTGAGCGCGTCGGCGAAAAAACTCTATAAGTGTACAAGAGAAGTATAATAAATGAGTCTCTTGGGTATCATTTCATTGATTTAATGACCATCTTTACTGCCCTTTCACAAGTGGTGATATGTACAGAGTACAAAGGCGATGTATCGTTTTTGGAGGTGAGCAGATGTTTTTGAAATCGGCGAGCAGCAGAACTCGAAGAGTTTTCATCGACTTAAAAATTGAACTGGAACTTGATCGTGTGATTATCTAGTGAACTACACACGATTTTTGCAATTGGTCAACAGAATTTTTTTTATAAACAATCAAATCAATATTTTTGTCGAAAATTCGAATTTTTTGTTCAAGGTCTCGCCAGTTTGTGAAAAAATTCTAAAATTATGATCGTGTGTGTACTTCCTAGCTAAACTCATGTAGTTTGTGAAAAAAAATGATTTATGCTTCCGGTTGGTGATCCAGGGACTTCTACTGCTTGCCGAGGACCTTTGAAAAATTTAGTTTTGTTTATGCGCTCCTACAGTCGCCATTTTGCAACAAATTTTCAATCAAAAATTTTTATTACTTCTGAAGAATTGCTTAATCGATTGGTGTATTGGTTATTCATGATTATTATAAAAGAATGCTCAAAAAAATTCTTGAAGAAACCCTTTTTTCGGGCTCAAAGTGATATAACCCCTTAAGTTATATTCTAAACTTTACGAAAGCTTTATATAAAAACTAATGCAACCATGCATTTTTATAATAGATACGACTACAAATATTAACAATTATACAAACATTTTTTTATTTTGTAACAAATGTTTACAGCTAAAAACATTGGTAGCCGTGTTTTTCTTGGATTTAGAACAGACTTAACAAAACTAACCATAGTTTTATATGGATAAGATGTACTTAAGTAACCAAGTTAATTACATCAACTGCTGGTAAAAATTTAACGTCTAAAGCGCCTCATAAATAAAATTTTCTGATTAAATCAGTTGTAATATAATTAGAAGCAAGGTGTTTTGGTCAATAAAAAACGCATTTAGCTCAGACTACAATAATGTAAACATTTTAACGATTATAATATTCAAATATAATGAGTATCATGAATTCTAAGAGGCGATAAATTAATACAATTAAATTATGACGTCAAGAAAAACGCCAGATTACTAGAAGAATTATTATGTTTTTTATTACTTAGTTATGGTGCTTGAATTAATAATTAATGTACGTTATCACAGTGGTTTACGCAAACAGATGTAAATAAAGTAAAACGTACAGCGTAAAAATTCTCAAGGGCGGAATAACTAAACATACATTGTTTATAGTACTAATAGTAAACATTTTATAGACACTAAAAATTACTTTGGTAACTACTGTTTAAACAAGTTTCTGTCATAAAACTGTTATATATTACTATACTTCAAAGGCCGAGAGTAAAGAAATCAGAGTTTATCTTAACTCCGTGATTACCACAATTTTATAGTAACCTTTCGTTTATGTTTTTAAGTTAAAACATAAACAAAGATATTGAAGTAAAATTTTTTAAAATATAGTTTGGCGTTTTAATTATTTTTCAGTTAAAGTCAAACTTTGTAGTTGTGCTGTTTTTGGGCACTTCTTTTAATAAAAGCCATGCCAAACTAGAAATAGTTAATATGAATTGTTTGTATATTTTAAATATTATTCAGATACAAGAACAATCAAACAAATATGGAGCTATATTTAATCTTATTTCAAAATCAACAATAACGCTTTTTTAATTTCCCAGTGTCGGATTTACATTCAATAGGTCTATGGCACAAATTTCGTAAAATAAAACTTTTCTTAGATTTTTAGATTAGAAGAAAAAATTGTGCATAGTTAAGTTACAAATAATTGCGTTTTGCTCCATAGACTTCTCTATGAGTAGAAATAACAAGACTCTACAGAACATCTTCACATACCAGTTGCTCCTTTAACCCGGGAAGACGATGAATAAATATTTAAACTGGTTCTGTGTACATAATAACAATCAAAGTTTTAACAATAAACTGATCTTCTGGTTAAAAACACCAAAGTACACCACATGTATAATTGCATTTTGGTTTATAAATATTATTTTGATATAGATGATGTTACTACAGCGTCATCCAGGTAAATGCGGAAAATAAATAAAAAATGAAGGTAACACTATAATACAAAAATAATTAAATTTATATACACAAAACTTAGCACAATTAAAGTAAATAGTATCGAGAGTTATATTATTCAATGTATCCCCCATTCTCGAACCGGGACGTAAACATGGTGCAGGACAACACAACTGCCTTCTTGTTCATATGTGTTATTATCTCCATGATGCAGGTTCTTAATCTTTGGTGCTTTTATGCCTCTCATTGGTTTTCGCCTCGACCACAGCTCATATGCCAAGGGTGGCCACAAAGTTGAGGGACCAGTGGAAATATAAATTGTTGTATAGTTATGTTTGGGGTTTCTTCTCTTTATCGGCTCCACCATCTTAGACAATCTAACAGCCATTTTGGCGATTTACATTCCTGTTCTAGATGAAGTTTTTCTTGTCCGAAAACAATCTTAGAAAGCCAGCGTTGTAGTGCTTAATATCGTTCAACAGTGCTTGGACACTTAACTTCCTATTCATATTAATTTCCTCAGTCAACATTTGTCAGTTGCTCAGAACGAAAGTTTTATAGTGCAGATCCTGAAAGATCTTCTCTTTCAATTACCGGACAAATACATTGCTTCCCTTGCGATTAAATCGTTTACTGTAAGTTGATCTGTCAGCATTTATCTTCTCTTAGTGGACAGTTCCCCTATACTTCTTGGCTGTGTCGTAAATTGGGGCCTTTGTCTAGCTAAGTCGGGTGTGTCAACGATTTTCCGACATGAAGAGATTCCGGTAAAGTAGTTCTATGTAGCATTGTCGTCTCATTTTGTCCGCAATCGCTAGTTTATGATTATACAAGGCTAACTTATTGTTATCTAACAGGTAATTAAGTATGTGCATAAAAGGCCTTTCGTTTTTTTCTTTAAAAAATTCCGAATTTACCTTCACGATCTTGTAATTGGATAAGTGGTTTATTCTCCAAGAAGCCATGAGTCAAAAACTCCATATTCAAGTTTCCTTTTAAGATATCTTTTCTAGTGGACGTTGTCCAAATTACTGGATCATTTTAAAAAACAATACTGTAATATTCTTTAAAATATAATAGTATTGGCTATTAGTAAAATTAATAGTTTTTATTTGCTTAAATATTTTATGTTTTTCTTTGGTAACAAAATTTCATTTATAGTTTGTGGTTGCAAAGACTAAGATTAGATTATTTTAAAAAGTTATACCTTACTTGCCCACGTTTTGAGTGCATATAAGCTGTCGATTATTTTAATAGTCTTCAAGAAAAAATCGGTTGCAAACATGGGTCATGTCGTCCTGATTCAATCAATGTATTATTACAACTTCTACGTTAAAATAAACAAACTATGAAAACCTCACTATTATTTTATTATTTATTAGATATGTGCAATGCAAATGTGCATTAAAAATTTTCTTTCTGTCGGTATCTTTTCTGAAAATCTGTTTGAAAGTAGAAGAAGCAAACTGTTTGTGTTAACTACAAACATTACCTTTGCATAATTTTTTTTAGTAAAACTCAATTTTAAGTCAATTAGGGCCCACACTAAAACGACATTGACAATGTTGGTATCCTAAAGAGTGGTCCAAATAAAACTTTAGGATTTGTTTATTTAATTTGTTAACGTTGGAAATTTATATATGTAAAGTTGGTATTTAAAAACATGATGAAGTCCACCAAAGACCATCGAAAGCACTGTACATTTACATACACATATTAAACGATAAAGCTCAATTTTCTTTAAAAGGCTTTGTGAATCGTCAAAATTGTCTTATCTGAGGTAGAGAAGATTCAAATGCTTTTCGCAAGAAACAAATAAATCTACAAGAATTGACTGTTCAATGTGTATTACAAACTGGAAAAATCGTTTGATTGTTCTTTTTTGAGGACAAAACTGACAACGCTGTTACTGTACGCTATTGGAAGATACTACAACTTTTTTCAATTAAACCAATGATTTAAACTTAAATGACGGTGATTTTAGCAAAATGGAGCCACTTGTCATATAGCATATGAAACACTCACTTTATTTGAAACCAAATTTCTTGGTTGTGGTATTTCGCAGAGAGGTGACATCTATTAGCCACCGCGGTCCTGCGATTTAACTCCCTCAGAATTCTTCTCCTGGAGCTATTTGAATAAAAGTGTTTATATCAACAAATCTATTACTACTGTAGTCCTAAAAGAAGATATCATAGGTGTAGCCGCTGAAATAAACCCGCGCTAAAAAAAAACACTGTGGGAGACTTTGTTAAAAGAATGGGCGCATGTCAGCGAAGTCATAGCGGGCATTTGGCCGATATCATATTTCATACCTAACTGTCAAGTCTGTACTTTACAGTGAGCAATGATATTCGAATCATTTTAATGTTTTGAACACACATTAAAGTAATAAAAAATCAACTGGAGAAAACGACATGTCAGCAAACGTTCTGAAACATCTACTTGAGAAAGGAATCAAATTCTTACAAAATCTACGACTAATATATTAATTCCATCAATCAAATTTTAAATTATTCTGATATCTGCGACAAACAATATCGTACGCAAAACACTTGAGCCAGACTCTTTTGTAGAGCAGTCTTTCTGAGTCTACTCTTCAAAATAAAAGTGTCACTATCATGTCAGTATCATTCACTGGTACATTTCTTCTTGTCAGACTGAAATAGCCAATGAAAACTTGTAATCAACGGAAATAAAGGTTGGTATCCCACAGTGCAGTATACTTAAACGTTTGTTATATTTGCTGTTTATGACTTTCATCACCGCAAACGAATCTACAAGCATTCACAATGCTTTCCTGCAGTGTTTATAAAGTAGTTTAATCATGTCTATAATTTTATCTAATCTATCTATACATTTGAACAGAAAGTAAACAAAGAAATGTGGCATAGTCTGAGCTCTTGATTTACACGAGGAGGTCCGTGCGTTCGTGCACGCACGTCGGGACCGCTCTCGCTTCGTGGTACATCTGGATCCGGGCGGCCGCGACTGAGTCATCAGGCCGCTGCTTTTGACTGTTGTCCATTAGATATGAAAAGAGTATTAAATATTTGAGGAGCTCAGCTGGGTACATATTTTTTTGATTCACCCAATATAATTACGCTGCTTGCGAATTGGGAACACATACGCAATCATTACCGCATCTGTCATTGCCATTTAGTTTGCTTCCGCCGAACAGAGCTTCGATTGTAAGTTAAATTTTTCCACGTTCGCGATCCAAGAAAGAAGCCAATCCAGTTAAAAATATATACGGCTGAAAAATTGTCAGCCTAAGACGAAAAAAATACCTTTTTGCGGATAATAGCTTGTAGGTCATATATTTCAAAAGTCATCCACATTTCTCTTATCATATGCTTTTTCAAAGTCCACAAAATCGTTAGCAATTTTGCTTACTTGTTTTATAATTGTACGTAGCATAAATGTATTGTATTTCTATGATTATTCTTATCTTGATCCTGTCTTCTTTTTCAGGATTCTTTATTGTATCTAATTCAGCTTATAATTACTTTATTCGGTAAAATTTATAATTAAAAAAAAACACTTATAAGTAATAATAGTACTCCTCCCCAATTGACGGGTTCTGTTTTCTATTATTTATTTTTATATTTGGAATATTATTTCTATATTTCGTTCTTTCGATTTTTTTTTTTTTGTTAATTTGTAGCATGAAACACGCGCGTATTCAAATCCAACGTTGTGCAATCCGTAAACAACTTTCGAAGATTTAAGATTTTGAACAAACGAACATTTACATTTTTATTTATATAGATTATATTGCATAAATTCATTTGGAATCTGGACGGTATCATCTTATCTGATTTTCACTTCTATTCAATGTGTTCTTCAATTGTGCTGGTAACATGAATGTTGCTTTGTTTGTCATTCACTTTTATTTATTGTGATATATTTACAACAGGCTTTCGAAGTAACTTCATGTAGTCCTCTTATTTTTATCTATTGTATATGTACTTTTTTATATATTTTTTTTTACAATCTTCTTGTCACTTCTACATTTTTATACGGTTTACTTTTCTGATATCTGTTCCTCTTAGATCTTGTGCTATTTTCCTTTTTGCTTAACTTTCATTTTTTATTCGTGCTCTTCTGTTTTACTGCATGATGTTAAGTGTCTACTTAATGCTTTATACTTCTTTGTCTGCTAGACAGCATTATATTACTTTTGTTATTCCTTATCTTTCCTTCCTGGCTTTTTTCAACTTTATTTGTTTTTGACATTCTTCCTTTATAAGGTATCTATTTAAAACTATTTTCACTTTTTTTCTTTGTAGCTCCTATAATTATTTGTTTATAATTTTTTATATCTTTGTTAATTCTTCTTAATATTTTTCATTTTTGCTTTTTTTTCCTCTCAATTTGTAAATAATCTGCCTGTAATGATTGTCTCAGATCTTTTTTACTAGCTTTCATCATGTACAGTATAAGCTTTAATTCTAATCTATGATTTAGTTTATTTTAGTTTGTATAAATTTTGGAAATTGTGGATCTAAATTCTTGTTGTGAATCTTACTTCAATTGATTTATTTTCTCTATTCTTTCATACGTCTACTCTATTTGTAGCCTAGTTGTTCGAATATTTCTAATCTTTCACTGGAACTCCAAAATCATCAAATTTATTTTTCTGATCTTGTTTTCCAATATTTGAATTCTTATTTCTTATTGTTTTCGTGTTTCCTCTAATTTACTTATTTCATTGCCTTATTGTTTAATGTTGGTATTCATCATGTTCATTTTTTTATTTTCACATATTTATAATATCCGCCAGTAGTAGGTATTTCAACAAATCAATCTTTTTATCAGATGGGTTTTTATTATTTTGCCTTATAATTATCTTCAGGTTTTATTTGTTCTATCTGCCTCTATCTTGTGCACTGAATGTTTACTTACTGCTTTGTGCAAATCTTTCTTCGTTTTGCTTATTACTAAACTTAATATTTCGTTAACTGCTGTTTTCTACTTCCCACAATCTATTTTCCTCATGAAGTACACAATAGTAAGTTCAGTGTTTTATACCAATTCTTTTGAAACGTATACTAGGCTAGAAAAATTTTTAGAGCTTTTATCAGGTATGACAACTAATATAAAATTGCCAATTAACTCTTTTTCGGGCGCGTTCAGTATTTGAACTTTGTAAACATCTTATTGACTGGTAAAAATCTAAATATCTGAGTATGGTTTTGACATACAAACTTGTTGATCTGTGATTAAAAATATATATTACTACCAGTATATACTTAAATAAAAATTTGACTTTTCCATACAGTTTTACCTAATAAATACATATTAACATTTATTTTTAATAATATCAATTTAAAATTTATGGTATATAAACATTTTATCCAAAGAGTATATTACGCACACTAAACATCTACATGTGGGTTCAAAGTTATTCAAAAAATTTAATACTAAGTAGCTCACCTGAATATTGCCATGATAGGTTTTTTGACCACTACAAAGACACAAAACCACAAAAATTTCTAATAAGTGACTCAAGTGCAAATATTGTTGGAGTTGCAAAAAATGCCAAAAGTGCACATTTAAACATTATGACACATGAGGCAATTTTCCATAGATTATTCACAAAAAATAAGTATTTATCCCATCAATATGATCATGTCCAGCGTTTAAATATTCCATCTCTGGACATACGCCTCCCCAAGTTGTTCCATTGTTTCTGCGATCTTATTGATGTCGTCTCTCCATCTGGTTCTCGGATTTCCTCGTTCTCTTTTTTTGTCCTTGGCCTCCACTCTGTTACCTTTTTGCTCCACCTGTTGTCTTCTCACCGCATAAGATAACCTGCCCATTGCCATTTTAATTTTGCAATGCATCGTGCCACGTCCTAAATTTTGGTTTTATTTCAAATCCATTTGATTGATTTTATATCCTGCAGTCGCACTCCCAACATCGACCTTTCCAATCTTCTTTGTGTCACTTTCAGTTTTTTTATCGCGGTTTCCGTAAGGGACCATGTTTCCGAGGCATATGTAAGTATTAAAAAAATGCATTGATTCTATCAATATAATATGAGCAAAATTATTCTGAGATCTTTTGTAGTACGCAGACTGTTAACAGAAATGCGCAAAATTTGGAACAACTAGGAAGTTGGCGTTGTAATATCTTAAGAGGCAATGAATCTAAAATAATTTAGGTTAATTATTTGTTGTATCTATTTTAATAACAGGTCGTGAACAAAGAAGAAAATGTAATTAGCTTTCTAGAGCTGGGCAAAAGATTTCGATTGTCAACAATTTAAATACTCTAAAAATCCATAAGTGTCTAAACAATACACCACATCTAATCCAAAAATTAATATTTTAAAATATTCAATAGATTCAAGAAAATAACTTGCATATTTTTCTAAAATAATAAATATACTTAAAGATATAATAAAATAACAAAAGCTTTATAAAACTGGTCATATAATAATATAACGTCCAGTAATAGATTTGCAAATTCTGATAAATTATCTGTAGTTAAACGTATTATCTTATGTTGATTCAATAAGAAAAATAAGCTATTTCGCCAAATTTTATAAAAACCAAGAATATAAAGATAATACAAATCTAATAAAAAATTCCACAGTATTGTTTTATATGTTCCCAAAAAAAAAAAATTGTATCAATCCTATATTTAGATAACGCTAATCATAAAACCACTATAAAAAGTTTAAAATATAAATTATAAGCTACCATCATTACAAAAATTTGTACAAACAAATGTTCCAAAATAAACTTCAGGGTATTTATTCTGATTAAAATTCAAAATATTAGAACAATCCAAATTTTCTTGCTACCAAGACAGACTAAAGGCTTAGCAATTATGTATGAAATATGATGTCGACTGACAATGAACATGAAATTATTCTCTATGGAAGTTTTCCATAATCTCATGAATTACACGTCTGATGTTCTCTTTTGTCATTTTTCTTAAAATATCTCAAGAGAAAAAAAGTTCAACGGGATTAGATCACAAAACCGCGGTAACCAACCACTCTTCTACCAGATAATAATTGGTGTGGCAGCCTTTTCGCCCTTGAACCGCCTGTATATCGTGGCGGCATGCTGGGGGCTTTGATATCTGCCGCCACGTTTTGCTATCCCACACAAAACGGCATATGGGCTTTTGCTCAGCCAGCGAGTCTGCATACGCCGTCGGCGGTATCCTCTGAGACGAAAAGTGCTGTCGGATTAAGATTTCCTGCAAATGATCTACCGCTAAGCCAGGCGCGAAGTCCGGCGATATACTCGAACCGCATCGCGGCCAGTTCGGTCGTGCTTAACCAACCCGCAAGACTTTCGCATCGCACCCCGGCCAGTGCGGTTGTGCTCCAGGCACGAAGACATCGCAACAAGGTGGCCACCGTGAAACCATCGCCGCCGAAGCCGAAACCGATTACAGGTGAGCGATCCGCTTTCGCGCCGGCCGTTTAAGGGACGATTTGGGCTTCAGCGTTTTACTTTTCAAAACGGGCCGTACTTAGTTCCCCACACCGTACCACGAAGGCACGGCTATTTACACGCCTGCCTCTCCAATAATAATAATAATAATGGTAAGGTTCAAACCCCGGGTGGAAGGACGGCCTGCAAACAAAGAAGTTAAGGCTCTCATATCTCTGATGTGGGGTTATATGAAAAGCACCGCGCCTTAGACAACCGCCGTTATTACCCCTTGTTCGGAGTGAACGCAGGTACTCAATTATTTTCAGTGACTGAATAAGCCACCCGCCACGCATCAGAGAGCTCCCGTAAATAAACTCGGGTTCGTCCGCACCGCAGCCCACACCTCAACCACGGGACCACGCTATCCTGCCAGATAATACGACCAGGAAATTTGATGTAAAGTGAGCATTTCACGTGCTGTGTGAGATGTGGTTCTTTCTTGTTAAAATCACGTCATTCAAGTAAAAATCGTTGGTTTTATTAAAAAAAAGTTGATGGGCATCTTCAAATAGTGTACAATAATAATAGTAACAGCATTGCCAGCTTCGTCCTCAAAAAATTACGTGCCAATGATTCCCTCAGCTCACAATGCACAGCAAACATTTTTGTGGTTACGTAGGTTTGTCGTGTACTACCATATATACAATTGTTTGCGTCTCACAAATCTATATAAAGAAAATGAGCTTAATGGCTCAATAACAGCATCAATTCTTATGTTCTGTACAACTATACTATACAAATGCAAACATCTAAAGTTCACAAAACGCAAACTATGTACAATTCAAATTCTAAAGTTTAATTTAAATCTCTATATAATGTTCGCTCAATGTGCATACAAACTTTTTATAGGTCAATCAATTTACACTAGAAAATGGCTGAGATATATGTCAATCTACTGATCTAACCGATTTTAAATGAAGTAAATTTGGGTATTTAAATAATCCACAATAAGACCCAATTACTTTGTACATATTTATTTACCAGTGCCTATTAAACATTTGAGCATCTCAATTATTTTTGTATTTGTCGTATCTTTTAATACAAAAATATATATCAAGGCTGCCACACTCCGATAAATCTTACAAAAAAATGCCTGTGCTTTCTTTCCGTTGAACGCGATAAATTCTATTATTTCCACCTTGTCGGCGACATTTGAAGACATTGCTCGCTTTATAAACGAGCCGCAATAAAAACTTTGAAGCCGCGGAAAGCAACCGATCGGTACGAGCCTGGCAGCCTGCCGCCGATTTGTAAGAGCGCGCCGAGCTTACTCCAGATAAGGACTTTTTGGGCTGCTCTTTCGCCGCGGCAGCGAGTGGCACTCAAGCGGTCTGAATAAATTTAACGAAGCTGAACGATACAGCAATTGTCTCTCAAGTTACTCTGTTTGCACGCAGTGTTGCCATAGGCCTCCTTGGTAAAAGCCTGAAAGCTTTTTCTGTTACCAAAATAATTGAGCAGCTTTCCTTGACTAACTTAAGATATTTCTAAAACGTGATATCACAGTTGACTTACCAAATTAAAGCCTATTAAATCATAATATTTATAAATTGGTGAACGAAAAAACTAATTATAACAATATTTGACAAATTTATAATAGGCACTATTCCTTCAATTCATTAATCCGTGAAACTAGATCTGAATTCTTAGTTAAAAACCAAAAATATTTTTATAAGATAATAAAAAAAACCTTTCCAAAATTATTTTTATTAAAACAGACTTGTTCACTGTAATAGCATTACATAAGTATGTAATTGAAAAAGTATAATCTTTAAGACGCCGCATCCTCTCAAGACTGGAGGTGTTGAGGATTTTGCAAGATGAAGGCCATATTCAATTCGGACTATTAAGTTGGCCAAAGCCATAAGCACCCGAATTAAACGAAATTCTCTTCGTAAGCGGAAGATTATGTCTCGGAAGATGCAAATTTCCAAAACTTCGATGTCTCGTATTATTAAATAAGACCTAGCACTAGCTGCTTGCAAAAGACATACGGGATATTTGGTGACAATTATGTTAAAAGAGTAAGAGTAACAGAGGAAGAACAAAGAGGTCGTTGACTGAGTGCGCGATTGATAGCGACAGAAAATTTTTGTTTGCCGTGGATGAATCTTTTGACAAACGAAATAACGAAGTATACGCTAGGTTGTCCAAAGAAGCAACTCAGCTAGTGCTAAAAGTTCAAAGAGGCCATCATCCAGCAGTAGTTTCGCCAAAAGTGTGTTATGATGGAGTGACCGTTCATTTTTGTGAAAAAGCACTCAACATTTCGACCACTGTGTATCAATGGAATATTTTGGAAGGTGTAGTAAAATCTCTAAATACACACTTTTCCGAGAAGAGTTTTGAATTTTTTTAGCAAGATTACGCACCCGCCCACAAAGCACAATCAACTAAAGCTGAGCAACGAGGAGTTTTATTTTCTAAAAGTAGGGCTTCTAGCAAGTCAAATCTCAATCCATTAGATTACAAATTTTGGGCAGTTTTAGGGAACATATTTTTCTCAAAAACACACCTTAATGTTGATTCATTAAAGCGACCCTGACGGCTGCAGTCAATAGTTTTCCAACAGGTGTAGTAGTTCTGCCACAGATAAGTAACTTGGATGTCTTAAAGCTTGCAACGGGGTGGTCATTGTAACAATAACCATTCAATAAATCCCAAAAATATTATGCAAAAACCGTTAATCGCTTTATTCTGCCATTTTAATCAGTGTATAACAATGTTTATGGACACACTACCTATATATACATGCAAATGTGTATTCAATAATAAGTGGGTACATCAAATATAAAGTGGATTTTTTTACACTCCTTAAAGTGAACGAAGAGGCTTCTAAGCACTGTCTAAAGAAATTCCTGAAGGTGACCCTTTTCGTAGAGTACTTTGCACTATACCTTGTTTAATCAATATGACTATGTTAATGGTTACCTTCCTCCGAACGCAAAAAATTATTGTCAAGTTTTCGTTACAGAGGGCACACAGCCGCTCGCAATTTTGAGACTACACAATTCGGGGACAACACGTTTAATAAAAAAAGTGTATAGTGGCATATTCAATTTTTGATAGGACGAAAATCAGTTGAAGATGGTCACCGACGTAGCACGAAAGCCAACGTGACTAAAAAAATATTCATATTGTTCATGGTCTTCTTAAAGATGTCTCCCAAACAACGGTTACTAGAATTGATTCTGAGGTTGAAATAAACTAGATGTGTAATCTTTGAAGTATTATCAAAATATCTAGGTTGATTCAAAAGTTCATCTTGTTTTTAATTTTCACATGTGACTTCTTAACAATGATATCATCCGAAAGCCCGCGATTTCCCTAAAATTTTGATACACAATTTGCTACTAAAATTGCTTATTTTAATATGGTATCCGAAAACAGTTACAAGCGCGTCCTTTTGCTGCATCATTACAAAAAGGAACTGAAAGCTGCCGCTGTCGTCAAAGACATTTATGCTGTCGAAGACAAAAGCGAAGGCGTGAGCTTAAGAAAGACATTTGCGAGTTTTTTGTTTTAAAAGAGCGAAACTTTTATTGAAGAGGCATTGAACAGTTAGCTGATCGTTGGTTGAAATGTGTTGAGACCGACATACTCTATTTTAAAGAATGCTATATATCAAAATTCTAGGGAGATCGCGGCTTTCTAATAATATCACAATTGTAGAGAAATCGCGTGCAAAAAATAAATACAGAATAAACTTTTAAATCAACCTAGAATATAAATATAATAGTATAGTTCCCTATAGTTAATTACATGTTAGTCTTCTACAGTTATTTGTATTGTACAGTTAGTCTCCAATAGTTAAACTACAACAAGAGTTCCATTGTTAGTCTCCATAGTTACTTTCCGACGCTTAGTTATACTGACGAGTCAATCTCACACAACCATTATATTACTATGTACTTAAGTCTTTCAATGTGTATACATTGTTGTGGTAAATAAATATATTATTATTGTATGCAACTGTAAGTTTATTTTAATTATTTAATAAAAATTAAAAAGAGTTGACCTGTAACCTGGGTGAGCGCATTTTTTTTAAAGACTGGATTTTGTTTTTTTTTTTTCTTCAGGATCCACTTACCGGCACTGTAGCCTCAAAAGCTTATTATGCTTGCTAAGATGCACTTAACTGACTTAATGCTAGGCTACCGCCATTAGCTCAGTGGTCAAAATATTCGTTCCTCTGACCTCCAGCCCGCGCAGGCGAGTTCGAGTCTCGTTCAACCCATGGATGTATGTGATTGTCCTATTATTAAGTGCATGTTAGTAGGCACAATAAGCCCTTGAGGCTGCAGTTCCAGTAAATGCTCAAAAAAACCTTAATGGTAGAACCTCACATGCACTCATAGGTTCCGTTAAAATATAACTAACGTCTAACTTTTTATTTTTTGCATTTGTAAACGTCTTGTGCAGCTTTTTCACTTTTTTTATTTCCGTATAAGCTTTTAACTTTGTTTCTAATTTATATAATAATAAAGTAATTAATTGCATATTATTCTGAAAAAAATTCTACGCCAACCCTTCCAATTCTAATAAAATGAGAACTAAATTTCCTATATAAGTGTTCAAACATTTTTTTCGTCCCAGACCAGTACAATTTTGGTCTTATTACAAATTGAAAACGTTTGTTGGAGATTTAGCTTGCATTTTGCCTTATCTGATTTATTTCTCCCTAGTCAAAACAACCGCACAGTGCGTATATCACATCACTATGTAACTTTAGAACCAACCAGAAATTTGAAATTACATCAATCTACATAGACAAATTGATGCTAATTTTCTCATTTTTTATGCTATAGTACCTGGTACTAGTTTTACAATTTATGAGCTGTCTCTGTGATCCCTTTTCTTTTATCTAAATAAAACGTTTCGCATTTTATGTAATATATTCTTATAATATGAACTGGATTTGTAACACCTTTCCCTAAAAGTTTCTTTGTTTTTCATTGGAAAGCAAGAAATAGTTGTTGCAGATATGTTTGGAGTAGTTTGTTATGTTTTCTTGGTAAACGGGTCCAGTTTATCGTATCAGTATAAAAAAAGTATAGAAGGCTGCAAAAAGTCACTGATTTTTGTGGACTTTAGACACTTGTTCTACAATGTCGACTCTTTCACTTATCGCAATGTAAAAGTCAATTTTTTTGTGGCGTAGCAATAATTTTTATCTTTCAGGTGGCAATTAACAAAGTTGAATTTAAAGTTGTTACTAGAAAGGGAAACCATTAGCAATAGATGCTGTAAAGGAGATGTGCGGTGCCCAAGCCCAGAAAATGTGGGCTATCTGATTATTTTGGAATGATACAAGCAAGTTCGTTCCGGAGGAGATTAAAGCTGCTTTGAGAAACTTAACGTCTCGCATATGACTATCTGAAATCATTTGTTGACCATCGCTAAATGATCGCTTGTACGAGCGCATTATTACTTGTGGAAAATAGAATAGTATGGTTGTAATAAAAAGTCTTAATGTCAGTTTGGTGGAATATTGGTGGTATTATGCACTTTGAATTGCAAGTATCTGAAACGTACTTACAAAGTCTACACAAGTATAAGACTTTGTTTAATCACAAACAAGGTCTTCTTAAAAAATCAACATGCCCGTTCATAGTACCACAAAGTGTATATAGTCCGAGCGATAAGTAATAAATGAAGGGAAGCACCTGGAAAGTATTTCGAAACTAATGATATTTTGTTGTTTATGGGTACTCTGTAAATTACATTCTGAGTTTTCTACCTCGAGGACCACGTGGTAACTTGGAGGGAGCCAGAAATCTCAAAATATTTTTAAAAAATTCAATTTTTCGCTTATAACTTCTAAAACATGCGTTTTTAGCAGCATATACAATGTTAAAGAACATTAAACTTTCCTTAAATTTTAATGGTCAAAAGTATTTTTTGATCCAATGGTTACCGATATACAGTGGTTCAAAGGTACAACAAAATTCTCAAATTATCAAAAATGGAAAAAAATGCTGGTTTTTCCCTTATAACTTTCATTTTTCAATATTTTTATGTAAATTATGCTAGGTGCAGAACTTTCCACCCTTTTTAGGTAACGGGGAATTATTATAATGGAATGACCTCTTATAACCCCTTCCTCAAGTGACGGGAGCAGTTACAGATGTTAGGGGATACTGAAAGACCGGTCCTTCGTGACCCCTCCCTTCACTCATAAATCTCTTCTTAACGATACTTCTTTTACATTCCTAAAGTAGAGGTTCTTTTCAGTTTAGTTTCGTTGTAGCTGATCGAAGTGAATGTTCGTTAGTGACTTCTTATTTGAGTGATATTACAACGCGTTTTTCTTGGACTGTAATTCGAATTATTTTCGTGGTAGTGCTGAGATAATATGACATCTTCAATAGTGTTAGAACGGTGTTTCATATGCGAAGAAAGTTTGGCAGAACGTGAAGTGGCTGCAGTTAAAAGAGAGGAGTTACTACGCTTCTTGACTTCAGTGTCAAACGCAAAATGTCTGAACATCAACGGTTATTGGAAGGAGTGATCTAAGTGACGCTCCCCACAGGTAGCTGGCATGATTTTGTCATATGCAAGACAGCGAGGTGATGAATGTGGACAAAAAATTGAAGACCGTAAGAGCATGTTGGATAATATGGACACAGATTTAATTGCGGTTAATGCGGAATACCACCAAAAGTGTATTCAAAATTTTTACAAAATCCTACATGTGTCCACAAAAGGGCACGACAATCTACTCCCAACAGTAGCAAGTGCCAGTTTACCTAGGACAGTTCATGAAATACCTGAAAATTCTAAGAAGAAATTTTAAGAACGCTGGCTACAAAATTTTGTCTGACAACTGGTACTTGAACAAAAAAAAGTACGGACCTGGAATTCCGATTCCATAGATGTCCGGGGCTTCTATACATAAACAAAAATTTGCGGCCACTTCCGGTCAAACCGGTCTCGAGATTTTCCGATCAGGCTGATACTTGGCGTCTGCAATTATGGTTCTTAGTTGAATACTAAAAACGTTATTTCTCTATCTATCACATACCAAAAATTATAAGGCTTGACAGATGTTAGAAAAGACAGATGTCAGAAATGACAGAAATAGAAACTTCCAGGTTGGAAGCTGCCCTGACCAAAAGTTGAAAAATAAAAGGAAGGGCAGACGGGCAGACAGACGACATTACTCTCTACGTAAGACTTCTCATTTTGTTGTATAGAAGCCTAAAAAGAAGACCCTCAAGAAGAAAAGCTCGAATTGTGAAAATTGCAGACAAAATTATTTTAGAAGACATCCGCTTTAAAATGTTCACCATTAGAGCTTACCCTCCCATTAATATTTATTATAGTGGTTTCCATCATATTGTCCACGAGACACTGGTTCTCCTCCTACATACGATCATTTTGACAAATAAACGGGATTTACTGAAATTGTGGAAAAAGAAATGTCTTGCTCTGGTACATGCCATTATGTTAGCTGTGCAAACAAAATAATTCTTGTCTCCCATTACGATTGGGGTTGCAACGTATGTTTTCAAGAAGTTTGGATTCAAACTTCTTCCTAGCAACGTTAGGATTTTTAGCTACCTATGATAAAGTTTCTAGGCTTGAAGGGTCGTATGTGCTGCAGAAAAAGAAAGACATAGTTGATGAGTCGGCCAATTCATTCGCCTAGTTTATCTTCGACAACGCTGATTTTAATATGAACACGCTGGATGGAAAAGGCACATTCCACGTTATGGGAGGAATAATGACTTGGCTGTATGGGAAGAACACATACTCATCATCAGTACCTGATTTAAATAGATTCATGGAACTGAGGATACAAGAAAAAAATACGAATGCTCCAAGATTGTGTGCCTTCCTTTTATCAATGCACTTCCAAGTGATTACGCTACAGTATATACATCCATCCTCACTGCAATGGAAGAATATAAGCGAATTAACCAAAAGAAAACATGTTTAGTCACTTTTACCCAGCTATTGTTTTGGATGTGGTTGCCTCCATTCCAGAGTTCAGCAACGTTGTCGTGAGGCTAAGAGGTTTCAACCTCTTAATGTAATTCATGGGTGCTATAGGGACGATTATTGCTGGGAGTGGTTTGAAAGAGCTGTTATGCGAGATTTTTGCAGCCAACAGTGTTGATAAGATACTGTCTGGACATGCTTACGCCAAGGCTGTACGTGCACATAGCCTAGCTTACGCTGTTTTGGGTAGTCTGATAATTGAACTTTGAGGTTAAAATAAGAAAAGTTGTTTGCACTAGATACAGTTATTGATTCTTCTTACCAATCCAAGATAGATTCTGAGGAACCAGCATTGCATATTGTAAAAATTAAATTTACGAAAGTGCTGAAAGAAATTGAAGATAGAGGCTCAACTGCTGCGGTATGGAAGAAAATACTTCCGCATGTGTACCCTTGAAAAATTTTATCAGAGCTGAACGTAGTGGGTGTAGGGTGTGCACGTATATAAATGTGTATATATCTTGAGGGAAACAGGAGGTCGCGTAAGCGGGGGGAGGGGGGGGTTTACTTTTCTATGTATTGAAATTTAGGGGCATCTAACATAATTTACATAGAAATTTAAAAAAAAAGTTATAATGCAAAAACCTGCATTTTTCTGCTAGTTTTGATAATTTGAGAAATTTGAATTTAAATCCTGTATCTTGATAACTATTACGTCAAAAATACTTTTTACCAGTGAAATTTAATACTCTTCAACTTTGTAAATAGGTGTATTTCGCTAAAAAGTTATAAGCAAAAAATAAGAAAAGTCCGCTAATTTCGAGGCTTTTCAGCTCCCCCCAGGTTAGCATAGGGCCCTCGAGGTCGAAAACTCAGATTCTACTCCACAAACGACATGCCAAAATATCATTAATTTCGGAATACTTTCCAAGTAGAAAGTGCCTGCCTGCTGGACTATATACAAAATTCTCAAACTGGGTATAATTGAGTATCCAGTTTACAGCACTAATCCTATACTTTCTAATTAAGAAGTACTTTTTATGCAGCCTTTTTGAGTCGCTTGATTAGAATTAATATTTCATAACTGGCAGAGCATAAGTATATAGTTACTGGTACAAAATATTTCCAGTATGAGTGTGTTCCAGTAATAATAGAACTAAAATAAAGGTAGTGTCAGATAGTACCATAACTTACTGAATCGCAGCAGCCGATTTATCTGAAATACTTAGCAACAATGATTACATTTCTCACTAAAAACTTTATTCCCCTTAATATTAAACATCTTTTAAATTATTACAGTGAATCTTTGCTTTCATATTCCACCGTAAAGGAATAGATAAAGCAATTTCGTATGGCCCGAGAAGTATCGAAGGCAAACCACGTCCAGGTCGATCGGTTGAAGTGCTTTAAGAAGAAAATTTCGCCCTTATAGAGCATGATATGCTTTTAAAACTAAAATAATTATCAAGGCAAAAGCTTTCCGATATAGTCATGTCGCCAAGAGCACCTTCATATAAATAAGGTTAGCGCCAGGTGACTATCTGACTGTTGTCAGCGATTCGAGAACAATAACGTGTAATCTGTTGTGAACAATTTTCAAACTGATGTCGCAACAACAAAGAAAAAGTTCTTCAATTCATTGCTATAAAATTCATTGCTATAATAAATAATCCTGCATTACAATCTCCTAGCAAAAAGAGAGGCAATAGAATGATGCAGTCCGGACTAAAAATGGACAAAGTTAACGAAAAATACCATGGCAACAAATTTGATATACAAATAATTATTATGCCAGCGTGACACTATCGAGGAAAAGAGGAATGGCATACTGAGTCGAACTGTCCAACTTCTGCAAAAAAATTCCGCTATTTATAAGATCGCAATTGTCCAGATTGCTGCAAAAAACTGTGGCTATAAAGGTCTTTCCCACCTATCCCATTGCTAGACTAGGTAACTGCTATCTATTTTCAAAACTGAAACAGTAGGAGGCTGTTTTGGAGCATTTTACAGATTAAAATTCGAAGCATTTTCCCCATAATATTACAATAATAATCTTAAAATATAATAAATGTATTTTTTATTTCTGTCGCCCCTGAAATGTAATCGGGCCGGAAACTCTTGGATGTTACCTCGCAATGATGAGCTATGATTTAAAAATAGTTGTTTTTTTTAAATCCTACATAAGAATAAAATTTTTTGCAAGTATAAACTGTTTTGTCACCTAGTGGTAGGCTACTCAAAATTCAAATTCGAACCCGCGTTGTCCAAGAATTCCATTTTCATAAATACCTAACAGAGATATATAGACCATGTTTTCAAATTTAGTGTTAAATGCCACCAGAAATGAACTATGCCAGTCTTACTAAATCAGATATTTTCTGTAGACCGACAAAACAAATAGTTTTATTGTTTTTATTATAATTTATGGGTAAAAATAATCTACAATACTATACACATGCTGCTCATACGCACAAAATACATGGAAGTTTAATAAAATTATTTTAGAAATTTTTTTCATACTATAAGTTACAGGTCAGCGCACTAAAAGCGCTAACATTTTAAAGAACATTTTATTTTTTTCGTTCAACCTTCATACAAAAACAAACTAAAAAGCATTTCGATTACTTTTAATTAGAATAATTAGATGAAGACAAATGTCTTGCAAAGAATAAAGTTTGCTAAGATATTTGCCTTTTAAAAAAGTTAA
This sequence comes from Sinelater perroti, assembly GCA_036346155.1. Classification (NCBI taxonomy): domain Eukaryota; kingdom Metazoa; phylum Arthropoda; class Insecta; order Coleoptera; family Elateridae; genus Sinelater; species Sinelater perroti. The sequence continues at coordinate 2,729,176 of JARFIY010000276.1, forward strand.
ATATTTCAGATTAAAAAAAATAATACATATAAGAGTCTAAAGTATTACTTCCAAAATAAACTTCTTAAGAGGCATTATATTTTCAGGAACTACATAATATTTAACTTGTTATTTATGTCTTTTGCCAACAATAAAAGCTATCTTAATTAATCTAAAATTAAATTTAAATTTACCTTCAAAAAAGTTCGCCGTCACGACACTCTCTAAGAAAAACGTTACATTGTGCGTTTGAGCTCACAAGGAAACTTCGGCCGTGTTTGTCGCTTTAGGCCCCGTTCTATTTACATTAACGCTCCTTCATAGCTTGAACCCAGTGCGTCGCGATACAGCTTAAACCGAGCTATTATGGGACTGATAACGCAAGTTTGAAAGATCAGAGTACCATTCAGAAGCAAACATGAAACGTTTTGCAAAGAGACTATCGACGATCCGTTTGATTATTCTCAAATTGCTCGAAGCAATTGAATTCGATAAATTCTGAAGCCTTTCTTCAGCCCACAATAACATAATGTGCTATATGTATGCTTACAATTTACTTTATTCCACACTATTTAAAGGAGCAGTGTAACCTGCTGTTCAACTAAAAAAATTTAAGAAAGTGATAATAAACAATTAATACACTAATACACTAATAAACGTTGTAAACAGTAAAGTACACTGAACACATTTTTATTGTACTTAAATGAGATATGTAATTACAAATTTTTCCTAGTACTTTTTTAAGTAAAAATTCATTTAAATTAATAGATGCAATAATATCTTAGTTACAGGTTAATTTCGCTTAACTGTGTCGTATAGCACACTATTAAAAAAACAAAATAAAACTGGAATTGGAGAGCAAAGTAGAGCGACGTTGTTAAGTAGAATATAAAGAAGGCTAGTGCCTTTTCGAGTTTTCCTTTTACATCCAAACTTTATATCTTGCGTGCTAAAAGGAAATTGTATAAAGACAGGGAGGCTCCACGGACATCAATTTTTTCTAACGAAGTAAGCAAGCCAACAAACTTAATTCCTAGTGTACATTATGCTCCACATGAAAGAAATAGAGTCCACATGAAAATACAAAAAGTTGTTATCTGGAAGTAAGCAGATCAGAACAGAAATGATAAATGAACTATTACTACAAAGCCAACCTCGTTTGTTTTTCAAATATAAAATGAATAAAACATGACCTCCGGGCTTTTGTAAAACATGAAAATAGAACCCCTACAAGAAAATAAGTTTTAAAATTCCTTATTTCGAAATAATAAAATAAAATTAAGCGATATTTGTTTTTTTCTTGTCGTAATATACTATGCGTCTATTTTTTAAAAATTCATTTATATAATCCCTATCTCTAACTGTCTATTTCTTTAAGATAGTTAACAAAACTATGGTGGCCTGTACGTGTAAAGGGAATAAATTATTAAGAATCTAACGATTTTATTTAGGGTCTATTCCATCTATAACGTACAAAAAAGTGGTCCTATATAATTTAATAATTTTTTTTAAATTGTAACTGTACACCATTAATAGACGATATAAAAAATTAGTAAATAAGTACAGAAGACATGGTAAACTACCCCTTGTAGATTGAAGTAAGAATGGTATTTTATATTTGTTGTAGAAAGCACCCAAAAGAGGTAAGACAACCCTCGTAGGTTAAAATTTCTTTCTAATAAAGAAAACTCAGTCACGATACCTCGAAATCGACGGAACACAGCAAGACTACCTACCTAAGAAATAAAAATGAATCCTAAATAAAATCTGACCAATTAAACAACTACTACCAATACTAAACAGGTACAAAATGCAAGTCACTAGGACAAGACTCATACAGCGGAAAGGAAACGGGTGGTTATGGGCTATATGTAGCTTTCATACTGAGCAATGCGGTAAAAAACGCCATCATCGACTTCAAACTCATCAGTGCAAGAATTTGCATCCTTACGGTTAAAAATTTAATTCTTCAATATGTAGAAGAAAGAGATAAATATGAGAAGAAACCGTTCTACCAAATGCTGGATCAAACCAACAATATAATCTCTTCGAACAACACAAAGATCATTATTGGAGATCTAAACCCAAAGCTAGGGAGAATAACACTACCGGTCAACCATAGGATAGCACAGAGTTCAACGATAATGGAAAAGACTAATAAAATTTACTATAAGTAAAAACATGTCTATCAGCTCAACATATTTTCCACATTTTAACATCCATAAACACACATGAAAAACTTTCAATCACATCAACCACCTAGCTATCCAAAGAAGATGAGCTTTAAGTGTATTGGACGTCAGACCATATTGTGGAGCCAATATTCTCCAACTATTATTTAGTGAACATCATTTTTAGAAGAAACAGCAAAGCAATAACAAAAACCTAAAAAAAAATTACACTAAAAACATATTAAAAAAAATAGGAAAAACCTAAGCCTAAGGGTATGGAGTACATTAGGGAAGCAATTGTAGAAACAGCAGATTCTACAATAAAATAGGCTCGTGAAGCATGCTGTAGGTAATTATTTGATAAAGAATGTGAAATACGAATAAAAGATAAAAACATAAACTACAACACATCCATAACAAAACCCTTAATAGCCTCGAGGACTAAATCTGAGGAAGCCAGAAAAACAACAAACAAGAACGGTGTAATACCGTAGAGGAAACTTTTTACAGCGGTGCAAAATAGTAACTGTCACTTCCGGTTGCCGTTAACCGATTTAGCTGAAAATCAATCCCATGAAAGGTACTGACCTAAGATGTGTGTAAGGCAAGTTTGAAGTGAATCCGTTGAATAGAACGGAAGTTATAGTGTCTCCAGACACATATACAGACAGACAGGATCATAATCTCATTAACTTTCTACTATAAGCTCCACTGTAGAAAGTTAATAAACTATTTAGAAGAAATGAGAAATTTACCATTAATGAAACTCCTAAGCTTACAAAAATACTTTGGGAGTAACAATATCAAAAAAATATATCAGCAAAAAATAAATCGAACGGAGATGGAAAAAATGCTAAACTCCAAAGAAAAACAGAACTTACAAAAAACAAAGAATTATCTAACACTAACCACTAACAGAGCACCTGTAATCAACAATATACTACCTCAGCTATTAAAACAGGAAGGAGCAAATATTACGACAGCGATGAAAACGTGACATGCAAAATAAGGATAACAGGAAGTATGAAAAACAAATGGAGAAACAGCATTATATGCCCGATACACAAAATAAAGAGGCAAATTTGACTGCAAAAACTTCAGAGGCACCTTACTATTAAACATAGTTTACAAAAGATTTAACACCATTTTGAAAAACAAAGTACAATTGTTATCCGAATACATTATAGGTAAATACCTGGTACTATATAGTATTATAATGGATTTTAACATCCCATTTAGACTGATTATACTAACACCTTTGGAAGAAACACATACACTATTAAAGAAATACATATGTACAATTCGATTCGACTGATATCAATGAGAAGAAAACAAAATGCTCATATATACTAGGAGTAATAAAGGAAGAGGTTAGAACATAACAATAGCGAATCAGAATTTCGAAATGATAAATAATTTTATATACCTGAGTGCCAACAGTTCCAACAAACTTTACAAAATAAAGGAGAGGATTTATACCAGAAACAAACCATATTACATTTATATTTAAATTGATCTACGGACACAGAAAAACAAAACTGAGATTCCACAAAATTATATTTAGACCAAAGTGGCTCAGGCGGCTGAGGCGCGCACTGCGATGCGGACGTTTCGGAGTTTTGTGATGCCCTATAGGGTAGCCTACATTCACTCAAACAAGGGGCAACAATAACGACCATCTAAGGCGCGGTACTTGCCACATCGCCCCGCACCAGAGATGGTGTGCGACGACCGGGCAAAGAAGACAAACATATGAGAGCCTTAACCTCTCATTCGCAAGTCGTGCTCTCACACGGAGAGTTAGAGCCGTGCCAAAAAAACTGTGTTATGGAGGTGGGACATGGATATTGTTACAAAGAGGTGCTACAGAAAACATAGATCAATTAAGGATGGCGACCTGCGAAAAATTAGATATAATCACGAGATATATCACCTTTTATAGGAAACTAATTCCGCAGCATCCATTAGACTCAGAGATTTCAGTTGGCTGTACATACTTAACGAATGAGTGAGTCAACGATAGTAATAAATATATTCAAAGACACACCAGAAAGTAAAGAACCAGTAGGAAGACCAGGGCTATGCTGGCAAAACAAAATAAAAGATCATGATATCAGCCAAAGAGGCCAAAGTCCGATTTGGATTGTAGTGTCCTTCAATGAATGGATAGAAGGATGTATTAATGGATATGATAATATATCTCACGTCAGCTTCATTCATTTTGCCTTTTCTGAAAAACTATATGCGGTACAGAACTACCGCCAGCAGAAGACAGTACCTTTACGATTTATCCATTTTTGACACTTTTCATGCACGTTTGCTATTAATTTGTCCATCTAATTACAGTGAATCTACAAAATTTCTCTCCCCTCTATCCAATAGTTGACATACATAATACATTTTTATCGTCCCTCGTCAATTACACAAAAAATGTTTTAGGAGAAATCATATTAAGCTAAATGATGTTTATTGTGTTTTCTACACTTTAACAAATTATGTAATCTCCTTTATAGTATAGTAAAAACTGGTTTCGATTATACTTTACTTGATGGTTGTTAATCGTTTATAAAAACTTTAAACCCTGAGAAAAAAAATTTTGCGCATTATTTCTTTACATTACCTTAAGAAGGCTGTTTAATATGGTCCTCTTTTCATTTGATTACATAAAGTGAACGTTAACTGCAACAACAAACGTCAATAATTCCTGATGGTAAAAATAACAAGAAAAATAATTAGCCATCTTCATCACGGTTGGATCTAGATCAATAAAACCTGATGCAATCGAAACTAGAGATCATTCTAGGCGCAACCATATGTCGATCATGTCGATGCGCCATTAATTTGTAAAGTCATTCAACTTTATTATGCTTAAGATGATCTAGTTTCCATTGCATCAGGTTTTATTGATCTAGCTCAACAGGAACTTTTCTGTGGAAGATAGCTATCGCTTTTTATACAAAGATATGTCCAAAAATGCATTTGCCCTATGATAAGTAAAAATATTGTTCTTCATAATGATGGTTCTTCGTTTGAGTATTTTTCACTTTTATATCTGATTCTAATGAAACATATAACGTAAAGAACTTTTAAATTTTAAATTTTTATTTATCTCAGAAAAAAATAACTTACAAGTGTGAATAGATAATTTTTTTAAGAAAAAATTTTTATTAGTAGTCTCCCCAAGAGGTTGCTCTTATTATCAGTTATACTTTTAGTAGAGATGGAATTATCAACCAACGCAACAGTTGTTTGTCGGCAAATACGCCATGGAATGCTTGGTATTTAACATCAACAACGGTTTAGTATCAAGATTTGCACTGGGATAACAACCTAATTGGATTATACGTTTTTTAACGTCTTCAATCTATTTGCAACTCCTGAAGGACACTGCCTTTATTACTTGAATATGCATCACTGGCAGTAGGACAGGTCATGTAGTTGATGCATAATGAGGCGTCATTGGACTTAAACCCCTTTAACCGCTCATCTGTCTAATGTGGCTATTTCTTTGTTACGACAAAACAGTACAACCTCAAAATCAGCTAAAGAAATAGAAATTTAATGTTAGAAATGATTTTACAACATATATCATAGAAATTGTAAATTTTACAATTTTGGGTGTGATTTTAAATAGAAAAAAATTTCTGGACAAGCTTTGACGGTGTTAAATTACAAACGTTATCTTAGTAAAAAGGATCAAAAGAATAAAAGTTTCAAACTAAGAAAATTAAGAAATCAAAACTTGTGAGCAAGAACATCAATCATCAAACTCGAACAGAAAAAGGAAAATTAAAAAATAAAAAGGAGACAAAAAGATAGGATGTCGCTACATCATCTCATTATAGCAATGGTGTTTATTTAGACACCAAAATAAACCTAGTAAAACAAATAGACAACAACAAATATGTACTATCACCGTTTTAATCAGGACAATCAATGCATCACACCAACACTTTATTTTCAAATATCATCAAAATCATGAGCATCAAAACTAATTGTTGAATTTATGTGGTGTTTGACTTACTAGGGATGGTAATGTGTAAGTTAAGATGAAGATTGTTTTTCCTTAGGTAGCATTTATATATAAAACTGGTAATTTCAAGAATACTTTTCAAATATTTTAAAACACCATAAAAAGAAAATATGGGTGCTAGTTTGATAAATTAAAAGACGAGTTCTTAAAAATCCAAAAATTTGAAATGTTCAGACAAGATGAGTTGATTTAGATAGCCTGGTGTCTACTTAACATACTTATATCAAAGGGTTAATAAAAGTAGACTAATTTTTGCTAATTATCTAACTATAGAACTGAAGAAAATTAGTGTTTCTTATCTACCGAGACCTACTCAATAAGAGCTCTAGGACAATATTATTAATGCTTTTGCTGCAGAATAGACAGATGAGCTTGTTACAGACAGAACCTATAGGAAATCAGCAACTTTCAGTTACAGCAAAGGAATTTCAATATGCAAAAGATTCTTTGTTGAAGTTAAAACACCAGCTGTACTGCTTTAATTTGTGGTTCAAAGATGTCTTATGTGATACAAAAGAATTATTTGAAAATTTAGTGATTTCGTGTTGGACATAAGCTTCTGTAATATTGTCGATATTTTCGAAGCAGTTGCATTCTTATTATCATGCCTAACCAAAAACAGCATGTGTACGAAAATGAGATAAGTCATTAAAACCTTGAACAGACTAATTAAGAAGTTAAAGCTCCTAGGCAATATCACTGACAACAGTTTAATTTCTGGTCTACAAATCGATTTGAAAATCGTCGTCTTGTACTGAGAATTACTTTGGATCCAGACTAACATTAGTATTACCCAGAGAGTTGGTCGAAAATGGCCTAATGTGAAACATTTGATTTCCGAGGAAGTAAAAACAGAATGTAAAAATAAAAAACTGCTAGAATACCAATACTAAATTCAAAAATCTTGTGATTACTAAGTCGATTTTTGTAATAGCGTCATTAAAACGCGACATCGTAAGACTCTCGGTCTGAATGACTTAAGTCAATAGCAGGTAACAGTTACCATTCCTCTTCTAGAAAAAAGTTAATTTACAGGATACCAAGGAAAAAGTTTTATTTGACGATTCAAGTTTATTAAAAAAATCTGCTGCATTAGCACCTGCAACCCGAATTACTAATCCTCGTCTACAATTTCTTGTGTCATCTGGTGTTTACATTGGGATCGGTACCAGGATAGATTTACGAAACCAAGAAAATTCTTCACTATTTATATTTCCAGGGTAGCGTCTATTAAACAGAAATAAAGATGTCAAAAATAATAAATCTAAAAAGCGAAAGCAGCACAAACCTAATCAATATTAGCAATACATAATACTACAGCACTATGAATACTATCAAAAAAACCTTTAAATCACTACAAGCAAACGTTTATCGATAATGAAAAATAATGGTGCATATAAAGCAAAATTGAATGAGTTACAAGTGTCAGTATAAATGCTGTTTAAAAAGAAAAAAGGCAAAAATATAGTAAGAGACATGTTTTTTATTGTTATTTTATTGTCTTTATCAATAAGGAAATAAAAAGATAAAAATATCGGAGTGATCTGTAACAAAACAGAAAATGATCAACAAGTATGTAAACAGAAAAAAAGTCAATCAAATGAAAAACTTCTACCATTTGAAATTGAAAAACAAAAGAGGAAACGCAACAACTGCATGAGGCAAAATATGTCATATTAAGATTATTGAAAGATTATGTCTCATCGGGAAAGTGTGGGAACCTTATAAATCTCCTCCAATCTGACTTGTTGCTAGAAAGAGTACATATGTCAAATATTTGATGAATTGCAGCACCTTCTATTTAAAAACGAAACTACGTAATTTGAGACACTTTATAAAGATACCAAAATAATTTATTCAAAAACAATGAACCTAGAAAAGAAATAATAGCACTCATGTACATTTACAACTACGACTTAGTTACTGGCCTAAACAGATGAAAACTGCTGAAATTATAATGATCCCAAGGCCAGGAAAAGATCCAACGATAATCTCATCATAGCGCCCTATAAGTCTCTTGCCTACTATATAAAAGATACTCGAAAGCTTTTTACTTTTGAGAATTCACTTAGACATACATGCCGAAGATCGGATCCTCACCATCAATTTGGATTTATACTACTCCACTTAACGACGCAGCAAGCTCACCGCATAACTCAAGTAATAAACCAGGCATTTAAACAAAAAGATTATTACACTACAGTCTTCCTAGATCTTAGCCAGGCCTTCTGGCATGCTGGGTTGCTTTATAAAATCAAGGAGTTTCTTCCATCCAAGTACTTCAGCTTGCTAAAATCCTACCTAGTAAACCAAAGTAAATGGAGAGGTGTCTTAAAACAACCCAATAAAATCAGGGATCCCACAAAAAAGCGTGTTAGGCCTGATCATGTACGTATTTCATACTACCAACATCTCTTCTAGCAGAGATAGTATCACTGGAACAATTACGGACGATACTGTTATTGTTGCCACACACAAAGATCCAATCAGAGTCTCTTAAACATTAGAAAACCACCTAGATTAGCTGCAAAGCTGACTCCACCAGTAAAAGATTAAAATCAACAAAAAAAAATCGCAACACGTCACCTTTACATTGAGACATGAGCAATGCCCACCGATATACATAAACAACACAGAAATACCAAGAACTTCCTGTGCGAATTATCTAGGCTTCCACTTGGATTCCAGACTTACTTGGAGGTCACATAATTGAAAAGAGAAGGCAAATAGACCTCAAAACCAAATAATTATATTAGCTGCTGGGGAAACACTCCAAATTGTCCCTGGGAAATAAACTTCTTGTATATAGGACTCTCATCGCACCAATATGGAAATATGGCTGTGCTAGCAAATTCAGTGTAGATATAATTCAACGATGTCAGTCTAAAATTGATCAATGTACCTTGGTACGTGACGCACCAAACGATACATGAAGATCTACGAGTACCATATGTCACGGACGTTGTCCTAGCTAGCAGTATAAAGCACCACAACAGAATCGCAAACCACACGAATCCTCTACTCCAACCACTACTTTAAGTACCTGTAGGAAAGAGATTAAAGAAGAACTGGTCAGCAGACCTACTAGGTAACTGAAGATTTCCTTACTGAAGATCTCCTTACTGGAGTGCGGTCTGAAAACACCATTTTTAGAGCTCGTAAGACAACACATTAGCCTATAAAATTTATTGTAAAATAAAAAAAACAATTAATCATGCCTTAAAACACAATATGTAAGCAACATTTGAATATTAAGTGCATATTATCACTGAATAATAAACTGAAAATTTTCTTGTACGAAATTTTTGTCAACTGTTTTCCTATAGATTTTTTAGAGGCTTTGAAAAAGCAGGATGGCTGACAAAACTAGCAAATATGCAAGTATATATTTTTTATATGTAATTGATGTAATTTTTAGTTTTGAACGCCAGTGCGGTCAAACACCCGATGCGCTTGGCTGCGATGTGGATGAATCCGGGTTCAATTCTACACTCAGATGCTTGCAAGTGGCCTATTCAGCCACTAAAAATAATTGAGTACCTTCGTTCGCTTCGAACAAGGTATAATAATAGCGATCGTTTAAGGTGTGGTACTTGCCACATCGCCCTGCATCAGAGATGGTGCGCGACGATCGATCAGTGAGGGTGGACATATAAAAGTCTTGACCTCTCAGTTTAAAAGGCCACTATTATTGTTAATTTTTAGTTTTTCCTACTTCTATAAAATGAAATAAATTAAATTTAAATGTTTGCAAGTTTTTATTTATTTCGGATCTCTTTTAGTTGATATAATGGTAAATCAGAAGAGGCAGCTTGTATGCGACAAAATACATATTTACGGTTCACACAATTATTATAGCTAAAAATAGTTTTTAAACATTTTTTACCTTTACTTTTAAAAATCTCAACGTGGAGCTATCGCCACCGCCTTGTTTTTAGACATAGTTGAGAAGTCGTAAACTGAAATTAATTTGTTTCCATAAATGACATATCAAAACGTCTATGTTTATCTTGGATAAGCCAACGCAATTTTTGTGTATGTACTCCGTGCAGACTAAACACGAGCTTTTATAAGAAATTTCATTCATCTGACACACTTTACAAAATTATCTTTTCTGTCTGTTTTTTGTTTATCATCAATTTTGGATTATTTATCTTTGAATTTTAAATCTTGTTATAGTTTTACGTATTGCCGTAGCTTTAGATATTGACTTTCAATTGTTTTATATAAAAATCTATCCTATTTGCCGACACATCTGCACTGCTTAAAATGTTTTCATTTTTAGATGATTTTAGAATCTGCAGTCTTCAATATTTTCGTTATTAGTTTATCGAGTTAACAGGTTAGTGTAAGTAACGTCGTCAAAATAAAGATTTTAGAAACGAACTGTCTTATGGTTATCACCAGGAGAGTCGCTTAAATGATCTTCTGTAATTATGTTTAATTGTATAGTTGCTAGCATTTTTCGAACTTGATCTTTCATTGGTTATCAGTTTGATCTTACAATGTAATCAGTAACTTTAAGCTTATTTAACTTGTGGATCAGGTTTATGCTTTATATTAATTTTATTTTAGAATTTCGATTTAAAAATCCATTAACCAGTTTCGTATAGCCATTATATACATAGCAAAAAAAATTAAAAAGAAAATTTCAGAGCCTTTAATGTCAAAGATAATTTTACTTCCACTACTTTATAACAAAGTTTATTTAATTCATGAATACTAGGTGCTTTTTATGTTTCATTAATAACTTACTTGTTTCGTTATTATCAACATATCTGAAAGAAGTCCTTTTATATATAAAAAAAGTTCTAAAAACTATTATATATAACAGGATGTTCTATTACAAATAGTTTTGTATAAAGTTGACTATAATATCGTTCAATATAATTTTACAAATCCTATAATATTACAAGAAAGTAATGTTTGCATTTCTTATTTCACAAGCTGCGTCCTACAACTAATAAGATTATTGCGGAAAATTCATTTCATTGAATATATGTTTATATAAACTTAACATTCTTAAAAATAATATTTATAGGCATCAATACATCGTTGCCAACAATTTAACACGCATTATAGTTCGCCTAGAAGAATTAAACTGGAATCTCTTTCAGAACACTCGTCACAACAATGTGTACATTTGTAACAGTACCAAAATTGTCTCTTTTGGAACTAAACCTGAACTTAAAAAAATCTATAAAATGTTTTTCTTTTATTTGTCTGTCGATGCCTTGGGAATTCAGTAACAACATTCCACATTTGCAATTCTGTATTAAAATAAGTGTCTCTATAAATTTTTCGATTGGAAGGCAACATTTTATTTCGTATTACTGATTAACACTGGCTGCATTGTACCTATGATTATATAATCTCTTGATTTAGAAACATATTTTTATAATGGATAGGTAGCTTTTTGACAACGCTATCCGTAAAGTGAAGATGATTGTGATACCAGTTAATCGCACCTTCGTCAAATCTCTGTCCTCTATGTGTTTCTTTTGCGATTGAAACACATATTAAATGGGGCTATAGAGAGCGTGTCCTAGTGTAGCCCAAAACAAGTTTTTAATTTGTTGTCAAGTTTGACTAGCTGTATCCCATACAGGCAGTTTTCGTAAAGCTAGATAACGTTTCTAATTAAAAGATTTACGCGTTTTCTGGCAAAAAGAAAATTTGGCTTTGTTCAAAAATTAACAGCTGACAGAAGTATTTCCTTTAATCTCGATGGTCTTTGGACGATGCTCTTGACCTTTATTTTCAAAGGCTTTTCATCATTCCAAAACGTTAAGCGAACATTTAAAAACATTGTTTTCAAACTATACCTTATATTCAAAATGTTGAATGGAAATACATGAAACCAATCTCACAAAGGAAATTGGCTGACATAATAAAAGCGCTTCCAAATAACAAAGCTCCTGGGAAAGACAAAATTACCAACATCACACTCAAAAGTCCTCACAAGAAAAGCGTTGGCTTATTTATCAAATCTTTTCAATTAATGCCTCAGAACCTATTGTTTTTCAAGCAAATGGAAACGGATGCACACCTATTACCTTTCTAACGGCCATCTCTAAAGTGTTTAAAAAAACAATTAACATGAGACTCAGTGATGAAATTACTAGACTGGAACTCATGCCGACATTTCAATTTGGGTCCAGAAAGGGATACCACACTTATCATCAGTTGCAATGCATTGTCGAAATAATAGAAAAGAGTCATGAGATGAAACAATACACTGCTGCTGTATTTATATATTTAGCTCAGGCTTTTGATAGGGTTTAGACTGAAATTCTCTAATACAAAATTTCTCGATTAGACATTCCCGAATATTTAAAAGCAATACTGTTTTCATGTCCTGAAGGTCGCTCATTCGCAGTAAAAACACACGTATCTATCTCCTCAACAAGATCCATCAAAGTGGGAGTGCCGCAAGGCAGCATATTAGAGCCTATCTTATTTAACATACTCCTACATAACATTCCCAACACCGATGCAGAGCTAGCATTATATTATGATGATATGTGAGCAGTAGCTCAACTACAAAACGCAACGAACTTATGAAATTAAGTCCACTGACACTTCTATCTATAATTTTTTAGTTTTAACCACTCTCTTTCGTCTAACATCTAGTGTTCAAAGTCATAATTTCCTTTTATAGACTTCTCATGTAATAGTGAACTCGGACAGTCATTCGACAACTCTTTTAATGATATAACTGATTAAAATAATATAAAGTAACCAAACTTAAAACGCATGTCTTAAATCAACATTTCTTTGTAGTTTATTCGAGTTATTAATTGATACTGATTTTCATTTTGTAAAAATGCAAAAGCTCGTTGGTGGTTGCTTAAAGCCCTAGAAGCACGTTTACAAGAAGCTCTGTCTGCGGAGTTCCAACTAGAACTTCGTGGCCATAAATTCTTTTGAAATGCTCTACTTATCTTTTATAAAAATGCGTGCAAGCCTCGAACAGCGACAGCTGGAAGTAAAAGTGGATTTACAGCATTCGTCCTGCAGTCCTTGCCGGAAGCAGAAAACCATTACGGGAGATTTACAGCAATAATTAGAATTACACGGCTCTGTCTTTAAATCACAATTACAGCTTAAGGAGATTTACTCGCTGACGTTCCATTCAGCGGTCGGATTAGTGGGGCGCCATGTTCGGAGTGCAGATGCGCCGGGGATTCCAGCTCCGATAAATTAATTCAGCTGATGCGGTAATGAATGCCGCGAGTAATAGCAGTATTGTTTCCGCATAACAGCTCCTAACAGAAGTGCAAGGCAGACAACAAAATGTAAATCATTTCCCGAAGTTGACTGCAGTTCAACAAACTTAACTTAAGCTGCGGTTAAATTTCAGATTTTAGTTTCAAATGCAGAATTACAAAAATTGTAATGTTTGGTAATATACAATATGATCTTTAATTATTTATGAATCAGAAAACACCAAAGATAAAACAGTTTCTGTTAACAGCAAAGTATATTTTAACTTTTTTGTTGGACACAGTTTAAAAAAACCTCCCAAAGCCGTTGAATATCTTTAAAAAGAGTCATACTTAATTTGCAGAAAGGAGGTAAGCTACTATTTGTTTACAAAATAATAAAAATTACTAATTCTATGAATCTTTTTTTATTTTTATAATTTTTGTTAGAGCTTTTTTCATTTTTTGGTACATATTACACTGTTTCCTATATGGGGTTGCTGGTCTGCCAGGTGGTGAATAAAAAAATGTCTCCAAAATATGGGTGGTACCGAAAAAATCAAATACCCTAGGCGTACCAAAATTAGCACACTAGCGTTAGATTTCCATGTTAGAAACGGCTAAATAGAAATACTTTTGTGCCTTAAAGCAGAGGAATCACTATGAGTGATCAGTGGCATAGGATCAGGCACGCAATAAAAAACCAACTGATATTATTTTTCCATAATAACATTATGGACATAAATATAAACAATGTTAGGCTTAATTCACCGGGCCAATTGTAAAGCAATGGATAACTGAAAGACGCATCCACAGCTCAAGAAAAAACATCTATATATGGAATGTGAGAGGCTGTTTACAGGTTTAGTAAATTATAAATGATAGAAGAAGGAGAACATAACAGTGGACAATATCCGAAACACATTGGAAAGGCTCAGACATTTTGATACATTAGACTACTCTATATACATCTTAGGGCAAAAAATAGAGACACTAGTGAGGCAGCATTTATTGTAGATAAATACTTGACAAAATGTGTTGAAGATCATGAACCGATCTCAGCTGAGGACTTACCAAGTTAACGATTTTCTAAGTTATCCAACTTTATGCATCTGATTCAAATTCCCATAAGGAGGAAGTGGATAAATATATTTTAAAACGATCTCATCACCAATTCGTAGTAATTATTGACTTTAAATTTTAACTCCAAAACATCCCAGAAAAGTACTAGCTTAATAAAAAAAAACTAGATAGAAGAGAGATTTATATAGTTTGTAGCTCATAATGATCTATTAATCAGTGACACAAGTTTTAAACACCATCGCCGACAACTCTCTACTTGGACCTCAATGTCCGGGGAACATAAGAATCGAAATTATTTCATTTTAGTAAGGACTAGATGCAAAACAAAAATCACCAATTCTGGAGCAAAACTAGAAACAATTGTTTATTCTGACAATAAATTATTATAAGTAGAAATAAAGATAAAACTATACATAACAAAGAAACAAAATAATAGAAGAAGGAATGTACCAGTCGGTGAAACTCTTTAACAACAACTTCAAAACATTGGTCTCCTAAATCTAACAGATGACCTAGAAGAACTACCATGTACTAATATGCAAAGGAAAAGATAGCGAAAAGAATAACGCAATGCAATCAACAGAGTCAGATAGAGCAAGAGAATCTCTAAATGATGGTTGATATCTTGGCCTTAATAGACGAAAGCAAACAACGGATAATGTCGAAAAAAGACACAAATACACACATCATTGACAAAACTAAAAAAGATTTGGCCAAAAATCAAAAATGCTAGAAGAAGCAAAAATAATCATATCAACAAAATATGTAAGAAACAAGAAATTACCCAAAAAATAGAAGAACTCAAGAGCTACATGATAGGGTTAAGCATCTCACCAAGAAATTCAAACCATGCATACAAACAATAAAAAAGAAACATGGATAAATCGTCACCGACACAGAAGTAAAGCTTGGACGAAGTACTGTATAAAACTTTATAACTGAAATTAATATTCACAATAACATGCTAATCAAAAAGTACCACATATACTAAAATCAAAGCTAAAAAAGGCGATTAAAACTTTGAAAATTATAAGGCATCGAAATCAGATAATATAATCGCCAAAGTTCTAAAAGTAATGGAAAAACTCGAGTATTAACATCATCCGTTAAATATGCTTTTCGTATGGAAGACGAGAACATGGCTAAGTAAACGGTGCGAATCGATGTTTATAAAAAACTACAATAACTATAGAGCCATATTATTAATCAATGATACTAGTACACTTATGTTACAAATAATCAGCATCCGACTAAAATCTTTTTCACTACCTAAAATATCAAAAAGTAAACCGGATTTATACCAAGAAAGAACTCCTCTAAACAAATATTAAACGTTAAACAAATTTTCAAAAAAAAATCACGAGTTTACAAGTGGTTGTAAGGCACAGCATGTGTGTATGTACTCTGGCTTCGGCGGCCGTAGAAAACACACACACACACATGCACACACGCGCGCGCGCATACACAAACACACACAAACGCAAACACACACAGACAGGCACACACACACACACACACACACACACACACACACACACACACACAGAGAGAGAGAGAGAGAGAGAGAGAGAGAGAGAGAATGTTCTAGAACATTCGACGCGCGCATGTGTATGTTCTTATATATATGCTTTAATGAAATGAAATAGTTCACAATTGCAAAACGTATTGAAACTACACATAATCGGTTGCGAACTTTTACATTGTAGCGTTTGGAAATTCGACTGTGTAGCCTATCTTTTTTATTTATAGGAGTAGGTTTACTTTTAATGTGTCTACGGATAGATCTCATCGAGAGGAACACGGAAATACCAAAAAATCTCTTATCGCATCATGAGCACCAAAGTTAACTGAATATACAAATAACTATTTATAATAAAAACCAAACGAAGAATAAGTATAACTCAAAACACAGCCACGAAATTAAGTAGAAGAGGCAAAAATAATCATATCAACAAAATATGTAAGAAACAAGAAATTACCCAAAAAATAGAAGTACAAACAAAAAAAAAAAGTAAATAAAAAGAATACCAAAAAATAAATACTAATTTAAGATTAAAAATTAAACAAATTCAAACAAAAACGTTCAAAACAATTTCCCAAAATTCCTGAAATGGTGACACTTGATACAAAGAACTACTAATCAGGCCGACAACTTTTTGTTTCAAATCAAATTTTCAAATAAACCTAAACAAATGGGATCAAAATAAAAACCAAAAAAAAAATAAAACAAAAAGAATCAAAAAAAAAAAAATTTAATAATTCAATGGAAAATAAACGTCCATAAACAGGGACTTTCAACCTAAGCGTTCAACCAATCATATTCTTAAAAAAATAAACCTTGAAAACAAATTTTAACTATACTCATGAAAAATTAAACGAACCAAATCCCTCAAATTATTTAACAATTCCCACCATTGTTATAACGAAATATTAAAATATTCAGTTTAAGCGCATAAAAACCAAACTTAAATAAAAGAATTACGCCAGCTGCTCTTTACCCCAAAAATCTCTTCAAATCAAAACCTTGTGAGGTATTATAAATGGAGAATGAAATTAACCAAGCTAAATCGGTCCAAGTCACGTTCACTAATCGACGAGCAACCTGTCCACCTGTAAAATCAACAACATATCCGTCCTAAATCTGAAGTGAAATACCTGGGACTAACCCTAGACCAACGATTAACATGGAAAAGCCACATCAAGACTAAACGTAAGCAAATGGACATCAAACTTCGACAAATGTATGGTTCTTGGACGAAAATCAAAACTGTCGTTAAATAACAAAATTCTGTTATACAAATGTATAATCAAACCTATTTGGACCTACGGGCTTCAGTTATGGGAGTGCTAAACCATCAAACCTGGCAATCATAAAAGGTTTCAGTCTAAAGTTCTCAGAATCCTGGCAGATGCTCCTTGGTATGTCAGTAATCTCACACTTCATACGACTGAAAATTCCAACCATCAAGAAGAGATCGAGCCAGTGTTATTAAATACCAAAATCAAATAATCAACCACGACAACGCTCTGGTAGAGCAGTATATGAAAGCGGTCCAAACACAAGAAGACTCCACAGAACCTGGCCTCAAGATTTAATATAACGAAGATGAAATCATCCAAAGGTAAAGCATTAGTGAATGCTTCCCTTATGCACTTTGTATTACATTTATCGCATTTACTTAATACTCCTTTCCTCTGGAAGTAGATTGTAAATATACTATTATGTCAATAAAAAAAAATATTAAACGTTAAACAAATTATCGAAAAAACCCACGAGTTTAATATAAAAACCTATTTGTTTTTCATTGACTACACTAAAAACTTCGACTACGTAAAATGACATTAACCGTAGCCAACACTTCAAAGTATAGGAGTTTCCCGTCCCCTTACATCTAACACAAATTCTATATAAAAATAAGCATGCAAAAGTAAGAGTCAACAAAGTATTGTCAGGCGTATTCAGGACAGGGGCAAGAGTAAGTCAGATTTGAACTCTATTCCCATTACTATTCAACGGATATTCAGAGTATATCAAGAAACGAGTTTTGAATAATTCGAATAGAGGTGCCTCCGTTGAAAACATAAGCTATTTAAGGTACACTAATGATATAACTATCATTACAACTAGTAATAACAAACTTGAGAACGTTGCGACAAAGTTAAATATTAAAAACAAAAAATATAAGCTAAAGCTGAATAGAAGTACAATAAAGGTAACGTAATTGAATAACTGAATTTGAAGCAGTGAAATAATTCGTGGTATTGCTCGTAATAAAGGAGGATGTGACAAATGAATCAAACGAAAAATAAGTATAACTTAAAACACAGCCACGAAATTAAGTAGAATCTGGAGAGACTCGGAGATCTGAAAGCAACAAACTCAAATTAATAAAACACTTGTGTTTCTCATAACCACACACACTGCCAAAACCTGGACAATTAAAATCGTCACACAAAGAAAAGTAAATGCCTTTGAAATGTGAGTTTATAGACGAATGTTAAGGATATCTACGACTTAACATCAAGCCAATACATTGATCTCAAATCAGCTTAAGAATACAGCACGTCCTTCTACCAAGATCAACCAAACATAGCTTCGATGCTTTTGTCGCATTTCCAGAAGAAATGGATTAGAACAACTAATGGTGAAAGGAAAAATACACAGGAAGCACCCAAAAAGATTTTGCTGTAGATCCTAATAAATGAATTTTATAATTTTAGATTCTTGTAAATTAAGACTTTGCTATTAAGCCACAATTGTGATAAATTCCCAATTTTCTAGTGCACTTTGCTTAATTAATGACATAGTTGTTTTTGCTTAATAAATATTTGTTTTTTTGGTCTATTGCTGATATAGATAATTTCCTTGATATAACTGATGTCTATTTAAAGTGATAGATT
Source organism: Sinelater perroti (assembly GCA_036346155.1). Lineage (NCBI taxonomy): Eukaryota > Metazoa > Arthropoda > Insecta > Coleoptera > Elateridae > Sinelater > Sinelater perroti. Next base: position 2,748,048 of record JARFIY010000276.1, read on the forward strand.
TGTAACTGTGACTTTGATAGTTTTAGTTCAAAAATAAAAAATGCAAACTATAGAGGTTTGTTTTAGTATAATTTCAGAACTAATTTTGATAATTTGTTAAATTTGAGCAGTTGTATGGAATCGAGCGTTATTGAAAAGCAAGATAATGTTTATAGTTAGGTGTCTATAAATAACCCAACAAAACACTATTAGAACAAGAGATCTTAGCAATCTTTACCACAAATGAACCTACTCTGCTCATTGGAGACGTAAACTCCAAAAACACCATTTGAGGATGTAGAGCAACAAACCCCGCCGGTACCAAACCCTATGACCTAACATCAACCTTATGCTTTTTAAATAGAAGCCCCTGACCGAACCCACTTATCACCCCTACAGAAATGATCAGCAACAGGACATCAAAGTCATTTTTGCTTGTAAAAATTTTAATAAGCAAGCTCTATAACAAGTACTAGACTCGGACTAAATGCTGAATTCATCCCCGAGCCTAGATTAATTAATAGTAAACTGAGAACTCTATAGCGAGTATCTAAATAAACAACTGAAGTACTCTAACAATCTCTAATCCAATCCCCATATAGATGAAACAATTATACACATAACAAAAAGCAGAAAACGCACAAACAATAAGTCGTCACCTGAACATGTACTTCATTTAATCAAGTAAAAAACTCGTTGAGAAGAGAATGGCAGGGAACCCAAAGTCCCGTCACAAAAAACATCGTAAATAATTTATCTCACCGCATCAAACACCAACTCAAATCGTATCGAATTTACTCTTATTAAAACACATTAGTAATCTCAAACCAGAAGATCCAGGACTAAGGACAACAACCAAACAGATACTACGACAACCTCACAAAATTTCACCAATCTCTACGGGTGCTCAAATACTCCATTCTAATGCCAAAAAAGCAAAATCTTTGCTGATCATCTCAACATTCACTTCTCACAACCACACCAACCCGGTTTTCAATAGCACAGTGACCGACTGTATTGAAACACGCCAATCAATCCCGGAATTAAACTTTAAACCGACCTTACCCAAGGAACTTGCCTCAATTACCAAAACCTTGTCAATTAAGAAATCGCCGGGCAACGATAAAATACCCAATGTTATATTAAAAAAAACTCACCAAAAAAGCATATGCGTATTTGACAACAATTTTCTAATTTTCAACGCATGTCTACGATTAGGGTATTTCTAAAATGTATGGAAACATGCAATTATATATAAAGGATAAGAAAAATATTAACAGCCACAGGCCCATCAGCTTATTATCAACTATTTCGAAACTGCTAGAATTAATTATCCATTCTCGGCTTAATGACGAAGTCCAAAGACTGAATATTCTACCAACCTTTCAATTCGGTTTTAAAGAAAGCCACTCCACCTGCCATCAATTACAACGCGTTACAGAGACCATAGAAAGAGGTTATGAATCCAAACAATACAGAGTAACCCTGTTTATAGACATAGCTCAAGCCTTCGATCGTATGTGGATCAACAGCCTAAAATACAAAATCTCACTACTTCAAATACCTAACTACATCAAATCCATACTTTTTTCCTTCCTTGAAAATCGCACTTTTGCAGTCAAAATTTACACATCTCTATCCACCACCAAAAACATACATGCAAGAGTCCCTTAGGATAGAAACCTAGGTCCAATCCTTTTCAACATCTACAAGCGGGACTTTTCCACCATCAATGCTGATCTTCCATTGTACACAGACGACACAGTCATAATAACCAAAGATAAACGCTTGAAAGTGGCTATCTCTGAACTACAAGATGCTAGCACTATTCGCAGCAGATGGTTCAAGAAATGGAACCTATCCACCAATTACGATAAATGTGTTACAAAAACCTTCACACAAGACGAATTAATAACCCACCAGAAATCACAATTAACGGACACTCTATTCAGTGGAATACCAACGATGAGCTTGTTAAATACTTAGGTATTTATGTAGACACTAAGCTCGCCTGAAAATACCATGTCCTCAAAAAAAATAAATGAAGGACACATGAGACTAATCCAACTCTACCCATTTCTAAACCGCAAGTCCACCTTGCTCACTCAATATAATACTCTCCTGTACAAATCACTGATACGCCCGTTAATCCTCTACGGGTGTGTCATATGGGGCAATACATCCAAGTTAAGTGTACCTTTTGCTTTGACAACATGATGCCTAGTAAAGTCGTAGTGTGAAGTACCTTATTAGAAAGTCTCCTCCAGTCACCCCTATCTACAACGGTCAGTAGCCGCACCTCTCTTCATTAATCTCTAAAAATTTAAGTTTATATTCAACTCACTCATGTACAAATTATACCAAGAGATAAAATTCTCTCGATTCTTGTCATATTTTTTTCTAAAAACCAAATGTATGTTTGAAAATGTCACGCAACGATATTAATTTCAGGCAATGTCGCATGTCGTAAACAAATGACTTCCTTAAAGTGCTCTCTAATATGCCTTGCAAGTTGCAATTTAGTTACTTCGCTGCAGGCAAAGCAAGTGATATTGTTTTACAAGAAGTTCTGTTCCTACAGAGATTTGAAACTGCGTTCCTGTATCACCAAAGACACGTAAATGAATATTGCAGCGAGAGCACGTTACTTGCACAAGTTTCCTAATTTCGTACAAAAGTGAATGAAAGAAATAATTCCAGAGCAAAAAAATGTAGATGAATTGCTTAATCAAAAAAAAGCTAAGCAACCCTGGTGCGAAACGATCAAACTATAATACGACTATTTAAAAAAATTAATTTAATTCGTCGTTAAGCTGGCCTAAAACTTGTCAAGGCTTTTAAAGTAGGATTCATTACATTCAAAGAACATTTATAAATCCACAATGTAGCAAAATACGACCATGAAATCACTGCTTATCGAAAAGCACTGAAAAAACTATTTTTATAGGCAAAAGGAAATTTAGAGGGTGATTAATCAATATAATTTTTACTGCTAAATTACTCTACTAAATATCTCGTACAACTGTATGTTGGGGGTTGTAGAATATTTGAAACAACACACCCTAACACAAATACGTTAAATACAAACAAGATGGTAGAGTATTTGAGAAGTGTTTGCCACAATTTGTTCGGGCATGATATGGAAGTTATAGTTAAGTGTAATTATCATTCGAAGATAACAACAGCCGACCATATGCAACTTATAAAAAAAGAAACGAACTGAATAAATTTGATTAACCTTGCAAGCTCCCTACGTCCAATAAAAAAGTTCTGATTCTACATGAGGCGCAGACTAACACGTAAACGCATATTAAACATCATAACATTATATCAACGGATTTGGAAAATGTTTTCTTACAAATTAAGTTACATTTTATATTTAAAGTAATTTTTTCTAATTTGACCGTGCCCTATTGTGGGATTAACTATAATAATACGCCTAATTATTACTTTGATTGGTTAACACCTGATAATTTCTTTAAATATAATTTTATCTGCCAAATTAATTGTACCAATACACATCTACTATACATTTGAACAGAAAGTAAACAAAGATAGCTGATATAAAAAGTGAGCGTACGTTTCGTTGCCTATCCTTAGGGTTGTTTTGGATATCTTACTTTCGTAAGGTAACCGTACCGACCTATCCCACTGTTATCATTAGTAAATAAATTGTTCCCATCTTGCAACCCCTCGTATGATAATATCAGAAGAATATAAACTACTTTTTACTAAATATCTATTAAATATTAAAAATAACATATAATATCAATAATCCGAGCTAGTTATGTTTACTCAAATATTCAAATCTATCAATTGATGCATTGAAGATTATATAATTGAACAAGCCCTTCAAGGCCTACTTTAAATGAAGAATTGTACATTGAACGTATATTTATCTCAACCCGGTGGGCAAGATTAATTTATTGACAAGAAAATAGGGTAGTTATCTAAAACCTATTTATACGAGACAAGTATACTATCTTTCTGAAACTAGCAGATTGTAACAGATATTTTTTCCGTCGCAAACCTGCCGTATTTCTATTAAAATCCTATTTTTGTTCTTACGAGCAACTTCTGTGACTGTTAAATTAATGTAACATCAATTCATAGCTGGTGAACCAGTTGTCAAGTATCATATTTTGGTTATTTTTTAAAATGGGCACGACAAGTCTACTTACAATTTCATATCCTCCATTGGGGCAGAATAACGGACAATTTTGAAAAAAGTGACAATCACGCTGCACCGAAGAGAGAAGATTAAAAAGCTGTCGGCTGTAGTCCATACACTATAGCATATATATTAATTATATTGTGTGTGAACCATTAACACTAGAAAAGACATGAATGAATTTAGACAAATTTTAAAATTAGGAGGTCCCCTAAGAACATTCATAGAGCTGATTTAAATTGAAAATAATAAGAAGGTGCATTGTAAGAAAGCTCTTAGAATTGTTTTTATAAATGGTGTTAATTAACTGATCAGTTTCTGTTATTTATTTGAGTTTTTCATCATTTACTTTAACACCTCACAATAAGCTACTATTTTCTTAGAGTTTTACAGTGTGGAGCCTATAGCAATATTCTTCATTTTCTTACTATCTGCAATATTTTTCCTCCGTAGAATATGTATAGGGCACAGACAGCGTCTTTACATCACGCTATCGAGACCATATTGCCTTATTGTCAGAAACCGTGATGACCTACCAAATTTTCTTAATTATAGGCATAATCACAAAATGGTTGTCTATACATTTTTTTCTTTTATCCAAGGCACACATAGTACCTGGAAGAATCATATATAAATCATACCTGAAACAAATGCAGATCAAAGTAGATTATGAATCCTCTAGATAGAAATGCCTGAACAGGATTTTTCTGGTGTGGTCACGTTATATTTTTAAATAAGAACAAGGAGTATCCTCGCCCGGTTCGTAACGAATTATTATTAAATTTCTCGCGACAGGAGGCGTAAAATCACCCCAGGTGACATTCTTAAGAAGACTCACATGTATGCGTAACGTAAGCAACTTTTAGAAAACGAAAGGCTGTTGAAAAACAATAACCAACGCTACCCCAGCGCGACTAAGAAAACCATTCGCATTGCTCGCCACCTTTTTGAAAATGATTGTCGAAAAAATGCGAATTTCTAATCCTGCTTTACGACAACACCCGGTTGCATACAACTAATTCTGGTCTACACTAGAAGGCCCTCCTTAGAGTCCTAAATTATCGTCTTGCTGTTATAATTTGGGAGACAGAGATTTGACGGCGATTTCACTGAAGCATCCGTGTGATCTGTTAGATTAACAACCGCGTTTATTGGCTTTTTTCTGGAACCAGTTTATTCTTCTACCAACATTGAATTTCAAAGCTTAAAATTGGATTTGAGTAAAAATTGGTACAACAAATTAAAAAAGTGGAAAAACACTGGAAAGGAACGTTTAGAACACACCGATCACCGCCAACCATGACACTTTTACAGATCTATTTTGTAGTCCTTGTAGGTGGGCAACCAGAAATAATTTTTAACAATTGTATTCGGGTAAAGCAGGCTAGGAGCATATAATATATATTAATATATATATATATATATATATATATATATATATATATATATATATATATATATATATATATATATATATATATATATATATATATATTATATATATATCCGGCAGTACATTCCTATGTGGAATTGTTGCCGCTCTTTCGAGCTCTTCTGACTTTTAAATTAGTGGAGTGGTTCGTCACTCCTCTCATCTATTGATATATCAGCAATAGCGCCAATTTGTTTGAAGATCGTCTAAATTGGGAGTTGATTTGGCATGGAATGACTCAAAATCAAAATAATCTTATCCTTACGATAGAAAGAATCATTGGTTAATTATCTTTACTTGCAATAACATACACCAGTGGATAGGAATATATTAGTTTTGTTGAGTTATTGCCTCATACATCCTATGAATAGGCATAGATGAGAAACTTTTAATGGCGCGTTTAAAATATTCTATGCCCAAGTTTCAATTTCCGCTTGAATAGCACCCTTTTATTTTTCAATGATTTGTTGATTAGTAGAGAAGATTTCCTTAGATAGTACAAAAGAAAAAATCTGGAGCTGACTAAGACTCGATAGACTATTGAAAAATGGGAATTTAATCGATCCAAATCTACATTGTCGTTCTTTTAAATGGAATGAAATAAATGAATCTCCTGTATCTATCGAATTGTACCTATACACCGTAGCATTTAGTTACGATGCCAAAACATTTCATCAAAATGGTAACTCTTACGTGTGCATCATGCTTTCCTTCCCCATTTTTAATTTATCAGCCAGTGTTGTCAGCACATCCAATAAAAACGTGGGTTCAGAACTTTAAATGTACTTTAGCAACGAGAAAAAATTAACTCGGAAGACCGAAATCAGTGTAAACTCGATAACTCCATCAATAACCTCTCCATTTCGCGAAAGATACTTTATGGTGCGCTATGTCTTTATCGGCGATCATAGCGCTCTACTTGTTCAACGATACTATTAGAGTTTGTATGTCCGTAACTTTGTATGCATATATGTAGAAAAAGTTCCACAAGTTGCTCAATACAATGTAAAAGAAAAAATTTTTCAAGAAGATGGGGCTACCAGCCACAGAGCTATAGTAATCTTACTTCCAAATTACGTCATCTCAAAACTGGAATATTGCGTGACCATTTTGCTTACCAGATCTCACAGCTTGTGAGTTCTTTCTCTGGGATTATTTAAAAAGTAAAGATAAACCACCAAGAACAACGGATTCGCAATGAAGCAGTTCAAATCCGATCGTAAATTCTGAGTAATGCGCTGACAAGCTTCAGGACCTGGCTTGAACAATGCTTGTATTTAAGTGGACGTCATCTTTTAGGTACAATTTTGAAAATTAAATTATGAAAAGTTACTTTTATCGAATGCTTTTTTATAAACTTTAATGTGATTAGAGTAAATTTGAAAAAATTGAATACTTTTTTCACAATCTATTCAAAATCGCCTGTTATTCTGCCCCACTCTTTATAATAACCTGCTGATTGCCTTTTGGGGTACATTTTTAAATTTATAATATAAAATGTAGTATATATTTACGAAAGAAAACAACAGCTAAGTTGTCTCTTCTTTTTTGACAAATATTTTTTTTGTTAGAAATCGGTGGATTAAAAATCTTTCTAGTAAAGTTTTAAACTTGGAGGATTTTAATAAGAGCATACTGTCACAGATTAAATACCCGTAAAGGCCGTGCTATAAGAACAAGTTAACCCCATTGCGGAATTTCGACAAAATATAATATGTCGAGGCCGATTTTCCACAAATTTTAGGTCAAGAATATTTTCCCATAAAGAATTTTGCAATAGTTCCAATTTAAAAAAAAAAGACAAATCGCTACGTTTTCCCAAAAAAATATTATTAGACAACTAATTTTTATGTAACAAAAACTACAATAAATCAAACCAATATGCAAAATATACATATAAAAAATCAAAAACAACATACAGATAAGAAAAATTTATTATAATAATAAATTTTTTGTGATTATTATAACAATAACTTATTTAAATTATAATTAAATGATTAAACGTCTTTAGCTTCTTGTAAACTTTGTTATCTGACTTGGAAAAATTACGTTCTAATTTTTTACTTTCCTTATCCTATAATAAGGAAAGTAATGTAATCGTCGGAAATTTGACCTACCCAGTTTTTCACATTTCTGGACGAATTATAGCCTCAGGACACCAAAAAAGTTGGTTTGAGCCATTGGTTCGTGTGTGTGTGTGTGTGTGTGTGTGTGTGTCTGTCAGTAAACAAGATATCTTGAGAACCGTAAGAGCTAGAGACTTGAATTTTGGTATGCAAGTTACTTGTGGGTAGGGGACGCAGTGCGAAGCTTTTGTTAAAAATCGGCCGTGTCGTTTGGTCACAAGGTCGCAAAATCGGTCGCAAAGCGGTCGCGAATCTAAACGGTTCAAGATACAAAAAATTTATACGAATAAAAATGATTTATTACAATGAGATAAACATGAATTTAAAATAAAAGTTGGTAAAATAGGAACTCGAAAAAAATTGAAGTTCAGGATTTTTAATATACCGGGTGTTCAGAAAATGTTTCGGGAAATTTATATTACCGGATAGATCAAACCGAGACGAACAAAAAATTACAATGAAATTTTTTCATCCGAGGTCAAATAAATAAGTTATAGCCAATTAAAAATTAATTAAACGGACCAAACACAGCGCGCTCGGAGAGCTACCGGGCCGACTGGGGGAGGACGGGGGGGGAGCGGTTGGCCGCTAGGAGGGAGCACGCAGGGGATAATGGGGAAGGCTGTGCGGCCGAGCTCGCACGGTTACTTTCAGTGATGTAGCAAAATTTTAAGTACGAGTCAGTTATTGCCTTGTACTGTTTATTTTAATCAGCTTTCGAGTGTTGGACTCGCGCCTCGTCCTTTTTTAAAATAACAAGTTCCGGGACGAGAGCTGCGCAGGGCCGATATATATATATATATATATATATATATATATATATAATAATAATAATAATAATAATAATAATAATAATAATAATAGGATAAGGAAAGTCGTGTGATGTTAACACCATATTTTTTGTGTTTATTTACTCCAGGTAAATATAAAACAGTTCCTGTCTTTTAGATTCAAATATGTACAAAAGTAAATCTAAATAAGGTGCCTTTATTGTTTTTATAATAATTCATTAATTACTAAGAATTCATTTTTGTGAATTTTTATTATCTTAATCACTTTTGTTGTCTTTGATATTGTATCACAAATAATCAAGATAACATCAAGATAATTCTAATTTGTTCTATTTCTCATCAAAATTCCAACATAAGTCTAGTATTATACCACTCATTAAGTTAAAATTCTAGACATAATTTTTTACTTTAGATTAGTATGGGAAAAACCAATTCAGTTAAAAATTAAATGGCATCATCGTTATATAAGAAAACCTAAATTAGAGTGATTCAAATTACACGTAGAAGGGCAATATTGTAACGACAAAAACATTTATATATAACGGATATGCAATAAAGAGTCCCAAATTTAAATTACAATAAAGTTTTTCTGTTTTTTTTTGTTCGTTTTGGTCGTTTAAGAGTTTACAACGAAGCAACGTGTTTTTATTGTTAAGACATTTTACCAAAGCAGTGAAAATGTGACACAGACAATGCAAATATCTCGAGCGATTTTCTAGAGAAATTAAGCGCCTAACTAATCTACAGTTCAAAGATTAATGATAAAGTTTGAGATTACTGATTTAGTAAGAACAGTGAAATCGCCCGAGCGGAATGGCTCCCATAGAACAAATCGTTACTGTGCATGACAGTGTAACTGTGAGTACTGGAAAATCGATTCGCTGATGTTTTCAGCATTTGGGCATTGCGACAACTTCGTTACATATAATAAAAATCTCCATTTGCACGCGTATAAAACCCAAATGACGCAAAAACTTAAGCTTGCTGATCATAAAAAACGGACGAAATAAACCCAAAAAAATAACTTTCATTGATGAAGCCCACCTTCACTTAAGTAAGTTCGTTAACAAATAGATCTTTCGAATTCCGGGAAATAAAAATCCTCGAATAGTCCAGGAGCGTAAAATACATTCACTAAGAACGACTGTGTGGTGTGCTTTTTGGGTAAGTGGAGTGAAGATGATGAGGGGACTGCAGTTACCGTAAATGAGAAGATTGACGATTTCTGGTTTCAGCAGAATGGAGCGACCCACCGCACTTTACGCGAGACGATTGTCATATTCCACATAAAATTCCCGCAGTGAGTGATTTTATGCACGCTGAGCAGGAGTAGCCGACAAGGTCTTGCAATCTCTTCTTCTTTTCTGCTTATAAAGGTACGTAAAATCGCGAGTGAATCCTAACAAGCCACGCACAATTCTGAAATCAAAGGCATCAATCGTACGCGTGACTGGAGGCACCGGGCCGGACATCTGCGAGAAAGTTATCAGTGATTTTGAATGCGTGCAGACTCGGTGTCGGTGGAAATATGCCTGACATCGTGTTTTATACGTAAATTGAAAATTGTACTAATTACATGTATATTAAATATAGCGACTTTAGTGATTTATTAAATTGTCAAATGGGGCTTCCTTTATAGAAGACACTTTACAACACTTAGAATAGATAACTTTTTATCATAGGTAAACTACTTTAAAAATATATGCATAACTATTATATTTATTGTTTTATAACAATTGTCGTCAATTGGCTTAGATTTTCTCATTTTCTCAAATCCTAATAAGTCTATTGTAACTTAGACTAATTTTAAAACTTGCATTGTATCGATCAGCTAAAAACATCGAGAGAAATATATGAACCACGTATGTACACAGATACGTAATCGGTTATTTGATTTAATCTACAAAAATACGTGCAATTTACTTTACAAACACAGATAAAACTCTAATAAAAGCAATAAATACCTAAGGAAACTGAAAGCGTCAATAAAACAGTTTTTAAATTATTCAGTCGACACATTCGCTTATTTAAGAAATATTGACAAGTTAAATGGATTCATATTATATTTAAAAGCAAGATTCCAAGCGCAAGTGTCGTTAATTTAACGGTCACGGTTATTGAATTCCATTAAAATCCAATTCTTTTATTAATTTCATTAGTCCATTGAGAGAGCTAGCTATATTTGTAAGCAAATTATATTATGCATCGCTCCGCAAGCAGCGCTTTAATCTATTACATTATTCCGACTACATTAAAATTTTATAGTAAACCGAATTAGATTTTCTCTGCATTATATAGGGTGATCCAAATTAAACTTTGGGATTTGTATTGCGCGCCGTTTGCACTCTGTGAACATTGTAAATTTGCATTTGTACAGATTATATCTAAGCACATAGCAAAATCCACTAAAGGCCACTAAGAACTCTAAACTTCTGTAAACCGAGTTTTAGAAGACGCAGCTGATATTTGCAAAAGAAAACTCATATAGAACGATAAAGATTAATTTTTTTAAAATGGCTTTGTAAATCCTCAAAATTGTCGTATCTGGGGTGGTGAAGATCCAAGTGCTATTCACGAAAAACCAATGCATCCACTGTTTGGTGTGTATTGTGGACTGGAGGAATTATTGGCTCCTACTTTTTTTTTGCCGTTATTATCAATAGTGTAATCTATTGGAAGGTCCTAAGCAACTTTTTTAAATAAAACCAACGATTTGTGTGGTTTCAAGAAAATGAAGCTACATGTCACCAACTATGTGAAATACTCATTTTACTTTACACCAAATTTCTAGTCGTATTATATGACATGAGTGGTATCGATTGACCACTACAGTCATGCGATCTAATTCCATTAGATTTATTTTTCTTCTGGGACCATTTAAAGGACAAGGTGTATGTCAACAAACCTGCTACAATTCCAGTAGTAAAGATAACATCAGACATGTAATTGCTGAAATAAAGCCGCATTTATGAGAAAAAATTGTGGAAACTTCTAATATTTTTAATATTTTGTATTTCATAAAAAACATTTTAAAGTCCAATTTGGATCACTCAACCTATATACAAAACAAATTTGTAAAAAGAACAAAGATTTTTGAATGTAGCTTAAAGCAAACTCTACTGCTTTGACGTGACGCCAGTTTAATTATATTTATTTCTTTATTGTCTTATTTGACCGGTGAGACTTGGAAAATTAGATACAGAACGTGTGTTTACAAGGGCAGCTACTTGCCGTATAACAAACAATTTCGAAACTAATGGTTCACATACAATAGACCAAAACTTGTCCATCAAAAAATCCCTGGAAATACTAGAAACGTTGCTGCAGTACGTAATACTGTAGTTGGAAACTTGAGTACTTTTACAAAAAACTGACCACAATAATTGAAAAGATCTGTTTATAGTGAATAGAAAGTACTGCAACGACTTTCATCTACACCCATACAAAATGAAGTTGACTTAAGAAACCATTTACGCCGAAGATAATAGATTAAAGCTATTTTAAATCAACACAATCAAAAATTGAATTTTTCCAGGAAATTTGAAGTGCTAAATAAATCTCATTTTAGTCTTCTTTTTTTATTCACAATATCTAAATTTGAAAGCACAAAAGACCTCGGACAATTTATGACACTACACTAGTCTCTACACCTTCGTACAGTCTGTTTACTGCATAGTTTAAGTCATAGATATCATTAGATCATATGTAGTTAAAATGGCTGAAGAACGACCAACAGACGTTCTGCAAAACTTCATGACGACTAAAATTAATAAATTTATTTTAAAAAATATTTGGGTTTAACAGCCCGGCGCGACATAGCATACTCCAAACTCTACAATGTTGTTAATGCTCTTCTGGTCGGTTATGTCAAAAGGTGAGGATACTGATCCTCTCTTTTGCCAAATAAGGAAATGAATATAAATTAACAGCTTAAAAACAACTATTGTAACGAAGTCGGTAGTATTAGTCCAGAAATCTGTAAAAATATGATGTAAAATGTGAGCAAAAAAGTTCGTATTTGTAGTTTCGTCAGAAACGGCCATTTAACCGATATTATGTTTACATAATTACCAAATCTAAATAAATGATTCTGATTCAATCAAACCAGTAACTTTTAATCCAATTTAAATTATTTAAAGAAACGTAGTGATACGGTTGTTGAGATTAATCTGGAAAATGAATAAATAATCAAAATAACGTTAAAATACAAAAAAAAAAGCTGCTATAGGCCAACACAATTTACTCTTTGTCCACGTGTGTCATTACCTCTATGATAGAGGCCCTTGGTATTATGATGCCTCTCATTGATCTATACCTAGTGCCAAAGGTATTGTAGTTGGAGCTGGAGAGTGGCTACAAGCCATGGTAATACAAAGTGTTGTATGGTCATGACTGGTCTTCTTTGCCTTGTGGGCTGAAACGCAGTACTCCCGCCCAGCGGCCATCTCCTTTATCAAGGGCTTGACAACTGTGTTTAGCACGTTGATAAGCTGTCTACGATCATCTTCAAGCCTTTCTCAAAAACGTGTGGCACCGTGACATCCTTTTCGTTGCTCACAAGCCCCAGCACAGAGGCATAAAACGTCGTATTCATGACGATAGACACACAATACTTTGGCAGATCCAAAGGTCATTTTGGCAATTCACCTTTTTGCACTGGATGAAGCTTTTTCATCTGAAAGGAATTTTAGAAGTTCGGGTGCACCGTTGACCTTGCTCGTCCATTTGTTTTGTCAGGTCAGTCGTGCTTCGCCCAGGATCCCGATCAATATTCTCTTTCAATTTGCGGACGAATACATCACTTCTCCTGCAATTAAATTGCTTGCTGTAAGTTACTCTATCAGAAGTTACCCCTTTTTGATGGCCAGATTTTCTATGTTTCTTGGCTACGTCGTAGACTTGTGTTTTTTGTAACCAAACTATGCAATATCTTCTGTCTATTTTCCGAGATAAAGAAATTTGAGTATAGCAGTTCTGCGGTTGTATTCTCGGTTCATTTTGAATTGTAGGTTGTTAGTTACGTAAAGCTAAATTGTAGTATTACCTAATAGACGATTTCGCGTCCGATTAACCTTCGTCTTTCCCGCAATACAACCTACAAGAATTCCCAATATACTTCGACGACCCCGCATTTGCAACATCACACATGACAAACTTTTATATTAAACATAATATTTTCTAAATACATAATAATATTTAACAATCAACACTTTATTATTTAAAAATATAGGAAAAACTAGTTTATCTATTGAAGTGTGTGCACTCGTTCAGTTACGTGCCGCTTTAAACAATTCTTATTGCACTTGATGTAGCACCCATTAATATTCTTTTTCACAAAACATCCAACGCTGCATTCGATGCACCAGCGATCAGCGATTTATTTGAATAGCTGCCAAAACAGAAATTGAAAAGTTTGTTTTGGAACAATTATGGTGTTTAATTTTACGGTTGTTACAAAGGTTGTGTAAATGTAAACAAGGTCATGTCAATTTATAAATTTCTCTGAGCAATGACAAGTGCTTCGGCATTCCCTGAATAAGACTTGTAACATCAGCTCTTCCATCCGTCATCCGAATTATATCAACACTGCATTTCGACGGTTACACTACAGTTCCATTAAAATAAAAAAATTGAACAATATTGATTCAGGGAGTGACCTGCTTTGGCTAGGCTAAACGGACGCCTGCTGTGTGGAAATCGAAGAAAGACATCTCGGCGCTACAGTTATTGAGCCACGGAAAGCTAATAACCAGGGATAGATTTATGATGGCGAGATATAATTTATTTTCAACTTGTCACGAGCTCCTATAAATTACTTTTCAGGAGCTCGAATAATCCGCTCGTACTAATGAAACATTAAACGAAATTCATTATAACGGTTACTACATCAACAGCGCACACGAAAGCCATTAACTGTATGTGCTTTATTTTCAACGTAATTATTTAACTAGTGTCCAAATAAAGATTTTCTTAAATTCACGAATGTACCAAACATTTAATGGATAGTAAAACACACTAGAACAGCCCATTTACATGGGGCGTTGAAAATGATTGGCAAAGGAGAAACGGAAACACATTTCTATGCACTTTTGCTTTCACTCCAGCAGTTTTTGTAAAAATGCTGTAAACCATTTTTGGGTACAGCACGGCTCAACTTGTGGACAACCAAGTGGAGCTCGTTAAAGTTGAAATTACTTGCACTGCCTTTTTTAAAGATTGGCAAATATAGGTTATACGGTAGCAACACGTTGCGCTTCCATTTCTCACACCAACGTCGCTAAACATATCGAGGGTGTCGCTTCAGTAACTTGTAGTACCGCTATTAATGATGCTCTCACGAAGAAGCAGACAATCTATCAACGAAATCCTCTAGTAATCCAAAACAAAACAATTGCCATATGTTTTGGATGATACAACCCTGACTATCACCTCTTGAAGGGAGGCTTCTAATATATTGCCATTGATTTATGCCAAAACCATACTCTATCTGCCTAAACCAGATACTCAAAGACGGTCTCCAGGTACACACTACAACTTTAACAACTATTGCCATACTTCCACACACTTCTGCTTCTGTTTTTTGATACAATCCTCGCCAAATTTGAACTACAGAAAAACACAGTTATGCGACTTGGTACTGCGAATAATAATCTTGTATAGTTACCCAAGGTAGTCACTTTTTCCCTCCAAAAAAAAACACGCCGTCATTCGCTGCCCATGATTGTCACTTTCATGATTTCTTTCTTTGTCTACAACTTTACTTGCAACATTCCATAAATAACTCACTACCTTTCCAGCAAAAATGAGTGCGCATTTTAATATGCAACAATGGTAATCTATAAACCTTCTCTGTAAAAATTTAAGTTTACAAGTAATAACAAATAAAAGACAAAGTGCGTTCATGTTCTAAGGCCTCCAAATATTTTTCTCAACAGCGAAAATAGAAAGTTGCGGTCTATTTTAGAAGACGCGGGAAAATACCGACATTGCAGTGAGTGTTGATACTTAAAATGACGACGTTAAGTATTCAAGAATAACGTGTAGTCATCCATTTTCTCCTCTTGCGTGATGAAACGCCCATCGAAATTTAGCGCCAATTGAGTGAAGTATGCGGTAAAGGTGTTGTATATCTTAAAAACGTGCGTTCATGGGTGCGAAGAAGGTTGAAAGTTGTGTGATAATAAATCGAAGCAGCCTCGGCTACAAACCAATCGAACCGAAACCACGACTGCGCGAGTAGGGCAAGTTGTTATGGAAGACCGTCGATTAGGTGAGCATGATATCGCATCTAAACTTAGCATTTTCGTAGGATCTGTGGGGTCAATTGTGTATGATGACCTGAAAATGCGTAAAGTTTCTTCAAGGTGGGTCCTGCAAATGCTGACCGACAAACACAAAGCCGTGCCAATGCCTCAGGACATGTTGACACGTAATGCCGCGATGAATGCCAACCATGAAAGACACTCTCCGTGGAGCCGTTAATTTTCCATTCGAGCCGCTGTTGCATCAGCAATTTTCCAGTGGGCAAAACCCACCCCTAAAAAGTGTTTTCAGTAGCCATGGAATCATGACAACGGCGTTGTAAAAAATGTGTAAATCTAGACGGAGCTAACGTGGTAAGGTAACAGAAATTTTAACTTTCTTGGTAAGTACTTTTTCAGAAAAAAAATTAGAAGCCTTAGAATTTGTACTCACCTTATATATTCTTTTGTGATAATAAACTTAAGTATCATTTATGGCATTTGAATTCATTGTTTACTATTAAACGTTTTGATAAATGAAAAATATATTTGTGGAAATAAAACACTGAAGAGTACTATTCCAACTTCATCTAATGGTGTTCCGTATTTTTGAATATTTAATAAACATATGTTTTTTCTGCACTTAAGCTAAGACTCTCTTTATTAAAAATTCATATTTACACTAGTTTAAAAGGCTTTTTCCTTTGAAGTCCTCTTACTAGATTTTTGTTATCTAGAATTTGGATAGTATCCATATTGTCATATTTATAAAACCTCTCTTTGTGTTACTTGCAGATTTTTAGATTTTGTCAATCGCAATCTCTGCTTATAGATGTCTAGGTCACTGTGCCTAATGTATGAGGATGCATCAACAGTATTTCTTAGTACTTTATTTTGAAATTCCTGTATCGTACCTAAATTACTGTATTTACTGCAATCACAAAGTTGAATACCAACCTAAGAAACGGTTTTTTAAATCTAACTGTTCTATTTAAACTTGGTATCAAAAATCATTTGATGTAGTAATGTACGATGCATCCTGGTTATTAATATTCTATTTGCTCCCTAGTAAAATTAATGTACTGACTTATTTGAAACTAAAACGATTCTTAACTTAACTGATATTAATAAATGTGTTTTCCTCAAGCATTCCTAGTAAAATTATCTACTGCTAAGATTAGTATTATTACCTTGCAATAGTATTATTTTTTAGTTGTGGAATATCTTTTCTGTACAATAAGTATACTGATTTTAATTTTAGTGTAAGCATTAATTCTGAAAAATCTCTCTGATAAATGTCTTTTTACAATATCTATGTATTATTTGGTGAGTCAGCTACTTTATTGTATATTTTGTTCGTTTAATATACGTGGTGTCTCTAATTTAACGTAAGAAAGTTTTTCCTCTATCAGAAAGATCGTGAGTTTTGGAATTTGTGTAATGGTTTTTATTTCAATTTGTCGGTTCTTAGTATTGGAAAGTTTGAGGGGCCTAGTAATAACGAATTTTGCAACGGAGTAGATTTAAGCATGGAAATGGCGGGATTTAGTATTTAAGTAACGATTGGTATGAATAGATTTGGAAGTACATTTTGGCTATATGAAATGGCAACAATTATTTGACACTTGACAAACCAGTCATAAAATAAATCAAGAACATTCGAACTCATTTCCCATTCCGTCGATAAAATTATTCGTGAAACTACTGAAATAAAAATATACCCTGAATGCCTCGATACTCAAAGCGATTGTTAGCATTTTGCATTATTTAGAAACCGTTAATTATCCCATCAGTTAAGTAACTTGACTAAACCAATAAATCTTCCTCAACCTAATGCAATTCTCCAAAAACACGTTTCCGCTAAACTGCCACTTGGGGTTTGATAAATGGCCAAGTAGAGCATATAAATGACAAGTCTCCCTCTACAACTCCTAGTTCTTTTTAGAGGATAGGCAAATTGAGCATCAAAGTGGATATCGAAACGTCAGGAATGAACGCAGTTCAATCCGTCAGTCAAGGAAACGTATTAGGAACTAAACCTACAAGAAAAATGTCCAACAATAAAAATAAAAAAATATTTTTCATGGAGGTAAAAATTATCATAAACATGGAGAAAATATATATATATAACAAGAACGGTGTAATACCGTAAAGGAAATTTGTCGCAGTGAATCGTATCGGTCACTTCGTTTGCGTTAACCGATTTGGCTGAAAATCAATCCCATGAAAGGCACTGACCTAAGATGTGTGTATGCCAAATTTGAAGTGAATCCTTGAATTTTTGAAATTATAGTGTCTCCAGTACACATACAGACAGACAGGATTTGATTATTAACTTTCTACTGTAAGCTCCGCTGTAGAAAGTTAATAAACAAAAGATTTCCAACAGATATTAAAAAGAGTGTTTTAAGCCCGATAGAACTTGAAATTGTAAAAATAACACAAACAATTAAATTTAATCAAAAAAATGTTTTATTCGAAAGATCAATAACATTTGAAAATGACCGTGGCTATTCTTGACGAAGCGCATTCTGAACGTCCAATTTTGGGCCACTTTTTCGAGCATTGCTAACCGTATGTTACGAATAACACGAACAATGTTGGCCTCCAAGGCGTCAATTGTTGCTGGTTTATCAGCATAAACCAGTGACTTCACGTGGCCCCATAGAAAATAATCGAGAGGTGTCAAATCGCACGACCTTGGAGGCCAATTGACAGGTCCATTTCTCGAAATCAACTTATCGCCAAATTTTGATTTCAATAAGTCGATGGTTGCGGTCGCCGTATGGCACGTAGCGCCATCCTGTTGAAACCACATCTCGCCCGGATCAATGTCACCCATATTTTCAAACAAAAAATCATTTATCATGGTGCGGTAATGATCTCCATTGACCGTAACGCGAGCTCCGGCTTCACTTTTGAAGAAATAAGGTCCGATTATGCCACCAGCGTGTAAACCGCACCTAACGGTGCATTTTTCTGGATGTAATGGAGTCTGTAGGGTCTGTTGTGGATTGGTTTCACTCCATATGCGGCAATTTTGTTTATTAACAAACCCGTTAAGCCAAAAATGAGCCTTATCGCTGAACACAATTTTGCGATAAAACATCGGGTCAGTTTCCAACTGCTCTAGCGCTCGATCGGCGAAAGAACGACGCATATGATGGTCTCGTGGCTTTAATTCCTGCATCATATGGATCTTATACGGGTGTAGGCCAAGATTTTTGCACAAAATGTTCCAACTAGTGGACGGACCGACCAATTCCTGCGACCGACGACGAATCGATAATTTTAGATTTTCTTCCACACTTTCGTTTTCAGCGGCGATATTCTCTTTAGTACGCACATTCCTTTGACGTGTTGGTGTTATTGCATCATTAATACAGTATGTGGTATGAAATCTATTCACAGTTCGACGGATGACTTGCTCAGATGGACGATTATGTGCGCCATAAAAATCACGAAGTCGTCTACAAGCTGCGCGAATCGATGACTGACTTTCAAAGTAAATCTGGATAATTTGGTAGCGTTATTCAAGCGTCAATCTATTCATGATGATTTGCCAGAGTATACTGATCATATATGTAAAAAAGTGAGCGCAGTACGACAGTTAGTTTGACAGTTCGTTTGACAATTAACCCTTTGGCAAGTTAAAATGCAAATTATTTTTAAGACCTCTCTTAAATAAAAGACAACAGAGGGTACGGATAACAGACTATTTAATATCCATAAGAACAACTTTGTTATTGCGGGGGATATGCAATAGAGAAAACCACTATCTTTATTTCTGTAAAAGTAATTGTACAAAAAATTATATGCAAGAAAACTCATTTTGCATTGAAATTTTATGAAGTTTTGGAACCACTTGTTTAGTAGCAAATGTTTAATTTGTACGTGCTTTCAGCGGTAATATGCTTGGACTTCCTGAACAACACTACCCTTAGACTCGGTGCTCAGATATTCTTTTCCTAAATTTGTAATAGCTTTTCACGTCTATTTTCAACAGCCTAAACTCTTTGTAGATGGAAAAATATGAAGCCACATAATGGCGTTTCATTAACACCAAGTTTCTCTTTGTTTTTAGGTGGATATTTTATCTCACTCCATTATAAACACAGGTTACTGCAGCTTGCTTTGTGATTTTGTAACTTTCATAGTGTATCCCCTAATCGTCTCAACTTCTTTTTTTGATATTTGTAATAATTGGTTTCTGCTTAGCCCTCTTACATAAACCTTTGTTTGAAATAGTATTGACCAAAAAATACCAAATATATTCCTTAAAAATTTATTTACCTTATTGTCTCTGCCATGTATCTCTCTACACTTCTAATTTATGTTCATAATATTTGATTTACTTAAGTTCGATTTTAGATCAATTTCTTTCAGATTTGTTAGTAGATTGTAAATATTTGAATGTGCATGTGATGAAATTTACATTATAAGGCGCGTATCGTCGGAAAATCCTATATCTTGCACATTACGCCTCTAATTTTTAAACATTCATTTGAAGATCTAGCTCATTACTATCTTTTTCTTTCTCTGCGATATCCTCAGTGGACGTTGATGACCATTCTGGCCCATTTAACCCTATCGACTCCGGTTCTAAATAAGTCTGCAGATGTTTTTCCGGTCCATTGTCTCAGATTGCACAACCATGATGTTCGGCGTCTTCCGGGTCCTCTTTTACTGGCGATTTTTCCTTGCATAGCCAGTTGCAAAATGTTATATTTGTCATTTCGCATGATATGACCAAGGTATGAAAGTTTTTTCTCCTTAATGGTTTTCTTCACTTCTTTTTCTTTATTCATACGTTGCATGGCGGCTTCGTTTGTTACGTGATGTGTCCAAGTTATTCGTAACATTACTATCAGATACATAAAAATCGGGAGAACACAACCTTACCTCACCCCGTTATCGATTTTATTTTTCTATATATACTCCATAGTTATTAGGTGACAATATGATTATGATTGTTATTTTAGTTTGCTAATTATATTTCTTTATGTCATTTTATAATTATTTCCAATTCACAAATTTGGTCAATACGTCAACGGCGAAGTCCAAATTCTATATGATTATTGGTTACACTGTTACACTGATTCATGATTTTCTTTATTAGTTATGTATCAAATAATGGATCCGTTACATTGTCTTTATTTGCTACTTTTTTGTTTTTCTATTTTTTATACCTACCTTTACTTCTACTTTAGTGATTTGTTTCGTGTTTAACCCAGTTTTTGGTAAGCTTTATCTTCACAAAATACTTAAGCCTTTATTGGTTGTCGTTTCCAAGTTTCCGTGAAATTTTCCTCCCATCTATTGAAGATGTACGTCTTTGTTCTTAATAAATTCTTTCTTGACCTCTAATTTGTGTATAAATATTTATTTCGTGCGCTGTCTTCACATCATTAGATTTGTAACCGAATCGGCTATCTGTGGTATTTCTTTCTAGGTACCTCCAACACTCTTCTTTACTGTTTATGTGCTTTATCGCATAGTTTACATAAACTGGCTTTTTTATTAACCTCTTGATCACTTAATATTCCCAATCTAATTCAATTAAACTCTATATTCTTTCTATGACCACTCTTTTATTTGACATTCTCTTACACTATTATATCTGTCGCTTTATTTATAATTTTTATTATTATATCTACCAATAGCTATATATTTTATTGTAATTTTTGTTAAAATGGTTTATCTGCTTCTTCATTCCTATTACTTAATTGTATCTTAAATTCGACTCTATGAATTTTTACTTTATCATAAGCTTTTAATTTTAAGTTGTAAGAGAACGCACTTGGGTCCTATTTCTTCTTCACTTATCGTTTTTACATATAGTAAACTTCTTCTCAATCCTCTGTTTATAGTTGTATGATCTATTTGGTTTTCTATGTTGCCTTTCGGTGACTTTCATGTAATTTTATGTTTTAGCTTATGTCAAAAGCTCTCCCTCCAATCACTAAATTACTCATTGCACAGAAATCGACAAAAGGTTTTATTACCATTAATGGCACTAATACTTACTTTCTTATCATTTCCTATTTTTACTTTCCTTGTCCTATAATAAGGAAAGTAATGTAATCGGTGGAAATTTGACCTACCCAGTTTTTCACATTTTTGAACGAAATATAGCCTCAGGACACCAAAAAAGTTGGTTTGAGCCATTGGTTCGTGTGCGTGTGTATGTCTGCTGTCGATCTGTCAGTAAACAGGATATCTCGAGAACCGTAAAAACTAGAGACTTGTAATTTGGTATGCAAGTTACTTGTAGGTAGAAGACGCAGTGCGAAGCTTTTGGTAAAAATTGGACTAGCCGTTTGGTCGCAAGGTCGTAAGGTCGCCAAATCTGTCGCAAAGCGGTCGCGAATCTAAACGGTTGAAGATACAAAAAATTTATGAGAATAAAAATGATATGTTATCACGAGATAAACATGAATTTAAAATAAAAGTTGAAAGCTCAGGATTTTTAATATACCGGGTGTTCATAAAATGTTTCGGGAAATTTATATTACCGGATAGATCAAACCGAGACGAACAAAAAATTACAATGAAATTTTTTGATCCGAGGTCAAATAAATAAGTTATAGCCGATTAAAAATTAATTAAACGGACCAATCACAGCGCGCTTGGAGAGCTTCCTGGCCGACTGCGGGAGGACGGGGGGAGCGCTTGGCCGCTAGGAGAGAGCACGCGGGCAGTAATGGCGAAGGCCGTGCGGCCGAGCTCGCACGGTTACCTTCAGTGACGTAGCAAAAGTACGAGTCAATTATTGTCTTGTACCGTTTATTTTAATCAGCTTTTGAGTGTTGGACTCGCGCCTCGTCCTTTTTTAAAATAACAAGTTCCGGGACGAGAACAGCGCAGGGCCGAGACGATGGGCCCGGTATAATATATAATAATAGGATAAAGAAAGTCGTGTGATGCTCACACCAGATTTTTTTTATATTATTGCAGCCTATTTCGCCATTAACGTTTTCTAATTTTTATATCTTTTTAGAGTTTATGGTTAATTTCGTCAAAGTTTATTGTAATTGCTTTTTAAAATTCGTCGATTTAGAGACATCAAAATCAATTGCAATGAACAAGTGGAAGCAACCCAAATATTGAAAAAAGTAACCTGCATCATGATGACTCTCGTACCGGGCACCAAGATTCTGTAATCATGATAGATGTTCAGTGCTCTTTGTGAAACAAGAAGACGTGGAATTAGGAGCTGCAGCAAAGACTACGAAGTCTTGGTTTGCAGAAAAGGACGCAGCAGACGTTCTGATTGCCTTCCTACTCCTGAAGGCATCCAATATCTAGAAAGTGATGGAAGACGCAGGAAAGAACATGCGAACTTAGCGTAGGAAATGGACGTTGCAGCCTCTACCATAAAGTTGGTCTTAAAAGAAAACCTTCGCTAAGACTCACACAAAAGTCATAACAGCCAACTTCTTACAGAAAAAGCTCGAAAAAACCACTTGACAAAAGCAAAGGTACTCCTCAACAAACTGAAACATCCTATTGAACCAGGAAGAATCTGGTTCTTCTTTGATTTTTGTTAATACCAGCTGCACAACACCCAAAACAACAAATAGTTTACATATATATATGTGCAACAGTGCTTATAAAATTTAATTGTCCTGAAAATAATACCATTAAGCATCAGTACATCGTTGTCAGCAGTTGTTCTACACGTTATAGCTCGCTTGATAGTCTTGAACTGAAATTTCTTTCAGAATATCCGTCACATTAACCTGCACGTTTTCAGCAGTTCCAAAATGCTGTCTTTTCAAGCTGGTTTTTCTTTCATTCAACATCTTTGGAACCAATTCAGCACAAACATTCGGTACATACAATTCCGTCATGATTATATCATAGATTTCAAAAGTTTCACTTCATTGGTTACCAATCTAATAATCAGACATCAACTAGAGTTCAAACCGCGTTTTCCTTAACCACATTATCTGAAGTGTGAAATGTTGATGAGCGTCTACGCGTTGCTCTCTTCTTCGTATGAATGCTTTGTACCACTTATACACTTGTGCTTTAGATCAAGTATCCTTTTCTTAGGCTTTTTGTCACAGTAAGCGTTTCTGTTGCTGGGTCGGACAGTTTAGCTAACATCCCCCACCAACTGTCAAGCCCGAGGATTCCGCCTCGACATTCTGATTCAGCCTTAAATCTTACTGTGATTATTTTTTTGGAGATATGTTTCTATTCTAATAAAGCTTTTCTTGTTATCAGTGCTAATGTAAATCACACTCAATATTAGCGCTTAAAATTAACTTATCGTTTCTTGATTGGTTATTTTTACTTCTCTGTGATTTGATCATCTAATTTCATATATATCTAAAATATCTATTTTGTACCTTTTTATTTGATTTTCTTCCCGAACCTCTCACATTGTGTTCATATTCCAGCTGCCAATATTTATAGCACATATCTAATTTTTGTATTTGGTTTGTGTTTTAACCTTCTCATTATATCTTAGTTTGTTTTATGTTGTTGAGTTTTTTGTTAGTTTTCTGAAGTTTTATAATCTTCTTTTCCTGCTTTAGTATCTCTTGATTTTTATTTTTACTTTCAGTTATTCTCTGATATTTGGCTCCATTTGCCAATGAGCGTTAGCTAATATTTATTTTATTTTTTTTGTAAATTTTATGTGCTTATTTTCGTGGGTTTTTTTATTCTTTTTTAAGGAGTACTCGGTATCATTTACACAGAGTTGCTTATTATTTATAAACACTCTGTAGTCGGGATAACTTGCTGATTCCTTATTTATGTATTTTGTCTTTTGAGTAATCTTTATTGATTCAAACATTACTATTTTTACTTTTCTTTTTGCTCACATGTGCATCTTTTATAAGTAATTATTTAGATGTGTTAGATTAAAACTTTCCAAATCTTGTATCTTGAATTTGGCTATTACAATTTTTTATTGTAATTTTTTGTTCGTCTCATTCGTTGTTTCGTTTTATGTGTCAATCACTCCTTTAATCACTACACTTTTTTATCTCGTTTTCTATTATGCGTGCGTTTGCTCATTGACTTCCTTTTTTGGTTTCTTATTTTTCTCTTGAATAATTTCATTTCGCGAATGTTTAACTCAAGTTTTTGATCCACATCTGCAATTTGCTTTGTAAAACTGCTAAATGTATATCTTATTTTTTTATTCAGTTTAAGTGTGGTCACGCTTTCGCGATGAGATTAACATTCACCAGCCAGCAGAATATTGCCGACATAGCCGTTTCTTTTTTTGTGAATGGACTTTTTCTCCAATGTTTCTTTACTGCTCCAATTTATCGCCTGGTTTTATTAGTTAAGGGATTTAAAGTTTCCGACTTTGATCCCGATTTGTGCCAAAGTTGTCGTCTTTACATTTAATTCGAACTACTATTCAACTGGAGCCCATAAAAATAAAAGTCTGCACTCAATTTATCGGAATGTAAATTGTTAAATCAATTTAGCACTTCTGACAACTTGTTTTTCGTCTCGTTCGCGACACGTCTGACCTCTCCTAAAAATACCCTCCAACAATAAATAACAAGTTAAATTGGTGGTCAGAGTTAGAAGTGCACCACATTTATATAAATTTTTCCGTAGTTTCATTGTTAGCCAAGAAGACCTAAGCACTTAACTTCTAATAAAAAAATCATACAAAAAATATGACCATTTAATTGACAGTGAAATCTTTAATACTACAACATTAGAATGTTACAGCCTCAGCCCTTTTTGTTTAGTTGACCAAGGACCTTAAGAGAATAATTAAAATATTTAATAAATATTTGAAATTAACTCTCAATGGGTAGTTTTGTATACATTTCCCATTAATGAAAACGGAAGATGAAATATAAAATATATAAATTTTAATAATACAATAAGAACAACGTTTGTGCTAAACTTTATTAACTATAACTTGTAGAATTAATATACAACTACGTGTAAGCAGTAGAAATTCTAACCGTAAAATTATTTTTAAAATTCTAGGACTACACCTAAATTTCCCTCTAACTACCAATAAACTTAATGTACATTTGAAAAGCGTCTGTATTGCTTCCAAAAGCTTTGACGAGCTATTTGAGTTGCATTATTTATTTTTGATTGTCTAGCAAATAAACCATTCATAAATTTACACCTAATCCCAGCCGTAGCATAATAAATAACTTTAAATAAACCACATCGTCCTCACTTTAAGTAATGCAGCGCTCCATCGCAAAGTTTAAACTAATAAAATAAAGAAATATGCAAAGAACGGAACATCTGAGACTAAAAAATCAGATGAACCGTTTGGATGTATTAGTGTTTCAAACAATAATCGGCGTAGGTGTATAAAGCTAAAGTACAAGCTGCAAATTCAATAACCCGTTATATACGTACAACCTGTTGCTCGACAATACTTTACACTATCAATAAAAAAGCTATCTTTAAACATTCCCTCGCAACTCGCAGTGCATAAGAAAATAAAAGGCATAAGTGCTCTTCATTCTTTAATATTTAAGCAAATTCTAGTAAAAACGTTACTGCGATTTAATTTTTACTTTCCTTATCCTATAATAAGGACAGTAATGTAATCGGCGGTAATTTGACCTACCCAGTTTTTCACATTTCTGGACGAAATATAGCCTCAGGACACGAAAAAAGTTGGTTTGGGCCATTGGTTCGTGTGTGTGTATCTCGAGAACCGCAAAAGCTAGAGACTTGAAATTTGGTATGCAAGTTACTTGTAGGTAGGGGACGCAGTACTTTTGGTAAAATCAGCCGAGCCGTTTGGTCGCAAGGTGGCAAAATCGGTCACAAAGCGGTCACGAATCTAAACGATTAAAAATACAAAAAATTCATGAGAATAAAAATAATTAGTTATCACGAGATAAATACGAATTTAAAGTAAAACTTGATAAAATATGAACAAAAAAAAATTGAAGTCCAGGATTTTTGCCAGAATTATCCAAATAATAGGATAAGGAAAGCCGTGTGATATTCACATCAATTTTTTTAAATTTAATTTAACGTTGTGAGCATAGAGAAGATAAAAATTAAATAACATGACTCCCTTTAGACTTAGCATACTTTATTACAAAAGTGAATCAAATATAAACACTTATTTTTTAAAAAATATTTTATTTGAACTTGAAACAAAAAAATAGCAGATTATTTTTCTACATAATCTCCTGATTTAGAAACACATTTTTCCCAACGTGTAGCTAATTTTGTAATGCCTTCCTCGAAGAATGAAATTGATCGTGTTTCCAGCCAATTGCGCACATAGACCTCAACCTCCTTATCGCTGTCGAGTCTCTCCCATGGCTTCCTTGAGAGGACCCAATAGGTGATAATCGCAGGGCGATAGGTCAAGGCTGTAGGGAAGGTGTTCAACTGTCTCCCAGCCCAATTTTTCTGATGCAATTTATACTCAGTTATCAGAAGGCGAGGCACCCACCTTACGCACACGAAACCCTAGCTCCTCTGTGATGATCGAAAAAGTGCTGCTATAACTTATTCCAATCTCAGATGCAATCTCATCGATGATCAGACGCCTGTCACCCTCAGTAAATTGTTGAACGCAGACGATGTTTTCGTTGGTGATACTGGTGCGAGGTCGGCGATCATGGCTCTCATTTTCAATATTCTCACGACTCTACGAACTTTTTGTGCCATGCGAACCCTCTAGCTCGTGACAGTATCTCTTTCTTGAACTGCGCAGTCTCCTCAGGATTTCAGCCGGTTTTACACCTTCCGTGGCGAGAAAGTTAATGATAATACGCTGCGCAATTGATGACGGCACCTCCTGCTCAGACGTTGTCACGACGGGTACTGACAGGAACGAACGAAATCGCCCGCTTTCTTCCCCCACTCCTGACATCCCTACCCAACACCTGACGAAGCGAGAACACTCGCGCGTTAATATTGCGCGCCCGAGAACAAAAATCTCGTTTATATTTGATTCTCTCTCGTATAATATAAAAATCCACCACAAAAGTTTCAAACCTTATTAAAAATTATTTTAATACTTTCAAACAAGAAATAAAAATTTGGTGTGAACATCACACGACTTTCCTTATCCTATTATTATATATTATACCGGGTCCATCGTCTCGGCTCTGCGCTGCTATCGTCCCGGAACTTATTATTTTAAAAAAGGACGAGGCGCTAATCCAACACTCGAAAACTGATTAAAATAAGCAGTACAAGACAATAATTGACTAGTACTTAAAATTTTGCTACGTCACTCAAGGTAACCGTGCGAGCCCGGCCGAACGGCCTTCCCAATTATCGCCTGCGTGCTCCCTCCTAGCGGCCAAGCGCTCCCCCCCGTCCTCCCGCAGTCGGCCTAGAAGCTCTCCGAGCGCATTATAATTGGTCCGTTTAATTAATTTTTAATCGGCTATAACTTATTTATTTGAAATCTATTGACTCCTACCTACAAGTAACTTGCATACCAAATTTCAAGTCTCTAGGTCTTGCGGTTCTCGAGATATCCTGTTTACTGACATACCGACATACAGATAGACAGACAGACAGACACACACACACACACACACACGAACCAATGGCCCAAACCAACTTTTTTGGTGTCCTGAGGCTATATTTCGTCCAAAAATGTGAATAACTGGATAGGTCAAATTTCCGCCGATTACATTACTTTCCTTATTATAGGATAAGGAAAGTAAAAAAATATTAACTGTACGCTGCATTTTACAAAAATAAAACAATATCTTGAATTTATATAATTATATTAATAAAATGTACTGGTCTACACAATGAACTTGAAAAGTATATGGGCGTTATATACAGGATTTACCCTGAAAGCATCAACTATATGATACTTAATATTACAATTACAATAACAATAATAAAATTATATTTTATTAAAAATGATACCCGCAAACATTGTACGTAGCTTAAATTAAACTTAAATATTGTAAGATCTCATACACTTCTTTTATTCTCACTTCTACTGTTCAAAATATTATACAAAATCATTTCATTCGAAACTAATGCAGATTCCCTGCTTTACTATCTCATTCCTTACAAATTTGACGATCATACGCCCACTCACCGGCGTCTAGCTACCCTCTAATTCGACCAATAAAGTCATTTTATTCACACATGCGCATTAGTCTATTTTCATCGGCTACCAGGTTACATTGCGGCTACATAAACTATTTTATTATCTCAATATTAACTCAATATTTTTGGAATAAACCACATACTCTCAATTCAAACCTAATCTTGCAGTTAATACGATTCTTTATGAATATAAGTAAGTCTGCAAGAATTTTACATATTGTGGCAGCTGACTAACAAAAATTACACAAATTTAAAACTTCAGATCAAATAAAAGGTCATATTGCATGAATTTTGGAATGATAAAGTAGTAGATCATACTTTAATTTTCTGTTTTACTATTTCTATTCATAAAACAGAAACAATGGACTAAAGATAGAGTGCTGCTTAAATTGGCTAAAACGAGTTTTCTGAAAGATGTATGTTTGTATCTCCAAATAAATTGTAACCTTTTACTATAAAATGACAATTTGGATATTTGTTTCAGAGTCACGGATTGTTTAGTTAACATCGTTGTTCTTCAAGAGCTTCACCAATATACCGTCAAAGATACATCTGGGATGATTAAACTTCAGATTTCTAATTTGCATACAAAAAAATTCATATTAGTTTAAAGCATTCCCAGTATTAGGTGCTAAAATTAACCTTGAGGTAAAGAATAGCTAGCAACAAGCACATTTTATGTAATACCATAATTAAGAAGCTCTCGTCCAATGCGCCTTATAAATAATAAATATGTGGAGGTATGCAATAGGTCTAAAAAACTCACAATGAGTAATACTAATATTCATACTAAATTTTTTTAATTTATTGTCGAGCCTTGCACTGCACTGATTTGACATACACACTGTTCAATCTTTGGACTTGTGGTCAGCAGCTGAAAGATTTCCGCATTGACATAAAGGTGGGCCCTGTCTCTATGCTTACAAACAAACCTTTCGATATCTTCTTTGACAGTTGAAATATCAAGGTTTCAATAAAAATCAGTGTTGAGAGCATACCGTGGAGCATTTCTATGTGACGCAATATCTTATTGGATGAATATGATGTTATATAATTTCATTAGCACAAACTTAAAGTTAAATATCATAGAACCACACTGGTTTCAGGATCTGATTGTAAATCAGTGCTTTGTTATATATTAACAATCATAAATTTATACCAAGAAACCATTTATTCTGTATGTAAAGTAGATCAAGCTCTGTTCTTTTCTTTTTCATTGTGCTTTCTATCAAAATTTGACATTACAGAGATATACAAAGGTGTATTAAGCATTCGCTCCAAAAAGCACAATTGTATTATTAATCTGTAAAGAAGGTGGTTTACATTAATAAATTCAAATTCATTAAGCCTAATCTTACATTGTCTGGTCTAATTAATTATTTGTAGTGAAATCTTCTTAACTTTGATCAACTACAAGAAGAAAAATGGTGTCTGCGAATGCAACTTTAGATGTATCTTCTAAAAGTGGCAAATTGCTAATGTGTAGTAAATAAACAGGATCAATGATATTCCCTTAAAGAACACTCGCTCATTTCATCCAAGTCAAATCTCTACGTACTGTTTTAGGGTTATCTTACACTTTTTGTACATCAAGTCTTCATTTCACAATTTTTTGAAGGCTTAAGTAACATTTAAGAGAATTGCTGAACATACATTGTTTTCTCAAGTTCTTGTTCAGTACGATGAACTAGATCAGTTGTTGAATTTTTTTTGTTTGAATTAGAAAATAGGTTATTGTTTTCTGTTAGAGGTTTTAATCTCTTGTAAAAAAGCTTTTAAAATAACTTTAAAATAAGTGGAAATAAGGAAATAAACCTATAAGATTTAATATCGTTTGGTGGGTTTCTAGTTTTAGAAATTTTAGATTACCTGCTCGACATTTCAACTACCGAAGACATTTAGTCTAAATACTATGTTGAAAATGTCTGTGATCATGGCTGCTTTTTCAGAATTTCAGTGATTGAGTTAAATCCCGATCCTTTCTTCTAATTTAAATTTGTTCTGCAATCCCCACCTACTTCTTTCAAAGTAAAAGGGGTAACGTTTTCTAATTTTGTGTTTGCTGAAGAATAAAAATGTCAGCTATATGTTCTGCAAATAAACCAGCCTTTTGTTTATTATCTCTGGTTCATCGGAGTTTATTTTTTCTAGTAGGTGAACAGATCTCTAGATTTTTCTAAAGGTTTATCTTATGCTAGATTTTGAAAATAAAAACTTATAAATCCTCTTTCAGGTTTATAAATTTCTCTTTTTAGTTTTCATTTTCGCTTAAACCAGTGTTATCAGCAGGGTCTCTCGCTTGCTACCATCTACCATTTATCATCTTTATTTTTCTGACGAGTTATCTATTTTTGATTTTAAATTTTGCTTTCAAGTTTAAAATAAATATCTCCAAAATTGAAAAAATCCTTAAAACAAAACGTCACATTCCCTTTACTCCTCAAGATAGCAAATTTTTTATGTAAACAACATTTTTTTTAGAAAACATATTTTTAGCATCAGAAAGCTAAACTAAAGTTAATTCCAACAGAATATCAATCTTTAAAAATGTTTACAAACGATTACTAAGAAACAGGATCATTACCTTGAATGACTGTGCAAGCACACTTGTAATATTAATTTATAACGTTAACAAAAAATATTTTTGAATACTTTTTTTTAATTTAAAAAATATAACAAAAGTTTCTTTCAATGCGATTAGGAATACTAAAAGAGTCTGCACATCCAACAAAACTCAGTAACGCAATTCACGATATTTTATAAATCACCAAATAAACATACATCACATCATAGATACCATGGGCATTTTGCATAAAGAAATAACTCGTATGTATACATCAAATTAAATATAAGACTTTATACAAGATAAAACCAATTTGAGTACAAATTTAACCAATCGTATAAATTTATTTGAAAAATCAATATATTTTAAGTAACCATAAAGTATAAGTTTTTTTGACATACGGGAATTTAAAAAATATAAAAAAAATAAATTAAGCACAGTAGATTAAGGGCAGTTGATTTAGAGAGGTTTTATTAAAAATATTGTAAACAGTTGTGCTCAAAGTAATATCTTTGATTAAAAAGAAAGCGTCTCTACTGCATTTGTCTAATTTGAGTTGCAGCCATTTCTTTGTTCGTAAACAAAGTTTATACCATCTTAATCACAAAAAAACAAACAACAGCTAAATGGTGGATAAAATAGAAAAGCTTAACTAAGCCTGCTAATCATTTTCTTCATCTATTTTGCTCTATATGTTACTCTTCTAGCCCATAAGACTAAAACTTAAATTTAAAATATCTGTTAAGTAACCTTTGGGCAAATGAGCAAAGCATATAATCCCTGCGGTGGTCTACCAAACTCAATTTAGCAACTTTTGTTGCTAAATACTAGATATTTTCTTCAATAGACTCAACAGTTCGCTGAAAACCATTTTTTTAACATATTTGACCAGTATATAGTTTGATTCTATGTCTTGACAATAAATACAAATAAATTGATAAGTATACTCAGTTTACAAAAATTCTACGTCGTAATTTTCAGATATTTACAAATCTATACAAATGATGTTATTCCACATATTAAAGTATCTTACGAGTTCTTAACAAACTTAACTTAAATTTGATAAACTAGTCTTTCAAGTGGATTTCATCGAAGTCTGATGATCTGTTAGAGAAGGAAACAATCGTTCGCGCAGCGTTTACTTTTAAAGCCTTTGCTCGGTTAAATTATGGTCAAATTTTTATAATTCTAATAATCGGATTTTACGTGCTCCTGGTGTGCTTCTTATAAAATAAATTGTTTCTTAAGCATACATAACCATATATTTAGTTAAGATATTGCCTTTAAGTAAATTTGGCAATAACAAAATAAATGAAAGTTATTTTAGTCTATTAATAACAAAATGTAATTTCAAGTTATTTTTTGTCATTCAAAAATATCTTGCTAATGAATATCTTGCATTATGAAAATGTTTGTTACAACCCAAGAAACCCATTCTACCCCTGCACCATATGTTACAACATACTTTATTTTACTTATGACTCTCATCTACGACCCTTTTAGCTCCTTTTATATCCCTTTGGTGATGCACGTTTTGCAGCATGTTTTAACAGACGACAATGTGGTAAGCGACTGCGTTGCGCACGCAGGCATTTTTGTATCGCAACAAAAATGTCAAGATAAGCTCCAAATTGTTCGTCTTCAAAGACCGCAAAAGGAGGATTTAAATAATTTTGAACGCCTTACAGATAAGGTGCAAATTAGTGTAAGTAAGATAAGCTCATTCCAAAACAATTCCTATAAAACTATTCGTAAGCTTGATAAAAGCATTTGAAAACTTTGAACTTTAAACGGCTGTAGCAAAAGTGCACCGACTACAACTTGCTCCCTGTTTATTACAAATATTTTTATAAACAGGGCCTGACAAAGGTTTTCGGCGCTCTACAATGGCAATTTTCACCGTCTCCTCTCAAATTTTTGCGTGTTTCAGATATCAAATCGATGGCAGTACTGAAAAAATAGACTCTATATTCTATGGCTTCAATGATGTCAGAAGTGTTTGTGGTTCTAACACTGCTTTTAGTTTGATATTCTTATCTTCTTTATCAATAATCTTATTAATACTTAAAAATTCTGCTAAATGCACACATTCCTCTAGAAATGTTTTATCTAAATCAGAAGCATACTCTGTTATATTCTACTTGAGTGATTTCTCATAGAAATTTGAAACCTTTATGTCTTTCCGCATAGATTGTTCTATTTCGAACTAAGTTGAGCTTCAGAGAATTAATTGAAGCATAATATGTTTGTGTCGCCCAGAAAACTCGTAATTTCCATTTTTGTTTTCACAAAAAGGAACTTTTGCTTCTTCTCTCTTGTAGTTTCCGCACTGTAAACGTCAGTACCACGCATAAATTTTGCTGTGTTTTCTAGCCTCAAAAACTCAATTTCGTTTCGAAGAGTGTTGTGTTTGTACTTTCTTTTTGAAGCATTTCACTTACGTTCCGAGATTTTACAAAAACATTGTTCTAGAAATATTCAATTAGTGTTATTTTAAGACTTTTAAGTTTGTCCATTGTCACATTTACTTCATACTGTGCGTCCTTAGTCTCATCACTATCATGGAAAACGTGTATCAGAAAACCACACACCTAATAATACCATTTGTAAAATCCTTAACTGGCATTAACATGGAAAATCGACAGAGTACTTACTTACTTACTGGTCTCCGCAACTGCAGAACCAACTAGTTGTAAAGAGTGGCCAGCTCAGGGGATGCATATAGCCGGATAATTTACTTTTTTATTCTAGCTTGAAGATTTTTGCAGCACGCAGATATATTGTCGACACTTTCATAGCTTTATCCTCTACAATTATTTAGATCAAGATCTACAAAATCTATGGTTGACTTTACAACATTCGCCATATCTTTACTTTTACAGCCAGAGTGACAGGAGTTTCCATATATAGCATCCAACGTACCACAAAAGCTAGTTCGTCTGAATACGACACATCTGGCGTTGCGTTCAAAATTATGGAATAACGCTTGGTATTTACAATCTCTTGGATAATCTCTGCCTTACCATGCTCCGCTAACTGTATGATGAATACATTGACAAAAATTATTTACAAATGTTGTTACATGTTCAGCATTTCTTACATACCCTAATATTTCATTATTATAAAAATAACAATGAAACAGAAAGCTAAAAGCTTCACAACTTCAACAACTCTTAAGAGAACATTTCGCCAATACAAAGATTTTTGCCTACTATTTTACAACCCACTCTTTGTAAAAATTGACTTTCACTAGTAAATTTTAAAATGCACTCTCTGTGTTCAAAGTTGTTTTCATAATCGTTTATTGTATGGTTGTTTTTCTACTAATCTTTTAGTTGTTAGAAACCTTATTTCTCTATAGAGTTTTTACGTTCCATAAAATACTCGTCCGGTTAATTTTGAATAAATTTCGCTTGACACCCTATAATTCATTAATTTTTAATAAAATAACTGGTTGATACAAAATCATTTTTAAATGCCAGATTTTTAAAGTCAAATTCATTGTATTATTGAATGTCGTTCTAGCTGACCAACTCATAAAGTTCATCACTTACGCATCACAGTACCGGGTAATCGAGTGATATAGTTGGATCTATATATTTCAGAGCATTTTCAGAACTCTGTGAACTCAAAGCCTCTTGCTACTGTACATTCGATTTACTACAATTTGGACTTGAAACCACTAAAGTCGATGGCAACAATCTTTGAAACATTTTCTGAATTCTGTTCCATTTGGTTTTTTTAAAAAAATATCACAATCTTTGCCACTCATTGTACAGCATTCGTAATCAGTTAAATATAAATTGAACGGCAATTTAATTTAAAACCAAGCTCTACTCACAAGAGCTGTACGGTTGCACAATAATTATAAATTATAATACGAAGACTGTCAAATTTTAAAGGTACAGGTATGTGTTATACATATTGCCGTCATATATATGACTAGACATGTTCATGCATGTAGTCGTAGAGTCTAGAGCTTTGTTTGCAAAGTATTTGTACTGTGAGTTGCGTGAGTTATCAGATTTTTAGAAGCCGAAGAAAATAATCAGAAATAAATTTAACTGCAGATTAGGGAGCGTTTATGGCCCGAACGTTTTAAGCCGAAAATAAGTCGACGTTTGATGCAAAAAGTTTAGATGGGCAAATGAAGCTCAATGATAATCCAAAAAAGAAAAAAAACAGACCAAGTATCTTACACACGGATGACAACCACACAATGTGTCGAACGTTTGATTAGAGAAGATCGTCGCATTAAAGTTCGTGAAATTGCTGAAATGACTAGCACTTCTAAGAGTTGTGTTCATGAAATCATATGCGACCTAAACTTACGCAATGTTTTGGCTCATTAGGTGTCGAAAATGCTCTCCGATGATCAAAAAGCCAATCAAATGAGTGGTTTACTTTAAAATCTCACCCGATGCCAACCGGAAGGGCATTCTTTCATTAAAAGCATCATTACCGGAGGTGAAACCTGGATTTATGGGTTCACTCCAGAGGCGAAACAACAGCCTATAATATGGAAACGTGCAGCACCATGTTCTGGGATAGTAAAGGCCTACTGCTGTGTAAATTTCTGGAACCGCGCACAACCATTAACAGCGACAAATACTGCGCAATTCTCCAAAAATTGCATACAGCTATTAGAAGGAAAAGCCCGGGACGATTACGCAAAGGAGTTAAACTTTTGCGCGATGGCGCAAGATCCCAGACGTCAAATAAAATCAAATTGTAATTGACACAGCGGAATTGGGAGATCCTGCAACATTCTCCGCATAGTCCAAATTTAGTACCCTCGTATTTTTATTTATTCAGATTTTTGAAGAAATTTTTGATGGGGAAACGTTTTGCGATCAGATGAAATCTCAAAAGCTACTTTAAGCAACTTGACAAGCAGCAGTGTCGTGGAGTACTGTTATACTGGGATAAAAATCTCAACGTTTACGGAAATTGTGTCGAGAAATAAACACAAGTATGTAGCTTTTGTGGAATACATCAAATATTTTCTTTAAATATAAATATTAATGTAATTTTGGCTTGTACCTTTAATATCGGACACTCCTCGTGCCACTGCCGCGAATACTCATTTGCTCCGCTTTCTGTTCAAGCGCATGATTCTAGAACCAATCAGAATGTTTAGAAATATGAAAGGCGTCGCTAGAAACATCTTGAATAATTTCTTTATAATATGCTATTTGTATTACAATATAAATATTTTTAAAAAAATTACTATACGTCGATGAACAATAAATATACAATTTCAGCTTCTCTAATTGTACTCATTTTTTCGTTTACTCAAATTTTGCGCTCTCCATGTCCTGACACTCTAAGCTTTGGCTTACTCAGACTGTGAGTTAAGTAGGTCGTGTCTATAAAGCTTCAAATGCGTCAAGGTATTAAACAATTATCTTTTCTAAATTTATCCACGCACTATTCTCCCCTTAATTTATTTTTAAGAATGTATAACTTTTGAAAATGATGTATGTACTCTACCTACAGAATTTATACGTTTCATATATATATATATATATCGCATATCGCATGACTTTTATTATTATTTGCTCCTTAAAATTTTATCTTTATGAAACCTTGCGTTTTAATATCATATTCTCATCTTCCGATTGATATACTTCTCTTTATTTCACAATTTTAACTTTTTCTTTTCCAAATTCGACCTCATACTGTCCAACTACGTTTGTTTATTGTAAAATCGGGTTTCGTAACGGGTAGCAACCCGCAGACACAATTCCACTACTGGTAAAATGCCAATTGGGTTGCACTTGTACGCACATAAACAACGCGCCGCGGCCTTGCGGCTATTTCAGATCGCGAATTTACTGGCCTTTGGCCGGGCCTGTTTGG
This sequence comes from Sinelater perroti, assembly GCA_036346155.1. NCBI lineage: Eukaryota > Metazoa > Arthropoda > Insecta > Coleoptera > Elateridae > Sinelater > Sinelater perroti. The sequence goes on from JARFIY010000276.1 coordinate 2,785,269, forward strand.
ATGTAGTTCCGCACAGTTTTTGCAATTTGTTTGTTTTAGTTGTTTCCGCTGGCCGGCTAAAATTAGCGGCGCATCGATCGGGCTCCTATCTGTCGGCGGATTAAAGAACAAACTGTTGGCGGCCCTATCATAAGCCATAAAGTTTTGATTAACGCCGCTCGTAAATAGCTGATGCTTGCAAGCGTCTCCCGGGTCTAATGATTTAGCAGCTTGCGTGATTTCTCGCGGCCTTTCTTTCTGCCCGCTTTTATATGGGAGATTTGCTTTTATCAGATCAATCGCTACCTTTTATTTGATATTTGTAAAGACTATAAAGGTTACGTAAGTAGCAGAAAATCTAATTTAACCTTTACAAAAAAATGTAATATATTTGTAACAAAAGCTCGATTTGGGGCAAAAGCAAGAAAAAGCAATACTTGCAACCATGCGGTTATTGCATGTAAGGTTCAGTTAACTTTAATAACTTTGTCTAATCTAGCTGTATGTTTTCTGGTTGATAGCCTGTGTTTAAAGTAATGGAACCCTTAATATTTTTTATATTTTCAGAAAAACATTATCTATTATGTCTTGCACAAACTGAACCAGTTTTCAGTAAACTTTCTTTAATCTTGCAATATTCCATTTTATGCTTTTTTCCCTCATATTCTTCTTTTTAGTTTAATCGTACATTTCCACGTTATATTTACTATCCATAATCTCTAAATTGTTTTTTACATCGTACCTGAAACTTTTCTCGTACATGGACTTTCTCCGTAGAAAGTGTCGATTCTTCTATTATTCACTTCCAGACGAAGAGTTATACAACTACACTTTTTGTAATAAATTTTGTTTTGTTTAACCCTTCACAATCTCGTTAGACAATATAGTTTTGCGTGAAAATAATTAATCGCTTGTATATTTTTTATATAAACATTTCTTGGATCAAAAACTAGAATAAAAAAAATTATAATACATTTACTGTCATTCAACATTTCGAATATTTCTGTCTGTCCGTATCTCTTATTTTAGATGTTTATTTACATAATAAAAAACTGTGCTCCGCCCGGAGCTCCGACTTCCGAGCTTGCCAGTTTATCATCAGACTTTGTGCTACTTACTTGGGTTTTCTACATCTCGTTTTAAATTTTTGCTAAGCCACTCCCCACAGAAACTCGTTTAGCCATTCTCACTCTACATTAATAAAGGCTATCAGTGGGTAACATAACGAAAACATTAAGGGTTTGTGCTCCGATGGTGAATCCTATATTACAAATCTACAGAGAGACAGGAAGTCTTAGCGATCGGGAAGGCCTGGCCCATCACGATGCAAAGAGTCAGTTCATTAAACTGATGAATAAGTAAGATAGAAAATTAACTGCCCCAGATAGTGCCGCAGAATTTAACTAGGGACGTGATAAAACAATATCAGTTAGCTCATAAAGCGGCGTCTGTAGGATGGTAACCTTCATGGTCGTAATACGACCAAAAAACTGTTGTTATGGCGTTTATGGACAATTAAACAGTAACAAAACGTATTATTAATTCACTAATCCAAATTTGAAACTTCTAGTCCGAAACGAACAGAAAAGATGATCCAGGACTGTAAAGTTTCGACTGTCAAACACAAATGTAGACGTGTTTCTCTTTGGGTGTTATGGGAGACTTAGCAAAAGTCGATGGCATTATGAGAAAACATTATCAAAAAAATGTAAGAGAAGACACCATACCATCTGGGTTGTAATTAATCGGAGAAGGAAGCTCCGTAAAAGCTCTCTAGTAAACCAATAAGGACAAAAAAGGTCAAAAAAAAAATGACATGGCCATCACAGAGTACGGACATCACCCCCATAGAGTCGCTATGGAGGATGAGATAGACTAGAACAGTAAGAAAGAAGTATTCCACGTTCAAAAATCGTCCTTGAAATCTTTCTCAATGTACCTGGAGAGATTTACTACTCAGTTAATTAAAAAATCAATCGTGAGGATGCTTAGAATGGTAAAAGCAGTATTAAATGCAAAGGGCATTTTTGATGAAATAAATGTTTAATAATCAAGTTCATTTTCTCCAGTGTTTATGATAATTTTTGTTTGTTTTTTACGAGTTGTATAATAATATATTATATAATAGATTCTTACATTAAAGTGTATAAATTTATTTTTTTTTTATTGTCCATACTTCCATATACATACATACATGCGTATAAGCATATGTATATAAATTAAGAATCAAAAATAAGAAATTTTCCCTATATTCTAAATATCATACATAGCAACCTGCCGCACTTATTGTTTCCTATAAATTCGTAACAGCGCTAATAGTATGATAAATATTCATATCGAGAGCAAGATATAAATCTTATCCACTCTGGAATATTAAGAAAGCACGTGGTATGCGCGTTATTAGTGTGAATGCTACGAGTACAAATAGATTATGTTTTTTTTTATAGATACTGATCAAATCATAGATTCAAGTTTAAGAAATTACAACTGCAAGGCTACGGAAGGGTATACACCGACACATCCGCATTTACCACCAACTTCATTAAGTCAGTCCATTCAGTTGGATTTAAAAGAAACGTCAGATAAACTCTTTAAAAAACCGGAAAGTGAAAAGTAAAAATTTTCAGGTAATACTACATTATTAAAAGACAGCTAGCACAGAATTATATTATTATCATAATGTTGACTTTACACTAATACAGGAAATTTGTGTTTATAAGGATCAAATACGTGGACTTGAACTACTGGCTGACTAAGAACTTTTGTACCCAAATGGCGAGCACTCTATAACTTATATTATTGCAAAGAAAAACGATGTCTAGGGCCATTGTAGATTCAGTCCCTAGAAATATATTTTTTGCAAGAAGCAGCTACGGAGGGATGTGCAAAAGACCTAATAATGGGTTTACCTTATCTTCCATATGATCAGCCAGGACCATTTCCTAACTGAGGAAATGAAGGCGTTGAAGAAATACTTGTCTATTTAAAGAAAAAAGAGAGAATGATGGAAAAAATTGGCGAAACAGAGCGAAAAAGACACATTACCTGAAACGCGTATGTGCGGTAAGAAAAATAAAATAACCTTCATCAAGAAAGTATGTGAGGGAATTGAAAGTAGATCCGCTAAACTGCAAAAAGCTTTATTGAAGAAAAATCAATGAAAATTAGGCTCACCGATGAAAACTGGAAAAAAACTCTTGGGGTTTTGCTGAAGACATGTCTCCCGGGATCATTTTTGACATACGATTACTTTGTCTTTAAGATTCTTATTCTGCATTTAGTGTCAGTAAACAGCAAAACATCTAACTTTCGCAATTTCATGTTTGTAATTTTTGTCTACATAAATGGTTACCAAAAAGCTCTTTACTTTATCTCTTATCACTTTTTTTTGAAATGAAAAGAAATATTACTATGGCAAACTACGAACTTTGACAAAAACAACACGGGAGCTCTTACTGTCAGTTAAAGCCTTTTTCGGGTGGTTAAAAAAGTAATTGTCGTATTTTAACACTGTAAACAATTCCCGCCATTTTGCCTTAGCAGCGACCCATTTTAATACACGTAAAATTATTCCCACTTATGTCTTCTCTTCTTTTTAGATTAAAAAATCTCTTTTGAACTTTTTTACTTGTTGTAACACATTTTGCAGTCACGTAAACTTAATTTGTGTTTTTAGACTTTATGCAATGCCACTGTTTTAAATTTTAATTTACATTCCTACGAAAGTCATTTTACGAATTTACCGAGAACCAACCCCTTTTTAAGATTTCATTTTAAATTATTCCGAATAAGGTTGATGCTTATATCCCCTGAGCTGTATTTTTGTACTCATAAAGTTTTAATGCGCAGAGATAAAAAGTTTTACACTTAATTATTAATTCTTTTCCTTTTAGGAGTTGGCTGTATTTAACATAGTAACAGACTATTAACAAATTTTTTAGTACGTGGACTTGTTTTTAAATATTTCAGTTATTAGTTAGTTTTCAGCTGCTAATGTGGTGCAAAAATAACAGTTTTTATTTTAAAGATAAATTTTTTACAGTTTGCCAGCATAGATTATTCTAATAAGTAAAACGTAACTTTTTTTCTATTTTATAAAGATGATTCAAACATACAGCGGAATTTCTTTTTTATGCGTCATGAAGTGAACGGTAAGGGCGCGAATTCAAACGTTATACATAGAGATGCTTGAAAGGAATTTCCTCGCTCTACCACTTCTTTAGTCTGTATGGTGATGGCGTGCCTGTGTCTTATTTAATTATTATTAAGTTTCTGATGCCAGTCCGAGAATCTGTGCAGACTTAAGGCACAATTAGAAAACAACGTGGTAACAAAATTTTGGGAGGACCAGAACTGAAATTGCTTCAGGTGGCAAAATGGGCTACAATAGTGCTCAACTAATCCGAGGTGTTATTTTTTTTGCGAGCCTACCAATATCTGCTTCAACTTAATAAAAAGTTGAGGATTTGTTTTAAACCACACTGAAACATCTTCCCCGCAGTCAGAATTTATTTTGTGTTGGGGCACTAAAAGAAGTACTTCACAGCCATCTTCATTTTAATACAACAGAATCAAAACACTACCTACCCTATTTATTATACTCCAATAAATTTGAAAAATTAATTTTGATTTGTGTTTGATTTACCTGTCTACTTTAAATTTCCGATTTGTAGAATGGTCGTAATTTATAAAGAACTCGTGGGCGGAGCTACGGCTGAGCTAATCTGGGCGACCATAAATTTAGTAACGTATAATCCAATGATTATAAATTATAAATAAAACTGACCAAATACGAAAATCCGTTGATTCTGCAAGTAATTCTATGTTGATTTTTATGTTTCTTGTTAATATCGCCAGCCAAACCTGTTTATCTAAATATGCACAATAATATGATCTGATTTTGAAGTTAGAAATTAACTTTAGCAAAATGCACATTACTGACTTACCAAAACAACACAAAAAAAATACGAAACGTTGTCTTTAAAAAAAAACCTTGAAAACTAAAATAATTAATCCGAAAATGATGAGGCGCGACTCCCCTTTTTTAGGCTAATAGACTCATCCAAAATAATTACTCACACTGCACATTCCCGCGATTTCAAGCAGCGCTCACGTGATAGGTCGTTTACAAATTTTAGTTTTACGTTACTATTATAAATTAGTCATGTATGCCGTTTTTTTTATATGTATCTATACCTCTTAAATATTTTCCGAATTACTAAAGAATTTTTTTTACTTATATTTAACAACCATAAATAGACAGATATAAAACGAGGTAAGCCCAACAGCCTTCTACATTACGACTCTTAAGGTCTATTGTGCACCCCTCTAATTTGTCAAAACTTCCTCTGTAGACTTAGACTTTAGACTAGCTCCAAAAATATGGAAAAAGGGTCTTTTGTATAGCTCTCTGGATTTGCCTAGTTGTAGGAATCTGAGCAGTAGGACAAAAGGTGGTCCGCAGCCTCCTCCTCTCCCTGGCAAAATCTGCACAGGCTGCTATCTATATTGTTCCACCTTTCTTGGATTTTATTGAGTATACATTTGTTAATAAATGCTCTTTTGCGGCTATTCAAAATGCCACAGTGGGATTTGTGTCCGATGGGTCTTATTTCTGATCCTTCCTTAGCCAATAAATCTGCCATACCATATATTGTTACCCCTGAAATCCCTATATCCCGGTCCCCAGGAAAAAAAAATAATTGTCTTTTCTTATCTCTATCGAAGCACTTATGCAGTATCAAACAACCTTTAACTTCACCACAGATCGCTAGCCTTTTACCCCTAATGTTAAGCTTTTGGAATTGTAATATTTCTTTTTGGACAATAAATTCTTGGTCCTGTGCCTAATGCAGTCTTAAAGCCATCAGTATACCAAATAAAGTCTGCGAAAGCTTTTAAAAAGACTTTTAAAAAAAGAAAATGGAGATTTTAGAATCTGAACGCACCTCGTAGAACAGGTTTACTTCCTTTTCGTTTATTAAATTTATTATTAAATATTAATTTTTGAGTCCATATCTTCAAAACAAGTAATTCGACAATATTCTAAATAGCTAACATAAACTTTGTTAATATAATCGTAAAAGGAACCTTTCTAATTCAAACATAAATTTTGTTACTAACATAAGCAATTATTTACTCTGCTTTTGACATGTCTTTTGTTACCTACTTTATCCATCAGTAAAGATTAATGGCAAACATATGGCTTTAATCAATGAAAGCATGGAACAGCAGTATAGGACCTCTTTTATACCATAATGAATACGAAATTAATCAATCATCAACAAACACACCAAATGTCAATATTTAATAGTAGTAATATATCAAATATTGATGCACCTCAGCAACACATCTACCGTGGGTGAGAACATTTTAACTAAATAACAATACAATGTAGCCAGCGTGGTCCCGTGGTTGAAAAGCGGGCTGCGATACCGATGGACCCGGGTTCAATTCCCGGTGCTCTCTGATGCCTGGCGGGTGGCCTACTCAGTCACTAAAAATAATTGAGTACCTGCGTTCATTCGAACAAGGGGTAATAATGGCGGTCGTCTAAGGTGCGGTGCTTGTTACATTGCCCCGCATCAGAGACGGTGCGCGACGACCGGACAGAGAGAGCGAACGTATGAGAGCCTTAACCTCTCAGTTCGCAGGCCCTGCTCCCACGCGTGGCGTAGGGCTTTACCATAATAATAACAATACAATGTTTTTGTTGTTTTATATAGTGCTTGTTTAAATATAATTAAATGAAGGTCTATAAAGTTAAACTAAATCCAAGATGTGCTCACATTAATACTCTGCTTTTGAGCAGTAAGAGTTTGCTTTCCAACACTGCAGATAATAACAAAAATTGCGAGCGTATACATTGCTCCATTACGCAACTATAGGCCTCACTGTGATGTTAAAAGCTATAGTTAATTTATATATGCGAATAATAACACGCCTATAAAAGTATGCCACCTGATATTCCACGCCAGAAGTTTAATAACTTGTTTAATTTTTAATACACACAATACAATAATAACATACAAAACATAATCGTAGACATGGTTTTCTAATGTGAGTATTACAAGCAACAGAAACAAAGGCTGATCCTAGCAGCAATGAGGAAAGGAACAAGAGACCAATAAGAACTCGTTTTACGAATTTTATCTTTTGATCATGAACTAAAAAAATCAGAACGGGAAGGGTAAACCAAGAACATCTTTTAAAACCATACACATATTATATATACTGTGTACTGTAACATGATTATTTAGACTTCTGGAAACTTTACAATAGAAAGTTTCAAATAAGAGTTCTAAGTAGTTATGTAAGCTTTAAATTCAAAATACGAGCGACAAAGAGCTGAAGAAGTGGAACTAGACAACAAAAAACTAGACAATACAAAACATAGAAAAACAAAGGAGAAATGAATATAGTAATGACGACCAGGAAAGGATAAAGGACATGACAAAAAATTAAAAAAAATGTAAGATGGCTAGCTACTTAAATTATTAGAAGTTTAACTGATAAAAAAAAACTAATTAACTAAGCATGTTGAAAAAGTGGGCTTAAATATTCTAGACATAACAAGAATAAAAAAGATAAAGGAGAAATTATAATAAATGGTAAACATGTGTTACTTCACAGTGGAATAGATTTGAACGAAAAAGCAAAAAAAGGTGTAGGATGATAATCTGATCGTGTAAAATACGTAGCTGAATCAAAAAGTAAAGGCAATTTCCGTGTAACAACTTTATTTCCACTGCTGGAGAACAAATACACATGTTCATCTGCACACTGATGCACTTCTGGCACGGTTTAACAAGCCCTTTCATTCTTTAGAAAAAGAAACTTTTCTGTTACTTAGATAGTCACGTCTGCAACTTGTTAAACCTCATCATTCGAACTGAACTTGTAACCGCTCAGTGTTTTCATTAAGGGACAGAAGATGTAAAATCAAACGGCGCTAGATCAAGACATCCATTCTTTGGATATGTTGGTCCGTGTGTGATGTCAATGGGCGATCAGGTCGGTTGTCATCCGTTACACTTTTTTTTTCCTCCTTAATGTACTCGATGTACCCGTAAATCTTTCATGAATGCATGGTGTCAACATCCGGCGATGGATTTCCGTATATTTAACCCATTCTACCGACTTCTACTTTCGCTGCTCTTATTATATAACTGGGCGTTGGCAGGTAGCTATCCGTCATCTCGTATATATGGGGTTATATTACAGGAAAAAATATTGAAGATAGCATTAGATATTAATAAACAAATAGAGACTACCTTAATATTAAGATACCGACCAAACAAAGTAATACTAGCAAAAAAACAAGACTATTGGAATAAAATTACAAAAGCTTTCTGACAACAGTAGGTAATTTAAGTAAAAGAGTAGAAACAAAGGATGCTAAGACAAGAGAAACAGAAGAGAAGGGCAATATAAAGAAATAACTAATAACAGTTAAATAAAACTAACTGATTTCGTATTATAAACAACTTAATAATAACAAATATATTTTTAAACGAATAAATATATAAGTAAACCAGAATAAATAAAAGCACTGGTGGATAATATATAACCAACTGTAATAACGTAATAATTAACAATAACTATAAAAAAGAAAGAAATAAAACAGCGGTAGTCGCTTTCTGGTAATGTTAAAAATAAAAATAAAATATTAGGAATATATAAAGATTAGAAAAAAGGTAAAAGACTATAAGACAAAAGGAACAACAAGAACATATAAGTTACAGGAGAAAAATAGCCAAATCATATAAAGAAAAAGTGAACTTAAAGATAAACAAAATAAAAGTAGATACAAAACAACAGGGCCTTAGAAAATATCTAAAAGGTAATTACAGACACACTAATAAATATAATAAGACACGTACAGAATTAGAAAAACTAAATAAAAACAAAAAATAAATTTAGTAGTAGAATAAAGAAATAAAAAGGGAAATCGAATTAAAAAGCAGAAATGCAAAGCAAAAATGCCGAAACCACAATAAAGGTTAAAAGTGAAAAAGTAAAACAATAGAGAAATTTAATGAAAAGACAGAACTGAATAGAATAGAATAGAAATTATTTTATATAGTTTTAAAAACGCCCAGAAAAAGAAAACAATGAAGAAATTAAAATAAACAAAATAAAAAGATATTAGTCCATGGGACAAGCTAATGGCATATTGAAAAGAATACTTTGAGAATATGCTAAATGCCGATGAAAAGGTAACAGAAAAAAAAAACAAATGGGAAGTAAAGATCATCCAGAAGATAATATAGAATATAGAGAAGAAAAAATAGTAGCAGTGAAAATTTTGCAAAAAAAAGGAAATAACGAGACACGATGATATAACGGCTGAAATGATAAACAGTTTGAGAAAATGCACCATTGATGCTTTAACAATTATATTTAACAAAACATGGAAAATAGTAAACTGCAAACTGAAAATACAGAGTACAAAACCACATAATTATAATAAAACAATTTATTAAGAAAAATAACGATAACAATATATTGATGACATTTAGACATAGAGAAAATCTGTTGGCATTATAATAAAAACTGTTATAAAAGTAAGGTAGGCAGTAAAACTCGTGAAACTGTAATCAGTTTATATAATAACACAAGAAATTATGTAATAACACGAAATATGCAATCTACGGAATTTATAACACAAGAAAGACTAGAGCAAAAATAAATACAATAACAGAAGCAAAACTAAAAGTAAAGAATGTAAAGGCAGATTATAGGAATACGGAAACTGTTACAATAACACAAGGCGTATTTACTAATGACCTAATTATTTAGCCAAGCAACGACCAAGAATTATAGTAAAATTTATAAATGCGGAGAAAGCTGTACATAACAGAAATGCGAAAAGAAATAGTGGTAAAACATCAGTACTGATGATAGAAAAAGAAGAACAGAAAATACCACTACAACTAATTGTAAGTGAAAGAAAACTAGAACAAGTAGCCGCATTCAAATATTTAAAAATAAGACATATACAAATTAAATACAGCAAAATACACAGGGTGATCTTTTTCTTAAGCACTAAAACATTTCTTTAAATATTACCCTCTATACTTTCTGATATTTAATACTCTTTTAAACTACAAATTTAACTATAAAAACTTTATAAGTGCTAGTGCCGCGAAATTGTCAGGATCTGGTTACTGTTAACTTAAAAATGACAATTATTTTCTTCTCTTTGTGACCTTTGTGCAAAGCGACAGGGCCTCGTTTATGGTCTTTGTCACAGCAGTTTCAAGCCCATGTTTCGTCTCCGGTAATGATATTGTCCAGATAATCAGGTTTATTTTGCAAAAGTTCCAAAAGTTTACTCGTCATTCAACAATTTAGAGACCAACCTTTCACACACTTTCCGCATGTGCAAATTGTCGGTAACAATTTCGTGCACAGTGGTTTTCTAAATACTAAAATCTCTGCTATCATTCGAACACTCATTCGGCAATCGGTATTTAAAAAATCATAAGACACAAGACATATTTTTGTCACTTTTGCTAGTTGATTTTAACTTTAACCACCTAGAAATTTGAGAATACGAGAAAACAGAGTCCCTGTAGGTTTCCTGAATGATTTGGTGGATTTTGGCGAGGCTTTTGTGATCCCGTAACGTTATTCCATAGCATCGTGACACAGATACTAACAGGATGTTCAGGGAAACAGCGATCTTGAGCTTGGGAGCGTTGTGAAGCTAAGAGTCTCCCTCCCCACCTAACCCAACCGGTCCTAACGCATTGCGACCACGAGGAGACAAATCGCATTACTTCCGGGCAAACCCTGTATACCTATAATCCGTATGTGTTCTGCTTAACATTTCTTGCATGAGTCTAGTTAGTAAACAACTTAATTTCAAAATAGTAAAATTAGTTAAGAAATAATTATTACCCAGTCAGATAACGTAGTTAAAGTTTAAGGCAAAAAAGGTTTTAACAAGTGCATACTTAAAAATTTATACAAACTGAGCTAATAATCGTTAGTTCAAAAATTTTTATATTTTATAGTGATTAAATTGTAGTTGCTGTATTGCGCTTAGTACATAGACTCACAGTATCGCACAACTGTGCGGTGATAGACAGGCTAGCAGTCATCAAAGAAAAAAAAATATTTCTTAAAAAAGAGGTCTGAATTTTTTTTTAATTTACATAAAGTATTTTAGTTACTAATTATTAACATTTAAGAAAGTATCTAAAAACAGCTTATGTCTTTAAACCATCCAAATGAGATGTAAAAACATCTTACTAAAACCTTTAAATATATAAAAAAAACAATATAGTCCGGACTTATATCTCTGTGTGATTAACTAATCCATAGCTATAAACTTATAAATCTAGAAGCAGTTATTTCACGATGTGTCAACAAGGTACGTTCAAATAATAATAATATATCAGGTAAATAGTCCGAGGCAGCGCATTTGCTTTTACACCTTAACAGATTGCTGATGACTTGCGAAGTAGACAGCTATTTGTGTGTCGTAACGATTCAAAGTGTAGTGCTATATCCATCAGAAATATGCGATAAAATGTTGCGTTAAATTCAAAAAATCCGTAACTCAGAGCCTACAGGAAGGATGCTATATCGAAAGCAAAAAAATTAAGTGACACATAGCGTTCAGAAAAGGAAAAAAGACGCCAAGAATGTGCATCTCCCAAGGTACCTATCAACTTTTCACACTTCGGACAATGTGACTATGATAAAAGATAAATGACAGGGAATTGTAGATGCGTCGTTGCTAATTAAAAAAATCTGATAACGAAAACCATGACAACGCTACCCCAAACTCTACAGACTAGGTTAGCTTAAAAAGCACCATATTGAGACTGTTAAAAATATGTGCAATTCCAGTTCGAGACATCCAGGTGAATCAGCTTTATTACTTTCCGGGCGTACCTTGTACAAAATTTTAACTTATTTTTAATAGAAATGTAAACAATTTTCATTTTTGAGGTCTAACAAACTAGTCGGCAAAAAAATTAAAAATTAATATTTTAAAAGCAATTGTAATAAAACAGGTGTCACGAGGGTAAATCAAATATAAACAGGAATTATTTTTTTGAGTTCATTGAAGTTACTTTCTACATAACCTTTTGACATTTTCTCAAGTGATAGCTAGTTTCTTGATCTCGATATCGTAAAGTAAATGCGATTGCCAATCACACACAAACGCTTCGACAGCAACATTTTCGTCAATTCTTTGTCAAACGAATTATAAGGACAAAAAAATAATACCGGGGTGTCCTAGAATTATGTTAAAATGCTCAAAAATGCTAAGGATTTATTTGTGGGAGCAAAACTTGGATGGTTATGGTGCTACTTGAGAATATTAAAGATATCTTAAGCAAAAGCGGTAAAGAAGCCAAGCTAAGAAAATAAATTTATTGTCTAAAACGATATTTATTTGGCACTCCGAAACAGTCGGTAAAAAATACACGTTGGGCATGTTTCTGGGTGTAAATAATACGTAAAAATATATGCTTTTAAAAATATGAAAAATTTCTCAAGCGAATAGTCAGCAATAGAAAAGTATTACGAATATAAAATAGCACACTTAATCGACTAAAAAAAAGTAATTTCTAGATTAAACACATCTATCTATACATTTGAACAGAAAATAAACAAAGAAATGGTTCTCGGCCCTTGACTTATACGAAGAGATACGTGCGTAATAAACAAAGACAGCCAATGATTTGAGCGGAAAGTAAACAAAGACGGCTGACATAAAATTAACGTGCTGCGCTCTGAGCGCTTAATTTACACGAAGTCCCTGCGTTCGTGTACGCACGTCGGGGCCGCTCTCGTTCTACCGGGCGGTCTTTGCACCTGTTATCCCTTTTGTGGTTAAGCAAATTCAGAATCAAAGCAAACATTCTGTTATTGCTGCCAACATTAATCTACGGTGTTACCTGGCCCCGATTTCGCCAAGGCTGATGTTGCCTGACCTGAAATTTTTCGGCAAACACAAAGGCCCCTCTTGGAATTTATAATCCCAAAAAATGTTACCTAAGGCCGACCTTGTGCCGCCGTGTGCAAAACTGGGATAGTTGACCTGCCGCGCCGCATCGTACTAAGCGGTTCCGAGTCGGCCCGAACGCCACCGACCATAGCCGCCACGGCCTTTACTAACCAGGGCAAGGGCGCCGGCGCATTTTCCAATCAGCGCAAAGGCGCTCCCGGCGATCACCAGTCCTGGGTCACCTGAGCCACCAAAGCATTCGGCTCAGTCGTCAACCATTAAGAAGTAACCATCAAGTGTCATCAGGTGAGTCCCATTTGACTTCTTTTGCTGCCCGCCGCTCGGATCTGCTGCTCGCTGGCCGAACCTGCTGCTCAATTTCCGGACTCCGCCATTGGCTCTACTGCACGCTGCCCAGCTGCGCTACCGCCCTTGCTGCTCGCTGCCTGGTTCCGCCACCGGCCCCGCTGCTGCACCTAGCTCGCGGCCCGTTTCAGCGCATACATTAAGTCTTAGGTTAAGTTTGTAAGATTGTAAATATAATTCTAACGTAAGTTGGAACCGACGCTTCGTTTTTTTTAGCCTTCCGTGCCCCACGCGTTGCCGGTCGTAGCGTCCCGACGCCCGATTTATCACCGCCCGGGCCCGACTTGATAATAAGGGAAAAATCAGAAATTACTGCAAATAAATGTAAAAAATTCCTAAAGTTGAACCGATTTCTTACGTATGAACGTAAAACGTAAAAATTACGGGAGTTCATTATGAAGGAGTGCATAAGCTTTGCATTGGTTCAACTTTACATTTTACGTATTTCTTATGAGTGGCTTATGCTTACGTCCATTATGAATAGGCGCTAAGTTAAATTGTTCTACGTTTCCGATTCAATTAAAATTTTATACGTTCCCACCCTGCAAAAATTGGAGTGTAGGGGGGTGAAAAATTATCAGCCTAGGACACCAAAAATACCTTTTGTCGGGCAACCCCTTGTATGATATATTTAATTAGATCATTTGAGGCAAAAATGCGGACATACGAGGTAAGCGCTAAAAGTTTCTGGCACGACTATATTCCAGACATGATAATAATATGACAATAGGGTTATTTTTCAATATACATAATCTCCATGTATTTCAATACATTTATCGCATGTCGATATTAACATTTTAATACTCTCTAGAAAATACTTTTAGTTTTATTTGCAAAATGCTGCAAAACAGCCTCCTGCAACTCTTGTCATTGTGAATTTTTCTACTTTGAAGGCCTTTCGTTGATTTTGAAAATAAATAGTAATCAATAGGGTTGGGGGATGATTTTTAGGCTATAAGGTGAGTGAGAAAGCTCTTAAAAGCCATAGTCTTTTGCAACAACCTAAGCAATTGCAGTTTTATAAGCAGAGGTGTCTTCATGCAGAAGGTGGGCAGTTCAAATCAGCATTCCTCTTTTCTATGATAACCTGATAACCTCTCCGTTTAAATTAGATTTCCTTTGAATTCGAAAGATTGTTATGATATTTTTTTTTGTTAATTGAGCCACCTTTGACTACGTTGGCTATTTTTTTTCTATTCACTTTGTTTTATCTAGTAAATTATAGTACAAAAGTTTTATCCCATATAACAAATGATTGAAAAAGTTCTTTTGTTGTTGCAAAAGTCGAATTAAACATCTTCATATGAAGAAACTCGTGGAGAATACATCGCATGACTGTATCGGAAGCCCAGTTTTGTTAATAATTCTTTTACTTTCACATGCCTTGCCTTGCACCTCACACTTGACGAAAGCGAGGTTTTCTTCCGAAAGCAATCCAACTGCCCGATCTGCCTTTAATACTTTCTCAGCGTAAACAAAATTGTTTGTCCATTCCTTTATAATGGAACATAAAGGCGAAGATTTACTGTGCAAACTATGCCAACGTTGTTCAATATTACGAAGACTAAAACTTTTTGAGATACTTGATACTCGATTTTCAACATTCTACAAAGTGACGCGACACAACCAACTCAAACGACTGCCGTTAGCTGCTACGCTGCTAATTTTAACGAATGTTCACTCAAAGCTACTTTGTTTCCATTATTACTAGAACATAGTCAGACCAAAACCTTTTGGCACTTTGTGAGTTATTCCATACCAAATCGCCGAGTCGTTGGGCATGACATCTCCAATATTGATAAAATTGAGTATATTGGTAGCACTCGTGGGGAGTTACAAAAAATGTAATTTAAAAAAATTGAAACCCGGATTTTCGAGTTACGGCCGTTTGAAAATCGAAAAATCTCAAAAATTAGCCTCAATACTTTTAAATGTTTATATCTTAGTCAAATTTATAGCTAGACGCAAATTTAACGCTGGAGAGTTAAGCTTTCATATGATATACATCACGACAGGTTTCGATGCTGTTGTGATGTCGGGTTATTGACCTTTGACATCAGAAAATTTTTAGAAAATATGTTATTCAACCGCTAATTGACTACTTGAATACCAAATTTCATTATGGGACAAGTATGGGTTCCTAGTGAAAAACATTTTCTGAATATGTGCAACGTCTATTCACACACGCACGCACTCACTCCGCGCCGCAACGGTCCGCAAGGGGCCATAGCCTCCCGGAAGGATTCCTAGACTGCTGTTTTACAAGATGCGGTTGTCACTCGCGACTCAATCTTTGGTATGAATACCAGAGGGGTGGTTCCTTGCTGATCACTCGCCCCCATTCTTGATTTCGGCTACGATTTTTCTCCATTCTTTTCTCTATTAGCTGCTTTCTGTTCCCATTGGGTAACTCCTACTGTTCTAAGATCTGTTTCTACTTGTTCCTTCCGTCTCAATCTCGGTCTGTCTTTTATTCTCCTGTTTTGGTTTGTTTTGCAGTGCCTTCTTTAGTCCCCTCGTTGGTTTCATCCTATCGGCATGCCCCAGCTATTTTACACACATACTTTTAATGTCGTTAGATAAGCTTATATCCCCGTACCGTGTTCTGATTTACATTCCGTTCTCATTCACTAGCCCATATATCTTTCTTAATATTTTGTGTTTCCACGTATCTAGCTGTTTCCACTCATTTTGGGTTGGACACCAAGATCCCGCCCCATAATTCACTACCGGTTTTTCACTGTCTTATACACTTTTATTTTATTTTCATCACTTTTGATGTGACTATATTCCTTAGCCCATTTATTACCTTCCAAAATTCTAGCCTCAAGTTTCTCTTCTATATTATTTCCTTCATTAACTATAGAGCTTAAATATTTGAAATTTTTAACCCGTTTTTTTCCGTTTATTGCAATTTCTTTGATATTTTTATATATGTTTATATCTTTCCTAGTTATCATATATATTGTTTTTGATATGTTAATTTTTAGGCCTTGAGTGTTGCTATATTTAACAACGTATTTCATTTATTCCATTGTCCTACTTACTACATCAATATTAACTGCATATGCCACTATTTGACATTGTCTATAATAAATTTTGCTTACCGGGTTAATTGAGACATCTCTCATTATTAGTCTATCGGATTCATATATTACAATGAAAACTATCTATGATGCACTTTAATAAACTTTTTTGTTAAAGAAAGCTTTTCCTTAAAGGAGGGCTTACAGAATATTTAGGAAAACAATTTGTTTTTTCAATTCCGTCATTTTGCACAGCAGGATCATTCCTACATCTGGAACTACATCACTAAAAATATATTCAAAATTATTTCTCCCGGAAAAAGTACTTACTACTTTTAGGGCTTCTTTCCAAAGGCCCTTTTCTTTATCATGTGCGACTTACTTCTAATTAACTTAGTCGCACCACATTTCCTTTAAAATAAAATAAAAATATGTTTGTTTCTAACGCATCTTTCGTTTTAAGGACGTAGCAATGGAATTTTTTTTTGTATCCATGACACGATTTTTTCTTCTTCGCCGTATTATTGGTCTTTACAAAACTCGAACATCATTCCATAAATATTATCTTTGGCCCATAGATATAATTCTAATTGTTGTACGATCAATAAAATATTCAAGAGCTAAAAGAAGTAAGAATGAAATGATTCTCATGTATTAGACACCACTAAAAGTTGGACTACCACACATGCATAAACAATAAAAAAGGCATGATTAGCCAAAAACGTAAGAGTTGACAAATTAGTCATTGTCATTTAAAAATGTTTTTTCTATTACAATTTGGTGACAAACATATGATGATATTTTCATTTAATACTTAGCAATGATACTTGGTATATTTAGAGGTATCCAGTTGAGAGTTTGAAATACCTTTCCGAACGACTTGTTCCGCACACAAATCCTAAAAGTCGTGTTTACATTCTCGCGCACACCAGTTTACACAACTGCCGAAAATAGTTGGAGCATGTGCGTGCAGGGCCTTCCAGTCAAAGACCATTACCGTCACATTTTAAATATTTACGTCCCCGCATGTCCACGGGTGCGCCGAATTAGACGGCCATAGACATCAATCCGCGCCGAGCGCCCTAATGCAGTGAATCCAATTTCAGGGCTGCAAATCACGTTCACCTGGAGCGTTAAGACGCAAAAAACGACCTCGTAATCATTTGAACGCGAATGCCGGCGAATATTCCCGGGTATAAATTGGGACGAGTTATTGGGGGCGAGCCGCTTGGAGACGCGAAGTCTGGAACTAGCAGACGCTTCGAATTACATCGCTGCCATTTGCGTTGGCATCCAACGGCTGTTCCTATCGCATTTAATATCGCGATATTAATGTGCAAACCTGACATTTGGGAGCAAGTACAAAACTAGCAGTGAAGTCCAGATAAATTGTGTTTTGACAACGAGACCCAATTTCGCCGGGATACGAGGGAACATATCGGCAGGTAATGGCGGTCTGGCCGGCAATAACGCCAAACTCTCGGCGAACACTTATGTTTACATATCAACCACCGATACTGCACAGTTATGTCCTAGTAATCGATCCATTCGATTCTAGCTTGTGGTTAACAGCAAAAATAAATCTTCCAACAAGTAATTTGCATGACGTTTATGTTTGTAATCAATGAAGTTATGGCTTTGGAGCGTAGCCGCAAAACCATAAAAAGCCTATTATGTGGTGTAAATTTAATCACATTAACAGAGACACGTATTTCGAGAGGAATAATCGAAAACGCATTTAACAGTCCATATTTCTTCTAATTTATTACACCCCCGTCATTTCATGTGAACGAACCATTTGCAAAAATATTGCTTTTTAAGTTATGTATTGTAGTAAACTCAACCATTGGATTTCATTACTTTTTAATCCAAAATTAAGAACTGAATGTAATTCCAATAATTGGTATACATAGACCAGCCGGTTTTCTTTTAGATACTGTCGGTTCCACTTCATTGGATATTAATTCAACGCTATCCGTTCTCTTTAATCTGCTTTACTGAAAGATTGTCTATTTGGTGACGTCAATCTGGTTTGCACTTTTTTAAAATCTATTTCCTAGTACTATATTCTGAATTATATCATAATAGATTTTGTTATCCTTCTTGTACCCAATTTAGAGCGTAGATCTCATTCATTTAATTTAAACCATTGTAGACCAGCGTATCCACTCATTTATTTATTTTTTTTGTCTCTTATTGTAATCCTTAACATCGTTTGTTCCATGGCCCGTTGTGTGACTTGTAGTCTTTTTGCTATTTGTTTTGTAATTGTGCATGTTAGTGTGCCATAGATCATGATAGGGAGAACACACGTATTAAATATCCTTGTATTAAGGTGCTGGGAGATCTTATTTTCTAATATTTGTTTTAATTTTGCGAATGCTTCCCAAGCCAATTTTTTTCTTCTCTCCATTTAGATTTCTTTGTTTTCTTTGTTTATTGACATAGTTTGACCTAGGTATATATATTTTGTATCATTTTGTGTACTAGATCCTTTCTTTTTTTTGTTCCTTCAAAACATATTATATTCCTTTTCTTCAAGTTAACTTTCAGGTCTACCTTTCTCGATGCTGACTCCAGTTCTGTTAACATTATTTTTAGATTTTTTCCGAATCAGCAAATATGACAATATCATCCTCGAACTTTACATGGTTTAGAGGCTCCCCTTTTATGTTCAGCCCTTTTTTATCCGATCCAATTGCTTAAATCTCATTCCAAGGACAGTGTAAATAATCTCGGAGTAATTATATCCCCTTGTCTTATACCTCTTCCCATCAGAAATGGTCGCGTTTTTTCATATATCACTGACGTCCGTGGCTTGTATATATTCTTCAACAGTACGGAGTGCGTTCAAGTTCTAAGGTCTCCAATTTTTTTTCTGGAAACTTGCTTGCCCAAGAAAGCTAATAGTTTTGTTACTTCTCCGCGTAATCTCCGTTTAGACGTACATATATTTCGCAACGTTGTCGCCATGATACTATGGCTGCTGAGAAGGCTTCTTTAAACTAAGTTTCATCCACTAGAAAATCGCTGATGCAACATCGGCTTCATTAAAAAATGAGCGGCTATGGAGAGTGCCCTTCACGATCGGAAGAAACTATAAATCGCTAGGAGTGAGGTAAGGTGAGTAGGAAGCATGAGACATCACCTCGAAGTTGTTTTCACGAAGAAACTGCTGGCCTGGTGAAAAAGCACCCGCGCAGCCTTCTCTGGTTGTTTTTCACACGATGCTGTGCGTAAAATGGGTTCGTATGATTTAGCCGTCACTGCAGTATACTTTGCAAAACAAAACATGGCCACCATAACTTTCTCTGCAGAGGGTACAACCCGACATTTTTTCAGTGGCGATGAATCGATGCGTTTCCATTGCGCTGATTGGCGTGTGATTTTGGGAATAAGAAACAACACCCACGTCTCATCCATTGTCACAACTAACGAAAGGGAACACCATTCATATGGCATTACGTGTCAACGTATCCTGAAACATTGCCAACCGCGCAACTTTGTGTTTATCGGTCAGCATTCATGAAACCCACCTTTCCGCATTTTTAGGTCATCGTGCACAATGGGGTCTATAGATCCTATAAAAATGCTAAGTTAATTGACGGTCTGCCGTAATAACTTGCTCAATCGCGCAATCATGGTTTCGACCCGGCTGGTTCGTGGTCGAGGCTGTCGACACAACTCTCCGCCGTCTTTAAACTTTGGCATCCCACAAACGCACATTTTTAACATCCATAACGCCTTTACCGTATGTCTAACTCAATTTTGATAAATTTAGACAGGTGTTTCACCAGGTAAAGAAGAGAACAGATGATTTTACGTTGTTCTTGAACATCAAAGGTTACCATTTGAAGTATACAAACAACAGTCACTACAGTGGGAATAATTTGACCTGTGTATATTGTATGGTGCTGCTATCTGTATTATAAATTTAGAAATATATTCCACGTCTTTTAAAATTAGCATCATTTTCTACTTACTCTCACTGCTGAGAAAAAGAGTTGGATACCTTAGAACTTGAACGCACCTCGTATAGTGTAGCGACAGTCTATGCGGGAGTTATCAAATTCTTTCACTATGGACCAATGTTCTATAAAGTCAACCTTTATATAATCAACAAAGACCACGTATAGCTCCAAGTTGTACTCGTTTGCTTTTTCTAACAATATTTCATTGTTAACAGATGATCACAAGTGCTAAACCCTCTTCGGAACGTCGCCTGTTCGACTGATTGATACTGATCCATTTTTGTCTTAATCTGTCACAATTGTTAAGAGTTCATATAGGTGCAACAATAACCTCAGTGAACGGTAATTTTCTAATCTAGTTGAATCTCCTTTCTTGAAGAGTAGGATTACTATGTTCTTTATTTATGAAATTTCTCCCTTTTCTAAACATTCATTTAATAGAGTTTTTAATACGGGGAGTAGAATCTCTTTTGCATCTTTTATTATTTCTATTGTTAGTGTGTCTTCTTCCGGTGTTTTGTTATTTTTCATTTGTAATTTTTTCTTCTGTTATTTGTGATACCTCATCTGGCCCAACATTTATTATTTTTAGATTTTAGTTTTTTGTTTGCTGGTTTTGGATATAAGAATTCTTCTATCGCTGATATTATTTCTCTTCTATTCTTAATTTACCTTTCATTGTTATTAAATACCATAATTTCTATCTCCATTTTTCTATTTTAGCTATTTTATGTACATATTTTCAATAATTTCTTCCTCTTGTCTCTCATACGCTGTTTCTGTCTTTTCTAGTCATTTTAGCTTTTCTATATTCTTCATTTTCGTACTTACCCTGTCTATATAATACTCATCTTATTTTATTTTTTATTTATCTTCTGCTGCTATTGGACTAAGTAAATTTGTGTTTTATTTGTGATGTCACTTGCCGTTATTTATTAGGGTAGTCAAATTCTAAAACAATTTAATAAGATCTGGCTTAATGCATTCTATATATCTTATTGTTTTTTCTGTTTTCTTTGTACTTTTCTCGATTTTCCGCTTTTGTCTTCGTATCTTTTGTCTTGTTATTTTGACTAAGTGATGGTTGCTTTTGGTGTTAAATATGTTTAGAGTTGTTGCGTCTTGTATTACTGATTTTGAAGAGCTAAGCACGTAGTCTATCTCTTTTTTGTCAGGCTATCTGGACTTATCTAGATCCATTTTCGCTGCATAAGTTTGTTGTAGTGTGTAGTTGTTGTTTTTCTAAAAATTTTGCAAGCATATTTCCTCTTGGGTTTCTTTTACCTAATTCGCAGTTTATACTCACTGTGACCTGTACTCCCGTCGCAATCCTATTTTGAAATTGAAACAAGTGAATTGGACATATCAATAGGTACAATATCAAAAATCTCATTTTGAGATTCAATTATTCTCTGTGCAGTATGGTCTAGAAGTACTTGTAGGTCTATTTCAGCTACACATTCCAAAACAACTAGTTCTTTATTAGGATAGCATTTTTTTCGCGTGCCTGAGGCAGTGGTAGCTTAGAAATATGTTCGCGTTTTTAAATTTCGATTCAATTCTTATTTTTTGATATTGACTTTTTATAAGTTTAGTATCGATAAACAGCGCCAAAGCTTCAACATCTGTGTACACCATTGGTATATATTTCTCGCGATTTTTCCAAGCCTCCCTTATACGCGATGCTTTGTAGGTGTCGTAATAATAACTTCACTAGTCAGTTGTGCAGCATTACCTTCACCGAATGTTCGGAAACCCATTTGCGCAGCACATGCCAATTCTTGTAGAGCAAATGCTTTCCGTAGAGATTTGGTCATTCTTCTTTTTGTTTGATCAGAACATTGTTCAAAAGCTGCTTCAGGTCGACCGGCATGAGATTTTGACGAGCTAGCTTTATCTCCAGAAGTCTTGACGGATGCAAAAGGCAATAAAAACTCCTCATTTAACCAGTTATCGTTCTTTTGAACAAAGATTTTTCAGTCCTTCTAGTCAACTTGCCACCTTCTAGTGAACGAAGTACATAGTTAGTAAATTCGATGTTCCGTCTCTTTTAAATTTTTTCTGAATGCCCTTTAGACATAAAATTTTGAAGATGCTGACATTTATCTCTTGCATCCTTGCCTGTTTCACTTTGCCAAATTTTAAATAAATCTTTCCGTTTCATAGTAGGTGCTGTAATATGAACATGACGCATTATAGTTTGCAACAGGAATTTGCGAATATTTCCTAAAATGGCAGATTTAGACAGCTAATTTTTTTTACACATTTCTATAACCATAAACTTTTATTCTGTACAAAAATTAGAACGTGACTGACTAAGCGTGACTAATTTTGTACACCTACAAAAATATACTTTTTAAAGGGCAAGGTTTATTTAAATGGTACATCTAAACAAATAGATGCATAGAAAAGTTATCACTTACCCAAGATTCTACGATCCATAATGCATTGAATTATATACACAACTTCAGTTAAAACAACAATACTCTAAATTTATCACAGTTAACACTATCACCAAACTTACTGGACAACTTGAGAACAGTAACTTCATCTACCTACCGAGCAAAAGTACGACCCTTCCAGGTAAAATTTATTGCACTCCCTAAGAACCCTATTCTTTCTCGTTAAATACCGCCGCATTATAGGAACATTCTTTGAAATTCATAATTTGAAATTTTGTCCACATTTACAGGGTATCTGTCCCACTGTGGAACGCCCTAAAGTCTAATAACTAAACTTAACATGCTTACATACTACTGTGCTCTGCTTTCTACTGACACTACGCTTGGCTAATGCAAAGGGCTTTGCCCTTTTAGGCTATCGCACTGAATTCGTGTTAACAAAAAAATGGGTAACTTTGATATTCATGTGATGAAAAATCAGCTGGTTATGACTTAGAGGTCTTGGAAACAGTTTTATAGGGAATGCCTCATTTAAGGATAAATAGATTTTACTGTTAAGGGAGTTCTAAGAGGCATCTGCAATGCTCCTAAATACTTTATTTTAAAAACCTTATATCATTTGGATGTTGCTCCGAATAGCATAGTCCTATAACTGAATATCATAACTCTAGATCGGTGACAGTATATATTACTTAACAATTATTTTATTATAAATAAATAACATAGAAGTTATCCCAAATAAGCAATGCATTTTTTGTATTTCACTTCCCTTTTTTTTAAGTTGGAATCTCTAAAGAATCCTTACGTCCAAGGTTATATCCCGGTACTTAACTGTGTTAGGATGTGGAACTTTGATATAACTTACTTTAACTATTAGTAACTTTAACAACAACAGAATTCTTTAATTTGTCAGTTACCTTCGGGTTCTAAAGTAATATTTGCAACTTTTTGATAACTTTTCACATTTTTTTCTAATTAAAGAGTTGAAATTTGTGTTATACATAATAGTATACAGAGGATATAACACTGGAATCAATACAAAGTGCCTTTTAGATATGTACGATTTTAAAAGTTAAAAATACTGTTTTAGAAGCTGCATATTCAACTTATATACTAAACTTTATATGATATATATATATATATATATATATATATATATATATATATATATATATATATATATGTATATATATTATATACTAAACTTCTGATAACATAAGAAGCAAAGAAATAGTTTTGCATGTAAAAACTTCATAAAGAGAGTTACGACGTTTAAAAATTGTTATGATTTAATTTAGTTTAATTAGAAAATTTTCTAGGGGTGATGTTACTTTTAAGCTAAAATAATATTTTTTGTGATCTTGAATGGATTAATTCTACTCCAACCAATTTTCTCCTTAATTTGAGTGAACCGTATTGTCTGAATGCTTTGTATATCTGTATACTTTTTGCAAATTATTACAGTCCCAACTATCACCTGCGCTTTATTCGTTATGGATTAAAAGTTACGTTTTAATTGCTCCGCAGCATTACTTAAAGATGTTTTGTCTGCATACATTCTGATTTGATTCCGTTTTCTTCTTTTTTCTAAAATTAAATCCTTAATCTATTTTATGTAAGCATTACCTTCTATCCTAGACCAAGTTTTTAAATATTGTTAACGATAAATTTAACGTAATTTTTATTTAATTGCTTTTTAATTTTTAATAAATTAGGAGATAATTCAAAATTGATTTAAATCTTTACATATCTTTATATTTCATGGTTATTAATCTAAACCTCCAATTGATGTATAAATCTAAATCTACATGTTTTTAATTAAATATTTATAAAGTAGTCGAGTTCTTCATTTTCCATTAACTTTCTAATTTTTGGATAATCGTTCTTCTAAAGGGTGTTCTATAAAGAAGCCAAATTTTAAAATTCAATAGATCAGTCAAATTTTTATGAAATTTGTTTTATTTAACATTCTTGAAATCAGTAAGAGCTCCCATTTGCGTATGACACACGATGTCAAGCATATGTTCACTTGTACAGAGTTTGCATGCATTAATGCGTTCTTCAAAATTACTGATAACTCTCTTGCAGATATATGATCCGATGCCTCCCATTGCCCGTTTGATTTTTTCCTTTAATTTTAGAATTGTGCGTGATTTCTTAGTGTATATCTGTGGTTTTACAAACCCACATAAGAAGAAATCACAAGGTGTAAGATTTTTTATAAAGTAAGGCAACTGCCTCGCACCTGCTGAAACCAGAGATCGTTAATCTCCATATCTTCAAAGGTAAACCACAACCGATTGCACATCACGTTTTCGTAACGTTCTCAATTGACGGTAATTCCATTTCCCTCATCATCGTCATAGAAAAACGGTCCTATAACTCCACTTACCCAAAAACCACACCACACAGTTATCCCTAGCGGATGTATTTCACGCTCCTGGATCACTCAAATGAAAATGGGCTTTTTCACAAAAAATATTTTTTTGAAAATCTCCGTTTACATCATCTGCGTCTGTTTGATTTTATACGCATGGATATCGATATTATGCAAAATTCGATGTAATAAAGCTATCTGATCTTTTGTACTGTCTGCGTGGCACTTTAACCGCTTTAGTAAAGTGTTTTAACAATAAGAACCCGTTGCTCCGTTGTAAACTGCAGCATGACAAAACATATATATATATATATATATATATATATATATATATATATATATATATATATATATATATATAATCAAAAGCCATTTACCTTATTGGTGTTGGCTTGTATGTACATTATACAATACTTATCTACATTCTTAACTTAATTAAACTGAATTAAACTGGATTGTCTGTGTTATGAACAAATTTATTCCATTCTTTTCTGTTGTTTGTCATTGCTTTCGCCTCCTCCACTGTTTTTCCTTTCCTTGTTAGTATTTTTCCTATAGTGTTATCCCATGTTTCCTGTGGTCTTCCCTTTTCTTTTGCCTACTTTCCTCGTTTCCCATATTCGTTTGACTTGTCTATCTTGATCCATCCGCTGTAAATGGCCCCACCACGCTAATTGTCTTTGTTCAATGAAGCTTGTTACTGGGTTAATTTCTAATTCTGCTCTAATCTGACTGCTTCTGATTTTATCCCTCAAGGAGACGCCTTTCACTCTTCTTAAGTATTTCATTTCTGTGGCTTCTAATCTTAGTTTCATTTTTGTGTCAATACCCATGATTCGCATCCATAAGTCATAATAGGCCTGAAGATTGTTTTATACACCGTAAGTTTGGTTTTGGTGTCACTTCTCTTTTGTTTATAAAATTTGCGTTCATTGCGTAATATAGTTTATTACATTTCTCTATCCTTTCAGATATGTCTATTTCCTGTCTTCCGTTATTATCTATAGTGACCCTAGATACTTGAACTGTTTTATCTGTTTAATTTCCTCCATTTATTTGCATCTTTATCTTCTGGTGATCTTTCCCAATAAGCATCACTTGTGTTTTATTGGCGTTTATCTTCATACCGTTATTTGTTAGTTCTTCGTTCCATATCAGTAGGTTTCGTTGTAGTTCTTCTTCGCTTCCTGCCATTACTATAATATCGTCTGCAAATGCACAGTTTCGTATAAATATAGGTTGTAATTTTCTATATCCTACATTTAACCCTCTGATCCTCTGGTGACATGTTCGTATTATTTCATCCATAAAGATGATAAATAATGCCGGACTCAGTACCCTCCTTGCCTTAAACCTTCATTTGTAGTAAACTCCTCTGATGTTCTGTTATTGTTTATCACGTAGTTCCTTGTCTTTTGGTACAGACTTTTAATTACTCTCGTTACTTTTGGGCTTATTCCTCTGTTGCTTAAATTTTGCCATACTCTCTCTGGGTGTTCTATCGAAAGCTTTCTCGAGGTCGATAAATGCAAAGGCGCTTTCTCGTTGTATTGAAGTATTTTTGTAATTATTTGTTTCACTGTAAATATATGGTCTTGTACGCTTCTACCCTTACGGAAACCACTCTGTTCTTCTGTTAGTGTTGGTTCTATGACAGTTCGGAGTTTACCTTCAATTATTTGTTCGAACAGCTTTAAAGGTATGCTCAGCAGCGTTATGCCTCTATAGTTGTTACATATTTTCCTATCTCCTTCTTAAATATTGGTACTATCTGTCCTACTTCCCAATCTTTTGGTATATTCTCTTCTTTCCATATTTTGTTAAACATTTTTAAAAACGCCTTTGTTCCTTGTTTTCCCATTTTTTCAACATTTCGCCAGTGATTCTGTCATGTCCTGGTGACTTTCCATTTTAATTTTCTTTAGTGCTGTTGTCAATTCTTCTTCTGTTATACCTTCTTCTTCGTTTCTCTATGCTGTTGTTTGTCTTCTGTCTGTGTATTTTCTTCATTATTCGTGCCTTGGGTCTGTAGGAGTTCTTGGAAGTATTGCCTCCATCTGTTCATTATATCTATTGGGTTTGACAGTACCTTTCCATTATTATCCTTTATTACTGTGTTATCTGGTGTTTTCCTTTCCTTAAGTTTTTAAAACTTTATAGAATAGTTTTGGTTCTCTCTGCTGTTTTTTCTAACTTTTCCCAAAGTCTTGCCACGTTTTTCTTTCGCATCTGTCACCATATGTTTTACTATTATACGCTGTTCTTTGTATGTTTTATATGCCTCTTCTGTCTTTTCATTAAATATTCTGCCCACCTCTTCTTCTTTAGTTTAACTTGGTCTTTTATTTCTTCACTCCACCAGGCGGTTCTCTTCATATGCTTATTTGTCTTAATTACACCACATGCGTTCTGGCTGCGTTTATTAGAGTGTTCTTTATCTTCTTCCACATCTCTTCCACATTCATCTGTTCTAGCTTTTCTTCATCTGTTAGTAGTTCTCTTCTTATTATGTTCTCGTATTTCTTTGCTATTTCTGTTTCTTGTAGTTTATAAATACGTATTGTTTCTTTCTGAACTGCATATTCTTCTCTTATTGCTTGTTTTTGATTTTCAGGTCTCTTTATCTTTCCCGTTAATAGGTAGTGGTCGCTGTATATCTCCGCTCCTCTTTTGACTCTAACATCTTTCACCATCTGCCTGTTATTTTTTCTACTAGTATGTATTCTAATATAGATCTCTCATTTCTACTTTTAACCTCACTTGAAATTGAGTGTATCTTTTTGTGCTGGAAGAATGAGTTTGTTATGATTAGGTTATTACGGGAGCAGTATTCTATTAATCTGTTTCCGTTGTTATTTCTTTTATCTTCGCCGAATTTTCCTATCACCGTTTCTGTGTTGTTTTCTCTCTTCCCCACACTACTGTTGAAGTCACCTGCTACAAATATTTTCCCTTTGCTTCTTTCTGTTATTAATGCTAAATCCTCCCAAAATTTATCTTTTATTTCCTTTTTCTCGTTTTCGTCAGGTCCGTAGACTGCAATTAACGTTATTTTTTCTTTTTCTTGTATTTCTAATTCCACCGTGAGGATTCTTTCCGACCACCCTGTCCAGTTTGTGATCTTATCTTCCCAATTCTTGTTTATAATGCATCCCACGCCTTCTGCCGCTCTTGCATTTTCTTTCACTCCGGAGTATATTAGTCTGTGTCCGTCCGTTAATATCTTTTCTCCTTTCCCTTTTTTCTTTGTCTCTGCAAGTACCAGTATTTCTGTTCCTATTCTGTTAAACTCATATATAACTTCTTCTTCTTTATTCATTAAACTTCTTATATTCCATACTCCAAGTTTCCAATCCTTTATGTCGTTTCCTTGTCCATTGCCAGTTTCGTTACCGTCATCCCCCTGCTTATCTGCACGTACTAGTTTTTTCGACCTGTTCGGGTTATTTTTCTTAATTGTTCCTCGAAATTTGTTCCCTCCGGTGATCTCTTTGTTACAGTCCTTTTTATTGATGTGTTTTCAGTCCTATCTTCCTTTATCAGTTCTTCTTTATTTGCAAGATCATTTGCTCTGTATATTTCATCATTGATTATCAATTTATTATATTTTAGCTGTGCTCTATATCCTTTATTCCTTGCTTCTTTCATATGTGGGATTAACATTTTTCTTTCCTCTATTACCTCCTTGGTATAATCTTCATCAATCCATATATCTGTTCCTTTGAGCTTTCTCGCGTTTTGTAGGATTTGTATTTTTTTGTTACCTCTAATTAACTTAACCAATATTGGTCTTTTCTTGTCTGTCATATATTTTCCAATTCTTCTTATTTGTTCTAAATCCTCTTTTAAGTTTATGTCAATTCCTATCTTTTGCATTATATTAGCTATATATATATATATATATATTATATATATGACGGGTGCTACTAGAAATAATTGAGTGCCTGCGTTTATTCGATCAAGGGCCAACAATGGCGGTCGTCTATGGCGCGGTGCTTGCCGTATTGCTCCGCATTAGAGATGGTGTGCGACGATCGGGCAGTAAAATCAGATATATGAGAGGCTTAACCTCTCAGTTTGCGGGCCGTGGTACCACACGGGAGGTTAAAGCCGTAAAAAAAAATTAAGAAATGTATTTCTGTTAAAATTACAATTTATGTTTAAATTAACTAATTTCACTTCTAAAACACATAACAAATCGCACATTACCATAAGATCTGTATGGTATACGACAACGGAATGTGTACGTAGATTGCACTAAATATTTGGTCTGAATAGTGCTTGAGACCATAGCAACTAATATGGTACCAATCGCATTTCCTGCAACCTCTTCAGTACTTTCTGTTTATTCCATACCGATTTCTGATAAATTTGAACTGGAAGAAGAAAATACTAAACTACTTTAAGCAGTTTGAATGTCTCTCAGCGATCTAAAACTTTTCCAATAAGGAATAAGGCTGCCAGCTTAGCTGCATGGGCATTCAGACTTATGCACGTCTTAACATTTTAGCGATGCTGAAGAAGCCTCTAGGCAGAGGTTTTTAAATTGATAAAAGGCACACAATAGAATACAACAGTTAAGGGGATTATTTTTTATTATTTATTTATTTTTTTATCTTTTGTTTCTTTGAAAATGTTATCAGTTAATTTTATTTTTCGAAAGATCGTATAATTTTAAATATTAGAAATATTAGGACACATTATTAAGGTACGTAACAAATTTAAGCCTCACTTACCAAGATTACTAAAACATCAAATTATTGGTAATAGAAATCAATTCTAAAGTAAAATAATTATGAGTCAAATGTTTGGGTATCCATAATCCAGAGGATCAGTCATTAAAATTAATAGTAGCGACGTTCTTGCGAAATTTGATACCGGGTCCACCCTTAGTCTTGCAACTCAAAGTAATTTTTAGATTATAAACCTGGACCGGAAATCACTTAAATGTATCGTAACTGTGCCAACGCATACTGGATAACTGTGTTGTAGTTACAGTTTTCTGCAGTAATCGCCAATTCGATACTAGGGAGTATAAAATTAAAAGTAATTTTTACACTATATTATGTACCAAAACGATTGCTTATTATTTTAAGTTAATTAAATTGATATACTCACAACTAGGATCGATGCAAACATTGTTACCGCCCAACTATATAAAATTGTACAAGAACTTGTCCATAAATTTCAAAATGTGGAATGATTAAAAAAATTTTTTGTTTTAATGCAAATAAATTCTAATCCAAAGACTAGAATGATTTGGTTTAAATGTAATGTTAATAAGCAATTAAACCCTTAGAAGCCATCTGGGTTTTGTCTAAAATAACCGCAATGGTCCCTAATATTAAAGCATCTGATTAAATACAAATCCATAGAAACTATAAAATAAGTATAGATAAACACATTATTTCATAAGGATTTTTTAAACTGGTTAGGAAAGTATATTGGCAAAATAGGTAACAGCAAATATGTAAAAGTATATTCTAACTAATATAGTATATTTTATTTGCTAGTTCGTTTCCTAGCACTTACGGCATTTAGCTTCTGTACAGACGCACCCAAGTTTATTTCTGGGGCTCAAATTCCTGACTAGTGGCCTACTTAATCACTAGAAATAACTGAGTACCTGGATTCACTTAGAACAAAGAGTAATAACGTCCTCACATAAGTCGGATAATATCAGACAGGAGCCATAATAAATGTTTAAGATTGTTCTCCTATTTATTTTGTCACATATTTGGCTCGTTTTATTAAAAATATGACACCTAGACTGCACCCATTATGTAAAAAAGTGGAGAAGATTTAATCAAAATGCATGGTATGATAAAATTTTTATCAAGATTAAGAAAAAAAATTTGTGTTCTTGTACATTTTCATCCTTCACAAGTATTAATATTAACCACAAATGACTATACTTACAATATTAACATCATGGCATGTAATGAAAAAAAAAATAAATACTAATTATTATTTCTACGAAAACTTACTTCAAATTCAGTTACATTACCCTCAAGTATATAAGTAAACGTTAACAATTTATTAGAAAATAAAAAAAAGATTTTATTGCTTCGCAATAAAATCCGGAGTACCACAAGAAAGTGAATTGGGGCGCATATTTTATTTCTTGTACACCTACTGTACAAACTACCCTAATCGGAACCTTCACCGGCGGTACAACGATTCTTGCTAGCCATGAAAATCCTGAAATAGCATCTTCATATCTACAAGATCATGTTAATGTTTTACAAAACTGGACTACTAAGTAGAAATTTAAAATCAATGACTCCAAATCTACGCTACTAATTTTCACTTTCCACAAATATTTATAAATAATGCCATCCCACAAACCGCTTCAGTTCGCTATTTAGAACTACATCTTGATGAACTCACCTGAAAGGGTCATATCATAAAGAAGGAGAAGCAATTGTAAACCGTGCACTAATTTCTTAGTGATATTGGAAAAGATGACTAGTGATACATTTTTATTCTACAATTTCGTTTAAATTTTAAGGAATGTTTTTGATATTTACACTGTATATAGCGTAAATATTTAATTAATTTAACCGTTTTCTCCTTCTTATCCTGTTGAAAATATGACCACCAACAGCACATCACCATGTGAAGCTTTAGTATTGTAGAAAAATTCTAAAAACTTCCAAAAAGCTACCAAAAACAAAATTAGATATAAGGGTTTATATTACAAAAGTGGCAGAATTAAATTCCGCAAAAAATGACAAACTTATTAAACCACAAAGCATTTAACATTTAATTTGTGCAGGCAGTAACGTAACAAGTTTGGATTGCCTAAATATGTATCTGTTATTAATCGATACCTGCTTAGATATACGAATTTAAAAAAATTGCTATACAGCAAGTTCATGTTATTCTTCCTAAGAAATCTACTTTTATTTATGTTAAATAGGATTAAATAATTGTAATACTTGCTAAGCGATACTCAACTTGGATAACTCATAACCTAGGATAATCTAAACTCGAATAATCAAGACTCTACTACATTTCTTTCTTATAATATAATAAAATTAAGTTATTTATTCCAATACATTGTCCTTCATATAACAGTGACTAAAATCATCATAATAATCTAAAAATTTAAAATTTCTGTACACTTAAGAATAATTATTTTTAAAGTAAAAGTCACCAATAAAATCGAATGTAACGTCATAGTTAGCACTACACTATAACGGTATAACTTGGTAACCATAGTTGTTGGTGCATACCACGCAATGATTCTAACGTAGTTACGTGGACGTGTATAAATGGTCTATATCCACGAGTGTTATGTCATAGATGAGGTCATCTATCATATAATCATCAGTTACAATGCAATGTCGTAAATGTGTAGCCATTCATAACACTGTCAAAATTATTGTGAACAAACTATGAATAGATAATACCAGAGATTATAGAAATAACTATCTTGAAATTACTGTATCCAACGATTATTTTCTTATAAAAAGTATCTTAACTAACTGACTGATTAAATGTAGCCAAGCCCAAACCCCTAATGCAGAAACATAAAATTTGTAGGTGTGCTGCTTATATGATGTAGATCCCATTAAGACAATAAAAAGAAAGGAAACTTTTTAGACCAATTCTAAGTTTTGGTATGCAGACTCTTCATTTATTCTTCGTGTTTCACCATTCTCCGATTTTCAACTCTGAAAACAAACTCTAAAACAAAACTGCGGAGATCAAACCTTAATTTTTTTAACTATGCCCTCAAAACATCTAAGACCTTAATTTTTTAATATTTAAACTTTACTTAAATATTTAGAGAATTAAATTTCTAGAACCTGAAAACTTATTCTCTAAATAGCGGTATGATATTGGAACTCAAAAATACTAAACGTGTGACACATTAATAGGCGCTAAACAGAACAAAGTTTTTATTTTTTATTTGTTGATACGGATGATAAAATGTGAGAAAAATCTAAGATATCATTAGATAGGAAATTGTTTTCCTTGTTTAAACTTCTGTCATTCGATTTATATTATATTTTTTATCCGTATCTGAGGATAAATCAGTAAAGTGGTTAATATGAGCTCTTAATCTCATAAAAATTTAAAAATCCAGCATGCAACATATCAATGGATTGAAAATTTATGACACTTTCATTTTTAGTATTTCGTCTGTACTCGCTTCGGCGGTGCATATACTAAAATTGAAACAATACAGAGAAGATTAGCATGGTCCTTGCGCAAGGATGACGCGCAAAATCGTAAAGCGTTCCATATTTTTAAATAATAATAAAGGGCAGTAATCTGATTCCCGACCATTAGTTTAGCTTTCGTGGTAGTCATGGAACAATAGAGCAAATATACAGATTGGTTAGGAAAATCAACAATAACCTCAAAAGAAAATGGTACTGCTCTTTCGATAAGGTACGGCATTTATAATATCAAGAAAATTTTATCTCCTGACTACTACTAGCTAATAAAATTATATTTAACCGGCAGGCATTTCGTAGTCTGAAAACTGATAACTGATCTTCAGGCCATAAAATCTGGAGTACTACAGAGAAGTGTTCTGGGTCCAATATTGTACTTTTAGGTATGACCTACCAAAAACTAGAATGACGACAATTGTAACGTTTGCCTATATACGCCTATACTCTCTTCCCATCCAAAACCTACAACAGCCTCGAAAAACTTACAAACTAATATAAACAAAGTAGAAGAACGGTTGAAAAACTGGCAGCTGAAAGCAAGTGAAGAAAAGTCTATGCATATAAGTTTTACTATTAAGAGAGATAATTGCCCACCAGCAATGTTAAATGGAAACCAATTGAAACATTGTGACCGTGTAACATATCTAGGCATGCAATTCGATCAAAGACTTACTTGACGCACACATATATTCACTATGAGAAAGCAATTAGGTCTGAAATTCAGACACTCGGTTACTCGGCAGAAAATCTCAGCTCACACTCGAAAATAAGTTTTTAATATACAAAGTAATTATTAAACTTACATAGACCTACATTTTGCAACTCTAGGGATCAGCCAGCAACAGCAAAATAAAAATGATACAAAGGTTCCAAAGTAAGGTGCTACATACTATAGTAAGTACAAAAATATTTTATGTAAGCCGGCTGTAACAGACGAAACAAACAAATATAGTGAAAAATATAGTGCATCTTAACAAGTTAATCAGTCTTTTATAGACCAGAACAAAGAACTAAAGCGCTTAAAAAGGCACAAACCATAAGATCTACTAATAGGTTTACGTAATTATTTCTTATTAAAATTTGTAGGTTAATTAATAAAATACTCTCACAAGAGTGTTCCCTGCAAGTCTGTATCAATCATTGTACATAACAAGAACGTATTGTTTAGTTAGGGCAGATTGTTCATTACAAAAAATTTAATAAAAGAAAAGTATTCAGTCTACCTGCATCCCTAAAGAGGACTAAATCCAGATGACGTACGAAAATTTAAATAAATAAAGCACAACACCTAAATTTACAATAAATTTAAGGGGCTATTAGATGAATTTCTGGATGCCATTTATAAAATTTTCTTTTTTATTATCATGGAATTAAAAAAGCGTCCGGGTATCAAATGCCAAAGAAAAATAATAATCAGTCCTTACAAAGAAGAATAAAGAAAAAATGACAGCAATTAATGTGGAAAGGAAAAGAAGGTGAGGTAAGAAATAGAAAATAATAAAGAAAAAGGAACGAGGAAGTTTGAGGCGAAAAGAGCAACAACGAAAAGAAAGAAAAAACAGATATTGAACAGTGTAGAAGTGGAAAGAAAGAAGTTAGCCAAGATAGAATAAAAAAGAATAAATTGAATGAAATTTAAGGTTGCAGAAAAGAAACTAGAACACTTAAGATTACGACTCTTAATTGTTAATATTCTTGTCAATTAATGACAAATTCTGTTCTCTTTAATTAGCCTTTCAATTAAAGTAAAATAGATAAATCACTCTATCAAAAATAGTGCTGTAAAATAATTGGCATTTTCATCTTAACACGTACTTTTACGTTTTCTCGCAGCAATTTAATTTAAACTTCTACAAGGACGCCATTATTTACTGTTTTATATTTCTTTCTTAATCTTTATGTTCGTACCTTATGAACACTTTATTTGTTCCTGTCGCACTATTAATTCAATTAAAAATATGTTTTTTTATAAGAAAGATTAAACCAACAGGGTAGTGCATTAGTTAATTGTAATCAAAAATTCAAGAAATTTCAAAAAACAAACTTATTTAACAAATTAAATTTGTTACCATGTAAACACTAAAAGATATCTCGCGCTGCCAGCACTACCGTAGAACATTCAACGTAATAAAAACCGATAGTGGGCTTAACAGCTGCATTATCAGAATTTATTGATTTCCCCACACATATCTCACCAGTACGTTGCTATGTTTTAGGATATAGAAAAGGATATCAGGTATTTAGCTTATTTGCAGTAAAACTCGGCTCATGTGGGCCCTTTAGGCAGCTCAATAAATGGGCGCGTTTGTAGGTTACCCAAAAACTTTTTATTTGTATACTTTTATCTTATATACCATCTCTTCTTATATAAAAGTTGCCCTATATTCAAACTTGACATTTTTACGACAAAAAAATTTAAATCGGCGTCTTTATTGCATTTTTCTACTACCGCATATAAAATACAGAGGCGTTTTATTACATTTTTGTCGTTTTATTTTTTGCAGTGGTACATTATCGATCTACATACCAATACCTACAAAGATACATATAACGTCACTTAATAAAGCAAACGTCTCAAACAGCATTATTTTTAATTAAAGGAAAACTTATTTGAACTCTTTTTTATTAAAATTGTGCTTATTTTAAGAATAAATTAAATAAACTGCACATTTAAATAAATTATCCTTCTAAATTAGAAATATTAGTGATAACTAAGGCTAAACAATAATCTAAAAATTCTTCCATAGAATGTATGTTATCCATTTTAAATTATTTTTTCTCATCTTCATAATCATTTCATTAACTAAACATATTTTAAGATCGCGTCTTATCACATCATTGGGGAGGTATCATAAAGCATTTACAACTTCTCGTAATACTTTAGAATTAAGTTTTGAAGTTAATATCTAAGGTAAGATTAGCTGCTGGCTTCTTGTTGAGGAAATTGACCATTAAGAAATAGTAGATTGCAAGTTCCTCGTCTTATTGGTTATGTTGGTTTTAACGCGCCATTGTCATAGATAATTTTGCAGTTACTGGCTTATTGTAGATAGATCGACCTATAGCGATGGCCTAAGAACGCTCTCTTGTAGCACCTCGAAATTAACGTTGGATAAGATGGTGGTCTTACCATCTACTTTAACTAGAATATCTCTTAATTAAATGTGACGATTAAATCTTGTTCAAAACCTGGCAGAACAGTATCTTGTAGTTTCTAACAGATGGGTTACTTTATCTACTAATATGTGCACCTGTTTTATTGCAGAATGCTGCTCGCAAAAATCAAATTAATAATGTGAAATAAATTAGCAAGATTGTTGATTAGAGTTTTAATAGTAGCAATTTTACAGGTCCTTTTAAAAGATACAGAAGCTGACTTATCAGTCTGCAAGAGGTAACCTGACCAGGTAATCAGAATGAGTATAACAGTATCAAACCTTCCACTGGTCAAGGAAATATTCCAGTCGATGTAACTACGCTATATAATCTTGACACATATTTATTGCCTTTTTCTGAGTAATTCTTTAAGCACTTTACTGGTGGTTAAGTCGTAAGATGTTAAACTTCTTTCTCTCTCTCTTTATGAGTATTTTTTTGGAAGTTGAGGTTCAAAAATTTTAATGATTTGCAAATGCTGTCACTTTCTTGTGACTTTTTACAAAGATTTTTTACTCTGTTTGGCGGGTGCTGGATTAAGTTTTGTCCGTCGTCTGCAGCTTTGGTAGTTTGCGGTCGTATTAATTTTCTTTTTCAGCAATTTTTCGTTCAACTAATATTTGGTCTCCCTTAGAGTCGCCTCCGATGCGACTTTTTGCACGACTTAATTAAAATATTTCAACTGCGTTTTGTAAATTTTCTTTAGCTTGTAACAAAATATCTAAAAATATTGATTTATTTATTTTAACTTTAATGGCTCTTCTAGTGAAAAAGAATTGTGGTTTCGCGACTTTTAGTACTTAAGTACCAAGTGCAGAGAATGGTCAAAAAACAGGTCAAGGCAGTACTTCAGGAAAATTTTAGTTACATTTTTAATAATTAAAAGTCTAATATTCACTTTGTTGACACCAAAACCCAATAAGTCGGTTCCCTAATGGAAATTAAATTTAAGTTACGTAAGATTATAACTTTTTTCCGGTTTATAGGCCATTGTGGTCGTTATTATAGAAGCCCAAATGTGTAAACGTGGCGTTATAGTCGCATTCAGCGATAAATCTATTTTAGAGTGTAGTTAAGCAGTGCACA
Source organism: Sinelater perroti (assembly GCA_036346155.1). Taxonomy (NCBI): domain Eukaryota; kingdom Metazoa; phylum Arthropoda; class Insecta; order Coleoptera; family Elateridae; genus Sinelater; species Sinelater perroti. The sequence goes on from JARFIY010000276.1 coordinate 2,822,791, forward strand.
AAGTGTTTTTAAGGTAGAAAGTCTTCATCTTCAATTAATGACACTTGTAAGTGTTCTTTGTAATAATTGTTTGTTTAGTTATGTTTTATTGTGTTTCTAATAATAGTAACTGTGCTTGTAAAACCAGTTCCGTTGGGATATTGAATTATATAGATAGTAGAGTTATAAATCTTCAAGCGACTTCTCTCGGTAAATTATGCTTCTGAAATTAGCAGAACACCCATATCATGCTATTAAATAAATGTCTTCATTTCAAGGCTTTGTTGTTCTAAACTATTTATAAATTGAATTATTACGAGAGTTTGAAAGCAAGAGGAGAAATTAATACATTTAGATCTGTAAGATTCTTTATCATATGTTTAAGTTCATTTATATGATTAGCTGGTTGAGATGACTAGGATAACAGTATTTGTTGTTAAGGAATATATTTTGTAAGCTCTAGTACTAACAACTGTTGCATGAGTGATATCTGGTTGATGTAATATTGATGCACCTCTATTTGTAGTAAAAATGTCTTCTTTTGTAGCTTCTTATATACAGCGCATCCTCTGTAATTCATTGGTTGGTTAGAATTACAAAGAACACATCAGTGCTTCTCGTTTTACGAAGGCACTTAAATAAGTGTTTGCACATTTTACGCAACGTGGAGTTGTGTTGCATACATTTTTATAAATCTTAGTCGTTAACACTTTGAGCACTTCTCCTTTAGTTCTAGGTGATTTCATATTTGACTATTTAATGTAAAAGTTTGTATCTGTTAAATATCTATATCCTTATTTGTGGCTGGTTTGTGCTTAACATAAAATAAAAATATTTATTTATTTGAAATTTGTTTTTTAATATTTGATATATTTGCAATTATATGATCGTATTTTTCTATATTTTTGTATAAAGTAAATATTACCTAAAGCTTACTCTAAAGAAATATTACGTAATATTACTCGAAAGCTACAACTTTACTCCTGTTGATAGAAGTGAAATTCTACATTTCCTTTAGTTAAGCCTTGACTATATTGTGTACTTTTCTACTGTTGTAGGCAATATATTTAACTCCATTTTTCTTTAATTCTATTTTCATTAAAAGCGGTGACAAATATAATCCCAGATACAAGAATTGAAAGTGGTTTGGGTTTTTCCTTCATATTCTAGTTGAGGCAGAAAATGTTAGTTTTGTGTTCAATTTGCAAGTTGTCAAAACTGGACGTTTTAATTGGTTTTATTAGGCAATAACTTGTAAGCTTTGATTGGTGTTGTTGAAATTGAAAGTTATCTGTGCTTCTTTTGCGTTGTCTATTTCCTACCACCTATCAATCTTGTTCTCGAGAAACTTAAGCTTGTGGTTATAGTAGGGAATATCATAGAATTGTTTAAGCGCCAGAATGTTTGCAAATGTCATTGTTGAGTTGTTGAGTTGGATTTATAGGACAATGATATTATACGTTATTAGTTGGCGATAGTTTATGATTAGTGGTGGAAATACTAGACTCGAGTTAATCTAATCTGCTTGCACTGATTCATAATTTTGAAATTCAGACATCTTTTATTCTTTATACACTTATACGATATTATAGTTCATATTTAAATATGCACAGATATAATTTTTATCCTAAAAACGATTGATCCAGAGATCACTTACGTTTGTATGTCGCCTAATTTAACAATCCACTAGCAATACAATGCGATTCACCGATTTAACAAGTTGAATGCTAATATTACACTTAAAACAAAAAATATAAACAAATCGGCCCAACTGCGCACAAATCTCGCGCTCAAAAGGGGCACTACAATTAAGTGCCTCTTCTAGTAGTACTAAGAAACAACTAACCACTGTAAGAAACCAAACTTCTTTATACACTTTCACGAGTCTATGAGTATAATATTTTCTGAGTACTGCTATAAAGTAACAAAACTTTGTTCTAAATTATTAAAATATTGAAATAAATGTTTCAGTAAAGATGACAAGCGTTCTGGACCTTTTAGTTAGCCAGGGTCATCAACGCCGTTGTTGATAGAGTTTAAAAGATAGTTTGCTAACAAATTACCTCAAAGAAGTTAATTGTGTAACTTATCCGAAGCAATTCGTTTTGCTTGTTCGTGCATGGTTACAGATGTCCATTTAGGTTTATTTGTTAAAAGTGTCTGCACTAAAATTCATTAAATTCACTAAAAATATCAATCTATCTAACATCTAAAGCATTTGATACACAAATTAACAATAATGTTTTGTGACAAATTAAAAGATAACAAGGTGATATGTAAACCACCCAAAAATAAAACTGATTATATATCAATTTTTTACTTTTAAAAATTTCATCACTTACCACTCTCTTATTTTTCCATCTTAGTACTTTTTTCTAAGCGATGCTTTGCTGTATTTATAATATTATTAACTATTTATTTCACGAAGATTTTAATTTTATCATCAATTTTTAGGTTACTCCTAGTATAATATTTTTAATTTCAGTTATAATTTATAACAAAAATTATTTATTTTTTATCCAATGCCTATCGGTCTCAAGTTTTTCTTCTCAAAAATTATCATGTATTAGAAATATAAAATAGCAAAATTTTGTAAGCTCAAAAAACATTCTTAAAATAAATTTGCTACAATGCAGTGGATTTTAAGTTTTATGTATACGTCAAACTTCACAAAGATCTAAAATTATTTGCCTGCCAACAATCTTTTTGAATTTTTTTGGTAACATTAGCAACCTTTGGATCGGCAGTACTTTCTGAAAAGCATCTTGAACATTCATCATTTTTAGCAGACATTTTCCGCTTGTAGAGCATTTCAACCACACATAATTTTTTATTTGTCCCCAAAATTTATCGCCAAGAGCTTGCCGCAATATTGAGTGCATTTTTGCTACTGTCTTCCCAAGTCTTTCGAATTATTCATCTTAAAATGGCAAAATGTTAAATATGAGTTCTAGATGCAATCCTTAGGTGAACTAAAATAACTTTCTATAGGCACCCTCTCCTCCTTCAGGCAACAGAAAGAGCCGCTTCAGGTCTGCATGGAGCAACAAAACAAGGGCGAGTGCGTACTTAAGTGCCCATTATAACTTCAACGGGCGCTTCGGAAGGGAAGCTCCACCTTTGTTCGAATTTCCAGCCATATTTCAAACAGAAAGATAATTAAAATAAATACAAACACATAAATTGCCCCAAATAGCTCCGCTCCCACGGCGTCCTTATTTAGAGCTCGCCAGGGTTATTAATTTAGTGCACGGAATGAATCTTTCGACATTTCCTAGAGCGCATCGATTTTATTTCTGGGGTAAAAATAAGCAGAAACGGGCTGGGTTGTCTTATTGATAAAATTTCACGGAAGAAGTTTTGCCGTGGCGCATTGGAAACCCATAAACAAAAATTTATGCTTACTGCGGTGTTATTGGTAGTGTCGTTTTACTTACACTGCGGTTTCAGCATTTGATAAGTTATAATGAGTTACAATTGATCCTTGCATTACATTACCAAAATTAGATTTTTATGATTTATTACTATATTGCTCCAAGTTTTGTACATAGCACGCTTCTTCTTCTATTACTTCTAAGGCTGCACATTTCTGTGGAAAGAAAAGCTGTTTTAGAATTTTGTAAACTATAAAAGTATTAGTCATTCTACACAACTTTATACTTTCTACATCTTGCTTTACAGTTTGATGTAAACTATTTAACTATTCTCTTCAACAATTTTCTGTTCTTGATCTGCTTTCTCCATCTTGTACTTTCCATACTCTTTATATTTTTAATTACTTGCTCTTCCCGTCATAGCTTTGATCTTTCTTTTGGTCTTATTTATGGTTTTCATTTTAGCATTACCTTGACCACTGAATCTTCAATCATTCTAGCTACGGATCCGTAGCATCTTATTCTTTTTACTTTAATTACTCTGTTTATGTTTTCATTTCCTAGTAGTTGCTTAATCTGGTAGACGATTAATATTCTCTATTGATCTTTATTTTTCTTGACTTCAAAAATCTTTCATATAACGCTACTTTCAAAAGTTTTTAATTTCTCTTCATACAAGGCATATACTCTCTGGTGCGTATGTTATCAATAGTTGTATTGCAATTTTATATAATCTTAATTTTAATTACTTGCTTGTCCTTTTGTTATACATCATTTTATATAAGCCTTGCATCTAAATTGCACCTTTTTATTTACTTCTTTTTTATTTTTTATTATTGCCCTAGCTATTTAAAAATCCATACTTCTTTCCTTTTATTTCTGTGACCTTGGTGTTATTTTTCTTCTCTTTCCTATCAATTTTCATATAATCGGACTTGTCCTAATTTATTTGTAACTCTTTCTTTTTTGTTTTTGCTTGCATTCTTTGTTCTCCAAGCTTTCGCTATGTCTAACTAACAGAATAGTATAGTAATTTTTCTGTTGTTGTTATTTTTATATCACAATACTTAATTATCCTTGCCTTTCTATGTTAAATAGCCTCGCCGATAATCCATCCCTTTGTGTTAATTCTTCATATAAAATTATTACCGCTTTCAAGTCTTTTATAGCTATTATTATCGTTTTTATCAGTATTGTGAGTATAATCATACTTTTTAACATGTCAAATGCCTATTTCAAATCTATAAGTATTATCTCTATTTCAATATTTTTTTATGTAATATTTGTCTACTTCATTGCAAGAATTGCATTAATAGTCGATCTTCCTTCTCTGAATCTGTTCTGCTATTCCCCTATAACCTTCCTTTTAATTATGATAATATCAATGCGGTTATATAAGTGGTATTCAATAGAGTTATTCTTCTATAATTTTCACGTGACCTCATTTCTCCTTTCCTTGATATTGATATTATAGTCGATTACTCTCTATTTGTTTCATTAGCTTATAAATGCTTTGTTTAACTTAATATCCTGTATTTATTTTTCAATATAATCCTTTACTATTAATAATTTTTTTCTATTTTCAACAAATAGTTAGATTTGATATTTATACCACTGTGCTAGTTTAGAAGTAAGCAATTCTTAACATGCATTTTTTATGTACTCAAAATCATTATAATGTTAGCCTCATAAGATATATATTGTTACGGAACAAAAAACAGAAGATATGGTGGGCGTGGCGTAATTCAACTTCTTGTGTACTGAAATATTCCCCGTATCAAACAAGATCTCTGTGCTAAATCACTACCATGTTTAATAAAGTTCGCTCCTATTGATCGATTGATTGATAATGAATACGCAGTGTTTCGTAAATTTTGTAAGTTGCTCAGAATACAATCTCGCATTTCAACCACAATTGCATAATATTTTGTTAGGGATGATCTCCTTGTGAAAGGCATATTTCTTATTTGATTGAATTATGAAGACAACTTAGCAAAAGCTTATAGTAAAAGTAAATCAAAAATATATTAAAATACACTAAATAATTTCTATTTAAAAAGTGAAGGAAAATGAAAGATGTCTGTGCAACTCTTTTGTGTTAGCTCTATATAATACGAAAAGACTAAACTATAATTTGTATTTTGTTAAACAAAACGAGCATAAATATAATAAAACTGACTACAAAAAATCAAAAAATCAAATTTTATTATTTATGACTTACTGCATTACTGAATCCAAAAAGATTAAAATAATTTTGCCCTAATAATTTTTTTGTAACCATCATAACGTTACACTAAATCAATTATTTATTAAAATAAAAAATAGGTTGCTGTAATAAGTAGGAAAGTACTGAAATATCTTTAAATGTTTTAGTGCATTACGGAAGTGAGATAAAATCACTTTCTCGAAAATATGGTTTGTTACAACTTACGCAAACGAGTTTGCGTATACCAAATATATACCAAGTATATATCCCATATTAAGTAGTAACTTTCTTATCTTGTGGATTATTTACACCAATGAATTGTCATTGTGGATTTTGTAGGTCTACTACAGATTATTTCATCGAAAACAATTTCCCAGAGAGCTATTTATCAATCTTTATGAGAAAATACAATAAAGGATAGGAAAGCAACCTTTAGTTAATTTTCTAAAAACAGGCAACATCTATAAGTAAAAAATTGTTACAACGTACTTTGCTTTTAGAATACTTAAGGTGAATCTTAAAATAAATCACTAAGTTACATTAATGAATCTTACACACATTTTGATAGCTGTGCTAACGCAGGTAATACCTTTTCCAACAAATTTATTACCAATAACTAGTAACAAAATATGAGTTCATATTTTGAGTTAAAAAATAGCAAGATAAAAATTGGTAATGTTCGTACAGCTTACCAAGAAGCACTCGAAAAGTTGGGCAATCTTTATTATCAGAAGAAATTTTAAAAATAAACACTACTTATGAGAGTGATATTATTTATTAATAAAATAAAATTCTAATCTTTGCCACAAGAAGTAGCTCAAAATGTTCAAATTCTAGGAAGTCTTAAACATAAAGTAAACTTTATTTTTTATATCGTATATTGTATGTTTAATTCACACAAAACAACATTGAAAGTGATAAGTGAAATGAGGCCCTAACGCATCGGGAGATCTCTGGAAACGTTCCGTTAAAATTGTTACTAGCTGATTAGGTTCGGCTCCCTTTGTTTGTAAAGGCAGCGAGGGTAATAGTACAAAAACGTTCGATTAAAACCGCCATCTCAAGTTAATTACCTCAGAATGATCTTATCTTAAGAGTTAAACGTGTGCCTTCAAAGCTGTTAGTTCTGCACATCAACGCCAACTAGCGCGACTAAACTCGCTGAGCTTTCTCTTACCCCTACGCGTGCAAAAACCCAGCATTTGAATGGATTTCGCATTGATAATCTGGCGTGCTTTACCTAAAATTCATTATAAATACGTTGCGGTTCCCTCAACAGTGTTGCAGCACCAGCAAATCGTATTGGTGTAGCCGGCTGCGCTTCCCCACTGTCATTATGGACACGACTTCGGAAGTAATCTCTTACCATCACGGCACACCTGCGGCTACTAACGCTGCCTTCAACACACCCACATCCGCCAGCCGCGTGATCAACTGACAATACACTATACAGCAGCGCACTCTAGTTCAAAATTGCCGCCCCACAAGCTCTATAGTCTTCTAAAGCTATATCATTGTTCATCCGGCTCCTAATAAGCACTGTGTACCAATTTTCCTTTTTATACAATAATACTCTGTAATACTTCTTTGTTGATGATAACCATATACATATTTTTGAAATTTTTTACTTCAGATTTGTAAGATTTAAAATAATGAAAGTAACTATAAATACCAAATTGCAAAAAAATATTTAATGCTTGCCAAAAATTTAATTAATATCATAAATAGCAACTATTTTTCACAATACAGCTCATTATTATCAGTAACAAACAGTCTAATCTGTCCACGGTGCCAATCCGTCGACTTTCAATATAAGGAATTCACGGCATGCTTCTTCATTTTGATCACACAACGTAAACTAGCGCAAAAGCGCGCTATAGAACGAAATAAGCCGTAATCAGAAAGTACAACATCAGGCCTGTAAACTAGAATTTCTTAGGAGTTGATCATAGTCAAATGCTTTTACTTTAAAACTTTGTAAACGTCTTAGTTACATATTTTATAGTTTGAAATTTATGACTTGTCAATTTGGAACCAATTTAAAGTACAAAATGCCGTCAACATTTCACCAAACCAAAATCATGATTTTCTTGTCAAGACTATTTTTTAGAACTACCAGTGCATTTTGGCACCAAGGAAGCCACCGCTTGGAACAAATACGATTAACAAGCTAAAGCCATTTTTTATTGTAAATGACAACGTGCTTCCCAGTTACCAAGTCGATACTGGTATTATAATGTGAGTATAGCAGTATCTAATTCAAAAAAACCTTTTTTTTTGTTTTTTAGTAATATAATTTTATTCTATGAAAGTCAATTGTACACCTACACGATACAAAAAAACTTAAGGCTTAAATATATACACTACTGTGCAAATTGTTTTTATTTAACTTAATAGCCTTTGCCTACCAAACACATTAAAAAAAGATTTAATAATAAATTGAAACAAGTAAATTGTGGTTTAATTTTTATCTTTAAATAATTCCTCAAAATCATAAAAAATATCTAAATCTCTACCTATAATAACCACACCATTTAAGGTAAAACTCCCTTTATTTTTTATTACTATAACTTTTTGACTTGAAAGTACCTGTAGAGTTTAACATTGTAGTGAGAGACAAAAATATTCCCAATTTCTTAATTTATATTAAATTTCAATCAATATATGAAGATGAACAATCCTAAACACTTACACTTCTTTAGAATGATCTCGTTTTTCTTCTTCTCCGTAAAACTTTTCTTTTTTCAGTGATTTCAAATTCATACAAATAAAATTCCAAAATTAGCTGCTTGAGTATGTTTAAAAAAATATTAAATATTCACCATGAAACAGCGTGAAAAAGTTTTACATAAATACAGAATAAAATTGATTCAATTAAGAAAAGACAGTAGAAGTGTAAACAATACGAAAATAAAATAACAATTATAAAGAATTGATCGGTAACAAAAAGAAAAACCAAAGGTATACCAGTAAATGTTCAAATACCATCAAAGTAAAAACTAATATAAGCCATCAAAAGAACAAAGAAAAGAAAAGGTTCCAAACTGATTGTTACGAATATATTGAAGACAAACTTATAAACTCTAATAGAATATTAAAACTACTTACACCTTCTTAATCTCCTCCCATCTAATTATAGCCTCAGTAATGTCAACATTTCTGGTTAACCCCAAAAACAGAGTCTCATTTCTTAGTTTACACTACAAAATGTTATAAACTGAAAAGAACTTAGTTGCCCTATAGATATCTACTCGTGTCCTTGTAATTTGTAACAGATAGAATAATGAACATTAGATGCCCTGTAGCGATAATAAATAATAACAAATACCTTGACACATACACCAAAATACTACGCTTTCATATAAAAACAATAATAATACAACACATTCTTTTAAGTCAATAAAAGAATGGACCATCCTTCCAACTTAAACTCAATTGAACATCTGTGCTACGTCTTAGAAGAATAATAAACTAAAAATCTGGTCAAAAATATTATCAGTTGAAGAGTGCATTCCAATGAAAATGATCACCAATCTATTCACTTGGATACCTCAATATTGTTAATTATTACCTTGATATTTCAGGTTGTTCCACTAACTATTGGAAATGTCGTAAAGAATTAACAACTTTTGTAGCATAATTTTTTGTATTATAGTGGTCGTTGAAGTTATTGTTGATAAACAAGATTGGATGCGTTTTGTTATTGTTTTAATATTTCTATTTCTAACATTTTGATTGTGTTCAGTAACATTATTTAGTAAATTCAAAAATATCAAACTGCAACAAGCACAACGAAACATAAATAACTCTGTGAGTTCACAAATATATTCTTAAATAATTAGATTGATCTGTAAAATAAGTAAGATATTTTAAATAAAACTTTGATAGGATCTCTGAAGAGAAAAAGTAGGGTTTTAAATGTTAGATAACGTGTAAGAGAAATCTCTCTAGTCGAGAAAGAAATAAAAATAAACAAGGCAAGCCATACCATTCTACAAACATTACAATTTAAAGTAGAAACAGTTCTATTGTGTGGTTTAAAAACAGCAAAAAGTTAGTTATAAGCCTTTATAAAAACATCAAATAGAGTGTTATTAAAAGAAATAAACAAAACAATGTAAATTAGAATATTGCAAAAAATTCTTTAATAAATTCTTCTTCTTCTTCTTTGTCCATCCCTTATACCCCAAGGTGTCGGGTCCTCTATTCATTTTCGAAATCTCTTCCTGTCCCTAGCGATTTGTTTAGCTTCTGCCATGCTTTTCCCCCTCCTTTCCACTTCCTTCCTGATAGTTTCCATCCATGTTTGCCTTGGCCTTCCTCTTCCTCTTTTCCTTCTTCTTGCCTCTAATACCCTTCTTGGCAGCCTTTCTTCGTCCATTCGTGTCACGTGCCCAAACCACATTAGTTGTCTTTTCTGTAGTGTTTCCACTAGCGGTTCTAGGTCTAACTCCTTTCTTGTTGTGATGTTCCTCACTCTGTCCCTCTTTGTTCTTCCGACTATACGTCGCAGGTACTTCATTTCCGCAGCCATTAATTTACTTTTGCTCTTGTCTTGTAGCGGTATGCTTTCTATTCCGTATGTTAATGTAGGTAAGTATATTGTTTTATACAGGTGGAGCTTAGTCTCTTTGCTCAGCTCTTTCTTGTTGATTAATGTTGAGTTGATCTGATAGTATACTCTAGTCGCCTTGGAGGTCCGGTTCCTTAATTCATCTGTTACTGTTCCGTCTTGGCTTATTATTACTCCAAGGTACTCATAGCTCTCCACTTGTTCCAATTGCTCTCCTTCACATCTTACGTTCATTTAATTTATTTTTTTTATTTATATTTAATAAATAAAGGTCTTAAATTAAGATTAAAACATAAAAGTAAAAATTATATAAAATTATAAATAAATAGAAATTATGTACTAATATAATTTTCCTTCTCCAATTTATACCTTCTAATTTAAAAGCCATAATTCGTACGTAGCAGCTCCAAATAGCCGGGTTTGCAGGTAAATCATAATACAACAAACTGTGAGGTGCAGCTAGACATTATTTCCACAAATTACACTGAAAATAACAATAAACACCGATGCTGCAGCACTGCAGACTGGCTTGGATGCGTTCCAAAAATATGAAGAAAATTAATCATGAAAAGATAACGTTTATACGCATAACTTCGAAATTACTCACAAATCACCAGCATAAAATTTTAGTAGTTTAAGTTTGTGTGCATTATAAAAAACATTTATTATTTGTTAAAGCTGCTACATTGTAATTAGTCTTTTTAGTCTTGTAGAGATTTTAGTAATGGAAGTTTTAAGTTTCGAAGTCTAATGCTAATACAACGAATTAAGTAAATTACAGTTAACATATACGATGCTCTAGCTCTCTAAAATCTGTCCGTTGTTCGTCAGGTCCAAATTCTATAAGAAAAGGGTTGCAATTACGTTCAAACTTTAACTAAGATAGTTTCAAGAAAAATAAAAGTAGTCATTTCCAACTCTCGACTAACTCCGAAGAGCCATGAAACTAATGTTTGCTCATTAATTTAACTTTAGATAACCATAGAGATGCTTGTTTTCGCTTTGTCTGATTATATAGGGTAATCCAAATTGAACTTTAGGATTTGAATTGCACGCCATTTATGTTCTGTGATACTTCAAACATTTGTAAACTTCAGTTTAGAAAACAGCAATTAATGGTAATTTTGCAAAATGGCTTACATTGAGCCATGGATCTTATTTGTAAACTTGAATGTCAGGTAGTTGGTCGTGTTACCTCGCACGTGAATGACATCGATATTAGACATTTTCTCTGAGGTTATTTAAACAAAATGATCTATGTCAATAGCTTTTGGGCTAAAAGGAAACATCAGACATAAAATTACTGAAATAGAGCCGCATTTATTAAAAATCATGATAGAAAACTTCGCTAAAAGAATGGTTGCGTGTCAGCGAAGTCGTAGAAGACATTTGGCCGACATCATATTTAATACATACACTGTTATTTTGATAAGCATACATTTACGTGATTGTGTAGTCTACGAGGTGCGTTCAAGTTCTAAGGTCTTCAATATTTTCCCCCAGCAGTGAGAGCAAATAGAAAGGTGAGATTAATTTTAAAAAACGCAAAAAATATTTTTGAATTTATAACAACACCGTACAATATACGCAGGTCAAATTACCGCATTTGTAGTCAGTGTTGTTTTGTACACTTAAAATGGCAATGTTTGGTGTTCAAGAACAACGTGTAATCAACCGTTTTCCCCTTTTTTGTGTAAAATGTCCATCGAAATTTATCGCCAATTGAAAGCGTTATGGGTGTTAAAAATGTACATTAGTGGGTGCGAAAGTTTAAAGAAGGTTGAGAGTTGTGTAAAATGAACCAATACAGCCTCGGCCACAAACTAGGCGAACTTCGAGTGGAGCAAATTATTATGGAAGACAGTCGATTAGGTGTGCGTGATGTTGTCTCTAAACTTGGCATTTTCGTAGAATCTGTGGAGTCCATTTTGCACCATGAATTAAAAATCCAAAAATTTTCTTCATAATGGGTCCCACAAATGCTGACCAATAAACACAATACGTGGGTTACTTCCTATGTTGCTGTCACAAATTAGTGAGACAGATGTCAAAATAACTGACATTCACAGATCTTCAAGAACAGTTCCGTTTATAACATTTCTTGTCCATTTTTAACACAATGATTATTAAATCCTTTCAAAAGAACATTAACTAAATCATTTTAATTGTGATTAGTCTGCTAAACTAACCTAATTACTTTTCTTAAATTATTATTATCTAGTTTGAATTCAAGCAATCTCTGAGTACCTTGTTTCTTATGTTTGTTTGTTTTTCTATATTCTTCGAAAATCTCATTTTCGCGCAAGTGTGTAGTACCTAATCTGATAAAATCCATAACTATAGCACACTAGAATTGATATCACTACTTTTTTAACCACCATTGCATTTTCTTGTTTTAATATTTTGTCTTTATCAAAGAATGTCTTTTTATTGCGTTGAATAATCTTTCCGTGCTTCTTACTTTGTCGTTAATTTAATGTTCTAGTTTTCGTTTTCACAGATTTGTATGTGATTTTCTTATATATTGATGTTGTGTTTCTCTTTTGCCGCATTTTGCCATAATTTTGTTTTTTTAGTATTTATTTCTTATACAGGGTGTCTGGTGGCAGATTTATATTTTTAAATACGATTATTTCAAAAAGTAATAAACGGTGCGGGCTGAGGGTGGCGCCGTTGGAATCACCGATCGTGCGGATTTGTCAGTCACGATGTCGCAGTGGTCGAGTGAGCATCGCGCGTTCGCTGTAGAGACATTTTTTAAGAGTAATGATTCTTACGTAATTGCCAGACGACAATTTTGTTCAAAGTTCGGTATTCGGTGAGTACGTAATGGACCGAGTATAAATTTAATTCGTTCGTGGGTGCAACTGCCTCGGCTATGAATGCCCCACGGCCAGGGCCCAGTCGATCTTCAAGGACTCCCGAAAACATTGAACTGGTTGAAAGCAGTTTACGTGAAAATCCGCGACTTTCAATACGGAAAAGAGCAGCCTTACTGGGACTTCCAAGAGCGATTATTCATGAAATTTCAAGAAAGGATCTGAAGTTCCATCCTTTTAAAATTCAAATCGTTCAAGAACTGAAAGAAAGTGAAAAAAGAAAAAAATTTTGTGAAACGATGTTGGAGCGTTTTCGCACTGTAAATCCCATTTTTTGGAGCGACGAGGCTCATTTTCACTTAAACGGCCACGTCAACAAGCAAAACTGCCGTTACTGGTCTCCAAGAACCCGCAACCCTCCATTGAAACATCAAAAACCATTGCATTGCTCCAGGGTAACTGTTTGGTGTGCCTTATTCACGCATGGGATAATTGGACCATTTTTTTTCCAAAATTCTCGAGGTCAGGCGACGAACGTCAATGGTGAAAATTATCGACGCATGATTACGGATTTCTTTTGCCAGAGCTCATCCATCGTACTCTTCACATACGTGGTTTCAACAGGATGAGGCGACTGCTCACACAGCCAGAGCTTCGATGAATTTGCTTCAGGAAAATTTCCCCCAAAAACCGATCAGTCGCTTTGGGGACATCCCATGGCCACCGAGGTCGCCCGATCTAACTCCCATGGATTTTTGTTTATGGGGCTACCTCAAAGAGAGGGTTTATAATGACAATCCCCAATCTCTTGTGGCTTTAAAGGAAAATATTCGTCTAGAAATCAGCTCAATTAAACCAAGTTTACTGCAGCGTGTGGCGCAGAACACAAGGCTTCGTTTTGAACAGTGTGTGCAACTCGACGGAAGACATTTGGATGACATAATCTTTAAAAAATGAAATCCGCATTTCTATTCTATCGTTCAATGCTCTTAATAAAACTTTGTGTCAATTATTACGTTTCTTATTTAAGTTTGAAAATATAAATCTGCCACCAGACACCCTGTAGTTCTTGCCTGTATACTTCTTATACTTTACTATAGGCTACTAGCCTATTTCTAATCACACAGACTTGCATAACTATGGCTAGCTTAACTCGTTATTAATTTAGAAAAAGGAGAATGCACTTTACGACCACCAAAGGTGTTCGTATGACGGACGGTGTTTGATATCCCCTTGTTTCTAACCCAGAAATGAACCCAAGGGCACCGTGCACCAGTGTGGTACATTAAGGTTTTCACGTTGCAATTATCGTGCAATGTATATTAAGGTTAAATAAAAATGGGCTCAACACGCATACTCGGTGAAGTAATAAAGTCTGATATTTCTTTTTTTTGTTCTATGTTTGACTCTTTGTTTACGGTATCTTTATTAGTTTATTTTCCACTCCTCTATTTTGTGGACATTTTCGAACATTTTTCTTTCTGATCCTATCGAAAGCATTTACTAAGTCTATAAAACTTACGTGTAGTTATTTTTCTTTGCTTATAGCTTTTACCCTTATTTATCTTATTGCGAATATAAGGTTTTGTATTCCTCTGATCTTTCTGAAACCGCGCTATATGTCACTAATTGTATTTTTTATTAATCCTTCTACATTATTTACACTCTCTCCAATATCATTTTTAAAAAGTGGAATTATAATGTCTGTTTACCAACTACTAGGTATTTCTTTTGTATTTATGTAATATTTCACTTAGTAACTGTTAAAATATGTTCTTATTCGCCTCTCCCATATACTTCAGAATTTCTGCCGTTATGTCGTCTTATCAGGTACTTTCAATACTTCAACCTTTTGTCACTTTCTCTTCTTATTATTGTTCTCTTTTCCAAATTGTTCCATTCATATTATGTGTAATGTCAGTTATTTTTCTCCTTTAACTCCACCTCTCTTTTACTTGTTTCAGCTTCCTCTTTTTTCTCGAAAGCATTTTTTCTATCTTCCATTATGTCCTCTTCTTTAGTTAGTATATTTTCCTATTTATTTCTTATTTTTTTAGTATGGTTATTTTCTTCCCTTTTAACATTTTTAAGTGCCATAAAAGAATTTTTCTTTTTGGTTTTTCATTTTAAATTCTTTCCATGACACTTGCAATTTGTATCATGTTCTTTACTGCAACAATTTTTTAAATGTCGTAGTTCTTTCTTTTTGTTGATTGTAAATATATGTCCACTTGTGCTTCTTTTCAATTTTCCCTTAATTTCAGTTGTTCACCATGCCATTATTTTTTAATTACCACTTCTTACTTTTGCTATTCCACAACTCTCTTTACCTGCTTTTAAGACAATATGTTCTAAGCATTTCCACTTCTGTTCTATCCCAGTTCATTTATAATTCTATTTTAGCTTCTGTTATAGTTTTTCCTGGTATATTTACCTTATTTTTCTCTATTCTTAGCTTGTGGCTTCTAATCTTGTCTTTCATTGCATTTCTTCTTTTCTCTCGTTGTTTTTAAATATTTCTATTTTCATCTCTACTAAGTAGCGGTCATTGACTATTTCCGGTCCATGTTTGAGCTTTACATCCTATATATTTCTCTAAATTTTATATCTTATTTTAAATAGTCCATTAACGATTTCGTTGCTTAATTGTGTTTCTTAATTTTAGCTGGTTTTCTATACATAGTTCTACTATTCGGTACATTTTTTTATGGTTTCACATTTTCAATATTTGCAACAAGAATGTCCAGCTTTTAAAACTAGAAATTCGACAGCATGATTATCCTTCGCAGTTCAATTTGTGTCGGCAACTCACGTCTTGCCAGTAAATTAGTGAGATAAATGTAAGAGAAGTTTCCGTCTACCTGATATGTAAATATTTGTAACATAACTTAAGAGTTTAATTTGTTTTTAACCTTGCTCTTTACATCATTAACACTGTTAACACTACGCAAAAATATAGCAACACAAACGTCTAAGCACTATAAATGAAGGCTAAAACAACTTTCAAATAAGTTTCTTAATATTTATTTATAGTCAAACAGACCTTCAACCACTTCCTTAACTCTATGATACTTTTGCGTTTCTCATTATATTGCACAATATACATTTGTTAAGCTTATAGTAACCCAAAAAATTTAAATAAACGGGACAGGATTTCTGTTAGAAGCTGCCGATGTGGAATGAAATGCAAAATTTAATCAGAATCGCAAAATGGTTTTAGACCCGGCGCAAGTAGTTATCAAAAACTAGATTCGCAAAAATCGAATTTCCAAGTAAATTAATGTTGTATCTCCAAATCAAGTTACACGAACAGTCGCTGAAATGAAAAACGTACAAAGGGATCGTGTTTGCAAATGAACTAGTTTTTTGTTAGTTGCTTTGTGCGCGACGCATCGTTTGTTATAAAGAGAAATTTGTTGTAGCAGCGTTCCCGTAATCCCTTTTCATTTATTACTGTATCAAACAAATAAAACTAATCGGCCTATGATAATTTGCAATTATAAATCAATTTGGGATTAACAAATTAGAAAATGAATTAATTTTAAAAATGGAACCTTCTCGTCCCGACTATTATAACTGGCTGTAGACAGCTGTGGCACGCACACACGCCCACATGCACGTGCGAGCCATCCCTAGTTTTGTCACGTATAGCTTTGAGCCATGCAAAAGCTTTTTCGTGTCTGATTTGTGAAGAAAGACACAACTTTGCAATTTATGTACGGTAAAATATCGGAATATTTCATGAACTTTTTTAAAGCTGATAATATTTACAATATCTTTATTATTATCATATTTTTTATTATACAAATAGACGCCATAAGCTACTACTTAATATTTATATTTATATTTATATCACTGAATTAAATATTGCCCATATTTTGTCATTAAGTTTTTAGCTCACCGATTTATAATACAGGGTACATCTGGAAAATAATGATACTGATTATCTTAGTCCGAGCAAAAGGATCGAGGGCGGAGTCTTCGGGTCTGACGGTTAATGGGGGATGGAAGGCACACGGTCCGACCCAGCTCATTTGCCTTTAAGCTTTCACAAAGAGCGGATCGCTTGTGAAGTAAACAGCTGTTTGAACGTCGCGTCGTGGGTCAAAATATAGCACAGTGTTGCAATAAAATTTTGTATTAAACTCGAAGATAAGTAGTCTAAACACTTACTATGATACAGAAATCTTGTGGGAAAGATGCTTTATCAAAAGCACAAAGAGTTCAAAGAAGGAAAAAAGGACATCAGGATGAAGAACGCACAAGGCAGCCTTCAACGTCTCACACTTCAAACAATGTAGCTAAGGTGAAAGCAGTTATGTGCTTTGCTCGACGTCCGAGTGTTATATTGATAGTAAATAAAGTGGAACATTAAAAACCCTTTATTCATGAAATAATTACGACGTAATTGCAGGTACGGAAAGTTTTTTGCTAAATTGGTTTCAAGCTTTTGACCGATAAACACTAGAAAAACCGTATTTCGATTTCTCGTTAGTTTAAGTCTAGATCGAAATGACACTATTTTAAGACTGTTAGAAATGTTCAGGCTACTGTAACAAGTTCTCTAAAAAGATTCCAGTTCAAGGCTTTCAGGTAAGGTACAACAAATAATAAAACTATATTTCAAAGAAAATCTCAATTATTGGAATACATTTGCCATCAACAAAACCAGAAGTTAACATAAATTCTCTTGCGTTATAAACTTTTGATAAATCTCTTCTAGAATCAAATATTTACCAAACAAACAAGGATAAACATTGTATTTAATGGTCAAGGAGTATAAGAAAGCATTTAAAATCGTAGAGGAGATTTAATGACTAAAGGTGTGATCCTCTACCTAGTCTTATAATGTTAAGAAAATAATACAAGCCCCGAAATTTTACATACCAAATCTGATCTTCAATGGTAATCATATTTTTATATTAGAAAATTTAAGAGAAAGAACTAGAGATTTAAACTAATAGTACAGATGTATATCAATAATCTCCAAACGGTTTAATGGATGGCCCTATATTTCAACGTTGGTCATGGACCAGGTGCGCCAGCACATGGCTAGCCAAAATCACTTTGACAAACGTCACCTGGACATTGAGTACACGTGACCGCTAGGGTATACCTGTAGTCAAACTAAGAAGTAATTTGGGAAAAATAACGTCAAAGACGCTTAAAATTTTGATGCAAATATGTTTACGATTGGTTCAAACACCATATTCGGGTCGCATGTCAACAAACAGAATCCCAGGTATCGTCGACCAAGTGCAAATGCTGGCACAAGATCGGGAACTGACTCTACGATTAATGACAAAGAGACGAACGGAAACCAACGAATAATAATAATCTAGAGATTTTTCCCCTACCAGATATCTTTCTGTTTCCCTGTCGAACGAGTGTCGTACAAATTGGACGTTTTGTGGACGTGGTGGTAATTCAAGAACACATGGGAACGGTTCTGCAATCTATTGCTAAAAAGGTTTTTGCTGGCAGCTTCCAGAAGCTCCATAAACGTTGATAAAAATGTGTTAAAAACATAACAATTATTTTAAGCCACTAAAGGTAATTTGTTTGCATTTTCTGCAAATATATTAATAGCTAAAGACAATTTTAAGGTTTGTTTTTGTTTAATAAAGTAGGTATTAATTCTTTATTACTTATTCTATTAAAAATGTTGCGATATCTTATAACATATAGTCTAAACTAATCCTACAAATCTAATAATTATAAATATTGTTTTTAAAGTCAACATGAATATTCGTATATAAATCGATGTGTATGTCGAAGGGAAGCCTCTATATCATTATATTTACTACATTTTATTTGTTTTCTGGTACCACTTTTAAGAAAAATCATACAAAAAAATTGTTTCAACTTATACAAGAACTAATGCTACAACAAGAATTCCATTAAGAATCAAGTTTTTCTTGTAAATGTGAAAAACTGCAATTCTATACGTAAAGGTGCTAATAGTTTTTGCAGCTATACAGAGTAGATCTGGAGATGTTCTTCGAGTGTCTAGTGAAAGTAGACAAATTATGTTTTTAGCACGGGAAAAATGCTAGTTTACCGAATAACAGCACATTGGAAGTCCTTGTTCCAAACAAATGATGATTGCCTTTTAGAGTCGAGAGGAAATTTTGCTGATTGGTTTGTGAAAACGTTACTGGAACGCTATCACAAGAAATGAAAACACAATACGGTTAAACGTCAGTCGCTACACCGTTGTCACTTTGCAAACTCTTGGGTACACCATGCTGCTTCATACGGTATATGTTATATCTTACACCAAGCTATTGTACTCTGTTCGACACAATAAATGAGATAATTAACAGTAAAAAGTTCTCATCCAACAAAAAGTTTCAGTCGGTGATCAGCAATTAGTGCTGTGTTACATCTAAGCAATAGTTTGCAGTAGCTTTACGTCAACTGCTGGATAAATAGCAAATGTCACCGACATTAAAAAAGAATATATCTATTAAAATGTATATTTAGTTCTGCCTATTACAAGGTTAGTGAAAAGAAAAGAATTGTAGTTTTGGACGTTCCAAATCAAAGATATTAAAACTATAATAAATCAGCGTTTAGTGGTACCTGTTCTGTTCTTGTCTATGCCAACTAAAAATCCATACAAAGTGTTTTATCAGCTGTTTAAGTGGTTTATTTAGGTGTATTGCAATAGTTTTATTTAAAAATTCAAGCTGTTAAAGAAAATTATCAAAGATAAGAAGCACGATAAAGAGTCTAAAAGAATGAGAACTGCACGAAGAACTACTTATAATATTATAAAAACAAATTACAAAATCAAAACGAATTGGAAGAATAACTCATAAAGTGGAAGAATGTAAAATGAATAAAATTTAAGGTAAAACTGTGAGTAAAATTCATCAGTGCTATAAAAAAGTAAATAATGCATATATAAATTACTACATAAATATACTAAGAAAATATATTTAAAGCGCCACTCAGCGTAGCTGAGGCACTTAACTAGGGTTCAGCCAGACTCAGATTCAAACCTGGGCTCAGATGCCTAGCGGGCGGCCTACTCAGTCACTAAAAACAATTGAGTACATTCGTTAATTTCGAGCAAAAGAATAATAATGCGATTATCTAAGATGCTGTGCTCGTCACATCGCCACGTATCAAAATATCACGGTAAAAAAAGGAAATATGTTCTTCAGTATTTATTCTCAAAAACATTTACTAAACTAAAAACTTAAAAAGTGGATCCTTTGACACCTTTAAACTAACATTATTAAACTACAAATGACATAAAACTTCTTGTATAGTTGCACGGTCAGATACTTTAATTTTTTTATGAGGTTAAATGATGTATAGCGCATCAACATTCAATATAAAAATACCACATTAAATTTCTATAGAAAATAAAAATTAATTTAATTATTTTTGTTAATTCAATTATTACTGGGTTTTTATACAAACCATTATTGTGGTACATTAATTTGCACAATATCCAGATAGTACGTGTACTCTCGTGGCTCAAGATATATTTTGAAGTTAACAAAATCAGTCCACCCTGGCCGATTTCGCTTCGAAATCCGGAGATTCAATTTGCACTTAATTTTTGCGGTTCCTGCGGTGCTTATCTGAATGGGATCTTCCGAGCGCCGGCCCACGGCTTCCCGCTTTAAAGCGTTTCAGGCCTTTGGAAGCAGTTCAAGAGCCAGTTCCCTTCGAACGGTATTTTTATGCAGTCCATGATTGTTTATGTTTAGATTTGGTGAGGCGAACCTCCAAAAATATTCCCCGGGCTCCCCTGTCCTCATCACCGTTGTATTGCAGTCGCCGGGATTCCTGCCTGCAAGGTGTTTTCGCGAAACTTGAAAAAGTTGCAAATGAAACAATCGCGTCCACAGGCAAATTTAAAAAGTTGAGAATGAAAGCTATCAGAAATTGACTATGTCATTGTCATTTTGTTATGTATGTTAATCTTGCATTAATCTTTTATTTTTCCTGTATTCATTTACGAACCGGAATACTTTTTGATATTTATATAAATGAATTTGTTAATATACAGAGAGTAATTAAAATGTTATACAATATTCGCTAAAGCAAACGCCGTTCATATCACATTATTATTAATTTGCAGCATGCTTAATTATAAATAGAATAAATAAGTACCGAATTAATATCTTCATGTAGTAGAAATATATAAGTCCGAAAAGTTATAGAATTGATTTTCTTCATCTAAGCAGAAGCGCCGGGAGGCGGAGTCTTCGGAGCAGACGGGTGGTGGGAGATGTCGGGTAAACGGTCCGACCCAGCTCATTCGCCTTTGAGACTTTACAGAGTGTTGATCATTTATGAAGTAGACAACTATTTAAGCGTAGCGTCACGGATCAAATAAGAGCGCAGTGTGCTTTATCGAAAGCACAAAGCGTTGAGAGAAGAAAGAAAGGACGCCCACCAACGTCGCACACTCAGTAAAATGGTTTTGGTTTGACATCTGAGTGTTAAATGAATAACAGAAAAGTGGGACTTTTAAAATCCATTGTGCGTAAAACCATCACGACAGAATTGCAGATGTGTATCAATTTCTCGGAAGATCAAATCCAGCTCAAAAAGACAATTTTGGGATTACTGAAAATATTCAGGTTACTGTAACGAGTGTTCTGAAAAGGATTTCAGTTCAAGATGTCCACAGCTGACTGTGTTGATGTTTAAGGATGCTATTTTAATGATTATATATATTTGCAATTAAATGAATTTTTGGAATCAGTTTGATTACTTTCCGGATAAATCTTGTACATATGTAGTTGGCAAAGTAACTAATTTAATAGAATGTAACAAACTAGTGCAAAAGAAAGTTTTAACAGAAAATTTTCGATACTAAACGATTAATCATTTGAGGTGTTGCATAATCAATGAAAAGAAATAATTAAATGCAGTACCTTAAGATTGCGACAGAATAGCGAACAAAAGATTAAATAATTTTTAGTGGGCAATATCTCAAAAATCAGCTAGCTATGGTAGATTTCCACAACTTAAATTCAAAAAGGGACAAATAGATGATTTTTACTTAATTCTTTTATTCCTAATTTGCCGATTTTAGAAATTACATGCAATTTGTGTACAACAGACTTTCATTTTACGCAATCCCATGCGACGAGACTTTTTGATTACCACGGTTGCTAAAAAATTGATTAATTGTAATGGTCCCAGCGGATACACCACATAGTGAGGAGATGTAAATCCATTAGACTTCTGTGTCTAGGGACGCACACAGTGCGCTTAACAGTAAATCAGCGTATTGCAAAATTATGACTGGAAATAAAAGAGATGTGACGCAAAGCAATTTAAAAATAATTGGACCTGTAAGCTTTGCTCTACAATCTGTAGATATACTAAATAGATAGCAATATGTAATTTGATACACCAAACAAAAAGTACAAAGAGTGTTTAAAAAACCTTTATAAGCAACACAAATTTGACTTGCCATCAGCCAACCATTTCCACATCTTGCATTTGCACTTATCTATTCAACCTACTGATAAACTACAAAAAATGGATGTAGTTCTAAACATGATATCTATTTATACAACGGTTTAAGTTTTGAAGAATCAATGTTTTAGAGTTTTATATACATACTGTTATAGGATTCCATAATTTTCTGGTGTAGAGTTCATAAAATCCACATGACTCATTGTCAGTAAATTTTTGCCTTCGGGGTACGTCAATCAATATTTAGTTTACCATTACAAGCGAAAGTATTATTGTTTTGTGTGATTAAAACATTGTAAAGCATTTTGTAAAACATTTTGTTTGGCTACAAATTTTGTAGAAGAATAGCACATAAAGCAAAGATAAATATTAATGTGATGTACAATGAATCCACAAAGCAATTGAGCAGGAACAGATCGACTCAAAAAATTATAAATAATAAAATTTTAGAATAGGACAGTATGATTAAGGTGGACAAAAAAAAGAAAACATAGCAGAAGCAACTACTGTATACAGAAACATACATAGAGAGTAATAAGAAATAAACATACTAAGATGAAAGAATAACAAAACAACGAAAGTACTCTTAATATTTAATTGAATTATTTAAAAAAGACAAATTGGTCAAAATAAATCAACCAAGATAATGGATAAAACAGAAATAGAAATAACAAAAAAGACGGTAAAAAAGCAGCTAAAAAATTTAAAAAACAAATTCTGCAGGTAAAAAATAAGGTACGGAGGCGGACAAAACAAATATTACAGAGAATATTCAAAGAATAAAATACACGAGATGATTGGAAAAAATATATTAATAGCACTGTTTCAAGAGGAAGCTAAAAAGAACCCAAAAAATACATTCAATCGAAAAATGGCTAGGCAATTCTATAGAGAATGTAATTGAGAAGCTGCTATCAAAATTTTAAACAGATCCATGCAACAGTGTTCGAGTAATCTGTCCTCCCAGTTTGAAAAAAGTGATTTCGATAAAAACCCTTTAAAGTTTTATAACGGACGCGTGTGTACGACGTCGACTTTGCGGCTGTACTGACTCACACATACACGTTTATTATACAATTACGCACCCTGGTGGACTCCTGAGGAACTCTAAGTAACTCTGTAACAGTTAAAAACAGTGTAATCTCCAGAGTGGTCTAAGCGGTTGAGGCGCGGACTGCGATGAGGACAAACCTGGGCTCCATTCCCGAAGCTTTCTGATGCCTAGCGGATGGCCTACTCACTAAAAATAATTGAGTACCTGCATTCTCTTGAGCAAAGGATAATGATGGTGGTCGTCTAAGGCGCGGTGCTTGCCATATCGCTCCGCATCAGATTTGGTGCGCGACGACCGGGCAGAGAGAGCGAACATATGAGAGCCTTAACCTCTCAGTTCGCAGGACGTGCTCTCACGCGGGACGTTAGAGCCTTGCCATTAAAAGCAGTATAAAACCGAACGCGCCGCCCGAATGTTCCATCGAGCTCAACACACGTTCCGATGCACTGCGTCAAAATCAAGAAGTAAGCTATTTAAAAAAATTTTCACTATAATACCAACTGGATATCATTGTAAGGACCCTAACGTATTGTTTAAGCTAAAAAAAACAATTTTTTAAAATTATAGAGTGGAGTTACCCCTTAATACATAAATATTAACCATTTAAACAATTATATTGTCCTAGCTCACAAGTAACAGGGATTTATTAAATGCAACTTTGCACAAATACAATATTTATATTAAAACAAGTAGTAGAATAGCATTATAGCTTAGTGCATCAGCCTTTTTACAATTTAGGAATCTACAAAAGGCCTTTGATCGCATTCAACTAAATGGTATAATTAACCTACTGTATGAGAGACAAGTACACATCAATCTCATTCAGGTGATTCAAGTTACAACAACCAAGTGATAGTAAAAATAGACGGTAAACTGGATGGCCCAATCGCGGCTGAAAAAAGCGTACGACTCATTATTCAACGTTATAATGGATGAAACAATCAAAAGACTAGATAACCAAAAAGGATACTGAATAGGATGCACTAAGGTTTAAAGATAGTATGCTACACTTATTATTGAACTTATAATGATGTACAAAGACTTCTAATGGAATTCAACAGATGATGTGAAAAATTTACCGCAAAAACGAAAATATTCAATTAGTTGTAAACCAGTTTCAAGTAATGTCATAATACAACAGATGATGTCGATAAAATACTTAAGTGTATAAATAGTAAACAAAGCACGACCTTAAACGAGGTACAACACATATTAAAATGAAATAAAATGAAAAATGTAGAATAATTAATTTATACGAAGAGAAACCAAAGTCATAATTTACAAAACATAATAAGGACCACGATCACTTACACGATACAGAAAAACAAAAATTCTGTTAGAAGTCACCAAAATAAAAGTATCAAAAAATATAATTGACGAAATCAGGCGAGACAATACGAAACGAGAAAAGAAGACGGGTGTGCAGCATAACATCAATAACAGACAGATTTAACTATAGAAAAGAATAAAATAAGAATAAAAAAGGCAGAATTGAGATAACAATGCGTGATAATAATATAATCTTTTGAAAAACACTCCAGCAAGTAAAAGAGAAACAAATAATACTAGCGAGGAGCGAGTTCACTTAATAAATTGGAGACCAAAACAGTTTAAACAAAATAAAAACACTCAAATCAAAATCGTGGTAGATTCGGCGTTTTGGGGCGCAACACAATTTTGCTCGAAACGCTTATACGAGCACTTTAACAATAATTTAGTATAATAGTACATTATTAGTCAATATACTGAAAATTTGTTCCTTTATTCTTATCTACACGAAAAATCATTTTGTTATCACTACAATCACTACATTAAAAAATAAACGAAGCTCTTATAGTAATGTTAAAAAATTTTAAAAAATTTTACAATCAATCAAAAGGAACCCTCAGCTATTAATTTGTTAGCAATAAAAATACGGAATAAAAATAAAGAGGGATATTTGGTGTTTGTGCATACAAGGGAAAGTAATTTATATAATTGAAATACAGAGTTACTACAAAAAATACAAATATAACATTTTTTGTTCATGCTATCACGAATGTTCTTCATACAACAAGCGGCTAAATGATTTGGCCCACACACTGATGTACTGTGGTCCTATTTATGCTCCTCACAGAAGCAGTAATGGGGTTCCTCATTTAAGTAAGATCTTTACATTGCCCAATCCAACGAAAAGAAAGGTCCTCATTTAAGTACCAATAGGGTGGATTCCCATCTTGTTGAAATATTAACTTTTTTAAAATCTTCTCTCAGATATCTGCAGAAACAACCATAATTGCAACATATCTAGATATTTTGTACCCGTCACAATCTTTTCACCTAAAATGATCTATACACTTTTATTTTAGAGAATGCATTAAAGATATTAGGCTTTGGCAAATTTCTTTCATGTTCCATAACTCTATGAGGATTTTCCGTGCCCCGTATCTGAAGATATGTTCACCTTTCCAGTTACGTAAAATGTCGCCTCATCATTGAATATCAGACGGTTAGCAAATTTGTCTCCATCACTTCCTACATTGCCATACAAAAATTGGTTCTCTTTACAGAGTAGTCGAGCCTTAAACTTTTTATCATTTGTAAGCTATAGGTCTGGATGACAATCGCTTGTAAAATCTTCTATGGACTGTTTCCAATAGATTGTTACCCACGAAACCTTCCCTAACTGCCCTCACTGTGTGGTTTTCTAGTGCTTTTATGTTTATTTACAAGTAACCTGACGTGCTCTTTTGCACTGCCTCATTTAATATTACATCGAAATATACCTTTTTAAAACGCCATGGTTTTTTGTAGTAACTCTGTATATGTGCATACATCTATAATCCCTACATACACCCCCAGATGAGATTTCAGATTTAATCTTGTCTGCTGCGTATTCCTTTAAACAGCGCACTAACCGACGCAATTACTCAGGTCTACTGTAAGTGTTAATCCTTGCTTTGCTCCTCGGACGCCGCGCGGTCTCAGCGCGCCACATTAAAATGATAAACACACTCCTGGTTCTTTCTCCCCGAGGT
This sequence comes from Sinelater perroti, assembly GCA_036346155.1. Lineage (NCBI taxonomy): Eukaryota > Metazoa > Arthropoda > Insecta > Coleoptera > Elateridae > Sinelater > Sinelater perroti. Next base: position 2,849,266 of record JARFIY010000276.1, read on the forward strand.
AAATATTTCACGGGACATAAGTTTGCGTATCCCCTACAAGCTCCGCCATAAATTCCACTTTGCAGTTTAGCATTTTAATCTGCAAGCCGCCGTGCGTTTTTATCCACTTAAACTAATGATATTGCTGGAACACCGTCGCCGAGCTAAATTAGCGAGCTTCCTGCTTCCTGCTGGCAACCTGAAAGCCATTTCTATGGATCTCCCAGGATATTGCATCCGTTATGCACCGGCGCCCAGTTTCGCTGCGGTGTTTTAGCTCGGCGCTGCCCAATTGCCATGTAACGCGGCTCCGAAGTGGTTTGTTGGCAAATTGCTCGCACAATTTTAACAGAGAAATTGAACGAATTCGGGTTTTGTTCCCTTTGTTCTTTTAAATTAGAAAAATAGGCGCACTTTTATATTCTTTTAGTAAACCATTTTTGTCTTTAAAGATGTTATAAATAACAGAAATGACATTTGCAGAATTTTTAACCAGCACTACTTAGCACGTTTATTCAAATGGATGTGTATCAACTACACAAAACTCCCTTAGTTTATACTGATGCGAGTAATAATGTTCAAATTTAAAATTTGCATGGTAAATAAAATGAACATGCTACTAAAACCACTAAAGCTTATGCAGAAAAAACCATTTTCACTACCTTATTACCTTCCTACCTTAATATGGTAGTAAGTATAGTCATTATCTTTTTATATGTATTATAAAAAAAATACACAGTCGGCTGCAATACTTGGGGTTGTTATCTTTTTGTAAAAACCTTGATTTATTGTCGACTCTATTCTAGCTTTGAGCCTGGCAAATACTTTTTGTATATTTTAAGCATCTGTTCTGGATTTAATGTCTGTGTAAAGCGATGCAATGTTCCAAATCCATACAACCTCAATAAAGTGTTTAATAAAGAGCTGGGATAGTTCCTTTATATATATACAGACGAGGGACGCTTCATAGGAAAAAAACCCAAAAACACAAACTTCTTTAGTAAATACAGCACTGCTTAAATCCCTCCCTAAATATCCCTCTGCTTACAAACATCGTTTTTCCAGCTACTTTTCGATAAGCAACAATATCGCGGTTGTACTTTGTTATATAATGTTGTAAGGTTCTAAATGTCGTTTAATTATCCTGAACCCTACTTTAACACCCTTTTTGGTAACTTATAAGTAGGTTTGCTAAAGCGGTACGATTGCATTTTCAAATAATCGTATTGTGAATTAATCTTACTACTGATATCACTTGTCTCTTGGTGTATAATTCATCCGCAAGTTTTATTTTCTGGTAGAGTTATATCCACTTTCGTATAAAATTAAGAAACTTCTGTACTCATGAGCGAGGGTCTTGACTGGTTCCACAGGAATACCGCTTCAAATATTTTTTTATAAACACCACTTACCAATCGTATTAAAATGGTTTTCTAGAAATTCCTTTGTCTGCGACACACATGTACACTGTTCCATCTGCCTCAAATATCAACAGAGCATTGTTATGAAATTAACTGTTCATTAACCTACCTCTTCATAAAATCAGCAAGACTGGCCGAGATTATTTATAGACTAAAGATGTTATTATGAAAAAGTTTAAAGTTTATATCTCCATCCGTCTCTCTCCCATTTTCTTTAACTAACCCAGAACTAGAAATTCTAAAATTATGACTTAAATAATCACAAAGTTAAAACTCATCAAGCTGCTCTAAGCTTCTCTAAGGTAACCATGAGTAAATAAGAAAACTTAGTAAAAGAAACATAGTAAATAAAAAGCTTAATTTTAAACTTAATGTTAACTATTATTTTTCTTGCGCCCTTTAATTTAATTCAGTAATGATTGCAGTACTTATGTTTTCTACTTCTAATCGATATATTATAATATTTACTCAAATGTTATATAAGCACATGGATGCTCTGTAAAGACGATAATTTATACTTCACAATCATCTGAACAAATTTTTTAACAATAAGAAAAATGTGAAAAAAATTTTTTTAATAAATAATAGCAAAAATGTTCCTCTTACAGGAGAGGAAATTTTATCCAAGGATGTTATACTTTCTCCAGATTTAGCATACCCTTTTTATTTTTTCTTTCGATCGACTTTATTTGTATTTATTTTATTAACAAAATCTAGAGAATAATTTCTTCTTATTAATAAGACAAGAGAATACAAAAATGTAATTTCGTCTAAGCGCAAAATGTAAAAGTAATAAAAGATGCAGAATATCAATAAATACTGATCACCTGAACAAAAAGAAGTATAAAAAAATATGTAACTATTAAAACATCAGCCCTAAAAAACTTATATATAACAAATGAATACTAACAAAGATTAGTAAATTAAATTTACTAGAAATCAAAAACCAACAAGAAACAAGTTGAGGACCATATAAAATATGGAAAGCATAAAAGCTTACTCAAAATAGCTAAAGAAACCTGCGACACAAAAATAATAAAGTATAATAAGAAAAGAAGAACAAAGAACAAAGATCAAAGGCTGAAAGAATAATAAAAGGATAATATAAGTAACATAGAGATCAAGAAAATAAAAAGGCTGTACGTGAAGATTACATTACCACAGCATTAATAAAGAAAGAAAGAGAAACAATGAACAGATGGTAAAATAAATGTCTGCATAATATAAGGAAATACAAAAGAACCAGAGAACTGGGAACTCCTGCAAAGCCTATTCGTAACATTCTAAACCAGAAAGGAAAACTTATGATGACAGAATACAGTGGGTATATACACTGGTAAAGACAAGTTTATAGACAAAAATAAAGACTAAAAGGCAAAAAAAGATTTCAGCTTTTAAGACCATAAAGTAGTATCATATAAGTAACAGAGACCCAAAGAATACATAAAAAGGCTGTACTCGAAGATTACATTACAGAATAAAAGCCAAAGAACTAATGAACAGATTGGTGTAAAATAAAGTAGTTTCAAATCTAAGAACAAATAGATCAACAAATCTAACAATTTAACATAGAGAAACAGACAAGACGATATTTACTACTTTTCGTAGTTTATATAAATAGTATAATAGAGGAATCTAATGACAAATGACGAAAACGAGCATAGAATACTATAAATAAACCTATATATGACCAGGAGAGAGTTATAGAAAATATAATAGATAAGAATAAAGATTTTGATAACTTTTCTAGACAAACAGTTCTTAATAAGACAAATGCAAAACAATATAAATATGTAAAAAAAGAATTTTGGAGGAGAATGGAATTAAAATTGATACAGAAATAAACAAATTAATGCATATCAACAAAAGAGTAAGCAACCCAATAGAAAAAATACCATTTCAATATGTAGAAAAATACCAATGCCTAGTGACTAATCCTAAATAATGATGGAAGAATTTTAAGTGCAAGGTTCTTATGCCAAACTTTGTCGAATGCTTGAGAGATGCCTAAAAAAGCTGCAGATCAGTATCTTTTGGTTTCTTGGCTATTTTCAACTTCGTTAACTATTCTATGTATTTGCCTATTGTGACATTTTGATCTCAGAATCCAAATTGGTGGTTTGACATTTTATGGCAGATTTTAGTCTTTTAAATATATTATAATAAGAAGGTGTATGCGGCGACAGAAAGTTATTTCCTCTGTACCACTTTACAGTAGCTAGAAAAATATTCAGTGCTTAGATTAGATTTACCTGGTAATTGTTTTAAAATACTTCCCCATACTAAACCATAACCTGCTGATCTTTTTAGAGTTTAACTCAATAATAGTTTGCCTTACTTAATTGAAAGATAGCTACATCTGAAATGATATTTCTAAATATTCATACATACATTTTCTATATAACTTCCCGTAGAATATGTAATGTATAGGGAATAAAAACTTTCGTTAAGTGGTTAGCATATGCAAAAATATTCTCTGGATCACCATTTGCCCAACTTACATTTACCTAAAGTGAGAGATATATTGCTGCTGTTGTTTTCCACAGGAAATTTTCCGTAGTTTCAAATGTGGATAATTTGTTTAAGTACTCTTATACTGAATTATTCTTAAGATTACTTCTTCTTCTTCTTTTCCTTATACCCCTTCAGGGTGTCGGATATGAGATCCAGTCCTTCCACTCCTTCCGGTTATTTGCCATTCTTTTCATATCTGCCAATATTTTGCCCCTCTTGATACCGATTTCTTCGATCTTTTGTGTCCACCCCTTTCTGGGTCTACCCCTTTTCCTCTTTCGTACTCCTGTTGACTCTGTGATCTTTTTTAGTAGCGATTGTTCATCTTTTCTTAGTATGTGGCCATACCATCTTAGTTGCTTTCTTTCAATAAAGTCCATTATTCTTTCTTGTCTTAGAGTGTGCCTGATTCTTTCGTTCGTCTCTCTATCCCATTTGGTTTTCCCCTCGATTCTTCTTAGGAACTGCATTTCACCAGCATTGATCTTGCTTTCGTGCTTTTTGTTTATGGTTCATGTCTCACTACCATATGTTAATGTTGGTCTTGCTATTGTGTTGTAAACTTTCAATTTCACTTGCTTGTCTATTTCTTGTTTTTGTAATATTGGTTTGTTTATTGCGTAGTATATGTTCCTCGTCTTTTTCATTCTATTTGCTATGCCGACTTCTATTCTTCCGTCATCTGTTATTACGGAGCCAAGATATTCTACTGCTGTGACTACTTCTATTGTATTCCCGTTTATTTCTATTCTTCTTACCATCTCTGATTTTTTGTTATTTATAATCATCATTTTTGTTTTGTTAGTGTTTACTTCCATACCCATGTTCTCTATTTCTTTGCTCCATATTTTAACCAGTCCCTTCATTTTATTGTGGGTGTCTGCTATGAGTATTATGTCATCTGCGTACATTAAATTGTCTACTTAAGATTACTTAAAATTTTTAAATTTTTAGTAGGCGCATTAACTTTCTACTTGTCGTTTGGTAGTCTCGAGTTTTGCCATATCCTCCTTAATCTACATTTCTTTGAAAATTTTTACTAGACCATTATTAGAACATCTTCATGTTTGAATTTGTGATAATATAATGCTTTCCATGCAGTTTGTTAGATGGTTGTGGCTAGATGTTTCATAATCTTAAAAGCTTTTTCTTATTCAGAAACACTTCTAACATGATGTTCCAATCTAACAACATTCTAAATTCTTCTCTTAATCAGAGGTTTTTCTCATGGTAGAATTTGTATACTTAGTGAAATAATGATAGTAAGGTGGTCCTGACAACATGTCTGGGTTTAATTAAGTTTTTACTACACAAAAGCCACCAAGGCCTGGAAAGTTGGTTCTGTCAGTAGACTAATAGGTTGGTTGACCAATAGATAGAGATTATTCTAGTACATTGTTTTTATCAATCCGTTAGGATTACTCGCTCTAAAGCCCAGATGATTATGCTTAGCATTATAACCGTCTGTTGCGATTAATCTGCTTCCAAAAATATTGAAAAAGTGTTCATAGCATTCTTATTTATATTTATATTCTTTATCTTAATTGGCTTACACACCGCGATAACTATCAAATATCCAATTCAATTATCTATGCTTGCGTTTGGTGCGTTTAGTGCTTGCATATGGTCGTGCCTGTATTTAGGCAGTTCAGTATGTTTTAATGAGTTTTGTATTACAATAGCGGAGTCTCTATGTGCAGTACCATCACATTCTTCCGTAGTACATATTAAATAGTTTGGTATTTTTAAGTAGGAACGTTCAGTAAGTGAGTTTCTGATGTAATTGCAATATCATTTCTTCTCTTTTCATTGAATATAAAAGTTTATAGCCCATATTGAAAAGTCCATTAATGTTGGATTTGACATGTAGTAATGTAGGTTGAACTATTAAGTCATTTTTTGCAATTGTGGTTAAAAGTGCTCATTTGTTCTATAGGTTTTGATAGCATATTTGCAGCTTTGTAATATTAACTGTTTATTGCGACATTAATGCGTTTTGGGGAAAATACATATTTTCTCTAAGAAATTATTGTTTTGTCTGATCGTTTTGACGGGGTAGTTATTCTTCGGTAAGTTGAATCGGTTGTTGGTTAGTTTTTCTTTAACACAAAGTATCTATTCATCTATCGATCTTTCCTGTTGTTTATGAGCAATCCAGCCCCTATAGCTGGCAGAGTGATTTTTGCCATAATGATCAATAATAGATATTGGAAAGTATTTGCTTATTAAAAAATAATGAGAGAAGGTAGATTTGCGCCACCTATCATAGGTAATAGTTAGCTAATAGAAGTTTAGCAGCAAACTATTGATCACGTGACTATCTAATTGAAAACATGGAATTCTTAACCTTCGAAAAGAAGGTGTTTATTGCACAGTAATTTTACGAATTTAGAAGAAGTTGTATAATAATCTCCCTTAGTCAAAAGCAAAATTTTTAAAGGATAATAAACAGGTAAAGAAGAGCAAAACAAATTCCGACGTAAAAACGTGCAACAGTCTGTAAAATTTTTCTCGTACTTTTAAGCTGATTCAGAGGTTTCAGACAACTGGCAGTGTTTGGGACGCCCGACCTACAAACTCTGACTGACCATCTACCGCTGTGACGTCACAATATCGAAAAGATTGAAAAATGCTGCCGTACAAGATTCAAGTCGGTCAGCCTTTAAAGCTGCACGGTATGGAGAAAAGATTCCAGTTTAGTCAATTGATGATTGATAATATAAAAAACAGATTGATTGATGTTTCGATAATTTGGTATATAGATGAGGCTCATTTTTGTTTACAAGGTTTTGTTAACAAACACAACATGCGTCACTGTGGTACCGAAAACCCTTATCTTGCAATTGTAAAGGCTCTCCATTCAGCAAAATTGGCTGCCTGGTGTGCAATTTCAGAGCATGTTTATTTGAGGGCAATATAAACTTTCAAAATTACAGCCAGATGCTGGAAGATGAGTTTCTATAACTTTTGAATCATTTTGGAATACGGGTCATAGGCCTAGACTTTAATAATTTTCCTGGTGCTGAAATGAATTGGCCACCATATTCTCCTGGCATAAATTTATGTGACTTTTTTTATGGGGATACCTGAAGGAGCGAGTCCACAAAGAATCTCTAAGGACACTCGAATATATCAAAATAACCATAAAAATAAAGCAATAATTGAGGCTTTTGAAAATAGGTTCATATTTTGAAAACGTGTTAAACTAAACTTCGGGCCATGCCGAATAAAACATTTTTTGAATTTTGAAAATCGGTTAGTTACGTGAGAAATTATAATGAAATGTTTCTCGACGTGTATTATTGATCACCCTGTACATTTTACATTCATGTCTTTTTGAGCAAGAGTATTAGCAGTTGCTTCTTAGTAGTTGTTTGCCTTAATGTTACATTATTTGCCACAATGTATCCACATTTTTTAATTTTTTTTTTATATTTTCTAAATCGGTAAAATGGTCATTGTAATACTAATTTATTACTGCAATTTTCTGATACTGTATATCCTGTTCAATTGGCGCTTTTATTGTGGCAGTATATTTTTCAGAAGATTTAGCTTTGATCTTGGCTTGATCACTGTAAAGTATTTTAATTTCATATAATAATTTCAGTTATCTACTGTAAATTTTGTCCAAGTAACGCAATAGATTTAACATTTAGCTGGGAGTATTCGTGGTGGTTTAGGGATTTAGTTTTCTGCAGTTTTACTGCTATATGTATTTGTAACTGTTTTATTGTTCTCAAAGCTTCATACCTATTTGATGTTGTTAGCTTATGTAACAAATAATTATTTAATTTCGCTTGCGTTTTTGCTGTTTTAACTGCAATGTCCGTTCTACCGTTTCTCTTTCCATTATTTGTCATGCATTTTGTGATGATCTCCGTCTTGGAATTATGTTTTGGTGAGGTTGTTGAATTTCAGGTAACCGCTATGGCATGTAACTTGTGATACTTTAATGCTGTATATATGTAGCTAGTTGATGGATACATAAGATATATCCATTCTGGATTTAGCACCGAGATCCAGGAAGCTGTCGCGTGTACCTTCGGGTCTTGTGGTGTAAGAATGTATTCATGCCCCGAACGCTCTGAAATTTCAAACTTTATGTAAATACATCCTTACCCTACAAAACCTAAATGTAAACAAAATTTATTTCGTTATCTTCAAAGTAGGCCTAATTTGACGCAACACACATAAGCCAACGTTTTGTCGAGTTTTTGAAACATTTTTTTATATGCGCTTTTCGGTATACTCTTCAGCTAATTACTAGATCGACTCAAAACGAGTACCACAGATTGGCAATTTTAATTTCGGGAACAAAAAGATGTCAGACGGGGCTAAATCTGGTGAGTACGATGGTTGAGCGATGATAGTTGTCGCGTTTTTGACCTTAAATTCGGCCACAATTGCTGCTCTATGCGATGTTGATTTAGCGTCGTGTAAAATCCACGAATTGTTGTTCCACAATTATAATCGTTTTTGACGGATTTTCTCACGCAAACGCTGCAATACGGCCAAATAGTATTCTTTATTAACCGTTTATTCTTCTAGAACGAATTCATGATAAACCAAAGCACAAATATCAAAGAAAACAATGGGCATCAACTTGACTTTTGAGCGACTTTGACGTAGTTTTTTAGGTTTTGGCTCGTTTTTGTCATCCATTCTAATGCCTGTTGACTTGTTCGCATGTCAAACTCATATATCCATGTCTCATCACCATGTCTCATCACCATGTCTCATCACCAGTTATAATGCGTTCTATAAATGTGGGATCAGAAATGATGCGATCCAGCGTGTCTAAAGAGATCTGTTTACGGAACTGTTTTTGTAGAAAATTCAACTCTTTTGGAACGAGCCGAGAGGCGACGTCTCATGCACAGATTATCCACTAAAATTGAACGAACGGACTCGTAAAAGACGTTAAAGTCACATGCTATCTCTTTTAAGTTGAAACGGCGATTATCAAGCACAATTTCTTTTACGTTTTTGATGTTTTTGTCGTTTAAAGAGGTCGAAGGTCGTCCGAAACAAGAGTAGTCTTCGACGATCTCTCGGCCCTTTTTGAATGCTTTGTCCCACTCGTAGGCCCCTATTTTTAATATAACTGATTCACCATAAGCCTTCTCTACGATTTTTAGCGAGTCGGTACACGAAATTCCTTTCGCAACACAAAATTTAAGGCAAACTCTTTGTTCAATATTTTCGTTTATTGTAAAAATCGTGACGCACTACTGAAGTGTACTGATTCAACCCGCTGATGTAAACAAACTAATTGTCAGATCGCGCTTATTTTGGGCGTAATAATTAAGAACAGTACTATCATCTTACGTAAAGAAGTTTTTTTAATCATTACCCAGAGCTCTTTAAATCACAAATTCCCGGTACCCTTTTAACGGAAAGTATATATATAAATTTGTTAATAGGTGTATAAATAAGTTCTCAGCCTTTTTCTGCAAAATTAAAGTTTTATTTAAAAACAAACAAAAAAAGCTTAAGTACCAAAGTATTCTCCGTTGGCATCGATGACCTTTTGCTATCTTTCGGGTAGCTTGCGAATTCCCTGGTGATAGAAGCTCACCGGCTTCGAGACGATAAAGTTATCGATGCATTTTCGGATTTCTTCTTCTTCTGTTTTGAAGTGCGTATCAGCCAAGTGATGCTGTAACGACCGGAATAAATGATAATCGAAAGGGACCATGTCTGGGCTATACGCCGCATGTGGGAGAAGTTCCCAACCTAACGCGTCTGCAGCTCATCCGTGTCAAATGTTTGAGGGCGTCCAGCGCGTGGTTGATCTTCAAGATTAAACTCTCCTCCGCGAAATCTTTGGTACCACTTTTTGCACGTTGCATGACTGACAGCATTCTCACCATATGCAGCACAAATCATTTCGGTGGCTTCAGCAGCGTTTTTCTTAAGATGAAACGCGAAGTGGATAGAAAATCGAATATGCTCTTTTGTGATTGCCATCGTGAACACAGCTAATTATTGAAGTTATGTGCGTCAAACGCCAAATCGCATGATGCTTCGAAAGACCAAATGTCATTGCTTTAAAACCGCATGAGGGCGGACTAATAAGTTACATGTAAACGGTGATTTGCGTCCTGTGAAATCTAAAGCTGAGAACTTATTTATACACCTATTATTTCTCAGTTGCATAACTTTAAAAGATATATCACTTTTAAAATCGAGCAAAAGCATTCATATCTGAAGTATAGTTCAGCAGGTATAACGTGCTGAGACAGCCAATCCGATAGTTCGGAAAATATATGTAAAAGATTAGCTGACCGGGAGCGAAATATGTTCGAGGAGCGGCTGGAATTTAAATCTCCCAGCAGAAATATCGCGGCAGTAAATATTTTACGAGTTTTCGACGTTCAGAATTTGCTCTTCATTTTTAACCTGCGGAGCGTACAACTTGAGGCAGGTCTCACAAGCCGAAGCAAATTTGTACAGATAGAAGCACCAGCAATATTGATGCCGCACGCGGTCCAACTATGAAGTTTCCAAACAAATGATTCCAAGTTTTTGTGTTAAAGAGGACTTTAAAAAGGTTTTGGAAAATAAAAATGTAAAAAGGTAAATGTGTCTTAAATTAGTTAAAAAATTATAAATACTTAAACAAAAAAATTAAAATTGAAAGATAAAGGAAATTCCATTGTGTGAATGATGTTATTGAAAATATACCAGGGGGCGTTTGCTATCGCTCGGAGTCTTGTATTGGAACCGCTGTAGTATTTTAGTGTGCGATGGTTTAACGTGCCCCAAAGCTGGATAGCCCAAAGTGGCTTCAAAATAGTTTCATAAAATAGTGCCATTTTCTTGAGTTTTAAATCAAGCTGATTCCGTTTTGCTTTAATGTGTGCACTCCAAATAAGTTTAAGGTGGAGGTGCAGGCCGAGATATTTTACTTCAGTTTTTATCGGGATTAAGGCGTTGTTGATTCGGGATTGTAGACTGTAATTTTCCATCTAAGGAACCAGTCGTGTAGAGAGTTGGGGTGTCTTTTAAGATGGTCTGCTGCTAATTCTAACAATTTTTTGACTGACAAAATGGCTGTGTCATCTGCGAATATGGCAAGTACAGTAGTACTCGTGATTGGTGCATCCGAGGTGTATAGTAAGTACAACAATGGACCCAGGACACTGACTTGCGCAACACCAGCAGTAATTGGATAGTAATCGGGTAATACATTGTTCACTTTAACTTAATAAAATCTGTCCGTAAGATACGATTTTAGTAAGAAGTAGAGCTGGCTGGGAAGGTATAATTTGAGTTTGTATAGCTATCAAATATGCCCTCTTGTCAAACGCCTGTTTTATATCTAAAAAAACTTGTTCTCAAGACTTTTCATTATATGGCTTTGTTGTATAGTTGAGTGGTACTCCCGTAATACAAACTGGTGCAATGGGATAATCTGATCAAACTCTACGATGTCTTTGATTTGTTATAATAGGAGGTGTTCGACGACCTTGGAAAGTAAGGCGAGGAGACTTATTGGTCTATAGGACTTGTTGAGTAGAACGTTTTTTTGGTTCAGTGATCACAATAATCCGAGCGTCTTTCCACTGAGCGGAAAAGTAACAGAGTCGAAGTATACTGGTATAGATGATAGTAAGGAGAAACAGGCCTTTTTGAGGAAGATTTTGGACTACTTCGCCTACTATAAAGTCGTATCCGGCGGCTTTTCGTATATTTGTTATTTGAAGTTGCTAAGAGGCGTCTTCTACTGAAAAAGATTTGAGAGGTAGTGACAGTTGACCCGGCACATCAAGGAATGTTTGAATTTCTATGTCGCTGTCATCTCTATGAGTTCGCAGTGTTGTAAAAACGTTTGGAAGGTATTTGGCAAAAGTGGTTGCTTTTTCTGAGTCTGATCTTGACTATGTGAAGTCTGAATTTTTAATAGGAGAAAGGTTTGTCAGGTATTGCCTAAAAGTTTCATTAGGGGTTTCTGCAGTTGGTGGATAAGCCTGCCTATCTCTAATTGTCTGCCATCGTCTTCTCGCCCTACATTTCTCAGTGATAATATCTCAGATATATATGGGAATGTTATTTACTGTGGATGTAGTTTTGGTTGTAATGGATGTGGCATCCCATGTAGCTTTTTGAATTATCGTGGTCAAATACTGCGTCGTTTCTTCAAGATCATGTGCATTTTTTATTCTAACGTCAAGACTGATCTCTTGTTCTAACTGACTTCCAAAGTAGTACCAATCAGTTGCTATTGCAAAATACCATCAGCGATTATTTAAAATTTCTATTTGTTATGTATAATCACTCAGCGAATTGTCATAAAGAACTCACAATTTGCCTTTACAAGACCTGTTTCAAATAACTTGATGCAGTTACTTGGAATCCAGTAGGGCCCTTATTATATATTTCAGTTCCTGTTTTGCAGTTTTGTTGACGTTACTCATAATACAACTAAGATAAGAATACCAAAGCCATGGGGCATAGTGTCTACTTTCTTCAATGCTGCCATCGTTTTAAAAATATAATTATTAGCTGCACTGGAAAACAATCCTTTTCAGCTCTTAAGAAAGTGAAAAATCTTTTAAAATTAATGTTAAAACAAGAAAAGTAGACGGTCCTTGCACTTTTATTTATTAAGAGTGTTTCTAGAAAATATTTCACTTGATGACATGGTTCAGAAGTTCAGAAGATAATTTTAAAGCTAGGAAACGAAATATTTTTAAATAGAAGTTTTTAGATGAAATCAACATTTGTTTGTACTTTTTTGCAACTATGTGTGGATTTGTTCCAACGTGATTTTAAAATGATATAAAATTATTGTCTAAACAATCAATTTTATTGTAATATTTTGATAACGTCTCAAGCAAGCAGAAATTTGAAGAAAGGCGAGTGAATAATTGTTATATTAAGGCGTTAAAAACCTGATAATAATATTACAATAAACTGTACTTAGAGCCGACGCTATAGTCTAGTGGTCACAAGTACTGCTGTTCTATCCAGGAACAGAACACGCGGGTGAGTTCAAGTCTCGCTGGAAGCCTATGGATTTATGTGACGTGGTAGTACTTAAATTGCACTTTATTAGGCACAATAAACCCTTATGGCTGCAATGTCAGAAAGTGCCCCCCAACGAGAAAATTACATCATTATCATTCTTGTAACGGCACAAAACCAACAACTTATAGACCTTAGAAACAAGAAACCTGGAAATATGAACAACAGAAGCGAGGCAAGGTTAAGGCATTTTCAAGCGGGCAAGTTTCTTAATTAACTTCTAAACTAACACCCGTTTGAAATCCTGAGCTGCACGGGTGCACTGCAGTGCTAATTAATTTCCAGGTTCAAAGGGAGCATAATTAGTTGGTACACCAAACACGTAAATTGGTGTCATTAAATGAAGCCTTTTTCATTTCAAACCCGTCGCCCGGGGCTGCAATTAGCATGCGAGTGCCATTCGGGCGCGCTTCGAGACCAATTCTTCGCCGTTTTGCTAGTAATTAAAAATTGCCTTATTAGAACCCGGCCGCCAGGAAGTCTAAAAATAATGCCTTCGTTGCCTCTTCTACCCAACGGTGTGGAGTACGGGATCAAGAGGAATGCGCTGTTAAAAATAAATAGGTATTTCTATTACGCCGGGCACGTGGAGCAAATTCGTTTATTAGGCGTGTGAACGGGGCGGTTCTGCCGAGTCGCTTCGTTTCGTTAAGGCCCGCTGGTGCTTACTGCAATTTCAATTTTAGGTCGCGCAATTACGAAACTTTTGTGCCAAAACTGCGACAATTTGCATAATGGCACGCTTCAAAGCTGGTACAACCGCCCGCGCTGGAATGACTGCATAATTCTAATTTCCAAACAATTAGCCAATTAGCAGTTCATTAGCAAGTTCGTCAGCACATGACCCACCGACACGACTCATCATTGCAGCATCCGTTGCCGCTAATAGGACAGCGGCACCAAGTTTAGGGTGTAACTTCATTCTCATTAAGCCCTTTGCTGTTGCATTCGTTATCAACAAAAACTTTATGAATTTTAATTTTAAAATTACAACTAGAATGTATTGAACTTTCTATTTTAAAAAGAATTTGTATTAGCCGCAGAGAGCTTTAAACTTAATATTCTCGGTGAAATCATACTTTTATGTCGTTGACGTGCGGTTACAAAACATTTAGATGGATGCTATCATATATACAGGGCCCTGCGACCAAAAAGAAATAAAAAGAACAGCATAGCTTTTGTTCAATGTTTTAATGTACTATCGCACATAACAATGCTTGTCATTTAGTCATCAACTAATTTTGAAGATGATGTGGTCCAAATGTTTGGTCTCAAGAGCAATGCACTCATGCAACCTCACCTTAAAGTTCCGCATTGCTTGTCGAGTCATTTCCACTGGTACTGTTGCCATATTACCAAATTGCAACTAACACCCTTTAATTCCTCAACAGTCCACGGCCTGTGTTGAAAGACTTTAACCTTTAGATATTCCCACAGAAAGAAATCGCAGGAAAACTTAACCAGCCAAAGGATGCCACCATGTAATGGGATGAGGCAATCTGAAAACATTTGTGCCAAAACTTATCAAAAAATTCTCGCCATGTGTAAGACAGCGCCATCTTGTTGAAAGTAATAGTCACCGTGCGTCCTGTTTTCTCAAAAAATACCACAATATAATACCATAACAACACATTAAACAATTACACGCTGATTGTGTAAAGGTCGCTCATAAAATTGTCGAGGTCTTTATGGCGCTCGATGCCGAACGCAGCTCTATAAATTAAAATGAGCTTCATCACTACTGAACACAACAGCATCAATTGGAACATTTGCCAACATGTCCTTGCAAGCAATCTATTGGGCCTACCAGTCACATTCTTTATGTTCTTGGACCACCATCGGTTTGTATAGATCGAACACGAGATCGCAGTGTAGAATTCTCTGCACGCTCCGGTCAGATATTTTCAAAGTAACAGTCGTGGCGATGTGACAATAACCTGCCTCACTGCTGTGATATTCTCGGGTGTGCAAACGCTACGACATCTACCAGGTAATTTTTATTTAAATTCTGAACCAGTCTGTCTGTATATTCATCACCTCACGGTTTTCTTGGTCGGAACTCTTCTGGCATGACCTACTCCGAAATTCCTACAAAATATCCAATGAGTCACAATCACAAAATCGCTATTTTTAAAATATGTCTCCAACACAAACGCATGGTGTTTACGGTCCACACCGTGAAGATCACTAAAATAGCATGTTTTGTGCTACTCAAAGATGTACGATTCGAGCTCCGTCTACCAATGAATTACGAGTGACGGCCAATTCAAAAAGGAAAGATTATTCTTCCTGGCTCTGTATATACCTTACATGAGCTTTTCACAGCAATAGTTCATTTTATTTAATATTTTTATGAATTGGATTTTAGTGATCGAGCACATATATTTAAAGTGATAACCACTAATTTGTTTACTTTATATATAAATCTTTCAAATTAGTATTGTGGGCGAGGATTTGCTGAATACAAGCCTAATGTTGTTTATCATTAAACCATGCCACTTTGTACTATTACAAATCATATCTCAATTTGCGTAAAAAATATTGGATAAACCTCACTTTTGCTCTCAGAAGCAATTAAAAGTGTATTATGCTTCATTAGAAAGTCAGACTAAGTAAAAATTAAATTTATAGTAACAATAATGATAATCATAATAACAATTCTCAAAATATTAATGCTACATAGATCTTAAACAATAACAAAAGTTTGGTTAAACCTTGATAGGTATAGGTACAAAATTAGTTAATTGCTGTATTACTTTGGCAAAACCCCAACTAGTGTTTTGTAAAGTTATCTAAATGCAAGCAATTACAAGCAATGCATCCAAACACATCTATTAATATATGCACGTAATTCTATTAGCATATAGCTACAATTTAAAAGGAGAATGTAATTTAGGGCCGCCAAAAGCGTTAGTATGACAACCAGAGAGCATTTGATGTTTGCTATTGTTATTGGCCCGGGAATCGAACCCAGCACAACCGTGATAGGTCGAGGCTTTTATACATTGCAGCTATCGTACTTACAAATTAAAGGAATAAAAACAACCTCATATATTTTACAACATTGTAAGATAAAATGCAATCCATATTAAATAATAACAATTATTTAGTCATGTCTTTATGATTAACTTCTCTCATTTGTCTATGTGTATAGACCAAAAAGTAGAAAATTGACAAAATCTAATAACTACTCTCTATTAAAGCAATAAAAATTTACCATGTTTCCACCAGCATCACATCATACAATTAGCGTAATATATTTGATTTCCAAAAAAGCAAAATTTTTAAAACCTTTTAAATCACTAAATTCGATTTTGTAGTCTAAATCAGATATTTTAAACAAAAGAATTATACAAAGGTATAGTTCCAAAGGGAGTACAATATTTGAACAAAAAAAATGTTTTTTAAACAATTAATAATTTAGATTATCTTATTTGACTTTCAATTAAAACTTGAGGACCGTAAAAAAATAAAATTATGATGTAGAAATAGTAAATTTTAAATTTTATAAATAGTGTAACATTGCAATTAAAAAATAATTAACATAGTGAGAATTGTAACATTCCTTGACCACAAGCAAGTGGGGTACCAATATACGGAGGTGCTTTCAAATTCTAAGGTCTCCAATTTTTTTCTCAACAGTGAGAGTAAGTAGAAAGATGCGGTTAATTTAAAAAGACCCGGAAAATATTTCTGAATTTGTAATACAGATGGCAGCACCATACACTGTACACAAGTCTAATTACCACCATTGCAGTGAGTGTTGTTTAGTATACTTCAAATGGCGACGTTTAGTGTTCAAGAACAACGTGTAATTATAGATTTTTTCCTCATGCGTTTGAAACGCCCATCGAAATTCATCGCCAATGAATCGTGTTATGGATATTAAAAATGTGCGTTGATAAGTGCAAAAGTTTAAAGAAGATCGATAGTTGTCTGACAATAAACCGAAGTAGCCTTGGCCACGAACCAGCTGGACCGAAATCATGATTGCGCGAGTGGAGCAAGTTGTTATAGAAGATCGTCGATAAGGTGTGCGTGATATGGCCTCTAAACTTAGCATTTCCATTTTGACTGACCGACAAACACGAGGATAAGCGAGTGAAAATGTCTCAGGACATGTTAATACGTAATTCCGCCATGAATTTACAACTATAAAGGACACTCTTCGTGGCCGTTTATTTTTCAATCGAATTGCATCAGCGATTTTCTAGTAGGCAAAACACACCCCTAAGGAAGCCATGGAGATAACGTTGAAAAGCAAAGTTTCAACTTTCTTGGGTAAGTACTTTTTCGGAAATAAATTTGGAGACCTTAGAAGTTAAATACATCTTGTAGTATTAAGACGTCTAGATAATGTAACCCTACCTTATCAAACTTTTAGTGCTGCTGTTGGAAGTTCCAAGTTGAAAAAGCAAACTCAATAATTATTATAATCAAAACTGTAAATACAAGGATAATAAAAGTATAAAATTGGAGAGTAACAGTTTGCTAACAGAATACTAAATGTGAAAATGATTTTGTGTTACTAGAGTCTTACATGTATAATAACCAAACAGGAGATGTAAAACAAACATAGAGACGTATGAATAACAAAGCAAAATTTGCCTTCTACGCGTTAGCTCCGATATAAAATTTATTATTCTTTTAATTATTTATATCAATGTGAAATCAGCTCTTTGCAGATGTGAATCTAAGCGATTAAGTAATAAAACATGAATTTTTAGACACAAATGCTTAAAACATAAAATTAGGTTTAGATGGTCTCAATAAATTAAAATCTATGTATATGACAAAGCACATACAAATAATCGGTTCACGGATAAATACAGTTAAATAAACCAAACACGTCTTGAAAACAAGGTAACCCAATTCTTGGGTGAAACCTACGAAAGATAGACCTCTCACAAATGACTTGGCAAAATACATTTAAAAATGAGGACAAAATAATCAATAAAAATAGAGAAAATTAAGAATTTTAACC
The DNA here is from genome assembly GCA_036346155.1 of Sinelater perroti. Lineage (NCBI taxonomy): Eukaryota > Metazoa > Arthropoda > Insecta > Coleoptera > Elateridae > Sinelater > Sinelater perroti. The sequence continues at coordinate 2,867,194 of JARFIY010000276.1, forward strand.
AAAAATAAGACATTAGAAGAATACTATTATACCTATTAGTATTTTTTGGGATTTATATAAAACATTCTCCAACAACATAACGACGTTAATACCCGAACATACTCTCGGTTCCAGAAACATAAAATCTGGAACGGAAAAGTGGTCTAAATTGATCGCCAGATTTAAATTTAAATAAAACAACATTTGAACTGTTTCTATAATTAAAATTTTAGTGTATGTTAAGATACAAAATCTCTAATTAAAAATGGAACGTCATGTCTGCCAAATGAATATCTTAGTCTAGACTGCAAATCTTGGTTCTTTTCACAAAATTTTTGATTAACAGTTTTACACTGTTCTGGTCGGTTTCAAGTATTGAGTTGGTCAACAATATGTGGATTAGTGACGAAGACCTTAGATTGCAGATAACCACAAGATAAATCACGCATTGTTTACCAGTTGATGTCAAAATTTTGTGAAATTACGCGACCAAGAAAGTGTTATTTATAAACTGTTTATTAAATCGATTGTTGCTCTAGCTGTACAGGAAGTAACGCTATCCTGCTAGAGCCACATATATTTCAGATCCATATTGCCCGGTCAGTGCCAAAAAAAATTAGTTTTCATAAGACTCTAACAATCACCATTCACAGTTACATCATTTCTAGTATCATCTTTCAGGAAGTACGAGCCTATTAAACCACCTACCCAAATTCACACGTAACTTATTAGAGATGCATTTGCTTTTCAAGAGTTACGTGGGGATTTCTCAAATCCCAAATTTGACAGTTTTGTCTGTTTATGAACCCGTCAAGTTGAAAATGCGGCTTATTTCTAAAGATGACTTTTCAATTAAATTAAAAAATCCACTTTATGATGCTCTAGATGCCAAGTGAAAGCTTATGCTCTTGCGTCAGTAGAATCTTGTACGCTCGAAGTTGCAGATCTTTACTAGGAATTTGCTGAAAAGAGCTTCTCGAAATGTCCAATTACTGTGCGCAGTGCCAACGTTTTCAGATTTGTTTCACAAATTCTTTCCCCTTAAACAGGGCTTGTCTAATCGAATGCCTAAAAACACCGTCAAAAATTTAGCCTGGCAAATGGGTGTTCAGTTTAAACCCCTAAACTTCAGCTCATGCCTTAAAAAATGTAATGTACAATTGCTACAATCATAAAGAAACACGAAATACGGATATTTAAATATCTCCCACGTTTAATGAAGAATAATTACTCATACAAATATCTAAACACAAATTAAAATATCTATTTTCAAGTGATTCTTTTTAGATAATATTTTAAATAGAATTTATTTTTGCTATATAGTACTTGTATTTAGTGCTATATTACATATTTGTTCATTTTGTGGAATAAAACTTTGCGGGGCCGCTTGCCTCTGACACAGCTTTATCACTACTAAATCTGTAAATATTCATAAAACGTTAATTAACAAATATATTAGAAAATGCAATTTTAAATGTATTTACGTGAATGAGTAAAATATAAACAGGCTTTTCTTTTTCACAAGATATCTAGAATAGACATGGCTCTATCGTCTTTTAGTGAGTATCACAAAGTAAAAACAAGGAGTACCTTGTGTCGAAACCAGATTATTGTTAAGTTTCTCGCGACAAAAAGCGTAAAATCGTCCTAAATTAAAGTACATTTCAGGGACAACAGCCTTGAAAAGGCTCGAGCGTACATGTGACATAAACAATTTTTGAAAAAGTGAAAAGAATAAATATTTGCTTGTTCTCCGCTTTCTTGAAAGCGATCACTGATAAATGGTTCCTGAAATTGCTTTTGCCAACTCTTAAACGAAAGAAAACTGGCGCGTTATTAGGAAGGATATTAATTTCCAATCCAAGATGTTACAGCTGCCCAACCTCGATACAAAAAATTGAGGATTTGTTCTAAACCACTCTAAAACTTCTTCTCTACAGTCTTAATTTATCGTCTTAAGAGTATGATTTCTTTGTATTACTAAAATAAGAACTTGTAGGACATATTTGACGACAATGTTGCGAAAGCATTCTTGCGTGATTGGCTGGTGTCACAGTCACCTACATTTTACTTATTCGTTGAAGGAATTTGTTTCCAAGTTAAGAGGTTCTGTAGAAAAACAATTTTGTATATTGGTATTTTTTTAGGTCACTTCATTAGGATAATAAAATAATTCCGGTTTATTTTTAATTCACCCACGTACGTATGCCACATAATTTTTTACAATCTCTTTCATCAAAGATTCTAATGTACTGTACCCGATGCATCAAGTTTCCAAAAGTTTTAATTGCAACTTTTATGCATGCATCTGCTTTATTAGGCGGTATTTAAATAAACATACAAAAGTATACCTTAAACACTGATAACATCGTTTTCACTTGTCATCTTTTTATTGTATAATCGTTTAGGTAGCGTTGATTACACACGCTTTTATGTATACTAACGAATATAAAATAAAACATTTACAATATATAATGTTGCCATATTTTAAAAAGACAACAATGCTAACGATACTGAAAATGAAGAAATGACAGTACAAGTGTTCAGATAGTTTACACTTGGTATAAGAGATTGCAACCTTCAAAACGAAAATTTGCAATATACTGTTCGTGAATTAATAGATGCTTTAAACATCTCCCAAATGGTACACAATTATCTCATAAATTATTCGTTTTTTTAGTAAAACGAGAAAAAAACGTCTTTGTAGTTACTAGAAATGGGACCTCGATTTTCTACAAAAATGCTTAACATAAACACTCTTAGTCCAGCAATAAAAAACAAAAACTAGTCTCACCCAAAGAATATTTTGGTATCCACTGGGTGAGATTTGAAAAGTATCATTTATTATCGGCTACCTCCGCAGGTTACAACAATTAACTTAATAAAAAACTCTTTCCAATCTAACAAATTGAAAAAGTAATCATCCTGCATGACAATTTCGTTAAAAACAAATTGTTAACATATCACCGGGATGCTTCACCTCATCCTTCATGCTCTTGGAATATTACTCATATAATTATTATCTATTTTATTCATTCAAAAATTATGTAAAATAAAAATGCGCTCGGAGTAGTCTTTTATCAGAAAACCACTGTTTTTGAAAAGCTGCCATTATGCAACATCCAAAAAGATGAAAAAGTAATAAATCAGTAACATAACACTAAACATAAAATACAGAGTGTTTCAACAAGTATCATCCCATTTAAAATGTTTATAGTATGAAAAATAATGAACACACACACTTAAGATTAATTTTATATGATAGGGCTAATTTTGAAGTTTCTTTTTACATAAATAAATCATGGGTGCTTAATATGCCCCTCTTGGAATGAAAATTCGCCCTAAACTTTTGTGAGCATATCTGGATCCACTGCTACCGCGATTGCTGTTATGAGATTCAGCACTTTGACCACTGTAGTAGGAAGAAGAGGTACCCACACGCAGTCTTTTATAAACCCCTACAAGATAAATCGCACAGAGTGCGACGACCTTGGAGGCCAGTGATGCAAAACTGAATCGGTAGGTCCCATACGGCCGATCCATCGTTGTGGAACCTGATTATTCAAAAATTCTCGAACTTCCAGGCTACAATGTGGTGGTGCCCCGTCATGAAGTCATCCGAATCAGTCTCTAACTGTGAGACATTAAGTTAGAAGAGTCTCTCTCATGTTTTATAATTTGAAGTCGCTGCTCCGTACAGCATATTCTAACATTATGAAGATTTACCTTACCACTCGAATAAAAAGTATTCTCTTCATAAAATACTAAGCGTGTTACAAAATTGTCATTTTTTCCCACACGGGGACGACCACTAGATTTTCCTTTACACAGACAACCCGTGTCTTGGAATTGTCTATACCATCGCCTGATAAGCGGTAAGAGGTTTAATATTGTCGCCGAAAATCACGCTGAACAGTTGTTAGAGACTCACGTACCGCGAAGCGTAAAACACAAAATGATTTCTGTTGTCCAGTCGCCATCTTGACAAACACTGAAGTATTCGAATTGTTCGATCAAAACGGATTAAAAGCTGAATAGTTATAATTTTTTTAATCGGAATTATTATTTTTGAAACACCCTGTATTGTACATGCAAAACTTATTTAAGTAGCTTTAGCAAAAGTTTTTCGGATAAAAAATATTTTGCTGTGGCTTCCTTTATGACAATTATTTCAACACCGCGTCTCGTACTTTGATTTTTTTATGAATGTTAACTTAAAAAGCCTTAATTTCTCCCTTGCTCTAATTAGAAAAGCATGATTAATTATTTATATGCCACGTAATTGTCCTACTAGGTATAAATAATACATTTAAACTGCGTATAACCTCGTTTATATCATTCATAATTAATATTCAGGTCTTGTATTGGCTCACTGCAGATAGCGTATTAAGTCATGTATAAGTTCTTGCTTTAAAGTCGATTTAAAGCGTTTTTATTTTAATTATAATGTTCCATTGCTTAATAATTACAAGTTTATTTTTTTATTTTTTACATTTTCTGGCGACGTTATAATCTAGATGATTATAGCAAAGAAGTTAAATAAATCATAAGAAATAAATAAAGTTACCTTGTTGAAAGCACGCTTGCTCGTAATTATAATCTAAGTAATTTCTAAATTACAAAATGAAAACATGGGGCCGGCGAAGAGATTGCTCTGTAAGCAATCCCAGAACGAACTTAAAAAAAACCTTTCGATTTCCCGAAATTCTAAATCGAATATCTCGAAAATTATTCGACATAGAATTGTTTCGACTTCATTTTCGAATTCAGCGTAAAATTTCCTATAAGAATCACATTTAAAATATAATGTCAAAAATTTTCCCGAAATTCGAAGTCGAATGAATATCTCGAAAATTATTCGAGATAGAAATTTTTTAATTTCGAATTCGAAATCAGCGTAAAATTTCCTATAAGAGTCCATTTTCAAATTTTAAAAAATCTCAAATTTTGTGCGGACTGACAGACCGACAGACAGACATATAGAATTCAGTAACGAACTTTTTAAGTTTTTAAGTTGAAAATCTATAGTTAGTTACATAACAATTATACCTAGCTTCTACAACAATAAACTATTTTTGTAAGTTTGTAACACGTCCCATCGATTCCTAACTTAACAACCCGAAGTTAAAAATACATGCTGGCAACCCAATAAATCATATAAATATTAAATCATCACTGTACTTAAAAGACCTTCTTTCTCAATGCTTATTATGCGTGGTAAAAGATCATACAATTGTACAAAAAATAAAATTGTCAACACCTCCTCAGCAACGTAGTCAAATTATATGGTCGACATAAATTTAAAAAATGCTAAACAACAAAAACGTTTCTGATGTCCTTAATAGAAGGAAATTGCGGGGACAATTTGGAAAAAACATATGTTTGCACATGCGCGAAAAATGGGCCTCCGCGACGTCCATCCTGTAACGCTTTAGGTAGTAGTTCAATAGGTAGTGAGAAGTTGAAGAAGAAGTTTTTGTTGCAATTTATTCGCCTGCTAAATCATTTTAAAATGAATGCTGCCAATTCATCGCGAACTACGTAAAGTAACGGTTAGTAACCCGAGAACGTCAAGGTTCACAAAATGCTATTTCAAAGCTCTGAGGGAGATTTAAAGAAACTGGAAAGATTATTCCACAATACAGTGGTAGAAGTTCACGAAATACAAATCCTGCACAAGACTGCTATTTGGAATTAAATTCCAGAACACGCCACAAAAAACCTTAGCAGAGATCTTACACCAGCTACCAGAGTAAAAATTTCCAGGCAAAAAGTTGTTTAATGGCTGAGAAATTATGGTTTATATACCGATATATCTGCAAGATGCGTCTCATTAATTCCAAGCCATAGAAGTTCGTGCATAGCATAATGTAAAAAATGTGCATGAATCAGTAATGATATGTAATAAACATGGGCAAGTCCAGGTTCTCTTTATAGAGCGACTCACGGTATATGCACATAAAACAAACAGGTAAAAGTCGATATAACCAATGTGAAAGAGATAATTTTGGAAGGCTGATATATTGAATTTTCATACATCTCTCCATATATTTGACAGAAGTACTGTCACTAACCAGATATCAACAATATACACGCGTGTCTCTTTAGGAAGACAATAAAACATTTATACCTTAAAACCCTTTAAGAAGTCCATAGAACATGGCAACTCAAATGATATTCTTCTATTTCTACGAAACAGATGGATACTATCATCAACAATATGCCTTTCACACCAAGCTATAGCAAAAATTGTATGCTTTTTCCCATGTACACATCTCTTTTTACAGTTGTACCACGCACCTATATACCAATTTGGTTCATGTAAAACGTTGTATATGTATATTAAAATTGGAAATTGGTCTTTTGTATTATGTTTAGCTGTTAGAAGATAATAATAACTCTTAAAAATCAAAATTGTATATGACCATTGCGCACTCATGAAACAATAATAAATCAACAGATAATTACATTTTAAATTTCGTACAGGGCCCGGCAGAAAAGTGTTACGTTTTTGAACACGCTAACGCAGATATTTTTGAACAAATTTTTATTTTTATTTTTTTCATAAAATACATATGTAATGCCATTTAAGAAACATACAGCACAAACACGAATGTAGTTCAGGTGTGAAAAATGACGCAATCCAAGCGACGACCGTTCTTGTCCAGGCTTTATTGCATGCGGATGGAAAAATTGTCTTTCAGGCATAGCGCGTCGAATTGCTCGAAGTTCTCAAGTTACAAATTCCGAAAGAGCTTCAAGGGTCGGTAGTTTTTCAATGTAAACCCGAGCTTTCAGGTAGGCCTATAATAAATAATCACATGCTGGCAGATCAGGTGATCGAGGTGGAGTAGCCCCTCGCGCAATGAAATGAGGCGCCCCGGAAAATATTCCCTTAAAAAAGCCATTGATTCTCTTAAGGTGTTGCAGGTAGCCCTATTCATCCTATCGAGGGCAATCCGATGTCTTCTCAATTCAAACATCAAAAATTATCACAACAGCGTAAGGTAACGCTGTGAATTGACCGTTACAGTACGTCCGTTTTTGTCGAAAAAAGTAAGGTCCAATTAAGACAAATCGGGCTATTCCGCAACACACAGTTACTCTCTCACTATGTAGAAGCCTTTAATGACCTTTCCGTGAGTTACTTTCCAACTAGTATCAACAGTTCTGTTTGTTTACAGCCCCCGATAAGTGAAAATAAGCCTCGTCACACGTTATCAGAATACAGTCATTTTCCAAGATTTCCAGTATCGTTTCTGCAAACACTATCTGCTATACACAGTTATTTTCCTTCAATTCTTAAACCATCATGATTTTTTAAGAATAAAACTAAATGTCAAACTGCAAAATTCGGCAAATAACTTGTGTGACGTGCGCAAAGCGCGAGCGTGTCGTACCGCTGAACGGCAAGGGCTGGCCTCCACCGATCACCTCTCCAAGCTGTGCCAGGTCTCATAGTTCCTCTGGTTTTAAACTTATTAAACCATTTCAGCATTGAATAAGAATAATGTTCCTCAATAAGCATGAATCAGGTCATCATACCTTATAGTAAAGTTACTGTTTATCTAAAATTGCATCTAGATAACAAAGTTAACTGGAAACAACATATTAAATAAACTAAAACAAGAGAGTTCAATTACCCCCTAGGACGTACATATGTTAATAATTTGAATAACTTATCAACAGAAAACAGTTTAAAAATTTACAAAGCAATAATCCGACCAATCTGGGCTTACTGAATAGAACTTTGAGATTGCACTAGTAAGTCCAATACAGCTACCACCCAACAAGCTCAATATAAAATTCTCAGAAGTGTTGCAAACGTATGAATGCGTAAATTAAGTCATCCAGGAACGCAACACTAATTACTACAGTAGACTTGTAGATCATCTGAAACCACTGTTGTCGCCACAGGCAATAGAAAATTGAAAATACAATAGCCCCTTGACCTACAAATCCGAAATAACATCGTTGAATATTTACCTGTTCATTTCACTATGTGAGCAAATATGTCAACTATTGTGGGTGGCCCGCCAAAAGGTATTTTTGGCGTCTTAGGCTGACAATTTTTCACCCGCCTTCCCTCAAATTTTTGAAAGGTGAGAACGTATAAATTTTTAGCTAGATCGCCTTTTTCACTGGATCGGGAACGTGGAACAATTTAACTTACAATTAAAGCTTCTCTCGGCAAAAACAAACCAAATGGCCGTGGCAGACGCGCTTTTTGCGTTCGGCAATGCAGCAACCCAATAGTCGCGGCCGCCCGGCCATTCGGCAAGAAGCGAGAGCGGTTCCAACGTGCGTGGACGAACGCACAAATTTCCTCGTGTAAATTAAGCGCGGCACGTTGAACTTCATGTCAGCCGTCTTTGTTTATTTTCTGTTCAAACGTATAGGCTGTTGTTGTTTACTACGCAAATCAAGAGCCGTGAACCACGCCACATTCCTTTGTTTACTTTCTCTTCAAATGTATAGCTAGATTGTATAAATTATCAAGTTAGTTTATGGACTATATACATTCTAATTGCTAATAAAAATAAAAAAATATTTTATATAGTAATTTTTTTTTGAAATGTTTTGAAGCTTTCCAAAATTCCTTATTAGCTTAAAATTCTCCTCAAACGTTTTAATAATCTTAATAGCTACTAAACCTGCTTCTATTTGTAAGTTGTAAATAACGTGTACTTGTACCATGTACAACCTTTATCGGAAAAGTGCTAGGACTGGGGTCATAGAAAATAGTTTACTCAATTTATTAACTAATAGTCCTAGTTTCTGTAAAGTTAGTTCTCCCGACTACATATGCACAGCTGCCACCGTAAGTGAGCAGAAAATGAATATGGGAGATGCAGTAGAGGAGAAATATAATAGTTAACCACATATTCCTGAATTAATATAGCAGCATGAGACCTTGCGTTGTCGTGAAATAAGAACCACTGCCCAGATGCCTACAAATCAGGACGACGACGCCCAATTATTTGACACAATGGTAAATTGATTTCAGGTAGATATATACATTGCTCATCAAACATCTAGAATTAAGAAAATGCAGATTATCATTCCACTTTCTTAGACTTAGCTATTCGACAATTTGGCTCTTCGTTTGAGAGTTATACTGATAACACCAACTTTCATCTCTGACAATAATATTTAACACAAATGAATTCTGGTCTCGTCTAACAGTTTACCAGCAATTGCTCGTCTAGTTTTCTTCTGTTCCTCTGTCAGTGCGTGGGGAACTATTTTTGCATTAAGTTTCCGTTTTCCTAAATTGTTGTTCAAAACTTCTATTCAATTTTTAGCTCTCTGATATCATGCGCACAATAACGCAACTAAAATTCATCCCTTCCCATTCTATTGTACAATAAAAAACACTGATTCTCAGTATTCCATAGTCAGCATATGCTTGCTGTATCATATTCTATTTCTGATCAGAATTCGCATCTATCACGTCGTTCGTATAACTACCAACTAAATACGCCAACAAGCATTAATTACTACACACAAGCCTTCCACCTATTGAGTTTACATAGAAACACTTCCAAGGCCATATGCATTTATAACACATATCAGGCGACTGAGTAACGCCAATTTGTTGTGTGTGAATATCACAGGTAAAGAATTAAAAAAATCTGTTCTAGAAGTTTTCTTAAATAGCTTGTTCTCTTCATAATCTTTAAATAATTGTAACAAATTGTTATCCATTACATTATCAATGAAGAAATTGCACTGTGGCATTATATCTTAGTTTTTGTTTAATTAGTGTTCATTAATAAAACACTAAAAATATTACTGCTTAATAGCCATCTAAAATGGATGTCAATATTGTCATATTTAGCTGAACCGTTAAACCCTACTGAAAACTTAAGTTTGATTTCCAAAATATAGCGTTGTTAAAATCCTCTACTACACCCTTTTGCTACTATTGTAGTTTATCACCCCTACAAACGTTTTTAAGCTTCTTTTGAACCTACAACAATTTTTAGCTTTTTATAAATTTATGGTATATACCATAAAATTTTGAAATTCGATAGCCGCTTTTTATTGGCAAACAAATTTTTTCTACCAATTGTTTTGTAACACTCCAACAGACGTTTTACTTTTTAATTAAATCTGTGACACTTATCATGTAGTGATTTTTAGAAACTATATATATTTTTTAACATTGGAGAGATAAATATTTTGAACATACGTTGTATCAAAATATATAACAATATTTATAATAGGATCAGTTATAATACACTTTGTAACATATGTTACAAAAGTTTCCGGCCCGACTATCCTCCAGTGATAGTAAAATCCAAATAGCGGAAGTGTCAGATAGCATCTTCTTTGATGAAACATTCGTAAAAATTTCAGCATCCGTAATAGCAGTCACTTGAGTTAGTAGTAGCGCGTCATTTTGCACAATGCAATAGAATACGGAGCCGTGATTAAAATTCCTAGTTAAGGAAGGTTTTAGTCCTAATGATATTAAAAAAAGTTTCGATGGTTTGTAAAATAAATCTTTGCCTTTGTATTCTACTGTAAAGTAACAAGCAAAACAAATTCGTTTAGTACGAAAAAGGATCAAAAAAGAATCATGTAAATAACGGGCAGTTGAAGAGCTTTTGAAAAAAAACGTCGCCCTCGTCGAGCTTTCTATGGTACTAAATAAACGTTTAAGAGTAAAAAAAATATCAGCAAAACTGTGGCTTTCCGATATCCTCCACAAGCACCTTCATATGAATTAGGTTAGCACCAGGTGGGTATCCCGACTTTTGTCAACGGTTCAAAAACAGCAACGTAACTTAATGTAAACAATTTGTAAGCATCTGTTGCAACGATAAAGAAGTTCTCCAATCCGAATTACAACGGATGAAACCACGATCCTGTTCTACAATCTCCTAGCAAAAAGAGTCATTAGAATGTCGAAAAACGACCAAGGTGGCTCAATTGACGGAAAAATGACAAGGATTGTTTAAGATTCAAAGCAAGTTTTGCTGATTAATTTTAAGTATAAAGACATTAATGATGAACAGAGTCAAATTACCCCATAATTTGCGCCACATTATCAAGAGAAAGAGGAGTGGCTTGCTGAATTAAAATGTCCGCCTTATGCACGATAACGCCTTTGTTCATAAGATTGCAATTGGTCAAGTTGGCGCGAAGGACTGTAGCTTTAAGGAGCTTCCCCACTTACTCTACAGCCCAGACCTATCCCCCAGTGACTACCATGTATTTTCAAAACTTTTGAGGTAAAAAAATTAAAAAACAATGAGGAGTTGGGGGAGGCTATTTTGAAACATTTTAAAGTACTTTTCCAAGCGTATTAAAATGCTAATTTCGAGATGTACTAAAGTATTTAAATACATCCAAACTGTACTGAAAAATAACCCTATTGATTTATGACTATCACCCCTGAAATATAGTCGGTCAGAAAACTTTTGGTACTTACATCGTATTTAGATGTGTCTTTAACTTTTTACTGTTTTAATTGTCTGTCCATTTATTATACAAATTAACTTATTCGGTTATTTTAATTGTTAGCATCTTCGAGTTAATAATAAAATTTAAGTGGGACAAGTATGTCTAATGCCAAATCATTAATAAAAACCAAAACACTCTATTATTAGAAAAAAGGAAAAATATGGAAAGTAGCTTTCCTTATATTTTAGTGCTTTTACAAATCTTACATTCTACTGAAATCTGCTAAAAGTGCTAACAGAATTAATCGATGGCAAAGTCAACAAGAGCAACATAAAACATCAATCAACTTAGCTTTTAGTGTAGATTAAAAGTTAAATAAGTTCTACTTGGCAAAAAACCTCCAGCAGGAAACGCAATTTTATTTTATAACGTTCTCGTGCATTAACTTTATACACGTACACCCAAATTCTAAAACGCTGTCACGCTGTTAGCAGTATTAGAACAATAGATTAATAATTAAATGTCACTAAAATGCCAACTAACGCAATTAAATATACGAACAGTAATTCAATAAGCAAGTTATTGTAATATACTTCGGCCAGCCCGGCCGCACAAATGTTGATTCACGGATTTGATTCGAATAAATATTTGTTTCGGCCTCGGCAAGCGAATCCGAGCCACATTTTCGATTCGCCCGTGGCCCGCGGAGCTCTAAAAATATTTACAACGGCGGGAGATAATGGATGGCGGCGTATTTTAAGACACCCTGGGCGCTGAAGTGGTTTAATTGCAGGTTTTAATAGATTACGCCACGGACGTGTGCCGTATCAAGTTCAATTATCGATCCCTATTTTAATAGCATTATCGCCTTAATTGAATTACATGTACGCAAGTTGAGGACGTTGTGTGATTAGAGGCACCGCTCACGTCAAATATGCAGGTCCGTTCTGCCGCTAGAAATACTGAAACATTTATGTAGCAGCGACACAAAACGGACATGTAATTCAAGCTTTTTACACAAATCAATCGTTGACTCAAATAAGACGGCCTTCAAGCTTTAAAAATTTAATACGTTAGCCCGCTGCGCCAAACTTTTCTGTGTTATTATCGTGCAGCTAGAACAATTGATATAAGTTTTAATGCTTATTCACTGTCTGCCATTTAATATGCAACTGAACTTACAGTTAGACATCAGAAAGTGCCGATATAAAAAATTAACCGAATTAATCGGATACAAAGTTGATATGGATAATCGATTTTAAAGTATGACTATTCATAAAAGTTGGAAGTAAAATCCAAAAATATGCTAATTACATTATATTTACGAGAAAACACATCATCATTCACCTTTATACTAATATTTACTTATTGAAAATAAGATTTTGACGTACATATACGATGATCTAAATTGTACTTTTGTATTTGAATTGAGCGCCGTTTGCGTTTTGTGGACTTTAGAAGTTCACTTTTGTGCAGTTGGTATCTATTGTGTACATTTGTGGACTAGGTTTCAGAGAACACATCAGTTGATACTAATTTTTGCAAAAAAAACTCAGACTGAGCGATAAAGCTCATTTTTCTATAAAAGCTTTGTGAATCGTCACAACTGTCGCATCTGGAATAGTTAAAATCCAATTCTATTCACCAAAAACCAATACACCCACAAAATACACTGTGTGGTGTACACTGTGAGCTCGAGGAATCTTTGGCCCGTTCTTTTTCGAAGACGAAACTGGCAACATTTTTATTGTTAATTGAGTACGTTATAAGGAGATGCCAAACAATTTTTTGCAGTCAATTATTTAAACTTATATGACATATGGTTTTAACCTAAAACATTTACTTTTTTCTCTGGGATAATTTGAACGAAAGCGTTTACGTCGACAAATTGCCGAAATAGAACCGCATTTGCGGTAAAGCACTACGGAAACCTTCGGTAAAATGGTTGCATGTCAGTGAATTCGTAGAGGGCATTTAGCTGATATTATATTTCACAATTAACTGCTAAATCTGTATTTTACACTAATAGCAATAAAATTCGGCTTATTTTTGTGTTTTATTCAGGTAAAACATCCTAAAGTCCAATTTGGATCACCCTATATTTGACCAATTACAACATATATGTTTTATCCTTCATAATAATTTATTGTTATTTATGTTATTTTTATTATACATTACATTGAAATATATTTTACATAAACCTACATACAAGGTGCTACCCAAAAATTTTAGTATACGAAGTTACATCAAATATAAAACAAAAATTTTTAAGCGCCATAATGTAAACAGAGAGGGTTGCAACTTCTAAGAGCTATAGATAAGATTTCCCGAAAAATATTCTCTTTGTATGTTACTTTATACTACCACTACTTTATTTAGTATCACGATATCAGTGTAGGATATACCCTTTCTTAACAGAAGGCGTAAAACCGCTCAAATTTTTGAGAACACTTAAAATACAATTCGGGAACAACATCTGTGGTATAAACAGTTTTTGAAAAAATAAGCAGTTGAAAATAAAAATCACCAAGGATCAACAAATCAGGGAAATATTCTCATTGTTCCCAATAAAGACCACTAATTGCTGGTTGTTAAAATTGCTTCCGTTAAATTGTGGACAATACAAAACTTCCCAAAAAATTTCCACTTCCCACTTTGCGACAATATCCGGCTCCATACAACTATCCAGACTCGACAAAAAATTAAAAAATTGTTCTGGACTCGACTAGAACGCCCTCACTAAAATTCAGACTTATTGCTCGGTGATTATCATTTCTTTGGACACCTAAAAAAACATTTGGAAGAGAAAAATTTTAATTCGATTTTGCTGTTGTAGCGTTCGAGAAGCATTGTATGGTGTAACAACTACTTTCATTTTACAATAACGGAACCTATTCCTAAATCAAACCCCATTTAAAACTTTATATTCAGGGTCGTAGAAACAAATCCTAATATATTTTAGATTGATTTCGGGGAATCCGAAGGGCCATCTTATGCGCATACGCAATCTTCTATTAGATAAGACGCCAAATTAACTTCACAAAATCAACGACCCACAGTTTTCGACAAAATGAACCGAGAATACGACCGCAGGGCTCCTATTCGCGAATTTCTTTGCTCTGGAAAATCACCGACAGAAATTATTGCGTAGTTTAGCTACAAAAACAAAACAAGTTTATGACGTAACCAAGAAGTGTAGGGATTCCGATCACTAGGAATAACTAAGAACAAGCAATCTGATCGCAAGAGAAGTGATGAGTTCGTCCGCAAATTGAAAGAGAGGCTCGATCAGGGCTTTAGGCGGAGCATGACTAACCTAAAAAATGGGCATAACAAAGTTGACGGTTCGTCTAGCAATGCACCTGGATTTGCCTTTTCTCCTAAAAAACTGCCAACTGTTGACAGAAAAACAAGGTGGACAGGAAGATAAAAGCCCAAGCACTTCTAAAGGACATCAAGCACAACAAACCTGAGATTTCTTTTGAACAAAAAGGACTTCAGCCAAGATAGAAAGATACATCGCCAAAATTACCGTTGCATCTTCCAAGATGCCTCTAAAGTGCTTACCGTCATGCATACAAAGTATCCCGCCTATTTGATAGAGTTTGTAAACAGCGGCGGGGATGACATGACGCCCCACTTCTTTAAGAAAAGCTTGAGCATCGACGGTTAAGATAGTACTGGAGTGTGTGTTCCAGCAAATCTTTGCTTCAATCCACAAGACAAAAAGACCCAAATATGATTATACTATGATTTGTATTGCCACTGATCCCCCGACTTGTAGCCACCTTCCAACCTCGACGGCAATCCCCTTGACTACTATGTCTGGGTCATGGTCGAGGCAAAGGTCAATAAGAGGCATCATAATCCCAAGGACAGCTAAAGGCCTCCATCATGGAGGTAATAACATATACGGATAAGGTAGAGGTGGCGTTTCCTTGCATGAGATATAGGTTCTGGCTCGAGAAGGTCGTGGCCGCTGATGGGCACTATATCGAATAATATAATTTTAAATACTATTTACTTTAATTATGCTGAGCTTCATGTAAATAAATTTAATTTTCCTCGTATTTTAATGTCACTTTTATTGCTCTGCATTATAATAAGAACTGTGATTATTATTTCCTTGGACTACATTTGTAAAAAAAAATTACGTAAATGATGTCGAAGCATTCGTGTGCCATGATGTTACAGTTACCTTCGTTTTACGATATTGGGATCAAAAAAACACCTATCCGTTGGGAAAAAGTCTGTTTCTAAGTCAACCTTCCCCCATTCAAATGTTTTATAACTTATATAGTTCTTGCCACATTTAGACTAAGTTTTAAACATCTTTAGACATATACTTAAGGACGTTCCAAAAATAGAAAAAAATGAGTAAAAAGGAGAGGAGATGTGATTATAAATCTCAATTAAAACTTGGTTTAGTTTATAATAAAAATTTGCTTGCCTTTTTATGACCTTGTCATAAAAGATTTTTTTAACTGCATGTAGCCTAACAAATTAGGAGTCGAAACTTTAATAATGGTTACAATTTGTACACATTAAATACAAAATAGATAAATGTTTAGAGTTTCAGTCTTTCTATAGTCACCAAAGTTGGAATGCGGAAATCTTAGAATACATTTAACAGCGCTTATTGTGTTACTAATTTAAAAAAAGTCTACTTTCAGAAACACAATTGTATGTGCCGATTATATCTTTTAAACTAAATCACAAATCATATGATGTTAACTCGTCTCTAGTAACGCGAAAATGGATACTAAAACGATATGACTGAAACTTGCTATATCCACCTTGTTACCGTATTATAAAGCAATGTAAAATGTTATTCAACTCCTCTGCCATTGTTTAGAAAAAATTATAACAACACTACATTAAACCAGCTAACACACACCTCTGTACTTCTCATTACTGCGTCATGTACGTAAGGTAAAAAAGATTTATTTCATCTGAAGTAGAGTATATTGTCATTATTCAAAGTATCTGACACCTCATGGTTCAAAATAATACAGGCAGTGGAGAAGGTTAAACTATTTTGAGTAAGAGAATAGATATAAAGCCCTACTAGATCTTGAGCGAATAACAAGTTTAAATGACATTTTTGTGTTTTAACTTTTGTTACACATAAAAAACCACACCCCTTAAGCAACAACGCACACCTCATGATAACTATTCAAAGTGGTAGTCACCATTTTCGTTACGCTCTTTCAAAGATCCCTAATGTTTATTGTACAACATTAAAGGCAGCTTTCTCTTGATTTGCAATGAAGTTTTATACATTAACAACCTCATATACCTCTACAGGAAAACATCCAGATGCGTAAGACTCACTGATCGCGCTGGTCAAAGGACAAGGCGTTGACATCAACATCAAAGTGGATAGATTTACCATCATGTTGATATTACATTCCTTTTAAATTATAATGCACGAAGTTCGATATAGCTGCGCAGCGTTGAATAAACCAAAATTAAACTCTTGCTGTTAAATACTTTGGTTTTGTTGCTTATACCTTTAGTTTATAGGGGTATATTTGTTACTATCTTACAATTAGTACTTACTATCTAGTGTTCCTCAAATCAAGGATTTTATAGACAATTTGATGGGTGCTTGTTAATAATGCTTCTAACAAATAATTCAACCATATTTACAAATCATGATGTGCGTCTAGCACTTAACGATTTCTCTGTGGTGTAAACAACCAATTTTCTCGTAAGTTCCTGTCTATGGCAATAAATATTTTCTACTTAAATTCGGCAAAATTTTATTTGTATATTTGTTCACTGTTTTGGGCACTGCTTTCTGATTCACTGTATTGCATCTCCTGTATCGTGTAATAACCCATTTTGAATAAGTAGTAGACACAAACTGTAACTACAATGGTTACAAAGAGAACCTAACAAACGATTGTGTTATTGTAACGCGAGCCAGCGCCACTAAACGTCGACGCAATAGACTATTGTTTATTATGAAAACCAAAATAGCTTACAAAGCCGTTCTCAAAACTATTTTTCATTCAAGATCTCATAATGTCTAAAAACACATTGGACCATTGGTTTCCTATGTCCTATCTCAAAATATTCATTTTAGCCCACTCTCAAACATTCAATGTAACTAACCTTAATTGATTTTGTTTTACAGCACCCCAATAGCAGTGTCATCACTATTAAAGTTTCAACACTCGTGTTTTCCCAAACCTTCATTTTTACTTTTACTAACTTACTAACCATAAATCGACTAACAACTAATGCTTGTTACGTAATATCAACTGTATAAATTAATAAATCGCATGTAAATTGTTACAAATAAAAGAGTATAAATGTGATACGTTCTATAAGTGAATACCTTGTATCAGTAAAATAATATTCTATTTCTACGTTAGATGTAATACATGAGAAAAACATTTGTAAGAGTTCTATTTGCCAAAACATAAATATTGTGTATCAAAAAATTTCCTAAAAATAAGAATATTCTGTGTGGTTTATATTTTTTCTGTCCTTTGTCATTTGTAGAGCCGAGGCTGGCGCTGAAGTCATGTAGTCATCTCAAAGAGCGATGTAGTCATCTCAGAGAGCGCCGCTTTTGAATAAAATCATCTCTAATTTGAAATTATTGGAAGACACTAAAAAAGGTAAAGACCACAGTATCATTCGGTTGAATATATTCTCATCCTTTAAAAAAATAATGGATATCAACAAAATGATTTGAATCACTCTCAGATTTTTATGCAGAAAACCTGTTTTTTAAAAAAATTGATCATTTCTTTCAACAGGTTTATAATTAACAGAGTCATCAGTGTATGACATCAGTTTTGTACTCCTAATTGTCAATTTAAGCCAGATGTTAAAAATAACTTGATTTCTGCTTACTAAAAAATTTCTTCCGTGAGATAGGATGTGACCAACTGCATCGCTACCATAGGGACTTCTTAAGTCTTCAATGGTTTTTTGCTTCATTATTAGCAGGAAGTTAATAAGAAAATAATTCTACTATAAAAATAGCTGGTTTTAGTGTTACAACAAAAGATACCGCACTAGTGCAACGTAGTAATACAATCATGTTTTATTATGGTTTTCTCTCGGTTTTGCTAGCCAAAAAGTTATTCTCTATGCACAAAAAAGATAACCGCGACCATTGAATAGACTTAATGCTTTCAATAATAGAGATTAATCAATATATGTGCAAACAATTATATAATAGTAAGCATCATTGCTGCACTGTATGAAAGATATCACTCAGAGAACCTCTATCTACTATAACAAGTGACAGTAATGTTATATTTGTTTTCTTTAAAAAAAAAACTTAGAAACAAAAGCGGCGTTTAGAAAATAAAAAACAAAATCTTAGTGTAGGACAATCTCTTCCAATTGAAAGGAAAAATTTAAGTAATTTTTACTTTTATTCTAGTGCGACAACAAGAATACTATTACCTCTAAACTATGACACAAAGATGAACAACTAGTCAAAAGAAATTTCTACGATAATCCCACTCAGTACTCTTCTAGTGAAGTTTAGGCAGAAACATTAGAACTTTATAATTATTTATATCTATATTTTTGAACAACAAATATAAGAGAGTAATATTTTCTATTATAATATCCAATACTACTGCAGGAATAACCATAAATAGCGCCATGAGAAATTCTGATGATATTTAGTGATAACCTGTATAAAAAATTAGTTTTACTGTGTGCAAGATTTGCGTTATAACTCATGGATATAAAATGGGTTAATAAAGATATATACTACTCTGAGTGTAGAACTACCTCTCAAAAATAAAATTGTCAGATATCATCTCACCTATTATATCTCATATATTGATAAGGCTCTAACGCCCCCATAAAATCATGGCCTGCAAAAAAAAAGGTTTAGGCTCTTATATTTCACTGTGCTCATCTCTGATGCGGGGGGGATGTGGCAAGCACCGCGCCTTAGACGATCGCCATTGTTACCTCTTGTTTGAAGTAAACGAAGGTACTCAATTAATTTTACTTACTAAGTAGACAACCTGCCAGGCATCAGAGAGCTCCAGGAAATGAACCCGGACCCGTCAGCACCTCAACCCACGATACCACGCTGATATTCGTCTTCCTCCATGTAGTTAAGAAAAATATATATATAGAGAAATTTAAAGATAATTATATGACAAGTTGAAGATAAAAAAAATAGGTGACAGAACCAACTGGTCATTTGTATTGGTTGTAATTTTCTAAATGATAAAGCTAATATATGATACATATAACCACATTATTCTGGTTTTTGTTCTTTCTATGGTCTCATATTTTATTTTATAACTTGTGAGTGCCAAAGAAAAAAAAAGTTCTAACACTATCTTTTTCAAAATAATCTAATAATTTCTTTAACTTTACTATAAATAGCAATGGTACACTCTAGGTGCCCTAAATTCTTAAGAAATCTCTAAAAAAATACTTTCAGGTACCTATGGACATTCTTACATTAGCTTAATGACAAGCATTTAATAAAATGCTTGTTATATATTTCAAATATATAATATATATTTTTAAATAATCACATTGTTAGCTCTAAAAATAGAATAATTATCTCAACTCCTAGTTCTTTTATAGTCGTTTATTTACTACTTCTCTGTTATTTATTACTCCAGGATCTTCCTCTATCTTAACCATGTAAGCTTTTTTTGCCACATGTGCATACAGGTGCTGTATTCTTTTAAATAATAATAAATATTGATTGATTAATTATGAATATTAAAGTAACATTAACACTATGATTACAAAAATACGATGACATGGGTGTTCCAATTAAATGTATATACCTTTACACCTTAAGTTTTGCTGATGGTCATACGATAGTTGCACTAGACAAATATGACCTTAACTTCATGGTTCTTAATTTACCGGGAAATAAAGTGGATCATAAATTAATTTTTGAAGTTAATAATTATAGTAAAACATGAAGTACATGGGCGTTAAAATGGCTAAATCTCAAAACCTCAAATAAAGAAACCATAGAAGAAAAACTAGGCTAACTAATATCATGGATGAAACAGTTAGATGGAATTTTATAGGATACATACATGATAAAAACTTAAACAAAATATTTAACACCACAACATACAACGCAAAGGTGTATTATAAAAAAAAGAGACCAGAGTAAAATTACTGTTGCAAAAATGGAATAGTGAAGAAGATGTAATGATCACAAGACTGGCAAAAATTTTTAATGAAGAAATATGGAGAAGAATATCAGTGAAGGAAGACATACGCACCTATACCAAAGAGAAGTTTCTACGCCAGTATAATCACGTTAGAAGAGCACCATCACATCAATGGATAACAAAAGTAACGGAATAAAAAGACCAAAAAATACTTAATTTTCTAACGTTTCCAACTACAAAATCCCAATAATTGTAAGGTGTCCTGTCTCTTAGAGATATTTTTAATTTTAACTGATTTATTATGAAATACCTTATGTTAACGTTATACAACGGTCAAATCTTTTTAAATCAATAAAGTAACTAAAATTTGCAAGATTTGTAATAATCATTTCCATTATAATAACATGGCATATCGTAAAAGATGATTTATTGATTTAATATTGTACTTAATTATATAAAGGGTGGCCCATCGAGTACGCTGGATTTAATTTTAAAGTAAAACGCAGTAACTTATTATTCAATTGAGCAATTTCTATTGATTTATAAAATAGACATGTTGGGAATAATTATAAAATATGTCGTCCAAATGGCCACCGCGGCTGTACTGACTTACCCCGACCCTTTTGATCAAATTTTCGAAAGCTTTTTCCAAGTCAGTTGCTCAATTTCCATAAGAACCCGTTGGATTTTTGTTTTCATTTCAGAAATTGTTTGTAGTTTGTTAGCATAGACCTTGGACTTTATAAAAGCCCAAAGGAAAAAATCGCATGGCGTCAAGTCTTAAGATCTGGGCGGCCAATTAACGTCAGCGTTTCTGAAAATCACACAACCAAGAAAATGGTCGAAATCCATATCGTCCAATTGATCCCACAAAAATTTCGGTATTATGTCACTACATCGTACTCCATTTACAATTAAAGTTTGGCCAAACTTATTCTCAAGACAGACCAGTCAAATTACACCTCCAGCCCATAATCTGCACCAAATAGTAGCTCTTTGTGAGTGTATTAGCGTTTCATGAATAGCACGAGGACTTTCATTGGCCCAAATCCAACAATTTTGATTATTAACAAAACCATCAACTTCATCGCTAAAGATGATGTTTAAAAAAATGTCATTCATTGTTTGGTTTTCCATCACCCAATTAGCGAATTGTCTCTGTTGTAAATGGTGTTGTGGCTTGAGCTCCTGAGTTAATATTTTTGTAAGGTTAGAGGTGAAGGTCTTTAGTGAGAATTGTAAACTGTTTCTGCTAATGTTCAATTGTTAAGAACGATGGCGTGTTAATGTTTCTAGATCCTCATTGATACTCTCATTGACGACTCTAATGTTTTCGGACGACCACACAAGACGAGGGCGCAGTAAAGTTTGTTTGTCCATAACCAAACCAATTTCCTCAAATTTCTTAACAATAAACTCGTCGATTGACGATTAGTGGCCTGGCTGACAAATTTCCTCAACTTGGACGCACTACTGTTTAC
Source organism: Sinelater perroti (assembly GCA_036346155.1). Lineage (NCBI taxonomy): Eukaryota > Metazoa > Arthropoda > Insecta > Coleoptera > Elateridae > Sinelater > Sinelater perroti. The sequence goes on from JARFIY010000276.1 coordinate 2,889,203, forward strand.
AATATTGTCACAGAAAACCTCGCATACAGCAAATTGTGTCCAAAGTGGGTACCAAAAATGCTCACCGACCACCACAAAGAGCAAAGAATGTCTAGTGGACGAAAGTTTTTGGCCCGTTATCAACAAAATGGAGATGATTTGTTTTCTCACATTGTTACTGGGGACGAGACGTGGGTATCCTACGCCAACCCAGAAACAAAACTGCAATCGATGCAAAACCAAAAAGTTTAAACAAACTCAGTACACAAGTCGAAAATTGATGGCTACAGTTTTTTGGGACAAAGACGGTGTTCTTTTGGTTGATTTCATGGAACGTGGGACAACAATTACAGCTGACGTGTACTGCGAAACGCTCAAACACTTGAGACGTGCGATCAAAACAAACGCCGCGGAAACTGTCATCTGGCATAATCCTCCTCCACGATAACGCGCATCCTCACACTGCTGCCAAAACTATTGAGAAAATTCAAGATTTTCGTTGGGAACTTTTTGACCACCCACCGTACAGTCCCGACCTTGCACCTAGCGACTACTTCCTCTTCTTGCATTTTAAACGGTGGCTGGGTGGACAACGTTTTGAAACCGAAGACGGACTCAAAAACGCCGTTGTCAACTGGTTCAACTCTCAGGCGGCAAGCTTCTATGCAGAGGGGTTAAAGAAGCTGGTGCAGCAGTACGAAAAATGCTTAGAAGTGAACGGCGATTATGTAGAGAAGTAAAGTAAGATTGTACCTAACTAAATATGACAATAAAATTTGTTTCTTATGAGTACATTTTTTTCTGTGACCAAACGGCCCTTACTTTATGAATGCGCCTCGTAAAACTAAAACTCACAAGCCAGCAGTTTTGTTTCAGAGCAACTGTGGATAAAGTGTTAACAGATTTCAAATTCAAAATGCGGGCTAGCAGCCTAAAAACATGCATTATATACGTGAATAAATCAAACATAAACCAAATTTTTTACGCGGAAATGTGTCGACTTTGAACTTTACAGGAAGTGATGCCTGAAAAGGATTTCTCCCGTAGGGTATTTCGCAGTACCACATCTTTAGTAAGTATCACGATATTAGAACAAGAAGCACTCTCGCCCGTTACACAATAGATTATTATCAAGTTTCTTATAGGAGGCGTAAAGCTGCACGAAATGTTAAGAAAACTTACCGCACAATTTGAAGACTCGGATGTACGCATGGTGTAAACGGTTTGGGAACCAGTGTCATTGAAGAAAACATTCGCATTGTTCACCATCTTCTCAATGGTGAGTAATAATTGCTGATATTATTTCTAAAGTTTGAATAAACTATAATAATGCTAAGATAATCATTACTAACAATCTTGGGTTTCGAAAAGTATCTGAAAGATGGATTTCTCGTCTAGTCCCAGCAGCTGCTCAAACGCGACAAAAAAATCAGGATTTGTTTTAACTACACTGAGACACTCTCTTATATTTCGGGGTTGTTATCTTGCAGTTATCAATTATTTGGACTACTAAAAAAACATTTGGAGAACGATTTTACAATGTATGTTGCTGCAGAAACTTCGTGCGTGATTAGTAGGTATCACAGCTACCTTAATTTTATAATAACGAGACCAAAAACTACAGATCTGTTGAGAAAATGTGCTTCTAAATCGGACGATTATGTAAAAAAAATAAGTTTGTATCAAATTTGCATTTTTACTTTTATTCAATTAATTACCCACATGTCAAAACCAGTTATCTAATTCTAAGGTCTATTTTAATTACATAATAAATATTTTCGAGCATACACATCAGCAATATTTTTTAACAAAACCATATCTCAACTTTAAATTTAAAAATGGGGCTAAATGGATTTTTCATAGCTACGGAATAGAAATTCAAGTAATTTTGTATCTGAATCCCCCCAAAAAAATATGTCACTTCAACTTTTAACTTGTAGAATGAAGTTATAAAAATTACTGATAAATTTATGCAATTCTTGGTATTATTTGTGGTATGTTAAATACAATACAAGATTGCAGAAACGTAAATTTTTACAGTTTCGATACTAGCGCTTCTGTAATTATTGATGTATTACAAGTAGCCTGTTTTAAAAAATCATAACAGTTTCAGTATATACAATAAGCATTTTTGGCATAGTTTTGTCGATTGATAGTATTGATATACTTTTATCAATTAGTTAGAAAATGATACTGTGAGTATCCTAAATATCCCTTGTTTGGAATAAGAAATATTTTGATATAAAGTTTTGTTTTACTTTTTAGAATCATTCACAGTGCTGTTTTGGTAAGCATTACGATATTCTATACAATCGCAATAAAAAAGCCATTTAAGAATAAACTATTGGCAGCATAGACAAAACCTAAAAAGCTACATTTCTCGCCATATTATAAATAGTTTCAGATATATTTACATACGTATGAATGATAAAAATCTCACAAGTTTAAATCAAAATTAAAAAAAGTTGACAAAATACATAATCTGACTACAGGTAGCTAATTTAAAATAAGTCAAAATTAAAAATTTTTGAGAAAATCAAAGTTTTTGATAACGCTCCAATTAACAACCAATAAAAATTATTAGTAGAAAACAATTATTTCTATAACTCCTCTTATAAAGATTATCTGAATTTTGTAATTAATAATAAGAGTTTTTAATTTTATTTATAAGTGCAGATACTTTAAATTACAATTTTAAAATAATTAAGTGGAGCTTTCCATAAATTGAACCGCACTACCTGACGAGCTTTCGCGTCACTCCTCGCCCAATGCATGCATCCGTCCTGCCATTATACACCCTTCGAGCAAGAGGGTTCCTGCGTGACCTGTAATAATCCTGCAAAGCATATTACATGTTTGGACACTTCGCAAAAACGATGCCGAGAATCGGTTGACAGGCTTATTTGGGCTCTTTCAGGTTTGGTCGATAAATCGAAGTTCAGGCAGAGGATAACAACAGCTGATGTCGGGCAAGCCGCGAGACAGGCGATCTTTTTGCCCTTTCAGGAGCAGGTTACGGCTCGTTTATCATTTCTTCTGCCAAAGCAACAAGAATTTCCGTTGCGTTTGTGCGGTAAATGTTAAAGGATATTGGCACGTTTATTGTTACGGCAGCGGATCATTTGCGTTCTAACAAGTTAATCGGAAAACAAAACTTGGATTAGTGAAAAATGCCAACAATAAAGTAAGCAAGTTATCTGTTTGCGGTGCTTTTTTAAAGACATTTAACCGCATTTAGAATTTATAATTTCAAATACACAGTGGCGCGTATAAACCGGGCCTTTTAAAATAAAAATTTTGGTTTTTTAAGAAATCGGATTAAAAAAAGAATAGTAAGAAATATTCACAGAGAGCTACATTTTTACGATCTGAAAATTACATTAGTCAAATGTCCTCCATTTTTGGTCACGCACTCCTCAATTCTGGTGATCAAATTTGTGGCACCCGCTCCAGTAGGTCTGTAGGAATCGCATGAATTTCCTTACATATTCTCGCCTTCAATTCATCATTCGCGTGAATTCTGTGGGAGACAACTTTAGTTTTGAGCTAACCTTACAAGAAGGCATCGCAAGCAGTTAAAACCTTGGCGGCCATGCAACCACCAAATCAGAAATTACGCGATTTCCGAATAAGGCACAAGCAGTGTGGGAAGTAGCGCCATCTTGTTAAACCAAGTGTTTTCATCCACGGAGTAGTTCATCTCAACCATGATGACTGGATTTAACAAAATTAAATATGGGGTAAATACCCAAAAAATTTTAAAAATGAATTTAGACAATATAATAAAAAGTACTTTAGTGATCTCAAAGATAACATAAAAACAAATAAGGATTCATCTAATAAAGGAAAAATTACATATAGGTCCAAACACCATATAAGAGCTTTAAAAATGTGTATGTAAGAAAAAAATTAGTCTTTTAATATCCCTAATTATAGTGCATATGTATACCTCCCACGCGCTTTTTAAGGGATATTTTTATGTTACAGATGCGTAATTTAAAATCGGTCTTTTTAACCAAACTGTAATATTTATTTAAAAAAGTCAGTTACATGCCTAATTTTCCAAATAATCCTTTTGACTTTCTATAAGTTTGCGTCACGCTTTAAAAAAGCTATAAAATTCCACTTCGGAATGAAGAGGGTAGTTTGGAGTTAATAAACTCAAGAAACTATTCTCAACATCTTTAAATTTGCACTACGTCTCTATGGTAAAAGCTCCAACCCCAACTCAATGATCATTTCCAAAGTCATTTTGACAAAATGTCCAAACTATAACTTTGTTCAAAATGAATATCTTTATTCCCTTTTTTGTTTACAGTTACCCTTTCACTAGGTGAAATCAACCCATAATAAACAACGCTCCGCTATTTCAACCATTTACAACATATTCCAAGCGTAAACATTCATTTGTACGATACTTGTCAACGCTACATCTGGATAAACCTGAGATGTTTCCTAATATGGTTCTCACACTGTTGCATGTCACAATCAAGTACAAAATATTTTAAATTTAAAGAACATTCATACAGCTAGTGGTCCCGTGGTTGACTGCGATGCTGACAGTTATTCCTGCTCTCTGATGCCTGGTGGCCTACCCAGTCATAAAATAATTGTACCTGCTTCATTCAACAATTAAAATGGCGGTCGTCTAAGGTGCGGTGCTCACATTCATTCTAGAAATGGTGCGCGACGATCGGCAAGAGACGAACGTTACCTAACTCTCAGTTCGCACCGTGCATGCACAATCAAGTCAATATTACACCATTAAAGAACATTCATATAGCAATATATTAATATCTGATCTTTATCTCAACTGTAACTTTATCCTTGTAGATTTTCTCTATTTATGTAAACCCTGCAAAATATATTAATAAGTTATTCCGAATTTTTTTACAAGCTCTGGTTACATGTGATGACAATCCTTTTCCAAAAGTTATTCCAGATCCTCATCTTCAACTTTATTTGGCTGCTTGGACGTTCAGCATCATGTAAGTGAAAATTTACACTTGGGTCGTTATAATCACTTTTTGTAAGTCTTGTATGCTATAGCATCTTTTCCTAAAATCACTAGCATTATTTCGAGCTTTCTCAGTAATTCTTTTAGTTAAATTCGAAAAAAGGTAGTCGCAAAAATTCCTTGACTGCACGACTTTGCTTTTACCACCATTTACATTTACATTATCATTTTTAAGTTAAGTTTGTAGAATAGATATCTCTTGCAATATAAACTGTAAAAAATCATCTAAAAAAGAATTTCTTCTAAAAAAAAAGATTTTTTTCTGAAGATGTTCGCCGCAATTGTGGACGAAACGTCAAGAGTTTCCGAACTCTGACCACGGCCTTATAACCCGAGAACCAACCGCACAATGCACCAGTATTCATTTAAGTCATTATTTTCATCTAATAATTTTTAGGAATATGGGTGGTCTTAGATGTTTTAGTAATATAAGAGTATGCATACAATAAGACATATTTTGTTTGTATTTATAATGGACAACAATACGAAAAACTTCAAATCAAAATTTATGATAGAATTTTCATTTTTTGCTGTGTCTAATTATCTCTAAATAAATTACATTAATAAAACTCAATAAACAAGTATTTAAAGAAATATTTCTTCGTTATCTCCAACTTGCAAAACACATATGTAATCCTTAAAAAATAAAAACATTAAATTTTAATCGATCCTGTATAGATATTTTTTTGGAAAATATACAATACAACAAAATAACATTGGTAAAATATGTAAAAATTTAAAAACAGCAAATAAATGATGTAAAGTATGAGAACAACCACAAAAACGACATCTGTGCGTATTTAGAGAAAGCTCAAGGTGAAAAGTTTGTTTCATTGAATGTAATTGTAGGATTGGTTTAAGATAAATGCGGTTAAGAAAATTAAGAAAAATTAAAAATAAGACAACATTTTTTAAACATTCTAAAGTAAAACTAAACAAGATTATAATTATGCCGACACCATCATTTATAATTATTTTGATAACAAAGTTTGATAACGATTAATGTGTCGCTGTTGTTTCAAGGGCTATATACGCAAACTGGTTTAAAGAAAACTTAAAAAATTTACTCCAAGTGTTGCATCTTAAAAATATGAAACACATTAAAAGTTTTCTATTTGCCATCGTCTTAAAACAAATTTATTTTGTCATTTACAGAGGCATTCGTAATGTCAAAGATTAAAAAATAATAATTTAATAACTTGTTTTTAAAAATAAGGTTATAATATAGAAATATCTATATTTATAATACACAGACATCCGCAAAAAGAAAAAATAAAGTGAAAAGCACATTATGTGATAATTTAAAATAGATAACAAAGGTATTGGCAGCTTCAAAGTCATAATTGAAATCTACAAAAAGAGAAAAATTGCACACCAAAGCAAAAAAGTACAAAAACAAAAAATAAATAGCTCAAAAGAACGCCAAAGACATTAACATTGACACTGTTTGAAAAACAAACCAACAAACAGCTTCAAAATATAAAACGATTATTACAAGAAAACTAAAAATTGATTAAAATAAATGAGAAAAAACAAATAATAGATTGTAAGAGTCACTCTCTGTTTCTTTTAAACACAAATGTTAAAAGTGTGCTTTTATATGATGCAGGACGTGGACTACCAATAAACAAAACATTTGTAAATACATGTCTTGAACATGTACACTGCGAATTTTGACCAGAAATAACAACAAATCATCAGTCATGGTACATCTCGAACGAAGACAGGATTGAAATTACTTTTAGAAAGGAAAGATGGAAATGGATAGGCCATGTAATGAGAAAACCAAACAGCAACATTACGAAGTAAGTTTTAGATTTCAATATACAAGAAAAGCGTAAGATATAAAGACAGAGAAACACAGAGAAAAAGGATATTTTAAAAGACCTGCAACTGCAGCACAAGCCAAATACACAGCTCACAATCACAACAAAAACAATTGGAGAACATTGGTACATAAATTACCAGTAGTATCAGACCTAAATCCACGATACGCAAAACTAGCAACCCTGCCATCTACTCGGATTTTGTTGTAGGAAGAATTACTATCAGGAAAAACTTATTTAAGAAATAAATTTAATTTATATCTGTATAATATTATAACAAAAAAATTATTCATTAAAAAATATAACAAAAAAAATTAAAATATAGAGAAAAAGTTTCTATATTCTGTAGCACTTGTAAAAACCAAATATTTTCTTTAACACAAACCTAACCAATTAAAAAATTCTTGTATGCTCTAATCAAAAGTATCTGGACACATTTTTATCTTGGAAATACACGTTACTCAGTGCTAAGCAATACAAGCGGAATGGGTAAACCAAAGAACTAGGGAACTTTAAATGTGGTCTAGTTATCTATTGCCATATGAGCAGGGAATCAAAGCTATTCTAGGCATTCTGATTTTATCCAAGTTAACTGTCGTTGATGTAATTCTGAAGTAAAAACGTGACGGAACAACAACAAAACCACAGTCGTACAGACCAAAAAATAGCGGAAATTAAGCGCCGTGTGAAATAATCATCCGGAAGTTCCATAGTACTACCAGTCGTCCGCCAACATACCAAGAATTTCTGGTATAAATGAATGCCAATCATCCCCTACAGAAGTGTAAAGAATAACACTACTGGACTGGGGACAACTGAAAACATACAACTTGAACTACAGCAGTTTGATAGGAATATTTAGATGTGGAAAATGCCTAGAAGACAATACGTGCCAGAATTTGTATTGCCAACGACGAACTTTGGAACAGATGATGTTACAATATGGTTGTATTTTCATGGTATAGAATAGATCCTCTGATAAAACTTAATATAAATGCAGAAGGATGCAGACATTTTGACCAGTTTAGTCTTATTTGGGATAGACGAATCAGGACAGTGAAAAAATAATTTGAAGACAATATCACAGAAATGAATTGGTCAGCTCAAAGCTCTATCCTGTACAACAGTGAATTTGTTTTGAATTGTAATGCCAGCTTTGCTCCAAACCCCAATAACTTGCATGGTAAAAGATTCTAACTGAAACCCTTTAAGATATATTTTTAATCGGATACTGCATGACAAAAACAAAAATTCCTTTTTACCTTGACATAAGTCCAATTAATGTAATGATAATAAATATAATGGGTACTTTAAGTCGGTTAGAAAGACTAGAGGAGTTAAGATAAAGAAAAAGAATACTTGAAGGAAGTTTGAAGAAAAAGTAAAGAAACAAACTACAAACATGATAACCATAACGAAATACAACAAAAATGAAAAGAAGCTAAAGTTAATACAGCAGCCAGCATGTTACCGCAAGATAAATATAAACACATTAAATGGAACAATTTTTTCAGTGTACAAGGCGTATTGTGTTTACCTCTCAAATAGAGGAATAATAGTTTATTTGGATGAATTGCAGCTCTACAATTACAATTCCTTCTCAGGTTACCAGCATATCTAGTAACACTAAACTCGCTGACTTTCAAATGCCACCGACGTTCTCACGTAGACGCCACCAGCTTTTATTTACGTCACATTCGTGGAATGCAGCAGGATCAATCACCTCAAACAATGACGGCACTTACTTCATTTGCGTCGGTTGTGGTGAAAGCAAATAAATTTTAAATTGTTTATATTGTGCTGTCAACAGCTCATGCTAGATTTTTAGATGAAAGCGAGTAACAACTCGTTTAGACGGCAGCTTCTTATATCGCTAAACAGCGAGACATGGAGAGAATTGGCATGTTTACTACAGTAACAAAGGGAGTTTTTACAAACACGGGTACTAAAATCTTATTTGTCGACACACTGCTCTAGATGTATTTTAAATTACCGCTAGCGTAATGTACGTGACTCCATTAATCCTAATAGAAAATGTGTCATCTTCCATATAATTGCATGACTAACTTTAAATGTTGTATAACTCGCCCCTTAAGAAAAAACACGAGCTTCTAAAAAACAAATGTGTTATTGCTCCGTCTTATTGAAACCACAAAACATTGGTATTCAAACGCTCTTGGTACAGTACCAGAACTAAATTATTCTTAAATTGCTAGCACTAGCGGTGTTAGAAAAATATAAAAAAAATTGATTCTCTATTTTTTATGTATGAATGTCAATTTAACGAATTTTCAAAAAAAAAAGTTTAAATTGGATTCAAATATCGCGCGCTACTATCGACCATAAAGTCGTTTTCTCCAAAGTAAAATTAACACTTTTTATTTGTTGCTGCCAAATTTTTTTAAATGAGCTAGGAATACGCACTTTTAGCTTTCTATAGGTTCATGTATCTAGTTTTCAAAAATTCAAAGTTTTCCCCGAAAGACTCAAAATTGAACCCAGGAGAAGCTCAAACACGTTTACATTAATATCTCGGTCGGATTTTTTACATGTATCCTAACCTAAAAATTTTTCAATTTTTTCAAGGTTAGAAATTTCAACATAGCGCCAAATTGCCGCATTCGGACCAAAATGCTCGAGTTGGGAAACCAAGGTGGAAAATATCAAAGTATGTCTAATGCTTTTGGTTTTGGGTCAAATAATTCAAAATTCGACTTGTAATCGCAATTTACGGTTTTTCAAAAATGGCCAATTGTAGCGCCCCCTTATGAAATATCTCAAACATTCAAAAAGGACATAAAAATAAATAGAAAATACTACTGCTTTTGGCATTTACTATTTTTTAAAATTAATACTCAGGTCACAATAATTTTTTTAATTTAAAAAAAAAGTCTAAAATGGGCCTACAGCTAGCTGGCCCAAGACATTTTTTCTAGCTGGTCTCAATCGACGCGTTTTAATAATACCTACAATTTTTATAATGGGTACTTACTTCATATAAGCCATAGTTTTCCTGTAAAACCCAAAAAACGCCCATAATTCGGAGCGCGGCGCCCAGATTCGTGATTAAAAACAAGGAATTCACTTTAAAGTACCACTCTCCAAAAAAAAAAAACATTTAAAATTACACAGCGACTGGACTAAACAGCGCGATCACCTTTGTCTCATCACAAACACGAAAAATTCACCATCGCGATCGCGCTAACGCAATTGTTGCAGCCGCATCGACGATCACGCCACAACTAAAAAACATGCGAATTTGCTTTACGAAGGGCTTTGCAGACGGGTCTGGACAAGAAAAACATCTGCGGTACAATCCTACAGACAATCGAAGTTCATCAACCATCAAATGTTTACTGGCCTGCAAACTGTTTACAGGGGTTGATCAAATTACTGGCAAAATTAAGAGCTAAGTCATCGCATTCCCCACTAGTGACGCACTTAACCTTGCAACCTCTATTTATTTCTCCACCGTTTAGTCCATACTTTATTTATTCTATTTGTTAGCTTGAGTAAGAAAATTATTACTATCGGCTAATATTTTTATTTTTCTCTTTGGAAAAATTTGAGAGCCCCTGTATTACAATGTTCAGATACGAACATGTGGCTCAAACTTGTAAAAAGCTTAGCAGCTGCGCGATTTATATAAATGCAGGTGGACAACTGTCTCACCAATGTTTGCAAATTTGATATTACAAAAATGCGATTTTACCTAACTATGAATTAGTTTGGAAGAGAGTGCTATAATTTACTACTATTGAAGATACACTTACAGGGTGGTATCCAAAAGTAGTAGGACTGATTTTTTAAAAAAAAATTTATTGAACATTTTGGTACATCGACTTAATACTCTTCAAAATAGGCTCCTTGGGGATACACACACTTCTGGTAGCGAGCCTTCCAGGTCGCGAAGGCCTTCTGGAAGTCGTCCTCCAGGATGCTGTTCAGCGCCCTCGTCGTTGCTGCTTGGACTGCTTCCACCGAGTCGAAACGATGCCCCTTGAGCTGCCTCCTGATCCGGGGGAACAGGAAGAAGTCCGGCGGTGCCACATCAGGGCTGTAGGGGGGGTGAGGCAACGTGGAAACGTCAAATTTGGCCAGGAGATCCCTCACAATCCACGCGCCGTGGGACGGCGCGTTGTCATGATGGACCTTCCACTTCCCCACCAGGTCTGGTCGCAGGCGTGTGATCCGATTTCGCAGCCGTGTGAGCACTTCCACGTAAAATCTTGCATTTACAGTCTGTCCAAGAGGTACAAACTCCTTATAGGCAATGCCACGACGGTCAAAAAATGCAATCAACATCGATTTCACTTTCGATTTCGACATTCTGGCCTTCTTTTTACGGGGTGATTGTGCGGTGTGCCACTCTTCGCTCTGACGTTTTGTTTCCGGGTCGTATTTGTAGCAAAACTAGATGGCGTACCGCTGCTCCAAATTTCGCTCCATCGCAACTGACGACGAGGCATCACAACAGGAGGTCACTAAAAGAGTGGTCCACACTCAACTAACGCACGTAGGCAGCTGTCGCAGGTCGAAACCTGTTCCCAAGGCTCCCCTCCATAACATCCGGCCTTCCAGACCCCCCTCCATCACTCCGCGCGCGCGAAAAAAAACAGTCCTACTACTTCTAGATACAACCCTGTAGTTGACCATTTTGTGCTCTTGTACTGTAGACCACTGCCTTTTCTTTGTGTATTTGAAACTATTTTAATTTCAGCCATTACGTCGTGATATTTCACGTCCACATATTGTTTTCTTAATATTGAAGAACTAGAAATATTAACAGTATACTCCAAAACGCAATATTTTTTAAGAAAGTTTTGAAATAAATTATAATCTAGTTTATAAAGTGAAATATCGCGACCTGCAAATAAACCACACAACTTTTTGAAAAATTTCGTTTGCTTCTCCTACACGGAATTGTTGACATTTGATGTTAACAAATGCTGCACCATATTAATCGATTAACCTTTTATGTATATACAGGGTAGTTTCTAGAAGTTGCTTTATTTGCAATTTTTATCGCACGCTATCTATAACAAAATTTAATTAAAAAATCAATCTACTTTTTTAATTTTAAAACTTCTCGTATATTAAATTGAAAACAATTTAAAAACCCTACTACTATAGCTTTAACATCCAATGACACTAGAAAATGTACCCTTTTATCACAAACTGTGCAAAAAACTTAAGAGAAATCGATAATTTTCAAGAATTATGATCTAAATTATCCGTAAAGTCACAAAATTACAAAAATTAAAACTGGCCTTAGCATCTGCAAAAACTTGATTTTTATGGGCGCATTAATATCAAAACAACAGCGACGAATTCTTCAAAATATAACCCACCATTATCAATCTCCTATTACCAGATGTTTTTCCACAGTACCAATCTACCAACGTTAAAACAAAGAATTCTTGAAATGCCTTTTCAACTTGATCAAAAACCTTTTAAAAGGTACCGTAGAGCAAAACAGGTCATAATCAAAAGGTGCAAATTTGTCTTGACTTTTTGTACACAAAGTCATGTTAAAGTAAATGGATCTAGACAGTCATGTAGTTTTTGAGGGCCGTACTACCGCCATTGAAGCTTTCAAAAGGCTTTTGTACCTAATAATAGGCAACTTAAATTCTAGCACATATATCCATGAGTTTGCAACGAGATTTGAACTCGCCCATGCACTGTGTTCGTGAATAAGCACTGGCTTGCGACCAATTGACTACAACAGGACGCCAAGATAATCATAAGAAGGAAAGACAACCAAAGATGTGCAAATTTTTTTGCAACCTGAAATGTTCTTCAGAATTGCCCGTCGAAATATATACCAAAACAAAACAACGAACTGTTTTATCAAAATATATTAAAAGGAAAACTAATTCTCCCTCAAAATCTACCCTATAAAATTGCAAAATGTAACTATGTGTGTTTGATTGTTTGTAACTAACATTGCAACTTCTACAGTTACGAACCGATTTCAAAGATCAATACCTCATTCGACCGATTTGTTGCCAAACATCGCATAAAGATTGATCTGTTACAGGGCAAAATATAAATTAGCATTAAGTATTTGACAACTGTCAATTCTTGCCACTAGTAGGCGCATGCGGCACAACTTTGATTTACGTGAAACCGAATATATCCGAACGAATGTCGTCATGCTTAGATATAGCGGATAAAACGATTATTGATCCGTCTGTCGAACGAGCCTTTTTACTAGTAGTCATAAAATTGCTTTGAACAATCTGTTGGAATAAACCGAGGCAAACTTTGTTTGGTTCTATAAAAATTTATCATACTGCCCGCTTGCGGATTTTGAGGAAATGACCTCACATAAAAATACTTTGATTATCTCGAATAAAAAAGCTCAATATTTGAAAACATTCAAACAGTGGAACGCATCAATTTTTTCTTGGAAATCATGTCAAAAGTATTACAAGTTTTGATAGCAGCAATGGAGGCGAGAAAGGATGCAACTATATATCTTCTATGTGTTAGTTTTCCAAGATTTTGTACAAACAGGAAAAGTTTTGGTGTGCCTTCTGATATTCTTTTTATCTACGGTTTTTTTTTCCTAAATTATATTTTCTGGATCTTCCGAGAATATCTTTGTATATTTAGTTTTTCTAGTTGCAATGCCAAGAGCCTCACTGGCTGAATCAAGTGTAGTTTTCTTTGTGCATTTCTTCTGGTAACCCTCTCTTCTTTATCTATATCTAGTCTGTTTTTTATCCTACGTCATTATACTATATTATTTCGGTAGGCTTGTTTTCAAGTTATCTTCTTTTATGGTTTTCAATTCTCTGTGTTATTCTTCTGTTCTTTTCACATTCCTCTTCATATATATAAGATACCTTACTACCATTTGATGATTGCTCACACAGAATGGTTTTTGATAGACCCTTACGTCCTGTATTTGTACTTTCTGTGCTTTTTTAATTATTATCAGGTGTATTATAAACTTTAGATACCTTGGTGAGTTTATCCATGTATACTTATTCGTATTCTCTGCAATAGTAAATAAGATATATATCCCTACCTATACTCTGTATATATATATATATATATATATATATATATATACCTTACTCTGTTTTTTAGGTCGCCTGCTATAATTACTACTTTATGATTTCGTAAACTTCCTACAATATCTGTCAACCTCTCAGATAAAGCATAATTCTTCTTATTTCCAGCATTATCATCCATTACATATATTCTTATTATAGAAATAGCAACAAGTGTCAAGCAGGGTTCCAGTTTGTCACCATTATTGTTTAATATGTACGTTGAACAAGCACACAATATGTGGTAGAGAAAATGCTCAAGTATTAAAATAGATAACTCAACCTTATACTCCCTGCAATTCACAAATGATCAGATCGTATTCCCAGAAGATAAGAAAGATATGAAATATACGCTAAAAAACTTAATTGCCAAAAATACGTAATATATACATGCAGACAGAGAAACACAAGATATCAGAATAGAGGATAAAGAGATCAAAACATGTACAATATTCAAATATTTGAACTCACTTTTAAGTTTAACAGGCACATATGAAAGAGACATTAATAAAAGAATTATTATGAGAAAAAACAATAAAAGCATTTCACATAATAATATGTAATAAGAATAGCTGTCAAGACAGCAAATAAAAAATATTCCAAGTGTGGTCACTTGCAAAAAAACAACAAATAAAATTAGAATACTAAAATTAGATTCTATGAGAAGGATACCGCAAAACCGAGAAAGTCACTTGCTCAATCACAAAAACGATTATAAAAAAAGAGCTCTCCAATAGTATGGAACATATAAAACGGATGTTAGATGACAGATGGCCAAAGACATTGACGCAGTGGTTTCCAATGGAAAAAATAAATAGATCGACTCTTTCTTGAAAAACCTATATAAAAACGGCTTTGAAACAAAACAATTTGCAGACAGTTGGTAGGGACAGAAACAAAAAACGGTAAACTTTATGGAATAAAAACCAAAAACAATGAAAAAGATATCAAAGATAATTATTTACTTTAAAGAACGTTACCACTGAACAATTGAAGACTATAACTAAGGTGAATTATCAAGCCGTGTGTCTCAACATTCTTTTCTGGGAGTTATAAAATCAGGACAAACATCAAATAGTCATCCCTTGATACTATTACAAAAAGTGGTATAATAATGCCTTAAAATAAGTTATGAAATTATACAAATGTTTTTAATCATCATCATCATATGCCTGCATATCTATCCTTTTACAGATGTAAGTACTCTCCACAGATTTTGTGCTTTCTATACCTAGTTACAATTGGCTATTTTTTTATGTCGTCGATTCAATCTTAAAGATAATTTTCCTCCTTCTCTTTTTCTCAATAGCGGTCCCCACTGGACGATCTTCTTCGTCCATCTATTATCTGTTATATGGGAAATATGCCCCGCTCATGACCATTTCAATTTAAGTATCACTTCAATCACGTCTTCCACTTTTGTCTTCTGTATGATTTTTATATTTGTCCACTTATCTCTTAAAGATTTTGTTAATATTTTTAGCTCTATATATCTTTGGGCTACCTTTAACTTTTGTTCGTTCCTTGCAGTTAGAGTCCACGTTTCTGCTGCATAAATCAATACCGGGATTATATTCTGATTAAATAATTTTGTTTTCATCTCTTGTTTTATTTTATTTTTAGAATACCTCTCCATTTTCCAAATGCAGTCCAACCCAATTTTATTCTTCTATATATGTAATTTTCTCCTTCTCTGATTATTTCGTTTTGTACCTACATATTCACTCTCTAACTTAGTAGGTTGTTTGCCATTATTTTTGTTTTTTCTTGTTAATTTTTAATCCAATGACCTTTGCCTGTTCATTTACATCCTTAAGCATTTTTTGTAATTCCTATAAGTTGTCTGTTATAAGTAAAACGTCGTCGGTGTATCTTAAATGATTCAACCTTTTAACGTTTATATTAAGACCTTTGTTTTTCCACTGACAGTTCTTAAATGCATCTTCCAGGCATAACGTAATGAGTTTAAAAGAGATCGTGTCTCCCTACATCAGTCATTTTTCCAGTTTAATTGCATCTGTTGTATTGTATAGTTTAATTTTGCAGGTATCGTTTTGATAAATGTCTTTTATTAGCTTAACATATCTATAATCTACTCGATTGTTCTGTAAAGGTTTTATGATAAGGCAATGCTTAACTGAGTCAAACGCCTTCTCATAATCTATAAAGGAAAAGTACAAAAGCAAGTAATATCCTCTGGGTTTCTCGTTTAAGTTTCATAGAACTTATAAATGATCTTATGTGCAGTAACCACTACGGAAACCCGCTTGTTCTGGTGGCCAGTACCCGTCTAATTTATTGGTGAGGGTGTTAGTTATAATTTAGTTAGTAATTTATATAATTGAAATATAAGATTTATAAGTCGGTAGTTTTCTAAATGAGTTTTGCCACCTTTTTTTAAAAAGCAATATAATAGTAGCATTTTTCCAATTTTGTCAGTAATTTTCCAATTTCTAGACATTGATTGAATAATATTTTGAGTTCATTCAGCAATGGTTCTTTACCTTCCTTAATCATTTCTGAAAATATTCGGTCTTCTCCCGATACCCTGTTTATCTTTGTGTCATATATTTTGATATCGGGTACATCTCCCAAGTTCACATTTATGATTTTTTTCTATATTTTTTATTTTTGTTGCCTTTTTTGTGTTGCACAATTTTTTATAAAATTCTTCTAGTTTTTTTATTATCCGATCTTGGTTCGCAATTAGGTATCTCCCAGTGATATCGTTATTGTATCTCCTAACCTTTTTTCTTTTTGTAATTGTTTTGTTTTACCACAATTTTTCAGAACTTCTTGGATTTTTGCCTCGTACCATGCTTTCAAATAATGTTTTTTATTATTTTATTAATATCTCTAAGAACCTCAACATTTTCTTCTCAATTTTTTGTTAAATCTCTTTTTGGTTTCAATATTTTTAATATCATAATAATATTCTTCTTGTTCTTCATGATCCTTATGCCATTTACAAAGCGTCTGAAAGAACTGTTATTTAACTACTCGTCCACATCTTCCATGCTTTACTGGGTCATTTGCTTCATTTCTGTAAAGATCTTCCCCTTGTTTTTTCCAATTTTCACTATCTGCCTTCCCTAGTCATCTTTTTCTTTTTCTTATTGACTATATTCCTTACTCCCATTACTCTTCTGGGGAGTCTCTCTTCTTTCATTCTCCAGACACGGCCAAACCAATTCAATTGTTGCATATCTATTTTGTTTACTAGTGCTTCAATTTGTAAAGTTTCTCTTATTTCCTTATTTTTTATCCCATTTAATTTTGTCATTCTTTAATTTCATTGCTGTAATTGTACTATTGTGCTTTTTGATTCTCGTCCATGCTTCATTGGAATATGTTAAGGTCGCAACTACATTTGCTTTATAGACGTGTATTTTTGTTTTCCTACTGAATTCTTTCTTCCCAAATATTGTTTTCATCAGCGCATAGTATATCCTATTTCCTTTTTTTATTCTATTGGCAATTTCCTCTTCTATCTTTCTATTATTTGTAATTCTAGTACCTAGATAGTCAAAAGTCGTTATCTTTTCCAGATGTATTCCTTTATATACAATCAAAGTTCTCTTTTCTTTCCTTTGTTTCTTATTAATGACCGAGATTGTTATTTTCTAATGCAGTTCTCTTCTATCTCATTGTTCCATATTTCTATTTTTCTGTTAAGTTTACTTGGTGTTTCTGCCATTAAAATTATGACATCGACATATACAAAATTATCTATGTGTATCGGTCATAAGTACTAATATCCTAACAATTTCTTCTCGCTCTGTGTTTTTTATTCGTGGTTTTAATTATTCTGTCCATTATTACGTTGAAAAGCAATGGGTTGAGGCTATCACCTTGTTTTATCCCTCTTTATAGTTCGAATTATTTTTGAAGTAGCCCCATATATCTGTATGTGTGCCCAAATACTTTAAATTTAGAAGAAGAAAAAACACCAAAATTATAATAGCAGATAGAGAAGACTGAAACGAAGGACTTCCAGTCTCCGCAGACTTTATCTGGTATACTGATACTGCATTAGGCACAGAAGCAAAAATTTATGGTCAAAAAAGAAATATTAAGATATAATAAAATTAAAATTGCATTTTAAAAAACAAAAAGACAATAAAATATTTTATATAACTCATTCTTCATTTTTCATTTTTAAGAAGTATTATTTATTTAGATGTTCACCAGAAAACAAAAGCCGCATTTTTAAAATCTGTTTGGATAACCATTTGATAGTTAATATGCGTTTACCCTTTAATCCATGTTTGTTGTAAGACCAAATATATTTGACTAGATTTAAGTAAAAGGATTATGTCGCTCAACCAATCTGTTGATTCCATTTTTTACTTTTTAAATCTAATTGTACACAGAAGAGGAATAAGCAGCATTCAGCGAAAGGCAGACAACAAGATAACATATACAAGACAACTGATAGAAGGAAGAATTGGAAGAAAAGAATAACTCATACTGACATTTATTGATCTAAGGGAAGCCTCCGACTCAATATAAAGACAAATAATAAAAAACTGTTTAGAACTAGTAGGCACACTAAAGAAATTAATACAAATGATAAACTCTATACAAGAAGATACAAGAACAAAATTACAAATAAATAGCAATAGATCAGAACCTTGTGGAAGGCCACTAGCAGATTCAAACGCCCAAACAATCCTATTCCTCCATTGCTAAAAACAACGGCTCGTGGGCAAGATCAGACGATGAAAAGGCCGAATTATTTGCAAATCATCTATAAATCATATTTCAACCTCATGCTATGGCTACTACAGCTGCAGAAGAAAGTGAAATACTAAATTACTTACAGACTCCTTATCAACTAAGCCCACCTATTAAACCATTCTCGCCCTCAGAAATAAAAAATGTGATCAAAAATCTAAAAAATGGCAAAGCACCCGGATATGATCTCATTACCGCTAAAGACGTAAAAGAACTACCCCACAAGGCTATAATGGCTCTCACTCAAATATGTAATGCAGTCATAAGCCTTCAATATTTTCCTATACAATGGAAGTTTGGTCAAATAATTCTTTTTCCTAAACCGGGCAAACCTGCACATGAAACCACATCATACAGATCAATAACTCTATTACCTATTCTATCTAAAGTACTAGAGAAACTAATACTGAAAAGAATGCTACCTATAATTGAAAAACAAGGACTAATTCGCCAACATCAGTTCGGGTTCCGACAACAATATTCCACCATAGAACTGGTACATAGGGTGGTTGACGTTATAGAACAGGATTTCGAAGAAAAAAGGTACTGTGTAGGCGTTTTTCTAGATGTCAGTCAAGGATTTGATAGAGTTTGGCATCCCGGTCTACTATACAAAATTAAACAATCTCTGCCTCACCAATATTACCATCTCATTAAATCCTATTTAAGTGAAAGATACTATCAGGTCAAACACGCAGAAAGCATGTCTAACCTCCACATTATTGAAGCTGGTGTCCCCCAGGGCAGCGTTATGGGACCTGTGCTGTATCTAATCTTCACAGCTGACCTTCCTCAAAAAGAACAAGTTGTTACTGCCACGTATGCGGATGATACTGCTCTATTAGTACCTGACACCGATCCTGTGCAAGCATCGTCTATACTTCAAAGCTACCTCAACAATTTGCAAGAATGGCTAAACAAATGGCCCATAAAAATAAATGCAACAAAATCGACAGCCATAACATTTACGACCAAACATGGTATCACGCCTCCGCTCTACCTAAAAAGCGCTCAAATACCAACCAAGGACGAAGTTAGATATCTTGACATACATTTGGATAAACGGCTCACATGGAAAGTTCACATCACTAAGAAGAGAAAATAATTAGATCTCAAAATTAAAAAAATGAACTGGCTCCTAGGGCGAAGATCTAAATTATCAATAAACAACAAAGTGTTAGTGTAAAACAGTAATAATTCCAGTGTGGGCTTACGGGATTCAACTATGGGGATGCTCAAAACCCTCAAATATTGCAATCTTACAGAGATTTCAAAATAAAACTCTACGCACTATAGCCAATGCGGAATGGTTCATCTCAAACCTTACTCTGCACAACGACCTAAAGATAGCATGGATTAGAGATGAAATCGATAGATATAGAACTAACTATGTTACCAGAATTCATTCTCACCCAAATTTGCTAGCACTCAACCTACTAGATAACACAAATGTAATTAGAAGATTAAATAGATGTAAGATTTTAGACTAAGGTAACTAGCATTAAGTAGCATGCGGGGCCCCCGGTTTCCCCCTACATGTCATATATAGTCTTAGATCACATTTGCTTGTTAGCTCCTAGGCTAGTTGTAAATCGGCAATAATGTTAATAAAAAAAAATTAATATTAGAAAGGAAACAATGCAAGGAGATAGCCTAAGCCCCATACTTCTTTATTATATTAATGGACAGACTACTGAAAAACAAGACAAATAACGGAGAAATTGAGACACAGGAATATGATACCAATTAGAATGGATAGCTTATTATACGCAGATGATTTAGTGCTTATACCAGATAAAAGTAATAAAATGCAAACGTTTATTAATATATGGAAATAGAAAAACTGAAGATGAGAGTCAATGTAGAAAAATAAAATAATGTATATAAATAAGAAACAAGAACAAGAACAAAACAAATTAATGTATAAAAATAAACCTATGGAAAAAGTGACCACAATGCAATATTTGAGAAATATTATAGAAAACGACGGGAAAATAGACCTCAAAATAACTAACAAAATCAAAAAGCAAACAACTTGTACTACATACTAGATAAGACAATTTTCGGGAAAAAAAATAAACGAAAAACCCAAGCTGAATATATACAATACAATAGATCCCAACTATCCTGTATAGAAGTGAAACCTGGCCATTACAACAGAAACACAAGCCAAAACTCATTGCAGCAAAAATAAAATACTTTAGAAAGACAGCGGGAAAAACTAAATTGAATCACATTAAAAATGAGTAAATCATAAGAAAACTGGGACAACAAACGATATTATAAAAAAGTGAGAAGAAACAACTAGAATGATATGGACAAAAACAGAGACTAGACAGAAACAGATTAACGAAAAAAGTAGCCCAAGCTAAAGGTACGAAGAAACGGAAAAGAGAAAGACCGAGACTCACATGGATGAACTACATAGAAGAGATAGGAAAGACAAGAGAAAAAACGATAAAAGAAATTAATACAATGATAAAGGACCATAAAGAATGGAAGAGATGGATAAAGAACACAGAACCCACAAATATCCAACAGTATCATTATTTTTTATATCACCCAGGCTTTGTTATCGGTTCAATGACATTTCGAACAGACTGTAGCAAAAAATTCTCATTTCAACCATCCTCTTGTATTTAATGACCCAAATCCCGTTTCACTGAAACAGCCCTAAACATATAGCTTAAGAGGGTGTTTAATAAATCATTAGAATAGTTTTTCCCACATACAGACTAAAACCTTTTCAAGGAGGCCAAAGAGACGCATTTTACTGTCATACTTCACTATGTCATATTATGAGCTTCTAAACGTCGTTTAATTGTCATGAACCCTACTTTAACCATTTAACTACGGCTGTCGTGAATAGACGACGGAGCGAAATTTTCGTGTGATACGAGTGTCGTCAATAAGCGATTTGATGAATTATACAGGGAACGGGCGTCGCTTTTTGACTTTTATTTATTTTATCTATATTTTCTCGATGAAGCATGTGCGTTTCGTTTGTTTTTTTTTTGTTCTTGCGGTATCAGACCCATAATAAATACCAATTTGTATTTGTTTACATTTATTAGTCATTTGGTAGTTTTACCTGGAAAGTTTACCGGGAGTTTTGAAAATGGGTAATTTTATAGATTTCGATGTGAACTTTGCCACCTCGTATTTTTGCGGCTCACGCCGCCATATTGTAGAAATGGCCCCTAAAAGCAGTTTTTTGACAATATCGCCTTTCCGACTCATTTCACGATAGTAACATTTATATACAAAAAAAAAAAAAAAAAAAAAAAAAAAAAAAAAAAAAAAAAAAAAAAAAAAAAAAAAAAAAAAAAAAAAAAAAAAAAAAAAAAAAAAAAAAAAAATTTTTTTTTTTTTTTTTTTTTTTTTTTTTTTTTTTTTTTTTTTTTTTTTTTCACCAGAAAACCGCATTTTAAAATCTGTTTGGATAACCATTTGATAGTTAATATGCGTTTACCCTTTAATCCATGTTTGTTGTAAGACCAAATATATTTGACTAGATTTAAGTAAAAGGATTATGTCGCTCAACCAATCTGTTGATTCCATTTTTACTTTTAAATCTAATTGTACACAGAAGAGGAATAAGCAGCATTCAGCGAAAGGCAGACAACAGATAATATACAAGACAACTGATAGAAGGAAGAATTGGAAGAAAAGAATAACTCATACTGACATTTATTGATCTAAGGGAAGCCTGACTCAATATAAAGACAAATAATAAAAACTGTTTAGAACTAGTAGGCACACTAAAGAAATTAATACAAATGATAAACTCTATACAAGAAGATACAAGAACAAATTACAAATAAATAGCAATAGATCAGAACCTTGTGGAAGGCCACTAGCAGATTCAAACGCCCAAACAATCCTATTCCTCCATTGCAAAAACAACGGCTCGTGGGCAAGATCAGACGATGAAAAGGAATTATTTGCAAATCATCTATAAATCATATTTCAACCTCATGCTATGGCTACTACAGCTGCAGAAGAAAGTGAAATACTAAATTACTTACAGACTCCTTATCAACTAAGCCCACCTATTAAACCATTCTCGCCCTCAGAAATAAAAATGTGATCAAAAATCTAAAATGGCAAAGCACCCGGATATGATCTCATTACCGCTAAAGACGTAAAGAACTAACAATATAATGGCTCTCACTCAAATATGTAATGCAGTCATAAGCTTCAATATTTTCCTATACAATGGAAGTTTGGTCAAAATTTTCCTAAACCGGGCAAACCTGCACATGAAACCACATCATACAGATCAATAACTCTATTACCTATTCTATCTACTAGAGAAACTAATACTGAAAAGAATGCTACCTATAATTGAAAACAAGGACTAATCCCAACATCAGTTCGGGTTCCGACAACAATATTCCACCATAGAACTGGTACATAGGGTGGTTGACGTTATAGAACAGGATTTCGAAGAAAAAGGTACTGTGTAGGCGTTTTCTAGATGTCAGTCAAGCATTTGATAGAGTTTGGCATCCCGGTCTACTATACAAAATTAAACAATCTCTGCCTCACCAATATTACCATCTCATTAAATCCTATTTAAGTGAAAGATACTATCAGGTCAAACACGCAGAAAGCATGTCTAACCTCCACATTATTGAAGCTGGTGTCCCCAGGGCAGCGTTATGGGACCTGTATATCTAATCTTCACAGCTGACCTTCCTCAAAAGAACAAGTTGTTACTGCCACGTATGCGGATGATACTGCTCTATTAGTACCTGACACCGATCCTGTGCAAGCATCGTCTATACAAAGCTACCTCAACAATTTGCAAGAATGGCTAAACAAATGGCCCATAAAAATAAATGCAACAAAATCGACAGCCATAACATTTACGACCAAACATGGTATCACGCCTCCGCTCTACCTGAAAAGCGCTCAAATACCAACCAAGGACGAAGTGAGATATCTTGGCATACATTTGGATAAGCGGCTCACATGGAAAGTTCACATCACTAAGAAGAGAAAAGAATTAGATCTCAAAATTAAAAAAATGAACTGGCTCCTAGGGCGAAGATCTAAATTATCAATAAACAACAAAGTGTTAGTGTAAAACAGTAATAATTCCAGTGTGGGCTTACGGGATTCAACTATGGGGATGCTCAAAATCCTCAAATATTGCAATCTTACAGATATTTCAAAATAAAGCTCTACGCACTATAGCCAATGCGGAATGGTTCATCTCAAACCTTACTCTGCACAACGACCTAAAGATAGCGTGGATTAGAGATGAAATCGATAGATATAGAACTAACTATGTTACCAAAATTCATTCTCACCCAAATTTGCTAGCACTCAACCTATTAGATAACACAAATGTAATTAGAAGATTAAATAGATGTAAGATTTTAGACTAAGGTAACTAGCATTAAGTAGCGGGTTTCACATGTCATATATAGTCTTAGATCACATTTGCTTGTTAGCTCCTAGGCTAGTAAATCGGCAAATTAATAAAATAAACGAAAAACCCAAGATGAATATATACAATACAATAGATCCTAACTATCCTGTATAGAAGTGAAACCTGGCCATTACAACAGAAACACAAGCCAAAACTCATTGCAGCAAAAATAAAATACTTTAGAAAGACAGCGGGAAAAACTAAATTGAATCACATTAAAAATGAGTAAATCATAAGAAAACTAGAACAACAAACGATATTATAAAAAAGTGAGACAAAACAACTAGAATGATATGGGCAAAAACAGAGACTAGACAGAAACAGATTAACGAAAAAGGTCGCCGAAGTTAAAGGTACGAAGAAACGCAAAAGAGGAAGGCCGAGACTCACATGGATGAACTACATAGAAGAGATAGGAAAGACAAGAGAAAAAACGATAAAAGAAATTAATAAAATGATAAAGAACCATACAGAATGGAAGAGATGGATAAAGAACCCACAAATATCCAACAGTATCATTATTTTTTATATCGCCCAGGCTTTATTATAGGTTCCATGCCATTTCGAACAGACTATAGCAAAAAAGTCTCATTTTAGCCATCTTCTTATATTTAATGCCTCACATCCCGTTTCACCGAAACAACCCTAAACATATAACTTAAGGACGTGTTTAAATCACTAGAATAATTTTTCACACATACAAACTAAAACCTCTTCAAAGGAGGCCTAGTGCAAAGGGACGCATTTTACTGTCATACTTCATCATGTCATATTATGAACTTCTAAACGTGGTTTAATTGTCATGAGCTCTACTTTAATACCCTTATTGTAAAGTTTTAGATAAGCTTGATAAGGAGTTGTTTCTTTTTTCTCTGCTCTATTGGCTAATTCAGCCTTAGTTTTTGTTTCCTAATATCGCTTTATTCACTATTGTACGAAATCAAGAAACCTGTACAGACAAAGCGCTGCCGCTGCATTACTCATTTTCAGTCCTTTGAGGTGGTAACACAGAAACGTTGCTTCAAATCTCTTGCAAAAACGGCACTCGTAAAATAATTCCACCTGCTTCGCCTGGAGCAGAATATTTAAGTTGCAATTTGCTAAGCATATTATATTGCACTTAAATGTGTGCACTATACCATTAGTCTGAAATACCAACCACTTGTGGGACAAAGTATAACTCACTCAGAAGGAGGAAGTACAGATTCTAGACTAGAAATAAAACGTGTATTCATTTTGTGAATATGATAGGGTAAAGAATGTCTAAATCATAAATGATTATGGGTTCTTCGTGCAAAACAAAAAATAAGATTATTCGTGATAGTAAAAATCCCAGTAACATCAAAAGTTTATAATGAAACACCGAAGACATTTTGGTTCATTCAAAACAAAAGGCGCGATATTACCACTAAAATGGAAGAAAACGTCTCGTCGTAACTCACTTACTAGGCAACAATTATCATATATTAAGAAATAATTAAAATATAGACAGCTTTGCTCGGTTCTTTGAAACCACGTAATAAAGAGCTCACATATTGGCCCAATAAGTAAATAGCATTGATCTTTAAGAACGGATTTTATAATTTGGTACCATAATACAATAAATACCTGATATAGTCCAATGTAAAAAAGTAATATAAATGTATTAGTTTTCTGGTACGTAATAAAATGTTTTTCTTTGCCAAACGATAAACAATCGGAAGATTAATCTGAAGGTTAATATAATAGTGCGGACTTCTAAATATTTAAGCACTAATTTTATAAATAAGAATAATAGAGAAATAATCTTGATAGGCCTATCCTTATTTTTCTGTGTGAAAAACTGATTATAGTTTGTTACATCCATTAACTATGAAGTGCTTACATAAGAGCTGTTTTGCAAACACATTTTTGTTACATAGGCAATTTGACATCATTCCAAAGTCAATTTACTATCATTATTAAAGAAAATATTCGTTTACCATTAGCGTAACTTGATCTCTTTCAGTCAGATTTTAAAATATCACATCATAGTGGTTAACAGGAAATAAAAAATTAACAATTATATCTTTTATATTTTCTTCAGTAATTCTTGAATAAATCTATAAACTGTCAATATTTGTATTTAAAAATCTGTCATGCTTATGAAGTCGATTATAGATGTGCACGTGTTCAAAGCCTGTGAAATACGGATCACCTAATGTACAGCTCAGTTGTCACTTTGTGAGAATTAGCTCGTTCCTCCAAGTCAAACATCTGCGGCGACTGAGCAAATGGCAAGGGCATGGCGGCGAAAATTGCAGCCGATCTCATCTGTGGTGCGGCACAAAGGCTGGCCCGGCTTCAAATGCCGCTTTGATGAGCTCTCTACCTTCGATCCGGACTTCTGATTGATGAGGTTCGT
The DNA here is from genome assembly GCA_036346155.1 of Sinelater perroti. Classification (NCBI taxonomy): domain Eukaryota; kingdom Metazoa; phylum Arthropoda; class Insecta; order Coleoptera; family Elateridae; genus Sinelater; species Sinelater perroti. The sequence continues at coordinate 2,915,649 of JARFIY010000276.1, forward strand.
TTCACGCAGTGCACGTGGTGCTGCAAATCCGACGTGACGGGGTAATTGAAATTTGGGGCGATTTGCTGCTGCTGGTAAATCCGCGCGCTTTGAAGTCCCAGCCAGTGATTTCCAACTCGGACTAATGGAAGCGCGGGTGTTGCCATAAATTTTTGAGCAAGTTCAATTGTAGCTTCCCTGACCTTTCCGTACGAAGGTTGGCCAAATGTGGTACAAATCAATGGACGACATGCATTGAAGGTCAGCGGCATCGGCCATCTGTCAGCTTTGTTCTGTGCTGATACAACATCGATAAACAAGGAGGGAAACCAAGCCGAAACTAATAATTTTTTTAGTAACATGAACGATCATATTACATAAATTACTGACAAATGAAACCCGTGTTGTATTCTTTTTCATTTTTTATCAATCGCATATAGACTTTATCGATGTCTACAACTTAAAACTAGGCTTCCAATAATCAAACGTTGTCATCCAAATAGTATAAAGAAGCAGCAGATTATGAGATATATAGAATCAGTACAAACGCTGTAAGACTCGAAATTGAAAAAAAAACCTAATATATAGAATGATTCATAACAATGGACTCAAATTCATACAGCTATTTCAAAGAGGATGTCTTAAAGTTTCGAATACTACCGCTATAACGCACAATCGTGCAGCAGCATCAGTGGTGAGTATCAGTTGTGAGTCAGAGCCTACAGTGCAGCACAAGGTTTTGTTATATTCGTGAGTTCAGTAAAATACAGTCGATAACTTCATTTCAACATTGAATATTCAACGAGAAAGAGCATTTGTGGCTGGAATTATCAATTTGATCAAACTGGCTGTTTGTGTAAAAGAAAAAGCACGGGTCCACCGCGAGTATCGGAGAAATGTGGAACGAATTTGAGAGAGTTTAGAACGTAGCCCACATACTCAACCCATAGAGCGAACTTAAACTGCCACAAACAACTCCCTGTCTTGTGTTGCGGTGCCGTTGAATGTTCAACCTACCACCTACAACTATTACAGGTTCTTTATACAAACAACAAGCGTGTAAAGTTATCAAATGATATATTCGAAGACGTAAAAGTTGACACTCTTCTATAGCGTTTAATTTTGTAATAACAAGACATCGTTACAAAAGTACAAAAGTGAACCTATACAATTTTCAGATATGGGGCTACAAAATCCCCATTAAACACTAGAACATAAAGACTTCCCGATAATTATGTGTTCTGTACACAAGAACAAAGGCATGTGGACCTTTCTTTTTCATGGTAACACGGTTAGTGAGGTAACGTATCTTTCAATGTTGCAAAAACTGACTTCTAAAGATTCAGAAAACTTCATTTTCAACGGACAGAGCTCTACCCATTGGCACCGGGAAGTTTTCTGAATGAATCTATCTCAACGATGGGTAGGTCACATCAAGAATTGATCTCACACATTGCGTTCCTAAAAGAAGCAGTTTATGTACCGAACCGTATCGCAGCTACGGTGAACTCAATGACGCAAGACATTCTTTATCATATATAGGATGAATTCTACTACCGTCTAAATGTTATCTGTGTAACCAGGGGCCTACACATTGAACACTTACAGAAGTAAATATAAGTTCAATAAAATGTAGTCTTACATCATATTTGTCACAATTTCTAATTTTCTAGGTCTACAAAATTCAGACCATTATTTGAATCGTCTTGTAAATATATTATTTAGGGTGGAAATCATAACCAATTTTATGACAATTGAATTGGTTGAATATATCACTGAACGAATAAACATAATAAAAATAAATCTATATGTATTTGGTGTAATATTGTTTATTAAAAATTAAAGTCGAACACCATGTAATAGGTTTGTCTTTTAAAAAAAATATTGTTTAATGTTTTGCGCTGATCGATGACCATATTGTCCTGCTGTTATGATATGATGCTATGGCGCTTTTCCCTCTTACTTTGCGAATACCCCTTATATGTAACCGATAGGTGCCATACCAATCTTTTATTAATCTTTCAAAGATCCAATTGTGTTGGGGGAGCGCGCGTGAAATAACCTGCAGAATTGTTAAATAGAATTTTCATTATCACGCGTGAGCCGCTGGCGGCGGTGCGCGCAATAAGTCGGCGTTCATTTCCGCGAAAGCTACAGAGGCATCGACTTTTTCATCTCACGTTTGGGACCCGCCTTTCAATCTTCGTTCCGGCTCGACTCATGTGAAAGCCTCCTAGGGGCACTTCCTCCCCAGAGAAATTCTGCCTAAATTAAACTCCGATATGTATAGGAGCGTTCGAAAAGCTGTTGCGGCTTGCGGGGCTGATTCTACAGGACAAAGCGGCCCACGAAGAAAAAATCGTTAAAGGGGGATAAGTACTGCAGCTCTTAGAGGAGTTACGTAAGATGACTAGAATGTATCTTAGATCATCCGTGAACAATAAAGTAACGTGGCATTGAATCTATTAATACCAGTGTTATAAATTGCTTGCTAAACATGTTTGCAGTCATTCTTTCCATGCCTAATAAAAGACATCATCCATAAACATTTATTTTACATTAAAAAATAATAATTCGGACTAAAAACTATAAATCGATTTAAACAAAAGAACTGTAAATAAAATATTATATACAGAGAACCTTCGCAAAATGGCACATATTGTAACAAATCCAGTTTTATGAATTGAAGCATTTAGTTCGACTTCACATATACTTAATAATATTGAGATCTCTTGTTTTACTCTCTGTAAAGAGCGAAATACTAATTAAGTAATGCATTAATACTCTCACTAGCTATTTATTTTTATTGGTCGATCTAGTTCCTGATGCACTTAGATCTCCATGCGGAGGATGTCTTTTTGCCCGTTCTTCGTACGTGCTAAATAGTTTCACTGGTAGTTCCAGAATCTTCGCGGCTCCGTGTCGGCACGCGCATTAATAAGCTACTAGAAGTTGAATATCTTAATAGCAACTTGTTTTTCGGTGGGCAGTCACCATAATATTTATTAATTTATTTTAATTAACGTATTTTCAAAAAACTAAGAAATGTCTATTTTTTTGTTGCTTCTTTCTTAACCTGTTGTTCCTTATAAACCTTCGGCAACCTTTTCAATTATCTTTATCTTTAGTAGTATATTATGCTTTAGTTCCTTAATTTTTAAATGATCAAGTTGTTGTCTATATTTTACTTTAGGTTTGAACCATAGTCTTTTGTATTTTATAATTTATACTTCCTTTTCAAAGGTCGGAAGTTTCCATTCACCTTTTACTTTTGAAATCGCTTTTTTATATTTAAATGCTATTTAACCAAAGTTAGATTTTGTATGCTAGCCAAACAAATTTGTGTTTCCTTTCATTTGTCTGATTTATCTTTATTGCCAAAAAGAAAAGTTGCTGATGTAATAAACTATGATATATGATGTCTAACGTAATTTGCTGTTTAGTACAAAGAGTAAATTCCCCTCCATACATTAAAAAAATACCAATTTACCAAGAACCAACATTCATATAGTAAATTATCTTTTTAAGGCTTTATTTTTACCTGTAAAAACTGTTTTCCCATGCCATTCATTAAAATCTCATTCAGTTTAAATATAGTTTTTAGAAAATATCTTTTACGCAATTCCTGCCTTGCCCTATTTATAAATATTTACTAGAATAAGCCTAAAAAATTATTTTATCAAAAATTGCTATTTCAAGAAAATCGATTGAAAAATTACATCCGACTAATTGCCACTTAAATTATTGGTGTACTCAGATATTTTATTTACATTTGTGATAAAAGTTGTAATGTTTGATCTAAAAGTAATTGGATTATAACAAGTCGTTGTTTATCTCTTCTCTGCGTATTGCATTTTATAAATGTGCAAATTAATTCTCAGTCCCTAACTTCAAACCATAATAGTACCTGTCCAAATTAAAATATTCTACCCGCAATATAGCCACAGTAAAGCCCCTTCTTTCAGCTTCATAGCACTCTTCCAATATATCCTAAAAATCAGTGGTGAAAGCAAGGAGATGCGATAAGCAACATTTGCAACATTGACTTCTTTCTCGTTTCAACAAAAAAAAAGTTATAATTTGTGCTTCTTTAAAGTATGTTGTTTTTTCCTCTAATGTCAGTAAAAAGAAAAAATTTTGACCTACATTCTAAACATTGTAATAACCTTTGAAAGATAACTGCTATCGCATACAATCAGAACTCGCAAAAGAAGTTTTTTAAAAATCCGCACAAGCTAGAAAGGATTTACAAGAAAGACTAACAACTAACAACAGGAGTAGATAAATTGCCACGTTGTTTTCCAGATTCATAAAGAAAATGTATTGCTCCTGATTATAATCCGAAGCAAAAATTGTTTCTCTGTGGGAATCAAAGAGGCAAAAACATGTGTTTATACAGGTGAAGCGTTGTCCAGTACCAGTACCCTTACAAGGAAGATATTGCTGTGTTTACAATAGGGTGAATGGGGCATCATCCTACGAGTTGCTTCCACTTGGTGAAAAAGTAACCACTATGCGCTTCCAGTACCAAGTGATATGTGTTAGGAAGGCGTAAGGTGCAAAAAGACCTTATACGGGCAAGATGAATAGAAAAAACCCGCTATAGCATACCACCAAAACGATATTAAAAACGCCTACCGACTTAAGAGATTTTATCACAGCAGCGTATTCACTTCATCCTAACACAAGTCATTATTTTTAAATATTAGTAGTCAACTTTTTATAAATTAATACCACAATTCAACGATATATCCTAGTATATTGTTTTTTCTGTAGCTAGTATGTAATCTACTTTTAAATTCTCCTACCTATTTACCCTAAACAATAGTTTATTATTTAATTTAGGTAAAATACATTAATCGCAACCGGGCACACAAAACAACGTATCTGAAAAATGTGTGCATATTGTAACATCTACAATCTATCTGTCACTAGATATGTCAGAATGATAGAGTGAGATAAAACGCACCACAAACGGAAATTACAGCACACAACCTAGGAGAATCGTCAAAAACTTTTTGAAGAATTTAACGTATTATATACTTCTTTCAATACCATATACTTATGTGCTCGTAAACAATTAGAAGTGCAGAATTATTTACTTTGGCTTCTCTAAACAAATTCATCGCATTACTCTCTTCCATCCAGTCTCTTATGTTAAGCAGTCAAAAATGTTGTTTGTCGTTTGTTTCGTAGCGTCACTCTAATTTTCCTTGTAAGATTGAATTGTGTTTTTTAAATTTCTTAGATTGTGTCTGAGATATGATGTTTTATTTTTTTTACAATATATAAGACTTGTCTCTGTACTAAAACTTCGGTATTAAATACATAGTACTGTCCAAAGGGGTGCACAGAATTCTTCGTAAGGTTCACATCTTGAAGATTTTAGTGCGATTCAGAGTTCTAACTTTTAAAACCACATATCCCCACCATATAACTATAAATAGGCCACATCATTGCACAAATATATTGGAAAGCTTGCTTGACAAATAAATTGTTTTGGTTTTGTAAAAGCTGTTTTTATGAATCCAATCCCAACTTTAACCTTCTCATCACATTCTTATTACTGGTTAAGTATTAAACTGACATATTTAAAGCATGACACTATATAATCTGTCCATCAACTTTAAAACATTGATATTTAATCCGAATCTTTTAACTACTTCATTAAAACGATTAAGAAAAGCCTCTAAGCTATCAGGCAGGATAACCATATCATTGGCGTGACGGATATTGTGAATCAATAATCCACTTACTTTAATTCCCCTTTGCTTGTGTGCAAATACTAGTTGAAAAAATTTTATCGTATCTAGGATTTTCACCATTTTTTTGCAGAATTAAATGCTTTTTTAACTTCGACTTTCAATATCTTTTGAGTTTACATTAATCTCCAAATAGTGTTTCTGCACAATTTTTCTAATTTTTGCACATTTTGAAAGGTTTTGTGATTATTTGTCTTCCCTTTCAACGCTTATATCGGTTTTCTTCACTTTTTGATGAAACTTGACACTCTCATGTAGGTTATGTAACATTTTTACTTTCTAGCATTCTTATTTCGCTTCTTTTGTTTCTTTGATGTTTTTACTATACATTTAAATCGATTGGTTAAATTTTTATTTCTCTACCTGTTTCCATTTGATTAATTATTTCAATTGTCATCCTAGGTTTCTTCTTTACCATCGTTCGGTATCCAATATTGTATGATCATAACTTTTGTTGATATTTTTTTTTCCTTAACGATGCTATCTCTCAATTATCTGTACAGTTTAAGTTTTAGTTTTTCTTTTAGTTCTGGTTGGTTCTATTTTTCTTGTTTCGGGCAGCTTCAATTGTAACCAAAAATAACTGCATTCAAAGGCGCAGTAACACTTGTAACACTATTTTAAAACTTATTATTTGTGAGCAACAAATCTATTTGGCTGCTACTATGTTAAGTTTGCCATCTTAGGGTAACCTTCAAGTATACAAAAGTCTTTGCGAAGACAGCATTTCGAAGAGGGTATTTATAACAATCAATTTTTCTTCGTAGTAAAATTGTATAAGCATTTCCCCGTCTAGATTCCTCTTTCTCAAGCCCATAATGCCTTGCAACATATTCTAGTTCTTTATCCCACTTCTGCGTTTATCCACCGTTGGTATATGTATTTGCGAGATTTGAGTATTTAATTTTTTGTATTATATTACATTAAGGTAAATGGGTTAAGATTATATATATATATATATATATATATATATATATATATATATATATATATATATATATATATATATATATATATACCTGATATTGTTATACTACATAATTATTCATTAATGTATTGTACTATAATGTCCTTTAACTCCTTGTTAAAAACATGGAGCTTCCAGAATATTTTTCTATTACCAGCTCTTTTAGTTCTCTCCATTCTTTCCGTATTGTCTTGGCTTCATTGATCATTGTTCTTCGCCTTGTGGTTTTGGGTCGATCTGGTCTTCGTGATCCCTGCGGGTTCAAGTCTAGAGGTATTTCGTTATGTTGTCTTCTCTGCGGAGTGTGTGTCCTATCCAGTTCCATTTTCTTTCTTTTTTTTTATTTGTATGTACTGGTTTCTTCCTCAGCAAATATTCACAGATCTATCTACATTGGATATTACTTCTGGTCATCTAATGTCTTAAGCATCTGCTTATAAAAGCCTCTATTTTACTGTTTAGGACTTTTATCTTTAACCAGGATTCACACGTAGAAGAGGACTGATTTAATGTTTCAGTTAAAAATTTGGAGTTTGGTTTTCCTGGAGTACTGAGTAGAATTCCAAACCGGAGCTAATGTAAGAAATACACCTTTAGCTTTATTTATTCAGGTTTTTATATCTTAGGCCGGAAGACAGCAAAAAAGTGTTAGCGATATTTAACACTTTTAAACTTATTGAAATCATTTTTTGACATTGAACTAATGGCAAAACTTGTGGTATGGCTAGTGTATACCTTAGCTTAGTAATTTATAAATTTGTAAATATAAGTGGTAGTTTTGCACTTCTTGTAACAAGTTGACATTATAATTTTTACTAATTTTATAAAACAAAAATATGATTGGTTATGGATTGAACTTACTATTCCACTTTAAAGTTGTTTTTCTTTTTAATTTCTGCACAGCTTCTAACAAGCTGAAATTGAGAGAAACGCAATATTCTTCATAATTATTAAAACCGATAATAATCCCATACCTATTTAATGCGTTTTTGTAGTCTTTTTGCTGCCTCCCAGTCTATCTGTTTTTTATCCGCCGTCTGATGTTACCATAGAGCCTAGGTAACAAAACTTATCTTTCGTGTTTGGTGTTTTATTGTCAATTACTAAATTTTCATTCCATTTCTCATATCCACTGTTTTATTTGTGTTTATTGTTAATCCTGCCTTTTTTGCTTCATATTTCAGTTTTTCCAGATTTCTAACGGTATCATTATAAGTTTGATTGATTGGGATTATATCACCTGCATAATCTAAGTGGATTAGTCGTCTATTTAGATCCCGTTGTATTCCAAAATGAGTTTCATTTGTGATATTTTTCATAATATCGTCCATTGCCAAAATGAAAAATAGAGGATATGGTAAGCATCCCTGATTGACCCCACATTTTGCATCTATAGTATCTGTTAGTCTATTATGTTTAACTCGGGAATTGCACAATTCGTAAAGTTATTTAATTAATCGTATAATTTTTGATGATACTCTTCTTTTTTCATATGTTACTTCTTTTTAACCGATTAAAGGTTTTATTAAAATTGATAATTAATATATATGCGTTTGTTCTCCACTCTAAGCTTTGTTCTATTATAATTCTCAAAGTATTGATGTGATCTATATATAATCTATTTGGCCTGAAACCCGTTTGGCATTATGATTTGTTCGACGGCATGTTGGATTCGGTTTAGTAATATCCTTGTAAATATCTTTGATGCGACTGTCAGCAGGATTATTTCCCTCCAATTGTTATGTTCGTTTAGATTGCTTTTATTTGGCACTTGGATCAGAATTGCTTGAGTCTACTCGTTTGGTATCATTTCATTTTCCCATACTTTAACTAGTAGAGAATGAAGTATGTTTGCTGATGTCTGCGGGTGTAATTTGAATACTTCAGCTGGGATATTATCGATTCCTGGTGATTTTCCATTTTTCATTTTCTTTATACTATTCTTTATTTCTTTATTTGTGGGGGGAATTATTATCTATTCTAAGTCTTGTATTTTGCTGCTTATCTTCTTTATTGTTGTCATTTTTATTACCAATAGCGTTATCTTCAACATTTTCTTCGTTGTTTCTATTTTAAAGAGACTTAAGTATTTGTAAAAAATATTTATTCCATCTTGCAAGCTGTTCTTCTGTATTTACTAGCAGTTTTTCTTCTTTATTTTTAACTGGTAGAATGTTTTGTATATTCGATTAATAGGCTGTTTACTAATTTTATCGTGCTGCTGTTTCTGTTGGTTCAGTCAACTAATTTACCCATCTTCTTTTATCCCGTCGTACACTTTGTTTTATTTCTATTCTCTTTTCTGCATTTTTATGTTTAAAAGTGGTTGTTTCATTTGGGTTTTGCTAAGTGTTTATGTTTTTTCAAGTCCTTTCCTCTGTTTTATTTTTTCCTAGGTATCATTTGAGATCCACGTTTTTCTTACTCTTTCTATGTATCCTATACATAGCTTCCTCATGTGTTTTATTTAGCACCTCTCTGATAATTCGCCAACTATCATCTACATTATCCTGCGTGTTGTCTAGAGTTTCACAATTTTCTCCTAGGTTAGTTACGAAATTGTCTCTCCAATCTCTATATCTTAGTTTTGACATACCATATATCCTAGACGTTTCGTTAATGTTTCTTCTAGGACTGGCTATTTTTAGTCTTATTTCGCTTATTATTAGGTGATAATCGCTCTCTGTGTCTGCACCTCTTTTGTTTCTCATTTTAGAAGTGATTTTCTCCTTTTTCTACTGATAGTTATGTGATCTATCTGGTTGTTTGTCTTGTTATCTGGTGAGGTCCACGTATATTTGTGACATTTCTTGGGGGAAAAGAGTATTCCTCCTATGATTAGATTGTGTTGGCTACAGAAATCAATAGCATGTCCCCATTTTCATTTCTGATTCCTAATCTATGGGTGCCTAAGAGTTTCTCTATTCCTCCAATTTTGCTTTCAACATTTTGCTTTCAATCACCCATAACAATTATAATGTTTTGCTTTTTAACTTCCTTTGTGTCAAATATCTTGGAATAAGATATTTCTTTCTTCTCATAATTATCTACTTCCGTAAGTGCGTAATATTGTATTACAGAAACATTTTGTATTTTAGATTTAAAGCGGGCTAAAATTATTTTTTCCGATATCAAACTATCCTTTGCGTTTCTGCTCAATAAAAGACCCACTCCTGCTTCATGACTGTTGTTTTTATTTTCCTTTCTATTTTTACCTATCAAATAATAGACACCTAAAACTATTCTAAATAATAAACAATTTTGCTCATTTAAGTAAAACTATTTATATAGAGTAAAATTTCTTCCCAAACGTAGTATAGAGTACGAACATAGTATTCTTATTTTGTTTTAATGTTCTTTCGTATTCACAATTGTAATATACATATTTAAATTACTTTGCGAGATTACAAACAGCAAACTCTCAGTTTTGTTACGACATTATTGGAAGAGATGCCGTCGAGTAGAAGCCGAGCGAACAGTTATTCAACGAACAGTGGCCAAATGGTCGAAGCGCTTTAAGTAAGAAGATTTTGATCTTAAAGACTAGCTTCGTTCTAGTCGGCTGTCAAAGTTGAGCAACAAAGATTTGTTGATAGCGTTAGAAGATGAGCCTTCACCAAGCGGTCGTGATCCGGCACCGGTTCTTAAAGTTTTGTGCCATTAAGCTGTGCTCAACAACCTGCATTAACTTGAGTTTGTTTACACAAAACCCCGAGAAAATCTTCTCCGAAGTACAGGACGACAAGTAAGTCGAAATTTGCCTAACTAAGGAGAAGTTTGAAGAGCTGTAAGGTGTCGAGGTTCTTCCGCATCCAGCTGACAGTCCAGACAAAGCTCCATCTCACTATGGTTTCTTCCGATTAATAGAGCACTTTTTGCGTAGCATATTAAGAATTATTTGATTCGAAGGAACCAGAATGGTACTTTGATCAGATCCGCAAATCATCATGTAGGGTGATCGCCTTCAATTTAAAGAGCAGTTGTTATTATTTTTCAATAAATTCATCCATAAAAATGTCATTTGTGATATTGGGCACGAACTTTTTGATCAACCTTTAATACAGATAGAATTTGAGAATCTTCTGCGTGAACCACGTATATCAGTAAGCTTTAACAAATTAGTTATTTGTATATCATTAGCTTATATTCTAATGAAGTTAAGCTTAGTGCAGAAACTAAACAGCGATATTATAGGTAAACGCTGTAATTAAACGATAATCAAATTTGACTATGTAAATACACACTATAAATGCTAATGACCTATATACAAAGTTTGTATAATTAATTAACAAAATGATCCTACCAATATTGGTGCCATAATTATTTTTGAATACAACGTAACCTATATAGATTTTTATTTTAAGATTGTTAACTATAAAGTAAAAGCAAAATATTCTAATTTTTAATCATTATGTACAACAAACAAATAAATCAACTTATGTAACACTCTTTGCTTATTAGAAACTCCCAATTAGCACTTTCAAATATAACACTAGGCTTTTACTAAATTTGTTTGTAGATCACAAGCTAAACGGCTAATTTCCTCCACAAAGAACCTTGCAAATTGGCGGCGACAGCGAAAGAGCGCATCAACCGGAATCGACGCTATTTATTCGCAGATGGGCCTCGATTTGCAATACATCATAGTGATGGACGCATATTGGCGTAATAACGACCAAAAGAACGGCGCGTTGAATATTTCATGTCCTTCGGAAGCGGTTTATAGCTACGTAAAACATAAAATTTCGTTTTCGATATGAGCAATAACCGCGCTGCTGTTCTCGAATCCAACTTGCGCCATTGACTTCGCGGCTAATTAGCTCCCTCTAAAAAAACAAGGCGCTCCGTCTCCTCTCAAACCCCAAATTTATCCCGTCTCTAAATGTCTTGCCAGTCCAAAACTTATCTTAAAATAACTCTCCCAAAATAATGCCAGACCGCAAAATTGAGTTCCGGTCATGAGGCTGAGTACCGAAATATACACGTGTGAATTAGCACATCTGAACGAAATTTAATTAGGTACCGAACTGCGCCCTTTGGGAGTTTAAAATCTATAAATGGGGACGCTTTTCAGTTCACTTAAATATTTTATTATCACAAAATATAAAACCAAATCAAAGAAAGCACTTATTACATGTAACATTGCATTGTTTTAAAACTGTTCGCACTTTGGTTCAATAGGTCCGGAACTAATAATTTTTATATAACTATCCACTATGGATGTGGATCTCGTCCGTACCATAGTGATAAAAATTGTCGGATGCTTTGAACATTCCCTTAACAAATTATCTTATAAATTTGACTTGATTTGAAGTATGAGTTGCGCTTAAGTTGACAAAAAACAACCTCTTTAGCTGCATTTTAGATTGATTTGTTTTTTCAACGAAACGAAAGAACCTATTTAAAAATTTTAGACGAACGTTAACTGATAAAGCTCTCGGTCCAACGATAAGAAGCCTTTAGCACTAGCAAAAGCAAATCTTTACTTGAAGTCAGTTTTGATATCCATTTAGATTAGAAAAGCATCATTTATTATGAACTGCTTCTCTAAGGTGCCATTAATTCAACAAAATATTGTTACCGACTAAACCAACGCTAAGTTTCAAGTGCCTTTAATCTGATATTACCCCTTCTGACTACTATTCATTTCTTCCATTAATAATTCTGTTTGCATAATGTTTAGTTCAATAAAGTAGATAACAATACACTAAGAACGGTATTTCGCTGGTAAATGGCGAATGTTTTGGAAATATAGAATTGTTGCCTTTCGGCGAAATAAAGAAAATCAATAAAGTAAAATGTGTATAGTATTATTTACTATTAAAACAAAATAAACACTTGAAAAATCTTACATATACAGACAAAGCACTACATGGAATTGCCTAACAATACGCACCAATAATCATAGCTCAAAAAAAATCCTTATTAAAGATATAAAATAATTATTATCCAATATTCAAAATAGCAGTAATGTTAGAATTCTTAAAAAAATATAATAAAGAGAATATCTGTACACAAGTGCTCAATTGGCTATTAATCAAAAATATACAAATGCAGAAACTCGTAGGTATATCTAAGAAATAATAAAATAGTTAAAAATAAAAACAAAACATTGCGTTTATCTAATCAGTTTTCCGCTTCATTTGGTATAAGTAAATGTTTTTAAAAAATTAACTCATTTATTATTTGAAATTTTATCAAATTAAAGATATTATAACAACAAATAGTCCAGATTATTTCGTTTAAAAAGTAAAGGTAGCAACGTTAAAATACTAATTATACATCACAACATACAAAATAAAAAATAGTAACTAAAGGACACAAAAGTAAAGAATCTGTGTTAGAAGTCGTACGTATAGAAAATAAATTAGGCTGACCCTGACCATTTTAAAGGCAATATAAATTATAGCGAAAAGAAAAATTAAACGCATTTCAGATGTATGACTACTGAAAATAATAAGAAGAATATTATAACAAGAAAAAATAAAAAACAGCAACAGACCAACTAAAAAATGATGCGCAAATAGTATGTGATGATGAAAAGGAGGCAAACAGGTAATCAAATATAAAACATGGGGCTGGCGAAGAGATTGCTCTGTAAACAATACCAGAACGAACTTAAAAATTCGAAATCGAATATCTCGAAAATTATTCGACATAGAATTTTTTCGACTTCATTTTCGAATTCAGCGTCTCCAGACACACAGACAGACAGACAGGATGATTATCTCATTAACTTTCTACTATAAGCTCCGCTGTAGAAAGTTAATAAACAAACACTTCAAAACACAATTATGCAGTGCTGAACTAGAAAAGTAAAACTGATCTCTAAATTCAAAAAAAACTAGCTGTTTTTCTACTGTAACAAATGTATTTTATACCTCTATAAGCATTACATATCACTCCTCCAATATATTTGTTAAGATAAATATATCGTCTTTTATTTTTTAGCTTTATATTCTGCAAGAAAACCCCGCAGGCTTCGTCGACGAAGCCTGATCTAGATGCCAGGCAGTCGTGTAAAACATTCCCATGTTTTGCGTACATTTAACACTGCAAACAATAAAAACATTGGAGGACATGAAAACTTTCATATTTGAGCATTACAAATGCCACCAATGTAATTTAGCATTGATGTCACGGTGTTTATTAAAGAGGAGTAAACACAATACAAACCAAACAGCATAACAACAATCATCATCTGGTTTTCTGCGACAATAATCAAAATATTTAAATAATTCAAAAACGGTTAAAGTTAGAATTAGAAATATAGTTGTGAATCTGGTGTGCAAGTTTCAAGGAAATCGGTTGAAGCGTCTAGGAGGAGATAGAATTATAAGTTTAGAAAGATAGGGAGATAAGACAAAGATTACTTAAAGATTCTTATAATTTCAATTCATCAATCATATTGTTCTACATACCCAATTTGATGAAATTTTCATGCATTGGTGTTATTAAATTATTTCCTGGGTATTTTCTGAATTTTTTTACCATGTCTATATCTTTTATTTATGTATTATCTATCTCCATTACTTTTATTTCTAAATCTTACTATATATTTCAATATTTGTTATTTATGTCATTAATCAATATGTAATAATTTATCTCTAGTCAATGCAAATTCCTTCTAATATTTCTCTTTCGTGTCACTTAATATTATATTTTATTGTAATTTAATTTCCCACAGTATTTTTGTTCTTTTATCTATCTCCAAGATAGATTAAATGTAAAATACCGCAAAGTAACAACTACCTAAAAACAAATATATTAGAAGAATTGTAGAAAAAGAAATAATTCCTAGCCAAAAAAATGCAAATAGTAATGTTTGTGTCACATACTTAGAATGAAAGAAATCAATTATCTGAAACGAAGCTAAACATGAACAGAGACAAAACTCCAAACAGAATACTAAAAAAACAAAGCAAAAATAAAAAAGGGAAGAACAGGTAATAACCTCCTAGCTTTTTTAAGGTCTGTCCAAAATATTTTTTTGTAAATGTTAATATAATTAAAAGCAATTTGCAGGACCACGATGTTACCTGATAGCTGCTTAGAGTGGACTGTAACGCATATGCGTGAAGAGGACTTCTTCGATCGGATCAGTTGAGAGCTAGACGCTGGTTAATAAATATGTGTAGTGTGTGATTGTCATATCTGCAATAACTGCGCGAGTATAGCATCAAATCTGCAACAAATTTTATGCGGAACCGAAAAATTTACCTACATAAACTATTCAGATAATTCAAATGATTTTCAGTAGGAGTACAATGGATAGATCAGAGAAGATCGGAAATTTGTTAAAAGTGGTCGACGTTTTGCAAGACAAGCCAAGAACAGAATACCAGAATACTACTGTGTACAAATATAACCCGGAATTTTGTTATAATTTTTGAAATCCTTATTTATCCTTAAAAATCTATTTCATCGCCTTCGAAGTAATCCCCCTCGGCTGCAATGCACTTATGCCAGCGAATTTTCCACTTATCAAAACACTTTGAAAAGTCCTGTTTCGGTATGGCGTTCAGCACCTTCTTCGATTCGGCTTGAATCTCTTCTATCGTGTCAAAACGGTGTCCCCGGAGCGGTCTTTTCATTTTGCTGAATAGCCAGAAGTCACATGGAGCTAAATCAGGCGAATACAGCGGTTGCGGAACGATATGGGTGGAATTTTTAGCGAAATGGTCACGAATAAATTGAGGGTTTTTGGAACAAAACGAGATTTGACTTTTTTGAGGCACACAACTTCCTTCAAAATGGTTTTGACTGATCCATTTGAAATACCAACGATGTCAGCAAGCTCTCTAGTTGTCAATCGACGATTTTGGAGCACCAGTTCCTTAATTTTTGCGACGTGCTGTTCGTCAGTTGATGTCCTTGGACGTCTTTGATGTGGTTCGTCTTCAGTAGTATATTGAACATGTACGAGCTACAATTAAGAGTCGACAACCAGCAGTTCAAGGATGAAAAGATAATTTAAGATTTCAAAAACTAGAGTATATGAAATTCTAACATAATATTTGAAGATAAAACATACCACATTAGAAAAAATAATGTAGTAAAGTTGTTTTAACTTACTGTAGATTGCTCTCAATAAATAAATAAATAATAAATAAAGATGTTTTACACCTGATTGAAACCAATGTCACGAAACATATACCAAGACAAGCCTTTGTAGAATGTTTTAAACAAAGAAGCTTTAAAATATATAAATTTTTTTGTTGTTGTCACTGTAATTTTTTAACTGTGAATCTTAATGTTTTAGGGATAATCATGTAAATCCTAAATCGTATGTTTTTCTCCTGGTTAACGCAGAAAATTTTGTAAAGTTCTTTTAATTATTTTTCTCCTCTCTTCTTCTTTCAACATTGCAAGACCTTACAATAATAGAATTATTCTATTCCGTTCTTCCTCTTGCTCTTTTTTGTATATTATTTTTGAGTTAAAATATCTTGATCTGCCTTTTTAATATATTTATGAAACATTGTTACATTTACATTCTCCTTTTTACTGCGTATTTGTAGGTGCGTTTTTATTTTTACACTTCCCTTATTACCTCTCTACCAATCAACTAACAATCATACTCATTTTTGATAAAAATTTATATTCATATTATTGTAATAGCAGTTATAATAATAAAAAAATATACCTGATAATAATAAAAAAAAAAAGTATATAGGACAGTGTAAATTAACCAAGAAAAGATTAATAAAAAATGTAAATACATATAAATATACTAACATAATTAAAATATAAAAATGATAACAATTTATGTTATCAAATTAATAACAACCTATCCAAAAAAAAAAGTACACAACTTACCTAAATTTAAATATAAACATTCAATCTACGATGCACTGGGCTGTTAAAATAGACACTAACAAAATATGTAAAAATTAGTAATTCAAACTGGTAAATTAAATTCTACGAAAAATGCTAAACTACCTTTAGCTATATAATAATTTTAAACAACTGTGGGTAGTTTAGTATTGTTTGACACCATGCTACGCTTATTGGATGCAAAGTTCTGGATGCGTTCAGCCGCAAACGTATAATAAGCTAGGCTGTCCATGACACTTCGCAACGAGAAATAATTGCATGTTTAAAAATACAACAAACCGTGTTATTACTCAATTAAAAAAATAAACGATTGGCATTGACAAGACTTAGCCTTTCAAGAATTTTAGAACGAACAAAAGAAATAGCGATAAATATAAAGTTGAGAGGCGCTTTGTTAAGAAGACACCTTTGCTGACGTATTTCCATAACGATCATTGATAGAATTAGACAACAAAAATACCATCCAGGCCAAATGACATTTGGCAGTCCGTCATTTTCTTCTGTTAAAAGCTGTTAAAGCCAATTTAGTGATAGTAGCTGAACCTAAATGTAGAAGTATCTATGCAATTGATTAAATAATAAATTTATATGACAGACTGCAAAATATTGGGCAATTACCGTAATGATGTGGGGTGCCATTTGATATGGTAGCAGATCACGTTTAATTTTGCACTATGGCAGCGTAAATACCCCCAAACATATTAAAACTTTGAGTAATAAACTTCTACCTGTATTAATAATAACATTTTCGTTAAGAAACAGAAGGCTAGCACCTCTTCTTATCAAGAGCGTGCAACTATCGTGTGATAAAGAAACAACAAATTCGACTTTGCTTGGACATCAGAAATATAAATCATAATGCAACAAGAACATCAAACTATAGTTCAGGTTTGAAGTAAAAAAACAAATGCAACAAGAAAAGGGAAACGTATATCAAACATTTGAGCAATGGGACAGCAGAAAAGCATGTTAAATGCAAGTATCCGTCAAATAAAAAAAAGACTACTGAAGCAAACTTACAAAAGAATAGAAAGGAATTTATACGGTCTATGCTAATAAAAGAAAACACGATATTAATCAAAACAAAAAAAAAACGCAAGCAACATACGAGAAAGCATATAGAGATTGCTTCAAAGACTTGGAAAAGAAATAAAATAACGGAACATTCGAAGGCTCGATGGTCCAAAATACACAACGGAAGAAACTGTCAAAAACAGTAAGAAAATTAAAAAATAGGAAATCTCTGAACCAGGCCGTATACCAAACGAACTCAAATACGGAAAAACTGATCTACATAAAAAACTGACAAAACTCATTAAACTTGTACTAAATAATAAAAATATACCAGGTGCATGGTAGAGTAGCATTACGATACCTATTTTTCAGAAGAAAAATAAGACAAGCCCCGAAAACGACACGGAAATAGCACTCTTTAGTACAACAACCCTGAAGCATATTGAAATCAATAATAGTCAACAGAATATAGTCATGCGAAGAACAGCAAGACTTCCAAAACAGCAGATCTACCACCATTGCAATATTCGTTATACATCAACTCTCAGAAAAAGCTATTGAATACAATAAACCTGAGTATAGAGCACTTTCTCTTGATCGGGCATTTTATGTTTTTCAATATTTTAAAGTTGGGTTTTATTATACTACCAGATGGTGTAGTATAAGGTGTTACATTTGCCACGGTAGTTGCTCTCGATGATTTCTGTTTACAAAAAAAAAACAAAAATAGCAATAACTGAAAATGATCCCATTTAATCAGTCATAACTTTTGTACATTACCAGATTGACACCTGAAATTTCGCACACACTTGCACAACATTATTAACTCTGTTGTGACGGAATATACGACTAATGGCTTACTTTATAACAGAATGGCAAATGAGTTTGTCAAATATTCCATTTTTGGACTTTTTGATGTGACAAAGATGTGACACATTAATGTAATTACGTTGGCCATGATCACTATGAGTAATGTAGATGGTTGCAAAAAACCGGGATCGCTGAAAATTAAAATTTTCCATTTTCGACTTGGCAAGGCCACTCACTTTAAAGTACTGTATCTCCTGGCACACACGTAGTATGTACTCATGTGTAGTATAGTTGGAAAGCCATTGCTTTGTTTATTATTACCAAATGCACAACAATGTCAGTGTTTAAATATAGGGTTTTCAATTAAGAGCGCTCGAACTTTAAATTTAAATAAAACAAGTTATGTATATCATTAAAAAAAGTTATTTAAAAGAGTATTAGATTACATTACGTATGGAATATGATATCGGCCAAATGGCCACCACACCTTTGCGAGAGGTCCAATTTTCGATGACTCGACCGTATAAATCGGGTTCGATATCATTGATGGCATTGGTTATGTTGACTTTTAAGTCATCAATCTTCTGCGGCTTAGATACGTAGATCCGTTATTTAACGTAGCCCCACAAGAAAAAGTCTAATGGCGTTAAATCACACGATCTCCGTGGCCAGTCAACGTCGCCGAAAGACGAGGTAACCACGCCGTCAAATTTGTCTTGCAGAAGATCCATTGTTGCTGTGTGACATGTAGCGCCGTCTTGTTAGAACCACATGTCGTCGAGAAACATATCTTCCAATTTTGGCCTATTTTTGGTTATCATCAAATGAGCCAACGACCCCGCCAGACCAAAATTCACAGTAAACAGTGACTTTTCATGGATACATTTGCATCTGATGGGTCTCACGTGGATTGTTGTCTCCTCAAATGCGACAATTTTCCTTGTTGACAGCCATTCATCCAAAAATTGTACTCGTCGCTGAAAATGATTTTCCGTCCGAAATCGAGGTCCACTTCCAACTGCTACAGAGCCCAGTCAGCGAACGCTCGACGCTGCCTATGGTCGTTTACCTTCAGTTCCTGGGTTAATTGAATTGTGTACTATGCAGGCCCAAGTCGCGACGCAAAATTCTCCAAGTTGAGGTCTGCGAAAGACCAAGTTCTTGGGCGCGACGAAAAATTGACTGCTTCGGGTTATTCTGCACACTTACATTTGGAAGACGTACGGGTGTTGTTTGATTGTTTACCGAACCAGTTGATTCGAAATTAATCGACTCAACAGGACGATTGTATACATCCTAAAAATCACGTAGCGCACGAAAAGTAACTCGAACCGAGCACTCATTTTAATAGTAATGTTTAATGATTTACACGCGTTGCTCAACACTGTAACTTTCCATGATAATTTTTCCAACGTTAATTACTATAATCTCAAAATGTGACAGCTGTAGCTTAACAAACATGGCCGCTCTACACTGTCAAAATTCGAACGCCCCTATTGGAAAACCATTTATAAGAAGAGTATGGAAGCATTGCACCGATTGCCCGCACTTTACCATTACCGAAAAAATGTGTGATAAGCGTCACAAAATTTGTACTACTTAATATTTTCGAAATTGGAGATGGGACCATTATAGCAAGCCTTCTCAGGAATAAAAAACAACAAAACTTGATGACAGTTATTATATCGAAGGTCACTGAACCTTAAACACTCGTTCTTATTACTACGTTTCATATTTAATTAGTTTACGTTTATACATTTTCCAACTCTTACATGGCCTGTTCCATTTTCATTAAAAATACACAAGGTTGCCCTTTTGCTAGGAAGAATTCTACTGTCGACTGGGGATTTATGATATAATAAAACCCAACTTTAAAAATTTAAAAAAAATAAAATGTCCGATCAAGAAAGAAAAGCTCAATGTCTCTCAAGTACATGGGAATCGACGTCTTATACGACAAAAGATAAGTCAGCAATTTCAAGACGCAAACTGTCAAAGCAGCAAGATTGTATAGAAAAATAAGGACATAAACATAGAATCCAACGTCAAAATATATCTATAACCTGCATCTGCCTATTTATGTCGTACGCAATAGAAACCAAAACAGACACATCAATAACGAAAAGAATGCTACCGCACAGCCGAAATAAAATAATTAAAACAAATAACAGGTATAACACTAACCAATAAAGATTCGATAAAGATGTAACATACAATATGTTGGAAGATAAACGTTAAAACGCCGAAGAAGCTAGAAACTACCAGAACAATAGGTGGAAAAATAGCTGTATCTCGCAACGTCGCAAGTTCAAGATTAAGGAATTGAAAATAATATAACAGGTCACTGAACCTAAAACAAATTCGATTTTTGATATGATCGGAGCAGTCTTCAGACTTAAACCTACGGTACATTATTCAACAAAACATCACAATTTTCTAGCAAAAAAATCAAAATAGTAGCAGCGGTAGCAGAAAAACGGCAGACTATACCTAAAAACGATAAATATTTCATCAATACCATGCTCTAGAGATTAAAGGTATTGTATAATAGTAAAACAAATTTAACTAAATATTAATTATTATAGGTAATGTCATACTAACAAATTTTATTGTTCAAAAATTTTGTGTTTGTCTGTTTTATTTTGAAGCGCTATTATACCGTTCTAAACCAAACAAAATATGACGGCTACTATAATAAAATATTCAATAACCCAGGAACTGTAAAGGAAACAAAACAACTCCTAGTAATTAAAAAGTACCGAAAGCAAGACGAACACTCCTGAATATCTACAGAATCCTTCCCCTTTTCGAACCAAACTTCACACAAAATTTGATGGAACCTGTTAACGCCTGTAGGAGATTTTGTACTTACATACATCTTGACAGACAGACAAATAAACATCAAAGCCATTCTAAAAAGTAAGAAATTAAAATCTAATTAACAATATTTTTACTAACAAAATCTAAAACTCTGTAAATACACTACTGTTGCGTTAAAATGTAGAAATAATTTAAATAATTAAGCGTATATAAAACATTTTAATTTAGCTTCACATATTTTCCCTATAATTGCAGATAAGATTAATTGCACTTTTTGAAAGTTCCACGTGCATTAGATAAAGATCAAAAAATAAAAATACAAAAATACCTTAGCAACAATAATCTTAATCCTAAAAAACACATTGAAACATGCATAAAACAAATATTTCAAGGACAATAGACAAAAACAACTACAGAGAGTTGACTGTTCCTTTGCAAGTTCACAAGTGACAGATTACAGAATAACAAATTAGACTTTTATAAATGGTTCTGATTTTAAAACAACCTAACTGTTCTATTTTTGCCCTTAGTAGTTAGTGCAAAAAAGACGCCAAACTTGAATCGGGCGGTATTTTTTTGTTTTGAAGTTGGTAGGCCTGTTCTTACCTTTTTTGTTATCTATTATCATTACTATTAATTTAGCATCGATTGTTTTTCTACCATATCAGTTTGTTTTGATTCATTTTTGTAAATGGAACAGTTTACAACGGAGCAATGTGTTTTATTGTTGAAACATTTTACCAGAAAGGTGAAAGTATTACGTAAACAGTGCGAATTGGTTGTGGAAAGACTAGCAGTGGACAAAAATTTAGCAAGAAAATAATAAAAGTATGTTAGATACAACTGCTTTCGTAAATTTGAACAATTTATTGAATTTTCAAATTCAGTGCCTCTTTTTGAACACCCTTTACATAAGTAATTAAGTAAATTGGAATAAGTCAGACATAAGAAAAGTCAGTTTTATCTATTTAATTCAAGTTTCATAGTTTGAAATTTCCTGGTGACGTAATAGGATAAGAGCGGGTCTTATTGGTTGCAGCTGTTTACCTATCCTTTTATTAGTATTGCTTTCCTTTATCCACTTATGGAGATTATAGTTCTTAATCTTTTAGATTAATTCTAACTCAAAAATTACATTTTTAGTAGAATAGTCCATTATCAAAGATTTTACTCTATACAATGGCTGAAAGTTATATTTTTATATTGATAAACTGTTAGTATCTCTAAGACACCAAAAAACTAATCTTAATTACTAAGATTAAAATAAAAAGCAATTATAAATAATAGAAAAGTATTGCACACTTCACATATTCGTCTTAAAATACAGCAGCCTTTTAAAAGCATTTTAATATTGAAAAAGCTCGAGCAAAAAATTAAAAAACACAAAACTGAGCTTTCCCTATAGAAACGTTTCTTTTAATTCCGAGAACGGCATTTTAAATAATTCAGTAATTTGTTTCATTACAGATTTAATTAATGTTTGCTCGGGCGTGACGCCGCCTAATTTCTCCCCTTATTTACACTACATCACGCCTGTGCGTGGTTGCAGCGTTTCTTCGGTTATTTTGTTAAAAGTAATATCGGACACGCAATAGCGATTGCAGTGCAGCCCATCTAATCTAAGCTCCGTATCGATTTTGGATCGCAGGCAAACACAGCTGCCGCTAATAATTCAATTACACCGTGCTGGCGATAAATAGTGGATCATCTCCAACAGCGAGCGCACTCAATAACTCGTCAACTTACTCTGACTCGTTGTTTTCGAAGATGAGCCGTCCCTCGGCGGCCTCGTAATCCTTGCCTGCTTTGGCCGTCCCGTCCTTAGTCCAGTAGGGAATACAAACTCGGCCGCGCGCCCCGGAGCACCGAACCACCTTCAGCTCGTACGTTCCCACGCTCTCGACGATGTCGTGGTTGCAAGCAGCGAACTTGAAAAGGCCGCCGTGGTCGTCGTCGAGGATGATGACGGTCGCCAGAGTTGGGGACATTAGAGAACCGTGCGGCTGCGATGAGCTCAGGCGCACGTAGAAATGCTCGTCTGCCTCGAACACGTCGTCGTCGATCACCTCCAGGACAATGCGTTTCTCTTTCTCGCCGGGGCCGAAGTGGAGAGTCCCCTTGGCAGCCACGTAATCGCTCCCGGAGGTGGCGGTGCCGTCCTCGGTGCAGTACTGCACGGATAAGGGGCCGTCCAGGTCCCCCGACCTCATAACGCGCACCTCGAAGTTGCCGCAGCTCTCTAGCACGGTATATTTGTTGGGCTCAAAGAAGACGCGGCTTCCTGTGGGGTTGAACTCTGCGGTCCCCGACTCCCGGCGGATTTCCGCTTTGACTTCGCTCAAGTCGCTTTGCGCTCGCTCGGAGATGCGCCGCAGAAGGTCGCCGCTTCCCATCAACTTCCTGGTGGCCTGAATGCGATAGAAGGCGCGAGACTTAGGCCCGCGGTTCAGCACCAGCTCGTGCGCCATCCTTTCGAGGGTATCCATGTCGCAATTGGGGTGTTGGCGGCGCAACTCTTTAAAAGCGGCCACGTACTCTTGCTTCACCTCCTCGTGAATATCATCCAACTCCAGATCAGTTTGACCCATCTCCAGCGAGTCCGCGCCTTCGGCTTGCACAATCACGCCTCGTACATTCATCCGGTAGCTCTTGCGGATGTACTTGTACATTCGCCGGTCGGCAGCATAGGCCGTCAGGACGGTTGTTGGGAAGAACATGAAGGTGAGAACGGCTTCCCAGACCTCCACCTCGCCGGGAGAAATAATCGCCAGAATAATATACAGCCACACGTAAGCAAAGACAGACCAAGCGGCCGTGACGAAGAAGACCCGCAAGTGCTTTATCTTGCGCACCTCGCCATTGGGAATGACCGAGACGCATATGGCTATGATCACGAACAGATTGTAAGCAGCCGATCCCACGATGGTGCTAGGCCCTAGCTCGCCAGCCTGAAACTCCTTCGCCCAGATCTCGATGACCGATAACAGAATTTCGGGAGCGCTGGACCCCAGGGCCATGAGGGTCAGGTTGGCGACGGTCTCGTTCCACACGCGCACCACGACAATGTTCCGGTCGCCGTTAGGCTTCTTGACGGAGACTTCGCGCTCCTGAGAAGTGATCACTTCGATAGCGGCCATGAAACGGTCCGATATAATCGACACCCCGATGAAGAGGTACATCAGCACCAAGGAGTAGATAAAGCCGCGGCCAACCCTATCCGTGATGGAGACATTCACCAGGGGCTTCCAGCAGGGCAGCAGCAGCCCGTCGACGCAGGCGATGCTATAATTGCGCCCCTCCCCCATGACGATCTTCGGATCGCGAGACGCTCTCGAGCTCTACATGCCACGCGGCCACGCCGAGCGCCGGGGAGAAACTGGCGACGGCGACGGCGACGGCCAAACCCCCAGCTGACGTCGCGCACGCTCCAAAATCCTAGTATTGAGCTCTCATTATAACAATATTGCATTCTATTCCTGCAGCCTATCGGCGGCAGATTTTAAAATAAAAAGATAATAGCGGGCAAGGACACGCTGCAGCGCTGCCGACTCCCGGTGCGTCACGGCGGCGACCTGCTAAAATTGCCGAAGCGACGCCACGCCTACGAGCCCGCCACTGAATCATACGCGAATTTTCATTTAAACGCTTTCGGACGTGGTAGGGTTAATAATGCGAATAAGCGCGGCTCCAGCGCACTGGCCGACGCGTGTTACGCTGACCCAGAAAACAATAGTCTAGTTAATTTCTAGATGCCCCCGTGAAACTTAAAACCGGAACTGTTCTAATAACTCAACGACTTACTTCACTCTGAAAAATAGAAAGCACATACGCTCCAAATGCGTTAATCTGCTTAACCATTCATACCGCGTCTTACAGCATACCAATTACCGCACACATATCGTAGGATGACATAACCAGGTCCTAATTAAGGTTTTTGGCATCCTAGACTAACAATTTTTCATCCGTCTTCCCTCAAACTTTTGCATATTTAGCATGTTACCAAATTACAAAAAAAAATGATTGTTTAGATAAAACATTTATTTGATTTCTCAATTTTCGTCACATACATACACTACAATATAATGTTCACTTATATCCACGCATCAATGAAGAAAAATGAAAACAAGTGCTCATTTCATCTAAAAATTTTACTGAAAAAACATTTCTTTTTCCGACATTTGGAATTAGAAAACCTATGGGCTATGTCATGGAAAGAAAGCCTGTAGAAACTCACTCTCAATAAGTAAAAGTGCAATGCCCGTCATTTTTTCTTATTTTAATGTTAAAAATATTTAACTTTCTTAAGAGTTGGAAAGGATCGTTCTCCAGTACTCACATACTTAGAAATATTCTTAGTACGATGGCAGTACTGGGAAAAATAGAATCTACATCCCATGATTTAAATAACGCTAGGAGCTTTTGTGGTTTAAATTATATTTTTGGTTTAGTATTTTTATCTTCTTTCTCATTACTTTTATTAATTCTTTGAAATACTGCTAAATGGACACTTTCCTCAGTTTAGATGATGTTTTATCCAAATCAGAAGCTTACTTTTCCAACAGCTAATTTCCCTCTGCCATATCCATTTAAGTGATTTCCCATGGAAATCCAAAATCCTAGTATTTCTGTATAGATTGTTCTTCTTCGTACTGAGTTGAGCTTTAGAGAATCAATTGCAGCGTAATGGGTTTCTAAAACAAAAGACTGTCGTCCAAAATATGATAATTTTTATCTTTATTTTTGTCTAAAGAAACTTTTGGCTTCTTCTTATAATGTTTGTTTTGTAAACGTCAGTTTCGCACATCAATTTGCTTTGTTTTCTAGCCTTGAAAACTCATCTCTGTTTGGAAGAGTGTTTCGGAAAGCTTCTGAAGTAGTGTATACACTAATGGGCTTCGTTGCATCTGTCCTTTCTTCTTAAAGCCTTTCACTTTTCGAGACTTTACAAGAAAATTGTTCCAAAAACATTCCATTAGTACCATTTCTAGACGTCAGTTTTCCCATAATCACATTGCTTTAGACTGTGCGTCCTTAGTCTGACCATTATTATGAGTAATGTGTGTCAGGAAATCAAAAACCTCCTAGTACGATTTGTATAATGCTTGACTGGCATTAGCAGGGCCACTCCTTTGAGTTACCGACAAGGTTTTTAAAAATAGGGATTCCTTTTTAAAGTGGGACTGCAAGATATCCCATCTTTTGGTTGAATAACTAAAAAAATTATAAATTTATTGTTCTAAAGAAAGAAACATTTGTCAAAAATGAAACATATTTTTACTATGCCTGGTAAGACTGGGCACTGCGGATATCTCTTGTTTGTTGCAGGTATTATGGATTGTGTACTAATAGTAAAGTGAGATATGATTGTGAACGTTGTGCAGGTGTAGTGGTCACCAGTATACCCCACCTAACAAGATTTCAAAGAGATCTAATTGTTGGTGCAGCATTTGTGAGCAAATCAGCTACGTTATACGGTGTAACACAAGGCATGGTTTCTAAAGTCATGACTGCATACCTAGTGCACGGTAAAACAGGGCCGGCGAAACATGATAATAGTCGAAAGACGAAGCTGCAGTATAGGAACCGCTAGGCCTTGTAGAGTATTGTGACGTCGCAAAAGAAAACAACGACCGAGAAAGTGACTACAAAACTTAATAAGCACGTAAACACCTTAGTGTCATCCAAAAAAGTAAGACGGGTGCTGCATAAAATAGGTATCCACGGGCGCGTTGCTATTTCCAAGCCCCTAATAACAGACACGAACGCTCAAAGGCGACATGTATGGTGCAATGCCCACAAAAACTGGACACTTTGCCCTCTTCCCCAACACTCAACGCGTGTTTGTCTGGCGAACACCCTTAACCTGAAGCACTCGACTGTCAAACATGTTGACGGCTTTATTATAGTCTAAAGTGCTATATTATGGTATTCGGCAGCCTTCTCCCCATGTCACATTACATGGTCGGGTCACAGCAACAGTAACCAAGTCTACCCAATGGTCCAAACTTTATTGTCAGACGAGAATTCCGTATTTACACCTGTTCAAGAGTGGTTTCAAAAGCATGCTGATAAGCTTTAACATCTTCCCTGGCCCGCCCGGTGCCCAGATCTAAATATCACCGAGCTTCTGTGGACTGTTTTGGAAAACATAGTGCGGCGTCGATTTTCACCTCCTTCGTCTACACCTGAGCTGGAGGCTGTGCTGCAAGAGCAATGGCTTCAAATTTCACTCACCACTATTTAGGTGGACCAACACCGTATTAATACAAGGTGTTCCGATTTCCACAAGTGTTTTCATTATTTTGTCCAATACCTATAGTTGTAAAAAATAGCTTACGCAAGGAATGTTTGTAGCCAGGAGTTTTACTTTTTTTATTCCAACCTAAAGACCTTTGTAGAATCCAGACATGTTACTAACATTTTTGTAGCTCTGTCCTTTAGATTTATTTAGATAAAAACGTACAAAATATGTGGTCGACATCATGGAATTCGCCATATCTTCACCTTTATAGCCACAGTTAGAAATAAGCGTCAAAAATCAGTCAACAGAAATTCTCACAACTAATACGTAGCGTCTCACAAGAACTACTTGGTCTGCATACGACACATCTGGCGTTGAGTCCACAATTATAGAATAATATTTAGCATTTAGTGTCTTTTGGACAATATCTGCCTTAAATTGGTCCGCCAACTGTACAGTAAATTTACTGATAATTGTACTTGATAAACATGGGGGAACATCTCCTTCTTTATTTCCAAATTTTGCTACAAGTTCGATCATAAAAGGATCGAATTGAGTTCAGTTCTACACACCATATTTTATAGAGCCTAATATTTCATTATTGCCATAAATTAACAGTTCACGGAAAGCTAAAAACTGTACAACTTCAACAACTCTTAAGAAAACATACAAATCTACTTTCATCTACTGTTTTACTGTTTTACAATCCAAATCTACTCTTTGTGAAACTCGACCGCTACTAATAAATTTTAAAGTGCGTATTCAGAGTTGATTTGCCGTCAACTGCTCAACAATCATTTAAATACCAGATGAAGAAGCATGCCAAGAGTTCTTTGATTCAAAACCATCCGAGTGGTACTTCGACCGGATCCGAAAACGTACAGATCGATGGAAAAGGATCGTAGAGAATGGTGGTCTCTATTTCGAAGAATAGTTTTAGGCTTCTGCACCTGAAAGGAAAGCCTAATGAAATCGGTGCGGATGTCTATCTGTCCGTCGCGACTTTCAACTCGAGAACTACTGAACCTAAAGACGTAAGGTGGGGTATCATTGGAAAGCACAAGGCCTACGGGGTTTACATCCGCGAGTTCGCATAGGTGGGATGTTTTACAATAATGCAATAAGGGTTTTTTAGCAGACCCAGCTTCCAAGCCGGAGGCCAGCTTCTATTTCTGTCATTTCTGACATCTGTCACGCCTTAAACGAGGATTATATTTTTTTTCAATGTCTGATTGGTCGCGAAATGAAAATCACAGTCAGAATCAAGAAAATTTTATATGGAACAATGTGATACAACATTAAGATACTTTTCGACGTAATCGCCGTTCCGATTCATACATTTATCGTAGCGTGGTACCAATTTTCCAATACCTTCATCATAGAAAGCAGCCGCTTGTGTTTTCAGCCAATTCTGTACGCTGGTCTGCAGCTCATTATCTGTGGCGAAATTTTGTCCTCCTAACCAGCGTTTCATGTGGGCAAAGAGAGAAAATCTAAGGGAGCGAAGTCAGGACTGTATGGTGGATGATCAAAAACTTTCCAGTGTGTGAATGCATCCACTGTTTGGATTGCTCTTTCGTTTCTTCAGTTTCGTAATGGACCCATGTCTCCTGCCCTGTGACAATTTTGTCCAAAAATGGTCGTTATGGTAGCGCGTTAATGCGGTGCCCATTCGCTGAGTCTTGTGATGGTCAGACAGCATCTTGGGAACCCATCTCGCGCACATTTTACGGTACTCGAGTCTTTCACTCACAATGGTATAGAGAGCTGACCGTGAAATTTCCGGAAACAAATCACTCAACCCAGAAATGGTGAACCGACGATTTCCGCGAATGGCCTGATCCACGCGCTGAACAAGATCATCGGTTGGCACTGGCTTCCTTCCCTGGCCGCCTGCATCATGAACATCCGTGCGTCCAGCATCAAAGTTCCTGCACCATTTCCGCACTTTGCTGTCACTCATGAACGTTTCTTCGTACGCTTTACTCATTCGTCTATGAATTTCAGCTGCATTGCTTCCTTCAACATGCAGAAATCGAATGACTTAACGCAATTCACATTTGACGAGAGAGTCTATTTTTCAAAGCATATTTATGTGCTCCCTACGTACTCAGAAATGACAACCGCGAATCGACGCGTTCCCCGGGTCTACTACAGACACAGCGCAAGACGTCTGCGCACAGACCTAGCAGATTTTCCCCGAAGCTTTCCTTTAGTGACCAATCGGACCTTGAAAAAAAATAGCCCTCGTAATTTTTGATCTGTGATAGATAGACATAACGTTTTCGACTAAGGACCATAAGTTAAGTCCAGACGCCAAAAATCAGCCTGATCGAAAAATCTCGAGACCTGCTTGACTGGAAGTGACCGCAAATTTTTGTTTATGTATAGAAGCCCCGGATATTGGTAGAAAAGGAGTTCCACGTCCGTACTGTTTGTTTTGAAATAAGTTCATCCATAAAAATTGGTTTCATCGCAAACGTTGCAGAACTTTTAGGACAACCTATAGTTCACCGTTGTCATTCACAAATACAAAACTACAGGGTGTAGCAGAGCTATATATATAAATTGTAAATCATGCTCAAAATCGCTCAGAATTGATGGTAGCTACCCAATTTCCTTCTTCAAAAGTAAGACCCGATGTTCCCAGTCGTGACACAGCCTACCAAAATGTTGATTATTATGCAGTGGCTTCTGGTGAGTCGTCTTTGGGTTGTAATCACTCTAATATCGTAAGTTTTACTCTAAAATTTTAATCATTTCTTAACATGCCACAATTCGACTCTATCAATCACGTTCTAACAATTCTTGAGTAACGACCATATTGTACAGATAAAGGCGAAGGTCTTCTTGAAGAATTCGTCGCACAAAGCGATCATAGAGCCGAAGTCAAAATTGAACGCGTGATTACTTCTGTTTTCGAGTATTAGACCAATGTCTTCCGGAAAGAAATCCTGTTTCCCTAAAGTTGTTTACCCACCAAATAATCGATTTTCAATCCGAAACTTCTTGGCGAGGAAGATATTGCAACATGCAGTAAACAAATTAACACTAAACATAAAAAATGCTTCGTCATATCAAAAACGCAACAACCATCATATATATTCCCAAGATAATTATTTGGAAAAAACAATTATAAGTAATTAAGATTTGATAATTTTAAAAACAAATTTCTTGACTATTTAGATACCATCTCGTATATTGCGTTATTGGTGAATATTTTTTATTTACATTAAAAAGTAGGAAACAAACTTAAAGAGTAAAAAAGTGATTCTGCAGAAATATATAAACAAGGGTACGGAAATAGAAATTACGTATAAGCAAAATGTACTAACTACATAAATTATGCAGGTTCTTACGTCATTTTACAGTTTCAAAATTAAGCAATATCAATACAAGATTGACAGAGGCGGAACTATTAAATAATCTACTTATTCTCCATATTTTAGTCCATTAGATTTTTACTCGTGGGATCATAAGAGGAATGCTATATATAGAACTAATGCTTTGAAAGTATTGTTAGAACAATTTTAAATAATTTGCAGAAACATGCAGAAATTATTTAGAATTTTTGAGTATGTACAAGTATTAAATAATGTAATACACAAAAAAATATTCCTAAGATCAACAATAATCATATCATAGAATATTAATTTTTCTTTATATCTTTACGAATTAGTGCATTATCTGAAATTTATTTCATGATTTAGTTATATTTCGATAAAAATAATTTGATGATATTTTTACTTACATTTTACAGTATAATAAACCCTTACCATTTGTCACATTAAGTCGTTTACTAAAATATATAACCACCTATAAAATAAGTTGCCCAAGCAATACAGGGTGTGTCAAAAAGAATAACCGATTTAAAAAACTCATAATTATTCAGCTTTTAATCCGTTTTGGTCATACAATGTACTATTAGAAAGAGTAAATTGTCGAGTTTCACGCGATTGTTGATAGGTAGCACCAGCGCGCTTCATTCACCTTCCACTACAGTGTTTATCAAGATGGCGACTGGACAATAAAAATTATTTCGTGTCTACGCTTCGCAAA
Source organism: Sinelater perroti (assembly GCA_036346155.1). Classification (NCBI taxonomy): domain Eukaryota; kingdom Metazoa; phylum Arthropoda; class Insecta; order Coleoptera; family Elateridae; genus Sinelater; species Sinelater perroti. Next base: position 2,947,138 of record JARFIY010000276.1, read on the forward strand.
GTGCGAATCTGTAACAACTGTTCAACGTGATTTATTGAACCTCCTATGCGATGGTATAGACAATTCCAAGGCGTGGGTTGCCTATGTAAAAGAAAATCCAATGGTAGCTCCCGTGTGTCAAACGAAAATGTAGAGCGCACAGGATTCAATTAAAGCACGCTTTTCATGCAGTTGACAAACAACAACATGTCAAATTGTGTAAATTCATACCCGACAAGGTGACAGAAAATGACAATCTTATATCACGCTTAGTACTTTTTGACGAAGTTACTTTTCATTTAAGTAGTAAGAAGTTCATTAGTTCATAATGTAAATATTTTAAATCGGATGATTCTTTTTGAAACACCCTGTGCTTTTAAGGGCTCAAAACATATATACGTAACTTTAGACATGCAATTCCATCCTTTAAATCTGCTATATAATTTACAACTCAATCGGCATTTGAGGTGCAATAAAGTACAAACTTTTGGAGTTTAAAAGTTGGTCGAATATTACGTAACGTTGTTTTACGATTCGATAAATTCAAACATGTTCGAATCATTCGGAACGGCAATTTTAGTCCGATTGTTGCCTGCGGATTTTGTCTAAAATAAAATATTAATTTGACCTCCCGTTAGTCGCGCGGGAGATACCTGTCACTCGAGGTATTTTAATTAGCTGTTTTACTGATTTTGCAAAGTTAAGCTTTTGTGGTTCTCAGTACGTCCTAGAATATATTAATCAAGGTGTCTGATAAATAAATTCAATTTTAAAATTTGATTAATTAAATAGCTTTATAACAAATTTTTTATTTATTGTAAATTTATAAAAGCAGTTTTTGGAGAATTGCCTCTTAAAATAATGCCATGTAAAGGCAAGTCATTACGTTCCCAGGATTTATCTAAACGAGCTCTAAAATTATTCATAACTGCACGGTGCCTCCTTTCTAGGATGGCCGAAATTTTTTGGGGGATATATCCATTTAACACTTTGATAGACATGGGATTACTGCTGTATACTTTGTCACTTAAAAACTCACCATTTAAAATCTATGGAGGTTAAGCTTTACACAAGCCATTTGATAACACCTCTTTTCGATATAAATTTATCTAAAAAAATTGATCGTAGAATAACTTACGAGCGCAGTTTGATAAGACAGCGACTTTTTGAATAAAAGATATTTTTTCCGCGAAAAAAGCGTTTTATTTCTCAACATAGTCTCCTTTTAGTTCGATACATTTAGTCCACCGTTTTTCCAATCTGGAGAATATGCTGGATGAGGTAGCAGTTCGTAGCCCAATTTATAAAGTTTTGGCATGGCGACTACACACGAGTGCACCCGTGCATTGTCTTGGTGGAAGAGCACTTTTTTCTTCCCCAAATGCAGTCGGTTTGCTTCAAATAAATGTCGAATCTGTCCAACAGCTTTGAATAATATTTGCCGGTGATCGTTTTACCCTTTTCAAGGTAATCGATGTGAATGACACCGCGTTCATCCCAAAAAATGTCGCCATGACCTTATTGGCCGACAGACCTACCTTGGCCTTCTTTGGTGCACGTTCACCCGGAGAAGTCCATTGCTTCGACTGTTCCTTGGTCTCTGGTGTGTTGTTATGGATCTATGTTTCGTCCACGGTGCAAAAACTTGTTCGGATTACGGTTGAACATCGCCAAATACTCCTTTGAAGTGGTCACACGGTTGCACTTATGGTCGAGTGTCAGCAATCGCGGCACCTATCGCGCGGATAGCTTTTTCATGTGCAAATATTCATGTAAAATGTGTTGTACCCGCTCAATTGAAATGCCTACAGCCTCAGTCACCTCATGCACTTTTATTCTCCGAACGTCCAATATCATTCCATGGATTTTATCGACGATTTCTGGCGTGACGACGTCTTTTGGGCGACCTGAACGTCCGGCGTCACTTGTGCTGGTACAATCACAACGGAATTCAGTAAACCACTTCTTAACCATTGAAATTGATGGTGCAGAGTCCCCACAGTATTTATTATCAAGCCTTTCTTTGGTTTCGGTGATGGTTTTTTACGCAAAAAAGCTCGATGAGGACACAAAATTCACTTTTTTTTCATTTTCGTCGAAATTCACGAGGTTGTCTGCTTTCAATGGCTGTGAAACACAAACTAAATAACGCAGCTTGCTTAAAATTTGACAGTAGTCTATTAACAGACGGTAGTTGACAGAAACAGTGTTGCATTTGAAGTTACTACACGAGAAATTCAAAAAGTCATTGACTTATCAAACTGCCCTCGTATATGTGTTTAAAGTGTGTCACGTCTCCCAATTCTGTTTAAAACACGTTTTGCTGGTTATAATCACCAAAATAAAGAATAATATTGTTTGGGTCCATAACACAATACTACACATTAAATGATCAACAAATACCTAAACAACCTTCATCTTTTAATCTTCTTAAAAACATATCTACCCCATAACTATAAAATCCCAACGCCAATACTGTTATTCTAATTGTAAGAACTGCTTCATTATTAGATAACATATCCGTGTATGTCAAATATAAGTTCCTCAGAAGACCCTTACTAGAGAATAACGTCGGAATTCTTGCACAACAGACGAATATGGAAGAGGAGTCTTATCCCAGGGTACAACCTCCTAGCGTCGAAACGAACTGAATAACCTCTGTAGTCTGCTACTCTATTATCTTAGAGTATCACGAGAGGCCTTTAAAGCCCTTGGTTTTATTAACAACTTTCGTCCACTCGGTCCTTTTATTTTGTGCTTCCCAATTCTCAATTTAATTCTCTTAATTCTCTCTTAAATCTTCCTTCACATCTTGTAACCATTCCTTCTGCAGCCGCCCTCTTCCATTTCTTCCTTCTGGGGCTTCTCTAAAAACTAGTTTGGGAATTCTTTTATTCGTTATTCTTCCTAAATGTTTCAGCCATCTTAATGTTGCCTGTTTCATTGCACTTATTATTGTTGACTCTTGATACATTTCATACAACTCCTTATTTTTCCTTTTCCGCCAAGCTTCTCCTTCCCGAATCTCTCCGAAAATCTGTCTTAATACTCTTTTCTCCAATTTTAGTAGTTTGTCTATGTATCTTAGATTTAATGTCCACACTTGACGTCCGTACACTACTACCGGTCGTATTATTAACTTATAAACTTTAATTTTAACTGTTTGCGAAATGGTTTTACTTCTTATTATTTAAAGGCGCAGTACTTTTTATACCTAGCATTATTCTTCTTTGTATCTCACTATACGGGTTATTTCTATTAATGATTTCTGTGCCTAGATGAATGTAGCTGCCCGTTCGCTTGTTTTGGTTTCCCAGTCTGGCTACTGTACATTTTAATATTTGTCGTATTGGTCATGGATATTGTTAAGTATTTTGTTTTTATTTCGTTGACTTCTAGTTCATATGTTCTTGCTTCTTTTTCTATGCTTCGAAATATATTTTTTAGCTCTTTTTTGTTCTAGAATTAATTATTAGATCGTGTGCATATGTCATGGTAAGAATTTTTAAGGATGTTGTCAGTTCCACTTGTAGCACTATTTCTCTTCACTCCATCCAAAGCTACATTAAATAATGCTGTGGAGAGCGGATCTCCTTGTCTCAGTCCCTTTATAGCTTTAAATTTCTGAGATCTTGCTTTTCCAATGTTTAATTCATTCCAAGTTTCTTCTAACGTCATTTTGGCCAATTCAATTAGTTCTTCTGGAATCTGTAAGCCTTTCATTATCGTTAACAATTTGTTTCTCTTTAAACTATCATAAGACTGTTTATAGTCTATAAACAGCATATATAGCGTTATTCCTTTTCTTAGTAGTAATATTGGTCGGTAGTTGTTACAATCAAGTATGTCTCATTTTTTATAGATTGGGTTTATTACTGTTTCCTTCCAATCTCTTGGAATTTTTTTGTTTTCCCATATTTCACAAATTAATTTATAGTTTATCTACTAGCATGCTGCTTCTTGCTTTTATTAATTCATTTTGTATTCTTTGTATTCTGTCTTTTCCTGGGGTCTTGTTATTTTTTGTATGACCTTATTAAATTCTTATCTTGTAGGTGTTTTGTTTTTTCCTTTTGTTCCATTTTCTTCTTCTCTTCGTCTATTTTGTTCTTCTTTCTTTTCCATAATTTCTTGGTAATGTTCTTTCTATTTTTCAAGTACTTCTTTTTTCCTATTGTTTCCACATTTTTGGTTCGGCATAGTTCGATTTTCGGTTGGTAATTTTTCCGTGCTATGCCTATTTTTTAAAAAACGTTTTTACATCTAGCTTGTAATTTTCTTATATTTTTTAACATTTCTTCTTAAATCTTACGTTTTTTGTTTCCGTATATTTTCTTTGTCTTTTTTTTTCCTTTTAAATTGATCTTCGCATTTTCTTTGTTACTTTTCATTTTTCGTATTTGTATTTCCCTTTTATCTTTTGGTTTTCTTGTAGAGGTCTTATATCCCACCTAGCTTGTTGTTTCCTTTGCATTCTACTTTTCAAGAGTATTTCTAAATTTATTTTTTCCCACACCATATAGCGGTCGGAATCTATTTCCGCTCCTCCGGAACTTTTTACGTTTTCTAGGTATTCCTTGTGTTTCGATTCAATTAGGACATGGTCTATTTAGTTCGTTGTTTTACCATCGGGACTATTCCAAGTTCCTGTATATATTTCTCGTTGCTTTAAAAATGACGCTTTTATTTGGAGTTCTTTCTCTATAACAAAGTTAATTAATCTCTGTCTATTTTCATTTGTTTCCTTATGTTTGCTATACCCTCAAAATGTAATTTAACATTATATTTAGGTATTCTATCATATAATTCCTCCAAATATACATGAAGCTTTTCTTTACTTCTCCGTCTGCGTCTTTTGTAAATGAATCCGCATTTATTCTACTTAATTTCGTTTGTAGTCCCTTTATTTCCAAATAACTTAGGTGTTCGTTTATTTTCTTAAAGTCTAGTAAGCTTGCTGCTTCTCAGATTATATGACCGTAGTCGGAGTTCAGAAACTCTTGACGTTTCGTCCACAACTGCGGCGAACATCTTCAGAAGAAAATCTTCTAAATACTTTTAGATTTTCGTCCGCCGACGAAACGTCAGGAGTTTTTGAATTCCGACCACGCCCTTGTAACCCGAGAACCCACCACACGATGCGCTATAACACCGGCCGTGAAAATCTTCGCATCTATTTACTGCTCTCTTCTTGATTAAAAAGCATATACCTAGTCTGTTTTGAAATTCTCCTTCGTTGAGAAATAAGTATTTTATCTATTACCGCAATAACCTTATTTTTTAGGTTTGTTTCCTGTACTTCTAGTATCTCCTGACAGGCTTTCGAAAGTTAATAAACTGAATTGGAAAATTTATCTAGTAAATTATGAAAAATATAAAAAAAAATCGGTTTGGAACCACTTACAAAATACACGTAAAAACAAAGATATTTAAAAAACCAAAATATTACTAAATTAATAGCAGTTCGACTTGCGCATTTAAAGACAGCGGATGTTTTGCGTTACCAGTTCACGTTCTGTGTGACAAGTATCAAAATTTGTCAGTGTGCACCGCCCGTGCAGATATGGCCTATTATACGTTCAGCAAATACATATAGTAATAAATCATCATAACATACCCCTAAACTGCCCCTGAAATGCAAAAATATGTGCGCCGAAGCCAGGTTTACAATGTGCTATTTATAACAATATTTTATATTTACCTCTTTGCGTTAAACAGATGAATCAGAATTTAAAAACTCACTTTTACAATACACAGTATAATTAATAGTGAGATACAAATGAAATCACCACTTCTAAACACAAGTTCCCCGCAGCACTAACACACGAGTGTCCAAAAATGGGTTATTGTGTACCTGCCTACTGAAACAATGGCACTTTTTAAACCGGCCAATAATGGACAGTTATTTAAAATAAGCGGGAATTTTTGACAGTTTTATTACTATATGTATTCGCTGAATGAACTATAGGGCACCTGGCTTGCAACTTCAGATATGGCAAAAATATCTGACTTACTAGGATTTTGTATTATAAAGAGCATACACCCAAACTATTGCAAGGTTGAATCCTGTTTAGATCTGTCTTTTGATCACTCACCAATAATTGTGACATTGTCAACTCAGGTATCACACATAAAAAATCCTGTTACTGTCAGCAGCAAATTCACAAACTGGGATCACTACAGGAAAATAGTAAATGAAACATTAACACTCTAGATATCTTTGAAAAATGATAAGGATTTAATAGCAGCACTACAGCCTGGAAAACAAGGCCAACGAAAATGCTAAATAATATACACTCAATTTTCTCCAATGAATTTAAGAAGAAAATAGCTGGAAAGCGCAAACAAAAAAGTGGCAAACAACAAAATATCCCGAAGACAAAGAAAAGCTCAATCGATTAACAACAAATCTCAAAAAGTTGCTTTCCGATATAAAGAATCATTCGAACCAAAATTACCTAAAGCATCTTTCACTTACCAAGACAACATAATATTCGCTCTGGAAAGCGACAAAAAAATTAAAACAGCCACAGCAACATATATCGTCAATACGACTAGAAAGCAATAGCCAGGCTAGAAGTAACCTTGACAAAGGTTCCACCTTTCCAACTCACTTAACAAAGGTGTTTAGTCCATTTGAATCGTAATTAATTACAACTGAAGGAGACGGTATTCGCCAATATCTCGATTGACCCTCTCAATTTGCCTACCAATTAAACCTTTCACAGTGAATGACATCAAAACAATAATTATAACAGATATGAATCCAAATATAGCGCCTGGTTACGATTTAATTACGGGAAAAGTTCTTAAAGAGCTACCATAGTTAGGGTTCAAATACATTACCTATTTATTCAACGCCGAAGTAAGAGTGCAAGACTTTCCCGAATAGTAGAAGGTTGTAACAAATCTTCCGATATTCAAACCGGGCAAACCAAACGATGAGCTATCTTCTTTTAGACCAATTAACCTTCTACCAATAGGTTTTTGAAAAGCTATTTTTGCAGAAACTAATGCCTACATTTCTAGAGAATAATGTCATTTCCAACCATCAGTTTAGCTTCCGTAAGCAGCACACCACATTTGAACAAATCCATAGAGTTTTGATAAAATAAGGTTTGGCATAAAGATCGGTTATTCGAAATTAAAAAGCTACTACCGCCAGACTACTATGTAATACTTAAATCTTACTTTACCAATAGATCGTTAAATACAGGAATTCTTTTATCTCTTTATTCTCAACCAAAGCTAGTGTCTCTCAAGAAAACGTATTGGGCCCGCTCCTATATCTACTGTATACTGCTGACCTACCCACCTTATCAGGAATTGTAGTCGTTACTTTCGCTGATGATATAATAATTCTTTCATCGCATTCTGATCCGAATATGACATCTAGGTATTTATAAACGTATTTACGCAACTTAAAATTACGGTTTAAAAAATGACATATCCACATAAACGAAACTAAATCAGTCCACATAACTTTTACGGCAAAAAGAAGCACTTACCCACCAGTTATATTGAATAACAGACAAATACCGCAAAATGACAATGTCAAACACTTAGGTATGTATTTAGATAGGGTTCACGTGGAAAAACATATTTTCACTATCCAAAAGCAACTGAGTTTAAAGATTCGGAAAATATACTGGCTGATTGGTCGCAAATCTTAGCTGCCTTTGGAGAGTAAAATATTATTTTATAAATCGATCATACGCCCTATTTGGTCCTATGAAATACAACTATAGGAAACTGTAACCAAATCAAGCATCGATATTATTAAAAGATTCCAATCAAAAGTACTGCGCTCCATGGTAGACACCCCAAGGCTCGTTCTGAACGAGGCTATAAATGAAGACCTAGGCATTACTACGGTAAACTAGGAAATACAAAAGTGCCGTGTTCGCTATCGTGATAGAATAAGTGCTCATCCTAAGTGCTAAATAGCACTGGAGCATTCTGTAACTTTCAATTTGGTTTTATATAAGCAGGAAAATGCGATGCCGGCATTTCCAGTTTGCAAACTGTGCTATTTATTACTAAGTGTAATATCAAATACTTAACTATAAGTTACAATTTATATTGCTTATCTAATTAAACACTAGATTTTCAAAATTGTATTAAAACCATCTACGTTTGGAAGTGACAAAAAAAAGTCTGCGATAAATATCTTAAATATGGTTTTACCGCTATTTCCAAGAAACCGTACTGCGTTGTTTGTCGAGAAATCTTGTCAAAGGAAAGCATAAAGACATTAACTTTTATATCAGCAAGCACTACTAATGAAAAATACCAGTAAGTAGCAAATTTTCAAGTGGAAAGGCCCTCAACGTAGCGATTTAATATGAGTTAAATATAACAATCAAATATTTTTTATAGTTATATCTCCACCCCCACCCCCCATTTCCTTCATTATTTGACTGCACCTAGCTATATAAGAAAAATATATGCCAATTTAATCTAAATCTGGAAAACTGTCATTCTAATCCAATAAGTATTACAGCAGTTATTATGTTTCTAAGATCCATTATGAATATATATATATATATATATATATATATATATATATATATATATATATATATATATATATCTATAAAATCCATTTAAAACCAACAGGCCACAATCGTGCAAATAGTAATCGATGAAAAAAAAACCTGCAAAGTTAAAAAAAGGCCTCTCTCAAATGGTACTATTAATAAAAATAAATAATATGGCAATATGCAAAAAAAATTATTAAGAATACTAAAAAACACACATACTTAACGCTATAGATGTATTTAACTGTACTCAACTTATACAATTTGTAAAATACGATACAAACTACACGTACCCACTGACCGTGAAGAATCGCGACTTCCACTTTGGGAACCACAGACTAAAAGGACTAAAACAGTATTTTTGGAACCGAGTCTCTGGGTTTGCACCCCAACCAGCCTCATCAAATTCTGACAAAATCTGTAACATATATTGCCTAAGATAGATCAATGAACCTCAGTTCTACTATAAAAGAATTATTTTCAGTGCTTACTTATTTACAAGGTGAGTCAAATATGACCGAGAGTGATATTTTTACAAAAAAACATACAAACACGTACTTGCACATGTCAGTCTTCAACGTACTCCCATAAGGAGTCAACACTTTTTTTCCAACGTTCTAGAAACATTCTGATGCCCTTTTAAAAAAAAGCTTTTTGTTGGCGGCGTATCCGCTCCTGAATAGTCTGGATGACGGTGTCGTTGTCCACAAATCGCATGCCTCGCAAATCTGATTTGAGCTTTCCGAACAGATAGAAATCACTTAGGGCCAAATCGGGACCGTATAGAGGATGTGGCAGAAGGTTCCATTTCAATTTTCGGAAGGTCTCCATTGTTGTTTTGGCCGTACGGAGGCGTGCATTGTCTTGAAGGAAGGATACCCGCTTTCCACCTGTCTTCCGCTTGGATCAGATCTTTTCCTTTACGTCTGTTGCCCAAAGATCTGAGTAATAAACTGCATTGACTGTTATGTCATCCGTCAGAAAGTCTACATGGTTACCCTCCTGGAAGTCCCAGAAAAACGTTACCATATTTTTCCAGCCGAATGGTTCCTCCGCGCTCACTTGGGTTTGGGAGAACTGGTATGCCGCCACTCGCGCGATAATTACTGGTACTGGGGAATGAGGTAGTGCACCAAAGTTTTATCGGTGGTCACTATAGAAACGACTCAGCTTACATGCGCACCATTTTGTTCACGTCCGTGAAAGTGTGTGGTACCCACCGTGCATTCACCTTCAGATAGTGCAGATGGTTTTTTACAATGTCTTCTACACTAGCAACACTGGTGGATAGTATTGCTCCAAGTTTCTTGATAGTGCTGCGCCTATTCTTGCGAACAAGCGCGTCTGCACGATCAATGTTTGGTTCGATGACGGATGTTCAAGACCGACGATCATGCGGTTCATTCTCCACGCGCTCTCTGCCCTCTCTGAAGCACTTACACCATTTAAATGCAAGAGTCCGTGAGAGACACTCTTCCCGACACTGTTGTTAGAATCTGTGGTGAATTTCAGCGGACGGGAAATTTTCTCTAGCAAGGAATTTGAACACAATGCGTTGTTCTATACTCCGCGGTACCTTCGTTTCGATCATCACTCTAGCAACTCTAAAACAGAACTGAAAAGGATCTAACTCAAGCAGGAGGGAAGGTGGAGATTGTAGCTCCGCTCACAGTTGCTACGCAGTGCGGCTTATTTACACTCAAATCAGTCCCGGTCATATTTGAACCACCTTGTATATCAAAACACTACCTCATAAAAACAAACAAACGCAAAGAACACACTTGTGTTTTAGTCTCATTATTAAAATGCATCTCTTTTCTAAAATAGGTGAGATCAAACCAAATACTATCATGAGATATTTGTTACTACCAACAGCATTTCCGCATTTCTCTAAACTAGGACGTTAGATATAAATTCATAAATTAAATATTTCAATGTAGAATCATACTAACGGAAAGAGTAAACATTTAACATCATTACGAGAGAGCAAAGGGTGGTTACCAACTAAAGTTTTGTATGTTTATAACCTTCAGGGATAGATAGAGAGAAACCCACAATATTTAGCTTTTCCATTTTCTTAACGTAATCATAATTTGATAAATTCATAGGCTGAGTAAATTGCAGTCTAAGGTGAGTAACTTAAAAAACGAGCTCAATCAGAGATACTTTGAATCAGTTTTAATTATAAAACTTTGTAATCGTACATTCATCGTTCACTGATAATTCACGTATAATAAATTTTTAAAAACATTTATATCATAACAGAAATAACATATCGCTAAGAAATTATTCAGGAACTTTCTAGAATAATCGATCGCCGTCCGAACCATTTCTAGCGGCGCCCTTGAGTTCAAATTTCAAAACATTTTGATTTGTTTTATAACTGCGTGCTTGACTATAAAGCGGAGCAGATGGGCATTCGCGGCAGTCGAATAGGAAAAGTCATACAACGAACCACAATGGTGCAAATAAATTAATGTTATAGTAACCGTTGATCGTTGCGTTAATAGTTTTATAATTTATAATTATCATGCAGCAATAAAGCCCTTGTGAATAAAATTTAGTTTTGAATTAAATTTTCGTTCAATTTACATTTCATTTATCATAAAGGCTATCAAATGTATACGTGGGTATAGGTGGTTTCCAACCCACTGAGCTCTGAATATACCCTCAAAGAATGATGAACTTCGTGAGTGACTGACCACATACATCCTTTGTGCAAACCACTCTTTAAAACTAATTAGCTCTACAGCTGCACACAGCAACAAGTACTCTGTTGAATTTTGCCTTGTAACAAGTCTATAACATTTTTAGATAATCAACTAAAAGATGGAATACCTTTGCACTCCCACTTTAAAAAAATACTTATCTTTAAAAACCTTGTCGGCAACCACATGGAGTGCCCGTGTTGATCCTAATCAATACACATAATACCAGGACGTCCTTGATGCTCTGACACACATCGCTCATGATAGTGATGACAGTATGAATTAAAAAAAATCGCTATTAGAATATCCTTAAGAATCTTGAAATGGCATTAATGGTGTGTTTCTCGAACAATATTCTTGTACAATCTGAAAAGTAAGTGAAATGCTTGAAAGTGAAAGTATAAACCCAAAAAAGGCCATTACTCTATACAGTACTTTATAAGCTTTTATAAACACTCTTCAAAACGAAGATAAGTTTTTTAAGGCTAGAAAACAAGGCAACATTGATATGTGAAACTGGCGTCTACAAAAAAGACATTACAAGAATGAGGAATCCAAAAGTTCCTTTTTTGTGAAAACTACGGAAAAAAAAGCAATCTATACATAAATACATAAGGTTTTGGGATTATAGAAGATAAATCTGCTATTGAAAAAGTATGTTTCTGATTTAGATAAAACATTTCTTAAGGAATATGGGCAATTGGTAAGACTTTTAAGATTTAATAAAAGTATTGACAAAGAAGCTATCAATATCAACCAAAAAACACAATTAAAACAACAAAGACTTCTAACATTATTGAAGTCATAGAACGTAGAGCTACTTTCCCGATACTGCCGTCGTTCTAAGAATTACTAACTAGCGATCCTTCTCAGCTCTTAAGAGAGTGAGAAACTTTTTGAAGTCAACGTTAAAGAAAGAAAAAATTACGGGCCTTGCACTTTTATTTATTGAGGGCAAGTTTCTACAATCCTTCTTTTAATGTCATAGTTCAGGGGGTTACGGATTCTCAATCTAGAAAAATATATTTTTTAAGTAAAAGTTTATTCATTTTTCCACATTTACATATGAATGTATGTAAACTTTATATAGACGTATATTTAAAAATCAGATAAATATTTTGTCTAAACAATCAACTGGTTTTTAATTTTTTTATATTGCCCCAAACATGCAAAAATTTGAGGGAGTCCGGGAGAAAAATTGTCACTCTAGGGAGCCAAAAACATTAACTAGGTCCTGGTTACAATATAAAAGATAAATCCGATTATTTTATAACCAAACCTCATACATCAGCAAAGAACACTGACGAAAAATCTGACAGAAAGCGAATCATAAACTAAACAAAAATAACGGCGTACAATCTTCTCAATCTACTCACTTTGGCACCGCGTTACTTTTGGCTATTCCCACTTGGCGATGAATAGAAAGTTACGACGTAATTTAAAGGATCCAAAAAACTTTGCTCTCGATTTTAAAGGTCAATGAGAAAAAGATTTTTGTACTATATATATTCTCCCATAAGTGTATTATAATACATATATAATAATTCTATTATAAAGCACAGAAAAATAATATTAAAATGAGAAATATGTGTGTGTGTGTGTGTGTGTGCGCGTGCGCGCGCGCGCGCGCGCGTGTGTGTACAGCATTTAAGACATTATTATCCATGCTTCTAAATACTCATAGTTAGAAACCTCTAAAAGAGTTAAAATAAAATATACGGGCACCTAACTAATCTGCGCTTCCCAATACTCGAGCAAATATCATATCCGCAATTATATTACAAACGTGTTGGGTATGTTAACATGTATTGGATGCCGGGCCAACCGACAACGTTCTTGTCATTCAGCCACATGCGGCACAATGTCTAATTTTAGCACACGTCACTTACACCTGTTTTGAACGCTAATGTGTTACATAAAGGCTTTTGGCTGAAAGGAATTCGGAAGAAATAAGGAGGCACTTCTGTCGATTCTGTCGTTATCTATGTATTATTTATTTTTTCGTAATTGGAATTTCTTTTAGTTAATATTCGTAACTAATAATATTTATTACAATCCTTAATTTATATACTTAAAAAAAACTAAAACATGACACAGGTCGAAAACGGAGGCAGCAATAACTGCACTCGTTTTCAAGTACAACCTTCTGGCCAATTCTTGCGTACAACATACATTTATATGGAGTTGCACGTAATGGACGTAGGACGTGATCGGGTTGGAGAAAGCTTGCGTGCTTGTCGTTTGATCTCTTAATGCGCACGATGATCTTGTTTAAACACTTTCTAGAACGGCTGGAATGGCTCACCGCCAAAATACCTTCATGGTTTGTTTCAATTAATCTTTATGAAAAGTCAAAGGAGCCCTTCGATATGTTGCCGAAACAAAGTTGGAAGTTTTGGCAAAAAAGTTTTGTGTCACTCGTATGACCGACATGTTATTTTAATAACTTCCAAGCATAGTTTTCTTACTTGACATGCATGCTGATAGAAGATAGAACGGTAGTTTGATGGATCATGAATTTGGTATTAACTATTAGATCTATAATTAAAGATCTGATAAAAGAGCTAGCGCCTGTCCCAAGCCAGAATAAAAAAAGTGGAGGAATAACAAGTTCGTTAAAAGTTAAAATTCAAATAGCTCGACTGATAGAACTCTGTAAGGGCTGCTCCCCAGGATTACAAAAAAGATAACCGATTATTTGGGACAGCGGAACAAAAGGTCAAATTCCAACTGTAAAACAAGCAGAAAGTTCTAAACAGACGAAAAGTACAGATCTTTTAGTTGTCATTGAGTCAATCTGTCTAGAGAAAAAACACCCCAAAATCGGAGTTTCTGGTTCTCCAGGTTAGAAGTGAAAGTATTGGCCCTGCAACCCCATTATCTGAAAAATGAATTTATAGTCAGTTAAGTAAGAGCGCATTCGGCATAACTGACAGTTAGTAAAAGATATATTCGCAAGTCGATAGAGGGAATCTTAGCCTTCGACGCTTTGTCACAAAAGATTCAGTTGATATTGAATTCTTACTAGAGAAACGCATGAAGTACCACGCTACCAGGCTGTGTTCCTCTGTACCCACTCGAAAGGTCCAAAAATGTCCCATGCAAGGGCTGCTAGTATATGAACAAGTCGAAAACATTTGTCAGCAAGTGCGTAAAACGATATAAGGAAACAAAAACGGTCAATAACTTGCCGGAACATGACTTGATAGGCAAAGTGTTCCCTAAAGTCGAAAAACAGATCGTAAACTAGTTTTCGCAGAACCCGGCCTTAACATTGAGTTGGGGAGCAGGAAAATTGAAACAGAAAGGTGTAGATATACCGTACGTAGCTGTCCGAATCCATCTCCGTGCGCATGATATCAAATGCCGTCGTTCAGTAAAGAAACGTTTGTTAGATGAAAACCATATGACGAAGCGACTCGCTTGGGCAAAGGGCAATATCAACCGAAATTAGAGCATTGCAATTTTTACGGACGAAGCTTTTTTTGGGGATATGTTATCATCCCAGGAGCCTCGTCAACTTCAATGAACAGGTTGGTACAGCAGACCGTTAAACGCCCAGTAAAAGCGCATCTTTGGGGCTGCTTCTCCAAACTGGATTTCGGAAAGTTACATCTTTTTATGTACGAAAAATACTCTAGATTTATAAGAAATATTTGTTAAGGACTTCCGAACGTTGGTTCATCAAGAAAAACGAGGACTGGATCCTGCGGGAGAACCACGACCCCAAACACCGAAGCAACCTTTCCATCGAGTGGAAAGAGTAGTCTGGCATCGCTACACTTGATTGGCTGTCGCAGTCGCCTGATGCAAATCAGATTGAGTGTGTAAGCATACATCAATCACAAGCTTCGTGAAAGAAAGGCGTTCATTTTAAGGCAATTAACACGAGAAACTCCTCGCATTTGGAGGTCCTTGCCGGATGAATACGCATCAATTTGGTCAAAAGCGTTTCTCGAAGATGCCAGGCAGTTATCGACGCCGGTGGTAACTGGACACATTATTAATACAATAGCATTTTTGTTCTGATGGAGTACAACGTATCTATGTACACGCTCTTACTTAACTGACTGTAATTGGAAAAGATAGATTTAAACATCGAAACATAAATAAAAATAATATACGATTAACTAAAGCGATAAAGTTATTAATAAATATGACAACTTGAATATGCATAAAATGCAAACAAAAATGACAGTTGTAATAAATTCAATGAGAAAACTGAAGGTAAAAAAAGTTGGTAAAACAGAAATAGAAAATTCATCATTTTTGGGGTATAAAAGAGGTTAAATTTAAAAGAGGAGTAGCACTCTTAATAAAAAGAAAATGCAGGAGGAACAACAAAATTCGAAGCTATAAATAAAAACTGAATTACAATAAATGCGAAAAAATTGCCATTTTGAAATACAATGATAAACTAGAAAACTAAAACAAAAAGGAAGAAGAAGAAAACATTGAAATATGCAAATATAATTTTAATATTTCAAAGAAGAGTGTATTACATCTCTTTAGAAACAAAGGTTAGATCAGAAATTACAGGAAAATCAACATGATTATATAAAATAATATGAACATATTAAGAAATTAAAAAGTTAAAAAATAGACTATGTAAAAAAACTAAGTGAAAATATATCTCAAATTACTAAGTAGTTACTGAATAAATTGAGGACAAAAAGTTAAAAGAAAAACTAAGTGAGGAGACTAGTCACAAAAGAGGAAATAAAAACTTGAGATAAAAAATGCAGTGAAGTACAAATGTTGTTTGAAAGATAGAGATACATAGAGACCTAAAAGTTTATTAACAGCATTAGAAAAGATAATAAAAAATCAATACTGCAACCAATTTTTAACAAAGATTGGGAAGAATATTAAAAAATGAAGAAATATAGATATTAATGTACAAAAGGAACCGATTGAGATAAAAGTAGAAAGTATTAGCTAAACACACAGGAAAGAATATAACAGCAAAATCATAAAGAATTCTAACTACATTATTTAATAAATATATAAATAAACACACAAAAAAATGAAAAATAGGATATATGATATCAACATACAAGAAATGAGATACACGAAAATATGAAAATTACAGAGGACCCACCTATATTTAGCGTCCTGTATGGAAAGATGGTATAAGAAAAATTATAATAGAAAGATACAAATACTACTAAGTTGAAGGACAAAGCAGATGTTTAGCAGAGCGATCATCTGTTCCCTCTGAAAAAAGTCATTGAGGAGAAGATTAATACAGAAAGAAATATATATTTGCTCTTAATAGGCTTAGAAAAAGCCTATTAGAGTATACCTATTTCGATGTTGCGGGAATTGATGGAACCAACAAATATAAGTAACACAATAATCAAAACTGTATAAGAACTGTATAAAAATACGACAATAAAGTGTTAAAGTTATTGTTTTCATTCCTTTTAAAAGTCTACGTTGAGCATGCGCTTAAAAATTGGAAAATGCACAAGCCATAAAATAATACAAGCATTTATACTTTACAATTCGCAAATAACCAGATGTTTTTCGTGCAAAACAAAAAAAAACTTGAAATAGCTAATCCACAAAATCAAAGAAAAATACGAAACAGAGGGACTCTCGATGAATTTAGACAAAACCAAGTAGGAACTGAAAAAGATGAACTAGACTTTCAGGGAAACTATCAACACCTAAAAGTAAAAATAACGAAAGATGAACGAGACAAACAAGAGATTAAAAAGCGAAGACTTAATGGAATATGGTGGAATAAAGAAATAACTAAAATAAAAAATGCAACAATTATTAAAAGTATTACTCTAAACAGAAACATGGCAAATTAACGAAGCACATAGAAAAAAATCTACATTAAATACCTAACCAATAAAATGAATGATAGGTGTTACAGAGAATATCAAAATTTTGAAAAAACAATTAAATATAGACGGCCATGTAAACAGGTTGTATGGAAATAACTTGGCAAGAAGAATTTTTAAACGGATCCTTTTCCAAAGAAAGTAGACAAGAAGACCCAAAACAACATGAGGAAATATTATTGTAAGAAAAACTATGACCAATCTAAAGATTGGAGATCACCACAGCATCCAGCTAGATATTGCATGATACTTCATATCTAGAGGTTGTTAAAGATTTAAAATTGTCTTATCGGCTTATTAGTAACGTTTCATACGAGTTAAAATGTATAATAAACAAACTTTACATTAACATTGCAATTAAATATTCATGACGTTATTCTAACCCAGGTATTTTGATTTCTTAATCTGCATCACCTCCACCATCCCAAAACATTGTGCAAATAACAGAATTTATATATCTTTTCGTCCTTACTACATAAATCCTCCACATTATTATTATTATTAATCCTCTTAACCTCCTCATTATTACTTAAATTGTTGCTAATATAATTTATTTAATTATAAACGAGGTCTGGCAGCGCCCGAAGAGTTTGTCCAACTCCGACATGCTTGAACCCCTTCGCATAGTAGTTTTTAAAAATAAATAAAAACACGATTAAAAAGCTCTGTTTGACATAATTGACGTACGCCGTTGCCATGACAACGCATTTACATACACCCAGTTCGAGTTGAACTTTGACCTTTGACCTTTGCCCTGTGTGACAGCACTCATAATTTTTTTTATATATAAGTGCTTTATTACCCGCTCTCAAACGAAAATTTTCCATCGCTTGCGGTTCCGGAAATATAATACCTCGGTCGCGCGCGCCTGTCGCCGGACCGAAATTTGTCCTTCGGAGGCGCTCGGGTCGGCACGGAAAGGCACGAACGATTTGACCTTTGACCTGTGTGACAGCAGCAGCAGCAGCAGCACTCATAATTTTTTTTATATATATAATTCTAAGATTAAAACTCAACTGATCTTGTCAATGTCCGATCCATCAAAGACTCAATTTCAATATCATAACTGTAACATTAGTTTGTCTCAATCACCTTAATAGTTTTCATGGTGGATTTTTATATTATTGTCATGACTTCTTTTAACATTAAAGTCATCATTGGAGATTAGCATATTTTCTTTGCATATTTTTTTCCTTCAATCAAATTTCTATAGATGCATGACACTATTACATGGGTTCTTCTCACTTATGATCCGAATTTAGCAAAAATAATCAAAACTAAAAAGATGCTGCTCCATTAGCTTGCTTTCCTATAATTATACAAGGTGGGTCAAAACTCCTTCTCTAATTTCAAATGAAGGTTATGAAGAGAAGAGCAGGTTGGGGGTGGGGAAAGTGATTTCAATAAATGCAAGTGATCAAGAAGTTTTGCCTAAAGGAGCTCTTAGTACCCAACATGTAAACAACGGAACTAGCTTTTGCTGTCAAACCGTACATTTGGAACAATGACTATTGTGACCACACAACGTACTTTTCCAAAGGACAGGAAAACATCGATGCAGTAAGACGTTCCATTTTGTAATCTCCAAGGCAATTTGCAAGCAAACATTGTACTGCTCTTCACTTGTGCATGGTAAATTTTGCTCTAAAACATTTGTTTTCAATCATATAAGATGATTGGTGCATGAAAATGCTTAAAAATATCTTAAAAAGCAGACCTCTTGTCAGAAAGGGTTAATAAATAGAACTTACGTTATTGGTATGATAACTCATGATATATACATATATATAAAGGCCTCTTCACAGCGAACATATCATTGTTTGATATGCTGGGGTCATCGGTTCTTACTTTTTTGAAAAGGTAAACCAATGTGTTAATATCACTTCCACTCGATATAAAAAAATTATTCGATAATTTTCCATATCAAATTTCGATGTACTGAAAATGCAAAACGTTTAGTTTCAACAAGATGGAGCCATAACCCACATAGCAAGAGTCTCGGTCCAAGTGCTGCATAAGATCCTGCGAGCTAAACTTCTCAACGCGGTGACGTCACTTGGCCAACCCGCTTACCGGATCTCGCGCCCTGTGACTTCTTCCTATAGAGATATTTCAAGGGTAAGGTTTACAAACATCGGCCTAAGACTCTCAAAGTCCTAAAAACACAATACTTCAAGAAACCAGGCGTATTCCTCAACACATGTTGGCAGTAATAATGAAGAACTTCAGAATGGCTTTAACAATGCATTAAAAATGAGAGACACCACTTGGCTGATATCCTGTTTAAAACACATTGAATGAAGTATGACTTCCAGTTCTGTGATTTTACTCTGTAATACTAAATTACAATTACTTAGTATTATTTAAAAAAAGCAACAAAATGAACTAAAATATTAAACTTAGCAACACATAAATAATATAAATATTTTATAGAAAATTAAACAAATAGACAAAAACGCGACAAACCAAATAACCAAAACAAATAAGATTGAAAAAGAAAACTGTAATGTTTAAATATTATACGAAAAAACCTAATTATTAAATAAATAAAGTAGAAAAGTCATAGAAGAAATATTTAAAAACCTAAAAGCATTATAACAAATATAAAGAAAAACAAGAATAAAACAAAAACCAGTAAAGAAAATAAAATAAAACGCAATATAAATTATATTAAGACCACAATTAATAAAATTAAAAAGAAAAAATGGTAGAGAACTAAAAAATCTTAAACAAATACTTATAGACTAAGAGCTAGCGACGAAAAATCAACGTGATAAGGTACAAGAGTAATTTATACCTAAAATGCTAGTATTATTCTAAATCAAGGAAAAGCTCGATTGGCAGAAGTTAGTTTGATGTCTGAAAGGGTGGGTGGGGGATCAAATATGCAAATTTTTAAGGAAAAAAACGTGATAAGGTACAAAGCTGAAAATTGGTATTTACATTGCTTTTGCAAATATAATAAAGAAAAAAAATTGGCAGAAGCGTAGGTGGTGACTAAACGGTTAGCAGAAGTCATCAAAGGTCAACAAAAATTAATGCCAATTTGCATATTTACTTGTTAGGCAATGTAAAAACTGTATGTAAATTGGCAGAAGTGAAAATGATGAACTGATACTGAAAAAGTTGAAAAACGTATGTTACACGCGGTGTACGCCTATCAGCCGTTGTCAATATTTTTTCGCTGTATATCGACACATACAGAGACATATGCATATGAAAGAAACAGAAAGAAAGAAAAATATTGATTAATATTTTTTATTATTGTTTTGTATGCGTATGCTTATTAAATGATGTACTGCAAAGGTATAATAAAATAAAACGTTAGAAATATAAGCCAAAAAATGTCTATTCGTCGGTATCGGTAGGTAAATCGATGACGTCCTCAGGACCACTGTCGCTTTCGTAATCCACATCGTCCTCCTCTACTAAAAATAAAATTATGCAAAATTAAAAATTAAAAAATAATGATAAAATAACAAAGTTGTTGATATTCAATGCTGTACCTTCGGAATAATCTTTGTGGATGATAACATCTTTAACGATCATCGGCAATTGTTCTCCGTCAAATCATTTGAATTCATAACGTGTAGCCTTGTTCAAATTAATCCATTC
Source organism: Sinelater perroti (assembly GCA_036346155.1). NCBI lineage: Eukaryota > Metazoa > Arthropoda > Insecta > Coleoptera > Elateridae > Sinelater > Sinelater perroti. Next base: position 2,967,835 of record JARFIY010000276.1, read on the forward strand.
AAATTCCTTTGGATCAAGTTCAAAGATTTTGGCAAATATTTGTGATGTATTTGCATCTCAGCAGCTGTTGATGTAATTCGGATTGACATGGTGGCAAACTGGAGGCTAACATTTTAGGCATAAATTACCCTTGCACCTTATCTCGTTGATTTTTCGTCGCTAGCTCTCCGGCTATTAGGGAAAATACTGGAAGAGACGCGATTTAGATTCTGGTCCAATAGATTGATATATAACGCAATATTCATCCTTAAACAAACAGAAAAGACAAACCCCCAATTATTATTCATGTTAGGTTAGAGTGTAAGAAAAGTTTGTTTTTATTGTCTTTCTTAGTTTTTTGTGATTAAAAAATACGTAAGAAACAGTTACCCTATGTGAAATAAATCACTTTGTCGCGTAAAAAGATAATAAAAAATAGAATACTTAAGAAATAATGTAAAGCAAAAACATTAAAAAAGAAAGATGCAAACCAAGATATTATGAAGATAAAGCTAGAAAAACTGAAAAATAGAAAAGTAAAAGAAGCTGTGCAACACATCCAAAAAGGAAGAACATTAAAACAAGTATGAGAAAAATAGTTCCACCAAAGTTAACTTGTAAAGTTAACTAATAAGAAAAAAAAATTACATACTAAAATTAATTTAAAATGAAACTGAAACATTAAGGACAATATTATACAAGCCTCTTTATAAAATAAAAACAAAAAAGAACCAAAAACAAAATACAGTAGAAAAGGACACATGTATGTAAAAAAAATTAAAAAATCCTTATCCTTAAAAAGGTTAAAATATAGAAAATCAATTATTTCTAACAAGCTACATTGAAACGGCCTCCTGTGGCTTGATCTACAAAGTTATTCATACCCCACACACAAGTAAATCATTTCGAATAGATATTCGGCGCAAGTAATTAATTTTTTGAGTTTTTAGAACTGAAACTACCTTTTTAAACCCAAGGTCAATCATTTTCCTTCACTTCAATTTACTAATACTTTCCATTTCTGAAATAAGCCTTGCAAATTTCCTGTTTTATTGTACTACCTCTGCCATCACAAACACTTTTTCCGTAACTGAAAGCAAAAAATGTAATGTAATCTTGACACTATGGTCAAGTTCGTAGTAGACGATGTTGCTTTTTTTTTATTCTTATATTGGATCAGACTTTCATCATTAAAATACTTTAATATTTAAATAACTCTTTAACTTAACAAAACTTTCTAGACTCTTGGAAATCTTATCATTTTAACTTATATTTGAGTATATAAATACTAAAATCAAAAATTAGCTGTAATTATAAAAAAGTTGCACTGCCCGTTATACAATTGCAAAAACATTTATGAAACATTGGAAGCTTATTAAACAAAACATATGATAAAAAATTAATTTTTTGAAATAAAAAATTAATTTTTTAAAATAAAAGTAGAAGGTAAAATGATTAGTGAGCCATTGAAGGTCACAGATGTATTTTTACGAAATTTATGTTAATTAGAGATTCTGCCAGATTTTTGCCATCATCTTTCCAATGTTCAATAGCATTAACAGTCGCGATTTTGAAGTTGTCAATTATTTTTAGATTTTAAATAACATTTGGTAAAAAAATGCCAAAATATTGTCATTTCTTGATGTGCAAGTATAGGAGGAACATATCTTTTAGTGTTGTTTTGGCACACTTTGCACCTTTTTTGTGTTGTTGAACCTGTGGTACATTCAACTCTATTTAATGTCATCTGGAACAGCACTGTAACTTGAAGGTACTAGCATTTGAATATCGTCAAGAGTTTTCATTTGCTAAGAAACACATTTGAATCTTTCTGCAAAAGTCTAAGTAAGTCGTGCATTTTTTGTTTATTTCCCAATAGCTTCCAAGCAGCAGCCATTGCTCCATTCGTTCAATAATAAAAAGAAGACAGTACAATTTCTTTCTCCATACTATTAGTCGATATATCCAATTCCAAAAATTTTATCATCCATCGGATGCACCACACCATCTAATATTTTACTATAGGATTTGGTTATATGTTATAGAAGAAAGCTTTCTTGTGCTCCTTTTACAGATCTAAAAACTGTGAAAACAAAGTCATGATTTTGTCAATTACTATCAATTAGACTACCATGCCATTTAGCTTTAACATTCACCAGCAATATAACAACATAGACAATAGTCGCGAGGCAAAGGGCTTGACCTGCCACACCGCCGTTTGGCGGTCCCGAGTTCGACTCCCGAGTCAATAACAATGGAAAACATCAAGTGCTTTCTGACCGGTCATACAAATAGCTTTGGCGGTCGTGAAATACATTCTCGTCTTCTAAAATTAACGGGTTGGGCTAGCCACCTGGCCAGGGTTACGCCCAACATGACTCATAGCACCGCACAACTATGCCATTAAAACAAGTTTCTAGCCTACTTAAAAGAAAAAGAAGAAGAAAGAAGACTATGTTTCAACTTCCAAGTGTAGTTACTTTTTTAACTTTTCTCCTATAACGATAACACGTATTTTATTCATTTTACGAAATCAGATAAACAGGACTGTACTACTACGACTTATGTACACATGTTGCAGACTCAACCTTTCCATCCGTTTATAATTATTTCAGTAAAGTGTACATGTTTGCTTATGTGACACATAAACAAACTCTCCAACGTTCAATTAATGCAATATCAATATTTACGTAACTATGTTGTCTTTGTTTATTTGCTACATTACACTTATAGCATTAGTTGTTTTAATAATAAATATACTATAATTGGCTCTAAATAGATTATAACATGTTTTGACAGAATATAGCACAAATTTTAGTAGTATCCTACAATATAATTGTCTTATCTCCTTAACTTTCTTTCTTTCTTTCTTTCTTTCTTTCTAAACTTATAATTCTATCTCCTCCTAGGCGCTTCAATCGATTTCCTTGAAACTTGCACACCACATTCACAACTATATTTGCTAATTTGGCGCAAAAAATCAGCCTTTTAGCTTTAACCGTTTTTGAATTATTTAAATATTTTGATTATTGTATTGTATAGATGTCACACCTGACAGATAAAAACTTTTTTTTTGAAAAACAGCGCCATCTGTTGGACGTAAAAGCAAAGCCGCAGCAACGCGTGGCCGGGTACAGCTATTTTAGAATAAAAACATTCTGTGGATGCTTTCGCACAGAAATCAGTTCCCTATGCTGTTGGTCCTGAGGGGATCCAGGAAGAGGAAATAAGGCTGTGAGTGAAAAGATAGGACAAATTACCCCAATCTTCACAGCGGAGCCAAACGGTAGCGTCTTTCCTGCTGCAAAGGTTCCTTCGTCGTTCCTTGCCGAGTCGGAGCAAAGAAAAAAATTGACCGAGTTTTCCCAGCAAAAATTTCAATCCCGAAATACAATCGGGAAACAAAAGGGCCTCCAGGAAGAGGTTAATCTGGTTGGCAAAATATCGAATTTTGCCACAAAATTAGCTTTTAACAAAACGGCCTCGCAGAAATGAAAACTTCTACTGTCAATAAAACACGCCGGCGAACTCCAAGTCAAAAGCGCTCCCGGCTTGCGGAAAATTTAAAGTCGGTGGCCCGCTTTCTAAATTGTCACAAACTAAATTCAAAAACAACGCGTGCGAAAAGAGAGGCAAGGCCAGCAAGGCCGCTGCATTATATATCAGCGCTCCGCGTGATCATGCAATCGCGTCGATATCTCAAATCCAAAATATACAGAAGGGAACCAAAATACGGCCGGCCCTAATTTAAAAATTAAAAATAAAAGTAATTTGAGATTGGGGCGAATAATTCCATTTAAGGAACACTGATAAAATAAATATTAATATATCTATTCGTATATTGCATTTTTCGGGTATTAATTACGATTAACTATAAATTATTGGGCACAGACAGGGGCAATAAATAACTGCTAACCCATTCCCTTCTTCTTCTCTAACCTTCTTGCGCTGTTGAATAACTTTGCAATCAGGATGCAAAGTATCTGAGTCTTCAGCCCCCAGATGTAACAGAAATAACATACGTTTAGGGTAAAACAACTTACAGCTGAAAAATATAAGCCTCAATTCTAATTGCACCTAAAGCCATCTTAAATAAGTATGATACTACTTGTAATATTTATATCAAATACCTTTTGGGGATGGTATATTTCTGTCTTATAAAGCAAATACACTGATCACTTTTAATACATAAAATAAAACTTGTTCTCATGACTCTTCTTCAAACATATTTTAAGATTTTGATAGATTTCTAATTTTTTAGGAAAATTACCTTAACATTAAATAGTCTCATACTTTCAATATCAACTTTAGAGTTAAAAAACAAAATGTTTCCAGTGCAAAATGTCAGACTTTATACTGATGCTCATTACAGATAGTGATAGACTGCTGTCGATTGGTTTTCTGCAGGCAAATGCATCAATTGGTAATATCATTGGCTAGATAGATAAAAATGCATCAATCTGTCAAAATAATTTTTTTTATTTATATTTACCATGATGTGTTAAATAATTCTTAATGTATCTGCTTAAAGCACATATGTTGTTAATTAATGTTTTTCATTGTTGTGTAACAATTTTAGCCATAGTCTCAATATAAAAGTATTCTGGCAACTATGAATATTATCTGTTATAAAAATCACATCACAGAATTATAAACTTTTTAAACTATGAAACGAAGTTTGGCATGTTTAGTCATAACCATATCTCAAAAACTTAATTAGACCCTGTGCAAACAGTAGTTGATTTACCCTCTACATCACTAAATGACTTAGGGCAAAATCAAATATTCATCAGTCTACCACAACAAACTACTATCACAGCCTACCTGTTCTACTACAGGTATTCTCACCATCTTATCTTTAAGAGCTGTTTGTATGATTTGATAACTTAGTATGTATAGTATGAACTTTTATTGCTTTAACATTGTAAATTAGATATGGTGAAACTTTTTAATTTCTTATACACCTCAACGTAATTTGCAAGTAGCCCTCTAGTTGGATCCTGTTAAAAAAATCTAATGCAGATAATGCTAATTTCTCATAGAATTCAGTGTCTCTGCATACAATATTCAGCATACTCATAAAAATAGGATTTCTATAGTTAACATTCACTTGCCTCATTACCGACAAGTTCATCGGTTACATCAATATAATGTACTCACAAATTTGTCGTAACATATAATTTGCGTACATTTTCAAAAAGATCCGATACATACATTTGGACATAGGTAATACAGGTAATGAAAATTGGCTGCCTCTATAAAGACAACATTTTGGATAATCCACGTATCAAAATTTAAAAAATTTTTGCAAATAAACAGGAATTACGACTCACCACATAAAAATATACCAGAAAATCCAGCCAGCTATGCTTGGCTGCTATAGAGAATGCAGGTATTACAAAGTTTCTGTAGCAATCATTACTATTCTGCAGCTATTTCTTCCGATGTTCTTTGAGAACGTTGCAGTTGCCTTGCTTGGTTTCTTGCTGCTATTTCTTCCAGGGTTCTTCGTAAACTTCGAACTAAAATAGTAGGATAAATAATTTAATTTTCAGTTTTTAAAATTGCAGTGTGCTTTAAAGATACGACGATCTTTCGTGTATTTCCGCGTAGCCCCAAACGCGTTACTCTGGCAATCAATGCTTTTCACATGGCCGTGGCCTGGCGATCAGAAATCGGGGACCTCTGCATCGCGCTTTAAAGATATTAGATGCTACAATTAATTTGTGATATGAAGCAATCTTAATTGCACCAAACTTAATGTCATGAAACTCCTTATAGGGAGATACATAAGATACAACTTTGACGCCCCCTAATACTTTGACCCTTCCAAAATCTTCAAAAAAATTCTTGTCAGAAAAAATGATAAAAAGAAAGAAAAAAGATAAAAAAAATCTGGTGTGAACAACACACCTTGTCCTATTATTTGGGTAATTCTGGGAAAAATCCTGGGCTTCAATTTTTTTTCGAGTTTCTATTTTACCAACTTTTACTTTAAATTCATGTTTATCTCGTGATAACAAATCATTTTTATTCTCATAAATTTTTTGTAACCGTTTAGATTTGCAACCGCTTTGCGACCGATTTTACGACCTTGCGACCAAACGACTGGGCCGATTTTTACCAAAAGTTTCGCACTGCGTCCCCTGCCTACAAGTAACTTGCATACCAAATTTCAAGTCTCTAGCTCTTACGGTTCTCGAGGTATCCTGTTACTGACAGACAGACACAGACACAGACACAGACCCAGACACAGACACACACACACACACACACGAACCAATGACCCAAACCAACTTTTTTGGTGTCCTGAGGCTATAATTAGTCCAGAAATGTGAAAAACTGGGTAGGTCAAATTTCTGCCGATTACATTACTTTCCTTATTTCAGGATAAGGAAAGTAATAAAGATCTGACAAAAAAAGAGATGTAAAAAAAGAAAGCATGAAAAATACAAAAATCTTTACAATGTTATATCATTGAAGTATAGAAAATGGAAAGGATTCAATTATAAAAAGTAGAATTGTAATATTCATCATCTCATTTTAAATAAAAAAAAACATGAACAAGTTAACTGAAGGTGATTCATAGTAAATTAATTACATTTTGACAATTTCATTAATTTAACACATAAACTATGAAATATCAGTCAATTACAAATTCACATCATTACAATCATCTTCCACAGACTTAAAAAATATGCATGTATCCTTCCATTGCAACTTTCAACTTAAAATTATTAAACTCCTCACAATCGTGCTGCTGTTTGCAAAACCTTCCTGGAAAGCCTCATCAGTCCAGACACAGGATCTCTGCCAAAATACTTGACTTGCATTTGCTGCCCCACTTCAAGGCCTAATGCTGAGGGATGAGACACCTGCAATGATTATTTGTGTTAATATGTAATTTTTTATAATACTAAAACCAACTTTTTTCTGATCTAGCTGAGAGTTGTGCAGAAGAGCTGGCGGCATGTCTGGATACAGTGACACCATGACCCCCACATCCCGAACTTCCACAATAGTTGCAGTATAAATCCCTCCAAACTCCAATTCTGGAGCTTTCTCTGTGGTTAACAATTTTGTGATGAATTCCTTTGCTTCATCCATTGCGTGCTGATTTGGAGCAAATATTGATAAAGTGGTGTCATCGATTTGGGAAATCTACAAAGAGAAATGTAATTCTCTTAAAATATATATAAGCAAAATTTACCTGAACGCCCGTTTCGTTAGCCAATTTTTTTAGATTAATTCCTCCTAATCCAAACAGTCTTGATTTCTTATGCACTTCTACCTCCAACTTTTCCGTAACAGGCCAATTATCTTTTTTGACTGTTCTACAATTACAAAAAGATGTGTATTAAATGGTTATAAAACAAATAGTAAATTGACCTTGGCTTGTCTATGCATCGATTCATGATATCTAATATTTGTGATTTTGCGTCAGTGGCCTTCTGCACTGCTTCCATAACTATCTTGAGCGGTAAACCGGGAATCTTAATATCCGCCTGTAGTGCTGTGATGCCTTTTCTGGTTCCTGCTAATTTAAAGTCCATATCCCCCATGTAATCTTCTATCCCCTAAAAGTTTTGTTTTTAAGGCTATTCTCAATAAAATTCTTCTCATACCAAAATATCTGTTAGCAATCTATAGTCCTCAATATGCTTTGTATCGTCATTTTGATAACGTGAAATTAGTCCAATAGCAACACCTGCAGCAGGAGCACTCACAGGGACGCCAGCATCCATTAATGCTAAACTTCCACCACATACACTAGCCATCGAACTTGAACCTACAACATATATCAGTATAGTTAGAGAAAAATGGCTCGTCCATTATGATTACCATTTGATTCTAATACTTCAGAAATTAATCCAATAGTAAAAGGAAAGTCTGCAGGTATTGTGGGATAAAGGCCTTTTTCAGCAAGTGCTCCATGACCCACTTCTCTTCTGCCCAATGGACCCACCCGTCCCACTTCTTTGGTAGCAAATGGAGGAAACTCGTAATGCAGGAAGAAATTTTTCGCTTTAAGGCCACTGAACAAAAAAAGATAAATATTAGAAAAGGATGTAACTACAAGACAAATTATTGGGCAGAAATTTATCAAAAAATTATTCGTTACATTCCTTAACATTTCTGCTAATAAATTTTATTCGTTGATTAATAGTACAAAAAAATTCTTTAAACCTTTAAATATTTGCATAATTATCATATGTAAGTAAGTAAACGATCATTATAAGACATAATATATGAAAACGCTTCTCCAAAAATTTATTGTCAAGACATATTGTGTAAGGTCACTTCATTTTGTTGAACCCTAGTAACAAACATTAATATGGTACAGTTTCAATGGCAAAAATGTGCTTATACAGGCATATAGCAAGGACACCAGTAACAAATAAATGTATGAAAGCCATACTACACTTTAACCTTTCATCTATATGCAAGGGATCAATGTAATAAGTACAAATTTTGTTAATCAACTTATTTTTGCTTCAAAACGAGCTTTATGCGACTATTAAATTTAGGAGAAATTGTATTTCAACGTTAATCCTTCGTTTCCCATTCAGATTTTAATTTTTATAAAAATAAAGTTTTAGACCTACAGAGCCCTCTACAGAGCCTTGCTCTGTTAAAGGCTTCTTATCACTGGGCTAAAAGTTAACATTCTACTAGAGGACCCAAATCTCATCCCCAGTAAATAATCCCTTCATAAATGATTCCAATTACACTAAAGAAACAAATTACACATGAAAATATAATCTCCAATTTAATCCAGTTGTCTTTTTAACTACATTTTCTGGCGTTATTTTCGTACTCACAAATGTCTTGATTTTTGACATTTAAAGAATATATGTTATATCCTACATTGTCTATTTTCTTTACTATATGTTTCTTTCTGTACAATGGTAATTTTTGTCTCCTTATAGCTCTTCTAAATAACTACAATATCTATAAAGTTGAAGGCATGTTCCTTCTTTCCAATTCTAGGATTGTAACAGACCTATCCCAATTCAAACAATAACAGCTACCTACACTGATGATATGACAAACCTAGCCTGCTTCACACCTAAACCCCATTATCGACAGTCTTCAATAACTTACAAAATTATCTTGATCAACTAGAAAATGGTTAAAACAATGACGTATAAAACTTAATGAAAATAAATTAATTCACATTACCAACACATTAAAAAAAAGAACTGTACCTCCCCCCAGTTAGACATCCAAATTAACAGAATATTTACAAAAAGAAAGCATCTCGAATTTACACGCCAAAAAATATAATAGATCCTAGAAAAAAATATTGACTGACTAACAAATATCAAACTTTTACTTTACAAAACCAAATTAAAACCAATCTGGATATACGACATACTTCTCGGCATCAGTAAATAATTCAAATCTCGATATCCTTTGATGCTTTCAAAATAAAGAATTTCGAGTTGCATTAAATGCACTATGATATATGTCTAATAAAATATTACACGTATAAGCTATCACGACAAACATCACGAGATGCAGTATCAAATATGGAAATAGAATAACTTATCACTCAAATGACCCCGCATCCGTGCTTTTTGATAAAGAAAAAGAAATCAGAAGAGATTAAAACGTTACACACTTGCTAACTAAATTTTCTTAAACAATACTCATGTAAATGCAACATAACATAAGAGTACATTAATTACGACAATACTCCACATGATATTTATATTTACTAGTTTCTTGAGTTAAAACCTCCCTAAAACTTGTAGTTCTATGCGAAACCAATTGTATATGTACATGGCGTTAATTATAAAAAAAAATCCAGATAATTCCTAGGTCTAGAACCTTGTCTTACAAAAAAACTGAATGTTTTAGCTATTACGCTTAGTGTCAATTTTTCATACACTGAATGATCCTCTGCAACAAAAAAAGATTTCATAGATCAGTTAATACCTTGGAGAAATTCCTTTTTTATCCAACAAATTGATAACTCATTTATGGTTTTTGTCTTGCTAGCAAGGTTAGTAAGCTACAAAAAATGTAAATAAAAAACAAAAACTCGCTAGTCTTTAGTAGATTTAGTAGCATGGAAATCTAAAAATAATAACTTTATAAAGAGACTAAATAGAAAAAGAGCACGAAAAAGGGAATGTTAATTAGGGGAGATAAAATAATAGAAATACTAGTTTAGATATGACCATAAGTCACTGAAGCCTAGAAATACTTTTTAGATATTTCATTAACAATTTTTCTATTCCTTCATTAGTGCATCATTATACATTAAGATAATATAAAAACGAAATGATCACATAGTGGGTTTCGAATCTAATGATAAGTAGTCTTTACCACTACACTAAAACCTTAAAAAATTCCCACAGCTGTGAAGTTCTGCAACAAATCCTACCTTCATGCCTGTCGTAACCCTCAAGTATTGCAATAGGTCTGCGTTATCTGAAACATTTTAATTAAGGAAAACAATTCCAATATAAAAACATTGAGAAGGCAAAGAAAAAAACACCCCAGGATAATTACATAGCAAATGATATGGATAGAAAAGCCCTTAGTTCTCGGCAAGTTTTAAATAACCAAAGGATGCTAAAAATCCCCAGGAGAAATACTTTTTCACGAAAGATAAGGATTGCAACTTGGAATATAAGTACTCTATTCGAATTAGGAAAATTACATATACGCAAAATCAGGTGGCCACAATCAGAAAAATGCATTACAAGTAATAAAACATTTTACTATTCAAGCAACAATAATAAAGAACACACAAAAAGTGTAAAAGTACTACTAAACAAGAATTTGAACGACCCGCGGGGGAGCACGGTCCGCAAAGCGAGAGGTTAAGGCTCTCATATGTTCGCTCTGTCTACCCCTTGTTCGAGTAAACGCAGGTACTCAATTATTTATAGTGCCTGAGTAGACCACCTGCCAGGCATCAGAGAGCTCCGGGAATGGAACCTGGGTCTCATCCGCTTGGACCACTCTAGCGGTTGAGAGACATATAGTTTTAGTAATACTTTTACTAATACAAGAAAGTACCCGAAGAAGAAGGGAGAAAGAAAAATATACAAACCAGCAGAAACAATAATCTTAACACAAAGAGAGAGAAACAAAGCTCACAATCTTAAAAAACACAAGTACAACTTTCTATGCACCATCACACACATAAGCATTTCTTTCATGTCAGTATGTTTTTTAGTAGTTATGTAAAAGCCTCATTATAACTACATGAAAAATATTTCTCTCAAAGCTGCTTCTGTTAGTCAGTGTTACCATAAAGTGTCTCAACCTGAGGCTCAAGCAGTTACATTGTCAATATTTTAGGTTCACCCATTTCATGAAAGGATATGTTTCTATTTTCTCATATCTAGTAACCGGTGAAGTTATTAACAGATCTGATATTGTTGAAAATCTAGGTATATTATTTGATCATAAGCTAGCGTTTACTATTTAATAAAATTATTTCTTAGAAATACCGGTGCACTAAATAGTATTCATACCTTAAAGCTTCTTTGATTATGCGACCTATACTGGAGTATTGTTTCCTTTATTCACATAACATCAAAATACTCAAAACCATCTTCTTGATACGGTTACATTTACTCTTGGAATTTCCTATGAAAATGTAAACTACAGTGAAATTAATTCTTTTATACAATCATCTTCACTTAATGTCTAATCTATCCGTTTAGGTCTTGTTTTACTATTTAAACTTATATAGAGTGTCCTGCTCTTCTCCATGAATCTGGCTAATCAATTATGACTGCGGACATTTTCAATTACACTATAAGTGTATTCAATAATTTTTTCAAAAAAAAAAAAAGTTAACGAAATGCAATATTTTTCCCTCCATATTATTTGTAAAATTGTTTAAAAATATGTCTCATACGTTAATTTTTATTAATATTTAGTATGTAGTGTTAGTTTGTAGGTTTAATAATTAAATGTGTGTAAATTTATCACGTGTTTAGAAAAAGGTTATCGACCTTAGACAGACATATTATGAAGCAAATCAGTGAAAAAGTTATAAACACAATTGATAGAATACAAGTACGGACGTGGAACTCCGGTTCCACAGATGTCCGGGGCTTCTATACATAAACAAAAATTTGCGGCCACTTCCGGTCAAACCGGAGATTTTCCGATCAGGCTGATTTTTGGCGTCTGGACTTGACTTATTGTTCTTAATTGAATACTGAAAACGTTATTTCTCTATCACAGATCAAAAATTATAAGGCGTGACAAATGTCAGAAATGACAGAAATAGAAACTTATCTCCAGCTTGGAAGCTGCCTTGATCAAAAGTTGAAAAATAAAAGGACGGACAGACGGACAGACAGACGACATTACTCTCTATATAAGGCTTCTCATTTTAATGTATAGAAGCCTAAAAAATGATACAGGATCTAAAAAAAAATAAAACACCATAGAAATTAAGGAGTCTAATTACAATGACCATGGAAAACTCAATAGCAATGGTAAATTTAGAAAAAATATTACAGTTTCAAAAGTAACAGAGCAGTTCGACGAGAAGATGCTTTATCTGCTCTAATGCTTTTCACCTCTTTGGACTGCATCATAAAACACAAGAGCACAAAGGTACAATAAAGAATAGATACACACAAGTGGTGGCATATGCGCAAGATTTGGTAGTTGTAGCAAGAAATTGAAGGGAACTAGAAAGCACGTTTAGAAAAATAGAAGAAAATGCACAAGAAAGACATATAGAGATGCATAAGAGGAAAACAAAATACTTGTATTGCAGCAGAAAGGAAAGATCATGAAAGAACTTGTTATTGCCATTAATAAATTATAATTTTAAAGAAGTATATCTTATATATTATATAAATATTTGAAAGTACTACTGCACAACAATTATGAACATTAAACAAAGAGTACAATTGGAGTGCAGAACATTCTTCTCAAATAAATAAATAAAAGGATAAAAAACTGTGTCAAAAATCGAAATAAGAATACACCTGAAAACAATTAGACCTGTTGTAACGTATATAATTGAGCCACAATAAATCAGATGATATGAACATCTAATGAGAAGAGAAGACGTCACAGGCAAAATTTTAATAGAATTGGCTTCAGAGAAATCAAAACCAAAAAGAAAATAAAAAACGAGATCAAAGGAGTGAGCAGGTAAAAAACGAGTTGAGAACAATAAAAATCCGAAACTGGAGAAAACTAAGTGTTTATAAGAAGCAATGGAATAAAATAAGAATGGCAAAATTGCTCAATAAATTGTAGGAGACAAAGAAGAAATGTGGATTAATCTATCTACCATTTATACAGAAATGTATAACTTGTATAAATACATGTGTGATAGTACTGTAACCTATATATTTTATATGCTCTGTATTTGAATTAAAAATGAAACTCTCCATTTTGAGTTGCATGTTCAAAAACATCAATCTAATAGCTAAGGGGGGAGATACAATTAGAGGGTAAAAAAAATCGAATTCTCTTTTTTGCTTAAAAAGATAGTAAATTTTCCATAACGATGGTGAAACCCCGGAATTGAAATTCGAAGTCCTTCTATCTTTTTTCGACGTTTTTTGAAGACAACTTTCGGAGCGCGCAGCAGGTATCTTCGAACGATAGACATGGGGACCCTTTTTCTATTGTATCTTATTTTGGAATACTTATGAAAGGAATTTATGTATCTAGGAGGGTTGTATACGTGACTTACTGGATAAAGAGAATCACTTTTTCGAAAAGACTGAAGGTCTTTTGTACGGTCCTGTAAATACCATTTTTCGGTAATCAAAACTTTAAACGCGTTTTTCTCAAAACAGCACTTTTTGAGTTGGCGGGCGTGATAACTCAAAAACTAATTATCCGATTGAGCTGAAACTTACAGCATTTCTTCTTTATAGTATTAGCTTCTAGATTAATTAAAAAAGTTTGTAATTTTTTATTGCTAAATGTAAAAATTATAGCTAAAACGGTAGAAAAACCCGGTCTTTTCGAAAAACGCACCAAATGTAGAATTTTTTTCATTCACTTTTCTTTAATTCATCAACTAACTGTAAGTATAATTCAAGTAAATTCATTTGCCTGACTGTTTCAGATCAAAATTACGGCGTACAGTGCGCCCGCCAACAAAATTCAAGGACTCCGTAAGCCCCATCGTATAGCCGCCATTTTGTTTAAAATAAAAAATAAAAATATTTTTAATATACTATAAGGACCCATTAATAATCACACCAAGTTTCAACTTATTTGAATAAAAACTTCTACTTAACGAAAATTCTTGAAGAATGCAGTTTTTTTTGGCGTCTAATTGTATATCCCCCCTTAAGACTAAGTGCTGACCATATGTCATGAAGTAATCTGTTGTTTCTTATGACACGTTGAAATCGATGTAAACTTGACAAACTTAGTGCAAATAAGTTATTGCAAACGATTTAAAGTCTTTTATAAATCAAAGATTGAACACATCACAAGCATGGCCCTAATCGTTCTTGAGAAACGTCTTGTCCAGCAATGGCTTTTGATAGTCCACCATCTTAACATCATTCTTACTTCTAGAACATTCCATTGAAATTCAACTGATCAAGAACATGAATCCTTTTTTGCTCCCTATAAATTTTAGCTCATTTAGCTGGGATCAGTAGCAACATTTTAAATTCCTCACAGTACAAGTTATCAGGTTATACACGTTTCTTCAATTTTTAATTGCACTTTATCCACATGTGAGAAAGTGTGGCAACACAATCGAGGCGCGTGACTGCGAGGCGATCAGACCCAAGTTTTATTGCTGGAGCTCTCTGATGCCTGGCGGGTGGTCTACTCAGTCACTAAAAATAATTAAATATATATATATAATTGTCTAAGGTGTGGTGTTTGCCTCATTGCCATCAGAGATGGTTTGTGACCACGGGTAGTGAGGACAAACATATTGAAGCCTCAACTTATCAGTTCGCAGGCCATGCTTCCACACAAGGCGTTTGAGCCTCACCATTATTATTATCCACATGTAGCAGAACATTCCAAAATTTTGGTGCATTGTGTGGTTGACATTAAAAGTTTCCAACCTCTCAACATGGCCTAACAACCCGAGAAGCAATGTCAAATCCTTCGTATTTATTTGATTCAAAGTTTCTAATTTTTTTTCTTAAAAATAAAACAAATTTAATATTTCATTCCTCTAATTGTATTGTTTGACAAATTTCACATCATTTGGCATTCCCATCAACATCAACCAAGCTACGAGTGCTTAAAATATACTATCAACTCGATTTCCAGCTTGTATGTTATACACATGAATGGACATGAGCAAAGAAAGCAAATTCTGCTTATTGTTCTACCCAATGATACTAAAAAATCCAGACAAAGCAATGACATGGAAATTTTTGCAAAACAAATTACTATTTTCATGACGCCCAAATTTTCAAATGTGCATTATATTGCACATATTCGCATGAAAGTCATTATTCTTACAAGAAACAATGAAATCTATACCTGGTCAACATAGTAACAGTATCCAGCTTCAGCGCACTTTCAGGGGAATCCATTGCCACAGTGCACAACACTTGCGTCTGGCCTCTTTGAAACAAAGCACTCCCTTGCAGAGGCTTATACAAGTCAACCTGGCATGAAATATGCCTGAGCTCATCACATCCCCTTCCATCACAACGTTTGTCCTGCTCAAAAACCAAATCGCGAAACACCTGTTTGGTAACATTACTGAAACACTCGAGAGCCAAAGCCTGATCATAGTTTGAGAACTCGCCACGTATTTTTTCCAACACATCAGTTCTAACCATGTTAACAGCATTATCCCGAGCCAACTTATCCAGAGAATAATTCTTGAAAATCTCACGCACACGCATCGTCGATAAAGAATTTATGGCCTCAATAATTTCTCCAGACAATTCTGGTTGTTTTTCGATGTCTCTTTTGGGCTTTCCGATTTTCTTCTGCAGCTTCTCTATGCTGTTTACAACCAGCTGAGCCTCCTTGACGCCCAATTTAATTGCCTTTAGTAAATCTTGCTGCAAAATATTATCCGCATTACCCTCCAACATGACCACCAAATTTTGCTTAGTTGCAGTCACTATCAAATCTAAATTAGAAGAGTGTAGTTCTTTTCTGGTAGGGTTGATTACAATCTCGTTATTTATAAACCCTACTCCCACAGCTCCTACAGGGCCATTCCAAGGAATATCACTCAGAGCTAAAGCAGTTGATGCTGCGTTTATAGATATAACATTTGGGTTGTTGATGCTATCAACTGCTAGCATGTTGCAGATCAGTTGCGTTTCATAGTTGTAGTTGGCCTTAAACAATGGCCGTAAACTGCGGTCAATCTGCCTGGCTGTTAGTATTTCACGTTCTGACGCTGCTAACTCTCGTCTCAAAAAATTCATAGGTATCCTACCAGCTGCTACCGCCTTCTGCCGATAATCTACAAGTAATGGAGTGAAACTGCCATATGATGGTTGCGCCTTTGCCACAGCTGTAACCATGACCGAGGTATCGCCTAAGGTCGCTACGGCGCATCCATCTGCAAGTTTTGCGAGTTTCCC
This sequence comes from Sinelater perroti, assembly GCA_036346155.1. NCBI lineage: Eukaryota > Metazoa > Arthropoda > Insecta > Coleoptera > Elateridae > Sinelater > Sinelater perroti. The sequence goes on from JARFIY010000276.1 coordinate 2,984,349, forward strand.
GGTGGACAACTTCAACTTGCGCCTGCAAACATCGTGAGTAACAAATGTAACCTCAAAAATTGCGGCTGAACATACCTACCCATTAGAGAAGGGCACTTCTATTTCGTGCTGCTTCACATTATCCGAATAACGCCTATTCAGCCTATTTACCTTAGAATTTTTTCGTAAATTGTTGATCAAACGAGAATAATTCATATTAATTAAACTGAAGGTGCAACTTGTATAGCAAATTATTCAGACAACACCTACATTACTTATCATACACCTAAATCTTTTCTCATACAAGTTTTATGCTTTAAGTACAGTAATAATATTAATAAACATAAATACGATATATTTATTGTATTCATATAAATTAGAGAGGAAAAATTTATTTGTATTCATTTAAATAGTTGACTTTAATTAAAAGAATTTGTGGAAATCGCTGTATCTTACAATTGCGGTTGGCGAGACTGCGATTTGACAACTTCAATTACCGATTTTTCATAGTAACATTTTTGAAGTGCAATGCAGATTGACCTTTAAATTTCGCGGTGTTCATTAAGCAATTAAAGCACGCACTCGAAGAGAAGGTAAGGACGGCGCTATCTAGAAAACAGACAGTAAGGTTATAACTGCAAAAAATTAATTGAAATCCGGTCGTGCGTGAATACATACGGCAGTATCGCGAATACCCCGGCAGCAACCTTGTAGAGACTCGCTGTGTGTTTTCAGCACGAGGTAGTGCAGTTGCTATGGCCCAAAACGCTCCGCTGATGTTGCGGTTGATTGCGTCTTCTGTGACTGCAGCCACACGTGCAGGAAAAATCATCAGGGATATCATGAGCCGCGGGGAATTGGGAATTGTGGAGAAGGTACGGCGTGCATTAGTTTCTTCTTCTAATATTAAGAGATTGTCGAGGTTTGCACCAAAGCGCATTTGAACTTGCAGGGCAAAAACGACTTACAAACTGAAGCCGATAGATCAGCACAGCGCTGCATTATGGCGTCGCTGTCGCAGCAATATCCTACCATTACTATCATTGGGGAAGAAGGACCAAGTAATTGTGAGGTAAGTGTCTTCATTATAACATAAAACAGAAATGTTATTTAAGTTACATCTGTCATAGTCGTAAGCTTCATTAATGATTATATGGCCAACTTATGTTATACTATATATTATCTTACCTTTCTCTTGCTTTGGTGATTTTTATATTCTTCTGGAGCGATGTTCCTGTGAAACATTTAATTTAGTCTATCCATCTCGTGGTCTTACTCCTTCAACCTTTCCTTGTAATACAAGTTTCTCTAGAGTGTCATTATTTCTTTGAGTTTTGTGACCAAAGTATTCTAGAATACGACGTCTTACCACGGTGGGAAGGTGATCTTGTATGTTTAGTTCATTTATTATGGACACATTTGTTCTGTAGTCTGTCCATAGAATTTGCAAGTCTTCTCCAACATCACATTTTAAAAGAATTTACTTTGCTCCTATCGTCAGTTTTTAGCATGTCTAGCTATAGAAAATATTAATGATATCACTAGTCTCTTCCTTTTATTTGATATGCTACAATTTTTTTAAATCTTACCGAGTTTAACCATTGCTGTTCTTGCTATAGCTATTTTTCTCCGTATTTCAGTAGAACAGTTCCCATCTCTGTTTATATTTTAATTTAAATAAATAACCACTGACATCTTTATATCTTGTATATTTTTTACGTTATTGATTTTGTCTTTTTGATCTATAATCATCAATTTGGTTTTCTGGTAGTTTAATTTTAATCCAGTTTATGCTTTAGTTGTCAATGTTTTCAGGCAATGCCGACATTTCTGATTTGTCATTACTAAAGAGTATGGTGTTGTCAGCAAACTGTAAGTTGTTTATTCTCTTCCCGCTGATGGTAATTCCGCCTTTCCAATTATGAAGATCCTTCTGTATAATAATATACTTCCCATAGATGTTGAACAGTATGGGAGAAAGTATGCAGGCTCAACGTACACCTTTCTGCACCTTGAAATTTTTGGAGTATTTGTTGTCAACTTTTGTTGTTGATAAACCTCCTTGCTGTAGTTGGTTTATGAGTAGAATGAGATGTTCAGGAGTTCCCACATTGGCTAGCACTGTTCACAGTTTTGACCAATTCACACTCTCAAAAACTTTGCTGTAATCTAAGAAGCATAAGTATGCAGTGGCTCTAAACTATTTTGTTTTTTCTATTATTTGACGGACATTTGAAAGTTTCTTTGTGCCCTTTCCACTTTTAAATCCCACTTGTTTCTGAGGTATTTGCCAATCTAAAAAGTTCTTAAGGCGTTGTAGCAGAATTATAAGCATTACTTTCTAGCATGTGACATTAGGGCGACTGTTTTGAATAAAACTTTTTTTTGTAAAATGTTCAGTCTGTAGGCTATTGTTCAGTCTCCCATATATTATTGCAGATTTTCCATAGATGCTCGGTTTTTTTATGATTGAATTGTTTTAATATTTCTGCACTAATTTTATCTTCTCCCTTTGATTTGTTCTTTTTCAATTTTTGTATATAAATTCCTCTGTCAGTATGTCTGGCTCTTTTTCTAAAACCTGTATCAGGAGTTCAGGTTCGTTTGATTGGTCATAGTTATTGTCTGTGCAGAGGCTTTGACAATATTTCCTCCATGCTTCTATTACTTCACTTATATGCATTGTGACTTTTCTACTGCTATCCTCTATTTTCCACGATTTTGGCTTGAATTCTTTCGTTATCTCTTTAATTTTCTGAAATAAGTCTCTCGTCTTATTTGCGTTATCGATTACTTATTTCGTTTAAATATTGGTTTTTGTCCTTCCTGCATAATTTTCGAATTTCTCTATTCAGTCCTTGGTATTCTGTCTTTTTTTCATTTATTTCAAGTTCTTTAAGTTCATCCAGTCTTTCTTCTTTGTGTCTTTGTTAGCCCGGTTTTCTTTTATTACTTGGTCTTTAGTTTCGAGCATAACTGTTCTATGGATTTGCCATAGTTCTTTCGCATTTGTGTCTTCTTCTATAATGTTTTGCATATCAATGTCTAGTGTCTGTTTGTATTGTTCTAAATGATGAGTTTTTTTTTACATATTTTTACTAGTAATAAATATATTTACTGGGTTTTTTTCTATGTTATCCAAATCCAGTTTGTTCTTCTAATTTGTTTTTTATCTGTTGCCTTATACTTCTGATATTCATGTATACTTTACTTGCCACTGGTGCCTGGCATATGGTTCTATATTTATCAGATTCTGTCGCCTTTCCTTTTTTATAAATTGGCAAAATTATATTGTTTTCCTAGAGTGGATGGTTTATTCTCCAGGCCTCTGTATGTCTCCAGAAGCCATCTTTTTCCTTATGGTTCTAATAATTGTACCATTTCTGGATCTATCTTATTTTCTCCACACGCTTTTTCTATTTTTAGTTTTTCGTTAGCTTTATCTACTTCTTTTATATTATGTCTTTCTTAATTTTTTCTTTTTGGTCTTTCTCTTCTTATATATTCTGTTTCTGCTCCATTTTTTTTCAAACTTTTCTATATAACGTTCTCTCCATATTTCCAATATGTGTGGCATATCTAGCTGCAGCTCTTTATTTTTATGTTTTATTTCTTTCATTTAATTGTTTTTCTACCCCTTGAATGTTTTGATTTTGTTTCAGAATATTCTGATATATGTCTTATACATTCCATTTTAATTCTCTTCCAAACTCCTCGTAACTTCTTTGTTTCGATAATTTTACTGTCTTCTTTGCCATGCTTCTTCTTCTTACATATTGTCATTTTGCAGTTTTTATTATACTTTGTTATTCCACAAATATCTATTGCTGTGCTACGTGGGCTGCACGGATTACAATGCAAGGGCTGGTATACATGGTGTAAGACCAGAAATAAACATAAGTTTATTATTGGGTCCTAACCCTTCAGTCTTTCAAGCCGAATTCTGTGCAATAATGCAATGGATACAGAAGAAGATGCGACGCGGTTATACCCAACAAGTGTTCTAAGAGATAACCAAGAAGCTTTAAAAGCGCTGGAATAGCCTCGCATAAGCACCAAACTGAAGAAGGAATGTTTATCCCACCTGGTAACCCTATCTGAGAAGAAAGTTCAACTCGTATGGGTTCCAGTGGATAATGAAAAAGCAAATTACATTGCCAAAACTAGAGCATCTATTCCATTTACAGAATCTGTATTTGGTATACTGAAAAGCAGCATTTAACCAGCAATAGTGAACGAAAAAAACAAGCTTCTCGCTGAGCTGCTACGCAAGGGCAAAAACTGGGAAAGGAACTAATTAGGAAACCTTCTAAAAGGCTAATCTCAGACATCGTTCACTTAGGACGTGTACAGATAAGATGGATAGTAGGACTCTTAGAGTAAATAAAACTATAGAAGGAACAATTGTACAGTTTTGGGGTCACAATTTGTGTAAAAGTAACATGGCCGCTTGCGCAAGTAATTTAAAAGTCTTAGATAAGGCAAGATAAAAAAAAAATCATAATACGTTACGGATATTAATAAATGCCTCATGGTTTGTTTTAAATCTCATAATAACTAATAATTTTGGAAATCCATGCATTAACGTCTGCGAATGAGAAAATACACCGAAAGATTGAAATAAGACCTATTCAGTTATACATAAGTTTATAAGCAAGAAGATATATGCGACAATCATGTGACATAACGATGCCGAAGCACTAGTCCTATATTTTTATTTACTTTAAGGTAGGACTTGTAACAGGTCACTGAGAAAACATCTATAGGGAATGGGTATATACAGAGGTGATACACTCTATATGTAATGAAAAGGAGGAAACAGCCTCACACATAATCTTTGAGTCTCCAGCACTATATCACAGACACAGAAACTGTTTGGGGCAACTCTACATGGATTAACACATACACACGAGAATAAGGTAAAGAATTTACTGCAACTCTTAGAAGAAACAGAACTTCCGTAGACCACAGAGTCAAAGTATTGAGTAAGGCTCGCAATCTAGTCACAAAGCCTTTTACATAATAAAAAATACATGCATGTGTACATAAGTTTTGGTAGGTGTTCATATAACATTTAACGCCTATAACAAAATGATCGAGAAATGCGTTATTACTTGACAATATTAATAATACACACATTGTAACCAACTCGCATGGCCATGCTTAATCGGTTAACTACTTCATGTTGCAATGAATCTTATTTTTTCAGACACCTATACTCTCCTTTTTTGGGATCTGGATGTGCTTGTATGCCACCTGAAGTAATGCATTTTTTCTGTCATTAAAAAATTGCCGTTTTTATCTGTTGGTTATCCTGTTTTCTCCTCACTTCTCTTTATATCCATTAAAACGAAATGGATTGTCCGCTTCTATAGTAAATTCTCATTTTTCTGTTTAATTTTGTTTTATTCCCACAAATACGCACAAACATACTCACACTTAGTACAGCTTTTTTATGTTTTCCTCATATTTTCGATTCTATCACATCTTCATTTTTGCGCGATCTCCCTACTCCTAAATGATAAGGCCTGTAGCTAGTTTGGCCGTACTGATGCATCCATTTTATGCTTATTTCTTTCTTTAGCCCTCTAACTAGTACCAATTAAGATCCTTATAATAAATATAATCTTCGTTCAATAAAAGGGTAGCTCTTTTTCTGCCCTCATTTCTATTGAAATGCAACTTCTTACTGCCCTATCTTACAATACAATGAGAGTTTTATTTCCTCAGAATTTTAACGCTTCTTATCAATTAATAATAATTATTATACTTACATTCTAGCACCCTTTAACATTTTGAATGGTAAAACCAGTAGATGACAACTGGAGGAACGATTAATCACGTTGTAGCGTCTTGGTGCTTTTGTTATTCAATAATTTTACAAATTATCAATCCATTGGAGAAATTTTATCTTTACTGCCTGCCAATCATACAGTCGAAGTCAAAAGGAAATGAAATATTATAGACACAAATAGTTTAAAATAAATACTTAAAAACTATTCCTATTTATTTCCATCTTAATCATCGGGGGACCAAGATAAATTTAAATATTAACTAAAGTGGTATAAACCTAACATATATTGATAATTAAATTTACTTCAATGTACTGTTGGATAATACTTATATCTAGAACACGCTGTGAAAGAGTCAAATAATAGGTTAATGCTAGGAATGATTCATGTAAGCTTATGGGATTGGAGTAGGCGGCTAAACCAAAACTGTGAGATCATTAACTCTTTGCCATTTAGTTTTTTGTGGAAGAGAACGCTTACTTTGTATGGTGCTGTTCAATTTATTTAAAAGTAGATAAGTAACTCAATGGAAACTAAGTGTCTTAAAAAGGCAGGCTAAGCTGTTATATCACTTTGGTGACATAGAACTGTCTGATATTTATAGGAAAATAGTAATCCATAATGAAACAGTAGCAAGTACTTACTGTTTGATCAGCTTCCAAGCATACGTCTCAAGTCGAAAAGTATTATTACCGAAACTTGAGAGCTTAATCAATAGCCAAGTATCAAGCAAATGCATAAAGTGAATTGAAAACATGCTGGACATACACTTGTCTACTGTAGATCTTAATTGTAATACTACAAATGTAACGAACATTTCTTATGTCACCTGGTTCTTACAGTATTCTTAGATATGATCCAGGCGTTTAATAAAGTATGATATCTTGGCTTACTATATAAAATCGAAAGAATTCTTCCCAAATGCTCCTTCAATGTTTTGAAATCGTACTTACGAACATGAACGTGAATTTGAAATCCAGTTCATTGATAAAATCTCAAATCGTTACAAAATTCTCTCAGAAGTATTACAAGGAACCATTCTTGGTCCGCTTCTATATATATTGTACACATCAGATATTCCAGTAATCGAAGAAACGTCAATAAGTACATTCGCAGTCCACACAGCCATATTCACAACTCACAAAGATCCTATGATAGCTGCAATGTATCTGCAAGAGCATTTAAACCAGATCGAAATATGGTCTCAAAAATGGACATTGAAGTCAACGAATCTAAATCATGCAATTTAACATTCACTCTTTGAAAGGATCACTGTCCCCATAATCGAACAGCCATATAATAAAAAGAAGCAACTAAATATTTAGGATTACACCCAGGTAGATTTGAAACTAAATTGGAAACATCATATAGTAAGCAAAAGAAATCAAATTGGTCCAAAAATAAAGGTTAATTGGCAAAAAATATAAATTAAGCATGGAAAATAAATTGGTTATTTACAAAACTGTGATCAAGCTATGGAGTTGAACTTTGGGGTTGTTCAAGTAAATCCAACATATTCATTATGCAGTGCCAATCTAAAATACTTTGGAACATCACAAACGCTCCCTGGTGTATATGAAATCATACCCTACATACCAACCTTAAAATCCAATACGTCAGTGAAGTCATAAACCAAAGAAATAACAAACACTACAAGTTGGAAGCCCATCCTAATCGACTACTAGAGCCTTTAATGCACCCCACACCTTACAGAAAACTGAACTGATCTTGGTCAATAGATCTTCAGTGAAGGTACGATAACATTATTACAATTATATCCGGCAGTACATTCCTATGTGGAATTGTTGCCGCTCTTTCGAGCTTTTCTGACTTTTAAATTAGTGGAGTGGTTCGTCACTCCTCTCCACTACCAAATTAATCTCTCACTATAATATTCAGAGGATAATTTTTTTTAATACTAATTATTTGTACTCAGCGACGACTTTAGGATGGTAAACAAAACAAAATCATCAAATTTTGCAAATTAAATCTTGTTTTGCTGATTATACTGATATAATTTGTGTATGGTTACAATGTAAAATTTTTAGTGATTTAATAAATTTTTCTTGCAGGTTCCAAGCGATTGGGTGGTCACAGACTATGATCAGCACATTGTATCAATGGAATGCCCAGCAGACTATCTCAATGTGACAGACAAAGATGTTGCAGTCTGGGTAGATCCTTTAGATGGAACGTCTGAATACACTCAGGTGGGCGTTTTACTTTTTATATTACTACAGTAGGATTAGGGTGTTGCGGTCATGGGAAAATAAGGCTCTTTATCCAGATTTATACTATGCGAAAGGGGATATATTGGTTCATTAACAGGCTGCAATCAATTCTTCCAGTTTTCCATCACGATAACCCTCATTATTTATGGAACTTAACATCCTTTATCGATAAAATTGTAAGTTCTGTTTTATGGAATGCATGATTTTTTGCTAATCAGTTATAAGATTTTATGATGATTGATTAACATGCTTATTGAGCTTTTTAGCTCATTTTTTACAATAGCACCTTATTATTATTCTAGGGTCTGCTGGAGCATGTCACAGTTCTAGTAGGAATCGCAGTGAAAGGTAAAGCAGTTGGGGAGTTATTCATCAGCCTTATTATAATCACTCAGTTGGCAATGAAGAACCTGTAGGGCGTACATTTTGGGGCCTTGTAGGACTCGGTGTTGGAGGATTTACTCCACAAGACCCTCCTCCTGGTAAACTTATCATCACCACAACCAGATCACATTCAAATGAACTAGTCCAAAAAGCTCTTAATGCTTTTAAGACTGATGAAATTTTACGTGTTGGTGGTGCAGGGCACAAGGTATGTTCAACGTTTTAACTTGAGCAGTTGCTAAATAATTTGAACCAGGTCATTCTACTTATGGAGGGAAAAGCGCACGCCTATGTATTTGCAAGCAAAGGATGCAAGAAGTGGGACACCTGCGCGCCAGAAGCTGTGCTGACTGCTCTTGGTGGTAAGTTGACTGACATACATGGCAACTATTACGAGTACCACAAGGACGTACAACACCCAAACACGCGGGGCGTGCTTGCTACAGCCAAGGGTGTAGATCATGCTACTTTTGTATCAAAAATTCCTCAAGAAGTACGAGATGCTTTAGCTTAAACAATGAAGACAAACTAGTAAATTTTATTTTAGAGGTTTTTTAAAAACGAATTTTGATTGTCAGAAAGGCAGTACTACATTTCGTGTAAGTACAGTGATAATATTACTGCGACCATTGCATAAGAATAAGCAAAATTTTGTTATTAATCATTTATCACTCTTGTTATACTGACTACGTCCTCTATTGTGTCACTTCTACACTTTAAGGAAGTTTTCTATAGAAACTTGATTTTCTACCTACTTTAACTTAGTGAATATAGCCTTTTGGTTTGATATGACTCAACTGTTACTTCAATCCATCCTTAAAATATTTACTAAGGTTAATGTCAGAATTTTGGACTTGCCATTTAACTTTATCTTCAAGAGCTTAGTTACAGTTATGTAAAATTTACATTATCATGTTGAAAATGAAATGAATTGATTTCAAATTATTTCCACAGTGTGTGGTGCCAAATTGTCCAAAAGCCATATATGAATCTCGCACTAAAACCAATGATTAATAAAAACCTTACAATAAGAATAATGCTGTCTTATATGTAATGCTAGTCAGAAGCACTTTTTTTATATTTTAAAACTTTGTGATGATGAATTTTATAGCACTTTAATTGCTGGCATTATGTGTGATAACCTTATATTTAGTTTTCAGTTTGACTGGTTTGGAAATATAATCACTCGTACTATTTCTCACTACTTTTCAGAAGTATTTTGTAACAGAATGTTACAATTTAACATGAAAAACTAATTGTTTTAGTTTATTAATATTTTAGGCATACTGATTGTGAGCCGAAGTCGGAATAGTATAACTACCAAAAATATTTTGTTTTACCATTACCTGCACCAGTATGGCTGTACGGTTGAAGTGCTTGGCTGCAGTGCAGACAAACTGGGGTTGAATTCCGAGTTACTAAAAATTATAGAATACCTGCATACCGTCTAAGGCCACATTGCTCCATCTCGGAGATGATGCACAATGACCAGGCAATACAGGTTAACATATGAGAGCTTCAACCACTCAGTTTACAGACCTTGCTCCCATGTGAGCGTAATTATTACATTGCCTACTATTATCTGACATATAATTTACCTGACATCTCACTAATAATTTAACAAATATGAACATTTGTAATTTTTACAAAAAAAAAAAACGGGAAGTTGTGCACAAATGGGGGAATATAGGCAAAGAAAATTACTCACTTATTCAAGATCTCACATGCAGGGTAAATATTACAAATGCAATGTTCTCAATAATACTACCTGCATATTCTGCTATTTATTGGTTTTAAGGAATTTACTTTTGTACTTAAAGAATTGCTTTACAGTGTCTTAAATAATTGCAATAGACAGATTACTGTGTAAATGTATACCTCTGAATATCAGGAAAGTGTGTCATTTTATTCAAATGTAAATAGTTTCATATTCTAATTGCTGTAGAAGTAGTTAACAGTTTCATTGTCTGTTGCAATGTGTGTAGGATTTTTAATGAACAAAATAGTGAAACTTCTTACCCAGTTATAATAATAATAATACAATACTACGCAATGCCTTACTATAATGATACTATATTTATTATCAACTCATAAAAATGTCATTATTTTGTTTATTAAAATTCTGATCTACAATCAAAATAGCTTAGTGAAAATGCCTGTTTTGTTGTGTATGTTGTCCATTCTAATTTTATCTATTTTACGTAGTTGAAAACGACAAAACACGCACAACATCTTGGTATTGACAAAACAGCAAACCTACTCACCTAAGGTGTATTACATTTAATGGTAAAGCTAGCTTCAAATGATTGTATATTATTTTCTAGATAATAGAAACGTTATAAATGTTTTTAGGACAAGTTGCATAGGAAAAAAGATGTGATAAGAATAAGAAAATGTTCTGCTGTACAGGTTACTGGTCATATTGAAGCCTTAAATCATAAGATCAGATTATTCTGAAACAAATGCTATAACGTGTTGAGCTATTTTTGAGTGCCAGGTGCACATCGGAAGTAATGGGTATTGATATACTGCTGGACGGTGTCATACCCTTTAGGTATGTAATGTAAAAATAAGCGTTAACGTCTCCTTGAACTTCCAATTCTCTTGCTTACATTGCAACTTGGTATCCTTAATTACAGCTGCGTGTTTATATCTCTGTCCTAATGTGAGGAGTCTTGATGTTTCTAAATCAAAATATACAACTCCTAGTAAGCTATAAGTTTAAGTAAGGGATTCTCTTCCCTGAAATACGCACAAACTAGGTAATTTACTTTGGTGTCTAACTTTATCATCTATTTATGTATAAATGTAGTAGACTTTTAGATGGATTAAATAAAGTTTGATTGTGAACCTACTTTTCATTTTGACATTTTTTATAATTATACCAGTGAAGGAAAAGCTGTAGATAACAAACCAATCGTTAAATAAAGTGAATAAGAACATAGTCAACTAAAGTGATGAGGGAAGTAGTGAATGTAAATCTAAAGTGGAAAAACGTGAAAATCAGGATATAATTAAAGGGTATTTTGAAATTAGGTTGTGTAAGGTGATGTTGATTGGATAGTGAAGTACAGAAAAATAAATAAATGAACTATTCTAAGAGTAAGGAACAAGGTGGATGTAATACTTTAGTAAAACGCACTTTGAAGAGCAATTCACAGGATATGAGCTACCCTCATTCGCTTGTATAACAAGTGCACCGTTTTATTTCTGATTTATTGAACTTAAATAAAATTCTATTAACAGCTGGACGTCTTTAGTTAACTGCACACTAATTTTATCCATTGTTAGCTTTAATAACTTTGAAGTTTATTAATTGCCTTAACACCCTCTTGTCACAGATAGTGAGCGAACTCTGTAGCTCTATAGATGTTGAGCAGGTAAATAGCGTTCGCGATGGTAACTAACGTGATTAGGAAGGTAGGATAGAAAATCGTAAACGGCCGTCGCGTTAACGTGCGACTACCGATATCAACCAATGAATTGCCAAATCGCTCACCTGAATCGGCTTCGGCTTCGGCTTCGTCGGCGATTAAGGTGATAGCGTTGGATCTGGTATCTGAGATGTTGAGACACGACCAAATAGGACAGTGCGATGTAATTTAGTTAAACACGACTTGAAGAGCCGCGTGGCTAATATTGCTGTTAACAAGTGCAACTGCGGTGCTAATATTTCTGATTATGAACTAAAAAAATTCTTCGAGCTGGACGTGAATAGTTACTGAGCAAAAGCTCCATTGTTGCGATGGCAATAACTTTGAAGTTATTAAAGGCCCGCATGCCGCCGCATATAAGCGGTTAGGAGCGAACTCTGTAGCTCTATAGATGTCAAATAATATCCTTTTTAGGTATTTCACACTTTTCTTTTACCTATTTTGCCTATTAAATAACATTAATTGAGATACTGAAAGCAGGCCCCTCACCATTGGAACACAACAGTCTTTGAATTTTGAAAGTTAACATACAGCCCTGTTCCATAACCTGATTGGTGTTGAATTTTCTTCTCAAATTAAAATTTGGTCAAGTATATACTAATAAAATTCCAGTTATAGTAGTAAGTCTTGTGACACTGATGTCCAACTTTTGTACTGGCGCTTTAGTAGTCTCCCAAGGGGCCTTTTGGAGTTAGGTTTTTGCTATTGCCAATCAATCATTGACTATTTTATTGGCATGATCTCTTCTTTTTCTTGACCATCTGACAACATCATTGATGTTGCATGTGTCTGATGTCTTCGTTTCTGTATCTGCCTCTTAAAGTATAGCCTGTTATAGATTTACATTTTTTTCGTTTCAGTTCTTAAAAGCATTTTGTGATTGTATTTTCTGCTATTGTCTCAATAGCATATGTCATGATGGGCCTTGTGCATATCATAAATTCTGACTACTATTTGTGCTCACAATTATATCACGAAGATAACATAGCAGCTTTAGTTGTTTACGCTTGTATTTCTATCTTTAGATTTCTGCTACTAGTTGTATTGACCTCCAAGTATTTTAAACTCATCACTTGGTCTACACTTTGGTTATATATGGCTAATTTACATCTTCTTGGTTCCTTGGAGACTGTGCGAGACTGTTTTCTGAAATGAAAATAGTCATCTTGAATGTTTTTACTGTTGTTTCAAATTTTTGATCTTGGTAGGCTGTCTTCGTCTTCAAATATTTGAACAGCATCAGTACCGTAACATATTATTTTGATTTGTTTATTTCCCATTCGGTACTCATTGCCAACAGTTTTAAATTCCATTATTTCACCCAACGGGCTGATCCCCCGCAAAGGATCTCGAAAGCTTCCTTAGAAGCGGCGAAACCCCTCCAAGGGGTGTTAAGCCATTCATTCATTCATTCATTATTTCACCCATGATTACATTAAATAATATCAGGCTGAGGCTATCGCCTTGTCTCTCTACCTGATAGTACTGGTACCTTTTTCATTAATAATCCGTCTGTATGTACGTTGTATTGTTTGTATTTAATTCCTTAATAACTACTAGAATGTAATGATTTATATTTGTCTTTTTTAGTAGTTCTAATACCTTGATGAATCTTACCGTACAGAATGCTTCAGTGAGGTCTTGAAACATAAAGGCTGCTTTATTAAATTCGATGGATTTCTCGGGTGACTTGGGAATATGGCATCTATTGTGGATCTATTCTGCCGAAAACCCTGTCAGCCTTTGTTTCATTTTTGAATATAGATACCGTTATACTTTCCTTTCACTTTTTTGGAATTCGTTTAAGTGTAAATATTTTATTGTACAAAACAAATACTTTATCAAACAGTTTTTGTCTTCCATATTTAATCATTTGATTAGTTACCTTGTCTAACTTTGGAGATTTTCAGTTTTTTAATTTCAGAGCTGTTCTAATTTTTTCTTTTATGATGGTTCATTTAGAGGTATTTTCTTCTTTGATTTCTTCATCTATCTCTTGCTTATATGCTGTCATTTCTGTATTATGATATATATAGTTAAAGTGGTTTTCCCATTTTTTTGAGTTTATTTTAGTTATCTGTATATATTCATTTATTGGTCTCAACATCTTCCACATCTTTTTTTGCCCTTCATAGAGTTCATACTTAATGTTTAAAGAAAATTTTTCCCGCTAGTTCTGTTTTGTTGCTTGGATGTTTTCGTTTACCGTTTCACACAACTTTATATTGATTATAAGGGATTGTCTTGTATTGGATGTAGGACGCTTTTTTCTCTGCTGCTGAAGTTTTTACTTCCAGTATAAGCCAAGGTTTTGTGCTTTATCTTCCATTTTTATTAATTTCCTTCTTCCCCAAAGCTTCACCTATAACTTGAATTATTTATCTGCAATTTCTTAAATGATGTATTGACATCGTCTTCGTTAATTATTCTTTTTTCATTTATTTTCTATTTTAGTCGAGTAGTCGCAGAGGGATTTAATGTTTTATTTGGCAGCACTAGTGTGGATTTGTATCGATGAGCTTAGGTCATGTACAATATGGTGGTTTGAGGTGGCTAAACTGTGGTTATTTTAAAGTTGACATTCACGCCCTTTCATAATGCCATAAGATGAGGGGTAAGTCTTAAGTGATACTTAAATCGATAGCTGAGTGAACACTTAGATTTAAACTTAGTTACTTATAGCTGACCAAGCGTCCAGTGGCTACACTAATCAGCCTATAGCCTAGAATCGTAGATTTAGTATATAGACTAAAAGCACAGTAATACCTAGATACTAATAAAGATCTCCTCCGTTACAGAATAGAAAATTATAGAGACAGGACCAGATGACAGCCTAGAGTGGCTAAGAGATCAGGGACTACTTCCACCCAAAGAAAGATACTGTCCAAGATGTCCCGGAAAGTTAATGAGTTACGACGTCACGGCTTCGGTAGATACAGGTGTCAAAGAAAACAAGTAAGGACAGATGTCAAATATGAGAGAAACCTGGTTAGAAGGCATATGCTAGAAGATAGTGCTACTTGCTTGCAAAGTAATTACAGAAGCAAATCATAGAGACTATTAGATGACACCACATCCGAATACAGTTGTAGACTGATATTCACTACTGTAAGAAGTCTGTAATAGCTACTAGATATCAATACGATGCCCAGAAATAGCTGACCAGGGTCATAGTGGCAGATCGATGAGAGTTTAGTGGAGCAATCACTATAGAGCGCCCTAGTAGAAGTAGATTGATATATAGGACTATAGAACAGCTACAGGTAGATTAGACTTGAGATATGCCTAATAAACGAGACAAAGTGACACTTGAAGCCCTGATCGTTACAGACATAGCGAAGACATTAGATATATGACAAGACTAGCGAACAGGTTACCACTGAAATACATAGACAGCTAGCCTTAATCACAGCAAACAGTGGCACTGGAAGATCAGGGACCCAGAGACAGTTCCACACATTCAATAGAGCTGAAGACCTCAAATACGTCGACAAGTGTTAAAGGACTTGGCAATGCACATGTGCGAACACCTCTGGCGTAAAAGCTGTCGACTTCAGAATAAAGACCCATTCGAGGAGATACTGAAAAACATCAAAATGGTATACCCACCAATGTAAATAGTAGAAAATAAATAATTGTGAAAACACAATTATTTTTTTAGGTTTGGTTTGGTTAGGTTAGGATTTACATATTTACGCCCTTTCATAGGCTTACAGCATTATAAAAGGGCGTAAGTATATGTCAACTTTAAACCCCCATAACTTTTCAACGGGAGGGTTTAGCCACCTCAAACCACCATATTTGTACTCCCCATGACTTAAGCTTTCCATTGATACCCCACACCTCCCTGGGGGCGGAAGTCCACCCACTATAGGGCCCCCGTTTATTTTTCTGTTTTCTTGCGCTCTTTTCTTTTATTGTTCTTAATTTTTCCCAGTACCATTTTATAATTAGTTCCGGTATTTGCTGAGTTTAAAACTCAAATCTGATATTTTTGATGGGTGCTAATTTTTGCTGGTTATTATAAAATCTATAATAAATTGTCGACCGTTTTTTTCTAAATGTAGATTGATGGCTTATGTGGGTAACAAAAGTTTATATGTAGCTTGTTCTGAGTATACATCTGTATTAGTAGTTCACCACTTTCATTAAAGGTCTCTTCGTTAAACCCGTTCTTTATACTACGTTGCTGCTCTTTACGGTGATAACGTGTAGATTTACTTAAAAATTATTTATTATACTTACAATTATACAAAATGACCTATTTATGTACACACACTATACACGGCGTAAATGGCACATTATTTATGTAACAGTTCTCGTTTTTGTATTCGCTTGCTTGAACTCGGAACCAGAATCTGAATCTGCCTAACGATCCCGCCGCGCGATATTTATTTCTTATTGGGCCAAACTTCCAGAGCCTTCGCGTATCCAAAAAAAATGACCGGGCGGGTTTCTAGAAAGCATGACGTAAGTCGCCGAGTAATTTAAATGAGGATATCTTGTTACGGGAGGCGTTTGGAAGTTCGTTACAATACCATCTATAATTTCATCACCTATTCTCGCGTTGTCATCCAGTAAATAATTTCAGCCTGTTTTGGGATTCTGTAGTGTGTTCTGCAATTCTTGGTAAAAATTGTTAATTTCTTCCTAGGGTTTGCTGCTGTTTGGAGCATATAGACTTATTATCTGAGTTGTAATTTTTCGAAATCTGAATGTTGTTTATACTAATCTGTCACTGACATATGTCATATCCTTTGTTATTTTCGTACCTTTCATGTACCATGAGGCCGACTCCTGATGTGTTTCTTTAATTTTTGTTTTTTCCGCTGTAAATTAATATGTAAACATCGTATTTGCTGCTTCCTTTTCCTTTCTTTTTAGCCGCTGAGAGAGCACAAATATCTATTTATGCTTTTTCAGTTCTATTAGGATTTCTTAATATTTTTTGTTGAATAAGATTACATTCCAACTTGCAATTCTTAGTAAATTGGATTTCAAAAGTAGATTTTTACTTAATCTCTCCAGGTCGCTGACATTGTCTAAGGCAACATTATTAGTTCTAGGAGCAACTTGATGTCCTGCAGGTAGTGAACCCTCCTCTTTTTATCTGGGCTTCGGACAGGTAATGGTAGTCAATGAGGTACTCAATTCATCCATCAACTACCCCAGGCGGAGTTGTATCAAATTTCATTTGGAAAAATCAGTTTGATCGGAAAATCTCGAGACTGGAAGTGGTAGAAAAGGAGTTCCACGTCCGTACTTTTTTTTCTCTATCTAGGAACCTTATTTTTATATTGTCTTACACACTATTGATGTTTGGTTAAATAGATAAGATAAATCCTGTTGCTTTGGTCACCTTCTTTTTCTTGTATTATTTAAATACTGTAGTATACAAAATTCTTCTTGAGTGCATCATAATCAGTCCCAATTTTTATTTGAAAGGTTATTCTTTTTCTTTGATTAATGGTTCAAGGAACTTGTATTCAGTTTCAAACAGCTTTATTTTGTTTTCTTTTGCGCTCTTTCATTTTTTTTTCTACTCTACCCTTTTTGTCTTAACCTTTTGGTTTAGGTTTTCTAGAATAGACAGAAATTGTCGTAATGTGCTCACAGCTGTTTCTAGTATATTTAGGATTTGATTGCTTTGTGCTCTAAAGTCGAAATTAGAATACTAGCAGTTTGAATGCCTATAACCTTATAATTTAACGATAATTCCCACATTTATATTATTCATTTCTTGTCCGAGTAGTCTACTTGCATATAATGCGTTCTAAGTGGTCTATAGAAATGAACGCCAGAGGAATGAAATTTATGGTTATAACATGGCAATAGACCTGTTAGAGTTAAATGGTATTTTCTTAAAAAAGAAACAGAGTTCGAATTAACATGTGAGGTGTGGTTAACAACTACAATGCTTGAAAAATTACTGGTAGCCCTTGTATAGAAAGCAACGTACCGCGAAAAAATGTTTGCAGTCATTTATATTTCTTTAGAACATCTAATAGGTGTATAAATAATTTCTCAGGTTTTTTCTGCAAAATTAATTAATTTAAAAACAAACAAAAAAAGCTTAAGTATCAAAGTATTCTCTGTTGGCATCGATGACCTTTTGCCATCTTTCGGATAGCTTGTGAATTCTCTGGTGATAGCTGACCGGCTTCGAGACGATAAAGTTATCGATGCACTTTCGGACTTCTTCTTCTGTTTTGAAGTGCGTATCAGCCAAGTGATGCTGTAACGACCGGAATAAATTACAATCGGAAGGGGCCATATCTGGGCTATACGCCGCATGTGGGAGAAGTTCCCAGCCTAACGCGTCTGCAGCTCATCCGTGTCAAATGTTTGAGGGCGTCCAGCGCGTGGTTGATCTTAAAGACTAAACTCTCCTCCGCGAAATATTTGGTACCACTTTTTGCACGTGCATGACTTACAGCATTCTCACCATATGCAGCACAAATCATTTCGGTGGCTTCAGCAGCGTTTTTCTTAAGATGAAACGCGAAGTGGATAAAAAATCGAATATGCTCTTTTGTGATTGCCATCATGAACACAGTTGATTATTGAGGTTATGTGCATCAAACGCCAAATCGCATGATGTTTCGAAAGTCCCAAATGTCATTGCTTTAAAACCGCAAAAGGGCGGACTAATACGTTACATGTAAACGGTGATTTGCGTCCTGTGAAATCTAAAGCTGAGAACTTATTTATACACCTATTATATTCTAATGCTCCCTGGCTTATTTTGAAGTTATACCGAATACTGACCTATCGATTTTCACTAAATGATTTTTAATTTTTCTCTGTTTTGCACTGTACTTTCAAAAAAAATGGACAATAAATAAAAACATGTTTTTAATGACAAATTATTATTAAAACGAATATTTTTCAAAGATAATAAGCAT
Source organism: Sinelater perroti (assembly GCA_036346155.1). Classification (NCBI taxonomy): domain Eukaryota; kingdom Metazoa; phylum Arthropoda; class Insecta; order Coleoptera; family Elateridae; genus Sinelater; species Sinelater perroti. Next base: position 3,003,074 of record JARFIY010000276.1, read on the forward strand.
CTGAAAAAATGTTATGTTTGTGTGATGTACAAAAGAATTTTGAAAAATCTTTAATAAGTAAGATACTTATTATTTAAGTAGATTAATTAATTGGTTACTAACTGATCATACAGCAATTTAAGTTAAAACACGGAATGTAGAAGTATTATTGAACTACAAGCTAATATTTACTAACATTGCTAATAAACTAGATTATGAAATTTGAAGAAAATTAAACTTTAGAATTTTAATTGAACGCCATTTGCGTGAACGTTGAAAGTTTTTGCATTTGTGCAGTTGGTATCTAAATATATAGCAAAATCGTTGTAGCACTCTATACTGTCCAACACGCATCAATGTCCTTCAAGTTTTGTTATGAAAATAGGCTGCTGAGCGATGAAGCTCTTTTTACTTTCCTTATCCTATAATAAGGAAAGTAATGTAATCGGCGGCATTTGAGGCCTAACTTATGCTTGGAATTATGAAGATTTACTTTAAGGTAGATTCCGAAGGTCAAGACATCATCGCCGAGTTTTATTGTCAACAGCTTGACATAATGTATGCTATCTTGGAACAAGTATACTTTAGCATAGTCAATCGAAGACGGAAGTTAGAGAAATGGAAGGAATCGAACTGCTGCCCTACCCCGCCTATAGTTCTGATTTAACACCATCTATTCCGATTAGTGGCTCACTTCTTGCCCAGGCGCTACTTTGCCAAGTTTCAGGAAGTAGAAGAAAGGTGTCTATACTGCAGGTGCAAATGAAACAGAAAATTTAACTCATAGATGAATAGACACTGTACACAATAACGTAAGTTTGATTTTTAATTTTGTACCTTAATTTTTTTTTACTTTCCTTATCCTATAATAAAGAAAATAATGTAATCGGCGGAAATTTGACCTGCCCAGTTTTTCACATTTCTGGACGAAATATAGCCCCAGGACACCAAAAAAGTTGGTTTGAGCCATTGGTTCGTGTGTGTGTGTGTGTGTCTGTCGGTCTGTCAGTAAACAGGATATCTCGAGAACCGTAAGAGCTAGAGACTTGAAATTTGGTATGCAATCTTTTGGTAAACATCGGCCGAGTCGTTTGGTCGCAAAATCGGTCGCAAAGCGGTCGCGAATCTAAACGGTTGAAGATACAAAAAATTTATGAGAATAAAAATGATTTGTTGTCACTAGATAAACATGAATTTAAAATAAAAGTTGGTAAAATAGGAACTCGAAAAAAAATTGAAGCTCAGGATTTTTAATATGCCGGGTGTTCATAAAATGTTTAGGGAAGTTTATATTACCGGATAGATCAGACCGAGACGAACAAAAAATTACAATGAAATTTTTTGATCCGAGGTCAAATAAATAAGTTATAGCCGATTAAAAATTAATTAAACGGACCAATCACAGTGCGCTCGGAGAGCTTCCGGGCCGACTGAGGGAGGACGGGGCGGACCGCTTGGCCGCTAGGAGGGAGCACGCAGGCGATAATGGGGAAGGCTGTGCAGCCGAGCTCGCACGGTTACCTTCAGTGACGTAGCAAAATTTTCAGTACGAGTCAATTATTATCTTGTACCGTTTATTTTAATCAGCTTTCGAGTGTTGGACTCGCGCCTCGTCCATTTTTAAATTAACAAATGTTTAGACGAGAGTAGCGCAGGGCTGAGACGATGGACCCGGTATAATATATAATAATAGGATAAGGAAAGTCGTGTGATGTTCACAACAGATTTTTTTTATATTAAATAATTTTTATATTAAAAAACAAAAAACACTTACACCACCCTAATAAGCGAGCAGTCTGAAAAGTTTTGAGCCTAACATAGAAACAAGTATTTTTTCTGTCAAATTCAATTTTATTTTTTAACATAGTCTCCTTTTAAGTCGATATACTTTTTCCAGCTACAACCTCTTTAATCCATTCAAATGATAGTTGGAGCCTTGCTCTGCAAAATATGCTGTACGGTGGCGATGACTTCATCGTTTAAAGAAAATCTCTGTTCTCCGAGACAAACTTTGAGCTTAGGAAACAGGAAATAGTCGCTGGGAGCCAGATCTGGTGAATATGATGGGTGGTCAATCAATTGAAATTGCAATTCGCGAATTTTGACCATGGCGACCGCCAAAGTGTGGGTTGTCTTGATGAAAGACCACTTTCTTCCGTTCCAAATGGGACCGTTTTTCAGTAACTGCTGCCTTCTACTAGCCCAAACTGAAACCGTTTAAGTAGGGTCTTGGAAACGTTCATTCAAATGAATTTTTGGTTCAAAGCTAGCAAGTGCAGAACTCAACGCGCAGACAGTTTTCTCAGGTCCAATTCTTCAGTGAGTATATGACAAACGCGTTCTTTCCATATGTCCACAGCCTCTGCTATCTCTCTAATCTTTGATTCGACGGTCGTCCAGTACCATTTGATGAACTTTTTCGATCTCATCGGTGGAGGTCGCAGTTGTTGGCCGTCCTGAACGTTCATTATCAGCCGAGTTGATACGACCACGTTTAAATTCAGCTGCCCATCTTTTCAGGTGGAAAATGATGGGGTAGAGTCTTCGTAAACGGCGTCTAACTCGGCTTTAATCTGCCTAGGCGTATTTCCTTTCAAATGCAAATACTTTATTATGACGAGGCATTCGCTTTTTTCCATTTTTACAAAAGCACTGACATCGACTGACACAAACAACTGTCAAACAAGGCCATCTTCATGTTGAGACTCAAAACTTTTCAGACTGCCCGTGTACATTTACTTATAGGAGTACCAAAGCATTCAAATTAAAAATAAAAGAGAAATTGTGCCGAAATAAAAAATGAATGTCGTACTATTTTAAGAGAACTAAAAAAGAAGTATTTTAAAGAAAAAAATTGCGGTGTGAAAATTAATTAAATGTTGAATTAAAGTTGAATTTGAAAATTAAACTAAAAAAAGGTATAAAGTATATTTAGAGAAGCTAACCGAATATTTTATAGACAGTTCAGCTATTTCTAATGTACCTATCAACATAACAAACAGTAGGAAAAATTCCATATGTATTGCGTAACATAATATGAATTCTTAAATATGATATATATATATATATATATAATATATATATATATATATATATATATATATATATATATATATATATATATATATATATATATATATAGACAAACAGTCGTCTTAAATGTAATGGTAACGATGTAATGATTGTACAAAATGGTACAATTTTTGAAGTATTTTAACATTTGTTTTTAAAAAAATTGAAAATAGAGCAACAAATCTAAAAATGATCAATCCAATTGTTGAAGAAATGATAAAACAAGAGTAAGAAAAATAGAGATGGTAATTGCATCAGTTATTTTCATCTTATGTTGATATTTTTACAATTCTTAATTTTTTTTTTTTGTTTTTTGTTAGTCACCATCAAGTTTGGTAAATATAAATAGGCTCAACGTAAGCGTAGTCTGTGTCTCGCCTTTATGTAAATTATGTGTTTTGATCAGAGTAATCCCTGTTTTTAATAACTTTATATATTTTGTCTCATAAATTTTTAACTGTATTATAGTTATAAATGTAAGTGGATGAATGATATATAGAATTTCATCAGAATTTTTATATATATAATCGTAAATAGAAGGAAAATCTTAACCATTTGTATACGAGATAATTTATGTATTATTATAAGAAGTCATTGGTTTCTTTATTATCATTAAGTTAGGAATGTTTCTAAGTTATAAACTTAAGAATTAGCAATCGTTTTTCCTCGTAGTGGTGCTAAAATGCAACGGTTTTATGAACTATTGCCATAATTAGCTTCCGCTTTACAAACCATCTTTGTTTTGTTTAGTGTTTTTTGGTACAATCGCTACAATGCGAACAAACCAAAGGGTCGTCCAAATTGAACGTCCAATTTAAACTTCACACTTTTTTTATTCTGCACTTGGCAACTCTAATACTTTAACAAATGTCGTCTACGATTTCTCCGATTCTTCCAGTAAATGTAAAACGCTATACGAAAGAACGTTAAAACGCATTGCGGACACTATAGTTCCGTAGAATTTTTTATAGAAATAGTGAACCAAATGAATAAGTGCCTGAAGATTGATTACAAAATCTGATAAAAATGGGTTGGTAATGGATACGTCTTGTGAATATTAAACTATAGAGTAAGGTTTCGTGAGAATATCGCCATAGTGAGCCAAGGTGTCGCTGCAAATCTGAAAACATCGATTCGGCATCATGCACATCAGTTGGACATCTCGACAAAACTCACTTTACCAAATGCTCACAATTTATGCATACAAAATTCAGCTGACGCGAGAACTTAGCTTGCTGACCATTTTCACGGTCGGTAATTTGTCAGTTGATTTTTAAAGCGCCATAATATAGCTTCTCAGTTTAGTCAAAAATCTTCTTTAGCAATGAGATGCGTTTGTAAACAAACAAAATTGTCGCATTTAGGGTTTGGAGAATCCTCGCGTGATTTAAGAAAGTAAATGCACCTCTAACGAGTCTATTTGGTGTTTATTTTGGAGTAGGTATCGTGATAATCCCGCACTTCTTTGAAAATTATTCTAAAAGATGCTGTTCTGTAAATAGTAGTCGTTATCGTTACATGATAATTTAGTTTTTTGGCATCAACTGGGCAATATTGATCTGAAATATATGTGTGTCATATAGCCCCAAAAAAACCTATCCCCTAGTTAGGAAAGTCGATGGCACGTGGGCAAGAACGGAAGAAGAGAAGGCAGAGCTCTTTGCTGAACACTTCTTTAATATTTTTCAACTACATCATTTAACAGCAACACCTCAAGAAGAAGAAAAAGTATTAGAATATCTAAATATTCCATTGCAATTAAGTCCACTCTTACAACATTTTACACCCGAAGAAATAAAATTGGAAATTAAACATCTCAATGATAAAAAGGCGCCGGGTTACGATCTCATTACAGCCAACCTATTGAAAGAACTGCCTAAAAAGGCATTGATGACTATTACACAAATATTTAATGCAGTGATAAGATCATAGTACTTCCAAATACAGTAGAAATTTGGATAAATAATATTAATGCATATATCATGAAAACCTTCACATGAAGTTACCTCATGTAGGCCGATAACGCTCTTACTAGTATTATCAAAATTGCTTGAGAAACTCATATTGAAAAGGCTAACGCCCATAATATATAAACAAGAACTCATCTCTCAACATCAATTCGGCTTTAGGCGCAAATACTCTACACTAGAATAAATTTACAGTTATGGATGTGATCCAAAAAGATCTTGAAGAATACCGATAAGTGGTGGCAGTGTTTTTAGATGTACAGCTAAGCATTTGACTGAGTCAGGCACTCTGGCTTACTATTCAAAATCAAGCAGTTCTCACCACAACAGTATTACATACTTATAAAATCATATTTAAGTGAAATTATTAGGTGAAATATGGTAGCGGTCATTCTAATCTACATCCAGTCAGCATTGGTGTTTCACAGGGAAGCGTCCTGGGACTTATTCTATACAAATATTTACAGCATATCTAGCATGCAACGGGAATGTAGTCACGGCCACATTCGCAGACGATACTACCTGTGATACAGATCCTACACAAGCAGTGGTACACTACAAAGATCACTTAATAACCTACAGAAATGGTTACACAAGTGGCACATAAAAAATTAATGAGAATAAATCATCAGCAATAAAATTCACTGCAAAGCGCGATAATTCACCACCGATCACACTAAATGACACATAAATTCCAGACAAACAAGAAGCTTAGTACATCAGTATGTATTTGGACAGAAAACTCTCATATAAAACACACTTTAAAAAAAGAGAAAAGAGTTGGACATCAGAATGAAAAACATGTATTGGTTCTTGGACAAAAAATCTAAAATGTCGCTGAATAACAAAATACTGCTGTACAAAGTAATGTTAATACCTGTGTGGTCTTACAGAATTCAATTCTGTGGTTGCGCGATACAAATACAAAGATTTCCAAGACTCTTCGCCGTTTAGCAAACACGGAATGGTACGTCAGCATTAAAATGCTTCACGCCGATCTCAAGGTTCCATGAGTCAAAGACGAAATCAGAAGATATATAACCAACTATGTAAACAGACTACAGGGTTATTCTAATGTGTCAGTGACAAATCTTCTAGAAGATGGAAATACCACTCGACGTTTAAATATACAAAAAACACTAATCTTACTAATTAATGATTAATAATTACAGGGAATTGCCGCTGGGCGATATTCTCTTCTCGTGTTATTATAGTACTACAAACTATCAAATTTGCTTGTTAGTTCTAGTACTAGGTGTAAATATAGCAGTCAATAAAAAAACTCGAGTAAATAACTGCTTATTGAAGAGACAGATAAGTAATACACACAACTTGTCTCAACAAGGTAGGAACATTTTTAATTAAAATCTAGAAAATTTTTATCGCTGACAAGGAAAGATCTATATACAGGTATATAAAAGGGGGCAGACTAATCTGCAACTATCGCCCAATATGTCTTTCTTTGGTATTATATAAAACGTTTACAAGAATAACTGTATAGAAACTAAGAAGGTACATGAAAACCAGTTAGAAGACGATCAGACAGCATTTAGAAGAGGCAGATTGACAATAGATAATATTTTCACAATCAGAAACATTGAAAAAAGATTATAAACCGACGAACAACTTATTCTCACTGAAAACAGCTTTCGGTGTGATAAGCAGAAAAGCGTTATAGAACTGCCTCAGACAACTAAAGGTACTAAAAAAATTAATACAAATAATTAATGTACTCTACACAAACATTACAAAAGTACAACTGAACGACAACACTCGGAAAGTTTCCTGCTAAAAGGTTAGTCAAACAAGGCGATACTTTAAGCCCCCTCTTATTCATAATAGCTATCGATAGAATATTAAAAATAAAATAGAAGGATTACAGATAACGATTGGGTACAGAAACTTGTAAACCGATACAAATAGATTCGTTACTACATGCCGATGATATGATATAATTGGAGATTCAAAAAAGAAAATGCAGCAATAATAACAGAAACAAGGAAACTAAAAATGAACATTAATCCAAACAAAAGCAATGATGATAAACAAGAGGGAGGAGAACATCGACATAGAAATAAATAAAGTTGGAAAAAGTCACAACATTTGAAATATAAAATATAAAATATTTAGGCTAGACAATAATAAATAACGGCAACAGCAAGACAGAAATATTCAACAAAATCAAAAAAGCAACGAACATATAGTAAGCCCTAAACATACAATTTTTGGTAAAAAATAATGTAAGGAGGAAATCGAGTTAATAGTTTATAATACTATTGCGACACCACTATTATATACATGTGAGACGGGTATTACAACAAAGACATGAGAGGAGAATAACAGCGGTCGAAATGACATTCTTAAGAAAAATCTCAAGAATCACAAAAAGCCATTACAAATCAACTTTAACAAGGACAAATAATAAATAAATATGAAAATAAAATGATAGAATGGTATGGACATGTATCAAGAATATAAGAAAAGATAATGGAAGTTAAGGCAACAAAGAAAAGGAAGAGAAGAAGGCCGAAAAAACGCCGATGAAGTTGAAAAGAGGAGCGTACTTAGAGGAAATAATATAAAAGAATTAAGAAAGAAGACAAATATTTAAGGAATGGAAGAGTTAAACATCCGACACCCAAATGGTATAAGAATTTCGAGAAGAAAAAAAAAAACAAAAGTAAGTTTTTCAAGAAAGGATGTATGGAATATTTAAAAATAAAGAATAAGATGAAAACTTGGAAGCGACCCGAACTAAGTGATGGTGAAGTTTTTAATCTACTATCAAATATATAACAAAATGTTTTAAAAAGAACAACTTTGCTTTCCCCACATTGACTGTGATTTCCTGCTTGGCAACAAAGACATTGGAATAATTTTACTTTATCCTATAGTATTTGGTGAAATCAAGAATTTTTGAAATTTAATGTAAGCTTTTGGGGTTTAGAGGTGAATTAATTAATTTTTGTTACCTTATACTAATCTACCCCAAAGAAGTCCCAATGGCCTTTGCAATTGCAAATGTTTGGTAAAGTATAATATTGCGTTTATCATTCTTGGGGGTTGCATCTATGTTCGTAGAAAATAGAAAAAAATAGTTACGCATCCGCGGAGCTGCTTTTGAAAATAAATCTATTGACAAACTGGCTGTACCATATTAATCTCTCTATCGGTCAATACCTCTCACATTATCGTCCTACGTTTTCCTAGGTTTTCCTTTCGGTCTTTGTTCTTTGTTTCACTAGTCTTTCATTTCCTAATCTAATGAGATGACCAAACCAAGTGATTTTTAGTGTAGGTTCCACATTTAGTCTTTTCCGTATCTCCGTGTTTCTTATTTTGTCTCTTCTGGTGACGCCAGCTACTTTGCGGAGATATTTCATCTCCATTGCTTGTAATTTGCTCTTCATAGCTGTCGTTAGGACTCACGTTTCACATCCAAATATAATTATCGGTACAAACACAGTTTTATATACTGCTAATTTGGTTTTCTTGAGATTTCTCTTTTCCCTATAAATATATTTCTTAAACTGTAAAATAGCCTAGATGTACTTTCAACGTTGCACTTATCTCCACTTTGTGGTAACCTTTGTTGTTGATGTGTACCCCTAGGTAACTAAACGTCTCCACTTGCTCTATTGTCCCCCCATTCAATATAATGTTTGTGTGTAGACTATCTCTCCCTAATATTATTTTTATTTTCTACGTTTATTTTCATGTTAATGCTAGTGATTTATCCCAGGCTTTCTAGGTTTTTTGTAGATCTCTTTCTTTTCTGCCAAATATTACCGGGTCGTCTGCAAAAGGACACTTCTCCTGGTATATCGGCTCCATGTGGATGTAACCAATGTACATCTTTGTCGTTTTTTTCCTTGCTTCTTTCATTATGTGGTCTAAGACTATGTTACAAAGTATAGCACTTAGGACTCCTCCCTGCCTTAGTCTGGTTTTTACTTTAAATTCTTCTGGTTCTCTATTATCAGCTCTTATATAGTTTTTAGAGTATCTAAAATAAATAACATCATATATCTCAATAGAAAAAGGCCTAATAGTAACTCGAATTCAGTACACGTTAATCGTCTTGTGCCTGGCATACGAAGCAACAGTGAGTCTCCAAACAAACGAAATGTGAAATCAATCGCTGCAGTTACGGCGACGGCATACTACAGACAAGGAATGTTCCATATACAGGTTGGATCACAACTCCTTCACTAGTTTCAAAGAATTTTTATGAATTAAAGGGTGATTTGAAATGGGAGAAGCATTTTTTTAGACGCAAGTATTTTCAGAGTTTTTCCTATATATGATGTGGACGGCCGAACAGAGGGATCGAAGAATACATCCGGAACAATGAAAATAGATTTTATTGTGAGTAGAGAATTTCAGAAGCACTAGAGACCTGTGTGTGAACATCAGAAAACATTGATGCAGTAAATCGTTCCATTTTGCAGTCTCCTAGACAATTTGCGCGCGTGCCGTTGCTCTTCATTTATCTAGTCGTATTGTATGTCAAATTTTGCACAAAGATTTTTGTTTTTGTCCATACAAAAATGGTTGTTGTGCAGGCATTTTCTAAATATGATTGTCAAAATTGTCTGAATGTGTGGGAACATCCTGGAAAGAGCACCACACAACGCAGTTTTTACTGACGAAGTGTATTTCCACTTGCTGGTATACGTCAATAAACAAAATTTCGTTATTGGAGTGATAACAACCCACGAAGTATCCATAAAAATTTTTTACAATGAACATGTTGCTGTTTTGTGTGTGGTGAGCAAAATTGAGGTGATTGACCTTTACTTTTTTTATGTGTCTCCGTCATTTGTAATCAATATGAGGAAATAATTTGTCAACTAAAAAAAGATAGAACCCCAGTCTATATAGTAAGAGCTTCGCTTGAAGGAATATCAAGAAGTTGGCGATACTAAATATTGTTTGGGCCGGTTAGGCTTGCGAATGGTGGGGAATGTGCTAGCTAAAAGCGTTCTTTCGGGGAACGAAGATACGGATCACTATATAGTACTTGGACCACGTTATACGAGGCTCGAAAAGACAATTTACTGGTATTTTACTACAAAAACGTACTGATTCTTTTATTCTGCAGATACAAGGACTATTCCGATTCTAGAATAGAACGGCTTTAAGGATGGAGCAATGCAAATATCCAGAAAAGTGTCGACGAGATTGCAATGAAAGGTTCCACTAATCTGTTCGTTGCGCTGACACGATGCCGGTAGCAGTGGCGTAAATATAGGGGAACGGTAGAGGCGGTCTCAAGTTGGAGTTACCGGAAATATAAATGAGCGAAACAGTAATTTTTGCAGCACTATGCCTATGTAATTTGAAATGCATTCGCACTTTCACTTAACTAATAAGGGTAACGGCAATTTAACTATTAGGGAAATTTTGGTTGCACGACACCCGCGAGGTAAAGGCTTCGACCTGCCACACTAGCGTGCGGCGAGCCTTGGTTCGACTTCCAGGTCAAAAGCATCGCCAAACATCAAATGCTCTCTGGCCATCATACAAACACCTTTGGCGGTCGTGAAATACATTTTTCTTCTAACGGGTAAGACTACCTGCCCGGGGTACGGCCAATATGGCTCATAGTACTACACGAAATGTATGGTCAGGGAAACCTACATAAGAGTAGAAGAAGGGAAATTTTGGAGCTCAGTAATTACCAGAAATTTGGAAATTCTTAAAGTTGAGCAATTAGTCCATATTATTGAATTTCCAGCAAATTGTTTACAAAGAACTTCTCCGACCATAAATTTTTTAAAGGCTACGGAAATACCGTGGCTAAGCTACGTGATGTCTCTTCTTAATTTTAGAAACACTTCATTGGTGAATTTTCAACTTACCACCACTTTCGCACCCCTATAAAATTATGTGCTACTGTTATCAACAGACAGTAGGTACCTACGATACAGCTTGCAAAAATCTATCCAATCCGGAAGTTTGGAGGTGCTTCCAAATGAAGCGTTTTAAGGAAAGCGGTGCCTCGTACCGAAAGAATAAGAAGACAAGAGAAGACGAGAAAAGGAAAATTGAAATATTTTGGGACCGTTGAAGATGAATGTGCGGGTTGTGAAACCATAAGTTCCATCGTAGCAGAAAACCAAGAAACGTGTGGCAGTCTTGAAACCGCGGTGGATTTGTCAAATCCTGCTGCCGAAGTTGAACCAGCGACGATATCAGAAGCAGTTTCGGAAACTGAGAATTTGGAATCTGATGTTAGTCCTAATCCGGGCAAAGAAAACTCAATGGTGAAAATGAGAGTGAAGAATTATCGAAACTTGTGGACTTGAAAAATATTGGACAGTCGTCCATGAACATCTCAGATCACCTCCGCATGTTCCTCATACATCAAGGTTTCATTGTGATTTAACACATAAACTGTAACTTTGTTGAAGGTACTAGGCCTGGTGTTTTTACGAAACGTTCCACCGGAAAACTGACTGTTTTTCGGGAGTTACCAAACAGCGAGAAGATACTACGTTCCTGGATGGTGTATTCTCCTTCCAAATCTTCGTTATTTTGCAATTGCTGCAGATTATTTAGAATAGTTACTGGTTCTCCATCTGGATTTAATTCTGAAAATGAATTTAGCAAATGGTGGAAACTTAATCCTAAGCTGGAAGAACATGAATCCAGCGCTGCTCATGTTAGGTATTTTATGCAAAAAAAAGCTTGAAGATTAGAATTCTACGTGAAGCAACCATTGCAGCACAAGAAGCCACCCGAAGTGAGGAGCAGAAGTGGAGAGATCTGCTGGAATTTTGGATATCATCAAGTTCTTAGTGAAGCAGAACTTGGCCTTAAGGGAGGGGACATCAGGAATACGGTGATGTCAGTGGTGGTAACAAAGAAAATTTCTTTTAATCGTTTTATTTGTTAGCAAAATATGATCCAGTGCTACGAGAACATTACACGAAAGTCAAGCTTGGAAAGAAGAATGCGATCTCTTATATGTCGCCGCTGCGTCAGAACGAACTCATTAACCTTCTTGGCGATCAGCTTTGGAAATACATTATCCAGCAAGTAAAGGAAGCCAGACTTTTGGTTATTTTTGACAGTACGCTGGACATATCCCACAATGATCAAACCAGCCAGGTGTTACGTTACGTGAGGATTTGCGGGCGAAGATTTAGTGTAATTGAATCGTTCGTTGATTTCATCGAAACCAGGAGAAAGACTACTGAAAAACTGACACAGTTGATAGTAGAAAAAATTCGGACAGATGGACTCGACATCCAAAACTGTAGAGGTCAAGCTTATGACAATGCAGCTGTAATGGCCGGGTTACACGCTGGAGTTCAAGCACGTATCAAGGCAATTAATCCGACGGCCCAATTCATTGCCAGCACCAACCATTCTTTAAACCTAGTTGGAATTCATTGTTTCTGTCTTTGTGGATTCTGTTACGTTTTTTGGAACTATTGAGTAAGTCTTTACATTCTTTCATCTTCAACCCATCGATGAGATGTACTTACTGCTACAACTACACAAGTAGTAAAAGGTTTGATCGAAACGCGTTGGAGTGCAAGGTATGAAGCCGTCAATATAAAAACTCATTACTCGAAAATTCTCAACGTTCTGGACCAGCTCACGGATACTTCCGAGAGCACAACGATGCGGTCGGATGCAGGTCTGCTGCTGAAAGAGATGTAATCGTTCTCGTTTTGTGTTGCCTCGATTTTTCGGGCTAGTTCTCCGCGAAATCAACGATTCTCAAAGTTACTTGCAGACAAAAGGGCTTGATCTTCACTAGTGTGCAATTAAAATTTGTGCCTTAGAAACGTTCTTGAAGGACAACCGAAATAACATCATTTCCAACGGATTTAGTTTTGCCAAAAATGTATCTATGTGAGGAACTTGGGAATCGAAAAAAGAGTAAGAAAAATTTTGATGGCGGATCGAATGATGCCGAATTGATGTACGAGCAGGAATTGACGACAGAAATGTTTGCGTCTTTTGATAAGATATTGAAGGAAATCACTTCCAGATTTCAGCAGCTAGATGACAAATCTGTTTTTTGAAACCTTCGAAGCTTTTGGATGCCGAGTATACCTGCGACCTGGGCAACGCACCTGATAACATTGGCAAGGGCGAGTTCCAGGCAGAACGAAGCCGGCTTCGAGAATGTCAAAGCATCGCAGAAGCATGCCAAAGTTATTGAACAGGGACCGCTTGAGCTTCTGCAGTTTATTCAATACTTCAACTTTGATGTTTGTGTTCCAATTATTGTTATAATGCTGCAATTGATCTTGTCGGAAGAAGTTTTGCCAGTTGTGAGAGAAGCTACTCCAAGTTGAAATTAATCAAAAACTATACCAGAGCAACTATGAGTCAGCTTAGATTGTCAAACCTTGCGATACTGACAATAGAGCAGGAAATTACTAATCAGTTGGACTCTAATGTTGTTATTAGTGAATTCGCTTCTCACAAAACACGAAAGGTTCCATTGTAAATACGCTGTGTTATTTTTGTTTTAGCTCTATGAAATGAAATAAACGATTCAGATGTAAGACTTAAATGTGCGTTTAATTTTTACCACTTAAGTACTTTTTGGTACATGAATAGGGCGATACATTCAGAGTCCGCCCTGGGTGCCACTAACCCTAATTACGCCACTGGCCGGGAGGATTCAAAATCAAATGCGCAGGTATTTACATATACGAGAAACGATCAGAAAAGCAGTTGTGTTAATTAGTGGCGGTCAGCAATTTGTCAGTTGGTCATATTTATCGATGAATCACATTTTCAACTTGACGGGCTGGTAAACAAACTAAATAATTGATTGCATTTGGAGGTGATGAAAAATTTCTCAAACCTTTTCGTATAGAATTACATAATAAAGAGAAATTTTTTGGGTTTACGTTAAGAAACAAGGTTTATTAACGGTCATGATAACGTTTAGCGATAAGATTATTGATATATGCTGTTTGATTATCTTGCTATTGTTAGTTAATTAATTAAGGATCGCAGTCCCTATTTATATACGATGTATTCATAACCCAACTGGTTTATGATGCACATGTTGTATCATGCGCAATAAGTCTAAAATTTTAATGCATTGTTTTGTAGCTATACTTGCAGTTAGTACAGTGTAAGTGTTGCCTGATAAAGGACAAAATATTTACTGATACGTGTATGTATTTTTAACTTTTTATTTACTATTTATCGCAATCGTAACAATTTTATGCAACTTATAATATTGAATTCCACATAACATTACAAAATATAACCTAGTCTTGCTTTACACATCATTGAGATATCCATTACGTTGGCATATGGTTGCGATTGTCAGTTGTTACAGTTGAAAGTTGTATTCTGTTTTAGTCAAAACATTTGTGTTGTTTAATAATGGTAATAAAGTGAAGCATATTGTAGATTAGAAAAAGACTGTCATTTTTAAGACTCTACAACATTAGCTGTATGTTTATGCACCGGACTACAAAATTGTTTGGCGATATTGGAGATGTCAAGGATCGTCAAAGATCTGTAAAATGAGATTCACTCATTGCCCTAAGTGCTCAAATTAAATCCTCTTCGTAAGCAAATGATTGTGTCTGGAGATGCAAACTTCTAAAACTTCGGTGTTTCGGATTATAAAACAAAATCAGCGTACAAAAGATGTTTACAGAGGTCATCATTTAGCATTTCTAATAGTTTGATGGTGAGTCTGTTATGATGGAGTGACCGATATATGTATTTTTTTATAAAAAAAAAGAACCAAAACTTTGGTAATTGTGTACCAACAGGATGTTTTAAAGGTGTAGTGCAACTTTCAAATCACACACTTTTCCGAGATAAGTTTTAGACTTGCTAGGAAGACTACACTAACCCACAAAGCAAAGTCAATACAATCTGGTTGACCAACGATGTGCCTACTTTTCTAAAGGCAGACGATTGGTCTTCTGATCCGATCTATCTTAAAGGCCAGGGTTGGCTCAAGAAGTCATTCCACTGTTTATTCTTTAAAGTAAATCTTAATAGTCAGTCAACAACTTTTCGATAAATTTAGTGCATGCTAACATAGACTATTAGCTCAAACATCTCAAGACTTGTGTAGAAGCTAAAGTAGCTATTTTAAATTAATTATTTCTTGCTAAGATGTAATACAAAATTATTCAAAAAAGTTTCTAATACGACGTGCATGCAGCTAGTTATCTGGCAGCATTTATATAAATGTGCAGTCTTATCTTTTATGCGGAGATGTCTTTATTTTCAGTCATATCAAAGCCATGGTTAAATAACAACATAAAGTTAGGCTATAGGGTTTGTATAAAAAGTATCGGGAAAAGTTTCGGAAAAATAGATTTATTTGAGATATTGCTACAATACCTCAAAAATCTTCAAAGTACATTCTTTGAACGTCGACCCATTTTTGCCAGCGGCTTTTCCACGACTCGAAGGCTCCCTGGTAGGCGGATTCCGGTACGTCCTTAAGGGTACGCGCGCAAGCTTCTTTTACGGCACTTAGGGTCCCATGGTGGTGTCCGTTGAGGGAGGATTTCACTTTTGGGAATAGGAAATAGTCTGCTAGTTTCGTCTTCCGTGATTACATTTGATTTCTGGGTCTTCTTCAACGTGTTGCAGAAGGTCTTCGCAAGCAGACACACTCCTCTGCTTTTGGTCGTTCGTCAAGACTTTCAGGACTAGTTTATCACACTTAACCGACGGTCTGGATTCAGCACTTCGGATGGCCGTCCAGCGCGGGGCTCGTCCTACACACTCTCTCGGCCATCTTTGAAGAGCTTGTGCCACTTAAAAACTGGAGTTTGTAACATGCCTTCATCGTTGCACACTTGGCGACTCATGGCATGCGTCTTCGTACCCGATTTCCCCAGTCCAACACAAAATTTGATGACGTACCGCTGTTCAATCATTCGCTGCATTTTGCGCTTGCACCGAATCACTCGATAGGGGCCCATTAAAAACACGATCTAGTCTGAACGAACGCTCGCAGGTGACTGGCACTTGGCGCGTCTTGAAGGTCACATTCCCCATCACCGAGCATGCGCGGTGCGAGCGCGCTCCGACATACAATCACGTCAGAAAAAATTGTTCCCGATACTTTTGATATAAACCTTGTATATCAATCGCTCTAAAGTATGGGTTCCGCATTAACTGACAGAGAGCAATCTGTTGAAACGCGTTTCTATGTGTGATTTCCTTTTTTGGCGAAACCAGAAAGAACCTTCCTCAAAGATATTAGTTACTAGTTCCTCTTCGATAAGCGCTTAATATGGAATAATTTGAAAAATATTCTTTAAGTGTTGGGCCACGAATCAGAACACGGCCATAAGCCACTTGGTTGTTTTAGGTTGTTTCATCTTTGATGAGTACTTTTAGCTCTGATGATGCTTGATTGTACTATCCAAGGGATACCTTGTATTTTCCCAGATTCATCCGAACTGTCTTTTTCTGCAATTTTTTTATTGCAATAGGACAGCCTTTTATCAGTAATTACAGAAGTTGTAGATTACTCATTCTAAATCTTCGTTAGTTTGGAGCAAAACTTTAAGGTCTATATGATCTATGTAAATGAGATTTCTATAGTGATACCAATCCTTATTTTTATTGTACAATTTTGGACCCCTTGTTGCTTACAATAGCCATTACTGGTGTGTGATCCGAGGATAGATCGAGACATGCTATAATTTTAAAGTAGTTTGTAATGATACCTTTAGTTATAAAGAAATCCAACAATTCAGGTATTTTACTTGAATCCGAGGGTCAGTAGGTGAATTCATATGTTGAAAGGTTACCTAGTTGAAGTTCTTGTACTGTTTGATATAGCACTTTTCCTCTGACAGAGAGAGAGGGGGGGGGAGAGAGAGATAGAGAGAGAAAGAAAGAAAGAAAAAGACATTATAATCTCTCCCTAAAACTCTGCCTAGGGATCTAAAGTATTTGATAAAACCCTACTTGTTTCTAGCGTAGTTCAGAGAAAGATAAGTAGTCGATAAGATGTTATTTGGAAGAAATTCTTTTGGAAAAGAGATAAAACATGATGTTTGATATGGCCGTGCCTACTCATGTTTATGATTTGAGAGGCCGTTGGCATTCCATTCCGCTATTTTATATATCGGAGCTACTTCTATTTTTTAATTCTCTTTGAAGTCTAATTTGTCTGGTTAATTTATTTATAGTATGTTGCTGTGTTTGTTGGAGTCTGATTGTTATTCATGTAAAGTCATATGCTTGTGATCGGTGATAGTAGTGCATAGTTCCGGGTTGGCCATTAGGGCCTCTCTTTTGAGTTTGTGGTTTTGTTTGACTTAGTGTGGAGTTGATTGTAGTTGTGTCTGAGGTAATGGTTGAAATAGATGTTATCGTCTTTAGTGTGGTGGTGGTGGCAGTTGTAGCTGTTGGTATTGTTAGCTTTTGAAGACGTATAGTATAGTTTAAGTTTTTTGGGTTTGGGAATCTTTTGTTTATAATTTTAAGGTGAACTTTATAGTCTTTGTAATTAGCCGGGCGTTGACCTTGTCACAGAATTTTTATACAAATGCAATAACCGTGCATTTGTGTACACTTTACCCATCGAGCTGGTCTAGTGCATTTTTGCGTATATGGCCATAACGACGCAAAGAAAAACAGACGAAAAAGTACTAAGAACAATTCAAGAAAAACGAAAAATTTGGAGTCACATAAAGAAACGACGAATGCAAACTATAGGTCACATAATGAGAAGAGAAGAACTGCTAAAAATTATAATAAAAGAAAAAATATCAGGAAAACCCCAAAAATAAGACCACGCCTAGAATACATTAAGCAATTAATAACAAACTCGGAAAGTGGCAGTTATGTAAAAATGAAAAACAAGACTTCAGAACGACAAACATGGAAAGCTGCGACAAACCAGTCGTTAGACTGACGACCTTGGAGGAGGAGGATGGCCATTGGCAGTTTTTACACTGCGGTATCTGGGTTTTCTTTATTGGTTCTTAAAGGGCAATTATCGCATTTTTAATTTTGTTTGTGTTTTTTTTTATTTTAACAGAAAATTTGTTTACAATCTGCTCAAAAAGAGCAATAAGTAATTGTTGTGAATGTTACAGATTATTTGTAATTTATTGTTCAGGTTTAAATGTTTTTCCTTTATGTCGGTAGGAGTATCGCTGGTAATTTTTCTTTTCTTGCAGCGTCTTATTTCTTGTAAGTCATTTAGTTCTACTACTTGAGAAGCTGCAGCTAGAGTTGACATGTCATTAAAAAATTCTTCAGTGGCGCTTTTTAACGATAGATTAGTTTGTATTTGATGGTGGTATTGTTTACCACGATATACATTTGGGTTTGTGGTGTTGGCAACGGCAGATAATTTACGGCGGATTGATAATATCTAGCTTGAAGTCGGTTCTGGATTTGCTTTTGCGTAGGCAACATATTTTAGATTGATATTTGTGATGCAATTTGCTGCTGGTAGTTTTGTAGGGTCGATGCTATCTGTTGAGAGTAACAAGTAGGGGGCTTGGTCACAAAATGTTGGACATCGATTTCCGCAACACGAGCACTTCGAAACAAACGCGGTATGTGCAAAATATCATACACTTTTTTTCCTATGAGAGGTGACACCACTATGTTGAAACCACAAGTCGTTCAAATCCATGCCGTCCAAATGAAGCCCCAAAAAATCCATTATCATCCATCGATAACGTTCACGATTAATAGTCATTGCGTTTCCGATCTTAAAAAGAACGCTTAATCACTCCACTAATGTAAATCCACTCCAAACAGTTACTATTTTGGTAAGCATTGGACTCTCTTCAATGATCCGAGGCATTTCTATATCCCAAAAGCAACAATTTTACTTATTGACATTAAGGTATATCGATATGCTTGTAATGAATTTTAATTTGTCACTCGCTTCTCTGTCAAGTAACGCATCATATTGACGAACCGCAATGTGTCTACTGCAAAATGCCACCAATCAGAACACTATCTTATATACAAAAATGGCGCATAATTTAAATTCTGAGTTTCTTTTGGGACACTGTTATATGTTACTAACACACAAACATATTTTTGTTTAACAGTTATCTAAATAAATGTAAATTCATAATTATTTCTTATCCTTCTGTTTAAAGTTAGACTAAAAAATATTAAAAACTTCATAATTTTCAAAGGAATTGAATCATGCGTCAATGCATAAGAAAAACACAAATCTGGTCTAAACTCCTAATAAAAACAGTAATAATTTGGTTAACATTTTATAAATCACAAAAAGTAAACTACTTATTCCTAAACAATTTCATATGTACAAAAATTTGGTTTATTACAGCACCAATAGCTTTGGAAAAATGCAATAGCTTGGGCGCGCAGCTAATTGGAAACCCTGGCAACTATTACAAAACTGGCATATGTAAATGTTACATCAAGCAGCAAGTTGGTAGCAAATAAAGCAAATGTAAATAGTAATTCTGTTTGTCGGTAAATATTTGGCGTTCTTAACTTTATAGTGAGGTGACTGTCATGTTTCAGGCAAATGCGGGCCAATTAAGCAACCACAGGGAATTCTGGAGGGCTCTGTTTGCACAAACCTGGCCAGAATTAATTTCACAAACTTGGAACCCCCTTAACATTGCTCGCCATGAGGCTCCGGAGGGCGGTAGCCCTTTTCGGCTCACTTGTAATTTTTTTTGCCTGCTTTATCATATATTTGGCTATGGATTTGACGGTGTTTCCCAGTCGAAAAACCACAATAACACAGGATTTCCAGGAAGTAAATGTTTTGATCATTTGTGCAACTTTTTTTTATTTCAACCTGTGGGCTTTTCCAGAACAAGTGGCTACATTTTGAAAGCCGCTTGAAGCAGCTGGAGAATGATTTGAACAAGCACCACGAAGAGGTGGGTGAAATCAAGCAGGCAATGAGGGTGCTGGTGCCTGCATCATCAAGTTCCACACCAAGCAATCAGAGGCATGCAAAAATGGTGGATTTACCCACCGAGCCTCTTAAAAGTAACAAAATTCCTACTTCCGAAATGATTTATAGTGAGAGCTGCCCATTTCAGGTTGATGCAACACCTAGAACGAACATTCAAGTAAATTGTTAGTTTATTCATCTCAAAACTAGTGATAATCTTGACTATTTTAGATGTTAGACATGTACAAGTTACTGAAATTTGATAATCCAGATGGTGGGGTTTGGAAGCAAGGCTGGAAAATTGATGTGGATTCGTTAAGCTGGAACAAACAACACAAGCTGAAAGTATTTGTTGTTCCCCACTCTCACAATGATCCGGGATGGTTGAAAACTGTCGAAGAATATTATTTGTCACAAACAAAGCATATTCTCAATCACATGATAGTGAAATTGCAGGAAGATCCTAGGAGAAAATTCATATGGGCTGAAATTTCATACTTCTCCATGTGGTGGGAGGATTTAGAGCCTGAAGGGCGTGAAGCTGTAAAAAAGTAAGTATTCAGCTTTACACTGATAGATATTTAAGTACTGTGATTTTTAGACTTATTCGCAATAATCAGCTCGAAATTGTGACTGGAGGATGGGTCATGAACGATGAGGCCAACTCGCATTGGATATCGATAATGCACCAAATGACTGATGGTCACCAGTGGCTAGAGCTTAATTTGAACTACACTCCAAAAAGCCACTGGTCTATCGACCCATTTGGCATGAGTGCTACTCAGCCTATGCTGCTGAAGCAGATGGGGCTACAAAATGCACTTATTCAACGTGTCCATTATTCTGTCAAGAAGCAGTTGGCGAGGCAGCGCAATCTTGAGTTTAGATGGAAGCAACCGTGGGGTATGATTTAAAAATATTGGAACTGCTAGTTTACGGGGATTGTTTTGATGCAGATAACACAGGGAAGACTGAATTGTTCACTCAAATGATGCCGTTCTACTCCTATGATATTCCTCACACGTGTGGCCCAGATCCAAAAATATGCTGTCAGTTTGACTTCAAGCGGCTGCCGGGCCATGGTTTGCATTGCCCCTGGAAAATTGCTCCGCAACCCATTACTGAGACAAATGTGGCTCAGAAGTAAGAAAATTATTACGACTTAAATAGAAGGCTAAACAAATTTGTTTTCAGAGCTGAAATGCTTTTAGATCAGTACAGGAAGAAATCTACCTTATATAGAACTAATGTCCTTTTAATACCACTTGGTGATGACTTTAGATACAATCATCCTACAGAATGGGATGTGCAATATCAGAATTATCAAAAATTGTTCGATTTTATGAACTCCAATCCTAAGATGCATGTTCAGGTAGGATATTGGTTAAGTTCTTAACATGGTTTTATGCAGCAAATAATTACACAATCAATATGCAGACGTTACAATAAGAAAATATCCTTTAAACGACTGATCTGAATTACAGCACAGTTTTAATTAGAGTTTAGTATTGCATGGTTATTTTATAATGGCGAGTGAAAAATAAAATTCTTGACTTGTCAAGTATGTAAAGATGAATTATGAATGATCTTTTTTTAATTTATTTTAAAACTTGCTTTTAAAGCTGTCTGTATCACTTAATCTATGAATCTATGAATAATAATAGTTCCCCGTAACGAGTCACGAAGGCCTATGGGGTCGTAAGAGGATAGGTCTGCTACAATCTAGAGCCTACGGTACACAAGGGTAGTAACGTAGCTAGCGCTATGTACCGACCGCCTATTATTACCCTAGAGTTTGACCTCCAGGTAATAATTTATTGCAGCCTGAGTTGACCTGGGCCGTAAAAATGCCAGTGATTGAATTGGCGAGAGTGGGATTTGAACCTGCAACTCTTGGTTTTGTAGTCTAGCAACCTATCCACTAAACCACAACAGCTCCCATCATCTATGAATGATAAAATATAAAATAGAATTGTTTTAATTGCGTTTCTCCACTGTTGTAACTTCAAATTAAATCAGCGATGTGCATGTTGTAATATATTATCTTGATAACAGTCTAAGTAATTCGAAATAGTACTGTTTGATGACATGATTTGTAAGCTAACCAACTTTCAAACTTAAAATTTCAATTTTGATGTTACGTAAAACTATTAGTCTGTTAATTCTCTACACTTCATGGTTTTTTCAGTTTAGTTTTTCAAGGGGGAGAGGACAAAAGGCCTCACAATATTAGGAGTCTCAACTTGGTAACTAATATATATGTATGTATACAAAAATCTAGGAAAAGGTGGATAATAGTGAAATACGAAGTTTAAAACTAACAATAAGACAGAAATTAGGGTAAATAGAAGAAAATGAATGGCTACAGAAACTTCATATATTTGAAGAGCTTTTGTATTAACCAGATTAGTTTTGAGTTTGAATAAGATAATGTGGTTGGAGACTGGAATAAAATTATTTATATATTTTGTAATTTCTTATACGAAAATTCCGAAATCTTTTATTATTTTGGTTATCTGCATTACCAGAACAAAAAAAGGCTCTTTTATCACGGTGATAAATATCATTGTTGACTAATTGGTTAAAGTAATAAAATAAATTATTACATGCTAGTAAGATCAATCATTTCAGGCATTTTTTAATTGCAAGTAATTTGTGGAAGGTGGTATTCTGGTCAGCTAATTAACGCTATGAGTGGATCTTCTGTAGGCTGCAAATATCACGTTTGTTTTTTTTTCATCTTGATTCCATCTTCTATGGCAATAATAAATATTTTAGTTTGCATGTAAGATAAAACCTTTTTAATTTGGTTCTTTAGTTTTATTAAGAAATTCTATTATCAATTTCCAGTTCATCAGTTTAATTTAATTTAAGGCATTACTTGTTCAATTTATGTCTCTTTGATTTATCTTAAATTCTAAGTACGAGTCCACAGATTTTACTTGAACAAATCTAATTTAGATAAAAATTTGTGCCTACACATTTAAATATTTTAATTGAATATTTGCAATTTGATACATTGCTAATAATCAAAATAATCATAGGCACTTCATGAAAACTATTAGATTAGCATACTACCATTTTAACAGTTGTAATAATTTATTTATCACCTTTAAATATTGTGAAGATTATAGTGAAATTTAAGGTTATTCCTATATGCATTGTAAAATCTTTTTTATGCTGACATCTGCTCTAAAATGAATATTGTTGTAGATACAATTTGGCACTCTTACGGATTACTTTAATGCCGTACATGCAGAGAAATCAACCGGCGAATTTCCTACTTTAACAGGAGATTTCTTCACCTACGCAGATCGTAATGATCACTACTGGAGTGGCTACTACACATCGAGGCCGTTCTATAAAAGAATGGACAGGGTGTTGCTCTCATACATCAGGTGTTGTTATTGCACTAAAGTTATAATTGCGTTACTTATAGTGGTCTTACAGAACTGCTGAGATTATGTTAAGTTTGGCTCATCTCACTAATAAGCCAGACACCAAATGGATAGCAAATGATGAAATGGGACTGGCTCAGTCACTGACCGAAGCTCGTAGGGCTTTATCACTATTTCAACACCACGATGGTATTACTGGCACTGCAAAGGACCATGTTGTAGTGGATTATGGCAAAAAGTATGTATAGTATATGTTACAAACTTCAACTTGTAATTTACAGCTTTTTGATTGATAATTTAGGTACTATAATGACTAGAAATTTAAAGTTTTATTACAGTTAAGTATTAGTGTGTCTCTTTGTGTTGATTACAGTTTATGTTAGCATAAAAAGCAGAGATGTGTCCTTGCTTAGTATAGGTATCACCAAATTTTAATATTATTTTCTTAAAAACAAAATTCTAACCATTAGAACTCTTATCATGAAGGAGCAATGTTTTTTAATGTCTTACGTATTTGGTATTTCTTTTACCAAGAATAAGATTGACAGATTCTTGTTCACTATCAATGAATTAGTGTATCTAATATTCATTAGCACTCCATTACACATTGTTTATTAATTTTCTAATTTATTCTGTAACTACTATATACAAATGAATATTTTAAGAGCACCAAAACACTTTTTGGAATGTCTTTTTTATATATCATTACAAATGTAATCTTCCATTATTTCACCTTGGTTTTAGAAATTCTGATATCACCTTGTTCTGGTGATTTCTCTCTATTAATTTTTATAGTTCTTTTGTATCTATAATTAATATTTTTCAGTCAAAGTATCTTTGTTTATTATCGTTGAAATTATGGTTGTCATTTCTACTGTCTCACCTCCAGTATACAATTCTCCTATGTATGAACTTTATATTTTCTTTTTAATATCAATTATTGGTATATTTTGTTATTTTTATTGTATTATGATGTTACTGGTATTTTTTTATTCGTTTTTCTTGGTTTGTATTTCTAATTTTTTTCTTCTTTTTCTTCAAAATCAATACCTCTTTTGTCATCTATACATGCGCTTTAAATATCTTTGTCTGCTTGCAAAGTACAGTCTTTATCGTAAATATGTATTAACAATGTGATTACATTGAATTTATTTATATTCTTTTTAAATCTATTTTTGTTGAGTTTGTTGTAGCATGAGCAACAGTTGCTGCTTAAACATCTAAAGCAGCACTTGATCTTATTAGGTGATCTTATTCAGTGTTTGATAATTAAGCGCAATAAGGTGACTCGATAAGCAAAACAGGAAATAAAACAAAGCGGAGCAGTTTAAACTATATATTGGGCAAAATTAAAATTAATCCTAAAGTAACAATTAAGCAAACAACGAAACTGAGAAAAACAAACGAACAATACAACTATATTTGAATAACTGCAAATATGGTGGGCGGCAGGTCTCCCGACACAAGTAATGGTTTCTGGTAACATGGACGACAGATTTCGGCATGCTCTTCATTGACGGCTTCAATCCTGGGACACCACGGACGGGGCCGAACGTACAGTAGGCAACGACAGCGTACCAGCGGCTTCAATGGGGTCGGCTGGCTCTGCTCCGTCGCTCACGATGATTCAACTCGGAATATTCAATCTTGGGGCACCACCGACGGGGCGGAACGTACTATATGAAGCGACAGCGTGCAAGCACAGCGCGCTAGAGCACCTGGTCGGCTGGCTTGCTCCGTCGCTCACGATGGCTCAGATCGGAATGTCGGGCGGCTGTAAAACTCGTGTTGCGACGAGGGTCGGCCGCCGGACAGCAAAGGTTACCATAGAGATGGTACAGGGGTTTAGAGATGAGCACCAAACATTCAGTTTATATCGACATTTTTATTATCTTGATAGGAATTGTCCCAGTGTCTCACTTTTGCCTTAGTCATGATTATTTTTGACCTTCAAGGCGAAAACATAAAAACATTGTTTTTATATGTTTTTCACATGTAATGTTCATTTTCGAATTTGGTTATGCTGTGCTACATTTTGCAAATAATTTTACTCTATCTTACAATGTAGCCCAACCCAAGCCCCTCCACCTCTCTCAACTCTGTACTTGATTTTTTATAGTCATACACAACATGTATTTATGATAAAGATTGTAAATATCTTTTTCTTCATCAGATTCCACATGTTTTCAACTTCTGTTTCTCAAATTTTCTGAATCAGGCCTGCTTTTTAAAAATTGTATTAGTTTTTTAGTTTCCTTCTTCTCCTTGTATTGCCTGATTTCTATATATTATTTCTTTGGTTTTTGGGTCATTTTTATATTCACTATTATGAATTAAATCGTTTAGAACTCTAGTTTTTTCACACTTCTCATAAAATTTGAAGATCATTAGAATTAATCTTATTCTGATTCTTTATAGCATGTTGATTATGCTGAAGAAAACTTCAACTATACAATTTTCTCTATTAGTTTGTTTCCCAAACTATAACCTCTAACCTCTTGTCCATATGACAGTTAAAATCTTCACATATAATATTAATTGTATGCTTTTTCATTGTACAACTTTTCTTTGTTTTATGTGTAGCGGCTTATAGGCAAATGTGTTTATTATATGATATAATAATAATTCTATCTAATACATTTTGTTTCGAATTTGGCATTTTATTTTAATATTTTCCTGAAGATTCTGTCCGTTAAAGGGCTGCCAAGTGCCCAGGGTCTTGCTAATATTTGTGTTGATAACTTTACTTACGAATTATAAAGCATCTATTTTCCTTTGCCTTAGTTATTATATTTCAACCAAAAGAGTGGAACTCTACTTTACTCCATAGTAGAAGAATTTCTGCTTCCTACTTGTTACATTTAGCCAGCCCTGAGTATTTTACTTCCCTGGTATTTATTAGATCTAGTGAATATTTTCTAATCCACTGCCAAGTGAAACGCCAAATGGATGATTTACAGATAACTTCATGTGAGCTTACTTATTAGATGTGACTGATTTCTACTTCACAGGATCACAGTGGTTTGTTAGCGTTTCTTTAATGATATAACAATGTATTTCAAGTGTTACATTAAAGTAATAACCATTACTCTATTACAGATTTTCTTTTCCTTAATTAATGTTAGATTTTGTGTTCAAAAAAGTGTGATTAAGTATTAAAAGTTTTGGCAATAGTATATATCATATGTTCCTTTTTCTTGGCTATGTTACTATCACCTTGTAGTTGTATTTTATTTATTTATTTTTATTATTATATATTTATTTATATTTTGTATAGAAAATGTTTTTAAGAGTTAAAATTTTAATATCAGTATTTGTTGAAGCATTTACACATCCTAGGTATTTGAATATTTAAGATTTGGGTAATCTTTGAATTCAATATACAAAAAAAAAGATAATTAAAGGTAATTGGTACTAAAATGAAAATTAAAACATTGGAAATTTTTAGTTTCATGGCTCAATGGCGTGTTTACTTTAAAACAAAGACAATTATTTCAACAGGATGCTACAGGCAATTAAGTCAACTCAAAATATAATCCAACATTGTGCAAACTTGTTCCTATTGGGGCCAGGAGCCGGTATGTCCACGAATGACGCAATCCACTACAACATCGATGACATAAGGCACAATCACGATGCTTTGACAGAAAAACATACCATCACCATTGGACCAGAGCTTAGCATAAAAAAAATAGCGATTTTCAATTCTTTACCCTTTGCACGCCATGAAGTTGTGAGTTTTATGGTTTCAACTCCATTCATTGAGGTATAGTTCCTTAAATTAACATGTGATGTAGCACTCAAAGTCAATTTTGCTTAGGTGCTGAACTTTAAAGGTAAAAGAATAAAGTGCCAGGTATCGCCTGTGTTTGAATATGGATCATCAATGTCCAACTCAAAGTATCAGGTGTCTTTTGTTGCCAATGTGCCTGCTCTAGCTTTAGTATCATATACCATTAACGCTTTACTAGAACATGAAGTCCCAACGTAAGTTTTTTTTTTTGTTGCTATTATCACTACTAATATGATTTATGATGCATTTGTTTGTGTTTCAGGGAGACTGTTTATTCAGCAATAAAAATATTCAACCAGTATGCTGATGTGCAGGCTCCGACAGGCTTTCCTCAAATTCAGGTATCGCCAAGTGCTAGCGAGTTTTCAATCCAGAACAGCCGAATTACTGCAGCTTTTAACAGCTTAGGTTTGCTGAAGGCCTTGAAGATAGCTACACATACTATTCCAGTTCATTTGGATTTTATAAAGTAAGATTTTTTAAATTCAATACGCAATATTGGAAAATAAAAGAAATTAAACACATGAATAATTAATAGCTCAACTATAAAGGATAAAACTAAATTTAAACACTTTTTTCAAGTCACGAATAAAAAATTCGTTCAACAAAGGAGGTGTAATAGTGTCCATGATCTATAGAGTTTGTTTAATTAGAACGCTTACAAAGGGGTACTCAAAAATTATTCTTAACTATTTTTTAAAGCAATTATATTGAAATTTACACTGGCACTGGTATGTTTTAGTATGATATGAAGTAGCAGGCATGCACTTATCCCAATATGTTTCCCATTGCTAGAACTCATAACTTGAAATATTATTCAAAGCTCACAGCATATTGTCTTGTCATGGCGTTTTTTTGCTAATTTTGAAGACAAAAGAATAAAAATGGATATAAAGGGCCATCAAGATACGATGTAGAAGAATTAACTTGAAATATAGATAAGTAAATAGTATATCCATAAAAAATATTACAGGAATATGAATAGGTTAAAAGCACAATCCAAAAAAATAGCAAAACTGGAGGAGGCAATAACAAAACTAGTTTGTGAATGTTGTAGATGAGTAAGCAAGGTAAAAAAAGAAGTCATGGTTTTATGAGGAATGCAAAGTAATAATGGAAAATAAGAGAAAAGCAAAGTTAAATAAGTACAAGACAATAGTAAAGTAAGTCTAAAAGAATCTCAAAAAGAGAAGCCAATAAAATTTGTAGAATGATCAAGATAGTGGAAGATAACAGAAGTTAGGTATTTTCTATTGAGAGATAAATAAAGCAAAAATAGTGAATACACAAAAAAATTAGTACACAAAGGTAAAGGAGGTAAAATAATAGATGCTAAAGCAAAGTATAGAAAAGGAAATGCCAAAACTAAAAATTATTCCAGAAAATAAAAAAGATAAAGAAAAATCAACAAGAAAATAATTAAGATGGGCATCAGAAAAAAATAAAAAATAAAAAGCCCAGAAAGAAGTAATATTAATGCATATTGGTTATGAGAGGGAAGGGTGATAACTTAGTTATATGAATTAATATAAGTTACTTGTATATTAGAAATTAGAAAATATGGTTGAAGAATAGCACGAAATAATAAAGAAATTATTAGGTGTAGCCTTAGTGAACATAACTTACAAGATTTTATCCATACTGATCAAGCGTATGTTACAATTGTATATGGAACCAATCCAACTGTAAAGTTACCAATAAAATGCTACCAGAAAAAAAGAGAAGTGCTTGCAGCATTTAATTAGATTTAAAAGGTTGTGACTATATAAGCAATGAGACAGATTAAAATCTCAAGTAAACTAATCAAAATCTTAAATATGGTAAGGGTTAATAACAAAGTTCAATATAAGAAATGGATTGCCACAAGGCAACCCTTTGTATGTGACATTACTCAATGGAGTACAAAGCGTCCCATAATAGAAGCAGAGACAATTGGTCTGCAGATTAATCCGAAAAAATACATTGGCCCCAAAGAAAATGGGAGAAATGATATAGCAGATTGATAAATTTGGAGAAGAATACCTCAGCTATAGGCTAAAATTTTTTATTGAAGGCTACATACAATGCCTGCATTTGTAGTTCCAAGCATATGATTGCAGTAATTAAACAATAAATGTTTGCTCAATTAATTTTGTTTTCTAATAATGTACTTGTAGTATTATAGTGTTTCTTTTATTTATTGAATGTGTATTGTAGATATGGGGCTAGATACACAGCAGAAAGAAGCGGTGCTTACCTATTCCTACCAGACGGTGATGGCAGTTCGATCCACATTGAAAGTACGATAGTCAAAGTAATTGAAGGACCGCTGCTTTCTTCAGTCATTGTGCAGCTGCCTTATGTGCAACATATAGTCACTCTTTTTAATAGCCCAGGTAAGTAACTTTATTTTTTCTAATTTAAGCTTTACATTAATCTCTTTTATTAAAGGGTCTGACAGCCTAGGTTTAGAAATACAGAATCTAATTGATATTGAGAAGACTTCTAACTTTGAGCTTGCCATGAGATTATCTACTAACATCAACAGTACCAATGAGTATTTTACGGATTTGAATGGGTATCAGGTTTGTTTAACTGATTTTGAGTGATTGGAGTATCTCATTCTGATTAATTATAGATGCTACGCAGAATACGTTTTAGTAAATTGCCTCTGCAAGCCAATTATTATCCTATGCCAGCTATGGCATATATAGAAGACAAGACTACAAGACTGACTGTATTAACTGGAAGCCCTTTAGGTTGTGCGTCGCTTCGTGAAGGACAGCTTGAAATTATGCAAGACAGGAAACTGAATCAGGATGACCATTTGGGACTTGGGCAGGGTGTGACGGATAATCATCCCACCAGACATGTTTTTAGAGTGATTTTAGAGAAAAGACGCATAAATGTGAGGTGAGAATACATCAAGAAAACATGTGTTCAACGATATTTCATTAATCTTTAAAGGTCTTTTCTTAAACGAAGCAAAAATTGCAATGTAAATTTTTATCAGATGTTTGAAGGTAACTTGTCTATTACACAGTCCAAAGGAAAAAATTAAACTGCCATATATCATTGCTAGTGGTGAACGTTCCTTCCCATCACATATTTAGTCCTAAATAATGTATTGAGTGTGTCATCATTCATTTTCCTGTAGTCAAAACAAAACAGCTACTACTAATGATCCTCAATGTGTGGATCGTATATTTTTCTTGATATCTTGGAAACCTTGTTGTCTTTCTTCTAGAATTCTGAAACGGTTCTTTGGAACTTTAATTTTAACATTTGCCAGACTAGATCAGTAACTTGTTCGGGACTGCTTTGTCATTAAAACAATCCTAAGTGGATATTTTTTATTGGAATAAAAAATAGAAGATATGAATAGGTTTATAGGTGAAAGGAACTCATAGACAATTACATGCCTATTCCAGTACTTTCACTATATTGAAAAAGTATATGTGACTACTAATATTTTAATTATTTATCATAATTTGTACTGTCTTCTTCAAAAGTTTTTGTTATTTTCACTTTTAATTCGGCTATAATATGAAATTTCACTTCACTATCATTTTCTATTATATATATATTTTGTCTTTTGTGAAGGTTTTTATATAATTAAAATAATCACTTTGCTTACCACTATCCAAATTTGGAAGTTCTTGAGGTCCGGATTATAAACTACTCTTATTTCAGACCATGTTTTTAATTTGATTCTTTGTTTTCTGCAATGTACCTTCTATGTGAAGTTATCTCTGACTACTTTTTATGTATATATCCTTATATGATGCGTATGGTGTTGATTACATAGAATAGACACAGTGCATCTCCGATTCCAATTGAAATACACATATCACTTCAAATCAAATTTTTAGCACTATTATTTTGTGGATCCCTTTCCAAAATTTCTTCTACAGTAAACAATCTTATTTTTACATAATTTAAATAATATTTGCAGTGCCATAGAAATGTAGTTGTCTAGCTTATCTTTAATTATTTCTGAAACATAACTAAATTGAAATGTAGTAAAGTATCTTTTAGCATTTGTTTATTTGCAGGTAACAACTGACAGTCACCCAGCCGGATTTCCATCGCTGTCTGCTCACGTTGCATCACAATCACTTCTTAACCCTCTAGTATGCATGCTCAAAACAAACGATGACGATTCGAGCATGCTTCCAGCATTTGCACCTGTAATAAATGACTTTGGAGTTGATTTCACTTTACCCAGTTTAAGAACAGCACTCACTGTGGATGGAAACAATTACATCGGGTTAGTCTTGCATCGCCAATATCTAGATGTTTGCTTTGCAGATAGATTTCTGTTGCAGCAATTTCCACTGAGTGATGGAACAGTAAGGTTGCGAACGTTTTTCTTTTCATGGCTTATCGGGGTTTTTATAGGTGAATGTCAGTGCAATACTGCCACCCCTTGAGGCACATGCCAAATTCAACAGGTCGTCCTTGTCCTTCTTGCACATAAAGGAGAGCGTTGACGTCCGGAGCGACATATCATTGTGCCCTATGGAGATACAAGCGTTTGTCTTGCACAGGTGAAGTAGCTACAGCACGCATCCGTTTTTTAAGAGGCCTTTGATATCGTAACTTTTATACCAAATTTTTAAATGGGCAATATTCAAAATGACACTTCTAGCAGTTAAGACTACCAAAAAGACTCGTTTTGCTGTGTTAGTTGTTCGAAATGCACATGCATAATGCTTAATTCAGATTAGGCAGACGGAATGCGCATTTCTGACAAATTTTTGTACCTTACCTTGTACAATATGTAGGATACGGTTTGTATATTATTTGTGCATAGTTTGGATAGTATCAAAGTCAGTTGTGAGTAGTTATATGTTTACAACAAATTCTTTAAATATTAAAACCGCCACAAATCAGTCTGACATAACGTACACTCATCAGGTAAGAAATGTGACTAACTTGTTTACAGTTTTTTCCTTGAATATTCATTGTTGAATAATTATTATTATAGTTTATCTACTCAAGGTTTATATTATTTTTTGATTTCAGCAATATGTTAGTTACTTATTTAATAGCAATCTTTATAATATTCCACCCACTGCTTGTGTAGTGTGAAATACTTATACCTATTTCGTTGCATAAAATTGCATGGTTTACTCTTTCTGCAACATTTTTTAACACAGATATTCACTTTGCAGTAATTTCATATTAAAAAATAATGTTCAGTATTTATGAGTTATTAATAAAAAAATTATAACTCAAGAACCATAAAACTATATATTCCTATATACAAAGAACATGGTTTTATTTGGTAGGATTCTTTATACAACAAATAAATATATAATTAGTTATGACACAGGGAAATCTATTAATGGTAAAAGTAACATTTATAGAATAACAAGTCTGGATTCGTGGTACATTGAAAAAGTTTTGAAATTAATGCTATTATGAAGATAGCTTTTGAAATAAATGAAATTATATTTCTTATTATTTAACCCTCATCTCTTCTCTATGCAAATTTCAAAATTGTAAAAGGGGTGTACATATATTTTCCTTTAAAATCCTGCTTAAAACACCTATCGCATTCTTTTGAATTTTCTCCACATTATGAAATCTTAACCTGTAGCTTAGGAAACAGAAAAAAATCAACAAAAGTCGTATTAAGATAATGAACAGATACCTCTCACTTGGATTGTCTTCCAGAATGATCATTTTAGGTGGATTTTGTGGAAATATTACCTGTTAAAGAAGTTTCTGTCGCGACTTCCAAAAAATTTCACTGTATTTTTTTATTTTGAGTCCCTAGAACCTCAAAACCACCCCTATTTAAATTTTTCAGTCAAAAAATTGAGATGATAGGATGAGGGAGTGAGGAAATATGACTATAAATATTTTTATTCCTATGTGTAACTCGCATTAAATTCAGATGAAATTCACAACAAATTGTTACATTATGAAAACTATCTGTCTTTTGTAGCTTTGCTACAAGGGATTCTTTTAAAACGTGCATACCAGCATAAATAATCTTTCCCATTTATGACTTACATAATGGAAAATGTTTCTATCGTATATTTTTTATACAAAATAAAATTTTATTACATCTTTTGCTAAATCAAGAAAATTATAACAAGTAAAGAAACGCTCAAGTTTTACACTGTCACTGTTCACTATGAAACAAGTCCCAAGCAATATAATTATCATAGGAAGTAGTGAAAGGATCACATTACTCGGATTAACCGTTATCTCAAAAATGATATCGCATATATTTAAAGCAGTATCAGTTTCCGAACTTTTTTAATATGGATTTTGTACTGTCTTAAAATAGCATAAAATTGAAAATTTCTGCTTCGTTATTATCAAAATTAATTTTAAAATTGTGTGTAGGCAGACAGGTTCTATAATATTTAATTTAATATATCAAAATGTGGATGAATTAAGAATCTTCAACAATGTGATTATAATGTTTGACCTTGTACTTTAAAAGTAACATTTCTGAAATATTTTTGAAGTGCTATCACAACTAAAATTATTGCTGTTTATTGGAGTGAGTTGTAATTTTGATACATTTGATTTACCATTGAAGGGAATCACCGATTTACTGATAATTGACGTTTGTTTACATCGATTATAAACTTTATACTTTTGTATAAACTGTTCATCATCTGCTGTGTCAGGAAGCACAGAACTTACAAGCTTCTATATAGATTTACTTATTGTTTTTGGCTAATGATAGCCATACACTTTGACGTTTTTATCAGAATTTCTGTTTCATTTATCTTAATTTATTTCTTAACCTGTTTTTCCTATATAAATTTGATCAGTTTATAGCCTGTTATCACTATTTACCATGCTTTAGTGACATTTTCGCCAAATTATGCCTTATAGATGGTAATTTGAAGGAGCAAGGTCTGGTAATATATCATCCTAGGCAAAAATAAGCTATTGATTCTGGATGGTCAAAAACGAATGAAGCTTGGCATTATGGTGAAAAACTTTTCTGATTTGTTAGTTCTAGATTATTTGATCTCATTATTAGAGATAGTGTATGACTGAATCAATTGTTTTGTACAATGGTAACAGCTTATTGCAGATGACGCTGTATAAATCCTATCAGATGGGAAGCATGATCTTTAGGTCAAATCTTGCCTTTGATACTGTGGCACGTTACTATTTTTTTAATAAAAGGTCATTTTTTGCATCCTTGCAGTGAATTGAAAATGGATATGCAAGTGACCAAATTGTCCTTAGTGAATGAATCCGGGTTGTCACAAAAGTTTCTTTGTGCTTTTGTAGTATCTTAAGTATCATAGCACATCCCATATTTGGCAGACATGTTCAGTTTGGCATCATTCTTGTATACACGACATATTTTCCTATGCCTCTACGTTATTTTTTAAATGAAACAAAATATGTCGAAAATGCTCTTATTTACTTCATTTTCATATCTAAGCAGCACACAGAAAACATGCTTACAATTAATATGTGCGTTTTTTATTTCCTTAGACGTGCTTCTGTCTCTTCGCACTAATTAACTTTATCATTTTGCATCTTTTGATTTCCTTATCAATTGAATGATTATTTATGATTAGTGATCCTATCTCTGACCACATATTTCTATGTATTTATGTCTTGTCTATTATTGTTTGCCCTACCCGCAATCATAATTTTATTTTTTAATGTATTACATTCCAAGTCTCAAAGCGGAGCTTTTTAAAATCCATTTCAAAAATAGCAGGTCTTTTTTGGCGGTGTCTTGGAGTATATTGTCACGATAGATTAGGTCTTTGGTCCTTTGCCTTCTTACTCTTTCCCTATAATTTTGCTCATCTTCCCCATGTGTGCATGTTGAAAAGTGGAAATGACATATTATAACCCTACATTGCAGATGGAATTTATCAGTTTATGTAATCTAATATCATTAAAGCGCCATGCGGAGGTTCCCGGTCTTCGGTCTCCCAGCTGTGTGAAAAGCATTGGCCACCAGAGTAACGCGTTCGGGGCCACGCAAAAATACACGAACGATCGTCGTATCTTTAAAGCACTTCTGCAAATTTAAAAACTTCAATCAAATTTTTTTTGGTTTTTCTGTTCTTTTTTGTAAATAAGCATTCTTTGGTATGGAATGGTTACAAACAGCTGAACACCACAGAGAAAATGAAGATGTGAGCAGACTGCGGATTGAAAGGGCAGCAATAACTGAAGCAAGGCGACGTATATGTGCAGAAAGAAATCCAGAGGAAGTTTAAAGTAGAAAACCAAGCAAGACAACAACGACGTGCTCAAAGAACGCCGGAAGAAATAGCTGCAGAGAACGAAGCAAGGCGACAGCGAAGTTTATGAAGAACCCCATAATAAATAGCAGCAAGAAACCAAACAAGGCGACTGTGACGTTCTCAAAGAACACCGGAAGAAATAGGCGCAGAATAGTAACAATTGTTACAGAGAGTTCGTAACACTTGCATTCTCTATAGCAGCCAAGCGTAGCTGGCTAGATTTTCTAGTACATTATCAATTCTAATTGTACTTGTAATGTTTTTGAATAATTTATTTATGAAAGGTATTAGATTTTGGAGGATTTCTATCTCTCATGGTATTAAAGTGGTCCAAAAGACAGATGTAAGAGTGGCATTTTAAATTTTCGTGTTTTGTACTTAGGATACATTCTACTTATACAAGGTGCATGTAATGTAGTGTGATTGTATGATAATTTTTAATTTGGATATGCTGCATTTTTTGTTATAGTAATGCTCTTCGATTAATCTTTAGCTCATTATTGGATTTGTCATATTTTTTACACATAGTGTGTAGTTTATACCACAAGTTTAGTTGCCTTTAATAAGTTTGCTGAGTTTGATTCAAAGGATTTTCATACTGTCATTGTTTTATAGTTGCATAATCATTTCACTATTAGTGTACTGTTGGTGACAGGAATTCAGATTTCAATTGTTTCCAGTAAATTTGCCTCTTTCACAATTTTGGTTTTTATTGACCAGACTTGTAGACAGAAATCCCTAATTATAATTTTATTTTTGGGGCAAATCTTTTCAGTTGGTTTTGTGTTAGTATGTCTTCCTATCTCATTAGATACCTCTGCACAGTATTTATTTTTTTTCTTGCTGCCATGTAACATTTTTAAGTTAAATTCATATTATTAGCACATGGGTATGTTATTAGATTTGTATATTCCAACTACCAAGATGTAGTTAATTTCTAACGTGTCTTTTATATGTGTTACTGTCTGTTCCATATCATAGTTTCTGTTTTTTACCTGGTTGGTACAGCTGGTAGCATTTCTCAATATTCAACCCAACATTGAAACACCCACTATTGTTAGCCGAACCTAATGACGTTATCTAAACCTTTATTATTATAGATAGTAGTTTTCATAGGATAAGTAAGCCATGGATTCCTGTGTCCTGCTTTAAAGTACTATGACGTTATGTCCATAAAATTCTGCCATTGAACTATTTTGAAGTAAATATAGCATCCTATTAATACTGATGGCTACCATTGTTCACAGAAGATATTTTATTTTTCTTCTACTTTTCATATTCAGAAAACATTCCCCGATTTTTCAGTTGTTAAAAAGAGTACATATCTAATGTTTGTTCAGCATTAGAAGTACTGGAATCAAGTGTTATCAAGATATTTAAAGCTCGTCTTTTTTGTTAGATTTTGTTGAATATAGCCTTTATAAATTAAAATTACTTTTCAGCCAATCAGAACTATTCACCATTTCGACCAATAAAGCACATTTGAAGATGCGACTCCCAACTGCTCAACGTCGATTGCTTTGTTACAGAAAAATATTGAAAGATATTAAATGACGATCTTATATTTGAAAGTAAATCCTTTATCAGAAGTCATTAACAGTCCAAAAAAATTAAGATATTTAGGTATGTATAAATTACGAAGTAGCTCACATTATAGTGAGTTAAAGTTACCCAATTTGCCTAAAATGATCTGAACAGTAAAACTCGCCTCAATGCCTCCTGCCATTGCTACCAAAACCATATACCACTTTCATAATCTATTCAGGTCTAGTTCTCGGGTTATTTAATGAAATGAAAGTATGGGACTCAATGGTCTAGGGCCTCAATTCATATATAATGGAGGTGGAATGATTAAAACTCTCATAGCTGCGTTACCATCCGTTTAATGTGTCCTAGTGAATGAGCATTCAAAATTGAGGGGGAACTCTCAATAAAGCCTTAGACGCTGTAAAAACGAACAGTCCCATATTTATATTTCGTTCAATAACTCGAAAACCAGACCTGAGTGGGCGATGAAAGTCATATATTGATGTGTTCTACCTATCCACTTTTTTAGATGGCAATCACAGGAGGCGCTGGGGCAGGTTCCTGTTGAGTTTGCAATCTCCCAATGAATTGATTAACTAGTCTGCATGCCTTTGTTAAGTGGTTTCAAATGTTTGATAGGCATTTTCACCATTTGATTTCCATGATTCTGATCTCTTAGATGAACACTATCTATGGCGTTTAAAATACTGATTGGGAATAAAAAAGCTATTTGTAGAAAAAGCATTGTGAATATCAATAAATCATAAGACCCTATGTTACAAATTGCATATAAATTATTTGAAAAGTTACATTTGATCTTTTTTTATATAAGAGAAACACAATTTTAACCTTTTTAATAATGATATACAATTCTATAATCAATATTGTCTATCTTTGTCTAATTTTAGTTTTTTTAGGTATTTCCTTTATTTAAAATCAAATAATAAATAATGTATTTTTTAATTCATCTCATTGAACATCAGTATTATTTTGTTTGAATGGCTTTTTAGCACAAATTTATATAAAAATACACTATTTTTGAGGTCTGAGATTATCACACAAGAATAAAGAATTTTTGGGAAGTAATTAACTTCTGATAATGGTAATCAAAATTATAAATAAAATTTGATAAGGTACTATACAATCCTTATACTACTAATTACCATAACTGACTTTGTTACTATCATGTATCAGTTCCTTACATTTACTATTAGAGTAGTTCGAGTTTTTACCGCTTTCACGCTAGAGCATAGTATACAGAAGAGCTAGAATCATATTATTTGATTTAAAATGACTTGAAATTGGTTGAGAAGTTACATTTGCAGTTCTTGATTAACTTGTACATATCTATAAAGCTGCATTCCACATTTTAATATTAAGTTTACGCTGTGGATTACTGTTGACTCTTCCATCATTAGAAACAAACGAGTGATAAAACTAAAATAGCGCCTAAAGATCACTAGCGAAGTAATTGTGAAATTTCGCCTTTCATTTATCCTTAACAGTAACAAATAACTGGTTTTTGGGGAGAGGTGGGGGGTTAGTATAGTACAATTTATTTCATATATTAGTCTGTAGGCTGCTGCAAAAAAAGTTAAGTAAAAGTGACACCTTCATTTGTTAACTGGGACAGTAACATCCAGAGTTTCACGGAACAAAAATTACTTGCTGACAATTTTAGCTGTTTTTACATCTGTTAGTCTTCTTTCTCTTTTCACCATAATTTCGTATTTATCGTCTAGTTTCTTATTAGTCTTTCTACATTTCTGGTTTTCCATATTAGTTTGTTGATATTTGGAGGATGAAATTACAAAAAATGATAATGGAGTGAGATCTTGTATTTGTTCACCTTCTACTTCAAAATCTAGGCACTCTTTAAAGAAAAATAACGATAAAAATTAATTTTTGTGCACTTAAGTATAGAAATCAGATTTTTCAAAATTAAAATTGAAGATTGTATTATTTATCAACAAAATAGGGATAGGATAAATAAATTTCTTCTAATACAGACTACTCAATGAAATTCCTGGAGGAGAGCTACTAACTATAAAACTTAGAGGAATAGGAAAGGGATGGAACAATAAAAAATATGCCTTGTATATTTCTTTACAACTGGAGCCAGAACGCATAGCCATGCTCTTTCTACTCCTAAAGACATTGCTTGTGGTCTGCACTACACAAACATGTGCATATGCATGTATGTACCCCGCAGTGCACTTTAACCATCTCATTTAAGCACGAGTAGGCAGAATGATAGGTGTGGAATATTATCAGGAAAGGAACTGAAAGATTCTCTGGCGTTTCCCTTGCCGTGCGACAATTTCACTTGCGTATACATTGAACAGGGCCCTAGTATGGCTTTGCGGTTGAGGCACTTGGCTATGGTGCAAGCAGACCCATGTTTATTTCTAGAGCTTTCTAATTCCTGGCGGGTGGCCTACTTAGTCACTGAAAATAATTGAGTACTTGTATTCACTCGAACAAGGGGCAACAACGGCGGTCGTCTTAAGGCGCAGTGCTTGCCACATTTGCCTCACATCAGAGATGGTGTGCAACGACCAGGCAGTAAAGTCGAACATATGAGATTCTTAACCTCTCTTTTATCATTACATACCTTAAACAAGCCCTTTAAGATCAAAATCCAATATGCATTATTTATACATTTCCACAAAAACTTATACAGATGTGGTGAATGAAAATGAAAATGAAGCCAAATAGTGTTGCTGAAAAAGCAAAAAGGAATAACTCTGTTAAAATATTGTCTCATTGATTGTAAAAAAATGATCATTACATTTTCACTTTAGGAAGTGATAAATTTTTTACATATATCATGCAGCAGCTTTCTCATTGTTCAATGGTTGTTCATTTAATTTCTGATTATTTTTTTCTATTTTCAAAACATTCTTCAATTAAAAATCGTTTAGGATTAACCAGTCAATATAAACTATATAAATCTTGCAAATATGGCAGTACGAAACCATTATTCTGCTGCAGATATTTGTTTCAACGTTCTATGCTGGTGAATTTTTGATCTTCTGTTGACTAGAAGTATTCGATGATATCTGTTGTATAGAAGCCTCGTGAATTTCATAATATATATTTTTCACAATAAGTTTTATCATTACCTGATAGGTCATATCAAAAATTAAAATCGTACCCTGTATTCAATCAAATTGTAGCGTTCTTCTGTAAGCGGATGTTGAAATTCACCACTAGGTTGCAAAAGTAGCATATTATATAACTAGGGAAAAATTCATTTTGACTTATTTCGTTTTTGTAAAAAAATGCGGTAATTCTTTATTTAAAGTTTTGTCTGACTGGATCAGTTAATTCAAATCCATATCCTTTAGGAGTTCATTTGATTGAAGAATGAATTAAAAAATGTTAAACAAATACATTTCCATTTATCTAAGGTAATTCAACTCATTACAGTAAGAGTCAAATGATATGATTCTTAGCTCACAGTTGATAAGTTTGATTATATATCAATGAAATATTTGAAGGCTTGTCTATATTGTTTGAGATTGTTTTTGACTGTGATTGAGTTAATGGCATTTTAAGACAAAACTTGTGCAGTGATCTTTTGCTAGTTGTACAAGGTGGCGCCTAAAAGTTTTTGGAGCAAAAGAAGTACCTATCAAGTATACAATGATTTCATCATCTTTACTGTACTCAAGGCACAACCGAAGATTCTGCTGAGATTTCATGTGTGTATTGAGAAAGGGACTTTTACAGTAAGAGATTATGAAGCAATAGAATTTTGAGATTGGAAGATCTAATTTATTCTGGCGTTTTGACTGTGTTGAACAGATTCTTGGTTGGCTTTGAAAACTGTTTTAACAATTGAAAACCAGTTTTATTTAATACAATATGTCTAAATTGAAACTCAAATGATAATAAGTTAATTTGTCAGACTTAAGATCAATAATCTTACTGCAACACGTCCATGACAGGTACAGCCTGGATACTTTTTGACGCTACCATGTATAACAGAACATTAAGTACATAGGTCTGGTCTATCTTTCTATTTAGCCATAACATCAGGTTTGTTTGTTGTTCAGCTAATGACAATAAGTACAAATTTATTTTGACACTAAAATTAAACATTACTTACTTTTAGCAACACTCCTAATATACTAATACTCTTAATTGTACATTATGTATGTAAATGTATATAGTGGGAATATGTTATAGCTCTGAAGAAGAAAATTTAAGCAATGGTTGTATTATAAACTGCGGTGTTCACCAACGGCAGCTAGTAGATTGAATGCACATATCATTTTTTGTTCAGATATTTAACATTCCTTTTTTATTTCAGCCAACCCTGATTGAATCAAACATTCCATCATTACTGTAGACTTCCTCATATCATTCCTCAACCATAACCCTTGCTATGCTGCAGTTGTATAGCCACTGCTTAATACAACATGGATGTGTCTTTTGTGTTTACTATGTCCTGTCGCCTCGCTACTTCCAAGATATTTTGCACTAAGCTACCCTTGTGTGTCTGTATTGTAAATGTTGTGGCTAATTCGTAATAAATTTTACAGATAAAATTTGCATTTTCATTTATTCAGCAACTTTTGTTTAACTAAGTTTACAACATCGTCGTGCAACAAAGCATTAATTATTCGTTTTAGCTCTTCATCTTGTGGACTCTCCAAAGCTATTTCTTCTGTTTCGAATCTACTATTTTGCTGCTCAAGTAACAATTGAAATTCTATATCAGCCAATCGTTCTACTACTTTGATATTTGGAAACTTTTTCTGTACTTTATTAAAATTAAAATCTGTAGACTGAGCCACCCTTACATTCTCTTTTTTGTAGCAGTTTAGGCAGGTGTCAATAATTGTAATGGAATCTAAAGGATTTTCTTCGGTAAGAGTAATCTGAAACACAATTGAGGTAAATGTATAATTAGAACAAGTAGCTGTAATTTACATTATTGTCTTCATTGCTAGCAGGGTTTATAATGGCATGCTGCTTTTCGAGGCTCAGCCCTTTGGTCAGCTGCGAAATTAAAAATCGCACTATTGATTCTTTAATCCTCTCCTCATGGTCGTCAGGCTGAAATAGACAAGTATAAACAATTGGTCAGACAAAGAAAAAGCTAACAAAAAATTATATAAGCTACTGATTCCATGGCTGTTAATCAACAACGGCCCACTAAAAAGTGGGATAATCTCTTCACGTTAGACCTATATAAAAGATGTAGAACATCAAGATAATATCTCGTGGCTACAGTTAGTATAAACACACACTAAGCTTAGTGATGTTAAATGGAGAATTATTGTTGCTGCTTATAAGTTTGGTTATTCTATATATAAAATTTTGAAGTTCTAGATATCCTACC
This sequence comes from Sinelater perroti, assembly GCA_036346155.1. Taxonomy (NCBI): domain Eukaryota; kingdom Metazoa; phylum Arthropoda; class Insecta; order Coleoptera; family Elateridae; genus Sinelater; species Sinelater perroti. The sequence continues at coordinate 3,045,272 of JARFIY010000276.1, forward strand.
TAATGTGACATAGATAAAAGCTTCTACTTTAAACAATAACCAAGAAATCGTCAATCAGTATAAGAAAATAAGATACAAGATGATTACATTTAGTTTAAATTGCAGAATTAAGCACATATCTAAGATAACCACCTTATGTGTCTTATAATGGTGCAAATCACGTCACCATCGAAATTTTAGAAAAATTTACTTCGTTTTGACACCATACTAGAAACCAGTCAGTGCATTAATAACCAAATAAGTATATAAGACGGCACTTATATAAGGTATTACAATTAAGTATGAAAAAAAAAATAAATCTGAAAGTAGAGGCTTGAATGATAAATAGAAAGGGCAAAAAGGCAATAATTCAGAATACAAATTTTAAGGAATATTATTATTCTTAAAGATAATATACAGCTAACATCGCTTCGTTATTGAAATAAAATGCAATAGGATAGATTGGTTGGATTACAATAGATGTAAGATTTAAAACAAAATATTGTAAAAGAAGTTTTGAAAAAAGTAAAGGCAAAGTAATGGATATTCTAGTATAATCGGTGCAAGAAGAGTTAAAAATAGACAAAACAAGTGAGTGAAAGAGCAATAAACGCTCCTTTTATGCTGTACTAACATTTTCCTAGCCGAAAATATTCTGCTTCGTTGTTATTTCTTGTCTGTTCTTCTGCCCCCATAATTCTTTCTGCGTTTACATTTTCTACTCTTCTGTTAAGGTCTTCCACCATTATGATATTATTTTTTCTATTATCTATTTCTGTCTATAGTTAATAAAAAAATTGTTTTTTGCTTCTCATGATTCTGAGCAAGAGCTGATATAAATTTTAATTGTGTGTAAAATTTATCCCAAATAAATTTAAAGAGATTTTTGTGAAAAAGTGATCTGCCAAAAAAAGCAAGAAAATTCTGACCAGTAATAGTTATAACATTGCAAGAATAAAGGAAATTTGAATTGAAAGTGCCCAAAAACGTAAATATCGGTATATTTGGAAAAATTTTCTACAAAACTTTTGATTCTGAGTAGCCCTTTGTCCCCCCATGTATGTACCACAAAAATATATATGTATATCTCCTGTAGCGTATAGAAAAATTTTGAAAATTAGAAATTTTAAAAAATGCGAATTTTGTAAAATTATTAAAGTTTAGCGCATTTGACTGTCGATCATGGTGTCATACACCAACATATTCACAATAATTAATGGTCAAAACCTTATCTTGCATATCTCTATTATTAGAGAAATTAATGTTTTAAAGATATTTTAAAATCAATTCATCGCCTTGAAGATGGAGCAACCACAAATTACCAAAATTAACTAATTTTCTGATGGAGCTGGAAGCCAGTATAAAAATAGATTTAACTTTTTCAATATTATTTTGCCACCAGCCATGGGAAAAGCTCATGTGATGGGATTGGAGGTATGGTCAAATGTGAGGCCTATAAAAGATATATAATATACCAGGTGCAATGACTGATGCTGCTTAATTCTTCACCTACTATTCAAGCCATTTAAGCAAAACTGTTTTATTCATGTTCACTGCGAATTTCAAATCAACCTGATGAGATCAGGACTAGAAAAGAAATTGAAAAAGCCAGAAAAATCCATCATATTAAACCAGCAAGCAACAACGGTTTGGAATATTCTAAATCATCCGTGTTCTCCAAGTTTCTTATAAATATATGTCTCTTGAAAATAGTTTCTTAGTTTTCTCTTCATAATCATTTGTTATTCCCATTGCCCTCCCTTGTAGGCTCTCCATAAGGAATGAGGTGAAGGTAAGCCACGTCTTCCTCGATTATTGAGGTATTACCTCCATGTAACATCTCAACCATCTGCAAGAATTATGGGTTTTCAATATAATAGAAAAACATCCTCCAAGTTATATTTTATAACATATTGGAAACTTGTAGTTCTTGGAGGTTCAGCAACTTTCCAAAAACGGGAAGGTTCCTTGGAGAGTCTACCAGGGGCCTCCCAATGAAGGCTGCCTCCACGAGACTGGGAGGGGGAATGGAGATAATCTCCAGTTAAAGGCTTCAACTTATTAAGTGGCGAAGCGAAGCGGAGTCACTTACTAACTTCATGTTGTCCGTCCGTTCGTCCATCCGCCCGAGCAATTAACTCGAGAACGGCTGGGAATTTCCAAATTCTGTTTTCACCAATCGACAGGTGACCAAAAAGGCTTGTTTGCTAGTGATTTTGAAACTGATTGGTGAATGGTCAGCTAGACTAGAGGGTTCTCAAATTTAGGAGATTGCTTCGCCACTTCGCTATGCGTTGCAAGCTTTGCAAGTTTATTTATTATTTATAAGTGAATCAATAATTCAAATTTTTTCATTGAAGTCTACGTAAACTATACTGATTTTTTCTGGCTAAACGGTATGGTTTACAGTCTTGGTCCAAGAGTTTTTTAATCCTCGTTCTAAGTTGTTTGTACATGCCACAGTTTTAAAATTTTTGAGTCTTTGTATTTTTTGATATTGAACAAAAAATGAGATATGCAAGACGAGGTTTTGACCAATAATTATTGTCAACATATTGGTGCATCACATCATGATCATCAACTATCAATGAGTCAGGGGTGTAATTTTAACGAATTTTACAAATTTTGCATTCTTAAATTTTTAAATATTTTTTTACGTGTTAAAGAAGGTATATATATAAATGAGATTTTTATGGTACATACATGGGACCAAGAGCTACTCAGAACCAAAATATACCGATTTTTACGTTTTGGGCAATTTTTTTTGTGACACAATGCACGTGAGGTACCTCAAAATGTTTGATAAAACCTATGGCCATAGGCTATATTTGTGTGGAGTCAGTTCGTTTCTTAAGGCTGTCGTTTGGTAGTAAAAAATTACCAACCTTTTGATTTATTACTCATTTAAAATTAAAAATCTCTAAAAGGCACGAGCTAAATGCCAAACCCCAATTTTCTTTTTACCTGTGACCTGTGGCCTTCCATATTAAAATTCTCAAAACTTTTCCCAAAATTTGTCGACTTTTCATGGAATTGCCCACAGAATAAGCAACAGCAAAGAGGAAGCATTTAAGAAAAGCAGAAAAATAATTAGGTCACTGGTTACAAGACAAGTTCAATAAAAAAAGAAGAAATAAGAGACCTAAAGATAATATAATAAAAAACCCAGAAAAATAGGGAGATGAAGGAAGTAATGAGAAAAAGAAAAAAGAGCAGAATAGCAATAAAAAATTCAATACGTAGAATAGGAAAATTGGAAATCGTAGAAAGAGGCAAAACAAGATGTAATATAATAGTGAAAGGAGTAAAATAGGACGAACAAAATTAAGAACAAGTAGCGAATCAATTTTAAAGCGAAAAGTTGAAAGTAAACGTAAATAAAATTAATAAAACCTAGGATAACAACAAATATATTAGAAATACAAAAACTAGACAAGGAAATGATAAGTAATGGGTAACAAATACAAATTAAAGGAAATAAATATTATATCGAAAGGATATGACTTGGAAAAAGAGGAACATTCATTTGGAAATAGAAATATCGAGAAGGAAGAAAAAATAGGAAACGGAATGAAAGTATGGTACAAAAAGATGACCATCAGCGAAAAAAATACGCTTGAGAAGCCCAAATACAATAAGAAGACGAATCTAACAAAGGGCACAGATGATAATAAAGGAAAAGGAAGATTATCAGATAGGAGACGGAGAAACAAATGTGGTAAAAGAAAAGAGCAAATAAAATGAGAAAAAGAAAAGAAATACTTGTACAAAACTAAATTTGCCACATGAAATATAAAGAGTTAAACATAAAAAAGTTGAAGTGATAAACGAAATGCGAAAACTGGAACTAGATTATTTAAGTACCAAAGAAATAAAACATGGAAAATGGTCTGAAACACAAGAGATTACTGGGTGTAATGTTCGAGAATAAAGTAAACAGAAAGAGGAAGAGAAGAAAATTTAATAATTTAATCAGAAAAAATAGAAATGGTCACAAATGAAATTTTTTGGAACCGAAAAAATAAAATTTAATGCAAAAGGGACATATACGTTGAGAGTAGCGTATGAATCAAATGATAGTAAGCCAAAAGGTCATCAGTGAGCAGGCGACGAACAATGCGAATATTCTTCTCAGCCACGCTGTTTCTCGGGTAGCGTCCGTGGCCTCATTTTCAACGGCTTTTCGTCCTCTCAAAATTGTTTATACCACACCTACACGTGAGTCTTCTTAGGAGTGTTATCACAGACAAGTGTTGTCAAAATTTCGGGTATTTTACCTTCTCATTCGTGAGAAACTAAGTGATGGTGCAAGGTACCCTATAGGAGAATTTTAGGCATTCCTATCTACAAAGCTCAAAAGCTGCCCCTCTCTTCGTTCACTTCACGTAAAAAAGAAATTCCGGTTTATTATTCTTTCGCCCTTGTAATAATAAAACGACAAATTAAGAATACTACTGACGGAAAAGATAGAAAAACGGCATCATTCAGACTAATGAACACGGAATAAAAGAAGGTGGAAGCATAAATTTAACCTAGACGCTTCAAATTTAATCAAAAATTTTAGACCACAACACCGGTATTTACGATGGCCCAACATTATTGATAACGTTTTCTTTTGTGGAAACTCAATTCCACAAGTTAATTTCGTTATATTCCAAAATTTCTCTGAGTCTAAGAATATTCGTTCTGAATTTAGTGGAATTAACCCATGTGTAAGTTTGATTAATCTTAAAGGAATGATTAAATCTTTCCAATATTTATTCTATTCCCCCAGCTGAATCTCCCTGGAGTATTATCCTAATTCCATTGTATTTCTCCAGTAATAATGATACCCTGTTCACTTAACTTGGTCAAATCCTTCTCTATCTTTCTAAGCTGCACCTTCCAATAAAACCTAATCAGTTTCTCCTCCCTCCAAGTGCTGTTTCTCTAAAGCTGCTCATTTTTTCATGCGTTGTCTTTTTAACCCTGGCCTTTCTCTTCCCTTTTTCTTGCTTATTTAAGACTCAATTCGCTCCTTCTTTAACAGAAAATTGGAGATGATTGTTCCAGAGTCAATGGAGAGAGCATCCATGTCTATTTCGTTTCTATTGCCTTTTCTGATAGATCCTTCATCATCATGTCGAAACCAGATGAGTGGTTTCATTTCCTTGATCTCCACCAGGAGACACAAAGTTTCTAGAACGCTTCAGTGGAGTCTCCAAATTCTTTCTTGAAGAACCTTGTATCTCTGTAGCCATGTTGTTTTCCACGATAGTTTCCTGATTATAACCACCAAAGGTTGATTCACATGTAAGTGAGGATCAAAATGTTCCAACAAAACCTGGTAAGTAACTCTAGCTTAGTCTACCAAACGTTACTGATTGTGCCCAAAGATTAATGTCACGCTATAAATTTAAATAACTTTTTTACCAAATGAATAAAAGTATAACGATTTTAAACACAACACTGGCATAACTACAAATATGTCGTACTTTTTTTGATTTTGACCTAACTTAGCTTGTTAAATAAATTGACTTCGATCTAACAAACTGATAGCTGTACTTCTAATGACTCTCTCCATAATGCGCATTTATCCTTCATGATGAACGCACGTTTGGAAAATAAATAGAAATAATAATTCATGTTCCATATGAACAGAGTAATTACCAAAGATATAAGTAGATTTTGAAATAATATTTCGATTCATACTGCATCTTCTATTAGAACAGTTGAAAATATTTAAAATCTATACTCAACTGCTTAAGAAAAAAAATATTCTCAAAAACAGCTTTTTAAACGACATTAACTAAAAACATGACGCCATCAATATCTGAGTGAAAAGACAGCATTATGATAGCAAATACCCCTTAAAGAAAATCTTAATGATAAAGTCATAAAAAAGAACAGTCATAAAGTGATTATCAAGTTGATGCCACGTGGCAGTAAATAAGTAATAATTAAATTATATGCATATTAATTCTGCATGCAATTTATTCATCAGAAGACGAAGCCAGCTTAAATTATTTTCATGAGTTGCCAAATTGACATTTCTGTTTTAACTTCTCCTCTCACAGAGGAGATACCATTAATATAGGCACACATGCAAAATGATAATACCATTTAAGTAGCATATGTGCTTACCAATTTTATCCAAGTATTTATGCTGATCGCTAAATCAAGGTTTTCTACATAATGCCACCATCTATGTGGAAGAATCAGTACATCTCCTGGATTCAATATTGTTGTGAAACAGTTGGTAATACCTAAAATTAAATGTTTAACTTGGTTTTATACTATTTCATGACACATATCAACTTACAGAGTGGGTGAAAAATAACTAAACATTTAAAATTGATCATAAAACTTGTAGTATGGCTAAAGTTATGATTAAAACACTATCTAAGTAAATATGATGTTACATCTCCCACATAGGTAATATAGGCATCAAACATAAGGGGCAGTACATGTAATGTAAATGTATTTTGACCATGAATGCAAACAGCTATATTTAGATGTTTGGAGATTATGTGTGGCCTATGGTATGTGGCTGGGATAACATTGACAACCTTATTTTCATGGAGGATGGTGCACCACCCCATTTTGTTTTTATTATACAAACGGAACTAAACCAGTATTTTCCAGAATGTTGGTTGGGACAAAGTGATCTCACTCCATGTGATTTTTACCTATGGGGCTACGCAAAAGAGATGTACAGGACAGAACTCTTGCACAATGAAGAACTTAGTCACAGATTCAGGAGGTTCACAACAATATCCTAAACGACTTCCTTCAGAAGACTGTACACTACATTCCTAGCCGTTTAAAGAAACTAGTTAATGCCACCAGTGCCAACGTTGGAATTTGAAGATTTGCACATGTATTTGTTTTAATAAATTTGTATTAGAAACATGCACTTCATTAACAATGTTTAATGCCTAGTAACTTTTCACCCCCTATAATTCTTATACCTCTAGTAGTTAACTTATTTTTTTAATATGAATAAAAATCAACAGACTGACTATGCTGTTTATACTGAGTCAGAATGGACTATCTAGCACAGTCCAAACGTCAAGTTAAATTTTACATAAAAACAAATACATTAAAGAGATAGTCGAATGATTAAATCGTGCCCTATTTTTTTGTACCTGTTTTCTACTACACAATTACTTTTTGCAGAAAAACTTTGTCTCCATAAACTACATATATGTCAATATTTACCTTTACATTCCTCTAAAGTTGGACTGAAAAAGTTTATTTGAGAATATATGCTGGACTCCTCATACGGAATTCTAGTGGGATGCAAATCTTCAGATGGTGGGAATAATATCCATCTCTTCCTGTTTAAACAATATAAAATTACAATTAGACCTAATATAAGTCAAAAGTTATTTAATATAAGCACAAAAGCTTTCTTTAAAAAAGTTATAATAAAAACCACAATAAAAGAAAGCAGCACAAATATTCATCAATGAATCTAAAAAAAATTGTTTTTGTGTATGAGGACGGGTTAAATATAAGCTCGGCTATATTTTTATATTACAACGTTAATTTTGCTTCTTCTTCTGATCCTTATGGCTTTCCAGACGTCCATGTTATCATGTATCCATTTCTTCCAAGTTTCAATATATTTTCCTTTGTGTTTCTCGCTTAGTAGAGCATTAAAACTTTTCTCGTTTATTCTTCTCCATTTAGTTTTACTTGTTATTCCTCCCGGATGTTTCATAATCTTTACTGTATTTATTTTAGTTTTGTGTTAGTAGCATTATATTATTAGTAGATTTTTGTTAAGTTATTAGCTTTGATCATTATTTCATCATCTATATCTCCATCATAATACTACACAAATATTCATATTGTGTTCCTCTTTTTAGTAATTTTTCTTTATATTTAGCGATTTTTGTTATTTTGATCATCTCTGTGTTTTTTATCATTACTACCTTAGTTACTTCTATTTCTTTAAATTTTATTTTTCTGTAATACATATGTTTACTGATGTCTGCATTTAATTCTTTGTATTTACTATTTTTGATTGGTCCTAGATTTCTATATTCAGTTATGATATTAGCTGTTCTCTTTAACGAGTTTAACTACCTCATCCATACAAATCCCCTTGTTTTATTTATTTATTCTAATTCTATTTGTCCTAACTGTTCCATATGAGCTTTTAATTACTTACTACAGCTCAGCAAGAACAGCTTGGCACATGGCGGGTGGATGCGCAGTAGACGAGCATCCCTCCCACTGTCGAAAATCACTTGCTGTTTGTTTCTTGTTGTGTTCAGATCGTGTACAGTCCGGTGAAAATTATTGTGTTATTAAACACAGTTAAAATAAGCTCTTATCAGAGCTACAAGCTCGGTTTAGTTTATATTCATAAATGAAATAAATATATTAAATATACCAAGTGTGATGTGTATGATCAATTTTTCCATTTTTGCCTTAAAAATATTACTTTTCTGGGTAAGAAGTTAGTGAAGCTTAAAAGTAAAAGAAATAGAGTTTTGCGTTATAAAATTGCTAAAATCTAAATTCTTTATGCACTAAAAAACCACTATTTGAGAAGTGAAGTTGACTGGTTTTTACACCGAGCCTTTTGATTATAATATCAATATGTCACAGAATGTACCGAGCCCTTTCCCAACTGGGCCCGTAGCAATGTCCTTGTTGAACAGAGACTCTCTCACTTCTTCATCTGCGCCGATTCACATGCCAATCTGGGCTTGCTGAGTTGTATTATATTACGCACAATAAGTACTTTTATTCTTCTGCTTCTTTTATTGTTTTATTATAATTATTTGACACAGGATTTCAAAGTTGCTTGTTCTGCTAATTTTGGTTCTACATGTTTCCTTAATCTCCCCTCTAATATTTGTGTGCAATTTGAAATTGGTTTGAACTAAATATACTACTTTTTAATTTTTACAGTGTTTGTTTTTCCTTCTTGTATATAACTGTTATCAAGCTATTTTCTCATTCTTTACAAATATTTTGTGTATTTATGTGTTTTTGCATATAACTCACAACTAGACTTTTTATTTTTCTTCTAGCCATTTAAACATACTAGAAGATATTTCTTCTTTCCCATTTGCCTTTGTTATTTTGATTTTTATAGAGCTTCTTCTGTTTCTTCTCTTGTTATTTCTTATATGTGTTCTTTTGTTTTTGAATATTTGTTTATTATTGTTCTTTTCTGTATTCTGTTATTTTGATTGTATTTAAATTTCATCGCTCTTATTTCTTTTCTCCCTTTTAGTCTATTTATTCTAGTGCGGAATTTTCTATTATCTATTTTGTTTCATTTATCTCTTTGCCAAATTACCTATAATTTTTTTTCTTCTTACTGCCTCTTTATTTTATTTTTCTTTCTGTTATAATCTTTTCTGTCTTTGTATATTTTAATTGGAATATGTTTTTCAGGCGATTTTCTTTCCTTTAACTAGTGCCTTTATGACATTGAATTTATTCTTCTAGTGTGTTCACTGGATTTGTTTTTCCACATATTTTTTCAGTTTTATTTTTTATTGTTTCACTAAAGTCTGGCCATATATTTTCTTTAGAGTTTAATGCATTTATTATTAAACTTATTACTATAAAAGATATAGGTAGCTGTTTCATTTCACTTGCATTTACATTTGACCGTATTTCATTTATTAGTATGTTAATGTTTTATTATTATTGTTAGAGCATCCCTCATAGACTTAACAATTTGTTGACCTCTTAGTTGCTTCTTCAATATCTTGATATGGTCCTTAGAAATATTGTTCTGGATTCTTTAGTCTTTATGATCAGTTTTGCCTTAACTTTGATTTTGATAAGATGATTTGGTTTGAAGCCATTGAAGTTCTGACTATTTTTTACAATCCTGAATACCTTAATTCTAGCAATGATTTAACCGACAATTGGTTCTTATTTTAGTCAAATTTGTTGGAGATTTCAGACACTTTTTTAAGTTGAGAGACAGCTTCATTCAATTTTCTAAAGCTAGGAAACTTTTTGATCAAGTTTTCCAATACCTTCTCACAAACATAAAATTGTGTTGTATACATTAATCATTCATCGAATGGTTTAAAGATAAACTTTAATTATGGCAATCAGATGATTGCCGCTAATATCGTCCTAGATCTTCTATTACTTGATGGTTGTCTGAACAACCTATCTAAGTTTGGTGCACATCCCATTTTTATTGACTTTAGTTATTGTGAATTGATTTATCTTGGGCGTTGGAAAGTCAAATATCTCGGATATATGTTTTCTTTAGAGTTCCAATAACATTTTGAAATCGTTAACCCAGAAAAAGGACACCATCAGACTTGAATCGTGACTACAATCTCTCATAACAGAAGTCTTTGCTCTTTGAAATGAACAGGTATGTTGATGCATAGAAACAAAAACTTTTTCATTATGCCGGATTTTTTCATTTTTCAAAGATAAAGCTAAAGTTCTGTGCCTCGTAAAATACCAAAAAAGTAAAAACTTCTATACTAAAAATAAAATTAAAGTTTCTATTATAAAAGGGAACTTTGGGGACTTTCAAAGAAACTATATTTTGAATGGGCCATCCTCAAATAGGAGAAGAAGTGTTAAAAATATATTATAAGAAAATCAAAGTTTCTTTGAAATTTAGGGTAACTACCTCCAAATTGAACTTTTGTATTCTTCACCGGTATAACCTGAACATACTACTAAATGCCACTAAATTTCAAATATGTTAAGTAAGTCACTAATCAAACATAAAAACTGTAGGAGCTCATTCCCCAAAGCGCATATTTTTCTGAGTAGTAGGCCAAAAACCGCCGATTTTTGGAAAGAATTATTCCCCTAATGATATGGAGCACAGTCCCTGCAATACATGCAATTTCTAAAGATTGGTCACATTTGAAACCTCGAGGATCATTTTAAGAGTCGTTACCCTTAAATTTCGAAGAATTCCGTTTGCTTTTTATCTACTTTTCAAGTACTAAATAAAATTGTGGTACAAAAATAGGCTATTTTTGGAATTTCCTTTAAAAAGAGAAAATACAATTATAAATTGGCTAACACTATGATGTTCATATGAAGATAAGAGGAAAGAGAATGAAACAAATGATTTGAGTAGATGATATAAGATAGAAATAAAAAGAAAATGAAGGTTCTAAATTTCAAAATTATAGATCCAAATAAACAATAAGTAACAAAAAGACATCTAAAATATGCATAACATGGCTCACATCCCAACCATGTGCAGCTATATAAATAATCACCCAAGGCTATGCATGACCACCACATGCCAATGAGATAAGAAAACTATTCAATTATTTTTAGTTAGCACTGATCTCTATTACAATTCATTTCACAAACAGTGGAGTGAAGAATTTTTGTTTATGCTAGTGCATTCGTTTTTTGTAGAAACATATCTACACAAGACCAAGATCAATTAATGCCATTATGTACTTGTTTGCTCAATTTGCCAAGATCAGAAATATACAAGTTTAACACGTTCGCTGCCAAGCCGATTTCGATGAACTGTTCCCACACGCCAAAAAAATTTCTCACTTTATTCTATAGAAATATAAAAATAAATATTTTTTTTATATTAGGAGAATTATTTCTATTGTTTTTGTCAAAAATTGAAAAAATTTCCCGAGTTATCTCGTGGTCGGGCATGTCTAAACATGTTGGTACCTTTAGCGCCAAGCCACGAGTATTCTCGTGGTGGTGTGATCGTGTTTATTCCTGTTCCCGGCACGTTATTGGCTGTCTAGCGCTTGACTGCAAGCGCTCACTGAGTACATGTGAGCGCATATGCGTTAGTGAATTGTTTTACCACCGTTCAGTGATACTAGACGATCGTTTTGTAAAAAATGGACCGAAAAGAAAGTTGACTGATGCTGAACTTGCGCAATACGCCGAAATGGATGAGTCGGATTGGGATGAATTTCTTGGAAATAACAGTGACAACAGTGCAGAGAACGAATTATCAAGTGAATCCGAGTCTTCCAAACGTGACGAAAGTGAAGATGAAAGCCCCACGGAGCTAAATTCAACAACGGATGTTGATGGTTGGTGCGACATAGAAGAGGAACCATCAGACTTTGGATTTGAGGTTAGAAATATTGGACTAAATTATAATGGTGAAGATTCCTTATCAGTAGAGTACCTGACAAATTTGTTCTTTTCTGAAGAATTTTTGAAGCTTTTAGTTGATCAGACAAATCTTTATGCCCAGCAAGAAATTTCAAAAATGCTGTTACAAGATCGTCTAGATTGAATAAATGGGTAGATACTAATATAGATGAGATGCGTGTTTTCCTTGGGATAATTTTGAGCATGGGACCATGTGTATTACCATCCATTGAGCATTATTGGAGTAAAAATACTTTGTATAAAATGCCCTTCTACTCATCTGTGATGAGCCGAAATAGATTCCAATTACTAATGCGCTTTTTGCATTTTTCCGATAATACCATACAAACAGAAGATCGGTTATATAAAATCAGACCAATTCTCGATCACTTCAACAACCTAATGCGTTACAACTATGTACCCGATCGTAACCTATGCATTGATGAATCCATGTTATTGTGGCGTGGAAGGCTATTCTTTAGGCAGTATATCAAAACAAAAACACAAATATGGAATAAAACTGTACGAATTATGCGAATCTAATGGAATGGTTTTGAAAATTAAAATATATTGCGGAAAAACAGAAACTGTTGTTCACAAAGATGGACACGCTGTCGAAGTAGTCTTGCATGGAGGATTATTTAGATCAGGTTAAGTTATACACAGACAATTTTTACAATTCACTTGCACTTACGAATATTATGACAGCTAGAAAACCTAATTTGTGGCACTCTGCAGTAACCGCAAAGTAAATCCAAAAAGTAGTGACATTGGAACTTTCAAAGAGATATATTTTGAATGGGCCATCCTCAAATAGGAGAAGAAGGTTAAAAATATTAAGAAATCCTTTCAATATGAAATATGCATACTCCAAATGTGATGTCAGTAGATAATGGACGATAACCAAAACCAAATATAATCCAAGATTACAATGCTGGAATGTCAGGTAATACCTATCAGATCAAATGCTCATTCCCTAAAGCGGCTTGATATACCATAAGGTGGCCAAAAACCTTGGTTTGCATATTTGAAAGATATTACCAATGCATGTATGGCAGTCACGCAAACAAATCTAATTTTACAACTTGGTAATTTAGAGAACAAGTGATCAGAACACTAATTGGTTATAAAATTTCGAAGACATGCAATGGCTTAAAAATGACTTTCATTACTTAGAGATCATACCACTGTCGGAAAAAAAGCGCTATTTAAATTTCTTAAAGTGAAAACACCAGCATAAACAGCGAAACATGATGTTATTGCCCAGTATGCAAGAAAAACCAAATTATGCGTAGATGATTATCAAAGGATAAATGAAAGAAATTTGTGTTCTTAACCTTGTCAAAATTATAGTTTCTAATCTTGACCTTGTTTGTATCACATCTAAAATATGATATTTGGCTACACTCTACTTATTTTGATGTTATTGAAAAAACTAAGGCTATTTTTCGACAGTGTTTCAATGATAAAACCTTTCAATACGCCAATCAAACAGCATAAACTCGTATTACAATATTTAAGTCAAACTGGACGAAAATTAGAATCTCTAAGAACGATATAACTCGTGGTCAGCCAATTAATGCCATTACTTGATTTATCAATTTGCCAGATCAGAAAAAGTTAATGGTAGAATTGTAAAAGTATCAAAATAGTATAGAGCTTTTGTCCACTCAATATTTGCAACCACAATTTTTTTTACTTGTATCACAAATCACACCCACCCAAGCTCTATATCATACAAGGTTAAACAATTCTACCTATGCTTACAAATTTTATTCTCGGGCACTGTTACAATTTGTAATTTAGAACATTATTTTTGTAGGCATCTTTGGTGTTAAATCTCAGGTATTTTAAGTATAGATTAGAGTATGTCACAAAATTCCTGACAAATTTTCTATGAAAGTTTAAATAAGAAACACTAAATTAAATATCTTGAGAACCTACATAGCATCATCAAGTGATATGTCTGTAATGAGAAAGAAATAGCTTTTCAACTAATATATATGTTAACATTAATTTAAAGATAATTTTCCCATACAGTAAAACTACGTGTTATTTGCAAATTAACAAACTCTGTTAAATTAAAACCAAAATTTCACCTTCCATAAATCTGGGTTACAATATTACATCCATATGTATCTTTGTGGCAAGGTGTGTGGGAGCCCTGTGATCCTATCCATATCGTACTGTCCTCAAAACTCAACTCGGGAAACCCAAAATCTTTCCAACTAATGCACTGCAATTAATTCATATAAATGTTAAGTTGCAAGTCAATCTCTATCCAACCTTTTGAATGTCTGTTTTATTTAAAAGCCACTCTCTTAGATATTTATAGTCAAAATACAGCCATTTGGATAAGTTTGTCTTCTGGTGTTTAATGAACTCCTCAAATGTCAACTCCAATGTTTGAGTTGTGTTTTCAAATTGAGGACCCTAAAATAAAGCCAAGTTTAAATTTCTAACATAATACTTATACTGCAACCTTACTTTCGTGCAAGCATTCCTTCCACAGCGAAAAGGTAGCTTTTCATCTTTTAAAACTGTTGCCCATTTAGTTATATCCCATTGTACCAACTCCCATATAAGGGCATTTCTCATTACTAGTGGTTCATTAGTATTCAAGATAAGCTCCCTTAAATCTATATTTGTATTGACTTTTGCATCTTCAGTCATGCTGAGCGCCCTTTTTTAAATTCAAAAAGTAAATATAACCTATAAAATTGCACTTCAGTATTTTCAGATAATCGTATTATCGTGCACAGTATATTTCTTTCAAGAATTATTTTAATACTTTATTATTTAAAAACACTGCTACTCTCACTTAATTACATTAATAATGTCATACGAATATTCACATACCATCATTATACAAGAGATTAATTTGTGGAAAAACATCTTCAACTTCAACTCGGAAGTCAAACATTATATATAGGGTAATGCAAATATAAAATATGTAAAAGGTTATCACAGATGATTCTCTAAAAATTTAAATCCCTTAAAGATTAATATTTTAATTTCATTAAATATTACAACGATAGTTTATTTAGCTTTGTGTGAGTATATATATATACATTTTTTTTTTATAATAACTAATTTGTATATATTTTTGCGTAATAAATAACGGGTTTAAATTATAATAACCAAATATAAATGTGCCTGCAAGAAGCAAAATGTTTAGAAAGAAATACATTATAAGATGTAAAATGTACTAAATTTTTGTTTTCGTGGGACGGACTGTGATTAGTTGACCAGCTTGTGACGTCACTTTGTCCGTATCTGACGTTAGTTTATATTTACACACGGTTTAGTGCACACAGAAGCGACAAGTTCAGTTTTAATTTTCTTTCATTTATTATGGTATGCAAAAAGCAGTTGCTAAATTTAAAAAATCCGATTTTCGGGGTACTTTTATGCTGGGAGCATTTTATTTTAAATAAATTGTGTATATTTTTTAATTATGTTGTTTACATTTATTTGTTACATATTTGTTTTACATGTGTTTTACTTAAGTTGCTTACAGTTAAATATTATATGCTTATAAGATTCTTGCATTAATAATCAATAAAACCTTTGTTTATAATTGCAGTGTATTGCTATTACGTTAACCTTAATTTGTTAAAAAGTTAAAAACAGAAGTTCCTTAGCATATTTCACAGTCTCGATTAGAAGTGGTAAAAAAGAGCAAATTATAAGAATTTTAGCAGCTTATATAAGCAAAATTAATTCAAATGAAGCTGAAAATATTATGTTACTACACGACGGCTAAGTGAATTTTTTATTATTATTCTTGTTTCAAAATTTTTTATTATTATTCTTGTTTCAAAGTGGAAATGGAAACATCCACAACGATGGAAAAGAAATTCAAGTAAAGTCCCTATTTAATTTTAGAAACAAAAGAAGCGATATATCCCAAGGTGGTAAATGAAAGCAACAATTCTGTTAAAACAAGAAAACTAGCATATCTCCTAAAAAGGCAGCAATAATATTTTCTACAGCAACATCCTCTACAGACGATAGCTTCATAATCCAAGTGTTTTTAAAAAGTGATAATAATACTGATAAAGGAGCAAAAATAAAACAAAACATACATACATAGTCCTGTTCTCTTAATACCCTAGGGTGTCGAGGTTAAAAACTTCTTCGATTCCTTCCTATCTCTTGCTATTTCCTTCGCTGTGTTCCTTTCTTCTCTAGTATCTTCTCAATGTCTCTCTTCTATTTCTGCTTCGGTCTTCCTCTTTTGGTTTTTCCAATCGGTTTTATTTCCCAAATTTTCTTTACTTGTTTTCCTTCTTTTATTCTTATTAGATGCCCGAGCCATCCTTGTTCTTCTTTTCCAGTATTGGCTTTGTCGATTTTACTGCTAATTCTTTTCTTATGTCTTTATTCCTTATTTTTTATACTTCTCACTCTTCTATGGTATTTCATTTTATTAATATAATTCAATAAAAACCAAAGTATTGCAGGTAAAAGTTTATTTTTTATTTCTTCAAAATAGTTTTTCCTACATCTACACAACGTTTCCAGCGTGTTTACCACGCGTTAAAGGCTTCTTGGGATACGAAAACTAAAATGCTGTTTATGAAGCTTCTCCACAGACCCAAAACGGGTTTCTTTGACAAGACCGAGTCCGGGTGTACAGCGGTTGAGACAACGTTGCCACGTTGAGCTTGGCCAAAAAATCCCTCACAAACAGTGCCGTGTGGCTGGGCGCGGTGTCGTGGTGTTAGCGATCTCTTTTCGGACGCGAACGACCATTTTCCGCAAAAGTTCGAGCATGTCGAACACTTAAACGCATCAGAGTCTAAAAATAGTTTAACTTTCAGTAAATTTTCATCACTGCGGCTCGTTGACAGACATATTTTGTGTTTTTCATTTTCTACGTCTTCTCTTTTCTCACGAAATATCTTGTGTTATTCGAAAATTCTCGTTTTTACATGGCTTTTTTCTCGAAGGCTTCCCTTATCAGATTTAAAGTCTCGATGCTGGATTTTTGAGTTTGGCACAAAACTTCGCCACATAACGTTGTTTTAACGTATGTTGCATGTCAAGTTTGTGACGAGTCACCGAAACACGGTTTGTAGGAAGGGCGATTTAAAGGCTCAGAGGTAACTGAGCCGGATCACATTTTTTGCTTAAGCTCCCATCTATCCCGATGAAAATTATGTCCCTCTAGCCCTTCTGGTTGGCTAGAAAAATTATTTCTGGTACTTTCCTGATAAACCGTGTATGTTATGTTCTTCATCATTGACTAAAATACCTATTCTGTTATCATTGAAATTATATTGTGAGGTTTCATTATTTCTAAAATTTGAGACATCAGAATAATTAGCATTTCTTGCATTTGAAACTACGTTATCATTTCTTTCAAGTATATGATTTCTTAAGTGATATTAAAATTTCAAAAATTTAGTAGGATGATTGTAACGATCTGCTAGTGCTTTTATTATTGCAAAAATATATATATATATACCTAATACTTAAAAAGCAATTTTAGAAATGTAATCTATAATTATTTTCCTTTAAAAGGAGAAATTTATGGAGAATCCAGGAAACAAGAAAGAGTTCTGAACAATAGTTAAAAATTTCATAGGAAAATACGGTAAACAAACTTGATGTATAAAAAACGAATAAAGGGACCTAATAACGGAGGAAGGTAAAATAATTGAT
Source organism: Sinelater perroti (assembly GCA_036346155.1). NCBI lineage: Eukaryota > Metazoa > Arthropoda > Insecta > Coleoptera > Elateridae > Sinelater > Sinelater perroti. The sequence goes on from JARFIY010000276.1 coordinate 3,063,005, forward strand.
ACATGGAGGAGGTATTATGAGAGGAAGTTTAGAGCAGTTCAAACCAGACCAGAAAAATTGAGAAACATAAATAACGCAGAAGAAGAACAGGAAGACAAGAGGTACAAGAAGCAATCCAAAAAATTAAACTAGGAAAATCAGTCGGAAAAGACAAAATAAGCCCCGAGATGATAAAGTATGGAGGAAAAAGGTTAGAAAGCTGGATCAGGAAAGTATGCCAACAAACTTAGGAAGAAGATAATATACCCAAAAACTGGGAAGAAAATAGTATTGAAAAAATTTTCACGAGAAGGGAAAAACGGAGGAAAGCGATAACTATCGAGCTATAAGTCTCTTGTAATGCATATAAAAAAATTACTCCAGCATAATAGAAAGAAGAATCAAACGTCGCATAGAAGATCAACTACAATAGGAACAGGCAGCATATAGAAAACGCAGACTCAGGAACACATGTACCATATACACTGAGGACAACAATGGAAAGAAAAATGGAATAAGAAAAACCACTATACCTAGCATTCGTATATCTACGAGTAGCCTTCAATACGTTTCCAAAATCTACATTATGGAAAGCTATGGAAGAAACAGTAATTCCAAAACAACTTATGGAGAGTCAAAGAGACTATACGTGAAGACAAAAGGAATTGTAAGGATAAAAAGTCGAGAGTCTAATAGTTTAACATGAAAAGGGGCATTAAACAAGGAGACTTACTGAGCCCACTGTTCTTTATAATAGTTATGGATCGAATTTGGAGAGGCAGGCGTGTAAATAGCCGCTCTCGTGGTGCGGTGTGGGATACGTAGTACGGCCCGTTTTGGAAGGTCAACCGATAAGGCCCAAATCGTCCCTTAAACGGCCAGCGCGAAAGCGGATGGGGGCGGCTACCGATATCCACCGAAAGTAAAGCCAAATCGCTCACCTGAATCGGCTTCGTCTGCGATGGTTTCACGGTGGCCACCTTGATGCGCTGTCTTCCTGTATGTTGCGACCAAATTGCCCGCGCTGCGGAACGTATATATGCGGGGTATTAAGACACGACCGAATTGGCCGAGCTGCGGTGCGTGTATACTTGTTGGCTGAGCAAAGCCCATATGCCGTTCTGTGTGCGACGGCAAAACGTAGCGGCAGATGTCCAAGCCGCCCCGGCATGTCGCCGCGATATAAAAGCGGTTCAAGGGCGAAAAGGCCGCCACATCAGAATTATTAAAGAGAGCAGAGGAAAAATGTTCGACACAAAATTAAGAAATTGGAACCTAAGGGCAGTAAACATTGGAAACCTAATATTTACTGACGATATTGAGTTTATAGCAGATAATGTAGAAAACTACTACAAGCTGTAAACAGATGGGGTAACAAAATAGAAGAAGCAGGAATAAATGTAAACACCAACAAAAGCAAAATAATGTGCATAAATAAACGAGATCCAAAAAGAAACTTATATTAAATGCTAAGGGAAAATCCTAGGCTATTATGGATATCTAGGGATAATTATAAGTCAAGATGGAATAATTGAGCAAAAAATTTACAACCGCATATCCAAAGCAACAAGAGTATATTATCAAATTAATGGTACGTTAATTAACAAGAGGGAATTAAATAACGAGACCAAATGATACGTATACAAAACCAATCTATATACGCACTCTAACATGTGGTGCAGAAAGTTGGCCGCTCTAGGACAAGTATAAGGGCATAATACAGCAGCAGAAATAAGGTATCTCAGATATAGGGATTATCCGAAGATACAGAGTCAGAAATGTAACAAAAGAAGAACCAAAAACCGAGTTACTAATAGCAACACAGAAAAAGCAAGTGAGATGTTATGGACAAGTGGTGAGAATCGGAGAAGAGCAGTTACCAAAAAAGTCATGGAAGCAAAAAGAGAAGAGAAGAGAAGACGGGGAAGGCCCAGGTTAACATGGATGGATATGATCAAGTGGTTCATAAAAAAGGAAAACGTATAGAAGAAGTAAAAAGTTTGTCGAAGAACAGGAAGGAATTGCTAAAGCGGACAGAGGAAAAAGAAGATCTTTTAAAATAGAAAATCGTTTTTTATACTAGCTGTATTACTTGTAACGATTATTATTTTGTGATCTACTAATTTTAATGTGTAAATTATTTATCATATCATCCAACAATTTATTTTGTGTTTATTTTGTGGGGAACCATATGCTTAGATCTATTGGACGAGATTGTTTCGGGAACTTTTGAATCGAAAATATCACTAGTAATGTTCTCGCACGCTGTTTGAGAAGTTGGAGGAGCGAGTTGTTAAAATTGCGAACGCATTATTGCATAAACTGTCAAAACAGTCGCCGAACCGTTTCCATGTTAAGTCTATGGGAACTGGATTTGCTAATTGCTCTAAATCCAGTTGTCCGATTTCGAAACAATTTATCAGATTTTCCTTGTCGAAAATTTCATAGTGATCGATTGTCGCATTCACATACAGTGTGAATGCGACCAGTGTATAAGAGCAGTCACTCGCTCCTGCAAAAAAATAATATTAATAAGTTTAAGAAAATTGAAATGTTTATTAACATTCTTGTATAAAGTACTTATACACGAAAGTCCATGTACAGAAAAATCACACTTTTTAAGTTCTTCAATTATCACAATTATAAATGCATTGATTGTTGGGATAATATGTTGTATGATAATTTGCGTATACTTAGAAAGGTTATAGTGATATCACATTTTTTTGTATATAAACGTTTTGTATATTAAATAAAATAATGAATGGTCGTGGACTTCTAATGGGGTAGTGAAACGCAATACATAGCCTAGCCTACTCAAATGTCAACCTCACCTTCGAGTCGGTGAAGTCTGTTCAAAACAAACGAGGCTCTGACGACCGAACATGGGCGGAATAACCCTAAATCGACGATATAGGAAATGATATCCTCAGTAACTTCAACTTTAGAAGTTGTGGCGCTAGTGTAAGCAGCCTAACACACGTAAAACAAAAAAGGGCTCAGACGAAAGCAGAATGAAAAGGAAACTTAAAGTAAAATTTCCCGGGTGGCAATCCACACTCCAGTGGAGGGAGCCCCATCGGTTACGGGGCAGTTCTGCGTCAACGTTATTGAACCCAAATCTTAACCTCAACCGAAACGGAAAGAAGAAGAAACAAGAGATCACAGTAGGAACATGGAACGTACAGGGATGGAACAATAAAGATCTGGAAGTCATAGAAGAATTTAAGAAAATGAAAATAGATATACTAATTACCAGCGAAACAAAGAAGAAGGAAACGGAACGGAAATTATCAAGACGTTTTCATTGCTGGAGTGGAGTCAACAAAGAAAACGAGCTCAAACTGGAGTAGGAATGATAATAAGAAAGAAACTGGCAGAGAGAATCAAATCCTGGGAACCAATAAGCGAGAGAATCATCAAAGTACAAATAGAAATATATGGAAAAGAGATAGCAATTCTCGGCGTATATGGACCAACTGACGATAGCACTCAAAATGAAAAAAGGACTTTATGGAAACGCTAGGAGGAAATCCAGAAAATAAGAGACTCCCAAGAAATTATAGTAGCAGGTGACCTTAATGGTAGAACAGGCAAGGAAGCTAACAACAAGACAATAGGACCATTCGGAGAGGAAGTTACAAATGATAATGGAGAGAGAATTATAGAATTATGTGAAATAAATAACCTCCGAATAACGAATGGGTTTCAACGGCATAAAATGATCCACAAATATACTTGGGAACGGATGACAAGAAATCTGAAATCAATTATCGATTACATCATAATAAGAATCAACACCAAAATAAAAATAAAAGATGTACGAGTTAAAAGAGGGGCGGAATGTGGCACAGACCACAAATTATTAATCGCAAAGATGGAATTCCTTGGTATAGGAAAACAACAATAACCTACAAACAAACACAGGAAAAATAGAGGATCAGCACTACCAAGTCGACCAGCTACAAGACGAAAAAATAAGAGAACTCTACCAAAGAAAATTGGATCAGAAACTAAATGAATTCACATTTGATAATATAACAGACATGTACGAACATATAAAAACTAGTATAAAAGAAACAGCTCGGGAGGTACTGGGAGTCAGAATAAAAAAGAACAATAATCACAAGATAATCCTTGGTGAAAATACGCTAAAAGTATCCAGGAAAAGAAAGAACAATATAATAGGTGGCTAAGCACCAAAACGCAAGAAGATCAACAAAAGTACAAAGAGAAGAACAAAGAGGTAAAACGATTAGTAACAAGAGAAAAGAATGATCAGTGGAAAACCATGTGCACAAACATTAACCAATACATAGGGGGAACAAAGAGTTCAGAAGCATGGCGAATACTAAAAACGTTAAGAACAAATTCAAAAGAAAAGGCATACATACCGTTCATACAACAAGAAAAATGGGACCAATACTACCAGGATCTGCTAACAGAAAATAGAGAAGAGTTTAAAAGACAAACGATAGAAAATAAACAAAATGACCAAATAGAACACGAAGAAGTAGAAATAACAATTGGAGAAGTCAAAAGGCCACACAATCATTAAAAATAGAAAATCAGGAGGACCGGGAGGAATAGTACCGAAATGGTAAAGTGTGGAACCCCGAAATTACTACGCATGATGCAACATATGTTTCGTAAAGCACTAAATGGGGATGTACTACCGAATGAATGGACAAAAGCGTATATAACGTCGATATTTAAAAAGGTAATCGCAGAATATGTGACAACTATAGAGGCATTAGTGTGATCTCTCTAATGGGAAGAATTTATGCAAAAATAGTAAAACAAAATAGAAGACAATATTCATGGAAAAATAGGAGAAGACCAAACAGGATTCACAGCCGGAAAATCCTGTATAGACAACATATATACTATCCAACAACTTATAGCGAAGAAAAGAGCGAAAACAGGGACATTCACTTGGCCTTCATAGACCTCAGAAAAGCGTACGACTCGGTTCCCAGAAAAACTGTGGGAAGCGATGAGTAATATAGGGATCAACAAAAGTCTAATCAGGGCAATACAGCAACTTTATGGAAACAACCAAGTGGCAGTGAAAGTGGGGCAGACGATCAGTAATTACTTTAAGACAACAAAAGGGCTCCTACAAGGATGCTGCACATCTCCAACCCTATTCAAGATATTCTTAGAAGATACCTTAAAGAATTGGAAAAGGAAATGTGAGGGAATGGGGATACCAGTGCGCAATGAACATCTTTATACACTAAGCTACGCAGATGATCAAGTGATAATAGCCCAAGATGAAGAGGACCTGAGTTATATGCTACGAAAACTAAAAGACGAGTACACTAAGGCCGGTATGGAAATAAACTTCGACAAGACAGAATATTTAGCGATTACAGAAGAAGAGGTAAAAAACTTAGAAATAGACGACAATGTAGAAATAAGAGGGAAAAATAAGTTCAAATACCTAGGCTTTACTATATCAAAAAATACATCTACAGAAGAAGAAATAAAGAACAGGTTAGGACAAACTAGAATAAGTATCAGACAACTACATCCCATTCTATGGAACACACACATTACAAAAAATACAAAACACAGAATATATAACACAATTATCAGAAGTATTATGACATATGGGGCAGAAAACTGGATAATTAATAAGAAAAATAGAGGAAAAATAAAAGCCACAGAAATGGAATTTTGGAGAAGGTGCTGTATATATATGCTGTATATATATGAAAGGTCGTCCAAACTGAAAGCCATTACACTTTGTACCTTTTATTACTTTGCGGTCGATTACTCTGATACTTTGACGGATGCAACCACAATTCTTCCGATTAGTAAATATTATACGCTGTACGAAAGAATAGCGAGTTATTGTTGTTAAAATGCATTAAACTTCATGAGTATCACCGTGAGAATATTGCCATAGTCAGTGTCCGTGCAAATCCGAAAACATTGATTTGCTATTGTGTACAACAGTTGAATATTTCAAAAAGCTCCGTTTAAGGAATACTCGCTAAAGATTTGCACTTCTATACGTACAAAGTTTAACTGATTAAAAAGCTTAAGCTTGCTGGCCATTCTCACCGCCGACAACTCATCAACTGGTTTTAGAGCATCATAAAATGAATTCTCACTTTTATTGAAAACCCATCTTTAGCGATGGGGTGCATTTTTAATTCAAATGGTGCATACAAAATTGTCGCTTAATTTATGAAAAGCAACTTTATTCTAATGAGTTATCGTTTGGTGTGGATTTTGGGCAGATAATATGGCTCATATTACAAAAATGATCTAACTGTGAATGGCGATCGACATTGTCACATGATAATCTAGATTTTGGCACCAAGTGTGTAACATCGACTTGGAACAAATGTGGTTTTAGCAGGACGGCGCCACCTGTCAACCATGTCGACATTTTGGCTTTGTTTTTACAACAAATATGCGTCTGTTTTTACACCATAAAAGCGATGACAGGTACAAAGGCAACACAATTATGCTAAATGCTTGAAAGGTCATTGCTGCCGCTACTGTATTTGGGCATGGGCAACTTTCAAATGTTTACATAAGCCTTATGTGCATTATACTTATTTCTTAGGGGCGGTTTATGCTTTGCGTATTTGTTATGGGTGATTATTGTTTACGTCCATTTTAAATGGACGCTTACAATCAAAGAATACACCTGATTTCTCGATTTCCTAGAACTTGGAAGTTCTAGAATGATGCTTATAAACTTCAGCCTTGAAATATTTTTATAGGAAGAAGTCACACAGGCCGGATATTTGCTGTGTGTGCCCCATTCTGTTGGAATCAAACATTTTTAGTTGAATGCATCGAAATTGGGAAAATTATTGAATTATCTCCGTATATCGACTGGAAGTGACAAAAGAAGTCATGTGTTTCCACAAAAAGTAAGGTGCAATGACTTCAACTTCTCTCACCGCACGCCAAACAGTAAATATGGAGACGCCTTTCATGGACATCTCGTAGGATGTTATCACTCAATAACGTTATTTTTATTAACAAAATCATTTGAGTCACGACTCGGCGCTTTCAAAATTTTTCACAATTTTAGGCGATTTTGCCAATTATGTTTTGAAAGTTTCCAAACCATCTTGTATGCATTAAAGTGCAAAATTTGTCATCATACAGTACGATTAGACAAAAAAGCAACATATGTTTGAGCGTAGATCAAACTACTGGATCGATGTTTTCTGTTTCGTGAATTTATTTCACTACAAAACAAGTACCCTCAAAGACTTACAAAAAATCGATTTTCGTTCGAGGGAGGTTGAGGCGTCTGAAAGTCATAACAGAGTCGTTCGTTGTTCCCCAATGTAGGCTTCAATAGCAAAAGTTCTCTGGTTATTTGTCCACAGCATGTTGACTAGATAGTTTCGATTACCCGTGTTTGATAAAATAATTTTCTCCATCATCGGATCGCCCCTTGGCTCATAATTTTACTTTAAAATTGAAAATTGTTTCACTTTGTATGATACTCAAGATGGACTCTTCCCATAACTCTTGTCTAATATTTAACGTTTGTACACTGCTTTTCGATTGAAAATGTAATGTTCTACACATGCAGAGTGCGAGATAATTATCCGGACAAACGTGTTCGTGCACGTAAACATTATTGATTGGTAATGATGATGGAACAAGCGTTCCGTCGTCTTTTTTTCTATATTTTATCCTGTTTTCATGTCTTTATCTTGTTTTTTGAAGTAATGGCACCGCGTAGTAAATGGAGATCCGCGATTTTGGAGCTGTTCAAGGCAGGTATCTGCCCTGAAGGCATCAAGAAGCGCTTCGGTGCCCCGATCAGCCATCTATGACACTAGCAGACGATACAAGAAGTTGAAGATAAACAAGGACATGCCTGACTACGAGGCCACGTCGGGCGTTGTCAAAGCCATCCGAGAGATTCAAGAGAAACTCTCAACGATCTATGGCCAACTCGCCCAGGACTTTAGTATGAACAATTTTACAGTTCGATCCATTGGCAATTCACGCCCAGGACAAACAGAAAGTGAAATTGACCAAGTATTTGCTGACCCGATTTTATCCGGCATGCTTGCACAACATCGTCTGAAAAGATAAAAATATTTACTGCAGGCGGTGGCGAACACCCACATTTTGCTCCTGGGGAATGCCAAAAGGGAAAATATTGAGCATTCTCATCCTGCATACGTCATGGTTTTCGGATACATCTTTTTCATCGAGCAGGCCGTCAAGCCATATGGAATGCGATAATTATAGACCCATTTGTCTCTCCTCGGTGTGCTTTAAAGTATATACCAGAATTCTGGAGGAAACTTAGAAAAGTGATAGAAAATAAACTAGAGGAGGACAAGGGGCATTTAGGGCAAATAGGCAAGCTAATGACAACATATGCATATTGAGGAACATTATAGAACGAAAAATAGAGGAATGAGATGAACTACTACTTACCTTTCTAGACATAAGAGCAGCTTTTGATACAGTTGAGAGAGGAAAAATATGGGAATGCTTAGAGGAACTGGAAGTGACAAAGGAACTAATAGAGGCCATCAGAAGTATATACAAAGTAGTTAGAGGAAAAATTCAAATAGCTGGACTGACATCCGGGGAATTCAAAATGGAGAGCGGCATAAAACAGGGCGATAGCCTAAGCCCACTACTTTTTATAATAATAATGGATAAAATAGCAAAAAATCTAAAAGAAAAAACGAAAGGATTGGATACAATAATAGGATATAGAAACCTGGAACCAGTCAAGGTGAAAAGTCTAATGTATGCAGATGACATAGTCATAATGGCAGATACGGATAATAAATTACAAAAGCTAGTTAACATATGGGTAGAGGAAATAGAGAAAATGAAAATGGAGGTCAAGATTAAGAAAAGTAAAACAATGATAGTGAATCAAAACCAGGAGAGGGGACAAAATAGAGAAGTAAAGTGTAAAGGGCATAATATGGAAAGAGTCTCAACATTTGAGTATTTGGGAACAATAATAACAGATGATGGCCGAATAGAAGCAGAACTGAGTAACAGAATGAGGAGAGGGAATATGATCTACTATGCATTACATAGAACGATATTGGGAAAAAAGGAGATAGACCAAAAAGTGAAATTAATGCTACATAATGCAATAACAATACCAACAGTATTATACGCCAGTGAAAATTGGACGATACAAACCAAACATGAGGGTGTAATAACGGCCATAGAAATAAAACACTTGAGAAGGATAGCGGATAAGACAAAGTTTGATAGAGTACGGAATGAGGAAATAAGAGAAACTTTACAACAGGAACCAATAGTGAACAAAATCAAAAAGAGACAGTTAACATGGTACGGTCATATACAACGAATGAAACCAGAGAATATGCAGAAAAGTGTTCGAAGCAAGAAGTGTAAAGAAAAGAAGAAAGGGAAGACCCAGGAAGAAATGGATAAGTCAAATCATTGAGGTGGGAAAAGCAAGAGGAAAGACAGTAAACGAAATGAAAAGTTTAACAACAAGAGACAGAAAAGAATTGAAGAAATGGGTTAAGGAGGACCGTGACGTATAAATCCGACGCTGGAAGGCATAAGGATAAGAGCGAAGAAGAAGAAGGTTCATACAAAATTGTCGCTTAATTTATGAAAAGCAACTTTATTCTAATGAGTTACCGTTTGGTGTGGATTTTGGGCAGATAATATGGCTCATATTACAAAAATGATCTAACTGTGAATGGCGATCGACATTGTCACATGATAATCTAGATTTTGGCACCAAGTGTGTAACATGGACTTGGAACAAATGTGGTTTTAGCAGGATGGCGCCACCTGTCAACCATGTCGACATTTTGGCTTTGTTTTTACAACAAATATGCATCTGTTTTTACACCATAAAAGCGATGACAGGCACAAAGGCAACACAATTATGCTAAATGCTTGAAAGGTCATTGCTGCCGCTACTGTGTTTGGGCATGGGCAACTTTCAAATGTTTACATAAGCCTTATGTGCATTATACTTATTTCTTAGGGGCGGTTTATGCTTTGCGTATTTGTTATGGGTGATTATTGTTTACGTCCATTTTAAATGGACGCTTACAATCAAAGAATACACCTGATTCCTCGATTTCATAGAACTTGGGAGTTCTAGAACGATGCTTATAAACTTCAATCTTGAAATATTTTTATAGGAAGAAGTCACACAGGGCGGATATTTGCTGTGTGAATTGTGCCCCATTCTGTTGGAATCAAACATTTTTAGTTGGAATGCATCGAGATTCGGTGCGAAAAATTATTGAATTATCACCATATATCGACTAGAAGTGACAATAAGAGAAGTCATGTGTTCCCTCCACAAAAAAGTAAGGTGCAATGACTTCAACTGTTCTCACCGCACGCCAAACAGTAAATATGGAGACGCCTTTCATGGACATCTCGTAGGATGTTATCACTTCAATAACGTTATTTTTTTATTAACAAAATCATTTGAGTCACGACTCGTGGCGCTTTCTAAAATTTTTCACACATTTTTAGGCGATTTTGCCAATTATGTTTTGAAAGTTCCAGTACTACAACCATCTTGTATGCATTAAAGTGCAAAATTTGTCATCATACAGTACGATTAGACAATAAAAAAGCAACATATGTTTGACCGTAGATCAAACTACTGGATCGATGTTTTCTAGTGTTCGTGAATTTCCCATTTTCACTACAAAACAAGTGCTTTTAAAGTTCTCCACTTACAACAAAATCGATTTTCGTTCGAGAACGGAGGTCGGAGGCGTCCGAAAGTCATAACAGAGTCGTTTGTTGTTCCCCAATGTAGGCTTCAATAGCAAAAGTTCTCTGGTTATTTGTCCACAACATGTTGACTACTAAGAAAATGTAATGTTCTACATATGCAGAGTGCGAGATAATTATCCGGACAAACGTGTTCGTGCACGTAAACATTATTGATTGGTAATGATGATGGAACAAGCGTTCCGCCGTCTTTTTTCTATATTTTACCCTGTTTTCATGTCTTTGTCTTGTTTTTTAAAGTAATGGCACCGCCTAGTAAATGGAGATCCGCCATTTTGGAGCTGTTCAAGGCCGGTATCTGCCCTGAAGGCATCAAGCAGCGCTTCGGTGCCCCGATCAACCATTTATGACACTAGCAGATGATACAAGAAGTTGAAGATAAACAAGAACATGTCTGACTACGAATCCACGTCGGGCGTTGTCAAAGCCATCCGAGAGAGACTCAAGAGAAACTCTCAACGATCCATGGCCAACTCGCCCAGGACTTTGGTATGAACAATTTTATAGTTCGATCCATTGGCAATTCACGCCTAGGACAAACAGAAAGTGAAATTGACCAAGTATTTGCTGACCCGATTTTATCCGGCATGTTGGCACAACATCGTCTGAACAGATGAAAATATTTCCATTGCCTAGGCGGTGGCGAACACCAGGACATTTTCCCGCTCCTGAGGATGCTAATGCCAAAAGGGAAAATATTGAGCACTCCTCTCATCCTGCATACGTCATGGTTTTCGGATACATCTTTTTTTCATCGAGCAGGCTGTAAAGATCCATATGGAAATATATATGACAGTCTGAAGCCCATCTGCCTCTAGTGGGCTTCCAAACAATGTGACACAACTGACCAATAACACTTACTATGTTAAACACAGGCCTAAAAAATAACTTATCATTGCAAGTATTTTAGCCAGCGGTGTAACTAGAATATCAGGCACCCCTCTCTTCATATATTGGGGTTGAGTAGTCGTATTTTGTAAATTTACTGTTATTTCGTGCCAATAAGCTTTGGCTTTATTTTTTTCTGCGGCTTTTCACTTTTCAATCGTACAACTGTATGATTTAAGTTTATTTATCTTGCTCTAATCATTTCAAAGGATATCAGTGTTAAAGTGTAACATAGCTCTTTGTCTAGTAGTCACTAGCAGCTTAAGGAAAATCGGATAGTAGTAACTTGCCCGCGTATTAATAAAGTTTCTGTAAGCCATTCTTTTATTGTTTCATGTCGATTGCAAAACATATGTTTCAGCTAATTAGCTATACAGCCAGGCCAACGCAATCACAGGTAAATTTTTAAATAGAAAATTTCTTGTTTCCAGAATATAGTTATGATAACTATATTCTGGAAAGATAACTATATTCTGGAAACAAATGATGAAATTTTCATGTATTTTATTTAATAGATCGTCGAGGTAAATCCGGATTTTTTAAGTTGTATTGTGGGAAAGCCGCCTCATACACATACACAGTCTCTTATTAGGTAACTCAATAAGTTAGCTTCACATAATTAAGAATTGTCGACAAAATAAGCTGCTATACTCGAATCCATTTGCACCGGAAAATTACCAACACTAATAATTGCGTAGTTTTGCTCCAAAAAGATCTGAGTTTACGACGTTGCCAAGAAGTATAGCGAATCTGACCACCAGGATGAGGCAACTGCTGACAGGGTAACTCACAGCAAATGAAATAGGTATGACGAGGTCGACGGCCAATCTAACAACGCACTAGAACTTGTACTGCAAGTCTCGTTCTGAGGGACCGCCAACTGTTGGCTAAGAAAAAACAAAAAGGAGAGGAAGTTAAACACCCGAGCACTGTTGTACGACATTCAGCACGACAATTTAGTTTTGTGAGATTTTTTGGGCAAAAACAACATTATTCGGGACAGAAAGAAACCCTCACATCTGCACAGATGTCTCTGAAATACCTACCATCACACATATAAATTTTTTGTCTTTGTTATGGTCCTGAAGCTTCTGAACATCAGAGAGGATGTTGTGACGCTCCATTTCTTTGAGTAAGGTAATCGACGATAGCTATATTAACGTGTCGGAGATAATCGTCAAGCCTATAGTTGTCATCCTATATTTACGCCACTGCTTGTAGTTCCTTAGCTTAAAAAACATTTAATTGCATAATCTAGCGTAATTAAGGTAACGTTCTTGCACACAAATGACAGTTATCTCACTCAACTTACAGCAAGTTTTAGGGTTGTTTTGTAAATAGCAATAAGAGAAAAGTCGCCTTCGAGGGCCTGTAGAAAAATCATTCAACAGCTTAAATGCTCAAAGATCGTAATTAAAAAAAATGTTTCTCTCTAATCAGATTGTGTTTCAATAATAGATTTTAAAAATTTTAAAGCAAGTAAATAAAATTGTGTCTTCTGACCAAATCCATATGATTAGAAGCGTGACTTATGTGCCAGTGTTAATGAATGATCTTATAATCGAATTAACCATAGAACTTCAGTACCTTCAAAAGTCAAAAATAGCAATTGGTAAAACAATAATTTATTTAAGAGACTCATTATACATAGTTAATAGCTGTTTACGCAGAATTTTTCCAGATGCTGATTTTGGAATTTCGTTAATAAATATAACGCCTCCATGAAGATGCTTCTGGACAGATATTCTTTCTAAAACGTTTCATGTGAACCTATATCAGCACAATTTACTTGTTTGTTACTTACCTGCCACATAATCAACTATTTCTTGCTTTGAAACTGCAGTATTGTCTTTAATAACAACGTAAGCAAGCGGCAACTGTCCACATCTTTTATCAGGTATTCCTATCACTCCACATTCCTTCACTTTAGGATGGGATATGATAAGAGCTTCAAGTTCAGTTGGAGAAACCTGTGAAGTAGTATACATGCATAATACAAATAACTGTTTCTTTATGATTACAAACTTGAAATCCCTTATATTTAATTAGCTCTTTTATGCGATCTACTACATAAAATTGCCCTTGTTCATCATGGTAACCCATATCCCCAGAATGCCAAAATCCCTCTTCGTCGATAAAATCTTCTGTCAAGGGTTTATCAGTCAGATAACCCTTTATTATGCTCGGCCCTCTGAAGCATAACTCTCCCGTTTGTCGAGGCCCCAGTCGTTCTTTTAGATTATGGTCCCATATCATACACTCTATACCAGTAATTAGTTCGCCCACACTTATCGTATCTGCCATATTCGACATTTGAAATATACACACTCCTGCAGTTTCAGTTGCTCCATAGCACTGTCGCAAATCGACATTTTTTATCCTTAAAACATATTTTTAAAGTGGCGTCTTTTGTTATTTTTTTATGATTACCTTTCTTTGATGCCTTCGTGCACATCTTTGCTTAAAGGCGCTCCTCCTACTAAAATAAATTTGAGGCTTGTTATATCGTAGTTCAATACCAATGGAGATTTTGTCAAGAACCCTAGCAGAGTGGGCACTGCAAATAGTTTTGTAACTTTGTGCTTTTCTATAGACTCCAAAAAAAGATCAGGTTTAAATTTGGACATTAAAATTATTTTTGCCGAGTTTACAATGGCCCCTATTTGCACCATTAGGCCGAAGACATGAAATAACGGCAATACTAGAAGGCCAGAATCTGCCGAAGTCATTCCGATTAACTTTGCATCACTATAAATTAAATTATTCCGTCCCTGTAAGTAATGCTATTTTACAATCATTTACCGTAAGCTATTCAGTGTGCCTTCCAAATTTAAAGACGTCACAGGTACCCCCTTTGGCAAACCAGTAGTTCCTGATGACCCCAATATAAACACATTGTGTTCACAATAATCAACTGTCTCGGGCGCAAAAGAGTCCGTATCTACTTCAACCTTGTTTAACGCATGTTCAAATAATTTGACTTTATGGGCGCCACCATGTTTAGCATTAAATAGCAGTATGTCTCTCACAAATTTGAGTTCATTTTTTAAGGCTACCAATATATTTATGGTGGTTTCAGAAGAGATAACTACTTTTGGCTTGGAAATTAACAGTGCATGCTTGAGCTCCTCTAAAACATTGCGGTTATTCGATCGAAGAGCAGAAAAAATTTATTGAACCTGTTAAATATTCAGGATTTAGTAGATTAACAGTCACGCCCATGTAGAGAGCAGCCAATACAATCACGCAATAATTTATGGTGTTTTCCGCCACGATGGAAACGACGTCTCCTCTTTCTAGCCCCAGCTCTCGTAATACCGCAGTCGCTTTTATGCTATCTTCCAAAAGCTTCCCACGTGTCAATATTTCTCCAGTTTCTGCAGATACCTAAAACAACATTAAATCGGTTGAGCCTAGCAAATTGGCAACTTCCTAGGGATGTCTTAGACTATTAAGTCAAACTTAAAATAGGTGTTGAGATTTTCGTTGTTAATCTATGGGTGAAACATTAAACAATTAATGCAATTGTAATAATTCAATAACACGACCAATTATGAGTTTCTATGGCTGTATTGATAGTGATCACAAACCAAAGTTTTCATTTTTTATTGTTATTAAATACAACCAACAGCATATATACAGTTATTGCGGTTTTTACTCTATAAAAGTCGCACAGGTTCAACATGTACATAAATCTGCATAATACTCACATTTATAATTTTATTAGGATTCCCCCGCCTTAGACTTTCAAACAAACATTTTCCCAAAGGCTCTTTTGAATGCAGATTTTGGGTCTCTAACAGGGATGAATTTTTAGGAACGGATGCCATTCCTTTGTTTCAGTTTAGAAAGTTAAGAAATCAGCTTGGTTAACAATTTCGAAATGAAGAGACGTTGCCGATAACCTCATGTATATATGCTTTATCTTAATGTAAACAATTTTTTATTACGTATTTTTGACAAATTTTATTTCTGACAAATTATGTTTTACAACTATCGAGTAATGAATTAATGCAGTAGTCGCCAAACTTGTTGAGTTAAGGCACACTTGCTGAATTAAGGTTTTTCATAGCGACTAACTCAAATACTTTGCTAGTGCTATTAGATAAAAAATAAATAACGAACGAATTTAACACATTAGAGTATAATAAACATTCTGGTTACAAACTCAGTAGCACCATACAATGTACACAAGTCGGATTACCGCCATTGCAGTGAGTGTTGTTTTGTATGCTTCAAATGGCGACGTTTATTCACCCGTTTTCTCCTTTTGTGTGATGAAACGCCTATTGAAATTCATTGCCAATTAGGTGAGAGATGCGGTAAAAGCATAATGGATGTTAAAATGTGAGTTTGTGATTGCGAAATTTTAAAGAAGGCTGAAAGTTGTGTGACAATGAACTAAAGCAGCCTCAGCCACGAACCAGCTGGACCAAAACCGTGATTGCGCGAGTGGAGTAAGTTGTTATGGAAGACGGTCGATTAAGTGCCTCTAAACTTGGCATTTTCGTAAGATCTGTGGACTCCATTTTGCATGTTAGCCTAAAAATACGGATAATTTCTTCAAGGTAAGTCCCACGAATGCCGACCGACGAACACAAGTCTGCCCGAATAGTATCTAATGTCTCAAAACATATAGACACGTGGCCGCTTATTTTCCAATCGAGTCGCTATTGCATCAGCGATTTTTAAGTGGACAAAAAAGTGTTTTCAACGGCCACTGAATCATAGCGATGGCGTTGTGAAAAATGTGAATGCCTAGGTGGGGTTGACATTGGGAAATAACAGAAGTTTCAACTTTCTTGGGTAGGTACTTTTCAGAAAAAAATTAGAGTTTAAAACTTGAATGCACCTCGCACCACTATATCACCTACAAAAGATACACATGTAGAAGTTTCTAGCTAGTGTTCATGGACAAACGCTGTTCAACGTAATCATCCATGATGTCGAGATTGCACTATTTGTCCATGATACCGCCATAATAACTTATTATAAAACCTTCACACCACTTTCAATCAACTACAATTGGCAACCGATACTTTAAGTATATGGTTCAACAAATGATTTATTACTCTCAGTTTTATTAACAAAAATATTTACTCTGAACAATATAAACCATCAAAACATCACGATTATGGAAACAGAAATTGTGAGGATTCCACATATAGAATCAATTAAGTACTTAGAAGTCCAGGTGGACACAACTAACATAGAGCTTATATCAAGCTAAAGCTACACTATATCCACTAGATAACTGAAGCGCACCACTACATCGAGACTGCGCACTACTACTACCCTATACAGCATTCCTACGCCCGCTTGTAATATATGCTGGTTCAGTATAGTTCTAAAACGAATATCTAAAAATATATATTTTTAAAACAATGGCCGCCAACGCATCACATCTTTTTTTGGAAATTAAAATAAAATGGTTCAAATATGACCGGGACTGATTTTTTTGCAAAAAAGTAATAAGTAGTAAGCTGCATTGGCTGTTCTGGCATCAGTCAGAAAGTCTACATGGATAACCCCTTGACAGTCCCAGAAGAACGTTGCCATCACTTTTCTTGCCAAACGGTTCCTCCGCGCTCTTTTGAGTTTGGGAGAACTGGTATGCCGCCACTCGTGTGATGAGTGCTAGGACTTGGCAATAAAATAGTGCATCCACGTTTCATCGGTGGTCACTATAGACTTCAAAAATGCACCACCTTCGTATTCGCTGTAGGAGATGATTGGTAGTTTGCATGTGCACCATTTTGTTCACGTCAGTCAAAGTGAATTCACCTTGCGATAGCGCAGGTGGTTTTTCATGATAGATTCTACACTGATAAACAGCATTGTTCCAAGTTCCTTGATAGTGCTGCATCTAGTCTCACGAATAGACACGTCTGCATGATCAATATTCGGCTCGGTGACGGATGTTTGCGACCGACAATCATGCGGTTCATTCTCTACGCACTCTGCCCTCTCTGAAGCACTTACACCACTTAAACACGCGGGTCCATGAGAGACACTCTTCCCAATACTGTTGGAGTATGTGGTGAATTTCAACGAGCGGGACGTTTTTTCCAACGAGGATATTGATCACAAGGCGTTGTTCCATGCTCTGCAGTATCTTCTGTTCACTCTAGGAACTCCCAAAGAGGACTGAACAGGTTCTAACTCAAGCAGGAGGGAGGATGGAGGTTCTGGTTCTACTCTACCAAGGTCGCACAGCTGCTGCGTAGTGCGGCTTGTTTATACATAAATTAGTTTCGTTCATATTTGATCCTTGTATTAAATATGCAGAGGACTACACAATATAATAACTTATTTAAAAAAAATTCCATAAAAATCTCTTTCCAATCTCCATAACACCGGCAGCGATATTTTCCAATACTTTGATTGCAATAGCATCCATATTCTATTTAAAAATCTACATCAGAATCTCCTAAGCTCGGATAACAACAAAGAAGGCATCAAATAATGTCCTCCCGTTTTAACCAAATGATCTGATTAATGTACAGTTGCTGTTAACAAAATCTTGCATAACATTTGTAAAATATAGGTCCGATAACTCTAATAATGATATAATATCTAATAAGAAAAGAAAAAACGCCAAGAAGAAACTAACTAAACAACACACTTATTCAGTTGATACAAGCCCCGAATACATTATGTAAATATACAGTAGAAAATACCGAGAATATTGGTCAGATCAATAAGAACAATCCATACATGTACATATATAATAATTGCAACAATTATTTGTAGAAACTAAGTTAGTTCGTTATTAGTTAAGTGATTGGTTTAAATTTTTTTTTTTTTTTTAAATAGCACTTTTGTGCCTGCCATTAAAACTAGTCTATGAGACCAACCATTAATTTTGTTCTGATAAATCTTAAACTAGGTACTTGTCTACTAGAGTCCATCCAATGATGTCTTCTAATCTTTTTCTGATTTATACACTTTACTTCACTCGCGCACTGTGCTCTGCTTTTACACAACAACAACACTACACAAGATCAGCGGGTTTTTTCCTCCTTAGTCTTCGGACATGATGTTGGTTGTCCAGTAGTTGTAATGCTTCTGGATTTACATGAAGATGGAGCCTATCTTCATGCTTTCCAGCAAACCTTTTTATCTCTTCCTTCACAGTTGGGATCTGAAGGTCTCTGTGGATGTCTGAGTTGCGTACATACCACGGGGCGTCCACTATGTTACGCAGCACTTTGTTTTGGAATATTTGTAAGCACTTAACATTTGTGTCACTGGTACAGCCCCAGAGCTGAATGCCGTAAAGCCACACTGGTTTTAGGATCTGGTTGTATATTAATACTTTGTTGGAGATTGAGAGTTTTGAGTTTCTTCCAATCAACCAATAGTGCTGTCTGTATTTTAGATTTAGTTCTGTTCTTTTCTTTTGACATGTTCCTTCCATCTAAGTCTGACGTCCAGATTCATGCCGAGGTATTTTGCGTTGGTCGAGTGTGGTATAGTAGTACCATTAATTTCTAGTAGTTGTGGGTCCACTATCTTCTTATTAGTGTAGTTCACCTGTACGGATTTAAGTTCGTTTAGTTTGATCCTCCATCTTCTGGTCCAATCAACTATCTGATTGCTGGCTGTCTGGAGCTTTCTGGCAGATCCTTCCTGATCTTGGTCCACTGCTAGAAGAGCAGTGTCATCAGCAAATGTAGCAATAACTGCTTCTTCTAACATTGGTATGTCATTGGTATACAGTAGGTATAGGATGGGCCCAAGTACGCTGCCTTGTGGCACACCCGCTTTTATCTCTTTCAGGTCAGAGTATTCATCCTCTTGTTTGATTCTGAATAATCTATCTGATATATATGATGTCAAAATTTCAGCATATTCTTTCGGTAGCAGTTTGTTTAATTTATAGATCAGTCCTTCGTGCCATACCTTGTCGAAGGCTTGTGCCACATCTAGGAATACCGCGGAGCAAACTTGCTTTTCTTCTAGCGCACGTTCAATGACGTCAGTTATTCTGTGCACTTGATCTATTGTCGAGTGTTTTTGCCTAAATCCAAACTGGTAGTCTGGGATTAGGTTATTGTTCTCTATTAGTGGTCGCAGTCTCTTGAGCAGTAGTTTCTCGAAGAGCTTTGATATTATGGGCAGGAGAGAGATGGGCCTATATGATTTGACATCATTAGGTTGCTTTCCTGGCTTTGGTATCATGATCACTTCTGCGACTTTCCAGCATGCAGGAACATGTTTTAATCTAAACGCTGCATTGAATAGGTAATGACTATACCTTTTCTAGGCAGGTGCTTAAATATTTCTCCAGTTATTAAGTCCCATCCTGAAGCTTTCTGATTTAGATTTGTTTTTATTTCATCTGCTACTTCTTTCGGAGTAACGGGGTGATATTTTCTGATCTTTGGTTTTCCGTGTTAGTGATATCTTGCCCTGGGTTGGGGTAAATATTTCAGCCTAAGTGCTCTGCGAACAACTCTGCTTTTTGTTTATTATCTCTGGCCCATGGTCCATTGTTACTTCTGATTGGAGGAATAGTGGTTACTGGTCTTTTGATCTTTTGGTTGCCTTCCACAGCGAATAATCAGTTTCTTCGTTTGCTGATAGTTCTTGTAGATAGGTACTTATAGAATCTTCTTTAATTTTTGTATTTCTCGTCTAAGTTGCTGGGTCTTATTGTTAAGGATGGTTTTATCGGCAGGATCTCTCGATTGTTGCCATCTTCTTCTTGCTCTCCTCTTATCTTTGACCAGGTCCCTGATCTCAGCTGGATAATTCACACCTTTGGTTACGTGTGTGAGTTCTCTGGTGTTGTTGTATGCTGTTGTTTGGATGAGGCTGGTAAATTTCTCGGCTTCTTCTTCTAATCGATCAGTGTTTCCCAAATTGATGTTCAGGTTGATGTTGTTCTGCAGATCAATTTGAAAGCTCTCCCAATCAGTAGTTTTATTTGTGAGGGTGGTTCTAGCTGCCCTTTTATTATCTTTTCACTTAGAGTTAGTATAATTGCTGAATGGTCTGAATCCATGTCTAAGCTTTCTTCCACTTCTATGAAGTTAGAGGATACTTTTGGTGACGAAGAAGTCTAATAAGTCGGGAATTTTATTTGTGTCAGTTGGCCAGTAGGTTGGCTTCCTGTTGAGTGGTAGTTACAATTCATATCTTGAATTGCTTTCCTCAATTCTCTTCCTTAGTCGTGGTTAGTCTGGAGCCCCAATCTATATGTTTAGAGTTGAAGTCTCCACCAACAATGAATCTCTCACCTAAGTGTCTCAGGATAGTAAGATAATCATCTTTTTTAAGGTTGTATCTTGGTGGGCAGTATATTGCACCAATTTTCACTGTTTGTTTTGTTGACTTGATTCCAACCACTGTTAGTTGGACATCCTCCCTTTGCAGATGACATTCCTCGTAGTGGTTGAGTGATTCTTTTATTATGATTGCCCTACCACCCCTGGCTTGGTTATCTGGATGTATGGTGTGATATGTTTTGATATTATTTTGAGGTATGATTGATTTGTCATATGCGTCTCTGATATGAGACAGACATCTATGTGTTGGGTATTTAGAAAGACTTCGAGGTCATGAATTTTGTTTGGAATACCATTGGCATTCCATGTAACAATTCGTAGGTCTTTTTGATCCATAATTTTATTTTGCCTTCGGTATAGCACCAGTGCTTCTGGCTTCTAATCTGTCGAGTCTTGCATTAACTCTATCTAATGTTTTCATCATATTCTGCATAAGCTGCATCATAGATGGTTCATTTGTTGATGGGGCAAGTGCTACGCTTGCTGGTTTTTGTTGGGTGGCTTGGGCATAAGACACTAGATCTGACTGTATTAGAAACAATTTGTCTTGGCTGAGGATTTGGTTTTTACCCTTAGTGGTATTCTCCTTCTTTTCTGTAGTTCTTTCGCTATTGTGCACCCTCTGTAGTTAGCAGGATGTGCTTCAGAGCAATTGATACACTTAGCTGGTTTACTTCGCTCCTTAGCGCATTTTGTACTTAGATGCTCTTCTGCGCATTTCACGCAGGCAGGTGTCCTTCTGCAAAACTTCCATGTATGGCCATATCTTTGGCATCTTTTACATTGAGGAATTAGCTTGCTATTCCTTACTGCTTCTATTTTCACCTTCATGTGGTTAATGTATTGAATATCATAGATTTTTTTGATATCTTCTGCTCTGTCAAAGACTAGCATGTAAAGTGGTAAGCGAATGTGATTCACTTTATTGTTGTCAGTAGTTCTCTTAAGTTTTTGAATTACTGATATAATTTTAAATTCTCTTTCTTCGAGTTCCTTTGAGATCTCTTCTACTGAGGTTGAAGGATGCAAATTTCTGACCATTACTTTAATAGACCGAGTTGCTTTGTTTTCATAAGAGTGCCATTCAATATTAGTTTTGTTTATTAGGGCTGTCAGAGCTCTATACTCTTCATTAGAGCCGACGTTGACTTTAATTTGGTTATTACTCATCATACTAGTCTTATATTCAAAGTTTCCTTCATTTAGGCTATCTTTGACAACCTGATAATCTTTTACATTACTTAAAATCACCGGAGGTGGCTTAGTGACGGTTTAAATTTAAAAATTGAAATGAAATTATAAAAATTTTATATTTTCCAAGGCATCGCGCCACAAACTTGTGCGTTTACTACCTAATATAAAAATTTATTTTTAGTTTAATAATGTTTCAGACCATATACCAGATGTAATAGAAATAATAAAATATACATTTATTCGTTTGAATAGTTTTGAATACGGTTTGAGAGACACAGGCAACATTGTTTATAATCTTTAGCCTCTTTCCAGCCACGCTCTAAAGTCTGCACAGTATATCTCCAACGTATTAAATTCCTTCGTTATAGTGATAGTGGCCATGGCTTAACCTTTTAACAAATATAGCTATGTTCCAAATTACATTGTGACATTTGACTCAAGGAAGTAATGCTATCTATTTTTTTAACTTAATCCGGTTGGTTCTAACGTTGCCGGTATTTTTTCTGTTTATAATAACGATGTATGTGTTAGCTTTCCTAATGTTAATTAATCTTTTTAACGGTTGAGCTACAAACAGGATTGTTTGGCATATAGATGCTAAGCTTATTTGAAGTGCTCTCAAAATACAAAATAAATTATTCCCTAAGAGAGATGCAAATAAAACTGTTAGCTGTTGATGTGACTCGAGTTCCATCGCCGTTAATATAGGCGTATAAATAAGTTCTAAGCTTTAGATTTCACAGGGCGCAAATCACCGTTTACGTGTAACGTATTAGTCCGCCCTCTTGCGGTTTTAAAGCAATGACATTTGGTCTTTCGAAACATCATGCGATTTGGCGTTTGATGCACGTAACTTCAATAATCAGCTGCGTTCACGATGGCAATCACAAAAGAGCATATTCGATTTTCTATCCACTTCGCGTTTCATCTTAAGAAAAACGCTGCTGAAGCCACCGATATGCATATGGTGAGAATGCTGTAAGTCATGCAACGTGCAAAAAGTGGTACCAAATATTTCGCGGAGGAGAGTTTAGTCTTGAAGATCAACCACGCGCTGGACGCCCTCAAACATTTGACACGGATGAGCTGCAGACATTGCTGGATCAAAACAATGCGCAAACTGAAAAAGAGCTTGCAGAACAACTTGGCGTCACTCAGCCAGCCATTTCCATACGTTTGCATGCAATGGGTAAGATACAAAGGGAAGGCTTACGGGTTCCGCATAAACCGTCCGAAGACAACAAAAATCGACGGCGTGACACCGCACTCCATTTGCTTTCAAGGAACCGAAAAAAGGATTTTCTGCATAAAATTATTACGGGCGATGAAAATGGATCTTGTACGACAATCCCAAGCGCAAAAAATCATGGGTAGACCCTGGCAAACCTTCGACATCGATTCCAAAGCCCAATATCCACGCCAAACAGAATTTGCTCTGTATCTGGTGGGATTGGAAAAGTGTACTGTACTATGAACTCTTGAAACCAGGTGAACCAGTTACGGCGGATCGCTATCAACAGCAACTCATCAATTTGAGCGACGCAATCGAAAAAAAGAGGCCATTTACTGGACGAGGAAGTCGCAAAGTCATGCTGCTCCATGATAATGCCCGACCACATGTTGCGAAGGCGACGCAAGAACACATCTTCGCGTTAGGCTGGGAACTTCTCCCACATGCGGCGTATAGCCCAGACATGGCTCCATCAGATTATCATTTATTCCGGTCGTTACAGCATCACGTGGCTGATACGCACTTCAAAACAGAAGAAGAAATCCGAAAATGCATCGATAACTTTATCGTCTCGAAGCCGGTGAGCTTCTATCACCAGGAAATTCGCAAGCTACCCGAAAGATGGCAAAAGGTCGATTTAAGTTCGTTCTGGGATTGCTTACAGAGCAATCTCTTCGCCGGCCCCACGTTTTTGTTTGTTTTTAAATAAAACTTTAATTTTGCAGAAAAAAGCTGAGAACTTATTGATACACCTATTGGTTCAGCTTTCACGCAATTTAGAGTTATTTAGTAATTTTTTAGATAGGCCTAATTCCGTTATCAAAAGGGCACCAGAGTTGTTTACTTACCAAAGCATAGGATGGGGTGGGGTAGGTGTTCTAAAATATTAGAACAAAGTGCATTACAGTTGATTATCTAAATTTTGTCTGCTTGAAAGTAGGACTTTGTGAGGAAACGCGGATATATGGCGTTTCGCGATTTATGAGAGTCCATACTGCATGTAGAGGTAAAAATAAAATTATTTCACAAAATTTCCCAGTTTTCTTACGCTTTTATTGCTACAAAAAAATAAACGACTATCCAATACAGTAAAAAGCATTTATCTATAAATCCATAGTAATTTTATTAAAGTTACACATACATTCATTAATTCAATCTAATGTCCATTTTTTGCATCTTTTCTGCCATTTTGACTTAAATGGAATAAATCGATATACATTTTTCTCTGTTAGTGTAGAAAAGTTTAACTTATTCAATCATGTCTGGGAAGTAAAATTCCTTGAAGGACTTTCTAATTTATTAAACATTAAAATTTTTTTTGTTTATATCATTAATATTCGGTAGCACGTTTATTATATAATGCCTGGGAGCCTCAGTTTAACGATAGTTTAGTACAAAAACTTCAGCTCTAATTAAATTGAACTGTTATATTATATAAAAAATAAATATCTTCGAAATAACTCCCTTTGTTTTCTACGCACTCGCGTCATCTTTTGGGGAGATGTCGAATGAGTTGATAAACTCGGAGATCTTGTTTATGTCATCTTAGAAATTTTGTTGTATACGTTTGGTGCAATAAAAATCTTTTAGCCTAGACCCGTGATCGTCTTCAAAGTAACCCACACACAAAAAAAGAGAACTTCCACAATGCAAAGGATGCCAGTGCTATGGGCGAAAAGAGTGCACTAGACCACACAGATTACAGAACTTGTTCAAAAACTCGCGATGAGGGTACTCCTCCTAAATGCGTGCTATGTCACGGGGCTCACGCAGCAAACTACAAGGGCTGTACAGTACACCAAGAAATTTTAATAAGAAGATCTGTTGGGACGAATGGCACGGTAATTAGAATGAGACAGAAGTGGCAGCAAACGCAATAACAGACGCAACCACAAAAAAAACCTACAACAAAATATGCCAATAAACAAGGGAAAAACAAAACTTAGCAATGGTATTGGTAGTCCATGCTACGCCCAAGTTGCCACAGTAAATATCGCTCCACTTAACATTGCACCTGAAACGATTTGTGAAACTACTTCCAATTATATGCAACAAATGCTACAACAGCAACAGCAACTCATCAACTAGTTGACTGCTAGAATTAAAACACTCAGAGAAGAACTACAAGCTGTTTTTCTGAATAAACATAGCTCAATTATCTAAAATAGCATTGTGGAATCCCAACACAAACAAGAAATAGAAATGTTTTTAACATACAATAAAATTGACAGCTTACTAATATTATAAACCCACTTTTATCCAAATCACACTTTAAGATAAATTATAATTTATACTACACTAACCATCTCGAAACTAAAACAACTGCCACAGGTGGAATAGCCATATTAATTGAGAATCACATAAAGCACCACAAATTTTCTAAATTCGAGGAAAACTACAGGCAAGCTACCAGCGTATCAATTGAGGACTGAACACTTATAGTATCTACAGTATACTGTCCACCAAACTACAGAACAAATAAGGAAGTTTTCGCTAAATACTTTAGCATGTTGGGCAAAATATTCCTAGTGGAAGGGATTATAACGCTAAATATACTAGATGAGGGAGCACCTGGCAGAGGAAGTTTTATATGAAGTAATGGATGAATAACTTGATCACTTATCTACATACTCATCCATATATTGGCCTACAGATTCACATAAAATACATAATTTGCTTGACTTTTTTATCACGAAAGGAATATCTGGCAACAATTTGACAATAGAATCAATTTATGACTTGTATTCAGATCATATAGTCAGTATAGGTACAACATTTCTGATGAAATCTAGAAATGAAATGTTATCTACTAACCAATACAGACACCAAATTGATAACAAAATAAATCTAAGAATCCCACTTTAAACCAAAGAAAATATTGAAAAAGCTGTCAATGAAATAACTACTATGTGGGGGGACAACCCCAAAAACAACAATTACAAAACAAGCTCAGGATTATCCAAAAAGTTCCAAACAAAAAATCGAGAAAAAATGGTTTATTAAAATATGACAGCGCAATCGATATCAGTCGGATAGAGTACGCTATGAGGAAGCAAGCAGGGAACTAAAACAACTTCTTCAAAAAATTAAGAATAAATCCTTTAACGATTATCTAGAAAACCTCTCTGCTACAGAAAACACCGAATACTTCTTGTAGAAAGCCAGTAAAAGAATAAAAAACACTTCAAAACCTATTTATTCAATACGAAAGGAAGATGGAACGTGAGCTTAAACAGTTATCGAAAAAGCAAATCTGGAAAATGTCTCACGCCAATGCTAACACAATCTACAGCTGAAGAAGTAAATAAAATGGAAGATTATGTCAAAGCACCACACCAGCTGTCGCCGCTACCAGATTTATTAAGTGTATAACTGCATAAACCCTAAGAAAGCTCTAGATTATGATAAAATTACGGGTCAACTCCTAACAGAACTGCCACGTAGAGAAATAGTCTTATTAACAGCTATATTCAATGTCTTTTTAAGAGTGGGACATTTTCCTGCCCAATGGAAATCAGCTAAAGTAATTCTTATAATAGGTGTATAAACAAGTTCTCAGCTTTTTTCTGCAGAATTAAAGTTTTATTTAAACACAAACAAAAAAAGCTTAACTATCAAAGTATTCTCCGTTGGCATCGATGACTTTTTGCCGTCTTTCGAGTAGCTTGCGAATTCCCTGGTGATAGAAGCTCACCGGCTTCGAGACGATAAAGTTATCGATGCATTTTCGGACTTCTTTTTCTGTTTTGAAGTGCGTATCAGCCAAGTGATGCTGTAACGACCGGAATAAATGATAATCGGAAGGGGCCAGGTCTGGGCTATACGCCGCATGTGGGAGAAGTTCCCAGCCTAACGCGTCTGCAGCTCATCCGTGTCAAATGTTTGAGGGCGTCCAGCGCGTGGTTGATCTTCAAGACTAAACTCTCCTCCGCGAAATCTTTGGTACTACTTTTTGCACGTTGCATGACTTACAGCATTCTCACCATATGCAGCACAAATCATTTCGGTGGCGCTTTTCTTAAGACGAAACGCGAAGTGGATAGAAAATCGAATACGCTCTTTTGTGATTGCCATCGTGAACACAGCTGATTATTGAGGTTATGTGCATCAAACGCCAAATCGCATGATGTTTCAAAAGACCGAATGTCATTGCTTTAAAACCGCAAGAGGGCGCACTAATACGTTACATGTAAACGGCGATTTGCGTCCTGTGAAATCGAAAGCTGAGCTCTTATTTATACACCTATTACTTAAACCAGGAAAACAACCAATTTCAGTAATCTCTTACAGACCAATCAGTCTGCTTCGTAATCTAAGTAAACTATTGAAACGTTGTTACATAAGCGATTAATGCAAGTCATAACAGAAAACCAACGGATACTGGAGCACCAATTTGGCTTCAGAAGGCAGCATGGTACCGTCGGGCAGATACACAGAGTTGTTAATATCATCGAAAAAAATTTTGAACAAAAACTTATCGCTCTGCTGCATTTCTTGATGAGAGTCAGTTATTTGACAAAGTCCGACATTAACTTAAATTAATATTACTCCATGCGTTATTTACAATCATAAAATCATAGAAGAGAGATACTTTAGAATTAGATATGACCTTCTCCCAGCAGCTGACCTTTCACCAGCAACCAAGATAAATCTGTTTACGTTAATTTTACAAACTGTCGCGGATTTTGTCCTCTGTCACACTCAACCAACAAACATTACCACAAACAGATTCTACCAAATACGTGGGTATGCATTTAGAAGGATGATTAACATGAAAGTCACACATCTTCAACAAAACGAAGTAGGTAGGCTATAAATTCAGACAACATTATTGGCTACTAGGACGGAAATCTCCACTAAATCTAAAAAATAAACTGCTAACTTACAAATCTTCCTTTAAACCAGTGGGGAAATATGGAGTTCAACTTTGAGATACTGCGTCAAATTCTAATATAGACATATTTGAAAGATTCCAATCAAAAGTGCTACGTATCCTATGTGATGCTTCGTGGTATATCCCTAATAGTGAAATACGTGCAGACCTAAATATCACCACGGGTAAGGATGAAGTGAAACAGTGCAGTGTTTTGTCCGTGTGCGGTCGCATATTGTCCTAAAGCAAAACAACTTTCCTTCTCTCCTTAGCGACATAAGATTTTTTAAATTCAATACGTCACTAACATGCATCAGGTGCTGTGCCAAGTGGGAGCAACTCATGTGCTCCGTTGATCTCGCCATATTCAGAGCAACATTTTCCTGGTATGATACTGGTCAACAATTTATCTAAACAAACTCACAATATTCGCCTTTTTGGAGTCACATAGAAAATCCATGTTTTTCGTCGTAAGTTACAATTGACCCATAAAATCTTTTTTCTAGAACCTGGAAAACCACAACCTAGTAATTTGATAGTCTCTACCCGCTATTCTCGGCTTTGAGTTTGTGGATAACCCAACAGCTTTTCTGCTGAATCTTCCGAACTTATGTAGACGCTTAGAACAAGCTTTATATCTTATTTCAACTCACTTTGCGTGTGTGAGTTAGTAACTTCCTTCTAAAAGTTGTGCCAGTTTATGCACTTTACCCTTAAGGACGTTCGAGCTAAAACACGAAAAGGTGATAATGTCTCAAATGTTGCTTGTAGCGCCATGTTACTTTTACTACTGATGTTTAAGTTATTTTGGTAGAACATTTCTTGCAGTGAGTACTCTATGACTATGGGTTGAAGTTACGTTTTGGTAACTAAAATGCAGAAAAAAAAACCAGAAGGCTATGTACTCCTGTAGAAGTTGAAGCCGCCCACAATGGGGCTCCCTTGACTGTCTACGTGTTGGTGGTGCGTCACTCGACAACACTTCATTACATTACTCTACTCCGCTACGCCTCTACACTGCACTGCACTACTTTACACTTCCTTTCCTTCTTCATAGGTTGTGTCTTATTGTTTCTTTCATAATTTTTCTCCATTTCTCCTTGTTCTTGATTTTCTCTCTCTATCTTATTATCCTCATTCTTTTTATGTCTTCCATCACTTGTTTTTTCCAATGTACTCTTGGTCTTCCTTTTGGTCGCATCTGCAGTTTCTAATTTGTCATTCTTTTAACTACTACTTTCTCACTCATTAAATTTATGTGTCCTTACCATCTTATTCTTCTGTGTGTTTTTATTATCTAGGATTTCTTCTACTTAGTTATTTGTTAGTCTTCTAAACTGGCCATCATTTAACTTAATTCTACCAAATGTTTTCCTCTCAAAAGCTCTTAATTTTCCTTCATTTTTTTGTGACATGCATCTTTTCCGGCGCGCAAATCACCACTAGTCTTTCTACTATTCTATATGGTCTTAATTTCGTTTTTTTGCTTATTTTTTTGTTATTTATTATCATTTTCTGTCCAATGTGCGCTTTGTATTCCGACTCTATCTTCTGATCTATTCCCTCTCTTCTATTATTCATCTTATTTCTTATTGTCCCTAAGTATTTGTAACTTTCTATTTTTCTGTGTTATAATTTCCTATTTTTATTACTCTATTCTTGTCTCTTTCCTTTTTTATATAGTTTTCTTCTGATTTATTTCTAAACCCTCCTTCTGTGGCTTTCTACTGGTCATCTCCATTACTTCTTTTAAGCTTTTCCTGTCTCTTGCTATTAATGCTGTGTCATCTGCGTATGCCACAGCTTGTATTGATTTTTATTATTGTACCTTTAATATGATAATATTTCATTGTAATGTTAAATAATGACGCAGGTAGACCATCTTCTTGTCGTATTTCTTTGTATATATCTATCTCGCCTGTTAGTCTTTCGTGAGTTAGCACTGCTGCTCTTGATTCATGCATGATCATATTTATTGTTCTTATAAATTTTTTAGGTGTACCCATTTCCTTCGCATCTTTTATGATCGCTCTTCTTTTAACCGTATCGAATGCCCATTTGTAGTCTATGAATAGTATCTCTACCTCTATATCTTGTTCATAACATTTCTCTATCATCTGTTCTACCGTATCAATTGCGTCTAAGGATGATCTTTCTTGTCTGAATCCATTCTGATATTCTTCTATTTTTTTCTGTAAAGTTATTAATCTTTTTAGCATCAATGTAGTTAATATTTTATATGTTATATTTAACAGAGTTATCTTTATATAATTTTCGCGTAACATTAAATTCTCTTTCTTTGGGATCGGTACTATTATACCAACTCTCCACTCTTTAGGCATCGTTTCATTTCTCCATATTTGCTTCATTAAGTTGTAGATCAACCCTACACCTAAAGGTAGAAAGGCCTAGGACTAAGTAAAAAAAAGTAAGTAAGTTGTAGATCCTTTTTTAACTTTATTTCCTATTTTTTTCAGCGTTTTAGTGCATGTGCTATCTAGTTCTGTTGCTTTTCTTTTCTTAAGTTTTTTTTTACTAACTACCTCTTCTGATGGTTCCTCCACTTGTTCGTCATCTTTATCTTTTGTTTCTAATGCCATTATGTTTATATATTACCGTCATTTCTTTCATATGTCTTTTTCACTCTATCTTCTTTATGTTGGCAGTGATTTTTCTTTTATTTTTTTTTGTCTTCTAATTTTCTGGTATACCTTTTTGCTATTTTTATTGCCTTTTTCTATATTCTCTATCATCTGATAGATCCACTCCTGTTTTTTGTTTCTTATTATTCTCAATATTTCCTTTCTTATCCGTTTGCATTCCTCATAATTGCCCTCTTTACTAGATTGAATCAATTTTAGTTTTGCCTGTTCCTTTCTTTATATTAATACCTAGCATTTATTATAAAACCACCCTTTTCTATGTTACGTCTTTTTTGACCTATTAGTTTTTCCGTTGTTTCCAATACCTTACTTTTTTGTTCTCCCATTCTGTTTCTATATTTTCCTTTTATTTATAGAATAAAACTATTAATGGTTCCGCCCTCGCTCTTGGCTCCAGCGCCAACAGCCATCACCACTAATGCCTTGAAGGTTCTGAGCGACCTTAAAAAGCCGAGACGCTCTTTGAGATGCCCGCTGTGTCCAGCCCCTGCTTGAACGCAGCAGTTACCATGGTGAGTGGTCCTCGGGATCGAGTCCCGCCCGTCATCTTGCGTGTAAAAGAGGGCTGACTTTTTGTAAGGAAGGCCATATACGAGAAGAAGATCTCCATCCATATCGCCACATCCCACGTTTAAAGGTGCTTGACTCGCGTTGTAGACCAAGCGAAGATCTGCTTAAGGCAGACAGAACTCTTCGGGTCGTGGTACAAGGCGTCTCAAAGTACGTTTTTGATGAGAAGCTAAACCAGGAGCTCTACGACAGACATCCTCACTCTTATGGTGGGAAGAATGAGAAAAGATCTCCCACCCCCATTCTATGCCGCTCATGTTCCTTTAAGTTCAGTGGAACGATAAGAGCAAGAAAATTTTTAATGTGAGAAGCGTTTTCGATGTGGTTGTTGCAGTGAAATAATTACGTAAGCAGAAAATGATCAGCCAGTGTCACTGTTGTTGCGGTTTGGGAACGCGCAGCGTTACAGTTGCGCCGGTCTGAAATGTGGAAAGTGCAGCGAAAACCATTACTCAGGAGAGTGCAAAAACCACGGAGCGAACCAGCGACCTGCGCCAAATACCGATTTTCCGAAGAAAAAAGATTAGGAGTTTAGACCCAGGCACCTTAAATTCCAAATATATCAACGTCAAGATCAAGGAAAAGACAAACTCAAACTAAATAGCAAAGAACTGATAAGCTAAATTACAATAGGCCATCTCGACAGTTTCACACGGTGCCATTGAATTGTCAAAATGTCTCTCCTTAGTCATTAGCTCCACTCATCTCAACCATATGGAGAATAACTAAAAAAAATTCAAAAAGCCTCAAATTAGTACACCTCTCAGAAGAAAAATTAATAAAATTTAGGTTAAATCTAACAAAGTAAATTCTGATACTTTTGATGAATACCTAACCACTATATTTAACCCTTACTAATCAAACGCTGAAGATACAGTTATCAAAGGATATTTAAACAGTATACCAAATGTCCATACCCATCAAATCTTTTGGAAAAAGAAAACAAACAATCATAAAGCACCAAGCCATTGTCTCATAGGAGATCAAGTACTCAAAATAATCC
This sequence comes from Sinelater perroti, assembly GCA_036346155.1. Lineage (NCBI taxonomy): Eukaryota > Metazoa > Arthropoda > Insecta > Coleoptera > Elateridae > Sinelater > Sinelater perroti. Next base: position 3,095,463 of record JARFIY010000276.1, read on the forward strand.
CCAAAAAGGCTACAGTATTATTAAGAACTATATATAACCGGATGTTAAACCATTTTATGGGCATAGTAGTGGTACCTAGAAAAATATCAGATGTAGTAATTTTCTACGGATTAACTGATCTTCTACCCCTCTTAGAAAAAACCTTCGATATGATTGCTTGAAAGCTTTTTGGATAACCTGGATATCTCACTATTCCACCAATTTTGGATTCTCTGCTGGACATTTTACAACTCTACAAGTAAATAGGAAACACATCTCAAGGGGGCTGCAATAAAAGAAATACTACACACATGTTGTCTTAGACGTTGCCTAAGCGTTTGGCAAAATCTAGCACATCGAATTACTTTACAAATTAAAAAGACTTGTCTCAAATTATTATTACTTTCTTCTTTGCTGATAATACTGTTACTCTTTTTACACACAAACATTATTTACACACCACCAAAAATCTTCAGTGCTATTTGAAGGCCTCAAATAAGATTTACTAAATGACGTATCAAAGTCAATTTCACTAAATCAGTATAAAAGACGTTTATCATTTTATTTAATTTAAATGACGCTCCAGTCCATGTTAAGACATAAATCAAATATTTAGCTTTGCACTTAAATTGACGTCTTCTATGGAAAAAATATCTTCTTAGTTATTAAGAAGAAAATTAAAATTATCAATATCTACTTTTCAAAACTATACTGACACCAAAACGGGCAAAGCGAATACTGTGGAGATGGTGAACCTGCTGGAATAAAAATTATACAACACTTTCAAGCCAAACCCCCTACATACTTTGGTGGACGCACCATGGTATGTAACAAATCAGACTTTACTCGAAGGTATTGGTATTTCCTTTGTCATTGTAGGAATTCTCCAATTTGTCCAGAATGATTACAATAGACTTCACGGCTATCCCAAAGATTTGGTTACTGTCAAAGATTTAATTCGTACAACACGTCCGCTTTGTTACGATGAATAAATCAACCCCATAATGGGATACAAACTTAAACTGATTAAATTAAATTAAAAAAAAAATGTTGACCAACGCTAAAAGATCAAGTGCAAAATTTCAAAAGATTTAAAAACAGATCTAGTATAGATAAATGATTCAATAATATATTTAATCTCTATCCAAAATATATTTTTATAGACCTTTCAGGATTTGAGAAACATTATTTCGAGTGGTAAACTACTCATTGGTATTTCTGGTAGTGATGGCATTAAATTTGTGCGTTGTCAAGCTGGAACTATTTGTTATCACAATGTATGTACCATTACTACTATGAAATATTATGGCATAAAGATATAATACAAAAATTACTCAATTTTAGCAACACCTATATTACAATCAAATAAGTATTCGACAACATCTAAAGTATCAATTAACTAGATATATCCTTGACTTGAATCTGATTAAAAAATTGTGACTCAATTATACATTTAGGGTCACGTGTAAGAACTATATAGGTAGCCTACAAAATAACCGCAATGTACCACATCAAATTGGATCTTACAAGTACTGTTAAAACATATACATACATATGCTTCTATGTAATATGATTTGCAAAAAATTACACTGTCTTCCAGAAGACATCTTTGGTAGATTTTGGATACGGAAGCTTGAATAAGCTGAACCTAGTATTAAAAAGTATTTCAAAGTGTAGTGAGATACTAAACAACGACCTCCTGTTCGTAAAGGTGCCATTTTTTAAACTACCTAAATAGATTGCACGCCTTTTGATTTGTTTCTTTAGGTAATTTATAAGAGATATTTTGTACGAATGGAAATGCAGTGGTACATTTTTGACACACCAGTATTTGTAGGAGCAATAACTTTTGAGACACCCTATACTTAAATTTTTAAGTAAATTTTAAAATTTAAGATATTTATTAAAATTAAAATATAATTATTAATAGTACTATAATTGTATTATAAAATAATAATATAAATAATATAATATTATTATAAGAAATTAAGAAAATAGAATTTAAAATTACAATTAAATTACGTTGGTATTAACAGTGGCCAACTTCAGAGTGTAAATAGAAATGGCCGTCACTTGGGATGTCATCGCTCCGTTGTATATTTGTTTACACGTTACGCCTGGAATTAGCCTTTAAAACGACCTGATTATAATTATAATTTGACTAAGCCAAGATCAAAAGCGAAATATTCCACAGTGACCTTGAAGTGCTCGGGAGTGTGAAACAATACGTGTCAAAACCCGCAGGTAAATATGTACACCTGAAGGTGACATATTTACGTAATTGCAGCGCAGTTCGCCCCAGTAGTTAATTATTTGTTTATTCTCCGTCCAACCTGCAAGGACGAAGCCGTTTTTTACGTTCGCCGCCGTGGAAACCCCGCTTTCTAATTTTGCTCTGACCTTTCTTCAGCTGATTAGTTGGTTATTTTGGGGCGAACACGCAGCCTTGCATAATTAATGCGCTTGGCCTATTTTGCAGGATGTCAAACGTAATACCGCCGCTGCTGAGCAGTTCACCCCCGCCGATGGTTGGGGTGTTAGATGATGAAGAGGATGACGAATTTGGCGACTTTGCCATTGCTACAAATTTGTCTTATGGCTGTGATGGTAATTAAATTCATGAATTGCATCAAACATTGTGCAACTCTTCTTTATTTTACAGGTTTATCTTTACCAGCTACACCGGAGAAAGAGGTAAACGAGTCAATTTTCAATCATTGCCACTCAGACAGTGATGTTAGTGACATTATCAATGTTAGTGCGACGAAAAATATCCAAAAAGACTTCCAGGATAAGAGAAAAGATGACTTGTCATGTGATTATGGTAATGAAGTGGCATCAGGCAGAGAAAGTTGTGCAGAAAACGCCTTAGATGACATACCATGCAAGAGTAGCCAAATTAAGGCTAACGTAGACAACAAATACAACACTTTCCAGTATTTTCCAGAGGTTCCTCCTGATTTAGGGTCTAGTGACTGTAATGATGTAGATGATAAATTTGGCTTTGATGGGAGCGCTTCTTCGGAGGAATGTGATGAATTTCAAGATTTTGAAAGAGATGTTGAAGCTGAACGCAACATTGATGTTCAGAATCTTGAGCCTAGTCCAAATGTAGCCAAACAAATTAGTGAGAAAGACGTACTTAATACGGAGAATTTTATCAATGAGAAGTTTGAAAATAGTGTAGATGATGAATTCTCCAAAACTCAGTATATAGAGGAATCTGAGATAAGTGCAATACCTAAAATATCATTAGATGATGTTGGGGTTTCAGATGATGCTGAAGGTTTAAATTGTCCTATTATAATTGACGAAAATGAAGAGTTTGTTGCAAAAGAACTGTCCTTGGATAAAGAAAGTGAGTTTGGTGATTTTGAAAATCACACTTCTAAAACTACTTTTGAAAAAGCGGTAGAGGAAGTGCAGTTGCAGTTTGAAGCTGCTGATGAAAGTGAAAATGCTGTAGAGGAGAGCAGCGATGATGAATTTGGTGATTTTGAAACTTCACATGCTGTGCCAGAGGTGCAGTGGGATGTTGATCCTTTCAGTAATGTTGAAGATGTTGATTTTGCTACTGAAAGCTTTGGAGATTTTAGCAATCAAACTTTTAAAAATTCTTTACATAAAGCAGATGATGTGGAACGGCCCAATAGTGATGATGAATTTGGTGACTTTAATGATTATTCAGTTCAGACACAAGCTATCCAACATGACGCAAGTGAGGAAGTATCAGATGCTAAACAACTGCAGAGACTTTTAAGCATTGATATTGAAGTTATACCTCAAAGAGCACGAGCAATAATTTTGGAAATGTTTCCGGTTGTGAAGCAGTCGACTGAGGATTATTCTGAAGAGGAGTTTTCTTCTAATGACATGATATTAGGAAAATTAAAGGATGTTACTGATACTTGTGCATTATTATACCAATGGAGTAAATCTAACGGCCAAAATTGCTTGTTGAAAGCCTTAAATATTGATACAAGAAACATTGTAAGTTATAAAATTTATAATGGTTGGTTTTGTAGCTTAGGTTTTTTTATAGTTATATGGCCCTAGATGGAACGAAACCATGCCTAGGTATGCTGCTACATTAGGTTTTACACCACTGGAGCCTGTTAAATCGGACGTTCCGACAGTTGCACCTCCAGAGCCATCTGGTTCATTGCTTTCTTCTAGTCAAACTCCGTCCATTGAATCTACAGCGCAAGCGGACATCCCGTCAGCCCAATTTGACTGGGTCAGCTCAGGTCTGACGAATCCTCTTGAAAGTAAGTGTTAGGGATAAGTCGTGTACCTTCACATCTGACAAGGTGCTGCTACTAACGCATTTAACGTCTCTTTTTCATGCTTTCCACTGGGATTTCACCCATGAAATGTTTTGTCACTATTCTCTGAACGTTTCACCAACTGTTGGTAGACTCCCCAGCTAGTACCATGTTGCTAGATCTAGAGCAGTTAGTAGCCTCGTTAGATATTCAGTTTCCTTCCTCTGTTTCTTCTAAATCACCCAACTCACCTTCCCCTGTTAATGATATCGATGACTGGGAGTTCTGGTTGAGGCGTAAGTAATTGTTGTGTGTAGCTGTTGTAGCTGGCAAGTTAAGCTGCGTTGCTCCACCTTTCCGATAATTGGAATCAATTTAGCGTTTGGATAGATTGTATAGAAATTGAATTTATATTTTGCTTTGCTGGTTTGATGATTTCGGTTACAAAATAATTTGAAAGTGCCGAGTTGTGTGATTGCGTTACAGGTTTAGAAATGCTTAATGGCGCATTTGGGCCATACTTGCATAAAAATCTAAATTATAATCGTTTGCTGTTTTTCTTATCGCTTAATATTTAAAAGTAATTGTAATGGCATGTCTAAATGATTCTCCGTCTGATATAATCAGTAAAAATTAAAAGAGGCGATTAGAAAGTTTTATTTAATATATCCTACTGTTACTTGTGAATAAATTCCACTGCCGCTATAATAATGTTTAATATAATCTGGTAAATATAATGGACTGACTATGCAGCACATTCTTTGTTAATATGAACTAAACATATAAGTAGCGAACTGTCAGCAAATACAGCAAAACAAAAGCGCTTTTTTATATGGAACAAAAGTTGGGATTTGCAGGTTTCAAAAATGGCACCAGAGGTGTGAGGGAACAGCTTTCTTTCTTTTAACTTCAGTTAATTCAGTAATTTAATAAGGTAATAAGTAGGTCAACCTAGCAAGTTTGCATTATAATTGATTCACGTATATATGGCGAAGACAAAGTGGACTTCTGATTAGACCATTTGGTTTGTATTTACAGTGTTTTAATGTGTAATAAATTAGATTCTCTTTTGTCCAATGAGTTCTAAATTTAAAGTTTTGTATTTTAGCAAAAGGTAATTTAATAACACCATCTCTTTCCCCAAATTAAATTACAAATATTCTTGTCTACTTTTTTTTATTCAGTTTATTGGGAATTATAATTTTTTAATTATTTGCATTAATACATCTTCTATACCAAACTAAAATATAAAGTGCTGAATTTGACTATTAAAGGAATAATGAGTTAGAGAAGGATGGTAATAGGGTTGTAAAATGTCAGTTTTATTGAAAAATTGTATTTGAACTTTTTTGAGTTTGCTGATTTCTATTTTATGATACAAAATATGGTAGTCCTAAAGGAAAGCGTTCCAAATGCAGAGTGAAAGTTAAAACCATTGTATTTTTACCTTCTGTTCAACTTAATCTAATTGATACTATAGTTCTAATCTTGTTTGTCTGTGTACATATATTAATTCCAAAACCACAAGACCTCAGAAGATGAAATTCGGTACATTAAAAATGAGTTCGAAATTTCAGATCTTAAGGGACAATGAGGTCACGACTTACATATTGCCGTTAAAAAGTTTCTGTCTTTTGTGGATGATTTAAGTTATCACGATGGTGTGTAGTGCTACAACTTGAGTTGAATGCTCACAGAAAGTGATTAGAAAGCTTTGACATTTCTTATTGTCATCTGCATATGATTATGCTGTTATTGTGATAATGTGACATACTATTCAATGAGTTAGGAAATAGTTTTACCACTCTTAAAAAATGAAGGCTTCATAAAAGTAATAGAAATGAAGTTTGTGCCAGCATTATGATTGGATGGAGAAAATAGAAAAAATTTGCACGTAATTTTTTAAAATGTTTACGATCTGTCGAGCAATGAATGCCACTATATGTTAATTATTTGAAAGATGCACGCCGCCAACGTTTTGCAGACATAGTCTAACCAGTTAAACAATAAAGGAAGCGCAAGTCGTCAACATGTAGGAAGGTAACTGCACACATCCTGAGAAACAGCAATTCAAAAAATTTTATTTTATCACATTTTATGTCAAGCTAATTTGTCTGTAGTTAACTGGCTAAAGTGAATATGTACCTTCTTTTTGGGGATTCGTATTATTTGCTTTGATAATGCTGTGACTGTGCACAGGGTGGTGCAAAATTATTAGTACTAACATTGTTATTTTGTCTTTTCGTATTGTTCTGCGTATTTTTATTGGGAATGTGTATTTGTAATAGGCAAACCTAGATTTAGTCATATTGAGAGGTAGTCTAATGTACTAGTTTGAGTTTATGCTGAATTTAAACGTGGTCGTACCAGTTTGGCTGATGATGAGTGTTCAGGACGGACAACAACTGCAATCCCCACCGATAACTTCGTCGAATTAAGATTAAGGAGATAGTAGAGGCTGTGGGCATATTGAAAGAATGCGTTTAGTCATATATTGACTGAAGAATTGGGCATGAAAAAGCTGTCCGCGTTTGCCACTTTGAACCAAAAATTCAGTTGAAGGCAGCAATTGTTGAAAAACGGCCCCGTTTGGAATGGAGGAAAGTGCCCTTCCATCAAGACAGCGCACCGACTCACACTTCGGCGGTCGCCACGGCCAAAATTCACGAATTGCAGTTTGAATTGATTGACAACCCAATATATTCACTAGATCAGAAAAAATACTTGTTTCTATATTATTTTTCAAGTAAAAAACTGGCCACGTAATAAACTTAAATTTAGAAATATTGTTAGTTGCATTTGAATATAGCCTTATGAAGTTTGGTCCCTTATAAAGTTAAGTCTAACTTCTTGCAAGACGGTATACAACATTATTAAGAAAAGAGACGAAACAGGATATGTTGCCAACAAGAGGCGAAGGGGAAAAGGGGCAAAATAACACAGGTAAACAAGTATATTAAGAGGTAGTTGGCAAGAGAAATGGATTGCTGACAGCATCTTAAATTATAAGTATAGTAACAGGAGAGCCAAACTCAATATCAACTTCAATGTTAAAACGACGTTTAACGGAAGTAGGATTGCATGGAATAATCGCTTTGAAAATCTTTTAAGACAGCAAAACAAACTAAAAAGGCTAGCATGGGCAAAATTATAACAAAACTACAATAGGTGGACTGACGAATTCAAATTTAAACTTTTTGGTTTTAACAAAAGGCAGTTTGTTTGTCGAGAGTTTGGGGATGTCTTGGCGCTGATCAAATGGAAAATGGCCAAAGAAATGTGTTTAGACATTTTGCAAACCAAATGTCATACCATCTGGTAAAACGATTATTAGGGATGGTTTTGTCTTCCAAGAAGATAATGATCCTAAACATTCCTCTAAATTAGAAATTATTTATAATTATTAGAAAATGACACTGTTCTGAAGAGAATGATGTGGTCTTTACAGTCCCCAATTTGGAATTAATTGAATAGAAATGTCTGATGCTAACAAGCCAAACTGATTTTTTTAAACAAATTATATACATTAAATATATCAGTGGCAGCGTATTGGATCAGATACGTAACAAAAATTGCTTTAAAGGCATGTGCCAGATGGGGACATATCAATAAATACGTAATTATTATCAATAGTGTATACGAATTTAATAAATTAAGTTCTTTACGTGCACTTCTTAAATAAACAGGCTGTTGTAGTCCTAAACTTTAATTAAGGCGTTTGAATAATTATGAGCAATAGTGTTGCTTGTTTGCACATCTTAGCCACTAATAAAATTCTCCTGACTTCTCAAAACATCCTGGTAAATTCGTGTAAAGATTGCAAAAGCAAGCATATATGGGTTGGCTGCAGTAACAGCTATTCTTCCTCATCTTGCATATTTGTATCAATAATGCTTTTCAACATTTCTCATCGTAGATAATGTTGAGGAGCAGAGGCTTGTGACTGTATTGGTCAAACAAACAACGGACGGCATTAACGCTTTTTGTCTTTTGAGGTTTTGCGCCCACTTTTCCTTCTTCCAGGTCTTGCTGGTCTCTTTCAGAGTTCTGTCAATCGTCGAATAGTGCTAATCAAAATCGTTAACCATCATCCGACAATGTCAGTCCTATATATACATGACATTCAATTTGTATTAAAATTGATAGCTAATTGAATATCTTGTTTTGACAACTTCATCCTATATATATTTATATATTATATAATATAATATATATATATATATATATAATATATATATATATATATATATAAACTATCGAGTTTAAAGAGTTATAATAGCCCGGGTAAAACTTTTGTAACAATCTATTATTTTTAGTCTTAACTTTGTTATAATTTTTTATGGATGTTATACAACCAGAAAATTATATGGTAATTTAAATATTTGGAAGTAGCTTAATTTGTTAAACAGAAGCTTAAAATGCATGCAAAGGCTATAAATAAGTCACAATTGTAAACAATCGTGATGTGATGAAAGGAATCATAAGAGAAAAACAAATTGGATATTTTATAAACACATAAGTTTATTGTGTGTATCTAGATTAATTAACAGTAGATCATGTGATAAAAAGTATAGCAAGACTAGTCAAGGAAATCATAAAAGGATTGCAGATAAATCATGGAATTTTAAGATATCTTATGCAGAAGTGTACTCAACAAATAAAAAGTTTGGGCGTTTGCTAAAGCAACTAAGAAAAAGGATCATAGTGTGATGGATGGAAAATGTTTATTTACAATGTATTAGAAGAAATTGTGAAGACATCAGAAAAATGAGATGTGTTTAATGCAGTAATAGCTGTGAATACAAATAATATAGTGACTATAAAGAAACAGATAATATAGAGAATAACTTCAATATTAAAGGGAGTACAAATAGGTCTCCCCCGTTTGACAAAAGATGGTCCCACCAGTAAGTTATGGTTGTCAGATGTAAAACGTCATATCATAATGTTGGACATCTGGCAATACCATAACCTTAAAATATTAGCGATTTTGTATCAGCATCACATAATTTTTTTCGGGCGAAAGCGTCATTTGCGGGAACTTTTGATTTACTTCTTTAATTTGAAGAAATCTGCAGCTGAGTGCATCGATTGCTTGTAGAAGCATGTGGTGAGGCTGCTTTAAGTGAGAGAAGTCGTCGTGAGTGGTTTCATAAATTTAAGAACGGTGAGTTTGACGTCGAGGACAAAGAACGTAGCGCAAGGCTGAAAGTGTACGAAGACGCGGAATTGGAAGCATTATTGGGGGAAGATTTCTGCCAAACGCAAGAAGAACTTGCACTTACATTAGGAGTGACTCAACAAGCAATTTCACATCGTCTAAAAGTGTTGGGAATGATTCAAAAGCAAGGAAATTGGATTCCATATGAACTGAAGCCGAGAAACGTTGAACGCCGATTTTGGACATATGAAATGCTGCTTGCCAAGCATAAATGAAAATGTTTTTTGCATCGTATAGTTACTGGTGATGAAAAATAGAGCCATTACGAAGAAGAGGAAATCATGGGGAAAAACTTATGTTGTATATTTGGTGGGATCAGCCTTGTGTCGTGTATTGAGTTGCTCAAACCGGACGAAACCATTACTGGGATTCTCTTCCGAACACAATTGATGAGATTGAGCCGAGCACTCAAGGAAAACGCGCCCACTGCTACTTCAGACACGACAAAATTATTCTACTGCATGATAATGCTCGTCCACATGTTGCGGCGCCGGTCAAAACCTACTTGGAAACACTCAATTGGGAAGTATAACCCCATCCGGCGTATTCACTAGACATTGCTCCTTCTGATTATCACTTGTTTCGATCGATGGCGCATGGCCTGTCTGAGCAGCACTTCACATCATATGAAGATACCAAAAATTGGGTCGATTCGTGGATAGCTTCAAAAGGTGAAGCGTTCTTTTGACGTGGTATCCGTATGCTGCCAAAAAGATGGGAAAAAGTAGTGGCTACCGATGAAAAATACTTTGAATAAAACATAAGGTTCCGTTCTTTCACAATAAATGCCCAATTTTTGATAAAAAAAAAAACACGGAGACTTATTTGTACTCCTTTATAAAATTGATCAAGTGCATTTAAGTGGTGGATAGAAAGTATCTTAAACAGTTAGTAACGGAAAACAATAGTTATTTCAATAACGACAACAGTGACAACACCTAATTCAGATATAAACAAGTACGGACGCGGAACTCCGGTTCCACAGATTTTCAGGGCTTCTACACATAAACAAAAATTTACGGCCACTTCCGGTCAAACCGGTCTTAAGATTTTCCGATCAGGCTGATTTTTGGCGTCTGGACTTGATTTATGGTCTTAATTGAATACTGAAAACGTTATTTCTCTATTTATCACAGGTCAAAACTTATAAGCCATGACAGATGCCAGAAATGACAGAAATAGAAACTTGTCTCCAGTTTGGAAGCTGCCTTGATCAAAAGTTGAAATATAAAAGGACAGACAGATAGGCGACATTACTCTATGTAAGGCTTCTCATTTTAATGTATAGAAGCGTAAAATAGTCACATAGGCAGTATTAAGTAGGAATCAAAAATCTGTAAGTTTTATTAGGAAATGATTCGACGCAGCACGTCAATTGTGATGGTCACTGTTTTTTTAAATGTTTTATGTTGTAGACTTATGCTGTACGTCCTTTTTAGATGTGGTGAGTTCTGGTAATCTGGATGACTGAACTAAAAATTCAACGAATTATATATAGAGTTACTTACCATTGGCACTCTTACCTTACTACTAGTGGTACCATTCTGGCACATGCACAATTTCTGTAAGATCAAGTCGTTGCAATTTAAGAACGACAAAAGTGATTAGCTTGTTGTAGCGTCCAATAATGGCTGAGACGGTTACATCACGTTTATGGTTAAAAAAGTAAGGTTAGATACGATAGATGAGATTCTTAATGTGCATTGAATTTTCACATGAGGCTTATGGATTTTTTTTATATCAAAATCTACATTTCGTTTATTGAGATAATCAAATAAATATGCAGATTCTATCCGCTGACAGAGCGATTACTGCATTAACTGTACTTTTTGAGGATGTACTGTAAACCATTTTTCATTATCCTGTGAACTTTGGTAAAAGTATCTTGTCGGTTGAAACAATGGATAGACTTTTGGGGATTTGGTAATGGAGTTTGTCACATTTTTTTACACTCTGAGACATTGAAGTTGTGCTGGATGTAATTTTTTGTTGGCGTTGTTTGATTCATAGGTGTCACCAATAGCATATAAGATCGTCTTATGCTTCCTGATTTTATAAATGTGGCTGGAATTTCCTTTGTGATGTAATGAATGCAATTTCCGTTAGCGTTCTCTGTGATATTAAGGATCAACGATCATTGAAGGAGATCAACATTAATTTCCAACCTCAGACATTGAGCTACATTATTTTAAATATAGTAAGTGCCCGCATTCTTGTATTTTAAAAATAAAATATACCCGAACATTATGAGATGTGCTCAGCTTTACTATGAGTGTGAAAATATTTGTTAATGCTAATAAAAGTGTGTAGAGTTATTAAATACTACAGCAGGAAGAATCAAGTGGATATTGGGTTAAATTTATTAAAGAGAAACAAAAAATATACAACCAACTCTATTATCTTGTACTTTTGTCCAGATTGGAAAGGTTACACAGTCAACTGAAATGTTCACTGTACACCTTTGGACCATACTGAATCTGTATCGGAAGGAATGTTTGAGGTATTTTGCCATTTCACCTGTATAGATCTAGTTTATTAAATATTGGGCTTTCTCGTTTTTGATCGATTGATTGATATAGAGAAAATATTAAGAACAATTCTAGAATCTATTAAATATGTATGCCATTGATTCGAGAGGTAGTCTAATATTATGTCTCTCATTTTAGTGAAGTTCTTGTTTCTAGTTTGTTTCTGAGGCCTCTATTGAGGACACTTTCTAGAAAGAGGACATTCTTTTCCACTAAGCAGCTATTTTTTTAAATTATCAAAATGAAGTAGAAGACCCATGAAAATGCAGATCAAACGGTAAACTAGTGAAATGATTACGTAGCCATTTCCAAAATCATATTATGATCAAAAATTCTCCAAGTGGCACAAACTGTAACAATAGTTGAAATATCTCTTCATTGTCTTGAAATTGTAATTAGGGGTGTTAAGTACTGTATAGTAGTTTTACTATTGAATATGTAAAATACAATATGTGCTAAATTATTTCAGTGGCTTCACTGCCTACATATCGCGTTCTATAATAAGCGATATATATTCTAGCGATTAATAAACTGATGTATGCTAGTATGCTAAAGTTATTAAATAATAATTCTTAGTACGAATCAGAAAGTTGCTAGAAATGCATATACTTTAACATTATCATATATTGCGCAAAATAGCAATTCTATTACTATCACAAATATTTAATTAAAAATCTTATCACAGGAAAAATATATTTTTTAGACAGTATTGACATATTTTAGAAGTACCCAAATTTTTATGTTACAAACATGTCGGGATTTTGTAAATGTCGTGTTTATAGCCGCCTCACGCTAATTTACCATAATCCTTGCAGTCATCAATTTAGTTAAACTGATGTGTAATTGCAATTTGTGCTTGCTACACAAGCTCTTTAGGATGCAGACAGTTATTTTGCCCAATTGGACTTAATACTTTAATTATATTTAAGTGTTAGTTTTTCTTTGGTGTTTACTTACGCTGTTATTCAGTTATACAGCTGTTTCCTTTCTTGTTAAATAAATTTATTTAAAGTTTCTACGATATAGATTACTTTATTTTTAAAACTTTTGGTCATTAGCTTCATATAATCTCATCAATAAGTTTCTGCGCAATCTTTTTGAGGAAGTGATCTGCGCGGAATTTATGGTGCTTTCAAATTTAATTAGATTAAGCAATGAAGTTTATCTTTGCGGATGATAAAGACGTTGAACGGCAATTGATTTTGAATTAAACGTGGATGTTATACGGTATAAATTTGCAATAAATAAGTTATGCAACGGATCGTTAGTGTTGTCATGCCGATAAAGAGAGAAACTTATGAGTTTCTTTAAGGAAAAATGCATAGTTGCAGTATTTTGCCGCTAGAAGTAGCTAGTAAACGTGAACAGTCATTTTGTATTTTAAATAAATAAAAATTTTGTTCGTTGTGACTGTGCAGCGACGATGTCAAATAAATTCTAGGAAGCAGCACTTGTTTTTAGGAGCATCAAAAAGTGGTATCTAAAATTTCGGAATTAAAGTTGGCTATCTGTGCATATTTTGGCAAGAACCAAATGAATAATCTAATCAGCCTAGTCTCCACAATTTTGGAAGACGTTAAATAATTGCACAAAATAAAGGTTTTAGTTGTTTCAGAATCTCGAATATATGACAAAAATGGGATATAAAAGATGTTGCTTATATTTAACGATGAAATAACGTTTGGAAAGCTGGATTGCCATAAGGTGCGCATCTGAGAGACCAAAAATCCACATAGGCATAGAGCACAAAGACTCGCCTAAGATGAACGTCTTCTCAGAAATTTTGGAGGAGATGTATGGTTCATTTATATTTAAAGAGCCCATTATCACCAAGCTGATTTATTTGTCCATGTTGGAAAACTGGCGGATGCCACGGTTGAATGAAGATAGTAATTATTACATTTTGCAACAAGATGGCTATTGTGTAGCCATCATAAAGATCTGTGAGGGTAAAATTTTAGATTTCCTTCTGGAGATGCCCGCTGCAGTTGTGGACGAAACATCAAGTTTCCAAACGTCAACTATGGCCTAACAGATCGAGAACGAACAATTCGATGTATTAAAACATTGGTTGTGAAAGCTTTTGCATTTATTTGAAGACGTATTTAACTTTCACTAACGTAAAGTACTAGATAAAATAAGCGTAACTGAATGTGCTCATTGTACAACTATGAAATCGACCAAATCAATAAATAAAGAGAATTTCATTTTTACGAGCTCATGTAGCAAGCTACGTATTTGTTACACTGTAATATTATTGATGTAAATTCTAAATATAGGTGAAGTTACCAATAATTTGTAATGTCACAAAATGTTATAATAATAATGGTAAGGTTCTAGGCCCCGCGTGGGAGCACAGCCTGCGAACTGAGAGGTTAAGGCTCTCATACGTTCGCTCTCTCTGCCCGGTCGTTGCGCACCATCTCTGATGTGGGGCGATGTGGCAAGCACCGCGCCTAAGACGACCGCCATTATTACCCCTTGTTCGAATGAACGCAGTTACTCAATTATTTTTAGTGACTGAGTAGGCCACCCGCCAGGCATCAGAGAGCACCGGGAATTGAACCCGGGTCCGTCAGCATCGCAGCCCGTCCCTCAACCACGGGACCACGCTGGATCTCACAAAATGTTAGTTGTCAATATAATGGTTCTATGGGCAGATTGTCCTAAAATTAAACAGCGAAATGTTATTTGATTTCTACTGTCAGAAATGCATCATAAAATGTGTGTAGAATATGAAGATAATCATTTATCATAAGGAAATACATATGTATGTGGTTCAATTTTTTACAAAGGGTCATATGAGTATAGAGGTTGAGCATCAATTTAACAAGCTAGTCATAGTAGAAACATGGGAAACAATACAATGTATTAACTGATTCAAAAGAATCAATGTATTATATAGTATGCATATAAATACCATCACACACTGATTAGAACGACAAAATAGAATGATTAACTGTTTTTGCAGGACTTGTTAAATGGTTATTGGTAACTATAACTACAACGGATTTATTAAAAATGGCCGCCCTTAGCCTGCACACAATCTTTAAGACGTCTGGGCCACTCGTCTATGACAGCACCCATTAGAAAAGTAGTAACTGCAGCTCTCAGGGCTCGCTTCAAAGAATTAACATTAGGGTATCTTTTTGAGCAAACTATGCTCTCTAAAATTGTCCATAATTTGTAATCCAATAGATTGAAATATGGGCTACCAGAAAGCCAATTCTCTGCTATTAGAAAATGAGGCACATTGTTTCTTAGTCCAGTTTGAGTTGATTGTGCGGGTGCGGAATTTTGCTGAAAAATCCAAGGCTCACCTCAAAAAAGCCTGTAATTCAGAGGTTTCACTACATCTTAGCAAACATTCTGTTGGTACACAGTAGAAGTTTTTACTCCCTCTTCACAAAAATGAATATCTTCATAATTGTTGCAAATTGAAATGCGCATTTTGTGTCTGTGCCACGTGGTGATACAAAATGGTGTTGCTGAAACTCACAGAAAGAAATGTAGCGAGTCATGTGTGCAGTGCTGCGAGTGCAGTTATAGATAAAATAGAATTAGACAATTCTGTTGCACTCAAAAGCCTTCTAGATCTACATCAATTTTTCCCTAAAAGTTAATTATGCGTTAGTACTAATTGCTACTTGTTATAAGGTTAATTCATAACTATTGCCAAAAGTATGGAAAATAATGGCTTCAAATTATATTTCGAATCAATATGCTTTTGAATTGAAGTTTTGCTTGTTTATATAAGCATTCAACGGGAAAAGGTAACTAGCCCACATCTATTGATTATTTAACTTATTTTTTACATTAATTAAATTTTGTATATTTATAATTAAAATACATCAGAACGGTGCTAACTGGCAGATCTACATTTATAGTCGCACTACCAAGAACCATTGCGATGTTTTATGACAGTCTGTATTACGTCTTATATAATCATTGTTTAATTATGTACCAGTAGTGATTATTTTGAATTTGTTTAAAACTATTATAGCAAATTAGTGATGTTGATTACAATTTTTTGTGCTATACTAAACGTAATTGAATTGAAAACTAAGTTTGGTGGCGAATTTAATTAAACCATTGTAACTTTTGAATGAATAGATGGAAGAGTGAAAGAAAGAATATGAGCAGTTGCTGATATATTTGTGATAAGTGTGTTGAGCCAGTTTTGTGTGCTTCCAATTCTAACCATCACAGTTTTCAGGGCGGTAAGCTATGATAAATACAGAATGTTTGTGAGTTAAAGTAGTGTATCTTAGAGATACATTTTGGTTACTGAACACGAAATTCTAAAATTCTTAGCCATTCTTGAATTAATTATTTAAACCGGTACGCAAAAGGAACATATTTTGAATTGTTTTCCCAAACACTGTTCTAGAGTTGATACTAGTGTCTTTTCCTTCTCTTAGGCCCCCATACTAAGGTAATGAATAATTTACTTTCCTTATCCTATAATAAGGAAAATAATGTTGAACCATTGGTTCGTGTGTGTGTATGTGTCTGTCTATCTGTCGGTCTGTCAGTAAACAGGATATCTCGAGAACCTTAAGAGTTAGAGACTTGAAATTTGATATGCAAGTTACTTTTTTAAATTCATGTTTATCTTGTGATAACAAATCATTTTTATTCTCATGAATTTTTTGTATCTTCAACCGTTTAGATTCGCAACCGATTTTGCGACCTTGCGACCAAACGACTCGGCCGATTTTTACCAAAAGTTTCGCAATGCGTCCGCTACCTACAAGTAACTTGCATACCAAATTTCAAGTCTCTAACTCTTACGGTTCTCGAGATATCCTGTTTACTGACAGACGCGCGCGCGCACACACACACACCCTTTTTTGGTGTCCTGTGGCTATAATTCGTCCAGAAATGTGAAAAACTGGGTAGGTCAAATTTCCGCCGATTACATTACATTCCGTATAGGATAAGGAAAGTAAAAATACAAACCATCGGTTGAAATATACAGGAATCGGCGTATTAGCAGCTATATGCGGGCTGCAATAAATGATGTGTGATTTAGTTGCGAAAATACAAACTTCTGTTGTACAATTGAAATTTAGGGGAGTTTAGATTCAGGAAAAGTTTATAGTTCTAATGAAGCTTGTGCCAGCAATTGCGGTTATACAAACAGGACAATTGAATATTTTTAATTTAATCGTTATTCCTTTTCAAATAAAATTAATGAAAAAATTCAAGTATAAAACCTAAAAAAAAAATTAATCCCAAAAGAATGTAAATCAACAATAAAATCATATTATGAATAGATGAATATATTTTTTTTATTTGTCATTTAATCAGCAATCAGAATACAATAATTCTATAAGCTAATCTTAAGAATGTCGAGGGGTGGCATGATGAGGTTTCGTCCATCGGCGACACCTCAGGTTCTTACAGCAAGTCGATTGGCCGTTTTTTTTTTGAGTCGTTTGTTGTCTTTTCTTAGTAGTAGGGGTTCTGTAAGTGGATTGTTGTGGAATTCGAGTCGAGCATGGTGGATAGAGCTTTTATGAGGAATGACTTTATTCACAAATTTGATTTTGAGGTCATTATGTATTGTGTTATTGGAAACGAACCACGGGGCATCTAGTATTGATCCCAACAATTTGGACTGGCATCTTTGGATTATGGAAACGTTGGTGTTGTTGGTACATCCCCAGGGTTCTATACCATAAGTCCAAATTGGTATGATTATGGTTTTATAAATCAGGGTTTTGTTTTCTATAGCTAACTTTGATTTTCTACCTAGTAACCAATTTAGCTGTTTGGTGGTTAGATCTATTTGCTTTCGTTTCTTTATTAAATGGAGTTTCCAAGTTAGTTTGGCGTCCATGGTCATTCCTAAGTATTTTACTTCGACTTGCTTGGATATTAAAACGTTGTTAAGATATACATCAGGGGTTGGGGTTTTTCATAGAGTGAACGTGATATGACTCGATTTGCTTTCGTTTATTTTTATTCTCCATTTGTTAACTCAGTTTTGTAGTATGTTGAGATGGTCTTGTAGGTCTAGTACTGCTTGTTGAGAGTCAGGATTTACTGATAATATGGTGGTATCATCAGCGAATGTACCAATTGTTGTGTTCCTAGAGGTTGATATCTCTGACGTGAAGAGAACATAGAGCACTCGACTCAGGACACTGCCCTGTGGTACCCTTGCTTTGATTGGATGCAATTTTGATCTTTCATTCCCTACTTTGACTTGAAACTGTCGGTCGCTAAGATAGGATTGGAGAAGGGTAAAGTAAGAAGGAAGGATTTGCTTGACTTTAGAGAAGAGAACAGTATGCCAGACTCGGTCAAAAGCCTGAGTTACGTCGATGAATACCGCTGAACAGTAGCATCTGTTCTCAAAGGCTTTTTGAATGAGATCAATTAGCATCTGAAGATTCATTCCCTGGTTTGACTATGGCTATTATTTCTGACAATTTCAAGTGCTTTGGCCAATATTGCACCCTTAGCCTTCCATTGAATATATATGTTAATAGCACTAGTGCTTTTTTAGGAAGCTCTTCTAACATTTTTGGTGTGATTTTGTCTATTCCAGGAGCTTTTTTGAGTCCTAAAAGTTTGATCTCTTTTTGTATTTGTCTTGGAGTAGTAAGTGTTGTTTGTTGCCGTGTTTCTGTAATTTGTGCGAGGTTTTGTTCCGTTTCGTGGTCTACATCGTCGGTGTGCGGAGTAAAGATATTAGAAAAATGTTTGCAAATAATTCGGATTTTTCTGCGTCACTCTGCCCATGGTCCTAAGTGTGGAGTTGTTTGTCTAATAGGTGGTACGGATGCTTTGGGTTTTCTTGCATTTTTAACAGGTTTCTCTTTAACAGATTCTTCTCTCATTTGCTTGAGTTTAGTTTTCAGTTTGTTTGTTAGATGGTTAAATTTGGTTTTGTTAGTCGGGATTCGCGTACGGTGCCAAATTGCTCTAGCTTTCCTTTTTTCTTTTAGAAGTTGTTTAATTTCTAACCGAAGATCATTGACGTATTCTTGTGAATGTTGAGGTGGGGTGGATTGTAGTGCTGCTTCTTGTAGTAGGTGTATCAGTTTGGTCATTGTTGAGTGAAGATCATCCGGTGTTTGCAATTTTACTTTTAGGTTATTCTGTTTGTAAGTTTGGTCCTGAACTCATTCCAGTAAGTTTTATAATTATGGAGTTTTTTATCTTGTTGTTGTGGAAGAATTGTTGAGCAAATCGATTCTATCACTGGGGAATGATCAGAGGATAGGTCATAGTTAGGACTTACATTTGTATAAGCTGGTGGGACCCCTTTTGTTACAAAAAAGTCTAAAAGGTCTGGTAGTTTTGCTGGATCAGTTGGCCAGTATGTTGGCGTGCCTGTAGATAAGTATGAGTAATTACAATCCTGCATCTGTTTAGCCAGTTCTCTTGCTTTTGTTGTGGCGAGCCGCGAGCCCCATAGGGTCTTGCTATTATAATCTCTTCCAACGAGAAATTTTGAGTTTGGAAGAACAGGTTGAAATCTTTTTATTTTATGTCTAGGTGGACATTGTATGTGAGGTACATTACTGTTGATGTTTTGGGTGTATTGAGGTCTTTGTGTGATGCTTCTATTTTTAGCGAGATTATGATAGTAGCTACAGCCTTTGTAGTTGGCGGGATGTGGTCCACCACATAGCGAGCACGTAGCAGGAATCTATTCTTTTTGCAAGCTGTTGTGTTGTGTTGGCCCCCACATTTTACGCAGAGATAGGTTCTGTTGCAGTAGCTCTTTGAATGGTCATATAGTTGGCATTTCGTGCATTAAATTATGGTTTTGGATTTGTTGGGGGGTTCAATTACAACTATTTTGTTTTATAGAGCTTTTATGTTGTATACGTTTCTGTATGTGTCTATTGATTTGCAATTTATTTTAATAATGTTTGCCATTGATCTGGTGGTGTATTCTTTTTTAGTAACCGTTTCCGTTAGCTGTTCTATCATTGTTGGGTAATTTATGACATCGTATATGAAAATTGGCGGTGGTTTTATGTCGTTTTTGGTTACAACTTCTTCCGCGTTGTCTTTACTACTGTCTTCATTTGTAAGTACTGAATATTTCTTATTAGTTTTTATTTCGGATTCATTTTCATTGTTTTTTTGGTGTATTTTTAGCACGTTTCCTTCGTTTTGTACCTCTAGCTAATTGCCAGGGTACTGAACTGCCTTGAGTGGAATCATCGTCCATTTATGTTTCATCATCTGATGTGGAGAGAATTCTGTATGATTGTTGGTTCGTATTTGGTAGAAAATTTGATGTTTGTTGACTGGTTCGTGTTATATTATGTAATTGTTGATTATATGCAGGATTTGGGGGAAGGGGATATTGTTGAGAGGGGTATGTTGATGTTTGTAGTGGCGGTGGATAGTATATTTGCATTTGGGTCGTTTGAGTATTAGTATGTGGATAATTCTGTATAAAGTTATTTTGTGGTAAAGTCATTTATAGCTGTGGGATTTGATTATTTGGTATTGGTTGACCCTGTACATATATTGGTTGCCCATTAATATCAAAACCTGCTAAGTTCCCCGAAGGGAACATTTTAAAATGTTTAATACTTGTTACCAATAATTTGTATTACTTGGCCCACAAATAAGAGAAATTATTTTATTATTATGAATATTATTGAGTTGATTTATTTTTAAACACATCACTTTTCTTATTACATCACGTTGCACTTACAGAGATAACAGAGCATTGTCAAACATGTTTACTCTTTAAAAGTCAAATGGATACTAGATGAATAGATATTGACTTGCTTATTGTTGAAAGTAAAGTTTTAGATATATTGAATAATGATGTCATCTTTATTAACCATTTGATCCTTTTCTTAGAGCAATGTTCTGAATATAATTGCTTTTTAAAATGTGTAAATTCATATATTTGAGTTTCTCCAGAATTATCGAAAGAACTTTTGATTTTGGTGTAGTTATCACTAATATCCTGAAACTACGTATGGTATAAATGCACCCTATCAACACATTTATTAAAATTTTTAATATGGTCCCATTATTTTTCGTTATTGATAATTATGCGTTACAAACTTTTTTTAGAAATTAAGTGTATAGAATTCATGTTTAATTTATTATAAATACAAGGAGGGTGGAGCAATAATTGTGCTTGACGCTGATGATTAATAATAACTAACATTTATATTGTCTTTTACACAATTGTATGCACCCAAATGAATAATTTGCCTTTGTGTTACTAGTGACACCAAAGAAAGTAGTAGAAAAACGCGTCCCACTCACACCAGAATCCAAAAACGACAAACAGGACTCTGACATCTTTGCTAAAGGCGTCGAGGAAGCAGATGTTAAAGCAACTGGATTTGAGTTCAGCTCCATCTTGCAGCCAGAAGTGAGCGTGGCAGTGCAGTCGCAGAGTGATAGCGGCTCTGTGAAGTCGTTGCAGCTTGCTGAAGTGCAGCCGGAGGATGCAGCCCAAAAAACCGAAAACGCCGAAGTCGATTTTGACAATTTCACGTCCTTCCAGTCACCACCTGTGAGTGATGCTGCTTCCAACTTTAGCTGGTCATTCAACACGGTTCCTTTGCGTGAAACGCACATCTCCAGTTCGTCTGTGAAGAGTGAGAAACCAGCGCCCAGTCTTGACAGTCCGGGTTGGCTGCAGCCTACAATTCTTACGCCAGATTTACCTAGGAAGGTTACCGAAAAGCTTCACCAAGACGAGAATGATGAAGATGACTTTAAGGAATATCAAGCAGGTGATAATTATGTCAGTGGTGAAAATGTGGATACCAAACTAAATGGTACTAATTTTGAATTGGGTGAAAAACAACCAGAGCCTGCACCAGTTTCTATTGACGATGATGAATTTAGTGATTTTCAATCAACGTTGCCAAATCCTGCTCCAAAACTCCCCTTTGTGGCTCAAGTGCCGCTGAAGCTCTCGCCAATGCTGCTCGAGCCTCTTAAACCCTCTGTCATACAATCAACAGCGTCAACGTCTATAAATTGGCCTGATCCCGGAATTTCTGATGATGATTTAATTCACATCGAGTTAAATTACCAGCCTAAGTCTTCGCACAGCAATTCAGAAGTGGTAAACGGAAAAGAGGAGAGCGAAACTGTTAAGGCTAGCAACGAGGAGGATGATGATGACTGGAGTGATTTTATTTCTAGTAAAGAAGCTTCTGCATCACAAAGCGTCAGCACTAATACTCATCTACCAGCTAAATTGGCCACTAGTCAACTTAAACAATTAAGCAGGTGAGTTCATTTAATTCTTTTATTGGTTAACCTTAATACTACAATTGCCTATGGATCTGAAGGACTTGCTTATGTGGAGCTATCAAGAGTAACTTTTTTACATGTTAGGGAGAGCTAGGGTTGGTGCCCAGGTATTCAGTCTGGTATGATTATTCACTTTACCCTTATCGTTATTTTGCTAAACATAGAGGTGTTCCAACTTTAAGTAGAAATATTTATTATGTCAAATTGTAAATTGTGACTGTCTTATGATTAGCCAATAAAATATGGACCAATAATTTTAAAAGGATAAGATGGTTTCCAAACATTAATTACACGTTGTATTTATTTGAAACTTTGTTAGAAGTTTGAAGAATTATAAGTGGTGATGCTATTTAATAAGTTACAGCGACATCTTTTGATCATTTAGCAAGCTTTTGAAATAACTCATATTTTGTAACTTTTTAAAAACAAGTCGAGCTTTCTAAGAATATTTTTTGCATTTGATCACATTTGCGTAAGTTTGGGTTAGGCAAAACGTAGGGTAGGATACTGAAAAGCCAGCATGACTTTAGAAAAGAGAGAATTTGTTAAAGAACAATGGTTATGTACAAAAAGCATTTACGGTATCAAATCTTATTTCTTGAAAATAATATTGGGAAGGTGTTCATCACTACGAATAATGTATTTTTCGATACTTAGGTTGTGTTTAGTGTCATCTTCTAAAAAATTGTGGTTACAGTAGCGGTTAAGGACGTTGCCTAGGATATATTTTTCCCAAACTTGGAATAGCTAGTTATTAACTTTCTACAGCGGAGCTTAATAGTAGAAAGTGAATGAGATTATTATCCTGTCTGTCTTTCTGTATGTCTGGAGACACTATAACTTCCGTTCTATTTAACGGATTCACTTCAAACTTGGCATACACACATCTTAGGTCAGTACCTTTAATAGAATTGATTTTCAGCCAAATCGGTTAACCGCAATTGGAAGTGACCGTTACGATTTCGCACCGCTGTAGAAAGTTTCCTTTACGGTACTACACCGTTCTTGTTCCTTTCTCTTTTAACCACATTTCTTGTTTGGGTTTATTATAGAAATCATAATTCAAGTACTTTGAGAGTTGTTTTTGGTTGATATTAGTTTTATAATCTTGCCTATTTAACTTCAAAAAATTCTTTGCAGAATTTTGTCCATTTAGAAATGTTACCTTTAAGAGTATCTAAGATGAAGTTCTAAAATACTGGGTCACTAACAGATTTATAAGTACATACTTTCCCTTTGTATTTGTTAATTTGGAGGTGTTGAGCATCACGCATTTGTTGACTTAGAAGTTTTTGAAAAACTCATGGCGTTATTAAATGTCATTTTAATATACAAGCTTCAATTATTTCACTGAAGTATGAATGTTGATTATCTAAATCCAACATTATTTGGGCTTTTGCCATTATACATATGTTTTCTGAAGAGCTTTTCGAGCACCAGGTATGTAGGTATGATTAAATATGGTAGGATTTTGATACACATGAGTTCCCAAGAATTTAGTAAATGTTCAAGCTTGAGGCAAATGTTGAAAAATGGTAGTGAGGAATTGTGGAGTTTCTTCTATGTTATGGTGTTAAGGTGCAAGTGCAAGTGTTATTCCTGTTCATAGGGAACTAAACATTCACAGAAATGTTATATAATAGATGATATAAGTCCATACGATTTGAATATATCAAATTCAACATCATTTTCATAAAGAATCTCTTGTTATAATATTATTAGTACTGTTTCATACTCCAAATTTGCTTATATTCAAAAATAATTTATCCACTCTTGATTGGCTTATTGCTTCCAACATATTCTTTACCAAATGTCCTTTTATACTTTATTAATTGTTTCTGTTAGAATACTTGTTTTAACTCGGTAGTTGGCCTTTAAATATTTAAATGTACTGTTTTATTTGGAACAGAAGCTTAGAAGTTCGTGATTATCACTTTTCAGGAACTAACATTCACCTTTATTAAAGTCATTATTTACATCAAAAGAATTAATAGATTATTTCTTAATAATGCTTTTTGCACGTAATATTTGTCTTCATTAAAATTAGTTTTTCCTACAGCCATAATGTAGATTGATGGAAATTTTTTATATATAATCACTGTAATTACTGAGGTAAGAATAAATTGAATTTATGTTTCTGTTGTTACAGGGCTTTCTTATTACTTACTAACCCTTTTATTCCAGCAAATTTTTTTGTGAAATTTAGTTACATCTGTAGTTTGAAATTAATTATGTTCTCGTTACTGACCCTAGAATTTTCACTCTTTGTTTAGGACATCGACACCTGAGTTACCGCTGTCAGTTCCGCATCTGCATCAGATTCAAGCTCCTAAGAAACCTGCACCTGTTGTGACGCAACAAGGCCTTATCCAAACAAAGTTGCCAGCTGAGCCACTTCTCCTTCCGTCCATTCAACAACCCAAACCATATCCCCAAACAAATCATCCGCCAAATGGTTTTCAGCCATCCCTCATTAGCAGTCAATTCGCTGTTCAGTTTGGCCAAGGCCTTGCTTGCCAAAACCTTCCACATATAAGACCCCCGCAGGTCATTGACCCACCCAAGCCAGCAAAGCAAGTCAACGTGTATAATCCACAACAGGACTCTTGTAATGGGTTGAAGCTCACGTCTCCTCCTGCGCAACACAAGGTTGAAGAATTGGACGACGAGTGGACCGATTTTGTATCCAGCCAGCCAGCACCGTCACCAGCTCAGCCGCCGCCCATTCCAAATGGACTGCATAAGAGCTCGCAGGCCAGGTTGAATTTGGATTGGAATCGACCGCCACAGTTCACAAGTTGGTCGGCCAACATGACGCCAAATATCATAACCAACCCCGTGTCATTCGACTCATTCCAGAGCTACACTTCCTCTGCACCGGCAGATTTGCTCAGAAACAGGACTACTGCTAAAAAGAGCTCTAGCAAAGTTGTGCAGCCACGCAAGAACGCCATACCTAGCATATCGGCTGTGCCTGACTTGGAGTTTATTGCGCCCAAAAGTCGGACTTGGAAGAAATGACTAAAGGAGCAAGTTATGCTGTGAATAGTCACAGTATTAACTCAAGTATCGAATCTAATTTGTGATTTATTTTTCCATTGCGTTTGTACTATTAAAAGAGCAGGAATATAATATGTTCGGTTTAGTTAGGTTTAATTGGCTGGTGATGATGTTCAAAAATTTTTTACAAAACAATATGTCAAATTAGAACAGGTTATAGCATATATTATTATTGTATTATTAATGGTATTTTGCGGTTCAACTTGTGATAAATTGTACTGTTATTGTTTTTCCATTGTTGCTGTGTTGATTAGCATGCAATTCTGTGCTGAATGAGTTATCCCATGAATTGCTTATCTTCCAACTATGATTGTTCACAGCTCTATTGACAAGCTGAAGCTGTTGCACACTAAATGGGCCTTACATTTTCCTGTTAATTAAAACTCAGTATTTAACAATGTTGTAAACATTTAAATTCGTTTGCTATTTTAGGTTTTGTACTTAATGCACTTTTTTTGAACGTCCATGTAAATAGCAAAAGTTAATATATTAAGTCGTATTTAACATTCCATTTTTGTAAATAAGATGTTACTTTAAATTAAAGACGCTTAGTTTAAATTTTGTTTTTAAGTTTGGTCTTTTAGACCAATTTCTGCGATCATGCGAATACAGCTCAAGGTATGAATCACTTAAACTACAGGTATTAGGAGGAAAAGTCAATAAATAGATGGGTCATAATCTGACGTGGGTGAATAGTTTATAATAGTATTAATAGGTGGTAGCATAATCCAGTTTATAATGACACTTTGGTTCAAACATGTTAATCTTGCTCGATGGTTCTTCATTAAAAGAATAGCACACTACTGTGCTTTTTTAGGGAAAATTTATAAAGAAATGTTTTGCTCTTAATGATCATGTCTTGTAGACTAAACTTTTTGATTAAGGATAACCTGTGGTGGGTTAATATGATAGTATAACAACTGCAAGTAAGATGTTTTCATGTTAACGTATGGTATAGAAGCTCTGACTATTAAAGGTTGGTGCAATAATTCTGTTCCTAAGAAATTTCAATTTTTGTTTGTTTTTGTATGAGTGGCGATTACTTAATGTACCACAAAAGAATGTAATATGAAAAATGAGAGCTAATTACAACTAAAATAAAAACAGGTGCTGCTGGTATAGAGCATGTACTACGCAAACTGTAGGAATCGACTCCATGTAAGTTAGAATTTGTTTACATCTTCTGGAGCAGTTAATCATTATTAACGACTCCCAAGCCAACTCCTTGAAGTAAGGTATATCAATTGGTGCTTTGGAAAGGCTACACTCAAAAAATAACACCATCATGGATTGTTAAAATACTTTAGTTGCAGCATGTGGTAAGTGGCAATGAAGTAGTATTTATGGTGCAAACTATTAAGTTCAATTAATCTAAGACTATAGGATGAGTTTACTGTGGTACAGGGAACAAAGATAGGCCATCTCTGTTCAGCAAGGGAAGAGCTTACAAAATGATCAATCATAAAAATAACCAAAGTGTATGTCAACAATGGTATTGGGGGATAACTACTAATCTCAGCTTTTTGAGATGTTTGTGCAGCAAATGCTGCACTGAGAAAAAATTGGTTAAATGAAATATCCACACAACTGTATGGGAAACGATTTTAGATGGATTAAGTAAGTTGTTTGCGGACAACTAGATCTTTCACTAGACACACTCATTACCTTCCCAGAAGTCCTTTTTGTTGTGTTTTAGAAAGTATTGAAGACGTTTTTGTAGAAGGTAGTCCGAGATAATCTGGTGAAGTAGAGCATCCTGTTACATTTACTGTAGCGTAAGTGTAGGATGACGATATGTATCTCTTATCTTTATAGATATAAAGGAGAGGGAAAGAAGTCACCAATTTAAAATAAATGCTGCAAATGATAGCAGCTCCATAGGAACAAGACGATAGGGCACTGTGATAATTGCTAGAAGTTTAAGCAAATATTCAATCCTACCACTCTAGCGCCTGTAACAAAAAGTACAACATGCTAGCAGTGTGTGAGAACTGCTTCAGTACACATCCCACAAGCTACAGATAATTCATATTTTTTAAGCTATGGCCTGCATTACCATACAGGCAGATCACAGACAAGATATAGCATTTTATTCATTTCATTGCATATGGACACATACACTCAGATGCTTAGGAGAGTCATTACCTTCCCTGCCGAATATTGGTAATAGTAGCAACTGAAGTCCGGTCTGAGAATATCCCTTATGGTTTCTATAGCTTTCTTTAGAGGATTGACATAGTAAAGCTAGTCCTTTGAGTGCTTCAATTTCTGAGTAGAGTCACACCTAAGAAATTGTCGCATTCTTGACTATCATCTTGTTATTGCCCCACAATGAAGATGTTTCTCATTTGGTTAATCCATATTTAACTTGTCTTCTAGAACGCAAATGGTCTAAAAACTGAGAATCAACTGTTAAAATGTTATAGCAAAGTAGGTCAGCAAAATAAAATATTTTGGGTTGACCATTAGCATCAATAAAAATAAAAATTTATTATTGCTTAATATGAAGTCAATAAGTTGGTGTGAGTTGTGCACTAGTGCTACTTTTCTCAACTGCTTGTCAATATTTGAAAAGGTTGCTGATTTCGACTGTAATATATATTGGGTACTAAGATTATATTTTTGTGATTGATTTAGTTGTTTTTAGAGGATAGACGGATAGATAAACAATATTATTTACCTATGAAATGTTCTGTAACATATTCAGGTACTAAAAACAATCTACCATATAGAACCTAGTGGTATGTTGCCATAACATTTTTTTTATGTAAATAGGAGAAAACCTTTGAAAATTTACTCATTCATATAAGTTGATGTCAAACTTTTACTGATCAGAAACCTCTTACACTTCTATTACTGCCTTTTAGAACTGTTTTCATGTAACATCAGTATACATCCTCTTCAAATGGATATACTGCTTTGAAGCACATCAGTGTGTACCATGAAATTAGTTCTTCTGTTACTGGATTTTGGTCCTTTATTTGTTGGGCATCGGTTTGAACAATATAATTACCATCTTTTCCATACGAAAATTAATTTGGGACCTAATCATACTTTAAATATTTTCTTGTCTATTTGAGGTTTAATTTTATATATTTCTCTTTTTTATATTTTCCTATATTTTTTTATAGCGTTGTAACAATATAAATATCATTGATTTTGGATATGATGGACATTATTGCTTTTTTCTTATTATCAATTTTCTTGTTATCAGTTTTGTTGTCTGTAAATCTGCAAAATAGTTTCTTATAATTTTAAAGTTCTACTGTTATTTTTTGATATATAAAGCAGTGGCCTTGCCTGGATTTTGTTGGCTCTTTCGCTTGCTTTGTTTTGAATTTGAATTGTGATGGTTTAGAAAGCGGGCGACCGGCTTTAAATTTTCCGTGGCCGATAGCGTTTTGACCGAGACTTTGCCGGCGTGTTTTGTTTGGCGGCAAGAGTTTCCAAATCCCGGTGGCCGTTTTGTTGATGGCTATTTTATTGCCAAATTCGATATTTTGACGACCAGATTAACCTCTTCCGGAGGTCGTTTTGTTTCCCGATTGCATTTCAGGAGTTGAAATTTTGCCGGTGAGAAAACTCGGTCCGATTTCCTTTGTATCTGACCCGACGAGGAATCAAGAAAGAGCCTTGTTACACCAGGGAAGACGCTTCCGATCGGCTCCGCTGTGAAAATTAGGGTAACTTGCCCTATCTTTTCACCTTTATTTCCTCTGTCTGGATCCCCCTGGATTACAGCACAGGGAACGGGTTTCTGCGGGAAAGCGCCGCTTCAAAAGGTTAGTGTTTCAGCCTTGGCCTTTGTTTGAAGTTCCTTTGTTTAAATTTAAAATTACGATACAGTCTACTTTTGGCCGTAATAACTACATTTTTTTATAGTGTTGAGAGTATCTTGCTATGATATTGGCATTTTATACAACCATTGTCATGGCAACATAGATTTTTTTTAAATTCCCTTTTTTGTGATAGGATTTTACTGTTCTAATAATGATCATAACAGCGTGAATTTGTAGAATGTTCTTGTTAGAATTTATAATCGTTATATCAAGACTTAACTGTAACTCGTTTGGTAAAAAGTTTGTTATGAAATTTGAACGTGGATTTATTATCTTTCTTTAGTAAAAATAATTTAGTGGCTTTTTTTTTGGACACAACTCTAGGTCATACATTGCCTCTAATGACACCCCATCCGGGTTTGAGATTTTATTCCTTCTTTATGCCAGCCTCTGCTATAAGCGCTGTCCGGTTCTTCATTTTCAAGTTATGGCAAGGGATTTTTTGCATTTATATTTAATTGCCACATCTGCTTGAGAATGTAGATTCATATTGCCGGTGCTGTCGAAAGTTTTTGAAAAGACTCAACCCGATATTGGAGGATAGAGGAATCATACCCAACCATCAATTTGGGTTTAGACGCCACCACGGTATGACGGAACAGGTACATCGGATTGTCCATACAATAACCAATGCCTTTGAATCTAAAAAGTATTGCCCAGCTGTGTTCCTGGACATAAAGCAAGCATTTGATAAGGTGTGGCGTCAAGGCCTAAAATACAAACTAAACATGACACTACCGTATCACTACTACGAAATCCTCAACTCCTATCTGGAAGGCAGATGGTTCATAGCCAAACTAAACGAAGGGCTAACGGAACTCTACCCCATTGCTTCTGGAGTGCCCGAAGGCAGCGTACTTGGCCGAGTACTGTATACAATATACACAGCTGATTTACCAACAACGAACGCAACAACCACAGCCACCTATGCTGATGACACCGTCATATTAGCTTCAGATAGCAACCCGAATGTCGCAACTGAAAACCTCCAAAACACCCTAAGCCTCGTAACGGATTGGATGAGAAAGTCGAAAATACAAGCCAATCCCTCAAAATCATAGCAGGTCACGTTTACAGCGAGAAAAGCTACATGTCCACCGGTAACATTTAATAATACCCCGATTGCCCAATCTGAAGAAGTTAAATATCTGGGCATGCATCTAGACATACACATATTTACGAAGAGAAAACAACTTGGCATCAAATTCCATCAGATGTATTGGCTGCTTGGCCGACAATCTCAACTGAAACTAGAAAATAAACTCTTGCTTTATAAATCTATTCTCCGACCCATCTGGACGTACGATGTTCAACTATGGGTACTGCCAGTACCTCTAACATTGAAATCCTCGAACAATTTCAAAACAAGGTGCTTCGGTGTATCGTTAATGCTCCCTGGTATGTGCCAAATCACATAATACAAAAGGATCTTAATATTGGATCAGTGCGCGAGGTCATTAAAAACTACAGTGTTAAATACAGAATTCGGCTCATAATTCATCCTAATGAGCTGGCCACTCAGCTAGCACATGTCAACGATACTCGCCGGCTGAAGAGGTTCAAGACATCGGACCTGCCCACCAGGTTTGATTAACTATGCATTTGTCTACAGTTCTAGACAGGTCTGTATGTAGTTAGTTAAGTAAGTCAAATGTCACAACATTTACTTATTGTTCATAAGCAACATATTGTAAATATACTATTATTAATAAAAAAAAAATTATTGCAAGTGTTTCTGTATATAAAAATAAAAATACTTTGCTATTTATCTGGGAAGTACCATCAATGAAAACTGGAACCCATCCGTCGAAATTAAGATCCGTATAGAAAAAGCAAGGGCAGCATTCATTAACATGAGAAAGGTTTTATGTACTCGTGCCCTAAGAATTGATTTAAAAATGAGTATGGTGAGATGCTATGTCTTCCCTATTCTATTGTATGGTGTCGAAATGAGGACACCAACAAAAGGCACATTTAAACGACTACAATCTTTCGAAATGTGGGTGTGCAGAAGATTATTAAAGATAAGTTGGATAGACAGAATAAGGTAATAACGAAGTACTCATGCGAACGAATAAAGAATTGGAAATAGTTAAAACTATAAAAAGCAAAAGCTGCAGTACTTCGGCCACATAATGAGACACCCCAAAAAGATGAGATTCTCCATTTAATTATACAGGGAAAAGTAGTCGGTAAACGTAGAAGAAGGACTTCCTGGATCAAGAACTTACGAGATTGGTATGGAAAGACGACCATTCAATTGTTCCGAGCAGCAGTCAATAAAGCCACCATAGTAAACATGATAGCTAACATGAAAACCAACGACCGTTGATGACAAAGGCATCATAAAAAAACAGGAAGGTATCTGGAAATTTAATTTTCTATTTCGCTTCTTTTATTTTTTCTTTATCATTGCTTTCGCTTTCTGTTGGCATTAACAATGTTAATGTAGGGACATGCAAAGAAACTCTTAAATCTTCCATCTTTCTTCTTCTATTTTGAAAAGCTGCAATATATTCTTACAAGTTTTTTTGAAATGGGTGAAGGTCATGCTATGTATTTGGTTTATTAAAAAAGGAAACAAACATCTCTGTTGGTACCTTCTTGTACAATACCTTTTTTATATGTAATTGGCGTTGCGATACGGATATCGCATTAAAAAACTTTACACTTTTATATGTGGAGAATAAAGGCGCTGAAATTTATTGTAATTAAAGACTTTCTTAAACATCTTGTCATCTTTCTGGCTCGTAGTTTACATTGTTTGGTTACAAGTTGCTTCTCACTATCGAGTTTGGGCTTAATGCAGTATAAATAGAGATTAAGAATGATCAAGATAGACAGTTGTCGTACTTAGGGTACTATTATTTGTTGCATTTGATGCTTCCATAGGTTATTCTCATTGCTATTGGCATGTACTGGCATTTATTTTGCTAGAGCACTTACATTGTTTAATGACTTGCTTTTTTGGTTATTTTTAGCCTTTTTTAGACAATCATTCGGCTTTTTCCATCTTGTAGATTGGCTGTGGTTTTTGCTAGTTTATTTTATAGTTACTTGTAGCGCATATAAAGTCGTCAAGGGAATCGTTTAACATCGCAGTTGTTTTTGAAAATGGAAGGATATAGTAAAACAACGAAAAAACAAATTCGGTTCAAAAAGAAGAGGCAAACAAATTTCATTTGTTTTAGAAAAATCTTAGAAAAGTATGATCGAGATGATTTCGCTTATTTCTAGTTTGTAGCACCATACAAATTTTTTTCTGTTTTGATATTCGGCTCCTTATGGTGTCCCTTTACGTTTATTATAACTGATAAACGTAAGGGAGGTTTGGACGTTCTCAGTATCACAGAGAAGGACGTGACTAAGATACTAACTGCTTGGAACCACATCGATGATTTTCAAATGGAGCAGTACACCTACAAGCATTACCTTGATGGCATACATATCCTAAATCTTCTTCGCATTTGGGAGGAGCTGCTGCTAAAGTGATTCTAGCTATCGAGCATTTCGCTAAAATGTTTACCATTTTGTGCAACTAATGCAGTGCCTTTAAGTTTGCCATGCACACTGGTGCAACGTCCATCGTTGGGCGATTCACTTCTAGTGCCTTTACTAACCAGACAACAGCATTCGATTAGCAATCTAGCACTGAGGAATTGGATGTCAAGATTCCCGCAATTATATTCTGCAATACAGATTTTTGTAATGTGGTGGCTTCCTGCAATTTCTCTTTTAATTTTATAAACATGATTTATGCTTTAAAACCCATTGAAACTTGGTTGTCATACTTCGAGGATAAATTAAAAATTTTCCAGAATCACCATTAGTGAATTACTTTTCTAGAAAGATTTTTAAGTGGTTTCATATGAAATGATTGTTGATATAAAATTAATCATTCCAATCAAACAATTTTGTATGTTTTTAATTATAGTTATGATACCAGCCAAACTTTTAATAGCAACATCATCGTCAAATCTCTGGCATTCTAGTTCTTCTTTTAATATTCCAAACAAATGATAATCGCAGAACTGTATATAGAAGGTTTCATCCATCCTCAATTTTAAGTAGCTATATGGAGCCGGACGTTATCGCAAACCAGGATAACCACTCGAATTGCTTTAGCATTGCTGTAGCATATTCTGACCTCAGAAGCAATTTCAAAAACCGTTAGTTAGCGGTCATCCTCGAACGGGCTGCGAACAAAGTGAATATTCTCTTCAGTCACGTTAATTTTTGGACGATGTTTACGATCTTCATTCATTCCTACAAAACCTGTTTAAGACGTTCCTTTACTTGAGTTTTTTTAAAGGCGTTGTCCCCGAATTATCCCTGAAATGTACTCAAAGTTTCAGACAGTTTTACGCCTTGTCATGGGAAACTTGATAACAATCCGTTGCGCAATAAACGAGGTCACCTCTTTTTCTGCAATTATAATAGTAATTAAAGAAGGAATAGTGAGAAGTACCTTAAGACTTCTCTTCAGGATCAACAAATTTCTATTTATATTTGATTTATTCTTGTAAATAACAATTAGACTTAAAAACTTTGTCAGATATCCTCAATTTAGAGCAAACATGTAATCAAGCACGAACTTTATTCAGTTGTTTGATAGTATCTGGAAAATATACGACAAATTGAAGATGTTATTATAGATAAAACACACCAGAAATTAAACGTAATCAAATCTGTGAATTGTACATAGTTCATACAGTTCCCAAGAAAGCTGAAAATGTGTTAGCATAAATATTTTTGACAGACAAAAAAATTCTATTGAATGATTATTACTAATATTGTTGTTTTGAAATGAAGAAGTGTACCGGAATGGATTTTTCCTGCAGATTCCCAAAATGACGTTCAAAATTCAGTATCACGCTAGGTTTTTCCACAAATTATGAAAATGTGAAAATTAAAAAGAACGTAATTTTTTAAAGACATTGATATATGACAACGTTTGTAACGTGTGAAAATGTTCTTTGGAGGGACGGAATGAATGTGTAAGGAATACGTAAATTAAATACATACAGGGTGTCTGATGGCAGATTTATATTTTCAAACTTAAATAAAAAACGTAATAATTGACACAAAGTTTTATTAAGAGCATTGAACGATAGAATAATGCGGATTTCATTTTTTAAAGAGTATGTCATCCAAATGTCTTCCGTCGAGTTGCACACACTGTTCAAAACGAAGTCTTGTGTTCTGCGCCACACGCTGCAGTAAACTTGGTTCAATTGAGCTGATTTCTAGACGAATATTTTCCTTTAAAGCCACAAGAGATTGGGGATTGTCATTATAAACCCTCTCTTTGAGGTAGCCCCATAAACAAAAATCCATGGGAGTTCGATCGGGCGACCTCGGTGGCCATGGGATGTCCCCAAAGCGACTGATCAGTTTTTGGGGGAAATTTTCCTGAAGCAAATTCATCGAAGCTCTGGCTGTGTGTGCAGTCGCCCCATCCTGTTGAAACCACGTGTGTGAAGAGTACGATGGTTTGGCAAAAAGAAATCCGTAATCATGCGTCGATAATTTTCACCATTGACATTCGTCGCCTGACCTCGAGAATTTTGGAAAAAAAATGGTCCAATTATCCCATGCGTGGATAAGGCACACCAAACAGTTACCCTGGAGCAATGCAATGGTTTTTGATGTTTCAATCGAGGGTTGCGGGTTCTTGGAGACCAGTAACGACAGTTTTGCTTGTTGACGTGGCCGTTTAAGTGAAAATGAGCCTCGTCGCTCCAAAAAATGGGATTTACAGTGCGAAAACGCTCCAACATCGTTTCACAAAAATTTTTGCGTAAATCAAAGTCACTTTCTTTCAGTTCTTGAACGATTTGAATTTTAAAAGGATGGAACTTCAGATCCTTTCTTGAAATTTCATGAATAATCGCTCTTGGAAGTCCCAGTAAGGCTGCTCTTTTCCGTATTGAAAGTCGCGGATTTTCACGTAAACTGCTTTCAACCAGTTCAATGTTTTCGGGAGTCCTTGAAGATCGACTGGACCCTGGCCGTGGGGCATTCATAGCCGAAGCAGTTGCGCGGAATCTTTGCACCCACGAACGAATTAAATTTACACTCGGTCCATCACGTATTCGCCGAATACAAACTTTGAACAAAATTGTCGACGGGCAGTTACGTAAGAATCATTACTCTTAAAAAATGTCTCTACAGCGAACGCGCGATGCTCACTCGACCACTGCGACATCGTGACTGACAAATCCGTACGATCGGTGATTCCAACGGCGTCACCCTCAACCCCCTCCGTTTATTACTTTTTGAAATAATCGTATTTAAAAATATAAATCTGCCACCAGACACCCTGTATTTAAAAGCAAACATACCTAACATTTACCAGAGCTCGTCTTGAAACTTTTTCTTCTTGGATTGTCTTCAGTGTTCGTCGGTACAGTCTCTTTTCAACATCTAACAATAGTCGGCCATCATTCAGTCCACTTTCTTTGGTTTCTCTTTTCCATCACTTGAATATCCTGATGGAGGCGCTTGCCATGTTCTTCCGTAAAATCACCAAGATTGTCAGGAAGGTAATTTAGATGAACATGAAGAAAATGAACTTTGTCGCAATGCTGCAGTTAATAAGATTCCAACATCTCCTCGACTAACATTGTGTACTTTACAGCCTTCGTGTTCCTCAAAAAGTTTTGTAGCACATTTTTGAATGGAGCCTATACTTGCATATCGCACTCTTTGCGGTTTTTTCCAATATTTTGCCATTAATTTTTGTATTTTGGGGTCTACAAAAATGCCAGCTTTAATTTTTTCATACATGATTGCTGGAAACAACACCAGATACTGAAAGTATTTACTGTCCATGCTTAAATCTGCCAGTTTGATGTATAAAAATGTCAAAACCAGTAGAAGTGAAACAATGTTTTTTCGCCAGATGTGAATGTATTTCTGATTGGCCATTGCTTCCTAACCCAATGTCCCATTTGTATAAAATGCAAGGAAATTTGGTATTGTCTGCTTGGTGTCCGAACAATATTCCAATAACCTTGACATCACTATGTATTTATGTTTATTTACTTTTACACATTCATTCTGTCTATCTAGAGAACTTTTTCCCACGTTACAAGCGTTGCTATACAAAAGTCCTTAAAAATTAGGTTTCTTTTTAAGTTTTCACATTTTCGTAATTTGTGGAAAAACCTGACGTGATACGGAATTTTGAAGGCTATTTTCGGAATCTCTTAGTTGAAAACAACAGAAAAAAAGTTGCAAAACTGCAGATCAGTGTTATCTTGAGAAAGAAAAAATTGAACACAGCACTCTGGATAAGCTAAAAGCAGATATTCAGAAGTAACATTGCGGAACGACCAAGAAACGTGTTGCATTATAACAACGCGGTGGTCTGTTCAAGTGCTATCGCTCAGCAAAAGATGATAAAATTCAGCTTATCCTCATGCTTTTACTCCCCATCTATTTTCAAAACTTAAAATATTTTTGAACAGGAAGAGATTTTTATGTTACATACTAAGGGGGCTGAGACTATAAATGGTTATTTTGATCCTTGAAGAAAATTATTCCCGGAAAGGATTCGAGAAGTTGGAAGAATGTTTGATAGCGGAACTTCAGAAGATAAAACTCAACTTGAATCACATTCACTTCTACAACTTTCCTTCTATCCTTGTACAAAAAAGTTTTTTGCTTTTTATTGTATAAAATTAGTAGCAACGAATGACTTTTAAATAATCTGGTAAGCTGAGAGTGCCACCTGACACATGACACTTCGTGACATATTTGGCAACTTTCAAAATCCAGCTAGTTAAGTGAAACTTGGCGTAAGGGGCACAATGTCAAGGTTTCCACAAGATTTGGAAGCACGTGAGTAGATTTTATAATACTTCATATAGTCAAAAATACTGAAAGGCATTAGTAACTAGCCATGGATCGGGACAAAATTTTTCTTGTTTATTGTTTGAAGTGGCACAACTCCAATAACCCGCTAAGTATTTCAGCCCAAGAAATTGTAGTGAACAAAAATTGTGTTATTGAAAATATATATTTATTGAAAAGTAAGGTTTTTATAGTTATTTTTGAACATGATTTTCAAGTTTACTGTTAACGTCTGACGACTGTTTAAAGTTTCTTTTTCCACACTTTCTTCATTTGAAAGAACTAAATCTGTTCTTTACTGTTATTACATTTTTCAGGCAATATTTTTATTTCTTTGTTGATTTCAGTTCTTCGGTATTTATTTTTTGTTTTCTGTTGTGGATAACTTATTCACATTGATGTATTTAGAGTTTTGTGTAATTGTTAGGATTTGATGATGATTCTTTTGCGACTAATTGCTGCATACTATTGCATTTTATGAATATGTATGTTGTAATGGTATTGGTTTTGACAAAGTCATGCTCGTTGGGATTTGAACAAAATACAGTTGCGGATCTGGTTCTACATAAACGTTTGTATTTGACTGAACTGCTCTATACGGCGCCAAGATTTGGATGGGGGGCGCAAAATTTTGAGCTCAATCAAAAAACTTATAGCCATTGAATTTTAAAATCTTATAACGGGTGTTTTTTAAACCCGATAGAACTTGAAATTGTAAAAAATAACACAAAAAATTAAACTTTAATCAAAACATTTTTTTATTCGAAAGGTCAATACATGGCATTAACATTTGAAAATGATTTCGGGCATATGGTCACCGCGGCTGTTCTTGACGAAGCGCATTCTAGACGTCCAATTTTGGGCCACTTTCGAGCATTGGTGGCCGTATGTCACGAATAACACGAACAATGTTGACCTCCAAGGCGTCAACTGTTGCTGGTTTATCAGCATAAACCAGTGACTTCACGTGGCCCACAGGAAATAATCGAAAGGTGTCAAATCGCACGACCCTGGAGGCCAATTGACAGGTTCATTTCTCGAAATCAACTTATCGCCAAATTTTGATTTCAATAAGTCGATGGATCCTGTTGAAACCACATCTCGCCCGGATCAATGTCATCCATATTTTCAAAGAAAAAATTATTGATCGTGGTGCGGTAGCGATCTCCATTGACCGTAACGCGAGATCCGGCTTCATTTTTGAAGAAATAAGGTCCGATGATGCCACCGTACCAAACAGCGCATTTTTCTGGATGTAATGGAGTCTGCAGGGTCTGTTGTGGATTGGTTTCAATCCATATGTGGCAATTTTGTTTATTAACAAACCCGTTAAGCCAAAAATGAGCCTCATCGCTGCACACAATTTTGCGATAAAACATCGGGTCAGTTTCCAACTGCTCTAGAGCCCAATCGGCGAAAGAACGACGCATATGATGGTCTCGTGGCTTTAATTCCTGCACCAGCTGGATCTTATACGGGTGTAGGCCAAGATCTTTGCGCAAAATGTTCCACGTAGTGGAGGGACAGAGCCCCAATTCCTGCTACCGACGACGAATCGATAAACTTGGATCTTCTTCCACACTTTCGTTTACAGCGGCGATATTCTCTTCAGTACGCAGATTCCTTCGACGTGTTGGTGTTATTGCATCATTTAGAGAGTATGTGGTATGAAATCTATCCACAGTTCGACGGATGGCTTGCTCAGATGGACGATTATGTGCGCCATAAAAATCACGAAGTCGTCTATAAGTTGCGCGAATCGATGACTGACTTTCAAAGTAAAACTGGATAATTTGGCAGCGTTGTTCAAGCGTCAATCTATTTATGATGATTTGCCAGAGTATATTTATCATAAATGTCAAAAAGTGAGCGCACTATGACAGTTCGTTTGACAGTTAACCCTTTCGTAAGTTCTATCGGGCTTAAAAAAACACCTTTTATTTGTTGTTCATCGATGTACAACGCTTGGTCTCTATAGAAAATGGAAATGTTACGAATTTTCTATAGCAATCGTTACTACTGTTGTCCCCTGACGACTTTTAGCTAGCACTTTGTCACACCATCTCCAGTTACCAATCTATATGATGATGATGATTTGGTTTTTGTAAAGTTCACTTTTGCTTGTAGTTCCTTAAACATTCTTTATACTTCTTTCTCTTATACAAATATAATCTCGTCAACAAATTTCAAACTGTTAAGCCTTATTTACTCAATAGGTTTTTAATCAGTTGTTTAATTGTATGAAAGTGTTCTTAATTATTGTATTTCTTTGGGAAACCCGTAAGCTTCTTTAGTTGATATACTTCTGTTGTTCTTTCTATCTTACTTGTTGGAGAAGTAATTATGGATATCCGACTGCCATGTCGAAGAAAATAAACATAGTGAAAGGTATAGTCACCCCGAGTCCTTCATGGTCAAAAGGGTGGTCAAAGTTAAAAACATTTTTTCGAGATCTTGGAAACGGCAACAGATAACGAAAGGGGTTTCCAGTAATATTTAGATCGATTCAATTATATTAAAACGTCCTTATCGGTTCGATCGCAGAAAGATGCGGGGTCCGTCAGAAATGTATTTCAAAAACACCCTAAAATTCGTTTGCTCAGTTAGCCGTTCATAGATGAGGAACCCTCTAGGAGTTTTTGTGATTTTGTAGACTTCCTAGTAGAGTTTCTTCCTGCAGGGTTTAATTAAAACGGATGTCTATTTTTCGTGCATCTCATACAGAGTAGTCGAAAAAAGTACATTTCTAAAACCGGAAGCGATAAAAAATTCGTTTGCTTCATAATGGCTGGAGGCCCGAAAGAACTCGCATAGAAAAAAATTCCTTCAGTAAGTTTTCGCGAGTTAAAAGTTAAAAATTTGGCCCATGCCGGTAATCCGCTAGGGCGGCAGCTGTTCTAAGGCTAATTTCGATCGTACCCGCGATAATGTTGTTTGCCCGTCACGAAAACCGTCTCATTCTGGTGCATTGCTGTAATGGGCATTGACGTTATGTTGGCATCATGAAATATATAGCATTCGTTCGTCTATTTCCGCGTAGTCCCGAACGCGTGCTACACCGTAATATTCTGTGAATAGTCTCTATATATTAATAAAAACATTCATGTTGCAACAAAAATAACATATCACAAAGAAGTTATTCGGGAACTTTCCAGAATGATCGATTGCTGTTCCCGCTATTTCTAGGGGCGCCCTTGAGTTCCAAGTTCAGAAACTTCCAAATCCACCCGTTTAAGTACAAGGCGGGACATATGGGCATTCGCAGCAGTTGAATAGGAAAAGTCATACAGAGAACTACAGTGGCACAAAATAAATTAATGTTGTTATAACAACCGTTGTGTTAAATTGTGCAGCAATGCGGCACTTATGAATAAAGATTACTTTTGAACTAAATCGTCGTTCAATTTATATTTCATTTATCATAAAGGCTGAGTAACTAGTGTCGAAGATAGTCAAAATTTGTTAAAAAAACCAAATGGAATAGAATTTGAACGGTAGGATGCTGTAACGAGAGAATATCAAAACTAGACATTTTTTTGCCACGTAGTGCGCAGCAGTCACAACCGTCGCCATAGATTTCAGCGACTTCAAATCCAAATTGTAGTGCATCAAATATATAGCTAAAGAGGTTTCGAGTTTACAGAGCTCTGAAAGTACTCTCAGAGAAATAGATCCAATTACATTGGTTGATGATCCGATATTGTGGTGCGTAAATAAAGAATTTTCTGAGTTGGTGGCCTAAAATGGGATTCACAAAACGACGACTTTAAAAAAAATGAAAGACAGTATGCTACTCAAAGAATTTTTTGTATCAATTAGTTGTTTTAGAAAAATTAATAATAGAGAACACATCAAGCGAAATTGGTTGGTTTATGGAAATTAACCGAACGAATATTTTGTGCGCCGTGCAAACTCTATGGAGGTACGTATTCCTAGCAACTAAGGAGTTTAATGATTGGAAAAATAATCTACCATATATTAAGCAACCGTGGTCATTTTGAACATAGAGAGTGAATTTCAAAATTTATTAGTAGAAGTCGAGTTTCACAAAGAGTGGATTGTAAAATAGCGAAACAGTACAAGGAAGAAGCTTTGTATTGGCGAAATGTTCATTTAATAATTGTTGAAGTTGTAAAAGTTTTTACCTTCTTATGAACTGCTAATTTAGCACTACAATGAAATATTAGGAGGGCAAAAATACTAAAGGGCGTACAAATAAGTCTCCGGCGTTTGACAAAAGTTATGGTTGAAATTGTTAGATGTAAAATGGCATATCGTAAGGTTGGACATCTAGCAACCCCATAATCTTAAAATATTAGCAATTTTGTATCAGCATCACATAATTTTTTCGTGCGAAAATGTCGAGTTTGAGCCGAATAAGCGTCATTTATGGAAACTTTTGATTTACTTCTTTAATTTGAAGAAATCTGCAGCTGAGGCGCATCTATTGCTTATAGAAGCATATGGTGAAGCTGCTTTAAGTGAGAGAAGTTGTGAGTGGTTTCATAATTTTAAGAACCCAGAGTTTGACGTCGCAGACAAACAACGTAGCGGAAGGCTGTAAGTGTACGAAGTCGCGGAATTGGGAGCAACATTAGAGGAAGGTTCCTGTCAAACGCAAGAAAAACTTGCGCTTACATTAGGAGTGACTCAACAAGCGATTTCACATCGTTTAAAATCGTCTGGAATGATAAAAAAAGGAAAATTGGGTTCCATATGAACTGCAGCCGAGAAACGTTTAACGCTGATTTTGCACATGTGAAATATTGCTTGCCAAGCATAAACGAAAGGATTTTTTGCATCGTATAGTCACTGGTGATCAAAAATTGATCTACTACGATAACCTGAAGAAGAGGAAATCATGGGGACCACGTGTCTACGCTTCAACATCGACAGCCAACCCAAATATTTATGGGAAAAAAACTCATGTTGTGTATTTGGTGGGATCAGCTTGGTGCCGTGTATTATGAATTGCTCAAACCGAACGAAACCATTACTGGCACTCTCCACCGAACACAATTGTTGAGATTGGGCCGAGCAATCAAGGAAAAAC
Source organism: Sinelater perroti (assembly GCA_036346155.1). Classification (NCBI taxonomy): domain Eukaryota; kingdom Metazoa; phylum Arthropoda; class Insecta; order Coleoptera; family Elateridae; genus Sinelater; species Sinelater perroti. The sequence goes on from JARFIY010000276.1 coordinate 3,137,531, forward strand.
GTGCCTACCACTACTCCAGACACGACAAAATTATACTCCTGCACGATAATGCTCGTCCACATGTTGCAGCACCGCTCAAAACCTACTTGGAAACACTAAATTGGGACATCTTACCCCACCCGTCGTATTTACCAGACATTTCCCCTTCCGATTATCACTTGTTTCGATCGATGGCACATGGTCTGTCTGAGCAGCACTTCAGATCGTATGAAGATACCAAAAATTGGGTCAATTTGTGAATACCCTCAAAAGTTGAAGCGTTCTTCCGACGCGGTATCCGTATGCTGCCAGAAAGATGGGAAAAAGTAGTGGATAGCGATTGACAATACTTTGAATAAAACATAATGTTCCTTTTTTTTACAATAAATGCCCAATTTTTGATAAAAAAAACGACGGAGACTTATTTGTACTCCCTTTAACTTTCTTGGCTGTGTAGAATTAGTTTCAAAATTCAATCCTTTTACGGTTGGACAAAATTTGGAAATAAAAGATGTTCTCTCATACTTATATAGTACAAGTGTTAATGAACCTATTATAGAGTTAGCGAACCAAGTTAAAGCAGAGATTGTTCAAGAGATTGCAAATGCTATATATGAACTCAATGCCAATGTGTCGCACACAGACCAACTAGGTTTTGTGGTACGCCGTGTGCTACCTACGGAAACTTCTGTTGTACGATTTTTGACGTTTATTCCTGTGGCTATAAAGGTGAAGAAATGGTTTCTAGAGTTTTCTCTTAATGACATAGCCCAGAGATTTGCTAATTTTAAAGCCATAAAAAGAAATGTTTTTAAATAAAATAGACATTTGTTTCTATTTTTCTTCATTGACATTTGAATGAACATGGCATTGTATTAAAGTGAATGCATGTAAAAAGAATTGAAAAAATCAAATGAATGTTTTGACTAAAAAAATTTTAGGGACGGCGGGTGAAAAATTGTCAGCGCTAAAAATCTTAATCAGGCCCTGTTTATACGGCCCATCACTTTATAGTAAGTATAAATATACTTACAGTTTGTGCCAGGCATTGCTTGAATGATTTGGCAACTTGTTCGATTCCTTAACCTAATTCGTCAATGTTATTAATAATTCTGACATAGACTAATTCTCTTAAGTAACCCCACAGAAAATAATCTACGAGGGCTATACTGGATTACCATTGAGTCTACGCAACCGGATGTTCTCTAACTTATTTTCCATTAAAATTAAGATTAAGATGTTCCCTCACAGCATTACACTGTGGTAGTGATTTGTTCTGTACAAATCAAAGTTGGGCTTTCTGGATTTAGGTAAAATTGAACCAAAACTGAGCGATATTGAAACAAACTTGATGCCTAGCTGCTACAAAAAAGTGTGAATTTCTGTCTATCTAGATGTGTTTGTTGTAAAAATTAAGAATCGGGGCGATTGAAGATTTGCACTCGCTCATTACAGGTGTAACTAAGCAGAAATACTTCTAATGCTGGTTTTGGGCTGTCCTAAAGCTTCTATTAAAATTTGTTTTTGTACATTGGACATGGAAACTGATATCCGGTATCACAAGTATTTTTTCCACCTTGCAATTGTTGAAAGGGTCTTATAAATGGTAAATAAGAGAAAATCATGGCCTTGGCATAAAAACGATCTGTTCTGCAAAAGTTATTATTACCATGATTATTCATAAAATGCATGTCGGCAACTTATACATTTATGTAATAGGACATGTTAATTTAATGTTTATTAAGTTGTTTTTAATTATCGAATTAATAAAGCTCATGGAAATATGGACACTAAATAAAAAATGAATTTATGAACTTTAATGTAAGAAAATAATTTATTATACAGTACAGTACAGTAAAAAACAAATAAAAATTATTATGAACACTGGAACAAAATTAACTTCAATATTAAACATTTATTTCATTGAAAAATCCACTCTTTGGATTTAATACTGCTTTTATGATTCTAGACATTCTTACGATTAATTTTTTTAATTTCTCGAGTGGTAAATCTCTCCAGGTACCTTTAAGGAGACTCCAAAGATGATTTTTGGGCGTGGACGCCCCTTTCTTACTGTTCGGTTCAGTTCAAATAGAAATTCTATGGGATTGAGACCTAACCTCTGTGGTGGTTATGTCATCTTTTTGAGCATTTTTTTCTTCTTGGTTTGTTAGATAGTCCTTACAAAGCTTTGAAGTATGTTTAGGATCGTTGTCTTGCATAATCACAAATCCCTTTTCGAGTAATCGCAACCCAGATGGTATGGCGGTTTCTACTAAATTTTTTTATACTGTTCTTTCTTTATAATGGCATCGACTTTCACTGAGTCCTTCACACCAATGAAAGTAAAGCGCTACCACACTAAAACAAATCCACATTCGTCTTGAAAGTGAAAACCATACCGTCTTGGATTATCTTTTCAGTCTTAGACCAACGAGCAAAAAATTCTCCGTTTTTGACTGAAAATTGGAACGTTAGATTCGTTGGTTTATAGTACGTTTTGTCAGTGTTCAATTGTCCAGTAACGCAGCCGTTTAGCCTTATAACCATGCCGTAATAACGTTTTTTTGAATGCGACCATAAAGATTGCCTTTTAGAAAACGCCGCTTTATTGTGCTGACTGATATTGTTTTATCACGTCTCCGGTTAAACACGGCAGCAATATCTGAAACAGTTAATTTTTTATTTCTCTTATCAGTCTAATCATTTGGATCAGACGTTACTCGTGATGACCCAGAGCGATGGTGATCCCTGTCTCTTTGTAGCGTTGTAATGTAATATTCACCGTCGAAGCACGTGTAGGAACACCGTTAGTTTTGCGATAAAGTGGAAAAATGGTTAATTTGGAAAATGATATCTTTTTCATTGTAAATTACTACAGTTATCGCAAAACTACTGAGAGTATCGCTCGTTCTTGTGAATATTAATTGACATACGACCAAAACAGGCGTGTGAAGTAATTCATCTGGCAACACTGACAACGATTTGAATATTAAACCCTCAGTAGTCTCGTTGCGGCTTTAGTTTCAATACAAGTTGTTGATTGTTGCATTCTTAAAATGCATATAAAATGAGCAACGTCACGCCTTGCGACTTTTGGTTATTCCCGAAGTTTAAAAAAGACTTGCGAGGCCGAAGATTCATCTTAGACGAGAATATAAGTGATGTACACACATTTTTCAAAAACACGAAAGCAGAAGAATTTCAGAAAACGATTCTCATTAAATGGGTAGAAAAAATACGCCGATGCGCAGCTAACAACGGAAAATATTTTGAAAAGATTAGTGATGACGACTTGTAGGCGCACAGTTGGCAAAAATATGTGTTTTGTAAAAATAGGGTATTATATTCTTTGTTGTCGTTCAACATCTGTACAGAGAATACCACTGAACGAAAACGTTTGAGCTTTGTACCCTGATTAGCTAAATGCTGTTTTACACACTGCTTTGGTCGCAGGTCGATAGATACCATGGTTGGCGAGAACGAGCGATACTCTCAGTAGTTTTGCGACAACCTATGTGCTTTCAATAAGTTTTTTTTTAAATTTTATTATAACTGGCTCTGCAATATACAATGCAATACACGGCTTGGTTGTTATAGTACAATTAAATAAGAACTAAACTACATACATTGAGATTTAATCCAGTGGGGATTAACTGATAAATTACATTTCTATCTTAATTTGACATTGAGTTGGGTTTATATATCACATTTAAATTAAGTCCTGTGGTAGTTTACGTTTAAGACGCCTGTGAATATTTTTTTGGCCTAGATTTAATTTGGTAGCACTTGAACACAAGGTTAGATTTTGGAAAAACTTTACAGTGGATTTATTAATGAACTCTGTAATTAATGGAACACTTAATTCACTGTGAATTTGATTATTACGCACAAACCAAGGGCAGTTTATGGCGATTCTGAGCGCTTTGTTCTGGATTGTTTGGGGTTTCTTCATGTTTGTCTTTGATGTGTCGCACCATATTGGACATGCATACGTAAGAATTGGTCTGAGGATTCCTTTGTAGATAAGTACAGCACACTCAGCTCTGAGGTGAGATTTGCGGTTTATAAGGGAATATAATGCACCCAGTCTGTTGTGGAACTCGTTGAGTTTTTTATTGATATGAAACCCCAGTTCAGTTTCGCGTCTAAGTGCATGCCTAAATATTTAACAGCTGAGTCCTTTGGATTCCAATCTATTTCGTTATTATTTATTTTTGTTTTTGTAATTTGCTCATATCTCTTGAGGGAAAAGTTTTTGTTTGACATTTATCAGAATTTATTTTGATTTTCCATTTCTGAAACCATGTACATAACGTATTTATAGAGTTTTGTAGGAGTACAATTGCTGTATCAAGTCTGAGGCTCTGTGTAATAATTGCAGTATCGTCAGCATATATGTCCAGCGTTGAGTTGAGATCTGTAGGTACGTCGTGAACGAACAGGTTGAATAAGGTGGGTCCCAGAATACTGCCCTGGGGTACTCCGGCCCGAATAGGTTTAGAACTAGATAAGGTTGAGCTGATCCGGACCCTAAAAGTTCTGTTAGTGAGAAATGAGTGAATGATTTTGGTTAGGTAATTTGGAATGTTTAAAAGCCCCATTTTATATAGAAGTCCATCATGCCAGACCTTGTTGAAAGCTCTTTCCAAGTCTATAAATACAACCGCAGTGTATTCTTTCTTTTCAAACCCTCTTTCAATTGATTCACTTATTCTGAGAAGCTGGTGAGGGGTCGAGTGATGGGTTCGGAAGCCAAATTGAAGAGGAGGAATAATATCATTTTGGTGGAGGTAATCTTGTAATCTGGAAAGTATTACTTTTTCTAAGAGCTTGACTAGGGTTGACAGGAGACTGATAGGTCGGTAGCTGTCAGGGTTTTCCTTCGGTTTACCTACTTTATAGATGGGGAGCACATTTGCAGTTTTCCATCCTAGTCTGAGACAGGCGTTGTATATTAAGATTAAGTAAGCCAGAGCCTTTTTTGATAGGTGCTTTAGCATTTCGTTTGTTATAAGGTCGGGCCCAGGGGTCTTACGCTTAGGTAATATTGTTATATAAGATTTAATTTCTTGGACAGATGTAGGAGCTATTTCGTGGTTATCCTGTAACTGCATATTTGCGATTGCGCTTGTTACCTGCCTTTCGAAGTGTTCGTCTTGTTCTTCAAAATTGGGCGTAAATGCCTGTTCAAGATGAGTTGCTAATAAGTTGGCTTTTTCATCATCGGAGGAGTATCTGGCGTTATTTGATATGATAGGATAGATTCTACGCGGTTGTCTTAATAATCGTTTGGTAGCTAACCACATAGATGGGTCACCGGGTTTAGTGTCTTCAAGGTAAGCATTGTATCTTTGGACTGTCAAGTTCATTCTTTACTAAGTGACATAGTTGGTTGTACAGTGTTTTAAGGTATGGTAACCGGTGTCTTTGCCAATCCCTTCTATATCTATTCTTTTGCTTAATTAGATCAAGTATGTAGTTGGGAGTTCTAATATGCTCGGCAACTTTCCTTTGCTTCCATGGAGTGGTTGTTTCTTGTATACTTGCTTGTAAGGCTGATGTGTATTGTAGGACGGCATTGTCTATATCCGGGGGAAGTTCAGGTGGTCCCACTCAACGGAGTTTTTGATCAAGGGTCGACTGAAAATTGTCCCAATCAGTTTTACCATGCGCTAAGCTAGGCGGTGGAGGTATTATTTGAGGGGTGTTGTGGAGGCTGATGATGACAGGAAGATGATCAGAGTCCAATTCAGATGCCACTGTTTGATACACTGGATAAGTGACATTTTTATGCAGTATAACATCTAAGATGTCAGGTTGATGGTCTGTTCGGTATGGATGGTAAGTGTAGTCGTCAGGGGCTGATATTAATATACTGTGTTTGGCCATAATGTTATGCAACTTCATCCCGTCTGGATTAGTAGCATGGCATCCCCATATGATATTTTTTGCATTTAAGTCTCCTAAAACTAACGTGGGCTCGTTGCTGCTGAACAATTCACCGATTTCGTCTTCAACAAGTAAGGGTTAAATAGCCACTAGTTTTCATGTGTATTTTGATAGAAATGGCTTCTATGTTTTGAAGAACACCCATATGGAGAAGGTGGTGGCTGAATTTCTTTTTAATTATAATTGCAACTCCGCCTGATGCTATTACAGCTTCTCGGTCTTTCCGATATACGTGATACCCAGGAATTCTGAATTTTTCGGTGCTTACAAAGTGTGTCTCTGTGATACACGCGATATCATTGTTGTGTCATGTCATAAATTCTATAAAAGTTGAACGTTGAGATTTAAGACCATTGGCATTCCAATTTGTCACTGTTATATTATTTATTAACAGAGGATTATTTTGATCCATTATTTAACAATGTTGGTAATAACGTTGTTAGGAATGGCATTATTTTGCCTAAATGGGGGATTAGCAGTTCTATTAATTTCTTAAGTACTGTGGAGATAAGGTCGGTTGATGATTGCTGTTCGCCGGGAGTGGAAACGTTGGGTTTGGATACAAAACGTCTTAGGGGCGATGACTCATTAGTCGTAGTATTTTGTTTGTCTATTACTGCTTGGGCGTATGATCTGTTTTGAGTTCTAAAGCTAGAGTTTCTTGTTTGGTTCAGGGTTACCTTAGCGTAATAACTACAACCTTTGTAGTTCGTGGGTGCTTTTCCAAGCAGTTTACACACTGAGGATCATCTCCAGGTCGTTTAGGGCATTCGGTAAATAAGTGATTGCCAGTGCACTTCACACAGCGTGCTTGCAGTGGCAATAGTTACGTGTGTGGCCGTACAGTTGGCATTTTGCACTGAGGAATTTCCTTCGACTTTCTTCGTATCTCTACTTCTACTATGGTGGTTTAGTTTTGTTAGTTTGAAAATTTCCTTGCCTTCTTGGGTTCATCGAGATCCACCGCGCATAGTGGGATCAGATATCTGTCTTTGTTGTATAATCTGGCTACTTTTTGTACCGGATATTTTAGAGTTGTTAATTCGTTTTGATTTCATCTTCCGTAAGGGAGACAGGGACGTTTGGATTATTACAGATAAGTTGCGAACTTCTGGGTTTTAAATGTGGTAGGTACTAGATTGTTCTCGCTGTAATGCTTAGTCATTACTCGGTAATCCTCTATACTGGTGAGATTTATTCTTAATTGTTTGTTTCTAACTACAGCAGTAAATTCACTCATAGCTTTTTCCTTAAGATCAGTAATTATTTCTTGAAATTTTAATTTGTCTGCATTATGCAGATAAATTGGCAGTAACAGAGGTATCCATGTCTTTTATAGCTGCAGCGAGTTTACCTTGATAAATGGTTTTACCGGCATTCTCGATTTGTTTCTCCGTAACGTAAAATTTATTTTTGGTTATTAGATTTTCAGGTATAAATAAATATTTTCTATTCGGTTCGGATACAGGTGGCGATAAGGTAGAGCTGGTTCGTTTAAGATTAGGATTGCTCATCTTGAATAAAGAACCCCTCCTCCGGGGCTCTTATTGGTAAAGTCTTTGTTTTATTCAATAGTAGATTTATGCGTTAAAGGTATTAAATTGATAAATAAATAAATAAATACGCCTGACCTTAGACTGCGGCTCGGCGCGGCGATATCGCAGGTAAAATTGGCCCGCACACGTCCACTCTACTTCAATGTACGGACCGGACTCTCTTTCAATAAGTGTGAGATTTTAGAAAATGGAGATAACAAAAAAGAAATACGGTCGCGCATTGAACAAGCTCGAAGAACATTTACAAGCATGAAAATTTTTTTACCAGATCCGACCTAAGCCTCAATCTACGCTTACGAATGATACGATGCTCCGTATCCCCAACCCTTTTGTATGGACGCAAATGTTGGACTATAGAAAAAAAATAGAAACCTTCGACGCATTCTACATATACCCTGAACAAAAAGAATAACAAATGCCGAAGTATTCCATCGAATGAAAACTGATAAAGATCTTGTATTAACTTTGAAGGAAAGAAAAAAACAATATTTTGGGCATGTTATTCGGGGTAGTAAGTACGAAATAATCCGCTTAATTATCAAAGGGCAAATTTAGAGGAAGAGGCCAGTAGGGAGACCGAAAAACTCTTGGTTAAAAGATATCTGCTGCTGGCTTGACTGCAAATCTATTGACATATTCAGAGCAGCAGTTCCCAAAACAAAATTAGCCGTATGGATCGCCAACCTTCGTAAGAAGACGGTGCAATTAGAACATTAAATATTGTTAAACAAGGAGACAATATCAAAGTTGACCATGATGTATAAAAAAGTTGTGACAGTGAGTATTTCTAGACAACAGTATAAGTTTCGGGAGTAAGATGCAACAACGGACTAATTATAGAACGTATATAAATATTTATCGCATTGTAGGTTTGAGTTGGTACTGACAATTTTGGTTTTCTGTTTAAGGTAGGTTGTAGGAATTGATAAATATATAACAATAGTCAGATAATTTTAATAAGCTTTCTATCTTTTCTAGGAAGACAAGTGTACTGGTTGAGTCAGTTTGGAGTGAGCATATATGTATGTGTGTTTGTGGGCGCGCTTACGTCTGTATCTATATACATATGCGTTTACTCATTGATCTCTTACTCCTAACTGATTCAGTCGTCCTCATCCACGCATGCACATTACAGTCTAATCTTATCGGCTTATCTTACATTACGGCCCAATAAACTATTTTTATTTAATTCACATACACAAACATGCACGCACGCGCATACACGAATGCATATTTGTGTGTGTGTGTGTGTGTGAATGCATTTCTTGGGCTTATTTCTAACATAATACGTTCTGTTGTCTATTGAGATGCTCTTAGTTTTTTTTGCTGATTTTGTTATAGTTAGTAACGACGCCATACAGCTGCAATACATACATGCCAAATATTTCTCTCTTTAACTTAATTAGTATCTTCGTGTCTTGCAATATGAATTCTTTGTCTACCAGTGGCTGCTCATGTTATCCGAATTCGTCTAGTTATTTCGATAGTTTATTTTTTTACCGAGTTTTACTGTGCCCGAATTGGATTAACTATTCTACATTTTATAAGATGCCATTATCAACTCTGAGTATTGCGTGTTCCTAAAGGCACAAATTGTCTTTCTTATGTTCATGGAGCGGCCTATTCCTTCGGATATCGTTCTAAATTTGCTTAACATTTCTTGTAATTTTTCAGAATTGGTACTGATCAGTACAATATATTCTCCTAAATGAGGCTGATTTAGGCACGTCCGATGTTTACATCTTTTTATCCTTAATTCAATTTCTTAATAGCGCCCTTCAAGACCAGGATAAACAATTTTTGGGGATTGCATCTTTTTGTCATAATCTATTTTTAATTCTAATTTTATCTGTGGTTTTTAATTATAACTGATATACTAGATGTTTGCCCCCTCCAGGATCTCCGAGACAGATCTCTTCCAAGGTGTGGGATTTGACATTCAATGTTCTACTCACCTAGAGTAGCATTCAGCTTTTTTAAAATTCGCTATATTTTGAGGGTTTAATAGGGGTATCTTCCAAGCTGATTAGATGGGTTGAAAGATGAGTTTGTAATATGGAGGGGGTACGAAAGATCACGGAATGATTGTGATTCAAATATGATTCCTCTCTAGAATAAGAGTTGATAGATTGTATAAGATTGTATATTTTTGCAATCCTGAATTAAGTGAAACTTAGCACACATATTTGAGTGTTGTTGATATTTTCTGAGACTAAATTCGTAAATGGGCAAGATCGACCAAAGGAATGAGAAAACGACTGTCAAATGTTTTAAGTTTATTCTAACATCTATTGGTCTCGCTAGATTTAGACATATATGCCTTAAACATCTACTTAAATATGGCCTAAAAGTGGCGGAAATTGAATAAAGGATGGAGGATATAAAAATATGAAGCATCAGCGTAGCCATGCGGTTGAAGCGCGTGACTGCGGTGTAAACAAATCTAGGTTTATTCCTGGGGATCGGATGTTGGGCGGGTGGCCTATTCAGTCACAGTGCTGCGTTCATTTGAACAAAGGGTAATAACGGAGGTCGTCTAAGGGGCTGTGTTTGCCACATTAGAGATGGTGTGCAACGATTGAGCAGTGAAGGCGAACATATGAGAGCCTTAATCTCCCAGTTCGCAGGTCGTGCTCCCACGCGGGGTGGCTGAACCCTCACCATTATATATAACTATGAATATGTATACTGAATTTTTGTTAGATGTATTACTCTATTCAAAAAGCAAGGTGACTGTTTAAATAAAACACGCTCTATTTATTTATTCGTCCCAATTTATTTTATGTCCTTCAAAGTAATCCTCTTCCATTGCGATATACATACGTCAAGATTTAATCCAGTGTTGGAAACACTTTTTTCATTCGCTTTTTTAGAATTTCCATCGTCGCTAACAAATAATGAATGTTGAGTTTTTCTGACAAATGTTTCAACTTCAAATCACTTAAAATCTGTTGAATTTATTGATATTCCATCATCTCCAGCAAGTTCTCTTACACTTAATTGGCGATTTCCTGACTTTGTTTCTAATGTTTTTGATATTTTCTTCGGTTATTGATGCCGACAGATCATTAGAACGAGGTTCATCTCCTTAAATACAGTTTTTCTCGATAAAGATTAATCACCGAATTCTTTCTGCGCCATTTTAAACGTTTTATTAGTATTAATTTTATTTTTAATACAAAATTGAATGCAACATCTTTGTTCAACAATTTATTTACACATTTGAACAGAAAGTAAACAAAGTAATGTGGCGTGGTTCTCGGCCCTTGATTTACACGCGGAGGTCCGTGCGTAGCAAACAAAGACAGCCTATACATTTGAACGGAAAGTAAACAAAGACAGCTGATATGAAGGTGGCATGGCCGACCTCTGAGCTCTTGATTTACACTTCTTGCCGAATGGACCACTACATCCGGGCAGTTAATTCAGTTAAAAATTTATACGTTCCCACCTTGCAAACATTTGAGGAAATGCGGGTAAAAATTTTTGCGCCTAGGCAACTCCTAGTATTAGACATTTTAAAAACCTAAAAAGGCAAAAGATTTATGTAAATAAACTGCTGTAACTTACAAATATGATAATTTGACATATAAAACTTAAATTAGGAGCTAATGTCACTGAACGTTGTTAAGAGAAAAGTTTTTTTTGTACTGACTTTTGTGGGAATTGCAAATTAAAAAGTTACGTTATTTTTTGAACAGAGTAGTACATCAAAACGTACATAACAAAATCTACCTTCGCCTAGATGGTCGTTTTTCTTTTTTAGCTTTCTTTTTCTCACTGTTTAACTCTTTTAATGCCTACAGTTTTTATTAACATCTATTCTTTTTTACTTTCCTTATCCTATAATAAGAAATAATGTAATCATGAAATTTGACCTACCCAGTTTTCACTTATTTCTTGGACGAATTACTATAGCCTACAGGACACCAAAAAGTTGGTTTGAGCCATTGGTTCGTGTTGTGATTATATATATTATATATCATATATTTATATATGATTATATATATATATATATTATTATATTATGTATTATCATATATATATATATTAATAGTTGTGTTGTATGTTCGTTTTGGTTTGTTTTTGTATATGTGTTTGTATAATGTAGTTGTGTGTAGATGTAGTTATTTAAAAGTAAGTTGTGGTCGTGTGTTGTGCCTTGATTTAGTGTGTGTGTGTAGTATATATGTATAATTATAGTAATATAATATGTGTATGTATATGGTGTATGGTGATTGATTGTTTATTTTGAATGGACATATATCGGGAGTTAATTAGTTAAAATTATAGTTCATTTGAAAATTTGATGAATGGGGTAAAATTGTAGCTAGTATGAATATAGTTTTGATATTATATTATAATTTAAATATAAATAAATGATTTTGTAATAAATTGTAATTAAAATATATAATTTAATATAAAATTAAATTAGATAATGTATAAGTTGTTAAGTAAAAGTTTTTTGTGTTTGTGTGATTTGATTAAGTGTGTGTTTGTGTGTGTGTGTGTATAAAATGTTTGCTAGTGTGTTGTTTGTTGTTGTTGTTGTGTGTGTGTGTGCTAAGTTTTATTAAGTTGTGTTTGTTTGTTTTATGTAGTTGTAGTGTGTTATTGACTACAGTTTTAATTTTGGGAATTAGTAGAACAAAAGTGTTTGATTGGTTGTGTGTGTGTGTATTGTTATTTTTTTTATTATTATTATTGTGTGTGTGTGTTTGTCAGTAGAAAGAATATCTCAGAACTGTGACTGAGCTTAAATTTAGGATATCAGTATTGAGGTAGACGATTGGAGCTTTTGTAAAATGCGACCGTTTGGTAACAAGGTCAAAATCGGTCGAAAATCGGTCGAAAATCGGTCGCAAAGCGGTCGCGAATCTAAACAGTTGAAGATACAAAAATTTATGAGAATAAAAATGATTTGTATCATGAGATAAATATGAATTTAAAATAAAAGTCGGTAAAATAGGAACTCGAAAAAAAAATTGAAGCTCAGGATTTTTAATATACCGGGTCTTTTTAAATTGTTTCGGAAAATTTATATTACCGCATAGATCAGACCGTGACGAACAAAAATTACGATGAAATTTTTGATCCGAGGTCAAATAAATAAGTTATAGCCGATTAAAAATTAATTAAACGGACCAATCAGCGCGCTCGGAGCTAGCCGACTGCGGGAGAACGGGGACGCAATGGGAAGGTCGTGCGGCCGAGCTCGCACGTTTACCTTCAGTGACGTAGCAAAATTGTAGGTACGAGTCAATTATTGTCTTGTACTGTTTATTTTAATCAGCTATCGAGTGTTGGACTCGCGCCTCGTCCTTTTTTAAAATAACAAGTTCCAGGACGAGAGCAGGGTAGGGCCGAGACGATGGACCCGGTTTAATATATAATAATAGGATAAGGAAAGTCGTGTGATGTTCACACCAGATTTTTTTTATTGCAGACGCTATCATGTCACGTCTTTTTTTTTATGCCTCCCAGTGTGTGTGTGTGCTGGTACGTGAAGATTTTTTAGACACAATAACTGACGTCATTCTTATTGTATTTAAATGAAATATTGTACATACATTTATATGGTCAACATCTCGACTAATTTCGTTAATAGGAAAATTCGACTAAAGGAGTGGGGGAAATGACCTTTAAATATTTTTAAATTGTTTGTAACTTCTACAGTTCTCGTCAAATGTATGTCCCTTGGGTATCTATCTAGGTAAAGTCCAAAACTGGAAGGGTTATAAGGAAGGAAATGGGGAGATTTGACTATAAATATCGTTGGTTTGTTTCGTAACTCACATTAAATTAGATTTCAAGTCACTACTATACAAAATCGGTCTATCTTTGGAAATTATACACAAAGGATATTTTAAAATTTACCTTTTACATTGTTTACTAACTTTCTTGTCGTCTCTGTTTATTTCATCAAAAAACTGTTTTCGTTTATCTTATTAAGAAATCTATTTTTTGGCTTTTGTGAAAAGTTAGTAGTATGTTTCACCTGGTTTGAATGTTTCTAGCGTTTCTGCCGCGCATAGTCGACTGCTAAATTTTGATCTAATTTTTTTCTCTCTTTTATACATCCATTTATTATTCTATAATTGTGATAGTTGTGAAATTGTCAATCTGTACTTCGTATATTCTTGGATACATTTTCAGTCAAGTTGCGCATTATGACGCACACATTAATGTCTTGGTCAACTGATTTAAAAATAGTGTTTGTTTATTTACTAATTTTATTTATGTGCTCCTTCACCATTTCATTTTATATTTCAGAACTAGTCTACTTAATTTCTTTTTGTTACATTTTTATCTCATTTTGGTAAAAATCTTTTAAATGTCTGTTTACGTTAAACACATCTGAAATTATGATAAAATTAATAATCAGAAAAATTTAAACATTAATTTCTTAAATTTTTAGTTAGAATTATTAAAGAAATTTGTTTATTTGTATGAAATGTTTATTCACACTAATTTATTAATAATGAAATTGTTCCTAAGTGGGAAGATAAACAGTAGGAAGTTTAAAATTTTAAAAATTAAAGTTTATATTGGTAACATATGTGTATACAGTGGTATTAACATTCTGAAGCACCATGTATTGATTATACATGTGATTAAGTGTCCATAGTAACGGAATAAGTTGCAATACACACAAACCGACATTCATTGTCAGCTATTTGGTGTACGCGTTCTAGTACGTTTCGACAAAAAAAAACGAGCATGACTTGGAAGTGCGGCCCGCTAGATGTATATTTCCACATGTCGAATCACTACAAGAAACTGCGATGTGTGAAAAGCGTTGTAGACACCTCTCCTCCAACAGGTTACCGCGAAAAGGGGCAGCAACCAGGGAGGCAAAGCAGGTCGTCGTCGAGGGCAGAAAAGCGCAGGCTCTCTGCCTCCAAATCGGTGTCCTCGAATTACTCCGATCGGTGCTCCATTCTAGCGGCCACTGAAATGCTGATCACTAAATGGCATCGTTTGCAGCCTCCACAGCGGCACGAGGGGTCACAGGAGAGGAGATGTCGTGAGACACGACTGCCTCAACAAACCCAGCCCGGCCAGCAGGTCCCAAAGCTTGCCTCCGAGGCCGCCCACCAGAAGGAAGCTTTCAGACATGCCTAGTCCGCACCAGGTGAGAGCTGCTTTTAGAAATATGTTTGGGAAGTCTCTTAAGACAATACATTTTAATATCATAATTGTAGACTATGAATAATTTGATAAGATTTCTGAGGCTTGCGTGTAGTACTGTCAGAATTATTTTGTGATTATTAAGTGACCACACTCTAGTGAGATCAATAATTGTTGGAGTTGCCCACTTTATCTGGACAACTCTCACCACTGTTATCCGAAATTATTTAAAATATTTGTATTCTTTTTAAGCTTGGTCATCCAACATTTTTTGATTAAATTGTGCGATTTTTTATTCTTAAATATCTTCATTGCCGCTATTGTTATTTAGTCAAATTTCAAGAATATCGATTTCAGTGTGCGAGCTTTCATTTTCTTCATCTTGTTTCATTGATAGGTTTTGCGCCTATTCTATTTTTCAAATTCTCATCAGCTAATAATTTGATGTTCCCAGAAAACCATAGTTTGCCCTTTTATTTTAACAAACTTAAATACTTTTTGTTTCCAATCTTTTTATAGTGCTATTCGTTATACAGGAGGTGAGGATGTAATACACACTTTTAATCAATAAAAAAATTGTGAATAATTTTTTTCAGCGTTGAATATGTTCTATTTGACTAGTTCTCCACATCGGTCTTTCCAGCTCTGAAAAACTTTTATGGTCTTATCAGAAGAAGGACCTTTCTATAAAATTTTCCCAATGCTATTCAATGTTTAATATTCTGTTTCGGCCAGCAAAAAACAAAAGTATCTAGAGACTTGACAGGAATCTCACTATCGCTTATAAGCTCTAAGTCGCCGCTTTAGTCGATCTCTGAAATATGTTTTGTCGGTTTTACTGTTTGTCGTTTAGTAATATCACCCTCTCTGCATAAAGTTCTAGAATTATTTTTTCTACTGGAGCCTTCAATATTTCTTTCACATAATCCATTGCAAGGGTCTTCTTCCCGAAATAATATCTACCATCATAATTTGAGGAACCCTCTTTCATAAATTTAAGTTGCGGCTCGGTTTTACTGCTCCTCGATGTAGGAAATTTATATTTTCTGTTGCATTAGTTTGCTTTGAGTCAAATTTCATTCAGTGGTATCGCATACTGTTTTTTAATTGGTTAAACGTTTTCCACATTTGCATTTGTATTTTGTATTTGTCTTGTGGTTTACAAACTACCAGGCTTTTAGCTTATGAACTGTACCTTCTTTAAATTTTTCTCCTCAAAGAGTACCAGCGGAAATGCTACGAGGACTGACCGGTTGGTATAGAGTCAAAATTTGATATGGATTCTTTATTGTGATCGATTTAAAGGGTTTTGGCTGAAGTTTTTTAAAAAAGTGTTGGAGTGCTGAGTTGACTTTTGACTTTTTAGACCTTAATTTCTTGAAAACGGTGACAGATGGAACCACATACTAAACAGCGTTAAGTAGGCCTTGGGGTGTACTTTCGAATGATGTATATAGTTTTGATATGACTAGCCTATTTGACCGGTTTTCGGAAATAGTCAATTAGTTTTGGGCCCAAAAGTCACTTTAGAGACCGCGAACCAGAACAAAGTACCATTGTGAGAGAACACACTTAAGCGTAGTTTGAAAAAATCGTCTCGTCGGAACATGTCCAAAATTGGCGATATGTAATGTGATATTACGTCTTGATTTAAGTACTCCAGAGAGTTGTTATCGTCAGGAAGGGCTTTCTTGGATGCAGGAGATATAAGCGGGGTATAGTAGTTTTGAAGTTAGACGGTTAAGGAGATTCGTAATAGTTGGAATGACTAGAAGTGAACAATTTTTAATGAAAACTCATTTATTTCATCAAAAGTCAAACAAATACTTGATTATAATATGGTTGCTTATAGCACTTCAGTTCATTACATCCTCGTCATCGTTCTTCACATAGTCATTACCAACCATAACCTCTTCATCTTCATCCAACTGCTCGACGTCAGGTACTCTAAATCTTCGGCTTCGTCAACGCGAAACTCATGTCCAAAAAACACAAGAATCGCGGCTACATGTGAACAGCAACCAATTGTCAGCAGTCCTGAACGACAAGTGCATTGCCATCTAGTAATAGCCCTCCATCCAGTCCTCTCAGAATCATACTTCCCGTACGCTTTCCATTGTTTGGCACTGCTGTGTGCTGATCGAAACACTGCCCGAACGAAGTCGTAGCCGGTCGTAGTTGGTCTGCGTCCACTTTCTCGAAATTCATATCTGCTGCTACTACACGCCAGTTCTCTACGTCGGTGAGTAGTAGTTGGAAGCATAGGTTGTAGATTGCATCCATGTTGAACACGTTTGGATCCAAAACACCGAGGGACTGATTGGGAGCAACTCCATCGAGAAACTGGAACTTCTGCTTTAAGCATCCATTTACTCGTTCGATGACTTGACGAGTCTTGGTGACAAATCGTGTGATATTCGCTCGATCAGTGGGCACTTGCTTACCGCTTGTGTCGAGGACTGGTGTGAAGGCGACAACAATTAAACCGTTAGTTGTCGTTACAAGAAACGGACTGACGAGTGGTTTCTTCTTCTTATGGCAGATGTACAACTTTCGCTATTGGATGTTGTCTGTGCACTTTTAACATTCAACGTAAGTGTCGTCCGCCACCAAATACAAGAGTGACCATCAGGGGCCACCATGGGGTTAAACAGAGCATGGGTCAATTCAGTGGTGTTCTCTTAAATCAGCTCCTTGGAGAGAGTGTCTGGATTGAATTTTGGCTCCAAGTCCTTCATCAACGCTGCATGAGCACTTTGTATGTAGTGACCGACTTGATCATCGCTTTTGAGACGAAATTTTTGAGTAATTTTGGTTTGTGACGATCTAAAACTCACTTTGTTGAGATACACGCCAAGTGCTACTTCTTTCTTATGAGTCTTGCTGCCGATCAGATGCTCCAAAGTCATCGAAATCTCGACGAAGTCTTCTTTGCCGAAACCAGTCAACGCTTTGGAATCTTCTGTTGAAAGTGACTTCATGTCCAAGAAACACTGAGCCCCAACTGTAGTCATTGTTTGTCTTTGAGCGTCAAGAAAAAACTTCCGATTCGCCGGCGTCATGACTAACTGGTGCCGCGACAACCAGTGCTTCGAGTGCGCTTCTTGAAAGTCGTCCACCGTTCTCTGAGTGGTTGATGCACACACGATTGTCAGGTTTGACGACAACTTCTTTCACTTGCCAAACTTCGGCGATTCCCGTTGCACTGATACGCGTCAGTCCAGTTGTTTGTGGATACACATAATATGTGATCGTTTCTGGCCGTCGGCACATCAACATGACAGTTTTGATCATCACCACTATCAATCTGTGTGTCACTTGTCGTCGCTGGTCTTTTTTGAGGGAGTCTTTCGGCTTCTTCACCGTTTTTGAGAAATTGAGATCCAAAAAGTCAAAAATCAACTCATCACTCCGACCCTTTTTTGAAATTTTTTTAGCCAAAACTCGTTAAATGGGCCACATTGAAGTGTCTATATCAAATTTGACTTTAGGCCAATCGGCCGGTCCTCGTAACATTTCCACTGGTACTTTTTGGTGGACCTTGACTAGTTTAGCTTCTTCGCATTATCCTAGCGCGCATTTTGGAGATTTAGCTGTCTAGGTTTCCATTTCAGCCACTGTATACTTTTACAGTAGATCACATTTTGTGTTTTATTTTTCATTGCTATTGATAATTTTCCTTGTGTTGCATTGCAGTTAAGAGCCCGTATTACTTCTATACATTGAATTATTTTTCCCCTCTGGTGTGTCCTTTTCTCCCTCAATATTAGGGAAGTCTGAAGTTTTCCAGCAATAATTGTTTAGATATTTCTATTTAAATTATCCAGAATTAGCAATATTTTCTTCAATCGCTTCTAGACTAGGGACGATTATTTATTCTCAAGAGCAGTTTCTGCCATCTGTGATTTAAATTTAGAGCACGTGAATGTTGAAAAGCTTGCAAGTCACAGTTGACGGTTGAAAATATTTTTTTGGAAAAATTAACTGATTTGAAGTCAAACTAAAGATATTTTTGGGGAAAATTTAAAACAAATAATAATCACCGATCTGGATGATTTTTGTATTCATTCAGACAATGCGATCTTGAAAGCTACATTCCACAATTTAAAGCTTGCGGAAAAATTAAAGCATTCATTATTGTTAACTTTTGCCTTTGTATAGTTCCGATGGACAGCCATGCTTATTAAGACTATTTTTTATGTGCTTTAAAACAGATGAAATTTCCATCGTCCACCCGAAATACAACGATATACTTATATTGTCTGGAACAGCCCTATCCAAAAATATAATATTGGGTTGATTGAGACCATTGCTCGTATCAAGCTTTATGAAGTTTTTTATGCGTTTTCTGCCAGTTTTATGCAATATCAAATTTTTTAGTTTACTCAAGTAGAAGTGGATACGCTAGTCGGTGCATTAATCCAAAAAATCTGTAGCTTTTAAGGGATGGTTACAAAACAAAAAATTTTTCGATGACACATTTTCTTCTACTTGTGCGTTCTGTTGTTGAGTACTGTTCACAGCTATGTCACTGTCAGTGTCCGAGTCCGGTTCACACACAAGTGACTTTTTAGTATTTTGTTTGCAATTTCTGACCATCTATTGAACGACAAAAACGTTTTAATCATTTATAGTTGAAATTAGGTAAACCTGAATCACATCTGTATTTATTGACCTCAGAACGTTATTTGGGGATATCTACATTCAAACCCTCAAAGCCTATTAACAGTAGATATTGGTCTTTAAAAGCAAAATATTTACTTGTGGATTGAAGAGAGTGAATTTCACTAAAAGTTGTTTATTATGTAGTACACTTAATAACGGTATTAAAAGAAATGATATTAACAGTAAAGTATAGCAAGTTATAATTAGAAAGAGATGCTTAATATTTTTTTTTCATTTGTAGCTTACCCACTATCACTTAAGTATTTAACAGGATTGAAATCGATCACTCTTTTGCGATTGGTATCAATTCGGCTTCTTGTACCATAATTTCAGTTTTTTACTTCTATTTATATTTGCTAAAATGTTGCAAACATTATATATTTTAGAGAAATGTGTGTGTGTATGCGAGCGTGAATTTTAGAAAATTATCAACATTCGGCCTTTACTCTGATGCTATTATCAAGAGAGATTTGAGTAAGTTTTTTACTAAGGAGTCTCAATCTGCAAATTTCCCAAAGAGAACTATGAATCATAGAAGAAAAGTATCCTTTCTGTGCTCTATTTCACTATTTATTAAGTGGCGAAGCGAAGCGGAGTTCTGTTTTCACCAATCGACAGGTGATCAAAAAGGCTTGTTTGTTAGTGATTTTGAAACTGATTGGTCAAAGGTCAGGGTTAGTTTGGGAGACTGCTTCGCCACTTCGCTATGCGTTGCAAGCTTTGCAGGTTTATTGGATCAGAGGTCTAGAAAGTCTAGAGAGGAGGGTAAAATAAAGAGAAAAACAACTAAAAGAAATAAAAAAAAATGGTAGCCAACATAAAGAAGAAGGAAAAGAAAAAATTGAGGCAGAATAAAAGTTTAGCAGAAAATGCTGAAAGTTTGGTAAAGTTCGTTTGTTTGGAAGAGCTATATGACTGATGATATCATCTTATTTTGTTCCAAGTGCTTTATGAATAATTCTATTGGTGAAATTGGAGTTTTTGATTTTTATATTACTTTGTAAATAAAATTTTAAACCTGGTTTTCACTTTTTTGGCTTTGATTTGTCTAATATTCAGAAGATTTAACAGAGTACTAAAAAACATCACGGTTTAATTAGAGCACAGATACTGAAGAATCCCCAGATTGTCTTATTAACCACCATTTTTAACCGAATCCTCAATTTGTCATACTTTCCTATACAAGGAAAACAGGTTCGGGCAAGCCATCGCACTTATCTAATTCTAATAGACCGATAAGCCTGTTGTTCTAAAAGCTTCTTCTACAAACTTCAAGAATGTTTTAGACCTTAATACCAAACACCTAATTTGGATTTATAGGGAGATCAATTCACAGTACAAGTCTACCGAATCGTTAACTCGATAGGCAAGAGTCTTGAAGAGAAAAAATTTTACAGTGCCCTGGGCTCTTTTTTATATGTCCTATATACCTTTAATATCCCTGAAACCAAAAATATACAATGACACAACAGAAGCTTCACAACATCTGCAGGCATACTTAAACATTTGAAGTGAATAGACAGACCTATAAAAAATCAATTCTATCTATAAGCAAAATCGACATAGATGGATTTAAGCTTAAGCAAATGTATCTACTGACTCCTCGAACATAAATCAAAACCTTTAATTGAAAGTAAGGTACTGCCACATAAAACAATACTCAATCTGGATTATGAAATCTAGCTCTGGCGTGTGCCAAAAAGTTTAGTATAAATATTATACAACGAACATAATCTAAAATTCTTCGAGTTTGGTTTAGCAATCGAATCTTAGATGATGATCTAAATATTTCGTTTGTGGTAGACTTAATAGAGAAATTAGCGACATTTTACTTTGCGAGGTTACTGGACTATGAAAACAATCTCGTTCAACAACTCTTCAATCCGTGGCTAACTCAAAGGTTGGATAAACAGCTGCTTAGTGACCTTAATTTCTATATGTCACATAATTACTTAATATTCTTAATTGCAATATAGTAGATTGTAAATTAGCGAAAATAAAATTTAAAAAAGTTCCAGGTCTCTAGGCTGAAATTCTTGAATCAATTGAATGTTATTGGCTGTAGATGCAAGTCTTTGTTTAATATAGTCTACGAAGATATTCGACAAATGTTCGTTTTTTGAGAACAATACCTCGTAGAGGTTTTGGAATGCTCTTGTGTACTATATCGAATCCTTTCAATATTATCCAATGTATCAACAGTACGAGCACGACCAGACCTCAAAATATATTGAACATTACCAATTTCTGTAAATTCACAAATAGTGTTAATACTGGACACATTATTGTGACCAAGAAAATTGCATTTGCTTCTGTAAAGTAGTAATAATTGATAAATTACTTTGGTAAAACGTTTTGACTGTACACGTTGAATGCACTGTTGAATCGTGAAACGTTCCATAATTAATTTAGCATTCGTTCTCTACATAATTTCTAACAATACCTATATTCAGAGAGTAGGGAAATTCAAATCAACAAATTGTCTGTCTATTTCTATCTTTGTTGTTTTTAATTGAATTTGGGTTCATGATTTTATGAATTTCCAGTTGAAAATCTATGAAGTACTATTTTTTTCCAAATACTTTTAGATGTTTACCAGATGTACATACGTCGAGTCATTGTGTGAAGAAAACTTACTTCCAAGCATAAATACATCTTGCAGATCCATGTTTCCTTAATAGTTGAGTATTTTGGTGGCTACTTCAAGGTCTCGCGTAGTACTATCCGATTGTCTTCTAGCACTCAATTTAAAACAATAATTTTATGTACATTTTCAATCTCTTTAAATCTCCACCGCAGCCTTTCAGCAACGCTTTATGGAAGATCCACTAAGTAGGTTGATGATTCGACTTTGCAGAACGGCATTAAAGTCGGTTTAAAAAGCCATAATTATTTTGTAGACATAGCGTTCACAGCAAGAACGATAGTTTTCTGGACTTTTAGAGAGATATGGTATAATACCTACCTTGCTACTGGTGGGGATTTATAACGTCGTACTAGTACTACCACGTGTTCCGAAGAGGTAAATTACTATAATCTTTGCAGTCTTTTTGAAAGACAAAAAAAATTGCACAATTTCTCCTTCCTGGCTATTTCTTTGACACTTACAAGGCGATTCAAATATAACCGGGACTGTTTTTTTTTTGTAAAAAAACGAATTGCCAAAGACTTACTTGCACATATCAGTCTGAAACGTACTTCTCTCCGGAGTCAATACATATTATCTAACGTTCTACAGGCATTTTGATGCTCTTTTCAAAAAAGACTTAGTTGGTGGTGTATCCACTTCCGAACATTTTGGATGACGGTGTCGTTGTCCGCAAACCGCATGCCTTGCAAGTCTGATTTGAGGCTTCCGAACGAGTAGAAATCACTTGGGGCCAAATAGAGATCGTACGGTGGGCGTGACAGAAAGTTCCATTTCAATTTCTGGAGGGTTTCCATTGTTGTTTTGGCAGTATGGGGCCGTGCATTGTCTTGAAGGAAGACTACCCATTTTACACTTGTTTTTCTCTTGGATCGGATCTGAGTAATAAGCTGCATTGACTGTTTTGGCATCTGTCAGAAAGTCTACTATGGATAACCTCCTGTCAGTCCCAAAGAACGTTGCTACTTCTTTTCCTGAGAACTGGTATGCCGCTACTCGCGTGATGACTGTTGAGACTCAGGAATAAAGTATCCATCACTTTCGTCTTTAAATTGCGCACCATTTTGTTCACGTCCGTCAAAGTGCGTGGTACCCACCATTCATTCACTTTACAGTAGTGCAGGTAGTTTTACACAATGTCTTCTACACTACTAACACTGATGGGCAGCATTGCTCCAAGGTTTTTGATAGTGCTACTCCTACTCTCAAGAATAAGCGCGTCTGCACGATCAATATTTGGCTTGGCGATGGATGTTCGCGGCCGATGATCATGCGGTTCATTCTCCACACACTCTCTGCCCTCTTTGTCCTCTACACTACTCGAGAAATTTGATCACAATGCGTTATTCAACGCTCCGCGGTATCTTCTGTTCTCATGAGTCTAGCAACTTCCAAACAGGACTGACCAGGTTCTAATCTAAACAAGAGTGAGGGTGGAGGTTGTGGTTCTACTCTCTTAAAGTGACACAGCTGCTGCGCAGTGCGGCTTGTTTATACATAAATCTGTCTCGGTCATATTTGAACCACCTTGTGATTTATGAACATGAACGTAAGTGTTGTTTATAATGGAGTGTATTCGACTCTTGATAAGGTTGTGTTTTAGTAGAGCTTTTCTTTTTGTATTTTGTACAATATAATCTTCATTCTTTAGCATTTGTTCTAGCATGTCACTTAACAGAAGAAATTATTGTTTGGTGTGTTGATTATTATTAAGAATTATGTGAAAATGAACAATTAATATAATAGATTTATACAAATGTTGGATCCATATAAAATCCTTTACGAATTTTTCTAATCGGTGTGTATCAATTTGTTTTTAGTTGGACACCCCCTCTGTCAGAAATAATAGTTGTTCGGGAGAGGTGATATCTACGAGATCACAAGTGTTCTCTAGGATTACTCCTTTTTTGCATACATTGGTAGTATTAACATTAATGAGGTAAACTTATAATTATTGTATAAATAGCGACTTAAGTTAATTTTTGGTACTATTTGGTAATCTTTTAGAAATTTCCATTTATTAAATGTGGCCTTTTTAATTTTTTCAATAAAAATTGAGACTAACGTAATATTTGTCTTGATATTTTTATTTTTTTTTCGCTGCTCGAATTTGAATAGCCATTTAATACCTACTTACTTTTATGGAAATGCACATTGTAAGTAAAATGCTGTATAATAGGTCGGAGCGAGAGTTTATCCACCAATTTAATGGTCAGTTTTTCTTATACTACAAGGTAGGGTAAAATTGTTTTCCTCTTTTTCAGGTTGAATAAGGAAAAACGATATGAGGTATACAAAAATTATTTTACAGAATTAAACCACTGAACTAGAATTGTGTTTTTAAAGAGGATATCGGTTAAATGTTGTCCTTCATTTCCGCAGCATCGTTGTAATTTTATTAAGAATATTTGCTTTACTTTTTCCAATTTATGTTGAGGAATACATCTGATTTCTTGACGTATTGCATTTCGTAGGGCTTGGAGGGTCCTAGCGTGATGTAAACCTTAGTCTTCAAATATCTTTATAGGAAGAAGTTATATAGGGTGAGATCCGGTGGGCAGGCTGACCAAACAACATTGAGAGATTAAGCGCCCAGGAAGCATCTCCTGCAACACTTGTAGCGAAGCCTTTGTTGTGTCGAAACGTGACAACAACGCGTGGACAGCAAAAACCCTCTGTTCGTTTGTCTACGACATTCTGGATAGTAAGGGCCCTTCTAAGCGAAACTTCTTGACCACCTGCATCTAACAAAATCATTTTTCCCACCCTCGAACCATTATTTTCTAATTAACCTTCCTTTGAAATTAGGGAGTGTTTTGCCCCACCCATTACAAATTACTCCGAATGAACAAAGTGCTTATATTCTAAATCAATTTGACAGTAGAACGAATTCAGATCAGTAAAGTGCATGTTGACGAGCAAATAGTACACATACTTTCTAGAATTTGAATTACTATTTCTATTTTAAGCAGTTTCACCCAAATGTGTATTATAACTTTTTTAACTTTTAAATTTATTTATAATCTGTACTACAAGTTACAATAAGTAACCAATTTAATGTATCTAGAACAATCTTCCAGAATCTGTTCTTTGACAACTTTCTATTTTGCTATAATTTTAACAATAAACTGTTTTATGTCTTAGGGTCTTTGCAGAGTTAAAGTCTGTTAAACAGGTCAAACGGAACACATAATTTAAATCTGCGTCTTGCTGACCATCTTATTAAATTTTCAGCCAATCTGTTGGGATGGTCTCTTAACCATTCTTCATAATTCTGAGATTAGGTGGTTTTATCTTATTTAACAGTTCCCATTTGGAGGTTACGAGTAGTGAAATTAATTGGCACGTACCGAGGAGCATTCATTATAATTTGAAGAATTTTAGATTAAAATCTTCCTAAGATCTCGATATTGGAAATGGATGCAGTATCCAACAGTTCCAGACGGGTTTTAGAACTGATTTGCACTAGTACTGTATTTAGAACTGGAAATTTGTTTCCTCCCTTTTAGCCGATAAAGCTTACTGAGTTGGAGTTCTGTTTCCTCTTCAGTGGAAATATATTTTTCATATTGCGCATTCATTTTCTTTATGTGGCTGTTTATTTAGTGACACTGCAGGGCAATTGCCTTTGCAATTGGTAAAGATAATGTAATTTGTTTTCAGGTTTGCATTAAATCGATGTTTATTTGAATCTGATAGCGGTATCATTCGTATTTGTTGCAGTAATAACATTGTTGATTGTATATAGGTTCGCAGTGTGTAGTAAATACAAAACATGTCCAAGTGCGCTGCCTTATGAGACTCCTCATTTAATTGGGTGAAGTGTTGTGAGTACTCTTTTGATTTTTAATTGGAAAGTTGCTAGCTTTAAGTTAGGACTTCAGGATTAGGAAAAAATTTTTCACTTTTGCATAACATCTTGGTATGCCAGGCTTTACCAAAAGCCTACGTTAAATTTAAGAAGGCTGCATAGTATTTTTTGTATTCCAATGTTATTGTGCGTATTTAGCTAAACAGGTTCGGCTGGCGATGTTAACTGCAAGTTGCCAACAAAAAAACATAAAAAATGATCGAACTACTTGCAGAAACAATAGATTTTCGTATTTCGTCAGTTTTATTTATGTTCCAACCCAAATGGTACCTCACTGGTTTACACGTTACGACATTGCTCTTTGTAACTAAATTCATGGTCGCGCAGATTAGCTCAACTGTAGCTCCGCCCACAGGATCTTTACAAATTACAACCACTCTAAATCGAAAGTCTACTAGGTCGGGGATCTTATTCCTGTTGGTGGAACAATGTGCTCCATAACCACTCCTTTCGGAGTGGTTAGTCTAGATCCCCAGAAAGTATTTTTTTACTTACAGTCGCTAGCCGCTTAGAATATATTACTATTAAGTGTACTGAAGAATTACTCAACTGTTATTTTTATGGAATGGCGTGGTGAGCAGTTACTGCGGAGATTTTAAGTGGACCTTACCAATTCTTTGTGATTACAATAGTTACTTGCAGGTATTCTTCATTACATTTATCGTGTTTATGGTGTTTTATAAATATTTTTTTAATTAACAGTGTGGTTCCTTCATGAATAGTACCGTCTAGATAGTTTGTGTGATAGGTTGAGAAGTTTGGTTGGGAGGTTTAAAATGTGCAAAATGACACTTTGAGATAAGAGTTATATCAATGTTGTGATTAATCACAAAAAAATTTAACTTTTTATGTATGCTTTAGCAGCCCGTTGGCATTCCGACATGCTATTTCGAGAAACTTGATCATTTTGTTAATTTGACGATTAATGAGATTAATAAATTTAGTGTTGTACCCACATGCTTTACAAGAATTTTTATCATATTATTCAACTTGGTCATTTTATTTGTGATTAGTAATTATGAGGGACTCCTTGTTTTTAGTACAGGGTGGTGCAATAGGTAAGTTAGATGAGATTTTCATTTTGAACCGGTGTCCCTAACCCCCTGACCACGAATCTACTGATAAAAAGTCTTGTAAGGTCGAATACAGAAGAAGTTTTTAATTAACTACGCTCCATTAAAAGTTGATTTTGTGTTTACTATTAGTGCAGCTTAATAAGCCATTTGACAAAAATATTTATTCGTATCATATATGATGGGATAAAAGGAAAATGCGAAAACAGCTTAAGCAACACACAGTTCGGCTTCAGAGCCGGAAAGGGAAGTAGGGAAACCCTACTAAGTCTAGCAGTTCTAGCAGAAAAATGCCTAGATATGCGACAAGACCTGCATATCTGCTACATAGACTATGAAAAGGCATTCGACAAAGTCCAACACCAACAATTGATTTACTTTCTACGGGAGCTCGGTCACGATGGGGAGAATATAAGAATTATACAGAATCAAACTGCAAAAATTAAAGTAGACAGTGAGCTAATCGATGAAGTTCAGATCAGCAGAGGATCAAGAAGGATATGGTAAAACGTCTAACTGCCTTGGAGACGTGGACCTATAAGAGAATGTTGAGGACTGCCTGGATACAGAGAATTACGATCGAAGAAGTTCTCCATCGATTAGGAAAAGAAACGGAATTAGAATCGACTTTGAAAGTTCGTAAATTGATGAAAGAGGGATCGTGGGCAAAGAAGAACTTCCTGGATTGATAATTTGAGGAATTGGTCCTGACTAAACAAAGAAAATTTGATACACAAGGCAAGAGATAGATGGAGTTATGCCATAATGATAGCCAACCTCAATAAATGGGACGGCACTTGCGGAAGAAGATTAGTGCAGTTTAATTAGATTTCAAAAAAGTTACTCTTTTTGCCTAGATTTCATGTACAATAAGAAAGTACAGCATAGAATACGAAACCTTATATGTTCTAGTGTACCGTATTAAGAGAGCATAGTTAATTATAAACTTCTGTCTTTGATTTTACAAGACCTCAGTAGATTTGTGGTCAGGGGATTAGGAACAACAATTTAAAATGAAAATCTCATCTCATGTACCCATTAGGACGGTCAAAATCACAAAATCTTAAGTTTCGCAATTTTGACTTTCGGGGCGGGAAAAAGCACCGCGCTAGATGAGAACATTTTTTTATCGGTGAAATCATGGTCAGGGGGTTAGACGCAACCATTTAATGAAAATCTCATGTTGCGTACCCATTGGGCTACCCTGTATGTTGTTATGTAGAAAATCATACTGTTGCTTGTTAATGCACGCTTGGGCATAACTAATATTGGGTTGCACAGTCGGTCTGGTCTAGTATAGTTAGTTTTTCTGTAGATATCTATTTTAACATGAGAAACGTGGTTGGGTAAATATTTTTTAATAAGTCTTTATATATAGAACAGCTCTTGTAATATACGGATGATTGTTCTCCCAAAGTACACATTTAACATATGGAAATTTTTATTATATTTTTTGGGCATTGTTGATGAGCATGATCCCTCGTGAATTTAACGTATCGTTACTTGTGATAACAGTATTTTTTAACATTTTTTTTGAGCGCGGTGGTTGGTATTTGATACTGTACTGCAACAAGTAATTGTTGGCTGTTGTTAAGTCAATAGAGAATGTAGATAGTAGAATTTTATTTTTAGGTTGTTTAATATGTTTCCAACTGTATGACCATATTCTATTGCTTGTTTTAAATCATTTAAATTGATTAAATAATGCATATGTGTAAGTATAACTTTAAAATTACTTTCTTCCTTCAGTTTAAATTTGTACAATTCATTGTTTAGCTTTTGTTACATTATGAATTTCTAAAAGCCACCATAAAGGCAACGTTACTTTGCAAAATTTACTGCTAATACCGGCGTTGTTGCTGTGCCGTCACGGTTGAGCAACGACCGTGTCCAATGTGCGGGCTGCTGCCATTTGGACACCCCCCCTCATGCTTGCAAACGTGCGAGGAATGGAACAGGTTGCAATATTTTAAAGGATACTCAAACGGTCCTAGCGCTACATGAAGACTTCAGAACAGGTACCGGATATACAAATAATACGCAGTGGGGCAGCAGGGGAAGTCAAGTTACCGAAAGCAAAGTTTTCCAACTTTAAATTTAAATAAAACAAGTTGTGTATGAGATATCGTTAAAAAAATTATTCATTTGAAAGAGTATTCGATTATATTATATATAGAATATGATATCGGTCAAATGGTTGCCGTGGCTTCGCTGGACGCCATATATCCGAGAGGTCTAATATTCGATGATTCGACAGCATAAATAGAGTTCAGTATAATTGACAGCATTGATTATGCTGACTTAAAGCATCAATTGTATACGATTTATTCGCATAGACCCACGATTTAACGTAGCTCCACAAGAAAAAGTCTAATGGCGTTAAATCACGCGATCTCGGTGGCCAGTTGACATCGCCGACCACGCGCGAGTTATTCATGCCGTCAAATTTGTCGTGCAGAAGATCCATTGTTGCTGCGTCTTGTTGGAATCACATGTCGTTGAAATCCATATCTTCTAATTTAAGTAAAAAAAAATTGATTATCATCGACCTGTACCTCTCGCCGGTGACAGTTATGGCGGTGTCCAGCTTCATTTTAGAAGTACGGGCCATTTACCCGCCGGACCAAAACCCACATCAAACAGTGACTTCTTTTGGATGCATTGCAACTGATGGGTCTCATGTGGATTGTTATCTCCCCAAATGCGACAATTCTGATTGCTGACATAGCCATTCTTCCAAAAATGGGCCTCATCGCTGAACATGATTTTCAGGGTCCACTTCCAACTGCTCCAGAGCACAGTAAACGAATAATTGAATTTTGTACGGGTGCCGGTCCAAAATTCGCCAAGTTGAGGCCTGAGCAAAGTCAAGTTCTTGGACGCGACGAGAAATTGACTGCCTCGGGTTATTCTGCACACTCTCGTTCACTGCAGCAATGTTTTCTGCAGACCTTACGTTTCGACGACGTACGGGTGTTGTTTGATTGTTTACTGAACCGTTTGATCAAATTTTTCCACCAAACGATGAATAGTCGACTCATCAGGACGATCATGTGCACCGTAAAGATCACGTAGCGCACGGAATTGAGCACTCATTTTGATAGTAAAGTTTAATTATCTGCACGCATTGTTCATTACTGTAACTTTCCCTGATGATTTGCTCAACATTAGTTACTATAACTTCCAAATTTGCACCTTTACCAACCTGACCACTGTACATTGTCAAAGTTTAAGCGCCCTAAATTGAAAACCCTGGTTATCTCTAGCACACTCCGTTCGACTTGAGCAATATTCAACTTAGTATTCTAGACTGTTTGATTTGCTACTGAAACAGTTGACCAGAGCTGCAGTCAAACATTTGTAGATTGCCACAACATGACATTCGACTTCTACCAGACGCTTCTTTTCCCATGATCTTGCCCTGTATATAAGTCGTAGTAGATTGTAGTTCACTCATGATATATCCCAGATATTGGAGTTTTCTTTCTTTGACTGATTTTAATTTCCTTACTCCTTTATGTTTCTCAGTACCAGATTATGTCATTCTATACACGTCCAAATTGATACTTTACCAAACCTGACCACTATACATCTAGTCAAGTTTGTTTAGTGCGGCTTGATTTAACGTCCAACCCTTTATATGCACCCAATAGAACTAGGTAAGGACTTGTTTAAATATCTGCTTGGCAATTAACAATTATATATCTGAACAAGAGTAGTAGTAGAAAAGAAAACTTTTGTTCTAGCTGTAAACATTTAGATTAAGACCAGATGCTAACGCAATAATTTCCTTATTTTTGAAAACGTCAATGCACTATTTATGGTGTATATGTATCCACGTAGTTTTTTTAAATCTTTAAGTTACCTTTTCAAAAAAATTATAAATTTATTTTGTGCATAAAAGAGTTTTCATGAGTTTCAAAGCAAAATAGTAATTGATAAAGGCGAAAAGTATGATGTTTGAGAAACCTAAGTGCCAAACGATTGTGAATTAGAAGGTGAATACCATACCTTTATGCAATTAGATATCTAAAACTAACTTGATATTGTGGGTTCGGTTGCAATTTAGTTATGAGAAGCCCAAACTAGGGCTCCAGAAGTCAAGGTAAATTGGTGATAAAAGATGGCTTTCTTTCTAAAAGATATGTAATCAATCCTCATGAGGGAGTATAGTGTCTTTCTGTTTTTGGTTTATTTTGGATTTTTTTTAATATTCGTTTTCTATATCAGCTTTCCATCCACGCTTATGTTGGAGTAAGTTGAGTCCTTCAAAAATAACTCTTATAAGGATTACTACTTTAGTGATACGTTTAGAATCGAATAAGTTGGCATTTTTTCTGATAGATTGGGTACGTAGAATTCAATGGTGAAACCAAAATCCCGAGTGGTTTCATCTATGGATGGAAGGACAAGATGAATCCGGAGTGGCATTGCGTAAAATTTGTTTTTCCCGGCACCAGTAGTCAACATCAAAAATGCAACCATCTCAAGTCAAATAAGGTCTTCTTGTCGTCTTATTCTCATTAATTCATCAACTTTCAAATTATTTAGTACCAACTGTTTGAAAAATTCAGTTTGCCTGAACTAGAAGTTCTCACAGAAAGTAATAATACAACAAATGATGAAGATCTACTTTGATGTACAATTAATACGTTTCTGAAATGAAGATGATGATTTCATGACACACATAGGCGGTTTAAAATATTATTCATAAGCATTTGTACAGTGCTAGTGGTGAGAAACAAGCCCATTTTAGCAAAGGCTATTCTAGATTTATCTAAATGCAGCTTTCTAGATGGAACCCTTCGGAGTTTTGGTTTTCACCATTGTATTCCAATCTATCAGAAAAATGCAAACTCATTCGATTATAAGCGTATCACTAAAGTGGTAATCCTTATTAGTTGACGATTTTTCGTAGTAGTATGTGATCTCATCAATAAACCGTATTAATTTCTGATGGGAAATGAAACAGAGGTGCTCTTCTGCTCTACTTTGATATTTATTCTAAACCTTTAAGATATCTATTTCAATTTGAAGGTTGTAGGAGACTGAGGGATTGATAATTTGGGAAACGATATACTGGACTTCTCATGCTTGAGGAATGTGATAATACTGACTATTTCTTAAAGTCTCAAAACGTGGAATAGGCATAGACAATAGCGAAAGAGCTTTTGATAAACTTGAGGATATTAAATCTTGGAACTTTGTGTAGCTTGAGCACTAAAGTGAGTTAGAGGAATTCTTCGTGGAAGTTCTAGTGTTTTTAGGAATCTTGCTCTCGTAAATTTCTCATCAAGCGGTTAAAGTAATGGAAAGGTTGGTGTCTTTGTAGTTGATATTATATGTCAGTGTAGATGGATGGAATTGAGTAAAAGCTGTTTATGGAAAACCTTGACCACTTTCCAAATGGAATTATCTGTCACGTTTAGATTTACAACTTGCTCTTTTTTACAGACATAGTTAGTAGCAAAGTAGATATAGTTCTGATGTATTTATTTTAATTTTTGCTACAGGATATGGTAAAAATGAGACCACAGGTTTCTTTAAATGGTCTATAACAAACGGAAAAATGCTGTCTGCTGCTTAGAAATCTCTAAGATGACAAAAAGAGTGGTTGCTGTGTAGCTTTTTATATGGAAGATTTAATAATTTAATATAAAAGATGTTCAGGCTACCGGCAAAGTCATAGTAAGAGTCCAATAATTACGAGGTTCTGGGGCTGTATGACGCCTTATCGTCAATGCTATACCATTATCGCACGATTGATTAAGGCAATGTTTTTCTCGAATATGAAAACTTGCTGGTGCAATGGGGCAGAGATAAGCCTTACATTTTCTTATTCTTTTGTCTGGAGGTAAATAGCAGTAATTTTAGGTGACCAGCAGTTGACAGCAAGATTAGATAATACTTCGGGCAAGTCTTAACAAAAACGTTACTTTCTTCTATTTTGTCAGGCTCTGATCTATGTGCTACCAATTATAATTTAAAAGTTTGAGTGTGCTTCATCTTTTGAGAAGAATGACATCTGAATTTCGACTAACATTGTAACAACTTCATTTTTTTATTGATCATCTAATACCACTAACGGCGGTCTATACTACGTCGTTTGTGTTTCAATAGGTAATTTACAAAAAAAAAGTCCATTATCGCCAGGTTGAAGGTGCTCTTTAATGAAGGTAACCGCGAATATCTCTACAAAATTAGTCTTTTTTTTGTTAATAAAACCTGATATAGTATTTATTCCAAACTGAGGGTACAAGCCTAAGGCTTTGATTGCTTTGTATATGCCTTATAGTATAGTATAGTTAGATGTAAGTAAATATTTGATAGACATACAAAAAGCAAGTAGAATAATTTATTTTTTAACAGAAAAGAAATACTAAGTCAGCAAACAAAAGTGCAACCTCTACTCCGACTCCAGCTCCACGAAATTCCAAGAAAAATCAGGATTCAGCTTCAAAACGAGGGTAATATCATTTACAATTTCCATATTGCTTTTTCTCAGATTACATTGGTGCTCTTTACAGCATATCGGATCACGATTATCTCCAATTTTCTTTAAGAATCACCGAGGACATCATCCGAAACGACCTCTACTCCAACAAGGAAATGCGCAGAGTATTTAATAGTCACATAGAAGCAAACCGCGGAAGATTAGACATGGTATAACGTAAATTGGTTTGGATGTATTGTTAGAATAATATTTTTAGGTCAAAATGCTGCAACAAGTACACAACCTATGCAAAGAGCTAAACATTCCACCAGAAGAAGCCATTGATGCTGATTTAGTCAATAGGTCACCGATGAAGATGTTGCAGCAGAAAGGAAAGACGTCGGCGGCTTGTATTTGTGGCCCGGCATCCAGAGCGGTCAACACAGACTTACAAAACTGCGAATGCGGCTCAAAGCGGCACCTACCGTTTCAGTGCGTTTATCACAGAAGTGTAAGCAACAATTCCGGAGAATCGCCAGCAAGTCGTGCAGGTAGTACGGAAGAAAACACCGAACCGGAAACTGATGAGGCTTGTATCGAAACTCGTTTCCACGAAAATCCCCCGAACGACTTCCAGAACTCCGAACCTCGGCCATTTGCTGAAAGTCGAATGCTCCAATCTGCCAACAGCGACGACAGCAGTAGCTCTGGCGCTGAAATGCGCGCATCTTCACCTTTCGGGCAACCTCCGAGTCTAAGTTGCGTAACTGAAAGGACCGAGCCGACAACCTCTAACGATACTATGAATGCAAAGATTAATAATTTAGGACAAAACATAATCACCCCTGGATTTACATCATCCACTGAAAATTGTTCAGAATCTGTCAAAAAATCGCCTGTAGCAAGCGGTACTGATAGTACTAGTTCTGTAGAAAATCACCAGACATTAAGTTACGTACCGGTCAATATGGAGGGATCGGCAGCTCTAACCCACTGTTGGTAGCCCAAACATCTAGAGGATTTTTAAATCAGAACGAAGAAAGCTTCAACTATTCACCTGGTTTAATAGCGCAGCTAAATAGTTTAGAACTCAAAGGCATTTTATTTGAGCAATCGAATGTCACTGAAACACCTAAAGAAGTTACTGCCGCACCACTAACGCAACATTCACAAACTTCTAAAAGTCCCAAACAAGACACTATTAATACGAGCAATGCAGTAACAAGCCTTGCAACATCAACCCCAAAAAGATTAATAAAAATGTTAGTGCCGAAGCACCAGCAAAAAAATGCGCCTGCAAGAATCAGACGCAGCTCGCTTATCAGGTTTTGCAGCCTGCAGAAACGTCGAACATTAAAATGATTGACCCAAACAACCGGGAGATAGAGTTCGTCCTAATTCCGGGTCCCATTTACGTGCCAAAGGCAAACATTGGTCTGCGCAATCCAAACGCGCCTATAGTTGCTCCCAGAATGCTAATTAAAAAAGATACCTTAACTTATTCAAAAGATGTCGGCATTAACACGGAGAACAATCTAGGCTCCAGCTTTACATCTAACGAATATTTGGGGAACGTTACGATTATAAAGAATCCCAGTCATCATTCCAGTGAGAGTGGTTTTAACAGCAAGTTTGATTATATGAACGTGGTGGGTGTGGAGTCAACGACGTACAGCCAGATGCATAACGTAGCTTTAAGTACTATTCATTACAATAGTGTCGAAAGTAATCTTTCATATCCTTTAACAACGGCGCCTCCTCTACAACCCACCGAGGTTGAAGTAATGCGAAGTTACAGAAAAAGTTTGAGCAAAACACAAAAAAATACTCTTCCGAATGCAGATTACGAAATTCAATCACCTTCAGCTCAGAGCTCCAGTATAATAAGTCAATTAAACGATTACGATTTGACACCACAACGTGATAGCAACCGTCTAGTACGTGATGATAGTAAAGTCTTCTCTGTTCATGATCAGCTACACGTATTTAATGAAAAAAACTTACTTTTAGGAGATAAATATGAGCTACAATATAACACAAAACTATCAGACACGATAAGCAAGTTCTATCCAGATAATTCGACACAAACTCAATCTAACGATTGGCTTTTATCTCCTAAGTCATCCTCACTAATACAGGCACAAGAGAGTAAAGCGAAGCAAAAATCCACATCTTCGCATGGTTCATTTCTTGAAACACCAGAAAACGTTGAGAAGATCGAGCCCAATAAACATCCTGACAATGTTCAGCCGCGTTTAACTCTAAAAGGGCCACATATTCAGCTACCAGTCGGTGCGCCTAAGAAAGTGCAACCTATTCGCTCGCTATTAAGTGAAAATGACGTTTTTTTCTTGCAAGACGAAGAATTATCGGAACGAAGTGAAAATGACAAACCTACTGATAAAGAATCAGTAATTTCTAAAATAGATTATACAGAATACGAACAAAAATCGTTGGCAGATAGTTCAGAAGAAAAAGAAAAAGGAGAAGTGATAGGGGAAAAAGTATCAAATGCTGCAGCACAAAATTTGGATAGTTTGTTTGAGGAGGATGATAAAATATCAGGAACAATAAAGCAAAATATTTTTAAAGAACCAACCGAATTGAACAAGAAAATCATCGATGGTGGCAAAGATGATGCGCAGGAACCTGACGCTGCAGATGTCCGCAATTTGCAAGAAGATTTGATAAATAGACTAGACAATTCTATGTCGGTTACCGATGCCAGTTCTAGTATAATATTTGCCATAGAAAAAGCAACAACCGATCTAGAGAAGTTTAGAAAAAGGAAGTATTTAGACGATTCAAAAATTAATGCGTTGCAAAGGTCTATGACTGAAAACAGTCTTTTAAAAAAGGTGAATTACTCCAGTCTGCCAAGCAGTGATGCGAAGCTACGATCACAGAAAGAAACAGATGAGAATCATAAGGGTAGTGATGCAGATAATGTTTCCTGTTGTGGTTTGAAAAAAGCTAAAAGAAGAAACTCTGAAACCATAGAAAGCAAACCTTCACATCCTTATAAAAAGGGATCAATAAACAGCGCATCATCTACTGACAAAAAAAGTCTACGATTTGACGATACGCCTGTGATGAGCAACCACGATGTTCATTTGGTCATGACCAACGACGAAATTTCAAATTACGAGCGTCGTCCCAAGAAGCAGCCTTCGGAAGAATACGATAAGGAGTCACTTTATTCTGCAGACATGCTGCCTTCGCGTAGCCCAGTTGTAAGTTACCGCACAACTCCCAAACATTCCGCTCCTAGTCAGCCATCGGACTCTGCATTCTTGGACGAGGACGCAGTAGAAAGCAGCAACAAGGGTTCGTTGGTAGAAATTTTATCTCCTGTTTTACACACTAGCTTAGAGTCGGTTAAGATATCAGAGAGCATCGTAAAGGGCAGCAGAAGTCAAACCTCTAAAAAATCCAAAGAAGAGGAAGAACAATGAAAATAAATGGTGTGCGTAAGCTAAATGTGAATAAATAATTCACTTATCCATATACTTGAAACCTGTGATCCTTGTATGCATGTTTTGATAAATAAATTTTTAATTTGAAAAAGTTCCAGTTCATTTAATACTTCTAAAAAAAATCGTTAGACATTGTATAATTTTAAATGATTATTAATACAGAAATTGAGTGGGAGAAAACTTTACTTTATTGTGTTGGTCGATTTAGTTGTTAAGTAAAACTACAAAATAAAAGAACGCCAAACACGGGCTAAAAAAGAAACAAAGTTCTGAAACTACTCAAATATAGTTAATTTTTGGGCATATCTAATTCATTGTGTATTTTTATTATTTTTTTTTTTTGGTAATGAAAAGTTATTAGAAGTATTCTGCTACGACTTAGCTGATTGTAAATCAAATTTCAAAAACTTTAGACAACAGAAGAACCCGACATATATTGAGATACAAGGTGTGTAAATAAAGTAACACCGACGGCTGGCCATTTGGAGAAAAGACGCGTCGACATCCGATGCGTGTTTAGTGCAAGTGGGAACGCTCGCAAGGCAGTGTTGTCTGTAGATATTTGTTTCGTAAAACTATTTTGGCGAGTGCGTTTTGATGATGATGTAGGGTTGAGCAACGGTGTGCGATCCGGTTTTGCTTCAGACTTAGGCACAGTGTGACAGAAACGTTTGCAAAACTTCAGCAGACCTATGGAGACACTGTTTTGTTAAGGGCGCAGGTGTTTTGATGGTTTAATGTATTTTCAGAAGGAAGAGACGATTGAAGATGAACTGCCTGCAACTGCATCGAATGACACTAATATTAACAAAATCCGGCAGCTTGTACGTTCTGATCGTCGGCTGACAGTCAGAATGATCGGGGAAGAGTTGCATTTGAAGCAGATCACCGTTCAACAGATTTTGAGCAACGAATTGGGATGCGGAAAATCTGCGCGAAAATGGTTCCAAAAAATCTTTTGCTGGAACAAAAGAACATCCAGAGGAACACTTGTCTTGACTCTAGTTTTCTGGAACGACTCATTACTGGTGACGAGACTTGGATGTTTCAGTACGACCCCAAAACGAAGCGCCAAAACCAGAAATGGCACACTCCAAGCAATTCTACCGAGCGGCACTTGAACGACCAAACATCAAGAACAACTGAGTCCTGCATCACGACAATGTACCTTGTCACACAGCGATTTTAATTAATACATTTTTGGCAAGTAAAAACATTCCTGTGAATCTTCAGCTCTTTTATTAACCTAACTTGAGTCCGTGTGATTTTTCCTCTCCCCACGTGTGAAAATGCACTTTAAAGAACGTCATTTTGTGGCAGTATCAAATTGAAAAGGCCGCAACCGACCAGCTGAAGGTAATTTCAGTATCCACGTTCCAGCACTGCTATGATGAGTGGAAGAACCGTCTCCAGCGTTGTATGACTGCCCCTTCAATTACTTTGAAGGGGACAATGTTTAAGTGTAACTGTCATTGCTTAATAAAATGTTACTTATTGGTAAAAATTTTGTAGTTTGGATTTTGCTTCAAACTCTCTCTCTATATATTTTCCAAATTAAAATATTATATAGTCATTTACTTGTCATAGCCAATCATAATTATGGTCATTAAAATTGTAGTTAAAACAAAAATCTGTAACGTACATCATTTAATACTCAGTTGGACAGATATTAGAGAATGACTAATCAAATACGGAAGTACTCATTCTCTATTCATTCAACAACATTCAACAATATCATTTTTCTATTCTTTTTTTTTGGCTTAGAAATAAAAAGACATAGACATAGGCCCCCCTTTCAGTTTTTATAATTTTTTTCTGTTCTATTTTTACTTTCCTTATCCTATAATAAGGAAAGTAATGTAATCGGTGGAAATTTGACCTACCCAGTTTTTCACATTTCTGGACGAAATATAGCCTCAGGACACCAAAAAAGTTGGGTTTAGCCATTGGTTCGTGTGTGTGTGTGTGTGTGTGTGTGTCTGTCGGTCTATCAGTAAACAGGATATCTCAAGAACCGTAAGAGCTAGAGACTTGAATTTTGGTATGCAAGTTACTTGTAGGTAGGGGACGCAGTGCGAAGCTTTTGGTAAAAATCGGCCTAGTCGTTTGGTCGCAAGGTCGCAAAATTGGTCGGAAAGCGGTCGCGAATCTAAACGGTTGAAGATTCAAAAAATTTATGAGAATAAAAATGATTTGTTATCATGAGATAAACATGAATTTAAAATAAAAGTTGGTAAAATAGGAACTCGAAAAAAAATTGAAGCTCAGGATTTTTAATATACCGGGTGTTCATAAAATGTTTCGGGAAATTTATATTGCCGGATAGATCAAACCGAGACGAACAAAAAATTACAATGAAATTTTTTGATCCGAGGTCAAATAAATAAGTTATAGCCGATTAAAAATTAATTAAATGGATCAATCACAGCGCGCTCAGAGAGCTTCCGGACCGACTGCGGGAGGATGGGAGGGAGCGCTTGGCCGCTAGGAGGTAGCACGCAGGCGATAATGGCGAAGGCTGTGCGACCCAGCTCGCACGGTTACCTTCAGTGACGTAGCAAAATTGTAAGTACGAGTCAATTATTGTCTTGTACTGTTTATTTTAAT
Organism: Sinelater perroti; assembly: GCA_036346155.1. NCBI lineage: Eukaryota > Metazoa > Arthropoda > Insecta > Coleoptera > Elateridae > Sinelater > Sinelater perroti. The sequence continues at coordinate 3,176,921 of JARFIY010000276.1, forward strand.
CAGCTTTCTAGTGTTGGACTCGCGCCTCGTTCTTTTTTAAAATAACAAGTTCCGGGACGAGAGCAGCGCAGGTCCGAGACGATGGACTCGCGCCTCGTTCTTTTTTAAAATAACAAATTCCGGGACGAGAGCAGTGCAGGGCCGAGACGATGGGCCCGGTATAATCTAATATACTATATATTTGTCTAATTTCCCTAACTAAACTTATAATTCTATCTCCTGCTAGACGCTTCAACCGATTGCAAACTTATACACCGCATTCACAACTATATTTGCTAATCGACTCAAAAAATCAGTCTTCTAACTTTAACCGTTTTTGAATTATTTAAATATTTTGATTACAAGAGAAATTCCTCCCAATGTTTCTATTGTTTGTAGTGTTAAATGTACGCAAAACATGTGGAATGTTCTACACGACTGCCTGGCGTCTAGATCAGGCTTCGTCGACGAGGCCTGCGGGGTTCTCTGGTATATAGTATAATAATAGGATAAGGAAAGTCGTGTGATGTTCACACCAGATTTTTTTTGTATATTAAAGTATTCTTTTATTGAAGTGGTTGTAAATATAACTCTTTTTTAGTCCCAATTTTTAAGAAAGGGTGTAATTAATCTGGAATCAAGGCTATAGTTTTTTCTAAAGAAAGAAGTCTATTTACCATAATAAATCTAAACGTAACAGGAGGTCAAAAGTAGCAGACAAACCGTAACATAAACAATTGATAAAATAATATTTATTACTTGTCTAATATTTAATAAATGGGAACAAATTTAAACAGTCCCCAGAAAAAAAGTATGGAAAAGATTAAAGAACAAAGGGGTAGAGCCGAAGCTGTGCATAGTAATCAAAAGCTTATATAACAACACTAGAAATATAGTCATAAGCAATAACAACAGTTCCACGGAATTTAAAACGAGGAAAGAACTGAGACAGGGAGGAGCGATGAGCCCAATTCTGTTTAATCACTTCATGGATGAAATAATAAAGAAATGCCAACTAGAATCAAAGAGAATGCTAGTGGGATATAGAAAGTTTCAGCCACTATATATATCAGAACGCGCGTTCGCAGACGACGTGGTACTCATAACGGAAGATGAAGTAAACCTACAGAGAAACCTAAACATACGGAATAAAATACTGACAGAAAACAAGATGGAAATAAATACGGATAATACAAAAATACTAGTGATAAGCAAAGAAAGGCAAAACACAGAGATAAAAATTAATGACAGACAAATAGAACAAACACAGAAATTTAAATATCTGGGACTATAGACGAACAAGGCAAACAAGAAGTAGAAATAACAGAAAGAATGGAGAAAATAAACAAACTATTCCAAATGATGAACAAGTCGTTTATAAGAGGGAAGTGTCGCGAGAAACAAAAGTGAGAATGTTCAAAACAATATTCAGACCGATATTGACATATGGAGCTGAATCATGGGTAATGTCGAAAAGGATGAAGAGAAAAGTAGAAGCAGTCGAAATAAAATTTTTGCGGAGAATAAGAAGAGTGATACTTAGAGATAGGGTAAGGAGTACGCAAATTAGAGAAGAGCTGAAAATAAACCCGGTGACAGAATTTATAGAAAACCGACAACTTAGCTGGTGGGGACTCATGCAGAGAATTGATGAAAAGAAGAAGCTGAAACAAATATGGGAGGCAAAGACCATTGGGAGAAGAAATAGGGGTAGGCCACAAGAGAAGTGGGATAAGACGATAGAGAAGATACTAGAAAAGAGGCAAAACATGAATGGAAGCAAAAGAGAGAAAAAGAGTGGCGGAAATTTGTGTATTTTGAACAACGCGAGTGAGGTAACTGATAGAGATAGATAAAAACACACAAGTGAGTGATTAAGATAAGAATTCCGATTATTTAAATATTAGTAAACATTCTGACAAAGGAGTTAAGTTAAGTAAACACTGTAACATCCTACATCAATTGGTAAAAGGGTTCTTGATTAAATAATAATAACAAATTTAAACAAGGTATGCAAATTAACTCCTTAGTCCAACTATGCAGGTCCAGTTTCCTTTAATCTATTTTTCTCCAACATCCCATTGTTCAACAATGTGTTCAAGAGATTTTTGCAATTTATTTAGATTTTAAGGTACAGTACCTCATATATGCCATTACAACCGTTGTGAAAACGTGGTATTTCATTTAAGAATGATAATGCTATAAGTATGATAATGAAGTATTTTATTTTACAAGCCAGGTATTTGAATTTATATAGGACAGGACAGTTTGTGTTAAAGTATCTTCTTATTTTAAATCTGTATAGAGTTTAATTGTAATTATTTCCGTAATTTCCAAACACCACCCGTAACAAGATATCCGCATTTCAATAAGTCGGCGACTTACGTCATGCTTTCTAAAAACCAATGATTGTAGTGGATACGCAAAGGGTCTGGAAGTCTGGCCCAATAGAAGATATATATCGCGCGGCGGGACCGTTAGTTGTATGTAGTGCATGGTCATAAATAGTGTCATAAATTGGCATAATTGTAAGTACAAGCAAATTAGTAGTTTTAAGTAAATTAGAACGTTTTGTTTACTACCGTCAAGAGCAGAAACGTTATAGTTGGTGTCAGGTATGAGGTATTTTCACATATGTAACGTGAGTAGTAAATAAAGTCCTCTTGGAAGAATTACCAAAAAGAGTTTGAGGCGGCTACTAGAATGAATGGATGGTCGGAAATTGAAAAGGCCACTCTTTTAGTTGTTGCTCTGCCTGGAGATGCTCTCAATGTATTACAGACTGTACCCATTAATTAAGCAAAAGAACTATAGTCAGATCGTCAAATGTGTTACGGCCATGCACATTTGATATAAATTTACCGCACACTGCTTCAGAATTGTATACAAAAATTGAACAAAATTCTTTAAAAGTTTGAAACCGATGTTGCTCGTCTTGTTTTTATTTCATATCCAACAGCTCCAGATGATTTATTAGAGATATTATGTGTAGGTTGGCCAGTCCGAAAACATTGATTGACATGCTCATTCGCGCACTAGAATTTGAAGTCACTAAACAAGCGTCCACAGGCCGTGGCAATATAAGAAAACTGGCGGTAAATACTGAGGAACAAAATAAGACACCGGTGGAGAACTTAGCCGAAAAGATTGCAAGCATATTGAGAAAAGAAAAAGGCGATTGCGCTGCCGGCATTGTAAGAGGCTACAAAGGGCTTCTGGGGTCTTCTTAAGATAACAAGAACTGATTCATGAGAAAGGGCTTCTATCGGCCCCTAATAGTGCAGCTCAGATCACGGACACACAAAATGCGACTCTGACGAATGATTCAAATAGTATTTATGTCGATGGCCGAGTTAAAGGAAAACTGCATGCTTTTCTACCGGATACAGGCGAGATGAAACCGATTGCAAGACCCCAATGCTATCGAGACATCCGGACGTTTTCTGCCAACTAATTGGAAACTTAGGGCGGTAAACGGGGCTTCAGAAAGGTCTAAGAGGGATACAAGTCCAAATAACCATCGGAAATGTTACTCTTAAACATATACTGGTAGCTGACATTGAAAATGACGTAATCCTAGGAATGGCCATTTTAAAAACTTATGGGTGTAAAGTGGAACTGGAGCATAGGGTACTGAATATAAAAAAGAAAAAGTTGTGCTCCATGATCGAGACGGAGTCGTGGCTCGAATGAGAGTAGCTCAGGACACCATTTTCCAAGAAAGCAGTGAAATGGTGGTGAATGCAGTTTTGGATTACGATCTTCCAGCAAGAAGGGTCATCTTTATCAAGCGGACAGGGGTACTGGTTTGGAAAACAATGGTTTAAACTAGCAGTGTGGTACCGATTCGCGTAATAAGGGTGAATGGGTATCGTTGGACGTTGAAGGAAGGTACAACCTTCACTCATTATATTTCAGTCTCTTCGGTGGTACCTCAAGTTGATATCTTCTAGCCAAGATCAGGCAAGGTACCTGAAGAGTTGAAAGCAGTAACTGCCACATTTTGCAGTGGCCCCAGTCCTAACCAATACACGAAAATTAGAGATCTATTGCACCGGAATCAAGACGTATTCCATTAGAACAAAGGTCCAAAAGGCAGAACAAATACTGCTCGTCAAAAAATATGCACCAGCGATGCTACTGTCATACGACGATTACCGCTAATCAAACAAGAAGCCGAGAAGATAATCGAATATGGAAAAAGATGGTATGATTGAGCTTTCGACAAGCACGTGAACTTTGCCCATGGTGCTAGTTAAGAAAAAGGACGGGTCTACTAGATTTTGCGTTAATTATCGCCGACTCAACGATGTTATAAAGAAAGATATTTACCTACTACCGCACATTGATGACGCACTGGTCGGATCCAAATGGTTCTCAGCCTTAAATTTAAAGAGTAGATAAAGAAAAAACAGCACTTTCTATTGGGTCTGGGCTATGGCAGTTCACGATGATGCCATTTGGACTTTGCAACGCCCTTCGACCTTTGAAAGGTTAATGAAGATAATGCTTAATGGGCTATCCTGAAAAACATGTTTGGACATTATAGTGACTGAAAAAACGTTCGAAGAGCATCTAAAGAACTTAGAACAGCTATTTCAAGACTGCTAAGCGCCAATTTGAAATTAAGTCCGAAAAAGTGCGCCTTCGAAATTCTTCCTTTCTTTCGAAGAAAGTAAACTATCTTGGACATTGTGAGATTACGGCTGATGCAGAAGGTAGAGCTTGATTTGCAGTTAAAAGACAAGCACGAGGTTAGAAGTTTCCTGAAACTGCGCACTTACTACCGACGATATGTCATTTCAAAATTTAGCTATGAAATTGACTTATTGAATGTCAGTTTCATCAGAATAGGAAGAAGTCTCAGGAAGAGACTTTGAAAATGAGTAAAGGAAAGTTTAGTACGAGCAGTAATTGGCAATTGAAGAAGTGTCACAGTTACAAAATGGAAACAGCATCGGTTATTTTAAATTCACTTTCAAAATCTACGCACATTACGTAACCAACAATTGAGTGCAGTGTAAAACTGAGAGACTTGTTTAAAATGATCCACTAGATTCCTGAAACGACATGTGACTAAGTAGCTGACTTGTAAAATACGAAGCCGAGTAGCAAATGGTTGAAAGGTGAGCTGTGATTTAAGGAGACTAATGAAATATTGTAAGCCTACTAGGGAAAATATCCAATGTAGCCAAAGCTGGTAGAGAAGATCCACGCGCGACGACTTGTGGCCGTGTTTGTGATGTAACACTGCGCTAAAATGTGACTAGAAAGAAGACCTAATTTTAAAGACCTGAATAGAAGAGTGAGAAACACTGGACAAGAAGGCTCTGTTTGGTGGCAGAAACTGTATACCCAATGGGAATTTCGTCTGTGAGCGAGTTAAAGTTGCCAAATGACCAAGGTAGAGGAATCCAGTGTTGGTCCAAAGAAGGATTTTAGGTGTGTTACAACAATTCCATCATGTTATTAAAGATTGATTCCGGAAATGCATATTATGTGCAACGAGCAACGGCCCGCAGAAGAAGCCGAAGGCACCAATGAAATAATATAAAGCCGGGAGTTCCTTTGAGAGAATTGCCTTTGACATAGCTGGTCCGTTTCCTACAAGTGGCGATGGACTATTTAGCAAATGGTGAAACCCTATGAGTTACAAAATCAAGAAGCTAAAACCATCACGGAGGTGATGGTAAAAGAACTAATCAGCAGATTTGGAGTGCCACTAGAACTATATTCCGACCAAGGTCGAAATATCAAATCAATGGTGTTCATAAAAGTATACGAACTACCGGACATATGGAAAACCAGGACGACTTCGTTTCAGCCCCAATTAGATAAGTACCTTTCGAAAGTCGTCTCTGACCATCAATATCTCCATCTGTTCTTGTTGGCATACCGTTCGTCTGTCTATGAATCTATTGGTCAAACACCATCCAGTGTTCTCTTTGGTCTTGAACTGAAGCTACCATATGATTTACCCTTTGAAAGTAAATCTGAAAAAAACAGTTGGGGAAAACTACGTCAATGTCTGAGAAAAATAATAATAGAAATCCACAACAACGTGCGATACATCAACATCGCGAGTGGATGAAATCATAAGTTATAATGGATAAAAAATTCTTAAATATTACTACAAAATGTGTGAGAGTCAGCTGTGTCATGGTAGTAAGGAACTAAATACAGAAACGTTGCCAATAAATGAAAAAAATTAAAACGTTGAAAATACAAATAAACTATCTTTTCTGATCTTTAACTGCCAGCAAGGACCTCTTTAGAAAGTGACAACAGAACTTCTATCACACGTATCCAAGAACGCTTGGATTCCTGGTCAAATTGGTAGGACCAGGTTTCATTCTCGAGATAATGGTTTGCAGAAAGAATGGATTTTAGTCGTAAATGATAATGAAATCTTCACAGATTTACACACTTTTTGCTTTCTGTTACTCTATGAGTATTTTTGCCTACCCAAATCTTTGCGGCCAGTGATGTGCATTCTGTCCGGGCTAATTCCTCCGCTATCACTTGTAGAGTAAATCTGTTTGGGGTTCTGCTTGTCGATGGCCGACCCAAATATGGCTCATCATCAATCGTTTCCATTCCTTGTGTTTTATGCCTACGGCTTCCGTTCCACACATTTGGTGGCAAAACTTGATATTCATTTTACTCGATTGCACTGTGACCTCTCACTCTCGTTACACTCGACTGCCCACAATGAGTTTACCCTAAAAATTACGTGTACTCCTCGCTAGGTGGCGCTTCTTGGTGTTTTTGGATATTGAAGATATAAGATCATTTACCAAACTATTAGGTACGCCGCATAACAAAAACACTTGCAAAAATTAAAAAAAATAAATCAACTATAAAAGATCATTATAATACAAAACTGATTCATATAGAGTACAAAAATTATCAGAAAAATGAAACTAGTCCGCCACATAATGTAAAGAAAATAGAATTTATCAATTACAAATAAGTACTTTCAAAGACATGATATAACAAAACGTATGGGTTTACTTTTTTCTATTCTTTTTGTATCCCAAAAGTGCTTTATAACTCTTTGTACGGTTTTATTATAAATTATACTGTTATAGAGAAGATGAAATGTATGTAGATAAAAAAACAAGATCGGCTGAGAGCCCTACAAATGAGTTTTTTTGAGAATGGTAGTTTAGAAATCACGAATTTGAAAGGGCAAGTAAGTAATATGGCACAAAGAAAAAAAAGTTTATCACGTAGAACATAGAAAAGTAAAATAAACACAAATATTACATAAACAACATGTAGCTAAATGAACGAACGAGAAAAAGGAATAAGAAAATCTCGAAGTTCGGCAACACAACATAAACTGGATAAACTAAAGAAGAAAGAAAATATTAATTTTTAATCCTAAGTTATAATTTGTAAGATTGCCTAAATATAAGAGACGATAGCCGGCGCTTACATATATATTTAATTCCCTCATTACCGCGCTGCTTCAGTTACGCTACATCTTCTAACCAACAAACTTTCTCCAATGCAGTCCTGGTTAATTGCGTTGTGTAAGAACTGGAAAAGAAAACACCAGGAGCCAAAGTTAGAGTATGGTAATTGGAAGCGCCGATGATAAAAGAACTAATAAGTGATGCAACGAAGTGACAATCCTTACATATATGAGTGAATTGTGAGTCCTGACTGAGATATTAAAATTACATACAAATTTAGACATGTGACATGAGAGTTAGGGCAGAATGCACTTAACATTTTTTTTCTTCGATCTTCACCCACGTATGCCTCCTTATCAAAAAGAATTTCTGGCAAAATTTGGAGGCGATCTGATGAGTTTAAGGTCAAGTCCTGTCGATCCGAAGATTTTGGGGAAAAAATTAATGATTCCGCGTAGTCTCATCAGCTGCCACTAGGTGGCCACATCTTCAGGTGGGCGCTACCGCCCCAGATGAGTCACGCACCCATTATGTTACTGTACTGTCAACGCACAGTGGACATTTGCGGTGTGGGCGGTTGTTACGCGCGTTGCATCATTAGCTTGGCTCTGTGTTTTAGTTAATTTACCCAATTTCTATAGCTTTTTATCCAATTCTGTCACTACCATGCTACCAAAAACCTATCCAACTTACAAGAGAAACTTATGTCCAGTTCTGGGCCACTTTGTAAAGCTTCCAAAAACTCAGCTACCTTCAAAAGGCGATATTCTACACTTCTACAAGTTCCACTATCACCAGAAACCTCGCGCCAACTCGAAAACGATCAACGAACTGGTCGATACAGTGGATACAATGGGCGGAAGTATCTACCCGCAGAATCTGGACGCCGTCAAGGTGAAAATCAATCGACTATACGAGCACTACGAGAAACAAGTAGCGCACTGGTTTCATCGGCACGCGGCGAAGAAGGAGACAGACAAGTGAAAAGCGAAAATCCAGAAGCACCAGGCCGCATATCGTTCTCTCTTCGACATTCCTCTTTGCCAATCTAAGTTGGGAACTGACTGCAGGTGTGTAATGTGCACCAAGCTAATAGAAAAAAGTAACATCGAGTTTCTACACGACCAGCGCGGTAAACGGTACCGTCACATGTCCCCTTTCGTTGATTCGACTAGATCGCAGAATATCCAGGCGAAGAGTGACAAGTACAATTGCAACCAAGATCGAAAACGCGAGGCGCTATGCCTCAAATTGATCTATCTGAGATCATCTCCGACGGCGATGAGGAGGAAGAAGAGAGCGGCAAAGACTCATCACCGGATGTGGCTGCACCCAAGTCGGAACGTCGCCGGCTCATTATCCCCAAATTATTTCTTGTTACCTGTGTACGCGATAAAGTATCTTACAAAACAGCCTCTGAGACATTCAACTCGCTGGCCTCCCAGTTTGCTGTAACTCACCAGATCACCAAAGGTGCCATTTAAAGTGGCATCAGCTCTCTTGGGTCGTTGGCAACTGCTCCGTACGAAGACAAGCTGCAACACAACCCATCCAATGCTATTTATTTCGATGGAAAACCATTGATATGAACGGCGGGAAGACGGTGGTTTCACTCGGAAATCAGTGACCAACGAGCATGTAACGGTGCTTTCGATAACTAAGCTGGACACGGTGCTGGAGTTCTGCACCTCTCACCATTTCCGGGGCGGACGATGACAAGAAGGTAAGTTTGCTATTGTACATTAACTAAATTCATTATATTTATTTAATTGCAGGCCGCCGCTGTTGCAACCCGAGTTTTGGTGGAATATTTTGAAGATCGTGGAATCAACATTGAAGCAAGCTTGTTGCTTGTGAGGTATGACAACTGCGCGATGAATGTCGGAAAGTGGACTGGTATCATTCGGCGACTCGAAGAACGTCTGAAGAAGCCACTTCGGCCGGTGATTTAGTGGGGAAAACGAAAGACACATCAAACTACGAAGGCCCTCTAGGTAAAGAGATCAAAAGAAACGACCTCTCCACTCTGCCTATTACCAACTTTCGGGCCATTTCCTGGAAGAGGGAGGAGAGCATTCTCTTTTCTAGCTGGCCTGACGAATTTCTCTCAACATCGGTGTGTGTGCAGTGGCCAAGCCCAGCTGTACCACCTATTTCTGGTGGCCAAGACCGGCAAAATCAGCGACATCTCCAAACAAGCACTCACTTAAGAGATCCCAGCTCCTAACCACCGCTTCTCGCGTCATCCGTCGATTCTTGGCCGAAGAGAAGCCTAACTTGGTCCCTCAACTCACCCTTATGTCAACGTACGTCGTCAAGGTTTACTACCCCATCTTATTTCTCATTCGCGAGAAATGAGTTTAAGATGTCCACTTCAAAGATAAGCTTACCACTTCTGATTGTGCTCGCAATGGGAATTTGCTCATCAAGAAGGAGTTCAATAGTTAGTGTATGTTATCTGTTATAACAATAAAATAAATCAGTTGTTTTGTACGTTGTTAAGTAGCATTTTGAGGGTCAAAACCAAATTGGGAATTTTAAATACCAGCAAAACAGGCTTTGTCATCATGTGTCCCTCCGTAAATGTCCACTGTGCGTTGACAGTACAGGAATGTAGTGGGTGCGTGACTCCTCTGGGACGACAGCGCCCACCTGAAGGTGTGGCCACCTAGTGGCAGCTGATGAGACTACGCGAAATCACTCATTTTTTCCCCAAAATCTTTGAATCGACCGGACTTGACTTTAAACTCATCAGATCGTTTCCAGATTTTATCAGAAATTCTTTTTAATAAGGTTAACATACGTGGGTAAAGATCGGAGAAAAAATGTTAAGTACATTCTGCCCTAATGAGAGTGTTAAGCGCAGAACAGCCAATAATAAAGAACGATAAAATTAGAGTAAAGTTGGAATCTATACTGATGTTGTAAGTAATAGAACGTAATCAGTTGACTTAGTACACATGGCAGAAAATAAATAGTGCAGAAGCAAACCTAAGAGGACATTAATTGAAAATTGCAAGCAAGAGACTCAATTGGAGAACAGCGAAGAAAATTGTAAAAAAAGGAAGAGTGGAGAAGACTTCACAATAAAAGGTGAAGTTTCATAGATATTATAATGAATATCCGAATGCCCCGATATTATCGTAAAGTGCTGGTAAACATGAGTACCATATATCATAACCGAATTAATGTTAAATTTGGTGATTACTATTTTTGGAGATCTACCTACTACATTTTTTGTTTAAAACTATAGATCCCAAAGGCAATTTTTAATTACTTAGTAGGAAGACAAAGAATCATCTAATATTTTCGTCATATTTTTAAAGGTATTATGTTTTTTTTACAAATTACCCATTTTTAACATTCATAAATAAAATAATACAACTTTTCAATAAACAAAGTTCAGTAATAATAATAAGTGATGTACTACCCTCATGTATTAAGTGCATGATAAGTGCGTTTGTCCAACTCGTTTACTTAACGTAGTAGGGTATTATTTTTCTTACAAGGGAAGTTCAATGTTCAAGCAAAATCAATATTTTTTTAAATGTAAAAAAAAATAAAAACAAAATGAGACACTAATCTCTTAAATGCAATTGGTTGATTCATAAAAATCACTGATTTGCCCAAAGGTTGCAAATGCAGTTCTGCTAAAAATAAGCAACAGAAACACACCTTCTAAATGACTAGTGTGAAATAGAATCGTCACGTACACCAAGGCAATGAACAATGCAGGCACACATTCCGTGTTGCTTAATATTTTGGAATCATAAATATGATATAAAATGAAATGGAAAAGGAAACTCTTGGATACAGATTAATAATTGCAGACACAAACAGCATGATGCTCAATTTTTAAAATTGCAAACAAAACTGCTCACAAAATGGGAAATTCAAAATAAAACTCAGTGTGCATATCTTTGATAGTCTTTTTTAGCAATGGTCTTAAATTGTGTAAGTAAATTAAAAAAGCTTTAACTGTATGATAAATAAACTTTATTGATTACTATTACATATCCACTAATCCCTACTGCACAGAGTTGACACTACACTAGAGGTTTGCATTGACAGGAAGTTGCTGATATAAGTACAAAATAAGTCATTTGTTGAAATAGAAAAATATGGTCTCTAAGGAGTCATACAAAAATATAATAATCAATTACCGCTTGCACAATAACACACAACCTTTGGTAAACTAAAATACTTTTGCAAAAGTTATGAGCATCTCGAATAACGAGACTCACCAAACGGAAAATATTTTTACATAGCATTTTAAAATCATGAACAATGGTGAAAACATTTGCTGAAGAGGTAACACAACTACAGCACATGCAACCAAAAGCAAATTAACAATTACTCACTCTTGCTTACATTCGTAAGCTGTAAGGTTGACTACATCGAGAAAGGGATATATCAACAATTTTACTGCAAGCTGAAGTATTAGAGAAGAGTTTGATGTAATGTTAAGTACTTTATCGAATATTGCTAGTTTTCATTGCATGTTTTCAGCCAACCTTAGCTAATTGCACCGATTGTTTTTATGCTTTGCCATCTTTTTGCCAGGGTGGTTTATAAAATACAAAACATGCGCACAGTGAAACTATGGCTGAACTGGTTGAATGATAAATAAGGGCTATCACATTGTTTTGGTAGGTGAAATATTCTACTTTCTTCATATTTCCCAAGTTCAGAAATGCTTTCAAAACCTAAACAATCTTGTTAAAGCACTTATCTACAATCAACGTTGAATAATAATAAATTTCCTCTTAGCGCATATGTATCATTAAAAATAAAATAAAAAATTGCATCATTATAAACCTAACGAAATATAACGCACCTAAATAATAGAATGTAATTAATGTTTCATGGAGGTGGTTGTATTGCATCACACTTATTAATTAATGTAACATAGAAGTGACGTACACCAATGCTTCTAATCTGCAATGACATTTAAAAGGCTATACATCAAAGTGTGGTTCAGCGTTTGCCTTCTGCTAGCAGTCATACCAGATTCCATTTAAAACAATATATTATATAAGAGCTGATGGTAAAATTGCTTGTCGAAAACTAAATAAATGGCAGAACAATGTAGGATAGTTTTATTTTATTTTTAGCCAAGGGAATTCTAAAACAATAAAATTCATGTATTAATAATAATAATGGTAAGGTTCTGTAGGCTATGCGGCAGTATAGCCTTCAAATTGAAAGCTTAGTTTCCCACACATTCGTTTTCATTGCTTTGACACCATGATATGACACTATGTGACAAGCACTAAAACTTAGACAGCTGCATTGTTTTCCTTTGTTTGAATAGAACACAGGTATTCAATTATTTGTAATGCTTAAGGTCTAATATGCCAAATACAATAAAGGCAAGAACCTTTCACCAAAATGTGGTCATTCAATAAAAGCATTGTAGAGAGATTACAAATAACTTAGAGAGCTATAAAAAAGAGAATGTTAAACATAACACGATGAGATCACATACCCCATATGGAAACTAAAAAAGTCCAAAGTTGCAGATGGAATTGGACTGGATATATTTGAAGAGCAAGAGACAATAAATGGACTCGTAAAGTAATAGAATGGCAACCTTAAAATAATAAAAGTGCCAAAAGAAAAGCAGAGCGCAGAAAGGCGGAAAACGATATAAAAAGAATAACTAATTATGATACGAGCTACTGATGATGATGACATCTCGAACCCAGTATCAAATCTGGGTTCATCTGAACCAAAACCAAGCAGCTTGATTTCTCGGTCATAGACTGGTTCAAATTTATGTATTATAAAAAAAATTAACAAACATTTTTATGTCATGAAAAACTTTAGGTTGTCTGCTCACAAAAGCAGCAGTTTCATTGAGGTGACCAAAACAAGATATTGTTAAAATCCTCCTTGTAAGAGTGTTAATTTAGAAGTTTATTGTCTAAATCATGAATATAAGAGAAAAATGTGGAATATATTAACGTATCATTTTAAAAGCTCGAATAAATTGATACGAACAATTATAAAGTTTATTTGTTTCTGCTAAAACCAAGTATCGTTTTAATATTTATTGATTCATTAGAGTGCACAATACCAAAATTCTAATTGAGACTCAGTATAATAAGAAAGATGGGCGGTAAAAGTTAATTGTCACTTATTCTGCAAAAAATACGTAGCTGACTGCATTAGGCACTAGAGGCAAACGCCGAACGTTGTGATACATAAACGAATATTATGGTTACGACATCGACTTGCTATTATTCACGGCTAGTAAGAGAAATAACTTAGTGAACACAACACGTATGTATAACCAAATAAATTAGGCGAACTTAACGCTGCAGGTACACTCAAATTGTTTCTGTGAACAACTAAACAAACGTACGGCCAAACTACAACCTAACAATCGTACACCTAAAACCAACCCTAAAGTCGCTAATGTAAGCTCTCGATTAAAGATTAGGCGGCAAACGAATTTTGCGAATTACAACAGTATTCCCTGCACCCTTGAAAGAAACTATGAGTCAAAAAGAATGATTTGCACTTCTTCTCCATCAGATGTCTTCTGTTTCTTATAATTTCACCACGGAGAGGGAATCTCCCCTGCCGCAGCTGTTCTGACATATATTTCTTTCTTTTATAGTATCTTTACGTTTTTTTCTGCTTTTTGCGTTTTTATAAACAGTAACAACTAGGTAACTAGCTCTAGTTCACTACAGGGGAATGGAAAAACTACTCGTGTTAGCTGACTTGAACACTACCAAATGTGTAGAGAGAAAACAGCTAACAGACTGTAATTTTAATGTTCACATAATTAAGCAATTTGAACTAATATATATTTATTTTTAAAAATAGAAACAATATAACTATTGACACTATAATACCAAAATATTTTTGCATCACAAAAATACATAATTATTTTATTTACTCATAGCCAATTATTGCAATGTCTATTAATTAAAATGTAGAAAGCACCTTGGATTTACTTTGATACTGTTGCAGGACTACAGACTCAATGTTAAAAACCATCTGAGCGTTCCGAAACTAGAAAATGTTCAAGTTAGAAGAAAATGAATTTTGTAATCTTGCTAATAAACTTATTTTTGATTGTTCAGTCAAATTGTAAATGGAATTTTATATGCAAGTTTTGAGAACTTAATTCAAATGAGAAAATGACTATTGTTCTGACTACAAATGATTATACCTAACAACTTCTTAAAAGATTTCTAGTTATTGTGTCAATTGGTGCGCTGTTGCAGATTTTGGCATACTTTGAGGCAGTCAAATAGTTACAGAAAATTCTTTCAGTACATGGAGATGCTTAAAACCATTCTGTAATTTGAAATTTAAATGTATGACTTTAATAGGTTAGGACCATCACTCATGTAAGAGAATTGTTTCTGTGATACGCAACTTATGGGTGAAAATCACCTTATAAATTTTTTTTGGGTTTCTGGCTTAAAATGTCCAAAAATGATGTGTTACTGTCTTTATGTGGAAGAAAATATTTTAAGTGGACTAATTTCTGGCTTAAAATGTCCAAAAATGATGTATTAATGTCTTTATGTGGAAGAAAATATTTTAAGTGGACTAAAAGTGCTATTTTCCGAGTAACTTTTTCGTGCCGATGTACAGTGATCTGAGAAATTTTTTCGAATGTTTTTTTTTAATTTGAAGTGATTAGGGCGGCAAATACTTTTTGTCGGCTATCGACCTTTAATAAAACTTGAAAATTTAGTCAGAGGGCGTTTGTACTCAAATTTTCGAACTAGATTAAGCTAAGTAGCCAAAATAGTCCGTTACAGTAAGCGCCACTGCGTGCCTCGTGAAAAACAGCGTTTCTCGTAGTTTTGTGATTCTCTTGAAGTTTGTTTGCATCTCTTGAAGCTTTGTTAGTGTAAAATGAGTGACGCAGTCTACTAAAGTCGCAAAGGAAAACGAGGTGGTGTGTCAAAAGCTCGCAGAAGTACTGCAATCCATCGCAAGATTGAAAATCGATACAAGCTCGAGGAGTCAGCTGAAAGAGTCGGTACGTCGGCAAAGAAGTTAAAATTGTCGACTACGATTCATCTTTTGGGTACCGCATACTGTGTTTTTGGTTTTGTCCGATAATCTAGTGTGCAAGAAGTGCCATAAACCAGTAACATTTACCGAGTCCAGCAGGCAAGGCTTAGGTTTTAACATTGTTCTTAATTGTCAAGAATGTGATTCAGTGGTGATAAGTAGCTGTCCGAAAATCCAAAATAAAGCTTATGAAATCAACAGGAGATTGATATTTGAAATGCGGTTGTTAGGAGTAGGAATAAATGGCATAAAAAAATTTTGCACCATAATGGATTTGCTATTTGGAATTGTTTCGCTGATAGGGTGGTATACCGGGAAAGTCGTAGATGTCGTAAAAAGTAAATTATGCAAAGCTTGCTTATTTTGGAAAGATAAAGAAGACACTGCGAAGTACGAGGAATGGAAAGAAAATCATCAAGACAAGTGCGATGCAAATCATTTGTGTTCAGCAGGCAAGAGGGAAGTGGACGAAGCAACAGAAATGTTTTCTAGATCAAACGAAAAAAATGGTGTTTCGTACATAAACTACGTCGGTGACGGGGACTGTAAAACATATAAAGCGATCGCTGAACAAAATCCGAACGTACGTAAAAAGGAATGCATTGCTCACAAACAAGATTAGGAACTCGACTACGAAATTTAGCGAAGAAAAACAAATTGGGCGGCAAAGGGAAGCTGACTGGAAAACTCATTGACAATTTGGATCGAAGCCAACGAAAAGCGTGTTACAACATCCGAACACTCGCTCACTGAAGAGGCAAAATTAGCTCGTACAGAAGCTCATCCAGAAAAGATGAGCAACTGAAAAATGATAAACTAGAAGGGCAACTATATGGGCCAGGCATCGCCGATTGAAGGTAAACCAAAAATTTTCATGATTTTACAGTACTTGAAACTTAAACGCGTTTTTCTCAAAACCATGGTTTAAAAATCGGACGGAAACGTAGCGCCTAGTTTTCATCCGCTTGACTTAAAATTTTAACTGTAGCTTCTTGAAAACATTTTCTAGAAAAACACATACGATTTTTTCGATATTGTAAAATTAACGATTTTATGATCGATTTTCGGTCGATTTTTTCATCAAAAATGCATTTTTTTCGTAATTTGACGCCATTTCTTGAAAAATCAACATTTCTCAAAAATCCTATGTACTTTTCTAGTTTTTTATATATGATTTCAAAATTTTGCTGACCCGTTGTTCTAGGTTCAAAATTGCAATCTGTGCCTTTCCGCATGTGGGAGCCTTCAAAAAAAAGATGTTTTATCCGTCAGTCAGTGCACCGCCATTTTGCTTTTATATAACTAATAAATTTTTTTTTAATACTTTAAGACATACATAAACATGTGCTGAAACCCATTTGTAAAAATATTGGTTGGTATTTTCAAAATAAACTGTCAAAAATGACCCTTGCTTTTAGCCTCACAATGTGATATTCCTTATGTACAAAACATGAACATTCATGTTCCCTTCTTGTTCCATATGAATTCGATTTTGAAATATTTTAAAACATAACCCACTTAGTTATAATAAAAAAAATTAACTTGTGCAATGAAGACATCTTCACACATTAGTAAGAAAATTTTGTGAGCACACCAACGTTATACTAATATTTTGATTTGAAAAAGGAAAAATATTCAAAGAATAAAAGATACACCACTGGGCACAAATATGAGAGAATTTAGGAAACAAGTAAAGAAGTAATTCAGTTTATATAAAATCTTCTGATTAAATTTCTTTTTCTCAAAAATATATATTAATATACTGATGAGTTTGTTTGGGATTTTTTATTGGTTGTTATACACTGTGGCACTATTAATTAATTCAACCTTTTAATTTGCCATTGCATTCTGATGCATTGTTGCAATACATATTCGTGCAATCTGATGCAAAACATCCCATCTTGTGTGTGTACTTGTATACACAATTTTAATGTAATGTTCTGCTTTGAGATCACGTTTGCACAAATGTGAAGTTTGTTTATGACTGATGACGTCATATATTTGTCCATTATTCTAGATTTTAATTTGAGCTTATTTTTTAAGTGTCGGATGTCAAACAGGTTCATGAAGAACCCCATTTTTATATATTTAAAATAAAATTGCCCCATTGCTCTTATTGTCTTATCAAAGGGTTTTTCAACTATGAGTTACTACTTATAAAAATTTTCAATAAAAACTCAAAAAAAGTGCACTCCACGTGGCTATATAGTTGTCGCCTTTCTCAAAAAACCTCCACAATAGTTTTCCAATGCCCTTTATACTGTTTTATGTTCTCATTAAAATTTAAATCTCACTATCTAAGAATAGGACAATCCTATCATAGGCTCTCTCAAAATATGTTCCCTTGTACATGTCTAAAGTGTCACCCAAACCTATTACTTCTCATCTAGACATATACATATACGTAACAATCTTTTCACCCCAATGAACAATGCATTTTAACAATCCACATTAACAGTTTCAATGCAAGAAACATCCTAGAAGTTTTCAAAAATAAATAAGTGCAATACTGAATTGAGATTCCATAAACAATGTTTCTACTCACACTTCCAATGTGTTTTCTAATAGTTTCACAGTTTTTAAATATATAAAAAAATAAAGAAAATAATTATATGCATTATTTGGTAGTTTAGTTGGACAATAATTTTGATAATAAAAGTAATGAACAGAAAAAAAGAAATATTAATTTCTATTATTTTTTGTCATTTTACATAAAAACTGAATTTTACAAATCAAGTAACACATGCCTTAGAAATGTAATATTTTAGTCAAAAACTACAACATTCTTTTGAACTATTTTTTATATCAGCTAAGGAGCAAATAACATTAATTTCTTTCAAGTCAAAATATAAATGTCACGAATGTTTTCTTCTTCAATGTGAACATTAAAATTATAATCGTTAATAATTCTTTAGTACTACAAACTGGCACAACTAAAAAACAAATTTCACATAATTGATTTTTATGTGCTAATGCACATAATAAAATAACGGATGAGGTATCCGTTTTCTAATCGCCTATGCACTTCCAGTCTGTTGAGCACTAACCTAACATCACAACCGCTCACTAGTGGTACTACTTTTTACGTCTTATGTTCTTCATTCACCTCAAAGTTGCTTGACGGAAACGTTTGGTAACTGTGTTATATATGATATATACAATTAACTTATTGCCATATCACAACACATTAGCACCAAATGTTCAAGTATAAGTCTTGTACTTAAAATTACTCACCCTAAATATGACAAAGATCAAACAAATTTCGTGTCATTCTAATTCCCTAACACTAGTGCTAACTATTGACCCAATGCAAACTATGAGCGTGAAATCAAAGCTACGACGCGCTTTGCCTTTGAAACGGCTGGATGAGCTCCTGGCAAAGCGGGATCAGCTGCCGTCACTGCTGTTGCTGTTACAGTCGTCCAGATCAGGCAGCGACATCACGCCTTTGTACGCCTTGAAGTTTGCCTTACGCCTAAGATCAGGTACTTTGGGGCTATTGGGTAACAAACCGGGTAAGTCGGTTACATCCTCGATTATATAGTCAGGCTGTGGTTCCCCGGCGTCCAAGTCGGCGCTCCCCAGCGGCACCCAAACTGTTCCGCCCAGCTTGGCCTGCATGCCACCTAAGATGTCCGTCTCCAGCTTGTCGCCTACCATGATGGACTGCTGCGGCTCCACTCCCAAGTACTGGCAAGCCTCGTTGAATATCCTGGAGTGTGGCTTTTCCCAGGGCAAGTCCCCGGACACCAGGATCACGTCGAAGTAGCACCGAAGGTCGAGCTGGTTGACTTTTTCCCACTGGGCATTGGAAGGGCCGTTCGTGATGAGCCCCAGCAGGTAGTTTTCACGCAGCCTGTTCAGCAGCGATTTCACCTGCGGGGTCAGCGCCAAGTAAATGTAGCGCAGATGTAGCCATTTGTGGTAAATATCACCTGGAATCAATGTTCAGTAGTTGGTATTATAAAAATGTCATAATAACACTGACATTAGAATGAAATACTTCCAACAAAATTGATAGTGCAGAAACGAACTCAAATGTCACCTGTTGGTTTACTCAGATAGTACAAAAAAAACTCCAAATATGTCGCAATAATGATTTTGAAAATAATAACCCTCAGTGGAAGGGAGGTTGAGCTGGACGTGGAGAATTCCGACAAGATTGAGCACATAAAGGAGAGGATCGAGGAGATCGAGGGTATTCCGCCGATGCAGCAGCGGCTGGTGTACCAAGGCAAGCAGATGCATGACGAAAAAACGGTCAAAAGCTACAACCTGAAGGGAGGGACCACCCTGCACCTGGTGGTAGCTCTACGAGGGGGAGTGCCTAACTAGTCGTTACCTGCCAGATTCCGATACTGATCCCCAAGTGCCTGCGCCCACAGCAAATGCCGCCACGTGTCCAGGTCCATGGAAGGGTTGTCCGGGCATTTTCTGAACGCTCGCAGGAAATTATTGCAAATCAGTGTTGCTACTTCGGACGGTATGGCACATTTCTCCTTTAGCATCTCCGATAGCTGGAACAGGAAAAAGTAACGCTGCAGATTGCATGTAAAGTAATTTGTTCGCAAGTTAATATACAACTAATACTATTTATACCCTTTTTATTAGTACAATACTAATAATTGGCATTATTTACGTATCTGTTCAGCAAACATTCTAATAATTTATTTATTTTAATAAATCTGAAGATTATCAATCAAACTCTTATCTATATTACAATCTTGCTTGATTAACTCTTTGTTCATGTAGATACTGTGGTCAAAAGAATATTTCATCTATAATATATATTTATTTTTTTTTGCCTAAACTGAATCTCTTTCTGAATTGCCTGAAAAGGTCCATGGATTCTGAGAGAAGCATAAGTAAGATTAATGCTGCCGTTTATTAACACACAATGGGAATATTAAAGATATTTTAAGCGCTCCTTCTAGAAACACCTTGTTATTGCGTCTATAGAAACTTCTAGACGAAATGCCCTATTCATATGCCTGAGAATGTAGGCCGTGTACTAGCCACAATTTTGCTAACCCCAAAGCTTTTCATAATGTTGGATTACAACTTCCCAAAGCTTAATTCAGTTCCTGTATGGGAAGTTAAAGTTCAATTCGTATAAAATTTAGCAGGCCGACGAATTCATTTTTGGTAAGCTTTTAGGGGTATATTTTCTTTAATGTCAAAGACACCCTCATTTGAACAAACAGGGTAATCTTTACCGGACTGAGAATAATTCTAGTTCTATAATGAAAATACGAAGAGTAAATAGAAAGATGCGGTTAATTTTAAAAGACGCAGAAAATATTTCTGAATTTGTTATATAGAAGGCAGCACCATACACAGGAAGACCGTCGATTAGGTATGCGTAATATCGCCTCTAAACTTGACATTTTCGTAGGAAAGTTTCTTCAACGTGGGTCCCACAAATGCGAACCGACGAACAGAAGGCTGTGTGGGTAACAATGTCTCAGGATGTGTTGACACGTGATGCCGCTATGAATTTCCGACCATGAAGGACACTCTCCGTGGCCACTCATTTATCAATCGAGCCGCTGTTACATCAGCGACTTTCCAATGGACAAAATGCACAGCTAAAGAAGTGTTCTCAGCAGCCATGAAATAATGCGACGACGTTGTGAATAATGTGTACGCCTAAACCGGAGATTACGTTGAGATGTAACAAACAGTACTTTTATAGAAAAAAAATGGAGACTTTAGAATTTAACACACCTTGTACAACGTTTTGGTGCGTCATAACATCAAATGTAATTGTCTGCTCTCATTTAAAAGTAACAATGGTGTTACTATGACTATTAATTACGAGATTTAGAATATGCGAAATTTCTGGTTTAATTTGATGGCATTCTTTTCAAAATATGTAAGTTGTAGTTTCAACAAAATGGAGCCACAATTACATAATCCAAGTGAATACAAATAACAAGAAAGATGTCGCAGTTTGGTAACATTAATTAGCCTCTCTACTTGTCAAACAATACAGGCTTTTTCCTATAGCGAACGTTTAATAGACAGTATTTAAAAAATGACAAAAGCAAAACATTATTACTTACCCCAAAAGCCGTTATGAATTTATGACCTACTCTATAAGCTGAAATATGGGATAAAAATAAGAGGAAAAGCAATTGCTATTATCTACATACGCTGTGTGTTCTAGATTTCCATTTTTTAAATTCATTACATCATAACATTTTCGAGAAGTTGGAGTTCGATGTTAGTAATTTGATTGGAGTCTAATTTTTTTTTAAATATTTATTTAGCAATCAGAGTAGATAGGTATTCTACAGGGTGGCCCAATGGATACGCAACGTGAGATTTTCATTTTAGATTGTTTGTTCCTAACCTCCTGGTCACGAATCCATCGATAATTTTCCCCCTTAAGCAGCGCAGTTTTTTCTCACTTCGAAAATTAAGAATGCAAAATTTAAGGTTCCGTGATTTTTACCGGTCCAGTAGGTACGCTAGATGAGATTTTCATTTTAAATGATTGTGTTTAACCCCCTGACCACGAATTCGCCAATAAAATAATTGTCCTCATGTAGCGTGGTATTTTTTCCCGCGTCAAAGGCCAAAATTGCGAAATTTAAGATTTGACCAACCCAATGGATACACTAGATGAGATTTTCATTTTAAATCGTTGTCTTGTAACATCAAAGACAGGAAGTTTGTAATTAACTATGCCCCCTTAAAGTACTCTAAGCGTCTAAAAGAAAATTATTTCAAGTAGCCTCATAAGAAATTAGCGCCGGTACGATCAAGTGATCAAAACGGCCAAAGAGCATCTCAAAAAAATCGTGTGGAGTGAAACATGAGCGTCTTGCTATCCAGTTAGAAGATTTGGAACTAAACCTATTGATTTTAACAGAGTTTTAAGTATTTCTTTGTATTCCTCTGTGTTGACAATGATTTTTATTTTGCTCTTTTCAATATCTGAAATTTGTATATTGAATCCATATACGTAACAGGTTTTTCTACAAGCGTTTTATATTCTCAGGAGTTTCGACTTAAACCGTGGTTGTTTCTTTACAACCTACCCAGGTATATTTTACAGAAAATTCTCCTCGAATTATTTCTATCACAGAAATTGCTTTTAAAAACACGGCGGACATCAACAATACTGCAAGTTCACATAAAATATTCAGTAGAAAATATGCTTTGTTGTACCAGTCACCTATTTATAGCTATTAACTCCGACGTTGCTCTCTATTTAAATGTGCTTTCTTACCCACCCACCCCTCCTTACGCCAAGTTAGCAGTGCCAACGTAAATCTGAATCACTAAAAATACACCATCTTGAACAAAAATACAATGAAAACGACTAAAGCCGGTCATCTGTTTATTACTCAGACTTTATGGCAACCGCTGCGAAAATTTTCCTAAAATGCAACTTTTGGTTCCTTCGCTTACGTGAAATATTGTGGCAAGCTCTCAGCAGGTCTGATTCTTCTCGATTACAGTATTCAAATCTTCAAAAGATCTTCCAGATAGAGATCTTATATATTAAACCAAATTTTTGTAATTAATTATGAGTTAATTCGTTCTTTTATTGCGTCTAAATGCCACACCAATCTTTCAACAGATTTGCTCAACCTGGGGCCATATTTATGTTTACCGCTCAGAGCGTGGAAATTAAATAACGCAGACACTCAGTCGGGACTCATCATACAAATTCCAAGAATTATAAGTAATATTAATAGACAAGAATTTGTTGGGTACTCAATACTAAAAAATATATTCAGGAAAATGGGGCACTGTACGTAAAACTATTAGTTTGGTGATAAATTAAATTAGGAATGCTGTCTATCACAGATCATTCCTGATTCAGTAGTGGCATCTCGAACGAGTTCATATACGATATATTCTATATGAAATAGCCTCGTGTGCGTGTTAAAGCGTTTTAAATGTAAAATAATTACCGGAAACGAAAGCGGACGAGGCATAAATTCGTTCGTTCGACACTATTAAGAACGCACGGATGGCACGCAATTTCAGGCATTTCCGCTCAGCTCCGACTCGGCGGCCACGTCTATATGAAATGATTTGCCTAATTAACAATAAGTCATTCATCTAATAGAATGAATTTGTTCAATAGTTCATTAATGTTATTGATAATTTCATAAATACCTAAATATGCGATAACATCGAAGAGTTATCAAATTTCATGCACAAAAAATTAAATTCAGTTCCGGTCGATTTTAAGAAAGATCTTTATTTGAGTTACATACATAGATAATCCGGACCTCTTCTATCTAGAAGGTGTAGAGATAATGAATTTCTTCCATTCCTTCCTATCCTGTCCGGGTCTCTAAGTTTATATATTCTTATATCTTTTTAGCATTTTTCTCTTTTATATCTATATTCTTCATCTTTTTTCAGTTTGGTTTTTCGTTCACTATTAGAAGGTAGTGGTCTTTCTTTTTCCCTAATTATATAGTCTATGATTGATCTCCCGCCTTTGCCTCTGTATACATTTATGGTCAAAGAAGATATTCATTATTTTCAAATCATTTATCACACAGAACTTGATCATTCTTTGTCCATTCTCATTTTGTTTCTTCGCCATGAATACCAACAACTCCATTACATCCTTCAGTTTGTGCCTACGCAAGGCAATGAGATATAAAAAAATGCAACTCAAAGTTTTTATAAAATATTACTGTGCCCTGACTAAGTAAGGTACTCAGTCACTATTAAAATCATATGGCAATGATTTTATATTTTAGTAACTGATTTACAGCATAAGGAAGCGGCAAGCGAGCACCATATCTTACGAATCCTTCTTCTTTCTGATTTTAACTCCTTGCTCTATAGGGTACAATCCTAGATTCATTTTTGGTAACTTTCTCTGTTCAAAATCGTTCTTTATAAATTTCTGGTGTTCTTTTCCTTGTTTTTTGCCATTATTCCTATGCGCTCCTCGCATTGCATTATTGGCATGCCCTGTTTTTTTTTACGTCGAGACCTTACTTCTAAAATTCCTTTTGGTATTCTCCCTTCATTCATTCTTATTACGTGGCCATGCCTTTTGAGTTGTATTCTCTTTATAGCTTCTATTAGTGAGCGTACTTCTAATTCTTTTCTTATTACGTTATTTTTCACCCTATCTTTTCGCGTTTTCCCCACCAATGATTTTGTTTTTATGTTTTCCCTGCATAGTCCAGCTCTCAAATTTATATGTTAGGAGAGCTATGAGTCTTTGAATAAGTAGGCAGATTGAGACCCCGAGTGAAGAGCTAACCTCTTGAAAATGGCATCAAAGCCGATGCAGAAACGTCGAGAATTTACCCAAAATAGACGCGGTTCATCCCGTGAACTAAGTTGTTTAAACATAGTTAACCACGGAAACCTATCCGAACATACATTTGTCTACAATTATCTTGTTCATCTGATAGCATATTTTGTTTTTCTTATTCTCCTGCCATTTTGCTTATTATTTTTCCTAGGTATTCACAGTTTCTTGCGTATTCTAGTTCCATTCCATTTATTCTAAAGCTACGTTCCTGTTCTTCGTTTACTTCTATTTTGGTTATATGGAGTATCTTACATTCCTTTATATTTAGTTACATACCCTCGTTTTCTATTTCCATTGTGCATGTGTTCATGGACATATCTCTTTTCCACTTAAATTCCAATTTTACTTATAAAACCCCTGATAATTAATATAGATTAATCTTTTAGGCTGTGCTTAATGTAAGACTAGGCATTTTTGATGGGATTAGTGTCTGGAGATTGTGACCGTTAATCCAATCCATTGATTACATTTTCTTTTCAAATTGTGTACAGTCAGTCGCAATGTTTGTGGCCCATTATTTTCTTGTAATAACGGTACTTCACTATCAGTTGTATACTATTTTAGATCAAACCGTAGCAAATGCTTCATTTACATTTTAAAAATCTTTTCTGCATTTAACATCTCTCTAAGAGTCTCATTAACTGAAACAACCCCAAATATGTAGTTTAAAAAGATGCATAATAAAGTGCTAAAGAAGTTTCTTCTCACCTACAGATCAGAGCCGCTTCAAAAAAGTGTCAGCAAATATATAGTTCTTTCCACTTTCTAAATTTTCTTCGTTTTTCTAGGTGCTGCTCGGTATACATTGCTATTTAATGTTATGGATTTATAAATGTCGCTTGATTGTCATGAGCCTTACTTTAACACCCTTTTTGACAAGTCTTAGTCGAGGTTGATATCGTGTTGTAACTTTTGCCAAGCAGTCATACCACTGCTTAACTCTTCTTTGTCAAAGTTGTTCGTCTTTTTTCGACAAACACTTCATCTACAAATTTTGTTTCTAAATAATGCAATTTCCAACAAACTTGTGTGAATAGACTTGTTGCCTCTAAAAGACTCATTTGTGGGCCTTTGGGTTGGTGACAGAAGAGCACCGTTCCTTCGTTTGCAACCAGAGCAACTTGCAAAGTGTAATTTGGGGAGTTTATATGTTTACACCACATCCAGTTGAAGTTGATACTAACGATACTTTCGAAATGCTTCGTTTTAAGAAGGTACCAGGTAATTTTAGCGCCAGAAAAGCATAACAGAATGACGCTTCTTTCTCTTCAATTTAAGATTAAGAAATAAAGCGGTCATAAGTGTCTACTCTTGAGGAACACCTTGCATATTTCTATTTTAATTATTTCATCTTAAAAAACTTAGGTGGCTAAAGTACTAAATGCTTCTGAATTTACAACTCGATTGTATTGATTGAATAATTAGTTTATATGGTTCTTTTAAATAGTTATAGATTCGAACCCGGTTCTTCTTTGGAAAACCAATAGAACAGATTAATTTACATTTTTATAGTTAGTGAATCAAGTAAGTTTTAAATAAAATAATAAAAGAAAAACATGTATTCACTTGCAGTCGATTTCGATGAAAGTGAATATGATGTACTATTCACATAGACCGTCCAGTGTCAGATAAATTGAATAAATTTGATTATTATTTAAATAAATTAGTATTTTTATTCTATATCATTTGTTAACTTTTAGGCTTTTTATTTATATTATTATTTAATAAAAACCATAAATTAAATTTGAATTTTTAAAAACACTCAGAATTAATAACTAAAACCAGAAATAATCTAAACTTTAATAAATTAACTATGATAATTGAGCACAACACTTTATATAAAATATAATCGGAAATGATGTAACCGCGGAAATATTCAATAGTTACGTAATCGTTATTAATAAAAATGCCACGCGTACTCTATTAACCTACTTATTGACAAGCTTTTAATTAGGGATTTTGAGTCCAATGAAACCCTAGAAAATGTTATATAAAATTACTGTATTTTTTCTTCCTGGAAGTTTTAACCAGCATTATAAAGTTAGCAATGTCAAAATTATTGCCTATTTATTGCGCTTCAACAACAATGGAATTGATTGAAATTTTTTTTATCAAAAATTGGGCATTTATTGTGAAAGAACGGAACCTTACGTTTTATTCAAAGTATTGTCCATCGCTAGCCACTACTTTTTCCCATCTTTTTGGCAGCATACGGATACCACGTCAAAAGAACGCTTCACCTTTTGAAGCTATCCACAAATCCACCCAATTTTTGGTATCTTCATATGATGAAGTGCTGCTCAGACAGGCCATGTGTCATCGATCGGAACAAGTGATAATCGGAAGGGGAAATGTCTAGTGAATACGGTGGATGGAGTAGAACTTCTCAATTGAGTGTTTCCAAGTATATTTTGACCGGAGCCGCAACATGTGGACGAGCATTATCATGCAGGAGAATAATTTTGTCGTGTCTGGAGTAGTAGTGGGCGCGTTTTTCCTTGAGTGCTCGGCTCAATCTCATCAATTGTGTTCGACAGAGAGCCTCAGTAATGGTTTCGTTCGGGTTGAATACACGGCACCAAGCTGATCCCACCAAATACACAACATGAGTTTTTTTTCCATGAATGTTCGGCTTGGCTGTTGATGTTGAAGCATTGCCACGTTGTCCCCATGATTGGATCACTTTTTCATCACCATGCTTGGCAAGCAGCATTTCATATGTGCAAAATCGGCGTCCAACGTTTCTCGGCTTCAGTTCATATGGAATCCAATTTTCTTGCTGTTGAATCATTTCCAACAATTTTATACGATGCGAAATTTCTTGTTGAGTCACTCCTAATGTAGGTGCAAGTTCTTTCGTTTGGCAGGAATTTTCCTCTAATAATGCTTCCAATTCCGCGCCTTCGTACACTTTCGGCCTTCCGCTATGTTCTTTGTCTTCGATGTCAAACTCACCGTTCTTAAACTTATGAAACCACTCATGACAACTTCTCTCACTTAAAGCAACCTCACCATATGCTTCTACAAGCAATCGATGCGCCTCAGCTGCAGATTTCTTCAAATTAAAGAAGTAAATCAAAAGTTTCCGCAAATGACGCTTATTCGGCTCAAACTCGACATTTTTGCACGAAAAAAATTATGTGATGCTGATACAAAATCGCTAATATTTTAAAGTTATTGTGTTTCTAGATGTCCAACCTTACGATATGACGTTTTACATCTGACAATTTCAACCATAACTTACTGATGGGGCCATCTTTTTTCAAACGGCGGAGACTTCTTTGTACTCCCTTTACTTCTATCATAATCGCCAGCATGGTCCCGCGGTTGAGCTGCGGTGCGAACGGACCCGGGTTCCATTCCCGGAGCTCTCTGATGCTTGGCGGGTGGCCTACTAAGCCACTAAAAGTAATTGAGTATCTGCGTTCATTTCGAACAAAGAGGTAATAATGGCGGCCTTATAAGGTGTGGTGCTTGCCACATTGACCGCGTCAGAGATGGTGCGCAACGACCGGACAGACAGAGCGAACATATGGGAGCTTTAACCTCTCAGTTCGCAGGGTGTGTTTCCATGCGGGACATCAGGCCTCCTTACCATTATTATTATCATTAAAAAATTCGGGGATAAACAGTGATGACAGTTTTAATAAAAGTATAGCCAAAAAGATTATATAAAATGACCAATATTTATCGTAAATCAAAGAATAGTTCTTGGATAATTACGTTTTAAAAATGTCATTAAGTGCAAGTCATTACATTCTCGCTACTCATTTAAACGAGCTCTGCAATTATTTATAACCGCACGGCACCTCCTTTCTGGAATATTTCTGGATATTTTCTTTTATTTATTTGATAGATTTAAAATTTATACCGTACGCTCTATTTTTAAGAATTTACATAAGAAAAATTCATGGCCGTTAAGTCGGGGTTTCTAGAGATCAATTTATTCATCTTTTCTCGATATCAATTTATCTAAAAAAAATGCTCGTACGGCTGGCATAAAATGCGTTTGAGGTGTGTAACGTTGCCCTATCCCTTTGAAACCACGTCCGCTTGCAAAGCAAAATGTAAACAACTTTTCAATTTTAGTCACATAGCGTTTTAGAATTTATAGTTAATACTCTCTATTGTCCTCAAAAACGCATGAACAAGATAATTCTCCTTAGGAAAGTGCTTGCGTTTGGCCATTTTCAAAAGCTGCAAATGTGTTAAATTTGTTAAATTTCAAAGTAAAGTATTATAACTATAAACTATAGAAATGCAAACCTAAATATTTACGAAGAAACAGGTAGGATTTTGATCGTTTACAAACTAAGAAGTCGAGATCGTCGCAAACAGATACTTTCACTCCACGTTTACATCGTTTCGTGACATCCGTGGTCGGCCCATTCGTGATTGACTCAACGTTGAACCAATTCCCCTAAACCCCTTCACTCTTTTACGCCCATTTTGCGTGTGTGTATAATTCAGTGAAAATTTGGCAAAGACTATAAATAAACTATTTATTATAAAATTTGATGGAATAGGATCGGTAATGGATGCAATACCTCGTAAGCAACAGCGTGAGACAAGGTTTTCGCATTATACAAAACAATTAAATATTTTGACTATTTTCACCGCTGACAATTCATTAGTTTTTAGAGCATCATGAAGTGGATTCATCATTTTTAACGATGAGGCGCATTTTCAACTCGACAAGTTCGCAAACAAACAAAACTATATTTGCACTCCCCCAATAAGACACTGTTTGGTGTGAATTTTGGGCAAGAAGCGTGATAGGCCCAATTGTAAGTGGGGATCGTTTACGTTACATGATAACTCAGGTTTTAATACCATATGGAACAAATGTAGTTCCAGCAGAACAGCATCGCCTACCATACAGCTCGAGCAACAGTTGGTTTACGGCATCAATATCATTTCTGAAATAATTCAAAGCTTCTAACCTATTTAATAAAATATAATTGCATTAATACTATATGTTTATTTAAAGCTGCAAAAGATATATACTTCAAATATTGACCCTTGAACAGAAACGCATTCGTCGTAGTTAATTTAGTCCCATTTAAGTAAAGCTCCAAAGACTTCCTTGGTCGTTTTGAGATAGGAGGCGAAGAGCTGGTATACTACTTCTATCCTGGTACCATGACACGACGCCGAAAGCCAACATGCCGAAAGCATTGACGACGAAAGTCGTTATGCCGAATGACGATTCACAGATAATTATATTAATCATATTTATGATTATTTTATTTTTAGAACAAATCAACTTAACATTTTAAATTGGTTACTTGATTAGATTGCAGTGTAGAATATAACGTTGCAAAATGCCTTGGCAAGGCGAATAGCGATTTAGAGGGACAAATTGTTGAAACGGGCACGCATAACCACTTGCCGCGTTTCGGAGAGGTGGGGGCGCGAGAAGTATTGGAAGGTATCAAAGAAACAGCGGCCAATGGAACCGAAACAGCTCGGCAAATTCTATCATGTGCAACATCATTTGTATCAAAAACAGTGTCCGGGAAATTGCCACCAGTGAGAGCTATGACGAAGCGCATACATCGAACACGAAAAGCTGTTTTCGAACCATTGCCATCACCAATTTCACTCAACGACTTGCATTTGCCAGAGTAATACACTAAATCATCACAAGGAGAGTCATTTCTGCTCTTTGACTCTGGCCCAGGTGACGACAAAATTTTGATATTTTCTACAGCACGTAACTTTGAAATGATGATACAGGCTGATCACTGGTACGCTGATGGCACTTTTCATTCATGGTATACGTTACAACAACGTTTTACGATCGGTATATGCACTGTTGCCCAACAAGCAACAAATTACCTATGCGCGTGTTATGCAGGCGATCAAGGGCATCAATGTCCTATGAAATCCCCAGTCGGTGATGACAGATTTTGAAACTGTCCAAATCAACGCATTGAAAGAGGAATTTCCGGAAGCGGAGAGTGCGGATGTTTCTTTCATTTTACGCAATGTACAGGTATATATATATGGAGTGTCATCCAAGCCCACAATGACTTGCGAATGCAATATGAAGATACTCAGAACCACGACTTTGCGTTGCACGTTTGTCAATTGGTTGCTTTAGCTTTTGTTCCTGCAGCAGACGTCGTCATGTACTTTGAAGAGCTTACACAGTCACCTTTCTACGTGCAAAATAGCGAAATTTTGGAATCTCTGCTAAATTACTTTGAAGTTACATGGATCGGTCTCCCTTGAATTAATGACACAAGGAGGACACCAAAATTTTCCCTGAAAATGTGGGATCGCTATCAATGGACACTAGAAGATCTACCGAAGACGAAGAGGAATGGCACAGGAGATTCAACTCTCTGCTTTCGGCATGTCATCCATCTATTTGGAAACTAGTCGAAGGGCTAAAAAAGGATCAAAGTTTAAATATGTTAAAAGTCAACCAATACATTGCTGGCCAACAACCTCCGGCTGGGCGCAAGTCGTACAGAGACGCTGCTCATCGAATAAAAACAATGGTCTCGGACTACGAGAATAGAGATCTCGATGACTACTTAACCGGTGTAGCTCACAATTTTGATTTTCTGGCTAATTATTAAATTGAACACCAGTCTCATGTCTTTTATATAGTTTTTAAACTGTTACATATTTGGGTACTTTTGTCATATTATTTTTGTACTTTTCGTTATTTTAAAAGTGCCAATTATAGTTGTAATTTACATTAATATTATATATCATATAATTTAGAAGTGTTGAATTTTTATACTTTATGCAACTATTATGCAGATCAAGTTTCCTATTAATCACATTGTTATAGTTTATCGAATTTTAGATTTAGATTGTTGTTTATGCTGTTATCACTATCACTTTTTATACTTTTTGTCATTATATAAGTTCAAATTATTTATTTTTAAAATTAAAAAAGGGTTCTTTTTTAATGCTTTATAAATTTATCCTACTGATTAAGCTTAACGGTCTCTTTGTTTCACTGTTATATTGTTGGCTGATATTACTTTGTTATTAATGCAAATTAATTATTGTGTATTATAAAACTGTAACTATTAGTACTACATTGTTTTTATTTTATTTATTGAAGCTAAAGGCAATCTAATTCACTTTTAATTGTCTCAAAATTTAAGACGCATTAAAAATAACAGCCAATTTAAAAAATGTTAAGTTGTTTTAATGTGAAAATAAAATAATTATAATTGAAAATACAATAAATATAATTATCTGTGAATCGCCATTCGGCATAACAACTTACGTCGTCAATGCTTTCGGCATGTTGGTTTTCGGCGCTGCGGGTTCGTCGTAATGTCTTTCTGCGTGTTGGTTTTCGGCGTCGTGTCGTGCTACGTCTATCCTAAACATAATCGACAAAACATGGAATCGTAACATTCAGAATTTTCGCCTCCTTATATTTCAAATTCAGTCTTTGGTAATAAAAATGTAAACACATTTTTTGAGAGCCTAAAGAAAATTTAATGATCGATTACTCACAATTACTGGAAAATTTTATTTAACATCAACCTATGTACTTCGAGATTGCACCAAAGGAAAAAGTGGACATTGTTGTGTGGAATTGTATTTCAACGCTCCCGTGGTAAAACATTGAAGAAGTGCTGGATTTTACCTACCGTACTTTTCAGATCTAGCTCCTGGGGATTATTATTTATTCCTAAAGGCTAAACGGACCGTTAGATGGACAAAAATATTAATAACATTATCATAGCAGTTTAGAAATTTTTATGATATGAATAGACAATTTTCTAAAATAGTGTAGACGAGAGAGAGAGAGAGAGAGAGAGAGAGAGAGAGAGAGAAAATATGAAATAAATGTTTTAAGGTACAAAAACATCTCTCGTAACCAAAATATGGAAGTGTTGTGTAGTATCAGAATAGAACCGGGAAGATTTGGCTCAATTATCGGGTTGCACATTAAAGGCCCTTATAAAATCTCTTAATTCCAGGGTTAAAAACTGTTTATTATCAGAGATTAAACTAGAAGAAACAAGAGCGCTATAACTAAAAATACCTGGGTATAGTGAGGATACCGTAATAAATATACACAGTCGGTATATTCATTGAATTTTAACTACTTTATTACTTTACCAGATGACAATTTTCGGGGTCTTACCTGCGAGTAAAAAGTGAAGACAATGTAATATATATATTATAGAGAACAACGGAGGAAAAGGTCAAAATTACATCAGATCAACAATCAAACCAGGATGTGAAAGATAATACAATCAGATAACCGTTTATTGCGGAAACAAAATGATATTTTAATCCACAAAACGTAAACCAATTTATAATGAAGGTAAGTTTAATGATAATTTAAGCGAAATACTACTGTAAGTTTTAACAAAAAAATCTGTATAAATAAAAATGCTTCCTTTATCCATTACCAAACCATGCAAGATGACATTTTGGGATAATATCGTAATCAGTTCCAATATTCTGCCTGTTAACTATTTTTTAGATATATAAAAATTCAAAATTTGGTATGTTGTGAAATGTATGAAGATTATGCCATAAACGATTCAAAGGTAAGGAGGTGACTACTGAACGTTAATGGAAGCCGTAAAGATGCGCACGATACTTAGTAAAGAGGTCACGCTAAATGATTGGTCTAGTGCATACAAGTTTTATAAGAATAGACAATTGGTGATTTTGTTACTTCCCCGCATTAAAAAATGGTATTCTGTGAAACGGTACTCTCGAAATTGAAAGTCAGAAGTTTCCTGCCAAGTAATCTTATCTGTTCTTACATCTAAAAAAGTTTTTTTAGAGGCTACGATGTCAAAAAACCGTGCGAATACGCGATTTAAGACGGAGGACATCATTTTACAAAATGATAATACAAAACTTTGTTCGAAAAAAAAATCGTTTAATAGCCAAAATGTTACTGCGCATTTTGACAGCAATCTTATTCTAAAATATCTGCGTATTCTTGATTCATTTAGAAAATACATCACAGTAACTCAAATGTATATTAATCATGAATAATTCCAACACACGTCCAACTTAAAGTAAATCTTGTTTTAGACATTCATGCGAGTTAAAAATAAATCAGATCGTGTGGCGTACGCCACACGACACCAATAATGTGAAATTCTTATAACCCAACTACCTTAGCCTTTATTTTTCATGACACAACAAATTTTATGAGTTAACTACAAACCAATGTGATTTATTTTCAATGGTATGTTTATGTACTTGCACAAAAATTCAACATTTCGTTTTATTTTTTTATACTACTAAATTTAAATTTTGGTCATGCATAGCCAACTGCATTTTATATTTATCCGAGATGTACGTTTCTAGTAACTTTTAATTTAGTAACATATTAATGTTACTTTTCTGTACAATAGGAATTCGTCACATTTATTTATATGACTACATTATTATGTCACACAAAATTAAATTTCAAATAGTAACAACAAAAGAAAATACTATTATTTTTAAATATTTAAAGAGATAAAATTCGTAATATAGCAATTTGATATAAACGTAATCAGCATTTAATGTTACACGTAAAAATGAAAAGTATTTATAGATATATTTTGCCATCTCCACATCCAATCTCCTTCATTTGACCATTATCTAAGTGTATATGCCAAATTTGGTCATAATCTGGCAATAACTGTAGAAGTTGTCAAAAATCCAAAAACATTTGAACGTCGTCCCCTTCTTCATTGATTAATTTTGCCCATTAACGAAAATAATGCGTGTGCAAAAGTTGATTCAAATCCAATAAAAATTACGACAGTTATCTTGTCCGCAAGACGATTATATCCCATATATTAAGGTTTGGAGAGCATGACTCTAAAAATTACAGTAAAAATCTTGCTATGATGGCGACTGCAAAAAGCAGTATTTCTAAAAAAACTTGCTTAATTTGTTAGATTTTACATAATTTGTTCATCAACTCATTTTCACTTTTTTCCTTGTCGCTTTTGACGACGCCCTTTTAAAGAAAATTGAGGTAATGTCGCAGTACATGTGCATATAAATTTAATCAAAATCCGATTACAATACCGGTTGTCTAAAGAGTTCAGGCGAGAATTTCTGAAATTACAACACTAATCGACATCTCTTTTTTGGTATAAATCACCTAAGAGAAGTTTTGTGAAATGATGCCTCAAATTAATATACAGTACCGGTCAAAAATATATCAACCTTTAGCATTTTTGCAATCACTTTTCGTTGTATGTTCCGGTGAAATTTTCAGGGAATCTTTTTTGAGGCATTTTACATGGCTCTTCAACCGATTTTTCAAAAAAAAAGTAACTCAATCGAAAAAAAATTATTAGCACAGCAAAAATAGTCAAATACAACAACGAAACAAACATCTAATAAAAACTCGGGAATAACTAAATCACCGAATCAACTAAAAGTGAACAATAACAATCTAATACTTAGTAGCATAACCTTTGGTATCAATGACGGCCTGGCACCTGCGAGGCATGGACTCCAAAAGAGTATGGTTGAAGGATAGCGGGATGTTCTTCTATTCCTCTTCGAGTTGGGCATACTTCTCATATGCATTCTTGGCATTTATGCCAACTAGACGACGCTTTAACTCTGCCCAGAGGCCCTAAATTATGTTCAAGTCGGGAGATTGGCTGCTCCAATTGAAGAAAGTCACACAACAGCGAACGAACCAGTCCTGGATATGCTTCGAACGATGTTTGGGATCCTTGTCCAGTTAGAAAATGAAGCCTCTGCCCATGTTCTGCATGGCACATCGTGTTCTCGAGGTTGTTCTCATACAGATAGCAATCCATAATTCCGTGGATTCTCCTGAGGGAACTCGTGCCGGAGACATAACTCCAAACCATGATACTTCCGCCTCCGTGCTTCATTGTGGGAATCTGGTACTTGGGATCGAAACGAGTGCCTTGGAGGCGACGAATCCACTGAATCCCGTCCATTTCGAACATGTACTTGCTTTCTTCACTCAAGAACACATTTTCTTGTGTCTGTGCCCACTCCACGCGCGCCTTTCTGTTCTTTTCCAAAATCATCAGCTCCTTTATCGCACGACGTCCATTAAATCCAGTTTGTTGCAGACGATGTCTGATAGTACGAACAGATAATGTCGGGCCCAGGGAGGTTACACAATTGGAGAGAAATATCGGCTGCCGCGAAGCGGGGATTGTCGCGGGACATGCGGATGACGTTCCTGTCGAAGAGTTTCGAGGTAATCTTGGGACGACCGGCGTTGGACTTTTTTACAACACTACCTTGGGTTTTCCAGCACTTCAGGAAATGAGAAGTGGTGCTCTTATGGGAATTAAACTGTGCTGCAAGTTCACAGAGACTTCGACCTTGGACGCGACTATTGGCAATCACCTTCTGGATATCTACGGATATGTTGCGGGAGCCTGACTGCTTACGTATATCTGACACGACTATTATTATTTAAAATATGCAAAAAATGCAAAAAACACGATGGAAACGGAGCGAAATACGAGTTCTTCAATAGTCAATAAAATGGTGATTTCCACCGACTACATTGATTTGTACACCATTATGAGCAAGCGTTTGAAAAAGTTAAAATTTTCATTAGCATAATTGCGAAACAGGTGTCAAAACATTGTCCGAAAATTTGAAAAAAACAAACAAGTACATAAAAATATTAGACACACTGCCTACTACACGTCATCGATGCACAGAACGGCAATTCAACTTTTTACCACTGCAACTTATATTGAAGGCTTGTATTTGATACCACCATTTCATATTTTTTTCAATAAAGCAAGGAAAAAATTCAAACCTAAATTGCGCCAGATGGCGCCACAAAGATAAAATTTCATACCCGACGTCTCTAGAATCTTCCATTACTACCCTCTCCTTCCATATAAAAATGAAGTGGACTTTTCCAACGACTTTTATTGGTTGAAACTAGTTACCTGACAATTTAGTATAAATGCAAGAGCAATTGGTATTTCTATTCAGTCGTTACGTTTGGACTTTATCGAGAGTGACACACTGAATTTTTTCAATCGATAACTATTGTTTTATGTATTATAGTAAGCTAGTTCTTCGTTTTTTAAAGAAACTTATGTCGCCCAATGAACTTCAAAATTGAAGATCATGGTCCGATTAGATTGGGTTGGGTTAGGTTAGAGGTTAACAAGGCTTTTATAAGGAAAAATAAAATCTTCTGTAGACTTAACATGGGATTTTCAAGTACGCGTAATTTTTAACGGTTTCTTTGCTAAAGTTCGCATTGACCTTTTAAAAAGATGGTAGTGAAAGGTACCTTATGAGCGAAATCCCATTCAGACATTTCTACTTTAAATGGGATTATAAGAACTATATTCATCAAGAACAGTAACCGTATCAAGTTTGTTTTAGATATATAGTTTAACTAAAGCTAGCATGTGATCTAATTGCTTTTATCTCCGCCTGGATCTTGAGAGAACTTACTGTTTCTTCGTCCGGACCAACAATTTTAAAATACTGTTATTGATAATTTAACTCTTATGTTTGGAATATATAATAATATTATTTTTATTCTCTTAAAATTTCTGCTCTTCTGAGAACGATTGAAATTAAGTCCATTTGGGTTATATCAAGTTTTAACTATAAGAAGTAGCAGTTGGTTAGTGTTACAATTAAATTTTTAAACTTTGCAATCATAAATTATAAAAATGCTAAGATAAAATTTTGTTTAATTAAACTTTTAAGATCAGTTACGGTTGAACCTGTCACCTTATGTGTAATGATCAAGAAGTATGAATTTTACACACTACTTCGCATGAATCTTGGAAACAATGCTGTACGGTTTTTTTCAACGGACATTCATTTTCGACATATCTGGTCAATATTGTAACGCTTTTTCCCTTAACAGTACCTAATAACACAATTACATTCATTTCACTACTTATTTACTTTACTTTTAGTAAATTTAATTATATCTAATAATATAAATATACACTTTGGAACTCCATTTATCTCAACTCAATTTATTTTGCATTAGAACAGTTTGCTTCTGGTAATGTGACTTCTCCTGCTGCTTGCCTGCGTGCTATTTATACATACAGCATATGTTCTGGACCCTTCTTGTATCGCTGAAACTATCTGGTATAATTTGGAAATTACCGCATTATTCCAGTCCTCGTCCGTATATGAGCACCGTGGGGGCCTCAACGGCTGTTGTCTGCACATTGAAGGCAATATGTTCGATAGTGACGGTTTGGCGGCGACTACGATATTAGCTGTGAACGTCGCAAAGTGACCATGCCTCGATGGCGGTGTTTGGAAATTAGTTACAATATACTTTACCAATATAAGCTTAATGAACAATAGATTGCATCCATCCGTTATTTTGGTGAGAAAATTACGATTTTTTAGCCTTTTGTTTAGGGAAGTTTTTAAAATATCCCGATGGTAAGCATGCATACAAATATATATATATAAAAAAACAATAATCACTGTCTTGAATTGTAACTTGCTCGTCCGTCCTTGTTGATTATTGACGAATTAATGACTCATCTTGTTAAGTGATTCTCTGTATCATTCAGGCTTTATCACAAGCAATTGCAGTTTCTCAAAAATTCGATTAGTGTCTAATGTTTTAGAAATGTTAGTACAGTTGCTTAGAGCTTCCTTGTCTTACCTAATTAGGAATTTTTTTAATTTAAGCAATGATTCATCGGTGTGTCTAA
This sequence comes from Sinelater perroti, assembly GCA_036346155.1. Classification (NCBI taxonomy): domain Eukaryota; kingdom Metazoa; phylum Arthropoda; class Insecta; order Coleoptera; family Elateridae; genus Sinelater; species Sinelater perroti. The sequence goes on from JARFIY010000276.1 coordinate 3,215,341, forward strand.
TGTTATCGCTATTACAAGTGTTCGGTATAAGTGTAAAACGTCTCTCTTTAACCTTTTTGAACTTCATAATCGTAAATTTTTCCTAATGGATTTTCCGATTAGCAAGTAATTTAATTCCAGTAAAGCGTAGTTCCAACTAAAGTTACTGACGAACTACTCAACTGTGAAAGAAATGTGAAGGTAAACGGAGGGAATACGTGACAAATTGAATTCAGTAATTGTTTTACAGACAGATCTGCTGCAGCGCAAACAATTTTATTTATGATTATGATGACGTGAATAAAACTGATTGTACTGATTATAAACCGCATTATACATTAATTGCACGTCAAGAATCTTCCTATGTAGGTTACTCAACTAGGTCGCAGTAAAGTGCTTTGACGTAAACTGCACTTTGGAATGTTTGCTGAAAGTCGGTATGTCAAAGCGAAGCAATTTCAATTGGATGTTTCATTAATATAACTTTCTGATTGCATAAACAAATATTTTACTTACATTATGGAAATATATTTGAAGTTACATTACAAAATAGGAAACATTTTTTTTAAACTACGTATAGCATGCAAACATCAGATTCGTTAATGGATTACAGCTATCAAAAATTATTTATCTTCTACAGTCTATATTTAAATAAGTATAGATACTTTAAACAGTAAAAGTGCTACCGTCAAAATCGTAATAACCTACCTAGAGGTTCATGAACTTTACGCAAATTATGACTCAATAAGTGAAATCTAAATGACTACATTTCATCCATTAGTTCTCATCGTGTGTATCAATTGAGAAATATTTAGGAAAGACAAATAGACACATTCCAATAACCCGAAATTCAGAAAGTCGTTGGTAGATCCAAGATTAACTGATGATATCAATCTGAACTAAGATTTCCGCCTTACGTAGGGTAAGACGTTTTATAATATAAGCTGTTAAAATCGGGAAAAATATGGACATTGGACATGGATTAGTAGAAATTCAAGAAATTAAAACGAAAATATAAAAATACAAAATATTAACAACTATTCTAAAAGAAAAACTTAGCCAATATACGGAAAAGGTAATTGAGGAGTACCAGTTAGGGTTTAAAAAATGAAACTCGGCCGTAGACGCGATACATGTTACGAGGCAAACGAGCAAAAAAAGTTACTTCCTTTTCACAGACTTCAAGTAAGATTTTAACGCGGTTGATAGAATAAAAATAATAGAGGATCTGAAAGATATTAAAACATAAGAGAAATTTAAAAATCTAATTACAATGACCATGGAAAACTCAATAGCAATAGTAAACTCTGGTAAAAGGATTACAAACAGCTTTACAGTAAACGAAATGGTACCACAGTGAGACGCTTTGCCTGCCCTATTGCTTATCACCTCTTTAGACATGTAGAACTCAGAGGAATAATAGAGAATAGATCCATACAAGTGGGGGCATATGCGGATGATCTGGTAAAGATATGGAAGAGAATTAAAAACCACATTTCACAATAATAAAAAAGAAACACGAGAAAACAATATTTTTATTGTAGCAGAAAATAAAGTTCATATAGGAATTGGTCATTGCCATTAATAAGATAATTTTGGAGGAGCAGACAATCAAATATATGGACGTATTATGTACAGGAAGAATAAACGAATATACATACATTAAACAAAGAATACCATAGGGGTATAAAGAATTTTTCTAAAACAGATACTGAAGGACAAAAAACTATCGTAAATTATGCAGAAAGAAAAGGAACAAATTAAGGTTGTTGAAAGAAAAATTATCAGAACTATAACGGGAACTAAAAGGGTAAATAAATAGGAAATAAGACCACTGTTAAACTATGAAATTGTCAAATTGCTAAAAAATGAAAACAGAATAATTAAGACACACAGAATCAGATGGTATGGATATCTAATAAGAGAAGAACCTAGTAAAATTTTAATGGAGAGGAACCAAAATCGATGTCGAAAGAGTAGTTAGAAAACGGCTTGAGAACAATAAAGATAAGAAACTGAAGAAAACTAGCATTGATAAGAAGCAGTGGAATAAGATAATAGAAATGACAAAAGTGCATAATAAATTGTTAATCCACCACGTTAATAGAATTTTAGTTTTTAAACAGCTGTAAGTTCTATAGAAATGTATAGTTTGTGTGTGTGTATATATATATATATATATATATATATATATATATATATATACACATTGGGTAGCGGGTAGATACCTCTCTATGATCCCGATAGAGGATAGATCTACTTCAGGGAGGCGACCCTGCCCACGCGAGCCTCGACTCTTTTCCATCTCCTAACATCAGAGAAAAGTCGTGTCCTAACCTTAAACCTACCCATAATCTACATACTCTTATCCTCCATACACCCTATCCACTCGCCAACCCGCCCGGAAAGCGTGGCGTTTAATTGCCAAAACCCCATTGAATTGCAAAACTGAAAAATTCCAGGGAGGCCTATGTCCTGCAGTGGACTCCGACGGCTGTATGATGATGATGATATTATATATATATATATATATATATATATATATATATATATATATATATATATATAAACCATAAAGAAATACATAAAGTTTTTCGTTGTTGCATCTTTCAATTACATACATTAAAGGCGATGTAGGAATTTATATTTATGTTTGGATGGGATCCCTATTCAGCCTCCAACCCCATATTCACTAGACGTGATTATTGATAATCCCCTATTTGGGGGCCGCGTTATTTAAGTGATATACATTTCTAAACTAAAGAAAAATTCGAAAAGGATTAATGACTCTCGCTTCCAAGTCATCAAGTTTTTACAATATATAGCCAAAAGTATCTGGACATTCACCTTTGTAGATTCAGAGACGAGTGTAGCATGTATTAAAGGATGTCTGCCTATCTTTAGCATCAAACAGTCGGCATTAGTCTCGGATGACTCTCCATAAGTTTTTTTTTTATATGTCCGTATGAATTGTCTTCCCTTTCCCAATGAAAGCTGCAGTGAGTCCAGCCCCGGAAGATGAGCAATTTAGCCTGGTGCGTTTGAATTCTTCCTAAAGGTGTTCGATAGGATTAAAATTGAAGCTTCGTAAAGACCAGCCAAGTTTTTCAACACGATCTCTTCAAACCACATCAAAATAACATTCGCTGTATAAATCGAACAGTTCTACTGAGGGTATAGAAAATGTCCTTCCTCAAGCTGTTGCCAGATAATTTGAAGCATAGAGTTGTCAAGGATATCAAGTTTCATCTCAGCGTTCATCTTTTCGGATGCAGGAATTAAAGTACTCGGGTAGAACTACAAAAAACAGCCTCAAACCCTAATCCACCACCAAATATGACCGTTGATACAATACGTCCGTATGAGAAGCGTTCTCCCGACATCCGTCAAACCCAGACCCGTGAATCGGATTCCCAGACCGTGTATCGAGTTTCATGCGTTCACAGAACGTGTTTCTATTGTTTCACAGTTCAATGGTAGTGAGTCGTCTGTTTGTCCATCCTTTTATTTTTCAACTTTTGATCAAGGCAGCTTCCAAGCTGGAGATTAGCTTCTATTTCTGTCATTTCTGACATCTGTCACGCCTTATAATTTTTGATCTGTGATAGATAGAAAAATAACGTTTTCAGTATTCAACAAAGGACCATAAGTCAAGTCCAGATGCCAAAAATCAGCCTGATCGGATAATCTCGAGATCGGTTTGACCGGAAGTAGCCGCAAATTTTTGTTTGTGTATAGAAGCCCCGGACACGTTCCACGTTTGTATTTGTTTTAATTTTCAAACGGATACAATTTTTTTTTATTTCATACAAGTTCTCTGTAATACTTTTAAGTGATGTTATTTTTCTGATTTATATGAATTTCTTCGCATAACGCAGACCGACTATATTCTTTATAACGAAGGTAACAGTGCTGTCGAAGTGAAAACCAAAAGAAAAATAGAAGTGAAGAAAAAGCAGCAAAATCATGTAAATAAAAAGTTGCTAAAAGAATATCTTCCAAATACAAACGATTAAGATGCTAAATTTAATACAAAGAAGATTAATGTAAAAAATATCTTAGCGTCTATATGCTTTCCTCTGTTATTTTTATAATGAGCTATTCGCCATTGAAGTGTTTTCCTTTTTGCTTCTACTTCTTTGAAAAATTTTTGGTGCTTGGTTAATTTTATTGCTTATATGATTCCCGTACATATACAAATTTAATTTCTTGTCTTGGTTCACTTTTTCTAATTTTATTGAAGTTGTTTCTCCGTAGGTAATTGTAATTTCCTCATTTTACTTTAACCTTTATGAGTCAGGTGAGTTATTTGCTGTACTTTCTTTTCTTCGCTACGCCACTTTCCATTTTTTGTATACTAAAAAACAAATATTAATTTGCACCTCAGCAATTGTAGACATCCAATTGATTAATCTTTATCGTACTCAATATAACTTACAAGCCCAATTTAATTTTTTGTTGGTTCATCTGAGGACTACTTGTTATCAGCGGTAAAACTTCATCACCCGTTATCATCATGGTTACTGAATTTTTATTTTAATCTCTGTGTTGTTTTTATTTAGCTCAAATACAACAATCATGACTTTAACGTAACCAAGATTTTGTAATGTTTTTAGTTCAGATAAACTTTTTATATTTCGTATGGTAATACAAATCTTTTCTTTATTCCGTTTAAATTTATTTATATTACTTTTATGTATATTACCATCTTTCTCTTAGCGGTTCTTTCTATTATAGTAATTCTTCTTTTTGCAAAAATTTTGTTTTCGTTATCACAGCTTTCCAAAATTCTTTTGCTTGCTTTTTGTTTATGTCAATTGATTTTCGCGCCCGTAATTTGCTTTTTTATTATTATAAATACTAACACAAGTCCTCATATTAAATAGACCCCGGTCTTCGCGAATGAGCACCTTATTCGATCCACCATATATACATAGTGTTACGGATACCAACTCTACGATCTATTAGAATTGGTATCCATAGCAATATTTAACCTTCGATTGTGACAGATATATTTGAATACAAACAGTCGTCTTAAATATATGTAATAATGATATACATTATCTTCACTTTAGAGTTTTTATAAGATCTACCAATATTTTATTTTGCTTCTAAATATACTTTGTTTAGTTTCTAGTAATCCAGAATGTTGTAACCTTCAAGATTAGTTTCCATGATAATCTCATAAATATTAATCGTGTTTTAAAATGGTTCTTGATATTAGCTATCTAATATTTTTGTATCACATTTGTGATAAGACTGAAAAGTTACGACAAAACCTCCATAACTTTCAAACCAATTTTTTTCGCTGTTCAATGATACCAACAAATGTGGCCAAAGTGTCAAAACAGCAGCGACGTATTCAACTAATTTCATAATAATTTTGAACGTTTTTCATAATCTAATTTTTAGTATTTCTTTCCTATAGAAATGTAAGGCATACTTAAGTACCAAACTCTCAGAGAAACAAAAGAGCAAAGTGATTCAAATATATGTACCAACATCCATTCACGATTATGAAGAGGTGGAATTACTACATGCAGACAGAAACGGCAAGAAAATAAAATAAATGTATTCAGAACATCGTGATGGATGATTTCAATGCTGTACTGGGACGCCAACAAATCACACATGAGTAACACATAGGCATAGGTGAGAGAAACACAAGAGGAGATATGGTGTCAAGCTTTCTAGAGGGACAAAAACTATATGCAATAAACACTACAAACTCAAAAGGCAATAAATATGGATCAGTCCCGATGGAAAAACTAAAAAGCAAATCGATTTCATACTATTATCCTCCATAAAACTTATATACGTTGTGACAGTTCTGAACACGAGCAGCGACCATAGATTAGTCAGAGCAGGGATAAATGCCAATAAGACGAATAGTAGAAAAAGATACATTAAATTCAAAAAGAATTTCCTAGATATAAGTCAAATACGAAACAAGAAGAAATCACGTATATAACAAAAATCCTAGAAAGACAACAGAAAATATAACAACAGCAATGAAGAAAGCTTGAAAGTAACAAAGAAGAAAAAAATAAGCCAAAGAAAATTATCACAAGAAACAAAGAGGAAAATAAAAGAACGAAGACAACTATTTCGAACAGGACAATATGCTACCGATCAATATAGGTGAATAACAAAAGAGGCAAAAACAATGATCAGTAAGAACTTAGAACACCACACAAAAATGGTAAACGTTATAGAGAAAAATAAGAACCCGGAATATTTGAACAGAAAAGAAGAGAGAAACCAAACAATTACGCTAACGGATGAAAAGGGCAAAAAAGACCAAATAAAATGACCACCACAAGAGACAAAAGCTACAACAATAAATGTGAAATCGGAGGACATATCAGAGATACACAACGAGAAAATCCTCTTTGTCCTAAAATACATTAAAAACAACAAGGCACCAGCAGAAGGCGACGTTCTGGTCGAAATGATTACAGAAGAAAAAGATACAATAATATCGGAGTTAAAACAAGACATATCAAATACGTGGAACAACGCGATAATAGTAAAACAATTTAAGGAGATAGGACGTCTGAAAAATTATCGAACAATAAGCTTATTATCCCAAGTATATAAGTTGTTTATAAAAATAATAGCCAACCGATTGGAGAACAAATTAGATAACTCCCAACCTGTTGAACAGACAGCATTCCGAAAAGGCTATAGATCTGACTGCCTTTTGACGATAAAAAACCTATTGGAGAAAACAACAAAATAGAATTTCTCGGTGTACGTGGCCTCTATGGATTACGGAAAGACTTTCGACTCTGTAGAACATTGGAGCATAATGGACGAACTAGATAAAGCACGAATAGATCAGCACTACACAAACCTAATGAAAAACATCTATCAAAAAGTGAAAGCGATAATAAGACTCAGATAAGATAGAGATTAAAAGAGAGACAATACCACCCAAATTATTCACCCTAGCCGTGGAAGTTTTTAAAAAATTTAACTGGAGCAAGGTAGGGATCAATATCAATGGTGAAAGACTTACATCTAAGATATGCGGACGATTACTGAAGAGGAAGATCACATAAGTAAAATGCTGCAAGATACATATCGCAATAAATGGAAAACGAAGACTATATGTACTTAGGAGAACTAATAACAATCGGAAAACAAAACAAAGATAGCTAAATTGAAAGAAGATTAAGATGTGCTGTATTTAGAAAAATGACGAATATAAAAAACAAGAAAATACCACTTCAGAACGAAAATATTCGATCAATGTGTGCTACCCGTCATCACGCATGGAGCATAAAAATCGACCCTCATGCAAAAATAACAAAAAAAAAGGCGATGAAAAGATCAATATTAGTCGTTACAATAAGAGATAGACACCGGAATCAATGGATCATACTGTCGCCAATATCATGGAGATAATTATTAAACTAAAAATGGGAATATGAAGGACATGTTGCTAGAATACAAGATAATCGGTGGAATAGTAAGACCAGTAGATGGAGACCTTGGACAGAGAAAAGCAGAAGAGAGAGGCCGGCACTGCGATGGTGTGACGTCATTAAGAAAGTATTGGAATTTGCAAATAATGATTGTCCATGAAAATTAAAACTGATTATCAGGCAGGATGTACCTGGAGAGCCTGCTGATAAAATGATGTTAGCTTTTCCGATTGCAGCGCAATTTCAGTATTAGATTATAGAATAATCCGATGTTGAGACCTCAATTATTGCTAAAAGAAGTCTGTCGTATACAACCTTCAGTAGGAAACGGAAACCGAAGATAATGCAAATACATAAAAAATTCTATTGCGTATAAAACAGAAACAAGAGCTATGGTAATTAAAACCTTCAAACATATGTTAATGGTCAGGTTAAAGTGGAGACAAATTATTAATCTTAGCCACCAATAAGACTAAGGTATACAGTGACAGTCAAGACAGTTTACAATTATATTGCTGAAGTTATGATCGTTGCGATGAAACGAGATGGTTGACTGTGTAACATATCGGTTCTTAATGCTTATCATCGCACTCTGTGGACTAAGGACTGGTCAAAAAGTTTGTTGAATATATGTTGCATTTGGTTTTTCTGGTAGTAGACACAAATTTTACGACGTGACTCGTCATGGACTTGCTCTAAGAAAAGTGGTGTAGTTTTGAACATCACTTCTGCATATCAATGTTTGCATTATACCATTATCAAGTACTTGTTCATTTCAAAGACTCATATGTGCACTACTGCACAATAGAAAGTTGTCTTCATAGTATGTTTTAAGCAGGAGAATTCAAAGAGAGGGCACCAATAGCGCGTTGTTTCATTTTCTTAATCATTCCTTTTGATACTGAGACAAGATGAAGTCCATGACTAACATTAGTGAGCAACTCTTTCATTTTTACCATCACTTCCTTTACCTTGACTACTGTAGACCCCTTTACAATATGAATGCAAATATGGCAGCAGCTGGCATTCATAAGCAGTACACAGACCTCCATAGTTTCTTTTGGTTGTCCTTAAGAACTTTGACTTTCGAAAAAGTATGTCCAATGATTATGGATAAACAAGACTAGACGCCGACCTTCGATTAAAAGTTAGATTATTGCTAAAATAAAAAAACATTTTGTAATATAACGCAAGAATTAAATTAGTATTACTAGAACTTTTTATAATACCAAAAATATTTTTTATGCGCGCAGATAAATTCTATTTTTTTTTTAAACTTTTTGTTTCTCTTTTCATGACTAGTAATTTACAAGTGAAAAAATTATTTAAATTTGCACTTCAGTTTTGTGAGAAATTGAACTATGTACTCAAAAATAAAAAGTAGGTATCTATAAATAAAGAAATGTTACCAAAAGAAAAAATAGCCCTTAGTATTGTTTGTGTACGTCAAGTCTGAAATTACTGTTCACTAAATTACATTTTTTTAGTTTTAGCGGTCTTTATTCGAAAGAAACCCTTGGCCACTAATTGTAGGAACCATCGGTAGTCCACCTACACATAGCATCTCAGCCGAGGAACAGTAAGAATTCCTACTTCCAATTGAATTTCGTTTTCTTAGTAGCAGGAGATTGAAAATTCAAGCACACTGCGTGAGGATGCAAACTGATTACAAAAGACGAACACTCTTCCAAACTATACAGCAACGTAATCTAAAGTATATGTCAACCAACTTGCTGGACTTTGCAATCACCAAATATATTTGTGATGTATATAGCAAAGTTGAAAGCAACTTAGATCTATTTTCAGAGGATAGTTCAATAATAATTACTTTTAGTACAAATATTATTTGGAAAACCCCAATTGCCAAAACTTTGTGCTGGGAGAAAATTCAATCCTCATAAACAACAATATAAATCTACCTCTTAGAATACACACCCAACGAAATCGATGAAGCAGTAAAGCACCTAAGCTACACCAACAGAACATAAAGACGCACCAGAAATCCACAGAATACCACTACACATAAGGCAGCTAGTAGTAGAAAAACGTAGAGCACGTGACAAACGGCAAAAATCCAGAAATTCTAGAGACAAGACCACTCTAAACAATTTAACTCACAGATTTCACAACGCTCTACAGGAAAATAGAAACGCAACATTCAGGTACTACATCTCTAACCTTTCACCAGTATATCACTACATCCGGAAAGCGACACAAAAACTCAAAACCTTGCTGAAGTTTTCACGCCATTGCCATCTAACGGGCAAATCTTTAATGCAGAAACAGAAGAATATTCAAATTCGTCTGGTCAATCATCCCTACTTATTAGCCCTTTTTCTCCTGCGAAAGTCTACAGAGAAATAATATTTATCAACTCATATAAAGCTATGGGTTATGATTTTATAGTGGAAAACGTACTAAAACATCTACCATACCTCACTTCCCCACTCAGAATCAGTAGAAATACGCCAAAATATTCATGATTGCCAAAACCGAGAAACTTTCAAAGGAAATCAGCCTATGAGCCGGCTACTACCGTTATAAAAATTATATGAAAGATTTTTAATATACAGAATTCAGGCAATAACTTCACTAGACGAACTAATTCCTTTGAATCAGTTTGGGTTTCGTGATAGTCAACCATCCAACAAAGCTACAGAATAGTTAACTATATTAAAAATAATCTTGAAAGAAAAAAACGTGTGCTTCAGTGTTCTTAGATGTACAAGCTTTCGATAGTCTGGCACAGAGGACTCTTATATAAAATAAAAAGAAAGTTACCCATCAAATCTACCTCCTTCTAAAATTTTCCCTATTTGATAGACAGTCCCTCACTGTCAGACTCCCATTCTATTAACCCTAGTGTTCCACAAGGCAGTGTCCTTGGGTCTCTCCTCCCTCTTTATAATGTAGACGTTCCAACTACAAACATAACCTTAATTGCTACCTTTGCAAATTATACTGCAATGATGTCCTCTAATCCCGACAGAGCATCTGAAAGCTTCAGCTACATCTCAATCTTTTACAAACCTGGTTAGATCGTTGGAGAATTAAAGTAAATAGTAAAAATCTACACAAATTACATTCACTATAAACTTCACTATCTGCCCACAAGTTACCATTTATAACCAACCTGTTCCGATAAAAACCGAGGTTAAATACCAACGACTCGAATTGGAACAAAGACTGACCTGGAAATCCCACATAAAAGCCAAACAATAACTCAATTGGTTAATTGGGCGGAAATCGACTATAGAAAACAAACTGCTACTGTAGTCATCTTAATATTTATATGGACTTCCGGGGTCGAACTGTGGGGGTCTAGTAGACCCTCCAACACCAAAATCTTGCAGTCCTTCCAATCGAAGACGCTGCGTATCGTGACCAATGCTCAATGGTTCATCAGCAATCAGGCCCTGCATAATGACTTCAGAATTCTTTTTACCAATAATGTCATCAAGAATGCAGCTGGAAAAAGTCGAAACCGCACTTTAAACCACATCAATCAACTCATCGCTGACCTCTACAACCACTAACCTGCGTATAGGCGTCTAAAAGGCAATGGCCAGAAGACCTCATTGAGTGATTCCAGGATGATGCCCAATTCATAACATATAGCAACTTTGACACATTATTTACTTGTTACTCTATTGATAGATTGTAAATTTGTAATTATATATTTAAAAAAAAACAAACTTGAACAACACCCTGTATTTGAAAATCAGTCTTGGTTCCCTCTTATGACTTCAAATTTTTATTTTTTAAGTTATGAATTTTAGTTACAGCTGTAAAATCTTCATGCTACTCCAAGCCTCAATTTACTGAACTCCTAGGGGGATGGAACAAACTTGTTTGCAAAGTTAAATTGTTCAAGGTATCATCGTAAATCATAGGTAGAATACAATTTCAATTGCCAATAAAGGAAAATCGTACCATACATCCCCACACTTCCCTAATATACAAATTGACATTTCACTATAAAAACGTCAGGCCGAATTCACGACACACAAAAACGTTCCGTGCTGCAATGTATTATTAAAAACATGGGGCCGGCGAAGAGATTGCTCTGTAAGCAATCCCAGAATGAACTTAAAAGACCTTTCGATTTCGATTTCGAATTTCGGGAAAATTCGAAATCGAATATCTCGAAAATTATTCGACATAGAATTTTTTCGACTTCATTTTCGAATTCAGCGTAAAATTTCCTATAAGAATCACATTTAAAATCGTAATGTCGAAAATTTTCCCGAAATTCGAAATCGAATATCTCGAAAATTATTCGACATCGAATTTTTCGACTTCATTTTCGAATTCAGCGTAAAATTTTCTATAAGAATCACATTTAAAATCGTAATGTCGAAAATTTTCCCGAAATTCGAAGTCGAATATCTCGAAAACTATTCGAGATAGAAACTTTTTGATTTCGATTTTGAAATCGGCGTAAAATTTCCTATAAGAATCCATTTTAAAATTTTAAAAAATCCATAATTTTGTGACAGCGACAGACAGACAGACAGACCGACAGACAGACCGACAGACATATAGAATTCAGTAACGAACTTTTTAAGTTCGTTGAACATGTCACTATATACAAACAGACGCAAAAACTGCAACAAAACCCGTTTTCGTCAGTTCTACTTATCAATAGCTGACGTTAAGACGGCGCGTTTACTTCAGCGCACCTTTTAGCAACAAGATAGCGGCTGTTTTTCTTTTGCTAGGCAATCGCGGCTTTCAAGAATAATCTGCCGATGTCGAAACGTCATTCACCGGAATTGGGTGATCGACATCAGAAGCTGATGGGCAAAGTTCAGAGTCCATTCTTCCGACGTTAGAAACAAAACGCTTCGTTCAAATGGTAGCTTTATTATCTTGTCAATCAAAACAATATAAAATTGCATGTAAACAAACACGACGTGCACAACCTATATACAACAGACAGATATGGTAACTGTTCCTGTACCGAAAAGTACAGAATGATCGATCGTTTTCGGCTAAATTATGCAACTATAAAAGTGTAAACCAGCAAATGCAAATGTTAGAAGGGCGTTAATTCAGTTCGAGTACTTACTCGACCATAAACTAAGTAGATGAGGTAATACACTAACACGGTAACAAAAATGCGACCTTCAATTTCAAACAAAGATAACGCGTCTGTAATTAACTCGTATAAATCGTGACTATTTATCAAAAATATCAAAAATATTTCCAATCCTCTTACTAATATAATCGATTTTACGCTTCATAAATGTTAGGAAATGATTATGGACTAGCTGGCGCAGCCTTCTTTAATTAACATATCCAAACGAACGTCTAACAGCAACGAAATAGGAAGTGTAAACGCTTTAAAGCTGCATCAAATCGAGTTATTACTCATTTACAGAATAAACGTGACTGACCTTTGCAATCAATGACTAGGTGCTAAATCAGCGCTCAAATAAACCCGTTTCTAGTTGAACCGGCTTCCAAAAGGTTGGTCAAAGATTACAAGTTTATTATGGAAACTGATGCAGTTGGTTTCTGAATGTTATTGCTTCTAAAAACAATACTGTGAATACATCCGGAGGTACACTTGAAACCAAAGCATCAGTTATGTACTTTCAGTATAAATGTAGAAAATTTGTACTCAAAATTCAGAAACAGCATAACATACAAATAAGGAACTGTTGCAAGCAATACAAACAATAGCAATAAGGAAAGATTACGTTCTGATCATTCTCAACATCACTTTAGAGCTTCTAACAGAGTTCTAACCTCATTAATATTAACATCAAACACAAAACTCTAAATGCTTTCAAGAACAATCAGCAAACTACGAGTCCCATATTTAGTCGCCAAACAACTTCTTCCCCAGCTCCATCAGTCGGTGATTCCTGCAAGCCTTCAGGGCATCGGCCTTCGTCAGCACCTCCACAACATCTGCATTTGCATCGACCAGGTGGCACAGGAAGTCCTCGTATGCAGACTTGATGTTGGGCTGCAACGTGCCGATTTTCACCTTCTTCAACTTCTTTATGATGTCCTCTGCCCAACCACTTTCGATGGCAAATTCTGATATCCACGGAACCACTGCAAGTACACTAGACATGGTCTGCATACCCAGGAACCACAATTCCATGATTTCCATCCAGTGCTCCTTGTACGCCATTGATACCACTAAAGCAGTAGGGTCATTGGATTCGTCTATGTTGTAAGCATCCCACAGGAAACGAATGGTAACTTGGATGTAACGGCAAATAGAAAAATCATTCTTTTTGATCCTCTTCGATTGCTGCTTCAGCAGTAGTAGGCCTAACACAGATAAATGGCCATGCAAAACCAGATTCTCAGGTATACTCTTTAGTTCTGAAAGGTTTTCGAAAATAAATTTGAGCAATGTGTTGAAGAGAGTGCTGTCTTCCACCAGCTTAGCTTCTAGTACCGTTAAGTTCATGAATACATTACATATGCTGATCATCGCAGCTCTAGAATCTTGCATTTCCTCTAGTACTTCAGGCGATAGCTCTTCGGGTGGCTGACTGAGTACTTTAAGCCGCTCTGATCGAGGCACCGGAGGTCGTTTTCTTTGTATTATGTTCCAGTGGAATTCGAAACATTCATACAAAACATCCTCTTGGTGGACTTTAAGCATGATCTTGCGAGCTTCATCTTCAACTGTTAAGTGACAAAGAGCTGGTAGCATAATACGCAGCACATCTACCTGGCTCAATGGGTTGGGTTCAGTATCCATGGCGGTTCCAGCTTTTTCAGCTAATCGGCGTGCACGGGATGCATGGAACGTCTCGTTTGCCAAACTAAGAATATAAGGAAGCAATTGGTAGACCTGGGGGCGCATTGCGGATGTTTCTTGTGCTAGCCATGCTACAAGAACACGCACCGAGGCACACACAAACACCTTCTCACTTGTAGGGAGACTATCTCTGCCTTTATCATTGGAAATCTTAGTTAATAATCCTATAACAGCCGAAAAGGCTCCCTTCAGTCCGGTGTATAGTGTTTGTTTCTCTTTCTGTTCTAAATCTAGCTGGTCAGTTGCAATATAATTAATAGACAACTCTAAAATTATGTAACAACTTGTAATAAGTGCAGCTTGTGTGTGCGCTTGCTTCAAGCTTTTGCCATCGAGTTGCATGCGCACCTCAATCGCAGCCAGCTGAATTAATAGTAAGAAAAATTGTTTGGCTTGTCTTCATCTCCAACAATCCATTCGACTCCGAGCAATGTAAGTATAGTGGAAGCCAGAATTAAAGCGGGATTGCGTTGGTCCTTGGAAATTTTGCTCTGCAAAATATCTGTAAGGCCTTTGTAAATGCTTTGTGGCCACGTCTCTTCGGTTGCGGTCGTTTTAGTGACTGCATTTTTAGGTGCATTAAACAGTAATGCGTTTAATATCTGGCATAACTCGAATTTCCGCTCATCATGGTCGGTTTCAAAATCTAAAGCTATTTTGTTGATGATGACTTGGAAAGATTTGGGGTTTTTGTTGTCCCAAGCACCGGGGCCGAACCGGCTCACTAATGTAACAAGGATATTTAAAGCCTCATCCGTTTGGAAGCTCTGCTGGGCATAAATTTCTGACATTTTTGCTACCGCACCTACACTAAACAGAGCCTGCTGACCTGGCTCGTGAGCTGCGATTGCTTTCAAGCAGCCATAGGCTTCACCTACAATAATAAGGTTATCGTCGTAATCACTGGCATCTGCCTGCTGAACAATGTCGAGAAACACAGGAATGTTGGCCAGCATCTCGGGATGTGTAGCCAGCTCCGGTTCGTTGCAGAAGCATGTTAGAACCGAGAGAGCCACCGATTTGTAGATGGAGGGCGGGCAATCCACCGGCACGTCTGACGTAAGCAGCAGGCGCTTGAGAAAGTCGAAGCCGATGGCTTCGAAGATGGCCTTCTTGGCGGCGGTCTTGCAGTCCTTGCCCTTCACCAATTTGGTCACCAAAAACAAGCCGGTGAACTTCTCAGTGTCGTTCGTCGCGTTCTTCAGCAACGCTACGACCTTCTTCACGGCGTCCGAAATCTCGCCTGCCATTTCCCGGCACGGTGCACTTCAGTCACGGCTGAAACTGTGGACGGCGTCGCGGCGGCACAAGAACTGCCCGCTGGCGGCGATGCGTGCGAGAGGTTATATTTAGCTCTAAGCCGCACCGGTTTCTAAATTCGGTAATTGCTAGCGTCTCGATTTCGCCGGCTATTTCAAGCCGCGAGTCACTGACTTTGGGATGTTCCAGAACTCGGACGCGTCCCTTGCACCCGTGTAACGTCGCACGCCGCGCTCTCGTGGCGGGCGTCGCGCGTGCAGCGATCAGCTGATCAGGCAGGGGCGTACTGAGGACCAATTCGCCGCGCTCTGTAACTTGGGAAACCTATCGCGGCAAACGACCAAGGATAGGCACTCGCATTTTCGCGGCAGGTCGAGTGCAAAATAGCTGCTCGCCCGCAGAGGCACGGCGTGCGGCGCCTGGAGCTCCGCCGCCCTCGCGGGGCGATCGATCAGGGGACCTGGTGGTCCGCCACCGAAAGGCGGCCACGGGGTCCGACGGCTGACGCAAAATCCCGGATTCTTACCTTGCTGCAGGCCAGCTTGTCTGCCTTCCGGGTGGGGATCAGAGTGTTGTCCAGGTCGAAGAAGATGGCAGAAATGCTAGAAGTTCGCGCTCGCGTTGCCATTTCTCGCGGCTGCCGCAGGAAGCATAGGGAGAGTGCCTTGTGAGAAAAATTACTTGCGACTTGGGAGTGAATACGTCATTCTCGGCTCGCACTAGGCACAGCCAGACGTATTCGCCCCCACCACCGCATGCTCGGTGGAGCATGGATTGTGCCGCTTGGCCCGTTCATCGGTTATTGTCCTTGGATTATCATATGCGGCGCGGATATTCCGGCGGCGTGCGGTGTTGCCGTTATTTATGCACATAAAACGAAAATTTTAACTATAAATTTTATATTGATCAAATAAAGAAATGTTTGGAACTATTTTTGGAAAGTTTTCAATCTTTTTGAGCTTTCTCTTCCTTTTGTTTCTAGAGTACATTGTTTTTTTAATTTGTATTATCTTTTTTCTATCCTACAATTTTTTTTAACGATTAGAAAAGTTTTTTTTACTAAGTAAAAGAGAATGTTAGCACAACTTTTATAATTTTTAACTTTAAAGACTGTTTTGCATAATAGACTCGCTGCTTTTTTTTCAAATGCGAAAGTTAATGCGATCACGATCCTGTCTGTCTCTTTGTTTAACCGATTTACTTTATATTTGGTCAGTAGATACCTTAGCTTGCTATTGAATTTCAGACATATAGTTCTCATTTGACCCGAAATACGGGGGTCACAAGGTCACATGCATGACTTACTTCGGTTTCGAAAGTTGCCGTTCCGGATTGTACATCCGTCTTGTTTTAGTATTAATTATTAACACAAAAATTCCTTAATTACTTACATTTTGTGGCAATATTTCTTTGTCCTAGGTATAGAATGCAACTTCTGGGTATTGGTGTAGAGTAGAAATAAATTTGCTCCCCGCAGTGGTAAATAACTGGTTAATTAAAACTACACTTATTTTTTTACTTACAGGCGATCAAAATCACTTAACACTGTTTATGTATACAACCCATAGCATTAATAACGCCAAATTACACTGTATCTATCTCTAATACTATGGCTTACTTGCGTAGAACGTTTTGACGTCCGGCATTTGTGTTTGACTTCACTTTACTTCTCCTTCGTCTGCCTCGTTGCGTGATACTTAAGCAACTCAGGACCAGTTTCGGAATCTACGCGAAGTTTCTAGCAAATATCTGGCAATTTTCAATTGTTCTATTCCTTGACGTACGCGGCTGCATTCTGTTGAGCATGTAACGGAGCGCAACAAAAAAAAACTGCGATGCAAATGCCCACGTGACAATTTCCCTACGGTGGGGGGGGGGGCATTCGAAGATTCGTTACACTGCCCTCTTCTTGAGAATGATTTGTTCCGGATCATTCCTTCGATATTTGGATGGTCCACGGAAATATTTGCAGTATTAACTTTTCTTGCATGAAGGCGTCAGATAAATGTAACAGTTCACAATTTTCTCTGGGATTACCTTCTACGAATAATGGCTGTAAACTAGGACGTCGATGCCAGAACCTCGAAATAGCTCTTCTATAATGTTGCTAACTATTCTCCAGTCAAGACCGTCCAATTCGCACGCAAGTTTGGGTATCGCCAAGTTCCAAATATTCTCATTCAACATATGACCGCGTAGTTTCATTAGTGTTTCCCACAATCCGCTATAAGTCGCTTTGTTTTATGAAGATTTCTTGGTCATAAAATAGTAGATATTTCTACGGACGTGATGATCCCGACTTTTGAGTGTTGTTTCCTTAATTCTTTAACTGAATCAAATTTTGCTCGAAACATTTGGCAATTCCTCTGGACATCTTCAGATCACGCGCCACACAATGAGTCAGTGCTTATTTCGCTGGTACAAGTCTTATTGTACTGTTCTGGTGACACCATAATGCAATTGCCAAGTTGTACTCATTGAAGCCAGAAGTCTTCAAAGGCTGGCTCACACTCCAAAGACATTAGATTTCCTGACCGCGGCGTTCCATCTTCGACAATAGAATAGTCGATTGAAAAGGACGATCCTAGGCTTGCCATTTGGCAGTTTCCAGATTTGGTAGCATCTCGTACGGACCTTCATAGGAGCGTGGGGTTTTGGAGACAACCCACGTCGCTGTTTTGGGTTATATAACCCAAATTCTTTATAACTCGATGTGTTAACGTCATATCGATCTTTCATCCAGTCATTTGCGATAATGATGTATCGCGCGTTGTCGTGGTTCTCTGTTATTCTTCTCTTCAATTCGCTGACGTACTCTTTCTCGGCTATGTTTTCTTCAGGTTTATTTCCGAAAAGTAGGTTGCGTGGCAGCTTCAATTCACAACCGAAGAAAACATTGACCGGTGTTTGATCAGTTGACTCATGGATAGATGAATGGTTCGTCAACAAGAACAGATGGAGATATTAGCCTAGTCTCGTCAATGGTCAGAAACAACTTTTAACAGATACTTCCCTATTGTCCTATTCATGAGTTCAATCATTTAATCTAACAATGTATGTAATAAGGTTGTTTTTATTTTCTGGATAATTACTTCTGTGAACACCGCAGATTCGAAATTTTGACCTTGGTCTGGATATATTTTAATGGCACTTCAAAGCTGCTGATTAGTTCTTTTACCAACACCTCAGGTATGGTTGTGGTTTCTTGATTTGATAATGCATAAACACATTTGCTGAAATAACCCATCGCCACTAGAATAAACTTATTTCTACTGTCACTTAAAGAGAACGGACCAACTATATCAATAGAAATTTTTTCGAAAGGACTCCAAACGTTATATTGTCTCATTGATGTTTTCAGTTTCTTATGCGGGACGTTACTCGTTATACATACCACATATTTTCAGCATCAATATTTAACATCTTCTTTGCAGTTCACCCAGTAAAATCGTTTGCAAACCTTCTCCAAAGTCTTTGCAATTCCCATATGACTTCCAGATATTCGGTCATGAAGTTCTTGCAACGCTTTTAGAATTATCTTCTTTGGAACTAACAACTAAAGTTTCCTTTGAGATCCATCTTTGCTCTTGAGTGTTCGAGAAATCTTCTGCTACGGCGAAATCCCATTGCGCCCAATATGATTTTATTTCTGGAGAACATTAAAGCACTTCTGTCCACTTAGGTTTTCGTTTAGCTTCTTTCCATTTCCAGATATATTTTAAAGTTGAATCTTCTTTCTGACCATGTTTTATCTCGCTGGGCTACCCTAACTCATAAATCATTGTGATTCCCAGCGTAGGGGCCATTTCTCTTCCGCACGACTATGCAGCTGTAAACTTCTGGACAGGGTTTCCTTGATAAGGCGTCGGTGTTGCGATGACTATTCTCAGTTTTATGCTCCGTTTCAAGACCGTACTGCTGAAGTCTTTCAATTCACCTTACCACTTGGCCTTCCGGATTTTTAAAATACAAGAGCCACTTCGGTGCAGCATGATCAGTCCTCAAGAAAAATCTTCTGCCATACAAATATTTATAAACGTGTTTCAAAATTTGACAACAGCAAAGTAGCTTTCTCCTTGTTGCGTTCAGGCTTTGATAATACTTTACTGAAATACTCGCTGACTTTTTCTTAACCATTTTGTAGCTGTGACAACATGCTTCCACTTCTAATATTATTCTCATCTGTATCTAGAATAAATTTTTCTTCTGGTTGCGGGTAGCTCAGTATTGGTGCTTTTGCTAAGACACGTTTCAGATTTTCAAAAGCTTCTTGACACTCTTTGTTCTACTCAGAGCTTCGGCCATCTTTCGTTGGTTGTGTCAAAGGTTTCGCAATATTGGCAAATTTCGTCTGTAATAGGTGCGCAATCCCAGGAAACTCCTAATCTTGTACTTGTCTTTTGGTATTAGCTATTGTTTTACGTTTCTGATTTTTTCTGGTTCATCTGACGATCGAAAGGGCATGAAGGATTAGAGAAGAAGAAGAAGAAAAAGAAGACTTTTTCTGAATTAGTTATTATACCATTATCACTGACTACATGTTCAAGATAGTTCACTTTTTTCTTGAAGAGAGAGAGGGGGGAAGAGGTAGAGGAGAGAGAGGGAGAGAGTGGGGGAGAGAGGGAGAGAAAGGGAGAGAGAGAGATTTTTAGATATTTTTAGGACATTTATCTAGTCACTGTTATGTCATTAAGATATACCAAACATGTTTTCTAGGATAGCCCATTAAGCACTGTCTCTATTAGTCTTTCGAAGGTCAAAGGAGCATTGCAAAGTTCAAATGGCATCAGCGTGTCTTGCTATAGTTCATACCCAATAAAATAGCTGCCTTTTCTTTGTCTTTCTGGTCTATTTAGACTTGTCAATACCCGCTCTTTAAGGTTCTCTCTAAGATTGAGAGTCATTTTGATTTGACCGGGGTATTCAACGTGTCTCAATGCATTGTGGGTAACTAGCTTTCTTAAGTCAACATAAAATTTGGTGGACCCGTCCTTCTTCTTAACTAGCACCACTATCTAAGTCCAAGGAATTGTTTAAAGTTCAATCGTGCTATTCTTTTCCATACTTGAAATTATCTTCTCAGCCTCCTTTCTTTTTGCCAGTGGCAATCGTCTAGCACCTTACCTTATGGGAGCAAGATCGTCGGTGTCTATTTTGTGACGGAAATCAAATAAAATATTTATCCGGCCTTTTGAATTCTTGTTGTATTGGAATACTTTTTACCTTGCTTGACATTGTCCAGATCCTGTCAACTTGATGAATGATTGAAGAAACCGAAGTGCAATGATCGATGTCACGCTGTCACTTTGGATTAGTGTCGTCCCAACAAATACCCTTTTCCGATCTCTTTCTCATCATTGCATGGTTCTATCAGGATGACTCTTCTTGCTGGAAGATTGCAATCTTGAACTGCATCCACCATCAATTTACTTCGTTCTGAGGGGATGGTGTAAGCTGCTTTTACTCGTGCTACGACTTCGTCTCAATCATAGAAAATAACTTCTCCCTTTATCTTTAGTATCCCATGCTCCAAGTCTACTTTACAAAAAATATCCGGAAGTTTTGACAATATTGTGTCTTGCAATAGTTTTCGTCGTCCCTTTATTCAATAGGAGAGCATGCAATTTTTATTTATTCGGCCATTAACATAAACATTATTGGAATTATGCTCAGAGTTGCAGTTCGTATTTTTGTAGTTCGGGATGCACTATTGGGTGGCTCCTTCTCATCAATCCGTTTTGGTTTTCTGCTGAGGGGTCCTAGAAGTCCTTTGTCGCGTCTTACACTGATTTCTGACATGGCTCATCTTACCACAATTATAACGTAATCGCCTTTCTCTTTTTTCAATATATTTGCAACCTTTTCTGCTAAATTCTCCATCGGTGTTTTATTTCGTTCCCAAGCATTTGACGCCAGTTTTCTGATATTGCCACGTATTCTGGACGTCTATTTTGGAGCTTCAAATTCAAATGCGCGCGTGAGTGCGTCAATCAATGTTTTTGGTCTAGTCAACGTCATTACTTGCTGGGGTTCCTTATAGTTGATGCCGGCAATAAATTTTGCATGACTAATGTTAGGTACATTTGTCACAAATTCTTGGAGAGTTCCGTCTGATTTTTGTACTCAATTCTGAAGCTGTGTACGGTAAAGCTCCTTCAGAGGAGCATTTGACGATCTGACTATAAACTTCTTACTTTTTAAAGGTCTGTAGTATAACTAGATCATCAGCACGCAAAGCAACAATAAAAGCAGTCGCTTTTTCAATTCCTGACCATCCGTTAGCTCTAGCAGTCGCCTCAAACTGTTTTTGATAATTTATCCAAAAAGACTTACCACTAATCGTTGGGATCTTTTTGGTTCTCATAATATCGGCGCTCAACAATGGCCCTTGCACCTGCTGACTTTCTTGGCCGCCCGGCACGCTACTAAAAGTGATCATGGTCGTAGCCTGGACCTACCTTTAATTTTGTTTATTTTCTCTTTAAGGGAATCAGTTTTCTCATCTTGTGCTATTTTCACTTTATTAATTTCGCCTTTAATTTCTTCTTGGGCTTCATTGATTTGTGTTTAAACCTGATTCATTTTATCGTTCAATGTTCTGGAAAATTGTTCTGCTAGCCCATCTATTTTGTTATTTATGTTTGATGCATGAAACTAGGAAAGAATAGACAATGAGAACATGCTTTATTAAAACCAATAATGTAAAAGAAAACAAAAGATTTGGCACAGTAGCAATTTGTAAACTAAAAAACAAGGAAATATTAAATAAAGCTAGACTAAGAAAAGGCTAACGAGAAATTTCAAATGCTAGAAAATAACAAAAACATAACAAATGTAATATGTGAAAGTAACAAATTAAAAAAAACACATTAAAAGAATAAAATGGTGTAATAATGAAATAAAGACACTAGTAAAAGAAAAGAAACTACCTAAACTAAGACACAAAATGGAGCCGGCGTGGTCCCGTGGTTGAAGTGGCGAGCTACGATACTGACAAACCCGAGTTCAATTCCCGGTGCTCTCTGATGCCTGGCGGGTGGCCTACTCAGTCACTAAAAATAATTTAGTACCTGCGGACACTCGAACAAGGGGTAATAATGGCGGTCGTCTTAGACACGGTGCTTACATCGCTCCGCATCAGAAATGGTGCGCAACTACCGGGCAGAGAGAGAGCGAACATATGAGAGCCTTAACCTTTCAGTTCGCAGGTCGTACTCCCACGCGGGGCGTAGGCTCTACGACCTATGCTCTACAGCCTTACCATTATTATTATTATTAAGACCCAAAATGAGAAAATATTATAACAAAGAAAGAAATAAAGTAAAAGTACCAGTCAAAATGGCGAGAACCGAAATCTAGGAAGAGTTTCGTAAAAATAAGTGAAGCACAGAAAATAAATAATAAAAAATCCTGAACAAGTCAATTTTCCTTTTGCTTGGCGCCGTATTTTTGGAATGGTGCATAACTTCCAGCAATTACTGTATAGGTCTACCAGTCAGTTGTGTGCTTTTGGACCAGTATTAATTAATAGTTCATTCCTGATATTATCAGGTCCAGCTGCCTTTTCGTCTTCTAAGCAAGAAATTGCTACGTCTAATTGTTTAGTTGTAAATGTTACATCAGTGCTGTTATTTTTAGACATAATATCACGTCTAAAATACGTTTTTGGGATTTCACTAGTTGGGTCTGGTCGTCGGTTTAACAAGTGATGTGTAATACCATTGGTTGCCACTGGTAGTGTCTTATCTTCACTTAATTTTTGTAATAAGCTCCGGGCTTTTCTGCTGCTGTCTGTTATACATACTTGGTGATTCTATAGTCTCCGCACACGTTTCTCGTTTTCTGATGCTATTATCTAGATTAGTCTATTTCTCTCATCTATTCTCTCTTCTGAGAACGGACCAGTTTCTTATAGCCTACAGTAATTTTTACATTCCGTTTTGTATTCAATTGCAAAACCATGTATATACATAATTCTATAGCCTCATGGGATATTATTTTTAGTCACTTAGTTAACTCTTTTAAAGTTGAGCCGCCTTCTGATCGGAATTTCGTTTGGACATAAAATATGCCCTAGTTGCATCATTAACGGTATGTGTTAAGTGTGTGGTATCGGGTCGAGTACGGTCTTGTTACACATATTTTCTAGGGTGTTGCTGACAAAGATTGGGTTATGTATTAGAGTTATTAGATTGCTTTTCTCTCATTCTTCTAGTAGTTAGCTGTCTTGGTCACATCGCGACCTCTGTTAGTTTGTTTTTCCAAGTTGAAAATCCTGCTCCTAGCCTACCAAATACCAACGATTTCTAGGAAATAATACCATGTTTTACTAATTGTTGTTTCTATTGTCTAATGCCGTTCTGTGTTAAGTAATTTAAAAAATTTGGCATAAGCACACTCTGAGGTAGAAAATGTTTAGTCTTTAAAAGGAGATATTGCCCCTGTTGTTATTGCTAGGCTGTCAGAATTCCGGAGGATGTTTCAGCCTGTTATCCTCAAAGGTCAGCTATCTAAACTTTCCAGGTGTTCATTTTCTCTTTACTGTCAATAATTATTTTGACATGTTTAATTTTAAGTTAGTTTTTTGTTATCCTTATTTATTGCGTTTTATTTGTTTCTGAATATTTGGTACCGTGTCATCGTTTTTTGCATTCTTTCTTTTCTTCATAAGTTATAGTATATTGTTCATCATTCAACATTTTTTTCTTTGTCTTTAGCGACCAATTGTTCGGCACCCATTTCATTCAATGTCTCAGATATTTTCTGTAATTCTTTTATCTGTATTATTTGTTTCTTCTACATGTTTTTTTTCTGTCAGTATTTTTGTTTTTTTTTCTCCTGTTTTCCCTCTTTTTAACTTTTACGTGTTCTATTACCCGCTAATTGCTTTTCTCTTGATTTTTTTGAGCTTGACTTTAAAGTTTTCCAACGAGAGGGCGATAGTTTGATAAGATATCAGCGCCAGGATGTGTGTTAGCTGACAGAAAACCCTTTTGAAATCATTGTTTACAAGAATATAGTCGATTTGATTTCTGACTATCATCTAGTAAAAAATTTGTAAGAGACGTGGCAAGTCTTCTTCGGTAAAGATTTTCTTACGCCAACATCTAACTCATCAATAAATGCACCACATTTGTCTTGTCCAATTTTGGCATTTAGGTCTCCCTTGGTTATTGTCATATCATTTTCTAGAATATCTATTAGTGACCTATAGAGTTGTTCTACTTCTTCCCATGTCTTTTCTGCAATATTTTTTACATTTTTGCATTATTTTGGTTATTTTCTAACCTTTGTTGTGTAAGGATTTTGCTGTACCTGAGAAGCCTTGTAATTTTTTCCTGGCGAATTTAAGTTTAGAAGTCCATGACTATGGTGGATTCGAAGTTTATAATTTCTTGTCATTTTGACAATTTTAGGAAATATAATGAATGGATTTTTATTCTTATTAGAAATGGTGTTTTTGAAAGAACCGTCATACGCGCTGGGGTGGACCGAATGTTTCCGGCATGGTTGATAGCTACTCATTGACAGACGCCATTTTAGTAGCAATGGAGCCTTGGTCTGTAGCACACCGTGTGTTTGTTTACAACACCTTCATTGTAACTTGTCGTTCTGTGTTCTTTTTTAATGTTGGTCACCATGGTCGCATTCCAGAACGGGATACCTTCTGAAATGGGTGAATCTTTTTCAAACAACAGAATCTTTGAGACCGGGAACTGCGGGAGGTAATCGAACTGTACAGACCCTGGAAAACATTAAAAGGGTGCGACAAGCGGTGAAAGCCAGCCTTGGTCGTTAGACGTATGTAAGACAGGTCAGTTTGCAAAATCTTACACTTGGACTTCTATTTACATCTCTATAAGATTATGGTCGTTTAAGAACTGCGAGAATCGACATACGTTCGCAGAAACGATGTTCAACTTGCTGACAGACGATATCGTTTTGGTCATGAGTGACGAGGCTCACTTTCACTTGTCGGGGACGGTCTTCTTACTTCTTGTTTATGTTGTTAGTTTGTTTCATTTTAACAAATTTTTGTGCTGATATTAGTATATAACTTTAAACTATTTTTATTTTACAATTTTAAGGCACATGAATGTTGCCTTTGTTTGTTGTTACATTATTATGGTTTTTTATAATTTTGTTTATCTTTGTGGGTATGAATTTATTTATTTGGATTCTAGCACCAAAACAAATTAAATGTCATAAAATTGAATTGCTTTTGTGATTGTTTTTCCAACATCTTGGATCGATGCTTATGAAATTTTATATTGATGATATGCTAATATTTTTTATTATATTAATTCAACTTGCGTCTGTTTGCTTTTCTAATAGCTTACATCCATGGATACAAATTTACAGGTTGCTGAAAACTATGCGACATATCTTTATTGTTTATTTTCACGAAGGGTATTTGACCCTTACGCTCTGTTTTGCTGTAAGTTGATAAGAGGCCATCTGATGCTAATTGTACTAAATTTAGTATTCGAAAGCACTGCTAATCTGTATGTGTAAACATGACCCAATGTACTATGGATTATTGTTTGTTTAAAAATTGTTATCATGTTTATTTACATTTTGTGATAGGGACAAAACCTTTTTTTGTGCTAGAATCTTGAGAGCACCTAGTAACATGTTTAGACTAAATTATCTTTTAAGAAAAAGTTTAAAGAGAAAAATCGAACCAAACAGTGTTCGATATTATTTTTATCGTTTTACTTATTATTTATATTACTTATTTATTTATATAAGAAAAATAAAAGCAAGGTTTCGCTGCGAGTACGATAAGTCAAGCAGTTCCGGTGATAAACCCAATCGAGAAAAATATTTGTTATCAATAAACAAAAGGAGGTCCTTCTAGTTAAATGGAAAAACCGTTATTTATATATCTCCTATACAAATATAATTTTGCCGCTGCATTCTCACTAAATTTGAGATGAACTGAAAGGGGCGTGGCTTTGAGCATTGAAGGATTTTCTCCTTACTACGCGATATATCATAAAAACTGAGATAATCAAGAAAAAATAAACAAGAAAATAATGAAGCATTTTTAACGTGACTTTCGCAAATTGTAAATTAACTTTACTACTCTGTTGTAATACTAGTAGATTACAAACAAAACAAAAGTTTTAAATAGAGTTTTGAACCATCTTCTTCAGGAAAACCAAGTATAGCAAGTTTTCCTGTCAAGATATTCAAATATTAATTGTCTTTAATAGAAAATTATTATATTAAGTTGTTTTTCAGAAAAAAATTGAGCTCTCCAAATTTAATAAAATTTTGTTATAAGATAATAATAATAATAAAGTGTTAAGTAGATCAACAGGGAAAATTATATTATAAACAAATATATCGCACCTTTAAACAATTGGTTGTTCCCTCCGACCAAGACCTATTTCTAAAATTAATTTTTTTATAACATTAGAATATGTTGAAGTAGGAAATGCAATTGATTTTAAAGGAATTTATAAGATTACTCGCATCAGAATTATTTGTTTCTTTTTATTAGGCATGTGCCAGGTGGCAGATAGGTAAATCCCAAAATATCTAATTTATGTTCCTGATACAGGTAAATGCTTCGGAAAGAGTGGTTTTAAACCTTTCATTTGCAATTACTTAGAGAAGAGTGAGCAGTTTCAAATCTGCAAAAGACGGAGATCAAGTGATCAACGTAACTTAGGGGAAAACCACTTCGTGGACCAGCTAGGGATTTTAGGAGAGCCTAGCACTGCAGTTTTTCTAGGTCCAAAGAACCAAGCTACATGGATGTTTGTCCTGGATCTAGACTAAAAAGTCAATAAATGTCCTCTGAGTTAATGGATTTCACAAGAAACAGGCTGTTTCAGAACCAAATCCAAAATGTCATGCGATCCGCGCCGAGAGATAAATGACACTGGAGGAATGCTGTGTCGCTGACCAAGCCTCTGGGATACCGGGAGACCTCCTAGAGTAGTTAGTCTTATATGTGAGAGCCCAAATGGATTTTAAAACTCTAACACACAACTAAAAAACCCAGGTGCAGACTGGCATATATAGTGAGACGGTTAGTAGACTTAAAGTAGCAGTTATTGACAGGCGCCATTCTGAAACAACTCTGAACAAAAAATAACAAACCTAGACAAAGAAAAACTTATCGAAGCAATGGACAATGAGATGGGCAGTCTTATGCGCTAATGCAGATACTAAAGACTGGTTTAGGAGGATAATTGCTAACTTTGGTCAACTCTGAGAGGGCGTGAATTTTACTATGATTGAGTTCAAGGACCTTACAAAGAGACTCAGGGTGGTACTTTTCTTTCCTGGGCTGGAGGTGCAGCATGAACAAATTATAATACGTTTAGGGAGGCAAAATTTTGGACTAAAAGTGAAAGGATGGATTCTTCTGAGTATAAAGGTAGAAAAGGAAAGAGAAGATTGTTGCATGCTCTGTTGGCGAGGTGTCCTTTGGCACCTTAGAGGTATCCCAATTTAAGGCTTACTATAAGCCAGACAAGGTTACCTTTAGGGTTCTAAAAAGTCTTGGTGGAAGAGATGGCAATCCGGGTGCTCCAGATAAACCTACAACATAGTAAGGTAGAGCTTCTGCGGTCCCTACTGCATTTTAGAGAATGTTCGATGTAGCCCTCTTTTCAGAAACTTAGGTGAACATGCAGAATAGCAGAATTTCTTTACAGTCGATCCTTAAAGGTCTCTAGGATCTACATTATAATATGAAAATGTTTTAAAGTACTGCCTTAGATTATTTGTATTTTAAAAACTTAACGGTAGTTAGATTAAAGATGGGGAACGAGGATGGACTGAGAGAGCTAGTATTGAGATTGACATATCTCCTTCACGATGATCCTACTCTACCACCAACCAAAGGTGGAGGAGCTAATGATAGGATGCAGAGAAAATGGCTCGCAACACATCATTACATAACCTGGGGAAGTACAAACAGAAATTAACGAGGTGAGTCTTTACTACAATTAATAATGGCAAATAATTTAGACGCACTGAATGTAGAATGTAGAAAATAAACCTACCTTTGTTAATACACGAAAAAAGGTGGTTATAGATATAACAATAGGCACTATGTTTGCCAGTAGCTTTGTCAGAAATTGGCATGTGTTTGAAGAGGTAAATTGTTCGGATCACAGACCTATACAGGAAACCTATTGTAACCCTCGAAAGACAAACTGGGAAACCCGACTTGCAGACCTAGAACACAATCTTAGAGAGGCGAATAGAATGAGTATATATATATATATATATATATATATATATATATATATATATATATATATATATATATATATATATATATTATCGAATGCCTATTTACCAATTGGTGTAGGGTTAAATTTCTACATGTAATTTAACATTTACTTATAGACCTAAGTTAACTAAATGTATTTTCTAATAACTCGTACATACTTAACTTAATTCTAGAGTGTTTTATTATTGTATTGTCTTTCCCTCACTTGTTTGGTACACAAACTTACTCCACTCCTTTTATTTTGAGCTAATAAACTTGCTTCTTGCCACGATTTCCCTCTCTCTGCTAATATCTTTCCACGACGCTATCCCATGTTTGTTGCGGTCTTCCTCTTCCCTATTTATTGCCACCTTTGCTTTCCATACTTGTTTAACCTGTCTGGTCTCATTCATGCGTTGTAGGTGTCCCCACCAACTCAGTTGTCTATTCTCTATAAATTTGAGTATCGTCTGGATTCTTAGTTCTTGTCTCACTCCGCTGTTCCTTATCCGATCTCTTAAGGTTATCCCTTTTACTCTCCTTAGATATCTCATCTCCGCCACTTGTATTTTACTTTTCATTCTTGCTGATAACACCCATGTCTCACACCCGAAGGTTAGTATAGGTCTGTATATTGTCTTAAATACATTCATTTTTGTTTGTCGTGTCACTTCTCTTTTGTTAATAAATTTGTCCTTCAAGGCGTAGTAAACTTTATTAGCCTTTTCTATTCTCTTTGCGATGTCTAGTTCTTCTTTTCCTTTTTCTTCTATTATGACTCCTAGGTATTCAAAGTGGTCTATTTGTTCTATATCCTTTCCCTCAATTTGTATTTTTATTTTACACTGTTCCTTCGATATTACCATCACCTTTGTCTTGTCTGTATTTAATTTCATATCATATGTTCTTAATACTTCGTTCTATATTTCTAGATTTTTTTGTAGATCTCTCTCATTTGCAGCCATTATTACTACGTCGTCAGCAAACGCGCATTCTGCTATTTCTACCACTTGCAGATTTCTATATCCCACTTTTATCTTCTTCGTTCTTTTATTGCACTCTTTTATAACGTCGTCCATTAGTACGGTAAATAACACCGGGCTTAAGACTCCTCCTTGTTTCAGTCCTTCTTCTGTCCATAGAATGAGTAATAAATGAATAATCTCAGCATATGAAGATAACTGTCTTCAGATGAAAAGAGGTTCCAACAAGAATGTGCGTTAGTCTTGAATGAGAAAACAACTAAGAAAACAATTCAATTTAGCAAAGAATTTATAAGAATTGAACAATTATAAAAAAGTCCTAAATGAATACAACAAAGTTTCTTAAAATCTAAGACAGGAAGCACTGTTAGAAGGTGGAAACTATTCAAGAAAGTTCCAGTCTCCACAAAATACCTTTAAAACCATCTCAGGGACTAACAAATTAATAACTAATCTGAAAATAAAGAAAGGGAAATACACTAATACTGAGAAGAAAACAACGTACTCAGCGTACACTTTTTAAGATTACAGGTTGCTAATGTATAACTGAGTGACTGACAAAATTTAAAAACTGCAACCCTCCAGAGGGGGCATCTAGGGAAAATTAGATGTAAACAAAATAAAGTGAGCAATTAACTAATTCCAACCTTATAAATCACCGAGACCTGACGGCATTTATTCTATTTGGTTACAGAAGAAAGGTGGTCTTTTATACCACAGTATTGCAATGTACTTAGACCAAGTCTTGCTCAAGGGTACATACCGAGAAGCTGGAAATTAGTTAGAGTTACGTTTATACCAAAACCTTCGAAAACAGGTAAGGATGAGGATAAGACTCTAAGACCAATTAATTTTATATATTGTGCATTAAAAGCTCTAAAAAAACTGCTTGACAGTCGTATAAGGGATGGCATATTAGTTATTTGAAATACATGGCAGGAGTATCTTTAGAAACAGAATTATATGTATTTGTTACAAAAGTGGAAAATGCTGAAAAGAATACTTTTAGCTGCCTTTTTAGATATTGAGAAAGCGCATGACAATACATTGCTAAATTCAATTATTAGAGCATTGAGGAGTAAAGAACTCGATAAGACAGCTGCAGAAGGATAGACTATATGCTTAAAGAAAGGTTACTATATATATCCCTGATGAGTGAAATAATGACGACTCCGGTTGCAAGAATATGTCCGCAGAGAAGAGTTTTGTTTCTTCTACTGTGGAATTTTGTAATGGGCGAGCTGTTAAAGACACTCGAATGGATACAGAGCATTGGGATATGTAGATAACTAAGTCATTCGGAAGATTTAAAAATACTGTTGGGAAGCGTATTTGAAAGGTGAATCAATATATTCACGGACAGTCAAGCACCCCCCAAGCCATTAAAGAACTCGACACTAACATTCAGGCTGATATACGAATGCCACAAAGAACTCAGAGCTTTGGCAGATCACAAAAAGTTAATTTTGTTGTGGGTACTAAGCTAACAAGAAATTTCAGGCAACGAGAAAGCTAATGAGCTAGCATAAGAAGGTTTATCATCTCCATATACAGGTCTCGAACCGGCTCTGATAGTACTTAAAGGTATAATGCAAAACCAAGTGAAAAAATGGATCAGAAAACAACATAAAAATACTGAATAATATACCGGGGCAAAATATGGAAAAATGTTTATGAGGCTGCGGTATTATTAGAGATAAAATTCAAACGGCTCTAAAAAGTACTATTAAAAGTATTACAATGTATTTAAAATCAATTATCTTCTATCTGCTTAAATATTCTATTCTGTGGATTTTAAGAGAGTTCTTGAATTAAAATGTTTTCGGGTTCTAGCAGCTTTTGGTGCCATTTTTTTTGGTTACGTAGTTCTTCACTTACATAAAGAATTTGCAGATCCGCGTACAGCGTCTGGTTATTTATATACCAAGAGGCATCGACTATAGTTCTCAACATTTTCAACATTAACGCAGCCCTACAATTAGACACCATACATCCAAGTTGATTTAATTGTGGTTTAATAAAGTAGCACTTTATTTTCCAATGACAGCTGAGAGCGTGTTCCAAGCGATCAGTATAATTGTTCCAGTTTTTAATTCATTTGTTTTCTTTGCTCTATTTGTGGGTATGAGGTTGTTAGTTACATGTCGACTTCTTTAACCACTTGTTTATATGATCTAAATGCTGTTGTAAGTTGACTGATGCTTCACGTGAGTATTCGCTTGGTGTTAGTATTGCCGTATTGTCCGAGAATGTGAAAATGTAGTACTTTCGCCGGTGGTGATGTCGACTGTGTATAGCAAGTACAAAAACGGCCCAAGAATGTCACCTTGAGGGACTCCAGTATGGATTTCTTATCATTTGTTCCAAAATCTGGCTATGTGGGTATTTCTACAACATGGGTCAAATTAATTGTTAGTGCTGGTGTGTGTAACGCGTTTGATACAAATTTAAACTAAGCAACCCCGCAATTTTAAATATAGCAAGAATAGTTTTTTTTTAATTACCAGATATAGGTTTTGCGTTATCTTAATTAATTTGCGGTTATTTTGCTTTCTGGTTAAAATATACAGAAAGGAAAATTAAATTTTCTTGTTAAAGCACCATTAAAATTAGACAATTATCTCTCACCTTTGTTACTTCTAATTTTTAATTAAATAATTAAAGCGCTTTAGTTCTCTAATTAATATCATTAAAAAACAGTTATTTTTTGTTTAATTAGTCATTCAAAATGTAAAGAGCGGCATATACAAGAATTACTAAAACTCGCTTTAATGACCTTCACTGCCTGGTATATCTGTTGTTTCCCATAAATGGACGGCTGGAAATACAAACTTTCACAAAATGCAAACTTGGATGTTGCTCCTTAAACACATTTTCGTTTTGCAAGTCACCAGTTGAGGCATCAATATTTACAGCGACAGGCAAGCTGTTTACAATTACAAAAGCAATTAAGCCGTAATAGTTCGCTAACATAAAAGCCGTAAACAACCAGTCGAATGAAACTGAAATAGCGATGACGCAAAAAGTAAAAGTTGATTAAATTTAATATTTTGATTATGGCTTTCACTGTATAGAAATTTGGTTATCTACCAAATGTGTTTTAAAATGCAACTTTAGAATTTCTGACACAATTCCGACAGTAATTTCATCAGATCGGAAAATTTTAACAAATCCAGTTCCAGCCAAATATATGTTATATAAGATATACCGAATTATTTGGAATATTAATACAGGGCCTGTTTAATTTTGCAAAATTTCACTTGTTTGTAACATTCGATGGTAAGGTTTATTTTGGTACAACCTTTTTATCAAATGAAGTAATACATACTTTTTAACGTATTTTTGTTTAATTATAATGGATCAGAGGAATAGC
Organism: Sinelater perroti; assembly: GCA_036346155.1. NCBI lineage: Eukaryota > Metazoa > Arthropoda > Insecta > Coleoptera > Elateridae > Sinelater > Sinelater perroti. The sequence goes on from JARFIY010000276.1 coordinate 3,248,393, forward strand.
AAAAGAAGTATTTACTGCAAAAATTAAGTGCCAAAAAATTTAATTGATAATTCAGAAACATGTCGAATTCCGTGAAGTTTCTGCCTGATTTTCTAAATGCAGACCAAAAGATGTGTCGTCATTGGTCAAAAAAGTTAGTTTCTTTTGTTAAGACAATATTAAAGGGAAAAACACGAAAATAAATCACATTAAAAAGATTAGAGCATTATATTTGTTTTTTTTTGTTATGTACATTTAAAAAAATGTTCTTTTTTATCTGTTGTTCATTATTGTTTTGACTCTTAATCTTTCTTTTCAATCTTTTTAGATATCTTCTCTTTATCATAAACTTTTTTATTTTTACATTTTTGTTGTTTAGTTTTATTTTGTTCGTGTCAGTGCTTTTTGTTTTTATTTTCTTTAACCCTCCAGCGGATACGAATGCATACGAATAAATTTCGCAACAAATGTCCAATTTCCCTCATCTCCGCTCAAATAACACAAAGTATTCCTTTAGTCGACTTTTGTCTTTCAAGAAGAATGGTTGTTACGTGATTTGAAACAAATACCGTATACATCGCTTGGTGTATATGTTCTTTGTTTATTTTATCTTTTATTTATAAAAAACATCTAATAATAATGATTTGATTTTTGTAATAAATAATAGTTTTCTAAGCATTTAACAAAAAACTATTTTGTCAAAATGATAAAAAAAATGGGTGTTACTAATAAAGAACAGAATATGAAAATATATTTTTAAGGCAAAATTTTTACTATTATTTTATATATATATATATATATATATTTTTTTTATTTAGGGCAAGGAAAGATCTTATCGACGAAGAGTTATACCGCATTCTGCATTAGATAGTGAAGAATATATTGTAATAGCCGAAGACAAAGAAGTTTCGAAGAATGACGAAGAGAGAATTACTCAAAGCGTTTCTGGAGATAGAGAAAGTAAAGATTCTGATGATGATGTGGATATGTATATAGATGGAAATAGTATTTTTATTGGCAAAGACAAAGCAACCAAGTGGAGCCCAATCCCTTTGGCTACAAAATCAAAAACCAAGAGGAAAACTATTGTAAGAATTTTACCAAGCCCAAAATCAGATGCAAGAGGGCTCACATTAAAAATTTCTGCGTTTTAAAATATGATTGATACTAATTTGATAGAAAGCATTGTAAACTATACAAATAAGTATGTAGATTTCAAGCTAGAAAAGACATTGCATATGCAAGAGAAAGAAATTCCAAGCACACTACAAAGAGTGAAGTGATGACTTGACTGGAACTCTTGATAATGATAGGGACCAAAAAAGTAAATCATCTAAATGTTCCAGAATTGTGGGCTACTGATATATCAGGATTAGAAATAACAAGGCATGTTTTGAGTTATAAAAGATTTTTGTTTCTTCTAAGATATTTACGATTTGATAATCGTAGCTGCCATAAGACATATATATGACAAATTTGTGTAAAACTGTAAAATCTTCTATAGTCTGGGGCAATATGTTACAATCGACGAAAAACTAAAAGCTTTTCGTGGCCGATGCGGATTTATACACTACTACCGAAGAAACCGACCAAGCATGGTATAAGAATGTTTTGTCTTGACCGATGCAAAAATTTAATTTTGTAAACTCATTTGAAATATGTTGTGGCCAGCAATCTGAAGGACCATGTAGGGTATTAAACTCACCTATCGATATTGTACTGAAACTTGTTGATCACATTATAGGATCAAATAGAAACCTTACCACTGATAACACAGCCACACAAAAAAAAATTTATCCTGGGGGTCTGATTATGTATACTGTATGTTTTTGGTGTCGCTAAATCCGAATCCGATGTTTAACCCCAGCACGTTAGGGTTTGGCCATAACCTCAAAAAACACTTCAAAATCCACTAAAACCGTTAAACCCGATAATCCCAAACGATTGTAAAACTAAAACCCGCTAACTCCTCGATTCTTTAACAAAATTCATAACCGCATAACCCTATAAACCCTTAACCCTATAACCTTACGACCCTGGAACTCTATAACCCCGTAATTAAAATACTGAAACAGTATCGCTCAATCTCTCATTGCGAAACTATTCGTGTCCTAGATTACACAAAATTAAAATTACATAACGTCATATTTCGTACAATCTCGTTTCCCGTGTGTCTGCATCCAGGGCAACGGAGTCCCTGGATCACGGCTGTCATGCCGTCATGGCAGGCACACGGAGAAAGTGCGTTACGGTGCAGGGAGTTGGCTACCCAGTATCGGTGGCTGGTCAGGGTGGGAAAGCGAGCCCGCAGGCGTCGTCATCAAGCGACCGCAGCTCAGCATTAGTTGGTGACTTGGCCAATGTAGAGTTCAAGGTTACAAAAAAAAAGCAAAGTTATCTTGCCAGAACACAACCGTGAATCGGAGCACAATGTGTTCTGTCATGTATGCTCAAAGTTTGAAGTGAGTTTTCTGCGAAAAGTCATCGATGATGATATTCGAGAGACTCACGAAGATATTTTTGGCTTCAATATGGATGGGTCTGGGATTGAAAGCTGGGCTCCCAACATTATCTGTAACTGTTGTAGAAAAGTGTTCATCAGGCGGAAGAAGGAAAAAACAGAACATCACGTTTTCCGTTCCGACGATTTGGAAACGCCCTTCAAGTGCAGATGATTGTTTTTACTCTTGCAATAAAATCAAGGGGTACAACAGTAAAAACAAAAGTAAAATCGTGTACATTAGTGTTTCATCTATTGTAGCTCCAGTATCAGCTACAGTGGAGAACAGTAGTACTAGTAATGCCAGTCATACGCATCTACACGAGACAATTGCTGATGCGATGGAAGTCGACGAAATAATGGATATGAAACCAAAATCGGCATCTGAGGTGAGTGATGAGATGGATAGTCACGTGGATGATGACCTGAGTTCCAAAAATCCAAAATTGATATCGCAAGCTGCGTTAAATGATCTTGTAAGGAATTTAGGATTAGCAAAGCAAAAGAGACTGACTAAAGCTTTGCTTTTTGTATTATTTTATTCGTTTATTGATTTATACATGTATTTATTAATTTATATTAATTTATTTATTTATGTATTTATATTTATATATTTATTCATTCATTCATTTATTTTTATTTATATATTCATTTATGTATTCACACGTCTCAAAATAGCCCTTATAATGGCTATATTCACGCAACCTCCCCGCTTTGTATATTGGGAAATGCTAATGCTGACAGTCCTACAAATGTTATACAGGGTTATACAGAGTTCAGTACCTAGGGAATTATGAGGATATTTTGTTTCAATTATGTGTAATCTACGCCACGAATAGTTTCGCGGTGAGAGATTGGGCGATACTGTTTCAGTATTTTGATTACGGGGTTATAGAGTTATGGGGTTATAAGGTTGTAGGGTTAGGGGTTTGTAGGGTTATGGGGTTATGAATTTAATTAAAGAGTCGATGGGTTACCAGGTTTTAGGTTTAAAATCGTTTGGGATTATCGGGTTTAACGTTTTAGTGGATTTTTGAGTGTTTTTTGAGGTTGTGGCCAAACCCTGACGTGCTGGGGTTAAACCGATGTCGGATTCGGATTTAGCGACCCAAAAAACATACAATATACATAGTCAGACCCCCAGGCCATTTTTTTTGTGGCTGTGTAATTAGCTATCCATTAGCCAAGACACTTTTAAATAAAAATTAATTTTATTGGGAGTTTAAAAAAAATAAAAGGAAAATTCTTCCAAAATTTCTACATAATAAAACCAAAACAGAAGAAACGTCTTTATTTGTTTATCAAAAAGACGTTACACTGGTATCATACATACCAAAGGAAACAAATTTGTTATTGTCTTATCAATAATGCATGTCATTGGTGATATTAATCTGGACACTAAAAAGCCAGAGATGATTCTGGATTACAATGCCATAAAAGGTGGTATGGATACTGTAGATCAAATGAGCGAGACGTACTCAGTAAAAAGAATAACTAGAAGCTAGTAATTTTTTAATTATAATTCCAATAATCCAAATTATCCTAGGCGTATTTTTCTAAAAAAAAATGTCTCTTGCTTTGATGAACCCCTATTTAGAAGAACGGGGAAGATATTCGAATCTCTCTTGACAAATATGGAAAAGTTGAAAATCGTGTCATAAAGAAGACCGAAAGAAAGAAGGTGGAGTGGTGCAGTTTATGTGGACGTTCAAAAAATATAAATGCAACATTTAGATGTAGTATTTGTGGTCATTTTATTTGTAAGCAACATGCTATGAAAAAAGTTTTGTCAAAATTACAATGAAAAACAAGAATGTTGTTTTATTTTTATATAAGTATAATTTACTGTCACAAGTCTGTTTTTTTATTTTCTAAATTTTAAATAAATATTAAAACTAAAACTATAGTGCGTATTATTATAAAAATTATTTAAAAAAAAACACAAATTTAATATATATCAGATTGTAATTTCTAAATTATACACCAATTTATGTTAAAACGACGCGCGTCTGTTCTTGAAATGTTTCAAGTCGCGCCTGCTGAAGGGTGAAGTACCTCTTTGCGTGGTCTAGAAGTCGGAATTGCAGAATGCTGCGTTTGCACTTTTTCTACAGAGCCTGATACAACAGGGAGAATTAGCATTGTGATGTGCACTTCACAAGAGAGAGCAGTCAAGAGTTGGCTCAATTACAGCAACGGAGAACTCGTCTTCAAAATTATTAGGATTGAAAGGGTAGATTCTAATTTTGGTGAATCCAGATGTAATTTGCTTACATTGACAACTTTTATTGTTATAAAGTTGATGAAACTAAGCATATCTTCTTTTACGATTTTCTGATTAAATACTTTTTTTTTAAAAAGTCGTGGTTTTTAAAATATATTTGTTTAAAAGGCTCAAAAATACACATCAATTGGTTGCAAACGGTGGGACGTGTGTTGTGGAAAAGATAAGAGTATCGTTCTACTCTTTTTGCGAAGTTATTAGCCGCAAGTGAGGTATGACTGTTGTGATTATCTTGGAGTAATAGAATTTTATGATTTTAGGCTTTTGTAAACTATTTAGTCTTTCAATAAACAGCTTCCCCGTTTGATAAACGCTTCCTGAAAAACTTCCTCGCGTCTAAGTATCTTTAATTTTTTGAACTGAAAAAATACATTGGAAGAGTGTAGTTGCTAATTATGCTCCTCGCGCAACATAATACTGCTACTGTCTCGATCACAACTCGTCACTCCATCAATCTGTTTTCTTTTCTTTAAGATCAACAACTACCGGAACCTTTTGAACTATTGCAACACGTCGTCACTCCTATTTCGTTGATGTGAATATTTATTGGTTAAAAATATTTCCCCATCACTGTTGAGAAGTTTTTATAAAATTTTTCAGTCTAAGCTTTCGTAAAGTCTTGAGCGAATGGTTTTGAATTGCAAAGAGTCGTACAAGTTTGGCTAAAAAATTACGTATCTGAGGTAATAAAAGCAAATCAACCTTTAACAACCGAATGGGAACATGTTCATAGATCACAGTAAACAGTAATCAGGTACCACAAGCTGAGTCAATTAAAAATCCTGGTATTACATAGGCATTTTACTGAGTAAACACACTTTCGGAAGAAAAGTAAGCATCATGGGGCACAGTAAGCACTTTTAATATTGAAATCCTAGAAAGGTATCAGTCAAAGGTTTTTCAAATAATTATCAGTGTCCCATGATAATGCCTGTAATTCCGTGATTCAAAAGGATCTCAATATTGATTTTGTTAAAGAAGTAATCAGCTGCAACAGTGCAAAGCGTCTTAAACAAAAACCAAATCCCATTACTACACACCTTCTTGACAACAGCACTTATAAAATTGAAAAAATTGAGTGAATATCATTGTTTGCCGTATCAAGATACAAGCATATAAATAACTTATCGGTAATTTCTGGTATAGTCGCGATCTAACAATAAAAATTTCAAATAAATAAATAGCATTCCAAAAGCATCTTCGATTCCACTTCTAACTCAGAACAGTTGGTAGTAAACTACGAGTAGTACAACAGCATCTGTTCTAATTTAGTTACCAAGTACCTGGATAATAGTTATATTACTGTTTATTCACAAATCGCATGTTCAAAATTAAAAAGAAAATAAAAAATAACTTCTCTTCAGTTAGGTATCTGAAAAAAATATTATAAGAAGGTTTTTAATTTACCAAATTGGTTCTTGTAGATTTTGATTGCAATAATAGATGAACATTCTTTAAATATCAATATGTTGTTTGTGAGTCAGCAAAAAGTATGCTTTCTTATGATACTAAGATGACTTCATTTTACTAAAAGACAGTAACAGAAAGAACATACACATACATTGTTAAATTGTAATAGTTGCCTTTTTGTAATCGGATACGATTATAAATTTTTTACTTCTAACTGAATATGTATCTACTATTTGTGTGCCAGTGTGGCTCAGCGGTTGAAGTGCGTGGCTGCGGTGCAAACGGATTCAATCTTAGGCTTAGATGCTTGGGGTAGACTACTCAGTCACTAAAAAATAATTGAATACCTACGTTTATTTCGAATAAGAGATATTAATGTGATTGTCTAAAACATGGTGCTTGCCATATCGTCCTGTATCACAGATGGTGTGCGACGACCGTAAAGTAAGCCAGGAGTTGTAACCTCTCAGTTTTCAAACACTGTTCCCACATGGGGTATTATAGTCTCACCATTTGTAGATTTTAGAGTATTTTACAAATAGTATTACATATGTAACTGTCAATAGCGTTATCAATATTATTAGCGATGAGCTTACTCAAGATGTATACAAAAACGAAAGCGCGGCTGCGTGGATGCGTAGATGCAGAAGATGACATCAACAAAATCAACTTTACCTAACATAAAGAACTCTCAGAAAAAAGCAAAAGGAAAAGCATTTGTAATGAATACACATACAATTTGAATAACGTACAGCTATTAAAAAAGAGGAACTGGGGAACTATTACTGCTACTTAAGTAGGTCAGCATAAGTTCCCTCCATTAAAATAGTTTTGGTAAAAGGGCTATTTTTTCATATCTATAACACAAATTGTAGAAAAGCTTTCCCTAAATGAAGAAATGCAACTGAGGATGCAAATTTATACTTTGGTTGGTAATGCTGCTTTGTTATTTTAAAGTAAAACGACGACACAATATCACTAACAAGTAGCAGTTATAATATTTTAGAACTATGTTGTCCCTAGAATCAACAAGTCATTCGTAAATATTTTTTTTTGTATTTGTTTTATGGACAACTCTATGAGTCAACGTGCTGGCATAAGAGTTATGAAGTTATTTATTGGCGTGATTCTCTAATGAAAGGTCTCCTGTATTTTTCTCTTAAGTCGTCTGGCCAGTGTCTTCTGAGTCTTTTACCGAGCTGAAGTTCTACTAGTGTCTAAAGTGTAGTATTTGGGTGATATTATAACTTGTCGTAATGCTAGATGCCCTTTTCTTCGATTACTTCCTTTGCATAACATACATACAGGTGTATGTAAAGTTTTAATTATTTACACACCATGGTGCATTTGTTATTATTCGGAGCCATTTTAAGTGACGTTTCTGTATTATCGATATATTTGATTTACTTGTACATCCCTATAAATACAAATCGATTTAATTATTATTCTAAAGAGAAGGATTCTGTTTTCAAAGAACACTTAAAATTTTTTTTCTAATTAACCAATATACATCTTTTATCTTTATGTCTATTTGTTTACGTTTTTACCTTGCAGTATTTTCAAGAAAGTGTACTATCCAGATAAATACCAAGATATTTTGTGGTCGAAGACTGAGGTATATTTACATTATTTAAATTTACTTGTGGACTTTGCTATCTTCTGAACTTACAGATCTTAATTTTCTGTTTATGGAGCCACGTTTGTATTTGATTTAGATGGCTTTGCTGTGTTCTTAGAGTCATTTCTAGATCTCTATGTGATGCAAGTATGGCAGTGTTATCTACGACGGTTTCTTTGGTTGTATTTCTCTCAGTTGGGAAGTCTGCCGTGGATAGTAAATGTAGCAGAGATTCAGATTTTGTCCGTTATAATCTCAGTGATCCTAACTCTGAATTCTTTATTACTTACATAAGGCTTCATCAACTGAAAGTAAGTACCTTATCAGAGGCTTAATTAAAGTCCAAGGGCACATTATTTTTTTGTGTTTGAAAGCTTTGTTATAATGTCTATGTTTAAATGGTATCCAAGATAGCCATAGTGATGAAGTGATATTCATTCTTCAGTGTTGGTTCGGTTTTCATTCTTTGGGCCAAAAATCTTTCTAGGAGGTAAGCGATGACAGGAAGTAAGCAGTATGATTCTACTTTATATGGATTTCTATCTAGTTTGAGTATTAGGATAATTTTAGCATTTTATGGTTGTTCTGCCAATATTCTACTCTAAACATTTAACTAAATATATAAGTAAATAACATTACTCTTTTCTGCAGCAATTTCTTTATAAGTTTTAGGACAACTCGCTTGTACCTGAAGCTTTTCCAATATATATATATAGCTATAGTAGAATTATTGATTGGTGTATAAATATTCATATACTAATAGAGAATATCTGGTTTAACATAAGATTTCAGGTTACACCAGAACTCGTTCAGCACATCCAATCGGAAAATTTTCCTGTCATAGTGAAGAAGAAAGTCGCAGAGAAACGCAGACTAAGAAGAATCTGGCACACAACAAGACATCCAAACGATAAAATAGCGCTCAATCATGCTACCTCCGAGCACAAAAACCTTCTGCGCATCATTAAAAATCAACACGTACAAAACTACCTGAAACACTTATCTCCAACAGAAACAAATGATTATTCTCTCTGGCGAGCTACAAAACACTTAAAACATCCGAAACAACACAAAGCACCAATTCGCGCCTAAAACAATAGCTGTGCAAAAAGTGACCGAGACAAGGCGGAAACCTTCGCAAAACATCTAGAAAAACTTTTCGATCCATTTGCATCGATAGTAAATAACGAAGAAGAAATACACAGATCTTTAGAAACGCCGTACCAGATGAGCCTGCCGATTAAAAAGTTCAACGCCTACCAGGTAGACTACTATACTTATAAAAGTGAACTCCAATAAAGCTCCAGGTCAAGATCTAATCACTGGAAAAATACTAAAAAACTACTAGATAAGGGATATCAGTTCATAATTTATCTATTCAACTCACTCTTAAGACTACGGCATTTTCCTGACCAATGGAAGAATGCTACAGTTATTTTAATACAAAAGCCAGGTAAACCTAGTGACCAACCTGCGTCCTACAGACCCATCAGTCTTCTACCGGTGTTATCCAAGGTTTTTGAGAAAATGCTCCTAGAAAAGCTATATCCGATTCTCATAGACAAACATGTCATACCCGATCACCAATTCGGCTTCAGAAAAAACCATGCTACAATAGAGCAGGTACACAGGGTAGTGAATAAAATCTCCAAGGACTTCGAAGAGGGAAGATACTGCACTGCGGTGTTCTTCGACATTACGTAGGTCTGACAAGGTCTGGCACCAAGGGCTGCTATACAAAGTTAAGGAAACCCTACCCACGGATTACTACGAAATATTCAAATCATACCTAACTAACAGGCATTTCTCCGTCAAATATGGCAGCGAAATAACACCCCTCCATCCTATCACATCAGGAGCACCCCAAGGCAGTGTTCTGGGCCTCATTTTGTACTTGATATTTACGCGAGACCTCCCAACATCTACAGGACACCTTGTTGTTACCTTTGCCGATGACACGGTTATCCTTACATCGTACACAGATCTAAATCAAGCATCCCAAAAGTTTCAAGCTCACCTAGATAAAATACAAAATTGGTGTAATAAGTGGCGCATAAAAATAAATGATAGCAAATCGGTCCAGGTAACCTTCACGCTCAGAAGAGGCAACTGTCCGCCGGTGCAGCTAAACAACCACCTGATTCCTCAAGCAGATAGCGCTAAATACCTGGGCATCCACCTAGACAGGAAACTAACCTGGAGACCACTTATATGGGCAAAGCGTAAACAACTAGGGCTTAAGCTACAAAAAATGTGTTGGCTAATCGGGCGTAAATTGCAACTTTCTCTGGAAAGCAAAATACTTCTCTATAAAGCCATGCTTAAACCCATATGCTGTTATGGAATTCAGTTATGGGGCACTGCTAAAACTTCAAATATTGAAATACTGCGAAGATTTCAATCCAAAGTGTTAAGATCATTAGTTATTGCACCATGGTATATTCCCAACGAAACCATAAGACGCGATCTTGGAGTTTCAACGGTTAACCAAGAGATACAAAAGTTTAGTGCGCGCTATTACAATCGTATCAGTGATCACCCAAACATCTTAGTAGAGTGCTTACTAGACAATGACGACGAAGTGCAACCACGTTTAAAAAGATTCAAACCCGAAGACCTAATTGTCAGATTCGTGCAGTAATGTGTCGGTTAATCAACAGTTCCAACAGTGTATAGGATAAACTAGTTTAAGAGTAATAGAGGAGTGTCATCAATGGATGCACTTCCTTCATGTTTATTATGTTCTTTAACCATACATGTCATATCAACTACTGAATGTCTAAAGACAGATTGTAGTGTAATAATAAATTAAAAAAAAACAAGATTACATATGAGGCAGATGAACTACGCCATAAAAGTATGATTGATTACATAACATATAATGGAAATATGAAATACGCAATAAATGATATAAAGGTAATACGTCATGCAGAATTATACACGAGATATAGACTAATAGTAACAGATTCAAGTATCGGAAAATCGACTAAAGACAGATCAAAGATGTATATGATAATTGAAGTAGAAGCTCTTAATAAATACAAAAAAAGGTAAGAGGAAGAGAACAACTGAGACGAAAAAGAAAGACGCAGTTAATAATAATTGACAATTAATGAGATGGAATAAGTTTAAGCATTTATTAGTACCAATAGCGGAACTACTCGTTGATTAAAAATAGTTAGACACAACTTAGAGTAAAAAAGGCCAAAATGGTGTAACGACGCAGTAATGAGTAAGAGAAAAAAATTCATCGGAACGAAAATAGAAGAAGACCAGCGTAACTATATAAAAAATAGGAATGAGGTGAAAGAAATCGTAAAACAGGCAAAGAGAATGAGTTGGAAAAAAATCTGGAAAAACTATATAGGAAACTAAAAACAATGGAATGTTGTTGAGAAACTAAAAGAAAACAAAATGTGTAGGTCAGAAACAGATCAGTAAGAACAAAAATATGGAGAATACGAAAAGTGACAAGCCAGTGAGGATGAAGTAACTGCAGAAGTGTTAGAAGAATCTTCCAACAAGTTTAGAACAGTGAAGTAATAATTGACAAGTGTATTAACATTATAGTCTCAATATAAAAAAAAGAAAAATGTAAATGTGACAATTACAGAGCAATGTTTATTTTTAGTGGTATTCAAAATATTTTGAAAAATCACCGGAAAGAAATTAAGATCGGAAATTGAACACAAGTTATAAGAAGAACAAGCAGCATATACTACAGGAAGACAAGCCTACATCTATACTATAAGAACACTAACTTAGAAAAGACTGAATAAGAATAGATTCATATTTAACAAGTATTGACTTAAAAGCAGTCTTGGATTTAAAGTACTGGGTGAGTTAAGAATGTCTGCAAGGTTAAAGTGAATGATTAAGAACATAATAGAGAAGGGAATAAGATTAGGCATAAAATAAGGCGACAACCTAAACTCACTACTATTTATAATATAATATATTTGGACCACAAATGTACATTATGCAAAAATAAAATAAGAAATATCGCTTTGGTTGATCTAAATTTAAATCTAGTCTTGACACAAGACTTATTGTACGCTAATGACTTATTACTTATACTAACAAGTAAAAGACAACTCCAAAGTAGTAAATAGAAAGAGGTATTAGAAGAAAAATGTGTAAAAATAAATACAGAAAAAAGTAAAGTAATGAAAATATCTAGAAACGAACAAGGAGGCGAGCAAATATCAATATAGATAAAACAGTTATTAAACGTCTAATAATCAGAACATCTAGGAGTAATGTGAAAATACACGAAGAAATCAAATACAATAAATAAAATTAATAGAATTTATTATCAAGTAAAGAACACATTTAAAGGTAAAAAACTAAGCATAACAGCAAAAATGCATTTAAATAGTCATGGATCAAAAATAACAGCGTCTGAAATGAGATATCTTAGGAAAGTAGTTGAAAAAACAGGAAAAGACAGAGTTAGTACAGAAGTATTCGGGAAGAGCTAAAGCTACAACCACTAGTAGAAACAGTTGCAAAAAAATAGCTTCAATGGTGTGGACAGCTTAATAGAATGACTGATATTAGATATCCCAAAAAAATATTAGGTATGAGCTGTTGAGAAGTACATGGATAGACAATATTTCAAAGATAGAAGATTTTAGAATAAACCAACTCACAAGAAACAGAACAGCATACAAAAGTTGGCTCAATATCCCGATACTGTAAGGCATCAAAGAGAAGAGAAAGTAAATAAATAAGAAATATACGAAAGTACCATCTATTTTTTTCTGGTATTTTATTATTTTTTTCTTATAATAAATTTATTATAGATTACTGGCGAAGAATTAAAAAAAGAATACAGCTGAAATAAAAGCACTTTTTTTAGCCAGAAGTTTTAGAGAAAGGAGAAAAATAATGAAAGGAATAAGAGATAAAATTAACAAGATCAAAACGAAAAATGACTAAGTAGTTCTAATATGAAAATATTACTTCAAAAAAACTATAAGGAAGAGCAGTATGATAAAACGTACAAACAAAGGGAAGAATACAACATAGAAATAGAAAAACTAGAAGAAGCACTAGATGAAATAAAAATAGTTAAAGCAGGGAGATATGATCGATCCAGAAATGATAAAGTGGCTACGTATAGAAGAAACAAAAAGGCTCCTGCATATATTACAACAAGCGTGAAAAACATAAACCATCCCATAGGACTAGATTAAGATTTACATCAGAATATTAGAAGCCAGATTAAGGATATGAATAGAGCCAAGAAAAGAGAGACAAGCTCCTTTTAGAAAAAAAAGACAAACCGCAGATAACATTTTAGTTCTAAAAAACGTTATAGAAGCTATGATAGAAACAGAACGGGGATTATGGATTTGCTTTATAGATGTAAAAGCATCTTTTGATTCCATTGATAGAAATACCATATAGAAAATTCTAAGACAATTTGAGGTACCAGAACAATTAATAATATAATTAAAAGTGTTTATAATAAAGTCCACAGCGTACATAAAAATAAACGGAGCCACATCAGAGAAATTTGAAATGCAGAAAAGGATCAAACAAAGAGACAGCTTTAGCCCTATATTTTCAAAATAATAATGGACAGAATAATTAAAATGCAAAGAATAAGACAGGGATGTCGAAAACAGTAATTGGTTATAAAAATTTAACACCGATACAAATGGATAATCTGTTGTATGCGAATATCATACTAATAGTTAAATGACCAGAAAAGACAAATAAAAATAGATCTATGAATTACAGATATAGAAGATAATAGTATGAACATTAACATAGAAAGAACAAAAATTATGATAATAAATAAAAAACAAAGAGACGATAATCAGAGCAAAATATGCTGCAAGGAAAAACAATTAGAAAGGGTAACGGTTTATGACTATTTGGGAACCAGAGTAACAAATGATGGAAAAATCGATGAAGACGTAGCTCACCAAACAAAAAAAATCAGCAAAAAACTAAAATACATGTTTTCAAAGCAATATTAATAACGTATGCTAGTAAAACATGGACAAGACAAATTAAGCATAAAGACGCAGTGACAATAGAAGAAATAAAAACAGTGAGGAAAATTGTGGGAAAAATTAAAATAGATTTTAGAGACTCACTATAAATAGAGGCAGTAGGCAATATAACAGAAAGAAAACACTTAAACTGGTACGGGCATGTTATGAGATTTTCCAAAAAAGTTATCAAAGCTAGAAAATTAGAAAAAAATAAAAAAACAGACCGCGACAGGAAGAAACAAGGAGAAGATGTTAAATGAGATGAAACAAATGGCACAAGATCGGAGAACATGGAATAATTTGATAAGCAGTTAAACTAAGGGTTCTCCACTCCGGCGCTCTATATAGGACAAAAGAAAGCAAATGAAGAAGAAGAAAAAAAAGAAGAAATTTACTAGAGTTTTATGTTACATTTTGCTTGTAAAATTTAGTATAACATAATCTTTTCAAATTTAAAATTTAAATTTTTAGAAAGGTACATCTGCTTTGTTTTATACTTCCCATTAGCAATTACACATTTATCTTATCATCACTTTAACCTTTATTTTGTCATTAGTCATACGATGCTTTGTGATGAATCTAAACATGCAAGATAAAGAGCAAAAGGCGTTTCAGTGGACGCAAACCACCGCTCACGACTAGACACGTAGAGCAAACCTATCTAAAAATATCGGAGCAAACAATTCCGACGCGGTTTCCATTCCTAACCACGCGGTGGTCACGATGACGACGAGATTCGTCTGCGCGTAATTGCATTTACGTCGCCGCGTTCCGCCCTTTCAAGCGGAATGTCGCCCGAGGACACGCACGAATTTCCTGGCACGACTCGTCGATCTGCGCTTTTCAATGTTCTTCGATTATTTCACGGGTATTTTTAACCCCCGCCCATGGTAGAATGTGCTAAGAATGTTGCATGCCCGAGCCAAAACTTGTGATGGCAGCTTCTACTGAAAATATTAGCTTTCAAGCAATTAGATGACTTTCAGATTGTTTGGGAACAAAGATTGTTTGTATTTTTTATCGGCAAACTATTATCAGCCATTAGACAAACTTTTTGGAGTCAAAACACAATGACAGGCAGAAAATTCCAGTTGCCAAATTTACATAGTTTTTTCATTATCACAGATATGCTTGTTTGAACATGTAATCATCCAGTCATTTCTATTTATACAAATAACACCAAACTATACTTTGCTTATTTTTTTTTATCGATGTCGGTTTTATAGGATTAAAATAACCGAGGTGTAAATTAAATATAAGTAATATAAGATAATAAAATACTTTCATAGATTACAACTGATTATATATGCAATCATTTTTTAATCAAGTTTTAAAATAGATATAATTGTAGGCTGATTTGTATATAAAAAAATCAGTTTTTGTCCACTTCCTGCCACTACAAATCTTCTATATATATATATATATATATATATATATATATATATATATATATATATATATATATATATATATATATATATATATATATTAGCAGTATTACCTACCTAAATTACCTAAATATCAGGTTAAAGGAAAACAGACATCCAATACTTGCAAAAATTTGATGCCTTTGAATAGGAAGGAACTGTTAACAAAAGAAGCTGAAAAAGAAAATTGCGATGTCATGTTACTGTTTCAATTCTGGCAACTTCAGCTTAAAAAACCAACCACGTTTCGGCTCCCCCAACTGTTTTGGATGCCAAACTTTTATCAAAGGTTCGCGATTTGTCGGCTACATTTGGCGTGCCGCACATGAATAGAATAATTTGCGTCAACTCTATTTTGTGCATAAAAAGTCAAGACAAGTACCTCATCAGCTGAAGGAAGCGGCAGCTCATTCGAAATTTGCAGCAAACAGCTTGAAAATAATGACTGATTTTAGAAGCGCATTGTCACTTGTGATGAAAAATGGATTTACCTTGTTAATCGTAATCATTCCAAGTGCTGGGTTCCTCGAAAACAAAATCCGCCATTACTTGGTTGATGGTATTGTTTTGGGAAGAAAGTCATGATTTTGATCTGGTATAATATTGGTGGTATTGTGCGCTCTAAGTTAGTTCTAAACGAAAAAGGTGTTAATTTTGGTCAACCTCAAATGAGCTTTTCTTCAAGAAGATAACGTCCCTGTTGAGTGAGCCGCAAAGACCACAGAACTGGATATAATTGAAGTCTTGCCGTATTTAGTTTATAGCTCCGATGTTGCGCCTTCTGATTATGACTTGTTTCGATCTATGGCGCTCTTTTTGAGCGGTCTTCATTTTGAATGGCTTGACCAAGTTGAGAAAGCACGTCAAAAATTACTTCTGGTAGAGTCGCAGATTATTTTCCTTCTTCTTTTTCTTTTTCACGTCATATAATTTTAAATATATCTCCCTCAAGTTTTCTATGTGCCTTTATCCTGTGCTTGTCTTTTTCAGTGCAAGCCTTCTACTATGTTTACATTATCTATGGCCGGCCTCTTGCTTTTTTTCTAACCATAGCTTCCATTGTTGTATCTCTGTATTTTATCTTTGGTTTGGTTGTCTGAAATTATGTCTTGGAAAGTCTTGTTTAGTCTCACTGCTTTTTCTCTTGTTTTTTTTACTTAAATCTTTTGAGCTAAATATTTGTTTCCTTGTCTGATAGTTTTAGATTTTTCATTATTCTTTCTATATAAATTTATGTTTTTATACACGTTTTCTCTACGTCAGAATTGTAAGAACACATTGGTTGAATACTCTGGCTTTAAGATATTGTTGTATTTTTTTTGTTAACATTTTTTAATTTTTGTCGCTTTTTTACTTATATCTATAAGGAGAATCCATCTGGTAATTGTCCGTGACTTTTTCATAATTGATAAAGGCAAAATACATATCCAGAAATTTTCATTTGCCTTCTCGATTCATGTTTTTATCGTCAGATGCACTATATCGTTTTGGAATCCAGTTTATTCTATAGCTTAGTAACAACGACATTGATTTTATCCGAATGCTTTGCAACAACAAAAAAAAACGCGTTTAAATTACATGCTTTACAAAAGCATTGCCATATTTCACTAATTAATGTTAAACAAGTAACAATTTTTTTATTAAGAATTTTTGGATAACTAAACTCGTAGCAAGTTATTACAAGCTTCCTTCTGCCAATGAATTATGCATGTAAACACGGATACGCCTGACGGCTATCTAAAATGTTTAATTGAACCTGTTTCGGGTTATTTGGCGTTTTGCTAGTTTTCCACATGCACGGCAGAAATAAAACAAACAAGGCCCGGAAATGCTCCAGACGTCGCGCCTTAGGTCTTGCTGCATTTTATCGATTTTATACTTTTCAAAGAACATATAGAAGTGCCGAATCTGCTTCGTTTTATTGTAGTACCGCATTGCTCCAAATTCTGCAGACAGCGAGGAAGCGCTGAATTATGCAGCCTACTGGGATGTGCTACCCATGGGAGCAGAAATCAAATTTGCGCCTTAACTGGTGTCATTTGGCCTCTGGAGAAATGTGAAAAATTAGTTGTCGCAAGCCGAATGTGATATTTTGTGTTTCAAAGTATATAACGCATTGTATTGTATTTCCAAACTCAAGGGAATTTTAAATTTACTTAATTGGCAATGCTTGTTTTGTAGATTAGTTTATATAAAAATTAGAAAATTAGATTTATTTAAATTTTTTATCGTGAGATCTACAATATTCATTTAAGAATCACCTATTCTTACCAAAAAGTAATTATTATGACATATTGCAATGATTTGTCTAAATTAATTGTTCCCACTTGTGGATTGCGACCTCTGTGGGGTCGCGGGACGATTTACGAGGTGGTTGAAATATGACCGGAATTGATTAAAAAAAATCAAATTGCTAAACATTTACTTGTACATGTCAGTCTTTAACGTACTCCCCTCCAGACTCAACACATTTTTTCTAATGTTCTGGGAGCATCCTGATGCCCTGTTCAAAAAAGGCTGTTGGTTGACGGCGCATCTACTCCCGAACAGTCTAAATGATGGCATCGTTGGTTGCAAACTACATGCTTTGTAAGTCTGATTTAAGCCTTCCAAACAGGTAGAAATCACTTGAGGACAAATAGGGACTATACGGCAGAAGTGGCAGTTTTATTTTAATTTGTAGACGGTTTTCATTGTAGTTTTGGCCGTGTGGGGGAGTGCATTGCCTTAAAGGGAGGTTACTCGTTTTCCACCTGTCTTCCGCTTGGATCGGATCTTTTTCTTCACGTCTGTTGCTAGAAGGTCTGCATTGACTATTCTGGCATCCGTCAGAAAGTCTATATGGATAACCCCTTGCTAGTCCTAGAAGAACGTTGCCATCACTTTTTCTGCCAAACGGCTTCTCCGTGCTTTATTGGTTCACTCGGGAATGAAGCACTGCAGCCACGTTTCATGGGTGATTACTATAGACTTCAAAAATGCATAACCTTTGTCTTCAAACTGCTGTAGGGACGACTTGCATGCGCACTATTTTGTTTGCGATGTCAAAGTACGGAGTGCCCACGGTGCATTCACCTTGAGATAGTGCAGGTGGTTTTTCACAATGTCTTCTACACTACCAACACTGATCAACAGCATTGCTCTATGTTTCTTGATAGTGCTGCGCCTATTTTTGCGAATAAGCGTGTCAGCACGATCAATGTTTGGCTCGGTGACGGATGTTCGCGGTCGACGATCATGCGGTTCATTCTCCACGCGCTCTCTGCCCTATCTGGAACATTTACGCCGCTCAAACACAGGAGTCCGTAAAATACACTCTTCCTCATACTATAGTTGGAGTCTGTGGTAAATTTGATCACAATGCTTTGTTCTACGCTTCGCGGTATCTTCTGTTTGCTTTTCACTCTAACAACTACCAAAGAGGACTAAACAGGTTCTAACCTGAGCAAGAGGAAGGGTGAAGGTGTGGCTCCGTCTCACGCAGCTGGTGCGTAACACTGCTTGTTTACACATGCCTTATTAAGACATTTATTTTTACTTTTTGTAAAGTAAAATATATTAAACAAACTAATGCCTTAACTATTGATATACGATACATATTACGAATTTTTCTTCTTCTTTCTCTGGTATCCTATATACCCTTACGGGTGTTGGATTATTACAAATTCTGGAACATAAATTAGTCATAATAGTCTTTCAATTTGAGGAACATAAACGATAACATTAACAACTTTAAGAGCCATAAAAAATATAAATGCAACACATATCTAAGAAAGATATTTTAGAAACTAAGTTTTTAAAATCTGTGCTTTATATTTGTGCATTATATACACACTGATATTTTTATGTTTAAGGCGATTTATCCACTTGTTTTGATAAAAATCAGACAAGAAATTTAATTTACATACAGGTTGGGAACAAAAGAATGGAAACACTTATCAAAAGTGAGACATATTTTCACTATGCTTGGTAACACTGAACACTGCGTAAATCAACCGTCTTTTGTTTGTTGCAGGTAGTATGGACTATACACGAATAGTAGAATGAAGCAGTGTGGTTGTGGACGTTGTGAAGGTGTGGTGAGCGACCAGTATGCCCGACGGTCTCTAAAGTCATGACCGCACACACAGTATACGCTAAAATAGGGCCGGCGAAGCATAGTACTAGTCGAAAGACAAAACTGCAGGAACGAAATCACCAGGATTTGAAGCGTATTGTGACGTCGCAGAAGAAAACAACGGTTTAGATAATGACTACAGAACTTAATCAGAACCTAAACACCCCAGTGGTATTCAAAATAGCGAGGCAGGAACTGCATAAAATGGGCATCCATGGGCGTGTTGCTACACAAAAAACTGAACGTTCGAGAACTGGAAACATTTCGTTTAGTCGGACGAGTCGCCCTTTACCCTCTTTCCCATTACTGGACGCGTGTTTGTCTAGCGGACACTCTCTGAAGCATACAATATGGACGGTGTTCGTCCGAATGTCAAACATTTTGGCACCTCTGTTATAATCTGGGACGCTATATTATTCGGTAGCCCCCCTTAGTAGCAGTGTATTAGGTAACCAGCTCCATCCGATGGTGCGAACTTTATTTTCAGACGGCAATGCCATATGCCAAGATGATAATGCGCCTATTCATACCGATAACTATTCAAAAGTGGTTTCAAAAGCATGCTGATGGGTTTTTTTTTAGAAAAATAGTCAGAGAGTATTTATTCCAAATTATTATATCAGAATTTATTATAGTACATTCAGCTAGATCTTTTATAAACTCTTTCTGATAAAGTTTACTTTTGGTTGAGTAACTTCATCAATAAACATTACAGTGATTAAAGAATGTTATCGGTCAATAAAAACCACCTTTTTGTAATGGCAATTGCTGATATGTACTTAAATAAGGTGCGATTTTAACAAGACGCAGAAAAGCTTAATAAATCAATAATGTCATAAAATTAACCTGTAAGTTAGCTCCCTAATATCCTGAGATTTAAAGTAACTGGAGTATTTTCTTTGATATTATGTTAAAGTACGGGTTTACGGGAGTACATCATAAAAATTTGGAAAAAATAAAAAAAAATACTCTTCCTGGAATATAGCCTGAGATATTGCATTAAGGCATGAAAAAATTGAGTTTTCGAATACACCAGTGCGAAAGCAGCTGTGCTGGGTATTTGAATGACGCATTTTTCAAAGCCTAATGGTATCGAATGTGCTTTAAAACGAAGAAAGAATTTCAGCTACATCTTGAGCTTTTTCTTTTTAAGTTTTATCATTCTTATTGTAAGAATCGTTATTTACGTCCACTAATATAACGAATTTTGATGTAGGCAGTCTCCATTTAAGAATAAATCTTTGTTATCAATATTCTACACATTAAAGAAACAAAAATGTTACTTTTAAAGTTAGAATTGTTAAAAGAAAATGGCCGGTTTATAAAGTTTTAAATACCTAAATATAAAGAGAACACATTGTGGTAAAACTTTACAGGGCATACTAAAAGCTTCCAATAAATTATTAAATAGAGGGGATAAAACTCTGAAAAGTGTGCTACATTTACTTATGAAGAAAATTGTATTATTAATGAGACAAAATAAAGCTAGCGACTTTCATTAAAATTTTAAATTTCAGGTCGACTTAAATTATATTTATGCAAGTTTTGTTCACTTTGATTACACTAACCTGTAATTTTGCAACTTTTTCTGTTGTTTTCAAATTAAAGGGTGTGTCCGAATGGAGTTTTCTGCAGATTTTGAAAATAATCTTCAAAATTTTGTATCATGTCAAGTTTTTCACAAATCAGCAAAATGTTAAAATTCAAAAAATAAACGTAATTTTGTAATGACACTGATATATGGCAACATTTGTAACATGTGAAAATATTCTCTGGAAGAACGGAATAATGGTGTAAGGAATAGATAAACATGACTTTGAAAGAGATATACGAAAATCTTAAATTTCTGCTGGAAAGTGTGCTGTACAAGCTTCATGAATGATCTGTGTGCGGAGATTTCAAGGCCAATAAGCAGAAATCATTGGGTTTGAAAGCAGTGGTTAGTCCACTGGTTGACCACTCGGAAATACTGTTGTCACCTTTACATTTAATTAGTGAAGCAATTCTTGGCAGCTTTAAACAGGAACAGTAAGTACTTTCAGTATCTTGGTGTTAAGTTTCCATCAATTACGCTTTAAAACATTAAAGCTGACATTTTTATAGGCCCACAAATACGAAAATTAGTGGCGGACAACATATTCGAGAAAACCATTAGTGAGTGCAAATTGCAAGCATGGACTGCATTTAAAAACGTGCTACAAAACTTTTTTGGGAACACCATTTTAGTCGAGAAGATGTTAGAATCCTATAAACTGCTTAGTTGCAACATGAGCGAAAAGTTCACTTTCTTCGTGCCCATCTAAAGTACTTTCCTGACAATGTTGATGATTTTACGGAAGAAGATGGCGAGCGTTCCCATATTAATTTTATATTAAAGTGGTAGAAAAGAGATTCCAAGGAAAATGGACTATATATATGATAGGCGACTATTGTTGGATGTTGAAAAGAGACTGTACTTAAGGTAAACAGTTGATACATTCAATTGAAAAACTTTGACGGAATTTTATAAACACGAGGTGCGTTTAAGTTCTAAGGCCTTAAAATTTTTTTCTCGGCAGTGAGAGTAAGTAGAAAGATGTGGTTAATTTTAACAGGCGCGGGAAACATTCTGAATTTGTAGTATAGTTGGCAGCACCATACAACGTACACAAGTCAAATTACCGCTATTGTAGTTAGTGCTGTTTTGTATATTTAAAATGGCGACGTTTATTTTTCAAGAACAACGTGTAATTATCAGTTTTCTTCTCTGGGGTGGTGAAAGGCCCAGCGAAATTCATCGCCAATTGAGTGAGACATGCGGTGTAGGCATTATAGATGTTAAAAATGTGCGTTCTTGGGTGCGAAATGTTAAAAAATGTTGAGAGTTGTGTGACAATAATAACAAGTCAGACCGAAACAATGATTACGCGAGTGAAGCAAGTTATTATAGAAAACCATCGATTAGGTGTGCGTAATATCCGCTTTAAACTTAACATTTCCGTTAGATTTGTAGAGTCTATTATTCCTGGTGACCTGAATGATGATCTGAAAATGTGGAAAGTTTCTTCAAGGTGGGTCTCATGATTGCTGACCGACGAACATAAGCCTGCGCGGATGACAATGTCTCAGGACTTGTTGACACGTGATGTCGCCATGAATTTCCGACCACGAAGGCCACTCTCTGTGGGCGCTCATTTTCCAATCGAATCAGCGATTTTTCAGTGGGCAAAACACACTCTTAATGAAGTGTTCTCAGCAATCATGATGTGAAAAATATGTACATCTAGATGGAGATTACGTTGCGAAGTAACAGAAGTTTCAGCTTTCTTGAGTAAGTATATCCTTCAAAAAAATGAAGATCTTAGAACTTGAACACACCTCGTACAGTACTGCTGAACTCCATAAATGGTTATAATATGTGTATAATAGTAAAAATATCAGGAATAAATAAACAGCTAACTATAAACTGTTATAATTAAATTGAGTAATTATTGGCCTTTAAAGTAGTAGATTCAATTAAAATTTGATTTACATAGTTTAAAAGATAAATAAGCTTAGAAGTTTCCTCGGCGTTTCGAAAAAGAGCAAAATATGTATTTAATTTGAAATTTCGAATTCAAACAGTAGATGCCCATGACTTTTCTAAAGAAGTTTAAAAGTACGAAGTGTACGGTGATTTAGGACACATAATAACGCCAATGGAATGCTGAAAAGGATGTAAAATGCTCAGAAAAAGCGTAATTTTTGTATATGACAACGCTCGACCACATACACGTAGTCTTATAGAATATTGATTCGAACATGTTAAATAGAAAAAAATATTTTTGTATTTTACAACAAGATTAATGATTAATTTGCAGGAAAATAAAAGTAAGACTATTTTTTATTATATTAATATTAACAAGAAATAGGAGAGTCAATGAGATGTAGGGATATCTTGTAGAGGTAATACATTTTAGTGTCAGGCGATTGCAGCTAATATCACAAATAGAAGGTGGATTGCAAAATTAGTCTTGATAAAATACTCAACTCTCAGCTTATGGCTCCAAGCGCCACATCTTGGTAAATTAAGCTAAATGTAACCAGGTATGGTAATGATCTATTGACTACAAGGTTAATAGATTCGGGTGGGGGAACCAGCAAAAATAGAGCACTGTTTTTCCCTTAGGTTGAGAAATCGGCTTTTAAAACGGATGAACTAGATATAATGGTCAACGGCGTAAGGATCCAGAAGGCAGGTAGAAACCACTGCATTAAAATCCGTATTGATATAGTAAGTAATACTATCATCATAATCACTTTATGGCAATGTTCAGATTTAAATTTTCCGGAGTTTTAAGTTTCCCAATTGGATCTTCGGAGAAGTTGTGAGCAGAGTTATAAAGTTATTAACAAGTAGTGTAAGGATAGGAACATGGAACTCAAACAGTTTATTCGCATCAGGTAAACTGTGCAACATTACTAGAAATGGAAAGATTAAGGGTAAACATCATTGGATGTGTCACAAGTAATGTCACAAGAAAGGTATAACGTTATTCGGGTAAGGACGATCCTTAAACTGCCGGTTTGTATACTGTATATACGGAAGTCCCCAGCTGATAAACCAGAAAAAATAATTAAATAAAATAAATTATATTCTTTTTAATAACTGCTACAGAAATTTTATTAAATATACGAAAACAAATCTTGATGCTGATGTTCATAGTACTCATAATTCTGTAATAGTAAAAGTTATAGTGAGGATGAAGAAATTAGTAAGACGCCAAAACGACTATATAGATACTAGACATTTAATATAATACATGATATAATTCAATAAATAACAACAAAAGAATTAAAAGATATTAAGTTACAAACAAACGAAGTCAATATTGACGAAAAACAGCACAAAATACAAGAACTGTCGACTGCAATTAAAGAATAACTAATAAGTAAGACAACGAAGAAAAAGCCTTGGATGACACAGGACATTTTAGATTTTATAGATCTGAGGCGAAAGGATAAGAATAATACAAAAGGATACAAAAAATACAACTAATAAAAAGTAAAATTAAAATAGCAAAAGAAAAACATCTTTCTGAACAATGTGAAGAAATAGAGCTATTAGAAAGTAAATATGGCTTTCATGTCGTCTGTTTAACATTTACAGCGAAGCTATCTTTAAAGAAGCTTTGAATGAAGTAACTCCCGTAATTATTATAAATGGTGCAACAGTCAATAATGTAAGATACGCAAATGATTCAATTCTGTTAGCAAGTAATTTTACTGATTTTCAATGTTTACTTGAAAAAGTAAATAATCGTTTTAATGATTGAAAATAAATTTTAATAAGACCAAATGGATGGTAATTACAAAGTTTCCACAAATTTAAACGAATTTAACAATTGCAAGTATTTTATTAAAACAAAT
This sequence comes from Sinelater perroti, assembly GCA_036346155.1. NCBI lineage: Eukaryota > Metazoa > Arthropoda > Insecta > Coleoptera > Elateridae > Sinelater > Sinelater perroti. The sequence continues at coordinate 3,273,124 of JARFIY010000276.1, forward strand.
ACAAACATAAAAATATTTTGAAATTTGATTGAAACAACCAATTGATCAAACAATGGAGATAAGAACTTGAACAGAAATAACCAGATCTTGTTTTGTAAAATTAAAGAATTTACTCTGTAATTTAAATATCCATATTGGGCTGCGGATGCGAATGCTTCGCTATTATGTGTTTATCGACTTGCTTTATGGGACAGGCGTTTGGATGCTTAAAAAGAATTATTTGGACAAGTTACACGAATTTGAAATATGGTGTTGGCTTGGGTCGAAATGATAATTAATAGAGAAGTTCTGCAGAGGATGAAAAAGAAATTTGAAATCATATATTCAATAAAAAAAAAGTTTGAGTACTTGGGACATATAATGAGAAGTTCCAAATATGCACAGCTTTAACTTATAATACAGGGGAAGAAAAAAAAGAAAAAGAAATGTTGGCAGGCTTAAAATATATTGGCTAAAAATCTTAGAGCCTCGTTTAATTGCTGCAGCATTGAACAGTTCCGATCCGTTGTGGACAAAATAAGTATACTAATGATGATAGTCAACTCCCGGTTGGGGAGAAGAAGGAGAGTCAGTGGATGACTAGATGTATATACGAAGACATTATAGAATGTTATAATAGAACAAGTATCTAAATATAAAAATGTTATGCAAGATAAATATATTTGTACGAGAATAAATAAAATAAAAACTAGCATTTTCTTTTCACATACTGTGCGTTCTACGTAGGGATTTGTCAAGATGATTCTTTTCATAGGGTATTTCGCACTACAGCTTCTTTGGTCAGTGTCACCATGTGAAAGCAAAAGCTTTCCATGTCCGTTACGCATTAAACTATTAACTACCGAAAGCGTGCTAACACTTAAGGGGTAGTTAATGAGATTACAACCCCATCTGTGTATGTGTGTCTGTCATCACAATAACTCAAAAACTAAAGCTTTGATTGATACCAAATTTGGCATAAAGTACTTCAGACTAAAGCAAAGCACGAGCTGGATTTTCAGCTGAATCAGGCACTTTTTATCGTGTTAGTTAAAGCTTTTGGTAGTTGCAAATTTGAGTTTACACTCTTCTGGTTGTTAAGTTTATTTTGGCATAAATAATTATCGGAAGAATAAGAAACCGTTGTAATTGAAAGTCACCTAAATCGCTCGAGGACAAGTGTGATTGAGGAATATATTCGCATTGCTCATTGCCTTCTCCGAAATCACCACCTCTTAACAGTACTGAAATTACATCTGAGTTTGGAATAAGCTATAGAAGTGCACATACAATTGCGACAAAAATTGAGGATTTTTTTGGACTGCACTGGAACACTTCCTATAGCCCAAACTTACCGGCCTGCGATTATCATTTGTTTGGATCATTAAAAAAACCACTTGAAAGTCAGAGATAATATAACAATGCTGCTGATAAAGGTATCCGTGTGCAATTAGCTGGTGTCACAACTATAGCGAGATCAAAAAACTACCTATTCATTGAGAATTTTTTTTTGTAATAATAACTTTGTACGTCTGTATTTTTATGCTTCAATAAATTTAAATAAAACAATTACGGTTTAGTCTTGATTTACCCTCGTACGTAACTTTTGTATACAGTGATCCTTTTTTTTATTTTTTATTTTTTATTAGGCAACTAAAATTTTTAAATTGTTTTCGTATAATTAGATTAAACCTATCGCTGCAAGATAGTACAGAAAAATAGTAAATTTAAATTTAAAAAACTAATTAAATAACTGAAGTTACTGTAGCTTTAAAGTATGCGCTACTTTATGTCGATTTCACTTATTAAGGAAACAAAAAATTGTACACAAGAGATTTTTGCTAAGTAATTAATTGTTAATGTGAAAACCAATGATTCCTTTACAAAGTTACCAGGTCTTTAATTTGTAAATGTTTTAAGAAAAAGATTAGGTGGAAACTAAAGAATTTATTGAATGCTACTACAGAAACTTTTGTAATCAATACTAGCGTACGACAAAATGGAATTCTAAGCTGATTACTATTTATTGAAAAGATTAAGTAAAATAAATTTTCATAAGAAAAATTAAAAATAATAACATAAACAGAAAACATAATTTTCGTCGTTATTTTTGAATAAGTACTCATAAAAGTCCCTGCTGTTTTTATGGGGAAATAAAAATGGTAGTTTGGAAAGATTTATACATTCAAATATAAAACTTCCCACATAATATGTTGAATCAAATATAGAAATTAAATTTATTAAAGCATCATAAAAATACAAACGTACAAAGTTGTTTGACCAAGTAATATTCTGAAACACAAATGAAGGTGATCATAACACCAGCTAATCTGGCACAGAAATTTTGACATCAACATCGTCTTTAAATTTCAGCCCTTTTAGTAGTCTAAACAAATAATAATTGATTAGAGATAAATCAGGATTATAAGAAGACTGTCCCGGTGTAGTATAGAATAAATACTTAATTTTTGTCTGGTTTGAGCTGCTGCTTGGGATAGGGCGTTGTCGTAAAGCAAGATAAATTCTCACCTTGTCTAAACATGCTTGGTTTAATGAGAATTCTTAACCAGGCACTGAACAATGCGAATATTTTGCTCAGTGACGCGGTCCTCAGAGATGTTAGCAATCTTCATTTCTAGCTGCTTCTTATCCTTCAAAAAACTATTTATACCGTATCTGCACTTAAATCTTCTTAAAGGTGTTATCTCCAAATTGTACCTTAAATCTTCTAAACATTTCTAACAATTTTTGCGACAAACTTGGTTTGTTGCGTAGCACCTCTTCAGTATTACTTTTTGCTACAATGTTCAAAAGCATTGCTGAATCACGGGCTCTCAACTGTTCAACAATTTATTAATTTTAATTTTTTATAAAAGTTTGTATTTCTACTAAAAAAATTGTAATATTTCATTCTTCATATCATCATCATTATTAAATTGCTTGTATCTGACATGCTTATTTAAAATGAGAAACAAGTAGAAGTCTGTGGGTAACACATCTGGCTGACTTATGCAATATCATTGAGCTTCAATTCATCATTACTAACGATTCTCACACGCTCTTTTGGAGCCCCTGTCACAGCAGCTTGTACATTTTTTAACAGTTTCAAAATGGTCTTATTTCCTGCTGCATATGAGCTGGCGAAGTAAAAAGAATTTGAACAAGGCCAGGACCATGTTGTAAAGAAGTTGGGGCAGAGTGTCCAGGGCTTGTTTAACCAGAAACTCTTACTAGCAGCGACTTGATGCAGTGTCGTGGTGAAGAACCCAGATAGTTCATCACAAATTATCACTTCTTTCAAAAAATCAGGATCGATTTTTGCAGGATCCAATAACTCACGAGAAATTGACATACGGTTCTGATTGTCGGTTAACACCTTGAGCACTAACACGCAAACTTTTCGCTTCTGCAATTTTGTCGTGATAATTTCCTGCACAATGGATTTTGGAAGTCTCCCTTTTTCTATTATCAATCTAACACTCAGATGTAGTTTTCTCCTTAACTATATTATCTGAAGTGTGAGACGTTGATGGATGCCCTATTCGTTATGCTTTTGATAAAGCATCATTCTCGAAGATTTTTTGTGCTATAGCAAGCGTCTCAATTGTAGACTTTTCGAATTAAATGCAGAATTTTATCGTGTTTTGCTGATTAACACTCGTGACGAAACTCTCAAACAGCTGTACACTTCGCAAACGATTCCTATTCTATAAAGGCTTAAAAGTAAATGAGATGGAACGGACCGATTATTTGACATCCTCCGCCAACTGTCAGGCCCGAAGACTCAGCCCCAACCTTTCTGGTTATACTAATAAAATTACTCCCATTAATTTCTTGCAAAACATAATGGTATGTAAAGATATATCACTCGTGATTATATATTTTTTCTAATAGTTCAATGTTTCTGGAACAGCAACTGTCCAATCTTACCATACATACATAATAGTAGACGCTAATTTTAATACCAATACTGCAGAATAAAACAAAGTGATAGTAATTTAAAAATTAAAGTAAATTTAATAAAAACAGAAATGGAATCTAAGACAAATATAAAAATGAACACTTAATGTGATTATAAATCATTCAAAAAAATACTAAAATGAAACAAATTTTTAGTGAATTGAGTACCGTAGCCATTGATTATTATAGATATAATTGTTGTAATTGGTTATGTTTAAACAATTTTGCAGCTCTGTTTAAGAACAAGGTATCATTGACAAGCGTATGAACTTAAGCTTATGTGTGCTCAAATACATAATCATTGCGAAGATACAGTCAGTTAAGTAAAAGCTGGTTTCGCATAATTAGCAGTTGGTAAAAGCTAGCTCCCTAATTTTTTCGTGAGTCAATATATGAATACTTTGTCCTCTATGCTTTATCACAAAAGATTCAGTTGCCATTTGAACTCTAGTAAGAGAAACGCGTAAAGCACCATAAGTGCCGCGTACGCGTCAAAAATGACTCTTGTAACGGCTGCTCATTACATGAACAAGTCGAAAACATTGCAGTGATATAAGGAGACAAAAACGGTCGATGACTTACCGGAGCGTGGCTCGACAAGTAAAGTGTCCCCTAAAGTCAAAAAGAATCGTGAATTTGTTTTGACGTCAATAAGTAGCGAAATTGAAACAGAAAGGTGTAGATATGTCGTACGTAATTATCAGAATTCGTCTCCTTGCTTTTTGGGGTTGCTTCTCAAAATTGGATTTTGGAACGTTGTATCTTTTTACGTACAACCTAATGCTCCGAAAATGCTCGAGATTTATAAGAAATATTTGTTACCGATTGCCAAACGTTGGTTCAGCAAGAAAAACAAGGACGAGATCCTACAGAAGGACAACGACCCCAAACACCGCAACAAGCTTTGCATTAAGTGGAAAGAGCAGTCTGACATCGTTACATTTGGTTGACCGTCGCAATCGCCAGATACAAATTCAATTGGAAGTGTGTAAGCATACAACAAGCACAAGTTTCGTAGAAGAACAGTGTTGACTTTGAAGCAGTCAACACGACAAATTCGTCGCATTTGGAAGTCCTTGCTGGGCGAATACGCCATCAATTTGGTCGAAAGCATGCCTCGAAAATGCCAGGCAATTATCGAGGCCGCTGGTGACTGCACACATTGATACAATAGCATCTTTGTTCTGATGGAGTGAAACGTACCCATGAATTTGAAAATGTTTTTAAATAATGTTTTCTCTACGTTAACCCCAACACGCTTTTACTTAACTGACCATACGATAATCGAATACAAATAAATCTCTAGGGTTACACCTAGACAGAAGATTGACGCCCACTGTAATAATCTAATCACATCTCCTCGGCTTCTAAGTTACTTATAGGTTTAAGTCACTGGACGTTAATTCTAACGCCCTTTTCATGTCATTTAATCACTTATGTATCAAATTTGCTTATTGTGTATACAGATCGCAAATAGTGAATAAATAAATAAAAAAAAAGAAGATTGAGACGAAAGAAAATATGGGGTGTTTTACGTCAACTCTCCTAGCTCACTTTTCAGCTCACGATTGCGGCATTGTAATGGATTTGAAAAAATAATAAAAACATAGAACTAATCTATTTTTCCTCAGCTTTCCGATAGTGTAATCGGCTTTTGAAACAATGTCAACTTAACCTTGAAAAAACACAAAACGTGTTTTTTCTCAAAGAAGGGCATTTTAAATATTTTTTTAAATAGCACCAATCGAAAGAGCAGGATTTTTTACATCGGTATAGGAATTATCACAATACTGTTTTTTTTTTTTTTGAGATATAAAGTAACAAAATTGATGCCGCGTGGCCGAGCGGGGAAGAAGAGAATGCGACTTCGTTTACAATTTTGTAACATGTACTGTTTCTTTAAGAAGGTATTTACAGCTATTAATAGAAAATAAGATTTTCTTATATAAGATTATTATCAAGCCACTGTTATCTTATGGAGTTCAACTGTGGGGAACAACCTGTAACTTGAGTATTAATATCCCAAAGAAATTTCAGTCAAAAATGTGAAGAACCTTGATTAATGCCTCTTGATATGTGTTCTTGGTATGGTATTAATATTAATATATAAATTTAGTGAAAGACTTGTTGAATGTTTGTTTGTTGATAACAACCCACGACGACTTAAAAGAGTATGTAGTGTGATAATGGTCAGAGATGGTTGGGTATTAGGAAGTTTGTTTTGGTACAACTTAGAAAATTTACGTTTCTGGGTGTCGGTTTTTCTTTCCGGATATGCATGACGCTTTGTTATGTGTTATCTTAGAAAGTATCCCAGATAACAGTATGGATGTTGGAGGAATTTAATTTATAAAAAATGCCATAAAGTTTCAGATTGGTAGCAGCGAGGTTTCTACGGGAAGCGTGAATTGAGTTTCTAAGTAGAGATAGCTCTGCTTTTTAAGGTTACGTGGATGATGAATAATTTCTTGTGATGTTTTAGTCGTAATCCAACAGATATCACCTATTGGTCTCTGCAGGATTTTAAGAATGCAAGGTCACACAGAAGTTTGGCCGTACGTAATGTAATATTTGAACATAGCTTAGTTAAGTTTAAAGTTTCATCCCCATAGAGGCGTATAAAGTGTTCGGGTAGGTTTCTGCGGTTAACTATGTTTAAACAACTTAGTTCGCGGGTTGAACCGCATCATATTTGAGATAATTCTCGACGTTTCAACATCGGTTTTGATGTCATTTTCAAGAATTTAACTTTTCACTCGGGGTCTCAATTTGCCTACTCCCCAAGGAGAGCTACAAATTTCTCTCATGACCAACAAAAAGCATTCCTATCTTATATCAGAGGCATCATCGATAAAATAAGCCGCATATTAATGAGGCAAAACATACGTACGGTCTTCACAACTAATAACCAAATATCTGAGCTTATTCGCTCAGCAAAGGTTCACTGCCCCAATGAATCCCAAGGAGTGTATGAAATACCTTGTGGAGACTGCCAAAGGACCTATATAGGTCAAACAACTTTAAATATAAGTTTATATTGAAATAATTAAAATATTTAATTTAAAAAAACCCCCTTTTAATTCATTACATTTAGGAACTTAATTTACATTTTTAAAAATTATGGTATAAGTATGTATGTGTAAGCGTCCGTGTACTTGCATCATGTGTGATAATGATAGGAGATTCCTCCTCACATCATCACATTACCAATGTAAGTAATAATAATAAAGCCCAGATTTGTATACCCTGTCCGGTCCTTCTCTATACTTGAATACACTAACTATACACGCAACTAACAAGGATGCTTTTCACTCTGGCATTGTGATGCTGACTAAATAATTAGTAGTGGAGGTACAGTTCGTAAAAAATTTGCTTTAAGCATTCCCACATATAACGTACAGAACCGTGCCCCTCTCCATACATCTTAATAGGACGCGTAAAAGAATTTCGGCTTATAGAGGGTGTCTCAAAAGAAATGCAAGGTGTAATTTTAGAAAAAACACTTTTATTTATTTATCAGTTAACAAAAGTTATAACATTATTTTAAAGAATAAACGTTGCCATTAAATGTGGAATGAGATATTTGACAAATGTCCTCTAGGGCTCATTAGTCACTCTCGAAACTTGACAAAATTTTTGATCACTTTTTCGCGTAGCTGTGACTCAATTTCGCCAATGACTCTTCGACTTTTTGCTCTTAATTCAGGAATCGTTCTTATCTTCGAAGCACAACCTTTGGCTTTTATGATTTCCCAGAGGAAAAAATCGCATAGTGTGAGATCGTAAGATATTGGTGACCGGTTCGCTTCGCTGTTTTCGGAGATAAGTCGCTGGCGTTTTAAATAATTTGGCTTTAGTTTCTGGGTTAGCTAAATTTGAAATGGGTGTAGATTTATTGTTAAAATCCATTGCATGGTGCTTTCTGAAATGTTTAGTTGTAGTAATACTGAGGTTTCTGGATGCGCCGTCACATTACCTTTACCACCGACTGTGTTTTCAAGTGAACGGCTGATATAAGATCGGCCTGTTTTGATTGTTTTTGACCAAGCTTGTTTGTTCAAATTTTTCATTATTTTTTTACAGTGCATTTCTCTTTCCGAAATTGCCATGCAATTCGCCCACGGTCTCGGCGAAATATTCTTTGTGCTTGTAATAAAATTTAACAATCGTCATTTGCTGCTCCGTCATATAGCGTTCCATTTTGACTAACCGCAGAACACTGCCAACCTCGAAGAAAGAAAATAATGCCCAATTTAAATTCTGCGTTTAATTGATTTTTTATTTTTAGAATAGTCATTTGTAACTCTTGTTTTTTTTTTTTTAATGTCTATTTTTGTCTTTAAGGGGCTTTTTATTTTAATGATAATTTAAAATTGTTAAACTGACTGTAGAATGTTGATCGAAGCCTAATCTTAAGGAAATTACCATGATTTTTACGTTTGGTTAAATTATCTATTTTTGCTTTGAGGATTGGAACTTTGTATAAAGAACTAAGTTAATGAGTTAGAGCAGAAAAGTATGACAAAAAATTTTTGCTTTCATCTCACCACAACTTTCGTTTACATAGTAATATAAAATAATCAGGGTGATTGTTAACAGAACAAGTTAAAACACTAAATGATAATATGAGTGGCGAGCAAGCAGGGCGATTAAAGCGCTACAATGTTAATGCATTACCCCCTGCTTCATTAAAATTTCGAATGCCGCGTTCTAAAGCCAACTCGAGCACTTAAAATAAATTTCACAGCAGACAATCTCGTTAAGTATTTAATTGGTGCTGCGGTGACCGAGCTGAAGTGATGCATTACATTTTAATTACGCGTTTGTTTGCTTTTATGGCCGCTTTTAATTAATTTGGTGAATAATTTGGAGGCGCGAAGGCGCAGGTGGCTTCCGTGATTTCGCGACGCGTGTTCGGCTGAAAACCCGTATGCAGGGTTTTATACAGCGACATTAAAGTAGATTGCGTTGTTACAACACTAGGATTTGCCTTAGAAATTGGCGCATTTAAAAGGCGGCAGAGAAATAACGACACATTTTTCATACTTTGCCTGGCTATACTAATATCTGTAGGATACTATTGCCAACCGTATAAAAAGAGCGGCATGGTGGGTGTTTTGTAAGACAATATCCTTTGAATAGCAAGTGGTACTTAATTTCTTTTTACTTTTTTATTTCTTAGGTATAGTAGTGTGCATTATTAATTTTCAATTTCTATTAATTATGTGTATTCTGTAATATGAGGTAAGCGCCAAAAGTGTCCGACTCGACTGTATTCCAGAAATGATAGTAATGAAACATATATACACATACATAATCAATAATCTGTTAACACCCTTAAGTATCGAGGTAATAATACTTTAAAGCATCCAATTTATGCTTATTTTTTGCTTCTACAAATTTTAACCATTCTTTTTCTTTTGCATCTGCCACGTTTTCTCTTTGTCCTCGAGTATTTTAGCTATGCTTTTCTTCTGCAATTTTTCTCTCCTCTTCTTGCCTCCCGCCACCTTAACTTATCTTTTATGCGCTCTGAACACTAACTTTTTTCTATCTATTTTTATTTTAGTGATTTCTCATGTTTTCATTTCATCTTTTTTGTATTTCTCTTCGGTAGCTTGTCGTTGACTAGACAATTTTTCATTTAGTATCTAGTTTTATGCCTCTTGAACAAGAACAGACACATACACTGTTTGGTACACTATAATTTTGGTCTTATTTGTCATTTCCTTTTTGAGGAAACTTCTAATAGCAAGGTATGCTCGTTGATTTTGATTCTTCCATATTCACTGTGAAGTTATATTTTTTCTAAATTTTCTTTATAAAGTTTCTCTCCAAACACCTAAATTCTGTATGGTTGCTTTTTAATATAATCTCCATAATTTTAACACATTTATTACAACTAGAAATAAGCAATTTAGTACTACTGAAAATACTCTAAAACTTTATCTGTAAAATGCCCCAAAACAGCTTTCTGCAATTTTTTCTTAAGATTTAAAAATAATTAGTAGCCACTGGGGCTAGATTTGGGTGTAAAGTAAATGAAGAAGTTTCTTAAAGCCACAGTCCTTTGCAGTAACCTGAGTAATTGCGACCTTATGATCAAGGTACAGAAGGTGAACAGTTCAACTAAATATACCGCTCCCCTTTTTCTTGTGAATTTATGCCGTAATGTGATATAATACTTTATGTTCTACTATGTTTCTTTACTTAAAATCAATTAAATTTTTGTGCGAATCTTAAAATTTTTTTGTTATGGTCTTTTTCTTTCCTTAGTTATTTGTCGTCCGGTTTGCACCATTCTATTGACTGTTTATTCCTTGTAACAATCGATTGAAAAACTTTTTCCTTGTTGAAATAGAAACTTAAAAAATTGTGCATAACAAGTCGGACGATTGCACGATATCCCTAACTTTGCTTATAATTCTTTTACTTTTATATGCATATCTTTTATATGCAGCACGTTTTGAGCCATAGTTTTTAATTGGTTTCTATAAATTTAATGTTTCTGGTACATTTCGCTTCTTCTATACTATAAATATAACTTTCAGGAATTTAACTTTAAGCAGATATACATGACATTACATCTTTTACTTTAGTTTTATATGATGAACAATATTTACTTTATCAGTAGCCTTTTTTAATAATTAATTTAGTGTACACGCCCCCGAGTAGTTTAGGCATTTTTAGAGGGAAAAATGTAAGACAGAGAATTCGGTTAAAAGCTTCTTATAATTATGTCCGTTAATCCATAAAACGGCATTTAATACCCTAAAATTCGAACGCTGACCCCGGAATACGCTGAAATCTGAGATTCCAACTTTCATCTTCCAGAAAGAGCAGATTTATAACGAACTTCTTGACATCGGTCAGGAGCTTATAAAAATCAGAATCGGTCCGGACTCTGTCATTCTGCCACTCTGTTTCAACAATCTGGCTTGGGTCTCCAGGCAAGTGACTTATTAGTGTGGTGTATATAAAACGATTGTGTTGAGTATCATATACGAGAACCGCTTCTATGTTGCTACTACTTGTAATGTATGCATATTCTTTTACATGTTTCTCCATACATTTTATATAACATTTTCGTATCCCTCGTTATATTTCTATATTTACGTGTGCTTTATATTATTTCTCTGTGTTCTGTCAACAATTTCTTATAATATTCTTTTTATTCTTTTGACGTTATCAGTTCTAGATTCATTGTGATTTTGTCAAATCTAATTTTATTTACAAATTTCCAAGCTTCCGAACGTTTCTTTTCTCCTCTATATGACTCTATTTCTCTATATTTTCTGTTTCATGTTTTCATTTTCTCCTTTGCAACTATTCTTTACCCTATTTATCTTATTTATATCTTCACTGTTTTGGAGTTTAATCACCTTAAATGTTCTTGGTTTCTTGCTTAATTTTCTTTTTCCTTAATACTTTATATGTCGCTTGATGTATTGCTTGCTTGATGTTTTCGTACAGCATCTCTGTTTCAACATATTCTACTTCTTCCAATTTTTGGTATAACCTTTCTAATACAGATGCTTAATACTTTCATCTTTTAAACTTTTAAAGGGTAAGGTGAAAAGTTCTCGGCCTGACACAGAGATGGTGCTGCACCGGAAACCATCGAAAAGTGCATGATATCGTGTTGGACGATAGGCGAGTGAAGGTGAGTGAGATAGCTGAGGCTGTGGGGATATCGGAAGAAAGGGTGCCGTATTTGCTGAATGCCGATCAAAAGAAAATGCGCAAACGATTTTTGCAGCAATCTTTGGACTGATTCAACAGGGATCCGACCGATTTTGTGCGGCGACTTGTCACCATGGATGAGACATGGGTCCACCACTACACGCCAGAAACGAAACAACAGTCTAAGCAGTGGGCGGTTCAGCGCCAAAGAAAGCGAAGTCGATTAAATCTGCCGGAAAGGTCATGGCCAGCGTATTTTGGGATGCGAAGGGATCCTGTTAATTGATTATCTTGCAAAAAGCAGAATAATTACAGGCGAATATTACTCCAACCTTCTTGTCCACCTGGATGCCAAAATTCGCGAGAAGAGGCCTGGCGTGAAGAAGAAAAAAATTATCTTACACCAGGACAACGCACCTGCGTTGGCGATGGGGAAACTGCGGGATTTGGGGTATGATTTGCTCGGCCATTCCCCCCTACTCTCCTGATTTGGCACCCTCAGATTTCCATCTGTTCCCAAAATTAAAAAAATTGTTTCTGGGAAGCCCTTCGCATCCAACGAAGAAGTTTATGAATATTTTCACAATCTTCCAGATTCTCACTTCCGAGAAGGAATACTGATGTTGGAGAGGCGCTGGATCAAGTGTGTTGAAGTCAAGGGAGATTATGTAGAAAAATAAAATCATTTTTTAACTGAAAGTCGCAGCCTTTCATTGTCAGGCCGAGAACTTTTCACCTTACCCTCGTATATTATATTTGATCACTTTAATCTTTTCTAGTGGTCCTTGATGTTTATCGGTTTGTACTGGCTGTAATGTAAAATTAATAAAAGGAAAATGTAACATTGACATTAACATATAGTGAGCTGAGCCACATTATAACTAATTGTAGATGTTTGTTTGATAATTGTATAATTTATTACTGTTTTTAGTTGTTTGCTTGGCTGAGTCCACGTATAGCTTTATAGCTGATCGTGGAATCCATTTGCGATTTTTAAGCTGTTTTGGGAACAGAAATCCAGCAGCCTTTCTCCCCGTAATATCCTATTACTTTACTGTTCGTACTGTTTTCAACTTGGGCATTAAAATCTCCTAACATGACTATTTCTCCGTTATTCTTTTACTTACATGGTTTCTTCTTCCCATGATGTTTATGTGAACTTTTATTATTCTTTCGTTTATATTGTGGCAATTACAATGAAACAAGAACGAAGAACAATAAAGCAAGCGGCTCAGGAAATATAACAGAAGAGTTAATTAAAAATGGAACAGATCAATTAAATCGGATGATTACGACACTATGTAATTTATGCATTGCGACACAAACAGTTCCAATAGAATGGAAACCAAGGTATCTCACATTGGAACATAAAAAAGATAACGGGGACAAGCATTAAAACTACAGGGGTATAACAATAACATCTACGTTTAGTCGGCTTTATGTTAAGGCAACTGATAGAACAGTAATATAAGAAACAAGAAACTGACGAACAAATTAGGTTCCAAACTGAACGTTCATGTAACGACAACTTGTTTTGCTTTAAACAAATAGTGGGGAAGAAAATCAGCACAGAAAGAAACATTCATCTCTTATTTATAGATTTAACAAAAGCATATGACAACGTCCTCGTAGCAAAACTATGGCAGGCCTTAGAAGACACGAACATTAATAAAGTACTCATTAAAGCGGCCCGGAAGCATATTAAGATATCGATTATAAAAATTAAGATTGCTGGCAATACTACAGCAGAATTTGTAACAAACAAGGACTTAAACAAAATTGTTGCTTATCGCTAACTCTGTTTAAGATTTATATAGAATACTGCTAGACAATACTATGGATGACCAAATTCTAATAGCTAATGACAAAGAACATCTTGAGTATATAGTACGAAAAATAAAGGATAATAAGGAGGCGGGGTTAAGTATAAATTTAAATAAAACTAAATATATTTGTATAGGAGAACAATCGGAAGGCTTAGAAGAATTAGAAAATAGAGAGAAGATAGCGTTATGTGACAATTACAAATATCTAGGTTTAAAAATAGAGCAAGATTGATGAGACGGTAAATAAACAAGAAAAAGAATAACAAGAGGAACAAATGAAATAAAAATGTTAAATACTATATGATGAAGTAAAGAAATAAGCATAGGAAGAAAACTTAACACTTATAATGCCATAGTAAAAAGTATAACACTATATGGGGTGAAGTATAGAGATGAACAGAAGCTGATAAGAAGCAATTGGCAGCAACAAAAATAGAAGCCTTAAGAAGATCTTGCCGAATATCAAAATTGCAAAGAATCCTTAACGAAATAAACCGACAGGTCGGGCTAAAACATACCATAATAGAAGAAGTGGAGAACAAACAATTAGTGTGGTATGATTGCGTCATGAGAATGAAGTAGGAGAGATTACCAAAGGCGACGTAAAAGTGGAAACCCCCCGAGAAGAGGAAGAGAGGAAGACCCAGAACAACTTGGGAAAAAGTGTCAGAAAACAATGAGTCCAAGAAACATCTAGGATGATGATTGGCAAGATTGAGCGCAATGGAAAAGAAACCTGGAGGTCGAACAGACGTTATAAGAAAATGTTTTTAAATCAACAAATGTAAGCAAATAAATTGTAATCAAACATACTTCAGGGTAACTGCAAAAGATTTAGTAAGTAAAAAAAGTGCACAAGAAAGCATCTAGAAGACATACGACAATTCATTAAAAAATTAAAAAACAATAATAGGATTGGTAGCAATATACAAAAATTGAATTATTAAAGAACAAAGGTGTTACATTGGAAAAAAGAACCATAAACTGATAATCATAATTTTAGCTCGTAAATATACGCTTAGAGTGACGGCGCTAAAATAATCTGCTATCGAAATGTTCTGCTATCAAAACGTTGGCATTCACTTCAGCGTGGGAAATTTAGTCTTCTGCCATTGTAAACAGCTGCCTTACACTTCTGATGCTAGTTGATTTGGGGATGTATCCTAGTCAGAACATTAGCTTCATATCAATTATAATAATTTTTACTATTTCCGTATCAACCCATTAGGAGCAGTAACTTTTTCGACTTTTGCTATTGAGATGGTCTGTAATACTTCAGATTGTGGAATCTGCAGAACTTCGAGATTGTTATTGTAATCGTTGAGATCGTTATCTGTTCTAGTGCCTTTGCATATTTTTATTGTACATAATTTCTACATTCTCATTGGTTCTTTTTATTCAATATAATTTTGTTTGAATCATTTACTAGATACATAGGTATCTTCTCTATATAGGCTAGTTAGTTCCTTTATCTTGTTATTTTTTAGATTAGTTCTTCCGTTTCATCTCATTTGTCTTCTATTTATTTAATTTTTGCAGCTCTCATTCCCTTCTGTATTTTATTTTGAAACTTTTTATATTTTAACTTGATATATTAAATTATCTTTGTCGTTCCATGAGGTTTCCATGCGTGTTTCTTTTTAGAACGTTTAGTCGGCTTCATATATTGACTATTAGTTTCATTTGTGGTTTGTTTCTCAGGCAGTTAGCAGAAGCAGGTTGGGTTTTCGGTATTCGATTTAATCTATCATTTATATATATATATATATATATATATATATATATATATATATATATATATATATATATATTTTTTTTAATGTCTTTGTTGTATGAGCTGTAAGTATCAACACATTTTATAGGAGTCTTTCTTTTGACATTTAGTTTTAGTTCTATGTCGACAACCAGCGGATTGTTATTTTGTTGCCGCCTTGATGCTATTTCTGCAAGGTTTGTTTATTAACATATAATCAATTTGATTATGAATGGGTTGTTTGGGTTATCTGTGTGCATAGTCAGCATTTTGGTTGTATTGTCATATTTCTTTTTTAAGAAGATTGGTATATCCTATCTCCTCTATCCGCTACTTTCACCCAAACCGTAGTCACCTTATTATATCAGCACGTCGATCTTCTTCGACCTTGTAGTCTTTAACTGCCAAAGTTATACTATGATTGTTTATTCAGATAAGAACGTTCTCAATTGTGTTGTGGAATTTTTCTACTTCTTGAGACATACTTGGAGTATGTTAATATCAAAGGGATAACTTTGGAATTGCAGCAGTATAATTCTATCGTAAATTAGTGTGAAGTCTTGACACATTTTATAAATTCTAGAGTAACAATAACATCTACTCAATTACGATGGTAATGATGGTCAACATTGTTTTTGAAATAGTATAATACTCTACGTTTATGATGGAATTTTTCTGTGTCTGGCTATTAAAGTTTGCTAGTTTCGATGATTTTTATTTTCATCCTTTCTATCTATTTAATTAATTTGTCTAATTTTCCGGTGGCAAATAAATTTCTTTTGGACTTGACTACTTTGAGCTGAGAGATTCTTTCTACCCTTGCCCATCTAAAGGCTACCAAAAATTAGAGGCTATTTGTAATTTCTTGGGAATTTCATACCAGAGTGTATACCGCTGCCTCCTTCGGTTTGAAATCAACCGCCCTAATTTGAAAAATACACTGTTCGTAGCCGCCAATTTTGGATCAGACAATGCACTTCACTATATCTAGCTACCCTTACCTATATAATGCAGTTTTCCGGGGAGTGATAATTGGAGCAATAGGTAATAGCTGGGTACCTTTCGTGGATCACTTATTATCATCCAGTTAAAGACTTTTGGTGTGACCGACCACGGTTAAAAACGTTACCTTTGATACGTAACCCCCTACTTCTTTTCATTTCTAAGAAACTTAATTTAACTGACTTAATTTATTATGAGAACATTTCTAATTCTTATACCGTTTTATATAATTGTTTCTTTATTAATGTGTTATATACATGTTGGAAGTCAACGAACAAGCAATATAGGTCTATATTGTTGTGCCTTCTGATTGTTTAGTAAAACCCAATAACTACAAAAGCAAAATAAATTAATATTTTTTTAATTAACTAATACTGAACAGAAAGCCTAGATCATTGAATGTAAGAATTAACAATAAAAGACAATAAAAATAATTTTCACTAGTAAAAGACCGTCACAGTTATTTTAGAAAAAATTGAAAATCTAAAAGAGAACATTCAGATATTATATATTTTAAATAAGACCCCTAAGTAAAAAATTTAAACTTCTGAAGTCAGAATGGTCTAGTTTATACTTGAGAAGTTTCAATTTGAAATAATTTAGAACTCGTAAGTTCTTAAGTATTTTTTAATACAAATATGTAAATCTATTTTGAAAATTAAAAAGACAAATGTATGGAACATTCATTTCGAAAACAATAAAAGCAATAAATTTGCTTTTGGTGATAATTTTTACACTACAATCTTTTGAAGTTATCTTTTGCAAAATTAAGTCGCAATCGCTTTTCCTATACGCAACAGCATCGAGACCGACTCGATAAATATTATTCCAAAAGTGATCGGATCCGGGACTGACATGATAAATTATGAAATGTTTAGAAAATATTTTGCGTCACATGTTTATTGTTGATCATATTAAGCTGTTGAATGGCAACCATTTCGTAAATATGAATATTAGAGTTCGTATGTAAAATTCTGTGAAGACTTAATATTGGATATTTCTAAAGCTCTGATGTGTGAACAGGATGGATTTTGATGGACTGCTATTCTCACAATTTCGTTGTTTTCGTTGAATTAGTTCATCGTAAATTTTAAACCCACAGTTACGAAATTTGTTAATTTTACAGTCTTTATTGATGGGCCGATGATGTAAAAAGAGTTGCAGGAAATTGGATCCAGATCGCACAGGACAGAAACAAATGGAAGGGTTTGAGGGAGGCCTATGTCCAGCAGTGGACGACCTAGGCTGGGGAAGAAGAAGAAGAAGAAAGATTGTTGTAGTAGAGGATAAGCGCTATTTGACATTCGTCAGATTAATTTTTGCCACTTTTTACTACGCTGTATAAGAACGCAATAGTGGCAAACCTATTTTGATTCGTATGTCGCCTTAGTTAAATGGTTTTTTGCTTTTGCATAAATGTAAGGAAAAAAAGATGCAACTGTGTGGAAAGATCAATAAGTTCTTTACATTTCCGTAGAACTAAATTGCGAACGTTTGGAGCAAATTAAAAACAATGAAACTTTTATTATAATAAAAAACCACTGAAGAATGTCACCCTTTCTTCCTCGTTTTGCCAAAAAACCTATATTACAAAAATCTTCTAAATCAATATATATTTAACAGATCATATTCTTCTTTCAATATTGATTACCTTGTCAGATATTAATGACAAACTGCCATTAAGTTCAATACTGTGGTGTAACTACGATTAAGTCATGAACGGGTCGTAGCTCACACTTGCGTATTTACAAAATAGCAAGCAATACTAATAAATATTTATATTATGGTTTGTACTGAAAGAATTTCTTATACGTGGTCGTGGAGATAAATCCAGTTTTTTTAGATTTCATTGAAGGAAAGTTGAAAGACTGTCATACACGCGTTTCCAATACCTTATTAGATAACTCAACAAATAGGCTTCACATAATCAACAACCTACAATTGTGAATATGACCGCAAAGCTGTTATATTTAAATCCATTTGCTCCAGAAATTATTAGGTAGTTCGGCTACAAAAACATTTAAGGACAGGAAGTTAGAAGCCCAAGCATTGCTGAACGAAATTAAGCTACCTTTATGAGATTCTGTTCGGACGAAAAGAACTTTCTCCAGGACAGGAAAATGAATCGCCAAAATGACCATCGGATCTTCTAAGATTTCTCTGAAGTGCCTACTATCATAAAAATAAAGTTGTCGACAGCTATATCAACGTGTTGGAGGCAAATCATCAAGCCCTGGATAAAGGATGTGACCACTGTGTTAGAGTACATGTTTCAGCAAAACTCCACTCCAGCCTAAAAGGCAAAGGCCCTGCAACAATTTGTATTACTACTAGTCCCCCGACGTGTGACTATCTTCCAAATCCAATCCCTTTGACTATTACATGTGAAGCGTGGTCGAGGTGAAAGTCAATAAGAGGCATCATAACACCAAGGACAGCTTAAGGGCCCCCATAATGGAAATAATGCTGCATATGGACGAGGAGGAAGTTGTGTTGGCCTACAGCAGGTTTAGGTCCCGGTTCGAGCAGGTCGTGTCTGTTGTTGCCACATTGAATATTATGATTCTCATTACTATTTACTTTAATTAAGTTTCATAGAAGTAAATTTATTTTTTCTTGCATTTTAATGTTATTTTCATTGTTTGCTTATTTACCAGATTTATCTCGACGACCCTGTATCTTTACAAAGTTATGTATTAATTATGGTGTAGTTTCTTATCGTCGAAATTTGGCTTATTATTAAACATAAATTAACAATTCCAAATATCATATTTATTATATTAACTACAAGAAAATATAAACAATTTAAAGTTTGATTTAATATTTGCGAATCTCTTGGACGAAAAAAATATATATGTATGTATAGAGGGCAGTTATATTGAGAGACTATAATTCTATTGTTATTTTTTTACAGGTAGATTGTTTGAAAACATTAGTTAGCTAATCGCTTAAATAGTTTAAATTCAAAGTTCATTGTTCTACTATAAGATTTGTTTAGAGGAGTTAAGATAAGGCTAAATTAAATAATTTTGCTATCATTACGTAAATATTATGTTTGGCGGATGGAGGAACTTTATTGAGAATCCTTTTTTGTACGTTAATAGTTAAGAAGCCACTTAATTTACTTATTACCTAAACTCTAAACTTCAATGATTACTGCTCCGCAAATAAAGTTGTGTGTTTTAATCTTGCTTTAATAATGTTTCCTCCAGTCAAAAAGTAAAAAAAAATATTTATAGTCATATTTTATATCGCTTTTGTTTCAAGGATATATAATAATGTTCAAAATTAAATTTTATATTTTTAGTTTTTTTGTTAATATCCTGAAAATTATTTTTATTATGAGCAGCTGCAAACACTTTAGTTTTGAAAGTTAGGTTAGTATAGTACAGATTAACTTAAATGTTTTATTTAGGGCGTTTCCTCTTCGAAACCCCGTTATGTCGCAATGCGAGTGAAGAAAACTATAATGATATACGACGTCACCAGCTGACAATGTTATAACGCAAATAAGAAAATGTAATAAATCATTCGTATAGTGCTGCAAATGCAGTTGCGGGTAAAACGGAAAACCATGAAATTAGAGAATCATAAACAACGATAAATGGTGTGGTTTTTTTTTAAAAAGAGAAGGAAATAATAATTGTACTGAAAAAACAAATGCAATTGACGCCTGGCAAATGCATGCATGCCACACATTATCCAAGGTATGTCCGACTTGATATTGACAAACTGGCAAATCACATTTTATGCACTGCCAAATACAATAGGCTCGTCCTGCAGAACGTTGCATACCATCATATGTAAAAACTTCAAGTTAGGAAAGATATGCACACAATGGCTTCTTCACACTATCACCGTTCAGCAGAAGTGGATGCGTGTAGAAGTATAACAATAGTTGCTACAGCTGTACAGCGTGGATCTGGAGCTCCTTTTGAGGGTATGTTCATAGCAAATAAATCGTGGTTGTAGTATGAAACGTCAGAAGAGAAATGTCAGTCTAGGGAATGACACCACATTACAAACCCTTCCAAAACATATGCCGATTCTCTTTTTCTGATGGATGGATTAAAGCAACTACGACAATGTATTTAAGCAACGCCGTTAGAGGGAAATAGAGATGCGGCACCTTAGTCACCATGCTTTTGCCACCTGCAGGCTCTCCGAACAACATACTGCTTTAGACTACATATTCATCAGGTGTTGTGTCGAGAGATTGCGCTCTATAATTCTCTTAGTAGTTCTCCTTCAACGACAAGCTTTAGTGGACTATCTACAAGTAGTACCGTGCTACGTCCAAAGAATAGTTTGCATCAGCTTTACGGAAATTGACAAGGCAGTGGCAAGAGTACATAAACATTAAAGAGAAATGCCCCTAAAAAATTGTACTCGCTTCTTCCCAATAAAAAATAAGTGAGAAAAACAATTACAGTATCAATTATTTTTGATTATTTTAAGCATTAGGAATTTAATGTAAAAAAATAATTTGGAAGCGCCAAATATGTTTTGATGTTTATTTTTTTAATCAGTTTATTCAGATTTCAACATGTTAAGCTGTTTTGCTTTCTTCAAAACTGTACATTTTGTATAGAAATGAAGCCTTTGTAATAACAAAAGTTGTTTGTTACTAAAATAAATTATCACATAATCTATCTGTTCAGATATATAACGAGTTTTTTATTTTTATATTATTATAGTATTTGTTTGTTTACCTATCATGTTTCGTTGATTTAAAAAAATATTTGTAGTTTTAGTGGAGATTTAATAAATAAGATAGGTTATTTGAGTACTATATAAATCTGGATAAAATAATAATTACTAATAATTGGTTGGTTATTGTGGTAAGAAATATGCGTTATATTTTCTAGCAAAATTTTCAAACAACTTAAATGAGAAAGAGTCAGTAAAAATAACAAAAGTACAGAAAAATTTGTTAAAGTAAAATCAACATTATAAAAAGGTTATACAAAAGCAGAAATGTCATAAACAACTATAATTGTTTACCTTATACTTTAGTAGCTAACTGGGTTTTTGTTTCTCTTTTTCTAATGTCGGTAAGATTTACTTTCCTGGTACAACGAGTCACAAAGAAAGAATTGCCTCTGTTCTTCCTCTAACTTAAGGCGGCTAATAACAAAGACATATACAATATCACAAAACTAGCTCATTCTGTGATCAAAATTGAACCGCCTCACCCAAAACGCCAAACCCCTCAATGTGCTAATTGTCAGAGGTTTGGCCACACGAGAAATTTTTGTAGCAGGAGCCCAAGATTCGTGAAGTGCGCCGGCAACCACTTAACCTCAAATTGCCAAAGGAAGGAAAGAAGCAAGGAGGTAAAATGCGTTAATTGCAGTGGGAACCACCCAGCCAATTATCGAGGTTGCCTCGTTTATAAACAGCTTCAAGAAAAAATGTTTCCCGCACTCAGAGTCAAGCAGCCTGCAGTAGCTACTCAACATATTGGATAATATGTTCGTCCAAATCTTACTCATGCCCAAGAACAGTAACTCCAATGTCGCTTTGCAGTTATAGCACCAGCAGCAGCAAGCAAACAACCAGACTGACGATATGAGTGAGCTAAAAAAATGATGAAATCTTTAATGGAACAAATGGGAACAATGTTAAATCTCCTAGCAACCATTGTCTTTAAAATTGGTAATGGGTCAACTCCTTAGAATAGTTCAATGCAACGCCAACGGGCTGTCACAACACAAAGATGAATTGCCATCCTTTCTTTCAAACCACTGCATAGATATCATGTTGGTGTCAGAAGCACACTTCACAGACAGAAGTTTTATCAGAATCCCAGGTTATATACTGTATGTAACACAATATCCGGATGGAGGAGCACATGCTGGCACAGCAATTATCATTAAAAGTAGTATCAAGCACTATGAACTACAAAAATATAAAGAAGACCACCTTCAAGCTACAAGCGTTATGTTAACAGACTGGACGGGATCATTTGTAATCTCGGCAGTTTATTGTCCACCTCGCCACAATAACAAACAAGGTCACTATAAACATTACTTCAGTACTACGGCACTAAGTTTTTATCAGCTGGAGACTTTAACGCCAAACACATGGCCTGGGGATCCAGGTTAACTCTAACTAAATGCCGCGAATTACTGAAGGCAATTAATGCGACACCTATCTACTGGTGAACCAACATATTGGTCGTCAGACCCATCGAAACTACCAGATCTGCTTGATTTCTGCGAATTCAAAGAAATTAGCCCAAACAACTTGAAGGTAGAATCTTCCCTAGATCTATCAGCTGACCATTCGCCTATTATAATTACGCTAGGGTCACATGTAGTCATTAACGGGAAAGCTCCTACTCTGAGCAATAAAACCACAAACTGGGATTTATTTCGAGAAACAGTAGATGACATATTATCCCTAGACGTTTTTTAAAATCAGAAAACGATTTAATTTTAGCTACAGAGCATTTTACTAACGTCGTTCAGCAAGCTGCCTGGCAAGCCACTCCCGGCAATACATTGTATATTCAGAATACTGTTTCCCCTGTAATTGTTAAACAAAAAATCTCTGAAAAGCGGAGACTACGCAGGCGATGGCAAACAACAAGGCATCCAAATGACAAGCGTATATTAAATCAAGCTGCTTCTGATCTTAAAAAGCTACTTTCGGACATCAGAAACCAGTCGATACAAAACTATCTAAAACTATTGTCACCAACCGAAGCCAGCGAATATTCTATCTGGAAAGCAACCAAGAAGCTGAAGCAACCGCAGCAACACAAATCGCCTCTTCGAGCCGACAATGGAACTTGGGCCCGAAGTGACTCAGATAAAGCGCTAGTTTTTGCAAATCACCTAGCTCAAGAATTTAAACCATGCAATCTCGAACGTAGAAGAGAATGAAATACAGCAATTTCTTGAATATCCTTTCCAGTTGAGCCCTCCAATAAGACAATTTTCCATAAATGAAGTCAAACTCGAAATTACTTCTAATCTAAATCCTCGTAAAGCACCAGGCTATGATTTAATAACTGGAAAAGATCTAAAGGAACTGACGAATAAAGGCTATAGACTTATAACGTATCTATTCAACGCTATGCTAAGATTGCGTTTCTTCCCACCACAATGGAAAGTCGATACCATTATCCTAATTCCCAAGCCGGGCAAACCCCAAAGAAAATGTCTCATCATATCGACCAATCAGTTTGCTTCCAATGATGTCTAAGATCTTTGAAAAATTGCTGTTGAAAAGAATAACACCGTTACTCTTAACCAACAAGAAATATTGCTCAGCTGTGTTTGTTGATGTTTCGCAAGCATTTGATAGAGTTTGGCATATCGGTTTATTGCATAAAATCAAGCGTGCATTGCCTTCAGACGTCTTTGAAATTATCAAATCTTACCTTGCCGACAGACACTTTATGGTCAAATATGGCGAATCCTACACCAATTTATTTTCTATAAGTGGTGGCGTCCCCCAAGAAAGCGTGTTAGGTCCTCTATTGTACGTACTATTTACTGCAGACCTGCCAACAACAAGAGATACACTGACAGCTACATTTGCGGACAATACCGCTGTTCTAGCTTCTCACCCTGACCCACAAATAGCATCGCGTATTCTTCAAATCCACCTGAACACATTACAGCTATGGTTTACAAAATGGCGTATCAAAATCAACGAGACGAAATCTATTCATGTAACCTTCACTATAACAAGTCTGTCTGGCTTAATAATCAACTAGTTCCTGTAGCAGAAAGCGCCAAATACTTAGGAATCCATTTAGATAGACGCCTTACTTGGAAAAAGCACATATGGACAAAACGTAAACAATTGGGGACTTTGTTTAGCAAAATGTATTGGCTTATTGGATGCAAATCCCAATTATCCTTGAAAAACAAAATACTATTGTATAAAGCCATACTTAAACCCGTTTGGTCATATGGAATACAGTTTTGTCGGGAACGGCCAGTAACTCCAACATAGACATTTTGAGAAGATTCCAAGCCAAAGTACTACGTTCAATAGTCAATACTTCATGGTATATACCAAACGAGGTCATACCTCGCCATACCTTGACATTCCCACAATAGATGAAGAACTACGAAGATTCAGTACCCGTTACCACGACCGGCTCGCCGCCCATCCAAACACGCTAGTAGAGCATCTACTGGAAAGCGAGGAGGATAAACCTAGACCGAAGAGATTTAAGCCATCACAGCTGTCATACCGCTTTGAATAACTAATGTGTGCGTGTGTATATGTATATGTACGTCAAACTACTATCCAGTTACTCTAGGGAAATTGTTATTGGGCTATTTCCAGCAATCTATATGTACATGTTAAGGATGTAATTATATATGTGTTAAATTTCTTACTGAATGTCAAATACTGACAGATTGTATAGTTATGTTCAATAAAAATAAAAAAAAAACTTTCCTGATAACATGTAATGTAAACTTCAGCCGCACTTTATCAATATTTATAAAACCTTTCCTTTGTGGTTTAATGGTGTGTTTTATTTAGTAACCCACAATTTATAGGCATTAATGTTATATCATTAAATGACATAATATTTCCAGACTAACACTTTGTTTTCCTATGTACAAAATATTGTTTGTCTGATAGTCTACTGCGTCAATAGATCTTTCTAAGATACAGCTTATAGTTGTTATCTTCCCTGAAAATGGCATTATATTGATGTTCAGAAGACAATATAAGTAATTGCTATTTTTCTGTTTTACTACACATGAAGCTAATATTACATTACTTTTGAAGCTAAACATAATACAGTATATTGACTTGCTAGGATTTGGTAAGGGTATTTTGAAATATATAACATAGTTGTTTTTTTCTCAAAGTTTCACAGCAAAATTTCTACTTAAGTAAGCTTCAACTAAAAGTAATTTATAAAAATTAATCTATAGTAATACTATATCCAAATTGTTGTCGGTGTTACGCTATTACTGTAACTATGTGCAAACCATTCTTTTTCCCTGGATTTTCTTTGACTTATTTCACAAACAAATTTGAAAATTTACAACGTAGTAAGATTTACGATCAACCGTAACATACTGTTACATTATATTTGTCAAGCTTACTTTTCATATGTACGGGAAGGGATGCTCTTTTTTATAACTTACTAATTGTTCAACCGTAACATAAACTTCCGGATTGTAAGCCTTTTTATAATTCTTTTAACATCTTAGATTGGAGTAAGTTTACCCTGTTCTTAGTGAATTTCTCTGGCTTTGAAGTTGTCAAATCACAAAACCGGCGTGAACTGTTAAAATCTAATTTAAGACATTACTACTAGAAAAATTGTCTAACTGTAAGCCTGTAACCCCTAGAGGGCGCGACCCCAGGTGGCGGAACGGGGAAAGCCTCCTAGATATAGGTGGTGTGAAAGAAATGAAATACCTCTGGCGGACTAATAGACACACAGGCAGCGTCTGACTCATAGTGGGCGGCTGTCAACAGCGTCTGATCTAGAGTGGAAGGTTGAGCTAAACGTTCTTCATTAGGGGGTTGTGGCGTTAGGCTTAAAAATCCCAACACACTTACAACTAAAAGGAGTTATCTAAATCCAGTTTCAAAAAAAGCCCAATACTAAAAAATCAGAGAGAAGACGAGCCAAGCAAAGAGAAAGGATTATGAATATAGGAACGAGGAATACCAAAAGCCTATCAAATAAGATTTAAGAAGTTTTTACGAAAATCGCGTATATGAATATGGATATAATAGCTCTAAACTAAAAAGAAAGGCACAGGAATAGAGGAAATAGAATAGTACATACATATATGGAGTGAAGTCCCTAAAGATCAAAAAGGAGAAAGAGGTGTTTCTATAGTTATTAAAAAGAAACATAAAAGCAAATCAAAAGTGGGGAAACCATAAACGAGAGGATTATAAAGGTAAACTTATATAGTTATAAGTATAGAATGACGGTCGTAGCCATATATGCACCAAATGAAAATGATAACTGCAATAATATTGAAGAGTTCTACGTTACGTTGGACGAAGTATTCTGCGAAATAGGAAACGCTAGGCAAATTATTCAACGCCAGGGTTGGCTAAGAAAAAGATATTAAAATAGTGGGAAGGTTTGGAGAAATTGTCAAAAACAACAATGGAGAAAGATTAATAAATATATGTCAACAATACAATTTAAAGATTAACAAAGGATTCTACAAGCATAACAAGTTACACAAGTATAAAGCAGTTAAAAATATAAAGTCAATAATACAATAATAAACCATATACAAAGTTTAGAACAACCTAGTACATTATATTTATATCAAAACAGATTAAACAATTACCTAAACAAAAATTTTGAAGGCACTAATACTGAGGTATATGAACATATTAAAAAATCTACCAAAAAGTTGAGAGGGAAGCTCTAGGTGAAGAAATTTAAAAAAATAATAAAACTTAGAACTATTGGGTAAACGGGGCAATTAAAGAAGAAATCAATTACAAAAGAAACCTGTACATCACACGGCTCAGTATAAAACTAGATGATGATCGAAAAAAATATAGGGAGCAGCAAAATAAGAAAGAAAAAACAAGAAATCTGGGAGCAAAAATGTAAAAAAGTGAAAATGCACATAGGTGGAAGAAAATGTCGGAAGCATGGAGATTTATAAGAAATTTGCCAGCAGAGCACAGGGAAAAAAGCAGACTATTTAGTATAGAAATGAAGGAATGGAAAAAGTATTTCCAAGCTAACAAAAGACAGAATTAAATATCATGCAGCCCACGAGCAAAAGAATTATGTAAGGACGAATGAACATATCAAAATAAAGAAAAGACAAGTAAGGAAAAGTATTAAAGAACTAAAAATTGGTAAACCAGCAGGACCAGGAGGCATACCAGGAGTATTAGTTAAAGTAGGAACAACAAAGCTATACAAAATGATTACTAAATTAATAAATAAAGCGGTATACAAAAAAGGGAAAATAAATCAAGGTGAAAACTATCGTGCAATTGCAGTAAATAATGTCTTTAGTAAAATATTTGGAAGAGTAGTGAAAGAACCAATAGAGCAGCTATACATCAAGCAACAAGTGGATTTCGAGCCGGAAGGCCCTGGTTAGACAACCTCTTTAGTTTAACTTTATAATACAGAAGAAGCTAGAGACTGAAAGAAAACTACACCTAATGTTCCTAGACACAGCAAAAGCATACGATAATGTACTTCAATCAAAGCTCTGGGAAGTGTTGAATGACAGCAGCACCAATAAAATATTGGTTAGAGCAGTGCAAAACCTATATAAAGATCAAAAAGCAAGAGTAAAAGTAGGAGCGGAGCTGACCACAGCATTTCAAATAACAAAAGGGCTAAGACAGGACTGCTGTATTTCACTTATTTAAAATATATATCGATAAAGTACTAGAAAGGTTGAGAACAAAATGTAAAAGAATGGAAATACCAATAAAAGAAAACTCCACACTTTACACGTTACAATTCGCGGATGACCAGGTTATCGTAGTGCAGGACAAAGATGACTTAGAATATGTGATAAAAGCCGAAGAAGAATATACAAAATGGAGATTGACAATTAACACAAAAAATCAAAGTATCTATGTATGGGGAAAGAAAATGACATGATAACTGAGAATACAAAAGCGTACTCAGAAGTGAAATACTTGGGAGCTACGATAGGTAAGCAAGGACTATACGAAATAGAAGTTAAAGAAAGAATAAAACAAGGATGACAAGTAATTGGTGCTCTTAATAAAAATCTGCGGGATAAAAATATACGAAAAATATACAAAGAAACCTATGTATAAATCAATAGTCTAGAGTATAGTATTGTATGGAGCAGAAGTATGAGCGAAAGACACAAGGCACAGTTAAAAGCACTAGAAATTTTATTCAGTAAATTCTAGAAATTAAATACATTTCAAAATTATTAGTTTTTCCATTAATCCTTGTTACTATAATACCAATAATGTCATCAAATATAATCAATTAGAGAGCATTGAACTATATGCCATAAATTTAGGGTAAGCCATTAAAAAATTCCTATATTGCGTCTAGATTTTGTGTAGGTAATTTTTGCCACACTTTACCATTTTTATTTTTATAAACTTTAAATGGTGAATTATAATCTTTACTTTTACTAGACGATGTATTTTCCGTTCCATTGCTTTATCATCAATTTCTTCTATGTAATTTTTTTAATACAATATTTGTTTTAAAATCCTCATTGGAAACATATTGTGAATACTGTTGTAACTCAGCTTGATACAATTTTGAATTTTAACACATATTTTTTATTGTTATAATGTTTTAAACTGTAGTATTTCAAAAAGGACCAAAATTTACTCAAGGTGTACTTCGGTGTTTATAATATTTTACCCTGGCATGTCGGAACAAGTTCTTTGCAGTAAAAGTTGTGTAAGCGTCTAGTAAACAAGTTTAGATAAGAATTTGAATGTGCAGTCAATATAAATAAAACATATAATTCCAACAGGAGTATTATAATACTTTTGATGACACTTTACATTGAACTACTTTGTTTTTAAAAATACGTATTGTGCATAACCGGGGAAACTTGTATGACACTGTGGCGATAAGTGGTTAAATAAAAATATTTTATATGCATAAAGCCCTTAAAATGGATGTTATGCTAGGGATACTAAATAATTCCTGAACCACTTTAACTAAGTGAAATGTTTTCGCCACCTAGCATTGGTGAATAAAAAACAACGAGTATATTAACCTTAACTCTTATCCGAAGGGTTCAAACTTTTAGAATAAATTTTATATGAGTACTTAAAGGAGGTAAAAAGGGAAATAAAATTTAATAGACGTACACGTGAAACAATTCAAAATGGAATAAGGCAAGTAAAATTTTTCTAGTATACATCAGCATAGTTGAAATATAGAGATTTCTGAATAAGTACAAAATGGAAACCAAAAAATCGTTCGATACTTTAACGCTGTATTACATGTAATATTTATGCGAATAAAAATATGGACCAAACAACTATCATTAAAACGTAAGACTCTCAATAATACTTAAGCCTTAACTAGGTAGAAGCATTTCTGGTAGTTTCACCTAAAACAATTTTTAATTTAAGAATTATTATAATGAACAATACAGCAAGGTTGCGAAAATTTATAAATATGAAATTAACTTCAATAGAGACGACGGATTTTATTTACCTATTTACGTTGAGCAGCAAACTCGTAAATGCTAGAAGGCCCTGAACTATGCAAGAGAAAAGCCACTCTAGCCAATGACGTCAGCCCGTCTGGACCAAGACGAATGGCGTCAAAAGCATTTATCATCTACCACTCACGCACGAGTGCGTACTACACAGGCTCATAATAAGCGTGAAATATTAACTCAATTTTAGAACATTCTTTTTTGATCTGCAGACGAATCGTTAAGAATTTTTAAACTATGAAAACGGTCCAACAACTAACACAATTTTGCAGTGTATTAATTACTTAATCGCAACTAAACTAAACCGCATTAGTTTTACAAAAAATTGCCATAACCGATTTATCCCAAACACAGCAACTAATGTATGCACTGTCAAAGTTAGGGCAGTTAATCTAGCTGAAAGTAATAATAATTTATTGTTATAAATTTTCGTATTTTTAACTTGTTTTAAAATTAAAATGTTATATAAATTAAGAAATAAAAAAGTATTTGTACATACTTCTAATAAAAGCAAGATAATAAAAATAAAGTTAAAACACTATGTTCCCTCGTACCAACTGTGGATAATTTGAATAGATACAGATATTTTGTTACCGCTCACTACAAATGAGCAAATTGCAATCGAAGGTGATAATTCGATAAAATTTGCACCGCAGCTATATCTATGCCAAAAATGACGGATGCCTGCATCCCCATTCATTAGTTGAAATTTGAAATGGCGATACATGAATGTTACTGGAATTTAAAGTAAAAAATAAATTATTTATGATAAGCCTATCTATTACAAAAATCTTATTGTTTTTTTATATAATGATAAACTTGTAAAACTAACAAAAAAGTAAAATAGCGAACAAAAGCTATAAAAATTACATTTTTACATAATAGTAAGTTAGGGAATTTAATCGGCACAGTACTCTAACTTTTTGAGGCGTAAAGTAACATGCTTTTAAAATAGAAATCAAAAGTTGACTGCAGATAAGGAATGTATTTCGCTGATAAATTTTCTTTGGTGCTAGACTTATTCTAAGTTGCAATTTTTTAAAATATTATTTTAAATGTATTAACTTAATTATTTACTTAATGACATAGCCAAAGATAGATATATTTTAAGAACTTTGTACAACTTTATACACCCTCTTGAAAGTCTTATATACATTACCATAATAAAAGCACCAATAAAAAAAAAAAAGAATTTCATTCGTACAAACCAAAGAACGAAAGAAGCTTTCGCGTGTCCTTAAAAACATAGACCCATCAACTAGTCCTGAAGAAATTAAATCTAGCATAAAATACAAAAGTAGCGGGATAATGAACATCTGGAATATCAAAAGAAAGTCGACAAACATGTCTCCTAATACAGTTCCTTGATATTAAACCCAATGAAAACAACAAAATTGACTTACTACTGAATGCAAGGTGATATTGGAAGCTTCACATGCTAAACGTGAAATATCTCAATGTATACACTGCAAAAGGTTTGGACCCACAAGGATTACTGCAGAACAACGCAAGATATGTCAAGTGCGCAGGAGCACACTTAATCATTGCATGGTCCAGAAAAGAGAAAGACGATAACGTCGAACGTGTAAATTGCAACGAAAAACACCCCGCAAATTATAAAAGATGAGTTGTGCATAAACAAACTCAACAAAAATGTGTTCGAAACTAAGAGGAAAATAATATCAACGAGACCAATCCAACCAGGAATAACATATGCTTAAGTAGCTCAAAACTGAGATGGAATAAATTCAAAACATCCAAGTTATCACGACACCAAGAAATGACAAGCTAATAATCCTTGTAAACATGAAAAAAATTGACTACTTGAAGCATGAACTCACACAAAGAATATTCATGTTACATCAGAACATTCACACAGAATTATACTAATCGATGCAAACAAATAGTGATGACGAAACACCGCATTAAATTGTAAATCCTCATGATTAACAACACGTATATCTTTAGCTCAAAACTGAGATGGAATACTTGAAGCATCAACTGTTGTCGACAGAATATCGAAATGGGACTGTCTTGTAATTATTAAGAAATGACTTAAATCGTTGAAATAAGCTTGCCAACACCTACAAGAAATAAAATTATTCCTGTTAGTATCAGAACCCCTTTTCACTGACAGAAGTTATATAACGATCTCAAAATACAACATATACAACACAAACGACAGTGTAATTTTATTATGACCTGTATAGCACACATTGGCAACACACTGTAATTCGTTTAGAAGACCTGACTTTGAGTTACGTCTGGGAATTGAAGGATGCTGAAAGAAAACCCAAGTGGACAGAGGTGGTTCCGGGTTCGCCAGCAGTAAAATCGAATGGCGCACAAGGGTATTCCATCACCGTAGAAGACGATGTCCTACAGCGCGCGATGAAAGGTAAAGACCGGCCTCAGAGGAAACTCCAGCTGTTGGTTTCAAAGAAGAGTGCTTCAGAAGTGTTCTAACAACTCCCTAGTGGTGTGTCTGGTGGCCATATGGAAATTGCAAAAACTTTTAAGAAGGTTCGCTAGCGGTTTTACTGGGTGAATTATAAAGAAGATATTAAAGATTGGTGCTGGAAATATATGGTATGTGTAACGAGCAAAGGCCCGCAGAAGAAGCCGAATGCACCAATAAGACAATATAACGCTAGGAGTTCCTTCGAGAGAATTTCCATTGATATAGCTGGTCCGTTTCCCCCAACAAATTTATTCTAGTGGCGATGGTCTATTTCAGCAAATGGGTGGAAGCCTATGCGTTACCAAATCAAGAAGCCGCAATTAGCGCGGAGGTGTTGGTAAAAAAACTGATTAGCAGATTTGGAGTGCCACTAGAACTACATTCCGACCAAGGTCGAAATTTCGAGTCAACGGTGTTCACGAAAGTATGCAAACTACCAAACATCAGGAAAACCAGGACGATTCCGTTACACCCCCAGTCAGATGGAATGGCCGAGCGCACGAACAGGACAATTAGAAAGTACCTTTCAAAAGTCGTCTCTGACCATAAACGAGACTGGGACCAATATCTCCATCTGTTCTTGTTGGCAAACCGTTCGTCTGCCTTTGAGTCAACTGGTCAAACACAATTCAATGTTATCTTTAGTCGTAAACTGAGGCTACCCTGCGACTTACTCTTTAGAAGTAAATCTGAAGAAAACATAGTCGGAGAAGACTACGTCAGTGACCTAAGAAGAGGAATGATAGAAATCCACAACAACGTGCGATACAACATTAACATTGCGAGTGACCGGTTAAAGGATCGCTATGACGTCAACACGTCGAGAGCGGGTAGGCGATCGAGTATAGTTATAAAACCCAAACTTCAACGTTACTTCGAAGGTGCTCTGGGTATGTTGACTCGTGATGCCGTCATGAATTTCCGATCTGAAGAACACTTCGTGGTCGCTTATTTTCCAATCGAACCGCTGTTACATCAGCAATTTTTTAATGTGCAAAACACACCCCCTAAAGAAGTGTTCCCAGCAGCCATGGAATTATGGCGACGACGTTGTAAAAATGTGTACGTCTAGACCGAGATTACGTTGAGAAGTGTTAACATTCTTGGGTAAGTACTTTTTGAGACAAACAAATTGGAGACAGAACTTAAACGTAGCTGGTATTTATAAGTTAAACTTAAGTTTTGTCCAATGTAAGAGTTATAGCAAAATAGAAGCATACCCAATGTAAGAAAATCTTAAATTTTCTTGGTCGATACTGCATTCATATTGGTTTTATAGTGCTGTTGTCATTCTCAATTAAATTTAATTCTAGTTAACACTTCAAAGTAACTTAATGTGCTTGTATTGAATAAATGTTAGTTTTTAAGCATACATGTTATATTGGTCATATAATGTATCTTATAAATTCCGTATTTGTTTGTCGAATGTTCACAAGATACTCTAACAGCCATCTTTCACATACGCCCAATATGATTTATTCCATTATTGTTTCTAAAAAGAGCATGGGTCCAATAATCCTTACTCTTAAAGTGTTTTTTAAACATCGTTTTATACTAAGCATCTACATACAATAAAATTATATTGTACATGTCAAGCAGTAATTTGTACTAAATTTTTTAATAAACATATGGTTGCACAAGAATGCAACATTGAAACATATAAACCATTTTGTCATGTGCTTTGGCGTGTTCCAGTTTTTATTTTTGGTTAAAACTAATTAATTATTGTTGATAGATGTTACTAATAATTATTTCCTTTGGTTTCAACAACCTAAATTACAATATGTCTTTCTGGTTTCAGAAAATGCAGAACCTTACCTTTTTTTATAAATATCTGTTTAGGCGTTGATGTCGAAGGTTGGACTGGATCAAATGTTGATTTTTACAATTATGATTATTAAAATATATCTTTTTTTATTGCCAGTAATAGCATGCAAAACTCTCCTTTGCCCTTCAAACAGGGTTATGCATGTGGCTTTTGATTTTTCAATGTCTCTTTCTTTCATTTATTAAAAAAAATTCCCACTGCTTCTCAGATGACCCAACATTTAACTCTTTTGTAAAATAATTTTGCGCCTGACATAAATCTTTATCCGACAATTTCTGTAATTCTAATTTTGCACTAGAACTTTATATGAGGTTTTAGTATTGATTAATGATTGGAGGAAATAGCTTTTATTTGGAAAATAATTGTCTTAATCGTTTGACCGTGTCCACGTGGTATCGAGTGGATTAAAGAGGATATTTTATTCTGAAAAATGTTCTAAAGTAACGCAAAGGAACATCGCTACTTTCAAGAAAATGTTTTAATCTGATAGACATCTATTGTCGGATAAAACAACTTGAATATTTTTATAGCGGTAATTTGAAGCGATATGGTAGCGGATAGACACTCTCTACGACCCCAGTAGAGATAGGTCTGTCTCAGGGAAGCGACCCTGCCTACGCGAGCCTTGGTTCTCCCTCAACTCCCAATACCGAGGGAAATCATGTCTTAACCTTGTAATCATAACCACACCACATTCAATCCTACCCATATCCTACCCAACTCGCCAAGATGCCTGGCAAGCGTGGCGTTTTACTGCCAATTACTCCCTAATGATAATGATAATGTCGAACTCCAGAACGAAATTACTCCAGGTTAGTAGAGCGAACAGCTCACAATCTAACCCTGATGCGTCAGGCTCCCCCAAGGATTCTGGGGGGGGGGGAGAGCAAGATTTCGACTTTGAAATGTAACCACAAATCAATACAGATAAGCAAACTATGGATTGCAACGTACAATGCTCGTACACTCAGAACGGATGATATGATTATAGAGATGGAAGAGGAACTAACAAAAATCAATTGGGATATTGTTGGAATAAGTGAAATCCGAAGAAAAGGAGAAGAATGGATTAAGCTCAAGTCAGGAAACACGCTAATACACAAAGGCGGAATAGATGGAACCACGGCAGGAATCGGACTGTTCGTTAACAAAAAATGGACACCATATATAAAAACTTTTAAATCAGTATCAGAAAGAGTTGCTTATATAATTCTAAAAATTACGGCAACAATAAAGATCAAAGTTATACAGGTATACGCCCCTACTTCCTCCCACACGGACGAAGAGATGGAATTGTTCTACGAACATCTATAAATAGCTATGCAAACGGATCCCTCAGGTTGGACCATCGTTAATAGGGACTTTAATGCCAAATTAGGCAAAAAACAAGAACCCGATGAAGAATACATGGGTAATTTTGGAATAGACCAAAGAAATGAAAGAGGAGACATGCTAATGAATTTCATGATCGAGCATAAACTATATGCTATGAATTCCTTCTTTAAAAAAAGACCCAGTCGAAAATAGACCTGGATATTACCATCCGGAAATACAAAAAACGAAATAGATTATATTTTGACAAACAAAAAACAAAAAATAAATGACGTTACCGTACTAAACCTATTTAATACGGGGAGTGACCACAGACTGGTAAGAGCTGTACTGACTATTAATAAAAGAACAGAAAGAAAACAATTAATCAGGAAAAATTCAATTAAACTGGCAGCAGAAGAAATAAAAAGAAAGGGAGAGGCGTATAGAGAAATAATAAACAAACAGTTAGCTAATGATGATATTGATGACAAAATACTCACAATAGATGAAGTAAATAATAAAATAACTACAATAATTAACACTTCGATAAAAGAACTACGGAGAATTATACTACGCAAAAAGAACAGAGATACTATTAATGCAGATATCAAGAGTCTAATGGAAAAACGCAGACGACTAGCAAAGGAAAATAAACGAATAACAGAAGAATTTAAGCAAGTGAATAAACAAATAAGAAAGCAGATAAGAGTACATAGAAGACAAATACAAGAACAACAAATTAATGAAGTAATAAAGAAAAACCAAGGAATGAAAATACTTCAACAAAAAATGAGAGAGAAAGAAACGTACGCATCACGTAACAAAGATGGTACAATAATCCACGACAGAGATGAAATTCAAAAATTATAGAAGAGTTTTACACCGAATTATATGAATCCAAAGTACATCAAGAAATAGAAGACAATGCCATTAGAACTAGAAAGATTCAAAACGTGGGATCCGAAGAACAACCCGATATAACCATAGAAGAAGTGAAGAGCACTATGAGAGAATTCAAATTTAATAAAGCTACAGGAGATGACGAAATATCAATAGATATGATCAGAGAGGCTGGGGATAATTCAATATCAAAAATAGCAAAACTATTAAACACATGCTTAAAACAACTCAAATACCCAAAACCTGGAAAAATCAAACGTCATATTATTATACAAAAAGGAGAAAACACAAAACTTGAAAATTATAGACCCATCAGTTTATTGTCACATTTGTACAAACTGCTAACAAAGATTATTAGCAACAGACTAGGAAGAAAGCTGGATGAGTATCAACCCCGGGAACAGGCGGGATTCAGGATGGAGTACAGCACTAGAGACCACCTATTAACAATAAAAATAATCATCGAAAAATCAAACGAATATGGATTCCCCGTATGCATGGCCTTTGTAGATTATGAAAAGGCGTTTGATACCATTGAACACTGGGCAATATATAGAGCATTAGCAAACAGTCGAATAGATCAAAGATACATACAACTCATACAACAACTAAACGAGGGAGTCACAGCAACATATACATTACACGCGAAAACTAACCCAGTACCACTTGCAAAGGAGTGCGACAGGGTGATACACTGTCGCCGAAACTCTTACCCTAACACTGGAGGACGTGTTCAAGAAGATAGAATGGCCAGATAAAGGAATAAATGTAAACGGAGAGCGGCTTACTAACCTACGCTATGCTGATGATATCATACTACTCGCGGAAAATTTAGAAGACTTGAAAGAAATGATCATTGATCTAAATAGAGAGTCAAACAAAATAGGATTAAAATGAATTTAAGAAAAACAAAAGTAATGCACCCTGGTCCAGATGTAGAAATTAGAATTGACGATTCTCAAATTGAACGAGTAGAAGAATATATATACCTAGGCCAAAGAATAGAACTAGACGAAGCAGTGAAAAGAAGGAAATAAAAGACGAATAAAAAGTGGATGGATCGCATTTGGAAGACTATCCTTCATTTTGAAAAACACAAAAATAGATCAACGCC
Source organism: Sinelater perroti (assembly GCA_036346155.1). NCBI lineage: Eukaryota > Metazoa > Arthropoda > Insecta > Coleoptera > Elateridae > Sinelater > Sinelater perroti. The sequence goes on from JARFIY010000276.1 coordinate 3,310,107, forward strand.
TGAAAACAAAAGTATTCGAACAATGTATTTTACCGGCCATGACATATGGAGTAGAGAATTGGGCAACAACAAAAGCAACATAGAATCAATGAGAATAGCACAAAGGGAATGGAGAGACAATGTTAAATATAACAAGGAGAGATAAAGTTAGGAATGACAGAATAAGATCAATTACAAAAGTGACAGACATTGGTATTAAGATTGCCCAATTAAAATGGAGTTACGCAGGACACGTGGCGAGAAGTGACAAAAATAGATGGAACCGTAAAATAATTGAATGGAGACCGTACGAGCATAAGAGAGGAAGAGGACGACCACCTATGCGTTGGTTTGATGATTTTAAACGTACAGCTGGACTAAATTGGATCCAAATCGCACAAAATCCTGATAGGTGGAAGGAGCTAGGAAAGGCCTACATCCAAAAATGGATTTAATTAATTACATAATTAATTGGGCTTAGGAGAAGAAGGTGGAGAATTTGAAGCATTCTACATCTTAAATGAAAAAAGTTTGTCTTCTTTGGATACCCCGTACCGTAACTAACGAGCAAATAGCACGATATGTTCCATAGTGCCATTAGGATGACGAAATCTGGCTTTATTCTCTAAATCTCGGAAAACAAAAACGCTCAAGAGAGTGTCATTTGTTTTCTTTTTTCTTAAAAGAGTAATCTGTCCAGAATTGTTTAAGTTGATAAAAATATTTGCTTATGTTCAAGGACAGACACGTAGTTTTTTATTACGACGATGCCTCTGTCATTGCTTCCAAGTTTTTACCAAGTATTTGGCATGGTGTTGAAGCATCTTTCTTTGGTTTAGACCTCGTTCCATGTGATTACGCACTATTTCTTTACGTGAAGAACCAGCTAAAAAGAGGTGTTTTTTCAACAACGAAAACCTTCTAATGGCTTAGGATAAAGAGTGTGTCTAGATTTCTGAGCAAACTTAAAAGAGTTGGTAGTTAACTGGTTTTGAATGATACAGGAAAATAGTTTAAAAAATTATTATAATATTATATAATATATTTATAATATGGATATGTTATATATAATATATATAATATATATATATTATATATATATATATATATATATAATATATATATAATATATATATATTGTAAAAGGTAACAACAGGACAACAGCCTAATAAAATTATATCCAACGTACGTATAATGTAGAGAACAAAATTTGTCTATATAAAAATCTGTACTTATAAATGCTTAATGTAATTTTTTACTTAATTTTTGTCAGGTACACTCGGAGATGACCAGAGATTATTGCCGGATCGGAAGAAAGGGTTATTGCCACGTTAAAGAGGGGATTTTTTCATGTACATCCCTCAAAGAATTATCTGCCGAGCTCCGAAAAAAACTGCACTAGATAGGAATCGAACCCTCGATCACCGGATTACAAGCACGGCGCCTAACCGGCTGAGCCATTCGCTGACTTGTGCAAACCTCAGTGGAGCATGCATAAAACATTTGGCATGAAGAGAAATCAAGAATAGAATACGGGTCGACTTTTCTGTGCATTCCTTACACTTATTTAGGCTACCGTAGCTCCGAGGGGTTTGGAGCTCAGCAGCTAATTCTTTGAGGGATATACATGAAAAAATCCCCTCTTTAACGTGGCAATAACCGTTTCTTCCGATCCGGCAATAATCTCTGGTCATCTCCGGGTCAGGCATCTATCTAATCGTGTTTCCGCATTGTATTAAATCATAACATTTCGTGAATGGTGAAAATTTTTAGTTTTTCAAAATGGCGTACAGTGGAGTAATGAGACGCGGATGCGTACCATTACTCTTTGTGAATTAATTATTCCTACTTGGTAAAGCATTATTTTTTTAAAAAAAATTTCTCTTACAGATGCCGCGGAATTACAAAAAATAAATCTTTGAAAGAAGCACTAAAGCTATTCAAAAATATTGTAAAATTCGTGAGGCAGATCGTCGTTGCGGAATTCATGAGGCTACCTTACGGAAACGAAGTAAATTGGAATTAGAGGACGAAAAAGGGGGCAGAATCTTGTCTACACAGAAATTGGAAAAGAAGTTAGCTGATCATGTAGTCATTTTATATAATCTCTTTTATGGTATGACATTAACGGATCTGCGTAGAGTTGCATATAAATTCGTGAAGAGAAATAATTTGAATCACAACTTCAACATAGAGACAAAGCTTGCGGGAAGGACTGGACCGCAGGATTCGGATTTCGACACGGTGGAATCAGTCTACGCAAACATAAAGCAGAAAGTCCAAAGTAAAAAATGTTTATGGTAATTTGTTTCAACTTATGGAGAAGCATAAGTTTGATCCTGCAAGAATATTTAACGTAGATGAAAGTGGGCTTACCACTGTCCAACGGAATCTGTAAGTACTTACGCCAAAGGGGCGTAAACAAATGGGCGCTGCAACTAGTCTTGAAAGAGGCCAAAATATTGCAATTTGTTACTCAATAAGCGTGACTGGTGTTTTTGTTCCGCCCATGTTTATAATTCCAAAGCACAAGTTCAATGAAGCTGACAAGCGCGGTGGACCTCATGACAGTTTATACAAATGCTTTTAAAAAGGATGGATGACCGAGGAATTATTTGTAGAATGATTGCACCACTTCCGGGACTTCCGCAAAGCAACTCAGGATGACCCAGTTTTGTTAGTATGGGACAACCACAGCAGCTTATCTGCATACAACTTTTGTAAGGAGAACGGAATAGTAATGTTGCCTTAACCCCACATTGGGTAATGGTACGCAATTGTTAGAGTGATGCGCACTGTCGGTTAATGATACGCGCGGGTACTATTCAGCTTTTAATCCGTTTTGATCGGACAATATAATGTTAGAAAAAGGAAATTCTCGAGTTTCACGTGGTTGTCGATACACCTGCCACTTTAGTGTTTGTCAAGATGTCGACTGGACAACAGAAATAATTTTATGTTCCACGCTTTGCAAAGTGTGAGTGCGTAACAACTGTTCAACGTGATTTTCGGCGACAATATGGTGTTGAACGTTCTACCGCTCAGAGCATTAGGCGATAGTATAGACAATTTCAAGACACGGGTTGTCTATGTAAAAAAAAAATTAGTGGTAGTCTCTGTGCATCAGACGAAGATGTGGAGCGCATTCGGCTGAGTTTCGCATGTAGCCCCCAAAAATTAACTCGTTGAACCGTTAGAGAACTAAAGATTTTCTTAACGTCCGTCTGGTGTATTTTACGGCCATGTTTGATTGTGAAACCTTATAAGATTCAATTAATGCAAGCACTTCGTGCAGGTGACAAACAACGACGTGTGATTTCATCCTCGACAAGGTAGCAAAAAATAACAATTTTGTAACGTACCTGGTGCTTTCTGGCGAGGCTACTTTTCATTTAAGTGATAAGGTAAACCTCCATACTGTTAAAATAAGTGGTACGGAGCAACCACATCAAATTGTACAGTTTGAGAGAGACTCTCCTAAACTTAATGTTTTGTTGTGCAATTTCTTGGGAAAAGGTGTACGGTCTCTTTTATTCTTAGAGAACACTGTTACGGGAATCACATATCTAGATATGTTTGATAATTGGCTTTTCCATCAGTTAGAAACCGATTCAGATGACTTCATTTTCCAATAGGACGGGATACCACCACACTAAAGCCTGGAAGTTCAAGAATTTTTAAATAATCATATTCCACAACGATGGATCGGCCGTATGGGACCTAACGATTTAGCTTAGGAGGCACTGACCTCCAAGGTCGCCGGATCTCGCTGTGTGAGATTTTTTCTTGTGGTACTGCCGTAGCAGCAGCGTATCCAGATATACTCGCAAAAGTTTAGGATGAATTTGGCTACCGCATGTACAAGCTAACCAATAGCGTTCTTGTCGTTTTTAATGGCCAAAAAGAAAATGGTTTACAGAAAGTGTAACCTATTGTTAGTCCTCCAAGTAATCGCCATAGGTATCCAGCACCTTCTGCCAACTGGTCTTCAGCTGTGCAATCCTTTTGCGGTAAAACTCGGGGGTTTTGGATGCAAAGAAGTCCGTGAGTGCTTGGCGTAAGTCTGCTTCATTGGTGAAGGATTTTTTACGTAGATAATTGTCCAGGGAGTGAAAAAGGTGGTAATCGGATGGTGCAAGGTCAGGTGAGCAAGGAAGATGGCACAAAGTCTCCCAACCAAGTTGCTGTATGGTATCCCTGACCACCCGCGCGACATGCGGTCTGGCGTTGTCATGAAGGAAGAGCACACCTTTACGATTCATTAGTGCTCGGTCCTTCAGTTGCAATGCCTGTTGCACATGTTTCAATTGTTGAGAGTACAGGTCAGCAGTGACCGTTTGGCCCATTGGTAGCAGCTCATAGTAAACCACTTGATGACCTATCTACCAGACACAAAGCTTAATCTTGTGTGGGTGCATAGGTGGTCTTGCGCTGTGAGGGACAGTATCCTGAGGTGACAACCAATGTTTGGAACTCTTGGAAGTGTCATACAGAACCCACTTTTGGTCACTGGTAAGCACTCGATTGAATATGGATGCGGTACGGTGGCGAGGAAGCAACAACATTGAGGCTGCCACTCGTTGCCTTTTGTGGATTTCCCACTTGCTCAGTCTTACCTAAGCGGTGCAGATGGAGTCTAACTGTTTCATTAGAAATGTTAAACTGTCTTGCAGGGTCACCACACGTTAGACTACTGTCTTCCTCAATGGCCGTCTGCAGGGCTTCGTCATCCAAGGCCTGTGGTCGCCCACTGCGAGGTTCATCACAGAGGGACAAATCTTCCGACCTGAATTTTTGAAACCAATGCCTTGCAGTACGTTCATTCAAAGCACTATCCCCAAACACTTGACATATTCAGCGACTTGATGCAGCTGCTGATAAGCCCACTTTGAAGCCGTAAAGCAAACAACACCGAGCGAGATCCTTAGACACTTCCATTTGTCGTCGCTACTGTACGAGTTACGAATGATTAAAGTGCGCGGTGGACCTGCTTTTATAACGACTGATATTCCCACTCTCGACCGACCGGTTTTTAAACCACGTAATGCACTAATTGCATACCTATTCTCTTTATTCAATGGCAAAGCAGAAACGGCAAGAACTTTATTGGTTACATTGTACATATCCCGGGCATTCCAAGGGAGGCGTATTGAGCACCTATGGTTTGGTACGTAAAATACTTCAAGATCAGCCCTGTAATATAAAATTAATCTTAAGTGTCTGGGTCTACTATTTTTCATAATATAAACATTTTAAATCGGATGATCCTTTTTGAAACAGCCTGGACATACACATCGCCAAATGTAAATGGACAAACGTATGCGCAAGTCAAAATATGCTAACTGAATGTATATTTCGTAGTTTAATTTATTTCTTTTAAATAGTTTTTTAGTTATCACTACAATTTCAAGAATTGTAGACGTACAAAATTTTTTGTGAGCTTGACATATGGAAATATAAAAAACTAGTAAACACAAGTTTATGTCGGTCTATTAAATTAGCATCGAGAATGTACAGTTTTGCTCGATTTTCTGAGTCTTGAACAAATCATCAACTTTATCTGAAGGATTAAATTTCATAAGCTAGACCAAAAAAGCAAAATTTATCTGGACTTACCTTTAGCCGGTTATGGAGCCTTTAGATCCTAAGTGAACCAATAAAAGAGGAAAAATATTATTGCAATATTTGTACTGTCCTAGTTCTCACGAAAATAAATAAAAAGTAAAGCTGTGCCGCGCACAAATTTAAATTATCTTTTGGATCCTTTATTTACATTAATCTTTTAAGATAGCAAATGTTTGTCATTCCCTGCCCATTATGAATAGACAAGATCAGTTGCAGTCTGAATACAAACGAAAAAAGGCGATGTTTGAATCCATCTCTTTAATTGGGTCGTATTCATAATCTGATCTGCTTAAGATAATTTTTTTGTAATGTTTGCATTTACAATTGCTGTTTGACCTCATTCTTTCCATTGAGTTGGTATGTATACGGTACGAATAGTAGCAACTATTATTCATAATTTTGTTTGTAAGTCGTGACTAGCGCGCCTTTGAATGGTCTCACATGCGAGCGTCATTAAAGCAATTGTTACTTATTTAATTTTTTCGTAAGCGGATAAACAACTCGTACCGTTGCGTATATGGCTATCGATCTAAGAATAAAATATTCAAATATGCCTGATTTAATAGCGTTTGCGTGTTGGACCGTGATCGGCGCCGAAGTGACAACATCCAACGAACGGCTGCTGGCGGACTTCGCTCCGAGATCTGCCCAAGCTGTCACGGAGGCCTTCCAGATAAAGATTTATTAGTTTGGTCTGGCGGTGTTAGGCGCGTCGCGTAGAATGTGATAAGATAACGGGGCGGTGTGTCCGGCGCTCCCCGCGTTCTCAGCGATAATGTGGCGGCCAGTGAACAGCACCTAACCTAACAAAATCGGCGGACTCGGTCCCATGCGGCCCCATCTATCGATCAAGTAGACCCGCGGGCGCCAGTGCCGAGCCGTGCGCGCCGCGACGGCCAGCCGTGAAGAGATGTGCAAAGCCGCAGCGCAAAATGGTGTTGAGCACGGAATGGTCGCAGGTTGAAGTGATAGACCTCGTGAACGACGGCTCGGGGCTCGGCTTCGGCATCGTCGGCGGCCGCAGCACCGGCGTCGTCATCAAGTCCATCCTCCCGGGGGGCATCGCGGACAAGGACAGTCGGCTGCAGAGCGGCGACCACATTCTGCAGATCGGGGATGTGAATCTCAGGGGCTTGGGTTCAGACCAAGTGGCGAGCGTGCTCAGGCAAGCGGGGCCCCAGGTGAGAATGGTCGTAGCCAGACCCATCGAACCGTCTTCAGTCAATTATCAAACCATAAGCAGTGCCGCACCCATTGTTCCTACTAAGATACTGACCGACCCGGAAGAGCTAGACCGGCAGCTGCTTCAGAATGGCTACACGCAGATCTGCAACTTGGCGCCGTCGAATTTGAACTACGAACACACTGATGAAATAACGCATATACAATTGAATAACATTGATATTAATGAAATTAATGTGCTGAATGCTATAGACATTAATGTAGTCAATGTAAATCCCATCAACAGCTTGTCGCCGGAGAGTGAAAAGCATTTCGTGGTCACACCAGTGGATATTGAGCAAGCACTGCCAGAGACCGAGCGATTTAATGTAGAACTAATTAAGAATGAATACGGTCTAGGGATTACGATAGCGGGTTATGTGTGTGAACGAGAGGATTTGAGTGGAATATTCATAAAGAGTATTAGCGAAGGAAGCGAAGCTTACAGGTGTGGCAAGATTCACATCAATGACCGCATCGTAGAGGTAGATGGAGTGTCACTGCACGACTGTAACAACCACCAGGCTGTTGAGAAGCTGAAGCAAACTGGTAATACGGTAGTGTTGACTTTGGAGCGGTACCTTCGTGGGCCCAAGTATGAACATCTCCAGGAAGCATTGGCCAGTCAGCAGGACAAGAAGGATCTGAGTCCACCATCTCCGTCTGTTACGACCCTTAGTTGGATTCCTATTGATGCGGAGGTGCAAATAGAACCTGAGGGTGAATCTGTCACAACAGTGAATAGCGAGGTAAACTGAAATATTCATATCCTATATCATTGTTTTTTTATTCTCTCTGCTCTTTTGTTATCGTTATTTCTTTGTTTTTTGTTTTTATTGAATTTTGTTTTATATATATATATATATATATATATATATATATAACATATTGTTTGCTGTATGAACGGTTTTTAATATTTTGCACAATATTATTAATAGGGTAGGAAGATGTTTGCCTTATTGTTAATATTTCTTTCTTCTAAATAGAAGAATCGTGCTTAGAAGGAAACCTTTTGTGTTATACAGAAATTTTGTATTGCTAAATCAGGGCATTTGTAAGACAAACTCCACTAAAGTAAACCAGGCGAGACTATGACAACAAAGCAAACCATTTCAACATTAATTTCTCGCTTTTTAATGTGCTATGGGAGTTCAACACCAAAATTACTTCCCATAGAACAATAAATAAATAGTTATATGCACCTAAAAGAAAGATGCTGACTATGAATTTCTAAAAATTATTTTAATGTGATGTCTAAAGCTACTTTCTTTTGAATTTGAATTATAATTGGCGCCTATGGAGAATATAATTTTGTCGCTGTTTACAAACGATTCAGGATAGGAGGAGGAGTGAATGTACAGTGAATGAAAGTAACAATCACAGTGTATAAGATTCAATGAAGTGAAAATTTAGTTTGAAAAAATTAGCTTTTTGAATAACTTTTTTGTGCGATTTCGGTGGTATATATATATATATATACCAATTATATATATATATATATATATATATATATATATATGTGTGTGTGTGTGTGTGTATGTATGTATGTATGTATGTATGTAAACAGAAAGGGAGGAAAAGATGAAAAGAGGGGGAGATAACATCTACGAACATCGAGTCCGAATACCCCATAGATGGTTGTGCAGCAAAACATGCAATAAAAAAAGATATACCCCACCTGAGTTCTAACCCAAGCCCTGTCGTAGACTACTGGTAATTAATCACTAATCACCAAAGTACCTCGCCAACATTTATAATAATGCGAAAAATTAGATTTATAAGGCTGACAATTAAATTCTTTTTAAATGATATCATTTTCTCTTATTCGTCTAATACAATGATTTTCAATTTTACCATAATTTATAAAATCATTCTTTTCATACTTTAATTTATTTAAATACTACGTTGAGGAAAATTTCATCCCTTTTTTAACTTTAATAAAGCAAAAAACAATGGAAAGTATACAAAATTTATTTTTCCAGAGTAAAATTGCAGAACTGGAAGTTTCCTTTCTATGTGTTTTAAAGAGGATATGGGCCAAGTGGTGTTCCTCACTTTCGGTGCACCATTGAAGTCGTATTTTAAAGCTCTTCATTACTCTTTCCAACATGGATTGAAGAGTACGTCTCACATCTTAACATGTTGCATTTCATACAGCTTGAGGAGAGAGAGGGAGGAGGGAGTGAGCTAAAGCGATGTTTGTAAACGGTGACCTTATATATATATATATATATATATATATATATATATATATATATATATATATATATAAGAGAGAACCTTCAAGACATTGAAAAATGTCCAAGAAAGCGATTTGAGAAGTTAATTTTTTCAGAACAAATTCTAAAAATGTTCTCACCATTTCATAGTGTCATTAAATAGGTCTCTAGTTGCTTTTTTATTTATGGTACAGCTTTCGTCCCCACATACTGACTCGCATATAAATAGTGAATAACGCATGTTCTCTATAGGCGCCTATTATAAATTTTAAAATCCGGAAAAAGATTCTTTCTCACATACAACGAAATCATTTTTATCTATTTGTAATCGCTTATAATCTTTTTACTCATACTCGTTGGGAGGGGGAGGGGCATTTCCTGTAGAAGTTTGCTAACGCTTTTTTTAAATGAATGTTCTTCTAAAAAGTTCTTGTAATAGGAACTTATATTGTTACGATATAACTTATTCTTACGAAATGTCATTTTTGCATGGTTGTGCAGTTTTGTCACTCTTTATTGACTATCTGTTAATGACAGGCATATGATACTGAATGGTAGGGTTCCAAATTCATTGAGTGATTGTGTTACAATTTTTATTTTGTTGTGTTAGAAAGCTGTTGATACCATGAGCATTATGAGACGGTAAACATCAACTTAATTTGCGCTTTTTTGTAAAACCCGATAAGGCACCCGAGTTGCAAGGGATGTTAAACGGCTGCGAAGAAGGAAACTTAGTTACGTATTTAAGACGTGTTGGAGACTTTGGGGTAGCTTTATATGTTCTTGAGAGAAGTTTCGTCTTATACTTGGGAGTTACGTGCAAAGCACGTCAGAAACACTAAAGCGTACGAATTAACGGTCGCTACAGTTTCTCTTGTTTAAATGAATGTTCTTGTTTATATGAGTCCCTTCAATACACGGTTTTAGGCGAGTCGCTAATAAAAGGTGTCCCTTAGGGAGCCTAGATGTTTAAACATTTTATTAGTCACAAACTACAACGTTACGGCATGTTACAGTTCGACTTCTGCTCTCGAGGGAGCTTCCGCTGTCGCCTATCGTTTGCTTGTTTGGTAATTCAAAAAGCGTAGCAGACCAACAAAAACTTAAACAGTTTATTTTATTGTTTTGTTACATAGCTAACGGGCTTTTGACAGCTGATTTGGCGCGGATCGAGTTTTGAGACCCATTTTTTATAAAAGTGATTTATAAAAGTATCATGAGTGAGGCAGAACTGCGCCTCTCTTTTCAGGTGAAATAAAGAGAAACAATAGTAGGTATACAAAATTTATTTTTTACTGGTAAAATTACAGAACTGGCAGTTTTATTTTAATGTATTTTAAAGCGGACATCAGCCAAATGCGGTCCCTCATTTTCGATGCACTATTGAAGTCCTATTTTGAAATAGGAAGACACCTGTGGTGGGTCTTCGCTTATTGTTATCGGTTGGGCATGAATTGTCCATTTGTTTAATGTGCCCCCAAGTAAGCGATTCTCTAGGCTTTGATATAGTGTACATTTTTTTCTATCAGGTTATTTAACTCCCAATTCTTTTTAATTCGGTAATACTGAATAATCTACGGAGTATTTTTCTTCATTACTCTTTCAAATATGTGTTAAGAAATAGGGCTGATTTCTTGATGTATTGCATTTCTTACGGCGATCTTTGTAAATCTTAGCCTTGAGATGCCTCTATAGGAAGAAATCACATGGAGTGAGATTCAATGAGCGGATTGGCCAAGCAATTCCACCGCGTTAAGGTGCCACTTGGAGAAAAGCACATGTTGTGTGGGTTGTGGCTCATTCCTGTTGAAAACAAACGTTTTAGAGAGATTCAGTAGGAAAAATTGAATAATTTTTACAAATAGATTGGAAGTGACAGTAATATATTGATATTTGTGGATATCTCGTGGGTTGTGATTATTCTTATAACGAAAGTTTTGTTCATTTAACACATTCCAATGGGAAATGCATTTCGTTAGTAAAGAAAATAACTGCGTCATGTAACACGTCTTCCAAGATGTTTCCACACATTATCGAGCGATTTTGTAAATCACGTTCGGTGCCATATGTGCATGTTTGCCCGCAGATGGACCCGTAAAATGGACCATTTTTTTGCATCGATGTATTCCCCCTCTTACTACAGAACAAATGTTTACCCGAGGTGCAAGTTGAAAATTTGTCCAAAAAGCACGTTGTATAGTCACAACGAGTCATTGTTATATATGTACTTCCTTACCCGCGAACCACCATTTGCTTCAAAACCTTTCTTTTTTTTTAAATTTATTTAACCAGATCAGCAACGTCGTGCTATATATGGTTCTGTTAACTATTGATTACATGTAACACTATTGTCGCTTAGGGATTGCCTATGGGCTTACCTATTCACTGTTTAGTTTTATTGTTGTGTTATTTTGGTTTTGTCACTACTCTACACTTCATTATCACTACTATCATCGGTTGAGAGGAGATCTTGCGTCAGTTTACGTTTCAAGCGTTGATGTATGTGTCTCATTCCTAGTGGGTAATTGGCTGCTCCTGCACAGTTGTTTAAATTTTTAAAGGAGGTTGTCGCTAATTTTTTAATGTGTTCTTCTATGGTTGGGATATTTAGTTCAGCGTATAGTTGGTGGTTCCTTATATACCATGGAGAATTTGTGGCTATTCGAAGAATCTTATTTTGTAGTGTTTGTATTTTGCGGATGTGAGTCGGTGAAGCAGATCCCCATACACAGCATGCTTACATTACCAGTGGTCTACTTATTGATTTATAGATTAGCATTGTACAATCTATGTGTAGAGAACTTTTTCTTTTTATCAGTGGGTATAGTAGGGCTAATCTAGTATAGCTTTCATTCAATTTGTGGTTAGTTTGGAAACCCCAGGTTAGTTGTTGGTCTAAGTATACCCCTAGATACTTAACTGGGCTATTTTGCGTGTTCCATGGAATTTCTTCATTATTTATTTGAATGTTGGGTATATCTCTGAGGCCTCGTAAGGTAAACACTTGGGCTTGACATTTGGTTAAGTTAGGGTTTATGTGCCATTTTCCCATCCAGCTTGATATTGTATTTATGCTGGATTGTAGTTCGTTTGATGCTTCCAATAGTTCTTTGCTCTGGGTAAGTAGCGCAGTATCATCTGCGTACATAGCAATGGCTGCTTTGTCTATTTGAGGTATATAATGGACGTAGATATTAAATAACGTTGGGCCCAATATGGATCCCTGTGGGACGCCTGCATTGATAGGTCTAACTGTTGAGTATGTGGAATTGATTCTAACGGAGAAGGTGCGGTGTGTGAGAAATGATCGTATAATATGTATCAAATAATCTGGTATGTGGAGGCGCTGTAGTTTATAAAGTAGACCTTCTATTCAGATCCTGTCAAAGTCTTAGCTATATCCAGGAATGCTGCTGTAGTATAAGCTTTATTTTCGTAGCCTTTTTGTATGTATTCCACAATTCGTTGTAGCTGATGGGTCGTTGAGTGTTTGGATCTAAATCCAAATTGGAATGGAGGGAGTATGTTAAGCAAGTGTAGGTTTTGAAGTAGGCGCCTGTTCATTATTTTTTCTAACAATTTGGATAAAGTTGAGAGCAGGCTAATTGGTCGATAGCTCGTTGGAGAGTGCCAATTTTTTCCAGGTTTGTGAAATACAAGTATGGTTGCATGCCTCTAGGCAGCAGGGAAGTAACCAAGTCGCATGCAGGCATTGAAAACTGTGGCTAAGTAGGCATGTACTTTAGTTGTGAAGTTTTTAATTATTATGTTTGGTATGAGGTCGCTTCCTGGGGCTTTTTTCACTTTAAGTTTTTTAGCTAATCTTTTAACCTCTCTGGGCGATGTTGGTTTGAATTCACCACTTGTATTTGATTCGTATTGTTGGAGATATTGTCTTACTTCTTTATCAAAAGCATTATTATTATTTGGTGCTGGAGTAAACACAGCTTCAAAATGGTCCGCAAATATATTGCAGATTTCTTCATCTGTTGTAAAGGTTGTGTTTCCATCTTTTAGTGGTCCAATTATCTGGGGCTGTCGAATAATTTTCTTTGTAGCTTGCCACATTGTAGGGTCATTAGGTTGTAACTCCTGGATGTAGCGTTTGGTACGAGTTAAATCTGTATTCATCCAGTTCTGTTTTTACTGTACGTATTAGTCTATTTAATTGCATTTTATATTGCTGCTGTCGAGTATTTTGCCAAAGTCTTCGAATTCTATGCTTTTCTTTTATTAATTGTAGAATTTCCAGCGGTGGGTATTGGTAGTTATTTGGTCTTCTTGTGTTAGTGCTGATTGTCGCTGCCTTAATGGATTCTTTTGTTGCTTGTAGGAGGTTGTTTATTACTTCACCAATTTGTTGTGTTGTGTGGATTTGGCTAGGATATTTGATGTGGTCGCTCAATAGGTTTTGGAAGGTTTGCCAATCCACTTTACCATTGTTGAGTTTCGGTAATGGGTCTTCTTGTCGTATGGTAGTATTGAAAGACATTACAACTGGCAGGTGATCGGAATCCAATTCTGTCATTACATTTTGAAAGATTGGTCTTGTAACATGCTTAAGTAGCACAATATCTAGTATATCTGGGAGTCGATCTGTCTTGTATGGGTAGTACGTATACTGACCCGGGGCTGCTATTTGAATTGTATGTGTTGTGCTGTAGTTGTTTAACCTTGTTCCATTCGGGTTGGTAGTTCTGCAGCCCCAATAGGTGTTCTTGCAGTTAAGGTCTCCAATAACCATTGTTGGTTGATTGTCATTAAAAATAGATTGAAGATCATTTTCATCCAGTCTCCGATTTGGTTGTACATGCATGCTATTTTTATCTTGGAGTTATTTCCAGTTTTAGCTATCACAGTAACTGCTTCTAGGCTATTGAGGTCATCTAGATATATTTCTCGGATATCCAGTTTACGTTTTGCTACAATTGCTACCCTTCCCGAAGCAATCATACCTGTTCGATCATTCCTGTAAATGTTATAACCTGGGATTTTAAAGTTTTCTGTGTTAATTAGGTGCGTTTCTGATATGCAGGCTATATCTATGTTGTGTCGTGCTAAAAGAACAATAAATATACTGCGTTGTCTTTTGATGCCATCAGCATTCCAGTTCATTAAAGTAAAATTATTAAATGTAATTTGTGTTTATATAGAATTGTTTTGTTTATTAGTCGCCATTTGTAGCGCCTGTGAGTAGTGGTACGATAAGTGGTAAAAGTTTATGTAAATGGGGTTTGATATCTAAAATCGCATTAATAATCGTTGTTATGAGAGGTCTGTTGAATTTTCTGGGTTTTTAGGGAAGTTAGTGTTTTGTTACTGAGTTACTTCCGAGTAACTCGTTCATCTACAAATGCTGGTTTCATGTTGATTCTTGGTTGTCGTGTTGGTGCGTTTTGTGTCATTTGTCTGCTTTGTGTTTGCTTAAAATGATCACAGCCTCTGTAATTTGCGGGGTGATCTCCTCCGCAATTTACGCATTTGGGTTTTTCATTTGGTCTTTTGGGACTGTCTGTATATAGGTGTGATCCTAAACATTTAACGCATCGTGGTTCTAATTTGCAGTAGTTGCGTGTGTCTCCGTATCGTTGACAGCGTTTGCATTGTGGTATGTCCTGAGATCTTTTTCTGGGCTCAACTGATACTATGCAATTCATAAATCTGGTGAGATTAAATATTTCGTTGACGTTATCTGTTTTCTCGAATTCGAGCGCACAAATTGGGGTCGGTATTTTGTCTTTATTGTATAGCCTGGTGACTTTTGTGATTGGCTATTTAAGTGTTTGTAAATCCTTTTTTATTTCTTCTTCGCTCAGTGAGGTGGGAACGCTACGCATCACGACTGATAATGGTTTAGCTTGGGCTTCGGGATCACGGAATGTGTGGTATTTTAAGTTATTTTTATCATAGAAGCTTGTAAGTTTTTGGTAATCATCTGTGCTAGTTAGGTTTATTCTAAGGAGTTTTCCCTTGTATGCGGTGGTAAAATCTGTTGTTAGTTTTTAAATATCTTCTATTACTTTTTGTAAGTTGTCACCTTCGTGTAAGTAGATTGGGGGGATTTTCTCCTTATTTGTTGCAACGTGAGATTCAGTTTTTGTGTTTGTTGGTAGTGTTGCATTGCACCTTTTGTAATTTAATTTCGGGCTGTTTGTATTTGGCGGGATATAAT
Source organism: Sinelater perroti (assembly GCA_036346155.1). Taxonomy (NCBI): domain Eukaryota; kingdom Metazoa; phylum Arthropoda; class Insecta; order Coleoptera; family Elateridae; genus Sinelater; species Sinelater perroti. Next base: position 3,325,323 of record JARFIY010000276.1, read on the forward strand.
ATTTGTTGGCTTCGATTAATGTGCTGTGTTCAAACATATATCTTTTACTGTTATCTGCAGGTGGTGTTAGGTCGCTGCTATCGCGTTTATTAGTGTTAGACATATTTTTAATTAGTCCTGGAACCCTTCCGACGGGCCCTATATAGCTTAAGGAACTTAGTTATTAATTTTAAGTAGAACAACTGGTATTGTGAGAATAATTCGCTGGAAAATATTATGTTAAATTATCGCTCGAGGTTCACTGGCCGCACCGATAACATGTCCGGTTCCGATCACAGTTAACTCGCGACTCACCGACTTGCTAGTGCCGTAGAAGCACTATAGATGCCCTCGCTGGGTGAAGGCCCTGGTTGCTGGCCGGAGAGGCCCGGTCCGCTGGTCCGTTGAAGTCCTGATCGCTGCCGTTGGCTCTGCTGGCTCCGTTGTAGTACTGATTATCGCCTCAGAGTTTGCCCTCCGTGTGGGCGTACTCCTGGAAGCACTCGAAGAAGTGTTCGCTTGGGCCTGTGATCCTGTGGTTTTCGTTGTTTTTGCAACGATAGCGGAACGTGAACCTAGTGTCCGCACCGCTTCACTGCTCGATTTGACACAGAAAATTATTTGTGTAGATATTTTACGCGGAATACTATCATAATGCAGTAGATTGATGTAGATGACAGTAATGACAAAGAACCTTTCTTTGAAATTAGGGAGGGAGTTTTGCTCCACCCTGTACTTTAAATGTTGGATTAAGGTGTAAGCGCGCACCTGAAAAAATTAAAATAACTAATAAATCTATCTTTTAAAATGTCATAATCGAAATAAATTTCGTCAAAACTATTTTGCAGTGCTCTCTTACTAACAAATCTCTCCGCCAGCTCAGTCCAAAGTTTATCAATTGCAAAATTAATTAGAACTTCTGTCGAAAACTTACTAAATGGTAAATTATTCTAACCCGCAATCTCGATCTTAACAGTGAAAGAAATGTGCTTGTCATTCATTAATCTAACTTTAAAGAAGTTACTGATGCAATAGATAAACTACTCAAAAGGTCATTCTACTTATCAGCAATCACAAAATATTAGGGAATATATGAAACGTAGTTAGTTTCCTAGGCGTTGTGCAGATTTTGACGGAACATGGGGTGAAGATCTCAATTAGAAAATTTTGTATGCTGATATATCACCTAACTAGCTGTCATCTTATCTTTCCTCAAAAATAGAACTCTTGTTAAAGTTAAGTTAGTGTTATATAACTAAAAACATCAAGTTGGCGTTCCACAGGGTAGTACCTTGGCTGCTAGTATTTGTAACTTGTACACGTCTATGACATTACATGGTGCAGTAATAGCACTACAAGCAATAAACTTTCCTCATGGTCCAAATAATAGAATATTAAAATAAACAACGACAAATGTCAAGCTATAGATTTCAAGTTATATAGATTCTACAATCTTTCTTGCATACATATCAACAATAAAGTAATACCATCAATTCGTCGGTGAAAAATTTGGGACCTTATCCAAACAGCCGATTAAGGTGGAAGTATCAAGTAAATTAGAAATTAAAATTTATAGCTACAATAAGTTTAGATAGCCGTAAACGCTAACAAATTGAAAAATTACCTTAAAACGCCCAGTTTTGATATACAAAAATTTGTTACTACCTCTTGTAGTATATGCGTCATCGGTGTGGCACAATATTTCAGAAGCCAATAAACAAAAATGACGGCGATTCCAAAACTCATTCATCGAAGAGCATATTAAAAAGTGCTAAAAGTAGGAAGCACTATGATTGGGTATTATTGATCATGCAGTTCAACAATATTGTCTTGCTCATCTATCTGTATATCTCGCTGATTGTCTATTGACTCGGGGAACTATTTTGTCAGTGCCAAATTGTTTGTCAGAATGGCACAACAGCTGCTTTAGATACTTTGGGTTGCTTTTGCATTTTTATTAATTGTATGGGAACCATTTTCGTGAACAGCCTACTGCACTTTCCGAATTACTTCCCTGGTTCTTGCCAATTGCCAATTTGAAGATAATAGCATGACTCACATTTGTTTATTTACATACATGGCATGTATTAATATTGCTAAGTGTAGGTGTCATTGGATCTTATCGAATATTAAACATAATGTTGAGTGCAGTATTTTGTAGTACTAAACTATTATTTTCATTAATTTTATATAAAACTAAGTTCTATGGCAGTTTTGGTATCACTTAAGGACGAACTACTCGAGAATGCAAATTATTGACCTCTATAATATTCCTCTATTATGGTCGACAATATTTTCAATCAAGTATCTACAGAAAGATTTTAGGACTGTCGTTCCTCTACTGTAATAGAAAATATAAGGAACTATCCAAAAAGAATTTTTATAGTTTGAACGCAAGCCTCTGTTGTGATTCGTCTTTTATATATCCTTTTTGAATATAAGTCTGCTCGTAGAAGTTAAAAAAGTGTAATATTTTTTCATCCTATTGTTTATATTTTTGTTATTTTTGTCATTTATACTGAATAGCTAAACAATCGCATTGAATAAGCTGTTTTTAGTATCTGTTAAGTAAATTATGTTTATATATATATATATATATATATATATATATATATATATATAGCGGGGAGAGGGGGAGTTAGAGAACTCTCAAGACAGTGAAAAGTGTTCAAAAAAGCGATTTGAGAAATCAGAGTAGAGTAAATCATTCAATATTGTATTGGAACTTCAGATCTTTTTCTTATAGAAACTAAAATGTTTTGAGTTTGTTAACATAAAAGGCTTCATGCAACGGGGTTTGCTTAATTCTCTGATTAGCCTCTCTTTAGTCTCTAATGATCGAGTTTCTTTTTGGTTTAGATTTTTAATGGTACATTATTTTGATTTTAACAAATATAATAGAAAAAGTTAATCATCTTTGTGATTTACAGATTCTACAATGAGTCACTATAAGCGAATTGACCGAATTTTTCAAACATCACATATGTATATGGTGTCAAATTATGGTTGCTGTTAACCATTTATTAACTTAGATATTACTCTTGCACAAATTATAGCCATTTTCTTATTTATTAACTGCTATTAATCGTGTCACATTTTACTGTCAAACTTAAAATAAGTTCAATTAGAAAAATCCTCACTGCGTAACGAAATCACGAAGAAAATAATTTTAAAATCTTCACTAAAAAAATTAACAAACTAATTAACAGATATTTGTGGTTTGTTTATTTTCTCTCCTTTTGTTTTAGTGTACCAGGGCATCATAAATAACGATTTTTTAATGGATTTTATATTATAAATTACTTTTTGAAAGCAATCGCAGTTGGGATTTGTCTGGTCGCGATAGAACATATCTTGGGTTTTGTAGAAAAAGCTTGTATATTTGTTTTAGGTTACACAGTAGTGATCTTTTGGAAATTTCTACTCTTTATTTGCTTTTGTTGAGACGTACTCGCTGATGTTTGGTTGTTTTTCCGAGTTTATAATTTTAATCTTCTTCACGCTCCATCTCTCAATACAACAAGGTTGACGTTATAACGAAAACTAATCTATACAGCAGATTTACGTATTCTTTTATTTGATATTTATTTTTTCTAAGAAAGCTAAATAATTTCTAATACAGTCTATGAAATGATGTGATATTTTTGATCAAAATTAACAAATTTGCGATATGATAGATACTTCATTGTCTTTCAGATATAAGGTTGTGTAGGTACAACGATACTACTTATAACGAATCACTATAATATATGAACGAGGGTGAATCAAATATAAACAAGACTTGTTTTTTAAAAAATATTTTATTTGAACTTGAAACAAAAGAATAGCAGATTATTTTTCTACATAATCTCCTGATTTAGAAACACATTTTTCCCAACGTGTAGCTAATTTTGAAATGCCTTCCTCGTAGAATGAAGTTGGTCGTGTTTCCAGCCAATTGCGCACATAGACCTCAACCTCCTCATCGCTGTCGAATCTATGCCCTCCCATGGCTTCCTTGAGAGGATCGAATAGGTGCTAGTCGCAGGGCGATAGGTCAGGGCTGTAGGAAGGGTGTTTAACTGTGGACGATGCAATTTCTGCTCAGTTGTCAGAAGGCGAGGACCCACCTTGCGCACACCTTGCGAAACCCTAGCTCCTCTGTGATGATCGAAAAAGTGCTGCCATAACTTATTGCAATCTCAGATAAATCTCATCGATGGTCAGATGCCTGTCACCCTCAATAAATTGTTGAACGCGGACGATGTTTTCGTTGGTGATGCTGGTGCGAGGTCGGCAATCATGGCTCTCATTTTCCACATTCTCATGACCCTCCACGAACTTTTTGTGCCATGCGAACACTCTAGCTCGTAACAGTGTCTCTTCGTTGAACTGCGCAATCAATCTCCTCAGGATTTAAGCCGGTTTTACACCTTCCGTGGCGAGAAATTTAATGATAATACGCTGCGAAATTGATGACGGCACCTCCTGCTCAGACATTGTCACGACGGGTACTGACAGAAACGAACGAAATCGCCCGCCTGCTTCCCCCACTCCTGACATCCCTACCCAACATCTGACGAAGCGAGAACTCTCGCGCGTTAATATTGCGCGCCCGAGATCAAAAGTCTCGTTTATATTTGATTCACCCTCGTATGTCTTAAAATAGTCTCTGTAATATAGGTTTGCATAATATTACCTAATGGTTAGTCTGTTCTTCAGCTTTAGCTGAAGAAGATTATATATTTCTGTCCGTTTATAAGGATGTATTAACTTAAAAACGATAAGGTCTAGATAGAAGCAATTGGATTGGCCTACTACATCTAGAAGAAACAGCAATACAAGTCGGGTCAGAATACCTAGTTTATTACCTCCTGTTATCCTGCCTCCTGTACTTGTGTACTGATGTATTGAACGGTCACTATGTGAAACCAAATGAATATATCCCTTCTTATTTTTTAGTTTAAATAAAGAAAAAACGATAAGTGGCATTTATTTTTACGGGGTTAAGCTACAAATCTGTAATTTTTATTCCATATGTTTTAAAGAAAATACCGCGTGAGTGATATCCATAATTTTCATTGCACTATTATTGAAGTCGTATTTTAAAGTTCTTCAGTATTCTTTCCAACATGTGCTAAGGAATGTACCTGGATTCTTGAAATATTTCGTAAGGCTTGGAGAGGATCTAGGGAAAGTTCTAGGAAAGTTCTCACGCTAGCTGTGTCTCCATCCTGGTGCAACAAAACGTTTTTCACTTGGAATGGTTCGAGATTCAGTGCAAGAAGTTGCCGATTTCCACATATGTATTGAAAGTGAGAGTAAGGCATTGGTCGGGGACGCGGTGGCTCGGATGGTTCAACCAGTTGGCTCTGTCCTTTAGCCGGCGCGCGCGAGTTCGAGTCTCGCTCAACCCATGGGTGTGTGTGAATGTTAGTGGGCACAATAAGTAAGCCCTTGCGCCTGCAGTACATGTAAGTACGCAAAAAAAGGCGTTGGTCTTCCTAAAAAAAATAAATGAACTGCAGACCAAACAGTACGACGTTCGCTTTTCATGGATATCTCGTGGGTTTTTATCACTTCAATAAGTAAGGTTTTGTTTATTAACGAATCCTGACAAGTGTAAATATGCTTTGTGGGTAAAGAAAATATCTGGGTCATGTGGCACTCTTTCCAAGATTTTTCCACGCATTTTTAGGCAATTTTCGTAATCGCATTTGGAAAGTTTCTGCGTAACATCTTGTATGTATGAAAATGAAGGTCGTTCTGAAAAATTTGCAAAACGACAAACAAGTTTGCGCGCAGATCGCCTTGGAGACTGCAAAATGAAAAGCCTTATTGCATTGATATTTTTGGGCGTTGCTCAGTTTAAGGGCTTCTTCCTCTTCTTACGTCTTCAGTATTTCTGAAATTTTCTCCCACAATAAAATCGAATGGGAACAAAATTGTGTCGTCACAACAAAGCCATTGTTTTATATGTACATTCCAATAGTAAAAGCTCTGTTTATTCGTCCATGACATATTGGCTAGTGAAGGTCCTTTTAGACAAAACTTTTTAACTACTTGCGTCTAATGAAATTCCGTTCCCATCTTCGGACCACCCTTTGCTTCTTAATCTTTTGAAATTAAGGAGAGAGTTTTTGCTCTACCCTATACTTTTGATATACTCAATGTTGGGTTGAAATAAAACACGCATGCAAAAAAAATTATTGTATTTTATTTTTTTCTTACCCGCAATAATTTAATCGGAGACGTATATATTCAGATTAATATGGGTATCTAAATGTATTTTTTAATTTTTTAAACTGTTAATCGATGATAAATCCTTTGACCTTGAGCGTGTACCGCAGACATCCCTTCTTTTAGTAGTCCAAATAAACGATAATTGCAAGGTGATAAGTCCGGACTATAGGGAGGATGTCATAGTGTAATCCACAATGAATCGTCAATTTTTGGGCAATTTGGGCATTTGTCGTAAAAGAGGATAATGGTTCGAATTGCTTGAGCACTGCTGTGACAGGCGGCGACCAATGCAAATATTCTCTTCAGTCGCGCTGGTCATTTTAATTTTCAGTTGCTCGTCCTTTAAAAATTGTTTATACCTTACATTTCAATGTTAAGGAAGTTGTCCCTGAACTTTGGCTTAAGTTTTTTCAAAATTTGGGACGGTTTTACATTCACTGTCCTGGGGAACTTTTGTGATATTGACAGGAGTGATATTGTTAGATACTCTATGGGGGAAACTTCCTTTGGGAATTTCTACTTACAACACTCAGAATCCGCGTCTCTCCGTTTACTTTATGGCGTATAAAAAAGAAATTTAGTTTATATTTGAAACATTCTCGTAGTAGGTACTTGGCCTTTTGTTGCTTTGGATTTTCTCTCGTAACAAGATCAAAATCTCGTGTGAATTTCGGATGAAGGGTAGTATTGATTTTCTGACTCTTGTAGTAACATAGCAACTTTATAATACAATTCTACCTTACTACAAGGGGTAAAGGTGTCAAAAAAGTTTGTACTGGTTTGACTTTAATGAAATTTTGCATATTTAATCCAACATTTGATGACCATAATTGAATTTTTACAAAAGTTAGCAGAGTTAAATACGGAGAGCATGGGTAAGGTAATCCTATACATCTAATTTATGTAAAAACAGTAACAGCGATAATGTGGAAAGTTAAACTTGTTTAGGTGTTAAAACTACGTAAAACCCGAAGCTGAATAGAAGATAATAAATCTAATCGAAGGAAGGCGAGAAGATTGCAATTTAATTCCCGTGCTCATCTTCACTCAGCTCCCGACTACCAAAAAAAAGATATATTTAGATTTACCGTAAATCGTATTCTCGTTTTTTAATTATTTCGTAATTAGAGAATCTTGTAGACATTTAATTTATTAAATTGCAGCCCGTTGCTCTCTAAAATTACATATTTGCCCAATTTACTGCCGGGAGAAATGCACCGCTGTGAATTGTTTCTTTGTTAAGGCATCGGTTTTTTGTGGGATAATGGGAAATATGATCTTATCTAGCTTTCAGCTGTTTTTTATCGTTAATTTATAGAAAATGCGGAACTTTTGCATTCAGTTTTTTAATGATACAAAGCAGGTTTACGACCTGAGCGGTGTGAGAACGTCGAATTTTGTTTAAGGTGTGCCAGTTTGCTTCCCTAGGTTGTTGTGGTTAGATGGCTGCCGTAAAAGAAAGGTAACGGCCAAACTTTTAGTAGAAAATCCTCTAATCTATATTTTGTCGTAACAAAAAGTCATATAATTTTATACTGTAGTAAAACGGGCCATTTCGATTATTTTCACAATTTTCATAAAGTCAAATTGTTTGATTTTATTTATTTAGTTTAATTTTATTTTTGAAGGAGAGCAATTTTAAAATTAACGAAATCTTGATTAGCAAAAGGCAACTATGGAAAGTTTTTCATATATCGTAAAAAGTAATAGAAATGTACCTATAGTTGTAGTGCATCTGTACTACTAAATCGTATGCTGGGAAGAATATAAATACACCTTCTAAATGGGGACACCTGTAATTTAAATTCATTCAGATTTATTCTCCAAAAAAATTAGTCACTAACTGAACTTGTAAAAGAAACCCACTTTATTGGTCGCTTTGAAAAAAGTATGTGCTTCTATAGTTTTTACCATATATGATTTTACTGACAGTGATAGCGAGATCTGTATTGGAGTTGAAAAAATAATAAAAAGACAAGAAAGAAAGAGAAACTATTTAGCGGTCTAATAAAGACAGAATATATGATATTGAAAAGAAGTCTAATATACATTTTTACATTAACCGATGAGAAATGAAATTGGAAATTACGATTTCCTGTACTTAGAGCTGCTTCTAATTAGTAAAAAAGTATTAAGAGACAAAAATGAAAATAAGTTTTCAAAATCATTTAAACATTATTTAAGGGAGGAAGTAGAACACACTGAAAAGTGTTTTAATCCTTGGTGCTCGCTTTATCAAGAATTATATTTTACAATGAAGTTTCCGATACTGTACATAAGTAAATAATTTACTCTTCTTATACTTTTGAATAAATTATACCTCTTATTAGACCTGGTGAAATTTTCTGCTCTCAACTGCTGATGATTTAGGGTAACTAGTTATTAATTGAAAATTAAAGAACGTAGTTGTAAATGGCTTATTTTTGTTCTAACGTCTATAAAATATGTATTATCCTTCCGATGTATCTTAATAATAGGGATAATTAAGTCAAAAAGTAATTTTTCGGTTACTTTTGTAAGGGAAGATCAGTATTACACAAGTGGAAACATTGTTGGGTGGGCTTTTTTGCTTTTTTAGTAATGAATAAAACCTAATTAAAGATATATAGTTTGTATGATCATATTTTAATTATGGTAGGTTGGGGGGAGGGGGCGCTAGGATTTTGTATTCAGTAGCCATTTTTTAGTTTTGTAACATTTTAAGATAATGTATTTTTTTAATTCTCTAACCTTAATTTTTTATTCTAACTTACCAGATGGTGATAGTATCTTAATTTACTTTCAATAAAAGATAACTGAAGAGACCGCACAGGATACGTATATTTTATTAAAGATTTTTAGTTTTCAATTTCAACACATTTTTAAAAACTCTGGATTATAGAAATATTTTTTTGTCCTTTGTTTTCTATAATATTGTAATGTTTTCACTCTTTACAATGGCGAATGAGACGCGTAAATTTAGTTAAACTATTTATCGATTTTACTTACAGATTATCAAAATTATTTAACACGCGGTTAAACTCGCCTCGTTGTCGCTATTTCGAAGTTTTTGTATCCGTCTCGTTGCGTGATATTTATGCCTATTTTTGATCTTCCAAAAGGGTCACGAAACACTTGGACTGGAAACATCTTACATTTGCCTTGCTTGAATAATTGCACGTGTGTGGCAGCTGGATTCCTAGAAAACATATTCACGGCGTAGCTGTGGTTATGGGGGGCGTTCGGAAATACGTTACAATGTGGAAATTTTTTATAATTGGCAGACTGCATTTCATAACTTCTTGATTCTGTAATTATTATATGAGTCTGATTTTTGTTATCTAATTTAAAGTACATGATATACATAAATAAATAAGATTTAAACGTTGATTCACCTGTGCTATAAAGCAGTGGACTCTACAGAGATTGATGCAGATCTTTGAGTTTTAACAAAATATATGCCCAGAAAATATTGAATTATGTTATAATGAAAACAATTTGTGAAGTCGTGATGTAACCTGGTAGCCAATGAGAATGGACTGTATTGCACACGCGTGAACGAGTACGGCATCATTGACCAAGACATTTGAGAGTTAGATACTGGTAAATGAGCGGTACTCGTCGTACTTGTAACAACCAAGGAAGAGAGTAGCAAATATTAAATTTTATGCTTGGCTTGAATATTTGTTTGTATGGATTATTCGGATGGTTCAGAAGATTTTTAGATACAGCCTGAATAAAAGTATGGTACAACTGGCTCAGAAATAGCCGTAAATTTGTTGAAAAAATCAACAAGGATTGGTATTGTGGCAGTACAACGACTAGAAAATGAGTAAGATATGCTACAGTCCATATTTATTTCCCAGCACCTTATGGCTGTTCACAAAATTAAAATAACCTTTAAAAGAAAAGATATTCCAGACTATTGGTTATGTTCAGGTTAATACGAGGAGACAATTATTCGCATTTCCAACACTGGACTTTGCAGAATATTTTGTGTGAGATCCAAAGGTATTTATCTTGTACTACTTTTCCTAAATATATAATTTTTTCTATTATAAATGCTCAACCTTTCTATATTTTACATATCCAACTTATAATTCTTTCCATGTTCTGGTTAGCGTGCCTGATGGCACAATTTCAAGTTCTTAGTCAAGTAAATAAATAGTCAGCCTATTTTTGACGTTCTCATAGAGATCGGGAAACTAGGGGACACCGGAAAAGAGTATGTTGATCTGACAGTAAAGTTTAGAAAATATTTAGTTAATTGGTTCCGATAAGACAGTAAAAGGGTTCATCGTTTTGTTGCTGCAGCTCATTATACCGGTGTCCCAAAAAATGTGTTACACTTATTAGAACATTATATTTTTTCTAGTAATGAGTGAACGTTTTGAACATTGTGAATATTAACTTTTGGAAAGTTTTCTTGAATTGCAATGGCACCGCACGATTAGTTGCCTTGCTACAGTTGTCCATTGCCACTGCAATAGATGATCACCGTGCAATCGCCGTGAATATAAACTATGAATTTTAGACGTATGTTAAAGTTTCCAGTTTCTAGTCCACTTGGTTCATTTCTTGAGTGCTTGTAGTCTTTTTAATTTTGATTTTCTAGTTTATAAATAAATATATATATATATATATATATATATATATATATATATATATATATATATATATATAAATACGGATGAGGACAACCAGATGCTATGTTTTCAGTGTTCTCTTATATGGAATGGAGGCATGGACCCTAAATAAAGAAATTAGCAGAAAAATAGAAGCATTCGAACTCTGGATATACCGGCGAATATTGAAAATATCATGGATGGATAGAGTGACAAACGAGGAGGTGCTACGACGAATGAACAAGAACAAAGAACTCCTGTATACAATAAAGAAAAGAAAGCTGGAATATTTAGGCCACGTAATGAGAGGGAACAAATACCAAATTCTACAACTGGTAATACAAGGAAAGATACATGGAAAACGAGACGTGGGAAGAAGAAGAATATCCTGGCTTAAAAACCTACGCCAGTGGTACGACTGCACGTCAAGAGAATTGTTTAGAGCAGCAATGTCCAAAGTTAGAATAGCAATGATGATCGCCAACATCCGATAGGATACGGCACCTAAAGAAGAAAAAGTTTATAGTGGGTTAAATTGATACTGAATACTTATTTGGTTACATGACAACGGTCCAATATTGTTTTGATCCATTTCAAAGTTCACTGAAAAATCTCAATTCGATTTATTAAACCAAATTGAATGCTAAAATTGACCACATTATTACATGAACACATGAGTAAACTCATTGAAACGAAAAAAACACGGTTTGTAAAAACCGTTGTCTGTGATATTAGTCTGAAAATCCAACTGTACGTTTTAAAATCACTACTAATTTTGCATTTTTATGACTTCGTAAATTATGTCAATTTTAGATTTTCAAAAATAATAAAAGAAAATAAATTTCTGTTTTAGATTTAATCAACCATAATTTTTTTAATTTTCTTTTCGTTTAGATGGTAAATTATGAATACATCTATAAAGAAACTTCTGGATTTCGAGCTGAAAATTTTATGGAGTACCTTATTTACTTATTCGGGAGAATTTATAGTTTTTTAACTAAATAATTTTGAAGGCTCTGAAACAGTTGGTAATTAGAAGCTAAATGTCGGGGAATGTGGAAAGTGATGTATAATTTCCTAGTCAGAGTTTAATTTTTTCAGTTGTTCAATAATGCCGTGTTTATTGACCAGAGCTAACCATTTTTGTTTGAGTGGCAGTTTAAGTCGATCTAATTGTTGTCAATAGACACCCTAGGTAATTATTTAAATACTATTAAGGATTTCAAAATGAATATCTTTTACACCCATCCATTATACAAGATTTTGGAGGGATGAAAATCTTGCTTTGAAATAGGTTGATGTATCCTTTCCGCATTTATTCACTACTCATGTCTTAATGTTCTTCTATAAAACCTTTTTTTATTCCTAGATACCGCTATTGGCAAATTATGATTCCATATACTAAGGAGTAAGGTGAGACGAACACATTAGTATGCGTTGTTGTCAACTTCGATGTTTCCATTTAGAAATTTCTACAAAAGCACATGTTGCATATACTCTTTGTACCTTAACGTTTGAAACGAATGTGTGTTAACTGTAATTTGCGGTTGAATATTGTCAGATGGAAAATTGCATTTAAATTATATCAGAACACGAATTGAAGTGTGGCTATTGAATTTGAAATGTTCACTTTTTAAAAATAATATGTTTAATTATATTACGTTGTATAAACAGATTGATCAAATTTATTTTTCGAAATGTAATTTATTATACTAAATAAAATTAAACTTCAAATGGCTGTGACATCATTTATTTTTTGAAATTCACATGGTGAACTAAATAAATTTTATTGTATAAGATTATCTTTAAATATTTCAAATTTTAAAAACAAATACGTTTGCATTTGGCTTTCTTAAAGTAAACATACGCTCCGTTTTCTCTGAAACAGCAGTGCCGTACACTAATAGCGAAGTCGTAGAATCCACTTTTCAATTGTACCTCTTAATCAAACAATAATGTCATCCTTTTTAGCATTACACAATGTCACTCTCACAAGCAATGCAGTTCTATGTAAGTTAACAAAATTTTCCAGGAATACATACCAAAAACGTTATGAGAGAATTGCCGAGGCTGATACAGATCCAGATAGCATGGACAATTATACTGACTAAGAAAGTTGAACGAAACAAGAATGTCAGACAATTAAAAAAAGGAAAAGAAAAAACTAAATTACACCTAACTAAACCAACTAAGTACAGTCAACAGATATGAAAGTCTTTCATAAACAAGAAGTGGTAACCATAATGGCAATTGATCGAGATTCATGGTGTCACTAATTATGAGAAAACGATAGAACATATCACTCAGGTTCTTGAAAAAGAGCAGTAGTGTACATCAACAACATACAACAACACAATCAAAATCTCTTAACTGCAGATTGCTATAAAAAATTAACACTACATCTCAAAGATGAAAACGCATGTCAGGTCTTAGGAGAAAGAGTGACCATCCGAAATTTACATTTGTACTCCAACAGATGTCATCAAGAGGGAACTAATTATCAACGCTATAAAGTACGTAAAATCAGAAACATTCGCAAAAGAATAACTCAAGTGTTTTCCTCCCTTTATGGTAGACCTCGAGTTAAACGAAAACAATAATAAAATATTTGATGTAAAATACATCAGCAACATAATTGTTTCAATTAAACTCGTGGGGAATAATAATATTATTCTCCAATGCTCGAGATGTTAAAACTACGGATATACGAAAACATATTGTAACAAACCTTTTACCTATGTCAAATGTGGTAGTGAATACAAAATCTCAATATGTAAAAAATATCTCAACACTTCAGCTAAGTATATTTTATGTGGTGGAAGTTGCTCGGAGAATTATAAAGGTTGCACAGTTTATTGAGACTTTCAAAGAGCTATAAATGCATCTTTTGTAGAATTAGCCAATAAAACTCGTCCGAATAAGTACTTTCACTTCTCAATGTAAATGACTTTCTTTCTCTCCAAATTTAAATCAATAACCCTAATAAGGAACATCAAGGACTCCTGCAAAATGCACCTAATTACCCTAAAACGTGGAAAGGAGCAACAATCCACCAAATAATAACCAACAGATGAACATCGAATTTAAAACAATGTTTTCTTAACTTTTAAATCAGAATAGTATGATACTAAAAATGATTTTCACTATTATAAACAACATTTCTTTAAAATGACAACTTCATTACGCATTGTATTGTGGAACGCTAATGGTGTTACTAATCACCTTCCTGAAATAATAACTTCTACAGTTGCAATAAAGATACAAATTACTACCGAAGTTACCGGATTACTCATTAACCAATAGTATAGCAAATATCTATACTAAAGAAGACTATCCACTGATCATTTTCTAGCTATTTTTACGATTAGCATAATCATAATCACTAAAGATTTCTCCTCAGACTTGAACTTACAATACGGATTGGGATCACTTCAGAAGCTACTTGGATGAAAAGTTCAGCATAGCCATTAGAATCAAAGATAATCAAGATCTCGATACTTCTACTCAATACTTGACTACTATGCTTCAAAAATCATACCTCCCCTGCACTACTGAAGTCGTTAATATCTCTTGCTCTATATGAAACCTCATTGTCGAGATAGGAGAAGTTTTATAAAATGGCAATTAACAAGAAACTTCTTATAATCGACTTGTTCACCAAGTGCATAACAGAAGCACGCAACGAATCTTTCAAAGACTACATGTTAAAAGTCTCTTCTGATGATCACACTGGCAATTAGCGAAGCATCGTAAGTAGCAGGACACGTACTTTGATTTACTAAATTGAGATTAATGATCAGCAGTGAAAACGAATGGTACGTTCGAAAACTAAATTCAGTGTTAGAAAACAAATAAAATACCTTGGAATGCACTTCGATGAAAAAGTCACATGGAGAGCAAATAGAAAAATCAAAAAATATACAGGTTACTTGGATAGTGATCTCAACTTTCTCTCTCAAACTGGTTACTCCTATACAAAGTGATATTAAAGTTTATTTGGACCTATGGGAATCCAACTGTGGGGCTGCATAAAGGCATCTCACACCAAAATACTCCAGCGGTTCTCCGCATGCTGACAAACGCTTCATCATACATCAGAAACGATACCTTTCACACAGATCTGAAAATCTCATATGTAACTAGCGAAATTAAAAAAAAAACTAAGCGCAAACGACTATGTTACTAGAACCTTAAAACGACCTTGTAAAGGAGCTGTTAATCCAGTCATTAATTGCACTAACAATATAGCGGAATTGGCCAAAGGACGTTATCGTACTAGTCTAATCAAGACTAGCGATGACTATATACCCCACGCAATGCAAAACAATTTATTTATTACTCAACTTATAGGAGAAGACTAAATATGCGAGTGAATAAAGGAAATGTATATGCCGTATATAAACGTTTTAAGTTGTTGTAATCATATTTACTAAAGCACGCGAACAAAGGCAGTTTATAGCAACGAAATCTGCTTTATTTACCTTATTTCCCTTGGAGCAAATAAATTATTACTAGAGGGAGTACTTTGCTAACAAAATAACTTAATTTAAATTTAATCGTAATCTAAACATTGGATTGTCCAAATGCGCTTATTATAAATAAATTTTTGAAATATTTGCAGATTTTGCCAATAAGCTATTTTGTTACTTGATAATTAGGTTAAAAGTAGATGATACTGTCTAACTTAATTAGGATAGTTTCTGCATGATTAAAATTGAAAAAACTAAATAATTTCAGAAATATTAGAATGATGCAGTTTTTTTTATTTTTTGAGTTGTTAGATTTGGCTCTAAATAAACTGTTGAAACAATTAAACTATTTGATAAATCATCATGTTGAAATTCTGGCCGTTTTTTGGTATTATTTATATTATCTCGGAAGAACTATATTTTAGTATGGTCAGTCAAAGACTGGTGTTGCTGCAGATAGATAATGTTACACCTCATACGGCTCAAAGAACCTGCCAGGAATTAGGAAAACTCGATATAGTCTGTCGCCGCAATCCGCCTATAGTCCTGATTTGGCACCATCGGATCACCATCTGTTCTGTTTTATGGCTCACTTTTTGGCCGGATCAATTTTGTCAACTGATAGAAAATATGAAGTCACCCTTTTTATATAAGTTTTTTGATTCCAAGATACAAGAGTGATATCAACGAGACATAGGAGACTTGGCTCATAGCTAGATGGATACTATACAAAGGTACACATTTTTACTTTTAATTTTGTGCCTCTTCGGAATCTGAAAAGTTTATATTAAAAAACGAAAAAACTTTTGCACTTCCCTAAATTTTTTCGGAAAAAAGTTATAAAGAGATGAAGGGAATAAATAGAGATGGAAATAGGAGAGAGTGGAGTGACCGAGGGGTGGGGAATTGGGAGGTAGCAAAGAGAGATTCCAAATACCCTGGCGAGTCGATTTCCCTTCATATTTTCTTTTACTCTAGGACGTTCTTGGACATTGCAACATCAGCGAATAATTATAATGTGTCGGGATAAATTTGAATGTTGAATATTATCATTATCATTACATCATTATCGTCACATATATTTAAGACGACTGTATTCATATATATGTCACAATCGAAGGTCATTGAACGTTCTTAATTTGTATTTAAGGTTTCATATATCAAATGTTACGCAATGCACGCGGGCTTTTTCCTAGTATTTTTAAATGCAGTGACTATGCTTTATTTCTTATTAGTAAAATTTTGCATTTATTGATGTGAATTTCTAAAATTTATATAAGCTTTTCACTTGTGTAAATTTCACGTCGTAAGCTACAGAAGATTTCTACTTGTGACGTGATAGGGCTAGAAAATAAATTTGCACGTATAATTCACCCTCGGCTGCTCTCAACACCCACGATTGTTTACATAACCATAAAACCACTTAAAACTCCAAATTGTTTTGCGTACACCTAGATACAGTTTTTACAGTAAGTGTATTGTGATCCTTAAATTTGAATTTATTATCTGAAACTAAAATATTTAATATAACAGGAATTAAAAAAAATTAGAAAATAATTTGTGTATTGCCGTTGCTAGCGTCTCTACAACTGTAGTACTGTTTTCAATGAAACTTTCTCTATGCACCTTGCACTTATAGCAAATTTTGAATTTAATTGAGTTTTATTCTATATTTATTAAAAGAAGAAATGACATGCCTCATCTGTTGTACATACAAATAAATGTTAATTAGGATGTTTTCCTATTTTACATGAGGTAACTTCAAAATTTGTTAAGCTGTCCTTCACCGGATAATGAATATACTAAGTTTTTTATAGTCTTTTGTAGCTAAAGCCACCGCCTCCACGAAAATAGAAAAGTTTCTGTTTTAGGGCGAAAAGTACTTTTTTGTCCTAGCTATATCAGTTTCATTATCCCGGGATTTGCGGTGTTCCTACCGGTTAGATATGAATGTCGTCAAAGCGATGGACTTGAAAGCAAACAGCGTGAAGTTAATCATGACTAACAACCGCCCGGCGTTTGCCTCTTGTAGTTTCCATGGCAGCAAAATCCTTTCAGGTAGTGGATTATGGAGCAGGCCTGGTGGGCGAAGAGAATATTCTTGAAGCTCGATAGGATCGGGAGTACATTATGTGCTTCATAAAGGCCATTTGAAAAGTTACTTATTTTGTCGCATCTGTTACAATGAGAGCCATCAGTTTATGTGAGCCGTGCGAATTTGGTCAACAAAAGTATGTATTTATGTGTTTATTAAATTAGTGCGAGGATGGATTGAGTAGTTTTTAGTGCAACAATAAATACAAGTTATAATTATTTTATAAACCTGCTTAACGAATTCAGTTTGACTTTTTTCTGGTTCTTCTATTTCCTTTTAGGAGCGATTTTGCACTATTTTTCAATAATGAAGTAACCGCTGTCATTCTGAAAAAGTAAATATTTATATGATTTTCTTCTTTTATTGGGGTATACGTTGTGAGCTATTGCGCAATTACCTAATATCTGGTCTAATCACTCCCATTACTGATTATAGCTTCACATTTTTCCATGCTTATGATGAGGTTTCTACATAATCATTTGGCAAATATCTCCATATATTTTTAATTTGAAATGAAGATTGCTACACCGTAAACACTGACTTTCCTGTGAGCTTCATTTTCATGTATGACCACGTATTTTCACTGGACTGCACAGTTTGCTGTCATGTATTGAGTCATTTTATTTTTGCAGCACCGAACTTGTTCTGTTAGAACCAAAAAAAAAAATTTTTCCCAACTTTAACAAGTATTTCTCGGGGTTTAAATTGTCGATAAGCAGAAAGAGTTTGCAGAAGCATTCCCAAACATGTACTTTTATAGGGTGCTTTACTGTATGCTGAAGAATTGTATTACACTTTCGATAAGGAAGACCATGCCCAGAAAAAGTGGAGCTAACATTGTTCCAATCTAGTTCTAAATTTTTTTTGCCCACGCTAGTTGTTTTTTCATGTGTTTTTCTTCAAAGATATCGAAAAGAAACTTTTTTGAAAAAAAGTTTTGAAAAAACGATTTTGAATCGTATTTATAGAGACTGGTATTCCTATCTTACGAAGTTCTATTTAGGCATAGCAGAGCGAATGGCCTGGATTTTCTTCAAAGAGACGTAGATCGCTTTATCCTTCTTCTTTGTAGATCGTCTACATTTTTAACCCTCAAATATTATTTTACTCACTTCTTAGTGAATTCCTGAGACTTCCGCTTATATTTTGCAGCCGCTTTATGCCTCAGTTTCGGCCGTTTTGCACGAATCACTAAAAACATGCTTCGTATAGCTTCAGGAATTTTGCACCTGTATTAAAGATAACGAATTTACTGACATCAGCAACACCATGTGCCGGCAAACTATACTACGCAAAGAGCACGAAATAAAGATCCAAACGAATTAAGACAAATGTTGCTGCGATGTCGTCTTACCAAATGATGATGGTCACTTTCTTGCCATATAGACTGTAATTAATGTTCTTAAAATAATTGTTCACTGTGTTAAATGCTGTGATAAAATTTTCTCTAACAGGGAATGTTTTAGGTCGGAAATCCTCGGAAGCCAAATCGGGCGAATATAATGAATGTTAAAATATTTCGATAATTCGATAAACGTATCTAAACTGTTCAGGTTTATTTAGTAGCGCATTAAAAATTGCACAGCTTGCATTAAGTCAAATTGTTTTAATATCCCTTGTCATCAATCTTTAAATTGCTTTGTCGCAGACTTCTATTTCTGCCGGTTTTTCGATAATCCCTTTAGCTCATTATAATTTTGGCAACCGGCATCCATTTTATTTTTAATAGACTTTTGTAGCACTACATTTTTAGTGTTTCCAGTTTTCGCATTTCATTTTTTCCAACTGTCCATGTTTTGCACCCCCCATACAAAGCTGTGTTCCATACACATATTTTTATTAGTTGAATTCTTCTTGCTAGTTTAATGCTATTTGATGTCAGCAGATGCTTCGCTTTATTGAAAGCTTCTTTTGCTTGTATTATTCTGCTATTTATATCTCGTTTACATTTTCCGTCCGTCGTTATAATCCTCCCCAGATAGAATTCGTTAACTTCTGCTATCTTTTCACCCTCTATTCGTATTCCAGGCTGTCTTTTTTGGCCATTGGAAATATATATTTTTGTGAAATTTGGTTGTAATTTCCCTATTTCGTATATATTTCCAATTAGCTCAAAGACCTTCTGTAGAGTATATTCGCTCAAGCACTTTAAAAATTCGGCTTGTGTATCATCTATTCCCGGGGCTTTTCTATCTTTCAAATCTTGTACTGCTTTGTCAAATTCTAATCTTAGTATTCTGTCTCCTTGTTCCTCTTCCTCGAGGTCTTCTATTTTTTCAATTGCGGAATCTTCACCATTATATTTTTCATATAATCTTCCAATGTACCTTTTCCATTTGTTAGTTATATCCTTGTGTTCCATTAGTATGTTTCCTTTTTCATTTTGTATCTTGTGATTCCTTGTCTTATTTTCGTTGAGCAGATTTTTTATATTCTTGTTTGCTTTTTGCATTCGTCCGCTTTAAAGATCTTTATTAATTTTATCGCAGTTTCCTGATATGAAATGATCTTTAGCTTTTTTAGCTTTACTATTTATTTTATTCTTTAACGTTCGGTACTTTTCTATATTTTCTTTTTAACGTGAGTTTTTATATTTCCGTCTTTCTTTTATCATTTCTACTATTTCTTTCGTGATCCAGGGTTTTCTATTCTGGCGTGTTTTTCTTCCTATGATTGTATCCGCAGCTTGGACTATATTTTCCTTCACCTTGTTCCATATGCTATCGTTATTCTCTACGTCTATATTTTTTCCATTTTCTATCTTTTTTTCCTCACGTTCTTGTCTTTTAATTGATCCTTTTTCTAACCAGCTATTTTCGTGTTTGTAATATTTTTAATTTTAATTTCATCTTTATCATAACCAAGTTATGGTCGATGTCCACGTCCGCACCTGGATAGTGTCTGCTGTCTTTTATTTGATTTCTGAATTTTTGCTTTGTCAATTTGATATCTTTGTCCATCCGCTATGATGTTGGAATAACGTGTTATTTATGACTAGCTTGTGTCTTGTGCAACATTCTATTAGTTTCTTTCCTCTTTCATTTCTTCGCCCTGGTTCATATTTTCCTATAATCTTGTTCTCACTTATTTCTCCAACCACTGCATTTCAGTCGCCCAATATGATCAAGTTTTTCTCACCCCTCACTTGTTCTATCATTTCATTTAGCATTTCGTACAGTTTTTCTACGTTATCATCTTCATGCTGGGAGGTAAGCATGTACGTCTCTGTCTGTTGACATGATGCTTCTTTCATTATGCGTAAGATAACCTTTATTTAGATTTATTGCTACACCTACATCTCCACAAAACTCGGCTGTGTTTATGATTCTTTGATTTTCATTCCAGAAGTCTCCTTGCTGTGGCCAGTGATGTTCGCTTATGCCTTAGATATCTATCTTTAGTCTCTTCATTTTGCTTTGATATTTATAGTAGATATAGTAGATCTTCTTTACTTGTCCCTGACCGGAGATCCGATTGGGAGACTGTTTTGAATCCGGAATATTTAACTCTGGAAGATTCTGTTGTTATATTATTATTGTTTCTACTTTATTTTGGGATGTGTTACCAATGTGGTGGTTTCCCTTTGCCTTTCGCATGATGTCCAGTTATATTGTGTAGACTAATTGCCTATGATAGGATTTCCTTTATCATCATCACTAGTATTGTGTAGTATTGTGGTTATACCGTCATTACTCGGTCTTCAGAGCCTAGTTCGTGTGAAATAGGGTACATCGGCGCAAAGGCGAGATTGACTTTTGGATGGGAGAGGCTTTGACTTATATATAATGAGTGAACGAATTTTTTTAAATTGTTAATAATATTTTCTAGGCACTGCTAATACATTGTATAATAAAAAATTGGGTACAGCATTTTAGGGTTATTCTAAATTATTTGAATTAGTATTGGAATCCATATACAGGGTAATGCATGAAGTTTAGAATATGTTATAGACCTGTGATATGAAAAATGAATAAGTTTTAGTTGAATAGTTGACGCAAATTTTTTTTAAGAACCGTAAATCATTCAATACATTAAATGTTACAACCAACCAATAACAATAACATTTTGTCTGAAATTCGATTGAATTAAGATGGTGGTAAAACTTGCCAGATTGGATAATTTTTGTGTAGTGAGCTGACCGACATGGTATAAAGTTAAACACTCAGCTAAGTGGTAGGTAAGCCCTGTTTACTGTACTTAATTAAAGAAAACGTGGTATCTGCGCGTGTTTTGTTTACTTAGTTATCTACCTAAACACTTGTAGTAACGACCTTCAAACGATTTATAGTGGATATGATTTTTTCTAGTCTCCATTTAAGATCGTCAAATACTCTCAAAACTGTTTGACAGACGTGGAGTGGGGTGTTTAAATATTTGCTCCCTCATTATAGCTAGTGTCTAATGGTGTTTGTGTAATACATTTATTTGCAAAATTGATTTTAACTCGTTTCGAACACTTATATTCTAAAATATTGTTTTCACTTTTTTCTCGCCGTCCTCCCTTGTTACACACTTTTTTGTCACCCCTAGTTCACTCACCTTCGTTTTACTTAAGGTGTTCAACTCATTTTATTAACCAGTTTCAATGTCTTACAGATGATAATCTGAAATATGATTTTGAGACCAAATAAATCGTTTAAAGTAAGATTAAATCTAGAAATCGGTTTTTTAAATTATAAAAGTAATAGAGGAAGTAAAAAATTACATAGTAAATTAAGTGAGCAATCCTGAATTTTAGGTTGTTATTAAAACAAAAATTATAGGTAGAATTATTATATTGCTTAATGTAGCACATTGTACATACTGTTATGAATAGGTAGGAAGTATTCACACACGTTATTGATCAAGACTACTTTCGAATGTTGCCCTCGGGCTTTATATTCGCCTCTCCGATTCCCCCCCCCCCTTTAATTTGGAACGTTTCGCATCACCTATATCCGTAGATTCTGAATCGCTGAGATATAGTTTTTTCTTTGTCATTTTTTGAACATAATTATTACATATAGCAAGTTTACAATTAGCACATTTGCTTTTAAAGTCTGCAAGTTAGTTTTCCAAGATTTGCTTAATTTTCGACTTATTGAATTTGTTCCTGAAAAGTTTCAATTTAAAGATTCTATGATGCACTTTTAATTTACACTATTATAGTTTGGACATGATGCAAGACTTATGAAATTTAAATTCGTTTGACTATAGCTTAGCTTATAAATAAGTATTTTAATTGACAGAAATTAGTCTTTAGAAGTTTTCTGTTTTATATATAATTTTAGTAATAATGAAATCCATTCCATTCATTTTTTTTTACAATTTCCAGCTCTTAAAATAGTAAAATACTTGTCGGTGTAAATATTTGTTTATAATTCAAAATTATTGTTTATACAAATGTGTACAATAAGCAGCATTGATTTTAATAAAGGAAATCGATCGCAGTGAAAAAGGACAATTGTTAAAATAACGAGGCGAAAAAAATGGACAAAATAGAAATGAAAGAATAAAGGATTTTTAAAAAAGGATGTAAATGAGGAACAGAACAGTAAAAAAGTGTATATAAACTGTTGGAATATTAAGAAAATGAAAAAATAGGAAAAGGTCTTGAAATATAAATATGTAGGTAGGAAACAATTGAAATAGTTAATGAAATAGATAACAATAGTATTTCAAATATTAGAGCAGAGCCAAAATAAGAAAACATGATGAAAATGAAACTACAACTAATAAGTTATCACATGTTATACTACTCTAAATATAGAACAAAGAGTAAATAAAAAGAAGTGGAAATAAAAATTACAAAAAATAATTAATACTGTCAATTTAGATATGATATATCTGCAACTACATAAAAAATATATAATTTATGGTTCAATAGAGGGGACAGCAGAAGAGGAAGTACTGGATTTTTTATATAAACTGCAAACGGTATTAGATAAAATAAGGAAAGAGAAGAAACTAATGCTGGGGAGACTGAAATACCAGAACAGGTAGACACCATAATCAAGAAATGGGCTGCATGGAAACCTATGGAAAAGAAATAATAAATACATTCAAAACTTAGAAGAAATTCAACAAATTGAAACATAGAAATAAGCAGAAATAGGAACTAATAATAGGTTCGTAGTAGCAAAATACTTTATTAAAACCCTGTAAGGTACAAGAAAGTAGAAGTAGTAATTAATAAACTAAAAATAACATATGAAAAAATATCAAGAAATGATAAACTAGTAATTTCGGCTGTTAGAAAATGAAGAACTGAAGTGGATTACGGTTGAAAGAAACAATACAAAATATAGCGGAGAAAATATGTGGAAGAATCGAATTTAGAAAACACATTAAAAGAACAAAATAGTGGAATAATGAAATAGAGGCATTAGTAACAGAAAACTGCCCGGAAAAAAAATATCCATATTAATATACAGAATGATGGAAGAGAGTATAATAGAAAGATACAGATTAAAGGAAGTAGTCAAAAAAAGAGAATTTTACAAAGAACAAGAATAAGCCAAAGGGAGGACAGAAAGGAAACATAATTGGTTAAAAATAGAAATGAGAGAAATATCAGCAACTTGGAAAGAATTTTATTTAAAAAAGTCATAAACAGAAGAAACAAAAGAACAATTACATGAAATAATAGAAAAATCAAAAGCTCTTCAAAAATTCGAACTAGCAAAAACATATGGAGAAGATAACATAGCTCCTGAGATGATTAAATGGTTAGGAGAAAAAGGAAAAGAATGGTTATAGACAATATTTAAAGAAGCATTAAATACCCAAATAATGGGAAAATGACATACTAAACGTATACAAGGAGGGAAAAATAAACACTGAAAACTACAGATCAATACAGTCTATCAGATAAAAGCGTGGCGGCTGTTTTGAAAAACCACATTTATTAATTTTTTTTATATTAATATTAATCAATCCCACCAACATCAATTATTTCTTCCCACAAGATTTTTGACGTATTCGACCGGAAGGGACCTCCAAATTTTTCGAATTTATCGCCAGAGCTGATCTAAATTACAGGGTCCAATTCTACGTAATTTTATCTTAATATAAACCCAAACATTCTCGATGGGATTGGCATCGGGCTACTAAACTGGCCAATCCAAAGAGACGACGCCATTTCGCTTCTTCCACGAGCTATATGCTTTACTCCGATGTTTCGGGTCGTTGCCTTCCTGAAGAATCCAATCCTCATCCTCTTTTACAAACCAGCGTTTTACAGTCGGTAATAAAGCTTTGGTTTGTGTTTTCGGTATTAAAGTTGTCGGTGAATAGATATAAAGTGCCGAAACCCTTTTGTGAGATACATCCCTAAACATGGACCTTGACCGGGTGTTTTACGGTTCATTGAGTTAATCTGCCTCTATATCAACCAGGAGCGTTTTATGATCGGAAATGCCCAAAAGGATGCTTTGTCGGAGAAGATTATGTCTCTTGCGCTCACGCGAGACGTTTCGCAACGTGTTTTCACTCAACAAAGGTTTTTGAAAAGTGCTTTGGTATTGTACGGTATTAGCACACAAATGCACACAAATAGTATCGTACAATATTTCGACACCTTGTTTGTGTAAAAATTCGGCACCTTTACGGAGACTCAAATTAGGATTTTTCGAAAACAAAGAGAATCATTTTCTCGGCTTTCTTCGACACTTCGTCAGAGGACCCACTGTTTGGAAAGTCATCGATATTATTTACTGGCAAATACCGGTTCGCCCACTTGCCGCGATTTTTCCATATATTTCGCGGCGATTGTACGAGTCATTTTTGGATTCTTGGGGGCTCAGCACAAAAATACAGTCTCGTAGCGCGAAGCGTAAGCAACACTCATTTTGTTTAACTTGCCAAAATATAGCTAAATCAAATGAGCAGCTGATTTGTTTGATAAAGCATTTACGACAAAGGTTCCCTTTACATTTACAAAAACAAAGTACAAGGTTACGATTAATGTGTTGCCGATAATCATCGCCACTCTTTTATCTGAGAGAATATTAGAGGGAACCAAAACTAGGACAAGCAGCTTTTAGATCTGATAATTAGACAACGTATATAGGTGAAACCGGTGATACAGAAAAACACGAAGCTGAAATATATATAAATGGAAAAACTAAATTACGACAAAATGGGCAACGAAGATATGAAAAATAATAAGACAGAAATCAATAGTAAAAAATTGAAAATAAACACTTACATTGGTATGGTCACATTCATAGGTTGTCAATATTTTGGAACTTGTTGTTTCGCAGAGAGTGTTTCAATGAGCAAAACAAATGTTGGTTTGGGGCTAAGTCTAGATTATATGTTGTATGCTTGAGGACTTCCCAGCCGCATCTTCCAACCACTTTTTGTCAACTTGGCAATGTGAGGTGTCGCATTGTCGTGTTGATGGATGATTTGACACCTGCGGTATCCTAGCTCTTTCATTCAGAATTTTGACAATTGTCGAATAGTGGCACGCAAACTAGCCAGCCAGCATCCGACATGTTATTGACAGTTTTTTTTCGATTTTATCAACGACGGCTTGACAGTCAACTTCCTATGATCACCCAGAACACCCCCTATCAGTTAATTTTTTTCTTATTTCTGAAATTTTATGAACCAACGTCCACCAGAATTAAAGAAACGTCCATCAAGAATGCCATCACCATAAGCCTTGTAAACGTTTTAGGCAGCTTCTGAAGCACTTGTGTTTGGGTTCTGTTTGCTTTGAAATTGTAATAAAACTCGAATATCTCACTTTGAGCTCCATCCAATACAAAACATTGTTATGAATGATACAAAAATTATAACACTATCGTAAAACTTAGAAAAGTTATATAAAATAGGCCGGACAAAACTTCTGCAACAATCTATTATAAAAATGAAATATGATAAAATAACAAAAATTATACTGGAAGCAGGAATGTTAAAAAAAGAAAGAGGCGGACAAAGAAGAAAATTGATAGACTAAACAAAAAGTGGAAAGAAGAAAGGAAATATTTTTAGCGAAGATAGAAATGTATACAGAAGGATCTCGATTTCCAACCGATGCCTGAAAAGGCATACGAAACAAAAGCAGAAAAGCAAGAGGAAGACAATAGTAAACGTTATATTTCAAAATAGATTAAAATTATGCAACCTGCAAGTCTTTCAATATTTTAGTGGTAATGGTCGTTAGGCACCAAAATCTGGTCAGATAAGATATTTTGGTGCTTTGACGAATTAAGGCATCTATGAGTTAGTAAGTCAATTAACTCTCGCGTATATCAGGAACCGGATTTAAATTCAGGTGACACAATTACTCATAAACCATCGTATAATATGATTTTTTTAAAATGGAACAGTATTGTCCGTTCATATATATTTAATTTTGTTTGATATCTCCAAATTTTTAGTGAAATAGTGTGTAAATAACGTAGATTGCATACGATCAGTGTACTACATAGAATGCCCATAACTTACATACTGATTAGAACGACAAAATAAAACGTTTAATCTTTTTTTATAATATTTTTAGGATTTATTGAAATGGTTATTGGTAAGTATGATTATAACGGATTTATTCAAAGTGGCCATCTTTAGTCTCTACATAAACTTTAAGATGTCCGCGCTACTTGTCTACATTCTTTGGAAAAACATTAACTACAGCTATCGGAACTTCAAAGGGGCTTCAAAGAATTAACATTAGAGTGCCTTTTTGAGCAAACTGTGCTCTCTAAAACTAACCATAATTTGTAATCTACTCTACCAGAAGGCCAATCTCCCTATCGCAAGAAAATAAGGCACAGTGTTGCTCAGACAAGTTTGAGTTGCCCGTGCTCTGTGGACGGATACGGAGTCTCGCTAAAAGATCCAAGGCTCATTTCAGAAAAGGGTGTGATTCAAAGATTTTACTATTCCTATCAAAACATCCTGTTGATACATAGCGCCCGAAGTTTGGACTCCTTTTTTCACAAAAATTAATATCAATCACTCCCATCATAACAGACTCCCCACCAAGCCATGGATGGATGCTGCATGAGGAGCTTTCTGAACCTTTGGTACTAGCTGAGATGGTTCTTTGGATGACCTAGTATATACCCTGTCATTCTGTTTGCTGAAAGATTCATCTACTGTAAAAACAATTCGCACTTAAACGACATTTTTCTCTTTGCTTTGCCTTACCTTCCTTTAAAGCATCACTAAATGTCCCGTATGTCTTTTGTAAGCATTTAGTGCTAGGCCTTGCTTAATATTGCGAGACATCTAAGTTTTGAAAATCTTCTGCATACGTAGAGGATTTTGTTTAATTCGGACACTTACGACTTTGACTGTCTCAACAATCCGTACTGAACATGGTTTTCCAGGTCTTTTACTATCCTCGACACCTCCAGTCTCATTAAACAATTTTATAGCCCGAGAGGTTGCAGGGTATTAAAAATTACACTGTTTTCAGTTCCATTCCACTCCATTGGTAAATAACCAAACTTGACAAGAAACACAATGTAACTTACAACTTTAAGACTTGACAATTGCAGCCATATATTAAAGTCACGGGTATCTGTATGCTGTGTAAAGCAAATGCAAGTTTGATTTTGTAACAGTATTTATGAGAATACTAGGTATAAAATAGAAGTGAATTATTTGCAACAAGAAAAAACCTTTCAGACGGATTATTTAACTCGCCTAAATGGCAGATTCAACTAAAATTTTTAGGAATTGCAAAGCTACTTATTGTTGAGTGTATTAAATAACAGGGAGACAAATTATCGTAATTGATCGCTTTCAATCCTTATTATAACTTTTTTAAAAGCATTCTGTAAGCAAATAATTTGCAATATCCGATAAGTTATGCGTTATTATGATAGGATACGTTATTTGCGGATGTTAGTAATACATGTTAAATGGGACTCCTTGATCGCGTTTTTTTCAGTCAAGCTTCTAACCTAATCTTCTCTATATTTGGTCGTAAGTGGTTTCATGCGTAGTGCCACTTGTTGGCGTTACATTTATAGTCGCAGTAGTACCGTCATCTCGACAGTATTAAGTATAGGTAATAGGAGGGAGCTTCAAATGAAGCTTTTTAACTGAACGCATGACTTGTGAGCTCATTTGATTCCGGGGGCTTCATGCTTAGGTTTCGGTAGTATTTGATTGTTATTTTTGAAATTTGATTAGTGGAATAAAATAGATCAACTAAGAAATTGCAAATGTGAAAGGTGCGATTAGAGGATGAAACGTAGGCAGAAATTACTACTAATTTGAATGAAACTTAACTTAAAGTTTTGTGAATTCTTAAAAGGGAAACGATTTTAAATTTAAGTATTATAGAAATGAAAGAAACTAAGCACCCTTATGAAAACAAAACGAAGAATATTAAAATTAGCATTAAACCAAAACTTTCCATATCATGTTTGAATGTTAATAGTTAATTTGACATTAACGAGGAACAATCAAATATTATAGTAGACTAAGGGAGACTTAGTCCAGGCGAGGTAGCAAAAAAAGAGTGATTTTTTAAAATAATTAGTTGCGGCGCTTTCTCAACGTAATAATTAGGAGAAAAATTGTACGAATCGAATGAAAATGTTTTGGACAAAATCCGATTGTAGGATCATTGTGAAAAAAATTCAAAAATGTGCGAAAAAAAGGTTTTTTCGGCTTTTAGACACGAAAAAAAAACTGAGTAAAAAACAAAAAATACAAAATTATAGCGCTTGAAAAGACGAATAAAATTGTTTTTGGATCATTAAAATCGGTTGATAACTTTTTGCACAAAAAAATAAAAACCGCGAAAAAAAGCGATTTTTCGATGTTCAATTACTCAGTTTGTAATTATCCTAGGAATGTCTTCCGGGGCTCAAATTATAGGGTTTTCCAACACCTTTTTAAAATTAAATATTTGTCAAAAAATATTCATAAGTTTTCGCGCAAATTTCGAAAAAGTAAAAACAGCTACTTTAGTAAAACGACCCCTATTTACACAGTAATTGTCGTAGAGCAATTTTGCAAAAAGCTGCGTGTTCTTGAAGACTTCCTCTACAACCATATCAAATTTTAAGTCGATTCCATAATAATAAGTACCTCAAAAGCGCGTCTGAAGAACGTGCAATTTTAGAGAGCGGCCGCATGGACCCACGAGCGAAGGAGAAGTGGCGCGGTGGTGGGGGAACTCTCTTTCCCGCGG
Organism: Sinelater perroti; assembly: GCA_036346155.1. Classification (NCBI taxonomy): domain Eukaryota; kingdom Metazoa; phylum Arthropoda; class Insecta; order Coleoptera; family Elateridae; genus Sinelater; species Sinelater perroti. The sequence continues at coordinate 3,354,834 of JARFIY010000276.1, forward strand.
GTGGAACGGGCGCCCGGAAAGCGATCGCGCGCGTTCAAATTTGACAAGCCGGAAAAAATTGAGATTTCTCGGGAACTACTGAACGAAAATTGATGTTTTTCTTAACTGGGGTAGCGCACTAAAATATTAATAATGAGCGGAGTGGTTATTTGACATAAAGGATGGTTATGTGCTTATTTATGTAATATTTTTTCTTTTTAATCTTATAATTACTTCTGTTTAACTTTTCAATGATTTGCGCGAAAACTTATGAATATTTTTTGACAAATATTTAATTTTAGAAAGGTGTTGGAAAACCCTATAATTTGAGCCCCGGAAGACATTCCTAGGATAATTACAAACTGAGTAATTGAACATCGAAAAATCGCTTTTTTTCGCGGTTTTTATTTTTTTGTGCAAAAAGTTATCAACCGATTTTAATGATCCAAAAACAATTTTATTCGTCTTTTCAAGCGCTATAACGTTATATTTTTTGTTTTCTACTCAATGTTTTTTTTCGTGTCTAAAATTCAAAAAACCTTTTTTTCGCACCTTTTTGAATTTTTTTCGCAATGATGCTACAATCGGATTATGTCCAAAACATGTGCATTCAATTCAGACGATGTTTTTACTTATAAAACCGTTGAGAAAGTGCCGCAACTAATTATTTTAAAAAATAATCTACGCCGCCTGGACTAACTAAAAAAGGGCCTTTGTCAGAAAAGTTTCAGGTTTACCTGTGGTATAGAAACAGAATAAAAGGGTGTTATTTAGTCATTAGATCTGTGTTTTGAATAGATATGCTTTGATAGTGTTTCCATGTAAACTTAGATGACAGGCTGTTTGCATCATTGGCGCATTTAGTTAGAAGTTACATGGGTGATGTAATGGACGATGTTCTGCGTTAAGCTAAGGAAAATATCTAGTGAAACATGGAATATAACATAGCAAACACATGGTGATGAGGCATTATTTAGAAGCCATATTTTTGAATGGCACAAAAGGTTTCGGAAGGTCAGATTCAGTGGAAAACGATTCCAGAGTCAACCGCCCTTCAACATCTCATACCGCTCCAAATGTGGAACATACATATGATAATACAGTTGCTACAAGAAGATCGTCGTGTTACTGTTTGCATGATATTAGAAGAGCTAATATAAGATCTCATTCAGCTGTTTTAAGATAGGGATTTTTATTTTTATTTTTTATCAAAACCTATGAAAATAATTGCTACCTATTAAAATAACTGTTTTATTACTCCGGACTTTATTTTAGGAAATCTTGTATGCATGTTATTACAAGGGTAAATCAAATATAAACTAGAATTCCTGGTTTTTTGCGTCGTAAGATGAACGCAGAGAGACCGAACTTCTGAGCGTTATAGGTAGGGATACTAGAAGAGGATTCTCTTATACTACTTCTCCTTTAGTCAAGGATGTCAAAACAGGAGGTACTCTTGCGCAAGTTCACTCAGCTGCTGAAATCGATAAAAAATTGAACATTTTGGACTACATTGGTACAAGCTACCTACAATCCGAACGAATTACGCTATGATTATCATTTGTTTGGGGTACTAAAAGAAACACTTGGAGGACAGATATTTAATAAATTAAAAAAATAATAATTCTGCTACATATCTGATTCACTCTCGTATCTATGAATTATGAATTGCGTTACATATAAGTTTCAATAAGACGAACTTGAATAAAACAAGTGGTTTTATTATAGTTATTTGTATTTGAAAGTATATTTTATGGAATTATTTATGGATAATGTTTGATGTTGCGCACTACGGCTGGCCAATCTTCGCTGACGGTCTCGCTTAAAACAAACAAAATTCCGCGAATGATGACGTGATATTCTTTCAGCCGTCAGTTTGTTTGCAGTTTATTGACGTACATTTAAAATTTAACATAGCTTTATGAAAAGTAAACTGTCGTTTAAATATATGCTTTCAATGATTAATTAACATAATCTTATGAGATGCGAATAAGTTAGTTGTTTCGCGAGTAGTGTGGTACGCAAAGCTGTCTCAAGGAAACCATAAGTCGTTAAGGTTTATGCTTTCCAATCAGGCTAAAAAATAATCACTTATTATACGCCGATAATTGTTTTCCATTAAAGTTATAATTTCTCCTTTAAAGTGAAAGGAATAATGGCCAATGATCCCGCCGGACGAAAATCCACACAAACGGCAATATTTTTAAAACTTATCTTCACTAGATTCTCATGGGTCTAAATCTGACATTTTTGTTGTTTACAAAGTTCTTCATCCTGAAATAGATTTTCTCATTGAAGTAGGACCAACATCTAATTATACCCTAGTCAATATATACAATTAGACCCTAGTCATTGCATAATTTAATTCTTGACCTTTTCACTGAATTGTGCTAGTAATTTATGTACATTCGACTACTCCTCTAATCTTCGGAATTACCACCCTCGTTTTCTATAAATTTGCACCATTTTTCAGGGAGTTATAGAGAAAAGCGGGTAGTTTGGAGTTAATATGCTCAACTACATTTTTAACGATATCTTTGACATAAGTAAAGCGGGTATCAACTAGATGATGTTGCAGGGATCTAAAGGGGCGAAATCTGGTGAACTCACCGGGTGTGATAAAATCTGAAAACCTAGATCGGTGATCTTTTAACGACGTGCGAGTGTATGTTGTTTTGAAGCAAAATGACTCCCCTTCTTCTCTTCTTGATAAAGGGTTTTCCAATAAGCGCGCTCGAACTTTGACATTGTATAGCGGCCATGTTGGTGAAGCTACAGCTGTCAAATTTGGAGTTATAGTAACTAATGTTGGACAAATCATCATGGAAAGTTACAATGTTGAGCAATGCGTACAAATCATTAAACTTTACTATCAAAATGAGTGCTCAGTTCCAGTTACGTTCCGTGCGCTACGTGATTTTTACGGTGCACACAATCGTACTGTTGAGTCGACTATTCGTCATTTGGTGGACAAATTCGAATCATTTGATTCAGTAAATAATAAAACAACAGCCGTACGTCGCCGAAACGCAGTCTGCAGGAAACATTGCTGCAGTGAAGGAGAGTGTGCAGGATAACCCAAGGCAGTCAATTTCTTGTCGCACCCAAAAATTTGGTCTTTTGGAGATCTCAACTTGACGAATATTGCATCGGGTTTTGAGTCTGCACCCGTACACAATTCAGTTAACCCAGGAACTGATTTGGCTTTGGAATAGTTGGAAGGGGACTCCGATTTTGGACGGAAAATCATCTTTACTGACGAGGTTCATTATTGGATGAATGGCTATGTCAACAAGCAAAATTGTCGCATTTGGGGTGATAATAATCCACATGAGACCCATCAGTTGCAAATGCATCCAGCAAAAGTCACTGTTTGGTGTGGATTTTGGTCCGGTGGGGTCATTGGCCTGTACCAATTTTTTGGTCTAAATTGGAAGATATGGATCTCAACGACAACAAGGCGGCGCTACGTGCCATACAGCGTATGCAACAATGGATCTTCTGCAAGACAAATTCCACGGCATGGCTATCTCGTGTTTCGGCGACGTCAATGCCATTAGACTTTTTCTTGTGGGGCTACGTTAAATCAGGGGTCTATGCGAATAAGCCGCAGACGATTGTTTTCTTAAAAGTCAACATAACCAATGCAATCAGTGATATTGAGCCCGATTTATGCGGTCGAGTGATCGAAAATTGGACCTTTCGGATACGCCCAGTAAAGCCGCGGCGGCCATTTGGCCTATATTCCATACATAATGTAATCGAATATTCTTTCAAATAAAAAAAAAATTAAATTATATCTCGTACACAACTTGTTTTATTTAAATTTAAAGTTCGAGCCTTTAATGAAAAACCGTATATAAGGTTTTTATGTGTCTAGTGCATTACTGCGGCGTTTATCGGTGCATAAGGTAGAAGCAACTCATGGTGTACGACGCTCTGTTGCTTCCTCCATATACACAGTAATATTTTTCTGGCGCTCTTGGATATTCGGTACTGGTAAACGATATACCTGGATAAATCTTCTATTTTCGTATCTTTAAAGGATCAAAAAATTCTTCTTAAATATGAAGAATAATAAGACTCTTGTTATTAGAAGTGATTTATTGGAAAATCCAAGAACGTTTTTTTTATAATCTTTAGCTTGCGTAGACACTTACAGGTAGAAATATCAATGACCCAATTTTTATTCTAGTTTCTTACACTCGATTTTATTTGTTATTTAGGATGTTTTCCTTCTTAAACCTGTGGAACCACTTCTTGCAGCTACTATAAGCAACAGTATCCTCTTCTAAAGTCGTACAAATCCACTGAAAAGATACTTTAACAAATGGTGGTGATGTTTTCATTGAAGCGTTCAGTTTATTGTTTGATTTGAAGAAACCCGGTTTTTTAAATGTTTGGAAAGTTCGAATTGCACTTTCGGTAGGACAATTATACATATCACTTTATGTAATGTGTAGAAAGCTTAGCAAATCGAACGCCCATTTAGTAATAAACTGTAACTATTGTTACGTGATGTGGAATAATGTAATTTTAAATCGTTATTTGTTGAGTGAATGATAAATACATCTCTAATATGACAGCCATAAGTTCACACATATGGCTGTCAAATATTAAGACATGCTTATTAGAAGACCCACTTATATGATAGGATTATTCTAGAATGGTTAGTATTATACTTAAAGCAGGACGTTGCATACCGCGATGGGAATGAAATTTCGTAATTCCCAAAAATATCGTAATTTATTTGTTCTTTTGTTTATATTTATTTTCTAAAGTTTTTTAGACACTTCACTAATTGTATTGGGCAATGATAAAGTGTATTTGCAAAAAATTATAAACTAATAGACAGACATGGAATGCGTGAAGTGGCTAGAGACGAGGACTCGATAATGAAGAAAACACGCGATGTCAGTTAATTCTTTATGTAAGATTTAATGTAGGATGCAGTTAGTGAACAACATGCTAGTAAAAGTCTTTCAACATGAGTTTGTATTTCATTTTTAGAAATAAGGAACACGAACTATTTCTATTTACAAAATGTTGACGTAAACATATGAAAACAAATATTTAAAGAAAATGAGAATCTTAAGTGTTATTTTATTGCAAGTAATGCAGTAAGGTGATTTGTAAAATGAAATGATTGTATACTAAGTAATTATTGTATAGTTTATTATTGTATTGTATGCACTTTTTTCTTTAACAGTTTTCAGTGCCTTATTTTGCTTTCTGTTGTTTTATTCTAGTTTTTATTTCCTTCTTTTAATATATAAATAAAAATGTGCGTAAACATCTTGGAAAGTTTGCTACATGACGTAGTTGTTTTCTTTAACTACGAAGATATCCAAAGAGATCTTTTCTGTTTGCTGTGCAGTTAATAGAGTTGGGGTCATTAGCCTTTACCTTTTTTAAGACAGAGACCATTGTGTTACTGTCGCTTCCAATCGGGATGTGAAAATGATTCAACAATTTTTTCCCAACTGGAAAACGTTTGATTTCAACAAAATGAAGTCACAGCTTACATAGCAAAAGATATGCTAACTGCTGTGTGAAATATTTCTTGGGCTCTTAATCTCTTAACGCGGTGGCGTTCTTTTGGGCAGCCTGCTCACATGATCTTGTCCTGTGTGATTTTTTCTATAGGGATATTTTAAGGCTGAAGTTTACAAACATCGCTCTAGGACTTTCCGATTTCTGCGAAATGCAATATGCTACTAAATCGGGTGTATGCCTCAACACATATTGGAAAGAGTAATGGATAACTTCAGAATACGATTTTAGCAGTGTATCGAAAATGAGGGACAGCGTTTGGTGGATATCCTCTTTAAAACAGATTGAACTAAAATTTCCAGTTTTACCAATTAAAAATTAATTTTGTATATTCCCTATGTTTTTCTTTTATTTAATCTGAAAAAGATTGAGGGGTTTTGTCCCACCCTGTATTTTATAACTTCTTCAGATTGCGTTCATCTTATTACACTTGAACATTACTGCTACTACAAGCTGGGTGGTTCGTGGAAGTTCTAAATGGATTCAGTATTGCTAACAATAATTCTTTGGAGTTCTTTATGATGGTATTTAAGATAGGAGGAGCTATTTACATAGCAATGTTGTTGGAGCAAGCAAATCATAACTAGGGATTATAGTTGTGAATTTTTTTCTCGACGTTCGTCTAATTGTTCACCTTATGGCCAATGTTTTCTGACTGATGCATAGACAAGTTAATAGGTTTTAACAAAAAAATGTCATTTGAAAGACGACCCCTAGAACTGTAAAAGTGTATGATATTATAAATTGATATTTGATTCTGTGTACTTTTAGACAATGTTGTTTCCTCTTTAAATAACTGAATATTGAAAATATTTTCAACTGTGAAATAACAAGGTAGATGTCCCAAAGTTCTTTTCATGGCTTTATGAATAAAGTCGTGCTGTTTAGTATGTACATAAAAGCAGCACGCTTTAAATGGGTTTTGATGTTCTACTTGACTCTGGAATCTAGAAATAGATAAAGAAAAAGCAAGATTATTTTCAGTAGTCTCAGAATTAGAGGGAATTCATTTTCTCCTAAACAACGGAAAGTTTGAGAAGATGATTATGAAGGCATTACACTTATGAAATACCATATATAGTCTTAATAATTAGCTTCCACAATTAAGTTGGTAACACTACTGTTATATATAAATAGATTATAAAAATCCATATAAAATGATAACATTGCCCTTTCCATGTGCATAATCGACGCGGATTTCAAATTAAATATTGTAGGTTTTTAATGTGTATAATAAAGAATCTGCATCTATGTGTGTCTGTCATAGAAAATTAAACGGAGATTTCTTTCCAAATTGCCTTCATACATGGATTATTGTTCTACATAATCTCCCAATTTAGAAATATATTTTTCCCATTGGATAGATAGTGTTTTGACCTCGCTATCGTTAAATAAAAGTGGTTATGATACCAGCCAATCTCATATAAACGCTTCGACAACATCGTCGTCAAATCTCTTTTCTTCAAGTATCTTCAAATAATTGACAGTACAATAAGTTAGGATTGCGAGAAGCGTGGGTGTTCCAGTGTGTTTCAGAACAAATCGTCAATTTTTGTGGAGTTTGTGCAGCTGCATGGGACAGGATGTTGTAAAGCAGGATAACGTGTTGTTTGATATTGCCGTAGGTTATTCCGACCTCAGAAGCAATTTCAGCAATTGTTAATGGGTGTTATCTCGAGAAGGCAGTGAACAATACGAATATAATCTTCAGCCGCGCTGATTCTCGGGAATATCGGTGATCTTTCAAATTTATCTTTCCCATTTTCTCAAAAATTACTTATACTTGAGTTTTCTTAACGATGTTGTCTCCGAATTGCGCCTTAAGTATTCTCAAAATTCTAGACGGTTTTACGTTCTTTGTTGCGCTGATATCGTGATACTGACTAAAGAAGCGGAAGTGCTAGGAACCCTACGGAGGGAACCTCCTTTAGACATCCCTACCTACAACGTTCAGAGGCCACTCTCTTCTCCGTTCATCTCATCACGCGTAAAAAATATTTTTGTAAGTTAATTACATGTATAGCGTTTTTAAAAGCTGTCTCAAAATTAACGCAGGATTTAAATTGTGCACTTTGACTTATTAAATTATAGTTTGTAGGACATCCATTATAGTTAATTGATAAGACATATGTAGAAGCACGTAACACATTTCCAGTATAGGAAATTATACACACGAAACGACTAGGCAGAATGGTCTAAATATTTGAACAAACAGATTCAGTTATGAACAACACTAGATCATCTGCCCCTATACTAGTCAATCAGCTGTAAGAGATGGGGTGGCTGAGTGTCCCCAAAAATTAGTTTGTTTGGTTACTCGGTATTTTGAGACCTACTGGACAGCAGATTTGGGCTAAAGGTCTAAATTTTTATCAAGGTTTGTAATTGACTCAAGATTTGTGTATTTATTGGAGAATCTTCGATTGGAGATACTTCGAAAATCAAGGTTAGAAATGCACTGGCCGTCAATAGTGCATGTTATCATGGAATGATAGAGTTTTGTGACTTCATTTGAAGGGAATGGCTTTGAAATACATGTGGTTTTAGAAAGATAATGCCATTTGTAATGAAAATTTCAAAATAATAACTATCACTGAATTGAAGAGAGAAATTTGAAATTTTATCGAAGAAATTAAGTCTCAAATATTCGAAAATGTTATTAAGAACGAGTGTAGAAAATATGTAGTCAGTTGTCAAATGTTTTATTCTATTGTTTTACTATTTTTGGTGTTAGTTTTTATATACCACGTTAATATTACTAGTTTTCCATTTTTCTTTTTCAATTTCCCCTTTATCTCTTACTAGCAAAAAGGCCCGATCCAAGGACGGACAACCCAAGCTAAATATTTGGTTTGGAGTTTTGTCGAGAATTGAAGAAAAAATGAACCAATAATCGTTTTATCAGCCATATCTAAACATGATGATATTCGTTCGGCTATAGTCGGTTTAACATAAATCAAAGTTATGCCACATGCGCTTACTAACGGCAAGAATTGGTTACGTAGTGCATGAAACACCGATAGGTGGCGCAAACTGTTTAAATACTTTATTATAATATATGTTTTGATCTATAACAGGTCAACCGTGACCTAAATCGAAAATCTAAATGCGAGGTTTGGCAACAAACCGGTTCGAATGAGGTATTGACCTTTGAAATTGGTTCATAAATGTAGGAAAAGTTGCAATGTCAGTTACAAACACACATAGTTACATTTTTGCAGTTTTATTGTCTCTTATTCTGGTGTAATTATTTTTTAAAGTTATTGTTAGACGAATTTATTTGGTACAGTATTTTTTCCTCTTGTAGGTTTAGCTTACAAGTAAATGTGGTTTTGGTTGTTGTCATAAACAGCTTAGGTACCTAATGGTTAACTTCCGAATTTAGTTACTTAAGCTTTGGTTCTTTCCAATTGATCACAATAATTTCCATTTAATAACATTGGTCTTTGGGAGGCCTCTTTTAATGAGAATAACACTATATACCCCATACTTCTCATATTTTTTTTTATTCTCGGCTCTAGTTTTTTTTTTGAGAACCATTAGGAAACTTGTAATTAATTTATCGCGTTAAAATATAGTAAGAACTCTAGCATATACGCATTTAACGTATCGATCAATATAATGAATGTTATTATTCAGTATTTTTCGATTGAATAATTAATGAGGACGTAAATTTAGAGAATTGCAGGTATAAAATTGTAGCACCAAATGCTCTTTAAAAATTCATTATTTGATGTACTGAGTGCTTACTCGTATTTTTATTTACAGATATACGATAACAATCCCGAAAATGTGGAAATCTTCGTGGACGAAAACTTCGAGGCAGATCTAACCGACGATTTGGAAACTACGATAAAGAAGAAGTGGGAAAATATTGTTGGACCGCAATCGGAGATTGTAGTGGCGCATATTAAGAAGTTGAAAGGTTTGGGCATTAGTCTAGAAGGCACTGTAGATGTAGAGGGCGGCGTGGAGTTGCGGCCGCGTCACTACATCAGGTCGATTTTACCGGATGGGCCCGTGGGGCAGAACGGCAAACTGGGTTCCGGCGATGAGCTGCTAGAGGTGAACGGGCAGAAACTGCTGGGCATAAAGCACGTGGAGGTGGTGAAAATCCTCAAGTGCCTGCCGAACACCGTTCGCATCGTCTGCGCGCGCAAAAACGACGAGAACCGCGTGATTAACACGTCGCAGGAGAGAGAAGCCTTTGAGTCCAGGAATATTTTGGGAGGCAGTTTGAAGAATCTACTTCCCCAGCCAGAGCAGAAACTGCTGAAGGCACTCAGTGATACCAGCATAAACACTTCCAGCACTGCTACCATCACCGACGAGACGAATCTGCAGAAGGCCAAATCGAGATCGTTGGAGAACACCAATTTAGCCATGTGGTCTGACAGTATAGAGTTTGTGGATCTTATGAAAGGTGATCGAGGACTCGGCTTCTCAATACTCGACTACCAGGATCCTCTGGATTCCAAGGCTACTGTGATTGTGATTCGCAGTTTAGTTCCTAATGGAGTGGCAGAGCTTGATGGGCGTTTGAAACCAGGCGATCGCTTGATATCGGTTAATGATAAGGTAATCAAAAATGCGACTTTGGATCAGGCGGTGCAGGCGCTCAAGGGCACTCTCCCTGGTCAAGTTAGAATTGGAATTTCAAAACCTCTTCCTCTGTCTAGGCCTAGTGAATCACACAGTAGTCCAACTATGGGTTCATAACTTTTGTTAATTTAGTGTGTAATTAGGGAAGTGCTGCATTGAGATGGAATTAGTGTAAGAACGAAAAGCTGATAGAATTTTCATATCATGTAAATAAACCAAACAATTCAAAAACTATTTTAACTAAACACCGGTATTCTTACACCAGTTCCATCTTGGATAATATGATGAAAAATTTGTTAATGATCTGCTAATAAGTGTTGTGTTGCTTCCAAAATTCAGATTCACAGCTCATTTGCTGCTTGTTTGCTGTAATATATTAACCAACAGGAGACTAAGCAGATCAGTAGCAAAGATTTTGCTCGTTAACTCCAAGTCATCCACCAGCTATAAAAGTTTTCCATATAATTGATAAGTAATGGATATGTAGCTTTTATTTCTGTACATTTTTTACATTACAATCTGTCCACGAAAACGTGTTGTGAGGTCTGCATCGATTCTCCCAAGTATAAAATATTTATAGCAAGCACACATTGTATTTTAACTGCCTGTCAGGTCTTAGATACATGTTGAATATTCGTTGTAAGTATGGGCTTGCCTTTGCATGATTTTATGTATTTATAAGGGCACAATTTAGCTGTTATTGCTTATTAAGGCGTTCAGATTATTAATATTGCATAAATGTACTTGATTTTTAATGTGAACTATAAACAGGGTTATTTGGATGATCTCTGAGGGGAGTCCTACTGAACTAGAAGCAAAATTGTCTCCACTATTGGATCGATCTACAATGAATCTCAGAATTTCTAGTCAGCCAACTGAGGATACAGGGACATTAGTGTATCGCATAAATTTTCACATGCACTTTGAAGCATGGAAGTTTCTGAAACTGCTGAATTTTGTCCTACAAAAAATTAACAATCATGTATAGACATAATGCACTGGGATGTATGTTAACTATATGAAACTGCCCGCTGTTAAGCAGTCAATTTGTATGTGATTCTTTTCTGTCTAGCTTTTGCCTCAATTCAGATCGAGTGTGAGATTAGGAAGAGGGTTGCTATTCATTGTGACATTGGCTGTGGAAGTGCTTGACGGTTGCCGTACACAGTTCTGTTATATACAATATAACCTTATTTGTAAATAAGACAGGTGATAATTATGTGCAAAACATGGAAGCACATATTAAGTCAATATAACGCTCTCTAGAGCTAAGCGCTTGTAACTTGGTTTATGGTTGTGCATTTAAACGTAATGGCAGTTAAAAGCCTTAACGAAATATTGATTGTGCTAGAAGCCGAGAGTGAGAACCAGAGAAGGAAGGATATGTAGAGAATAAATAAATAAAAATTATAAAATATTATTAACAAACATTGCTTTTAAATTTTATCTATTTGGTAGTATAAATGTATACTTATATACAATTTCGTAACATTACAGTTATGGCTATTTTATTAACTATATTTGCCTTAATTGATAAAAGTATATGTTGCATTTAGATCATGTTCTTGAATGTGTATAGTTATAGCTTAATTCAAAGATAAACTGAAATCCTAAAGCAAAAGCAGGCATTGATAGAGGTTGCCAAGAAATGCATTTCCTTCCTTAAATGTATTTTAAATGTGTAAATAAGCGAAGTATTAGCACAAAAGTTGTGATTAGTTGTTTAGCCATTCACTCTAGTCATTTTTGTCAGTTCCCAGTTCTCTGTTTGCTTAGTCATTTATTCTGCATTTAGTATATTTTTGTAATTACATTTGTTCAATAACTATAACTCACTTTGTTGTAAATAAAGCATATGAAAGTACACTTGCGTTTCATCTTCTCCTTTAAGACAAATTTTCAGGAACAAATAGTAGTTCAATGTTTTTGTCTGATGATTGTTGAATAATTAAATTGGGCAATAGGTAAGAAAACAAATGCTTCTAGTAATTTCATAACAAGAGTTATCCGATATTTTTACGAAATTATTAGACTTTGAAACCTTGTGAAAAAATTACTTGTATTAGATGGCCCAGACTGAGCAGACATATGCAAATTAAGTCATAGAGGATGGGTGTTTTTGTTACATTTACTTTATTACAAGCTCTTCTGTTACAAAAAGAATCCAAATCTATGAACCATTATAAACGTGTATGTACTTTATTTTCAAAAAAACTTCTCTACTTCTGTTTTATTAGACCTTGTTCTTCCAGGTGGAAAATAATTCTTTAATCTGTTTTTTAGGTTTACTCTGGATGAGATCATAGATTTAATAGAAAGTCTACAAACCACAAAACTGCACCTGTTGATGGAGCTAAGATGAGCATAGTGGTAACAGAAGACGTCTTGGGGCAGGAAGGCTATCAGCAATGTGTAAGGTGCAATTAACTGAAGATGATCCTTCTGTCCAGTTTCATAACAGTGTCAAAAAAAAACTTAAAATACTGAAAAGCTATAAGCTAAACTGGTACTTAACTATAAAATGACTTGATTCGCAGTCAAAAGCTGCCAGTCTGCATTAGGGTATTTTGAATTATTTTTTATTCTGAATTTCTATTGATTGTGCATGATGCGTCTGAAATTTTGCAAAATAACGTCAGATTATAGATTCGAACAAATTCTACATGTAATTCATATTGTTGATAATTAGCAGATTGTTAAAAATGGTTGCTTATATAAGATCCACTATAATGTTGCTAAATTAGAAATTTAAATTGTATATTTTGATTTGTAACTTTCTGTAAATGGTACCACGGTCCTGTATTATGGGAAATGATACATATGAATAGATTCTTAATTGCCTCTGAACTTTACAGGAGGAGAAGGACCCTTCTGAGGAAGCAAGTAAATTTGGTCTTCATAGAGATGTAGTTGTGAGACTTATAGAAACGATAGAATTACCCTCTAGCCAAAGACGAAATCTAATTTGATTACTATATTAAGCTGCTGGAGTCTTTGATGGTAAAAGGGTATGTAGCAACGGGACTATAAGAAGTAATCATATAGAAAAAACAAAGAAAATGCAAATTTAGCAACCAAAAATGCAACTGTAACAAGTATATAGAGGGGAATTGATAAATTTGACCAACTATAACGTGTCTACAAAACGTGCATGACACGGAGGAAGTAGTGGTGACCTATTTCTGCAATTTCCTCGACGTGTGTATTGTAGATGTTTGGTTGCTACTGAAAAAAACAACAATCTGATAACTGATGCAGCTCTCTATTGAAACTCAGGAAAAATAACTCTGTTGCAAACCAATGGGATGTTATCTTCAAGGGGAAGCATCTGTGCTCTCCTGATAGCAAATTTAGGATTTAGTGGAAAGAACCATTGGCTGGAATGTAATGAAACAAAACTAAAGACGTGTACATTTCGGGAAATAATAAAATATACTTGCATTTGAATTTGAGTAGAACGAATATTACTATAAGACGTCTAAGTTTTGTGAATTGGAATCTTAAACCTGAATGCGAAATCGAACTGTTGTAACTTGCTTTTAATCAACAAATTCTTTATTTCATTGCATGTAGAATAAAACAAGTTTATTACATTTTATGAGAATGAAAAACGCCACAAAGGTATAAATTATAAAATATTTAAGATTTCGTCCACTAATACGCAAGTTGGACAAACTTTTATAATTCCTTATGATAACACTAATTTTGTTTTAGAAAAAGTCTAGATCTAAGTTGATTACATTTAAATTGAATTGTTTAAAGGGTAATAATAAAAATGATGACTTCAACGCTTCACCATGAAAAGGATAAAATAGGGTTTTGTCGAATTAAGTTATTTGCCCCCAATTTGTTTTTCTCTTACCTTAGGTGTTACTGAGTCTGCCATTTTAGATGATTGAAGGTAGGAGGGACTTTACACGTTACGTTCTAAATACATATTTATTTTTTAGTCTAGAGAATTAACTTATGTCATTTACACATTTATTCTTTCTGCTCAAACTGATATAATTTTTGTGGTTTATAAGGTTTAGCAAATATTATTCATATCATTGTGCTTAAAAGGTCTTTCTACTCGAATCAGAGGTTCTTCCTTCTTTTTCATAAAAACATTTGTGAAGTGTACAAATTGTAGCACCAAGATGAAGGACGATTTTGAAAGAGCTTTCATTTAGGGTTCTAGGATGTCTTGGCGGAATTGTACCAATTACTTAATTTGGGCATTAAGTCGACTAGCAATTTTGTTTTGTTATTTTGGTTATGATTATTTGGCGGCCAACAAAGCTAAGGTTCTTAAATATAATTTTGATTTTAGATGATAAATCATCCGATTGAGATTTAAAATAATTATTTTTTAGATATCAAACTCCAGTTATGATTCGCTTTTAGATTAGGTTTTCGAAATTTGTTTACAATACACTGAAAATAGGATAAGATGATGCCAGGTGGACTGATCAAGATACCACATATTAAGCTTAATAACAGACTGTACTTGGACAGTCTGAAAAGTTTTGAGCCTCAACATGAAGGTGACCCTACTCGTCAAAACCATTCTGCTACTATAATCTTAGATGCTATGAAAGATATCTGTAAAAATTTCAGTCATTTTGGACGCTTAGTTGTTGTTTGGCAGTTGTTTCTATTAGTTGATGTTGGTCCTTTTGAAAAATGGAAATAATCGAATACCTTGCCGTAATTAAGTGCTTGCATTTGAAAGGCAATATGCCTAGGCAAATTAAAGCCGAGTTAGATGCCGTTTACGGAGATTCTGCCCTATCATTTGTCACGATGAAAGGATGGGCAGCTGAATTTAAACGTGGTCATACCAGCTTGGCTGGTGCTGAGCATTCGGGGCGGTCAACAACTGCGACCTCTACCGATAACA
The DNA here is from genome assembly GCA_036346155.1 of Sinelater perroti. Taxonomy (NCBI): domain Eukaryota; kingdom Metazoa; phylum Arthropoda; class Insecta; order Coleoptera; family Elateridae; genus Sinelater; species Sinelater perroti. The sequence goes on from JARFIY010000276.1 coordinate 3,369,850, forward strand.
TCGAAAAATGTTCACTAAATGGTACTGGACGACCCTCGAATTAAGGTTAGAGAGATAGCAGAGACTGTGGGCGTATCGAAAGACCTCGTTTGTCATATATTGACTGAAAAATTGAGATGAGAAAGGTCTCGCGTTTGCTCACTTTGAACCAAAAATTTATTCGAATGAACGTTTCCGAGGCCCTGCTTAAGCGGTTTCGGCGAAACGAATCGAACTTTTTGCGTTGATTCATCACTATCGATGAAATTTGGGTCCATTATTGCACTCCTGAGACGAAAAAATGGACAAAACAGTGAACTGAGAAGGGTGAACCTGCTCCAAAAAAAGCAAAGACGGTTTCATTTGCGGGGAAGGTGATGGCGACGGTTTTTTTGGGGTAGTCAGGGAATTCTGTTCATCGACTACTTAAAAAAAGGGAAAACAATAAGGGGGTTGTACTACGCATCGTTATAGGGCCAACTGAAGGCAGAAATTGCTGAAAAACGTCCCCATTTGGAACGAAAGAAAGTGCTTTGCCATCAAGACAACGCGCCAATTCGCACCTTGGCGGTTGCTATGGTCAAAATTAACGAATTTTAGTTTGAATTGAGCATATTCACCAGATCTGGCTCTCAGCTTTCTGAATTCAAAATTTGGCTTGGAGAACAAAGATTTTCATTAAATCAATATTTTGCAGAGCAAGACGCCAACTACTATTTGGACGGGTTAAAGAGGTTGGAGCATCGCTGAAAAAAGTGTATAGACTTAAAATGAGATTATGTTAAAAAATTGAATTGAATTTGACATAAAAAATATTTGTTTCTGTGTTAGGCTCAAAACTTTCCAGACTGCCCATGTAGTGTCTAGATGAAGGTCATGCTTCACATGAACTACTTTGTTGAATGCCAGTGTGTGTAGGAAAGGAGAAGCGTAATTTTGCTGTAAAACCCCTGCAGTAAGGAAATATTTCTTATGAAAAGTATTGTATTACACTCAATACTATTAACGCCATTCTTAGCATTAATCTTTGTCTTTGTTCAATATAATTTTGAAATTACGTGTATCGCAGTTTCACAGCGTCCAATGGTCTTTACGGCAAGTTAAGTAGGACCTAACTAGTTACTGTTTTTCAAACTTGCTAATTTTTGATAAATATACCCAAGGGGTGTAGGGATGTGTCGGAGAGGTAGCACCTTTTATTTCGAACGGTCACTCCAAACGTTATAGACGGGCGGAGGTTCGGATAACTGGTCCTCACGAGACACCCAACTCTCACTTGATGGCTCCAAGCGCCACACCCTGGTACACTGTGTTGACCCACAGGCTAAACCAAGTGAGGGTAACCAGATATGGTGAACTAGCAGCGTCTGACCCAGAGTGGGCGGCTGCAAACAGCGTCTGTATCCAGAGTGGACGGCTGTCACTAATACCAACCCGTCTGGCCAGCGTGGTGAGTTATGGCCAAAAACCCCCGTTTTAAAAAACAAGCGGAGGCTTATGTCCAGGAGTGGACCGAGAAACGCTGATGAAGAAGAAGAAGATGCCCAATAGGTAGGAACTTGAATGAAAACACGAATATCACTATAAAAACCTAGATCAAGAAACTAATCTGTTGTACTGTGTTAGTAAATGTATATCATTATAAGAGAATGTTGATGTTTTAGTTATTTTGGTCACGATATTGAAATATAATTGCTAAAACCAGAAGTAGCCACGCACTTCAGAACTTTGAATCTTGTTCAGCATTGGGATGAGATTGAAAAAGTTTAAAAGGTACGTAAAGAAACATGAAAACTGCTTAAATTAGGGGAATTGATTATTGTTTTAAAAATAGTATATGAGCGTTGGAAGTTATGCTGACTCGTCATACTAAAACAGCTTTAATGTCTATTCTAAAGATAAAACAGCAGCAATGGCTACATTGTATTGTTATAAGAGAACAAGTAAGTGCATGTAGTTAAATGGCACTTACCACTCAAGATCATAATGTGTTTTGGATGGTACTATTTAGTCACTATTTAGTTTAGTCAGTTTTCAAGAAAATGATTGAAGCAGAGGAAGCCATAAGTTTAAAAACACCAGTTTTCTGAATGTTGAACGTTAGTGTAATGGTATGTAGTTCCAGATACCATATGAGGTTGTACGAAAGAAATTTCAAAACTTGTGAAGTAACTTAATGGTCAAGATGTTCGTCAATTCCACTTCTTGCTACTTACAAGTTAAACTTATGACACTGAAAGAGTATTGTGCAACTGTTAAAGCTTTATTTGATCTAACAGCTAAAGTACATTTTACCTCAGAAGATATTCAGCAATCTATCTAGATAATCTGTTGGAGTCGAAGTGCAAAGCATTAACGGGAGTTGGCCCGTGAAACCATAACATGAGTGTTAGTGGAGTTGCAAGTGTTAAATGGAGAACTTGTTAGTAAAACCAGCGACGCATTAATGCTTTGCGTCCATATATCATTTATTCAATACTGGTTTATGCTTATATTATACATTCAGGACTTTTACATGGACTACCTGGGACACTTATTAGAGAAAAAACTATTTTGAGGTGGATTATCTTGGGTTAAGTCAAGTCAGAGTCATTATTCTTTTGGTTGCCAGCTGACTGTATCTTGTATAGTTAATTCATTTATTTCTGATCAACTGCCCCAGTTATGAGGGCTGAAGGAAAATGAAACAAACGTTAGTAGAAGAGAAAAAGCTTGCAGACATATGTTTACCAATACCACCTAGGAGGACAAAAATGTTTTGTTAGGAAAATCACGGGATGGAGGCAACCGCTTGCTTATGTACGTAGAACGAATGATGTCCCGTGGAGGACAAAATACTAAATGGAACTCAGCGTAAACTTGTGAACGTATGTGAAAACTTAGGTCATCTGGTTATTGTTGATTACCTTCCTCATTAGGATTTCAAGAAGGCGAATGAAATTAAAGTCATCTTTAAGGCTGCTGTTACTACACCAGGAAGCAGTTTAAATGATACGCTTGCAATATACAATAAACGATTTCCTGGCCAAATAGCGCTCCTATACTGTTGTCTTTACTGTCGGCATTTTGAAGATGTCTCGTAGCATTAAAGAATGCTGTGTATTTTTTGGCGTAATTTGTTGAACGTTGAGGCGGTTCAATACCGCCTGTTAACAGAAACCTTCGAACATTTTAGCAATTTGCATACGATGAGTACGATAGATCTGTCTTGATTAGTCAAAGTTACGGCTCTATCAACGTGTTGTATTGTCACGGATTGAACGTGTTGATAATCCTACTTGCAGTACTAATCAAAATATTTTTTTAGAGTTTCTGAACACAATGGTAATTGGGATCTGTTCTACCTTCTCAATTACAGCTAGATTGGGATGACTATTATAGGCAACTTAACTTTTATTTTAAACCTTCACCGACTTGGTTTGGGATATGAAATAACTATGGGGCTTTCTGTTATCTCAATAAATGTATTTGTACAGAGGTAATATATCTTTGTGTTGATAACAACGCCATTGTCTTTGTTTTGAAGATAAAAGTTACGTCTCTAAGAATTGTTATTAATTTGTCGCAACTAGATATTTATGCAGCTATGTTGCTTTCCAAGATCATGAACAAAGTGTTGGTGTCATACAACTTATAGCTCATTATAATGCTAATTCGTACTTCAAGTGATTATCTTGTTTCTCTTGCGGACGTTGTTATATAGCGAATCAAATTTTAAAAATCAATAAAAGACTCCCTATAGCTATTTGATATTATACTCCAGCAGAAGACAATCCTGCAGATTACTAACACTAAGTTAGCTATGAAAATGTAAACAGCGGTGGCTAGGATATTCTATACGGTGTTGAAGCGTGGACACTCACGGATGTTATGCGAAAAAAAGTGGAAGATTTTGAGATGTGGGTGTACAGAAGAATGTCAAGGATATCCTGGAAAGACAAAATAAGAAACGAAGTAGTACTGCAAAGGATGCGCGAGAATGTAGAGGTACTGCAGACAGTGAAAACTAGAAAGTTGGAGTATCTCGGACATATAATGAGAAATGTGGCTCAAGAACTTACGCCAATGGTACAACAAAAATAATCGATCATTGTTCCTAGCTGCTGTGTTGAAGGTTCAAGTCGCCTTCATGATCGCCGACCTTCGATAGAAGATGGCACAAGAAGAAGAAGAAGGTGGCTAGGAACTTTATGGTTAACAAAATCAAGAAATAAATTGCAAAGTATCAAACCGAAAAATAATTACGACCCTTCAAAGTTGCGGATGTTCGTATAGTATCTAAACTATGATAAATAATGAAAACCCCGAACTTTAAGAATACATAAAACAACGAATTTACTTTTCAATAGTTCGGCTCGCGCATCGAAGCGTAGTGGACGTGTGCGAGCCAATTTTACCTGCGATATCGCAGCAACCGAGCCAGGGCCTTAAGGTCAAGCGTATTTATTTATTTATCAATTTAATATTAATCAGGCGGGTCAGCTAATTGATTTGAATTTAAAAGTTATGTCTAGTAGTTAATCTTTTAACTTAGCATAATTTATACAGTGTATATTTAAGGTTCGATTATTCATATAACAATAATTCTCAATCTTTCGGGGTTGAGTAATAATTATCATAGAGAGTTAATACATCTTGGGTATCAATGAAAAGCGAAAATTAGATCAATTCACACCTATTAATGAAGGGCTACGTTTGGAATCATGAAGATCTGATCAGAAGCAATCCATATTACCCTTTATCAACGTAAGGCACCACGACAAAGAATGCCTTGCCAATGATATTGCAAAACGAGAACAAATCAATTAAAATTCCACCAATATTTATACACAACGTTCACAACCACCAAGAAATAATTAAAGACATAAAAAATATCACTGATGATAGGGAGTTCAGCACTGCATGTAGTAATAAGTATCTTAAGGTTATTTTAACATCAGCTAATGACTTCCGTGTACTAATCAAATTTTATCTTGGCAATTCAATTCAGTTTTACACTTTTTGTGACCCTAACGAAAAACTACTTTCTGTAGTTATAAAAATGCGCTGTTTTCTTTTTTTTTATAGAAATTAAAGAGGAACTTCTAGCAAAAAATTGCCAATAGTAAGCGTCACTCGACTTCTAAACAAAAACAAACAACCAATACCAATCGGTGTAGTTATCCTAACTGCAAACGAACCGATAAAAAACTTTTTGAAATAAAAACAATTGTTCATTCGATCATAATAGTGGAAGTTTGAAGAAAATTAATCTAACAACATTCCACAATATCACAGATGACAAAGGTTTGGCCATACAAACTATTGCGTTGCTAAACCAAGATGTGTCAAATGTAATTTAGAGCTCCCGTATAATTTATGTGAAAAAAATCCTCTGACTCTCCTAAATGCTTAAACTGTAGAGGAGACCATTCAGCTAGTTACAGGGGCCGCTCCCACCACCTAGAACTGCTCAATCAATGTGCGTTATTAAGAAACTACCGGACATTACTTAATCATTTAAGAATAGCCCGAATATGACACTGAGCCAAGCAGCACAGTTTAATTGCCACCAAAAGTCTGAATCTTCCCAACCTCCTCAGCCTTCCAATATCGACACAATCTTAAAATCTCTTATAAATTATTCCTTTCCTGCCACAAATGAAATCCTTTATAATAACATATTTATTACCCAACATTATCAATCAACATAATCAACTCTCAGCAATATGAAAATTAACAATTCTAAATTTTATTTATAGCAAGGTATAATGTGGATATCGCATGCGTCACCGAAACCCATCTGAATGGGAAATATTTATAATTAGCGGCTACCGGATTTATGGAAATGACAGCCGTTTTTATCAAAAAATAATTAGAGAATACTAGGCCTAATGAAGTTATTATAGACCACATGAAAACGATTACCCTTACCATAAACTCCAGCAACTTTAAATCTATTCAAATTACTACGGTCTAGAGGCAACCTAACAAATGTCTCTCAGACGTAGACATACAAAATATATTTTTATCCCAACGGTAACAAACTGAACATCTGGGCTACAAAATATCAGTTTGAAACACACGCACCAGATGAATACACCTATGTCTGTCCCTACAGACATGACCATCAACCCTTGACATAGTGATATCCAAAAAGCTGCATATTCCTATTCAACAAATTGTAATACCAGAACTAAACTCAGGTCATCTCCCTGTATTCATAACATTTACAACAATTACATCATCCTTTAGACCCTCACCTCCACGCCTGATAAAGGGACATGTCAACTGAGAATTTTTTCAGAAGAATCTAGATTCGCAAATTAGAAATACTACCTAAATACACGACACAAAACAAGTTGATACAGCAATTCTAACTTTCACAGATGCAGTAAAGAACTCTGCGGAAACGCGACTAAAGATAGAAAAATGAATAACCTAAATATTCCACCAAACTACATATTAGATTTAATCAAACAAAAGAGCCAAGCATGCAGACATTGGCAAAGAACTAAAAACTTTCGCATTAAAAATGAACTAAACAAACTAATATGCCAAATCAAATGAGAATTGGACAAATTTAGAATATTCACTTACAGAAAAAATGTTGAGCAAATAGAACCAAGTAGCATCAAACTATGGCAAGTCATCCAGAACATTACCAGGCTACAAGAAGTAATACCAACAATTAAAACTATTAATGCCACGTACACATCTGATTAAGACAAATATAACTTGTTCGCTGAACATCTCGAAACCACGTTTATGGCCACCATTTCTGATGAAAATAGACCTCATACAATCCGAACAGTCTCACATATCGAAAATCACATGCCAATCCTAACCGACTTTGACAAATCCGCTTCACCATCTGAAGTAAAATATTATATATGCTCATTGCCCTTTAAAAAGCACCAGGACACGACCTAATACTCCTGTTCCCTAAATCTGGAAAAAATAAATTTAATTGCAATTTCTACCACCCTATTATTCTTAAGCGTATGAATTCAGTACTGGATGAACATCAGATAATCCCAGTTGTACAGTTTGGATTCCAACAAGAACATTCGACAGTTCAACTCCACAGGATTGTGGAAATCATAGAATAGGGCATATAAGCAAAAAGTATACTGTTTCCGCCTTCTTAGACATCAAGCATTCGATAAAGTATGGCTGGAATGCCTAAAACATAAATTACTTCACTTACCTATCCCAAAATATTTGACAGATCATTCGCAGTAAGGATAAACAACGCGATATACACTACCAACGTAGGAGTTCCACAAGGTGGCGTTCTTAGACCTACACTCTTCAATATATACATGCATGATATTCCCAAACTAGAGAATAACAAAACTGCACTATTTGCTGACGATACCTTCGCGCAGCTATTTAAAGTCTACAGATCGCAGTTAATATATTTAATAAATGGCTTAACAAATAGTGCATCACTCTCAACTCAATTAAATGTACAATTAAGATTTTTACGCTCAGAAGAATACAGGAACAGCACAGTATTTGCATATAGGATAAGCTAATTTCTTGGACTTCTAAAACCGAAGCTGTGAAATATCTAGGAGTTTATTTGGATACCAGATTAACTTGGAGTTATTACATTAATATGAAACTTAACCAGGGATATAATCGATTAAGGTTATTATATCCATGAATTAACAAAAATACCCCATTGAGAAATGAATGTACCTTACTGCTATACAAATTGCTTTTTCGATTAATTATAACGAACATTATAACTACAAAAAGCTACAGATATTTCAAAATAAGATCATACGTATCTCGACAAATGTTCAATGATATATATATATACGTATCCACCACAAATTGGGAATTTGCACAAATGAAGAATTTGTCCGGAAAACAACGAAAAAACGTAACTAAACTTCACACAAGTAATAATAGTGTTGTGAAATAATCAGGTATGAAAAATATTCACACCCGTCTCAAGCGAAGATTACCCCAAGATATACCAAAGCTCCGAAGACGACGGTGGTACTGGTAATGGGTAAATGGTGATTAATTTGAGGGACTCGTAGCCTTACATGACATTCTAGTTACCTTTCAAAATATACTCTAAAAACCATGTATAACCTTTGTTAAATGTTGAGCTGGATACCGGAATAAAAAAAAACTTGACATTATAGTTAAAAATTCTTATGACTACAATAAATTTTAGAATAGCAAGCCAAGATTAATAAAAAGCCGGCTGAGGAAGTTGAATACTTTCTGGATGACGACGTTATAATTTGTCTAGTCGGGCCGCTGTGGCGCTCTGCATTGACATACTATGTACCATATACGACGAGGTGTCTCAAATTGAGAATTTCTTCAATAATTTTAACACCAGTGAAAAGTTCCAACTTAAATTCAAAGGAAATTTTACTTCATTTTGTAAAAAATATGATGACACCATGGTATGTGTTGGAAGTAGGCGCCAACATTTGCGTTCAGACAACGCACCATATTTTGGAATGTCTTGCCAGTACGTCTGTTGCCACTACCCTAGTTTCTTTGATAATGTTGGTGTTCACAGTGCTCGTAGTTCGTTTTGGTAAACTTTATTTTTTAGATATTTCCACAGAAAATATTTAAGGTATACCAAATTGAATGAGTGCAGTGGCCAAAAATTTTTCGAAATGACGCGATCGTTGAAAAATAATTGAATTAACCATATTGATGTGTGGAGTGTCGCTGCAACCTGCTGAAAATATTCAATAAATTGGTTTTTGTTTTTGAATTAATTATTATGAAAGAATATTTTATACCAAATACCAATGTTCTCTGATTGCATCTCATGTGTCACATGAAGACTTTTTATTTTACCGAATACGCTACGACTTTACTGACCACTCGCCAATTGTTGTAAGCGTATGGATACAAGTGATGTATACAATATAACCTCCTAGCCTCTCCATTAAACAAATGAATTGGGATCTCTTCAGAACGATAGCTGACGAGACTGTATAGCTTGATAATTTTTAAACTCTAAGGAGGAATTAATCTCCGCTGTTAAGATATTTAATAATATATACAACAAGCCGCATGGTTAGCAACATTTTCAAAGGCCGAGAAAATAGAAACCACCAACTGTCTTATTATGGCCCAGAAAAAAATTGCCGAAAAACGCAAGTTACGCCGAAGATGGCAAACAACAAAGCATCTCGATGATAAGCGAAGGATCAATCATGCGACTACAAAGCTGAAGTAGCTCTCTCCGGTATCAAAAACACATCAGTCCAAACTTAACTGAAAAATTTGTCGCCGATGGAAGTCATTGGCTGCTTCTTTTGGAAAGCGACAAAGAAGCAAAAGTAACCACAAAACCACATGACGCCCCTACGTCTCGAAAATAATACTTGGGCCAGAAGTAACCTGGAAGAAGACCTTTTTTGCAAAATATTTGAAATCCGTATTTTGTCCATTTGTATTTGGGCCAACAAGAGAGAAGAGGAAGAAATTGATCAATTTATCAACTAATAACTTTAGGATCGATGAGGATAAGGCTATAATTATGGATCTAAATTCGCCCAAATCACCCGGCTATGATTTAATTACGACTAGAGTGTTGCGCGAATTATCAGCAACAGATTTCAGGTCTCCCACTTACCTAAAAAATTTTGTTTTAAGAGTAAGGCATTTTTCGGAACAATGAAAAGTAGCCGCAATTATATTAATACCTAAACCTGGCAAACCAATTAGTCTATTGCCGTTGTATTAAAACTTCTTGAGAAACCATTACTACGAAAATTAACGCCAATATTCGAAGATAATCGTCTGTTACGAAACTATTAATTAGGCTTGCGAAATAACCATCCTATAGTTGAGCATGTGCACCGCGTGACAAACAGAATTTCGCAAGACTTCGAAGGCAAACGCTACTATTTGACTGTCTTTCTCTATATCATGCAAGCATTCGACAACGTGTGGTATCAAGGTCTACTTTTTGAAATCAACAATGCACTGCCCTCGGATTGCTATGAAATACTAAGGTCATACCTAACTAACAGACATTTCCTTGTGAAGTGCGGAGATAGTCATCATCCTTGTTTCCCATTGGAGTTGGTGTTCCTCAAGAAAGTGTGTTTTGTATCGTATTTATACCACCGATATATATATATGGACTGGTCCATTTAAACCGTACGCGTAAACTGCATCGGTAAATTTTTTTTTTCTAGATTGGTACACCCTTCTGTGACATTCGTATGTAGTTTGAGCAGGATACGTCAATTAGTGTGTGTTTGGCAGCCATTTGTTTACGACGCGAAGTTTGTCTAGCGATTTTTACTATGGAAACAAAAATTGAACAACGAGTTTGCTTGAAATTTTGTGTTTTCAATGGAATTACGGCTACGGAATCATTGAAAATGTTGCAGAAGTGTTTTGGGAAGTCTACTCTATTGAGAACGCAAGTATTTGAGTAGCATAAAACATTCAGTCAGTGTCGTGAGGTCGTAGAAAACTTGCCTCATGTGAGTCGTCCATCAACCTCTGTTAACGACGATAACATCAAAAAAGTGAAGAAAATTGTGCTCGAAAATCGTCGTGTTGGCATTAGAGAGATAGCACAGGCTCTAAGCATTTCTTCTGGACCGACTCAACACATTTTGGTCGATGTTTTGGGTATGAAGCGCATCGCTGCCAGACTCGTACCGAAAGACCTGAATTTTTTACAAAAAGAACGTCAAGTAGAGGTCGCAAAAGAGATGCTTGTCAACGTAGCTGATGACCCTACATTCATAAAACACATCATTACTAGTGACGAGACGTGGGTTTATGAATATGAAATGGAAACTACTCAACAATCTAGCGAATGGCGCGCCAAAAATGAGTCGAAACCGAAAAAACCACGTCAAAGTCGGTTAAAATCAAGGTGATGCTCATTGTTTTCTTCGATTACCGTGGTGTGGTTTACCATGAATTTGTTCCAAGGGTCAAACGGTCAGTAGGGAATACTATTTGGCCGTTCTGAAGCGTCTACGTGAAGCAATTCGTCGTAAATGGCCGGATTTGCGGGCAGACAATTCATGGATTTTTTACCACGATAATGCGCCGTCACATTCCAGCCTGACTGTGACTGAATTTTTGGTCAAACACGAAACAAAAGTCATCGTTCAGCCACCGTATTTGCCAAATTTGGCTCACTGTGACTTATTTCTGTTTTCAAATATCCGCTCCGGGGAACGCGCCATGAGTCGATTGAGGCCATAAAAATAAATTCGCTGAAGGAACTAAAGGCCATCCGGCCGAGGCCTATAAGAAGTGTATGGAAAATTGAATTAACCGTTGGCATGCTTGTATTGGCTCAAAAGGAGCCTATTTTGAAGGTGATAATAAAGATTTGTATTAAAACACATAAAAATGTTGTTTGAAATTTTTCTCAGGAATAATTTTACCACCCCCTGATGAAACGCCCTATTATATTACTTGCTATTTGAGTTTGGTTTGTACTGGGGTAAGTTAGTCTTACTCTTAGTCACTAATTTACTTTTTCCTTTTTATTCTCTCCAACTATCCCACTCTGCTGCTAATTTATCACTTTCAAGTAGCTTTTCACATTGCCTATTCATTGTGCTGACGTTCTATCCCCGAGTCTTATTCCTTTGAAATTTTCTCAGGGATAATTTTACTACCCCCCTGATGAAACGCCCTATTATATTACTTGCTATTTTATTTGTTATATTAATTTGCTTATACATATTGTTTAGCTTTAAATTGTAGCTTATGTAAAACTTCTCTAGAGGCATATGTTAACATTGATCTTATATTTGTTTTGTATATTGTAATTTATTGATATATCTATTGATTGTAAGCTTGTTTTTCTGCTTTTGCATTTTTGTAAAAAAATTCTTTCTTTCTTATTCTCATTCTTATTTCCATTGTCATTAACTTTCTTCTTTATCTGCAGAGATTTCTAATCTCTCCTCTTTTCGTACTGTATATCTTTTTTTTTTTTACATCACTTAACATTTTGTTCGCTTTGTTCCATTTCTAGATTGTATTGTTTGTTTATTCATATTCTATATTGTACCACGCTTTATATTTGCCTTAATTTTTCTCTATTTTTAGTACCTCTACCATGGTTGACATGTATTTTTCCGTTTTTTTCTTATTTCTCTGCCGTCTTTTCATTCTGATTATTCTTTTCTTACTCGTTTCAAAATCGTCTTCATAAACATTTTTAGCATTTTGATCATTTTGTTTTAAAGTTTCCAAACCAAGCAATTTATTTGTGGCTCTATCTTTTTCTTTCTCAAATTTACACACAATAAGAAATGATTAGTATCGCAGTCCGCTCCTCTGCAACTGTGCAGATTTAATATGTGTTTGTTTGTCCGGGATCACGCACAGTTGCTTGTGTAGTTATTGGTTTATCGCCATGTTACTACTTCCTGCTATTGTTATTACTCAATTGGTGTAAGCTTTATTTACACCTAACTGAAACATAACACTCTTCTCTTTTTAATTTTGCGTCAAAATCCCCTATTCATTTCTTTACATCATTGGATATCGTATTTATTTTGTCTTGTAACTAGGCATAAAACGTTTCTGTAACCTTCTTTCTCTTCTGTACATTACATATGCTTATGTGGCTAAATTTTTCTATTAGTCTAATTGCCGCTATTTTCTTATTTATTGGTTTAAATGATATAATCTAGTGTTTCTATTTTTTCTTTTTAATAAAAACAGTACCATGTTGTTTCTTCTTTGCCATATTATACATTACAGGATACTCTCCTATATCAGAGATTCTATCAATTTTCCATCCTACTTTTTCTATTATTTTCTGAAGAGTTTATTATAGCCCCGTTTTAGCTAAATTTCTTAGATTCTACGCTACCAATTATATAGTTCTCTTATTTCATTCTTTCTTCGTTTTCGTGGTGTTTTACGTGTAGCAAATTGTCATTTAATTTATTTTTTGTTTTGTTAGTTTTGTGGTAAGCGACTCGTAGTCGTAATTATCCTCACAGGCGTCTTTAGCTTTTTTATATTTTCTAGTGACTTCTCTACAGTTTTTAAAATTATTGTATTCTTTTTCTTTTTCTATATTGTGATTATCTAATTTTTAAATTTTTGATAATAATGTCTCTGCTGTGTAAACGTATCCATTTACTATCAACTTGCAGACTGTGCTTGCTCTATATATTTTTTCTCTTGTATTTTTCATGTTGCAGGAGCATTTTTCTTTGTTCTAAAATTATTTTGTATAATCGTTATTAATTATAATCTTATGCCTTTTTAAATTTTTTATCTGCCTTACATAAGTTTGGATTTTTTACTCAATGTTGTTATTTGTATTGGTCGATACTGCTAGCACTCTTGGACATATTTTTCAATCGAGTTGTCTAAGTTTTGATTTCTATATTTATTTTTATTCCTATATCGCTTAACAATTTAACTTTTTCATATTTAAGTCCGCCTCATATGGATTCTTATAAGCCCTTGTACATTTTTTCTGTTACTTGTAATCGCTTATTTTGCTCTATTATTTGTATCGTAAGCCTGTCGTTATCTTATTTTAGGGAGTCATTTTCTATTTTAAACAGATATATTACAGTTTATTATACATGCTTGCGTGTTTACTTGTTGTAGATTAATTTTCTCTATTGTATTTTTTAATTTTAAAATTATGTATTTATCGGTTTTACAGAAACCTGTTACCGCTTAGCTTGTCTCGCTTGGCGCTTTCGCTAATATAAGTCCATGTCAAGGTTAGTAGAACTTTAAGAGACTTCTTGTCTGACCTTGAAGCTTTTTGGTGACTAAGTGGAATTCTTAGTTAATATGACGTAGTATAAATAAATAGTCCGTGCAGCCTGATAATCTTTCTTCGACTTATTATGTTTGTTGGTGTTATTCTCTAGGACAGGTTTTGCTGTAGTCTTTAATTTTTAAACTATGTTCTGAAGAGTACTATTTCTAACGTCACGAAGATATTACAGTTTTCTTTTCTTTTATCCCTCCCCTTATTAACTACTTATTCAACATTGAGAATTTTATATTATAAAGATGTCGCTCATTTTCTGCATTTTTCTCAATGCGACATTATATAATCCAAGAACTGTATTATGTATTTAATAACTACATATAATCAGTTTTTCTTAAGCATTAAGTTGGTCGATTTTGTGTTGCAACTTTCCTACATGGCGACTTTACTAGTTCCCTTCTTTACTCCTTTTTGCGGATTGTTTTTTTACTTTTATCTATACCATATGCCATATAACGTAACTTTAAATAGATTATTGCATAATATGCAAGGGTGTAGTGAGAAAGGATCTAGGAAGGGATAAAGTTTACTGTGACTAATCTTGTTATATGTATAAATTTCAATAAAAATCGGATATGCCTTCTTGCATCATTTTCATGACAAATGATTTAATCTGACTAATAATAATAAACTTTCTTCTAGAAAAATTTTAATAACCAATACATTTGAATTATGGTTGTTACTTTAATTATTCCACAATTTTGCTCGTTGGGTAGATTTATTTTTAATAAAATTAGGTCAAGTTAATAAATTAGCTAGGTATAATTTTTATTTTATGTACTAAATTATAATTTTAGTAGTAATGATTAAGTACTTAATGCGTACATGTATGATATTGATTAATGCATTAATAACTTAGTAAAACATTTTTCACATTATTTTTTAATCAAGATGTTTAGGTGGCTGATACAACAACATGCTGTAATCAGCTTGTGTTCATGGCACGAATTTGCGTGTAGAAAGCTACAGTCGGCGAACTGGCACTGGGGAGGCAAAGGATCTGGAAAAAAACGATTGCACTTAAATCGGAGACCGCGACTGCAACTTACAGTAGGCATTATTGGGGTTATTGCAGCAGCAAGAATCATGGAAGAGCTTATCGGAACAGTAGCTGAACACCGAGGAGTCGCACAGCGGGCACCTCCTGCGTACATTCTCCAGCAGGATGGTGCGCCCCTCGTCCTGCTGCAAATGCGCGAGTTCGTCGGCTTTGGCGTCTGCAAGTTTAACTCGTATAAATATTTATAACCCCCGTTGCCTTCACGACCTACCTTTCTGGTGGGTGATCTCGACTGAAACTACAAGCGTGAATAATAGAACGCGCAAATTCAGCGGCATCTTGAATTTTAGATCAGCAAGAAGGTATCATAGCAAAGTGGGTTACGAAACTAACTGAGCGCCGCCGTTTTTAAGAGGAAGCTCCGAAGTAACTGTACTTTTCGCCGATGCATTCCTTCTACGCGAGTACTGTTAGCACGACCGACAAATACAGAATTTCAATTGCTCTGGGGAAGAAGGCGTGAAGCATGATATGCGACGAAATGGGCTGGGGAAATTAGTTATCTTGGTTTGGATAATCTTTGTTTATTGTTTTTAAAGCTATTTACAAAATAATTGATTTAAGTGGGCTATCTCCAGTGGTAACTAATTATTAGCAATAGTGGTAACCATGTAAATATCGACTGGTGCTGTGCTGGTGCGCTGGATTTCCCTGAAAATCAGTTATAGATATATTCGAGCTCGGTGGAATTAGGCAACTTACATTTCTTTAGGACGTGTTTGTTGCAGCAACACATTCGCAGTCGTGTGTATTTCGTACAATCGCCAACTACCGGCTTGCAGAGTTGGGTACCCAGGTAGCAGGTGTGGGGAATAAAAGGCAACACTTCTGCAAAAGTTAAACACCATTAAGCTAACAATTGCTATAGGGAAACAGTTTATTTCTATACATATACTGTAACATGTATAAGAGTTTAAACTTTAACTTCACACATTTGTTTCAAAATTCTGAAAACCTCAGATTTTATCTTAAATTCTAATTATTTGCACAGACTCGCTTTAAAATTTTCAAAGCACGAGGTCACGTTAAATTTTTAAGTGCTTGATTTTTTAATTCAATTTTATTTTGCTTGCAAATGCACATCGATCACACATCCAATAATTGAAGTCAACGCTAATAAACTTGATACCTGTTATTTAAGTTGAACCGCTCTTCTACAATTTTATTTATAAACAGAATCGAAAACTAGATGTAATGAACTTATTTTATTTAAAAGGAAAAACCATGAAAAAACTAAAAGTGTACTGAACGCTGCATTTGGGGATTTAATAATTTATTTTCTACAGTAAATATGCAAAATTGGTGAACGTTCTGAAAACAATAGGTCTTGACAGTAAGGACATAAGATTCGCAAAGAACTTGGACTGGAACCAAAGGGCGAATGTGCGTGTTGAGTCTGAGCTGACTGAAGATATAGAAATCTTAAGGGGGAGTTCGACAGGGCTGTATACTATCACCCTTACTGTTTAACATTTACTCTGAAAACATATTCCAAGAGGCCCTACATGATCTTGACATGGGTATAAGTGGGTTCTAATCGCACCCACTATAGGAGACCTTCAGGTACTGTTAAACAAAGTTTAGTCTGCGAGCGCTACCTATGGCCTTAACGTTAATAGCACGAAAACGAAGTTCATGACTGTAGCTAAAAACCCTCCTGCCAACATAAATTTACTATGTAATGGCCACAGATTGGAGAGAATGAGCAAATACAAGTATCTCGGTTGCTTTGTTAATGATGACGGTGATCATAGTCTGGAAATCAGGTGTCGCATTAAACAAGCTCGGAATGTTTTCTACAAAATGAAATCACTGCTCTGCAATAGAAACATGTATATCAATCTTTGTACCCGATTAGCGCGCTGCTACATGTTTTTCGTTCTTCTCTAAGGCGTTGAAGCGTGGATACTCACGGATGCTATGTGCAAAAAAGTGAAAGCTTTTGAGATGTGGATATACAGAAGAATGTTAAAGATGCCCTGGAAAGACAAAATAAGAAACGAAGTAGTACTGCAAATGATGCGTAAGCATGTAGAGGTACTGCAGACAGTGAAAACTAGAAAGTTGGAGTATCTCGGACACATAATGAGAAATCCCAAGTACGAATTGTTGCAATTAGTAATCCAAGGCAAACGCAGTGTTGGTAGGAGAAGAACATCGTGGCTTCAGAACTTACGCTAATGGTGCAACAAAAGTAACCGATCATTGTTCCGAGCTGCTGTGTCCAAGATTCAAGTCGCCTTCATGATCGCCGACCTTCGATAGAAGATGGCACAAGAAGAAGAAGTAAATATTTAAGAATGAAACAAATTTGGATGTAGAGACTAATTAGTTTTTTGGTATCCTAGGCTAACAATTTTTTTACCCGCCTGTCCTCAAATTTTTGCATGTTTGGAACGTTATCGAAAAATTACAAAGAAGTTGATTGTTCAGACAAAACATTTATTTGATTTTCGATTTTCGATACATGCACTTCAATACAAAGCTTATATACATCAATAAGAAAAAACAAAAAACATATCTTCATTTTATTTCAAAAATATTTCTTTTCCTGGTTTTAGAATTAGTAAACCCCTGGACTATGTCATCAAAAGAAAGACTGTAGAAACTCACTTTCAATAAGTAAAACTGTAAGGCCCGCCATTTTTCCTTATGTTATGTTAATTTTATAAAGTTTTAAGAGTTTGAACTTCTTCAATGCAGCTAGTAATTACCGCACTTAGAAAAATTCTTAAAACGATGGCAGTATTAGAAAAAATAAACTTTAAGTCCCATGACCTCAATATTATCAGTGTTTCGAATTGCATTTTTGGTTTGCCACTCTTATTTCTTCTCTCTTTTTTCAATAACTGACTTGCTCTTTGTCGTATCCTTTCATTTTACATTTGAGTGATTTCTCATAGAAATCCGAATACTTTATGCATTTCTACAGATTTTCTTTTGCGTATTAAATTGAGATTCAGAGTATCAATTGCAGCATAATTTGTTTCTATCACGAAAGGCTGTCCTCCAAAAAAACTTGTAATTTCCATCTTTGTTTTTACCAAAAGGAACTTTTGCCTACCTTTGTCTTGCAATGTCTGTTTTATAGACATCGGTTTTACACGTCAATTTGAATTTGCTTTCTAATCTTAAAAACTTATTTTCGTTTCGAAGAGTGCTTGTAAAAGCTTCTAAAGTACTGCATAGTATCTTGTGTCTGTATTTCCTTGCAACTCCTCACTTAGTTCTCTAGACTTCACAAAAAATTGTTCCAGAAACATGCGAGTAATGCTATCGCAAGACTCTTCAAGTTTTTCTAATATTACATTTGTTTCATACTCTGCCTTTTGGGTAATGTATACCAGAGTATCAAGGATCTTCTGGTACAATTTGCATAATGCCTGACTGGCATCAGCATGGGAACTCCACCGGCGTATTAACAAAGCGTTTAAAGTGTGAGACTGCAAAATATCTCATCTTTTGGTTGAAGAACTAAAAAGTTAGATAGATTTTTTGTTTAAAAAAAAAGTTTAGCAGAATACTTGCTGCTCTCTACAGCTGCAGAACTAGTTGTAAAGAGTGGACGGCGAACAGATTTACTTCTTTTATTCTAGCCTGGAGATCTTTGTAGCAGCTAGATAGGTTGTTAGCAATGTCGCAGCTCTGTCCTCTTAGAGTTATTTGAATTAAAATCTATATAATCTACAGCTGACATTACAGTGTTCGCCATCTCTTCACTTTTATGGCCACAGTTAGGAAAAACGTCAAAAATCGTTTAATAATTTTTGATAAAATATGATTTATATTTTATACATTGAGTTGTACTGTGCATTTTCAGCATATTTTGCTTTTTTATTTTTACGCAGGAAAGAACGCAAGACGGGCTTGTGAAACATTGCGTAAAGTTTACGGGGATAATGTCTTACAAAAGAGTCTTGTGTCAGAGATGGTTTGCTAAATTTCGTGCTGGTGATTTTGGCGTCAACGATGGTCCTCGCAGCGAAAGGCCAGTTGAAGTTGATGACGACCAAATAAAGGCGCTGATTGAAGCAAACCCACGTTCGACCATTCGTAACGTTACGGAAACCCTGAGACTTCATGATTCAATCGTCCACGACCATCTCAGGAAGCTGCGATTCATCAGGAAGCTCGATATATGGGTTCCGCATGAATTTAAAAAAGTTCATCTCACCAACCGCATTAATATCGCCGATACTTATCTCAATCGCAACAAAAACGACATGTTTTGAAGCGCTTCGTAACCGGTGATGAAAAATGGATTAGTTACAACAATATTCAACGTCAACGATCGTGATGCAGAGGAAAAGAGCGAGCCAAACAACATCCAAAGCCGATCTTCACCAAAAAAAGGTTATATTCTCAATATGATAGGACCACAAGAGTGTGGTATTTTTGAGGCTCTATCTCGAAATCAAACGATCGATTATGTTGTGTACTGTCGTCAACTGGATGATTTGAAACGACCTGAACTCGTCAATTGCAACTGCATGATGTTCCATCATGATAATACGAGACCACACACAAGTATGGTAACTCGCCAGAAGTTGCTGCAGCTTGGATGGGAAGTTTAGACCCATCCTCTTTACTCACCGGACCTTGCCCCCATCAGATTACTATATGTTTCGTTCTTTAGAAAATAACTTGAATGGTAGGTCTTTCGATTCTGATGAGACCATCAAAGAGCATCTCACCCAGTTCTTAGCTGGTAAAGAGCAGCAGTCCTTTTACGAGTGTGGAATTATGCAATTCCCAGAAAGATGGCAAAATGTCATCAGTCAGAGTGGCCAATACATTATTGATTGAACTTTATTATATTAGTAATAAAAAATTCTTGAAAATTACCCAAAAATATGTCCTGACTTTTCCGACAAACCACAGTAAATTGAAAATATAAGACTTTCTACAAAACGGATGCTGCATGTGTTTAATTGAGAGAAAAACTTATTTGGCTGTAAACTTTTGGCAATTACTGGGAATTGTTTAAAAAACTTTTAAGTAGCAACTAGGAATGGATTAATCACTACACATTAGAAATCGAAGATAATATCGCAACTGTAAAAAGGATTAACTCTACTTAATCAACTGAAAAACGGCAATCTTAATTTTTAAAAATTTTTTTTAAATAAGGGGAATTTCTTACCAGGTAATATTATGGGCAATAAATTACGGTAAATTTGGTTCATTTTTTCGGCGTTCAAGTTGTCGGTGAATAGGTATAAAGTTCCAAAAGTTTTTTGTGAGACACATCTCCAAACATGGACCTTGGCCGGGTGTTTTACGGTCCATTGAGGTAATCTGCCACTTGATGTCCAGGAGCGTTTCATGATTGGAAATGCACAAAAGGCTACTTTGTCAAAGAAGATTACGTTGCCTCAGTCACGGTGCAAATTTTATTGCGCCCACGCGAAACATTTCGCGACATGCTCTTCACTCAACAAAGGTTTTCGCAAAGTGCTTTGCTATAGTACGTCATTAACGCTCAAATTCACACGAATAGTATCGTAAAATATTTCGACGCTTTTTTGCGTAAAATTTTGGCACCTTTACGTAGAGTCTAGTTAGGATTTTTTGGAAACGAGGTGAGAATCGTAATTGTCGTACTAAAAAGATAAAGTTGTCTACTAGCACAGCAAAATGGTCAACCAATAAAGTCAGTTCAGTAAGAGTGTGTTCTGCATAATTAGCAGTTGGTAAAAAATATCGAACTAATTCTTTCGTGACTCGATACTTTGTCGCAAAAGATTCAGTTGGGATTGAATTATTGTTAGAGAAATGCATAAAGCACCATGAGTACCGCGTACGCGTCTCGCTAAGAGGCTGTGTTCCTCTGTACACACCCGAAATGTCCAAAAATGTCTTATGCAAGACCGCTAAGTACATGAGCAAGCCAAAAACATTTATCAGCAAGTGGGTGCAGCGATATAAGAAGGCAAAAACGATTGATGACTTGCCGGAACGTGGTTCGATAGGCAAAGTGTCCCCTAAAGTCGAAAAAAGATCGTGAACTTGTTTACGCAAAACCCGGGTTTAACATTGTTTCAAGAAGCAGCAAAATTGAAAAGTGTAGATATATCTTACGTAGCTATCCGAACTCATCTCTGTGATTTTTGAGGCTGCTTCTCAAAATTGGGTTTCGAAACATTGCATCTGTTTGCGTACAACCTAATGCTCCGAAAATGCTTGAGATTTATAAGGATGGTCTGAGAATAAATGAAAATTTAACACTTTTGGGCAAATGAAATTAAACATAAGACCATTTGAGAAACATATTGCAAATAAAAACGAGATAAATAAATTCATTTTGTTTGCTTAGAAATGTAATTTTTAATCGAAATATTGTTAGTTTTGGATGCAATATCACACTTGATAAATTCTTTCATATTTATCTGAAAATTTTAATAGAACTTCATTTTATTATGCACTTTAAGTGATGAAGTTAGTAATCTGTTTGTCCATGTAAACACAACTAACGAATCATGGCGGATAATTTTATCAATTAATAGCAATTAAATTTATTGCAGGTAATTGCAGCACCGTTACGGCGACAGTTAATAAAATATGTAGATTTTATAATTCCACGTGTATTTCCAGGTAATTAGGCATTCCATTCGAAAACCGTCCGCAGCACTCTTGGCCAGGCACGTGCGGCTTACGCAATCGCATAATTGCTGCTGTTTTAGTCACGAATACTAATCTTTAAATTCGGTGTTAAAAAGTACCGAGCTTACTCAACAATTAGACGAGTTAAGTTAATCGCTCTGAAGTCACAGCGGCAGAACTAGGTTAGCCAACGTCGGCTATTACGTGCAGAAATGGGTGGATACGCTTGCTGGCGCCCAGCACACCAAGCGGCGAAGAAGCGTTTGTATTTATGAACAGCGAAAAATTATTATAATGTAGGCGTTTTTTCTCTGGAGAGCTTAAGCTAGAATTGTCTAATTAATAGAGCGAACTGCCTAATTAGCTAGGAACGCGGATGCGCCTCGTAGCTTAATTCGTTGAAGAAGCATCGCCTCGACTTGTTGATCAAAATGCAATGCACTCATAACCAACGGAATTTGGTTAGGAAGTTTATTATGTCTAGGAATTTCAAAAGATGATTTTTTTTAACGCAAATAACTTCGTTATTTTTTATCAAGCTTCAAGAGATTGGCTCTATAATAGTTGGAAACATTTTCCCACAAAAGTTTCCCTTTTTTTCTCACATAAGAATTCATAAATGCGTGCAAACAATATCTTGAGATGCTATTTTTATTACGAATAAAACTAATTAGAAATCTAAGTGTATCGAGAAGCATTTTTACTTACCATGATATCTCTTGTCGCAGCAGCAATGATCATTGATGAAATCTCGCCCCTGGCAGTAGCTGATTTCGGAATGAGTGCATTTCTGACACCCCGGGGGAGTTTCAACTGAAAAAATACGTAATCAGGTGGAGGGTGATTCAAATATAAAATATAATTATTTTTATAGTTTTTTTTATTGACAATAACGTTATTTACAATATTCAGTAAATGTGATGATAGGGGAGGTAGTGATAGGAGAAATCATCCACTGATGATACTCCTAATGAGATCCACTTTAATAGATGTACGAATTTGCTTCTACAGTTTTCCAATAGATAACTTTAGGCGGTAAGTGGTGGTGGAAATAAACAGATGTAGACAATGTGGTGGAAAAGAGAAGGTTTTCAAAGATGCAGAATTTAAGGCATTATTTCATAAAAACTCGTGTCAAACCCAAGAACAAGTAGCAGGATCATTAAGAGTGACTCAACAAATTATTTCAAAACCCCTCAAAGCCATGGGAATGGTTGAGAAACAAGGAAATTGGGTGCCACTTGAATTGAAGTCGAGAGATGTTGCACGGCGTTTGTTTACTTGTGAACAGCTGCTTGAAAGGCAAAGACGGAAGGAATTTATGCATTGCATTGTGACTGGGGATGAAAAACAGGTTAATTATGATAAATGTAAGCGCAGAAAATCATGGAGGTTTTCCGGGCATGCTTCCACGTCAACGGTCAAACAGCTCCAAGGTCATGCTCTGTATTTGGTGGGCCAGCTCGGTGTAATGTATCATGAGCTGCTAAAACCGTCTAAAACAATCACAGAAGATCTGAATTAAAAGCAATTAATGCATTTAAGCCGAGCATTGAAAGACAAACAGCCGTAATATAATGAGAGACACGATAAAGTGGATTTTACAGCATGACAATGCTCGACCCCATGTCGCAAAGTCGGTCAAAACATACTTGGAAACGTTAAAATGAAAAATCCTACACCACCCGTCGTATTCTTCAGACATTATTCCCTCTGACTGTCACTTGTTTTGATGAACAGCACATGGCCTGGCTGATCAGTAGTTACGTTCTTATGAAGAAGTCAAAAATTGAATCGATACGTGGATCGCTCAAAAGATGAGCAGTTTTTTCGACGCGGGATTTATGCTCTGCCCGAAAGATGAAGGAAAGTAGTGTCCAACAATGGTCAATATTTTTTATCGTAAATGTATAATCAGTTTTTTATAATAAAGCCTCGAAAGTCGAAAAAACGGCGGAAGCAAAGTTGTACACCTATTATTTAAATTTATTGAATTATTATAAAAATACCAAACATTATATAATTTCCTGACTTAGAAACAGATCATTTTCAGCGGAAAGGCAGTTTTTTGGTCCTGCTGTCGTAAAATACCAGCCGTCGCGCACGAACGCTTCGACTGTCCTCCAAATACTTCTTTAGTGGTGCAATCGCAAGGCAATAAGTTTTGGACTAAGAGAGGGTATAATCCAAAACAGAAACTTAGTTTTTTGTCAAGTTCATCTATATGGAGCCGAACATTGTTATAAAGCAGGATACTGTTTCTGATTGGAAATTTACGTCTCTTCCGACGACCTGTCTTAGTTAAAATTGACGGAAGCAATTTTCGCAACCATTAATTAGCGCTCAAGAGGATGCAGCAAATAATGCAAAAATTAATCTTGGCCATGCTAGTTTTTGGGAGATGTCTTTGCCCTTCAGTTCAGCTGCTTGTTATCCTTCTAAACATTATTTACCCATATATACACTTGAGTCTAATTACGAGGTTTACATACTGTGTTTTATGTTTTCTTAAATTTTTGTACAGTTTTACTTCCTCTGTCATGATAATCCTTTTCTTACTCTTGGTTTACTTAATGGATATAAAAAAAAATTACGGTTTATATTTAAATCATCCTCGTGTTTTGCTAAAAAGATAAATGGTTTTTAATTTAAGTTTCAATTTTGAAGTAATTTAAACACAATTTAAAGACAATAATGTAAGAGTTAAATGTTTCTGTAGCACCACAGAGAGCACAATATTATTTTAGAATTCCTAAGCTTATCCTGCTAGATAAGGAACATTTCGTTGATTTTGCATGTGAATATGTGTAAAATCAATATCGCAAAATATTGAAATTAAGTGTTGCTTAAAAATGTAAGGACATTCCGCGCTCGTATTTCAAATCAGCGAACGTATGCTGTCGTAACGACCACAATTTTACCTGCTGATAAGTGCACGGTTGCGTCTGAGTGCTACTAGAGTCAGGCGACGAGATAAAATGCGACCTTCGGGTCCAGAAGCCATATATTAATCATATATTCATCGTAAGTTTATATTTTAATTTCAACGCCAGAATACTCTGGTGTTATTTACCTGTTGCATTAATAAATTCAAATCAGACATATTATGTGATCAAAACTATCATAAGCAATATGTTTCAAGAAGATGCCAATATTTGCAACAATAATTGATATAGGAACTTTTCTACAGGGGATAAAAAGTAAAAATGCGATTATAGTCTAGATTGCTCAATCAATCCCACCTTTTCACTTTGCACAAACCAGGATATGGCGACCGAATATTGGTGGTATCACCATAAACTATACACTTCTGTTGTGAAGAAGAAAATGTCTCTAGACGCTCTACTAGATTGGTATTAGGTGGTATACAGACGGTAAAACTCCGCGTAGTAACTTTATATCCCAATATATTAGGACTATGACATTTTCAAAAGTTAAATATTCCGGAGGTAAAACAGTCAGTCCCCAGACTAAAGAGAGTAAAAAATATGGAACGTGAGAATTCTATTAAAATATGGAAAATTGAAAAATATAAAGCTAGAAAGGGAAGAAAACAGATTGGACATAATAGAATTAAGCAAAGTTAAATAACAAAATGAAGGTGACACATGGAGCGGAGACTTTCGAATAATTAACGCAGCCGTTGAAAAAGGAAAGCCGGGAGTTGCAATAGTAATGAAAAAGCAGATAGGACAAAAAGTAAAGGGATACATATTATACAATAAAAGAATAATAATGGTAAATATAGCTACTTTCCCAAAAGACACAAGCATAGTGCAAGCATACATGCCCACATCAGAATACAATGATAAAGACGCAGAATAAGTTTATGAAGATGTGGAGGAGATAATAAAGTATGCGAGAGGAGAAAAAATATCATTATCCTAGGAGACTGAAATGCAATTATAGGAAGATGCAGAAGAGAAAATTGCCAGGAAATACGACACTGGAAAAAGAAACACAAGAGAAGATGGACTGGCCGAGTTTTACGAAAACAATATCCCCGAATCATTGCAAATATATTATTTTAGCATCATATTATGCAGAAGATATACATGAACGATGCCAGGTAACATAAGACGACACCAGCTAAATTTCATATTGATGAAACAGAGATTTAAAAAATTAAAAATTGTAGAACTTAGAAAGTCTGAGATTCAAAGGAGAAGAGAACTTTAAACAGAAGTGGATGACGAAAGAAATATTAGACCTAATGGATAGACGGAGAATTGTCAAAAATAGCAATGAAACAGAGTACAAACAAATAAATAGAATTATACAAATTAAAATTAAAGAAGCAAAAGAAAAATGGATGTGCGACAGATGTACAGAAATAGAAAGCTTGAACGAACAACACAACATGTTTGGTCTATATAAGAAAATAAAAGAAGTTGTTGGCACCAACAGAAAGAAAACACAAATGATGATAAGAGATGACAGCAACAAAATAATAATGGACGAAACTGAGAAAATAAGAATCTGGGAACGATATATAGAAAAATTGTTTGACGACGAGAGACCAGAAACAATTATACAAAACAGAGGAGAAGAACAAAAGGACCCACAATTCTAAAAGAGAAGTAGAGAATGCAATACACCAAATAAAAATAGGAAAAACCCCAGGACCGGATAACATATATATGGAACTAATTAAACTAATAAACGAAGACAACCTAAAGATACTAGTTGATTTGTATAATAAAATATATGAAACGGGTAACATTCCAAATGACTGGTTGGAATCAACATTTATTACTTTGCCTAAGAATGCAAATGCGAAATCTTGCAATGAGTACAGATTAATAAGTCTCATGAGCCATGCCCTTAAAATACTCTTGAAGATAATGCAAAACCGAGTATATAGAAAATGTGAAGAAGTAGTGAGTGACAACCAATTCGGCTTCAGAAATGGGATGGGTGGGAACGCGTGAAGCTCTCTTCTGCATACAAGTAATGATGCAGAAATGTAGAGATCAGAAAAAAGATGTGTATCTGTGCTTTCTCGATTATGAGAAAGCATTTGATAAAGTAAAACACATCAAACTCATAGAATGTTTGGAAAACATTGGCTTAGACGAAAAAGACATAAAACTAATCAAAAATCTTTATTGGAACCAACTAAAGTAATGGCAGAAGACACTGAAACAAACAAAGTAGAAATTAAACGCGGGGTACGTCAAGGCTGCATACTGTCCCCAATGTTATTTAATCTCTATTCAGAAGTAGTTTTTCAGAACGCCTTACACAACTGCAATTTAGGAATAAAAATAAACGGGGAAACGATAAATAACATAAGATGACAGCGTACTAATTGCAGACAACCCTAGAGCATTACAACAGCTAATTAACAAAGTACACGAAGCAAGTTTACAAATGGGCCTAACAATCAATACTAAGAAAACAAAAATCATGCAAGTGAGTAAAAATCCTAGGGGTATAAATTTTACAATTGACGGCAACGCTTTAGAAGAAGTTGGAAAATTCAAATATTTAGGTTGCTGGTTAAACTCAGATCTAAACTCAAATATAGAAATAAGGAGTAGAATAGAAATAGCTAGGCAAGGATTTATAAAAATGAAAACACTCCTGACAAATAAAAATCTAAATTTACAAATCAGATGGAGAATGGTAAAGAGTTATATATGGTCAATATTGTTATATGGAACGGAAGTCTGGACACTAAATAAACACGAGATAGACAAACTGCAAGCCTTTGAAATGTGGTTGATGGGACGAATACTTAAAATCCCATGGACAGCCAGGATTACAAACCAAGAGGTATTACAAAGAATGAACTGTAATAGAGAAATTATGACTACCATAAAAAGAAGAAAAACCGCCTACTTGGGACACCTACTAAGAAATAAAAAATATAACCTACCCCAACTTATCATACAGGGTAAGGTTGAAGGCAAACGCGGAAGGGGTAGAAGGAAAACTTGTTGGCTTAAGAATATAAGGCAGTGGACAGGCATGAATGTTCAACAAATATTTAGAGCAGCTGCAGAAAGAGAAACATTTGCCAATGTAATCGCCAACCTCTATTAAGAGAAGGCACGACAAGAAGAAGACTCGGATGTCGATTGCGACAGCGACCACAACATGGTTATGATGACGTGTGATTGAAAATTTAAAAAACTAAAAAAGAAAAGAAAAGACAAGTTTGGCAACTAGGGATAAACTAGAACTAAAACTAGAAGATGTGAAACACAAGCTGGAAAAAAAGCTGGAACAAAAAAATACGAGAGAGGATAGTGTAACAGGCAATATAGACCAGTTTTGGAATAACACTACAACAAATTTAATCTCACTAGCGGAAGAAGTAATTACCAAAACAGGAAAGTGAAATACGAAAACCTCGGATTACAGAACAAATAATAGAGTTATTTAAAGATAGAAAGAAATACAAGATTGATAAATCAGACGCTGAACTAAGGCACTACAAACAAATAAGAAATAAAATTAACAGGGTGCCAGAAAGAGCAAAAGAACACTACACGCAAGATAAATTCTAAGATGTGGAGGAATTATTTAAAGCCTGATAGATAGAATCGACCTATAAAGCTATCAAAACAATTTTTCGAAAACCTAAAAAACGCACTAATGACGTGAAGGATGAAGATGGAAAAATATTAATAGATTGTGACGAAATCGTGGAAAGAGTATTTAGAAAAAGTATACGGGGATGTAGAGATAAATGAAGCAGAACTAGAAGATGTGGATGCAGAAAATCTTGAAAAATGCATAATCCAACAGGAGTACTATAAGATCATACAAGAACTTAAAACAAACAAAGCAGTGAGAATAGATGAATTGCATGCAGAAATAATAAAAAATATTGCTAAATAAGAGCGTTATATTATAAAGACAATAATAAAAAAGCAGCACATTGAAGTTGTTCTTGATGAGACTGCTTGGTATACATTATAGACAAAGTTGACATCTGAAAAACACATTATTTTGCCATAGTTTCTAGGATATATCAAACCTAGCGGGACATGTGAAACTAAATATGATAAAGAGTTAAGCAATTGATGCATTATAGAGAACATAAGATCACAAAGAAATTGGACAGTTTTAGGAACCGATAGCAAAATTGATGCGTTTATAGCTATTTTATTTGTACGAGGTGCACACAGGTAAGACAAAACCATAAATTTAATCTATGTTGCGTAAAGCTGCTGCCATCAAACAGAACATAGTCGCTCGGCGCAATATCCGGTTCTTATGGGGCGTGAAATAACGCGACACATCTCAATTTTTCGGGGCGGCGTTACTGAATACGTCGGCAGAATCGCTTCGGTGACTCACAGTACCTCTCACGAGGGGAAAGCCGATATATCAGTGGAATCCCCTTCTAATCCCAATCGATATTTGTTTTTGAATAGAGAATTCCAGGGCAGAAGCGTAACCCATCTGCTGTGATTCATGTCGTATAATGCACAACTCCAGCAAAACGCATCTATACGCTTTTGCTTCTGTTAAACGGCGAGAGTAAGGGTAACTCATTGTACCTAGACGTTTGTTATCTTCAAGTTTTATGTCTGATGGCAGTTCCGTAAACAAACTTGTTGCATCTGTCAGCGCACCAAACGTGACTAGCTTGTTTGCTATACCGGACACACCCAGGATAATGTCTAGCTTATGTACCGGACGTCCGTTGTTTCTATCTTTCTCAGTGTAGAACTTCCGATTTTCAAACTCCCATATCCTTGCCAGTTACTTGATTCCTCCAAGGAAACCACGGTGTTCATCGCTGTCTATGTTGATCTACTTCCACGGTTTTCCGCTTTGTTCACAATTGTATTACGTGGCACTATAGTCTATCATTACATACGTACTGCGTGGGTATTTGAATCTCCAACATAACGGGAATTTTAAGGTTACAATAATTTTAAAATGTTCTAAATACTTATAGACTAAGAAATTGGATTATATTTTTTCGAATACCAATAAGCAAAAATAGTTTTACAAAAACTTTAAGATTCTATAATAAATTTCTAAACGCCACTCTAAAGATATCGTCATATCGTAACATTCGCGATTAATACCACTGTTGCCATCAAATCGCAACGATCATAATACGCAGACAACTAGCGTTGGGACCCCTATGGTGTTTTTACACAGTGCGAGGACTAGAACAATACGGAAATTTACAGAACGTACCAGATGGTTTCTGCGCTAAGAAAAGGCTCCAGAACGGGTACTGGCTGTATAAATAGCACACAATGAAGTGAACTGTTATAGTGCGAAATAAATTATGCGTGGACAAATGGAGTTATAGAGTGTGATTTCATGTTAGTAATATCTGTGTTAGTGTACATAAATATTATTAAGGAATTGAATTTGTTGTAAGTAAATTAAATAAGCAGTTCAAACAAATTTAAACAAATTATTTACGACTTATAACTAATCGACAGATGTTTTTAATAAAAGCTATATGTAGATTTAGTGCTCAGTACATGTATAATAAACCAGATAAATTTGGTACAGAACTACGATCAGCATTGAGTATTAGAGCAAATAATATATGTTACAAATGTGATTTTATTCTAGAAAAAAGTAAAATAAGACAAAGATAATCATTTACTGAGTGTGAAAAAATGTTATGATATATAATTTCAATCATTTGGATATATGTTCAGTTATCAGTTGATATTCAAAACGCCCTTCTTAAAGATGTCAATAGGGTAGAACGTAAGCAGAACTCTCTGAATAATTAGTGTTATATTAGTCAGCTACTTAAGAAGTTCTACCTCGTACTGCTATCAATTGTAAGGTTGTTAAAAAATGCAGTTTCAATAGAACTCTAACGATAGAAATGTTCTTTGTTTTTTCTATCTAATCGTTTTTGCTGGAGTGATTGCAAATGTCACTTCCTAGATTTCATTTTACTATTAGACACCGTCTAAATGCTGCTAGTTTATGTATTAGATGTTTCTTGAAAGAGTCGAAAATTTCTAAAAAGAACTGATCTGTTCGATTAAGGTTTACTAGCGTTTCTATACATTGGAATATGGATAGCTGAAAGCAGGTAATATGGTCATATGAGGCTTTACTTTTGGAATAGACGTCCCGTAGACAAAAGATTTGTCGTAAAGTTTCTTAAAGTTAGCCATTCGGTAACTATGGGCCGTAGAGGACAGTCGGTTATGCTGTAAGATGTGTTAGCGAAAGTGATATCGAGCCCACTTTCTGACTAGAAGGGATAATAGGTAAAAATAAATATCTTAACAACTTATAAATACTACGTTTTTATATACCAGGCAAAATTATAGAAGAAGTTTATATAGATATTAACACGATAACGATTCAAAACATTCTTAAAGTTGGTCAAGGAATGGCCCAGTAAAATGAGTTTAAGTTTTGGAATGGCCAAGTTAGTTGTTTGTCTTAAATCCAATTCAGCGTCTGTGAAAAGAGATAGTTAGACGTTTAAAGTATGACGAGAATGGTTTAAAACCATAAATGAAACTTTCGACAGCGGTGTGGCGAATTAGCGAGAAGTGAAATAAACTAATGACGTCTGCTTTCGAATGAGGTACCACATGACATATGTTATGTGATGGAAAAAAGTTTGACCTCGCCGTTGACCCCTTGATCTTTAGCCGATTTGGCTGAAATTCAATAGCGAAGAAGGTATTGACCTAAGGTATATGTATGCTAAGTTTGAAGTAAATCCGATGATTATAACGGAAGTTATCGTGTCTCCAGACAGACACACAGACAGACACCATGTTAAAATCATTAACTTTCGCCTATAGCGTTCCGCTGTCGAAAGTTAATAAATACAGCAATCTAGCTGAAAAGTCTGATCAACTAAAAGACTATTGGAGAGTATTCCGTTAATCTAATCTCTTCGATGCCTCCATATGGTTAAACAGTAATTTAGGCTCGAGTATTTTACTAAATATTGATTTTGAGGGACTATTGATATTTTTCCTACATTTTTAAGTGATTGCTTGCTGTTATTATTTAATGAACAAAGTTATAGTTTAAGTCATTTTATTTTTAGTTTTTATTGTTTGTCCTAGCATTATATAGTACTACTGGGGTAAATCGTACACATTAGACTGGCATTCGCGACAATTAAAAGTAACAATAGACATCGGTACGAAACGATTACGTTTTGTAATAGCACCAGTTATGGTGTGAATATACCTGTTAAGAGTTAAGAAGGTACAGACGCAATATAAACCATATAGATGTTAACTACAGTTTCATTATCTCCAATTTAGATGCAATAACAAACTAACAAAAGCAAATGATTTAAGAAAAATTTTTCAATTGGGGAAAAATTGCTGATATATATCAAAAATTTCAGGAAAAAAGAATTAATACCCTAGAATTTAGTATCAGGCTTTTTACAAGCTTCTGTTTCAATATATTTGGGCTTAATTTGATATAATCTAAACTGTCGTTTTTATTAGGATTAGGCTAATTGATATGCTTTGTCTTTATTTTAACCTTTATGTGTAAGTAGTATTCGAATATAAATTCAAAATGTTTCTATTTTTGGCTTTACCAAGAAAAAATGTGCACTTTAGTGTCATAGCCAACTAGACACTAAATAAAAGTTAATAATTCTGCGAAAAAGGGTAACTCACAAGCAGCTAAATAGCACTCGTAAACATCTCCGGATAGTTTAATGTTTATGTGATTTCAGTCACGTATTGTAAACAAGTCTCGCAACGAGAAATAAGCGAATGTTTAAAAATAACTTCATCAAAAGTAAGTCGGATTATTACTGGATTAAAGATTGGTACTGCCAAGATCTGGATTTCTAGGAGCTTAGATATGAATAAAATTAGCAATAGTAAGAGAAACAGTGAAGGACTCTCGAAAAACATTGGCCGAACTCTTGTAGGTGTCACAAAATGCAGAACCACAATTCATGGTGTAAGGCCGTAAAAACAAGTCACTAAGTAGACACGTTTGCTGATGGGCCGCCACTGTGGTCGACTGGTTACGAATAAATGCTCCTCTGCCCGAGAACCCAACGCGTGAGTTGTATGTTAGTAGGCACAACAAGCTCTTAAGGTCTCGAATAAGATCACTCAACTCCGATTGGCTTCATCTGTGTAGTTGATCATCTTTTTCTTAAAAATCAGGGTCATGGGATGTTGGAGGCTCTTTGGGTTCTTCTTCTTTTTCCGCACTGTCTTCATTTTCTACTTCGAACTAATAATTTTGGGGTGGAGTAGGAACTGATAAACTGTCTGATTAACGCATGGCAGATTCTTTGCATTGTGTTTATTACTTGAGATTATATTATTTTTGTTTTTTCGTACCATCTAAGCTAATTTTATTATTTCTCTTTGTCTTCAAAACAAGTTTATGGCATGTAAATTATAGTGGCTTAGAAATTCAAGTAATGTAGCTTCTCTTTGAACTTTTACGTCGAATTATGGTAATACAAATATTCCTCATTATATTTTTGTCTTTTGCTACGGTAACTAGGCTGTAGTTGGTATTTTTTAAAATAAATTTTCACTTATACTATCATAAAACTTTTGATCTCTGTACCTTAGTGTTTTTCCTTAGTATATAACGCAATTTTAATTCAATTAGTTTTTTGTAGTACATTTATCATTACTGAGATGCGTCTATCTGATCCATTTTTAAACCTAATGGTATTTGCTGTCAGTCTTTTGTGTATCACCAAACCGATCTTTCGCTGGCTTTCACCGTCTGGTACTTTGTAAACACGTGTCTAAATTGTAGTGTCATGCGTTGTTCTCTTCTACTTCTATACTATATGCCAAGTCATTTTATTTTATTAAGCTGTTCCAATTACTAGATAAGCATTGCGTGGTCTACCTGTTTTTCTAGACGCTGCTTTAGTCGGGGACTTTCACCATAAACACGACGCATTTATATAATTTTTCTAATACATAAATTAGTTTATACCTGATATATTATTTTCACTTTGTGGGTTGGTACAGGACATATGTAATATAATATAAGCAAATTGTTAATTTTCAGTTAACTAGTGAAATAATAATACCAACAAAAAAATTAAATAACATTTCATAACATAATACCATTACGAATAATGACATGAGAACAAACAAGTATAATTCATGCAGCAGGAACGTAACTTCTCAAACATATTAGGAAATCTGTAAAAGCTAATAAGATAACAAATGCAAATAAGGGAAGAGAAATATCTCCGAAATAAAAAATTACAGAAAGAACTAGTGCCAACATATTAATCAATTTAAAAATGGAAGACTACTAGGGCCGATATTATTTGGATACAAAAAGTGGCATCACCTAAAGGAAAAGATGTTGGACGTCCGTGGCAAAAATTAAAAAATCAAAGCAAGCTTGGTCTTTAATATTAAAAATTAAGAAAGTTTTATCCGATTATAAATCAACACATTTTACACTCTGATGTAGTTAGATATCTAGTCACCATTATTATTTAATATCTCATTGCCACCATTTCTCATACTGGCGTAAGACAAAAGAAATGAAAAACTAATAAATCCATTAGTATAATTTTTTAATAATTAATATTCTTCCTAATTCCGGGTCTACATGGTTGACTACAATGTTTAGGGTCCGTTATCTTCTTGTAATGAACACGCTTCCACATATCTTTTTTGACCAGATCACATAAAAACGCTTCGCATATATTTTAACTATCTTTTTGTATCTAATGCCCCTGTAAAAATTCTTATTAACTGAAACAACTTATGAAGTTTTTATTCCACATACAAGTCAGAACCAATTCAAAGAAAGCCAGGCAAAAAAGCCTCGTTAGTAAATATGACACTGCTCCAATCATCATTTTCTTCTTCTTTTTCTTTTTCTTGTATCCTAATGTGTCGGATCCTCTACCTACTTCCTCCTGTTCCTTGCCAACCTTTTTGCTTCTTTTATACCTTTCCCTTTTTGCTCTACCATATTCTTGATCGTATCCGTCCATGTTAACTTGGGCCTTCTCCGTCTTCTCTTCCTTTCTCTTCTAGCTTCTACGACTTTTCTTAGTAACTGCTCTTCTTCTCCCATTCTTCATGTCCATATTCATTTCACTTATTTTTTCTGTATTGTTCCCACTAGTGGCGTTGTTTCTAGTTCTTCTCTTGTTACATTCCTTACTCTGTCTTTTCGGGTTTTCCCTACTAGTCTTCTGAGGTATCTCATTTCTGCTGCTGTGTCCTGCTCTTATACTTGCCTTGGACTCTTTTCTTCATAAGGCCAGCATTAATTTGATAATATACACTTGTTGCTTTGGATAAGCGGTTGCAAATTTCTCAGTTGTTGCTAGATATTTATAATAATTTACTTCCTCTAGGAATTTCCCCTTGCATTCGATATTTATGTTTGTTTTTGGATTCTATTTATTTATGCGCATTATTTTTCTTTTGTTAGTTATTCTTAATATAATTGCCACTAAATTCTGGTAATAACTAATTAAAAATTTGAATACAATTTTGCTTTTGCTCGCTGCAATGCTTACTTCAGTGTTTTGGTACATTATCCTCAAACAAGTTCCAATTTTCTTTATTTTTATAGAACTATTTCTTAACCGATAATAAGAGACACTGTTATATAGTCGTAGCCATTTTAACCTCTGCAGTAAAAGTACCCAGGTTTTTCTTCTTGTAATCCATGCCCGAAACCAACAATCTTCATTCAACACCAAGTTGTCCCAATCACCCTCTTATTCTGTCTGTAACATTTTAATCTAAAAGAAAAAGATTGTTTTAATGTGTTGTATTTGATCTTGGATTCGTCTAATTTTCGTTTAATTATCATATAAGACACATAAGTATTCTTCCAGACAAGTTGTTTCTTCAAGGACGCCACGTTGGTTTTGGATTATCAATTAATACTTCTATTATATGGAATATTAGCTTTCCCGAGAGCTCTGTTTTGGAAAACAAAGAACCTTTTGAATGTTGCATTTATTTAGCAGGCACAGTAATAGTAATTTTCAGTCCTTTTGCATATATGGATACAAAAAACAAATGTACAAACAAAATGTAGACATGTACTTCGTACTCATTTTAAAATTGACCTTGCCCCGCATATAATTTAATATATACCAACAATTTAAATATAAAGTATGCTGCAGAGAGCTGTTGACCTTCGAGTACTTCCCTTTGTCGTTGTAAGAAAAATAGAGGTAAGAGAATTGATATATTAAAATTTATTTTTTTCTCTTTATTAGCACTGGCAAAACACTGGTTGTGTCACTAAAACGTATATATAATTTTCAATCGAAAATGCTGCAACTCCCAAGACTACAGGGATGATGACTACAAGATGATTACGTTCATCAGTAGATTATAAACCATTTCAATATTATTACTACACTAGATTAACATTTAAAAGTTTGAAGTGCTAAAACTATTACGGTCAATTCTATTAATTCAACTTTTCTTTGCATTTGCGTAATAAAAATTGCTTACATGGGAGCACGTTTCTGTTATTTTTATCTATTAGTAACAGGCTAGCGTAGCAACTTACCTAAAAAGCATATTATAAGTTGATAACTAATTTGACAACTCAATTACATTCAACAAGTTTTTGTTTTATGCTAATTATAATACATATGATAATAATGAATGATTATGTAGATTAACTAGCCACTAATGAGGCAAAGCTATTGGAATAAAATTATCCACGTTACCGCTTTTTATATTTTATGCTCTTAAATAGAACGCATATATGATCTTTTTTTCACGCTAAGCACTGTTAAATTTTTTATTTTTAAAAGACTTTACATTATAGTAGGTCAACGTTTCTCTCCCATAGTAATCAGGTTGTCAACATATCCTACAGAAAAACCTAACAAGACTCACTAATATAGTATTTATGGAAACTGCCCCGATTATGACAAAAGTTTTTGCTCTATCTTTTCCACGCAGATATTGTAAACATTTGATGACAAGGGGCACCATTTTCCATGAAAACAACATTTTCTTAAATATAATGTTATCAATTGAAGGCAAGTAAAAGTTCTTTATTTTAATGTATTTGACAAACAAAATTAAACACGATCTTCCACCACACCAAACTGTAACCCACACTAACTATTTTGCTAAGCTCTCTATTTTTTATCATTTGAGGAATAAATTTATTATCCAATTGATTTGACGAACCCTTCCATACTCAGGTCGACCGATGTTATTAAATTGAGAGTATTGACTTTCGTCAATTATGGACCGCCAAATTTTTTTGGACCGAAATCGTATTTCAGTTGCACAATTATCTCGACACTTTTTCTGGAAGTGTCAGCAAGGTTTTGGGGCGCATTGCAGCCTTAACTTGTCACAGGAGATGGCGGAGCTTCTAGGGTCAAGATTATAGCAATGGAATCTTCTTCAACACGATGTCAGGATCTCCAAGTACAGACAACGTCAACGGGATCTGAAACCACCAACTGATTCTCTGTAGATCCAAGCACCCGGTAGTTGTTCTTTTATCAGTTTGGGATGTAACTGTCATTCTATCACACTTTTAATGTTGTTAGCATATGTAATTAATATTTATCGCTTTCTCTTAATCCAATCAAGATGAAAAACTTTCATCTATTGTATATCACAGAAGCTAGAGATAATAAAAATTTTTCTTTGTCATATTTGTTTTTCTCAGCCCAAAATTAGTATGAAGGACTCATGAAGTGAAGCAAACATTACACAATTTTTTTTGTTGGGCCGTGTTATTTATATTAATTTGGAAATATTTCGAACTAGAAAACATTGTGCTATAACTGCTTAACTAACAATTATAATTACAAATAGATAAAAATGGTATCTACAATATATAAAATAAATGCAAACAAATAAAATGGACCGATAGTAATGACTTTTATCACGTACCGTTTAAAGATTCTAATACTAAAAAATGTTAACTAATAAAAAAACAAAAATCTATATCGATGAACATTATCCAAAAGAGGTGTTAGTATAAAGAAAATCGCTAATTCCAAAAATAAAGAAAGCACGCAGGCAAGGAAAATATGCAATCATAAAATACAACAAGTTGATCGTTGAAGGCAAAGGAGCACAGGAAGAAAACTCAATAGATAATTAAGAAACAAAAGAACGTGGTATTTGGAAGAGAATGAAACGCAAAGGATTGAATTAGGAAACCCACGAAAACGTCAAGACAAGGAGTAGTAACAATAAGCGAAAAAACCAAACTGGTATGATTCCAAAGCGTGTTAAGGATACCAAAAGAAAAATATGAAGCCCCAAAAGTAACACAAACTCCAATAGTAAGGCAGGTAGTAGCCAAAACCAAAACATATAATAATTAAATATATCAAATTACAACGATCTCACGGAGACGACAATTACAAGGAAACGATACATGGAGAAACGACCAATTTATACACAACAAAATAAAAAATCGCTTTCCAGAGTGGTCGTCCGAAAAGTTGAAGACCACATCTCCGCTCAAATGCAACTAATAATTTTAAAGCTATTTTAAAAATTAATAATTCAAAACAGTTGAAAATAAATCTATTAAATTAGACATATGTACAGTTAACGTAAAGTCCCTAGCATCAAAGATAAATTAGTGGAACTGGAACAAGCAGCGGAAAAAATAAAATTGTATGCAATAGGGTTATGAGGAGTAAAAAGAGCCTACAAGCAAATAATAGAGAGGAAAACAGGGCATGCATTGTAATATAAAACGATAAAGAAAAGTCAAATTTTGAATAAATAAAAATATAAGGGATAAGATAGTGAAAGTAGAAATAATTTCAGACCGACTAACAATATTAAGTTTAAAGTTTGGAAAGAAAACAACTCTAAATACAATCCAAGTATACGCCCCTACCAAAAGTGCAAACGAGAAGGAAGTAAAAAGATTCCACACACAACTGGATGATTAAGTTATTGAAAATAAGCAGAAAAGGGCACACTGAATAGTAGTGGGAGATTTTAATAACAAAATAGGTCAATTCGAAAAAAGAGAAGAAGTAAGAGGTTGATATAATTATGGAAGTCGAAATAAACGTGGGACACAGTTGTTACAATTTGCAAAAAATCACCGATTAATTACTATAAATACACTCTCAAAAAAAACAAAACAAAAGAAGATCGACGTGAACATCCCCAATTCGATTACATAAAAATAAAATAGACTATCTTAATAAATGATAGGAAACTAGTATTAAATAAATTCGAGATAATTACTGATCACAGACTAGTAAGATCCTCTTTCATCCATTATTTTCAACGCAGTACTAGAAAATATACTGCCAAAACTGAATTGGAAAACCCGAGGACTAAGCATCAGAGGTCACATACTTTCCAACTTACGTTTCGTCGACGAAGTGGTACTAACAAAATCTAGAGATGAATTGACGATTTTGATAAAACAACTAATTAATGAAAGCAAAAAGATGAAATTGGAAATTAAATTAAAAAAAACAAAATTAATGAATAATTGGACACAGAACTGAAAACTGGATCAAAATGAAACAGAAAGAGTAGAAGAAACGCAGTACCTGGAAAAAAATAAAATGACGTACCTCCGCTGTATCGGAAAAGTTCTGGTCTCAAAAATCCTTCTTCAAAGAAAAATTTAGCGTACGACTTAAGCAAAGAATACTACGAGCATATACTACAGCATATATTATCCACCATAATATTTGATGCGCAAAGATAGACTTTTACGAAAACTACAAATAACACAAAATAAAATAAAATAAGCTTTTTAATCTAAAACTAACAAAAGTAACAAAGTAAAAATAACAGATATACTGAAAAAATGGGAACGTAAAATGTATTAGTATAGTGCAAAAAATTGAAATGGAACTGGGCAAGTCACAATGTAAGACTTGGAGGCGATAATAGATGGTGTAAACTGGTTATGGAATGGATACCAATCCATTAGAGAAAACACGGAAGGCGAGACGAAAGATGGATTGATGACATAAGAGGATGTTATTGTAAAAACCGCACAAAACCAAAAAATTTGGAAGAAAGAGGGGGAGGCTTCTGTCCATAAATGGGACGTTTAAGCTGCTAATGATAATAATAAATTTGAAAAAAAGTAAAAAAATCACACGTTCATTTCTCGCGGGTTAATCCAAAACAATTTAAAACAGTGTAAAGATACGACATTTGTTTTGTATAAAGTGTGTTTGACGTTTGTTCAATATGTTACAATGCTAAATAATATTAAAACGAAACAATAATTGATTATGTTTTTTAAAAGGCATTTTCGAAATGCTTAAGACAGACAGTACGTGACCTTTTATTGGTACTTGGGGAAAATTTTGATTTAATGTTTCAATAGATTTTTTCCAGAGAGCACAATAGCCGAGGTAAAGGCCTCGACTTGCCACACTGGCGCGTTGCGATCCCAGCGGGTTCGACTCTGCCGGGTTAATAACAATGACAAATGTCAAATGTTCTCCAACTGTCATACAAACACTTTTGGTGGTGGTGAAGAGTACATTCTTCTTCTTCAAAATGAACGGTCTAGTAGCCTACTTAAAAGAATAAGAAGAATAGATGTCTTCCAAGTTCCATTAGAAGTTTTGCATGGAAGTTCCAATTTTTTATAATCCGATATTGTCAGTCTTTCTAGATGAGAGGAAAAAGAGAGATTGTTGACTGGAAATAATGAACAGAAACTTTATTTGGTAAAAACAATTTTATACAAGTGATTTCAATAAATTTTACTTTTTAGATTGGTGAAACAAAAAATAAGGGCAAATAAAGACCTCTTTTGGAGTTCATCGTTATATAACCACAAAGAAAAATTTCTATTAGAAACAACCATAATTTTCACATCATCTTAAAGCACTTTGGAATTTTTTTTTATTGAATCTCAATATTTTTTACGATCCACACAACAAATCTGTACTGAGAAAACTAAATATTGTTGTTTTACTATCTGATAATATTTTATTGTAGCATAATGAGATTGAAGTTTTGAAAACATAACCATTTAAGTTTCTATAGATCTTTATAGATATATTTCGTATAATTTTTTAGGCATTTTCTATTATATAATTGACCAACACATTTATAACGCACAGCATCTATGTAAAAATATTTTTGAACCAAAAAAGTGATTTGTCTACAAAATCCGCCAAACTAATGATGCTCCCGTGGGTTCCCCACTTTCACCTGTCATTGCTAACCTTTTTATGACCGATTTTGAAACTAAAGCCCTTGCTTCCTTTCACCTTAAACCTACCTGCTGGATACGATATGTCGATGACACTTTTGTTATCTGGCCTCATGGACATGATACCCTTCCAGAATTCTTTTCCCACCTCAACCAAATCCACACTAATATCAAATTTACCATGGAAACTGAACATAACAATCCCCTCCCCTTCCTAGATACTCTCATAACAAGAAATTCTTCTAATGACAGCTTTTATTACACTGTCTACAGAAAACCCACTCACACTAACCGCTACCTAAATGCCAAATCCCATCACCACCCTGTCAAAATCCATTCGGTTGCAAAATTCCTTATAACCAGATCCATCAGACTTTCCGATACGAAAAATTGCCAAACAGAAATTAAATCCATTACCACCACCCTTCTGCAAAATGGATATTCCAACAAATCCTTAACCAATATATATATATATATATATATATATATATATATATATATATATATATATATATTTATATATTTATATATTTATATATATATATATTTAAACCGTTCGCTACTCGCAAAACGGCCAGAATATCGAAAAAGGCAACACAAGATTATTTTTCTCATCATATATGGCAAAACCGGTTTGTGACACGGTGGAAGCACTCAACTAGGAAGTGCTACCCCATGCGGCTTAGTCACCAGACTTGGCTCCTTCCGATTACCACTTGTTTGCATCGATGGGCTACGCATTTGCTAAGCAGCGCTTTGGTTCGTTCGAAGATGTGAAAAAATGTATCGATGAATGGTTGGCGGGAAAACAGGAAGATTTTTACTGTCGTGACTCGACAGATGGGAAAAATGTCTAAATACCAATGGAGCATATTTTGAATAAACCACTTTTTATGATTCTTTCGAATTTAATGTTTTTTTTTGGAAAAAATCCGCATTTCATACTTGTACACCTGTATTTATAATAACTGTTTGTAAAAGTCTGTTTTAAGTTATTTTCTACTCACTTTTACCTTCCACAGCACGTAAATAGCGTAAAACCACAAAACAGATAGTAACCTATTTGTCTAACCATAGCAATTCTGTGGTTAGGACCTACTGAACCGAAACAAGTACGGTAAACATCGCAAAAAGGACAACCTTGAGAATATAATTCGATTCCGCTTTTTGTCAGCTGCGGTTCCCTGGCCATATTGCCTGCATTCGCTTACGCTCAGTGCACACTCTCACTTTATTTTAAAGCGCTGAATTGTTCATGCCTGCGTAATCGGCGCTGTAGATAAGTAATTTATCCGAGGGAACTCAAATGCTACTTGCAACAACTCGAGTAATTTCGCTATCTAGAAAACTCACAGCCTTGGGTTAATTAAAGTCCAGCTGCGGCCAGTTTTAATTAAGGGGTCAATCCGTCTCCAATTATCCCATGCGTGCTTTTGTAATTGCAGGCCTGCGAATTTTGCCTTAATCCATAGACTGGCGTTTTTCTGTGGCCAAAAAGCTAATGCTCAGCAATAACGTCTTAAAATTGTTAATTGCGGGGCTTTTATTGAATTATCCTTGAAAATAGCAGAGCCACAGATCAATGCTCTTACATTTCTTTAAATTAAAATTTTCGAATGTATTTTTTGTATTAAAGGACATAACATGGTTAATTTAACCCGAAACTAGTTAAATGTTAAATGGTCAATGCCTACTACTAAATGCTTTAGTTTTAGCATTAAATAAACTGAAAAGCTTTAAAAGCAAGCAAGGTCATTTGAAATGCATAAAATCTGTGAAACTATATTTATATTTTTATTAGCAGGATTAATTAAAATCTAAATGGAAAAAGTAATTATATATAAATTTAACGTCAAAACGGATTTAGTAAACAAAATAATAACCATTTGGAATAAATGTTTTTTAATTAAAAGAAGACGCAATTGGTCCGAATGACAAATTAGTAATTTTAAAACATTAAATTTAAAGAGTACTCTCAAAAAAAAAGATAATTTAACAATAGTCAGTCTAGAAAATCTAGTAACATATACTTCTTTGTACTTGGGCTATTAAATGTTCTTTTTCATCATCAAGTTAACATGTTCAGAAGTTTCATTTTCAAAGGCTATTTTTCGCACCATTTAACAAGATAACTCACGCGTGACATTTTATCACACGCAGAATCAAATCGATTGGTGAGCTTCGTTGACAGAAATGGATTTAGTTTTGTAAAGTTGTTTTCACTATTCTGATCAGAAATTTAACCTTCTTGGCACAATGATATTTTTGGTTAACTGCTGAGCCTGTTTGTCCGTCTCTGTTCGTGTGTGTCGGTGTGTCTTTTGGCACGATATCTCCGGAACTACTTGACTACTTGAAGACTATCTTAGGTCGGTATTTTCTTCGGTATTGAATTTCAGATCTGTAGGTCTTATTTGACCCGAGATACCGGAGATCACAAGGTCACATGCATGTCTTGCTTCGTTTTCGAAAGTTCCGGGTTTTACATCCGTCTTGTTATTAACATTTTGGTTTTGGATAGATTGATATTTAATCCCCACCTTTTGCCTACTTTATTAAGGAGATAATCACCAGTGCGGACGAACTCGGGTTCAAAACTATCGGATTGCCTACTCAGTCACTAAAATTAATTAAATGCCTGCGTTAAATTCAAACAAGGGATAATAATGGCTGTCGTTTTAGACGCGGTGTTTGCTACATCGCCCCGCATCGGAGATGGTGCGCGACGAACGGGTAGAGAGAGCGAACATACAAGAGTCTTAACCTTTTCAGTTAACAGGCCATGCTCTCACGCGGGACGTTAGAGACTTACCATTATTATTGTATTAAGAGGATTTATCATATAATAAAAATCCTCAAAGCTATCAACCAGAATAATTATATCATTGGCGTAGTGGATGTCGTTAAGCGAGAATTAGATAAAAAAAACTAAATAACCTTTAACAGTATGCTCAACAAATGTGGTTTAGTTTCAAAGTGTTACCCTTTGACTTCTTAAGACTGTGTATTAACATAGTTTAGAACTGCTATGTGGAAAAGAATTGTTAACGCGCCATACCTTATCTACTAAAATGTTGTGCATCTACTACAAATTTCTATGGGCTTAAACTTCCAAAATTGATCAAACACTGCACATTATAGGGTTTCATGACCGTTGTTCAAATTATGCTCTTTACATATTGCTTGCGTCAATCTTAG
Organism: Sinelater perroti; assembly: GCA_036346155.1. NCBI lineage: Eukaryota > Metazoa > Arthropoda > Insecta > Coleoptera > Elateridae > Sinelater > Sinelater perroti. The sequence goes on from JARFIY010000276.1 coordinate 3,413,568, forward strand.
CTTGTGACAGTGTCCTAATTAAATGCCCAAATCTGGTCGCAAAAATGTTTCTGGATCGAAGGTAACTCAAGAGTTTCTTTTTTATTTATTTTTACCTTTTGGGTGCAAAAATACCCATACCGTAACAAATAATGCACCCTCACGATATGTAACCGCAATCCAACATGATCTTATATAAATTATCACTTCTAAATGGAAACCCTTAGAGCATTTTTGGTGTTTTTTACTACTCTTTACTTCTTACTATACTAAATATATAGTAGTTATAAATATTGCAGTCGATGTAGCATAGGTTGTTCTAAGTTACATTTGTGACTTCCTCATTTCCACTGATTACCTCTTTTATTTAAAGCTTCACTCATACTATTTACAGCGTGTTGACGCATCTGTCTGCAACCTCCTTCATGCACTGCTAGTAAGGTTGGGCACCATAATATCTTTTTCAATGTTTACCAATCCTTGCATCATGAACAATATGAAAAGCAATCCTTCCAATTCGGAAACCTTATGGAAGTTGGGCTAGGAGTGAGCAAGAAAAAGTCGATACTTTTGCAGCACATCTAACACATGTTTTTCAGCCCTTTCCTTCTGCACTAACTCCAGAAGAAGAAGCCGAAATACAACAATATTTGGAGACACCAGATCAACTAAGTCTGCCAATAAAAAAGATTACGGTAACAGAAGTAAGGTCGTTAATTACATGCGATCGAACCCTAAGAAATCAGCAGGGTATGACCTGATTACAGGAGAAGTCCTGAAACAATTGCCGGAGAAAGGATACAGACAAATAATAGCCATTTATAATGCTATTCTAAGATTAAGATATTTCCCAGCCCAATGGAAGGTGGCCCAGATAACACTTATACCTAAGCCAGGAAAGCCTCCTGAAAAACTGTCATCTTATCGTCCGATTAGTTTGCTACCTGTAATATCTAAAATGTTTGAAAAACTCTTACTCAGAAGACTCGAACCAATCCTAGAAAATCACGATCTAGTACCAGTACACCAATTCGGTTTTAGGAAAGACCAAGCCACTGTTGAGCAAATTCACAGGGTAGTAAACGAAATCAGCCAGGCCTTCGAAAAGAAAAAATATTGCTCCACCGCTTTTCTCGAAATAACTCAAGCGTTCGTTAAGGTCTGGCATGTGGGACTTTTGTATAAGATCAAGAAAAACCTGCCACACACTTATTTTCAACTGACCAAATCCTATCTGAGCAATAGGTACTTCCAGGTAAAGTTTCAGGATAAACTAACAAAACTACATCCTATTAACTCCGGTGTACCGCAGGGAAGCGTACTAGGACCTGTGTTTTACTTACTATACACGGCAGATATACCTACCACCAATCTTACGACCACGGCTACATTTGCAGATGATACTGCAATTCTTGCAACTCACGAAGATCCTATTATAGGATCAAGAAACCTGCAAACCTCTCTTAACCAAGTGCAAAATTGGCTTCGGCTCTGGCGTGTAAAAGCAAACGAAAACAAGTCCACCCAAGTCACCTTTACACTCAGGAGGAAAACATGTCCACCCTTAATAATACACCACTTCAGCAAGCTGAAGACGTCCGATGCCTTGGTACGCACCTTGATCGCAGACTAACTTGGAAAAAACAAATACTTACTAAACGAAAACAACTGGGCCTAAAGCTCTCCAAGTTATACTGGTTATTAGGTAGAAAATCCAAGTTAACTTTATACAACAAGGTACTACTCTATAAATGTATACTAAAACCAATTTAGACTTACGGGCTGCAACTATGGGGAACTACAAGCAACTCCAATTTGGAGATCTTGCAGAGATTCCAATCTAAAATCCTAAGGGTAATAGCAGATGCACGGTGGTACGTTAGAAATGAAGTTATTCATCGGGACCTCCGAGTGAAACTAATAAAAGACAAAGTGAAGTGCGTGAGTGCAAAGTATATTTTACGACTAGAAAATCACACAAACTATCTTTCTGTGAATTTGCTGGATAAAAGCAATTCAGTTTATAGGTTAAAAAGACTCACTCCTCTGGATCTTCCAGATCTACACTAGTTGTTTTGTGTGTTAAATATTATCCTGTATATAATAGTTCATAAGTAATTATAAGGAGCCTTCCACTGGGACGGCATCCAACATGTACTCTTTCTGTAAATTCACCTGATTTACTTATTGCTCATCAGAGCAGATTGTAAATATAAATAAAGTTAAAAAAAAACAATATGAAAAATGTGGTACGCTCGGCCTCATAATGCTTTAGAAATAAAAAAACACTTCTAGACCTTCAATGAAAAATCCTCCTGCGCCTCGCGTACTCTTCAGACCTAGCTCCATCAGATTATCACCTTTTCCTATAAATGTAACGCGCATTAGCAGACATGCATTTTCGCAATTTTAAAAAAGTACAAAAATGGGTCGACGAACAGATTGCCTCAAAAGAGCGTTCGTTTTTTCGGCAAGGCATTGATATGATAACTAATGATGGAAAATATCATGATTTATGCAACAATTTATTTTCTATGTTAAATAAAGGCTTTTTTGAGCAAATAAATGGATCAGAGCAAACTTCTGCTTATATAAAAAAGGAAGTGCCCACTTTCCGTCAGGTAGAATGTGACCACATAGTTACTCATATTCAAGGAAATCCAAAGTTATTTTTATGATAGTTTACTACTTAACTTACACAATGCTGACAGAAGTTTTGTTAAACACGTTAGCCTTCCTTGTTACGTAAAAAAATAGTTACATGATAACATGGACAATTTAGAAAGTATAAACTTTGTATAATTGATTTTTTTCGTTTTTATTTCTTCTTTTTATTTATCAACATTTTACTTTTTATATGTATGTTAGGTCCTTAATTAAGTACTTTAATTTGTTTTACATTTTTTGAAATATATGAGATGTTATCTTTGGACCACTGTGAGAAGCTAGTATTACAGTATCCTTTGCTCTCATTGTCTGCTTTATTGATGCACTGCCTGCAAAATATATAATAGATATAATACTGATTGTAATGTATTATATATTATTTGACTCAAAACTTTTTTTCGTTATATTTTATATTAAATTCAACTGACTATATTGAATACTTGATTAACATTAAGAATAATTACAAAACAATGTTTTTTAAGTTGCAGCTTATGATTCTCTCGAGGAAATGTGTAATCCCTAGAGGATGCGCTCCAAAGGTGGCGGTTAGAGAAATATTCAACTCGCATTTCCGGTGGGTAGAAGGAAAATAAAATATCTCCCGTAAATCAGCAGGTACTCGTTAACCTATTTTACCAACGTGGCAAGTTAAGACCAAGCCCCTTCCACATGAATTAAATAGTATAGTAATGGTTTTAGCCGCTAGGAATTTGAAACCACTCACTAAAGTAGCGATAGGGTAGGCAGAAAATCAGACGGAATTTGTACTTTATTTTTGTAAATGTAGAGGGATTTTTTTGTCGTACATGCTTTATCAAGGAAATCAGCTGTTTATTTGATTTAGCTAGATTTTGTCAAATTAAAGAAAATAAGTGTTCACTTCGCGCTACAAGGCGGTATATTTGTGCTCACACCTCAAGTGTCCGAAAATGACTTATACAGCCGTCGCGAAATACATGGAAAAATCACGGCAATTTGTAAGGTAGTGGGTGAACCGGTATTTGGCAATATATAATGTCAATAACTTTCCAAATCGTGGGACCTTCAGCGAAGTGTTAAAGAAAGTCGAGAAAATGATTCTCAGTTGGTTTTCGAAAAATTCTAACTTGACTCCGTAAAGGTGGTAAAATTTTACGCAAAAAAGATGTCGAAATATCGTACGATACAAAAAAACCTTTACTGAGTGAAGAACACGTCGCAAAACATTTTGCGTGAGCGCAAGAGAACTTGGATTGTGACTCTGACGAAGCATTCTTTTGGGCATTTCCGATCATGAAACGCTCCTGGACAATATCGAGAGGTAGATTGGCTTAATGGACCGTAAAACACCCGATGAAGGTCTATGCTTGGGGATGTGTCTCACAAAAGGGTTTCGGTACTTTATATCTATTCAGTGACAACTTGAACACCGAAAAAATAAAACAAATTTACTGCAAGGCTTTATTACCGACTATAAAACGCTGGTTTGGCAAAGAGGACGAGGATTGGAGATTTCAGGAAGACAACGACTCGAAACATCGGAGTAAAGCGTATAGATTGTGGAAGGAGCGAAATGGCGCCACCACCTTGAACTGGCCGGCTTAGTCGCTCAATGCCAGTATCATCGAGAACGTTTGGGCTTATGTTAAGATGAAACTACGCAAAATCAGACCCTGCAATTTGGATCAATTCTCATGATAAATTCAAAAAATTGGGAGGTGAAAAAAACGACAAAAAACAATTCTTGCTAAGCTATGCATAAAACCATAAATAATTTGTTATGAACACATATGTACTTCAAGAAAAAACTAATATAAAATGGATATGGACAAGTTCTAATAAGCAAACAAAGAACAAGGTTAATTTTGCTGTAACATCATACCCACACATAAGTATGTATAATTAATAAATTCTCCACCGGCTGTGACTATAGACAAGCAAGAGTAAGGTAAAAGTAATTATAAGACAAAAAATTTATTGAAAAGAAATATAATAAACACAAAGACAAATATCAACAAGAGCTCTGAGATTTATGGCACACCAACATAATAAAACAAGATTTAATATGCAACAAAATAATAAAAAGTCGTACAACATATGGAAATGTAGCAGAACAAAAGTAACTCGAAAACTAATATACAAATCGGCAAAATCAGTGAGTTAAGGAAAAAGAGGGACTTTTAAATATATTCAACTAAACAAATCTGTCGGACTACACAAAAAATTGGACATTAATAAATATAAATAAGATTTAGTAAAACAAACAATAGAAGAAAATGGAAGTTTAAAGGCACTAAGAAGAAAAACGAATAGATAGGTACAACAAATCAAAGATCTACAAAGGACCGACGAAATAATTACAAACCACAAAAATGAAATTACCGAAATAGCAGAAAAAAATTATGAAGGTCTATATATAATAATAATGCTAAGGCTCTACGATCTGCGTGGGAGCACGGCCTGCGAACTGAGAGGTTAAGGCTCTCATACGTTCGCTCTCTCTGCCCAGTCGTCGCGCACCATCTCTGATGTGGGGCAATGTGGCAAGCACCGCGCCTAAGACGACCGCCATTATTACCCCTTGTTCGAATGAATGCAGGTACTCAATTACTTTTAGTGACTGAATCGGATAAAAAACTGTGTCGGATAAAAAACCCGTTCAAAAAAATTAATTTTTATAAACAGATATGTTATATAATTATATTCAGAAGTTTCGGCCTGAAACATTTAGCAACGAAGAGTTATGGAAGATGACAAAAGAAGAAAGAATAGCAGAAACAAGCAAAAAACGTAAATTAACAAAAGAATAACCAGAGAAGCTTTGGATTATAACAAAATGGAGGAAAGAAAAGGAGGTAGACAAAACAACATCTGGAAAAGAACAATTTCAAAATAACTACAACTAGTCAAACTAACTTTTAATACAGGGAAAAGAATTGTAAAACATAGAGAAGTATGAAAGATAGTAACCAATAAAACTGGACGGACTCAACACGTAAGACTCCATTTGCTTCAGATTGAAGAGTATCGACTTCGTTTGGTGAAATACATTTGAACTATCTAATTTTGCACGACATTCTTGCACAAGATCTTAGCAGCCAACGAACGTCACCATTTTTCGAAATGCTAAAGTCTTTGAACTTCCCCTTTAGTAGTATGGCACGTAATGCTGTTTTGTTAAAATATTCCAGTCGGACCCAATATATTTCTTCATTGATGATTAGTTTCTTTTTATTCATATTAAAAGAGATCAACTCTGATGCATTTGCGGGACCAAAATCTTATCAAATAGTAACTTTTGGGATAAAATGGACGTCCTTAAATCTCCATAAACTCTCAGTGTTTTATATAAACTCAACAGTTTCGTTTGTTAATTCAGTGATGAATATATTTTGTCGCTCAAAATGATGTTTTCCTTAAAAGCAGAATTTACTTTCAATTGATTCGAAACCTAGTTAGTGAATAGGTCCAATCCATAAAACAGTGGTTAAGGGAAAATCCACTTCTTGTGGTCATTGAGAAGTGGATTGGAATAAATTACATGATTAGCAGTTAATTAAAATTTTTTGATAGACTTGGCAAACGGAAAACCCATTTTGGTATTAAACTTTGATGATTTGTGCTGTGGAATCATGTAATTTTTTGTAGCTATGTAACGAAATCAGTTAAAAATACTCGTCAATTATAACAGTGCTTTGTAAAAGATGAGTTTTCTTTTGGGCACCGTTGCATCTAGTTCTAGTTACGACCGTTCTTAAACTTTTGATTCTTTGGTACTTTATTTTATATTTTGGTTTAATTGATCTTCACTCCTTTCATTAAATTATTTGTATTTCGTTTTACTTTGTGCTATATTTCATTGTATCTTTTACTTTTATTAAATTTAATATTTCTTTTGCTCTTCATAAAAGTTTTAATAGGCCATCTTTTTAATTTTTTTATAAAAACATTTTTTTATACTTTATAAATCAATTATTTCACTTTTTACGTTCTCCTGAACCGAAACATACATCATTTGCTTCTTATAAATTTAGGTTTTTTTAAATGCTCCTAGAATTTTTTGTTAAAGATAAGAATTTGACGTATTACATTGATTGAGTCATTTCTTTTCCTTTTATTATTGCTGTTGATCCGTTATAGAATATTGCCTAACATTTTTAGTTTTGTTTTAATTCCAACTGTATTAACATAGTTATGAGTCATTTCCTTTTTCCTTGACGGGGTTTTAGTAATGTTAGCGGCTATTTCTATTTTTATATTTTTATCTTGTTATTATCAACTATTATAATATTATTGCATATATTAGACATATCGCTAAATGTTGCATTCAGTTTAAATTTCATTTGTAGTATCAGGATCAAGCGATATTTAGTTTTAAAATACTGATCTCATTTGTAGTATTACATATATTTAGGATAGGGTAGCGGGTAGATACTCCTCTATGACCCCGATAGAGGGTAGATCTACTTCAGGGAAGCGACCCTGCCCACGCAAGCCTCGACTCTTCCCCATCTCCTAACAACGGGGAAAAGTCGTGTCCCAACCTTAATCCTACCTATAATCTACATACTTTTATCCTCCATACACCCTATTCACTCGCCAACCCGCCCGGCAAGCGTGGCGTTTAATTGCCAAATCCCCATTGAATTGCAAAACTGCAAAATTTAAGGGAGGCCTACGTCCTGTAGTGGACTCCAATGGCTGTGTGATGTGTGATGATGGTATATTTAGGATGGCATTGGAAGCAATTGATATCATTAATACGGAAATATTACATAATTGTAAATTGAAACACATTTCTTCATTACTTATAATGAGTTTGGATGGCTGAAGTGTAAACAAGCAATATGCACATTCATTGCTGATTACATCCGCTATTTAATACCAGCGGCCACAAGTTTTTTCTAGCGTGAAATAAGCCTAAATTGCACCTAATCTTGCGATAACAAACAAATTAAAAGCTACAGTAAGGCCAAATTATCGGCACGCCATCGCAGGTTTAGATGCGTGTATATTACCTTCGTTTTTCTTTTAGAGGTATGTTAATTTTAAGTTCAAATATGACATTTCTTTGTATGCTTTTAGATACACTTTTCTTCGATTGATTTTCATACAGAACTTAATGCTCTTGAAATTAACTCAATAAAACGATATTATTATGTATTAAGAAATAGTATAAGAGGTCATGGGATAGACCTAAAATACCTAGTATGGCAAAAAGGGTTATATAAAAAAACAAAAATTGTGTTCAGATAGCAAAAGTATTTGTTTCATACTTTGGGCTTGTACAAGTAAGGCACATATTTATTATTATAAGCCTTGTAAAACTGTAAAAGGTCTTTTTTATCGTAATCTCCAATTTGGAGAAAAGATGTAATAGTTGCATAGAGCAAGGGTCAGTATATGTTGTGAGCAATCAAATATGTATTTGTTTTTTGATAAAAAATCTCGGACTGTTCCAGTTCGACTAACTGAAATAATTGAATGAAACATATGGTGTTGTTTGGACCGTTATTAGTTTTAAAGAGATGTTAGGTGAATAGCTTGCTGTTTTGAGATTACTCTGTAATCAGGAAATAAAAAGATAATGCTGCTTAGATAGTGTAGTAGTTACGGTAAGTTGTGTAAAGCCGCCACTGAAAGAAATCCTGAAAGATATAAATTTGCCCTTTATTTGGTTAGATGAATCTAACTACAATAAACTTATATCAACAGCATCATGGAGACAGTTGTTCAAAAAAAAAATTAGATTAAGAAGAAAGAGACAAATACATTGCGGAATAGCTAGCAAAACATTTCTTATCAAAAATATATACAACGTTTAATAGACATAAACTTGCAATGGGTAACGATCGCGAGGAAAGACGCTAGGAAAACCCCGGGTCATGGTGTGACGAGCGATGCGGTGTTGAATGCTTTCAAAACTGCACGGGCAACCTTCTAAAGCATCTTCAACGAAAGCTTGGAGTTCGAAATCTTTTTGAGATGTTGGAAAAACCAAACGGGGCTTATTATAAAATCACCTAACATGGACAGTTTTCGTCCGAAAAGCTTGCTACTGGTAGACGAAAAAGCATAAGATCGGATCGTAACGATGTGCGTCAAAAAAGCGTTACGGCAATACAGTTTTCGCACAGAGGTGACCGCGGTCAAAGGCTCAAGAGACGCGAAAGAATATTGTGCGTTAATAGCGTTGAATATCACAGAGACGTTTCATTGTACGTCGTGGCCTGGAATCGTTCGAGAATTAATCGAGAGAGATGTTTCACAGAATCTGTTATCGCTGGTAAAACACTATCGAAAGGGTAGCATAGGTAGAAACAGAAGACGGAATCGCACACGGCAAGTGACGAGAGAGTTCCCCTAGGATTCGTGCTCGGGACCGGTTTGTTGAAAGCTGATATAGGTAAGTTTATTCAGAGTTCAACTGCTGCAAGGATGCAGAATCATGGAGTTCGCAGATGACACTCTACTGATATTTTAGGCGGCATAATTAAAAACGTTAAAGGTGCGTGGAAACGACGTAATTGGGGGTGTTTAGCGCAAAACTAAAATTTAACCCGAAAAGATCAAAGTCATAATTTTCGGGCTGCGACTAAAGCAAAGATAAGCCGACCTTCTTGTTTAACGACTAGCGCGTCTACCGGAAGGATGATATTCGGTGCCTCAGAGTGGAGATTGATGATCGACCATCATGAAATAGTCACAAATATTTGTTACAAGGAGAAACAAATTTTGTTACCGGATCGGGGAGGTGCGACAATTAATGTGTTTTTCGCGGTATAGTGGAGGTGCAGGTATTGAGGAAGCAGTATAGCCGCCGAAATACTCGCGATTAATGCCGTAAGAGCTTATAGCCCCGTGGCCAACAAAACAGCGTTGGCATTGAATCAATTACGGCTCTTCTATTTTATTTTGTAATCTGAAGCGACCGACAACAGGACCGGAGCAGCAACTTCGAGAAAGACTGGAGCGAAGCGACTAAGCGAGATTGAGCGAAAGTGTCCATGGAGCGCGACAACTGTGCTGCTATGTGAACTGGAGCAGGAGAGTGCTAAGTTTATGCAAGAAGAAGAAGAGCTTTACCAAGGACAAGCTAAGCTCACAGACTGGAGCATTATTTTCCGCTGTGAGTTGATAGTCACCTGAAGGTGTCTCAGATACATTGACAGGCCCAGGGCAGATATCCCATGATGTAGTGCAATACCTGACAGAAAATCAGCGCCATTTGTCCTCAGTCAAAGTTCAGACTTTTGCGAAGACTATTTAATTGGACCAAGGCAATGAACGTGTACACAAAGTGGTCAAAGAGATAACAGCAGAACCAGGACCGCCGCTTTTAGAAACGGTTTAAATGGGGCTTGTAAAGAAGCGGTTACGATCTAGGATGAGGGCAAAATGGAAGCAAAGATGGAAAACAGCGATAGGTGCAACTTAGCACAGAGACTGCTGCGCAGATTAAGATAAGTTAGTCTGTTTATTTGTGTAAAATTGTAAGAGTTTTCGAAGTTTTTCTAAGTTCTGCACTAGGCGAATGCCGCTACAGCAAAATTGTAGCTACGATAGAGTATAAGAAACTGAGTATTATGGAATTCAGATTTAGAGATAAGATGATTGTATTTGCTGTAGTGCTTGTGTAGCGCCGTAAGGCAGAAAACCAGCCAATAGAATTTAAGTATTTTACATGCAGTGTTTAATTAATATATATTCTTTAATAAATTTACTTCATTTGTGATAAGATCAGAAAGAAAAGAGCTTAGACCCTTTTATGATTAGGATTTGTAATATTGATCCTTAGATGTGATTCTCCGAGTCTATTATAGGTTTGTTAACGGACAAGTTGTAGTTAAACGAAAAAATAGAAAAAGATAAACTTTTGGAACCAAATCGGTCTCATTAAAAATATTTTAAATTGACTTGACATAAAATTTTTAACCTATGATGACATATCTGTGCTGAACAAAATTTATATTAATTTTTAAAACTTTATACACCAGAGAAAAAGGTTTAAAATATGTGCCATAGGGTATAGAATATCAAATACGGCTGTTCATTAAACGTTGAATAACTTCACTTAACGCATTGACATGATCGATATACCGTTGTGCTCAGGATGATTGCATCAAGTTTTATTGATTTAGCTCAACCGGGACTTTTTAAATGAAAGATGACTATAGCTCTTTAGCTTGTATTTATTTTTTTAATCTGAATGTGTTTTTGCTTTATCCACGACAATTACCCTGTTTAATGGTATGTCGCGTTCAATTTCATTATCAGTCCAAGGCGAGAGTCTTTTCCATTTTCTCAATCGCTTTATTTCTAAATCACAAGTACAAGTATCAAACGCACCGTCAAGTTGATAACACATCAACATTTGTTCTACCAAATTACACGTTTTGGTGAAAGTTTTGTTTAGTTTAAAGCAGAACTTTGTCAGGTTATTTCTTGGCGTTTTCGTGTCGACTGCTACCGAAAGCTATTACGTTTCGACTACGGCCTGTATCGCTTCGAAGGAAATTTCACCGGTTAATAGTGCTAACTGGAACCTCTTAAATACGGCGCGTTATGCTTGTTTTTAGATAGTATGTGTATTTTGCAAAGAATAGCATTTTTAACGGGACGTTAGCGCATTTTGAATCAATGGAAGTGAGCCATTTTTAAAAAACAAATAAACGCGTATTATTAAATTAGCGTTAAACGAAATAGCGTTAAGAGAGCTCTTACTGTAAATAGTCCATTTAAGATGCATGAGAAAATGAAAGTAGCTATGTCAATTAGAAAATAGGGTCACTATAAAATAACAAAATATAAAGATAAAACAACTAAGGAAGAGCAAATTGCAAAATTAAGAATAATATTTAAGATAAACATTACAAACATTTAAAGAAGAAAACAGCCAGTGAAAATAAAATAGCAATTGCTACTTCTAACGCGATTTATAATAACAAAATGATTATATCAGGTTAGTACTAAGACTTTGTTTTGGGCAAACAAAATACAACATAAAACTTACTTTAAAGATACAATTTGTTGAAAAATGTGAAGGCACTAATTTATGAATCTCTATAAAGCTTTTGATTTAATTGTTTATAAAAAAATATTAATGCAACTATGTCTTGAAATTTTGACAAAACCATACATTCAGACTTCTCTAGAGTGATAAGTGCTGTTAAATAAATTGGAAAAGTCATGACATCAATAACCAAAGGAACCCGTTACCTGCAGTAAACCATATAAAGTAGTCAGGAGATTTACATCTTCTACATATATCATCAAGAAATGAAACCAAAGCAGCTTAATTCTGAAGACATTTTTTCTAAACAATTTAAAGATGACTAAATTAATCTCTTACATTTCGACAAGTTTTTGAGGTAGTGAAGATCTAAAGTATTGTAACAAATTTACCAACGGCGCCATAAAGGCTAATACCGGGGTCGTAGCGGTCGAGCGGCGAACGTAATGCACCATTTTGCGAGCAACTCCCATTGAGACCACCGCAGTGCAGGGACTAGACCAGAACAAAAGATTCCAAAGGGTACATGAACGATACCCGCACTACGGGTAAAAGCTCCAGAATAGATGCAAAATGTATAAAAGGCATGTAGCAAAGCGAACTGTTCTAGAGCAAAATAAATTGTGTTGTATAAATAGAGTTGTAGACACTACAATGTACGGAGACATTATTGTTTTATTCATAACATTAAGAGAAAAAACGTAGTATTGATAACTATTCTTGTAGTTATCAACTGTAAAGCAAGACAGACAAATTTATAAATTTAAAATAACGCAAATTTTACTTCTTACGAGACCAACTTAGAATAATAACAAAACGAAGTTTACTACTTAAACAAATACATGGTTATAAAAAAATTGAAATAACATAATAAGATTAGTAAACCATAAAATATAAATTTAATTTCTTAAATTTTATCTACATAAATTATAAAAAAACAAAAAACTTTAAATTTTTGCAAAAAAAAATTAAAAAAGCATTTTGAAAATGTGTAACGTTTACAATTATGTTTATTCTTCTTTGTTCTAACTTTCAGAGGTACTGTAATTGTTGCTTACAATACATAATTACTACAACTTTTAGTTCTTCCTCGAGTTCAAAGAATGCCCCAAAAGTGAAAATGCTATTGCTAGAATCCAAATTAAGGTCATGAAATTCATTATCTAAAATTTTTCGTTGATATTTTAAGAGTCGTTTTATTTTCTTGGATATGAGTATATTGGCACTATTTTGAAGCAGAATGAGACGATTGGTTAACATAACTCTTTTGCTGTTCTTAATAGTGATTATAATATTTTCAATATTGTATAAATACATCAGGATTTGTTTTCGTCACTTAAGGTGTGAGTACAGTAAAAGTAAGTGTCCTTGATTTCATTGCAGGCAATTGTTTGAATTTTCTAGATCTCCTTAGTAAACGAAAATATTTCGGGAGGTAAAAAATATTCTTTAGTTAACAGATATCTATCAAAAATGTATTTTTTTTTTCAAATATTGATTACAAACTTGAAAGCAAAGTAATCGACTCACTCAGAAAACGAAAATACGCGTCCAGCTAGACGCGTTTTCTGTTTCAATCTAAGGAAAATGAAAATAACGTGCAAGGAGTATCTTTATTATTGAGCTTTAAAAAACTGCTGCTATTGCATTAATCGGATGACGCTTTCACAAAAATATGCATTACAAATGGAGTTTTACAAATCTTGCTAATAGAAACGCAGGTGCGCGACGACTGTGATTGGCGTACAGTACGCTTGCAATCCGCTAATTCATCACAGTCACTTATCTGAAGTTGGCGTAAATAAGTAAATGATGTCAGTTCTCGAGTGATTTGCAAGAAAATGGATATCACAGCCGCCGAAGCAGCCCAGGCAGTTGCATTGTTAAGAGAGGGTCGTGAAAAATCAACTAGCAAATCGAGTCAATCAGCTATATCGAGAGTGTGGCGTTGGTACCGGAAAACCGATAGGCTACGTCCGCCGGCAAGGAGACAGAAGAGGAAATTGATTTCTTGTCTCAATATTTCTCAGGAATTGACATATGATTGGCGTTGACCTCAAGCAAGAGCTGAAAGCGGTCATAGGTGTGGTCACCAGCGCTTGGACAGTGAAAACAAGGCTGAAGACAGCCAATTCGATCCTAAAAAAAGTAGTTACGAGTCCGAAGATTTTTCTAGTCCAAAAGCAAAGGCGACTGAAATTTGCTCGCAAACATTTCGATGGGGACTTTGGTCATTGAAGTCAGATATTATTCATCGACCAGTATGTACCTAAATAGCAACAACAGGAGACGTCGGGTCCATAGAAGAACAGGGAAGCAATTTGATTATTGTTGTATTCAAAAAAAAACTATGGTACGTGGAGGTGGCTCTTGGATGGTCAGGGGGGGTATTTATATGCGTGGAAAAACTGAGTTGGTTGTCGTGCTTAGTGGGGGATGCAAAGGAGGTTTAATAGTAGACCGCTACATCAAGGATATTGTGGAAAAACATGTTCTGTTTGGGAGATTTGCTGGTAAGGACTTTATGCTAATGCGCGATGCCACACGTGCGAGTGACCACTACCTGTCTGGCTGACATCGGTATACCAAAAATGGACTGATCTCTGTGAAACCCAGATTTGAATCCAATTGAGCAGGTTCGGGATGAGCTTGAGCGAAGAGTCCGGGTCAGAAATCTTGCATCAGATAGCGTGATGGAACTGAGAGCGGCGTTGATTGAAGAATGGGAAGCAATCCCTCTAGACAGTATAAAAAAAGTCATCCGATCCATGTGTAATCGTTTGGAAAGTGCAATTAGGCGTAGAAGTAGCAAAACTGTATATTGAAAAAATTATTAAATTCATTTCAACTGAGGATTTTATTTTTGTCCTTTGATAATTACCTTTTTCCTTTCAACGCTTTTGTGTTACACATATTCTTAGGCCCATGATTTAGTCAGAACAGGTCAATTCCGCTCAAAGTGGTATCATTTAAAGTCACAGTTTTTAAGCTTTCAAACACTGAACTCTCGTTGGAACGCTTTCCGAGTGGATACACATTGTCTCAAAACTTGAACATATTACTGAGTCGATTGTTTTGTTCACAAGTGTAGTTTCTCATATTCAGTATTACTCATGTGTAAATTCTAAAACACTTTTTAATTTTACATAATCGATTACAATTTTATGAATTACGTAAATAAAAATGTAAAATGTATAGATTCTGCTATTGTTATTAACTTTTTTTTATTACGATACGTTTTCTTTTTCCTGTGAATTTATTCACATTATAGAATACAAACCTCATAAATTGAAATACTAGTCTTATAGATAAATATCTGTTTAAAAGAAATTTTTACTGAAAAGAAAGACATGTTGCAATGGTACATAGTGGACCGTAATTATTTTTTGAGGTGGTGGGGACAATCATCATGGACTGGTCGACATTATAACGTAGGATAGCATCTTCATGGTCAAACTTTTATGCTGTTTTACAGCTGACAGAAGGGCATTGTTTTTACAATTTGACGGCCGACCTTACTCTAACTTGTCCTGCAACCTTGTATCGTCAGACATGAAAAAAGCAAACTACTGTTCATGTTGACTTCCACTAATCTATCCGTCGAAGAGTAAAATAACTGAGCAGACTTCCATCCTTTCCCAAATTATTTTTTAACCAAATAACTATCAAATAATTCCAATATAAAGCAAAGTTATGCGTCGACCTCTATAGAGTTCGCATTAAAAAGCTTTTATTTTCTTGTTAAATTTAAATTTGTACAAATACTAGAAAAAAGCTAACAACATGCTGAAGCTCACATAACTAACACGTGATTGCGACCAACGCACCTTGAACTGGATAAGTTTGGTCACTAATGTATAGTGACGCATAACTGATAATTTATTGCTGCAATTAACAGTTTGGTATTTATATAACATTAGTTCACCAAACATGACTGGTTGATTCTAAAAAAACGTAGACATAGATTTAATGAAAACTAAAGTTTAAAAGTAAATATTCTGAATCTGCATTGAAATGTCCAAATTATTTTGCAAAAGACAAACATCATATTTTTGGCTGTGAGTAAATTCTTTTTGTGAAATAGCTATTTTTTCATTATATAATATTGTACATAGAAGTATAATAATACAAAGAATTTATGACTACAAAAAATAAAAAGTAAAAAACCAAAAAGTGTAAATCTATAGTATCTATAGTTAATAAAAAAGTATAAAGAAATTGCCTACGGATGAAATATTTGGAAAGACTGTTGGTGCTTTCCGTTTTATTTAAATATTCTACTGTCGACAAGTAGAATTTTCGCTATTGGACCCCACATAATTCTCAACAACTCCACAGTTAGCGCATAACTGTTTGGGTGCTATTATGGAATTTGGCATCATGGAATTTTTTAGAAAGCAGAACAAACGACGACTATCACATTTACCCGCTAAGTTGCAATATCACGCATTTTGTTGGAATCGAGACTCAATTAACATGGAAATGCACTACCGTAGTTTTAAGAAGATAGCACTACTTCACACAGAGGAAAATTTCTCTAAAAGCTTTGAGGCAAATGCTTCCAGGTTGCCCCATTTCATTACATGGATGATATTCCACAACCAGCTAGGCCACCAAATCTTACGATTTCTTTCTGTAAGGACACCTGAGGGCTGACTAGTGAATAATTAAAGGAGGCAATCGCAACGATCGCAGCAGTACCAGTAGAAATAATTTGGCAAGCAATGCGAAACTTGAAGGTGAGGCTGGAGGAGTGTATTGCTCGTGCAGGCAAAACTGGTTGATGACTAAATGGCAAGCATTGTTCCGTGTGATGGTGCAATAAAACATTCAACATAATCTATGTTGTCCTTTTTATAGCTGTTTTGAAAAGGCGAGATGGTTCTGTCGAGCCTTAGAGAAGAACAAACATTTACATAATAAAGCGCACCAATATGTTCGGAGTACTACATAAATGAAAGGAAAAGCAAACCATATAAAATTGTTAAGTGTTACAATCAAAGATATTGTTTAGCAACATAATAAGAAAATTACACAAGCAAGTCGCATATTTAAAAGTGATAGTAAAATATAACATCGTAAACTTGTCTGCTATGCTAAAAGTTGCTTTAGAACTGCATTATAGAATATTTAATAGAAAAATAAAAAAACATCTTTGTAAATGCTTTTAACTGTTTGAATGAGAATGTCTATATTGATTTGTTTGTATGTGTAGAATTAAGTTGTATGCACATTACTTTAAACTTTTAAAAACATATTTGTTGATGAATAATGTCGTTCTTACACAATATAACGCTAATAGTAACGTTTTTAGTAGACTGCTCTTGAATAGAAGAAGTCAGCCTCACATTCAAAATACGCAATTCTGGGGGCATCCTACATTTTTTTAAGTTTATGTAATTCACTATAAATAATTCATAACTAGGATTATAAGTATTGTAATAATAATTGTTTCCCATAACAACCCTCAAAAGCCCTTTGAGTTTGTAATAGGATAAGTCTGCTACAATCTAGAACCTACGGTACACAGGATAGTAACGTAGTTAGCGCTATGTACCCACCGCCTATTATTACCTCGGAGTTTGACCTCCAGGTACTCATTTTATTGCAGCCTGAGTCGAGCTGGGCCGTAAATTTGCCAGCGATTGAATTGGAGAGAGCGGGATTCGAACTCGCAACTATTGGTTTCGTAGTCTAGCGACCTATCTACTATACCACCATATCATGTATATTATAATAGTATTAAAAAACCAGGCTACATGAATCATGAACAAAGTACTTTTTCCAAGCTTCGAACTTTGACTCTCAGATGCATACTGTAAGTAAAATTATATAAAATTTATTAATAGCAAAAAAGCTATTATTACAAATATATCTTTCCACCATTCTTTAAACTGAATGTTCTTTGTAGCAAATTGCTTCAAACATGTTTCACTTAGCATTATAAGCAACTGAAAAATGTTACATTTTTAATTATCTTCAACAGTGCAATAACTTTTTTTGTGACTTGATATTAATTTTCTTTAAAATAGTTGACATTTATCTAAAGAAGTTAATTAAAAACGCAAAAATTTAGCCGTAGATTTTTTGAATCTTTCTAAGTAACTATCAGAGCATCTATAGTATTTCAATCCATACAAGTAGGCGTTAAATGTGAGGTCTCAAAAGGTCAGTCGGAGATTTCTTTGATATTATTTATTGGCTGTTTTAATGCGAAGGGATCTAATTTAGCTGTTCGTTACAATCATCTTCACTACTGTAAGTATATTATTTAATAAGAACGAATATAGTTCACACCATGAAATTGTATTTTTCTGAATCAACTGCATTATAAATAATAAATTTAAATTATGTGGATAGTAAAGTTTTAAATGCATTTAACCAACAAATTTAGTAAACCAACTAGACCAGGTTTTACGTAGGTCATTTCCTGTGGTGCCTCTTGCTAGGATTACGCAAAATTATTGCTCTATAGAACATGACTGACTATGTGGGCAGTCTGAAAAGTTTTGAGCCTCAACATGAAGATGGCTCTACTTGTCAAAACCATTCTGCTACTACAATATTATGTGCTTTGAAAGATACCTTTAAAATTTTTAGCCATTTTGAACGCTTAGTTGTTGTTTGATAGTTGTTTGTATAAGTCGAAGTCAGTGCTTTTTTAAAAATTGAATAAATCGTATATCGTGCTGCAATTAAGTACTTGCATTTGAAAGGCAATACGCCTACCAAATTAAAGTCGAGTTAGACGTCGTTTACGGGGATTATGCTCCATCATTTGCCACTGTGAAAAAATAGCCACCTGAATTTAAACTTAGTCGTACCAGCTTGACTGATAAGCGTTCAGGGAGGCCAACAAATGCGACCTCCATCGATAACATCGGAAAGTTCACTAAATGGTACTGGATGACCAGCGAATTAAGGTTAGAGAGAAGGCAGAAACTGTAGGCATATCGAAAGAACGCGTTATGTCATATATTGACTAAAAAATTGGACATAAAAAAGCAGTCCGCTCGTTAAGTCCCGCACTTGCTCACTCTGAATCAAAAATTAATTCGAATGAACATTTCCAAGGGCCCGCTTAAGCAGTTTCAGCGAAACGAGCCGGGCTTTTTGGGTCGATTTATCACCGTCGATGAATATTGGGTCCACCATTGCACTCCTGAGACGAAAGAAAAGTCAAAACAGTGGACTGCAAAGGGTTAACCTGCTTCAAAAAGGGGAAGACGGTTTTATTAACCGGAAAGGTGATGGCGGCTGTTTTTTGGGATAGTTAAAAAAATTTAGTTCTTCGGCTACTTAAAAAATCGAGCTCGTATTACGCACAGTTATTGTACCGGTTGAAGGCAACAATTTCTTAAAAACGGCTCCATTTAGAACGGAAGAAAGGGCTCTTTTATCAAGACAACGCCGGCTCACACTCTTCGGCGGTTGCCACAGCCAAAATTTACGAATTTCAGTTTGAATTGATTGGCTACCCAGATTTATTTCTTGTTTCTTAAGCTGAAAGTTTAGTTCAGAGGACATTAATTTTCATCAGACGAGGAGGTCATAGCAACCGCAACGCATATTTTGGACAAGACGCCTACTACTATTTGGACAGGTTAAAGAGGTTGGAGCATCACTAGAAAAAGTGTATTGACTTATAAGGAGACTATGTTAAAAAATAAAATTGAAATTTGTTAGAAAAAATATTTATTTCTTCGTTAGGCTGAAAATTTTCAGGGTGCCTACGTATATAGTACAAATTTAGAAAAAACTGTAAACACCTACTTATGCAAACCGGGCGACTAAAAATAAAAATTGCTCTGATTGGTATTTAGTACTTTAACCTTCAAAAAATAGAAGATGTATGACAGCTTACAGATTTAAAGAACAACATATATTACCAAAAAATAACAATAATCCTTGAATAGCCATCTACAGTTAGTTAAAAAGTTTTTGCTCCAATTATAAAGGACAAGACCAAAAAAGAAAAGGCAGATAGAAATAAAACAAACTAGAGGAACAACAACAATGTTGGAGAACACATGGGATATCAAAGAAATACCAAAAAAGAATTAACATAGTAGAATTGTTTTTATTGACAAACTACATCAACAATCAGAACTATGTAGATATACGCCGGTTATATGTAATACATATTAGTTCTATGAGCTGATTGGTTGGGAAGTGGACTTGAAGGAATCAATCTGCTAACATAGCTCTAGAACAATTAATAGTTTAGCAGATATCGCGTCTATTTTCTCTTTAATTGTTTGAAAATTGATTTATCTGTGTATACAGTTACATTGCTAATATACAAAGAGACATCTGTGATCGTTATATAATAATATTTAGATTAAACATGCCAGAGCATCCCCATAGTTCTAAATCATATATTTGTTCATATTGGCTCGATTATTGCCTTACAAATAAGACAGTTGTTAACAGATATTTACTCTAAATTAACCAAAACAGTTTTTTTAACTTTCTAAGTTTATTTATTTTCTTGTTTTGTTGGTTAGCTTCCTGTCGAGGTGTGGTCTTAAATACCAGATCTTGCTTGTGCTGTTTCTACATTATTTATGTAAACAGGAGGGAACTGTTAGTTTTTAATGTAAAAGTCACCTGGGTAGACTTGCTTTCGTTAGCCTTAGTTCCCAACTGCCTTAGCCAAACTTCTAATAGGATTAAGTAATTCTACAACTGTTGTGATGTAAAACTTAGTTCTTCATATGTTGTTAAAAGCGCTGTGTTACCCGCAAAATTTTCCATGTGGACACTCGGGGTTGTAGATAAATCAGTTGCGTAGATTAGATATAGAATTAGACCTGATATACTGGGGGACGCCTGAGTTAATAGAATATATTTGCAATAGGTATTTTGCATGTTCGATTTGGTAGGCGCGAATAGTGAATACGATTTCAGCAATTTGTAGTAGTTATAAGGAATAAGCTTGGGTTTAAATAAGAGACCTTTGTGCCATATCTTGACCCCCAAGAAGGCTCCAGAGCAGTAATTATTTTCTTCAAGTTTACGTTCGTTAGACAATAACACCGTTGGATAGTAAAACGAACCCAAAATGGCGATTTGACATGCATACTACTAGCAAATTATTTTTATTTTTTTTAATAATAATTTTCCTAAATATTTGGAGAGGGCTTTCAAAATACATGATTTAAAAACTTATTTAATAACCTTTGGTATCCTTTTAATTAATAAATTTCCAAAAGTTTCTACTACTTATTAATCTAAGAGAATAGTACACGGCTGATATTTTTGTTAGACTATTTTACATGTCGACTTAAATCGTTATTGTCTGAAGAAAGTCCGTTTCATATTTAAAAAATTTATGGTGCATGATAGTCTTATGAACAACGTTGGTTGTTCCACTCTGTGTGGTCCCGTTAAGATGTAGAATTTAATATATTCTGTAGTTAGGAATTTTTAGATATAATCGTGTGCTAAAATAAGTTTCCGATATTAGAAATATGTCTATGTATAAAAATATTTTAATTTTAACCTTTTTTGTTGTAAGCCACTGATAGTCCGTTTAGCTAATATCAAAAGCTTAGCTATTATGTACTAATTTCGTAACGGTGGCGAATAGCATGTCGAGTATCACATTTTTGGTTAATTGATTGATTGAGCATTTCCTTAAATTCGTTTAAAAGTTGTGAGAGGGTTGACTCTGTATTGTTTTGAGATAATTTAGCATTGATTTTAGTGAACTGCGCAATGCAATTTGTTTATTGTATTTTCTTGCTGATGTTCCATGTGATACTTGTTTTGAATCTCGTGGTATAATAGAAACTATTTGTACTTACATGGATGTGTCCCATGACATAAAAAAAATATTTAGCTGCAGTATTTCTGTTTTTGGATATTTTTGTGCCATGTGCCACCACACTTAACGCACGCATATGATCTGTTACAGTAGCTTTTAGCATGATTTTACTATTGATAGTTTCTGCACTGTACCAATAGCAGGCTTTTCTTTGGTGATTTTACTGCTAATACTTTATTGTGATCGTATTTTAGGTTATAAATATTTTTAATATTTTTTGCAGCTTCTAAGTCCATAAGAAACTTAGGAAGTGGAATTTTTGTAATACGTTGTCTAATGTTAATTATATTTCTGATAGTAAACTCTATGTTCTGTAATTTTTTTATATATTGCAGTAAAGTTGTAGAACGCAAATGCTTGACTACAAAGCTATTTAATATTTTTTCGTTGAATTGATATTTATGATAGATTCCCGCATAAATTTCTGTATAAGTCGGTTGTTTTTATGTTAATCTTAACGTTGATTGATAGGGATTTGGTAATGAGACTATCCTTCTTAACTACGGCAGCCAGAATATTTAACATTTGTTTATAATTACTCTAGGCGGCTTAAGCTATATGAGTGCTAAGGGTTCATTTGAATTTTGCGCGTCATTGTTTTGCTAGGAATTGTTATTTTTTGGAGTTACTAAGAGTTAACTGTAGCAGTATTTGTTCTAAATAAATGCGTATCGCGACGTTTTCTCTTATTGTGATGAACTTCTTGCCACAACAAGTTGTTCAATTTTTCATTGTCTTTAGAATTTTCAGGTGTGCAAGCGTTTTTTAGTTTTTTATATTAGAGATTAGAATTCCAATTTGCTAAGTAAACAGTGCAAAATGTTGTTTATAGGTGTATTTATTTTTCTGTGAAAGTGACTGTTGTTCCTCTTGACTCATATATATTGGAAGTGAAGTTTGGCTGTGGTAGATAATTTATCAACTGCGATAATAAATTATTTAAGCCCTCTTGATTTTACGGCCGTATTTAATTATATAACTTCATACATTGAGCAAGTACAACTTTGCTCAATGAAAGTCAAGCAAGTACTATATGAATAAAACCAAATGGGGGTAAAAAAACATATTGGAAAGTATAACTGTACTTAGTTATATGAGTGGACAAACGCAAAAGAGCTAAACAGTAAATACCGACGACTTTCAAGATACATTAAAATTTTTAAATTAGTACGCAACACAATACGTAAATCTAGAAATTAAAAGAATAATTCTAACTGCTGTACTCCTAAATATAAAATTTAAAAAGAACAAATTATACAGCGAACAATATACTTATAAAAAATAGGAAAAACAAATAACTAATATTAAAGGCAAAAGTTAACGGAAGAGTAGCAAAAAAATATGACAATTATGAGAAGAAATAAAACTAATACCAAAGAATAATCAGTAAAAAACTTAAAAGTAAAATGTAAATAAATATACTTATATATAAAAAACATAAAATTGATCCAACAGTACAAAAAAACAGAAATTTATTTACTTGACAAACTATTTTCATTGATAGACAAGTGAAATTACAGATTAAGTAAAAGTGAAACAAGAGATTAAATGCTTAGGCTAAACATCTTGGAAGAGAAAACTATATAATTATATATATAAAAAGAATTATGAGTGCTGCTGCTGCTGTCACACAGGTCAAAGGTCAAATCGTTCGTGCCTTTCCGTAAGCATCCGAAGGACAAATTTCGGCCGCGGCGGCACCACATAAATATTTCCGGAACCAAGCGATGGAAAATTTTCGTTTCAGAGCGGGTAATAAAGCACTTATACATAAAAAATTGAGTGCTGTCACACAGGTCAAGGTCAAAGTTCAACTCTAACTGGGTATACGTAAATGCGTTGTCATGGCAAGCGTACGCCAATTATGTCAAACAGAGCTTTTAATCGTGTTTTATTTATTTTAAAAACTACTATGCGAAGGGGCTCAAGCATGTCGGAGTTGGACAAGCTCTGCGGGGGGCGACTACCAGACCTCGTATTATATAAAAATAATTAACCAACAACTGTAAACAAATAGACACAGATGTTAAAAACAAGTAGTTAAATTATCAAACACTAAAGGAGTAGGGCACATAGAACAAATAAACAACTAAAAATTAAAAGGATGAAAAAATATGTAATATATGAGGGTGAATAAAAATTATTGAATTTTTTTTTTATAACTCGAGACAAACTGTGAGAGATGTGGGTGGCTTCTAAGTATTATAGGTACCTAAAGAGAATGTCCCAGTACGGTAGTTCTTTTATTACTGTTATGATGTCAAAACGAAAAGTATTCAAATTTCTTAAGACAACGGGCATAAAAACGCCTGAAAACTTGAAAAAAGTTAAGGCACAATTTGGTGAAAACATCCTTAACAAACGAAAGAGTACAGATAAACAATTTTTAAGAGGTCAAGAAGTAATTGAAGGCTAAGGTTACCGACTTTACCAAAGGACCATCTCGACTGAGAAGAATATTCACATTGTTCGTTACTTTTTGTGAATAATAGAGAAATTAATAGTTAATGAAATTGCTTTTGAGTTCGGAATATACTACGGCAGTGCTTAAGCAATTTTAGGTGCTACCTTGCTCCATGGCAACGTCAGACTCCGTATGGCAACTCAAACTCGATAGAAATTGGACAGTGATGTTACTATCGAAGTGTTCGGGCGTTGATATTACAACCACCTTCACATTGCAATAGCGGGATCAAAAAACTATCTATCAGTTAAGAAAAATAAGTTTCCATCTCAGAAGGTTATGTAAAGAATTATTATGTATGTTGTCTGTTATGATGTTTCAACAAATTAAAGAAAGTATTCCGGTTTGTATTTGATTTACCCACATAGAGTGTAAGTGCAAGGAACAATAAACTGTAATCAAATAAAAATAAACATAACAGAAATTTAGGGAGAATAAAATGAAAGAAATGTGCCAATGTTTCACTAATGGTTGCAAAATAGAAAAGGCACTAGAAAACCCTACTTATAGAAAACAAAATAGAATAGAACAAAATAACATCCTTGAGTATTAATTCAACGTTGATAGCGGTTCTGCTACAAAGTCGTAGTACGCTTGGAAGTTTTGAACTAAAATCTTTTTCAAAGCATTCCAGCAACCTGCGCATTTTCGTAGTTCCAAAATGGTGTTCTATTATGCTGTAAATTTGAAGGAGCTAAGTCCATCCTGTGAGAAGGTTGGTTCAGGGTTTCCACGTTTATTTTGTTAGGAACTTCAAGAACTACAAGAAGCAAAAATGAGGTGCATGTGATATTTAGTAAAATAATGCTAACGTTCATACAACAATGCAAGAAATGAAATAAGAAAATAAAGAAGACTTAAAGCAGAAGAGTTAAGTATGAATAATAATTTTCGTACTTAAACACAGACAGAAAAAGAACAGGCTACAGGTGGACACCTACAAGGGTATTTTAGAAAGTCTTGCCTCGGCGATAATTTTATTTATAAAAAAGGTGCAAACTAAGTTTTTTTTATCAAGATGTGTCATTACTTTTCTACATAATCATCATCTCTATTCATGCACGCGTAGCAACGCTAAAGAAATTTGTTCATCTCTTTGGAGAAGAAAATAGGCGTCTCTCGTTCCAGACCACACCGAGCCTGATTATGCAAATTTGTTGTTAGTGTATTTTTTTCTTTCATCTAACAGTACTGATATTCACAGTTTTTATCATAGACGACCTATTCGTTGATGAATGTCAACGGACTACAACACTCGGCCATTTGAAACTCAATAACAGGGAATTTTTTAACGGAATGTCCATGTCATTTTGATTACCTTATATTGCAGAAAAACGCTATTGGAGTATCTCTATAATTAATAAGTTATGATACCTGTTTCAAATGCCCCGAGGAAATATTAGCAAACTTATTGACTAGGAGGTAAAAGTTTTTAAAAAGACCTGCCTGTATAATCTCTTCTCAATAATAAAATGTAGAGAATGCCATTACAATGCTCCGTTTATAATGAATTTATGTTGATTAACTCTAAAGATTATAGTACAATCTAATTTTGTGGAAAGGCAATAAAACATTTTTAAATAGTTAAATTAATTTTAAATACAATTTGCTACAAACTATAATGCAGTTATTAAAACGTGTTTGTAGATTTAGCCTTCTCCTAATACAATGCTACCTTATCTATCAATCACAAGTGCTCAAATAGATGGTTGCATCGTGCTGTTGGAAATAGCTCGGCGTTTAGGAGATACTAATCAGTGGAGCGATTATTATTCCTGTGGCAAAGCGGTTGTGGCGAGATTTAATCATACCTATTTGAATTGGACTCCATGTACTGCGTTAGGATTTCCTGGAGAGGCGTCAGTCGCTACCGATTTCACGAGGGCTTCGCCGCGGTACTGATTAATTGTTCCGTTCTAACTGGTAAAGGCGGATAAATTATTTGGGAGATCAACAGACGATTAGTTCCCTCGTCGCGGGTATTACTCGAAGGCGTTCAACTTTCGACGAATTTCCGTGGCAACACTATTGACGCGGTTTGGGTTTACAGGAGCTCCCTTAACGCGCTTAAAAGGCCCACGGTTCAACAACCCACCGTATTCCAAATACTAGCAAAATTAAAGTTGAAAAGGCTGGCGTAACTTACGATCCCTAATTGGATAATTGATGAGCTGATTCCGATGTTGTCATAGATGATTATGCACAGCAATTGGTGAATTCAATTTGCAGTACATTGAGGCCGACGCTAATTCGATGAAATTGAGCGAATCTGGTTATGCAGTACCAAATCCAATTGCTCCAACAGCAATAAGATCCGAATTACGTGGCATTTATAAATAAACCTCATTTGTATTGTATAAACCTCATATATATGTTGCCGAGTGGCGACCTAGTACATAACGATTAAAGGTGGAAAAATAACTAGATTTGAATATAGCTGCTTTCAGTTATAGGGTACGGAACATCGATAAATTTTGATTTTTATTTAGAAGAATGAAAAATTACCATATTTATTTCACAATCTAAATTTTTGGAAAGACTGTTTTAGAGCGATTTGCCAAAAAAATTAGCATTTATAAAAATTGTTGCAAATATATGACAGAAATGATAAAATTTAATATCGATATATCCAAAATTAATTTAGCCGGTAAAGGTAACTTTGAGAAGTTAATTCTAACGAAATACCTTTTCTGTGGAGAGAGAATAACAAAAGTAAGAATTGTGCAAAGAAAAGTGTGGAGCAGGATAATATAGAACAGCTTATTGTATATCAAGTAATTATTATTGTGTCATGATAATGCAAGATGTGTTGATGTAAAAAAACAGAAAGAAGTATGCTATATTGATTGTTTGTTTTGATATATAATATATAGTTAATATATTGATAAATAGATAAAAAAGTGAATGAAAAAGAAATAAAAGTTGTTACAGATTAATACATAGTGATGTAGATTTTTTTTATAGCACATACACTATTTAAATATTATTACAAATATATGCACACACACACACACACACACGCGCGCGCGCGCGCGCACCCACGCACTCACACACAAGAAATAAATGTTCTTAAGTAATCTGAGTGTGGCAAATAATATAAAGTATTAAAGACTTGTACGCCAAAATGTTATCGTAATACATAAAAATGAGGTATGGAGCAATTAATTTGTTTTAAAATGGCGGCTAAACTCGGAACAATACAAAAGAAAAAGGCGTTTCCGTTTTAAATCTGTTACATCGTTTGATCGATACAGAGCGTCAAAGAAATGAAGAAAATCAGCCTCCATTTTGGTTTTTCAAAGAGAATTTGCTTTAAAAATCCCTCAAAGACATTTCAGCCAAGGTATAATATGTCGCTTTTCATTTGTCGCCTGATTTTTGAGAGCCGAGAAAAAATACCTTATTTTCTGAATTTGCGCGACAGCCATTTTGTTTTTTCTTAAGAAAAAATAGTCGCTAAACCAGGAATGATTTTTTTTTTAGATTTTCAGAAGTAGAAGAATACAAATGAGTTTCTGTGATAAGAACTCCAATAAATAAGGAAATTTTTAAATAGTAGAGAAAAGTGGTCAATTGATGTTTATAAAAAACGTAACTAAAGATAACGTAGACTGATTTTATGTTTCAATTAATACATAATTAAGATATACAAAACGTAGTTGATATAAATCAAAGAATTAAAAACAATATAATAAAAATAACAAGCTGAAAAGAATAAAAAGACAGGCAAAATGAAAAGTACCCACAATGCAATTATATGAAATTGCAAAGAAATAAAATATTAAACCTCATTAAAATTCATTAAAACCAACAAAAAGCTCCAAAAATGTACAAAATATTTATATTATGGTATATTTTTCTAAAAAAAATTGAAAACAATGGAAATTCTGAATGCATAAGTAAAATCTCAGATAAAAAGTTTTATAAAAAAAATTAAAAACACCCCTGGAACACAACAACGAGGAGCATAAATCACGAAGAGTACACATACCTATAATACGTATACATCCTTGCAACTGCTAAAATAGAAAACTTGTACGGCAATTTTTTGAAACAAAGAAGAACATAATAATAATTTCTCAAAATTTAAATAAGGAGATTCTAGAACGGCTGAACGAGTTTTCTCATTGAACGATATACATTGACCCGATATACCCCCTTCGCTTAGTCATAAATTACTTTTAATCCACCAATGGTGATATCTGATCGTTATATTCACTTCTTTACGTACTGTAAAAAAGGCTGTTAAAGTTACTGAGCATTTAAACGTGGAAAATTATATCAATTACAGAGTTTTTCTATTACGCAGTTTCAAATATAAAAGAAAAAATCTGTCTCCTTAGAGAATAAAAGTAGAAACAGTTTAAGTATACAAGTTACTATTATTGCTTGGAAAAAATTTAAGCAAAATCATAATTTTATATACAAAAATTGCAAATAAAATCCATTTATCGAAAAACTGTTCAGTTAGTCTGTTATTGGGCGAGTTAGAGGTTTCACCCATACCTTTTTCCACGATATAATCGTTATATGAAAGCAGGCCAATCAGTTTATTTTAGTATTTGATTTTTAACTTTCTAACATATTGTAAAGTAATTTCTTAAATACTTAAACGTGTTCTAAAATGCTATTATATAAAACACTTAAGAAAACATCAATGAATAGGACATGGTACAATTATAAAATTTTATGAAGCCGGATTGTTGACGATGATTCTCGAGAGCTCACAAGGCCGCGAAGTAAGATTCCAGTAATGTGTTGCACAAACTAAAATTTGAAGGTAAAAGGAAAGGAAACCGTGCTATAGAAAGTACTACAAAAGGTTCCAATCAACGAAGGTGTAAATCTAAATACTTATTTTTTTTAATTGCGGATCAATTAATACAGAACTTTAGAAAAAAAGAAGAATTAGAACAAACTAGAGTTTTAAGCAAGGAACTTAAGAGAATTAAAAATCAGCACAAAAAACATTCCAAATATTTAAGAAGGAAATTGCAAGAATTGACTACAGAAGAACATATCACAAGTTATGTAGCAAAGTTTGAAAAAATATCTTTGACCAAAAGATTACGAATCTTTTTAATTTTAAAAGAAGAATTTAAAAGAGGTATTACAAGAACGAAAGACACAATTATAGACAAATTGAGAAGAATATTTTAGAAGTTTTAAGAGAATTACGAACGAAGTTACTACGAGAAGAATAAATGCAGCAGAAAAAGCTAGAAGTTTGTGCAGAAAATTAGAAGAAATAAAAGTGAAAGAACACTTCTAATAAAAAATTAAAAATTAAGAACGGATAAAAAAGATTTAAGAAAATAAATGCAGAAAAAACTTTGGAGGTGCCACAAAGTTGTTGAAGAATGCGGGATATTATTGGGAATGTTTGAAAGGGAAATTAGGAGAGTTAGAGATAAAAGCAAATGTTTTGTTTATAAAATTGTGCAACAATCACTTGCAACCAGAGAAAACGTTAATTATGTAGAACTACTTCATTGAAAGATCGGTGGTTGATACAGGAGCTACAATGGGAGTAGGAGCTCGACTCAGATTTAAAAGTAATGCTGGAATGGGAGCACTAAGAGGCAAGAGTACAATAAAAAGAAATCAGCTCATTAAAGGCTTAACAACTTGGAGGGAACCTTGAAAAACATCAATAATGTTACATTTAGTAGCACTAGTAGCTGTGCTTAGAAGCTGAGTGTTAAAAATCCTACGTCACTTGTTTGATGGGATTTCAGCAGAACATCCTGGAATTAAAAAGTCAATGCAGAAACTTTAAGAGCTGCTCTAGAAGACAAACTGTCAATATGTAAAAGAATAATTTCCAAAGTGTAAATTGTTTGCGCCGAAAAACAGCTTCTTGAAGTAAAAAAAGGATCTATAAAGCAACTTAATGTATAAAGCTCAAGTAAAAAGGAAACATTCGCCTACCTATAAAACACATGTAACCCCGTAATACGGCAATTTTTTACGGCCCTTTCATAAATAATATGGGTCATTAGGATTGTGGTGCAAAATTTTCTTAAGCAGGGAGCAGTATAACGATATATTCTAGGAATTCAAACCTTTGTAGAAGGGTTGCGGACAAGCAGGGCAAAAGAAGAACTGCCGAAGAGTTTCTGATGATTCCCGAGAACTCAATTCGGTCGCCAAGGAAGGAGCCAATAATTTGGCCTACGTGGAATAGCGATCATTTCAGAATCAGATATGTAAGTATTTAAAAGTGTATGAGGAACGATTAGAAGGCGGTTGCAGTTAAAGACAGTTGGAACAAACTTCGTTACATTACATTTTTTTGAGTAGAATAAAATTTTTCCAGCGTTGTAAACCTTAGAACTGCTTGGCGTTTTCAGTCTAATTTAGTGGGGGAGAATAAAAATAAGTACGAAATAATTGCTATAACATTATATAAAGAACATGACAGATTTATAAAAACAGCCACGTGAATAAAATTCACAAACATGAGAAACTCGACCTAGGTCATACAAATTTAATAATGCAATAATAGGCCACAGATAAACGTAAACACAAAAAGTGTAAAACTTAATTACATAAACTTATGGGTTACGAAAAATTTAAACATATTTGATTTTAAGTATACATAGGGTATTTTTGCCATCATAGGCTGATAATTTTTCACCCCCTTCCCTCAAATTTTTGCAAGGTGCCTACGTATAAAAGTTTAATTGGATCGGATTTTTCCTTGGATCAAAAACGTGGAACAATTTAACCTAAGCGCCTATTTATAATGGACGTAAGCATAACCCGCCCATGAGAATACGTAAAACGCAAAGCTTATGCGCTCGTTCATAATGCACTCCCGTAATTTTTACGTTTTACGTTCATACGTAAGAAATCGGGTCAAATTTATGTATTTCTTACATTTCTTTGCAGTAATCTTTAATTTTTTCATAGATTAATGTAGGCAGTTTGTTTTAATTCTGAAATTGCTGAATCTAACTTTAGTATTGTCGACATTTTGGCTTTGTTTTTATAACGGATAGGAAAATATTAATTAAGTTAGTAAATATGCATCTGTTCCTACACCATAAAAGGGATAACAGATACAAAGGCAGCCGCGGCCGCCCGTAGAGCAAGAGCGGCCCCGACGTGTGTGTATAAACGCACGGACCTCGTGTAAATTAAGTGCTTAGAGCGCCACACGTTAAATTTCATGTCAGCCGTCTTTGTTTACTTTCTGTTCAAATGTATAGACTATCTTTGTTTACTACGCACGAATCTCCCGTGTAAATCAAGGGCGTAGGGCAACGCCACATTGAGTTTGTTTAGTTTCGGTTTAAATGTATAGATAGATGAATAAATAGATATACATGATAATTTAAATATGATCGGTACTAATTTGTGTGTCAATAAGCTGCCCTGCGCAGCCACAACCTTCACCCTCCTTCTTGATAGGGTTAGAACCTATTTAGTCTTGTTTGGTAGTAGCTAGAGTAATGAGCAAACAGAACAACGCATTTTGATCAAATTTTTCGTTGGAGAAAACGTCCCGTCCGCTAAAATTCACCACAGACTGTCACGGACCCGTGTGTTTGAGTGGTCTAAGTGCTTTAGACAAGGCAGATAGCACGTGAAGAAGGAACCGCATGGTCGTTGGCGGCGAACATTTGTCATCGAGCCAACCATTGATTGCGCAAATGCGCTTATACGTAAAAATAGGCGCAGCGCTATCAAGAAACTTGGACCAATACTATCCATCAGTGTCAGTAGTGTATAAAACATGGTGAAAAACCACCTGCCCTATCGCAAGGTGAATACAGGGTGGTACAACGCACTTTGACGGATATGAAGAAAAGCTGTTAGTCGTCTCCTACAGAAGTTTGAAGACAAATCTGATGTATTTTTGAAGTCTATCGTGAGCACAGATGAAACTCAGCTGCACTACTTCATTCCCGCGTCTCAGCAGTCATCACGCGAGTGGCTGCATACCACTTCTCCCAAATCCAAGAGAGCGCAGAGGAGCCGTTCGGCAAGAAAAGTGATGGCAACGTTTTTTTGGGACTCGCAGGGAATTATCCTTGTAGACTTTCTGACAGATGCCAGAGCAGTCAATGCAACTTATTACTCAGACCTCCTTGCAAGAGACGTGAAGGAAAGAATCCGATTTAAGCAGAAGACAGTTGTAAGTGGGTTGCCTTCCTTCAAGACAATGCACACCGCCATACAACGCCGTCATCCAGACTATTCAGGAGTGGATACGCTGCCAACCAAGTCTTTTTTGAATTTGTTGATTCCGGAGGGGAGTACGTTGAAGATGTGCAAAGTAAATGTTTGGCAATTTGTTTTTTTTTAAATTAGTCCTGGTCTTAATTGAATCACCTTGTATGTTATATGCTCTGCAGAAATCTATATTTTACACTATTTCCGATAAGCGATTAAAGCAAGTTTATAAAGTTTGCATCTGCACTTTTGCGTAATATCTAAACAATGTTGTAATAACTTAAAATAAACGACTTAAAAAGAAAGAAAGGTTGAACTTGAGAATCTATAACAAGGAACAGAGATGGCGATTAACGGCGATACAAAGAAAAATTGCGTTTTGCGACAAATTGTAAATTTATCATATTCATTTTGTGTGTTGGTTTCAAAATACATAAATATGCATGTTCGTTGAATCTAATATCTAAGTAGGTAAAGGTTCAGCTGCCTAATAATGAAATTATAAATATTCAACATTCCCAAATTACTTTAACCGTTTCAGATAGGCAGATCTTAGTGCACTAACGGTTTTTACATAAGTAATGAGTCCTTGGGAAGAGATTATTATATAACCATTTGATATGGTGTTTTAAGGTTTTGTTTTTGCTAGATGTACAATTATGTAATTTTCCTATCATTAATGTGCATTTTGTTTATTTTTAATTGGAATGTTACACTAGAACACTTTCCATCAATCCAACGAGCCGTGATGTTTTCTTTCTTTGTGCAATGAATTGGTATGCGTTTTTTTATTTATCCAACTATACAAATAATAAACAATATTACAATTTCTGGAAATTTCTTAAGCTACAAAAAAAATCACGATTACAAAAATCTAACTTAAATACAAGCGAAACATTTAAAATTCTTACCCTTACTCTTTGTAATTTCAAAACACAATATAGTGGTAAAAACCCTCTACACTCGCCAAGTTTAGCAGGATGTAATTTTTAAATACTTTTAGAATCATTTTAATAGAATAGAACTGTTTCTTTAATTATTGGTTATGAGATCGTAGATACATGTTGCAACACTGTATGACCAAAGGGTGACCCTAATTGAGAATTAAATTTAAATTTATGAATTCAAAGGACCTTTAAGATGTGATTGGATTTATAATGAAATATTACATTCTTTAAATAAATATGGAAAGTTATACCTAATATTGTGGGCGCAGATTTTGGATTTTAGGCAACCTCACAAAAGAGGGTCGCGCGATGTCATTGGTAACAACTGCCATTCACAGTTATAATATTTCCAACATCATTTTCCAAGAAATATAGGCATACCATGCCACTTGTCTAAAATACACAACAAGAAGTAACTCGTTGGGTTTTACTTTTCATAAGCTACACCAAGATTTTTCGAACTCCAAACTCCTCCAAATTTGTTTCTTTACAAAGCCGTCGAGTTCAAAATCTCATCGCTAAAGATAATTTTGACTAAACTGATAATCCACTTTATGTTACTCTAAAAAACAATTAAGGAATTATGGACTATTAGAATGGCTAATAAGCTTAAAATTATGGGTCAGTTGAAGTTTGTACATATGAAGCTGAAGGTTTTTAGTAAATATTTTCTGAAGAGGCCATCTTCAAATGTCTATTTGTTGAGCACAATGCTGAGTTGAAGTTTCGAAATTTGTAGTGACGCTGTTTCAGGAAATCTTATAATTAATTTTTGGACAGTGGACTAATTATTTTGACCAAAAGTTCCACGGTGTTTTTGTACCGCCTCCGAATATTTGTTAGCAAGTTTACAATGTGTCTTAACAATAATAACTTGTTAATATTTTGTATAGCTTCCATATTCACTAATCGAAAAAAGCGTAGATAACATTTGTCAAAGAATGGAAATTAAAATCCCACTTTTAATTTAGGCTAGCCTTTACAAGAAGGAAGTAGATTCAAGTAGGATAGCTTTTTATTAAAATAATTTTTGAAATTTAATTTTCTTTTAACAATTTCTTCTTCTATTTTAAAGGAACAACGGTTAATCCTAATAGATAGCACAACAATGACCAAAGTATTGTTTCCGCTTATATAATAATAAATAATAACAATATTAATTTTACCAAAGCGCTCCAGCGTTATTTTATAAGTAAGGAAAACGTTTTCTTAAAATTTTAAGTCCATTAATTAATTAATTAAAATTGGGGTGTATGGGGTTACATCATAGAGGTAGTACCTTTCTTACGGAAACGGTCACATCAAGTGTCATTGACAGGAGATGGTTTCCGAAGTCTGGTCCTCATGAAGTACCCAGCTCTCACTTATGGCTCCAAGCGCCACACCCTGGTAACTGCATTGACCTGCAGGCAAAACTAAGTGAGGGTAGCCAGATATGGCGAAAACTAACAAGTGGCCGCAGGCTTGTCAGTAGCAAGTAATAGCGGAAATCAAGTGGATTGGAACGGTATTATATAGCATATCTTTAGGCATGGTCAGAATGACTTGAATGGCTATAGAACTGCGTATGTGGAAAGCAACGGAAAACTATCACATATTATAGATCTTCCAAGAACAATCATGACAGGGAACCAAACAGAAATGGCCTTGAGTACTGGGCAGGACTTAAATGCCCACAAGGTGCTAAGAATCTCCCAGCCTGTTAGGATCGCTACTTGGAACGTAAAAAGTCTATTTCAAATGGGAAAATTTCATAACACCGCAAAAGAAATGAATAGACTAAAAATTGATTTACTTGGGCTAAGTGAAGTTCGATGGCCTAACAATGGACAAATAAATACAGAAGAAGGAGAAATAATATATTATTCGGGTGATAGTAACACATTAAACCAACATGGTGTATTGGTATCTTCAAAATTTAAACAATATGTAGAAAGTTATCTCCCGCTTTCCAATAGAATTATAATGTTGCAACTAAGATCTTCAAAAATAAAAATCAACATCATTCAGGTATATGCACCAACTGCAGAAAGTGACGAAGACGATATAGAAAAGTTTTATCATGATTTAGATCAAATTCTAAAAGTAACACACAAACACGATATGAACATAGTCTTAGGCGACTTTAATGCTAAAGTCGGCAAACAACGCTGTCAGGATATTGTAGGTGATTATGGATTGGGTGATCGGAACAACAGAGGCGAACGATTAATTCAATTCTGTCAAGAACACGATCTGGCCATAATGAACACATGGTTTAAACTTCCAAAACGTCGTCTATATACGTGGCGTTCCCCAGCAGATAATCCAGATCACATTATACGCAACCAGATAGATTATATTATAGCAAACAAACGATTTAGAAATGCTTTTAAAGCGGTAAAAACTTATCCTGGTGCAGACGTGGCCTCTGATCATAATCCCAATATCAAAATTACACTAAGAAAAGCACGAAAACCTTGTACAAAGAAATTTGACATTGAAAAGCTCAGAAACAGCGACGTGTTCGAAAGAGTGACGGAAACATTCAACAAACGTTTAAAAAGCGAATAAAAATTTAATCAAGGCATAGAAAAGAAATGGGCAACTATCCGATCCATTTCAACAAGCACTTGTGATGAAATGCTTAAACCAGAAAAGAGGCAAAAAAGAAAAACTTGGATGACGGATACTATACTCGAAATGATGGAAAGAAGATTAATGAAATTATGCAATAATAGTGTTGCATATTGGGAGTTGCACAAAAACATAAAGAAAGAAATAAGAAAAGCAAAGAGTAATTGGTTGAAAATAAAATGTGAAAACATTGAACATCTGGAAAAATTATATGACTCAAGGAATCTGCATAAGCAAGTCCGTGAATTAAATGGAAGAGCGTATAATAATAACCAAGGTAATATATCAATAAACTCAAAAGGAGAAATTCTTATCACAATTGGAGATAAAATAAAAGAATGGAAAAATTATTCATACAATCTTCTCAAAGATGACAGAGGTGTTAAACCAAATACAAATGTAAACAAAGACAATATCATAGAAATAACAAAGGATGAAATTATACAAGCAATAAAATCATCACAAACAGGAAAAGCCTTAGGACCAGATGAGGTATCTACTGAAATTATGGAACTGATAATAGACGAAAATATCCCAATACTAGTAGATCTTTTCAATTGTATTTATAAAAGCGGGACAATTCCAAAAGACTGGTTACACTCTGTGTTTGTAACATTACCAAAAATTAATAAACCAAAACAGTGTAAAGATTTTCGAACAATAAGTTTAATGAGCCATGTTCTCAAAATATTCTTAAAAATCATAAATCGCAGGATCTACAAGAAATGTGAAGAACGACTAACAGAACATCAGTTCGGTTTCAGGGATGGATTGGGTACACGCGAACCTTTATTGTTTATGCGAATTTTATTAGAAAGATGCCGTGATGTAAATAAAGATGCATATCTGCTCTTTATTGACTACGAAAAAGCTTTCGACAAAGTCAAACATGATAAACTTCTTGAAGTATTGACTGCGATACAACTAGATCAAGCTGATATTCGTGTAATAACCAATTTATACTGGCACCAAACTGCAGGTGTAAGAGTTGATGGACACAGTACGGAAGAAATTGACATTCTGCGCGGAGTAAGACAGGGATGTGTGTTATCACCCTTACTTTTCAACTTGTATTCAGAAGTGATTTTTAGACAAGCTTTTGACAATTCTGATGATGGAATACTAATAAATGGAGAACGAATAACCTCAATAAGATATGCCGATGATACGGTATTAATGTCTGAATCAGCTCAAGGATTGCAAAGAATGCTGGACCAGATATCAGTCATTAGTCAAGATTTCGGTCTTTCCATAAACACAACAAAAACAAAATCAATGGTGATCAGCAGAAATCCTCAAGCAACGCAAATAGTACTACGGCATAACAATAGAATAATTGAAAACGTATCTCAATATCGTTACCTGGGCTCATGGATAAACGATCAGTGTAATTGTCTGCAAGAAATCAAGGTGAGAATAGAAATGGCCCGCTCAGCATTTATGAAAATGAAAGCAACATTATGCTCTCACGAGATACATCTACAGATACGTATCAGACTATTACGCTGCTATGTGTACTCTCTGCTGTTTTATGGTGCTGAAACGTGGACATTAACGAAGGATGCTTAGAGTTCCATGGATCCACAGAGTGAGTAACAAGGAAATTTTGAAAAGGATGCAAAAAGAAACAGAATGTATTGAGAAAATAAAAACAAATAAACTGCAATACCTCGGCCACATTATGAGAAACACTAAATATCGCCAAGATTAACGGCCGACGCCCACCAGCTCGCAGACGTATATCTTGGCTGAGAAATCTAAGAGATTGGTATAAACTGACATCGTCACAACTGTTTAGAATTGCAGTATCCCGAATCATGATCGCAAACACTCTTTCCCGAAGAGTATGCACTTGAAGAAGAAGAATTAATTAATAGAGTTATAAAATGTCTTGCCACTAGCATGTTCATCAGGTACAAATGTGCATGGGTAAAATACCGAGCATTTTTGCCTCTTTTTAAGAGTATATTTTATGAATATCTTTTGTTGAAATATAGCGCAACAAAAAATGTGTTGAAATCCACGTGAAAAACAACCAAAGATTGTGTTAAGTAAGCTAAGTGAGTAGATTTGAAGTTTGAAATTAAGAGAAATTAAGAGTGCAAAATATGTCAAAATAAAGAAAAAAGAAATCTTTTATTTCAAACAATAGCAGCAAAGCCGATAAAAGTTATAAAAAAAGAAATTTGTGATTAAAGATAACTTCTTGGAGATCGAATTTTGATTTATATTACCGTCTAGCCCGCAGTTTTAAATGTTAATGTAAAGTTTTAAATTGAAAGATTATGTGAACTGGAATTTAAAATTGTAGTGATGTGTAACAAGTATGTGTCTCGAAACATTCCTTTGTATTCTTTTATTGAGATAAATATGAGCTTATGTTTACTATAAAAGTTGTGGAACTCAGTTTAAAAGATTATCAAAAATTTTGCGGGTTAATGGATGTGCCATATTTTGTATTTCCGTAATACTTGATTGTGTTTCGAATAAGCTTCTGAATAAGGTGCAGAAAAAGAAAAACCTTACAAATACAAATATTGGATCAGAAGATGGTGATTAAAAAACGTGGTCATTAAAATCTTCAATTGTTGGTTATTATTCTAGGAAAATACTTGATGTTTGTCCTCAAATTTTGAAGTAAAACAAAAAGTGCAACCCAACACTAAGAATAGTTTGGAATACACATACGCAGTGATGATTATACTTTTAATAACGAAGGTATCACTGGTAAGATTCAAAATTCAAAACATCTAAATTGTATAAAGATGATAACTCCAAGACACACTTATATTGTTGCAGCCTGCCAGTTAAAAGCGTGGGGCTGTTTTGAAAAAACCATAACGTTTGTTTAAAATTTTTTTACCTTAATTGTACAAATATGACCTTGACTTCCATGCAAATTCATCAGTCCAGTCTCCACCAACATCAATGCGTGGCCTCTCCGAGGCATGCTTCCCATAAGATTTTTGTCGTATTCGACCGGAAAGGACCTCCAAATTTTTCGAGTTTGTCGTGAGAGCTGATTCAAACTGCGGAATTCGATTTTGCGTAGTTTTACCTTAATATAAGCCCAAACATTCTCGAAGGGATTGGCATCGGGCGACTAAGCCAACCAATCCAAAGTGACGACGCCATTTCGCTCGTTCCACGAGCTATATGCTTGACTCCGATGTTTTGGTTCGTTGCATTTCTGAAGACTCTATTCCTTGTTATTTATATAAATATAAAATGCTTTTGTGAGGCACACTCCCCAAACATAAACTTCGACCGAGTGTTTTACGGTCCGTTGGAGCAATCTGCCTTTGGATGTTGTCCAAGAGCGTTTTATGATCGGAAATGCCCAAAAAATGCTTCGTCGGAGTCACAATCCCAGTTCTCTTGCGCCCACGCGAAATGATGCGTGACGTGTTTTTCACTCAATAAAGGTTTTTGCAAAGTGCTTCGATATTGTACGTCATTAGCACGCAATTGCACACGAATGGTATCGATATTTCTACCCCTTTTTTACAAAAAAAATCGGAACCTTTAAAGAGAGTCAAGTTAGGATTTTTTGAAAACAAGGTGAGAATTATTTTCTCGACTTTCTTCGACACTTTGCCATAGAAGTTCCGATTTTTTCCTAGATTTTGCGGCTGTATGAGTCATTTGTAGACCCTTGGGGTGTGAGCACAAAAATACGGCCTCGTAGCGCAAAGCGTGAGCGATACTCATTTTATTTAACTTTCCAAAATCTACTTAAATCAAATAAACAGCTGATTTCTTTGATAAAGCACTTACGACAGAGGGTTCCTCTACATTTACAAAAACAAAGTACAACGCTACGATTAAGGTGTTGCCGATAATTACCGCTACACTTTTATCTGGTAGATTGTAATTATGATCCTTATAGTAATAATATATCTATTATCGGAATAAAATGCATAGATCACGCACAGAAAAGAATTTAAATTTGATTAGGTGCGTATAAGAAGAAAGTCAAAAAGCTTGGAGGAAGAAGATTAATGAACTAATTGTTTACTACTATTTAGCGATATGCAATCATCATGACTCAGATGAAAATATGAATGCCGCAATAATTATAATTATAACCACAGCAAATACCCCATTGGTGAAGAGTCTTGTTGTGGCTATAATCAAATGACAAAAAATCACTCCCATAATAATTTTTTGCGGACTAAAAATCGCTGAGTTTGTCGCACGTATGTCTGTTGCCACATTTAATAAAGGTTTGAGAACATTTTTAAACTACGGCTCTAATATATATCAAAATGTAACGGCAGATAATTTCATTCGTATCAGTACAGCCATGTAGATGAGAAAATGTTACGTGGTCAACAGTACATCTATTTATTTAGATTTCATCGTCTAAATAAGAATCATTGCAAAGATCTGGAATAGTTAACTTATTCTAAGTTGACACGTAAACGTGCTATGACTTTGTAAATCAATTTTTAAACTTTTAAAGCATTTTTATCGAAAGTTTGTTTTTGTGCATTTTCTACCACAGTAAAATCATGTAGTTTTTTTGTTTGTCAGAATGGAAGATTTTTCCATAAAAAATCTTCACTTTACAATTTTAAACGTTTTTAATTGTTTTATTGCATTAGTTTTAGACATAACGATTCCTAAAAAAGTTTTGTAGAAAAAGTGCAAATCTGCAGTCTTTACATTAGGATGTACAAATGTATTCATTTTTATTGTTACGTAACAAACTTTTCCTAGTTTTGTGCAAATACGAATAAATTTTTATCTCAAAATCATGATTTTATTTTAAAAAGGAAAATAATAGATACTAACAAATTTTTGAATTGGGTCAGCCTACATATCAATTGGATTTAAATTCTTTTAAGTTTGTATTTACCTATTACAAGGATTTGATTATATTTTTAACTTAATAATTAGGTATAGAGCAAATAAATAAAAATTAATATTTTGTTTTTTGTCAGTAACTGTAACCGTTATGGCTCTCTTCAACTTAAAACCGTGACGTGTTGTTTACAACTAAGGACGACTGTTTCAGAAGAAACTTTTGTTAGAAAAACAATCTTATTTAGAAAAGTTCTTTTCTAAAGATAAGTACTGTAACTATAGACAAAGAAAAAGAGCTGCATTGTTTTAAAATTCCATTTGGAAAAATTTTCATATAAGGAGTTCTGCTTAAATATTTGAAGTCTCTTATATTACTGTACCAATTTCGCGGACTTAATAGCAGATTCAGCTTGCTAAAGTTCAAGTTTAACAAAAACTAAAACATTACAGTACTCGTTTAACGAGAAAATCGACTAGTCTATGGCTCATAAAACCAGGCTCCAACATTATATGTTGTGTATATAACAGAGAAATTACTTATTTATCTCAGAATATTTGTATGTATGTACTTATGCCTAACAGTATGTTCGCTTTTATAAATAAAAAAAACTGCTAAACATTGCAGATTTTGCATCTGATATTTAAGTTAGAAGGTTTATAAGGTCACGTCACGTACTGCAATATTTATTCTATGATGTGTAACATTAAAGAGTTGTTATTATTTTTTTTATAATGAAGCGGTCGGTTACTTCGATCCATTAGTAGCCAAACAGCTTAAAAATCGACATTGGACACATTCTGCATCGATAATACAAATTGAATATTTATAAGAAATTATGTAGGGGTTTAAGCCAGAATCATTATTACATATCTACTATCATACTTACGATAAGAGAAAAAAAAAACGTGGTAACGGCAAAATGTTTATAGATGATACTTTGCTATAGCCTAAATACTTGATTGTACGGTGTAATAAATAATTATAAATTTATAGTAAGCAAATAACTGTTGATCTTACTATTTCAAAATATGGTGACATTGTAAATGGGTCCCATATAAAAAAATCATTCATAAAGTATTCTGGAATGGTTTGACAGACTTATTTAAAAAATTACAAAATTATTAGGACTGCTAAATGTTTTTAAAATTAGTTTGAAAATGAACCTCACGGGTGTCAAGAATCATTTACCAGGTTTTGTATTAGAAATTTAGATCTAGTTAATGCTTCAACCTTAAGTCGCATAGACAATGTAGGAGACAATAAAATAAAGATAATAGTCATTAAAATATCCAAGACAAATAATTATGAAACAGTTAATGAGAAGATATTTTATAGAACTAATCTTAGTTCGTGAAGGGAAACTATCGACCAAAAGTGTTCAAAATTGATTAACTGTAAGGATATTGCTTTTTTTTTGATTTTGTCCCATCGCAATCAAAACCAAAACTTATGAAGTTATTATTGCAGCATTATATTGCCCGCCAAGATATGCAATAAAGAAAAAACAATAAACTGTGGGAGGTGACTTCAATTCAAAGGACGCACACTAAATCTAGACTGACCACAACCAAAGGAAGGGAACGGTTAGTAGCATGTAACCAACTGTACTGTAAAACATTATAAATTGGCAAGCCGAACTACTGACCTATAAATACGAATAAAATCTATAATCTTATAATCCTTTGTAGTCAGAAACATTTTATTGAACTATCTCCAAGTTTAAAACTACGGGATATGGATTAAAATCATGGTTTTATACTCTTGACCTTGAGTGACTGTTATTCGGAAAGATCTATCCACCAAACTTATCAATGCGCTAAACTGATTGGCAAACCTTCAAACTTACTTTTGAAAATTGTATTAAACTATCACTTCCTTTAACACCCTAAGAACAACTAGATAATTCTTGTTAAAAATATTCAGCAAGCAGTGTGAAATAATACCCGGAGATAAAACTTAAAACAAATGGTAATAACTACTCGAAAGTAATTAAGCAAAACAAAAGAACTTAAAAGAAAACGGTATCAAACCAGAGCACCTGTGGATAAAATAGTTTTAAATAATGCTACTCAACAATTAAAACGTAAAGTCCAGCACGAGTCGATTGGTATATA
Source organism: Sinelater perroti (assembly GCA_036346155.1). Classification (NCBI taxonomy): domain Eukaryota; kingdom Metazoa; phylum Arthropoda; class Insecta; order Coleoptera; family Elateridae; genus Sinelater; species Sinelater perroti. The sequence goes on from JARFIY010000276.1 coordinate 3,456,167, forward strand.
CCTAAGTGAAGTTAGTAACGACAACAAACTAAATACTCTATGAAAAACCATCAAAAGGTTAAAAAGACATGAAGCACAGAATCCACCAATCAGAAAATTTGATGGAAGCTGGGCTCGTAACAACTTGCAAAGGTGCTCAGATTTGTAAAGCTTTTGGAGACGATTCAGAGGCAGGGACTGAACTAAAACAAAAGGACTCCGTTATCAGATCTATCTCACCAAAAGAATTTTATAAAGAAATTAAAGGTAACACCAATCTGGAAATTCTAAAATTCTGAAACAACTACCAAGAAAATCTGTTCTAAAGTTAATCAACCTTCCCAACATATTTTTTAGACCAAAGTACGTTTCTAAGAAAATTTTTAGAGGCCATGACGATCCCAAGCCAGAAAAACCTCGTCATGAAATTTCACCGTACAGACCTATCTCTCGACTGCTTGTTATTTCAAAACTCTATGAAAAAATATTGCTGAAAAGATTAAAAGCAATAATAGAAAAGAAGAATTTGATCCCTCTACACCAATTTGGTTTCAGAGAAAGCCGTTCGACCATGTATCATATCCATAAAATTACAGACATCATTGAGAAGTTACGCCAGTATTCAAAACTTATGAAAGCCTATTTATCAGAAAGATATTTTAGAATAAAGCAAGACGAAGTTTATTCTAATTTGAAAGAAATTAAGGCAGGAGTGTACTGGATTCAATACTATATCTTACATATACCAGTCTTATTGATAACCTTGAGCAAAATATATTAGCAACATTTGCTGATGACACTGCAATATTTTCAGTTGGCAGAAACTATGAAGAATCAGGTAGAAAATTTCAAACATCTATTGACTAGATTAACACTGCATCAAAAGATAGCGCATCAAGTTCAATAAGAACAAATCGGTGTACGTCAACTTAACTAACTGACTAAATTATGCTTCAAATTTTCTATGCTAACTCAGCAAAAATATGGGTATGATCTTTGATGTTAGACTTCTCCGGAGAGTCTATGTACACGCAAATGGCTTGAAATTAGATATAAAAAATGTATATAATAAATTGGGTGAAACTCCGAACTATGGACATACAACAAACTGGTCTTATACAACCAGATACTGAAACCGGTGTGCCAGTAATATTAACATACAAGTTATACAAGATAATTCTAAAGTAAATTTTTAGGGAACATTGTCGATGCACCTTGGTTTTGGTGAAACCACGACATCTATCGGAACCTCAAAATGGATACTCTTAATAAAAACATTTCCAGATTTGCTAGTAGACATGGACAGAGACTGTTTCACCATGCAGACGCCGTGGCTATTCAGCTCCTTGACAATGTAGATATGGTTAGAAGATTCAGGAAGATCAAGCTTTTTAAGTTGGTTTAGGAATGTGTTAGTGCAAAGCAATGTACACGTTTGTGTTAATGTACATGATTTAGTAAAATATTAACATTAAGGATTTTATTGAATAAAACCTTAATTTTAAGTTTTATTTAGCAAAAAAATTCTATTGTAATAATTTTATTTGTATTGTATTTTTAATAAAAAAACTTTCTTTTTGGAAGGCCGCTAGAAACTTATATTAATAATTCTGCAAAAAAAATAAAGGGAGTACAAATAAGTGTCCGCCGTTTGAAAAAAGATGGCCCTACCAGCAAGTTATGGTTGAAATTGTCAGTTGTAAAACGTTATATCGTAAAGTTGGACGTTTGGCAACACCATAAACTTAAAATATTAGCGATTTTGTATCAGCATCACATAATTCTTTTTGTGAGAAAATGTTGATTTTTGAGCCTAATAAGCGTCATTTGCGAGAACTTTTGATTTACTTCTTTAATTTGAAGAAATTCGCAGCTGAGGCGCATCGATTGTTTGTAGAAGCATATGGTGAGGCTGATTTAAGTGAGATAAGTTGTCGTGAATGGTTTCTTAAGTTTAAGAACGGTGAGTTTGACGTCGAAGACAAAGAACGCAGCGGAAGGCCTAAAGTGTACGAAGACACGGAAGTGGAGGCATTGTTGGAGGAAGATTACTGCCAAATGCAAGAAGAACTTGCACTTACATTAGGAGTGACTTAACAAGCAATTTCACATCATCGTTTAAAATCGTTGGGTATGATTCAAAAGCGAGGAAATTGGGTTACATATGAACTGAACCCGAGAGACGTTGAACGCCTATTTTGCACATGTGAAATGATGGTTTTTTTTTGCATCTTATAGTCACTGGTGATAAAAAATGGATCCACTACTATAACTCAAAGAAGAGGAAATCATGGGGATCACTTGGCCATGCTTCAACATCGACAGCCAAGCCGAATATTCATGGAAAAAAGCTCATGTTGTGTATTTGGTGGGATCAACTTGGTGTTGTGTATTATGAGTTGCCCAAACCGAACTAAACCATTACTGGGATCCTCTACCGAACACAATTGATGAGGCCGAACCGAGCAATCAAGGAAAAACGCGCTCACTACTACTTGAGACACAACAAAATTATTCTCCTGCATGATAATGCTCGTCCACATGTTGCGTTGCCGGTCAAAACCTACTTGGAAACACTCAATTGGAAAGTCCTACCCCACCCGCCGTATTCACCAGACATTGCCCCTTCCGATTATCACTTGTTTCGATCGATGGCACATGGCCTGTCTGAGCAGCATTTCACATCATATGAAGATACCAAAAATTGGGTAGATTCGTGGATAGCCTCAAAAGGTGAAGCGTTCTTTTGACTCGGTATCCGTATGTTGCCATAAAGATGGGAAAAAGTAATGACTAGTGATAGACAATACTTTGAGTAAAACATAAGGTTTCGTTCTTTCACAATTTTATATAAATTTTATATAAAGAACGGCGGAGACTTATTTGTACTCCCTTTAGTTATAAAACTAATTAAAGGTAATTTTATGTTCAATTTTTATTATTTCATAAAAAAAACTTCTCTCAAACTGTTTATTCCCCCTAATATTTTAAAAAGTTTTTTTTCAGTTATTTTCAAAGTAAATTTATTGCCAGCATATTCGAGGGGTACTTTAAAAAATTTACCTACGATCTATAAAAAAATATAATAACTTTTTAGTGGCAATATAAACGGTAGAAAATAAAAAATTGCAAAAATTACATTTTAACCTTGCAATAGTAAAATACTAACGAAATTGAATGTAAATTGTACTTTTCTTGCATAATACAACTTGACTAAAACTGTATTTTCAGAACATTTTATAATTGACCATGAACATTCGATTGTGGTTTTGACGACTTTTTGCACTTTAATCCAGTTTACTGCATCTACCAAATATTTTATTGTTATGGGGTGAAAAGTAACATATATAGCAGGCAGAGCCAATGCCCTTTTTAAATTTTTACATAATGGGTTGGTTTGTTGCAAGCCAGACGGCATTGATTTTCCGCTTTCGACTTTATTCAGGGAGGGTGAAGACAACTTACTGGAATTCAAATCGATAGCCAAAGCCGCGTTCCTGGCCTGTGCCGTGGAAATTTCATGCTCGATGATGTACTCCTCGTAGGTAATCACCTGCTGGGCGGCTACCGGAGCGGATCCATTCGCAGACCTCCCTAACACTCCCTTCAGGAGAGCTAGCAGGCATGCCACTGTGTACCCAAACGCATAACCACCCATTTTTCATCTTTAAAATCTTGCTTTGGGTTGGGGAAGTATTTTCGGGGTTTCGTTTTTCCTGTAAATTAAGGAAGTTTTAGTTTCTAAATTTATTTTGTTTAAAAAATTTATCTTCCACTGGCACACATATTCTTTAAAGTATGACGTTATAGTCCGCTTCCGCATTAATATTAAACAGTTGCATTGAATGGAAATTTCATTTAATTGCTGCACAGTTCTATACTTACATGCAACCAAACGTCCTTTAGAAATTAGTTGGCACCATCAACCACCACCAACAATTTTTCGTCCTCGCCCAGCAACGGTTGGCTTTAAAGCCCGACACAGTTTTGCAGCGACGCAAAGGCATAAACTTTAATAGGGAACAGAGGTTCAGCTCGCAGCGAGAAATTTAAATTTCAAATCACCGACACCCGTTCTGGTCGTGTCCGTTCAGCGCGCGTACTACGAGGAGCGTTTCGACCCCACGACACTTAATTGTGGACGCGCAGCTGCCGGCCGCTTAAAGAACGAATTGACCCGTGGTCGTATGACTAATGCGAGGTTTGAGGAACGGTGGCGGTTGCGAATTGTTTTCCACGACTTCCTGTGCGCGCACGCTATCAGTTTCCATTCCCCCAAGGCGCTGGCCGAAAGCCTCGTGGTCAGCGCCGGCCTGGAGGGGCTGGCGCACGCCGGGCCGTGGAGTTTGCATTCAGGACGATGCGTGGACGGATATGGTCTGGCGGAAAGTATGCATGTCATTCGTGAAGTACAGTTCAAACAAACTGTCGAAGTTTTCTAGACATAATATATTTTTGGTGCTTATTTTGCTGTCTTTAAATGCTTGTAGTTTTTTCTTTTTTATTACTACGTTTATTACACTATTGCAACTTTGACGCATATCTAATCTTCAAGGTTAATAATTTTCCTTGTTGACAAGAATGTTAGTTACAATGTGGAAGTTAAGGGACTTTTGTATTTAATTTCCACGATAGAAATAGATACTTACCAGGACCTGATTTACCCACAGGCTGAGTAAAAATGCAGCCTAGGGTACACAATTTGGAGTAACAAAACATAAGGTTCAATCATAGAAACTTTAAACTATATTACGTTACTATGTTACAACTATATAACTATATAACCATATAACAAATAGAACCGTACAATCATATAACCATATAACTAATTTTGGAATTTATTGAAAATTTATAATCTACTAAGGTACCTACGAGGGGTGTCCAATTTTAAAGGTACATGTGGCTGTTTACAAAATGCGCATGCACAATATTGCCTTCTATAAACAACTAGCTACATGAATATGCGGGTAGTAGTAGAGTCTAGCGGGTTGTTTTCTACAAGTGTCAGTTTGGCTTCCAGGAAGCAAAACAATATGGCGAGTGTAATCGCAGCGTAATCGAAGTGTGAGGTGCGTAGAATTATCAGATATTTGCAAGCCGAACGTGTTAATCAGACCGAAATTTATCTCATATTGAAAGGCGTTTATGGTCCGGACGTTTTGAACCAAAAAGAATTCAGCGTTTAGAATAAAAAGATAGACGAACAAAGCTGAAGAATAATTCGGAGAAGAAAAAAGGCAGACCAAGATCTTCAAACACGGATGATATTTTTATGATTATTATGATATTATGATATATTAAGATATTAGTTATGTGCAAAAAATCTTATGCAACCTAAACCTCCGCGAAGTTTCGGCCGAAAATGCTCCTCGATAAACAAAAACCAATCGAATGCGTGCTTTTCTTCAAAATCTCACCTGATACCAACAGGAAGGAGATTATTTCATTAAAAGTATCGTTACCAAAGATAAAACCTGAATTTATGAGTTCATCTTAGAGACGAAACAATAATCCATGATATTGAAACGTCCAGGTTCCACAGTTCAAAAAAAATATTAAAACTTAACCATCTGGCCACCATGTTCTGGGATAGTGCTATATGAATTCTTTAAACCGCAAACAACCATTAATAGCGACAGATACTGTAAAACTCTGCATACATTGAATACAACCATTTGAAAGACAGGGCCGAGACGATCACATAAAGCAGTTGAATTTTGCACGATGGCGTCAGACCCTACACGTCAAATCACATCAAATTGTGGTTGGCACTGCGGAGTTGGGAAGTCCTGCAATATCTGTCGTATAGTCCAGATTTAGCACCCTCGGATTTTCATTTATTTGAATCTTTGTAGAAATTTTTGAAACTTGACAAGCATCAGTACCGTGAAGCGATGTTGAACTACTGTTATGCTGAGATAAATATCTCAATGTTTACCAAGATTATGTAGAGAAATAAACAAAAGCAGTGTTTTGTGGAACATCAAATAATTTGTTTAAATATAAATGCTAGCGTAGAGGATAGAATAATGAACCGACCACGCTGCCTTGAGATAACCAGAATGTATGGGATAGTATGTAGAAAGTGTGTCGTTTCTATTTTACAGAGAATTCCTATCGACGAGGTACGATTTTAGAAGGAAGTAGTAATTATTATTAACTGTATTTTTAAATTTGTAGAGTAGGCCCGTATGCTACGCTTTGTCAAACTCTTGAGACACGTCTAAAAACACTCTGCTGTAATATTTCTTTTTCTAGATGCTCTTAGGTATTTGATTGAGTATTCTATTGGCTTGGTGCATCGTCGACATATTTTCACGAAATCCAAACTGGTAGTGAGGCAGCAAATTTGTAAGTTGGTAGTATTCCTCTATTCTTTTGATTAACAGCATCTCAAATATTTTAGAGAGAATGGGCAGTAGACTTATAGTCTGTATGATGATGTTTTATTGGGTTTTCCTTTTTTGTAAATAATCAGTATTTCCATAAAATAGGAAAGTAGCCCAGACTTAGTATTGGGTTGTAGATGGTTGTGATGAATACGAGAGCTCTTTAGGGTAGCATTTTTAGAATTTGTCTAGTTACTATATCATATCCTGCTGCTTTGTGTTGGTTTAACTTCTAAACTTTAGTTTTTTACTTCCGTCTAGCTTACGGATCTTGTTGGTAGCGGTATCTGGCAAGGAAGTTTTCAATATTATCGTATAAAACGTCGAGTGTTGGTTCTGCTGCTAAAAAACACGGGATAAGTGAATTTTAAAACTATCGTGTTTTTTTTATTTGAACGAGCCTATTCCTATCGGAGATTTTGGTGGTGTAGGTCTTTTAAGTTTTTTTGTAACTTTTCATCGACTGTGGTCATCAAAGAATAAGTTACGGATGTATGTTCCAAATGTTCAGTTTTGGGCTCCTTTGAGTGCTGTAGTAAGTTGTCTGGACAGTTTTTTATAGTAATGTAGATCTTTCACGTTACGTGATCATTGTCGTCTTTTTTTTCACTGATTAGTTGTCGGATATCTAAGAGAGTGTGAATAGAACTTGCTTCATGTTGCTCGGTTCTAACAGTCGACCGCCACGCAGCTTGTTGTGATAGACTAGTACTAAGAGGCGGTGATTAGATCTGGTAAATCTTTGATAAGTATATTGAAATTAATGTTTGCATTGTAATGGATTAAAAAAACATTTATATTGTAACAAATCACCTATGACAAAAAATTATTCTTTTAGAATGGGCGATCACGGTTCGCGCCATATTTAGAAGCGTCTTTGAGTTTCAATTTCAGAATTTTCTGATTTGTTCTAGATCCGTGCGTTTGAATATAAGGCGCAACAGATAAACATTCGTGGCAGTTTAATGGGAGAATTCATAAAGCGGTCCAAATAAATTGTTGTATGGGGTTGAAGCATGGACGCTTATGGAGGCTACGTGCAAAAGACTGTAAGTTTTTGAAATATATACCTATCGCAGAATTTTGAAGATCTCATGGATAGACAGAGTCACAAATAAGGAAGTATCACGATGCATAAACAAACAACGTGAAATTCTTAATACCATCAAAAGAAGAAAACTTAATATATTTGGGTTATGTTATGAGAAATGATAAATATAAACTACCTTACTACTTTATATAATTATTCAAGGAAAATTGAAGGAAAACGCTGCCCAGGAAGACGCAAAATATGGTGGCTCAAAAATTTACGTCAGTGATGTGGACTCAACACCATGGCACTATTTAGAACAGCAGTTGATAAAGTAAAAACCATGTTATTGATGGCCAATGTTATCGGAGAGCAGGACACTTAAAGAAGAAGAAGAAGAAGAAGAAGAAGAAGAAGAAGAAGAAGATAGTAACCGTTGACCGTTAAATTAATAGTACTATAATTTAATATTATTATAGAGCAGTGCAGGTTTACGAATAAAAATTAGTTTTAAGTTAAATTCTCGTTCAATTCACATTTCACTTATCACAAAGGTTAAATAATGAGTGGCAAAAATAATCGAGATTTGTTAAAAAAAAACGAACAAATGGAGCAGAATTCAAAAAACGTTTGAAGAGCGTCTTGAATGGCAAGATACTGTAATTAAAGGAATACCAAAATCAGACACTTTTTCTCAAGTAGTGTGCAGCAATCACAATCGTCTCTATCGACTTCATTGACTTCATACGCAAATTGTAGTGCAAGAGGATTCGATCTCACAGAAATCTTAAATCACTATCAAAGAGGTAGATCCAATTATATCACTCGGTATTGTGGAGTGGTATAATAACATTCAACAAAAGGATGACTGAATTTAAAATCTGAAAGAGAGTATACCACTCAAAAACGAGTTTGAACCAATCAGTTTTTTTTATAAGAAGTTAATGAATGGAGAACAACGCCAGAGTAGTCCAAGCGGTTGAGGCACGGACTGCGATGCGGACGGACCCGGGTTCCATTCCCGGAGCTCCCTGAAGCCTGGCGGGTAGCTTACTCAGTCACTAAAAATAATTGTGTATCTGAGTTTACTCGAACAAGGGGTAATAATGGTCGTTGTCTAAAGCGCAGTGCTTGCCATATCGCCCCGTATCAAAATAGTGTGCGACAACCAAGCAAAGTGACAAACACATGAGAGCTTTAACCTCTCAGTTCGCAGACCGTGCTTCCACGCGGAGCATTAGAGCCTTACCATTGTTATATTAATGAATGAAGAACGCATAAACTGGACGTGTATTGTGTGCATTATGCAAATTCTATAGAGGAAAAATATTCCTAGAAACTAAGCAGTGTTTGATGATTGGAAAAATAACCATATAATAAATTAGTGTGACACTACTTCTAAAATTTATTAGTAGAAATCAAATTTAATGGACTCAGACATGTCGCACATCAAGTAGCTTTTGTGATACGTTCTGTGCTACTTACTGGAACCCCAATTGAACGATTTTTGACGTTTATTCCTAACTATGGCCATAAAGGTAAAGAGATAGCAAATACTGTAATGTCGACCATAAATTTTATGTCTTGATTTAAATAACTATAGAGAACAAAGCAACGTTAACGACATGTTTGGGTACTACAAAGATCTTCAAGAGCGTGACCTCTTTGGAAGAGCTGTAGACAAGCATGACAGCAGAGCAGTGTAATAGCCAGAGAGTTTTGAGAATTCTGTAGGTAAAATCCGTGCAAATATATTTAAGCCTGTACGAGGAGCTGGCAAGAATAAAGCTACAGTTAGGTAAAGTCTGATAACTCCAGATAATTACTATGCCAAGGCAAATTGAGTTATATAAATTAAAAGTGGCGGGGCTAAAAAGAATTTAGAATCGACAGGGAAAAAATTATGCTATAGGAAAGATTGCGACTGAGCTTAATTGACAAAGGTAAGAATCCTGAGGGTATTTAATCAAAACCATGGATCTAAATGTATTAATTTGGAATAAAAGATTTTAGTTAGTTGAAGGAGAAGATAAACCAAATTTCATAACTTTGCTAAAAAAGTTAGAGGAACTGTCTAAAACTTTGATCAAGGTATTAAAGACAATAAAATTGCCGATAGTAGCCGATGTCACAACTGAAAGAACTGAAAAGAGAGCTAGTCTAATGGAATACCCGAGGAAATTGAAAAACTGAATGCCAAATTAAGCATTAAATTATTAAAGACTTCAAGTAATATTATGTTACTTTACGATAAATTAAGAATAATTTGGAATCTGAACATTAGAAAACTGTCAATTGAAAAGCATTGAAAAGCGAGGAGATCTACAACATGGAATTGCCGTTAACGAAAAAACTCAGTCAGGCAAAAATTAACTTTGCATATCGACATTGGTTGCTGAAACTGATTTTAAAACTTGGATTTTCTCAAATGAAAACCTTTTACCAATTTGGGCTCTTGTGGTACCGAAAATATAGAGTTAAGGCGAATCAAGCGTCAAACGAGAGGTGGAAGTATTATGATTTTTGGTGCGATTTCAAGTAAAGATCATTTATTGATTAAAGTAAGTTCTTGATCTTATCATAAAGCGGTTTGTATATTAAAACTTTATGTTTTTAGAAATGCTCAAACGAATACAAGACTGTCGACTACATTTTATATGTTTGCAAGATGTTCTTTCATTGACAGACGCGAGTAAGTGTGGTAGCAAGGTTTTAGGATTCACGATACGTGTAATGTTTTTATAAAGAAGCAGTTTGTAGCCTACAAATTAGGACAGTTAAGCAACAAAGCGGAATCACTCAAAATGATCAAAAAATTGATAAGAACTACAGCAAAAATTTGATTCTGGTCTTTTTTTATTTAAAAAATTTTACTACAAGCTGTCCTACAAAGATATTCAGCAGTTACTTTAACCACTGCAAATTGATCTAATCTAATGAGTGCTCATCTATATTAAACCGAAATTAATTTAAGAAATTCTGACTAATCTATGAGTTTTGCGACACTGCACTGCGTAGTTACTCAAATCTGTTTATGAGATATAAAGGTTTGAGCTTTGTCGTCACTTTCTAATAAGCATTCTACTAATGTATTTGGATGACCACTAATACGGCTTCAATAACGCACATTAACCGTTGTATTTCTTCTTTAATTGAAGCCATTTTAAGATTGCGTCTTATGGTTGCATTGGGGACATTCTATAGTGCGTTTACAATCATTTTGAATATTTTGGATTGAAAAATTTTAAGAATTTGATTATTGGATGTCTTGGCAGTACTCCAGAGTTGTATTCCATATGTCCATATGGGCTTGACCATGCTAGGAGCAACTTATTTTCCTAAGATACCTGGGATGATCGCCCTAGTAGAAAGTACATTTTTAGATCCATTTGTTTGCGTTTTATCAATATTTGCGTTCTCCAAGTCAGTTTTGTTCAGGTGGATACCGAGATATTTGGCACTATTAGCTTGCAGGATCTGTTGATTTTTAGCGTCAGTGGTGGGCAGGTACCTCTCCTTAGCGTTACATGGATTGATTTGCTTTCGTTTATGGAAATGCGCCATCTGGTGCACCAACTCTGTATTTTGCCTAGCTAGTTTTGCAACTGTTAGGATGCTATCTCGGGAGCTGTATGTGACGAGAAAATGGCCATGTCATCGGCGAAAGTAGCGACCATGGTTCTGGGTGTTTTGGGAAATCCGCTGTGAATAGCAAGTAGAGAATTTGGCCCAACACGCTACCTTAAGGTAAGCCTGAGTTAATGGGGTATAGAGGTGTTAACTCGCTGGCATATCTAACAAGAAAGTGTCTAGTGATTAACTACGACTTTAACAGTTCGAAATAATCCGTAGGTAGTTTTCTTAATTTTGCAAAGCAGATCTTCAAACCAGACCTTGTCAAAGGCCCGTGTGACACAGAAATACAGTTGTGCAGTATTTACGTTCCTCAAAGTCTTCCATGATTTTGCCTACAACCCCGTGGACTGTCGCATGACTTTTCCGAAAACCAAATTGATGATTAGGTATCAAATGGTTCTCTAAAAGCATCAAGTATAACTTCTGTAGGAGCAGTTTTTCAAACACTTGCAGAGTCGGCAGCAGACTGACTGGGCTGTAAGACTTTGATATTAGAATTATTACTGTTGTTTTCTATGATTCAGGAAAGTGTTGAAGTAGTATAACTCCGTTAAAGAGGTTAGTTATAAATTTATATTCTTTTTGTAGCAGATTTTTGAGAATACAGGCGGTAACGAGATTGTGGCCAGGGGCTTTGTGTGAGTTAACTTGTATGTAAATTGTGTTTTCTACCTGATGAACCTTAAATTTTTTAATTGGAAAACTCATTTGAAAACGTTGACTAGATGATCAGTAAAGGTTAAAACCTTTTCTTGATCGCTTTTAGCGCAAGTGTTGTTGGTAGTGCGGATTAGTGCTTTAGGTGTCTTGTGGCTCTCCATAGCAAGTAATCATTGGCTTTCAATGAAGCGAGATATCTTAAGTAGTTTTGCACATTTTGATTTCTAAAGTTAGAAAGTAAGTTTTTGCGTTCAGTAGTTGCATGATTTAAGACTCTTCCGTCGTTTGGGTGTCGTGTTATTTGCCAGATTTTCGTAATCTCCGCTTCTTTGCAATTTTGTGTTTAACTATAATTGGGCAGTTTACCGAACTGATGATTTTGATGCATTCCGGAGTAAATGACAAGTTGCTTTCTGAATAACTTGATTGAAGTGTTGTACTGCTTCATCTAAAGTTCTAGTATAAGTACATCTTAGTAGACACAATATGCCTTTGAGGCTGCAGTGCCAGTAAGTGCGGTCTAAAAAAATATGTTAACTGTTGTAGAAAAAAAGGGTCCAAGTTTAGTTAATTTGCATTATCCTATAAATATTTGTATTACAATTTTTTGAATTTTTTTGTTCTTGGACTTACTAAACTGTTGTTGAATGAATATTTTTAGTAGTTTTAGGCTTTTATAGATATAAAAAAGCCTATTGCGTACGGTTTGACCATCCGCCTACCCGTCGCTTTTTTCAGCTTTATATATTTCCGCGTGGTCCTGAAAATGCACGAAGGATATCGGACTACAGCCGCAACTCAGCGACCAGCTGGCGGGATACGCGGCGAAAAAATTAATGCTTTGTAGTTGCATCTTCATATTACCAATAATATGAGTTTAACTTACCAAATATTAAGGCAATATTTGGCGATATACGATATCAATACTTATGACTATGTGGTCGATAACTAAATTTAAAGTTTTGTATGTATAATAATTCGGAATATCTGTGGAACTTCGTTCCACGTTCCCACCTTGATTATTTTTTATCATACTAGATATTTACCTTAAAAATTTTAGCCAAATCGACCGAAAACATATTGAGATTTCAGTGTCTTAAAAATTTTACTCCAGACTGTAGACAAGTTAGAGATAGAAGCATATGCCTTATTAATAAGGTAAAGATTCAAGAGATGATACTACAATGGAAGGGGGGGAAATTGGATGTATTAAACCTGTTGATAAAAGCTTCTACGGTATTTTGGAAAGAACTTTTGGGAATGTCAATGAGACTGAATTTTTTTGAAAAGCTTGTGAATTAGCGCTTCCAGAAATTTTTCGATCATAAACAAAGATTAGAGTAATCTGTTTGGCGCGCTGATGGGGAATCTTAAGAATTTTAAAATCCCTGTGCAAATATTTAGGCGTCTATGAGGAACAAATCGGTAGGTAAAAATAAATAAATTAGTAATAGCATTATATAAAAGGCCTTGAAGGCCTGTTACTGCAAACTATTATTATTCTTATTATATATATATATATATATATATATATATATATATATATATATAACGTTTTATGTTATTAGGTAGATAGAAATAATGTATCAAAACGATAAAATCGAGTTCGACATAACATTTTAGATATTAAACTAAATTAATTTGGAATTTTATTCAAATTGCTAATTTAGTAAAAAGTGAACAATCCATGTTCTAAGCTCTGTAACATTTTATGTCGTTGTTGATTCAACTACAACAGATTTTATATCGTTATAATCATATTATGGCTGCTTATAAAACACTTATGCGGCATCTTAGTGTTTACAGAAACGTGTATTGCTATCATTTATTTACCACAAATACAGTAAATCACATAGAGGTATATTGTTCGTTTCAGTATCAATGCTTCGAAAAGGCCAAATTAAAGACATCAACAGATATTTTGCAATAAATTTGTGATTTAAATTTTATAAATGTACTGGATGGTTCTTCCATTTTTTATTTGTTTTATTTACTTAAGTATTACTTTAAGTATTGCCATTTTGCCGTCTCTTTACACGTTTATTCAATTATCTCCATTTATTGTTACGCTTAATTAATTAAGTAGACTTTCCATGGCTGCGTCTAAAGCACAAGTATAAAAATGTCTTAATAAGCAAAGAATTAATTAAAACGATTTTTTGAGATTTGTAAAACAAAAATTTTAGGTTGTAGCAAATTCAAAAGTAACATCATGCTTTGAAAACTATCAAAACCCTAAATTATCGTTTAGCTGATTACAAATCGTTTATAAAACTTTTTACTAATTTAATATTCTTTGACAATGTGCAATAGATTTTAATTAAAGCTTAGAATACTTTTTTTATTAATATAACAAATTTTGCAGTAACTCGAGAATTTTTGTTTAATTCTGTGGGTTTGAACCAACTTCATTCACTAAAACTCATTATGCAGTTTATTATTTTATTATTTTTCTGAAAAGGGTTATCGTAAAAAGCTGAAAATATACAGCTGTTTCATAACTTTACAAGAAAACCAATAAAAAAAAGAAATACACATACTAGTCGTAAGTTTTTATTAATGTGGCCCGGTAAATAACAGAATATGAACGATATCTGGAACTTAAATACCTAAAAATTCTGGTTTAAAATTACTATTAAAGGGTCTTTATGAAATTTCTTTGCAAAGTTATTCAAGAAAGTCGATATAAAAAGTTAAATGTAAACACCTGTTTTCATTTATTATAACTAATTTCGGGAGCCAAATATCTGAACATTAAGTAGTAAAAGATAGCTTAGTCAATAAGGAGTTGTCACCTGAATAAAATACGAGTAGATATATTTTTATCATAAAATTTAAGGCGATCGTTACAACTCTTAAAAGTACATAAATAATAGGTAATTGTTTACCATTCGAAAATTTTTGAAGTAGTTACTTTATAGAAGTGATTGTGGTATTAAAATGTTCGTTATTATTTAAAAAAACGCATTTTATCTCTCTTCTAGTGTAAATTTAAATAGTGCGTCCGAATGTGTTAACAATTTTCCTCTATAACCATTTTAGCCTCTTTAAAACACTTTAGTGCTACACAAAAGACTAAAAACTTCTAAGGATGGACGAAGTCGGCAAGGAAATTGGAAGCAGAGAGAAATAAAACAAAAACAAAGCTAAGAAAAAAAAGGAGAAGAATGGTAATAAGTTGTGAAAAAGGAGAAATTTGGAAAATATGTATAAGGAACATTCGGAGTCCGTCAACAAAAGAGAGTGAATGAGGAATTCAAGAGAATGAGATAAGATATACTTGGGATAATGAAAAGTAAAAAGTAAGAAAAATGTAAATTAGAAATACTAGAAGTTAATTTATTAATCTACAGTGGAGTAAGCAATAGACAACAAGCAAAGGAGAGAGTTGGGTGTGTAGTAAAGAAAGAGAAAGTGAAATAAATTCACAAATGGACATGAATATCAGAAATAAGACTAAAAATAGAAATAAATATAGGCAAGAACCTGAAAACATTAATAATAGTGGCATATGTAGCAGTAAAGAAAGAAAACTTATGGGAATTATTATTGTAAATAATAGAAAATGACAGAAGGCTTATAATAATAGAAGGCTTAAACGCAAGAGTGGGTAAAAAGAACAAAAAATAGGAGAAGTAAAGCCGTAAAAGTAACAGTGGAACAAGGCTAATATAAATCTGCATATTAAATAACTTAGCAGTAACTAACACTTTTTATGCTCACAAAAAATACACAAATTTACAAGAGAATTAAGCAGTAAAAATAAAAGATCTACAATAGAGTATATATTAGTAAATACAATTCACAAAAGAGAAGTAAAATAAGAATACAGGTATTAAAACAAAAACAAGTAAATAGAATTTAGAAAAAGAAAAACATTTGCACAGAAAAATCAAAACTTACAAGCCAAAAGAAAGAGAGATGGCAAAGAAGTATAACTTGAGAGTAGAAACAAAGATTCGCAAAATAAAAGAAACTGTAGAGAGATTAAACGTAGAAAAGCTGTAGAAACTTATAAAATAAATGTTAAATAAGGTAGCTAAGAAAGTGTGTGGTGTGATAAAAATTAGAAGACACAACAAACAAAACAGGCGGTGGAATGAAGACATAAAAATATGATAGAGAAATGTAAAGAATATTTGAGAGATAAAACAAATGAAAAATGTGACAGATACAAATATCAGAAAAATAAAGTAAAAATGGTGGTAAAGTTAGCAAAGCAAGAATCGTGGGAAGATTTTAGGTTTAGGATGGAGAGAAACTACTTCGGAAACTAAAAGCTGTTTTATAGAGTATTAAAAACACTCACACACAGTAAAGCATATTAGACAGAACACATTAAATGTAAGGAAAGGAAAATATTAGAGGAAGAAGAGAACATTATACAGAGGTAGAAGGAGAATTT
Organism: Sinelater perroti; assembly: GCA_036346155.1. NCBI lineage: Eukaryota > Metazoa > Arthropoda > Insecta > Coleoptera > Elateridae > Sinelater > Sinelater perroti. The sequence continues at coordinate 3,472,266 of JARFIY010000276.1, forward strand.
CGAGGAACTTTTAATTACAGGAAAAAAAATGACAAAATAATGGAAATAGAACAGAAGTACAATACAGAAAATAGTGAGCAAGACGAAGATATAACAACATAAAAAATGAAAGAAGCTATAAAAATATTAAAAAGGAGAAACGCAGCAGGGCATGATGGAATATATATAGAGACGATCACAAACCTAAGACCAAAGGCTTTTGAGTTAATAGTAAAAATTAATAAATATGACTGGGAAATAGGATTACTGATGCCAATACATTAGCAAGGGGACAAAAAGGACTGCTTCAACTATAGGGCTATCTCTTTGTTGTACAAAATAACCAAATGATATGAATAGATCCTGACTAAAAGACTAAAAATGACAGTTGAAAGACAATTAGAAGACACACAAAGTGGGTTTAGACAGAGTAGAGGAGCGCAAGACCACATATTTGCACTGAAATAAAGAAATATGGTACTAACGAGACATATGTGGCCTTCATAGACATTAAGAAAAAGTTTGATAGTGTACCTAGAGAATTAATTAGTTTGGACTATGCTAAGAAGAAGAGAAATGGGTGATAAACTAATAAGCTGTATTAAAACTATATATAAAAATACAAGGAACTACGTTAGAGCCAGAAGTACAAAATAGGAAAAATTTGTAACTACGAGCTGTTAAGACAAGGAGGGGGTCTCAGCCCAGCACTATTTAACGTAATAATGGACGCTGTTAAGAGGCAAGTAATGAAAATAAATGTGGGATACTGCAACACGGAACTGGTAGCCTTCAATATAACTTAGATATTTGGGCAAAAATTTTACAGGCTAGAAACTTGAAAATAAATGTAGAAATAAAAGGTAGGATAATAGAAATAGAAATTGATTGAAAATATGTGCAGTTGAAAAGTACAACCCCAACATTTTTGAGCTGTTATCGGTATTAAAAAGTAATGCGGAACACTATGAGGTAGTAAAAACCCAAATGGAAATTTATATGGCTCCACACAAAACTGTAGTGAATTATGAATAGAAAAGGAAATCTATAGGTCAGTGTTTGCATCATCTTGCACATATTGTCAACGTTAAGTGTTTTTGTAATGTTTGTGCGAATAATATGTCAATAAATTATTATTGTCTATGAAATTATTTTCCGCTCTCAAACGTGTTTATTTATAAATATTTCTGTTACGTTGACGTTTAGTTGTAATGTAATAATAAATAAACATCTGCAGTTTAAAAAATTGCAATGTATATAGTAAGAAAACTCGGAACTAAACAGTCTAATTGCTGATGAGTGTAGGATCAAATTAGTGGTCTCCTGCGGGTCAGCGCTCAAAACGGCACTCGAACCAGATAGAAGTTTTGGACGACGTACAAAACGGAAACATTTTAATGGACGCACGAAATGGAAACGCACAAAATGGCATTAAACCAAATGAACAGGTCGAATCCATTTGTCAGCAAGTGGATGCAGCAATATTAAGAGACAAAAACGGTTTATGACTTGCCAGAACGTGGCTCGATGGGCAAGGTGTCTCCTAAAATCGAAAAACAATATATATATATATATATATATATATATATATATATATATATATATAATAACGTTTTTATGTTATTAGGTAGATAGAAATAATGTATCAAAACGATAAAATCGAGTTTTTTAATTTGCGTTAAAATTGAAACTAATTTAAGTGATAACCTTACGTATAGGTAACTAAAAGTAATGTTATTGTTAATTTTTGTGGCAAAGCTTGCGTCACTAATAATGTAGTATCCGGAGACTGCAGATAAAATTAACTTAAAGTGCATGTTGTTAATACTGAAATGTGTTTAATTAATGACACGTATGCTTTTAACGAAGTCAGATTAGCAACAAAAGTATTTAAAAATAAGGGTTTATGACAAACGCATTAATAAAAAAATAAATAAAATAAAATCAAAATGTTATGACGTAATATACGTTTTTTCCTTGTAGTTCTACTTTTATTGTAAATTATTTTAACGAACTAAAATTACGCAAACTTCTAAAAGGTAAATCATATCAATTAAATTAAACAAATTGTTAAAACACAATGTAAAGTTTGCCTAACACCTGTATTTTTGTAGTTTTCAGCATGAGGTTAAAGAGGAAAAATTAAAAAAATTATTTTTTTACCACACACTATTGCAGTTTTAAAGTTTCCAATTTTTTTCTCAGCAGTGAAAGTACCAGTCAGTTCAGTAAAAGCGTGTTTAGGTTGATGTGGAGAAAACATTTTTAAATACATGGCTATGTTCTACCTCATTAGGACAAAGATGCTATTGTATATATAATGTGTCAATCACCACCGACGTCGATGATTGCCTGGCATCTTCGAGAAATGCTTTCGGTCAAATTGATGGCGTATTCATCCGGCAAGAACCTCCAAATGCAACGAATTTCTTGTTAACTACCTTATAGTGAATTTTTTTCCCACGAAGCTTGTGCTTGATGTTTGCTTACACATTCCCAACCGAATTTGCATCTGGCGACTGCGACGGCCTATCAAGTGTAACGATGCCAAACTACCCTCTCCACTGGATGCAAAGCTTATTGCGGTGTTTGGGGTCGTTGTCCTCCCGCAGAATGCAATCCTCGTTTTTCTTGTAAACCAACGTTCGACAGTCGGTTGTTATATATATAATAAATATTTGTTATAAATCTCAAGCACTTTCGGGGCATTTAGATTGTACGTAAATAAATCCAACGTTCTGAAATCCAGTTTTGAGAAACAACTTTAAAGATGCACTTTTACTGGGTGTTTAACGGTCTGCTGTACCGACCGGTTAGTTGAGGTTGACCAAGCTCGGGGGGCGATATCATGTTCCCAAACAGAAGCTTTGTCTGTAAAAATTAAATTACTTCAATCTCGGTCGATATTGTCCTTTACCCAAGCGAGTTGGATCGTCATATAAATTTCAACTAACAAAGGTTTCTTTACTAAACTACGGCATTTAACATTATGCGCAATTATGTACAATACATCTATACCTTTCTGTTTCAATTTTGCTGCTTCTTAACGCAATATTAAACCCAGGTTTCGCGACAAATTTACGATCTGTTTTTCGATTTTAGGAGACACCTTGCCCATCGAGTCACGTTCTGGCAAGTTATAAACCGTTTTCGTCTCTTTATATTGGTGCATCCACTTGCTGACAAATGGATTCGACTTGTTCATTTGGTTTAGTGCCGTTTCGTGCGTTTCCATTTCGTGCGTCCATTAAAATGTTTCCGTTTTGTACGTCGTCCAAAACTTCTATCTGGTTCGAGTGCCGTTTCGTGCGCTGACCTGCGGGCGACCACTAATTTGATCCTTAGTTCCGAGTTTTCTTACTATATACATTTCAAATTTTTAAACTGCAGATGTTTATTTATTGTTACATTATAACTAAACGTCAACGTAACAGAAATATTTATAAATAAACATGTTTGAGAGCGGAAAATAATTTCATAGACAATAATAATTTATTGACATATTATTTGCACAAACATTACAAAAACACTTAACGTTGACAATATATGCAAAATGATGCAAACACTGACCTATAGATTTCCTTTTCTATTCATAATTCACTACAGTTTTGTGTGGAGCCATATAAATTTCCATTTGGGTTTTTACTACCTCATAGTGTTCCGCATTACTTTTTAATACCGATAACAGCTCAAAAATGTTGGGGTTGTACTTTTCAACTGCACGATTTGTCGTTCGGTGTCATTCGCCGCTGCGTATCAACATATTTTCAATCAATTTCTATTTCTATTATCCTACCTTTTTTTTCTACATTTATTTTCAAGTTTCTAGCCTGTAAAATTTTTGCCCAAATATCTAAGTTATATTGAAGGCTACCAGTTCCGTGTTGCAATATCCCACATTTATTTTTCTAACATTACTTCCCTCTTAACAGCGTCCATTATTACGTTAAATAGTGCTGTGCTGAGACCCCCCCCTGTCTTAACAGCTCGTAGTTACAAATTTTTCCTATCTTGTACTTCTGGCTCTAACGTAGTTCCTTGTGTTTTTATATATAGTTTTAATACAGCTTATTAGTTTATCACCTACTTCTCTTCTTCTTAGCATAGTCCAAACTGATTCTCTAGGTACACTATCAAACTTTTTCTTAATGTCTATGAAGGCCACATATATCTCGTTAGTAGTATATTTCTTTATTAACTGCTTCAGTGCAAATATGTGGTCTTGCGCTCCTCTACCCTGTCTAAACCCACTTTGTGTGTCTTTTAATTGTTTTTCAACTGTCCTTTTTAGTCTTTTAGTCAGGATCTATTCATATCATTTGGTTATTTTGTACAACAAAGAGATAGCCCTATAGTTGAAGCAGTCCTTTTTGCCCCCTTGCTTATGTATTGGCATTTCCCAGTCTTATTTATTAATTTTTACTATTAATTCAAAAGCCTTTGGCCTTAGGTTTGTGATCGTCTCTGTATATATTCCATCATGCCCTGCTGCTTTTCTCCTTTTTAATATTTTCGTAGCTTCTTTCATTTTTTATGTTGTTATATCTTCGTCTTGCTCACTATTTTCTGTATTGTACTTCTGTTCTGTTTCCATTATTTTGTCATTGTTTTTTTTCTTGTTATTAAAAGTTCCTCGAAATTCTCCTTCTACCTCTGTATGTTCTCTTCTTCCTCTAATATTTTCCTTTCCTTACATTTAATGTGTTCTGTCTAATATGCTTTACTTTGTGTGAGTGTTTTTAATACTCTATAAAACAGCTTTTAGTTTCCGAAGTAGTCTCTCTCCATCCTAAACCTAAAATCTTCCCACGATTCTTGCTTTGCTAACTTTACCACCATTTTTACTTAATTTTTCTGATATTTGTATCTGTCGCATTTTTCATTTGTTTTATCTCTCAAATATTCTTTGCATTTCTCTATCATATTTTTATGTCTTCATTCCCCCGCCTGTTTCGTTTGTTGTGTCTTCTAATTTTTATCACACCACACACTTCCTTAGCTACCTTATTTAACATTTCTTTTATAAGTTTCTACAGCTTTTCTACGTTTAATCTCTCTACAGTTCCTTTTATTTTGCGAATCTTTGTTTCTACTCTCAAGTTATACTTCTTTGCCATCTCTCTTTCTTTTGGCTTGTAAGTTTTGATTTTTTCTGTGCAAATGTTTTTCTTTTTCTAAATTCTATTTACTTGTTTTTGTTTTAATACCTGTATTCTTATTTTACTTCTCTTTTGTGATTTGTATTTACTAATATATACTCTATTGTAGATCTTTTATTTTTACTGCTTAATTCTCTTGTAAATTTGTGTATTTTTTGTGAGCATAAAAAGTGTTAGTTATTTAATATGCAGAACTATATTAGCCTTGTTCCACTGTTACTTTTACGGCTTTACTTCTCCTATTTTTTGTTCTTTTTACCCACTCTTGCGTTTAAGCCTTCTATTATTATAAACCTTCTGTCATTTTCTATTATTTATAATAATAATTCCCATAAGTTTTCTTTCTTTTCTGCTGCCACTATTATTAATGTTTTCAGGTTCTTGCCTATATTTATTTCTATTTTTAGTATTATTTCTGATATTCATGTCCATTTGTGAATTATTTCACTTTCTCTTTCTTTACTACACACCCAACTCTCTCCTTTGCTTGTTGTATATTGCTTACTCCACTGTAGATTAATAAATTAACTTCTAGTATTTCTAATTTACATTTTTCTTACTTTTTACTTTTCATTATCCCAAGTATATCTTATCCCATTCTCTTGAATTCCTCATTCACTTTCTTTTGCTGACAGACTCCGAATGTTCCTTATACATATTTTCCAAATTTCTCCTTTTTCACAACTTATTACCATTCTTCTCCTTTTTTTCTTAGTTTTGTTTTTGTTTTATTTCTCTCTGCTTCCAATTTCCTTGCCGACTTCGTCCATCCTTAGAAGTTTTTAGTCTTTTGTGTAGCACTAAAGTGTTTTAAAGAGGCTAAAATGGTTATAGAGGAAAATTGTTAACACATTCGGACGCACTATTTAAATTTACACTAGAAGAGAGATAAAATGCGTTTTTTTAAATAATAACAAACATTTTAATACCACAATCACTTCTATAAAGTAACTACTTCAAAAATTTTCGAATGGTAAACAATTACCTATTATTTATGTACTTTTAAGAGTTGTAACGATCGCCTTAAATTTTATGATAAAAATATATCTACTCGTATTTTATTCAGGTGACAACTCCTTATCGACTAAGCTATCTTTTGCTACTTAATGTTCAGATATTTGGCTCCCAAAATTAGTTATAATAAATGAAAACAGGTGTTTACATTTAACTTTTTATATCGACTTTCTTGAATAACTTTGCAAAGAAATTTCATAAAGACCCTTTAATAGTAATTTTAAACCAGAATTTTTAGGTATTTAAGTTCCAGATATCGTTCATATTCTGTTATTTACCGGGCCACATTAATAAAAACTTACGACTAATATGTGTATTTCTTCTTTTTATTGGTTTTCTTGTAAAGTTATGAAACAGCTGCATATTTTCAGCTTTTTACGATAACCCTTTTCAGAAAAATAATAAAATAATAAACTGCATAATGAGTTTTAGTGAATGAAGACGGTTCAAACCCACAGTATTAAACAAAAGTTCTCGAGTTACTGCAAAATTTGTTATATTAATAAAAAAAGTATTCTAAGCTTTAATTAAAATCTATTGCACATTGTCAGAGAATACTAAATTAGTAAAAAGTTTTATAAACGATTTGTAATCAGCTAAACGATAATTTAGGGTTTTAATAGTTTTCAAAGCATGATGTTACTTTTGAATTTACTAAAACCTAAAATTTTTGTTTTACAAATCGTTTTAATTAATTCTTTGCTAAGACATTTTTATACTTGATCTTTAGACGCAGCCATGGAAAGTCTACTTAATTAATTAAGTGTAACAATAAATGGAGATAATTGAATAAACGTGTAAAGAGACGGCAAAATGGCAATACTTAAAGTAATACTTAAGTAAATCAGACAAATAAAAAATGGAAGAACCATCCAGTATATTTATAAAATTTAAATCACAAATTTATTGCAAAATAGCTGCTGATGTCTTTAATTTGGCCTTTTCGAAGCATTGATACTGAAACGAACAATATACCTCTATGTGATTTACTGTATTTGTGGTAAATAAATAATATCAATACACGTTTCTGTAAACACTAAGATGCCGCATAAGTGTTTTATAAGCAGCCATAATATGATTATAACGATATAAAATATGTTGTAGTTAAATCAACAACGACATAAAATGTTACAAGCTTAGAACATGGATTGTTCACTTTTTACTAAATTAGCAATTTGAATAAAATTCTAAATTAATTTCCTTGGCACATTTTTTACTTTTTTAGTCAAATGTCCGGAAATTATATATTAATAGATGAGTAATTCAAATATAAAGTCTTGCAGTACTTCCTCTTTAAAAATATTGCTGGCTCCCTCTTCTTCGAATTTAGAGATAATGTTATTAGTGACGGTTCTGGTTTAGAGGAAATGAAAACTGTTGCTTTATTAAGTTACTCATGGACGTTCACTTTAATTGAAAGTCGTTCTGACATACTACACAAGCTTTATTTTTCGTGTTATTAAGCCACGTAATTTTTTAAAAAGTAAGTACTTAAACGATATAGCAGTTAATTTAATTATTTGTTTTAAATGTTAATTGCAGCATATTTTTTTATTACTACACTTATTTATGTTTTTGTATATACAAGGAGGGGTAAATCACCATCCCTAACTTAAAAAGAAGTAAAGGTAGGTCCGAGTTTCAAGAGTAGAAGAAGTGCCAAGCTTTTAGTAACCAACATGTCGTGAACAACTTGTCGGGGTACGTTAACAGACAATTCTTTCGTTATTGGAGTGATAACAACCACGAAAATCCTATCCACAGCAAAAACGGCACTGTTGCTGAGCAGTGAGTAGAGTTGGGGTCATTTGTTCTTCCTTCTTTGAGGGGCGATAACAATGTATTACCCTCGATAATTGAAAATGACACAAATATTTTTCGCGCTTAATTTCGATACACTCCAGCTGAAAAATATTTAATTTCAACATAACAGAGCCAGAGTAAACACAGCAAGAGCTTTATTCAAGTGATGTGTGAGATGTTTCCTGAATGCCTAATCTCTCAATGCAGTAATATCTTTTGGCCAATTCGCCCGTGTGACTTACTTCTACGAAGATATTTCATGATTGAGTTTATAAACATCCCAATAGGATCCCCCAAGCTCTACAAAATGCAATACGCCAAAAAATTAGGTGTTCCCCAACACACGTTGGAAAGAATTATGAGAATTTCAAAACACGACTTTAACTCTTACAAGCACATTGAAATAAAACAGATCTGTAGTTAGACCTTGTAAAAATAAATTTTGTATACCTACTATCATTTTTTATCTGCAAAGGAGGGGGGGTAAGTTTTGGTCTACTCTATATAATGCACTTTAAATAAAATTAATTAATGTTAGTGTTAACCGACACATTATTTGCTGATTTACTCATTTACAGTATAATTTTCTTTTTCATTTTCAATTTTTGGTAAATTTATGTAGCTTCAATTTTTTACGTTTAAAGAAGTGATTTAGCCCTCAGCTCACACGATGTTTTCTGCATTCTTCATGCAAGGTTCGATGATATAATAAAAAACTTAGCTGCAAGCTTCCGTTGCAGCCTCGCAGCCTCGAGAAGTGGCAATTGAATGTTTATTACGCGATGATGATTCTACAGGATGTAATCCGTTTAATTATAGACAGCACTCAGTTTAGCAGACGTACGAGTGCTGCGAAATGTGTAGGAAACTTGATAATTAGTCTGTGCTATTTAAAACACTTTTAACAAATTGACGGGTGGTTAGCACGCGATGCAATGCATTGCCATAATACAAGCCAGTAATTAGGTAACACTAGCATGATCATTTTAGTAAACATTTGTGTTTTTGTGCAACGTATCGTTAAGAAACTGCTTTCGGCAATACAAATCGTTCTGTTGTTGCACAATTTATTAAATTTCTAACGCTAGGTTCTATTTGAGCGTTTTACCTACTGCAATTCACGCTCTACTTCGCCGGCGCTTTGCTGGTAACCTTTTTAGCTTTTTAAATTTTTAGCTAAACGGAAAAACAAGACGAGAAATGCTTTGATGGAAAAGAACGGTTTATGTAATAACAGAATTAGCTTTAATAATTTTGTTTGTAGGTTTGGCATTGAGTTTCTCATTGTTAGCGCAAGGAGGTCGAACTGTTGTGGGGTACGCGTTTAAGTAATTATTGCTAATGTGTTTTTCAATGATAAATTGGTTTTTGCAATTATATTTTACTTTAATCTAAATAATGGGATGCAATGGGATTTTTTGTAAGAAATGTTTCTAGCAGTAATTTAAAAATGTTAAAAAACAGAAAACAAAAACAGTGGCAGTAGTAAATGTAATAATTACTCGAAAAAAATGTAAAATGCCTGCATGGGTAGTTTGATAAATAAATTGGTGTACATACTCATAGGCTTACATATGAAAATAGTTTTGCTCAAGATGATTGACGCATCTGCCCACTCTAGAGCAAAATTAAATTTGTATGTGAATATCAGTGAATCATTTACAAGTGTTTAAGAAGAATCCAAATAGTTTATGAGACGTTTTGTTGCTATGGGCGAAGTATATTGCTATATATAAAAAACAAAACAGAATTTTTAATAGCAGACTGGATGGGTCAAAAGTGGCGGAAAACACACTATTTATGCAATTATTTTAAAGATGTTATAACAAAACCTTACAGTCTGTTTTATAAAAAATTGGTACTCTATTTTTAGGCGTTATATTAGCTGTGAGCCACTCTATATTTATATTTGAGGATTCTCAATATATATTGAGATCTGTAGCCGTAATATTTTTTCCCTGAAATTCATCTTAGTACAGAACTTGGGAAAACCACAAAAATCCGGATCAAGGTAAGGCGACCGGAAAACACTAATGGCTTTGAGTTTCTTGAACAATTACCACTCTACTTAAAAACAACTAATCTACTAATGCAGTATGTCTGTTTAGTTTATATGTGCCTGGAATTTGTATTTTGCACAGGCATAATTTTCGCCCAATCAGATCATAGCTATTACAAGTTTTCGTTTTTTGTCTACATGAATTTATCCTATTTGTATTCTTTAATTTGTCGTGTTAGATCGTGAATTTCTCAAGTACCTCGATATTTCCACGTGTTCCTAGCCACATCCGCCCGCTCCTGATAATGACCCTTTTTATTCTAGCTCTAATCTTCTTCTACCTATTACAACTTCATAAAACGTACATAGTGCTATGGATCTTTTCATATATGGATAAGTTTTGGTCCTCGCTCGGCTTCAAAACTCTATTCGCTCAATATGCATGTTACTCTGTTTGCGTTGCTTGCCATCTCTGTTTCTATTTGCTCTTTTTCTGATTTACTATCCACTGAACCTAGTGGAATCATCTAAGAAATACGTGGTTTTTCTTTTAATACAGCCTATTTGCTTGACATTACATTATGCGCTTTGGTCCAATAGAATTTAATATTAACCTCGAACCTCGATTTGCAAATCTATTGGTGCAAGTAGCACGGACTTACTGTTGATTATACAGGGTCCTCCAGAATGATCTCTCCTTTTCGAAACAGTAATAAAAAAATAACATAGATTATATTCAAGGTTTTATTATATCATCACATGAAACTATAGTTTAGTCCATCGTGTACTCGTGACTTATTCTTGCGGATTGTGTCCCTAGATGTCAGTTTATATCCTTATCAAATCCATCACAGGCGGGTAACCAATGAACTTGTTATCAAATGTGTGGTTTCTGTTTGTTTTTGATGGGTTATACTAAACGATCCACGATCTCCAATGCCTTGTTACTGAGTTGGTCTGGTATGGCCCAGAAGATTTTTTCCATAATTTTAGTATGTAGAATGACTTTCCAGCAAATATTGTGAATATTTTGATGCTGTATCTAACAAAGCTTTTCAAGAATCAAAAAAGCATCGTTTCCATAAACATAAGAGAATCACGTCAATAATCAGATTTTCAGAAGGCCGTAATGCATCTCACAATTTATAAAAAAACATTCCTAATCGCTGCGAGATCGTTAGCCGTTTTCCCTGTTCTTAGGTCTTCTTATAATTAAATCCGAGGCAGTTCTAGGGAAAGTAGAATCGTCGAAGTGTCGTAGATCTGAAAATATTTACTTTCAGTGTTATTTGTACGCCACAGATCGTTGACGTTGTACCTGTTGGTGAGCCGGTTTAGACTTGTTGCATACAAAAGTCCCATAAATGGATTTAATTCGCTCAAAGTTGCTTCTTTCATATAAGGCTGCTCTTTTTAGACTTCGTTTTTGTCCTTATCAGATTATTTGTATGTGCGAGGTCACCATTCAACTTATAAAGAAACTCCAACATTCAAGTTCTGTTTTGTTTTGGCGTATCTCGCAGCGCTTTTTAGGCTTAGGGGATTGGTAATTATATTTTCCGACACCAAATCTGTGACAAATTTTTTGCCGCTTTTTTCTCCCAAGATATTTTTAAACTTTAAGCACGTGTGTCTTTATATGATATTTGATGGATGGTTGAGAAGGTTGGAGATGTTTGACGAAAATCTAAACGTATCGAGGCATTTAGTGACTGACCTAATCTCCTTCCGTTTTTAATGAAAAGGTTTTATAAGTTATGCATTTGAAAGAAACTTAAACTAAAACAGGCGGCTGTGTGATGTACACTACTTCATTAAAAGTATCCCAACACTTACTCGAAACTGTCGCTCAACTTACCAAATTTAGGGCACCAATTTTAGTAATTGATATTATCAATGAGTTCATGTACTTTTTGCTTTGATGCTAGCACGAACTTTGCAGAGCAGAATATTTCCGGAGAAATGCTTTTTTCTGAAGAATTGTAGCCAGAATATTTCATGTTGGTGGTTAGATCTGAAGCAAAGCTAAGGTTCTAATTTATTGTAAAGGTGTTCACTGGAGATTTTGAAGCAGTCAACCTATTTCAGTAATGTTATCTGCAAATAATTTTATGAAAGGGAGCGTTACTATGTTATTACAAGTAACCGTCATCATTGAATTATTTTTATGTCATAGGGCAAAAATAATCAAAATGTACTTGTACGCTTTTGTATTTAGATTTATGTTCATTTTTGAGAGAACTTAATCCATTTTATGAAAAACGTGCTCACACTGTAATGCAAGATTCATTGTTGGTCACAATCAAATCCTCTCATCAAACTACACCAGTTTTCATTCGTTTACCAACCGGTGGCGTCGTCCTTTATACAACTGAAGGCGTCGCTTAATATTTACAGTTAACATTATTTGCTTGCCCACTTCTTTCATTTTTCAATTCTCAGTTTGCGGTCATGTTGCTGTCTGGATAATCAGTACTCAATCTATCAACGCATGATTTATTCGACCGTAATTTGATTGTAGCTGTACCTTTACGTTTGCACTTCACAATCGCGTTACCAACAGTTGAGTTGGAAAAATTAGAAAGAGCTGTAAAGTTTTTGATCATTTTTCAGTTTATGTATTGAATATATTGATTTACTCTTTTTCCTCGCACTGCTTAGCATTAAATAACGCATAGTTCCTTGTTCCTTTTATAGCTTCTTATAGTTCAAGACATCAGGTTACTAGTTAAAGATAAATATACGGATACTTTAGATCAGGTAGTGAAGGTTTTTGATGTTAGTAAAATGATTAAAAGAACAGGCTCTTTTTTAGTCCTGATTTCTCAAATGTAATTTTTTGAACTCAAAATCTACAGGTTGACTTAGCTGGATCTTAGTACTTTTATGTTTTGGAAAGATTAGTGTTGTATCAATTTTTTTCAATAATACATTTTGCATATGCTTAATATTTATATTTTAGAATAATGTTAGATTTCCACAAATAATACGGGTAGTAAAATTGATTGGAGTACGACATACACATCAAACATTGATTACTGTTACTGTTATGTATGCCATTCTGTTTGTTCTTTTCTTATGTAGTACATAGTTTTACTTGAAGACGCAGCATATTACATTTTTATATAAAAGATACTGGTTAAATGGTTATAATCTTTTTTAAACATATTTATGAGTTTTTATGATCTTTTATGATATTTTAATTACTTTTTTTCCGTTTAAAACTGTTTGACTTATAAATAAACGGAATTTATGGAAGATAAATGACTAAAAAAGTGGTTTTAAAATCATATTTAGCTACTAAATTTAGATTTTTAGAAGTACAGTTTTATTTGGACTACGAGGGGTAATAATGACGGTCGTCTAAGGCACGGTGCTTGCCATATCGCCCCGCACGACGACCGAGCAAAAGAAAGCGAACATATGGGAGCCTTAACCTCTCAGTTTGCAGGCTATACTCCGAAGCGGGACTTAAAGCGTTACCATTAATAATTATGTTTAGTCATCAACTAGTTTTCAAAATGATATCACCCAAATGTTTGTTTTTCAAGACATATCTATTGTTACTGCTGCAATCGCATTGCAAATAACATATTTAATTCCTCAATAGTCTAGAGCCTGCGTTGAAAGATTTCAGCGTTTCAGCGCCCCAAAGAAAAAAATCACAAGGTCTAGTGACCTAGTCAGCCAATTAATGTTACCATATTGTTAGAACCACAATGCTGCATTTCTATGTTCGTTGTGTTTGGGCTCTAAGAAATTGTGTAATATAGCAACATAGCGGATAGATATAACGTCACCGCGCGCCCTTCTTCTTCAAAAAACACGATCCTACGATGCTGAATTGCGTAACAACATACCAAACATTTACACGCTGATTATGAAGAGGTTGCTCATGAAGTTGTCGAGGATTTTGTGGGGCTCAGTACCGAAAATTCTGCATATTGACACAGCCAGATAAATGAAAATAAGGTTCGTCGCTACTGAGCACAATGTACATGCCCTTGCAAACAGCCTGGTAGGCATAACATACCAGTCACATTCTTTAAGTTACTGGATCACCATCAGTTTGTATGTGTGTAGAATTTTCCGCATACTACGATTGAATATTCCCAAGGCGAGAACATGCTTAGCGGCAGAATATTGTGGCGATGTGACAACGGTCCGCCTCACTGATGTGATTTTCTCCGGTGTTTGAAAATTGCCAAATGTACCGGATAATTTCCGTTTTAATGCTGAATGAGTTTACCGAAAAATGTGAATATTATGATTTTCTTCATCAGAACGTTTCCGTGACGACCTACTACAAAATTCCTACGAAATAGCCGCTACGTCAATATCACAAAATCGTTATTTTTAAAATAATTCTCCAATACAAAAACACGATGTTTACCACTCCAGGCCACAGTGGAAAAAATAGCACACTCTATGCTCTATACCGACACGTTGCGTCCGGCGGTCAATTAAAAAAGACAAAATTATTTTTCCAGATTCTGTACTATCAGAAGATAAGCATTTTGTGCTTATCAATGTATATAAGGCACTCTCGGATAGCTACTTGTTTGTGCTATTTTCTTGTGGTTTATGTCCTTGTTTCTTCCTATACCAATAAATCTGATTTATTATTCGTCTGCAACTCGCCCGTGAAGCAGCAGGGTTGTCATACCTCCGTCTACTAGATGAATGAAATGCCGTCTCGCTCAGATGTTTCTCTGTCTGGAAATCCGAAGTGGGCGAGTTTGAGTCTCGCTGAAAACTCAAGTGATGTTCTGCTATATAAGTAAGGTTGCATGTTAGTAAGTACAATAAGCTCTTAAAGCTGCAGTGCCAGTAAGTGCGTCCCAACAAAAAATAAAATATTAAACAGAGTACTAGTCACGAGAGAATGCTTCTTTGTCTGGAAATCCAGCTCGCAGGTGAGTTCGAATCTTATAGAATTTAAGTTGCATGTTGATAGACACAATAAGCTCTTGAGGCCGTGAACCCAGCGCTCGGGCGAGCTTGAGTCTCGCTGGAAATTCATGGGTGCATATGACGTTCTAATTTGTAAGTAGTATGTAAGGTTACATGTCAGGAGACATAATAAGTGCTTGAGGCTACAGTATCAATAAATGCGTCTCAACGAAGAAAGTGTGCTTCAACAAAAGAAAAGATACCAAATGTGTGTTTAATATAAAAATTGGTTTTATTATATATTTTCTTAAAATATAACGCTTTAATTTTTTTGGGATAAATTTTAGTTTTCTTGATCTTCTAGTTATTGAATGTTTTTAACGTTTTGACTTGCGCCCACACCATCAGCAACCCATCTTTGTTGAATTTTACGATCCGACATCTTACCGAAAATAGCAATTTTAAATATCTTTACTACATTAGTTTTTAGCATATTACTCTAAAATATAAACCCTGAGGACAACCCCTATTTATTTCTTGCGTCTCTTGTTTAGACATGTGCTACCTTCTTGGTAAAGTAGTGTTTTATTGAGAAGAATAGATTTTGTAGATAATCTCTCAGTTAGTTCCTAAATAACTCTGGAATACTAAGTGTTATCGAATGCTTCCACAATACCTACTACCACTACCATGATTTATTCTCTCACGTCTGTATCTTCCAAAATTCCGCACGTGATCGCATCCATCGTCGACTTGTTCTGAAAACCATATTACTGATTATGAATACCAACGTTTTGTTTTACTGTGTATTTGATATGCATCGTAGTGATCCGATTCGATGGTTTTCGACTATAACTCGTCGGTTTGTAGCTTTGAAATACCTGTAATATTTTTGAAAGCCTTTGCACCTTGTCTGCCCTCAGGTTATTATACTCCGCGAAACTGCCCTTGTGTTTATTCTGGATTAGTTTTTCAAATTTTTCCTGTAGTTATTCTTATATTGGTTCTTCGATTGGAAGTGTTTCGCATCTAATCTCAGTCTGATGGGCGTGATCTTATTTTGCGTCGTTGTCGTTCAGAAAGATAACGTACCATCAGATGAGAAAGGGAACAGTTTTTTTGAACGCAAAAGAAACTCTGATTCACTATTTTAAGAAGGAAAAAACTATTTCGGTGGATATTATAAGTCATTTCTGGAAATATTGTTACCACAAAAAGTATTCTAGACTGGCAAAAATGTATACCTCAACTATGACAAGCCTGTGACAAGGTATATTTAAGCCATGTTGCTGAACGAGTCACTATCGATCTAGATCTTTTGAAATATCACTTGATATTCAATTCAAAATTTTTTAACTGGACAAAATTTTTGGTTAATCAAAAAATCGTAGAGTCTAAACTAGAAAAAAACATACTTTTGTAAAGAAAACCTAAAGAAAAGTTGGGCCAATTGTTTTGAGTATAAAACGTTAATGTTGAAAAATAAAGTATTTTATATTTCAAATTCTTTTTGATTTAAATCAAATTACTCATTAGACCTTTTTTAAGCATTAATAGAAAGTTTTACAAAGCACCGAAATTATTTTTTTGTGAAGGAGAAGTATCGCTGTTGATAATTATTTACCTAACGGCCTGTGGATTCCGTCATAATAAAAATTAATTTTTTAAAAATGGCTATCGATACTGTTTTAAATTTTGCTATTTCAGTTATATGTATATATATATATATATATATATATATATATATATATATATATATATATATATATATCGATACTGTTTTAAATATTGCTATTTCAGTTATATGTATATATATATATATATATATATATATATATATATATATATATATATATATATATATATATATATAACACAAGACCTACATCTACTGCAGCCTAACACAACTTCCTTATTGTTCAATACCTCTATGATGGAGGCTTTTAATCTATCCTTGACATTATGATACCTCTCATTGACCTGCTGCTCGACCACGCCTCCTCCACGTAATATTCAAAGAACTGCCCCCAGCGTGTTTATATAGCTTCGGCAATCACTTTTTTAAAAAATAAGGCTCCATGATATCCCCTTAGAGGCTCACAAGCCCCAATGCCGTTACAGAGACAAGAAACTTTGTATGTAGACACTTTAGAAGTATAATGGCAAATTCAACGGTCATTTTGACTTATCCTGCAGTAGTAGCATTTTGCAGTAGCGCTTGGACGTTTAACTTCCTGTCCATCTTATTTTTGTTAGTCAACAGTTTAGGACAACAGTTTCCAGGACAAGACGTACAGTGTAGGTTCTAGTGCATTGCTAGACTAACCTTCCACCTCGTCACGCCCATTTTTTGCCAGGTCAGTCATGCTCCACCTAGGATCCTGAATGGTCTACTCTTTTAATTCACGAACAAATTTATCACCTCTCTTGCAATCAGATTACTTTCTCCTGGTGGTCAAATTTTCTGTACTTCTTAATTATGTCATAAGCTTATGTTTATTTGTAGCCAAACCACGCAATCATTCCTGTGGGGGATTTTCTGGGGTAAAGGGATTCGAGCACAGCAGCTTTGCGATCATATTCTCGGTTTATTGTGTCGACTCTCGCAGGTTGTTGATTATGTGAACCTGTCTTTTATTACCCAATCGGGATTGTGCATGTACATAAGATGGCCCTTTTTAATATGTTTTTGAGTTATTTTCTACATTAAAAATTTATGTAAGATATTACACCTACACCTACACCATAAGAAATACACATTCTTTTGGTAATTTACCTTCTCCCCCACTTAAATGTAATCACTGGCATATAAATGTGAAAGGGGCTATTTTTTAGGCCACTTGCACTGATTTTATTGAATTTCTGATCGCGGATTTGGATTCTACGTCAAATTTTTTCCAGGGGAAACCGGCGGGTAGGAGTTTTTATGTGCTATCCTTATTGTTTACAGAGGGATAATGTTAATGTAAGCAAGCTTATGTGTTCGTCATTAGAAACAGTAGTTAAACATTTTACAATTAGTACCACAAGATTCCCTAGTTGATATTTCACACGGATGGGGTGGTAGACGCGTATGCTGTTAACAAATCAATTATTTTAAATACACCTGTATACGCTTTGCAAATTCCAACTCAGTTATTTTACTGCAGGCGAAGCAAGCGGTTTCGTTTTACAGTATGTACTGTAATAGATTTGAAGCTTATGGAGACACCAAGACCCGAAAACGAGTACTGGAACGACAGCGTGTTACCTGCACGAGTCTCCTGATTTCGAAAGAAAAGCTGTAGATTAATAAAAGCAACCTTGTTTAAAAACGGCCGAGGAATAGTACAATTACTTGAAAAACATTTAAATTTAATACCTCGTTAAGTTGGAGTAAAATTTTCTAAAAATGATGTTAAAGTGCAACTTATAACAATAAAATGACCTTTAGAAGTCTGAAACATTAGATAAAGAAGTACGACCATGTATGAAAAACAACACCTCATTAAGCTGCATGTTTGGGGTTGTTTCAGTTAATGAATATTTGAAACTTTAAACTCAATTTTATAAAAAGTATGCATAAATTCGCCTATATTTAATTCACTTCATTTTTCTACACTATTTGCAAGGGCATAAAAATTTTACCAAATTATTCTGTAAGTCAATAATGGATTTGTTAATTATTTCGAAAATTAATTAATAATAAATAATCAATGAAACATAAGGATAAATAGAAATCTCTATGTAGCAGAAGAAACAAGGGGTTGTCTATAAAACGGAATTTTTGGCGTCCTAGGCTGACAATTTTTCACCCGCCTTTCTTGAAATTTTTGCAAGGTGGGAACAGAATAATTTATTTACAAATGACAACAGTGGGATAAGTCGGTACGAGAGTAAAATATGCAAAACGATCCTGAAGATAGGCAACTAAACGTACGCTCAAAGCTCAGCTACTCCACATTTCATATCTGCTGTCTTTGTTTACTTTCTGTTCAAATATATAGTAGATACCAAAACAGAATGATTAGCTAAATCCCTACTGAGACAAGTACGTATGTCTAAATTTCAATTTTATATTTACATATAAAATCATAATGATTTATTATAAGATAAAAAGTTATAATTAATATTTTGTTATGTGTATTTCTTATAATTTTTAACGACTTTTTATTTATTATCTAATAAAAAATGATTAAAATTGCACTTAAGATCTGAAGTACTTGCTTTTTGCGTTCTGTGAACATTGGAAATTTTACATTTGTACAGTTAGTATCAATATTATCCAAGTTACGGTTACACGAAGGAAATTTCTATAATTGTTTGGTCACAATAAGGTGCTAATTGAACGTGCAGTTTGTAATTTAGTACAAAAGTTTGCAAGACGTGGTACACTTATTAACGATGAAACAGTTTGTTATTAGTGCAATGGTCGTTCAGGTGACAGTAGTGATCTAGGAAGTAATAGTGTACATGAAGAACCAAGCACGTCAATTCATCGCCGTTCACATTAATTGAACCTTTTATACGATACTACACAATGCATTTTAACAGAAGATTTGCATTTAAAAGTGTAAAAAATTCAAATTACACAAGAACTTAAGCAACCAAACAAAACCGCTATACATTTATGAACTTTGTTTTAATAAATATAACAGCATTTGATGTTCATTTTTGCAAAAACAAACTCATAATGAACCATAAAGTTAATTTTTCCCTAAATAGCTTCGTAAATCGTCAAAATTGTGGCATCTGGGGTAGTGAAAATCCACATGCTATTCACTAAAAGCCACAAAATTGCACTTTTTAGTGAGAAGATATATCGTAAAGGTCGATTTGGATCAACCTATATTTAGTTGCCTTTAAGGATTGGCTCATTTTATCATTTCCTTCAATTTGGGTTTCATTTTTTAAATAATTTTAAAAACAAATTTCTTGATGATAGATTTTCTCACTTTAGAAAATGATGTTTATTTTCAATGCGAGTTTAATAAATGCTAGTTATTTGAATTCGACTCACGAATAAAACCTGAACGATACCCGTACGAGCTAGTGTGTGCCACGATGAAATAACTTGAAGAGCGTTAAGTTTCACGCTTTTCTCGCCGTATAAAACGCTAATGCACGCATGTTATCAAAAGGCAAACAAAAATATTTTCTTTCTAAATTCAATAAAATTTTTGGGTGAATAATAGTAGGTATGTGGAACATAACCAGAATGTATAAATTAAATAATACACAAGGCAAGCTCAAAGTCTAGGTGATATAAAATAATAACAAAAAATCTGGAGGTTTATAGCAATGATAATGCTAAAGTGTGTTACAACTCTGGAGAATATAGTCTAAATAATTTAATAAGGAGGTGTTAGAAGAGATCGTGATGGAAATTTGATTGGCCACACCGTTAAAAAGTCCTTTTTAATAAACCGAGAAAATCATCGTCTACAAGTTTTTGAAAAGTAAAAAATGTAATTAATTTTTGGAGTTTTGTGACTATAAACTATAAAATAAGTTGAATATTATATAAAAAGAAGTGTAAGCGCTTTCTATAGGTTGTAGAATACTGACAAGATCTGTATGATTACGAGTAGTGTTTGCCTTCTAGATGTTAGAGCGGATTAAATTGACAAATAAGCATCTTCTGTTAGGCACTAATTGAGGCTAGAGGTCATAGTGTAGAGTCGATGTACTTTTAAAAACAACATTGGGCTCTAGAAAGCCTATTATTAGTTGCAAGCATTACTACCATTAAAAACAAAACACATTTTGCAATAGATCAGATTCAGAGTTATAAGCTATATAATAAAGAAACCCTAGAGCAACCAAAACGTTCAATCAATTGGTTGCAATAATAGGCTAATCAGAAGCACGGCAAGTAAAAAAATGTGACTGGGATTAGGGCATACCTTATAAAAAATGCAGAGCGCCACGGCCTAACTGCGATACACGACTAAACAGATGGAAAAAACAAAATTAAACCACAAATATTAGTACAATGTCTAATTAAGATTTGGAAATAATCCACTTAATAAACTTAAGTAAAATCGACGTACTGTGTGTATAGAGAAGAGAAAAAGAAAATTGAGAAAGGGATAAAATCTTATTTACTATAAAACGATTAATATATTAAGCGGATTTGAAGTTACTGTTGAAACAAGTCTTAAAATTTCAGTCCCTCTATAATATAAAATAAGCATAGCACATAAAATCCCCTAGCCCTCTGGAAAAAAATAAAGGGGACAGCCACATTTCATGTAGATTCGAATCCGTGATCAGAAATTCAATAAAACCAGTGCAAGTGGCCTAAAAATAGCCCTTTTCATTTTAAAAATCTATACACCGTTGAAAAATCTCCAGAAATTCCTTATAATACATAAACACAGATCCCCTAGCTGCCGGATTCCTCTGGAAAAAAAGAGACAGTCGAATTTGACGTAGAATTTGAATCCGTGATCAGAAATTTAAGAAAACTAGTGCAAGTGCACTAAAAATAGCTCCTTTCACATTTTTATGCCAGTGGCTACATTTAAGTGGGGGAGAAGTTGGGGTTTGCATTTCTTACAAGGCGAAGCGCCTCAACGCACACCGCTCGAAATCTTTATCATCTCATGCATAGAAGTATACTTTATCAAGGCCGCAAAGTGGCCTTTACGTTATAATCTAATTGATAAGATCAAGAAAAGTAAACAATTTATTTAACGTAAGTGCCTTACTGATTATACACTCCTCCATATAAACTATGATAAAGAGAGAATATGAAGTTTTAGGATCAACTGACGAAATAGTGTTTTTAGTTTCCAAGTTACTGAGTTTGTTTCCGTTCTTATGGAAATAGAAGAACATAAAACAAAACCGGAGAGCAGTCACTTGACTTGACTATAGTACACATTTTTTATGTTATCAATATGTTGTTTGTCAAGAGTCCGGTGTACCTCGTAAAATTAAGAGGTGATTCTTTCAGTTACAGGTAAACTAAATAATAAGAACTATCGAACATTATTGATTATAAGCAATCAGAAAGTAAATGGCAAGAAGCAGAGAATAAAGAATACCTAGTGAAGAGTTAAAGTGGTGCAAATAATGTTGAAAGAAAAGAAAGTGGTGTATAAGAAATGACAAAATGATAAAGGTGAGTGTGAGCGCCAGCGCTTGCGTGTGAACGAGTATAAAGTTAGTTAACTGACAGAAAAATTAGTAGTTGGTTAACAGCCAAACAAGGTCACCGATTATTGGTAATCGGAAAAGAAAAAAGGTTTTTAATTTAGAGAAAACAGCTGTAAAGGCAAATTAAGTATAGGTTTTGCAATGTGTTAAATCAAAGTGTTGATTACAAAACAAAACAATTAAGCAAAAGAGGGAGAGCAGAGGTCATTAACGTCGAAAAAGTAGAGATATTTACAAAAAATAGAATTGAAGAGGTTCTTGACCGAATGGCAGTAGGAAAAGTAGCAGAGATTCAATGAATATCAGTTGAAGCTTTCAAGGCTTTATTAGAAAAGGCGTGCAACTTATAGTTATGGATGAAATGTGGTAAGAAACAAAAATACACGATGAAGAAGAATGAGTTCCGGTTTATCAACGGAAGAATTATTTGGTAATCCCAATAATTTTTTTATATTTATGTTAATAGAATCCAAAACGTTGTTTTTAAAATAAATATATTAAACTTGACTTTAATTGATGTCGATCGAGATTTAGTCTGTCTGTCTCTTTAAGTAACGATTATGAAACTCTTAGCACAAAATATTTTAAACGATTTAAAAATAAGACTACGCTATGAGTAACCGTTGATTGTTGACCACGAATTGTTGAAAACTCCAGTTAACGGTGCCTTTTGATCAGGAACGCGTAACTTGTCTGATTTAGGTTGTTTATCAAATCTAAATTTAAGCTTTGGCGTAGACGAGTTATTTCACATAAGTTGAAACCATACCAAGCCTAAAAAAATATTGAAACTTAACGGTAATTGACATCATCATACAGAATAAACCACAGCTTTTAAACGACATCAAATCATAAAAACACAAAATTACAACAAAGAAAAATAAAAGTAAAATTAGAAAAAATATTGAGAGACGATCGTTAAGTGCATGTGACTTAAGTACAAGATATTTATTTAATTAACATAGAAAATGCTCTTATGATTTTGTTTGAGGATGGAGCAAATAAACTCTTAGAATTTCCAAAAGGGAGAAATTGCCTTCTCAAAAATACATTTCGCAAATTTTAAAAACTAACCGGTGTTTACAATTTGTAAGGGCAGTGTCACGTTTCTTATGTGCAGTAACTTATTAGAAACTTTTATATAAAAACTAATGGTAATTTATCGCTCTTTTAGTCCTCAAACAATGAAAACAAAAAATATGTTCTAACTACCTGTGCTCTGGCGATCTAAATATAAAGCTTAGATGACTAAAAATATCTTTGATTTGAAAATATTTTCAATATATTGTAAAATAGTAAGTATAAAATATTTATTCAGTATGGAAAGAATGTTTCACTTTGGATTGTATCAAAGCAATAATCTTCAGCTTCAAAGAATATTTGCATTTTTTTTAAAAAGCTTTGTTACCCTATAGGTCTAGAAAAAAAGTTATACCATCTTTAGATGTAGAATATAACTTTGCTTCATGTTTAGAAGGTTTGAAAACATAAATGTTCAAGATGTAAAAAAATTATTTTAGAAACAAACTTTAAATGAAGGGGTGTTAGTAAAACTTATAGACAAGTTTCCCTCAAATCCGTTTAAAGATGAAAACCTCGAAAGCATAAACGATCAATAGATTTTAAATTTAAGTTTAAATGATGTCCGAAGGAGAACAGACAGCCAAAAATTAGAACTTTACTGCATTGATGAAGATCCTTCTGTAGTACACGGTGAAAAGTTTAGAACAGAACTGCAAAACTACTTAGTTTCTTATGAAGAGCTTTTTGTCAGAACTAGAAAATGAGAGTACAGATGCTTGCATCTAATTTAATCAGAATTATTAATGAAGATACATCTAATGAAAACTTTCTACCTGTTATAAAAAAAATTCTAATATTTTTGTTATTGGAATTTGTGGTTTAGTTTTACGATCAAATTTTGATTTTTTCTTAATTGTATTTTTGTTTTTTTAAATTTAGATCTATAAAGTTTTAAGTCGTAAAATTATTAAACAATTGTTTTTTATACATGGAAATATATACTACACAAAGATATTTTAGGAACATCAGTTCCGCTCAAATGAATGCGAATGGCATCCAATCAAAAATTCAAGAAATCGAATTATTTTCAAAACTCCATAATATAGATATATTTCTTATATCAGAAACACATTTTACCGTAAGATCTTATCTAAGAGTTCCGCACTATACATGCTATCATACGGAACATCCGGATGGTACGGCCCACGGAGGAATAGCGCTACTCATAAAGAGCTCAATAGTTCATTATGAACTACAAAAATATGAGGATCCATGCCGACAAGCAACAACAATACAAGCTTGTAAATTACCAAACCCAATTATCATATCTGCTGTCTATTGTCCACCAAGACATAATATTACCAAGGAGGACCTCAAGCCATTTTTCCAATCACTTGGCAGTACATTCATATGCGGTGGAAATTTCAACTATAAGCATACCTACTGGTGATCTCGGCTAATTACCACTAGGGGTAGGGCACTATATAACCTCCTACGAGAAGAAAAATATGGTTACCTATCAACTGGGGAGCCAACATACTGGCCCACGGACCATAATAAAACACCTGATTTGCTAGACTTTTTTGTCACAAATGGAATTTCTTCTAACTATACGGATATTATCAGCAATCTTGACTTATCTTCAGATCATACACCAGTTATTGCTACAATCAGTACAACGATAATTAAAAAATCACCAAGACCATCACTTTATAACAATAAAACAGATTGGCACTCATACAGAGCCATTCTTCAAGAAACCCTACAATCAAATATTAGTTTAAAAACTCCCCAGGAATTAGAGCAAGCTACTGATCACTTTATCACTATCCTGCAAAATGCAGCATGGAAATCCACACCTACGATCACAAACAGCGTTCAAAGAGATCTAAATATTCCTAATGACATACTTGAATTAGTTCGACAGAAGCGAAGAGTGAGAGCTAGATGGCATAGAACACAACATCCAGCTGACAAAACAGTGTACAATAGATTAGCAAATACCTTAAAGAACCAACTATACAAGATAAGGCAGGAAACTTTTAAACACTATCTAACTACATTATCAAGAACAGATAATAGCATTTGGAAAATCGCCAAAGCAAACAAACGGCCACAAAAAACAAATCCCCCACTAAGAAAAACAAATAACGAGTGGGCTAAAACAGATCAGGAAAAAGCAGACTTATTTGCACGACACTTTGCTAATGTTTATACGCCCTACTCAGATGATCCTGATGATACAGTAAACAGCTTCTTGGACATACCATTGCAACTGTCGCTACCTATCAAGAGATTCACCTGTGCAGAGCTGGAAGAAGAAATTCAACATCTTAACCATAAAAAAGCACCAGGGTACGAACTAATATCGAGTAAAGTGCTTACTGAATTACCTAGAGTCGGTCTGGTATTTCTAAGGAACCTTTTCAAT
The DNA here is from genome assembly GCA_036346155.1 of Sinelater perroti. Taxonomy (NCBI): domain Eukaryota; kingdom Metazoa; phylum Arthropoda; class Insecta; order Coleoptera; family Elateridae; genus Sinelater; species Sinelater perroti. Next base: position 3,497,710 of record JARFIY010000276.1, read on the forward strand.
TCTATCTTACGTCTCCATTATTGGCCGTTACCACTTAAATTCGCACCGATAATTCAGGTAAACCTGCTGAGGAAATTACATCTTACCGTCCAATAAGCTTACTGCCCCAAGTTTCTAAACTGTTAGAAAAACTTTTAGTCAGGAGAATACATAAAAGAGATATATTGAAAAACTGCATCCCGGACCACCAGTTTGGGTTCAGCAAGTATCACTCTACCATTCAGCAATGTCATCGCGTCGTAAATATGTTCAACAGAGCACTGGACTCTAAAATCTTATTGTCCAGCAGTATTTATTGATATACAACAAGCGTTCGATAAAATATGGCATAAGGGGCTCTTATACAAACTCAAATTACACCTTCCAAGTGAATATTATTTACTTATAAAATCCTATTTATCAAATCGACACTTACAGATAAAGTATGGCCAAGAATATTCTGCCATTCATTCAATCAACTCCGGAGTACCACAAGGCAGCGTTCTTGGACCTCTTCTATATACATTGTACACGGCAGACATACCTACAACAGTAGCTAAAACTGTAAGCACCTTTGCTGATGATACAGTCCTTCTCTCTCATCATACCAATCCTCAAACAGCCTCCTGAAACTCTTACAAACCTGGCTAAATAATGGAGAATCTAAGTGAATGAAGCCAAATGCACCCAGTAAATTTTACCCTAAATCGCTTGGAATGCCCGCCGGTGCATCCAAATAATATAGCAATTCCTCAAGCAAATGAAGCCCGCTACCTGGGCCTTTATTTAGACAAAAGACTCACGTGGAAACTGCATATATTAAAGAAACGAAAGGAAGTTGATCTACGACTTAAAAAAAATGTACTGGTCACTTGGTAGGAAATCGTGTCTATCTTTAGAAAATAAGATTCTACTTTATAAAATAATAATTAAACCTATCTGGACCTATGGCATCGAGCTGTGGGGATGCTCCTGCAAGTCAAACATAAAAATAATCCAACGCATGCAATCCAAAACACTGAGAATGTTAGCCAATGTTCCCTGGTATGTTAGCAACGACACCCTACATACCGACCTGGAAATGCCAACAGCAGTAGAAGAACGTACTAAAAGAAGCAACAACCATTTCCTGCGACTTCAAGTTCACCCCAATGTCCTGGCATCTAGTCTGCAACATGATCCACCTCCTAGACGATTACAAAAAACGTGGCCCATTGATCTAAGAAAAAACTAATGGGATAACATCGATGGACGGACTCCCCTCACGTCACTATCGTCATCTCATTAACTCATAGGACCTTATTATATGTTTATTATGTAAAATGGTTCTGATTGTTAATCTGCAAATAAACTATAAAAAAAATTGCCCCACGTTTCCGATCCAGTTAAAAATTTATGTTCCCACCATGCAAAAATTTGAAAAAAGGCGGGTGAAAAATTGTCAGCCTAGAACGCAAAAATACCTTTTGGTCGGCAACCCCTAATGATTTTACCACGAAAGTGGTTTCTAAGAATCTTATAACACGGTTTCGATACAATATAGAACGAATTAACCCTGAGTCTGTAGAAGTTTATTTAAAAAATGTTCTATTAAAACTTTGCTTTTATTTATTAAAAAAACTAGGAAAAACAATACTTTGTTATAGATAGACATGACGTCGTGTCATTACTCACCATCAGTAACAGAATGGCTATACACTAATGGCGTAAAATTTGTAGAAAAGCTCGTCAATGCCCCAAATATGCTTCAAGTTCACCTTATCGATGTCTTGTAGGAACGAGTATGTCAAAAGGTTGCAAGTAACAATAAATATAAAACGATTTAAAGCAATATAGAGAAAACTCTTGAAAAATTATGTTTCCATCAGAATTGCTAAACAAGGTGTATACACTCATCTATTTTTACCTTATATTCTTGAAATATTCCGGTTTATTTCTCATTCTCGAAAAATCTCAGTCCAAATATTTCTTAGCCACCCAGTTAATAAAGTTCTACAGTTTTATAAAGTTCTTGTTTAATAATGTTATTCTGAAATACATCAAGCAGGTCCCAGATAATTTAAAGCATTATGAAAAGAATAGAAAATTAAGAGATCTATCAAAATAAATTAAATACAAAAATAAAATTTGCGCAAATTATTGTGCTTAAAATAAAACCATTTCCCCTTTTCTTAACTTCTCAAAAAAGTTAATATAAACTTTTTCGCAATATTATATAGTTTGGAGCTTTACGCACTTAATTAGAAATTAATAATGTTTGTAATAACAAAAAACAAATAATATATTCGGTACTTTGCGAATTTCGTTTAACGTCACGTTATTAAAGTTACCAAAATTGTTTTATTTTTGCTGAAAGCTTACACCACATGCAGGAGGTGGTAACACAAATTTTTTGAAAGCATTATTGAATGAATCAGCTCGTAAATAGAGTATCGCGCAACAAGCTACACCTCGTCGACAAAATTAATTCACTAACAAAATTAATGCTGTTCAAATAATGGAATTGTAAAATTAAATATGCGTGCCGTAGGCGTGCTGTAATATAATAATGCGAAAAGCTAGCAAAGCCCTCATCAAAATGATTTTCATTTCACTTTTAGGGGCTAATCCTGAATATTTTAGAAGGAACAGATTATTCTTTAAGGAATCCGGGTTCTCTAAATCTCTTCTATAATGCACTTTTTGAAAATGAAATTAGGAGTAATAATTTTATTGTTACACAAAGATTTTAGACATTTCAATAAAGTTGAAGTTGCAATAGCTGTTGACAACATTAACAGTATGAGAGTAGGCCACACTTTACGTTAAGTTGTGAAAAAGCTTATATGTGAGCATGTGTTATAGTTATAATTTAAAATTGTTATTCTAAATAAGGAGTTATTATGAGAAATTTAGTTGGAATTAAAAAAATGTAACAATCGTATGACATGCGTTATAAAGAGTTTTCCATTAAGGGCGCTCGATCGTTAAATTTAAATAAAACAAGTTCTCTATGCGTGTCCCAAGCCAGGATAAAAGAGGAGGGGGAGGAGTAATAACTTCGCTAAAAAACCAGGGTTCAGTTGGTCCCTGTAAGGGCTCCTATCTAGGGCTACATGGGAAGATGCCAACGTCTCTTAAAACGGAGGATGATAAATAAAGTCACAACGATGGAAGAGGAGGAGAAGCAGACTTCAATAGCGCACACAGCGTCTGACTCCAGAGGAGCACGCTCGGCAAGCGTATAGTTTTAATTCCAAAATATCCCCTAAGTAACTCAACATGAAGAAGAATTTTAAAACTCAAATACCTCAGGTAGGTAGAGTTAACCGCCCACAATTCCACATCGGTACTCCGGTCTGCCTCAAGAATTCTGGGGGAGCCAAAAATTCAAAAATAAGAGACAAAAAAAAATCGACCGTCATGTGAAGATAAATATTGGAACTTCGAATGTAAGACCACTCTGTACAAAGGTCAGACTAGTCTAATTAGAAGAATAACTGATATATATTAAGTGGGACATTGTTGAACTGAGTGAAGTCAAGAGAAGAGGAGAGGAAATGCTGGTTTTGAAAACAAAACACATATTATATTATAAGAGAGAAGACGCTAGTATGAATGATGTTGGAATTTTGATAAACAGAAAATGAACCAAAAATATTTGTGCAGCGGTAGAAATATCATGAAGAGCTATACATAACTATTAAGATAACTAATCGGTGTTACATAAAAATTATTTAAACGTACTCACCTATATTTAAACACTGATGAAGCAAAACCTATTATACACTTCTAATTGGAGGTTTTAACGCCAAAATCAGAAAATACCAAAGAGAAAAATCATCCATGGGATGCATGGTGTAGGAACACCTAATGACAGAGGGAAAGCGTTAGTAATCTTTTTTAAAGCGCATCAATTAAAAGTAATAAATACATTCTTTCTAAAAATGGAATACAAAAAATAAACGTGGAAAAGCCCTAATGGGATCACAAAAAACGAGATCTATTTTATCATCACAGTTCGTAAGAACATTATACAAGATGTATCCGTCCTCAACCTTTTAAACATCGGAGACCATAGAATGGTAAAAGCACGAGTAGAAATAAATAAAAGATTAGAAAGAAGAAAATTAATTTAAAGAGGAACTAGAAACATACACCACAGAGAGATGGGGAACAAATAGGAGACTGACAGAAATGTACTACAGAAAACATTTTCAAGCAACCCGATTAGAAAGACCATAAATGTTAAAGATCTTTATAATTACATCATCAATAACATAAAAAAAGCGTACTTAACAAGTCAAACAAAACCAAAAGACAAACTAAACTTAAAGAAGAAACAAGACAACTAATAGAACGAAGGAACTGTAAATTAGCTCAAAGACGCTATCACTGAGGTTTTTTCACCATAAGCGATAATATTCTTTCCAAAGTTCTAAAAAAGTAGACACTATCCTAAAATACTCCAAAAATATGAATTTAGTTGAAGAGGCAATGGGTTACCGGGCTTTAGGTTTAAAATCATTTGGGATTATCGGGTTTAGCGGTTTTAGTGGATTTTGGAGTGTTTTTTAAGGTTATGGCCAAACCCTGACGTGCTGGGTTAAACCGATGTCGGATTCGGATTCAGCGACTCCAAAAACATACAGTATACTTAGTCAAACCCCCAGGCCAAAATTTTTTTTTGTTTTGTGTGGCTGTGTTATCAATCATTGCATCAGTCAAAATAATGGTATGGTACCCAGTGTTCAAGTGACGTTGCCAAGCATTGGTTTCTTCAAAAAAAAAAAAATAGTAAGGAGGAAGAGAAACTAAATTAATGCCGTTCCTGCAGTGCCTCAAGGATTGGATGATATAATTATTGCGGAATCTTATAAGATGTACATATTCCCTGGCGGACAAATAGACAAATTTTTAATGGCTGACAAGCATCAAGCCAAATATTAATATTTGGGTTAAAAAACTATTTAAAAGTATGTGGTACCTAAAATTTTTATGTTTAAATGTGTATCTACTACAAACTAGATTATAACCTAGAGCCTGTTTCACGGCGTTGTTAAAGTATACTTTTACGCATGAGATGGTAAAGCTTTCGAGCGGTGTGCGTTGAGGCGCTTTGTGCCTTGTAAGAAGTGCAAGCCCTACGCTCTCCCCCACCTAAATGTGGCTATTGGCATATAAATGTGAAGGGGCTATTTTTAGGCCACTTGCACTGGTTTTATTAAATTTCTGATCGCGGATTCGGATTTTACGTCGAATTTAGCTGTCTCCTTCGTTTTTTCCAGAAAGAACTGTCGGCTAGGGGATTTTATGTGCTATCTTTATTGTTTATAGAGAGAAGGAAAGGGACAGGAAAGGAAATATAGTGCATTCTAATTGATTTACTACAACACTGTAATAATTTTCAAAGCTCAATTACTTTTTCCTTAATTCATTTGCTCATACATACTTATTGTATTTCAAATAAAGTTTTTACTATAACTTGTACCCTATGTACAATATTCTAAATAATCATGTTTTTCAGATTCTGAGTGAATCTGAGCATTGGTTTATTGATGAAACTTTCAAATCTACACCAAAAGCCATTCTACCAAGTGTTAACCACGTTGGCGAAAAAATTTGAAGTTGTCCATTCCATATTGTATGTTCTTTTTCCAAATAAACAACAAGCAACATATAAATCCATGGTCAACATGATAAATGATTTAGGCCTTAGACTACAGCCAAAGTGGTGGAGTATGAGCTGGCGGAAACAAATTCATTCAAAGAAACTTTCTCAAGCGCCAAAATATTAGGATGCTTCTTCCACTTCACGAAATACATAAAAAAGACGACTGGAAGATTGCCATCTGTTGGGGAAATATAACAACGACACACAATTCGCCGTGAATGTCAGGGTGGTATCGGAATTGACTTTTGCATGCATCACTGATTTGGACGAAGTTGTTGACGAATATTCAGCGGCGCTCCCAAACGAATTACAAGAACTCCTGCAATGGTTTGAGGGCACTTATATCGCAAGGGAATGGAGGACGGTCTCCTTTATTTTATCCCGAGATATGGTCAGTCTATGACAGAGTCATATTCGAAACTGATCGTACCAATAATCATGCAGAAGCCGCGCACCGGAGACTACAGTGTGAATTATCGATGGACTATCCGACAATATGGAAATTAATCTATGCATTTAAAAAAATAATATGGTAGCATGCATTTTATCAAAAATTAAGGGAGTTGAACCTCCTTCTAAACTTAAAAAGTATGTTCAAGCAATTATTAGGATTAAAAACATGGGGCCGGCGAAGAGATTGCTCTGTAAGCAATCCCAGAACGAATTTAAAACTTAAAAATTTGAAATCGAATATCTCGAAAATTATTCGACATAGAATTTTTTTCGACTTCGTTTTCGAATTCAGCGTAAAATTTCCTATAAGAATCACATTTAAAATCGTGTCGAAAATTTTCCCGAAATTCGAAGTCGAATATCTCGAAAATTATTCGACATAGAATTTTTTCGACTTCATTTTCGAATTCAGCGTCAAATTTCCTATAAGAATCCATTTTCAAATTTTAAAAAATCTCAAATTTTGTGACGGACCGACAGACCGACAGACAGACATATAGAATTCAGTAACGAACTATTTAAGTTCGTTGAAAATTGTTACCGAATATACCACTACCTATACTTTTACAGAATATTTGAAAGCAATTGCTCACAATTACGAAATAGCAGCATAGCTAAAAAAATGTTTTAATCGTGTGCCTATATGTATAAAAAAATTATTTTGTTTTTTTTTGTTTATAATAAATTTTGTTCACTAGAAATACGTATTTTTCTTCTACCTATTTTAGGAATTAAATTTAAAATTAAACAGTTGAAAATCAACAAGTAACTACAGGTATTGTATTTTTGATCGCTAATGGTCAAAAAACCCGTGTGGGGTTGCTAGTCCCCCATCGGGCGCCTCCCCAGGTGGCGGATAGGGGAATGCCTCCCAGATATGGGTGGTACCTGGGAAATGAAATACCAGGGGCGGACCAAAACTGGCATGGCATAGGAAGCAGCTGTGTCATTAATGAGTCAAGGCTGTAGAAGAATGACTTCGGTAACAGGCTTGTCATCATATACTTACAGGTGGCTATCAAATTATGATACACCCGGCTGTAACACTGCGATGAGGAAAGCAACGGGAAACTACCTCATTATATTCCCAAGAAAAATCAGGATGACAGTAGATGGGCCAGACTGATCGCCAACGTCCAATGAGGATACGGCACAAGCAGAAGAAGAATGGTCAAAAGCTTTCAATTTTGTTATTATGCTTATTATGCTCCTTCATGTAATTTTATATTTTGCGCTCTAATTTCCTCGCGCTCTAAGGGCCGCGCTCTAGTGGCTACGTTCCAATGTCTCATCCCGGTTTCAACCACTATTAAAAAGGGTTTAAACCAAATAAACTATATTCGCACAGCTGTGGTGTATTACATAATCTATATATTAAACTAAATTTAAGCTTAATATAAGTGTGACATCAACAGATGTTGATGTGTTTCAACTAGTTAATGCTATTAAACTTCTAAATGTCTAATTGTTACAGACTGCGGTTAAATAATGGAAGAAGTCCATAAAAATAAATAAAGCATTAAAATATGCATCCGAAAGAGATAGATAATTAAGGAATCTAAGACTCCTAAAAAATAACCGAGCAAGTAATGAAATATTGAAAAAATTAAAAGAAATAAGAACAGGTTAAATTTCGTGTACATAAATGAGTTAGAAATGTGTAATATTTATAGACTCAATTTTTAACAGATAAGTTATTTCCTTATGCAACATTTTTTGTCGTTTTGCTGTCATTGTGTAGCATTATTTAATTTTTTTTTTCTTCAAATTTAAATATAAAAAACAAGTTTTGAACGCTTCAGCGAACTTGAAAATTTTCTTTTTGTATCTTGAACAATTTTAATCCAATGCTCTATATTAACGAAAAAGGAAGCAGATGAAGAGAAGAAGAATTTAAAAAGGTTAAATACTTCAATTGAAAAACTCATTTGAGACGAATAAAATAAGATATAATTAAAATGGCAAATGTTTATATTATGGTTAAAATAACGCTGTGTGAAAACTTAAAGCTCAACTGCTTCATTTGATAAGCCACCACAAACAGAAAAATGTATGGTGCGCTGCCAGCACACGTCGCACGAATTGTTACCGAGAACAGAAAAATAGCGGCACGTAGACCCGGCTAATAATTATCTGATGCGATTAGCAATTCAACGCAGACCCGCTGATTGCCTTACATCAATATGATGAGCCATTGTTCGGCTCCACCTGCACCTCGCCCTTCCGGCATCGTTCCACGGCAGGGTTCGATACTCCTTGTTCGAGCGAAATGTCACCATATCGCAAGCAAGACAGACAGACGGCACCTCCAGTGCGCCCTCAATTTGAGCCTTCGAATGCAGCCGAGCTTTGCAAATGGATCAAGGGTGAAGATTTAAATCCTTATAAAGCCCAACTCTAAAGCCATGTTGGCCTGTTGGCAGATAACAGCGGAATGCAAGAGCTAAAAAGCCAGAAACGTGTTGCTCCTATCGTAACAGCCTTTCGTTAAGTACGGAAACCTTGTAGCGGCTGTAAAAGCAGATAGTGAAATTACCTGCACGGTTTTTGCATTATCTGCTCATTCGCTCGTAAACAAACATGTAATTTTTCTAAGGTCGAACGCGCCGCGTACGCAAACACAGTTGCTACACGCGAAAATTGATAAAATAAATTGCCGCTGCTTTCATGGCTGTAACAATGTAGTGAGGTTTCAATCGAGGCCACAGAAAAGTGCGAAATAATTTAATTGCCCGTTTCACACCCAGATCTCTATTTAATATTACAGTACATCATTTGGAAAAGCTTAACAGCAACAATACATCATGTATTCATAATCTTCACACAGACTATAGCCATTTGCAGGGCAACTTAAAAAATCGGCGCATCGGATCGGTAATGAATCTAAAAAGTGAATTATTAAAAATCGCTCAATTAAAACTCTGTTACTTACCAAAATCCCTTGCGCAACCGCAGCAGTATCCATGAATGACAGCGGGGTCGTCATCGCAATAATGTTGGGGACATCCTGTACATGACGGCCCCAGTCCCAACCACGGAATGTGCACTAGAAATTAGTAAGAAGAAATGAGTAGTGAGTTAAATTGATTATTTTACGTACATCTTCCAAGTGATCTGGACTTGGACTGGGCGTCGTCTTCACAAACAGTCCCCAGCACACTAATAGCCAGAAGGAAGCAAATAGCTTTGTGGAACCCCATTCTTGAGAAACTGATTGTGCCGGGGAGGACTTCCTATTAAATATCTGGGATTTATCGGAATTCCACTGAAAGAGGTTAAAAACACATTAAGATAACTTACGAGTTGTCTGGGAATTTTGTGTGTTCAATGTCCTTTGTAGAAGAGTGCCTTCTTAAATGTCTATAAAATTTATTACTTTCACCTACATTTAGGATTTGTTTAATAAAGCTTTAATAAACAACTGATAATGCGTTCTACTATACAAATTTTGTTTGTCTTAAAAAAACCTTGAAAAATAAATTATTTCTGATACGTGTTGTCTTGATATATAAATAAAGAAGTTTTAATTACCTACTTTTTCTCCTACAAAGTGGTGTAATCAGGTTAAGCATCATTTTCATGTTTGGATAAGTTTTTTTTTAATTTAGTTACTTCGAGGACAATACTTATCACAGTAGCAAAGTGCATTTTAAATTTAATTTTTTTGTAACTCTGAAAGTTATCTCAAAAATATTTATATCACCTAAATCCAAAAATTTATAGAGCCATTGTTAAATAGTCATCAGAGTATAAATCATAATGCTTCAAATTTGAGTGTTTAAATGCCTATGAAAATTAAATGTGTATTTAAATACATTCTTTCTACAAAGTCAGTTCCGGTGGTAGGCTCCCAACAGAGCTAAAATTCTAAAGTTCAGTTTCAGTTTTTGCTTCTAAACTCTTTGCGCAGATTAATTTCTTGAGTATTGATCAAAAATGCTTAATCGGGACGCAATTCAGGCACACAAAATAGATCATACTTTTTACTAACAAAAATTACATTTTCATTGTTGAGGAAACTTATGATAAAGCAAGAGTTTTAATAAAAAAAGAGAGAACAATCTCTAACATTGTGGATGTTTTAAAATTTTTGTTCTGGATTTTCTTAAATGCTACGATTTTCCATATTATAAATTTTACATTTATTTCTTAATGTTTTTATTGTACAAAATCAGCGATGGTTAAATTTTTAATCTAGTTTTTTTTGTTAAAATTCCAGATTTATTTCTAACTCACCATTTCTAGTCGATGGATGCTGGCTTTTGTTGATTTTTACTTTTTCTTATCAGACTAGAAATATACCATTTTTTGTCGTTTAATGTGGCTTTATATTATAACTTTTAATATTTGTTCTTTAGAAACCGAAAAAACTATAAATTAATAAACCTGCATATAAGTTTAAGTAGCGGTTCTTGATTCGGGTTGATATAATCTTTTTTATAAAAAAACTCGAAACATATATAACCTAAAAAGTGTAATTCCTGTATTTTGAATGATTTCTAACTCTTGTTGGATTTAATTTTAAAAATTTTTCTTACATAAATTTCAACTGAATTTTAATTACCTAATACAATTATCGTATTTTAAGAAAATTAAGAACTATGTTTATTTACATATGCACCAACAGAAAAAGCTGATGAAGAAAAAAAGCAGAATTTTATAAAGACTGCTATGAGTTTATTAACAACTCATCAAAATATAATACAAAGCTAATAATAGGTGGCGAGATTGCAAAAATAGGAAGGAAGGCAAGAAATAAAGATATAAGATGACAGCAAATGACAATGAAAATAAGTTAATATATTTTTCATTCGAAAACAATATAGTGGTTAAATATACAATGCATAAACGAAAGGATATACATAAAAATTTTTAGGACAAATCATATTCTGATCTTAAAACAACGGGAAAATGTAATAAAATCGATAAGATCGCAAAGAGAAGTAGATATAGCTCTAGACTACTTTTTAGCAAATATAACAAGACAAAACTACATAACATATAAAGAGAGAGCACGAGAGGAGCAAGGTGAAGGCTTCGACCTGACACACTGTTCCTTCCCCCCCCTGAATCCGAACCACAGCAATGGCAAACATCTAATGCTCTCCGACTGTCATACCAACACCTTTAGCGGTACAATCTACCCTGTCCACTCTCCACCCGGCCGGCAAGCATAGCGTTTAAATTGTCAAATTCCAATTGAATTGCAAAAACTGTAAAATTCAAGGGAGGCCTACGTCTTGCAGTGGACTTTAATGGCTGTTAAAAAAAAAGAAAGATATACTTAGCAAATAAGAAACCAAAATGCAGTACTCAAAAATTTTGAGAGTCGAGTACGAGCAGTGAATCGGTGCGGACGTCTTGCATGCGCTCCGATAACAGTGCAACACGCTTGACATAAACGCTTATCGTTGTAAGCAGTAAGTGATTTTATTTTACTTATTTCTATTAAATATTGTTAACAATCGCCAACAATGTTTTAAAAATGGATTATCAATTGCAAAATAAACGCAAATGTGATAAATTATCACCTCCTATCAATGAGGTGCAGAAACGGTACGCATGGACCACCCAAGATCTTTTAACAAGCAACAAATACTATCTACCGCCACATCTGGAAACAGCCATAGGACCCACACATTCTTCGGATAATGATAGCTTGCAAAAAAACACAATCAAACGCAAGTTAAAGTACTTACCACCAATATACCTGCATAACGCAGTTAACCACAAAGCATTGATAGGAGATATACAAAAACTCTCTATCGGACTATTTACAACATCTTACAACACAACTACGTATTAACTTAACCAAGAACGAACACTATCGAACACTAACAAAACATTTTACCACAAATGAGGTACAGTACTTATCAAAACCCAAACAACAAACCGATATCAGTAATTATTAAGAATGTTCCACTTTACCTCACCGACTGGGAAATAAAGGAAGAATTAATTAAAACCTTACCAATAATAAAAGTGACTCGCTTATATACTAAAGACAAGACGCCACTGCCAGTTTAACCTCAATGTACCATTCAATAGTAACAGTAGAAGACAGAAGGAAAACAAAAAACGTATCGCAATGCCACCGTTGTCAACAATATGGACATACAAAAAAAAAACTCATTAAAACCAGCAAGCGTCAAATGTGCTGGCAGCCACCTATATACAAACTGCAAAATGAAGTCTAGCGATCCACCAACATGCGCAAACTGTGGAAGAAACTACAGTGCAAACTATCGGGGATGTCCATACCACATAGAGGTAGTAAAGCAAAGAACTAGAACTCAACCAACTACCACCAGTGCTCCCCATCGTAGATATGCCAACGTAAACAACATGCAGATATTTGCAGAAAAACTCAAAAGTGGATTAAATCCAATAACAATACAACCATTTCAGCTAATGGACTAACAATACCCGACAACATCACACAACTCATCATAGACCTAATAACATCTTATCTAACTCAAATTAAATCCTTTATCATAAATATTCTGTTACCGCTACTTCTCAATGGACCATAAACATAAAAAAGTCATACAAAATTTAACCATCCTTAATTGGAACGCAAACGGAATCAACACCCAACATTCACTATTCATAGCCTTCTTAGGCCGTTATAATATAGACATTGCCTGCATAACAGGGACCCATCTAGATGACACCATCCAATTTAAAATTCCAGGATATCACACCTATCGTAATGATCGGAGTTCTACTGTAGCCGCAGGAGGAGTGGCGATTCTTATAAAAACAAAATTCGAACACACATGACTTCCTGAAATCGACAATTTAAAAATTGAAACAACAGCGATAAAGGTTACACTAGATGATCAGAGCCACGTTACAATAATAAGTGCTTACAGGAAACCAAACAAAAAACTAATCGAAGAAGATACTAAAAAAAATCTTTGATACAACTGAACCACTATTAGTCATAGGCGGCGATATAAATTCTAAAAACACATTATGGGGCTGTAGAGCTACTAACCCATAGGGAATAAAACTCGAAAATTTTGCAATAAACAACGCATTTCAAATATTAACTCCCGACGAGTACACTTATTACCCCTACAGATTTTATTACCAGCCTGATATTCTCGACATTGTTCTTCAAAAAAACTTTAATAAACCAGTGTTTCAAAATGTCATAACAGAACTCAACTCTGATCATCTTCCAGTTCTTGTATCTTTTGCAAATACATTATCTGTCAAACAACCCAACCCAAAACTTATCAACGGGAAAATAGAATGGAATCAATTTAAAAAATTATTGGACAACAATTTGCATTTTTCTAAAAGCCTCCACACCACCGAGGACATAGACTCGATAATAAACCACATTACCACATCGATACAATGCAGTAGAAAATTGGCCTGCAAACCACAAAAAAGGACCATTCCGAGAAACTACAATTATCCCCCGAGATACATCACTGAACTAACCAAAACCAAAAGCCAAATTCGACGTGAATGGCAAATAACCAAAAATCTCCTAAACAATATTACACATCTAATCAAAAGGGAATTAGACAACATAAGAATAAATTATTATAAGCAACAGATAGCTGATCTTAGTCTAGGAGATATAGGGTTATGGAGAACAACAAGAAACATATTACACCAAAGAGAAGAAATTCCCTCACTAACTACAGAAACCGACAACAAAAAGTATAGTTCCGACGCCGAAAAAGCTGCTGTTTTTGCATTACACCTCGAAGAAACCTTCACTCCAGCAATTGCTTGTACACCAACTCATCTTATGCAAGTAATTAACGACGTTGAACGAAATTTACCTATACCGGATCGTATAAAACCAACTTCACCCAACGAACTTAAAAGTATAATAGATACACTACCCAAAAATAAAACTCCCGGTCATGATCTCATCACAAACAACATCCTCCAACACCTAATAGATAAAGCACTCGCCTTAGCACCACTTATATAATATAATGCTTGTTTGAGACAGGGTTATTTCCCACAATCATGGAAACATGCACAAATAATCATGTTCGCAAAACCAGGAAAAGACAAGAAAAAAGTAAACAACTACAGACCGATAAGTCTCTTAACTTCACTATCTAAATTATTAGAAAAGATCATACATAAACGCTTGACTAACAGTATTGAAAATCTCAACATATTACCCACATTTCAATTTGGATTTTGTAAAGGTCACTCAACCTGTCATCAATTACAAAGAATAAGTGAACTTATCGAACGGGGCTTCGAAAACAAACTATATATCACAGGAATATTTTTAGATATCGCACAGACAAAATGTGGATCTTAAAAAGAAGGTTCTAAACATAGATATGCCTACTAACCTTAAAGCCATCATCTTCTCATTCCTGGAAAATCGAACCAAATTTTAAATTATTTTTAATTAAATCGCTATTAAAATATTGTATATCACTAGCATTATTAAATATGATATACAAAATTCTAGCAGGATTAATAAGCAATAGGGTGCAAAAGAAGTCCTTTAACAAAATAAAGAGATACCAACTGCGCTTTTGAATGGATAAAGGATAAAGTAGTGATAATTCGTATTTTAGGTTTCATATATCAACTTTTATGCGGTGTAAATGGGCTTTTTCCTAGTAGTAAGAAAAAGTATAACAAGGCATACAGAAATTAGGTATATAAAACTAAAACGCATTACAAGAAATAGAATATCATATTTTTTTTTTATTTTTTAATAGCACTTTTGTGCCTATAATTAAAACTAGTCTTTAGAGACTAACCATTAATTTTACTCTAATAAATTTTAAATTATATACTTAACGACTAGAGTCTATCCAATGATGTCTTCTAGGTTTCTTCTAAACTATTTACACTTCACTCGCGCACTGTGCTCTGCTTTTGTATACAACACATTACACAAAATTAGCAGGTTTTTTCCTCTTCAATCTTCGGACTTGGTGTTGGTTGTCCAGCAGCTGAAGAGCCTCTGCGTTGACATGTAGGTGAAGCCTGGCTTCATGCTTTCTAGCAAACCTTTTAATCTCTTTCTTGACGGTTGCAATCCGGAGATCTCTATGGATATCTGAGTTGCGTACATACCAGGGAGCGTCTACTATGTTACGCACCACTTTGTTCTGAAATTTTTGTATGCTCTTTATGTTGGAGTCACTAGCGCAGCTCCAAAGCTGAATACCATATAACCACACTGGTTTTAGAATCTGCTTGTAGATTAGTACTTTGTTGGAGATTGAAAGTTTTGAGTTTCTTCCTATCAACCAATAATGCTGTTTGTATTTTAAGTTTAGATCAGTTCATTTCTTTTTTACATGCTCCTTCCATCTAAGTTTAACGTTCAGATTCATGCCGAGGTATTTTGCAGTAGTCGAATATGGTATAATTGTTCCATTAATATCTAGCAGATGTGGGTCGGCTATTTTCTTGTTAGTGTAGTTTACCTGTACAGATTTAAGCTCGTTAAGATTTATCCTCCATTGCCTGGTCCAATCAACTATCGCATTGCTTGCTGTCTGGAGCTTACTAACTGATCTTTCCTGGTCTTGATCCACTGCGAGAAGAGCAGTGTCATCAGAAATATAGCAATGACTGCTTCTTTTAACACTGGCAAGTCTCTGGTATACAGTAGGTATAGAATGGGCCCAAGTACACTGCCTTGTGGCAACCCTGCTTTGATCTCCTTTAGGTCAGAGTATACGTCTCTTGTTTGATTCTGAATAGTTTCTCTGATATGTACGATGCTAATATGTCAGCATGTTGTTTTGGTTACGTTTTGTTTAATTTGTGTATTAGTCCTTCGTGCCATACCTTATCGAAGGCTTGTGCCACATCTAAGAAGATTGCCACGCTCAATGACGTCAGTTATTCTATGTACTATTGTAGAGTGCTTTTGCGTGAATCCAAATTGGTAATCTGGGATTAGGTTGTTATTTTCTATTATTGGCCTCAACCTCTTGAGCAGTAGCTTCTCAAAGAGTTTTGAGACTATGGGCAGGATGGCGATTGGTCTATATGATTTGACATCATTAGGTTGCCGTGGTGGCTTAGTGGATAGATCGCTAGACTACGAAACCAAGAGTTGCGGGTTCGCCAATTCGATCACTGGCATTTTTACGGCACAGCTCGACTCAGGCTGCAATAAATGAGTACCTGGAGGTCAAACTCTCTGGGGTAATAATAAGGCGGTCGGTACGTAGCGCTAGCCACGTTATTACCCTTGTGTACCGTAGGCTCTAGATTGTAGCAGATCTATCCTGTTACGACTCCAAAGGGCCTTCAAAGCCTGTTACGGGGAACTATTATTATTATTAGGTTGCTTTCCTCGTTTTGGTAACATAATTACTTCTGCAACTTTCTAGGATGCAGGCACATGTTTTAATCTAAAATCTGCGTTGAATAAGTAGGTCAACATAACTATACCCTTTCTGGGCAGGTGCTTTACAATTTCTCCAGTTATAAGATCGTATCCAGGAGCTTTCTTTGGGTTCAGGTTAGTTTTTATCTCATCTGCTACTTCTTTTAGAGTAACCGGAGTGATATTTTCAGTTCTTTGATTTTCAATATTAGTGATGTTTTGATTTACTTGCCCTGGATTAGGAGTAAATATTTCAGCCAAGTGTTCTGCAAATAACTTTGCTTTTTGCTTATTGTCTCTGGCCTATGGTCCATTATTGTTTCTAATCGGGGGAGTAGAGGTCGCAAGTC
Organism: Sinelater perroti; assembly: GCA_036346155.1. Taxonomy (NCBI): domain Eukaryota; kingdom Metazoa; phylum Arthropoda; class Insecta; order Coleoptera; family Elateridae; genus Sinelater; species Sinelater perroti. Next base: position 3,514,493 of record JARFIY010000276.1, read on the forward strand.
TTTTAATCTTTTTGGTTGCCTTCCACAGCGTATAGACAGTTTCTTCGTATGCTGATAACGCTTGTAGATAGGTGCCTATAGATTCTTCTTTAAGTTTTTGGATTTCTCTTCTGATTTGCTGAGTCTTATTATTAAGTATAGTTTTACCTGCGGGATCCCTTGACTGTTGCCATCTTCTTCTAGCTCTTTGACTAATTCTCTGATCTCAGCTAGATAATTTACACCTTTGGTTATATGTGTAATCTCTTTGGTGTTGTTGTATGCCGTTGTTTGGATAAGGCTGGTGAATTTTTCAGCTTCTTCTTCTAGTTGGTCAGTTGTTCTCAGATTGATGTTCAGGTTGATGTTGTTCTGAAGGTCAATCTGAAAGCTCTCCCAATCAGTAGTTTTGTTTGTGAGCGTAACTCTAATTACTCTTTTATTATCTTTTCGCTTAGTGTTAGTATAATAGCCGAATGATCAGAATCCATATCGAAGCTCTCTTCCACTTCTGTGTACTTGGGGGATACTTTTCTAGTGATGTAGAAGTCTAGTAAATCGGGGATTTTATCGGTATCAGTAAGCCAGTAGGTCGGCTTTCCTGTTGAGTGGTGGTTGCAATTCATCATATAAGAAAAAATTTAAATAATAGGCCAATAGGCTTGCAGAGCTGTAATACACTCACATATATACGCCTATATACACATATACACAATTTAACTACTTCACTAACAAAGGAACAATACCCAAATATTAAAGAAATAAGAACGGTGTAATACCGTAAAAGAAACTTTCTACAGCGGTGCGAAACCGTAACGGTCACTTCCGGTTGCCTTTAACTCAATACCATGAAAGGTACTGACGTAAGATGTGTGTATGCCAAGTTTGAAGTGAATCCCTTGAATAGAACGGAAGTTATAGTGTCTCCAGACACACAGACAGACAGACAGGATGATAATCTCATTAACTTTCTACTATAAGCTTCGCTGTAGAAAGTTAATAAGTGTGTCCTCTTTATTAAACCAATAAGATAATTAGAACTGTACAAACGCAATTTTTTATTACATTCCTCCAGATAAATTTTTTTAAACTAAGGATAAATATAATTCTGTTATTTGGAAAATCCGTCAACCAGATAAAAACTGGAATACTATATTTCTGTTTGGCCTGTTCGGTCAGTTAAGTTAAAACGCTTGAATAAAATGAAATCTAGATAAAACGGATTGTGCTTTAGAAGATGCAAATTTTAAAAACTTTGCTGTCTCATATTAAACAAGATTTAAAAGTAGTTGCTTAGAAAAGATATTTATTGGCATATGTTTTAAAGAAAGGTAAGAAAAAAAAGTGGAAATAGTAGCAGAAACGATATCCTTGGACAAATATCATTTGACAGAAAAAAAAATAAAAGGAGGTTTCACCATAGCTGGAAGAAATTGCAGGCTTTTTCTTGGATATTTAAAGGTGATTTTTTAAGGAGCCTGAAATGCAAAATATTTAACTCATGTGTAATGCCTCGTCACTAACTGAAAAACTACTAAATAGCCTTGCGCTAACACAAAATAAAATGACAATAATTATTTTAAAAGAAAAAGTTAAAGATAAAATCAAAACCAGTGAAATAAAAAACAAGCTAAATCAGGTTGGTGTGGCGACTTTTCGCTCTTGGACCGTCTGTGTGTTGGTCTGTGATGGGGGTGGCCTATGATATCTGCCGCAGGAGTTTTGCTGTCGCAAACCGAAACTGCAGAGGGATTAATTACAATAATTGCTGTTTTGAACTGTGTTGCTCCAGCGCAAAACTTCGTATATTTTGGAAGTTTCCCATTTTCTATGCATTTTTCATACGCATACCGCTACTGTGTGCCTCATTAGGCCTTTCTGTAACTGGAACATTTCCATATTGGAAATCATAATTCCCGCTAAAGTGAGTGGATTACGGTGGCCACCAGGAAGAACTCGGAGAAACAGCAGTGCGAAGCCAGTACAGGTGAGCGATTTGCACCGTTGGTTTTGATGTCAGACGCTGCCCCCCCATTTACTTTCGCACGGACTATTTAGAGACGATTTTGACCTGCGCGTTTCCCCACTTTGGGTCGTAATTTTTGTTCCCATACCACCAAGAGAGCACGGCTATTTACACACCTGCTACTCCACACGTGATATAACAAAAATATGTAAAATATTAAAGTAGAAGTGGGCAGGTAAAAGACAGTCAAAGACAGGTGGACAAACAGAATCAGAAAATAGATACTTACATTAGTAAAAAAAAAAGGATGTCGAAGAACAAAATGAGTAGTAGAGTTAGAACCAGCAGCTAAAAAGAACTGAATGACCAAAGCAATGGACAAAGATAGATGGAGAATTACGGGGGAGACCTTTTTCCGGAAACGGGATTTTTACTGACAAGGTATGCTAGGTCTTTTCTTCTAAAATAGCATCTCATTTAGTGCCAAAGAAAGCACGTCATCCAACATCTGTAATATTTTGTTGAAAAGTCTGTTACAATAATATTTATGTTATAAACAAATATTATTACAGGCTATACTACACTTTAACCGTCTGAATACACCTACAGACATAATAAAGTAGCTTATTATGTACAGTAGAGTATGTACAAAAAGCGAGGGGTTCAAATGCCAAATAATACAAACACTAAGAAAAGGACGCAAACATTAATAATATTACTATTACGTAGATGTCATAATAGTTATAGATAAAATCATTTTGGCCAATCGTCCAAATATGGCACGACAAAAAGAGGAAACTTGTTTTTTTATTTATTTATGTAATTATACCACTATCAAAATGAATAAATACAAGAACATATAAATTAAAATTAGTAGAATATGAACATTAAAACAATAGTAATGCCAGTAATAGTTGGAGTACTAAAAAGATCAAGATAGAAATAAAAAAATCAGTTGGTAAAATGCAGAACATCACAATTGTAGAAACTGCACATATTCTTCGAAATATTTTAGGGTAAATCATTTTGGTCTTGCGACGAGATTTAAATTTACCAGACTAATCGTCAACAATTTGAGAGAATAAAAAAATAACAGTAACAATGTTCTGTTCAAAAATTGTTCTTAATTTAAAAAATGATAGTCTGTTTATTGTATCGTGTAAAATTCTTGAACTAGTAAACGTAACTTATAAATTAATATAATAAGATTAACTGTTCTAAATAAACAAGGATGCCATAATGTATAATTGCTGGTTCAAAATTAAAAACTAACTTGACGTAATAATTTTACTGAGAAACTTAGCATTTTGATATTTATTCGCTAAAGTGGAAAAGATTATGTAAATTAAATGCGTTTATGTAAGTATTATTGCTGCTGTAGCGCTTATTTAATGCACGATAAACTTGGTTAATTAAGAAAAATTATTTTGGCCTCCCGATTTGAAAACAACAACTATAATTAATTGCCCTTAATCATATTGTTGTAGGAAATATTTACTTAGAGGAGTTACGTTTACTTCTAACGTAAGCTAAAAGGTATTCATAAACACAATAAGTAAAGTATTGGTATTTTAAAGATAAGTTTAGCAATTAGTTTAAAAAAAACTTTAGTCAGAATTTATTTTTAGAGCAAATATTAATACTCGCTTGGTATTTACTTTTAGTGTTTACACCTTCCATTCCATACAAAAGGACAAAGTATGCATAACACTTCACCATTCTACCTATACCTGAGTTCCAGATTCAGTGTATCATTACATACGTAGATACTGCTTCATGCTCTGAAAGATTGTTCTGGCACGTTCTATTCTAGATCTTATTTCTACCTCAGGATTAAGATTGTCCGTTATTCAGTTACCTAGATTTTTTTTATTTTACTTTGGCAATCAGAATACATTGTATTTCTATAAGCTAATATTTTGGTTTATAAATTGACATTATGAGGGTCCGTCCAGTGACTGGTCCCCGTCCTAGAAAATAGTGCTAAGGTGTTGGGCCCATGTGGGGTCCTCTTCAGTGGAGGTCTGTAGGCCAGCGGTGCTTGAGGCGTCTGAAGGATTTGATGGTGTGGAAGTTCTTGGAGAAGAAGGTTGTCATGGGTGGTAAGTTTTTCAAGATGTTTCCTGGTTCTGACCTGTATTACCGTATTGAGCATCTGGATACAGAGGTCGTTGTGTATCATCTGATTGGTGATGTACCAGGGAGCATCAACGAGAGATCTTAAGATTTTAGATTGACTTCGTTGCATGATTGCGAGGTTAGTCTTGCTAGTACAGCCCCAAAGTTCTATTCCATAGGACCAGATTGGTATAATGATGGTTACGTAAATAAGGATTTTGTTAGAGAGGGATAATGGGGAGTGTCGGCCTAGTAGCCAGTAAAGGGTTTTAAATCTGAGCTCTATATGTTTTTTTTTCTTAATAATGTGCTCCTTCCAGGTGAGCTTGCTGTCCAGGTGTAGACCCAAGTATTTCAGTGATGGGGATTGTGGTATCTCGATGTAATTAAGATGTAGTGGAGCACATATCCCTTTGCAAAGAGTGAAGATCACATGAATAGATTTGGACTCGTTTACCTTAATGTTCCAACGCTGGAGCCAGTCTTCAAGTAAGCTGAGGTGATTTTGGACATATTCCACAGCGAGGTTTATGTCCGTGTGTCTCGCAAGTATAATTGTGTCATCGGCATATGATCCTATCGTAGTGTTTGGGGAGGTTCGAAGGTCTGAGGTATATAACGTATAAAGAAAGGGACCCAGAGCGTTACCCTGTGGGACCCCAGATTGGATTGGGTACACTAGAGAGACTTCGTCGTTAACGCATGTTCGAAATTTTCTGTCTGTTAGATAGGAGTCCAAAAGTTTATGAAATTGAGGAGATAAGATTTGATGTATTTTGAGTTTGAGTCCTTTGTGCCAGACTTTATCAAACGCCTGGCGAATGTTCAAAAGAACAGCTATACAGTAGGCTGACTGTTCGAATGCCGTGTTAATTTCTTGCGTGATGCGATGGCACTGTTGTATGGTAGAATGGTGTCGGCGAAAGCCAAATTGATAATCAGGGATTCAGTTAGTTGTCGTGAATTCTGGGTCTAAAGTTTGTAAGACATACTTTTCAGGGAGTTTGGAGCAAACTGGTAGCAGGCTTATGGGGCGCTTTGATGACGCATAGCTGGGATCTTTACCTGGTTTAGGGATGAGTATTATCTCTGCGATCTTAAATTCTTTCGGCCAATATTGAAGTCGGAGTATAGCATTAAATATGTACGTCAGCAGAACTATTCCTTTTCGTGGAAGCTCACGGAGCATTTTCGGTGTAATTTTGTCCGGTCGCGGTGCTTTCTTGAGATTTAATCTCTGAATTTCAGATTTTACAATCTTCGGTGTTATTAGTGGTGTGGGAGGTGTATTCGGTTCAGGTGCTGATTGGCCTGGGAGGTTAACGTTGGGTGGTTCATCATGTGGTTGGAATACTCCAGATAGGTGAATAGCGAACAAATCCGCCTTTTCTTTGTCACTCTTGGCCCATCCTAGAGCTGGAGGTAATTTTCGTATTGGTGGGGATGTGGTTTGGGGTTTTAAAGATGATTTGACTGGTCTCCATATTGAGTTCTCATATCGGTTTATGGTTGAGAGGTAGGTATTCAACGAGTCTTCCCTCAAGGATTTGAGTTTCGCCTTAAGCTGATTTGCAAGGTTATTTAGGGTTGTTTTGTCTGCTGGATAATGGTTCTTTTGCCATTTGGCTCTGGCTTTCCTCTTTTGGGCAACTAGAAGTTTAACTTCTAGAGGAACATGTCTGAATGTGTTGACTTTTCTCTGCACCTTAGGCGGGGTAGCTTGCAGTGCTGTAGTTGTTAGCAGAGAATTGAATTTGGTAACTGCTGTATCGATTTCGAGAGGGGTTTTTAAACAGACTTTCAAGTCAATGCCATCATGAAGAATTTGGCGATATAAATCCCAGTCAGTTGAAGCGTTATGGATCCGTGCGGGGGGATTTTTGATTAGGACACTTGCGCTTATAGTTCCTATGATCGGGGAATAGTCCGGGGAAATGTCGTAGCTTGGGGAAATGCCCATGTAGTTTGGTGATATTCCATTAATGACGAAGAAATCGAGGAGATCGGGGATTTTGTTCTGATCGGATGGCCAGTACGTCGGAGTTCCTGTTGAAAGGTAGTCGTATTTATTGTCTTGTATAGTTTTATATAGCTCTCTGCCTTTTGTAGTAACTAGGCGGGAGCCCCACGCAGTATGTTTACTGTTGTAGTCGCCGCCTGATACAAATTTGGGACACAGTGTATGAAAGAACTGGTCGAAGTCACATTTTTTGATATTGTGTTTTGGGGGGCAGTAGACAGCCGCAATGGTTATTTCATAGGGGAAGGTGAGCACCTTGATGGAAGTAGCCTGGAGAGATTCCTTCTCGTAGTTGGGGAGAGCGTAATGTTTTAAATTTTGTTTGATTAATGTAGCGGTTCCAGCGTGTCCTGTTTTGTCTGGATGGTTAGTGTAATATAAATGGCAGTTAGGAATTTTGATGTACGATTTTACCGTGAAATGCGTTTCACTAATTAGCATTATGTCGATGTAGTTATGTTTTAGGAATAGTATTACTTCGTCTCTGTGATTTAAGAGGCCGTTGGCGTTCCATTGTGCAATGCTGAGGAATTTATCCATTATTTATTTTGCTTATTAGCATTGTCAGCATGTTAAGGACCATGCTGTTCTGCTGAATGAGTTGGGAAAACATGAATTTGTTTAAGGTAAGGTTAGAGACTGGTCAGAAGGGATTCGTTGTTGGGGTTCTTGGTGACTGGTAACACTAGCGTATGTAGGTGAATGCGGGAAGTTGGCTATATAACTTTGACTATTTATGATTGGGGTTTGGGTTGTTGGCGGTTTGGAATTGGTATTTCTACTTTTGTAGAAGTTGTGGTAATGAGTACATCCTCGGTAGTTAGCTGGGTGATTTCCTCCGCACAGTGCACACGTTGCTGGCGTGTCCTTGCTCTTCTTACAGCTGGCTGTGCTGTAATTACCGCTGCATTTGACGCACACAAAGGGACGGGAGCAATATGCTTTTGTATGACCATACATTTGGCATTGCATGCACTGGACAGCATTTCGGTTTGTTCTTGGCGGTTCAATTGTTATGCGATTGCGTAGTAAAGATTGAATGGAATATATCTCTTTATTATTGTTAGATGGTTCTAAGTCCATGAAAAATAGGTTCATTGGCTCCTTTGCTCTAGATATTTAAATTTCTTAACTTGCTGCAGGATTTTTAGAGGAGAGGAGGGTATTATGGAATACCATTTACATTTTAAAAATAACTTTATTGGTTTTTGAATAAAATCCCCAAAATCATCATGAGTACATACTATAACTAATTGTAATAAACTGTTATTTTGTTGTTCTAAAAAAGTATTATAAAAAAGTTATAAATGGAGGTTAATATGAAATAGTCCGGTAATATAAAATAGGTGGTTTAAACCATTGAAAAACTAATTAGACTTCACAAAACATAATTATTTTTAACTGTAAAAATCATATCTTTAAGATCATGTGCAAGTCATTTCTGCTTCGACTCTATTTACAAGAGTCACAGATATAATCTTCTTTCTCTGCTCCAGTAGATTCAAGGTGAGCCCACACAGAACAGCCGAAGCATTGAATACAAATTTTCCCTCGTTTATCTTTGAAGAATTTTCCGTTACTGTAGAGACATTCAGCGTTTTTGTTTTCCAGTTCTTTAGTTGATGGCATGAAGTCCATTACTGATGATAGATACATTAGAATGGAACGATTCATCGCTGCTAACACTGAAGTTATCTCTAGTGGGTTTAGGTCTAGAAGGTCGGTCTAAGTTTAATTTCTTAATAGGGAGTCTTTGAATGTTTAGTTTCTTTTTTGTCCTTTTCTTTCAGTTTATCCCCTAACACTTTTTTATATGGGGAGTAGATTGTTATAGAAGAAGGTCCAGCTTCTGCTTTTTTAGAGGTGGTTGTATATCTCTCTATAGGTAGGACAAAATTTATTGACTTAGATGTATCCAGGACAACCACATTAGGACTCTTGGAAAAACAGGGTTGAGTTAAATCAGAGCTTGTAAACGAACATGGAAGAGGGTCATTTGTTAGTCTCTGAGGCCTAGGAACAGTGAATGTAGAAGCAATAAAATCTTTACTGCTAAAAACATTTCTATTGACAGGATAAATACGTCACTTTGAAGCCGTTTACTGCAATGTCCCCATGCTGTACTTTAAGGTAGGCCCTGCCAAACAGTTCCATTATATTAAAAATATTCACGAGCCTTGAGTTATGCCTTAAAAAAGTCTCACTTCCTCACTATAGTAAGACTTTAATGGACCCATAAAGATTTTATCCAAGGGTTGGATTTTATGCGAACAGTGGGGAGGTAGACATAAAATCGTAGCATGAATTATACTTGCTAAATTAATTATATCAATGTTACGCTTGTGGGTTGTGTGCCTGTCAAGTAGAAGCAGGTGACTCAGTTGAGAGATTTGTTACAGCAATGAAATGTAATATTTAAACCATTTAGTAACAATGTTTATCTGTATCCAACCAGACGGATGGCACGATGCGATAGTCTCTAGTGGAGCACCTATAAGAAGTTGTTCATTTATGTTCTTCCTCGGGAATATCACAAGAGGCGGGGCAAAGTCACCTCCTGCATTCATACAGGGAATGATGGTAACAGAAAAACCTCTTTCAGCTGAAGAAAGGAACCTAATTTGACTCTTTCCTTTTAGGCCTACTACATGAGGAACTTTACTTTAAACCACAGACAAACCAGTTTCGTTTACATTAAATATACTCTGTTAGAAGAATAGTTGTGTTTTTTGAAAACAACATCGATCAGGTCAAAAAATTTGTCTACTTCTTCTTTATTAAATCCCTGGTTTTGGCAAAAGATGCACTCATGGTTTTACGGACTGAAAGTTGCTGGTTTTTTAAAAGCGTAGAACCAGTCTATGCCAGCAGTTTTGTCCTTAAATGGGTGGGGTATGTTACTGCGAACCGCAAGTTGATAGGCAAGATTGCAGACATCCTTTTTGTGAGCCCATAAACATGGCTTCCATCTCAATTAAATATTTTTGTAACTCGTCTTCTAGTTTTTTTAGAAACAACTGGCTTACGGCCAAGAATAGTTGAGACTGCTACCTTTGCATTTTCCTTTACTGTTGACAAGGCGGAAGAGAGACGTTCTGAGACCTGGAATTCCTTAGACGGCTAGTATTTCATAATATCCGACACTCCATCTTGAAAAATAAACCTTTAAATTAATGGACAAAACATTGTCAGCTAAAAAACGACTACAGTATAAAAACCTACATTTCTTTTAGTGTTCATTATGCTTAACATCAATGTTCAAGTCATATGTGTACTAGTAGATTAAAATGTTTGAAAACTTACCTGCAAAAACTTTTGAAAATTTGAGCGGTACGACAACAAGAGGTCAACTCCCACTGCACTGCATCATAGGAGTCGTTCTTGAGTAGTTCATGGTATTCTCACATGATAGCACATAAAACAGATCCGAAACATCGGTATTCCATATTTTCCAACTATTCCATAATATCCTCCTCTCCTTTACATTTATAGTCACATTTACTCGAATATTAGACTGCTTGGAGAACACCATCACTTTGTTTTTTTTATGTTAATGTTAGGTCGTATTCGTCTCCTTCTCTAACGACTTTATTCAATAGTTGTTACAAACCTTCCTTGCTATCAGCAATTATCATGGTATCATCAGCTTACCTCAAGTTTTTCACAAGTTTACTATTTATTTTAATGCCTTAATGAGCTTCTTTCAGTGTCTTAGAAAATATGTCTTCCGGGTACAAATTAAATAAAAGCGGAAAGATAACACATCCCTGTATTACCTCTCACTTTATATTGACTTGTTCAGTGAGCCCTGCTTCTGTTTTCACTACAGCGTTCTGCTTTCAGCACAGCTTTTTCATAAGGTTAATGTCGTTTTTATCTAAACTCTTTCTCATAAGACATTTTATAAGGATTGTGTGTTTAACTTTATCGAAAGCTTTTTCATAATCTAGAAAACATGCATATATATCTTCTTATTGGTCTCTATATTTTTTCATACGCGCAATGAAACTAAATAATGCTTCTCTGGTTCCTAAGTCATTACGAAAGTCAAACTGATAAACGCCTCACATTTTTTCTATTTACTTTAAGGAATATTTTTACTGTATGGGACATTAAGTTTATGAGTTTGTAGTTACCGCAGCTTTTTGGGTTTCTTGTTTTTGGTAAGCTAATAAATATTGGATTTATCCAATCTTAAGATAATTCAGCAGTTTTGTATATTCTATTAAAGATTATTGTTAATAATTCAAGATGGTCTTCGTCAATAATTTCTAAAAGTTCGGTGTGAATTTTGTCTAAACCTGGAGTTTTTCCTATTTTAGTGGTTTTTATCACATATTGCATTTTAGATTTTAAGTTTGGAGGACTTTCTATTCTCTACAGTCTGTTGGCTCTGTTCTATTGTCACCAAATAAATCTTTGATATATTTCGTCCACACTCCTTTTACTTCCTCTTCACTATTTATTATTTTACTCGTCTAGTAGCTTATTAGTTTTTTTAAACAAACCAACCATTTGCTTATCTTTTTATCCATGGTATAATCATTTTTTTCTGTAGACTTTCAATTTATTTGCATGCTACTTCGGTCAAACTTTTTTGGCTTCTTTATTTTTTTTGTCTTATTTTCCGTTACCTTGTTTGATACTTTTCCGTGTTCGTATTTCTATGTTGTTGTCTTTCGTTACTATTTTTAATATCTCTTCTGTCATACAGGGCTTTCTTCTAGTATCTGTGTTTGTTAGTTTTAGCATTTCTTCCTGTGTGTTAATGAAAATGTGTTTAAAATCTTCCCATAGTGCATTTGCACCCTTTTTGTTATGGGTGTTATTTTATTCTTTTTTGAGTTTCTCAAGGTTTTTGTTTAATATTATAGCAGTTGTATATCGCATAACTTTATTTTTTAAACGACTATTTTTATCGAGTATATTTTTGAATTTCGTTAAACGTATTGTTATTTTGGCTGCTAATAAATTACGGTTTGGTGGTATGCCTGCACTAAGAGTTTTTGCAGATTTAATGCTGTTTCTAAATCTTTTGTTTATTAATATAAAATAGATCTAATTGCGAATACAGTTTAATTCATTATTTCGTGGTGATTTCAAAGTAGAGTCTACGGGGAGAAAGCTTGAATCATGTATTCATAATTACTAAATTTTCTCTTGACAAAACTGCACTGTCGTTCCTGTCACTTAATATGAAATCACCGATGTCTTCTACGAGTCCAAAGTAGGTAATTTGGAGTTAAAATCTGCCATCATTATAGTAACTGTTTCTTTTTAAGCTTCACTTCTTTGAGCTGTTCATAAAACTGGTCCACTCCGGGTTTAAAATTGTCACATGTTAACGTATATTATATCGATTTTTTATCAGATGACTTTGTAGTTGCAGTAAAAACACACGATATAAAGACGGGGTAATGTTTGCTTCATTTGTTTGCAAATTATTATGCATGTTTCATTCTAGTGATTTGCACCATAATTTTTAGAAAAATAAACTGTGTTTTTCAATGTGTCAATGTGCCCAGAAATTAAAGCTCTAATTTTTCCATCTCTTGTATGGTATTGTAGATTTTAACAGCCTCAAACATATTAGTAACATCCCATGTTCCTATTTTTAATAAAGATTGGTTTTTAAGCTCTTGTTTACTTTTGGGTGGTATCTTCCCGCGGTGATTTCTAGCCCATCCCGACCGTGCATCTTATAATCTATCTAATCAGGAGTATTTTAGTAAAGTGCCTTAAAACCTATCCTTCACATATTGTTCATCTCAATCTTACCAAGAATACCAACACAACTGCAACTATTTTCGCGTAGGATACGGTTACTTTTGCTAATTTTGAAAATATATCGCATCTCTCCATTCAGAAAACCACCTTGATTAGCTCAAAGTCTAATAACAATTGTAGTTGGCGGAAACACATAATTAAAAAAGTCGACAAACAAAACTAAAACAAAAAAAAGTCATTGACAAATTGGACGAATTTGTTCTTAGACAATAAAATAATATTTTATAAAAACATTCTCACACCCTTATAAATTTGCAGAATTAAACTGTGGGTCTGTGATAACTAATCTAACATCGCTATCCCACAAATATGCCAATCCAAAATAATGTCAATAGTAAGTGCTCCTTGCTACATAAACCACCAAATGATACATGAAGACCTCACCATTCCGTTTATAAAAAAACGTTATATACAAAGGATAATTCAAAAAAAAAATAACGACTCATAGCATTCCTTTACAGGATGTGCCACATTTACCCTGAAGAGTATCCATCAATGGAAGAGCCTTCATCACGCCAGTAACAAAGATAGCCCGACTTTTAAATCAGTTTAAGGTAAGCAAAAACCTGTCATTTTTAAGGAAAACTGTATGTCATTAATAAGTGAACCTACTTTTACACACCTCAAAAACAGTTCAGAAGACCTATTAGAACGCGACAAGATCACGGAAACCTAAATTTTGCTCTTAACCATTAATGCATTTTGTCAGCAGTAATAACAGTTGAAGTTCGAGCAGCTTCAATCGGCCTTTTAATCATCGAAACTCTTGATTGTCACAATGCTTATGTCTTGAAAGTGATTCCATGTCTCTTCTGTTTGTCACCACTCACCATAATGAGTGTTTAGTAAAGGTATAGTTGAACTTTTATCCTTTGTTAGTTTTTGCCTCTTTCACTTATGTTTTCTATTCCAACTATAGCATTAAGTGCTTTTACTTTAATTCATTACGTTATAAAAAAATGACCAATAATAGGAAAAATCAACTTCAAGTTTTTAATACATGAAGAAAATTCGTTTAATAGCTATTCAGACAGCCTTATCAAATCAAATATCTTTATAGCACAATGCGAAGCATTGGTTGCCGAGTAACGCGTTCAGGGCCACGCGGACGAACGATCGTTGCTATATATTTTGCAATGTCAACATAACGTCAACGCCCATTACGGCGATGCACCATAGTGAGACGGAATTCGTGACTGGCACAATCTTTGGAGGGCAGCAAAAGTAACGATTGCTACAGAAAGTTTGTAACACTTGCATTCTCTATAGTAGCCAAGCTGGCTGGATTTTCTAGTTATTATTATATATTATATTACCTATCGTATCCATCGGCAAGAAAAATAGTGTTTTTGGTAATGAGGTCACAAGTAACCTTGTTTAACAAGTTATAAACCTAAGATGTAACATTACTGGGGTTAATTTTAACTCCCGATTCTTTATAAATATTGGTAAAGTTGTTGTAATTGATTTGCTGAGAATAATAACAATTTTGGTCAAATGACTTTTGTTCAACTAATTTTTTTGTAGCCAAATAAAACAAATAAATTCCTAAACTTTAAAGTTGACTTTAAAGTTCATTTACAAAGTTTTAAGTTTCTGTAATCTGTGTTCAATTGTTAAGAAAACGATTTTCGCTGTTGCCAACATTTGTTGTTTTAATATTTTCTTTATATTTTAACTGTGCTAATCATAAATCAGATGCAAGCTTGCCAAAGGCTAACTCTCTTTTTTCTTCTAGCATTTTATCCGAATCACCGAACATTGGCAATCATATTGGCTATAACAACTTTGTTTATAGCTGCTCAGAAAACTACAGATGTTGTTAATCCAAATCTTAAATTTTTCATTTCGATACTTTTTCTCTCTTTGGACCCCTTTTGCTGCCAATTTTTTTTGTGTTTTTTGTGTTTCATAACGTGACCAAAGTATTGCAACTTGTAAGTTTTAACTATTCCGACTATTTCTCTTTCTTTTCTGATTTGGTTCAAAATCAATTTAGTTTATTTTAAGTATACGTCAGTACAAACACATTCCAAAAGCTAATGATTCTTTTATTGCCTCTGCTGTTAAAAATCATGTATTGACACGATACAAGTGAACTGAAAATATATTCCATTAAACTAATCTTAGTCGTAATTTTGCATTTAGGTTGTGACTGCGCAGTATATTCTACAAGCTTGTAAAAGTAGCTCGTATTTTTTAATGGGAATGTTAGTTTCTAGTGTGGGATTACTAAAGCCCCATTAAGCGCCTTTCCAGATGACGGATAGGGAAAATCCTACCAAAGATAGCAACGTCTGATTCACAACAGGCAGTTCAAATAATACTCACCAATACACTCGTCAAGTGTAGCATTTTATTAATGCATCCCGTCAAAGATATTGTCGATCTTAAAACATAAAAAGACAATTACGCCACAATTCCACAATGACCTGCAACTCAAAAAAGTGACATTCAAAAGCGAGGAACAAAAAAAAAAGAAATTACACATAGCAACCTACATCATGTTTACGGAAAAAGAAAAAGAAAAATACATATATACAGGTATAAACCCGAAAAATACCAACATAGTTGGATAAACAAAAATGATGAAACGAAGAGCAGAACAATATATAGAACTTCAAATAGAAACCAACTATATTACTAAGATTCTGAAAATGGAACACATGATGATATGGGATTTATAGTAAAAACAAACATAAAAGGAAACACAAAAACATTTAAACCTATTTCAAGCAGAGTGGGCTACATAATAACATAAATAAATAAAAAATAAAAAATAAAACCTATTAAAATCTATGCTTTCTCTTTAGATCAGGATCACAATGAAATTGAAACATTTTGTGAAGAAATTAATTATAACAGTAATAGAAGATAAACTTATAAAGTTAACTATAATCATGGGTGACTTCAATTCAAAGCTGGAAAGAAAGTAGGCAAACAGGATAGAGTCAAATTTTAGTGGACTTTATTTTATGAGGATACCGTCTAAGATCAAGTTTACTGCAGAAAACTAGCAACAAGTAAAGTAAAAGAAAATGTCGCAAAATTTAAAATGAGAGTTTAGTGTTTAGAAAAAGTTGAGCCATTAGTTTTAATTTTTGTAAACATGCATTTAATTTTTTTCCCAATTTTAACCATATTGCTCACAACTCAATAAACATTGCATTTGTATGCTCTGTATTCAGTGATATATTGGTGAATAAACTAAATGCATCCAAATGACCCGGAAAATATAAATTTTATAATAGCAAAATTACTTTCGATTCTATCATTTTTTACATTTCTGCCTCTTTGCGGCAATAACAAGTCCTGTTTTGATATAAAATTGCTTTAAAGTTATAAACATTGTAGCCACCAGCAGTTTATTCATTAAACGACTAATTGTAGCTGCATAAAACACAATCCTAATGTGACTAGGTTTAATTACATTTTTCTCAAAAAACATGTTGAACCTGATTGAAAAACATTAGACTCCATGTCTTCATGACGTTTCCGTGTACCGTCAATTTTTTTCAGCTGCTTGTTTTGGTTTGCCCTATGGTTAAAATTCAATGTTGCTCCCTGTTCTAGTAGCATCATAGCTAAGAGCTGCCCATCGACCAAACCCGCTTGCAGTTGCTACCTCTAGTGTACTATCTGACATTTTCCTTTCGAAATGAGCCTGCTGTCTTAAAAAAATTAAAGTCATTGTACCCGTATGTATGTTGTTTGTGTAAGAAGTGGGTCATCTACTAATGACACACTTTTTCCTTTTCCGTAAAAATGGTAATAATAGAACGTTCTTGCTCACCTTATATAGATATAAAAATCATTAAACCTCTAAATTAATATATCCTTACAAATTGGCATGTTTGATTAAGCGTTAAACCAACACAACTAGCCTCGCAGGCTTATGTGACCGTGCAGTTGCAAAATGACGTGCAACATTTGCTGGGCAAAGCACTTGGAAAAAATAATATATCTTATAATTTATTTTAAATATTTCTTGGGCCTGAGCTCCTTGCATATATCTATTGCTCGTAGCAAAAATATATAATTTAAGTACTGAGTTGTATCATGGATAAAAAAATAATTATTTCACGCTTGGTTCGTTTTATTGTCCGCCGATTACAATAATAAACATGCCAATGGGGCTTATGGGAAATCAGCCAAAGTTATCGACAAAAACTACTTCTTTCTATCGATTGGCACTCCGACATACTGGCGCGCCAAAACCAGGCAAAATACTGACTTATTAGATTTCTTTGTAACCAACAGAATCTCTAGGCCGTAGCTCTATAATAGCTACTATAAGTGCTTATGTTATAACAAAAAAGCCAACTATAAACACAACTATAAAACAAATTGGGGTATCTATTGCTGTGTAATACAAGCTATCTGTATAATTATTAAAAGGTAAGAGAAATTGATACTTTAATCGAACTACTCCACCACGCTACCAAACTAGCTATTTTAATTAACAAACCACAAAAAGAAATCAATAATATACCATACAAAATAAAGAAACTAGTGGATGAGAAAAAGCGAGCTAGGCCAGCCTGGCAACGAATTCGCGCACCAGGTAGCAGGACAAAACACAATTTTTTGAAACATATGGCTTTTGTCTCACTAGGCAAGATAATTCTACTTGAAAACCCATAAAAATAAGAGACAATCTAATGCAACATTACCACCACTTTACAAATGTTCAGTACTCCCAGGGCCATGGGCGAAAAGTAATAAAGTAAAGGCCGACCTACTTACAGAGCATCTCTCAAAAGTTTTCCCCCCATAAAACAACGACCTGGTTCAAGAAATAAAACGCGATCGAGCTACTTCCTTCCTAGTACAATAAAGCATAAGATTATTTTTCTTCTTCTTCTTCTTAGCCCATTTCTGTCCATGTTTGAACGAAATATTTCCATTTGGTTCTGTTTTGTGCTTTTTTATCCAGTTTCAGCCATGTTATTTTCTTTGTATCACTTATTCGGTGGTCTTTCTCCATTTTGTTTCTAGTCCCATGGCCGCCATTAAAGTATTCCTTCGGTTTATCTGTTGCTATATTTTTTAGTATATTCGTGACTTTCGTTTTCTATCTGATGCACGCATTGGTTTTGTTGTACTACGACTGTTATTTAGACTCCGGGGATTCTTAACACTCTCTTTATCGTTCTATGGATAGGTGTTATCGTGCTGTTGCATGTATCCATCGACTTTTTGGCTGCTGGGGACTGAGGCCAGTAATTTAATGTCATATCATAAAGGGTTTGATATCCTTTAGAACCCTAAGCTGGCAAGACGGGTTGGAGAGCGTTTAGTAATTCATCTGACTAGAAGTAAGATTATTCACCCCAAAAGAAATTTGTTATTAAATTAAGATTCGAAAAAGACACCAGATATCGACTTAATACAAATAGAAATGCTAAAAAACTGCCAAAAAAGACTTGTAAATTAATTTATGTTTACAATCCTATTCCAAGACTCAATAATTGGCCAAAATCATGAAAAGCAGCCCAAATAATAATGATATCTAAGTCAAGAAACAATCTTACAGATGTGGCATCCTACCGACCAATAATTCTGTCACCAACAATAAAAACTTTTAGAAAAACGTCCACTCAAAAGAATTAACAAGGGCATCAGCCAAAACGACTGGATTTCAAACCACCGATTCGGGTTCCGCTACTGTGCAGCAGTACCACCGCATTGAAAATATTATTAACCACACAATGGAGAACCGACAACACTGCACTGCAGTATTTCTAGATGTTAGCTAGACTATATAATTCTGACTTACTATATAAAATCAAAAGAATTCTTCCGAAATGCAATTTCAATTTTTGAAGTCATACTTAAATGAACGTGAATTTGAAATTAAGTTCAATAGCAAAACTTCAAATCATTACATTTTTTCAAGGTACCTCAAGGAAGCATTCTTGGTCTGCTTTTATATGTACTGTACACATCAGATATTTCAGTAATCGAAGATAAGTACATTCATAGACAACACATTCATATTGGGAACTCCTGCGATAGCTGCAATGCATCTGCAAGAACATTTGAACCTGGGCTAAGTTGCAAAAATAAAAAACTAAAATAAACGAATTTAAATCGTCCTATTTAAGAACTATTCGAAGATATTATTAGTGTAACCCTAAATTAAACAGTCATACAACAGAAAGAAATAACTAAATATTTAGAATTACACCTAAATTCGTAACTAAATTGGAAACATCATATAGCAATAGAAGAAAACAAATAAAATCTAAAAATAAAGGTAATTAATTGGCTATTTGAAAGAAAATATAATTTAACAATTGAAAATAAATTGCTTGCTTACAAAAGTGTGATTAAGTCCACATGGACATACGGAGTCGAGTTTTGGCGTTGTTTAAGCAAGTCATTATGCGACAATCTAAATTCAAAACACTTCGTAATATCGTAAAAGGTCCCTGGTATGCATTAAATTACACCCTACATACCGACCGTAAAATTCAATATGCAGTGAAGTCATAACCTAAAGAAGTAACAAACACTGAATCATCTTAAACTTAAACAACTTAATCCACTACTAGAGCATTTATTACGCCCCACACCATCCTGGCCAATAGATCTTCGATGAAACTGAGGTGACATCGTTGGATGGACCCCTCTTCAGGCCACGTGCAAGAAGTCGGGATTATCTTGTACATAGTAATCACATTAGCTTATAGAGTTCATTTTAGTCTGATTACTGCTAAAATTGAAATTTAAAAAATGTTTTGTTTTGGAAGGCGTACATATGAACTTATCAATTTTAAAATCATTTTTATTGATATAATTGGGTTAACATGTCTATTCAGATTCTTCTTTTTCAATTTTAGTTAAAAGGTTAATTGTAAAAGCAATTTCAATTGCTCGACTCATTTTCAAGAAAATGCTCTGAACTTACAAAAAGATGCTTAAAACTGCCTAAAAATGTAGTTAATTTAATACTTCATATCATAGTATTTAAAAAAAGGTCAGTTAATCAACACGCAATGAAATTCTACTGAGTATAAAGGTTAAACTCTTGCTCTATATAAATGCCCTTTTTTGATCGAAGCAATTATGCTACAATCTGCTATTTATTTCTATTTGCTTTAAAAATCATAATAATTTTTCACAAATTTGACTTGTTTTATTTAATCAATTGGTAGAAAGTTGTTTTAGCGCTGGTAATTATGAATAGTAATGTTCAAACTAAGTAAAAACCAACTCAGTGACATCATTTTGTAAATTTTTTTTACTTGAAAGCGTGCATAAAAACTGTCTTTTTTTAAAATTTCTTAAACTACAATTATGATATATTTGGTAATTTGAAATCTTTAGAATAAATCTTTATTACTAGCGTAATAGAAATTTTTCCACCAATCGACCTTCTTCAGTGCAAATTATTTGCATGGCATTGAGATAGCAGAGAGCTAATCATTTTTCGAAGTTGCTCATTTTTGAAGACATTTTGATCTTTTTTTAAACTATTTTTTATAAACCATTTGGTTGTTTACATGTAAATGTGCTTTTAATATTGAACTTCAAATTTTGAATTAGCCCCTTTGCATGATTTGCTATCACAACCCCACAATTTTCTTCTATACGTCCATTTGAATTTGATGATATAATAAGTATTTTGATATTTAAGGATAAATATAACTTTTGTCTAATTAGCCAATGTAGATTTATTTGTCTTAAATCCATTTGTTTCTTCTTTTTAAATAAAGCATTCCTGCAAATTGAGATTTTTAACAAGATGGAACCGCAGGTATTGCCAATTGACTGAAGTATTATTACAGTAAATTGATAAGCACCGTCCTTTTCGCAAGATGAAGTTTATATAACTTTACTGTTTCATAGTTTTTGCTTTTTATCTTTTAAGTAACTTTTTTTAGAGAATGTTCGGCAAGATTTTTATTCAAAAACCTTAGGTAACCAGGAGCAACCTCAGAGGTCTAGGAGGAATAAAAGAACCAATTTACAGCCGATCTTCAGAGCGCCATAGAACCTATATTATAATCAAAATGGTTTCAAAATACTGAAATTAAATTCTTTGTGTTCAAGAGACTTAATGATACTCAGATTGAGGACGGGGAATAAAGTTGGGTTGGGGGAGCTAATGCTTGGATCCCCATACCTTCCTTGCGATGGCCCCTCTCTACCACCAGAAAAGTGGAGGAGCTGGTGATGGGATGCAGAGAAACGGCCTGCAACTCATCATCGGTTGTCATGCAAATTCACACCACGTTATCTGGAGAAGTACTAACACCAATGAATGAGGCGAATCTTTACTAAAATTCATTACAAGTAATTTAAACATACTAAATAGAGGCAGTAAACCTACCTTTAGTATTATACGAAATAAGGAGGTTTTAGATATAATGATAGATACTACGTTTGCTAGCAGCTTTGCCAGAAATTGGCATGTATCTGAAGAGATAAGTTGTTCTAACTATAGAAGCATCTATTTTAAAATCCCTAAATCCCCAATCCTTAAAAAACAAATTGAAAAGTCTACCAGGCAGACCTAGAACACAATCTTAGAGACCAGGAGTAGTACAAAGCTAGAGATTGCAGCAAGGCAATGGCAAAATGCTGTGATTTTGGGGTATAAAGGTAAGAATGAATTTCAGCAGGTATATGCTCTAGTAGAATAACGATCTAACTCAATTAAAAAACAAGTAAGAGAGCTTTTACTGTAGCAAATAATTCCGAGGTACGGAATAATTATAAAAAGGTCCTAACTGAATATAACAAGGCCCTGAAAAAATCTAAAAAAGACACTTGAGGGAGG
This sequence comes from Sinelater perroti, assembly GCA_036346155.1. Taxonomy (NCBI): domain Eukaryota; kingdom Metazoa; phylum Arthropoda; class Insecta; order Coleoptera; family Elateridae; genus Sinelater; species Sinelater perroti. Next base: position 3,535,151 of record JARFIY010000276.1, read on the forward strand.
TACTGTGAAGAGGTGTAAACTAATTACTTGAGAAAGCGTCAGATTCCAACAAAATACTCTCAAATGATTCTCAGAACCTTCTAAGTACTCTGAAAACGGAAACAGAAAAATACACTAATATTGGAAAGGAAACAATGAAAGAAATACTTAGGGTACACTTTCCGAGATTGTAGGTTGTCAATATATTACAAAATAACTAAAAAAATTCAGAACTGGACCCGCCAAAGTGGGCATCTAAGGAAAATTAACAGATTGCAAATAAAGCGATAGATGTAAACAAAGTAAAGTAAATAATTAACTTATTCCAATCTTGTAAATCACTAGAACCTGACAGCATTTATCTTATTTTTTGCAAAAGGAAAGTGACCTTCCATACAATAAAGTGCGCAATATACTCAGAGCAAATCTAGTATTGAAGTATATACCGAAATCCTGAAGACTAATTAGAGTTACTTTTATACCAAGACTTGGAACTGTGAATAAGTCTTTGAGATCTCTAAAAAAAATTGCTTAATGAGCATATCAGGAATGATATATTAATCACTCGAACTCTACATCAAGACCAGTATGCATATAAAGCAAGAGTACCCATAGAAACAGCATTGCATAGACTTGTTGCTAGAGTGCAGAAAACAAAAAGGTACTTTTAGCTGCCTTTTTGGATATTGGGGGAGCGTATGATAATACACCATTACAGCGTTGAGAAATAAAGAACTTGACGAAACAAGGTACAGGTAAATATACTGTATGGTTATGAATGATTATTATGTGTATTCCTGATGGGTGAAACAATGATAACTCAGGTTGCAAAAAGATATCCGCAGAAAGGAGGTTTGTCTCCTCTACTGTAGAACCTTGTTATAGATGAGCTGTTAAAGTTACTTAAAGGAAACAGATATAAAATACTGGGGTATGCAGATAACTTAGTCATACTATCTCAAGAAAAGATTTAACAATACAATTAGGGAGCGTATGCAAACAGCTCTAAATCTGGTTACAAATTGAACAGATGCAGAGGAACTAAACAGAGGTCTCTTAAAATCTATCATAGTAGCATTCACAAGGAGAAACCTAGAGGAACTGGGACCTCTTTGGCCCCGGGAAATAAACATAAAATTAACACCTACAATCAACATATTCAAAAAATCAAAATGAGGCGATACTAGGGTTAGCCAGACGATTTCATGGAAGATTGTGGAGTCTAATTAACTAAACGTAATGTATTGGATATACACCGCGGTGGTCAAACCCATGATAACATATACACCTTTGGTATGATGGACAAAGATGACGCAAAGAACCGGTATAACCGTACTAAGTAAGATACAAAGACTTATGTTTCTAAGAATAACGAACGCCATAAGAACAATACCAACAGAGGCAATAGAGATGTTGCTAGACCTTTCCTCTCAACATTTTGAAATCATGGGAGAGACAGGAGTGAGAACAGAACATATGACGCCAAAATTTTAATTTAACACAAATTTTGAAGTTAATATTATGGATAGAAATATATATATATATATATATATATATATATATATATATATATATATATATATATATATACTTAGTATTTTGGTAGACTACTACAAGTTAAATCTTTTATGGATACCAGAGCACTGTGGAATTGCAACCAACAAAAAAGCTGATGAGTTAGCACAAAAAGGATCATCAAGTCCATATATAAGCTCGAATCGGCTCTAAGAATACAAAACCGGACGAGAAAATGAGTAAAAAACAACATAAAATATACTGAGAAAACGTATCGGAATAGAGACATAAAAAAACCTTTGCTAAAAGAACTGAAAAACTGTTAGTACAAAGGAATTAGCTACGAACTACTATCGGTCTCTTCACAGGACATTGTTTTCTCAGAGGACACCTTAATAAAATAGGGCTTTATAATAGAAACCTGAGCTGCAGGTAATGCGACAGGGAACAGAGACAGCCATCTATATTTTGTGGGAGTGTGAAGCTTTAACTCACAGGGGGCAAGCTATTTATGAAAAATCAATTATGGGTCTAGAAAAATACAGCAACTGTCCATAAGATACTTGTGTAGACTAATACATCGAATAAGGATACTAGAGAAGGTGGCGTAAAGAAATTAGAGAAGCACTATGAAGATGCGGTGCTACCGCAAATACAGATCAAACGACTCTCAAAATGATAAAGCATAGTTTACTACATTTATTAAGAAGCATTCTATACATAATTTATGATAGACTGTATTTATAAATGTAATATTTTCATAATTGTGCGTTTTGGCAACACTGAAATAGCTAATAAGTTATCATAGGCGTAAATTGATATTTATTTTCTTAAATTTTTGAAAATGGGATTTTTAACAGTACTTCGTAAAATGAAGCTGAAAGAAAAGGAAATGCGAATTTTAATGCTGTAAGTATGTTAACCTTAATTTCTATACTTGTGTATAACCTCACTTCTTTGCAAATATTTTACATTGGTACAAATTTAATGTTTGAATATTTGAATCTGTAGGGGTCTGGATAATGCAGGAAAAACTACTATCTTAAAAAGATTCAACGGAGAAGAAATCGACACCATCTCCCCCACACTAGGTTTTAACATTAAAACTCTGGAGCATCGAGGGTCAGTTAACTTTTAGAGACATCCTGACAGATGTGATATTTTGCATCTTGCAGTTACAAGCTGAACATGTGGGACGTTGGTGGCCAAAAGTCGCTGCGGTCATATTGGAGAAACTACTTTGAGTGCACAGATGGGCTAATATGGGTTGTAGACAGCGCGGACAAGAGGAGGCTTGAAGATTGCAGTGCTGAGTTACACGTCCTCTTGAAGGAGGAGGTTAGCATCTGATATTAATTGAGTGTCAATTTTATTTTAAAATATTGTAGCGACTATCGGGAGCTACTCTGTTGGTGTTTGCCAATAAGCAAGATCTACCTGGAGCATTTTCTGCGGAGGAGCTGAGGGATGTGAGTTTGAGTCTTGAAATGCAGCAATTAATTTGGCTTCCATTTTAATTATGTATACTTGCAGATATTGGAGCTGGACAAAATCAAGACCCATCATTGGAAGATTGTCTGGTGCAGTGCAGTTACTGGCCAGAATTTGTTGAACGGGATTGACTGGCTCATAGATGACATAGCTGCCAGAATTTTTACCCTTGATTAAGTATTTAATTCTGTGATATGCTTATGCTTTTCAGTAATTTATTAACGTTTGTATTTTTTTTGTAATTTTTTAAATTTATTTATAAAGAAATTAATCAAAAAAATTTGAATTTGTTACTAAAAAATAAGTTTAGAAGATTCTAATAAAGACACATGTAGTCAGTAATGTTTCATCAATGTATAAACTTTCTGGTATATTGGATATATTACGATAAGATTACTACAAATTGTAGCTCCAGGAATGTCGTGTTACAGATATTTTTTTAGTTTTAAGTGCTTCTGTATTGTGCGCTTGTATTTTGAAGGTGGCAGACGTGTGTTTGTGCACTCTGAAATATTGGTGTTTGAAGCATTTGATGCTGCGCATGCCATTTAAGATAAAAGGCTGACCGCGAGGTCGGTCATCACCTGTTAAGTGAAACTTATTCAAGTACGTACAATTTAACTTCTTATCAGTCTAGTACATTGAACCAAATAATAAAATGTTTCCAATGGGGAACGGCCCTGGTTTTGTAAACAATAATTATTGAACTGTGCCGCCACCCAATTTTACACAGTGTTCCCCAATAGTAAATTCAGCAATGCCACAATTACATCTACCACAATCAGTGAATAACTCAATGCCTATAAATACTACATACTTTCTACAGAATCATGAACTGGGTTACGCAAAGGACTACCTCCAAGCTACATCAATCAAGGTCACAGCACTACCATACAACATAGGAATTTTGGTAGTTTACTGCCCATCTCTGTATAACCTAAAAAAAGAAAACTTTACAGACTACTTCAGAACCCTTGGTCCCAAATTTATATCCGGAGGTGATTGTAACTCCAAGAATACTCTATGGGGATCACGCCTAACCACTACTAAAGACAGAGAAATGACCAAAACCATACAAGAGAAAAAGAATACATTCCTATCCATGGGCACCCCAACCTATTGGCCGACTGATTTAAACAAAACACCAGACTTGTTGGGTTTCTTTGTAACAAATGGAATTGCTCGCTCCTATATGGATATAGAATTGAACTATGACCTATCTTCGGATCACACGCCTATAATTGCAACAATTGCCACATCAGTAGTAAATGTTAAAAATATACCTAGATTACATAACTCAAGGACTGACTGGGAAGTCTATAAAGCCATACTCAATGAACTGTAGATCTAAAATATTGTTGAATGAGAGGAAGCCACAAATACACTAATTTCACTCCTACAACAAGCAGCAAGCCATGCAACACCGAAATTGAAAGCCCAAGGAAGCTTTTTCGACATCTCACTAGAAATTTGAAAAATTGATCAAAGAGAAAAGAAAAGCCAGAGCAAAATGGCATTGGTCTCATTCACCAGGTAACAAAACTATATACGATCAACTAAGCAACAAACTCAAAATTAAGATTAAAGAAATGAAAGAAGTCATTTCAGGATTACGTTACTAATCTCAATCATTATGACAATTCTATTTGGAAACTAATAAAGACTTCTGCAAAACCAACGGAAGCTAATCCCCCAATTTGCATTGATATTCCAACAACTGGGGAATTGGGCTAGAAGCAACAAAGAAAGACCGACGTGTTTGCTGTACACCTAGCTGGAGTATTAGCCTTTAAAATGCTGTACCTTCTCAAGGATATTAGCAGATATGCAAAAATATGTGGAAAGTACTGGGAATTTAAAACTAATTATCCCCAAAGAAATTAAAAAAGAAATCACTTTGGTTTAAAAACCAAAAAATCACTTGGACCTGATCAAATAACTCCAAAAATGCAAAAAGAACTCTCTGGAATACTTCGTCTACACTACTGGCCTACCCAACTAAAAGTGGTCGAAGTAATATTAATATCCAAACCTGGTAAAAATCTACACAATGTTTCTTCATACAGACCTATAAGTCTCCTATCTACTATTTTCAAACTTCTACTCCCCAGAATCAGTTCTCTCCTGGATGTTATTCCAAACCACCAGTTTGGGTTTTGTCATTCTCATTCCACAATCCAGCAGTGCCATCGGGTTGTACAAACAATAAACAAATCCATGGAAGACAAACAATATTGCACATCCGTACTTCTTGATATAAGCATGGCTTTTGATAATCAAACAAGCCCTTCCATCTTATTATGAACTTCTTAAATTCTACTTGCCTGATCGTCAATTCCGAACTAAAGTAAATGGAGAATTCTCAAACAATTGTCCAATCAAGGCTGAGGTTCCACAGGGCAGTGTGTTGGGTCTCGTGCTTTACCTTCTGTACACATCAGATATACCTACTACACCTAATACTACAATCGCAACCTTCGTGGACGATACAATCATCCTTGGAAGCCATGAAGATCCAATAACGACATCCTCATATGCACAATCACACCTAAATCTTGTACAAGATTGGATAAATAGATGGCACATAAAAATCAATGAAAGTAAATTAACTCAAGTAACATTTACGCTAAAAAAGGGCCATTGTCCACCAGTTACCATCAATAACATTCCTGCATCACCTTCAGTACGTTATTTAGAAATACACCTCAATTAAAATCTTACCTGGAAGGAGCACATCCTAAAGAAGAAAAAACAAATTGACTTACGATTTAAGGACCTAAACTGGCTGATTGGAAGGAAATCCGTTTGTCACTAGAAAATAAAATCTTGGTTTATAAGGTAACAAGAGCCATGTAATACCGCAAAGGAAACTTCTACAGCGGTGCGAAATCGTAACGGTCACTTCCGGTTTCCGTTAACCGATTTGGCTGAAAATCAATCCCATGAAAGGTACTGACCTAAGATGTGTGTATGCCAAGTTTGAAGTGAATCCGTTGAATAGAACGGAAATTATAGTGTCTCCAGACACACAGACAGACATGAATTTTCGAAATCGTAACGGTCACATCCGGTTGCCGTGCAAATGTCCGAATTATTATATGCAGACGACATGGTTATTTTAGTAGCAACAGAGAAAGATCTACAGGATAATCTGAACATATGCAATAGTGAAATGCAAAAAGCAAACATAAAAATTAATACAGAAAAGACAAAAACGATGGTTATAGCAGTAGAAGAAAGAAGGCGCAATATTACAATGGAAGGGAAAGAAATAGAGCTAGTGAACAAATCGTAATACTTAAAGATATATATTAGTAACAATGGGAAGATAGATAATAAAATAAATGAGCGTGCAGCCGTCGCAGGAAGAACTCTCTACGGTAAAAAATCACCTTTCTGAGGAAAGCGGAAATATCTAAAGAAACTAAAGTGGAAGTAATGAAAAAATTAGTGTAATTGCGGAAGTGAATCGTGGGTGATCTCAGAAAAGCAACAAAGTAGGCCGACCACAGAAATGAGGTTCTAAAGAAAAATAAAAGGAAAAGCAAGAGAAGACAGGATTAGAAACAACAAACAGAGAGCAATTAGGTGTAAAGTCAACGAAAGAAATGATACAAGAAAGACAATTAGGATGGCTAAGATATGTGTATAGAAAGGGTGAAGACCAACTGGTTAAACAGACATTCGAAACAAGGCCAAGAGGAAATAACAGAGTGGGAAGACCGAGGAGTACGAGGATAGAAGGGGTGAGAAAAGCAACTAATTTCTGGATTTAGTTATTTGCCACAACTCGGTGTATAGGGGAGCAGCGAGCCCCGGGAATCGTGTTGCAAAATAGAAGTTACATCCTCACAATTTTCCCGAGTTATTGAGCCATGGTATTGAGATCGTCGTAATCAAAACATGACCAGCGGGCGCTACTCATTTTTATACCTACTCCTCCAATAAGCCGTTTCAAAGAACTTGCAAAATATATTCTTGGGACTATCACAAGAAAGCGTACTCGAACACACCTCTTCATTTGAAAACAATAGAAAAAAGTTGGAAAATTGTAGAATAGGGCAATTAACTCAGAAATTTAGACAGATATATTCAATGATAAGCAGAAGATCTCAACTAACGCTTGAAAGCAAAATTTTAATATAGAACTCTATAACAAAGTCCATATGGGCTTATGGACTACAATTCTGAGGATCAGTCAGTAACAGCAATCTAGACATCATCCAATGATTTAAAAACAAGGTTTTACGTGCGGTTGCTCCGCGGTACTTGCTAAATATAGTTATAAAAAAGAACCTGAATACCCTCTTTATAGTATTAAACCCATAAACAATCTTTGTCTATTAAAACATGTTACACAACAAAAAGTTAATAAAAAAATAGCGTTACAATTTTTGCCCACAATTAAATAATTATTGTAATGAACTAATAATTGTAGATATTCTGCTGATATTTATGCATAAAACAAGTTTAATTAGCAAAGTTATTTAACAAAGATGTAATTCCAAGAAACAAACGGCAAAATATTGTTGTAATACTTAAAGGTTTATACTAGAAGATACACCTTTCTATTATACTTCAAAGCCGATACTTTTGTAAGAGGTGTGTGCGAGTTCTAAAGTCTTCAAATTTGTTTCTGAAAAAGTACTTATTCAAAAATGTTTAAACTTTTGTTATTTCTGTTTAGACGGGCACATTTTTCGCAACGTCGTCGCCATGACCCTATGGCTGATGAGAACACTTTTTTAGGGCTGTGTCTTGTCCACTGGAAAATCGCTCATGTAAAAGCATCTCGATTGAAAAATGAAGGGCCACAGAAAGTGTCTTTCATGGTCAAAAATTCTTGATGGCATCAAGTGTCATGTCCTGAAATATTGTCACTTGCACAATTTTGTGTCGGCATTCATAGGTTATCATGCAAAATGAATTCTACATATTATATGGAAACGCCAAGTTTAGAGGCAATATCACGCATACCTAATCGATGGTCTTCCATAACAACTTGCTCCACTCGCGTAATTATGGTTTCAGTCCGGCTAGTTTGTGACCGAGGCTGTTTCGGTTTACTGTTACACAACATTCAATCTTCTTTAAACTTTTACACCTACGAACGGACATTTTTAACATCCATAACGCTTTCACCGCATGTTTCACTCAATTGGCGACCAATTTCGATAGGCGTTTTACCACGCAAGAGGAGGAAACGGATGGTTACACGTTGTTCTTAAACACTAAACGTCGCCATTTAAAGTACACAAGACAACGCTCACTGCAATGGCGGTAATTTGACCTGTATATATTGTATGGCACTGCTATCTATATTACAAATTCAGAAATATTTCCGACGTCTTCTGAAATGAACCTTATCTTTCTGCTTACTTTCACTGTGAGAAAAATATTTGGAGACCTTAGAATTTGAACGCACCGGTAATTTTTGTATATTTTTTATATATAGATGCTTGTTTTTGTCATATAATGCACAATATTAAATCAATATAAAGCTGATTACAGATATTTGCATGTTGATTAGGGTTTCAGATAATTAACAAATTTCATAATAGTATACTTAGTTTTAAATTTGTTAGCCTATTTTTAAATTGTAATCTGAGAACTATAAGGCAATAGTAATTGCATTATGAATGTTGAACTTGTTTTAATATATAGCAATATGGAAAGCGTACGTTAAAAACTCTGTTTGCGCATGCGCGAGAATTAGGCTGGGATAGCAACTTCCGTCCTCTGGCGCTGTACACAGTAGTATAATAGGCAGTATGGAGTAGAAGGATAAGGTTGTGTTGTAGTTTAATCGTTTGTTAGATCGAAAATGAACGCTGCTATAGAAAATCTTTCCAAATGTGAAGTGCGTGCGAAAAACTTTTATCAACTGCGAATCATCGCAAACTGTGGAATGTTTACAGACCGAATGTAATGAATAAAGTTGTCATATGTCATTGGTGACGTATGTTTAAATATTGACGCACTAACGTGTACGATGAGGCAAGAAGTGGCTGTCCATCATAGCCATCGATGAACTAGCCTAGGAAACTGACAGAAAAGTCCGTGATGCACATAAAACGGTGACTTGCGACGCACCGATGTGACGATGACTCTGTGCTTTACATAGATAAAAATATATTGTATTTTCTGATATCTACTTTTTTCAAGCTTATAAAGTATTATTTCTCTGTTGTCTTACAACTTAAAGTGTTCAAAATATTGTTACGATGAGTAGAAGCTTCATCTATAATAATACCGCGAGCATTTTTAACACTTTCTTAAACAAGAAGACATTTAAAGACTCGTTTGGTCGGTTGCAGAGCGAGCTCCTCGTTCGCTCAGTGTAAATGGTCCAAATAGTCCAGGCGGCCAGGCTGGATCTTCTCTTCTGCCGGCAGTTGGTCACACATGAACGACGAACCGTCTAGATGTTTGAGACCTTTGATGTGGTTGGTTGCTTAAGGGGAGGTTACTCATCCCTGTCGGAAGCAGGGTTGCCGCGAAAAAAGTCGTCTTGACGGGCGCCATCGTAGCTCCTGCAAATATTATCGGAATTCAAAAATCCAAAAAGTTTTCGAAAATATAGCTACAGTAGTTAGATCCTATACCGATAAAATCAATAAAAAATAAAAAATTTGCTAAATGGCGGACTTGCAAATTTTAGTGCTTCTTATTCGTTTTTTTGCTCTTTGAAGAGCTGTAACAATAAAAAATAATAACAAATATTGTAATTTTATTGCTATCGGATCCAGCAAATTTAATCTACTTTTAAACAAAAAAGTACATAGCGATAGTTCAGTAGTTTCGAGATACGTTCAGTTCAAACATGGTTTAGAAAACGCGTTTAAAGTTTCCGTATGCAAATTTTTTGATTTAATGATAAAAATATGTACATTATGGCTAATCTGCAATTCCAGGTCCATACAATAATCCTTCCTCAACTTCATAGTGATTCATTTGAGCAGCTTGTTCTGATTTTTTTGCTGATGCAGTTGCTCTGGCGCCGTCTGATAATCTTTTTCGGCTGTGTTAATACGCTTTTTATCAACAGTCTGCGTAAAATTGTAAGCTTGAAATCCAACGGCGATTCCCAACAAGTTCATTATTTTTAAGAGTATTATATGCCCTTCGTTAAAAAGTGACACCCCAATGTAGGTAGCAATTTCAATAGTCTTGGAAGCACTGTGCAAATGTTTGGGTGCTAGTTTCCACACACAAGCGTTCACGCTTTCATTTGAATTTTGTGTGTTGCCACCGGTACATCTTTCCATCAAATGATCTGAAGATAATGCTTCAAAAACGGGTTTAATAGCATCACTCACTTTTTCTGTCGAAGGAGACTTGTGGTGGAACGATGCCAAAGATCCATTGGCGTTGACAACGCGCCATTTGCACCAACTCTCTTTTCCTCCGGGGCAATACATATGCTGTGGAGTGTCGTCGCTTGAAATATTATGATAATAGACATGCCCATACGGCATTTTTCATATCTTCTACTGAGTCTGGATGCCTCCTAATTGCCAAACCGTAATAAGTAGTTAAATCAGCAATCACCTTGTCGGTCAATTTACCAGCTCCTTTCCCGCCTAGACCTTTGACGCGCTTCTTAACACCACGAAGCCGAGTTCCCATCCTCTTTTGTACGTGACCGACACATTCTTTTTTTTACTGTAATATCATCATAGGGATCCAAATCTTGAAGAGCTTTGAACGTTTTCGTATCACCATCGCCAATGTAAAATTCATACTGCACATCAAGAAATTCTTTTGAGCGCGCAAACATTTCCTTCATAGCGTCGACTTCTATTTTTTCTGCACTTCCTTGGTGATTAGCAGAACACTCATTTTCATGACTTTTTTTCCAAAAATTGTATTCAATGGTACTTATTTTTGACTTTCAATTTGCACAACTCTGACAAAAAGATGACTTAACAATAACATCTAAAACTTTCTTCGTATACTTTTCTATCAACGTAGCAAGACCAAACAGTGATGAAAAACCTCTTTTCTTCCACGAACCATCACCTGACACAGTTAAATTTAAAGGCTCTTTTCCAGCTTCTGCATTCGCAGCAATCTCTTCTTTCACAGCTTTTTGTTGAAAATGTTCAAAAACACTTTTTGATGCCAAATGCAAGTTGTCGACGAAAGTGTAGTAAATATTAGTACTGAACGAAGACGTGATATCTAAAATTCTACAGAGGATTTTTAAACTTTGAAAACCTCCTCCTAGCAACCGCACAGCGAACATGAGTCAACGATTAATTTCAGAAAAGCGGTTTATAGTTGGACTGGAATCGCACGAACGACGTGAACACGTACATTCACCCACTAACCTAAAAGCCACTCCTGCACCATTAGTTTTGCAAAATTTTACATCACTGCTACAGTTCTTACACTTCACGAAGGTGCTTGAAAATGAAAAACGTTTAAGAATTGCAAAATAACTTAATTGCAAGTCATGTCAATAGTAACTTCATCGTAAGCACTATTCTTCATTTTTTTCGCCGACGTGCTGACAAACTCCGTATCACATTCTGCAGAAAACTGATTTCCTTGAAACTTTTTCTTCCGGTTCCTCGATGGATGTTTACCACGTCTTGTTTTTTTGACAAATTCTGCATGATTGTCATTAAAAAAATACTATTAAACTGTTTGTTTTGAGAGCACGCACTCGATTAACGCTACAGTCTGCTACACGCTAGAACCGTTGATAGTAGAGTGTATAGAAGCATACCTACGTAATAGTAGCATGTGTTGCGCCATCTGGTGGTACTAGAGGTACCCGCATTACGGTTGTAAAGGCGGGAAATTCAAAAATATTACGAAAAACGCGCTACTGCGAAAAATCAGTTTTTACGTAAAAAGGTGGGTCCGGTTTTTATGCTATAACTTTTTACTGAAATTAGTTTGAGCAAAACGGATTACGGGAGCATATTCTTCAGATGATTTTCTGTAAAAAAAGCAAAAAAAATTGATTTTTTCAAACCCCTTGATGAGAACCTCCCCTTAAGAGCGGAAACAATCTAGATATGGTCCAGGTGGCCCAGTCGCCAAACGGAGTCATGAGTTGGGGCAGTTAGTAGCATGTGGATAAAGTACTGAAAATTCGCTTTAAATGTTTTTTTTTTGTTCAATTTCATCCTTACAATATTATTCATTTGAAATATTATTGATTTTGTCTGTTGCTTATAAAACTATCTGTTTTTTCGGAGACTAACTTTGTCTCTATCGTCTTCTATGTTTCTATAATGTATTGTTTAACGTAAATTTTATTTTTAAATGATACCATAAGAAATGTACTTTGTCTTGAATTTTAATAATTAACTAGCCGCTGCGAACCTGCTTCGCTGGGTTGTATATTTTATTAAATATTTTTTCTTTGTTCTAATGTGTGTAATTTTCCTCGAGATACAAAAATAGAATGGTCATGGTCAGTTTCTATAGCAGTTAGAATACGAATTTTGTAATTATTCAATTTAAGCAAGGGTTTGATCTTGTGCGTAGAGTTATTTTCTATATAACAATAGAAATAATTAACCCGGGAAGTAAAGCCTGACGAGTACTTGCCGATTTGGTGCTATAGCATCAAAAATTTGACAGAAATTTTGCTGATAAAATTAGCTTCAGCGACGAGGCGCTTTTCCTCCTTGGTAGGTACGTCAATAAGCAAAATTGACGCATTTGTGGCATAGAAAATCCTCGAATCATTCGATAATGGCCTACGTATACCCGCAGAATAACAAATTGGTGTGGATTTCATGCTAGTGGACTGATTGGGATGTGCTTTTTTAAAATGATGCCGGAAGCGCGTTGTTAATAGAATTATTGTGGCTTTATTTTGACGGCGTGGATTTCAATGACTTGTGGTTTCATCAAGACGGCGCTATCTATCATATTACACGCGAAAAAATCCAGTTGTTGAAGCAAAACTCTAGTGGGGACTTACCTCCCAAAACAGCGAATTGAACTGGACACCAAGATCTTTTATTCGCACAGCTTGGAATTTTTCATTTATGTATTTTTGGATACCAACCAACGTTCATGCTATAAGAACGACTATTAAATTAAAATAAAAAATCGAAGATTTATCAACAAAATTGGGCCATAGTTGTGTGAAAAAGTGATCGAGAATTTTGTCAGAAAAATTCGAATGGTAAATGAGCCGTGAAAAGCATTTGTCAAATACCTTATTCCAATTTTGCTCTATAAGTTCTTTTGTAACACCTTGACAATTGTTCTATTAATTTGTCTTGTATTGGCAGGATATTTGAAAGTCCATATTTTACACAGATGGTCATAAATTCAAGTCCAATTAAAGCTTATTCAAATCCTCATTGTGTTTTCCATTCTCTTGAAAATGTTAACTAAAGCAGTAATAGATAGCAGGAATAATAGGAGAAAACCTGATAAAATCAACTTTCTTTATCGACTTCAATATACAGTTTTTTTAAAGTTTATTCATGTGTGAATTACAATTACAGCAGGGCAGACATTGATAAAATGGGTTTTTTGTTACTATTAAAATGCATTTACGCCTACAATAAAGCCTATAATGTAGTATTCTGCGGTATTTTACATATTATCAGTGATATTGTCTATAGACGTCAATTAATTCATTAAAATCAGTTACAAACCAGTGACATTTTGCTTTGACTTCTTCTCGTACAACATTTCCCCGTAACCAATAAAAGCGTCAGCAGGTGGACATGCTTCTAAATCAGTAATTCCATCCCCAATGAGCACTAAATTCTCATAGCCATGCTGCTCTTTCAACAGATCTACCACTACTCCTTTGCCACCACTTCGAGCAGTGGGGGCAGTTTCGTCGAAGCCTGCATACTCCCCTGTGAAGTAAAACTTCATCCTGTTCGCGTATACGTTCTCCATCGAAACGTTGAGTTGCTGAGCAATCGGGGAGATTATGCTTTTGAAGCCGCCAGAAATAAGGTACACCGGAATGCCTTGCTCATGCAACATATCGACTACCTTCTTAATTCCCGGCGTCAGCGTGGGCAACTTTGTGTGCAGGAAGTCCCGCAGCTGCGTTATGTTGGGTTGAATAATATCCAGGCGAAGCTGCAGGGCCTCCTTTAACTCCATCTCGCCCGACATTGCCTTTCTAGTCAGCTCGACAACCTGCTTGCCCTTGTTATAGAACTTCGCGAGCTCGTCAAGGCCGTCCTCCTGGATGACTGTAAAGTCCACATCAAAGCACACGGCATCTGCTTGGCCCCAAATAGTTTGAACGGTGCTGGCACTTTGGCTACTCATGTTGGAATGAAACAAACGCCCACATCTGCACAAACTTTGTGAAAATTTATATCACGAGGTTTGGTTATTCAGGTTATTATCACATTAGGAATGTCACTGATTAAGCTATTGTGTGATAATTTCATTGCATAAAAATGTTAGACAAATAACATACATGAAATTGTTTTAAGTGGGCTAGAATTCACACATGTATCAAGGATTTCCTTTCTTAGGTACCATAACATTGTAACGAAGCCACTTTGCAATTCCTTATCTTTTCGAAGATATACGGAAAAACGTTTTTACCATTTTTACCATTCAGGGCCGTTTTCGACCAGGAAGAAATGAAGTAAATACATAGGTTATTAAGTATTTCTTAATCGCAATATATGGATTTACATTTTGACTTTTAGCAGAAACTGATATCCGCCAAAATTGGTTTCGCCTTCAAGCTCCGATTGAGCCGCGGTTAGTTATATTAAGTGCTTTGCAAGAAGGGACACGCCGAAGATACTAGGTGGCGCAAAAGGCATCAGCCTATCGGAAGATGCTATAATTTTTGCAAATGGCGGCAAATGTCAGTTCGGCTTTGACATTTGTGAAGTAAACACGTCAACAAGACATGCATCGGTATACTCCTCGAGAACGCGGAATAATTGTTTCGATTTTTTGCGGAATAATAGTTCGTCGGTGATGTTGGCGCAGCGTGAATTTAGGCGCAGATTTCCCGACACCAACTGGCCAAACACTACGGCGTTTAGCCGCTCGCCTAGAAGAGTATGGGACAACACGAGATGCTGTCAGGTCTGGCCGGTCTCGGAGCAGCCGTTATGCTGAGAATATCGCGGCTGTGGCTGAAGATGTTGCAGACGACGTGCCACGCAATTGGGCATCAATAGGCGGTCTTTACAGAGAATTTTGGTAAATGACTTGAAGATGTTCCCTTACAGAGTGCAGACAGTACATCAGCTGTTAGCCGTTCACCGCCAAGCGCATGTAACCTACGCTTAATCCATCCTGAATCCCGACCAGGAGGAAGACAACTTTTCATCGAAAATCATCATAAGCGACGCCCATTTCCATCTCTGTGGATATGTGAATAAGCAGAATTATCGCTTCTGGGGTACCGAAAATTCGCGAATAACCCACGAAGAGCCATTACACCCGCTCAAAGTTACTGCATGGTGTGCTGTTTACGCTGGAGACGTCATCGGGCCTTATTTCATCGAAAACGCCGTGGGCCAAACGACTACTGTGGACAGCAAGCGTTACAGAGCCATGCTCAACGACTTTCACCTTCCTCAATTGGATGAATTGGGACTGGAGAACATGTGGTTCCAACAGCATGGAGCAACGGCGCATACTGCACGAGCCACAACCGAAATTCTATGGGCTGCATTTTCTAATCTCTCGTTTTGGTGATTTGCACTAGCCGGCAACATCGCCCGATTTAACCGTTCCAGACTTGTTTTTGTGGGGTTTCTTGAAGTCACGAATCTATGTCAATAAGCCTCAGACTCTTGAAGTCCTCAAAGAGAATATCCGTCAAGAATGCGAGAACCTATCGCCGGAAGTTCTGGCAAGAGTAATGGAAAATGCCATAAATCGGACCCGTATAGTCATCAATTCTAGAAAATTAAGACATCAAATAAACACAATCCAAAAGCAGAACCAAAGTTTTACATTCATAAAAAAAATTACAGCCAAAGAACATCGAGTGACAACTTTTGCGCTACTTTGTACCTATAACGTATCAGAAATCTAAAGGGCTCCTATACATACATATACTGGGAAGCCGAGCAAAATAATTTTAGAGTATTCACCAGACTGGTAACTCCGTTTTACTAAAAACACTTGAGGCTACCGAACGACGGAAACACCGTCTCCCTAGGTCTCACCGTTTCCGAGATCTCAAAACATTTTTATTTATAAACTATAGGAAAGGTCGATCGAAAATGATTTGAAGATCTTAGAATACGAGACTGGAATCAAAAACCAAAAAATAAGAAAAATAGGAAACGGTAGTAGACAAAGCTAAGAATTTGAGAAAGGTTTGTAACCGAAACACCAAAAGATGGGAACCTATTCAAGAGCGTTAGAGAAATAGTTGACCACTGCCTCTTATAAAAAATCCAGAATCTTGCAACCTTACACGGGAAGTTAAGGTGGCTTGATACTTTCCGAATAGACTGTGTATCAGAACATTAAATAATATAACACGACTTGCTAAAATGACTTTAGACAATGCTCGAACATTAACATGGAGGTGGGACCGATATATTGATGCAACGGCAATTATATTGAAAAAGAAGCAGTTGATTTTCTCCTTTCTTTGAAAGATAATTTTTAGTATATTTTTTAATCTCTTTGTAAGTATGTATCTCATAATAAGCATTTGAACTAAAATACCTTAATTTTAACAAGCGATTTAAAGAAAAGTTGATATTATCCGAATACTATATAACAAAACACAACATTTTAAGAAAATTTTTATATACCAATAGAAATTTTCAGCCAGAAAATAGAAAAAGCAATAACTAAGAAATTCTTTGAAAGGTTTTATATTCAAAGTATCACAAATTTAATTTTCACGCTGCATTTGCATAGCACATTCAACTTATCCGAGTTAGTCAATTTCTCTCGGGAGAGCTAAGATCTTGACTAACCAGAAACAAAAATATTGAGTAAATTCAACTAGTTGATTCTGTGTTTATTTCACTAAAACACTTGCAAACCGTAAAAAGTACTTAATACGAAAATAATATGAAAAATTTTTTCTAATATCGTAAAAGTAATTTCCTTGCAGTATGAAAAATACGTCCAAAATAATTTTTTTTTCAATAAATTTCATTAAAGTTACTTACCCAACTATTGTTGTGTAACATTATATGTACTTGCGGTCATTCTGAAAATAGTCTAGGTATTTTTATGTAGCATTTATACAATTTAATTATAAAAAATGAAACTATAATTGCAATTATTAATAGGATAATATGATACATCTTGTTATATAGTTAGTATTTACATAAATAGAAATTCAAACCTACTTTTCTTTTACACTAAGACACATTGTATTTATTGTCAAGTTTGCTCATTTACCAACGGAGTGGGGTGACAAAGAAAACAGTAATGCTGTGCTAGCATTACATAAGTGTGGAACTGAAAAAAAGTATAATCTTTAAGACCCTGCATCCTGTCCGCATTAGACATATGTTTGTGTCTTCTTCTTAATAATCAATCGGCAGATTAGTTTGCAGCGCTCCATCTGTTTCTATCGCCGGCCATTCTCTTCATGTTTCTATAACTATCAGTGCCAGCGTATTTTATTGCTTGTTTTATAAATTCAAGCCGTGGTCTTCCCCTTCCTGGTCTTTCTTGCCTTTGCCCTTCTATCACATTTATTATAAATTGATTATGTCTGTATATATGTCCTAGCCACCTATGTCTTCTTTCTTGTATCAGTACCCATATATGTCGGTCTTCGTCGATTCTTTCTAGCACTTCAGCATTTGTTTGTGTATTGAGTTATAATTGTTTAATGAGATTGAAAGTGTCGAGGATCTTTCAAGATCTAGGAGACCACCTTCTGTTCGGACTGTTTAAGCAGTCAAAATCGAATTAAACGAAATTCTCTCCGTAAGCATATTATGTCTCGGGAGATTTCAAAACTTTGATATGTCATCGTATCATTAAACAAGAGCTAGGACTAACTGCTTACAAAAGACATGGGGCATTTGCTGACAGATAGTTTAAAGAAAGGTAGGAAAGAAAAAACAAACAGATTGTTGAGTGAGTATGCGCCTAATGGACACAGAAAAAATTGTTTGCGGATAAAAAACTTTTTACAGTGAAGGAACCTTTCAACAAAAAAAGTGACATTGTATACGCTAGATCGTCCAAGGGAGCACCTTATCTAGTGCCAAGAGTTCAAAGAAGCCACCGTCTAGCAGTTGTAATGGTTTGGTGGGGAGTATGTTATGGTAGGACGTGAGATATTCAATTTTGTGAAAAGGGAGCCATAACTTCGGTCGTTGTTACCTTTAAATCACATGCTTTTTTGAAGTGTCCCTTAGATCTTTCAGTAAGACTTTTTGCCCGCCCACACGGAACGGTCAACTCATACATCACTGAGAAATTTTACAATTACATGACTGTCACGTTTTCTAACAGCAGAGAATTGGCCTTTTGGTAGTCCAGATCTCAGTTTGTTAGATTTCAGTTTTAAAAAGAATAGTTTGCTCAGACACCGTAATGTTGATTTTTTGAAGCTAGGCCTGACGGTTGCAGTCAATACTTTTTCAATGAATGTGGTGCATGTTGCCATAGACGAATAGTCTGGACATCTTAATGCTTGTGTAGAGGCTAAGCATAGTAATTTTCAATAAACTTATTGTAATTATACTTACGAATAACTAAAGTTTCAAATATATGCACAAAAAAGATATAAAATATGCATGCAAATATGCACTATAAAACAGTTAAAATATGCACTAAAATATGCAAAATAAAAATACGTGTTTTAAATAATTACTTTTATTTTACAATATCAACACCTACATTACATATATACTTATACAAAAAGTTTATAAATGCATTTTTAAAGAAAAAAAAGTACACGAATATTTTGTAAACATGGAAACATGATTAACCCACATTTTTATTATACGTTTCTACACGGGAACTTACTAAAATATTTTTCTAAATTGTCAATAGTTAAACATTATCACAATGGATTACAAAGGCAACGCACTGTGTAATCGCAAAGAGATCGTAGAATATACTGAAAAATTTTACGATGACCTATATTCGTCGAAGATTCAAGAACCACTAACTAGCCCAAACGAAAAATGAGCACCGTTGATCAGATACTATACAGAGGACATGCCCACAATTAGTAAACAAAATAAAACAAACAATAAAGCAAATTACAAATAATAAAGCTATAATCTCGGACGGGAGAGTAATAGAACTAATAAATGCAAGAGAGGGAGTTCTAGGTCATCTAGAAACACTATTTAACCAGGGCCGAGATACGAGCACAATACCCGAAACGTGGGAAAACGTTAATGCTGTGGTAATTTATAAAAAAGCAAATAAAAAGGAGCTAAAAAACTATCGAACGATCTCGTTGCTATTCCACATGTATACACACTTTTAACAAAAATAATAGCAACACGAATAACGAATCGTCTAGGCGAATTCCAAACTTCAAAACAGGCAGGTTTTAGAGGGAGATATAGCACCTTGGATCTCATATACACCGTAAGACAAGTTATGGAAAAAGCGTACGAATATAACCAACCCCTCTACCTAACCTTCATCGATTTTGAAAAGGCGTTTGACATGGTGGAAACGTAGGCACATTAGACAAGGGGATACCGTTTCCTAAAAGCTTTTTACTCACTTTTTAGAAGATGTTTTTAAAGCTTTGAACTTGAATAAATTAGGAAGTAATATCAATGGAGAATGTCTGTCTAGTTTACGATTTGCTAACGATATTGTTTTATTAGAAAATAACATGGAAGATGTTTCAACGATAAAAAAAATCAGGCTAAAATTGAACATTACAAAAACAAATATTATGGCAAACAATGACGATGCAACACCTACTTATTTCGAGAATGACTTAATAGAGGTTGCCGACAAATAATTACTTTAGAGCAGATACTTAGGTAACAGAAATTGAAAAGAGAATAAACTTAGCTTAGGCTGTTCATGGAAATCTAAGGAATGTGTTCAAAACAACAATATACCCTCAACACCTTAAGACTAGAGTGTTTAATCCATGCGTTCTTCCAACACTCACATATGCCTCGGAAACATGATTTCTTACTGAAACCATGATAAAAAAACTGAATCTTACGCAAAGAAGAACAGAAAGATTAATGTTGGGAGTGCTACTGCAAGATAGAAAATCAACCGAATGAATTCGAGATGAAACCAAAGTTGAGGATGTGGCACGACGCATCGAAAACTTAAAATGGCAATGGGCAGATCATTTTATGTGGCGGGAAGGCGATAGGTGGAGCAAAAAGGTAACAGAATAGAAGCCAAGGACAGGAAGAAGGAAACGAGGAAGACCGAAAACCAGATGGAGAGACGATATCAATAAGGTCGCAGGAACACAATGGATGGAAGCGACAGCGGATCGAATGCGTGGCGACAGCTTATACATGACATAGGTAAAAGATTTTGTGACATATTAATAAGTTATACTATACACTATGAAATTGTGTGACAACGTAGTAGGCGCAGCGAGTTTACATTTTGTTTAATTATGTCTTTGGTTTGCTAGAACTAGGTACTGGGGTAGTTTTTGTCTAAGCCTGGAGTGAATGTTTATTTTTAAGAGTTCATAGAATCCCACACCACGACATACACTCGCGTTTGAGATGAATTTTTCCGCACAGTTCTTGATATATTCATCAACCGGTAAGATGCCTAGTTCTTCGTGCAGCTGGGTATTTTTAACTACGGTGCGTTGGCTATAATTTTTATTGTCTTGTTTTGGAAACGTTGTATTTTCAGTATGTTGGTGTTTGAGGTGTTGCACCAGTTTGGCGATCCATATAGGGCAAGAGGTCAAATTGGAGTTTTGTAGAGTAGTGTTGTGCAATCTATTTTTAGGGTGGATTTGCGGTTAATCAGTGGGTATAGTTGTTCTAGCCTAATGTAGCTTTGGGTAAGCTTCTTATTTATGTGATACCCCCAGTTTAGGCGAATGTCAAGATATATTCCCAGACAGCGCTGTTTCTGGGGTTCTCTATTTGTATACAGGGAGGATTTTTTATCCTTCTTGGTGTAAAGATTTTGGTTTGGGATTTGTCAGGGTTTATTCTAATATTTTAACCATGTTAGAAGTTTGTCTGTTCCGGTCTGTAATTTGGTGTTTGCTTCATTAAGGTTATCGGCTTGTGTGAACATTGAGGTGTCATCTGCACTGGTTGCTATTGTTGCACCAGGCTTTGTCAGGTCGGATGTGTATATGTTAAAAAGGATCGGCCTCAAAATGCTGCCCTGTGGGACTCCGGCTTAAATCTTGGTGGTTTCGGATAAAATTGTGTTGATTTTTACTGCAAATATTCCATTGTCAAGGAAGGAGAATATGATTGCTTTGAAATGGGTGGGCATTTTAATATCAAGAATTTTTTCTTGAGGCATTCTATCCGTACCCTGTCGAATGCCTGCGCAACATCGAGGAAGATTGGTGCCGCGTATTGTTTGTTGTTAAAGTCTAGTTCGATGAACTCACTTATTATTTAAAGCTGCTGACTCGTTGAGTGGCCTTTTCTGAAGCTGAATTGGTATTTTGGTATTGTGTTTTGGTTTTCAATATGCTTCAGTAGTTGACTATTGATTACTTTTTTGAGGAGCTTGGAAAGTGATGTCAGCAGGCTAATGGGTCTATAGCTGTTTAGTTTCTTTTTGTTTTTACCGGGTTTTGAGAACATTACGATCTGTGCGTGCTTCCACGTCTGTGGAAAGTAGCCCTGTCTCATTCAGTCGTTGAATATAGAGCTTAGATAGGCTATTGTCTTCTTTGTACAGTGTTTGAGAATTGTATTGGTGATTAGGTTATGAGCGGGAGATTTTTTGTCTGAGATATTCTGTATGTTGTTAATGAATTTGTTAGGTGAGGTTGGTTGAATATAGTCTGGGATAGGTGCTCTTCTTTCTATTTTATTGATAATTTGTAATTGCAGGGGTGAATTGTTTTCAAGATGACTGGCGAAGGTGGCTGCTTTTTCAAGTTCTGAGGTGTAGATTATATTATTGATTTCGGAAGATAATGGGGCAGTACTTCTTTTGATTCAGTATTTTTCTTGTGGTTTTCTTTGTTTGAAGACTTGTTGGGCAGTGATATTTACTGTTCATCTGGTCTTTGAAGTCTATTTTGCCATTGATTTGTTTTGGAATAGGTTGCTTGATAGTTAATGCATTCATAAATGATACCAAAACAGGGAGATGATCCGAATTAAGTTTGGTTAGGACTGTTTATTGAAGTTTTTCTGGAAGACTATGTCAAGTATATCCGGCTGGTGATCAGCCTGTTACGGTAAATAGGTAGTCATTAGGTGCTAGGATTTAGAATGAATTATTTCTAGTCAAATTTTCTAGTTTGTTGCCTTCGGAGTTTAATGTTCTACAACCCCACAGGGTATTTTTGGTATTAAGGTGCGAAGGACTAGCGTTGGTTCGGACGTGTCAAAAACTCTAATAATGTTTTTTTAACTATTTTAAAGTTTAAATTTAGGCTGTCTGTAAGCGCTGGCTATTGTAATGCTGCTTTGATCATCGAGTTTGACCTTAATTATATATATATTTTCGGGGAGTAGTGAATGCACGTATTTGTTTTTGATGAGTATCACCACTCCACCGGCTGCTGTTTTGATCTTTACGGTGTATGTTATAGCCTGGTGTTTGGAGTTTGATGGTCTGGTCTAGGTGCGTTTCTGTTATGCATGTTATTTCTTGCTAGAAAACTAATAAATAATGAGTGTTTGTTGGCGATGCCATTAGTATTCCAATTGAGGATGGTTAAGTTTTGTATCGCTTTCTTTCGATTATGGCCAATTGGTAAGTATTGGTAGAAGAGTGTTGATAAAGAAGATTTTGATTTGACTGAGGTATGGCGTAATGAGGTCAAGTAGAGTTTGGAAAAGGTGATTTGGCATTGAAGGTGTTTGTTGCGGTAGTAGTAATGTTTAGGGTTAAGCCACTTTTGAGTTTGTCTGCGAAAATATGTGTGTTGTTTACGTGCGAGTTTGTTGGTTGAGTTCTGTTGTGTTGTTTTGGCAGCTCAATGTGGTGACGACAGCTGCGGTAATTTGCGCTATGACTGCTTCCACAGTTGGCGCATTTAGATGGATCGTTGGGTTTCTTTTGATAATAGATATATAGGTGGTTCCCTGCGCATTTTACGCATATTGGTTTTAAACTGCAGTAGTTTTTTGTGTGGTCGTATTGCTGGCACCTATCGCACTGAGAAATGTTTTTTGATTTTCTTCTGGCCTCTACTGTAATTATGGAGTAAAATATTGATTTTAGCGGGTATATCCGTTTTGCTTGCTCGCTGTTAGTTCTAGTGAACTGGCAGAGGCTTTCTATTTTTGGTGTATAGATTGGTATTTGGTCGGTTACTTCCTTTTTAATTTCTTTGTCGGTGAGTGATAGTGGAACATTTCTGCTATTAGTTTGTCGTTGGGATTTTGTTAGGTATCATATTGAATATTGTTTTCTGTGAAATATATGGTTAATATTTGAAAATTTATTTTTGTCAAGTTTATGCGTAATGTAGTTGTATTGTATATTGAAGTGAAAGTTTCTGTTGCTTTGTTTTTTATGTCTTGAACTAGGGCATTGTGATTTGTGAAATTTGGTAAGTAGATTAGTGGAATTTTTGCATTTGGTATAGTTGCTTTTGGTTGTGATTTATCTTCTACCTCTGAGGCGTTGTTGCTGGAGGAATTGCCACTAGTTAGCTTCCTTTCTAGGTATGGTCTTGGGAGGTCCGCGCGTACCGTTTTTGTAGGTCATTAGTACGAGGCGCATTCATAAAGTAAGGGCCGTTTGGTCACAGAAAAAAATGTACTCATAAGAAACAAATTTTATTGTCATATTTAGTTAGGTACAATCTTACTTTACTTCTCTACATAATCGCCGTTCACTTCTAAGCATTTTTCGTACCGCTGCACCAGCTTCTTTAACCCCTCTGCATAGAAGCTTGCCGCCTGAGAGTTGAACCAGTTGACAACGGCGTTTTTGAGTCCGTCTTCGGTTTCAAAACGTTGTCCACCCAGCCACCGTTTAAAATGCAAGAAGAGGAAGTAGTCGCTAGGTGCAAGGTCGGGACTGTACGGTGGGTGGTCAAAGTTCCCAACGAAAATCTTGAATTTTCTCAATGGTTTTGGCAGCAGTGTGAGGACGCGCGTTATCGTGGAGGAGGATTATGCCAGATGACAGTTTCCGCGGCGTTTGTTTTGATCGCACGTCTCAAGTGTTTGAGCGTTTCGCAGTACACGTCAGCTGTAATTGTTGTCCCACGTTCCATGAAATCAACCAAAAGAACACCGTCTTTGTCCCAAAAAACTGTAGCCATCAATTTTCGACTTGTGTACTGAGTTTGTTTAAACTTTTTCGGTTTTGGTGAGGATGAGTGTCGCCACTGCATCGATTGCAGTTTTGTTTCTGGGTTGGCGTAGGATACCCACGTCTCGTCCCCAGTAACAATGTGAGAAAACAAATCATCTCCATTTTGTTGATAACGGGCCAAAACTTTCGTCCACTAGACATTCTTTGCTCTTTGTGGTGGTCGGTGAGCATTTTGGTACCCACCTTGCACACAATTTGCTGTATGCGAGGTTTTCTGTGACAATATTGTAAACAGTAGTGCGTCCAAGTTGAGGAAATTTGTCAGCCAGGCCACTAATCGTCAATCGACGATCAGATCGCAGTGCTTGGTCCACTTGTGAAACGATTTCATCAGTCTGGATACTGGGCCTGCCACTCCGCTCTTCGTCATGGACATTTATTCGGCCATTTGTAAAATAACGGCACCATTGTCTAACCTTTCCTTCACTCATAACTATAGGTCCGTAAACCAGGCATAACTCCCGATGAATTTCAGCAGCCGACGATCCTTTTGCACATAAAAAACGAATCACAGAACGTACTTCACACTTGGCGGGATCAACGATTTTCGCGGCCATTGTTCTTTGCATTCACTCACAACAATACAATTTCAGAATCAAAACAAATGACGCTGTAGCTTCGCAATGAGTCAGTAGATGGCGCTGCAGTGGTAAAACTGTGCTTCGAAGCGCCACTATTTATATACATGCAAACGGCCCTTACTTTATGAATGCGCCTCGTAGACGGTGACAGGTGATCTGATAAATAATTATATTAATAATAAGTAAAATAAATTTTGCTTAGGATATTTCTACAGCTAGCCTTAGAGGTCAAGCGTATCGCACCGATATCAGAAAGGTTAAGGAACATCTTCACTGCTCATATTCAACTCAGGTGCGTATTTAAATGCACATATTGTCAATTTGATCCAATTCTAGATCATCCCTTTGCCCACCGTTTAATACATCGTAATTTTTTTAAACATGATGTAGCTTTCATTGTTTTTGTCAAAACAAGGTTTAGCTTTGTTTCAACTTTTTTTTTAAATTTCACCACCACCTTCAGCAGTTGCGCTTTTCGAGATTTCAATAATGCTTGAAATTTTATCTAATGAACTTTGAAGAATCAAAATGGCATACGACATCTTTAATTTCTGTAATTAATTGCAAGAAAATCTACACATTTTAACTAGGTACCCCATCTTGTTAAGATCGGCTTTAGTGGTAAACGGAGTTCAGAATACTTTTCCTTATACACCCGAACTCTAAGAGGTGCCTTAGTAAAAACCCTTTTAACATTCGAAACTAAACTACTAACTAAATTATATTTGAGTTTAACAGTTTCAGCAACGCGATGCGGCTATCATATAGAGTGCAGCATCTGTAACCATTAATATTATTTTATCCATTGGCATTTAATTCGGCAAATAAAAATTACTTAACGATTTATTAACGAATCTAGCTATCGTTACATTATTGGTTTTCTCTACAATATTTACACTGACCAAATGACCTCTTCCAGGTTCATTTCCATTCAACGTACTCAACACAATATTAGCTATATACCAACTTTTAACATCAGGTTTTTCATATACTGAAAACTATACAAATATACGGCTATTGTGCTTTTTAATTTCAGCCATCGGCAAT
The DNA here is from genome assembly GCA_036346155.1 of Sinelater perroti. Taxonomy (NCBI): domain Eukaryota; kingdom Metazoa; phylum Arthropoda; class Insecta; order Coleoptera; family Elateridae; genus Sinelater; species Sinelater perroti. Next base: position 3,561,166 of record JARFIY010000276.1, read on the forward strand.
TTATAAATTTATTTATCTATTGCTTTCAATCAAAAAAGCTATACATATTTGTGAATAATAGCGGCGATTACGTATTTATACTATTAAAAAAATTTGAATACTGCCGCTCTCTGATAGGTATTTTTGTCGTCCATCCTGTATAATTTGCAAGAAGTTCTTTTTATCAAAAATTTCCCTTTTTAAGTACTATAAGATATTGAAGAAGCCCTTTCGCTATCGTCTCCTGACCAGACTGGTAACTCTGTTTTACTAAAAACATTTAAGAATATTTAACGGTGAAAACCGCATCCCGCTAACGCTCATCGTTTCCGAGATCCAGAATTTTTTTTTTCTAATTTTAGCCGTCATTTTGACCATGAACGAGTGTTTGAACTATCGATCTATGACGGTGTGATTTAAAAAGTTTGTTAACACAAAACCTCGGTCATTTGTGTACTTACTCCTCCAATAAATAGGAGTTTCCAGACTCTAATTTAATTCGTACATGTTAATTCAATAGCAATCGTTTAGAATACTCCTTTTGCTATCTCAAATTTTAGTTTACTCCCATTAAAGTGTTCTTAGAATTATAATCGTATATATTTGAGAGAAATAAATGCCTACTATTTGTATAAAACCAAATTATTGGTGTTATTAACTCTTTCTTCACGTCTATCAGCGTAAGATGCGAAATCAATTGGAATTAGAACTTCTAAATCAGTTAAAATCGTTCAAATTAATGCTATTTAGAATTTCAGCCTATGTAATTTATTGCATTATCAAATTACTGTTACAGAAAAGTTTCGCTCTATTTTCTATAGAAATCTTTATCGGTTAGTCGACCGTCTCTTCAAAATCGGTACCACATGCGAGGGAGAGTATCAAACCTGAATGTTTGTAATTTCCCTCTACAAAGGACGTCGAGTTTTGCCAGGGGTCAGGTATATGCAGTGGAGAAATGGTCGCCTAGTGGCTATTGCAGAACTAAGCGATTGATTTTATTAACTTGTTCTTTACAATTATCAATTCTTAGTTCGTGTTACAGCCAGTAAGCTCTGTACAAATTGCCTATGACAGCTTTGTTGCTATTTGTAATTATAATTTTACTAACTGCACAATCTGCTGCACCATCGGAAAGCTTTATGATTTTCAAGTTTTTATTTATATGCCATTTAAAATCTATAATTTCACTAAGGCCTAGGTATACTTGGTGCAGAATTAGACACGGAGTGGTTGTAGAAAGTCTTATCGACTGATTAAATTACTTTTTGGTGACCTCAAGTATTCAGTTCCAAAATCTATCTATTCAATGCTCATCTCCCAAATTCATTTAATTAGAATCGTCTAAAATATGTGCTTCGTTAGCTGCAACTCTATTTTACGTTACTGCATCCACTAAATAAATTTGTGGTCTAAGATGAGACCTCTAACGGTTAGTCCCCAATTTCTATCCTGCATGTATCACATGTGTGGGACTGTGTCGAACTTAAATGTTTGTAATTTTTTTCTGCAAAGGAGCTTAACTTTTGTTAAGAATTAGGTACAGATATTGGACAAAATAATGAAAACAGTTGTCAAAAGTGGGACATATTTTTACTGTGCCTGGTAACACTGGGTACTGTGTAAATTAACCGTCTCTTGTTTGTTGTAGATAGTATGGACTATGCACTAAGTGAGGCAGTGTGGTTGTGCATGTCGTGCAGGTATGGTGAGTGACCAGTATGACCGACGGAGTTTAAAAGGGGTTTAATTGTTGACGACCATCTAGCTGGAGCATCTGTTAACAAAACAGCAACAATATGCAGTAATACAAGGCAAAGCATCAAAAGTCATAACCGCATACATAGTACACGGTAGAACAGGGTCAGCGAAGCATAATAGTGTCAAAAGACGAAACTGCAGAATAGGGACCGTCGGATCTTGAAGCGTATTGTGACGTGAAGAACAACTACAGATAAAGTGACTACACAATTTAATCAGCACTTAAACGCCCCATTGTCATCTAAAACAATGACACAGAAACTGAATAAAATGGGCATCAATTTTTTTTTCCATTACCAAATCCCCAATAACAAACATGAATGCTCAAATGTGATGTGGATGGTGAAATGCTCACAAAAACTGGACGTTGGAGGACTGGCAACATGTCGTTTGATCGGACGAGGCACCCGTTATCCTCTTCCCCATTACTAGACGCGTGTTTGTCTGTCGAACACTCTCTGAAGCATACGATATGAACTGTGTCCACCCAACAGTCAAACATGGTGGCTCTACTATGGTTTGGGGTGATACATCATGGTATTCGACAGCCCGCCTTATTACATTGCACGGTAGGGTCACAGCAGCAGTGTATATACAATTCTTGTGTAAACAGATCCACCCAATGGTTCACATCTTATTTAGGTGGAGGCTGTGTTGAAAGAAAAACGAAAACAGTTTTATAAGTTTTTCAACACCCTTGGAAATCTATTTTTTGAAGCAAGCATTGCTGTTGGAAATACAAGGGGATTATACTAGAGAAAGACAGCTGCTGAAAGCGATGGACAAAAACCATCTTTAAACTCTGTAAATATACCAACCAACCTACTGACCTGCAAATAAAAACTACTTAATCTCATTTATTTTTCTGTAGTAAAAGGCCGATACTAAGATTACCTCAAAGCTGTATCAAACTTTAATCTACCGTCAGACCATTCTCCCACCTATCGTAATTACGTTCATTACTTAGGTACTTAATTGTTGCAGATCTCCAACACAATGTAACAATCATTCTAAATGGGTAGAATTTTAAAGAATATTAGATGAAAAGTCACGCTTGATATACCACTCAAAACTAAAGGTTCCATTTTAAATCCATTTGCAGACTTAACTAAAGCCATCAAACAAGCTGCGTGGTAAGCAACGTCTGTTTCGCCTCGACACGATAATTTCTATATTTGTAAAACAAAAATTTGTTGCAAAGCGCAGGCTTAGAAGAGGATCAAATGATAAACTAAATGCATTAAGTTATATGAAGGAGCAACCAATCGGAAACTGCTTTAGCATATCGTCTTTCATGGGGGTAACAGATTATTTACTCTGGAGAGCAAAAAGAAGACCCCAGCAACTACAGCAATATATTTTAACTACTGAAAATGCCAAATCACTTTATTTTCCAACCATTTCAAAGAAACATTTACACCATTATGCAGCTAAAATTACATTCATAAATACTTTGACATATCCTTTTAAATAATGTTGCCTAGTAAGAAGGTACAAGTAAACTAAATAAGAAAGTCTATGTTCACCGAAATGAAAAAAAATGTCGAATATGATCTAATAACAAGAGAAGTCTTTGAATATTTACTAGAAATCTGCGTAAAATTGATCACATATACAGGGTACGGTGCTTCAAGCCATACACTCTTTAGAAAAAGTCATAACCTCAAAATAGACGGGCTGTTGCGAACAAGTGTAGAGTACAACCGAAGAGCAGCGATTATAGAAAGTCTTTGGTGACTGAAATAGTTCAGTTCTTTGGGTACCCCAAATTAACTGTAGATAGAAATTGTGGTTTCGGAAAGGCGATATGTATTTCAGCATGATGGTACACCACGAGCCATTTAGTCCAAAACTGGTTATCGAGTAAATAGACATGTTCTGGCCTCCATTTAAACTTCCTTGACTATTATGTTTGGAGCGTAGTCAAAAGGGTTACTAACAAGTTCAGACATCTTAATGTGGCACCTTTGCGTACAGCAATCGAAGCAGCATTTCCCAATATAGACGGCGTTGTTTTACAGAGAGCGCGCAAGCGCTTCAGACTAAGGATGGTCATTTTACTCTGCACAGGTCACATAACTGATATGTAAAAGAATTTTTTGTAATTTATATTTTTTGTTTAAAAAAATTTAAAAAAAATGTTTGATTTGTCCTGATTTAAACGCCGTACCCTATATATGGACTGAGCCAAAGTCACAAAAGTTAGTGGGGCCTTTTTTAAAAATTGAGCGTAGCAGGAATATCTAAATTTTTACGGTTTCAAGGGAATTATGAGTAGGTAGATCAGGAGTTCTGCAAAGCATGCAATGAGTTAAACGACGAGATATGATTTCCAATCAATTGATTTCTGATAATTTGTTGCCATTTTGGCAATTGAATTTGACCCGTAGGAATGGCTTATTGGAAGTAGTAAAAGTTTAAACATGATATTCAGTAACGCTGGAAATGTACGTAAACGTGTAACAGATGATCAAACTATGTTTCTGAGGGGAGTCCATTACGAAAAAATCAAAATATTATTGCATAATATTGAAGCTAGTGCTAAGATTCTGTCATAAAAAACTTTGTACATTTTGTTCGATTTTTGCTTGTTTTTTAAGGAGTTGTGTAGATGATGCACTCTTTTGTAGATGATTTAAGAACAAAACTTCTTTTAGTTTCTCATATTAAATTTGAAATTACGCTTATGGTAATGACACTAATCCAGTGGCGATACCTATGAAATAAAATTCAATTTAAGAAAAACTAATAGGGTCGATTTCAAGTAAATTGGTTTGCTAGAAGTTGTCAAAATGATCACTATACTCATTTGTATACTTACTTAAGGTAGCAGATAGGTACTCCTATGCGATCCCGGCATGGAACAGACCTATTACAGGGACGCGACCCTGCCTTATGCGAGCAATGATTTGCCCCTACCTCCACTTCTGGGGGAAAATCATTTCCTACCCTTTACACCTACCCATCTACCCTACCTACCCCATCCCTTACCAAACTCGCCAACACGCAATGGCAAGCGTGGCGTTTTAATGCCAAATACCCCTCATTCTCTTTAACTATGGTAATGTCAGTATCCAAAACAAAATTACTCCAGGTGGGTAGAGCTCAAAGCTCAGAATCCCACACTGATCTTTCATTTTGTCTCAAGGATTCTGGGGGGGGGGGGACAAGACACTGATACATAAGAAGAAATGTTCACTCCTGGTAGCCACCTATAACTGCAGATCCCTACTAGATGATTCACAACTATACGATCTGGAAAACGAAGCAAGTAAAATTAATTGGGACGTATTGGGACTTGCAGAAGTAAGGAAAAAAGGAGAAAGCTATATCACTCTACCATCAGGAAATGCACTAATGTATAGCGGCCATGAAAGCGACAGTCAAAGAGGAGTAAGTTTCCTTGTTAAGAAATCAATAATACCAAATATTATTAGCTTCAAAGGAATATCTGAACGAGTAGCGTATATGATCATAGAAACATCAAAGAACTACCGCATAAAAATAATACAAGTTTATGCACCTACTTCGGCATATACTGACGAGGAAGTTGAAATATTATACGAGGACATTATAAATGCGAGGAAAGAGGGAATGTCTAATCTTGATATAGTCATGGGCGACTTCAATGCGATTATAGGACATATAAAGAGGAGGAAGAATACATCGGAAAATATGGATTGGGCGAAAGAAACCCAAGAGGAAATATGCTAGCAGCTTTCTTGGCAGATCAAAATTGTACGCCATGAACACCTTTTTCAGTAAAAAGCCCAGCGCAAGTGGACGTGGATAAGCCCAAATGGGCAGACCAAGAATGAAATTGACTATATACTCTCATCCAAAAGTTAAGCATAAACGATGTCACAGTCTTAAATTCATTTAACACGGGAAGCGACCATCGGCTCGTAAGGGCAAAGGTTACTGTTCAAAAGTTTAACAGATATAAATATAGATATAAAAGAACGATAAATGCCCAGACACTCAAACAAAACAGGAAACCTATCAAAAGTACATACGACAATCATTGCTATTAAAGGAATATAATGACAACAATCTAAACCAAATATCTCGTGATCTGACACTAGCATTAACAGAAGCGTCGGAAAAATCACAAAGACGACATGCCAAAAGATAAATAAAATTACTCAACAAACAAAACAAAAATAGAAGAAAGAAGAGAGTTATATAAAGAAGGAAAATATGCAACTGATGAATATCGAGAAGTGAGAAAAGAAGGAGGCGTATGATAAGAAAAGATTTAGAAAAATTCTATGAAGAACAAATAGAGCAAGTAATAGAGGACAACAAAAGCATGAAGTGCCTGAAAAGAAGATATGGGAAACGAGAAATCATTGTAGTGAAAGACTTCGCCGGAACAGAAATAAGAAACACAGACGAGATCCTAAAAACTACGGAGAAATACTATAAAACACTATATAGGTCGCACATTAACCAACCTGAGGGGCCAAAAGAGAATTCTAAAATAGTAAATGTAGGATCTGAGGATATGCCGGAGATCAGTGAAGATGAAATTATGCATGCCCTACAGACGATGAAAAACAATAAAGCGCCGGAAGATGATAATATAATAATAGAAATGATCAAAGAAGCCAAATAAATAGTAATCCCCAAGCTAAAAATCCTATTAATATGTGCCTACAACAAGAGAGAATACCAGATAACTGGGATAACGCCGTGATAGTAATTTTGTTTAAAAGGGACGCATTACTATTACAAAATTACCGCCCTATCAGCCTACTTTCTCAAATGTATAAATTGTTAACAAAGATCTTGACTAACAGATTATCACAAAATTAGATGATTATCAGACAGTAGAGTAAGGAGCTTTCAGAAAGGGATGTGGTACCTGTGACCATTTACTAACTGTTAAAATTCTAATCGAGAAATCCATCGAATATAACCTGCCTTTATTCATGGCTTTTATTGACTATGAGAAGGCGTTTGACTGCGTTGAACACTGGGCAATAATGAAGCAACTTAATTGTGCTAGAATAGATTCCCGATATACAGCACTGATAAGTAATATATACAAACACGCTACAGCAACAATTAAATTACATGCATATAGTAATAAATTCTCAATTGATAGAGGTATTAGACAAGGAGACACAATGTCTCCAAAATTATTTAATTTGGCACTTGAAGGAATATTTAAAAATCTGGACTGGTCAAATAGGGGTATTAATGTAAATGGGGAAAAAATGAATCATTTAAGATTTGCCGACGACGTAGTTCTATTTGCAGACAACAAAGACGACCTACAAATTATGACAAACGAATTAGAAAACGTCTAAGAAAATAGGTCTAAAAATAAATTTGAATAAGACGAAGACAATGTGTCTTGAGAACCCACAAATAAACATAAATGGAACTATCCTAGAAAATGTCAACGAGTATATATATATCTAGAACAAACTGTAACATTAAGGAAGGAAAACAGAGAATACGACATAGATAGAAGAAGACGTCTGGCGTGGGCAGCTTTTGGAAAGCTAGCTTATATTTTAAAAAACAACAAAATACCCCAACGCTTGCGAATGAAGGTATATGACCAATGTATACTTCCCATAATGACATACGGCGCTCAAACATGGACATTAACGAAACAAGTAAAAACAAAACTGGAAGTCACTCAGCGAGCAATGGAGAGAGCAATGATTGGAATTACAATACGAGACAAAAAAAGAAATAAATGGATAAGAGATAGAACTGGGGTCGCGGATGTAGTGAAAAGAGTGACGAAATTGAAATGGGAATATGCAGGACATACAGCTCGGATCAAAGACAGTAGGTGGAACGTTAAAATCCTCCAATGGAGATCATGGACAGGCAAGAGACAGCGTGGCAGGCCAATAATGAGATGGCAAGACGACATTAAGAGAGTAGCAGGACTGCCATGGATGAGAGTCGCACAGAATCGCGCTACATGGAAGAATTTGAGGGAGACCTATGCCCAATACTGGGCGCAATGAGGGTTAAAGAAGAAGATACTTACCTCTCCAAATTATATGTAATGAATTGACTAGATCAGACATTGTGTACACGATGTGCCTTCACAAAGGTTGAATATTTTTAATCAGTTTAAAACGTAATTGACTACGGTGATAATGACCACAGCTGATCCAATAAAAATTCTTTTAACTAATAAAATATTGTAATATGAAAGCCATACATATTTTTTTAAAAGTAATAATAAATCACATTAGTAATTTAATACTATTTAAAGTTAAAAGAAATTATGCACTTTTAGTGTTTTTAGGGAATTGGCTTTTTTATATTTGGAATTCCAAGGCAGTAGCTGTTTGGTCTCTTCTTTGCATGGGCGTTAATATCCGCTATTCGAGAAACATTGCAACCGGACGTCCTAGGACCAGAAACGATTTTATTTTGAAAGAAAACTTGGCAGCTCTTTCCATTATGGATGTAGAAGTCATAGCCAAGAGCAAGGTAAAGAAAGTCATTTTTCAGATTCTATTTCTGAAGAACTAGAATAAATAGCTTAGAATTGAAATCTTTGCATGGAATAGAATTAATGCAGAGCAAAGAATGGACTGAGTTACTTTTTGATTAAGTTGAGGTTTCTGAAAATTTTTAAGTTCGTTTACATTTGCATTTCTATTTAGTTTAATGTTAGCTTAGCAGTTTTGCATATAAGTTTTAGTAGATATTTTGTTAGTTTAGAGTTAGCTAAACTTTACATTTTAGTTTTGTCTAATCTACCACATTATGCTGCAAATTGATACCTTTATAGTTATAACTTATTCAGGGGACATTTTCCGAGACATTATTCACATTTGGTCACCTTAATTTGTTACGGCAGTTTTGTAAAAAACAAAATTTTGTGCGTAATCAAAAGCGTTTATAAATATTATAATAACCCCCTGGGAGGCGAGTCTCTGAAAGAACTATGGACAAGAGCGACGCCGGAACAGCACGTAGACATCCAGAGAGCTCTTTGCGTGTCGAGAAGAAAGATTTCACTAATGTATTCGGCGTGTCGACGCGGAGCTGCGAGGTTTTTAGATTAAGTTCAGAGGTATTTAAACGTATGAGGAACGGCGAAACGATATTAGAGCAGCACTCAACTTTTCTTATATAAACGGAGTTGATTATCTACCACCAACAAGTTTGTTTTGTGCAAGACAGTTGTCCCTCCGCTCATGATGAACGCAACTCCACTTTGGCTATAAAAACGTACATCACAACTTCCATAGAAATGTGGAAATATAAAAGTTCGTCTCTGAAAATGCTTAAAATATATATTCAATCGTTCAGATATACGGCACCACAGATCACGTCAAGTGATTTATGTATGGTACCTCCACCTCTGTGAATTCGACAACTATGTCTCCGTTATAAGTATCCGAAGATTTTGTCTTCTTTGTGAAGAGTTACAGAGGAAGCCCATACGACCCACCAATAACTAACACCAGATCATATCAAAAATACTAAGGTTAAGGGTTGCATTCGAAGTTCTCTTTAGTAAAATCAACGTCAACGTCAACGTCAGGAAACAATTGCAGTCAGACATAGTTTTCGTAATGATTTAAATGTGCGAAGAACAGATTTAAGGAGACAGCATTAGTTAATTAGTTAATACATTGTAAAAATTAATAATGCATGTATATACCAAAACATAGTTAAGTAATAAAAAATAATTTAAACATAAACCGAGTTAGTTATAATATAAAAAATAAATGAACACTACATTAAAAGTATTTTAAAGAACCATTTTATGTATTTGTCTGCCTATATGTCTAGCTAATAACTCAAAACTTGTTTAATAGTTTTTAGGGTTTGATACACAAATAGCTGAGATAAACGCTTACATGACTCATTCTAGTATTGTCAATCATTTTTAAATCAATTTTTATTTCAAACTTTGACAATTGCCAACTCTTAATTCATGTCAGCAAGTTAATGTGTTTAAAACTACAAAATATTTAGGGAATATAATTACATTGTATGAGGTAATAATAGTTAATGTCAATTAAAATATTTTCAAAATAAACAAAAAAGTGCTGCTGTTACAGACTAATTTCAATTTTGAGTTTATTCTTTATTATCCGTATTGTTTTCTTCTGCAGAAGAAACTGGTGCTTCTATTTCATTTGGATGTTTATTTCCTTCGGTTGATTGAACTTGATCTGGACTTTGTTCTGTAGCAACTATTTTATTTTCCTCTGGCGCAGTTTCTTCTCTACTGTTCATTTGTTCGTTTCCAGGAAGCTGATCTTGAGGAGCTGACTGGTCTCCTCAGGAGGAACTTGTCCGCTTGTTTCCACTTTTTCAGGTTCTGTCTGGGGTTCTCTATTGTCTGCTTGGGCACTTTCGACCACTTGTGGCGCGGCAGCAGGTCCTCCTTCAACAGCAGTTGACGGCGCTTCCGTGGCTACCTGCACATCTTTCTTCGCCTTTTTGCCTTTCCTGCGCCTTTTCGGCTTCGGCGGCGGCAACACTGTGTCAGGATAGTAGCTCATATAGCGGTCCCTCATTTCCACGACATCGATCTTCTGCCTTTTGCCTGAAGCTTTTCATGATTTCACCTAGCAAATCCGGATCCACTTTCTTCATTTTAAACTTTTTGGCCTTCGCTTGGAAGTCCTGTTTTGCCATGGGTTCTGTCGGCAACTGCAAAACAAAATGACTGGGGCAAAACGACGCTCATTGGTTGTTATATCTATAGGGATTACCCGAAGTCTTTTTGAAACTTCTTCTTTTTCGCCATCTTCGCTAAAAATCTTGCCCGCTCAAACAGGAGCTTTATTGTGTCTGGCCCGTTGATCTTGTAGTTTCCTATAATTCCGCCTATTGTGACGTGTTTATTTTTAGCTAGTATTTTTTTCCATAGCTGCCAAGTAAAGGAAAGGTTACTAAGTGGATGTGGAGAAAGATGTAGATTACCGGAACAAAGTCTTTATCGACGTACACATTTTCTAAACTTAAGAATTCCAATGATTGATTAACGTTAAATATTTTGAGTAAAGATAGTGCTTGCGGCGGAGTAATAAAGTTATTTCCTAGGTAGGCACTTATTATTGATTCACATTTTAATATTCCGAATCGGATGCTCGCTAAAGACTGACGAGCAAGTCTGAAATAATTAAGAACAATTGTTGTAAACACAGAACATTACTTTAACTTTTTTACCGATTACTGCTCATGTCTAAATGCTCTAGAGTATTTGTTTGTTTTAAATATTTCATAATGGGAAGTACTGCTTCTCTCGTTCCTATTCCGTTCCAAGCCAAGTTCAAGGTTCTAACTGACTTATTTAGTGTCAGTGAGGCAAATAATGCTTTGTTTCCTAAAAATGGATATTATCACTATCAAACAGGTATTTTCTCAACATTTAAAGGACCCTATTATATTAATTATTACATTTATGATGTATGCATTGACGTTTATTTTTATGTCTGCTTTTAATTGTATAAAATATGATAAAATCCATAAAATAATGTAATTTATAATAATAGGATATTAAACTATGGTATGATATAGCGATATAAAACCATTGAAAAATCTGTATCAAATACAAAGTGATCAACAATACTAGTCGCGAAGTATTTGCTTATAATTTTTTACATAACTAACCGATGTTCAAGATTTAATAAAGTTTTATTCAGCATAATTAGAGGTTTATGTTAACAAGTTTTTAAAATGTGAATTAACGAGTAACAAGATGGCACAGCCTATTTTTAAAAGTCTCGTTTGCTGCTTGAAGGGTATCTCTTCCAATGGCTAAAACTTTATTTTTTATAGCTATTTTGAGATATTTTAGTGTCTTTGGAGGCCCTTTGTAGACGCTATCCTTCAGGTATCCCCATAGAAAAGTCACATGGATTTATGTCAGGGAATATAATGGCCAATTAATTCCATCACCAACAAAATTATCGAAATCTAGGCCTATAACTCGGGTTTCAAAATTATTCAAAAGTGTGAAAGAAAAACCGGAGTGCGATGAGGACTCGCACGCTTCTGCATCAACCAGTAATCGTTATTATTATTCATCTTTGAGCCGTAATCCTTTTTATTAACTGTAGACTTTAATCGTTTTGTTATTTCTGCATAATTTCCCATATCTTGGATAAAAATAGGAGCAGGATTTGAGGTTTTATTAGTTATCGTTTTCGTGTCGGACATTAGTACGTCTTGGGATAATAAACAGGAAAATTGATTTGTTTGACCGAATATATTGCTACTTGTAAATCATTTACTTTTTATTCTCATGGTGACGTTTGAGCTTTTGCTGTCTATATTCGTTTGTAATTATTTAGTTTTTAAGGTTTATATGCATAAAACTCGTAATCCGTGTCACGGTGATGGCATAATAAAGCACTGTTGCGGTCGGCAAAACTGATAGGAGGTACAAAATTAGTGGAGCTTGGACATTAATTTTGATTATTTGGTATAATTTGTTGTTATATTTACGCTACGGGTGGGGCTAATAATTGTTGTGAGTAGTAAACACAGTTGTGGACCACAGCGGCAAAGTATACGTCTATCCACGTACCCAGTCGCCTTAAAAATCGGGGTCGAAGTCGCTGCATGGCATGGTGTTGAGATTATAATATTGTTGGTAAAAGTGTATTTTCAAATGTTAGGTTTAATAGAATATAATTATTCTTATATACAATTTAATTGTATTTATCAAGGTCACCAGGATCACACACTATCACAACTAGATGTCTGCATGCTACTCTTTTTTCTCCTCATTGATGTGTGAATATACGTAAATATTATATTAAAGTGTATGAATGTAATAAAAATTGAAAATATTAAATAAATTATAAAAAATTGATTACTAAAGCCTGGATGTTTAGGGAAAATGCCTACAAATGCTTATTTTGACTATTTTTATTTATAAATGCCTTTTTTGCTTATAACAGTTTGCCTATTTAGTCACATAAATTTGGTTTTTCATAGAATAAATAGCAGCAACAAAAATCCCATCTCATTATTACCTACGTTAATTACTTGTTCCTTGGTAAGCTGTTAATCCCTTACCGAGAATTCGATCTGAAAATGTATACCTACTTTAGTATTAATACCTACTTTATTTGGTGCTTTGCATTAATTGTCATTCATTCTTACAAGAAGATTTGTTTCTGCGACAATGTCGAAAGTGCGTTCTTCTGTCACCGACAAACTAAATAAATTTGAGCGAGAGTTTGGATGTGATATTTTTTCAACTGATCGTTCTGTGCTTTTTTTGTAAAACCTGTGAGAAACCTGTGCATTTCGAGAAAGTATTTTGTTGCACTGAAAGGCTCTTCCATAAAAGAGCAATTGAAAAGTGGCCGCCTCAAAAACTCCGTTACTGAAAACGCTCGTTTTTTTTTTAAATAAATATAATTGCCAGTTCAATAAATACTTGTTATTCGTGACATCGATATTTATAGCTAATTAAACAATAACAGAAACTTATTGCTAGGACAATGATTATAATGTTAATAAGATTTGCATGTTTATCTGATCTTGCTTTAGTCGTTATTCACTATCGGGTTCGGAAATACACAAGTCTTGAGGAAGTTTGCGCTTGAGCCTGTGGTGTATGTTTTGTCTACCGATATTGTAGTAGATTGCGCCATCGCACTCGCGGATGTTTTTAAAGAATTTGCTTAAACTTTCACTGATAAAATCTTGAACTGTAGGCATTTCAAGTTCATGGTGGAGTTGTTCGTTCCTGATGTACCATGGTGCGTTTACTGCTATTCCGAGAATTTTGTTTTGAAGACGTTGAGTTTTTTTGAATGTTGGATTTTGCTATGTTACTCCAGATCGGTGAGGCGTAGAGAATCAACGGTCTTATTATAGATTTGTATATCAGGGTGGCACATTTTGGCTTAAGTGAAGATTTCCTATTTATGATAGGATACAATTGGGCTAATCTCGCGTATGCTTGGTTTAGTTTGAGGTTTATATGAAGTTTCCATGTGAGTCGTGTATCAAGAAGTATTCCTAGGTACTTGACTGCAGCATCAGTGGGGTTCCATGAAATAATGTTTTGGTTGATTGTGAGGTTAGGGTTTACGATGCGTCTTAGCGAGAATATTTTTGCTTGTCATTTGCTTGGATTGATTTGTATGTTCCATTTGTTATACAACGAGCATAGTTGGTGAATCGTATTCTGTAGTTGACTGATAGCTAGAGTGAGATCGGTGTGCTGGGTTCAGACAGTTGTGTCGTCAGCGAAGGTTGCTAATATTGCTTTAGTAGGCGGAACGTCAGAAGTGAAGATGGAAAGTAGTAGCTGTCCTAGCACGCTTCCTTGCGGGACACCAGCTTTGATTGTTTTCGATTCAGAAATTGCGAAATTGATGCGAACAGCGAAAGTCCTTTCTTTAAGAAAAGAGAAGATTATTGCTTTAATGTAGTTGGTTATTCGGAGATTAATGATTTTGCTTTTCAGACCTTCGATCCAAACCGTATCGAAGGCCTGGGCGATGTCAAGGAGGACTGCAACTGTATAATTTTTGTTTTCAAACCCTTCTTCTATTGTTTCAGAGATCCGCTGTAGCTGATGTAGAGTCGAATAAGTTTTTCTAAAGCCAAACTGGAACGGTGGTATTACTTTGAGAGGAGTTAGTTCTTTCATTAAGCAGGAATATATGATAACGTTGGCAACAAGCTTATTGGCCTGTAAGTGTCAATTTTCTTTTTGCCTTTTCCCGGCTTAGGGAATACTAAGATGTGTGCATGCTTCCACGGGGGAAATAACCTAGTCGGAGGCATGCGTTATATACAGTTGCAAAATAAGCTAGGTTTTTTGAGGTAAGGTATTTAAGCACTAAATTTGTAATGAGATCTAGCCCAGGTGATTTTTTAATTGGAAGATTGTCAGTTAGGGTTTTGATTTCATGAGGGGTGGTGGCGGATATCGTTTCAGTTATTACGGGTTGATTGGATTCAATATGGTTAATTATATAAACAAAGTGGTTTGGGAGACAAGTAGATTAGGAAGTGAACACGTTTTCATAATAGTCCGCAAAGGCTGCTGATTTTTCAGCATCTGCGTCGTAAGGTATATTAGCTGCTGTTATTGTTGGTAATTCCTCGCGTTGTTTTAATATACGTTTTGTGACTCTCCACATTCCATGGTCATTTAGTTCCAAGTCTTTAATGTACCTTTGGTAATTGGAGATTCGCAGTTCGTCCAATACTTGTTTTAATCTATGGGTAATTTGATTTAATAGACGTTTTGAGTCCTGATTACGATTTCTTTGCCAATCACGCCTAGCTTGACTTTTTTTTCTTAATTAAGTCAGTTACTTCTGTGGGAAAGTGATGGTTATTGTGTTTGTAGTTGCGTTTGTTAGCTTGCGTTGCTTGACGAGCGCTGGCTGAAATTGTAGCTGTTAATTTGTCTATTGCGTTGTCTATATCTTCTTTGTTATTCAGACTGGGTGGGCACTTTAGTTGGTTGTTGAGGATGTTTTGAAAGTTCTCCCATTTAATTATCCCAGTTGTAAGTCGTGGTGGAGGCTGTACTATTTGGGGAATGCAAGTGAATGATATGACAACCGGTAGATGGTCAGAGTCAGGTTCGTCTATTACATTCTGATGTATTTGCTTATCAAAGTTCTTTTGTAGCATTATGTCTAATATGTCGGGTAGGTGATCAGAGCGGTAAGGGTAGTATGTTTATCTCTCAGGAGTTGTTATTTGAAAGGAATATTTTGTTGCGTAGCCTTCCATTTTGATTCCTTCGGGGTTGTTTGCTCGACAGCCCCATAGTTGGTTTTTGGAATTTAAGTCTCCTATCATCAGTAGTGGTTCGGCTGAGCGGAATGTGGCTTTAAAATCTTCTTTGTTTAACTTCTTATTGGGTTGACGATAATCACTTATTATTGTGAGATACAACTCGCTGAGTTTGATTTTGATTCCTATTGTTTCAAGGGTTTGATTGGGAGGGTTGGGGATAGGGTTATGGATAATTTTCTTATTAATAAAAATTGCCACTCCTCCGGCTGCTTTACGAGATACTCTATCGTTGCGATACACATGATATCCAGGTATTTTTAACGTGTCTGTTTCGGATAGGTGAGTTTCCGTTACGCAAACAATATTGATGTTATATCTGGCTAGGAATGCTATAAATATTAATATCTAGTTTAAGATGCCATTAGCGTTTCAGTTAAGGATTGATAATTTTTCTATATTTTCGGAGTCCTATAGTCCGTTGAAGAGTAGGGGGAGAATTGTGTTGGTGATGAATTTTTTTAATTTGAGGAAGGAATGGAGTAAGCAGATGCAAAAAAGATTTGATCAAGTTATTTATGTTAGAGGAGTCTATCAAAGTGGTTGGTTGATTGGGTGTGTTAAGATTGGTAGTTGGTGTTGTAGAATTTCGAACTCGGTCAGCATATGTACGATTAGGAATGGTTCGGTTGTCTCTATTAATTCTTGAATAAGAGTGGTTGTTGCTATTGTTGGCTGTCATTCGTTTACTCATTAGTTGTAAGTGGTGTTGGCATCCGCGATAACTTGCTGGGAGCGGGCCTCCGCAGTTGGCGCACTTTGGTAGATCTTCGAGTTTTTTCGTACATTGGCGATGTTGGTGATCGCCACCGCATTTCACACAACGATGATCTAAAGTACAATAATTTTTAGTGTGACCGTAGTTTTGGCAACGATAGCACTGTGGGGTGTTTGCTGTTTTTTTACGGAGTTCAACTATAACTATGGAATTGAAGAGACTTTTAGAGCATAAATCTTTTTAGTATCTTCGTCACTGGTGAGATCCACTGCACAAACTGATAGTGGCTGTTTATTTTTGGCCAGGAGGCGTGTAACTTTGATAATTGGCACCATTTTTCTGAGTTCGTCGAAGATTTCTTGTTTGGTTAAAGATAAAGGAACGTTTTTAATGTTTTGATATCTTCGGTTAATTCCATGTGGTTTGTGGCGTTATGTAGATAAATAGGAGGTATTTTTGGTTTTGTTGTCGGAGCTTTAGTTTTGTCATTTGATTATCATTATAATTTAGATTATCAGTTTTATTGCTCTCGAGATTAGTTAGAACGCTGAATTTATTTTGTGTTGTTATATTTGGAATCCATGCATAACTTTTTTGCACTTCATTAATTGGAGGTGTTAGCGAGTCAAATTTACGCTTATTTTGCGTTTGAATTTCCATAGGCGTGGTATTGTTTAGTTTTTCAGTTATTTTGGTGTATAAAAATAACTATTTACAGTATAAGTTGGTAATTGAATATTTAAATGTTAAATAAATAAGTACGCCTGATCTTTAGGCTGCGGCGATACCGCAGGTAAAAATTAGCTCGTACACGTCCACTAAGTTTCAATGCGCGGGCCGAACTGAAAACGCTCGTGTCAACATTCAATCGACAATCTGAGTTTTCGTTTGACTTATGTAAAGCCTTTGTGAGTGCTAAAATTCCGTTATGAAAATTACAAAATCCGTCATTGCGGTCATTTTTCGAAAAGCATGTCAAACAAAATTTGCCAAATGAATCAATGCTCAGGAAAAATCTCGATAGAGCTTACGAATCCGCAATGGATGAAATGTGGAGAAAGATGAAAGACAAGAAGATTTGGATATCAATAGATGAGGCAACAGATCCTTCAGGAAGGTAAGTTAGAAATTGCAAACTTTAGCTTCTCTGTATCAATACAACCTGATTTTGCAGGCACATCGCCATTGTAAGTGTTGGATCTTTGAAGCTAAATCAATCATCTAAAATTTATTTATTAAATACCGAATCTCTTGAGAGGGCAAATAGCAGAATAGAAAATTTAAGAAAACATCTTACTAGCTGTAATTCTTGTAATTGTTTTTTTCTAAATATTGTATATTTAAAAATCTGGTGTGAACATCACACGACTTTCCTTATCCTATGATTTGGGTAATTCTGGCAAAAGTCCTGGGCTTCAATTTTGTTTTCCAGTTCCTATTTTACCAAGTTTTACTTTAAATTCATGTTTATCTCGTGATAACGAATCATTTTTATTCTCATGAATTTTTTGTATCTTCAACCGTTTAGATTCACGACCGCTTTGCGACCGATTTTGCGACCTTGTGACCAAACAACTCTGCTGATTTTTACCAAAAGCTTCGCACTGCGTCCCCTACTTACAAGTAACTTGCATTCCAAATTTCAAGTCTCTAGCTCTTACGGTTCTCGAGATATCCTGTTTACTGACAGACTGACAGACAGACAGACACACACACACGAACCAATGGCCCAAACCAATTTTTTTGGTGTCCTGAGGCTATAATTCGCCCAGAAATGTGATAGGTCAAATTTCCGCCGATTATATTGCTTTCCTTATTATAGGATGAGGAAAGTAAAAATGCAGTCTACATGATAAATTGTATAATAAGACCACTGAAATAACAACGCATATTAAGTTTTTTAAAATGCCTATTTAATTTTTTAAATTTGCCTGCCTATTTTAATGATTTTTAGAGCCTAAATCCGCGCTTTATTGATGACATTATAATAGTTTAAATTGTGTAGTAAATCAATTTCTCTAAATATTTTTGATGCATATTTTATAAAGCCAGTACTTTTAAATTCTACGAAACAAATTAGAAACGGCAATAATTATGATAATATAATTGAAATTGATTATTACCTGGCCCAGTGCAAAGGCTGTTCCATGACAAATCTAAATTCTCAATGCAATTGTTCGCTTCTACTATTCTAGCCAGACTAAACGCCCCATCTTCTCCGATGTTGTTGTGGCTCAGATTAAGCGTGCAGATGGATAAATTCTCACACAACGCGTCTTCCATGGCAGCTATACCCTCGTCACCTAAATTGTTGTAACTGAGATCCAACTCTAACAAAGTTAATGTGGCGTGCAGTCCACTGCATAAATTGCTAATTCCTGGAAGTAAAAGCAAGTAGCGTTATTTATAGATAATGTTCGTACACAAAAACCTTCAGCTCTAATGTTGCATTGCCGCAGATTCAGCAACCATATTTTGTCGTTGTTTTTGAGCACGTCAGCTAACTTCTCAACGCTTGCAGGTGTCAGCCAATTTTCTTCGAGGATTAAGTGTCCTACGAACTCGTTGTGGCTCAATGCTGCCCCAATAGCCCTAATTTGTTTTTCAGAAAGGCCGTAGAACTGTAAATGGCACTATAGTCATTTTCTTAAAAAGTACATCAAGGACACCTTTAAATTCAACTGAGATGTGGGTAAGGACTTCAGAACTCGTGCGATCGGGACTATCCCCAGTTCCTTGCACGATGCTTTATAGACTTCGCATCCAACATTGTCAATTACAGTTTCTGGCTCTATAAAAATGTCAATATAAAAGTTAGGGTTAATAGTTTATATCGTTTTATTGGCAATGTATGTACAATGTTTTATTTATTTATTTTTTGTTATAATGTTGAGCTCTACATGATCTATTCTGCCTTGCTATCTCAGTCCTCCCTCATTTTTTCGAAGGCCACATAATATCATCTTTTGAAAATTTCTGTAGTTTGCTAGCAAAATACGGTCTCAAATGCTTTTTGCCCTTTATTGAACTAAACGTTTTACGAGGAGAATTTTTTAATGAAATAAACAAAGTAATAAACAGGTGAAGTAATATTCAGAGAGTATAAACAATAAGACAGAATATACCAATTAAATTCTAACAATTTATTTCTAACGGCTAAAGAGATATAAAGTTTAACAACGCGTTGTCTGTACTTTTATTCTGTCCGTTTTATGCTCATCAAATGCATTAGTTTGTCCAGTTGAAAGTGGTATTTTGTTGAGCTGATGGTTCACCTTGTGGAAGCAGCTCTTCCAATAGACCTTAAAACTGTTCTCTAGTGAACCTGATCTTGCTACCATTACAGATTACATGTCTCATCATTAATAAGTAATCTTTTAAGGAAAGGTTCTCCCTTATTTCGCCAAAGAAGCAAAATATGGATAAATAAGTTGCTTTCTGTCAGCTGATGTGGAACTTATATTTTAGGACGATTGATGTAGTGTAGTATTATTATCTACCCTTATTCAGGGAATGTTTAAAGTATATACCAATTTACTAGCAGTATATTGTGAATTTTGGCCAATCATAGCCTTGATGGAGCCCATATCTGCGTATATATTTGATTAAACGGCCCGGATGTTTATTTTTTATGTTAAAATTATTATCTTTAAAATTCCTAAATTAAGTACAAACTGCCAGAACACTAAATGGCAAAAAACTCCATTTATTATATTTAAAAGTCTTTAATACTCCAATTTTAAGAATAATTTTGATTGCGTCTATTTCTACCGCATCTAGTTTATTTGGATCTTTTTCTTGAACTTTGTTATGGTTGTGTTTGCTACCTTTCAAAGTTTACCTATCGCCGACTGACCTTTTTAGCATAATTTTAAAGGTTTCACTTATTCATTTAAAACCAGCCTTGCTTTAAAATTTGATATACAAAAGTTTATTTTAGACTAGGTCTTTTTTATAATTTTATAATGTGTCAATATGGAGTCTTTAATTCACATCCATCTCTACATAACCCGGTTTTTTATTTTTATTTCAGAGGTTTTTTTAATTTACTGCACCTAAGAAGGAAAAGTTAAAACATATTTCAGATTTACTGCAGTGTTCCTATCTATTTTGAATTGTTGCTGTCGAGTAAGTTTCTGTCATATGTATGTCTCGGTAGTTATTTTTTAGAATTTAAAATCTTCTTATTTAAGCACCACAGTAATATATACTTTAGTACTATGTTGTTTATTTATGTGAAAATACAGTGCAAAGAGACCGACCCATATCTATATTTTTTCTTACTTATATTCCCGAGTATGAGAAAGAAAGTTCTGTTAGAGTATTTTGTGCATTATATATTAATATTTACATAAATAATTACGCAACTAAAAATTTACAAAACAATAAACATTAATTTATTATTGACGTTCACTTTATCTCATAGATTAACGACATCATAGCGTTAGCGACATCTTTTTCAGTCATCGTCCAGTAATTGTATAATATATTTCATTTTTATTAAAAAATTACACATAGACTTCTTCACGCATTCAAATATAAATCAAAAGCAATATTTGCGCTTGCAATGTCGTATTAGTTAAAAATGTAACTAAAAGAAAGATATACACGTTTCAAGAATAATTCAAAACTCTAAATGATTCATTTCAAACTTTAGAAAACTTTTTTTATTTATTTCAAGTAATGCACTTAATCTTTAAGATTAACTAACATTTTATTTATGTCCTAAGTTACTAAAGTATTTGTTAGTCCAGCTGTTTCCATTGACCCATCCTAGCTACTGAAACATTTTGCACACATCTCTGGCATGGCTACACTTGCACTATACTCCGCTTTTCACTACACTTTACACTACACTAGCTCAAATGGTTTCGTTCTTTTGAGCCTGTGGAGAAGATCTTGATTGACTAGAAGTTGTAGGGCTTCTTGATTTGGATGTCTATGAAGCCTCTCCTCGTGGCTTCTGGCAAACTTCCTGATTACGTCCTCGATCATCTCCACCTGGAGTTCCCGATGCAGATCCCTGTCTCGCACGTACCAAGGGGCATTTACCATATTTCGTAGAACTCTATTCTGGAATTTCTGGATACAAGAATAATTATTCCTTTTTGTACAGCCCCACAGTTGAATGCTATAAATCCATACTGGTCTTATTACCTGTTTATAAACTAGTACTTTATTTCGGGTGGATAGTTGGGAATTTCTTCCAATAAGCTAGTACATGCTGTTATATCTCAATTTTACTTCGGTTGCTTTCTTTTTGACAGGCTCTTTCCACTTCAATTATGCATCTAGATTTAGGTCTAGGTAATTGGCTGTTCCTTGATGTGGAATTATGTTGTTGTTCAGATTTACTGAAAGGTGGTTTATTTTTCTATTCGTGAAGCTTACATGAGCAGATTTTTCTTCATTAGCCTTTATACGCCACATTTTCATCCACGTATTTATTTCATCAATTGCGCCTTGGAGCTTGGCCGTTGTTTCATCTATATTATCTCCTGTAGCTAATACTGCGGTGTCATCCGCGAACGTAGCTAGTTTAACATTTTCTTTTTCAGGAATGTCACATGTATACAACAGATATAGTACTGGCCCAATAACGCTTCCCTGTGGGACACCTGCTTTTATTATTTTGAGTTCAGAAAGCACGCTTTCCTGCTTAATTTTAAAGGTTCGGTCTGTTAGGTACGAGTCCAAGAGCTGGACATATTGCTTAGGGAAGTATCTTTTTGATTTCATTAGTAAACCCTCATGCCAGACTTTATCGAATGCTTTGGCAATGTCTAAAAATATCGCTGAGCATATTTTCTTTTCCTCGAGTGCTTTTTCTATCACATCTGTAATACGATGTACTTGGTCTACCGTAGAGTGTTCATTACGGAACCCAAATTGATGTGGAAGAATGAGTTGTTGATCGTCAATTATCGTCTTCATTCTTTTTAAAAATAACTTTTCAAACAGCTTTGCTATTATAGGTAACAATGATATTGGTCTATATGAACTTACATCGTTAACAGGCTTTCCCGGTTTGGGTATCATGATAACTTCAGCTGTTTTCCACAAAACTGGGACATGTTGTAACCTAAATGTTGCATTTATCAAGTGTGTAAGTTTCATAATGCCTTTCTTTGGCAATTGTTTAAATATCTTCCCACTGACTAAATCGAATCCCGGAGCCTTTTTTGGGTTAATATTTTTTTTTATTTCTCTAGATACTTCTTTGGGAGTGGTTAATGGAATATCTACCATTCTTGCAGTTGGTTCTGTCTGAGCTTGCATTTGAATTTGTTCTGCGTTTGGTTGGAAAATGTCTTCTAGATAAACTGCGAATGTGTCTGCTTTTTGTTTGTCAGACTTTGCCCAAGACCCATCTTCTTTACGTATCGGTGGAATATGTTTTATTGGTCTGTTAATTCCCTTAGTAGCTTTCCATAATCCGTGTTCAGTACTTTGATCTGCCTTGATTTCTTTAAGGTAGGTATTCAGTGCTTCATTCCTAATTTTTGAATTTCCTTTTGAGTTGTGATGTAAGAGCATTCAACGTATGCTTATTTTCTCTTGTTCTCGATCTCTGCCACGTCTTTCTGGCTCTTCTCTTTTCTTTTATTAAATCTATGATTTCTTTTGGGTAATTATTCCTTGTCGGCTTTCTATTTATTTCTGGTATATTATTCCATGCTGCGCTTTGAATATCCATCATAAATTTCTCTGCTTCATATTCAAGTTGTTCTTTTGTTGAAATTGGTACGTTTAGTAAAATCTTTTCGCTGAGCTCTGTTTTAAAGCCTTCCCAGTCAGTAAACCTATTAGTTAGTGTCGGGTTTAATTCTCTAGTCGCTATTTTTTCCTGTAACGTTAGCAAGATAGGGGAATGGTCAGACATTAAGTCATCACAATCTTGGATCTATATAACATTTGTTGGTATTTTTCTTGAAATATAGAAATCCAGTAGATCTGGGATTTTTGCAGTATCCGTCGGCCAATACGTGGGTCTACCAGTTGAATCCCAACTACCTTTAAGTTCCAAGATTGCCTGATAAAGGTTTTTACCCTTAGCTGTCGTCAATCTCGCCCCCAATGTGTATTTTTAGCATTGAAGTCTGCTCCTAAGATAAATCTTTCACCTAGAGTTTGAAAGAAGTTTATATAATCTTCTTTTTGCAGATTATGTCGAGGTGGGAAGTATGCCGCTGCTACTTAGAAAACATGAATGTATAAAATAACCATACATTTTGTGTCTTTTGTTGAACAAATCAGTATTAAGTGCTCTTTGTAAAATAATAGAAACCTTTAATTTTGACCTCATTCAAGAACATAGGTAAATATGAAAAATGTTAAGAAATTGAGGCTGAAAAAGAGTCGTTCACTTAAAGCAAGTCTAAATCTTATAGGATAGTTTCACAGATACATAGCTTTGAAGTTGTAAAACTATTTTATGTACAAAATAACTGATTGGGAGCCAAAAGGAATTATGTTTGAGGCAACTTATTTTTGATTTGACAATGCAAATCTACAAATAAATATGTCTTTAAAATACCCAGAAAATATTTACAGGATTGCAGTAATATTTGGAAAAATAACGATATATATACTACCCCAGTTTGGTTTGAATATATAATCTACGAAGAAAATGAAATCTGTTTAAAATGAAATATATACTCAATATCATACAGCCAATTTTATAAATTTATTAATTCTACGAATAAGTATCTTCTGCTTTATTTTACTAAAAAGTTGTGAAATTATTTAGAAAATTAAAAGGTGTATTTTGATCCTTTTTAGATACAGAAGAATTTAATTACAATAGTGCTAGTTGATGTATCGTGTGATTTGTCTTCGGGTTGTTACGCTGCCGTCGGAGTTTGGAAACTCCTGACATTGTACCATAACTGCAGTGCATATATTTAGAAGAAAATCTTCTAAAGTTAAGTTACTGTTACAGATAGGCTCGTTGCGGGTAACGTTTTTTTGTTATGTGGTGGTCTGTTTTTTGTCTTTCAAAGCAATAATTCAAGATTTTGGTAAATAAAACCCGTCCTTTCTATTACAATTATTTTTATATTTATAAATTCGCACTATTTGATCCTGAGATTGAGATGATCTCTACGCTTAGAGATACGATTGTTGCCCTACTTATGCAAATAAATTAAAAGCAATTAAATTAAAAAATTACCAGAAAATAATAAAAGCTACAAATAAGACGGTGAATTTAAAATCTCAATTTTAAACAACACATATGAGAGAACAGAAACGGTTGAGCGCTTTGAATAATTAATGCAATATAACATAAAAATATAATATTAATAATGGCAAATTAATTTTCACCTTCATACTCAAATGCTTTGTCGAGGCCCGGATCCTCTAGTGGAGGGAAGTGGTACAAAGGGTGGCGAAATATGGAGCTACTGGAAACCAGAACTTGCGCAAGGCATCGAAACGATGGGGTGTTTTTGTTTAAAAAGTCTTCAGTTTCTATTTCCTCTTCCACTACATGTTGCCCAGCGACAATTTCTTCTTCATCTTCCGAATATAATTCTTCGGATTCTTCTGGACTATCTGTTGAATCCCCGCTTTTATTTTCCATTTTGGTTGTTCAAAAATGTGTCAAAATTGATAAACGATTTAAAGCGAAAACACTTGAATTGTCAATAAATTTGACAATTGGGAAATAATAAGGTTGGTAGTTAAAAAATTGCCTGCAAATCAAATTATTATGTTTATCAGTGAAGTTAAAATATAAATGTAGGTTACGTAATAACATTATTTTTCTTTAAATACTAAGAAATAAACTTGCAAAGCTTGCAACGCATAGCGAAGTGGCGAAGCAGTCTCCAAATTTGAGAACCCTCTAATCTAGCTGATCTTTGACCAATCAATTTCAAAATCACTAGCAACAAGCCTTTTTGGTCACCTGTCGATTGGCGAAAACAGAATTTGGAAATTCCCAGCCGTTCTCGAGTTATTGTTCGGATGGACGGACGGACATACGGACAGACGGACGTACAACATGAAGTTAGTAAGTGACTCCGCTTCGCTTCGTCACTTAATAACAGTTATAAATATTTTCTCCTATTAATGCCCATCTGTCCGAACCGTTGACCACGTTTGAGAAAACCAAGTAAATGGAAGTAGCAGTTTCTTTAGGAATCCATCGCAAAATCTCTATCAAGAGTTTTTGCATTTTTGCACCATATCTCATCTCCTGTGAGGATGGATCCTGGACACACAGAGTAATGAAATATCCAACTGTCTGTCAGCTTGTGTGGCACAAAGCAGGAAAAGATTTTTGCCGACGGCAATGAGCATCGTGTTCTTGTTATCTCTGCCATCAGTACTAGAGTTAGTAGCCAATCGCGTGTCAACATTTGTTGCAGTTGCCCAATCGTGCTTGGAGTTCTGTTTGTTGACAGCAGGCTTAAACGTGGAAGAATATACCATTTTAAGGCTTTTCGAAGAGTGCTTTAGCCATTCAAGTTTCTGTTCAGGTGTATTTCATTCAAAATAATACTTTTGATGGGCTAGTGAAGGTTGTAGTGCAACCTCAAAGAACTTTTACTGTGTTTTTTAGTTGATTTAAATATGTCAGAGAAATGGACGAACATTTACAAATATTTAGTACAAAATATTTCTTTTCTTGGCTTGATTTAGCTCAATCACTATTTTGATTTCTTAGAGGATTTGCTATCTGGAGTGTTCTAATTGCTTCAATAATTTTCCAAATGCTGCCAGCGTGGTCACGTTAAGGCGCGGGCTGCGGTGCGGATGGACTCGGGTTTATTCCCGGAGCTTTCTGATGCCTGGTGGGTAAAGTCAGAGATGCTGCGCGACGACTGGACAGAGAAAGCAAACATACAAGAGCTTTAATCTCTCAGTTCGCAGGCCGAGCTCCCACGCTAGGTATTGGGCCACACAATTATTATTTTCCAATTACTATTTTTTGTACAAAATAAAATAATTAAGTAATGTTAGAGGGTATTTTGCATTATTAATTTTAATTTTTCTTTTAGATAGTTTATTAATCTAGTAAATATTATTCATATAATAACAACAATATATTAATTTATAACTAACAATATATATTGACATATGGATTGTGTATTCTAAACAATTTATTCTTGCTTTATGTTTCTTTTGCATTAGATTTATTATGCAATTAAAAATATACGTATCTAATAAACCTTCTTTGCAACCGTGAGTGTTGTGTGATTAATATTTTTTGAAGAATGTTTTTAAATTAATCCCATAAGATGCGTTGTGTCCTCAAGCGGAGCGGACGTATTATTTGTGTTACTGAAACGGACAAAAGGTTAATTATACGCTTTTATTTATTTGATTTTAGATTTTAAGTGTATGCTGGGTATCACCAACGGCTGAGGGCCGCGCGATTATCAACAAAATACAACCGCATATCTAGCAGTCGAAGTGCACATTTGAATATCGATGCGAAAGAACTTGTGTGCGACAAGTAAGCTATAACAAATAAATTCTGATCACCTGTTTATTGCTTACAAAGTTTGATTTTGTGTTGAAGCGTTTATAAATATTTCATTTCTAACACCATATCATACCAAGAGAAAACTAAATATCAGACAGATAAAATACAGGCTATAGTAATACATATCAAGACATAGAATTAGTGCAGTAAAATTTTAAAACTTTTTCTGACAACTACCAGAAAATTCATCAACGGGGGGAACCGAATGCGAGGCATACAGACTGGAGGTCAAGAATATGCAAGAAATTTGAGGCAAGTTATTACTAACTAAAATTGTTTTTACTTACCTAGAGGTCAACCCACCTATTGGCCATCGGGCCCAAATAAGATTCCAAACCTACTTGGTTTCTTCGTTCTTAAAAGCATATCTCTAATTATGTTACCATAGAAGCATTCTGAGATTTTTCCACTGATCACAACGCTTAGCACTCGTATAATAAATCGTTCAAATGTTCCCAAGTTAACGTCACCAAAAACTAACTGCTGTATTTTTAAAACATATATAGGTAAAAACCAAAACATAAATATTCGATTAAAGTAACCAAACGACATTGATATTGTGATACGATATCTCACTCAAAATATATAGGCAGCAGCACGAATTCTACCCCCCTTCAATAAACACAAAAAAGAAGTAAAGGTCAACATCCCTGTACATATAAAACATCTTGTTCCTCAAAAAAGCGTATATAATAAAGAAATCATAATCCCATAGACACAAATAAATATAATATATTAAACCGACAATTAAAAAATTCCACGTTTAAATAATAAATCAGCAGTCTGGTAAATGAAGACCATACCATATGGAAGGCTACCGAATCATTCAAGCGGCCGATACAACATATTCCATCTCTAAGAAAAGAAGGAAGTTGGGCAAAAACTGAACAAGAAAAAACAACAGTCTTTGCCAAACAACTATCACAAGTTTTTAGTCTACGTGAACGTAACAATAACAATTTCGATGCTTATATTAAAAATACTTTGGACATCCCTTCTCCGATGATCCTACCAATTAAACCCACCTCTCCAACTGAAGTAAAACAAGAGATCTCAAGATGCAATAACCATAAAGCTCCCGGTTTTAGTTTGATTACTGGCCAGACATTAAAGCAACTAATCAAAAAGCGATACTTCAGCTAACCATAATTTATAGTAGCATATTAAAATTAGCATACTATTCAATCACAAATAATAATGATCAATAAACCAAATAAACTTCTAAATACAGTGTACTCGTATCGGCGAATAAGCTTGCTACCGATCATGTGTAAAACAATGAAAAGGGTTTTGCTCGAAAGAATCTTCGAAGACACCAAAATAAACACAGTAACAATAATTCACCAGTTTGGTTCTAGGAAAACTCACTCAAGTCTACAATGCCATAAAATTGTTAAAAAATATGTTCAGCTGGCTTCTTGGATGTTCAAGATTTTGACCGAGTATGGCATAAGTGTCTTCTAGACTAATTTAAATCGTTCTTTTTCATATCTCACTATCTGATCCTTATATCAAATTTTATAGATCAATACTTTCAAGTAAGATTTAACACTGAAACCTCCAATTATTATTCCATAAAATCTAATGCTCTTCAAAGAAGTGTCCCAGATCTCTTTCTCTATTTCATTTTCACGTCTGACATCCCAATCAGCAATTTTACCACAGTTGCCACAATCGCTGACGACACCGCCTATAAGTAAAAACCCTCAAATAGCATCTGTAAACTTGCAAACACATTTTAACTAAGTACTAGTTTGGATGGATAGATAAAAAGTCGCAGTTAACCACATAATCACATTTACCAACTGTAATACCATGTGCCTTACTATCACATTAAAGAACACAAAGTGAATAGTCACGTGTAACCTGAGGTTAACATTAAAGAAAACTAAAATAAACATAAAATTATTACAACTAAATTGGTTAATGAAATGAAAATTAAAACTTATACTTTAATATCCAAGTAATAAGAAATACAGTTTGTGAGGCTTATTCAGTTGATAGATAATCATAGTATTTGTTAAGAATGAGATTATATACACCCATTAATTTGGTCCTGGTTAATCAAAAATTGCAATAAGTATGTATAAAGTGGTTCAAATATGACCGGCACTGATTTTCTTACAAAAGAAAAACAAATTGTCAAATACTTATTTGCACATGCCAGTCTTTAACCTACTCATCTATAGAGTCAACACATTTTTTCCAACGTTCTGGAAGCACCGTGATGCCCTTTTCAAAAAAGGCTTTGATTGGCGATGTATCCACTCCCAATAGTCTGGATAATGGCATCGTTGTCGGCAAACCGCATACCGTGAAAGTCTTATTTGAGCCTTCAGAACAGGTAGAAAATACTTGGGCCAAACTGGTTTCTATTGTTGTTTTTATGGGAGGCGTGGATTGTATTGAAGGAAGGACTATCCATTTCTCCACTTGTCTTCCGCTTGGATCGGATTTTTTCCTTTATACCTATTGCCAGAAGGTTTGAGTAATAAGCTACATGGATAACTTCCTGCCAGCCCCAGAAGAACGCTGCCATTACTTTTTCTGCCGAATGGCTCATCCGCGCTCCTTTGGGTTTGGGAGAATTGGTATGCGGCCACTCGCGTGATGACTACTGCGAGGCGGGAATGAAGTAGTGCACCCACGTTTTATTGGTAGTCACTATAGACCTTCAAAAATTTATCACATTCGTCTTCAAACTGCTTTAGGAGACGAGTGGCAACTTGCATTCGCACCATTTTGTTCACGTTTGCCAAAGTGCGTGGTACCCACCGTGCATTCACCTTGAGATGGCGCAGGTGGTTTTTCATGATGTCTTCTACACTACTAACACTGATGGACAGCATTGCTCTAAGTTTCTTGCTAGTGCTACGCCTATTCTCACGAATAAGCGCGTTTGCACGATCAATGTTTGGCGCGAATAAAGAATTGGTATAAATGATTTAGGAATAACTAAGAATTTGTTGAAAGTTATCCGTATTTTGGAAGATCAGCAATTAGTAGAATACCAAAAAATTTTAAATGTGTACAGGGCTACAATTAACAAGGATTAACAACCTACAGTTTGAGAATTAGAAAACGAATTAAAAATGTCAAAAATTAAAGATAGAAGATTTTGGCAATGTGTCTGTAAAACTCGTTTTTTACCTATTTACCACAGCCAACGAAACAGTTAAACAATTTTTTTCAAATAGGACACAACCGGAGATGAAACGTGGATTTACTGCTATAGTCCTAGTCAAAATAAGGAAAACTGCTGGCTATGTCCAGAACTTAAATCACACTTAAAAAGGGAATTAATCCAGATCGTCGTAGAAATTCAGATAAATACAATAAGGCGATTTTTTAGTTTCTTACATAGGAGTTTTAAACAGTAAAAATAACGTTGGAAGAATTATGTGAGATTTCAAAGTACTTACTTTGAAGGGCACTGAAACTACATAGAATTTATTTTTGTATCGTGTTCAATTTATTACATTGTTTGTTACAATAAGTGACATTTGGTACATTCTCTTGCATTTATTGATTTATTGATCTTTTTCCAATTACTAACAATCTGCGACTTATTATTTTGTACTATTTAATTAGCCGTCACAGCCATAGTCTAACTAGTTCATATCGGCAAAGAAGTATTTGGAAGGTTATTTATTTGGATTTAAATATAGATTTAGAATTAAATTTTTGGAATCTTTATATTATAAGTGGTAAGTTGTTAGATGGAGAAGGAACACCCATAATAGAAGATTGAGGTATCATCTTACTGAATATTGGTGCGAAGAGATTCCGTTGATGAAAAATGGGTTACTATGGTAGATGAGTTGACGGAAAGTAAGTTATCGCTCCTACCACACATGGGTTTTTACCGAAATGATAAAACCCGACGAATGTAGTGCGTAGCAAATGACAACGATTTTAAAAGTACGTGTTTCTGGTTTGAGGCACAGAGAAAATCCAGTACTAATTTTCATTTTGTGCATTTCAAGGGTTATAGAAAGGCACACTATTTAATCCACTACTCATATTTAAACGTAAGGATCGATTGTCCGGCAACTCACTAAAAAGCGGAATAACTAATCTCTAGTTGATAAATAAGTTTGCTTTTTCATTGTGATAACAATGTTTTGAATGAATAACTACATGTACATGACGAAATAAACTAAAGTGTGGTTAAACCATTATTCGATAATTTTTTATCTGCATGTAAAATAGCGAACTCATAACAAGTAAATAATTTTATTAAGCATGTGAATCCGTGACAAGTTTAAAATGCTTACAAATAATTTATACGCTATATACAACAAAGTAATATAAATATTTAAGTACTGTTCACAAAGTGATATAAATATCTGGGTATTTATCATTAAAAATTCTCGTATCTAAATTAATTTTAAAAGATGTTTAATAATCATTTTCTTATTACAGATAGTACAAAACTAGCAGCGTTATAATGGACACCATCAACAGTACAACTGACAAGTTACTCAAAGAAATAGTTAAATTAGAAAACATGGTTGATTATAAAATTGAATTTAATGAAGATATAAACAAAACAGAGGGTATGTTTGCATATATAGACCGCGTCAAAGTTGTTGGAGTTGATGAATCGCGTAAGAAAAAAGTGCTTTGCCTTATTGTAAAAACTGTAACAAGTGGATCCAGCTTTAGAACTCTATTTCGGCTTCCTGATTTCTTCCTTAAAGAAATTTATATGTATAATATAGTTCTAAAAGCATTTCGAGCGATCGAAATGGCGAAGGGGTTGCCACCCACAATATTCACACCAAAATTCTACGGCGGAAGTGACGAAGACAAATGCGAAGCTATGATATTAGAGGATCTGAACGAAAGCGGTTTCGAAGCACATCGGGGGCAAACCGTACTGGACGATAATCACGTGCGTTTAGTCTTGGAAAAAGTTGCGCAGTTTCACGCTCTTTCCTTTGCGTTGAAGGATCAAAATCCGCAAGTGTTTGATAAAATTAGTCAGCTGCTATCGAAAGACCTGTTTGTTAGCGGTTCTCTGGAATCGAATTTTGCACAACATTTTATTCAAAACTGTAAACAAGCGCAGCATTCTTTAGATTCGGATAAAGATAAGGAGGCACTGGAAAAGTACAAAAGTTTTTTAATTCTGGTAGAACAATTCTTCGAAAGGAAGTATTTTGTTATTGACAAATATTCAGTTGTACTACACTATGACTGCTGGATGAACAACATGATGTTTAACTATCAGGTACCTCATTTATATACTTATTATTCACTAAATAGTATTAACCTAAGTTAATTAGTAAAGTAAAATATGATATAAAATCAAAATTAGGGGCAACGTAAATATAAAAACTATATGCCAGTTTTGGATGCAAATAAAGAGCAGTGAAATTATAGCTACTATCAGTTCAATCCAATAACAATGTAAAGAAGTTATTGACAACGGAAACGTAAATATAGCTGCCTTGCAAATAATCTTTAAATTCACTATTTTCTAAAAAATGTTCCTTATCAAATAGTGTTATAAACAATCTTTTATCTTATGTTTAATTAAGATTAATATGGTATTTCTAGCTCGATGGAAACGAAACGAAGCCGACGGACGTGCGTTTCTACGACTTTCAGGTATCGACGTTGGGCTCTCCAGTTCTGGATTTGTGCTACTTTCTGTACTCCAGTTCAAGCAAAGAGATAATAGACAACCTAAAATTCTACTTACAATTTTATTACGACAAATTTGCAGAGCATTTACGCAAGCTTGGGTGCGATCCTAACCGGCTATTCCCGTTCGAAATTTTACTGGAGCATTGGAAACAACAGGCTAAAATGTGTTTATTACGAATTTTTCTCGCTATTAGCAATACGTTAAAGGAAAAAGACCAGTTTTTAAATTTTTCTGACATTACTAATGAACTGTCTAAGGAGAACATAGAATCTGTATTTAATGTTGGGGTGAAGAATCGCAACATGTATAATAATCGGGTCAGATCTTTAATATTACACCTCGTAGAAAATGAGTTTTTGTAGTTTTAATTAGAACATAATTAACAAAGTTGAGATATTTTACATAATGTAAACTTTTCCTTTATTTCCTTATTAGTTATAACCATTTCTTAATAAGGTATAATCTACATTAAAAAACACCATATACTTATTGAATTATTTCTTTTGTATAATTACTATTTACAATGTATAATAAAAATAGTAATAATAAATAAATAAGTAAAAAATAATGATCATAAAACTGGACCATTACAAAATGTAGTACCATTTTACAAGTACAGTCCTGAAGCAAACAATTAGTACAGGCTCTACTACGATAAGTTAACACTAAATGACAAAAGCATTTCTAACAGACCTGCTAAACCTGGCTTCCTATACATACAGGCTCGGACTTTTGGTTATGAACGAGGATATGGTGCCGGTTTATAGGATACCAAGATTTGGTCTCTACACCTGATGTAACCTTTGCCTCTGACAGAATAACAAGAACAATTCAAAATTGGCTGGTAATCGAAGAGTATACTGGTAACGATCCCTACACACTAACGGATGGACAAAACGTCAGGCCCAGTACAAAGGCAGTGCCTCCGTGCTGGGATGTCCGACTACTAAACGAAGTTTGCGGAAGGGTGATAATAAACGCTGTGCCCACCTCCAATGGACTACCGCGGGAACTAGACGGACAAGAAAGGCCCTTGTATGAAAGCTCTGATCACGCGTGCATGTGATGCTGCGAGTGAAAAAGCGTAATCGACAGTAGCCGGCTTACTGGTAAATACAAAATAGCAAATCTACACAAAGAATGCCTAAGACTCAGAAGAAAGGCACAACGCGCTCGAGGTAGACATTAAATACCGCAATCTTTACTGCTGAGGGGAGTTATGTGCAGAGGTTGAGAGGGATCCCTGGGAATTGGGCTAGAAGATTGTGACTCACAAACCAGGAAAAATGAAACCGATAGAACTTATGAGCGCGTGCGTGGTAAAGAACATAATGAATGGTTTCTTCACATTGCACCTACTAAGATGATGTACACAGGCCAGATGAACGAGGTACCCGTTGTGACGTCGCTTAAAAGCAGCAAGTCACGAGAACCAGATGGCATTTCAGCAGAAGCTCTCAGAATAGTCATTTTGCGATGCCAGGAGTTACTGTTGAAGATGCATAATACGTGTCTGACGGAGGGGTTTTGTAGCTCTTGATGGAAGAGGTCAAAATTAGTCCTCATCGGGAAGAACAAGAGAGATGTGAATACCCCATGTGCCTATAATTCTCTAAACTTGTTAGACATTCTAAGGAAAGCAAAAGAAATGTTACTGAAGCCTCAAATAATGAACGCAATCCGAAATGCCGGTGACCTTTCGGACAGGCAGTGCGGTGTTAGAAAGAGATAATCAACGATAAACACAATACGAAAAATGTCAAACCGTAGACTGAAGAGTTATACCACACAGCAAAATCAAATTACGCTGGATGCCAAGAACACTTTCAACTCAGCGAGGTGGTTGGACATCCTAAAGCCTTAGAGACCCACAGATTGCTCAGCTATCTTCTGAAGGTAGCGGACTACTACTTGAGTGATCTATAACTCCTATATGAGACTGATGAGGGACGAAAGACGAGACCTATCACGACCGGGTTAGCACAGGGGTCCATTTTGAGCCCAGATTTCTGGAATGATGCATTTTTGGCGGGCTACGCGGATGACGCCATTGCTGTCATCACTACTCGTAACAAGGAGATAGCCCAGCTGGAATTGAATCAAGTCATGCGGAACCTGAATCGGTGGATGACGAAACACGGGTTACAACTGGCGCCAGCAAAGACGGAAATCGTAATGCTGACGAGAAAGAGAGCACCCACGACAGTTGAAATGAACGTAGGCGCGAAAAAATGATAACGAAACCGACGGCTAAATGCCTGAAGCTCACCTTAGACACGAAACTGACATACTGGATTTATCTAAAAATCGCATCGGATCATGGCAAATGTGATGATAAGAAAACTGTTTATGGCGATAAGCCACTCCATACTTTTCTATGGAGTGGAGATGTGAGCTACAGAAAAACAAGTATCGAAAATGCATCATAACGACGCAGCGGTCCTGATAATCTCCGGAGTCATTCCCGTGGATCTACTCGTTCTCAAGCAAAAGCGGATCAACGAAAGGAGTTTTGAGGTCAGCAGGGCACAAGCGGCAAAGCAAGAGCACAGTAGAATCGTCCTCGAGTGGCAGGAACGATACGTTACGTGCATAAATGCATTTTCACGCCTCTACGGAAAAATAAAAAAATAATATATATAATAATAGTACAATGTGCCAATCACTACGCCTTAGATTATTGCATTATTACTCTGTGTTTAAAGTCAATGCAGGTACTCAATTACTGCTAGTGATTGAGTAGGCCAGCCAGAAATCTGATCTTAGGATTGAACCCGGATTCGTGCACTCCGCAGCCAAGCACTTCAACCGCGTGGTCTTTGATATTCAAAAATCACAGTGTTAACTATAATATATTTACTTACTTCTTTTTCTTCGCTGTCCTTCTCCTCCAATTTTGTCTACTAGTTTTTTTAATTTATTTTTATTTCTTCTATTTTATAGTTTTTAAACTGACATTTTGTATATTTTATTAAAAATAATTATAAATTAATACCAATTTTTTTTATTCTAAGTTTACGTATAGTTCTGTTATTTTCTTAAATTATTCTTGTACTTACAGTGCCGATCGAAAGATAACATTGTCGTTTAATACTTGTATAATTATGAAAAATAGCATCTGTGAAAGAAAAAAAAAAGTCTGATAGAACAGTTATTTTGTTTTGGTTTGTAGGCTAGTATGCAGACTTATTGGATGATACCAGGAAAGTTTTTACCGGTTTTGATACAGGAAAGTCTTTACCGGTTTTTTTGGAAAAAATGCATAATTTTCGATATAATGGAAAAATTTAGTTATTCAAAATATTGACCATTTAATTCTCCCCGTCTTTCAGACAATTTATGAATCCCATTCCAAAAATATTGTTTTTCCTTTGAACGAAACCATTTATCGATCCATTTTTTAACTTCTTCGAAATTGGCGAAGTGCTGCTCTGCTAATGCAGAGCCCATTGATGCGAAAAGATGATAGTCGGACGGTGCTAGGTCTGGAGAGTACGGCGGGTGCAATAATATTTCCCACCCAAGCTCTTTCAATGCTTCCTTGACCGGTTTTGCTGTATGGGGCGGCGCATTATAGTGCTGTAAAATTACTGTACCGTGTCTTCGGGTCCATTCTGGACGTTTTTCGATCAATGTATGGTTCAAGTTGATCATTTGTTGTAGGTAGCGATCACTATTAACTGTTTCACCAGGTTTCAACAGTTCATAATACACCACGCCACTCTGGTCCCACCAAACACAGACCATCGTTTTCCTGTCAAAGCGATTCGGTCTCGCGGTTGATGGGCCAGCTTCTCCAGGTGATAAACATGATTTTTTGGGTTTAGGGTTTTAGAAATAAATCCACTTTTCATCACCCCTCGCTATTCGATGCAGAAATGACTTTCGATCAAACCTTAGAAACAGCATTTCACAGACGATTTTTTGATTTTCCATTTGCCTGTCATTCAATTGATGTGGCACCCATCTTCGAATCTTTTGGATTTTTCCCCCTTGATCGTAATCGGTCGCTAATAGTTTCTTGGGCCACATTTAACGCTTCTGCCAATTGTTTTTGAGTTTGTGTTGGGTCTTCATACAATAACTCCTGCAGTTTCGCATCTTCAAACTTTTCGGTTTGCCAGAACGTTCTTTGTCTTGCACATCGAAAACACCACTTTTCAATTGTCGAAACCACGCCTCACATGTTTTTATGGTTGGAGCATGTTCGCCGTATGTTTCAACTAGCAAACGAAGACTTAAGGCGGCTTTTTTTTTAATTAAATAAAAAAAGTAATGCATGCCATAAATTCACGTTTTCAGGCACATAACTTGACATTTTTGAAGAGGTATAAATATATGACTGTGATACTTTCACAAAATATAAACCTGCAAAGCGTGCAACGCATAGCGAAGTGGCTAAGCAGTCTTTCAAATTTGAAAATCGCGTTTCTGGGTTAAAGGTCACGTAGTATGTCAAAGTTTTATGTTTAAATTAATCAGTGTTCAAAGACGAGTTGAATGATATGCTACATGTCCTATGTTACTCTTTTAAAAATTTGAAGTCGTAAAGGTCACTAACGCTGACCTTTGACTAATCAGTTTCAAAATTACTAGCAAACAAGCCTTTTTGGTCACTTGTCAATTGGTGAAAACAAAATTTGGAAATGCCCAGCCGTTCTCGAGTTATTGCTCGGACGGACGGACGGACGGACGGACGGACAACATGAAGTTAGTAAGTGACTCCGCTTCGCTTCGCCACTTAACAATCTACGACGTTAAAGCTTGATGTCTGTAGAATAAAATGAACACCTGCCAAATCATAATATTGTATATTAATTTTCCGGTACACCTGGTAGATAGCCATAGTATTCGTCAGGTATAAGATGACCACGATTGCTTGAAAAGCTTTATTTACACAATTGAAATTTCCACAATATTAAAAATATTACTAAGTGATTGAAAAGGTGACTAGAGGTCTTCCTAGTAGTAAATTGTAAACAGCAGATATTGTGAGTGGATTGGGTAATTTTTAAACTTAAAGTTGTGTGTAAAACCTTTTTTTTCTATTTTGATTGCTTGTCTTTAAAAATTATCAAAATCGAAGAAACTATTAGTTTGGGTTGTTTAGTTTGTAGTACCTTAGTAAGCATCGGTCTGTTCTGTTTTATGGAAATTGTATAAAATTGAACATTAAGAAGTTTATCCTAAATAAAACATAAAATATTGAAACAATTAGAATTTTACTGCTATCAGTGTACAGACTTAACAGTTACGTAAAATATAATGCCGGACAAATGCCCATTACAACTTTGCTGTCATGTGACCATTCCTTTGGCAATGTTTTCTATAATAATTTCTTATAAATGCGGCTTTCTTTCAGCAATAACACATCTCAAGTTTTCTTTTAACCCTGGAATTGTAGCAAAATTATTGAGATACACCCTTTTCTTCAAATAGCTTTAGAGGAATAAGTCTAATGGGGTTAGATCGCAAGACCACGGGGATTAAGGTCACACCTCTATGAGATAACATGTCCAGGAAATGTAGTTTAAAGTGAGTGTTTCACATACTGTGTAACATGTGGCTCCGTCTTGTTAAAACCTCATGTCATTCAAGTTCCAATCGTTGGTTTAATCGAAAAGAAATAATTAGTACAGTCTGATAGCGTACACTATTGCCAATACAAACGTTGTTAGCTTCACCCTCAAAAAAGTATGAGCCTGTGATTTCTTTAACCCATAATTCACACCAAATTGTAAGTTTTTGCAAATACATTGATTTTTGTAAATAGCACGTGTATTTTTACTACTACAGATGCTACAATTTTGATAATTCACAAAACAATTTCTAAAAAGTAAGCTTCACTACAGGGAACATCTCGACAAAGAATTAAGTTCTCGATACTTCAAATCATAATAAAAAAATTAATAGACCAAATGACTACGCTATTAAACCTGTTAATCACAGTTATCACTAAACAGACTTAACGTTAAAACTACTCAAAAACACAATATGGAATGTCAACGGTTTGCGGCAGTATGCGCACGAGATTTTCTACTACCTATCGATAAACAAATGTTATGTTAATATCGAAAACACATACTACCAATACAACTTATCTTAGGTTATCAAACTACTGTATTTAGTGTACAGTACACCCTGGCGGAAGAGCCCTTAGAGGAACAGCACTTATTATTAGGCAGAATATCAAACATCATGAACTGGAACAGTATTAGTGCAACTATCTGCAGGCCACAAACATTTGTACACAGGACCACAAAGGATCGCTACTTATATCAGCAGTATTCTGTCTGTCTAAAAACAATAATAAAAAATACTACTTTAAAATGTTGGCAAACATACATACTGACCAACAGATATTTGGAGGATACCTGATGCCATTGGTTTTGCAATTACCAAAGGTATAAATGCTAGATAATGTACGTCATTAAATCTGCCTTCGGATCACTCTGACGTTGTTATAACTGTGTATATAAAAATACAACAAAAACAAAAACAACAACGCTATACTCCAGACATGCTGACTGGGATACATTTAAAACACATTTGGACGAATTAATTTGATTGTGTCGCTAAAATCTAAAGCGGATCTAGATAATGCAGTTCATGAAATAACAAAAATGATACAGGAAGCTGTTTAGGAAGCAACTCCTGATGTTCATACAGCGGAAATCACATATATTTGTCCAGTAATAGTTAAGGAAAAAATTGCAAAAAACGCAAACTACGCAAGCGGTTGCAAATTATGCGATCGACAGCAAACAAAAGGAAATTAAATAAGGCTGCATAAAACCTCAAACAAATATTATTAGGTATTAAAAAATCAATCTGAAGAGTATCTCCCAATCTCACTGCTAGGGAACATACTGGCTAATCATTGTGGAAAGTAACTCGAAAATTAAAACAACCATAGCAGGTGTGACCACAAAAAGCTATAGTTTTTGCTAACCATCTAGAAAATGTGTTCAAGTCATTTCTCTCACATCTGAGTCCAGATCAAGAAAGTAAAATCTGTAATTTTCTAGAGGCACCGTTCCAAATTAAAATCCCTATTAAAAATTTCACACTGCTAGAACTCGAACAAGCTATTAGAACACAACTTAATTCAACAAAATTACCAGATTGGGACCTAATTATTGGAATAGTACTACAAGAAGTCTTGCCCCAATGTCTAAAATCTATAACCTTTATATTTAATGCCATTCTTAGGTTAAAATACTTTCCTAATCAAACAGTTTAGATCAATACTGGAAGAAAGAAAACTCATACCCCATCAGAAATTTGGTTTTTGAAATAAACACAATACAACGAAGCAAATACATAGCATTGTCAACACTATAAA
This sequence comes from Sinelater perroti, assembly GCA_036346155.1. NCBI lineage: Eukaryota > Metazoa > Arthropoda > Insecta > Coleoptera > Elateridae > Sinelater > Sinelater perroti. The sequence continues at coordinate 3,600,902 of JARFIY010000276.1, forward strand.
TGATGCTCTGGAATTAAAAAACATTATTTTTTGGTCAAACATGGAGAAGAAATCTCATATTTCTAGCCTATTACTGCTGGAGTGCCCAAGAGATTATATTGGGTCAAATTTTGTATACACTTTACAAAGCTGACATTCTCACAATTAATTTAACAATTACTGTCACCTTTGCGGATGATATGGCTATCTTAGCCTTAGATGCCAACCAGGATAATCTAAGTATAGTTGAGGATCGGGTGAGAAAATCCAAGTTAACACTTCCTAATCGACAAATATTACGTTTACTATGAGAAGAGCTACCTGTTCAATGTCGGTCACTCTTTTGTGGCTCAAACGTTATTTTATAGTTCTTTATCTGTACTTAAAAAACATCTACAAAGTAATTCATAACATGTATATAAATTTTATTAAGCACGCAATTAATAATAATAATAAGTTAATAATAATAATAAGTATTTACATTTAAGTTGTTATAACAGCGCAATAAATAAACTATGTGTTTGTCTGCGGATTACTAAATACTGAGTTATCATTGATTAAAAAATCCTTTTAATAAACTAATTTGGAAAAATGTTTTAATAACATTTCTCATTATAATGGACACCATCAACAGTACAACTGAAAAATTAATTAGTGAAATAGCTAAATTAGAAAATATGGTGGACTATAAAATTGAGTGTAATGAAAATATAAACAAAATGAATGGTATGTTTGCATACATAGACCGCGTCAAGCTTGTTGGTGTTGATGAATTGCGTAAGACGAAAGTGCTTCGTCTTATTATAAAAAGTATAACAAGTGAATCCAGCGTCAGAATTATAATTCGGCCTTCCGATTTATTCTCCAATGAAATTTATATGTATGATATAGTTCTAAAGGCATATCGAGCGATAGAAATGGAGAAGGGGTTACCATCCACAACATTCTCACCAAAATTCTACGGCGGAAGTGACGAAGACAAATGCGAAGCTATGATATTAGAGGATCTGAACGAAAGCGGTTTCGAAGCATATCGAGGGCAAACCCTACTGGACGATAATCACGTGCGTTTAGTATTGGAAAAGGTTGCGCAGTTGCACGCTCTTTCCTTCGCGCTGAAGGAAAAATCCGCAACTATTTGATAAAATCAGTCAGATGCTATCAAAGACCAGTTTGTTAGCGCTGTTGTGGAATCAATTTTGCAGAACAGTTTATTCAAAACTGTAAACAAGCGCAGCATTCTCTAGATTCGGATAAAGATGAAGAGGCACTGGAAAAGTATAAACGTTTTCTGATTCTCGTAGAAGAGTATTTTGAAAGGACATATTTTGTCGTCGACAAATATTCAGTTGTACTACACTATGACTGTTGGATAAACAACATGATGTTCAAATATCAGGTATGTCTTTTATATATTTATTAAGTATGTAATAATCAGGTACCTTATTTATATACTTATTATTTACTAAATAATATTAACCTAAGTTAATTAGTAAAGTAAAATATGATATAAAATCAAAAATTAGGGGCAACGTAAATATAAAAACTATATGCCAGTTTTGGATGCAAATAAAGAGCAGTGAAATTATAGCTACTATCAGTTCAATCCAATAACAATGTAAAGAAGTTATTGACAGCGGAAACGTAAATATAGCTGCCTTGCAAATAATCTTTAAATTCACTATTTTTCTAAAAAAATTTCCTCTATCAAATAGTGTTATAAACAATCTTTTATCTTATGTTTAATTAATATTAATATGGTATTTCTAGCTTGATGGAAACGAAACGAGGCCGACGGACGTGCGCTTCTACGACTTTCAGGTATCGATGTTGGGCTCTCCAGTTCTGGATTTGTGCTACTTTCTGTACTCCAGCACAAGCAAAGAGATAATAGACAACCTAAAATTCTACTTACAATTTTATTACGACAAATTTGCAGAGCATTTACGCAAGCTTGGGTGCGATCCTAACCGGCTATTCCCGTTCGAAATTTTACTGGAGCATTGGAAACAACAGGCTAAAATGTGTTTATTACGAATTTTTCTCGCTATTAGCAATACGCTAAAGGAAAAAGACCAGTTTTTAAATTTTTCTGACATTACTAATGAACTGTCTAAGGAGAACATAGAATCTGTATTTAATGTTGGGGTGAAGAATCGCAACATGTATAATAATCGGGTCAGATCTTTAATATTACACCTCGTAGAAAATGAGTTTTTGTAGTTTTAATTAGAACATAATTAACAAAGATGAGATATTGTACATAATGTAATCTTTTCCTTTATTTCCTTATTAGTTATAATCATTTCTTAATAAGGTATAATCTACATTAAAAAACACCATATACTTATTGAATTATTTCTTTTTTATAACTACTATTTACAATGTATAATAATAATAGTAATAATAAATAAATAAGTAAAAAAATAATGGTAATAAAACTGGACCATTACAAAATGTAGTACCATTTTACAAGTACAGTCCTGAAGCTGCGATTGCAAACAATTAGTACAGGCTCTACTACGATAAGTTAACACTAAATGACAAAAGCATTTCTAACAGACCTGCTGTTCCCTATACATACAGGCTCGGACTTTTGGTTATGAACGAGGATATGGTGCCAGTTTATAGGATACCAGGATTTGGTCTCTACACCTAATGTAACCTTTGTCTCTGACGGAACAACAAGAACAATCCAAAATTGGCTGGTAATCGAAGAGTATACTGGTAACGATCCCTACACACTAACGGATGGACAAAACGTCAGGCCCAGTACAAAGGCAGTGCCTCCGTGCTGGGATGTCCGACTACTAAACGAAGTTTGCGGAAGGGTGATAATAAACGCTGTGCCCACCTCCAATGGACTACCGCGGGAACTAGACGGACAAGAAAGGCCCTTGTATGAAAGCTCTGATCACGCGTGCATGTGATGCTGCGAGTGAAAAAGCGTAATCGACAGTAGCCGGCTTACTCGTAAATACAAAATAGCAAATCTACACAAAGAATACCTAAGACTCAGAAGAAAGGCACAACGCGCTCGAGGTAGACGTTAAATACCGCAATCTTTACTGCTGAGGGGAGTTATGTGCAGAGGTTGAGAGGGATCCCTGGGAATTGGGCTAGAAGATTGTGACTCACAAACCAGGAAAAATGAAACCGACAGAACTTATGGGCGCGTGCGTGGTAAAGAACATAATAAATGGTTTCTTCTCATTGCACCTACTAAGATGAAGTACACAGGCCAGATGGACGAGGTACCCGTTGTGATGTCGCTTAAAAGCAGCAAGTCACGAGAACCAGATGGCATTTCAGCAGAAGCTCTCAGAATAGTCATTTTGCGATGCCAGGAGTTACTGTTGAAGATGCATAATACGTGTCTGACGGAGGGGTTTTGTAGCTCTTGATGGAAGAGGTCAAAATTAGTCCTCATCGGGAAGAACAAGAGAGATGTGAATACCCCATGTGCCTATAATTCTCTAAACTTGTTAGACATTCTAAGGAAAGCAAAAGAAATGTTACTGAAGCCTCAAATAATGAACGCAATCCGAAATGCCGGTGACCTTTCGGACAGGCAGTGCGGTGTTAGAAAGAGATAATCAACGATAAACACAATACGAAAAGTGTCAAACAGTAGACTGAAGAGTTATACCACACAGCAAAATCAAATTACGCTGGATGCCAAGAACATTTTCTACTCAGCGAGGTGGTTGGACATCCTAAAAGCCTTAGAGACCCACAGATTGCTCAGCTATCTTCTGAAGGTAGCGGACGACTACTTGAGTGATCTATAACTCCTATATGAGACTGATGAGGGACGAAAGACGAGACCTATCACGACCGGGCTAGTACAGGGGTCCATTTTGAGCCCAGATTTCTGGAATGATGCATTTTTGGCGGGCTACGCGGATGACGCCATTGCTGTCATCACTACTCGTAACAAGGAGATAGCCCAGCTGGAATTGAATCAAGTCATGCGGAACCTGAATCGGTGGATGACGAAACACGGGTTACAACTGGCGCCAGCAAAGACGGAAATCGTAATGCTGACGAGAAAGAGAGCACCCACGACAGTTGAAATGAACGTAGGCCCGAAAAAATGATAACGAAACCGACGGCTAAATGCCTGAAGCTCACCTTAGACACGAAACTGACATACTGGATTTATCTAAAAATCGCATCGGATCATGGCAAATGTGATGATAAGAAAACTGTTTATGGCGATAAGCCACTCCATACTTTTCTATGGAGTGGAGATGTGAGCTACAGAAAAACAAGTATCGAAAATGCATCATAACGACGCAGCGGTCCTGATAATCTCCGGAGTCATTCCCGTGGATCTACTCGTTCTCAAGCAAAAGCGGATCAACGAAAGGAGTTTTGAGGTCAGCAGGGCACAAGCGGCAAAGCAAGACCACAGTAGAATCGTCCTCGAGTGGCAGGAACGATACGTTACGTGCATAAATGCATTTTCACGCCTCTACGGAAAAATAAAAAAATAATAATATATATAATAATAGTACAATGTGCCAATCACTACGCCTTAGATTATTGCATTATTACTCTGTGTTTAAAGTCAATGCAGGTACTCAATTACTGCTAGTGATTGAGTAGGCCAGCCAGAAATCTGATCTTAGGATTGAACCCGGATTCGTGCACTCCGCAGCCAAGCACTTCAACCGCGTGGTCTTTGATATTCAAAAATCACAGTGTTAACTATAATATATTTACTTACTTCTTTTTCTTCGCTGTCCTTCTCCTCCAATTTTGTCTACTAGTTTTTTTAATTTATTTTTATTTCTTCTATTTTATAGTTTTTAAACTGACATTTTGTATATTTTATTAAAAAATAATTATAAATTAATACCAATTTTTTTTTATTCTAATTTACGTATAGTTCTGTTATTTTCTTAAATTATTCTTGTACTTACAGTGCCGATCGAAAGATAACATTGTCGTTTAATACTTGTATAATTATGAAAAATAGCATCTGTGAAAGAAAAAAAAAAGTCTGATAGAACAGTTATTTTGTTTTGGTTTGTAGGCTAGTATGCAGACTTATTGGATGATACCAGGAAAGTTTTTACCGGTTTTGATACAGGAAAGTCTTTACCGTTTTTTTGGAAAAAATGCATAATTTTCGATATAATGGAAAAATTTATTTATTTAAAATATTGACCATTTAATTCTCCCCGTCTTTCAGACAATTTATGAATCCCATTCCAAAAATATTGTTTCTCCTTTGAACGAAACCATTTATCGATCCATTTTTTAACTTCTTCGAAATTGGTGAAGCGCTGCTCTGCTAATGCAGAGCCCATTGATGCGAAAAGATGATAGTCGGACGGTGCTAGGTCTGGAGAGTACGGCGGGTGCAATAATATTTCCCACCCAAGCTCTTTCAACGCTTCCTTGACCGGTTTTGCTGTATGGGGCGGCGCATTATAGTGCTGTAAAATTACTGTACCGTGTCTTCGGGTCCATTCTGGACGTTTTTCGATCAATGTATGGTTCAAGTTGATCATTTGTTGTCGGTAGCGATCACTATTAACTGTTTCACCAGGTTTCAACAGTTCATAATACACCACGCCACTCTGGTCCCACCAAACACAGACCATCGTTTTCCTGTCAAAGCGATTCGGTCTCGCGGTTGATGGGCCAGCTTCTCCAGGTGATAACCATGATTTTTTGCGTTTAGGGTTTTAGAAATAAATCCACTTTTCATCACCCCTCGCTATTCGATGCAGAAATGACTTTCGATAAAACCTTTGAAACAGCATTTCACAGACGATTTTTTGATTTTCCATTTGCCTGTCATTCAATTGATGTAGCACCCATCTTCGAATCTTTTGGATTTTTCCCCCTTGATCGTAATCGGTCGCTAATAGTTTCTTGGGCCACATTTAACGCTTCCGCCAATTGTTTTTGAGTTTGTGTTGGGTCTTCATACAATAACTCCTGCAGTTTCGCATCTTCACACTTTTCGGTTTGCCAGAACGTTATTTGTCTTGCACATCGAAAACACCACTTTTCAATTGTCGAAACCACGCCTCACATGTTTTTATGGTTGGAGCATGTTCGCCGTATGTTTCAACTAGCAAACGAAGACTTAAGGCGGCTTTTTCTTTTAATTAAATAAAAAAAGTAATGCATGCCATAAATTCACGTTTCCAGGCACATAACTTGACATTTTTGAAGAGGTATAAATATATGACGGTGATACTTTCACAAAATATAAACCTGCAAAGCGTGGAACGCCTAGCGAAGTGGTTAAGCAGTCTTTCAAATTTGAGAAATCGCGTTTCTGGGTTAAAAGTCACATAGTATGTCAAAGTTTTATGTTTAAATTAATCAGTGTTCAAAGACGAGTTGAATGATATGCTACATGTCCTATGTTACTATTTTAAAAATTTGAAGTCGTAAAGGTCACTAACGCCAACCTTTGACTAATCAGTTTCAAAATTACTAGCAAACAAGCCTTTTTGGTCACTTGTCAATTGGTGAAAACAAAATTTGGAAATGCCCAGCCGTTCTCGAGTTATTGCTCGGACGGACGGACGGACGGACGGACAACATGAAGTTAGTAAGTGACTCCGCTTCGCTTCGCCATTTAACAATCTACGACGTTAAAGCTTGATGTCTGTAGAATAAAATGAACACCTGCCAAATCATAATATTGTATATTAATTTTCCGGTACACCTGGTAGACAGCCATAGTATTCGTCAGGTATAAGATGACCACGATTGCTTGAAAAGCTCTATTTACACAATTGAAATTTCCACCATATTAAATATATTACTAAGTGATTGAAAAGGTGACTAGAGGTCTTCCTAGTAGTAAATTGTAAACAGCAGATATTGTGAGTGGATTGGGTAATTTTTAAACTTAAAGTTGTGTGTAAAACTATTTTTTCTATTTTGATTGCTTGTCTTTAAAAATTATCAAAATCGAAGAAACTATTGGTTTGGGTTGTTTAGTTTGTAGTACCTTAGTAAGCATCGGTCTGTTCTGTTTTATGGAAATTCTATAAAATTGAACATTAAGAAGTTTATCCTAAATAAAACATAAAATATTGAAACAATTAGAATTTTACTGCTATCAGTGTACAGACTTAACAGTTACGTAAAATATAATGCCGGACAAGTGCCCATTACAATTTTGTTGTCATGTGATCATTCCTTTGGCAATGTTTTCTATAATAATTTCTTATAAATGCGGCTTTCTTTCAGCAATAACACATCTCAAGTTTTCTTTTAACCCTGGAATTGTAGCAAAATTATTGAGATACACCCTTTTCTTCAAATAGCTTTAGAGGAAAAAGTCTAATAGAGTTAGATCGCAAGACCATGGCGATTAAGGTCACACCTCTATGAGATAACATGTCCAGGAAATGTAGTTTAAAGTGAGTGTTTCACATACTGTGTAACATGTGGCTCCGTTTTGTTAAAACCTCATGCCATTCATTCAAGTTCCAATCGTTGGTTTAATCGAAAAGAAATAATTAGTACCGTCTGATAACGTACACTATTGCCAATACAAACGTTGTTAGCTTCACCCTCAAAAAAGTATGAGCCTGTGATTTCTTTAATCCATAATTCACACCAAATTGTAAGTTTTTGCAAATACATTGATTTTTGTAAATAGAACCTGTATTTTTACTACTACAGATGCTACAATTTTGATAATTCACAAAACAATTTATAGAAAAATAAGCTTCACTACAGGGAACACATCTCAACAAAGAATTAAGTTCTCGATACTTCAAATCATAATAAAAAAATTAATAGACCAAATGACTACGCTATTAAACCTGTTAATCACCGTCATCACTAAACAGACTTAATGTTTAAACTACTCAAAATGGCAATATGGAATGTCAACGGTTTGCGGCAGTATGCGCACGAGATTTTCTACTACCTATCGATAAACAAATGTTATGTTAATATCGAAAACACATACTACCAATAAAACTCATCTTAGGTTATCAAACTACTGTATTTAGTGTGCAATACACCCTGGCGGAAGAGTCCTTGGAGGAACAGCACTTATTATTAGGCAGAATATCAAACATCATGAACCGGAACAATATTAGTGCGACAATCTGCAGGCCACAACCATTTGTATACAGGACCACAAAGGATCGCTACTTATATCAGCAGTATTCTGTCTTTCTAAAAACAATAATAAAACATGGGGCCGGCGAGGAGATTGCTCTGTAAGCAATCCCAGAACAAACTTAAAAAAACCTTTCGATTTCGATTTGGAATTTCGGGAAAATTCGAAATCGAATATCTGGAAAATTATTCGACATAGAATTTTTTCTTCATTTTCGAATTCAGCGTAAAATTTCCCATAAGAATCACATTTAAAATCGTAATGTTGAAAATTTTCCCGAAATTCGAAGTCGAATATCTCGAAAACTATTCGACATAGAATTTTTTCGATTTCATTATTGAAATCAGCGTAAAATTTGCTTTAAGAATTACTCATAAAATCGCAATGTCGAAATTTTCCCGAAATTCGAAGTCGAATATCTCGAAAACTATTCGACATAGAATTTTTCGATTTCATTATTGAAATCAGCGTAAAATTTTCTTTAAGAATTCCTCATAAAATCGCAATGTCGAAATTTTCCGAAATTCGAAGTCGAATATCTCGAAAACTATTCGACATAGAATTTTTCGATTTCATTATTGAAATCAGCGTAAAATTTGCTTTAAGAATTACTCATAAAATCGCAATGTCGAAATTTTCCCGAAATTCGAAGTCGAATATCTCGAAAACTATTCGAGATAGAAACTTTTTGATTTCGATTTTGAAATGAGCGTAAAATTTCCTATAAGAATCCATTTTAAAATTTTAAAAAATCCATAATTTTGTGACAACGACAGACAGACAGACAGACCGACAGACCGATATAGACATATAGAATTCAGTAACGAACTTTTTAAGTTCGTTGAAAATACTATTTTAAAATGTTGGGAAACATACATACTGACCAACAGATATTTGGAAGATTCCTGATGCCATTGGTTTTGCAATTACCAAAGGTATAAATGTCATTAAATCTACCTTCGGATCACTCTGACGTTGTGATAACTGTGTATACAAAAATACAACAAAAACAAAAACAACAACGCTATACTCCAGACATGCTGGCTGGGATACATTTAGAACACATTTGGACGAATCAATTTAATTGTGTCGTTAAAATCTAAAGCAGATCTAGATAGTTCATGAAATAACAAAAATTATATAGGAAACCGCTTAGCAAGCGACTTCTGAAGTTCATGCAGCGGAAATCACATATATTTGCCCAGTAATAGTTAAGGAAAAAATTGCAAAAAACGCAAACTACGCAAGCGGTTGCAAATTATGCGATCGACACCAGACAAAAGGAAATTAAATAAGGCTGCATAAGACCTCAAACAAATATTATTAGGTATTAAAAATCAATCGGAAGAGTATCTTCTAATCTCACTGCTAGGCAACCTACTGGCTAATCATCGTGGAAAGTAACTCGAAAATTAAATCAACCATAGTAGGTGTGACCACAAAAAAGCTATAGTTTTTTCTAACCATCTAGAAAATGTGTTCAAGTGATTTCTCTCACATCTGAGTCCAGATCAAGAAAGTAAAATCTGTAATTTTCTAGAGGCACCGTTCCAAATTAAAATCCCTATTAAAAATTTCACACTGCTAGAACTCGAACAAGCTATTAGAACACAACTTAATTCAACAAAATTACCAGATTGGGACCTAATTATTGGAATAGTACTACAAGAACTCTTGCCCCAATGTCTAAAATCTATAACCTTTATATTTAATGCCGTTCTTGGGTCAAAATACTTTCCTAATCAAACAGTTTAGATCAATACTGGAAGAAAGAAAACTCATACCCCATCAGCAATTTGGTTTTTGAAATATACACAATACGACGTATATAGCATTGTCAACACTATAAATGATGCTCTGGAATTAAAAAACATTATTTTTTGGTCAAACAGGGAGAAGAAATCTCATATTTGTAGCCTATTACTTCTGGAGTGCCCCGAGAGATTGTATTGGGTCAAATTTTGTATACACTCTACAAAGCTGACATTCTCACAATTAATTTAACAATTATTGTCACCTTTGCGGATGATATGGCTATCTTAGCCTTAGATGCCAACCCTACTGTTGTATCTACAAACATCCAGGATAATATAACTATAGTTGAGGATCGGGTGAGAAAATCCAAGTTAACATTTCCGAATCGACAAATATTACGTTTACTATGAGAAGAGCTACCTGCTCAACTATGACCCTTGATAATACCCTGATCCCACAAAATAAATATGTTAAATATCTCGGTGTGCATCTGGACTGACGGTTGGCGAGGCGTAAACACATTTTCACAAAAAGAAAGCAACTAGGCATAAAATTTAGCCAAATGCATCGGCTATTCAGCAGAAAATTGCAACTGAAAATGGAAAACAAACTTTTACTTTATAAGTCCATTTTTTGCCCAATCTGGACGTGCTGTATTCAGCTGTGTGGCACTGCTAGTACCTCTAACATAGAAATTCTTTAAAGGTTCCAGAATAAAGTGTTTAGGTATATTGCCAACGCGCCTTGGTATGTGCCTAATTATGTAATACCAAACGATCTTAGTACTGAGTGCGACAGAAAAAACAAATGATTGTGTTAAATATGAAACTAGGCTTACTGTGCATCTTAATAACCTAGCAGCCCAACTTTTGGATAACAGTACTACGCCAAGAAGACCGAAATGTTTCAACCAGGTTTGATTAGATCTATATATTTTCTGCATATACGATGTTATAATTAGGCCGTTAATTATATAATTAAGAGAATTAACAAAAATTGTTTTCGACATGTTTGTAGGACCATTAGCATATGCATATTTACTTTTTATTTGCTTAAAACATATTGTAAATAGACTATATATTCATAAAAAAACTACTTTTCGCATCTAAGGGTGAGACCCAACATGTTGTAACTTATCAAGACACAGAAAAAGTAATCTTTATTTGATAAATAAGTTTGATTTTTACTATCAACCTTGAAAGTTTTTATTTGTACAGTTGGTATTTAAACACCTGGCAAACTCACCATGGGATCACATGCTGTGCAGCAATGCATGATTCAAATTTATTATGGAAACAGGCGGTTAGTTTGTGTCAAGTGATCGTGCAATTCGTGATCTAGTGCAAAAGTTTGAAACACTTGGTATGTTTAGTGACAAAGCAAGAGTTCCCTATAAATGTAATGGCGATTTAGATGACAATATTGCTCGAGTAAGTGATAGGGTGTATGGAGAACCAAGTATGTTAATTCATCGCCGTTTACAGCTATCTAAAATTTCGTACGGCATTGTGCAACGCATTTTATAAATGATTTACATTTACATACGTATAAAATCCAATTAATTCAAGCAGTTAAAGAAACGGATCACCAGAAATACGGCACATTTGTGAATTTGGTTTTAAAGAACATTGCAGTTGATGCTGACTTTTGTAAAAAGAAAACTCACATCGAACAGTTATTGTTCTTTAATGGAATTGTAAATCGTCAAAATTATCGCATCTGAAATCGCATATGGAAATCCACGTGCTATTTACGAAAAAACAATGCATTTACAAAGCTGGAAAAATTATTGGAACCTATGTTGTTAAACAATTTTTTTCAAATAAACCAACGATTTGAATTTGAATGATGTGCTTTTAACAAGATGAACAATATGTCCCACAGTATGTGAAATACTTAATTTACTTCAAACCTAATTTCCTAGTCGTGTTATTTCGCAACAGGATGACATCGAATGGCCACAGCGGTCTTGCGACCTGATCCTATTAGACTTTTTCCTTCGGGATTATTTGAAGGGACTGGTCTGTATCAACAAACTTGCTACGATTCTAGAGCTAAATGTAATTGTTGAAATGAAGTCACCTTTATTGCAGGCAATTTGGAAAACCTATCAAAAAGAATGGTCGCATGTTAGCAAAGTCGTGAAAGGCTTTTAGCCGGTAGAATATGTCATACGTAATTGCTAAGTCTGTACTTTATGATGATAAAGTTCAATGTCGGTCACTCTTTTGTGGCTCAAACGTTATTTTATAGTTCTTTATCTGTACTTAAAAAAACATCTACAAAGTAATTCATAACATGTATATAAGTTTTATTAAGCACGCAATTAATAATAATAATAAGTTTAAAGCATTTACATTTAAGTTGTTATAACAGCGCAATAAAAAAACAATGTGTTATCTGAGTTATCATTGTTTAAAATAAACATTGTTTTAATAAACTAATTTGGAAAAATGTTTTAGTAACATTTTTCATTATAATGGACACCATCAACAGTACAACTGAAAAATTACTTAGTGAAATAGCTAAATTAGAAAATATGGTGGACTATAAAATTGAGTATAATGAAAATATAAACAAAACGAATGGTATGTTTGCATATATAGACCGCGTCAAGGTTGTTGGTGTTGATGAATCGCGTAAGACGAAAGTGCTTCGTCTTATTATAAAAAGTGTAACAAGTGAATCCAGCGTCAGAATTATAATTCGGCCTTCTGATTTATTCTCCAATGAAATTTATATGTATGATATAGTTCTAAAGGCATATCGAGCGATAGAAATGGAGAAGGGGTTACCATCCACAACATTCTCACCAAAATTCTACGGCGGAAGTGACGAAGACAAATGCGAAGCTATGATATTAGAGGATCTGAACGAAAGCGGTTTCGAAGCATATCGAGAGCAAACCCTACTGGACGATAATCACGTGCGTTTAGTATTGGAAAAGGTTGCGCAGTTGCACGCTCTTTCCTTCGCGCTGAAGGAAAAAAATCCGCAACTATTTGATAAAATCAGTCAGATGCTATCAAAAGACCAGTTTGTTAGCGCTGTTGTGGAATCAAATTTTGCAGAACAGTTTATTCAAAACTGTAAACAAGCGCAGCATTCTCTAGATTCGGATAAAGATGAAGAGGCACTGGAAAAGTATAAACGTTTTCTGATTCTCGTAGAACAGTATTTTGAAAGGACATATTTTGTCGTCGACAAATATTCAGTTGTACTACACTATGACTGTTGGATAAACAACATGATGTTCAAATATCAGGTATGTCTTTTATATATTTATTAAGTATGTAATAATCAGGTACCTTATTTATATACTTATTATTTACTAAATAATATTAACCTAAGTTAATTAGTAAAGTAAAATATGATATAAAATCAAAAATTAGGGGCAACGTAAATATAAAAACTATATGCCAGTTTTGGATGCAAATAAAGAGCAGTGAAATTATAGCTACTATCACTTCAATCCAATAACAATGTAAAGAAGTTATTGACAGCGGAAACGTAAATATAGCTGCCCTGCAAATAATCTTTAAATTCACTATTTTTCTAAAAAAAATTCCTCTATCAAATAGTGTTATAAACAATCTTTTATCTTATGTTTAATTAATATTAATATGGTATTTCTAGCTTGATGGAAACGAAACGAAGCCGACGGACGTGCGCTTCTACGACTTTCAGGTATCGATGTTGGGCTCTCCAGTTCTGGATTTGTGTTACTTTCTGTACTCCAGCACAAGCAAAGAGATAATAGACAACCTAAAATTCTACTTACAATTTTATTACGACAAATTTGCAGAGCATTTACGCAAGCTTGGGTGCGATCCCAACCGGCTATTCCCGTTCGAAATTTTACTGGAGCATTGGAAACAACAGGCTAAAATGTGTTTAATACGAATTTTTCTCGCTCTTAGCAATACGCTAAAGGAAAAAGACCAGTTTTTAAATTTTTCTGACATTACTAATGAACTGTCTAAGGAGAACATAGAATCTGTATTTAATGTTGGGGTGAAGAATCGCAACATGTATAATAATCGGGTCAGATCTTTAATATTACACCTCGTAGAAAATGAGTTTTTGTAGTTTTAATTAGAACATAATTATATATATAGTATTTTCATTTATGATAAATCACAAACAAAGCTAACATAATTTAGGTGTCAAAAATGACGCCATCCAAGTGGCAAACGTTCTTATTAAAGCATTGTCTACACATCTTTCAAGCATAGCGCTAGGAGTTATTCTAATTTTGCGAATTATGGCTTCCACAAGACCTTTAAGTGTCTGTGTTTTTTCACTGTAAACTTGAGCTATTAGACCCATAAGAAACAATCACACGGTGAAAGATCCTGTGATTGAGGGAGCTACTCCACATCCCCGCGCAATGAAACAAGGCGCCCTTAAAAAAGCCATGGATTCTCTTGGAGTATAGCAAGTAATCCCATCTTGTTAAAACTAAACTCTATTCAGGCATCAAAAACTCTCGCAATATCGCAAGGTAACATTTTGAGTTCATCACAGTAAATCCGTTTCCCCAAAAAAAGTAAGGTTCAACTATGCCAAATTTTTATATTCCGCATTAATCAATTACTCTCTCGCTATGTAGGGGCCTTTGATGGACTTCTCGTGGATTATTTTCCAATCAGTAGCGACAACTTTGTTTGTTCAGGGCACCTGATAAGTAAATATGAGCCTCGCTACTCACTACTCAGAAACTATCTGCAACCATAAATTACGGCACGTAGTCATTTTTTTAGTTCTTAGACCACCAAGAAAGATGAAAGTGGAGGTCAAACTACAAAACTCGGCAAACTGGCCTGTCTGTCGTGCGCAAAGGGAGAGTATGTCATACTGCTGAACAGCGAGGGCTGACCTCTACAGTCACTCGAACCCTTTCGATGTTTTCTGGTGTTCTAACGGTCCGATTACCTCCCTGAACTGTTCCAGGTCTCACAGTTCCTTCCGTTCTGAAAGTTGTTAAACCATTTCAGTATTTTTGGGGGAGTGAGTTCGAAATATTTGCTGCCTGCACCACCTAATGACCGAGGAAAACAAAGATGTCATAGATAAAAACGTATTTTGCTATCGTCCACGACTCCATAGATACTAAAATAGCAACTAGCAACGAGTGGATATTAACCATTGTACAATGCATGCGCTAGTTTCCCTATCACTAATATGATACCCGTTTCAAAACCTAACACCTCTTTGCCGGTCTCTATAGTTTTGAATGTAAATCCCATAAAAAAACATAGAAATTAAAAATGTATAAAGTCCAACTAAACGCCAGAAGGGCTTTCCTTATAAATTTAACCGGCTCCAGGTTTTTCGTGTATCTACCTTGCTGTATTTGTTATTCAACTTACATTTCTGCATTATTTGTACATTTCTTTATTCTAGAATAGATTTTCTAGTCTGTAACTTGGCTAATTTATATTTATTTTTAAATATAACACATAAACAAGGGAAAAATAAGACTATATAAGTGTTTGACAAATATTTTTAGCTTGATGGAAACAAAACGAAGCCGACGGACGTGCGCTTCTACGACTTTCAGGTATCGATGTTGGGCTCTCCAGTTCTGGATTTATGCTACTTTCTGTACTCCAGCACAAGCAAAGAGATAATAGACAACCTAAAATTCTACTTACAATTTTATTACGACAAATTTGCAGAGCATTTACGCAAGCTTGGGGCGATCCCAACCGGCTATTCCCGTTCGAAATTTTACTAAAGCATTGGAAGCAGCAGGCTAAAATGTGTTTAATGCGAATATTCATCGTCATCAGCAACACGCTAAAAGAAAACTCCCAGCTTTTAAATTTTTCTGACGTTACTAATAAACTGCCTAAAGAGAACATTGAATTAATGTTTAATGTTGGGCTGAACAAACGTAACGTGTATAACGATCGTGTCAGATTCCTAATATTGCACTTAGTAGAAAATGAATTTTTGTAATTTAAATTAGAACATAATCAACGAAAATAGAAAACTAAGTTTCCAGAATTGGAAATAAATTCTAGTTTAAATATGTTATATTGTGGTAAGCATTTAAGTGAAATAAGTCAAAATAAAATGTTTTACTAGTATAACTTGGAATCACAATACAAGTAAAACAGTAAATTGGACTTTGAAAGTAAGTCTTGAAAAATGCGAATACCATCCATTTGGCTGGCTATAGTAGTTAGAAAAATGTATAATTAGCAAGTTGCGCATAATTAATTTGGATGCATAAGTTACAATCCAATAAATTCTAAAAATAGCGAAAGCTTTGTTTAAGAAAGACAATGCATTAATTCATTGAGTGCTACTTTGTGGTAGTATCAATTTTTCTGTGTAATCATATTTTTTCTGGATTATTTCTTGCAACTACGATATTAAAATATATAATAATAATAATAATAATAATAATAATAATAATAATAATAATAATAATTCCATGGTCAGCTAAGGCTTGTGGAATTATAGGTTAAGGCTTTCATATATTGGCGCATTCTTATATAGGGCGATGTGGTAAACACCGAGCTTTAGACGATAGCATTATTACGCTTTGTTTAAAGTCGATGTAGGTATTCAATTACTTTTAGTGATTGAGTATACTAACCGCCAGATATCTGAGTTCAGAATGAAACTCGGGTTCTTACACACCGCAACCAAGCGCCTTAACTACGTGGTCACTCTGGAGCTATATTAAAATGTATAGTCTTTGATGCCCAAAAGACATATTATAGATTATAATGTATCTTACTACATATTTTTTCTCTCTATAACGTTTTGAAGGAGCAAACAGTACTCATAGATATTTTATTAATTAAATGGTTCATCTTTTAAAAATTTTCTTCCAATTTTGTCAACTAATTTCTTTTATTTATTTTTATATCTTACTATTCTCTTTGTTTCGTTATAATCACACTGAATTTTTCTGTACATTTGGTAATTTCCAACTTCCATTTGCATTGGTGTACTGTAATTTAAGGTTTGTTTTATTATATTACTAATTAGTTTTCTAAGAATATTAATTTTTATATTACATATTATATATTAATTTCTATTTTATTTTTTATGTATTTTTATTTTTAACGTTTCTTATATGTGAGACTTTGTTAGTTACTTTATTAAATGAAAATATATTATACATAATACTTGGGTTTTGAATCAATCAATTACTGCGCCCATTTTAAGAACCTTTATGCCCTTTTCCATATTTTGGCATCAAATAATAAATATCTCTTTGTTTTTCCTAAGCAGTTTTAAATTTAATTTTTTATATATATTATACCTTTCACAGAAATGTATGCCTACTTGTAGCATCTTTGTTTCTTATGATTTTTTGGTCTTATTCACGAACGGCAAATTGATGTTAAATATTACGCCTAGATAGCATTGTGAGCATACTGTAAAAATAGAACCGTAAAGCAAAACAAAATGATAGTGTGTATCAACATTTTATTTTATGTAAAGCAGGTCTATTGTAGTTTGAGAAAAAATAATAAAAATTTAGATAACAAAAATTATATTGAGATGATGCGTAAATATTTGAAACACAACTAGCTCGCTTAGGCAAGTAAAGCTTGCATTGTGCTCTAACATCAGTTACTCGTGCTTAAGAAACTTAATTTTGACCAATAAACTGCCCGGAAAAGTGTCCGTAGTCAAAGATAAATGATCAATTATAGTCATAGGTTAAATCAAGTCGATTTTTACTTTCCTTATCCTATAATAAGGCGCTTGGCCGCTAGGAGGGAGCACGCAGGCGATAATGGCAAAGGCTGAGCAGCCGAGCACGCACGGTTACCTTCAGTGACGTAGCAAAATTTTAAGTATGAGTCAATTATTATCTTGTACTGTTTATTTTAATCAGCTTTCAAGTGTTGGACTGATATATATATATATATATATATATATATATATATATATATATATATATATATATATATATATATATATATATATATATATATATAATAGGATAAGGAAAGTCGTGTGATGTTCGCACCAGATTTTTGGACGTTTAGATAGCTAGTTTGATATTATTATCAAGAAATTGGCCTACTTCTTAAGGAGAGCAATGAATCTAACGATAAGGCTAACTTTTTGAGTGCTCTGTTTAGCTATTTATTGGATCCGAAGTAGAAGAGTAGGGTGGGAGGCATATTTTTGCAATAAATGTACTGAATAGGAAAAAATTTGTATGAACGACTGTTGTTTGGTGCACATCTCTAAATCCTCTTGTCCCTAATCCAATCTCTACCTGCAACCTTGAACCGTCCGCTAACCCACCTTAGTCACAACTAAACGGGATTTTTACCGCCGCTCGGCATTTTTATTCGAACCCCCATGATCGGAGTTAGCCGCCAGCCGAAGTCGACGAGATGCTATACTACCCGATAGATAGCGCGCTATCTATTGTCTTTTGTATTTTCCGAACCCGTCCATCTAACCAAGGAAAACCCACCCCCGGGTTGAAGCCGCCAAGGCTGCCGACATCCGGCGCCCAGGCTGCCGAAGAACGATACGTGCGTCTGGAGAGTGCACAAGTGACCTTGACAAGTTGTATTGTTTTTTGTTTTTTCTCAATTTCTTTGTTTTGCTTAATTCATTGTTACCTTATTGTTAATTTCTTTGTGCCCAATATAGTTTGCAAAGCTCTGTTTTTTTTCTGTTTTGTTTATTGAGTTACTTTTAACTGTGCTTAATTATTAAACAAGTGTTCTATAACTAATAACATGGATTAATTGAAGATGTCCAAATAACAAGTATTTTTCTATTTCAATAGCCTCAGAAATAATGGGAGATGGGACCTAATGTTTAGAAGTGTAAAAATTAATTTTATGTCAAGTTAGTGCTAAAGAATTTTCGCTTTTGTGCAGCCAAAGAGTGTTCCTATACGTGGTTTGATATTTCGTGAATATAATCGTATTTAGATGAACAGATAAAATCAGCTATTTTGTGAAAACGTAAAAACCGTTCGTATACTTTGTGTGTTTAGTACGCGACCTATTCTGATAGTAGTTTCTCTAATGTAACGTGAGAACACTTTAATTTGACCAAGAAAGTTGCAAGATCTTAAATTTTTTGGAATATCCGCTATGTATTAGGGTTTCGGCGACGGTATTAGTTTCAGTTTGTTGGTTTTTAGTGTCAAAATGTTTAAGGGATCTACCGATAGGGCCAAATAATAAGATAATCGCCAACGTACTTTTTCTAATAGGTACATTTCAAATCAGTGGTGCTCCGACACATTCCCATTTTTACCTGTCGTGGCAAACCTGTTTATGGTAATTATGAAATAAAAGCCCTGGTTTTCAGTTTTGCTTTTAATTTATTTATTCTATCATTTTAACCGTTCATGTCTAAGTAGACAGCCGCCAGATGATCGCAATATTGTTATGGAATTTATTAAATTTGGAAACCGCTGATGTGAGTGTTTATATTATCAATGTTTGTCTTCAAACAGATTTTAAGGCTGTCTAACGGTATCCGGAAATCGGGTATAATAAAAAAAGTCCAGCCAGAGGAATAAAGTAAACCGTCGAAACCCTTATGTTACATAATGTAATATTACTCGAAAGAGAATTTAGCAAAATCTAGAGTTTCAGTGTGATCGCGCAATTTAGACTCTTGGAAGTGATGTAGACAGTTTCGAGTTCAATCTCGGATTCAGATAAAAGGAAACAATGCGGTCGTCTAAGGCGTGGTGCTTGCCACATTACCCTATATTAGAAATGATGCTCGACGAACGGGCAGTGTGTGCAAACATATGGCAGGCCCAACCTCTCAGTTCGAGATTTATTATTGTTTTTAATAAAACAAAAATGCTTCGGAAAATTATTTTTTTATGTAAAGGAAACCAAAATTTTGACAAAGATAAGTCTGTCAACGTGTAGAAACAAAATTCTCTGATAGGCAGCACATTATACTTATTATTGAAAGAATTTCCCCTAAAAGTTAAAAATGTTCATATATTTATTATTTGTTTAAAAAACTCAAAATTTCATAAAATATATTAAAACTGTTAAAACCGAGTTTACCAATAGTGCACACACTGACTCAATAACGATGTAATATAGCGGTTCTCTAGCGGAACGATAGATCTTTCAAATGCTTTTTTATTCTCGTAATAAGTTGGTTTGGTTCCCACATTTATTAAAGTATCTTCGTTATCTTTTAGTAAATGGGCAAAAAATCTTAGATCTATTTTTCATACGAGTTAAATTTCTTTCAATGCTTTTTCCATATATTCTAAACTTTCCGCAAAAGATAAGTCAGCAAAATATTGCTCTTTTTGATAATATGTGTAAGCTCATTTTTGTCTTCTACCAAAGACTTCTTGAAAGTGTAGTAAAATGTCGAAAATTTTTTCAACAAATCAGCTGTTTAGATTTATTGCATTGTCTTGATGAAACAGCACTTTTTTTTCGTGATTCCATCCTTCAAACGCTCCAACAACGCTATGTAATAATCGCTGTTGATGGTCTGGCCTTTTTCAAGGTAATCAATGAATATTATACCTTGCGCATCCCAGAATACTGACGCCATAACCTTGCCAGCCGACTGTTGCGTCTTTCCACGCTTTGGATTCGGTTCATCGCGTGCAGTCCACTCGGCTGACTATCGATTGGACTCTGAAGTGTAGTGATGAAGCCATGTTTCGTCCATTGTCACATATCGACAGAAAAATTTGTTATTATTACGGTTGCATATCGCTAAACATTTCTCCGAGTCAATGACACGTTGAAACTTTTGCTCGATTGTGAGCTCGCGCGGCACCACTTTGCACACAGCTTTCGAATGTCGAAATATTCATGCACGATATGTCCAACATGCTCTTTTAATATCTTCAGAGTCTCAGCTATCTCGATGAACTTTAATTTACGGTCATTCATAATAATTTTGTGAACTTTTTTTATGTTTTCGTCCGTTACAGCCTGTTTCGGGCGTCCACTGCGTGTATCGTCTTCGGTGCTCATTTCGCCCCGTTTAAATTTAGCAGACCACTTCTCAACGGTTGATTTTCCTGGTGCAGAATCCGAATAATGTTTATCAAACCAAGCTTTGGCATCAACAGTACTTTTTTTCATGATAAAGCAATGCTTCATTAACACACTAAATTCTTTTTTATCCATTTTTTTTACAGTAACAGATGGTGTTTCACTCACAATGCTACATCTCACGAACCAATTGTCTGACAGCTGTCAAATTTATACACGTATCGTTTGAAGGTTAGTACTAACTAAAAATCATATGGATTTAATACTAGTAACACCATATTTGTGTCAGCCTACGAACTTTTCAGCCGATCTGTTAACTGCAGAATGTGATGCACATGTTTGCCACTAACTAGTCGGACACATACTGAATGTTGTGTGGCTTGCGCACATTTTCTCAACGCTTACTGTTTTTGCATTTTCCATTAGTTCTTGCCACTTTTAAACTTTTATATAAAATAAAACACGTTTTTCTGAGTTTTCCTACATACTAATCTCGAAAAAATTTCCGAAGCAATTACTCCCTCACTCTAAAGAAACTAAGCTCCCTATCGCTGCCCATGTTTTCCTGTTTTCATGTTTTTCCACTTTGTCCACAACTCCACGCGTAGCATTACACGAATGACTTCATACAAGCATTAGACATCTATTTCTCGACACCCTATATATAAGTGGCTGACTGCAAAAAAATAATAAGCGCTATTATTATGTGTCCTTGTAAATTAACTAATAAATTGTCTAAGATAACTTGACAATGTTTTTTATTTTTATCATTGCTTACTTATTTTATATCACAATAAATTTTTCAATTATATTGTTTGTACAAAACGTTGTGTAGTAAAGATTTATGTTTTATATTTGCTCTTTGTACTAAGATAAAATATATTTATAACACCCTCATAAAATTCTGTAATTTTATTTTTGAATTAATGTCATAAAGCGCAAATTAATTTTACCTTATTTTTATCAAACTTTAACCTTTCCTTGAAACCAAATAGAAAAAGACGAAGTATCAAAGTACTCACCATCATTATAAAAATGACATATCAACAATTAGTAATGTCATTTAATAAGACGGCAAATTAGCAAGACAGATCACAAGAGTCCAGTATATTCCAATAAGTGCAGAAGGAAAGTTGTTTCTTGTATTTAATTTAGGGTTATAAACTAACCCACAAACAAGTTTTTTATTGTTTTTTCTTTATCTTTTTTTTTATCAAAAAAACACTAAATAAAAAATAAAGTTTCACTTGAAATAAAATTAGCCTATGATAATAAGGAGTGGAAAGCACAATAGAAAATAACTGAAATTCTGGGTAACAACTCGGCAGTATATAGATAAAATTTAGAAAGTATATAGAAATACAGTTATAGAGTGGATAAAGAACAAACAAGGAGAAAATTACAGAAGAAGAGCTAAAAGTCAATAAAAAATTTAAAATGTGGAAAAGTACTTAATCGATATAAAATTACAACAATAAATATAGGAGAGAATGCAATGTAATATTGGTTAGAAATATACAACAAATTCTGGAACAAAGAAAAATATTAAAAGATTAGGACTTAAAACTTATAGTGCCGGTTTACAAAAAGAGTCATAATAAAAACTGAAATAATTTCGGGGAATAATGTAGTAATAACAATGTATGAACAACTGTTAGAGAAGAAGTTGACTCAAACAATAGACCCAACATTAACAGAAGTATATATTTACATTAAAAGAGATTATATAAAATAAAATTATCAGAGGAGAAGATATATACTTAACGTTGTTAGATATGAAAAAAACCTATGATAGGACGTTGAGAACAAAAATAAAGAAAAATCTATATAAAAGAGAATTAAACAGTAGTCTATATGATGAAATTAGATGTAATTGCGTAATCAGCAAGAACAAAAAATCTGATTCTATATAAAGGAGTTAGATTAGAAAGGGGGCTAAACCCTTTACTATTTATAATATTCAGAGATGAAATTGTTAGAGAAATAAATAAAAAGTAGGGGAATATGCACCAGGTTTTTGTTTTGCACTAAATACTCAATTTTGAATGTAGCTATTGCATCATTTTTTGCTAGATCTTTATGTTCTATAGGTTCTAATATGTTTGAGATCCCAGAAGACAGACACTTTTCCGTCTCCTCCTCATCGGTAGAAGTTTCATCGTTATTTCTCCTTATCTTGGAAAGTAGCCTTTATCTTCCATTTTCTTGTTGTGGGCCGTTCCTTTAGTGGTTTCTGGTTGACTCATCTGGTTTTTATTTCTGATAGCTGCTTTATGAACTGGTGCTTTCTTCTTTTTTGCGTTTGGTTTAGTTGATTTTTTACCAAGTGGCAATTTAAAATATGCCTACATAAAAACTCGTTATAATAGTGATTGAAAGTTTTTCCAATCTCTGTTTAATGTTTTTTTTCTTTTTTGCACTTAGAACTGGACATGTATGTTATGTATTGACGTGGATTGCAGGTGTCGACGAGCCTCTAGCTTTCTCTCTTCTTCTCCTCTCATTGGCGTACCTAAAGACAGCCCTGCTTCTTGATCCAGAAGAATGCAGATCGTTATAAACATCCTTATCATCGCTACCATTATGAAGTTTACCGTTGTCAGCAACATCTTCTGCTTCATGTTGAGCTACACTAAAATCAGTCTTGGATAACACATTCCTGTGTAGTGAATATAACCCGGTGCCCTTAAAAACGATTGACTGCTATTGCCCAGTTTTAACCTTGAGATATGCCTGCACAACCTTTTTACTATAATCCAGATACTGTAGTCTATAAATCAGCAAGCACAGGATTGTTACATGGTTACCTTTTGCCTTTAAGATAACATCCAGGTTCCTTGCATCCGACCAGCAGAAGTAAAACTGGAGATTTGGATGTCGAATTTGTATATTCAGTGAAATGGAAAAAGGTGAAAAGGTAGGACTACACCTAGCCTGATGGATGACATTTTCCTATAGCTCCCGAGGCTGTCGAGTTGGTACTTGAGTAAATTATCATTGGAGGGACAAAATTTCTTTCTGCATTCATTTAAGCGATAATGGTTACTAGAGTTTCCCTCTTTGTTACAGTCAGAACTTCTATCTGCTTTTAGGCTTCTATACATTAAAATGAGAAGTCTTATGTAGAGATGTCGTTTGTCTGTGCGTCCTTTTATTTTTTAACTTTTAACCAAAGCATCTTTTAAGTTGGAGACAAGTTTATATTTCTGTCATATCTGACATATGTCACGCCTTATAATTTTTGATCTGTGGTAGATAGAGAAATAACGTTTTTAATATTCAATTAAAGACCATAAGTCAAGTCCAAGAGCTAAAAATCAGCCTGATCGGAAAATCTCGAGATTGGTTTGACCAGAAGTGGCCGCAAGTTTTTGTTTATGTAGAGAAATCCCGGACATATGTGGAAATGGAGTTCCACGCCCATATTTGTTTACCTTTCATTTCAATTATATGCGGATATTTAATCTACACTACACTCACACCAGATTCGATCTAGAGAATAACGGTGCTTTGCGTATCTTGTTTCCAGAAGGTCGAAAAAGTTTATGACACTCTCCTTGTTTAAGCCAATGGCTCTGCCAAGTGATGTCCTTTCAGGTTTTCTAATTGACAAATGATGTTTGTGACGATTTATGAAATGGTCCTCCCAGCCATGTCGTCATTGAAATTGTTGCTGATCTCATTTCTAGCCGTCATTTCTTCCTTAGCCCTTTTTTTCTAGTCTTATCTTCATTCTTCGCATAGTAACACCTAAAAAATAGTAATTGTGTTATGGATCGTCTGTTTCATATGAACACCCGACGACATTTTACAATTTATCTCGATAAAACAATGTATAAAATATGATTTTAAATAATTATTCCTGACATTTTAAAGTTTAATTATATTACTATCTGCTTAATAAAAGCCAGATTTTGCCAATTCTGTCTGTTTATTTTGCTATTACATATTGACATTTTAATAAATTATAAATTCGTTATCACATGTGGGAATGCTTCTACAGACTTTTATTTTGCCGAAAATTGCCTGTTTGATGAGTTTTACCTAAATTTTGCCTAAATTGACAATTTATAACAATATGTGCCCTTTTTTCCAGAATGTAACGAGAATTTTAAAAAAATTGAAGACGCAAAACTTTTTCACGGAATTTTAAGACGGGGTAATGGGTGTACCTTGTCCACAAGCAAGCAGGTGCCTTTCTACTACCTTCTTAGGCGTGAGTCACTAATGACGGAAAAACCGATACGCCAAAGATCACTGCCTTCATAAAGTAAACATTTTTTCCAAAAAGTGCTCGATTTGGTTCAAACAGAAATCCGCATGCTAAAGTTGCATTTTGTGTTCTGCCGTATTTGTGTGTGCAACTCTGTGTCAAGCAGTGAGGTATGTTTAAGTAACTGTTGAGAATTTTGTTTTGTCTTTATTCGCATTTCTTTGTAAAATATTTTTTGTTGAATAATGCCGAAGGTGAAGAAAGCTGAAGTTCGTATCTGAGGCAATGGATTTCTGGAAATGCTGTCTACAGAACTGATAGGAAAAATTATTTTTAGTAAAGTCTGTAGTAAAGAGGTAAGTGTACATTTGGATTTTTTTAAATTCTAAGTTTCACTTGCAGTATCTGAACATTTTCAAATACGCAAGCGCCATATTAATTAATTAAGTAATCATTTCATTAATTCTGTTTGTTATTTTAGGTTGCATGTAAAAAAATGTATCATATAGGTGAACATTCAGGCATCTGAAACGAGATAAAGATGCAGGGATCTCGAAATAGCCAACACAAGCTATCAAACCCCGTATTTCGCAATTTTTTAACAAAATATACCTCAAAAGCAATACCGGATGAATCGACTCTTCAGAAAAATTACCTTGAAAATATGTACGACATAGCAAATACATAGATAACGGGTTTTGATATAAAAGATGGCACTAAATACAATTATTTTCCTAAAAAATTCAGGTAATAACATACATCCGAGAGGAAATAGGTGAAAATCCTATTAGGCTTTCGATTGATGAGAGTCTCTCTCGTCTTATTTTATCAGATTTTTGGATACTGCAAATCATGCCTCGATTGTCCGTACAGTAAATAGATTTAAAAAGAACCAAATATGCAGATTTAATTTACTCCTTCCGTTTAATTTTAATAGAAATTTTGTGGCTCTTTGAAGACCAGGAGGACCACCTCTTGCTGCTGGTAACAGATGCAGCCCCCTACATAGTAAAAGTAGGAAAAGTTTTGATGCTTTTTTATGCGAAAATGATGCACTTAACTTACTTAGCGCATGGTATGCATTACGTGGTAAAAGAAATTAGAAATATTTTTCTCAATGTCAATGCTCTAATTTTAACAGTTGAGAAGGTTTTTCTAAAAGCCCCTAGTAGGTGGGCTACCTTTAAAAATATGCTTCCCGAGACTTTTCTTAAGTAAATGATAGAGCTATCCATTTTTATTTTTTCACAGGTTGTGAATAACTTGTGCGAGGAAAAGGAAGAATAACGGGAAGTTAGTGAATTAAGCTGCATTGAATTTTCCTGGAGTCAAGAAAGAAAAAAATTCGTCAGAAAATTGATGTGACCCTGAGAAAACCCAGATTGGAAAAAATTAACATCAAAAATGCCCTCAAGGGAGAGGATATAGGAATAATGGATAGCTTGTTCTCTAAAAAAGTATTCTGTTTTGAATACGCGCCTATGATTACTTGTGTAGTGGAACGTTCATTTTCACAACATAAACACATTTTGACTGATAGAAGAACGAGTTTTACAGAAAATAAATTGTCCTCTTTGGCTTTCGAATGATGAGAGCACGGACGCCCTTGAGCGAAATACATAGTAGCGCGTTCTTTTTACGTGTAAATAAAAAATAGTAAAAATAAAATTTACAAAAATTAGCGATTTTTATTTATTTATTTTATATATTTTTAATCACTGTTTTTGCCTGAAGAGTGCCTATTTTTTATTTTTTTGCCTAATTCCATATTTTATTTTCCTTACAAATCCGACCTTTACTGATTAATATAGGTACGAGAAAAAATGTTGAATCTTATTTTACGAAAAATTTTGACGGTTATAAAATTTAACACTTCTATTCACGAGCGTATACAACGTCATACTCACACCTGCTGCCTTTGGATACCAAAGCGGTATCTAAATGTTATAGTTATTACACTTATTGATACGTGGCTTCACTTCCTTGGCAAATATTATGCTGATTTATAATACTACTATCTTTTATTTGCGGGCGATGTAGAACCGATAGCGGAAAACGTAAAAACTTTACAGTTACAATCTTAATATCTCAAATGATACTTCACAAAATACAAATCAAAGATCAATATAACTAAAGTGATGGTCGCATCAAAATAAAAGAGTTCATATATAGCTCTAAAAACTAAAAATTGAACAAGTTAGCCATTTTCATAATGTTAGTTACAAGAAATTTGAAATAATAAAGGAAAACATGAGAAAAAGCTAAGAGAATCGCACACGACAGAAAGACCTGGCATGAATTTGTGAAAAGTGAGATAGAAAAACTAAAACCGACACACAAAGAGTTTGAAAGATTTTAATTGGCTTATTAAAAACAACATAATTTACAATTCTAAAACCAAACGTGGGAGAACTGAAGTCATCTGATAATTAGATTACCTAACTAAATCATTTGTGTGTCAAAAATTTTCATAATTTGTGCTAGGTTCAATTAGTTATTTTCTGAGTTAAATAAACAAAACTTTCGTTTTTCTAAAGATTAATCATTGCGCTCAATATTTTAAATTTAAATAAAATGATATTGCAAAAGTTACATCCTTAAGAAAGCCAATAAAATTACAGAATTAATGATACGCTAATTATCCTAAATGTCACTATGACTAACCGAGTGTTTGAAATTATTCCGAAATGTACGAAATTAACTTTTACATCTAATAAATGTTTGTCTTATCTCCCTAACTAAACTTATAATTCTATCTCCTCCTAGACGCTTCAACTGATTTACTTGAAACTTGCACACCACATTTACAACTATATTTGCTAATTCGGCGCAAATCAGCCTTCTAACTTTAACCGTTTTTGAATTATTTAAAAATTTTGATTATTGTCGCAGAAACATGTGGAATGTTCTAGACAACTGCCTGGCGTCTAGATCAGGCTTCGTCGACGATTCCTGCGGGGTTCTCTTCTGGTTTTCTATAATTGTTGAGCAAATTGTGAAAGATATGTTTAAAGACTTACTCCAATCATTTTCACTTGGACCTTAAATGCTTTTCCCACAGTTTGCTTTCGAAATCTTGTTGTTGTAGGACGTTCTGAACTATTGTAATATAGGATTATCCGAACTGAATTTCAGAAAGTGTTTCTT
The DNA here is from genome assembly GCA_036346155.1 of Sinelater perroti. Classification (NCBI taxonomy): domain Eukaryota; kingdom Metazoa; phylum Arthropoda; class Insecta; order Coleoptera; family Elateridae; genus Sinelater; species Sinelater perroti. The sequence continues at coordinate 3,629,106 of JARFIY010000276.1, forward strand.
GAATAAAACACAAAATATTGAAACAATTCGAATTTTATTGCTCGCAATGTAAAGCATAGACCTAGTAGTTTCGCATGAAATTTGATGGTGACCAAATGCCCTCCACGACTCCGCTAACGTACGACCATTCCTTTAATGGTTTTTCATAAACGCGGCTCTATTTCAGCAATTATACGTCTGATATTCTCTTCTAGCTCTAGAATCATAACAGGTGTGTTGACATAAATTCTGTCCTTAAATTAACCCCAAAGAAAAAATTCTAATGGAGTTAGATCAGAAGACCGCGGTGGCTAATCGATGTCACCCCTTTGCGAGACAACAAAACCAGAAAATTTGGTTTTAAGAAAAGTGAGTGTTTCACGGGCTGTGTAATATGTGCCTCCATTCAGTTAAAACCATATGTCATTAAATTTCGAATTGTTGATTTTGTTGAAAAATGTTGTTTGGCATCTCCTGATAGTGTACACCAGAATTGCCAGATTCGTCTTAAAAAAAGTACTGGCCAATAATTCTTCTAGTCCACAGTACACACAGCAGTTGCTTTTTGTGAATGCATTGGTTTTTCGTAAATATCACGTAGATTTTTACCATCCCAGATGCGACAATTTAGACAGTTTACAAAGCCATTTAAAGAAACAAATACGAACATTGAACTCCTTTTTCACCAATCTCCGGGGCTTCCATACATAAACAAAAATTTGCGGCCACTTCCGGCCAAACCGGTCTCGAGATTTTCCGATCAGACTGATTTTTGGCGTCTGGACTTGACTTATCGTCCTTAGTTGAATACTGAAAACGTTATGTCTCTATCTATCACAGATTAAAAATTATAAGGCTTGACAGATGTCAGAAATAACAGAAATAGAAACTTGTCTTCAGCTTGAGAGCTGCCTTGAACAAAAGTTGAAAAATAAAAGAACAGTCAGACGGACGACATTACATAAGGTCATTTTAATGTATAGAAGCCTAGAACCAAATATCTTTCTATTTCATCGGCTTCATGTATGATAGAAGATAGGTGCTGGTGTTTTAGACTTGAAAAATTAATTTTGTTAGGCTTCTTTGTTATATTTGGCCAGCGCCGAATAACTATTGCCCTTTTCTAAGGAATGTTCATGTATGCGGCTTGATATTTGTCTGTTCCTTTGGTTTATATAGGTTATGTTGCACTCATTTCAAAGTATTTTGTAAACTCCTTGGTATTCGTGAAGATAATAGACTTTTACTGAGCAGGTAGTCAGTTACTTTATTGTTATGAAAACCGTTTGCATATATATTTTGTTTAGTATGCGGTCTATTCTGTCGGTAATATTTTTAATATAAGGCAAGAATACTTTAATTTGTTCAAAAGTGTTGAGAAATCTAAATATTAACTTTTGTTTAGGATGTTTTTGGAATTGCTCTTTTATATTAGGGTTTTGACGATAGGATTCATTTCAGTGTGTAGGTTTTTAATGTCAAAAAGTTAGAAAAATCTGTCTATAAGGATAGATAACAAAAATGTCGTCAACGTGCTTTTTCTAACAAGTAGGTTTCAAACTAATGGTGCTCTTATGAATACCCCATTTTCACTTGTCGTAATAAGCCTGTTTATGACCAATTTTTTAATAAAAGCCCTTGCTCTCTTTTCTGATACGCTAGCGTTTAGTTTTGCTTAAATTCGTAATTATTGATATTTCATCTTTTTAATCGTTTTTTTCTAAAGAGAAGGTCGCCAGGTTATTGTAATGTTGTTATGGAATTTATTAAATATAAAAAACCCCAATGTGGCAGTGTTTGCATTCTCTATGTTTGTCCTGAAACAGTTTTCAAAACCGTTAAGCGGTATCGAAGATTGGGTACAATGACGATAGGCCGGGATGAAAGGATAATAAAACGTCGGAACTCTTAAATTACATAACATTATTTCAGAGAGAATTTAGCGAAATTCAAGAGCCTCAATGGACGCCAGTGATTCCGCGCGGTTGAGAGACTTAGCTGTTACGCGGACGGACTCGGTTTTAATTCTAGGTTCAGATGCCTGGTGGGTAGCCTAATTAGTCGCTAAAAATAATTAAGCATCTAAATTCACTTTGAATGAAAGGTAATAAGTTTCTTCAAGGTGGGTCCCAGGAATGCTTACCGATTGAACACAAGGCTGCGCGGGTAAGAGTGTCTTAGGACATGTTAACACGTGGTGTTGTTATGAATTGCCGACGTAAGGGACGTTCTCCATGGTCGCTCATTTTCCAATCAAGTTTCTGTTGGGTCAGCGATTTTCTAGTGGGCGAAACACTTCCTTAAATAAGTGTTCTCAGCAGTCATGAAATCGTGGCGACAGCATTCTGAAAAATCTTATCTTATTATTTGGGTAATACTGGAAAAATTGTCAATTTTTTTACGAGTTCAACTATTGTGTACTCTCACTGTAAATTCATGTTTATCTCGTGATAACAAATCATGTTTATCACGAATTTTTGTACTTCAACCGTTTAGATTTTCATACGCTTTAGCGACGGATTTTGCCTTGACCAAACGGCTTGACCGATTTGTACCAAAAGTTTCACTTTTAATACAAGTAATTTGCATAAAATTTCAAGTCTCAGGTCTTATGTTCTAGATATCTTGTTTACTGACAGACATAGAACAACAACAACACACACACACACACGACAATGTTAAACCAACTCTTTTGGTGTCCTGAGACTATAGTTCGTCCAGAAATGTAAAACTGGTAGGTCAAGATTGGATACAATTCTATTATAGGATTAGAAAGTAAAATGTACATCTGACGTCGAAACTCTTAAATTACGTAACATTATTTCGGAGAGAATTTAGCGAAATTCAAGAGCCTCAATGGACACCAGTGATTCCGCGCTGTTGAGAGACTTATCTGTTATGCGTATAGACACGGTTTCAATTCTGGGTTCAGATGCCTGGTAGGTAGCCTAATTAGTCACTAAAAATAATTAAGCATCTAGATTCACTTTGAATGAAAGGTAATAAGTTTCTTCAAGGTGGGTCTCAGGAATGCTTACCGATGAGCACAAGGCTACGCGGCTAAGAATATCTTAGGACATGTTAACACGTGGTGTTGTTATGAATTGCCGACGTAAAGGACGTTCTTCATGGTCGTTCATTTTCCAATCAAGTTGCTTTTGAGTCAGCGATTTTCTAGTGGGCGAAACACTTCCTTAAACAAGCGTTCTCATCAGTCAAGAAATCGTGGCGACAGCATTCTAAAAAATGTGTATATCTGGATGGAGATTACGTCGAGAATTAACAGAAGTTTTAACTTTCTTGGATAAGTACTTTTTCAGAAAATCAATTGGAGACCTTAGAACTTGCACCCACTTGATAATATGAGATAAAACTCCTTTTAGGTTCGTAGTCAAAGTACTTAAGTTAAAGCAGGATCTATACTGCAATGATATTTTGAAGCTGTTATATTACCCTAGGTCCAGAAATATTTTGGCGACAAAAACTTTCCTGATTTAGTTTATTGGTTAATTTTTGAGTCTAGGTAAAGCTTCATAGAAGTTTGAAACCATTGAAGTGATCTGTTCTGGCAAAGTGAGGGAATTTTATAATGGGTAAAATGCGATGTATAATAAATTCATTCTCGCATATATTAGCGCTGTGCATTAAAAAGAAACTGCAAATTTTTTGAACTTGGTGTAATTACATGGGTTGGTCATATCGCAAAAGTTGGACAAACACATCTATAGAAGCTTAACTACATTACTTGCTCTTTTCTCGTTGTTACTTAACTCAATCGCCTTTTTTAAGAGGAGAATTTACTATTTTATGTCTTTTATTTACTTTGATAATTCTTCAAGTACTATAATCTGTAAGTGGTAGACTAATTAAAAGTGTTAGAAAGCATCTTGCTTTATCAGTCTCATTTTGTTCTTTAAAATATTGCTTAATATACTAAATATCAATATAATACATTAATTTATAACTAATAGTGTATTATCAGATATTACCATTTTGCTCTTTTTCCATGTTTCTTTCGTATTCGATTGAATATTCAATTAAAAATATTTGTTCCTTATGGATTTTGTTTGTAATCGTGAGTAAACACTGCTACGCCGTACCCTTCTTCTATTTTATAGTTTTTAAACTGACATTTTATATATTTTCTTAAGAAATAATTTTAAATTAATACCAATTCTTTTTATTGTTGTTTAATAATAGTACTGTTATTTTTTTAAATTATTCTTTAGTACTTACAGGACTGATAATAGGCATGCGACCGAAAGATAACATTGTTGTTGAACACATGTATAATTATGAGAAATAGCATTTGCGAAAGAAAAAAGAAAGTCTAATAGAACAGTTATTTTGTTTTGGTTTGTAGGCTAATATACAGACTCATTGAATAATAGACAGCCATAGTATTCGTCAGGTTAAGATGACAACGATTGCTTGAAAAGCTCTATATTTACAATTGAAATCTCTACCGCATTAGTGATTGAAAAGGTGGCTAGAGGTGTTCCTCGTAGTAGATAGCAAAAAGCAGATATTGTGAGTGAATTGCGTCATTTTTAAACTTAACTAAAGTTGCGTATAGAACTATTTTAATTGTTTGTCTTTAAAAATTATCAATATCGAAGAAACTATTGGTTTGGGTTGCTGTATCTTAGTAAGCGTCAGTCTGTTCTGTTTGATGATAATTGTATAAGGTGATCAAAATTGAACGTTAGGAAGTTTATCCTAAATAAAACATAAAATGTTGAAACAATTAGAATTTTATTGGTATCAGTGTACAGACTTAGCCGTTATGCAGATCAAGTGCCCATCACAACTTTGTTGTCATGTGACCATTCTTTTGGCGAAGTTTTCTATAATAATTTCTCATAAATGCGGCTTTCTTTCAGCAATAACACATCTCAAGTTTTCTTTTAATCCTGGAATTGTAGCAAAATTATTGAGATACACCCTTTTCTTCAAATAGCTTTAGGGGAAAAAGTCTAATGGGGTTAGATCGCAAAACCATGATGGCTAACTGAGGTCACACCTCCATGAAATAACATGACCAGAAAATGTAGTTTAAAATAAAGTAACTGTTTCACATACTGTGTGACATGTGGTTACATCTTGTTAAAACCTCATGTCATTCAAGCTCAAATCGTTGGTTTAATTGAAAAGAAATGATTAGTACCGTCTGATAGCGTACACTATTACCAGTAAGAGCGTTGTCAGCTTTATCCTCAAAAAAGTACGAGCCAGTGATTTCTCTAACTCGTAATTCACACCAAATTGTAAGTTTTTGCAAATACATTGATTTTTGTAAATAGCACGTGTATTTTTACTACCACAGATGCTATAATTTTAATAATTTATAAAGCAATTTATAGATAAATAAGCTTCACTGATCAGTAGCCTATTTTTATAACAAACTTATATGATATTACTGCTCTGCTACATAGTACGCAGTACCATAACAACTTCGTCGTGTTTTAAATACTAATTGTACAACTGTTTCACTTTTAGTGTTTGAAATTATAAATGTCTTTATCACTTTTAATGAGTTCCAAGTGAATAAAAAACAGAAGTAAATGATTTTATAAGTCTATGGTTAATATGTGGCGTAGTTTTTACTTTAAAACCTGTTTCTTCTAATAAGAATGCTATTTGATTAATTGGTGCAGTGTAGTGTAGATTTCGGATGATTTTTTTTGTATATTCTGTTCTTTTTTAACCGATACGTTTGATAACTGCTGCAATGTATTAATCATTTTAACAAAATTTGCAACTTTAAATTTCATTTTTCTACGTGTTTAATTTTTTAATAGTTATTACTGTTCAACAGTATTTGTTACAGTGAATGACATTTAGCACATTATGTTTCGTTAATTGATTTATTCCTTTTTTTCTTTTTCTATTAACAAATTGCCACGAACTATTGTTTATTGTATTTAATTTGTCTGACATGGTAATAAATGAATTATTTTATCGAAAGGTTATTTATTAGCATTGTATTTGTACGTGCAACTAAGGTTGTACTTTAAAATATATACATTATGCATGTTGTATGGATAAGGAGAATTTATAACACGAGATTGAAACTGCAGCTCCTTGCCGCCGCTGTTGGCGCCTCGGTTGCTTTTAAGAGGAAGACGCGGTGCAGCGGGTTCTTTGCTATTGCAGCAAACCCGGGAAAACAATTTTTATCCTGCGTTAACTAATAATAAGTGAAGGTCGTAAGACCGATGTACACAACCGTATCGATACACAATCGCAAGTACATAATTTTTTTTATTTTTTTATTAAATATTATTTATTATTTAGCCGCTATGGCATTCTTTCAAAATTCTACAAACATTATCACAACAACAAATCTCACTAAATTAGGATCTCAATTCCTAAATGCAAATACATCAACAAGCAGGAGAATACACACGACTAATTTAATCAATAAACACTCAGAATTTTATGCATTACACTCAACCCTGGCTAAATCAATAACATCAACAATACCAACAACAGCAGCAACAACTATCGAACACGTAATTTCCACTACTGATAATAAATAAACAATACGACTGCCAAATAGTGAATCAAAAGAGCAAAAAAATAGTACATAGTTCAGAAAAGACAGGAAATGACAAAAAGGAAGTTATGGGGTGAGTAATCCCATCCCAACCAGTTATTAATATGAAAACTTGTAACTGATGAAGATATGAAACAAGAGCAAGGAACAACCAACAATAATGAATCGACCGCCAATCTTTGTATTACGAGTGACAAACATCAAACCGTGTACATTAGTGCTTGAAATCCTAGCAAAAGACAGTTATACTTTAAAATTCACTAACCTTGACTAAGTTAAAATACAACAAAAGACTTAAAAGAACTACACTGTAATCATCAAAGCCTTAGCGGGGTGTAACACTGAGTTTCACACGTTTAAACCCAAAAAAGACAGAAATTTTCGTGTTGCGCTTAAAAAATTTTATCCATCGTCTAACATTGAATTACTAAAACAGGAATTAGAAAAACTTGGACATAAAGTCGCGAACACGTAGAATATTAAACGTCGCGTCTCAAAGCAACCGCTATCCATATTTTTTATTGATCTCCAAACTAAATAAAGCAATAAAGAAATATACAATGCTAAACTCCTTTAAAACTATGTGGTGCAATTAGAAGCACCGTATGTAAAAAGAGAAACTCTTCAATGTTCCAAATGCCAGATATACGGTACACGAAGAATTACTGTTACCAACAGCATGGGTGCGTCAAATGTATAGAAAATCACGCAATGAAAGACCGCCCAAGGAAAATAAAAAATAATAAATTAAAGTGCGTAAATTGCAACAACAACCACCCTGCTAACTACAGAGGGTGTTGGGTACACAAATAACTACAACAGAAGCTATATTCAGTATTATTAATTAAATCCAAACAAGAATAGTTCAATCTGGGATAATGTACTCTCAATAAGCTGCAAAGAATCCCCATGATGTACAGTACGCTAACACCCCTCAAAGGATCGCAAAGAGCACATCTCAACAAAGAATTAAGTTCTCTAAACTTCAAATCATAATAAAAAAATTAATAGACCAAATTACTACGCTATTAAACCTGTTAATCACAGTCATCACTAAACAGACTTAATGTTTAAACTACTCAAAATCGCAATATGGAATGTCAACAGTTTGCGGCAGTATGCGCAGGAAATTTTCTACTACCTACCGATGAACAAATGTTATGTTAATATTGAAAACACATACTACCAATACAACTTATCTTAGGTTAACAAAAAACTGTATTTATTGTACAATGCACCCTGACGGAAGAGACCTCGGAGGAATAGCACTCATTATTGAGCAGAATATCAAACGTCATAAACTGGAACAGTATTAGTGCGACTATCTGCAGGCCACAAACATTAGTATACAGGACTACAAAACATCGCTACTTATATTAGCAGTATTTTTTCCGCCTAAAAACAATAATAAACATTATTTTGAAACGTTGGGAAACTGAGTCATTTCCAGTGCTAATTTTAATGGTAAAAGCCCATTCAGAGAATCAAGATTTACTACAACTAAAGGCAGAGAATTAACAGCTGCAATAAAATACTACAAGCTTATTTACATTATTATTTAGCAACAAGCAATCCTACATACTGGCCAACAGATATTCTGAAAATATCTGTTGCCATTGGCTTTCCAATTACCAAAGGTATGAATGTTTCGACATTGTAAGACCCATACCTCATTAAATCTACCTGTGGACCACTCTGTCGTTGTGATAACTGTGTATACAAAAATACAACAAAAACAAAAACAACAACGCTATACTCCAGACATGCTGGCTGGGATACATTTAGAGCACATTTGGACGAATCAATTTAATTGTGTCGTTAAAATCTAAAGCAGATCTAGATAGTTCATGAAATAACAACAATTATATAGGAAGCCGCTTAGCAACTTCATGCAGCGGAAATCACAGATATTTGTTCAGTAATAGTTAAGGAGAAAATTGCAAAAAACACAAATTACGCAAGCGGTTGCAAATTATGCGATCAACAGCAGACAAAAGGAAATTCAATAAGGCTATACAAGACTACATTTATTAATAGATATTAAAAATCAGTCGATATAAGAGTATTTCAGCAATCTTATTGCTATAAAGCTTACTGATTAATTATTGTGGAAAGCCACTTAAAAATTAAAATGACCAGCAGGCGTTATCACCCGTGAAAGACGAAAAGGGAAGGTAGATTAGAAATGACAAAAAAAGCTATAGCTTTTGTTAATCATTTAGAAAATGTGTTTAAGCCATTTCCCTCGCAATTGAGCCCACATGAAGAAAGTAAAAATTTACAATTTTCTAAAGGCACCGTTACAAATAGAAATGTCTAAGTATTAACAATTTTATACTCTAGAACTGGAACAAACTATTAGAATACAACTTAATTCAACAAAATCACCAGGTTGGGACCCAATTACTGGAAAAGTACTACAAGAACTTTGACCCAAATATCTAAAAGCTATGACCTTTATATTTAATACCATTCTTAGATTAAAATATTTTCCTAGTCAAACGGCTCAGATCAATACTGGAAGAAAGAAAACTCATACCTCCTCAACAGTTTGGATTTCCAAATCAACACAATGCGACGAAACAAATACATAGAATTGTCAACACTAAATGGTGCTCTGGAAGTGACAAAATATTGTTTATCTGTTTTCTTAAACGTCAAGCAGGCGTTTGATAAAGTCTGATACGAGGCCCTATGCTATAAACTTAAAAAAGTTTTGGCACATAATTTCTACGAAATCATCAAATCCCATCTAGAAAGCAGATGGGTTCTGGTCAAGCAAGGAGAAGAAATCTTAGTTTTGCACCCTATTACTTTTTGTGTGCCCCAGGGAGTGTTTTGCGTGAAATTTTGTATACACTTTACACAATTGAATTTCCCAAAACTATATATATATATATATATATATATATACATATATATATATATATATATATATATATATATATATATATATACTTTCAAATTGACGTATATTACGTTCACTATGAAAAGAGTTACCCGATCAGCTATAACCCTTAATAATACTCTAATTCCACAAAATGAAGACGTTAAATATTTTGATATGCATCTCGACCGACGGTTGACAAGCAACTCGGCATCAAATTTAGCCAAATGTGTTTAGGTGAATTGTCTCTGACTTGAGTATCAAGTCAGTGCGGGACAAAAAAAGACAAATGATTGTGTTAAATATGAAACTAGGCGTACTGTGCATCTTAATAACCTAGCAGCCCAACTTTTGAATAACAGTACTACGCCAAGACCGAAATGTTTCAACCAGGTTTGATTAGATCTATATATTTTATGCATATACAATGTTATAATTAGGCCGTTAATTATATATAATTAAGTCGTTAATTATATAATTAAGTGAATTATCAATAGATTGTTTTCGACATGTTTGTAGGTCCATTAGCATATGCATATTTACTTGTTATTTGCTTAAAACACATTTTAAATAGACTATGTTCGTAAAAAAACTACTTTTTGCATGTAAGGGCGAGACTCAACATTTCGTAATTTATCAAAACACAGAATAAGTAATCTTTATTTGATAAATAAATTTGATTCTTACTATTAGCGTTGAAAGTTTTTATTTATACAGTTGGTATCTAAACACATGGCAAACTTATCGTAGAGCCACATACTATGCAGCAACGCATGATTCAAATTTATTATGGAAACAGGCTATCAGTTTGTGTCAAGTGAGCGTGCAATTTGTGATTTAGTGCAAAAGTTTGAAACACTTGATATGTTTAGTGACAAAGCAAGAGTTCGCTATAAATGTAGTGGTGGTTTAGATGACAATATTGCTCGAGTAAGTGATAGGGTGTATGGAGAACTAAGTATGTCAATTCATCGCTATTTACAGCTGTTTAAAATTTTGTACGACATTTCACAACGCATTGTAATAAATGATTTGCATTTAAAAACGTATAAAATGCGGCACATTTGTGAACGTGTTTTTAGAGAACATTGCAGTTGATGCTGACTTTTGTAAAAAGAAAACTCACAATGAACAATTATTGTTCTTTAAATAGCATTGTAAATCGTCAAAATTGTCGCATCTGAAATCGCATGTGAAAATCCACGTGCTATTTGCGAAAAACCAATGCATTCACAAAAAGGAATTATTTGGTGTGCATTTTCAGCTGGAAGAATTATTGGAACATATTTTTGTTAAGGACGCAGCTGACAATGCTGTTACTGTCACTAGTGTACGCTATGGAAAGATGATGTTAAATTTTTTTCAAATAAAACAAAATTTGAATTTGAATGATGTGCTTTTAACAAGATGAACAATATGTCACACAGTATGTGAAATACTTAATTTACTTCACAACCTAATTTCCTAGTCGTGTTATTTCGCAACAGGATGACATTAGACTTTTCCTCCGGGATTATTTGAAGGAATGGGTCTGTATCAACAAACTTGCTACGATTCTAGAGCTAATATAATGGTTGGAATGGAGCCATCTTTATTGGTAGGCAATTTGGAAAACCTCTCTAAAAAATGATGTAAAGTCGTGAAAGCCTTTTAGCCGGTTTAATATGTTATACGTAACTGCTAAGTCTGTACTTTATACTGATAAAGTTCAATGTGGGTCACTCTTTTGTGGCTGAAACATTATTTGATAGTTCGTTATCTGTACTTAAAACAACATCTACAAAGTAATTCATAACATGTATCTAAATTAAATAAAAAATCTAAGTATGCACTTATTGTTAGTGATAAATTTAAAGTATTTAGATTAAAATTGTTATAACACCGCAATAAAAATGTATAAGTAGTATACTGTTTGTATAAAGTACAAAATTACACAGTGACATACTATATGTGCCTATGTGTTTGTCTGTGGATTACTAAATAATGAGTTATCTTTTTTTAAAAATTGTTTTATTAAACTAATTTAGCAAAATGTTCTAGTAACATGTTTTATTATAATTAGTGCAAAACCAGCAGCGCTATAATAAACACCATCAACAGTACAACTAAAAAATTACTTAGAGAAATAGCTAAATCAGAAAATATGGTGGACTATAAAATTGAGTTTAATGAAAATATAAACAAAACGAATGGTATGTTTGCATATATAGATCGCGTCAAAGTTGTTGGGGTTGATAAATCGGGTAAGACGAAAGTGCTTCGTCTTATTATAAAAAGTATAACGAGTGAATCCAATTTCAGAACTATAATTAGGCCTTCTGATTTTCCAAAGAAATTTGTATGTATGATATAGTTCTAAAAGCATATCGAGCGATAGAAATGGCGAAGGGGTTACCATCCACAACATTCTCACCAACATTCTACGACGGAAGTGACGAAGACAAATGTGAAGCCATGATACTAGAGGATCTGAACGAAAGCGGTTTCGAAGCACATCGAGAGCAAACCCTACTGGACGATAATCACGTGCGTTTAGTATTGGAAAAGGTTGCGCAGTTGCACGCTGTTTCCTTCGCGCTGAGGGAAAAAATCCGCAACTGTTTGATAAAATCAGTCAGATGCTATCAGAAGACCTGTTTTTTTAGCGCTGTTGTGCTGTTGCAGAACAGTTTATTCAAAACTGTAAACAAGCGCAGCATTCTCTAGATTCGGATAAAGATAAAGAGGCACTGGAAAAGTATAAACGTTTTCTGATTCTCTTATTTTGAAAGGGAGTATTTTGTCGTCGACAAATATTCAGTTGCACTACACTATGACTGTTGGATGAACAACATGATGTTCAAATATCAGGTGTGCTATTTATATATTTATTCAGTATTTAATAATCAGTTTTAACTAATATTAAGTAGTAAAGTAAAATATAAGATAAAGTTAAAAATTACGGCAATGTAAATATAAGAACTAGATACTACAGGATCCGGCAGAAATGCGTTACCTTTTTGAAACACTCTAACAGATGTTTTTGAACAAATTTCAATTTTTGATTTTTCCAAAGATTACATATATAACGACATCAAGATAGAGCACAAACAAAACTAACATAATTTGGGTATCAAAAATGACGCCATCCAAGTAGCTTCTTGTTCAGACATTGTTGCAGGCGGGTAGAAAAATTGTTTTTCAACCATAGTGCTTGGAATTGCTCTAATTTCACGAGTTATGGCTTCCGAAAGAGCTTTAAGTGTCTGTGTTTTTCCACTGTAAACTTGAGCTATCAGACCCATAAGAAATAATCATACGGTGAAAGATCCGGTGATCGAGGTAGCCACTCCACATCCTGTTAAAACCAAGCCCTATTGGGGGTAATCCGATGTTTTCTCAATTCAGGCATCAAAAACTATCGCAATATCGCAAGGTAACGTTTTGAGTTTATCGTCACAGTACATCCCACAAAAAGTAAGGTCCAATTATGCCAAATCTCCTCTCTCTCTCTCTCTCTCTCTCTCTCTCTCTAATATGTAAGGGTCTTTGATGGACTTCTTGTGGATTATTTTCTAACCAGTAGCGACAATTTTGTTTGTTTAGTCCACCAGATAAGTGAAAATAAGCCTCGTTACTCGCTATCAGTATATAGCCATTTGCAAGGTTTTCAGCATCGTTTCTGCAAGCATAAATTACGACACGTAGTCATTTTTATAGTTCTTGAACCATCAAGACTTTGTAAAGATAAAAGTGGAGGTCAAAGCTCAAAACACGGAAAACTGACTTGTCTGACATGCGCAAAATGCGAGTATGTCATACTCTACAGTCTCTCAAACCCTTTCGATGTTTTCTGGTGTTCTAACGGTCCGATCACCTCTCCGCGCTGTTCCAACTCTCTCAGTTCCTGCTGTTCTGAAAATTGTTAAACCATTTCAGTATTTTTGGGGAAGATCAACATTAAAGTGAGTTCGAAATCTTCGAAATGGCAACTAGCAACAAGTGGATATCAACTATTGTACAATGCATGCGCTAGTTCCCCTATCACCGATGTTATACCCGTTTCCAAATCTAACACCTCTTTGCCAGTCTGTATAGTTTTGAATGTAAATCCTCTAAAAAATATATCAATTAAAAATGAATCGAGTCCAACTGAACGCCAGAAGGGGTTTCCCTTATAAATTTAACGCGGCTCCCGGTTTTTCATGTATCTACCCCGCCGTATTTGTTATTCAACTCATATTTCTAAATCATTTCTACATTCCTTTATCCTGGAAACTATTTTCTAGTTTGTAACTTGGCTAATTTATTTTTATTTGATAAATATATTAGGTAACTAGGGGAAAAACTAAGACCATATACGTGTTTGAGAAATATTTCCTTAAATTGTCATATCAAATGTTTTATCAAATAGCGTTAAAAATAATGTTCTATATTATGTTTGGTGAAGATTAATATGGTATTTCTAGCTCGATGGAAACAAAACGAGGCCGACGGACGTGCGCTTCTACGACTTTCAGGTAACGATGCTGGGCTCTCCAGTTCTGGATTTGTGCTACTTTCTGTACTGTTCGACATTTTACTGGAGCATTGGAAGCAGCAGGCTAAAATGTGTTTAATGCGAATATTCATCGTCATCAGCAACACGCTAAAAGAAAACTCCCAGCTTTTAAATTTTTCTGACGTTACTAATAAACTGTCTAAAGAGAACATTGAATTAATGTTTAATGTTGGGGTGAGTAAACGTAACGTGTATAATGATCGCGTCAGATTTTTAATATTGCACTTAGTAGAAAATGAATTTTTGTAATTTAAATTAGAACATAATCAACGAAAATAGAAAACTAAGTTTCCAGAATTGGAAAATAAATTTTGCTAGTATAACTTGGAAACACAATACAACTAAAACAATAAATTGGACTTAGAAAGTAAGTCTTGGAAAATATAAATACCATCCATTTGGCTGACTACAGTAGTTAAAAAAATGTATAATTAGCAAGTTCCGCATGATTAATTTGGATGCATAAGTTACAACCCAATAACTTCTACCAACATTTTATTTTATGTAAAGTAAGTCTATTGCATTTTGAGAAAGAATAATAAAAATTTAGTTAACAAAAATATTTTGAGATGATGCGTAAATATTTGAAACACAACTAGCTCGCTCAGGCAAGTAAAGCTTGCATTGGGCTCCAACATTGCCAAATAAATCGATTACTCCTGCATTCATTTTAAAAAACTAATAATTGTGTTCAATAGACTGCCCGGAAAAGTCTCTGTAGTCAAAGATAAATGAACAATTAGGGTCGTAGATTAACCCAAGTCGATTTTTGGACGTTTCGATAGTCAGTTTGATCTCATTATTAAGAAATTGGCGTTAATCCTTTACTCGGGTCTCGATATGCCTACTTCTTAAGGAGAACAATGAATCTAACGATAAGACTAACCTTTTAAGTACTCTGCTTGGCTAGCTATTAAATACGAGGTGAAAGAGTAGGGCGTGGTGCACGTTTTGCAAGAAATGTACTAAATAAGGGAAAATTTCTTTGAACGAGTGTTTTGTAACTAATAACATGGATTAATTGAAGGTGTCCAAATAACAATTATTTTTCTATTTAAATAGCCTCAGAAATAATGGGAGATGAGATTTAATGTTTTAGAACTGCAAAAATTAATTTTATGTCTGGTCAGTGCCAAAGAAGTATCGCTTTTGTACAGCCAAAGAGTGTTCGTATATGTGGCTTGATATTTCGTGTATATAATTGGCTTTAGATAAGCAGACAAAATCGGTTATTTTATTGTTAGTCGTGAAAACCATTTGCATATTTTGTGTGTTCAGTACCCAACCTATTCTGACAGTAGTACCTGTAATGTGAGAACCCTTTAATTTGATCAAAAAAGTAGTAAGATTTTAAATGTTTTTTTTGTTACGGATTTTTTGGAATATCTGCTATGTATTAGAGTTTTGGCGATAACAAGACAATCGCCAACGTATTTTTTCTAATAGGTATATTTCAAATCAGTGGTGCTCCTACATATTTCCCATTTTCACCCGTCGTGGCAAACCTGTTTATGGCCAATTGTTATAAACAATTGGTTCTTTTTTTGTAAGTAACTTTCTTACAAATTGGCAAGTATCTGATGAGAAGAGTTATTCAGATCACAGATACATTAAGTTTGAAATCACTGGGATTCAGGGAGTGGAAAGCCTATAAGGTAGACCTAGACCAAAACTTGGCGAGTACGATAAGGAAGGTTCATAATAACCTTGAGCTTGAAATGGCTGTGGATCAGTTAACTGAGGCAGTCATTTCAGTGTATAATGAAAACTGTGCTCTGGTTGTAAAGGCCTCCAGCAGGAATGTATCTTGGTGAAATGAAGACTTTGCAACTATGAGAAGACAAGTAAGAAAACTGTTTAACAGGGCTAAAATATCAGGTGACTGGGATACCTATAGGGCATCTCTAACTGAATATAACAAACCATTGAGAGATGACAAGAGAATGTCATGGAGGAGGTACTGTGAGAAGATTGAAACTACTCCAGTACATGCCAGACTTCGAAAAGTACTTTCAAAAAACTCTCACTGCAATTTGATTGCTACTCTGGAATCTGAATCCGGAGAGTACACCAAAACAGGTAAAGAAACATTGACCGAACTTACTCGGATACACTTTCCTGGATTTGTAATTATACTACAATCGCCCTTAAACTGGAGAAACCAGGTATCTCTTGATTTTGGTAACACAGCATCAAGGGAAGAGTGGTAATTTTCAATAAAATCAAATGGGCTATAAACTCATTCGAAGCCTATAAATCTCCGGGACCGGGCGGAATTATTCCAGCCATGCTACAGAAGGGATCAAAACTTCTAATGACAAAGATCTGGATGGTACTCAGAGCCAGTTTGGCCCTAAACTACTTGCCAAAATTGTGGAGACTTACCAGAACGGTATTTATACCAAAGCTTGGTCAAGCGCACTGTTTGGAGGGAAAGAGCCACAGACCAACTAGTCTTAAATCTTTTTTGCTTAAGACGTTGACATTAATGGAGGTATACTAGTACACCATCCACTATATCAGAACAAATTTGTCTATCCAGCTAGTATTTCGACTAAAACAACACTTCACTACCTCACCTGGAGAGTAGCGAAAACACTGGACAACAAAGAGATCCTTCTATGTGCCTTTTTGGATATAGACTTTGACAATACATATTTCAACTCCATAACCTCGGTCTTGAGAGGGCGTGGCCTGGAGAAGACCCGCTGCAGATGGATAGACTGTATGCTTAAAGGAAGGATGGTTTATTCGTCTGTATATGACAAAACCATAATGGTCCAGATAATGGGGCGGGGTTCTCTCCTCCCTGCTATAAAACCTGGCAATGGATGGACTTTTAAAA
The DNA here is from genome assembly GCA_036346155.1 of Sinelater perroti. Taxonomy (NCBI): domain Eukaryota; kingdom Metazoa; phylum Arthropoda; class Insecta; order Coleoptera; family Elateridae; genus Sinelater; species Sinelater perroti. Next base: position 3,645,916 of record JARFIY010000276.1, read on the forward strand.
AACTTAAAATTCTTTTCTGTAGGTTATGCCGATGACCTAGTTATCTTGGTGGAAGGAAAATTTGTAGGCACAATTAGGGAACGGATGCAGAGGGTTCTGGACGTGGTAACTGAATAGACTAAACAGGAAGGCCTCAAGGTCAGTTTTGTAAAAACCACAATTATACCCTTCTCGCGAAAAAAAAATTAGAGGGGCTTACACCTCTTTTCCTTGGCGAAAAAGGAAATTACCATATCGGGAGAAGTAAAGTATCTAGGAGTCGTTTTTTATTCTAAACTTACTTGGAACCGTCATATTGAGAAAGTCGTGGACAAACCTGTGACAACACTAGCAGTTGTCAGACGGATGTACGACAAGTCGTGGAGGCTAAAACTAGAAATGGTGCACTGGTTGTACACCAAGTGGTTAACCCTCTCTTTTATACTCAGCTTTGGTCTAGTGGCCCAAAGTAACACAAGAAACCACCAAACTAAAACTAGGCAAGGTACAAAGACTTACCTGTTTGGGCATTATAGGGGCGTTGAGAACCACACCTACTGCAGCAATGGCGACTCTTCTAGACCTCCCATCTTTGCACATAGTAATTCAGGGGGAGGCAAGAGTGGGTCACTACAGGCTGCACCAATTACTGTACAAGACACACACGGGTAGAGGCAATACAAGAATAATTGATAGTCTGGGGGGTCCTCTGCTTTAGTTATGTTTGAATCTGCATTTATTGATGTCCTATCATTTTAACCGTTTATTTCTAATCAGAAAGTTGCCTGATAATCGTAATATTGGTATGAAATTTATTAAATTTGGAAAGCGTTACTGTGAGTGTTTATATTCTCGGTGTTTCTCTTCAAACAGATTTTAAGACTGTCGAACTGTATTCGGAGATCGGGTATAAAAAAAATCCCAGACAAAGGAAGAAAATGAATCGTCGGAACCCTTGCATTACGTAATATTACTGGAAAGGGAATTTAGCAAAATCTAAGAGTTTTAATGTAGGCGCGCGATTGAGGCTCTTGGGTGCAATGTGGACAGTTCCGAGTTCAATCTCGGATTCAGATTATTGAGTACCTAAATTTACTTCATACAAAAGGAAATAATGTGGTCATCTAAGACGTGGTGTTTGACACATCACCTTCTTTCAGAGATGGTATGCGACGACAGGGCAGAGCGTTTGAACATATGAGAGCCCTAACCACTCAGTCCGCATGCCTTGCCCCAACGCGGAGCGTAGACTCTCATTATTGTTTTTAATAAGGCAAAAATAATTTTAAAAATTATTTTGTTATGTAAAGGAAACGAAAGTTTTGATAAAGATAGATACAAAATTCTCTGATAGTTAGGCAGCACATTATACTTATTATGGAAAGAATTTCCCCTAAAATTTAAAAATGTTCATATATAATATTTGTTTAGAACATTCAAAATTTCATAAAAAATCGAGTCTACCAACAATGCATACACTGAATAAATAACGATGTAATATAGCGGTTCTCCAGCAGAACTATAGATTTTACAAATGCTTTTTCATTCTCATAATAAGTTGGTTAGGTTTCCACTGTTATTAAAGTATTTTCGTCATTTTTTACTAAACGGGCGAATAATCATAGATTTATTTTTCATACAAGTTAAATTTTTTTCAATGCTTTTTCCATATATTCTAAACTTTCCGCAAAAGATAAGTCAGCAACATTTTGCTCCTTTCGATATGTGTTAGTCCATTTTTGCCTTCTACCAAAGACTTCTTGAAAGTGTAGTAAAATGTCGAAAACTTTTCTAACAAATTGCGTTCTTGTCCTAACGGCCATTCAGATTTACGTTGGTACATATAATGTTGATAGGTTTGTGTTTTATTTACGTAATGTGTTACAGACAGGACGAGCCTTTGTTTTTGTGCTGGTCGGTTTAACCCTGCTGTTAGATTAAAAAAAATCTGGTGTGAACATCACACGACTTTCCTTATCCTATTATTATATATATTATATCGTGTCCATCGTCTCGGCCCTGCGCTGCTCTCGTCCTGGAACTTGTTACTTTAAAAAAGGACGAGGCGCGAGTCCATCGTCTCGGCTCTGCGCTGCTCTTGTCTAAAAATTTGTTAGGCGTTGTTAGCGAGTCCAACACTCGAAAGCTGATTAAAATAAACAGTACAAGACAATAATTGACTAGTACTTAAAATTTTGCTACGTCACTGAAGATAACTGTGCGAGCTCGGCCGCACGGCCTTCGCCATTATCGCCTGCGTGCTCCCGCAGTCGGCCCGGTAGCTCTCCGAGCGCGCTGTGATTGGTCCGTTTAATTAATTTTTAATCGGCTATAACTTATTTATTTGACCTCGGATCAAAAAATATCATTGTAATTTTTTGTTCGTCTCGGTCTGATCTATCCGGGAATATAAATTTCCCGAAACATTTTATGAACACCCGGTTTATTAAAAATCCTGAGCTTCAATTTTTTTTCGAGTTCCTATTTTACCAACTTTTATTTTAAATTCATGTTTACCTTATCATAACAAGTCATTTTTAGTCTCATAAATTTTTTGTATCTTCAACCGTTTAGATTAGCGACCGCTTTGCGACAGATTTTGCGACCTTGCGACCAAACGGCTATGCCGATTTTTACCAAAAGCTTCGCACTGCGTCCACTACCTACAAGTAACTTGCATACCAAATTTCAAGTCTCTAGCTCTTACGGTTCTCGAGATATCCTGTTGGTGTTCTGAGGCTATATTTCGTCCAGAAATGTGAAACGCTGGGTAGGTCAAATTTCCGCCGATTACATTACTTTCCTTATTATAGGATAAAGAAAGTAAAAATATGCGAATCCTGTATTAAGAGACCATTTGGTCCAAATTACGTACATACAAATTTAATCCTATTTTCGCATGTAATATGATTGAATACTTTAATGCCAATTATAAACGTAATTACAAACCATTGATAATTTAACTAACAACCCGTTTATCGGTTATTTATGCGCTGTCATATAGTTTTACTAGCTCAAACATCCAGCTTGTTTGTGTTATTGCACTTGTTGCTGTCATGCAGCCACCTTGTAAAGTAAATTCACTTGGCTGACTTGTATAAAATTGTGGGATTCCCCTTTTCATTTGTCTATGAAAACGTATGCATACGCACACTGTTTTGTTTAGTTTGTGATTTGATCTCGTAACAGTTGCGGGGTTTATATACATTAGGAAAAAATGAAAAGGCAACGTTATTTGAATGAGGATGATATTTATGCAGTGCTCAATTCAGAAAGTGACTCTGATATTTCAGACCCTGATATTGAATGTGTTTCAGGAAATGATGATATAAGTGATTTTGAAAGAGAAAGTGAACCAGATGTGGCTTCAATTAGTGCTGACCCATTGTTTATAGCAAAAAACCAAATGGTGTGGAGTGCTAATCCATTACAACAACCTACTGAAACTTCTGCTCAGAATATTATTACAGTACAGCCGGGCCCAACTAGATTTGCAACATCTAGATGCAATGATATACTATCAACATTTTTGTGTTTTTTCCACCTTCAATAGAAAGAATAATCGTCGAAAACACAAATATTTATGGCAAAGTGAAATTTGATGACAGATGGACAGATATTGATGAAGACACAATTCGTGCTTATATTGCTATTCTCATTCTTGCAGGTGTATATCGGTATGTATATTCTTGTTTTATTTATTTAACATGATTGATATGTAAAATTTGTACATGATAGTGGAAGAAACGAAGATGTTCATGGCCTATTTGATGCAAATTTTGGTCGCCCAATTTTCCGTGCAATAATGTCTGAAGGTACTTTCCACATGATTACAAGTGCGCTCCGCTTTGATAATGTTGCAAGTCGACGACAAATGCGTAGTAACGACAAGTTTGCTCTTATTCGTGAGCTGTGGGAGCGTTGGCATGTCCTTCTTCAAACGTTTTACAATTGTCATGAGAATGTCACAATTGACGAGCAGCTTGTTAGATTCAGGGGACGATGTTCCTTCCGACAATTTATGCCCTCAAAACCTGCAAAATATGGTTTGAGATTTTGGTTAGCTGTAGATTCAAAATCTGGCTACGTCTGGAAAATACAGCCATATATTGGAAAAGCTAAAAATGCAAAGCCTAAACAGAACCAAGGACAGCGAGTTGTATTGGAGCTGACGGAAGGATTAAAGGGGCAAAATATAGCAGGCGACAATTTTTTTCCTCTTCTGATTTAGTGAAAAAATTACTTGAAAGGAAACTTACGTATGTAGGCACAGTGCGCCAAAATAAAACATTCATACCCCCAAAGCTGCTGAATGTAAAACAACTCCCTTTATACAAATCTACGTTTGCCACAAAAATAAAGCAACTATATTGATAAGCTCAATGCATAAAACAGCTGCAGTTGACGATAGTGGAGCGAAGAAGAAACCGGAGATTGTTTCCTACTACAATTCAACAAAAGGTATGCTTTGATGCTTGTCGTCTACAGTTTCTAATGCTTTATTTCTTATAGGAGGAGTAGATACTGCTGACCAAATGATTAGCTCCTACACAACAAAGAGTAAAACAAATCGATGACCAAATATTGCATTCGCAGATATGCTGGATATATCTGCTTTGAACGCATATATACTCTTTTCTGAGATTGATGCTTCATGGGTACCGGCTGATCGAAATCGCCGGAGACCAGAGTTTTTGCGAAAACTAGCAGCACTTTGTTTGGCAAACGCGCATATGATGAAACGAAGTAGATTACCACAACAACAGTTTTCAGTGAAGTTATTGACTGATATACAAACCTCATCTTCAATTTCCGCGAGTTCATCAAAAATTGCTTCTTCTAAAGCGGGGAATCTGTAGTTGCTGTAAGGCTAAATCTGACATAAAATGCTTCACTTGCGAAATTTTTATTTGCGAAATAAACCGGAAAATATTTTGTATAGCACGTAATGAAAAACACTTTCAGTAAAATAATATTTTTCTTGTAAATAAACGCAACAAAATCTTCGTATTTTGTATTCCATTAAATTGATATATTCACTGGACCAAATGGTCCCTGATAAAAGATTAGTAACTTTTTAATTTTTTCCGTACAGCTTTAAATTAGATGCCTAATATTTTGAAAATAATAATACTACAAAAATAAAACACGTGAGTCGAAACCTCAAAACAATATATTACACCGTTCAAAAGTTATTGAGATTACATAAAAAAATTGGACGCAAATGGGCCTAATCTAACAGCAGAATTAATAAGAAGTCGATGTGGAAAGTAGCAACATTTGTTTGATAATTTATTAGGTGCAAATATTTCTTTAACCCTATTCATCGAATATATTTTAATATGTTTGGCACATATTTATGCTGGTTCCAGTTGCCTCTCAGTTTAAGATAGATTACTGGTAGCTGCAGACAATCCTAAATTGAAAAAAGTTGACTTTTATATTTAGTTATAATTTTTATGAATATGAATTAGAACTTATGGAATTTACCATGACTATTTGAGTCATGTTATTGTGGACTTGCACATATTTGAGGCGTTCAAAAATATTTAGCATAATTATCTTTTCTTCACTAACCTTCTATTAGAAAGAGATATGCTCCTTCAACTTTTATGTATTTGATCCGACAGTTTGTGTAAAGCTGCTGTAAACCATTTTTTAGGTATAGTATTACACTATTTGTGGACAGACGAACGATGCTCGTCATTTTAAAACTTCCACTGCGCTTTACGTGAAACAGCACGATGTAACTGCAGAATATGATGCACCTGTTTGCTAGTAACTAGTCGGACAGACGGTGAATGCTTTTGCTTTTTCACCAGTTCTTGCCACTTTTAAACTTTTATATACAATAAAACACGTATTTCTAAGACAATTATGAGTTTCCCCATATACTAATCTCAAATTTCGAAGCAATTACTCCATCACTCCAAAGAAACTAGACTATCTATTGCTGTCCATGTTTGCTTGTTTCCATGTTTTTCCGTTTTGTCCACAACTGCACGCGTACCATAGCACGAATGACTTCATACAACCACTAAGCAACAATGTTTTTTATTTTTATCATTGTTTACTTATTTTATATCACAATAAATTTTTCAATTTTATTGTTTGCACAAGACGTTGTGTAGTAAAGATTTATGTTTTATATTTGCACTTTGTACTAAGATGAAATATATTTATGACGCCCTCATAAAGTTCTGTAATTTTATTTTTGAATTAATGTCATAAAGCGCAAATTAATTTTACCTTATTTTGATCAAACTTTAACCTTTCCTTGAAACGAAACAGAAAAAGACGGAGTATCAAAATACCCACCATTATTATAAAAATAACTTATCAAGAATTAGTAATATGTCATTTAATAAGATGGCAAATTAGCAAGACAGATCACACGAGTACAGTATATTCCAATAAGTGCAGGAGGAAAGTTCTTTCTTGCATTTTAATTTAGGGCTATATACTAACTCATAAGCAAGTTTCTTTATTATTTCGTCTTTATCTTTTTTTACCAAATAAATACTAAATAAGTAATAAAGTTTCACTTGAATTAGAATTAGCTTATGATAATAAGGAGTGGAAAGCACGACAATAGAAAATAACTGAAATTCTGGGTAACAACTCGGCAGTATACAGATAAAATTTAGAAAGTATATAGAAATACAATTATAGAGAATTAATAAAGAACAAACAAGAAGAAAATTACAGAAGAAGAGCTAAAAGACAATAAAAAAGTTAGAATGTGGAAAAGCACATAGTCGATATAAAATTACACTAAAATATAAGGATTTGAAACTTATAGTGCCGATTTACAAAAGTCATAATAAAAACTGAAATAACTTCGGGGAATAATGTAGTAATAACGATATACAAACAACTGTTAGAGAAGAAGTTGACTCAAACAATAGATCCAACATTAATAGAGGTATATATTTACATTATAAGAGATTATACAAAAGAAAATCATCAGAGGGAAAAATATATACTTAGCGTTGTTAGATAAGAAAAAAGCGTTTGATAGGACGATGAGAACAAAAATAAGGAAAAATCTGTATAAACCAGAATTAAGCAGTAGTCTATATAAAGAAATATCTAATTGCGTAATCAGCAAGAACAAAAAATCTGATGTATATAAAGGAGTTAGACAAGAAAGGGGGCTAAACCCTTTACTATTTATAATATTCAGAGATGACACTGTTAGAGAAATAAAGAAAAATAGGGGAAGTGGTGGTAATATGCATTAGTTTTTTATTTTGCACTAAATACTCGATTTTTGCTAGATTATTCTGTCTAATAGGTTTTGATATGTTTGAGATGTCAGAAGACAAAATCCTTTCCGTCTCTTCATAGCTAAAAGTATCATCCTTATTGTCTTTTTTTTGTTGTGGGCTTTTCCTTTAGCAGTTTCTGGTTGACCCATCTAGTTTTTATTTCTGACAGTTGTTTTATAAACTGGTGCTTTTTTTTCTCTAGGTACTGTTTAGTTGCTTTTTTATCAAGTGACAATTTGAAAGCGTCTCTATATGGAAAACCGGTTATAATAGTGGCTGAAAGTGCTTTCCGATCTCTGTTTGATGTTTTCTTTTTTTTTGCACTTAGAGCTGCACAAATGTGTTATGTATTGATGTGGATTGTAGGTGTCGATGAGACTCTAGCTTTCTCTCCTGTTTTCCTTTATTGGCATACGTAAAGACAGCCCTGCTTTCCGATCCAGAAGAATGCAGATCGTTATCATCATCCTCGTCATTGCCATCGTTATGAAGTTTATCGTTGTCAGCAACATCTTCTGATTCACGTTGAGCTGCACTAAAGTTAGTCTTGGAGAACACATTCCTGTTTAGTGGATATAACCCGGTACCCTTAAAATCTCTGACTGCTATTGCCCCAGTTTTAACCTTGAACTATGCCTTTGCAAATTTCTCAGCAATGTCGTATGTGTCCATCTTGCCTGTTCTCAGTACCTGTCTAACGTTTATAATCCAAAGGCTGTAGTCTATCAGTTGCGTGAAGCGGTAAGCACAGGACATGGTTTTCTTTTGCCTTTAAGATAACATCCAGGTTCCTTGCATGGGAAAAGTGTCCGTCCAGCAGAAGTAAAACTGGAGATTTGGATGTTGATTTTGTATATTCAGTGAAATGGAAAAAGGTGAAAAGGTAGGATTACATCTAGTCTGATGAATGACATTTTCCTATAGCTCTCGGGTGTCCTCTTCATCAATCGGTATGTCCAATAGGTGCGTGAGTAAGTTATCATTGGAGGAACAAATTTTTTTTCCTGCACTCATTTAAGCGATGATGGTTACTAGAGTTTTCCTTTCTATTGCAGTCAGAACTCATTTCTGCTTTTTACCTCTCATTCCAATAATATGCGGATGTTTAATCTATACTACGCTCAGACCAGATTCATTTACATTAAAGATTCGATGCTTTGCGTATACTGTTTCCAGAAGGTCGAAAAAGTTTATGACACTCTCCTTGTTAAAGTCGATGGCTCTGGCAAGCGATGTCCTTTCAGGTTTTCTAATTGACAAATGATGTTTGTGACGTTTCATGAAATGGTCAAACCAAGCCCTCCCAGCCATGTTGTCATTGAAATTGTTGCTGATCTTATTACTAGCTGCTAGATGATAAGTCATTCACCTTATGTAATTTCGAGTGAGCTCATAAAACTTCCACTTCATTAATAAACAATACTCTATTAGTTTCTACTTGATTTGTAGGCTTTCTCCTAATTTTTCATATTCTAAAATCTGTGGATTAATATCTCTCTTAGGCACATTTCTAAAAAGTGTAGCTTCGGGTACATTGAAACAACGTTCTGTTTCTTTTAAAGTTTTAGTTTTCCCCCGCACTGCTAATATTGCATTTAACATTTTTTTCTGGTCTTAACTTCATTCTTCGCATAGTAACACCTACAAAATAGGGATTGTGTTATGGATCGTCTGCTTCATATTAACACCCGACGCCATTTTGCAATCTATCCCGATAATCACAAGATATAGAATATGATTTTATATAAGTATTCCTGACATTTTAAAATTTAATTATATTAATACCTGATTAATAAGGGCCGGATTTTTCCTATTTTGCCTATTTATTTTGCTAATAGATTTTGACATTATAAATTCGTTTTTAGATGTGGGGATGCTTCTACAGACATTTTATTTTACAGAAAATTACCTCTGAATTGACAATTTATAACAATATGTACTTTTTTTCCGGTATGTAACAATTTTTAAAAAACTAAAGACGCAAAATTTTTTCTTCGGCGAGCACACGTCTTTCTATTGCATTCTTAGGCCTGAGTCACTAATGACAGGAAAACCGATCCGTAGTAAAGAGGTAAGTGTACATTTGAATTTTTTTTATTCTGAATTTCACTTTCAGTATCTGAATATTCTAAAATACGCAAGCACCATTTTAATTAATTAAGTAACCATTTCATTGATTCTGTTTGTTATTTCATGTTGCATGTAAAAAAAAAGTATAATGTAGGTCAACACTTACGCTCGGCCGGGCATCTGAAACGAGCAAGGACCTCGAAAAAGCCAACACAAGAGTTTTTGGCTACTATGCAAAAAATCATTGGACCAGCATACATTTCCAGATGATCTCTTTTCGTGTCGTTGGTAGCTGCTAATATTCCATGGTCCAAGCTATCAAACACCGAATTTTTCAATTTTTTTTTAGCAAAATATATCTCAAAAGCAATACCGGATGAATCGAATCCTCAGAAAAATTACCTTAAAAATATGTACGACACAGTTAGTCCATAGAAAACGTGTTTTGATATAAAAGATGGCACTAAATACAATTATTTTTCTAAAAAATTCTGGTAATAACATCCATCCAAGAGGAAGTAGGTGAAAATCCTATTAGGCTTTCAATTGATGAGAGTACGGATATGTTGTAAATGCTGTCGTTGATGGCCTTTTTCTAAATGTCACAAAATCTCGTCTTATTTTATTAAAATTTTTTGATACTACAAATCATGCCTTGATAGCCCGTACAGTAAAAGCTGTATTAAGTAAGTAGATTTGAAAAGAACCAACTATACAGATTTAATTTACTCCTTTCCTTTAATTTCAATAGAAATTTTGAGTTCTTTTGAAAACCGGGACGACTATCTCTTGCTGCTGATAATAGATGCAGCCCCCTACATAGTAAAAGCAGGAAGAGCTTTAATGCTTTTTTATGCAAAAATGATACAATTGACGTGCTTAGCCCATGGTATGCATCGCGTGGCGGAAGAAAGTAAAAATATTTTTCCCAATGTCAATGCTCTAATTTCAACAGTTAAGAAGGTTTTTTAAAAGCCCTCGGTAGGTAGGCTACCTTTAAAAATATGCTTCCCAAGTCTTTCCTTAAGTAAGTGTTGCTATGAACTATCGAAACCTTAATTGTTTTTATTTTCTTTACAGGTTGTAGATGACTTAAGCGAGGAAAAGGAAGAATCGGGGTGCAAAGACAAAGGCCTAATTCTGAAGATGCTAAAGCTGCGTTTTCTTCTGATTCTGTAGAGAGTGATTTAGGCTACATTGGAGGTTATTGTAGTCATCTTCCAGGGTTAATCAAGCAATTGAAAGATCCATCTCTACCCATCATGGAGAGCAGGAAGTTAGTGAATCAAGCGGCATTGAAATTACCTGGAATCAAGAAAGAAAAAATTTGTCATAAAAAATGCCTTTAAAGGAGAGGATGTAGGAATAATGGATAGCTTGTTTTTTAAAAAAGTATCCTATTTCGAACGTTCATTTTCACACATAAACACATTTTAACTGATAGAAGAACGAGTTTTATAGAAAATAAATCCCTTTTGGATTCGATTGATGAGAGCACAGACGCCCTTGGGCAAAATACATAGTAGCGCATTCTTTTTCAGTGTAAATAAAAAATAGTAAAAATAAAATTTACAAAAATTAGCGATTTTTATTTTTTGCTTGACATTAATCAGATTGTTTTTGCCTGAAGAGTGCCTGTTTTTAATTTTTTTTTGCTTAATTCCATATTTTATTTTGCCTATAAATCCGGCCTTTAATGATTAATTTAGGTACGAGAAAAAATGTTGAATATTACCTTACGAAAAGGTTTGACGGTTATAAAATTCAACACTTCTATTCACGAGCGTATACAACTTCATACTCACACCTGCTGCCTTTGGAGACCAAAACGGAATCTAAACGTTGTAGTTATTACAGTTATCGATGTGTGGCTTCTCTTCTTTGACAAATATTATGCTACTTTATAATACTACTACCTTTTACATGCTTATTTGCGGACGATGTAGCACCGATAGCGGAAAACGTAAAAACTTTACAGTTACAATCTTAACATCTGAAATGACACACCACAAAATACAAACTAAAGATCAATAAAACTAAAATGATGATCGCATCAAAATAAAAAAGTCTATATATAGCTCTAAAAACTAAAAATAGAACAAGTTAGCCATTTTCATAATTTTAGTTACAAGAAATTTGAAATAATAGAGGAAAATATGACACCAAAGCTAAGAGAATCGTACACGACAGAGAGAACTGGCATAAATTTGTAAAAAGTGAGATAAGAAAACTAATCCCGGCACCCAAATGTTTTAAAATATTAACATATATTTTAATTGGCTTATTAAAAACTACATAATTTACAATTCTAAAACAAAACGTGAGAGAACTGAAGTCATCTGACAATGACATTACCTAACTAAACCACAGAAATTTGGTTTTAACCTTGATAAGAACTAGTAAAAAAAATCTGGTGTGAACATCACACGACTTTCCTTATCCTATTTATATATATATATATATATATATATATATATATATATATATATATATATATATATATATATATATATATATCGGATCATGCGCTGCTCTTGTCCCAGAACTTGTTATTTTAAAAAAGGACGAGGCGCGAGTCCAACACTCGAAATCTGATTAAAATAAACAGTACAAGACAATAATTGACTCGTACTTAAAATTTTGCTACGTCACTGAAGATAACTGTGCGAGCTCGGTCGCACGGCCTTCGCCATTATCGCCTGCGTGCTCCCTCCTAGCGGCCAAGCGCTCCCGCCCGTCCTCCCGCAGTCGGCCCGGTAGCTCTCCGAGCGCGCTGTGATTGGTCCGTTTAATTAATTTTTAATCGGCTATAACTTATTTATTTGACGTCGGATCAAAAAATTTCATTGCAATTTTTTGTTCGTCTCGGTCTGATCTATCCGGGAATATAAATTTCCCGAAACATTTTATGAACACCCGGTATATTAAAAATCCTGAGCTTCAATTTTTTTCGAGTTCCTATTTTACCAACTTTTATTTTAAATTCATGTTTACCTTATGATAACAAGTCATTTTTATTCTCATAAATTTTTTGTATCTTCAACCGTTTAGATTCGCGACCGCTTTGCGACCAATTTTGCGACCTTGCGACCAAACGGCTATGCCGATTTTTACCAAAAGCTTCGCACTGCGTCCCCTACCTACAAGTAACTTGCATATCAAATTTCAAGTCTCTGGCTCTTACGGTTCTCGAAATATCCTGTTTACTGACAGACCGACAGACACACACACACACACACACACGGACCAATGGCTAAAACCAACTTTTTTGGTGTCCTGAGGCTATATTTCGTCCAGAAATGTGAAACACTGGGTAGGTCAAATTTCCGCCGATTATATGCGAATCCTGTATTAAGAGACCATTTGGTCCAAATTACGTACATACAAATTTAATCCTATTTTCGCATGTAATATGATTGAATACTTTAATGCAAATTATAAACGTAATTACAAACCATTGATAATTTAACTAACAACCCGTTTATCAGTTATTTATGCGCTGTCATATAGTTTTACTAGCTCAAACATCCAGCTTGTTTGTGTTATTGCACTTGTTGCTGTCATGCAGCCACCTTGTAAAGTAAATTCACTTGGCTGACTTGTATAAAGTTGTGGGATTCCCCTTTTCATTTGTCTATAAAAACGTATGCATACGCACACTGTTTTGTTTAGTTTGTGATTTGATCTCGTAACAGTTGCGTGGTTTATATACATTAGGAAAAAATGAAAAGACAACATTATTTGAATGAGGATGATATTTATGCAGTGCTCAATTCAGAAAGTGACTCTGATATTGAATGTGTTTCAGAAAATGATGATATAAGTGATTTTGAAAGAGAAAGTGAACCAGATGTGGCTTCAATTAGTGCTGACCCATTGTTTATAGCAAAAAACCAAATGGTGTGGAGTGCTAATCCATTACAACAACCTATTGGAACTTCTGCTCAGAATATTATTACAGTACAGCCGGGCCCAACTAGATTTGCAACATCTAGATGCAATGATATACTATCAACATTTTTGTGTTTTTTTCCACCTTCAATAGAAAGAATAATCGTCGAAAACACAAATATTTATGGCAAAGTGAAATTTGATGACAGATGGACAGATATTGATGAAGACACAATTCGTGCTTATATTGCTATTCTCATTCTTGCAGGTGTATATCGGTATGTATATTCTTGTTTTATTTATTTAACATGATTGATATGTAAAATTTGTACATGATAGTGGAAGAAACGAAGATAAAAATAGTAAAAATAAAATTTACAAAAATTAGCGATTTTTATTTTTTGCTTGACATTAATCAGATTGTTTTTGCCTGAAGAGTGCCTGTTTTTAATTTTTTTTTGCTTAATTCTGTATTTATTTTGCCTACAAATCCGGCCTTTACTGATTAATATAGGTGTGAGAAAAAATGTTAAAGTTTACCTCACTAAAAGTTTTGACGGTTATAAAATTCAACACTTCTATTCACGAGCGTATACAGCTTCATACTCACACCTGCTGCCTTTGGAGAGCAAAGCGGGATCTAAACGTTGTAGTTATTACAGTTATCGATGTGTGGCTTCTCTTCGTTGACAAATATTATGCTACTTTATAATACCACTACCTTTTACATGCTTATTTGCGGACGATGTAGCACCGATAGCGGAAAACGTAAAAACTTTACAGTTACCATCTTAACATTTGAAATGACACACCACAAAATACAAACTAAAGATCAATAAAACTAAAATGATGGTCGCATCAAAATAAAAAAGTCTATATATAGCTCTAAAAACTAAAAATAGAACAAGTTAGCCATTTTCATAATTTCAGTTACAAGAAATTTGAAATAATAGAGGAAAATATGACACTAAAGCTAAGAGAATCGTACACGACAGAAAGAACTGGCATAAATTTGTAAAAAGTGAGGTAGGAAAACTAATCCCGTCACCCAAATGGTTTAAAATATTAACATATATTTTAATTGGCTTATTAAAAACTACATAATTTACAATTCTAAAACAAAACGTGAGAGAACTGAAGTCATCTGACAATGACATTACCTAACTAAACCACAGAAATTTGGTTTTAACCTTGATAAGAACTACTAAAAATATTTTCTATAGTGTTGTTAGGCAGGAACAGAAAATCACTGACGCATCAAAAATTTTCATAGTTTGTGCTAGATTCAAGTAACTATATTTTCGGTTAAGTAAACAAAATTGTAAATTTTCATTATTCTAAAGACTTTTCATCACAATCAACATTTTAAATTTAAAAGAAATGCCATTGCAAGAATTACAGCTTTAAGAGAGGATTAAACTTACAGAATTAATGATACGCTAATTATCCTAAATATCACAATGATTAACTGAGTCCTTAAGATTATTACAATTGCTTACGAAGTTTTACATTTTCTATCATTGTTGAGCAAGTTGTAAAAAATAAGTTTAAAGAGTTATGCCAATTATTTTCACATTGACCTTAAATGCTTCTTCCACAGTTTGCCTTCGAAATGTTATTGTTGCAGGGCATTCTGAATTACTGCAATACAGGATTATCCGAATTTAAATTCAGAGAGTGTTTCCTAAATAAAATACAAAATATTGTAACAATAAAAGCATAGACCTAGTAGTTTTGTATAAAATGTGATGGTGGTTAAATGCTCTCTACGACTCCACTGACGTACGACCATTCCTTTAACGAAGTTGTCCATAATGGCTTTCCATAGATGCGGCTCTGTTTCAGCAATTATACCTATTATGTTATCTTTTAGCTTTAGAATCGTAACAAATGTGTTGACATAAATTCTATACTTAAAATAATCCCAAAGGAAAAATTCTAATAGAGTTAGATCGCAAGACCGTGGTGGCTAATCGATGTCACCCCTTTGCGAGACAACAAAACCAGAAAATTTAGTTTGAAGTAAAGTGAGCGCTTTATGCGCTGTGTAATATGTTGTTCCATTCAGTTAAAACCATAAGTCATTCAAGTTCAAATTGTTGATTTCGTTGAAAATGTTGTTCAGCATCTGCTGATAGTGTACACCAGAATTTCCAGCTTCGTCTTAAAAAACGTACGGGTTAATAATTCGTCTAGTCTACAGTGCACTAAGCAGTTGCTTTTTATGAATGCATTGGTTTTTCGTAAATATCACGTGGATTTTCACTACCCCAGCTGCGACAATTTTTACAGTTCACAAAGCCATTTAAAGAAACAAGTACGGAAGTGGAACTCCTTTTCCACGGATATCCGGGACTTCTATACATAAACAAAAATTTGCAGCCACTTTCGGTCAAACCGGTCTCGAGATTTTTTCATCAGGCTGGTATTTGACTTCTGGACTTGACTTATGGTCCTTAGTTGATTACTGAAAACGTTATATCCCTACCACAGATCAAAAGTTATAAGGCGTGACACACGATGGACAACAAAAGTAGAGCTGGTTTTCAGCTTGGAAGCTAGGTCCACTAAAAATGCGCATTTTTATATTTTCCCACAAGGGAGTGTTTCCTATTATCATGAATTAATTAGGTATGTGCTGTCAATCTAACTTTTAAGACATCAAAATAAAGTTTGTTTTGTCTCATCGTTTTTGGGTTAGAGAATCGCTCGTGTACTAAAACAGTTTAAGGAACCACTTACGAAGAAAAAGAAACCAGAAAGTGGGGATGAACATAGAATGACAGATCAGAAGAAGGAATAGAAACTGTTTCTGATTTTTAAATGAAATTCGGAGATTCTTTTGAGAGAGATGGCTAAGGGAGTCGAAATGAGGAAGCCTTTTATGCAAAAAGTAACAGTTAGGGGCGGAATGAATCGTTTTAGGTTCTAAGCAGGCTCTGATCTGGTTGCAAAACAGCATCTAACAACACAGTCCCGTTACCATAAGTTGTATAAAAATCTATTGACATGTGGTGATTGATGATGAAACATATTGTTTCGTCAACTTCAATTATATTGCTAGGTGACATTACCACAGTGCTTGCAACCTGAAAGATGACAGAGAGAACTGCAAAAGAGAGCGGAAGGTATACTCCCAAAGAGATTTCATATGTAGTTGCGGTTTGAAAGACAGAGCTTTTATCGTTACTAGGTCTATCATCTAGGATATCTATCGGAAAGAGTATTAACAAAAACGTTCCTGCTGCACCATGATGGTAAATTGATCTTTTTGCCAGATCTACCACTACTTTAAAGTAACGAAATCGTGATATGCTGCTAACGCTGTGTATTATGTATCAAAATATACGAATCTAACAATCGGTCTGAAGCACAGGTTCATTGAGCAATACTGATCCATTATGAAGGGAAGATTGAAGAAAACAGGTACAACAGCTCAAACCATTGAGGAGTTCCGGTCCAAGTGACTCTGAGCACCACGAAAAATTCAGAGTTCGTGCAAAAATTGATGGCACGTTAGTACATTGTAAAGTTCGTGCCACAGATGACCGCACTGTTGTTGCACAAACAATTATTTTGTAGCTTGAGGCCTAGTAATGTATTTTAGAAACTATATACTTTCAATAAATATATTTCCAAGTATTTTGTCTAAATTGTAGTAACGTTTGTGCTCCAACTTTGCTATGTTTTCCTTTTAGGCATATAGAACAGTTCTAGAGGTTAAGACCTAAAAATGACGAAATTAGTGGCTACAGTTTCATTTATAAACAAAATCATTTGTTTTTAAAAAACAATTTATTATTAGTAACTAATACAAAATATTTAGCTAAAAATAAATAAAGTTGCGATTACAAATAGAAGTTAAAGTTTTGAAACAATATGGCTTTGTAAGCATTTTAAAGCAATGAATAACTTTGCACTTACATTAAGTACAACTGACGATTTTAAATAAATTTTTAAAAACGAGAGTATGGGTTAGTTTTGATTTATTGCGTAACTTTTATATGTAATTGACATGTAACACAAAAACATTAAGGTGTTTCAAGACTTGCCTTCTTATTGTTACCTTTTAATTTTTGTTGAATTTCTTCCAAAGTTTTGCCTTTAGTTTCAATTACATAGAAGCATGCAAATAATCCTGTTACGAAACAGCACAGCGTAAAGAAAGCGAACGGACAAAATATTCCAAAGTTATGGGTTAAGTATTGGAACAATTTAGGAACTGTAAGAACACAGGCTGCCAGAACTATATTCATAATTCCGGTAGCTTTCCCTTTTACGCTTGCGGAGAAAACTTCGCCCAAAACAACTGTGGGAAGTAGTCCCAAGCCTACGGAGCAAACTACAATGTAAGTTACCATTCCCGCCAGCGGGATCCAACGAAATTTGGTTATATCTAAATTTGTAAATTGAGCAATGCAGAAATACCCAGTCTCGATTAATAGAATAATAGCACAGCCAAAGCTAGAGAAAATTGTCAGCGGCTTTCTGCCGATTTGTTTTGCGATAAAAGAAGCCATACTCACAGACAATGCTAGCATTCCAGATAGAATTATGGAAGACACTTTATCGGATATATCTCCCCCAGCTTCTTGAAACATGTACTGGGTATACATTTCAAAGGCAGGAAGACCACTAAACTGTTGACCAATTCTCATAACCAGAGACATTGCGAGTGCTTTGCGATTGCTAGAAATTGTAAAAAGTTCTGCCATAGTTCCCGTCTCCGAAACTTGTCTTTTGACGTCGCTTTTAAGAGACATCAATTCCTTTTCAACATCATTTCGCCATCTCAGCAGCTTTAACGCTTCTTTTGCATCGTCTTCTCTGTCTTTCATTAAGAGATAATAAGGAGATTCTGGCATTAATAAAAAAATAATAAATTGTAAGATAGGAAGGCATCCGCAAATGAAAGAGGTAGTTTTTATGTTACAGTAGGCTCCAATGACATTTATAAGAAATATTCCAACACAAGCGTTAATTGAAATTACGTTTCCCCAGTTTCCTCTTACTTTAGGCTGCACGATTTCACAAATATAGATCGGGACTGTCGCAAATACCGCGGCGTCACCAAAACCTGCTGTAAATCTTGCCAAATAGAATACCCATATGTTTGGAGCTAACGCGGTTAGAACCCACGTTAAGAATTGTGGAACAGTTAAGAGCAATAGCCCTTTTTTTCTTCCAAATGCGTCGATGAACATTGAAAACAATGGGGCGCTAATTGCCATAGAAATAGGTGTAATAATGGTGAAATACGAAGCTTCCTCTAGAGAAATATTGGTTGTATTAGAAGCGACCAGCTCCGGAATGGCAGGCGAAGTCCAAGAAAATATTAGTCCGTAGGAAATCATGGATAAGGAACCTAAAAATATTGTAAATCAATTAATTTTACACATTCAAACAATGTTCAACTTACTAAAAAGTATGACGATAATTTGAGGTAACTGATGATCTTCTCCATTTGGTAATTTTATCGCTTTCATGGCTGTACTATTACTAAGGTCTCTTCGAATAAAAAAGATAAAAATTTATCTAGCGCGTAAAAAGACAGGAAACATTAGAATCTATTCCCATGACCGTCGTATTGTTTTAATATTTATTAAATGCTATGGCTCGGCGATCTGTATAATCTTAATAGAGAAGATTTTTAATAAAGATTAAATTTAAAGTCTATTAATTCTAAATAAATTACCTATATAACTGTTTCTAACGGTTTACTAAAAAGAGATATTTGTTAAAAAACTAATGACCAGCTATTTTTTACAACAATGACTTTAACATTTAAAAAATGTATTTTTAATTATTTCACCCTAAAATCAATAATTATAATCAACTTACCCGTCTGGTGAATTACTTAGTACAAAATATTAAATGTATGAGTCGTGATGTAGTCAAGGAAAGCTACCATTGTCAAATTATTTTTTCTCAATATAATTGAATATCACTCAGCACTACTGTAAAGCTTAGAGATATTTAATTTTTGTCATAAAATAATGTATATGCAGTACACATTTATTTTTTTGTATTATTGTATTTGTTTATTACTACTTGCAAATATTAACTTTAGTTAAAATATAATTAAAATCACGTGAGCCGTCGTTGACAGTTTGCTCAATAATACAATTCCAAAAAGAGTTCAAATCATCGAATACTGCTACAGTTTTTGAGAAGTTGTAAATGAAACCGTCACAAAATGGAAGCGAGAAGTAGACTTAACCTCTCTGTTCAGCGGATATCTTTGAAAAAGCTACTTCCCTAATAAATGGAAGAAGCATGCTTATATTCTTATGTTTGCCAAGCCGCGTAAAAGCAAAAATGGTATTACCAGCTACAGATATATTAGTCTTCCAACAACTCTCTCAAGCTCCTTGAAAGAATTGTCTACACCCGAATATTAAGTAAATACTTATATATTACAAATTAAAGATATGCACGTAGGAGTTTTACAAGGAAGCATTCTTCAATACTTATATTTCGGACATGCCGGCACCAACTGCATATTTAGCCATATTCGCTGACGATATTGCTGTAATCATACAGAGACGTGACCTAAATGAAGCAGTTTATAATTACTTATTTACTTATCCTATCCCCCAATTACCGCTAGGTGTCGGGGTTTGTTTTGCTACCGCAAAACGTTTTCCACTCTTTTCTTCCCATTGCCCGTCTTTTGAGTTTCGTGCCATATGCTGCCTCTAGCCCTTAATATTTCACCTATTTCTTGGTTCCAGGTTCTCTTCGGTCGTCCTCTCCTCTTCTTTTTATCTCATTCTGATTCCCATATTTGCTTTACTAAGCTGTCATTTCGCATTATAACTAAGTGCCCGTACCATCCTTGTTGCCTGTCTACAATCTTATCAGCGACAGATTTCATTCCTAGTCTATTTCTTATGATCCTATTTTCCAGTTTGTCAAGCTTTGTGACCCCTTCAATTTTCCTTAGTATCTTCATTTCCACACCGTTATTTTTCCTTTTAGTTTTTTGTTTAATACCCACTACTCACTACCATATATTAACACGGACACTAAAACCGTATTGTATATTTTTACTTTCGTCTTTTTACTAACTTCCCTTTTGTTTAGGAAGACTGATTTTAGAGCGTTGTATAAACGTGTCTTGCTTTTAATTCGATTATTAATGTCTGTTTCTATGTTCCCTCTAGAATCTATAATTGACCCAAGGTATTTCATATTGTTCACTGGGTTGAACTCATGTCTGTCCAAGTTAATATTATGTTTTTGCACTTCTCTCGCTATTACCATAAATTCGGTTTTCTGCACATTGATTCTCATTTCGTACTTGTCGATTAAAGATTTCCACCTATTAATTGCTTCTTGTAGCTCTTTTTGACTGTTTGCTACTAACATCAGGCCGTCTACATGTAGAAACTCTCTCACTATTAATGGTTTCAAATGTCTAGTCCCCACTTTAAATACTTTAACAGCATTTTTGGCTTTCCGAGCGATTTAATCCATTACTGTTATGAACAGAAGTGGGCTTAGTATTTCCCCTTTCTCACTCATTTGAAAGTGATAAATTCCTTGGTATTTCCATTCGCGGGTCTTACAGAATTTTTGGTATTGCCATATAGGCTTATAATTGCTTCCACTAGTTTTTTGGGGACTCCGTGATTTCTTAAAGCGT
Organism: Sinelater perroti; assembly: GCA_036346155.1. Classification (NCBI taxonomy): domain Eukaryota; kingdom Metazoa; phylum Arthropoda; class Insecta; order Coleoptera; family Elateridae; genus Sinelater; species Sinelater perroti. Next base: position 3,666,775 of record JARFIY010000276.1, read on the forward strand.
CCCAGATCCATTTTCTTGGTAGAGTGTTAAACGCCTTTTTTAAGTTAATTGCACATATGTACACTTCTCCATATCCCCTAAGTACTTTTTCAGCAATCTGCCTTATACTGAATATCCAGTCTTGCGTACTTTTTCCACCTCGGAAACCAGCCTGATTTTGTCGTAGTGTTGGTTCTCATACTGTTCTAAACCGATATTCTAATATTCGTTCATATAATTTACCTACTACTGACAAACGGGAAATCCACCTATAATTACTAGAACTTTCCATTCCTCCAGAGTTTCCTTCTTTTTCGCATGCGTTTCTTATTATTGAGTGTAGTACTTTAATCCCCGGGCGCCTTCCCATCCTTCAGTTTTTAAAGTCAGTAAGGAACCTCTTCGAACTGTGTATTTGTTTCTACTGAAATTGTTTCACTTACATTTTCTTCAGATTCTGTAGTTTGCACTGTTTGGTTATGACACTCGAACAATTCACTGAAATACTGGTACCTTCTATCTATTTTCTGCTCATTTGACATTAACAGTGTTCCTGACTTGCTCTTAATGTAGTGCTGTTTCATATTATTTTCCTTTTTAGTGTTGTCAGCGTTTTGTATAACACTTTGGAATTTTCCTGTCCCTGTGCTTCCATTCTCAGTCCAAAGTTTTCCCAAGATTTTTGTTTTGCATCATTAACCAATTTTTTGACTGGTGTTCTCTGTTCTTTATACACCGTGTAGTCATAGTCGTTTCTTGTCTGAAGATACTTCTTCCATGATTTCTTATTTTTTTTCACCACGTTTTGTATTTCTTCATCCCACCACGGTGTATGCTTTTTCTTATATTTAAATCTTACTATACCACATACTTTAGTTGCAGCTGTAATTATGACGCCCTTAAATATATTCCACTTATTTTCCAAATCTTCGTTTAGTTTATTACTCCAGTGCAGTTCTATCTCTTTTTTGACCTTGGATTAGTACTCTTCCTAATTTCTTCTGACTTTAGTTTGTAACTCCTGATGTTCGAGAAATCTTTTGTCTCTTACCCTTGACTCCACACACAGTTATCTTGCTCTTTTAGTCTTACTTCAACCAGAAAGTGGTCTGACCCCTATTTCGTAACCTCTCTTTACTCTAATATCTTTTATTATCTTTAGGTTTGTTCTTTTAATTAGCAGCAGGTTGATTATAGATCTTTCATTTCTACTTTTTACCTCTCTGATGTATTTATAAATGTCTTTGTGTATTAAGAAAGTATTTGTGACTACTAAATCGTTTATAACATAAATGTCAATGATCATATTTCCATTTACAATTTTCTCCGCTTCTCCGTACTTTCCAACCGTACCCTCACTACTTCTAATATCGTTACCAACTCTACCGTTGACATCCCCGATTATTATAAAATTATGTTAAATTGAAAGATTTTCAACATGAATAACAAATATTGTAAATACCCATCCACTGTCCTCGGGTCTAATGTCGACTTCCGGTCTACCTTTTCCATCTTTTCCAAAGCTATAGCAGTATTTGATGATTTGTACTCTTTTGGGAATCGTATTGTCGAGAAAACTGCAAACAATGGCTTACCTGATATTCAAAAATTTTGTTCAAATAGTTTAGAAATGGCACTCATAAAAGCAAATACATCTAATAAATCGTCATCTTGTAAAACCACTTTTTTATATCTAATAAACAATATAACCAAATTGCCGACTGGCAAACACATAGTTCTAATTTTGTTTTCCGAATACAGTATGCTTAATATAAAAGTTTCTATTTAATATAATTATTTTCTAACAGTCCTGCATTTTTATTATACATGTTAAATCATGAATACACAGAAAAGAGTTCTGTATTTATTAAACCATTAATACCAACTTTGTGTCGGGTGATACAATACATTATATTTTAATTGCATTTAATATTTGCAGGTAGTAATAAATATTTACAAAAATGTAAAGATAAATGTGTACAGCACATACATTATTTTATGACAAGGAATTAAATAATATCTCTAAGCTTTGCAGTAGTACCGAGTGATATTATTAAACTATATTTAGAACAATTAATTTGACAATAATCGCTTTCCATGATTATATCACGAGTAATACTTTTGATATTCTGTGATAAGTAGTTTACCAGACGGGTATGTTAATTATAATTATTGATTTAAATGTGAAATAATTAAAAATGAATTTTTAAATGTCATTAGTGTAAAAAATGCTTGACCATTAGTTTTGAATATTTAAAGTCAAAGAAAAATAAAGTTTCAATAATTTAATCAAACAAAGCACGAATTGACAACGCTTGGTGCGCACACATAAACAATAAAGAATTAGCCCTAAAAATGTTCCAAAGTTTCATAACGAATATCTCTTGTTGGTAGGCCGCTAGAAACAGTTATATAAACGATTTAGAATTAATTTTTTTTAATTTAATTCTCATTAAAAATGATCCCTAGCAAGGTTATAAATAGACTTCGTCGAACCATAGCTTTTATTGAATTAAAAAAAAAACTCAGTGTATGTTATAAAATTTAGCGACCATTATGGGAATAGATACTAATGTTTCCATTATTTTTACGTGCTAGATGAATTTTTAACTTATCAATCAGAAGAAACCTTAGTCATAGTGCAGCCATGAAAGCCATAAAATTACCAAATGGAGAAGATCATCAGTTACCTCAAATTATCGTCATACTTTTTAGTAAGTTGAACCTTGCTTGAATGTGTAAAATTAATTTATTTACAATATTCTTAGGTTCCTTAGCCATGATTTCCTACGGACTAATATTTTCGTGGACCTCGCCTGCCATTCCGGAGCTGATCGTTTCTAATACAACCAATATTTCTTTAGAGAAGCTTCGTATTTCACCATTATTACACCTATTTCTATGGCAGTTAGCGCCCCATTCTTTTCAATGTTCGTCGATTCATTCGGAAGAAAAAAGGGATTATTGCTCTTAACCGTTCCACAATTCTTGACGTGGGTTCTAACCGCGCTAGCTCCAAACATATGGGTATTCTATTTGGCAAGATTTACAGCAGGCCTTGGTGACGCCGCGGTATTTGCGACAGTCCCGATCTATATTTGTGAAATCGTGCAGCCTAAAGTAAGAGGAAACTGGGGAAACGTGATTTCAATGAATTCATACCTCGGAATATTTCTTATCAATGTTATCGGAGCCTACTGTAACATAAAAATTACCTCTTTTATTTGCGGGTGCTTTCCCATCCTACAATTTATGGTTTTTTTGTTTATGCCAGAATCTCCTTATTATCTCTTAATGAAAGACAAAGAAGACGATGCAAAAGAAGCATTAAAGCTGCTGAGATGGCGAAATGATGTTGAAAAGGAATTGATGTCTCTTAAAAGCGACGTCAAAAGACAAATTTCGGAGACGGGAACTATGGCAGAACTTTTTACAATTTCTAGCAATCGTAAAGCACTCGCAATGTCTATGGTTATGAGAATTGGTCAACAGTTTAGTGGTCTTCCTGCTTTGAAATGTATACCCAGTACATGTTTCAACAAGCTGGAGGAGATTTATCCGACAAAGTGTCTGCCATGGTTCTGTCTGGAATGTTGGCATTGTCTGTGAGTATGGCTTCCTTTATCGCAGATAAATTCGGCAGAAAACCGCTGACAATTTTCTCTAGCTTTGGCTGTGCTATCATCCTATTAATCGAAACTGGGTATTTCTGCATTGCTCAATTTACGGATTTAGATATTTCAAATTTCGTTGGATCCCGCTCGCGGGAATGGTGGCTTACGTTGCGGTTTGCTCCGTAGGCTTAGGGCTACTCCCCACAGTAATTTTGGGCGAAGTTTTCTCCGCGAGCGTAAAAGGGAAAGCTACCGGAATTATGAATATAGTTCTGGCAGCCTGTGTTCTTACAGTTCCCAAATTGTTCCAATACTTAACCCATAACTTTGGCATATTTTGTCCGTTCGCTTTCTTTACGCTGTGCTGTTTCGTAACAGGATTATTTGCTCGCTTCTATGTAATTGAAACTAAAGGCAAAACTTTAGAAGAAATTCAACAAGAATTAAAAGGCAACAATAAGAAGGCAAGTCTTGAAGCAGCTTGATCTTTTGTGATGTAGGTCAAACACATATAAAAGTTAAGCAATTAATCAAGACTAATCAATACTCTCATGTAGTTAAAAATGTAATTGAAATAGTTAATTGCATATAATGTAGGTGAGAAGTTATACATTACTTTGAAAACGCTTACAAAGCCATATTGTTTCAAAACTGTACGTTGTAACTTCTATTTGCAATCGGTACTTTAATTATTTATACTTAAATGTTTTGTATTAGTTTCTAATAATAAACAGTTTTTTAACAAATTGACTTTGTTTATAAAGAAAACTGTGTCCACTGGTTTGTTAGCTTTTATGTCTTATACTTTTAATAACTTTAATATGTTGAACTGCTCCATATGCTCAAAAAGCAAACATAGCAAAATTGGAACACAAAAGTTAAGACAATTTAGACAAAATACTGGGAAATATATTTATTGAGACGATATAGTCTTTGAAACACATTAGTAGGCCTTAAACTACAAAATAATTCTTTATGCAACAACATTGCGGTCATCTATTGCGCGAACCTTACAACGTAGCAACGTTCCATCAATTTTTGCACGAACTCCGTTTGAATTTTCCGTGGTGTCCAGAGCCACTTAGATCAAAACTCCTCAGTGGTTTGGGCCGTTGTACATATTTGCTTTAATCTTCCCTTCATAATGGACTAATATTGCTTAATAAACCTGAGCTTTAGACCGCTTGTTAGATTTGTACAGATGGCTTATCAAACATGGAATTACTTCGGGAGTATATTTTCCGCTTTCTTTTGCAGTTCTATCATCTTTCAGGCTGCATGCACTGTCATATCACCCAACAAAAGGGAAACAATATGTCTCATTGTCCTTCACTAAATGTCAATAGATTTTCATACAACTTACGGTAGCGGGACTGTGTTGTTAGATGCTGTTTTGTATCCCGATTAGGGACTTTTTATTCCAGCCCTAGCTGTTACCTTTTGCTCAAAAGCCTGCGACATTGTGATTCTTTTAGCCATCTCTCGCGAAAGAATCTCTTTCTGGTTTTCTTTTCTTCGTAAGTTGTTTTCTAAACTATTTTAGTACATGAGCGACGAGGAAAATTAGAAACACTGGGAAACGCCCCCTTGTGAAATAGTAAAAAAGTCCGTCTTAAGGACGGGCCATACGAAACAATTATGCCTTAAAAAATTGGTAACTATTTGAAATTTTGATTTAATTATTTTTTCTGTTTAATTTTATTACGATTTCTACATCAGACATTTGCAACACACCATAATTCGTTTTCACAGATTTTCTAAGCCAAAAATTACGTGACAAAGCAAATGCTATTTTGACATCTTAAAAGTTAGTTTGACAGCACATACCTAATTACTTCATGATAATAGGAAACGCCCCCTTTTGGAAAAATTTAAAAATGCGCATTTTTTTGGGTATTACCTACCGATTGGTTGTAGATTGGTTAGATTTTTAAACTTCAACACTGTTTGGAGGAGCCCCCTATATAATTAAAAACATCTTACGAAGCACGTGTCGACTGATTTTCAATGAAATATACTCTCATATGATTAAACTTGAACTTTACTCATAGATTTACTTTTTAAGTAAGCTGTCGAGTACTCGGGTTGAGATTGTGGACGTGTTCGTGCAAAATTAATTTGCCGCGTTTTACTTCCACTTCCATTGTATTCGATGACATCGTAACAATTGACTAATTTAAATAAGTTTGCCCTTATCATGTGATATTTTTAGGCTACCTGGACAGTCTACTTAGATAAGCAGCTCATAAACTGCTGTACTTATAATGTTACATTTAATTTTTGGTTTTCCAATTTAACTGTGTTCGCCCTTTATTTATAATTTGTGTTTAGTCATTTGGTTTTTGTTAGTATCGATTGCTTTATATATATTTAATACTATAATTTTCTTTTAATATTGAAATACATATGTATGTGCCTTTCTTTAATTTTTAATTATATTAGTTTTTTATTATTAATATTTTTATATGGTCCGCTTCTATCTCATAATAAGCTAGCGAAGAAAAGACTTTAAACTAATTCTCTTATTTTATACTAGCTGTACCCGGCCACGCGTTGCTGTGGCTCTGCTTTTACGTCTAACAGACGTGCAGTTTTCCAAAAAAAAAAAAAATGTTTTTACATGTCAGAGGTGTGATATCTATATATAAAAACACTAGCGTATTCTAATGGAACATTGTGCTAAAATTTCAAAGCAATCTGTGGAGAACTTTCGGAGATTTAAGATTTTGAATAAACGAACTTTTAAATTTTTATTCATATAGATTATTCACTATTTCACAATGATTTTTATTATCTTTGATACAAGTTATTTATAGCTTCATTATATAAAACATTTTCTTATTTTATAATATTCATCCATTGAAACTTTAGAAGTGGTTTTGTTTTATTATATATACTACATATATTATTGCATAGTTTTCTGTGATTGTATTTAACTTATAATTCTAATATCTTACACTACGTTTAATAAAATTATTTTTTTTATCTTAGGGTGTTTCAAAAAGAACCATCCGATTTAAAATGTTTATATTATGACAAATAATGAACATAGTCACTTAAGAATAATTTTATATTACAGGGCTAATATTGAATTTCTTTGAACTAACCAAATCACGGTATATGTCCATATGTTAGTCAAATTTGTCTCAAACTTTTACTAGCATATCTGGATCTACTGCTGTCACGGCTGCTGTTATGTGGTTCTGTAACTCGACTACTGTAGTTAGAAGAGGAAGCACATAAACGCAGTCGTTTGTAACCCCCACAAGAAAAAATTGCACACAGCAAAGTTCAGTGATCTTGAAAGCCAGTGATGTAAAGCTAAATCGTTAGGTCCCGTACGGCTTATCCATCGTTGTGGAGTCTAATTATTCAAACATTCCCCAAACTTACAGACTCCTGTGTGGTGGTGCCCTGCTGGAAAATGAAGTCATCCGAATCGGTCTCTAACTGTCGGAAAAACCAGTTTTCAAGTATATCTAGATATGTAATTACCGTAATAGTATTCTCTAAGAAAAGAGGGGCCGTACAACTTTCTCCAAAGAATTTCTAAGGAAATCTTTAATTCTCTAGCGGGGAGGCAAATTTTTGGGGGCTACGTGCAAAATTCAGTCTAATACACATCTTTGTACCACCACTGTATTTTCCGTTACTGACAACCCATGTCTTGGAATTCTGTCCAATGGTCTGAAGCGGAAAGAGGTTTAACACCACATTGTCGCCGAAAATCTCGCTGAACACTTGTTAGGGGCTCACACTTCGCAAAGCGTAAAACACAAAATGATTTCTCTTGTATAGTCGCCATATTTACAAACACTGAAGTGACAAATGATCCAAGTGCGCTGGTGCTGCCTATCAACAACTCAAGAATTACCTCTTTCTAACATTACATTGTTAGATGAAAACGAATTAAAATCTAAATAATTATAATTTTTTTAAATCGGATTATTCTTTTTAAAACCCATGTACGTTGCAGTTCTTTATACTAACAAATGTATAGATAGCGTGACCAGAAATATAGATCAGTACTTTTATTATTCCCGTTTCTGAGCAAAATAAACAGTGGAAAAGTTTTTTGTGTTTTTAAAATATCGATTTTTAACTCTCAGCTTAAACTTCCTCTTCTTCTTCTTCTTCATTACCTGCTTCCTATTGCCCTATATAAATCGCCTCCTTTTCCACCAATATCCGGGGCTTCTATACATAAACAAAAATTTGCGTCCACTTCCGGTCAAACCGGTCTCGAGATTTTCCGATCAGGCTGACTTTTAGCGTCTGAACTTGAGTTGTAATCCTTAGTGGAATACTGAAAACGTTATGGCTCTGTCTATCACCGATCAAAAATTATAAGGCGTAATATATGTCAGATATGACAGAAATAGAAGCTGGTCTCCAACTTGGAAGCTGCCTCGATCAAAAGTTATAAGGAATGACATATTGGAAGCTGGGTCCACTAAAAATCCTTATTGCATTGTTTTAGGACATTCCACCTATGCCAGCTCGCAAATGTGAACCTGGTAAGCCAAAGGCTTTCGAGTAATACCCCCCTTATGCCTTTAGGTTCAGTAGTTCTCGAAATAAAAAATGAAAAATAAATAAAAAAATGCTCACATCTTGATTATTATTTTATAGTGTGTATTTTATAGTATCAATACTTAATTCTTAAAAGTGATGCTAAATATACACACAAATTGTTAGAGAATATGTTTTTCTGTCAGAAGCATATTTTTCAATTTTCCATTTAAGTGATATGTTGCAAAAATCCTTTTTTATTTTTATAGATTATTCTTTTTCGTACTAAGTTCGGCTTTAGAAAATCAATTGCTGCATAATTTGGTTCTGTCATGAAAAACAATCGCGCAGAAAATGTGTAATGATTATTTTTCTCTCACCAAAAGGAAGTATTAGCTTCCTGTTTTTTGCATTTTTGTACATTTTAGGTTGACACACCAGTTTTGCTTTGTTTGGTGGTCTTGAAACTCATCTTTATTTAGAAGAGTGTTTATAAAAGCTTCTGGAGTAATATATAGAGTAACAGCCTTTGTTGTGTCTATTCTTCCTTCTTGGCATTTTTTATTTACTTCTTAAAACTATACAAGAGTACTGTTTCATTTCAAGCCTCTAAGTTTTACAATATTACATTTTCTTCATACTATGCGTCCTTAGTTTGATCTTTGCCAGAGCATCAAGAACCTCCTGGTGCGATTTGTATAATTCTTGACTGGTATTATCATGAGTACTTCATAGGGTTGACGACAAAGTTTTTAAAGATAAGGAATTAATATATTTATGTTTACACTTTATACAATGCTATTTTTAAAACAATTTTTTTTTATTAATAAAATAAACATTTTTTAGTAATGCATATTCGTGAATATTTTGATTACATTTTAGTGCATAAAATCCGTTCTCTAATGATGAGACATATTGGTTTGCCAACTTCAATTATATTGCTGGGCAAGATTATTAAATTGCTTGCAGCCGGAAAGATGCTTCAGAAGACCGCAAAAGAAAGCGAAAAGCAAAATTTTCTTATCTGGCAAGCCATATGCAGTTGCGATTTAAAGAGCAAGGCTGTTATCATCCCTGGCATCTATCGAAAAAAGTATTTGCGGAAATTTCTTTTGGGGTTCCTGCAGCACTGCGATGTTAAACCAGATCTCGCGACATGCCACTATTCTAAAACAATGAAAGAGTGCTACGCTGTTAATGGTGTGGATCATGTACATAACAAATGAATCCACCAAACAGACCGGAACTCAGGTTCATCTGCATTGTGAAAACAGGTGCAATAGCCCAAATTATCAAAGAGTTCAGAACCAAGTGGCTCTGGGCACTATGGTAAATTCAAACGGAGTTCTAGCAAATATTTATGGCACCAGTATGTCGTAAAGATCATGCAACCGCAATGTTCTTGCATAAAGAACTATTTTGTAGCTTAAGACAAACTAATGTGTTTAAAGAATATATAGGTCCAATAAACATATTTTCGAACATTCTGTATAAATTGTCTCAATTTCGGTGCTCCATTTTTGCTATGTTCCCTTTTATGTATTTAGAATCGTTTAAGAGGTTGAAGCCATCAAAGTATAAGACCTAAAAATTAAGGACTAGTAGACAAAATAATTTAACTTATAAATAGAGTATATTTTTAAATTATTAATAATTAGAAACTAACACAATACATTTAGATAGAAGTAATTAAAGTTCCGATTCTAGAATATGTATGTAGGCATTTTCAAAGCAATAGATAACTTCGCATCTATATTATATACAATTGATGATATCAAATACATTTTCAAATGCGCGACAGCATGCAGTAATTGATTAATGCTTAAATTTTGTGTGTGTTTGACCTACATCACAAAAATCAAGCTGCATCAGAGCTTGCTTTCTTATTGCTACCTTTTAATTCTTGTTGAATTTCTTCCAAAGTTTTCCCTTTAGTTTCAATTACATAGAAGCAAGCTAATAATCCTGTTGCGAAACAGCACAACGTAAAGAAAGCAAACGGACAAAATATGCCAAAGTTATGGGTTAAGTGTTGGAACAATTTGGGAACTGTAAGAACACAGGCTGCCTGAACTATATTCATAATTCCAATAGCTTTAGCTTTTACGCTTGCGGAGAAAATTTCGCCTAAAATTACTGTGGGGAGTAGCCCCAACCCTGCGGAGCAAACCGCAACGTAAGCCACCATTCCCGCGAGCGGGATCCAACGAAATTTGGAAATATCTAAACCCGTAAATTGAGCAATGCAGAAATACCCAGTCTCGATTAACAGGATGATAGCACAGCCAAAGCTAGAGAAAATTGTCAGCGGTTTTCTGCCGAATTTTTCTGTGACAAAAGAAGCCATACACACACACAATGCCAACATTCCAGACAGAATCATGGAAGACACTTTGTGGGATAAATCTCCTCCAGCTTGTTGAAACATGTACTGGGTATACATTTCAAAAGCTGGAAGACCACTAAACTGTTGACCAATTCTCATAACCATAGACATTGCGAGTGCTTTACGATTGCTAGAAATTGTAAAAAGTTCTGCCATAGTTCCCGTTTCCGAAACTTGTCTTTTAACGTCGTTTTTAAGAGACATCAGTTCCTTTTCAACATCATTTCGCCATCTCAGCAGCTTTAACGCTTCTTTTGCGTCGTCTTCTCTGTCTTTCATTAAGAGATAATAAGGGGACTCTGGCATTAATAAATAAACAATAAACTGTAGGATGGGAAGGCATCCGCAAATAAAAGAGGTAGTTTTTATGTTACAGTGAGCTCCAATGACATTTATAAGAAATATTCCGAGGTACGAGTTCATTGAGATAACATTTCCCCAATTTCTCTTACTTTAGGCTGCACGATTTCACAAATATATATAGGGACTGTCGCAAACACCGCGGCATCGCCAAGGCCTGCTGCAAATCTTGCCAAATAGAATACCCATATGTTTGGAGCTAGCGCGGTTAGAACCCACGTCAAGAATTGTGGAACGGTTAAGAGCAATAACCCTTTTTTTCTTCCAAATGCGTCGAGGAACATTGAAAACAATGGGGCGCTAATTGCCATAGAAATTGGTGTAATAATGGTGAAATACGAAGCTTCTTCTAGAGAAATATTGGTTGTATTAGAAGCGATCAGCTCCGGAATGGCAGGCGAAGTCCAAGAAAATATTAATCCGCAGGAAATCATGGCTAAGGAACCTAAGAATATTGTAAATAAATTAATTTTACACATTCAAGCAACGTTCAACTTACTAAAAAGTATGACGATAATTTGAGGTATCTGATGATCTTCTCCATTTGGTAATTCTATTGCTTTCATAGTTGCCCAGTAGATAAGGTTTTTCGAATTGAAAATATAAAAAAATACTTTATTATGTAATATAAAAGGTAACAGTAAAATCTATTCCCTTTAAACTTATATTATCGAGTGTACTCTTCAAACAATTCAGTAAGGGATTTTAATTAGAATTATATATCTACATGCCTCTATAGCTTTATTAACACGCAATATTCGTTATCAAAGTTTCGAAAGTTATCTATTTAAATGCGTTTACCTGATTAACTTTTATATATTGTAAATCTACCCATCGAGAGCTGTCAAGAAATCAGTAGTTCAGTTAACCATATCATTTGTAGTTCTTTATTACCTTTGCATTTCGCACACCGTTAAGTTTTATGATTGTAAAAATGGCTTTTCACTATTAAGTTAACCGTTGTAATTAACATACTCATTCGATGTCCCAGTTATTTTAAAACATCAAATGCATTGGTTGTGGTAAATTTATATAAAATAACCCAAACTTGGTTAGCGAATATTTTGCGATTCAATAGCACTTATTGTCAGATGCATTGTTCTAAATATAAATGAACTATATCTCCACATTCTGTTCCAAAGCTTATAGATATTGTTTAATTCCTTGCTATAAATTAATGTGTACAATACACATTTCTCTTTACATTTGTATATATATTTATTAATACCTGCAAACATTAACAAGCTAAATTATAATTTATTATACTACACAACCAAGTTCATATTCATACTTTAACAAATACAGAAATCTATGCAGGTTAATAGTTAATAGTGTAATTACAGTTATGTATGTGCGTAAGCACACGTGCGGGCGTGCTTTCTTGTCTTTTTATACGAAAAATTTAAATGAACGTCTTAACACCTTCAATTATGAATATTCTTATAATTATCCTGGTATTAATTATTCAAAATTTCCAAAGATTCGAAATAAATCTTTTTTTGTTTAAGTAGGTTTTTAAAAAGCAGTTTTTAGTTTTTGAAATATTGTAGTTAATTTCTGTCTTACGTTTAAAAACATATCAGTTTTGAATTTTTATTTTTAATATCTGCTAATTTTATCTAGAAATTTTTACAAAAACAATTTTTTAAAATGTCGGCGCATTAAGGATGATTAAGGGAGGTAAAATGTAATGAATAGAGTTTCGAAAACGAATGTTTTACAATCTCAAACTAAAAATAATTTTGTATCTTTTTAGCTAATCTTTTACTTAAAAAAGATAAAACAAAAAAAATTTGCTAAGAGATGATCAATGTGAAACCTGGGCGGAAAAGCGAATATTTGCACGCCCACTATGTTTTTAACTTATTTTGGTAAAACATTGTTATTTGGTGAACATTTCTAAATTTTTCCGGTATCCTCAAATCCCATTTTTTTCATTTTATATCTGTAAGCGCTCTTTGTGTCCATCTAAATATTATTCTCAATTATTCTTTTCTTTCTTCCTTTCTTCTCTCTTCCTATTTTCTTCTAATTGTCAGTTCCCCTCTTTCCACCTTCCTCTTAAATAAATACTAAAAACAAAATTATTCTTCAATTTTCAATCCAATAATATGTCGCGTCCTAAGATTATTCAGTTTTGATACGGTTAAGAAAGTTATAATATTCTACTTTCACATGAACAGTCAATCGCTCGATACAGATGAAAGGATACATTCTAGTCCTTATAATACTAAATAACTTAAGTACCGACTGAAAAAAGGAATGTATAACTACGGAATCCAATCCTACAGAAACCAAATTAAAAACATTGCCCTTGGAGATCTGGAAATGTGGAAAATTACCAGAAAAATCTTAAGAAAACATGAAAAAGTATCTACGCTCACATCTGCAAATAATACTCTTACTACGGATGTCAAAAAAGCAGAGGCTTTTACTATTGCTGCTGTATACTATACTTGGTCCTACAATATTTAACCAGTAAAAGCTTAGCACCAATAATTAATACATGCTTATAAACAGGTTACCCCCCTCAAACATGAAAACATAGCTTTGTTCTCAGGTCCAAGTTTAGAAAAGACAAAAATAATGTCACAGACTATAGGCCAATAAGTTTGCTAACTATTCATTCAAAAGTATTAGAAAAGTTATCCACACACAACTAAAGAAGTACAAGCATTACAAATTATTCCAGCTTTCTAGTTTGGCTTTAAATAAGGGCACTCGGCTTGTTACCAGTTACAGAAAATTAGCGAAATTGTTGAATATGGCTATAAAAATAAATACCATGCTGCAGCGACCTTCTTGGACGTAGTCCAGGCCTTTGATAGTCTGGGTCGAATGTTTTAAGAAGATGCTTCTAGACGTTAACATGCCCAGAAATTATCTTCTCCTTCCTCGAGGAAAGAACATTAAAAGCGAACTCAGTAATTTCAAGAACAGAATGCATATAGACGGCAGTATCACAGGAAAATGAGGTAATCCATTTAAATTTTTATTTTAAAATTTCAAATTTGTAATTTTTTACTAGAGTGGACGATTAGCCCATTTTTGGGAGCATAAGAAATAGTAGATGGCTTATCTCCTTTTTTCCTTGCACTTCTCATATGCTAATTGAAAAAACAAATACTTACCTTAATAAATTCTTTTAAGACATCGAAAATTACAACGCAGATTTCTGGTATAAATTTTGAAATAGCAGGCCTTAAAACAAGAAACTGCTGGTGAAGATTTCTGAAGCTATTTCCAGTTGTAAGATATGAGAAGGTTATTTCCAACTTTCTTCGGTTCGGTATAGCTTCTCTCATTATTGTAACGGTTCGTTGTATTCGGGGCGATATTTTCTCCAACAGTAAATTAGAAGAATCTGGAGACATTCGCAGACAATTTCGCTATTCGGGAATATCCTCTGAAGCCACTTCCTTAAGAAACGTACTTGAGGCTCCACGTGCGGATCTTCTAGCCAGCCATTTTTTTACCCATATTCTTGTTGGAACATTTTCTTCTGATTCGATTATTTCCATCAATTTTTCGCACAACACTTTAATGCACGTCTTTAAAAACTTTTTGATTAAAGACTTTTTGCATATAACTTTACAAAAAAATAAAAGAGAAAACTCGACTACTGGAAATTGCCGCTAAACCGAGTGGCGTCTACACGTTAAACACCAATTTTAGCGTGTAGACACCACTATCCTGTGAAACACTCGCCTCCAGTACTCGCCCCAGTGACTCGTACAAGTTACTAGCGTCGTGTAAAGTCGCCTTAAGCTAGAGCTACTGGGTGGCCAATAAGTCGGGAAATAAAGTAAAATGTAATTTCTCGGTAATTAACAAAGATAAAAATTTAATTCATTGACTATACATTAGTAGAGATCATAGGGTTTAATGAACAAGGTTCCCAAAATATGAGCCATTATTTTCAAAACTGGTAATTGCATTGTGGCGCATATCTTGATCAAAGGTCGCAAACTCTTCTCTGATTCGTTGTTTCAGTTCGTCGATGGTCTTAGGGTTAGTGCGATACACTCTATCCTTGAGATAACTCCAAAGAAAAAAATCGCGGACATTGAGATCCGGTGAACACGCAGGCCAATTAATTCCATTTCCGGTTTTCTTCTCCGCATCCATACCGATAATTCGTACACCGAATTTTTCAGCGATCATACCCAATTTTCCTAGAGACATCATGAAGATTAAATCAAAATTTAAAACATGAAAATTTTTAAAACCTTGTGTTCGGTGTGGTGTCGCGCCATCTTGTTGGAACCAGTATTGGTTAATCATTTTCTTTTTCTACGCCTCTTCGAAAAACGGAATGAGAACTTGGTCTCGGTAGACATTTTCATCGACATATCTGGTGAGAAAAAACGGTCCAATAATGCCACGCCATGATATGGCTGCCCAAATACTGACTTTTTGGGGGTGATTTTGGTGTGGATTTTGTGTGCCCCAGTATCGGTACCTTTGCTTATTCACATAGCCATCCAGGTGAAGGTAAGCCTCGTCTGTGAAATGGAGGTGTTTGAAGTCCAAAGTGTTGTCATCTTTTAAGGCTAAACCGTGATTGGCGAACTCGAATCTCCGGTCAACAGTCACTTGAGTGAGTGGTTGTTGAACTTGAATCTTGTAAGGAAACATATTCAACTTTTTGAGTATGTTTTGCACTGATGTTCGGGTAATTTGCAGCAGTTCTGATGTATTTGTCAGTTGTTGGGGCGCTTTTCTGGTTGAGGTTGTCAGGTACTGCTCAAAGTGTTCCCTAACTTTTTCCACATTCTCAGGTGAGGTGATAGTCACTGCTCGGCCAGTTCTGAAGTCGTTGTCGTCGAGGACACTACCGGTTCGCTCAAACTTTTCAATTAACCTTAAAAATAATTGATTAGAAAATTTTGGGAGAAATTGATTTTTGTTTACTCACATTGTTATCGTCTTCAGAGTCAGTTTTGTGTTCCGATCGAACTCTGCTCGGAATTTTCTGAGAGCCATAGTGGGCGATTTACCATTTGAGTAATACGCCGAGACAATAAACACCCGTTCGGGAACAGTGTATGTGATCGGATCTGAAGACATCTCACCGAATGGTCATCAAATGTAAACAAAATCCTATCGTCTGTCCTTCACATCAATGACGTCCGATATGTATTCGGACACTGTGGTGGACAATAGTGACCAAATGAAATATTTCCCGACTTTTTGGTCATCCAGTATCATGTTAATAAGAAACTTAATCGATGCAATAACAGATTAATACAGCTATATTTTCTGATAAATGTGCCATTCTTATGTACAAAGCATGGTGCAGTACACAAAAATTGACATTCAGCAGGTGCAGAGGTTTCCAAATGAAGTCTTATGAGTGGCACTGAACGCCTTTTGTGGGGCAGTCAAACCATATTATCTGTAGGTATTAAAAACGGAACTTATTTATTGAGACAAATGTTAAGAGTCCAAATGGAAATTGGTATAAAAGTAAAGAAAGTTACACTTTTTTTCTACACATTGTCTGAGTATCAAAGGGAAATTCTCACTGACACGTCATAGTACTGCCGGTTTTATTGCACAAACCTCTCTTTCAATTCGCACTTTTAAGTCCAGTATAGTTGCTGGGCGAGTCTCAAAAACCTTCGACTTGAGATATCCCCATAAAAAGTAATCACATGAGCTCAGGTCTAGTGATCTTGGAGACCACTGATTATCCCCATTCCTACTAATAAGGCGGTTTAGAGAAAAGATTATTCAGAAAGTTTATTGACACCCTGGTGGTGTGACTAGTTGCTAAATTTTGTGGGAGTTGCATGGTTATTGGTATTCTCGAAAAAATACGGGCCAATTATTCCATTCAAAGAAATTGCACACCAAACTGTAACTTTGACCGAATGGAAAGCCCGTTCGTAAAGTTGTTGAGGATTGATAGAAAAAATTGTGTATATTGGCATATCCACTAAGGTGTAAATGAGCTTAATCACTCATCCATAGATAATAAATCAGCTGTGGGTCGTCTTCAAGTAGCTGTAGTATGTGCTCACAAAAACGAACGGGGATAGGATAATCTCCGGAGTTCAAAGCATGGACTATTTGCATTTTATACGGGTGTAGGTGTAAGTTATCATGCAAAATTCCCCTAACTGTTCGAGTCGAAAATCCGAGAGGAATGTGAAAGTTACTGCCTACTTCTTCTCCCACACACACCCCTACTATATAAGCTTTTTACAAACGTACAGTTTGACTGTCTCAGCTAATATAATAATGTGACACGTACTAGAATTTTTGGATCATAATACTTCACACTACATTTTGCTGTCTGCGGGGATGATTCGAATAAGATAAATTTGAACAAGGAGAACAAACATATTGAGCCATATTCTACCAAATTATACTCTTCATGCTAGGTTTCTTCTATTTTGCAATTCACTAAAACAATCATTCTGTTTAGCACCTAATCATGTGCGGCATGCCTTGTCTGGGTTATAATATCACGTCTAGGCGGTGACTGAATCAATCGGAACGTCATTATATTTATTCTTTAACAAAATAAAGAAAACTTTTTTACCAATTAATACCAAACATACCAGTTTCTCTTGTTATTAACTCAAAAAGTTATTCTGACAATAATTTACGGAATAAAATATGGAGTTTTTCCACACATTACGATTTCTGTAGTACCCAGAAATTTATGGAATTATAAAAATATTTAGTACCTCTTTAAAAACACCGTTGCATGGAATGAGACTTGGCCAACAGAGAACTTTGTGTGTTATTGTTATTTGTTTGATTTAATTGCCACTTGGAAGTTCTAAACAAGACAACTTGTTTTTATCATAACTGCTCTTATTAACATAGTTTTTATGATTTCCCGAAAGACAGTTTCTTCGCTCTTTTAACACTCATTATTTACAGTTCCTGCAAATCTAAACTAGTATTTTACTCCTACCAAAATATTTGGATTTTTGTTAAAATTATTTACAAAATTTTATATTGCAGAGAAACAAATTAGTGATATGCATATATAATGCAGATATACATATATACATATATATATATGTATATATATATATATATATATATATATATATATATATATATATATATATATATATATATATTTAATATGCGTCTAGTAATCATATGTAGAACATTAGCAAAGTTTATTTAGAACATAGCAATAACATAGTCAATTAGATAAACGAAACCTATAAACCCTCTAAACCCTTACTTATATACAAATAACATTACAATTTTTGTGTCGGACCTTCAATATGCAATGTGAAATACAGTGTCCATAAGAGAATAAACGTCACCTAGCAACAAATGTTATCAGTAGTTGATAAATTAATCTTGTTGATATAAAATATGGTAATACTCAAGCAAACACACGTAATATGTCTCGAGAGTAACGAGCCATAAAATACAAAAGCTATATTAACATTTTTGGAACGGATCTCATATGCGACTATTCCTTAAAGAAGTTAAAAACGTTTATTTACAAATTTATATGAAAAACTTATGTAACATAGCATAAACAATGGGGCTTTCTAAAATACATTTTTACTTGATTAATAAAAAATTCAAAATAATCATTAAACAAATAAAACAGCAAACTCCATTTACACAACATACACACACACACTCGCACACACACACACACGCACGCACGCTTCGCACGCACACACACACACACACACACACACACATTATTATATATATATATATATATATATATATATATAATATATATATATATATATATATATATATATACACACACACACACACACACACACATAACAATGCTACACACACACACACACACACACACACACACACACACACACACACACACACATTGAATACATTATTGTACATCACACACACACACAATTATTTATTCACACACACACACAATTAGCCCAGACGTTTGAGTCAATTGTCGATGACGGCGCGCACTACATTTATCGAATAGTTTTTGAGTGCAACCGTTAGGGCTTTCTTCAAAGAATAAATACAAAGATTTCTTTTTGGCTAAACCATATTGTCTAGAATTATTCCAAAAATGTAATTGTCTCCATTGCTCGGTCAAATCTGAGTTGAATTTAATATATGGGCCGGTTGTAGAAGGTTTAAGGCTCACCTCGAACAAGATTCTATTAGAAATTTCGGAACGTTTCCAAGTTAGAGTTTTACTCCTACCGCCTTAGGAAAAGAATTATATTTAATCCTCTGTTATACGCAGGAATGGTTACGCAGCAGTACATTGTTGACGCGTTTTTAAAGCTAGAGGGCCAGCGTCTTGAATGGAACCGCTAAAATCAAAAAACACTTCGTGTTGACCTTTACCTAGGCTTGATAGACTTCGTACACAATAAAGCCGAACAGCGACATCTTAGAGCAGGATGATTGGTTGTACTTCCATCCTCCTTTACTGGAAGCAAACCATGCATGCAGCAAAATTTGCAAGACGCAACGGCGGCAAAATTCGGAAAATCTGATCTTTTTATCACATTTATGTATAATCCAAAATGGGAGAAAATTACCAATCAGCTGAGAACGAATGAAACAGCTGCTAATTGCCCTGATATAGTTGCAACAGTATTTTACTTGAAACTGAAGGAGTTTTTAAACGACATAACATGCAACAGAAGAGGAGTACTGGGAAAGGTCAAAGCATACCAGTCATTGAATTTCAAAAACGAGGAAATTTTTTTGTAAAAATATTAATTTCAGATTACCATTTCTAAATAAGCAGAAGTTAAATAATTTGCAAAAAATAACGTATTGTTAGGCCCGCCTCATTGCCACATGTTATACATTCTAAACGAAAAGGACAAACTGAGGGAACCTGAAGACGTAGGTAGTGTTGTCTGTGCTGAGATTCCGGACAGTAAGGACGCAGAGTTATTCTAAATCGGCAAAACATGTATGTTGCATGGTCCCTGTGGCAATTTGAACAAAAACGCACTTTCTATGACGGAAGACAAGGATGTACGCAAGGGTACGAAGAACTTTCCTAAACCATACTTTGAGAGCACCGACATTAACGTTGATGGCTATCCATTCTACCGTCGTAGGACGGATGGAAAAACGTTACAGTACGTGGAGCTAACTTAGACAATCGGTGAGTCGTCCCATACAACCCTTATCTTACATCAACGTATAACGCTCACATTAACGTTAAGGTTTGCTCATCAGTTCAGAGCGCCAAGTACATTTTCAAGTATATCTACAAAGAATATAACGCTGCTGTTGTTCAAGTTAACGAGAACACATAGGATGGAGTATACAACTGGGACGAGACACAAACCTATTTGGACACACTATATTTCCGCTCCGGAAGCAACGTGGCATCTTTGCAAATACGACATGTTTACGAGGTCCCATTTAGTTGAACGTTTACCTGTTCATCTGCTCGCTCTACAGACCGTTGTTTTTGAAGATGGAAACGAGCAAAAATTTCTGATGCGGTCTGAAGAAAAGGGAACTAAACTTACTAATTGGTTTTTGCTGAATCAAAAGGATCCCTCCGCTCGTGCACGTTTATACAGTGAGATTCTGTACCACTACGTATGGTACAGAAAAAAGGGATGGAAGCAGTGACAGAGAGGTGCAGATAAGATTCTTCCCTAATGTATTCAGTTTCACCCAAAGATATGGAACGGTTTTGTTTGTGTCTACTCCTACTACGTATTAGAGGTAATTTACTTTCAATAATCTCCAAGTTTAAAATAATTTTTTTTGCAAAAAATATATATTAACAAAATATTTTTATGTTTAGGTGCCCACTCATTTGAAGATTTAAGAACATTTGACGGAGTTGTGCATAATACATTCAAAGAGGCAGCACAGGCATTAAATTTACTTGGAGATGATACCGAGTGGGACAAAGCAATGTGCGAGGCCACCAGTTTAATTCGAATGCTCGGGGGGCTTCGACAGCTGTTTGCTGCTATTTTGCTTTACTGTACACCGGTGGATCTCCAACAGCTTTTCGAGAAGTACAAGAATGCTTTTGTTGAGGATTACTTGCTGAGATATAATGAGGAAAATTCACTAAATCTGGCACTTCGCGATATCGGGAAACTTTTATCTCAATTCGGAAAGAACAATGCCTACTTTGGGATTCCCACCCTGAGGGCGTAAACGATCTAAACACTGGAATAAACTTTGGAGAAGGAATGAGCAGAAGCGGAAAGACTGGTGGCTATAATGAACATGGAGCAACAGGAAGCTTATAATACCATCATGGATTCTGTTGGTGGAAAGCGGCCTAATAAATGTTATTTTCTCTCTGGAGCCTATGGATGTGGAAAAACCTTCATTTACAACGCTTTAAACTTCTACTATTCTCTGTAAGAATTGATTGGTAAAGGCACTCACTTCAACCGGACTAGCTGCAACCCTTCTTAAAGGAAGAAAACAGTTTATTCCGGCTTTGGTATTCCGTTTGAGATAACTAAAGAGACTGTATCCTGGTTCAAGCAAGGAACACTAGAATGGAAAGAGTTGCAGCGCGTTAAATTAATTATCTGGGATGAAATTTCAATGTGTGCGATGAAACATTTGGTGGAATTCCGATTGTTGTTGGAGGAAATTTTCGACAGCAAGCACTGGTCGCGATCCATGGTAATCTTGTTAAAGTTGTGGAATCCTGTGTCAAGAGTTGCCAATTATGGAACAAATTTGAACAACTTAACTTAGTCACTAACATGAGGGTAAACCGAGACCACGTCATTTTTTCTAAACAGCTTTTTGCAACTAGATAACGGTCAAAAGTCTAACTTTGTCAAGATTGAGTCGGAGCTTTTATCAGAAGATATCGTAACATCGGTCTTCGGTGAAGACATAAGTTCCATTCGAAGTGACGAGTTAGCTGGGATGGCAATTTTATGTACCCAAAATGAAGACGATCTCAAAAATAACCACATGATCTTATTGTTGTTACATGAAGATAAACGATGCTACTACATTGTGGACACTATTGGCGAGTGTGAGATTGAAAAAAAACGTGCCCAGTACCCAATTGAGTTTTTGAATTTATTGACACCCCCATGGATTATTCACTATATCTAAATAAAGAATGCTGCATTCAGTTGCTCCCTAATTTCAATCGAAAGCGTGGCGTGTGTAATGACACAAGTCTTATAGTGGAAGCAATGGGAGACAACCTAATTTAATGAAGCATATTTAGTGGTGTCTACAAAGGCGAAAAAATGTTCATCCCCCGAGTTTGGCTCGATGTCAAGAATTCTGACCATCACCAAGTCACAAGGCCAAACATTTAATCACATTGAAATCTACTTACCAGAAGCTGTCTTCACCCATGGACAACTGTATACTGCACTTTCTCGAGTTCGCAGCAAACAAAGTTTGTTTATCCAGATTCAGGGAGGTTCCAGACAGGGGGTCATATATCAGAATAATCCAAATACTTACACGTACAGTTATAGTTATAGAGAGATTTTAAAATATTTTTTTGCAAAAAATAACATTTTAATATATTGTATTTGTTATGTATTAAACAAAAAATATTAACTTTCAACCCCCTATATTTCATGATATTTATTAAGGTTAAGGCTAGCAGCGGGGCCGTTAGGCTTGCCAATTTGAGTATAAACATATAGCAGAAAGGTTATAGTCTAAAAAGGGACCCTCTCTTCCATTTCACACTTATGTAACATTACGATAGCAATACAATCCTCTTTATTACTACACTCCACCGCTAAGTAACAAAATCATTTTGACAAAAATACACTACAACATTCAAATTTAATAATTGACAAAGCAATTATATGTTAAATTAATCAATATCTTGAACCCTGTAAATCAAAGGTAGACATGATTTTATAACGGTATACACAGCATTGTCGTGCTTTTTTTTTGTTTTTAAAGTTCGTAAAATATTTAACTTCCCATCTTACTGTTGGTGAACAACTTCCATTTGTTTTATCAATTAAGCAAGGTGTTTTTTTTATTATCAACTTTGCACATTTACAATGTACTCCTTATGTGAGTAATAAGTAAATGTTATGATTTTAATTATATATGAGGGGGATTTGGCCAGTGACTTAGCCCCATATTTATTTCAACTAGTATTAATTAATTATCGTGAGGAGGTAGATCCTGTGGCCATTTTCTTTTTAGCCTCCTGGTGACGGTAGGTTGGACGGACAGTTGTTCCACGAGTTGATTAGTATGCTCTGCCAATTTTTTGGTGTGCGATTTAGCCAGTCTTTTGATCTCTTCCGCTACATAAGGAATTCCAAGGTCATTCTGGAGAGTTTCATTTGAGATATACCACGGAGCATCAGTTATGGTTCTAAGAATTTTTTATTGGCATCTCTGTATGATCTTGGTATGTGATGCCTTGGTACAACCCCACAGATGGATTCCATATGACCAGATGGCCTTAAATTTTTTTATAAAGGAGTATTTTATTTTGTAAGGTGAGCTGAAATTGTCTCCCCATAAGCCAGTTCATCTGTTTTATTTTTAGGTCTATTTGTTTTCTTTTTTTTTAATGCGTGTTCCAAAGTAATTTCTGGTCTAGATGTAAGCCAAGATATTTTATTTCAGTTTTCTGAGGTATGGGGGTGTTTTTGAATAATACGGGTGGGCACACCATGCGTCTATTGGTAAACGTAACATGAGTAGATTTGTCGCTGTTCACTGTTATTCTCCATTTGTCGAACCAGTCTTGAAGGTTGTTGAGGTGATTTTGTAGATATGCCATAGCTGGTTCCGGATTTTCGCTGCTTGAGAAAATAGCCGCATCGTCGGCAAACGTTGCAATTAATGTGTTATTTGTAAGAGGACTATCAGAGGTATACAGTAAGTACAGCAGAGGTCCCAATACGTTACCTTGCGGGACTCCAGAAGTAATCTTGTAATAAGTAGACACAGTGTTATTGATCTTGACTTGAAAAGTCCTGTCGCTAAGGTATGACTTTAATAACAAGTATAATTGACTTGAGAAGTGGAGCTTAATTTTGTCTAGCAGACCTGCGTGTCAAACCCTGTCAAATGCCTGCTGAATATCCAAAAATACAGCTGAGTAAATTCGTTTTGTTTCGAGGCTCTCCATTATTTTAATAACTATTGGGTGAGTTTGATGAATCGTCGAGTGTTGTTGGCGGAATCCGAACTGGTAATTTGGTATTATGTGCTCTAGATCTATGTCACTATGGATTCTCTTCAAGAGTAGCTGTTTGAAAACCCTGGATGTCAGTGGTAAAAGACTGATTGGACGGCGGGAAGAGGGTCGTGAAGGAGATTTTCCAGGTTTCTCGATTGCAATAATTTGGGCAAACTTCCATTGGGTTGAGAAATGGCATAGTCTGAGCATGCTGTTAAAGATTGTGGTGAGGAATACTATGGCTTTTCTAGGACGATTTTGAAGGACTTCTCCCACTATCAAATCGTATCCTGGGACTTTGCGGGCATTGGTGGCTAATATTTGTTGTCGTACTTCTCTTGGTGAGAATGGGTTGATTGGTAACAACAGTTGGCATGGAGCCTCCAGAAATGAATTAATTTCAGAATCGTCGGTATTCGGTTGGGATTGTGGTGACGTGAAAATGTTAGCGAAATGTTTAGCAAATGTTTCGGCCTTGTTTTCCTCTGATCTGGCCCAAATGTCGTCCGGTTTCTTGATGGGAGGTATGGTGGCAATTGGTCGTTTGAACTTTTTGGTTGCTTTCCACATCGTGCGATCGTCAGGTGAAATATTAGTAATATAATGTTGGAGGACATTGTTCTTTGATTCTATTAACACATTGTGTAGTTGATGTGTAAGTCGGTTGAGTAAGGTTTTGTCGTACCTATCTCTGGTTCTTTGCCACTTTTTTCGTGCTTTCCGTTTCTGGGCAACAAGGTCTCGAATGTGGCGAGGAATGTTGTGTATTTGTTGATGAACCATTGGGTTGGGCGTGGCTTGCCAAGCAGCATCTTGTATCATTGTCGCCAGGTATTCTGTTGCTTCATCAAGGTCTTCAGCGCTTTTAATTCGCAAAGCAAGATTGAGATTTCCTTCTAAAAAATTCCTAAAGTGGGCCCAGTTTGTGAGTTTTGTACATAGTTTCGGAGTAGACTCTTTTTAGATAATTGTAGTGCTTAGGGTAATTATGACCGGGGAGTGGTCGGAAGAGAGATTGAAATTAGCTTCTATTTGTGTGAACGTATTCGTTATACCACGTGTTACTGCAAAATCAAGTAGGTCTGGTAGCCTGTTTGTATCGGTAGGCCAGTAGGTAGGCTGATCAGTGGAAAGATAACTTTTGGATTATTTAACTTGGAACCCCACGCTGTGTTTTTAGCATTCCAGTCACCTCCTATGATGAATTTTGTATAGAATATTTGCAGAAACTCTTCGTACTCTTCGGTAGAGATAGAGTGTCTTGGGGGATTGTAAACTGCTGCTATTATCAGTGGAGAAGGGAGAGGATGCACCTTTATGCTTGTAATTTGAATTTTATTGGTCTGACAAGACACCCATTCGTGATGATTGATTACAACTACTGTCCCACCGTGCGCCGCACCATCGGAGTGGCTAGTAAAATATGTGGTATAGAACGGGATTTTTAATACTGTTCTTGTTGTTGCGTAGGTTTCTGAAGTTAATAATATATCAATATTTTGTAATTGCAAGAATAAGATTAATTCTAGGATGTGGTTAGAAATGCCATTAGCATTCCAGACGGCGATGTGTAACGATGTTGCCATTTTTATGTTAGTTTATTAATAACTGTTGAGATGTTACCACGCTGTTCTGACTAATTAGTTGGGAGAACATTGATTTAAATTCATTAAGAAAGTTGGCAAGGATTTGGTTTATAGAAGATGCTTGATCGTTATTTTTAAGGTTGTCAGTTCTTCCTGCTGTTATTTGTGAGTAGGATACTTTATTTTGCAAGGAATTTGTAGTGTCGTTGTTTATGTTGTGAATATGGTTTCGAAGTGGGGGAAATTCTCTTTCATTCAGTACCTGTTGTGGATGCGTTATATTCGAAATTCCTCTGAATGGAGCATTCCTGGCTCTCTGGGTGATTCCCGC
Organism: Sinelater perroti; assembly: GCA_036346155.1. Lineage (NCBI taxonomy): Eukaryota > Metazoa > Arthropoda > Insecta > Coleoptera > Elateridae > Sinelater > Sinelater perroti. The sequence continues at coordinate 3,692,669 of JARFIY010000276.1, forward strand.
TACAAAGAGCACATTTGGCTGGAGTATTTTGAGGTTTCTTAGAGGTGGAAGTTTCGTGGTCGCCACCACATTTAACACATACAAGGGGTTTCTTGCAATAGCTCTTTGTATAGCCGTAATCCTGGCAACGAAGGCACTGCGGTATTGTATTCTTCTTTCTATGCGGCTCGATTATGACTTTGATATTATCGATATGTTTTACGTCGAATATGGTTTTATTGTTATCTTTAGGTTTCAAGTCTACCATAAATAATGGTAGTGGCTGCTTAGTTAGTCTGCGACGAATATTAATGATACTGCAAACTTCATGGCCTAATTTACCTAGGTCTTTTTTAATGACCTCCGTTGAAGTCGTACGATAAAAATTTCGTATAGCCACTTTATATGACCTTTCCTCCTTAAGTTGGTAGGTGTGGTATATTATGTTTTCGTTCTTAAGATGCGTTTTCAGTTTTCTGGAGGAATCTGACGTGTTGGTGTTGATTTTGATCATGTTATTCAATAACGCTGTTGTGTAATATTGTTCTTTTTTTAGTACTGCATTTATATTTGTGATCATTTCGTTGTAGTTATTTGCCCTGTAAATATAAAAAGGTGGTGGGTTTGAGATTTTAGGTTGCTGAGTACTGGATGTTTGGTTCAGGTTTATGCTGCTGCTTGGAATTTGTGAGAGTACCTCGAATCTATTGGAAGTACTTATAGGAGTAGTTTGTTGATTTATTGAATGCGGTTGCGAGTTGTTTCTTTTTCGTTTTTTGACTGTTTGCCACGCGTGTTTGGGTTTTTGTGAGGTTGATTCTATGTTTTCATCGTCCACGATTACAGAATTAGATTCATCACTTTCTTTTTTGAGGTACGGGTAACAAAATTAGGTACATGTTGGTATGGATTAGTATTATTTGGCTATAGTGACACGGATGTGTGGGAGTTCATTGTATAGGAGGGGGGTATTAGTTGTCCATAAGGCGCAAATGGGAATTGTGAATTTGGTTGGCTACCGTATCGGTTAGATTGTTGATAATTAGTCCCTGATAATTAGGGAGACTGAATGTGAATCCGTAATTCTCGGGAGTGGGTTGCATTAACGGGCCTGGGGTCCAGGACCGGTCCCATTTCCCATAGAGAACATGTATTAATTGTTGATTTTTAATATTTTTATATACACAGAGTTAATAGATTAATACAACCAATAATGTGTTTGTACATACGATTTACTAGCTACAATAAGCGTATTTATTGCTTATCAATTGAGCGGCACTGAATTTAGTTGACCTGCACTTAGCACTTTCGAAGATAGCAGAGCGTAGTCGATGTGCGTGTCACTCGAAAGTCAAATAGGAACTCAAGGTGTTTTAAGACTTATATTTTAGCTAGCACCGTCTACGGTTTTGGTCAGTTCACACGGCCAAGGATCTTATTATAGTCCAGATAGCATATGCATGTAGGCACTCCAAACTTTGTTTTTTTTTAAATTATTTGTCAGACATTCAGAATATTTTCTCTAGCGCTCTTTTCACTTCTCAATCCCGCATGTTACTGCGGAATTTGCGACTAGAAAATTTTTGAGACGTTGCAATAAAATTGTGGATATTCTTTTATTAACACGTAAGATGAGGGCAGTACTTCTGCAGTTATTGCAGTTCTGTGTTGTATACGTTATTGCGGATTTTCTAAAGTAGAATTTTATTGTCTCCTACCGATCTGTTGTTTTTTAGGTTTTAAACTGCTTGTATAACTTCTTGAAGCATATTATGTACGAGCATTTGTCTTTAAATAGCGTAAAGCTCATGCTATGCCTTTTAAAAAGTCAAAATGTTTAAATAATTAACTTTATTTTTTTCCTTCAATAGGAATTACACACAATTCTCTTTTATTCTTATTTAAATTTATTGACGCCTTTCGTAGAGTTATTACAATAAGAAAACCCTAATTATCTATTTTACTTATATTTAAAAATCTGCATTTCTAAATTTAATTGAATTAATATTTTGTTATTGCGTTTCCCTTTTGCCATCATTTGTAAAAAATTTTGTTGAATTAAAAAGTGTCCCACGAGAAGCTTTATTAAGAAGATCGAACTCGTCAATTGATGCCACTTTTGTGTTTGTAACAAGTTTTGTTCACTTTTTCTATAGTCGGAAAAGTTTCAGGAAAACTCACAAAAGTTTTAACTAAAGTTCGTTGAAACTAACTGTGCCCTATATTTAAAAATTTTTGAAAAAATCGTTTAATCATTAGATGTGTGTCAGCTCATCACTGGTCAAATACAATTGCCTATAGAATAATAAAATAAGCACATGCGACAAAATTTACGAATTTGTTATTTATTTATTGTTATATGATGCTTTTATCAGCTTGTTTAGGTCTCAGAACTTCTCAGCTGTATTGTTGCGTAAGAATACTTAACAGACAAAGAATTATACCTTACGCTTGCTCTTGGCATTAAGCTTAATCCTATTATTTCATCTTATGAAATGCAGCTAAACAATTTACACATGCACACATTACGTCAAGTCAAAATAAGGTATTTAATAATAGCAATTATGTTCCTGTATAAATTAACCAAATACGCAAATTGAAATTAGAAATTCACTCTAACAAGGTCTATGTTAAACATTAAATATTTACAAGTAGCTAAAGCTCTAAGCAGCGATTATTTTTGTTAGATAATTATTAATGTTACCTGAAATTGTGTAAAGTCTATAAAAATAAATATGCAACATACTTGCAACTTGTATTCGTTGAAAGACATCCTTTTAACCATACAAAACTTTATTTGCAAAGCGACCAAACTGAAAATAATCAAAATATATTGTTGAATATTCTTTAAAAAGCAAATTTGTAAATGTCTTTCTTGCTGAAGTACTTTTTTAAATTTATTCGCCCACCTTTCTAAAAATTATTAAATCAATTAATACAAGCGAAAAATATATATTCAAATACTACAGTTTCTAATGTTTCTTAATTTAATTGTTATAATATAGTTCTTATAGTTTTTAATTTTATATTAAGTGGCTTAAAGAATAGTCATAATTTTTCAGTTGTCATCTGTAGAAATTTCAATATATCGAAGTAAAAGGTTTCTCAAAAGGAACGCCGGAATTAAATTGTGCACCATTTCTTTTGAAAGGTTGGCAGTGTTATGCTCTATGATATTTTGTAGTGGAGACATTGCGATTAGTCAACATAGAGCGCTCTCGACGAAGAAGCGAGTGATGATTGTTAAAATTCTTTACAAACACGGAAAATGTTTCGCCGAAATTCTGTGAAAATTCTTTGGCACGTTCGGAAACATAAATGAGTTTGGCTGCAGACAAAAAAAATAATCCAACCCTGTATCAGTTGCTAAGTTGAAAACATTGCCACTGCGAACGATAGTGTGAAGGAGTGTCGAGAAAACCCCGCGCAACGTCGGTCGCTGCAACTGGACCATGCAGAGGATTTTAACAAAAATCTTTCTCTGCACCTATTCAAGATTCAGCTAACCCAAAAACTGAGAGTAAGCAACCATTTGAAATGCTGTGTATTTGCCGATTGGGTGCTAGAGAATCAACAAGTTAACAGCAATTTTACTAAAAAAATCATCTTCAGCAAAATTGTCACACTTGGGACATAGAAAATCTTCGGATCATTCAAGAGTTAGTGTGGATTTTATGCTAGTGAAGTGATTGGGTCGTTCTTCTTAGAAACTGAGATCAGAAACTCAGTCACTATCAATGGACGACGCGTGAAACAATTGGACCAAAGGGACCGAAGGGGCCTTTCGTGTAAATTAAGCACTCAGAACGTGGACACGCTAAATTTTTTATCAGCTGGCTTTGTTTACTTCAAATGTATAGGCTGTCTTTGTTTACTATCCACGGATATTCGCGTGTAAATTAAGGGTCAAAAATCACGCCATATTTCTTTGTTTATTTTCTGTTCAAATGTATAGATAGATATTGCTTCCGGGAGGATAGATATTTCTGCCTTTTCTATTGTTGAATTTTCTAGTAATAACTAACACTGCAATGTTATAACAATTACTTACTTAGTTCTTGTCAAACTAAGTTTTTCTTCTAAGATGTGCTAGTTAAAACTCACTGATCGCTGGACTTGCTTACCTTCTCTTTCACTTCTAGCCACTTTTTTCTGTCCGCTGTTAATTATCTCCAATTACTTTACTCACATCAGCTTTTTTCAAGTCGTTTTCAACATTACCTAACTACCGATTTTGAAGTTTACTTTACATTTTCACCTTCAAAGTTGACCTTGAAAATAATTTTGCAACCCTTAAAGCGTCCATTCTATTTAAATGTCCCACCCTGTTTATTACTTTTTATTGTAGTAAACCTGGCTGATTGAACATCTGCTCTATTTCACACTTATATCTTGCTCGCCACTTTCTATTTTTTAACACCGTACCGTATATTATTCTTATAATTTTCCTTTCCTATGTTTTAATGAATGCACTTTCTTTATTTTGTGTTGAGAATCTATGCTTCTGCTTCACATGTTACTACCAGCCTCACAAACTAAAATTTTTGAGGTTTTAAAATGTGTTTTGATTGAAATGTTGCATAGTAACATCAATTTCCGACATTTACCTTCATTTCAATATCATCACATATTATGTTCCTTTTGGTTATTAATGTTTCAAAATATTTAAAAGACCCAACTTCTTGAAAATATTTTGTTGTGTTGCCAAATCCTGTTCTTCCTTTCCTCTTCTTGATGTTATCATACACTTTGATTTATTTTTGTTTTTCTTAAGATCCACTTTTGAAGTTTTTTCTAACAATACAAACCCCACTTGTAATTCTAACTGCGGAAATTTATTTAGTTCCATTTAATATACAAGGTGGTTCAAATATAAGTGGGACTACTTTTTTTATAAAAAAAAAAATTGCCAAACACTTTTTTCCTACGTTTTGGAAGCATTTTGATGCTGTTTTTAAAAAAGAATTTTGGGTAGTGGCATATCTACCCTCGAACAGTCTGGATGATGGCGTCATTTTCGGCAAACTGCATGTCTTGCAGGTCTGATTTGAGCCTTCCGAACAGGTATAAATCACGGGACTCAACAGCGGATGCCGCAGAAAGTTTCATTTTAATTTCTAAAAAGTTCCCATTGTTGTTTTGGTCGTATATGGGCGTGCATTCTCTTGAAGAAAGGCTACCCGCTTTTCACTTATCTTCCTCTGGGATTATATTGCTAGGAGATCTTAGTAATAAGCTGCAGAAGAGCGTTGCCATCACTTTTTCTGTCGAGCAGTTCTTCCACGCTCTCTTGTGATTATTTCTGGGCTCGGGAATAAAGTAGTGCACCCACGTTTCATCGGTGGTCACTACAGACTCCAGAAGTGTACAATCTTCGTATAAGAAAATATTGGCAGCTTTCATGCGCACTATTTTGTTTACGTTCGCCAAAGTGCGTGATACACACGCAATGGTGCAGGTGGTTTTTCACAATATCTTCTACACTACCAGCACTGATGAACAACATTGCTCCAAGTTCCTTGATATTGCTGCGCCTGTTCTCACGAATAAGCGCGTCAAGACGATGAATGTTTGGCTTGGTGACAAATTAGCGGCCGATGATCACACGGGTCCGTGAGGTACACTGTTTTACATACTGTTGTTGGAGGCTGTGGTAAATTTTAACGAATGGGACGTTCTCTTTAATAAGAAATTTGATTACAATGCGTTGTTCCACGCTCTGCGGTACCTTCTGCTCGTTTATCACTTTAACAACTCCAAACAAAACTGAACAGGTTCTCACCCGAGCAGGAGTGAGGGTGGAGGTTGTGGTTCCACTCTTTCTATGTCGCACAGCTGCTGCAGTGCGGCTTGTTTACAAATAAATGAGTCTCGGTCATATTTAAACTACCTTGCAGTTCCTCTTATTCTCGTTACTGGTGCTCGTCTTAATATCTATTCTAGAGTTAAATTTAATATACACGAAAACAGTGAGTCACCCTATCGCATTTATTTCTAAATTTCAAATATTTCTGATATAACTCTTTGAACTACTATTTTTGAATTGTTTAAAAATAGTTTTGCTAATCTAATTAATGTTATTGGAATTTGAAACACCTTTAATATTTCATATAATTGTAATATTTTAACTAAATCGTATGTCTGTCTAAAATCTATGAATAAGTAAAATAATTGTTGTTGCTCATACTTTCAGTTCTTTTTCTGCATAGTTTCTTTACCTTTCTGCTTTTCGTCTTGTATATCTCTTTACTTTCTTCGTTTGCTTAGTGCAGTAATATAAGTCTAGCCATTGTTATTTCCGTTAACGCATATTTATAGTCTTCGTCAGCACTCAGAGGTTGAACACTCCGGCAGGTTGTTCGCAGAACATTTATTCATAAAATACAGGTGTGGCCAAAAGTATTTAGCTATAAAAATCACTGTCTAGAATTCATTTACACCTGTTGAAAAAACACTCCAGTATTGTTTTACTATTTATTGAGTGTAGTAAGATGTTGTATTCTTCCCGTATAATTTCTTTTAGGCGTTTTCCATGTCTTATTTTGCTTTCTGATTTTTCGCTTTAGTGTCCTCCTCATTGCTTTAAAACAACTGCATGCTGTTTGCAGATTTGTGGCGTCTTGCTGAAATTTGATGTCTGTGTTGGTGTCCAACATAGCAAGCTATTGTGTGTTTATGCGTCCTTAGCAAACAACTACTTCACCTATGCCGTTAATCGCCATGCAACCCCAGATCGCTACAGAAGATTATCTTTACTCACTCATCGGTTTATATAAATAACACCAGGGACGCTAATTACCGAAACAATTGTTATAATTAAACATTATTTTTCTACACATGTTTATATGTAACAATCATATCGTTATCCAGACTAATAGTAAGGTGTCTCACTAAGCTTATCTCAAGTTAGACTCGTCTAACCACAGAACATTTGTGTAGTATTTCGGGCAAGACTAAAACCATTAACGGATTAATGCAATACCATTAACAAAAGTCTAATCTCATTAACAGAATCCTATTAACACACATCTATTAACAATCGACTATTTCAATTAACAAAAAACCTTTAACAGAAAACTGATTTCGATTAATACTGTTGTTAATGGTTTTTTATTAATGGTTTTTTGTTAATGGAAAAAGTCAACTGTTTATAGATGTGTGTTAAATAGAATCTGTTAATCGTTTTCTGTTAATGAGATTAGGCTTTTGTTAATGGTTTTGCATTAATCCGTTAATGGTTTTAGTCTTGCCCTAGTATTTCTCTGTTAGTATTGGTGTTATAAAGCTTCTTTAAAAAAATGATATCTTATTCTTCTTTAGGTGCGATCTATAAGGAGATTGATTATCATCACGGCTATTTGTATTTTTGACGATGTAGATCTAAACAGTTCAATGTAACTACAGTTATACAATTTTCTCAGTTTATTTAATCAGGAGATACGCCTTCTTCTTTTACAACTTCTTCCTTGTATTTTTTCTTATATAAGTTTTGTAGAATTTTATATTTCTATTTTCGCATTATATGGTCTTAATATTGCAATTTTGTTATTTAAACTGTGTTTAGTATTTATTTTTCTTTTCTCATTTTTCTAAGCACTTCATCATTTGTTGCTTTTTCTACCTAGCTTATATTCAGTATTCTTCGGTAAGTTCACATCTCGAATGCTTCTAGCCTGTCACTGATATGTTTTTTCATTGTCCAAGTCTCCATTTCATAAAATACTACTGAAAATACATAACATGTCAGCATTCTGATTCTAAGTTGTGGGTTCAGGTCTCTGTTACATATTTTTTGTTATATTTTTGTATTTCCTTTGTTTACCTCCAATCCATAAATTATCTTGGTGGTACTGCGATTTTGTAATCGTCATAAATTTGGTCTTTCTAACATTAGAGTGTCAGACCTTTCTCCTTGCTATTTTTTACTACCTCATCTAATAATTCTTCTAATAAAACTGCAATGAGTATTGTCTTCTCCGTATCTGATATTTATGCATTTTCCGTTTACCCTTATACCGACTGATATTTCGCCTAAAGTGTTCCTGATTACTTCCTCTGAACATATATTGAAGAGTAGAAGCGAAAGTACGCACCATTGTACACTCCTTTTTGAATCTGTATTTCTTCTGATTGTGCATTGTCCATTTTTATGTTAGCGGTTTGGTTAAAATATAGATAAAGCATTATTATATCAATGTTTTGTCTTTAAGTAGCTGAATGAGGTGATTATTGCGAACTTTATTGTAATCAAGCAAACACACATACATTGGTTCATTAACGTCCATTGCTTTTCTGAAACCAAACTGGGTTTCACTAAGGTGGTGTTCTAACTTCTTAAAAATTCTCTGATGTATTAGCTTTAGGCATATCTTAAAAGTGTGGCTGATTGTCCTATGGTCATTGTATTATTTTCCATTTGTCTTTTTGGTAAAGCTACAAACGTCGATACTGTATTACACAGGTCTGCTAATACGTGTATTTGTACTTCTTTAATTAATTTTATCGGAACTTAACTTATTCAGAGTTTGGGGCTTTATTACATTTTGACAACTTTACTGCATGTGTCACTCTTATTTTGTTACACATAGACCACTATCATGTCTTGCGTTTTCTTGTGTTGTCTCTTGTCTTTCGTTCTCAAATAGTTCCCGGATATATTCTTACCATGTTTTTAATTTTTCTTGTGTGTCAGGAATTGTTTTACCATTTTTGTAAGATGTTATTTATGTTTGATTTGCTTATACCTACCCTTTCCTTAACCTTTTCATGTAAGTTGAAGTCATCATGTTTTGTTTGAAATTATTCTATTTCTGCACAATTATCTGTAAACTATTTCTTTTTGGTCTGTCGTATTTTTTCTCTTCTTTTCTATTTTAAAATCGTCTTTGGTGTTTTCCAGCAATTTCAATATCTCATTTGTCATCCACTCTTGTTTCATGTTGTTAGTCTTTGGTGCCTCCAATATTTCTCTACCTGGATTTATTATTTTACTTTTGAATTATTTCCATTTCATTTAGTTCCTCATTTAATTAGTCTTTTGTTGTTTGATTTTTTAACTGTGATATTTGGAACTGTTTTTTGTTTTGTTGAGGTCAGTTTCTTTAAGTATATTTTGAGTTTTACTATTATTGGATTGTAATCTGTTGCTACATTTGCACCCGGGCATGTTTTGGCTTATTTGATGGCATTACGATATCGTTTATTTATCAACAAATAGTTTATTTCATTTCTAACTATGTTGTTGTCAATGCTAGCTGGTGACGTTCACGTGTGCAGTCTTCTTTCAGGCAGTTTGAAGAACGTATTTGATATTATCATGTTTTGTTCTTGACAGACTTATTCCAGTCTATCTTGCCTTTTCCTTTTTACTCCTGGTCCATGTTTATCTATAATGTTCTCCACCTCTTCTTTTCCTATTTTCGAATTAAAATTCTCTATGACAATCGTGCTGTCTCGCTTTTTTATTATGTCTATAGCTTGTTGTACGTGGTTATAAAACTGTTCTACTTCTTCGTCATCTTTATCCGCAGTGGGGACATACATCTGTATTATGTTTGTTTGGTATTTCTTGGACTGTTTGGATTCTTAACATAATTACCCTATCTAAAATAGATATGAAAGTAATTACTGACTTACTGAGGATTTTGTTAATTTTATCACTACTCTATTCCAGTAATGTAAGTCTTTGTTACCTGAGTAGTATATCTTTGCTTGGTTGATTTGTATTTCTTTTGAGTTTGACCATCTGGTTTCGCTGAGTCCCAGTATATTACTTCTTGAATCATTTGTGAATTTTCTTTGGTTTATATGTGGATTGAATATTTTAGGTATATATCTTAATGTCTCTCTTTGTTCTCATTGCTGTATTTAAAATCGTTCCCCCCGGATATCCGAGTGTGGAACTAACTCCTGAATATTTTGCTTTGAATTCAGCCATGATGATTTGACTAGGAGTATCCATATGGATCTTTAAGGTAGTGGTTTCCCGTTGCTTCTGCATTTCCATGCCGTTGATCTTTCAGGTTCTTCCGCCTTTAGGAACGATTTTTTACTCCAAGGACTCCCTATGCTTTGTTTGCCCATCCACCATCAAAAAAGGCTGTTGTCAATACAGAAGGCGATAAGTTATACCGGCGATAATTCGGTAATTTGCTGCTGGTCGTAGTTTATTTCAGGTAATTTATTTTCCTAGAACCCACCATATCTGGTAGGTTTTCCTCTAACCGCTACCTGGGGAGACGACCGATGGAGGAGGAGCAAACCCTCATAAGAATTATATACAATATAAATATGTATAATAAAAATATTTAAAGATCATTTTCCCTCATTTCAAATTATTTCAGCTTTTCGGTTTGGGTTTCAAAAAGGGTACTCGACCAGCTACAGAAAATTAGCGAAATTATTGAAAGTGGCCATGAAAATAAATACTACGCTCCAGCGATCTTCTTGAACGTAGCCTAGGCCTTTGACAGTTTGGATCGGATGTCTTAAGAAGATGCTTTTAGACGTTAACGTATCTAGTAATTATCTTCTCCTTTTTTGAGGAAAGAACATTTACAGTCAAAGTGAACTCCGTAATTTCAAGATCAGAATCCATATAGACGGAAATACCACAGAGAAGCCTCCTAGGTTCCTTGCTTTAATATCCACACATCAAATGCTCACAAATAACAACGTCCTCGGAAACTTTTGCTGATAACACAGCCATTATTAGTCAAAGTGCAGGTTTGACAAAAACAGTAAAACAGTTACGACAAGCAACAAGTAAATTTTTTTTAAATAAATATAATTGCCAGTTCATATGACATCGATATTTATAGCTAATTAAATAATAACAAAAACTTATTGCTAGGACAATGATTATAATGTTAATAGATTTGCATGTTTATCTGATCTTGCTTTGTTCGTTATTCACTATCGGGTTCGGAAATACACAAGTCTTGAGGAAGTTTGCGCTTGAGCCTGTGGTGTATGTTTTGTCTACCGATAATGTAGTAGATTGCGCCATCGCACTCGCGGATGTTTTTAAAGAATTTACTTGAACTTTCACTGATAAACTCTTGAACTGTAGGCATTTCAAGTTTATAGTGGAGTTGCTCGTTCCTGATGTACCATGGTGCGTTCACTGCTATTCTGAGAATTTTGTTTTGAAGACGTTGAATTTTTTAAATGTTGGATTTTGCTGTGTTACTCCAGATCGGTGAGGCGTAGATAATCAACGGCCTTATTATAGATTTGTATATCAGGGTGGCACATTTTGGCTTAAGTGAAAATTTCCTATTTATGATAGGATACAGTTGGGCTAGTCTCGCGTATGCTTGGTTTAGTTTAAGGTTTATATGAAGTTTCCATGTGAGTCGTGTATCAACGAGTATCCATAGGTACTTAACTGCAGCATCAGTGGGGTTCCATAAAATAATGATTTGGTTGATCGTGAGGTTAGGGTTTATGATGCGTCTTAGCGAGAATATTTGTGCTTGGCATTTGCTTGGATTGATTTGTATGTTCCATTTGTTATACCACGTGCACACTTGGTGAATCATATTCTGTAGTTGACTGATAGCTAGAGTGAGATCCGTGTGCTGGGTTAAAACGGCTGTGTCGTCAGCGAAGGTTGCTAATGTTGCTTTAGTAGGCGGAATGTCAGAAGTGAAGATGTAAAATAGCAGCGGTCCTAGCACGCTTCCTTGCGGAACACCAGCTTTGATTGTTTTCGATTCAGAAATTGCGGAATTGATGCGAACAGTGAAAGTCCTTTTTTCAAGAAAAGGGAAGATTATTACTTTAATGTAGTTGGTTGTTCGGAGATTAATAATTTTGCTTTTCAGACCCTCGATCTAAACCTTATCGAAGGCATGGGTGATGTCAAGGAAGACTGCAACTGTATAGCTTTTGTTTTTAAACCCTTCTTCTGCTGTTTCAGAGATGCGCTGTAGCTGATGTAGAGTCGAATAAGCTTTTCTAAAACCAAACTGGAACAGTGGTATTACGCCGAGAGGAGTTAATTCTTTCATTAAGCGGGAATATATGATTTTCTCTAGTATTTTTGATAACGTTGACAACAAGCTTATTGGCCTGTAACCGTCAATTTCGGGCTTCGGGAATACTAAGATGTATGCATGCTTCCAAGTCTGGGGAAATAGCCTAGTCGAAGGCATGCGTTATATATGGTTGCAAGATAGGCTAGGGTTTTTGAGGTAAGGTGTTTAAGCACTAAATTTGTAATGAGAACTTGCCCAGGCGATTTTTTAATTGGAAGATTGTCATTTATGGTTTTGATTTCGTGAGGGGTGGTGGAGGATATTGTTTCAGTTATTACGGGTTGATTGGATTAAATATGGTTAATTATATAAACAAAGTGGTTTGGGAGACAAGTGGATTTGGGAGTGAAAACTTTTTCGTAATAGTTCGCAAAGGCTGCTGATTTTTTACCATCTGTGGCATGAGGTGTATTAGCTGCTGTTATTGTTGGTAATTCCTCGCGTTGTTTTAATATACGTTTTGTGGCTTTCCACATTCCATGGTCATTTGGTTCCAAGTTCTTAATGTCCTTTTGGTAGTTGGAGATTCGCAGTTCGTCCAATACTTGTTTTAATCTATGGGTAAGTTGATTTAATAAACGTTTTGAGTCCTAATTACGATTTTTTTGCCAATTATGCCTAGCTTGACTTTTCTGCTTAATTAAGGCAGGTATTTCTGTGGAAAAGTGATGGTGATTGAGTTTGTGGTCCCGTTTGTTAGATTAAGTTACTTGACGAGCGCTGACTGAAATTGTAGATGTTAGTTTGTCTATTGCGTTGTCAATATCTTATTTGTTATTCAGACTGAGTGGGCACTTTAGTTGGTTGTTGAGGATGCTTTGAAAGTTCTCCCATTTAATTATCCCAGTTGTAAGTCGTAGTGGAGCCTGTACTATTTGGGGAATGCAAGTGAATGATATGACAACCGGTAGATGGTCAGAGTCAAGTTCGTCTATTACATTCTGATGTATTTGCTTGTCAAAGTTCTTTTGTAGCATTATGAGCGGTAAGGATAGTATGTGTATCTCTTAGAGCTGTTATTTGAAAGGAATATTTTGTTGCGTAGCCTTCCATTTTGATTCCTTCGCGGTTGTTTGCTCGACAGCCCCATAGTTGGTTTTTAGAATTTAAGTCTCCTATCATCAGTAGTGGTTCGGTTGAGCTGAATGTGGCTTTACAATCTTCTTCGTTTAACTTCCTATTGGGTTGACGATAATCACTTATTATTGTGAGATGATTTTCTTATTATTAAAAATTGCCACTCCTCCGGCTGCTTTACGAGATACTCTATCGTTGCGATACACATGATATCCAGGTATTTTTAACGTGCCTGTTTCGGATAGGTGAGTTTCCGTTACGCAAACAATATCGATGTTATATCTGGCTAGGAATGCTATAAATATTGATCTCTGGATTAAGATGCCATTAGCGTTCCAGTTAAGGATTGATAACTTTTCTATAAGTGTCGGAGTCCTATGGTCCATTGAAGAGTAGGTGGAGGATTGTCTTGGTGATGAAGTTTTTAATTTGAGGAAGGAATGGAGTAAGCAGGTGCAAAAAAGATTTGATAAAGTTATTTATGTTAGAGGGTCTGTCGAAGTGGTTGGTAGATTGGGTGTGTTAAGATTAGTAGTAGGTGTAGAATTTCGTACTCGGTCAGCATATGTACGATTAGGAATGGTTCAGTTGTCTCTATTAATTCTTGAATAAGAGTGGTTGTTGCTATTGTTGGCTGTCATTCGTTTACTCATTAGTTGTAAGTGGTTCTGACATCCGCGATAACTTACTGGGTACGGGCCTCCGCAGTTGGCGCACTTTGGTGGATCTTCGGGTTTTTTCGTACATTGGTGATGTTGGTGATCGCCACCGCATTTCACACAACGATGATTTAAAGTACAATAATTTTTAGTGTGACCGTAGTTTTGGCAACGATAGCACTGTGGGGTGTTTGCTGTTTTTTTTTTACGGAGTTCAACTATAACTATGGAATTGAAGAGACTTTTTAGAGCATAAATCTTTTTAGCATCTTCGTTATCGGTGAGATCCACTGCACAAACTGATAGTGACTGTTTATTTTTGGTCAGGATGCGTGTAACTTTGATAATTGGCACCGTTTTGCAGAGTTCGTCGAAGATTTCTTGTTCGGTTAAAGATAAAGGAACGTTTTTAATCACGACGTTAAGTGGCTTTCCATTTGGATTTTGTAAAGTGTGATATTTAATTCCGTTGTTGTTACAATGTTTAATTAAATTTCTGAAGTCGTCTTCGTTGGATAAATTTATTTTAACCGTGTTCGTATTATAAAAAGTTGAAAATTCACCTTTTGTTAATTTTTGCTATCTTCGGTTAATTCTATGTGGTTTATGGCGTTATGTAGATGAATAGGAGGTATTTTTGGTTTTTTTGTCGGAGCTTTAGTTTTGTCGTTTGAGAGGATCTGTTGATTATCATTACCATTTAGGTTATCAATTTTATTGCTCTCAAGATTGGTTAGAACGCTGAATTTATTTTGTGTTGTTGCACGAACTTCTTTTTGAATCCGAACTTTTAAGTCCAGTATAGTTGCTGGGCGAGTCTCAAGAACCTTTGACTTCAGATATCCCCATTAAAAAGTAAATAGAAGATCTCAGGTTTGGCGATATTGGAGGCCACTGATTATCCCCACTCCTGCTGATGAGGCATTTCGGGAAGAGGTCTTTTAGAAAGTTCATTGACCCTCTGGTTGTGTGACTTGTTGCTCCATCTTGTTGGAAATGAGTGTTCTCATCCAAAGTATATCGTTCATTTTCTGGAATAAGGAAGGTTTCCAGCATTTGAACATAGCGCGCTGATATTACAATAATTATATGGCCATCGCCATTCTCGAAAAAATACGGGCTAATTATTCCATTCAAAGAGATTGCACGCCGGACTGTAACTGTGGCCGATGCCATTTGTAAAATTGTTGAGGATTGACAGCAGCCAAAATTGTGTTTATTGACATATCCACTGAAGTGCAAATGAGCTTCATTGCTCATCCATGGATTATCAATCAGCTGCGGGTTGTTTCCAAGCAGCTGTAACGTACTCACAAAACGCAACGGAAATCTCCGGGGTTCAAAGCATGGGCTATTTGCATTTTATACGGGTGTAGGTTTAAGTGATCTTGCAAAATTTTCCTTGCTGTTCGAATTGAAAGTCCGAGAACAACGCTGTGGCGCCTGGAAGATCTGCGAGGGTTTCTTGTAATCGCTATTCGTACAGCCTCCACATTCTAGGGGGTCCTAACAATTCTTGCACTACCACCTCTTCTTCTTATTGTTTGACTCGTTTTACGTAAGTTGTTGGACAAAACAGAAATGACTTTCTTACTTGGAACAGGAGCATGAGGCGGAAGATGAAAATGTAGGCGTTGTGCTCATACGTAACTTCGACCGTTTTCTGAAGACGCTGTAACAGCGAAATCTCGTTGTTCACAGGTCCAAAGCTACATAGTTACTAAACTTCCAACTGTGTGGAATGTAAAGGTCACTGCCTACTTCTCCTCGCACATCCCACACCTTACACCCCTATTACACCAAACTTCTTAGAAGCGTACAGTTTGAATGTCCCACCTTGTACATCCATAACAAATAACCACCTTGTGAGTTAGAAGTATCGTACACCCAAAACTATATTAAAGCAAGTGCCAAAACGAGCAGAGTACTAAACCTATTTTTTATTATATTATTGAGTGCAATACCCACCTAAGACTCAAAGAAAAATTTCCACAAGGTATAGTAATATCTGTTGAAGACAATAATTAACACAATCGTAAGAAGCGGGTCTAGAATGTTATTGCAATTTAATGTTAAAGTGTTATTGTTAATTGATGTTAAAAATGTCATATATAACATCTATAATGTTAATTTGACAATTGTTAAAAAATTAAAAAACGACTCAGTTTTGAAAAATCCATGAAAAGATGACATTCTTTTACACTGATCAAGTCGTCAATCTTAGTGTAGAAAGAAAGATCTTCAGTTGTGAAATATTGTAATAACTGAAATACATGTATCTGTAGCTAACAACTTCCATTCTTGTAATCCTGTCCTAGTACATCTGCTTCAGTTTTCAATAAACGTAAATTTTGTACCGAATTATTTAATTCCAATTAAATTGTTAGATGAGCTTGATAGTACTGCAGTTGGTCTTTTTATTTCCATATCATTATATGCTTCTGTTCAATTAGCTGAATATCTTGTATCTGGAAGTGTTTATGAATGAGATACTGCCGAGTAGCCGAAGGCAAACTGGAATACACAATTTGCTTCTTGATTTTGTCCGAGAAGTCAAAAATGTTGGTATAACAAAAGTAACAATTTATGATATGGTACGTTTGTTCTCGCAATATCATAGGAACTACAAACCGCATAGCAGTACTCTTCTCAGTTAACCAACTTCTTAGAATATAACAGCATAACGTGCACAGCAAAGTCCAAGAATTGTCTTGTTTTTTAATTTCCTTTTCTATTATAATATTTTGTTTATGCTGCTGAATTGCTAATTCTTCACAAATATAACAAACACTTTGTTCGCATCATTTATGTAGTTGTAAGATATTCTAAATATTAAAGGTAACAGATGACAACAAACCAATCTAATTAAATTTAAATAATCCTTTACTCTCTTATACACTCGCATAACAGCATACTTGCGAGTTTCTAAAATGTGATTGGTTTAAAAAGAAAAAGAGGCGTGGCTTAGAGCTACGTTGTAAGAAACATGTCAAGGCTTGTTCAGTAGGTCAGCTAGAACCATATTACTTTCTGGATGTAACACCTATTTAATAAAATAAAAAATATGATTGGATATAGTAAAAAATTACATATTTTTTTGAAATTTTTATTTTTATTTTTTAACTTGATGAGATAATATTTTTAGAATCAGTATAAAAAAGTGCACATGTTGCACGTTACAGAATGTAGGAAAAGTCTTTGTTGACCGTACAATTCCTGTGAAAATTAGGCACTAAGAAACTGTTGGTCACTTTATTGAGAATTTTGTCACTTGTTTTAAATTTAAAATTATCGTGTATTAAACAAGATGCAATTACATAAAATAAATTATATTATTATCTATTTACATATAAAATTTATTGTTTAAAACTTTTTTGTTGTTTTTTTAGATTAAAAATAATATTGAATTATTGACAACACTGTGCAATCACCTTTAAGTTGAATTAAGATCTGTATATAAATTCAACATTTTTTTCTGTTACAAATGTCTTATTAGAATCATCAGTTAGTTTATTAAGTATTACAAATATTATTTATAATTACACACATTTTATGCTAATCGTGAAACCGACAACACCGCGAGTATCACAGTTGGTAGTTAAAAACTGCCCTAAAAAGTTAGGTTATTCTGTTTACTCATCGAAAAGAAATTTAAATTTCTAATTGATTTTTATTTAGCCTAGAAACTTTATATTTGTACAAAAAGCGACGTAAACTAAATGCTGAATTATGGACGTCGAGGAACATTTATTAGGATTAAAAGGTTAGAGTGCTTTCTTGTTGTACTCCTGTTTTGCTGTATCTACAATTCTATTTGATTACGTCTGCAGTTTTGAGGCTAACGAGGCCTACCCTTGCGAGCCCTCTTCCAGTCACATGCGACAGCAAGGATTTGCCAGGCAACCTTCTGAACATAGCTCTGCAGCAAGATCCTACCTCCGTCAAAGGCCTGGAAACGATAGCTTTAGGGCAATTTCTGTTGCTGCCACAGAACCCTGTAAACATCTACCTCGGAGAGACATTTTCTAGTTATGTCTGTGTGTTCAATGAAACCGAGCAAGCTGTTAAGGATGTATCAGTGAAAGTACGTTGCGAGAAAATGTTCCACAAGTGTTAAAGCAATTAACTTTCATTCATAGGTAGACCTCCAAACAAGTTTACAGAGGCTGACTCTTTCATCAAAACCTCCCACACCATTGCTGAATGCAGATGATACTGTAAATCTAGTGATACACCATGAAGTTAAAGAAATTGGAACTCATATGTGAGAGTACATTTAAAGTTAAGATATGAAGTAAAATATCTACTGTTTCTAGCCTGGTATGCGAGGTTACATACCTTGCACCTTCAGGAAATCCCATGATTTTTCGGAAGTTTTTTAAAATACAAGTGCTGAAGCCTTTGGATGTAAAAACAAAATTTTACAGTGCAGAATCAGATGATACTTATTTAGAGGTGCAGGTGCAAAATATTACGGCAGGCCCGATTTGCTTAGAAAAGGTGGCTTTAGATGCTACACATCTTTTTAACGGTAGCTAACATTTAAAGTCTATAGTTTACAAATGGTTTAAAGATAATTTGTTATTAGTGACCTCTTTGAATGTTTCACCTAGTGGAGAAAGTATTTTTGGGAAAATGACACTTTTACAGCCGCAAGCAAGCTGCCAGTTCTTGTACTGCCTCACTCCGGATCCAAAATTGGCTGCGGATTCAAAATTGTTAAGCGGTGCTACTAATATAGGAAAGCTAGATATCGTATGGAGGTATAATTTGGGTGAACGAGGAAGACTGCAAACTAGTCCACTACAGAGAATGGTACATTAAAATGGTAAATTCTTAACTCGTAGTGATATTTTCAATTGTAGAGTCCTGATTATGATGATATCCGATTGTCTGTCATCCATTTAGCAAATTGGGTTAAACTTGAGCAGCCGTTTTCATTTACATGTAGATTATTGAATAATAGGTAGAATCTAAGAGTACATTGTATTTTATATTTATTAATGATTTCTGCAGTGAAAGAACAATCGAGCTGGTCTTAAACTTGGAAAGTGTGGAGGGTTTAGCCTGGTATGGTATTTCAGGTTACAAACTTGAGCCTCTCGCTCCCCACGGGGTGCAGGAAATTACTCTCAAAGCCATTCCATTGCTTCCTGGCCTGCAGAAGATTTCTGGAATTCGGTTGGTGGACATGTCGCTCAAACGTACCTACCCTTATGATGACGTGGCACAAGTATTTGTTACACTAGATGGTATTCAAAATAAATGAATGGAAATATGTGATAAATACCTCTTAATGTTAATATTAGATTGTAAGATTTTTATTGTTGTTTTGTTTTATTTGGACTCTTCTAGTAATTATATGTTAACATGGCAAGTGCTCTTTGTATATGAATGTTGAGTGACTAATACAAGCTACTCTATTTTCATTTGTAGGAAACGTAGATATTTTCTTTTAATTTGTATTTTTTTGGCAGATTTGTGATTATGCAGATTGCCATTCAGAGAAGAAAAAAAACAAATGGTAGTAATAATTGGTATCATTGGAAGGGTTACGTTTCTTACACCAAATGTGTTTTTATTAAAAAAATTTTATTGTGCTAGCGATGCACTTAATGAAATACAACTGGTTTTTACAATAGAACTTGTGCTATTGTTCAAACAAAATAAGAGGTAGCCTGACTAGTTGTACTGTCACCTGCGAACTTGATTAATATCAGGATGTTTTCTATGTATACTCATAAATTGATATCTGCCAAAAATGCATGTCATATGATGGTACAACATACCATGGATTATATATATATAACTTGAAGGTGATAAGAAGGAAAATATCTTGCATTGCATTTCTCAAGTAGATCTCCAAAATGTTCATTAGAGTTTTGTTTGAGGGCCTTTGCAACTGGTGTATCTTCTATGTTGAAATATGTGTATAAGAACAACTCAAAAGAGATGCATATATATTTTTCCTCTAAAAGCAAGTAGTTAATAATCCCTTTCTGGTATATATAACTAATGGTGATATATCTATTGAAATTATAAAGTATACTAAAGTTAATATAATACCAGCAGCCTACCAATACTTCAAAAATAATTTTGTTCAGAAATGTTCTTTTGGTATTACTAACTTTCACATATCGCAGTCCGGCTTGTTACTGATCTAAGTATTATGCATCCTATACCAAGCTGCAGGTTCTTTGATGGCCTGGTACCATTAGAATGCACTTTACAGGCTTGAAAATTCGAAACAAGATCTCTAATAAGGTTGTGTGGTAGACTGCACTTGTTTTCTTATAGTTGGTCTTATGCAAGCATAAGTTTAACGTGACTCGAACTCGCGCGCGCCGGCTAGAGGACAGAGCCAACTGGTTGAACCAACCATCTGAGCCACTGCGTCTCCTGTATTTCACAATAATAGCTATTTCCATTTTTCTTAGAATCTCTGCTACGGTCTTGCATCTATACTTCTTGGAATCTGAAGTTCCTATAATCGAGGTAAATTAGTAAAAAAATCTCGAAATTTTTTCCGAGTACACGTATTCATGTTACTACAAACTTTTTTGTTATAATGCGAAAGTGCATTTGTGCCCGCAAAAAATGCATTTATTTGACGTATTTTTTTCAGACCCTAAAGAATATTTTATTGTTCGCTTAATATTTGCCAAAATAAGCTCATTCCCGTTACTCAGGAGGTTTTTGGATCACTAATCACGAAAATAACGTTTAGAAAGTGCCCAAATGCACTTGGGGGAGAGCATAATCTTGAGGATGGGGGCGTTTTTGGGGAATTACCTCAAATTATTTTGTTTTTTGAGTTTTGTCTATGTAAGGGTTTTTGGGGTCGCTGATTATGAATATGATGCTTAGAAAGTACCACAATGCATTTGGCGAGGCAGAATCCTGGAGCAGGGGGCGATTTTCGTGAACCAGCTCGAAGTTGTTTGTTTTTCG
The DNA here is from genome assembly GCA_036346155.1 of Sinelater perroti. Taxonomy (NCBI): domain Eukaryota; kingdom Metazoa; phylum Arthropoda; class Insecta; order Coleoptera; family Elateridae; genus Sinelater; species Sinelater perroti. The sequence goes on from JARFIY010000276.1 coordinate 3,713,376, forward strand.
AGTTTAAACTGTGCGAATAAGGGTTTTTGCAGTCGTTGATAATAAATATGATGTTTAAAAAGTGTCTCAACGCACTTGGAGGGGGAGCACAATCCTGGGGATGGAGCGATTTTGGGGAATCACCTCAAATAAATTTGTTTTTCATGTTTCAACTGTCTAGACAATGGTTTTTGGGGTAATTGATTACGAATATGATGCTTAGAAAGTACCCCGATGCACTTGGTGAAGCAGAATCCTAGAGCTAGAGGCGATTTTGGGGAATCGCTTCAAATTAGTTTGTTTTTCGAGTTTAAACTGTCTGAATAATGGTTGTCAGGGTTGCAATTAATTTATTGATTTAAAATTAACACCCATCAAAAAATTGGAAGTGAGCAATTTTTTAGTTTCTTATACACTTGGCTTTTGAAAATGATTTTCATAGTGGATGGTCAAACATAACTATGAACCATGATGACGTTACTGTTATGAATAATTCGATGACAAATTACTTCATTTGCTTCATGCATGATGTATTAATGTAAAATTGGTTTACATCCGGTATGGTCATTTATGAGTGAAAAAAGTTTTATGTCCTTCAATAACATAGATGGTGTTTGGAGCAAAAACTGAATAAAGTTGAAACTTCCTGCTATTTCCAAAAGTTTTAGACTTACGAATAATAATAATAATTTATAAAACATGGATTTCACATTTGAAGCCAAAAAAAGCCAGTCAAGTAGGAATACTTATAAAGCATGCACTTCCTTCAATTGGAAAGGAAATTGTTGCTGTATAGTTGAAATGTGATGGAATTAGTACAAAATATTCTTACCTTTCATCCAGTCTAGTACAAAAAGCATTGTTCAGAAAGTGACCTGGAAATCTACATAAACTGATTGTTACTATAATATAACAACGCAAGATCATATAGTATATCCAGAACTGTAGAGGTTTCAAAGGAACTGCAATGGAAACTATTTCCACATTCAGCAGTTTTATTTATGATTAAAAATTAAGGCCTGCCTTCAATGATTTATAGGTAATGGTTTACATGTGTTAATTTATTTAGTTCTAGATTTTTTCATTGTTATGAGTTATTATTTGTTTTTTGTTGCCATTTAATATTTACCTCAGCTGTTTCTTTATATTTGTTCTTTAACTGTTTTTGGTTCCTCTTTTCTTTATCAGCTCACTTTATATGTTTGTTTTAGTATTTTACAAATAGTTTTTGATTTTTTTTTATTTAAAAGACTACAATAATCGTACAAGTTTTACCAAAGATTATAAAATGTTGTTCACTTAAGTATGTCAGTAGCCAAACAAAAGGGTAACTGCTTAGTCCATCTGTGGAATTTTGGCCGTTGTAAATTTGGTTTTGGATTTAGCCAAATTTTGAAATCAAAGAACGTATAGGCTGTGTAATGCTATTCTTCATTGATTATCAATTTTTATGATTTTGTATTCTTTTTAAGTTTTTCCTTAAGAATATCATTTCTGCGTTACACTTATGCGGTTTAGATTTCTATTTGCTATTTTATATAGTTTGCTTCGTTACATGGGCGTTGCAAATCACTTTGATCTTAATTTCCACTTGAAATTTCAATTTTCATCAAAAAGATTGTTATGCAGTAATGAAATTATCTTAATATTACATCTTTTTTAATTAGCTGCTTTCTTTATTATTTTTGCTACTTTCATTTATTACTTCTAAGCTTTGTTTTGTAATGTACACATTTTATTTTTTATTTAAGGCTGTCCTCTAGCTATATTTTAGATGTAATACTTATCTAGAATCAAATTTCATGAAATGAATATTAAAAATCAAAAGTAAGAGAAATAAAATACAAATATATTAATAAGAACCTTCTTACAAGTTGGTCGAAGTCGCACATTTATGTGGTGCAACACAGATAAATTAAATACGCCAAAGATAAAGAAGCAATTAATATAAAAACTACAAGGTCATATTTAATAAAATGCTAAGCAATGAAAGTCCTTGAATGTATGACGATATTTACGCATTCCAATCTAAGATCCTCACATGTCTTTGCTTATGAACTACTTGACTTAGCGAAGTGAAACATGGCACATGTCAGTTTGCATTTATTAACAAGCAAAGAAAATCGAAGTGATTAAAATGTCTGGTAGTTTTAACAAAAATTTATTGATCTCTTTGGTGAGTGATTAATATCAGTGATCTTTTATCGAAATTGGACGCATAATGGGATGGTGATTTGTTGCAAAAAAGTATGTCGGCAGGGGCATTCTCTATCCACACCGTGGCCGAAATGAACAAAGGACGTACTGCAACTGGAGAAACCAGAAGAGGAGCTTATTTTGTGACTTCCAATAAAGTCCAACAGTTGGAGCCGAAATCAGATCATGGTCAGTTGCCAAACTGGCCATACACGTTGATGTTTTCAAAGCTGTTCTTTGGAGGATGTTGACTAAGGATTTGTGTCTGGTAAAATTTTTGGAAAACTTGTTCCTTACAATTTGACAGAAGATCAAAAGCAAACTCCAATCGAAATATGGCATGATAATCTCCTGTGGTACAACTATCGACTTTTGCCGTAGATGAAAGTTGGGTATTTCTCTATTGACCCCTTACCTAAAAACAAGTTGGCTCAATTGCTAAGAAAGGGCGAGACTGTCCAACGAGAGCAAAGGCGAGAGTTTACGGAGAAGAAAGGAAGGTTGACTATGGAAATGGATTTTGATGGAATTACTTATTGGCATTTCTACAAAGAGAAGACCAACACCAATAAAAAGACTTAGATCCTGGAATGGATGGAAAGGAAGAGTATTAAGTTCTCTATTATTATTCTTGATAATACCAGATTACACAAAGCAAAACTTGTTACAGAGTATATGATACAAAAAATGGGAGACTTGGTAGGTCAGCCCCCAAGTTCACCTGATGTTCATCCCTATAATTTTAACTGTTTTGCACCTCTGAAAGCTCACACATGGGGTTTGCTACGAAAACTGCGATTTAGTCATTGAAGCAATTAATGAAGCGATATGTGAAGCATTGCAAAGCGTCTTGAAGGAGTTGTGGTAAACTGGGTGCAAAAAAGGGAGATTAAAAATCATCATATAAAATGTATAGAGACAAAGAAACCAGAGAAACATGGGATAAAGTGGATCCACAGTATACAAAGTTTTACATATAAACTTTAGAAAGACATTGTCATGAATTTCCGAACTCCTCCCGTAGCACGGCTGATTGTCATCTGCATTGGGTCACGCTCGGTCCCCTTGATTCTTCTAGGAATGCAGCTGGGGCGCTCTGATTCGGGAACCTTCTACAAGGTTCAAGTGCCTTATTTTTCAAAGTTTTCTTGACTGTTCGGGAAAATAGAAATATATAGCGCGCGGCGTATCGCGGGAGAGATTCCGAATTCAGCTATCGATTCCGGTTTTAAGTGGAGCGAGCGGGTGTATCCAGGCGGGATCTGTATTTATATAAATAATGTGCAGTTAATTGTATATAGTGCGTGTATACCTAGTGTTATAAATTTGTATAATTATAAGTACAATAGATAAGTGGTTTCAAGTAAATTAGTACGCTTTATTCACCGCCATCAAGAGCAGAAACGTTACAATTGGTGCTATGTGTGGGGTATTTTCGCATTTGTAACGTAAGTGGTGAATAAATTAAAATAAATACAGGGAAGCATGGTCGCGACAAAAGTAACGCTTTTCTACTTGAAAGTTGCGGTCTGGAAACATGAACTGGAGGAAAGGGATTTAGAAATTAATGAAAATGAAGCCATATTACAACTCCGACTTAAGCAAGCTTTATTGACGCTGGTGAGGCCCCAGAATGTTTTTATGCTGAAATTACGGCAAAATTGTCGGAGATGAGCGCCATGCTAAACGGAATAAAATCATATTTAAAAGGAGATTTGAATTCGAATATAGCAAATCTGAAGTCAAATTTAAATAATATAAAAACAAATTTCGACACGAGTGTAGCAGATTTGAACAATCAATATAAATAATAAAATAGATGATTTGAAAGACGAATTTTCTAAAACATTGGACTACAAAATGAATTAAGCTTAATCAGAAATCAATGAAGTCCGAGAAGACATTACTGAAGTAAAGGTAATACAGGACGAGAAAATTGATGCTCTTAAATAGAAAATAAAAGAAATTGAAGGAAGGCTACTTCCAGTAGCGTGCCTGATGTATTTAATGATGGCAGTCAAGAAGGCTGCCAGATGCAGGGGCCAATGTCGTTGTCGATATGGTGAAGAACAAAATCCAGTCTCTAGCTTTTGATAGGAAATCTTCTTGGACAAATTACCAAAAACTGTTTGAGGCATCTGGTAGAGTGAATGGATGGTCGGAAATTAAAAAGACGGCTGCTTTAATTGTTGCTCTGCGTGGCAATGATCTTGACGTATTACGTGCTATACCCATTAACAAGCAAGAGAACTACAGCCAGCTCGTCAACACCTTGAAATACGTTATAGTCATGCTCATCTAAAGGAAATTTATCGCACGCAGCTCCAGAATCCAGCACAAAAACTGGGCGAAACTTTCCAAGAATTTGAGGCAGACATAGCTTGTCTTATACGTATTTCATACCCAATAGCACCAGATGACTTCTTGGAGGTACTAGCTGTTTGAATATTTATTGACGGAATTAGCAATAGGGAAACTTAGTAAGTGATGAGGTTGCTAGACCGAAAAAATTAATGTATGCACTTACGCACACAGTAGAATTTGAAGCTGCCAAACAGGCGTCCAGGGAGCATGGCAATGTAAGAATTGACGGCAGAGGAAGAAAATAAGGCACCCGTGGAAAACTGGACCAAAAAGAATACAGACATATTGAGAAAAAAAGAAAGGCGATTGCGCTTCCGAGGTTGTGCTGGAGAACAAAAATGGGTTAATAAGAAAGGGCCTTTGTTGGCCCCTAATGGTGCAGCCTAGGCAATAGAAATACGAACTGCGACTATGGCGCACAATTCTAATAGTGTTTAGGTTGATGGTCGAGTAAATGGAAAGGTGCATGCCTTTGTACTGGACACAGACGCGATGAATACGACTGCCAGACCCAATATTATGGAGACATCCGAACGTTTTCTGCCAACCAACTGGAAACTTCGGACGGCGACTGGGGCTACGGCAAAGGTCTATGGAGAGATAGTAGCTCGAATAACCATCGCAAATGCTATCTTTAAACATCGCATATTGGCAGCCGACATTGAAAACGACGTAATCCTCGGAATGGATATTTTCAAAACTTATGGATGTAAAGGAGTATGGAGTACTGAAGATAAAAGGGGAAGAAATTGTTCTCTATGATCGAGACGGAGTTGTGGCACGTTCTTTCCCAGAATGCAGTGAATTTGTGATAGACGCTGTTTTGGATTGCGATCTTCCAGCAAAAAGGGCTATCCTTATCGAGCCAAGTAATGGTGTGAAGACTGGAAAGGGGATACTGGCTTAGGCTAGTACCGATCCGTGTAATGAATGTAACGTTGCCAGCCAACATCAGGCAACGTTTTTCAAGAATTGAAAGCAGTGATCGCCACTTCCTGTAGTGGATCTGTTGCATCGCAATCAAGACGTGTTCCAATACGACAAGGGTTTAAAAGGCGGGACAAAATGCATCACAGATTCTGCGTTGACTACCGTCGGCTCATCGATGTCACAAAGAAAGATAGTTATCCACTACCGCGCAATGATGACACGCTGGACACCCTGGTTGGATTCAAATGGTTCTCAATCTTTGATTTAAAGAGCGGATATTGGCAAGTCGAAATGAATCCCAAAGAAAAGACAGATTTTTCTATTTGGCCTGGAGTATGGCAATTTACAGTGACTTTGTAACGTCCCTTTGACCTTTGAAAGGTTAATAGAGACAGTGCTTAATGAGTTATCCTAAAAACATGTTTGGTGTATCTAGATGACATGATAGTGATTGCAAAAACGTTCGAAGAGCATCTAAAAAACTTAGAGCAGCTATTTCAACGACTGAGAACGCGAATCTTAAATTAAGTTTGAAAAAGTGCTCTCTCTTCGGGAAGAAGGTATACTATTTTGAACATGTAGTGAGCGATGAAGGTATAACTGCTGATCCAGAGAAAGTTAGGAGTGTAAAAGAATGGCCAGATTCAAAAGACAAGCACGAGGTTAGAAGTTTCTTGGGACTGTATACTCACTATCGACGATATGTGTTTAGATTTTCCAACATCGCAAAAGCTTTGACCCGATTAACGGAAGGAGGTCAAAGTTTCGAATGGAGAGAAGAGTGTCAAGTCGCTTTTGAGAACCTCAAGTGTACCTTAGTAAATGCACCAATACTGAGTTATCCGCAGCCAGAAGAAAAGTTTATTTTGGATACAGACGCAAGTAATGCAGAAATTGGAAGCATGTTGTCTCAGTTACAGAATGGCCAAGAGATAGTTACTTCACTAAATCATTATCAAAGCCTGAACTCAACTATTGCGTAACTAGGAGAGAGATCCTTGGTGTTGTTAAATCTGTAGAGCACTTTCAATGAGACATTATAACGTCAGGAATTCCTTCGAGAGAATTGCCATTGACATAGCTGGTCCATTCTCTACAAATGACAGTGGAAATAAATGTATTCTGGTGACGATGGACTATTTCAGCAAATGGGTGGAAGCCTATGAATTACCAAATTAAGAAGCTACAACTATCGCGGAAGTGTTGATAAAAGAACTGATCAGCAAATTTGGAGTGCGACTAGAACTACATTCCGATCAAGGTCGAAATTTCGAATCAACATCAAGTATGCAAACTACTGGGCATTAGGAAAACCAGGACGACGACTCCGTTATACCCCCAGTCAGATGGAATGGTCGAGGACAATGGGAAAGTACCTTTCAAAAGTCATCTCCGGCTATCAACGAGACTGGGACCAACATCTTTATCTGTTTCTGTTGACATATCGTTTGTCTGTCCATGAGTCAAGTGGTCAAACACCATCCAATGTTCTATTTGGTCGACAACATAGTCGGAGAAGACTACATCAGTGACCTAAGAAGAAGAATGATAGAAATCTATGACAACGTGCGATATAACATCGACATTTTGAGTGAACGGATGAAGAATCGCTATAACTTAAACGCTTTGAGAGCAGATTATAAAAAAGGCGACGGAGTATGGTCATATAACCCAAAGTGGTGACGCGGGTTGTCTCTAAAACTTCAACGTTCCTACGAAGGTCCATGCAAGGTGCTGAAGAAAATAAACAATGTCGTGTACCAAATCTAAAAACTGCTCAGTGGCAAGCTTAGAATCGTTCAGTTCAATCGACTGTGTCCTCTTGATGGAACGTCGCGGTCTTTGAAATGTGAGGCAGGGTTCGAAGACTTTATAGGTTCAGTAAGTGGAACTCGGCGCTATATTATGGTGTTACCAGAGAACTACAACAAGACCTATTCCATGAACCGCAGAAATATGCACCGGCGCATTGTGTGGCGCCTGATCTGGAGATGTCCAGAGGGATTGTCAGTGTATTTCGAGCTAAATTTAGTTCCGTGGAAGTTTGAGGAAATAACGCCTAGACAGGAAAAATGACTTATCTCGCATTGTGGGAAACATTAACGCAGTCATCTGTTGAACGAAAATATTTGGAACCTGGCAATACCGAAGCTTGCGTGTTGGACGGCCTCAACTGGAGAATATTTAAGAACATGATAGAATATAAGTATATACAAATACAGTATAACAAATTTCCGAACTCCCCTTGTATCATGGCTGATTCCTATCTGCGTTGAGTCAAGCTCGGTTTCCTCGATACTTCTAGGAACGCAGCTGGCGCGTCCGGATTCGCGAACCTTCATTTTTTTACGTATTATCAACGTTCAACATAAGTAAATCATTCCTTTTTTATAAGATATATTGCAGTAGTTTACGTTATTTTATCTGAAATCAAGTTGGGAAGACCTCGAAAAGTAGAGATTTGTATTTCATCATTTAAAGCAGTGCAGGGTAGCAATTAAAGCCTTAGCTCACATATTCTATTTTATTAAGGCCTGAAAAAACAGAAATGCTTCAAATACATAATAATACTAGCGAGTGTGTTAATTTTTAAATACATAGTTGTAATTAATTTCTTTGATGTGTTGAGTTGCAGTTTAAAGGTAATTGCTTTCCACAAAATGCAAGATTAAGAATCTGGCGCGATCATTGTATTCGTCGCGTTTCTTCACTTCATTATCAAAGGCGGGTTCTAGGTCCTCATCTGAGTGTTTGTAAGCAGCGTGGGAAAAATTGAATAAGCGATCCTTTTCTTTCAGCATGTTGTTCAGGACAAAGAAAATTCGAATCAGGCAGATTTTGGCCTGCTGCTTCCAATGCTCCTGGAATACTTGAAATGGAAATAGCTGGTCTGGATTGCTTCCAAGTGTACGTAGGTATCCTGCGAGCTTGGCGTAGTACATTTGCAGATAGAACTGCAAGTTGTTGATTACTTCTTTGTTCGCGCTAGAGTAGAGGAAGTAGGATAAATCCAGAACTGGAGAACCCATTACTGATATCTGAAAGTCGTAGAAGCACACGTCCGTTGGCTGCATGCGATTTTCATCTAGCTAGAACAACAGTATTTAGTAATCATAACTATTGATAGATGAAAGTGACTTAATGATAAAAATGATTCTTTTACAACTTGGTCACAGTCAAAGTGAGTAATGTAAGTTTAAGCCGTCATAACATAAAGTGTTTTAAAGTCAGAAAGTTTCTTGCTAAGAACAAGAAGAAATAAAATTTGGACAACCAATCGCAGAAAAGTCCAATAAAATACTAAAGATTTATTGTCATATCATCAAATTCTGTCTCATATTTTACGTAATAGGGCACCCACGTTTTTTATGTAATTTAATTAGCATTCACGATATTGTAAAATAGATAAAAATAAAAATCAAATTGTTTGTTATTATGCGCAAATTTTAACAAGGATTTTAGAATTAGCAAACAATGGATTTTATAAATTTTAAACGAAATACCTGATATTTGAACATCATGTTATTTATCCAGCAATCATAAAGCAGCACGACTGAATATTCGTCGATAGCAGAATATGGATCCTTAAAAAAACGTTCTACAAGTGGTAGAAAGCGTTTGTACTTTTCAATGGCGCCTATGTCCTTATCTGGATCTAGCGACAACTGAGCTTGCTCACACTGTTGAATAAAGTACTTCACGAATTTGGATTTTTCAACACCTATACGAAATAGATCTATCGACATCATCTTGGAGATCTTCTCAAAGCGTTCTGGATTTTGATCCTTTAGTGCAAATGAAAGAGCATGCAACGACGCGCACTTTTCGATTACCAAACGTACATGACTATCGTCCAGAAAACTATGCCCTGGATATGCTTGGAAACCGCTTTCGTTCAAGTTTTCTAATATCAAAACCTCGTGTTTGTCTTCCTCGCTTCCGCCGTAGAATTTTGGCGAAGCCACTGTTGGAGATAACCCCTTGGCTATTTCTAGTACTTGGTAAGCTTTGAGAACGCTATTATACATATAAATTTCCCTTGAAAATATGTTGGTAATATCTAACAAAGCTCTGAGATTATCGCTGTTTGTACATTTTTTATAACAAAATGAAGAACTTTTTCCTTTTGTGATCCGTCAGTACCAACAATCTTTGCGCCGCTTACAATTGCAAACATACCATTTCCTTTGATTAAATCATCATTAATCTCAATTTTGTAGTCCGTCATATTTTTCGACTTTGCAATTTCTTTAAGTAAGTTATTAATTGTACTGTTCTTCGTATTCATTGTAGTATTGATCAGTCGTCCCTAGGATTGATAAGGAAATTTCACTAATATAATTCCTCACAGAAGCTTATATATACATAGTAACTTACGCAATTATTTTTAAATATAGCACACTATCGCCGAAAGCACAAACAAACACTAATATATGGTGCACACAATCGTAGCTTGCAACAATAATGAATGTAAGTAATTGCTGACAGACCCTCGAAATACCAAATTAATTGCCTATCTGTTTTTATCGGCTTATATATAATACAAGGAGGTTAAAAGTACGAGAGCTCTTTCTAAAAATAAATATAGAGAGATATATCAATTTTCGTACCGCCTATTTGCTTTATAATTTTGAAAATGCGGTCTTGCCATTTAAAGTCAAAATAGATATTGGTTTCTGATCGTATAACGGACTTTTAATGGAGAACTGTTCATGTGAACACTTTCGATTAGTTTTGAAATGCGATTTATCGGGCCGTGACCGTAAGCATAGTGATTATACAGGGTGATTTATAGCAGGAGGCGATAAATAAAAATTTGTGTTTGGGATTGGATTGTAAGCAAAAATGAGAAATAATTTTATTTTGGTCGGCCTTTGTTTTGGAGATATCGAGGCATAAAGTTTTCTGAACCTATAATATTTCCCCAAAAACTTAATGGTAAGCCATGGAAGTTACTTTCACACAAAAGACTTATTTACTAGACGTTGACAGTTGCCACATAGTGTGGCTCTTAATTTTTAGTGTAAAAAAGATACAAATTTTGTTAAGAATGCATTTCGGCCATGAAGAATATGCCGACATTATTTTTGTTTACAGATTTTGCAACGGCAATGCTTTCGAAAGTTGTTGGGAATATCAAAGCAGATTCCCAAGTAGACGTCAGTTATCTCGCCGTGTATTTTCCGATGCATTTCAAAGACTGCGACAATGTGGAATTGGCAATCGTCATACTGGTGATATAAATCTACGATACAACGCTGCAAGAGAAGAAGAAGTAATTGATGCAGTGCTTGACAAACCAGGTATTAGTAGGTATCAGAAGAATGTTTGCAAGTTTCTCAAAACTTTGTTTTGAGGACTTCAAACAGGGAATTGTTGCATCCTTACCATTAGCAGCGTGTTCACACTTACAACCAGGAGATGAACTACAAGAGCATTTTCGTGATGGCTTCTCAAATATTACGGGCAAGATCCTAACTTTATTTATTCCATTTTGTGGTTCAACGAAGCTTCCTTCACCAGAGACGGTATCAATAACTGCCAAAATGAGCATATATGGTCAGTACAAAATCCGCACGTATGTAGAAGATTTTGTTTTCAACAGTGATTTGGGTGGGATTTTCAACGCTCGTCTACTGCCAATACAAATTCTGCCGCAACGTTTAAATGCTACGTCCTACTTGGAATTGTTGGATAATCACTTGCACGAGTTATTAGCAGACGTTCCACTTGCATTGCGCAAAGTGATGTGGTATCAACACGATGGTGCGCCACCGCATGCTGCAAGGGTTGTTGGAGAATGATTAGACAAACATTTTAATGGAAAGTGGATGGGTAGGCGCGGTCCAGTTCAGTAGCCTACTAGGTCGCCAGATCTAAATCCACTGGATTGTTACTTCTGGGGCCAAGTAAAATAACTAGTTTATGCAAAGGAAATTCACAATGAAGAGTAATTAGAAGAGATAATTATGAATGGTATACTTCAAATTTCTGCAGTTTATAATTTAGGCTGGCGGTGGAACTAAAGTAATGGTTTTTCTTTCTGTGTAACCGTTGCAGTGATTTAATAAAGTTTTCATATGGTCTTCTATTAGTTTTTTGTGAAACTTCAAATTATATCTTTCAAAAGTTTAAACGTCGATATCTCCAAAACAAAGGCCGATTGGAAAAAAGTTATTTCGATTTTTTTGCTTGCAATCCAATCCCAAACACGAATATTTATTTTTCGCTTCCTGGTATAAATCACCCTGTATAATGTGCCCCAAAATAAATATCATGGAAAAGTGAGATGGCTTTTGCAAGTTTAGGTGTAATATAAGCATACTATGAAGATAGAATAGTTTTTTTTAAATGCAAGTACAAGAGGGACGTTACTAAATCTAGAAATGAAAATTGTGTAACGGAAATTCATTTTTCCTTGCTTTTGAATCCCAATAGGACCAGTTAGTCATAGCTTAGTATTTGTAAAATATAATTTTTTTTGTCAACACCAACATTACATTTTCTAACGATCTGACCAGTATTTTATTTAATGATGAAGAAATCAAAGTTATTTTCTGATGCTTTTTATTTGTTATATTTAGTTTTTTGTTGACATGTATGTAAATTATTGGTTTTCTCATGTCTTTCGCCATGTATTTACGATGTATATACGATGTGTTTTTTGGTAGGGCAGCGTTTGGTACTTTTAATTGTAAGGCTGTTTGAATATATATTGTCCCTATTCATTTTTTTAAATAAAATTATACGAATAGAAAGTGGATCTTGCAATCAATTTAATTTATATGAAGGTTACTATTTATTTTAGTTGATGTATGTTTTTTTAATTATTGATTAACAATCAGAATTATAACCGTATTCTTTAAGTTAGTGTGTTGGCTTAAGAACTGTGTAGTTCGTCATTGAGGTTTTCTCCACTGACAAGTTTTCCTTAGTGGTTCTTTAGATCACTTGGACATTGTCTTTTAAGTCTTCTTGTATTCGCGGTTCCAAGAGGGTTTAGGAACGTGTTGGTGCAGCTTTCTAGTTTGTTGTGGTGGTTAATACTTTTTTCTGTTATGACATCTTTCAGGTCTTTATGAAGTGTGTCATTAGAGACAGACCTTGGGGCATCAAAGATCATACGTAATATATTTGATTGATTTTTCTCTATTATTGCCATATGTGACTTGCTGATACATCTCCAGAGCTCTTGCATATTAGTAGTTTACTTTTAAGTGGAAATTTAGGTTTTCTATTAAGATCTGCTTTATTTTTTACGGGGAGCACTTGATTTTTGGATTTTTGTGTTTTTTTACCGGTTCTAGATTGAATTGTCATAAATATTGTGAATTGTGATTAAGTATATTAAGAGTTGTTTTCATAGTTCTCTGATATAATATGGCAGTTAAAATGCCATTTTTGTCACCACATGAAAAAGACGTTGGGGCCGTCAGTCTATAACAAATAATGACCAATTAAAGTAGCTGATAACAGAATCGGAGTAGATCACGAGGCAGAAGCTCACGCACACAAATATATATATATATATATATATATATATATATATATATATATATATATGCGTGTATACTTTTGACAAAACGACTGAAAGAATGGATCGAGAGGCTGAAGTCTTGCATACCCTTTTTCTGGACTTCATTAAAAAAATTAAGAAATTGTGATCCATGTGTGAAAATAGACTTGACAATAAGTTTGGTAGATGAAGAAATAAAGGCGTGGTATTATGTCTTTGACAGTTAATAATATATCCTTTCGAGAAAGTTAAAAGCGTTCTTAATATCCACTTTGAGAAGAAGTTTTTCTGAATTTACAAAGCTCCTCACAGCGTGAATCACTGCCTCACAGCCACCACGAGTAGCAAAGCCTACTTGTAAAGGTTGTAAGTATTCTCTCATACCAAAGTGAACAGATTTACTGTCCAATTTAGAAGTAAGTATTTTAACAAATCTTTCACTATTAATAGGTTTCATACATCCACCCTTCTTAAAAAGAGTACAAAGCGAGGCTCCGTATATAAAAGATATAACTTCTTGATGAACTTTCTCCGCTTACAAGAAGTCAGACAGTCTTGTTAAGGGTAGTGTTAACTTATATCTGTAATTACCTGGGTGGGGACATAAATTAATTACATGCTGTGGCTTGATTCCATCTAACCTCCGGCAGAGCCTTCTTTAAAAAATGTTATCGCTAAGAAAATCTCATTTTCGGACACAATTAGTGGTTTAACATCTGAAACTGGGGGTGAGCAATCATTAGTATTTTTATTAGTAGAGACGGGGAGGTTATCTAAAAACTTCTGAAAAGTAGGCGAATTTTTAACAGCTACTTTATTCGATAAAGTGAGAATTTTGTAGAAGTCAGATGTATCACCATTTGATATTTTGATTTTAACTCGTCTGGAAATGTTTAGGGGAACACTTGGACTTTATATTTTTCCTGGTGTTATAACCTAGTGACATGTTGTTCTCGGCTATAACTTAAAGGTTGTAGTATAGGAAGATAAAAGGTTTTCCCAGGTTGAGGTATCGTTTGAATTTACACATTGGTTAACTAAGTCCGCTAAGGCATATGCAGTAATGTTTCATGCATCCTTAGGAATTCTTTTCAAAATCGTATGTATTTGTAAAGTTGGAAAAAGTGAATATTCCTTGTAGATTCAGGATACTAAACGTATTTGATACTCTTATAAATCTTTTTGAAATTAATCTTAGTCTCTGTTTTTAAAAGTTTCATGATATATAACGTTTACAACTAGAGCCCCAACTAGACTTCAGTTGAGACGAAGAAAGAGAGTGACAAAGATTGCAAATCTAATGTGAAGAGTTTTTTCCTAGAAGGATAACTTTTTTTATCCATCGGTGACAAAAGTTGCAGAAGATTGCATTAGAAGTTGAGTTGGAATTGACAAAACAGTTGAGTAAACAGTCTTCTTTGACATAGTGCGATTGGTAGTCTTTGTACTGTATTTTCTTTAAGTTTTGTGTCTTATCAGCGTTATATCAAATCTCGATTAGGCCAAGATTACGCTTCTATAAATAGAATAAGTATTTCACAAACTATCTCTAATATTTAATTTTATTTTGTAGAGTGAATCGCACTTTAGCTGTTAATTTGACGGATTTCGAAAACTGACTTAGTGTCAACGCACTACCAGGTTCCTGTCGCACTCAAGTACCTCAAAACTTTTTTGCTCAAACCGATTAAAGAATTGTTTATGGTTATATTTTGTGCATACATTTTTTAGAATCCGTTTTGGTACAATTTGTCGAGAACAAGTGGCGACTGTTTAATTTCTTTACAAAAATTTTGTTAATCTTTGTAGACCAAATATATTGTGTATGTTTACTAGCTGATAACTACAATCCTGCCAAGCGTTTCAAATAGCCCTGAGAAGATAATATTTTATCGTTTTTACGAACCACAAACCTTTGACACTTGCGTTTGAATAAGAGCTAAATAAATGTATTCCGGGTTAATTCCGATATTTCGAGTATACCGGCCTATTTACAACGGATATTAGTTACGCAAGAATACCAATAATAGCAGGTTTAGGGAAAAGTTTAGTTGCATTTGCAAAAAAAATTATTTTTCAGAAATAACAACTAAAGGCCATTATTCTCTACGACCTTTTGCCATTGATCTGCAAGTATCCGGATCTGGTCGAAATACCGTTCTGCAGGCTTTGAATCGAAGTACTCTTGACAGGCATCTTCAATTTCATCGCAAGTTTGGCTTGTGCTGTGTTCAACTTGCGTGGATTTTGGCGGAGCTTCTTATGGACAAAGTTAAGCTGCTGAAGTTCACCCTACATTATTTCCTAGCCGAGTGTGCGAAGGCGATTCGGTATCCAAAGCAACTTACAAGTGTCTGGCCACAATGTGGGTGATCTTCAAGACCGAGGTTGCTATGGTTTTGTAATTCACTGTTTTTTCGTCTTCAGTGTATCAACTTTCTTTTTCAGCCTCTTTCGATGAAGATTTTTGCTTCCAGATATGACGTATCAGAATTTGAAGTTCAGATTTGTTTATCCATAATAAAATAATAAGGTAACTGCGATATTATAAACATAAAAAATAACAAAAATTGCGTTAAAATCGTTTTTTTCGCAAATGTGACATAACTTTCTCCTCAACCTATAGTGGATTTCTCATTGGAGCAGATGAAAATAACATTCTATCAAAGGTGATAACCTTTGAAATAATTGTTGATTACTATATATTTGGCATAGTTGTACGACTTTATTCTATCTGTAAGCTAGTGGAATAAACGGTTAATTACACAAACAAGTAAAAGTCGTAATTAAGTGCCACAGTTGGATAAATGCTTTGAAATATTATTTATTATCATTTGGTCATTAAAAAAGACTTCAAAGTCACGTTTGTAGATATGGCTTATGGCATAAGTATCCGTTTACTTGCGAATAAATTCTTTATATTTGAACATCGAAATCTTAATTTGGATTCTGATTATGAGGCGTAATATTATTCTACCGTCGTATGAAGTAATCATGCATGATGAGAACATTTATGTAATTAAGGTCTGTGAGAATAATATAAAAGTTTTAATCGATACATTAGAACCCGGGTTTGCTATAACCCAGAAAAACGATAAGGCAATCAAGAATAAGGCCATAGAATCGTTCTTCCAAAAAATAATAATAGGAGATTAGTTTTTTTTTTGAAAAGCTCTAAGCAAGTTTTAAATGAAGGAATAATTAAGTAATGATAAGTATAAACAAAGACAAATATAAGAAAAGGTAAATATAGCACGGAAATGTTAATTAGGTATTTGTAACTAATCTAAATCTGTAAAAGGACTAAAATTCAGTATCCAAAAATGACATTAAAATAAATGAACGTTATCACTAGTAGGGGGGGGGGGGACACTGTAGCGTCACGAACGTAAACTTACTCTCAATTAACTTGCGGTAGGTATACTAACGACACTGAATTCAGCTGATTAGATATTGCCGCGTATGCGAGAAGAGAAGGTGTAAAAGAATTTGGCAAAAATACCCAACCATTTTTTTCAATATTAGTAATCGCTGCCAAAGGTTTTGATCTAATGTTAGTAATTAGGCTTGTAGATAATAATCATATTTTATTCTTGGCGAATAAATATAGTATTTGGGAATGTTGCGTTTTGTATGTTTATACGAGGTGTTTATCTGATGAATCTATAGATTACATATTTAATCCAGAATATTTTATTTTAATTTAATGTTGCGGAAATAAAAACGGTCTTGTTAAATGTAGATATTTATTGAATTTAAAAATATAATTTTACAAAGTACGTGGGAATTCTGAAAAATATTTGGCCTCAACTTGAAGATCAAAGCTCAACACTCATCAATACCATTCTAATACTACAATTGTACATACTTTGAAAGATACCTGTAAAAATTTCAGCCATTTTGGATGCTTAGTTGTTGTTTGACAGTCGTTTGTATCAGTCAGAAAAATCGAATGCCATGCCTTAATTAAGTATTTGCATTTGAAAAGCAATACGTCAATATCAAGGATTTTTTGGAAACCAAGATTAGAATAAATTGTCTACGATTGGCCTTTCCTGTGGTGACTTCACAGATAAACGTGCGATGGCATCTTGATATCTAGATAAGAAAACGTTTTTAGGATGCAAAGGAACATTGAATGATTGCTGCACAATTCATTTCTTAGGTATGAGTAAGTATGATTTATAGACAGAGATGAGTTATTATATTTTGATGAGATATTTGACCAATTCACACAAAATGCACTGTAAATGTAAACAGAAATGCTAAAGTTATAACAACAAACATGCTGTTTGTTTAATTTTGAAATGGTTCTTTTCAGAATTAAGTCTGCTACCACTTCTTAAAATAAAGGCAACATGAGTTTGGCTTACTGCTGCCGTCAAACAACGGTTTATTGGTGTTTGTTGATATTATTGGTTGACCCAGATTTTTACATGATATTGTAGCAATTTCCCATCACCACGCCTACTCTGTAGGTACAAGCGAATGTCTTAAAGACTGCCTAAAACCGTTTGCAATCTTTTTGTCCGATTTACAAGTTAAGATGCGGATGCTACAACTATTTGAATAATAATCCCACAAAGCGGCTGGCACGGCACGCTCTTCTGAATTATGCGTCTCCCGTTTTCTATCCATGTATGAAACCACATCTGCGTTTCGAACAATGAATTCTTTATGAACATTTTATCTAACTTTAGTTAATAGTTAACAGTTAACCATGTTGGTTACGTTTGATATATAATAAAGCTTTCTCACAGGATATTTGAAGGGGGATTTTTGGCTAAAAAATCGACATTGAGATTTTTATTTTTTCAGAAAGCTGAAAAACTTGCATTCTTCGACTAGCGAAGAGCTAATAAAAAATGAGCTACTTGCCTTTGGGCACACAGCCGTCAATGTGTGGAACATTAAACATCGAGTGACAAAACTACCATTACCCCTATTCTTTATCGATCTACAAGTTAAAGAGAACAACAAAGAAATCTACAATATCAAACAACTCCAAAACTCTATCATACAATTTGAACCAGTACGAGCTAAACGGGAAATTCCGCAATGTGCCAAGTGCCAACGATTTGGGCACACCAAAAACTACTGCTTCCAACCCCCCAGATGCGTCAAGTGTACGGGAAGTCATTCAACAGCAGAGTGCTTACGTAAAGAAAAAGTAATGACGTGAAATGCACAAACTGTAGCGGAAATCACCCGCTAACTATAAGGGTTGTTTTGTGTATAAACAACTCCAGCAAAAACTTTACCCAACCTTACGAAACAATCACAGTAAACCACCCACAAGATTTGTTCAACCTGGCCACTTATACTCCCAACAAATAACAGGTAATGTGCAAAGTTCGCAAGACACAAATAACTTCGCTCAAACTGCTCCTAGTACCCATGATCAACAATCAAATGAGATGCGTGAATTAAAAGACATGATGAAAAGTTAGTTGAACAAATAGGTACAATGCTAAACCTTTTAACTACCGTCGTCGCTAAACTAAATTAATGGCTATCGCACTTACATTAGCCCTATGGAATGCCAATGGCCTCAGCCAACACACAGAAGAACTTAAATATTTCTTACAAATACATAAAATAGATGTCCTGTTAATTTCCGAAGCGCACTGCACTGAGAGAACTTACATTAAAATACCGAACTATTACGTTTATTGTACTAAACATCCATCTGGTAATGCGCATGGTGGAACAGCGATAATCATAAGACAAAACATTAAACACTTCGAATTACAAGCCTACTGCCACGATTATCTCCAAGCTACAAGCGTCGCCATAGAAGATAATCTAGGAACGTTTGTGGTGTCTTCTGTATACTGCCCCTAAGCATAATAACAAAAGAGATAAGTTCGAGCACTTTTCAGAACTCTAGGAAACAGGTTCCTAGCTGGTGGCGACTATAATGCTAAACACCCACAGTGGGGCTCACGAACTACGACAGCAAAGGGAAGAGAACTGATGGATGCAATGAGACGCAGTAACCTAAATTCCGTCGCAACGGGAGAACCAACCTATTGGCCAACCGATCCGAGGAGATTACCTGACGTTCTAGACTTTGCTATTATAAAGAATATTAACAATAAACACTGTAAAGCCGTATCATTGTTCGATCTCTCTTCAGATCATTCTGCTGTACTAATCACTATACACACCGATATTATCCACAAGCAACGACAACCCTCTTTATTTAGCTCTGCTACTAACTGGGATATGTTCCGAGGACACTAGATAATGTGGTTGAGGCGCTTACAAGTGCTATACAAAATTCTGCCTGGCAAGCCACTCCTAATAGTAATAAAACACAAATAAAAGACACATGTCCTATAGTAATCAGAACTCAGATAGCAACAAAACGTAAACTACGCAAAAGATGGCAACTGACAAGAACAGCAGAAGATAAAAGAATCTTTAACAAAGCTGCCAGAAACCTTAAACAATTACTGCTTAACCATAAAAATCAGTCTATCCAAGAATACCTCAGCAATCTATCTCCCACGGAAGCCTCTGATTATTCCTTATGGAAGGCCACACGCAAGCTCAAATGCCCACAACAATCTATGCCACCAATTAAAGATGCAACTGACAAATGGACAAGAAGTAATGCAGCAATGGCCACTGCATTTGCTGAGCATCTTGCAAATGTTTTCCAACCATGTCCGGCACAAATAGCCGCGGCAGAAGAAGCTGATATCCACAGCTTCCTTGAAGCGCCATTTCAAATGCACTTACCCGTAAAGAAGTTCACATCTACTGAAGTCCAGAACGTGATCTCCTCCGAACTTAATCCGAAGAAAGCACCAGGTTGGGACCTCATCACTGGCAAGGTGTTACAAGAAATAACCCCGAGATGCATCAAACTCCTGACCTATATATATAACGCTATCCTTCGTCTCAGATACTTCCCCATCTCCTGGAAATTAGCCCAAATCACCATGATACTGAAACCAGGAAAAGCCCCAACTGTAATAGACTCCTACCGACCTATCAGCTTATTGCCTGTACTGTCTAGTGTTTGAAAAGCTACTCCTTAAACGACTTAAGCCAATACTGGAAAACGAACAGCTTATACCAAACCATCAATTTGGCTTTCGAACCCACCATAGCACCATCGAACAAGTACATCGAATTGTTAAAAAAGTAAGCAATGATTTTGAACGAAAACGCTATTGCTCTGCGGTATTTCTCGATGTCAAACAAGCCTTTGACAAGGTTTGGCACATAGGCTTATACTACAAACTCAAGCAAGTGTTACCACATCACTTCTACGAAGTTTTGCGATCTTTTCTTGAATACAGATGGTTTACGGTCAAACTAAGTGACGAATACTCGAATCTCCATCCTATCCAATCCGGCGTTCCCCAGGGTAGCGTATTGGGACCTGTGCTCTACTTACTCTTCACAGCTGATATACCAACCACAGCACTCACGACAATGGCAACTTTTGCTGATGATACGGCAGTCTTAGCGTCGCACACTGATCCTATCATGGCATCTGAAAATTTGCAACAAGCTCTCACACTAATTGAAAATTGGCTGCACAAATGGAGAATCCAAATTAATGAATCTAAATCCTCACACGTCACATTTACTACCAATAGAAGCACTTGCCCAGCAGTAACCTTAAATAATATTGAAATTCCGCAAACCCTAGACGTTAAATACCTAGGAATCCATCTAGATCGACGACTCACGTGGCGTAAACACATATTTACTAAAAGGAAACAACTGGGCCTCAAATTTCGTCAAATGTACTGGCTGATAGGCAGACAATCCCAACTTACGCTCGAGAACAAGTTATTACTCTACAAGTCTATTCTAAAACCTATATGGACTTACGGCTTGCAACTATGGGGTACTGCTAGTATCTCCAATATCGAGATCTTGCAGCGATTCCAAAATAAAACGCTCAGAACTATAGCTGACGCTCCCTACTATGTGCCTAATTTTGTGTTACACAGTGATTTTAAAATTAAAACAGTGCGGGAAGAAATTAAACAAAAATATATTAAATATCGTGATCGATTGGAGGTACACCCTAACGAGGTAGCCAACGAACTATTGGACGATAGTGATGAAATACGAAGACTAAAACGCTTTAAACCATCGGATTTAGAAAATCGATTTAATTAAGTACTGTCGCTCTACTAAATACTTCACGCGTTGTGTTTGTAATGTTCTTGTTGGTTTGTTATACGAATTACCTATCTTTTGGCTAATTTCTACAAGCAAGAGGATTATCAGTGGATTATCCTTGCCATGTCAACCTTAGATTATATTTATTTAGAATATAAGTCTTGTCATAACATTTACTTATTGTTTTATAGAAACAGATTGTAAATTTAGTTGAAATAAAAAAAAAAAAAATTTCCACGCTCGCCAAGCCATTGTTTCTGCCTTGCAAGTTGTGACTTGTTTCTTCGGAAGAAAAGTCGTGTTTTTTTGGATCAAAAAATTAATTTCAGGTTTGAAAGGCTAACGACCTCAGAATCGCAATATTTTTATTAATTTATTCGTAACTTTATACCTATACATGCATGCTTGCCGCGCCAGTTTTTCCGCGCTGCAAATTTCAACGAACTTTCTCGCCAGTTACGTCGTGACCTTTGAACGAGCGTTGAATTTGATATCATTATGTCTAAATGTTCGCAAAACAAAGGATCTTGTAAAGATCCAAATAAAACAAAGTGTGATAGGAATAAAAATGAAAGTTTCATGTGCTGATAAAAAATCTCAGCAATCCTCCAAAGTTGCGAGAGTCAAGAGAAAAAAGGAGCTTGATTAGCAAGAAGAACTTTTTCAAGAGGCGTAAGGATTACTTTATGGCGCAGGAATTGCAGACTGATGATTGGTAAACATTTTGTCTATTATAATTGAATGCGAAACAGAAAAAAACTCTAAATGCGTTTTTCTCAAAATGAGATGTTTTCGCGCGGTGGACACGATTTCTCGGAAACCATTAATCCGATCGACCTAAATTTTTTTTGTGTATTTATTGAAACAATAGCTTGTCTGTATTCTACGACCTATTCTCCAAATTGAACCTAAAATATTTTATTTTACTTTAGAAGAGGGTAAAAGACGTTTTTCTGAGAATTTTCTTTTGCAGACTAGTATTATTTTTCTACTACTCTTAACAACTTGGTTGTAGAATACAGACGAGATATATATGTCTACTTTAAGATACCGTTTGATTTTTTTGTTTTGGCCATACTGGTGCAAAGATATCCTGTCCACCGCACAACACACGGTTTTTCAGGGAACGACTTCGTCGCTCTCTGGTGGAGTTGAAATAAATAATATAATTCAAAAAAAATTGTTTTTGATGCCTCTTAATATATTTTTTCAAATGCATGAAATCTCATATCTCTAAATAAAATAGATTTCTATAAAAAAAATATGAAAATTGACCAATTTTCACCAAAAAAAAAAATTACTTGGACTGTGCAGGTGCAACAATCTATTCAAAGAGTTTCTTAGGTTGCAGATGAGTTTCCAACGTGTCTAAAGTTAATATTTTTTCAATGGACCGGCCTGGACTAGCAATGCGATTGATATTTTTATTATTTGAAAAACTAATTTTCATTACACTGACCGACTTAGGTGATAACACTTTGTGCGAGATTCTATTTCTCTTTTCTTTGCAGAAGCGTTTCTTTTTCTTTAACACCATCTTATTCGTACAGGTGGCTACTCCGTTCAATTTGCGCCTAGCAATCAGCTGCAATATAGTTGCTTCTGCAGCGCCTATGCTAATCTTTTGCAAACAATTGCGATTGAATTTACATGCATCATTTGAATTAGAGTGTGAAAGCTTGCAGAAGTAATTGAAGGAGTAACGGAAGAGTAATGAAGGAGTAAGCATAAAAATGACCCCGATTTTATGTAAATTAACTTTTTTTAAACAGCACTTTTATGGGCAGGATCGCTACCCCATTCTTTTATAGTCAAAATGGCGACTGAAAATAGAACAAGTTTTCTGGATTTTGGAAACAGTGAGAGTTAGCAAGATGCGATTTTCGCCTTTCGATAGCCTCTAGTGTTTTTAGTAAAGCAGTTTGATAAAGAAAAAATAAAAAGTGCACCAGAAATGAGTTCTAACAAAACTGTAAATTTCTTTCGCTCGGCTTTTCCTCTGACAAGGTATTATTAACAATATGTAAAAGGTGTGCTGTGGCCGATGGACTCAAATACAACGTAAAAAAGAGTGAGATACTAGTATTTAAATCTGGCCCTAAAACGTACTCAGTACCGCTAATAACGCTATGTGGGTCTCCTATTCAAACCGTTACAAAATTTAAATGTTTGGGTCACCGGGTCACAGATACCTTAAAGGATGATGCAGACTTGGATAGGGAACGTAGAGCGCTGTCGGTAAGGGGTAATATGCTATCACGAAGGTTTGCATGCTGCTCACGCGAGGTGAAAGTCACGCTCTTCAAAACATATTGCCAAATTTTGTACACGTGCAACCTCTGGAGCAATTACACCAAAAAAGCCTACAGTGCTCTGCACGTCCAGTACAATAATGCATTCAGGGGGGTTCTTGGGGCTGCCCTGGCGCTGCAGTGCCTGGGGTATGTTCGCCTAATGGAACACGAACGGTTTCCACGCGGTGCTACGTAAACGGGTTGCTTCTCTACGGGATAGAGTCCAGGGAAGGGCACCAACACTTTCCTGAAGGTGATTGCAGAAAGGACAGAGGGACATATACTAGCTCCCTGGATGTCCCTACATGAATATGAAAATGAAAATAAAAATAAAAACTTTAAACTTTACTAACATAGGTTAATTCTACTTTACTAACATTTATGTATGGATGGTTTTGTATCTGAAATAAAATAAATATTATTATTATTATTATTATTATTATTATTATTACGAGTGCTTTATTACGCGCTCTCAAACGAAAATTTTCTATCGCTTGCGGTTCCAGAAATATATTACCTCGGTCGCGCCTGCCGCCGGGTCGAAATTTGTCCTTCGGAGGCGCTCGGGTCGGCACGGAAAGGCACGAACGACTTGTGTGACAGCAGCAGCAGCAGCACTCATAATTTTTTTTATATATATAATTATTATTATTATTATTATGATTAAGCACGCTATTAGCATTCCAACTTATAAGACTTAGAATTGGAACAAATATGAATGTAGTTTGTCCTATTTAGATTAAGAAGTTACTGTTAATTGTTTTTATAACTTTATTTAGTGGTTTGTGCTATTGAAAGTCGGGTTTGTGAGACTACTTGTGCATATATTGGGTGGTTATTACGTGGAGAGAGATTGAGTAGCTTGTCTGTAGTATAAGCAGGAGGTTTGGTGTTTGCATGGTTGGTGTGTTGTTATCGGCTACGATATCTCTTCCTTGGTTTGTTTCGTGTTGCTATTAGTTATCTGTAGACAGTGCATTCCTTGTAATTAGCAGAGTAATCTGTGTCTTTGGGCATATTTTTGTATTATGTTTTTTGCCACACTTGACGCAGTTGAAGAGTGTAGTACAGTATGTCTTAGA
Source organism: Sinelater perroti (assembly GCA_036346155.1). Lineage (NCBI taxonomy): Eukaryota > Metazoa > Arthropoda > Insecta > Coleoptera > Elateridae > Sinelater > Sinelater perroti. Next base: position 3,737,888 of record JARFIY010000276.1, read on the forward strand.
GCGACCGTAAGATTGGCGTCGCATACACTGAATTATATCATGGTTTGTACTGAAAGGCTCCACGTGTATTACTGAAGAATTTTAGATTGTATATCTTCTAATTTTTTTTGGGGGGGGGGGTTGTTCTAGATCTACAACAAATAGCAATAATGGAGCTTTGGTTACTCTATGTTTAATACTTATTATGTTGCAAATTGTATTTTCTAATTCCTCCTTTTTATGTGCCATGGAGTAATATAGATATCTAATTACTGTTCAATAACCGCGTTCATCTTTTATTTGGTTTCTGTGATGCACAATATTTTCTTCTTTTAAATGCTTGCTAAGAATCCTGTGTGTTTCTGCTTTGTGTGCATTTAATTTCGGTATAACATTTGCTAGGGATTTGGTGTGATAGGTCTCTGGCTCTGTTACTAAAAAAAGATTGTATAACATGCCTGCAAAGTCTATGACACATTACATAAATACAAGGAGTGGCTATTAAAAAGGTAGTTTTGGCGTTCTAGGCTGACAAGTTTTCACCCGCCTCTCTCAAATTTTTGCAAGGAGGAAACGTGGAACAATTTATTTACAAATGATAGTGAGATAAGTCGGTGCAGTGACCTTACAAATACATATGCAAAACGATCCTGAAGGTAGGCAACCAAACGTATGTTCAAAGCTCAGCTACGCCACATTTCATATCAGCTGTCTTTGTTTACTTGCTGTTCAAATATTTAAAGTGTCTTTGTTTGTTTTCTGTTCAAATGTTCAAGATACATGAGAAAAGATGTTGTGATTTGGGCTAGAGAATTTGTGAATGTTGTTTCTGTTGAGGCGTCGTTGTATGTTGTTAGTACCGCCAGAAATCCGAATTGCGTCACGCTCAGCGCTCGACTTTTTTAGGAATCCGGCCGACGCGTACGTGTTCGTCGCGATTTTCTAGAAGATTCGAGTGCAATGCCTTTCGAAGGTTTGCGACTATTCGGGTACTTCGCCGAATAGACACAAATATCCCCCGGCATGTCAGCCGCGGCATTCCGATTTCGGAGTTACGCAACGAACAAATTCGTGCGGGGGCTGTGATGATATAAATAGTGTGCCGTTTACGTTAATAGTCGTATGTAGCGTGTATATAAATAACGTTGTTAATCCGTATAACCTGTAAGTAAAATAAATAAGTAGCTTTAGTAAATTTGCACGTTTTATTCATCACCGTAAAAGAGCAGAAACGTTACAGTACAATGTAACAATTTTGTGTAGGCACTTTAAAGGTTTAGTTATTTAGGTTTTTTTTAATTCAAGTATTTAAGATCTGTTTCGTTCATGTTTGCATCTGTATCTTCAGTGTTTTCGATAACCAGAATAGATGTCGGCTTTTGCTGCGTAGTATAGTGTGTTGTGCTTATTAAGTTATTATATTGGTAGGAGGTTTGTTGAGTAAACATTCGGACCTGTCGTGTAGAAAGTGACGGTAATAGGGATGCAAAGTTGCATGTGTGTACACCAGATTATAGACGGTATTGTTGATTCAAATTTATAGGGGGTGGGAACTTTGAGATTTGGTTTTGCTGTTCTCGAATGATAACTTAAGCCTATAAAGTAAGCAGTTATATCGTTACATTGTTGCACTTCTAATCTGACGTGAAACCAGAACGGCTGCCAGTTAATAGAATAGTACAATTGCAGAAACGTAGTTACCAGCAGAAGCAGGCCCGTATATGTGAATTGACCACAGGTAAGCTCATACTTAAATTATTGCACGGACACTTGAATATCGCCGAGCGCAAGACCACTTCCGAGCACTTCGAAAAATCAAACCAGAATCTCTGAATAACTAAAAAAAAAAAAATGGCGACAGCCAATTTTGGTTTTTACTATTAATCTTCTAAAAGAAATCAGGAGGAATCAGGTGGAACCTATCCTTAACGGTAGTATATTTATTGTTTTATAAAATAATGTTTATAACAAAATAAAGATTAGGTTATATTTGATTCGCCTTCTGTACAATAATGAAAAATAACTTCAATATTGACATTTTAAGTTAAGATGAGTCTATTTCTGTGTACCAATATTTTAACAGTTACTTCCACTATCTTTCTAAACATTTTTTTACTTCTCACGTAATCGGAAATTTAAATCAAGCCGTTTTCTATGAAATGCAAAATGAGGTGCTTAATCCTCTCGTTGTAGGCTTCTACGTTTGAAATCTTGTAGTTGAACACATTACTTAAGTCTTTTCCGGACTCTAGAGCGTCTTTAAAGTTGGTTGCTTCATCCTTCTCAGTCAGCATGATATGTATTGCTGTTAGAGCCACGTACAACCCAAACTTTGCGAACTGTTTCCATTGCTGCTGGAAGACAGCATAAGGAAAGATTATATTAGGATCGCTCCCAAGCTCGCGCAGGCGTTCCGATAGGGCACTGTAGTAGAATTGCAAGTAGTCTTGCGCGTGATCTATGATTTCCTTAGAACTGGAGGCGTAGAAAAAGCACGCCAGGTCCAATGTGGGTGGTCCTACTCTGGACAGTTGAAAATCCACGAAACACACGTCTGTAGGTTTATTGGAAGCACCTGTGTCCTAAAATAGAAATTTGAGTAAAGTATACGGTTTTATAAAATAGTAAGCATAACTATTAGTACAATTATGATTAGTATTTTTTTAAACAATTTCGAAAATACATGTTAATAATAAATTGTATATTATTATTTTCAAAATTCTCCTTATTTTTTGATAATATTTATTTCACTTAAATGCATTCAGTCGAAACTACCTCCAACAGTTTTTCTTAAGTGAGTTTGTAGCGTTTTATTGAAAGTAAGTGTTTAGTACTATGTTCAAAAAATAAAGTGATTTTTAATTTTAAATTTGTTGGTACAACATGCAGTGACATTTCCTCTTAATTTAAGTTTAATATGTCAAATATTTTTTGTTTTTTCAATTTTTATGGTCTAATGTTGCTAAACAAAAAAGTTGGATTATCTCTCGTGTTAAAAATAAAATTAATGCTACTGAAATTTTGAAAATGGCGTAGAAAGCATTCTTTATAGATAAAAATTGTATTTCAGTGGACAAGCTGTTTAAAGTAGGCCATTAATCTGTAGAAGATGAAGCTGGTTTTAGTAGTCATCCATCAACATCAATAATAATAAAAAATATCAACAAATTCGAAACAAAGTAATAGAAAATCGCCATTATGAAGACTTGCTGCAGGTGTTGGCATATTAATAGGCTCAGTAGACGCAAGTTTAAGTGATATTTTTGGCTTGAAACGTTTGTCAGTGGAACTCAGTAAGTTTTTCCCAAAAAATTCAATAAATATTGCTCCACAAGCACCATATTTTTCATATATGTCACCCAGTAACTTTCTTGTCTAATTAACTAAAAAAACTCTCCCAGAAACTCAATTTGACCCAATTAAATTGATAAAATATAAATCGAAGGAGATGTTGACGGAAATTCCAAAAAGTGAATATAAAAAGTGTTTTTAAGATTGAATAAAATATTGGCATATATGTATCGCAAAGGGAGAGAATTACTTAGAAGGAGACAACATAAATTTGGATGAATAAATAAATAGTATGTGTTTTGTTGAAATAGTATCCTTATTGTTTGAACTGTTCAAATAAAGCCAAATCTGTTGATTTAGACATTGTCATGTAAAGCTCAACCCTACGTTTTATTATTAGTTGTTAACGATCGCCTGTTGGAATACAATAACAAACATGGGGTCAATGTCAGTCAAAAATGTTGCGTAGACGAATGCAAAATAAATCAAAACTCTCTTTATAAAACTGTCTCTGTGTCTCTTGTTTTCAAAAATTGGATTGGCACATAGATATACTATTTTTGTTAATAGAAAATGTGAAAGAAAAAACAACGGAGTTTTTTAAAAGATTTTAAAAAAGTAAGTTGCACAATTCTGATTGATGTAAATTGGGCTGGTAATTAAAATAGTCAACCAAAAGTTTATTTAAGGCCAGGTTCTCATCAAGAGGTTTCAAAAAATCGAATTTTATTTTTTTGCATTTTTCATAGCTAATTATCCGTAGAATATATTCCCAAAACTATTTGCACAAAATTATTTTTTTAAAAAAGTTATAGCAAAAAAGTAGCGCGTGTTTTCGTAATATTTTTGAATTTCCCACCTTTACGACCATGCCGTGGGTGACCATGGTAACTATAGCTACCTCTAGTGTCACTAGACGTCGGAATATATGCTATTACTTTATACATGTGCTTCTATATATACTAATATCAACGGTTATAGCGTGTAGTGTTAGTCGACCACGTGCTCCGAATACAAACAGTTCGTGTACCGAAAACTTTAAACGCGTTTTTTCGAAACCACGTTTTTCAAACTGGGCGGCCCGATATCTCAAAAACTACTGAATATATCGCTATATATTTTTTTCATTTCAAAGTAGATTAAGTTTACTGGAAGATGAACTTAAATAATAATTAAATTTATTATTATTTATATTTTTTACAGCACTTTGAAGAGTAAAAAAAGCACGAAAACGCGACACTAAACTTTGCATGTCCGCCATTTCTTCAATTTTTTACTTTTTGTTGGTTTTATAGGTTCATCCTCCAACAAATGTAATGTATTTCATAAACATTTTTGGATTTCTTATTTCAGATGATAGGAACGAGCGCTAGAGTGCCGCCCGCTTAGATACCTTTTTTTGAGGCTGCCACGTTTCAGTACAAATAAACAATAATTATTACATTATTTTTCAATATAAAAAACGTTTTTCCATATTTTAAGACCTATTAAATAAGTACCAAAAACATCGAGTTCCTCATTTATTTTCTTCTATGGAAAAAAATTCGAGAAAATCGTGTCATTTTTGGGTTGCCAGATGAGAACCTGGCCTTAAGAAATATATTCGTTTTACTCTTAGATAACTGTACAAATTATAAAAAATATATTAAAAATTATAGTATTACTTATACACATATAAATAAAAAAAGATTTCTTTGAACTAAAACATTCTGTGTAGAATACAACAAAGAAAAATGCAGATGTATTTGTATTCAGGGTAGAAAATCGAAATATGTCGTAAGTTTGTGACAAAAATTGGTTTCTAAATAACTTTTTATTTATTCTTGCAGTAAGCTCAAGATTTTCCATAATTTTATTATACCTCCTTTCAATATTTTAATTTGTGAAGTGCTTAGGTAATTTTATCCTTCAAGAATCATTACATCGTCATGCTTGGACGATTATTGTCGCGATTAGTGTAGTTCGGAAAAACCGCCTGATAATAAATTTTGAAGATTGTCTGTATTGAGTCGATAAAAGTACAGATTATTTGAAGTATATATACACAGTTTAAATTGTTTCCTGAATAACATAGAACAATAAAGAACATTTTGATCATGTTGTTGATTATACAAAGAACATTACAAATGCTTTTATATGGAAACGTAAAAAATTAAGGTACATAAATATTTATTCACAATAGCCACATTGATTTCCGTGTGTCACTTTAAAAAGCACTTTAAATATTCTATTTTGGCTTTCGTCATTATTTCTATTTAAAAACCCTAAACATTTTTTTATAATTTGGTTATAGATGAGTTAAAGTGACATAGTTATATACATAACGGGTGTTTATTTTTTATGTGCGAATGTTGAGCAGCTGTAACTCTCATATGTGGCATATGTCAAGTCGGTTATTTTACAATTATTTAGTTTCATCCAGACAATTTCAACCAAGAAACGATACAAGCCAGAAGAACGTTTATTGATTGTTAAAACTTATTGCAAAATAATGAAGATTTTTATTTACACTCCTACAAGGTTATGTTAACTCAACACCTAAAGCTGATCATGCTTCTCGCCGTTAATTCGTTTCGCGGATGCTTGAACGGTTGAATAAAAGTGTTGATTTTTCCATTGTCTTTAGTGTTAAGCGTTTTTTCAAATTAATGGTCACGCCAACAAGCAAAATTGTCGAATTTGGGGTTTCAAAGACCTTCAAATTATTTATCAGGCTTTTCTCATCCGAGAAAAGTAAAGATTTAGTATGGTTTTGGTCAGATCGTGTAAATAGTTCATATTTTTTTAAGACTACACTAATAACCGAAATTCGTTATCGCGGCATGATTTAAAATTTTTGTGGGCCGAATTGTTTGGTTTCAATCTTTTGGTTTTAACAAGACTGTGCCACATCACACAGCCTTGGAAACATTGACTTATTCAAATAAAAATTTGATGGTCCTATGATTTCGCGCAACAGACTACTTAGTTGACCTCCACGAAGTTGCGATTTGATACTGTTGGATTATTTTTTGCAGAGATACTTAAAATACCGTGTCTATAACAACAACCCATAAGCAACTGAAGCATTGAAAGACAACATCGAGTCAAAATGTGTCAAGATGTGGTGCAAAATTTCAATAAAAGGATTGTTGATTGTAATACTGCTTGTATTAGTCATATTTCGAACATTCTGTCTTAAGTGCAATCGTCGTGAACCAAATTTCCAGATGCAATAAAGAGTTGGTCTCATTCCATCAAAAATATGTTTTTTATTAATTTGAAATTTACATATAAGAAATATACGCCAGGAGTAGGAAAGTAGGCGTCAATTTGACGTTCTGTGCTCAAAAGGTGTCATTGAACCATTTTTTGTTAGAAAATGAGGTTGGGAATGAGATTACTGTAAATTCTAAGCGATATCGCGGTATGATTAATGATTATTTGTTTTCAAAACTTAATCAAACCGACATAAATGGTGTTTATTTTTAACAAAACGGCGAATATCGAGTTATCGCAGTCGAAGTTCGGTGAACGTTTAATTTTGAGACATGGAAATGTCAATTGGTTTGCTCATTAATGCGATTTGAAGTCTTTAGATTTTTTGTGGGGTTATCTAAAGAGTAAAGTTTGCGTCAACAAACCAGCAACCAGGAGTAACATAACTGCCGAGATAAATGGCATTGAAGCGACTCTATGTGAAAATGTCATGGAAAATTTCGACCATCTGTAAAGCCAGTTGTGGTGAACATTTGAGTAATACTATATTTATACATAAATGGCATACCTGAATGTTTAAAATAAAATACTCTACTTATTTGTATATTAATTACTGTAGTTGCAATAAGTGTTTACTTTTCTGCGCCTGAATTGGCGGACACCGTATATACACGTAAATAACACAGCCACAAAAAATTTTTGGCCTGAAGGTGTGACTATGTATACTACATGTTTTTGGGGTTACTGAATTTGAATTCAAGGTCAGTTTAACTCCAGCACGTTTGGCCATAATCTCATAAAACACTCTAAAATCCGTTAAACCTGATAATTCCAAACAATTTTAAACCTAAAATCCGATAACCCATTGACTCTTTAACTAAATTCATAATCATATAGCCCTATAAACCCCTAACCCTATAACCCTATAACCCCGTAATCAAAATACTGAAGCAATATAGCTCAATCCCTCACCGCGAAATTATTCGTGGCGTAGATTATACAAAATTAAAGTTACATAACGTCATATTCCCTACAATCTCGTTTCCCGTGTGTCTGCATCCAGGGCACCTCTTCGCGGTGACGGTTGGCAAAGCTTCAAAGCAGTTGCTCAAAAGTTCCTCGGAAATAAAACAGCCCTCATTATAAACAATTAGTTGCAAAAATGGGTTATAACTTTTAGAAGCTTAAATGTAACATGAATTTGAAACTCCAGTTTCTTGATTCCCACCTCGATAAATTTTCTGAGAAACGTTGGGGACTTTAGTGAAGAACAGGGAGAACGATTCCACCAAGATATCAAGGTCATAGAAACTCGGTGTCAGGGACGATGGGACGTTAACATGATGGCTGATTTTTGTTGGACGCTAAAGAGAGAATCAAAGGAAAATTGGAAACGAAAGTGTATTTCGTTCCACAGATCATTTGAAGACAAGAGAAGGCGATCCAGCTCAAAAAGAAACTGACTAAAGCTTTGTTTTTATATTATTTTATTCGTTTATTGATTTATGCATTTATTTATAATTTATAATTATTTATTTATTTATATATTTGTATTTATACATTTATTTAATTATTTTTATTTATATATTTATTTATTCCCAGGTCTCAAAACAAAATCCGTTCACGCAACCTCCCCGAGGTGTACATTGGGTAATGCTAATGCTGACGGTCCTACAAATGTTCTACAGGGTTATACACCTTGAGAATTATGAGAATATTCTGTTTTAATTTTGTGTAATACACGCCACGAATAGTTTCGCGGTGAGAGATTGAGCGATACTGTTCCCGTATTTTGATTATGAGGTTATAGGGTTATGGGGTCATGAGGTTATAGCGTTAGAGGTTTATAGGGTTATGAGGTTTACCGGGTTTTACGATTAAAATCGTTTGGGATTATCGGGTTTAACGGTTTTAGTGGAGTTTGGAGTGTTTTTTGAGGTTATTGCCAAACCATGACGTTCTGGGGTTAAACCGACCTCGGATTCGGATTTAACGACCCCAAAAACGTGTAGTATACATAGTCAAATCTCAGGCCGAAAATTTTTTTTGTGTGTCTGTGTAATTAGGTTCACGGGTTAACCTATTAGATATTAGAAAAACTTATAACTTTTCGGTCAAGTAAAAGCATTCTTGCCTTACATGAAAAGTATTACTTACAGAATATAACGCGTACTAAAAAAATAAAACATACAAATGATTTATCTGATTAGCAATAAAATAGTTGTCTTTATCTACTCAGATAAGAACTATTACCCCCATAAATCACAAGGAGCTTAGGAAATACCTTGTGGTTGCTGATAAAGAACCTATAGGCTAAACAAGAAGGCAAAAATCGAGCACATATATGAACATTCTTTGGATATAAGAAAGGGCAATATTGTTTCTTATTTGGCCAAACACAATAAAGAAATCTGTTCTAAAATTGATTTTCTCAAATTAAAAATGCTTCGTCTCGTTTTCCACCCTACTAGTAGAATTATTTGTAAGGCTATGAAAATAGAAAAACACTCTCAATATCTTAATGCTCGAAAGATAGTCAAGGTTTTACCAATATTTGCAAACTGTGAAATATTCCACGTCATCCAGTATATAACTTGTGCAAATAAATAAACTTTCCCCACCCTAGCGCATTTTTCGCAAAAATATATATTTGCGAAACCTATACTTCTCATTCAATAAATAGTAAAGTGAAGCACGATAAAATCAGTTTTTAAGTGATTTCGAAAACTGGAGATTGAGGCTCCAAATTAAGAAAAATTACTCCAATCTTTCTTGGTCATCAAAGTGGATGAAAAAACGTTGAGAACTGTTTATGCGTACATACACATGCGTATGCTTACGCTTACATACTCGTATATAAATATATATAAGCAGGCGAATCAAATATAAATTTATTGAACTATATTTTTCTACTTAATTTCCTTACTTAGAAACATTTTTTTTCTTCTAACAGATAAGTGGTTTCTTGATCTCGTATCATAAAATGAAGATGGTTGTGAGGCAAACTACGCACAAAAGCAAAATAAAATTTTTGGTTTCCAAATAATGATAAGTAAGAGTCGGTGAGTTTAATTTATAAGAAGAGTATTCTACTGCAGCTCACAACAGATTTTTAATTTTTTTTTGAGTTTGGGTAGCTGTTTGCTTTGAATCAAGATAACGTTTTTGATTGCTTGTGCACTGCCATAGCTTATTCCAACTTAACGTTAGCACCTTTAATCAATGGACATACTTTTTAATTGTTTGTTGTTCTCTCAAGAAATGTTATGCTACACGTACATTTAACTTTCCTTATGATCCTTGTCCCCCAATTAGGTCTTTAACTTTGAGAAACTTGATAATAATCAGTTGCGTAAAGGTTAAGTATTTATTTTGATTCCATTTTCAAAAAATTGGATCATAAATTAGAGTTTTGTAGCATATTTCCTACAATTAAGGAAGCAAGTGGGATCTTAAAAATATCAGAAATATTAACAATAGCAAAAGTATAATAAAAGTGCAATTGTCGGAAAATTCACCATTTATTTAAAAAGGCATTATGGTTAATTTTACTAGAGAGGCTATGTGCTGCTGAAAATAAACCTTTAGGGCAATTCTCCTTTGATCTTCTGTAGTAGTTTGGAATCGCTTGTATCTGACAAGCTTAAGTAATAACGCCAAAAGTACTTTAACGTTTTTCACAACCATAGTTTTCATTAAAATTGGTGAAGTTAAGCAACTTTAATTAGAAACTCGATAGATGATAAACGCGCATTGTATATTAGGAAAAATAATACGCTAAATTATATAAATATAAAAATATGTAGCAAAACAATGGACAGTAATGTGAAAAAATATGATTGAGGCAATATTACTAACTAAAGACAAACTAGTCGTCCCAGAAAAACAGAATATCGAATAACAACGACAACGACCAAGCGAAATTAAGATTTAATTGCACTCAAAATAGCAGTCCAAATCAAGGGAAGCCGACAAGTACCGGTTAGTGCATCGACTGCGATACAAAGATTAAATGAGGCTGGATTGTAGGAAGAGATAACCGTTTGAAAACTAGTTCTTCAACTAATAAATAAAAAGAAAAGGCTTCTGGAATTGGCAAAGGAACAGACTTTGGGCAACAAAGGATTACAATGATTTTCTCTAAAGTAACGAGCCAAATTTAAAATCCTTTATTCGGATTAATGTATAATTCTCTTGGATCAGCCATAATATAGGGTTACTTTGTAAACGTTTTAGGAAATGTCGCTAGATTTTAAGGAAAATCAATGTGCTATGCCTTTTTAAACAAAAATTAATGGCAAACAATTTATTTCTTAATAGTACAACGATTCTAAAAGTACATCTAAGTTACTTATGGAGTTTATAAAGCAAAACCAAATAGACGAAAGTCTTAAAATTATGAATTGGTTTCCCTAATCATCCAATATTAATTTCATCCAATTCCTATAGAATGAGGTCGGTCTAAATGTTTGTAAAACCTAGCCAGCATTAAAGCAATAAATATGTTTGGGATAAGCTGCAAGAAAGTGGAGACAAAAAGGCTCTGATTACGATTGTTGCAACAATATATACACATACTGTAATCAAAATTCCTCAAATTAATGGCGAATAAATGCCGTAATTCGGATATGTTTGTATAAACGGCTTGTCAATTTCTATTCAATTTTTATCTTGAAAATACGAAAATAAAATACTTAACGTTATACTAGTATGATAAGATTAATTGTTCTGATAAATCAAGTAAATATGTGTTAATCGGATTTTATTTCTATCAATTTTTTACAAATATTGCACCAAAATACATTGATACTAATTTTTTTTAAAGTATTGGCTGATATAGTAGGTGTAGTAAAAAGTTTTTTAAGGTAGTTATAAAAAAAAAACAAAAGAAAAGTCTATTAAATTTTTTTATTTGTTATTAAAATACAGACTGGGAAATTTATTTTTTAAAAATAATATCTAAATGTGATCCTGCATACTCGCGACACTCTTATAAACGAGAAGAAAAATTTCTGTAATGGCTGCCATTTCTTGACGGATATTTTCTTTCAATTAAACCAGGGAGCGCGGAATGCTGCTATATATTCTTAATTTAAGATATCTCTACAAGAAATGAGGGGTGCGTGGAGGTCAGTTTCACCTTTTCTGGAAATCAATTTTTGGGGAAAAATTTCTTAAACTCTCTTGGAAAAGTCATGTTAGAAGTGTTTAATGTTGTTCTATCTTGCTGAAACCATGTTCTTTAATTACGATCAGCGCTCTGAAGTCAATATTATCTTTAAAAAAGCACGGACCGATTATTGCTTGCTCTCACATTGCAACACATATAGTGATTTTTTGGTGACTGAAGAGATTTCTCATATTTGCATTGTTGGTTCGTAGCGCTCCAGTGACGGTAGCTCTGTTTGTTAACGTAGCCATTGAGTTGTAAATGTGTCTCAACCGAAAACAAAATGTTGTTGAATGAATTGAAATGCTCATTTACACAGTTAAGGAAATGAAACCTCTGATTGGCATAGTTGGGCTTTAAGTCCTGTACCAATTGAATTTTAAAGGAGTGCAGACAAAAATTTTTTCAAGCAATTAGTGACGGACGATAAAAAAATGGATCACTTATAATAATGTTGAGTGAAAACGGACCTGGAATAAGCTAAATGGACCACTATTAGCTACCTCCAAAGCTGGTCTCTATCCGAAGAAAGTCATACTTTGTATCTGGTGGAATTGGAAAAGAACCCTGTATTATGAGCTCCTACCAAACGACCAGCAACAAATTTAAACAAGTGCTGTTTACTGGACCAATTTAAGATATAAATTCAGGAAAAACATCCAGGGCTAGCCTTTAGGAAGGGCGTCGTGTTCTACCAGGATTATGCTAGAGCTTTTGACTACTCGATAAAAATTGAAACTTCGCTGGGATCTGCTGTCCCACCCGCTATATTCTCAAGACATTGCACCTTCTAATTTTTATTTATTTGGGTCTTTGCTAAACTTTCTTAACTGCAAAATCTTCAACTCTTTTGAAGCCACAAAAAACATCTTTAGAAGTTTTCACTCAAGCCTGAGAAGTTCTGGAAGATGGAATTTTAAGTTGCATGAAAGATGGATAAAGATCGTTGCACAAAATGATGAATACATAATTGCGTAAACAAAAATCGATACGTAAAAGATTCCTCGTTTGACTTTTAACGAGTAAAGACGTTCTAATTCCACATAGTTATCAGTTGAGTGTAGTGCTGTAAATATCTATGATTATTTTATCAGAACTGTACGTACAAATAACTTTATTTAACATATGTTCCTTTACAGAACTTGTCATGGGTCGGGACCGTCAAACTTTAATCAGGCCGGGTCAAATAACAACAACAATTCTGTTTATCAACCACATACTCAGCCAACAAACATAAAGCAAACTTCGCATCTAAATCAAATAAATTATCCTGCCTTAAACATGCAGTTCCCACAAATATTCTAGGATCAAGCGGAACAAATTTCAACCTTTAATAATCGTTATTAAAATGCTCAACAAATATACCTATAAACTTACTCAAACTTAAATATTAACAACAAACATAATACGAATATGGAAACAAATTATTACACATCACTCAGTGAATGCGAATTAACTACTAACAAAATAGACTCACCAGTAAAGAAACATGAATGGCAAGTAACAAAAAAAGAAAGAGATCAAATAATCCTGCAACACAAATACAAACCTCGCAAACCAAAGTTTCAAATAGCTATCAAGTGCTTTCATTAACAGATCCTGCGCAAACCAATACAGAATCAAACAACAAAGTTACAAATCAACAAGCACAAGCCCCTAAACCATCCCCTATCTATATTTACGGGGTAACAAATTACAAGAAAATGACAGATAATCTGGCTAAAGCCGCTGATGACAAAACATACTACTCCAAATTATTAACAGATCACACAGTTAAGATAAACCCCCAAACTATAGAGACCTATAGAGAGTTAATTTATCACCCACACGAAAAAAATATTGTGCACCACACGTACCAACTAAAGTAGGAAAGAGCATACAGAGTGGTCATACGCAACCTCTATCACTCTATATCAACAGATGAAATAGCACAAGAGTTGGAGAAAATCGGGCATAAGGTCAGAAATATTATAAATGTTTGACATAGATCAAGTAAATTTTCTCTTTCCTTATTCTTTGTGGACTTAGAACCACAAGATGACAACACTGAGTTATACAACCTGCAGTTTTTGCTACATACTAAAATCCAAGTTGAAGCACCTAGACTAAAGAAAATTATCACACAATGCACAAGATGCTAGGAGTACAGACACTCAAAAACATATTATACAAAACCATACTATTGTGTTAAATACGGTAAACCACATGACTCAAAAACATGTACCAAGCCAAAGACTTAGCTGCAACATGTGCGTTATGTAATGGAAACCGCACCGCTAATTACAAAGGATCTATCGAGACCTAACAAAGATAAGATTTAAAGATAATCCCAGTAGATAAGCAAACCTTACTAACCAATCATACGGAAACACGCGCCCAACTCAAAAACAACCTGTAATACAAAATTCTCAACTCAATACAACATCTAGTTATGCTATCAAACCACATGCAAGAAATCATTTTATTTTTGAATTGCAACAAAATAAATATTCTACTAGCTTCCAAATCTCATTCAACAGAAAGAGTACATATTAAAATTCTATACTATTTAATATCTTATGCTCATCAGCCGGATGGAACTGCGCCTGCTGGATCGTCTATCATTGTTAGAACAGCAATGAGTCACTACGTTACACACCATACATTACGGATAAAATTCAGGCCACGATAATAAAATTATATGCACTTAACATGCCTGTAACTATAGCAGCCATCTATTCTCCTCCTCGATACAACATCTCTTCTAAAGAATACAACACCTGTTTTCGCACTTTGGGGTTCCATTTCCTAGTAGCTGGAGATTGGAATGCCAAACACACAGTACGGGAATCAAGATTCATCACACCAAAAGGGCGCAATCTACTCTATTCAGCACAACAAAACAACTTAAATTTCTTATCTACAGGGAAGCCAACAAATTGGTCTACAGACAGAAATAAACCATCGGATTTACTCGACTTTGCCACAACCAAAGGCATGTCTGACATGCACTCCACAATAGAGTCCAACCTTCACCTAAGTGGTGAACACAGCGGCTTGATAATAGCACTAAGTATGAATATAATATATAATGCATCAATTATTTTCAAAGACAACTAACTGGGACTTTTTCCAAGAGTCAATTAATAAAAACATCAACTGAAGGTTTCGAAGAAAAGGACCATCCGAGCTCGAAGAAGTTGTTAACGATCAAACAGACACAATACAACACGCAGCATGAAAAGTCACACCTTTAAAAAGAAAATTCAGCCGCAAAACCATAACATACCCTTACATATATAAGAACTTGTAATCGAAAAAAGAAGGGCGCGTGGTAAATGGTACAGAACAAGAAATCCCTAAAACAAAACGCATCTCAACAGACTAACCCACCAACTTTATTCAGCCCTCCAACAGCCTAGAAGCGACACATTCAAACACCACATCACCAAACTAGCACCACAAGATTATTCATTATGGAAGGCCACTAAGAAATTTCAAAGACTCGTAGTAGCTGTACCACCAATACAGAAACCAGATGGCAACTGGGCACAATCAGACTAAGAAAAAGCGGATATCTTTGCTGAATACCTGGTAACGTGTTCACTCCACTTCCTACTAATAACAATGAACACGAAGAAATAGAAAATTTCCTTAGCGCTCCATGCCAACTTTCACTACCTGTAAATCCATTTTCACCAGATGAAGTTCGTCAAATAATTAACATGACAAACTCGTTTGAAGCATGTCAATGGATGGTACCCACCTCATGTATGTTTATATTCATATATTTACTGTAGAGTAGATTGTAAAACTGCAATTAATAAAAAAGAGATACATAAAAATTTTGCCTTTGAATTTTGCTTAATTAATGGGAACGAACTTTCCGGACAACCCAGTAAATATTTTGAGCTCATTAAAATCGCCTGCATGGGAAAAAATCACTCAATTCTTTTCAGGGAGCTGCTGCTGAATTAGCGGTGTCTAAATATTTACAGGAAATATTCTGAAAAACTGCCATAGTTTGATACTTATGCAACTCTTTAAATTGTTTGTAAAAATAAAGTTTTGGTAACCTAAAATGAGCTTTGTAATAATCTGGTTTTGTGAAATATAAATTGTACTTACGTCGTATCTAAACATCATGTTGTACGTTAAGCAGTCACCATGTAGGACAACAGAATGATGGTCAACAGCGTTTGCAACTTCGTTAACTAGATGATAAGTGCCTTCAACAAACTTTTTGTAGATTTTTAAATTGTTTTCATCGTCAATCAAGTCAAAAGTCTTCTTTGTGCGAGCTCTAAATGCGCAATATAAAGTGCGATTGCCAAAAAAAGGCTTACATATATCTTCTTTTAGCAGTAGAAGTAGGTCCTGAAATTGCTTAAGGTTTTGATCGCGCATGGCGAAGGACGCAGCGTGTAAACTCGCCATTTTGGTGATCACCAGTTTAACGTGGTCCTCGTCCATTGGAATTCTCCTGTCGTGTAAGCGAAACCCAGTTTCTGTCAAATCCTCCAACACGATATGTTCTTTCAAATTAGTCGCTTGCCCGCAGTAGAGTTTTGGAGAAAACACAGAGGGAGCTAAGCCTTTCTGCTTTTCGAGTTTACCGAAAGCAGGAAACACAGACTCGTACATAAAAAATTCCCTGGCAAACATTAACTGCTGCGGCAACTCGGCTCTTACCCTTTCGTTGTCATAAGCTTTTTTGACTATTAGGTGTAACTTTTCGTTGCCGTTGTTTTTATTTTTATATGCAACTGTGACCTGCCAAATGCTTCCCATAAATCCATCGGCCACTTTTGATCCTTCACACAGATCAACCTTGTAATTGCAAAAGCCTTTTTTTATAGCCATGCTCTCCACTATTTTTTTAATTTCCATTTTACTTGCCTGGTCCATTTTAGCAACAAACAACTTATACTTAGGGCGTCAGACAAATGATTAAACTCAAGTACGTTGTCATGGTTTATCTGAGTTTATGCATTTTTGTTTCAAATAGTGCACAAGGCAATTATAGAAACTGTGTTATCACAAGTTTTAAATATTTATAATAAAAATAGCTTTATGTGTACACAATATGGGTATTGCATATAGAAATGAATTTAATTTCTATTATAAGTTCATTAAAAGAAAGGTGTTTAGGCTTATTTTAAGAATAGTGCAAGTAGATTACGCATCAGTGTACGTATTATTCAAATCATAACTTCTAACAGAAAAACATGTTATTATTGTTGTGAATTTTTACTTCGTTTATTTACACTCTTTATCAAGTTTTTTTAAAAGCATTAGACAGCATACAAGAGTAATTCGGAGAAAAACCTCTGTTTGTTTATCATAGATACGCGTAGATCCAGAACCTTAATTATTAGAAACATACAATAGTGTTAAGGCAAAATAAGGAAACTGTTTTGTGTCTACTTGAGTAATGGCAAGTTTAATTGACTTTATAATTAAATCAATCAATTTTTTAAAGTTATCAATGCCTGCTATTACATATAGATAGAGTAAGTTTTTTTAAGTTATACATTATTTGGGTTTTTACTTTCTCTATAATCCATTCAGCGAATACATATAACAATAAAACTGTCAAAAATTCCCGCACATTTTAAATAACTGTCCGTTATTGGGCGGTTTAAAAAAGTGTGGATATTTCAGTAGTCAGGTACACACTGGCCCATTTTTAGGCACTTGTGTGTTAGTACTGCGGCTAACTTGTTGCGGTTAGAAATGGCGATTTAATTTGTATCTCACTATTAATGATAGTGTGGATTGTAAAAGTGAGTTGTTAAATTTTGATTCATCTCTTTAACGCACACAAGTAAATATAAAATATTGTTATAAATGCTACTTTGTAAACCTGGCTTCGGCGCACAGCTTTCTGCGTTTCAAGGGCGGTTCAAGGGTGTGTCATGATGATGTATAATAGTAGAGTTTAACGTTTTGTATTTCCCAAATGGGAACAAAACTGGTAACCTCATTATTTGTTAACAAGTTAACCAGAGTTCATCTCCAGTCATTTTGTCAATCAACTAGTTTAATTATTCAGGGAAAGTAAATGATCTCGCATATTCTGGAGGAAGACCATTGCCGGGTAGGAAAGGATACTCTCCTCAACAATTTATTGGTGGTCCCGACGTGATCTTGGATGGTCTTCAGTCTCAACGCCCCTGAAAAAATTGGATCGATATCAAGAAGTTTATTATTAAACAACTGATTAGGTTGTGACTGCTTCCTGCCGGAGTTGGATTAATCCAGGTCAGCAACGTTCTAGTTTTCATTATTTTAAACATTTAATTTATTCTAGGTATCTGTTCCAATTAATCTAGGATAGACAAAATTCAGAAAGCGAGAGGTTCAGTTCTATCATCAGTAACCAAATTGGTAAATTCTCTGGAAGCTGAGTTGGCTAAAGACTCAATAGATTAACTTGAAGTAAAAACAGACTTAAAAATGCTCGAGCAACAATTACAAAATATGCCAATCCTTGATCAGAAGCTGCTAGATGAGATGTTGGGCAATACTAAAATTACTGATGCAGATCTGGAAAATGATAATACTGGGATCACGGATTATGTTTTTAAAGCATCAAAAGTCCAGATTAGAGCTAATAAAGTCCTTTGTCCAGTTAGCCCCATTAATTCTTTATAAAGTACTACTCATTGCCAAAAATTGAACTGCAAAAATTTTCTGAGGAATTATGTGACTGGTTGAGATAGTAGGTTCAGTTCCAGAAAATTGATGAGGATACTGATCTCTACTAAGTTGACAAGTTCCATTTTTGAAGAAGTGTGTGAAAAATGGTTCTAGAGCAGCAGAACTTGTAAATAGTTGTGCCCACACCAAAGAAAATTACCTCAAGGTTGTTCAAGCTCTAAAGGAGAGGTTTGGTAATTCTAAACTTGTGAAGCAATTAGTTCTGCTCAATCAAACTTGCAGATATGCTACTAAAGCGTAAGCTCACGCTGGTTGGAACCACTGGTTGGTCCACAACCGGAATAAAACTGAAGAACAATGTAATCTTGATATCTATAATTCATGACAATAGCGAAATAAATCCCGAATCCAATAAAGCAGAAGTAATAGAGTTTTATAATTTGACGAAAGGAGGAGTAGATGTCTACGACAAGGCTCGTCACTCCGATCAAGTCGGCGATGGGCCATGAGGTAGTTACATTGCATTCTTGACTCAGCCGGAATAAATAGTTATGTGTTGTTTAAGTTAAAAGGAAATACATGCACCCGAGCTGATGTTATACTTCTACGGAACCACAATTGCCAAAGGTACTTCAAGCAGACATCAGAAGCATAACTGGGTGTCTTGAAGAAGAACAACCATCATCTTCACATAGTCCTCGTGAGGGGGCCAGGAAAAGAAGGAGGTGTAAATTTTGCCCACGGAATAAAGACAAGAAAACATTAATCTCCTATGAAAATTGTAATAAGGCCACATGCAAAGAGCATCACACCACTATTTGGGTATGTAAAGAATGCAAGGTGAGATTTGACAACACTGATTGAATTTATTATTTGTATTTCGTGTATGTTCGATAGTTTCTTTGTTTAAAGCGTTTGCTTATAGATACTTCTTTGGTTTTTGTTTATTTTGTGAATGACAGAATCTTATTTTAGTTTTCTACACTAGTAAGCTAATTGCTAAGTCATAAATACTAAATATCTTTCTTTCAGAACAGAAGATGCTATTCGTATATACAGTCTTCTTTTTAAAAACTAACCTTTGATAACAAGGAGTTTTGAGTGACATAAAGGCTGTTAATTCAAATTGTTATGTTTACGTTGTTACAAGCCTAAGGGTATTTTTAAAAACACTGGAAAATGGATGGGGTAGTGAGAGTCTCCCATAGTAGTATGTCCCAAATAGTCACGGTAATGTCCGAGAGTTAAACATATTGCCTCCCATCACAGAAATATTTTTCTCCATTTATACTAACGAATAGAACCTGAGCAAAAAGCGACTGAGATAAGGCAACTGCATTTTCCAACTATTTAAAAGAAATCTTTACGTCACATGCAGCTGAAATCGCTGCAGAAGAGCACTTCTGTTAATACTTTTCCATCTGCCCTTACTTATTAAGAAAATGCAAGTAAACGAAATAAGAACAACTTTACTAATAGAATTAAATATTGGTTAATGGGTGACTATTTCCAATTATCTATTGAAGGCAAAGTATGTCTATATAAAGCAATACTAAAGTCATTGTGGATCTATGGTATATTCAGTTCAACTTAGCAGTACTTCAGTAATTCTAATCAAAGGTATCGAGCTGATCCATGCAGATCTGCAAGTACCTACCATTTCAAAAAATTACAAAGGTCAGCATACGATATAAAGATAAGTTGTTCTTTTACTCTAATACGATGGTAGCGGACTATACATTATGCCTTAAAAGGGTACACGTGTAGATTGAAAAGGTTTAAACCAACGGAATTACAAAACAGATTAACTTAGACTTAGTTCAAGCTTGTATCTGTTACAATAACAGTTTATTTACTTATTGATGTAATACTGAAAACTGTTGTACCACTGGGCACTACTGTAAAGATTTATTGTTCATATTACTTAGAAACGGAGCGGTTGCTGTTTGGCTTTCAAAACATAAACAAGTACTAGAAACTGCAAGTGCCAACGCTTATCGCGAGTGATAAATACGAGGCCGTTCGCTTTAGATTTATTGGTAATATTATTTTTTTATTTATTTATCTGTGCATGCATAATTTAATGCAACCTAAAATCTCTATTAAAACAAAAACCGTTAACAAGTACCCCTGCGGAGGGGTTCCTCAATTAAGATAAATAACATCAATCTTAAACGAACCAGCTCTACTTTTTCGCCACGCATATCCGAACCGAAAAAAAGTATCTCTTTGAAATACAAACAATAATAGCCAGCAACAAATAGAAAATTCCGGAAAAATAATCTGTCAAGGCAAACACGCCACAGTTCGTTGGATACCTCCGAAACCACAATACAGCAATCTGTAGATACTACGAAGAGAAAAATAAAAATCAATTTATCTGCACAATACGGATAAATTAAAATATCAAGAAATTATTTCTGACACAATTACAAAAAAATCTTACTAGTATAGAAGATTACCAAGCAATGACTAAGCATTACTACTAGAGCAAACCAGCTATTACACATTTAAGGACCCTGAAGTTAACAACCTATCTGTAGTAACCCGAATCGTCTCTGTTTCGCTTACGAGAGATGAAATTAAAAATAAACTAACAGCCTTAAATTACCCATTACTGAAAATTACCAGATTCTATAATAAAGCAAGGAAATATTTAACCTAAATTGTAGCATCGTAGAAGTGGAGATAAGAAGAAAATCCAAAGAAACTCTCCAGTGCAAGAAATGACAGTTGTACGGCCACACCCGCAACTACTGCCATCCGCAAGCGCGTTGTGTGAAATGTGCAGGCAATTATTTATATAGTGACTGTCCTAAACTACCTGGAGAAGATCTTCAGTCCATAAACTGCCTGGAAAAGCACTAGGTAAACTACAAAGAATACTACTCTTAGGAGACCTAATGCAAATAATAGGATATGAGAATGTCGAGCTAGTAACCTCGACGGCATGGACAACCATGGTGTTCTATCAACCCCAGATGATTGAACTTACTATTCATATAGAGAAGATCATCAACCTGATATTTTAGATGTAATATTACATAAAAATGTTACTAATCCAATATACTAAACTCAATCCTCGATAGTCAACTAATTTGAAAGAGACCCATCGCTATAAAAGTACAACAGCTTAACTGACTAGTAGGAAGAAAATCGAAATTAATACTGGAAAACTGAAAAGTTTATTTGGATATGGTATGGCATTAAGGTATGGGGATGTGCCATGAAGTTCAATTATATTGTATATTATTAAATATTATACAGAACACCTATATTAAAATGTTGTCAGTAATATGGCTTCTTTTGGACGAATGGCTGTCAAACATATAGGTGTCGGATTAGTTATTTCGGACAAATGGTTATTGGACAAACGGTCGTTGGCCATTACTAAATTTGTCCAATGAAGGGTTAAACAAGCAGTAAAGGTGCGTATTTGAGGTTGTTTTTCAGAGCAAGAATTAGGAAAATTTTTCTCTTTATTGACAACCTAAATGCGGACCAATTGTTAAAAATTTACCAGAAAGTTTTATTAGCTCAATGTTGGTATATCATTTAAAATAAAAATTGAATATTTTAAAAGAGCAAAGTTTGACGTTAACTATACTACCGACATTGGGGTCTCCTAGTCCAACCCCATTCCTCTTCGGTAACCTGGCGTGGATGTTGGTAGGCGTTTTCAGCGGCACCCCTGTCTAGCTCATGCTTGTGTAGGCCACGGATGATGGTGTTGCCGTGGCCTTCAACACTGGAGGGGAGTTTTTGAGTTCTTTGGGAGGTATACTCCTGGATGGTTTGCACGTCAACGTTGCAGTGTAAGATGGTGTTTGTGATATACCAGGGAGCGCTGAAGATCGACCTTTAGGTTTGGTTTTGTATATACCTCTTTCTGGATTTGCTAAATGGCCATCGTGGGTTGTTGCAAGCTCGATCGTACCGCTATAATATCTGAATACTGGGATAGCGTCGTAGAGGAAGTTGTGAGAATGGCTCGGACGTAAAGGTTAAATAATGTCGAAAACAACGCCGCTCTGATAACTTCAAGCCGCTAAGTTTCATCTGGATACTTTGGCAGGAGAGGAAAGATCGGATCAGCTGGAACATCAGCAGCAGGATAGACGCTGAAACTTACTGTAGACGAAACTGTTATGCTAAACCTTGTCGTAGATTTTGGCCACAGAAAGACTGCTGAGGTGGTGAGAAAGCCTTCCGGTATATTTTCCAACACTTTTCTGAACTGGTTTTTCGGGATCAGTTGAAGGTCTTCGACTGCTATCTGTAGCTGGCGGCAAAAGAATAGCGACTCGAAACATTGAAGACAGCTTTACAGAGCCTGAAAGGAAGAAAATATCATCGACATACACAACTGACCTTTACAATCCCAATAAGAAATGTTAGGTTGCTTACCTAGAGAAAGATTTATAGAAGACTTATATCAACTTTAAAGCGTTTAATGAAAATTCGACGAATCTGGAGATTTTTGCCACAAATGTGTCAGTGGAAAGCATGTCTCAGAGGCTCTATTCTATTATATGTGCAAATGGAGTCTGGACTCTTTATCAATGTCAGTACATTTTCACCTGAGTCCTATTGAATATAATTACTATAAATGTAATACTAATAAGCTAATTTTTGTTTTAGATAGCTTCCTCACTCTCTTACTAGATAGATCGTATATAAAAACGGAAATTGTTTCCTAAATTAAAAGCTTAATCAGTTTATTCAATTTTAATTATTTCTTCTACTATTGTATATAGGGCCCTTAATCTATTTCTAACCACATATTTCGTGTGGTACTATGTCATGTTGGGCGTACCCCGGGCAGGTGGCTAGTCTAATCCATTAGAAGAGGGAGAATATAATTTTAATTTGATACAGATAAATTAAAAGAAAGTTATTCCAATCAAAATCTTATTATCTATTTAAATCTGTGTCTACGATAGTTAACTGAATCTCACATTATTAATTAATTAACACATAAAGCTCAATAAAATGATTCGTTTGACAAGTTAAGGATCTAACATTTAGATCTACACCAAATATTCTCCACTATATTATTTATACAAAATCTGGTCTTCTTTTTAAATTTTTTACCTTCTCTATAAAAAACAGTAAAAGCATGGAACAAATGGTATAAAGATCTTAAAGTCCTACATAAGTAAATTAATTAAAATTAATAAACAAAACTAAGGAGAATTTGAAGCAATTATATTTAGTTATTGGTAAACAAGTAGTGAACTACTTTACCTTGTAAATTTGCATGTTAACTGAAGTTAAATTTAGTTAGAAAGATTGGACATTTGTTCTTTTTAAATTTTTTTTCAATTTATTTATATTAATGTTTAATTTTATAGTGATTGCATTTTATTTAGGCCAATTCGGCCTTCTTTATATAAATCTAAGGAATATTTTATAATGTATGTAGTGTTTGGAGTAACGGGCTTAGAGGGATTAAATTTCAGGTAATAGAATAACGACTTTAAAGAAAGCTTTTAAAGGTAACGGCTTTTTTTTGCAAACAAATAAATAATTCATTTTCGAAAATTTTGAGGGTAAACTAAAAAGAAATTGCATATGAGTCACGTTCTTATACTAATCAAGATAAAATAATTTCTCTTACCAGTAACACTGTAATGTTACCTCTTTATTTTCCAACCAAGAACTTCTGTAATTTTTGTAATATATAAGTCGCCACCATGTAAGTATGGTACATCGTGCAGAGGTGTCGTACTATATTAACCTAGCTGATCCTGCTTCTTATTTTGTGCATTTAATAATGATTCTTAGAAACTTTGAATTTTTATTTTATTTTATCAGAAAGATAGAAGTTAAGAGTATTTTGTAAGTTGAATCACGTTAAATGGTCTTATTAACTAATAAATCTTCAATTTTAGACAATTTATTCTGATAATTATCTTCCTTCTGATTTAAATGATTATTTGAGTAAGCCAGTGAATATTTTTTATAATTGATATTATATAATTTTTCAAAAATGTATAATTTTGCTGGTGGCAAAGTTTACATCTTTACATGATCACGATTATCCTCATCCACTTTGTTGGAGTCACCATTTAGTTGAAAAACAACAAGGTTGTATTTTCCAGGCTCAAATACCAAGGATGTTTGTAAAACTTATTTAAATCAGCTACATTTAGATAAGAGTTTTGTGTTTTTTTATTTATTAAATAACTCCAAATTTTCTATTGACAAAATAACAGCGTTTAAATTATTAAGATGCGCTTTAACATGTAATAATGGAATAAATACATTGACATCCCAAAAACTTGCTACTTTATTTTGTAATATTTTGAAATAGTCTTGAAAAATTGTTTCTATCGATTGTAAGGCTTCTGTCATCCACCTAGTACATTGACTTTATTCACAAGTAAGGATAAACATCTAAGAAAATAAGTACAGTGTAATTATTTACCATTTGATCTTATTTAAGGTGGTTTTTCAATCAAGAAAGTAGCAAGACTATTAGCTTAATTCTGTAGTTAAATATATTTGTTTTGTAGAGACACACGCTACAAGATGGTGGTGTACAATAATTTTCCCGACGAAGGCGAGGCGAGGGGGTAAAAGCAACGTAATTTTTTTACACATTAAGATAACCGGTACAAATACAATAACAGCACACAGTACTCTTGCTGTTCTCTCCTCGCAAGGAGTGCTCCGCACTGTCCGCGAAGGGGAGCTGCCTAAATGGGTAAGCTGCGGGATATAAAAGTTAACAACCTGGAGCAAGTTGTATAAAGATTTCGAATAAGATTGCCATGCAAGGACAAGCTCCCACCGTGTGTCGGGTTCGAGTGCTACTTCAGCGCTTTTAGGACTCGTGCCTTGATAATCCCATTTGTGGTTACGGATTGCCATACAAGAGCAGTTCCAACTGTAAGCCGGAATCAAACACCGTCCTGTATATCTCGGTTTCATCCACGATCTCCTATATGGTTATGAATTAACCGCACAAGTGCAGTTCTAAACCCTAGATCAGGATCAAGCTTTGGCGCTCTAGACTGAGTTTCCAAATGGCGCTGTCAGTCAAACCAAATTTTAGTACCGTTCAGTACTGACGTCCTGGGCTCAGGAGGGCTGCTTCTATAGCGTTTTGGTCGGCACAATACAAGCAAAAGATAACCGCCGGGGGTATTTATTGGAATTTATGGTGTATTTCCTGCTTTAGTTTCTTTAATAGTATCTTAAAAATATGGCACTTGCATGCCAAATACAAAAGATGTCTTTCGAAATTTTATATTCAATGTGTAGAGATACCTTTAAATCGACCAGTTTTGCTAGTCATCGCAAAAATTAAAAATATCTAAATTTTATCCAAAAGATTCCAGTTTAATATTGTTTTATATATAGCAGCTGTCTGATGTTTCTCTTAGATGTCTTAAAAATTCCAAAAAGTTTTCAAATCTGAAAAATTCTGCTCAAATGCATGGTGGTGCAAAACCTTTTGCAGGTTGAATAAAGAAAAAGAACAGAAGTAAAAAATATTTTTATAAAGTAAAACTACAGAAATGAAAGTTGTCAATATGTGTGTTTTAAATAGGATATCGGTCAAGTGGCATTCCTTATTTTAGATAGGCTACTGAAGTTGTATTACTTTTTCTAACATTTGATCTAACAATTGATCTGTTGGCGTATTAAATTTTATGGAAGAAGGTACAGAGAATCAGATCCGGTAGGCGAGCTGGTCAAGCGTAGTCATTGTATTAAGAAATTAGAGATCCAGAAAACATCTTAAAGCAGCACTTGGATCAAAACTCTTGCTATGTGAGTTGTAACTCCGCCCTATTAGAATTAAATATTTTCCAGTTGAAGTGCGTCCAGATTCGGTAGAAAAAATTATCGAATCATTTACACATATCGATTTTAAGTGACAATAACATGTTGGTTCTTCTCCTGAAAAAAGTACTTCACTTAGCGATCATAAAATAGTGACAAGCACGCTGTACAGAAACTTTTAATTGATGGCTAAGTAGTTGAATTGCGATTTGACGTTTATCTCCGCTCCACACGCTCGGGAAGTGAAACTGTCAACGAATATCAGGTGTTTAAAATTGTGACCATTTTGCGGTCCGATCCTCAGCAACGGTGTTATCTTTTTTCTAGTACTCCTACGAGAAGGGGGGTTCTTAAATAACGATAACCACTAACAGAAATAAATAATCTAGCTGCAAACTCTAGCCATCTGACTATGAACCTGACAAAATTACTTGACTCCAAAAAAAATTCTACATAAATGAAAAACAAATTAAAAATTCTGGTAATATTATCTATCAAGGTAACAACACTAATATATTTGAACAACGTGGACAAATTGAACTACCA
Organism: Sinelater perroti; assembly: GCA_036346155.1. Classification (NCBI taxonomy): domain Eukaryota; kingdom Metazoa; phylum Arthropoda; class Insecta; order Coleoptera; family Elateridae; genus Sinelater; species Sinelater perroti. The sequence goes on from JARFIY010000276.1 coordinate 3,764,508, forward strand.
AGAATTAATCTCCGATTTTAAAAGAAGAATCACCACAGTTAATAAAAACAGAAAATAATAAATCTGACAATGATAGAAGACTACCGTGCATGACGAAAGGTCTTCGGAAATTCCTCAACGCACGAAATGTCAATTATAGAGCTACACACGCAATTACTGTGTCACAATCTCGCTATGTAAAGCTAAGGAAAGCACCTCTATGTTAACTGACCTAAAAAACCAAACGAGGATTCCCAATGCGATAATTGCCTAGAAAAGCACCCAAAAAACTATAGAGGATACAGCTAAGCAACTAACAAACAACAGTCACAGATCGCCGAATAAATCTTATGCCTAAGTATTTGCAAATACTAGCCAAATTACTAATAAAAATGAATTACCTACCCTTAGTCAACATCAAGGCCAATCATACCAAACTACTGAAAACTCTCTTGACGACTCCCAAAGTACAGCTGACGTAATCACAACTATCCGAAGGAAACTCGTCGAATTACTCATCCCACCAACTAATTCCACTATTAGCAACCTTACTTCCTCCCTGCTAACTAATAGATCCCAATAACAAACAAACATTTACTAAATTAACCTTCACCAATTGAAACGCAAATGGTTTCAAAACAACGCTCAACTTTTATAGATTTTCTTGCTACATATACAATAACATAGATATTGCATGCGTCACCGAGACACTTTTTATTAACACAGAAGCGTTTCGCATTTCAAGATTCCAGGTATATGGTAAAGACCAAGAAGCTGACAAGGCTTCGGGAGGTAGTGTGATTCTAATTAATAAAAAAATAAAACAGGGCCTAGTACACCTCAACGGTTTAACAAACATTGAAGCCATTGCTATACAAGTGTACACTGAAAGTAACAACCAACAAAAAACTACTTTAAACTAAAGTTGCCACTTAACATTAACTCAAAGAACATTCTCAGGAAGTGCAAAGTAACAATATCTGGAGGATATAAGAGTACACAATATTTCTATAAAACATAGTATTTTAATTGCTGCCCCAAACCAGTATACATATTTCCTGTATAGAACAAATCATAAGCCTGATATGTTAGACGTTGTTCTTCATAGAAACCTACAAAAACTAATACAACAAATGAAATGAATTCGGATGATCTCCCAGTCATTATGCATTTTTATGATCTACCAACAATCAGGCTACCTATTTCCAAACTGACAAACCTCTTGAACCAAAGCTTCAGATGAACTAGACCACTTTAAACCACCATGGACATTGATGAAGCATTAACAAAATACACTACGGCTATGCAAGAGGACACACAGCAGGCTACAATGTCGTACAAACGTACAAATTTTATCTTACACGGTTAGACACCTGTCCATACAACAACACTAATTAAATCAAAAAACAAATGCAGAAGACATTGACATAAGGCTCAATTATCATATTTCAAAATGTTATATAATAAATTAAATCACTTAGTCGAACTAAAGCTAGATAGCTTCAGAATAGCAAGATATAATAGTTGCCATAAAGGAATTTATCGTGGAGACTTAACAATATGGCAAGCAACTAAAATATTGTTAAAACAGCCCAGCATTATTTATCCTATAATGATAACGTAACATACACTTTTAAAGAAGAAAAATCAGAAATCATTTTTTTTTTATTAATTTAACCAGCGTATTTACAATCTACTCCTAATTTTAGTATTAAGTAAAATTATATAACAATACAATGTCATGCTGGGAGCTCTAGCCAGTGCTAGTCTCCCTAATGATTACATCAGTTTTGATTAGGTTGTGCGAGGTCCAGCGGCCATTGTCGTTTGAGCCTTCTTGCGATGTCCGGTTGATTGGAGAGTTGTTCAATGAGTTGGTTAGGGTGTCCTGCCAAGTTACTGCTATAGTTAGTTGAGAGCCTTTTGATTTCACTATCTACGTAGGGAACTCCTAGGTCGTTATGAAGGGTGTCGTTCTTTATGTACCATGGTGCATTGGCCAGCATACGGAGGGTTTTGGACTGGAATCTTTGAAGGATTTTAGTGTGTGTCGCTTTGGCGCATCCCCAGAGTTGAATCCCGTAGGACCATATGGGCTTCAGGATGACTTTATACAGCAAAACCTTGTTTGATAGAGAGAGTTGGGAATGTTTTCCAAGTAACCATGCCATTTGTTTGATTTTGAGATCTAATTGCTTCCTTTTGGCTTTGATATGCGAGCTTCAATTGAGTTTTTGGTCGAGGTGCAAGCCGAGGTATTTTACTTCCCTATGGATTGGAATTGGGGTGTTATTTATGCTGGTTTGAGCGCATTCGATACGTCTTATAGTGAAGTATTGACTGTAATTTTACACTTATGGAACCAGGCTTGCAGTGAGTCTAGATGCTGTTGAAGATGTTCCACAGCAAGTTCAGGAGATTGGTTGACTGAAAGGATGGCCGTGTCGTCAGCAAATGTCGCAAGTATAGTGTTGTCTGTGGTTGGTGCATCTGATGTATAAATTAGATATAGCAGTGGTTCCAAGATGCTGCCCTGCGGGACTCCGGACTTGATTGGATGGATATCTGAGACTGCACTGTTCATTTTGACTTGGTAGGTTCGGTCTGTGAGGTATGACTTGAGTAGTACGTATAGCTGACTGGGGAGGTGTAATTTGAGTTTGTATAACAAGCCAGTATGCCACACTTTGTCGAACGCTTGCTTAATGTCTAGGAACACCTCTGGGCATACATTCTTCTTCTCCATGCTTTTCATTATATCAGTGATGATTCGGTGGCTTTGGTGAATGGTGGAATGGCTTTCACGGAATCCAAACTGGTGCAGTGGGATAAGCTGGTCTAGGTCTACAGATTTCTTAATGCGCTTGAGTAGTAGCCGTTCAAGAAGTTTGGAAAGGAGAGGCAGGAGACTTATTGGTCTGTAGGATTGTGCTTGGGTGGGCGGTTTGTCAGGTTTCGCAATCATTATTATCTGGGCATGTTTCCATAACATAGGGAAGTAGCAGAGTTGTAGTATTCTGTTAAATATTGTGCTAATTAGTACAATCGCTTTTCTGGGGAGGTTTTTAAGTACTTCTCCAACCATTAGATCATATCCTGGTGCTTTACGCACGTTTGTTAGTTGTATTTGTTGAGAAACTTCTGCTGGCGTAAAGGACTTGATTGGCGGTGACAATTGGCACGCAGTATCAATGAAGGATTCAATTTCTTTATCGTTATCATGACCTTGTACTTGTGGTGTTGTCAACACGTTAGCAAGGTGTTTCGCAAATGAATTGGCTTTATCAGTATCAGATCTGGCCCAGGTATCGTCGGGGTTTTTGATAGGAGGGATAGTTGCTATTGGCCGCTTGAATTTCTTTGTTGCCTTCCATATAGAGTTGTCATCAGGAGAGAGATGGGTGATGTATTGGCTGAATGTTTCATTGCGAGCTTCCGCTAGCGCCTTTTGCAGTTGATGCATTAGTCTATTATAGTGGGTTTTGTCTCGTCTATCTTTGGTTCTCTGCCATTTTTTCCGTGCCCTTCGTTTCTCAGAAATGAGGTTCCGTACGTTCAGAGGAATGTTGTCTGTTTCAGGTGATGGTTTTGGAACGGGGGTGGCTTGCCATGCAGCTTCTTGTATAATGGTAGTTAAGTACTGGGTTGCCTCATCAATGTTTTGAGCGTTTTTTATTCTAATCTCGAGTTTAATTTCATTTTCTAGGTAGTTCCTAAAATATTCCCAGTCGGTATGCTTGTTGCATAATTTTAAAAGAGGGTCTTTCTTAATGACAGTCGTGCTGATACTTATAATGATTGGCGTATGGTCAGAGGATAGATCGAAGTTGGATTCCGTTTGTTGATAAGTATTCGCTATGCCATTGGTAACTGCATGGTCAAGTAAGTCTGGCAGTTTATGTGGGTCACTGGGCCAGTATGTTGGTTCACCAGTTGATAGGTAGTTGTAGTTGTTTCGTTGGATTGCAGCTAGCAGTCTCCGTCCTTTCGGGGTGGCAATCCTTGAGCCCCAAGCAGTATGCTTGGGTTCCAATCACCCGCTGCAATAAATTTTGGCCCCAGGGTTAGTAGGAATTCCTCGTATTCTTCAATTGTGATGGGGTGACGTGGTGGGCTGTAGATGAACGCAATGACCAGGGGTACAGGAGAACTTCTATTTTAATTTTGCACTTTGTATTTTGTTAGTTATAAAAGGCGCCATCTCGTAGTGGGAAATTGTGTTTTTGACAATTATAGCTGATCCAGCGTGAGCTGTGCCGTCTGGATGATTGGCAAGGTAAGTAGTATATTTCGGGATTTTAACTATTGTTCTTTCTGTTGCATGGGTTTCGGAAATTAATAGGATATCGATTTGTTGCATTTGTAGGAAGGTAATTATTTCCGGGATGTGTCGGGTAATGCCATTGGCATTCCAGGTACCAATACGTAGGTAATTAGCCATTTTATGCTATTTTGTTAATTACTGTGGAGAGCATGTTGAGCACCATGCTGTTCTGGCTTATAAGTTGCGCGAACATTGCTTTAAATTCTGCACGGAAGTTGGAAAGTAGATCATTAATGTTGTTTTGTCCTGTAACTGCTTGTTGATACGTTAGTGTGTTTTGAGGAGTATATGTGCTAGCTGCGTTGTTTGCGTTGCCGGTCCTATTTCTAAGGGGTGGGAAGTTCAGGCTATCTATGGTGGGGGGCACCTGGTGGGTTTGACGTGGGTTATTTGTTACTGCTCTATACGTTGTATTTCTAGATCTCCGGAGATTTTTATATACAGTACACCCTTTATAGTTGGCCGGGTGGCTTCCTTGGCATAGAGCGCATTTTGCTGGAGTGTCTGGAGATTTCTTGCATACAGAAGTGCTATGTGTTGCACCGCATTTAACACAATTATATGGTCTATTGCAGTACGTTTTAGTATGGCCATAATTCTGACAGCGCATACATTGCGGTATACTATTTTTAGTTCTGGGCGGTTCAATGATAACTTTTATGTTAGATACTCTACATCAAATATCTTTTTATTATTCTCGTTTGGCTCCAAATTTACCATAAATAGCGGCAGTGGCAGTTTAGTTGTTCTGTGTCTTATATTTATGATGTTACGTACTTTATGTCCCAGAGCTGCTAGCTCTTCCGTTATTAGTTTAGTTGGTATAGTGTGGTGAAGGTTGCGAATAGCAATTCTGTATGCCCTTTCTTCCTTAATTTGATAAGTATGGTGCACTATATTCTCGTTTCTAAGGTGTGTCGTAAGTTTCCGATAAGCATCTATAGTTCGGGCATTGACTTTGACCACATTGTTGGCCAGTGCTACTGTATAGTATTGCTCTTTCTCGATAACGTTCGTGAATTCGTTAATCTTCTCGTCATAATTATTAACTCCATAAATGTATATCGGTGGAGGTTTGGGGATTTTTGGGGGTGAGTTACTGGGAATTGTTTCAGGGTTGTTATCACTTCTTATTTGCGAGAATATATCAAATCTGTTAGAAGTCAAGGTTTGACTAGCTTGTTGTGAGTTAAGTGTTGTCTGTCAATTTCTTCTCCTTTTCTTAGCAGTCGTTTGCCAGCTGTGTTTTGGGGTTGGGTTATTCTGATCGTCATAATTAGGGCAGTCGGTTAAACTTGCATCGTCTTCGTAATCTGTTTTGTCGTCTTGTTCGTCAGTATTGCCGGTATTTTCAGAATTATATGTTTGTTGACTTGTAATCGCTTGCATCTCCTGGGGGAATGTATTTGTGTACGGATTTATTGTGTGGGAGGGGGGCGGCAGTAAGGTTTGATTTTGAGGTGCGTTTACAAATTGCGGGGTTGTTTGAAGTCTGTATAGGTCTTGCTGTTGTACATGCGGAAAATTTTGCATGTTGGGAAAGTTAAATGTGTAGCCATAATTTTCTCGAGGGGTTTGAGCATTGAATGTTGTGCCGGGTGGACCGGGAGGACCCGGACCGCACCCGTTTCCAATAATTGGAAACATGAGTTAACAGCTTACGTATATTAGAATATGTATGTTTATACGTACAGTTTAATTAAATTGATAAATATATAAATTTGCCTGACCTTAAGCAAGGCTACGGCTGCGGCTCCGCCATTGTGATAACTCAGGTATAGCTCGGCACGCACGTCTGCTCTGCTTGAAGGCACTAAAGCGAATCAGAAATCATAGCCACGCATTTAGAACAGGTCTTTATGTCTAACCAAGTTAAAACTGATCCCATCCCCCATACCCAAATACACCATACAAAACCTCCACTAGCACAATATTGTAGACATAATCGCTACATCATTACAAAAACAGGTTCTGACTTAATTAACAACGAAATACTAAAACACCTATTTAATAAATCATTAGAATGTTCAACTGCTATATGAAATTTGGATTCTCTTTTAGCGATCGAGTATTTCTTGTTCGGAGAAGATATTTTCAGTAAACTAAAACGTGTGTTTTGTTGACAATCGACAGGACAATATTGTTTTAAATTTTAAAACAAAAATTAAAGCGTGCATGTCATGAAAAAGAAAAGAGCGAGGCAATCTAGAATTGTAAAAGGATTTGAAATGTAAGTCTTTCCTAAAAAACAGCTGGTTGTTAACAACGTGGATGAGAAAATAAAAAATCAAACAATATTATGCACAAAAGTTCTTATTGAAGGGGGAAAACTGCACTTAAGACGAGAAGGTGAAACCTCAAAATATCCATTGGATCTGACAGAATCTGTCTAATATGTATATCGTTATGAGTACTAAATCTCTATGATATTAGTAGAGTTGGTGAGCAGCATATAAAACATTATATTTCTTTATTTTTTTAAAAGAGGCCTTAAAAGTGATTATGAACAACTACGTCAATCTACTGGAAACAGTTGTGAAGCTTTAGATAAATAATTTCAAAGCAAGAAGACATAACAATGACTGTACAATAGCTTACACTATTATTGGTTTTTTGATTCGTTTTTCTTGTCTACCTCGATTGCTATGGATGAAGCATGATAGAAACATTGCCACACTTTAAAATTCCTTATTGTAAAAGTGAAAAATGTTGTATAAATAAATAGAATATTAATGTATTAAGAAAACAATAACTAAAAAGATAAAAAATAAGTAAAAGATTAACCATACAAGAAAATCATAAATGATGCCAGCAGAAGGATAAAAAAGAAAAAACACAAAGTATGTAAATAGAAGAATACCAATAATTTAAACATTATTTGTATATTTTATTAGTTTATTATAATAGTAAATTATAATACATTATTATTATCAGTTATATACTATAACAAACATGCTATTGTTTAATTTATTTTAAATGTTTCAATACATACATGTTTTTTTGATAAGATCAAAGTTTACAAGTTTTTTTTTTATATTAACTACCCAAAATAAGGTATACCTCGATTGGTTTACTTTAGAGTTTTAGTAATAGACAGGTATTATATAATATTATATAATACAAGCAAGATATGGCTAATTCGTTTAATTATATGAATACAAATGTAAGGTGACGTAATAATTTCGTATAATTGCGCAGTTCTAAATTAAACCATTTTCTATAAAGTGGGAAATTAAGTGTTTTGTTCTTTCACTGTAAACTTGGTTGTTATAAATTTCATAACTAAATGCATTTTCTATACCTTGTCCAGACTCCACGACATTTGTCAAATCGACTACTTCATCTTTTTCACTCAACATGATGTGTATGAGAGTTAACGCCATGTATAATCCAAATTTTGCAAATTGCTTCCACTGTTCCTGTAATACGGTGTAGGGAAATACTTTATCAGGATCGCTACCAAGCTTACGCAAGCGTTTAGAAAGAGCGCTATAATAAAATTGCAAGTACTCTTGGGCTTGGTCTATGATCTCCATTGAACTGCAAACGAAGAAGAAGTAGGCCAAATCCAATGTGCATGGGCCTACTCTGGACATTTGGAAATCCAAAAGGCGCACATCGACAGGTTTATTCGAGACGCTTCCATCCTGAAATTTAAAAATGTAGTAAATATGTTTTTTACTTTGAAACATATGGTTTTAAAGATATACCTAGGCACAGTCGTAAACAGATAGAGTAGGATAAAGGGGAGGAATAGTATGGTTACAGATATGCATTGGATTTGGATTAGATTATATCAAAACGAAATCCACTTGCCACTTGTAGTTTTGAGACAAGAAACTTTTAGAAATGTGTAATTTGCTTTAGTTTTTTCTACTTCCTGTGGCTACTTTATTTTGGTTTCTGATGGTTTTTTATTTGATGTTTATGGTGGTATAAAAAATGTTATTTATGTTTTTGTTCTGTTAACATTTTTTTAACTTGGAATTTACTGTTAAGCTTTCAAACTTTACTACAATTTTCTTTTTCTTTATAGAACGCTTGGAAAAAGATAATGAATAGTAATTCGATCTACTATTTCATTTTTACAATTTATGTATTTGGCATGTATGCAGCAATTTGTTTTCAACTTTTTAGGCATTTTTCTTCATTCTATAATGCTCTTATTGACAATTATAAGTATTCAAACTGTTCACCCCTATATTTTGTCAGTTTTATATTTGTTATCTTTTTGGGGGATTTCTCTGTTACGAATTTTATTTAGGATTTTATTCATTTTCTGTTCTCTTCTTGATCGGTTTCCTTATTATATTTGTTATTGTTTTATCTGGTGCATTTTAATTATTTTACCTTAGTCCTTTTAATACTTTTATTAGAACGTAAAGAAAGTTCCATAGTACTTGCAAAAAATATGATTTCTATACGCAAATTAATATCAAAAATAATAATTATTCTAGAAAATAGGGCTCCTAATTATTAATTACATTTATTAACACTCTGTGCGTTGCTCAATCGGTTTATAGTACAAATCTGTCAATTTTAAAAAAGAATTTCTGACATGCTTCTTCGCATTTATTAAACAACTTAAATCAGGGGACGTAAATCGGAGCTGTAAGCTAGATGTGGTGTATTCACAATTCCATCCAGTCTAGAAGTTTGATTCGTGGTTGTTGTGGTACGAAGAGTCGGTGCCTTGTCTTTTTGAGGAAGAACTTTTTACAGTTGATAACACTCAGTTAAAAATTCTATAAGCATGTTCCTGTTGTTCGCTATAAAGCTATGTATTTAGGGCTTTACCACTTTAAACCAAATCCAAAACTAGTGATTCAGTGAATTTTCAAGCAGTTAACAACAAATATCAATTTGCTTATCCGCTTGTGGTTCAGTTTGTAAGGATCTTGTCTTGGCTTCTTGTTTTACAAAGTCAAGTTGACGCAAATAATTCCGGACACTCATGTGCGAGATGCCAAATTGTGATAATCTGAAAGTGCTTAATGAAGGAATTCAAGCAGTTTGCAGGTGTCTTTTATCTAAAAAAAAATGTTTACTCAAAACTTAGTTGATTTTTAAGGCTGAAATCTCTAAAATTTACATTTATTGTTTATAATATTTTTTCACAACTTCCTCGCTAGTAGGATCTACTGTTCAAATCATATTTAGAAGACAAATTTTTTCAAATCAAATTAAGTGGCAGTTACGGTTTGATTCAGCCCTCTCCAGCAAGTATATGTTCTGCCGTTAATTCACCTTATATCAAAAATATTATTACTGGTACATTTGCCGACGAGTGACCATGCTGTCATTTCATAAAGATCCAGCTACAAGAGTTTGGAAGACCTTCAGGAATATACAGCAGTATGGCAAATTAAAGTTAATTAAATAAATTAACATCAATCACTTTTACAACCAAGAAAATAAATTCCCTCTAATTAACACTTAACAGAGCTGTTATACATCCTAAAATGTATATCAGGCATCTAGGCTTGCATCTAGATTGCAAACTAACGTGGAAGAAATACATTAAATACAAACGAAAGCAGCTCTATATGAAAGTAAGGAAGATGCACTGGTTATTCAGGTAAAAATCTAGATATAGATTAAAAATCGAAAAAGAATAAAGTAAACCTACAAGATAGTAATCAAGCATCTACATCGCACAATGGACATTACAGCTATTAAATGAGAACTTACATCGCTGGGGCACAAGGTCAAGAATATTAGCAGCGCTAAATAAAAACAGACTAAGGAAACACTGAATATGTACTTTGTGGATATAGCCAATAATAATAAAGACATTTAATAAATTCAGAATATGTAAAACTGTATAGTACAAAATAAAACGACCCAGAAAAGATAAAAACATAATACAATGTATACGCCAGTTGTATGGTTACACAAGAACTTATTGTAACAGGTCAAATACGCGCGTAAAATGTAGAAGATCGCATAATATTACTATCTGTAAAAAAAAAACACCCCAACCACTTGTGCCTTTTGTAATGGACCCCACGTTGCAAACTATAAGGGATGTGAATACTATCATCGCTTTTTCTTCTTCTGTAATACCGTCTTTATTTATAGGTTGGCGATCACCTCGTTAATTTGTTTTCTGTCACTCGCAGCTCGGAAAAATTGTTCGGCGTTCATTCCAGCCCATAATTTTATGTTTTCCACTCCTCTTCTTCCGCCAAGTTTTCCTTAAATTGTTGGGTGAGGTAGTCTGTATTTCTTATTTCGGAGGATACGTCTAAAGTACGCAGTTTTTTTTTAATTTATAATGGTTCTTACTAATTCTCTATTTTTGCCTACTCTTCTTAATACGCCGGCATTACTTTATCAGTACAAGAAATATTTAATATTCTTCTTATTGTTCACATTTATTACTATTACTATTACTATTAGTTTCATTTTTGTTTTATCTTTTCACCGCTTGTACAAACGCAATCCATCTAGTAATAATCCCACTATTCTAAAACACACTTATCCTTTAACCACCATCAGATTAAAACTTTACCTAACTTACCCCACCAAAGACTGAGTTTCGCGAATGCGGTCAAAAGTGACATGAACAGCTCTCTACAAACAATGGACGGTGGTAGTAACCAAAACATTAGTGCCATGCTGAACAAATATCTCGAAGATTTCAAAAATATGTTCAATCAGCTCACACAACAAAATAGTAAGGTGTTAACTATGCTGGCAACACTCTTAAATAAAATAGCACAAGAATGGCCAAGTTCTTATGAACAGCACTTTGAAACGTCAATGGAATGAGCCAACATGAGGAAGAAATAAAATTATTTTCAAATCATAACCCAACTGATATTCTATTAATAAACAAAACTCACTTCACAGAACTTAACTATTTTAATATTTCATTTTACAAACTCTATTGCACAAATTATCCCAATGGTACTACTACTCATGGAGGAATTGCTATAATTATAAAAAAAACAACCCAACATCACGAATTGCTAAAATATGAAGAATGCAATCTTAACGGCGTAGCCGTTTCTGCACCTTATCAAATCGAAAGCGAACACTTCGGAGCTTATTTTCAAACCTTAGGCACTAAATTTGTAGCATAAGATGACTATAACAGCAAAAATATGTTATGGGGTTTACAACTGACCACAACTAGGGGCAGATTACTAGCACAAGCCCTTTCAAAAGCACGATACTCCTTTATTGCAACTGGTACCTCAACATGCTGGCCAACTGATCCTGCCAAAATCCCAGATCTACTGGAGTTCTTTGTAATATATGTAACTTTTTCAGCATACGTAAAAGTGGAGGCAAGCTCCGGTTCAGTGATCGAGCGTTCATCCATAATTGCAACAATAACTACCAGGATCTGTTCAAAGAAATACAACCTTAAATTACATAATAATAATACAAACTAAGACGCATATCGCTATTTAAAAGAAAATCTCAACCTCAGAATTTGTCAAAAGTGCCCAGAAGATATAGAGGAAGCAAAAAATTAACCCTTGTAAAAATAAAGTCAGCGGCCATACAAGCTATACCACCATAGAAATCAAAAAAAGATGCGACTACATTCCTTTGGGAATAAAAAACTAATAGTAGAAAAGCACAAGGCAAGAGACAGCGTAGTCGAAGGCCAGCTGACAAAACAAACTTCAATTGATTAAGTAACAGACTAAAGGTAAAACTAAAAAAAATTGAGAGATAAATCATTTAACACCTAGATGACTAACCTAAGTAGGTACGACCACAGCATTTAAAAATCTATAAAGAATATAAATAAGCCCACAACAACAATTTCTCCAATCCGAGTAACCACCCAGTTCTTGGATCTTGAGCAAAAAGTGATAAGCAGGAAACAGATTTGTTTACAGACCATTTTGTTAAAGTATTTGTCCACATTGAACATTCAGATATAGAAATCGAAGAATTATTAAAGCAGCCAATTGATAATACACACAATATCACACTAGTAACATCCGAGGAATTTTAAGATAAAATTAAACTGTTAAACATCTCAAAATCATCTGGAATTGACCTCATAATAGGAATAGTGTTAAAAAATAGTAATTTTGACGTATTTATTTAACGCCATTAGTTATGATTGGCTTAAGCACTAGAAAATAGTCCAAATTATCATGATTCTAAAGCCTGGTAAGGATCAACCGAATGTGACCTCACATAGACTGACAAGGCCGCTTTTTGTCGTCATTAAGATCTGGGAGAAATGGTTCCCCGAAGAATTAAAAACGATTTATTTACCAATAACCAATTTGGATTTCGTGACGCACACTCGACAATCCAACAATGCCACCGTATGGCGCGAATCATAAATGAGGCATTAGAAGAAAAAACCTTTTACCCTCCAAAAAGAACAATGTCCAGCTTTAAAAACTAATAACAAAGTAATACTACACGTTGAAAAAGTCAGATGCCTTGGATTAATCCTCGATAGTCAACTAATTCGAAAGAGACAAATTGCCAAAAAGTGAAAATAAATCGATATATAAGCACAAAAGTTTAACTGATTAATAGGACGAAAATCAAAACAAGTTGTTCATCTACAAGGCCATTATCAAGTTTATTTGGACGTATGGAATTAAGATACGCCCCATAGATATTAAGTAAAACTATAGGGGTACCACCACAGGGTGCAATCCGTATCATGTCGTACAATTATGATTGTATATTATTTTCTGTGTACACATATAATTATGTCATAAAATTAGCTTATGGAATGTAAATTCTGAATTCTGATCAAACATAGAAAAAAGTTATCTCGCAGAGGAGTGACATCCATTAGCCAGCGTGGTTTTACGATATAACCCCATTAGACTTTTTCTTTTTGTATTCTTTTAAGGAATGCGTTTATATCATCAAACCTGCTATAATTGGGGGTAAAGTAGAACATGAGATGCGTAATCGGTAAAATTTATGGGAAAATATTGTGGAAAACTTCGCTAAAGAAATGATTGTATGTCAGCAAAGTCATTGAGGCATTTGACTAACATTAAAATCCATACGTTACTGATAAATCAGTACTTTATATTGATAACAATAAAATTTGTGTTGTTCCAATATTTTGTATTTTATTAAGGAAAAACAACCTAACGTTCAATTTTAATCATCCTACACATTTTATTTAACTTTGATTTAGGAAGTTTGGATCTTCTCTCAATGTATAGTTATAGTAGTGTCTTATCTAAATTTTGTGCTTAAATTACAGATATGTTGTTAAAATACTCAGAATTTTATTCTGTATCTTGGTAGCTTACTAGACCTAAAAATCTGTTTCTAAACCCAACTCATTATCCGTCACATACTTGAGAATTGGACAGCTTTAAATAATTTATTTCTCTCTGTCCCAGAATTCTCTAACTTTTTTTATTATTTACTCTTTTTGTTCAAAATAGATTTCACGCAGTTCTTTAACCTTCAAAATTATGTTAGCTGGCCAAAAAAATAACAAGTTTCTTGATGTACAATAGGTCCTGGTGGAAACTTTATGCAGGTGATCTGTTTCGTTGGACTGAAAGTTCATAAGACCACTAAATTTGCCTGTCATTCAGCAATACAACTTGCAATGTGCCTTCAATCCACCTTATTCGGAATCATTTTTATTCACTACGGAAATATAATCCCCCGCCTCGAAATGTTGATTGCGATTAGATTGTTTTTACTCACCTGTATAACCTTAAAAATCCATAGGTTTTGTATAACAATACAATGTATTTTTTAATGGCTTATTTTTTTTAAATTTTTGTATTGCATTGTTTTTAAAGCTATAGTAAAGAAAGAGCAGTCGCTTGGCGTAAATTTAAGAGACAAACTGGAAAATAAACCTTTGTCAATAAATCGCAAATGGGGGAGGTGACAGACATCAATTTGTTTAAAATTTTACGATTTGTTCAAAATTCACAAAAAGTAAAAAAGGCAGGTGATTCATAAAAACAATAAATTTTTCAAGATAACCACTGGTTATCTTAAAAGAATCTTTAAAAAATAACATCCAATCAAATTTGACCAAAAAAAGGCGAAGACAATGCAAAATTAAATCTTGCCCAAATTTTACATCTAAATTATGATAGATTAATCATAGAATTTATTAAATTTAAATTTTGGATACCATTCTATAATAATATAAATAAAAGACATATGTTTAATATTATACCAAAATAAATAGAATTTTCTGCTTTAAGTACCAGTTTTGTAAATCAGTTATACTTACATTATATTTAAACATCATGTTGTTGGTCCAGCTGTCTCCATGTAGAACAACAGAATACTCGTCAACGGAGTGCAACATTTTATCCAGAAAATTATCAAAATCTCCAGCAAACCTTTTGTATACTTCCAAATCGATTGGATCGTCCAAAATTTCCATAGCTTTTTCAGTGCGGTTTTTCATTGGCTTACTCAGATTATAATTTTTTAGTAAATGTACAAGAATGTCATCCAGCGATCCAATTAGATTGGAGAACTGAGAAGCCTTTTGATCTCGCATCGCCAGGGATATTGCGTGGAAGTGTGCATATTTTGTAATCACCAGCTTGACATGCTCATCGTCCATTGGCACTCGGCGTTCGTGCATACGAAAACCACTATTTGTCATATTCTCCAAAATTATTATTTCCTTTAGGTTCAGTAGTTGTCCACCGTAGAAATTGGGAGCAAAGACGGATATTTCAGAATCTCTTTGTTTCTCAAATTCTTCAAAACTGGTAAATATAGTGTCGTAGATGTAAAATTCTCTGTCGAATAGCAACTGTATAGGTATTTTAGTCCTCAGTTGCTCACTCTGAGAAGCCTTTTTTACTACGACGCACAACTCTTTTTCTGCTCCATTTTCAATTTTTCCCAAAATCTTAGCTTGCAAAATGCTCCCGAGGTATCCGTCCCCTTTTTTGGAGCCTTCGTATAAGTCAATCTTGTCAATGTATAAATTTCTTTTTGCAACAATACTTGCAATTGCATTTCTAACTTCGTTGTCATAATCTTTATATATCTCGTTCATTTTAACAACAAGCAACTTTATAGGTTCGGGCAAAGTATTAAACTGAAACGCATTCATATGTTTTGGCTGGGTTTACTATCAATCAATGGATACTAATTTATATATAGTGCTAGGTTATCACAATAATTTAAAGTTAACAATGTTATTAAAAAATATATGCAAACTTAAAAAATATAATTAATCTTTATATGTAATTTAGTATTTTATGTAGAAAAACAATGTAATAATATAAAACACACGGGGTGTTTAGAGAGTTTTGCGCATTTTTTATATACCATAAAATTATTGCTGTATTGCACAAAGTATATAAGTTCTTCATAATTTTAGCCCACCTTTTAAAAAATTTAAGAATGGTAATTCTATGAAACGTCGTTAGTTTGAAGGCGAAAAATTGTCTGTGGTTTTTGACAATACCGATGCTACTAAGTGATGCTTCAAAATTTTTTGAGTTTAAAAAAATAGTTTCAAAACCTTTGTTGTAGAAATGATTTGTGTGGTTTTTAATTGGCTATAATACAAATGCGAAATGATCGTTTTAATGTGTCTAAAAAGCTCATAATACGAGGTGCATTCAAGTTATAACACTTCCGAATTTTTTTCTCAGGACTGAGAACAGATAGAAACATGCGGTTTATTTCAAAAGACGCGCGCACTTCTTGCAAATATGTGACAGAAATGGCAGCACTGCACGGCATACAGGACTTTAGCGACAGCAGCAAGAGGGGGCTGTTTTTGATACTTAAAGTTACGACGTGTTCATTAGAAGAACAGCGTGTAATCGTTCTTTATTTGCATGGTGTGACACCGATTGAAATTCATCGCCAGTTAAGTGAGACATGTTGTAATGGTGTTATGGATGTGTTTAATGTGCGTTTGTTAGTGAAACAGTTCAAAGAAGGCAGAACGTCGTGTGACAACAAATTAAGATAATCTCTGCCTCGCACCAGACGGTCTGACGACATAATCAAGCGAATGGAGAAACTAGTTTTGGAGAATCGCCGCATGAGTGCAGAACACATCGCCTCTAAAGTTGGCATTTTGGTAAGATCTGTGCACACAATCCTGCATGAAGACCTGAAAATGCAGAAAAGTGTTCTCTAGGTGGGTGCCACGAATGCTGACAACTTTGAAGTGATTGCCTACTTACCTGACCTGGCTTCTAGCAATTTTTGGCTCTTCCCAACGATGAAAGACACTGTCTGTGGTCACAAATTCACTAGTCGTGCCGTTATTGCATCAGCGATTTTCCAGTGAGCTAAACACACCCCTAAAGAAGCGTTTGCAGCGGCTATGGAATCGTGGCGTCGACGTTGTGATAAATATTTACGGCTGTAGAAAGATTACCTCGAGAACACAAGTGTCACAGTTTTCCTGTGATTAGTTAGTGAGAAAAAAAAAATCGGTGATGTTATAACTTGAATGCATCTCGTAGATAATGATTTTGCGGTCTCATTAAAATTCACTTAAATAATTATTTGGTTTTCTTGTTAGTCTTCGTAATTTGTAACAGCCTAAGATTAGCATCTTTTCCTACATTGTTATAAATTATTTATTTATTTCTTCTTATTTTCTTTGTTGCAGATACAATATAAACGTAAACAGTTTGTATGGGTCTCATACATCATAACACAAGTGCATCACAACTTATCTAAATGTTATTGCTAATTGCTATTTTGAGGTTTGACTTAATTTTTATTTTTATAAGGTCACCATATTTAATGGAAAAGGATTTCCAAGACGATTTGCATTGATTGAACTAACGTATGCTGTGTGCAATTGGCATATAATTTTAGAATTGTTGATGCACCAACACTGTTTTTTTGTGCATTTTTCAGTGCCTATACGTTTGAGGAATAGAATTATATGCTAGAATTTTAACTTTATGTTTAAGCCGTATAAAAAATACCATATATATTCTAATAGAAACCCCAAGGTTTCTTTAACAAACAGGATAATAGGCCAAGAGTACCAGAATCCGGCATTTTTTTTATAATTTGGTATGCTCTCAACTGTTATTCTATAACAGTTATATTGGGGCTAATGCAGTAAGCGTCTGGTCAAGAGCGAATGCTTCTCTGTCCAGGAACCCAGCATGCGGGGGAGTTCGAATCTCGCTGAAAACCCATAGATGTATGTGACGTCCTAGAATTTAAGTTGCATGTCAGTATGCACAATAAACATCTGAGACTGCAGAACTACTAAGTGTGCCTAAAAAAACATGTCCTACACACATAAAAATAATAAAAGATAAAAATACAAGCAAATGTAATTTCGCTAATTTTGTTTGTCATCCGACTTAGATAAAATAATATCGTTCTTGTTTTTAAAATCTATGTTTATTTTCGGTTTTTCTACCATAATTTGCATTTAAGATCATTTTT
This sequence comes from Sinelater perroti, assembly GCA_036346155.1. NCBI lineage: Eukaryota > Metazoa > Arthropoda > Insecta > Coleoptera > Elateridae > Sinelater > Sinelater perroti. The sequence continues at coordinate 3,782,191 of JARFIY010000276.1, forward strand.
AATATCTTTTTATTAAGAGCTTTAGATTACTAGTATCCAAAGTAATGTCATACAACGTAAAGGTACTTTAAAGTTTCTGCATCTAGCTGTCGAAAAAATAATAAACGACACCGGGTGCTTGTACCTAGTAAAAAAATACGTGTACAAAGATGCTTAATTATAATTTTATTATTACATTAAATTGAAGGTTAAGCGGGCACGCGATCGTGTGAGACATGAAAATATGCAATGGCACTAAATCACTTGTTTTTACGAGCTTTATCACACCAAATTTTCACGAGCTAACACCAAATCGAAAGTTAACAACTGGCTGCACGAAGGCAGCAGAGTACAAAAAGTCCGGCGAATCGAATAGTAATAATTTTCGGGTATTTTAAAAGTGGTTTAAAGATCGTAATAAACAAGCGCAAGCGGTCAAGAGAGGCGAGAGGCTCACAAATTCGGAGCATCAGCCTGAGCTGAGATTAGAAGCGACAACAAGTGTTTACTTTTAGTATTAATACGCCCAAAATTACAAAACAACGTAAACAGAAGGAAATAATTAAATAAATGTCAGAGGGGCGTAGCAGTGTCGGTGAAATAGCGGAACTCTATAAAAGAAAAAGACAACAAAAATCAGCCTGAAGAGGAAGCCGAGTCATTTAAGAGAAACAAGAAAATTAAACTCTCTGGAGAGAACGGAGAGGAGGAGAAGCCAATCATGGAAAAGCTGGAAAAACTTATAATTGGGCTATCTTTCCAGATCCAGGAAATAAAGACAGACACCAGTAGCACAAATAAGGCCATAAAAAGCATCAATGACCAGGTGGAAAAATAGGGCAAAGAAATATGAGCCATAAAAGAAGAAGTCCAGAAGAAATAAGTCGAATTGGAGAAGGAAAAATCAGAACTCAAAAGTGAAATTGTAAAATTGAAGAAGAAAAGGGGTAAAAAGTAAAAACGAAAAATTGTTAATTAAAGAAAAGGAGATAAAGGAAAGATGGTAAGAACATCTCACCGAGCTCCTGGAAGCACAAGCTTTCCAAGTTGTGAGACCACACAAAGAAGACAGGGGTCAACAAGAAAATGAGAAATCAGATCACCAGGGAACAGAAAAGATGCAGACAATAGAAATAGAAGAGGCAATACAAAAACTTAAGATCGAAAAAGCAGCAGACAAAGGCGGGATAAAGCCGGAAATGATAAAACACACGGGGAAAAAAGGCTTTACGCTGCTACATAAAATAATCAACGCAACATGGAAAACAAAAACAGTACCCAAAGACTGGAAACTGATCGTCATTATCTCAATATATAAAAAAGATCACTGTTCCAATTGCGATAATTATCGGAAAATATCCTTACTAAGCGTAGTCGGAAAAATATATGAACGGATAGTCGAGAAGCGACTCAGAACAAACATAGAAGATACAATAAGTGACAAGCAGGCAGGATTCAGATCCGGACGAGGTGCGCAAGATTGGACTTTCAGCCTGAGACAAATCCAGGAAAAAATATTGCAACAATAGATATTGCGCAATAGACTTGGCAAAGGCGTTTGATAGCGTAGAAAGAGGAAATGTGGGAAACCTTTTAGAGGCGATAAAAATCATTTACGATGAAACAAGAAATCTAGTTCGAGTAAGTGGAATACATACAGAGGAATTCATAATCGACAGAGGAGTTAGACAGGGAGGTATACTCAGCTCACTGCTGTTTATTACAATAATGGACAAAATTTCCAAACAAGTGGATGATAAGGTAAAAGGAACAGCAGTGGGAGTGAGAAACCTAAAAGCAGTGAATGTCAAAAAATTGATGTACGCAGATGACTTAATATTGTTCGCAAATAAAAAAACAAAACTTCAGGAAACCATCATAGCTTGGAAGGATGCTACTGAAAAATTTAAAATGGCAATAAATATCAGCAAAACGGAAGTAATGGCGATAGCGAGAAAATCAGGGGAGATAGCGATACAGATTAAAAATAAAAGACTAAAAGAAACAAATGAGCTAAAATACTTGCGAGCAATATTAGAAGAACAAGGAAGTTTGGAAGGCGAAGTGAATAATAGAATAAGTGCGTTAACTATACTTATTGGGGGCTCTAAACCGTCCGTTCATAATAAAAAAGGAAGTATCCAAGAAAACTAAAATATAAAAGATTTTAATACACTGTTCGTACCTACACTAATTTACGGCTGTGAATTCTGGGTTCTAACACCGACAAAAGAGCAAGATTCAAGCCTGCAAAATGCAATTTTTAAGGAAAGTGGCTGGAGTCAAGAGATATTAGACAAAATACGAAACGACGAGATCAGAAATAGCTTAAAGGTAGAACAGATACACTCAAAAAACAGCAACGCAGATAGTTCGAACACCTTGTAGAAATGGCAACAGATAGGAAGGTAAAGGAACTTTGGGAAATGGGATCGGTTAAAAAGCGAACAAAAGGTTGACCAAAGAAAGCATGGAACGGAGTGACAGCAAAAATAGTGCAGAAAAAAAAGAAGTGACTAGAAACACGTTCTGACAACAGCAAAAGAGAGAAAGAGTTTGAAAATGTTCTGCAAGTAATACCCAGCTAACTCTCGACACCCACCGGGTAAATGAGGGAACCGATGAAGTAAGTATTAAATTAAATTATCTCTTGCAATACGAATAATGAATGTAATTGCACCACATGCTGTACTAAACGCGTGGAAAAGAATTGATTGTTCATCGAACTTCAGTCACTAGCAGGTAGTATTATTTAGATAAAAGAAGTCAATTTAAAGACTACATACTAACTCAAATCTTCGAAATTGAGCAGACACTAGTCTATATATTTTTGATATTCTTTAGTTGTAACAACGAACACGGTATGAAGCAAATTGCGTCCTATTGAAAGTTAAACAATTTATTAACTTGCACTTGCCGTCATTTTGCACTTTCCTCGCAGTACCATTTTCGACCACCCTTTTCTGTTATAGCTGACTATGGTTAATTCAGATCATTAAAATCGGTTGCTTCTTCGATTCACAGTGTGTGTTGTTCCTTGGAGCTTTAATATGTATAAAATCAGGAAAGTCGTCTCTACATCCTACTTGATGAGTAGGAAAAGAATTTTTCTAAAGTCTTAAGTCCAAGATATAACAATATTTTCTAAAATATCATTAGGGTATATATTTTATTTAATTTAACTTTTTGGTAAAAAAATAAAAGACGGTTTACTTGCAGAACAAATTACATTTCATAATAAATACCACAGACGCTGCTTAGCTGCATTAGATGGCCTCGAAGATCCAAGCGATTACAACCTACCGTTTGGTTATTTTAAGCCTACTTAATTGTAAAAACTTTCTGGCCTTTGAAATGAAGATTCGCCAATTTGCCTGCATCTGCAAGATCTTCAATATGATTCTTTGCTATCAAGTATTTTTTTTTTGGTTAATACCAACTTCTTTTGTATTCTTTTTATTGAAACTCTTAGATATTGCTAAATTCTGTTTTAGATAATGTTGTGGTGCGTAAGGCTTATGAACAGAGAGTTTTTTATCTCCCATTTTCTCTTCATATATACTCAAGCTCAAAAAGTCGTTTCACAGTCTTCTAAATTATTTGATGAGCAACATCTAGGTTGTGAACAATTGTCGCATTATACTTTTTAATAGTTTGATAATAACATTGCGGCTGACGGTTTTCAATGATATATTAATAAACAAGACAAACAAAACTAAAGCTATAGCAACAAGTTATTTAAGTTAATAATACAACTTGTTTAAATTTGTCTACTTGAATTACAATTGTGCTCATATTAAATTTATTTGTTTTTTTTTTGTCTCTTCATGACGGTATCAATAGGTATTCGAATATAGAAAAACGTTCCTTTAAAGTAAAGCTTTCTACAGATTTTTGCAGATATCGTTCTCAGCATATTATATACCACAAGGATCATTAATGTGTTAACTTTTAGGCAAATATAGAGATATTTAAGTTTTTTTCTTAGTTCTTCTGGGTATTTCTCAGTAAGCGTTGTTTTCCTCTTCAATTAAAAGGAATTGTTTGTGGAAACATATTAAGCTTTAATTTATCTTGAATAATATCAAAAAACCATGTATAGCTTTTTACATTAAAATACATACACAGTGATATACTTAATATACAACCTTTGCCAAAAAAGTTTCAGAATAAAAAATAATATATTTAACTTATTAATTAAGAAAATTTTTACATTAAATTTAGATTTTTCTAAATCGTTGCCTAAAGGAGGATGGGCAAATTTGGGTACTCAGACGAAACCTATGTCAATCGAAAGCTCTAAGTATTCTGAACAATAGTATCTAAGGAACTTATTACAACCTCTCTGAACAAAGTCATAGGTTTTAGAGATCAGGAGAAATAGACCATAGCGCCGGTACGGAGAGTTGTACAAAAATGATCTCGGTGTCTAATGATAGGGGACAGTCTGCTCTAATAGGATTTATCGCGATCACACCCTAAAACTAAATCTGGCCTTAGCTATTGGCCTTAGAACCTGACCTGACATAGTGGGACTACAAAGTGTCGCAAGATGCTAAATGAGGAGGGAAAGCAAAAAAAATATCCAAGAATATAAAATCAATAGAATCACTGAAGAAAAGCAACGATCGTTTGTAAAGTAAGTTATAATTGTTTACAGTTCTTTTTACGCGGGCAGGGGGGGAATCTTGCATTAAACCTTTTGCCATTTGAAATTTTTTGCTCCATTCAAAGATGCCACTGCTCATTAATACCTCACCACTTTAACTTGCTGTATTATATTCTCTAGTTCATATGGGTATTCTCTACTACGTATAACTCTTAACTATATGCGTCAACCAATCAAACAGTAGGTTGCTCCGCCACAGCTCTGCCATCTAGTGAGTTTACTAAAAATACGTTTAGGGTTATGTTTGTTTAGGACACATATAGGTGAATAAATAACATTTACTTCTGGTGTTACAATAACATAGAATTAAAAAGCTAACTAACTTTTCTGACAAGGTTGTATAATCTGTGTTGACATGAATTTTCTAATTTTTTTTAGTAATTGTTTTAGAATAGTTTCTAGCTACCCCGCTTAACTTGCAAAAGGCCTTTTTCTTATATGCTTTGAACCCACCCAATATTTTTTCACTGTTCCTTCTTCTAAACGTTCGTTTGTATATTCCACTACATTTAAAAGTCAGGTAGCATCGTCGTCTTTCAGCGATTTTAAAATAGCCCACACTACAATAATATGTACCCAAACTTAACCACTGCTTTAATTACTATCAAAAATAAGACTAAAAAGGGAGAATCCTCGTTTGACGTTTAGTTAGTTTGACACTTAGAAACTAAGTCATTTTTGTTCGTGGAATCGATCACTTTGTTACTTTTCTATGTTCTATATCTTTGTTATACTTTATTGAATCTTTTGTCGTTGTTTACGCTACGAAAAGCTAAGATATAACAAAATGCTATTGAGTATTTTAAAACATTTTATAAACAATACGTTTATGCGAATGCTATGTCAATGGTAACCCATTAAAAACTGCTGCACTTTTAGGTAAGCTATAGCTGGGATCTACGACTGTTACTTGTATTACGCATTAAACTGAAGTCAATAATAATGTTGAGTTTACCAATATTCTACGATATTAAGTTTTGTCTTACACTTTGTGTAAGTCTAAGTCTTATTCTCTTCCTTTCTGGATTGTAGTAAATACGCATTTTGTATCTTTTCACGTTAATAAAGGATTTGTATTTTTTTTAGTAACAGAAATAAAAAAAAACTAACATTACATAAAAAACTGCCAAATTTACTTTAATCTACATTAGTTTTATCTAATAAGACGTACATTTTTTGATGACATATTCTGGATTAACCACTATGTAAAATGTTTTTTTGTGTGCATAGAATAAGTAGGAAATGCGGCACACAATTAAATTATTCTCAACTTTAGATTAACATAAACACCTGTATTAGGAAAAATATTCTCTATGTCATATTTCAAAAAAAAATTAAAAAGGCAACAATATGGGAAGACAAATGTATTACAGCAATTAGTAAACAAAACTCAATGTTAACAGCACTAGAAATAAGAAATATGGTAAATGGATCAAAACAAGATCCACTATTAACTTCAATAGTAAAATGATTCTTAGATGAATTAAGGCTGGATGAAAAAATTCTTTAAAAAAACACTTGTCAGAAACGAAACAAAATAAAAAGACAAAATTACATCAAAAGCGGACCCTATTGGAATGGGATCAAGTCTTATGAACTAAGAAATACCTGCCAGGTTGTCGCGCACCATCTCCGATACGAGGCGATGTGGCAAGCACGGCGCCTTAGACAACCCATATTATCACCCCTTGTTAGAAGTGAACGTAGGTATGCAATTATTTTTAGTGAATTCCAGGAATGGAATCCGGGTCCGTCCGCATTGCAGTCCGCGGCTCAACCACTGGACCACTCTGGCGATACTTATTTAGACACTTGATTATATTTTCTTTCTTGTAATTTAAAATTTGTAATTAACGCAAATAACTTTAGAGAATCGTTCAAGAACCATTTTGAATTTCTCTATTCATATTGTTATTGTAGGAACAGAAATTAGTTGGTTATTGTTAAATAACTTTAGACCTAGATACTAATATTTTATTTTTAAACTCTTCTAATTTAGATTTTAGCTTTTTGAGTGATTTATTACTAATATTTTTTTACTATTTCCATGAGTTATCAGTTTCTTTATGTCCATGAAAAATTAGTGTGTTGTATTTACATTTTGTGTTTGACTTTAAATATTTAAATTATAATTAATTAGTTTTTTTACAAATTGTAGATTTGTATCAATATTGCAACTGAATGAGTTGTGTTATTTTATATTTACTCTAAAACCATTATTTTGTAATATTTGGGCATAAGTTTTGTTTAAAATTTCCCTTAGCATCTCAAAAATTTTGTTAAAGTTTTTGTGGTCAATCGTTGGTTGTGGTAAGAATGGTTACTATAATTATACATCTTTGTCTAGTTAAATGGGATGGGGATTATGTTGCAAAGGTAGTACCTTTTGGCAGGACACTCAGCTCTAACTTACTCCTCGTACCACATCCCGGGCAACTGTATTAACCTGCATGCTGAACTAAATGAAAGTAGTTATTTATGACGTATGACACAGAACGGACAGCTACCACCAGCGTCTGCCCATAGTGGAAGGCTGATTCCACAGGTTCTTTACGTGAGGGAGGAATTAATACCTTAAATTAAATTAAAAGCAAAATAAAAAATATAAGAATCTAAAAAATCCACAGTTCTAAATCTCAGCCAAGAACAGAAATAAAGACAAAAGCGAAAAGAATAAGTTGGAGAAATAACAAAGACGTAAAAGTAAGGCCTTAAGAATAGAAACATAGAACGTGAAACGGTTAACGACCAAAAGTAAAGATGAAATAATGAAAATAGAAAAAATAAATCGATATAGTTATATTAACAAAAATCAAGAAACAAAGAGGCCACAAAACATACGGGAACAACATACACCTATGAAATGGAATAGCCAAAAGCGGAAGGACAAAATGTTGAGTAACTGTATTAGTTAAAAGACATGGATAAACGTATTATAAACATGCGATAAAGAAAATGAAAGAATAATAAAAATTAATACAAAATTACATGGTCAAAATATGACGATACACTGATAGATAAGATGGAAGAGATTTTTAGTAACCGGGATAAACAAATAGATACTGTTAACAATCAGAATGAACTGATAGTGATTGAAAAGACACTTGGACAATTTGGAGAAGAGAAGGAAAATGAAAATGTAATATGACTATGCAGAGAACAAAGATAAATGATGGTCAACCCCTTTCTTTTAACATAAGAACATTCACAAATATACCATCCAACACGATGGTTCCAATCTATTATGTAAATGATAATAGTGAGGCAAGACCGGAAGATGACAATAAAAGATGTAAGCATACCGCCAACCAGAGTGCAGTTCACATCACCACATGGTTATAGAAAACTTTGTTTGCAACGACCAGAATCCAGGAAAAAACAGAATGAAGCACTAAAAAGAAATAAACTACCAAAGGTATAAGATAAAGCTATTAAGACACTGTTTGGTGCCAATAAATAATACCAAGATAGGTTAAAAATACATTTAAACGAGAAAACAATAGTGGAAAATTCAAATAAAAAATACAGGCATATAAAAATTAGCATTCACAAGGCAGTACACGAGAAGCTCTAAAAACAGAAATAAAGAAAATTAATAGAAAAGAAACGTTAAAAGTGAAACAAGTAACAGTGTATGAGGAAACATAAGTAATTTATTAAATTCAAAGAAGCCTAGAAAGTAATTTTCAGCTTAAAACAAGAAACAAAAAGCAACATATTATATTGATACATAAAAAAAGTATGTTGTCATTATGCAGGAATAAGCATATTACCAATAATAGTGAGGCTACTAGGAAGAATTATAAAAATAAAATGTAAGAGCATATGAAAAAAAGGGGGTAGTTAGAAGAGAGGGGGAACGAAAGGGAGAAAGAGAGAAAGAAAAGGGAAAAGAGGAAGAGTGTAGTAAAAGGGGTTAGAGGGGGCGAGAGAGGGGAGGAAGAGAGAGATAGAGAGAGGGAGAGATTATAGCTAAATTTTGCTATTTGCGACAATTAATTGTCATTTGGTTTTTATATTAGTTCTACATGTTTAGTTATTTTCTTTCCTTTTAAAATCATTAATCATTAATCAATATTACATATTTATGTTTGAGGTTTTTGTTAATTTTTTTATTTGAAGCAAAATTGTACGTGGTGACTATTTATTTAGTTACTAATTTCTTTAAAATAAAAGTTTTATCTTTACTAAAATTTTAATGTTGTTTTTTTAAATTTTAAATTTTTTGTAGCAAAACAGTAATTGCAATGCATATAAATTATTAAATATATACTTGGCGACACTTTCTCTGCTAACTATATATATATTTATTTATATTTACAAGAAAACATTGATAAAATTATATTCCGCAGCATATAAAAATATATTATCAATTATATATATCAAACTACAAATACGTATATTTATTTATATATAAAAAATATAGATATTATTTGAATAACAAAAACAGGTTTTTTTGGTTTTTAATTTGCTATGTAACTAACTAAGCTATAAGTATATAAAAATAAATTTAAAACCATGGGCTTTTTAAATAGGCAAGTAAACAATGATGCAGTAATAAGATTTTTATAAATCATTCATTACACAATTTACTTACAATTATAATTGTCAGAGTAATTTTAAAACTGTCTCTTCCTATTCGATAGATCTGGTATATTGCTTCGAGGCACATGAAATAGATATACTGATTTAAGTAACTCATTGATTATCCTATATAGCTGTGTACTCCTACTGTAGTAATCAAAGTAGCAGCTGGCATAGATATTCCGTTGACACAATGAAATCTTAATGGTTGAGTGTTATGTTCCCAATGAAATTCATCGAAGAATGGGTGTTGCCTATAGTATTGCTTGAGTGAAGGTCAGATGCTGATATTAAAAGTTTTAAAACTATGCCCTTTCGATATAGTAAGTAACAGAAGAGTTCTCTTTACCAGTTCTGTAGCGTTTTGGCCTACTTGGAATTGGTTTAGTGAAAACTCTTAATTTAGTTTAATTTGTTCTTCGTTTTTAAGCCTTTAAAATTGTCTAACAGCAGTATTTTCGATCGAAACGATCAAGTTGTTGTTCTGAAATGTGTAACAGTTAGTGGAAAAATTATTATTTGCTGTAGCAAAAATGTTTGGTAGTAAAAGTAAAAAAAAATAAACCTAAATATATGAGCCACGTTCTGTTAACGCATATGTTAAGTTTGAATACCATTTTTAAAATACCGTAAGAATGCATTTATTCAACTTTCCTCTCTTAATACTTAAATAGCTTGATCTTTTGTTTTGTCTGTTAATTAATGTCGCTTAAAAAATTTAAAAATGAAAAAGTTTAAGACGATTAACTTGAAAAATAAGGTGTAAGGGTTGTGAAGCAAAAACAAAGTTTCTCCGTTCAAATACTACTAACCTTTCTGCTATTTTTCTAGATGAGAATGTGGCGACTGAGCATTTGTAGCATAACTGTAACACACATTAGAATCTTAAACAGGTAATGACTTCAGAGCTGTTTGAAAACCACTGCAAACTATCATGTGAGAGGAATATGAAAAAACAAGAAATATATATAAACAATTATTTCGAGAAATGTAAATTATTTGTTATAAAAAATAGGTTTTTAAGGGTTAGAAAAACCGAAAATCAAACAGTCCCCCGTTTGGATTTCTAAGAGGGAATGACTAACAAAAACAGGAACACGTTAAAAATGCAATATTAAAACACTAATCAAGCGTGAAAAGCTTGAGAACACCAAAAAAGTGATAAAAATTAATAGACTTGATATACTAGTTAAACCTAAATGTTTAAAATGGCGAGTAAAGAATTATTAATATTATAGCAGATTTCGATGTGAAAATTACAACGATGTAAGGGTTAGACAAACAAGTAAAAGGGTATGTTCTATAGAGAGAAAGAATTATCTTAGTAAATATAACTAAAACCACAAAATACACAGTCGTTATACTTGTACATATGCCAACCACAGAACATAAAAAATAGTTCAAAGAAATGGTACACAAAGAAATAAAAGAGTTGATTAAATATGTCATAGGAAATAAGAATTTAATGGTTCTAGAAAACTGCAGAAGACTATAAGAAAATGTCGTAGGCAATTTTGAATGAGAAAACGTTTACCAGAGATCTATATGTAATACAGTCTAGTAATAGTTTCGTCTACATAAAAGCTGCCAAAAGACAAAAAAAAAGATATTAGATGGACTACATCTTAATAAAATATGGTTTAAGAACAAAGCGATCAATTTTAGAAGCTACCTAGAAGCAGATGCACTTTACTAATAATGATATGCAGTAAGATTTAAGAATACAAGAGAACATAAAAGGATAAAAACATGTTAACTAGAAAAATTACAAAACGAAACTATTAAACATATATTAGAAACAAGGATTTCAGAAGTATTGCTCCAACAACATATAATACCAGAGGAAACAGAGACATTATAGCAAATGCTAAAAAGTGCGGCGCAACAGCCAGAGTAAGAACAACCCTAAACCATAAATTACTACAAAAATTTCAAATCTAATAAGAAAAGAAATACTATTTAAAAATGACGCAATAATGTAAACATAACAAAAATAGCCAATGAAGTAAACTTTAAAATAAGCTTTTGAGATATGTGTGTACAGAAGAATGTTAAGAATAACCTGGAAAGATAAAGTAAGAAACAAAGTAGTACTGCAAAGGATGCGCAAGAATGTAGAGGTACTGCAGACATATAATGAGAAATTCAAAGTACGAGTTGTTATAATTAATAATCCAAGGCAAGATATAAGGCAAACGCAGTATTGGTAGGAGAAGAACATCGTAGCTCAAGAACTTACACCAATGGTACAACAAAAGTAACCGATCATTGTTCCGAGTTGCTGTGTCGAAGGTTCAAGTGGCCTTCATGATCGCCGACCTTCGATAAAAGAAGAAGAAGAAGAAGTAAACACATACTGTATCAAAGCAAAAATTGGATACATAAAAAGCAGATGTGGAGATATAGAATCCAATATTGCCAAAATATATGATACTGCTGACAAATATATAAAGGCGCTTTGCAGATAATCTACAATGAGATAATTGATAAAAAATGAGGAAAAACAAATCATTATGGAACCCAATGAAACAACCAACTTCCAACTTGGAATAGTGATTTAAAAGTATTATACAATGACAAAAGCAAATAATGATACTATTACAATGACGAAAACAGCGATAACGAGGAAAATGAGAACATTATGTGATCAAAATACAAGAAAAAAGTTACGGATCTAAGAAATGGAAGAGCCATCGGTGTGGACTACATACCAGAGGAAATAATTAAGAACATCGAGGAGCCAAATTATAATCTACTATATAAACTAACCTTTGCAATGTATTATATAGAACAGAAAAGGAGACTTGTATAGCACTTATAGATAGAAAAAGCTTCCGATAATATCAAATGGTCAAAACTATTCAAAATGCTATTAAAAAGGAAGAAAGACCCACTTATATTTCTTCTAAAAAGAATTGAGAGCAATAATGTCCAAGGAGTAATCACAAAAAGAACTAAAAACTACAAAAAAATGTTTGGCATGGTTATGGTTTCTCATTATTGCTGTTTAATGCTTATATACAAGATGCGCTGACTTGATTCAAAAAAAGATTAGATGGAGAAATAAAAATATAAAGATGGAAAGTAGATATGCTGATATATTCAGACGATGTAGTCGAAAACGAAGTGTATTTAGACTATAAATTGATGGATATGAACAAGGACATCAAAGACTAAAACATAAAAATAAATAAATTAAAAAGTAAGATATTGGTTTGCGATAAATCAGGTCTGTAACACGCAACAGTCTTCTTGGAAAGACAACTTCAAAACGGTGAAACGGTATTTAAAAAGATAATAGACAGGATTAGACAGACAGTATATGCATCAGATAATGAGAGGTAAGGTACAACTTAAATCACAGTTTTTTCTATTGCCACCAATTTATTTATATAATTATATGAGTTGATGTCGAACAGAATGATTTACCTACATGATAAATGCAAATATGTTTCAAACATTACTTATGCAACTATGGAAGACATTATTAGAACCGTTATTTTCTATTAGTACACGATGTTGTAGTATTTAAAATGATTTACTAATTACACCAGATACTACTCTCATATTTATTTGAATTAAAAGTAGCAATACAACCTTAGAAAATGATTTGCTTTCCCTCTACCCCACCAGTAAACGACTAAACACAACTGTAAATGACAGTAATTAAGAATTCTACTACAGAAAACGTGGTATAGATGTCTGCCACAATTGTGGACGTCAAGAGTTTTCAAACTCCGAACACGTTCTACTAACCCTAGAACCGACAACACGATGCTCCATAACATCGAACGTAAAAGCCTTCGAATTTATTTTATAGAAAATCTGTTTAATTATTAACAACTAATTATCTGTAACGTTTGACAATATTAAACTACCCAACTAGGTGTAACATTTTCGATCAAATTTACGTAAAAGCTGGTAACACATCACGGTGACTTCCTTTGGCGATACATAATAAATGGTTCCAGCAAAAATTTAAAAAAATTACAACTCAAATTAAATCAATTTTAACATATTTATATAGAGACTACAATTTATTAGCAAATTAATAGGTATATTTAAAACACCCACCTAAAAGTATAATCAATAAATATTACTATTTAAAATAATAGAAGTTTGATTTTATAGCATTAGTTTAAAGAGTACACTAAATATTTAGATTGTCAGTGTCAATCTAAATCCAACCATTTTTTAAAAAATTTGAAATGATGTGCTTTACTCTATTGTTATAGATTTCAGTGTTGGAAATTTTGTAATTAAGGCAATCACCAACGCTGTCCCCAGATTCTGCGATATTCGTCAAGTCGACCACTTCGTCCTCTTCGGTCAGCATGATGTATATGAGTGTTAACGCCATGTATAATCCGAATTTTGCAAATTGCTTCCACTGCTGCTGAAACACGTCGCGGGGAAATATTTTGGCAGGCTCGCTTCCAAATTCTAGCAGACGTTTTGACAAGGTATCGTAATAGAAGTTTAAGTACTCATCCACTTGATCTATGACCTCTCTAGACCCGCAAGTATAGAAGAAGTACGCCAAATCCAACGTCGATGGCCCCATTCTGGAGAACTGAAAATCCAGGAAGCGTAAATCCGTCGGTTTATTGGGCTCGCTTTCTTCCTAAAACAGAAAACTTTAATAACCACATGTTCTTAGAAGGACATGTAATAGTAATAGTAATGGTAAGAGAATGGAAAAGAATGCAACAGCAAATTCAAAAATCTGGTGTGAACATCACACGACTTTCCTTAACCTTTTATTATATATTATATTTACCGGGTCCATCGTTTCGGCCCTGCGCTGCTCTCGTCCCGGAACTTGTTATTTTAAAAAAGGACGAGGCGCGAGTCCAACACTCGAAAGCTAATTAAAATAGACAGTACAAGACAACAATTGACTCGTACTTAAAATTTTGCTACGTCACTGAAGGCTACCGTGCGAGCTCGGCTGCACGGCCTTCCCTATTATCGCCTGCGTGCTATTCCTCCTAGCGGCCAAGCGCTCCCACCCCGTCCTCCCGTAGTCGGCCCGGTATCTCTCCAAGCGCGCTGCGATTGGTTGTTTAATTAATATTTAATCGGCTATAACTTATTTATTTGACCTCGAATAAAAAAATTTCATTGTAATTTTTTGTTCGCCTCGTCTGATCTATACGGTAATATAAATTTCCCGAAACATTTTATGAACACCCGGTATATTAAAAATCTTGAGCTTCAATTTCTTTTCAAGTTCCTATTTTACCAACTTTTATTTTAAATTCATGTTTATCTCGTGATAGCAAATCATTTTTATTCTCATGAATTTTTTGTATCTTCAACCGTTTAGATGCGCAACCGCTTTGCGACCGATTTTGCGACCTTGCGACCAAACCACTCTGCCGATTTTTACCAAAAGCTTCGCACTGCGTCCCCTACCTACAAGTAACTTGCATACCAAATTTGAAGTCTCTAGCTTTTACGGTTCTCGAGATATCCTGTTTACTGACAGACCGACAGACACACACACATACACACACGAACCAATGGCTAAAACCAACTTTTTTGGCGCCTTGAGGCTATATTCCGTCCAGAAATGTAAAAAACTGGGTAGGTCAAATTTCCGCCGATTACATTACTTTCCTTATTATAGGATAAGGAAAGTAAAAATTTTCCTGAACGTAATATCGATACTTTTTGTTTTCTATACATGAGTTTATTTAATTTATTGATTAAATCAGTTTACTGAGTTTTTTGTTGTTGAAAGTTAACAAACGTCAAGTTCATCATCGATCGCTTAACATTTTTTGTTAGCTTATGACATAATTTTATGGTATTTGTTTTTATAATACTCTTTACGTTTCATAAATATCGAAAGATTTATAATTGATTTTAAGAACTTGCAAATATCGATCAAACGTTTCATTGTGGAATATCTACAACAAAGGAGCCAAGATAAGAATAACGCAAATGATTCTGCGAGAATGTATTGACATAATAAAACCAATTAAGGAATAGATATAAACAATAGGGAATTAACCACTACCTATGGCCTTTTTGAGAAAATAGATAAATAAGATAAAAGGAATAAGAAAATGCCAAAATTAGTTAAAATATAAGAAGCTATACTTTACACAAAAAGAAAATTGGATTAAATACGCTTAAGCAATAGAAGTTGAAATCAAAGTATTATTATAATTTTTGGAAATTTCAAAATTTCAAAAGAACAACAGGCTACTAATTCTAGTCTTTGTAGACTTTGAAAAGGCGTTTTAAGAATGGCATGTCGACTATCGTTATACAAAGTTAATATACAACATTAACAAAAATGCGGAAATGACGGCAAAACTACAATAAAACATTAAACTCATACCAATTGGAAGCGGGCACGTTGTCCCCCCTGTAGTGCTGGAATATGCTTTTAAAAAGCTAAATTGGGAAGGAAAAGGCCTAAACATAAACGGGCAGCACTTAACAAACATTCGATTTGCGGATGACATAGTTTTAATTTCAGACAGTCTACACGATATTTTGTCAATGTTAAAAGAACTTCAAGAGATATGTAATGAAGTAAGATTAAAAATAAACAGCTCCAAGACAAAACTTATAACCAACAAAAAATGGAAAAATCAGTACTTGGGGTGTCCTTCAGAGATCATATTAGGAACGAAGACTTGCGCCGAAGAACAGGCGTGGCTAATATAATCACACAGATAGCAAAGCTCAAGTGAAACTAGGTCAAACATGTGGCCCGGATGGCAGACGGGAGATGGACGAAGAAGCCGACAGAAGGAGCAGAGGAAGGTCGCCCATGCGATAAATGGATATCAGAAGAATGGCCGGCAACTGGATTAAGGTAGCCCGGAGTAGAGAGGAGTGGACGAAAATGGGGGAGACCTATGTCCAATAGTGGACCCACAAGGATGATTCGTGATGATGATGAAGCACCATCTCTGGTGTGGGGCGATGTGGAAAGCACCGCGTCTTAGACGACCGCCACTGTTGCCCCTTCTTTAAACTGAAGCAAAACAAGAAAAGATAAAATAAAACCGGATATGACTAAATGGTTGAGAGATACTGGAATAGACTGGATAATATAGAATAATAAGATAATAGTAGACTGGGATAATAATTTAATATTTCCTATATATAAGAAAGAGGATAACGGTAAGGCTCAAAAACACCGCGTGGGAACACGGCCTACAAACTGAGAGATTAAGGCTCTCATATGTTCTCTTTCTCTCTGCTCCGTTGTCGTCCATTATCTCTAATGCGGCCTTATTACCCATTGTTCGAGTGAACGCAGGTACTCAATTATTTTTTGTGATTAGGTAAGCCACCCGCCAGACGTCAGAGAGCTCCAGGAATGAACCCGGGTTCGTTCCCACCGCAGCTAGCGCCTAAATAACGGGACCATGCCGGCTATGTGATGGATATAAAATAATAAAATAATAAAATTTTGGTAATTCTACACAATTTAAAATATAAATATAGTTAGTCCCTTTCAGCTATGACATTAGCTAAATTTTAATCTTTAGTTTTTAACTTTTCTCTGATGCAAAGATTTTAGTGACTTACTTATCTCAAGCTTTCTAATAATCTGTCATAATAAAACTACCAAATGCACCGAACTAGCAAGAAAAATTAAATTCAATTATAACACAAATTTTGATTAGTTTTAATACCAAACATTAGTTAATGTTTAACCTTAAAAAATTTTCGATTTGACTTACTACATGGTAAAGAGAATTTAAAATTGTTCTATGGTGCAATGAAACAACTTAGGAAGAAAAGAAAGTACAGCATGCCAAATACAAAAAATAAAAAATAAAACAGTAACTAAAAAAATCTGGTGTGAACATCACACGACTTTCCTTATCCTATTATTATATATTATACCGGGTCCAACGTCTCGGCCTTGCGCTGCTGTCGTCCCGGAACTTGTTATTTTAAAAAAGGACGAGGCGCGAGTCCAACACTCGAAAGCTGATTAAAATAAACAGTACAAGACAATAATTGACTGGTACTTAAAATTTTGCTACGTCACTGAAAGTAACCGTGCGAGCTCGGCCGCACGGCCTTCCCCATTATCGCCTGCGTGCTCCCTCCTAACGGTCAAGAACCCCCGTTTTCCCACAGTCGATCAGGGAGCTCTCCGAGCTAGCTGTGATTGATCCGTTTATTAATTTTTAATAGGCTATAACTTATTTATTTGACCTCGGATCAAAAAATTTCATTGTAATTTTTTGTTCACCTCGGTCTGATCTATCCGGTAATATAAATTTTCTGAAACATTTTATGAACACCCGGTATATTAAAAATAGTGAGCTTCAATTTTTTTTCGAGTTCTTATTTTATCAACTTTTATTTTAAATTCATGTTTATCTCATGATAACAAATCATTTTTATTCCCATAAATTTTTTGTATCTTCAACCGTTTAGATTCGCTGCCGCTTGCGACCAAACGGCTCGACCGATTTTTACCAAAAGTTTCGCACTGCGTCCCCTACCTACAAGTAACTTGCATAACAAATTTCAAGTCTCTAGCTCTTACGGTTCTTGAGATATCCTGTTTACTGCAGACCGACAGAAACACACACACACGAACCAATGGCTCAAGCCAACTTATTTGGTGTCCTGAGGCTATAATTCGTCCAGAAATGTGAAAAACTGGGTAGGTCAAATTTCCGCCGATTACATTACTTTCCTTATTATAGGATAAGGAAAGCAAAAAATAAAATAATGGATATACGGAGAGTACTTCAAGAGCTAACACACACGGATTTACAAAACCAAAGAAGAGAAATGAAGAACAAGATGGAAATAAAAATTATAACAAAACAAGAAATAAACAAAGCAATAAAGACGTTAAAAGCAGGTAAAGCAGCTAATAAAGACAACATCACCCAGAAAATGATAAAATACTTGGGACAAGAAGAAATAAACAAATTAAATGAAATAATGAATGATATATTAAAGACTACAAGGATACCGGGTGATTGGATAACAAACATTATCTTATCCATATATAAGAAGGGGGGAAAGAGAAAATGTAATAGTTACAGAGGAATAACGCTATCAACTGTCCCAGGAAAACCATTTGCAAGAATATAAGAAAAAAGAATAAAAAATAAAATCGACATAACACTGAAAAAAACGCGTTGTGGACATACTACTACTCAAGATCTCACATTCACAATTCTATAAATAAGCGAAAAATTAAGTAATAAGAATAAAGACACACATACGTTTTATCGACCTAGAAAAAACGTTTGATAGAATACGAAGAGAAGGTATACGAAAAGTGTTGTAAAAGAGAGGAGTAAATAGAAACAAGATAGAAGTAATAAAGAACATATATAAAGGATATATGAACATAGTAAGAACAAATAACGAAAACTCCAGGGAATTTGAAATTAAACAAGAAGTCAAACAGGGATGTGTATTAAGCCTGCTCCTATTTTCAGTGGTACTAGACGAGGCAATAAAGAAGGCCAAGGAAAAGATAAGAAAATTGACATTGGGATATTGGTAACTGAAACAAACACAACTGACAGAAGTGCCGTTCGCAGATGACATTGCCATTTACAACATAATCTCAAAGTAATAGACAAAGAACTAAAGAAATATATTTAATACAATAAAGATGACATTCTTGGGTAAAAGAGAAGTACCGAAAAAGATAAAAACAGAAGTTGTTAAAAAAGTGGCTAGGCCAATAATTATATACATCAGTAAGCCGTGGATATTAACAGAAAGGCAAAAATCTAGAATCAATACAATGGAAATGCGATTCCTGATAAGAATAGAAAATAAAAACAGGAGAGACAATATAAGGAACGAAACGTTCAGACGAAACCTATAAATAGAGTCAATTACAACAACGCAAATGGTTTGGACGTGTGTGTCGAATGCCGGATGAAAGATTTATAAAAAAAGTGTTTGAAACGCGAGTGCATTGGAAAAACCAAGAAAGGACGCCCAAGAACAAGATTGTTAGACAAAATAAAAAAAAAGCAGAAAAAGGAGGAATGAAATGGGAGGGTATACAAAAACAAACACAAGACAGAAAACAATGTAGGAAACAATACAGGGCTTAATCCCATTATCCTTACACCTAAAGGTAGAAAGGCTTAGGACTAAGTAAGTAAGTACATGGTAGAGTAAAGCAGTAGCTGCAATTTTTTCTATGCTAATAATTAGCTGTACTTACTTCATACTTAAACATTATGTTGCTGGTCCAGCAGTCACCATGCAGCAAAACGGAGTAATCGTCAACAGAGTTTAACATTTCACTAAAAACGTTGTCAAGATTTCCGGAAAACCGTTTATAAACTTCTAAATCGTTCGGGTCATCCAGAACAACTGCAGCTTTTTCAGAACGAAGTTTAACTGGCCTATCCAACTTATAATTCTTTAATAAATTGACAAAAACGTCATCCAGACATCCAACAAGATCACGGAGCTGCTTAACATTTTGATCACGCATTGCGAGGGATATTGCGTGGAAGTGTGCGTATTTGGCAATTACAAGTTTAACGTGGTCATCGTCCATTGGTAGTCTATTTTGATGTAACCGAAAACCAAGGTTCGTTAAGTTTTCTAAAATTATGAATTCGCTTCGGTTAAGCAACTGGCCGCAGTGGAAATTTGCAGCGAATATCGACGCAGTGAAACCTTTCTGCTCCTCGAAATTCATAAAAGCAGGAAGAATACTGTCGTACATATAAAATTCTCTGGCATATATCAACTCCAGGGGCACTTCAGCTCTCAGCTGTACGCTTTGAGAAGCTTTCTTAACTATCATGTGCAGTTCTTTTTCTTCTTGATCTTTGTTTTTTCCCGAAAGTTCAACCCGAAAAATACTTCCAAAGTATCCATTGCCTTTTTCGGATCCGCTTTTTACGCCAGTCTTGGAAATACGCAAACCTTTTTTTATCGCTGTACTTGTAATTGCCTTTTTGATTTCTTCGTTGATATCGTCTGCTTGTGTATAGTTCATCTTAGTAACAAACAACTTACTAGTAACAAGCAAAGTATTAAACTGAAATTTATACTATCCATATTTTTTATAGGTTATCATCATCTGCTCTTAAGATAAAAATTAATAAATACGCTTAAGTACATGATCTCATAATACAAAGTTGCTATTCCTAATTAAGGTTAAGAAAATTTTTAAAACGTCTTATAAGTTAATGTTTTAGTCAACTAAAATTAATACACAGGATGACATAATTAATCGGATGTAGAAGGATGCATTATTTGAAATATTTAGAAGTAATATGCAAGTCAAAATACATATTACATAATTGTTTATCTGTTTATTTTAACATTAGATAAACCACAATGTATAAAAAGATAACATTACTTGATAATGTCCAACTGAATTGGAATGATGAAAATATTTAGTGTACCTTAAAGTAGAATTTAATTTATAATTTTTTATTTAATTGCTGCAGATGAATCTTTTAAATAATGTTGTACAAGGGTAATACAAATCATATGTTGAGTTTTAAAACACTTATGTTTTATAAAGTATTAAATATAAAATAGTAATGTAATACAAAAAGAGACGGATTTGACTAAGTTTATATTGTAACAAACTGATGTTTAGTGTGCCCGGCGTAGGTCAAATTCGTTTATGGGACTAAATGCAGCGTAATACGATATCGGGGCTTATCTAATCCTGTTCTTAGTGGTGGCACGTAAACAGCGTTTTTAACATTCTCTTCTCTAAATAAATTAAAAGGTGTTAGATTGGAAAACTCGGGCTACGGAAATAATTAGAGTGTGTTTCGAGCGTAGCCCACAAACAAATCGCTCCACATTTGCACCCAAATGACCATATCAAGCGATTGAATTTTGTAATGTTATGCAGAAAATATTTGGGGACAATAATTTTATGTTATATGCTCTATTTACACATCACCACTGCTAACAATATTGTACAATAGGGTGCAAACTGAATTCTTGTAATGTTACGATTTAAATTTCGACAATACATGTTCTGCTTCGTATGCAATTTATTACTCTATGAAACATAAATTTTAATGTACACTGAATTATTTATAACACTGTATTTTATAGGACAGTCAATAATCAAATAATAGTGCAATGTTTTAATTTAATTTAATTAATAGAAAATGCTTGTAATCAACTCACGAGAATTATATATATATATATATTTAACATATGTATGTATAAGTTTAGATTAAATTATAAAAATTGTAGTATTAGCTTATAAAAATTAAGAGTATTTAGAGATCTACATCCCTACTCTATCAACTAATTTAGCACCTGTGTAAACCTAGCAAGATAGCAATCTAACAAATGCTCTGTTAATTGTTAACAGTACCCTGCAATTTCCAGATTAATATTCGAACTACGTTTGCACATACAAAGGTGGTTGATGAGCATCTTAGTCTGTATTTTCTAAAGAACAACATAAAGTTTTTCTCTTCATAAATGAACCCTTTGTAGTTACAAAACATTTTAATACTAATTAAGTGTTTGACAGTCGCTTAAACACAAGCGTTTTGCGTGACAGTACAGTTCTTGAAAAATCCTATAAAAAAAGCCTGTACTGGGGGTGTATATCGTGTAAAGTCGTTTGACTTTAGATAAATAAGCTCAAATGCAGTATACACCTATCAAAATCACGTTCTAGAGGCTATAAAAAAGTTTATTATGATTTTGAACAAACCACTAAAAGTGTACAGTAGCAGAGTTTGCAGGGGCTACTGAACAAGTTATGGGTGTTGCGTCGATTTCCTTTAAAATATAAAGCAAATTCTAATACAAATATCAAGCGACTATTTAAAGATATTTAAGAAGAATCCAATAAACTCTTAGAGTATAAGAGGCAAATTGGCTTTGAAAAAGGTAAAAAGTCCACTATTGGCTACAGAGATAATGGTCGTCATTTTGTTGAGATTAAAAAAACTAATTAGATAAAAAAAGCGGACAGGATAGTACTTTAACTCTTACATCACTCAATACTAGAGCAAAACGTAAAGAAAAATTAAAATAGCACGCAGTTGCAACACATTGAATATTAAGTAAGTCGCATGTAGATATCTGACCTGAACGCATGCAAGTTCTGGCTGAGATAGTGTGTGACCCTGGTACTCGCGATAAGTACAATTAAATTCTATATTTAACAAAACTTATAGCCTGATAAACTTCACTTTTAAAATTACGCTTTAATTAACAATATCGATAAATTGGGTTTACATATAACTTGCCGCCGAATTATGACCACAACAGTGCTTACTACACATAACAATTATGAGCACCGCCCGTCGCGCAGATACAACAAATGATCTAAATACTTATTCAAGCTCCAGTAATTTTGTACCTCCTACCAGTAATGTTGCTAGCAGCAACTCGCAGTACCAGAATGAATGAATGAAGCAATCAACAGTGCTGTACCATCTGACCATCCTCTCATAGAAAAAAGTGAATAGATACAAAAGAAAACGGACATCAAATGCACAAATGGCAGTATTAGAACAAAGAGTAAATGAGTCACAAGCAGCAATATTCCGCCAGTCAAACAAAAAGATTTTCCGTTTTATCATCCCAAAACGTACTAATTTCCGGCACAGAAACGACACCTGATAAAATATATAATTTAAAATATTTGTTACATATGCGGATTAAAGTTGAAAAAAGAACCTTGTACAATGTATAAGATGTTAGTCTTATAATCACACGAAATCGTACTGCTTTTGCCCTTTTGTCTACGTGAGATGGGACCAACCCAGCGAACTACAGAGACTGAGCCGTTTATCAAGACCTACAGAAAAGACCCAAACCGGCTAATATACAAAATCCTACTCTTATGGCCAAAAGTAGACTGCGTCGTAATTTTAAATTTAAACAAAGGAACTTCAAAAAAAGCCAAAGCTGAAATACTAACCTTTTTGGAAGCGACGCTGTGGCATATAAATCGGTTCCCTGTGCTGTAATTCTGGGGGATCCAGGAGAGAAAATAAGATAGGACAAGTTACCCCAATCTTCACAGCGGGTCCGATTGGTAGCGTTTTTCCTGGTGCAAAGGTTCCTTCTTGATTCCTCGCCGGGTCAAATACAAAGAAAATCGGACCAAGTTTTCTCACCGGCAAAATTTCAACTCCCGAAATGCAATCGGGAAACAAAAAGACCCCCGGGAAGAGGTTGACCTGGTCGGCAAAATATCGAATTTCGCAATAAAATAGCCTTCAACAAAACAGCCACCGGGATTTGGAAAATCTTGCCGCTAACATATACGCCCGCGAACTCTCGGTCAAAACGCTCTGGCCACAGAAAATTTAAAGCCGGTAGCCCGCTTTCTAAACCATCACAACTCAAAATTCAAAACGAAGCGAGCGAAGGCCGCAGCTGCAGCCGTTTTAAATATCTGCGCACTTGGGCAAATTGGCCGCCGCTAAAATATATAGGAGAGAACGAAATACAGCCGGTTCTAATTTAAAATTTAAATAAAGTAATTGGAGTTTGGCGCGAACATTCCCCCGCCCTGAAGCCACCGCCGTCAATACCAACAACTACTACGAGGGACGGATAAAACTCTGGAAACGAACCCAACAAAATTGCAATACAACAAACAAAATTATGAACAATTCAGAATAACTTAGTGGCAAGAAAACATTTTAAATCTTACTTAGTTTTACAGGTTTATGGGGTTGAAAAATGTTTTTTAGGTAGTCAACTTATTATTCGCTCTTTCGGGTCTAATTACCATATTTTTTAATTGGTGGAATTTGAATAATATTTTTGTATATTTTATAGGAAATAATATTTACTACTATTATTAGACACATTTGTCAAGTAGGAGCTAATAGATTCCTCTTTCAGTTTTTTAATTTATTTTTAATTGTCGCATGAGATGGTCAATATAGTTTTGTATTGACAGGCCCTGGTTTAGAATCACTTTTGTTTTGCTTCTCTTTTTTTCATTACTAATTTTCTATTTTTTCGGAATAGCAACAACTTTTTAATCATATTTTTAGGCCCGGCCTGAATTCCTAAGTAGTTATTTGGATGTTGTTATAGCTAAATAAGTCGTAGTATTTATTTGTTTGAATGTGGTTAGGTGACATATTTTTGATTATAAAGAAATCAATCTGATTAAGTATCTTGTTGGGATTTGTTGGTTAATATGTCCGGTAGATGTAGTTGTACTACATTCACTGGTTGCTTTTAAAGGCTCTTTGTTTTAATTGTAATTATTCTATATTTTTAGTAAGTATTCTTAGCTTTAAAATATTCTCCTGTAGCAAATCTACTAACTAGATGGTTAACTGGATTAGAGTATTTTTTGTATGGCGTGTTTAAGTGAGCAACAGATTTCTGCCACTGTTAGTAAATGTCGGTTTGTTTTTATTTTAACTGCCCTCACTTTGATTTTCTCTGTAGCATAATTGTGTTCTTGACGGTTTCGTGTATTTTTCTTAATTAACACTCCACTTTTTCCTTTAGCATAATTATCAGGATCGATAGATAGTACGATAAATTTTATGCCTATAAGATCTAGCAAATGAAAATGTAATTCAGAAATGAGACTGGCATTAATATTTTCTTTTAGTAAAACCAAATTAAGCTCCTACTGGTGGCTAAGGAATCCATTAGGCTTTCATATTGTCAATATTGTAATATATATATATTAAATTTAGTTATAGCTTTCTTGGCACTGTATTTGAGTTTCTCCATGTGTCCATCTAGAGCTAAGATAAGCATTTTTTGAACAACTAATTTAGCTACTACTAGCTGCGTAGGTTGCTTTATGTTGTTTTTTTTTGCTTTTATCTTAATATATTATTCGCAAATTATATAATATTTATTTATGGTAGGTATTTAAAGATTACCTTCATTGGTCCTTTACACTTATCTTCATATGTATGCTAGGTATGTGTAGTTGGCTCTCTTATTATTAGTATTCTGACTATACTAAGATAGGTGTCATTATTCATTGAAACTATTTTCTTTTTTAACTAATTTTGTAGTAAATGTGTCTTTGTGTATTTCTTCCGCAGAAGTCTGTAATTCCTTTCACCACTATTAAAAGTTACATTTTTTAGCTTTAGATGTGAACCGTATAGTAATTTCCCTATCGTTTTGAGTAGGCGGTATTAAAAAATGTTAATTTTTTTTATCTACTTTCACTTATTTTAACTCTTACACAGTCTGTTTGTCGGTAATCTTTTGTATAAAACAAATTGTTTGAACGATTAAAAAGTTTTATAATTTATTAGACAATTGATACGCGGCGATTTGCCATGTGTATGTAAAATACTAAATTATAGCATGTACATGCAATATATTGTGTCATATAACAAATGTCAAACAGTTTCATTGGGTAAACTTGAGTGAAATACGGAAAGTGTATAGTTGTTGAAAAAAATGGAGTTACAACGAAACACTGTACCAATTTGCAGGTGAATGTAATAATTTGCCTTCTCGTAAAGGTGATATTTTAAAAGCGGAAAATGATGACGCAACGAACAACAATTTTAAAATAATTTTAACGAAGACTGGATTCATGACAGAGAGATCAGAATAATGCACAATATGCTAACAATAAACTCAAATCCAATCTAAGCCTTAACGAGAACGATGTAATACCGTAAAGGAAACTTTCTACAGCGGTGCGAAATCGTAACGGTCACTTCCGGTTGCCGTCAACCGATTTGTCTAAAAATCAATCCCATAAAAGATACTGACCTAAGATGTGGGTAAGCCAAGTTTGAAGTGAATCCGTTGAACAGAACGGAGGTTACAGTGTCTCCAGACAGACAGGATGATAATCTCATTAACTTTCTATAAACTCCGCTGTAGAAAGTTAATAAATTAAGTAATGCTGTACTCAGCAATATAACACATTTGACGCTCAAAAAATTGCTAACAAAAGAATGCAGTTGCTATCCTAAAAAACTCTTTAATTATTGGTAAATAAAGTAAATGAACAACAGCATCAATGTTTGTGAATTTTATGTATTTGAAAAATTATATTGAAGATAACAAGAACTGGGAAGTTTTCGCAAAAAAATATTTTTATTAAATGTTGCTAATCTTGTATGCCGAAGGTATAACGTACATATTTGATTTGATTTGATATGTGGTGGCTTCACTTGCCCATGAGTATGTACCACTACCGCATGGAAAAACAAGCAAAACATGAGTTTCGTATTATCCAACTTTGTCTATGTGCTAGTTATAATAATTAGCGATTTTTAATATATCTGTAAGTGTATTTCAAATACACAAGCAATGTGAATGAGACGTTGAATGACGAATTATTTGAATAAAGTTAATTTTATTTTAAAACCACTCACATTCCAATTATCGTACTTTAATTGAATAATACAATGTGTTTTATAAAAGATTAAATAAAATTAGTTAAAATTATGTTATTGGTGAGTGCGAACTTGCTATCTGTTATTGTTGTCTAAAATATTTTGTATTGGGCTCGTTTGTCTTGATCGATCCTAGATTCTAAAAAATATTTGTGTAGTAAAATCAGTGGCTTGCTTTTTTCTGTAATTGATAAATAATGGAGGGACGTATACATATACAAGTGAGAGGTCTTTGACACCTTACGCATCTTGATTCCATTTGAAATAGTTTTTAACGCTTTTAGCATAATTAACGCGCAATACAGAATAACTAAAGAACATTTAAACTTATACATCGTCTGTTTCAAGCCTGCAAAAAATAATAAATACATTTACAAGTTAAGAGGTCTGCAAAATAAAACAATTCAACACATTTTTTAAGAACTACTAAGAATAACATCATACAATGAATGAGATGCCAACAGTAGGTATAGCCGTTCGAAAACATACTGTGAAAAACTATGCTTATGTGTAAAGTGTTGAGAATTCCATAATACTTTAGTATGCACTAAAAATATGGCAAAATGTGCATTATGAGGAGACAGCTACCTAGCAAACTACGAACGCTGCGGACATCTATGATATATATGAATAATATTTAACCCACGACTACCTATCAACACCCAAGAACTTATGCAGACGCAGCAAAAACAAGCTTAGAATCAACGAAAACATTACTATGACACTGACTAACAATCTGAATTCAAAAACCTATTTAACCAACTCCTCCAACAAAATAGCTTAGTGCTTAATATGATCACACGACTAGTTAACCAAATTAATTAGAAATGGCTAATTTTTTATGTATAACCTAATGGAATGCAAATAACCTTCCACGCCATAAAAACAAAGTTGAATTATTTTTACAACAAAATTTTATGGACCTACTCCTAATCAGTAGAACTAATTTTACTATTAGAACTTGCTTTGAGATATTGAATTACAAATGTTGTTATACAAACCAGAGGTGTAAGGGGCCAACCAACATCCAAGGGCTCAAATGTCAACCCCACCTGCAAAAGAGGCACAATAAAATGCCCGGTACACCCTGCTAGAAAACAAACGGGGCTCTGGCGACCCAGCGTCGGGGGGTATAACCTGACACCAGTTGTCCCGAGGTAACGGGGCCCTTGTCGTTGGGCTAATCACCCACACAAGGTATCATGATTCAAATGGACGGTCAACCCGAAGACGACTAAAAGCAGGAAAAAGGATAAGATTAGGGATATGGAACGTAACATCTTTAACTGGGAAGGAACCTGAAATAATCGAAGAAATAGAAAAGTATAAAATCCAATTACTAGGAGTATCAGAAATAAAAAATAAAGGAAGTGGAGAAACTCATATGGACAAGGGGTATACACTAAGATATTCAGGTACACCTAGAGGTAACAGAACAACGGAAGGTGTAGGAATCACAGTAAGTAACGAACTAAATAGGAAAATAACCAGCTGGGAAGCTATAAATCCAAGAATATTGACCTTGAACCTAAACCTACAAGAAAAAGTGGGGATTATACAAATATACGCACCAACGGAAAACGCTGCCGTAGATGAAAAAGACGCGTTCTATGAAGAACTACAGAGAGAAACAGAGAAACTACAAAATAAAAACCAACACGTTATAGTAATGGGAGATTGGAATGCCCATATAGGAAACCAAGAAAGAAGAGGGCATGGTACAATGGGAAAACATGGGCTGGAATGTGAAATTAATGATAATGGACAAAGGATGCTCGATTTCTGTATCATAAATCAAATACTCATAGGAAATACCTGGTTCAATCACAAAAATATTCATAAAATCACATATGAAGTGCAAGGGCTAGAACATCGAAGCATAATAGACTATATAACATACACCAAAAATCTGAGATACGCCGTAAACGACGTGAAAGCAATCAGAGGGGCGGAGTTGAGCACAGCACATCGACTAGTAATCGCAGATACCAACATAGAGGAACCAAAAAAGGAAAGAGGTAGAAAATATGAAAGAATTAAGCTAGAACTTTTGGATGAACGAAATATAAGAAGAGAATACGAGGAAAGACTACAAGAGAAGTTGAAAGAATATGAAAATAGCAACCAGCAACAAACCCTTAATGAAGTATGGGAAAAACTCAAAGCGGCACTCCAAACAACAGCAAAAGAAATATGCGGAACAAAAATAGTCAGACAAAACAATGACCAAAAACGAACTAAATGGTGGAATGAGGAAGTGAAAAAGAAAATTAAGGAGAAAAAGGAGGCGTGGAAAAATATACAAGAACAAAAACAAATGGAGATTGAGTAATATATGCACAAAAAAGAAATGAGGCGAAGGAAGCAGTGAAACAAGCCAAACGAGAGAGCGGGGAAAGTTTCGGAAGGAAAATTGAAGACAACTATATAAGCAACCAGAAACAATTTTGGAATATAATTAAAAGACTAAAAGGAAATAGAACCCAAAAGATTAGAAGTATAAGAAATTCTGCTGGTGAATTGCAAACTGAAACAAAAGACATACTACAAGCCTGGGCGGAACATTACACGTCCAAATTCAAGGGAGATAGAAATGCACAAATAGTGGCAGAAGACAATAACGAACAGGAAGAAGTGGATATAATAACTGAAGAAGAAATAAGAACGGCCCTAATGAAAGCAAAAAATGGAAAAGCCGCGGGAGAACACGGAATAACCGCAGAAATGCTAAAAAAAGGGAGGGCCCATACTAGTACAATGGCTGAAACAAATCTTTCAGAAAGCCTGGAACACAGAGAATATACCAGATGAATGGAGAAGAAATATCATTGTACCTCTACACAAAAAAGGAGATTCCACAAATAGTGACAACTACAGAGCTATATGTCTATCAGGAGTAGCGTTCAAAGTATACTCAAGAATTTTAGAAAACAGACTAACAGTAGAAATAGGAAATAAAATACAAGATGAACAAGCAGCATACACACCGGGGAGACAAACCCACGATCATATATTTACCCTTCGAACACTATCAGAGAAAAGAATAGATAAAAGCAAAACACTATATTTGGCATGCTTAGATTTAAAATCTGCATTCGACAAAGTACCACGCCAATATATATGGGAAGCACTAGACCATCTGGAGGTAAGCCCAAAATTAAAACGAGTAATAAGAAGTGTAAATACCAATAGTACCGGCTCAGTAAGACTAAACGGGCAAACATCTACGGAATTCAAGATGGAAAAGGTCATAAAACAGGGGGATAGTCTCAGCCCCCTACTTTTCGTGATATATATGGATTACATAAACGAACAATGTAAAAGACATCAGAAATACTAGCCTGGGATACCTGAATCTATACCCAGTACTGACACAAGACTTACTATATGCCGACGATATAATTCTGATCGCAACAAGTGAAGGACAACTGCAAAGGAAAGTAACAACATGGAAGAACATATTGGAAGAGAAGGGATGCAGATAAATACGGACAAGAGTAAGATTATGAAAATATCGCGAGAAGAAAACGAAAGAGCAAGGCAAATGCAAATACAGATAGAAGGAAAACAATTGCAGGAAGTAGAGGAACTTGAATACTTAGGAGTAAGAATAAGTGCAAATGGGAAAATTGACGAAGAAATAAGAAGCAGAGTAAATAAAGCTAACAAAGTCTACTATCAAATAAACAATACCTTAATAGGAAAAAGGAATTAAGTAGAAAAGCAAAATGCACTTATATAAAACAATCTACGTGCCTACCGTAACATATGGAGCCGAATCATGGGTAATGCAAGATAAACACAGATCAAAATAACAGCAACAGAAATGAAGTACCTAAGACGGGTAATTGGAAAACAAGAAGAGACCGTGTAAGGAATCGCAGTGTACGAGACGAACTAGATCAGGAACCCTTAGTAGAAAACATAGAATTAAAACAACTTCAATGGTTTGGACATATGGTACGAATGAGTGAGACAAGGTACCCCAAGAAAGTGTTTGCAATGAAAGATGAAGGAAAGCGACCCAGAGGAAGGCCTAGAAAAGTATGGGAAGACAACATCAGAGAAGTGGCAAGGAAAAGAGGCAAGACCATAGAACAAATAAAGATCCTGGCAAGGGATAGAAACGCTTACAACCGATGGCTCAAAACCCCAACACCGTGAGGTAAAATGGGAGAAGAGAAAGAAGAAGAAAAAGAAGAAGTTATACAAACCATTTTGATAAAGCAACTCATAGTGGAACAGCAATACTTATTAGAAGTTCGATGGTACACTACGAGTTACCAAAATATAAAAACCATTTGCAAACCACAAAAGTTTTTTCGAAATACTGGGCTCAAAATTTATAATTGGAGGGAACTATATCAGCAGAAATACGTTATGAGGATCGCGCTTTATAACAACTAAGGGCAGAGAACTGGCAAAGGTCTTGCATGAAAAGAGTTACTCCTTTATTTCAACTGGCTCGCCAACTCACTGACCTTCTAATGTAATCAATCTTCTAGATCTATTGGACTTTTTTATATCTAATAGAATTTCTTTAAATTATGCAATTATAACATCAAATTAAAACTTAACTTTTGACCACAACTCTCTTATTGCAACAGAAAGTACAACGGCAATAGTAAAAAAAAACTTAAGACTTCGACTGCATAATAACAAAACAAATTGGAATGACTGTCGTTAAATAATTTATAATAACACAATCCTATCTGTAAGACTACAAAAACCAGATAACACAGAAGTAGAATGCAATAATCTATAGGTCTCCAATAAGCAACAAGAAACTCTACACCTAGTGATCTAAAAATTAAAACAAAAATATACCTCTAGAAATAAAGTAGTTAGTTGCAGAGACGTGAAGAGCCAGAGCAACATGGCAGCGTACACCAGATAGTAGAAGAAAATATAATATCATTACCAACAACCTAAAATCGGAACTCCAAGCAATGAGAAACGCCTCTTTAAATCTTTCAGCACATGGAAACCAATAAAAGCAACAAAAAAACATAAACAACTTCTCCTATTTGCAAATGTATAACACCTCTAAGCTTGTGGGTAAAAAGCGGCAAAGACAAGGCGAACCTATTCGCTGAGTACCTTTTACAAGTACCTTCTATTCACAATAACGATAGAGTACAAGACGTAGCAAATGAATTAGCCACGCCAGTTCTAACACGTAGACAGCTAAAATTCTCCACTCTAAAGAAAACACAAAAAGTAATTAAAACTCTGATCCCAAGAAAGGGTTTAGGACTATAGAAAAATGCTACAAGAACTACCAAAAAAGGACTGATAAAACTGTTGTATATGTTTAATGCAATTATAAGGTTTGATTATTGGCCAAAATCTCCCAAAACACCACAAATTATTATGATACCCAAGCTCAAAAAAAATATGGCGGATGTCACATCTTATCGACCAACAAGTCTTCTGCTAAGCTTCTTGAAAGACTTCTTCTCAATAAAATAAACCAAGATTTAAACCAGCAGGCAAAGATTCCAGACCGTCAGGTTGTTTTTAGTCAGGTCTGCTCGACCATCCAATAATACTACCGTTTAACTAATACTATTAACAAATCCGTGGAAAAACGTGAATACTGTACCGCTACTTTTTTAAACGTAAGATATGCATTCGATAAGATGTGGCATCCAGGACTTTTGTACAAATTTAAAAAAATACTTTCATTACGTTATTTTAACATACTGACATCTTATCTGAAGAACTATCACTTCGAAACCATAGTCGACTGTAAAAAATCAGATAATTTTTATATTATTTGGAGTACTACAGGGGAGAATTT
This sequence comes from Sinelater perroti, assembly GCA_036346155.1. NCBI lineage: Eukaryota > Metazoa > Arthropoda > Insecta > Coleoptera > Elateridae > Sinelater > Sinelater perroti. The sequence continues at coordinate 3,814,559 of JARFIY010000276.1, forward strand.
TGGCCGTACTACTATATGTGCTTTACACAGCCGACCTTTCAAAATCGATGAAACAACGGTTGGTATATTCGCGAACGCACGGCGGTTTTATTAGTACATGAAGATCCTGTTTTAGTTTCAGCTAATTTCAAAGTACATATTAATTATATTGAAGCATGGCTAAATAAATAAAAAATTAAGGCAAACGAAACAAAATCAACATATATAATATTCTCTCCGCGAAAAAGACAATATCCCCCACTAAACTTAAATTAAGTAGTCATAACCCAAACCAAAGTGGTTAAGTATTTAGGTTTACATCTAAACAGCAAACATATGTAAAAAAAAACCTAAACTGTTAGATCTAAAAGAAAGAGAAACGAACTGGTTTTTAGGACGCAAATTCAAATTATATAAGGAAAATAAATTAATAATTTACAAAGCAGTACTACGAATAATCTAGACTTACAGGATAGAGTTGCGCTAGTAATGCAGCGACTATACAACAAGTTTAAGCCAAAATCCTCCAAAATATTGCGGACGCATTGTGATGCATCTTGAACCATCCCATCCATACTGACAAAGATTCCTTACGTGAGTGAAGTCATCCAAGAGCGTAATTAAACACTATAACAGACTTAACAATCATCCCACCAATACTACAACCTACAAAATTCAGAAGACTTAAGAGGCAATGGCCACTCGATCTACAAATCTGAGGTAACATCGGTGGATGATTACCTCTCCACAATATCACGTGTGCATATATGTCAAGTATTTTACAAGTTATCACATTAGCTCATAGTTTTCATACTTACTGATTGATAATAAATACAATAAAATCGTTTAATGCGTTGACATCTGTGATATCAAAATTTTACGATTAGTTTTTTATGGTTTAACAAAGATAGTTGAGTGGAAAGTTTTGTTGATTAAAACGTTAGATAATTGTTGGGTATCTTGGCACATTTGAAGTAGTTATTTTATAAAAAATAAAAAACGGCTGCCGTCAGCCAGGCAACGCATTTTACTTTTTCACTCTCATAATCCATTTGCAACCTTTCCACTCCTTGTTACAATATACCTTTAACAAGCTTACAAATTGCTTCATATGAATGATATTAAGGTAAGCTTCTCTGCTTACTCTAATAACCTGTGTACCTCGTGTACAACATATTTAAAACTCCTGTAGCTTTCTTTACATTCTTTAAAACCGCACATTTGACAGTTTCAAAGCTGTTGCGGCTTCAAAGGTGTAAAAGAAGCTAGACGACTATGTCAGTGTTATAAGCGAATTAGAGTATAAAATATAAATGTACAAAATAATATAAATGTGCTAATATAAAATCTAACACAATCATACTTTAAAAGTTGTGATAAAAGATGCAGGCGATGCGAACAAGTTATAAAATATGGAATATTTTCTTAGTAATAAAAAAATTTCTCATATTGTAATACGTATTGTATTTCTATTAAATACTGCATCAATTGCGCCAAGACGTAAACAATTATCCGTTACATTTAATTTTTCACTTGCAGTGAAAATGGGAATAAGCGTTTTATCTTTATTTATAAGCCTTGTTATTGTGTTATTGGAAGATTTTTTATGTATGTTTTTTATTTATTTATTTTTTTATGTATTGTTCAGTCAAAGAAGTAGTTGAGATTTTGGTACGTGTACAAATTAGATTTCGTTTGTAGAATAACAATTAGCCAAGCTTTTTTGATAGATTGATATTCCAGATCAATAACGTGAGGGTCATTAAAAACACTTCTTTAACAAAAATTTTGATATCGTTTATTAATTTGTTGTGGGGTGTATTTTTATTTTATCTGACTTTCACGGCTTTATTTGCGTATGATAGATACTATTTATTTATCTCTAGCCAAATTTCAAGATTTTATTTAAGTCTTTCTTGAAAAATCAGTAAACGCAGATAATAAGTGATCTAAATGTCTTTTAAGAATAAATATGGTAGCTTAAGCAGTTCACTCCATTTAAGAGTGATATTAAATATTTGTTGCAATAACTAATAAGTGTTTGTTGCAAAAAATTTTAAAAATGTTTTGTTGCTGGAAAATGTATTTATACATTTCAGTAGTTGATGAGAAGTACTCACGCTTCCAAAGGTTTATTTTCATTAATTATTTCCCTCTTAAACCCTTTTCAGTTGGAGTACTTTTGCTTTCTATTTTAATTTTTTTCTTTAGATTTTGAGTTATAAATTTATGCCATTTTGTCTACACTTTGTTCTTGGGCTTTCCATTTACTCCGTCTTCTATCATATATACTTATTATATATAACGTCGCTTTATTGCCCTGGTCTCTTGCCTTATTTATGTGTTTTAGTAGTTGTTTTCTTTGCATCTGTATGTTTTTAGTATAATCCTCACTTATTCTTCAATTTGAATTTTTTAGATTTTTAGATGTTTTTAGTATTTTAGCTTTCTTATTCCCTTTTATTAATTTTACCATTTTTTCTCCATTCTTCTAATATTCTCTTGGTATATTTTTAACTCTTATTTTATTTAATACTTCTTTTATCTTATATTGCTGATTTTCTAGACTCTCGTTTCGATTTCCTTTACGCCAAAGATTATTAAGTTTTTTTTGATCCCCTTTTTAGTAGTTCTAATTTCTTTTTTTACATGCGGATTTTCTCTTTCAATTGTTCGTTTTCTTTTTCTTTTCTTTGTTTTCATTTTTATATATTGTTAGTCCTGCTTGTATTGTATCTATCTTTTGTTGTATTCTTATTTCGATTTTCTCAGTTTTTTAACCATTACGTTCTAACTTGATTAATTTATCCCTAATCTCTTCTCTTGCAGAATCGCTGCCACCTTGTTCTAATTTGTAGATGTTGGTGTGTTTAATATAATAATATAAATTAAACATTTTGAGTTCAACTCTGTTTAGTTGAGCATTTGGTTTTGATTTTTCCTATATACGATTGCGTTATCGTACTTCGGTAGGAGTCAGAGTGCGGTCCACCAGTCGGACCTTGGCTCTTTATTTGAAGCAATTTTTAAATTTTAATTTATTTATATTATTCTCTAATTAGTAAAATTTGATAAATTTGTATATTGCCTTATAAATGTTTGGAGACATGATAATCACTGATAACTTAATTTAATTTTTAATTTTTATCATTTTGCGCACTCCGCATATACGGCTGAAAATCGTTATTAAAGATGCTACTCTTGTTGTTTGTAGCTACAAATATTTATATGTATAAAAATCGACTGAAATTACGTTGTTTGTTACTGTTATATTAGTATATATCAGTTGTCGTTTTATAAACTTTTTTATCCTTCCCTGTTAATTTTAAAAATCGTATTTATCCTGAGAAATGGAAATTATTGTAAAGCACACTTATCCATATAATTTTTGCCTTTCACCAGGACCTTATTTAATTTATTTTTAGGACTGACGAAGGATGTGGATATAAAATGCAAACCTTATTAAACATTGATTACCAAATAATCCAATCGATTTATAATTTGTTACTTTTATTGTATTTCTATATATTTCCTGTCAATTACAAGTTCTAGTGCATTGATGTTTCCAAAAGAATACGACAAGGAAGATAACAAAATTAAATGGGAAACAGTTAATAGAGATTGCTTAGTCATCATTAAATCATTTATCTATATATAAAGTAATATATATTTTATGTTTATTATGTATATATAATTCTAAACCCAATCATTTTTTATAAAATTTAGTATAATGTGCTTTATTCTTTCATTATAAATTTGATTGTTGGAAATCTTGTAATCAAGGGCCTCACTAAAATTCGTCTCAGACGCTGCAACGTCGGATAAATCAATGACTTCTTCTGTTTCGCTTAAAGCGAGGCGTATTATTGTTAATGCCATGTATAATCCAAATTTTGCAAACTGCTTCCACTGGTCTTGAAACACAGCATAAGGAAATACTTTATTAGGGTCGCTTCCAAACTCAAGCAGGCGTTCTGATAGGGTACCGTAATAGAAGTTCAAGTACTCATGCACGTGATCGATAACTTCCTTAGAACCACAGGAGTACAAGAAATACGACAAGTCTAATGTCGATGGGCCTACCCTAGACATTTGAAAATCCAGGAGCCGTGCATCTGTAGGTTTATTGGAAACATTGTTGTCCTGAAATAAGAAACAGCATATTATACTTTTATTTGTTGATAAATAGGTATAATAAATTTTTGTCGTCTTGTATGAAAGTGTGGCAAGTTTATCAAATCATATATAATTAAATAAGAGTAAAAAAATAATGAAATCTTTGTATAACATCGAATCAATCAATTAATTTATTAATTTGAACCACTTATTAGAAAAACTCGTTGTACAATGCATTAAAAAATAATTTAAAGTTATTTGTAGTGTTCATAAATTATATTGCTACAAAAACAAAACTTAAATAGCATGGATGTCAATATAAATGTAGACTAAACTTGAATAACATAAATAAAGCCGCAAGCTTGTGATCAAGTCGTTAACAAACGAATAAATTGTTGACTTTAAAATAAATAACTTGAAGATTACTTTCTAGATAATCTTGCAGTAAGTAATAAAATCTGTGATAAAAGCAATGCTATCGAGTAAATGCAATAATATAGAATGTCTGAGTCAACAAGTCAAGAAAATTCACACCTAGTTGTACTTATTTAAACTGTTTTAGATGTAAAACCAGACCCCCCATTCTTTTGTGTTTTAAATACAAATACTTCAATCTATGTTTTTGCGTTTTTGACAAGTAAAATGGAAATTTTAATGAATCAACACAATACTAAGCAAGGTGGAAGCGCGAAGCAATGTTTCATAGGTATCTCCGGCTTTTATATATTTAAATTTTTAACTAGACCGGTCTTTTCACGGATCAGCTTTTTTCCTGAATTGAGGACGTAAAATGAAGTAAATCATTATTAAAAAATTGTAAATCTATTCATATCTATTACTATCAATTAACAGGTGTGTTACTAAAAAGCTGAAAAAAGCGGCGAACGTCACGTACGGTCTCTCAATAGGCTTTTAAGCCTAAAATGCTAGGCGTTATCATAAAATGTTGAGTGGCTTTTTTAGCCAGAAGTAAATATCGAGAATCATCTTTATTAGTAACAAGACAGTGCTACGTGTCATAAAAATCGCGAAACAATTGTGTCATTGGGCGAGAAATATTTCGGACAGGGATTTCTCGACATGGAGACTTTAATTGGCCCTCTGGCACGATTAGACTTTTTTTTAGCTCTACGTTATAAATAAAGTTAAGTTAATGCTCTAAAAACGATTTAAATATTCAAAGACAACATAAAAACTGTAATTTTGCAACATCAAGTCGCATTTGTGCAAAAAATAATGAAAAATTTCCTCAGACGAATGTCATTTAGCAGATTCTGTGTTCTGCTTTTAAATAATATCTTAATAATTTGCAAAATACATATAACAAGGAGTGAAATAGCAAAAACCTGAAATAAACCAAGGAGTTGCCAATCATTAATTCTGACTATAAAAGGCAAATTCGTTTCTTTTCCACTGCTCCACAGGTATCTCTAAGCAAGCAATCGTTAACAATTTAAAGTATAATAAAAATAGCACTAACTTAGATACATATGCTGCCATGTCAGATATAAGGTTTAAATAAGTGGAAATTTCTTTATTTCGATTTGTTTGAAAAGCGGCAAAATATGTTTTTGATATATTGATAATTGTGATATTAAAACAAATAATTATATTTATTTTTATAAATTGCACAGACTAAATAATCTTTCTCTATTTTTGCAAAACATTTACGTTTATCATGTAGCTATTCAAATGTATAATAAAAGTTCTGAACGATCTGCATCTTAATTTCTAAATCTCATGAGACCAAATTTGGCTTACAACATGCAGTTCGATGATTTTCCTACTCTTATGATTGCAAATTCAGCATAAACTTGGAACAAGGCCGTCTCTTATCTAATTATTTTTAAAATTTTAACTGAAATAGAATTTATACGACCCGAATAGTTTCACACATCGAAAATCATATGCCAATCCCAACCGACTTTGACAAACCTGTTTCGCCATTTAAAGTAAAAGATTATATATGCTCATTGCTCCTTAAAAAATCACTAGGAGGCGATCTAATAGATATAATCAATTAAGTTTACTATATCTACTAATTAACAGAAATACCTCATTGAGAAATAAATGTACCTTACTACTATACAAATCTCTTCTTCGGCCAGTTGTAACGTATACTTACTTGCACATGTATGTAGTATGTAGTATGATAACATTTGTTTTATTTTTATTCAGTTGAAAATTTTCTCTCGGCCAAAAAATAGATTTCACACACAGTGGTACTGTATATCGTTGACTTAATGAATTTAATCGTGATCGTAGTTCGGTGGATAAATTTAAAGAAGGTCCAAAATCGGTTGTGGTGCTAGTAAATATTGATGACAAACGTGAATTGATAAAGCAAAAACGTCATGTGCCTTATCGTGAAATTCAAGCATCCTTAGGCTTTAGTATAACTGGCATACATTCAATATTGGATAAACATTTAACCAGGAAAAAGTTGAGTGGGCGTTAGTTCCCATACAATTTAACGATTGCTCAAAAACACGCTCGTGTCGATTGGTCGAAAGAAATGCTCAAGAAATGCAATCGCGGTGTTTTAAAAACCGTTTACAATGTCGTCACAGGTGACGAATCTTGGATTTATGCGTACGAGCTCGAAAGTAAATAGCAGTCAACTGTATGGGTCTTCCAAGATGAGTCGAACCCAATAAAGGTCGTTCGTGCTCGATGCACTTCGAAGCAAACCGTGTTTTTAGAGATTGTAAAACGATCAATTATAAATGGTACACAACTATTTGTTTGCCAGAAGTCTTCGGAAGAATAAAAAACCCAACTATTCTCCACCATGACACTACCAGCTCATACACATCGACGCAAAGAACTGGCTCTTTGGGTACTCAAAACGTCAATTTGATGGATCGCTTGCCGCACAGTTCTGATTTGACCTCTAACGATTTCTTTTTATTGCCGCACGTGAAGAACAAACGATTTTCGACGCCGAAAGAAGCATTAAAAACATATGTTAAGTCAAGAAAAAAAGATAAAAAGCTTTGTGAATCTAATAGCAGTTAGCGCCAAGCTACTTTTCAAATCAAATTTTAAGCTCTTGCTATAGGAAATTGACTTCTATACAGACGAAACTGTAAACTCCATACCACCACTGGCGACTATTCCGAGTTGTCAATTTTCAAGTCAATTATAAACAAGATGGAGAAGACAGCAACAAATAATTATAATTGCAAAATAATGGACAAAGAGACTTTTAAAGTCTCAGTTAAAACTACGGAAGCAAATAGAAAAATTGTAAGATGTTTAGAAATTAGCAAAATCTGCTTTACAACCTTCCAATTAAAAAAGAATAGAAGTTTCAGGAAGCTATTACAAAATATGACACTAAAATCAATATAGAAATAAATGTCTCAAAGTTAGAAACATATGCAATAGAAAAAATAGAACAATGAAGAAAACACTCTCAATATTTTACACATATTTAAAATCAAATACAAGCAATAAGGAATTTAAACTTACACAAAAAAAAGAAATAGTCTAATCAACTAAGCTGGACCAACGACATATAGCAATAGTCTCTGGAACATCCGAAGCAACTTTTCATAAGATTATTTTACTTTGCTTATCTAGTACGCCTTTTGTAGTTTGGGATTTCATCCATCTATAGCTCTTTTCTAACGATATCCTAACAACGTATGCAATGTTTCTATATCCTCCTAGAAAATTAATTAGTATTTTGTTGGATCAAAGTTATCATGTGTATTTTGATTATTTTACGTCCAATTAACTTATAAAAAGGGCATTATACATTTTGCTCTTCTTATTTGTTACTTAAAAACAAATCAAACATAAAAAAATTCAAAATGACTTTAGTTAAAGCGTGAAAAATTTATATTTAAAAATATTATTTGTTTTAAAAATTCAAAAAAGAATATATCTTAACTTGCTCTAAACAAATAGGTAGTGATAATATTTACTTATAGTAAAGACCTGGTAAACAGAATATAATTTGATCTTTAAATGATATCTTACTGTTTGGGATATTAGAACTTATTTAATAGATTAATATAATATATTAAATGTTGCTTCAAACCTCTTGCAAATTTTTATAAATAACATTCCGACAGATTAGTTCATATCTTGTGACACCAATGTGCCACTCAAGATATCAAGTGCAACGCGATTAGCGCGAGACCTCCGGGCCATTGTTATAATCTTTCTAGTATCAATAAGTGTTTAGATTTAAAAATTTAAATAATTTACTTAAAAACGTACGTAAAATAAAATCAATAATGCAATCAACCAGTGGCGGATCATATCTGCAAAACTCTCAAACAATTTATAACCAAAACTATCCATTAACTGGCCAAACCTACGCTTCCGGCTATGATCAACAAACACAAAATTTTCCAAACAGTGCTAATCCAATGCAATGGCAACTTATTCAGCCCCAATCGCAATCCATGCAACAACAGCCTGTACATTACAACATGAATGGACCGCACCTAGTCTCATCCCAGCCGATCTTCAGCTATACCCCAGCTCCAACATTCACACAGCCGGTAAGCACTTTTAATAACATGCAAACACCAGACTTTCCCTGTACACACTACTTGCAAAATACGTTGCCACCTGGAGATTTTATTCCAACAAGCGGACACTCTTACAACCAACCCTCATCATCGTCAGCATCACAATCTATGGATATAGATAGAATAACGCAAGACAAGGAAAAATCCACAAAACCACAAGACGAAGAAACAGCTGAAATTATTAAAATAAATGATTTTCAGGAAGTCCGTCCAAGTAAAAGCGAAGCCAACACACAAGTCCTGAAGATACTGAAAGACGAACCAAACTAAAAATAATTCAAACACACAATAGATATGAAGCATTAGCGACCAACACTAATAAAACTAAAGAGACTAGTAGCGATAAAAATTCAAGTACGGAAATACGGCCAGAAAGACCACCGCCTTTCTTAATACATCATGTTATAAACATAGCACCTCTATTAAAGATTATCGACAGCACAATCACCAAAAAAGATTACCACTATCAAACTATGAACGGCAGCAAAATTAAATTACAGATTTACACCGTTGAAAATTACAAAAAAATAAAACCATACTTGACCAAAATAAAGCAGCGCGTCATACTTTTAGCTTAAAAGATGAAAGAAGTTACAAAATAGTAATTAGGAACCTCCATCATACAACTGACATTGCTGAACTCCAAGCAGCACTTGTAGCAAAAGATCACAAGCCACGTAGCACAACAACATGCAGAAACAAACAGACACAAGAGCCTAAAAACCTATTCTTCGTAGAACTCGAACCTAAAGACAATAATAAAGACATCTTCGACATACAATACCTGCTAAATGCAAAAATACAAGTTGAACCACCTCACAAGAAAAATACCCTAGTGCAGTGCAAGAGATGCCAATGCTATGGCCATACACGTAACTTCTGCACACGACCGTTCAGATGTGTAAACTGTGGGCCAATCACGATACTAGAGTATGTAAATCTAAAAGTCCAACTGAAAATAAGTGTACACTCTGTAAAGGCAACCATCCAGCTAACTTCAAAGGCTGCCAGGTATACACAGAAATACTGAACAGACGCTACCCTAATACGCAACCCAAACCAGCAATGCAACCCCGTACAATGCCCAACCTCACATCAACATCAATAGCGTTTCCACCATTGAGACAAAATAATAACATGCAACAACATAACACACCAATAAATACTGAACCCCACTCTGGTAACGGAACATCTGGCAACACATATGCACAAATAGCTAGAACACAAATAAACTCAGTCGCAGACCACTTAAGACAAGCAATGTAATTCATGCAGTCAACAATTACAAACCAAAATAATGTAATTATGGACCTACTGAGAGAAGCACGAGAAATGCGGAAAACTATAGATACATTATCTGCTGAAATCAATACTCTTAGACAACAAATTGATCCCAAAATGGCCCAATATAGAATCGTAACTTGAACGCAAATGGCTTGACAAATCATCGTCAAGAAGTAGAAGCCTTTATTAAAACTAACCAAATAGACGTATTACTTATCTCAGAGGCTCATTTTACTGAGAGAACATACTTTAAAATTTCTGGTTATATAACATATGACACAAAACATCCAAACGGAAGAGCCAGAGGAGGAACTGCATTAATTATTAAGCACGAAATAAAGCACTACGAGCTAGATAAATTTAGCAGAGATTTTCTACAAGCCACAACCGTAATAGTGGAAGACTGGCATGGACCAATAGCAATTTCAGCAGCATACTGTCCCCCACGCTATAGAGCGAATAAAGAAGGATTCGATGACTACTTCCACGCATTAGGTGCAAGATTTATTACTGGCGGAGATTACAATGCCAAAAGTCCACTATGGGGATCGAGATTATATACCCCAATAGGCAGAGCCCTAGAAACCAGTATCCAAACGAATAACTTAGATTTTGCATCTACCGGCAAACGAACCTATTGGCCGACTGACTTGACAAAAATCCCTGATTGCCTAGATTTCTTCGTCACCAAAGGAATTAGTCAAGCACACGTAAAAGTCGAAGACCTGCAAGACCTCTCATCTGATCACTCCCCTGTACTTCTAACCTTAAGTGCAAATATAACTGCCAAACATAGACCGCCACAACTACACAATTGCAGAACGGACTGGAACTATTTCAGAGAGATAGTGGATAGAAACATAACTGAAGACATTGAACAGGCAGTAGAGAATTTTCAGACCTTAGTGCAGAATGCTGCCTGGGAGTCCACTCCCTCTAACCCGCCCTACCCAATCAAACGAGGATATCCTGGCGAAATTACTAATAAGATAAGGGAGAAAAGAAGACTGAGAAGAGAGTGGCACACTAGACGATATTCTGAAGAAAAGCGAATATTAAACAATTGTACCAGAGAACTTAAAAAGCTACTGCAAGACTATAGGAACGACTCCCTTCAAGAGTATCTGAAGGAACTATCTGCAACAGAACAAAGCGACTACTCCTTATGGAAAGCCACGAAAAGGCTTAAACAGCCTCAGAAGCCAGTACCCCCACTCCGTAAAGTAGACGGGGCATGGGCTAAAAGTGATGCCGAGAAAGCTAAAGTTTATGCAAACCACCTCAAAAAAGTTTTTCAACCTGAACCTGGCATCCCTGGAATAGACGAAGACGAAATAGAACGCTACCTAGAGGCCCCGTTACAATTAACGCCACCAATTAAAACTTCAAAATGAAGGAAGTAAAACAGCCATCGCTAAATTGCCACTAAAAATCACCGGGATACGAACTTATAACAGGGCGTATACTAAAAGAATTACCGATTAAAGGACTTAAGTTGTTAACACTTATATTTAATGCCATACTACGAACTGGACACTTTCCTGCACAGTGGAAAGTTGCAAAAATCATCTTAATTCCAAAACCCGGTAAACCCCCAAACATTGCAGAGTCCTATAGGCCTATAAGTCTACTACCTGTTACCTCTAAACTGTTTGAAAGACTACTACTCAAAAGATTAATGCCCATTGTAGAAGATGAACACCTTATACCGGATCACCAGTTCAGGTTTAGGACTGAACATTCAACCGTAGAGCAGGTCCATCGTGTGGTAGATATTATAAATGCATCCTTGGAAGCAAAAAGGTACTGTAGTGCAGTATTTATCGACGTCAGTCAAGCGTTCGACAAAGTCTGGCATAAGGGGCTGCACTATAAACTAAAGAAATGGCTACCGGATAACTACTATCGCATTCTAAAATCCTATTTACACGATAGACTATTCCAAGTTAAATACGAAAATGAACTCACTAATCTTATGCCCATAAATTCTGGTGTGCCACAGGGTAGTGTCCTGGGACCGCTCTTATACCTCCTCTACACGGCTGACTTACCGACTTGTGAAACTACCACAACCGCCACGTTCGCGGATGATACTGCGCTGCTAGCTACCGACTGTGACCCAATTAGAGCATCAGCAAAACTGCAGAACAGGCTCAATACTGTTCACGATTGGTTTAAAAGTGGCGCATTAAAATAAACGAAGCGAAATCTGTGCACGTCACATTCACTAAACGACGTGGTATATGCCCGCCAATAATGCTCAATGGACAGCAAATTCCGCAGGCCGATTCGGCTAAATATCTGGGAATACATCTCGATAAGGGCCTTACGTGGAAAACACACTTGTGGAAGAAAAGACTACAATTAAATTTAAAATTCAGCAAGCATTACTGGCTACTGGGTAGAAACTCGAAACTTTCTCTCGACAACAAGCTGTTAATATATAAGGTCATATTCAAGCCCGTGTGGATGTATGATATCCAAATATGGGGAACTGCTTCATCTTCCAATATCTCGATAATTGAAAGATTCCAGTCAAAAACACTCAGAACCATCACTAATGCACCATACTACATAACCAATGCGGACATTTACAGTGACCTAAAAATAAGTTTAGTGAAAAGTGAAATAGTTAAAAATAGTGAAAGATATATCAATAAACTAGAATTGCACCCCAATCATTTAGCTTTAAACCTACTAGATAGTAGTGAACACAACTGCAGACTTAAAAGACACTACACCTTGGACTTACCCTTCCGGATTTAGTACTAGTATTCTTACATTAAGTTACAGCAGAAGTGACGTTAATGAACGTCAACTTCCACCTAAACCCACACTAACGTAAATTATTTACTTATTGCTTTGCAGCAGATTGTAAATAGTTATGTATCTGATCAAAAAAAAAAAAAAAAATATCTTGTGACATCTTTATATTTATGATCAATTGAACATTTATTTTGTCTTTAGTACTAGTAAAATAATCTCGTCGTAGAATAGAAGATCGTCTTTTAGATCTTTTCTGTGCGATTTTGTTCATTTATTTTTCTCTTGCATAAGTGTGTTCAAATATGCAAGATAAGCGTTATAAATCAAAAGCAATGCACGAGATATCAGTAAAATTATAAGTGACTGATTATTAGCAAGGTTAGCTGATAAACTTTACCCATTTACGTCAATACAAAAATGATTACTAAAACCTTGAAACGCAAACATTTTTTGTTTGGAACGTTAAAGGTAGAACTTTTCTATGAAAAATTACATGCCAAGGTTTTTTGATTTTAATATAATAATTCTAGAACGTTAAGTTTGTGACTTCAAAGAAATTGCTGAACAGTTGTGAGGATAAAGTTTCTTAAAATGCCCTATTAGAAACTGGTAAACTTGGTAAATCATAGTCTATCGTCAAAATAAATAAATAAACAAATTTGGTCATTAATTGTTTTTTTGCAAGACATTCGGCAAATTGTAAGCTACAATAATTGTTATGGGTACTTTATGGATTGGAAAGTAGCAAAATTTGGGAGCAAATTAAACAAGGGCTCTATATTTAATATAATTTTTAAGCTATTTTCAGAATTTAAATGTTTGTGTATTAGTGGACTCAAATTTATATATTTAATAAGTGAAGCAACAATTATATGCTAAAATGACTGGAGATATCTGTTACCAAGTAACTCATTTTGTTGCGTCCTTGCTTGTGCTATCTCTAAATGAGTATTATAATCTCCTATTATTTGTGAAAGTATTAGATAACATTAAAGCGTTTTTAAAGTTGCATTTTGTATTTATAATATATAAGCAGAAAAGCGCAATCGAAAGCTCTGCTGTTTATTATTTGCACAATGTAAATAAATTAAAATATCAAAAAATTATTTCTAACCTCAGAAATAAATCTAAAAGTGAATCACCACTATAATTAAAATGACTAAACATTACTACGAGAATAAACTAAGCTACCACATATTTAAGGACCCTAAAATGAATAACCTATGTGTAATAATTCGGAACGTCTCCGTTTCACTTGCGGCAGACGAACTTAAAAGTGAACTGACAGTCTTAAATTATCCAGTACAGAAAATTGCCAAATTCTACAATAAAAAGAGATGCCCGATTCCAATATGTGCAGTGGATCCTAGCAATACCAAACGAGGCAAGAAAATATTTAACCTAACAACGATAAATTATAGCGTAAATTGTTTATAAAAACACTCAGCAAACTACAAAGGATGTAGTTATTATGTTAAGATGAACCAAAACTAAACAAGAAGCTCGAGTTATAGACAAGAAAGTTTGTCAAATAAGTCATCTCCTGGACGATTTTTACCCAAACCCAACGCGGCCACATTTGATCAACAACAAGAATAAGCTAATTACATCTTCACCATACTAAAGAAAATAATTGAACTGCCAATCTCCTATTTAGATTAATTAATGCCATTTATAACACAATGGATCAAAATAATGTTCCATTAACAAATAACGTAACAGTAACTAATTGGAATGCAAATGGCCTTAAAACTCAATAATCAATTTTTATCGAATTAATAACACACCATAACGGAGATGTAGCATATGTCAAAGAAATTCATTTTGTCAGCACAGAAAGATTTAGAATCTCTGGACATCACGTGTATCGGAAAGATAGAAAAGCAGTAATTGCGATCGTAATCAAAAAGAAAATCAATCACCACCTCTTTCATATGAGTGAATCTCCAAAATCTCTTTACATTCTTTCCTTAAGTCATTGTACTTCCTTATATCTTCTTCAAATTTAAAAGCTAACATTCTTAGTCTTGCTTTCGTCCTTTCTGCTAACTTTCCCTCTCATTCCTCATCGTATCATCTTTTCATCTCTTTTCTTGTTTTTTCTTGTAGTTTCTTTGTCGCCTCTATAATTACATTGTTTATTGATCCCCATAGATTCTCTATATTTTGCTCTGTATTGATGTTTTCTATTCGTATTTGTATTTTTTCTACATATTTGTTTCTTTCCTTTTATTGCTGAAGGCTTATGATTTTATTACTCTTTTTCCGGCTCTTGAATCCTTGTACTGATTAGTATGATTTGTTTTAATTTTATTCCAAAAATAAAATGGTCGGAATCTGCATACGGGGCTCTGTAACTTTATTTACATCCCCCAATACCAGTTTAAGATCATATTTTGGTATTTTGTTGTACTCCGTTTCTAACATTTCGTAGAATTCTTCCTTATTATCTATTTGGGCCGTTTCTGTTGGTGCGTGCACATTTACAAGGGTTATATTTTGGTGCCTTCCTTGCTTATAACTGCCACAAAAATAAAGGTAAGAAATTACATCGACTTTAAAAATATTATGTATATATCGAATGAGCCCAGACTTGAGAAATTGAAGAACATTTTAAAATAGGCACATCCGTCGCATTAACATTTTTTACTTTGTGTTTCTTAGGTTCCTTTAAGTTGTAAAGCTGTTGTTGCGTTATTTATATTCCACAAAGTGAAAGAATCATTATGTTTATGCTTCTGAATTTATAACATATAAGTTCAGTAATTTGTTTTTATTTAATATGTTTTTATTTACGAAAACAATATCTTAATTTAATAAAATTTTCTCATTTTTTAACTCTATCCTCCAAGAAGTCGCAATCCACACTTTGGAAACCACTGATTTATATTATTGATTTCATAGCTAATTATTGGGCATTTGATATACTATAATTTCTTAACCATGTTTCCAAACGTTAAAAATATTTAAACAAACACATTTTATAAAGAGGACTTAGTAAGGTGTTTATAATTACTATTACAAACTGTACTGAATGTATACATTATTTTGCACAATGCCTTGCAGAGAAAATTATACAAATATTTAATGTTTGCACCGTTTGTTTAACAATACAACTTGCAAGTTTCCTACAGCGTAAATATGTTTTAAGGCATTTAAAACGCAATGGAATAGCGACATTCTGTTGAGAAGTGCAATAATAAAGCAAACGAAGAAATTTTATCTGAATTTTCTGAAATATATATATACAGAATAGTGTTATCGTAACTAGCCGATCTAAAAATGCAGTCATATAATACTTTAAAATCCATTGTATCCAACAAAACTAAAAATTAATTTTAGCGGTGCTATAAATTGAAAATCAATCACCAGAACAAATTGTTTGTATCTTTATCAGAAATGTTTGAATTAGAAATCAAGATTTAATTTTTTACTACTACTCTTCGGATCAAATGTGTTATCATGTTTGACGTGTGGCAAGTAGAAGTGTTTCAATTATGTAAATATGCACCACTATGCGACATTATAAATTTGGCAAACGTTTTACAAGGGTTGTTAAAGCATTTTGTATAAAATAAGGTTTAGAATATTCTTAAAAATTCTAATATTTTAATATCATTTGCCAATGTTACAATACAAGATTAAAACAAAACCTATAATCGGGATGGTCGTTCGTAAGAAAAGATTGCAACTATTCTTGCTACTGAAGGTTCAATCACACCATTTTGTCACTATCCACAGCAATTAAGTGTTAAATAAAAGTCTTCTTTAACATTTGACAACTTACAAGCTACAATTAACTTAAATATTAATCACGGATTGCGTGGTGAATTTTTTTAGACCACACAAAAAGTATCTTTAAAGAAATAACTCTCAGTAAGAAAACTAATTTTTAACAAGCATCTGTTGAAGGGTGAAGTGTATGTTAACAATCCTTAAACAATACAGCCGCTTAGGTGCAGTATAGTTAAAAAAATTATTGAAATTTTATGAAAATATATATTTACTTAATATTGCAAAACTCTGAGTAAATATATTTGCTAATGAGCTATATATGTAAGAAATTTTTACATATTTTTCAAAAAAAAAAATCGTTATATGTATTTTGAAAAAGTTGTTTTGTACACTGCCTATTATAACTTATAACAAAGTGTTTAATTGTATTTCTCAGGTAAATACAGGGACCAGTTCCTGGGGTCATTTTTAAATTTATAAAACCATAAGCTTGGAACTTTCAGAACAAATAGGCTAACCTGCAGCTACATGGCCCAAATTGTCTATATTTTGAGGTATACTACAACCTTGCTTTTTGAGATCAGAGTTTTAAAAAATTCGAAAGTTTGTTCGAAACACTGTCGACATAAATCCGGAATTCTTTCAATTTGCATTGTCGTAAAGTCGAAAGGTCGCCTTATGCTCATGCTCAAGTATCTATTATCTATTAACACAACAACAATCAACAATTTACGATTATCAACAAAATAAACCCGAATGTGACCGCAGAGCGGTTATACTTGAATTGCTTCGCGCTTTTGGTCGACAGAGATTATCGAGTCGTTTAGCTACAAAAAAAAAACAAAGTTTACAACGTATAAAAAATCTGACCACCAAGTGAGATAACTGCTGGCAGAACAGCTCACATCAAGCAATATGATCGCAAAAGAGGTGATGAATTTGTCTGCGAATTGAAAGTGAAGACCGATCAGGATTCTGGGAGAAGCATGGCTAACCTAAGAAAAAATAAACCTGACAACGTTAGTCCAGAAGTTCAGGATTTGCACTATAAGTCTTTCTTTTTGAGAAATCGGTAATTGTTATGCGAGAAAAGCAAGGCGGACAGGAAATGAAAAGTCCAGCACTGCTGAATGATATTTAGTGCGACAGGAAGATGCATCGCTTGAATAACCATTAGATTTGCCAAATTGCTTCTAAAGTGTTTATTGTTACGCATACAAAGTTTCCGATTTATGTAGTGATATTGAGTCTTGTGCGTAGTAAAGGGGATGTCATGCGCCTCACTTCTTTGAGGAAGGCTTAAAAGTGATCGCCGATAAAAATATTAACCTGCGTATGTCAAGTCTTCTAGCCTACAAGGCAAGGAAATTATCTACAGGAAAAACTTTTTTTAGTATGCGCACTGACCAAACAAACAATAAGCATGCAAAACGAATATTTTTACTAAAAATACTTTTCTACGCTATAGTTACTATAGGATATACTATATACTATAGGAACCAAAAAATAATCCAGGAATATACCCCAGAGTTACGAATGCCAACAGTATGGCTATACTAAAAATTATTGCAGCTTAAAACCAGTATTATTGCCAAAAGTGACCCAACGAAGTATTTCAACTCTGGAAGTAACCAATGCGCAAACTATTTTGGCTGTACTCACCACATAGCGCTGTTAAAACAACAGACACGAAGCCAACCTAGAAACTCATACGTAAATGGTGCACAGATCTTTGCATAGCAACACTACTACCTCACACAGTGCACCAACAATATCTAATAACTTCATTCAGTGTCTCCTAGACCTTATTACGTCTTAATTTAGCCAATTAAAGCCTTTATTATTAACACTTTTTAATAATGCTTATCAAACAATTATAATCAAAATAAAAGAATCCAAACTTAACCATCGTTAACTGGAATGCAAATGGCATTAAAATCCAACGCTTACCATTTACTAACTAGCCAGATAGAATCAGAAAAGCATCTTGATAAATTCATAAAATTTTGAGCCTCCGGTTATCACATTCATCCACAGTAGCTGCTGATAAAATGGAGATAATGATCAAAACCAAACACGGCACACACAACTTCCTAAAATTTTTAATTTAAAAATTCAATTGATACATAGCAATCAAGGTTAAACTAGATTATCAGAACAGTGTAGTCATAGCTGGTGTCTACAGATAGCGAAATATAAGGTAGTTGAGGAAGACATCAAAAGAATTTTGGTAACGACTGAACTAGTACTAGTTCTCGGTGATGTAAATTCTAAAAATATCCTGTGGGAATGCAGGGTCACAAGTCCTGCAAAATCTTTCCATAACTAGTTATTTCCAAATTTTGGCATCCGATGAATATACCCACTACTCGTATCGGGAAGATTACCAGCCCGATATACTTAATATTGTCTTCCAAAACAAATTCCGTAAACCTCTCTTTTAAAAAGTTATATCCGAACTGAATTTTGACGCGACCAACATCGAAGATGAGCTGAATAGTAAACTCCAATAAGACTTCAAACAGGGATCGAGGCCATCATAATTCACTTTACCTTAACAATAGAAGAAAGTGTTAAATTAGCTTGTACCACTCCAAGGCGAGCCCGCCCGACTGACTGCAATTATCCTTCCAGATACATTATTGGCTTAACTAAAAAGCCAACTTTTACGCGAATGGCAAAGAAACAGAAATACCCAGCAGAAGAAGATATTAAACAATACAAAGTATCAAATAAAAAAACTAGATAAATTAAGAATCAATACATACAAAAAAGATATAGTGGATTTTAGTTTAGGAGACTGGAGTTTTTGAAAAATAACTAGAAAAATCCTAAACCAAAAGAAGAATTGCTACACCTCGAACTCAGAAAAAGCTGCTGCCTTCGTTACTCATCTCGAAAGTACTTTCGCTCCTGCAATGATTTGCATGCCTATTTACAACACACAAATTATAAACGGCATTGGAAGAAGAGGGCCAGTACCAGACCGCATTCTACCAACTTCGCCCAATGAACTCATGGCCTTTATAAAAAGCTTCCCGAAAGAAAATCTACTGGCCATGACCAATACAATTCTTAAACGCTTCACAATTGAGAAAGTATTTATGTAAATAAATTTAGTTTTTCTTGTAATCCAATATTATTCATTGCTTATCCATTTTTCAGATTTATCTGGGCAACTCTGTATAAGTTAAAAACTCATATATATCCAATATGTTTTACTTATATTTTACACATTTTTAATTTTAAATAAATTTTTAAGTATGTGCATCGTTACGGGATTTTTAAAATGTTTACTTTAATACTAAGTATTAAACCGGATGTGTAAGAAACAATAAATTATCTCTTAAATCGTCGACTGAAATAAAACTTTTACAGGTAAAAAAGCTACAGCAAGTAAATTTTACCATGTAGTAAATTATATATGAAATGTAAATAATAAATTTACGAAGAATACGTTGGCTCAGTAGCTGACAATAAGATCAAGTAATCTTACGGTTAACTAATAGCTTATGGAAACTCTCAGGTTTTTGTCTTATAGTTGATATAAAACAATTTCGTAAAAGTAAAGATTTACTCTATTACCTTAGTATAATAAATTAACTATAAAATTAAGCTTTTTTTAAGAAGAATGAGTTAAAACAGTTTTCGTTCCACATATAAGACAAAACTTGTTTGCAAAATTTAGCAAAACATTTCGCTTCCTTTTAGTAACCATTTCAGAAATTATTGTCACGTTGTAGTTTGACTTGTGACAGAAAGAGGCATTTGGTTCTTACATTTCAGACTTTATTAACTGCTTGCCAAAATTTAATGAAACCTGAACTAAAAGTGATCACAGATATTTGATATGCTTTCCAATAAACCACCAAGTTTTTCATATTTTATTTCGAGTTTACTATACTTTACCTACAAAATTAATTTTTTTAAATTTTAAATATGAGAGGATAATATAAAAAATCTGGTGTGAACATCACACGACTTTCCTTATCCTATTATTATTATATATTATACTGGGCCCATCGTCTCGGCCCTTGACTGCTCTCGTCCCGGAACTTGTTATTTTAAAAAAGGACGAGGTGCGAGTCCAACACTTTAAAGCTGATTAAAATAAACAGTACAAGACAATAATTGACTCGTACTTAAAATTTTGCTACGTCACTGAAGGTAACCGTGCGAGCTCGGTCGCACGGCCTTCCCCTTAATCGCCTGCGTGCTCACTCCTAGCGGCCAAGCCTCCCCCCCCCCGTCCTCCCCCAGTCGAGCAGGAAGCTCTCCGAGCGCGTTGTGATTGGTCCGTTTAATTATTTTTTAATCGGCTATAACTTATTTATTTGACCTCGGATCAAAAAATTTTATTGTAATTTTTTGTTCGTCTCGGTCTGATCTATCCGGTAATAGAAATTTCCCGAAACATTTTATGAACACGGTATATTAAAATCCTGAGCTTCAATTTTTTCGATTTCTATTTTACCGACTTTTATTTTAAATTCATGTTTATCTCATGATAACAAATCATTTTTATTCTCATAAATTTTTTGTATCTTCAACCGTTTAGATTCGCGACCGCTTTGCAACCGATTTTGCGACCTTGCGACCAAACGACTCGGTCGATTTTTACCAAAAGCTTCGCACTGCGTCTCCTACATACAAGTAACTTGTATACCAAATTTCAAGTCTCTAGCTGTTACGGTTCTCGGGATATCCGGTTTACTGACAGACCGATAGACACACACACACACACACACACACGAACCAATGGCTAAAACCAACTTTTTTGGTGTCCTGAGGCTATATTTCGTCCAGAAATGTGAAAAACTGGGTAGGTCAAATTTCCGCCGATTACATTACTTTCCTTATAGGATAAAAAAAGAGAAAAGTAGAAAGATTTTATTTTATTAAGTAGTACTCTTATGCATATGATTAATGACAACAACCCCGGAAGGCAGAGCAATACAAAATAATTAAAATATAAATTTCGATTTAACAACAATGGAAATACTCGGTTTTGCTTAAACATTCAATTAATTAAATACTTTGACCAATAGTTAATTGAACCTAGTGTTAGTCACGCATAAGAAGAAGTATCGGAATTAATATCTGGTATAATTTAAGCATTACTTTCCTAACGCCTTCTAATGCACTAATTAATTTATAATAACAATTTTTTAAAAATGTTGTCACTTAATAATTGTCTTCAGAATCAATCTTTTAAAAAAGTGATGCAACTTTATCAATAACAGCACGATTCAACTCGGACCAGGTTTGTTCTGTTTCTTTCTCTCACCCACCCCCCTCTACATTTTCCTCTTACCACCTCTTTTTCTCTCTACAAAATGTTCCAATTATTTCTAAGTATGAAGTTTTAAGGAATACAAAAGGTTAATCAAACACGTTTCGTTTCTATCGTTAAGTTGCAATCTCCTCAAAATTATAAAACCTGTAGCTAAAAACTTATTAATCGTACAACTCTGGAATGACTTTGTAATCGTTGTTATCTTTAACTTGTGTTTAAATCATTGTTGTATTTGAATATTATTTTTTCCGAACGACAGATTGACGTCACAATTTTTTTATTTTAATATACTGTGCAAAAATACTATCGTCTAGCAAAATAGAATAAGAATATACCAAGTTTGTTCCGAAAATATCGAACGATCGAATTTTAATGAACATAATAAAACAGTTTGAGTGGCAGCGATGTAATCTGGCAGCCTATGAGAGTAGAGTGTAATGCGCATTCGTGAATAGCAATGACCTTACTGGTAGGTTTATATGGTAGTTAGACGTCGCAAACACATAGAGCGTGTGATCGTCGCATTGGCAATGACTGAGCGGGTAGAGCGGCAAATCTGCATCAAATCCTATGTTCGGCGTGGCCAAAATTTCATTCACATTCTAGAAAACTAGCAACATCTAAGTCAGAAAAGAACATCAGAAAATGCACGGATTGGAATCAACAGAGAAGTAGAAGATGAGTTGGAAAATCCAAAAATGTGCGTGATTTGTCACCTTGTAACTTTTGGCTATTTCCATATCTTAAATTGTTTTTCAAAAGAAAGAAATTTCAAACTAAACAATAAGACGAAGCGGTTATTTGGAATATCAATATAGGGTCTTGCAAAATGTTTTAAACAATTAAATCGATGCTGAGAGATATAACTTAGATTTCAAGGTAATTATTTTACAGGGAATTAAAGCTATTACAAAGTGTATTTATCTGGTACTATTTCTACTAAATATAATTACTTTATTATGCGGCTTGATACTTTTGAGACAGATTATGTATATGTAAGTGGGAACATGAAAGAAATTCTTTTTGCTTACAATAACCGTCAACAGTTTGCTGTTTTACAAGAATTGTAAATTGCTATGTACATAAAGTTTAAAAAGTGGCCTCAGATAGAGAGCTCAAATTTCAATTGTAAACTTTAAGCTAACTTATATATTTTGACAATTTAAAAAACAACAAATAGTAGGTTTGAAATTCTTAAAATTTGCTGATAATGTTCAGACATGCATTTATTTGCAATGTTATTGGTATTACAATTATGTTATAGTATATTTCGAGATTTGTGTAGTTAAACGTGTATTATTTATTTTTAAATAGCAATAAAAGTAGGTAAGGTGAAAAATACAAGTACGATTTATATTGTGATTTTACAACCCAGCTGCTAGATTTTAGATTACTTAGAAGACAGCACAATGAAATGTATGTACAAAGTGTTCTTCACAAATTTTTCTATATAGAGATCAATAATTTATAGACAGAAAATAAAATTCCAACAATTTTTAAAATATAGGCGCTAATATCACGTGCTATTCTTAGTACAAGAAAATTTTGTGCCTTATTTTTCACTTTTTTTATGTTTTCACATCGCCTACCGCACCGACAGCTAAAAAAATATGGTTATAGGCAAGAATGCAACTGAATGAAGTTTTCAGAATTTCTCCTTTTGAATTATATAGTGAGATCATTGTTCTATTCTATAAAAATTCCAAGTGATTTAGTCTTTTAAAATGTTAACAAATGTACATCGATTTGTATTTCAATTTGTCATCTTTGAAAATTAGTTTTGGTATTTTTCTTACAAATGTTTAGAATTAAGAATTGCTTTTCTGAACAGATGCTAGTACCAAATCATCTTTCCAAGCGTATCAAAGTTGAGATGTACCAAAGTTCCCAATTTATCCGATAACTTATATGTATTTGTGATTGTGTTGGTTCCAGTAGCTTGGAATATGGATTTCAAATCCGACCAAGTTGGAGTATACATATTAAAAGGTTCCAAATCAGTTTAATTTATTTTTAATTTAGAATGTATAATTATATGTAGTTGCGAATAAAGTTTGGTTTTGAATTAAATAGTCTTCTAATCGCATTTTCCTTATCATAAAGTTGGAACAATAAATGAAAAAAATAGTTAGGGTTTGTTTAAAAAAACAATTAGATCAGAATTTAGGAAACTTTCCAAAGAGCGCTTGAATAGGCGGACGCTGTGATCAAGAAAATATCAAAACTGGTCACTTTTTCCAGCAATCACAATCGTTACTATCTACTTCAGTGACATCAATCCCAAATTGTAGTGCCTTAAATGTACAGCTGAAAGAGGCTTTGACTCACTGAGCCATAAAAATACTTCCAAAGACGTAGACCTCATTATATCACTCAATGATCCAGTATTGTAGTACGTAAATGATAAACTTCGGGAGCAGGTGCCTACAACGACATTCATCAAAATGATGACTTTGACGTTAAAAATCTAAAGGACAGAATGCACATTTAAAAAAGATTGTATATCAATCAGTTGTTTTATAAAAAAAATGTATGAATGGAGAATCTATCAAACGAAATTTGTGGGTTTATTTAAAATCAATCGGACGAGTATTTTGTGTAAACTCTATAGAGGAACGACGTTCGTGACAACTAAGAGGTTTGATAAAATAAAAATTAAATTACGATATAATAAACAATTATAGAAACTCTAAACACAGAGAGTACATTTCAATGTTTATTAG
This sequence comes from Sinelater perroti, assembly GCA_036346155.1. Classification (NCBI taxonomy): domain Eukaryota; kingdom Metazoa; phylum Arthropoda; class Insecta; order Coleoptera; family Elateridae; genus Sinelater; species Sinelater perroti. The sequence goes on from JARFIY010000276.1 coordinate 3,839,005, forward strand.
AAAAGTTGTGTTTCACAAAGAGTGGATTGTAAAATAACAGAAGAGTACAAGAAAGAAGCATTCTATTGGAAAAATGTTCTCTTAAGAATTGTTAGAGTTGTGAAGATTTTAGCTTCCTGCGGACTTCCAATTTATGGAGATAATGAAATATAAGGCTCTGTTAGAAATTGGAAATTTTTTGGCTATTTAGGACTTCAAAATTCGATCTTTTTATGGCCGAACATGTACCAAAATTAAAAAAAAAATGTGGTGCTTTCTTATACTTATCCAGTATAATTGTCAATATATTATACAATTAGCGGACCAAGTTGAGACAAAAATTGTCCAAGAAGTTGTAAATACCAAATACTATACCATAACTGACGCCAGATGTGCCGCACACAGACGAACTAGATTTTGTTGAACTTCTGTTGAACGATTTTTGACATTTATTTCTAAGTGTGACTATGACGATGAAGATATGACTAATGCTGTAATGTCAATTGTAGATTTTGTAGATCTTGTTCTAAATAATTGTAAAGAGTAGAGCTACGACAATGCTACTAACATGCATGGGTGCTACTAAGATCTTCAGGCTGGAATAAAAAAGTAACATTTTTTGTGCGAGCCACTAATTAGAAGTTGGCTCTGTAGATGCGGAAAACGCCAAGTATGTGTTCAATTTTTTAGTTCCTTATCTAAAAAATAAGATATTTTGCAATATCGCCTTAAAAAAGACTCCTAATCTTTAAAAACTTTATCGAAAACCCGATGGAATGCCTACTACTAGGAGGTTCTTGATGCTCTGACAAGCACTTCCCGTGATTGTAATCAGATCAAGGATGTAGAGTATAAAGCAAATACAATATTGGAAAATCTGAAGAGATTTGAAGTAGCATTAATGGTATGTTTCTGGAATAACGTTCCTCTAGTCTTGAAAAGTAAGCAAAAAACTGCAAAGAGGAAGTACAGATACAACAAATACTATTATTATACATAGTATTTTGGTACCTTTTATAAACACTTTGCGAATCAAAGATGAGTTTAAGGCTAGAAAACAAGCAAAATTTGATGTGTAAACCTGATGTTTACAAAACAGATATTGTAAAAATAAAGAAAGAAATTACGCGTTCTCTGGACGAGCATATTTCGTAACAGAAACATATGTTGCAGTTGATTCTCTAAAACTCAACTTAAGAAAAAGAACAATCTATGGGAAATCACTCAAATGGAAAACGACATAATACGGCAGAAGATGAACTAGCTATTGGAAAATGCCCGAGGAATATATGGATATAGTAGTATATTTAATAACCAATAAATTTATTTCCAAAGAAGATAACACCAAATCAGAAACACAATTAAATCCACAAAGACTCCTAACATTATTAAAGCCACAGGATGTAAATTTTACTTTTCCCAATACTGCCGTCATTCTAAGAATTTTTTAGGTATGACAGTCACTAACTCTACTGAGGAACGATTCTTTTCAGTTCCTAAGAAAGTTAAAATCTTTTCGAAATCAACATTAAAACAAGACCAGTCTTATTCTAACATCAGGAAAAGAATTTTTTTTAAATAGAAATTATCAGATTACTTGTACATTTGTTTTTGTTTTTCTCATTAATATATGAATGCATGTAAAGATTGTATTGAAGTCAAGAAAAATCAAAAAATATTTTCTAAACAATGAACTGCTTTGTAATTCCTTTATAACGTCCCAAACATGCAAAATTTGATGGAAATCGGGTAAAAGATTGTCAGCTTAGGACGTTAAAAACCTTAATAAGGCCTTGGTTGCTAATTCAATTCCTTTACAGTTTTTCGTTTAATATAACTGTGTCATATAATTTTATACATTTAGTTGGTATCTTTGTGGCTCATTATTTTACATTCATAATAATTAAAAAATAACGACTTTTTTATATGCGATATAAGTATGCATAATAATATTAAAGATATATAAAACTATATAAATTTGTTAATTCCGAACCTTCATATGACTGCTTGAACACGGCTTTAAGCGATACATCTGGTCGAAGATAAATCTGTGTCTGTCTAGAAACTAGAGAAAAATAAAATTTATTGTATTATAATTTCTAATATTAAAAAGAAGGTGCAACTCATTTCTATACTCTTCCAAATAAAATCAGTATGTTAATTTTTGATGAAAATGTAAATGTTAAAGCTCTAAATAATTTATACTTACATCATACTTAAACATTATGTTATTGGTCCAGCAATCTCCATGTAGCACAACGGAATAGTCATCAATATCGGTTATCATTCTATCTATGACATTATCAACATCATCAACACACTTTTTATAGGCTTTCAAATAGTTGGAATCTTCCAAGACCTCCATAGATTTTTCAGTACGGTACTTAAATGGCTTATCAAAATTATGATTCCGTAACAAACGTACAAATATATCATCTAATGGTTCAAGAAGATTGCGAAATTCCTTAACGTTTTGGTCGCGCATCGCGAGTGATGCCGCATGGTAATGGGCGTATTTGGTTATCACCAATTTGATATGGTCATCATTCATTGGTGCCGTACGTTCATGCAAGCGATAACCAGTGCTTGTCAGGTTCTCTAAAATTACAATTTCGCTTCCATTAACTGCTTGACCACCGTAGAAATTTGCAGTAAATTCAGAGGTAGTTAAGCACTTTAGCTGTTCGAGCTTCGCAAAGGAAGGGAACACGGTATTGTACATGTACAATTCTCTGATAAACATTGATCGCACGGGCACTTCCGCCCTTAAATTCTTGCTTTGAAAAGCCCTCTTAACTATCATATGCAATTCTTTCTTTACCTCACTTTTAGTTTCTCCGAAAACTTCAACCCACAAAATACTTCCAAAATATCCATCACCTTTTTTGGAGCCTTCGTGTATGAATATTGTAATGATCCAAACCTTTTTTTTCGACAAAGCGTGCCACTACCTTTTTGATTTCTTCATTATTGTTTTCCGTTTGCGCACAACTCATCTTAGTAATAAACAACTTACTAGTATCACACGAAGTGTTAAAATTAAATACAGTCACATGCTTTATCGAGTTTATTATCAACGCAGACAAATATTGCCGTATGCTCTTGTCACCTTATTCCGCAATTCAAAGTTAATAGTCACAATAAAATTTTAAACGAACATATAAAAATAACTGACGTTATTTATGTATTGACGCTTAAATGTAAAACACGCAAAGGCACTTATTTAGATGTAAAGTTTCTTTTCCCGTCTATATAAGGTAATGATTAAATTCTAAATAACAATTCTTTCATAAGAATGCTAAAAATTTCTGAGTAACCTTTTGATATGCGTTATAGAAGCATAATATTATTATTTTTTTAATTTTCAGCGAATGCCTTGAGTGAATAATAAAAAATTTGTTAACAGAGTATTCTAGTTCATACAATTTAATTTGAATACAAGAGTGAATCAGATGTAACCATAATTTGTCATTTACGCTCCGTGAGGTAGTTTGAGGGACTCGGCTTCTGAGGATTGTAGGTAAGAATGTCTGGACAGGATTTTCCTCGTAAAGGGCGCACTAATGCTTCTTTTTCAGACTCATTATCTTAGAGCAACAGGTGCTTTCGTTCACAGCGCAGCAAATGATTTCCAAGTTATTCACGACAAATAGTGTGAAACCGTAAAAAATTTTGAGAAAATTTAAGGCGCAGTTCGAAAGCAGCAAGCTTAAGAAGACTCGAGGGTATGTATGGCAGAAATAGTTTTTTGGGGGACAATGAGTTAAAAAATGTGTGTTGCAGACGTCGTCTGAAGACCAACGTGGCTGAGGAGAATACTTACATTGTTCGCCGCCTTCTAAAAGATAACTACTAGTTAAAGTTTGCTTCTGAGATTGGAATAAGTGTTCAGGAAATCATCAATAGTAAGTTTTGCAAGACGACTTTTCACCTTCTCGTCGAAGATTACAAATGACATTGCTTCAAGGTGTCAAATTAAATACTGACATACTCTCATACTAAAAGGAAGACTTTTTGTACAGGATTGTCAATCGCAATTACAGTTGAGCATATCGTTACATCCCAAAATTCAAATAAGTCACTATGGAGTGGCTAAAGTAGGAATAATCTGCAACCATCGAAGCTAAAACTCGGCTTTCAACTGAAAAGGTCTTGCAAATGTATTTTTCATTTAAAAAAATTATGCACAACAATTTTTCCAAGAAATGATCTACTGTGAACGTTTCGTATTACTATCGACATTTTGGCTCAACAAATTTTGATAAAGTCGGAATATGTCAAAATTTCCGATCTGAAATGATATCTAATAACGGATTCTATACAACTGCTCATATTAAAGGAAAAATTGAGAATAGCATCTCTACAGTTAGAAGTTACCATCTTGCAATCAGTATTTGTTAAGACTACTAAAAAAAGCCCTTGGAAAACAAACATTTAATGACGATGTTGTTGTTGAAGAATTCGTGCGAAATAGCTTGTCACAACTACAATTATTTTTTAATTGCGAGACTAAGAATCTAAGACAAGCGATTATGTAGAAAAATTTTATGTGGCTTTAATTTAAAAAAAAATAATTCTAATTTATATTTGATTTACCTCTCATATAAGTAACACATAAGCTTATTGATTACTTTATTCCGTTTAAATGGAATTGCAGATAGTAGCATTCTAAGCAGAAAAATAAAATTACTTTTTTGAGCACTATGTAATATAATGAAATTGTAATTAAATTATAAGGTACGCCTAAAGCAATGAGACTAACTTCAGGAAATTCGATTAGTTAGAAATATATTAATTATTAATATTCTTCAAAACAACATTCTTGAATAACATCGTTGTCAACTGCTACACGTCTTAACTCGCTTAGAAGTCTTGAACTAAAATCTTTTTTAGTGTTTATCACAGCAGCCTGCATATTTTTAACAGCCCAAAAATAGTACATTTTTAAGCGGGATTTGAGCCAGAAGAAACAATGAATAAAGTTTATTAAACTACTTATTTGCTAGATTGAGTTTTACCTGAATATAGTCTATTTACTTTTCACTTGGCTTTATGTGAGACGTTTTGTCATGTCATTAATGTTTTATGTTCAGGTAAGCTTTATTGTACAAAATAACACAATAATGAAACGTACGTTACATTGCAACTATATTATAGAAAAATTAAATGTGTTTGATTCATACATATGAATACACTCTCAAAGGCTGTTTTGCATTTTGGAACACCGATTCAATGGCATAAATGCTTAATTTGTGCCCAATTTCTATTGTTTTACAACTGTGCTGTATACCAAAGAATAAATGGCATAATTACTCAATTTAGAGTCAGAAGTCATTGCAGTAATTCAGTTAGTGCGTAAGATAAATGCAAAACAGGCCTCATTTGCTCTTTTACATATTATACGAGTTTTAAAAAGAGGTGAGTATTGGAATTGCAACAACAAACATTTGGGGCGTTTATTGAGACTATACTCTTGCTTCAAGAACAGCAAAATAATGGTTCGACAAATTTCCATATCATGATATAAACCTGGACGACCAATTTCGCTCTAGAAGATTGATTTAGTAAAAAATAACTCAAATATTGTAACTGAGCAGATTGATACAAATCAGAATATTGACCATACATCATTTCCAACCTCGATACATTCTGTTGCAATTCAAAAAAGGCAACGTTTAATGGAAGGCTCTTTTGGATAACCTGTACTAATGCGGGTACCAAAGACTAACTTAGGAGCACAAGTGTCGAAGGATCTTTTATAGAGTACTGATCTTATCTAGGACTGAAATGCAGAAATAGAAAAGCAGAAAATGGGAGGCAACTTGTTGACAAGGCATCATTTAGCGGCTTGGAAGAATTCCAATTTAGGCCTTTTTATAAGCTGGGCAGGGTTACCTTTAAGGTCTTAAAGGGTTTCGGTAGTGGAAATGTTGCTCCCGGTGCTTCAAGTCAACCTGCAACAAAGTAAGGCAATTTATGTGAGCCTTACTCTCATTAAAAACCCTAAGTAAATAGAACTAAAATTAGAGGTCTAAGGGAAAAGGAAAACCAATTTACCATTGATTCTTAAAGGTCTCCAGAACCTACATTATAATAAAAAAACATGGGGCTGGCGAAGAGATTGCTCTGTAAGGAATCCCAGAACGAACTTAAAAAAACCTTTCGATTTCGATTTCGAATTTCGGGAAAATTCGAAATCGAATATCTGAAAATTATTCGACATAGAATTTTTCTTCATTTTCGAATTCAGCGTAAAATTTCCTATAGAATCACATTTAAAATCGTAATGACGAAAATTTTCCCGAAATTCGAAGTCGAATATCTCGAAAACTATTCGACATAGAATTTTTTCGATTTCATTATTGAAATAAGCGTAAAATTTTCTTTAAGAATTACTCATAAAATCGCAATGTCGAAATTTTCGAAATTAATCGAATTTCGAAAACTATTCGAGATAGAAATTTCGATTTTGAAATCAGCGTAAAATTTCCTATAAGAATCCATTTTAAAATTTTAAAAAATCCATAATTTTGTGACAGCGACAGACAGAGAGACAGACCGACAGACCGACAGACATATAGAATTCAGTAACGAACTTTTTAAGTTCGTTGAATATTTCAAAATATTGTCCTTAAATTCATGCTCGGGTCGATATACGTTTCTCACGATGACTCCTCTACTGCCAAACAGAAGTGGGCGAGTTGGTGATGGGTTGCAGGAAAAATGGCTTGCAACTCCTCATCGGCTGTCATGCAAATTTACAGTATGTATAAAATCTGAGAAAACAACACCAATGTCGGGATCAGTTTTTACTATTTATTACGGCAAATAATTTAGAAGTGCTGAATTATTACATTAATATGGCTTTGTCAGATATTGGCATGTGTCTGAAGTGGTAGGTTGTTTTGAAATGAGGATATCAGTCTTATATAAGACCTAGAAAGCAATCTTAGAAGGGTGAATAAAACAATCAGAAATAATAGGAAGCTGAATAATGCAGCTGGACCATGTCGCTATGTTGTAAACGTATAAAAATAACTGTCCTTAGAAGGAAAGATATTCCAACAGGAATATGCCATAGATAAATAAAGATCTTGCTTAAATGAGATACCAGGTAAGAAAGTTTTTTACTGCAGCAGGGAATTCGTAGGTATGGAATAGCTGTAAAAACTAATTGTATATAATAATTCATTGAAAAAAATCTAAAAGTGATACGTAGAGAAAGCATTTAAGGAGATAAAAACAACTTGAGAAACTGCCAGACCCCACAAAATTCTTTCAAAAGGTCCTTATAGGTGCTCTAAGGGGACAGGGGAATAAATCAACACTGAAAAGAAAACAATAAGAAAATTACTTAGGATACACTTTCGGGGTTTGCAATCTAACAGAGTGACAAAATTTAGAATTGGAAACCCCAAAGTAGGTAGTTAAGCAGAATTAGCAGGATGCAAAGAAAGTAATAGATATAAATAAAGTAAAGTGGGCAACTAACACAGTCCAACGTTATAAATTGCCGGGATCTGACATAGATCTTGTTGCAGAAGCGAAGTTATCATCGCTAGATTGCAACACATGTTAAAAAAAATTGAAAAATATTATTTCGATCAGTAATTAAAAAGATAGAACAGCCACAGACACCGTGGTAGAGAACTGTTGTAAACAAAAATGGGAAATCTATCATACATTTAGAATCTACTGTTAATATGCTCGGTCAACATAATGGTAATACCGTAGTCTAAAAGTTTGACATGGACACCTCATATAGCTATATAGTTATTTTTGAGGTGACTTAATTTGACATAGAGGCTATAAGTAAATTATACTTTAAAACAAATGTTTTCTAGATGGATTGCACCAACCAAAGTCAATTCTGATTCAGTATTAAGTAAGGTTTAGTTATGAATCGACTTTTCTGATTGTTTTTGGTCCCTGATCAAAATTTGCTGATCTTTGTTCAGGTTTTCCAAAATTAAACCAGTAGTTTTTGTTGCATATACCTAAATCAAGAACGATCTCGAGAAGTAACTAAGGTTAGTAGTTGATACCTGACTTAGCTAATATTAAATCAAATGTGGAGGTTGTTTTATATGGATTAGCAATTTGTAAAGATTTGCTTGTGTTGAAAATTAAAAAATGTTTAATTGGAATTTTAGTTAAGAAACAAATTAATTAATATTTATATTTGTAAATTTAAAATCTCAAAAACATTAAATACAATTTTTTAAATAGTACCATAATATATCAAAAATAATGTTTGATAAAAAATATCTGGTAAATTTTATTGAATGTATGAGTGACAATAGTAATTTCCAAGAAAGACAATTTTAAATTCGACGTATTACAAAAGAACGAACAGACTTACTTTTAGAATTACTCAATAGTTATTTAATTGAGAAATAAATACAGACTCTGGGACAAATTTTAAAATGTTACTTAGTGCTACAGAGCCAAATTTATTAGAGACGCAAATAAAGGAATAACCTCATCTCACCAATGAACTTTAATGTATTATGTTTCTACATGTTATTATATTACATTATCAGGTATTATACGGGCATACAAATTAACTATTTAGTAGAAATATGAATTACATTACATATATGTATGTAATGTAACAGATCTCATAATCAGTTAAAGATTTAGGTATGTAAGAATAACAAAAAGTACATCCCACAATAAAGCAAGGCTCTATAATATTGTCAATGTTTACCTATAATTAAAGCACTGAAGCGATGTCATCAGTTTTCATTTGACTCTCAAAATGAGCACGCCTGCTACGCTCTGTTATCTTTGGAAGTGCCCAGCATCGAATTATCTATTGATAACCCGCATCATACCACTTTAAAACTGAATGCGCAATTTAAATCTGTTACTGCAACAGAAGTATGTGTTAATTCACGTTTTCAATAACAAACGATTACGATCCCGGATCTCCGGGTGCACCAACAGTCTCTGAAAATTACGGTTTTACGTTCTGTATTACTAAAGCACAAGAATATTAATGTACCCAACAACAAAATAATTACAATAGTCAGTCTAATCCCGTATATCACACGCATTATCAAGCAAACCAGTCATCTCCCTTTTTAATTAATCCGCAACCACTGTCTTTTTTTCAAGCGGTGCAAAATAGCACAGACCCACAAATAATAAATACCGCAAACAATAATTTCAATCCTGAAGACGTCAATACGTACATGCAAATTTAATTGAAGAATTGGATACATATACTAGCAGCCTTGACGTCATGCAAGATAACTCGTCAAAAACAAAACATGGTTGGCAAACAATTAAAAACAGAAAATAAATAACCCAAATCCGGGCTTTAATTGATAACAATCCATCCCTACGAGTATATCAAATAAGTACGAGGTCCTCTCATAAACTCAACCAGATAATGCTAGTCAAAGAGCAAGCACCTAATAAAAAAATTAAAATTGTAAAGCCACCATCGGTTTATAATGGCGAACTCCGTCTAGCATTCTGGAACGCCAATGGCATATCAAACCGAATACCTAAAATAATAACATTTTTGCATCTATAAGATATCCACGTGTTACTCGCAACTAACAACCGCTAGAACGGTAATCCCACGGTAATTCCACGCTGTTCTGTGTATTTATTCAACCATCTAGATGCCACGGCACACGGCAGATCAGCTGTAATTATCAAAAACTCAATCTCCCACTGTGAATGGAACTCCTTTCAAACTGACAAAATCTAAAACTTCAGTGTAAAAGTTTCAAGTTCTATTCTCCCAATTAATCATAGCACCAGTATATAGTCCGCTCTGACACGTTATCTATACCGAGGAATACGTAGAGCTGCTACAATTTCTTGATCGGAAGAGACTCGAACGCCAAGTACATAACATGGGGATCGAGACTAACTAATCCAAAAGGATGTGTAACCTTCTTCGAGTAATACAAAATTACAATTGCAACTACTTGTCAACCGAATAACCCAATTACTGGCCTACAGACACAAATAGAATACTTGATTTGATCGACTTTGCTATTTCCTGTGGTATAGCGAATACATACACCAAAGAAAAATCAAATTATGACTTGTGCTCTGACCACACCCCAATTCTAATTACCTTATATTTCCATTATCATAAGAGAATCATACCCAAAATTGTGCACTAAGAACACCAAATGGAACAATTTTAGAAGTATACTAGACTACGAAATTAGTCTAGCTATCCAAATTAAGGACCCCCACAACTTAGACGAAGCAACTCAGTACTTAATCACGGCACAAAACGCGCCATGGCAAGCCACACCCAGCGCAACAAGCATTCACTCAGCAGATATCAACATTTCTCGTTACATTCGACATCTTGTTACAAAAAAACACAAGGCCCAAAGAAAGTGGCAGCAAACTAAACAAAGACACGGCAAAATCATATATAATAGGCTTGCTTACTAGCTGAGGCAGTTGTGTTTTAATTTCAGACTGTAATTATAGAAGGGTTATTCAGGGTTACATCACAAAAAAAAATGAAGAGCAATAAAGATTTGTAGTCACAGTACTTGAAAGATCACATATTCTCCATTTTCTTTTGAATGCCTATAATTATAAAAGTACATGACTAATGTTTTTTTATTATTTTTCCTATAACTGTCACTACCTGGTCTATCACCCATTTCCGAATTGACGTTGATTTTTGGGACACTCTGTATATAAAATAAACTTCTTTTCCAAAGCCAGTTATACCTAATATTAAAATCATATTTAACCGAGAAAACCTTCCAAGTCAAAATAAACAACACAACTTCTAAACACCATACCTCCGGAGTACCGCAGGGCCACTATTTTAATTTCCGTATACTTCTGACACATCTACAACTGGCAATACTCTACTTGCCATGTTTGCTTGTGATACAGCTATCCTCTCAGTTAACGAAAACCCAATAACTGCAGCAGTCCATTTACAAACTCACCTAGACATCCTACAAAACTGGTTTAATAAATTGCAAATTACAGTCAATAGCATAAATTACGTTCACTAATAGACGTATCGTGAGTATTAACAATATTTCTATATCTCAAAACATGGATATCGAATAGCTTGGACTACATCTGAACCACAAGTTAACCACACACATCAAAACCAAACGAAACAAATAAATCTCAAAATTAAGCAAATGCATTGGCTCATAGGCAGACGCTCCCAACTCTCACTTTCGAACAATCTACTGCTATATAAATTTATTATTAAACCCATCTGGACATATGGGATTTAGCTGTGGGGCTGCACTATAGACTCCCACACTAAAATCCTGCAGCGTTGCCAGTTAGAAATTCTTCGCACAATAACCAACGTTTCATGGCGCAGCTCTCCAACCAACCAAGCGTAACCGGACGATTAAAACGACGTTGGTCATAAACCCTACCTGTGTAACTACCCAGAACTACCTAATGTTTAGCTTACGTAGAGAAACGCGCTGGCCGGAGCCCCTACTGAATGTCAAACTACATAAGACTTAAGTGATGTCATATATTTTTGTCAAAACCTCCTGGATCAAATACTCAACTTTTTATAAAATTTTGAATATCGATTCTGGCTTGGTTCTACATATGATAGCACATTTTTAATAATATATCTTATGAGACTAGAAAATCATTGGTGAGACAAAGGAGTGTGGAAATGATGTAGAAATTTGAGTTGAATAACAAATACGGCGGAATAGATATATGAGAAACTAGGACCCGGGTTAGATTTACAAAGGAAAGTCCTTCCGGCGTTCAGTTGGACTCTATACCTGTCCTTCTGAACAAATGGCTCAGTTTTAATTAATTTAGATCTCACAACTTTTATTAGCTAAAATTTTTTGGATAGAAACTTGACCTTATTTTCTAGGGGGATTTATTTATTAGAATAAATATAAATCACGATATAATATTGGCACCGAGATTTATTCCTAAAATATAACGCTTTCACGTAGATTTTGTAGAAATATTACTTATTATTTATTACAGACGTTATTGTGCGACGAATTCTGTCACGGCTATATTAGCAGCCATCGACATGAGCATTAAATAGGATATTTTCATGCATGGGAGCTTCAATCTTTCTTACGGCGCCTCGGATGTCATCTTTCAGGATTGAAATGTTTGCTGGCTTATTAGCATAAATTTTACTTTTCAAATAACCCCATAGACAACAGTCTAAATGTGACTGGTCTCAAAATCTTGGCGACTAATTCACATCACCATTTCGTGAGATTGCACGTCTAGAAATCTTGTGCGCAATAAAGCGATGTTTCCTCATGCTGTGTGGCATGTAGCGGCATTTTGCAGGAAGTAAATTACATCAGTGTCAATCCCATTTAGTTGAGGCCATAAAAAATCTGCGAGCATCGCATTGTAATACTCTGCATTAACTGTAACAGCATTGCCGTGATTGTTTTCAAAGATAAATGGAGCACTGGTTCCTCAGGATATTTTTACGCATAACGTGGTGGTTCCTGTATCATTAGAGGATTTTCTTCTGTCCCAAATGCTACAGTTATGTATAATAAACTGTTTAACGTAAATTGAGCCTCATCGCCAAAAATAATTTTATGCGCAAAATCTGTTGTCCGTCTCATTCAGCTCTTGAGATATTAGTGTTTTGTATAAATTTAAATGTAAACCTTTCTGTAAAATTCTCCATAAACTGCTTAGAGTAGTGTGTAATTCTTGAGATCGCCTTGGAATTGATGTTGACGGGTCATTTGCGATATTTTCTCGTACAAGGTCAATGTTTTTAGCAGAACGTGCGTTTTAGCCTCCCAGAATATGTTTTTTCAAATTTTTTCACTAAATTTTAAATGGCTTGTTCTGAAGAACAACTGAAAATTTCGAAAAAATCGCAAATTCTGTAATGAGTTTCGTTTATGGACTAACCATTTATATAAATAGTTTTAATATGCTGTTTTTGCAAAAGCGCGGCCTTTATATTTGTATATGACTCAAATTAGTGAATATGAAATTTCACCTGAGACAAAATTAACATTTAAAATCCTAAAAGTTACTTTTGAAAAACCCTACAGTTTTCTTTATAGCCGATATATCAGACTAAATTCTAGTTTATGGCTTCTATAGATTTTGTAAAACTTTTTCTCTAAGTATTCACAAGTGCTTGTTTACTAGCAGACCAGTTACCACCTTGAATTATTATTTGGATTTTTAAAATTTTTATTACCGTTGTCTTTAATCGACAAAATAAAAATATTGCATTGTTCTTTTTAAAGTGATTTTCTTTCTTATTTATGTTGTTAAATAATTTTTTTTAAATTTAAATCAGGTAGTGATATATCACCCCAATAAACGGATGCAAAAGTAGGTTCATTTTCTTTAAATAATTGTTTAATCATAGTAGCCTTCTTACGAAAATCTTCCTGATATTTTTGAATCGTATTTATGTTGATTGTCAGTTTATCTAGGTTGTGCCTTAAAGACTCAGTTGTGATTTCGAGAATAAAAACGACATTTCTCTGTCTAATGTGGCATCGATCGAGTGTAGCCATTAATTCTTCAGTTAAACAACATATTTCCCTGCGTACATTTTTTATCCCTAAACCTATCTGCGCATCTATATTTTCCCCAAGAGACGTCTGGGTTATGTTTGATGAAGGCTCAAGTTGATCAAAAATATTCTCGATACCTGACGTTTCTTCTGATGAATGTATGCAATTTCCAGCGATCTTTAAACTACAATGAGCCTTAGCTCGTCTATTTTTATGTTACCTGACTCTCAATAACGCCCTTTCTTCACACTTTGCTAGCTTCAAATCGACTCCCCTCTGACATCCTGTTAGTCCCGGCTCTTTTTGACTCAATAAAAATTTTCTGTTTTCTGCAAATTTTATATTGTCCAAAGCATTACCGTGAGCAACGTCAAATAAATAATTTAAATCCGATATAAATTACGTTCAAGTTTTTTTGCGCATCTGACCTACAGCGGGCATTTTTTTTGAAGATTGCGCGAATAATTTTTTTTACACAGCGAGGTGTCGCTTTTGTAGGAATCGTTGTCTTCTCCCAAAAATTATCCATTTGCGCACTACTAAGTTGGCACTTTCATTTAAAGAAAGTTTAATCTCCCGTAAATTATAAAATAGCACCGATAGTATTTGTCGGTTATATGAATGTTTGGTTCCGGTAATTTGGTGACACGCGTTGCGAATTAATAGATATTTCAATGGCCACTGAAATAGTGGTATTGATGAAAGGAAATATGAAACAGGATATTTGATAAATAATGAGACGGATGTAAAACCCGGAAAAATAACTTCCGATAGTAAAGTCATGCATGTGATCTTGTTAACATCGTATCAGGTTAAATGAGAGCTATAGGTATAAAATTCAATACTAAGAAAGATACCGACCTATCTAATAACCAAATTTACAGTGAATTAGTCAAGCAGTTCCAGAGATATCATGTCGACAGACAGACAGGATCGTAATCACATTGACTTTCCTCTATGTCTTACAGGCTTTCGAAAGTTAATAAATTGAAAAAGTTATGATTGACTAGAGTAACGCAAAATTATAAATAAACAACAATAATAACTGCGAATAAATGACTTGATGATTTTAATGCAACAGAGGAAACAGCAAGCGTCTGAAAACCAATTATAATAATAGCAATGAAAACAAGTAATTTGAATTTGTTACAAAAACGGATATGAGAATTGTTAGTATCTAGTTTTAACTTAAATACATGTGTTGGGGCATTTAGTTATTACCTAACGGTAAAATACTAAGTTATGTACTGTCTGAAACCAAATACTTAAAGATTATTAGAAACGTAAGAAGTTACAGGGGTGTTAATTTAATAAGAATAGTAATGAGACAAAGGAAACAAAGGTACATGCATCAAAAAGGTGATATGTGATAGAAAGAAATTTTTACAAGTAAAACTATTCTCAAAAACAAAGGTAGACAATATCGATTAATAATGAAAGTATTGATAAATTTATTTATAATTTAGGAAGAAAAACAAATGCTACGATTGGTTCAATAAAAAATGTACAAACTGCAGATTATCAATATATCAATAACAATACTGATGGTAAGAAAGAAAATTACCAATAATTAAGAAAAATAGTACGGATAACATGTAGGAATAAAAAATTGATGTGCATAAAAGAAAACTGAAGATACTTTTTTAGGAATTTTTTTTTACAAAGTAATAAAACAACATCATGGGAGATATCAATCGTAAGTGTTGTAATGTAAGAGCAGAAACATTTATTTAGTAGAAAGAATACATTTTTTGAACAGTTTGACATTTTGAGGAAGGCGAGATAATTAACAAATGAGTATTAATAAATAAGAATGATAACACAATAAATAAATTAATATTATATAAATAGGGGCAATGGTTTTAGCCCCAGAGAAATTAATTTTGTGGCTTGTTTCAAATTACACAATACCCTTAATCCTACAAACTTTCCCCAACCCAACGCATCTCCAGCCAAACAAATTTTCACTTCAGCCCTATAAAAGATCAAGCAGGTCACACGAAAGCTCAGTCCTATTCAAAGACTCATAGCTCTCCTTGGGGAGTAGGCAGATTGAGACCACGAGTGAACAGCTAACCTCTTGAAAATGGCATCAAAGCCGATGTCGAAACGTCGAGAATTTTCTCAAAATAGACGCGGTTCATTCCGTGAACTAAGTTGTTATCCTAGGAATACAAGCAAAATTGGTGCTATTGATTAAGCTAACAATAAAAAGTTGAAGAAGCAATCTCATGGTCAATGGAGGAGTTTCATAGAATTTTGCATTAGCAAAGTCTTGAAACCAGGAAATCAATTATTTTCAACGTTGTTTAATCTAATGCTAGTGATAAAAAAGGTAGAAGCACTACTTTACAGCATCTTCACCAATGTTTAGAAAATACCGATGATTTAGTAACTACACCAGGTAATGAAGCCATTAAAAAAGACGATATGCAAAAAGGAATTATGTATTAATGTAAATAAAACTAAGAAACACAATGGTAAAGAGCTACCTAGTGGTAATTAGTAAATGGTAAACAATAACATTTGAAAAAATGAAAAACTTAAAGTATTTGAATGTAGCTTTGGTAACAACAATTTTTATATTAAAAGATGTGTTTGTAAAATCAAGATTTTATACGAGTGTGAATCATGTAGACTGGACAAAAGTAAATAACCAAGTTACAAATATGGGAGAGAAAGGTAGCCGGAAAAATTTATGGGATGACAGAAAACAAATGGGAAGATTATCGAACTCCATGGCCTACCAACTGTTACAGTAACTTTGTGCTTTTTGTGTTTTTAATTTAATATTTCCACCTTTTCATGTTTCAATTTATTCATTTTTTTTATTTAATTGGGAAGTTATACGTAAAACCAAAAACCGATGTAGGGTAAAACTAATAAAGGAAATGAGTGATGTCAAACTATAAATTATATACAATTGCGATTTTAAAAGACGTAATCAAAAACAAACGTATTTACTTTGCCGCAAAAAGTCCGTGAGGTAAAAATGTTTGGCCAAGCGAGATAAGAGACAACAGAGGTCTAAAATATAATAAATGTTAAAATATATTAAAACTGATAACCTAACCACGATTTATTCATAAGAGAAAGAAAACTTGAGAAAATTTATCTTAAGTCAAACAAAGTGGGTTTGTATTGAGGTAATCCAAAATATAGATACTAAATTAGATATGTATCATTCGTGAAGTATTCGATACGATTAAATTAGAAAACGCTAGAATGACCAAGAAATGAAAAGTTTAAGTCGTTAATTACGGAACAAGATGACCAGATACAAATCTTGGAAAAACAAATAAGAAAGGGAAAATTATTGTGGGAGTTCTACAGGAAACAGAAACTAAAGCAAAGTTATATATAAAAAAAACAAAATTATCGTTGAGGGATATAGGGATAAAGTTTTGTCAAACTTTTATATGTGAAAACATATTTCAATTGTATCTGAATCGCTTTGGCCTTGGTGGAACTATCACGGAACCATATATTCGTAATCTTTTTTGAAACCATCACCGAAAGTCACGTATTGCCGGTTTGCGTGCTCTAACGTGCAACTGTTACATGGTTTATTAAATTTGTTTAACTTGATGCATCTCATCCGTGATGGACGTTTCGTTTTATCATTCCGTGTTGTAAAAAGCATCTTTTTCGTTGTTTATTTTACTTTTTTCTTCTTTTTTAAACTACCATAGAAATATTTCTTATTTTAAAGATTTAACCAGTAAATGATTAATGACATTTTGCCTCAAGAATCTATTGTTTCAAAAGAAGTAGAATCCAAATGTTTTTTATTCCACTAATTAGTCAACAAAGGAAAATGGCAATGGTAATTTTGATATGCTGAAATTATGCTATAAAATTAGGAAAAACGCAAAGAAAAGTACACTACATTTTTTTTTCTAGATTTAACACATACGAATTCATGTATATCGTTCAAGTAACAGCCTTAAATGCTCCCACTTTAAACTCTAAAAAAAGTTTTTATTTCCAGTTATAAATGGTTTATTTGGTGCTAACAAGAACACCTCCAAGAAACAAAAACTTTTTTAGTACTTTCAAATAATTTTAAAAGGAAGAAATAATCAAACTGCGCATTTTCATATCCATGAAGTCAAAGTTACACGTACCAAGCTTATCACCAAAATAAACCTCAATCTGTCAAACATATATATATATATATATATATATATATATATATATATTATTGCGTAATGAAAAATCTAAGCTATTATTTTTTTAATATATTGTCTATAAACTTTAAAATATATGTGTCTTAATCTTTTTTTCGACAAATTAAAAATAATTTAGTTTAAAATTGTGTTAACAAATTTATTGCATAATAATTTTTTTTGTATTATTTGTTATGTATAAATGCTATCTTATCAGCATCTTATGCTATTTTTCTTATCAGATAAGAAGATCGTGCAGTAACTATACCGGCATTAAATTTTATTTAAAATTTATATTTTGTTTAACGATGAATACCTATTAGAGATGTATCTCGCATTTTTATTGTTTTTAATTGTCAGAAAATCGTCGTACCACTTTAAATATTAAAAGTTTAAATATATGCTTTTAAAGAACAACAGGCACATGTATATTTAAAATTACACAAAAAGGTAAGTAGAAGTTTATAGTTTAGTAAAGTAACGCTTGTAGTTTTTCAATAACAGATGACTTCATTTCAAAGTAAAAAGAAAGCTTGTTATTATCAGGTAATTATTAAAATAACTATTAAAATTTTAAATACATACATTTACAAATAATATAAATTTAGCATCTATTCCAGAATTTGTAATCTTTTAAAAATTAACGAAGGAATTGTATCCATAAAGTACTTGTGAAACAGAAGACATTGGTAAAAAATAATTTCACATAAGAAAACAAGTCATGAGTGAGGAAATCAAAAATATCTTAAATGAAATCGCAAAAAGGGAGGAACTAATTGATTATGAAATTAATAACTTTAGGTTTATAAAAAGCAGTGGATACACAAGTACTTCTTCAAGCGCTGAGATCGCAGGAGTCGATAAGACCAATAGGAAGCGGATACTAAATTTATTTATTAAGAGTGCATCCGCAAAAGAACGTATACGAAGTAATTTGCCACTTGCACAAGCGTTTCAAAGAGAAATATATATGTATGACGTTGTGCTACCTTTGTATCAGCAGATTGAAGCAGATAAAGGATTATTAATTTTGGATATTTTGCCAGAAGTTTTTCACACAAATGCAGTTGAGAAAAACGAAATGATAGTGATGGAAGACCTAACGAAAAACGGTTTCAAATTGCATGATTTATCAGTACCTTTAGACAATGATCATGTCAGTTTGATAATGTCCCAATACGGACGACTACATGCACTTTCATTTGCAGTACAACATCAATATTCTCACAAATTTGAAAAAATAAAAGAATTTATCAGCTATAACATAATGACACATATTTTGAAACACACATATTTTTATAGTATCAAATTTATAGCAAACAAAGCTTTAAAATCAATTAACGAAATTAACAATAAAAAAGCTATTAGTCTGTATGGTGCATTAGCAGACGAACTGTCACACGTAATCGATGAACTAGGGGAAATTCCTGAACATCACGTTATATTGCATGGAGACAACTGGCTTAGTAATTATTTGTTCAAGTATAATGTAAGTAAACAACGAGTGTAATTAATTTATAGTAAATTGCTCTTTTTTAGAATAAAGGAGGTGAGACAAAACCAGAACAAGTGAGAATCCTTGATTTTCAAGCAGCAAGACTTGGATCTCCCGTTATTGATCTGTCTCACTTTTTCTACACCTGCAGTTCCAAGGAAGTCATTGATAATTTAGATCATTACTTAAAGCTGTACTATGACGCACTGTCTTTACATCTCAGAAATCTTGGGGGTGATCCAGACAAAATGTTTCCATATGCTGTGCTAAAACAGCATTGGGTAAAATATGCAAAGTTCGGTTTGATCATGTCGACTTGTTGCATATACACCATGCATTCAAAAGAAAACGAAATGGTAGATGTGACAGATTTTGTTGAATCGGGCAAGGACATATCCCATGCCTTCGCTTACGAAATATCTGATATAGAAAAGTATAATGATAGGATGAGGCATATTATCATGCATTTCGTAGAACGTGGTTTTATATAACAATTTTATTATATATGAACAACTTTTAAGTTTTTATGTAAAAAGTGTTGATAACTATCAACTAACTATAGAATAAAAACACAATCTGCAGTTCTTCAGTAACACATGTGTAACAGTTAAGTGCTTGTAGGACAAGAGAGGTTTTATAAATACAATAAGTTATTTAGTGTGTTATTCTTAATAATGCTAATTTAACAAAGGTATTAATATAAAATATGCAAATATAGTGTTTGTTACCACGGGTAGTTTGCCGCGATAGTTAATAGGGGGGAAAACTGCAATAATAAATCCTCTTATTTGCGATGATATTTTCTTCAATAAAACACTGCGATTCGATACTACAATTTAATGTTGACTGAAGTGAAACAAAAATACAAAGTTGTGAATGTGCTCGAGTGCATTAGCCGAGGCTTTCGATGAGGTTGCTTGTTAACGACTGACTATTACAAAACTGAGTCAGCAAGTGAGTGACATAAAATTCAAGGGGTGGGTTCTTGAAATCAGGGACAATAAATTACCTGCAAAAAGGCAGACGGCTGCAATTGGTTAGCTTAATGACGAGAAAACCCGCTAACAAGTCTTAAACTCATAATTATATTTTTGAATAGGCTCATGAAACTTGTCTTTAACACAAAAGAGACGACAGCGGTCATCTACCTGAAAGGAACCCACCGACCACTTAGACTTATAAATCTGCCACTCAACTTGCCTGGAGAATCTTAATTCTTAACATAAGATAATCCTTACAATTATTCTCAATAATAAATTACCAACTATTTCGTACTAAACATACAGAATTATTATTAGATGTGAAGGTAACCAATTCTAATGTACCTAACAGTTCCTATTTATATAAAAATTTTTTAGTAATACCTCCGCTCTATGGAAAATAAGTTTACTTTAACTTGTTAAAGTAAAAGTGTCAAAAAAATATAAATATTTAACTACAAAAATTAAGTCGCACTATTGTTTCTATAAAAAAAAAATTTCAAAAAAAATGAGCCGTCTTAATATACACAAATTGAAAGAAGTGGCCATTGATATCTCAGAGATCAATAGTTTGGAGTATATAATGGCTTGTATTTTGATACAATTTTCTAAAGTAACAGATTACTCTTTCGGATCCCTTCGTGCTTCAGCTTTTGCTTCCTGAGAAAGTATAACTAACAACCGGTACATATTCCATGGAACTAATGTTCTCTAATCTGTATAAACTAAAATTCAAATTAAAAACACCAGCCAATGTCAATGAAGGCGCGATGCAACATGCTATTCAATAAGGATGAACAGTAATATGCACGCATAAATGAGAACGACTTTAGTATCCGGGTAAACTGAGAGTTAAAAACTCCGATGAGTGAGTACATGTAGACTATGACTGTAACCAATGTGGTTTTTAATGAATCTAGAATAATTAGCTAGTCTAGTTTATCACAATAGTTCACAGTTAGTCTTGTTACCATATAATGGTAAGGTTCTCTTGATTTTTCCAGTATATCTTCAGTTACATGGCGATGACTGTTAAAATATTATTAAAGATTATTAAAGGATAGACTTTTTTGGAGACACAAAATTTTAGTAAATTAGATAACTATCTTTGATCAGTAGATCAATAAGTGGATGGCCCATGTGTATGTAGTTTATATTGTTTTTTCAGCTGCTAATAACCAGTGTTGTTATAATTACGCCTTAAAAGTAATTAATTACAATTATAATTACATCAAAAATATATAATTAATTCCTTTTTGGAGTACAAAATATTTGGCTGTGATTAATTAAAATTACAGTTACTTTAGTGTAATTGAAAACACTTACTTAAATATTAAATTATAAAATTTGAAAATTTTTATGCGATTCCCAAGTGTGGAATTCTTTGGGTAGCCGGTAAATGAGTACTGTAAACACCTAGTATAGTTTGAGTTGGGAAAAAATATAACACTTAATAAATATTACCGGAACTCACATTTCATTACTTATATTTATATATATATATATATATATATAAATATTTATTAATCAGAACTTAGATACATAAATTTACAATACAATAAAAAACCGAAATGCGTAATATTACATAATGATACATTATATTATACTAATACTAATATTAAATAAACCTAAACTAAATACAATTATAACTATTATTACAAATTGTTATTATGTTTTAAAAATAAGAAATTTTCAAACTGTTCATTAGACAACTTATTTTGTAAAGGTGTTAAAATTCACATATGGATGAAGAAAAAAACAACAATATATTTTTTGAAAACCTTAAGAACTGTGGAATAGTTCTTTAAAGATATCAATACTTTATCTTGCAATTTTAAATAAGCCAAAAATTAAATTTGAAAAGCGGTTTTGTTGAGATTATCATCAGCATTTGCAGTAGCGCTTTGCATAAAATCGAAAACCACAACATTATTTTGCAAAGGCAAACATGGAGATTTTTGATTATCTTCGGAAAAAGAAAGGAATTGTTTTTGAATTTTATTTATAAATAGGTCTTTAGTTGTAAGGAAATTTTGTTTATATTTTTTTAATTCAATTTTTGAAAATCAATTAAATTTAAATGTATGTAAAAATCACGTTGCAAAAATGTATGTTCTACTGGAGATTTTACTATAGTCTAAAATATGAACAAACCAACTTTGCACATTTTCTACCATAGATCCACGGAGTTCGGAACAAAACTTTGAGTTTTCAATTCTGCTTTTGCTATGGATGAACTAAAAAATTGTGGGCAATCTTCGCAACTACTTTTCCCCCTGAAGAGTACCGAGAACTACTGCCAATGGTTTCATAACTATAAAATATATTTCAAAATTCAAGTGTGCTTTTAAAGTGAGAATCGTTGCTACAATCAAAAAGTGAGTTCCGTCGTGTTGGACAAGGTACTTTTAATTTTTTACCTCAGATATGTTTTACTCCATTCCAAGCTTTCCTAGCTTCCGTGAGTTTTCTAAAAACACAATACAAAACATTTTTTAAGGCGGGCTTGCTTGCGGAAACAATCTTTTGAATATCACTTGTTGCAGCCAGACAATATCTGAATTGTGGCGGAAGGGGAATTACATCGTCAAAGTATATTTGAAAAATCTATATCAGCAATACCAACATTGTGTTTCTAATTTTCTAGTTTCAACTGAATTGTGGCGGAAGGAAAATTACATCATACAAAAACTCTATATCAGCAATACCAACATCGTGTTCCTGATTTTCCAGTTTCAATTATTTATTTTCACTTGGATCAGATGAAAAAATTCTAAACGCTTTACCGAAATTAATAGTATTGTCTGTCACTGTCCTTGATATTTTCTGAATAATGCGAAATCAAGCGTGAATATCATCCAACGTTTTCCCTAATTCTATATAAGTATAAGTATGCAAAAAATTGATCGCATTTATTTGGAGTACATTTTTGAAAACTTAGTTTCTCATTAGAGATCTACATTTTTCTTGCTGTAGTTACAGCTGTTAAAAATGGGAAAAAAAGGAAATTGTTTACGTACCTTTACATGCGTTAGGAAATTGGATGTTGCCTTGAGAGACGAACTTATTAAATCGACGTTTGCACCTACACATATTTGGCATTTTGCTACTATTTTGTCTTCATTACTTGAAACAACATTAAATATTCCGCAATTTAAAACCAATGGCAATTTTACGTTATTCATCCTGATTTGTGGAGTTCACGAACTTTTAGGAAATTATTTTTATTATTATTATTTTAAATCTGGAACAAACTTTTTAATCTTTAACGACTACCTAGAAAAATACCTACTTGGTATTATGGTATTTAAACTTCGAACTTTAAAATGTAAAATTTGTAGACATTTTATTCCAGCAACAGGAAACTCAAAAGTAATTTGGAAAATGTAATTAGATTAACTGTAATTAAACCAAAAAATGTAATTGAATTATTATCAAATTACAACAAACGATAGAGTAATTAAAGGCTCACCGAATTACTGTAGAAGTAATTGAATTACTTTTTCAAGTCATTGAAATTAATTACTTAACAACACTGCTAATAGTGAACGTGTCTTAGTAGTTATAAGTTCAAAACTCCACTGTGTGCTTTTAGCATTGAAATAATCGCCTATTAAAATAAGAGATTTGAAAAATTAATTGAGGTCTTCCAGCTTGTTATTGAAATCAAGTAGACCGTGTATTGCTAAAATCACTATTTTACCAATAGTCTTTTATGATAAAACTGGTAAGTTAAATATCCATCTGTTCGTACTACTTTCTGTAATATATACAATATAAATATATATAATTTAAAATAATATATAAAATATATGTCATTCATGATCAAGCACGACTAGATGCCCAGCGCATGTGGGAGGAGTTCGTTAACGTTTATTATTGCTATTTTTAATAATAAAGCGGTCATGGTGTTTTATTAGAAAAGAAAAAAGCAGGCTTCAAAAGAACCCATGTCTTAAATTCTAACGAGACAAATAATTAAAAAATTATTTAAATACTTAATATGTTATATAAGAAATTTGCATGTAAGATGTTGCATAAAGGACATGCGAGTTGAAAAGTTGATATAAGAAAGAAGTGAAGCATTGATGCATACTGTCTCTCCTGCTTTTTAATATATGCCTAGATTATATAATAGAAAAAAACATTCTAAAGAATAATATAATCGGCTGTAAAATAACAAATTGGCGGACATGGCGTATGCCCCAATCGCAAAAGGAAAAATTTGTGGGATTGAAAATAAATAAGAAAAACAGCACAGACGAGCTTAGAAATAAAACGAATAGGAGAAACTATACCTAAATAGAAAATAAATAAAACAAGTGCATGAGGTCTGCTATCTGGGGAGTAATAAAGCTAATAGAAGAACAGATAAAGATATCAAACAAATATTTAAAAAGCACGGTATGCATTTAGAATGCTAAATAATGTAGGGCGGTCAACGCAACTAAATCGAAAAACAAAAATAAGGCTATATGACAATAATATAAATCGATTTTACTGTACAGAAGGGAAACTTCGCCTATAACAAAAAAAACCATTAAAAAAATAAGAGTTTATCACCAAGTACCTATAAATAATATAAAAATATTTTGGCCCAATATTATCACTAATAAGGAACTACGGACGAAAACTAAGAAGAAACAATTTGTGAAAGTAATAAAAAGACAGAAATGAAGTTGGGCAGGCATACATTAAGAAAGGAGCACAACAACATAACGAAGAAAAAGTTGAAATGATATATGTTGAGAATAAGAAACAGTGGCAGATCAGAAAGAACAGTTACAGACTGTGCTAGAATTTTGAATCTACATGAGATATACTAAATATTTAAGTTTTGTGGGTGGGTTATCACTGTTTTTTAAGAAAATAAAAATAAAGTTTCTCCGAAACAGTCGATTAACAAAGAAAGTAATCGTGAGCCGTTCACAATATTCATATGTTACATACAAAATTAGACCAAGTGTGTACATTTGATTTCATATTATATTTTAATGTAACTTAACCACTGTTACTACAATGTTCTGTCAGTTATTTTGTACGAAATAGTGCTCACGATTAGTTTATCCGTTGTTACCTGACCCGGAATTTTTCGTGCAACACAAAGCCCTCCTTTGGAATTTGTAATCACAAAGGAATGCTCCCTGAGTCTAATATTTCTCAGAAAAAATATATAGACGTGAAAGTTTCTTCACCTACATAGCTTCTTTTGCTGTCATTTGAATTAAAAATTAATTTTGTGTTTATTTATTATTGTTTATTTTTTAAATTTAGTTTATTTCTAAATCATTGATTTAATAATAATATGTTTATTTTTTTTCTATATTTGGCTTTATCGACTTCTAAGATTTTTATAGTGTATAGTTTCTTTTCTTATTTTTTTCTTGTTACAATTTTTCTGTTACCAGATTATTGTGTTTTGTTAACTTTCTCCAGCCTAATATTTTAAAAACGTAACTAAATTAATATAAATAAATACCTGGGATATTTCATTTCTCTACAGCTGAATACTTTATTACGCTACCAAAATATAATTCAATCGTTTTAGGAGAACTGCTCTAAGATTTAGCACATAACTGTTTCGTGCCAAACCTCTAAGCCACCTTTGGCCCTAATTCCATCTCTACCCGCAACCTTGACTTGTCCGCTTTCTACCCCTATTCACAGCTAAAAGAGATTTTACAAAAAAAATGCCGTATTTCGACTTTCAATTTGTGTAAACCCAATAGCGCGCTTTGATTACGCTTTGCCTGTTGTCTTTTTTGTGTATTCTGCACCCGCCCATGGTGCTCTAGTGATTCTACATATAGCCAAGTAAGAACCTATCCCCGGGTTTGACGCCCCCAAGTCAAAGTACGTTAACATCCGTGGCCAAGCTACAAAAGAACGTCACATGTGGGTAAGCCTCTTTTAGTTGTTCCGCCTTGAGTTTTGATTCCAACAGCATTTTATTCCGTAGTCCGGACAGTTCGCAGCTAGCCTGAAACCCACCGCATCTTAATATAATATAATTTGCTTATTCACGTTTTGTATTTTGTCTTTAATTAATGTCTTTGTTTGTTACAAAATTTGTATATACGGTAAAATCTGTTAAACAACGAATATATAATGAGATACTTGGGAGTAAAAGTGAAAAACACAAAAATAGAAAATACTGTTACTGGTTATGAAACAAGAACCCAAAAATAATAAAAATAGATTTACCGCTACCGGAACTAATATGTATAATACTGATATACACACCATCAACAAAAATCTTTGGAGATAAAAAGAAAGAATTTTATGTGCAAATCTAGGGAATAACAAATATACAGAAGTAGTAGAACGCGTGCTCATACCGGGAGACTGGAAATATAAACACGGAAAAAATATGGCAAGACACGCGTAGATACAAAATTCTTATTATACACATTATAAACCTATAACAGCGCATTACTTTTTGACATAGTCGCTATGTAAAATAAGGCACTTGTTATAACGACTTACAAGGTTTGAAATTATTTCTACAAAAGATTCTTCGGCACGAAAATAAAGTCACCTTATAATAATATTTTGACGCGCAGTATCATCGTCAAAATTACAATCAAAATAATAAAAAAATCTCTTTATTTAGTAAAAATTGCACAAGGTAAAGAAACATGGTACGTAGCTTTAGTATTTTTAAAAGTAAGCTTCTGTTGATTTCCACTGTTCAAAATATTTTGTGAAGTTTGGGGGAAACGAAAATAACTGCCTCGCCTTATTGGATGGAATCTTTTCAACAATCCAAATATCTTCAATTTGGAAGGTGATTTATATTTTGAACACAATTCGAAGTCGCCAGATGTCTTAGTCAACCGCCATATTTGATGTTTCGGCAAAAAGTTCACACAAAATGCAAAGAAAAGAGAGTGCATTATCATGACGAAACTGCCTTTATTCATGATGCATTCGTTTTATTCTTCCCGAGAGTCTTTTGAATCACTCGAACAGTTTGTGTGCCGGAATATTCTAATTTTACACAAAATTCTCACCAGATTTGTGGCTATACCAGCTCAGTCGTTGCAAATGTTACTGCCAAAAGTGGACTGTATCGTAGTTTTAAATTTAAACAAAGGAACTTCAAACAAAAACCAAAGTTGAAATACTAACCTTTTTTGGAAGCGGCGCTCTCCAACATAAATCGGTTCCCTGTGCTATAATATGGGGGGGGGGGGTCCAGGAAGAGAAAATAAAGTAGTGGATGAAAATATAGGACAAGCTACACAAATCTTCACAGCGGAGCCGATTGGAAGCGTATTTTCTGGTGCAAAGGTTCCTTCTTGATTCCTGCCGGGTCAGATACAAAGGAAATCGGACCGAGTTTTCTCAGTGGAAAAATTTCAACTCCCGAAATGCATTCAGGAAACAAAACGATCTCCGGAAAAAGGTTACTCTGGTCGACAGAATAACTAATTCCGTCACAAAATTAGGTTTCACCAAAACGGCTTCACGGAAATGGAATCTTCTGCCACCAATCAAACACCCCGGCGAACTCTCGGTCAAAGCGCTCTCGGCCACGGAAAATTTAAAACCGGTCGCTCGCTTTCTAAACCATCACAACTCAAAACGAAGCGAGCGAAAGAGAGAAGAGCCCGCAAGGCCGTCGCTGCAGCCGCTTTATGTATCCACGCACGCGTGCAAATTGGCCGCCACTAAAAATCGTAACTAAAGCGCATATATAGAATGGAACGAAATACGGCCGGCCCAAAATTTAAAATCCAAATAAAAGTAATTGGAGATTGGTGCGAACATTCCCCCGCACCTGAAGCCATCGCCTTCAGCACCAACAACTACCGCGAGGGACGAATCCAACAAAATTGCAGTACAACAAACGCAATAGGGTTATATGCACCACCGTCTCTCCATAATGAAACAAACAAACAACCTGGATAACTATATACAAATTATACACAAACTATATACAAATGTCGACATGCCACAAATAACCGCCTTATTGGAAAGGAGTGGGAACAACTTCACCGTCGGTAGAGCAGAAACTCCTCCCGAGGTTCAAACTCGAACTACCCGAACTACGGGGCAAATTTCCCATCAAAGGTGGCAAATTTTTAGACGAGCTCGTTACGCACTTAACTTGTCAAGTAGCTTTGTATCACATCGTCGTCTGCTTAAGCTACACAATACACGTATTTCGCTTAGAACTTATCTAAGAAAGCAGTAGACTCATTATCTATAACACATCGAACCTAAAAATTAAAACAGCAACAAAATTGTGAACAATACAGTATATCTCAATGACAAGAAAACAAATTAAAACTCACTTAGTTCTAAATATCTACTAAATAAAACTATGCAAATGGCAGTTAACATGTTAGCCAGAACAAGTTAGTAATGCAACACTACTAGGCACTACCAGAAAATGAAAGGTTGCTTTAATTTTGCGATTTGCAGCTGTACACCAAAAGAGCAGCAATGGGTGTTTTGTCTCTCCAGAACCAATATTTGACTACTGCTTTGATCGAAACAAATTCAAAATCGTTTTGTTGTTTGAAAAACTTAAATTACCATTGATGCTTATTAAAAGAATAAAAGTGCGAATATCTGTAAACAAATTCCAATTAGCTTATCGAGTTTAGTTTAACAGAACTACTTTAAGATAGATAACCATTTTTTGCTTTTTAGTAAATTCAAAATATTTGCCTTTTTAGTAAAATAAAAACTGAACAGAACAAGTAATGTACCTTTGTAAATTTTATTACCGCTCCACCCAAGCTATCTCGCATGTGGCTCAAATATGCAAACTGATCCATCCTTTAGGACTATGAGACTCAGACGTAAACAGGCGCTTGATTTTATTGTCTCCTAAATTAATTCTATTGAAGGCAAACCTAAAAAAATCTCATAATTCAATCTGCAAAATTTGCAGAAATCTCATCTGCCAAATACTACACTGATACATTTTTTAAACAATGTGTTATTATTTTACAATTTTATTTTGACGCCTTTAAATGTGAAACCACGAATCAACCAGGGGAGTTTTCCTGCATATCGGGTACCCGATTGGCGACAAAGGTCTGCTAACGATCAGCAGGGGATTTCAAACATTCCAAGTCAATTCCCGAATCGGAAAACGCGATGATTTTGGAAACTGTGACCCTGGACTGCAAAACCGGACAAGCACTTTCAATCAACTCTGATAACAATGAAGCCACTTGTGGTTTAAGTCGCGGGGCAGACAACACCCCTGTTGGCGAAACTCTCGAGTAGGCTTACACGACATGAACAGCCAACTTGACGCCCATAACAACCCTCGTATAAACTACCGCTCTACAAACGTCCCGCCAGGCATCGGAAAACCCAATCAGCGACACCAAGCCGCTGTTTGCGACACCCAACCATCCAGGGATTACCATTCCCGACAAATCGGCCAAAAAAGACCTCCGGGATGAAAAAACGCTGGTCGGCAGAATATCAAATCTCAGTATAATAATTGTCCAACAATAAACAATCACCGGGAACGAGAAAACTCCTACCGCTACTCAAACATGCCGGCGAATAAAGTAGTCAGAGCCAAAACTCCCAAAGAAACAAACTCATGCAACTGTAAACAACACATGCTGTTACTCTTTGGGTATGCATAGGCTATTCTTGAATGACCCGTGGATTTTCTATGCTCCAATTTGACGATTTTGCTTATTGACATATCCACTAAGGTGGAAATTTGTCTCGTTGCTAAAGATGATTTTCTTAGCAAAATTGTCGTCAACTTTTTGATTATGTGGTGCTCAATCAGCAAATACCCAGCGTTCAAGTGGTCGTCTGGTTTTAGGTTCTGAGTCAGCTGAAACTTGAATAGGTCCAGATGCAGATACTTTGTTACAATCCCCTAAATAGTGCTTTTTGAAATATTTAGTTGCAGTGACCGACGGCCTAGTGGAATTTCTGGACGCCCCGTTAGATTATCGTTCAAATCGTCAATGTTTTCAGCTGAACGGTCGGTATGAAGTTGGCCGGTTTTTTCGTTGTCTGCAATTGAACCTGTTTGTTCAAATATTATAATTAGTTTTTATAGCTGTTTCAGTTTGTGATTATTACGTATTAGGATGAACAAGTCGGTATTGATTTCTTGAAACCTTATATATTTGGATTAACGATGTTCTCTGATATATAAGTCCGATTACCTTACAATCGGAAACTATAAGTTTAATAAAAAAAAACAACTACAAAATATTTGTCTATTTTTTAAATTTCCTAATATAGAACCACATCAGTATGTCCTCACGACAACATCGCTTACACAGCAACATTCATTTCAATTCCTTGTTGTTCAGTTTATTATTTTGTTTAGTGGTCCAAATAAATTATAACAGAGCGGTAAGGTCGGATTATAGGGAGAGTGCTCCAGTGCCGTTCAACACAAATCCCCATTTTTTTGTTGAGTTAGAGAAGCTGTATGCAGTCGGACATTTATTTAAGTTAATAAAAACAGTTTTAACCATTAATAATTGGTGGCCAACCTTGAGAAGACGGCGAACAATGCCAATATTTTCATTTATCCCGCTGGTCCTTGGGAGACATCGATGACATTTATTTTCAACTACTTCTCGCCCTCCCAAGATGAAGGCGTCGACGTTGTGAAAAATGTAAACGGATGCAGGAAGATTGCGTCAAGAAGGGCACAAGTTTAAAGTTGTAGTGTGATTAGTTTCTGAGAAAAATCAGAGGTGTTACGACTTGAATGCACCTCGTATTTGATTTTCTCACGCATTTCCCACTTTAATAGTGCATATAGTATGCTATTAGTGTAAAACGCTATTTTTGACCATTTAAAAGTAAAAACACAACGTATGCGCACCAGTTGCTTTATTAAGAGTTAGACAAAGAACATCATTATAAGGCAATAACTATACAAGTCTTTCTAATAACTAACGTTTAAGCCCATCTATTAAGATATTTTACAAAATTCAGCAAGTAGAAACATTAACAATAGATCAATATGTATGCTTATTGTGAAGGCTTTTGAAATTTATATTATTAAAAACTATTACTATTAGATTTGGAACATTTCTTTAAGGACACAATTAAATGTATATTTTTAATTATCGATTTTTTTATGTCTATTTTATTAAGTTAATTGATTAAGTTTTTCTGAGTTTCTCTTTCTTTATTATTTTTAAAATCCAGAGGAATTTAATTTTTTGAAGTTATAAGTGTACATTCTTGTGTTACACTGCTAATAGGTGTATAAATAAGTTCTCAGCTTTTTTGTGCAAAATTAAAGTTTTATTTAAAAACAAACAAGAAAAAAGCTTAAGTATCAAATTATTCTCCGTTGGCATCGATGACCTTTTGCCATCTTTCGGGTAGCTTGCGAAGTCCCTGGTGATAGAAGCTCACCGGCTTCGAGACGATAGAGTTATCGATGCATTTTCGGACTTCTTATTCTGTTTTGAAATGCGTATCAGCCCAGTGATGCTGTAACGACCGGAATAAATGATAATCGGAAGGGGCCATGTCTGGGCTATACGCCGCATGTGAGAGAAGTTCCCAGCCTAACGCGTCTGCAGCTCATCCGTGTCAAATTCTCACCATATGCAGCACAAATCATTTCGGTGGCTTCAGCAGCGTTTTTCTTAAGATGAAACGCGAAGTGGATAGAAAATCGAATATGCTCTTTGTGATTGCCATCGTGAACACAGCTGATTATTGAAGTTATGTGCATCAAACGCCAAATCGCATATTGTTTTGAAAGACCAAATGTCATTACTTTAAAACCGCAAGAAGGCGGACTAAACGGTGATTTGCGTCCTGTGAAATCTAAAGCTGAGAACTTATTTATACGCCTATTAATTTTTATATTTAAAGTTGTCATGTGCACTTTATAGTTTCGATGTGTAAGTAACCGTCAGAATTTAATATAAAATGCATGAATAACACAAACTCTATTTATAAAGACCAAAATCAGTATATGTGGCAATCATCTGGTACGTTTACTTAATTAATGAGAAATCTACCAAGTTATTATTATTATTATTATTTATATTTATTTTGTCTATAAATTTTAAAGTAAATATTATTATAAATAAAATGTTTATGCCTTAATCTTTTTTTTGCCAAATTAAAAATAATTTAGTTTAAAAGTTTGTATCAGCAAGTTATGGTATTTTTGCAATAGTAGATAAGAAGATCGTGCGCTAACTATAACCACACTAAATTTTATTTAAAGCTTACCTACTGTTTAACGATAAATACCTATTAGAAGTGTATCTCGCATTTTTATTATTTGTTAATTGTCAGAAAATCACCGTACCACTTTCAATATTAAAAGTTTAAATATATGCTTTTAAAGAACCACAGGCACATGTATATTTAAAATTACACAAAAAGGTAAGTAGAAGTTTATAGTTTAGTAAAGTAACGTTTGTAGTTTTCAATAACAGATGACTTAATTTCAAAGTAAAAAGAAAGCTTGTTATTATCAGGCAATTATTAAAATAACTATTAAAATTATAAATAAATACATTTACAAATAATATAAATTTAGCATCTATTTCAGAATTTGTAATCTTTTAAAAATTAACGAAGGAATTGTATCCATAAAGTACTTGTAAAACAGAAGATATTAGTAAAAAAATAATTTCACATGTCATGAGTGAGGAAATCAAAAATATCTTAAATGAAATTGCACAAAAACAGGAACTAATTGATTACGAAATTAATAACTTTAAGTTTATAAAAAGCAGTGGATACACAAGTACTTCTTCAAGCGCTGAGATCGCAGGAGTCGATAAGAACAATAGGAAGCGGATACTAAATTTATTTATTAAGAGTGCATCCGCAAAAGAACGTATACGAAGGAATTTGCCACTTGCACAAGCGTTTCAAAGAGAAATATATATGTACGACGTTGTGCTACCTTTGTATCAGCAGATTGAAGCAGATAAAGGATTATTAATTTTGGATATTTTGCCAGAAGTTTTTCACACAAATGCAGTTGAGAAAAACGAAATGATCGTGATGGAAGACCTAACGAAAAACGGTTTCAAATTGCATGATTTATCAGTACCCTTAGACAGTGATCATGTCAGTTTAATAATGTCCCAATACGGACGACTACATGCACTTTCATTTGCAGTACAACATCAATATTCTCACAAATTTGAAAAAATAAAAGAATTTATCAGCTATAACATAATGACACATATTTTGAAAATTACATATTTTCATAGTATCAAATTTATAACAAACAAAGCTTTAAAATCAATTAAGGAAATTAACAATAAAAAAGCTATTAATCTGTATGGCGCATTAGCAGACAAACTGTCACACGTAATCGATGAACTAGAGGAAATTCCTGAACATCACGTTATATTGCATGGAGACAACTGGCTTAGTAATTATTTGTTCAAGTATAATGTAAGTATACAGCGAGTGTAATTAATTTATAGTAAACTGCTCTTTTTTTAGAACAAAGAAGATGAAACAATACCAGAACAAGTGAAAATTCTTGATTTTCAAGCAGCAAGACTTGGATCTCCCGTTATTGATCTGTCTCACTTTTTCTACACCTGCAGTTCCAAGGAAGTCATTGATAATTTAGATCATTACTTAAAGCTGTACTATGACGCACTTTATTCACATCTCAGAAATCTTGGGAGTGATCCAGACAAAATGTTTCCGTATGCTGTGCTAAAACAGCATTGGGTAAAATATGCAAAGTTCGGTTTGATCATGTCGACTTGTTGCATATACATCATGCATTCAAAAGAAAACGAAATGGTAGATGTGACAGATTTTGTTGAATCTGGCAACGACATATCCCATGCCTTCGCTTACGAAATATCTGATATAGAAAAATATAATGATAGGACGAGGCACATTATCATGCATTTCGTAGAACGTGGTTTTATATAATCATTTTAAAATAAATGAGCAGCTTTTAAATTTTTACGTACAAAGTGTTGATATAGATATCAACTAAGTATAGAATAAAAACATAATCTGTAGTTCTTCAATAACACCCGTATAACTTGATTAAGCGCTTATAGGACAAGAGAGGTTTTATAAATACAATAAGTTATTTAGTATGTTATTCTTAATAATGCTGATAATTTAACAAAAGTACTAATACAAAACATAAAAATACCAATTTTTATTAGCTGTGCAATAAACTATTTCTAATGTACCTAACAATTCCTATTTATATAATAACTTCCTAGCAATATCTCTGCTATGTGGAAAACAAGGTTTACTTTAAGTTGCTAAAGTAAGAGTGAAAGAAAATATAAATTTAAATTGAATATTATCTTAGAGGTCAATTTTTGGAGTATATGATGAGTTGTAATTTGGTAAAATTTTCTAAAGTAACAGATTACTCTTTCGGATACATTCGTGCTTAAGCTTTTGCTTCCTGAGAAAGTATAACTAACAACCGGTACATATTCTATGGAACTTTTGTTCTCTAATCTTTGTAAACTAAAATTTAAAAAATACACCAGACGCGATGCAACATGTCACTCAATGAGGATGAACAGTAATATGGATGCATGAATTGAAGACTTTACTATCCCGGTAAACTGAGAGTTAAAAACGCCGATGAGCAAGTACATGTAGACTATGGCTGTAACTTCTGGGGCTTTTAATGGAATATCTAGAGTAATTGGGTAGTCTAGTTTATCACGATAGTTCTCAGTTAGTCTGCTTACCATATAACAGTAAGGTTCTCTTGATTTTTCCATTATAGCTTCAGTTACATGGTGATGATTGTTAAAATATGATCAAATGTCATTAAAGTTGAGATAGACTTTTTTGGTCTGTTTTAAAGTTTGGCATATAACAGTTACAGCCTTTAAAATGTGTCGTCGTCGACTTAAACAAATTAAAATGGCAAAGTGTCTAAAAAGCGGTATACTAACTTTTGGCCCAATAATGCTTGTACATAGCAAATTTGGATATACGGTGAAATCTGTTATACAACGAATATATACTGAGATAGGAGTAAAAATTAAACACGGAGCAAAGCAAGGAGTAGAAATAAAAATCGGAGAACTAGAAAAGGATGTTACTGGATATGAAACAAAAACCCAAAAATAATAAGAATGGATCTAGCGACACATCTGAAAGTAAAAAAAAAGAATTTTATATGCAAATCTAGGGATAACGAAAACATGCAGAAATAGTAGAACACGTGGGAGACTGGAATACAAGCATGGAAAAAATATGGTTTGATAGAAAGATATAATAGAGAGAAGTCTACGAGGGTAATTTGAAACGACACATCCGCTTGGTTATCAATGGCAGACACGCGTGGATACATAATTCTTATTATACACATTAGAAACCTACAACAGCGCATTACTTTTTGA
The DNA here is from genome assembly GCA_036346155.1 of Sinelater perroti. NCBI lineage: Eukaryota > Metazoa > Arthropoda > Insecta > Coleoptera > Elateridae > Sinelater > Sinelater perroti. The sequence goes on from JARFIY010000276.1 coordinate 3,874,489, forward strand.
CATAGTCGCTATGTAAAATGAGGCACTTGTCATAACGACTTACAAGGTTTGAAATTATTTCTACAAAAGACCCTCCGGCACAAAAATAAAGTCACCTTATAACAATATTTTGAAGCGCAGTGTCATCGTCAAAGCGGCGTAAATATAATACAAACATTACAATCGAAGTAATAAAAAAAATCTTTATGTTTAGGAAAATCGCATAAGGTAAATAAAATATTTTTAAAAGCAAGTTTCTGTTGATTTCGCTTTCACTGTTCAAAATATTTTGCGAATTGTGCGGAAAACGCAAATAACTGCTTCGTCTTATTGGCTTGAATCTTTTTAACAATCCAAATATCTTCAAGTTGGAAGGTGATTTATATTTTGAAACCAGTTCGAAGGCGCCGGATGTCTTAGTTAACCGCTGGTTTGATGTTTTGCCAAAAATTACACACAAAATGTAAAGAAAAGCGAGCGCCTTATCATGACAACATTGCTTTTGTTCATGATGCATTCGTTTTATTGTTCCCGGGAGTCTTTTGAATCAATCGAACATTTTGTGCGCCAGAATATTCTAACTTTACACAAAATTCTCACCTGACTTGCCGCTATACCAGCTCAGTCATTGCAAATGCGACGCCCACGCACTATATGAGATCACTTACCGGAGCCTAATTCCTATTTACCCCGTCTAGTAAAATCGTTTCTATTCAGAGATGAGCATTACAGTATGGTACAAAGCCATTAAATGTCAGTTTACCAAGTTACCAAATAAAATCAATTTCAAACAAAAGCCAAATGTGATTACTATTCCCGGCCAAAAAAGACCTCCGGGATGAAAAAACGCTGGTCGGCAGAATATCAAATCCCGGTATAATAATTGGCCAACAATAAACAATCACCGGGAACGAGAAAACTCCTACCGCTACTCAAACATGCAGGCGAATAAAGTAGTCAGAGCCAAAACTCCCAAAGAGATAAACTCATGCAACTATAAACAACACATGCTGTTACTCTTTGGGTAAGCATAAGCTATTCTTGAATGACTCTTGTATTTTCTATGCTCCAAATTTGACAGTTTTGCTTATTGACATACCCACTAAGGTGGAAATGCGTCTCGTCGCTAAAGATGATTTTCTTAGCAAAATTGTCGTCAACTTTTTGATTATGTGGCGCTTAATCAGCAAATACCCAGCGTTCAAGTGGTCGTCTGGCGATAGGTTATGAGTCAGCTGAAACTTGAATAGGTGCAGATGCAGATATTTTGTTACAATCCCCTAAATAGTGCTTTTTAAATATTTAGTTGCAGTGACCGACGGCCTAGTGGAATTTCTGGACGCCCCGTTAGATTATTGTTCAAATCGTCAATGTTTTCAGCTGAACGGTAGGTATGAAGTTAGTCGGTTTTTTTTTCGTTGTCTGCAATTGAACCTGTTTGTTCAAATATTATAATTAGTTTTTTATAGCTGTTTCAGTTTGTGATTATTACGTACTAGGGTGAACAAGTCAGTATTGATTTCTTGAAACCTTAAACGATAAGTTTAATAAAAAAACAACTACAAAATATATATATATATATATATAGTAGAGTAACGCATCAAATTGAAAATTCACGTCTTTTTCGACAAGATCCCAGTTTTGTTTCGTCCAAAAGTTAACAAAAACTGTTTTAACGATTACCAATTAGTGGGCAACCTTGAGAGGACGGCGAACAATGCCAATATTTTTGTTTATCCCGTTGGTCCTTGGGAGACATCGATGACCTTTATTTAAAACTACCTCTCACCCCCCCATGATGAACGCGTCGAGGTTGTGAAAAATGTGTACGACTACAGGAAGATCGCGTCAAGAAGTGACACAAGTTTCACAGTTTTCGTGTGATTAGTTTGTGAGAAAAAATTTAAGGTGTTATGACTTGAATGCACCTCGTATTTGATTTGCTCTCCCATTTTAATAGTGTCTATAGTGTGCTATTAGTGTACAATGCTATTTTTGAGCATTTAAAGGTACAAAATACAACCTATGTGCACCAGTCGCTTTATTAAGGCAATAACTATACAAGTCTTTCTAATAACTAACGTTTAAGCCCATCTACTAAGAGAGTTGACAAAATTCATCAAGTAGAAACATCAACAATAGAATAATATGTATTCTTATTATGAAGGCTTTTGAAATTTGTATTATTAAAAACTTATTATTATTAGATTTGGAATATTTCTTTAAGGACCCAATTAAATGTACATTTTTAATTATCCCTTTTTAATTAAGTTCATCTGGGATGGTGGTCATGTGCTCAGTTTCTCTTTTCCTTTGTTATTTTTAAAATCCAGAAGAATTTAATTTTTGAAGTTATAAGTGGACATTCTTGTGTTGCACTGCTAATTTTTATATTTAAAGTTGTCATGTACACTTTATAGTTTCGATGTGTAAGTAACCATCAGAATTTAATACAAAATGCATGAATAACACACTAACTGGATTTATAACGTCCAGAATCAGTATTTGTGGGAATTATCTGGTACGTTATTATTATTTTTTATATTTATTTTGTCTATAAACTTTAAAGTAAATATTATTATAAATAAAATGTTTATGTATTAATCTTTTTTCGCCAAATTAAAAATAATTTAGTTTAAAATTTTTTATCGGCATGTTATGGTATTTTTGCAATAGTAGATAAGCAGATCGTGCACTAACTATATCCACACTAAATTTTATTTAAAACTTACCTACTGTTTAATGATAAATACATATTCTAAGTGTATCTCGCATTTTTATTGTTTGTTAATTGTTAGAAAATCGTCGTACCACTTTAAATATTAAAAGTTTAAATATATGCTTTTAAAGAACAACAGGCACATGTATATTTAAAATTACACAAAAAGGTAAGTAGAAGTTTATAGTTTAGTAAAGTAACGCTTGTAGTTTTTCAATAACAGATGACTTAATTTCAAAGCAAAAAGGAAGCTTGTTATTATGACGCAAGTATTAAAATAACTAATAAAATTTTAAATAAATACATTTACAAATAATATAAATTTAGCATCTATTTCAGAATTTGTAATATTTTAAAAATTAACGAATGAATTGTATCCATAAAGTACTTGTAAAACAGAAGACATTGGTAAAAAATAATTTCACATAAGAAAACAAGTCATGAGTGAGGTAATCAAAAATATGTTAAATCAAATCGCACAAAAAGAGGAACTAATTGATTATGAAATTAATAACTTTAAGTTTATAAAAAGCAGTGGATACACAAGTACTTCTTCAAGCGCTGAGATCGCAGGAGTCGATAAGAACAATAGGAAGCGGATACTAAATTTATTTATTAAGAGTGCATCCGCGAAAGAACTTATACGAAATAAGTTACCACTTGCACAAGCGTTTCAAAGAGAAATATATATGTATAACGTTGTGCTACCTTTTTATCAGCAGATTGAAGCAGATAAAGGATTGTCAATTTTGGATTTCAGACCAGAAGTTTTTCACACAAATGCAGTTGAGAAAAGCGAAATGATAGTGATGGAAGACCTAACGAAAAATGGTTTCAGTGTGCATGATTTATCAGTACCTTTAGACAATGATCATGTCAGTTTGATAATGTCCCAATACGGACGACTACATGCACTTTCATTTGCAGTACAACATCAATATTCTCACAAATTTGAAAAAATAAAAGAATTTATCAGCTATAACATAATGACACATCTTTTGAAATTTACATATTTTTATAGTATTAAATTTACAACAAACAAAGCTTTAAAATCAATTAACGAAATTAACAATAAAAAAGCTATTAATCTGTATGGTGCATTAGCAGACGAACTGTCACACGTAATCGATGAACTAGAAGAAATTCCTGATCATCACGTTATATTGCATGGAGACAACTGGCTTAGTAATTATTTGTTCAAGTATAATGTAAGTAAACAACGAGTGTAATTAATTTATAGTAAATGGTTCTTGTTTAGAATAAAGAAGGTGAGACGAAACCAGAACAAGTCAGAATCATTGATTTTCAAACAGCAAGGCTTGGATCTCCCGTTATTGGTCTGTCTTACTTTTTTTACACTTGTAGTTCCAAGGAAGTCATTGATAATTTAGATTATTATTTAAAGCTATACTACGACGCCTTATCGTTGCATCTTATAAGTCTTGGGGTGATCCAGACAAAGCGTTTCCATATGCTGTGTTAAAACAGCATTGGGTAAAATATGCAAAGTTCGGTTTAATCCTGTCGACTCTTTGCATATACATAATGCATTCAAAAGAAGACGAAGTAGTAGATCTGTCCGATTTTGTTGAATCTGGGCAGGACATATCCCATGCCTTCACTTACGAAATATCTGATATAGAAAAGTATAATGATAGGATGAGGCATATTATCATGCATTTCGTAGAACGTGATTTTATGTAACAATTTTATTATATATGAACAACTATTAAATTTTTATGTAAAAAGTGTTGATAACTAACCTTAGAATAAAAACTTAAGCTGTAGTTCTTCAATAACAAACGTATAACTAAATGAAGAGCTTATAGGACAAGAGAGGTTTTAAAAATACAATGACTTATTTCGTGTGTTATTCTTAATAATGCTAATAATTTAACATAGGTATAATATAAAACGTACAAATACCATATTTTATTAGATGTGTAATAAACCATTTCTAATGTACCTAACAATTCCTATTTATATAAAAACATTCTTACAATTAACTTCTAAAGTGATGTGAAGAAAATATCAAAGGTTTAACTCAAAATCAATCGAATGTTCATAAAAATAAGTTTGTAAAAGAAAGAACTTAATATAAATTTAAAAGTGACCGTTGAATATTATCTTACAGTCAATATTTTGAGTATATGATGAGTTGTAATTTGGTAAAATTTTCTAAAGTAACAGATTACTCTTTCGGATACCTTCGTGCTTAAGCTTCTGCTTCATGATAAAGTATAACTAACAACCGGTACATATTCTATGGAACTTTTGTTCTCTAATCTTTGTATACTAAAACTTAAAAAATACACCAGACAATGTTAATGAGGGCAAGATGCAACATGTCATTCAATGAGGATGAACATTAATACGCATGATCGAGAAAACTCTACTATCCGAGTAAACTGAGAGTTAAAAACGCCGATGAGCGGGTACATGTAGACTATGGCTGTAACCTTGGGGTTTTTAATGGAATATCTAAAGTAATTGGGTAGTCTAGTTTATCACGATAGTTTCATTAGTCTCTTACCATATACGGTAAATTCTCTTGATTTTTCCAGTATATCTTCAGTTACATGGCGATGATGTTAAAATATGATCAAAGTATTAAAGTTGAGTAGCTTTTTGGATACATAAATTTAAGTAAATTGTAACTTCTCTGATCATAACAGTATGGACGGCCCTGTATAATTATATTGTCGACTTAAACAAAACATTAAACTATGCTTAAAAGTGTTAATTAGGGTATACAATAACTTCAAAATTGATAATGTTTTCATAGTCAAATTTGCGTATTAATACGTTTAGTGAAATCTGAAACCTAAATTAAATTTAATTATAAAATTTAAAACTTTTTGAAATTAAATGGAGTTTTAATGAAATTATAACAGCAGCAAAGGCAAGGAGGTGAAATAATAATCGGAGAACTAGAAAGGATGTTACTGGATATGAAACAAAACCAAATAATAAGAATGGATCTAGCGACACATCTAAAGTAAAAAAAATTTTATATAAACAGGATAACAAAAACAGAAATGAAACGGGCTGGAATAACAGGATGGAAAAATATGGTTTTAGAAGATATAATAGAGAGAAGTCTACGAGGGTAATTTAAAACTACACATCCGCTTGGTTATCAATGGCAGACACGCGTGGATACATATTTCTTATTATACACATTAGAAACCTACGACAACGCATTACTTTTTGACATAGTCGCTATGTAAAATGAGGCACTTGTCATAACTACTTACAAGGTTTGAAATTATTTCTACAAAAGACCCTCTGGCACCAAAATAAAGTAACCTTATAACAATATTTTGAAGCGCAGTGTCATCGTCAAAGCGGCGTAAATATAATGCAAACATTACAATCGAAATAATAAAAAAATATTTATATTTAGTAAAAATCGCATAAGGTAAATAAAATAATATTTTTAAAAGTAAGTATCTGTTGATTTTGCTTTCACTGTTCAAAATATTTTGCGAATTGTGCGGAAAACGCAAATAACTGCCTCGTCTTATTGGATTGAATCTTTTTAACAATCCAAATATCTTCAAGTTGGAAGGTGATTTATATTTTGAAACCAGTTCGAAGTCGCCGGATGTCTTAGTTAACAGTTGGATTTGATGTTTTGCCAACAATTACACACAAAATGTAAAGAAAAGCGAGCGCCTTATCATGACAACATTGCTTTTGTTCATGATGCATTCGTTTTATTGTTCCCGGGAGTCTTTTGAATCACTCGAACAGTTTGTGCGTCGGAATTTTCTAATTTCACACAAAATTCTCACCTGATTTGTCGCTATACCAGCTCAGTCATTGCAAATGCGACGCCCACGAACTATATGAGATCACTTACCGGAACCTAATTCCTATTTACCCCGTCTAGTAAAATCGTTTCTATTCAGAGATGAGCATTACAGTATGGTACATAGTCATTAAATGTCAGTTTACCAAGTTACCGAATAAAATCAATTTCAAACAAAAGCCAAAAGGGATTACTATTCCCGGCCAAAAAAGATATCCGTGATGAAAAAACGCTGGTCGGCAGAATATCAAATCTCAGTATAATAATTGGCCAACAATAAATAATCACCGGGAACGAGAAAACTCCTACCGCTACTCAAACATGCAGGCGAATAAAGTAGTCAGAGCCAAAACTCCCAAAGAGATAAACTCATGCAACTGTAAACAACACATGCTGTTACTCTTTGGGTATGCATAAGCTATTCTTGAATGACCCGTGGATTTTCTATGCTCCAAATTTGACAATTTTGCTTATTGACATACCCACTAAGGTGGAAATGGGTCTCGTCGCTAAAGATGATTTTCTTAGCAAAATTGTCGTCAACTTTTTGATTATGTGGTGTTCAATCAGCAAATACCCAGCGTTCAAGTGGTCGTCTGGCGATAGGTTATGAGTCAGCTGAAACTTGAATAGGTGCAGATGCAGATATTTTGTTACAATCCCCTAAATAGTGCTTTTTGAAATATTTAGTTGCAGTGACCGACGGCCTAGTGGAATTTCTGGACGCCCCGTTAGGTTATCGTTCAAATCGTCAATGTTTTCAGTTGAACGGTAGGTATGAAGTTAGTCGGTTTTTTTTTTTCGTTGTCTGCAATTGAACCTGTTTGTTCAAATATTATAATTAGCTTTTTATAGCTGTTTCAGTTTGTGATTATTACGTATTAGGGTGAACAAGTCAGTATTGATTTCTTGAAACCTTAAACGATAAGTTTAATAAAAAAACTACAATATATATATATTATATATATATATATATATATATATATATATATATATATAGTAGCATCAAATTGAAAATTCACGTCTTTTTCGACAAGATCCCAGTTTTGTTTCGTCCAAAAGTTAACAAAAACTGTTTTAACGATTATCAATTAGTGGGCAACCTTGAGAGGACGGTGAACAATGCCAATATTTTTGTTTATCCGTTGGTCCTTGGGAGACATCGATGACCTTTACTGAAAACTACTTCTCACCCCGTGATGAACGCGTCGACGTGAAAATGTGTACGACTACAGGAAGATCGCATCAAGAAGTGACACAAGTTTCACAGTTTTCTGTATGTTGAAAAATTAAGTTTTTGAATGCATCGTTGATTTGCTTCTTTTAATATGTCAGTTGCTATTATGTACAATATTTTGAGCATTTAAAGGTACAAATACAACGTATGCGCACCAGTCGCTTTATTAAGAGTTAGACAAAGAACATTACTATAAGGCAATAACTATACACGTCTTTCTAATAACTAACGTTTATGCCCATCTATTAAGAGAGTTGACAAAATTCATCAAGTAAAAACATCAACAATAGATTAATATGTATTCTTATTGTGAAGGCTTTTGAAATTTGTGTTATTAAAAATTTATTATTATTAGATTTGGAATATTTCTTTAAGGACCCAATTAAATGTACATTTTTAATTATCGATTTTTTTAATTAAGTTCATCTGGGATGGTGGTCATGTGCTCAGATTCTTTTTTTTTTGTTATTTTTAAAATCCAGAAGAATTTAATTTTTTGAAGTTATAAGTGGACATTCTTGTGTTGCACTGCTAATTTTTATATTTAAAGCTGTTATGTACACTTTATAGTTTCGATGTGTAAGTAAACATCAGAATTTAATACAAAATGCATGAATAACACACTAACTGGATTTATAAAGTCCAGAATCAGTATTTGTGGGAATTATCTGGTACGTTATTATTATTTTTTATATTTATTTTGTCTATAAACTTTAAAGTAAATATTATTATAAATAAAATGTTTATGCATTAATCTTTTTTCGCCAAATTCAAAATAATTTAGTTTAAAATTTTTTATCGGCATGTTATGGTACTTTTGCAATAGTAGATAAGAAGATCGTGCACTAACTATAACAACACTAAATTTTATTTAAAGCTTACCTACTGTTTAACGATAAATACCTATTAGAAGTGTATCTCGCATTTTTATTGTTTGTTAATTGTCAGAAAATCGTCGTACCACTTTAAATATTAAAAGTTTAAATATATGCTTTTAAAGAACAACAGGCACATGTATATTTAAAATTACACAAAAAGGTAAGTAGAAGTTTATAGTTTAGTAAAGTAACGCTTGTAGTTTTTCAATAACAGATGACTTAATTTCAAAGCAAAAAGGAAGCTTGTTATTATCAGGCAATTATTAAAATAACTATTAAAATTATAAATAAATACATTTACAAATAATATAAATTTAGCATCTATTTCAGAATTTGTAATCTTGTAAAAATTAACGAAGGAATTGTATCCATAAAGTACTTGTAAAACAGAAGACATTGGTAAAAAATACTTTCACATAAGAAAACAAGCCATGAGTGAGGAAATCAAAAATATCTTAAATGAAATCGCAAAAGGAGGAACTAATTGATTTGAAATTAATAACTTTAGTTTATAAAAAGCGTGGATACACAATATCTTCAACGCAATTTCAGGAGTCGATAAGAATAGGAACGGAATAAAATTAATTTATTGAATTGTCCCAAAGCTTAACGAATAAGTTGCCTTACAAGCGTTTCAAAGAAATATATGTATGATTGTCTATTTGATCAGCAGATTAAGCAGTAAAGATAATTCATTTTATATTTTAAAGTTTTTCAACAAATGCAGGAGAAGAACGAAATGAAGTTTGAAACTAACGAAAAAGGTTTATTGTTGGTGTTTACAGACCTTTAGACAATGATATGTCATTTTAATTCCCAATAGGAGACTACTGCATTTCATTTAGTACAACATTAATATTTACAAATTTAAAAAAAAAGAATTATCAGTTAAACAAATGGAACTTTTTTTTAATTTTTACATTTTATAAGTATTAAATTTAAAAAAACAAAATTTAAATCAATTTAAACAAATTAACAAAAAAAGCTATTAATCTGTATGGTGATTAGCAGACCAACTGTCAATAATATGAATTAGAAGAAATTCTGATCTCACGTTATTTGCAATGGAGACAACTGCTTAAATATTTGTTAAGTATAATGTAAGGTAACAAGAGAGGTTTTAAAAATACAATGACTTATTTCGTGTGTTATTCTTAATAATGCTAATAATTTAACATAGGTATGAATATAAAACTTACAAATAAAATATTTTTATTAGATGTGTAATAAACCAATTCTAATGTACCTAACAATTCCTATTTATAATAAAAACAAGGTTTACTTTAACTTGCTAAAGTGAGAGTGTGAAAGAAAATATAAATTTTTAACTACAAAATCAAGTCGCACTATTGTTTCTATAAAAAAAAACTTTTTAAAAGAATGAACCGTTTTAATATACACATATTAAAAGACGTGACCATTGAATATTATCTTACAGATCAATAGTTTTGAGTGTATGATGAGTTGTAATTTGGTAAAATTTTCTAAAGTAACAGATTACTCTTTCGGATACCTTCGTGCTTAAGCTTCTGCTTCATGATAAAGTATAACTAACAACCGGTACATATTCAACGGAACTCTTGTTCTCTAATTTTGTAAACTAAAATTTAAAAAAAACACCAGCCAATGTTAATGAGGGCGCGATGCAACATGCTATTCAATAAGAATGAACAGTAATATGCATGCATGATTGAGAGCGACTCTACGATCCGGGTAAACTGAGAGTTAAAAACGCCGATGAGCAAGTACATGTAGACTATGACTGTAACTCTTGGGGTTTTTAATGGACTATCTAGAGTAATTGGGTAGTCTAGTTTATCACGATAGTTCTTAGTCTTCTTACCATATGATGGTAATATTCTCTTGATTTTTCCAGTATATCTTTAGTTACATGGCGATGACTGTTAAAATATTATCAAAGATTATTAAAGGGTAGGCTTCTTTGGTGATACAAAATTTAAGTAAATTTGGTAACTGTCTCTGATCAGTAGATCAGTAAGTGGACTGGCCCCTATGTATATAGTTTATATTATTTTCTTATATAGCGGCTAATAACCAGTTATAACTAAGTCTTAAAAAGTAATTAATTATAATCGCAATTACTTCAAAAAATATATAATTAGTTACTTTCCAAAGTACAATATATTTGGCTGTAATTAATTACAATTACTGGTTTAGTGTAATTGAAAACACTAAATTAAATATTTAATTAAAAAATTTTAAAATTTTTTTGAAATTCAAAATGAGATGCGTTTTTAATGAAATTATTATCAGCAAAGGCAAAGGTGAAAAAAATTGATTATCTTTGGGAAAAGGAAGGAATTGTTTTTAAACTTTGTTTATAAATAGGTATTTAATTGTAGGATAATTTTGTTTACCTTTCTCTAAATTAATCCAATTTAGTTTATATACAGATAAAAAACATATTGCCAAAATGTATATGGTCTACTGGAGATTTTACTATAGTCCAAAATATGGGCAACCGGCTTTGTACATTTGTTACAATAGATTTTAAGTTTTTAATTTCGTTTTCGCTATTGATGAATTGAAAAATTGTAGTCAACACATTTGCTAAGTGCAACTGCTTTTCCCTTGAATAGTGAGAGCTACTGCTGATGGCTCCATAACTATAAAACATTCTTCCAAAACATCTAGCTGTGCCGTTTTCAATTTCGAAATCTTAAGTTTATCACAAATTAAATGCAAGCGTATTTTTAAAACGAGAATCGTTACGACACAATCAAAAAGCGAGTTCCATCATATTGGACAAGGTACTTTTAATTTTTTACCGCAGATTTTTTCTTCTTTATTAGAAGCTTTAATAGATCTACTGGCGGTATTCCAAAAACACTATAATAAATCTTATTAAAACGATTTTGCTTGCGGAAACAATCTTTTTAATATCAGTTCTTGCAACCAGACTGAGTGTATACGAACAACATCTGAATTGTGGCGGAAGAAAATTACATCATACAAAAAATCTACATCAGCAATAGCAACAACGTGTTCCTGATTTTCCAGTTTCAATTATATATTTTCACTTGGATCAGATGAAAATTTTTTTAACGCTTTACCGAAATTAATAGTATTGTCTGTCACTGTCCTTGATATTTTCTCAATAATGCGAAATGAAGCGTGAATACCATCCAACGTTTTCCCTAATTGTATATATGTATGCGCCAATCTAATTCACTTGCATGCTAGTAGAAATAATTTTCTACATAATGTGTGCTGTTACACCAAAGTAGCTCTTATTGTTTTTGTCCATATTTTAGCTGTTGTACATTTGAATTCTGATTCGGAGAAAACATCTATAATTTTAGATTTACATTCTGTCGTGCGAGCTGAAATTTGTTTAACCAGAATCTCAACACAAACACTAGAAATGGTACTGTTGGGAAGACCTTCCAACATATTTAGAAATAAAGGATTATCGACTGTACACAACGGAAGTTTTTCTTCACTTACATAGTCGACAACAAGCTAATTACACTGCAAAAAATTGATCGTATTTATTTGGTTAATACCTTTGGAATAGCTTTTTTGAAAACTCAGTTTCTCATTAGACATGGACGTTTTCTTGCTGCAGTTACAGCTGTTGAAAATGGGGTGCTTGTTATCACCACCTTATTTGAATTTTGGTCTTCGAAAGTACAGAAAGGCAATGTCCGTTTGACCCCTTTTTTTCGGCAGAAAACATAAGCTCAATTTTTTGGATGCTGCCGCTATATAATTAAAGTTAGTTGAGTTAGAAAAAGAATGTAGGATAAGAATTATATGCATTAAGAAATTAAATGTTGCCTTGAGAGACGAACTTACGAAATCGACGTTTGCCCCTACACATATTTGGCATTATGCTATTATTTTGTCTTCATTACTTGAAACAACATTAAATATTCCGCAATTTAAAACCGATGGCAATTTTCTGTTGTTTATCCTGACTTGTCGAGTTCGCGAACTTTTAGGAAATGATATTCATTATTATTATATTAAATGTGGAACAAACTTTTCAATCTTTAAAGACTACCGAGAAAAATATCTACTTGGTATTGTGGTATTTAAACTTCGAACTTTAAAATGTAAAATTTGTAGACATTTTATTCCAGTAACTGGAAATTCAAAAGTAATTTGAAAAATGTAATTAGATTAACTGCAATTGAATCAAAAAATGTAATTTAATTACTATCAAATCACAACAAACGATAGAGTAATTAATGGTTCGCCGAATTACTGTAGAAGTAATTGAATTAATTTTTCAAGTATTTGTAATCAATTACTTAACAACACTCCTATTAACGGTTGTTTCTTAGTAGTTATAAGTTCAGATCTTTACTCTGTAGTTTTAACATTGAAATCATCACATACCAAAATATGTTAAAAGATTTGGAAAATTAATTAAGGTTCTCCATCTTGTTATTGAATTCAGGTAGACCGTGTATTGCCAAAATCACTATATTACCAATAGTCTTTTATGATAAATTAAATTTTTGCCTTATTTTGGGAAAGTTCTCGACGTTTCGGCATCGGCTTTGATGCCATTTTCAAGAGGTTAGCTCTTCACTCGGGGTCTCAATCTGCTTACTCCCCAAGAAGAGCTATTAGTCTTTGAATAAGACTGACCTTTCGTGTGACCTGCTTGATCTTTTATAGGGCTGAAAAGTGAAAGTTTGTTTGGAGGGAGATGCGTTGGGTTGGGGAAAGTTTGTAGGATTATTGCGTAATTGGCGGTGTGGGGTAATAAGGGATTTCCATAACACGGGTAAACGTTGGCTGTCATCTCTTGTGTTGAGGCACTGTGGCCGTTTTTCTATTTCAATTGCCTCACGTACTATTCTGCTGGTAAAATGGAAAATTGGGGGAATGGTTTTAGCCCCAGAGAAATTAATTTTGTGGCCTGTTTCTTTGTTGTGTTTGGCAAGTTTCGAACCATTATCGCCTTTCCGTACGGCCAGAGAATGCTCGTATATTCGGCTAGATATTTGCCGATTTGTTTGACCTATGTAGGTCCTTTGGCAGTCTCCATAAGATATTTCATACACTCTTTGGGATTCATTGGGGCAGTGATCCTTTGCTGAGCGAATAAGCCCAGATATTTGGTTATTGGTCGTAAAGACCGTGCGGATATTTTGCCGCATGAAGAGAACATTCCTTTACTCCCTATAGTTAGTGCGTCCGGTTCTCCCACCCTTAACCTAGCCAAATACCTTGCCAAGACTCTCCAACTTCTCATAGAGCAGGCAAGATCCTACGTCCGAAACTCCTATCATTTCCTAGAAGTACTGAAGACCTCCCCTATACACAAAGGTGATATCATCGTCAGTTTTGATGTCATTTCTTTTGTTTACAAACATCCCAATTAAAAAAATAAAGCGTTCATGTTGTCTTACTAAAAAAGAAAAAAGCTTTTAATTATTCTAGTTACAAAAATAAACCATGGGCCTGCAGCTTAAGGTATCCGAATGGAATGCCAGTGGTCTGACAAATCATAAATACGAGCTAACAGCATTTCTTACAAATCAATCCATTCACATTATGTTAATATCGGAATCTCACTATACAGAAAGGAGTTACCTAAAGATTTCAGCCTACACAATTTATGCCACAACATCCAGATGGCACCGCATATGGTGGCTTAGCGATCATAATCAAAAACAAAATCAAACATCACGAATTACCTAAATACAACCCAGAATATCTACATTCAACTAAAATTACGATTGAAGATTGGGAACGCCTATTAAACATATCAGCAGTCTATTGTCCTCCAAAACACAACGTTAGGAAGGAGCACTTCGAAGAATATTTCGAAATATTAAGTAACACTACCTGACCACAGGTGAGCCAACCTATTGGTCTTCGGACATGATAAAAATACCTGACCTACTAGACTTTTCTATTATAAAGGGCATCAATCAAACTACTGTAAAGTTTAGTGTGGTTTAGATCTATTTTCTAATCACTTCCCACTAATTATGACATTGTCTACTCCGTTTTGCACATAGAAAATACTGTTACTCCCAGCAATAAATTCCCAGACTGAGATCACTACAGATAAAAAAAAATAAAACATTGTCAGTCGACATATCTTTGAAAAACGATAAGAATATAATAGTAACTCCGTTAATTTAACGGGGTAATTCAACACCAAAGAAAATTCTAAATAATATACACCCAATTTTCTCCATTAAAGTCAAAAGAAAATAGCTAAAAGCGCAAACAAAAAAGAATGTGACAAACAACAAAACATCCCGAAGACAATAGGAAGCTTAATCGACTAACAACAGATTTTAAAAATTTGCTTTCTGATATAAGGAATCATTCGATAAAAAACTATCCAAAGCGCCTTTTACCTACCGAGGTAGCAGAATATTCGCTCTAGAAACCAACAAAAAAATTAAAACAGCTCTAGCAACATATATCGCCGATACGACTAGAAAACGATAACTGGGCTAGAACCAACCTTGACAAAACTGTCACCTTTGCAACACACTTATCAAAGGTATTTAGCTCATTTGAATCGCAATCAAGTACAACTGAAGAAGACGATATTCGACAATATCTCGATACGCCCTTTTATTTGTGCTTACTAATTAAACCTTTTAAAGTGAATGACATCAAGGCAATAACGATATTAGATTTAAATTTAAACAAAGCACTTGGTTTCTATTTAATCACGGGAAAAGTTCTTAAAAGAGTACCAGAGAAAGGCTTCAAATATGTCACCTATTTATTCAAGCAGTGAAAGGTTGCAAAATCATATCAATAATCCGGGCGAACCAAGCGATGATCTATTTCCTTTTAGATCAGTTAGCCTTCTACCAATATTATCGAAGGTTTTTGAAAAGCTATTTTTGGAAAAATAATGCATATAGTTCTGGAGTATAACATCATTTCCGATCATCAATTTAGCTCCTACAAACAGCACGCCACAATTGAATAAATCCATAGAGTTGTGGATACAATACTAAAAGACTAAAATATAAAAGATATTGTTTAGCCGATCCTTGATGTTGCCGTGGTTCTAAGTACTGGCACAATCTTTATTCAATTAAATACTACCGCCAGACTACTATCAGTACATCATCTAACTAATACATTTATCGTCAAATAAGGGATTCTTTACATTTTTTCCCGATCAAAACTGGTGCTTCTAAGGAACTATATTCCCAGTTTACTGAAATACATCAGTTTTATCGTTGATCCGAATATGGCATCTGGTTTTGAAACGTGTCTGGCAACTTGCAAATGGGTATCATATAATAAACGTCACGTATTCTTTCACCAGAAAACACCTGCATTACATTAAATAACTAAATATTTTAAAGACAATCCATATGAAATGTCAAATACTTAGTAGTATTAATAGGTGTCTTAATGGAAAACATATTTTACTAAATGAAAGCAGTGTACTGGCGAAATGGTCGGAAATTACAGCTAACTTTAGTAAAATATGACTTTATAAATCGATCATACGTTCTATTTGGTTCTATGGAGTAGAACTGTGAGGAACTGCAAGCAGATCAAACATAAACATTATTAAAAAATTCCAATCAAAAGTCCTGAGCTTTTTAGTAGACGCCTTATAGTTCGTTTCGAATGAGTTCATACGCCAAGACCTAGGTTTTACTACGGTAAACAAAAAAATACAGAAGTGCAGTGTTCGCTATCATGACAGAATAAGTGTTCATTAAGGTGTCAATGATGTCAAAACAATTGTAAATAAAGTTTCATGTACTTAGAACCACGGCAACCCGTGCCGACTTGCATCGAAGCATGTCTATTCAATTGTTTTTCTTTTTATTAATTCCCATCTCTACATTGTAGAGTAAATAATACTATAACGAAAATATTTGTCCTTTAATTTCTTTTCCGCTTAATTAAAAATAAAATAATTTCATAATGTGTCAACACTTTTACTGTGTAATAACTTGTATTATTTGATATGTATGTTTTCTTATAAGCAAGTTATCTTGTTGCAATTGCAGATAAGAACATCGTATAGCAACAATGCTAAATTAAATTCAATTTAAAGCTTATTTATTTTTAACGATGAATGTCTGCTAGAAGTGCATTTTGCATTCTTATTATATGTTTATAGTCAGAAACTGTATCACTCTAATATTAAAAGTTTAAATTTATTACTCCAAGTGCATTTGAAATTACAAAAAGTAAGTAGAATTTTATAGTTTAGTAACGTAACGCTTGATACTTTTTAACAACAGATAACTTAATTTAAAAGTAAAAATAAAGATTACTATTGCTACTAAATTATTAAAATAATTTTAAAATTCTAAAAAAATATTTTACTAACCATTTGAATGTGTTATTTATTTAGAAATTGTAAACCGTTGAACATTTGAGAAGGAATTGTATCATTAACTACGCCCATAAAATTTCACATAAGATACAAAATCATGAGTGAGGAAATCAAAAATAATATAACTAAAATCGCACAAAAGGAGGGTCTAATTGAGTATGAAGTTAATAATTTTATGTTTATGAAAAATAGTGGATACATGGGTATTTATTCAAGCGCTGAGATTTCAGGAGTCGAGAAAACCAACAAAAAGCGATATTAAATTTGTTCATCAAAAGTGCTTCCCCGAAAGAACTTATTCGAAATAATCTCCACTTGCACAAATGTTTCGAAGAGAAATTTATATGTATGACGTAGTGCTACCTTTTTATCAGCAGATTGAAGCAGATAAAGGATTATCAATTTTGGATTTCTTACCAAAAGTCTACCAAACAAATGCAACTGAGAAAAGCGAAATGATAGTGATGGAAGACCTAAACAAAAACGGTTTCAGGTTACATGATTTGTCAGTACCGTTAGATAGTGATCATGTCAATTTGGTAATGTCTCAATATGGACGACTACATGCTCTTTCATTGATATTACAACATCAATATTTTCACAAATTTGAAAGAGTAAAAAAGTTTATCAACTATAATATAATGACACATCTTTTAAACCACACCTATTTCCATAGTATTAAATATCGAATAATTAAAGCTTTAAAATCAATCAACGATGAAAACCAAAAAGCTATTAAACTTTATGGCGCATTAGCAGACAAACTGTCACATGTAATTGATGAACTAGGGGAAATTCCTGAACATCACGTTATATTGCATGGAGACAACTGGCTTGGTAATTATTTGTTCAAGTATAACGTAAGTAAACAGCAGATGTATATAATTTATAGTAAATTGCTCTTTTTTAGAATAAAGAAGGTGAGACGAAACCAGAACAAGTCAGAATCATCGATTTTCAAACAGCAAGACTTGGATCTCCAGTCATTGATCTGTCTTACTTTTTTTACACCTGCAGTTCGAAGGAAGTCATTGATAATTTAGATCATTACATAAAGCTGTACTACGACGCACTGTCTTACATCTCAAAAATCTTGGGGGCGATCCAGACAAAATGTTTCCGTATGCTGTGTTAAAACAGCAATGGGTAAAATTTGCAAAGTTCGGTTTAATCCTGTCGACTCTTTGCATATACGCAATGCATTCAAAAGAAAACGAGGTAGTAGATATGTCAGAATTAGTTGAATCTGGTCACGACATATCACATGCCTTCACTTATGAAATTTCTGATATAGAAAAATATAATGATAGGATGAGGCACATTATCTTGCATTTCGTAGAACGTGGTTTTATATAACAATGTTATAATACATAAACAACTTTTAAATTTTGTTCGAAAAAATGTCTCTTATCATCAATTAAATATAGAACAAAAACATAATCTATATAATAATAATATAATAACCTATATAACTTAATTAAATACTTATGTCAGAAGAGAATTTTATAAGTACAATAAGATATTTAGTTTGTTATGCTTAATAATACAAATAATTTAACAGTAGTATTAGGGCAAAAAATATAAATACAAAATTATTATTAGATTTACAAAGAGCGATTTATAATGTGCCTAATTGTTCCTATTTTCATAGAAAATTTTCTAGCAATATCTCCGCCCTTTGGAGACCAAAGTATACTTTAACTTGCTAATGTAAGAAATTGAAAATAAATAGAAATTTGTAACTGTAAAGTCAAGTCACACTTTGTATTTCGGAAGACAAATCCTTTCAAGAAAAATGAGCCGTCTTAATATACACAAATTGAAAGCGATTGAGCATTATGTCAGAGGTCAATAATTTGGAATATATGATGAGTTGTGATTTGGAAAAATTTTCTAAAGCAATAGATTGCTCAATCGGATACCTTTGTGCTTAAGCTTTTGCTTTCCAATAGAAAATATAATTAACAACTTGTACATTTTTTTTTATTGAATTCGTGTACATTAGCAATCAGAATTAATTACAATAAATTCTATGAGCTAATTGCGTGAAGTTTGGAATAGATTTGAAGAGAGGTGTACCCAGTGGTGCAGTCTCGTTACCTCCATTTGAAGGCTTAGGGGATGGTGTATGATTTCTTTATTCTGTCAAGTCCCATGGCCACTTCCGTTTAAGTCGTCTCATTACTGGCTGCTGTGTTAGCGGTGTAATCTCGTTATTAGTGTGTCCCACTAGCCGAGCATGGTGGCTTGTAGCCCGTTGTCTGATTATGTCCCGCACATATTGTACGTTGGAGTCAAAGTGGAGGATACGGTTTGAAACATACCAGGGAGCATTGAATATACTTCTTAATGTCTTAGACTGGAAACGTTGTATTGTCAATATTTGAGTAGCTGGCGCAACCCCAGAGTTCACAGCCATATGTCCATATTGGTCGTATGATAGATTTGTACACCAGTAATTTGTTTTCTGTTGAGAGTTGTGAGTTTCTTCCTATGAGCCAATACATTTTTTTAATTTTGATGTCCATTTCTTTGCGTTTTTTTATTATATGTGGTTTCCACGTTAATCTTGTGTCCATATGGAGACCCAAGTATCTAATTGAATTTGATTGCGGGATGGGTACGTTATTCAAGCTTACAGGTGGGCATTGTGATCGTCTTGTGGTAAATGTTATATGATTGGACTTCGTCTCATTGACCTTAATTCTCCATTTTCCAGCCAACCCTCTATTGTACTTAGTGCCTCTTGCAAGATATTAGTTGTGATTTGTGGATCTTCATGACATGCCAGGATTGCAGTGTCATCTGCAAATGTCCCCAATGTTATGGTTGGTGTCGACGGTATATCTGCAGTAAAAATCAGATATAAGAGTGACCCCAACGCACTTCCTTGGGGAACACCAGCCGTGATTGGATACAGTTGTGAATATTCCATACCAACTTTGGTTTGAAAGTGTCGATTAGTTAGATAAGATTTAAGCAGGAGATAGTATTGATGTGGAAAGATGTGTTTAATTTTAAATAGTAGCCCATTGTGCCAAACACGGTCAAACGCTTGCCGCACATCTAAAAATACAGCAGAGCAATATTTCTTACTATGAAATGATTGCTGAATAATATTGGTTATTCGGTGGCATTGCTCTATGGTCGAGTGTCCTTTGCGAAATCCAAACTGGTGATTTGGAATCCATTCTTCAAGTAGACTATTTTCGTTTATTCGCTTTAATATTAATTTTTCTAGGAGTTTTGACACGACAGGCAGTAGACTAATTGGGCGATAAGACTGAGCTTCATTTGGTGGTTTGCCAGGTTTTAATATTAGGATGACCTGTGCAAACTTTAATTGTAAGGGCCAGTATGTTAAGCGGAGGATTGCATTAAAGAGTGCCAATAAGAATTGTTCTCCTTGTCGTGGTAATTGTTTAAGTACAAGGCCTGTAACGAGATCATAGCCCGGCGCTTTCTTATTATTTAACCATTTTATTTCATTTTGTAATTCACCAATTGTGAATTTTTTTATAGGGGGTGATAGTTGTAGTGGTGCTTCGAGAAAGTTGTTAACATCTTCATCAATTTCAGTAGAGTGAGGTGTGAATACGTCTGCCAGATGTTGGTCAAAAAGTTCAACTTTTTATTTGTCTGATCTTGCCCAGGAGCCATCGTTTCTGCGTAACGGCGGGACTTGTTGTTGGGGTCTCTTAAATCCTTTAGTGGCTTTCCATATACTGTGATCTTCTTTGGATAAGTTGGTTATGTAGTTATGGAATGTTTCATTACGCGTCTCTAACATCTTCTTCCTAAGTTTATTAGTAAGTCGATTGTATGTGGTTTTATCATTAACGTTGTGCGTACGTTGCCAGATTGACCTTGCTCTCCTTTTTTCTTTTATTAATTCACTTATATCTCTAGAAACATTAAATGACTCGATTTTCTGGATATTCATTGGTGTAGCATTCCAGGCTGCCTCTTGGACTGTTGTTATAAAGTGATTAACTGCGATCTCTATTTCTTTCGGTGTTTTTAAGCTTATATTAATATTTATATGTCGGTGGACGTGTACTTTAAATTTGTCCCAGTCAGTTCGTCTATTGCGAAGTACTGGCTTAGGCTGCTTTTGGATAACTGTAGCGCTAATGACAGCTAACACAGGGCTGTGGTCCGAAGATAGATCGAAACTAGGAGTGACGTCCACATAATTTCTTGAAATGCCCGAGGCTATATAAAATCTAATAAATCTGGAATCTTGTTCATATCAGTCGGCCAGTATGTTGGAGTACCGGTTGATAAATGCATGTAATTGTTGTTAGTAAGAATTTTTCAAGTTCTCTACCCTTGTAGTTATTAATCGAGACCCCACCTTGTATGTTTACAATTAAAGTCGCCACCTACTATAAATCTCCTCCAAGGGTGTTGAAGAATGGTTGTAGTATGTTCGTGGTTAGTCTATGTCTTGGAGGGCAATATACAGCGGCTAGTGTGATTGGGCTAGGAAGTTTACTGATTTCGATAACGGCAGCTTGCAGGAACGGTTCTTCGTATTTTGGTAATTCATGATGAACTATCGAGTTTCGAATAATAAAAGCTGCGCCACCATGGGCTGTATTATCTGGGTGTACAGTGTGGTAGATGCTGTACTGAGGTATTTTTATAAACGTTCTTGTTGTAAAGTGTGTTTCACTTATAAGTAGTACATCAATTTTGTTCATTTGAAGGAAGACTTCTACCTCCAATTTTTAGATTGAGGCCGTTGGCATTCCATAATGCAATACGTATGAATTTAGACATTACTTAACTAATTTGGCAATTACTGTTGTGAGCATGTTGAGGATCATGCTATTTTGTTGTAGCAGTTGATTGAACATTCCCTTAAACTCGGCAAGGAATTGTGCGAGGGTGAGGTCATTAGATGAGTCTGGTTTATTTGCTGTAACGTGGCTATAGGTATGCATCGGCATATCACCGTAAACATTAGGTTTTGGCAGAGGAGGAAAATTTCTTATATCTGGCTTATACTGTGCAGGTTGTTTCTTTGGTTGCTGTGTATTTGGGTAGGTCTTGTTTTGTAATTCTCTATAGACCATACATCCTTTGTAGTTGGCAGGATGTGGTCCATTGCATAAGATACACGTTGCCGGCGTATCCCTATTTTTGGTGCACGTTCTTGTATCATGGTTACCGCTGCATTTGACACACGCATATGGGCGATTGCAGTATGATTTCGTGTGGTTAAAGTTTTGGCATCTTGTACATTGTACTATATTTTTATTTTGCTTAGGTGGTTCAACCGTTATCTTTAGGTTCTGCAGATACTGCAATTTATAAATATCTTTGTTGTTATCGACCGGTTCCAAGTCCACGAAGAATAACGGCAGGGCTTCTTTAGTTTGTTTGTGTTTGATGTTGTTAATATTTCGAACTTTATGATGTTTTGCTGCCAATTCTGCTATTATTACATTTATCGGGATTGTGGGGTGTAGATGCCGTACAACTACTCTATACGCTCTCTCCTGCTTTTTTTGATATGTGTGAAATATAACGTTGGTATCTAAAAAATGGGCTGTCAATTTCCTGTATGAGTCAGGCGTGTGAACATTGATTTTAACGACATTATTGGCCATACATTTAGAGGTATATTGTTCTTTTTCGACTATGTGCGTGATGCTAGCTACCATTTGTTGATAGTTTTCGACACCTTGAACAAAGATTGGCGGTGGTTTTGGCAGTTGAACAGTTTGACCCGTAGTACTAGTGTTGCTGCTAGCCCCCGGTACATCTGTTTCCTCTATTAACGTAGAGTATTGGTTTGTTTGTGTTAAGTTGAATGTTTGAGTTAATTGTGGGTTATATTTCCGTCTTTTCCTTTTATTGCCAGGAACCACTTGCCAAGTGTTATTATTATCGGCCATGTTTTCGTCTTCGCCGACATTACTTAAAATTTCTTGCTGGTCTTTTTCTATTTGATTATTTTGCGGCAAGGTTTGCGGGAAGGTAATTGCACTTGAGACAACCTTGGATATTGCATTACGGGCATTGTATAATACGGAGAGGGTTGAACCGGTGGGATTGATGGCACTGCATACTGCTTTAATGGTGTTTGTTCGAAGAGTGGTGGTGTTGAATGTATACTGTTACTTACAGTATACTGTTGCTGTTGATAGGAGGGTGGGTAACCATATTGTTGATACATATTGGAGTTATTTTGTGATGGCGGATTATTCCCATTGCCAGTGGGAAACATTAATATTAAAGTTGATTACATGGGTATTAAATTATTAAATAAATAAGTACGCCTGACCTTGGGCGCGGCGATATCGCAGGTAAAAATTTGGCTCGCACACGTCCACACTGTTTCAATGCACGGGTCGTACTAACTTGTACATATGGCATAAAACTTTTATTCTCTGCTGCAGAAAAGTAATATGAAATTTAAAAAAAAACACCAGCCAATATTACTGATGTCGCGATGTAACCTGTCATTTAATGAAGATGAACTGTAATGTGCATGCAAGAACGAGAACGACTTCACTACCCAAATGAATTAGGAATGCATGCAGAGTGTGATCATCATATATGCAATATATGAGCCGGTATTTGCTGCTCTGCAAAGTTGAGACGTAAATTAATCGGCTGATTCATAAGAAAGATTCCAATATAGTGCTATAAAAAATGTGTTAAACACTTGAGATGTCGGTGGGCTAAAGTGTGTGAGATTCCAAAGTATTTACTTTGAAATGACTGAGGTTATGTATTATTATTATTATGTATTTTATCTTTTATATTATTGGCTAAGGAAAAGGAAGAAAACAAACAAAAAAAGCTTAAAATTAAGAAAAAATATAAAAAAGAATTGAAGAGGTACTAGATGCCAAACTAAAAAGTAGTGGAAAAAGCACAAGCATAGAAAAAAATGGAAACACTTTAAGAACAGCATTTTGGTTGTAGCGTAATAGAGCTGTGGTATAACGAAAATATCAAATAACATAAAAAACCAATTCGTCCACAGACAAAACACAAACAAAAAAAAACAAAACAGACAAATGAGAAACTAATAGACAAAGAAGAGCAGAAAGAATAAAAGTTAAAAGTTGACTTTGAATAAAACATAAGCCACGTTATAATTAAAGCTACCAAAGAATCATACCATAAGTTAAAATTAAAAGTAATTAAAAGCTAATTCTAGTTTAGCGCTAATATTTTTTTCGATAAACAGATAAATTGGTTTTTTACAAAAGAAAACATTGTTCTTGTTTTAATTCTCCGAAAATTTATTTTTTTTTAATATGGCAAATTTTTCATACTCAATTATGAAAAATTATTTGTTTAAAACTTACCGTGGAGTCACAAATAACGCAAAGCAAATTTGCACCATCACTACTTAAACTTCTATCTACTTTACACCATACAGAAAAATGTTCTTTTTAGATTTGGGCATTTTCATTTATTTATTTTGAAAACACACTATCCCGATTCGCGGTTAACAATAAAATAAACAAGTTTCTAAATATATATTATAAATACAAATACGCAATATAAAATCTGTTACTGACGTAACGAGACCTCGTGGACATTAAATCATAGTAAGCTATACAATAGAAGTGCTTGGTTGACTTCCATTATGCCATTAAGAAGATTAAGGATTAAGCAGGTAAGCACATCTTACTTTAGAAATTTCTCATTCTTAATGATGTTTTCTACCTGCTAAGGTAATTATAATATACAAATTTATTTGATGCACTAATTAATGCATGTTGTGGCCTCAAAAAGGCAAAATTATTGAAAAATCTATTAAAAAGGCACTTTTTCTAAAAATCAACAAAAAAGCCAAAAAAGAAAGGCCAAAGGTCTTTACCATAAAATCCGGGCCCTAATAATTAGGAACGTTTTCCATTTCCCAAAATTGTTGCAAATCGAATTTCGGGGCCTTTGTCGTCAAATGGCAAAGGGCACCGCTTGTCATTATCAGTTTAGGTATATGACCGCCAATAATCCAACCCAAGTGGGTTTTAGTAAGGTACACTTGGTTACAGTCCGCGGAGGCACGACCGGCGCATACTAATTCCCAGAACAGCTGTGCTCCAAAGAGACCATCTATAGGACGACTCCCATAAAATTTAGGATCGGCTAATTTGCAATATTTTGGAATTTTTAAAGAACTTGCATCAAAGGTTTGTGTCGGCAACTGGTTTGTGATCTAGGGAGCTTTTGCATTTTTTTGATAAATCTATTTAATTTTGATTTAAACGAAATTTCTCAACGATAAATCGCGTAAATGGCGTTAATTCCACCGATTTTTAATGTCTTACTGTATAAGGCAGCCTTTACTTTTTCAGCAAATTTCTCGGTCAAGAAGTTCGATTGACAGTCGCTATCCAATAATATACGGAAATCGTGAATGATCCTATTCTTGTCTGGGATTTCGACGATAGCTGTAGCTAAAAGCAACGGTCAATTCGGGAGAAGCATGCCCGACTGTTATAGACCGATTACTTGAACGGTACCATTTAGATTCAGGCCGTTTTCGGGATCAGACCGACCTTTTTGCGACGATTCGTTGCTATTTGCAACGGTTGTCACGTAATTATGTAACAGGACATTGTGCTTCCTTTTACATATGTAATAAGAACTGCGAAAACAGTTTTTAAGGGGGTGTTTCGCTCTTTTCAAACAATTTACGCACAAGTTATTAGATCTTGCAAATTTTAGGCGATCATCGATAGGGATCGATTTAAATTTTAAACATTTTGTGAGAGCGTGGACTTTGGGAACAAAACTGACGTCTTACACTCGGCCCCGCGTTTATATTATTTGTTAATTGGGCGGTCGTGCGCCTCGCTTCCGAAACGTTTTTTGAAAAATTGACTACTTCCAATGGATCGCATTACTTGTTTATGAAATTCGTGAAATCCCTTAACCAGAGAAACGCAGCCTTGTGCAATGTCCGCTCGAATTCTTTGGTGGTTACCGGGTCAATTTTTTGGCACATTAAGTGAATTATTACGCCATCCCACTGATCGGCTGGTCTTTAACACGCGCAAGTGTTTTAAGATACCGCGAACCAATGCGTGCATGGAACTGGGACATTCTTTATTCGCCGCCGGCAACTCGAATATGTTTTGTGCAATTTTTCTTTTATTGTCGAAATTATTAATGAGCATCCGCCACGCGTCATCGCAATTATCTTTGCTCATTTCCAAGAAAGCCAATACCTCCGCCACTTCACCCTTTACCGCAGACAAGAAGTAATGATATTTTTGTATAGTCAATAGAGAATTATTTTCCTGTATCAAAAGGAGATTCCAAAATTAATACAACTAAATTACGCAATTAACATACAAGAAAATTGACATGATACAAGGAAATTTAACAGTCATTAAAAATGTTTAATTATTTCAATATTCCTCAAAACATTATCCAAATAATTTAAATAAGATATGAGAAATTTACATGTCACAAGTTGCACCAAGATATGTGAGTAGGAAGGTAGACATAAAAAAGGAATGAAGCAAGAATGTATACTGTCTCCTCTGAAAGACAATTTAAAAACTATGGGATCGGCTGTAAAGTGACAAATTGGCGGACAAGGAATATGCTGACGAATATGACTCAATTCCAAACATGTAAAAATCCTATGAAAGTTGAGAATAAAGCCACATTTGTGGCATTAAAAATAAAAATACAAAAACAAACAGAAGTGCAAGAATTCTAGTACCTGGGGAGTATACTAAACACAAATGGGAGGACAGACAAAGATATCAGACACATATTAAAACAAACGACAGTAATGTAAAATCTGTGTTATTATATGAAAGCAAAATTTGGGTTACAACCGAAAGAACACTAAGAAAATATAAGTTTTTATCAACAAGTGGCTACGAACAGTATGAAAATATACTGTCTCAATATTATCATTAATAAGGAACTGTGGACGAAAACTAATCAGGAACAAATTATAATAGTAATAAAAATAAAGACATGGAACTGAGTAAGTCATACACTAAAAAAGTTGTTGTGACTTATCTGATAGGGCCAAGGTCAAGAAAAAATGGACACGCATTGTGAATGCTGTATGTTCCGATACAGCAAAAGGACTAAATATACAGGTACGAGGTGTGGCAGGAAAGTAATGAGACTGGCAACACTGCAAGAGATCTGGCAATGCTACGCTGTTGTCCTTGATAGAGCACGTGTATAAATAAATACCCTTCCATAGCTCAGTGCGAGTTTCAACTCGTTCCGTTAACTACGTGATTTTTGTGACTGCTATTAGTGAAGCTGTATTTTGGTTGTGCGTCACGCAAAATGGAACACCGGAATTTGGAGCAACGTTGTGCAATTAAATTTGGTGTTAAGCTTGGAGAATCGGCAAGTGAGACGTTTAAAAAGTTAAAACAGGCCTATGGGGAACTTGAAATTTTGCCTGAACACTTTCACATGCGAAAGGTTTGTGTCAAAATGGTGCCAAAAAACCTCAGAATTGAGCAGAAGACATTCGAAAAATCAAGTGTCTTGATCTTTTTGACAGAATCGTTAATGAGCAAGATTTCTTTTTGTTATTTTGGGACTTTAGAAAACATCCACGAGAGTGTAACGGACATGGTGAAGACCATACCAGCGCTGCTACCAACAGTGAGAACAACGTCTCGATCGGTGTGTAGCTGCCCAAGGGAACTACTTTGAAGGAGACAACATTGATGTTTGAAAAAAATAAAAACTTATATAGAATTTATACATGAAAAAAACAGAAGTAAAATACAGTTCACATAAATAAAGACAGAAAGAAACACTGGTATAGTCTCTGAGTTTCATTTTTAATTGGTAAATATAAAAATATCTGGACAAAATCATAGAAACAATAAAGTAAATAACAAATAATCTTAAAAAAATCTTCAGGCACTGAAAACAATTGCAGCACTACTGTCCTATTGTAACAGATATCGTTTTGTAGTTAGAACAGCAATTATAGATCTGTTATACTCTAGCAATATAAGTCTAATGTAGTGCAACTGTATTATAATTCTAAATAAAAATCTTAGGGTTTAAGTTTCTTGATCAGCTGTATCTTGTAATGGGGTAACCCAAAAATCTTGTTCTAAAATATATTGCCGTGATCATTTTTTTAACCTTATCTGGAAAGAATATCTGCAGGTTAAAGTTTGCTGACCTTTATAAACGTTTTCTACCGCACATTAGACTATCTAATGTCAGCTAATCTTTCTATTTGTGTTTTGTCATATCTTTTAAATGATCTTTTACCAATATAACCTTACAACTTTAGTAATAAATAGAAAGCTTGAAGTATTTTTTACGTCAAAAGTTTTTCAAAATGCTTCAATCCTCATACTTTCCAAAAAATAGGTACCAACGTAGAAGTTGCCTCTATTTTTAAATGTCAGTATCTTTTGGATACCTCTGAAAAAATTGAATTAAACTTTTAAAAAATATTTTTTAAAACATTGAGTTATGATTAACACCTACATAGCTTCTTTTGTTGTCGCTTGATTTGAAAATATAACTTTGTGTTTATTTATTTTTTAAGTTTAGTAAACGATTACTATGTTTATCTTTTTTCTTCATCTGACTTTATCAACTTCTGTGATTTTCATAGTTTTCAGTTTCTATCCATATTTATTTTTTGTTACAATTATTCTGTTACCAGATTATTATGTCTTGTTAACATTCTCCAGCCTAACATTTTAGATGCATAATTTATTGCACTACCAATATATAATTTAATCATTTCGGTGAAATTTTAGTCCGTTTTAAAGTTAGAATTACAGTATTTTATATTTATTAGAAACTTTTAAAACGCAACAGTTGAAATCGAAGAGCCCATAAAAAATCCAGCGCAGTGTAAAAATTGTCAGTGTTATGAACACACCCGAAACAGATAAACTAAACCTGTCCGATGCGTTAAATGCGCAGAGTTGCATGCTTATCGGGAATGCACAAAAAAATTGTAATGACGGTAAACCTGTAAAGTGACTATCCAAACCCACCAACAAACAATTAATGAATTAACAACACAGGCCAAAGTCCTGGGAGAGGAATTATTTAAAAAACAAAAATGGCACCAATCTATAAAATAGGACTCTGAAACGCCAATGGGTTTTCACAGCATAAACAATAAATAGACTATTTCTCAAATAACACGACTTAAATATCCCCCTTATTTCGGAAACTCATTTCAACAATTCAAGTCATTTTAAAAGGCAAAACCACATCATCTACATCACAGAATACCCAGAAGTAGAAAGACATGCCATGGGAGGTACATTAATAAAGCAAAACATTAAACAGCAAGAATTATTTAAATTTTGAGAAAACTTTCTACAAGCAACCAGTGTAGAAATAGAAGACTGGTACGGTCCAATTACTGTCTAAGCGTCATACTGTCTGCCAAATCAACCTATAAATAAAGATGGTTTTGTAACTTATTTTAGACAATAGATAACGCTAATAACATATTGTGGGGCTCACGTATAACTGCACCAGGTGGAGGACGAGTATTGCAACAGATTATATATAAATTACATTTAAATCACCTGTCAACTTATGAACCCACCTATTGGCCAACAGATATAAATAAATTTCCAAACCTGCTGGACTTCTTTGTGACTAAGGGTATAGCTCTAGGGTATCAGGATATTGCATCCAGTTTAGATCTCCGTTTAGACCATACGTTTGTTATAGCCACAATAAGGACCACAATCACTGAAAAAGAAGAGCCAGTTAAATTATTTAATAAGGGAACGGATTGGGATCATTTTAGATATTTAATGGACACTAATAAATATGAAAATCCTTTTACGACTAAGGAAGAAACAGAATTAGCAGTAGACGACTTTACTAGAATTACTTAAGAGGCAGCTTGGGAAGCTACTTTCCAAATACCTCTACTAGAGAAAAGAAGTGCTGTTTAGTTACAATTAAAAAGAAAATTGATGAAAAAATACGACTGAGGAGAATATGGCAAAATACAAGATATCCGTCTGACAAAACACGTTATAACCGGGCATGCTCAGACCTCAAAAGAGCAATTAAAGATCTGAAAAATAAGAGCTATTAAGAGTATCTAGAAAATTTAAGTTCTAATAATAATAATACAAACTACGCATTATGAACAGCGAGAAAAAAATCAAACCCCCAGCTCAACTAGTTCCTCCCATATGAACAGTAAACAACTCTTGGGCAAGAACGGATAAAGAAAGGCAATAGTGTTCGCTCAACATTTCGAAAAGGTCTTTACCGACGGTCATAATCCCCGAAGAAGAGTCTGACATACAAAACTTTTTGGAAGCCCCGTACCACATGTCTCTATTGCCAAAGCTACTTACTATGAAGGGCGTTAAAGAGGCGATTAAAACTGATATCTATCTAAAAAAGTCTCCAGGTTTCGACTTAATAACGGGACTATTACTAAAAGAAATGCCTTGAAAAGCAATGCTTACCGTGCTATATAATGCAGTTCTGAGGTTGGGATGTTACCCGGTTCAGTGGAAGTGGCTCAGCTTATAGTGGTACTAAAACCAGGCAAACTGTCTAATGAAGTAACTTCTTATCGACCAATTAGTTTGCTGTCTGTACTAGGTAAACTTCTTGAAAATTTATCCCTAGAAAACTTATGTCACTTGTTGAAAATACCAGTTTAATACCTAAGCGTCAGTTTGGTTTTAAAAAAGAACATTCGTCAATTAAGCTAGTTCATAGAGTAGTCGATTCTGTAAATCAATCCTTCGAAAAATCTTTTTGCACAGCGGCCTTCCTCGACGACACACAGGCATGTCACAAGGTATGGCATAATGAATTCTTCTGTAAATTAAAAAGTACACTCACACACTTTTATTATGTTATGCTGAAAGCATACCTAGAAGAACGATTCTTCCAAGTGAAGTATGGCCAACATCTCACAGAACTCTATCTTATCGAATCAAGCGTACCCCAGGGGGTGTACTGGAACCTCTTCTATATAGCCTTTATATTGCTAATAAGCCTACCAACAAACAATTAGTGACAGGTACCTTGCAGATAATACGGCAATCAAGTGCAGACAAAAATAGCTGTTGCAATGCCGCGAACTCATTTGCAGCGTATTAACAAATGAACTGCAAAATGGAAAATCAAGGTCAATGAAGCAAAATCTCTTCACATCACCTTTACTAAATGGAAAAGAACAACACTGGAAGTATATATAAATAACACACCACTACTACAGTTCGCAGATGTCAAATATCTGGGCATGCATTTAAGATATTGGTCTTACTTGGAAAAACACATAATGAGTAAGAGAAATAACTTGGTGCTAAATTCGGTAAACACTACTGGTTGCTCTTCAGAAAGTCTAAACTATCCCTACAAAATAAAATATTGGCTTACAATGTTGCATTTAAATCAATTTGAACTGCTGAGCGCAGCAGCAAACTCCTATACCGCAATTATAGAACGATTTTAGGAAAAAGTGCGCGAGCTATGTGTGACGCTTCATATTTTATCAGGAGCAATGTCATTCTTAGTAATTTATAAGTTGACATCCAAGGAAAGTTGGCTGGCCATTTTTGAAACTCAACTCAATACATGCGATTTTCTTTTGTTGTTATTCATGTTTTGTATGATTTATATATCTAATTGGTGTGGCGGCCTTTTCGCCCTTGAACCGCTTTATATCGCGGCGGCATGCGAGCCTTTGATATCAGCTACGTTTTGCCGTCGCACACATACGGCATGGGCTTTTGCTCAGCCGAAGCATTCATGCCCCGCAGCGCGGCCACTACGGTCGTGTCTCAGTCCGCATAAATTCGCATTCATGCCCCGCAGCGCGGCCACTACGGTCGTGTCTCAGTCCGCATAAATTCGCATTTCGCATCCCCGCAAATATTCACGCATCGCAGCTCGGCCAATTTGGTCGTGTCTC
Organism: Sinelater perroti; assembly: GCA_036346155.1. Taxonomy (NCBI): domain Eukaryota; kingdom Metazoa; phylum Arthropoda; class Insecta; order Coleoptera; family Elateridae; genus Sinelater; species Sinelater perroti. Next base: position 3,906,341 of record JARFIY010000276.1, read on the forward strand.
AACATCCCGCAGATACCAGATCCGCAACGCAGAGGTGGCCACCTTGGAATCGCCGACGAAGCCGAAGCCGAAGCCGGTTCAGGTGAGCGATTTGGCAATTCATTGGTTGATATCGGTAGCCGCCCCCATCCGCTAACGCGACGGCCGTTTAAGGGACGATCTGGCCTTATCGGCTGACCTTCCATTACGGGCCGTACTACGTTTCCACACCGCAGCACGAGAGCGGCTATTTACACGCCTGCCTCTCCATTTTTTGGTCCTTACGAGCCGCATCGGTATCGTATCCCACACCGCATCCACGAGAGCGGCTATTTACACGCCTGCCTCTCCACTAATTCTTGTATGTATTCAATTTTTTTAACCAACTAGAGAACAAATCTAACTCCCGAATATTTAGACAAATTTTTAATTTGTGCTTGTGAATCTGCCAATATTTACAAACCCTGAATTCTTTATATAATATAAATTGTACATACCAAAATAGTAAATATATGTGTACAATTAATTCAATTTTTTTTTACTGTTTTACCTTTTTTAAATTTTTCACCTAATTCAATTTTTATTTTATCTTTTCCGGTTGTTTTGTTTTACCCAGAATCTGGCTTTTAGCGATTATATGAAGCATCAAATAAGGTTTTTTGAAAGATATTTTTCTACATAAATTCCTGGCTTAGAATCACATCTGCTTATCGAATAATTCGGCAGAAATATCTACTTTAGATTTCTTTCAATTCAGTCTTTCGTTTAGTGGTTGAAAAAAATGGTGAAATCTTTATAATAATTACACGTTAAATCGGTTTATAAAAAATACAATAAACTGAAACATACATAAGTCTGTAATATCTTGAATAGGTTTCTACTGCAAATGTAGAAAATGCAAGTGTCTAAAGTAAAAAATTAATTTCATGTTGAAGAGCCATTGCAATTTCACTAAAGACTGTATTGACCGATATAGTGCTTAGAGTTTTCTGTGGAAATTGTAGTGTCTGATATTAAAGGGCTTGACACCCTGGATATTGAAACATGTAATGTTTGTGAAATATATTTGTCTTACCATATAAAACCAAATATACAGTGTGTCCGTTTAATGAGTAATTCTTCGACATATCCTAAACGGTACATTACATGTAAAAAACATTATTTAATTTTTTTAAACTATTTAAGCTGCATATTTTAAAAATATTTTTAAATATACAAGGGTAGCCTTAAAACAAGTGGTAAAACTACACTTATTTTTGTAATAGATCACGCTGTACTTTTTATACAAATGATACTACTTTTATTTTTCCTTTTTAACGATGTATTATTTGTGATATTTTTTGCGTCCTTGCCAAGTTATTCAAAAAAATACAATAAAACAGAAAAATGAGCATCCCAACAAAACTAATCACAGTGACTTTGAAATGAAATTTAAAAAAATAATACTTGGCATTTTTAAAGCTAAGGGTTTAAACTAACTAAAAATTATTAAATTTTTAGTAATTATTGTACAGGGTATTCTCTACAGGCTAACTGATATGTTAATTTTCAAACGTTAATTACTCCAGTTTTTCAAATGTAACACCCTATATTTTATTATTACATTTCATTCCCATTTTAATTCTCTTTTATTTTCGTTCAAAAACACCATGCGTAAAGTTACTATTTTACTAATAAAATTGACATTTTGTGGATAAATATGTAATTTTTCTGTTTTCGCCAAGTTAGTCTTGAAAAGAAAATTTGTACTATTATCATTTTTTTTGGTTTAATATTAGGTTTAATTACATAATAGTTATCTTTCCTAAGGTCTCCGTATTTCTTTACAATTGATTTGGGATTGAATGGTTTCGCAAAATGTTATATATGTTAACAAAGTAAAGGGTTTTACGTTCCTTTTTTTATAATTGTATTTATTTTAATAACTTAAAAGCATAAATTATACTATTCATCAATAATTTGAAAAGTTTATTAACACAAAAATTAGAGCTACCATTATTACAACCTAAAGTTACAACAAACTCTACAATATTTTCTTTCAAAACGTGTTCAATATGCCCAGCGTTTTTATTTAAACACAATTGTACTCGATCTTTAAATTTATTTTCCACATTTTGCAACATCCTAATAGTTATGCTAGCAAACGTTCCATCGTATCTTCGCGAGTAGATGGTGGTGTGCTATAAACGATGTTTTTGACGTAGCCCCACAGAAACAAATCTGGAGACCGAGAAAGCCAGGAAACGTAGCCACCCCTTCCTATCCAACTATTTGGATAACCCCTATCTAAATGTCTTCTTACAGTATTACTGTAATGAGCAGGACATCCGTCGTGCTGCAGCCACATCATTGCCAAAATATTAAGTGGAACATCTTCAAGATAATTCAAAAGATCTGCTCGCAAAAAATGCAAATAGATCTCTCCAGTGAGAGTCTCTTCAAAAAAATGAGGTCTAATCACCTTGTCTCCCAAGATTCCCCCATACCTTCAAACTCCATCTATGCTGCCGATCTGTAGTCCTGAATCGATGTTCTTTTTCTGTAGCGTAATAATAAAAGTTGTGCCGATTTACAAATCCATTTTTGTGAAAGTGGATTAATCACTAAATGAAATTTTTTTGAAAAAAAATTGTTTTCAGAATTTTCTCCGTTGCCCAGATATAAAAGTTTCTTCTTTTCTCAAAGTGCGCGTCTGTTGATACCTCTTGATACAGTTGAATTTTAAAAAGTTATAATTTTTCGGAGCTTTAAAATGTTGTGAACAAATTTACGTTTTATGTCCGTATTTAAATTAATTTTCCGAACACTTGTATTATTATCTTCAACAACAGAAAGAAGAACCCACAATTGATTTTCCTCTGTAACAGCAATTTTTCGTTGCTTTTTTTAGTTACACTGCCGGAGGCCAAAAACCGATCTAATAATATTCGAAAACACTTTTCTTGAAGATGTCTTCTTGCAGCATACATTCTACTAGCTAAAAAATAATTTATGTCACTCTCGCCAAGAGAAAATGTCATGTCGTCTAATTCATTCTTAGAATAATTCATCTTTCTTAAAGAAAATAAAAACACAATGAAACTAATACAAAATAATAATTTATAATTGGACAGCTCCACCACAGATATTTTTCCATGCTTTAATCGTAATTCTTTTATTGTGTATCATGACCCTGATCGAGACTATTAGACACTGAATCAAAAATCATAAATAATTAAGGAGAGTTTAACGAAGGTAAGTATTGTATAATTAAACCTAATAATAAACCAAAAAGAAAACGTAATAAGTTTAAAAATAAATTTTTTTCAAGATTAACTTGGCAAGAACTAAAATTACATATTTATTCATAAAATGTTACTTTTCTTAGTGAAATAGTAATTTTACACAGAATGTTGCCTGGACAAAAATGAAAGAGAATTAAAATGGGAGTCATATGAAATCATAGAATATAGGGTGTTCTATTTGAAAAACTAGAGTAATTAACGTTTGAAAATTACCATATTAGTTAGCCTGTAGAGAACACCCTATAAAATAATGACTAAAAATTGGTTAGTTTTCAGTTAGATAGGACTCTTCATTTTAAAGATGCCAAATATCATTTTTTTTAAATTTTATTTCAATGTCACTGTAATTAATTATGTTAGGGCCTATTTTTTAGTTTTATTTGCCTTTTTTTAAATAATAGTTCATCGTTGGAACGTCAATTAAAAGTAGTATAATTTGGGTAAAAATATACAGTATGTTCTATTTAAAAAACCAAGTGTAGTTTTACCACGTGTTTTAAGGTCACCCTATATATTTAAAAATATTTTTAAATGAGCAACTTAAATAGTCCAAAAATTTAAATAAAGCTTTTTGTACATGTAATGTACCGTTTAGGATATATCAAACAATTACCCACTAAACGGACACATTGTATAAAATAATTGTATTCGTTTGGTGGCAATTATCTAGTATGTTTGCAGAGTTCCTGATAAGATGTCTTCTAAATTATTTTTCTTTACATTTACTTCCATCTCTACATTTTAGAGTAAACAATAAAACTATAAAAAAAGTGTTTGTCCGCTAACCTCTTTTCTTCCAAATTAAAAATAATTTAATTTAATAATGTGTCAACACTTTTACTGCGTAATAACTTTTCTTGTATTATTTACTGTATATAAATATTTTCTTACAAGCAAATTACCTTATTTTTGGGTCAGCGGATAAGAAGACCGTGTACTAACAACGTTGATATTAAATTTTATTTAAAGCCTATTCATTTTTGACAATGAATGCCTACTGCAATTGTATCTTGCATACATATTATCTGTTTATTGTCAGAAAATCGTGTCGTTGTAATACTAAAGTTTAAATTTATTACTTCTCAAGAACAACTGTTGCTTATAAATTCAAAACTACACAAAAAGGTAAGTAGTATTTTATAGTTTAGTAATGTATTTTTTAACAATAATTGACTTAACTTAAAAGTATAATAAAGTTTATTATTGTTGTTAAATTATTAAAGTAATTCTTACATTCTAAAAACATATTTTACCAAACAACTCAATTTGCTACGTATTTCAGAATTTGTAAACTTTTAAAAATCAAACAAGAAATTGTATGTATTATCTACGCCTTAAAGTTGCAAATATTTCACCTAAGAAACAAAATCATGAGTGAGGAAATCAAAAATATGCTATATCAAATCGCACGAAAAGAGGGACTAGCTGATTATGAAATTAATAATCTTAAGTTTTTGAAAACCAGCGGTTACACAGGTATCTCTTCAAGTGCTGAGGTCGCAGGAGTCGACAAAACCATCAAGAAGCGAATATTGAATTTATTTATTAAGAGTGCTTCCCCGAAAGAACTTATACGAAATAATTTCCCACTTGCACAAATGTTTCAAAGAGAAATATATATGTACGACGTTGTGTTACCTTTTTATCGGCAGATTGAAGCAGACAAGGGATTGTCACTTTCGGATTTCTTACCAAAAGTCTTTCTAACAAATGCAACTGAGAAAAGCGAAATAATAGTGATGGAAGACCTAAACAAAAACGGTTTCAGGTTACATGATTTGTCAGTACCATTAGATAGTGATCATGTCAGTTTGGTAATAACTCAATATGGACGACTACATGCTCTTTCATTTATATTACAACATCAATATCCTCACATATTTGAAAGCGTAAAGAAGTTCATCAACTATAATATAATGACACATCTTTTAAATCACACCTACCTCCATAGTATTAAATATCGGATAATTAAAGCTTTAAAATTAATCAACGATGAAAACCAAGAAGCTATTAAACTTTATGGCGCATTAGCAGACGAACTGTCACACGTAATCGATGAACTAGGGGAAATTCCTGAACATCACGTTATATTGCATGGAGACAACTGGCTTGGTAATTATTTGTTCAAGTATAACGTAAGTAAACAACGAGTGTAATTAATTTATAGTAAATTGCTCTTTTTCAGAACAAAGGAAGTGAAACAAAACCAGAACAAGTGAGAATCCTTGATTTTCAAACAGCAACACTTGGATCTCCCGTCATTGATCTGTCTTACTTTTTTTACACCTGCAGTTCCAAGGAAGTCATTGATAATTTAGACCATTACTTAAAACTGTACTACGACGCACTGTCTTTACATCTAAAAAATCTTGGGGGCGATCCAGACAAAATGTTTCCGTATGCTGTGTTAAAACAGCAATGGGTAAAATTTGCAAAGTTCGGTTTAATTCTGTCGACTGTTTGCATATACCTAATGCACTCAAAAGAAAACGAAGTAGTAGATCTGTCCGATCTTGTTGAATCTGGCCAGGACATATCCTACGCTTTCATATATGAAATATCTGCTATAGAAAAATATAATGATAGGATGAGGCACATTATCATGCATTTTGTAGAACGTGGTTTTATATAATAATTTTATTATATATGAACAACTTTTAAACTTTCAATTAATTGTCAATTAATTATACAACAAAAACATAATATATAATTTAAGTTGTTCAGTTTGTTATGCGTAATAAATCTTATAATGTAGCAAACGTATTAATGTAAAACATACAAATACAAAATTGTTATCAGACTTACAAGTAGCCAATTTTAGTGTACCTAACAGTATCTATTTAAATAAAAATTTACTAGCAATATCCCTATTCCGTGGAGAAGAAAATTTACTTTAACGAAATCTAATTAAATTTTGTACTATAAAGTTACAGTTTTGTTTCTAAAGAAAGAAATTAAAATAAATAAATTGTCTTAATATACATATAGTGAAAGAAATTATTGATTAATTATTGAAAATAATTGTATAGATCAATAGTTTGGAGTGTATGATGAGTTGTGATTTGGAAAAATTTTCTGAAACAACAAATTACTCAATCGGATACCTACGTGATTAAGTTTTTGCTTCATAAAAAGAAATATGACTGACGACTTGTACAAACACCATTAAACTAAACATTAACTTAAACTAAACATAAATTAAAATTTAAATTTAAATGAGTGAACAAGTAGCTTTTCTACTCTCTCAGCATTTAATGCTTGGACACAAATTATTCAGGTGTGATTTATGAGGCAGTCGTAATGACGCTGGGAAAAATTGTGTGAGATTCCAAACTAATTATTTTAGAAGGATTAAAGCTGCGTACACTATTTGTTATATTGTGTACCATTTTTATTAAAAAATAGTAGAATTAAAATATTTTTATATTATATGGTCAGGCTTTTTTGAAACATACCACATATGTACATGATAAAAATAAAAGAAATAAGATGATCAATGAAAAAGACTCTAAGAGTGGTCATTATATGGTAGTTTTAATTTTTTGTTTATATTATTTCCAGTGATCGTATAATATGTCTAATATTTGGACAATAAGTACCTTGTAACTGAAACTTAAAAATTACCGCTATATATTTTGCATAAAATACTTCAGTAAGTATTCCCAATTAAGTATTAAAACTACTAAATGTACACGTAAATTGTTGCACTAATGATTTAATCTGTAATGCGAAGTTGCCATTTTAAAGCGTTTTATTCTGGGTGTTACTATTTTGTAATCTGATAGGTTATGCACTAATTCGTTGGAATAAATTTGCAAACCATTCTTATATAATTGCTTTAACTATTAGCATATTTAGATTTTTATACAATACCTTATTCGGCACATACCACGGAACTAGCATGCGAAACAGTTGCTTAGTTGATACGTTAACCAAATCAATCAATATATCAATCAAGATTACAACCTAATTGCTTTACTTTGGTGAAAATGTGGTCATGTCATGTTACATGTCTCTTCAGGCGAATAGCTTTTAGTCTCTTCTACTTATAGGAAATCAGCTGCATTTTAAGGTAAAAGTTTATTTTAATTGAAAACTTGGGCCATGTTCTAATTAAAACTACAAGAGAATTATACAAGACAAATAAAAAACAAAAATTGGAAATAAATTAACGAAAAGTTTTGTATCACTAAATGCCTTAAACAAGACTGTTCTGGTCATCCACCCTGCTCAAAATTTAGAACACATGCTAACACTCTGGAAAAAGAAATGTTCAGCAATAGGTATATTATTAAACAACCAAAACATATATACCCCGCAATTTGCCGCCAACTAGGTCATTTTAGCATAACACAAGAATGACCTGGAATATGTGAAAAAATACGACAGAGTATGAGAAAGCTGGATCAAGAGTGAACTCTACAGAAACTAAATATTTGTATCTGATAAAAAAAAGTGAGTTGTATTAGGGCAAAGAAAGCAAAAGCGAAGTGTGTGAAAGTTATAAATATCTTGGGGGCCTAAAATAGCAAATATGGTAAATACAAATTAGGAATAAAGAAAAACAATAAGTAGACTAAATAGTATTTGGTATTATAAAGACATAAGCAAAGAAAAGTATACATTTAACTATTTTATAAAGCAATTAAAAGTATTGCACTATATGGAGCGGAAATATACAAAAAACACGTCTCATTTAAGTACTATGGCAATGAATCTATGGCGTAGATTTTACAGAATTTCTAGACAAAATAGAGTCAGAAATGTACAAAAAAAAGAGAACCTTGGAGTATAACAAACGATTATAGACAAAGTAAAAAAGTAAAAAAAAAACTTAAGACTAAATAGAAATAATTTTTCGAAAAGCTTGGAGAGGGTTGGTAGTAAACTGATGGGTCAATAGAACACTACACTTTCAGAATCTTTACCTTGTTTGGGGTACCATTACTATCTGATCTATTTTTCATTAACTTGGGTAGTGCTAATAATTGAGTAATAACTTTAAGATATTTTTGAAACTCTCCTGTAGTACTGTACCTTTTATCAAATTGTAACCAGAGGTCTTATCCAAATGTAATTATTTAAGTACAATCGTTTCAAGTTTATTCTTGGCACTACTTTTTGTAGAAAAAGCTACTTGAGGAGGTATCTTCATATAGTTTGCATTTAGCTTTTTTATTTGTCGTAATCTGGAAACTGAATAAAGTGAAGAATTTAGTAAAACATTCAGCAAATAATATTGCTTTCTGTTGGTTACTTCTGACCTAGCTAGTGTGAGTACTTCTCAACTGTATTATTAAATGTTGAAGTCTCTTTTATTTTATTTGCTGCTTTCAATAGAGCATAATCGGTAGGGATTAAGTTGCGAGGGCAGTTTTGAATAAATTCATATTTTATGCGTCACAAGAACATTTTAATTGTTTTGCTAAATTAAATTTTATTTTTCGCCCCTCATTGGCTAGCGCTTACACAATTTTTGCATTTTGGATATGTTTGAATTAATTGATATTGTTTGTCCTAAATTTATGGGTTGTTTCTATTTAGTGTTACTTGTCAAACGACACTTTGTATAGATGTAGTTAGGTATTTTGTCACTATATCTATATCTAACAAGGTTTTCAATAAACTATCTTAGCTCACCTAGTTTATCATAAAGTTATTAGTTAGTCTTCTTACTATATAATAACGGATTTGTCGGTTTTCCTAATAAACTTTATATATCCATGATTTTGATCCTATTTTTTTTTTATAATACAAAGGTGGAGTAGATCCGTTAATTAATTTTGATCATTAGACAAGTATATAGGTTGTTCCACAATATTTATTTTAAAATGTTTTTTTTTCTATGGAGACCAATAACGCACGTCCATTAGTCGTTGTAAGTCTAGCGTTCTACTGTGTGTTTTTGGCGTTTAAATCATCGTCCACTAGAATCTGTTGCCAAGAGTCCACCTGTTTGTTATTGTGTTTAGACAGACAGTATATTATCAAAATTAGTAATTTTCTAGTAAAGTTCTTTCTCATAACATTAGTAGTTTGAATCTTTATTAGTTTGTATTATTTTCTTTGATAATGTTTATGTTTTTCTTTATAATCATTGAACTGCCTGGGTGTTCGTTTTCATCCGGATGATGACAAGTGTTACACCTATGTATTTTTACTAATACAACCCTTTGAGATTAATATAATATCTATGTTCATCATACTTAAGTATGATTTGATTTTCTGCGCATGATGGAGCTCTGCATTGGCATTCAAAATTCCTATCTTACTAATTAATGTAGTGGGAAGGAGGTTCAGTAATGTATTTGAATGAGCGTTTTAATCATTTGTTTTAGTTCTTTTATGTAGCGTTTTGGTTGCGTACCTAATGTAATATACTACTTATTTGCATTTGGTGAGTACATTAACTATATGTTACACGTGAGCTGCTTGAAGTCAACGATCGCTCAAAACACAGACTCGTGTCGATTGGTCGAAAGAAGTAAGATCATGGTACTTCAAATAGCGCTAACAACATCGTCACAAGTGACGAATCTCGGATTGCGTATGAGCCCGAAATTAAACACTAGTTGAGTGTATGGATCTTCTAAGATGAGCCAAACCCAATAAAAGTCATTGTCACTCCAAGCACTTTGAAGCAAATGGTCGTCTATTTTTTTTGAAGAAACTGGACATGTTGCAACTATAGTTCTAGAGGATCGTAAAACTCTCAATTCTCAATAGTTCTACGCGTTTGAGGTCGTATAATTGGAGATTCCGGATGATCAATATTCGAACCACTCCAAATTTAGCTACATAGGGAGCCTTGTATTTCAGAGGGAATAGTTATATTATTTGTCGTCGTTCGTTTTTTATATCGGTAAGCCTTCCAATAAATCAGGTTCTTTTACCCGATTGAAAGTAGCACCCTAAAAGGCCAAAATTGGTGGTAAAGTGACGACGCTGCAAAGCACTGTGTTAAATTGTGTTTTAAAAAAAGAAAAGTCTCGGATTGACCGCAGTAACTATAGAATTGCCTAAGGGCGTTTTGGCAAACATCAGTGTACACAATTGGTGAACATTTTCTTTACCACAATTGTTCACAACTTTCAGTTTTAACTTTTAACGATTGAAAAGACCGCCAGTTCTGCAGGATTATCTTTAGTGAGAAAAGCTTGTTTTCTTTGAGTAGTTGATACTTGTAAAACTCCTTTTTAGTCGAGACAAATTAGTAAAAAAATGTTAAAATCTCTAAATTTTTTGGGAATACATACAAAGAATATTTTATTGCTCGCTTACTAGTGCCCAAAATAAGATCAATCCCGTTGCTCGGGAGTCTTTGGAGTTGTTTATCACAAATATGATGCTTAAAAAGTGCCCGATGCACTTGGCGGGACAGAATCCTGGGGCGATTTTGGGGAACTAGCTCAAAGATGTTTGTTTTTCGAGTTTAAACTGTTTGAATAAGAGTTTTTGGGGTTGCTATTAACAATTTTGATTCTCAAATTAAACTGCAATGCACCGATGTGGGGAAATTCCCCGGAGAACGTTGGGAAAAGGGTACCCTGGGCACCAAGATACGCTCAGTGCATTTTTTTATTTTCATATGATTTAATTTTAATTATTTTAAAAACAAATTTTTTCAGATATTATTACGAAAAAATTTTTGTCTGCACACAGGAAACCCTATCAGTATGGCTACTTTTCAACAGTATTAAATAAATAGGAGTATTGAAGGTTTAAAAACTGGTTTTCAGGGTTTTATTTTAAGTTTAAAAACAAACAAAGTAATAAAAAAATTTCAAATTTGAACTTCACATAGTTTTCTCTTTTTTAAAGTAAATTGTAATTTTCATAAACCAATGATAGTTATTTAGAGCAACAGATTTAGAAAGAAAAACTTTTCAATGATTCAATTTTATATATTAAATGACGCTTTACAAAAAATATTTAATACTACTATTCAGCATATTACAAATTAATTAGTTGTATCACAAGATATTTACAAATACTTTTATATTTTCAATTATTAATATTATTTATCACCAATTCTGTAATAATTTTATCTTTAGCTACATCATCATTTTCAGCTCTTCTTTCTACTATATTATCACAAACTGATTCCTTCTCTGATTCACTGAATATACTACTTTTTACATTGGTGCAGTTACTTGCTTAGCATATTGTACATGCAATAGAACATGAAACGTTCTTTTCTTCTGAAGCCTCATAAGTTGCAAATATCTATCGTGTGCTGAATACCAAACTGACGAATATTGGTTTCCTATTATTCGACACCTAACCGAACATTTTTAACCAAAACTAACTAGCGCTAAAACGCGATTTTCTTTTTTATTGAAAACAGAACGTTTGTAAACCTTGAAAAAAGAACTTGAAAGATCCTATTTATTTAATATTATTGATAAGTGACTACTCTGATGGTGTTGTCTGCGTGAACCCAAATATTTTTTTCGTAATAATATCTAAAAAAAATTGTTTTTAAAATGCACCACTCGTACTCTGGTGTTTTAGGGTACCCTTTCTCAAAAGAGCCCCACGGAATTTTCTCACTTTGGTGCATTTGAGTTTAATTTGAAAATTAAAATCGTTATCAGCGAACCCAAAAACTCTTATTCAGACAGTTTAAACTCGAAAAACAAACAAAGTTAAGCTGGTTCTCCAAAATCGCTTCCAGCCTCAGAATTCTGTACCGCCAAATGCATCGGAGCACTTTCTATGCGTCATATTTGTGATCAGCACCCCAAAAACCTTTATATGGATAGCTAAACAAATAAATTTGAGGTTCTAAATCATCCACTAGGTCCCAAAATGCTCTAATTATTTGATCGATAAAATACATGATAACGGATCGACTCGTCTAAATTAGGCCACAAAAAATCTACTATTATCTTACGATAAAATTATCATTGATAGTGACTGTAATTTCGGCCTCATTTTCAAAAGAACACGGTAAAAATCCTGGATCAGCATAATTTCCACACCTAAATGTCACTTTTTGGGTATGCATAGGCCATTTTTGAATGATCCGACGATTTTCTATGTCCAAATGACAATTCTTATTATTAACGCACCCACAAAGATAGAAATACTCCTGTTCGCTAAAGTTATATTGTCTAACTGTAATGCGTTTACTGCAAATGTTATCACGATGCTAACCTTGCAGAAAAAAGCGCATACATTTAAATCCTGTGTTGCTTTTGAAAAATCCTTTGTATTACGCATCAGAGTGATCAAGTTGGCATTGACATTATAAAACCTGCATTTTTTTATAAAGGCGCAGCTACTGACTCTGTAGTCTCAAGAGCTTATATACACTAACTTGCACTTAACTAACCTAATACTAGAAGATCACATATACCAATAGGTTGAGCGAAACTCAAACTCGGTTGCGCTGTTTCCGGCAGAGGAGCAGTGCTCGTGCCCGTGCCATTCCGTGCAAAGGAGTAGTGTTTGTGCCTGTATGAGTCAATGTGGCAGCCCTGAAATCTTACGTATTTGGATTAAAAATGTTTTTTGAGGTAAAAATCCGATTACCTTATAATCAGGAAATATAAGTTTGGTATAAAAAACTAGTACGAATTATTAATGATCAGTAATTAGCCAAGAAAAAAGATAAAATGTCTTTGAGCTTAATTGTCAGATGGTGCATCAAATATAAACAAGAATTATTTCTTTAAAATTTAATAAAGCATTATGAAAATTATTTTTCTGACTTAGAATCACATCAGCCCTGTCCTTCAGTTCAATTTTTCATTTAGGTGTTAAATCAAATGATAATAATAGGGGAATACATTTTTATAATAATGACACGTTAATTGGGTACATTAAAATAAAACATACATGAGTCTGTAATACCTTAAATAACTCTCTATATTAAATGTGGCAATTGTGTCTAAAGTAAAAAATTAATTCGACGTTAAAAGACTAGTGCAATTTCCACATAATTTGAACAACCCAGAAATTGAGATACGTAATGTTTGTAAAATATATTTGTCATACCATAAAAGCAAAATATATACAATATTTTTATTCGTTTGGTGGCAATTATCTAGTGCGTTTGCAGAGTGCAAGATAAGGTGTCTACTAAATATTTTTCTTTTTAGAGTAAATAATACTATAAAAGAAATATTTATTCGTTAATCTCGTTCCCGACAAATTAAGAGTAAAGTAATTTAACAACGTGTCAACACTTTTATAGGGTAATAACTGTTCTTGTACTATTTGCTAATCATAAATGTTTTCTTATAAGTAGGTTAACTTCTTTTTCAGATAGTATATAAGAAGACTGTGTACCAACACCATTAATATTAAATTCCATTTAAAGCCTATTTTTTTTAACGATGAATGCCTATTAGAAGTGTATCTCGCATTCTTATTGTTTGTTTATTGTCAGAAATCTCTATCACTCTAATATTAAAAGTTTCAATTTATTACTTCTAAAGGACCATTGTTACATGTGGATTTCAAATTACACAAAAATGTAAGTAAAAGTTTGCAGTTATGTAACATAACAGACATTATTTTTTAGCAATATATGATTTAAAATTTAAGATAAAAAGAACGTTTATTATTGCCACTAAATCATTCTTAAATTCTAAATAAATATTGTTCGACCCATTTTAATTTGTTATCTATTTCAGAATTCTTAATCATTTAGGAATTAAAAAACATTGATTATAACAATAATTTCACGTAAGAAACAAAACCATGAATAAGGAAATCAAAAATATCGTAAATCAAATCGCACAAAAAGAGGGACTAATCGACTACGAAATTAATAATTTTAAGTTTATGAAGAGCAGTGGCTACATAGGTATTCCTTCAAGTGCTGAGGTTGCAGGAGTCGATAAAAGCAACGAGAAGCGAATATTAAATTTATTTATCAAAAGTGCCGCTTCGAAAGAACTTATACGAAATAATCTCCCACTTGCACAACTGTTTCAAAGAGAAATTTATATGTATGACGTAGTGCTACCTTTTTATAAGCAGATTGAAGCAGATAAGGAATTGTCACTTTCGGATTTCTTACCAAAAGTCTTTCTAACAAATGCAATTGAGAAAAGCGAAATGATAGTGATGGAAGACCTAAACAAAAACGGTTTCAGGTTACATGATTTGTCAGTACCGTTAGATAGTGATCATGTCAGTTTGGTAATAACTCAATATGGACGACTACATGCTCTTTCATTTATATTACAATATCAATATACTGACAAATTTGAAAGCGTAAGGAAGTTCATCAACTATAATATAATGACACATATTTTAAACACCTGTTTCTATAGTATTAAATTTCGAATAATGAAAGCTTTAAAATCAATTAATGGTGAAAACGAAAAAGCTACTGAACTTTATGGCGCATTAGCAGACAAACTCTCAAGCGTAATCTATGAACTAGAGGAAATTCCTGAACATCACGTTATATTGCATGGAGACAACTGGCTTGGTAATTATTTGTTCAAGTATAATGTAAGTATACAGCGAGTGTAATTAATTTATAATAAATTGCTCTTTTTTTAGAACAAAGATGGTGAGACAAAACCAGAACAAGTGAGAATCCTTGATTTTCAAGCAGCAAGACTTGGATCTCCCGTCATTGATCTATCTTGCTTTATTTACACCTGCAGTTCCAAGGAAGTCATTGACAATTTAGATTATTATTTAAAGCTGTACTACGACGCACTATCTTCACATCTCAGAAATCTTGGGGGCGATCCAGACAAAATGTTTCCGTATGCTGTGTTAAAACAGCAATGGGTAAAATTTGCAAAGCTCGGTTTAATTCTGTCGACTCTTTGCATATACATAATGCATTCAAAAGAAAACGAAGTAGTAGATCTTTCCAATTTTGTTGAATCTGGGCACGACATATCCCATGCCTTCACTTATGAAATATCTGATATAGAAAAATATAATGATAGGATGCGGCACATTATTATGCATTTCGTAGAACGTGGTTTTATGCAATAATTTTATAATATATAAACAATTTTTAAGTTTTAATATAAAAAATATTAATATCTACCAATCAAATAAAGAACATAAACATAATATATAATTCTTAAATAAGATATATGATTTAATCAAGTCACAAGAGAAATATTTTATAAATATAAGTTCAGTTTGTTATGCTTAATAATGCTAATAATTTAACAAAAGCCAATGAATGTGATCTGTAACGCGCATGCATGAATAAGAAGGACTTAACCGCTTAGATCAGTTAGGAGTTAAAAATGTTTAAGAGTGCGTAAATATAGCGTATGATTATAACTTACCCAATAAATGAGCTAGCAGTTACTGAGGTACTCAACATCAAATGCTGTGCGAAGCTGAAGCACATATTCGATTAATTCATAATTAAATCCCGGATGTTTAGACACTAAAAATCTTTAAAATAGGCAAACAGGCATAAAAGATTTGAAAATAGACATTTACAAATATAAAATAGGCATTTTAAGAAACTGATTAGGCATTATTGTTTCAGTGATTTTATTATACAATTTATCATGTAAACTGCATTTTGAATTACACAGTAGTAAAAAAAATATTATTTACAAGAATTACAGCTAATAGTAAGATATTTTCTTAAATTCTCTATCGTTAAGGATTGTCTCCTATCGGACAATAAATATTTCAGCTGAGAAAAAGATCGCTCTACATCTACTGATGTTACTGGAGCAAATTTGAAACACGTGATTTTTTACACTTGCGTTGGTGTGGCGGCCTTTTCGCCCTTGAACCGCTTTATATCGCGGCGGTATGCGGGCCTTTGATATCTGCACGTTTTGCCATCGCACACAGAACGGCATGGGCTTTTGCTCAGCCGACATATTCACGCCCCGCAGCGCGGCCAGTTCGGTCGTGTCTTAACCCGCAAACATTCACGCATCGCAGCTCGGCCAATTCGGTCGTGTCTCAACACCCCGCAAATATTCACGCACCGCAGCTCGGCCAATTCGGTCGTGTCTTAATACCCCGCATATATAAATTCCGCAGCGCGGCCAATTTGGTCGTGCTTATCATCCCGCAAATACCAGATCCGCATCGCGGCAAGGTGGCCACCGAGGAACCATCACCTACGAAGCAGAAGCCGATTCAGGTGAGCGATTTGGCATTACTCGTTGGTTGATATCGGTAGCCGCCCCCATCCGCTTACGCGACGGCCGTTTAAGGGACGATTTTGGCCTTATCGGCTGACCTTCCAATACGGGCCGTACTACGTTTCCACACCGCACCACGAGAGCGGCTATTTCCACGCCATACCTCTCCATTTTTGGTCCTTCGAGCTGGATCGGTATCAGATACAATTTATTACGCTTTATTCAAGTAAAGTTCCCTTATAATGGATAAGCTTGAATTAAAATTAGTTCAGTTAACTGCCAAACAAGAGGCGATTTTCGAACGATTTAATCGTTTATATAACATATCAAAAAATATTTCAAATTATGAATTACACTCAAACAAATTATTTTTATCTCAAACTGAAGCTATTAGTGAATTATACAGCAGGTTTGAAACAATAATTGAAGAAATTAACAATTTGCAGTTTGAAATTGATCAGACTCCTCCAGACTATTCATGTTTAAATTCTATTGAAGATTTATATTCGAGTATTAAATATAAACGCAACCTTATATTGTCAAACAGCAAAACATTTACATTAGATCAAAAGAGGTATCGTAAAATTACCGCCAATTGAACTGCCTTCTTTCGATGGCAAGACTGAGAGCTGGCCAATATTTTACGAAATATTTCGTAGCAATGTGCATTTAAATACAATTTGACTGACGCGCAGCGTGTGCAGTATTTGATTAGTAAATTAACTCATGACGCTTTAAAATTAACCGCAGGTATTATTCCTACAGGGATACTTATAATATTATATGGGACAGTCTTGTTAAAAGTATCAAGATAAACGTAGTTTAGGCAGTCATTATCTAAATAACATTCTGGACATCAAAGGATGCGTCGGTAATGCTGTTAGTTTGAATACATATATAGAAAAATATTCCGCGTCCATCACTGCATTAAAACAGTTAGACATTCCCGACCTATTAGAATTTGTCTTGTTACATTGTGGTTTAAGAAAACTTGATCCCCAAACGCTTCAACAATTCGAAAATAGGGTGAGCGGAATAGAATTACCCTCCTGTAAACAATTTATTTCATTTACGCAAGATTATGTCAAAGTACTCGAGCGCTCGCATGCTAATAATTCGCAGACCAAGCCGCGCGCAAATTTCAGTTTACCTTATCACAGCCTTGGCCGTGGCGCACAAGGTGCCTGCAAGTCGTTTGTATCGAGTGAACAGATTTTAATACGCGTTGCCCGCTATGCGACAGAGAACACCAGCTATTTCGCTGCATTGAATTTAAAATATGAAATCACCGCAAGCGCGTTTCGAGTTAATTAAAGCGAAACGCGGCTGTATAAACTGTTTAAGTCTATCTCACTCGTTAACTAAATGTAAATCACGGAACGTTTGTAAAATTTGTAAAAACCGCATCATTCTTTACTGCATTTTCGAACTTAAAGGATGATCGCCCTATTAAGCCGTCTGTGGCGGCTGGACCGCAAGCAGGTGACCGTGCGCCCATATCAACGCATTCAGTATCACAATCTCACGACACGTCTTCCGTATCGCTTAGTTCAGCAGTTTCTTCTAGTTCAGCTATATTGTTATCGACCGCACAGATCTATGCACATGGTAAAACGGAAATACGCTCGTCGTCAGGTGTTTAATAGACAACGGGTCGCAAAATAACTTAATTACTATGGATTGTTGTAAACGCTTGAACATTCCATAATTAAATTACGCACCATCTTTACAAGGTGTTAGTATGACCTCGCGACCTGTACACGGTTTTATTAATTTCGCAATAGAATCACGAATTAATCCTAACAACAAATATTACATTCGTGCTTTAGTAGTTGACTGTATTACAGACAAACTTCCCGCAAATTTCATTACATTAAATGAAGATATGTCATATTTAAATAATTTACCGCTTGCCGATTTATCCTGGAATGTACCGGGAGAAATTGACGTTGTTCTTGGTGCTCAACTGTTTCCTTATATTTATTTGGGAGATAGGGTCGATTCTGGTAATCGCGCATCACCCGCTATATTAACCAGCTTTGGTTACGTACTTATGGGAGATATTGCATGTCATTATGATGCAACCTGCCTACATAGTACTACATCTTCGTTTACGCGCTTGCTAACGTTGACATTGAGTCAAGTTTACGGAAGTTCTTTGAGTTAGAGGAAATTCCATCTCAACGTTTTATTAGTCCAGATGAATTAGATTGCGAAAATAACTTTAACTCTTCGATTTTGTTTAAAGACGGCAGATATTTTGTTGATTTACCCTTTTCTCGAAACCCCTCGGAGTTGGGTAATTCACGCGGTCTGGCTCACCGTCGTCTACTTGTGCTCGAGCGTAAAGTGAACTTACATCCGATGCGTTTCTTTCCGCCTTCAAAAGGTTTATTTCCCGCCGCGGTCCAGTGTCTGTTATATACTCAGACAATGGCACCAATTTTGTCGGAGCTAAGGCACAGCTCGGCGAAATTTATTCTTTTGTTAAACTCCACTGTCCAATCTGATATCAAAGGGAGCTTCTTAAAACACGCATTGAGTGGACAATGATTCCGCCACGCGCCCCGCACTTCGGAGGCATTTGGGAATCTAACATTAAAAGCGTTAAGACACACTTGTATCGAGTCATGGGCAAGCAGTTGCTCACTTATGAGGAACCTTTGACCGTGCTAGTGCAAGTGGAAGGTATTGTAAATTCTCAACCACTTAGTGTTTTATCATCAGATCCGCATCCGGATGTGCTCACTCCGGCGCATTTCTTAATGTTCAGTCCCCTCAAGTATTTACCTTCTTCTGAATTGACAGAAGAAAGCTTGAACTTAACAAACCGCAAAAGGCTTTTAGATCAGCTTGTATTGTCTTATTGGAAAAAATGGCGAGTTGAATACTTGCACACGCTGCAAGTTCGGCAGAAGTGGGGATCACCCGATCACCCAATAGAGATCGGTACTGTTGTTCTCTTGGGTCAAGATAATGTACCTCCTTTAACTTGGCCACTAGGCGTTATAACAGAGACTTTTCCCGGATCGGATGGTGTAATCCGAGTAGCTTCAGTAAAAACCGGGTCAGGTACATACAAACGTGCTGTCACCAAGCTATATCCTTTGCCAACCCAATAAACAATATTCTAGCTGACTCATGTATATATAGATAGTGTATTAATAGGGCATTTATATATAGTTTGTTACGATATAAATCTAACCGCAATTTAACGCACCTGAAATATAACAGTTAATTTCAGGAATTTAATGACAATATTGTTTCAAACCGCTGTTAATAGCTCCTTGATAAAGTAGTAATTTTTTTGAAAGCTCAGGACCTTTCAAGGCGGGGAGTATGGTGTGGCGGACTTTTCGCCCTTGAACCGCTTTATATCGCGGCGGCATGCGGGGCTTTGATATCTGCACGTTTTGCCATCGCACACAGAACGGCATGGGCTTTTGCTCAGCCGACATATTCACGCCTCGCAGCGCGGCCAGTTCGGTCGTGTCTTAACCCGCAAACATTCACGCATCGCAGCTCGGCCAATTCGGTCGTGTCTCAACACCCCGCAAATATTCACGCACCGCAGCTCGGCCAATTCGGTCGTGTCTTAATACCCCGCATATATAAGTTCCGCAGCGCGGCCAATTTGGTCGTGCTTATCATCCCGCAAATACCAGATCCGCATCGCGGCAAGGTGGCCACCGAGGAACCATCACCTACGAAGCAGAAGCCGATTCAGGTGAGTGATTTGGCATTACTCGTTGGTTGATATCGGTAGCCGCCCCCATCCGCTAACGCGACGGCCGTTTAAGGGACGATTTTGGCCTTATCGGCTGACCTTCCACTACGGGCCGTACTACGTTTCCACACGGCACCACGAGAGCGGCTATTTACACGCCATACCTCTCCATGCGTCTTTAAAAAGAATACAAGCTAAATTTTTTACAACTTCAAAATCTTAATTTGTAGTAAATACAGTTTCACATTTTTTTAAATAATGCATCTCTTATTGCTTGAAACAATACATATTATTATTTACAATATTGAAGGAATCAACTAAAATTAAGTCTCTGCTTTTTAGACTAACTATTGCACTAGGAATCGCTCCATAATTAGTTGAAATAA
This sequence comes from Sinelater perroti, assembly GCA_036346155.1. Taxonomy (NCBI): domain Eukaryota; kingdom Metazoa; phylum Arthropoda; class Insecta; order Coleoptera; family Elateridae; genus Sinelater; species Sinelater perroti. Next base: position 3,926,820 of record JARFIY010000276.1, read on the forward strand.
AGACCAGATCATTTTGTAAACTTTTTTTCTCAAAAAGTTTCTTAGCTGTTTTGATTGATGCCGCCGAAACTTCGCCTAAACTTCTATTTCCTTAATTTTTGTAAAATTGGTAGCGTAGTAACATGAAAATGAAATTCACGTACCCCATCTAGTTAATATTGGTTGAGGTGGTAGAGCTAAGTCAGGTGCAATTTCTTTAAAAAGTCTTATCATAAATAATGTTTTTATAAAGACTTTTTTACTGGAGATATGAACATATGCACATCGAAAAATTGTTCACGTATTTTTTTTAGTACACCGTATATCCCATGGACAAGACATTACAAATGCAACATATGTGGAAATAATACTTCCAGAGCATTTCCTGCTTTTTTCATATATGAGGCAGCATCGCTTACGATCATAAGGACGTTGTTATAAAGAATTTTCTCTGGCCAAAGTAGTGACAGAAAAGTCGTGAATAATTGTGCGATTATAGTGGTATTTTTCCTCTTAAGAGACTCGGTATTTAATAAACCAATTTTAGATGCTTGATTTGGCTCCAATGATCCAACAATACAGAGTTGCTAAAGTTTGCAATTTCCAACTTACCTTCCTGTGGCATCGATTGTTATCTGAATCTTCTTGTCTTTCTTTAAATTTTGTCCATTGTGGATTTGTAAGCTCTGTCGAGTTAATTTTTTCTGAGCGTTGATTTATTTGGTAAACTATGTTTGATATGGTTTTCGAAAAATGACTGCAATGGCAGATTTTGTAATTTCCTTAACGGAATTTCCTCATTTACAAAGGCTTTATTATATAAAGCTTAGATTGTGATTGGATGTTGACATAAATGTTTTCAGTAACGGAGTTTTCGATTGCTCTTTATAGAAGTCTTTCATTGTGTTGAGTAACAAAATATTTTTTCTTGGATTCACTGGTTTCTCACAGATTTTACAAAAAAGCACAGAACAATCAGTTGAAAAATATCACTTCCAAGCTCTCGCACAAATTTATTTAATTTGTCGGTGACAGAAGAACGCACTTTCGGCATTGTGGCAGAAATAAACCTTCTTGTAAAAATGAATGCAAGTCACCAAGTAGGTATTAATACTAAAGCAGGTATACACTTTCAGGTGGAATTCTTGGTAAGTGATTAACAGATTAACAGGAACATGTAACTAACTTAGGTAAAAATGGGTTGCTGCTATTTATTCTCTGAAAAACCAAATTTATGTGACTAAATAGGCAGTTATCTGTTATAAGCAAAACGGGCATTTATAAATAAAAATAGTAAAAATAAGCATTTTTACGCAGTTTAGGCATTTGCTGAAAATCCGGGCTTTATTCATAAGGCAGATTTCAATACAAGACTTTGACGAATGTGTTAAACAATTGCAACGACGCTGGGAAAAAGTATGTAATATTACAAAGAACTGAGGCTACGTACAATGTATTTTTTGTTTTATATACATACATTTACATACATATATACATACACATCTACATATAAACAACAAATATGTGCTTGTACAGAAAAGTCTTGGCAAGAAATCTTTTTTTTTTTTAATAGAACTTGTACCTGCTCAACAATATACATTGTTATACAAGGTATTTCTAACAAATAATACTTAACATAATGAAATAATATGAATGGAAATTAATATCCACTTGAAATAGAAAAAGTTCACATTCACTTCGGTTTGATTGTTGTTTGGCACTTAGTTTTCACCACTATCACTTTCATATATGTCTTGCGGTAGCTTGCGTTTTAGACGTGTATAGATATTTCTTTGACCTAGTTTGTAAGAGGTGGCACCGCTGCAGTTGGTAAGGTTCTTATGAAAAGTTTTGGTTAACTTCGCTATGTGTTCTTGAATTTTGGGTAGAGCTAGTTCATGGTGGAGCTGCTGATTTGTAATAAACCAGGGAGAGTTGACTGTTATTCGAAGGATTTTATTTTGTAGGACCTGGATTCGATTTAAATTGGTTTTTGAGGTGTTAGCCCATACCACACATCCGTAAAGAACTAAAGGACGTATTAATGATTTATAGAAAAGAGTCATACAGTCGATTCTCATAGAAGAATTCCTATTGATGAGTGGATAAAGTTGGATTAGTCGTGTGTCCCTCGTTCAATTTTTTAGTATGTGATATTTCCATGTAAGTCGAGTGTCGACGTAGATACCAAGATATTTTACGGGCTCATCATTAGCATTCCACTGGATGGGATGGTCGTTAATTAAAATAAGAGATGGATTTTTGATTTTTTGAAGAGAGAATATTTTAGTGATACATTTAGAATAATTAATTGATACATTCCACTGTTTGAACCATCTGCTTAGAATATTGGTGGCAACTTGAAGTTCAGCAATAGCTTGTTCTAAATGTTCATTCATAGTTAACACGACCGTGTCGTCCGCGAACATTGCAAAGTTTGTGCTGGGAACTGGAATATCGTACATGTAGATGTTGAATAGAATGGGACCCAGTATACTGCCTTGCGGGACCCCTGCGTGTATAGTTCTGGTAGCCGATAAGCTAGTGTATATTTTGACCGCAAATGCGCGATCTTCAAGGAACGAAAATAATACAGACTTGATATACTCGGGTAATTGTAGATGTGTTATTTTGTATTGTAAGCCTTCTGTCCAAACGCGGTCGAAAGCTTGTGCTATATCTAAAAACAGGGTGGTAACGTATTGTTTGCTTTCAAAACCTCGTTCAATGGTCTAGGTCATACGCTGAAGTTGGTGGCAGGTGGAGTGGCCTTCTTTAAATCCAAATTGAAAAGTGGGAAGAATACTCAATTTTGTGATTTTCTCGTTGAGTCGGAGATAAATGATCTTCTCGAAGAGCTTCGAGGTTGTTGTTAATAAACTGATTGGTCGATAGCTGGTGATTTCTTTCTTATTTTTGCCTGGTTTGGGAAACATTAGAATAATTGCATGTTTCCATACATTCGGAAAGTATCCTATTCTTAGGCAGGCATTAAAAGTACTTGCTAGGTATGCTAGCGCTTTTTTAGACAGCTTCTTCAGTATTATATTTGGTATTTTGTCACATCCAGGTGATTTATTTATCGGGAGAGTTTTACTTATAGATGCAAGTTCCCTAGGTGACGTTGGTTTAAAGTTAGCTTCAGCAATTGGTTGATGTGTTTCTATATAATTTATCACTATATTTTTAAATACTGGGTCTGCGTGATTTGCAGAAGTGAATGTTTGGTCTAAATAGTTTGCGAAGGCTTCGCATTTTTCTTCATCCGAGTTGTATATTTGTGTTCCTGAAGAGATTGGACGTATCTCGTTTGGTTGGCGCAGAATGCTTTTGGTTGTGTTCCACAAGCCCGGGTCGCTTGGTTCAAGGTTGCTGATATGTCTGTGATATGTCTCGATTCGGTAGGTGTCAAGTTCCTTTTTAATACGATGTGATAGATTGTTCACCATGTTTTTGGTTGAGGGATTCCTTGTTCTCTGCCACTCTCTTCGCAGAGTGCTTTTTTGTTTAATTAGGCTCACTATATGTTTGGGTGAATAGTGATCGATATTTACTTTGTGTTTATGGGTAGCTATGGTCGCCGCGTTTACACTGTCGGAGATGGTTTCGGTTATGTGTGTGATCGTTTCATCGATTTGGTTTGAGAATTGAAGATCGTTGGGATACTTAAGCTGTTGATCGAGTGTTGCACTAAAGATGTCCCAGTTTACTGGACCATTTAATAATCTCGGCTCTGGAATGTGTTTAGCAGGCGATAGTATAAACGAGATTATAACGGGTATGTGGTCTGAATCGAGTTCGGAGAGCGCTTCTTGAAAGATTTGTTTGTTGAAGTTTTGTGGGTGACGATGTCCAATATGTCTGGTTCATGGTCGCTTCTATATGGGTAGTATGTAGGTCCATCTGGGGCTTCTATTTGGAAAGCTGTGTAGATGCTAAGTCATAAAGTTTATTTCCAGCTGGGTTTGTTGTTCTACATCCCCATATCGTATTTTTGGCGTTCAAGTCTCCTATAAGGAATGTGGGTTCACTGGTATTGAATATGATGGAGATGTCTTTTCAAGAAGTTGTTTCTTTGGTTGTTTATAAACACATACTACGGTTATATTAGTACCATTGTTAAGTTTGATTTTGGCTCCGATAGTCTCGAGGTTAGTGGTATTAATTTTTTGGCATTCATGATGAATTATATTGCGTTTTATGATTATGGCTACTCCGCCAGATGCAAATGTAGCCTCTCTGTCAGCTCGGTAGATCAGATATCCAGAAATTTTGAGTTTGTCTAAATTAGTTAGATGAGTTTCTGAAACGCACGCTATGTCAATGGAATGTCTCATAAGGAATGACTTAAATAAGGTTATTTGTTTTGTAATGCCATTGGCATTCCAGTTAAGGAGTTTTAATTGAGAGAGAGTTTTAGTTTTGTTGTCCATTGAAAAGGGAAGGAAGGAGATTTGATAATATGAATTGTTTGATTTGTTCTATGTAGGGCTGGATGAGATTTAGGAGGGTTGATAGAATAGTGTTGATTATGGGGGAAGTTTCGGGTGATGCAGAATTATTTTTTGGTAACCAGGATGGGTTAGGTAAGGATGTGTTGTTTGTATTGTTTGAAAGGGGAGGAAAGTTTCTCATATTGTTAGCAGGTGCTGGCTTGTTATCTAGTTTTCTTGTTGTAGGAGTTGCGTTCTGAGGTCGTTTGCCTTGGTGATTTATTGATTCATGGAAGTATTTGCATCCCTGAAATTAGCGGGTGGTTTTCTCCGCAATTAATGCATATTGGGGTATCACTTCGAGGTTTATCACAGTTAGTGTACAAGTGATTTCCTTGGCATCGTACACATCGTGGTTCTAATCTACAGTAGTTTTTGGTGTGCCCTATGCGTTGACATCTGTGACACTGGGGTGTTTTACGATTAATTGTTCGTGGCTCTACAGTTACTACGGTGCGATTATAGATTTTTGACGTTGATAATTTCGTTTGCCTTTGCATTTGCGGTGAGGAGTACTGCACAAACGGGCATAGGCCTTTTATCTTTATTTAAAAGCCTTGTAATTCGTGTTATAGGGAGGTTGAGAGGCGCTAGCTCAGCATGAATGTCTTCTTCAGTTAGCGAAGGAGGAACAGGCTTTATAACTACCGATAGGGGTTTGTTGTTGGGATTTTGGTAAGTATAAAATTCGATCTTATTTGTTAAGTAATGTTTCGCTAATTTTCTATAATCGCTGTCGCTTGATAATGTGATTTTCAGTGATGATGAATTGAGAGCCGTCGAAAACTCAGCCTCGATAATAGTTTTGATATCATTTACAACTTCTTTATGGTTGACTGGCCCGTGAAGAAAGATAGGTGGTATTTTAATTTGAGGTGATACATTGACCTCTGCTTCTTTTGAGGCAGACGGCTCGAGATGTTCGGGTAAGTAATATTTATTTCTTTCGAGTAATGATTCAGGATTCCATTGGTATTTCTTTTGTAAATCGGTGATAGGCGGAGAAAGGTGATCGGAATTTCTTTTGTGAACAGACATGATAGCACTCAATTCACCCCGTAGGGGTGATAGTTAAAAGCTGACGAATTTACTGCTAAATATAAATAAAGTTTGTTACCAGAAATAAATAAACGATTGCTGGTTATCGCAGGCACCAAATGTTGATAATTCGTACTCGCACTTTCGGGTCGCGGAGTGAACGCTCGCACATCCTTGCGGTTCGAAAGTAAAGCGCGAACTCTGGCAAGAAATCTACAAAGTAGGTACTACGACTATTTATATATTTATATACGCATATAAGATAAAAGTTCACTTTTTAATGCTACAAAATAATTATAACATAAGTTATAAATAAAAAGAAGAATTAGAAAAAAATTAATAATATTATTTTATACCGCCAAAGGCCTTAAACAAAGATACTCTACATCACACACTTTTATAATACAATAATTAAAAGAATCGCACAATAGAGAAGAAAAACACTGAAGTGTACAAAGAATAAGGTACAGTTAACTGCTATGGAAATCGACATGTGGCACAGAATTTTCAAACTAGATAAAATCACAAATAAATAAACAAAATTAAATATTGGACAAAGCGAAAAATATACATCTAAGCTAGCATGGCTACATAATTAGAACGTGCAAAAAACTATCTAAGGTTAGATAGAATTTTTTTTAAATTTATTTAACCAGATCAGCAACGTTGTACTATACATGGTTTTGTTAACTATTGATTACATGTGACACTATTGTCGCTTAGGGATTGCCTATTGGCTTACCCATTCACTGTTTAGTTTTATTGTTGTATTATTTTGGTTTTGTCACTACTCTATACTTCATTATCACTACTATTATCGGTTGAGAGGAGATCTTAGGTCAGTTTGCGTTTAAAGCGTTGATGTATGTGTCTCATTCCTAGTGCGTAATGGGCTGCTCCTGCACAGTTGTTTAAATTTTTAAAGAAGGTTGCCGCTAATTTTTTAATGTGTTCTTCTATGCTTGGGATATTTAGTTCAGCGTGTAGTTGGTGATTCCTTATATACCATGGAGAATTTGTGGCTATTCGAAGAATCTTATTTTGTAGTGTTTGTATTTTGTGGATGTGAGTCGGTGAAGCAGATCCCAATACACAGCATGCATACATTACCACTGGTCTTATTATTGATTTATAGATTAGCATTGTACAGTCTATGTGTAGAGAACTTTTTCTGTTCATCAGTGGGTATAGTAGGGCTAATCTAGCATAGCTTTCATTCAATTTCTGGTTAATATGGAAACCCCAGGTTAGTTGTTGGTCTAAGCATACCCCTAGATACTTAACTGGGCTATTTTGCGTGGTCCATGGAATTTGTTCATTATTTATTTGAATGTTGGGTATATCTCTGAGGCGTCGTAAGGTAAACACTTGGGTTTGACATTTGGTTGAGTTAAGGTTTATGTGCCATTTTTCCATCCATCTTGATATTGTATTTAGGCTGGATTGTAGTTCATTTGATGCTTCCAATAGTTCGTTGCTCTGGGTAAGTAGCGCAGTATCATCTGCGTACATAGCAATGGCTGCATTGTCTGTTGGAGGTATATCATGGACGTAGATATTAAATAGTGTTGGGCCCAATATGGATCCCTGTCGGACGCTAGCATGGATAGGTCTAACTGTTGAGTATGTTTAATTGATTATAACGGAGAAGGTGCGGTGTGTGAGAAATGATCGTATAATATGTATCAAATAATCTGGTATGTGGAGGCGCTGTAGTTTATAAAGTAGACCTTCTACCCAGACCTTGTCGAAAGCCTTAGCTATATCCAGGAATGCTGCTGTAGTATAAGCTTTATTTTCGTAGCCTTTTTGTATGTATTCCACAATTCGTTGTAGCTGATGTTTTTTTTTAGTTGAGTGTTTGGATCTAAATCCAAATTGGAATGGAGGGAGTATGTTAAGCAAGTGTAGGTTTTGAAGTAGGCACCTGTTCATTATTTTTTCTAACAATTTGGATAAAGTTGAGAGTTGGTCGATAGCTCGTTGGAGAGTGCCGATTTTTTCCAGGTTTGTAAAATACAAGTATGGTTGCATGCCTCCAGGCAGCAAGGAAGTAACCAAGTCGCATGCAGGCATTGAAAACTGTAGCTAAGTAGGCGTGTATTTTAGTTGTGAAGTTTTTAATTATTATGTTTGGTATGAGGTCGCTTCCTGGTGTTCACCACTTGTATTTAATTCGTATTGTTGGAGATATTGTCTTACTTCCTCATCAAAAGTATTATCATTATTTGGTGCTGGAGTAAACACAGCTTCAAAATGGTCCGCAAATATATTGCAGATTTCTTCATCTGTTGTAAAGGTTGTGTTTCCATCTTTTAGTGGTCCAATTATCTGGGGCTGTCGAAGAATTTTCTTTGTAGCTTGCCACATTGTAGGGTCATTAGGTTGTAACTCCTGGATGTAGCGTTGGTATGAGTTAAATCTGTATTCATCCAGTTCTGTTTTTACTCTGCGTATTAGTCTATTTAATTGCATTTTATATTGCTGCTGTCGAGTATTTTGCCAAAGTCTTCGAATTCTATGCTTTTCTTTTATTAATTGTAGAATTTACAGCGGTGGGTGCTGGTAGTTATTTGGTCTTCTTGTGTTAGTGCTGATTGTTGCTGCCTTAATGGATTTTTTGTTGCTTGTAAGAGGTTGTTTATTACTTCATCAATTTGTTGTGTTGTGTGAATTTGGCTAGGACATTTGTTGTGGTCGATCAATAGGTTTTGAAAGGTTTGCCAATAAACTTTACCATTGATGAATTTCGGTAATTGGACTTCTTGTCGTATGGTAGTATTGAAGGACATTACAATTGGCAGGTGATCGGAATCCAACTCTGTCATTACATTTTGATAAATTGGTCTTGTAACATTTTTAAGTAGCACAATATCTAGTATATCTGGGAGTTGATTTGTCCTGTATGGGTAGTACGTGTACTGATCCGAGGGCTGCTATTTGAATTGTGTGTGTGTTGTGCTGTAGTTGTTTAACCTTGTTCCATTTGGGTTGGTAGTTCTGCAGTCCCAAAAGGTGTTTTTGCAGTTAAAGTCTCCAATAGCCATTGTTGGTTGATTGTCATTAAAAATAAATTGAAGATCATTTTCATCCAGTCTCCGATTTGGTTGTTTGTATATGCATGCTATTTTTATCTTGGAGTTATTCCTTGTTTTAGCTATCACAGTAACTGCTTCTAGGCTATTGAGGTTATCTAGATATATTTCTCGGATTTCTAGTTTACGTTTTGCTATAATTGCTACCCCTCCCGAAGCTATCAAACCTGTTGGATCATTCCTGAAAAGTTTTCTGTGTTAATTAGATGTGTTTCTGATACGCAGGCTATATCTATGTTGTGTCGTGCTAAAAAAGCAATAAATATACTGCGTTGTATCTTGATACCATCAGCATTCCAGTTCATTAAAGTAAAATTATTAAATGTAATTTGTGTTGATATACGATTGTTTTGTTTATTAGTCGCCATTTGTAGCGCCTGTGAGTAGTGGTACGATAAGTGGTAAAAGTTTATGTAAATAGGGTTTAAGTATATCTAAAATCGCATTAATAATCGTTGTTATGAGCTCTGTTGAATTTTCTGGTTTTTAGGGAAGTTAGTGTTTTGTTGCTGTGTTACTTGCGAGTAACTTGTTCTTCCATCTACAAATGTTGGTTTCATGTTGGTTTTTGGTTGTCGTATTGGTGCGTTATGTGTCATTTGTCTGCTTTGTGTTTGTTTAAAATGATCATAGCCTCTGTAATTTGCGGGGTGATCTCCTCCGCAATTTACGCATTTGGGTTTTTCATTTGGTCTTTTGGGACAGTCTGTATATAGGTGTGATCCTAAACATTTAACGCATCGTGGTTCTAATTTGCAATAGTTGCGTGTGTCTCCGTATCGTTGACAGCGCTTGCATTGTGGTATGTCCTGAGATCTTTTTCTGGGCTCAACTGATACTATGCAATTCATAAATCTGGTGAGATTAAATATTTCGTTGATGTTATCTGTTTTCTCGAATTCGAGCGCATAAATTAGGATCGGTATTTTGTCTTTATTGTACAGCCTGGTGACTTTTGTGATTGGGTATTTAAGTGTTTGTAAATCCTTTTTTATTTCCTCTTCGCTTAGTGAGGGGGGAATGCTACGCATTACGACTAATAATTGTTTAGCTTGGGCTTCGGGATCACGGAATATGTGGTATTTTAAGTTATTTTTGTCATAGAAGTTTGTAAGTTTTCGGTAATCATCTGTGCTAGTTAGGTTTATTCTAAGGAATTTTCCCCTGTATGCGGTGGTAAGATCTGTTGTTGCTAGTTTTTTAATATCTTCTATTACTTTTTGAAAGTTGTCACCTTCTTGTAAGTAGATTGGGAGATTTTCTCCTTATTTGCTGCATCGTGAGATTCAGTTTCTGTGTTTGTTGGTAGTGTTGTATTATATCTTTTGTAAATTAATTTTGCGCTGTTTGTATTTGGTGGGATATAATATTTGTTGGCTTCGATTAATGTGCTGTGTTCAAACATATATCTTTTACTGTTATCTGCATGTGGTGATAGGTCCCTGCTGTTGTGTTTATTAGTGTTAGACATATTTTTAAATAGTCCTGGAACCCTTCCGACGGGTCCTATATAGTTTAGGGAACTTGGTTATTAATTTTAATTAGAACAACTGATATTGTGAGAATAATTCGCTGGAAAATATTATGATAAATTTTCGCTCGAGGTTCACTGGCCGTACCGATAATACGTCTGCTTCCGATCACAGTTAACTCACGACTCACCGACTTGCTAGTGTCGTAGCATTACAAATGCCCTCGCTGGGCGAAGGCCCTGATTGTTGGCCGGAGAGGCCCGGCCCGCTGGTGTCGCCGGCGCCGCTGGTTCCGTTGAAGTCCTGATCGCCGCCGCCTGTTTCTGCTGGTTCCGTTGAAGCTTTGATTACCGCCGCAGAGTTTGTCTTCCGTGTGGACGCACTCCTGGAAGCACTTGAAGAAGTGTTCGTTTGGCTCTGTGATCCTGCGGTTTTCTTTGTTTTTGCAACTATAGCGAAACGTGAACCTTGTGTCCGCACTGCTTCACTGCTCGCACGTGACTCAGAAAATTATTTGTGTAGATATCTTATGCGAAATACTATCGTAATGTAGTAGATTCATGTAGATGTCAGTGTGACAATTAGATAGAATTAACCACCCCTATCCCCCATAAAGAAAAAGCAAGGAAAATTAAAAACAAATTAAAATGGTAATATTCGGAACGTACAAGCGAACGTAATTTACAGAAAAATATGTGCTTGGATAGAAAAAAAGAAGTTTACAGGACAATTAGCGACAACACGGAATAACACTGATTCTAATTTTTTTGCCTTTGATTGCAATTAATTGAAGCTGGTCTGTAAGTTATATTGAGCCGCGATATTAGAAAATTCTCCTTGTATATTAGGTATAAAATTAAGCCAATAATGTTTCTTTGAGGTATCCCTGATTTGGATTTTTTGAAGCTTACCGGTTGCATCTTGTTGTTTGACAAAGACAATTGAGGCAAGCAAAAATTTAATTTGTAACACAAATTGTCGTATCACATCTTATCAAAGATTTGACTAATGTAGAGGAAAGATGTGGAGCAGTAAGAGATTTGTTCTATATTGCTCCGTATCTGCTTGACCATTCTGAGATAGTATCTGATGATTTCAAGGATTATGTTGAGACACTTCTGTAATGAGTTTTCGAATAGATTAGAAAGTGTCGATAGTAAACTAATGGCTTGACAGAACACTAAATTTCTAGGGCCTACTTTGGGTACTATTATTATCTGAGCTATTTTTTATTGGATTGGGTAGTATGAATAATTAAGTAATAATTTTAAGACTTTTTTGGAAGTCTTCTGTAATACTTTACCTTTTATTAAATCGTAGTCAAAGATTTTATTGAAATATGATGGTTGGAGTACATTCGTTTCACTCTTTTTAATGATGTTTAATGTTATGCCTTATAATACTACAATTGTACTGTTTGCGTGTCCGTTTCTATCAGGATAAATGGTGTTATGACCAAGTATTCTTATATGGCTTCTTTCATGAAAACAAGCTTTTGCAATTAATATTATATTTATATTATTGATGTTTAAGTATGATTTGACTTTCTACGCATGTTGGGGCAGTTCGTAAGCATTCAAAATTCATATCTTCTAGTTAATGTTGTAAGAATGTTCAATTTAGGTCTTCTATTTAGCCTTTTGGTTGCGTACTTGATGTAATACACTATTAACTTTTATTTGGTAAGTACGTTGACTATATGTTGTATATGAATTATGTGTTTTTTTTGTTTGAGCGTATGTTAGTGCCTGTTGTACTGTGTTTAGCTGTTCTTTACATATACTTGAATATACTTTTTGCTGAAACTGTTTATTTTAAATACAACCTTCATAATTGGATGAATGTGCTTCTATACAATTAACGCAGAGGGCGTCATTGTCTCTTGTTTTCCGAGGACATTCGCAAGATAGATAATTGGCTGCTCCTTTTACACAATGTGATTTATGCCTGCATTAATTTTTGGTATGTTCAAAACATCAACATTTTATACATTGAGAAATTGTTCTTTTAACGCATGGCGTTTCAACTACAACGTGAGTATTTGCAAGCAGATTATATTTATAATGTCTTTTTTAAATCCACAAAATAGTAAAGTTTTGTAAGTTATTTTGATTTCACATACATATCTTTGTAATTTTACGATCAATATATATTATATAGGATGTACAGGAAGAAACACGAGATTTAAATTGTGTGCCATTTCTTCCTGCATCTTTCGTAGCATTCTGCTTGGTGACGTTTTAATGTATATACGTTACGGTCAGTCAATATTGAGTGCTAATCGATAGAGAGGGACGATTATTAAAATTCATTACAAGCAAGAAGAATGTCACTGAGACTGTTCGCAAATTGCAAGGCATTTTTGAAAGGAAATCTGTTTTTTACATTTCTCCTTCCAACCATAAAAAAAACTAATTAAAGAATTAAATAAACAGGTTTGGTTGCAGAAAATAAAAAACAAGCCGACCTAGTTCAGTTGAAAACATTACCGATGCAAATGATAGTATGATGGAATGTTTAGAAATTATACTCGTTTACTGCAACTGGATATTTCAAAAAGCACCATGTAGCGGATTTTAACATCTGCATCTGTACCTACTCAACATTTCGTTAACTCAAGAACTAAAGCTAAATGACCATTTGAAGTGCCGGGTATTTAATTCACGATTTCTCTCTTAGAACAGTAAAGTGGCTACTACCTCATACCATACAATTTTTTCTCCCGGGGATTCGTAAAGGTCAAAGTTTATGCTAAGAACAACTGCTGAATTAAAAACAAAAATTTGAAAAAATCATCGGCGGTTATACAAAAATGTGATCGAAAATTTTATCAGAAGAATTCAAGAGTGTCAAATGAAACGTGGAAGACATTTGTCAATCATGCATATTTACTGACAATGTTTACACTTTAAAATAATATCATAACTTTGCCAAGCAACAAATAAATAAGATGTTTCTTGTAAATTAAATCTTACATTTTTTGTGGGGCACCTTTTGCTTTGTTCAATGATATTCAAGTCCATTGATGGATACATATTCTTAAGCACCACTCCACAACTTCTTTCTGTATAAGATCCCATGTATGAAAATCGGTACATTTATTTACAAGGTCTTTGATAATATATATGTATCTTGATCCGTCGAGTGGTTGAATTTTAACTTGTTCGTTATTTTATACACTTTTAAAATAAAGACTTTGGCTATTTTGTTTAATAGTTCAGCTAATGGATTTACCTTTTTTACATCTATTAGAAATTGGGCTGCGTTTAGACTTATTTTTTGTTTTCCTTATCTATATTTTTATTTAAAAGTACATATAATTGTAACTGGAGTACTAAATCAATAATATTTATCTGGACGACTACTGTGTGTGTGTGTGTCTGTCTGTCTGTCGGTCTGTCAGTAAACAGGATATCTCGAGAACCGTAAGTGCTAGAGACTTGAAATTTGGTACGCAAGTTATTTGTAGGTAGGGGACACAGTGCGGAACTTTTGGTAACAATCGGCAGAGCGGTTTGATCGCAAGGTCGCAAAATCGGACGCAAAGCGGTCGCGAATCTAAACGGTTGAAGATACAAAAAATTTATGAGAATAAAAATGATTTATTACAATGAGACAAACATAAATTTAAAATAAAAGTTGGTAAAATAGGCACTCGAAAAAAAATTGAAGCTCACTATTTTTAATATACCGGGTGTTCATAAAATGTTTCGGGAAATTTATATTACCGGATAGATCAGACCAAGACGGAAAAAAAATTACAATGAAATTTTTTGATGAGAAGTCAAATAAATAAATTATAGCCGATTAAAAATTAATAAAGGACCAATCACAGCTAACTCGGAGACCTCCCTGGCCGACTGTGGGAAAACGGGGGGGGGGTCTTGGCCGTTAGGAAGGAGCACGCAGGCGATAATGGGGAAGGCCGTGCGGCCGAGCTCGCACGGTTACCTTCAGTGACGTAGCAAACTTTTAAGTACGAGTCAATTATTGTCTTGTACTGTTTATTTTAATCAGCTTTCGAGTGTTGGACTCGCGCCTCGTCCTTTTTTTAATTAACAAATTTTTAGACGAGAGCAGCGCAGGGCCGAGACGATGGACCCGGTATCTTTAAGTAATATTTGTCTTATCTCCCTAACTTTCTAAACTTATAATTCTATCTCCTCCTAGAGGTTTCAAACGATATAAAAATAAATATAAAAAACCATTAATTACATCAATTGGAAAAAGGATATGGGGATAAATGGAACACTATTAAAAAAATATACTAAACACGTCACAAAGTAGACGATAGTTTATAAATTTTGAGGAATAAGTAGGTAAGAACGCTAAACATGGAAAGGGAGTGTTAGACAAGAGAGCGATACAAAAAGTATTATTAAATAAAATTGAAACAATGGATGGAAATGATTATCAAAAATTAGTATTTCAATTTCCAAATTAGTGTTATTGTATATGTGTTAGTGTTCCAAGCTACATTGGAATTGCTATATGAAATTGCCGAAAACGTTCTATATTCTACTGGTAATCAAAATAATACATATAAATATTTATATGACCAAGACAGCAGCAATAGTGACCCTTAACACACTGTCTTGTCAAAGGAAATCTACTATAATTTGATAAACTATTAATTGTCTTCTATTAAAATAAACTTAACAGAATAGTTTAAAACTCCCAAAAAATGAGATGAATAAAATTGTGAAAACTGGAAAAGATTAACTCTATTATGCACCTTAATCAAATCCAACACACATTATACATCAAAAAATAAAAAATAAGTTAACAAAAGCTAAGGAAGAAACAAGCACGTTTCAGAAAGGGAATATTATGTATCAAACAAAATGTTACGGCAAAAATTATTATTGAAGAAATTATCACATCACTAATGATGTTGTTTGTTAATCTTGCTAAGGCTTATGATAATATAAAATATAAGGCCCCATGGACGATCTTAAATCATTTCGGTATTCCTCAAGAAATTATCTAAGTAATCAAAATCACACATGAGAAATTTACACGTCAGATGTTGGACAAAGAGTATGTGAGTAAGGAAGAAGTAAAACAAGAATACATACTGTCGTCCTAACTCTGTATACTTAGGTTATGTAATAAAAAGAACAATTTAAAAGAAAAATTGAATCACTTGATAAACCAACTGCAAAGTAAGCAATTGGCAGACATGGAATTCCTCATGCACGCACCGTCGTAGACATGCAAAAAATTCTAGAAAAGTTGGGAAAAAAGGATAAACTTGTGCGATTTAAAATTAAAAAAAGCAAAAATAATGGTAAAAAGAGAATAACAGAAGAAACTATACCAATAGAAAAGAAATAAAACAGTTATAAGAGTTCTGTAACCTGGGGAGTGTAATTAATACCAATGGAGGAACAGATGAAAATATCAAACAAAGATTAAAGAAAACGCAGAATGCATTTAGAACGTTAAATAATATATGGCGATCAACGAAAATTAATCAAAAAACGAAAATAATACTATTTGACAATAATGTAAAATCGGCACTACAGTATGGAAGCGAAACTTGGGCTACAAACGAAAAAACTCCCATAAAATACAAGCCTTCATCAATAAGCGCCTACAAAAAATTATAAAAATATTCTGGTCTAATATCATCACTAATAAGGAGCTATGGGCAAAAACTAGGAGACAACAAATTAGGAAAACAATTAAAAGACGGAAATAAAATACTAAAAAAAACCCGTAATAATAAAACGAGCTTTAGTATAGTATACGGTGGGAACAAGGAAAGAATACAGACTATCAAACACAGAAGGGAGAGCTACAGAGTTTAAGCGTATCGAAATAAGAAAGAGTTTAAGTGAACTAGCTGACACGGCTAAAGACAGAAAAAACTGGAAAATTATTATTTTAACTGTATACTAAAAAAGGAGGAAGCTACGTATAAAGCGATTTTTCTTTTAATTTAGAATAAAGGTAAATAACTGGTTTGTTACAATAACCCATCTAGGTCGTTTTTATAAACAAAAACCATATAAACAGTAAAGTAAAAAAAAATTATTTCAACAAAATATTGAAGCAGCAGGGGAGACTAAAAGAAACTAAAAGAAAAAACATGGGACCGGCGAAGAGATTGCTCTGTAAGCAATCCCAGAACGAACTTAAAAAAACCTTTCGACTATCTGGAAAATTATTCGACAGAATTTTTTCTTCATTTTCGAATTCAGCGTAAAATTTCCTATAAGAATCACATTTAAAATCGTAATGTCGAAAAATTTCCCGAAATTCGAAGTCGAATATCTCGAAAACTATTCGACATAGAGTTTTTTCGATTTCATTATTGAAATCAGCGTAAAATTTTCTTTAAGAATTACTCATAAAATCGCAATGTCGAAATTTTCCCGAAATTCGAAGTCGAATATCTCGAAAACTATTCGAGATTTTTGATTTTGATTTTGAAATCAGCGTAAAATTTCCTATAAGAATCCATTATAAAATTTTAAAAAATCCATAATTTTGTGACAGCGACAGACAGACAGACAGACAGACAGACCGACAAACATATAGAATTCAGTAACGAACTTTTTAAGTTCGTTGACCAGTAGTAACAAATATAGAAAAACAACAATTAAAATATGGTTACGGTATGGAAGATAGCACAAAACTTATTTAGAGCGTTTAATTAATTTTTTATTAAAAAAGATTAAAGCGTTTAGTAATGTAAAAAGTACACTACTATATGGAGCAGAAACCTGGAAAGAAGACAGAAAACACTATAACAAACTGCAAACATTTATAAATAAATGCCTCAGAATTATTTGCGTAATCTTCTGGCCAGAAGTAATCAGTAATGAGGACCTTTGGGAAATGACAAAAGAGGAATGAATAGAGATAACCATAAAAAAGCGCAAGTGGAGATGGATTGGTCACACCCTTTGAAAACCGATAGGAAATATAACCAGGCAAGCCTTGGAGTACAATAGGACAGGGAAAAGAAGGAGAGGCAGACCAACTAATACTTGGAAAAAAACCATTACAGAAGAACTAAAACAAGTAGACCTAAATTGGAACCAAGCAAAAAGAATAGCAAAAGATAGGAAAAAATGGAAGGAACTAATGGAAAGAATTGTGACAACGGAACGGACCCCAGACAATGTGAAACTGGCTATCTCACCACAAGAAGTCTAAAGCTAAAGCAAATGAAACGCCCCAACAAGGGCGCCCTTTGCTCCAACAAAGGAGCTATATGATATATGATGATGAAAGCGTTTAATAAATTTCTTTGATTTGGATTATATTTACCAAATTATTTTTAAAAATTGATTATAGTAAAAATCTATTTAACATAATATCTGTGTAAAAGAATGCAGTTGAGGCATGTAACTACAATGCGGACGGACCCAGGTTCCTTCCTGGAGCTTTCTGGTGCCTGGCGGGTGCCCTATTCATTTACAAAAGATATTTCGAACTAAGGGAGTAATGGCGGTCGCCTAAGGGGCGGTGCTTGCAAAGAAGGCTAACATATGAGAGCCTAACCTCTCAGTTCGCAGGTCGAGCTTTCTCGTGGGGCGTTAGGGCCAAGCCATTATTATAAAAAAATAATAAAACAGAAATTTTCCTTTTTAATTAATAAATTAGTGTATCTTTTTATTTTTACAAAACCGCTTCATTTGATGTTCATCAATTTTATTTTTTAAATTCTTTTGAATTAACGAGTTCAACCTGTAAGAGAACACTGATAATTAAAGAATTGTTAGAAACTGCAGTTACAATTGTGTACAAGTGAAGAGATTCTAGTAGACCTTTTGGTCTTGAAATGTTGCTTTTTCAACTCGATCTATCTAAACATAAGTCATTTATGAGCGAAAAGGTAGATATTTAAATGCTCCTTCAGCACTTCACCATCTTTTCAGCGGACGACGACCTCATTTCAAAAAGTTGTACATTTTGTATATCTCTGCGAAAAAAGGGTAAGGTTCAATGTGAACAGGAATGATATTAATAGATAATTTTATTAACAAACAAATGATACAACAATTAACTCTTTAAGGCAGCTCCTTTATGTTAAACAACTTTTGCCAAATTACACATGTTATTTAAAGGGTACAATGGATGACTTAGGACTATATTGACTTTATATCAGAGAAACATTTGCAATATTTGTTACCATTTGTAGCGTAGACAAATTTCCCATTGGTGTATTAAATTTTCTGTCCTTTCTCATTTTACAAAAAAGAACCTGAATGGCTAACAACAACAGGTTGTGTATGCTTAAAAATGTATCTTTATTATATACAATGAGTACATCAAATACATGAAAATAAGCTTTTGTCTAAATATAAATATACTTATCGGTACCGAAAGTTTAAAGAATATATATGAGTATAGTAATAAAATCCAGAAATAAATTCATACATATATTCTAATTGTTTTAACTATCTTTGCTTAGCTCTTTAATTAGTGCTGCTTTATATAAGTTATGTGAATACATCAACTCTATACGTTTTAAATGTAATTGTAATTTACAAAATGCATAATAACGTCCTTCACCCTCTTATTATATACATCTATGTTTGTTATCTCGTAACCAAATAGCTCACTTGCGGGTGTTCCGGATTCAACTTTCTCAGACACATCAATAACTTCGTTCTTCTCGGTTAGCATTATGTAAATCACTAGTGAGGAAAACAACAGCCCAAACCTAGCATATTTTTTCCAATGATCTTCCAAAACAGAGTAAGGATACAGCTTCTCTGGATCACTACCTAGTTTTCTTAAATAGTATGCAAAACTTTTATAATACAATTTCAAATAGTAACTATGATTGTCAATTATGTGTTTAGAGCTGCAAGTGTAGAAAAAATACGACAAATCTAATACTGGTGATCCCATTCGTGATAATTGAAAATCTATAAAACATACCCCAGTTGGTTTGTTTGCGTTTGATGTACCCTAAAATATAAGTAAAATTATTACTAACTAGACCAAGTTTATTAAATAGTAATAATTATTACCTCGTATTTAAACAACATGTTGCTATTCCAGCAATCGCCATGTAACACAACAGAATAGTCATCTACGCATTTTAATAGTTCATTCAGGAATGAAGGTATAGAATGAATAAAAGCTTCGTAAGTGCTAAGTGTTTCTTTGTCGTTTGCATCTAGCAAATTTTTGTTGTTTTCGCATCGACGCAAAAAAATATTATTATTTTCATATTTTACCAATGATTTTGTAAAATGATCGTCCATCGAGCTTCGTACTTTATTAAAAGTTTCAGGCTGCTGATCCCGCAAACCAAACGATAAAGCGTGTAGACGCCCATATTCAGACATAACTAAAGCTACGTGGTCTTCATTCATCGGAATTCTTCGTTCGTGCAATCGATATCCGTCTTTTTTTAAATTTTCCAGAATCATTACTTCGTGGTTCTTCACTGTGCTGCTTCTGTAATACTTTGGTGCAAGGAAAGATGGTGGTAATCCTTTTTCTCGTTCCAAATTATAATACAATGGAAATATTGTGTTGTACATATAAATTTCTCTCTTGTACATATCTTCTATAAAGGGTTCGCTTCTTAAAACTTCGCCCGTATGCGCTTTCTTTGCTATTAAATGTGAAAGTTTTTGTTTATTGTTTTTATCATTACCTTCAATTTTTATGCAAATTATTTCTCCAGAGTATCCATCGCCCTTTACAGAACCTTCATTTTTAGTAATAATAGAATTGTAAATATCTTCCTCTTTAATTATATCTTCTAGTAAATTGTCAAGTATGTTATTTTCACAAGTTGCACCGCACATTTTTGAGCTTACAATATGCAAGTAATTCTAACAGCCAATTGACCAGGATATTATACAAACGCATTAAGTTTATTTGATAATATGTAGATATTATATACCCGATATGATAAGCTTAATAACACTTATCCGATAACAACTGCAAAAGTGTTTCGCATCAAATAGAGATAATCGTTTGCCAACATTACAACTATATTTGGTAATGATGGCTTATGTACATGTTGCATAACAGTTTGATTAAACTGTGAGATAACAAATTAATAATAAGTTTTTATTAATTCATAAATGACGTTTTTAAATTAAATTAACATCATATTGTCCTTCATTGTGTAAAATACTAAACAAGTGTGATAAGGTGCTTGAAATAAGTAAATCATGTGGAAATAAGATATTTGTTATTACATAAGCAAATATATCTTGATATAAAAACTCTATGTTAATATGCTATATGAAAATATTATGAAATTGTCCATTAATATTGGACAAAGTAAAAAAGAAACAACTAAGCCACATAATTAGAACATGCAAAGAAAGACTATCTAAGGCTAGATGGAAAATAAAAAAGAAAGGAAAACCAAAAACAAATTGAAATTGTTATATTCGGAACGTACAAACGAACGTAATTTAGAGAAAAATGTGTGCTTGGATAGGAAAAGAAAAGTCTACAAGACAAATAGCGACTAGTTCAAGTTGGTTTATAGATTATATTGATCCGCAATATTAAAAAATCTTCTTGTATATTAGTTCTAAAAATAATTCAATAATGTTTTCTTGAGGTATCCCTGATTTGGATTTTTTGAAGCTTAGCGATTGCATCTTGCTGTATGACAAAAAAGTACCTGCCAGTGATGCACTGTTTCAAAAACCAATTGACGCAGGCAAAATTTTAATTTATAACACAAATTGTCATACCACATCTTATCAAAGATTTGATCGATATAGAGGAAAGATGTGGAGAGCAGTAAGAGATTCGTTCTATATTGCTCCGTATCTGCTTGATCATTCTGAGAACTTTCTCACAGTGCTGTATCCAAAAGCCAAGTTAATGGGGAATAATTTTTTGGTGATTTTAAGGATTATGTTGAGACACTTCAGTAATAACTTTTCGAATATATCAGATCAGTCTATAGAACACTAAACTTCTAGGGCCTACTTTAAGTACCATTATTATCTGAGCTATTTTTTATTGGAGTGAGTAGTATGAATAATTGCGTAATAACTTTAAAACTATTTTAGAAGTCTCGTATAATACTTTATTTTTTATCAAATCGTAACCAAACATTTTATTTAAATATGATGCTTTGAGTACATTTATTTTAAATGTATTCTTGACGATACTTTTTTTAGAAAAATATATTTTATAGGGTATTTTTGTGTAGTTTCTTATTTCACTTTCTTTATCTTGCATATTTTCTGGAAAAAATGGCGTAAAGAATTTAGTAAAGGGTTCGACAAATAATGTTACTTCTGGTCTAGCCAGTGCGAGTAGTTCTCAAAGGCGATATTGAAATGTTGAGCATAATCGATAGCTTCTGTGGGGTTTTAGTTACGAAGATAGTTGTCAATAGATTTATATATTTATTATTAATAAGAACATTTTAAGTTGTTTTGTTAAATTATTGAATAGCTCAATTAAGTCGAAATAGAGTTCGACCCCAAATTTTAGGAGTATATATATATATATATACCTCTGGTCAGACAAAGGTTGAGTAAATCCAGTAATTGATTTTAATTATTAGGCGAGTAAACAGGCTAAATAAATATGACACGTAAATTCCGTTCGAAGTGTAAATGCCCTTCGGCCGTAAGTGTGAATATCGCTCGAAAACCACGAGCGCTGTAAAATACCTACAATATTAAACCTCGACCTTTTGTAAACTAACAACGAATTTGGCTATACATAATTAAAACCGTTAAATCGAAAGTTTGGTAAAAGTGAAATAACATAAATTTGTAGTTCAATAAATATCATCGGAAAACATCGGAACATAATCGCAAAGACATTTTACTACAAAAGGCAAAATAGTAGACCAAACAATCCGGTTATTATGGAAACTATAGTAAACAGGCTAACAATAATATTCTAAATTAAATCTAAATACATAAAGAATTAGTGAATGAAAAATAGAGTGTTGATTGAGTAAGGCCTAAAAATTAGAAAGCAATTAAGCACTAAAAGAAAAAACTAAGACCAAGAACTACAAAATGCGAGAATTACTAGAACCATAAATGCTAAACCAGATAAAATGGGAGAAAGAGACCAGCGGATGTAATTAAATAAATTCAAGAAGGAAAACAAACAACTAATAAATGATAACCAGCAACTTAAACAAAAAATACTACAATAAAAAAATAAGATCGAAGCAATAGAAAAAGAAATAAAAAATAAAATTATTATACACGGAGCCGAAGAACCAAACAAAGAAAAGCGAGATTTTATTAAAAGAGAAAGTGAAGGTTATCTTAAAGGATATGAACATATCAATAGAAATAGAAAATGAAATAATAGAAATTAGAAAAATTGGAAAGCAACAAGATGGAACAAAAGTTCGACCAATTCTAATAAAATGAAAAAGTTAGACAAAAAAAATAAAGATTCTAAAAGCCACTAAAAACCCGAAAGGTACAAAAATTTACATAAAAGAATATTATTTCAAAGAACTGCAAACAAAAGAAAAACACTGAGGGAATACGTCAAAGGAATTATAAGTAAAGGACATCACGCTGTAATAAAAAATAATAAGCTAATAATAAATGGGGACATATTCTCAATAAAACAATTAAAGGCAATAGAGTTAACGGAACAGAAGAAATAAATAATAACAGAAATAAAGCAGAGAACCCAAATGATACGCAAAAGAACGCAGAGCAACATCCAAAAAAAGGTACGGCCTTTAGCCAAAGATCCCCTGAAAACCAAAACCAAAATAATGTATAGTAGAGGAAGAGCTGAGAAAAAATTTACTAAAAATTACCCAAACAAAAAGGACAAAAAACTAATGGTGCATAATAGGAGTTCAAAAATAGCAACGACAAAGGCGAGCATAAATGGAAACGAGAATACGGAAAATGTATATACAAAAAGGAAAAAAAATCAACGATACCAAAAAAACAACATTAATTTATGGACATGTAAAAAAGATTAAAATAAGAAGAAAGCCAGAAATAATACAAAAAAAATAATATATACAACAATTAATACTTTTATAGGATGCTGAAACGTAAAGACAATTGCAGAAATAAACATAGCATACCAAATATCAAACGAAAAGAACAAATACAGTATTAGAATACTAGGAATAAGTAAATCAAGATGGATCAGAATGGGACAAAGACGACTCCAAGGAAAGCCTACTGATATCTATTCTGATTATGAAGATGAACAAACCAACAAGGAAAAAGGTGTAGCAGTAATGCTTAATAAAGTATTGGAAAAAGCTGTGATAAAATGCGAGAGAATATTAGAAAGAATTATGTGAGCAAGGTTCAAGGTAAAGTTTAGAAATATCGTTATTATTAATGTATATGTTTCAACAAACCAACAGGAAGCGCTAGTCAAGAAAGAGTTTTACGACCAAATGTACTCTCGCATGAAAGCACTACAGGTAAAATATAAGCCAGACATAAAAATTATGATGGAAGACCTGAACGCTAAAGTAGGAACTGAGAGCAATGGGAAAGAAAACGTTATGGGAAAACACTGGATTGAAGATAAAATCTATAATGAAACAAGATTAATAGAATTATACTTCTTAAATAACTTTATGATGATGGAACAACCTGAAACCAAATTGATCACATCCTCATTGAAAAAAAATTGGGGGAACTTTCTGCTAGATGTAAAAGTCATGAGAGGGACAGAATGCGCATCTGATCACTCATTAGTAAGAGCAAAAATTAGAAACAAACCGAACATTATTGAAACAATATGGGAAACACAAAAATACATAATCTAGAGCGACAATAGAAGTAATGGGTTGTAGGGAAAAAATGATAAACCCTGGATATCAAACGACATAAAACAGATAGAAAGAAGGAGATTAATAAAAGCAAAATATCTGGCAGAAAGAAATCAAAATCAAAAAAGACTTGGCAAGAAAATTATGCTAGAGAAAAAAAGTTAAAAAAGGCGCTAGACAAGACCAAAGGAATTACATAAATCAAATGACAGAGAGGAAGCGGCAAGAAAACTAGACTCAAAAACTTTATAAAAGATAGCAAAAAACCTTAAAGGGTCATATACATTCAACAACACTAAGAGGAGACAATGGCGGAACACTCTCTTCCCAAGAAAAAATCGATATATAGAATATTTTTCTAAAATGTAGATATTTCGACGGAACCAATTTCCACAGAATAAATAAAAATTGCATTGCGATGTCTAAAGAACAAAAAAACAGCAGGGATAGATGGTATACATGCAGAATTATTTAAGACTCATCCAGAATACTTAAAAGAGTTGTTTTACCTATTACTAAGCAAGATATGGAATCAAAGATAAATTGCCAATAAATAGACATGGGAGATAACAATAAAAATTTAGAAAAAAGTAAATCGAATGATTTGCGAAAATTAGAGACAAATCACCTTGCTCTGAGTAGAGAGTAAAATACTAACCAGGATACTATTAGAAAGATTAAAAAATCCTATTAACAAAAAGCTCTAAAAAAGCCAGGCGGGATTTAGAGCCAACGGAGCCTGTATCGACCACGTAAGAACTATAAGAATAATATTAAAACGAATAGCGGAAATAGATGAACAAATTCTTGCCACTTTTATAGACTTCCAAATAGTTTTCGACTCGATAGACAGAACAATAATGTGGAAGATACTAAAGAAATATGACATACCAAACAAGTACATTGAGATAATAAAATTAATTCTATGATAACTCCGCAGCCGGCATAGAACATGAAGGACAACTAACCCAAAAAATTTAAATTCAAAGAGGCATGAGACAAGAGTGCATTTTCACCTCTATAATGTTCTTAATAATAATAGACTGACTAATAAAGAAAGCAGAAGACAAGAAAACAGGTATTAATTGGAACGCGTTTAATAAATTGGAAGACTAGAATTTGCCGAATCTGCTAAACAACAACTAACAAAAAACACACGCAGGAGAAAATAACGAAGTTAAGCAAATATTCAAAAAAAGTAGGCCTACATATAAATACGAATAAAACGAAACTACTAGTTACAGACAAAACAAAAGGAACGAGAATCTAATTTGAGGGAAGTGGCATAGAGGAAATTGAAGAATTTTGCTACCCAGGCAGTATAGTAAGTGCAGAAAAAATAGATGTATAGAATTAGCTCAAAAATGCCTTCAAAACACTACATAAGATCTGGTAATATCTAACTTTGACTCTTTCGTAGTAACGTGAACTATACTACTCTATAGCACAGATATCTGGAAATACAGTAAAAAAATGTCCCAAAAACTACATACATTCATAAATAGATGTCTCCGAATAATATGCTGATTTTTTTGGCCCGAAACAATTACGAATGAAGATCTCTGGAGGAAGACAAGAAAAGGAAAAATGAAAGACATTCAAGAAACAAAAATAGAGAAGGATTAGCCACACCCTAAGAAAATGAACAAAAAATATAACAAGACAAGCTCCACACTATTCTAAAATAGTAAAAAGAAAAATAGGTAGGTCAAATAATACGCGAAAAAGAACAATTCTAGGAGAGGTCCAGGTAACATGAAAAGAAACATAAAGAGTCGCAAAAAATAGAGAAGAATGAAAGATCCTGATGTAATATACTATTAAATTACTTTTGGTAAGTACGTTGACTATATGTTATATATGCATTATGTTTGTTTTTTTTTGTTTGTTTGAGCGTATGTTCGTTCCGGTTGTCTGTGTTTAACAGTCCTTTACATATAGTTGAATATAGTTTTTGCTGAAACTGTTTATGTTAAATACTACCCTTATAATTGGATGAATGTGCTTGTAGGCAATTAACACAAAGGGCGTCATTATCTCTTTTCCGAGAACATTCACCAGTTGGATGATTAGCTGATCCTTTTACACAAATCGGTTTATGGCTGCAATAATTTTGGTGTGTTCAAAACATTAATATTTTATACATTGAAATCGTTTTTAACGCATGGAGTTTCAAAAGCAGCGCTGGTATTTGCAAGCAGTTTAACTTTATAGATATCTTCTTGAAATCTACGAAATATAATGGTAAAGTTTTGTAAGTTTTGGCTTCATACACATGTATTTTTGTAATTTTATTGCCAGTTTATATTATATACAATGTCCCAGAAGTTTCTTCCTGCAACTTTTGTGTGCAATTTCTTCTTGCAACTTTCGTAACTTTCTGCTTGGTGACATTTTGATGTAAACACGTTGCAGTTAGTCAATATTGTTAAAATTCATTACAAGCAAAAGAATGCTTCACTGCGACTGTCCATAAATTACAAGCATTTTAGAAGAAGAACTGTTTGTTACATTTCTCCTTCTAACTGTAAAGAAACTAATTAAAGAATTGAATAAACAGGTTCGGTTGCAGACAATGAAAAAATATGTCAACCTCTTTCAGCTGAAAACATTATCTCTGCAAATGATAGTATGACGAAACGTCTAGAAACTTCAGTCGGTTACTGCAACCACCATGCAGCAGATTTAACAAAAACATTGCATCTGTACCTATTCAAAATTTAGTTAACCCAGGAATCAAAGCTAAATGACCATTTGAATATCACTGAGAACAGCGAAGTACGGTGGTCACTATCTCCCACCGTACTATTTTTTTACTGGGAATTCGTAAAGGCCAAAGTTTATGCTACAAAAGACATGAACAACTGCTGAATTAAATACAAAAATTTGAATAAGTTATCGGCGGTTATACAAAAATGTGATCAAAAATTGTATCAAAATAATTCAAGAGTGTCAAATAAACCGTGGAAGACACTCGTCAATCATCCTATTCTATATTTATTGATCATGTTTACACTTTAAAATAATGTCGTAACTTTGCCAAGCAACAAATAAATGAGATGTTTTTTGTAAATTAAATCCTACATTTCTTTTGGGACATCTTTGCTTTGTTCAATGATACATATTCACACAAGCAGAAAACGACTAGATAAGGCTATACTCTATAATATCCACTTTTGAAACAATTAATTAAAAAATACTTAAATAACGACATAGAAAGAATACAAGAAATTATTGAGGCAGCAGCACCATCCTGTTACAACCAATCTTGTTTTTAAGTTGGAACAACTTTATTATACTTTAGTATATTTATGTGCATCTGTATTGTAATTTCAACTGCTAGATCTTGTAAGAGTCAATCCCAAAAGCGTTGTTCTCAGATATGAAAGAGATTTTTTTAAAATTTAAAGTTTGCATATTTACTACTCAATTTGAGTAATGAGCAAATTATTTGAAATTATAACATGAGTGGGGGTCAGCCACTGCTGGTATCCCAGATAATTACACTAAATAAGATCGTGTGGCCAATAGCGCTTAAGTCTTCTGGTCGCTGGGACGTTGGCGAGCTGTTGTACTAATTCATTGTAATGGTCATCTAGTTTTTGGTAGTATGCACTTGGGAGTCTCTGTATTTCTTCAGCAACGTAAGGTATGTTTATGTCTGTGTGAAGTGTGTCATTGGTTACATACATTGTTAGATTTTGTAACGTTTTAGATTGGAACCTCTGAGTTATCTTGGTCTGCGAAGCCTTGGTGAAACTCCAAAGCTCAATCCAGTAGGTCCAGATGGGTTTAGTATCACCTTGTACAGGAGCAGCTTGTTAGATAATGAAAGTTGGAAATGCCTGCCGATTAACCAGTACATTTGCTTTGTTTTGAGGTCACGTTGTTTGCTTTTGGCAGTACTATGTGTTTTTCAGGTCGATGGTCAAGATACAGCCCAAGGTATTTGACTTCGGTCCTTGCTGGTAATGGGGTGTTGTTGATTATTATTGGCTAGCAGACTGTGCGTTTGTTAGTAAAAGTCACTTGAGTTGATTTGGCATGATTAACGGTAACTCTCCATTTCCTGAACTAATCGCCTAGTACATTGATTCCCAAAGTGGTCCAGGTGGACCCCCAGCGGTTCACGGGAGACTCGACGGGGGTCTACGTTGGCGTGACAAAAAAATGGGGGTTCACTATTCGTAAGCGGGGGTCCACGAAAATGCATCTGGTTTCGATAGTGAAGAACTAAAATGTTGGCTTGAGTTCAACTATCAATGTAGGCAGATATTTTAAGAAGCTCAGCGACTGTTACTTGTAAAAACTTGCATATTCCATATTCAGGACAACGTGCCACCTGCGATAGGAGATATATTTATGTTGTAATAAGTATATTTGTAATGTTTGCGTGTAGTAGGTACGTATTAAAAATTAAATACTGAAAAGAGCCATTATTAGATACTTCCATAAAAGAATAGAAAGCCGAGAAAGGTTGAACCTCTTGTCCCTATTTTATTAGTAATTTTTTATTACCCGACTGTGTGGTGATTCACTAATAATTAAATATATTTTCATAAATTGTACGTGTCTTTATATACTACATACTCGTAACGTGCATCAAAGTAATAAATAAATAATTCAAATCGCGAAGTTTTGATATCAAAATATTATTTACAAGTATTTTCTATCGAATTTACAGAAACATATCAAAATATAATTAATGAAAAAATGTTTCACATTACATTAAAATCGGTTCAGCCGTTTTCATAAAACTCAATTATTGATCTTAGCGATTTATTGCTTTTAATAACTAGAATCAGTTTGCCGCCGGTACTTAGTTTATTTCATTGCAATAATCAATTAATCCTGTTAAAATAGCCACATCCTGTTAAGTAAGACCGCCTTAAGATTACTACAACAAAGTTTTTTTTTTATTTACAGGTAGGTAACTGATACGAAACATGGCTGAATCTAAGAAGAAATGTCGACAGTACAGTGTTGATTATTTAAAATTTGGTTTCTTCCATCAAAGGCAGACAAGCGATTACCCATATGCCTTTTATGCAACACATTTTTGAGCAATGACTATGAAACCATCGAAGCTCGAAGATCATCTAAGAAGGTGTCATCCTGATAAAATAGGTAAAGATTTGAAATATTTTCAAACATTGAAGGAAAAATATGAAAAGAGACCCACCGTGCACAGTATGTTCGCTTCAACGTCGGAAAGTAACGATGATGGCTTGCGGGCATCTTACAGTATCTCATTACTTATAGCGAAATCTGGAAGATCGCTCACCATTGGAGAACAGTTAATTTTACCTACTGTTGAAGAGGTTTCAAAAACTGTTCTGCACAAATCTCCATTTGACTTACTCAAAAGAATTCCTTTGAGTAACAACACTGTACAAAGACGTATTGATGAAATGAGCTCTGATATTGAAAGTTTCTTGTGTAATTATATGCAAACAACTCATTTTTCTATTCAACTGGACGAGTCAACTTTACCTGGTAATGAAGCATTATTATTGGCATATGTTCGATTTGTTATGAACGAAGAAATTCATGAAGATCTACTATTCGCGAAAACTTTGGAGACGGGCACTAAAGGTGAATCAATATTTAATGTCCGGAGTGATTTTTTTAAGGAAAAATCGATTCCATTCACAAACGTTATTTTGGTGGCAACAGATGGAGCTCCTGCCATGGCCGGGCGATGTCGTGGGTTTATAAGCCATCTTAAAAGAATTATACCAGAGGTAACTGCAATTCACTGTGTCATCCACCGACAACACCTAGTAGCGAAAAATGTGAGTGCTAAATTGCACCAATCGCTTCAATTTGTGATTAATGCAGTTAACAAAATAAGAAGCAATGCATTGAATACGCGTTTATTTGCACAATTGTGCGATGAAAATGATGAAGACTTCCAACGATTGCTCTTACATACGTTGGTTGTCGAAATATGCATGTTTAACAAGATTTTTCTCTTTGAATCAGTTTTAGAGTTTCTGGAAAGTAAAGATCCAGATTTAAAAGAAAACCTGATCAATTTGAAAGCAGACATCGCGTATTTGACAGATTTGTTCAAAAAATTTAATGACATTAACTTACAATTACAAGGGAACAGCCTCAATTTAATAAAAACAAAGGGTGTAATTTCAGCTTTTCTAGGAAAATTGAAATTTATGAAGCAAAATATTAGTCGGCGCGAATTTTCCCAGTTCTCAAACTTGTCACAGGTGAATGCCTTGATGAGGATATTCACACATACGTTCAACATTTAATTTCCCTGCATGATGACTTTAAAATCAGATTTGAAGATATTCTGACGATGGAAATACCACCATGGATCATAAATCCACTTGATGAAACGGAAGTGGAGAATGTGATATTACAAGAGGAGCTACTCGAGCTTAGCACTAATGAGGAACTGAAGGTGAAATTTAAAAGAGGGTATCAAACATTTTGGCTGCAGGCAGAAATACCCGAAAAATATCCTGGACTGTGGGGAATTGCGAGAAAGCTTTTGATAGCGTTTCCCTCGTCATATCTTGTCGAGAAAAGTTATAGTGTCGTTACAAACCTTTTAACAACAAAAAGGATCAGACTGAATATCACAGAACGGGGAGATTTGCCGTTATTCCTAACAAAACTGAACCCAAATATTGATAATTTGCTATCAATCCATTAAGTACATCCCTCCCACTAAAGTTATGACTATTTTGTGATTGTCATTGTAGAAGTTACGTTACGTTATTAATATTTTATTTTAATTATATTACGACTGTTATCATATTACAATGTAATATGTTATCATATTACAATGTAATATAATAACAATAATAATTAATAGTGTAATAATTACATATTTGAATAAATACAACACAAGAAAATATACTATTTTTCTTTTTATTTTTACCACTCCGAATGGGGAGTTTTCTAAATAAAATATGTGAGAATTGATTGGTTTCTTGTGTTGTGGGTAGATGTCAAAGGAATAAAGTTGGATGGAATGATTTTTTTGATTGGCTAACTTTACTTTTTGACATCCACTCACAGCACAATCAATTAATTAATTAAACAATAACTCAGCCGCAACGCAAATTTCCATAGTTAGATCTAATCTTCACATTTTTTTTGAGTTTTGGGAATATGGTAGAAATGTAGCTGCAGGGGGTCCACCGGAACCAGCAAAACTTTCAAAATGGTCTATGAGAAAAAAAGTTTGGGAGCCTCTGGCCTAGTAGATCGAGGTGTCTCTGTAACTGGTACGCTGCTGCATCTGCGTTATCATTGACTACCAAGACAGCTGTGTCGTCAGCGAATGTTGCTATTAATATATTCGGTGTATTTGAAGCGTCTGCTCAATAGATGAGGTATAGGAGTGGACCCAACACACTGCCCTGTTGTACTCCTCAGTTGATACAGAGTTATTCAGTTTGACTTGAAAAAACCGTTCACTGACGTATGACTTAAGGTTTAAGTAGAGTTGACTAGGGAAGTGTTGTTTTATTTTATAAAGAAATCCCGTATACTATAACTTATCGAAGGCCTGCTGTATGTATAAAACGTCGCTGCACAAACTTTTTTCTTCTTATAACTTTCCATGATTTTAGTAACTATCCGATGGCTTTATTGAACTGTTAAATGGCCTTCTCGAAAACCAAATTGAGAGGGAGGAAGTATGTTACTTACGTCGACTGTTTCATGGAATTCCTTAAGGAGCAGTTTCTCAAAGATTTCGGATAGGAGAGGAAGAAGGCTTATTGGTCTATAAGATGAGCTTTTCGAGGAGGCTTCCCAGGCTTAGCTAACATAATGATCTGGGCGAACTTCTATTGCAGGGGAAATTAGCACAATCGCAAATTGCTGTTATATATGGTAGTTAGAAAAAACACTGCTTTTCTGGGAAGATGTTTAAGTATGTCTCCAACTATAAGGTTATAGCCTGGGGCTTTAAAAAATTAATTAATTGTATTTGGTTCCAGACTTCAGTTGGTGAAAACGATTTCAATGGAAGTGAGAGTTTTCACGACGCGTCGAGGAAAGTTAGGGTCACCATTATTGGGTTGGGGTGGTGTAGTCGCAAAAACGTTTTTAAGGTACGTAGCGAATAGATCTGCTTTTTCTTTATCCGATCTAGCCCAACTACCATCCGGTTTTTTAATTGAGGGAATTGCTGTGGTTGGTCGTTTTAATTTTTTTGTTGCTTTCCACGGCGTCCGGTCCTGGCAAGTGATAGGAAGATTGAAGAGTGAATGCCTCTCAGTTTAAATATAAATAAGTGAAAAATTAATGAAATTAAATTCAAATAGTGATTGCAGTAAAGTAAAATAGGTGAATAGTGTTAATATAAACAACAGATAAAGGTAAGATTAGCGAGTAGAAAACTTAAAATAGATCGCGAAGGAAATAAACACCGATAAGAAGCGACAGCTGACCGGCTGAGCGCGTGAACGAAACGGCGGAGCGATACCAAACCGCGGGCTTTTCAAAATACCGCAGGACCGTATTCCAAATCTTACAGAATTTTGAGAAGTAACGAGCTTTTTATAAAAAGAGAACGACGACCTCCGAGGAGTGGATCCGGGTCGGTTCTTAGTCGGTTTAGTAAAAATGGAAAATGAAGACGAATATACCCAAAGTATGATGAAACTACTACAAGAAATAAATGGAAAATTAGACAAAATGGAAGATAGCAACAAGAGACTTGAAACTAAAATAGGTAACCTTCAGGCAGAACTAAATAACGTAAGAATGGAAAATGAATTACCGAAGAAAGATAAGGAACTACTAGAACAAAAAACATCAATACAAGAAGAGAGAATAGAGAAACTAGAAAGAGAAATAAGAAAGAAAAGAATAATAATACACGGAGTGGATGAAGGAAATGAAGGGAGAGAACGGGAACTAGAACTAAAAGAAAGAGTGAGAATTATAATAAGAGATATGGGAATACAGATAAATATGGAAGAAGAAATAACAGAAATCAGAAGATTGGGAAGCGAATAAAGATAAAAAAGAAGACCAATACTAATAGAACTAAGGAGCCACAACAAAAAGATGGAGATACTGAAAGCTACAAAAAAATTAAAAGGAACAGAAATATACATGGAGGAAGACTTCACAAAAGATATACAGGAACAGAGAAGATATCTAGTGAAATACATGAAGCAGTATAGAGAAAAAGGAGATCACGCAATACTACGATACAATAAATTAATAATAAATGGAGAAATTATGTCCCTGGAAAAACTAAATCAAATAGATAGACAGAAGTATAAGGAAGTAGAACGAAATGACGCAGAAGACGAGTATGAGAGAGAGAAGAACACAAAAAAAGAAGAACAATGAGCCAAAGATCCCCAAAATAACAAAAACAAGACGGCATACAAAAAACTAGTAGGGAGCGATGGAGGGAAACTAGACACGACAAGGCAAAGAATGAAGGCTAACGCAAATGGAAATAAGAAAATTGGCGAAATGGGGGGAACAAAAGAAATGGCAATAGGAATATGGAATATAACAACACTAACAGGGAAAGAGATAGAGGTAACAGAAGAAATGGATGAATATGGAATTGATATACTAGGAGTAAGCGAAACTAAGAAGAAAGGAAATGGGACAATAAAACTGACAAATACACACTACATGTATTATTGGAATGGGAATCATCGTGAATGAGGAAATAAACCAAAAAGTCATCAAATCAGAGGCAATCAATTCGAGAATGATAATCTTACACCTGCAAATGGAAGAAAGAATAGTAATTATACAAATATACGCACCAATAGAAGGAAGTGAAGTAAGGAAAATTGAAGAATTCTATAACGAATTACAGAAAAACATAGATGAAGTGAGAGAGGATACCGATAAAATGATAATAATGGGGACTGGAACTCTCGAGTAGGCAGAGATGTGAATAGAGGGCTGGGATGTATGGGCGGATATGGAGAGGAAATAAAGAATACAAATAGAACTAAAATGATAGAATTCTGCCGGTTAAACGACCTATTGATAGGAAATACTTTCTGGGAACAAGAACTAGAAGACAAGTACACGTTTGTGGCAGAGGAGAGACAGGCCAAAAGTATAATAGATTATATAACCTATACACCGGAATTAAGACATAGTATACAACAAATAATAACCGAGAAGAGGGCGGAACTAGGAACGAATCATAGATTAGTAAGAGCGACATGGAAAATACAAAAGCCAAAAACAGAGAACGAAATAAAATTTATAAAGGTAAAGATAAATAAGCTAAAAGAAGAAAAAGACAGGATAAAATATCAAGAAGAAACAGACGAAGAGTTTCATAGACAAGAAATACAGAAAAGTGAGTAGGCAATGGAAGAAAGATGGAAAGTATTTAAAGAAGTAATATACTCAAAGGCAGTAAGTGTCTGTGGGATGACAAAAATAAATAGTAACAGGAAAAGAACAAACTGGTGGAATGACCAAGTAAAAGAAGAAATACGGGAAAAGAAAAAGGCCTGGAAGAGATACATACAGACTGGACAGCAACAAGATAGAGAGGAATATATAAATAGGAGAAATAAAGGAAAACAGGCAGTAAAAGAAGCTAAAAAGAAAAGCTGGGAAGACTTTGGAAGAGAGATAAATAAAACATATAAAGATAATAATAGGATTTTCTGTGCCAAAATAAGAAAGATGAGAGGAAGCCAACTAAAAGAAATTAGAGGATTAGAGATAAAACAACCATATTACAACAGACAAAAGAAATAATGGAAGTATGGAAAGACTACTTCGAGCAGAAGTTTAAAAGAAAGGAGACAATGAAGAAAGGAAATCAAATAGAGAAAGGGAAGAATCAGGAGAAGAAACAGAACAGATAACGAGAGAGGAACTAGAAAATTCACTGAAAAGATAAAGATTGGGAAAGCAGGGGCGAGGACAAAATAGACCCGGAAATGATAAAATGGATGGGAGAAAAGGGTAAAGAATGGCTCTGGAAAATATGTGAGGAGGCATGGAGAACTAAGAAAATTCCAGAAGGCTGGGAAAAGAACTTGATAGTTCCAATATATAAGAAAGGGGATCAGACGGAATGCGATAATTATAGAGCCATTTGTCTCTCCTCGGTGTGCTTTAAAGTATATACCAGAATTCTGGAGGGGAAACTTAGAAAAGTGATAGAAAATAAACTAGAGGAGGAACAAGGGGCATTTAGGGCAAATAGGCAAGCTAATGACAACATATGCATATTGAGGAACATTATAGAACGAAAAATAGAGGAAGGAGATGAACTACTGCTTACCTTTCTAGACATAAGAGCAGCTTTTGATACAGTTGAGGGAGGAAAAATATGGGAATGCTCAGAGGAACTGGAAGTGACAAAGGAACTAATAGAAGCCATCAGAAGTATATACAAAGTAGTCAGTGGAAAAATTCAAATAGCTGGACTGACATCCGGGGAATTCAAAATGGAGACGGCATAAAACAGGGCGATAGCCTAAGCCCACTACTTTTTATAATAATAATGGATAAAATAGCAAAAATCTAAAAGAAAAACGAAAGGATTGGATACAATAATAGGATATAGAAACCTGGAACCAGTCAAGGTGAAAAGTTTAATGTATGCAGATGACATAGTCATAATGGCAGATACGGATAATAAATTACAAAAGCTAGTCAACATATGGGTAGAGGAAATAGAGAAATGAAAATGGAGGTCAACATTAAGAAAAGTAAAACAATGATAGTGAATCAAAACCAGGAGAGGGACAAAATAGAGAAGTAAAGTGTAAAGGGCATAATATGGAAAGAGTCTCAACATTTGAGTATTTGGGAACAATAATAACAGATGATGGCCGAATAGAAGCAGAACTGAGTAACAGAATGAGGAGAGGAATAGGATCTACTATGCATTACATAGAACGATATTTGGAAAAAGGAGATAGACCAAAAGTGAAATTAATGGTACATAATGCAATAACAATACCAACAGTATTATACGCCAGTGAAAATTGGACGATACAAACCAAACATGAGGGTGTAATAACGGCCATAGAAATGAAACACTTGAGAAGGATAGCGGATAAGACAAAGTTTGATAGAGTACGGAATGAGGAAATAAGAGAAACTCTACAACAGGAACCAATAGTGAACAAAATCAAAAAGAGACAGTTAACATGGTACGGTCATATACAACGAATGAAACCAGAGAGAATATGCAGAAAAGTGTTCGAAGCAAGAAGTATAAAGAAAAGAAGAAAGGGAAGACCCAGGAAGAAATGGATAAGTCAAATCATTGAGGTGGGAAAAGCAAGAGGAAAGACAGTAAACGAAATGAAAAGTTTAACAAGAGACAGAAAAGAATGGAAGAAATGGGTTAAGGAGGACCGTGACGTATAAATCCGACGCTGGAAGACATAAGGATAAGAGCGAAGAAGAAGAAGAAGTTGCTTTCCACACAGAATAGTCAGTACACGTCGCGCAGTGTTATATATAACCGATAAGTGAGACGATTATACACAGTTTTGTCTTGTGCGTTTCTGGTTCTTTGCCATGTTTTCTTAGCTAGACGTTTTGCAATAACAAGTTCTCGTACGTGCAATGGTATATTGCTAATTTCAGGTGGAGCCGGAGCTGGAGTTGATGTAGCCTTCCATGCAATATTCTGTACCAAAGTTGTAAAGTAATGAAAATATTTTAAAGTAGAAGTAGGACGAAGCTGTAAAGAAAACCAAAAATAATTCTGGACAATAATAAAAAGAATTAAAAGAAAGAAAACACCTGAATCAAGAAATACAAGAAACAATAATAATAAACGGTTAATGAGAAATAATACTCCCAACTTGGAAGAAACTCTAAAAAAAATTTCAGAATGATAAACTGTTAAAGAAAACGGATCAAAGAACCAACAAAACAAGAAGTGTACATGACATGGATAAGAGTAAAATATTACAATTAGAATAACAGAAGAAGAAGTAGAAACAATTACATAGTTTAAAGAATTGAAAAGTTGTTGGTAAAAGATAAAATAACCAGCATTATTAAAGTTGGTACTAAAGTAGCGAATAAGTTAGAGAATAGATACAAAATAGTTAATAAAGCATTGCAAAATAATGAAATAGAAACAGAACAGAATATCATTACAGGGCCTTATGTTTAATATCAGTTGCGCTAAAAATGTGTACAATAATTATATAAAAATAATTCAAGATCCTAAATAGACAAGATATTAAACGTCGAACAAGCAGTTTTCAGGCCAGGAAGACAGATATAAGATAACGTGGATACTATAAGAATGTAAATTGAAAATAAGCGAAACAAATGTGTTTATCATTTGCAGTCATAAAAGCTGCATTTTCCAATAGATCAAGGAAACACATATAGAAAATATTAAAAAATATAGGATAAACAAACACACATTTGCTAAGTAATCAAAGGTATATACAAAAGAGTATAGGATAGCTTATGAATAAATGAAGAAATGTCAAAAACCTTTACTCTGAATGCAAAAGTATAACACGAGGACAATTTGAACCCGTATTTATTATAACTATAAATTAAATTATAAAAAACTGTAGTGAACAAGCAATAAAGACAAATGCAGTTACTATTCATACATAAGCTGATATATATGATTATAGCAAATCAAAGAAAAACGTAATAAACATTTCGAAAATAAAACTAGAGATTAAAAAATAAACGTAAACAACAGTGATAAAAGTAAGCAATAATAAAATGCGAATAAAATAAAGAGATAAAAATTGATAACGATGTTTTAGGACAGTTATATGTAACTCAAAACCGTGATAGAAAGTGACAGAAGAATAGACAGAAAATACAAAATAAAGTAAGTAGTGCAAATTATTATAAATAATACTTTAATCGGAAAACCAAAAATGGGCAATAAAACAAATTTAAATAATATACGAAGCGGCACATTTTCTATCTTTAATATACGTTATAGGTAGCTGGACTATGACGGACAAACACAAATCGATAATAACAGAACTAAAATAACTAGTAACATACCAAGGGACTGGGTGCAAAATACAATAATAAGGGAGAAACTAAAAGAAAAACCAGTAGTATCAAATATAGAAAAACAACAATTAAAATATGGTTACGGTATGGAAGATAGAACAGCACAAACCTTATTTAGAGGGTTCAATTAATTTTTTATTAAAAAAGATTAAAGCGTTTAATAAATTTCTTTGATTTGGATTATATTTACCAAATTATTTTTAAAAATTAATTATAGTAAAAATCTATTTAACATAAAAGCTGTGTAAAAGAATGCAGTTGAGACATGTAACTACAATGCGGACGGACCCAGGTTCCTTTCTGGAGCTTTCTGGTGCCTGGCGGGTGCCCTATTCATTTACAAAAGATATTTCGAACTAAGGGAGTAATGGCGGTCGCCTAAGGGGCGGTGCTTGCAAAGAAGGCTAACATATGAGAGCCTAACCTCTCAGTTCTCAGGTCGAGCTTTCTCGTGGGGCGTTAGAGCCAAGCCATTATTATAAAAAATTAATAAAACAGAAATTTTCCTCTCCAATTAATAAATTATAATGTATCTTTTTATTTTTACAAAACCGGTTTATTTGATGTTCATTAATTTTATTTTTTAAATTCTTTTGAATTAACGAGTTCTTCCTGTAACAGAACACGTTGTACACTGAGAATTAAAGAATTGCTAGAAACTGCAATTACAACTGTGTACAAGTGAAGAGATTCTAGTAGACCTTTTGGTCCTGAAATGTTGCTTTTTCAACTCGATCTATCTAAACATAAGTTATTTTTGAGCGAAAAGGTAGGCATTTAAATGCTCCTTCAGCACTTCACCATCTTTTAAGCGCTCAACGACCTCATTTCAAAAAGTTGTACATTTTGTATATCTCTGCGAAAAAAGGGTAAGTTTCAATGTGAACATGAATGATGTTAATAGATAATTTTATTAACAAACAAATGATACAACAATTAACTCTTTAAGGCAGCTCCTTTATGTTATACAACTTTTTCCAAATTACATATGTTATTTAAAGGGTACAATGGATGACTTAGGACTACATTGACTTTATATGAGAGAAACATTTGCAATATTTGTAGACAAATTTCCCATTGGTGTATTAAATTTTCTGTCCTTTCTCATTTTACAAAAAAGAACCTGAATGGCTAACAACAACAGGTTGTGTATGCTTAAAAATGTATCTTTATTATATACATTGAATACATCAAATACATAAAAATAAGTTTTTGTCTAAATATAAATATGCTTATCGATACTGAAAGTTTAAAGAATATATATGAGTATAGTAATAAAATCCAGAAATAAAATTATACATATATTCTAATTGTTTCAACTACCTTTACTTAACTCTTAAATTAGTGCTGCTTTATATAAATTATGTGAATACATCAACTCCATACGTTTTAAATGAAAGTGTAATTTATAAAATGCATAATAACGTCCTTCACCCTCTTATTATACACATCTACGTTTGTTATCTCGTAATCAAATAGCTCATTTACGGGTGTTCCGGATTCAATTTTCTCAGACACATCAATAACTTCATTTTTCTCGGTTAGCATTATGTAAATCACTAGTGAGGAAAACAACAGCCCAAACTTAGCATATTTTTTCCAATGATCTTTCAAAACTGAGTAAGGATACAGCTTTTCTGGATCACTACCTAGTTTTCTTAAATAGTCTGCAAAACTTTTGTAATACAATTTCAAATAGTAACTATGATTGTCAATTATGTGTTTAGGGCTGCAAGTGTAGAAAAAATACGACAAATCTAATACTGGTGATCCCATTCGTGATAACTGAAAATCTATAAAACATACCCCAGTTGGTTTGTTTGCGTTTGATGTACCCTAAAAAATAAGTAAAATTATTACTAACTAGACCAAATTTATTAAATAGTAATAATTATTACCTCGTATTTAAACAACATGTTACTATTCCAGCAATCGCCATGTAACACAACAGAATAGTCATCTACGTATTTTAGTTGATCCAGAAATGAAGGTATAGAATGAATAAAAGCTTCGTAAGTGCTAATTGTTTCTTTGTCGTTTGCATCTAGCAAATTTTTGTTGTTTTCGCATCGACGCAAAAAAATATTATTATTTTCATATTTTATGAATGATTTTATAAAATAATCGTCCATCGAGCTTCGTACTCTATTAAAAGTTTCAGGCTGCTGATCCCGCAAAGCAAACGATAAAGCGTGTAGACGCCCATATTCAGACATAACTAAAGCTACGTGGTCTTCATTCATCGGAATTCTTCGTTCGTGCAATCGATATCCGTCTTTTTTTAAATTTTCCAGAATCATTACTTCGTTGTTCTTCACTGTGCTGCTTCTGTAATACTTTGGTGCAAGGAAAGATGGTGGTAATCCTTTTTCTAGTTCCAAATTATAATACAATGGAAATATTGTGTTGTACATGTAAATTTCTCTTTTGTACATATCTTCTATAAAGGGTTCGTTTCTTAAAGCTTCGCCCGTATGTGCTTTCTTTGCTATTAAATGCATAAGTTTTTGTTTATTGCTTTTATCATTACCTTCAATTTTTATGCAAATTATTTCTCCAGAGTATCCATCGCCCTTTACAGAACCTTCATTTTTAGTAATAATAGAATTGTAAATACCTTCCTCTTTAATTATATCTTCTAGTAAATTGTCAAGTATGTTATTTTCACAAGTTGCACCGCACATTTTTGAGCTTACAATATGCAAGTAATTCTAACAACCAAATGACCAGCATATTATACAAATGCTTTAAATTAATTTGATAATATGTAGATACTATACACCCGATATGATAAGCTTAATAACACTTATCCAATAACAACTGCAAAAGTGTTTCGCAGCAAATAGAGATAATCGTTTGCCAACATTACAACTATATTTGGTAATGATGGCTTATGTACATGTTGCATAACAGTTTGATTAAACAGTCAAATAAAAAATTAATAATAAGTTTTTATTAATTCATAAATGACGTTTTTAAATTAAATTAACATCATATTGTCCTTCATTATCTAAAATACTAAACAAGTGTGATAAGGTGCTTAAAATAAATAAATCATGTGTAAATAAGATATTTGTTATTGCATAAGCAAATATATCTTGATATAAAAACTCTATGTTAATATGGTATATGAAAATATTATGAAATTGTCCATTAATATTGGACAAAGTAGAAAGGAAACAACTAAGCTAACATGGCTACATAATTAGAACATGCAAAGAAAGACTATCTAAGGCTAGATGGAAAATGAAAAAGCAAGGAAAACCAAAAACAAATTGTAATTGTTATATTCGGAACGTACAACGAACGTAATTTAGAGAAAAATGTGTGCTTGGATAGGAAAAGAAAAGTCTACAAGACAAATAGCGACGACACGTTATAACAATGGTTCTAATTTTTCTGCCTATGATTGGAACAAGTTCAAGCTGGTCGATAGTTTATATTGAGCCGCAATATTAAAAAATCCGCCGTGTATATTGGTTATAAAATTAATTCAATAATTTTTTTTTGAGGTATCCCTGATTTGGATTTTTTGAAGCTGAGCGATTGCATCTTGCTGTATGACAAAAAATTACCTGTCAGTGATGCACTGTTTCAAAAACCAATTAAGGCAGGCAAAATTTTAATTTATAACACAAATTGTCATACCACATCTTATCAAAGATTTAATCGATATAGAGGAAAGATGTAGAGAGTAGTAAGATATTGTTCTATATTGCTCTGTATCTGCTTGATCATTCTGAGAACTTTCTCACAGTGCTGTATCCAAAAGCCAAGTTAATGGAGAAAAATTTTCTGGTGATTTTAAGGATCATGTTGAGACAGTTCAGTAATAACTTTTCGAATAGATCAGATCGGTCGATAGAACACTAAACTTCTAGGGCCTACTTTGGGTACCATTATTATCTGAGCTATTTTTTATTGAATTGAGTAGTATGAATAATTGAGTAATAACTTTAAAACTGTTTTAGAAGTCTCTTCCAATACTTTATCTTTTATCAAATCGTAGCCAAAAATTTTATTCAAATATGATGCTTTGAGTACATTTATATTAAATGTATTCTTGCCGATACTTTTTCTAGAAAAATATATTTTATAAGGTATTTTTGTGTAGATTTTTATTTCACTTTCTGTATCTTGAATATTTTCTGAACAAAATGGCGTAAAGAATTTAAAGGGTTCAACAAATAATGTTACTTCTGGTCTAGCTAGTGCGAATAGTTCTCAAAGGCGATATTGAAATGTTGAGCATAATCGATAGCCTCTGCAGGGTTTTAGTTACGAAGATAGTTTTAAATAGATTTATATATTTTATTATTAATAAGAACATTTTAAGTTGTTTTGTTAAATAATTGAATAGCTCGATTAAGTCAAAATAGAGTTCGACCCCAAATTTTAGGGATATATATATATATATATATATATATATATATATATATATATATATATATATATATATATATATACCTATGGTGAGACAAAGGTTGAGTAAATCCAGTAATTGATTTTAATTATTAGGCTAGTAAACAGGCGAAATAAATATGACAAACGTAAATTCCGTTCGAAGTGTAAATGCCTTTCGGCCCTAAGTGTGAATGTCGTTCAAAAACCACGCGCGCTTTAAAGTACCTACAATAATAAACCTCGACCTTATTGTAAACTAATAACGAATATCGCTACACATAATTAAAACAGTTAAATCGAAAGTTTGGTAAAAGTGAATTAACATAAATTGGTAGTTCAATAAATATCACCGGAAAACATCGAAACATAATCGCAAAGACATTTTACTATAAAAGGCAAAATAGTAGACCAAACAATCCGGTTATTATAGAAACTATAGTAAACAGGCTAACAATAATATTCTAAATTAAATCTAAATACATAAAGAATTAGTGAATGAAAAAATAGAATGTTGATTGAGTAAGGCCTAAAAAATTAGAAAGCAATTAAGCACTAAAAGAAAAAACTAAGGCAAAGAAATACAAAATTCGGGTATTACTAGAAAAATAATTAGATAAAATCGGAGAAAGAGACCAGCGGATGGATACATTCCAAATGGAATTAAATAAATACAAGAAGGAAAACAAACAACTAATAAATAATAACCAGCAACTTAAACAAAAAATACTACAATAAGACAATAAGATGGAAGAAATAGAAAAAAAAAATAAAATTATTATACACGGAGCCGAAGAACCAAACAAAGAAAAGCGAGATTTTATTAAAAGAGAAAGTGAAGGTTATCTTAAAGAATATGAACATATCAATAGAAATAGAAGATGAAATAATAGAAATTAGAAGAATTGGAAAGCAACAAGATGGAACAAAAGTTCGACCAATTCTAATAAAGTGAAAAAGTTGGACAAAAAAATAAAGATTGTAAAAGCCACTAAAAAACCGAAAGGTACAAAAATTTACATAAAAGAATATTATTTCAAAGAACTGCAAGCAAAAGAAAAACACTGAGGGAATACGTCAAAGGAATTAGAAGTAAAGGACATCACGCTGTAATAAAAAATAA
The DNA here is from genome assembly GCA_036346155.1 of Sinelater perroti. Lineage (NCBI taxonomy): Eukaryota > Metazoa > Arthropoda > Insecta > Coleoptera > Elateridae > Sinelater > Sinelater perroti. The sequence goes on from JARFIY010000276.1 coordinate 3,970,166, forward strand.
TAAGCTAATAATAAATGGGGACATATTCTCACTAAAACAATTAAAGGCAATAGAGTTAACAGAACAGAAGAAAGAAATAATAATAGAAATACAGCGGAGAACCCAAATTGATACGCAAAAGAACGCAGAGCAACATCCAAAAAAAGGTACAGCCTTTAGCCAAAGATCCCCTGAAAACCAAAACCAAAATAATGTATAGTAGAGGAAGGGCTGAGAAAAAATTTACTAAAAATTACCCAAACAAAAAGGACAAAAAACTAATGGTGCATAATAGGAGTTCATAAATAGCAACGACAAAGGCGAGCATAAATGGAAACGAGAATACGGAAAATGTATATAGAAAAGGGAAACAAAAAAATCAATGATACCAAAAAACACAATATTAATTTAAGGACATGTAAAAAAGATTAAAATAAGAAGAAAGACAAAAAAAATCAAAGAAATAATATATACAACAAGTAATACTTTTATAGGATGCTGAAACGTAAAGACAATTGCAGAAATAAACATAGCATACCAAATATCAAATGAAAAGAACAAATACAGTATTAGAATACTAGGAATAAGTAAATTAAAATGGATCAGAATGGGACAAAGACGACTCCAAGGAAAGACTACTGTAATCTAATCTGGTTATGAAGATGAACAAGCCAACAAGGAAAAAGGTGTAGCAGTAATGCTTAATAAAGTATTGGCAGAGGCTGTGATAAAATAGGAGAGAATATTAGAAAGAATTATGTGAGCAAGGTTCAAGGTAAAGTTTAGAAATATCGTTACTATTAATGTATATGTTTCAACAAACCAACAGGAAGAGTTGGTCAGAAAGAGTTTTACGACCAAATGTACTCTCGCATGAAAACACTACAGGTAAAATATAAGCCAGACATAAAAATTATGATGGGAGACCTGAACGCAAAAGTAGGAACTGAGAGCAATGGGAAAGAAAACGTTATGGGAAAACACTGGATTGAAGATAAAATCTATAATGAAACAAGATTAATAGAATTGTACTTCTTAAATAACTTTATGATGATGGAACAACCTGAAACCAAATTGATCACATCCTCACTGAAAAAAAATTGAGGGAACTTTCTGCTAGATGTAAAAGTCATGAGAGGGACAGAATGCGCATCTGATCACTCATTAGTAAGAGCAAAAATTAGAAACAAACCGAACATCAAGAAAAGGAAAACAAAAGAACTGAAAACCCCAGAGATAATAGAGAAGTACAAAAAGATACTAAAAGGCAAAATAAAGGTTACAGGAGATATATGAACGCAAATTATTGAAACAATATGGGAAACACAAAAATACATTATCTAGAGCGACAATAGAAGTAATGGGTTGTCGCGAAAAAATGATAAACACTGGATATCAAACGATATAAAACAGATAGAAAGAAGGAGATTAATAAAAGCAAAATATCTGGCAGAAAGAAATCAAAATCAAAAAAGACTTGGCAAGAAAATTATGCTAGAGAAAAAAAAGTGAAAAAAAAGCGCTAGACAAGACCAAAGGAATTACATAAATCAAATGACAGAGATGACGGAGGAAGCGGCAAGAAAACTAGACTCAAAATCTTTATAAAAGATAGCAAAAAACCTTAAAGGGTCATATAATGTACATTCAACAACACTAAGAGGAGACAATGGCGAAACACTCTCTTTCCAAGAAAAAATCAAGAACGATAGGTAGAATATTTTTCTAAAATGTATAAGCAAAACGTAAGATCGTAGAAAGAAATAGAAGAAATTGAAGATCCAGAAGAAACGTTAGATATTTCGACGGAAGCAATTTCCACAGAAGAAATAAAAATTTCGAAAAAAGTAAATCGAATGATCTGCGAAAATTAGAGACCAATCACCTTGCTCTGAGTAGAGAGTAAAATACTAACCAGGATACTATTAGAAAGATAAAAAATCCTATTAACAAAAAGCTCTAAAAAAACCAGGCGCGATTTAGAGCCAACGGAGCCTGTATCGACCACGCAAGAACTATAAAAACAATATTAAAACAAATAGCGGAAATAGATGAATAAATTCTTGCCACTTTTATAGACTTCCAAATAGTTTTCGACTCGATAGACAGAACAATAATGTGATACTAAAGAAATTGACATACCAAACAAGTACATTGAGATAATAAAATTAATTCTATGATAACTCCGCAGCCGGCATAGAACATGAAGGACAACTAACCCAAAAAATTTAAATTCAAAGAGGCATGAGACAAGAGTGCATTTTCACCTCTATAATGTTCTTAATAATAATAGACTGACTAATAAAGAAAGCAGAAGACAAGAAAACAGGTATTAATTGGAACGCGTTTAATAAATTGGAAGACTAGAATTTGCCGAATCTGCTAAACAACAACTAACAAAAAACACACGCAGGAGAAAATAACGAAGTTAAGCAAATATTCAAAAAAAGTAGGCCTACATATAAATACGAATAAAACGAAACTACTAGTTACAGACAAAACAGAAGGAACGAGAATCTAATTTGAGGGAAGTGACATAGAGGAAATTGAAGAATTTTGCTACCCAGGCAGTATAGTAAGTGCAGAAAAAAATAGATGTATAGAATTAGCTCAAAAATGCCTTCAAAACACTACATAAGATCTGGTAATATCTAACTTTGACTCTTTCGTAGTAACGTGAACTATACTACTCTATAGCACAGATATCTGGAAATACAGTAAAAAAGTGTCCCAAAAACTACATACATTCATAAATAGATGTCTCCGAATAATATGCTGATTTTTGGCCCTGAAACAATTACGAATGAAGATCTCTGGAGGAAGACAAGAAAAGGAAAAATGAAAGACATTCAAGAAACAAAAATAGAGAAGGATTAGCCACACCCTAAGAAAATGAACAAAAAATATAACAAGACAAGCTCCACACTATTCTAAAATAGTAAAAAGAAAAATAGGTAGGTCAAATAATACGCGAAAAAGAACAATTCTAGGAGAGGTCCAGGTAACATGAAAAGAAACATAAAGAGTCGCAAAAAATAGAGAAGAATGAAAGATCCTGATGTAATATACTATTAAATTACTTTTGGTAAGTACGTTGACTATATGTTATATATGCATTATGTTTGTTTTTTTTTGTTTGTTTGAGCGTATGTTCGTTCCGGTTGTCTGTGTTTAACAGTCCTTTACATATAGTTGAATATAGTTTTTGCTGAAACTGTTTATGTTAAATACTACCCTTATAATTGGATGAATGTGCTTGTAGGCAATTAACACAAAGGGCGTCATTATCTCTTTTCCGAGAACATTCACCAGTTGGATGATTAGCTGATCCTTTTACACAAATCGGTTTATGGCTGCAATAATTTTTGGTGTGTTCAAAACATTAATATTTTATACATTGAAATCGTTTTTAACGCATGGAGTTTCAAAAGCAGCGCTGGTATTTGCAAGCAGTTTAACTTTATAGATATCTTCTTGAAATCTACGAAATATAATGGTAAAGTTTTGTAAGTTTTTGGCTTCATACACATGTATTTTTGTAATTTTATTGCCAGTTTATATTATATACAATGTCCCAGAAGTTTCTTCCTGCAACTTTTGTGTGCAATTTCTTCTTGCAACTTTCGTAGCTTTCTGCTTGGTGACATTTTGATGTAAACACGTTGCAGTTAGTCAATATTGTTAAAATTCATTACAAGCAAAAAGAATGCTTCACTGCGACTGTCCATAAATTACAAAGCATTTTTAGAAGAAGAACTGTTTGTTACATTTCTCCTTCTAACTGTAAAGAAACTAATTAAAGAATTGAATAAACAGGTTCGGTTGCAGACAATGAAAAAATATGTCAAACTCTTTCAGCTGAAAACATTATCTCTGCAAATGATAGTATGACGAAACGTCTAGAAACTTCAGTCGGTTACTGCAACCACCATGCAGCAGATTTAACAAAAACATTGCATCTGTACCTATTCAAAATTTAGTTAACCCCCACCGTACTATTTTTTTACTGGGAATTCGTAAAGGCCAAAGTTTATGCTACAAAAGACATGAACAACTGCTGAATTAAATACAAAAATTTGAATAAGTTATCGGCGGTTATACAAAAATGTGATCAAAAATTGTATCAAAATAATTCAGGAGTGTCAAATAAACCGTGGAAGACACTCGTCAATCATCCTATTCTATATTTATTGATCATGTTTACACTTTAAAATAATGTCGTAACTTTGCCAAGCAACAAATAAATGAGATGTTTTTTGTAAATTAAATCCTACATTTCTTTTGGGACATCTTTTGCTTTGTTCAATGATATTCCATTGATGGATACATATTCTTAAGCATCACTCCAAAACTTTTTTCGGTTTAAGATCATATATATGAAATTCGGTACATTTATTTATAAGGTGTTTTATAACATTGATGTATCTTCACCCGCTAAGTAGGTGAACTTTGACTTGTTCGTTATTATACACTTTAAAATAAATTTGACTTTGGTCATTGATAGATGATTAGAAAATGATAGAATTTACATTGGATAAGATATCTACATGACAAGATAAGGTTGCGTGCAGTGTATAATATTATTTGTATTTTGCGGGTGCATAGCGCACGAAACTATGTGCGTAGACTATAAAGATGACTTATTAACTTTCGATAGCGGAATGCTATAGGCGAAAGTTAATGATTTTAAATTGGTGTCAGTCTGTCTGTTTGTCTGTCTGGAGACACGATAACTTCCGTTATAATCATCGGATTCACTTCACACTTGGCATACATATACCTTAGGTCAATATATTCTTCGAATTGAATTTCAGCGAAATCGGCCAAAGGTCAAGGGGTCAACGATAAGGTCAAACTTTTTTCCATCGCATAACATATGTCATGTGATACTTCATTCGAAAGCAGACGTCATAAGGAACATTAGTTTATTTCACCTCTCGCTAATTCGCCACACCGCTGTCGAAAGTTTCATTTATGGTTTTACACCATTCTCGTTAAAGTATGAAGTAAATACCAATATTAAAAGTGGAAACCTCAGACACATACACATGTCTGCTTACTTTCAAAGACAAGTACAAAATAGACAGTATATTAACAGGCCAAATTTAATAGCTAAATTTAAAAAACGTAATATAGCAAGATTAATAATTGTATAAGAAATAGATTTAGTAAAAATAAATCAACATGAAGAAAACCAAGATGATCGTCAAATAAGAATTAGAATATGTAGAAAAAGCAAAAAACAAAAATACAGTACAAATATAATATAATGAAATGTAAATAAATGACTCAATAAATTAACAAAAACTTTGACACACTGAAGATACGGTACTTACAGAAGGTTATACAATAACAAGTTGAAAAAGTACTTTAAAATATTGTACATAAAAGTAAACGCAACAAAGAATATTATTATATTTATAAAACGAATTCTACAAATATAATGGCCAAATAATAACTGACAACGTGTTATGAGAGAAAACCTAAGAAAAACTAATAATTAAAACAATTGGAAAAAGAATACGGGTCGGATCGAACAATATTAAAAAAATTAGGTAAAAACGTCAAAAAACAGACAATAGATTATAAATTTTGAGCAATAAAGAAGTAAAAACGCTAAACATGGAAAGGGAGTGTTAGACGAGAATGTGATGCAAAAAGTATTATTAAATAAAATTAAAACAATGGATAAAAATAATTAGCAAAAATTAATGTTCCAAGTTCAAAGTTAGTATTAATGTATGTGTGGTGGTCTTCTAAGTTAACTACATTTGAATCGTTATATGAAATTACCGAAAACGTTCTATATTCCACTATAAATCAAAAGAACACACATAAACATTTATATGACCAAAGCAGCAGCAAAAGTGGTCCTTAATATACTGTCTCATCCAAGAAAATCTACTATACTTCGAAAAACTATTAATTGTATTCTATTAAAAGAAACTTCACGAAATAGTTTAAAACTTCCAAAAAAGGAAATGCATAAAATTGTGAAAACTGGACAAGATTAATTCTATTAGGCATCATAATCAAAATTCCAACACGCATTAAAGGCAGTTCACACAAGCAGAAAACGACTAGATAAGGCTATACACTATAATATCCACTTTTGAAACTATTAATTAAAAATACTTAAATAACGCCATAGAAAGTGTTCGGGCGCTTTACTACCGGGCGCTCGTGCGCCTTTACAAAAGATACTTAACTTAGCGCCACCACTGAATTAGAGGCGCTGGCCCTCTCTCTCGGATGCGCCGCCGCTGGGCCTTAGCGAGAATTGGAGCGCGCGCTCGTGTGAGGTGCTGCGCGACAGATCAGCACCAGATTTGACTCGAGTTCGTCGAGCCTTCAAGACGTTTCGCAAGTACGCTACTTTCAAGGAAAAGGGGACTGCATGACAAGGACACTGTTCAGTTCGGAATCGTGACGATTGTTGTGTATGCGTCCTCTTGTGTTGTAGAGGCAGTGTGTGTGCCTTGAGAAAGGAGTCCACGGAGCGGTCGTGACCAATCCGCGGCGCAGCGCATAGCGCTCCCGCGCCCTCAGCGGCCATGCCCGTCTCGCTGGTCATCCGCCCAGGCGGTGCGGTGACCGTGCGTGATAGACGGTGCGACGCACACACACGTCCCGGTAAGTCCACGGAGCAGCGTGACGTTCCGCGGCGAAGGCTACGCTCGCGGCGACTTAGCATGGTCTTCCGCCCAGGCCGGTGGCTGCGTGATGACGGTGCGACGCACACACACGTCCCGGTAAGAGAGCTCTCGTTGCGTGCGAAAAGGTACCTCGCGGGTTAGTATAATTGCGTTCGCGCCTCTAGCGGCGTTGCGACACCGTTGATTTGTATTGTCATTTACTATTATTATTTATTATAAGTTTTGTATCTAGTTTAAGTTTTACAACTACCAATAAATCCTACCCTTGGCCCTTAACTAAATATTACCCTTACAGTAATTTTAATTAGCCATTTTTAACTCTACTAGTATCTTGGTAAATGGATTGTAAAGTGAATTGAACAGAAAGAATACAAGAAATGATTGAGGCAGCAGCACCATCCTGTTACAACCAATCTTGTTTTTAAGTTGGAACATGTTTATTATTCTTAAGTATATTTATGTGCATCTGTATTGTAATTTCAATAGCTAGATCTTGTGAGAGTCTATCCCAAAAGAGTTGTTCTCAGATATGAAAGAGATTTTTTTAAAATTTAATGTCTGCATATTTACTACTCAATTTGAGTAATGAGCAAATGATTTGATATTATAACATGAGTGGGGGTCAGCCACTGCTGGTATCCCAGATAATTACAATAAATAAGATCGTGTGGCCAATGGCGCTTAAGTCTTCTGGTCGCTGGGACGTTGGTGAGCTGTTGTACTAATTCATTGTGATCGTCAGCTAGTTTTTGATAGTATGCACTTGGGAGTCTCCGTATTTCTTCAGCAACATAAGATATGTTTAGGCCTGTGTGAAGCGTGTCATTACATACCAAGGAGCGTTTGTTAAATTTTGTAACGTTTTAGATTGGAACCTCTGAAGTATCTTGGTGTGCGAAGCCTTGCTGCAACTCCAGAGCTCAAAGTAAGTCCAGATGGGTTTAGTGTCACTTTGTACAGGAGCAACTTGATAGATAATGAAAATTAGGAATGCCTGCCGATGAACCAGTACATTTGTTTTGTTTTGAGGTCAAGTTGTTTGCGTTTGGCCGTAATATGTGTTTTCCAGGTAAGTCGATGGTCAAGTTACAGCCCAAGGTATTTGACTTCGGTCCTTGTTGGTAATGGGGTGTTGTTGATTATTGTTGGCTAGCAGACTGTGCGTTTGTTAGTAAAAGTCACTTGAGTTGATTTGGCATGATTAACGGTAACTTTCAATTTCCTGAACTAATCGGCTAGTAGATCGAGGTGTCTCTGTAACTGGTACGCCGCTGCACCTGCGTTATCATTGACTTTCAAGACATCTGTGTCGTCAGCGAATGTTTGCTATTAATATATTCGGTGTAGTTGGAGCATTTGCTCTATAGATGAGGTATAGGAGTGGACCCAACACACTGCCCTGTGGCACTCCTGAGTTGATACAGAGTTATTCAGTTTGACTTAAAAAAACCGTTCACTGATTTTGGTAACTATCCGATGGCTTTATTGAACTGTTAAATGGCCTTCTCGAGAATCAAATTGAGAGGGAGGAAGTATGTTATTTACGTCGACTGTTTCATGGATTCCCTTAAGGAGCAGTTTCTCAAAGATTTCGGATAGGAGAGGAAGAAGGCTTATTGGTCTATAAGATGAGCTTTGTGAGGGAGGCTTCCCAGGCTTAGCTAACATAATGATCTGGGCGAACTTCTATTGCAGGTGAAATTAGCATTATCACAAAATGCTGTTATATATGGTAGTTAGAAAAAACACTGCTTTTCTGGGAAGATGTTTAATTATATCTCCAACTATAAGATTATAGCCTGGGACCTTTAAAATTATTAAATAGTTGTATTTGGTTCCAGACTTCAGTTGGTGAAAACGGTTTCAATGGAAGTGAGAGTTGGCACGACGCGTCGAGAAAAGTTACAATATTAGGGTCATCATTATTGGGTATGGGTGGTGTAGTCTCAAAAACTTTTTTAAGGTACGTAGCGAATCTACTTTTTCTTTATCCGATCTAGCCCAACTACTATCCGCTTTTTTGATTGACCAAAAGTAAAAATAGAGCAAAGCAGAAAGTAAAAATAATAACAAGTGAAGAAATAGAAAGTATGTCATCAGATATGAAACAATAAACCCAAGAATAATAAAAATGATTCTAGAGCTACCGGAAATAGTGAATAAAGAGAATTAAAAGAAAGAAAACACCTGAAGCAAGAAATACAAGAAACAATAATAATAAACCGGTAATGAGAAATAATACTCCCAACTTGGAAGAAACTCTAAAAAAATTTTCAGAATGATAAACTGTTAACGAAAACGGATCAAAGAACCAACAAAACAAGAAATGTGCATGACACTGGTAAGACGAAAATATTACAATTAGAATAACAGAAAAAGTAGAAACAGTTACATAGTTTACAGAATTGAAAAGCTGTTGGAAAAAGATAAAAATAACCAGGATTATTAAAGTTGGTACTAAAGTAGCGAATAAGTTAGAGAATAGATACAAAATATTTAATAAAGCATTGCAAAATAATGAAATGGAACAGAACATAATATCATTACAGGGCCTTATGTTTAATATCAGTTGCGCTAAAAATGTGTATGATAATTATAAAAAATAATTCAATATCATAAATCGACAAGATATTAAACGACGAACAAACAGTTTTCAGGCCAGGAAGACAGATATAAGATAACATGCATACTATAATAATGTAAATTGAAAATAAGTGAAACAAATGTGTTTATCATTTGCAGTCATAAAAGATGCATTTTCCAATAGATCAAGGAAACACATATGGAAAATATTAAAAAATATAGGATAAACAAACATACATTTGCTAAGTAATCAAAGGTATATACAAAAGTGTATAGGATAGCTTATGAATAAATGAAGAAATGTCAAAAACCTTTACTCTGAATGCAAAAGTATAACACGAGGACAATTTGAACCCGTATTTATTACAGCTATAAATTAAATTATGAAAACTGTAGTGAACAAGCAATAAAGACAAATGCGGTCAGTATTCATAAAACAGCTTATATATATGGGTGGCAGTTTGGATTATAAAAAATTAAAGATGATGAACGTATCAAAAGTAGAACTAGAGATTAAAAATAAATGTAAACAATAGTAAAGTGATTAAAGTAAACAATAATAAAATGCGTATGAAATAAAAAGGTAAAAAATGATAACGACGTTTTAGGACAGTTATATGTATCTTAGAACCGTGATGGAAAGTGACGGCCAAATAGACAGGAAAATACAAAATAGAGTAAGTAGTGCAAATTATTATAAATGACGTATTAATCGCAAAAAGGGAAATGAGCAACAAAACAAATTTAAAAATATACTAAACGGCATGCTTTCTAACTTTACGTGATAGATAGCTTGACCATGATGGACAAGCACTAGTGGACAATAACAGATCTGAAATAATTATTAACACTGACTGAGTGCAAAATACAACATCAAGGGAGAAACTAAACAAAAACCGGTAGTAACAAATTTAGAAAAACAACAATTAAAATAAATAGGACACGCACAATTAATTTTTTATTGAAAAAGATGACGGAGTTTAATATATTTCTTTGATTTGGATTACATTTACATAATTATTTCTAAAAATTAATTATAGTAAAAATTTATTTAAGATAAAGACTGTGTAAAAAATGCAGTTGAGGCATGTAACTGCAATTCGGACGGATCCAGGTTCCTTCTGGAGCTTTCTGGTGCCTGACGAGTGCCCTATTTATTGACAAAAAATATTTCGAACAAAGGGTAATAATGGCGGTTGCCTAAAACACGGGGCTTGCAGAGAAAGCGAGCATATCAGGGCCTTAACCTCTCAGATGCAGGCAGGTTGACGTTAAACATGGGCATTACTATAAAAGATATAGGCAAAATTTTAACTTTTCCAGTTAATAAATTATAATGTATCTTTTATTTTTACAAAACCGGTTCATTCGGATGTTCATTAATTGTATTTTTTTAAATTCTTTCGGCTTAACCAGTTTTTCTTCTAATAGAAAATGTTGCACAATGAGAATTAAAGAAATTTTATAAACTGCAATTACCACTGTGTACAAGTGAATGGATTCTAGTAAACCTTTTGGTCCTGAAATATGACTTTTTCAACTCGATCTATCTAAATATAAGTCATTTTTGAACGAAAAGGTAGGCATTTAAATGCTCCTTCAGTACTTCACCACTTTTTAAGCGGACGACGACGTCATTTCAAAAAGTAGTACATTTTGTACATCTCTGCTAAAAAAGGTGAGTTTCAATGTGAACAGGAATGATGTTAATAGATAATTTTATTAACAAACAAATGATACAACAATTAACTCTTTAAGACGACTTCTTTATGTTTTACAACTTTTGTCAAATTATAAATGTTATTTAAAGGGTACAATGGATGAGTTACGACTATAATGATTTCATATCAGAAGAAACGTTTGCAATATTTGTTACCATTTGGAGCGTAGACAAATTTCCCATCGGTGTATTAAATTTTTTGTCCTTTCTCATTTTACAAAAAAAACCTGATTAGCTAATAACCACAGGTTGTGTATGCTTAAAAAAATGTATCTTTATTATATACAATGAGTACATCAAATACATGAAAATAAACTTTTGTCTAAATATAAATATACTTATCGATACTGAAAGTTTAAAGAATATATATGAGTATAGTAATAAAATCCAGAAATAAAATCATACATATACTCTGATTGTTTTAACTACCTTTGCTTAGCTCTTCAATTAGTGCTGCTTTATATAAATTATGTGAATACATCTACTCCATACGTTTTAAATGTAATTGTAATTTATAAAATGCATAATAACGTCCTTCATCCTCTTATTATACACATCTACGTTTGTTATCTCGTAATCAAATAGCTCATTTGCGGGGGTTCCGGATTCAACTTTCTCAGACACATCAATAACTTCGTTCTTCTCGGTTAGCATTATGTAAATCACTAGTGAGGAAAACAACAGCCCAAACCTAGCATATTTTTTCCAATGATCTTCCAAAACAGAGTAAGGATACAGCTTTTCTGGATCACTACCTAGTTTTCTTAAATAGTCTGCAAAACTTTTGTAATACAATTTCAAATAGTAACTATGATTGTCAATTATGTGTTTAGAGCTGCAAGTGTAGAAAAAATACGACAAATCCAATGCTGGTGATCCCAGTCGTGATAATTGAAAATCTATAAAACATACCCCAGTTGGTTTGCTTGCATTTGATGTGCCCTAAAAATAAGTAAAATTATTACTAACTAGACCAAGTTTATTAAATAGTAATAATTATTACCTCGTATTTAAACAACATGTTGCTATTCCAGCAATCGCCATGTAACACAACAGAATAGTCATCTACGCATTTTAATAGTTCATTCAGGAATGAAGGTATAGAATGAACAAAAGCTTCGTAAGTGCTAATTGTTTCTTTGTCGTTTGCATCTAGCAAAATTTTGTTGTTTTCGCATCGACGCAAAAAAATATTATTATTTTCATATCTTATGAATGATTTTATAAAATAATCGTCCATTCGAGCTTCGTACTTTATTAAAAGTTTCAGGCTGCTGATCCCGCAAAGCAAACGATAAAGCGTGTAGACGCCCATATTCAGACATAACTAAAGCTACGTGGTCTTCATTCATCGGAATTCTTCGTTCGTGCAATCGATATCCGTCTTTTTTTAAATTTTCCAGAATCATTACTTCGTGGTTCTTCACTGTGCTGCTTCTGTAATACTTTGGTGCAAGGAAAGATGGTGGTAATCCTTTTTCTCGTTCCAAATTATAATACAATGGAAATATTGTGTTGTACATGTAAATTTCTCTCTTGTACATATCTTCTATAAAGGGTTCGCTTCTTAAAGCTTCGCCCGTATGCGCTTTCTTTGCTATTAAATGTAAAAGTTTTTGTTTACTGTTTTTATCATTACCTTCAATTTTTATGCAAATTATTTCTCCAGAGTATCCATCGCCCTTTACAGAACCTTCATTTTTAGTAATAATAGAATTGTAAATACCTTCCTCTTTAATTATATCTTCTAGTAAATTGTCAAGTATGTTATTTTCACAAGTTGCACCGCACATTTCTGAGCTTACAATATGCAAGTAATTCTAACAGCCAACTAACCAGGATATTATACAAATGCATTAAGTTCATTTGATAATATGTAGATTTTATACACCCGATATGATAAGCTTAATAACACTTATCCGATAACAACTACAAAAGTGTTTCGCAGCAAATAGAGATAATCGTTTGCCAACATTACAACTATATTTGGTAATGATGGCTTATGTACATGTTGCATAACAGTTCGATTAAAAAGTCAAATAAAAAATTAATAATAAGTTTTTATTAATTCATAAATGACGTTTTTAAATTAAATTAACATCATATTGTCCTTCATTATGTAAAATATTAAACAAGTGTAATAAGGTGCTTGAAATAAATAAATCATGTGTAAATAAGATATTTGTTATTAAATAAGCAACTATATCTTGATATAAAAACTCTATGTTAATATAAATATAAAAATGTTACGCAATTGTCCATTAAACTTAAAATGATTCTTTTTTATAGACAGGAATGTTGACTACATTCTCACATTCTCACCAAGCTTAATTTAAAAAATACATAATAATTAAGTCCTTAATAAAAAGAAAATAGTTAAAGTACACCCATAATTTATTCAAACTCTAGTGAATGATCGGTTTCACTAAATCGTATTACGTTTCGCATAATTTAATCGAATTTGCTTTATAAAACGACGGTGGTATGCATACGTTTGGAGTGAAGCAAATAGTGTTTATGTGTCAAATCTGTTTGGGACTGTAAAATGTGTTATCTGTTAGCGCAAAATGTGCACTAAAGTCGATGTGTACTTACGCATTAAATCATAAATAAAGTTTTAATATCCAAATAACTAGTATATTGTTTGTGTCTTCATATATTACATTAGCATAGTCTATCAAAATTTTAAGTTATGCCATAATGCATGATGTTATCTTTTCTTTTTAACAAATCTATTGTAATTTTAATGTTATGATAAAATATATAATTTAGTGTTCAAGTGATGAAAATAACAATTCTATAGTTTCGGTGTCTAAAATAGCTTCTATATTACTTCTATAATTAACGAAGGTTTCTCATTTAAAGATCTACAAAAATAAAAAGCTACAAATCAAAAAATATTGCACAAGAGCGTACATTGACGTTGACATCTTTGACAAAAAATGCCGTATAGGCGCTTCCTAGGTGGCACAAGCTTTTTGGTGATCCAGACATTCAGTGGCTACTAAAGGATGGGTTTGACGTATTGTTTACCAACACTATAAGAGTCTACGCCTATTCTATATATTGCATATATATGCAACTTATCAAATTTGCCGTATATAAAGAAGTAGTAAAACTCTAACGGCATAGACGAGCATGTTGCAGTTAATTTAACTATTTGTTAATGGATTACACTCCAATCAAATTATTTCCAAACACCAAATGCAAATAACATAAAGCTTGTAATAAACTGGTCATATTACTTAAATGTTTTGTTTTGGCTCGTATTTTAATAATTTCTAGAAGTAAACACTCTGTCACCTAACAGAAAATCACTTGTGGTAAAACCACCAAGAGACCTGTAGAGTTCGCTTTGATATAAATCAAACCAAAATTCAGACTGCTTTTATAATTATATCTCCTCTTTCTTTTTATTGTCTAAAAATATTCGTTCCAAACTTAATCCACATCTAGTAGAACTGTGAAAGTGACAAGAAGATCAAAATGATTTGAATGCTATTGTCCGCTACTTCTTTGATTGCCTTTTCCTCTTAACAAACATAGCTAACATATTCACCCAAGAAATGTATGTTCTAAGTTTTATTTAAGACCGAAAAAAATTGCAGCAGTGATCCTGTCGACAAGATTCCATATATCAATAATAATATATAACTGCTCACTTTTGAATGGGGGTCCTAATTTTTTTAAAATTTGTAACCTAAGAGCGTCTGCAATAGGTAGCATTTTTCCGAAGTAAAAATAAATAAATATTCGACAGAGTCTTTGTGATCTTATAGCACAGCCATTTAGACCATTTTCTGTAGGACAATGGTATTTTAACAATTTATCTGTACAATGTAAGACGCTTCATCTTCAGTGCATATGTTTATTTATAGCTCGTTTCGGAATAACTTGTTTAAATTTGTGGTTTTGAAACTCCTCTAAGGCGTTGACTACCCTCTCCTCCTACCTCTTTCCATAATCTATTACATTTATAATAAAACACCGGCTACACGTCTGAATAACTGGGAGCATCAGTTATTAAGTAGCTCAATTTGTTTCATTATTGCTTGCACTATCCCTTACTAAGTAACGTAATTTCTTCTTCGTGTTTCCGGAACTTTCCGCCATATTCAAAAGAGTGCTAGAGACTTCAGTTTAATTTTATTAAAGCAGCGAAGCGCGATAGATCATTATTACCAACTTACGCTTGGTTCTGTTGATTATTAAGTGCAATATTAAATATTTAACGTTAAGTTACAAGTCACAAAAATTGTTTACGTCTAGAAGTAACAAAAGCAATATATTCATCGCTATAAACCAAACTCTTTCAATAAGAAGTAAGCCACTTTTACATCAGTAACGACTGCTAATAAGAAAACATTACTAGCGTATTTGCATTGCAAAAACCAATAACCCATATACAATTACCGACGATATTATTTTGACAATAGTTGTTGAACTGGTGCAAACAATAGTTAGTGAAAAAGAAGCTACAAAGTTAAAAACAGTGGCTCTCCCCACTCATATTATTCAAAGAGAAATAAATGGTATAACAAAAGACAATTTGAATGCAAGTTGTTAAAAATAATAAGTACACATATTGCTCTTCAGAAATAGGCAAATATACAGGTGTGTCTAATTGTGATCAAAGTTCGTAGGATACGACACGAAAAATGATGTAATAGAAGATATTTAATTTAGAGACCATTAGGAAGCAATGCGACTGAAAAATATTTATTCGTCACTGTGGCAAACAATACTAATGTGTACGATATGGACTGGGCAAAATGCGTTGCGATATACACAAATTGTGCCAAGAATATTACAAGACATCATTATACAATGCCAAATGCTACCTAGATTCACTGTTTCTTTACATCAAGAAAAGCTATCGTCATTAAATTTGTAAATTCCACCAAAGAAAACACGTATATTTAGAAAAAATTGCGAAGACATAGGTTTCTTAAATGTAAGTGTTCTATACCACACGTAAATAAGACAGCTTTTGAGGAGTGAGCTGTAAAAAAAGTTTCCCAGTTAAAAGAAAAACTTTTGACGTACTTGCAAAAGTGAAAAGTCAGAATTCGTAAGCTATTTTTTATTCTTCTTGGCCTTTTGGGGTAGTTGTCTTTGCTCATATTTTTACGCTTAAATATTTTTAATAGTAATAACAACTAAAGATTAACGAATTTATAAATGAAGCTTGACTTATGTTGGATTTTAATTGGGAAAAAAGTTCGATTTCAGTGCAATTAAAACCTCATTGATTATTTAGCCAAATATAATATGATAGTTTCTAAATTGATTTACACAATTTAAAACAGATTATTTTCCATGTGAAAATTTCAAACATTTATGACAATTTTATATTATTATATTCATAATAAGAAATCATAGAAGCTTTTAAAGATACGTAGAAAAAACTATTGAACAATTTGAGGCATTTTACAATCGTATAAATAAAATAGTGGTTCGATTATTTTAAATTTGACTAAAATTGGCTTGTACTGTAATTAATTGGAATGTAATAGTCAAATTACAAAATTATATACAGCTGTAAAGTAAGTAGCAATCAAAAATTGGCTATAAGACTTGTAGGATTATTGGACTTATGATGTAAATAATCTCTGAATAGACGATAGTAAAGATGATTTCATATTTTTCCCGTCGATAGTACAACCATCGGCCGAGCTGGTATAAAGATTGGTCTAAATTGTTTAAAAATTTGTCAATCGTCATAACTGCCATTGCTGCAATCTGATAGCAGTGGTGTGGAATTATAGCAACCGACTCATTATCTCTTGTCTTGTAGACTACATGCGGCCCATGATATCTTGTTGAAATAAGATTGGGTACCTTACTTTATGCAAAACGGTGTACCACACTATCTTGTTGCTATGGGTGCATGGTTGGACTTGCATTTCACAGAACGTTGACTGAGACGACGGAGATCTCATGAATGGTCTGTAAAATGTGAATATCTCGCTCTATGTGATTTTTATCTATGAGATTACCCAAAGGTGTACACAACAAATCCTAGCACAATGAAGGACTTAAAGACATATATTCAAGAGGTTCTCCGCAATATCCAAAATAACTTTCTTCAAAAGACTGGACATTACATCGCCAGGACCTTTGAGGAAACTGGTTGATGCTAATGGTGTCTACGTATGTGAGTGCGCACGCATGCGTGTGTATAAAAAAAAGTTAAATCAAAAATAGAAAAATTATAACAAAATTTTATTTGCGAGTACGTCTAAAAAGTTAAAGGGGCAAACCTGTTGAAACGTTTCAAAAATATGTTTAAATATTCCAAGCAGTGAATTTTTTTATCCCTTATTAAATAACAAATATAGAAGTATACATATACACATAATAATACTATAATGGTTTCAAAAAAAAAAACGTTAAGCGAAAACTAATAGAAGGTTGATCAGTTGTAACTCGTAGTCGGGGCAAATTAGTAAAAAAATTCTAAAGTTTTCTGGGTACACGTATTGAGACGTTCCAGAGCGCATTCAATTTGTAAAAGCCCCAGAAAAAAATGTTACACCATATTATTTTGTTATAATGCAAAAGTGCATTTGTACATGCAAAAAAATCCATTTATTTGATGCATTTTTTGCAGACCTTAAAGAATATTTAATTTCTCTCTTAATACTGGCCAAAATAAGCTCATTCCCGTTACTCAGGAGGTTTTTGGAGTCGCTAATAACAAATATGATGTTTGAAAAATGCCTTAATTGCACTTGAGGGGGAACATAATTCTGGGTCTAGGGGTGATTTTTATGGGAATCATCTCAAATTTGTTTGTTTTCCGCGATCAAACTGTCTGGACAAGGGTTTTTGGGGTCGTTGATAACGATTTTGATTCTCAAATTAAGCTCCAATGCACCAAAGTGAGAAAATGCCTTAGGGCACTTTTAGAAAAGGATGTTCTGGGGCACCAAGGTATGAGTAAACCATGTAAAGTTCAAATTTGAAGATTTTTGGTTACTTTTAGTTTTTTTAACTTAAAATATAACATTGTAAAACAGTTTCTAAGCCTTAAAAAACCGACGAAAACTTCTATTTATTTAATACTGTTGATAAGCGGCCACACTGATGGGGTTGTTTATGCGCAGGCAAATTTTTTTTGGTAATAATATCTGAAAAAAAGTGTTTTTGAAAATAATTAAAATTGAATCATATTCAAATGACAAAATGTCGTCCTACGCATATCCTGGTACCTCAGGTCTTTTTGCCGCCAGATCTAATATTATACCCCCCCAAGTGTATCGAGGCACTTTCTAAGCATGATATTTGTGATCAACAACCCCAAAAACTCTCGAGTAATAAGATTAAGTTTATTTTGGCCAATATTAAGCGAGCAATAAAATATTCTTTAGGTTCTGCAAAAAAATACGTCAAATAAATGAATTTTTTGAGTTCATAAATGTACTTTTGCATCTCTCTCTCTTCAGGGCGCTACAGTCCCATCTGGACCTGGGCCTCCCGTATTTTTTGCCTCCAATCTTCCCTGTTTTGTGCACTAATCCTCCAGTTTTGGATGTCAAGTATTTGCTGTGCATCCTCTTCTATGTTATCGGACCATCTTTGTCTTGGACGGCCCCTACCTCTTCTGCCTTCAATTCGCCATTGAAATATTCTCTTTGGTATTCTTTGTGCTTCCATTCGTTCTACATGTCCTGCCCATTTCAGTCTTAGTAGTTTTGCAAATTCTACTATATTTGCCTCCTTATGTAGTTGTCTCAGTTCAAAATTGTACCTTATTCTCCATATGCCATCTTCTTGTACTGGGCCGAAAATTCTTCTTAATATTCGCCTTTCAAAACGCAAGAGTGTTTCTTCTGCTTCTTTGGTCATTGTCATATGTGATTACCGGTCTGATCATACTTTTATAAATCTTTAATTTTGTTGCTCTTGTTATGTATGATGCTTTAAAGATTGATGTTAATGAGAAATATGTTCTATTCCCTGCTGTTACGCGTAGTTGAATTTCTTGTGTTATCTTGTTTTCACTATTTATTTGGGTTCCCAGGTATTTGAACTGCTGTACCACTTCAAAATTTTTGTCCTCTATTGTATAGTCTGGACCTAATCTTCTTGGGGGTTTTACTGCTAGCATTTTTGTCTTCTGTTCGTTGATCTTCAGTCCCACCTTTTGTGCTTGTGTTTCTATATTTCTGTATATGTCCTTGACTTCTCTTTCCGATCTTGCTACCAGGTTGATATCGTCCGCATATCCGATCACTTGGTGTGACTTGTTAATGATGGTGCTGCCAGTGCTGCCTGTAGCTTCTCTAATTACTTTTTCCAATACTAGGTTAAACAGTATTGGTGCAAGTCCATCTCCTTGTCTTACCCCTTTAGATGTTGTAAACATCGGGGAGATTCTATTCTGTATCCTTACCGCAGCTCTAGAGTTTCCCATTGTCATTCTTGTTAAGCTAATTAATTTATTCGGGATGCCTAATTCTTCCATGATGTTGTACAAGCTGTTTTGATCTATGCTATCATATGCCTCCTTAAAGTCAATGAATAGTTGAAATATTGGTATGTTATACTCCCATGCTTTTTCCAATATTTGTCTTGTTGTGAAAATTTGGTCCACTGTAGATCTGCCCTGTCGGAAGCCGGCTTGGTATTCTCCAATTATGTCATTTCCATATACCATTATTTTTGTTGTAATATATTTGTGAAAATTTTGTATGTAACACACAGTAAGGATATACCTCGGTAGTTATTACACTTGTGTTTATCTCCTTCTTGTATATCGGACAGATAATTGCTGTGTTCCATTTTTCTGGCATTTCTTCTTTATTCCATATGAGGTTGATTAGCTCTTGAATTTCTTTGATTAGTGCGTCTCCCCCGTACTTTATTAACTTGATTGGTATGCCATCGATTCCCGGTGCTTTGTCATTTTTCATTCTTTGTATGGCGGCCGCTACTTCTTCTATTGTGGGCTCTTTAATTTCCGGTTGTACGGTATCTCTTGTTGTCTTTGGTTTCGTCTCTTGTGTTAACAGCTCTGCGAAGTGTTGTCTCCATTGTTCTATTACTTCATTTTCTTGTGTTATATATTTTCCTTCTTTGTTTTTGCACATTGGGGGTCTGGGGTGGAAATCTTGTTTGGTGTTTCTGATGATATTGTACATTCTTTTAACCTCTTTTGCTTCTGTTGCCTGTTCTATTTCATCTATTTGTTTATCGAGGAAATCTCTTTTCTTTCTTCTCATAAGTTTCTTTACTTCTCCTCTTAGCTTTCCGTATTCTTCGTTTTTCCGCCTGGTGGGCCTCTGTAGCAGTTTCTTTTTTGCTTCATTTCTTTTATCTATTGCCTTTTCACATTCTGTGTCCCACCATGTTGTTCTTGGTTTCTTTTGTATGTATCCTATGTTCTCTTCCGCCGTAGCGACAACAATATTTTCTATTTGCTTCCATTTTTCTTCTACTGACTCTATCGATTCCACGCTTACTTGGTTTCGTTTTTCTTTAATGCTCTCTTCAATTTTCTGTTGGTATTTCGTTCTGTAGCTTTCATCCTTTATTTTATGTACATTGTATTTCTTATTCCTCTGCGTGGTATAGCTCGAGCGTTATCTATTTTGCCCTGAACACTGTCTTAACTAGCATGTGATCAGATTCACTCATCGCTCCTCTCATTGTTCTTATGTCTATACAGCTAGATTGATGCCTGTTTGATATTAAGACATGATCAATTTGGTTGACTGTCCTTCCGTCTGGTGATATCCACGTGCCCTTATGTATCCGTTTATGTGGGAAGGTTGTACTTTTAATTGTCAGTCCCTTGGCCGTCGCGAACTCTATAGGTCTTTCCCCATTGTTATTTGATTCCTCGTGTAGGCTATGTTTGCCTATGGTGGGGAAATATACTTCTTCCTTGCCAACCTTGGCATTTAGATCTCCAATATATATGTATATCATTGCTGGATGTTTTCTGCATTTCTCTATCTAGTGTCGCATAGAATTGCTCCTTTGTGTTATCTTCTTTCTCTTCTGTTGGCGCGTGTACCGAGAACATAGATATGTTGTTAAATTTCATTTTTATTCGTATGTATGATATTCTTTCATTGATTGGTGTGAACTGTAGTATTTTGTTTTTGACTCGTGGCCCTACTATAAATCCTGTTCCTAATTCATGTGTATCCTCTGCCCCGCTGTAATATATTTGGTGTCCTGATTTAGTCAAACTTCCACACCCCAACCACCTTATCTCTTGTAGGGCTGTTATGTCCATTTGATATTTGATTATTTCTTTTATAGTCGTTTCAAGAGCGCCTATTTGATATAACGTTCTTACGTTCCATGTTCCGATAATCATGTCCTTTTCTCGCCGTTTTCGTCTTCTTGACATCCGTCCGTAGTTCCGAGGCTCAATATGGGTCTTCACAACATTGCTTTTTTTACAGGATAGGGGTGTTAACCCCACGCCCAACCCTCCTCCTTTATCCGGGCTTGGGACCGGCAACAGTACTTACTGGGCTACTCAATCCACCCAGCAGTTACTGGAGGTGGAGTTAATGTACTTTTGCATTATAACAAAAAAATGTGGTGTAACATATTTTTCTGAAGCTTTTACAAATCGAATGCGCCCTGGAACGTCTCGATTTTTGTACCCAGAAAAAATTTAAAGAATTTAGCGTTATTTTTTTTACTAATTTGCCTGAACTATCATTGATCTAAGTACTATCTATTATTATATTTAAAATTTTGTTTGTCATGTAATTCTTTTCTAAGTTTGGAAACATATTTACCTGTAGTAAAATCAAGATTATCGCCAATGAATCGATGAAGTAACATAATTTTTTCGAGTAAGTCCAAGTTCAACTTATAGGCTAATTTCCATTACACGAAGATATGAAGGAAAATTCGTTATACCATATGTTCTGATCAGTAACATTTATTGTAAATAATCAAAAGCTGTTATTACCAATGTCGATAGCTTTCACATTCCTGTATAACGTATGACAGTTTTCCTTATATTTTATTTACATATTTATTGTTTTTATGTGTCAAAAGATTCTGATATGCGTTGCTTTTCATGTTTGATTTAAAAAAATCAGCTGTTAATGCTCATAAAATGTTTGTAGAACTGCAGATTTTAATTTCAACATTTTAAAAATTGTGACTTTGATGTAAATGTCAAGGAACTCTCAGGCCCACTCTAACGTCAAAGCGCAATATCCATGGCCACAAGGTTATGCTTTGTACCTGGTGGGACCAGGAAAACATGATGTACTACAAACCGTTATTGGGGATCGCTAAAAACAACAGTTGCTCAAGTTGGACAAAAATGTGCATAAGAGGTAGTAAATAAACACTTCTAGACCTCCACTGAGAAATTATCTCGCACCGAGTATACTGTCCAGACCTAGCCCCATCACATCATCATCTTTTCCGATCAATGCAATAGGCATTAGCAGACACGCACTTCCGTAATTTCGAATAAGTAAAAAATTTGATTTTTTGGCATGTTGCCCAGAAGATAGGAAAAGCATACAACTAATGAAAATATTTTAACTGATGTATCAATTAATTTTCTATGTTAAATAAAGGCCTTTTTAAGCAAAGCGTTTGACCAGAACCAACCAGATACCTAATAAGTTCATAAACATTATGGAAAAACATTATCTTGTTTTTAATGTTGTATTGGTATAAACACACATTATGTTCAATGTTATATGTTAAACCGCCAGTATGTAGAAATATAGAAATAACATGTTAAAATCACGCGAGCGACTCTTCGAAGTACAATGAATATGATTCATCGGCTATTAGACATTTTTTTAAATTAAAAATAAAAAATATCTACTTCACAAAGTGGTTAACATACCCTTCAAATATTAATCTTTAAAATTTGCGTATTACGCTTTCAACAAGTAAGCTATTGCTATTAATGTTGATCCTAGTTCTAGATAATCTTATTATATATCAATTATTATGTCACTGTTTTTGTTACTTTATATTTTATTTATAAAATTTAGTTGTTTTCATATAATTCTATCTCTACTGAAATGAAATATGTATGTACTAATTTGAGCCATATAAATACGTTAAATTTATAAAACTTTTTTTTTCATTTATACGATAACGGCTTCATTTGATTTTATTGGATTACTAACTTTTTCATTTGTTGTGTTGCAGTCTAGATATTCTGGCGCTCTTATGTAAATAATCCATCTCTACAGCTAGCAGTTTTCTTTTTAGTTTATCATTGGGGTTCTATACTTCCATAGTAAAGCACTGTTTCTACTATTACACCTATAGTTTAGAGTAAGAGAAAAGGTTTTGTGTTGTTTTACAAAATATGCATCACTCCCCAGAAGAAAACATAATAAAGGAAGCTCTAAAAGTTGAAGGCCATGAAGTAGTTAACATCATGAATGTAGTAAATAGAGAAACTCGACAGAAAAAGAATTTATTCTTCATTGATCTTAAACGCAAAGAAAATAATAAAAAAAATTTTAATATAAAGCACATTTGTAATGCAATAATTACGTTTGAAGAACCTAGGAAAAAATGCAGATACTACAATTCAAAAATGCCAATGCTCTGGGCACATAAGGAACAGATGCACCAGGCCAGCTCACTAAAAACCGGAAGGACGGTGAAGAACCTAAATGTGTATTATGTCAAGGTAACCACCCAGAAAACTACAAAGGCTGTAGAGTTTATCAAGTTATTCTCAACAGAAGATACCAAAACGCAAAGTTTGGCACTGTTTTTCGCCAATACCAACAACGGAATCAACAACAGCATCAGCAGCAACAAAGTCAACAGATGCAACAGTCATCCCAACCCACAACTCGGACACAGAAACCTTCTGCTCTACAATCTCAAAATCAAATGCAATGGCAAAACCAAACAATAGGATCTCATCCTGAACAAAACCTGTATAACCAAACCGTAGGCCAACAAGCAAATTATTTGACATCTATAATAATCTCATTACAACAAACCATTCAAACACAACAAAAAACTATCAATAAACTAACCATGCAAATAAGACTACTCAGAGAAGAATTAAGTGACAAAAATGGCTCCAATGTATAAAATTGCATTATGGAATGTCAATGGCCTTCCAAACCATAAAAATGAGGTTGAAACTTTTCTCAGGCATAATGAAATCGACATTTTACTTGTATCTAAAACTCATTTTGCAATACAACTAATTTCAAAATATATAATTATAAGATACACTCAACAAATCATCCAGATGCAAATAGACAAGCTAGAGGCGGCACTGCCATACTACTTAAACAGCACATTAAATATCATGAGTTACCTGCATTCGAAGAAAACTATCTTCAAGCAACAATCATTGAAATACAAGAGTGGTATGGACTGTTAGTTCTGTCCAGCAAACAAACAAGTCTTTTTTGAATATTTTAAATTACTAGGGAATCGCTTCTTAGCGGGTGGCGATTGCAATGCTAAGCATACTCGTATGTCCTCATCTGGTAAAGGAAAAGTGCTATACCAGGTAATGCAAGATCTACATCTAGGTCATTTATCAACCTATGAACCCACATATTGCCCGGCGGATCCTAACAAAATACCGAACCTGCTTGACCTTTTTGTGGTAGAAGGTATTGCTGCAGGTTATCTCAAGGCAACGTCGTGTTACGACTTATCTTCGGACTACACCCCGGTAATTGCAACTGTGAGTGCTAAAATTATGGAAAAAGAAAGGCCAGTACAATTGCACAATAAAAACACAAACTAGTGCTACTACAGGCATATTGTTTACCACCAATTGAAAATGCAAATCCCCTTACAAACAAATGAGGAAATTGAAACAACCGTTCAACAACTTACCAAAATAATTCAAGATGCAGCTTGGGAAGCAACACCCAAAATTTTAAGCAAGAGGGAGCAAGAACTTTGTCCAATAGCTGCCAAAAGAAAAATTGCTGAAAAAGGCGACATAGAAGAGTCTGGCAAAATACACGGTATCCTTCGGACAAGCGACGCTATAATCAAGCATCAATGGAACTGAAAGAGCTGATCAAGAAGCTAAAAAACGAGAGTTTTAATGAATATCTTGCAAGCATGTGTGCAACAGAAGAACTACGCTTTGTGGAAAGCGACTAAAAATATAAAATGTCAAAATTAACCAATTCCTCCACTGAAGAACGATAACGGTTTATGGGCGTGCACAGAAATAGAAAAAGACGAACTCTTTGCACAACATCTAGAGGACGTTCTGCAACAAATTTCATCCCAGATTACTAATGACGAAGAAGGACAAATACAGAACTCTTTGGGAGCACCTCACCAGTTCACTCCACATATGAAACTTTTCACTGTACCAGAAGTTAAAAACATGGTAAGATACAATCCAAACCCCAAAAAAGCTGCCGGCTATGACCAAATTACAGGTCAATTTATTAAGGAACTGCCCCGTAAAGGTTTTGTAATGATAACCATGCTATACAATGCTGTTCCGAGACTGGGATACTTTCCAGCACAGTGGAAGGTTGCCCAGGTGATTATGATTCCCAAGCCTGGTAAACCTACACATGAACTCAATTGCTACAGACCAATTAGTTTACTACCTATATTAGGAAAACTATTGGAAAAACTGCTAATAAAAAGTCCAATAATAGAGGAAAATGCCGTCATCTCAGATTACCAGTTTGGTTTTAGAAAAAGTCATTCTACCATTCAACAAGTGCATAGGGTTGTAGATGCTATTAACCAAGCTTTTGGGTAAAAAAAGTATTGCACAGCTGTATTTCTCGATGACAGCAAGGCGTTTAACAAGGTGTGGCATGCAGGCCTACTTTTTAAGTTAAAAAAATGCCTCCCCTACTCTGCATTTGTTATCCTAAAGTCTTACTTGTCAGAAAGATACTTCCAAGTAGAATTTGGACAATACTTAACCGCTCTTCATCCAATAAAATCGGGAGTACCCCAGTGTAGCGTTGTTGGACCGATATTATATCTGATCTATACAGCAGAGATGCCTATAAATCAACATTCTCTTACTGCAACTTTTGCTGACTACAAAGTTATTACGGTAGAGCACAATGATCCAGTAGCAGCTGCAAATAGCCTACAACAGAGTTTAGATAAAGTCGTGCAGTGGACCAAAAAGTGACGTGTAAAGTTAAATAAAGCAAAATCATTTCACATTACATTTACAAAACGCAAGTGTATTACACCGCCGGTATACATCAATAATATACCGCTAACACAAGTGACAGAAATAAAATATCTCGGTATGCATCTGGGTAAGAGCCTGACGTAGAGAACTCATATTTAGAAGAAGCGTAAACAAATCGAAGACAAGTTCAGAAAACGCTATTGGCTACTTGAAATAAGATCCACACTATCCCTCTCAAACAAGCTTCTTGTCTACAACAACAGAAAACTCCAATATCCAAATAATGGAAAGGTTTCAATCCAAAGTTTTATGTGCTTTGTGCGATGCTCCCTACTTTGTGCGCAATGTGAATATTCTAAGTGACTTAAAAGTGGATTCGGTCAAAAACATGATTGTTAAATGTAGTGAAAAGATAATAGTTCTCATACACAAAGACTAAATAGATATTTACCTTTGGATTTGCCATATAAATTTTAATTTAAAGTATATAATAGTTACTTGTGTTGTAAAGCAAACATTAGTACATATAAGTTACTGCTGTGTTGTAAATCATTGGATTTTAACCTCATGTCACTGTTATCATGTCACTTGTAGTTTCTAACATATGTTCTGCTTATTGTAAATTTACAGATTTCAAATAAAAAATATACATTAAAAAAATAGGTACTCTTTTAGAAATATATATTTTAGCTCTGTGCAAAAAATTGGATTTATTCTCTAATGACGCACAACTACTATTTTAGAAATAAAAAAAGTTTATTTCAATGTGTTTTCAGTATTCTACTTGGTATTGAGTCAAATAATGAGCTAATGGTGTCTTGATGATCTGCACTATATTTATTATTGACATGCTCCATAATTTCGCTAGATTTAATAGAAGTCGTGGATACCACTATATTCTTCGTGATGTTTCAAACATATTTGATCGGTGAAAGGTTAGGTGACCGGGCCAGCTATGCAAGAGATTTTACTTTGTTCTATTGTAGCTAACCGTGTTACGTGACACGTGCGATTGATCGTTATCTTGTTGAAAGATTGCTTGAGGTACTCAAAGGAAAGAAAGTACCACAGGTTGTAAGACCACGTTGATGTAAGTCTAATTGGCAATGGTTCCCCTAATTCTGACTCAAGATGATTTGCTATCATAATGATAACTTATACCATAACACCCCTAGTTGACTTTGTGCACCTCGTACAAATACTTGCTCCCATTCTCTACGTCTCTGACGTATTAATATCCAATCATTGTTTCGGCTTAAATAAAATCTGTATTCATCATTGGTGTGTCCACGGACGCCTTTTCGTTGCCAGTGTAGAGAAGTAAGTTGTAGTCGCAAGAAAAGACGTCGTGTTCTTAGTCCCAATGCGAGTAAGCGACGGTGAACAGACCAAGTAGATAATTGGATACGTGTAATAATCTTCTATTATTATGCTACGACTGTAATTGCAAAACTCTGAAGATGACGATCATCCCCGTTGGTTATCCTGCACACTGGCTCAGATCCAAATCTTCGAGAATGACTACTTAATTTGACCTACTGCTTCTATTTTTACGCCACAATTCTGGTATGGTGACCGATTTTTCCGCCCATTTTTCGTACAGAAACATCTATATATGGGCTAACAATACGTCTTCTTTTAAATTCGCTTGTTGATAATATTTTCTTTGTCGACGACAAAGTATTTTTGTATCGTGTAAGTTACACATGCCAATTTTGAATGATTGAAAACACTTTTATGCTAATTTTAGTCATGATATCATTACTTTTCTCAAGTCTCCACCTTAGAAATATAATCATATACGCAACAGATGAACATACGCTTCTCAAACTTTAAACGTTTCCTGATTATAGTATGGTTTTATTAAGCGGAGCTTATAGAGAGTTAATGAGATTATCATCCTGTCTATCAGTGTGTCTGGAGACACTATAACTTCCGTTCTATTCAACGGATTCACTTCAAACTTGACATACAAACATTTTAGGTCAGTACCTTTCATGGGATTTATTTTTAGCCAAATCGGTTAACGCCAACCGCAACTAGCCGTTACGATTTCGAAAATTCATTATACTTACATATGTCATGCAGCATATCATTCGACAGCATTTTATCAAGAATGGAAATTCCACATAGACATTTTTTTCGAAAGACCTGAACGTTTGGTCAACTTTGACGAGACGAAATGTCACTGATTTTCCAAATCTAAAACTATATAAGAGAAGTGGTTTGTAAATTTTCTGAAACTTATGTCATTTTTTTAGAAATACAGAAGTATATATTACATATAGAGAACGCAGAAATCGAGTGCTTAATATCATTTCTAGATATTACTTTCTAAGTATCTAATGCTTTTTTAATATGAAGAAATATAAATACCATATAAAAACGTGGTGTATTCTACTTTTACAAGTATTACAAAACTTTTTATTTGGCAACCGAGACAACGATAGATACGGAACCTTTATTATGCATATTAGAAACCTGCAAAGAGTACATTACTTTTCGACATAATCGCCATACAAATTGAGGCACCTGTCATAACGTATTACAAGATTTAAAATGCTTTCTACAGAAAACTCTCCGCCTGAGAATAAAATTATTTTGTAACAACAACTTGAAGCGCAGTGTCATCGTCAAAGCGAGGCGACGCAAGCCACTGAAGTGCATAACGGGCATTTTTGTAATTTTTTTACACAAGTTTATGCTTTTTCATATCAAAAAAATTCAGGTCATTGCATATCCTTTTGGACAATCTTGTATATACATTTTAGTTTTGTTTGTGAGGATTTTAAGATTGATTAACGTTGTTTTTAAAAGATGAGTGAATATCTGGCCAAACCCTGCAAAATATAAATTTAAAATATTGCAAATCTCACGAATAAAGTAATTATTCAGTCAGGTTTTGTTGTCGTTTTTATATAGATGTTGCAGGAAAATTCCGCTTAATATTTTATAATAGATACAAACACAACTTTTAGATAATTAAAAATAACCACGCTTCAGCTCTTTTAAGATGTGTGTAATTTAAAAAAAATTATCCTAAATTTTAACTTTCTAAGGGGCAAATTTTGTGATGTATAGGGTTACGCTACAGATGTAGTACCTTTTTCCTGGAAACGGTCACAACAATTGTCTTTAACGAGAGAAACTGGTCCTCGCAGAGCGCTCAGCTCTCACCTATGGCTTCAAGCGCTACATCATGGTAAACTGCATTGACCTACGGCCCAAACTAAGTGTGGGTAGTCAGATAGGGCAAAAGATAGTCAACGGCAGCAAGTTTGTTAGTAGCAAGTAATGGCGAAAATTAAACAGATTAATACAGTAATACTTAGCACACCTATAGACATGGTCAGAATGGCTTGAATGGTTACAGAACTGCGTGTCTAGAAAGCAACGAAAAATTACCACACATTACCCTTTTTTCAAGAACAATCATGCAGGAAACAAAAATAAAACTGTTTTGAGTTCTGGACTTGAACGTTCACAAGATGCTAAAGATCTCTCTACCTTTTAGGGTCGTTGCTTTAAGCTTATTTCAAATAGGAAAGCTCTATAACACTATAAAAAAATAAGACGAATAAAGATTGATATACTTGAGTTAAATGAAGTGAGATGGCCTAATAATGGGCAAATAAATGCAAATAAAGGACAAACAATATATTACTCTGGTGACAATCGTACAAAAAACCAGCACGGAGTTGCAATATTCGTATCACTAAAATTTAAATAACATGTTGAAAGTTACTTTTCTTTTTCAAACAGATTCTTTAAAGATCAAAATTAATATCAATCAAGCATATGTTCCAACAGCAGGAAATGAGGAGGGGAACGTAGAAACATTTTACAATTATCTAAATGAAATTTTAGCACATGACGTGAACATAATTCTTGGTGATTTCAATGCCAAAATGATGTCTAGATATCATGGATAATTTTGGATTGGGCAAACGAAATGAAAAAGACGAGTGTATAATATATTTTTTTCAAGAACAAAATCTAACGATCATGAATACATGGCTTAAGTTTTCAAATCGTCGATTATACACCTGGCGATTCCTTGCTGATACTCCATATCACATAATTTGAAACCAGATAAGTTGTGTTATAGTAAACAAGCGATTCCGCAATGCTTTTAAGGCGGTAAAAAATATCCTGGGACGGACGTACCCTCCGATCACAATTCGGTAGTTGCCAAGATTATAATCAAACAAAAATCTTATAGCAAAGAATTAACATAAGCAAAATTAAAAATATTGACGTGTTAAAAAGTAACAAAGACAATTAATAAACCGTTAAGCAAAAAATATGGTATTAATAATAACATAAAACATAAATGGACAATTGTTTCATCTATTTCTATGTAATGATATGTTAAAAACAAAACAGAAATAAAAACATAAAGCTCGGATGACTACTAATCAGATATGTACTTGAAATAATGGAAGAGCTTAGAATAATAAAATTAAATAACTGTTTATACTGTAACAGCAGCATAAGAAGAAATACCAAAGGTAAATCTTTTATGTCGATAGAAGACAAACTAGATGAATGCAAGGATTATATAGAAAATATTTTTGAGGACGATAGAAGTGACGTAACAGTAATAGAATGTCACTATATTAGAGATAACAAAGGATAAAATTGTGCAAGCAGTAAAATCATCAAAGACAGGCGAAGCCTTAAGGCCAGATAAGGTACCTATAGAAATAATTAAACTGATAAGAGGACAAAAACATTACAATTTTATTGGATTTATTTAAACACATCTATAAAACTGGTTACACTATGTAGTGCAAAGATTTTCGGACGATAAATCTGATGCGTCACATACTCAAAACTTTCTTGAAAATTATACATCACAAAATCTATAAAAAATGTGAAGAACTTGCAGAACATCAGATTGGTTTTCGTGCTAGATAAAGTACACGTAAACGATTATTATTTATACGAATATTATCAGAAAGATGTTGCGACGTAAATAAAGATGTTTACCTTTATTGATTATAAGAAATATTTTGACAAAATCAAACACAAAAACTTTTAGAAATACTGACTGCTATCCAATTAGACAAAGGTGCCATTCGTATAATAACCAATCTGTACTGCAACCGAAAGGAAGTGTGGGGTAGATGGGCGTAATACTACGGAGATAGATATTAAGAGCGGGATTGAACAGAGGTGTGTCTTGCTCTGTTTTTAATCTTTATTTGGAGGAAACACTTAGACGTTCTTTCGGTAACTATACGAATGAAATATATGTATAAATGGAGAAAGTATAACTTCAATAAGATATGCAGATGACACAGTACAAAGTTTACAGGAAATGTTGAACTTAGTTTCCACCATTAGTGATGAATTTGGTCTTTGTATAAACACTAAAAAGACAAAATCAATAGTAATCATTAAAATTCTGAAAGTGGCCCAAACAATATTACGTCAGGGTAACCAGATGATAGAAAATACATCACAGTATCGCTAACTAGAAATAAATGTGAAAGCTAACAGAAGGTTGAAGAACTTGAGGGACTGGTACGGACAAATATCTAGGAAGTTATTTAGAGCTACCATCTCCCGCGTCATGATCGTTGTAAACACTTTTCTCCAAAGAGTACGCATATAAAGAAGAAATAAATTAAAAAAATTAAGAGGCATAATTATTTATTTGTAATTAAAAATTTTGATATTCTTATATTTAGTGGCCATTACGATATGGGCAACAGTCACCCTCTTAGGAAAAAAAATTAGAAAAATACTAAAACACATGATTAATTATTTGTTTCTGATAAAGAATTTGTAGACCAATTTTAATTCCTCCAGATTTAAGGTTTTTGAGTTATGGATAGCACTTATAAAACGTAACGTTTCCCTTTGCACGCAAATGTGGATAAACAGAAAATAGCTAAATCACGTATTTAGTTATTGTGATGGTAAATTCCTATACAGATTAATTTTGTTCTAAAATTAAATTTGTAATAATTGGTAAACAACTGCGTCAATGTTAGAATGAAATTTCAGCGTCTAGAGAAAGCGCCAGAGAAAGAGCTCTTTCATTCCAGGAATCTGCTAGCACAAAAGTTACGTCTATCAATAAGTTAAAAACAAAACATTTGCGGCTTGTGAAATAAAATAAACGTTAAGCATGCTAAAGCAGATAAATACCAGTTAAAAAAATCGGTTGTAAATATAAACCAAACTTATTTACACTAAAACTGAATATGTTTTTGAAAAATTACAATTGTAAAAACTTACATCCTTAACAATCTATAAGCTATTGCTTCTAAATGTGGCGTGTGTCGGAGCTTTAAAAATAGCAAACAAAATTATGAAATAATTTGACGCACTCTTAAAAAATAGTGGGGATATCAATTAATACAACCTTGTGATAACCTTTTATCTATATTTAGCATTAATCACATTACTAACTGAGTAATGATATAAACAGCGCTAGTGCGGTCGCGCGATTGGGGCGCTTAGCTGCAGTGTGGGCCTAGATGCCTGGCGGGTGGTCTACTCACTTACCGAATATAACTATTATAAATTCAGCGAATACATATAGTAATAAATTATCATGACACACCCCCGAAACGCCCCTGAAACGCAGAAAGATGTGCTCCGAAGCCAAAGTTAAATAGATGAATCAAAATTTTAACAATACACATTAATAGTGAGATACAAATTAAAACGCCACTTCTAACCGCAACAAGTTACCCGTAGCACGAACACACGAGTGCCCAAAAATGGGTCAGTGTGTACCTGACTACTGAAACACCCGCACTTTTTAAACTGGTCAATAACGGATAGTTATTTAAAATGAGCGGGAATTTTTGACAGTTTTATTACTATATATATTCGCTGAATGAACTATAAGAGACTTGTGTTCATTTCGAACAAATAATCAAAGGCGTGGGGCTTGTATTGTCACATCGCTCCGTATCATAGATGGTGCTTCTACATAGTGCGTAGAATCTTATTATTATCAACGATATGAAAAGGAAGGCACACTCCGTATACATTCAAATATATATGCATACATATGTACATATATTTATGCATGCGTCCGTATATGAATATGTATATAAAACATTTGTTTTGAAAATATTTTCTTATAACGCAAAAACTTACAATTAAAATAATAATAAAAAATCTCTATAGTTTGTAAAAATCGTACAGTCTCTTTCAAGGTAGGCTTTTTAAAATCTCATACACTTTTCCCAGTGTCGCTTCTGCTGTTAAAAGTATTGCAACTAGTTTCCGAACACCCTCCATAGCGCGGCTGATTGACATTTGCATTGCGCCACGCTCGGTCCCCTCGGTCCTTATAGGAATGCAGCTGGTATGCCCGGGTTCGCGAACCTTCTACAAGAATGAGTGTCTCGTTTCCCGACTCTTCCAGGCTATTCGGGGAAATAGAAATTAATAGCGCGGGGAATTCCGAGTACCGAAGAGGTGTACCGCAATAGATTTGTTTTTGCAGATTCCGGACATACAAACTCTACCGCGTCCTCTTTCTGTGAGGTCGGCTGAAAACATTGCAGTCGTCAGTGAGAGTATCGACGAGAATCCAGAAACATCATCAGGTCATCGTTCTCAACAATTGAACATTACCAAAAGCAGTTTGCAACGAATTCTCACTAAAGACTTTCACCTCCACCCTTACAGAGTTCAATTAAACGAGGAGCTCAAGCTACGAGACTATTTGCAATGGAGACAATTCGCTAATTAGGTTATGGAAAAATAAACAGTGGATGACATTTTTTTAAATATGTCAACTTTAGCGATGAAGCTCATTTTCATTTGGATGATTTTATTAATAAGCAGGACTGTCAGATTTGGGCCAATAAAAATCCTCGTGCAATTCGTGAAAAACCGATGCAGCCACAAAGAGCCAATGTTTAGTTCGGATTATGGGCTGGAGGTATAATTGGACCGTGCTTTTATGAGAAAGGGTTTGGCCAAGCTTGTCGAACTTTTTGTAGAATAAATTGGACGATATAAACCTCGAAGAAATGTAGTTTCAACAGGATGGTGCCACATGCTATGCAGCAACGTAAACCATTTATTTGCTTTCCTGGTCGTGTAATTTCCAGAAATGCTGACGTTACTTGGCCACCCCGATCATGCGACTTGACGCCATGCGATTTTTTCTTCTAAGGTTTTCTAAAGTCAAGGTCTATGGTAACAAACCACAAACAAATACTTGCCTTAAAACAGAAATTCAACTCGCTGTTGCGGAAATTGAGCCAACTAATTTGGAAAAAGTCTTCGAAAAGTTGATTAAAGGGGTTGGGGTATGCTAGCACAGCCGCGGCGGCCATTTGGCCGACATCATATTTTATAATAACAATAAGAGATAAAAAGATAATTTTCTAAGTTAAGAACACATTTTTCCAAAGGATAGGTATTTTGTAACCCCATTATTAAACAATGAAGGTGGATGTAACACCAACTAATCGTGCACGAATGCTTTCATAGCAACATTATCGTCAAATTTCTGTCTTCCAAGTGCCTTTTGTAGTAGTGCAAGTAATAAAAAAATCCTTAATTTTTTGTCGAGCTTGGGCAACTGTACCGACCGAGCGTTGTCGTAAAGCAGAATAATACCTCGGATTGAAAATTAGCGTCTTTTTCGACAATATGAGAGTTTTGTTTTAGACAAAATTGACAAGAAATTTGATCTACGAAAAGTTAGCAAACGCCGATTGTCAGGAGACGTTAATGACGTTTCAACTGCTTCTTGTCCTTGCAGAAATTGTTTGTGCTACACGTACACTTAAGGACCTTAAGGATTTTTTTCTGAACTGTGGCTTAATCCCTTTGTTGTGAGAAATTAATAATCCGTTGTGCAAAGAACTAAGGTATTTCTTGCTCCAATATCTGACTAAACAAGCGATAGTGTTACGAAAGAAGTCTTCTTCAGGCATTGCCACATACAACATTTAGAAGCTGCTCTACTTTCCGTTTACCTTGCGTATATTAAAAAAAAGTCTTGTTGGACCCCCTGTCTTAGTATTAGCATAACGATAATAACAAACAACACTTAGATTATTTAAGTTTATAATAATATTTAAAATAATTTTTTTTATTGGATTAATGCAAATTTACAATCTACTTAATAAAGTAATAAGTAAATGGGTTGAAAGAAGTTCACTTGAGTCAGGGGCCATCCATTGACGGCTCTCTGGATTCACCTAGCTAGGTCTTCTGGCCATGTTCTGTTAAGTCTTCTATTTTCCATTGGTTGTCTGAAAAATTCACTGATTAGCTTGTTGCTGTGGGTTATGCTTCGATTTTTATTTTTAACAGAGTAATCACTGATGACGTCGTGTATAAACGGTGTTTTGAGGTAGTCGTGTATGGTGTTGTTGGAGACATACCAAAGTGCATTTAGTAACATTCTGAGGGTTTTAGATTGAAAGGTTTGTAAAATTGTTATATTAGACGATTTGCTGCAGCCACCATATGTCCAAATAAACCTAAGAATGGTTTTGTATATGAGGAGTTTGTTCTGTAGTGAGAGCTGAAATCTACGATTTAGTAATCAAGACATGTTCCTCACTTTTAAATCTAATTGACGTCTTTTTGCCTTAATGTGTGTTCTCCAAGTTAGTTTTGCGTCAAGGTGAAGGCCGAGGTATTTAACTTCTTCTTTGACAGGAATGGGAGTGTTATTGAAGGTAAGAGGAGGACATTCTGCTCTTCGTGTTGTGAACGTGACTTGACACGACTTATCAACGTTTAGATTAATTTTCCAGTGCCTAAGCCAAATTTGGAGTTGATCAAGATAAGCTTGCAATTTTGCAGAAACTCGTATCGGATCGAGATCTGTGGAAAGGATGGCTGTATCAGCAGCGAACGTTACTAGTAGTGTATCCTCGCTGGCTGGTATATCAGCGGTAAACAGTAAGTACAAGAAAGGTTCCAGAACACTTCCTTGGGGTACACCAGAGTTGATAGTCTGGTAGTCAGATAACGAGTCTTCGAATTTAACTTGGAAGTAACGGTTGGACATGTATGACTTAAGGATGAGGAACAATTGATTTGGTAAGTGTTGTTTAAGTTTTAAAAGTAAGCCTGCATGCCACACCCTGTCAAACGCCTGTTTTACGTCTAAAAATGCTGATGTACACATTTGTTTTGCTTCTAAGCTTTCTTTGATTTTACTAACGATTCTATGGCACTGTTGGATAGTGGAGTGATTGGGTCTGAAGCCGAATTGGTGGTTAGGGATTAAGGCATCTATATGTGTTACGTTTGCAATTCTGGTGAGGATAAGTTATTCGAAAATCTTGGACATTACAGGAAGGAGGCTTATTGGCCTATAGGAAGTGGCATCAGTTGGAGGTTTTCCTGGCTTCAGTATCATGATTATTATTGCATACTTCCATAGTATCGGATAGTAGCACAGGCGTAGTATGCTGTTATATATGGTTGTGAGTAATACAATATTTTTTCTAGGGCAGTTTTTCAGTACTTCACCTGTAATGAGATCATATCCAGGAGTTTTATGAGGATTTAAGAGACTTATTTCTTTTTTGACTTCTGCAGGTGAAATAAGTTTGGGTGGAAGAGACATCTGACAAGGGGCGTTTAAGAATGTTTGTATTTCGACATCATCTTCATCATCGTTGAGGATATTAGGAGCGGAAAATACACTAGCAAGGTGTTCTGCGAATCTGTGGGATTTTTCAATATTCGTCCGCGCCCAGCTCCCATCAGCTTTTCGTAGAGGTGGGTCTTTTGAATTTCTTTGTCGCGTTCAACAGGGAGCGATCATCAGTAGATAGATTGACGATGTAGTGTTCGAAAGATTCGTTTTTTGCTTCTTGGATAGCATTGTGGAGATTGTGCGTTATTCGATTTAAATAAGTTTTGTCAAGTGCATTCCTGGTAGTCTGCCACCTGCGCCAAGCTCTGCGCTTTGCGATGACCAATTCTCTAATATGAAGCGGAATGCTCTGATTGTTGCGGGTGAGACCATGGGGTTCTGGAGTAGAGGTCCAGGAAGCGCTTTGTATTAACGTAGTTAGGTATTGCACAGCTTCATCTATGCCCTCCTTATCTTTTAAGCGGATATTTAGTGATATTATCGTTGATATGTTGACGGAATAGGTTCCAATCAGTCTTTTTGGAAGACAGTCTCTGTTGTGGCTTTTTCCATATAATACTGGTGCTTAGAGTTATTATTACAGGACTGTGGTCAGAGTTCAGATCTAAATTGGATTCAATATCACTATGTAGGTCTGAGATTCCCTTAGTTATGGTAAAGTCTAACAAGTCGGGGATTTTATTTCGATCGGTCGGCCAATAAGTTGGCTCTCCAGTCGACAAATAGTTGAAATTATTTAGTTCTAAAACTCTCAATAATGTTCTGCCTTTAGGAGTAATCAGCCTAGATCCCCAGGCTGTATTTTTAGCATTCCAGTCTCCGGCAACTAAAAAGTGTGAGCCGAGTCGTTGGAAGAACTAGAGATATACATCGCATGTTATAGAATAACGTGGTGGACAATATATTGAAGCAATTGTAATAGGTCGGGAGAAAGTATCTACTTTTATGATGGCACTTTGACTTTTGTGTGTGATGTATGGTTGGAGTACGTGATGTTTTATTGAAGATCTTATTATGATTGCACACTCTGCGTGAGCCGCATCATCAGGATGGTTAGCATAGTAAATGGAATAGTATGGTATTTTAAGAGTTGTTCTTTGTGTTGAATGACTTTCAGCGATTAGGAAGATATCAATTTTATTTATGTTAAGAAATAGCGTAAGTTCCTGAATATGGTTTGATAAGCCATTTGCGTTCCATTCTGCAATTCTAAGTGCAGGGGCCATTATTGAGTTAATTTATTGATAACTGTTGTCAGCATGGTTAGAATCATACTGTTCTGGTTGAGTAATTGATTGAACATATTCTTAAAATCATTAAGGTTAGGTTGTACTGCGGTCATTTGGGCATAAGTAGGGGTTGGGATTATTGGATGTAGTGGAGTATTAGTTGTAATATTTTGTGACAAAGAACTGGGCCTGGTTGGTCTTAGGTGATGGTTTTTGTTTATTAAGTCTTGATAAACTTTACAGCCTTTGTAGTTCGCTGGATGATTTTTCTGACATAGAGCACATGTTGCTGGTATATTTTTAGATTTGCTGCAACTAGAGGTGTTATGTGGTCTTCCGCATTTAACACACTTAAACGGTTTCCTACAGTAGGTTTTCGTGTGTCCATAGTCTTGGCATCTTGTGCATTGTACGATCCCACCTTTATTTCTTGGCGCTTCTACTCGAATTTTAGAATTATACAGAAATTCTAATTTAAAGATGTCTTTATTATTATTTTGTAGCTCGAAATCTACAAAGAATAGAGGTAAGGGCTCTTTAGTAACCCGATGCCTGACATTTGTAATATTACGAACTTTGTGTTCTTTTTTCTCGAGTAGTTGTGTAATTTCTGGTAGGGGAATAGAAGGGTGGATGCCTCTTATGACTACACGGTATGCTCTATCTTGTTTTAACTGATATGAATGGTGCACAATTTCTTCTTCACGAACGTGACGGATGAGTTTTCTATAGGTTTCAGGAGTGTTGGGGTTTATTTTAACAGTATTGTTTGCTAACGTTTTGGTAGTGTAAGTTTCTTCTTCAACTACTTGTGCTAAGTTATCGATCATGTCTTTGTAATTTGAGACCCCGTATATAAAGATTGGTGGAGGTTTCGGTTCTCTTTTTGGAGGAATTGAAGTATTAGACGTGTTGTTATTGCTTTCAGAGAGAAGTGAGAACTGATTAGCAGTTTCTATTTGGGCATCAATTTCAGAAGAATTTTGTCGTTTTGCTCTTTTTCTTTTGGTTACTATTTGCCTGGCGTGTGTGGTTTGATTTTCTGTTTCATTGTAGTTCATTGTTTCATCATCACATGCTAAGTTTTCTTCTGTGGTTTTATAGTTTATATTGCTGCTAACAGAATTATCATAATTTGCACTAACCTGCTGTGCTGATAGTACAGGTGTAAATTGATTATAAATTGGTGTGAATGAAGGTGCTATTTGACTTGGCTGTTGATTGAATCCTAGTAAAGGTACTTGATTCGTTGGGGATCGGTTGGGGTACATTAGTGGCATTTGTGCATTTACAAACGATTGTCCTAGTATGTTTTATGACTGTACAATAGGCTGATTATAGTAATTACCATTTTGTCCGAATCCATTATTGGCTTGAGTGTTAAATTGTGGGGTCCCAGGTCCTGCGTTGCTCGTGGAAGGGAACATGTTCCCTATCCCGAGTGTTTATCGTTCGCATGCAGTGTAATAGGATTCTTAATAATGCGCACTTTTAAATATTATGAAAACGTTTAAAAATATTCACGAGTTTTCGAAATTAAATTAATAAATATATAAATTTGCCTGACCTTAAGCAAGGCTACGGCTGCGGCTCCGCCGTTGTGATAACTCAGGTATAGCTCGGCACGCACGTTCAGTCTGCTTGAAGGCACTAGCAAGAATATATCATTTAAAAATTGAAACACAATTGTTTAGTTTTCAATTCTTGTCATACGATTGCGCGATGTTTTCCTTTAATGATGTGTCAGCTCCCCATATTAGTATCAGCGTATACAATGCACAAAATAACTCTTTTTTATTTAGATTTGTTTGTTGTACCTCCCCTTTCAATCTTTTCAAAAGCAATAAGCAAAGAAAAATAAATCTGAAAATAATATGTACGGTTACAAAATTTTTCTTGGTTGTCTCGAAGTTCAACTCACTTGTTCTAGACTTTCTTTCATAAAAATATATTTATTTGAGGTCTCAAAATAATTTTTACGATCTGCATCATATTTTTGTTTGACCTACATTTTTGCTAGTCAGTAAGCTTTTAAAATTATAGAATAGATGGTCATCTAAAGAAGCTAGATCGACTAAATAGAGTGGATGCGCAAGAATTGTAAACTATAGTTTAAATGTTCGTTTAGCAACAGGCTGTGGGTAGCTCCAGTGTAAGCGAGAGGTTCAGACTCTTAGTTGCTATGTGATTTGACTCTAGTTGAACACTAGGCTCAAATGCCTGTTTGGTGGCCTATTAAATCACTAAAAATAATTAAACACGTTTTGGGGTTGCCTAAGGCATGGTATTTGCCACACCGTGCTGTATCGCAGATGCTGTGCGACAACCGAGCACTGAAAGCTTAACTTATCAGTTCGTGGAGTATGCTGTTGTATTGTCATAGTGAAACAATACTATTAACAATTTCAGATTACTTTTCTGCAATTGTAGACTCTAATTAAAAAAAATTCCTTGTCATATTTGCAAATCATGATTACCCCTTTCTTTAGGTAGTCGATTTGGAGAATTCCTTTTGTGTCTCAAAAAACTGAAACCATCGATTTTTTAACAACGTGATTTTGCTTTATTCGATGTAGCTCTTTGTATAGATAGTTGTTTCGTTTTCTATGTAAGTATAATGCAAATCCGTCTTTTCTTGTTGGTTCGTTAAATTTTTCTTAGACATTTGCAAACAGCCGACTGATGTCTGCATACAAATTATTTTTTTTATAGAATATTGATTGTCCACTTGTTATTCATTCGCCGTTTGGCATAGTGTTTGCCAACGATTTCTGGCGTAACAAGCATTTTTGCGTTTTGTATGTATATTCCGCTGTATCTAAAGTGGGATGTTTACTTAGTAAACACCCATTATAAGCAAAATTCTTTAAAATTCCTTTTAATGTTCCTCTTTCTGTAGAAGAAATTAGTCATGTAGTGAATTCCAATTTTATAAATCTGTACTATACTTGTATGTATGTAGAGTACACAAAACAAGTACTCATAAAACTGTCCACTTAATTTGATTTAGTTTTTAATTAGCGTCAATGAGTATGGAGGTAAATTTTATCATGTTTGTAACACATTATCTGGTATATTACCAAGTAAATATTACGCAAAGGTCTTACAATGTATTTTACAACAGTTGCAGATATATTTAGTTTGTTAAACAATGATGAATGATAAAAGTCAAACCAAATTATTTTACATATTGCCGAATCACACTTTTAGTTTAAAATATTGTTGGAAATATTAAGATGTTGATTGTCTTTAGTTCGATAACGACTGATACTAATAACATGATGTAAGAATTCTTCATCGGCATAGAGCAATTCATCCGAATCGCAATACAGAATTTTACAGATGCCTACTAATATGTAGTATACTTATACTACTTTGCTCAACGTTATCCTCTTAGTTAGAAATACATAATACAGGGTGTTTCAAAAAGGATCATCCTATTTAAAATGTTTATGTTATGAAAAATAATAAACATAGACACTTAAGATTAATTTTATATTACAGGGCTAATATTTAAATTTTTTTACATATCACCTCAAAGGTGTTCAATATACTCCCCTTGGGATGCACAGCATATGTCCATACGGTAGCCAAATTCGTTCCAAATTTTTGTGAGCATATATGGATCTACTGCTAATGTTACGCGGTTCCGCAGTTCGACTACTGTAGTTGAAACAGGAGGCACCTAAATCCACAAAAAAAATCGCACACAGTGAGATGCAGCGACCTTGGAGGTCATTGATGTAAAGCTGAATACGGCCGATCCATCGTTGTCGAATCTGATTATTCAAAAATACTGGTACTTTCAAACTCCAGTGTGGTGGTTCCCCGTCCTGCTGAAAATGAAGGCAACCGAATAGGTCTCTGACTGTGAGAAAATCCAGTTTTCAAGCACATTTAGATATGTGATTTCCGTAACAATGTTTTCTAAAAAATTAGGGGACCGTACATCTTTTCCAAGAAATTGCACAAAAAACATTAAGTTTAGGGGAGTCTCTCCTCATGCTATATAATTTGATGTGGCTGATCCGTAGCAGATATTCTAACAATACGGAGGTTTGCCATAGCACTTAAATGCAAAATAGCCTCGTCATAAAACACTAAACGTGTTACAAAATTATTATTTTCTGCCACCTTGTCGATGATAAATTCACACAACACCACATATCGTTATCTGCATGATAAGCTTGCGTTAATTGAATCCTGTACGGTTTCATAATCAAATGTTTCAAAACTTCGCGAAACGGAGTACCCAAAATGATTTTTGTCGTCAAGTCGCCATCTTGAGAAACATTAAAGTGGCAGGTGAACAACGCGCGCTGGTACTACCTATCGACAACCGCGTGAAATTCGAGAATTCCCTCTTTCTAACAGTATATTGTTCGATCGAAACAAAATAAAACCTAAATAGTTATAATTTTTTTAATATAGAATAATTGTTTTTGAAACACCCTGTATATTAAAAATCTTTCAAAATATATTTTATTTTTTTAAGCCATTCTGTATGTATGTTATGGATATTACATCTGTAGTAAAAAGTGTTCTTATTATAAAAACATGTTATAATAAGGCATATTTTGAAAACTTTCATAAATAATTAATAACAATTAAAAGCAGACAAAATAACAGGAAACCGTAGTTCTAAATTAATGAAAATTAAGTAGTTGTAGGGACGGACCTTTTTAAAATGTTTTTTGTACTTAAAACCAAAATAAAAGTTCATATAGATTTATAAAAAAAGCCTTTATAAATATTATTATTAATAATGACACCAAAAACATTTATAACCATTTAAAATAAACTAAATGTTCACTACTTTTATAAGTAAGTATTATAATTACAGGTATTATGTTAATTTATTTTAAAACAAATAGGTTTAGCTTTTTCGTAATAAACAAGATAAGAGGAGATAAGAAAGCAAATTTCCTAGTAAAGTAACAATTTCGAAATGAGTATATATAAATATATAATGGGATTGTCTCAAATTTGAAATTATTAAAAACATTACTATTTACATAAATTAATTTTTTTTACTTTTTTATTTAAAAACTATCATAATTCTAACACTTTACGCTCCGCGTGGCGACAAAACCTGCTAACTAAAAAGTTAAGGCTTTTATATGTGTGCCCTCACTGTCCGGTCGTGGAGCCTTAGACAACCACGCATTATTACCCTGTGTTCGAAATGAACGTAGGTACTCAATTACTCTTAAGGACTGGGTGTACTACCAGCCAAGCATCTAGGCTCAGGAATGAACCCGGGTCTAGCCGCACTGTGGTCAAGCGGCTCAACCACCCGACGACGCTTACACTTTCTACATATTTACCAGAACAAAACTAAGAGAGCTTTAAATCTTGTTTTGAAATAATTATGAGTAGAATCACGCAACCTACCATAAGATTAAACCGTTTATTTATTATATTTACCCATTGTTATCTTAAATTTATTGCTTAGATTATTACAACACAATTTTT
This sequence comes from Sinelater perroti, assembly GCA_036346155.1. NCBI lineage: Eukaryota > Metazoa > Arthropoda > Insecta > Coleoptera > Elateridae > Sinelater > Sinelater perroti. The sequence continues at coordinate 4,013,535 of JARFIY010000276.1, forward strand.
AGAGTCATTTTCCGATTAGACGTCATGTATATGTGCTTTATTATCTATTATTTTTTAAAGAAAGCCGTTAAATTTGCTATGATTATTTATATAATATGAAACCAATTATATTTAAACGGTAAATTAGAATTAAAAAATTAAATTAAAATAAAAATAGCAAATTAGGTAGTAAAGCTTATTAGAAGAACTTCAAAAATCAGACTTATTTTGCTTGATCTTAGGTTCAAAGACCATATGTTTGCTCTTGAATTGAAATCAGTATTCTATCTATTTTGATTTAATTAGACTTCTAAACAAAACCTCCTGTTTTGTTATGAAGAAAATACTTCAAAAAATAAAATAAATGAAGGGCTCATCCAACTCTTAGTGATTACTTACATGTTTTTCCGTTTTTCTGGATATTTTAAACGTTTTTATCCTGAATCGATTAAAAGCTGTGTAACCTTTATTAAACAAAGTCCGAAGCGAGACTTGTAAGAATTAATTTATTCAACTTATCAACAAACGATCCTATGTATAAGGTGGTTCAAATATAACCGAGACTCATTTGTATGTAAACAGCTGTGTGAGCTTGAGAGAGTGTAGCTACAACCTGTTTAGTCCTGTTTTGGCAGTAGCTAGAGTAATGAACGAACAGAAGGTACAGAGCGTGGAACAACACATTGTGATAAAAAAGTGTTCCTCGTTGGAAGAATTTACCACAGACATCAACAGTGTTGAGAAAAATGTCTTTCACGGCCCGTGTGTTGAAGTGTTGTAGGAGAGAGGGCAGAAAGGACATCCGTCACCGAGCCAAACACTGATCATGCAGACGCGCTTATTCATGAGAATAGGCGCAACACTATCAACGAATTTGGAGCAATGCTGTCCATCAGTGTTGGTAATGTAGAAGATATTGTGAATAACCACTTGCACTTGCAAGGTGGACGTGAACAATATGGTGCGCGTGCAAGCTGCTAGTCGTCTCCTACAACAGTTTTAAGACAAAGGTGATGCATTTTTGAAGTCTATAGAGACCACCGATAAAATCTGGATGAACTACTTCATTTCCAGTCCAAGTAGTTATTATGTGGCGGTATAACAGTTCTTCCAAACCCAAGAGAGCGCGGAGGGGCCGTTTGACAGGAAAAGTGATGGCAACGTTCTTTTGGGACTGGCGGGAGATTACTCATGTAGATTTTCTGACGGATGCCAGAACAGTCAATGCAGCTTATTACTCAGACCCCCTGGCAACAAATGTGTAGGAAAAAATCCGATCCATGTGGAATACAGGTGGAAAGCGAGCAGCCTTTCTTTAAGACAATTCACGCCCCCAAAGGGCCAGAACAACAATGGAAACCCTCCGAAAATTGAAATTGAACCTTCTGCCACATCCGTCGCATGGCACTGATATAGTTCTATCTGTTTGGAAAGCTCAAATCAGATTTACAAGACATGCGGTTTGCGGGCAAGATTCAGATTGTTCGGAAGTGGATACGCCGCCAATGAAAAGTTTTCTTTTTTTTTTGATAAGAGCATCGAGATGCTTCCAGAATGTTGGAAAAATGTGTTGACTACGGAGGGGAGTACGTTGAAGACTGACCTGTGCATGCAAGTGCCGATCATATTTCAACTACCGGATATTATGAATGTAGTCTCCCCGTTTGTCTATGCACAGCTGCCTCTATTTCTGAAAATCACGGAAGCAATCAGGGAAAGCTTCTTTCGGGATGTTTTTCATTGTATTCTTAATACTAATTAGAAAAGAAAGATTACTTATAATATTCTACTTGGCAGTTCTACCGCCGCTATCTACCGTAATCTAAATAATATTTTACATAAACATTAGAGTAAAAGAAAAGTTTGATGTCCGTGAATGTCTTACATTTACATTATAACTCAAAATATAATGGCGGCATACAGATGTACAGCTACTTATAGTCATTACTTCTGATAATGAAATTCAGATATATGGAATTAAAATGGAAATCTCGATAAAAGAAGTTTTTAAGAAATCCTAATCTAGTAATAGTGAAGTGATCCAAATTGACTAGAATGCTATCACATTTGCTGTCTTTGAAAATATACATACGGTAACCAACAAGTATATCAAAAGACTCGCTTTACGATGCTCTAAGAATAAAGTTGTTCTATATCACAATAATGCTTCAAAACATACTATACAATCCTAACCTGGCACTTTTTGTTTCATGAACCAAAGAAAAGATGAACGGTGCACTCTTTGCAACTCTTAAAAATGCCCCGGATAACATCAAATCCCTTATTTCTAAAGTGACCAAAAAGTGAAAACGTTAAGGCGTTGCGTTTAAGAACAAATATATTAAAAGGCATAAAATTAATTTTTAGCTATAGAACGCTAATACATTGTAACAATTTTCGATGCTATCCGTGCGTGGATAGATACAATTGCTAATAGACCCGTGTGTCTGTGTGTGTTAAGAAAAATGATAATGTGAGGGAGAGAGGGGGAAAGTTAGAGAAAAATGGGAGAGAGTGAGAAGAGAGTGGAGAGTAGAGAAAGAGAATGAAGGAAGAGACGAGAGAAGAGGATCGAGGAAGAAAGAATGAGACGGGAATAGGGTGGGAAGGAAAAGAAGGAAGAGAGTGGAGAAGAGAATTAGAAAAGTGTGGTGAGAAGGAAAAGGAAAAATGTGAGTAAAGAAGGCAAAAGAGGAAAATGAGAAAAGAGAAAGAAGAGGTAAGAGGGGAGGGGTGGAAGAAGAAAAAAGAGAAAAAGAAATAGTAGATAGAGAAAAAGAGGGAGATAGAAGCAAATCAAGAAGAAATGGTAGTGTGTGCGAGAGAGAGAAAAAGAGCGTGTGTAAGAGAGAAATAGATGTATGCATAATAGAAAAATATTTAGTACCATTTGCGGTGTAATCACGCAAATTTAAGCGTAAATAGCAACCATACCAAACAGCATCCTATACAATTATGCTTACATATTCCGATATTGTTTTTTGAGAGTACTTAACAACCTATCGCTATTTCTATTGTTCGTTTTGTAAATGCTTTTAAAATTGTGTTCTAGCAATGCTAATAGTTTACCATGTTTTTTTAGTTAATTACATAATTTACTGTTTAAAAGGTACTTGTCGCCTTTTTTCCAAACTATAAAAATCTGACTTATGATATTGTTATGGCTAAGAAAGTTTATATTTTATATGCAGATAAATAACACTAAAATGCCAAAAGATGTTTAAAAATGTTATTGATTTGCAGGTTGTTTATCTTTTTTGTAGGCTTTAAATTACTAACTTTCACTCTGTATTCGTTTAAGTCTGACACCTACCCTGTATAGTATCTTACCTTACAATGATATAATTGTCTGTAATATTGGGGTGATGTAAAGAAGCTTTAGTGTTTTTTTCAATATTTATTTAATATTACAAAAAACATACCAAATTAAAAATTAAAATGTATATCGTTGTATTATATAGTATCCATCCACCTACGAGACATAAGTGTCTACTTGCTACTACTCTTATAGTTGGAATTAAATAACTGTCGATACACTTCTACTTCCTGAAACTTCTACAAATTATTCTCTTTAATAAAAACAATTTATACACTCTATGACCCGTCAAAAATTGCGTCAGGTGGTAAGTCACCTCACCATGCTTTCGGTTTCGCCATTGCCGTAGATCTGGTATAAGTCTCCTTGTCTACTGGGCCGTTGTTGATGGGATTTTGCAGCCCAACCCCGAACTAGAGCCATTTAAAAACAGTTTGTACAAGAGGGAACTGAATGTCCCTCTTCATGCCTTTGTTTTTGTTATCGCCCTATCGATATGCAATGTTCAGGTCAGTTTCTTGGCCAGAATCATCTCGAAGTGATTTGTATCTCCCTCCCAAATATTGTAAGGTTTACAAGATCATTTTGCCAGTAAAGTATTTTTCTGGTGAAGAACAGGACTGCCAAACTCTTCTCTATATATGCTATTCTTCTAAAATGTACAGTTCCTTTTGATGCCGTCGAGTTGAAAAAATGATTTTAGCCAACTAGGCAACAACTTTATGTCGTCTAGACCACTGTGGTGAAAAGCATCGTCAGCATGTTCCGGACGAAGATGTAGAACAGCGAGAACAGGACGGAACTTTAGGGAACGTTCACTCAGATTTACCTCTCCAATGATTTTGGTTCACCAAAATTGATACAAAAAAAGAAAAAAGAAACGGAACAAATTCATTGTCACTACATATATTCAAGATGACTTTCACAATCCAAGGTCACTAACTTTAAACGTTTTTAATTCGTATTTAATGTTTCATATGTGTATCAAGTGTTACGCAGTGCCTATGGGCTTTTTCCTAGTTTCAATAAAGACCATATTAAGCATTAGATTATTATGACCTTCGTATGCCTTGGGTATATCATTAAATGCTACATTGTTAGAATTCTTCTTAGAGTAGCCTTTAGTCATGAATTCCACTACCCTGAGAAGTTGGAGATCTTCGATGGCTGTCGACAAATGCTTGTGGATGACTTGTTCCACAAGGTTCCCTACGGTCGACAAAAGATTTGTTGTCCAATAGTCCTGGGAAAAAGTTTCCGACTTTCTAGACTTGGGAGTATTATGACGTCTACCACTTTCCAAAGACTCGGAAAGTGGCGCTTACGGACGACAACGTGACTGATAACGGAAACACAGACGACCGCTCTTTTTACACAGTGATTTATTAATCAAAGTTTTTATTGATATTGTCCTAACATTTGTTGACATTTTTACCATTGACAATTTATTGGTTTAGTTTATAAAGTGTTTTATTCCGGATTATATAATAAACGATAAAAAATAGTCTAAGACGATAGTCAGTGTGTTGACTTCGCTATTGCAAAACTTCAATTCACGGTGTTGAAGTGAAAAAATCAAATTAACCGCGAATGTGACGTAAGTTGTAATGCACGTATTATTCATCACAAAAATCTTGTAGGTAAATTATTAAAGAGTTTGCGCAATCCGCTACAAGTCATAACTTGTATTTATTAGAAACTTATTCTTGTAGTCTTGCCAGTTACATAGATATATAGTGCGATCTGAAATTATTACCGAATGATACAGGTGTTTTTTTAATTTTCTGAAACCTATACTCAAGGTGTACTATATTTGCTCGATTTTTTCTAGAACTGTAGTCGTGGCTGTGTTAAAGTGTATGTAACTTGGAAGGCACCTTGGAGTTTCTTAAATAAAAATGAGTTGAAAATCCGCATATAATATGTTGATATTCTTAAAAAAAAGCATTCATTTTTATTAGAAAAGATTGATAAGATAAATTATTCATCTTCTAATGAGCTAATAACTCTAGGCATATATTCTAGTACTGAAACTGCTTCGTTAAAACCTCAATGCATTAGAAAATTTATTAATTAACGTAATAACGTGGTGACTAACGCCCCACAAGAATTAAATGCAGTTATTCAAAATTGCGGTTACTAAACCGAATACAAAAAATTAATACAATTTCAGAAATAAAAACTTTTGAAAGTCAATTTTTTACTTTCCGTTTTATTCGCCTGTTTATCATATTCGCAACAATTTAAATACTAATTATTTAATAAGAGTTTCCTCACAAATAAAATAATTTTTAAATTGAATTTAAAATACGCACAGCATTGCTGTCGCACTAGACATAAGTATGGGAACTGCAAAGAGTTAAGTAAGTCGGTCATCTGCGTTAACTACTACACGTTTCCAACTATTTCTACACCACAACACCTGCCGCTTCAGCCCGAATACTAAATTGTACTAGAATGTAGACCTTTCCAAGTTCTTGTCAGCCTTTCAAAAGAAAACCTGTGTTCAGAAAGAACCAAACACTTGAGACTCTCTTAAGCTTCTGTCATTACACACCGATTTTCAACGTTATAGCTCCTAGGAAAAGAAAGGTAAAAACTTAGTCACAAAAACCTTGCAAGTCTAGAATATCAATGTAAATGTAAAACTAAAATGGTGTCGTTAACTTGCATTTTAGGACGATTGTGCGTAAAATGCACCCTTAGAAATAAACTGAAAGTATAATGTCTGAACTTTATTTATTCTATTAATATATACTTTTATTTATCGTTGTAATTGTATTTGTTCATTTTACTGTATCTATATAAAATCACTATTACTCTACATAAATATAAGCAAAAATACTCTAACATTTTAAATATAATTGTTTTCTATAAAATGCATTATAATAGCTTTCACCCTCTTATTATATTCATCTACGTTTGTTATCTCGTAGTCAAAGAGTTCTTTTGTGGATGTTCCGGACTCCAGTCTCTCAGATACATTAATAACTTCATTCTTCTCGGTTAGCATTACATGAATCACTAGCGAGGAAAGCAGCAGCCCAAACCTAGCATATTTTTTCCATTGGTCTTCCAAAACAGAGTAAGGGTAAAGCTTTTCAGGATCACCACCTAATTTTCTTAAATATGTCACAAAACTTTTATAGTACAACTCCAAATAGCAACTGCGATTGTCAATTATATGTTTAGAGCTGCAAGTATAGAAAAAGTACAACAAATCCAAAGCTGGTGGTCCCAGTAGTGATAACTGAAAATCTATAAAGCGCATCCTGGTTGGTTTGTTTTTATTCGTCATATCCTAAAAGATAAATAGGATTACTAACTAGAAGAAGTCTATTAAATTGTAATGCTTATATACCTCGTATTTAAACAGCATGTTGTTATTCCAGCAGTCGCCATGTAGAATAATGGAATATTCATCGGCGATTTTTGAAAGTTCATTGAAAAACGAAGGAATTGATTGAATAAAAGCTTCATAAATCCTCATTGTTTCTTTGTCGTTTGCATTCAACAGCTTTTTATTCTTTTCGCATCTATGCACAAAAAGATCAATGCTGTCACCTTCTGCCATTCTTTTCGTAAAATGATTGTTCATTAAACTTATAGCAGTATTAAAGGTTTCAGGTTGTTGATCCCGTAACGCAAACGCTAAAGCATGTAGGCGCCCGTATTCGGTCATAACTAAGCTTACGTGGTCTTCATCCATAGGAATTTTTCGTTCGTGTAATCGGTAACCGTCTTCTTTTATGTTTTTAAGAATTACTACTTCATTGTTCCTTACTGTACTACTTTTATAATACTTCGGTGTGAGGAAAGACGGCGTTAACCCTTTCTCTAGTTCCAACTTATAATAAGCCGGAAGAATTGTGCTGTAGATATAACTTTCGGTTTGATACATATCTTCAATTGAATTGTGATTTCTCAAAGCTACGCTTGTCTGCGCCTTCTTTGCTATTAAATGCAAAAGTTGTTTTTCATTGTTTTCATCATTACCTTCAATTTTTATGCGAACTATATCGCCAGAGTATCCGTCCCCCTTTCCATCACCTACATTTTTAGTAATAATAGGGTTGTGAATGCCTTCATCCCTAGCTATATCTTCTAGTAACTCGTCAAATATATAATTTTCACAAATAGTGTCACCCATTTTTAAGCTTACAATAAGCAGCTAGTTAATTAGTAAACAAGTAATTATGAGGTGTCTGTCCAAAAATGTTAGACAAATGCAACACGAGGTATATCTTTTTTATATAAAACTGAAATCAAAATATAAATTAATACGTTGCATTGTTAAAAATTTATTATTACAAGTTGCAAGCTATGTATATTGTTAAAAAATAAACGTCTTATACCCACACACGAGCCTATGGCGACACAAGTGATAACGACTACCACAGAAGTATTACATGTAAAAACAAACTTAAATAATTGCATGTTTACATTAGAAGCGTACATGTTCATATCTTATACAAAACAGGCCACAGCTTACAAGATAAGTATTCAAAAATAACTTTTTTGTTGATGATAAGACATGTTTCAGACAAATACACATTCTTTAAAATTATACAGAATATTATTTTGGATGAATTTATAAAACTACAACTGTACATAGTTTGATTTTGGTAGTTATTACATGGTCAACGAGTTGTTGATTTAAAGATTCTGTGTCAATTTTGCGACACATCCATATTGTATGTAATAAGAAATTCAATAAATAAAAAATGAATTAAAAAAGGGAACGTAAGAACTATTTATTTGGTTTATTTGCTAATTCGGGCCAGTTTCTGTTTACAGCAAAATATTGTCACAAAGCATAAAATGTACATATGGTGCGAGAAACTAAGTGACAGGGAAGATTTTTATCTATTGGCAAGATATGAATTTATGTTTTGATAGTATTTAGGGGATTGTTTATCTTTGATTTTGTACAACAGGCTATTGCGTCAAATTTTACCTCTTATTCTTAATTTTCTGTAATTTTGTATGCCACCTGATGAATTAGTTCTATTCCGGCATTTTGTATCTGAAATCCAAATTAATGATCAGGCAGTATTCCATTTCATATAAATATTAGAGTAATTCTGGTTACTAACATTTTTTTGAAGACTTTGGAACATATGGGTAATAAACTAATAGATCTGTAAAATGCATTATTTTGATATTATAAAGGTATATTTGGTGTCTCAGGCTGACAATTTTTCACTCTTTTCCCTCAAATTGTTGCAAGGTGGGAACGTATAATTTTGTAATTAGGTCGGCCTTTTCCCTGGATAGGGAACGTAGAACAATTTAACTTATAAATAAAGGCCCTTTTTTCGTGTTTGGCAATGCAGCGGTTCTATAGCCGCGGCCGCCCGTCCATTAGATAAGGAGCGAGAGCGGCCTCGACGTGCGTGCACGAACGCACGAACCTCCTCGTATAAATCAAGCGCCCAGAACCACGCCACATTTCTTTGTTTACTTTCTGTTCAAATGTATAGATAGATATTACTACAAATTTACGTAGATTCATTTTTTTAAGAATTGTAGTTTTATTCTTGTTGCTTTAACTTTATGTTTGATAAGCATATTTGGAAATATGCGTTTTTTCTTCTTCTTCTTGTAGCGTCTCTCCTATCAGAGATTGGCGATCAATAGCGTTATCTGTACTTTGTTTCCTGCGGCTCGAGACAAGAAAAAACTACTTTCTCCTCACCAGTCTTTTAAATTCTTCAGCCATAAAGTCCTTCTCCATCCCCCAGTTCTCTTGCCTTCTATTTACCTTATATAATTTCTTGCACAATTTTGTATCAAGTCTCCAAAGTATCCCAGTTTAATTCTTTTGATAGTAATTTCTATTCGCATATTCTAGTTCATGGTATTTTTGGCTAAATTTCGAAGACATTTAGTTTATTTTTAAATTTTAGGTTTGTTAACTTTCCAGAACTCTCCATCACACAAGAAAATAGGAAATATGTAGTCTAGATTAAAGAATGTAACTATTCTTAAACCTAGGTTTAGGTTTTGGTTCCATAAAACTTTGTTCATTTTTATAAATGTTTGTCTTTATTATTCAATTCTGCTTTTCACTTATGTCATGCACGTACCCTGTTCATTTAGTATGCAGTTTAAATATTTAATTGATTTATTATCTATTTATTCTTATATGAGGATTATTTATTAATGCTCTGTGTTGATCATAGTTTTAGTTTTCTTGATGTTTATAGTCAAACCAAACTCTTCACTTTTTTAAACAACTAAATATAGTAGTTACTTCATATCATCTCTTTCTTCTGTCAATAGTACTGTGTCGTCTGCATATTGTAATTAATTCTTCTTTCTCCGATCACGACTCCCTTATCGCAATGTTCGGGTGTCTCTTTAAATATTGTTCCAGAATGAAGATTAAACAGTAACATAACGGTACACAAGCTTTATGGACATCTTTGACTATCTCGAATTCTTCTGATAACTGGTCTACGCAGCTGAAATTACCGCCATTGCAGTATACTTCAAATGAAGACGTTTAGTGTTCAAAAACAACGTGAGATTATCCGTTTTTTCCTCTTGCGTGGTGAAACGCCCATCGAAATTCGTTGTCAATTGAGTGGGCATGCGGTGAAGGCGGTATGAATGTTAAAAATGTGCTTTCGTGTGTTTAAAAGTTTATAGAAGGTCGAGAGTTGTGCGAGATTACACCGAAGCAACCTCGCCTACGAACCAGTCGGACCGAAACCATGACTGTGCGAGTAGAGCAAGTTGTTATGGAATATCGTCGATTAGGTGGCCTTGATATCACCTTCAAATAAAATAAAATAAAAGTATCTTTGTAGGATCTGTGAAGTACATTTTGCATGATAACCAAAAGTTTCTTCAAAGTGGGTTCCACGAATGCTGATCAATTAATACAATCCTGCAACGTCTCACGACATGTTGACATCTGATGCCGCCATGAATTTCCGACCTTGTAAGACACTCTCCTGGCTGTTCATTTTCCAATTGAATCGCTGTTACATAAGTGATTTTTCAGTGAGCAAAACACATCTCTAAAGAAATGTGTTTAACAGCAATCAAATCATTCCGACGACGTTGTGAAAAATATGTATGGAGAGGCAGGCGTGTAAATAGCCGCTCTCGTGGTGCGGTGTGGGATACGTAGTACGGCCCGTTTTGGAACGTCAACCGATAAGGCTCAAATCGTCCCTTAAACGGCCAGCGCGAAAGCGGATGGGGGCGGCTACCGATATCCACCGAAAGTAAAGCCAAATCGCTCACCTGAATCGGCTTCGGCTTCGGCTTCATCGGCGATGGTTTCACGGTGGCCACCTTGCTGCGCTGTCTTCTTGTATGTTGCGGGATGTTAAATGCGACCGTACTGGACGTGATGCGGTGTGAATATAAGCGGGTTGTTAAGCACGACCGAATTGGCCGAGCTGCGGTTTGCGGGGTGTTAAGACACGACCGAATTGGCCGCGCTGCGGTGCGTGTATACTCGTTGGCTGAGCAAAGCCTATATGCCGTTTTGTGTGCGACGGCAAAACGTAGCAGCAGATGTCAAAGCCGCCCCGGCATGTCGCCGCGATATAAAGCGGTTCAAGGGCGAAAAGGCCGCCACACCAATGTACGTTTAGGTAAAAATTACATTGAAAAGTAACAGAAGTTTCAACTTTCTTGGATAAGTACTTTTCAGAAAAAAATTTGGAGACCTTAGAACTTGAACGCACCTCGTAGAAATTAACCTCTCTTTTTGGATTATTCTTGTTGAGCGTACATTATTAATTAATTCTGTTAACCTTTTCAATTCATCGCCATCTAATAGTTTCAACATTTCTGTTGGTATTTCATCAGGGCCTATGGCTTTTTCTGTTTTTGATAATTATATGGCCTTCCTAACTTCATCTATCTGAATGTCTGGATCTTTATCATTATTGCATGTTCCAAGTTCCGAAGGTCTGTTATCGTCGAAAAGGTTTTGAAGATAATTTTTTCAAGTCAACATTTTAAACTTTAGTTCTATGATTATATTGTTATTTTCATTTACATTGTGTACATATCGTTTTTGACTTGTTTCTGCCATTTTTTTTCTTTTTTGTATAGGTTGAAGTTATAGCGTTTTTCGCAAAGCTTCTATTTCGGGACATTTTTCCTTAAGTCGTGTCTCCTCAGCAAATTTGACCTTGGTTATTCATTTGTGTATTTATCGATAGCATTGTTTATTTGTGATTTTAAAGAATCTACGTTTCGTCATTAATTCAAGAATTTCATTTATCTATTCATGCTTTTTTGTGATTTACTAGGTTTTAAGTTATCTGTTGTCACTTTAATAATTGCTTTTCTTATTTGTAACTAATTCTGTTCAATCATTTTTTGGTGGTATTTTTATTTTTTGAAAGAATTCTTGTTGTAATTTCGGTTTGATTACTTCGCTTTGTAGTTTTCTAGTATTTCATTTCTTTATTACTTTTTCGTCTATTGCTAGTTTTTAGATGTAATCGGAATTTTGCTAATACAAGATTACGGTTCGATCCCACATCAACAAAAAAATAAGTTTTAAGCGGCATGGCACCATTTATGTATCTCTTGTTAATCACTGTAAAATTAATTTGATTTCCAACCACATTATCTCTCGGAGATTTAATGCAAAGGAGGTATTTAAAACAACTACTTTTTTTGACAAAGTCCATTTCGTGTTCCAAGATAGTATTTTCCAAATATATTTAGGGGAATTCACCTTGACCTACTTTTGAGTTGAAATTTTTTAATTACCATATTAATGTCGAGGTTCTTTATTATTTGAAGTGCTTGGTTTATTTCTTCGTAAAAGCGTTTCACTTCTACATCGTCTGTTTTGGTGGTCAGTGCATAATATTGTATTAAATTTATATTTATTATTATTTATAAAAAAATAAATGGCCAGACTACGATGCGGATAGATTAGGGTTCCATTCCTAGAGCTCTCTGATGCTTGGCGGGTGGCCTACTCAGTCACTGAAAATAATTGAGTACCTGCGTTCACTTCGAACAAAGGGTAATAATGGCGGCCGTCATAGGCGCGGTGCTTGCCACATCGCCCCATATCAGAAATAGTGCGCGACGACCGAGAAATAAAGTCGAACATATAAAAGCCTTACCGTATCAGTTTGCAGGCCGTGCTCCGGCGCGGGACGTTATAGCGGTACCATTATTATAAATAAGAAAATTTGTTGATTCTGCAAGTAGTTCGATGTTGCTTTTTATGTTTTTTATTGGCAATCTGTAGTTAACGTCGTCAGCCGAGCCTGTTTAGCTAGATACGCACAATAACATGATCTGTTTTTGAGGTTAAAAATTAAATTAAGCAAAATGCACATTACTGACTTATCAAAATAGTACAAGAAAAAATATGCAACTTTGTTTTTAAAAAGACAGATTTTTGCACTTGTTGATTTCTTTTGAGCCCTTGAAAACTAAAATCAATAATCCAAAAATGTTGAAATACAACTCCCATCTTTTAGGCAAATAGACTCGCCCAAAATAGTTTCCGACAACGCGCATTTCAACTAGCGCTCACGTGACAGGTCGTTTACAAATTACGACCATTCTACCAAGCTTCATAATCTTGCTCTCCATCTTTAGTACATACTGACACTGAGAAACGCAGCTTTCTGCTCCCAGGAGATTTGGGTATGATTATTAACTGGCGGAAATACTCGCCATAACACTTTGCTTTCATTGAATATTGTAGAATTTCTTGAGGAAAGCTTTCCCAACGCTTATCCGCTACGCTCTTCAGCAACGTAGCTTTTGGTCGGGAACTGCTTATTTACTACATTCGCAGCTAACCTCCATTTCTAACTATCTGCTAATTGTGACCCCACTAGTATCCTATAGCTCAGCCCTAGATAGGTCTAGATCCTTCATTTGAAACAGTAGGAAAAGAACAGTTTAAACATTTTTACTAAATATTTTCTTTATTACTTTTGGCGAATGTACCATTAGCAGTTCAAATAGATAATTTATATTATTTTAGTTTTCTAAATTGGTTTGTCCTCTTTCAAGAAATACAATCGCTTCCATGGACGACGACGTATTGAAATAATTTTATACACTGTGGTTTTTAATTTGTACTAGAAATATTTCAAGTTGCTTGGTTGTCATTCTGATGACGTGTGACCTACCATCTTTTGTAAAATCTTTGTCCTATTACAATTATTTTTTTATTGTCACAGGGCAGGTTATACTAGTAATATGGTGTTTCGAGGGAATGATTTAAACAGAGAACTTCGGTTATGCTTTATAAATATAAAAGCAGCCTATAATTCTATAGACAGGAATATAATATGGGAAGGCCTAAAAAAAACTACAGATATCAGGAATTATCATAAGAAAAAATCTGGTGAGAACATCACACGACTTTTCTTACCCTATTATTTGTATCTTCAACCGTCTAGATTTGTATCAAAAGTTTGTCACTGCGTCCCCTATCTACAAGTAACCTGCATACCAAATTTCAAGTCTCTAGCTCTTACGGTTCTCGAGATATCCTGTTTACTGACAGACCGACAGACACAAACACACTCACGAACCAATGGCCCAAACCAACTTTTTTGGTGTCCTGAGGCTATAATTCGTCCAAAAATGTGATAACTGGGTAGGTCAAATTTCCGCCGATTACATTACTTTCCTTATTATAGGATAAGGAAAGTAAAATTGAGAGTATGTACAAGAACGTTAGCGCACACATACGAATATACAGAGCTACTTTAAAAGAATTTCAATTTTAAAGAGGATAAAATAGGGTGTCTCAACATATTGCTTTTCAACGTAATAATGGGCAGAATAATTAAAAACACAAATAAAAAATACAAAATGAGAAGACGTTGTTGGGATACATATAGATAATCTTGTATACGCCGATAATATAATTCTAATGGCAGAAACAACAAGTAAACTTAATAGAAAAATAAAAAATAGAAATATGAAATAAAAAAATAGAAGAGAACGGTATAAGGGTGAACCTTGAGAAAAAAAATCTTGGTGATTAATAAGAAACAAAGGAAAGGAAAGAGAAATATGATTGTACGAGGGCTACTTTTTCAAGGTCCGATTGGTTGCTAAAGGAAAGCTTCGGTGAAAATCCGCTAGGTCTGTGCGCAGACGTCTTGCATGCTGAAGGAAGCAATGCAGCTGAAATTCATAGACGAATGAGTAAAGTGTACGGAGAAACGTTCATGAGTGGCAGCAAAGTGCGGAAATGGTGCAGGAACTTTGATGCTGGTCGCACAGATGTTCATGATGCAGGCGGCCAGGGAAGGAAGCCAGTGTCAACCGATGATCTTGTTCAGCGCGTGGATCAGGCGATTCGCGGAAATCGTCGGTTCACAATTTCTGGGTTGAGTGATTTGTTTCCGGAAATTTCATGGTCAGCTCTCTATACCATTGTGAGTGAAAGACTCGAGTACCGCAAACTCTGCGCGAGATGGGTTCCCAAGATGCTGTCTGACCATCACAAAACTCAGCGAATGGGCGCCGCATTAACCTTCCTCCAGCGCTACCATTACGACGGAGATGAGTTTTTGGACAAAATTGTCACAGGAGATGAGACATGGGTCCATTACGAAACTGAATAGTGAAGTTCAAGCGCACGTTCTCCACCAAAAAGTGTATGGCTACAGTGTTTTGGGACCGTAATTCATGCCACGTGGCACAACCATCACTGCAGCTTCGTAAAGCAAGACTCTTCAACGTCTTCGAAGAGCAATCCAGAACAATAGAAGAGGAATGTTGTCGTCAGGCATTGTCCTTCTTCATGACAATGCGCGGCCGCACACTGCAGTTACAACAACGATCAGCTCCCTCAGATTTTCATCTCTTTGTCCACATGAAACGCTGGCTAGGAGGACAAATTTTCGCCACAGACAAGCAGCTGCAGACCAGCGTACAGAATTGGTACCACGCTACAACAAATGTATGAATCGGAACGGCGATTACGTCAAAAAGTAACTTAATGTTGTATCACATTGTTCCATATAAAATTTTCTTGATTTTGACTGTGATTTTCATTTAGCGACCAATCGGACCTTGAAAAAAATAACCCTCGTATATAAAGCAATACATCTGGAAGAAGTGACGACTTCCAGTTCGGATGCAGACCGTCGAAAGAATATATAGACTGACGTGATGTGATGATTGCAATGAAAGAAACAAGAAAAAGGATTTGAGCTGGAAAGATTAGTTAAGCTTTACAATCGACAAAAGCATTGTGAAGTTGGCCAAAAAAAATCCCATTATATCCCGCATTAGAAAATCTCTCAACATTGAGCCAAAATTTATGTAGCTAAGCATCTTATGTTTTAATTAGAATCAACAATGTGCCTCAAAATAAACAAGGGATAAGTTTGATTGTTGAAGGGTTCAAAAACTTGGAAATAGTCGGGGTTTGAAAACTTATAAACAGGAAACCTCGATTTAAGGTCACAGCCGAAATACATACAGCAAGACTTGTTTGGCTAAATTCAATTGTCTAAAATAGTGCGTTATAATAGGTAGTCTTGGTATGAATTTTGATGGTGTGTGTTTTTAAAGCTCCGATATAAAAGTTTAATTGAGTTATTTAAAAACACAAGAAGTTAATTGAGTAGAAAAGTATTCTCAAATCTGGAATACTTAAAAATACAGAAAAAGCCACGAGATTAGTAAATAATTTTGTTATACATAAGATTGGTCGCGGTTAAAAGGTAGTAAATAAGGCAAAAAGTTGGATGCACCTAACATACAAGAAAACTAGCAATACACAAACTAGAACTGCGCCAAAATTTTTGAGGATAAGTAACACACTGCACGTTGTAGTTTGCATAGTGGCTTATTCCCAGAGGTATAGAACTGAGGTCAACACTTATCGCTATGTAGAAGAGAAGTAAGCAATATGGGAAATGTGGAGGAGTTATTAAAGCAGATACAGAACAGACTGGAGAGAATGGACGAGGAGCTGGAAAAAATAGCTAATGATATCAGTCCAATAAAACAAGAAAATAAACAACTGAAAGAGAAAGTCTAAAAGCAAAATAAAAGGACAAAGATCTTAAAGAAAGAGGTTAGAAAGAAAAATCTAGTAATAATTGGGTGGTGTATAATAAAGAAAAGCAGGAAAACAGAACACTAATAAAAATTTCAATGCTGATGAACAGGATAGGTGTGGAGATTGATAAATATACAGATCTAAACGACTACAGAAGATTAAGGAATTAAAGAGTGGGAAGTTTTATTTGTCTGGAAGCGGCCTTCTACAAAAATGAGGGAAGTGAAGAAGAAATAAAACTCAGATTAAAAAGATTCAACAATTGCTGGAACTCTCATGAACTTTTAAAAAAACGGTATTACGAAGCACAAAACCCAGAATTTATAAGACAGTTATCCGGCTAATAGTGACGTTTGCCTGTGAATTGTGGTAAATTACTAAGAGCATATTAGAACAAATAGGCATATGGGAGAGAAGAAACAATCGGGAGTTGTATAAGCTTTATAATAAACCAAAACTATCAAATAATTTAATAAATGGGACATACTTTACAGGCAAAAGAAAGAAGAATGATTAAGAAAATTGTGAATACGCAAAGGGAAGAGGAAGACCTACGGTTAGGTGGAAGCGACAAGTTGAAGGGGACTTGGAAGTAGTGAGTTAGAGGATGAAGAAAAGTGGCAGAGGATAGGAAAAATGGAGACAAGTAGTACAAAAGACTATCAAACAACAGTTTTACAAGCCTTGGGCCACTAGGCTTCTTGTGCTTTATTTAAAAAGACATAGGTAGTCTTACGACTACAAGACAAGGAGCATTCTATATACCACTTGATGACCAAGTAAATAACTCTTTTACCAGAATACTCCACGTATAGAAGACAAGACAGGAATTTGCCTAAAATAGCACTTGATCCAACAAGGTATTAATAAATTCGTTATATTTAAGGATGAGATTTACTTTAGATCAGCTAAATTAACGAGTGGTGGAGAATATGCCAGAACCACACAAGAAATGCGGATGCAAATTACAGTAGCCGTAACCTCAATAAATCAACATCAGAAAAATGATTTGCTGCTAATTTTATGATAAGAATACATACAGACTTGTATTATAAAAGTATATTTATAATTGACACAAATATGTATTTATTGTGTTAAATTAGTTCATGGTAGATAACGTTAACTTTTTTCTGGTAAGTAAGATAAATAAAGATAAAAATTCAATTTTCTTATGAAGTACTTTTTGAATTGAGTAAACCAACATATGATCAAAAGTATTTAAAATTTAAAATCTTGAAGTATTAACAATACGTTATCATTGACCTAAATTATTGATATGATATTCAAATTTAATACAGCTGCATAGATTAAAGTTTAAAAACATATTTTATCTTAAGTTAAAAGCATTTAAATTATAACATTATTATATTAGCTTGCTATCTTATAACTAGTGAAGAATTTTCAAATTATTGCATTACTGGAAACACATTAATGTCAAAATTTAATTAAATTTAATTATTACGCCACTATTTTTTGGTTCACCGCCTTCCCAGGCGGCAGTTATTTATTTTAATCAATTTTAGCCTGATTTTTCTATATCTCATTCAAATAGTACAAGTTATACAAGGTGTCCCAAAATAAAGTTTCTTTTTAAGGTAGTTGTAAAAAAAATAAAAGAAAAGTTTATTATAAAAACTTTTATTTTAATTATTATTATAATGCACAATTTGAAAAATTATTTTTTAAAAAGAATATCGTCTAAATGTGATCCTGAAGCAAAATTTTTTTTCAGTTGAACCAGAAAGCCCGGATTGCTGCTGTATACTCTTAATTTAAGATATCTCCTTAAGAAAAAGTGCATAGGAGTTCCAAATCAGTACTGCCGGTCAGCTTACATTACTTCTGTTGGAAATCAATTTTTTGGGGAAAATTTCACGAACTCGTGACAGAGGCATGTTAGGAGTGTGCGCTGTTATTATTTCATCCTGCTTGACCCATGTTTTTTTATTATAGCCAGCTAAATATTGCATTTCAGAAATCAAGAAATTGTTCAGCATCTCCACATAACGCTTTGAAGTCATTGTTAATAAACCTGCAAAGCTTGCAACGCAACGACGACGTTCCCAAGTTTCTTGTTAACCAAGACAAGAAAGGCAAACATGTGATGCTTATATTAAGTTTTCATAATAATGTTAACATTGATAAGAGCATAGGTAACTGTTGTAAATCAGAAATAGTTTCTTATTATAATAAAGCAAAATCAGGGGTTATCCAATATATAATATATGTACACCTTATAATATTGCAAGGAATATACATTTTTAGTCGCTGGTTATTCTGTTCTCTGTACTGAATATTGTAAAATACACAAATTACTTATAGTAAGAGGAAATATAAGGTTTAAATGCGATTTTTATTTTTGAAGCAATTGATGCATAACTAATGTCTTAAGAAATAATTCGGAGAAATCAAAAATCTCAAGCCTAGAAAAGTACATGCCAGACATGAAGCAACAGGATATAGATATTTCTGCTGCCTGCATAATCAAAAGAAGACGCTGCTCAAAATGTTATAATAGTAAGAAAAAAATATTATGGCAGACTTTGTAGTAAAATTTTTCGAACATACGTTAATAGTACGCAAGAATTGTTTTGATGGCAAAACGAACCCACATTTAACTGACGATGATGATTCATAACTATATCTAAATAATTCTTTTTGTCAAATATTACCTTAAAAATCTAATGAAACTACAATTGTTACTATATATTTAGTTAGTATAGATACGAACAGACATCTTATATTACATTATATTTGAACTAGTTCATTTCGGTGTGACGCTTAACTGAAATTTAAATAGAAACAGAATAAGAAAATGATGAATAAAAACTAATTTAGGGTTTTTGAAAAGAAGGTTTGCAAAACCATAATAAATAAAATAGTAAATGAAAATAAAACAACTGTTAAACCAGGAAGTTCGTGAGCTATTAAATTATGAAAAGATAATTAAAACAATTAAGGCGAAAATAATTAAATTATTATATAATAATTAGAAGAGGAAGAGACGACCCAGATAAAATTATTTTAATTAAATAGGATCCAGAGAAAAAAAAGATAAAAAGGAGTCCGAAAACGAAATTGAATGCGCAGGCGGAAAGCGACTTGAGAGCAATAGATTTAAGAAACTGAAGAAAACTAAGCGTTGATGGAAAGCAATGGAATAATATGGTGAAAATGACAAAAGTGCAGATTAAGTTATAGGGGATAAAGAAAAAAGGTAGACTAATCCACCCCGTTAAATAGAACTTTAAATGTTTCCAAACAGTTACAACTTCTACAGAAATGTATAGCTTGTATGTACGTACTTTATAAATCTAAAATTGAATATACAATTTATACGTTTATATATTTTCCCATTTTCCAGGATAGTAGTTCTCCTTATTAATAAAAATAAATACTAAGCTGTACTAACTTTACCGGGTGATTAAAACCAAATTTAATAGAAAGCTGGCTAATCATAAAAGTTTAAGATAATTAACAAATTTAAAAGCAAAAACAATATTAACTCCGTATCAATTTAACAATCTTTATTTTGACTAATATAAAATGTGTAACTTGATCCTAATGCTTATAAAAAGACCCTAAGCTGTGCAAATGAGCCCACATTTTTGTAAAATTTATTTAGACCAGAAGATTATCGTTTAATAGGTCAGTTAAAAGTAAGATGGTAATCCTTTATACCCCACTTTAAAGTGAGCCCTAAAGTATTTTTTCATATTTCAGAAACCGTTGGAGGCAGATTGTTCTTAAAATCAATAAATAGAGCTTCCTTCGTGTTAGGTGTAATTTAAAGCCGATACAGAAACTTTCTTTTGCCGTACAAAAGGGCGACAATTCTTTAGCAGTTGCCAAATATAATAAAGAAACGAGTCATAAAATTAATTTTTGAAGTCAAAAATTCCCAATCCCATTTCCAAAGAAAGGTGCACCCGATGCCTTAGCAATTGAATTAATAATAAATGTTTATTTACTATTTGGAAACCGTCCCGATTATCCTCAACTTAGTGCATTTTTCGCCAAACTTTCACTTCTGACTCAAGAACTAATTTTGTAAAGTGTACAAAAATAGTCTCCTAGATGTCAAAACGTCCAAAATTTTCTAGTAATAAGAGCTTGTAAACCTAAAATTTTTGGATAAATAAAGCACTATTGAAACAATTTCATAATTATTGTTATTTTATATATACAAATACTATAGCCGTTAAAAAAACAACTTTTACTAGTTTAACAGGTTATCGATCATTTCTTAATTTATATGAAATTGTGTTTCACAAAATGCAAAACGACACATCTAGCTCTGGCATTATACTCTTCTATATTGGCAATGTTGTAGTCGAACGCTTCAGAAAGATCCTTTCCAGATTCGCTGACTTCTGCAATATCAGTCACTTCGTCTTGTTCGCTTAACATGACATGAAACAGCAAGGCAGAAAATATGAGGCCGTACTTGGCATAACGTTTCCAATGATCCCATAGCATAGCGTACGGGTAAAGTTTGTGTGGATCAGACCCAAGCTGTTTTAGATATTGAGATAAAGAGTCGTGATAAATGCCTAGGTAGCGTTCCAAGTTGTCAATTACTTCCTTAGAACTACACGCGTAAAAGAAATAGGCCAAGTCCAGCACGGGTGACGCCAGGCGTGATAACTGTAAGTCAATCAAACACATCTTCGTTGGTTTTGTAGGATTATTCTTATCCTACAACAAAAAAGGTAAATAAAAATAAGTTTTAGTAAAACACGTCAAATCACTTACTTCATATTTAAACATCATATTATTAGTCCAACAATCTCCGTGCAAAATCACGCTGTACTTATCTACAAACTTCGGCAAATCCTTTAAAAACAAACTCAACTCGTTGTCGATAAATGATTGGAATTTATCAAATGCTGCTTTATTGGCCACGGGATCTAAAGAATTCAAGGCTTTCTTGCATTGGTCCGTAAACATTTTTGTAAGATTTGCGCGCTCCATGAATTTCATGAACACGTCGTCCATATTTACCAAGAGTTTCTTGAACCTCTCTGGTTCTTGATCTTTTAAGGCAAGTGACAGGGCGTGAAAGCGGCCATATTCTGCCATTACAAGACTTACATGATCGTGATCCATAGGAAGCCTGCGTTCATGCAGATTGTAACCTTTATCCTTTAGGTTCTCTAAGATTAAGGCCTCGCTTTTGTCTATCAGGCAAGCCTTCAAACACTTGGCGGAGCCTGAAAACGACGCCATACCTTTCTCCAGCTGAAATTTGTGAAACTCCGGAATGACCGTGTTGTACATGTAAATTTCCCGGACGTACAAATCCACGATGGGAGTTTCTGTTCTAAGAGCATCACTTCTCGACGCGCTTTTCACAACTAGGCTCAAAACCTTCTTGTTACTGTCGGCAGTTCCTGTAATACATACCGCCGTGATGTACCCCATATAACCATCACCTTTCAAAGCTCCAATAGTCTTATCAATTTTATAATCGCGCAAGCCTTCCTCTTCGGCAATCTTATGCAGCAAGTTCTCAATCTCATGATTGATACGCTCTTTCAGAACCTTATTGGTCATCTTTTTGTGTTTTAAAGCTATCTACTGCACTAACAGTACTTTAAGCGGCTGGCAATAGAGCAAGATATATATATGTATTCCGTAGTAGCATGAGCCCGGTCCTAGTTAATTTGCCGGAGATTATATAAGATTCGTGCTAGTTGCAATGACTTGAAGGTTTTATCCCGCAATGATTGCGTGCATTATTATTGCTAAATAGAAATATGCGCCGCATAAATAAGCGTCGCATAATTATAATTAATTGCTAAGCACATACGGTCGTCCACGACTGATCTCTTCTACCATAAATCTGTTCAGTTATCATAATACGTTAATTTAGGATTCAAAATTATTGGAATTATTCAATTTCCTCTATGTATGGTAATAAATTTTCAGTATTATCAGCTTGCACATTTATACAAGGTGGTCCAAATATGACTGGAACTGACTTTTTTACAAAAAACAAATTGCTAAATACTTACTTGCACATGTCAGTTTTCAACGTTATTCCTCTCCGGTAAAAACACATTTTTGCAAGGTTTTGGAAGCATCCTGATGCACTTTTCAAAACAGGCTTTTAGTTGACTGCATATCTACTCCCGAACAGTCTGGATGATGGCGTCATGGCCAAATCGGGACAAGATTGTACGAAGGATGTGGCAAAAGGTTTCATATTAATTTCCTGGGGGTTTTTATTGTTGTTTTAACCGTATGGAAGCGTGCATTGCCTTGAAGGAAGGTTACCTGCTTTCCACCTGTCTTCCGCTTGAATTTGCTATTTTCCTTCACGTTTGTTGCCAGGATTATTGAGTAGTAAGCCGCATTGACTGTTCTAGCATCCGTCAGAAAGTCTACATGGATAACCCTCTGCCATTCCCAAAAGAACGTTGCCATCATTTTTCTAGCCAAACAGCTCCTTCGCGTTCTCTTGAGTCTGGGAGAACTGGTATGCCGCCACTCGCGTGATGACTGATAGGACCCGGGAATGAAGTAGTGCATCCACGTTTCATCGGTGATCACTATAGATTTCAAAAATGCTTCACCTTCGTCTTCAAACTGGTGTAGGAGACGACTTGCATGCGCACCATTTTGTTTAGATCCGTTAAAGTGCGTGGCACCCACCGTGCATTCATCTTTGCGATGGTGGTTTTTCACGATGTCTTCTATACTATCAAAACTAATAGACAGCATTGCTCCAAGTTATTTTATAGAGCTGCGCCTCACGAATAACCGCCTCTGCACGATCAATGTTTGGCTCGGTGACGGATGTTTACGGCCGACGATCATGTGGTTCATTATTCACGCGCTCTCTGCTCTCTCTCTCTGAACCTTTTACACTACTCACACACACAGGTCCGTGAGAGACACTCTTTCACGTAATGCTATTGGAGTCTGTGGCGAATTTCAGGGCCATTTTCTCCAACGAAGAATTTAATCACAATACGTTGTTCACTCTCCGTAGTATCTTCTATTCACTCATCACTTTAGCAACTCCAAAACAGGACTGAACAAGTTCTAACCCAAGCAAGAGAAAAAGTGGAGGTTGTGGTTTCACACTTTCAAGGCCGTAGAACTCCTGCGCAATGCGACTTGTTTACACACAAATAAGTTCTGGTCATATTTGAACCACCCTGTGTTTGATAAATTATAATTTGTTGATAAATCTTCTGGTGTAAGCCGTTGATAGGTGGAATTTGCCGATTGTACAGGTTCCAATTATTTGTAGGTCTGCTGCGTAATATATTGCTTGCTGTGGTGTTATAGTTGTCTGATGAAGTTGCATTTGCTTATATACGTAATCATAATTTTGATTTCTAATGAAACGATTCTAATTTTTAGCCGACTGCATTTGATGAATCTTCGCTCCGTTACTGCTAGTCTACATAATTTAGGTTTTAATTTGTTTTAAAATTTCGAATGGAGTTTAAATAGTTTTGAATGTTAATAATGTTCGAGGTTAATGCAATCTCTGAACAAAGATATGGGCCTTAGAACTTAGAAAAAATAGGCCATAGCGGTGAGTCGTACAAAAATGATCTCGATGTCTAACGATAAGGGACAGTCTGCTCTAATAGGATTTATCGAGATCACAACCAAAAACTAAATCTGGTCTTAGCTACTGAACTTGACCTGACATAGTGGGACTACGAAGTGCCGCAGTGGTTATAGACTCTCAGTGTTTTTTGAACAATTGCTTATTATCACTAGGGCTTTTTATTCCACTTCGTTCTAATCTTTAGTCTTATTCCAATTAGAACTTTTTAGGTTTTTTTACACAGAGGGCAGCGTCCATAGGGTTTTTCCCATCCTTCTTTCTAGCTGTCAGAGCGGCAACTCTATGAAAGTCAAATGCGGAAGGACCGAAAGAAATGTAATTAAATAAATTAAAAAGAAGAAATTGAAACTATTAAGATAAACGACTTTCAAGAAATAAGATCCTGTAAAAAACTCTCCAGAACAAACAAGAAGAGTAAAAACGATAATATACAAAAAAAAGTTTTAGGGATTAGCAAATGCCGACAAAACAGCGACGAAAGAAGTAAAGATGGATAAAATAATATCCCTAATAAGGCTAGCAAAAAAACCTTTGATAAACCACCGAAAAAGCAAGAAGTGTGAGGCAAATTATAAATATATTAACTATCAAAATAACCCTATCGAAACAGCAAATTATAAACAATTATGACAGCTCAATATGAAATAGTTACCTGGAATAAAAGCGGTTTGACGCAACATCGGCAAGCAATTGAGGCATTTCTAAACATACACCAAATTTATATTTTACTTATTTTGGAAGCACATTTTACTAAAAAATTTACTGAAAAAATTCAGTACAAAGTCTCAGGGTGAAATACCAAACACCCAAATGGCAATGCTAGAGGAGGCTCTGCTACAATCGTTAACAAAAAAATTAAACATGACGAATCGACTAACTTTAACAGAGACTACCTGCAAGCCACCACGGTTACGGCCGAGGAGTACAGTTATATTATAAAACAAATAAAGAACGATTTATTGAATACTTTCAGTTCTTGGGCCAAAAATTTATATAAGAGGAAGAATACAATTCGAAAATCCCCAATGGGTACCGAAATTGTATAAACTTAAGGGTAGAGCTTTAAGCGAAGTCATGCAAGGGATTTAAATTACTACTCCGCGGGAGGGCCAACTTACTGGCCAAGAAATTTTTGACAAAATCTTTCTTTAAATGTTCTCTTTAAAACAAAAAATGATATAGAAGTAACTTATACTCAAAAACAAAAGATTAGCCCGCAGAAATCCCAAACAAAACTGCTGAGGAACGAAGACTAAGGAGAGAATGGCAAAATAGACGATACCCGGCTGAAAAAAGAAGCTACAATGAAACAACTAGAGAACTAAAAAGTATATTTAAAAAATATAAAGATGAAATATTAAAAGAATAACTAGAAGTCTTAACAACAATCGAAAGCAATGATTATTGATTATGCAAATTAATTAAAACAACCTATATAACCACTACCAGCAATATAAAAACATGATGACGAGCTAAAATGGATGCTAAAAATGCCAAAATATTTGCTTATCATATTCAAAACGTTTTTCAACTGTTACCAAGTGAACATAACGCAGGTGAAGAAGAAATTGATCGTTACATTAATGCACCACAACAGCTTTCACTACTAATGAAAATAAAGCTATAATTAAAAATCTAAAAACTAAAAAGGCGCCTAGTTACTACCTAATAACAGGTTGTGTATTAAAAGGACTACAAATGAAAGGAATCAAAATCATCCAATTTATATTTAACGCGTTGATAAGAACTAGCTATATCCCGGCTCAATGGAATGTAGCAAAGCTCATACAAAAACCTGAAAAACCAACTGATAAAGTTGGCTCATATAGACCCATAAGTCGTTCATCGAAATGCAAAGCTTTTCGAAAAGTTGCTACTTAAAAGACTTATGCCTATCATAATAGATAATGAACTAATAACAGATTACCAATTTGCGTTTAGAAAACACAATTTAACAATAAAACATGTCCACCGTATTGTACACCTTGTAAATAATACCTTCAAACATATAAAAATAACAAATACTATTATCAGAGTAAAAGCACATTATAAAGTGGAAGAACAAAAATAATTACGGAAATTTGAAAACTAATATACAAAAGTAAATAATTAACAAGTCAAAGAAAAAGAGTAACTTTCAAATATATTTAATTAAACAAATCTGTTACTCAACACATAGGATATTAATTAATAGACTTATTAATTAATATTTATATTAATTAATAGAAATAACAGAGATTTAATAAAACAAACAATATAATAAATAAAGAAAAACCAAACGGAAAGGTACAACAAATCAACCAACTACAAAAGACAGACAGAAGCATCACAATACGCAAAAATAAAATTGTATACATAGCAAAAATAATTTATGAAGACATCTACACATCTAACATTAAAAAACTAAAAACACGCATAGAAAAAACAATAGGTAATAAATGTAGGATCGGCAGAAATTCCAGATAAAGATACTGAAGAGATCAAAATGGCAACAGCAGAGATAAAATCCAATATAGCCTCGGCAGAAGATAATATCATACCAGAATTAATAACATGGTAATAAACCTCTGATAAAAAAGCTTAAAATATTATTAAATTAAAAAAGGAGAATTTCCAAGAGCTGGAATAATGCTGTTATAGTTTTGATCCACAGAAAGGTAGCAAATCGCTACAATATTAAAGACCTATTACTTTGCTCTGCTAGGTATACAAATTACTTACTAAAATCATCACTGAGACTCAAATTATAATTGTATCATCCACCGACAAAAGCTAGATTTAGAATGCAATTAAATATATTGGGTTACATATAATCATTAGGAAGTGTGACCGACAAACAAATCGAATCTTTTTATTTGTCAGAACCATGAGCAATAATCAGGTCATTGGAGAATTGTAGAATTACTCAATACATATGTATTAAACTGCTTGACAACATATACGTGTTACTAAAATTGCAATCAAATGCAAGTCCTATAGAAATGAACAAAAATATAAAACAAAGTGATACAACTTCCTTCGAGATATTTCTGGCAGTCGCAGAAGATACATTTAAAAATCTTCAATAAAAAGATAAAACATTTTTATAGAAGGAAAGAAACTTACTAACATATATACATACATACATACACACACAAATATACGTATATGTATATATGTATATACGTATATATGTATATACGTATATATGTATGTATGCGGCGTGTAGATATACAGTAAAAGACAGATTTACTTCACCTTGCCTATGCGGGCCTTGATTTTCTCTCACTTCCTTTAATGAGAGAAACCATGTCCCAACCCTAGTCCTATGATCCCTTCTCACTCTCGTTCTTAACTTCGCAAAAAAAGCAAGGAGGCACCACCATCGTAACTTTCTAGATAATTTCATGGCTCGTCTCAGAGTAAAACACACCTGGAGTCAAAATATTTCCCCGCTTGGATCTCCGGGGAGAAATGCTATGAAAGAAAAACCTCAAATATATTATCTCTTCGCAAAAATATTAAATTATAACTTGGAATATACAAAGCTTGTAATGCATTCTGGGAACTTAACATTATAAAACAAGAAATTAAAAATATAGATATGATTGGTCTGAGCAAAACACATTGGAACAAAAACGGACATTTCATCTCAAAAAACGACAATGTCACTTACTTTTCAGTGTATTAATAGACTTCGTAAATGGAGTAATAATAATAATCCCCAAAAATAACTGTATTGAGTTATAACCCAATAAATAGATGTTAAACCATGTAAGCTGAACGGTATCCAAATTTATGCACCTACATAAGTAATAAAGAAGAAATTATCGATGTTTATAAAAAAGAAACTAGAAACGGTCTTTCGAGAAGTACCCAAGAAAGTAACGATATTTATTATGGGCAATTTCAATGCCAAAATCGAAAACACAGAAAAAGATAACCACATCAAACACAGTAGAATGTTTCGGGATGGGTGGTCTGTATTGATAACAATTACATCGTAATACACAGTTTGTTTATTCACTGCCCAGATGTTTTTACACGTGGGCATCTCCGAACAGAAAACACAGGAATCAATTGCCCACAATCTACTGAGTAGATAGAAATCTAGTATAAATAATGAAAAAACATATCCCTGGATTATATTTTCAAAGTGATTGTAAGCTCTTGATGGCAGAAATTAAAATTTATATTAAAACAGGAATAACTAAAAATAGATACCTGTACCGTTAAAAACACATCACTTGGAATAGTACAAAAAGGTACTAGACAGACATTAATATACAAAACATAACAAAGGAAAAGATGGACACATATGCTAAAGAACTATGGGAAACGCTTAATGTAACTATGCTGGAAACTAAAGACCAAGTAACAAGATTAACAAGGACACAAGGAAAAAAGATTGAATGACCTTACAAAGACAAATTATGTGAAGAGGAGAAAGAAATTAAATAATAAAGGGCTTAAAACAAATAAAAAAAAGACAAAATACCGAAGTCAAAATGATACACTGAATAGGAAATTCAAAAATTATATAGAAGGGACAAAAACCAATATCTAAACGAAATGTATAAGGACATAGGAAAATTCACTAACACGAATAAGACGAGAAACCTACTTTAGAAAATTAAATAAATAATGCGAGTAATCAAGCCAATATTATGGAAATGGAGGATAGAAATAGAAAAGCCACCACAAATATAAGCAAACTAATAAAACATGGAGGAAATATTGTCAAAGCCTCTGCACAGACAATAATATAAATGCTTTAGAAATGGAACCAGGCATACTGAAAGAGGAAATTATATAGGCCCCATAAACACTAAAAAAGGATAAATCGATGGAAGGAGATAAAATTAGTATAGAATTGTTAAAACAACAATAAGGAAATTTAGCTCCAATAATAATATATAGGACAATATAAACAATAACCTAAAGACTGAAAAAGATCTATATACGAGCCAGTAAATGCTAGTAAAGTAATGCTTGTAATTATGCTATGACGAATTAAGAACTTTCTAGATTGGTAAGTACCTCAGGCACAAGTGGGGTTTAAAAAGGGAAAGGGCGCAAGGAAACACATTTTAAATATCTGAAAAATAATATAAAAATAAGATAGTTTAGAGCCACCGCGTATATATGCTTTTTAGATTATAGCAAAGCTTTTGACTATGTAAATTGGTCAAAACAGTACTAGCCGAAATGACAACTCCTGGAAATTTTATTCTACTCATAAAACAATCATATAAAGAAGATTCAGTAACAATAAAACTTGACAAATGCTCCAAAAATTCTATGCTGCAAAAAGATGTGTGTCAAGACTGCATACTGTTCAACATCTATGAGGGAGTATATTATATGAAAAGCTCTTGATAACTGGAAAGGCGGAATTATCATCGACGAAATAAGAATAAACAACTTGGAGTTTATCGACGATACCACACTTTTTGCTAATGACAAATTGAAAATATCTTACTTCCTTCGGCGGTACATATACTAAAATTGGAATGATACAGAGAAGATTAGCATGGCCCCTGCGCAAGGATGGCACGCAAAATCGTGTTACAGCCAGTAACTCAAACCTAGAAATACTGCAACGCTTTCAAAATAAAGCTCTCAGAGCTGTAGTAAGTGCGCCTTGGTACATCCCGAATAAACTCCTGCATTCCGACCTGAAGATACCAACCATTAAGGAAAAAATAACAAGACACAGCATCAAATACAGAGATAGAATCACCACTCATCCAAACGATCTTGCATCCTCACTAGCCAATGAAGATGAAGACGCCAGGCGATTGAAGAGATTTAAACCCTCTGACCTTCCTACCAGATTTACATAAAAACAACGTACTCACCGATTTAATAGTAAATTAAGAGGACTTTCTCTGGATTGCTACTCTCCATGTCATGTATTATATTAGCTTTAAGTATCTAGTTTAAGGCCTACATATGTTATACTTATAGTCTCTCTGGACTGATTGTATAATTTGCTATGGAATAAAATAAAAAATCGACAACGTTAGTATAAACATTGGATTGAAACTAAATCGTTAAAAAATTGGTGATTATAGATCGACAAAATATCGGTAATAGGGTAAACAACACACAAGATATATGGATCGTCAATGACATTATTTATTTAGGTTCAAACATAAGTACAGATAGAAACCGCTCCATTTAAATATGGGGAATAGCTATAACAAGCACCGTAATGGTTAAATTCAATAATATTTGGAAAGATCGTAACATATCGAACAATACAAAGAAAATACTAGCTACAACATTAATATTTCTAATAGCGACATATGGACGTTAAAAATTGACGATAGGAACAAAGTAGGTTCCTTCAAAATGTGGTATTGGAGAACACATTTGCAAATTGCATAGACATACTACAGAACAAATGTCTGCATAATAGAAGAATTCAACGTACAAGATCGCCTTTCCACCGTGGTAAAAAGTCTTGTTCTAAAATACTTTAGTCACGTCACTAGAAGAAATAACGGTAATTTAAAGAGACTTGTAATATAAGGAAAGGTTGAAGAAATAACATCATAAAAACGTTTTCCAAAAAGTTGATACACCAAATAAAAAGCTTCACAAGAACACCGTTCCAGGAACATATAAGAACCAGCGAAGATAATGAGAGATAATACATAGGATAACAGAAGAGATTAATAAAGCTTAAAACATATAAAAGAAATATATATCAGATCAGACAAAAAATTCAATATGCCGAATTAAAGTATTGGAACAATTCATTGTCTCTGCTTTAACATACGATACAAAAGCTTGGCCCTTAACGTAAAAAATAATTCATAGACTCAGTGACACATCAAAGGAGCACCACTAGTAAGAACAAACAAGTTGATTAGGCGTTAACTAAAAAGAGAGGATATACTGGAAACAATCACAAAGGTGAATAGAAATGAGTAGGAATACGTAGGAATACAGAATAAATACAAATTGACTAGAATAACAACAGAATGCAAACTATCGACAGGTAAAAGAAAAGCCGGGTGACCATTAATAAGCTGCTACGATGACATTAGACAAATATAGATCCAGATTTAGAGGCCCAAAAGATCTAACAACGATGTTTCTTTATGATGTTTCCTAAATTAAGATAGTGCCGGGTAGGCAATTCTTCTTAAATTACAATAAATAAGATAACTTGCAGGTTTCTTCCATACTCAATAAAATATTTTAAGTTCCTGTACAATTTTAACCCAATTACAATTTTAATAACATGTCGAAACCCATGTGATATGTGATAAGCATATGAGTACGACAAAAGACTTGAATTAGTTCGTCCAGAAGCGATAAGCAACCTACTGAGAAACGTATTCAATCTAAATGTTATTAAAAAAATATTTTGAAAACAGGCTTTTGGAAAGATATTAAATTCCAATTACGAATAACTTTAATAAGTGGAGCTAAGCAAAGTTCTGTATAACTTTTAAAAATTTTCACCAACCTCCCTTTATCGTATTACAAAAAAATAATAATAACAATATTAAATGCTTTCTTATAATGTATTTATGTTACTATGTTTCACTGGCAGATAATCGCAGAATATATATGTCACAGTTATCCATATTTTAGGTTTCAAGTAAGACTATTTTAATAAAATTATTATACAGAATTGGATGGCAAACACAAAAGTAAAGAAATGCAAAAATATATTGCATAAAACTTTAAAACTACCATATCCCTAATACTGCAATTGTACAAAATGATCAATTATAGAAAAACCCTTGAATAAACAATTATTAAATAAAATAAAATAAATAGGCACAAACTTCCTTCCACGCAAGCTAGTGGGAACTTTATGAAATTGTTAATAATATCAAGTTTTCTTTTGCCATATCGTATACTTAGATAAATAAGCTACAACTACAAATTGCCCGTTAGAAAATTACACGCTATAAGTAAGCACTACGTAACATAAAATTCCTGCTGTAAAACCAGCATGTGTTTAAAATCAAATTAACCTTTTACGTATTCTACCACGCTATTTCTGAGTTGATCACATCAACAATAAATATTATATAATCACATTGTAGATGTGCAAAAGCAGTTTAAAATAAAACAATTTTAAGGTAAAAATGTTTCAGCCACTGATCCAGAATACGGGCATTAAGAGCATCTACATATTAAAAAATTAATGTAAGTAGCTTAATTGTATAACTAAGTAATTTATTAAATAATATCAACATCAAAAAAGTAATCAGTGTTTTTTGAAACCAAAAAAATTAAATAAAAAACGACATTATCTTTTTATAATGTTAATAATACAAGAAAATATATTTATGTAATCTATTTACCTGTAAACAATATATACTTATTTCACTGTTCTTTGAATAATGCAATATTTTCAATAAATCATTTGGCAAGTCTGTAAATCATCGAAAAAATCATCCCCATAAATTTGTTTTGGTTTAAGGAACCACTAGACGTCAAAACAGCCTTTAAATAACACCCCGAGAGTTTGGTATAAGCATTAATACGGGCCAAATGAACAAGAAACTAGACGCGCTCATACTAGAAATAAAACAGGTAAAAGAGGAAAATACGAAACTAAAAACCAAGTCGAGGAACAAAATGAGAGAATAGAAGCATTGGAAAGAGAAATAAGAGGGAAAAACCTAATAGTGAAAGGGATCGACGATGATGGTAACGAGAAGGAAGAGGAAACCAAGGAAAAAATATGCAAAATAATAGAAAAGATAGGAATAAACCTAGATAGAAATACTGAAGTAGATGAAATAAGAAGAATAGGAAAATTCACCAAAGGAAGAAAAAGACCAATATTAGTAAAACTGACGAAAGAATGTGCAACGAGGAGGATATTAAGAAATGCAAGAAACTTGAAAGGATCAGATGTATGGATAGACAAAAATTACACAAAAATGTGCAAGAACAAATAAGAAAATTAATACCATAGTTGAAAGAAACTACGGAAAAAGGACATACAGCATACTTAAGTTACAATAAACTAAAAATCATCAACAAGGCAAACCAGGAACTAATCAAAGAGAATCAAAACCCTAGTAAAAGAACACTAGCAGAGAGATCACTAGAAGGACAAAGTTTTGAGGAACAATTGAGAAAAATAACACGAACAACCAGGAAAAAAACTAATCAAAAAAGATAAGAAAACTGGACCGAAAAATAGAACAACGAACATAGCAAAGAAATGGAACACGGGACGGATTACGAATAAAGACGATAACTCAAAAAAGAATGCAAGGATAAATATAAGAAGTAAGGAAAATAAAAAAGGAAAACCGAAGACGAAAAGAAATATAATAAGAATGGGAACCTGAAACATTAAAGGATTAAATGGCAAAGAAGATGAGATAATTGAAGAGATGAAAAATCAAAAATTGGACTACCTCGGAATAACAGAAACAAAAAAGAAAAGTAAAGGAATACAAAAACTAAGAGAGGGATAAATGTTATTTTGGTCAGGAGTAGAAAGTACAGATTGGGCAGCAAGACAATAGCAGTTAGACTGATAGTCCAGATAAAGTAAAAAATATAAAGAAAGAAAAATACATAAACGAAAGGCTGTTAATATTAGAGCTTGATTGAGGGACAAACAAATATGCACATTAATAATAGCGTATGGACCTAATGATAATGTGAAAAAAGAAGAAAAAGATGAGTTCTACCAAATGCTACAATTAGAAATAGATAATGGAAATGAAAATACTATAATTATGGGAGACATGAATGGAAGAGTAGGTAACAATAACGAAAACATCTAAAGGTATATGGCACCATAGGGGAAAACAACAGTAAACAATAATGGTGAACGACTAACGCTGGCGAACACAATATTCAAACAAGACATACATAAATTTATCAGAGAAG
Organism: Sinelater perroti; assembly: GCA_036346155.1. NCBI lineage: Eukaryota > Metazoa > Arthropoda > Insecta > Coleoptera > Elateridae > Sinelater > Sinelater perroti. Next base: position 4,047,324 of record JARFIY010000276.1, read on the forward strand.
TAAAATCAAGAGGCGAAAAATCCATAATTGTCTACTACATAGTAATTAGAGAATATAGGAAAGTGGTTAAAGATGTAAAATTCCAAAAACATGCAGAAATTGGAAGCGACTATTACTTGGTACAGATGGAAGTTATAAAGAAAAAAGAAGAAACAAAACAAACCAAACGGAAAATAATAAAGGAAAAAATTAAAAGTTACAGATTAAAAGACGAAGAAACCAAAACGACATACCAGAACAACCAAAACAACTAACATACACACCAAAAAGAACAAATAGTGGACTCCAGAAATACAACAGAAAATAAAAGACAAAAAACAAAAATGAAGAAAGTATCTAAGGTCACAACAGGATGAAGACTATGACTCATATAAATTAAGTAATAATAATAAGTGAAAGAAGCAAAGATACAAACATGGGCAAATTTTGGTAAAAAAATGAAAGAACAATATTTTGAAAACCAGAAGCTATTCCACGGTACACTAAAACAGATCAGACGAAAGAAAGCACCGAGACTAGCTAACATAAAAGACAAAAAAAGGTAACATATTAACAGACGAGAAAGATATTATGGATAGATGAAAACAATACTTTGAGGAATTAACTGAAACAGGCATTGAACGAGAACGAGAAACATTACAAGTAGGAACCAATGAAAGAAGTGATATACAATTGATAAGAAAACAAGAAATTACGCAAGCTATTGACAAGCTAAAAACAGGGAAAGCAACGGGACAAGATGATATTACAGCAGAAATGCTAAAATACTGGGAGAAGAAGCAAGAACAGTGTTCAAGGGCCTGTTAAATAATATCATTAAAACAAAACAAATACCTCAATAATGGAACCTAGGTATAATACTACCGGAAGCACACAAGACTTAATATTCATATTAAGACAAGTAGGGGAAAAACTAGTAAGGAAAGGAAATACGGGAACTTTGTGCAATTATAGCCGTATCATCAGCGAACATGGCTAGTGTAGAGGGAATTTCTGTTGGGATATCGTGAACATACAGATTAAAAAGCGTGGGTCCTAAGATACTACCCTGCGAGACTCCCGCCTCTATAGATTTTAAGCTAGATAAGGTTGAGTTCACTCTGACTTGGAATGGTCTGTTGTTGAGAAAGGATTGAATAGTTTTAATTAGGTAGAGTGGAATTTCTATAATTAGCAATTTGTAGAGAAGTCCATCATGCCAAACTTTATCGAATACAACGACTGTATATTGTTTGTTCTCAAATCCTCTTTCTATTGTTTCAGTTATCCTAAGCAGTTGATGTGAGGTTGAGTGAGCAGCTCTAAATCCAAATTGATGAGGGGGAACAATTTCTTTTTGCTGGAAGTTATCTTGTAATCGGGTAAGTATTACCTTTTCCAAGAGCTTGGCCAAGGTTGGCAGGAGACTAATGGGTCTGTAACTATCCAGATTTTCCTTGGGTTTACCAGCTTTATAGATGGGTAGAATTATCGCGGTTTTCCTTGAAGTCGGAAAGTGTCCAATGCGTAGACAAGCATTAAAGATTGATGTTAAATATACTAGTGCCTTAGTTGAAAGGTTAAAGCCAGGGAATTTGCGCTTAGGTAGTACTTCGATGAGAGATTTAATTTCTTCAGGGGAGGTTGGGACTATTTCATCATTAGCTTGTGAATTTAGATTATCAATTGCGCTTTTCACTTGGGTTTCGATGAGTTCATCATGTGCCTCATTATTTGGGGTGAACATTTGTTCGAGATGTGTTGATAGTATATCCGCTTTTTCTTCTTTAGTGGAGTATTTGTTGTTACGTGAACCCATTGGATAAATTACGTTCGCTTGTTTAAGGATCCTTTTGGTGGCGAGCCACCTGGAGGGGTCACCCGGTTGTATTGCTTCGAGATAGGAATTGTATTTCTGTGTCTAGTTCGTGCTTAACTATATGACAGTGTTGGTTATACAAGGTTTTGAGGTAAGGGAGTCGGGTTCTCTGCCATTCCCTTCTATATCTATTCTTTTTTTATTAGGTCCAGTATATAAATGGGTGTTCTCATATTATCTGGTGCTTTTCTATGTCTCCAATGTGTAGTTGATTCTTGTATACTTTCTTGTAAGACCATAGTAAATTTTAAAACAGCATCGTCAATCTCCGAGCGTAGATTTAGAGGTCCCGTCAGTTTCATCTTTTGGTTGAAAGTAGTTTCGAACGTGCTCCAGTCTGTTTTGCCACAAGTTAGTCTAGGCGCAGGAGGTATATTTTGAGGTATGCTTTGAAAGTTAATGACGACTGGAAGATGGTCGGAATCGAGTTCGGTATGTACTGTTTGGTACATAGGGGTCAGAATATTTTTCTACAATATAACATCTAAGATGTCGGGTTGGTGATCCGGCCGATACGGGTAGTAAGTATATTCATCCGGGGCAGGTAAATTGATGCCGTGGTCAGCCACTATGTTATATAGTTTGATTCCATCCGGGTGGGTTGCTCTACATCCCCAGATGGTCTTTTTTTGCGTTTAAGTCACCAAGAACTAGAGTGGGCTCTTCATGGTCGAATAATTTACTAATTTCACCTTCAAACAGTCGTTTGTTTGGCGGTTTGTAGGCAGAAATAATAAATAATGGGATATTATTTTGAACGGAGAGTTTGATAGCAACAGCTTCAATTTTGTGTAGATCTTCTAAAAGAAGGAGGTGATGTCTAAGTTTCTTTTTAATTATTATTGCTACACCCCCTGATGCGATCACTGCTTCTCTATCTTTCCGATATACATAGTATCCCGGAATTCTAATCCTTTCTGTGCTAACGAAGTGAGTCTCGGTAATACACGCAATATCAACGTTGTGCCTTATTAAGAATTGGATAAAGATTGATCGTTGGGATTTGAGACCATTGGCGTCCCAATTGGTCAAAGTTATATTATTTATTAGTGGGGAACTATTTAGATCCATTTGTTAATAATGTAGAAAGTAGTGTTGTTATAAGAGGCGTTAATTTGTCTAAGTGTGGGATTAAGAACTTCACAATTTTCTGGACTATATTTGTTATGAGATCAGTTGATGCTTGCTGGTCCCTTGTGGGATTGGCGTTTAACTTGAGGGTGGGACCACTAGAGGGTTGCGGCTCATTTCTCTGGGTTTCTTGTCTAGTTTGTACTGTTTGAGAGTATGTTCTATTATTTGTTCTAAGGCTTGAATTTCTCGTTTGATTTTGTCGTACTTATACAAAATAACTACAACCTTTATAGTTAGCCGGATGCTTTTCTAATCAGTTCACACATTGAGGGTCGACTCCAGGTCGTTTGGGGCAATCACTAAAGAGATTATTGCCAGTACACTTAACACAGCGTGCTTTGGAATGGCAATAATTACGAGTATGGCCATATAATTGGCAACGTTTACATGGAGTAATTTCTTTAGATTTTTTCGTAGCTCCACTTCTACAATACAGTGGAACAGTTTTGTTAAATTGAAAATTTCCTTCCCCTCTTGGGTGTCGCTAAGATCGACTGCGCAAAGTGGGATCGGATATCTATCCTTATTGTAGAATCTCGCTGCTTTTTGTACAGGGTACTTTAGCGTAGTTAATTCCTGTTGTGTTTCATTTTCTGTGAGAGAAACAGGGAGATTTCGAATAATTACAGATAAATTATTTACTTCAGGGTTTTTGAACGTGTGGTAGCTTAAATTATTATCGGTATAATGCTTAGTCATTACCCGATAATCGTCAATGCTAGATAGATTTACTCTTAACTGCTTGTTTCGAATTACTGTGGAGAATTCTTTCGTGGCCTTTTCCTTGAGATCAAAAATGATTTCTTGGAAGTTCAATTTATCCGCATTGTGAAGGTAAATTGGCGGGATTTTGATTTGTTTTTCTTTATCTTTGTTATCTTCAGGTTGTTGCGAAGTAGATTCAGATGTTTCCATAGAGTTTATTGCTGCGGCGAGTTTTCCTTGATAAATTATTTTATTAGCATTCTCGATTTGTTTTTCAGTACTAAGAAATTTAATTTTGGCTATTAATGTTTCGGGTTCAAATAAATACTTTTTATTTGGTTCAGTTACAGGTGGAGATAGTTCTGAACTGTTTCGTTTACTCATCTTGATAGGGAACCCCTCCGCAGGGATTCTTGAAGCTGATGGGTATGATTAGCGATCAGAACGTACTTAATTTATGATATACGTTAAAATAGGAATACAGAGGTTGAGGGGGATAACCTCGTGGTTATCACTCTCGATAACGTTGCACTTGCACAGTCTAGCACTTGTTTACGCTTCGAAAGCCAAATAACGAATCTGTCGGATCTTTATATATGTAGATATTGAGCCTTTTTGTTTTTCATTATTTTTTGTTTCAAATCTTCAAGATTTAATATTATAGCATCTTCTCATTTTCATCGTTATTTACCATACTCATCTCTCTGATACTGTCATATTAAGTTTAAGGCGAGAATTTTATCTACTTATTCTTTCTATTTCTCTTTAGCAAATAAAATTAATTTTCATTATCTTGATATGATTGTTCTCCACCGAGCACATATTCTTCACCATCATATGAACTGTTTCTTTTAATTCGTTGTTTTTCTATCTGTTCTAAAATCTTTGTTTATACGCTTTTTTATTTTCTCTTACTTTGCTTATCACATTATTGAATTTAGTCATCAAAATTTTTGATTCTTTCACCCGTATTATATTTTTGTCTATTTTGAGTCCTAACTGCCCTTCTAATTTTATAAAAAAAAAACAGTTTATTTCATTCGCTTTTTCTAATTATTGTTTTTTGTTTGTTTTTATCCACGGTTAAGCTATCGCTATTGTATTTTCGGTGTTTTATTTCTTTTTGCTGGGGTTTGGCATTGCAATTTTAGTATTTGTTTTGAAATCTCTAGCATACAACTTCATAACTGTACTTGCAATTAAGTCGCTTGGTAAAATCAATTTTAGATTTAATGCATCTAAACTCCTAAATTACATGTTTTCATCTGTCAACGTTCTTAAAATATTAATTTAAAACAAAAGTAATAATTCGCTTTACATCTTAATGCCCTTTGAAGCGAATTTATTTAATACCTACCAAAAGTAACAGTAACGTAACAAAGAAAATATAAATTTGTAATACGAAGAAATAAAGCAGAAAAATAATAGCAGAATTTGAACGACTGTTCACTAAACTGCAAAGTTCGAGGCCAGTAGTAATCTAAAAGAAAACGTTGCTCACATTTAGAATTTATCCTACTAAATTTTATCTTCTTCTTATTGAGAATCACTTGAACTTTGTTTCAAGCAGCACTGCAGCATCATTTTCTTTAGAGTATCCTTGTTTCTTGTGCCAGTCTATACAAGCCCTTTACTGAACAGTTGCTGCATTCTTCTAGATCAATTATTGGATTTCCATAAAAAGCTTACCTTCAGTTAACTAAAGCCTCACACTTTAATAAGATGTAGTTAGTCTTCTCTGTTTCCCTGCCGCATTGTCTACAGCCCAGATCTCAATTCTACAACCTTATTTTGTTGAGATGTCCTCTAAGAAAACAATGCACCGTAAGAAGGCCTGTAATAGTTCGTAACTAATCCTTCTTACAATTCTTCAGTTAGTTTACGAGATGGTCTTTTTTATGAAGGTTTCTATACGTCTTTCTCCCAGTACATATGCTCAGTTTTTTTATGTTTCTTCCTGACACACTCTCACCTAAATTCATATCGCACCTTTAGGTACTTACAAAGCCAATTCAGGACCTATGGTGATAATAATCCTTCATGTACAAACTCAGCAGCTTTCTGGTCCATAATTCCGCAGTGCCCTGGTACCCACAACAGAATTAATTTGTTGCGGTTTGAGCCCTGAATTCTTAACACCATTCCTATACCAGCCTGGATGTTACCTTCGACCTCTTTAGTTCTTTAGCACCTTCAAGGATGCCCGACTGTCTTTAAGTATATTGATTCGGTTATTTCGATAAGCTCTCAAATTATTTTACGTGGCTTAATGCAGTATATCAAATATTTCCGCTTGAAAAACGGATGTGGTGTATATCCAATTTTAGACCCCATGTTTTCCAGGAACTCGTCTTGGCTAACACTAATCTCGCTTCCGCCTTCATTTTAATTGTTTGATTTCGGGCGAGTATTGAATCTAAAATCACTTAGGTATTTTACCTTATAATTTTATTTCTACACCTCGAAGCCTAAGAGGTTCTTCTAAGTTTCTTTCTTTTGTAAATGCTGCTATGATAAATTTTGAAGGACATATTAATTCCTTCTGCATTTGTCCAGCATGTAATCAGATTTAGAACCCTAAGTGTATTGTCAAATATGATCAAGTTATCTGTATATCTCAGTGCTCTGTATCCGTTCCATTTCAGTGTCTTTAACAGCTCGTCCATTGCAAGCTTCCATAGTAGAGGAGACAGAACTCCTGCCTGCATCGAGTCATTTACTTGTAAACGCTCTAGTAATTAAATTTAGAGGTATATTTTCATACACTCTCAATATTCAAAATGACAGCTAAAACTACCTCTTTGTTTTCTGCACCATTCTCTATTCTGCTAACAAGTTCTGTGGATATCCCTGTATTAAATGCATACCTGTGTCTTGATGTAGAGGTCGAGTAACTAATACACCATTGCTGATAGGCCTGTCAATTAAAAGTAGTTTTTATAGAGTTTTCAATATAAAATACATCAAACTAAATGGTTTTAGAGCTGTGGCATCATCCTGTTCTAACTTTCCAAGTTTTGGTATAAAAGTAACTAATTAATCTCCAGTATCACAGTGTATATATATACATCGGTACAAGACTTGTCCTAAGTATATAGCACATCCTATAGTACAGAAGATCACGTCCCTTTTGCAACAGAGTAGGATAAATGTCGTCAGGTCCTGGTAATTTATAAGATTGGAATGAGTTAGTTTCCCGTGTTATTTTGTCTGTATCTGTTACTTTCTTTGCATCCAATGAGTATGGAGAAAAAGAAGATCCACACCTACAGAGATCTTGCACAGATGTAAGGATAACTAATCTGGGTGCCGGGTACTCATTGAGAAACCCACAATTAAACTATAGAATTTGAGTTAGCAAACTTTGTAAAATAAGGCTGTAGATATTTTGAAACCTGTAGACTGTCCAAGTTATGTAATGCATGTAAGGCAAAGATTTAATTAAATTTTAAATGATGTTTGGTTCAAAATAATATAAACAGGAAATGGGAGGATATATGATTAACTTTGAATATACTGCTCGAGGCTGAAAACTTTATTTTTTTATCTAAAAACCTTTTTCGCCAAGGTGTTTTTTAATTTTATTTTAATTTTGATATAAACTACTCTTTCGTCCATCAAATTATATATTATACTATCTAATTAACCTACGTAGAAAAAGCATAAAAAATAGGAGTACTGGGCTTAAGAAAATTTGTGTACTTACCGTATTTTTATAATTTCCTTGTCTTCATTCGTTAGGGTTCAATAAGAGTCATATTATTCATTGATAGAGATAAAAATAAGCTTTTATTTTGGATATAAAACGTTCAATCATACTTAATACAAGAGAACACCTAGCTATTATAGAGTAATTAATTTGAAGATGAGCATGACCAAATCTTTTTGTTACTAGTTGGTAAGCAACAACTGTAATGTAGACGACCTAACTATTCTGTTTAGTAAGTAAAATCATGTTTTCATTATTTTGTAGTCCCAAACTTTTCAGAATGTTCAGTAAAGGAAAGTTCAAATTGCTCTCTTTTACTTCACTTCGAAAAAAAACCTCTACCCAATGTAAGCACCACCTGTCAGTGGTCAGAAGAATAACCTGTGTACTGAAGTCTCCTGATCTTGGTTTCAAAAACTTGTTTTAAATCGATATGTGTAAACACTTTTCTACCTGTTGAAGACTGTCTAAGTGTTGGTGAAATATGAGGACAACACAGCAGATTGTGCCTTGGAGGTCTAAGTCTAACTTGTCTAACAAGACCCATATTTGGTTTCGTGGTCTTAAGTTTATGATTGAAGCCAAGTTTAAAAACGTGATTGAAGGGATTATTCTTAAAAATGAAACAAAATATTACCTCTTTCATTGTTCAGAACTTAGAAACAGATTGGTTACTAAATTTCACATTTAGTTGACTTATAACTAACTACTGAGGGATCTGAAAATGTTGCTGTTAAATTGATGCACCTTATTAAACATTAATATTATGCAAAAAATAATTACTTATTAATATTGACCCAAAGAAATTCAAACTGGCAGGGTTGAACCTTTTCCCACACAGTAAGCGTTGTCTACAAATAGCGGAAAAAGCAGTTCGCTCACCTCTTTCATTTAATGATAAACATCCCTGGATTTTGGCTAATCATGGACACTTAATTTTGTTATCAACCATTACAATTTGTTGTATTTGTTAGGCTTACGTTACATTCATTTTAGATTGTGTTTGGCCGTTCTTTAATAAAATCTGAAATACCGTGCTCTATGCTGAAAGCCCAAATTGATCAATCAATCATGGATAAGTTACCTAAGTTCAATATAAAGGTATCTATTTAAACAAGCAGGTACTGGTTATGCTGGCTTGTTTATGATTAAACAGTGCAGAGCTGTCCAAGGTTTATCTGTATGCTTGTTTGCATGTCTACTAAGCCTTTATTGATACTTTTCTTGGACCCCTTTATTCGCTCCGTTATAACATTATGTGGTTATAACGCCAAAGAAGCTAAAATATTTAAAAAAAATTTCCTTCAATTACAAGTTTTAGAATTATTTTGTATCTAAAGATTTAATTTAACTTACTGAATGCACCAGATTTTGGTAGTATCTAGGATACTATGGTTAAGACTTTTAAGGTTTTCGTGAAAAGAAGGCCGTCTTAACACCTTAGGTATAACCCTAGAAATGCTGAAATAAACGGCCGAAATGGGTCTTAAACTGTTACATAGAGGGTTCGATTACTTTAGAAAATACACAAAAATACCCAAGACTCGCGAAGTAGTAATACCATTACACAACGGAGGGGATAGAAAAAAGCTGTAAAAATTATAAAGAAATTTCACTTCTAAGTGTGCCAAGAAGGTTATATGAAAGAGTATTGGGGAGGGGGTCCAAGTAAATAGTTCAATCACAACTAGATGACACTCAGAGCAGATTTAGACAGAGACACAGTATGAAAGACCATATTCTTACACTCAGGCAATTAAGTAGCAGATAAAGTACAATGTAGTAGCTTTATACATGCTTTATAGACCTCATAAAGGCCTTTGGCAAAGTATCAAGAGAAGCAATATGGAACAACCTCCAAAACAAAAATGTGGAAAAAGGCATGATAGTAGCAATCATAAACTTCTACATAGATAAAATTACCGGAATGTTTGACAAGGAGGAGTCCTCAGTCCACTGTTATTTATCATACTAATAAACAATATAATAGAAGATTGTAGACCATGAATGAGGAAAGTCACAAATGGGCTATAAGAATATGCAACCGGTAATGATACGGGAATGTGCGTTCGCGAATAGTCCTGTTTGCAGGGACTGAACTTGCTTTGCATAGTCACTTACAAGTCTGGCGTGAGGTATTAAAATCAAAGAACATGAGAATTAACCTAAATAAATCAAAGATAATGGTAATAACCCAACAGGAGATACAGACGAACATCTTGCTGAACAATGAACAATTTTAAATACCTATAATCGATAATTGATAGCTAAGATACACGTAAAGCTAACATAAACAATAAAATTAATGCCCCAGCAAAACTATATCAAGCAGATTTATTAATAAAAAGGAAATCACAAAGAAAACAAAGTTGTCAATATGCGAATCTGTATACGTACCAACAGTGACCTATGGAACTGAATTGTGAGCGACTACAAAAAGACAAGTAGACAGAATACAGGATATAGAAATGAAGTTCCTGTGAAGCATAGAAGGAACTATAAAAACAGATAAAATACAAAACACGGAAATCAGGACATTAGTAGTGTCTATACGGGAAAAATTAAAGGTTAATTCAGATGGGAGGACACTTAAACAGCATGGCCAATAAAAAACAAGTAAAAAGATATGGAAAACTAGGGGAAGACGCCAGCTAAAACATGGAATAAAAAAATTAGTAAAGTGTTGCTGAAGAAAGGAAAAACATGGCGGTAGGCGAAAGAAATAGCGAAGAATAGGAAGAAAGTTTAATAAAGCCGAGCTGGAAAATTACGACAAAACACCAATCCTTGACACTTATAAATAACAAGAGGATCTGACTATGCATGTAAATATATTAACACTTTAGGAGATAACAATGTTCTTCCATGGGATTAAAATAGTTTCTTTCACATGATGAACCTAATTATATGGATTATTTAACTGCTGCATACTTTCTTAATGGAAATGCTTGGTTGGCTTCTTTGGAATTTTGGCTTGTAGAATATCTAATGCTCAAGACCCTTCTAAATTTATATTAAGGTACTACTTATATTTAGTTAATTGATACTAATGAACAATTTGTCATGATAACAGACTATTTCATAAACACAACCCTGCCCATGTAAGTCCTGATTTCCATCCTACCTCCTAATACCAGAGTGGAAATCAGGTCCCAACCTAAATCTCCTATATAATACATCGAATATTGTCCATTCTCTATCCGAAGTCCAACTTGCCGAAACATAGTGGCAAGCGCGGCGTTTTAAACCCAATATAACCTTCATTTTAGATATTAGCTTCCAAAATTAAACACACTGGTAGAGTCGTCATGACTCCAACTCAGAAATCAGGTCTAAATATTAATACTTCGAAATGTCATGCTCTATGGATTCTAGAGGGGCGTTAAACTCAATATAAACATTAAAACAAAAGAAATCATGAGCTAGCAATTTATAACTGTAGATCATTGTTAATTGATGTACAGTTATTTGACTTGAAAATGAAGCTCAAAAGATCAAGTGGGACATAATCGATTTGAAAACATGAAAACTTCATTACACTACAATCAGGAAAGTCAAGGAGGCATCAAATTTCTAGTGTGCGAAAAACTTGTTGCAAACAATTAATTTCAAAGGAATAAGATAGGGTTGTATAGATAATTATACGAATAAACAATTATTATAAAATAAAATGTTTCAGATACATGCACCTACATTGATTCAATAAGATGAGAATGTTCAGTCATTCTATGCAGATGTAAGTGTAAGAAATGATATAAAATGTGACCATGACGTGATAATCGGTAATTGTAATGCCATTCTAGGGAAACTGAAAGAAGAGGACATAGTTTACGCAGGAAAATACAGATAAGATAAAAAATCCAAGATGAAATATGCTTGTAGAGTTTTTAAAAAAATAACTATATGCCATGAACATATTTTTCAATAAAAAGATGCAGCAAAAGTGGACCTGAATAAATCCAGTCGACCTGACAAAGAATGAGATAAGCTCTTCAAAATCAATAATATAATATGTAACGACCCTAAACACATTTAACACTGAAAACGACTATCTCTTAGTAAGATTGAAAGAAGTTTAAAAAGAAGACGAATAATACCAAGACAAAAACTGAAAAAAACAATAAATGCATATATAGTAAAAAATACAAATAAAAGTACAAAGAAAACCTAGAAAAAGCAATAGCAAATATACAAAAATAAAAGATGATCCAAATAAATTGTCTCAGCATTTAACTACCACAATAATAAACAAGTACGGACGTGGAACTTTGGTCCTACATATGTCCAGGAATTCTATAGATAAACAATAATTTGCGGCTATTTCCGGTCAGGCTGATATTTCGCGTCTGGACTTGACTTATGGTCTTTAGTTGAAAACTGAAAACGTTATTTCTCTATCACAGATCAAAAATTATAAGGGGTGACAGATGTCAGATATGACAGAAATAGAAGCTGGTCTCCAGCTTGGAAGCTGCCTTGATCAAAAGTTTAAAAATAAAAGGACGGACAGACAGACGACATTACTCCCTACATAAGGCTTCTCATTTTAATGTATAAAAGCCTAAAACGGCAAATGATATCACAAAAATAATAGAAGAAATTAAATTGAAAATAGAAAACAAGCGAAGACTATACACACTAAATACGAAACTGAAGAATATTGATTATCTAAAAGGACGCATGTAGAATGATTAGAAAAGTCATAAATGATACAATAATATTAAACATGATAAAAGAAGTAGAAGATAATCTACTCCCCATGTTAAAGAACCTATTCAAACGAATACCTAGAAAAGGGGGAAATTTCAGAAATATGGAACAACGCCTTAGTGATCTTACTTTTCCAGAAAAGAGATCTAATTAGATTAAAAAATTACCGTCAAATCAGTTTATTGTCACACCTATATAAGCTGCCAACAGAAATTGTTATAAACAAATTAACATTAAGATTGAAACTGTATCAATCAGTCAAACAGATAGCATTCTGAAGAGGGTTTAGCATAATCTATTAAGAATAAAAATATTGCTAGAAAAACCAAAAGAGTACAATCCTGAGCTATACATGCCTTTGTTGATTATGAAAAGGTGTTCGACTCTAAAGGATATTGGGCCATCATTGAGAAATACTATACTATTAAAGAATAACAATGGTAGAAGTATATGAAAAAACAAAATAATTTCCAATTGAAAGAAATATAAGACCAAGGATATAGTATCTATGAGGCCTTAGAAGGAGTTTTTAAGAAACTAGATTAAACAAAAAAGAAATCAAAACTTTAAACCATCTAAAATTCACGGGTGATTTTATCATGTTTTAAAAATAATATTAACAGAACTGGAATCAACATCGAGTACAGTAGTCCTGAAAGTCAACCTGAACAAAACGAAGCTAATGTCCTCTGAAGAATTAGAAATAACAATAAGAGGATCTAGGATAGAAAATATTACAACATATACAGATCTAGGACAAACTATATCAAAAGGTAAAGAAAACAAAAAAGTAGAAATACATAGGTTGGCCTGAGTACCATTCACAAAATTAAAGCATGTATTAAAAAACGAAGATATGGAAAAAGAAATAAAAAAAAAGGAAAATAGTGATACAAGGAATTTACGAGGAAAAAGATGAGTCAAGCCTAATACTATACGAGAAGGTTAAGATATTGATGAGGGAAATGGGTATTACGATTAATATGGAACAGGAAATTGAAGAAATAAGAAGATTAGGAAAAAAGAGGTAAACAAGAAGGGAACCAGGCCCATATTCGTAGAATTCGGATCTCTGAGAAAAAAGAATGAGGTAATGAAAAACAAGAGAAACTTATAGAATGTAAAAGTATGGATCATGGATGACTACCCAAAAACAATACTAGAAGAGCGCAAGGAACCGTTGAAGCACATGAAAAAAGCTAGAGAAGATCATAGGGCTAATATAACATACAACAAATTAATTATTAATTGCGAATCCTATACTTTGGAACAGTTAACACAGTCACAGAACTAGAGGGAGGAGGTAACAGACAAGGAAGACCTGACAAACATAGAAGAAGAGAAAGGGGGTAAAAAAAGAGGAAGATCCACGGACGAAGAAAATGTGAACACCTCTAAGGAAACAAGATTAACAGGTACAATCCCAAAAAGAAACAAATACTAGACACAAACATTACTGGCCCCATGCAAGAAAATAGAGGAAGGAAAAGCAAATGCAACAGATAGGGATATAAAGAGCAAATCTTCAACAGAAGACGACGCTATAAAAAAGGAAATGCAAAGAATCACAAATACCAAACGGAAACAACAGTTTCCAAAAAACTAGGAAAAATATCAAACTGGAAGGAAGAAACAATGACGACACGCAAAGAAATAGGACAAGGAAACAAATCCGAAAAAAATGAAGAACAAGAAGTAGCCAAGTCAAATAATCCAAAAAATAAATACGCAATAGAAGAACTAAAAATGGAAAATACAATCAAAATACCCCTACCCGCTGAAAGGATAGTACAAAGACTGAAAAAACTACAAATATATAAGGAACAAAAAATTAGGGGAAAGAAGCAGTCAAGACATGGAATCAAGAAAAGCAAGAATAAGAAAAACAGGAAGAACAATAAAAGGAAAATGTAGTAAAAATTGGAACTTGGAACTTAAGAACTATGTTAAGGCCAGGAAAACTGGCCCAAATAACAAAGGAAATGGAAAGATATGACTTAAATCTATTAGCAATTCAAGAAACTAGATGGAAAGAAAAAGGAGAGATTAATCAACAAAACGTCACAATGTTCTATTCAGGAGAGAAAAACAATGGAGAAATGGAATAGGATTCATAGTCGGAAAGAAATTAAATAATGCAATTATAGAATTTATACCAATCAACGGAAGAATAGCCTTACTAAAAATTAAAGGAAAACCGAACAACTTAACGATAATTAACTTATACGCACCTACAGAAGAAGCAGATGAGGAAGAAAAATAAAAACTATACGAAGAATCAGAGAACGTAACGGACAGCATCAAGAAGAGCGACTTCCTCATGATATTAATACAATGGTAGGCAAAGAATAATGTTTTACAGAAGTCGCAGGAAGATATACCATTCACGAGAAAACGAATGATAACGGAGTAAGACTACGCAACTATACGACAGCAGAGCATTTAGTGATAAGCAGCACAAGGTTTAAACACAAAAGGGAGCACAAAAAAACGTGGCTTATCCCAGGAAGGAATACAGGCAATCAAATAGAACACGTACTAGTTAGGAAGAGACAAGCAGCAAACATACAAGACGTCCGAACATATAGAGGAGCGAATGCGGACACGGATCATACGTTGCTGGTGGCAAAAACGAAGCAGAAAGTAATAAAAAATGGAAGGAGGGAGAACAAAAAAAGGCGATGGGATATAGGGAAACTAAAACATGAAGAAAATAGAAAGAAATATAAAGAAATACTGGAACAGGAACTAAGTCAAAAAGTATACAACGTAGAAAATGACGTGGATACAGAATGGGAGAATGTTAAGCTCTGTTCAAAAGAGACAGTCAGGAAAACAATAGGATATAAAAAAAAAACAAGAGAGACAAACAATGGCTTGACTAGGAATGTGTAAGAGAAACAAACATGAAAAGAGAGGCACGATTAAAGTAGATAAAGACAGGGAAAGGTGAGGATCATGAAAATTATAGGAAGCCAAGAGAGAGGCGGACAAAGTATTGAAGAACAAAAAAGAGTGGATAGACCAAAAAATAGAAGAGATAGAAATTAATAGAAATCGAAATAACACTAGAGATATGTATGAAAGCATAAGAAGGGGCCGAAGAAATAATCAAATTAAAAATAGAGGCGTGAAAGATAAAGATGGAAGACTACAAGTAGAAGGAGAAAAAGTAAAAGAAACTTGGAGACAACATTTCCAGAGTCTAATGTACACCCAAGAAGAGGAAGGAGAATTAAGAGAAAAGGGATACGATGTAAACGAACAAATAAAGGAAGAACCAAGTTTGGAGTAAGTGAAAGAAACGATTAAAAAGATAAAGAATGGAAAAACCCAGGGGTTGGATGAAGTGAATGGAGAAATGCTGAAATATGGAGGAATAGAACTACACAAAAGATTACACAACATAATAAAAAAAATCTAAGACTCCAAAATATGCAACCACTACAGAGGTATTGCTCTTTTAAACACGCTCTCAATGAACAAAGATAAGACATGGTAAATGAGATGCAAAAGAGGAGACATAGAAGATCAAACAGCATATAGGATAGGACAATATGAATTTAAGAAAGTGCAAGCATTACCATATTTAGGTACTGAGATAAATAATAAAAAAAGTAAAGTACAAGACATCAAAGACAGAATCCAAAAGGGAATCAAAATGTTTAACATATACAAGCCATTGCTAAAAGATCGTAAGCTTACAAAAGATACAAAAATAAGAATTTACAAGACATTAATAAGACCCACAGTTATATACGCAGCTGAAACAACGAGGTTAACAAAGAAGGATAAAGAACAACTAAGAATGTATGAAAGAAAGATCTTAAGAAGAATTCTGGGCCCAGTGAAAACAGGAGAAGACGAATATAAAGTGAGGATGAACAAAGAAATAGACAGCGAGTTAAAAAGTGAGGACATCATACGAGAAATTAAAGCACAAAGGATACGATGGTTGGGACATGTAATGAAAGCAAACAAAAATAGAATGATCAAGACAATAACTGAATGGGAACCAGAAACAACAAGACCAAGGGGGAAACCCAAAAATAGATGAAAAACGAAGTCCTAAAAGGGATGGAGGAAAAAGCCACAAATAGGCAGGAATGGAGAAAAATAATAGAAAAGGCCAAATCAGACCAGAACATTTGACATGATTATGTGTAATGATAAGCACGAATCCAGCTTAATAAAAAAGGATTGAAGAGCCCGAAAAGGGTGCCAATGATTCCCATAAGGAATTAAGGCAGATATTATTATTATTATTATTGAGAAACGAGAAGATCCTCCAGCTTCTTAGAACAAGGGTTTGGTATGTGTGTCTTCCCCATCATGATTTATGATGTGGAAACATGGACGATCATAAAACAAAATGCTAAAATTGCAAGTTACATAAAAAGCGATGGAATGATCAATGTTTGGGATCGCAATATGAGGCAAAAAAATAAACAAGTGACAGCTGTGGTTAAAAATGTGCCACAGTTGAAACGGGACCTCGCTGGTCATGTAAGAGCAAAAAACAACAGATGGAATGCCAAGATACTACAATGGAGAAGAAACAGATGAAGTCTAGTAACAAGATGGGTTGAGGACATCAAGAATTGCTACTTTAGAGTGATTTAAAGTAGCACAACATAGATAGATAGAAGGAAATAGAAGAAGAAATAGTCATATTTACCACACATAGATAAAATTCAAGTTACATAATTTTCAAATTATAATAATTTAGATTCCATTTTGACTTTACAATGATGTGGAAATAATAGGCATTCAGTAGAAATTGTACATTCTAATGCTAATGTCAAAAAAATGTTTAATACATTCAATTCAGTACGACTTACGAAAAAACCCACATAATGTTTAATGTTCTCTTTGTATATCTGACTGAAACAATCAACTGTTACATTAACTATGCATACTCTGTTTATTAGCACATTGGGTATAAATTAGAAAACTAAATTTTCTAAGAAATAAGTATAATTTTTACTCTTGAAGAGAGTCGCTGTTGTGTACCTGGTATGCTTTCTCCGCTCAACATATCAAGCGTATTTTTAACTCACGAATGTACAAGCTTGTAACTCCGTTGTAGCGTTCATCAATTTGTCTTGTTGATTAAACATTTTTGTTACCCCAGCAACCATTTTAAAAATCGTTAACCCTGCAAACAGTGATAAAGCTTCAGTTAAGTTAAAGCATGTAAAATTAATTAAATGCAAACCTGTTATTGGCCATTCTTGCATCCACACTAACACCATTCATATTTACACGAGAATAAGAGAACTGCTTTCCATGAACATCTTACTTCCTAATCCAAGAGAAAATGATATACCACATAAAATATCTGCACTATCTAGTTAAACATGCTCAAATTGCAAGTATTAAAACAGCTTAACTTTCATGAATTCAAATAAATTGGTCAACGATATAAGTATGATGACAATCCTATTGGGAAGTTATTAAAAAAAATACAGACACGAATATGAATATAAAATCTATTTTGATACCTACATAGCAATAAACTAAAAACAAATGTAAAATCTTTAAGTGGTCAAAGGTTTATCGGCTTTGAGAAACAACAAAGTTCAAACGATATCAATAAATATGATCACCTCTTTGTTATTAATAAATTAAAGATTTAGGTTGCAACAATTAAACATATATTTTATAGCCTTCTGTTGAGTAACAGATACATCATGCACTGCAATTACCATACAATAGTAAAAACAATATGCTGCAAACATTCAAATAATTACAAAATCTCTACTCCAATTATAATATACATGTCATTATTAAAGCCTTGATTGGTCCACGTACGTTTAGCAAGGAACGACATTTGTCTCGGAGTTCTTTGTTACCAGCTGCAGCAGGCTTCCACTTGCAGGACGATCCATCTTCGCTGTCCATTTTAGGAACAATTCCGCGATGAATTCCAAGGAAGTCCATGTAGAAAAGTCCGCGTTCGGCATCCATTTGCGGTTCATAGGTGTGTCTAACGTGATCGGCAAGATAGCAACGCAAGTGGCATCGGTAGGCAGACCGCTATTCTCCCCGGCCAAACTTTTGGTGAGGTGGTGCACGGCAGCTTTAGCGAGCCCGTAGCCGATCATACCTGGAGTTGCCTGAAGAGCTGCATTAGCACCGGTGAGCGTCAGCAAGCCTCCCTCCTTCAGATGGTTTGCTGCAATTGAGGCCGAAATCACCGAGCTCCACACGCTCTGGCGCCACATCAGATCACTGTTCTTCGCCAGATCTTTCTTGGCGTTTCCACCGGCCCAGCCGCCAGCAACGCAGATCACAGCATCCAACTTCGAGCCGTTGAGAGTGGAAGTAACAGAATTCAGAACCGCCTCTTCCTGCTGCGGCAAGGAGTCTCCGGCCACTACGATGTTGACATCAGCCTCGTCGTTCGCCCCCAGGTCGATGGAGCCCACCCACCAGTTGTTTGCTTTGAAATGGGACACGCACTTCGCTCCCAGGGCTCCACGGCCCCCGTAGACGATGACGCGGCCGGCAGACATGTCTAGTCAGAACGAGGTTGTCGAAGTGAATGTGCTTCGTCGAAAGGAGTCGAGGCCTGCTTCGCTTTCCCTCCGGCGGTCGGTCGGTATTTCACAACCACCTGTTGTGGTTAGTTTTTCTGCTTATTAAATCAACGATTTTGCTTGCGGCCTTGAACCGAAAACAGCGCTGCCAACGTTCATCTGGAAATTACTATTTCGTGAAACCAAAATGACCAAAGGGCTGTAAAGTAGCCAGGATTTGACAGCAATTTTAGTTCTGATCACATAAGATTTGCTTATAACTTGTATGCTTTTAATAACAATTTTCGTTACTTTTCTTCTGGCAAATCATTTAAGTAGTGTTCAATATAATTAGTAAAATTTAATGATATATATCTGGTGCAAATATTAAAAACATACCTGCAACATTTAATGCGAGTTAGCAACAAGTGTAGTATAAATAATACAAAAATAAGTAAATTGATGTATTCTTTGTATTTTGTAATCAAAAAAGGTTTTAAAAACTTTTTATTTTTCTGGTCTATGCGCTAATTAGCTCGTAAACGATTGCGCTTTACTGATATTCTTTTACATTATGTATTATTTATTTATTTATTTATTAATATTGTTTACAGTTTACATTTTTTTTTCAGTAAAAAACAACATATTTCGAATGGTTTGACATTACTTTTATAAAGAAACATATGCAATATATAAAAATATAGCAAATATACAATTAATTAATAACTTGACCTTGACAATTTAATATCTGTATTAGAACAAGTTACAATATCATGTTCTTAAGTATAAACTAATATCACATGGTGAAAGATGAATGATGATATAGATAAAAATTGATTTTTTTTTTCAATATACGTATAGAAACCATTTATTTTACTCTGTATAGAAAGAGCAATTTTCTTAAAAGTCAATGATATAGGGGAAAAATACATAAATTCTGGAGATCAAAGCTTACTGCGAAAGCTCATATGAAACAAAAAAATTTGACTTATATACCTTATAGGTACATGAAATATTGAATGAGTTAATACAATCAAAGTTGTTATTGATAATGTCATGTATCAGAATTAAATCAAAAAGTGGTCTTCAAACTACACATGTAAGAATATTGAGAGATCTCAATATACTTTCTTTATTAAATTTAGTTCTATAGTATCATCATTATCATTGACCTATATCATTCCGTTGCCGAATATAGGCCTCTCTAAGTATTCGCCATTGCTCTGTTTTTGCGTTTTCTGCAACCAATTATAATTGTATGTTCTTTGTAGTCGTCTGTCCACCAGAGTGGGGGTCATTCTTTATCTTTTCCTTGTTCTCTTTTTGATCCCTCTGGAATCTTCGGTTCCTGTGATATGTCCAGCCCACGATAACTTTAGTTTCCGCTTACATCCATGTTTCTGCTGTTGAGGGTAGTTCGGGGAGTATATTTTGGTTTGTATTCAGCCTTTGCTTAATTTTGCTTTGTAGAATGCCTCTTCCTTTTTCAAATACAGCCCAATCTAATTTTATCCTTCTCTAGTGTAATAAGTTGTCTAAAATGAATATAACTGCCAACTATTTCTATAGTTTCGATCTTCAACTGTATGTGTATCCTTTGTTCCACCAATTAATCCGATTTATTTTACTTTTTTACTTATATTTGTTAACATATTTTATAAATCCTGTAGGTTGTCAGATATTAGTAGGATGCCATTTGCAGATCATAAATGGTTTAATCTTTCTCCGTCGATGTTTAGCCTCTTTGCTTCTCATGCACGGTTTTTCAACGCGTCTTGTAGACATAATGTAAATAATTTAGAAGAAATTGTGTTACCTTGTCTTATACCACGTTTAATTTTTATCATTTTGCTATTGCTTTGTAAATTTTGATAGAGATTTTTATTAACTCAGTGTATCTGGAATCAACTTTACTATTTTATTATACGTCTAATGCTTTTTCGTAATCTATGAAGGTGAGACCCAAAATTTTGGATTAGGTTTTGTACTACTTGCAAGTGATTTTGAGTACTGCAACCACTACCAAAATACATCTGCTGTGGTAGTTGATAGATGTCCATTGTGTTGGCCAGTCTATTCGTTATATTTTTATAAACATTTTGATAATTGGTCTGTAATTTTCTAATCTGGTTTTGTTACCTTTCTTAAACAATAATATTATAAGCGCGTTGTCATAATATCGCAGTAGTTTTTCTTCTTACCGATATTGATTGAACAATATTTTTAATTTTCTTGTATCTGTTTTAGTGCTTTCTCTATTTCATATATTTCAATTATAAGAATATCTTCTGAATTCATATTTGTTATTTTTCGTTCTACGTCTTTGATATTTGTTCGCATTCTTCCTCTGTAGACTTCTTTGTAGAATTATTCTACTCTTTCAAAAATCCTATTTTGGTCTATAATTAAGACGTCGTTTGCATCTTTTAATGATGTAGTTATAGCTCCTAATATTTTTCCTTTTGTCACTGTTCGTTCTTCTTCAAGTGCTTCTTCGACATTCATTCCATGTCACTTTTTTATATTTTTTATTTCTCTGCCTGTTGTTTTTTTTTTAATCATGCAATTATATATTTGCCCGCAAAAAGGCATCTTTGGCGACCTAGACCGACAATTTTTCACCCACCTTTCTTCAGATTTTTACTGGATAGGAACTTGGAACAATTTATTTACAGATGACAAGAATGGAATAAGGTGACCTTACGAAAGTAAGATATGCAAAAAGATCCTGAAGATAGGCAACCACACGTACGCTCAAAGCTCAGCCACGCCACATGTCATGTCAGCTGCCTTTGTTTACTTTCTGTTCAAATGTATAGTAGTCAGTACTAAATAAAATAAATACAGGAAGCTACCTCAGGTTAGCGAGAAATAAAATAGTCATCATTATCAAATATACAAGTATTAAATTTACGAAAATTAAAAATCAGAACAAAAGAAAACCGTATAACTTCAAACAAGAAAGAATGCGAAGTAGAATTAAGTAAAAAACTAATTAAAGTAACAATAAAAGATAAAAGTGAGGAAGAATAAAATCAAAAAATAACTTCACTGAAAGACAAAAAGAAGCAGGACACACAGAGATATCAAGATTTTCAGTAATACAAAGACGTTGAAGAAAGAAAAAGAAAATTTACTACAAACAAGAAAATCTAGAAGTTCTTAAAGAACCTAATAAAACAACAGGAAGAGAAATAAAAAATATAAAAAAGTGACATGGAATGAATGTCGAAGAAGCAATTGGAAATGGAGAAAAACAAACAGCTACAAAAGAAAAAATATATATCATCGTACGATTATATATTTATGTTGTGTTATGATAGTCGTACTAACTTGTCCACGTCCACTTGTTTTTATCTTTTTTTAAAAGAAAGTGTGTACATCATACCTTTGGTGTTGTCCTAGAAAATTTATCAACGTGCCACCTCCTTCATTTATTTTTTTGTATCCCATGTTTAGCGATACTTTCTTCTTCTTATAGTTTTCGTCATACCTTCGCATTGAAATTTGCTATGGTTAGTACATATTTTATAAGATTTTTCATAATGCATTCATTTATTTTTTCGTACAATTTCTGTAATTTTTCATCATGGTAATTGTTGGTAAGTACATAAACCCATATTATTCATAAAGGTATAAAGGAAGAAATAAAAAATAGCAGGTAATAGAGGCAGAACAACAACAGTATGGGAAGAATATTTTAAAAAATTTCTTAACTGAAAGTCAAGCACAGAAAGAGTTAATAGTAAATGATATTGATAGAATAGAGCTCTAAGAACCAACTTATAAAGAAGTCTTCTTCTTTTTCTTCCTTGCAGTTATGTCCCATTTATTTTGGGGTCGGCCCTTCTAGTCCTTTTTTGCCATTCTGGATGTATTTGAATCATCTCAGGTTTTAAACCTTTCGCCTTTATATCTTTTTTAATGGTCCCAATCCAGGTCGTCAGCGGACGCCCTGGTTTTATTTTTAGTTATCGTACCTCCATGACTGTTCTAATCATATCAGGATCTCTGCGCATACCATATCCGTAGCAACGCAGGCGATTTTCTGATAATTTATCTACTATATTCGCGACTTTAAATGTTTCTCGGATATATTCGTTTCAAACCCTGTCTTTACGAGTTGCTCCCCCGACCATCGTAGCATCTTTATTTTCTCCACGTGGAACTTCTGTTTATCTGTTTTGCGCATTGCTCAGCATTCTGATCCGTATACTAAAGCTGATCTAATTGCTGTTTTATGTACATTTCCTTTGACCTGTATGGGAATCTTTGTATCGCATATAACTCCAGATAGAGATCTCCATATAAGCTGCCCTGTTGCTATACGGTTCTTTATGTCTTCACACGTTGTAGCTGTTAATTTTACTACTGATCTAAGGTATTTGGAGTGGTCTACTGTGACGAGGGGTGTGACTCCAAAATACAGCGAGCGCATTTCGTTACGTTGACCAGAAAAGTTGCAGTACGTATATTCTGTTTTCGTTCTAGCGCAGTGCACCATGCATTTAGGTCAGCTTGTATTTCCTGCTGTGACTCAGTTACAAGTACTATATCGTCGGCGTATAACAGAGTCCAAGGTGTTGGTTTCTGGAGTTCAGCCGTGACGTAGTTTATAACAAATTAAACAGCAAAGGACTCAAAGTAGATCCATGGTGCACCCCAACTTTTACCTAGAAATTTTTACCGGTACCTGTCGGGTTTACCACTCTAGTTTTCATATTGTTGTACATATCTTGGAGAATGTGGATGTAATATTCTGGTACTGACTGTGTGCGAAGATCTTGTCATACAAGTTGTCTTGGTACTTGCTCAAAAACTTTTTCGAGGTCTATAAAAACGAAATGCAGGTCAATCCTGAGGGCTTTATACTCTTCCATAAAAATTTTGATTGTATGAATGCTATCCAACCCCACTTGTAAATCCACAATGGGTGGGCGTAGTATTAGTCAATTTATTTATTCTTTTAACTATTACACTTTCGAATATTTTTAAAACATGGGAAGTGAGTTGAACGGGATAAGATCATTGAGTTTCTAGGCCTCCGGCGTTTTACCTCCATTCAGAGTGAAGTTAAAGAGGTTGGTGACTCATAAATGCTTGCATCTCAACTTCTTTTTAGGATTTCTGAAGGTATTTGATCAGGCCCAGTAGCTGTGCCGTTTTTGGCTAGTTTTATGATTATCTCCTCTAGGCGGCCTTGAACAGATAGTAGGCAAGGGAGTGGCTCTTGAGGAAATTCTTCATTCAACAGATTTTTATAATATTCGTACCACATTTCTTTTACGTCGTCATCAGATGTTAAAAGTGTGCCCGTTGCGTTTTTTTTAAATATATTTATTATGTTTAATATCTTTAGGTTGGTTATTCCTGAATTTCACGACTTTAAAAATTTCTTTATTAGTTTTTGCCTGCGCAAGTCTATTGTAGAAGCTTTCATTAGCTGTAGGTTTTGCTTTTGCGACGGACTTTCGTGCAGCTTTTTTAGTTTCTTTGTATTTTAAGTGATCCTCTTGTTTGGTACTCATCTGTAAATCCACTTATCCCGAATCCCATCTCTACCTGTAACCTTGATTGTGCGCTAACCCACACTAGTCATAACTAAGCGAGATTTTTACCGCCGTCCGGCATTCCGATCCGAACCCTCGTGAGCGACGGAGTCGCTAGTTGAAGCCGACCCAGGTGCTATATTGCGTTTTACTTGTGCGCTTGCCTTTTGTACGTTCCGCCCCGTCCGTGGTGCTCCAGTACAACTGGCCAAAGAATACCCATCCCCGGGTTGAAACCGCCAACTAAGAGCACGCCAACATCTGCCGTCCAGGCTACCAGAGACCATTACTTGCGGTAAGTCTCGTTTTAGTTGTTCCGTCGTGCATTTGTTCCCAACAATACTTTTTTCCCGCGGTCTGGAGAGTGCACAACTGACCTGCCGCCCACCATATTTGAAGTTATTTAATCATAATTAATTCTTTTGTTTTTTCGCAATTTCTTTGTTTGCTTAATTGTTACTTTGTGGTTAATTTCGTATTGCCCAATACATAGTTTACACAGCTCCGCTTTGTTTTATTTCCTGTTTTGCTTATCGAGTTACTTAACTGTGCTTAATTATCGAACACCTCTTCTGCTTTTGATTCCTGCCATGTTTTAAATATTATTTTCCTTTTACTAAGTCTCAATTTAACTTCTTCATTCAGGTTGGATCTTTACGAGATTTTAATTTACCTTTTGTAACTCCAAGTATTTCTCTTGCCTTTTTTACTGAGTGCGAGCAAAAATCATTCCATATAACATTTACATTTTGTTCCTATCACGTGTTTTTAGATATTTATTTACCTCAGCAACCAGAGTTAATTTTTCTTTTGATAGGTTATACCATTTTATACGTTTTATGAGTTTGCATTTGCAAGCTTTGTTGTTCCAGAAGGATATTTTCAGGCATAATATAAGCAATCAGTGCTATGCAGTGAGTGGTTCACCCGGGATTACTTTGCAGTCTTTGAATCTTCCTCGCATAGATCTGTTACACATAATGTAATCTATTTAGGTAACTGATACGCCGCTTTTATATGTAGCAAGATGTTCATCTTTTTTCTTAAAATACGTATTAATAATTGGCTTATTAAATATGTTTGCTATTTCTAGGATCTCCTCTTCTTGGCTATTTAGACACCCATATCCGTGGTTTCCATGGATTGTTGAATCTGTTGGTGCATAACGACCGACATGGTCGTTTAGATCTCCGGCTATTTTCAGATAACGGTATATTTTGTAGGACATCTTGTAAATCCTCCCAAAAGTTTTTCTTTTCATCTATTGTGCATCCAGATTGCGGGGCGTATGTAGATATTATATTTAATTAATGTTGTTTATCAAATGCAAGTTTAACAGGCATTATCTTATTGCTTTGTCTTTCCACGGATATAATATGTTGTTTAAATTATTCGTCTAAGACTATTCCTACACCATTGCGAGAATTTGTTGAACCATGGTACAGTAATTAGTAACCCATACCGACATTCCTGGATGAAGACCCTTTCCATTTTAGTTCCTGTAAATAATATATCTTGATATTACGTCTGTGGAGTATTTCTGCCAATTATTGGCTGCGTCCAGTCAGAGAATCAGTGTTCCAAGTAGCTATGCATACATTAGTAACGTTGCGTCTACAATCGTCGTTTGAGGGGGACGCCATAGCATTTTGAGCGCCTCGATTCTGATGACCGTCGCTTGAGGGGAACGCCCTAGCCCTTTTACCTCTTCCTTATTTGTGCTTTAATTAGACCAGAAGGAGATGTGTTTGGCTATGTGTGTTTACGGCCGGTTTCCACCTGACGCTAAGGCTGTAATTTTTCAGAAAGACTTTGAACACCACCGTTGACTTATTTGAAGTTCCTCCGCCACCATTCCATCCGTGTGCTGCAGCCTAGGCCCACAACTCTATTCACAACCTCTGCTCATCATGTGGTTGAAAAGTCTATGATAGGGGTTTGCTGACGGAGTTTGACATGTAATAAGGGACGCAAAATACAGATAAACCGCCCACTTTCTTTAATACAATACAGAAAGTTTATGCGCGACCCTCATAACCACTCACAATTTTGCAATCAACTTATAAAGAGGTAAAAGAAATTATAATAAATAGCCATAATTCAAAAATACATTGGAAGGATGGAATCGATATGGAACTAATAAAATATGGAGGGGAAGAATTGAAAACTCACATATATGCGCTTATATTAAAGATATTGAAACCCAGTGAGTGGAAGATAGGTTAAATAATAACTATGCGTAAGAAGGGGATTAGAGAAAATGGAAGATTACATGGGAATTGCGCTATTAAATACAATCTATAAAATATTGTCAGCGATAATATAAAAAAGACTCAGAGAAAATACAAATACATTGATAAGGAAATACCAAGTTGGTTTCAGGAAAGGAAAGTCAACAAGAGACGCGATATATATGTAATGAAGCAAATAGTGGAAAAGACGTAGAAGTAAAATATAAACATCGAGCTAATATTTATTAATTTTCAATAAGCGTTCTATTTGTTGAATAAAGACTAATGCAGATCATAAAGGAACTGGGTGTGGCGGCAAAGCTAAGAAGTATTATTTGTGCTACTTTGAGGTTGGCTGGGGCTATTGTCAAGACATATAAAAAAGAAAAAAAAGAAGTTTGTAACAAACAAAGGAGTTAAGCAAGATGATTAATTGTTTATAATGCTGTTCAATTTAGCGGTAGAATACATTACACGAAAAATAAACAAGGTAATTATAAAAACAAAAGGATCGTCTATGCAGACGACCTGATCATAATTACAAGTAAAGCGAGATATAATATTACAAATGTTAGGAAAAATAATTAGGGAAGTAGAAAACATGGGATTGAAAATACATATGAAGAAAACAAACGTAACGAGAATCGGAAACGGAATAGGGACTAAAATGGTAAATGTGGAAAAATTGGAATTCAAAGACGTGAGCCAGTTTAAATTTTTAGGGGTGACAATAACTAACAAAGAAAACAGAGCAGAGGAGATAACAAAAAATTCATGTCAAAAAACAGAGCCTTCTGTGTTAATAGAGCGATTTTAAAAAGCAAAGTGCTCACAATAACAACAAAAATGAGAATTTATAAAACACTAATTAGATCAGTACTAGAGTATGGGTTGGAAACAATCTCAGTGACAATGAAAGATGAGGATAAACTAAGAGTAGACGAGAAGAGAGTATTGCGAAGAATCAGTGGGGCCTACTAAAACAAATGAAAACGAATACAGATTGAGGAATAATCAAGAAATATTGCAAGTTTTAGACAGAGAAAATGTAGTCAAGAAAATGAAGTAGCAAAGGATTAAATGGCTAGGGCAAGTATGGCGGACAAATCCAGATAAAATTATACACACAATAACGCCACGAGAACCAGCGTCAAAAAGAAGAAAGGAAAGATCAAAATCAAAACAGAGCTACCCCTACGAAGGGTGTCAAACCACATAATTGTGTGGTAACTCTAGCTGGGCTAAGTCAAACATTTCTAATATACTTTTATAATATCGGTCGTTATTTATAGTTTTTCTATGGCCTTTCTTGTTTTTGAAGGAAAGGTGAATTGTAAATAAACATATTTTACTTTCAAGAAATAAGTGAAATAATTATCTAAATTATGTACCTTAATAAAGCGGATTCTGCTTCTTTATAAAGTTACTGAGGTGGATATGTGCCTCAATATCCATAATTTTTGAAAAAAATAGATTTTTATTAGCAGTACTCTACAGATACGTTATCTGCTATCGGTAAGACGTTTATTTACTGTAAACCAGAATTCAAACGCAATATATCAAAAAAAATCCATACATGGGTTATAATTTTAACTATCCAATATATCCAGTCATGATGCATGGCAGATACTATAAAAACAATGACGACACAAACGATCAAAATGCAATAACTGAGGACAATTACATCTGATAAAGAGTGAAAGCTTGAGAGAACTAAATTTTTTCTTAACGAACACACTATTTTATGGGAACAAATTAACATACAAAATAGGTTTATAGCACATTCTCGATTACTAAAACTTGATAGCAACGTGCAACAAACCAGTAATACTCAGCAGCCGCCTAAAGAACATAAACCAGTGCCTATCTTCGTACAGGGTGTACTTACTAGCGATTCTAGAAAAGAAATAATTTTATACTAAAACGTTAACCAATATGATCAATGTTAATGTTACTCAGTTCAACGTGTACCGAAAATTATCTGAAAACTTGAGAGACTAAGGTTTCTTATCACTCATATCAACTAAAAGAATATCGTGCCTACAGAGTCTTTATCAGACACCAATACTAGTCAATATCTACGCAAGAAATAAAAAAAAAATTGGTTACCCTTAGTTACGCCGCACGAAATATTACTAATATATGCATAGTGTCACTAAAGAACTCATCTCCTTATTGTACTGAATCTTAAACGAAAAGAAAAGAATAAGGAGATATTTAATATCACCTACTTAAATAACATCAAAAATGCAGTTGAAGCGCCCTGAAAGAAAAATATCATATTATAATATATGAACTTCCAGAAATATGGTTATCCCAAATAGTATTGTAGTTAGTAAACCATTCTATTTTAGAATTATTTAGTCAACTGCCTTGATGAGCGGACGAAACGAAGAATTCCAATTAAGAAATCTCAGATACTTGACGGGACAATTCAATACCTCACTCGACTACTAGAGAATGCAGCCTGAAAAGCCATACTTTCTAATTTATGTACACTGCAACCTTCAATATCATTAAAGACGAGAAAGGATAAGCACGGAAAGTACGAGTATGTTAAAAAACTCGTATAAGATAGGATGGGACATATTACAACATACTCGCTTATCAATTACATGCGGCTTTATACGACACAAGAAACGAAACCTTCAATGATTACCTCATAAACTTATCGATGTATGATCACTTTTCTATTTTAGTAGAAACTTCCCCAAATTATAATGATGCCCAAGCTCGGCAAATCATTCAGAAAACATCTTATTATAAGCCATTATACATCGTTCCAATTTTGTTTAAAACATTTTAAAGGCTAGTCGTAGGCAGAATTGAAGACTCGGTTGACTTAATCCATATAATCCCGTTATATCAAATTGGCTTTCGCAAGAACCATTCAACAATAATGCAGAGATAAAATTTTCACTAAAATATTGAAAACATTAGCAACACGGAAATACCACACAAAAGTTTTTTGAGCATCGAATAGGCTTTCGACAATGTCCAGCACAATGTTTTTTGTTATTTAAAATAAGGAAACGCTTTCCTAACCCAACATCTCATCATATCTATGTGATAGAATTTTTGTGGTTAAAATCGATAATATAGTTCTCAATTATTATCCCATTAAGATCGGACTACCCCAAGGCAATGTCCTTGGACCTCTCCTGTATTTAATTTATACAGTAGAAATTCCAACAACAAGTAAAACCAAAATCACAGCATCCCTAGACGACATGGCTATGTTGTTCATTTATAGTTGCCTAGGATTAGCACCTAAAAATCTCCAACATTATCTTAACCTTCTCCAAGAATTATGTAAAAAAGTTAAATATCTGAGGCTGTACTTAGATCAGAAACTGACTTGGACACCCCATATAAAAGCTAAGCGTAAATATCTTGATTTAAAACTCAAACAAATGTACTGGATGATAGGCCACCGATCCCAGGTCTCATTAAGCAACAAGATGTTTATCTATAAAGTCATACTCACATCAATATAGACATATAAAATACAGTTGTCGGGCTGCTGCAAATCATTCAATGTTAAAATTCTGCTTCTTTTAATTGTTGATCTATCATGGTATATATCAAACCAGAGACTTTATACAGGTCTAGGAGTTCCGGAGTTATCCATCGCCTAGCAACTACTTTTCACTTTACTCTTGTGGGACATGACAACACTTTGCTGTACGCCGGCTATACATTTCCAAATCGAACATGACCAAAAGACTTAATATTCCGAGCCAATGAAGGCTAATCTTACATTCATTGGGAACAACATTGTTGGATGAATTTCCCCCAAGCTC
The DNA here is from genome assembly GCA_036346155.1 of Sinelater perroti. Classification (NCBI taxonomy): domain Eukaryota; kingdom Metazoa; phylum Arthropoda; class Insecta; order Coleoptera; family Elateridae; genus Sinelater; species Sinelater perroti. The sequence continues at coordinate 4,077,544 of JARFIY010000276.1, forward strand.
ATACTGCTTAGAATGACATAATATTTACTTATTAGTTTCTTTGGATTAGTATGTTGTAAATCCATTCTCTCTTAAATAAAAAAAAATATGAATATTTTTGCTTTAAGGTGTTTCACCAACGAGCCGTTATATGGTATTACATGGTTTTACAATGAACTATAGCAACCGTCGTTTTAATAAGCCTAAAATCGTCGCTTCTAGTATTTTACAAAGTGTATATTGGATAGTAAATATAGTCAATCCAGTTTCTATTATTTTAATTTTTTTCAACCATATTTTAAATTCCGTTCGTACCCATGTTAGGCATAACCGTTGTAATTTTTTCTTGAAGCCTAATATGTGCACTATTTTTGAGCGTTGTTAGCTAAAGTAGCTGGTGGTTTGTTATCACCATATTTTAGGATTCTTTTGGTGAGCGTTTGCGATTTAAAATTTGTAGTTGGCATTTCAACGTTGGTAATTTGTATTTTGGTGTTTACATTATGCAATTTACTATTCTACACGCTAAAGTGCGATCTGGCTGGCAGTTGGATATTTACTCAACTTTCACCTCAGCTCTCAACCAATTTAACTCCTCTGTGCAACCAAGTAGAAGTCCTCTGTCGCTGTTTCCGTTTTGCACTAATAATCAGCACTAATGTATTGAATATTGGAAAACGGACTTAAATATTGTGCGTAGGTGGCACTGAAAATTTTTGCAGTTCAGTAAAGTGAAGTTTTGTAGTTTAAAGTATTTTTTTTATTTGCCTGTGAACCCAATTTATTTATGCGGTCGGTAAAATTTAAAGCATTAAATTCACTCTTTTTGAATAATTTCATAATCAAGAAATACACAAGTATTTTAACCATTAGTTGAACAAAAGCAATCAAGACGTATTTGGTCAGGACTGCATTGGGGATGATCTAGTAATCTTAACTTAGTTACCTCTAAAAAGTATTATGTTTAATATATTCTGCGAGTTCTAAACACGTTTACCTCTGCTTCAATTTTACACGAACACAAAAATGAAAATGTATTAAGAATAATTTTTTTTAATTTGTTAACAATTGGCAGATCAACATTATAAGATCTTATGCATGACATTTTTAACTATCAGGTACTAATAACTATATACACGTAATGTTTGTATTGAATTAACATTCGAGACTATTGTTAGCGCCCCGGGTTCTATGATAATGTTAATTTAGTTACTGTCTTCATCAGGTGTTATTATCTCTTGGGAATGTTTTAGTTTGAATCTTACATGGGTATCTCCTAGGTTATAGTACACTGCTCCATTGCACGCACTTATATTATGGAAAAACTTTTGGCACTTTCTTTAATATAGTCTTAGACATGCGATACTCTTAGCTCATAATGCAGCTAGTTGCTGCAAATGTACCATGGGGCATTTACTGATTTTCGCAAGACTTTATTTTAAAACCTTTGTAGTTTCTGAATGTTGATTTTGTTTGTGTCGCACCATAATGTAGAGTTGTACAATGCTAGGGGTCGCAGTAGAATTTTGTACATGAGAATGGCACAATCTACGTTTAGCGTAGATTTCCAATTTATCAGTGGATATAGTTGTCACAATATATTATTGCATTGTATTAGTTTCTGATTTACGTGCAAATTCCAGCTTAGCCTGGTATCTAAGTAGACATCTAGGTATTTAATTGTAGAATCTTCGAGATTTCAGAGAATAAATTTCCTGTTAACTTCAATGTTGGATGGGTTGATGATTCTTATTAATGTGAAGATCTTGCACTGGAATTTGGAGGGGTTTATCTGAATGTTCCAACTTTTAAAACATCTACAGATTTTATTTGTTTCTTGCTGAAGTTGCAACACTGCTTTTGTCCAACTCTACACTTTGAGTTATAATTGTTGTGTCATCAACATAAGTTGCCAACGACGCTAATGTTTGTGGAAGAATTTGACATGTAGATATTAAAGAGTAGGAGACCGCTTGGTTCTTGAAATTGCTGAGTTTATATTTGCTACAAATGTTTTCTCTTCAAGAAATGAGAAGGTAATCGCTTGAAGATAGCTGGGTATGTTAATATCCAGGAGCATCTTGAAATCTCCAATCCAGACTTTGACGAAGGCGTGGGTTACGTCTAAGAAAACCGCTGTAGTGAAGCATTTATTTTCGTAGCCATTCTCAATTTTTTCGTTAACAAGTAGAGTGTCTTCCTTTGAAGCCAAATTGGGAGGTTGGGATAATTTGGAGTGTTTGTACTTCTGTGGTCAGTCGTGTGTAGATGACCTTTTTAACAGTTAAGAGTAGTCAATAAGCTTATTGGTCTATAGTTTTTGAAAGTATTTTTGTCTTTTCCAGGTTTGACAAACATAAGAACATTGGTATGCTTCCATGTCCGAGGAAATTAACCTGTTCGTAAACATGTATTAATTATTGTTGCTAGATACGCTAAGCTTTTCTTGGTCAGGTGTGACTAGCCTAGAAATATCTACAGAAAAATTTAACTTTTCTTTAGACCGAAATGAAAGGAAGCATGAAACTTGAATACACCGCTGTGGGCTTATGGAGAACAGGTAGGTATAATAATAGATCACATCTACATTACGAATTAAACCTGAATCAAAGTGCTTTTACAGCCCATGGTACTTTATTTCCTTCAGAGGATGTCCCAAATAATTTATTAATAAGAGATTGCTCGACTAAACGTGGCACGTAACATATTCAATTTACTTCAATCAAACAGAGTGGAAATACTCTTATAGCCGACTCACTTGGCCTTTTATCGATCGAAAACGTCTGGAATGTAACGTGCAGAAGGTACGGGAAGATTTCAGGCATGCGTTAATAGTAAACAGAATGTCCGAGGTAAGGCCATATATTACTGAATAAGTGTAAATGATTGTGGATAAATTATTCATAACTGTAATAATTTATTGTCTTATCCTATTAAATAAATCTACTAAATCTTATTTAAAATTTATTTTTTTACCTAATCAATAAACAGCCACTATCTATGGGGAAACAAGTCAAATACTTGGGCACCACCCTAGCTACCAAACTAACCGTCAATCCATATTTTGAAAAAATTACAACCAAAGCCACAAGGGTCTTACATATAGGCCAAGAATACTTGCTTGGGTATACAAGAGAGTGATTATATCTGGAGAGGCAGGCGTGTAAATAGCCGCTCTCGTGGATGCGGTGTTGGATACGATACCGATGCGGCTCGTAAGGACCAAAAAATGGAGAGGCAGGCGTGTAAATAGCCGCTCTCGTGGTGCGGTGTGAAAACGTAGTACGGCCCGTAGTGGAAGGTCAGCCGATAAGGCCAAATCGTCCCTTAAACGGCCGTCGCGTTAGCGGATGGGCGGCTACCGATATCAACCAAATTGCCAAATCGCTCACCTGAATCGGCTTCGGCTTCGGCTTCGTCGGCGATTCCAAGCTAGCCACCTCTGCGTTGCGGATCTGGTATCTTCGGATGTTGAGACACGTCAAATTGGCCGAGCTGCGATGCGTGAATATAATTTATGCGGGGATGCGAAATAATTTATGAATCGGTTAAACGACCTTAGTGGCCGATCTGCATGAATATGAATGTATGCCACTATGCGAATATGAATTTAAGTGCGAAATACTTGAGCGACCTATGGCCGAGCTGCGGCATGAATATGTGAATATGCGGGGTTCAGATCACGACCTTAGTGGCCGAGCTGTGGCAAAATTGCGGACAACAAAGCCACAAGCCGTATGCTTGCTTGACGGCATAAACGTAGCTGATATCAAGTGCATGCCACCGCGATATAAAGCGGTTCAAGGGCGAAAAGGCCGCCACACCAATATTTGGTGCCATAAATCAGAAACAGAATGGTGATCAACAAATTGAGTAAATTACAAGTGCTTCCCTGCCTAGGGATAATTGGAACGATATCATCTACGCCTACAGCCTTAATAAAGACAATGCTAATCTTCCCCCACTTTACTGTGGTAGAACCTGAAGCTACGGAAGCATATAGAATAAATAATCGGAAAGTGAACATACTAGGAAAATTGTATACTTAACCTATAATCCGATAAAATCAACACTGGGACTTCAGAGGAGTCACAAAAATCAAAAACAGGGGCATATTCAAAGATAAAGATCTATATAGTATAACAGATGGCTCAAAAACTGAACACAGGTATGGAGCAGGAGTATTTGAGGAAAGAACATGGAACAGAATTAGTGTAAATCAGGGTCAACTCACTTTAGCCTTCCAAGCTGAAATAATAGCTATAACAATATGTCCAAAAGGTATGGTGAAAAGGAGTTTTAAAAAAGCACATCTCCATCTGAACAGGTAGTTAAGTGGCTTTAAGGATTTCAGAAAATATAAAAACACCAGTGATACTGTACGGGCACAACAGAGTTTGCTTAGAATGGGTGCCATGACACCAGGATTATGAAGGTAACGAAGAAGCTGATCAACTTGCTAGATTAGCTTCTGAGCAAAGCTGATAGATCCCAAATTCTTGTGCAGGGTTTCTTATCTAGCTGCAAAAGAGGTTATCAGTTATCTAGCGAAGAAGGGAACATAAAACCTACTAAAAACAGGACCTGTACCCTCAGAAAGTATTTTAAAATAATAGTTATTGTTAATATAGTCCAACTTACAGCCGGAAAGGGCATTACTCGTCTTATGTGAATGTCTTCGGAATTTAATATGTAGAACTAAACGAAATGGTGGTTGTAACCATCGAACTATATTCTAAACTGTTTTAGCGATACAGGTCTAAGGGAGTAAATTGTCTCAGTTAAGTGGGTGAAAATCACACTCAGAATTTCTTTAAACGCAGAAATGCAAATCATAAATTTTAATTTGAGAACGCCTACCATAAAAATCCTAAAACTTATTGATAACCAACCATCAGCTACTTTCTGTCAACGACTGATATAGAGTAAACATTACGTCTTAAGAAAATATTACAACGGTTATGTACTATGTGATTTAAATATATCTAATTATATATTTAGCAAGCTTGAGAAATGGTATTGGCAAACTAACGAGTTATCATCGATAATGTAGCTTGTTCTCTGTAGGACTATTTATGGTTTGCCTTATCAGTCATCCAGGACGAGCTCGGCTTCTATAAAGCTATATAAAGATCGTTGAAACCATAACCCATTTGGCTTTCGAGGTGCTAGAATACCCTGTCTGTCTACCTAGATCCCGCTTCTTCCGATTGTCATCTTTTTAGATCGCCTCAAAAAACTTTGCTAGGTCGTCGATCTTCTACAGACAAAGAAGTTTGGGTAACGAACTTAAAAACTTCTGCTCTTCGGAAGTACGAAAGTTTGTAAACTACTGGATTAAGAGTATCGAAAAGGAAGTAAACTACCTAGAAAAACGGCCTACTTCTTCAACTCCCACAGTTGTGTAAGTAAATTGAAAAAATAAAGTGCAGATAATTTTTGGTTTTTTATCGTATTTGCTAACAGGAAATTAGTCAAAAATAAGCTATATGTGAATAGCCTTTAATACCTAAATATTATATAAATTTTCGTTTTACTTAAAAGTTGTAGATATTGTAACCGCATTGACCTACTAACATAATTTATGCCTTGCTAGATATCTGGGTATAAAAATGCAATTTATTGCTTTTTTATAATTTTGCACTTTCGCTTTACGTAATGAAACCTACTTTTCTAAGTGCTGCTTGATGTATATTTAAATTAAAATAAACTCCTTACTATATATATGTTATATATAGGAGAGTTATTTTCGGAGAGAAATTAGAATTTGCTAAAGTAAATAAAATAAAATTATAATTAGACCTATATTACCAGAAAATTGCTGGTTCTTAAATTCAAGCACATTAAAACATGTAGTTACATTTTTAGAATGTACAAAATAATTTTGAAAGCTGTTTCAACGATGGTACTAAAGAGCGCTCCATAAAGAGCACTAAATTTGAAAATTCATTAAATCAGTCAAACTTTGATGAGAGTGATTATATTTAACATACTTCTTCTTCTTCTTCTCCTTCTATATAGGCAATTTGCCTGTTTTTTTTTTTGATTTACGCCTTCTCTACGTAATGTTGTCACTCCATCTTTTGCGCGGTCGGCCAACGCTTCTTCTTCCTAGTGGTTTTTTGTCCCTTGCTATCTTCACTATTCTATCGTCTGCCATTCTACTTATGTGATTATTCCATTCTTTTTTCCTGTTCAGTGTCCATTCATTTATCTCTTGCATGTTGCATCTTCCTCTAATTTCGGTACTTCTTATTCGATCTCTTAACGTGTTTCCTGTTATTCTTCTCAATATCCTCATTTCGGTTGTTTCCAATAGTCGCTGCGTTTTAGTTGTGTCCGGTCTCGTTTCTGATGCGTATGTCATTATTGGTCTTATAGTTGCTTTGTATATTCGAGACTTTGTTTCTATATTAATGTGTTTATTTCGCCATATTGTATTATTGAGACATCCTGCGATTTTATTAGCTTTTTGTATTTGATCTTTAACCTCTTTTTCTACATCTCCATAGCTAGTTATTTTGATACCCAGGTAATTTATTTCCATGACTTGTTCTATGCTTGCACCGTCGATTTCCAATTTGCATCTAATGGGTTCTTTGTTAATTACTATTGTTTTCGTTTTCTGTGCTGAGATGATCATGTTAAATCTTTTTGCTGTTATATTGAATTTGTGGACTAATCTTTGCAGATTGTCTTCGTTTTGGGCTATTAATACTGCGTCGTCGGCGTAACATAATATCTTGATTTCCTTGTTCCCCATTCTATATCCTCTTTCTTCGTTTACTTTCTTAATAATCTCATCCATTATTAGATTGAATAATAAGGGGCTTAACGAATCTCCCTGTCTTATTCCATTGCCCATGTTTATTGGTTCCGTAAGTTGTCCATTTATTCTTGCTTTCGTTTTGTTGTCTTTATATATGTTCTCAATTGTTTTGATGATGTCTATGTGTATTCCTCTATTATATAACAGATGGATTACGTCACCTAGTTTGACTCTATCAAAAGCTTTCTTCAGGTCATACATAAAAAGGCTGGTTTATTGTATTCAATTGATTTTTCATTTATCTGCCTTATCACGAATATTGGATCTGTGCATGATCTTCCACTACGGAATCCTTTCTGTTCATCGTTCAGAGTTGTCGTTTGGTTTATTTGTTGGCATATAATTCTTGTTGTTAATTTTAATGTGGTGTTCAACAGGTTGATCCCTCTGTAGTTCTCCGGTTCTTTCTTATCCCCTTTGTTGAACAACAGTATCAATATGCTTGTCCTCCATTCTTCCGGTATTTGGTTGTGTTTTATTATTTTATTAATTAGAGTTGTCAGCTGTTTCGTCATTACTGTTCCGCATTGCTTTAACAGTTCGTTCGCTATTCCATCTTCTCCTGCAGCTTTCCTGTTTTTCAGCTTCCTTAGTGTTTCTTCTACTTCCTCCGTGCTTATCGTAAATTGTTCGTTTGCTCTAATTTCTGGGTTGTTTCGCTCTGGTTCTCTTTGTGTTGGTTGTTCATCTTCGTATAATTTTTTTTAAGTAATCAATCCATGTATTCTTTTCTATATGTTTTGCATCTATTAATTCCTTCACCTCTGTTCGCTGTCCTCTTATAAAACGCCACATTTCTTTTTGCAAGCCGTAAAAGTCGTGTTCCATTTCTTTTGAGAAACGTTTCCAGTGTTCGTTTTTAGTTTTTCTTACTAGTGTGTGTGTTTCATTTCTTATTCTTTTATAATTATCGTATGCTTGCTGCGTTTTGTTAGATATGTGTTCCAGGTATGCTTTTTTTTATCTTTACATTTTTCTTTAACTTCCTCACAGAACCAGGGTGTTTTTTGCGTTTGCAAGGTTTTGTTTTGGTTTATGTTTACTTTTCTTTCTCCTAGGGATTCTTTAGCTGCGTCTAAAATGTTTGTTTTTATTTTCATCCAACTGTCTTCTATTCCATCACTTTCTAATATTTGGTTCTTTTCGCTTTTTTGTGTTAATCTTGTAATCAGTAAAATCTACCATTTACGTATCAAATACGATGTCAACCATATGTTCACCCGCGTGCATTTATACGTTGCTTAAATTACTCATAACTCTTTCACAGATGTCTGGCCCGATGCCTCCAATCACGCGTGTGATTTCCGCTTTTAGTTTCAGAAGTGCGCGTGGTTTATTAGCGTACACCTGCGATTTCACAAACCCCAATGAGAAGAAATTATAGGGTACGCAGGATATTGCCATCCATTTCTGGTCATTATTTAAAGTGTAGATAAGTATGGCAGGCCGCTCCATCCTGCTGAAACTAGAGATTGTCAATCTCCATATCTTTAAAGGTAGGACAAAACAGATTTAATATTAAGGTGGCTTTACACGACGCTAGTAACTCGTACGAGTCACTAAAACCGAGTACTCACTTTTAGTACTCTCCTTGTGTAAATTGGTGTTCTGTATTCCAGTAGAGTACTCGCTGCGAGTGTCCATGCCAGTCGAGTGAATAGAAAGCAATCCTATTTACTGGAACGAGTTGGTTCCCCCACCAATACTTCTCCCACACAATACTCAACTGTATGACGTACTAGCACCGTTGGAGGCCGATTACACGATTCGAGTAACGCGTACGAGTGGTTAGTTTAGTGCTACTGAAGTGGTTGATAGTGCGCACCACGTGTTTTGTAATAGTTTATCATAGCGTGTAGCTTTTTAAAATGGCTAAGTGGGGTGAAGGTACCACTTTAAAATTTGTGGAAATGTATAGAGACGAAGAATGTTTATGGAATACGAGCCTGAATAATTATAAGAACAAATTGGCCCGTAAATCAGATTTATTAAGAATTGTAAAAGAAATGAATATATCTGAGTTTGGTGTTTTTGAGGGAAAAAATAAAATTAAGAATTTAAGATCAACATATAATCAAGAGCTTGTTAAAATTAAGAAATCCGAACACTCTGGAATGGGCACCCAAGAACTTTACAAGCCAAAAATTAAGTGGTTTTTGGTTATACACTCATTTATGAAAATTGTTGACAAAAAACGTGAAAGCATGGTAAGTAATATATTTATTTTTTAAATTTTACTTTATAATTTGGTTCACAATTAACATAATACTTTAATAAACTATTTGATTTTGCCAAGAAACTGATCCTTCATTCATGAAGTACTGCATATATTTGTCTCTTAATTGTCTTGCGATCTGAGATGAGTGGTTACTTCCCATGAGTTCAATCGACTGCAAACTATTTATTTCCTCTCTCCATGCTCCCGGAATAATTGAACCATGCTCAATATCTTCTTCATCTACTGATCCTCTAGGTAAATAAACATTTGCGGTCGTACATCTTAACCAATTGTGTAAAACGCAGCAAGTACGAACTATCTTGTCAACAGTTGTAAGTGTACAACCTATTGGTTTCTCAAAGACTCTAAATCTTCTGGCTAGTATCCCAAAGGCGTTTTCAACTATCCTTCTAGCTCGGGATAATCTGTAGTTAAATATTTTTTGTTCAATTGACAACTGAATGCGCGAAACTGGTTTGAGTAAATATGATTTTAATGGGAAGGCATCATCTCCAACAATAAATCCTCCATCCGAGAAAATGTTGTTCTCCAAAGCTGTAGAAATAGGACTTTGAGCAAAACCCCTCCATCTGATGCCTTTCCATTACATCTTACGTCAATGAATCGAAAACAGTAGTTCCCATCAACAATAGCCAATAAAATGATGGCGTTTTGCTTTTTATAGTTAAAATATTGGGTACCGCAATGGGGAGGAGCACGAATGTTGATATGTTTCCCGTCGATTGCTCCGTAGCACCCTGAAAAATTCCAACGAGTATTGAAATCGCGTTCTATAGTTTTCCATTCCTCTCGAGTCTCTGGCCCCGGTGAAACAAAGAAATGTTATATGAAATTTAATTTAATACTATTAATAAGTTTAGTTTAGTTGTAATAAATATAATTATTATTTTGCAGAATGACGGAGAACCACACGATGAGGAAAAATCGCAAATGCTTCAAGAGGTATCTCAATGGAAAGAATCTCAAACCCAAGAGGATTCTCTAGTCCAAGAGGAGCAAGACATGCAAGAGAAATCAAGGCAAAGTCTGTGGGAAAATCAATTGAAGAAACAGACTTATGTCATAATTCCCGGATCTGCACCAAAGCGTAAAAAATTATTAAATACCAGAGTGAAAAAGTTGCTTCATGTGTTAGTAATTTTAAAAACTTGGTCGGGTCTCTTTTGAATGTTGAAGACGAGCAATATGATGAATTCCAACTTTTTGGTCTCAGCGTTGCAGCCCAACTAAAAAAAATTCCCCTTGAAGATGCTGTATTGGCGCAGAGTAAAGTACAGGAGCTATTAACAAGATACAGACTAAAAAGTATGAAACAAAGTAACTTGCGCACAGAAATTTCTTTGTCGAGGAGCAGTACGAATTCATCAATATTTTCTCCACAATCTGTTACCTCATACGGCTATGAATCGTCATATGATATACAACCACAAGAAGCTTCACCAATGGTTGATCATAATGCCTCAAAAGAAACGGACTTTATAGCACAGGCTCTATCAGAAATCCATGATTTGTGAAGCACAATGAATTGTCATCAAGTATACATTATATAATTATGTTATAATATATACATTTCATGTTTAATAAATCAAAATAAATTGTCATTACGTACATATTATTATATATGAACGGTGCGGGGAAAAATAAGGTAAGCCATCTAAAGTTACGTTTTAACATTTAAAATTTGCAATTTTTTACTACACAGAACGATCAGTCCATTTTTGGGAACATAAGAAATAGTAGATGGCTTACTTCTTTTTTTCCTTGCACTCCTGGTATGCTAATTCGAAAAACAAATACCTTAATAAATTCTTTTAAGACATCGAAAATTGCATCGCAGACTTCTGGTATAAATTTTGAAATAGCAGGTCTTGAAACACGGAACTGCTGTTGAAGATTTCGGAAGCTATTTCCAGTTGCAAGGTATGAGAGGGTTATTTCCAACTTTATTCGGCTGGATATGGCTGCTCTCATTGTTGTATCGGTTCGTTGTATTCGTGGCGATATTTTCTCCAACAGTAAATTAAAAGAATCTGGAGGTATTCGCATATAATTTCGGTATTCGGGAATGTCCTCTAAACTTCTTCAGAGGCGTACTTGAGGCCCCACGCGCGGATCTTCTATTCATATTCTTGTTGGGACGTTTTCTTCCGATTTGATTATTTCCATCAATTCTTCGAACAATACTTTAATACACGTCTTTAAACACTTCTTGATTAAAGACTTTCTGCATATAGTGCTCATCTTTGCAAGAAAATAAAAGAGAAAACTCGACTACTGGAAATTTCCGCTAAACCGAGTGGCGTCTACACGTTAAACACCAATTTTAGCGTGTAGACGCCACTATCCTGGTGAAACACTCGCCTCCAGTACTCACCTCAGTGACTCGTACGAGTTACTAGCGTCGTGTAAAGCCGCCTTTATGTTATGACAACGTTCTCCATTGACGGAAACTGCTCCTGTTCAATGACTAAAACGAACCAAAACAAACTGTTGCACTGAAAAACAACCAAAGCTAAGTTAATCGGAGTGATAATAGATAATAAAAATGAAAATAACAGGTCTGCTAACATCAAAGCAAAGAAATGCCGCTCGATTCAAATGCGGCGCCCTTTATAGAGCACTCCTTATTACAAAAGCTCGTTCTCATGAGATAGAACCTTTATACGTATGGTTATTTAAATATAATAATTAATTTTCAGCTAAAGTGGTCCAAGCGGTCAAGGCGCAGACTGCGATGCGGACGGACCCGGGTTCCATTCCCAGAGCTCTCTGATGCCTTGGCGGATGGCCTCCTCAGTCACTAAAAATAATTGAGCATCTGCGTTCACTCGAACAATGGGTAATAATGCTGGTCTTGTAAAGTGCGGTGCTTGTCACATCGCCTCGCATAAGAGATGGTGCGCGACAACCGGGCAGAGAAAGCGAACATATAAGAGCCTTAACTTTTCAGTTCGCAGGCCATGCTTCCACGCGGGCGTTAGAGCCTTACCATGCCATAATTATTTTTTAAGTCTTATTTTTACTATTAAAAGTAGTTTAATATTACAATATTAAAAGTTACAAAGTCACAAGAATTTTTTTTATAAAACGTCTCGTGGTGCTTAATTATATTACAACTAGTCTATGATATAAACTAACGAATAATTCTACTTTAATATAATTGAAGCTAATCAGTTAGTATTTTGGTTCATCCTAAAGGTTAGTATCATACGAGAAGCACAATACTATGCGCTTTGCACATTATCTCTGCCTCTAACTCAGAAGGTTTACATCTTTTGAGTCGTCGCACTATTCTGACTTATTTCAGCAGCCAAATTTCCTCCGTGTTGGTGTGGTTTTATAAAACTGCTTTTCGTAATTCTTAGCAAATGGTCGAATTTTATCTGGCACCATTTACATTCCCATTTGTTGATGCAGATGACTATTTTTGACCTACCAAGAAGTGCTTATTATTCTATTTAGTACCTTCTTTTGAAAATGTTGTAGAACTTGTATGCTGCTATCGCTAGCGCAGCTCCATGTTAGCAGTCGTATATCCAAACAGGTTTTAACATATGCCTGTACAACATAAACTTGACGTGTGTTTCCGTAACATATTTTCTGTTCATCAACCAATACATACTTTTGAACTTGATTCATATAGATGTATATCTAGATATTTCGCGATGTTAGAATATGTAAGTATTTGTTCGTCGATCGTCAACGGTAACTGGTCTTAAAATTGACATAAACAAACTTATTCTCATCGAGTTTTATCTCCCAGCTTTTCGTCGATGCATAAATTTCAACTCTTTATAAGTTGTTATTGACTTCTAACTTTTCAGTTCCAGTTGTGAAAATACCTGTATCGTCTGCAAATGTAGAGATCAGTGTATTAGCAGCTTGAAGTGTGTAGCAAGTAAGTACAATGTGTAATTCAGCACGTTGCCTTGTGACTCACCAGCTCTTCTTGTCGAATGCGAAAATGTCGGTTGTAAATGTAAGGTATCAGTAACAGGCTATAGTCTTTAGGTAGCCGTTTGTCCACCATTAGTTCTAACCGGAGTGCAACACCATCTCACATGTTTGGGCTAGGTCCAAAAATATAGCCGAGTAAATTTTCTTACCTCAAAATGCCTTCTAGATGTCGTTGATGATTAGCTCAGTGTGGTCTAAAGTTGCACGTTTATTCCTAAATCTAAATTAATGGTTCAGAAAGATCTTTTTATTTGTTAGTAATAGGCTTCAATCTCTTTGAATGCGACTTCTCAAAGGTTTTAAAGATAATTGGTAGCAGAGAGATGGGTCTATGCGACGCTACATCATTCACTGGTTTTCCGGATTTAGGACAACCTCTGCGATCTTTCAGCATTGAAGAACGCGATTAGTGAATCGTTAATTATGTTGGTTAGTTTGACAATTACTTTTCTGAAAATTGTTCCACGGCTGCTCGATTTATGAGATCGTATCCTGGATATTTTTTGGGGCTTATGTTTTGTTTAATTTTGATGTTATTTTCTTTGAAGTTGATTATATATTCAAATTATCTAAACGTATGTCCAATGCGGTAGCCTCCGCATTACGATAGACTTTATTTGGTTAAGAAGTTCGTTCGATATGGTTTGTAAAAGATTTTCCTTTTTTGGTTGCCCCCAGCCCACATTTTTCAGTAGTCAGATTTGTTACATTGGTCTTTTTAATTTTATTTGTGGCTCTTCATAATAAAGAATTACTGTCTTTTACGTAAATAAACTCGCTAAGGTACTAATTTTTATCTCTTGACACTTATTTGATGCTAACGTTTATCGCCTTTTGTTTTTCAGAAACGGTTTTTCTAATTTCAACCTTAAAATTTAATTCTTTAAGAGTTATGGGTTTGATGTTCATGTAGACTTTAACATTCAAGCAGCTCTAGTCACTCAATGTCATAACTACCAATCTGTCGCTAGTTCTAATTCTTCTTCAACCTTAACATGGTTAAGATAATCTTTTTAGTGACGAAAAAATTAAACAGGTCTGGGATCGTATTAGTATTTGTAAGATAATAAGTTGATGCTCCGATAGAGCAGAAGTTCTTTACTATCGGATATAATTCTCTACTTTTTGGAGTAATTAGTCTTGATCCCCAATTGGTACGTTTTGTGTTAAAGAATCTTCCAGAGAAAACTTTTTTAGTTATCTTAAGACGCACAAATTTTTAAGCACATATCTGGAAGGGAAATAGGTAACCGCAACTTTAATTTTACAGTTATGACAACTGATTTTTAGTGAAAAAACATCGTTTTTATTTGTATAGCGTTGACTTTGTAATGTTTAATGTTCTTTTTATAATCTCTGCACTCCCTTTCCTTTCATTGTTGGGCGGTTGAACAATATGATATATACAGTAGTTTCTTAATTGTACATAAATACCTTTAATTGGTAAAATGAGTTTCTAATATTAAATTAATATCCATTTTATCAGCTTCCAGGAACAATTGTAGTTTATTTGCTGTGCCATATGAAGTCATGATCTTAAGATTTGTAACTATGTTTCTTGTTGCTTTCGACTTTTTATTAACTCATTCTAACTTAGGCAGTCTGTTTAAGACATTTTTAATGAACTTTTTGTCTTTTTTATTATTTATCAAGTTGGGTTATAATATAACAGACCATCTTTAAGGGATAGGAAGTTTCTTTTGCAGTGGTTTTTGATTTTTTATAACATTATTTTCTTTAACATTCTGTACTCGGTTAATGTTAATGCTTGGCTCTTTGTTACCATTAGCTTTTGTTGCTTGGAAGAACCCCTAAACTTGCTAAAGCACAACCTTCTTGTTTTAGAGTCAGAATTTTAATTTTTATAGCTTGATCTACAAATTTCTAGAAGAACTTAGCTATTTTGTAGCCTCTATAAGGTGCCCTTTCTTACAATTAAAGCAACGAAACTGTCTATTCTTTGGGTTTGGATAGAAGGGTGTGTTTTATTACACTTGGCGCACCTAGATATTTGGAGTGGCCATACATTTTGTTTTTTTAAAGATATTGTTATGTTAAACTATTTGCCAGTAGTATTAAAGATGTTTAGTAGCCTATATAAATCATCTTCACTTTCTGCGACCAAGACGACATAATCAGCATAACATAATATGGTAATCCCAGAATCTCTAAACTTATATCCCTTTCCTTTGTTAACTTCGTTTATTAGTTCGTCCATTACAATGTTAAAAAGTAACGGACTTAAAGAGTCGCTTTCTCTTATTCTATTATTCACATCTATTTGAGTTATTAATTTTTCATTCATTTTGACCTGAATTTTATCGTCTTTTTAAATATTTTCGATAGTTTTTATGATGTTAATTCCTCGATTGTAAAGTAAGCGTATAACGTTTTTGAGTATTGTACAATAAAATGCTTTTTACAGATTTATAAATCCCATGGATGCTGGTGTATTATATCCTACGGATTTTACAACGATTTGTCGGATTATGAATACAGCATCGGCGCATGACCTTCCCGCCCTGAACCCTTGTTGTTCTTCTGAGAGAGTAATAAGTAAATTAATACGGTTTGTTATTACCTTAGTAATTAGTTTGAGCATCGTGTTAAGCAAGTTAATGCCTCTATATTTCGCTGGCTCCAGCGTGTTGCCTTTTTTGAATAAAATCATAGTGCTCGTTTTTCAGCTGTTGGGTATTCTGTGTGTTAAAATTATCTTTCTGATCAGTGATGTTATTTCTTTTGTTAATCTGCCCCTTCCATACTTCATACTTCATTTGGTATTTGGTCCTGACCGGGCGACTTTCTTTTTTTAAGTTGTCTCAGTGTCTGTTTCACCTCTAACCAACCGATGTTTATTTTATCTTCTATCACTATATTTGGAGTCTTTTTATAGTCAGCTTTTATTTGTGTATTAAATAGTTCAGTTAGATATTCTACCTATGTTTTTCATCAAATATTTTAAAGTACAATGCATAGGTTTCCGGTCCCCGGCCGTATGAAAAGCATTGGTTGCCAGAGTAACGCGTTCAGGGAAACGCGGAAATACACACTATCGTTGTTATATATTTTGTTATGTCAACATAACGTCGACGCCCATTCGTACCACTTGTATTTTCTATAGTAGTTAAGCGTAGCTGGCTGGATTTTCTAGTCTATCTTATTGTATTCTACTAGTTTTTTTATTTCTTTACGAATCAATCTGCATATTGGTTTTTGAGTGGTTTTTCTTTTCCTTTCGATATTTGTGCTCAGCGTTTTCCAGCTTTCTTTGCTGTTTAATCGTTTGTTGTAAGATTCTCGTCTATATGTTTTTTTTTATTCTTGATTGGTACACTTGCTTAGTGGATTCATTCTATGGTGATTTGATATTATATATTTCTTTCGCTGTTGTGTGTATTGTTATTTTTTTCTTGAGTTTTATTTCCATTCTTATTTTTGATAGTAGCAGACTGTCATCGGTAGCAACGTTGGTTGAATTTAAGCTTTTTACATCTAGCACCCGCATAGGGTGTATTACTTTATTTGTTAATGTGTAATTTATCATAGATTTTTGTCCTCTCGTGTTATGGCATGTATATTTGTAACGGTCTGTGTGGTCAAAGAACGTATTATTAATTTATAATTCTTTGAGTGAACAGAAGTAGATCATTAGATCGCCATTTTCATTTATTTGCTGGCCCCGTCCCCCCAAGCCGTCTTTTTTATCCGGGCTTGGAATTGATAGTGGTGCGTCCAGGGCTACTCAATCCACTCTTTTGTCACCCCAGACTGAGTTTTTATATGATTTATCTAACAACCTAACAACACTTCTGCAGGTTTCTATATCATCAACGGTAAATTTTATTTCCTTTGCGAGAAGTAACTTTTTTTTTTATATACAATCCTTTATTAGTTAGAACTTGAAGATTTTTTGAAGTTTCTATGACAAGTGGAGGAGTGATTTGGAGAAGGTGATAAAATTGATATAATTTACATAATGTTCAAAACTTAAGAATTCTGCAAATACGATATACATACATATATACATATATACATATATATATATATATATATATATATATATATATATATATATATATATATATATATATATATAGAGAGAGAGAGAGAGAGAGAGATAGAGAGAAAGAGAGAGAGGGAGAGTTAGATCCTTAGTGCAGGTATGGTCATGTGGTTTGTTAAAAAATATTGAGCTATATTATACAAAAACCTATAGCTACAATAACAAGAAATTTAAAATTTAATAAAAATGGAACAAAATGTGAGAAACATATTTTTTACACTAAGTACCTTGCGGGTTCATACATCTCTTGCGATTGAACTATTAAAAATATTTTGCAACGTCTGATGTTGGAAATACGAATAGCGGTTCCGTTATTTTGGTCCAAATCTCGTCGATAACTTGGAATCTCTCCTATTTTAAAGATTATTTAACTTTTGCAAACAGCCGGAAAACAAGGCGACAAATATGGACCGCGGGGTAACTGAATCACTTTCACAATTCAATGTTTTAAAAGAAAAAGTCTACACTAGATATAGAATGGGCAAGCACATTATGATGAAGCTACCAAGTATAAGTTGCTGAGAGCTGTGACTGCTTTTGACATATTGCATTTTGCATCTAGAGAACATCGAGGTCATACTCTTTAATATATATTTAATACTAAGCCGACGTGTGCAAATTGCGGCGGTGACCACCCGGCAAGTTATCGCGGTTGTATCCATCACATTGAACTCCAGCAGTAACTTGTTAAAAATAGTCCAATCACCAATAGCTCACGTGTTAACCCAATATATTCATATGCTGACAAGGTTAAAAACACCCTAAACGCCAACCCTACCTCGCCAACGTCAACACCAACTCAATCAACTGAACCCACAAACATTATCAAAATTATCTTAGAATTAATAACACCCTATCTTCCACAAATCAAATCATTCTTTACAACCACCATATTACCTCTACTGTTCAATGGACCCTAGGACCCAGCGAGCAATAGAAAATTTAACAATTCCCAACTGGAATTCAAACGGAATCGCCAACCAAAAAACAGTATTCGTAGCTTTCTTAGCTAGGTATAACATCGACATAGCATGCCTCACCGAAACTCACTTATCCGAAAATGACAAATTTAAAATACCAGGATACAGCGTATATCGTAAAGATAGAAATTCCAGAATTGCTTCCGGAGGAGTAGCTATCATTATCAAGAAAAAAATTGAACACTCATGCATTCCTGAAATCCCAAACATTACCCTTGAATCTGTTGGAGCTAAAATTAAAATAAGTGGTCAAAGTATCCTAACTATCTACAGCGTATACAGGCAGCCAAATAAAAAACTAAATGAAAATGACATAAAGATTCTATTCAATACAACTGATCAGATACTAGTAGTCGGAGATATTAATTGTAAACATATCACTTGGGGTTGTCGAGCTACCAATCCTGAAGGCACCAAACTCGATCATTATTCAACTGTCTATGCCTTTCAAATCCTGCTTCCAGATGAGTATACTTACTTCCCTTACCGCACAGACCACCTACCAGACATACTAGATATCGTCCTGCAGAAAAACTTTTCGAAGCAGATCAATCAAAGAGTTATAATGGAACTTAATTCCGATTATTTACCGGTATTAGCATCTTTTCTCAGCACGCCACAAGTAAGGCCACCATCCCAAAGCCTCACTAATGGACGAATTTCCTGGAATACTTTCCAAGAAAACTTAGATCACAACCTTCGAGAACCGAACACCTGCGAGACTCAAAAAGACATAGATATCGCTGTAAGCAATATCACCACATCAATTGTGACTGCCGTAAAATCATCAGTTATAACCTCTGTTAAACCTATATTCACAAATAATAACCATCTTCCCAATCATATACTGCAGCTCATCAAAACAAGAAGTCAAACTAGACGCCAGTGGCAAAGAACCAGAAACCCAGAAACGAAAAGGCTATTAAACAGTTTAACTCATCGTCTCAAAAAGGAACTCGACGAATATAAACTGGAATCATATCAAAGACATATAGCAAGTATCGGCTCTGGCGACGCAGGTACGTGGAAAACCACAAAAAGAATATTAAAGCAACATGAGGAATTGCCAATATAACTAATGGCAATGACACGTACTATACAGACAATGAAAAATCAAAAGCATCTGCTACACGCCTAGAACATGTCTTCAGCCGTTATCTATCTGTAATCCTACACACGGTCTCTACATAATTAATCATATTGAAAGAAATGTTCCAGTCATAACCAAAAATATTCGTCCCACATCTCCGAGGGAAATAGCACAAATCATAACTACTCTACCCAGGCGGAAATCACCTGGCCATGATCTTATATCCAACACGACCTTAAAACACCTCACTAAAAAAATGTCTGGCACATCTAGCCTCAATGTTAAATGCATGCCTCCGCACTGGGTACTTTCCCCATGACTGGAAACGCGCACACATCCTTATGTTTGCCAAGCCCGGGAAAAACAAAGGAGACATTAAGAACTATCGACCAATAAGCCTACTTACTACATTGTCCAAGATCTTAGAAAAAATTATTTACATTAGATTACAAAAATTCGTCGAAACCCAAAAGATAGTACCACCATTTCAATTTGGCTTCAGCGAATTACTGAAATAATAGAAAAAGGTTACCTCAACAAATACTACACTGCAGTCCTCTTTTTGGATGTTGCTCAGGCCTTCGATAAGGTGTGGATCGAAGGCCTAAAGAAAAAGCTCCTTAACATAAATGCTCTCAACTATTTGTTAGCAATTATATTCTCATTTCTAGAAGATAGAACTCTTGTATATCTGAGACTAAACAATTGTATGCTGGAGTCCCACAAGGCAGCATGCTAGCACCTCTGCTGTTTAATATCTACAGCCCAATCTCCCAGTAACCACAGCATCCATAGCCGCATTTGCAGACGACACAGCAATTATCATTCAAAATGACGATCTACAAAAAGTTGTGTATCAATTACAAAAATCCGCAGACAAGATCACTAACTGGTTTAAAAGTTGGAATGTTCAAATTAACCCCACGAAATGTCAGACTAAAATCTTTACTTTAAGGAAAATAGCTACCGTATCTAATGTCATCATTGACGGCAATCCCATACAATGGAATCCAACGGACTCAGATATCTCGGAGCATACTTGGACAAGCGACTAACCTGGAGCTTTCATCTCAATCACAAGCTATTACAGGGCAACAATAGGTTAAGGCAACTTTATCAATTGATTAATCGCAAGTCAATATTGAAGCCTGAATGCACTATCTTAATGTACAAAACTCTACTACATCCATTAATTCTCTATGCCTGTCCAGTCTGGTGTACTACATCCCAAACGAACATCAATAAACTACAACGATTCCAAAACAAAATTTTACGAATAGCAGTGAACGCGCCTTGGTATATTAGCAACAACCAGTTGCACTACGACCTAGGTATATCTCATGTGAACAAGTTCATTCGTTAAACCACTAAAAAGTTTTTACAAAACGCGAGAATATGTAGTGATATCCTTCACTACAACTTGCGCCAGTTGAACATACATGGTAGAATAAAACGAAGACTACTACAGGATCTAGTAGCCTCTGACGAAAATAGTGATTAACGCAATAATTTCCCTAGACCTTCAATTATTGCCAATTTCTCATACTTCATCAACTATTAATGGCAACATTTATTATTGTAATTATTGTAAACAAGACGTTATAAATAGTCTTGCCAAGCCATTTATTGTAATTGTTAGTCTATATTACATATGTCATGTATAACATTTTCCTTTGTTGATCTGACAATAACTTGTAAATACAAAAAAAACAACTCTTTAATAATCGCTTTGTCCGGAGAAACGAAGGTCAACGTTTTCCCATATAAGATGATCTTGAGTTTGCTGCGACCTTCGTTGATGATGACGAAATGCCGTAGAACAAGTTTTCTCTTTGAAGTAAATTTTTTATCTCAAAATTACTTCGCTATGCTACTCATTGCTTGGTCTTCCATAACGTAGATTACTCTCACTATATTTCCAGCTACCATTCAAATGTCTGTATATTACTGTTTATTGCTTCTAACTTTGACTGTAGGTGTCGTGCTATCATAACTGATATGCTCCCCATGCAGCCTTCTCGCTCCCCTTTTCCACGTCTATGGCATATTAACATCAGATTATCGTATTAGTATTAGTACTAGTACTGGTATCAGTAATAGCCGCAAGAAAGGGTGATATGCTGTTAATTCTATTGCAAATAATTGACATTTAATAAAAGAGGTAGACAATAGGTGTCGTATAGTAGTTAGGTCACTGGATATCATGATATCTGTAATCACAAACCTCTGAAAATGAGGATCTTCCCGGTTGGTTGTCCCATTTCAAACCTCTGTCTTTGCACGATCCACTGGTTTTAAGTTCGCTCTATAATACTACTATAGTTACCAAATCTTTGGTCTATTTTTTTCTACAGAACCACCCTCTGCGTTTAGGTCAACAATACGCTCTCTTTCAAAGTGACTAACTTGAGGAATTTTTATACAGTGTAAGTTACACATTCCAAGTCAAAATGACTGAAAACACTTTTATGTCTTTTTTTATATGTGATGGTGCTCCAGTTTCAATAAACAGTAGTATACCATGATTTTATTCATGATATTCTCATTTTCGAAAGGTATCTGAATATTCTAAATAGCTTTTGAAGATGAATATTTTAGCTTTACATAAAATTTAATGCAGATTCGCCGATCTATTTGTTCAGTCATGCAGATGTGACCGGTCACACGCTGCATGTGCTCACCCACCGGTATTTAATTCAGAACTGTTTCGTTTCCATTTACACATATGTATTACAGTACATTTATATCGACTAGCCAATCACAACGCAGGCATTTTATTAACTAGAGCTCCATATTTTCGGGACAGATCTTGTATATTTAGGAGCATTTTCAAAATTTTGGTAAACGTAATGCATACAGCTGGCTTTAAAACACAGTTTTATTATTACTCGGCAGCGGTGATTTCGTAAAAGTTTTGAAGTAAATTAATATAGATAAGTTCCTAAGAACAAAGGGTTGTAAATTGCAGAAAAATTAGTTTAACTTCAAAAAAATTATGTATATATATATATATATATATATATATATATATATATATATATATATATATTAATTTAAAAAACGTGCTTTAGAAAATTATCTTATCTGTTATATTTTGCAGTAATATTCTTTATTGAGGTATATTAATGGAATCGACTATTTTATAAGTGACCTTTCCATAATGAGCATATTACTGGTTGATGTAACATAGCCATATGTTTAATAATAAAGCTACGTAAAGTTATTACGCAGCCAAAACTTAACGTAAAAAATCTTCTTTAAAATTTTACTTTTTATGCCATGGATATTTCTGGAAATTACGTCGTAATAAAGGGTTGGTTTAATGCGAAAAATTTAAAACTAAATATAAGCCCACGCTTTAGTTTCGCCCGGTTTAATCCTAATCCCAAAGCGAGCAAAGCAGCCGCGATTCCCCAAATCTCTGGAAATCCGAAGCACTGTTTTGTCACCGCAAGTTTTGAAATGAAGCTGATTAATTTTCTTCAGAGTTGCGGCCTTTAAAAACTTTCGTTCGCGTTTACGGCGCTGTGGATACACACCGATTCCGAACGAGCCGGACGGCCACAAGAAGTTTCTCATTGTGAATTATTTGAACGCTACTTTCCCGATCAGCAATGGGCAGTGATGGATCACTCGGACTGGGGCTCCCCTGGCGTTTGAAATACCGGTTTTTTAACGATAATGCGGTGACACCCAAACAAAGAGAACAGGCTTAAATGGCGATAGCGCTGCCAGATTTTGCATCACCAACAGTATTAAAGAAGCAAACATTTCAACTTTCTGGCGAAACTTAGCTGACAAAGCCGGCTTTATTCTTATTACATTTCCGCTGACATGTCTTCCAGACAAAAGAAAAGTTAATCCATATAAAAAAATTTTGTCACATTCAGTTATCTAAGGATTGCAATTCAATTTGTCTTGGCATTCGCAAATATTAGAATATATATAGCAATTGCTTGCTTTATTACGTAACTAAATTGGAATATAAATTACAGACAAACTTATTGGTACATTTTTCGTGAACTTGCGAAAAAATGAAATATTCCTTATCTAGCAGAGATAGGGGTCAGGTGCCGTGCGTGTTATTAGCTCCATAATCAAACTCGAGTTCGGCCCGTTGCGAGCGATGCTAACACGTAAATAAGATACCACATTACGTTAGGGATCTAGATATAAAACAAAACAGATCAGGAAAGCAAAGTAATTACTTTAAATTAAAGTGCGGAATATTAAGATAACTTATAAATAAGAAATAACGCATACAGATAAGTTTTATCACCTCCGAAAAAACTGCAAGCAAAAAGGCATAACCTCAAGGAGTAATAAAAATTAATTAAAGGTTAGCAATGTGCGATTTAGATAGAATTGGAAAAATGTTTCTACAAAACGACGGGTATATGAAGCAAATGAACGCATCATTAGATACATTAGTATTAAAAGTGAAACAAGTAAAAGATAAAAATGTAAAATTAAAAGCGCTGATACCAGCATAAGAAGGAAAAATAACTAATCTAGAAAGAAAGATAAGGAAAAATAATGTTGTAATAAAAAGTGTAGCAAATGAAGAAAATGAAAATGAAAGCGAGATAAGTGGCAAACTATCGGAAATAATACAAAAAATGGATATGAATCTAGACATACAAGCGGATATCGACCAAGTTAGAAGAATTTGGGGATATAGTAATGTCAGGAAAAGACCAATATTCGTTAAATTAACTAAAGATAGTACGAAACTAGCAATCCTTCAAAATGCGAGAAAACTTAAAGGGTCAAATATATGGATTGATTAAGACTACATTAAGAAAAGACAAGAAAAAAGAAAGACATTAATAACCCACTTGAAGAAAGCGCGGACTAAGGGCACAGTTAAAATTCAATATGCTAATGGTATAAAAAAGGAAGAACAACGGTCAAAGGAGGATCGTACGAAAACAAATATCCAAGAAAGGACAATAGTGGAAAGGTCTCCGGAGGGAGACAGTCTGGAAGATCAATTGAGAAAAATAAACCGTACCTCCAGAAAAAACTATTAGGTAAAGATACGCTGGGAGTATGACAACAAAAATGGCTATGAACAAAGAAATGGGCAAACGGTAATACAACAAAAAAGTAAAGATATGAAATGAAGGAAAAGGAACAAAAAAGGAATGTTATAAAAATTGGCACATGTAATGTGAAAAGTATCATAGAAAAGAAGGTGAAATAATCAATGAGGTAAAAATGCAAAATTGATTATTTAGGTATAACAGAAAACAAAAGCTGTATTGGTCAGGGTAGAACCCAAAGAGTGGGAAGCAAAAGAGTAGGTTTAATAGTAAAACCCAATAAAGTAAAAAAATGTCAGGAAAGAAAGATATATCAATAAAATATTATTAGCACTAGACATTAAAATAGATAATAAAAAAACCTGGACGATAATAGTAGCGTATGCGCATAATGACAACGCGAGGAAGGAGGAGAAAAGCAGTTCTACGAATTGCTACAAATGGAAATTGATAAAGGAGAAAGAAATGCAATTGTTATGAGCGATATGAATGGCAGAGTACGCAATATCAATGAAGGCATAGGAAGATATATGGGATCGCATGGAGAAAACACTAAAAATGATAATGGTTGAGACCTATGTGTAAGAAACGATTTTGTGATTACCAACACAAAATTCATACTCAAGGACATACACAAATATACCAGGTAAGTCCGCTCCACGAATGAGAAGTTAATTATCAAGTATTTTATCATAAATACAGAAAATTGGAAGAGATTGAAGAATGTCAGAAAAAGAAACGCCGGAATAGGAAGAAAATAGTCAAACAAAAAATCGAAAGCTAGACTAAAGGAGAATAAAACGCAAAAAATTCCCAAGAAATCTTAGAGAGGAATATTGATCAAAGTAAAATAAAAAGCAGGGATATAGAAATTAAATGAAGACATTTTAAAAAAAATATTTTAGAAACGGCAACAACCAGCAGTGGAGTAAAAAAATTGTAAATACATCCAGAAAGGGAAGTAGATGGTGGTCAACAGAGATACAACAAAGAGTCAAAGAAAAGAAAAAAATGGGAAAAGTATATATTTGAATAATTGGAACAGAGGAAGACTATAACACATATAAGAAAGCCAGATGAGAAACAAAGAAGATTATAAAGGAAGCGGAAGAAAAATTATGGGAAGAGTTCGGAAACAGGATGAAAGAAACCTATTTAGAAAACCAAAAACTATTCTACAATACCTTAAAGCAGCTAAACCAAAAGTAACCACCCAAACTAAGAAGTATAAAAGACAAGAACGGAAATGAGATATTTGTGGATAAGGAAATAATGCAAAGATGGAAGGAATACTTCGAAGAATTAACAGAAGCAGGAAATGATGAAGAACAAGTGACGGAGGAAAAAAGGACAGTTTATGGGGAAGCCCAAAATGTACAAAAAATTTCAATAGGAAGGACCCCGTTTTGGGACGGTGGAGGGGGTCCAAGCCGTCGTGACCAAGGCTATAAATAGCATTTCAGTTTTTGCATTCCATAAAACTTTTAAAGGGTAGCACGCATGCTGGAAACGCTGTGTAAGATGCAGGAGGAAAGTATTTTGAAGAATATTAAAGAAATATATGATCAACTCCAATACTTATGTTTTTATCGAATTATTCACAACACTTTTTGGATTGTATAAACACATTGTAATTTACGTCATATTGTTCTTGAATCTTAGAAAGCTATTTTCTTGTTCCTAGCTTCTTCTCAAATTCGAATTTGGTATTATCAAATTTTTATTACAAATTATTATAAATGCTGTCGTGTGTTATATGCAACACGTGGCCCATTAGACTTATCGTTCGATGTTCGCTGTTGTGTATAATACCCTACCGATATATTAATACAGGTATAGTAGCGTAATTTGCCGTAAGTTATAAAATGTGCCATTTAATTTTTTTGTTGCCTTTTCACCCTTCTTTAACCTTTCAAAAATGTGCAGATACTGTTCTATTAATCCACATTTTATGCTTCATTTGTCTATATGGCGATAATGTGGACATTTAATATAGAAGATACCGTTTGAACAAAAATAGTGTTTTTTAATTTATATTACAATATGAATATATTAAACCAATCCAAAGCAACTTTCGTAAAAATCTCTATATTGACTTTATTTCATTTAATTACATTTAGTTATACAGTGTATGGATTATACGATAATAATTATATTACGATACGAACTGATCTGACAGAGAGGCTATTAGAACTAAACACAGTTGAGCAATCGTAAGCATTGCATGTAAGATGCGGGTATGTACAAGTTGAACATTTCCTTGAACGCAGTTACAGTTTTAGAGTTTCTTCTAAAAATATAGTGTAAGGCATCTTCCTCTTATCGAACCGCCTGCGGCTTGCTAAATGGAATCGTAAAGTTTGTGCGGATCCAGTTTCGATTGGTGATAATTTATTGAACTTCTTTGAACTTCACAGTTCGTCATTCGCCCCGAGCGGAGCACACGCCGTCCGGCCCGTTCGAGAACTCGAACGATTCGCCACAGCTGAGGCAAACGTCCCTCCTGTGCGGGATGGAAGTGCGTTCGCGACGTTTCTTCCAGGAGACTAAGCACTACGTCGCCGCCAGGTTTCTTTACGCTGTTTTGATGCTGGGAAGTGGCTTCTCGAGGCTGCAACACATTCATCGAATGTTAGATATAAATAATTAATGAAACAAGGGTGTAGACGTACTGAACGAAACAGATGTGCAGAATAGGTATTTGCTCTTTTCAAATATATTAGTCACGGATTCGTCTTGAACTGTTTTATTCTTTTTATTTTTAGATTACTGCAAGAAATTGAAAACAGCGCAATATCTAAAATCGGTTATTTCCTTCTAGTTTAATGATTTGAATTGGGTACTTACAGAACTGGTAAAAATATATCGACTTTTAATATTTTTGCATAATTTTTCGTTTCTCTGTATTTTACGCTGAAATTTTTGAAGCATTACTTTGAGCTATTTCGCACGGCTCCTCAACCGCATTTTAGAAAAAAAAACACAACTTATTTGGAAAAACTTGTCAAACTGCAGCAACTAAACAACACAAATAAAAGATACAGTCTAATAGTTCTGTTAGTGTTGTTCACATAACCCTTGACATCAATGATGACTTGGCACTGGTGAGGCATGGAGTCCAAAAGAGTATAGGTGAAGAAGAAGGGGATGGTTTTTCATTCCTCCTTAAATAGGGCATACTTCTCACTTGCATTCTTGACATTTCTGTCAACCAGACAACGCCCAGCTTTGACCAGAAACCCTCGATGATATTTAAATCAAAGAATTGATTGGGCCAGTCGAAGAGGATCACACTACTTCGAACGATGTTTCTTTTTTGGAAAATAGAGTCTCTTCCCAAGTTCTGTATGGCATATGGACGCATCGTGTTTTCAAGGATATCTTTATACAGAGAGTGATTCATAATACCATGAATTATTCTGAAGGGACCGATGCTAAGACCGAACACAACCCCAGGTCATAATACTTTCGGTTTCGTGCTTTACCGTGGGAGTCTGGATAGAAACGAGTGCCTTGGAGACGACGAATCCACTGGACCCCGTCTATTCCGAACATTAACTTGCTTTCGTCATTC
This sequence comes from Sinelater perroti, assembly GCA_036346155.1. Classification (NCBI taxonomy): domain Eukaryota; kingdom Metazoa; phylum Arthropoda; class Insecta; order Coleoptera; family Elateridae; genus Sinelater; species Sinelater perroti. The sequence continues at coordinate 4,105,303 of JARFIY010000276.1, forward strand.
CAGAGCACATTTTCCCACTCTTTTACCGTCCAGTTCTTGTGTGCTTGAGCTCACTCTACGCGTGTCTTTTTGTTCTTTTCCGAAATCATCGACTTCTGGGCCGAACGACCTCCATTAAGTTCAGCTTGCTGCAGATGACGTCTGATAGGACAAACAAATGGTTTCGGGTTTAGGGAGTCACACAATTTTAGACAAATATCGGCGACCGTGAGGCGGGGGTTTTTGTCGAAGAGTCTCAAGGTAGTCTTGGGAACTTCTTTACAACACCACCTTGGATCCTCCAGCGCTTCAGAAAATATGAAAAAGTGTTTTTGTGGAGTTGAATTGTGCTGCATACCCATGAAGAGTTCGACCTTTGACACGACCACTGAAAACTGTCTTTTGAATATCTGCGGATATGTTGCGAGACCCAAACTGCTTAACCATATCTGACATTACCACTATTTATAAAATACAAAAAAACGATGAAAACAATACGAAATGCGAGTTCGTCAAAAGCTAATAAAACGGTAATTTTCAATGATTACAGTGATTTGCACGCCATTATCAGCAGACGTTTGAAAAGATCAACATTTTCATACGCATAATTGCTGAACAGGTGCTAAAACATTATCCCAAAATTTAAAAAATCATCAGCTCATAAAAAGTGACGACAAAAATACAAAATATTGATATATTTTTGACCGATACTGAATTATAAACCAGAATAAAATTTATTACTACTATATTTATTTATTTTTCCATAAGGGAGAAATAGGTATTGTTTTTGTTTTGATTAATTAAATGCAATATATATTTTTTTATTACTATTAAAAACAGCAATCAGAAATTAAACATTCTATGAGCTATTTGGCTAACTTAGAATTCATTTATTAAACTGAATTCACTAGTGTCCTGAACAGGTCTTCTTCAGTAATCAGACCCCTGCTACCTTACTTCAGGTTTATTGGCCAGTGTCGTTTTAATCGTCTGTTGCTCCAATCTAGCAATAGTAGTTGTATGAGGGGTTTGTGTGACTTGCCAGCCTGCTGTGATATTTATTCTCTCTTGAATGACGTTCGTGATGAATGTTATTCTTAAGTCTTGATGGAGCGTTTGGTTACTCACATACCATGGTGCATCAACCACTGATCTGATGATTTTGGATTGCGAACTTTGGATTATAGCAGTGTTTGATTTGCACATCCCCATAGTTCGATGCCAAATGTCCATATCGGCTTGATCACAACTTTATATAATAGAATTTTATTCTTTAGTGACAGCTTAGATCTTCTTCCAAAAAGCCATTATAACTCTCTAAAACGTAAGTCTATTTGTTTTCTTTTCTTCTGTATGTGTTCCTTCCAAGTAAGTCTCGAATCTAGGTGAATTCCAAGGTATTTTACACTTGTTGATACCGGGAGCTATATATTGTTGATGGTGACTCGTGGACATTGTTGTTTCCGTAAGGTGAATGTTACTTGCAGAGACTTTGTTTCGTTAATTTTAACCTTCCATTTATCTAGCCATTGTTGAAGTAGGTTAAGGGGAACTTGTAGGCGTGCAGATGCTATTAGGGCATTGTCATTTACAGCCATAATAACTGTGTCGTCGGCAAATGTTCCTGTAATTGTGCTAGTGGTTGTGGGAAGATCAAATGTGTATATCAGATACAGGAAGAGTCCAAGGACACTACCTGCGTTAATTGGGTGGAAGATAGAATTTTCTCCATTTACCCTTGTTCTAAATTTTCTGTTTTCAAGATATGATTTTATCAATATATAGGAAGGCTTCGGTAGGATGCGTTTGATTTTGTATAACAGACCTGCAAGCCAGACCCTGTCAAATGTCTGGCTAACATCAAGGAATGCTATTGTACAGTATTTTTTATTGTCCAGAGATTCCTGAATAGTGTTACCTATCCGATGACACTGTTGTGTAGTAGAGTGCTCTGCTCGAAACCCAAATTGATGGTCTGGGATTACATCTTGCAGAGATGTAATATGATGTAGTAGTAGTCGCTCTAGTAGTTTTGATATGGTTGATAGCAAACTTATCGGTCTACACGAAGTTACATTGTTTGGGTTATTTCCGGGTTTTGGTATTAAAATTATCTCTGATAATTTCAGTCCTCGTGGCCAGTAGTGAAGTCTGAGTACAGCATTAAATATATATGTTAACATAACTAGTCCTTTCTTGAGAAGTTCTTTGAGCATCCTGGAATTAACTTGGTCTATTCATGGAGCTTTTTTATTGTTTAAAAAAGATATTTCTTTCTGTACCTCTTTAGGCGCGAAGAGATGTATACTGTGCCCAGATGGATCTAGGGTGCTGTCGTTTAGGAAATTCAGAACGTCTTCGTCTGGTGTATTGTTATTTGGAGTAAATACTGTTGCCAAGTGTTCTGCAAAGAGGTCTGCTTTTTCTTGATTGGATTTGGCCCATGACCCGACAAATGGGGATTCAAAACATATTAGTGGTATTGCTGTAATCGGTTTCCTTGAGGTTTTAATTGGTTTCCAAATACTACATGTCTACTAAGGTTAGTGATATAATCTGAGAAGCTGTTATCTCAAAGTTCTCTTAGTTTTAGTTTGAGTTTATTGCTAAAGTGATTATACTGCGTTTTATCTGCTGGGGCATGATTTTGTTGCCATACCTTACTGGCTTTTCTTTTCAAGGAAATAAGTTTTTTAATTTCAAGCGGTATATTATCAACGGTTCTTTGTGAGTATAAATTTGGTGTAGCTTGTTTGGCAGCTTGTTGTATAGTTGAGATTAACTTGTTGTCTCCTTCTTCTAGTTCAGTAGGTGTTTTCAATCTTGTTTTCAAATTAATTTTTGCTGATATCTCGTTCCTATATATATCCCAGTTTGTTCTTGTTGTGTACAATTTTGGTATACGTTTTATATTTATAACCGTTGAACTAACCGTCGCTATGATAGGTGTGTGGTCAGAAGATAAGTCGTAATTGGGTACTACTAGTGTGTAAAGTGTCGAAATGCCGCTAGTCACAAAAAAGTCGAGGAGATCTGGAACTTTGTTCGGATCAGTAGGCCAATATGTGGGGGTTCCGGTTGATAAAAATGAATAGGTTTTGTTATTCAATACCTTTAATAGTTCTCTTCCTTTAGTTGTAGTAGTTCTGGAACCCCATAAGGTGTTTTTACTATTAAAGTCTCCTCCTGCTATGAATATATGACCTAGTGTACCAAAAAACTCTTGGAAGTGTTCTTCTTTCAGATTATGGCGAAGGGGGCAGTATACTGCGGTGAGTGTTAGATCGTATGGAAGTAATTGTATTTTAATACTAGTTGCTTGTAGATAGGATTTTTCAAATTTTTAGAGTACATAGTGGCTAATTGATGATTTGATCAGAATTGCCGTTCCAGCATGGGCAGAGATATCAGGATGTATCGTGTGGTAGAGATGGTAGTGGGGTATTTTAAAATATGTTCTAGTGGTGAAGTGTGTTTCACTGATAAGTAGTACATCTATTAGATATTGTTGGAGGAATATTTCCAATTTTTCTTTGCGTTGAGCTAGCCCCTTAACATTCCACAAAGCAATTCTAAGAAATGTAGCCATTACTTAATCTTATTAATAGGCATTGTAAGCATGTTTATTACCATGCTGTTTTGTTGTATTAATTGACTAAACATGCTTTTAAATTCTTCTAAGAATTTATTTAGGACGGTATTGGGACTTTCATTTTCTGATAATAAAGCGTCTTGACTTTTTGTGACTTGTGCGTATGTCGGTCTCTGGTCAGAAAAATGGGGTTGGACATGTAATTGTTTTTGTGCCGATGATTGGGGGAAAGCCTGCTTTGTTTGGTAGTTGCTAGTTTTGTATAGGTTATGATAATACTCACAATCTCGATAATTTGCTGGGTGTGACCCACCGCACAAGGCACATTTTGCTGGAGTATCTTTGGTTTTACTACAACTTGTAATATTATGAGGACCTTCACATTTTACGCATACATACGGTCTGTTGCAGTATGTCTTGGTGTGACCATACAACTGACATCTCGTACATTGAGGAATGTTCTTACCTTTTCTTGGTGGTTGAATTAGCATTAATATGGTTTTGTAGATTTTGTATTTTATAAACTTTCTTATTATTTCCAGCCGGTTCCAAATCTATTAAAAACATGTTTAGGGGTTCCTTAGTTTGTCTGTGTTTGACATTCATAATATTTCTTACTTTATGTCCTTTATTATTCAGTTCTTCCTTAATTTCTTCTGTATTTACGGTATAATGTATGTGTTTTAAGACTACTCTGTACGCTCTTTCTTCTTTTGGTTGATATGTGTGGTATACTATATTATGTGTTTTCAAAAATTCTACTAATTTTCTATACGTGTTTGGATTGATTGCATTGATTTTTACAGTATTGTTGGCCATGCATTTTGTGACGTATTGTTCATCTTCTATTATATCTCTTAGTTTATTTATAATATCCGGAAAATTAATTACTCCATATATAAATATTAGTGGGGATTTAGGAGTTTTCTCATTAGTGTTATTTTCTTTATTAGTGTCCATTGTCTCATCCTCGCCAGTATTGTTGAGAGAGCTGTATCTGTTATCTAAATTAATTCCTTCTGTTGCGTTTTTGTTAATATAAATTTTCCTTCTTTTTACACTTTTAACCACTTGCCATGAATTCTCTTTATTACACGTAATATTCTCCGTTTCTTCATCACTTGTTGAAACCATACGTAAGATTTGACGTGAGCTGTGTGGTTGCTGTATTGTTTGTTTATATTGTTCTTGATTTGGGGGAAATGCAAATGTGTAATGATTATTTTTTGACTGACCTGGGTATTGCTGCGACTGATACATTGATGGATGGATTTGCATTTGTGACGGCGGGATAGGAGTCGTTTGTAACTGAGACATTTGTGGTTGATATACTGGCATTTGTGAAAATTGTTGCATATTTTGTAATAAATCACCCTGTATCAAGTTTGATGGTTGCACATTGTTTACTTGTCCGACAACGTTCCCCGAAGGAAACATTTTTATTATCCCTTTTTAAAACAGATTGTTTATCACTGTTTGCACTATCATGCATTGACCGTAGGCCAACGATATTACGCGTTCTGTCTGGTTGATCGGTGCACTAGTACGATTGTCTAAAGATTTAACTTTATTTTTAGTCCGAGCCTGAACTAGGAGCTGCTATCAGCGGCCTTGCCGCATGGCCGCGGCTGCGGCTGCGGCCGTACTAGGCGTTCGGTATTCCGAAAATAAATTACTTACAGTTTTTGATTTGTACAGGGAATGAAACCCCCGTGTCCTGTGTTGTTTGCACAAACTTGCACGTATTTAAAGAGTAGTTTAATCGCGTTTAATTAAACTTTTATTAGCACCGTGATTGACCGTGTGCTGGCACAGGTAAAGGCAGAGCCGTACTAAATGCAATATTTGAAATTATGTTTTGTTGTAAGCATGTCGGTTCAGTCATCAAAGTTTTCTGTAGTAATATTTTTTTTTTTGATTATTCCTCTGATAAGATAAACAAAAAAACTCGTCGAATACAGAATCCTTAGCGTAAGGTTAATACATAAATTATTAAAGTAAAAATTTGTAGTAATTATGAAACACAAATTAGAATCGGAAAAAATAAAATAAAGAAAAACAATAAAAATTGATAATTTGAAATTATTAAAGAAAATAATTCTAACACCGATACTTGTGTATTGTTTGTTTATTTAAAAAATGTCATCCATCCAAAAGTAGTAGTAATGTTTACGTGAGAGTAAATGAAAGTGTAAGTGAGAGATAATTATAAGGAGTATTAACAGGTTGAATGTCTTTTTTTCACTGTACGGAGGTTATGTGGTCTGTCCAGAAAAGATTAAGCCAATTGTAATATAATGAAAGTTTGCGCGGTCACGATGTTACCTGGATGTGTCAATAAGAACGACTTCACTGGCCAGGTCAGTTGGGAATAAGAAGTGGATGAACGTGCACATGTAGTGCATGATTGTCGCATTTGCAATAATTGAGCGAGTAGAGCAACAAATTTGCATAAAATTTTGTGTGAATCTAGGACATGGTTCGCAGAAATTATTTTTATAGTTCAGAAAGCTGGAAATACACAAACGGTAATACAACAAAAAAGTAAAGATATGAAAATTGGCAAAAAATACAACAAAAAGAAATGAAGGAAAAGACGCAAAAAGGGACATTATAAAAGTTGGCACATGGAATGTAAAAAGTATCATAGGAAAAGAAGATGAAATAATCAATAAGATGAAGATGCAAAACATCGGTTATTTAGGTAGAACGGAAACCAAAAAGGAAGGGAAAGAAGAAGTAGAAGGCCACTGGCTACATTGCTCAGGGATAGAACACAAAGAGTAGGGAGCAATTCACATTTCTTATACTGCGGAATTTCTGCAGATATTCTTCTTGGTTCAACCTCGATTGCCCTGTGAATATGTCTTATTAGACTAAAGACTTTCTTATCGTCTTGCGTATTTTCAAGATTCGCTGCGCGTAGTGGGATTGGATATATATTCTTGTTATACAATCACGCAATACGGTATTTTAGGGTTTCCAAACTCAGTTTCTATTTCTTTTTCAGTCAGTGATACGGGAATATTCCGAATTATTACTGAAAGATTGTTAGCTTCCGGATTTTTAAAAGCATGACAACTTGGACTTATTTCACTGTAGTGTGTTGTCATGCATAGATAATTTTCTATACTTGGTAGATTTATTCTGTTGATTGCTTGTGTGAACTGTTAAAATTTTAGTTTTGGCTTTATCTTTTAGTTCCGCAAGTATTTCCTGGTATTTAAATTTATCACCATTGTATAAATATATACATGGGATGATTATTTACTTTTCAGCGGATTGTGACTGATTAGAAGTATCCATTGCGTTGATTGACGCAGCGTTTTTACCTTGAGAGATAATTTTGTCAGCATTTTCAATTTGTTTTTTATTTATATAGAATTTATTTTTTGCTACTAAATTTTATGGTTCTAACAAATATTATAGTCTGATGGTGAGATTTCACTACTGTTTATTTTGTTATTACTCATAATGGCCTTGAAACTCTTCGCAGAGGTTCTGTAATAAATTTAGTACTTACGGCTGAATTATTATATTTTCTTTTGGGAAATGCATTATCAGTAGTCTCAGTCACGAGCGGCCTGAATTTAAAAACACGCGATAACTGTTAACACTTGCACTTTCGAGCGAGCGGACCGGAAAAGGAAAGTCAAATCGCAACTCGTTTGTAATAGCTAACAACTTGTACACGTAATCACCCCCTCTTTTGCTTTCATTTGCTACTCCTCGCCTCTATTTACCGCCCTTTTGCCTCTATTCTCCGCTATCTTCATTTGCTTATCTTTAGTGCTTTATTTATTTACCAACCGTTTCATTTACAAGGTAAAAATTACTTCTTTGGTTGTTATCGTACAATTACTTTTGCAGATTAAATAAAATTCAATCATCTTTACAAGCAGTCAACAATTTTTAACACGCAGGTACCCAGTTACTTTTTTATGTTATAGAAGTTTAATTTAAAAGTTTGACTACAAAACGTTTATTTTATATGTAGTTACAAGGAAAATATTAAATGGTAGTTTAGAAAGACAAAGTTCCTTCTGTTTTTGTAGATTTTGTAGATTTGTTTCTGTATCAAATAGCCAATTACTTAATTCGTTCGTCGGCAGTTTAAAAACTATTATTTAATGAGAATATAAAATATTTGTTGAACACACACACATGCACATGCATAATGTTATAGCATTTATACAGGCTCTTTACTCACATAGGCTAGATGGCATACATACTTTTTCACAGATACACTATTCCCAAGAGAATTATAAACTAATAAATGTAAATTGATTGCTAGTATCAAATCGGTCCGTCGAACAATTTGAAAAGAATTCAAATAAAGCATTTTATGTAACTTTTTTTAGTTTTAAGAAAGTACAGCACAGAAATTAAATTTAACATAGAAATTTCTTACCTTTATTTTTGATTGAGCTTTTGGGACAAAAGCTTGAATAGGGGTGATTAAAATTATAGTGATGATCACCTTTACAAAAAAAATAGTTAAAAATGTATGTAACTAATAGTATTTAAACTGCTTTTTGTGGATTACTCTTAGCTAATTGTTTTGAAGTGTTATAGGAGAAATCCAATAAATTTGCATAAGCTATATGCGACCATAATTTTAGTATTGAAGATCTAAAACAAAAATGCAATTACATTACCAAAGCAAAGCATTCGCTTAGCTCAAAAGTTACCACTGATGTCTTGGAAAACTAAAGAAAGTTTGTTAATTATCTCAAAATATAAAATGGTCGCTGGAAAATATAACATAGCATTTTTGAAAAAGCTGAAAGCAATGATTAGAAAAAAAGGCTTAACGCAAGAGCGTTGTTCCAATGAAGCAATGCACCAATTAATTCAGGTATTATCATTCAGCAAATGTTAATGTAATTGAAATTTCAAATTGTTCTGCATCTACCTTATTCACCAAATTTAACTATTTTAACTCTCGTTTCATTGCAAAAGCCGAGGTATATTTTTCTGAAGAAATTTTGATCAGATGAAGCGGCGATTGAGCTTTTAAATGACCATTTTGACAGTCATTTCTGAAAACAAATCTGGCTGCTGTTGGACCAAAGATGTTAAATTTTAGGGGATTTAAAGTGATAAATAAAATATGACTTCAATCATTTTTAATTTGCCTTTAAAATTATTTTAGAAGCTTTTCAATATATCGTTTGAAATAAAAACAGCTTTTTCAAGATCTTTTTTTTACGATGTTTATAAGAACTACCATGAAAGTGTCTATAGCTGCAGTTGTAATTTTGTTATTCTAATTTTGTGTTTAGATAATTCATCGATGAAATGACGGTTTTGCAAATTGAAACTTTTCAGCTATCAGATTATTTCACTGAATTTTGTTGAAATATAATGTCAAATCATTTATGTCTGTAGCTTTACTGGTTCATCTGTTAAGTAACTAATTGTAAAATAAGATTAAGGAGTGCCACCAAATATAAATTTGACAAGCAGTTTAAAAAGTACGATGCACAAATTTAGGTATGTGGCTTTTAAAGATCTTGAGAAAATATAGGCATTTTTCTCGTTAAATTAGATAAAGGATAACAACCGCATTTAAGAGAGCTTTATTGTCGTTTTTGTGCAAATGAAAGTGGGTATCGACATGGGTTTAATTGATAACGTATGTTGGAGAGTCAAAATTCTATTCCCAGCATGATAAAACTTTAACAAAATCTATTTTAGACAAATATGTCTTTATAAAACGTGTTGCACATTATTACCTTTTTTATTCAACAAAGTCAAATTTGTAATTTTTATTAAACTTGCGGAAATTCTGACTAGTATTTATTTTAAAAACAAAATTTTTAACAATAACTTGTAGAATGGTATATATTTAGCGCAGTACTAGATGCGCAAGAAAACAAATTATTAATTATCCTTACAGTAATTAAAGTGCTCGCGACAGATCTCAATTAGTCAAAGTAATAAAGTTCTGAATTTTGTTTTAATTAAATAGTTATAAATAGCATTTATTATCCTACAAAATTTAATGCTTTGCTAAGATTTACGAGTTCTGTTTTTATTAATAAAAGAATGAAATTGTTTAAGCATTGCATATTTTAAAATAAAAAATAACGTATTAACATTCCACAAAAGCATTGTTACATATAAAAAACGACATGGCGTGTGGTCCCTTCATGACAGCCTTAAAAGGACGATAAGGCCGTTTTAAAAGAAAAACACGATAAAAAAAATTGTAACTAAACTTTAGCACTTTTTATCGACGCATGAGTTTCTGTATATAGTAACAGATTAACATTTAACGAAAAATGTTTTTTTGGATAAGAGTAATTGGGGCTACTAACGTGAGGTTTCCGTAAAAACGTCACCTTCGCTAATGAAACCAAAAATATAGGATCCAACGGAGGAAGTTGACTGAGTTTTAGTGGATACCGAAAGCCGTTAGTCACAGACATGGTGGGCACCTTTTTGCCGTCCAAGAATCGTTTACAGGTCGTACATAACTTGAACGATATCGTATCACTTTCAGGAAACACTGACCTTAAAGCCCTGTGGTGTTTCTCCTGCGTTTTTTTCAGTCAGACTGGAACCACAAACGATCACATGCAATATACTTATAGCCAAACTCGTTTGAAAGAAATGTCTTGTTGAAATGTATATCAGTCTCTTTCCAATAAGACAACATAGTATGAACGCGTACATTTGTTAAATGTTGTCTACCTTTGAAGTATGTGCGATGACCTCCAGGCTGACCATCTATGAAGACGTTGGATTTTTCAGAATAGTTTTCGTTGATTGAAGGCTGTTCTATTGCTGCAAATACCCCTCCCCCCTCACACCACTGAATCCCGCCAAATTTAACGCGTTGAAATTCTGATGTTTGTTATGACTAGAAGTGGGCTGTATCGTAATTTTAAATTTAAACAAAGGAATTTCAATCAAAAGCCAAAGCTGGAAAACTCACCTTTGAAAACGACGCTCTCCTGCAAAAATTGGTTCTCTGCGCTGTAATTCTGGGGGGATCCAGAAAGAGGAAATAAGGGTGTGGGTGAAAAGATAGGACAAGTTATCCCAATCTTCACAGCCGAGCCGATCGGAAGCGTCTTTCCTGGTGCAACAAGATTCCTTCTTGATTTCTCGCCGGGTCAGATACAAAGAAATCGGAACGAGTTTTCTCACCGGAAAAATTCAAATCCCGAACTGCAATAGGCCAACAAAAAAAAAACGACCCCCGGGAACAGAAAAATCTGGTCGACAAAATATCGAATCCCGCAATAAAATAGCCTTCATCAAAACGGCCACCGGAATGTGGAAACTCTTGCTGCCAAACAAAACACGACGGCGAATTTTCGGTCAAAACGGCCTCGGACACAGAAAATTTAAAGCCGGTCGCCCGTTTTCTAAACTATCACAACTCAAATTCAAAACGAAGCGAGTGAAAGGGAGGAGAGAGCTGCTTTATATATCTCGGCGCACCGCGCAAGAAAATTGACCGCCGCTATCTCATATCAAAACTAAAGTATATAGGAGGAAACCATAAGACGGCCGCTGTAATTTAAAATTTAAATAAAGTAATGGAGATTGGCGCAAAAAATGCCGTTTATCGACGACTTCACTCCCCCGCAAAGCCTTTTCTCGCTCGGCTTTTTTCCTCAATCAGTAGCTCCGACACTTCTCCGCATTTCCGATTGGGTTTGCTTTAGTTCAACTTGCGTTACGTTGATTCTGATTCCACTTTCTTTGTATGTACTGCAATGTTTTCAACTTCAATGCGTTATAGTTTTTCCAAATTTATTAGTACATAGCTCCTAATAGCCTGAAATTGTCCGCAATACTTGATTCTATACAAAACAGTCGTTTATTTTTCTCAAACCACGCTACAATAACACGTGCTTTCCAAGACCACTTAGTGTGCACTGACTTTTTTGTTACCCGACTAGGTCCCCTTCCTTTGCGTCATACGGGAGGGAGGAATTTTGGCTTTTTTGCTTATGCTTTCAACCTTCCTCTATCGAACGCTGTTCTCTTAGTTATCTTCCCTCCAGTAGTGTTCGACTATTTGTTTTTGTGCAGCTTATAATTTTGGAATGGAATTCGTACCAAATTTAATTTTTTTCTTTAAAATCACTTAGTTATTTGAAGAAAACATATTATCTTTTAGCGAAATTGCTAGGTGAATCAGATAGTTTAGCAACTGCCACTACCGTTTCTAAAAACGAATATAAGAGAAAAGTTTGGCAGAGACAAGGAATAAGTAAATAAAAATAAAATACTAGAACGAGTGTCTATTTTATAGCTAGAAAAACAAGTTTCAAGTACCATAGGCCGGTAAGGTTACAAAACACAAGATATTGAAAATACCTTATACAAAAATGAAAGACCAACAGATATATTTAGAAGCTTTACTTATACTTGCATGTATCCAATATGACTATGCCAAAAGAAGAAATTGGTAAATATTTCAAATGAACGATGGTAATTCAAGTTCGATATAATATAAAGATAAAACGAAAAGCCACTAACTAATAATAGCAAAATCTTAATACTAATACAATATATCAAAACAAATTAAGTAAGAAACAATATTTCTTTTCCACCTCTGCTAATACCAAATAAGAAGCTGTTTTGGAGTACACATAGTATGACTTTGAATACTGTTACACGCCGATTGAAAAGATAAAATATAACGATTAACTGTTTTGTATAACATTTTGGAATCAATTAAATTATTTTTGTAAGTATAATTAAAACGAATTATTCAAAATAACCACCATTAGCCTCTATAGTTGTAATAAGACTTTCTGACCACTCGTCTATGGCTGCACGTTCTATACGCACCAGAAAAGTGTTGTATGCAATCATGAGAGCTTTCTTTAAAGAATCAACATTAAGGTGTTTGTTTGTGAGCATACTATGCCCTTTAAGATTTCTCATAATTTGCAATTTAATGGGTTGAGATCTGGCCTACCAGGAGTCGCTGTTGCTCGGCCAAGTTTGAATTGACCATGCTTTGTGGGCGAGTGCGGAGTCTTGCTAAAAGATTCAACGGTTCACTCAGATAAAGCGTATAATTTAGAAATTGCATTGGACCTTTTAAAACATTTTATTGATACACAACGGCCGAAGTTTTGACTCCCTTTTCACAAAAATAAATATCAATTACTCCACCATAACACGCTCTCCACCAAACCATTACAGGTGCTGGATGACGGCTTCTCTCAATCCTTGACACTAGCCGAGATGCTTCTCTGGATAATCTAGCGTATACTTAGTCATTTTGTTTGTTGTGGCGTACATTTCCTTCATCTGTAAACAAAATTTTTCTATGGCTATTGTGCACGTACATCGTTAACAACTCATTTGCCTTTTCTCTCCTATCTTTCTTTAAAGCATCTGTTAGAAAATGTAAATACATATGTAAATACATATTTTTTATATATCCATAATCTTCTACTTACGAAGACGATCTCGTTTAATTTAGGCATTTCCGGGTTTAACTGCTTGAATAATCCAAATTAAATATGGTCTTCCAGATCACGAACGATCCTCGACACCTCCAGTCTCATTAAATAATTTTATAGCCCGATAACCAAACATACGGCTAATGTGGAGAAGATTAAGCATTTTGCATTTTTTCAATTTTCCATATATAATACCGGCCAAAAATATATATTTTTTAAAGTATTTTACACGGATTCTCAACCAATTGAAAAAAGCAAAATTAGTTATATGGGAAAAAACTTTATTAATATGGAAAAAAATGATATAAATGAAGCAGTGAAACAAAATTCAAATAAAGACCCCAAAATAACATTAAATCACCGGAAATCAACTAAAAGTGAACAACAACACCTAGTAGCACAGCCCTTGGCATTAATAACACCTTGGCACCTGCGAGAGATGGAGTTCAGAAAAGTATAGATGAAGGAGAGGAAGATGTGCTTCTATTCCTTCTCAAATTGGGCATCCTTCTTATATGCATTCTTGGCATTTCTGCTAACTAGATAATGCTTTAGCTCTACCCCGAGGCCCTCGATGATATTTAGGTTAAAGGATTGACTGAGCCAGTTGAGAAGCGTTACATTACAGGCAGAAAACCAATCTTGGACATGCTTCGAACGATGTTTAAGATCATTGTCCGTTGCAAAATAAAGCCTTTGTCTATGTTTTGCATCGTGCTTTAGAGGACGTCCTCATACAGACAGCGATCTATAATGCTGTGGATTCTTTTGAGAGGCTCGTTCCAAGGGCGGAAACCTCAGACCATGACACTTCCGTTTCCGTGTTTTATTGTGGGAACCCAGTACTTGAGATCGGAACGAGTGTTTTTGGGACAACGGATCGATTAAATCCCGTCCAATTAGAAAAACATGTACTAGCTTTTCTCGTTCCGGAGCACATTGTCCCAATTTTTCTTGTCCAGTTCTTGTGTGCCTGTGTCTACTCCATGCGAGCCTTCCTGCTTTTTTTTAAATCATCAACTTCTTGATCGGACAACATCCATTAAGTTCAGCTTGCTGCAAACGTTTAGGAGTACTAACAAATGGTTTTGGGCTCAGGGAGTCACATAATTGGTGAGAAATATCGACTTCCGTGAAGTAGGGGTTGTCTCGGGACATGCGAATGACTGTCGAAGAGTTTTGAGGTAGTTTTGCGACGACTGGATTTGGACTTCATATCACCTTGAATCATTCAGCGCTTTAGGAAATGGAAAATAGTGCTCTTGTGGAGGTTAAACTGTAATCATCTGTATATCTGGGGATATGTTGCGGGAGTAAGATTCCTTATCCATACCTGACAGGATTATTATTATTTAAGAAATGCAAAAGGGCAAGAAAAAATGATGAAAATGACGGGAAATGCGCGTTCTTTAAAAGTCAATAAAACGACGATTTTCACTTAGTATAGTGATTTACATGCCACTCTCAGCAAGCGTTTGAAAAGGTCAAAATTTTTATTCTCATAATTGTAAAATGTTGTTGAAATATTGTCCGAAAATTAAAAAAAATTCATTTGCACATAAAATAGTTTTGAAAAAAATACCAAACGTTGATATATTCTTGATCGGTACTGTATGTAATACTATTACAGCAATACGATTTTTTTGTCACCAAACTCCATTGCAAAATAACAATTGGCAAGAAACACAATGTAACTTACAAATTTTAAGACTTGACAATTGCAACCGTGTCTTAACATCGCAGATATAGTGTAAAGCATTGATTCCCAAAGTGGTCCAGGTGGACCCCCAGGGGTCCACGGAGACTCGACGGGGGTCCACGTTGGCGTGACAAAAAAATGGGGGTTCACAATTCGTAAGCGGGGGTCCACGAAAATTTATCTGGTTTCGATAGTGAAGAACTAAAATGTTGGCTTGAATTCACCTATCATTGTAGGCAGATAATATTTTAAGAAGCTCAGCGACTGTTACTTGTAAAACTTGCATATTCCATATTCAGTACAACGTGTCGAGGCTTGCAAAGCGCTGCCGCTGCCGCCGTCCGCAATGCTTGTTCAGACGTGCAAGCACGACTTTTTGAATCAGTTTTAGAGTTTCTGGAAAGTAAAGATCCAGATTTAAAAGAAAACCTGGTCAATTTGAAAGCAGACATCGCGTATTTGACAGATTTGTTCAAAAAATTTAATGACATTAACTTACAATTACAAGGGGACAGCCTCAATTTAATAAAAACAAGGGGTGCAATTTCAGCTATTCTTGGAAAATTAAATTTTATGAAGCAAAAAATATTAGTCGGCGCGAATTTTCCCAGTTTTCAAACTTGTCACAGGTAGAATGCCTTGATGAGGATATTCACACTTACTTTGTAACAAAATACTTGTAAGAAGAAATATGAAAATGTTAAGTTTTTAGTAACACACTAAATAAGTAGCAATGAATAAGTAAGCATAAGAAAGCCTAAATGCAAACTAATTAAACAATGCCAAGAAAGCCATTTGAACAGGGAAAGTCATGACCGATGGAAAATCAAACACAAAACAATGGTTTTTTAAAAATTTAAATAAATTAGCAACAGAGAAAGAACAGCGCATCTGGATACCAGAACTAAAAAAGTACTAAGAGAACACGAAAGATGTAAGTAAGAAAGGGAGTAATTAACTAAATAGAAATAGTGAAAAAATGATATTGGGAAAGAGTCTCCAAGAACATGGAACATGACCTATAGTAGGTCTCACAAAAGCATCCGGTCAAATTAATTAATTTTTTTTAAATAAAACAAAGCTTAATTTTCAAAGTACTTATGAGAAGAGAGATCAAGCAATTATTTTAGATAATTTTTAAGATTTTTATTCATTAAAATAACCTCGAATGCGCAACTTAATTTGATGTTTTACAGACATGCTTTGTCATTTATTGTTGGGAGCTTCTAAATGTCATTTGATTGTCACAAACCCTATCTTAGTAATTTTCTTTCCAATTATTGGGCGAGCTTGACCACAAAATTCGTATTATTGCTTGATTGCTTCTTACCAAATTGCCGGTTTTTCTTTTCGATTGCGCTGTCGTTGCAATATCAAATTGCGAGGGTTATCAACGAACATGATGTAACCGAATCAATATTTACATTGCAAAAGAGAAAATTACTAGGCTCGGACTCAACTATTAACGGGGATTTAGAATTGATAAAATAAGTAACTTAACATCACCCCGCATATATAATTATAACTTTTATATTAATTTTTATAGTTATCTAAATTATTTTTCCTATCAAGTTCACATTATGCTTTTTCAAAGTAAATATACTTTCGAAGCGCTTAGTTATCTTAGAAAGTAATGTTCCATACGTAAATAGTGAAGTCTGTGATATATTTTATACGTATTAAATAACATCAAAGTCGTATATGTATATTATTTTAATTCCTAAATATGAATATTTCAGAAAAAATGCTTCCAACTGGAAATCTATTAGTTAGGAGCATCAAACTACTATCAAATTACCCTGGCAAATGACGATTTTATTTTCAGTATACTATGTGCTCAATAATATAATTTTCTCAACAACTAAGTCAATCCAATCCTGTTTTTAATTGTATCCTACAATCAAACAATCAATTTTCTCCATTTAGTCTTATATTCAACATAGTTCCACTCTCACCGGTTATAAAATCTAATTTAAGTCAACAAAGCTCTTCAGAATAACACGTTGATAATCTTACAGGTTATGTGAGTACACAAAAACTGCTAGGACGGAGGCAATTGCAGGTGATATAGACAATGATACTGACCAAGAAAGTTCAACGAAACACGAACAACTAAAGCAGGAAAAGGATCACACACTAACTAATTCCAAACTAACTAAGCATATTCAATAGGTAGAAAATGTTCTTCCAAGCAAATAATAAAGACAATAACAGCTAACCTTCAAGTTTAAAACCCTCACTAAGCTACACTCTTGGTATTACTATTATGAGAAAATAACAGAATATTCCACTTAGGTTCTCGGAAAAGAAAAATACTATACATAAGCAATATTTCATAACACAATCAAAATAAATCGATAAATGTAGATTTCTATAGAAACTTAAAGCATATTAGAAATGAAAACATCATTCACTACACGTTTTAACCTAAAAGGGCATGTAGTGTGGCCATCAGAAGTTTACATTATTCTGCTCTAGCAAATATAATCACGGACTAACTAGCTAAATAATGTATTCAGTAACGTTATAAACATTCATCACAGAGTAATGAAATAGCTTCTTCCTTTCTTTGTCGTAGACTTTGGACCAAACGAAAACAACAAGAAAATATATGAAGTAAAACACATCATAATTGTTTATATTAAACACCCTATGAAGAAAAATATTCCGCAGTGATTGAAATGTTTAAGTTATGGACGTACGAAAACATACTCTAATAAACCTCAATATGTAATGAATATCCTAACACTCCAGCTAAGTGTGATTTATCCAGTAGCTAACTATAAATACAATTTATAAAACCTTCGGAGAGTCAAAGAAACAATTTTTAAAAGAATATTAAACAAAATACGGCTGTATCAAGTACTTTCCAATATAAATTACTTTTTTTCTCTTCAGAATCAAGTCTATAATCCTAATAAAGGACACTAAAGGCTTTCACCAAATGCACCTAATTACTCTCAAATGTAGGTAATAAGAAGCAACAATTCACCAACCATCTATAACCAATAGATGAACATTTAGAGGTGCTATTAAACTTTTCACATAATTTAAAACAACGTTTTATTAAATTTAAAACCACAATATTATGTACAATTATAAATAAAATAACTTCTGAATGCCATGTTGTGCTCTATAATGATAACGGTATTACTAATCACATTTCTATAATAACTCTTCTACTGTTGCAACAAATAGGCATATTGCCCGTTTAAGGAGTCATACAAGATAGTACTAAAAATAACGTTATAACATTTACTTACGATTATGCGAACCACCCAGATAGAAGAGACCACGGAGGCTCACCGGTGATTGGAAAAAATACAATCGCTTATCAGAAGTTACAATTAAATTAAACTAAACAATGCAAAGTGCAAGCATAAAAGTTTAAATTCTTTAAATGGTAATTGAAATGCAAACATTACAGCTTAAAGCCCAAGATTAAGCAAACCAAAAGAATGCAACACAATATTAGCAAAAAATGAACATTTTCGGATTGGAAAACCCATTTTTTGGCCTACTGATCCAAACAAATTGCCGGACTTATTCGACTACGTAGTCGCCAAGGGCGTAGTAAATACCCCGATTAATTTCCAATCATCATGATCTTTAGCACAATCATAATCATTAAAGGACGGATTGTAATCAGTTTGGAAAACTTTCGGATGAAACTCGCAACCTAGCCATTACGATCAAACAGATTCGAGATCTCGATGATGCTGTTCATTATCTGATCATAATTCTCCAAGAAGCTACTTGGTCAGTCACATTTGCTTCTAGAAAAAGCATTTTAATATTCACTAACATATCTTACTATATATAAAGTCTTGTTGTCAAGAAACTTAGAGAAACTCAAAAAAATGACCAAAAATAAGGAATAAATAAGAGAAAATATATTACAATTGACTTGTTCACTAGTTGTAAAGTTGATAATGGTAATTAATTCTCCAAAGACTTTATATTAGAATAAATAAGGAATAAATAAGAGAAAATATATTACAATTGACTTGTTCACTAGTTGTAAAGTTGATAATGGTAATTAATTCTCCAAAGACTTTATATTAGAACACTTTCCTAATCATACTATATGGAAGGCAACTAAGCAATGTAATATCCAACAATAGCCAAAACAAACTAGTTAAAGATAAGGCAGATACTTCCGGCGAACTTCTTGCCGATAATAAAATCAAATTATTTTTGACTGCCCCGTGTCAACTACGATTAACAATCACACCATTTTCTCCAGTTAAAGTCTATTATTAAATCAGATACACACATTCCCGAAGAATCCCTGGATAATAGATATGTTAGTGTTTCTTATCAGACTATAAAACAGAATTATTAACTAACTTACTTTTAGGTAGAAGTATATCTAAATTACAATGATTGCTAAGTTTAGAAAATTATCCAACCAAAAATATTGGACCGATTACCATTAAGAAAAATTAAAGAAATAGTAGACCTCAACCAGATAAACTCATTTTATAAGTTACGATTTTTTGAACATCACTCAACGATATCGTTACCAGATCATCTCTCCGATTACGGAGAATTATGACAAGACAAGTATGCATTTCTAGGCATAAAAGAAATCTTTAAAAGGGCATACAGATTTATCATAAAAGCTCAATTACACCTTCCAAGTCAGATATATCTACTGTTAAAATTATACCTTGTTCTTCTAAATTAAAATTAACAAACAGTTTTAAGCTGCCCCGAAATATGTCCGGAGTTCCATAAGGCAGTGCAGTAGCAACTTTGTTACTTGATCTATACTTCCATTTTACCATCCATAGATAATACTGCAAACGATACGGCTTTCCTGTTAGTTAGCAAAACACAGCAGTGAAAAACTAGGTTCAACAACCCAGTATTGACAAAAATAGGAACAAAGCAACTCACAGAGAGCACATATCATATACTAGAGTAATATGGACCTACAGAATTCAACTATCAGTTTGTGTAGAGGCACTTCACATGAAAATATTGCAGACAAACGCATGGTGTATTACACAAATCTGAAAATCCCACGCGATGTCTAGAAACTTGCATCAAGGTACGAAAAGGACCTTGGGGAATTGTTATATGAAGACTTTTGGGGAACCTTACCGTACAGTCTAATCAAAACTAATACATATTTATCCAAGAGACTAGAGGCGACCACAGTCCTTATATACTATATAAAATATTACAAAATTTTCTTATGACTCAACTTATAAGAGTAGTTTGTAAACAAGCAATTGAATAAAAAAATTATCTTCACCCATTTGGCGTGCATGAAAAGGTTAATATGAATAAAAGCAACATTTGTTAACGCTAACAGTCATAAGTTTAAAGCCGACGGTTTAAACTTTCTGTTTTCCTTTCAGATTTAAGCAAACGAAGTTTTTATTGAGCTTGGCGTTGCAAGTTATGGCGTTGTTGTGCGCGTTATGTCCGTATCAATGTTAAAGTTTCTGTGACTTTTGAGTACACTGTATGCAATAAATGACGTGAGTTAAAATTTATAGCAGGCGACACGGTGGAGTCATTGCATAACAAAGCTTAGCAAAACTAATTTCACGAAACAAGTTCTGTTGGGATTATGCAAAATGTGGAAGAGGGGGAAAGCGCATTAATATAAATATTTTGTATAAAGCCGCGTTCACCTCCATGCAAGGAATATAACTGATTGTTAAATGTTCTTGTTTAAATTTAAAATAATAATTTAGATATTTGTATTTCATGCAAGCAAGTAATTATTAATTTTGTTTTGATAGGTAATAAACTGAATGCTGTTCATTATTGAAGGGTTACTTAATTTTTCAAATTTTGGCAGTAGTGTAATTCACAATTGTTTGATGGATATCACTATAAAAATATCCGTATTACTACAATTTATAAAAAATTTAATAATACACTAAAAACAGTTACAGAAAATTAAGCAGAATTGTTTGTGCTTATTGTAAGACATATTTGAGATACAAACATTAAATATTTAATTTTAAATTTGTTTTTACGTTTTACTTCTAAAGTTTTTAACTTCCAGTTAAAATTTAATTTGACGGTCTCGTTTAGTAGGTGTATTTTATTGAAAACTTATTAAGTGAATGAAGTAATTACTCTTAAGTAAATATAAAATAAAATACTAGCAAACTGAGCGTATTTTACAAGTAAAATGCTGTTAAATTTTAAACTAAAAATTTTATCATATCATGAGTAAAATCCTTAAGTAACACTTTAGTTTAAATTAACTTTCTGTTTTACAAAATATTATACTCTTTAAATTCTGTTAGCCTACTAGAGCTTTATTTAGAGAATATGAAAACTTTGTAAGGACGTAGTAAGTGTCTTTTATTACCTTAAAAACGTTTTATAAGTTGCTATAGAATAGTCAAGGTATAGTGGCACTCAAATAGATATTACATATTACATGCATAGAGTTCGCGCTTGACTTTCGAAGCACAAGAAATGATGCTGCAGAAAAGTTATTATTTATTTATTAATTTTATTCTTTCGTACACAAATTAAAAACTTTTTATCTAATCCAAACAATATAAAATTTATAATACATCCCAATTTCACGAAATCTAAATCTACTTAGTACACTCTTATCAAGTACAGATGACATATACGCACTCGATAAATTTACAACAATCTCCTACTGACGTCCTAATTTGCAATGAACCAGAAAGAACACTAAAAACCTTAAAAATATACTAAGTAAATAGACGCAACAAAAAGATCAACATTAGCTAAGTAACCTTAGGGAATAAATTAGAACAAAAGAAGACATTAGGGTAGTAATAAATAACATTCACGATTTAAAGATACAACAAAAAGGTAAGCAGAATTTAGGGGTCCTCGGTAATGAAGTAATTAATTTAAGGAACATAAAGCAGTAGGCAACCAAAATTGTTTATAAACATAAAAAACTCACAAAGAAACTTACAAAGTCAACTAATTCATGAACACAAGTATGTAAAAAGACCAATTTTATAGTGTGCCAAATATCAAAGATACACACCGAAAACAATTGTTCGTAAACTGACAAGTGTGTTAAAAGTAAGAATTTCACTCTACCAAAGAATGCTCAAGAAAGATTAGAAATGATCAGGTTAAATGTGTAAATTGTGACGAAAGTTATTTCACCAACTATAGAGCATGTGTAATACACAAGAAACTAGAAGAAAAACTCTTCGCATGGCTAAAAACGAAAGTCATAACGTCTATAGCATCTTTACAGTATACACAAAACTTTTTTATCAACACAACTACACAGTCACACGCCAAATTTTAAAACCAACAGTCAAATGACGTGGAGAAACTAAAGTCACAATAAAAACTTAATCATAAACCTTCTAACCACGTTAATTAGCAAAATGATATAACAAACTCTTAAAAATAGCTGTATGGCATGCCAAAGAGCTTTGTCAATCCGCACAGGAGATTAAACTATTTCTTGAAAATAATTAAATCGATATATTGGTCATATGTAAAACCCACTTTATTAGCAAAAGTTTCATTAAATGTTCAAACTGCAATATTTATAACATAAATTATTCTAATGGAAGAGTCCATGGTAAAACAGCAGTTATAATAAAATTTAATATGAAATGCGATAATAAACACTTACAAGGCACTTCTATCCTGGTTGAAGACAAAATAGCAAGCCTAAAAATTTTTGCTTTTATGAAACTCCCACACTCGACAAAAAAGATTACGCTTATTTCTTCCAAAGTTTAGAAAGTAGATTCTTCATAACCAACCACATTAACACAAAACACCGTACTACAAGAACGGGCGAACGTAAATACATATTGGCCCGCATATCACTGGACAATTCCTAACTTAATCGACTGTTGCATAAAGGCTTAAAAATCTGGCAATTTAAAATTAAACTAACTGTAAATAAGTTCTCTCTTCTAATTTCATTTTGTTTAACTATAATATACATTTAAGCTCCACCCACACTTTGCAACACCAAGACGGGCTGGGAATAATTTCTAAACAGAGTAAATAATTTAATAAATTGTAAAATGTCGTAAAAAACCAAATACGATATTGAAGGCATACTAGCTTTAACGTAATATAGCAAGTTACATGAAAAGCTATATGCACACTAACATCCGTCCTTTAATTGTAAAAATCAAAAAGGCGCCTCAAAAAACGTAAACAAATTATCGGACCAGACACAGATAAAGGATCTTTAAATTAGTCTACGAAACAACTAACAAAAGTTCTATTATAATATAAAAATCAAAAATTTGACATTATTTGACTGTTCACTGTAGAACGGAGATAATAAAATTAAAAGGCTTATAACACACATACTACCTATCAACAAACTAGATAACCAGTAGTCCCACAGGAGTAAAGAGAAAGCAAACATTTGCTGATCACTTAGCTAATGCATTCATACCTTCTTCAGCCAGTGTCCTAAGAAAGATACTAAAATTATAGACTTTCTGGAATTTTCCTATCAAATGAGCCTACCGATCAACCTGTTTAAGCTTTCAGAAGTCGAGGAAATGATTAATAAAAAAACTAACTCTAAAAAGGCTTCATATTTTGATTTTGTCACGGGGATAATCTTTAAACATCAATTAGATACTACAAATTGAACTATGACGCAAATATACAACGCTGTTATTGCAATCCGAAATTTTCCAAGTTTCTAGAAAGTGGTTCAGATAACAATTGTGCAGAAACCAGGAAAGATACCTAACGATCCAAAGTATATTAGTCTCCCCTGTTAGTCCTCTCCAAAGGTACTATTAAAACATCTTTGATAAATCTAGACGGACAAAAATTAATTTTCAAGCACCAGTTTAAATTTTGTTATCGACATATAACAGACAAACAAATTTATCGGTTAGCATTGTTCTGCTACGTTTTTAGATATACCCTAAACTTTTGACAAGGTTAGACCCACTTGTTCAAAAGTTTCTATAAACTATAAAAATATTTGCCATACCAAATTTATGAAATATGAAAATCTTATCTATCGGATAAGCATTTTTTTGTGAAGTACCAAGGAGAAACTATGAATATACAATGCCTTATTTGGAGTACCTTATGATAGTGTGCTAATATCCGTCCTATACCTACTGTTCACAGCCGACTTACAATAAGAAGATTAACGTCATATGCCAATTTCGCTGATGACACGGTTAAGTTGGTCTCACAAATCATTTCTACAACTGCATACCGCAACCGGCAAAACTCTGTCAATAATGTCCAACATTAGCATAGAGGATCAAGATGAATAAAAAAATCCCAACTTTCACTATAAATCATGATAGCTGTCCGACGATAACTCTCAAAGGACAACAACGAAAACATGATGACTCTACACAATAGTTGGAGTGACACCTGACTTGGAAAACCCGTATTTTCAATAAACTAAAATATCTTAAGACTTAATTTAGAAAGTCATATTATATAATCAAAAGGAGATCTAAATTACAATTTGAAAACAAGCGGCTACTCTACTATGTCGCGTTAAAACCTATCTAGACGTACATCATTTCCAGAGTTCCAGAGTAAAGTTCAAAGTACTACAATTTGTGCTCTGTGGTATGTATCAGACAAAGTGACTAAGTGATCTGTGTACAACCACTGTGAAATAAGGGATACAAAGGTCGACTGTCGGTACATCTAAATCAATTGATGAATAATGCGACTTTCATCTTCAGTTTTTCTTTCAATTTCACTTTAAAATCGGGTTTAATCTTAATTATAATTATAATTTTAATGTAATTTTCCTAGTTCTTTCCAACTTTTCGTTCAAGCACTAATTTGTAATATGGATTAATAAAAATTCTAATAGAGTGACTTATTGAAGCCCTATTATACATCTTCAAGAGCATTTGACAGTTTCAGCTGCTGCTTGTATTAATTTACATTATTATACGTATCACACAAAATACTTATGGCACATGTTGTATAACACAGTTAAATAAAAAAATTACATTTATAGTCGCAAGTTGTAAAACAAATTAGAAAACAGTAAACAAACATGATACAACAAAAAATTAATTTTTGCAGTCCTGTAGATGAAAGGCACACCCGCCAACCGCAAATATTTAGCGGAAAGGTTTGCGAATTTCCCATTAAATTTAGAACATACAAATTACATTTTCACAAATGAATGCTTACTCGTCGGAAAAAGGAAATAATATCGTTTTGAATAACTCAATAAAAAACGACGACCCTTTTAAAATGCATTTTTCAACAAAACTGTATTTCAAAGTTGTACCACATAATTCAGTAAAATGCCGATGCGATTTATAAAATTAAATAACAGGGTACTGCCTTTTTTGTATAAAATACGTTCGGAATACACAAAAACAAGTTAGAGGCAAATGTAAAATCAATAAAACCAAATGTTTTCTAAATGTACTTTTATGAGTTACATGGAATAATCATTTAGACAACCCAACTTTTTAGGAGCCTAAACATAAAAAGTTAATTACTTCTAATACAAGTTAAAAATGTAAACTAAACCAATTAATTAAAAAATTAATTAAAAATTAATTAAAAAAATTATTTTGGATAAAGGAGTTTTCACAATAATAAATGGCTTAATATTCTTAAAGAAACTTAGCCGATCACTCAAAGTTCTTATATCTAATTTTAGGGGTAGATTTTACCACCTGTTGTTTCCTACATTTTCACTCATTCATAAATATGTTCATTTTAATTTTTACCATAATTATTACTATACATCATAATTTTGTATATGCCTTTGCTGCTTTAATTACACCGTTTAACAATTTTTTATTTGCTATTTTTTACAAATCTGGAACTAGCCACCTTTTCTAAATTTTGGGTCGCTAAATATGAAAGTAATTCTTAAAATTCCCCACTGGCTGAAAGTTTTGAGTAATTTCACCGTTTACATTTTACATATATATTTTAGCAGTGACAATGACATAGTATTTTAGAATAATGTTGAAGTTTTGATGCTGAATCTAAAGATAGTCGATTGGAGACTGTTTATAGACTCCATAAAAACAAGCCTGAAAGCTGTGCTATTGCGTAATAATAATAAAATATCATCAGCCAGTGTTGCTTATGCAGCCTTTGGCAAAAAAGTTATCCCGTGTGTCAACGCCTTCTGGATCTTGTAAATTGTAATCAACTCAAGTGATTACTATGTGGTAATTTCAAAATGATAGCATTTGTGCTGGGTCTACAAGGTAAGTGCACAAAGCACAGTTGCTACATATGTGAGTGGGATATCCGCACGAAGCATACGGATTACAACAAAGACATTCTATACTAATCTCTAGTGAATTCTACCACCGTTGTACATAAAACTGGAATTTATTAAGGCTTTTGCGAAGGCCGTTAACAAAAATGAAAGTGAATACCTATGACAAAAGTTTCCACGTCTAAATGCGGAAAAGATAAAATAGGGAACTGTTCGCGCCAATCTCCAATTACTTTTATTTGAATTTTAAATTAGGGCCGGCCGTATTTTGGTTCCCCCCTGTATACGCGCTTAGTTTTAATCGGCTGCGCATTTGCACAGTCCCGGGGAGCGCTGGTACATAGGCCGCGGTTTGGGCCGCGGCACGCTAGTCTTTGCTTTCGTTCTTGACCTGACTGACTCTTGGTGGCCTGGCTCTTTTCTCTCGCTTCGTTTTGAATTTTGTTTGTGATAGTTTAGACAACGGTCGACCGGCTTTAAATTTTCCGTAAGCCGAGAGCGTTTTAACCGAGAGTTCGCCGGTGTGTTTGATTGGCGGCAGAAGTTTTAATTTCTGCGAGGCCGTTTCGAAAATAAATGAGGGACAAAATCTCGCTTACTTCATAACGGCCTATACAACGAAGACACGGTTAAAGAATTTAATGAGTTAGAGTTTCGAATTAACGAAATTTCTTTGGAGTTAGATCCAAATTTTACTCCTAAATTTACGGCGATTAGGAATTTATTGGAGGTTACCGCGAGAGTTGCGCAACAAATGAAGGAAAGCGTGACCACTTTGACAGCTCCTGCCCTTCCAAAGCTTGAAGCTCTAAAACTTAACTCGAAAAAATCTATGTTGTTTTGATAGTACGCCCCAAAATTAGCCCGTTTTTAGCGAGTTATTTACCACTTTGGTCCACGAAAATTCGAATTTGTCAGATTTAGAGAAGGTGACACTTTTGGACTCAAAATTGCAAGGTTCGGCCTTAAAGGTTTGCCAGGGGCTTACTGCGAGAGCATCCAATTATAATGTAATATAGGGGGAGCCTTATTTGATCGTTTTAATGATAAAAGGTCGTTGGCAAACAATTACGTCAATTAGGTATTCAATTTTAAAACTTTACGTACGGAATCTAGAGGAGATTTAACAAAGGTTTTAAATAAGTTTTATGCGCCCATCGCGGCAATGAAACAACTAGGTCTGGAGAATATCGGAGATTTCGTGTTTTTGAATCGGGGGTTAGAAATTTTAAACCCGATAACAAGACATTCATTTGAAGAAGCACATCGAAACAAAGATATCACCACCTATCAAGATTTTGTACAATTCTTACAAAAGCAAATAAAAACTATGCTGTTCGTTAATACCTCTGAAGCACCAAAACCCCAAGACCCAGAAAATGATTTTACGTACCACACACAATTTTTTTAGTGAATCTACATTGTCGTATGAACGGAAAAAATTGTAAATTTAAAGGATTGTCGTAAATTTTTAAAGTTGTCCCAGTAGGAGGGTTAGAATTTATAAAATTGGTATTTTCGGTGTTTCTCACCCGGTCACCGAGCCCCAGAATGTACACAACGCATCTCCTGTAATAAATGTAAGTTACCTCATCACCCCCTCTTGTATTTCAAGTTTTTTAAAAAGTGTAAACCTGCAGGCCGGTTGTCGGAGGTAAAAGAGACGACTTCGTGTTCGCTGGAAAATCCGAAAAGGTCCGAAATCGCAGAAAAGTTGATGGTTGTCGGAAGGGTCTACAAGATTGTTGTTAGATTCGGGAAGCCAGTCACATTTTCTAACTTCCAGGCGTGTCGGCGTTCGAACGTGCCAATCGAACGCCTGAAGTCTTCGGTATTAAGTGTTGGAGGAGCCCCACAAACAGTTTATAGAAAACCAATTTGACGTTTTTGTCTCGTTTTGATTCCAGTATTTCGTTTACGATTGAGCCCCTTATTATAAAAAAAGATCGTCGACAAACTGCCGTCAGCGGAAGTTGATGTTTCCCTATTGGCCTATCTTCGAAATCTGGATTTTGCAGATGAATCTTTCCACATTCCAGGGGAAGTCGATGGAATTTTAGGTGTCGAGATTGTCAGCCAGATTCTGGGAAACACGACCAACAGAAGTTCATCAAAATTTCCGGTTGCTATTTTAAGCCCCCTTGGGTTTGTTGTTATGGGTTGGGCTCCGGTTGTGTCTAAGGAGATTAATCCCATAAGTTTGATTGCTATAGATAAACTGGTCGAGACGCTCCTTCAAAAATTTTGGGAAGGCCTGGAAGCACACTTTCGGCGTTTTCCGGAAGTGGGGTTCTCTATCAGGACGTCATGTCGGGCCATCTAGCTCTTCGACGTTGGATGTTTCATTCTCCATTTTGGCGTCTCAAATCGCGGAGCGTTTCTATGCTGCTTGCGTAGTGTCTGTTACGAGTGCAAAAACGAGTCCGGGAGCATCAATTAGTAATTTGTTGCACGATTTGTTAGTGGATTTCCGTCTGGTTTTGGTTGTTTGTCAGCAGACGAGGAACGAGTGTATCGGCAAATTTTGGGTAATCCGATGTTTCCCGGGAGAAGGTGTGGTAAAACCTTTAACTCTCCTACAAGTATACAAGGGCTAGTTGCAAATCTGATTGCATAATTAGTGAGAGGTTGTGTTCTTAACGTTTCCACTACAAGGTACGTACTCGTCTAGCATTTGGAAGTTTCTTTCCTCTAGTCACTAGAACATTTCTTTCATGTAGTCGTTTTTTCATTAAATCCAAAAATTAAAAAAAAAATTCTGTGGAGATATTCAAGTTGAGTGCAGTCTCTTTGGTTTTTCTGCGTCTTCCTATTTGGCATTGCGAGCAGTTTTGCAGACGCGGCAAAGTTCGTACCAGGGGTCATGTGTGTGGACGGTCTGGTCGCGCCGCGGGAAGATATAGTTAGGGCTCGCGAGTTGAGGGTTCAAGCGCGGCGGATGATATTGGCGGCTGGAAATCTCCCTTGGCAGAATGGTCGTCTCATGAGCCGGAATTGGCGGATGGCATTCTGGTCAGAGAGTTTGACTGCGTTCAAACGGTGTTAGGGTTGTTTTGCAGTCCCTATTCAGATTGTTTTGAGTTTCGTATGGCCACGGAAGATCGAGGATATACCGGGCAGCATGTGTCGTTTACATTTGCATGTGTATGTTTCGTTGAGAGTTTTTTACTTCGACTATTTTGTTCGCCGGCATGTTAGAGTGGTGGCAGGAGTTTTCTCGTTTCCGAGGGTCATTTGGGCCTATTGTATTCCGAGATTCGTTATTCTACCGACCAACGCTTGTTTATGTCGAAAATCGTTTGGGTTTATTCTGTTTCGGGAGTCGAGAGTTGTGCCGGCGGTGAGTTTCGGTTTTGTCGGGAATGGTAATCCCTGGATGGTTGGTGTCGCCGATTGGGATTTTCGATACCTGGCGGGAAAATTATGGAGTGGTAATTTATACGAGGATTGTTATGGGCAAAGGTGGTTGCTCATCTCGTGTGTGCCGACAAGGTTTCACCAACAGGGGTGCCGTCTGTTCCACAACTTGATCTACACTCGGTTTCATTGTTATTAGAGTTGTGTGTCCAAAGTCATCGCGTTATTCCGATTCGGGGATTGTCTTGAGCTGGTTGAGAGCCTCTGCCGATCATTGGTAGACCTTTGCCGCCAATTGGATAGCCGACATTCTGGAAAACTCCTGGATGAATCTTGGTTTCACATTTAAAGGCTTCAAAATAAAATTGTAGAATAGTAACACACTTTTTAAAAAAAAATCATTGTAGTATTTGGCAAATGAAGTTTATGCAAATTTTGCAGATTAAATTGAGAGATTGTTTTTTAGGCCTGTTTACGTGTGAGTCTCATAGTGCTAAGGGGTGGAACTTCTGTGATACGTTTGTAGTCGTGCTCTTACCAACATATGAGCCACACCCGAGATAACTTGGGTGGAGCGGTAATGACATTTGCAGAGAAACGTTACTTGTTCTGTTCAGTATTTTATTCACTAAAAAGGCAAATATTTTGAATTTACTAATATTAGATGTTTTTTTGTGTACATAATTTCGTAAAAACAAAAAATTTTTTATCTATCTCAAAGTAGTTCTGTTAAACTAAACTCGATAACCTAATTGGAATTTGTTTACAGACATTTACACTTTTATTCTTTTAATAAGCATCAATAGTGATTTAACTGTTTTAAGGTTTTTTAAACAACAAAACAATTTTAAAATTGTTTCAATCAAAGCACTAGTTAAGATTGATTTATCAGACGATAATGTGATACAAATCTACTTGACAAGTTAAGTTCCTAACAAGTTCGTCTAAAAATTTGTCACCTTTGATGGGAAATTTAACCCGTAGTTCGGGTAGTTCGAGTTTGAACCTCGGTAGGAGTTTCTGGTCTACCGACGGTAAATTTGTTTTCACTTCTTCCCAATAAGACGGTTATTTGTGGTTTGTTGACATTTGTATATAGTTTGCATATAGTTATCCAGATTGTTTGTTTGTTTCATTATGGAGAGGCAGTTGGTGCATATACCCAATTTGCGTTTGTTGTATTGCAATTTTCATGTATTTGTCTTTGGAGTTATATCCGTCCCTCGCAGTAGTTGTTGGTGCTGAAAACGGTGACTTCAGGGGCGGGAGAATATTCGCGCCAATCTGCAATAAACTGTTATTTAAATTTTAAATTAGGGCCGGCCGTCTTTTGGTTCCCTCCTGTATACGTGCTTAGTTTTGATCGGCGGCGAATTTGCGTAGTCACGCGGAACGCTGATAGTTTAGAAAGCAGACGACCGGCTTTAAATTTTCTGTAAGCCCAGAGCGTTTTGACCGAGAGTTCGCCGACTTGTTTGATTGGGGGCAGAAGTTTTCTAATCTGCGAGGCCGTTTTTGTTGAAAGCTAACTAAATTAACCTGTTCCCGAAGGTCATTTTGTTTCTCGATTGCATTTCGGGTTGAAATTTTGCCGGTAAAACTCAGTCCAATTGTCCGTTGCTTCTGACTCGACAATGAACGAAGAAGGAACCTTTGCACCAGGAAAGAAGCTGCAGATCGGCTCCGCTGTGAAAATTTGGGGTAACTTGTTCTCTCTTTTCACCCAAACCCTCATTTCCTCTTCCTGAATCCTCCAGGACCAACAGCGCAGAGAACCGATTTCTGCAGGAAAGCGCCGTTTCTACAGATTAGTGTTTTAACTTTAGCTTTTGTTTAAAGTTTCTTTGTTTAAATTTAAAATTACTACACAGTTTACTTTTTGGCCGTAACAGAAGCACTTATGGGTCCCCAAATACGCAAGTTTTTTCAATACAATCAATTTAAATTTAATCTCAATCCTGATGAGCTACATTCTTTGTTTCCGGAAAGGCAGGACACAATTCTTGGTTAACCTTTATGCTATTTACTTACAAAGACTTAATGGAAAAATTTATATTTGTGTATGAGAAAATTGGGTGCAACATTTTAATAAAAATGCAATTTCTGAATTCACATATTGATCTCTTCCTAGCAAATTATAACGTTTTCAATGATGAAAAAGGAAACTGTTTCCATTAAAAGATTTCTGCAATGAAACAGAATTTTAATTTTAATGTTAACAGATTTCTGCTAGATAGTTCATAGAGATGTTTCGGACATCCCCCACAAGCCACAACCAAAAAGGTGGTATACGAAGGAAAGTTTGTTAACTGTTGTATTCCCATAGTTATATGTAAAATGTAAACAGTAAAATTACTCATAAATCTGAGTCGGGAGGCAATTTTAAGTATAATTTTCGCGTTCGGTGTCCCGAGATCTATAAAAAACGGATATTTTTATCTCCGTAGAAATGTTACTGTTGACCAATGTTATCTCTGAATTTTTTTCTGTTTTTTGGTTTTTACTCCATTTGGTGACAATCCTTAAATAACATTAATATGCAAGATTTTGTCGTTTTGAAACAAAGAGGTGTATCGGAATGGTTTTTTACGCAAATTTTGGAAATAAAGTTCAAAATTACGTTAGGTTTTTCCACAATAACGAAAATGTATATATTAAAAAAATGTAATTCTTTAATAACATTGATGTATGGCTGCGTGTGGAACGTGTAAAAATATTCTCTGGATGGATGTAATGAATGTGTAAGGAATAAATAAGAGTGGATGAGGGCGTAGACTGTTGACAGCTCCTTATCCTTTGACGTTACATTCTGGTACTCCGCTGCAATCAGGTTTACTTTGCATTTCATTTCTTCTTCTCAAATTTTCAGTTAACAATAACGCAGGACATATGTATATATGGTATATGTATTTCTATGATCCTTGGTGTTATGATACTTGATATCGTAACAGAACTGTGACAGGTACAATAACCATTACTGTAAGCGCATATCGACGTAAGGTTTCAGGTTACTTTTATTTCCTAAGATGGCTAGGAGGGGATAATGATCCGTAACCAAGACAAACTTCCGCCCTCATAAGCACTTAAATTACTTTTTGAATTTGATGATGATAGATAAAGCTTGTTTTTTAATCGGAGTGTAGCGCTTTTCCGTATCAGACAGAATTTTGGAGCTGTACTCTATGGGACGTTTCTTGCCATTTGGATAATGATGGAATAAAATAATTCTAATTCCACTGGAAAATGCGTTGCATGATATTTCAATAGAAATGGATGGATCATGGTGAGCAAGGTCTTCTGCTGACAAAGGCATCGATTTGACAAGTGCAAATGCTTCTTGGCACTTTGATGACCAATTCCAGTTTGGCAAAAGTTGATCAATCTGAGAAATAAACGTACTTTGGTCACATCCACTAGATGCCGGATCGTATAGGTAGCTTCAACTTTTTTTGAATTGGTGTGGATTACTTCCTTGGATACAACGTGCCTTAAATACTCAATGTTCCGTCGTAGAAATTCACATTTAGACTTGGACTAGCGATAATTAAATTTTAAAACGCTTAGAGTCTGAAGGTGATGCTGGTCTGACTGATCATTACGGGAGTTTGCGTAATATTCATCGTGGTCGGTCTGCCACTACTCGAAAAAGCGCGTGTTATTTACTTTCTTTAAAGAACTCTAAAATGTTTCGCGTATGCAGGACTTAAAAAAATTTTTGCTAACGCGGGACATAGAAAAAAATTCTAGCTGTTAGACTCTGAAATATTGTGTCGGCGGCATTTTGAATATTTTGTTCGGCGAGGAGCAGAAAAAAGAGAAAGTTAATATTTAAATCGTTCTCAACATCCAGGTCGACTTCTTTGTAGTTCTCGGTGTTCGGGTGTATATAAATGTATATAAACGCAACACATTTCAGACTCCCCGGATAAAATTTAATGGCGCGCGCTTTTTCGAGCAGCTACAGACCGACCATGACGAATCCTACGCGAACTCCCAGGCCCTACTGATTAATGCACATTCCATCGTCAGTGTGGGACCCGGACATAAGAATCCCTTCCATGGGTCTATCTATAAACTTCTGGAATATGGATGAAGAGGAGGCAATGACCTGTAGTAAGACATTAGTACTGGTACAGACCTCGGTGTATATTAACGACGAGAAATTTCTTACAGGTTTCCTTCACTTTTAGTTGATGATAAGCAATGACTCCATCCAACTTGGAAAATTTGTTTTCTTTAGCGATTGACAAAAACAGCTTCTTTGGTGTTGTCGAACTTTTCCATTAGGCTTCTTGACCATAACGATTGGTGTTGCCCACTCATTGAATTCGATATGCTCGGTGACTTCAGACTATTTTTGCAAGCTCCTGGTCGACTTTTGCGCGTAATGCAAAAGAGAAGGAACGAGCACATAATGGCAAGTTTTCGAAGCTTCGCCAGGTACGCGGGCACCGATTCACCTTGCTGCTATTGGCAGTTGACAAACTTGAAACTTTCCATGAGGGCCTTCAGTGAGGGCTTGAAATGTGCCTTCAAAACTGCGACAAGATTCTTGAGGGAAATTGTCGAAAACTATGACGCAAGTTTCGAAGTCAACGGATGCTGGCTCAAAACTTCCTAATGTTCTAATAACTAACATTCTGACCTACTGCAAACTGGTATTAAAAAGAATAACTGTTAGTCGATCATACTTCGATTTAAAACTTTTCTTTCAATTCAAACGCTGACGAGAATCTAAATTTTCCTCGTTCATATGACCCAATTTTACGCAGCATGCTATGCACACAACTCTCATTGACTAGGGCAAGAGGATGCCACAATTTACGCAGCAAACTTTACGCAGCGTGTTCTACACACAGACACTAAAATTTTCTAATTAATAATGTTATTTATCATAAATCTCGTATATTACTATAAATCATAATTAATGATAGCATATAGGTAAAAGAAAAGAGAAAACTTAATAAAACAAAATGATAAATAACTTTTACTGTTTGATAACGAACGTGCCTATTTAAATCCATTAGATTTAAGTTTAGAATCATTTTCTTTAAGTATCTTTATTTAACATATTTAAGAACAATAAACACTACAGTAAATAATTAATATTTAACAAACTTAATTAATTAATAAATTTGTGTTTGTTGTTTAATAATTACTAATTAATACTTTGAACTGCAATATTCAATATTGTCATTTAAATTAAGATTAACATACATAATTATTTATTAAAATAGCAGCACCAAGGAGAAATAAAAATTAACAACTAAAATTTTGCCGGTTATATAATAGGTCAAGATAAACAAAACATTGATCGATAAACAAGGCGTCAAGTCAAACGAATGGTGTCTTGTTGAACTTGCGTTCCATTCATTATTGACTCGCCTTCATAATCCAATTAGATTTCTTGGAGGTCACGGATGTCAGTAAAGTCTTAGCTTACAGATATTCCAAACTTTTTCGATAAGTTTTTAAAAAATTTCCACTCAGTTTAGTGTGTAACATGTCAGGTTTGACCGTATCTTATTCTGTTGATTGCTTGGAATACCCTCTGACAAAAAAGAATTACCATGGGTTGTAAGACCGCTCGATATAGGTTTAACTGGTGGCCTCTAACTCTGATGAGAGATGATCTGCTATTGTAACTGACAGCTCGCTATACAATAATATCTTTTATCGCATATTAGCATTACAGCATCATTTTGGTTTAAAAAAATCAAATTCATTAGCAAAGATCGGTGAAGAAAAGTCAGTAGTCGTCGCAAGAAATGAAATAGTACCATTGTTAGTAACATTGTTTTTATTCTTTTTTATCTTAATGAAGATTTACAATCTGCTTTACATAGCAATAAGTAAATTAGCTTAGCAAGTTACAATGAAAGGAGAAGTAATCCAATGATTACACTCCATATTAATTACTTCTTATGTAATTTGTTTTACATATAATAATTAATAATATAATAATAATGCTATGCATCCACATCTCTAGGCCATCTTCTGTTGAGTCGTCTTCGTACTGGGGGAACGTTTTAAAGTGCTAACTTCTTCGTTTGGATGTCCAGGCAGATTATTTAAATAGGTACTAGTTAGGTTACGGATTATCTCTTTTACAAGGGGTATACCTGAGTCATCATGTAAGGTTTTATTCCTTGCATACCAAGGGGTATCGAATATAATCCTTAGTATTTTGAATTGTACCTTTGGATGATTTTGGTATTTGAAGGTTTAGCACAACCCCAAAGTTGAACTCCGTATGTCCAAATAGGTCGGATTATACATTTGTACAGGAGAATTTTGTTGTCAGTTGTTAGTTTCGACTTTCGGCCGATTAACCAATTTATCTGTCGTAGCTTGATGCTGATTTGTGTTCTCTTGTTCATGATATGTGCTTTCCATGTTAGTCTGCGATCTAATGTTAATCCTAGATATTTTATCTCATTTTTCACAGGAAGTGGGACACCGCTTATTGTTATTTCAGAGCATTCAATATGTCTATTTGTAAATGTGACATGTGCTAATTTCAGTTGGTTCACTGTTACTCGCCACCTGCCGAGCCAGTCTTCGAGGAGGTTAAGGTGGTGCTGAAGGTTAGCTGACGCCACTTGAGGGTTTTTGTTTATAGCGATTAAGGCAGTATCGTTCGCAAAAGTAGCGATTTTTGTGCTGGCTGTTGTTGGAATGTCGGCAGTAAAAAGTAGGGAAAGGAAGGGTCCCAGCACACTACCGTGTGGCACTCCTGACTTGATGGGATAATATGTGGATGTTTTCAGATTGAATTTTGTTTGGAAATAGCGGTTGGATAGATAGGATTTGAGTAATAGATAATAGGATGTGTGTAGAGTAAGCTTTAATTTGTATAATAGTCCAATATGTCACACGCGGTCGAAAGCTTGCTTTATGTCCAGGAAGGCGGAAGTGCATAACTTCTTTTCCTCAAGACCTTTAAGTATTTCATTCACTATTCTGTGCGTTTGTTGGATTGTTGAGTGATGCTCTCTGAAACCGAACTGGTGTGATGGTATTATTCCATTCAGATCAACTGCCTGTAAGCCTTATCAACCAGAGTCTTTCAAATATTTTGGACATAGTTGGAAGTAAGCTAATGGGTCGGTATGATTCAGCATCTTGTGGTGGTTTATAGGGTTTGTAGATCATAATTATTTGCGCAAACTTCCAAGTTATTGGGTAGTAAGCTAACCTTATCATGCCATTATAGATGGTGGTCAATAACACTATTGCTTTCCTGGATAGTTGCTTAAGTATTAGAGGCGAGATTAAGTCAAAACCAGGAGCTTTAAATATTTCGTGTTTCACTTCCGCCGGGGAAAAAGGTTTAATAAACAATGTCATTGGGCAAGAACTGTCTAAAAAGTTCTCGATTTCTTGATCATTATTGTTGTTGTTTGCCTGAGGTGGAGTAAATACAGTTGATAAATGCTCCGCGAAGATGGTTGCCTTTTCCTGTTCAGTTTTCCCCCAATTACCGTCTTGTTTTCTCAAATGAGGGATATGGGCGACTGGCCTTTTGAATTTTTTTCGTCGCTTTCCAGATGGAATGGTCTTCTTTTGATAACGCAATAATATAGTTTTCAAATGTAGCATTTCGGATTTCTTGCAATGCTAATTTTAGTTGTCTTGCAAGTTTATTATATATGTTTCTATCAATAGGATTTTGACTTCTTTGCCATTTGCTTCTGGCTCTCCTTTTCTTTACAACAAGTTCGCGAATTTGCGTGGGTGGGTTGTTTGTGGTATGTGCATCTCGAATTATCACTAGGGTAGATTTTCAAGATGCTTTTTGTACTACACAAGTGATGTGATTTTCCGCATCATCAAGATCGTCAGGATGTTTCAGGTTGAGATTGATATTGA
The DNA here is from genome assembly GCA_036346155.1 of Sinelater perroti. NCBI lineage: Eukaryota > Metazoa > Arthropoda > Insecta > Coleoptera > Elateridae > Sinelater > Sinelater perroti. The sequence continues at coordinate 4,142,439 of JARFIY010000276.1, forward strand.
GATGTTCGTCGATATAAGCTCTAAAAGCATCCCAATCTGTTTTAGCTGAAACAAGCTTGGGAGCGTCGGGTAGGCAAATGATATGCGTACTTAAAGTAGCAATTACAGAAGAGAGATCCCAGTTTGATGTTATATTAAGGTAGTTTGGTGAGATACCTTTAAGCACAAAAAAGTCGATTAAATCCGACAGATTGTTTTGGTCTGTCGGCCAATAGGTTGGTTCTCTAGTAGAAAGATACAAGCAATTCTTGTTTTTGATGGCCCGCAAGAAATTTCTACCCTTGGTGGTAGTCTGTGTGCTTGGCATTCCAATCGCCTCCTATTATAAATGTTTCTCAGCTGCTGAAAAAGTGCTTCATATTCTTCAGTTGAAATTGTGTCTGGGTGGACTATATATAGCAGCTGTATCAAAGGACCACGGCTGTCCACTGATATGGATAATTGTTGCTTGGATTTTATTTGTTTGATTTGTAGGCATGTCATGGTGCTTGATGGTGTTCCGAATAATAATTGCGGCGCCACCATGGGTCGTTCCATCAGGATGATTATTGGGATAAATTGTGGTATTTGTAATATTGTCCTTTCGGTAAAATGTGTTTCCGAAACCAGTAGCACATCGATTTTATTGTATTCAAGAAAGTTAATTCATTCAGTTTTATGGTTGATTAAACCATTTGCGTTACATGATCAAATACGAATTGAAGAAAGGTCCATTAATTAACAATTTTGTTTATGACGGTAGACAGCATGTTTAATATCATACCGTTCTAATTGATAAGTTGAGCGAACATTGACTTGAATTTATTGAGAAAAGTGTTCTGTTGAGTTTCTAAGTTTTGTTGGTTTTGCAAAGTAATATGGCAGATTAGTTCTTATACCCCGCTATATATTTCCTGCAAGTTGTGATGTGGGACGGTTTAGAGTTTGATGGTTCATATTTGTAGGCCTGCCTCTTGTCTTTTGCAAATCACTGTAGACTGTACACCCTTTATAGTTGCCTGTATGACTGCCTTCACAAAGTGCGCATTTAGCTGCCGTATCTCTAGATTTTTGGCATAATGCAGAATTATGGTTTCCTCCGCATTTCACACATTTGTAGGATCTTGTACAGTACGATTTTGAATGGCCGTACATTTGGCATCTTGTGCATTGTATGATGCTTTTCTTTTTATGTGGCGGTTCTACTTGGATTCGCATGTTATTTAGGAATTTAAGATCGTATACATCTTTGTTATTTGGTTGTGCTTCAAGGTCAACGTAGAATAACATTAAAGGTAATTTGCTTATTTGGCGTCTTATATTTATAATATTGCGGACTTTATGGCTTTTTGTTGTCAGGTCTTCTTTGATTTTCGATATAGAAATCGGCAACGGAGATTACAAATGACTACTCTGTAAGCTCTATCATTTTTCATTTTGTAGGTATGATGAATGTTTTTTTCATCATTTAAGTATGTAATAAGTTTCCTGTATGTATCTGGAGTGTTAGCATTAAGTTTAATAGTATGGTTAGCTAGAGATTTATTTTGATAAGTTTCTTCTGGAGTGACTTTGGATAGGCTTTCAGTCATTTTTTTTAAATCTACTACTCAATAGATGAATATTAGTGGAGGTTTTGATATTTTCGGATATTTTTTATTTTTGTTTATAAGTGTTTCAACAGATTCGTTTGTTAGAGAGTTAAATCTGTTTGATGTTATAACATGATTAGCATGAATCGGATTAAAGCCGTAAGCATTGCTCATTTTATTTGATAAGCGCTCGTGTGTTAATATTCGAAGTAGTTATTATTGTTTTTTCGATCACTTACTTAACAATTATAATCACTTGACCTTACGGCCACACCTGCCGTATATGTTGTGCACTTTCAATCTCAGCGAAAACGGGACGCCCCTTCTCGTTGAAACTCAAGCGGCAACTTATTGTTGTTATGAAGACAAGAAGTCTTCTAGTGTAAGTCATGTTTATCCGCGCATTGTAAATTGTAATTCAGTGATTTTTGTGTAGCTTTTAGGCGAGTTCGATCTCGCATAGATTCAGATCGGTTTGGCGAAAAAAGAGAAAGATAAATGGGATGAGAGAACCGATCCAAAAAAAGTGGCAAGTGCTGTAATACACAGTGCTCTAATAAAATTCCCTAATTATCTTAATTCATAACTTGTATGTAATTATATAAGAAACATGATTTTTATGCAGTTTTAATTTTTTTGTGTAATGTAGCAACAAAAATATAATTAACAAAACTGAACTTAAAACTTTAATTTGCTATTATCAAAAACACAAACTGTTAGTAAGAGATGCTGATTATTGGCTTGTGCTTCGTATATGAAACATCAAGTTTAACAAAAAAAATGGAAGTAAATTATAAAAATATGTCACCCAAAGTAGTTTTCAAGTTTTCTTTATCCAAAACAGTCGTGGTCATTTTTTGTTTTTCGATACCTTAAACCTTCTTTGAGCATTTTTTATTGTTCATTTGAACTTAAAGTTCAATTTTATTAATTGAAATTTGCACTCCAAACATGAAGATTATTACTATACCAGAATTATGATAAGCAATAGCAAATATATAAAAACTTAATTTTTTCTGCAGTGCTTAAGAACTTTTTTAAATATAGTGTATCAAATTAATTTGGTTTTAATTATATGTATTTACACATTTACACAATTATATGTATAACACAAAGAAATAAAAAAAATGCCTTTGATACTGATTGCCCTTTGTGTAATCGTGTTCTCCATGTATTTGTAAAAATTGGTCAACAAATTTTGTTTTTTTAAGATTGTAGCAGTTGCTAGTGTGAATCATCCATTTGTTACAATTATTAAAAAACCAATTCTTATAAGAGTAGCTTTTGTTGATTATCATCACCAAAACAAAATTAATAATAAGTCACATGTACATTATACCTATATGCAAGTTACTATATCTTATTTAAGCAAAGCTTTTAACATTTAGGTGCGCTATTTTCAATGGAAAATTAATTTTCCTTTACACCAATTTCAAAGCAAGGCGATACTGTTTTTTTGCCAATTTAATTTGCATTGATAACTCGAAATTTCTTTTGTTACCGTTTTTTATCATATGTGAAAACAATCATAAATTAATTATTACATACTTTTCTTGTACATAGTAACCACAGTTAAGCATATAAATTTGTTCTGAATATACTACTAATATCATTACGCTGTATACTGTTAGATAATACTTCATAAGCACTTAAAATTCTCAATCTTGTTAATAGATTGTAGCATTATGAGTTAAGCTCCTACTCTCGTAATGCTAAAGTAGATTCATTGGATTATAAATTGTTTTAAACTGTAATAGCTTTCGTGGGATAAATACAAATAGTTAGTTGGCGTAACCATATAATTTTTTAAAATGTTAAAATTACAATATTACAAGTTGTATAAAAATTTCAATAAAACTAAGTTTTAGGTTACGTAAAAGGTGGTTTTCGATAGGATTTTGTAAATAAAATATACTATTTTGTTACACTCTACCCATATGTTAACTTATTTTTTGTAAAAGATAATCTGAAATAATTAAATTTCCCTTAATAGTTAATTTTCCGCATGACTTGTGATTTTAGTTTTTTCTATATAACAGTGATTATATGAGTCAATGGATACTAAAGTACTTAAAATTTGGATAGTGGTTTGCTCTTTTTCTTCGGAACATAATATATATTTTATTTGCAGAATGCGGTTATAGGGTTGTTATTGAAATCCATTACTAACAATAAGTATTTTAAAAATTATTTAAATTAAAAAATATTTTTATTAGTATTAATGTAAAGTTAATAAATATAAACAACTTACCTCATACATTTCGACATTTTTATTTGTAAGGATAAAGAAAGATTTTTATTTTTTTTATCTTTTTTATTAGATCTATATATTTGTTTATCAAAATTTTTGAATATTTAATTTATAAAAAATATGTAAATAAATTAAACGAACAGTTGCTTCATTACTGTTAATATCTGAAAAGTTTTGTCTAACATAGACCAAGTCCTTTTTCTGTCAAATTCGATTTTATTTTTTAATACAATTTTCCTCAAATACGATACACATTTTCCAGCGATATTCCAAACTCTTCAACTAATCCAAATAATAACTGATGTCTTGTTCTGCAAATAGGCGTATACGGTTGCGATGACCTCCTCGTTTGATAAAAATCTCTGTCTTCCTAGCTAAACTTTAAGCTTAGGAAACAGTAAATAGTTGCTGATAGCCAGATCTAGTGAGTATGCTGGGTGGTTAAACAATTCAAACTGCAATTCGCAAATTTTGGCCATGGCGACCGCCAAAGAGAGAACCAATGCGTTGTCTTAATGGAAGAGGACTTTTTTCCGTTTCAAATAGGCCTTTGCAGTCCATTGTTTTGACTATTCCTTCGTCTCAGGAGTGTAATGGTAGACTAAAATTTCATTGACAATGATAAATCGACGCAAAAAATCCGACTGTATCGCTGAAACCGCTTAAGCAGGGCCTTGTAAATGTTCATTCGAATAAATTTTTGGTTTAAAGTATACCTCAATGCGCGGACAGCTTTTTTATACCCAATTATTCAGTCAATATATGACAAACGCGTTGTTTTGGTATTCCCACAGCCTTTGCTATCTCACTAACCTTCATTTGACGATCGTCCAGTGTTATTGGTAAACTTTTTCAATATTATAGGTGGAAGTCGCAGTTATTGGCGGTTCCGAACGCTCATCATCAGCCAGACTGGTACGACCATGTCTAAATTCAGCTTTGCATCTTTTTACGATAACAAATGATGGGACAGAGTTCCCGTAAACTACATCTAATTCGGTTTTAATTTGAGTGAGCACTTGATTTGTATTAGAGTTTTCCCATTTTTACAAAAATACTGACGTCGTCTGATACAAACGGCTATTAAACAACTACTAGGCGTTCAAAATGGTTGAATTTTTTACAGGTATATTTTAAAGCATTATGATTGTAGTAGTAGAATGGTTTTGACGAGTAGGGCCATCTTCATGTTGAGGCTCATAACTTTTCAACCTCCTTCGTATGTTGCAAGGACAATTAGAAGCTATAATGAATTTAATTTTTTAGTTACATTTTGTCAAAAAATATGCCATATTTAATATGTTTCCCAAAACTGCAAAACTGTTTAAAGATAATCTTTCGAAATTTTCATTTAAAACATCGTTGTTTTTCTACACACACACACACACACATAGAGAAAACTAAAAAAACTAGTAGTTTATCTCTATGCTAGTATTGTATAATCTACCACAATTAATATTTGGTAACTACAAAAAAAATTTTTTTTGGTAATAAAGTCTTATTGAAGATTGTATCTTCCAGATTCTTTTCTAATTTGCATATTAAAAACCAATGTTTTTGTTTATTTTGCCCCCACATATTTTTATAGAAAATTCTAAACGTCTAGCATGCGTTGTTATATTATTTATAATTAATAGTAAAAGTAAATGCCACCATTTATCAAATATATATATATAGTCGTAAACAAAACTGGCACAGAATGTGAGGCAAAAAGGTACGGATCAGTTATATTTATGGATGTAATACAAGTTTTCGATAAGGAATAAACTTTCGCCAGTCTATTATCAACTTCTCAAAACATATTTTTCCTGACTTCCACATCGGGTTTTTTATTATTTCCTATCAAATCTGGAGTATCACGACTAGTGAATTGGGGCCAATTATATTTTTGGGTATACTACTGATCTGACAATTATCTGAAGAATAATGACTGCGATATTCATTGACCTCACGAAATTACCATCGTACCCTGACGCTCTCCGAGCTTATCTGGATATATTATAACTAAAATTTAGAATGTCGCGCATAAGAATGAACGAAGCAAAATTAGGGTGAATGATCTCTACATTCAAAAAGTATATCTATCCACTTATCTTGCTAAGCAACCAGCAGGTTCCTTAAGCAGAGAGCGTCAAATATTTTAGAATTTATCTGAATAGGCGTCTATCGTGGAAAAAAAACATTTTTGAGCAAAAAGCAAGCAACTGGGTGAGATATATCGGGAAATGTACTGCTCGGAAAAATTAAATACTCTTTTACAAGACCATTTTCAAACCAACCTGTACCTATGGTATACAGTTGTGAGACAATTCAAATAATCCTAACATTGAAATTTTGAGACTCTTTCCAGTTAAGACGCTTAGATCCATAGTACCAATGAGATTATACGCCGTTATTTTGGTACAACACCAGTTAATAAATGAATACAGTGATATAATCGCATTAGTCCTCACCCTAGTCTACTAGTGGAATATTTACTGGAAAAAGAAGAAGAGGAGTCTCGATTTAAGAACTTCGTTGTATTAAATTGCCTTTCAACAAATCTAACTAAATTAAAATAAGAAATTTGTTAATAATTTATTTTTTAAATGACATGCATATAGACTGTTTAATAATTTAAAAAATATAATTAAATGGCGGATTTTAAAATCAATAATAAAATAAAAAGTTTTATTAGCATTTGCTGCCGTAATCAGACTTTTACTTTTAAAAAATACTTTTTATCGTGTAATCACACAGGAAAATGCTTCAATTGACTGAAATTTGTTCTTTTGAACATCAAATTTCGTATCGAAGTAGATTTAATGTCTATGAATCTTCTAAGCTACAAAGCAAAGCTAACTTTTCTTCCACATAACGTTGGGTAAAATGAATTTGAGAATCTGTTCCTTTATAGCTAAATATAAATTTTGTTAAGGCTAATCAAATAATAAAATGTCTAAATGGTGATAGAGCGAGACAGGACGTTTTTTCATTAAGAGATGGAAAACAAACAATACATGTTTTTGCATGAATGGCAAATATTAGAAGTTGTGGTTTTGGTACACAATATGTTAAAACACATAAGACTTACACCAAAGCTATACGGAAAACATTGGTATGTGACATTTTGTTCCCGAAAGTAATGATTACTTTTATTTATTCTTAAAAATACAAAAGCTTTATTTGTGATGCACAAGCTATTTTTAAGTTTTTTATATTTTTTCTTTCTTTTAGGTGCTTACTAAGACTTTGTAATTGCTTAAACCACGGAGGAATCGTTAATAATTTGTTAAAAAAGCCTTTTTATTGAAAAACCTGCAAGTTTTTAGGTTACTTATAAAATACGGTTATCACTATAAATATAAAAATCTATACTATTATGTATCTCGTCAGTTACCGTTTCTTTGTTATCATAAGAAGTATCTCAATTATATAAAAATACAGAACTGATTCATTTATAATTTCGTATTTTTGGTACTCAAGTAAAGCGATTGAATTTAATTCTGACAGAAGGTACAAAATTTATACACTAAGACGTCTGCTAAACGTGATATGTTAGGCCGAACATCTGTAAGGTTAACATGACGAGAAGAAGGAGAAAATAGCCCTCAGTCTCCAAGAATTATTAAGTTTCTACGAAATACAGGAGGAGAAACCGCAAGAAGATAGAAAGTGCTAACCGGGCTGCCTATATAAGAAGAAAACAGAGTTCTCTATGGACAAGCAACGTACAAGAACCAAGACAATAAGTTATCAGAATTGAAAGAATTTCTAAACGATATTAAGTGGGATATTATTAAAATACGTGAAGTAAGATGTAGGGGTAATAATGTTGAAGACTTAATTTAGAACATACTGTTTTATAAAGGACAAGAAAAAATAGGTTTTGTAATAAATTAGAGAATAAACGGAAATGTAACGCATTTTAGAATTGTCACGCATTACATAGCATATCGACATAATGCATGCTTAAAACAATATGGCAAAGATTACGATGATAAAGAAGTAGAGTAACTATATAAAGAGATAAATAAGTACATTATGGAAAATCCCACAAAATATTTACTAATTATAGGGGAGTTCAGGGATAGGGTAGGACAAAAACAGGAAGAAGAAAAAAGGATTTGTAAACATGGACTAGGAAAAGTAAATAAAAGAGGAGACAATGATAAATTTTGTAACATATAAATAAATTTACAACAGTAAATGTATGATATGAATACTTTTTTAAAAAGAAAGATAAAAATTAGTGGACGTAGATTAGTCCCAATGAAAGAAGAAAGGGTCAGTGCGACTTTATTATAATACCACATAAGCATAGTCAAAAATGTGTCTGTATTATATAAAATAAACACAAAAAAAACAACCACAGATTAGCGATACGTAAAATGGTAATCAATACCAAGAATAAAAAAAAAGACAAATACAAAAATTAAATAGCAGGACAAAAGAAAACCCTAAAATAGCAAACAAGAAAGAATGCGAACTAGGATTAAGTAAGACACTAATAGAATTAGCAATAAAAGACAAAGATAATCTAGAAGCACGGAACAAATAAGTAATAACACCAATTAAATGGCAAAATAAACAGAGTTGTCAAAATTTATAATAATGCAAACAGATCAATGGAATAAAATAGAATAAAAACGTACTAAAAAAAGTCTATAAACTCTTAGAAAACTTCATGAAACAATGATAAGAGAAATTAAAATAATAAAAAAATGTCATAAAATGAAAATTGAAGAAGGAATTTAAAGCGGAGGAAAACAAAACAATGGAAAAGGAAAAATATCACGAGACAAAATTATATCATTAAAAATAGCACATGGTGCCTTAATTATAGGCCAAAATATGATTCTCGAAAGGGTAGATGAATTCTAGAACGAACTCTATAAAGCAATAACAAACACAAACATTAAATGCATACAACTAAATCTAATAAATGTAAATCGGAAAGCTATTACTATAATTGAAATACATAAAGGAGAGAAAGCACTAAAGTAAAAAAAGAAAACATTAGGAAACGGTTAAATACTAACGGAAATAATGAAGAAAGAACGACAACAACTAAAAATATTATTCAATCAATGCCTGGAAGGAGGAAAAACGTTACGATATTGGGACAACGCAGTTAATAATATATTATTATTATTAAAATAACATTACTGTTTACGAAACGTGGCAAAATAGGATTAGAAAATTACAGATTGAACGGTTTATTATAAATACACAAAGCATTCAATAAAGACTATAACGAATAGATTGTAACTTATTGACCACTAGATCAGGCAGGTTTTCCTAACGGTTACAATATTCAAGATCGCATGCAAGTGATACGAAGCCTAATAGAAAAATCTAGAAAATAAAACTTGCCTTTCTGGATCATGGAAAAGCATTGGACATGTAAAATGAAATTACAGAGTAATACAAAAGGAATAAAAATGGAAGGTGGAATAAAGCAAATTGTTGAGAAACTGTGTATGAGAAGCAAAGAAGTTGAACATCGACGGAGAGAGATTGAACTATTTACGATTTATGAATGACATTCTACTGATATCCAAACATCTACAGGATTTGCACGAAATACAAAAACCAAAATAATAGTAAATGACTTAGTAGAACAAGTAATCGATATATAGGTTGAACCATAGAATACAGAAAATAGGCCGAAGAATAAACTGAGTTGGGGGCGATACTTGGAAGGTAGATGGATATTTCACAGAGCAAAATTAGAACAGTGAAATTTTTACAGAGTTAAAAATACTCATTCTTTATAGATTTGGGGCCGCCGAACACGAAAATCATTGGCTTAAGTTTTGGAGTAATTTTACTATTCACATTTTAGAAATAACGCTCTGGGAATACAAATAATAGTTAAACAACTTTTTTTTTTATAAACGCAGTCTTTTTGCTTATCACTTGTGGGGGACGTCAAGAACATCTTTTTGCACTATCCAGTAGAAATCTGGTAAAATTGAAACTAACCTATTTCTTTTGTAATGCTGTTTTATTGCAGAAATGTCCTGATAAAATCGCTCTTCTCTTTCGTCACTGAAAGCGTCGTAATTTGCTAGGAAGTAATCCCTATGTGCATACAGGAAATGATACGTTGCATCCAATTTTCATTTTTGTTAACGGTCTTTGCAAATGCCTTTATAAGTCCCAGTTTTATGTGCAATGGTGGTAGGACAAGGCTGTTAGAGTTCACTAGAGGTTCGTATAAAACCTTTTTTAATGTCAGGTAAGAAAACTGTTTGTAGAGGCCATTCCTTCTATTTGTAATGGGCATGCCTCGCGCCGCTATCCCACTCACATATGTAACAACAGTACTTCGTGTACCCACTTTGTAGACCGAGCACAAATGCTATCTATAATTTTGAAATTATCACATAGTAACTATTTATGTTGATTATAATTTACAAGCTCCAGAAAGCTTTGACAAACGGGATGACTTTCTTTACCTAGAGCTGCATAAACAAGAAGGATTAATGATAATATTTCATTATTCTTATGCAATAGTACAGCTTTCAGGGTTGTATTTGAGGCGTCGATAAACAGTATCAAATCATCAGCTTAGTACAAAATGTTTAGATTCAGCAATAAACCTTGAATATTATTGCAAAATATTAAGTTGTCGCCACTGTTGAAAAATGCTGACGGTCCTTTTTGATGATTACAAAGAGTAATTACCCTAACTGTATCTACCAGAAGGTTTCACTGCTACAATCTACATGCTAAGAATTCAGCTGTATTCTCTAATAATTCTAAATCCTTAATCAGGTCATGAAGTGCACATTGTGTGATTCTGTATACGTTGCAAAATGTAATTGTCGGTTAAAATGTTGGATCTATATAACTAGTGTGTGGAACATTTTCTAATACAGCAATTTCACTTTCATCATTTTTCATATCACTGTTTGTTGGAATGTTATTGGGAAGATCAAATGACAGATGGTATCACAGGGTATTCAGTCTTCTTCTTCTTCGTATTAATTCCTTTCTTTAAGTATGGTTCCAAGCAAAAAATAACAATCGTTGGTGTGGTTTGCTGGTTCACGCAAACGCCGGACACACCAAAACGTATGGAAACTTTTTTCCTGATCATCCAAACATTCAGGGTGATTGAGCAAATCGTGCAACAAACATGGGATTCTGGTCTCTGAAAAAAACTCCATGCGCTGCCATGTATAAAACTGACGCCGTCGGATGGAACTGGTTTTAACCGTTCGATCACGTGACTTATAAGAGAAACGCCGGAAGCAACGAAGGCGAGTCGATAGCAGCTTCATCAAAAACGATAGTGCCTATTTTATTTCTTTTCTCTCATTTTTTACGTAGCAGAAATATGGAAGTTAACGGCAAAGAGCACTAAAAATTCGAAATAGCACAAAGAAGAATGCTAAAAAAATCTTGTGTGAACATCACACGACTTTTCTTATCCTATTATTATATATTATACCGGGTCCATCGTCTCGGCCCTGCTCTGCTCTCGTCCGGGAACTTCTTATTTTAAGAAAGGACGAGGCGCGAGTCCAACACTCGAAATCTGATTAAAATAAATAGTAGAAGACAATAATTGACTCGTACTTAAAATTTTGCTACGTCACTGAAGGTAACCGTGCGAGCTCGGTCGCACAGCCTTCCCCATTATCGCCTGCGTGCTCCCTCCTAGCGGCCAAGCGCTGTGATTGCTCCGTTTAATCAGCCGTTTTAATCGGCTATAACTTATTTATTTGACCTCGGATCAAAAAATTTTACTTTCTTCGTCTCGGTCTGATCTATCCGGTAATATAAATTTCCCGAAACATTTTATGAACACCCGGTATATTAAAAATCCTGAACTTCAATTTTTTTTCGAGTTCCTATTTTACCAACTTTTATTTTAAATTCATGTTTATCTCGTGATAACAAATCATTTTTAATCTCACGAATTTTTTGTATCTTAAACCGTTTAGATTCGCGACCGCTTTTGCGACCTTGCGACCAAACGTCTCGGCCGATTTTTAACAAAAGTTTTGCACAGCATCCCCTACTTATAAGTATCTTGCTTACCAAATTTAAAGTCTCTATCTCTTACGGTTCTCGATATATCCTGTTTACTGACAGACCAACAGACAGACAGACACACACACGAACCAATGGTCCAAACCAACTTTTTTGGTGTCCTGAGGCTATATTTCGTCCAGAAATGTGAAAAACTTTGTAGGTTAAATTTTCGCTGATTACATTACTTCCTTTCTTATAGGATAAGGAAAGTAATAAAATAATAAGGATTCAAATAAGACAACGGTAACAAATATAATTGAAAAGGCGCTTAAACTAAAATGCATTGGAAGAAAAGAAAATACTAAATGGACCAAGAAAATAGTGCAACGGAGACCGAAAACGGGGAATAGAAACATAGGAAGATGCGCACTTACGTCAACAGACGGCATAAAAAGAATAGCTGCTTACAATTATTTGCAGACAGCGCAAAACAGAGAACAAAGGCGAAGACTTTGAGAGACCTCAGAAAATGAGTAGGTACAAGTATATAACAAAAAATTAAATTTGCAAGTTGCACTTAAAAATGTATTTTTAAATTAAAGTGCTCTCAACAAATGGTTAAATAACAATTTGTGTATTTTTGCACAAAAAGATAAAATTAAGTCTAAATCTGCCCGTTTTAATGTATCTGCTAAATAAATATTAGCAGAATAGGATCGTAAATAGCAAACTATGTAAAACAACTACATTTTTGATATCAAATTACTAGATTCTTTTAAGTGGTGCGGATAGTTGAAAGTATTAAAGAAGCGACTGATTTATTGATCAACTTATCAAATTTAAATTAAAATATGTTTATTAATGTTGTAATTCAAATGTTACAATTAAGTTATAGAGCTCAAAGATGGGGTAATCTAGATTATTCTGTAGTTGAGTAATTACTGTGTATGACATTCTAAACTTTACACTCGCATATGTATGATGTAATTATATGCGTAGGATGTAAATTAAATAAAGCTGTCAGTTTCTGCTAAACTTGTCAGCATAAGTTAATTATTTGCTTAATTACTATAATCTCATTGTTTTGAAGTCAATATGTATATTAAAGATTTAATATATTTGTTAGTTAAACAACTTAACATCACTTATGATTAAAATGACGAGATTAATCGTTGCTGTACACAATTTATACCAAAGTACATGCTTTTAAATCTAGTTTATTCATAATTATTTTTTAAATAGTAGCTATCTCTTCCATAAATAGTCAGTTTGTTTTCTTTCAGAAGAGCTTTTGTGTGTCACCCCTGTCAATAATTTTATATGTGTGCTATGCCGGAGTGGTTAATTTAAAATATTTTTTTAATTAGTTATTTACTCTTAAGGGGTTAAGTTAGATACTTATTGAGTTTATATATTTTAGTTAGTTTACCATCAGTACATGATAACACAGTCTGGAGAGCTACCAGAGGAATCAAGCAACCTAAGACACACATAGCACCCCTACAAAATCAAACAGAAACATGGACAAGAACAGATAAAGAAAAAGCAGAAGGGTTCACTCAACATCTTAGATCTGTTTTTACGCCTAATTCAGAAGAAATTGATGGGGACATTGAAACTTACTGAAATGCCCTATTACAAATGTCACTACCAATACCTAACTTTACGAAAAAAGAAATTCGGGGGGAAATAAACTACCTGTGTACTAGAAAATCCCCAGGGTTTGATCTAATAACAGCGGCTGTCTTAAAAGAGCTTCCAGAAAAGGGAATACAGTATATCCAACTACTATTTAATGGAATTATTTACCTTACTTACTAGGCACTTCAGTTAAAATTTTCCCACATCATTCTTATCCTTAAACTTGGTAAACCCCCTAATGATGTTAACTCCTATCGCTCTATCAGCCGTCTTCCGCTGCTATCTAAATTCTTGAAAAACTAATCCTAAAGAGAATATATCAAAGTAAAATACTACAAGACTGGCTTCCAAATCATCAATTGGGCTTTCGGACTCAACACTCGACTGTCCAACAGTGTCATAGACTAGTTAATAAAATTCAAACCGCTCCGCAGTATTCTTAGATGTTAAACAGGCATTTGACTGTGTTTGGCACAGTGGACTTCTGTACAAAATCAAGAATACATTTTCTCACCACTACTACCTAATGTTACGTCACTTCCAAGCCATTGTAGGTGATGAAACATCACAAATAATGCAAATCCAAGTAGGCGTACCTCAAAGTGGTGTATTAGGACCTGTATTATATCTTTTGTATTCGCATGATATCCCAACCCTGAAACATAATAATATGGGAACTTTTGCCGATGACATAGCAATACTAACAAGTAGTGAGGATCCAGTCGTAGCAACAAATAGAACTCAAGATTATCTAACCTTAATTGAGGAATGGACACACAAGTGGAGGATAAAAATGAATAGAAATAAATCTTCCCACGTCACGCTTACCATGAAACGATCAACCTGTGCTCCAGTTCACATCAACGATCACACCATCCCCAAACGAACGAAGCTACTTACCTCTTGACAAACGTCTAACCTGGAGAATCCACGTACCCAAGAAAAGGAAGGAGATGGACATTAAAATTAGAAACATATATTGGCTAATTGGAAAAAAATCAATTCTCTCTTTGGATAACAAATTACTTATATACAAAACCATAATCCGACCTATATGGCTCTATGGCTGTGAGTTATGGGGTTGTGCAAGCAATTCAACGATAGAAATTATACAACGATTTTAATCAAAGACATTACGAAGCATAACTGGAGCGCCATGGTACGTCTCTAATAGAACCCTCCACACCGACCTCAATCTACCATGCGTGAAGGACGCAATCAAGCAAAAAGCCATAAAACATGACTCGCTAGAAACTCATCCCAACGAAACCATTATTGCATTAAGAGAAGATCCCATGACTCGACGCTTGAATAAGAAATGGCCAAAAAATTTAGTGCAATAAAGAGGTGACTACAATGGGAGTCTTCCTCTTCACTACATATACCCATTGATAAAATTAGCTCATAGAATGTATTTTGTACCTAATTGCTAATAAACTAAATAATAAAAATATATATTTTAGTATAAATGATCAAACCGGATATTCCAGGAACATTTAATTGTGAAACAACTGTGTACGCGTTGGATCGCATAATTAACGATTGCTTAAAAACAGACTCGTGTCGATTGGTCGAAAGAAATGCTTAAAAAATACAATCGTGGTGCTGCAAATATCGATTACAACATTATCACAGCTGAAAAATGTTCAAGATAAGCCAAACCCAACAAAAGTCGTTTGCGCTCGAAGCACTTAGAAGTAAACGGTTGCCTGTTTTTTGGAAAACTGGACATGCCGCAACCGTGGTTTTAGAGCATCGTAAAATGATCAGTTCTGCATAGTACACAACTATTTGTTTGGCAGAAATCTTTAAAAGGAAAGAAAACCCTTGACGCTGGATTATTCTCCAGCATGCCAATGCGAGCTCATACATCCACGCAAGCAACTGGAATTTTGAGCACTCAAAACCTCGAATTGATGGGTCATCCACCGTGCAGTCCTGATTTGGTCCCTAATGATTCCTTTGTTCCAGCACCTGAAGAGCAAACTGCGTAAGCGATTTTCGACGCCAGAATAGGCGGTTGATGCGTTGGATACCTATGTTTCTGAGATACCTGATTTGATTTGGAAAAAATGCTATGAAAATTGGTTCCAGCGAATGCAACAATGTATTAACCGTCAGAGAGATTATTATGAAAACGGTAAAAAAGTTTCCAGTCTTAAAGTTTTGTTTTAGTTGGTTTTTCGCAATAAATATGCAGCCACGTAATTAAATATTTTACTTAGTAAAAGTGCGTTGAAGAATTTCATTAGAATTGTGCCATGTTTACAAGCATCTAGATCATTAAGATAAAGAGCAACGGATATAGATAACCAATTTTAATCTAAAGCCGCTTTTGTTAGAAATAAGTGCTGTACACACACAAGAAACATTTAACGAGCTATTATTAATCACCAATTAAGTAGTTTGATGCAGTTAACAGATTAGGCTAATTAATGTCAAAGTGTATGATAAATTAATCAGCAAATGTGATATTCGTCAAAGATTTGATAGAACCTTGAATTTGGGAAATAAATACATAAACTGTAATATAGATAGAAACTATAATATACATTTCTCAGTTATAGAAATGTCAGTTGTGCTACAACCGGTTGCAATTTACATGATAGAATGGGTGAATCAGTAACGACTTTTGATATTATATATATTAAAGATATCATAATAATCCTCGTATTATATTTAGTAACTAAAGTGTTTTCATTTGGTGTGATATTCGATATTAGTTGATTTAATTAGAGAAATGCAATTGAAGTTGCCGATTAGCATCCTACATTAATTAATTTGTCTCTTTATAAGCTTGCTAATGATACAGCTTTTGTTCTCCTCCTTCTCCCCTCTTTCTTCTAGATGTCTCAGTTTCGCCAGTTTGATAATTATAATTGAACTGAAATACTTAACATATTCTGCAGTTAACATCTCTTATCTTAATGTTTATTTTTATAGTCTCTTTAACGTCTACATTTACTTCCGTTTTAAGAATGTATCTTTCTTCTTTTAATGCTATCAGTGGATATTCATTACTTCTAGTTTCATTTATAAATATTTTTTATTTGCTTATCTCAAATTTTCATTATATTTTCTCGGTTCAACTCTGTAGTATTTCAGTTATTTACTTACAATTTCTTTCTAAATAAGCATGTAGCTTCTCTAGTCTTTGATGAATTGATTTGTTTTTGTATGAAACTTGCGTATACTCGATTCGTAACCACCTCTTCTTACCTTATTTAACTTTTTCATTTATTAATCTTAGTTTCATATATTCCCTCCTTTCTGTTTTTCATGAAATCTAATATCTCTTTTGTTTATCCATTGCATGTTTTTGCGCTCTCATATACACTTTAGAATATGTATTTGAATTTAACAAACTGTTTTTAATTTTGTTGCTTATCATGATTTAATTTTAATTTTAACTATGTAGCCTTTATCATAATGAGGTGCTGTCTATGTATATAATTGCGTTTTTAAAACTATAGCTACATATTTACTATAGTTGGATGACGGGAGACGGAAGAAAATGGCTTAGTGTATATTAGCCCATTGGCGTTTAGCGAACTTTCCGTATACCATTTAGTTCTGGTCGTAGTGTGGTGGACTCAAATGTTTGTGACGGATTTTGGTTTTTTTTTTCTATAAATAAATTGTTAGTCTAACTATCAGGTAAACTAGTTGTAATATTTTGTATTCTATATTAAACTTGCGTCTTCAATAATACATATACAGGTTAGCTCAAAAGGATATGTAATGATAAAATCAATTATTTTTATAAAAGTTGATAAAAAAGTGTGACCACACTAGGAATAAGACCACATATAGGGTGTACTTTGATATAAAAATGCAATTGAAAGGTATCAAATTTTAAACTGACTTTTTTGAGATCATTATTAAATTATTTAAAATTACAATTTTAATACTCTTATTTCAAATTTTGTGAGTCACACAGAAGTGAATTCAGACTGGGTGTTTTTGATGGTACTGAAGGAAGAATAAAGAAAGTGATCGATCAAATCAGACGTCTTAAAAATGAGTCCTTAACATCAAGAAACGGGCATCTAAAGCCCTCAAAATCTCAAGATCAATGTTCCAAGGAATAATGAAAGAAGCGTCGATATTCGATACTATATCCCGAGACTAAAGAAAGCCTCGTCGAACTGTGTTACTTTTGCTTGTTTAATGACTAATTTTTGTGGCCAGAGTACACTTTTTGCATTTTTAGTGTTCCTCTCAGTAATAAGAGACTTCGCTGTTGTAGCGCTATCAAGAATATTAACTTTACGAAATTCTTAATGCATAGTTTTTATACATACAAAGTTAATTATGTTGTTAATACATGCACTACGGTAATTTTATGATGTTTTGCAACAATACTATACAAAATTTGTTTATTTCTTTTAGAAATAAATAATTTTTGAAATTGTTTTCTGTAACATACCAACCAAAGTGGTAATTTTTGACCTGTTTCCTGCTGAATTTACACCCACAATTGTCTCCTTTAAAAACTGGATAAATATTTAGCTGTAATCAATTATTTAAAGCAGTTTTAATACATATCACCTTTAAATGAACAGAGTAACAACGCGATAACCGTACATACAACCCCAGCACACACAAAATTTTATGCAAATTTTTGAAAGTGATACGGCAAAATTATTTAATATCTATATATAAAATCTGAAGGTACCTTGCTAAAAATGAATTATATAAAAAACAAGGCAAATTAGTTGAAGAGTGATATTGAAAATTACGCTGACCGAGGTAATAAAATTTATGCAGTAACACGACAGATGAAGACTTAGTAGAGGATTGTATGGGTTCAGAATGTTAGAGATTAGTGGTTTAAAATGCAAAATTAAATTAAACCCCTAATCAAGCAACACAAGGTGCTAATAGTAAGTAAACGGAATAATTACGTAAAAATTAAAAAAGGAGATTACAGAGAAGTAAATAAACATCTTAAAATAATAAGTCGAAAAAATGTTTAACTGAAGTTGTGAAAAGGGCGACACCAGACTCAGGGTGACAACGAAGAAGAAAAGCTTTCAAAAGAAGTAAAACAACATTTAAAATATCTACCAAGATCATGAATAAATAGGGAAAAGTGTATTTAAAAAGGAAAATTAAATAATGTTATAATGTTGAAGATATGGTTAGAAGAATGAATAAAAGCAATATAGTAACCAGAAATTTGGAATTGCAAATAAACAGGAATTAAATAAAAGGTACCGTTGAAGAATTTATCAGGAAATAACTAAAAGTTGATGTGCAGATTAAAGATATTTATAAAATTGAACAGAAAAAATTTTTAGTAAAAATGGATAATATTGTAAATGAGGCCAATGTGATACAAAACAAAGCCAAACTAGACAATAACCAAGATTTATATTAAAGATAATTTAAGAAAGAAAGAAAGGGTAATTTAGAAATACATAAAAATAGTCATTAAAATCAGAGGTTAGGGGTATATGGCAAGTTAGAAATAAATAATAAAAAATGAAATTGGAATACTATACTAAAAAAATAAAGAAATAAAAGAAACTCTAGGACTATAGAATACAAACCTGGCTTTGGAAAATAACAAAATAATATGATAAAAATAATACACTAAGACTAAACAATAATACAGTACAAGGACTAAATAAAGAGGGTTTATTGAAACAATTGACATGAACTGCAAATTAATACAAAGTGTATTTGATTGCGATTCAAGAAACTAACATGAAGGAAATTAAATCTAGTAAATTACATAAATATGGCCAGCGTGGTCGCAAGTTGAGGGGCGGGCTGCGATGCTGATGGACTCAGTGTTCATTCTTGGTGTTCTCTGATGCCTGGCGGGTGGCCTATTCAATTACTAAAAATAATTGAGTATCTCCGTTTACTCCAACAAAGAGAAATAATTGGGTAGTCTAGGGTGCGGTGCATGCTATATCGCCCCACAGCAGAGATAGTACGCGACGACCGAGCACAGTGGAATAACACATGAGAGCCTCAATTTTTTCAGTTCGCAGGCCGTGCTCTTGCGCGAGGCACTAGAGCCTTACCATTATTATTATAAGGTACATAGGTAGTTATGTATTTTTCAATGAAAGTGGACCTATATATAGAATAGAAATTGGTTTTCTAACCTACTTGTAGCCAGTATTCGGAAATGGAGACAACTAGAAATTTTTATATATCTAAAATATCGTATTTAATTTACCGCCACCAGTGCATACAACTAAGGTATTTTTAACAATATTTTTATATGTAGCACATCCTTGCTAGTTGTAATAGTGTTTTGTTTAGTAAAAATGACTTTTATACAAAATTTTACATTATTATTTAAAATATTTATAAAAAGTTTGGTTCGTTTGGTTTTATAAAACCAAAAATAATGTGTGCTAAAAGTTATTCCCATTTGCGATTATTGTCGGTGCTATATAAATATATTTTTTATTTGTGCTTATAACGGGTTTTCCAATAGGAGCGCTCGAACTTTGACAGTGTATAGTGGAAATGGTGAAGCTACATCTGTTAAATTTTACAGTGTTGAAAAACTTGTAATAATAATCAAACTTTACTATCAAAGTGAGTGCTCAGTTTGGGCTACGTTACGTGATTCTTACGGTGCACACAATTGTTCTGTCGGGTCGACTATTCGTAGTTTGGTAGCAATTTCGAATCAACTGGTTCACTAAATAATAAAACAACACCCATACGTCGTCTAAACGTGAGGTTTGCAAAAAACATTGTTGCAGGATAACCCGAGGCAGTCAATTTCTCGTCGCGTCCAAAACATGGCCTTTTGCAGATTTCAACTTCCAATTTTGAGTCGGGACTTAGCCCGTATACAATTCAATTAATTCAGGAACTAAAGGTAAACAACCATAGACAACGTCGAGAATCTGCTGATTAGACTCTGGAGCAGTACAAAGTGGACCCCCATTTCAGACGAAAAATCCTATTTTTAGATAAATGGCTATGTCAACAAGAAAAATTGTCGCACTTTGGGAGATATCAATCTCCATGAGACCCATAAGTTGCAAATGCATCTAAAAAAAGTCACTGGTGTAGATTTTGGCCCGTACTTCTTCCTAAATGAAGCTGTCACCGCCATAACTATCATCGGCGAGAAGTACAGGTTGATAATAACTAATATTTTTGGCTTAAATTGGAATATATGGTCTCAACAACATGCGGTTTTAACAAGACGCCGCTATGTGCTGCAAGTGCATGCAACAATGGATCTTCTGCACGACAAGTTCGAATAGTTATCTCGCGTTTTGACAACGCCAACTGGCCTCCGAGATAGTGTGATTTAACGCCATTTGACGTTTTTCTGACGATACTTTAAATCATGGGTTTGTGCGAATAAACCGCAAACGACTGATGCCTTAAAAGTCAACATTACCAATGTCATCTATCAATGATATCGAACCCGATTTATACCGTCGAGTAATAGAAAATTGTAGCTCTCGGATACGAAGCCACGGCGGTCATTTGGCCGATATTATATTACATATATAATGTAATCGAATACTCTTTCAAATAAAAAAGAACGTTATTAATATCTCATACACAACTTGTTTTATTTAAATTTAATTTTTGAGCGCCCCCAATGAAAAACCCTTTAGAAACTATGAGCGGAAAAAGTGTTTTAACTTTAGTTGAGTTTATAGAAGGCCCTAAAAACATTTTGATGGCATCTGAAGAAGAGTTGGATGCGGAAAGTCCAACTGATATTAGTTACACTACCTCCTGGTAATGTGGATGAAATCACAGACCAGGAGAAACTGGAAGATAATAAAATTGTAGAAAACGTACAAAATTATGTTATTATCAAACTAAAACTTAATGTGGGTATGTCCTACACTAACTCTTTAAATAATATAGAGAATGTAAAAGCAAGCAAGAAAAGAAAACTTTTAAATAATAAAAATCTAAAAAAAGTTTCTTCTTTTTGGGAAAAGGTAATTCCTAATTATTCTAGAACTGACTTTGTGGAAAATAAAAATAAAGACGATTTGACAGAACTTATAAAACATAAAACACCAATAGAAAAATTGTGTAAGGAACAAAAAGATACGTATTACAGAAAAATCGTCACAATTTTGAAATAACTATTGTTTATCTTAAATATTTAATTGGTTTATTTGGATATATGGGATATAATGGTCTCATACAGAAAAAAAATGGTACTGGTCTGAGGACAAAGACCTTGATTGGACAGTTATTTGTCAATGTATGTCTAGAAGTAGATATTATGAAAGATAATGAAATATTTATTTCAAAAATAGTTATAACGTACATAAATATTTTAAAGATAAAGTTGAAATTTGTCCTTCGATTGAACACTTAAATAACATTTTTTTTAAATTACTACTTTCCAACAAAATTTTAATTAATTAACAAATGGTATGATGTTACAGTCATCATTTTATGAAGCGATTTATACGAGGTGAGCCAATAAGATTTGGCTTAAAGCAATGGGTAGTGGCTTATGGAAGAACGGGATTTTGTCATAACATGGATGCATATGGAGGCAAAATTACTGATGAAATGAAAAACAGTGAATTTAGCGATTTGACAGAAATAGAAGAATATTTTATTTTGAGGATGGTAAACTTATTTGAAAAGCCTCGGTGTTATGAGTATACATTAATAATTTATTTATTAATCTTTTTGACAACTAAAATTACTGTACTGGAACGGTTCAGCATAATAGAATGAGTTTTATAAAGCTACCAAAACTAATTTAAAATTAGATTTAGAAATAAAAAGAGAAAACCAAGGTTTTAAGATCATCGTTTTCATCATAGTAGTCAAATTTTGTCAGTTAAATGGAAAGATAATAATATAGTAAAAGTAAGGTTTAATCACAAGAAAATTGAGTCATTAATTTCAGTAAGATGCACTTTCAGAAATAAAAAAACACGTTATATATTCTTTAACTAACTTAATTAATATATTACAATAATTATATGCGAGCAGTGAATAAATTAGATTAGCATGTTCAGAAATATAGAATTAAGATTGATGCAAAAAATGGTATTTTTCCTTGTTTACAAATACAATTGATGTTGCAATACATAATGCATTTTCCACAAGAACATGCTAAATTTTAAAACATGTATAGCAAGGAGCTACTTAAGTTTTAAATCTTATGCTGAACGAAAAATGCTGGAAGGTCATCGGATACTATTGCAAAAAAATTTTGGTTTACAAAGGTTAACCAGGTTACATAATACGAGGTGCGCTCAAGTTCTAAGGTTTCCAAATTTTTTTCTCAGCAGTGAAAGTAAGTAGAAAAATGCTAATAATTTAAAAAGAAAAACAAGAAAAATAATTCTGAAATTGTAATATCAATGGTGGCACTATACAATTTACATGGGGACGCGGTGGCTCAGATGGTTCAACCAGTTGACTCTTTCCTCTAGCCGGCGCGCGCGAGTTCGAGTCTCGCTCAACCCGTGGGTGTGAATGTCCTAGCATTTAAATACATATCAGTAGCAACAATAAGGCCTTGAGGCTGCAGTGTCTGTAACTGCACAAAAAAAATACAATTTACACAGGTCAAATTGCCACCATTTAAGTGAGTGTTCTTTGGTATACAAATGGTGACTTAGTGTTTAAGAACAACGTATAATCATCCGTTTTCTTTTTTTTGCGTGGTAAAACGCTTATCTAAATTTGTTATGGATGTTAAAAATGAGCGTTTATGGGTGCGAAGGCCTAAAGAAGGTTGAGAGTTGCATGACAATAAACTGAAGCAACCAGCTGAACCGAAATCATGGTTGCGCAAGTAGAGAAAATTGTTATGACCATCAATTAGATGTGCGTGATATCGCCTCTAAACTTGTCATTTCCGTAGGATCTGTGGAGTTTATTTTGTACGATTACCTAGGAATGCGACAAGTTCTCTCATGGTGGGTCCTACGAATACTGACTGACGGACACAAGGCTGTGCGGGTGACAATATCTCAGGACCTGTTGACACATGACGCCGCCATGAATTTCCGACCATACAAAACACTTTACGTAGCCGCTCATTTTCCAATCGAGCTGCTGTTGCATCAGCAATTTTCTAGTGAACAAAACATACTCCTAAACAAGTGTTCCTAAGAGACATAGACTCATGGCGACGACGTAGTGAAAAATGACGGAAATTAAGTTGAGAAGTAACAGAAATTTCAACATACGTGAGTGAGCACTTTTTCAGGAAAAAAGTTTGGAAGCCCTAGAATTTGAACGCACCTCGTAGAGAAAATTAAAGACGGAAAGCAACAAAGATGTGCTTTTTGCAAAAACAATGCACAAACACGATGTCGCCGTTGTAACATTGGAATGTGCATTGTTTTGAAGAATATTATGAATTGTAATAATTTACTTACCTTTGAATAAGAACATTTTTATAGCTTTATGCACCACTGTTCGCAATTAAGAACAGTACCTTTTTTTCACTAAAATTAAAACTATACCATAATAAATATACACATGCGAAAATCTAATAAAAAACTGTCACACATAAAGAAAACAAAGTTTTTCCAAACGGGTTAATAAAAGAATCAACAAAGAGCGCCATAATAAATTACAAAATTATAAATGCGATGTTAAATTATGTAATATTGAAGAGACCTGATTACTTTCAAGGCTTCAACTGAAAAAACAGATGAAGACATTAAACTGAAATTTTGTGAGGACATAACTCAAATCATCTGCTATTACTAGCAAACTCAAATGATAAAATTCAAACCTAAATAAAGGTAAAATAAACACAAAAAAATAGAACATAGAAGTTTGAAAAATAAATGCGTAAGGGGAGAATATACTCAAGAGAAGATATAAATGACCATACAGACAAGAAATAGGAAGCAGTCAAAAGAGCAATCGAGTAAGAAGCAAATCAATTGAAAAATATAAGACAAATAAAAACAAATATTTGGTTCAACGAAGAATGTAAAAAAAAGATAGAGTAGAGACAAAGACTAGATAAATAATATTGAAAAAGCAAACAAGAATAACGAATGCCAGGTATAGATAAGCCAAAAAAAGTAAATGCAATCTCTGAAAAAAAGGAAAGGGGGATTTTAAAGCGAAGATAGAGGAATTGCCAAAAAACTATAACGAGAAGAAAACCAGAAAGTTATTTACAATTCTGAAATAATAAAGCAAGAGGACCAACCATTGTAGTTTAGGAATGTACAGGGTAAGTTGGTATTAGAATATATTGAGATGCGAGATATCTGGGTAGAACGTTGTACCAGAATGATGTGGAAGCAATAAGAAGCAATTGGGATAGCCGCCATAAATACAAATGTTAATGAATATGAAGGAATAACAATAATCCTGGTTCTGATGGCTTGCCAATAGAATTGTTATAGTAGTTAATGCAGAAATGATTGAAAAATTATATTTACTAGTCATAGAAATATTGGCGAAAAAATAAATGCCAGCTGTGTGGTCACTGGAAGTAATACATCGTGCACATAAAAAGGGAAGCAAATATGTAATAGACAATATTCTTGTTTAATGTGATTTACCCAGTTTTGTCAAATTTAATTAAAGAGAGATTGCAAGAAGAAAGTGAGCAAACAATATAAAACTAGATTTAAAAAAGGAAAATCAATGAATGATCACTTATCCGTTATGAAACGAATACAAAGAAATGTGATCGGAAGACGATTCAGATACGCTGTCTTTTTCTGGACTTAAAGCAAAAACGTGACAAATTAAACAGAGCAGCAATATTTAAAGCTATGAGATGTCTCACACTACTAGCAAAATTAATAATTTATTAAGAATGATATTAAAAAATACCGGTAATAAATTACAATTCAGTGCTATTTTATCAAATAGAATTACAGTAATGTAGGATTAAAACAGAGGGTTTGCGTTCATATTTAGCATTGCACTTGAAATTGTCCTAAGGAAAAGTGATATAAAGTTAGAAAATAATATACTACAACATTCATATCTGTTCTTAGCCTATGGGTTTTTCTGGTTTTAAAGTAAAGGACAAGAGGCACTAAAAAGTATTTTGAAGAACCTGGCAAGACCACGTAATTCGGTACAAATTGACCTCGGTGTGCAAAAATCCAGATGTTTGGTATTGGGAAAGTCTATCACGGAAGTATGATAGAGAAAATAAAACTTATAAATTTGAGTAGGTCAACAGTTCCGTGTATTTAGGTGTCGAAATTAATAGTGATGAAAATAATAACAGTAAAATAGATATGCGACATGCAGCAGGAGCGGGAAGTGCGAGGAAATACAAGAAGTCTACTTCGGAAAAGGAATCTAACATAAGCGGAAATGGTGAAAATTTATAAATCTATCATAAGACCGGTAGTGACTTATGCTAGTGAAGTTTGTGTGTTAACCAATTGGTAAATAAACTAGAGGTCTGAGAAAGTCTACTACACATGAGATTTAACGGAGTCAAAAGGGGGATAAATGGAGAAGAAGAATAAATGCGGAATTGGCAAAAGTTTATAAAGAAACAGGCATATTAGCAGTAGTTCAACAAAATAAACTACGGTAATTGGTTTATATAACATGCTACCAAGTTGTAAAAAGAAGATTTAAATAGAAGCTTTTAGAGAAATGTTCGAAGAAGATTTGCATGATTATGGAACAACAAATTAGAAAACACTACCACTCAACACGAAGTGACACTGACTAATGGAGTTGGTATTCTCATTACGGTCTAATCTCAATTATTGCTTCAGCTTTTAGAATATAAAAATATTTGTAGTAAGTTTTTTTTTGTAATAATAATGTGTTTCCATTATTTTGTGTTAACTCTATATATTTATATTATGCCTTAAAATTATTATTACTACTACAATTTATTATTTTTATTATATCAAAGGAAAAAAAACGAAATGTTTGTTATATAAGGCAAATTGATTTAGCGCTGTACATTTTCTGCAACAACTTCGCTGAACATAATGGATGTGCACTGTGATACA
Source organism: Sinelater perroti (assembly GCA_036346155.1). Classification (NCBI taxonomy): domain Eukaryota; kingdom Metazoa; phylum Arthropoda; class Insecta; order Coleoptera; family Elateridae; genus Sinelater; species Sinelater perroti. Next base: position 4,168,817 of record JARFIY010000276.1, read on the forward strand.
AATAAATGTTTGTAGCTTGTGCCTAGAAAAAGCCATTTCTTTCAAGTCAATAAAGTACATCACTGAATAAAAATGTATAGAAAATATTAAAATTTTATCATAGATGAGAAATGTTAATTATCCTTTTCTTGATATAACTTTCATTAAATTAGTTGCTTGTTAATTTTTTTTCAAATAATTTGCTACATTACTCGTTAATTTAAGGATAAAGTCGATCTTAGAATGCACAATAAAATTTAAATGTTGAGAAAATATTATTGAAACTTAATTGAAAATGTTTGCATGAACTCTAAGATTTAGGAATTTAATTAACAAATTAGTTAACTATTAATATTTTAACTAGTAAATTTGTTGTTTAAAAAAAAAGAAGCGTATGCAGATTTATTAATTATCTGAGAAAAGCATTATGCCAAAATTAATTTTTATCAACACAGAAAAAGTATATTTATTTTTAATAGGAGTTTTTGTTATTTCTGTTAAAGTTATTTGATAGAGCGGATTAGTCCTCAAGCTTTTTCTATGTTTTTTATGTCTTTCTGTCTTTCATCTAAAACATGATTTTGTCATTTTCCTTAATATCTTTCTTTGCATTTTATTTCTGTGAAAAGGTCTCTTAGAATATTTTTTTCTTTCTTTTATTTTAATGCTTTATAATTAATTATATCTATGCCTAATTTTGTCAGTATTATTTTTAATAGTCGTTTTTACCATGCTGTCTCCTTAATTTTATTTTTTTTAAGGTTATCTCAGTTGTATGTGTTATTATTGTTCTATATACTATTGAACAACGATACACTATTTTTCAGAAGCCTGCTTTACGTAAAATGTATACAATAATTTCAAATATTTTGTCATTATTTTTATTATGCTAATATAAAGATTTGTTTTTGGTACTACATTTTATTAGTTCATCACTTATTCTGTTGTTTGTTATAAAAAAAGTATAAAATAAAACAACTGCAATATTCATTTGTGCGATACCTTACGCTACCACTGTTTAATGATATAAAAGAATAATTATATTATACTTTCTTTACTTTGTCTTGCCTATATTTAGTGTTTCTAGGTTTATTTTGTTGTCCTGTAGTTATAATTGGGATGTTTGGGGTCATGTCGCAGAGGTGGTACCTTTCTGCCGGAAACGGGACAAGAAATGGTTTCTAGAAACGCCATCCAGGTAAACTACGGACCTGCGGGCCAAACTAGGTGAGGATAATCAGATATAGCAAAAACTAACAAAGTGCTGGCGGAAATTAACTAGACTGGTACGGTATTAATTAGCACATCTACAGGCATAGCCAAGATGACTGGAATGTCTACAGAATTGCATATATATAAAGCAACGAAAAACTTCCACATATTACTCTTTTTTAAGGACAATCATTGCAGGGAACAAAAATAAAACGCCTTTGGATCCTGGGCAGCACTTAAATGTCCACAAGGTGTTAAGAACCTCCCAGTCCCTGTAAGAACCCTATTTCAAGTAGGAAAGCTCTATAACACAATAAAAGAAATGAGACAAATAAAGATTGAAATACTTGGGCTAACTGAAGTAAAATGGCTTAATAATGGGAAAATAAATACAAATTAAGGGAGACAATACACTACTCTGAAGATAAACATGTAAGAAATCAGCACGGTGTTGAAATATTGGTGTCATCAAAATTTAAACAATATGTTGAAAGTTACCTTTCTTTTTCAAACAGAATAATAATTCTGTAATTTAATTCTTTAAAAATGAAATAATAATAAACATACGCCCCAACATTAGGAAATGATCAGGGGTGTCGAAAAATTTTATAATGACTTAAATGAAGTTTTAGAATTAACACGCAAACTTGACATGGACATAATTTTGATGATTTTAATGCTAAAGTTGGTAGGCAACGTTGTTTAGTTATCGTGATTAAGTAAATGAAATCAGAGAAGCGAGTGTCTAAATCAATTCTGCCAAGAACAAAATTTAATGATCACGAATACATGTATTAAGTTTCCAAATCGTTATATATACCTGGTAATCCCCTGCTATTACTGCAGATCACATAATTCGAAACCAGATAGATTATGTTATAGTAAATAAGAGATTCTGCAATGCTTTTAAAGCGATAAAAACGTGTCCTGGTGCGGACGTAATCTCCGATTACAATCCGGTAGTTACCAATATCATAATCAAGTTACCAACAGCTCAAAAATCTTACAATAAAAAAATTGACATAAGCAAAATTGAAAATACTGACGTGTGACTGTGAAATAGTAACAGAGATAATTAATAAGAAGTTAAGCAAAGAATATGATATTAATGATAACATAGAAGATAAATGGGCAGTTGTTCCGCCTATTTCCATGTAATATGTTAAAAACAAAAAATAAGCAAGAATTTGTTGTGCTTGATGACTAATCAGATACTTGAAACGATAAAAGAGGGTAAGAATAATATAATTAAATAACAATAACTCTGCATACTGGGTTCTACATAAAGAAATCAAAAAAGAAATAAAAAGGCAAAAATAACTGATTAAAAGGAAAATGCAAAACTATCGAACATTTAGAAAAACTACATGATGGACGTAATACACATAAGCATATTAGAGAATTAAGTGGTAAAATGTGCAACAACCGAAGGAGCATAACGAAACACAAAAGGTAAAACTCTTATATTGCTGAAAAGCAAATGAAATTAATGGAAGAATTACATAGAAACTCCCTGTAGCCGTATACATTTTTCGCAACATTGACGGCATGATTTCATGACCGCTGCGAACGCTTCTTCATGAGTTTTCTTTAATCACTGGAAAATCGCTGATCCAATAGCGGCACGACTACTGAACTTGCGACCATAAACAGTGTTTTTCATGGTTGGAAACAGTCAGAAGTCGCTAGGAGACAGGTCAGGTGAGTAGAGAGCATGAAAAATCACTTTAAAGTTGTGGTCACAGAAACTTCTGTGTCGCGTTCGCCCCAGGCACGTGTAGCCTTTTCCGACCGTTTTTCACGAATTACTGGAAGAAGCTTGTTCTTAAAAACACTTTGGTAAAATGCACCTCACCGTAGTGCCCTTTTGAACGCAATAAGTAAGGATTACGCCATCGCTGACTAGAACACGGACACCATCATTTTTTCAGCATTGGCGCTTACCCGAAATTTTTTTGGTGGTTATGCGTCTATGTGCTTCCATTGAGCTGATAGCGCTTTGTTTCATGATTGAAAAATGGCATCCATGTCTCATCCATTATCACAATCAATAAAAAGAAAGTCTGATTCATGGCATCATCACGCGTCAACATTGCCTGAGAACATGCCACGCGCGTAGCCTAGTGATCGTCCGTCAGCATTCGTGACACCCACTTGAAGAACCCTCTTTGAATTTTCAGGTCTTCATGCAGGATTATGTGCACAGATCCCACGGAAATGCCAACTTTGGAGGCGATGTGTTGCACAAATGCGATCCTCCGAAACAAGTTTTCTCACTGGCTTGATTATGTCGTCAGACCGGCTGGTGTGAGGCCGAGATTGTCTTGGTTTGTTGTCACACAACGTTCTACCTTCTTTGAACTGTCGCACCCCCAAACGTATATTAGACACATCCATAACACCATCACTACATGTCTCACTCAACTGGCAATAAACTTCAATCGCCACGCAAATGGAGAAAACGTATATTACACGCTGTTCTTGTAATAAAAACGTCGCTATTTTAAGAATCAAAGACAGTCCTCACTCTCTCGCTGCCGCTAAAGTCATGTGTGCCGTGCAGTACTGCCATCTTTGACACACATTTTCAAAGAGTGTTCGCATATTTTAAAGCAAACCGCATGTTGTTATCTATTTCCAATCCTGAGAAAAAAATCGGAGGTGTTATACTTGAATGCACCTCGTATTAAAGATAACAAAGGATAAAATTGTGCAAGCAGTAAAATCATCAAAGCCAGGCAAAGCCTTGGAACCCGATGAGGTACATATAGGAATAATTAAACTGATAGAGGACAAAAACATCACAATTTTAGTGGATTTATTTAACCATATCATAATACCAAAAGACTGGATATACTCTATATTTGTTACGCTACCAAAAATAAATAAACCTAAGCTGTGCAAAGAAAAACAAAGAACAACTTGCAGGGTTTGGTTTTCGTAACGAATTAAGCACACCTGAGCCCCTATTATTTATACGAATATTATTGGAAAGACGCTGCAACTTAAATAAAGATGTTTATCTCCCCTTTATTGATTACAAAAAGGCTTTTGATGAAGTCAAGCACAATACACTTCTATAAATGTTAATCATGTTAAATGCTACCCAATTAGATAAAACTGACATTCGTATAATAACCAATTTGTACTGGAACCAAAAGGTAAATGTAAGGGTAGATACACGTAAACTACGGAAATAGATTTTAAGCGCGTGGTAACACAGCGGTGTGTGTTGTTTCCTATGCTTTTTAATCTATATTTGGAAGGATTATTTAGACGTGCATTAGAAACTACACGATAAAATACATATAAATGGAGAAAATATGACTTCAAAGAAATAGTTAGTTATGTTTAATTTAGTTAGTGATAAATTTGATCTTTTATAAACGCTAAAAGGACGAAATCAATGGTCATTAGTAAAATTCTCAAAGCGGCCAAACAATAATACCTCATAATAACCAAATAATATAAAATGTACTACAGTATCACTCCTTAGGAGCGTGGGTGAATAACTAATGTAAAAGCTCCTACGAGGTGTACGGATAGAAATTGCATTTATAAAAATGAGAACAACATTATGTTCACATTAGATTCATCTAAAAATACGAATTAGACTACTGAATTGCTGTGTTTATTCTGTACTGTTTTATGAAATCGAAACATCATCAATAAAATGGATCGAAGTATTTGAAATGTGGACCTATAGAAAATGCTTTGTATTCCATGGTTACATAGTCATCAATAAAAAGTACTCGATGAGGTGCAAAATTATTTTGGTCATATTATGAGACAACCTAAATACAAATTCCTGGAGTTAGCCTTGCAAGGAAAAGTTGAAAGTTGCCGTTCACCAGGACGCAGACGCATATCCTGGTTGAACAAATTGAGGAATTGGTACGGACAAACATCTAGATAGTTATTTAGAGCTGCCATCTACGGCGTCAAGAGTTTTTTCCTTAATAATTCTGAATCCTTATTTCTTCTTGTGATTTATTTAGATGTGGTGTTAGATGTTCATATTAAGTTACCATAACTTTTTTATATCATTTTCACTGTTTTTTGCAGCTGAAACATAAATTTTTGATCTTATCCTCAAATAGCATATTTTATCATTAATTGGCTTTAATTGAGTTAATTTGCTCTTTAATTTTTTTACAAATATAAATTTCTTTTGACTTTATAGTTCTTCTCCATCGCATAGCTTTATAACTTTTTTCCTGTTTATTTTGCATCGTCACATCCATTCTTGGATCACTGAACTTACTCTGTATCAACTTAATTCTGTTGTCACTTCTATCATTTATTCAGATGTTAATATCGTGTTTACATTTTATATACTCAAGTTTAATATGTTTCTTCTTTAAGGTTAATTTTCTTTAAATTTGTTTGTACTCTTCTTTGTTTTCAATTTTCGTTATCCATCTCCTCCGAGTTGTTTTCTTGTATTTTATTTTGCTTATGTTTATTTAATGTTTTCTAAATGCTTTTTTTTGTTATTACAAACAGTATTATTTTTTAATTCTCACGTTAACAATTTAGTTTTTTGATTAGCACAACTTTTATACATTTTTTACAATCATTTTGGAGATTTGCATATATAGTAATTTTTGCATTCCTTTCTTTTTTGGCTCTTGTTTGTTCGTATTTATTTTTCTTGTATAATGTTTATTTAATTTTTATTTTCTTGGAAAGCCTAAATTAATAATAACAATTCTTTTCTGGGTATCTTAATTCATATACATTCAATCTCTTACACAGTTTTAATTTTCATTAGCTTACTTGACTAACTGTGACAGACATAAAGTAAAATATGTAACGTCCAGAATTACATGCAATATGTCGTTTTGCTTATTTATAATTTTAGTACGTAAATTCAAATGATTTTATTAGCAATATTTATTTATAGCCATATTATTTCTAGGAAAGAAGCAGTCACCTGCTTTACCGCTTTTATAACACACGCGAAGATAATATGAAGCAGTAACAATTTTAAGTATACAAAAAAAGTAAACAATCATATTGTTCTAAAGAAGGAAATACATATTTTATGTTATTTACAACTCCTTAAACCTATTTAATATTTGCAGTAGCGTGCAAGCGGAAAGTGTCAATTTGAACGGCAAGGTTGTGTTAACGATCCGTGCGTTGATGAGGTGACCGAGCTACTGTAATGCAAATTTGAATTTATAACTTCATTTGTGTGTTCGTTGAATACTTATTTACTTTTAAAAATGCTGCATAACTTTTATACTTTATGTCGCAAGGATCATCAGCTTGCATTTAAATTTAGAATTCCTCTTAAATTTTGTGGTCTGCTCGTTACAGGGTTATTTTAACCCACATATTTTAAGCAAAATTGTAATAAGAGAAATTACTCATGGTGCAATTACATACATATAAAATTTATTTAATAGGTTTATAATTTTATAATTATATAGTGTACTAAAATATGTTTGTGATTATTTTTCAATTCAATATAATTTGCTTTTATTGAAGTTGTGTTTTTGCAGTGATATCTTAGATAAGCAAGGGTCTACTCTCGTGCAGGCTGATGTGCCTCTTGCAACAGCTGAATGCTAACTGCCTGCTTTTGTCGTTCGTAAACCGGCCGGAGGTAAAGGTCCTCTTGGGGACAATGAAGGAAAATGTTTCCAATAATGTTGATAAACAAACCAAATAAACAATTTTTTTGGCACGGGCTAATTGTGGTTTGCTTCGACCGACCCTAAAGCCATTGACAATATGACCGTTATAGGAAATATTTTTCGGGTGTACGCTCTGCTACAAGACGGGTTTTCTTAAAAATAAAAATAAGGTACCGTCACTTATTGTCCTAAAATTAAAGTAAAAATCGTAGGTGCGGTTTAAAAATGTTAATTAATCAATTTTGCCTCTGAGATATCTAAAGCTTTAAATTAAGTATAACTAGAAGTTTGACTTATGAAATAATAAGAAAATCGAAGCTTTGTTTTTTTTTTGATTAATGGAATTTTCTTACAATCTGTCTATTTGAACAATAGGTAATTACTACAACTAGCAATAGTTTCCAGCAGATTCTTTCTTTATTTTAAAGCATAGGTAGTGGTGTTAACAGTAGCTTAAACTAGATATGGTAATTAAATAACTAAATAACCCTGTCCGGTAGTTTATTGTGCGTTTCACTTTATCATTATTTACGTATAAACTTTTTATAAGCACTTTCGGATGAATTTTAGTTTTTTTTTTTTTTTGGCGCACTTACAGGCACTGCAGCCTCAACGGCTTATTATGCCCATTAACATCCACTTATTCTAGGACATTCACACACACCCATGGGTTGAGGGAGACTCGAACTAGCCCGCGCCGGCTAGAGAACAGAAAGAACTGGTTGAATCATTTGGGCCACCGCGTCCCCATGCATTGTAGTTCTTGCACTATATTATTTACTATGTATCTTGGTTTTTTCATTAATAGACTACATTTGTAGATTTTTTACAATTAGGGAGTTAAAATGAAAACGATGATATTACAGAAGAAGAATTAAAACAAGCACTAAAAATAACACCAAGTGGAAAAGCACCCGGGAAAGACGAGATTACATCACAAATGCTCAAGATAGGAGGAGAAACAATCATAAAATGGCTCCAGATAATATTTCAACAAGCGTGGAGAACAGAAAAGATACCGGAGGACTGGGAGAAAAATATCATAGTGCCCATATATAAGAAAGGAGAAACAGTTAATTGCAACAACTATAGAGCAATATGTTTATCATCAGTGCCCGGTAAAGTGTACTCGAAAGTCATAGAAAAACGATTAAGAAATGAGATTGAGGACAAAATGGAGCAGGAACAAGCAGCGTTCAGGCCTGGCAGACAAACCCAGGACCATATATTTACAATACGAAACATAATAGAAAAAACAATAGACAAAAACAGAGACACTTTCTTGGCCTTTATAGACCTTAGGGCTGCTTTTGATCTGGGACCAAGAAGGCACATATGGAATGCACTGGAAGAATTAGAGACAAGCCAAAAGTTAATACGAATAATAAAAAGCATCAACAAACAAGTAGTAGGCAAAGTAAGACTAAATGGACACAAGTCTGTGGAATTCTACATGATTAGAGGGGTAAAGCAGGGAGACAGTCTCGGTCCACTGCTATTCATCATATACATGAATAATATAATAACAAAATGCAAAAATGAAACCAGAAGAACAAGAATAGGATATCATAATCTAACACCAGTAATGACCCAAGATTTAATTTATGCAGATGACATACTCCTAATAGCCGGAAATGCACAAACACTACAAAATAACATAAACATTTGGAAAAGAAACCTGGAGGAAAAAAGAATGGAGATAAACACTAATAAGAGTAAAGTTATGCCCATTACAAGAGAAGATAATATAGAACAAACTGCCATTCTGATAGAAGATAAGCAACTGGAGTATGCGGATAAAATGGAATACCTTGGAACAATCATCAGTAAAGATGGAAAAATAGAAGAGGAAATTAGACACAGAATAAGTAAAGCAAACAAAATATACTACCAAATAAATAACACTTTAATAGGCAAGAAAGAGCTTAAAGTTAGAACAAAAATGCATTTATATAAAACCATCTATACACCTGCACTAATATACGGAGCGGAATCTTGGATATTAGTGGATAAACTCAGATCAAAAATAACAGCTTCTGAGATGAAATATCTACGGAAAGTAGTGGGCAAGACCAGGAGAGATAGAGTTAGGAACAAAAGCGTAAGGGACGAATTAGAACAGCAGCCAATAATAGAAGAAATAGAGAACAAACAATTAAAATGGTACGGACACCTTATGCGGATGAGAGCTGACTCATACCCGAGGAAAATTTTTGAAACCAGACCAGAAGGACAGAGGAAGAGAGGCAGGCCCCGAATCAAATGGGAGGATAATATCAAAGAGTTGGCAAGGAAAAGAGGGAAGACCATTTAGGAAGCTAGGACGTTAGCGATGCAAAGAACCAACTACAAGAAATGGATAGAGGCCCCAACGCTGTAAGGCATAAATGGGAAAAGAGAAAGAAGAAGAAGAAGAAGAAGGTAGTTAAAAACCATACTATGGGACGTCAACTATTGTTCTAAATACTACATTCTTAGAGTGTAGTAAGATTTCAAGATTACGACCATACAAGTTTCTTAAGTCTTATAAATCAGTAAAATATTTTCAGTTCATAACTGCGATTGCCTGTTAATATCCAGTGCATTTTTATAAATTTTATCCCAAGTTTTTTCCTTTCACTTGTTTCAAATGTTTAATATAAATATTACAACAATTAATTTCGATTTATTAGCTTTGATTTTTCAGTAGCTTAACAAAGAGTGTAATATTTAGCTAAAAACTTCGACCTGCCACACTCACGCAAGGTAGTCCTAAGTTCAACTCTCGGGTTAATAACAACGACGAACATTAAATGCTCCCCGGCTGTCATACAAATCCGTTGGCGGTAGTACAGTACATTCTCCTTCTTTTTCATTGACGGGTTAAGCTCAGAGTATGCCCAACCTAACTCATAGTACCGTACAGTTGTGTGATTAGAAACAGGCTAGTAGTTTCTATAAAAAATATTTGCGTTTCGAACAAAGTATAGGGCATTACACATAGCATGTAGCACTTTACACTGAAATCTCTCTAACATTTGCACGTTGGAGTTGGCAACTGTTTTCCACAGCTGGATGCCGTAGGTCCAGATGGGTTTGATCTCTGTGTTGTAAACGAGGAGCTTGTTAGTTAATGATAATTTTTATTTTCTACCAAGTAGCCAGTAGTGTTTACGAAATTTCATACTGAGCTGTTTGCGCTTTTTCCAAGTGTGGGACTTCCACGTCAGTCCCTTATCGAGGTGCAGGCCTAGGTATTTAACCTCTGTCAGTTGAGTTAGCGGAATATTGTTTACAAGGGCTGCAGGTGATGTACCTTTACATTTTGTAAATGTTATTTGATGAGTTGTTCCCCTCCACGGAAATCTTTAGTAAAAGGCGAAAGATTTATTCGCTCTCAAGGGAAACCAGATTACTTAATAACTGTAGCATTATTGTCTGTCGGAAAATCCGCAGTACTGAAAAAGTACAGAGATTTTTTCGGTGTCAATTCAGTATGTTGATCCTGATATTTTATGATAGTATTTGTTAGTTATAGATAGGAGAAGGTAAAACTGTAGGAAATTTTTTTTTAAGTTTTAATAGAAGGTCTTTGTACCAAATTTTGTTTAAAGCTTGACTGATGCAATATATTTTCTCTTCAAATGCGTCATTGACTTCGTTAACTAGTCGATAGACTTGTTCAATAGTTCCATGCTGGTTTTTTATTGTCAATTATGGGTTTTATTTCTTTTAGAAATATTTCTTTAATTGTTTTTGAAAAAGCTGTTAGCAAAATATAGCAATTGAACTGTAAGGAGGCACTTTATTTGAATTATTTTCAAGTATGTGCACAGTGCAGTATTCTCTTGTCCCAATCATAGTATTGTGTTAATGTGAGCAGAGTCCTGGTCACGCTTGGGCAAAGGAAATTTAATTGGTAACGAACATTGTTTTATTAACTGTTCATAAAAACTGAAAACAATAATTGTAAATTAAAGCCCTGTGGTATTAGAAGTATGGCGTCTGCATTGAATCCTAAATCACTGCATACATCACGCAATTGGGCGCAGAGAATGGGAATTCAAAGGAGATAAAAATTTTCATTTTTGTAGTTTGTATAGTTTAACTTTAAACATGAAATATATTATTTATTTCAAATAAAAGTCACGATCTCACAGCCATGCTTCTCGAAACTTAAATGTCGACTTCCGGAAGCTTTTATATAGTAGCATATGTTGCAGAAATCCTATAAATTAAACAAAAAGTTCAGTAATCTTATGTTAGTGATCGATATAATTTTTCAATGACAAAAAAAGATTTCTTTCTCTTTCCCACAAATTTATTGTATTTTCTATTTAAATTCTATTTAAATGTATTTTTCTTTTAAATTATACGATTTATATAATAGCATATATATATATATATATATATATATATATATATATATATATATATATATATATATATATATATATATATATATATATATATATGTTCCACAAAAGGTTTACAATGTTGGAACTTTAATAACCTAAAACAAATACATGATTTTTTATGCTACAAAAATGTTCAAAACATTATTGATAATCTAATGTTGAAGATGTTTGAAATGTTCTCCATTAGCAGAAATACATTATCTGGAATGCTATGAAACAGATCGACAAATATGTGATATGGTTTTTATAGGAATGGATTCACAGGCAGTCACAATCGCCTCTCTCGTGGCATCCAACGTACGTGGTTTTATGTAAACAGTGTTTTTTAGAGTTGGCCACGGAAAGAAGTATAACGGCGTTAGATCTGGAGATCTAGGTGGATACTTAACATTTTTTCATGGGCTTATCTACCTATTAACAAATGTTTCATCCGGAAATTATCGCACGTCTTAATGGTAATGTGAGGGTGCGCTGTCTTGTTGAAAAAAATCTTCACCCGGGTAGAGTTGGTAAACAGTTGGAAAAGTTGCTCCCCGCAACATTTTAAGGTACACAGCACCTGTCATTGTTTCTTTAAAAAAGAACGCCCCCCCCTGATAAACATACCACACCACACTAATAACCCAGGAAGATTAATAGCTCATTCTTCCATAATTTTGGGATTGTCTCTTGCCCAGTACGCGCAGTTGTAACGATTGATTCCAATTAATTTAAAAGTTCACTCATCAGAACAAACAATAGAATTAATCAACTGTTTATTATAGCAAATACAAATACAAAATTAGAGGCGCCTATCCGGATCGTCCACATTTATCGCGAGAAGCAACCTGGAAATGTAGGGTTTCCCCTTTGCTTGATTTGAAATGTGGTGGACACTTAATTTGCTTACACCTCACTTACCCGAAGCTGACCGTATGGATTTCTTGGAGATCTTGTAAAAGTTGGTATTACTGCTTCCATCCCTCTTTTGTTCGATACTGATTTCTTTCTGCCGCACAGTTTTTTTTCTCTCAAGCTTGTCGCGTAATTTCGTAATTGTTACACGTGATGGTAGCGCACTATTAAATTCTGCCCGCCATCGTTTCTGCACTTTTTTCGTGTTTTCACATTTCCAAAAACACTTTAAAATCCACTTCCGTTGCTCAAGGAGAAGGTTTTCTACCATTGTGTCAATTATTGGTCACTATTAGCAACTGAACTAAAAATGAAAATAATAATAAATGGCAACAAGCACTAATTATAACAGATCCAGATACAAAAATTTTATTAGGTTATCTGAAATGCTTTCTCTATTATTAACATTTAAACAGTGTAGACCCGTTTGTGGGACACTCTGTATAATAATATATTTTACCTTGTGTTGCATTACTTCTTTCTGATTAAAATTGTCCTGTTTTTAATTATCAAGCTGCAAACTTTGCATCTACGCGTCTTAATAATTATTAAGTTTTTATTTTATATCATAATTGTAACTCTCATTTGTTTAACTTAGATTTACCTTTAGATACTTATAAAAATATTTTTTGTTTATAATTAGGTTGCACCATACGATTTATATTGACTGTAGGCTAAAAACTTATAAACTTCAACAAATACAAATGAGATGGTTATAATCTTTATTTTTTGTAATGTTTTTGTTAAAAGTTAATTTTTAACGATTAAAGTTGTAAGAACACATACTCCCTTATTTATTTTTTGTAGTGGATTTGTAATAATATTTATTGTGTTGTATTCAGTGGGTACATTCTTTCATTATTATATTTTATTTAAGACCTAGTTGCAACTGGGGACTTTTTTGGTTATTTTTAACAATTCTGTTTAAACCTTTACTTTTAAAGACTCGATAGTTTTAAGATTTGTCTTTTCTCAAGGCCGAAGCATCGTTTTCAATTTAATCATATCCGCTTGCCACTTCAACTATCGATTTTCATGAGAAACCAACTGCGCCTGAAATACGTATACGCAATATTAGGGAATTCGATAATTGTTAGGTGGCGTTATACAGCAAAAGTGTCTGCGGTATTATATAACAAATTTATTTGTTTATTATTTTTATTGTTTACATTTCAACATAATTATATTGCAATCAACCCGTTCTCTTATAATTTTAAGATGTTTGGAGTGTTCCGTCGTGAAGAAAGAATATAGAATCGTTTTTCATAAGCATATTGCTCTCATCAAAGTAAAAAAGTTTTGCAACATACAAAAATATAAATACTGTGTCTTTAAATTATAGTTAGCAAAAACGCATGTTGTTTTGTACAAATGTTGTTAAGTTCTACAATAATATAAATTGTACAGCTATGAACATCTGAAATATGATTTAACAATTTTCCAATCAATCGCAGTTTGTTATTTGTGGAGAAGTCCTGCCAAGAAAAAATATTAAACTATAAAAGCTGCTTTGGCATTTAAATCAAACACAAATTGTTAAAATATTGAAAAGTATACGTACTGCGCCCAGTTGGTAGCATTTCTTAGATACATAACATAAAAAATAATATTAAAGAATTTGTTTTATTTTATACGCTATTCCAGACCAACATGAGACATTTGTGGAAAGCACTTTTCTCGAAATCTGTACGTTTTGAAATACATTGTGTTATAAGAAGTCTCATTAAGGAAGGTTATGAATTTCATCAAGGCACTTAAAATTTCTATTTTTAAAAAATTTGTGAAGATATGGGTTCTTCATAATTCTTCTTTATTACACAGAATTAAAGTTTTCAATGGGCAACACCATGAAAATAGTCTTCAAAATAAAAGCAGGACTTTTAGTGTAAGGTAAGAAATCGACATCAATTTTTAATTCGCCTTAGCTTCTTAAACTGACCTGTTTTATTAATAGTGCTGAACACTAAAATATTTGATGCAGTAGCTTGCAAGGTTGTGGTGTTAATACAACAAGAATCGGAGATAAAATTAACGAATTCATACAAATACTTGATATACTGTCAACTTTAATTGTAAAATGAGATTAATTCCAGTGAATTCAAGGGCTAGTGAGGGATATCGAATTAATTTGCATAATTTAAGGCAACAGATTATTTCTTGAAACAAACTTAAAAATATATATAACAATGAAAGATGGATACTAAATTCATTTTTAGGGTCAATCGTTCAACATTCTTAAATTTCGGTAAAAATAAAACGAAAAGATCGAGTGATGTTATGTTGAAATTAGACTCAGATGAGTTTTGGACCAAGAGGATGCAAGAATAACCTAAGCTAGCAAACGAAGCTAGAAAATGTGCGGTTCTATTTAGAACATTATATATTTATTCTAATTAAGTTTCTCGTCTGAAGGGTGCTTACAAAATACTTGGATTGGGGCTTTTCGAGAATAAAAAATAAACTAGGATACTTCAGGAAAATAAAGGTTTTTATTGTGAAAACACGTGAGTATACCATATACGCCTTGTGAACCAACTCTGGCGATCTTATTTACTATCTTATCAATCAGAGTAATATCAAGAGCTTTTTCCTAGATAGTCCCTATATTCTCTAATGATTTTGCGGCTTGTTCATTTCATGTTGTACTTTGGTCTGCCTCTCTTTCGTTTTTTATCGGTGTCCATTTCTCATATTTTTCTTACTACATTCTTGTTAGTCATTCTGCACAAGTGGCAAAAGCAATTTAACTGTTCTTTTGTATGACATTTAATAAGAATTTTACATTTTTCTTATTTTGTTATTTTTTATCTTTATTAAATAGCACATTGTATTTTACCTTTTTGTCTTTTCGGTTTTTTCCATATATTTTCGAAAAACATCTCACTTCAAAGCGAACCTAAATTGAATTTTCAGCATAGCTTTTATATTTGCTGTGTTTTTTATAGCGCAAACAAAAATCTAAGATTAAATTCGAGCATACTTGCTACAGCTGCGAGTAGTTGGGGAAAAAATTCTACACCAAGTACAGTTTAAAGCTTACAATGATCGTTGTTACGTTATTTCTCAGAAATTTAATTTTTATTAGAAAAAATAGAAAATATATATACATATATATATATCCATATTAATAGGAGACAGGTACGTGGTTCTGTATATAACCATAATTTAAACAAAGTAAGTGGTAATTACTGATTTAAAAAATACTAAGTGTCACAGATAGTCTAAGATGGATGTATTATATAAATTATAAGTTAAAATGATTTAAGTACTGATAGCGGCGTCAAAATTTAGCAAAGGCGCAAATAAGTACGTGAAATTTAAAGCAAAGACTTTATTGAGAACGGCCAAACGTACAAAGAAATCAAATTCAAACTTAATTAATTGAAATGATTAGAGAAGAATAAGTTAATTTTTCATGAACTAAGAAAGATATGAACTGTAATCCAAAAAAGCCAGGTTAAAAATCAAGCAT
Source organism: Sinelater perroti (assembly GCA_036346155.1). Taxonomy (NCBI): domain Eukaryota; kingdom Metazoa; phylum Arthropoda; class Insecta; order Coleoptera; family Elateridae; genus Sinelater; species Sinelater perroti. The sequence continues at coordinate 4,184,416 of JARFIY010000276.1, forward strand.
AAAACTAAAGCAATAGAATTAAAATTGAATAAAAATTAAACAAAAGCAACTGATATGAAATGTAGCTTAGCTAAGCTCGAAACGTTTGGCTGCCTGTCTTCGGAATCGTTTTGCATATATTACCTTCGTAAAGTGACTTATCCCACTGATATTATTTGTAAATAAATTGTTCTACGCTCCCACCTTGACAAATTTGAGGGAAGGCGAGTGAAAAATTGTCAACCAAAAATACATTTTGGTGGGGAACCTCTTGTAGAATTGTAATTGAGAAACGTACTAATATTAATAGCAAACTAATATAAATCAAAATTGGAATATGCAAAGTCTTAATACCAAAAAAATCGAGCTACATAAAGAGTTTGAGAAAAGATATAAAAATACTGGTAGTGACAGAAACTGAAAAAAAAACACAGGGTATGAGGTAATAAATGAGGTATAGTGACATAGATGACATACAGACAGACGCAGCTCGCTTGGTAATCATTGAATATATCAAATGCATTAAAAAGTGTTGAACTAGGAAGCTAGTTGGCAACAGCAAATAACGCAAGACAAAATAACAATATATTTGAAAGCATTAAAATTTACAAACTGCTAGATAAGCGAGCACGAGGAGAATAAAGCAAATAAATACAGCAAGACACATTTATCTAGAGAAAACCTGGGAACAAAAAATATAAAAGAAACTTTGAAACGAATTCAAGAGTATCATGTTAAAATCTGCTAAAAAAGTAACTTTTTACAATAACAAAAGAAAACAAGCGGCATATATTTGCTACCTCCTTGAAAAAAGTAGATAGTTTATCTTGGAAATTAATGTTAAGAACATTAAGATTAAGACATTTAAACGGGCATTTATTAGAAGCAATCCAGAGCTTATATAACTAAAAACTACATAAACTCAAGATAGGCTAATAGACAAGAATTTAGAAGCTACAAAGGATTACTACAGGGGGAACCATAAAGCCTTTATTAATTACTAATTTTAATAGCCATTTCGGAATAAAATCTTTAAAATATCATTGATATATGGAGCAAGAAGCTGAAAGCAACTGACATGAAGATCATCATAAACAAAACTGAAACGATGCTAGTAGCTAAAGATTAGAAAGAAATAGAGTTGAAGATGAATAATAATAACATTAAATACTTATGGGTTATACTAGTTTTTAAATGTGACCTTGAATCAGAGTTAAACAATCTATTAGGACCAGTAACGAGACTTTATAGAACGTTATAGAAAGCGTTCTTAGAAAAAACAGATATCTAAAGAAATAAAGGCGAGAATCTAGATTTATATATACAAACCTACTATACTATAGAGATAAGGGATGTGTCTTCAGTCTCATTTATTACCTCATACCCTGTGTTTTTTTTTCAGTTTCTGTCAGTACCAGTATTTTTATATCTTTTCTCAAACTCTTTATGTAGCTCGATTTTATTGGTATTAAGACTTTGCATATTCCAATTTTGATTTATATTAGTTTGCTATTAATATTAGTACGTTTCTCAATTACAATTCTACAAGAGGTTCCCCACCAAAATGTATTTTTGGTTGACAATTTTTCACTCGCCTTCCCTCAAATTTGTCAAGGTGGGAGCGTAGAACAATTTATTTACAAATAATATCAGTGGGATAAGTCACTTTACGAAGGTAATATATGCAAAACGATTCCGAAGACAGGCAGCCAAACGCTTCGAGCTTAGCTAAGCTACATTTCATATCAGTTGCTTTTGTTTAATTTTTATTCAATTTTAATTCTATTGCTTTAGTTTTATGCTTGATTTTTAACCTGGCTTTTTTGGATTACAGTCATATCTTTCTTAGTTCATGAAAAATTAACTTATTCTTCTCTAATCATTTCAATTAATTAAGTTTGAATTTGATTTCTTTGTACGTTTGGCCGTTCTCAATAAATATTTGCGTACACTTTAGTGGATTTTTCCTTTCTAGTACCTCTTTTATATAAATTTGAACATTTATTATTTCTTTGTCTTTCTTAGTTTTGACCAAATGTGCCTTATCTTTCATCATGATAATTTTAAATTTATTCTTTAATAAGCGTTTTGTTCCTTCCTTTAGCTGCTATTTTCTTACGGTGGCTTCCTTCATCATTTTTGATTTTTTCTGTTTTGCTTGAGCTTATTTTCTAATTTTTTATGTGCTTGTATTCGCCCTTCTATTTTATCGTTCCTATTTATTTGGTCGTCTCTGCTTTAAATTTCACGTATTTTAAATTTTGCGCCTTTGCTAAATTTTGACGTCGCTAGCAGCACTTGAATTATTTTAACTTCTAATTTATATAATACATCCATCTTAGACTATCTGCGACACTTATTATTTTTTAAATCAATAATTAACACTTACTTTGTTTAAATTATGGTTATATACAGAACCGCGTACCTTTCTCCTATTAATACAGATATATATATTCAACTTTTTTTAATAAAAATTAAATTTCTGAGAAATAACGTAACAACGATCATTGTAAGCTTTAAACTGTACTTGGTGTAGAATTTTTTCCCCAACTACTCGCAGCTGTAGCAAGTACGCTCGAATTTAATCTTAGATTTTTGTTTGCGCTATAAAAAACACAGTAAATATAAAAGCTATGCTGAAAATTCAATTTAGGTTCGCTTTGAAGTGAGATGTTTTTCGATTATTTACGTCGAGAGTACTATTGTTAGCTCAGTTTCGTAAACTGACTTCTTAAAGTTATGTACGTAATTTTTGGAATTTTAAATCTGCCTCCTTAGGCGTTGATGAAAACGGGTGGGAAACCCTAATTAGAATTCCTAATTTTATAATTAATTATTCTAATTTTCTGAAATTCTAAATTCTATAAAAGAATAAAAAAATAGGTTGTACGTGCATTTAAAATAGCGATGGAAATATGAATTTTAAGTCTAATAAGCGGGAATGTAACTTAAAAAATTTTGAAAAGTTTTGAAAAAACCGATTTGTAATGGTATTATCACAAAACATGCATTTGCACAAATCTGGGTTTTAGCAATAATAATGATACAGCAATGGATTCTTCGTAACAGTGAACTTCTACTAAAAAGAACTAACAGATAACTGGAGACTATAGAATAGCAGCGTAAAAGCCAGAGTTGCTAGATATTTGAGAAACGGCAATAAATTGTAAAAAAATGTACTTACGTCGTAAAAATTAATTGAAAATTTACAGGTTATATACGCGCAAAGAAACTTAAAAATATGTTTGTTTTAATTATCATTAACTCTTACAACTTATTAAGGACACGTTTGTATTTAAGACAATTTGTGCTACTTGCTGGCTTTAATCTTAGCTGTCAAGGGGCCAAAGGCTTCAGTGTAAGTCGAATTTTATGAAACTGCTAAAGCAAACTTTTTATTTATTTAACCACAGATAGCTATTCCAGATCATATATATGTATGATAATAAAATTTTAGTATTTGCTCAGATACAAATAAGACTCAAATTGAAATTATGTGACCTACACATCTCTCACTTTATTATGTTTGACTAACATGATAAAAGCAAATCTTATTAGGTTGTGGAAGCTTTTATTTAGTACTTTTATAAGTTTTGGACGAAATATATTAAAAACATCATTTTATTTCGATATAGCTTTATCTAATAACTATAAAATAGTTGCAGTACCAAACATTCGTTAAATTTAAAGGTAGGATATTAAAAGCGTTAAGGACACTCACTTTGGTATTTTTAATTCTTAGCTAGACAAAAATCAAAATTAAGTCGTAATTTTAAAAGAAAGCTGTGTCGCGTGATCAAAGACAATTTTATGATTTTTTATTATTTTTGCTTGACATTAAGGTTGTTAGTAAATTTAAACTGTTATTAAAAATTTATGTGAAACGTGTTACGCCATAAATTATAATTTTTCTCATTAAGAAATCTGTCTTTCATTAAGAAAACGCGCAATTACAGTAACAACTTTATTATTATACAGTTTTTTTTTGTAAGGAAAATCTATATTTTTCGGCTGTTTCCGTTTTTTTAGATTATATGCTCTGTTGAGGTCTTTTGATGTCCACATAAAAATCTAAGAATTTAACTGTGTTGAATCGTGATATGTTTATGCCATTAATGCAGGCTGGTGTGCATTGGTCTGTTCTCACTATAAAATTGATTTACACAATCTTGTTCTGACCAAACTTGCAGCTCATCTAAGTGATTCTATTATTTAATGACAGCTGTTAATGAGTATTGAGGCTTACCAAGTATTATCGTTACAGTGTTAGCAGTGGAGCAGATGTATAAAATACTTAAAGGTGGCCGAGTGCAGTGATCCTTCTTGATTCAATCGGATTTGTACTACATAATCATGATCTAAGGAGTTTGAAATAATATAAAAATAAATAATAATTAATTTTGTATTGTTTTATTTTAAACCTTATCAAAGACGAATTTTTTGGTTTTTGAGATTCTTATTAATAATATAAATAATACCAAAAATCTGTTGTACAGTTAAATGATTGCTTTTGAATTGAGTTTTCTAAAAGTAAATGTTAAAGTTAAAGTCGTCACCTAACTTTTGATATTAGGTAAGAAACGTATCGGTTAATGTAAGAGTACAATTTCTTAAATGTTTTCTGTTTTTGGTATTAATATGATTTCAAATATTTTAAATTGATTAGGGCAGTAACTAATTCTTAATTTTGCGTTACGTATGTACATTAAAACTAGAACTTATTTTATTAGGAGTTCTTTTATCATTTTCAATGTTAGTTTTTTTATTCCCGATGTTTATTTGATTTTTAAGTAATGCATTTCTTGTTTAACTTTCTTTGTAGTAAATAGTTAAGTAAAGTTATGGCGTCTTATTTTACAGCACCACGTGTTAGATATTACGTGGTGTAAACATAATGACTTTTGTAAACAACTTTGCCTTTTCCTCATCGCTACATGCTCATTTTTATTTTATTATTTATTTGTATTATTATATTATAGCTGCTAGCAATAATGATGTTTTAAGTTTTGTTGTGAATTTTATTGGTATCTATACATTGTTGTCAAATTAGTTTAGACTAATAATCTTAGAATGAATAACTCTTTTCATCCTTTGAATTTTGCTTTAAGTTTGTTCCTGGTTCGACTGACTGTTATTTTATCTGCTGTCTCGTGGGTTTGTTACTATTTTATTCTTTTATTTTTGTGACTGCAGGTTTTTATGTCTTTGTTTTGTAATACTATAATATGGCTCTTTGAACTTCTGTAAACATTTTTTATATATTTGATACAGGATTTTCAAACATGTTTAATTTTAGTGCCTGTTCTACATTATGTATGTTTTTTTTGTTATGGAGTTAGATATAAAAGAGTTAATTATGGCAAACATGCTGGAAATTCGAATTATAGGTGAGTGATCCGATAAAAGATTAAAATTTTGTATTATGTGCAAGTGTGAGGCGGAGTTTTCATTTGTGAAAATAAAGTACAGAAAATTCGAAATGTTGTCAGAATTCAATGTCAATTTATGAATGCATATTTGTGTGATCAGTCCAGATGTCCAAGAGCGTTCTTTCTATTATAATTGTTCTAGTGTTTGAAAGAATTTGTTACTGATTTACTTATACCGGAATATTTTTAATATTTGTTATGGGCATACGTTGACAATGTTAGTAATAGCTAATAATATAATAATAATGGTAAGGTTCTACGCCCCGCGTGGGAGCACGAACTGAGTGCGAACTGAGACGTTAAGGCTCTCATACGTAATAGTATAATAAATAATAAAATATAATTTTGTTCCCATATGGCGTAACATTACAGGGTTATACTTACTCCAAATTGTGGCATACAAAACTTTCAAATTAAAATATCTTCATTTATGCATTACATTTAATATGATATAGATCAGAATGCAGATAAATGTTTTTTGGATTCGGTTACCAACTGTCGTTCAGTAAAGACGTACACATCCCGCTTTTGTAATTTTATTAATTACTATCTAAAACTCCACGTATAGATGGCTTAATCCTTGGTATACTCAATCATATCAGTGCTGCAATCGGGCAATTTTTGCAGGGCTTAGAAGACGTTGGCGCTCCGCTCGTTGGCTTAACCTCACTTCCGGTGAGCCAAGACTAACATCTGAATAACCAGCGAGATCTCTTACTACTACAATTGTACATTACTCGGACAGCAATAACACTTACGTCGCCAGCAGCAGGCGCCGACGCATTAAGGTCGCCCGTGGTGTTGCGCGTATTATGAGCGTTGGTCAAGACAAATATTATCCAGGCTTTGTAAGAGCTAGGCTACATAGTCAAAAACATTACAAATATTATCAGACAAAAAAAAACAAACAAAAACCTCGCAATTTGTTCTTCATCGATATATTACCGGGTAAAAATAACAAAGAAGTCTATAATATTACATTTTTGCTAAAAGCAGTAATAAAATCTAAGCCACCAAATAGGAAACCAATATTAATAGTCCCGTGCAAACGTTGCCAATTCTATTGCTACAAAAACAATCAATACGTACTGCCTTTTACATATATAAAATGATCAAGAAATTACGATTATAGACCATGTATAATAACAAAAAAAGTGATAGTAAACTAGCAAAATGTGTATTATGCACAGAAATCCTAAGAAGACGATTTCCTAACCGTAACGACACACCACTACAAGTACATAAACCAATAACAGGAAAAAACACTAATAAAAATAATCTACCTACGACACAACAAAAAAATAACCAAAATGCTATTGATGGACAAAAAATGGGGTTACCTAACTCACATACTCTAGTACAAAAACCCGTAGATAAAATCGCTATGTATCTGCATATGCAAACTCTGGCTTAAATAATTAAGCAATGACAAACTCTAATTCAATTATATTGACAATGAGACATATTATAAATAATAAGCAGAAAACAATAACTAACAGCAAAAATCAGGTCACTCAGAGACATGTTAACAAATCTCTAAAATGGCGCAGTTATTTAAAATAGCAAAATGGTGCCCAAACGGTATAGAAATTTATAAAGACAAAGTAATTAAATTTCTACAACTCAATAACATCAACATACTTTTAGTAAGCAAAATTCATTTCAATCAAATAAAACACATAAAAATACCCAACTATAATATCTACGATACTAAACACTCGACGGCCGACAGATTGGTAGAGGGGGGTGGGGGGTAGCGGTAATAATCACAAGACAAATTAAACATTATAAGCTATAAAGTACGTCAAAAATTATATACAAGCGGCAAGTGTAACGCTTAGTGATTGGCAAGGGCCACCAGCAGTGTCAGCAGTGAATTATTTAAGAAACAAACAAGACCACAGAATACTTCCCAGCACTTGAAGATCGCGTATCTCTTCACCTGCCAGAGGAAGAGTACTATTAAGCGTAATTCAGAAATAACTAGACTTCTTTTCAACATTTACACCAACATACTGATCAACTGATTTAAATAAAAATTCTGACCTTTTGGACTTTTTCGTAATAAAAGGAATACCAAGAGGTTATCTCGACATTAAGCATAGCTTAAACTTGGCATCATATTATACCCCTATAATAATGACTGCCAACGTTACAATTATAAAAAAGGTGCAAGCCTCGTCGTTGTATAACAAAGAGACAGACTAGGGTCTGTTTAGAAATATATTTAATAACAATTTAGATCACCAGAAGAGGTCTACAATGCATTAGAAATATTTATACAATATATCCAACATACGGCCTTGACACATACGGTGTGGCACCAAAACCCACAGAACACAAAAGAAAATATAACTATCAGATAGTAATAAAACAAAAAATAACAGAAAAGAGACGCTTAAGAATAAAATGGTTTTAAACTAGAGACCTTGTTGATAAACTAAAATTAAATCTAGCAACAGGTGGCTGAAAAAGGAAAACATTTACATTAAAAAATAAATCAATCCAAAACTAGTTTAAAAATTTAAGTTCAACCCCAGATACTGAATATTCTCTATGAAAAGCTACGAAAAATTTGAATCAACGAAAAGACAATTTCATTCTTTATAAAGGAAGATCGTACTTGGGCAAGAACAGGTCTAGAAAAAGCTAAAGTCTTTGCCAGGTATTTGGAAACAATGTTTCAGCCATTAATTCCTTGAATTGCCCGTATTAGTTAACACCAAGGGAAATAAAAGCCAACTTAAGCAAAAATCTTTCCCCAAACAAAGCCCTTGGGTACGATCTCATCACTAGCCTAATTGTAAAAGAACTACTGAGGATAGGGTTATTTATGATTACGTACATATTTAATGCAATTTTAAGACTAGGTTGCTACCCAGTCCAATGGAACGTGTCACAAGTAATCCCAATTCATAAATGCGGTAAACCAGAGACAGAAATTGAATCATACAGACCAACAAGCATTTTACACATATCGTTTAATCTATTTGAAAAAATAGTTTTGGCTTTAGATGTCGCAATTCCGCAATCGAACAGATGCATAGACTAGTCGACCCCATTAACAACACCTCAGAAGAGAAAATTTATTGTATAGCAACTTTTCTTGACGTCAGCCATATGTTCGGTAAGGCCTACTATTTAAACTAAAACGAGTCCTACCCCATAAATTTTACATAAATAGAGGTAATTTTAAATAACACTCAATCAGGAAATAACTACATTATACAGCGTCAAGACGGGAGTGCCCTAGGAGGATGTATTATTTACTGCTAACTTATCCACAAACAACAACATTATCACGGCAACTTTCTCTAACGATACTCAAACCTAAATTAAGCAACCCGTCTTCTACAAGAAAATCTGGAAGAAATAGAGCGCTAGACGAACAAATGGCGTGTCAAGCTAACCACAAAAAATCGGTGCACATTAAATTCACTAAATGCCGTGGAAACTTCCTCCAGGTTTATATAAAAAGTCAGTCTTTGCTACAACAGAACAACGTTAAATAGCTAGGCATGGACCCGGACAAAGGTCTTACTTGGCACACATATGTTTTGAAAAAGCGCTATCAGTTGGGTGCTAAATTATAGGATTACTACTGGCTAATTGGACAAAAATCAAAACTATTTTTCCGAAATAAATTGTTAACATAAAACCACTATAAACATATTGGATACAGTTATGGGGAACAGCTTCTACCTCGAACATAGAAAACCCTAAAAGATTCCAGTCTAAAGTACTAAGAATCATAGTTAACGATGGATACTTCGTATCAAATAATGAGATGCGTGACGATCTCAGCTTATCTTCAGTCAATGAAGAATAAGTGAAGTTTAGTGTTAAATATAAAAACGAATAGAAGTTTATTCAAATCCAAATTTATTAGACAATTAACTTTATATTTCATTTATATTTGGTATTAAGTGATTTTAAAAGTTTGTGGTAAACTTTACACTCTTTAGTTTAAGCAATGCGGACTTTTAGATAATACACGTATTGCAGATGTGCCTTTGCTTTTCCTAATGCTGGCAGTACTATTCAATTCCCCACTCAAGAAAATGATCTGGTACAATATGCTTTTGTATGACCATACTGCAGGCAATCTCATACATTATATTAAAAATTTGGTTGCTGTTTGAGGCTTTACATATATTCTTGGATAAATCTTTTTTGTTATTTAGGAGTTTTAAGTCAATAAAGAATAAATTTAAATGTGACTTTGTTTAGCAATAAGCGTATTTCGTACTTTGTGTCTTTCATTACTTAGTTCTTCTTTGATATAATCAATTTAAACTTTTTAATGTAAATGTCTTATGACGTCTTATGTAAGGCCGATCATTCTTTGGTTTGTAGGTGTGGTTGAAAATATTGTTGCCTTCGGTGTCCTTAATTATGTGAGAATTGTGCTTTTTGTGGTAGATTGTTCAATCGATGTCTTATCTTGTGGTGCTTATATCATTTTGGGGAAATTTACTACAAAGACGGAGGGGGGGGGGGTTGAAATATTAATACCTGGGTTCTTTATGTTTGTGGTTTGATTAATATTATTTGTGGGCTGCCGCTGTAGCTTACTGGTCAAGGCTATTGTTCCTTTGTCCTCGAGCCGGCATAGGCGAGTTCGAGTCTCGCTCAACCCATAGGTGTATGTGATGTCGTACTATTAAGTTAACTTGTCAGTAGGCATAATAAGCCCTTGAGGCTTCAGTGCCAGTATGTGCGTTCAAAAAAAGTATTATGTGTATTATTAACAAATGGACTATACCTGCTTTTTAATTTATAATATCGTTGGATTTTAATTTTTAGGGTTTACATTAGTTTTGATTTTATTTTATATATTCTAGTTGTTTATTTGGATGGGAATTGTACTCTTCGTCACTAGTAAATGACAATATGTATGTAATCTCATTCTTATTAAGTTGCAAATTACTTATTGTTGGGTTCACTTGTGTGTATTGAGGTAATTAATTATGTTAGCCATATCTGGTTAACCCAATGACTAGAACGGATAAATTTTGATTCATTTGTGAGTCGATTAACGGCAGCTTGCACTGTATATTAGTTTAATGTAAAATCTTTTTGGTTCCTTATCTGCCGGTAACATATTTGTGCTGTTTTCTAAATTATTGTGTTAAATGTTCACTACAGTGATTTAGTACCGTGTTCCACTATGACTTTAATAATAATTTACTAATTTAATAAATTAGTATCATTATTACTTTCCTTATTTATTGAAAATACACCAAATACGATATTCTTAGGTACGGTGTCGGGTGCTCTTTTAATGAGTGTATTTGCAAAAAAATTTTATTTTTACAACTTATAGATATTTCTTGGCTGACTTAAATCAAAAATTAACCTTTCTTACTTACAATTTAAAAATGAAGGACTGTGCAACTGTGTGATTTAAGATTAGGAATTGAAAATTCCATAATCATTATATAGAAGCCGAAAAGTAAAAACAAAAAAAAAACTGAAAACTTAATGTAAAACTTGTGAAGCTTTAAAATAGCAAATTTGAAAAACTAACAAAGCAGGCTTTTGTAATAGACAAGTATATATAGGGTGCTAGAACAATTTTCCAATGTAATGCAAGTGATGGTGATAAGTTATGATGAGTTAAAACCTGCACTGTAGCTGGCAGGAAGACCTCTGTAATAGTTGCTCTCCGACCACGGCTACGAAAAATTAGTAAAAAAGCTAGAAATTTTTATTAGGTACATGTATCGAGACGTTCCAAGGTGCATTAGATTTGTAAGAGCCCCAAAAAAATGTTATCACATATTTTTTGTTATAATGCGAAATGCAAAAATGCATTTATTTGACGTATTTTTTGTAGACCCAAAAGAATATTTTATTTCTCGCTTAATACTAGCCAAAATAAGCTCATTCCCACCTTTTAATGGCGTGAGACGATGAATCTGTCCTGAGGAGTCGTGAAAACGGTGGGTCGACAATAAGAACGATATTTTTTTAAATTTTTGCATACATTTGGTGAGCTTTTGGTTATTGATAAAGACAAATAAGAAAAACTGTTACGTGTACGTTTGTCAATACAATTACATAATTAGCACTTAATGCCTTACATAACTTTTTGATGTCTCTTCGGATTCAGAGTATAAAACAAATTAGGCCATTGATTTAAAAAAAAACCCACATACACATATATTATTTTGATTCTTTTATCAACTTGCAAATTTTACGGTTTGCTATTATATATTTTTAAAAATCCTTAACACTTAATATTAACTAGAGGTATAAATATAAAAGCAAAGGCTCTCACACATAAACAAATTTAAAAATATTATTTTCTTTTCGATATTCATTTTTTGTAAAATATGTATAAAAAATCGTGCATTAATATTACTATCACGTGCATAAGTTTTTGGTAATTCTAATTTTATTACTTTTCTACACAAGGAAACTAAGGGCTGCAAATGCACGAGCCAAATTTTGTTAAACTTGAGTAAACATGGAAGTGAATCAAAAATAAACCGCCATCATTCTATAAATTTATTAAAGTATTATAAAAATACAAACATACTAATTTGCCCTTCTACATGACCTTTCAACTTAAAAAATGCATTTTCCGAAAGAATAATTATCTTTTCAACCGTTATCGCTTCTAAAGCAACATTGTAGTAAAATCTGTCTCCAAAATACTTTTTTAGTAGTTTAAACAAATGACAATCGCAGGCCCATAAGTCCAAACTATAAAAAGGGTGTTTCAACAAAATCCAAAATACGGTTTTTGTTTTTGAGCAGCTTTGTTTAGACAGCTACATGGGGCCGGGCGTTGTTGCCATCATCTGGAATTGCGGTAGCAATTTTAAAAATCATTTTCGAAAATATGGCAGACAATACGAATATATTCCCTTTAATTACGATAGTTCTCGAGCCCCTCCTTTGTCAACTGCTTCTTTTCCTCCCAGATATTGTTTATGCCACGCGTACTCTTGAATCTTCTTAAGTTGCGCTATAAGCCTTCTCAAAATTGTGATTGTTGTAAACTTACTAACATAAAAAGCTTGATAATAATCCATTGCGTAACGGACAAGGGTACTTTTTGATACTGAAAGACTTCTCTTCTCGAAAATTCCTACCTGAAACATTCCGTTCACCTCACAGAACGCAAAAAAGTAAGTTAAGGTTTATATTTGATTTAACCACGTATTAAAAATAGCAATAAAAATTCAATTATCATAAAAGTGAATGATAAGCAAATTAAAAACAAATAATGCCTGTAGACACAAACACTAAATCCGCTTTTTAAAAACGGTCTATTTTTGTTGTAATGCAATGTCATTCGTGAAATGGCTAAAATTTCAAAGCATCAGATTATTTTGCGAGAATGGAATTACAACGATGATTGCGATAATTGTGTTTTGTATTTGTACAGAATGCTTTAAACAAATAAAAGTATGTAACTCCAGAAAACTCTAATTTTGCATTTGTTTTTATATTGAAAGCTTATAAATTCGATGCGAATATATTATACTTCTTTGAGATTTATTATACATATAGAGCACTGTACTATTAGCGATTGTTTTTGATCGTTCATTAATAAATTAATCTTGACTATAAAAGTTAACCAAAGTTTCAAATTGAGCAGATTTGCAATAAAAGCGTTGCTCATTTTATTGCAATATATGTAGCAAATTAAATCAAATAGCAGCCTTTAGCAAGCGCCAGTGATTGCATTCGGCACAAAAGCGTAAAGCGACAACGTAGTCCTCAGTTCGAGAGGTAATAAAAAGCAAAAGCGTCTCAGTAAAGTATATTTTAACAGTAACTTTATAAAAACGACTCGGTAAACAATACAAAAATGACACATCAAGGATAAATAAAACATAAATAAAGTACACGGAATGCATTGTTTGACAATATAGCTATCCTTAAGAAACTAGGCTGTACATTATAATTACAAATTGTAAAAAAAATATCACTTTGAATTGAACTGTGTGATATGTAAGCGCTACGCTGCAATGGAATTCAACTTAACCAAACAACATATAAGCTATTTACAGTATGCAACGTTTTAACTACAGACAATCGCAACATGTATAATCTTGCAAAGTTATCAGCATATTGTTAAAAACAATTTTATGGTGGTCAATTTTAATCCATACGGTAACAGCTTGCACCTTAGCAAATACATTTTTATCTTTCACAGGCATAGTAGAACAAATTTAATTTAAAATAATATTTTGTCACATTACAATTAAAATTTAAGAAAGCAAAATTACAAGATTGACAAACATGTAAAGAAACTATATACAAAGCCTGTATTATTGATTAGATAATCAATAATGCCACTGTATATATATAAAATCTAATTCGAAATCTTTCCTTAAGTGCTCTTATGTAAGTTTCAGTTATACAGATACATAACTAAAGATCCATGAATTAACTGTTCAATAATAACGATTTTATATGGTAATTATCTATCTACTTTATAAGTTTCTAAACCAAACAAGCAGTATGATAGTAAAGTAACACAACCGTTTCGTTAAGGTGCAAAATAGCATACGCCTTTATGACTAGTGTGTGATAAATACATCATGTTTCTGCCAATTTTCATACTTAAAAGCATGCCGCACATGTCATGCGTTCGATCTAAAATTTTGTTACAGGAGAATTTTGCTAATACAACGCTTCTCGGGTTAGAACGTTAACTAAATCAATCTCCATTAGAGCTCACCGAGTAGATTTTGTTACCTTCTACCGCTAATGACAGTGCTCGTTTTGAAGGAACTGCCCTTGAAGACGCTTTGTCACTCGATAACTTTCAATGATATTTCGAAAGGCGGCAAGCGTGTGTCTGCAGTTGGCGTCGACATCCGGCTATTTCCAGAATTTAATGTATTTAGTCTGGGCCTCACCTGCTCTCGACCGCGACGAGTTCGAATGTTAAACAGTCCGTACACGAGCGGGTTCATGCACGAGTTCGTGCATGCAAACAGGAACAGCCCCTTTTGGATTCTTTGGTCTACCTGCAGGGCGGTGTCTCGATCGCACCAATACCTGTAAAAATATGTACGCTTATAAAATTAAATTAACTTATAGGAGTTGCTGTCTATTGGCTTTTAAAATTTTAATATTAAAGAAGATTGTGCTCTGGCAATACACTAATACTATGTAGCTATGAAGCTTAATAATCTTAAAAGTTTTTGCTAAATCAGAATGAATTCAGTTACTGTTAGTAATAGTAAGTACCCTTGGGGAAACCTTTAACCCATAGAGAGCGCATTCTCAGGTAGCCGATTGGCAAATGCCCAGTAGATATGGTGGGTAGGAGGGAAATAAAACCCATAGGCAGATAGCGTAGTCAATAGTTAGCTGACACAGTTAGAGAGGATCAGGTTGTCTTTTCGACGTGATGTGGTAGCGGCACATCCAGCCTCATTTAGATAGGCACCACTAAGACGCAGAGCTAGCATGGTAACTCAATAGCCAACTACCTTCAAATACAATGTCTAGTATCAAAACAATACCCCAGGTGGCTAAGGTAAACAGCCTAGAATCTCACACTGCTTTGGCGGTCAGCCTCGCGGATTCTGGGGGAGGCAATTTCTCGGCAGACACACGAATATGTCAAGCAATGGACCACCATCTAAAACAAGATTACACATAGAAATGTGAAATATATGGTCAATGTTAGCAGACGAAAGGATTTACGAACTAGAAAAAGAATTGAAAGAAATTACAAGGGTTATCTTAGGTATCTCAGAAGTAAGAAGAAAATGAGAAAACCAGTGTACATTACAAACAGGAAATGCTTTGTACTACAAAGAAAACACATACAATGGTATTGGATTCTTAGTAAATACAAAGATAGTACCCTACATTGAAATGTATAAAGGAATTATAGATCGAGTTGCTTTTTTTAATATTAAAACTGAATAAAACCTATGCTATAAAAATAATGCAAATATACGCACTTACGTGACGAAGAAACGATTGATTTGTTCTACGAATATGTAACAGTAGCGATTTAAAACCATCCTTCGTGGCTAAAAATCTTAATGAAGATTTTAATGTCAAATTGGGCAAAAAAGAAGAAGACAAACACGGAAACTATGGTTATGGCGCTCAAAACTCAAGGGGTAATAAATTAGTGAAATACATGGAACAGCAGAATACGCATGCTATAAATACCTTCTTTAAAAAGAAGTCACAGAGGAAGTTGGCGTAGATAAGTCCAAATGGAGCAACCAAAAACGAAATAGATTACATGACATCAACAAACAAAGAGATTTTTGAAGACGTTACTGTAATAAAATCGTTTAATACAGGGGGCGGCCACTGCGTGATTAGAGCAAAAATATGTTGAAATAAAAAATTAGAAAGATTAAAACTGACCAAAGCACAGCACTTATAGATACGCAAGTACTGAAAAATAAAGGCGACAAATACAGAGAAGCATTAAAGCAACAATTAAACAAGTTCAACAATTTAAATATTTAGGAACTTTAATAACTACTAACGGGGTAGGCCAGGATGAAATAAAAACCAGAATTGAAACCAGCCGTAAAGTACTAGGAAGCTTAAATTCGATATGGTGGGACAAGCATATCTCGAGGAAAGTTAAAATACATATAGGTAAATCATTAGTAGAATCAGTGTTGTGCTATGGTTGTGAAACGTGGATAATTAACAATCAATATAAAAGAAAACTACAGGCCGTAGAGATGGACTACCTTAGAAGGAGCGCGCTGGTATCCAGAAGGGAACATCTTACAAATGATGAAATACGATGTAGAATGAGGGCCACAGACACAATAACGGACAGAATTGAAAGGAGAGGGCTAAAATGCTTTGGACACTTGATGAGGATGGATGACCAACGATGGCCGAAACGAATCTTCAAATAGACTCCTCCAGGAAAACGAAAAAGAGGAAGACCCAGAAGATCATGGAATAACGGAATAAGAGATGCGATGATCAAGTATCAAGTACAAGAGGAAGATGCTCAAAACTGAGACATGCGGTGTTTGAGAACCGGAAAGCCGCACAGGGCGGTGTAAACCGGATATATATATATATATATATATATATATATATATATATATATATATATATATATATATATATATAAAGCAATAATTAGAGAAAACGGAACGTTTAGTAAAGAGATATATGACAAAAATGATAAATTAACGAACGCCATTAAATGGTTCCCGAAAAATGTACAAAACGGAAAGCGATTTGCGACACAGTTTTCATTTTAAGGTTCGTCACGCTACAACGACCATGCGATCAAAAACGATGGTCGTATGAGCAGAGGCTAGAAAGCACGACCATGAGAAATTAGGACACGTCTCGCTTGCAAGTTATAAAAAATGTCAGATAAAGCATCAAACGTAATAAATGTTTTAAAGAAAAGTATTGTTATGAACTGAAATAAGTTGTTGACGTGTTAAATTACATAAGCGCGGATGTCGTCAGACAACTTTAAAACTATTTTTTTCTCAGAATTTGTCCAGTTGCAATATTTTATGGGAGTGAAATATTAATACTTTTTACAATTTCTCTAAATTTAATAAGAAATTAGACTATCTAATAAATTAATTACCATGCTTTTTATGTAAAAATTTCTTAATTTGGTGAAATAAAAATGTCTATCTTAAAAGTTGAGTTATTAGTAAATGTGTAACAAATTTCAATAACGTTTTTATTTTTTTAAACATCTAAAAACAATGGATGAATAGTATGTAAAATTTGTAAAAGTCTTAGTTTCAAAGTAGCTAATACCAGGTAGAAAACAGATAAATTCTTTGGCTGTAATTATTAAGAGCTAAATTAAAATAATTTTTTTGAAATCAATGAATATGAAGCGTATTCTTAGTTTGGAATTTAGTTAAATTCAATTGTAAATCATCTTGAGCAAACAAATTATAAGTTACAAACAAGTTATGACAGATTATATCTAAAAACTCAAGTATTTTATCTATGTGGTGTAAAACGTAACGATAAAATATAAATTGGTAGTAACAAAACTGGTAGTGAATATTGAAGTAACTTTTGAAGACGGAAGGAAAAAAGAAGAAAACTACAAGTTGGTAAAAAGTAAGCAAAAATAATTGAGGTAACTAAATAAGAGTTTATACAATTTTATAAAATGTATTGTAGAGATATAGTACAACTTAACAAAAAATGTTTGAGTTTTTTTATAAGGTTATTTAGATTTTTTTACTGTTAAGAAAAACAGTAGAGATATTTAAAAGTACAACTCTACGAAGCCCGTCCGAAGCCAAGAGCCTTATCACTCAAAAGGTAGATAAAGAAGAGGGGCCCAGGAGTAACACCTCGCTAAAAAATTTGATTCGGCTGGTTCCAACCGATTGTGCCCTATCAAGGCCCCTTTTCTAGGGTTACGAATGAAGTCTACAACAACGGAGGAAGCGAAAGGAAGATAAATTCGAATTCAGCAAACACAACGGAAGCAGCAACCCTTTTTTGGGGCTAATATCAATAGCAGCGTCTCACCTAAAGTGAGTAGTGGCATCCAGAAGATCGGCGAAAAACAGAACTCGCCAACATGGCTGATCAGCGTGGCGTTTAATGTCCAAAACCCCCACTTATAGTTCCAAATGACGAATTTGAAGAAAACGGATCAAGTACTCCAAATGAATAGAACAGAAAGTCCCGTGTGCCAAACCTTATCGAAGGCTTGTCTAATATCGAGGAATATAGCAGTGGAGTATATTTTAAGATTCAAGTCGTGGTTTATTTTTGTTACTATTCCATGAACTTGTTTTATTGTACCGTGTCCTTCCCTGAAACCAAACTGATGTGGGAGTATATTTCTGTCTGCAAGCATGGTTTGTATTTTTTTGTAGAAGCAGATTTACGAATAGTTTAGAGACTATAGTTAGCAGGCTAATTGGTGGGTAAGAGGTAATGTTCTCTGGGTTTTTTCCGGGCTTTGGAATCATTAGTATTTGACCAACTTTCCACTGTTCGGGGAATATTTTAAGTCTTACAGCTGCATTGAATATATATGTAATTAATTTAAAGCCATTTTCTGGCAATTGTTTTAATAGACCTGCCGTGAGTAAATCATATTCTGGTGCTTTATGCGGATTAAGAATTTTGACAGCAGTTATTATTTGTTTGATTTTTACAGGCTTTAGAGGAGGTTGTGCTTCAAGTGTTTTCGCTTATGTGTAATGAAATGTTTGCTCTTCTTCCACTGTGCAGGTTCTGGGTATTGGCTGGAACACTGTAGACATGTTTTGCTGCTGCTTTTTCTTCGTTACTTCGAGCCCAACTACCATATGGGAGTCTGACTGGAGGTATAAATGTAGTTGGTTTTTTTAATTTCTTTGTTGCTCTCCAGAGTGAGGCATCTGTGGCTTCGTAAGGTGTTAAATTTAGTTAATTTAGTATTTCCTGATTTTTGTGCTGTGTTAGGAAAGTTTTTAAATTTTGGGTAGCATAGTTAAAATTAGATTTGTCTCGTGGGGCTCTACTGTTTTGCCGAATTCGTCGAAGTCTTCGTTTTTCAGCTATTTTCTGTTTAATAGACAGAGGACAACGTTCAAGTGTACCCTGTTCTTCGTTGTCAGGAGTTGCTTCCCAGGCAGTATCCTGTAAGGTTTAGCTGAGATGTTCCACTGCATTGAATAGATCAATGTCCGTTGTCAAAGGAATATTTAATTTCACCGTTTCTTGGATAATCTTTCAAAAATACCCCCAGTTCGCTTGCTATACAAAGTGGGACGGGTAGTTCTTGTTAGTATTTTTGCGCTGTATGTTACAATTATCGGGGAGTGGTCAGATGAAAGGTCTAGATTGGATTCAGCTTTGGTGTATCTATCAGATATTATTTTGATTGCACAAAAATCCAGGAGATCAGAAAGTTTTTGTCGGTCGGTAGGCCAGTAGGTAGGCTGACCTGTTGATAGATATTGAAGATTGTTATTCTCAATGGATTTCAATAGCTCTCTGCCTCTGGTGACTGTAACCCTAGATCCATAAGTTTGGTGTTTTGCGTTATAATCTCCTCCTGCTATAAAGCGGGGTCTGAGCGTTTGGAAGAAGTCGGTGAACTGCTGTTTAGTTATGTTGTGCTTGGGCGGGCAGTAAATTGCAGAGAATAATATTTTCTTGTTCTGTTCTTGTACAACGATGGTGGTAGCTTGTAAGTAAGTGTTCCTGGTGATATTTGGGAAGTTCATAGTGCTTTAAAGTATTTTTAACTATGAGTGCAGTTCCTGCATGAGCAGTGTTGTCTGGATGATTGTTTGCGTAGATTGTATATTTGGGTATTTTCATGTATGTCTTGTGGGTGAAATGTGTTTTCGATATCATCATAATAACAATGTAGTTGTTTATGAGGAATTGTTTGACTTCTAAATTATGTTGTGCTAATCCGTTTGCGTTCCAGATTACAATTTTTAAGGTGTTGTCCATTATGATTGAAATTTGCTGACCAGGGCTGTTGAAAGATTGAGCAGTGTCCATTCTTTCCATCAGTTTGACCATCATTTTTTCTAGATTGATATCTGATGTAGATAAATTTTTGTTGGGTAGTTGTGGTGTGGTAGTAGGCGGTTCTGGGCTGATTCCATGCGTTCTTTGTGAGTACGTCAATCCCTGTTGTACTAATGAGTTTAAAGGAGGTGTAGTTTCAGCTTGCCTGGACTGTAAGGGGGAAAATTTTCGTTTTTATGTTTCCTTGGCTACTGCACATCCTCTATAATTAGCTGGATGGTTGCCTTGACAATTAACGCATTTTACGTCTGTACTTTTAGTTTTACGCGTACAGTCCTTGGTTAGGTGTTCGCCGGTGCACTTCACGCATCGGGCTGTTCTGTGGCAGTAATTTGTTGAATGTCCGTATCTTTGACATTTTTGGCATTGAATAACCTCTCTCTTGACGTGTGGGGGTTCAAATCGTATTTTAGAGTGCATTAATAAATCAATTTTATAGATGACTTTGTTATTATCTTGTTGCTGAAGTTCTACAAAGAAGATGGGTAGCGGAAGTTTTGTGATTCTGTGTCTTATGTTATGAATGTTCAATAGTTCATGTCCGATATTTGTAATTTCTGCCGTTAGTTCTTCGAGGTCGGTTGAGGGATGTATGTCTCGTAGTACCACTTTATATTTTCTATCAATTTTATTTTGAAACGAGTGGAACTCTGTATGTATGTATTTTAATATTTTAACAATGGTGTTGTAATGTTCGGCTTTGTGGAGCTGTATTTTGATTTGCGTGTTTTCTATCAGTTTGAGTGTGTATTGATCTTTTACTCTTTCTTTTAACATGTCGATAAGGGGTTTGGTATTATTAACTTCGTAAACAAATATCGGTGGTGGTTGTACTTCTACCGTGTTGGTATTTTCGATCCGCTCTTCTGCGAGAGGCTGATATCGGTTTGGGGTTTCTGTAGCGTTTAACCAGTAGTTGTCTGTTTTCGTTTGTTTCGAATGGCGATGTATGTCATTATTAGAGCGTTTTGTCTTGTTTGGATTTGGCGTTTGCCAGGAATCGTCATTATTTGTTTGCATTGGAGTGATTGCTGAATGTTGACTCGTGTTTTGCGGTGAATAGTTTGGGAAATAATGCGGCGTTACTTGAACTTGTGGCTGCGGTTGCGATTGTGAGACTAAGTATGGATGTTGTAATTGCTGTATCGGTAAATTTTGTTGAAATGTGCCTTGATTGATTTGTTGGTCGTATGTCACAGGTTGTTGATTTTGCGGGTACTGATACCCGTAATTCGGCACGCCTAGCATGGCGGCCTTATTTCCGTGAAATATTATTAAATGTAAATAAAATTTATAGCCGACCTTTTATCTTAAATAGCACGGGCGGCCGGCGTTGAACGCCTCGGGCACCAATATCTCGAAGCGCACACACGTCCGTTGCTTTCGAAATGGAAAAAAAATAAAATGGAGCATAGCATGCCTGATATAAATTAGAAGAAAAGAAGAAGAAGCCGTAAGTTTGAATTTAGGCAACGTGTGTTATAACTCAGATTGCAAATAAATAAAACAAAAAGCGTGGGTTTCGACATTTATATAATTTTCTGGAGCATAAAAACTTATTTGCAAGAATTTCAAACCCTACCGATAACGTGTTAACAAGAAACAAAGAAATGGTTACAGATATTATTGTGCTGAATAGCTGTACTACTGGTAGTGACCACAGATTAGTCGGGGCTAAATTACACATAAATATGAAACGGATAAAATAAAAAGGATAAAGAGTAATATATATAAAATCAACACTTAGACATTTAAAGAATACGCTAGTTATAAAACAAGGATTATACAAACATAGAAACGGATAAAATTATAAAAACATTAAAAGAAATAATTTTAGACTCTGTTCTAAAAATAAACTCAAAATAAAATTAAAAAAAATTAAAACACACATCTTTCACGGTAAAAGAAATTCGAAAGAAAACAACTAACAAAACACTAGAATTTGTTGAACTAAATAAATTAATAAGAAAAACTATAATACAAAATAAAATCATGCAGTAGGCCGTTATAACTTAACAAATTATAGAAAAAAACAAAATATAAAAGTATTAACACCCAACATAGACAAAAACAAGATAATAGCAATAAAATATAAAGGAGAAAAAAGGTAAAATCTAACGACGAAATAAATTCTAGAGCGAAATAGTTTTATGAAAAATTGTATGTCTAAAAGAGAAACTCCCTCTCAATAAAAGGAAAAAGAAAATAATAAACAAACTTAGAAAACATGTTCAAAATAGAACAGAAGGAATAAGCGCATCAGGCAAAATAAAAAATTAATAATTAAAGAATGAAAGGAAACAATAGGAGCGTTGAAAACGTTATTCAATAAATGTTTGGAAACTGAAAAATACTGTCAGAATGGAAAGAGATCATAACAATCTTATTGCAAAAACAAGGCGATAGACAGAATGTAACAAATCATAAATCCAATACTATTTCAAGTGTATAAACTTTTGTCGGGAATAATAACAAAAAGATTATATAATAAATTAGAAATATATTTATCTGAGGAACAAGCCGACTTTCGTAAAGGGTTCAGTACACTCTTAAATTACTAATAGAAAAAGTAAATAAATATTATTTTTCTTATACATCGCACTCGTTGACTATGAGAAAGTATTTGATACCATTGAAAGCTGTATAATACAGTAGCAGGACATCTACAAAAATACAACAAGAACAGTTAAATTGTCAGAAAAACTGGTCCAATAGCTTATGCTAATACTTAAAAACGTTTTAAAATGACTAAATTGAGAGGAAAAAGTCATAAATATAAACGGAAATTTTTTAAATGGTTTAAAATACGCAGATAATTGACTATTTACCACAAGCGGAGAACTAGATTCAAGGCTACAAGAACTAAAGAAGGTGGAATTGCGAATAAACACCAGAAAAACAAAAATTATGACAAGCTCCAAAGAAAAGTGAATATAAATATAGAACAAAATTCTATGGAACAAATAGAAGAATATACATATATATGGCAAAGTTTTACACTTAATAACGAAATAAAAATCGAATTATATATTGAAAAACAGAAAGTTGCCTTAATAATTGGGTCAGAAGTATTTGTTTTATACTACTTGCTACGATTTATGGAGCTCAGACCTGTACTTTGACAAAAAGAAATGTGGACAACATAATAAAGACCCAAAGAGCCATAGAGCCTCAAATGTTGCAAATAGCTCTAAAAGACATAAAACGGAACACATAGATAACAGAGAAGACAAAAGTTATAAAAATAAGAGAGAGAGAGAGAGTAGCCAGGCTCAAGTATCAATTCTTAAGACACAATGCCCGCCAAATAGATACCAGATGAAACGCACCAATTTTAGACTGAATACCATGGTTGGGCAAAAAAATAAAGACCACAAATAAAAAATGTAGAATAAGACAAGATGGAAGGAACGAGAGAAGGCTTACATCCACAAATGAATTGAAGAAAGCTAAAGAAGAACGAAGATTTAAAAGTACAAAAATAACAACTTTCAGTTGTTATATATTAAAATGCAGTTAATTTTTAACATCAGGTAGTACAGACGTATATACTAAGGTCAAAATTTTAAGTCAAGCTGTAAATTTAGTAAATTTTAAGAATTTGAAACATTTAACAAATAAATAAATATTTTTGGCAACAACATCGACTCTCCGAAAATTTAAGTACTAGCAGGCTTTGTCCGAAAAGTAATGAAATTTGTCTGCAAGCGCCGTTCCTCCTGGTCGCAACACATTTGGACCGATTGGGTTAGTTGGGAGACTCTTAGTTTTACAACGCTTCCAAGCTCGGTCTGCTATGAGCTCTAGAAGCATCAGGATCGCTGTTTCCATGAACCTGCTGTTAGTGCCAGTGTCACGACGCGCAATGGAGAAAAGAACGTTACGCAATTAAGTTCTGTGCTAAACTGAACGAAAGCTTCATCTAAACGCACCAAATGATTTAGGCAGCCTACAGCGACTCTGCTCTATGGCATTCTTAAGTATCCAGGGAGTTGAAGTTTTTTAAAAATGTCCGGGACGAGGTGGAGGATGACCCCTGCTCTGAACGGCCGTCAACCAGCAAAAGTGACAAAAATGTGTTCGTAATATTGTAAATACCAATCGTCAAATGAGTATTCGAACGATAGCAGAAACTTTCAGTATTCCGAAACCCACTGTGCACGAAATTGTTTGCACATGCAAAACGTGTGTGCCAAGTTAGTTCCCAAATTGTTAACTGAAGACAAGAACACTTGAGTGACGATTGCGAGCGAACTTTTGGAAACTGATTTTTTGGACAATGTCATTACTGATGACGAAACACGGGCCTTCGAGTACGAGAAGGCAAAAATGAGCAAATGAACGTGAAAACCTTGTATTCTTCGACACCAAGGGGGACAATGCTTTTAGTCACACTTCTTTGCGCGTCCGGGAGCCTCAACTTGGTTCCGGCAGACTTTTTTTGTTCCCGAAAATCAAGTCCGGCCTGAAAAAAGGCCATGTTGGAACCATTAAAACGATTCAAACCGCCGTGACAAAGGCTCTAAACGAGGTCTCCGTCGACGTCTTCCAAGATGCGTATCGTGCATATAAGTCGCTGGGAATTTTGAACGTTTGTAACAATATCTTGAATAACTTCTTTTATGAACTTAACTGCATTACTTTTCGGACAAACCCTGTATTATTTGTAACATACAACAAATAATAACGACATTGCCATGCTTTATAATGTTTTAACTTCAAATGCAATCGGAGATATGATATCAGTCACCACAAATAATACAATACCGTCTTCAGCAAACATTTGCACCCCCATTCCCTCAGAAACTGGACGCAGTTTATTATCCAAAGATGTGCCGCATACACTTACTAACGGCAAGAATTGACAGTTAACGCAAATCCTCAAATTACTTTATGATAATTTATGTTTTGACCTATAACAGGTCAACCGTGAACTAAATCGAAAATCTGAAACTTTTATGCGAAGTCTTGCAACAAACTTATTTAAATAAGCTATTGACCTTTGAAATCGGTTCATAACTGTAGAAGTTGCAATGTTAGTTAGAAACAAACAAATACGCGCACATAGTTAATCTTCTGCGGTTTTATAGAGTAGATTATACCGTCTTAATTGATTATTCTTTCTTTTTTGTTTATTTGCTAGATGCTGTTTCATTTTCAATATCAAGAGGAAATAGCCAGAATTAATATCTGTACCTTTATCGCTTTTAGTATATTTTACTAATTTTGAGTACTTGCTTTATATTAAAATGTGGTCTATTTGATTTTTTTTTTGGCCATTTGGGGCAACTCCACATATCTTTTTGTGTATCTTTATGATCGAAATATGTGCTTATTCTTCTCATTACATATTCAGTAGCGAGTTCTATAACTTTTTCCATTTTTGTTATTAATGCCATGATTACTTTTCTCCCCCGTTATACTTTTGTTTCTATACAGTACACTGCCATGTGGTACTCCGGTAGTTATATTATGGTGATTGGATACTACTTACCTAACTTTATTGCCGATTTTATCGATTCATCTGCATTTAAATGTTCCTTTAAAAACTTTTTTTATTCCTACCTTTAGCTTTTCTCGCCTCAGTTTCTTGTTTTAATATTTTGCCTACTTTTTTATGTTATTATTTTCATCTCCCACTACTTTTTACTTCAGTATTGTTCTGATGTATATCTTTTGTTGTTTGTTGTATCGAAAACCACATATTTGTTATAATTTCCAAAATTCTATCTAATTTTTTATTTAACTTAAGTTATATTCTAAAGCGGTTACATGAGATTAATTTTCTTCAAATTTTTACTAAATTTTATTCTAATTTTTCAATAAAAATATAACGCATATTTGGTTATTTAAATTTTTAAACAATACTTGAAACGTTTCTGTTAGCGAGTTGTCAAATAATAACATTGACAACATACTGACTTCAAACTTTGAATAAAAATAATACATGAAGGACAAACATAATTTAATAGCATAAAAAAATTAAACATTGTGGTATAATATGACTATTAAATCCGGAACCTATTTCTTCTTTCGTATATTTAAAGTTTTATTAAATTTTAATCACTTGTGGTTATTTAGTAATAGGTTTTCGATGTTCGTGTAATTTTTAACATTTCTAACATTCATAAATGTTTTGGGATATTTGCCGAGACGTAATATAAAGCAAGATTCAAACAGAAAAAAAGTCTTAATTAGTTATAATACATCTTTGTTTATTTACAATATTAAATTTAGTTACTGAAAAACAACCGTTACGGTGTGTGAATACTCTTTTGGATTGAATGGTTAAAAATGAAGTAATAATAAAATTAATCATCGTTGTTCCAAATACTGATAGTTGCTTTTTTAAAATATTTCCGCTAGCATATAGTTATGATAAAAACAAATTGCATTAATTTACGATTTAAACATATCTTTCAATTTCCGACTGCCGCAAATGAGAGCAAGAGGAGACATAAACCTGACACACGACTAAAAAGATCCGAGATTCAAAAAACGAAAAGCTTTTTTGATTTTTTCAATTTTTACGTCACTGAAAACATATATCCACTAACAATGGTAAATTACCAGCTTCACCCCACAACGTGAGAATGACAAATTTGTTTGTGCTGTTTTCAAGGGCTCTCGGCGAACGGCTGAAAGGAAGTATCCAGCTATTACTCAGGATGATGCAGTAAACTAATAAGATGCCGTGTAGTTTATTATGACGCTTCTGCCTCTGACATATATTACTTCTGACAAATACTATAAGTGCTTAGATATAGATGTGTATATGTAAGCTGAATTGCATTATAGTTGAGTAAAGTACTCTATGCAAATTTCTAAATTTATTTTTTATCGTAAGCATGTAACAACTGAAAAAACTAAATTTATTATAAATAAATTATTTCTATCTATAGCGACAAATTTCAAACATCTTAAAATTATAATAATATAAAAAACTTTACACAGAAATGGAAACAAAAAGTTAATTTAACAAATACTCATAAAACATAAATGTGTCAACATAATTACATTATCTACAAATGCAATGTTGTATTTTATAGTAGTTTAGATGTTATATCTTACAAGAATTTGTATATAATAAAAATATATTAAAAACTAATGAAGCAGACATAATAAAAAACAGACAAAAATAATTTACTACAAAACACACCTATATGAGATAGAAAATTTGCAATAAGCCCCAGCCGGAATTTAGTTCTATAAAATTTGCACGAGGTTTGTTAATTAGTATCTAGAGAAAATGGATTTTATAGGGTAAAACAGCCCTCAGTGTAGAAGCATAATCAGGAAGAATAATATAAATTATAATCTTTCACGGAGAAACTAGTGTTTTTGTCAAGAAGATATATGAATCCGAAAGGCATATGGTCTTATTATCATATAGAAAACTATTTAGACATTCTTGGACCATTAAATACTATCTTGAGCGATTACATTTAAGCAAAGGAGGTTTATTTGCTTTGAGTACCCCATGTCTCAATCGACAAAAAAATGACAACGCTTTATGTCGTGCCGCGAGATGCAACAATTGTCTATCCCAACAACATGCAACGGTTGACAAAACTTGGTGCTGACGTTTCCACTAAAACTCAAAACCGAGTGTGGGTATTCGAACAAAAAACATGCCCGTATCTGCGAGAAAATCCCGATCCATAAAGAAAAGCACTGTGGCCCTTTTCTATATTTTAACTAAACTTAGAAATCTGATTCAACGACTAGTTTCGAAAGATACAAAAGAGTATATAGTGTGGTAGAAAATATTTTGAAAGATCATAGAAGTTAAATGTGCTCTGCGAATTTTTCTTAGTATTCTACGTATAAAAACAACCTTTGGGGGAGATATTTGATTTTACATTTTTAATTTTTATTCTATGATACTATGTAGGTGCTAAAATAGTATAAAATACTCACTATGTATATAATATAAAATATATACAAAATGGTCACATCAAAGAAGTTTGATGGAATTTGTAAACCACAACTTTGAACTTTATTTGTAAGTATATTCTGGGCAACGATGAAAAATTCATAACTCACAGACCACTTTAATACTTTCAAGACAAGGTCTAGTATGTAATGTCTTAAAAAAAAATTAAAAAAAGAGTTTTAATTACCATACACAACTTATAATTATTATTCAATAAATAAAGTCCAGCCTTAAGCCACTGATTTTCAATAGCAGTAGGCAGTTCTCTGAAAGGTAATTTTATGAAGTAAATAAACCGCCCTACGAATGTTTTTATTTCTATTTCTTTATAAATCATTTTAGTAAATTGTTGCTCGTTTGATGCTCGAGAAATAACTTAAGCCTTTTTAAGAGATCAGCGTATTTATGTCCTTTAACGTAGCCAGTCAACGCTCAGAAAAGCTTTCACACGGCCTAGTGCTTTTTGAAAGTTCTGTAGCTACATTACTAAAACAGTCAGTCTTTTTATCCTTACCTATACACTTTAGCCTCTTTTAACTTTCACACAAATAACATTCTTGGGGAGTTTAAATTGTACTTCGTGAAGTTAATTTTATATAGCCAATATCAGAGTATACTGATTGTAAGGTTTGCATTGATTATTTTAGTTAAGGGCAGGTTTGTAGAAATAATCATTTTTCGAACTTGTGCAAAAGTTTAGCATATGTTTGGATTTTATTCAGAATCTAGTAGAAGCTTCCTGTGCCACGTACCGTTTATAAATATCATAGTGTTCTTATACCAGAAGATAAGCTTACATTTTCAAGCAAATTTTAAATATTTGTACAACTGTTGATATAAGAAAATTGTATTACTTTAGGGAAAATTTTCTTTCTTTTTTCGTGATTACGAAAAAGTTTTGTGAGCCTTTGTTTTTTTATACAGTGGAAAGCATCTACCACTAAGTGATACGTATGACTTTAAACATTGATAGTTAATACAAAGCTAACCTCTACAATCGCGTTGACTTCAAGTAACTATTTTAAAATATCTGTATGGTCCATAGAGTGGACTATTTTAAAATAATTAGGTATAGATTTCTAGGATGGGGTTGCACATTGTTATTGCGGTAAAAAATGCTTAAAACATCTTTTTTGCTTCTACAATCCAGATTACATTTTGACTTATAAGCATCGTTAAAGTCATTAACCTTTCGCAATCATTTTACAAGATCTCGTTGTTTTGTTGCTCTACCAATCTTTTGTGCACCATGAAATTACTTTGTTGATATTTAGCCACAACAGCTCAACGCACTATAAATTTGTTAACATTTTTTGCAAATCCCTAAGTGTCTCTTTTGTATTGACAATTGTGTCTCATACAGAAGGAGATGTAGGCAATAAACTTTGCCGTTACCAGCTTACGTACATCATCAAATTTGAAGGTTCAGGATATATCAGCGATCACTTTTTGTGGAGCTGATGTAGCAATCAGTATCAGTGCGAGTATTACTTAAACAGATAAATGCTAACATAATAGATGGCAACGGGACTAGAGCATGTATATTCAGCTTTTTTATTGGAAAAAAAATCAAAACACAGCCAAGACGTAAAGATTAAGAAATAAAATGTCAGGTCATAAAAAATTACAGCAAAAACAAGGACAATAAGGATATATATGGGTTTAACTACATAAATATGAAAGCAAACTGAAGTTTTTCCCTCGATAGTTGCACTACATTCTTTTCAAGAATTTTTTTTGTCTTCAGTTAACGATATAATTTCCGGATAATAATTCTAAAACTACATTTACAACTTTTATTATTATATATATTTCACTTTCTGTTTCAATTATTTTTTAAACGCATATATCTAACTGTTTAAAAATAAATAAATCAGAATACATTTTTTCTTCAATATATGCCATATGTAAAATGTTTAATCAAGAATTTTAACTCTGCCTCTTTTCCTTTTACAAATATTTTACATACATCTATAAAGAAAAAGATTCGTCATTTTGCTTTACAGCAGCAAATTAGATATTGAGTATTTTCCTTCCGTTCTTTTACGAATAATAAGCCATAACAGTACTGTGGCAAGAATATGAAATAAGCGGGTCGCAGAGGGTGCTCATTTATAAAAACGGAGTTTAATGCAATTAGCAGGTTAATCAATCGGAAGGATAATCATCTGCAAAAAGTTAAGTTTTCTAGAGTAATAATAGTGGACCAACAAATGGTACCTTTTATCTATTTCCCCAATGAGACCAACATCACGATGCTCTTTTTTTCGACCACCACTGGCTTTTTCATGTCAGTAATGAAGGTTAAATTGGGCAACGGAAAGCTATCTGTGGAAAAATGGAGGGCATAGACAAATTTGGATTTTGTTTAAACCGATGGAATGGTCAGAGTACGTTGGATACGCGGAGAAAGAGAGCAAGAAAACTGCATTCCCACGAAACTGCTCACAATACTAACTGTGTATAGATAGCTATCAGTTATAATAGCAGATAATTTCTAAGAGAATTAGAGACAACAGTTTAGCCTGCATAAACACAGTATTACGGACTATAATACTTTTTTTTTCTTAAAAGGATGCCCCAAGCAATCTATCAATAAAGTATAAAAAAAATTTCTTTCTTCAAAATAAAGTGGAAACTCTGCCACGGCCGGCCAAATAATGTGAACTTTCACTGATTGCATATGCCTGATATTGCTCGAATGGTACAATAGTATCCACGACTTCTAAGTAATCTGATTAAATTATTTATAGAAACGTGACAATAATTAATAGAATGCGGTACATTAAGACACCATTTGTTCATTGTTTGACTATTTGCCAAAAAAAGACTGAGACTCCACAGGTGCCCGAATTGGGGTCATATATTATTGAATAAATGTAAATATGTGTAGACAAATGTTTTGTAAATGTAACACTGTATTTCTCTCATATATTATGGGAGAATTTCCACTCTATTTTGTTAATGAGTTACGTGCCTCATGTCGTCATTATTTTGTTGAAAGATTACTTAAGACATTCTTTTAAGAAAAGAAAATAACTGTAAGACTACGTCAATTTTATTATAAAGCACTTTAACTATAAATGATGAATTTGTTTCTGTGTTAAACTTTCTTCTTAGACACTAAGAACTATTGCAAAAAGTTTACCATTCTCTATTTTAAAAAATAGAGAAGGATAGCCTTCAAATTAAATAATACTGATATTACTGTACGCGTGTTTGCCAAATTTGCAAATTATTTCGCAATAGAACAACAAAACACATGAGTTATGGTAATGATAAGGCTCTAACTTCTCGCATGGGAGCACATCCCGCAAACTGAATAGTTAAAGATCTAATATGTTTGCCCTTTATGCCCGGTCCATCTCTGATGCGGATCGATGTGGTAAGCACCGCGCCTTAGAAGACAGCCATTAGCACCCCTTCTTCGAAGTGAACGCAGGTACTCAATTATATATAGTGACTGAGTAGGCCACCAACCAGGCATTAGAGAGCTTCGGGAATGGAACCCGAGTCCGTCCGCATCACAGCCAGCGCCTCAACTCAAATAATAATTATTTTACCATATAGTACTTGAACATAACGTGAATTACAAAAGTAGAATGAAAGACGCTTTCTATTTGTTATATAAATATTGTTCTTTAACTATTCTTCAGGAACAAATCAATTAATAAACTAGTGTCTAATAATATCGATTTAAAAATTATTGTCGGAAATTAGCATGTTATTATGGTTAAATTTGACACATCCGGATATGTTAAATTGCAAAAAAGCTTTAAATACACTAAACTCGTATTTATAAAAAATGCAGTTAAAATTTTTAGAGATCTGTAAAGTTTTTCAGGTTTCGTACATTAAATAACATATTAATGATTCTTCTACTAAGAATCCATAAATTTTATATACGA
The DNA here is from genome assembly GCA_036346155.1 of Sinelater perroti. Classification (NCBI taxonomy): domain Eukaryota; kingdom Metazoa; phylum Arthropoda; class Insecta; order Coleoptera; family Elateridae; genus Sinelater; species Sinelater perroti. The sequence continues at coordinate 4,216,167 of JARFIY010000276.1, forward strand.
TTTGGCGTTTGATGCACATAACTTCAATAATCAGCTGTGTTCACGATAGCAATCACAAAAGAGCATATTCGATTTTCTATCTACTTCGCGTTTTATCTTAAGAAAAACGCTGCTGAAGCCACCGAAATGATTTGTGCTGCATATGGTGAGAATGCTGTAAGTCATGCAACGTGCAAAAAGTGGTACCAAATATTTCGTGGGGGAGAGTTTAAACTGAAGATCAACCACGCGCTGGACGCCCTCAAACATTTGCATTAGGCTGGGAACTTCTCCCACATGCAGTGTATAGCCCAGACATGTCCCCTTCCAATTATCATTTATTCCGGTCGTTACAGCATCACTTGGCTGATACGCACTTCAAAACAGAAGAAGAAGTCCTAAAATGCATTGATAACGAGCTTCCACCACTACGGAATTCGTAAGCTACCCGAAACATGACAAAAGGTCATGGATGCCAACGGAGAATACTTTGATACTTAAGCTTTTTTTGTTTGTTTTTAAATAAAACTTTAATTTTTCAGAAAAAAGCTGAGAACTTATTTATACACCTATTAATATAATAACGCAGTTATGCTATCCTGAAATGAACATTAGAAACGCATTAGCTAAGAAAGTTAACATTCCTTAAAAGCACTCTCGCAAGTATGGTATTTGTAATTGAAGTACCGTACACAAAGTTATTCGGCGCATCCTACATTAGTCCTATTAGCCACACATTTTACGTAACTACTAATATACAGGATTAGTTAAAAGTATGGAGATAGCAATTTATTGTCGTTAATAATCATTTTAGGAAACAAAGTTCTATAGAAAAGTTTTGTATGTAATTTTTGTCTTAAAGAAAATGTTAAAGAAAACAAGGAAGGGAAATTAGATAGATGGAGTAAGTACTTAGACAATTTGTTAAACAACGAAACGTCCGAATACAAAAACCGAATGAGAAACGAGCACCAAAACTGGTTCGAAAAAAGAATACATATAAGGGCATAGACAATAGAACCGCCGTCCAACGAAAGAATAAAAGAAACAATAAAAAACCTAAGGAATAATAAAAGTGGAGAAATGAACGGGATAACAGCGGAGATGATTAAACAAGGAGGTAAAGTGTTAACAAAACAGATCTGTGCGTTAGTGAAGCAGTAAATGATGGAAAGAAGCAGTAATTTACCCCGCATACAAAAAAGGTAGCAAAATGCAATATACTAACTACAGACGTATCACACTACTGAACGTAGTATATAATGTAATGACCAAAATCATCGGAATCAGACCGGATTATTATATTATTATATAACAGGAAAGCTTAAAGAAAGGAATATCTACTACGGACCAAATCATCGTTTTACAAATTTTTCAAAACAGAACTTACATATACTATTCACAGACTTAAAACAGGCCTACGACGCAATTATAAAAGAACGGCTGTATTATATCTTCAGAATGATCCAAGTACTAAATAAGATAATTAAGCTGGTAGAAATGATGCCTAGAACAACGGAAAATAGAGTTGCAGTAGAAGAGAGACTATCTAAAAAATTCAAGTTAAAAAAGGGCCGAAACAAAGGAACTCCCTGTCAAGGGCGCTATTTAACTGTGTACTAGAAATGATATTTAGAGAGAGCGAAATAAGAACTCAGGGGATGATATATGACAGGATGAATCAAGTACTCTTCTTATGCAGACGATACGGTCCTCATAACTAGATCAAAAGACAATCTTATTAGAATGTTCAAGATTCTTGATTAAAAAGCAAAAGAGTATGGCTTCCATATTAATGAGGAGGAAACTAAATACATAGAAATGGGGGACGACAAAATTAGGGAACAAATTCAAATCAAGATCGTGACAGAACAACACAAAAATAAATTTCGAAAAGGTCGAAAAGGTCGAAAAGTTTGAGTACCTGGGCATAATATTAACTAGTAGAGTGGACGGGATAAAAAATATACAAGAGAACTGCAAGGGGAAGTAGGAGCGCTTTACAACTTATTTAGAGCCAAAAACTCTCATGGGCAGAGAAGCATAGATTATATCAGTAGTACAACAAGTAGTACTGTTTGGATGTGAGTGATGAATTATGAACAAGATAGAGGAGAGGAAACTGAACGCCTAAAAACGTAAAGTATCAAGAAAAACCTTTGGAGGCAATGCAACAAAGAACAAGAAAATGTGTGGAAAAAATTGAAATGTAAGTAATTATATCGGAAACTAACTATAATACAGAAAGTCAGGGCAACTAGATTACGATGGTCAAAAAATTGAACAAAGGAAGATAGGTTTCCGCGGTTAACTATGTTTAGAAAACCTATTTCACGGGTCTAAACGCGTCTTGTTTTAGATAATTCTCAAATTTGAGAGAATTATCTCAAATAAGACGTAGTTCAACCCGTGAATTAAGTTGTTTAAATATATATTTCAGTGGCTTCAGTTCTTGCGTCAACACAATCTTATACGGGTGTAAACACAAATATTTTCGCAAAATATGTCAAATTGTCGTTTTTATAACCCCCTTCTAAGCGCTTTATAAGTTCTTCAGCGTGACGAGAAATCGATAAATCTGGAATCTATGCAACGCTATTTCTTACAGCAGCAATGTTCTCGTTTTTTGGTTTTTGACGTCTTCTTGGTATTTTTACATCGTGAAGTAAAATACTTTTTAAATTTTTCAACGCTTCAATGAATAGCAAATACAGAAGTGCGACTATGTGGACCACGTGTTTTGCTATCACTAGGTTGGGTGTTCATAAAGAAATGTCTACTTACACAAAATTTTTGGACATTAAGTTTTCTGAACCATGTAATTGTCAGAGCATATTAAACACAAATGCTAACTAATGGCAATTATAACATTTTAAGCATGGTTGATATTTCATTTCAGTCATATCATTTTTCTATGGTCATTTTCTTATATATAATAACTTTTAACTTAAATATGTGTCTTGAATGATTTTAGTTTTTTAAACCCAATTTGTGCTTTTGTTAATGTCGGATCTATTATATATTTTACTTTCTCGTTTAACAGCTGTTCATATATATTTATCACTGTCTTTAAAAACATTATTTCAGTTTTGTGAATTGCTGTATATTTCTAACAAATGTTGTGTTGCATTCTCCCCCATAGTATTTAACTGACCAGGTGCTCTTCCATTTTTCAACTTTTTAAATATGCCTTTCAGTTCTTTCGTAGTTTTCTTTTTTTTCTGATTGAATTGTTTTTTTTGTGGTTTTATTTAATTTACCTTGTTTCACGAATTTTGAAAAGAAATTTTGTAACGATTCATGGCCACGTTTTCATCTGTTGTCATTTCTGGTTATTTAGTTTTTATTGCAATTATATTAGCATTTTTGTTACTCTTTATGTTTTTAAGTACTTTGAAAAGTAATTTTTAATATCCTTTACCATCTTCTTTTAGTGTTATTTCAAAATCCTTCTATAATCTTTGTTTAGCCTTTTTTCTATATTATAGTTCGACCTATTTCTGTTGTGCTCTGTATAGTTAGTAATTCACATCTGTCTTACTATTTAAGTGTCCCTGCCATATCTTCTTATTTATTTTAACTTCACCATGCAGTTTGCTTTTTATAATTATTTATCATACTTATGCCTTCCGTGGTTTTTCCAATTCTATAATAGTACTATTAAATAATCTCTGCGTTCATCTCTTTATATTTTCCTTTGACTTTTTTAAGTTTTTCGTTAATAATATTTTCATATTAATTTGCTGCTTTCTCATCTTTGGATTTATAAAAACTTATTAATTTATATCTTATATTCTTTACCGTTTTTAGGTACTTTTTATTGTGGACTTTTATTTTTTTTCTTTTCCATTTGATTTTTCGCTAGTGTATATTTGCGCGCGCGCGCGGTTGTGCGCGTGTGTGTATTAGGAGTTACGTAGAAAATGTGGCCAATAGGAGTAATGTAGAATGTGCTGAATTGTTTTGTGTATGACACTTCAATCACAAATACCATACATGGTAGAGTGCTTTTAAGAAAACTTTTTTAGCTAATGCGTTTTTAATGTCCATGTTACCAAGTTTCTGAGCCTCGTGGTTATATTTTCTCTGCAAATATTCATTTTTTTTCGTTAAAAAAGTAGCGAAATACAAAAAGACTAGATAAAATATGAAGTAGAAGGAAAATCACCATTTACAATTATAGTTTTTTTGAAATTATTATTTATCTACCTTTTCAGGTTAAATCAACGCAAATTGTATTTTGAACTATCATGTATGTAAAAATTACGTACTTTGCTGTAGAATAGGGTAGAGTTTTATGTGTATTCTGTTCATATTACCTAAAACGTTTATTTTTTAAATAAAAATTAGTTTAGCTCAAATGCAAGGGCAAACAAAGACACACGGTAAAACCACTAAAGTAACATAAAACTTGTTTAAACTTGGCGCTTTTGAAGTGTTACCTTAACTCTTTGTAGGAGCAAGTTACATTCAATTAACAACAGATAAAACGTACAACACAGGCCACATCCTGCATTATACATTATCCTCAGGCAATGGAAAAGTTATAACCATTAGATCTGCCGCCATCTCTTCAAAGTCCACTAAGCTATAAAATTTATAAATTCTTAATAGAAGAATTAATTCATATGTTATTTAATGTACAAAACTTGAAAAATTTTACAGATTTTTCAAAATTTTAGCTAAGTTTTTTATAAACACGAGGTTAAAGCACATTTAATCTTTTTTTGCAATTTAACATATTCGGATGTGTCAAATTTTAACCATAATATTATGCTAATGTCAGACAATAATTTTTAAATCGATATTATTAGACACTAGTTTATTAATTGATTTGTTCTTGAAGGATAGTTAAAGAACAATATTTATATAACAAATTGGAAGTTTCTTCCATTTTACTTTTGCAATTAAGGTTATATTTAAGTACTGTATGATACAGTAATTATTATTTATGTTTTTATAACTTACGTGTTTTTTTGTTCTATTGTCAAACAATTGGCGAAATTTGACAACCATGCGTACGGTGACCTCAGTATTATTATATTTTAAGGCTACTGTAGTTTCAACAATGCAGAATTGTAAGCTTTCTGCGATAGTTCTTTGTTTATAAGAAAAATGTTTAAAATTGGAACAAATACATAATTTATAGTTAAAATGTTTGATGATAACATTGACGTAGTCTTACAGTTATTTTCTTTTCTTAAAATAATATCCCAAGCAATCTCTTAACAAAATAATGCTCGATAATAAGTGGCACGTAAAACATTAACAAAATATAGTGAAAACTATAGCTAGGGCTAGCTGCAGCCTACTAGCGGGGTTACAGGTGGCGGATAGTGAACGGCCTTTAGATATAAAGGTTAGCTACGAGATAAGCTAAGAACAGCCAGTTCTTAGACGAATAAGTAGTCCCCGACCAAGCAGCAAACCGAGTGATTGCCGGTATAAGCAATCCCCCTTCTTATCGGCCAACAGCTTCGGGTGGATGAGCTGATAAGAGGTAGGGCACCTTTTTGTCCTTGGAACAAGAAATTGATCCAAAAGGCGGATGAACCAAATAGGTCAACGGCACGAAGATGCAGAAGGCAACGGGAAACCACTGCATTAAAGATCCACATGGATATCCCTAGTAATAATAAGTCATCATCAATATGGCAAAGTTCAGAACCAAAATAAAGTCCGGGGTAAGTTCCCCGATCGGATCCTCGGGGGGAACAGTTGTGAACCAAACCAAAAGAATATCAATAAATGAATTAAAAATTGGAACCTGGAATGCAAATAGTTTGTACAGGGCGGGCAAACTGAACAATATAGAATTGGCAATGAAAAGGTTAAAGATAAGCATTTTAGGTGTTAGCGATACAAGATGACCAGGAAATGGGAAGTGCATAACAGACAACAGTACCATGTACTACTCGGGCAACAATGACCGAGAACATAGATACGGAGTTGGAATTATAGTAAATAAAACAATAGCACCGACAATTGTGAGCTTTACACCATACTCGGACAGGATTATGATGCTGCAGATGAAGACAAATATTGGTACAATGAACATTATACACATATATGCACCAACTGCAGACAAAGACAACGAAGAAATAGAAGAATTTTACTCGCAGTTAGAAGAAGTATACCAAAGCATCAAACACAAAGATATGACAATAGTGATCGGAGACTTCAATGCCAAAGTTGGCAACATTAAAGTCAAGGGATGTACGGGTAGCTTTGGCCTGGGACAACGAAATGACAGAGCAGATCGCTTAATACAGTTTTGCCAAGATAAAGGGTTGGTGATTGCAAACACGCTTTTTAAACTCCCAGAAAGACGACTATACACATGGAAGTCTCCAGCAGACAAACAGGAAAAAATAGTACGCAACCAGACAGACTACTTACTAGTTAACAACAGATATAAAAACGCCATTAAATCAACAAAAACATGCCCTGGTGCTGATATATATTCTGATCATGTCCCAGTAGTAGCTAGAATAAATGTAAGATTGAAAAAGATTGTAAAACGACAAGACAATAACACAGACATAAAACTCTTAAAAGATTCGAAAATACAAGATAAAACACAACAAATAATAAATCAACAAATTAAAAATACAGATATTCAAGCAGAAAGCAGTGCAGATGAAATATGGAAACAAATTCAAGAAGTGCTGTTAAAAACAGCTGAAACGCAACTAAAGAAAAAGCGGACAAAGAAAAAACCTTGGATGACTGAAGAGATATTAGATCTTATGGACGAAAGACGAATAAACAAGAAAAATACCAACAAATATAAAGAACTGCATAAAGTAATACAAAGAAAAATAAAGATAGCAAAAGAAGCACATCTTGAAGAACAATGTGAAGAAATAGAACAGCTAAATAAGAAACATGACAATTTTCACATGCACAAGAAAATAAGAGAAGTAACAGGTCACAAAATGAACAAACAGGGCAACAATGTCTTAAAAGATCAAAATGGACAGGTACTGGTAGAATTAAAGATAAACTGCATAGATGGACGACCTACATTGAGGAACTATTCAATGATGAAAGAGCAGATAAAACTGAACTGACAGTAAATGAGGAAAACATAAAAATATTGAAATCGGAATTAATACATGCTCTTAATAACATAAAATCTGGAAAAACTACCGGTCCAGATCAAATACCTATTGAACTCTTCAAACTTTTCAATAACGACGTAATTGATATCATACTCAATCTCTTTAACAAAATCTATGAAACAGGTATAATTCCTGAGCAATGGCTAACATCCATATTCGTATTAATACCGAAGAAACCTAGTGCAAAAGAGTGTACTGATTATAGAACCATTGCACTTATGAACCATGTTCTGAAATTATTCTTAAAGATAATCCACCAAAGAATATGCAAAATTAGAGGACGATATAAGTGATGCACAATTTGGTTTCAGATCAGGCCTCGGAACACGAGAAGCCTTTTTCGCAGTTAATGTCCTCAGTCAACGATGCCTAGACATAAACCAAGACATGTATGTCTGTTTCATTCATTTTGAAAAGGCATTTGACAAGGTTAGACACGATAAACTCCTGGAAATACTCTTAAAGAAAAAAATGGACATGAGGGACATAACAATTATTAACAACTTATACTGGGGACAGAGAGCCAATATAAGGGTAAAAAATGCGCTAACTGAAGACATTATGATACGTCGAGGAGTGAGACAGGGCTGTATCCTGTCCCCACTGCTCTTTAACATATATAGTGAAGCTATATTTAACGAAGCCCTTGAAGATGAGGAAAAGGGTATGATAGTAAATGGCGAGGTAATCAATAATATTAGATATGCAGAAGACACGATACTACTGGCAAGTAATTTAAATGATCTACAATATCTGTTAGAAAAGGTAAATAACAGCTGTAATGAATATGGATTAAGAATAAATCTTAACAAAACTAAATGGATGCAAATCACAAAATCCCCACCAAACCAAATGAATTTAAACATTACAAATACGGCAATAGAAAGAGTACAGGCATATAGATATCTGGGAGCCTGGATAGATCAAACAGGGGATCAGACACCAGAAATCAGAACAAGAATTGAAATTGCCAGAGCATCGTTTGTATCACTAAAGAAATTACTATGCAGCCGAAATATAAGCATAGAGCTCAGGATGCGGATGCTCCGCTGTCATGTGTTCCCTCTATTGTTGTACGGAGTAGAGGCGTGGACAGTAAAAAAGAAACACTTAGACAAACTACAAGCTTTCGAAATGTGGTGCTACCGAAGAATGTGGCGCATATCTTGGACTGATAGGATCACCAACAGAGAAGTCCTTGGAAAAATGAATAAAGAATGTGAAGTAATAAATTCAATAAAAAGGAGAAAACTTGAATATCTAGGCCACATAACAAGAGGAACTAAATACGCCATGCTGCAAATAATAATGCAGGGAAAAATTAAAGGAAACCGGAGTGTCGGACATAGACGAATATCTTGGTTGAAAAACTTGAGGGATTAGTTTGGCTGCAGCAGTATCGAACTGTTCCGAGCAGCTGCAAATAAGGTTCGCATATCAATGATGATTTCCAGCCTCCGATAGGAGAAGGATTTTAAGAAGAAGAAGTAAAAACTCTCCCATAATATATAAGACAAGCAAATTCTTACACTTGTCGACACATATTTACATTTATACAATATAATATATTATTCCAACTGGGACACCTGTGATCGTCTCCTTCCTTTTTAGCAACTAGTCAAACAATGAACAAATGGTGCCTTAATGGAGTGCATTGTATTAATTATTGTCGCGCTTCTATAATTCAATCAGATTACTTAGACGTCGTGGGTACCGTTGTACCATTTGAGCAATATCAGGCATTTGCAATCAGTGAAAGGTCAGATTATTTGACCGTCCATCGCAGAGTTTTCCCACATTGATTTGTTAAAAGAAGTTTTTTGTTACGTGAGATATATAGTCAAGCGGTGCTTGGAGCATCCTTTTATGGAAGAGATGTGCTCGTTGTCAAATGTATCTGTGTGTTCAACACTTTTTTGCAGTTAACACTAATGATATCTCTCATATGCATTATTGTTAAGCGGTAAATTTCATACTTCATATCTCTAAAGTTTTGAGTCACACAGCAAAAAGCAATAACATGTATTCATCCCTCAGTCATATCATACTGTATACCAAATTTGATAACGATCGGAGCAGAACAACTCTATGACATTCCTTGTTAGATTAACGCAGCTAATTAGGCGTGCTGCTTTAGCACGTGAGTGCGTCTAAAGAAGATAATTCGGCTCCTGATGCCGATGTAAAAGGAACGAAGCTTCGCAAGAAATGATAACTAAGCCACACTAAATTTCGCCGACGCTTCTTTCATGAGTATGCGGCCTAGATAGTCATACAACGCATGCCTCATCATATACAGCTTAAAGTTATTCCAATAAATTTCGTTAAAGGAAAATGGATTATTTATTTTCAAAAATTATTTATCTATTCTTTAGATAAAGAAAAATGTAATTTATAATAATCACTACCTATTGTTAAGATAAAACGGACTATAAACTGTTGGACTTTTTTAATTTTTGTAACTGGCCATATTTTGAAATAATTTTGGTTAACTGTTATATGCACAAATTTAGCTTTTTATCCCACCCAAAAAGTTAAAAGTGTTTTTATCTACTCATCTTTAACTCTAAATAAGTATATGGTATTAAGGTACAAGTGGATAACATCTAGTAAGATTTACTTAAATTTTTTTTTGTAGTGTTACGAATTTTATTGATCTGTTACAGTAATTATAGTTAATGCGGCATTTTATGTTACTTCTTATAAGTTACTGTTGCTATAACCTGGACAAAAATAAAGATGTTTCCATTGGCAGTGACTTTTAATAATCAACCAATATTATTTCGTTACAATTCTAAGTATAAAATAATTATTATGTTAAATAGGATCTTAAGGTAAATCTCTAGAATATAACATTGGTAGCAATCGCAAAAAGAGAAACGTTGATCAGATTTTTAACAAGTTGTGTAAAATATGAAAACTTAAACTATACATGGTTCACTTATTATGCTTGCTGCGGTTACCCGGAAAAGGGTGTTTTTTTGCGCCCTAAGCTGATAATTTTTCACCCGTCTTTCCTCAAATTTTTTCAAGGTGAGAACGTATAAATTTTTAACTGTATCGGGAACGTGGAACAATTCCACTTTTTTTGGCGCACTTACTGGTGCAGCAGCCTCAAGAACCTATTGTGCCTACTAACATGAACTTAATATGCTAGGACATCACACACACCCATAGGTTGAGGAGACTCGAACTCGCCCGCGCCGGCTCGATGACTGAAGGACGATAATTTTGACTACCGAGCCACCGCGGCTCTACAATTTTATTCGAAGCTCTGCTGGACGGAAGTAAACCGTGGCAAACACACTATTTGCGTTCGGCAATGCAACGGCCTGATAGCCACAGCCGCCCGGCCATACGGCAAGGAGCGAAAGCTAACATTCTCGTGTAAATGAAGGACCGAGATCCACGCTACATTTATTTGTTTACTTCTGTTCAAACATATACATGGTGACTTAAAGTAAGTCAGAGGTAAATCAAATAAGAGCAATTTAAATTCCAAAAGCTTACTTAATTTGTGTTACAAGGGCAACCAAAGAATACATTAACTATTCCTGGAAGTCCTGTTAAATTTACCTTTTCTAAAAATTGTAGTTAAGGCGGGGGTAATATTGGTGACACACATGATGAAATAATAACAAAAATTGTTATAAACCTATTATCGAAAAGGAATTGTGGTGCAATGCCAACTAGAAACAAATTTAAGAGACTTTCAAATCCAGATTGAATGAAATAAAAAAACTTGTATAAAAAGGCTGCCAGACAAAAGAATCAATCTAGTACACAAATGACAATTAATGGAATTTTTTTAATATAATAGTTATTTATCTCTGCATTTGTTATATCATAATATTTAAAGCAAATACTTGTGTCAGACAATTATCTGCGTAAAAATATAACCAAGAATACTCACAATTATAAACTTTCTGTTTTAACTCTATAAGAATCTTGTTATATTAATTTAGTTTAAAAACATTTATGTAGGTGTTGAGGTATAATAGATAAAACGGAGTAAATAATCTAATGTGTTTACAAAATAAGTTTGGAGATTATATTCACTTGTTTAAAAGTCATATTTAAAGTTATAAAAATGTGGTTATTGGACGTCTGAACGGGTAGATAAATTATTCTTACTAAAATTAGTAATAAAGCCAAGATGTACCAAGACCTAAAAATGGCACTAATATTAAATAGTATTAAGTTAGCGACAAGTTTCATGACTGGTTATTATAACCGACGTAAACACTTGTATGCAAAGAATGTTTTTAATAAAAACTCAATTTGCAAACTTCGTAATTAAAAGAATAAAAAAATATGTATATACCTTTTCAATTCTCCAAATTCTTATCATGAAATAATTGAGTATAGCTGTAAAATAAGCTTGCCGTTTAATAAGACTTTTGGCCATAAATTGAAAATCTGCTGGTATCTGTAATGCGAAGAATTTACAGTTTAAAGTGGAATTTCCCATCTACGTCTGCTTCTGGGGTCTGATGCGTGCATCAGACGGACGCTTCTAGACGCAACTCTCAGACACATAACAATGTCCGTAAGCTTGGATCAATTTCCTAGCGCTAATAACTTGAGGGTTAAATATATTATATAAAATAAGTTTCCTTAATTTTGTTGTAACAAAAGTAAACAAATATTACTTTCCTATCCAAATTTAGAATATATAACAAGAAAAATTTACAAGAGATACTAAAATATAGTAATAACAAATCAGCTACTGATCAATAAGAAAAATGTGTTTCTGGGGTGATCTGAGAGCAGGCGATAAGAAAAATTATTGACAATTCAATTATTTAGAAGGTTCAAAGAGAATTAGCATTCCCTCTTAAAACTGCAGTTTTGTCGCGAATTAAAGTAGGCGTCAGGTTAGTATGTGAAAATAGATTATAGTGATACGTAATTTCATTAGAATGAAGAAATGCAGTGAGTTATCTGCGTAGCACTTCAGTTACGGACGAAACGCACCACAGAAACAGATATCCATAGACAACGATGTACAGGAGAAGGGGGATTACTTCGGATATCCACACGAGGGTACTAGCTGAGTGTAAAAAAGGCACCAGTAAATCACATAATTGCGTATAGTTGAATATCGGAAGTCAAATATGTGCTAAAAGAGGTAGAAGCAGTGAGTGTTTGACAAATACGCGTAAAGTACACTCTGTCAACGTAAGTCCATCAAAGAAAATGAATGCAGTATCTTGCTTTAAACATGATAATACGTGGCCACATGTTAGTCGCCACATTGGTATATCGTGCTATAACAAGGAGCCTCATCCTGCTATCGATAGGCGATACCGTGCTACACTCAAAAGACGGCTTGCAACAGCTTTACGGAAACTGTCAGAGCGATGACAAAACTCCATAGACAATTAAGGAGGATACTTTTTATAAAATGTTTACTCGCTTCTTCCTAAAAAAAGATTAATAAAAAGAAAATGTTTTGATAGCTTATAGACATCATATCTAATATTACAATAGGTCATACATTTTGCTGTTTAAAATATTTTACTCCAATAAAAGTAAAAAACAGCAGTATTCTGGTAAAATTATAGCTTAAATTGTATACTTCAGAGTCATAATCTAAAATATAAAGGTTAAAGTGTTTTATTTATTTTAAAAAAGAATTTGTCATAGAGAACTGCATAAGTAGCATATGGGCAGAAAGTGTTTGTACATGAAATTGTATATAGATTTTTATACACTGCTATATCTATCTATCTGTCTGGTAATATCTTCCAAAGGATAATAGTTAACAAAGTCATTTGTTTCTTAATTATTTTTTTTTACATATATCTATTCCTTTCTATTAAACACTACTATTTTATCTTACTAAACTTTTCTTCTTAAAAGTGTACTACGTGTTATAAAATTATACCTACAAAATAAGTTCATTGGATTGTCACTTATCAAAATATTTTACTAGTTTCCATTTATTTCTTGTTAGTCCCTTAGACTTTTTTTGTCGAGGTGCACTTACTGACACTACAACCTCAAGAAATTTTTGTGCCTACTAATAAACAACCTAAATTCTACAACATCACATACTCCCGTGGGTTTCCGAACAGAGGGTATTTACTCTTTTGGCCCGTCGCCTACAAAGGGGACCTCCATAAACCTAAATTTGATTAAAAAAAACCAAACAGGATTTTTTTTTCGCAACCTGTAATTAAATAGTATAAGAAATATGTTTGTCCGACATGTTTTATTTCAATATTTCAAGAAATGTGCGCTTTTTAATTGAACAAAATCCTAGTTTGAGACCAGGCCTGGAAATGTAAGCTCCAATAAGTAGGGAGATTGCTCGCTGGAAATTCACAAAAGTGGTAATTCGGTATGTAAAGAGTATCAAGTAAGCTACTCAAACAGCATAAGAGGTAGGATTAACTGATAATTAGGAATAAATTAAGTAAACCCAAATCGTAGCTGCGGCATTGTTAACAGCACGAAAAACGACAGGTTGGCCGGCGCGGCCCCTTTGCGAGGTTTTTCAGCAAGATTTAGCAACAAATAAGCAGAACCGTATTGGAAACAAATATTGCAAAGCAAACCCGATAGTAAAACAGGAAAAACCAGACGAGTACTAAATATAATTTAAATAACAAATTACGTCAGATTACATTTTAACATCAACGGATGAAGTAGGTAGACGAACAAAAGCATATGATGCAGAGGGGGAAAAAGTATTTGAGAAATCAAAAAAAAAAACAATGAGATAACTAAAACAAAGTAACGATGACAAACTAGGCCAAATACTAAACGAGGTGCATTAGTGATTTAGTGAAAAATTATAAAAAAATAAAAATATAAACAAAAAAATTTAAAAACATAATAGACAAAATGAAGAAATAAGAAGGAAATTAGCTAACTTAAGAAATAACATAAAACGCCTAGATAAAAAAAGAAGAGAATATAATATAATAACAAAACGTGCTACGAGTAGAATGTTGGATTCAAATATGGATACAGAAGAAATAAGTAAGTTTATCGACAAAAAACTGGGGCTTAATGTACAAACAAAAGCAACAATTGAACTGAACTAGTATATAAATAACGACCTAACAACGGCAGACTAACATAAAAATAAACAGGAAAAAGAGCTAAAGAAGAAGAAGAAAATAGGAAGAAACTGAAGGTGGGTTATAGTAAGCTAACAATAGAAGACGTAAAATGGAAATAAAGCAAGACCATGAATAAACCAGAAAAGTAAAAAACTACTAAAACAATCAGCGGTCGGATACAGCAGAGCAAATTAAAAGAATAATAAAAGGTTAATATAAAGAAAATAAAAAATAATATAAATGCACATAAATGTATATAAAAATGGGTACATTTAATATCAGAAGTATAGTAAGAAAGAAACACGAATTAATTGAAGAATTTGCAAAAATGGGTATGGGTGGAATAAGGATGACTGAAATTATAAAGAAAGGAACGGAAGAGACCAAGTTAAGAGGAGAAAAGCGGGGTAGATCAGGAGGCCAGCGCAAAAGAGCATTACAAATCACCGAAATTTAAAATATGTAATAAACGCGGAAAATGTACCAGGAATAATAGAAGCAAAGGAAAAAGGTCGACATTAAATTACGTAATAAATAATAATTATAGAAGATCTTTAAAAAGTACTAGGATGAGAAGAGGCGCTAAAATAGAGTTAGATTGCTACTTAGTAATGATGAAAATAACAATAAAAACGAACAAGGACAAAAAACATAATAAAAAAGATTAAATTATTATTAAAAAGAGAGAAATAACAAGATCGTATAAATTACTAGAAGAAAAATAGCGCCAAGATACAAAGAGAAATTGAGATTTAAATAAATAAAATTAAAGAAAACAAATAATAAATCACTAGATGAAGCATTGAGCAAAATACAAGATATAATAATAAATGTAGCAGAAGAAACTTGCCCAACTAAAAATGTTGACTTTACAAACAAAAAAGAAATGAGGAAATAAGAAAAGAAATCAAATTGGAAAATTGAAAATGAAAGACCTACTTTAACACTAAAAATAATAATTATAATAAATACAAAGTACAACGGATACAAGCTAAAGAAATGGTAAAAAAGACAGTCTTAAAAGGAATTGGGTGTCAATATGGAACAAGATAGCTACGAAAACTAAACACTATTTTATAAAGTGTTAAAAGCAATTGAAATGGAAAACAGTACAGAAATAGATATATAAAATAAAAAGATAAAAAAATGATAAGGAGACAAACATGATGAGGTGGTGGAAGGAATATTTCATAGAAATACTAAATACAGATCAAGTGACCACATCAAATCAACACCAAGAAGAAGCCAATGACCAATACAATTAGAAGAAGTGCGGGATATGGTAAAAATGAATAAAAACTGGGAACTAGAGCAATATAAAATGTTTAGGTTATAGAGGGATTACCATACCGAGTGTAATGGCCAAAATGCATGAATAATTAGTAAAGAAAAAACTAAAAGTCCCACTACAAGAACAATTAGAAGAATCACATAGCGAGTTTTAGAAGGAGAAAGGAGTACAACATCAAATTTTTACAATGAAATAAATGATAGAATAGAAAATAAACAAGAAAATACACGTAGCATTTATTGATATTAAAAAGCATTCAATAGCATACCTAGAAAAATAGAACGGAAGAGCTTAAGAACCAAATAAATAGATAAATAATTGATAAAGCATGAAATAAGAGCGTTTGTAAGAAAGGTCTGCGATAAAGCGGATAAATCCAACACTGTTCAATATTATAATAAAAGCAACTAAAACTAATGTAAGAAAGGTACAAATCAAATGTAGGGATATGGAAATGTCAACAATATCATAGTGCGCGTTTGCCTATGACCTATTTATATTTATAAGAGATAAACAAGGACTGCAATACAACTTAGAGATATAGACAAAATATTTGGAAAAAAAATCTAAAAATAAATATATATAAAAGAAAAGCAATGGTAACAGGGAAACAAGGGGAAAAATATCTATAAAGAGAAATGAAATAAGTATAGAACAAGCAGAAACAAAAATGTTTGAAATGAGGCAACAATAATAGATAGGACAGAAAATGTAACAAATATGTTCTGAAGTAATTCATCCATAAGAAAGAAAGAAGTAGACTTAAAGAACAAAGTAAATGTGTCTAAAACCAGATAAAATCTATTTTGCTGTATAGAAGTGAAAACTAGAACATAACTAAGCAGATTGAAAGTAAAATACAAGCTATAGAAATGAAATATCTAAGAACAGTTAAAAAGATCACAAAAGAGACAGAATTCACAATGAAGTAATGAAAGAAGTACTAACAGATTTTAAGAAATATAAAAAAACAATATATAAAGTAGTACGGACACATGATCAGAATGCAGGAAAATAGAAGATATGGCAAGCAAGAACGCAGAAAAAATACAAGACCAGGAAAAATATGGGACGATGGGGTGGCAAAAAGTCTGATTTGGGATACGGCAAGAAATCTGGCGAGAGATAAAAAGAAATGGAAAAAGTTTATTTATAAATGAAATGAAACGTCAATCTTAACAGCTTAGAATATATATATATATATATATATATATAAAATCAGAGTCTTTGGTATACCATGAGCAGCGAAGGTTATATTTTTATATTATTTTTTTATATTATTTATTATAATAAAATTGGATCCGTTTTGTTATTTTGTATAATAATTGTATACGTACACGGTACGTCCGGAAAGTAATGACATTTTGTTCTAAGCAGAAGAGCTGAGGAAGCTTTAGGCTTGACGGTTGGTCGGACATGTCAGGTAAACAGTTCGCTCCAGTTCATTTGCCTTTACCAGCTGTTTGAACGTTGTGTCACGGATCATAGCGTATTGTAGTATCAGTTATATAATATTGCGATAAACTGAAAAAATGCGCAAAAAGACTTGCTACAGAAGCCTTGATACAGAAAGCCTACAAGAAGAATGTTTTACTCAAAGGACAAACGTTTAAAGAATAAAAGTGGGACAAAAACTTTTTATTTGACCTCAGTTATTTCTCTGTATATTTTTTAATTTTTCTGTTATATTACTTTAGAACTGGGTACATGAGAAGTGATTTGGTATTTAAAAAAAGTATAAAACTAAAACTAATTTACGTTAAAGCTTGGATTCATTTTCAAACTTTATATTAAATGTTTTATAATATAAAAGATAGTTAACTTTTTAAGCGAATTTTAGAAGCTTTCAAATAGCTAATTCTGAAGTAAATCGAGGGCGACAACTTATCAACATTAATTACTGATCAGGAGTAATATCGATTGAGGATTGACAATTTGGAAACTGAGAGATCACCGCCGAAAAGAGTTGGCTGCTGCTAGAAATTGAACACTGCAGAGTTTACTGCTGCTGATTTTATCTGTGCTGACCTGACTTAAATTAAAAACTAAAACCGATTTTACCGTCGCGGTGTATAAGTGTGGTAGTTGGCCCTCGCACAATAAAAATTATTCTATTTTTCTAATTACAACATTCCATAAAACAAATTTAAGCTCACTGCACTTAATAATTTTAATTTGAAAATGTGACATTTCTATGCTTCTAAAATAAAGTGTCATAACTACCAAATTAGTTATTTTCGGATTAGTGTCACAACTGATTTAAAGAATTTCTAGTGGTAAACTATCGTAACATTAGAAGGGAAAGAAGGTTAAAAATGCAAATTTTAAATAGTTTATAATGCCAGCTACTTGAAAGGTAAAATATTTTAAAATATCAAATTATTGTTTACTTTCCACTTCATCCGGAAATGATCGCACTTATGACCTGTTTGTCTCTTAGCAACACGACAAAGTAAGATTTAAATTCCAAAGTCAAAAATGTTATGTTTCAATGATAAGTATTATAAACAAAGTTTTTGACCACCATTTTAACAATGAATACAAAAAGAGGATAGTAAATTTAAGAAATAAATTGATATTTTGTTTAGCTTTATTCACAGCAATGAAAGTAAGCATTTCTTGAGCTTTTGCTAGAATTTTGTTCAGTCATTTTACTAGCACTGTTATTTTTAAGTTGATGGTCCTCTTTTGATACAAAGTAATGGTGATATATCTAACTAAGATTCAAATAAATATCCGGAATACAGACATGCAATTTCTAAAACCGTGAGTAACATCGAACAAGTAAAAATTGTTGGTAGCATATTGGATGAAAGGCAAGGTTTAATGTCTTCGATTCAAATTGCAATAATGACATTGAACCCATTATGCCTCAAAAACTGACGTAATATAAAGCTTTTGAGGGTGACCGTAGTAAAAGCAAATAAAAGTGCGAAAAGGAACACCAAACTAAAATGAGGGTTCTTGTTTTGGTTAAATACCGGTACCCTTTATACATGCCATCGTATATCAAGAAATGCACAGAGAATATTGATCAAAGTGACAGACACAATAACTTCAATCATTTTGATAAAGAGGGAAAAAGTAACGATTGTAAGCGACAGTTAGTAGCTTCCAGCGTTTTGAAAAGCGATATACTTGAAAAAAAAGTTTTTAGTAGGAATTTAACCTTCAGGTACTTCTTTGAAGTTCATGGTAGTAAGATATAAGTGCGCAAAGTTTTATTTTGAATGTACTGGAAATTTCAGAATCTAATTTAAAAATTACGTTAGCTAAAAAAGTTTAAGCAGTCTCAGTACAGCCCAGTCAGAAAGAAAGAAAGCAGCTACACAATAAAATACTAGAAGATATTTGAGAAAATCTAGATAATCATGTAAAAAGTTTTCCAGTCGTCGAAAGCCATTATGGTATCAAAAGATCTACCAAAAAATATTACTTAATACAGTGGGTCCAGAAAGGGTAGGGGGAATTTGTATCTGAGCCACTCATGTAGCGGCGCGGTTTGGAGGAGCGCGGTAAGGATAGGTTGTTGCACTGCTCTTTGGAGATATATAATAGCCATGGAAGTGTAGCCATCGCGCCTATTATCACAATGGTGATTCGATAGTCACAGCTGAGCGTTTATATCGTGCAGAATTTAACGTACGGAATGCACCGAAAAACGATACCATCAGAAAATTGATTCCAATGTTTGAAAATACCGGTTCACCGTAAAAATTCTCAATTAAGGTCGGCCGCGCTCTGTTCGAAGCCAACTAAGGATTGAAGAAGTTAAGTTTCAGTGCATGAAAACCAGTCTCAATCAGTTCGAAAACGCGGTCAAGAACTTAACATTAAAAAAGCGTCGTTGCACAAGATTCTGAAGCAAAATTTACAACTTCCAACCTAGAAAATTCAGTTTATTCAAAACATGAACGTTACCAACTATCCTCTCCAGCTGAATTTTGCAAATTAAATGTTTCAATGTTTCCCAACGATCGAAAACATTCCGTTTAGTGACGAAGCGAACTTTCGCTTAAATAGTCACGTAAACAAACACAACTGCCGCTACTGGGCCAACGAAAATCCAAGGCAGATACATGAACGACTATTACATAGTCCAAAAGTTATTGTGTGAGCTGCCATGTCTGGTGAAGGCACCATTGGGCCGGTGAGGACGAGCACCTACGGTATACAGTGAACGGTATTGCGACCTATTAAGAAACTTTTTGGTTCCACAACTGCAGGAGTTTGAAGGTTTTAATGTGAAAACATAGTTTCAACAAGATAGAGTCACTTGCCACACCTCACACCAATCACTTGAGGTTGTCAATCAACTTTACCCGGAAAAAGTGATCTCTCGTCGAGGCACTATCAAGTGGCTTCCGAGAAGCCCCGACCTTACACTCTTTGATTATTTCTTTTAGGGATATCTTAAAAAGAAATTGTATGCAAACAAAGCATGAACTCTACTGCAATTGAAACACAATATCCGCACTGAAATGGCCGCCATTTTCAGAGAGATGTGCAAACGTGTCTCGGCTAAATTCCGTGTGCGGTTAGAGGAGTACCAGCAGCGAGAGCGTCAATATTTGGACAACATAGTCTTTGGCACTTAATTTTTCAAAACTTTGGCTAAAGATTAAAAAAAAACATTTTTATGACTTTTAGTGTTTTTTTATTGAATTTACAAACACCCCCTACCATTTCTAGACACCCTGTACAAAAAATATACTCATTCTATATTGACGATAGCAAGCAACAGAAAATTCACGAGTCAGAAATAGACAAAAAATGGTCGTATAGTAATTTTCAATGACAAATTAAATTTTTCATTCAAATTCGCAATGAATAATACTTGTAATCAATGTGGCGAAATTAGATCAATAATAACGAACGGAAATGATGAAAGTAAGCAAATTGGCAAGCGAGCTATAAAGCGCACTTGTTTAAAACAAAAGTTAAATATGAAGTAAAAAGAGCGTATAAAATTTTACAGCTAGAAACTGGCGTCAAAGATATTGTAGAAATGTGTACTTGATCAACAATCGTTTCATTTGGAAAAAAACTAGGTGTTCTTAATCTAACAATTCTATAAACCCACTATACCGCGTGGGATGAAACGGTTGAGTTACGAAGTGCTTATGAGGTAATGTTCTGTATTTTTGAAATGACCACTAAACAACCTAACAAACCCCACTGAAAAAACTGACTATCTGCTAATAATTATGGAAGACAAAACGAAAATTTTACTGTAGTGATGCGCTACTTTTGGTTTCAGAAATTATTGCTTTCATTAAAAATAGTCAACTGTAAGATCCTTCTCAAAGTGCACACCCATATGGAGGTAGATGGAGTTCACTCGGTAATTGAACTTGCAAAAAATTGTATAAAAGATTCGACCACCATAAGAGAGACTGGCACAAATTCATCCGTTGGTGTAAATTTCATGTAGTTTCAGGAGTTTACGCTATGACAATAGAAGTCCTAAACATTTTAGTTTTGTTTAAAAAGGGAAATACACCTCTAATGAAAAAGTATATAGAGTAAGGAGACTTTAAATCAGTGGGGTACTACACTTGCAATTCAGAAGAGCAGAAAAAATTCTCAGATATAAGACTTCTTTTTTGCTGAAAATTTTAAAATAGTGTACATAAAGAAAGGCATAAGACGAGCAATAAACTTATTTGCAAATATTCTTCAGACAAGTTCCACTCGAAAAGCCGTAACTGGTGTTAAGTACAGAAGTATTCTGACACTTTAAAGTGGATATCACAGTGTTTCCATCTTTTTTATGGGAGTCTTCCACACTCACCAAAAGCAAGAGACTTGTCGTCGGTAGAGAAAAAAGATATTTCTTTTAAATAATAATTTTAAAAGAAAAAAGAAGGTTGATGGTGCGTTTGATTTTTCACCAACATCTAAACTCGGATTCGGGTGATGCTGTGAGAAATTAAAAAGCAGTAAGGTGCTGGAAGTGATGTTAATCGCGTGTGTATAAGCCTGATATAATTAAAGTGCAGCTTATGAAAGTGAGGTTAAAGATAAAGAAAGAAGTAAATAATATTCAGCCAAATTTCTATTTGAAGTGGTACAGGCAACCAGTTATACATTTGAGCATAAGGTGTTGCAGGTGCGTAAAATTATAATAACGACGATGGAGATGACAAGAGTGGAAGAAATGTTTGAAAAAATACAAAAGAGTCAGGAAAATATGAATGATAAAATGGATCAAATATTACAAGAGATGGAAAAAATTAAAACCGAAAATACTGTGCTGAAAAAGCAGGTAACAGAGCAAGAAAAAAGATAGGAGCTATTAAAGAGGGAGATAAGAAAGAGAAACCTTGTAATAAAAGGGGTGAAAGAAGTTGAGAATGAAAAAGAGGAGCAAACAATGAAAAAAGTTGAATTAATAATGCCAAAAATTGAAGTTAAAATAAATGCTAATGAAGATGTGGGGGAGGTTATAAGGATCGGAAAGCAGAACGAGATTGGAACGAGACCAATTCTTATTAAAGGTACAAAAGAGGGGACCAGAACGAAGATATTTATGAAAACGAAAATGCTGAAAGGAACGAACATATGGATTGAGAAGGATCTACCCAAGAAGGTGCAAGAAGAACGGAAAATACTGGTAGGCAAAATGAAAGAGGCTAGGCGAAACGGAGTACAGGCGTTTATTAGGTACAACAAAATCATAATAGAGAGCACGACAGCTGCGACGGAAAGGCTTCGGCCTGCCAGACTAACGCGCGGCGGGCCCTGGGTTCGACTCCCAGGTCAAAATAACGGCAAACATCGAGTGCTCTCCGGCCATCATACAAACACCTTTGGCGGTCGTAAAATACATTCTCCTTCTTCTAACGGGTCAGACTAGCCACCTGCCCGGGGTACGCCCAACATGGCTCATAGTACTACACGAAATGTGTAGTTAGAAACAGGCTAATAGCCTATATAAGAGTAGAACAAGAAGAAGAAGAAAATCATAATAGATAAGAGTGAGCAAAGAGGAGAATCTAACAGTGCGAAGCGTACAGTCCTGGAGAGATCACCTGACGGGGACTCCCTTGAAGAACAGTTACGAAAAATAACCTGAACGAGCTGGAGAAAAAACTAGTTAATAGATGGACATGAGGTTATAAGGATGACGAACATGGCAATGAAAAAGGTAATGAATTAAGGATAAGGAATAATGTAGAAAAGAATGGAAAATGGATGATGAGACTATGGAATGTACAAAGTATAAATGGGAAGGAGGAGGAACTTGATGATGAGTTTGAAAGGGCTAAAAGCGGGGGTGGCAGCTCTAAGACATAAAACCTGGTTCCATCATGTTAAAAATTGGAAAATTATATCTGAAAGATTGTTAAGAATTGATGTAGAGAAGGAAGAGAATGAGGTAAGGACAATATTAGTAGCTTATGGACCATCGGAAAATGAGGCTAAAGATGTGAAAGATATATTTTGGGAACAGATACAGGATGAGGTGGATAGTACAGATAATGTAATAATTGTCGGCGATTTTAATGAAAGAGTTGAAACAAGAAAAGAAAAAGATTCAAATAGGACCATTTGGGGAAAGTACAAAGAACACAAATGGGAAAAGAATAATTGATTTGTTTATCATGAATGATATGAGAGTATGTAATACGTTCTTTCAGCATAAGGAAGTACACCAATATACAAGAGCGAGGGATTTTAGAAACGAGCAATCGATTATAGATTTGGTTTTAGTGCATAATAAGTATAGTAATGAGATAATGAATGTGAGGGTGAAGAGAGGTTATGAGATTGGATCAGACCACTCTCTTGTGGAAATAAAGATGAAAAATTGGAAATAACATGGAGCATGTAAAAGTAAAAAGAATGATGAGGATAGGTACAAACAAGAGAGTATTAAAGTATACAAATTACAATTTGCAAATGTCAAGAAAGAATATTGCGAAAAACTGAATGGAAAGATTAGAAAACTAACTGGAGGGAGGAGTATAGTATAGAAATATTATGGAAGATTTTTAGGGAAATAGTATGGGAAACAGAAAAGGACATATGTGGTGTAACTAAGGGGAGAAAAATAAAAGCTACGGCATGGTGGAATGAAGACATAAAAATGGAAATCACAAAGAAAAAACATTTATGGAAAAAGTATTTAAATAACAAAAACAATAGTAACTATGAAGAGTACAAAGTACAAAGATATCGTGTAAAGGTGAAAATTAAAGAAGCTAAAATACGTCAATGGGAGGAATTTGGTGAAAGAATGGAAAGAGATAGTAATGGAAATGCTAAATTACTCCATAAAACATTGAAAATTTTAAGACAGACGGAATGAGAAGACCAATGGTATAAGGGATGCAAGTGGGAACTTATTATTAAATAATGCGCGAATTATGGAGAGATGGCAGGAACATTTTATGTAAATTTTAGGAGGGACACAAGAGAAAGAGAAAAATAAAATGAAGGACTATGATGATGAGATAACATTGGATGAAATCCGTAAAGCAATACAAAGGCTGAAGAATGGAAAAGCTGCAGGTCGTGATAATATCAAGGGGGGGTTGATTAAATATATTGAAGGAGAAGGACTCTTACTACTGCTTAAAATAATAAATTTATGTTGGAATAATGGACAAATACCTAGGAATTGGACCGTACCAACGATACTCCCAATATACAAGAAAGGAGATAGACAAATATGTTCTAATTATAGAGGAATATCACTGTTGCCAGTCGTCAGCAAATTATACGAAATAATATTAGAGAAGAGGCTGAGATAAAGTATAGAAAAAACGCTGGACGACAACCAGTGTGGTTTCAGGCCAGGTCGGGGTACAACGGATCTAATATTTACAATAAGACAGATAATAGAAAAAACCCTGCAATACAATAGCAAATTATTACTATGTTTCGTAGACCTGGAAAAGGCGTTTGACACTGCGCCCAGAGATAAAATATGGGAAGTGCTGGATCGGAGGAATTTAGGAAATAAGCTAATGCAAGCAATTAAAAGTATATATAGCTGCACGCGAAATTTTGTAAGAACCCACAATGAATCATCAAATGAGTTCATAACCAGAAATGGTGTGAGACAGGGGAGTTTTGAGCCCATTGCTGTTTGTTGTCCTAATGGATGAAATAGCTCGGAAGTGCAAGGAAATTGTAAAGAAAACCAGAGTGGGAGTATATAAGGTACAGCAGATCCTCATGTCAGAGATGATATATGCGGATGATCTTGTGATAGTGGCTAGGGCGGAAA
This sequence comes from Sinelater perroti, assembly GCA_036346155.1. Lineage (NCBI taxonomy): Eukaryota > Metazoa > Arthropoda > Insecta > Coleoptera > Elateridae > Sinelater > Sinelater perroti. The sequence goes on from JARFIY010000276.1 coordinate 4,240,872, forward strand.
GAGACATGCAACTAAATGTAAATATCTGGAATGAAAATTTTAAAGAATTTGGAATGAAGGTGAACAGTGCGAAAACGGAGCTACTAGTGATAACAAAGGAGCATGTGTATGTTGGCATCAGTATGAATCATGACATTATAAAGCAAGTATTAGACTTTAAATATTTGGGGTCGAAAATAAATGAGAGGGGGGAGCTGGAGCCGGAAATTGAAAGCAGAGTAGCCAGTGCATCGAGATTATTCTATGCCTTGAACAACAGTTTTATTAGGAAAAGAGAAGTGAGCCTCAAAACAAAAATTAGAATATTTAAAACGATATATGAGCCGGTGCTGTTGTATGGTGGAGAAACATGGTTATTAAATGCGCGAAACAGAAGCAAAATACAAGCGTACGAGATGCGTTACTTACGTGCGGCAATTGGAGTAACTAGATGTGATCGCATTAGAAATGAACTAATTCGTGAACAGTGTAACGTCAACCCGAGATTAGAAAGACTTGAAGGGATGCGGCTAAGGTGGTTTGGGCATATGGTGAGGATGAAGGATAATAGGAAGGAAAAGAGTGCGTGGAAAATGGGAAATGATGGAAAATGAAATAGAGGAAGACCAACCAAGACCTGGAACGATGAAATTGGGGGAATATTGGCAAAGAAAAATATGAAGTGGAAAGAAGCAGAAAGGATGGCACAGGATCGTAAGGAGTGGAAACGGCTAGTGATGTAGTTCACGTCGACACCGTAAGGTAGAAGAGGAAAGGATTGTGTATGTATGTAATAATTTTAAAAATAAAGGTAACCGAAATTTTCATAACGCTTCTCTGGAAAGTATTGTATAATGCAGTTACGACACTGCTTTTGGGGCTACAAATTTATTTTAAAAAAAGATCAACTCAAATTATTTTATTATCGCTTATTAAAAGTTCCTTCCTCCCCTAGCTACGCTCTGGCTTAGTGTTGTCAAAGTGTTGATTTTTCCAAAATTTACCAATTTTTTTGACATTTTAGCATGCATGTGAAATTTTACTAAATTTTCTGGGTATAGTCTCTAGTACTAAAATAAGTTTTAAGCTGCGTAGGTTTAACAAAACTTGACTAGTTGACTTAAAAAAAGTTCCAAAGATTTAATTTTTGCCACTTTTAAGAGGTAAAACTACTCTAGACTCTCCAAAAATGCGTTTTTTGGTATTTTTTGGATAAAAGGAAACAAACTGTTGTAGTATGTTATTAGCCATATATTGAAGTGTTAAAAACATTTTGTTGAAAGCTCTTTCAAAATGGCGGCTCTGGAGCCATTCTCCCAAGGAAGGTCGGCGTTGAGTCGCTTCGCGGCACGCACCAGAACTGGTGCAAATTTGAATTTGGGGCAACATAGAAAATGTCTTCTTAATCTACATGAGTATAGCTAGAGAGACACATAGGGAATTTTAAAATATTGATTTTTGTGTAATTCGCAAGTATTTGAAGTTAGGTGACCGATTTTTAACGGAAAAAAGGCAGTTATTTGTTTATAAAAAAAATTTTTAATTAATTTATCGAAAATTCTTTAAGTGTTTCTTTTCGAAATGTTTAAAAGATGTGGTTAAAATTTCAAATGGAAATATTAATAATTGATTGAGTTATGGTGCGTGCCGTTTTGAAAAATGGCCTCGTACACTTCTTTGCCTTCCATTTTTTCTTGTAAGAACTTTCACTTTCAAAAAAAAACGGTTTTACACACAAAAACTTCTATTACGAGCTAATAAGGAATATTCTTCACGATATTTCAAGGAAAAACATTTTTTAATATAAAAATTTTTGCTACATATTCTAGAAGATTCGCAGTATCTTTTAAGCTAAAAAATCGATTTTTTTAAAAATTCTAGAGTGGTGTTACCTATTAAAGCTCAATAATTTTGTGCGTGAAATTAGGGAAACTGAGCTTCACCTTTTAAAATTATTTATGTGTCTTACTAATAAGAAAATTATAAACGCTATAGTCAAATATCTTCCCTAAATTGGTGATCTATTGCAGAATCACCCTTATAACAAACAGAGAGTAGATCTTATAACAAATGTCGGCTTTTCCTAGGATTGATTGCATTTGCTGCTTTACTTTACCTAGATCAGGGCGAACCGCCTACGTTATAAGGCTAAGCAAATTTTACGGCTCGGCAATAACGCAGCATGTTTTCAGGTCCTAGTGCTCGCAATTTTCCGCTTTCGGGTTCGATATACAAATGAAAGCCAAACGCGTTCGAACCCAGCGGAAGGGCTCTGACGTTTTTTATTGCTCTTACTATTGTGGTAACCTCTTTGAATTTTGATGAGTGTGCAATGGCCGCTGCGAGTACGCAAACCTGCTTATCAAGTTTGATTTTGGAAGCTATTACACTGGATAAAAGTTACTTAAATGTTTTATTGACACGTGCCTTAATATTTATTTAGCTTAACTTGTATAAAAAAATATTACAAAATAAATTATGATGACACAAAATTAAAAATAAAATGTAACAAAGTTTTAATGCCTAACTGTTTTTTATCTTCACTGATGGATATTCTAATCTGTTAATCAGGAAAACTAAAAATTATAACAAATAAGAAAACAATTACAACAAATTCTTATTTGTATAAATATTAATAGCTTTCTAAAAAAATTATGGATTAGGTAATAAAATATGAAAAAGCATTAGAAGGATTCAAGATGCAAAATAAAAACATAATAAGTGTATGCTACTCTGATGATGCTACCCTTGTAGCAGAAAACGAAGACCAGCTCTAACAAAGACTGCGGAGATGTAAGGAAAAAATATAATATAAGGATATCAGCGCAAAAAATTAAATGTATGACAATAAGCAAGCAACAAGCCTGTAATATCTACATTACAAATTTAAGACAAAATTGTACAACAACTATCCTCTTTTAAATACCTAGGACTTAATATATTCAGCTATGGATACCTCAAATAGAAAGTAATACACAAATTAATAAGGCGGCTAAGACATCTGGAGCATTAAATACCATAATATGGCATAACACATAGAAGGGGACACGAAAAAAACTAGACAAATGATAGAAACGGTTACAGATGAAGACTCCAAAAGAGATATGAAAAACACGAAGAGAGGATATAAAGTGTGAATGCAACGCACAATCAGTAAGTGAATGGATTTCGGATACAAAATAGAATGGAACAACCACATTCAAAGAATGAATTGAGACCGATTAGTCCGGATAGCCAGAGCTAAATCGCCAGTAGAAAAACGATTACCTGGAAGATGAAGAAGGTGGAGAGAGTTACTGTAATAATGGGGAAGCACAGGAGTAATTTTATAATAAGAGGAAGAAGAAAATGAAAAAACTTTCTAAAAACATCGTAGAAAAAATAGCGTTAAGCAAATAGATTATCAAGCAGAAATTATTGTAAGCCATAGAAAATATCAAAGAGTTGAAGATAAAGATATATTTTGTTAAAGAATGTGGGAATAAATTAAATAATACTGTAAACTAACTTTATTTTACTGGGTACACCCTAACAAAATGTAGCGGCTGAAGAAGTAAAAAAAAACTAAATCTAAACCTACATTTTGAGTATTCTGAATTTAAATCTTTTTCCATGATAAATTTAGAGCGAAGAATATAAAGTGCCTTTGATTGTAGATACAGTGAAAACCCAAGAGAAGGCACTAATTTATATGTTTGCCGCTTAAATCTTGTTTGTCTGGTAATATGGTAGTGCATGATGTTGGATGAAGCTCTTAATTATAGGTGTATAAATAAGTTCTCAGCTTTTTTCTGCAAAATTAAAGTTTTATTTAAAAACAAACAAAAAAAGCTTAAGTATCAAAGTATTCTCCATTGGCACCGATGACCTTTTGCCATCTTTCGGGCAGCTTGCGAATTCCCTGTTGATAGAAGCTCACCGCCTTCGAGACAATAAAGTTGTCGATGCATTTTCGGAGTTCTTCTGTTTTGAAGTGCGCATCAGCCAAGTGATGCTGTAACGACCGAAATAAATGATAATCGGAAGGGGCCATGTCTAATTTATTTTTAAAAACTATATTATCTCTCCTTTATGGTTGTTTTCGGGTTGGTTTTGAAAGTTTGGATTGTGCGTTTTCCTCTTGTTTTCGATAAGTTTTCATATATTTGACATCCTTTATAAGTGCATGGTGATTTATGTCGCATAAGGCGTAATGTGTAGGAACGTTGAGAGGTTTTTTGCATGAAGATGTAATATGTCTGCCTACACATTTAATACACACGAATGGCTTCGTACTCATAATAATTGCATTTTAAACATGCCTTGGGTGTTGTTTTATGTCGTGCAATATATGATTGTGTTCTATTTTCTTTTTTCTTCAGTAGGTATTGAATAAATAAGCTTCCTGGTTATCATCCTATATATTCTGCTGTGCTTTATATATATATATATATATAATGTATTATTTTTTACATCTAAGAATTTTATTAATTTGCCATAAGTTTTATTTGACACTGGTTTCGTTAGATGAAATTATACTGTTTATTTGCGCCTTTTCTTTCATTGGAGGTGAGTTATAGCTGTGAGTCTTTGTTGTTAAGTTTCTCATACCTAATTGCATATTTATATAAAGTTAATTTCTTAGTTTATCTAGAGAACGGTGTAATCTTTTGCGTTTTATCGCTTACCAAGTGTGCTCATTTGCGGTGTCGATTTCTTAGTTTGCATCATATGGTTCTACTGCTTGCGCTGTGTTACTATGCAAACAAATACTATATAAACACATATTTTTGTGCAATGCGCCCAATTCGTATGTGAAAATAGTCTATAATGCCACAATGCTATCAGATGGTGTTATGGAAACTAGCATTAGAAAAGGTAATGAGTTATTCGCGCAGTGCTCTTAGTGCAATTGTACACAAAGCAAAAAACATTGGAAGCACACCATTACGGGCAGTAATCGTCGGCTTGGTTTCTTCACAAGGAGGAAGTCACTGTCTTATATATCTAATAGCCATATATAAGAACATAGCGTCAATTTGTAGAATTATTTTTCTAAATAGGAGAGCAAATATTATGGTGAGAAAGACAAGAGCAGTAGGTGTCTGGTAAATTCCCGTAGGGCGTCCCCTAACATAATAATATGTAGTTATATATGTAATTTTATACTGTTACTACCCTGGAAGTTTTCAGGTACACGCTGGTGTCTCACGTTCCATATTTTTCAGATCGCTTTGAGAGGCTACGCTTTGACGCAATAAAACTAAAGGTTTTGCAATTACGAGAAGTGGTTCTGCCGATGTGATCGATCTAACAAAACAAATATATCTGAAAGATGCTGTGATCTTAAAATAACTGTTCGGAAGTTGTTGCTTTCAGAAAGGATATTATCTTAGACGTCGCCTATATTCCACCCAGGAATGCAGTTTAAGCTTAGGAAGAATACTGTTTTAATGTGTGCATAAATAGTTTGTAAAAACGAGGACACATCAATTATCTCGGTATATTGAATAATGCGGATTTAGATAAATGCACTCTTATTGCAATTGATAGTTTCGTATTCTAAAACTTACATTAAGGCCACAAAATAGGTAATAATATTTGTTTAAATTTTTAGTTTATTATTGGTTTTAAAGTGTGGTAGTAAGGCTCTAACGCCCCGCGTGGGAGCACGGCCTGCAAACTAAGAGGTTAAGGCTCTCATATGTCCGACTTTACTGCTCAGTCGTCGCGCACCAAGTCTGATGCTGGGCGATGTGGTAAGCACCACGTTTTAGACGACCGCCATTTAATACCCCTTGCTCGCGTGGGCACACGTACTCAATTATTTTTAGTGATTGAGTAGGCCACCCGCCAAGCACCAGAAAGCTCTGGGAATGGAACTCGGGTCTGTCTGCATCGCAGTCCGCGCCTCAACCGCTTAGACCACTCTGGCGATGGTTTGAAGGAGTAGTTTAGTTAATTATATGTAATTAAAATATGATCCACTACATCTACTAATATCATGTACATTTAAAGAATATATGGACATTATTATTATGATGGTAAAGATGCAGAATTTTTATGTCTTGAGCGTCATTTGTCAGTAATATATATTTAACGATGTATAAAATATTTGTTTATAAATTAATTAGAAATTAAAATTGTCTTTTTAATTTATACTATAAAAACGGTGTTTTTGCTGTAGTAGTACTAATACGACTTGCATAATTTAAACTTGCGATTTCTCGAAAAAGCCCGATACGTGCATCATCTCCGAATAGCATTTGGCACTTCTATAACAATACTTCGCTCTTGCAAAATCTCAGCAAAAACAGTGACCCGAAGGGTCCCTGCTCTCGTTGTTAGTGAAAAATTTTACAGACTTTTCAATGTTGAAACCTGAGAAACGGCCAAATGAACTAAACTCATACAGTCCTGTAAGTGGTCTCCCAATTGCGTCCAAAGTTTTTGAACAGCTATTAGTGATAAGGCTCTCCTCAACTCTTGAGAATAACGATTTAGTACCTAAGCACCGGTTCGGGTTTTGACGAATGAGCACAACTTAACAGATTCATTGGCTTGCACAAACAAGTACTAAAGCTTTTGAAAATAAGCAGTTTTGTTTAGCAGTTTTTCCCAATATCAGGCGTTAGATAAAATTTGGCATATCGAACTCCTCTACAAATTACGTTTCCTTTTTCCGCTGATCTATTCTCTCACTCTCAAATTTTATTTAGATAAGACACTCTTTTGCGTTAAATATGAAACTGAACATACCGACCTATTCTACATCAAAGCTGGAGTACCCCGAGGTAGCGTTCTTGGACCATTCTATATTTTCTGGACATTGCAGACCTGCCAACTATACCGAAATTCTTCACGGCAACCTTTGCAGGCCATACTCTAGTCTTGACTTGTAATACTCGATTCTGTCGTTGCTTTTTAGAAACTACAACTTAATTGAATAATACTTCAACAATGGCTAAACAAATAGTCTATTAAAGCTAACGAATCCAAATGTGCACACAAAACTTTTACCAAATGACATGTCATCCAGTCCATTTAATTAATAGCGAAAGCTAAGTATTCTCGATTGTATCTTGAGAGACGAATTACCTGGCGCACATAAATGTTTTTAAAGGAGAAATAATTACAATTGACTTTTTTTAAAGTTAGTGTATAGTACTGAGATCTAAACTCCTGTTATACGCAAAAATAGTTAAATTAATATTGATACGTTAGAACGCTTATAAGTGTTGTGCATGATTGTGGTTCGTGCTAAATATAATTATCTTGCGAGACCTCGAGATGTCAAGAGTGAAAGACGAAGTAGTCTAGATAATTAAAGTGTTGATTTTTGAGCAGTGTCTCGAATACATTTCCTAATGGTTTATTATAAGATTCTAGTAAAATATATGGCTAATAGGTTATTTAAAATAAAGAAAAATATATAAGCCTAAGAAGTTAATAATAAAATATTATATAAAGATAAAACTTTTATAGTTGAGGATTTTGATATAAATCAAATGTTGATTTTCATTTAAATTCCTCCATTCGCTTCTACAATTTTTACTTTTTTATAATTTTGGCATCTATTAGTTTATCAGATTTTCATTATTAGAGAATTTGCTATTATTCTGTAACACATCCCTTATTTAAGTTTTTTTTTAGTTACTCTGTAAATGTAAGTTAGAGTTTTCTACGAAATAATGTTACTAAAATATACCACTTACTCTTTTCATAATTGCACTTTTTTAGGAATAACAATTTTGCCTATTCACCTACTTTTCATATTTACAATCAGTTCATGATAATAAAAATAATAATTATTAAATTTATTCAGTACGTAATATTACATAATGTGCTCTTAATCCATGTTTGTGAGATAGGAAATACCACCCCAAGCTTTTTTAAAGTTTGATCAAGTATTCTACTACAAAAGAGATATCGAATTTTAAAAATATGTATTTTAAAAAATATTATAGTTATAATATTAAATAATACAAAAAAATAAATTAAAAATGTCTAAATTTTTATTTATCCCATCACATCGTCACGACACACGTCTAAACGGTAGTCTAGTTCGGTCTAAACACTTTGTAGTGTATTTCTATTGCTCCTCACAGTAGCAGTAATGCGATTTTAAAGTTAATTAAATGTTGTTAGCATTGGTGGCACGTAATTGAGATCTTTAATGTACCTAAAAGGAAAAAAATCGTTATCCTTAAGATCGGGAAACCTGGGGGGGCAGTCGAAGAATACCAAATCCTCTCTAACACATTGCTCAATCTAGCAGTGAAGAAGTTCCTTATTTGGATAGTTAAACACTTCACCATATCAATAGGATGAAGACCTCTCTTGTTGGAATATAGAAACAGTCACAAGTGTTATTACAGTTGCAAAATATTTAGGTATGCTATATCCACCACAGCCTTTTCACTGAATAAAATTGGCCAGTACATTTATATTTTGGAGACTACACAATAGACTGAATACTGTGGTGACCTAGTGCTCTCTTTTATACAGTCTTTAAAAGCACGTTGCGCCATAATCATCGATAAACTCTTCGCATACTCTAAGTATTTAGCAATGCACAGACATTTAAAACAAAGTTTGTAAGCCTATATTTTAAGCTTTGGCGTTTTATTTTTATTTTCATGTATTATTAAATATTATATCTAAAATACATTGTAAAATATATTTTTTTAGAATCCAATGATTCCTTTGTAATAATCTTTTATTTAAAATGGATCATGTAGGTATTGAATTAAGAGTCCAGCTTAACTACAATTCAAATGTTAGTGTACTTATTGCATTTATTTTAAGAATGAAGTATAATATTAATATTATTATATAATAATAATAATTCTGAAGAAAATGGCAAATATACGCGCCCTTGGAGAGGGTTAAATATTAACTGACACTGAGATGCTCAAATATAGCGGAACACTTATACTAAATATATTAAAAAGCTATATGATAAATGTGTTACTGAACAAAAGATACCGGATAAGTGGCACAACGCTTTGATGGTTTAATATTTAAGAAAGAAAACCAGGAAAAGTTGGAAAATTAGTCGCATGTCGATAGTCTACAAAAATCATCACAGAAAAAGACAAATTGGATAAATATCAGCCAAGAGAGCAAGCAGTATTTCGTAAAGGTTACAGTACACTTGACCACCTTTAAGTTACAAGAACATTAATAGAGAAAGCAAATGAATATTACATTACGTTGTGGATAGCTTTCATAGACTATAAAAAAGCGATCAACTCTCTGGAGTATTGGGCAGTCCTAAACGCACTGGGTACCTGTAGAATAGATCATAGATAAACTAATATTATAAAGCACATATACAAAAAAGTCAAATTTTAAGTAGAGTTGAAGGAACGAACTAACAAAATTAAAATGAACAAAGGAGTGAGATAAGGAGACTCAATATCACCGAAATTGTATACGTTGGCAATGGCAAACATGTTAAACCATCTACGTTTTGCCGAAAAAATTGTGATATTCAATTAAAGTAAAAAAGAACCACAAACAATAAACGGTAAGTTAAAAGAAATATATGACCAACATATACCCCCCGTATTAACATACGAAACGAAGACATGAGCAATGTATAAGGGCACAATTGAACGATTACAAAAAAAGCAAAGATTAATGGAAAGACGTATGTTCAATGTAACCCTAAAAGTCCGTATTCCAAACACAAAGGTCAGAAAAAGATCACAAGTAACAGACATAATCCATCATATATGCTCATTGAGATTCAATTGGGCTGGTCACATCGACAAAATGCAAAATAACCGGTGGACTAAACGAACTGTTGAATAGGAACCGCGCCAACATAGCAGAAGCATGGGACGCCCACAGACTGGGTAGACTGATGGTATCAAAAAGCTAGCAGGCCACGACTGGATGAGAAAAGCAAAAAACTGATTGAAATGGAAAAAGCCTGGAGAGGCTTACAGCCGACGATGGATGGAATAGCTGAGAAGAATAATAATGATCATCCGTTTTCTCCCCTTGCGTCATGAAACGCCCATCGAAAATCATAGTCAATTGAGTGAAACTTGTGGTAAAGCCGTTATGGATGTTAAAAATGTGCGTTTGTAGATGCAAAAGTTTAAATAAGTTTGAGAGTTGTGTGACAATGAACTGAAGCAACCTCGATTACGAACAAGCCGGACCGAAACCATAATACGCGAATGGAGCAAGTTATTATAGAAGACCGTCGATTAGGTGTGCGTGATATCGCCTTTAAACTTTAGATTTCCGTAGAATCTGTAGAGCCCATTTTGCATGATGACCTGAAAATGCGGAAAGTTTCTTTAAAATTGGTCCCACAAATGGTTACCGACGAACACAAGGCTACACGGGCGACAATGTCTCGGAACATGTAGACACGTAACGCCGTTATGAATTTCCGCCCATGAAGGACATTCTCCGTTGTTGTATCAGTGATTTTCCAATGGGCAAAATACACCTATAAAGAAGTGTTTTCAGCAGTCATAATATCATGACGACGATGTTGTAAAAAATGTGAATGTCTAGACGGAGATTACGTTGAGAAGTAACAAAAATGTTCTAGGTTTCTTGGGTATAAATTTTTTTAGAAAAAAAAATTAAAGACCTTAGAATTGGAATGCACCTTGTATTATTGTCCAACTGGTTGTGGTTTCATAAATGCATCAGTTTCTTTGAAAAAAATTCAATTATTTTAACGATATTTATTTAAAGAGCAAGATTTTTATATCCCCTTAAAAAAATTTTTATTTACACTCTACAATTAGTGTGTCTTTGAGCTTTAAATATGTTTTATCAATTTATTTTATTGCAAAAATTAAGTGAAATAAAACTGATTATTGGGTTTTGGTGTATCTTTCGTTTTAATGCAATTGTTCGCGCAAATCTCATTATATTTATTTTTTGAAATTTTAAATTAGAGCCAGCTATAATTTGATTCACTCTCATATATGTGAAATCTGTTTTATCGGCCCAATTGACTGCAAGCACGCGTGGCGATTAAGGCCCCGATGTAGGCCGCGAGCCGCGCTCCTGCAATTGGCTTTTAGCAGTTGCTTTGGCACGTTGATTTCGTTTAGTTCGCGCGACATTAAGCCTTTGCTTTATTCATTTTAAACTGGCCATTTCAATTACATTAAGTTCACGCGACTTTATACTTTTGCTTTATTAAAACCTGCATTTCGCATTTTTGTTCGCGGCATTACGCATTTGCCTTTGTTCGCGCTTTTGCATTTGGCATTCTTTCGCTGTGCTCTCCCCGACAAATTATCAGCTCGACGAGGAAACCTTTACACCAGGAAGACGCCCCCGTTTCGTCTGCTGTGAAGATTGGGGTAACTTGTCCTAATTTTTATCTATATCCTTCTCCTTTAGTTCTGGAAGCTCTAGGACCAACAGCAGGGAACCGATATCTGCGGGTAGCGCCGTTTCCACAGGTTAGTGTTTTTAATGTTAGTTGTTTGAAGTTCAAAATTCAAAATTCAAAATTACCTATACAGTCCACTTATTCCGGCCGCACCAGCAATTTTGTGGTTAAGTCTTAATTATATTAAATGTAACCAAAATTGAAGAGGGGTGTTTGGACAACTTCCCTTGCCTGTTTTGGTATTATCCAATTTTAATTCAAATTAAGTTCAGCAATATTTAATATTATCTACGAGGCAACCCACATAATTTAATGGTCGCTTTGGCAAGGTTTGGGAGCCATTGAGAAACATTTGGATACAGGAAGCTAATTATTTTCCGGGGTTGCCAATGAAGAAACTATTCGGGGATGTGAAAACCAGCAGCTTCCGTCGGAAACATTTAACTATCAACTAAACTTGGGCGATATCTCGTGCGACAGGAGGATTTGAAACTTCGCTCTGACCTAAAATGTTCGCAAACCTTCCGGTAAGCTCGGCGATACGGTAAAAAGTGCCTGCTTAGGCATAACAGCGCAAGCGAATTTGTGTCGTAACGGAGCGTTTTAGAAGATTCTGATCCAGAAAGGTAATAAATTAGGCGGATCCTAAAAGATAAAAGTTCTGAATTGAGTAATATCAAAAATATTTCTTCTAGCAAGAAGTTTTTATTTTAAATATTAACAATATTATTGAGTAGTTTTTATTGTTATACTATCTTATTATAGAATTTGCCTATGTATCGCAAGATTTCACAAAATTGTTTGCATTGTATCTTATTTGGAAACCAGGTTAATGGTAAAGACGGTGGGTATTAATTATTTTTATTTTATATATTAAAATTTCTTTTAATAAAAACTTATAAATGTATTGTGAAGGTTATATAGAAACCAATATATACTTTTTAATTATACATATTTATTATGTGTGAGCTAATGTGTTTCTTTAAGAGCAATAACGCTTTTGTAATGATACGATAAAACCCTCTTTCAGTATCGAGATCTTTAGCCTCCTGCTGATCATTTTCTATTTATTTCTCTTAGCATACTTCAAGTGGGGTTTATAATAAAGTAATTATATAAGTTTCAATTCGATTATAATATTTTCTGTTTCTGACTTAGATGACGCTATTGACAAAGGATATGTGCATATGAAAAGCTGGTTGAACACATATTAAGGTATATTAATCAACATCCGCAGAATGATGTTCGATACTGCCAGATCCGTATAATCTATTCACTCAACAAATCGAAGAGGTCTTCAAACTTCTTTGCATCAAAAACTTCTGATTAGAAAATCACCCGGTCATGACACAGTACCAAATATAGTTCTTAAAAATTTGAACCCGTGAGGGGTAACTAGTCCCCCATCGGGCGCCTCCCCAGGTGGCGGATAGGGGAATGCTCACCAGATATGGCGGGTACCGGAGAAATAAAATACCCGGGGCGGACTAAAACTAGTAGGTATTGGGAAGCAGCAAGTACCACAACTGGACTAAGGCGGAAGAGATGGACTCTGGAACGGCTTACCCCCAGATAGTCATAGGCGACGGCCACATAATGGCCCTACCGGTTATGATACTGCGATGAGGAAGGCAACGGAAAACCGCCTCATTACTTATTTCCTAGTACAGTCATCATGGCTGAGAACATACAAACCACGGCCCTCAGTCCCCGGCAGACCTTCAATGGTCAGAGGGTGCGAAGAATCCCCGGGTCAGCTATGAAAATTGCAACATGGAATGTGCGAAATATATTTGGAGCAGGAAGACTGCAAAATGTAACCAAAGAGATGAATCGACTACAGCTAGACATTATCGGAATTAGTGAAGTACGGTGGCCAGGAGCTGGTAAAATAAAAACAGATAATGGAGTAATGTACTACTCAGGCAGTAATGAAGCAAAACACCAACATGGAGTCGGAATAATAGTCACCAAAGAAACTAACAAAAGCGTCACTAGTTTCACACCACTATCTATCTGAAAGAGCAATGTTAATACAACTATGTACCACAGTAGGTAAAATAAATATAATCCAAGTTTATGCACCTACCAATGAGAAAAACGCGGATGAAGTAGAAGAATTTTATGAACAAATAGACACCATTCTATCCCTAACCAAAAAGAGCGATGTGACATTAATAATAGGAGACTTTAATGCCAAAATTGGAAAAGGAAGAAGTGGAGAACATGTAGGAGAGTTCGGTCTTGGAATGCGAAATGAAAGGGGTGATAGACTGATCCAATTTTGCCAAGAAAGAGAATTTATATTAGCCAACACATTTTTTAAACTGCCAGATAGAAGATTATGGACTTGGAAATCACCACAAGACACACCACAGAATATTTGCCGAAATCAAATTGACTATGTTTTAATTAGAAAACGATACAGAAATAGTATAAAGTCGCCAAAAACATATCCAGGGACAGCGTCTGATCACAATCCTGTTGTCATAAAAATGCATATAAAACATAAGAAGACAAAAATAACAAAGAAGACAAGTAGAATAGAAGCGCAACACCTGAAGGAACAAAACATAAGAACACAAGTTAAAAATGAAATAAATAACAATTTAAATAACATGGGAAGACACTCCTTGGATAACAACGACAACATAGACTCAAGATGGCATACCATAAGAGATGCGATAATGAAACCAGCGAAAGAAATACTCACCGAAAGAAAACCAACAAAGAAAAAAAGATGGATGACAGACGAAATCTTAGAGCTGATGGAAGAGAGAAGAAAAAGTAAGATAAAAGAGGACGGCAAATACAGTGAAATCCACAAATTGATAAGGAAAACAATTAAAACGGAAAAAGAAAATTGGATGAAACAAGAATGTGAAGAAATAGAAAAGGCACAACAGAAACACGATATGTTTAACGTACACAGAAAGATCAAAGATGTCACAGGTACATACAAGAAGAGACAATCAAACATTTTAAAAGACAAACAAGGAATAATTATACTAGATGTAAAACAGAAAATAGAAAGATGGAAAGAATATATTGAAGAACTATTCGCCGATGACAGAAAGGAAGACTATAAAACTATTGAAGGAGAACATGGCCCCAAAATAACAAAAGAAGAAGTCATTAAAGCATTTGAAACATCAAAATTCGGTAAAGCAACTGGACCAGACGAAGTTCCAATTGAACTAATTAAACTAATAGACGACGAACAAGTAAATATTCTTGTAGATTTATACAACACCATATACTCAACTGGTATAATACCGAAAGAATGGCTGAATTCAACGTTTATTACAATATCAAAGAAAAACAACGCAAAGGAATGTTATGAACATAGAACGATAAGCTTAATGAGCCACACGCTCAAAGCCTTTCTAAAGATCATACACGCAAGAATATATAAAAAACTAGAAGTAGATATTAGTGAGACACAGTTTGGCTTTAGAATTCGTTTTGGAACAAGAGAAGCATTGTTCACACTAAACATACTAATACAGAGATGCAGAGATATTAATAAAGAAGTATACGCATGCTTCATAAACTACGAAAAAGCGTTCGATAAAGTTAGACACGATAAACTAATGAAACTCCTAAAACAAAAGAACATAGACGTAGAAGACATGCGGATAATTGCAAACTTATATTGGCAACAAAAAACAACAGTAAAAGTAGAAAATCAGCTGACATAAGAAATAAAAATACAGAGAGGAGTTCGGCAAGGTTGTATTCTTTCGCCCATGCTGTTCAACCTATACTCGGAAGCAATATTTCAAGAAGCACTAATGGAAGAAAACGGTGGTATAGTAGTAAACGGAAAGATAATTAACAACATACGTTATGCTGATGATACTGTACTTTTAGCAGATAATATTCCAGATTTACAGAGACTTATTGAACGGAGAAATGACATCAGCAGAAAATATGGTCTCCGAATGAATTTAAATAAAACTAAATACATGGCAATCACAAAAACACCAGTGAACATTCCTGACACTAGAATAGATAATGTGAGTATAGAGAGAGTAAACAAATATAAATACCTGGGAACATGGGTGAATGATAATTGGGAATACACAAATGAGATAAGGACACGTATTGAAATGGCTAGAGCCACGTTCGTAAAAATGAAACAAATTCTAACCAACAGGGATTTAAGCTTGGAAATACGGATGAGGACAACCAGATGCTATGTTTTCAGTGTTCTCTTATATGGAATGGAGGCATGGACCCTAAATAAAGAAATTAGCAGAAAAATAGAAGCATTCGAACTCTGGATATACCGGCGAATATCCTGGCTTAAAAACCTACGCCAGTGGTATGACTACACGTTAAGAGAATTGTTTAGAGCAGCAATGTCCAAAGTTAGAATAGCAATGATGATTGTCAACATCCGATAGGATACGGCACCTAAAGAAGAAAAATCTGAAAAAAATCCCTCGGCTTTTTTAGCCACTGTGTTCAACGCCTGACTTAGAATTGGTTACTTCCTCAATAAATGGAAACAAGCCAAAATAAAAGTATTTCCAAAATCGAAGAAAAATAAAACCATGGCTAATAATTACAGACCTATAAGTCTACTATCTACGATGTCTAAACTATTGGAGAAAATTATCCACCGACATCTCATTAAACTCTTAGACATCAATTACATCATTCCAGTAACCTAATATGGTTTCCGCAGTAACTACTCAACTACTCACTAATTATTAGCAATCATTATCATGGCTGAAGGTTTGAGAAACAAGGAATACACAATAATAGCCTTTTTCGACATAGCGCAGCCTTTAATAAAGTTTGGATCGAAGGCTTGATACATAAAATAATCAAAATAAATGCACTTGCACATCTTACTCGCATAATTTTATTTTTTCTTACTTCTAGAACATTTAAGGTTAAAATTAATGCCACATACTTGGAGTTTAATAATAACACAGCTGAAGTCCCACAAGGCTCAATTCTTGGTCCAATACTCTACAATATCTACACCTACAATGTTCTACATTTTATCCAAGCAGAATTAGCGGTGTACACAGATGATTTTTTTGGCGCATTTACTGGCACTGCAGCATCAAGGACTTATTGTGCCTACTAACATGCACTTTAAATTAGGACATCACACACACCTATGGGTTGAGCGAGATTCGAACTTGCCCGCGCCGGCTCGAGGGCAGAGGAATGATGATCTTGACCACCGAGCCACCGCCGCCACACGCAGTTAAAAACTCAAATATCAAACAAGCCATTAATGACTTCCAAAACGCAGTTGACAGTGGCGGATTAAACTTAACACATCTAAATGGCAAGCAAACGTTTTCACCTTACGACATCCTACTAACCTAACCGAACTAGAAGTCAACGGAGTCTTCATTCTATGGAATAATGCCGACGAAGCTGTTAAATACTTAGGTTGACAGAAAACTTACCTAGGGCTATCATCTTAATAAGAAACTTAATAAATCTCACACAAGGCTGAACCAACTATATATCTTAATAAATCGTAAATCCTCGTTAAAAATCATGTGTTCCGTTCTGTTATATAAATCGCTTATACGTCCAATTATAATGTACGGTTGTGTCTTTGGGTAACAACTTCAAAAACGCAGTTTAACAAAGTGCAAATAATGCAAAATAAGATTCTTGGCATAATACGTAATGCGAGCTGATTTGTTAGGAACGACTAAATTTATAAAGAATTACAAGTGTCACGCATTAATGACTATATCGATTTTACTGCCAAACAGTTTTTCACTAATGCGACAAAGTGTAAACGTGCAATAACTCATCGACTAAGTACTCTTTCAGCCTTAAGAAAACTGAAAAGACTAGTGCCGCTAGGTTTAACAATATCCAACGATTACGAGCCCGACGAATGGTTCGCTTAAATTTTGTGTACCTACAAATAACTGCTGGCTTTTTTTATTAACTTCATATAGTATTTCAGCCCTTTAATGTTATGTATTGTATACTTGTCACTAATGTAACATGTATGGCTAATCTAATAAATATAATTGTTTAAAAAAACGGTTTCTTTAAATGCTGAACGAAATTTCATAGATAACTAGTCATGTAAGGTCACATTAAAATATCCAAATTATTTAAAAAATATTAAGAACTCCTTTTAATTTCATAAAAAATCTGGTGTGAACATCACACGACTTTCCTTATCCTATTATTATATATTATACCGGGTCCATCGTCTCGGCCATGCGCTGCTCTCGTCCCGAAACTTGTTATTTTAAAAAAGGACGAGGCGCGAGTCCAACACTCGAAAGCTGATTAAAATAAACAGTACAAGACAATAATTGGCTCGTACTTAAAATTTTACTACGTCACTGAAAGTAACCGTGCGTGCTCGGCCGCACAGCCTTCCCCATTATCGCCTGCGTGCTCCCTCCTAGCGTCCAAGCGCTCTCCCTCCCCGTCTTCCCACAGTCGGTCCGGTAGCTCTCCGAGCGCGCTGTGATTGGTCCGTTTAATTAATTTTTAATCGGCTATAACTTATTTATTTGACCTCGGATCAAAAAATTTCATTGTAATTTTTTGTTCGTCTCGGTCTGATCTATCCGGTAATATAAATTTCCCGAAACATTTTATGAACACCCGGTATATTAAAAATCCTGACCTTCAACTTTTTTTCGAGTTCCTATTTTACCAACTTTTATTTTAAATTCATGTTTATCTCATGATAACAAATCATTTTTATTCTCATACATTTTTTGTATCTTCAACCGTTTAGATTTGCGATCGCTTTGCGACCGATTTTGCGACCTTGCGACCAAACGAGTATGCCGATTTTTACCAAAAGCTCCACACTGCGCCCCCTACCTACAAGTAACTTGTATACCGAATTTCAAGTCTCTAGCTCTTACGGTTCTCGAGACAGACACACACACACACACGAACCAATGGCCCAAACGAATTTTTTTTGATGTCCTGAGGCTATATTTCGTCCAGAAATGTGAAAAACTGGGTAGGTCAAATTTCCGCCGATTACATTACGTTCCTTATTATAGGATAAAGAAAGTAAAAAATGAAACTTATTTTGTCAGATGAGACTTAGTACTAATATTTTCAACACAAAAATATAAAACTCACAATTGTGTTTACCGTAAAGGTTAAGTTCACAAAGACCCTAATTAATTCGCTTCAATCTTGGCGAATTATGTCAAAAATATTGTCCCAGATAATTTTACAGAATAAAATAAAAGTCGCAACATTTATTTTGGTCTCGCAAATTCCTACATCCAAGTTTAAGACATCACACCATTTTTTTCATATATGTGGGCTGCACGATATCCATTGAGAAAAACTAACAGAAATAAACGTTTAATGTTGGAAGCTTTTCTAATGTTTTTAAAAATATTCTCTCTAACGGCTAATACATTGTTGTATGCGCTAAATCAAATTTTCATAGCATTTTTCCCAGAACGAATTAGGTTTTGAACTCATTAACCGCCTTCTTCGATGTCGGAAATCGTTGTCCACGCAATTTGTCCTGCATTTGTTTACCTCGGGCTGATATGGATAAATTTAAGATTTTTCACCTATGACGATGTTGTAAACGGTATTTGAAGCAGCACTTTTGAACGATTGTTGACTTAAACGGGATCCAACATGCACACAGCTTACACAATTAAATGTTTATTCAATATAGAATTTATGCTAGTCATACTGATGCCTAAAGATGCCTGATTTCTACTATAAGTTGCATGACGATCTTGCTTTATAAGTTCGTGCACAGCGTCATTGTTTACTGGCACTACAGCCAATTTTGGACGGCCTCCTTAAAATTCATCCGCAAACAACCACGACTAAATTTGTTAAACCAACGATATACAGTAACTCTGTGTGGGGTTTCATTACCAAAAGTCTAAATGAGTTGATCGACGCGCTGTTCTTGACATCGAAAGTTGGAAAAAGTCGTGGCACAAAAATGTTCACAAATTAATTCCATTTTTCAGCCAAGAAGAAATTTTTAACTTAATGAAAACAAGACAAATAGAGCCCGTATGACAAAGACGTTCTTAGTGCGTATGTCGTGAAAAATGTCAAAGTATATGATGAAAACATCTGGTCGTACTTAGCAGCTTCAGGGTTGCCAATTTGCAATAAATATCGCGTAGCCCACGTAACTAAATATTCAGCATCATTAAATGGCTTACAGATATATTTTCCAAGAAATGTTTATAAACGGATTGTTTATGGTGAGTAAAAATCTAGGGACAGTTTTTTCTATAGAGACTAGTATAATTGTTAAGGATTTTAGTTGGTCGTTGTCATTTTACAAGAAAGTATCAATTTCCTTTGAATCTAAAAAATAGTATCTTTGCGTATTGTAACTATGAATACTCATAAATTACGTAAAGATACATAACAATAATAGAAATAACAACACTGCCTGTGTGTGTATTGTAGTTACAAATAGTGCTACTAGGTTTTAGTTTAGTATTTTTTGCGTTAGTCCGTTAAGTAGCTATGTGTATCCCACAGAAACATCCATAAGAAACAAGAAAGTGTGTATTTTATTATTAGACAAAACTGTACAAAAGACCATTAATAAGCTGCGGTAAGCCTTTTAAAATTGTGCTTTAAGGTAATTATAAATTGGTGCTTTCCCCGCTTCAAAGGTACCAACATGTCAACTAAAGGTTTGCTTCGATCTAGGCGTCTTTCATTTAGTAGAAGTAAAGAAAACATTGAAAAAGTACAACAGACTATTAATAAAGATTTTGAAAAAAGCTATCGGCAATGTTTACCAGATGGCAAAAATGTGTAACTAGCAATGGAACATATTTTGAATAAACCAGTTTTTGTTATTCTTTAGAATTTAACGTGTTTTTTTTTGGAAAAAACCGCATTTCATACTTGTACACCTGGTAAAAGCTAATGAATTCGCAAGTAGGCACTTTGTTATCACCTACAAAAATGTATCCTGATAATGAACGCTTTAGACATAAATTAAAATAGAAAACTTGAAAATACTTTAACCTATACTACAAACACCCTTGCAATGAAACGGTATTCGAGTGGTTCCTAATGCTTGTAACGCACTATTTCAGGTTTCTATCAGTTTTTGTGCCATTGCATGTGCCTTCTCCGGTTTTGTATAAAAATAGGAAATTATTTTTTTTGATAACAAATGTGTACTTTTTAATGTCTTAAAAGTAAAAAAAATTGCTAACCGAGGTCTAAGTTTTCAAATTAACATTTTTTATTATCAGAATTTTTTGATAAGATCGTTCTATAATATATGTAATTAATTAATCTAAGTATATAAATGTCACGTAATATTTTATTACCCGATTTAAAATATTACTATATATACAAGGTTTTTCTTTGTGTTAGTGAAAATCGTAAAGAAGGCCTTTACCCAATCGAATTTGCGCACCATTAAGTTAGTTATAGATAAAATTCCTAAACAAAACTTTTAGTTACAAATTGACATTAGCGACAAAGTTGAAAAAGAAGAAAAACTACAAGTAGCAGAAGGCAATTCAAACTCTCTTAAAACTTTTAGTCTCATTATCTTACGGTCGTAGTTTGCGATAGAAACTCCAGTTACTAGAATTATTACTTATATTTTAGTTATAATATTTTATAGGAACAAAACAAATTTTATATATTAGTATATGAGTTATAAATATATCTATTATTATTAATAAATATTATAATACAATACAAGATATATAAAAAATATTACTATATGTAATATCAAAACCTGCACCACACTAACAAGGAACACTATCGAAGTATCTTTTACTAATTCTAATGAAACTTAGATATGTTGTAGAAGGCACAAAATAAAAGAAATGATTTCTTTTATCTGCCCATAAATACTTTAAAATGGTAAAATCCACCTGTGTAGGTCTCCCTAAGTTTTTTTCAGAATATCTCAAGTTTTATTTGGGATATCTTCACAAACCAAAATGGAAATTAATTGCTATTAAGAAACGAACAGAAACGTAGTACTTTCATCTCAGAAGGTTTTATTTCTTATTTTTTTATAAGGAAAAATTTATATTTTTTAATAAATTTTTATTCTAAAAATTACAAAATTTGTTATCGTTTCCAAAAATATTTTTTTGTGTAGTAGACTTTTTAGTGGAAAAATAGTACATTACAATAAACAGATACAGCTGTTTTGTCTTTATTACAAATAATTTTTCTAACCATAAATGTAGTGCATTATAGCGGTAGAATTTTAGTTCATGTCTGCTGGTTGTGTCCCCATGTATCACATAATTTTACATTCACCATACAACTTTTTAGTAGTAAAATAATTTTTTTCCTACATTCACATTCTCAAATTGGTTGTTTTACCCTTTTATTTTTATAAGAATAATTTTACAATGTGTTGCACATGATAACCACTCTTGTACCATAAGTATTTAAAAATATTTTAAAACGTGGAAATGAGAATTTCTTATGAATTACTTACTATAATTTAATTATATTGTTTCTTATATGTAAATTGCGATTTTCATCCATGAGCATGAGTGTCTAAAAAACGTTTAACAAAGTTTTTCCTTACAAGAACACCATAAATATCCAATAGTTGGGTATTTCCAGTGGTTCCTGTGAGTATTATTTTTAGATTCACTGTCTTATCAGGCGGTGTAGCTTCTTGAACAGCTATGCGACAGTATCCACTCTACGAATCAGTCAACAACATACTCCTAGATCCATCATTTAAAAAATAAATTTCTTTAATTCTATTCTAAAGTAATCTAAAAGTTTTATTTAAAATATATCTTTTATTATTAAAATTTTATATTTTTAAGAACGAACAAAACATGACGTTATCTGGTTTTCTAGATTTTGAAGCTGAAATATACATGTCTGTAGGTCTGAATGGAGAACAAAAAAGGGAGTGCTAATAATTTACTTTCAGCTGAAATTGTTGGTCACACTGTGTAGCTGCGGCTAGTTGAGGAGATATGTTAGATTGTACAAGAGGTTGCACTCGTTTTTCTCCTTAGACAGCTAGTGTCCGACCAGAATTCATCTCTAGTTAAAAATCACTAGAATTAAATTTATTCTCAGCACTTACTTTATTAATTAACTGTTTCACTTGTTTCTATGCAACTCTTCTGTATTTTCTGTAGTTCTCTTTGTGATCAATTTCTCAATATTTCGGGAAAAAATTCTATAAACTTGTTTAAATTAAGAAAGTCAATAATTGAAAGCTTTTAATCTTATATTCCCGTTTCCGATTAATTTTTGTGCATGCAAGGCCCACCTTAAATCATTGTCATGCACTATTAAACCAGAATCAATAACAGCTTTGAAATTATCGAAGGTATAATCGCAAATTTTTGGGATTTTTTCTCTGTATGTACCACTTTGATTAATTTGATAAACCCAACATCGTAACTGTCGCTTAAACAAGACTTTACTAAATTTGTGTTCAACAGTTTTTTTTCCCGATCATTCAATACTCTACAGCATTTTTTGTATTCAAAATTTACTGGTTCCTTATTGTTCATGCATAGATCTGTCGGTGGCTCAGATTTGACAAGAGGTAAATGTAAATCAATGTAGAATATGAGTATTAGGTTCTTTAAATTCTTCTAAATTTGTTTCCGGTATTATTTCTGCATTACTGGATGATATCATCAAATTTAAAAGTATCATTTGAACGTGACCTTTTATTTCAACTTCCTTAATAATGTAAGGACTTTCTTCGATATTAAGTGTTTGAAAGTACGCGAGCAGTAAACTAGTAATATTTATTGAATTAATTCCCATTTTGGACACTAAAAAATATAAAATATTTATATAAATAATTATATATATATAGAACAATATTTAAATAGCGTTATATTGTTCTCAACAAGTGAATAATAAAAGAACAGCAAATTTTCGACTATTTGTAATGTGTTATTACTATGTATAAATATTTTTTCTTTAAAAAGTCGGTCACTAGTAAGGGCGAATTAGTCCCCACGATTATCTGTCTATTAAAATTTTTTAAAATAACGTATAACTTGTCAATTTTGGTTTACTATACTTTTTATAAAAAATATTATTAAAAAATTCCAACCAATTTATAATTTTTAGAAGGAAAATTCAAAAAATAATAAGAATTGCTCTTATAAAATAAAGAATAAATTCTTCGAAGGTGAAACTACCCAGTTCTATTCCTTTCTTTAATAATAATTAACTTCCACTTCGTCTTGTGGAAATATCTCAAACAGAACTTGAGATATTTTGAAAAAAAACTGTTTTCAAGGAGCGAACTTTAAAGGTTGTTGTTAGCCTTTTATAGTACATATGAGCAGCTAAAAAATAGGCGTCTCTTAGTTTTTGCTTCCTACAACATATCTGAATTTTATTAAAATTGGTGACGAACACTTCGATAGTGTTTCTTGTAAATTTTAAAGGTTTACATTAAATTATGACATTCAAAAAAATACATATTAAAATATTTGTTCAAAGATGGTATACGAAATATAAAACTTATTAAAAAATGTTTTTTAAATGAAGGTAAATTTGTTTTTAGGATAATCTTAAGAATCATATGTGTCACATTATAGTGACAATTAATATTTGGAATCTAAGAAAGAAGTTTGTTTACATATTTTTGTGAGTTTTATAAGCTTGATAAAACTAACTAAATTTTTCTCATAATTACAAGTAATATTTATCTACATAAAATTTAATCTCTACTTCCAAAATGTGTCTACAAATGTCATAGAAGACAATTTATGAGATAAGTAATCCAAAATAGCAAATAAATATATAGTTGATGTGAAGGCGAAATATTAATAAAATTAGTAACGTTGGCAACTTTTTTAAACTAATTAAAAAAAATTAAATGCCACTATTTTTTCTTTTTAATTGCGCTTTTATAGAACAAGAAAGTTTTTTACGCCTTCCTCTCGTAAAAAATATTTAGGTAAAGTAAACAATTTTTGTTAGTTTTTTGATGTGTAACGTAATAATCATCATTTTCTAGAAGTGCAAGGCGACCATAATGTAATTTGTAGCCGATGAGAACGGGCCGTAATGTCTATGCGTAAATGAGGACGACTTCACTGGCTAAGTGAGTTGGAAGTTGGGGATCAGTGAGTAAACAGATATACGTACGATTGCCTTATTTACAATTACTAAGCAAATGGAGCAGAAAATGAATCGAATTTTGTGCGAAGCTAAAACATTCGTCTGCAGATAGGAATAGAGGCAACTGATAATTGGCGGCTTACGGCGGTTTCCAAAACTTAAAACGCCTCTAAAAGAAAAGAAATACCAGGTCATTGAGATTATGATCAATGCCAATAAGGTAGCTATTGCAAATCCAATGCAGAACTTTACAAAACGTTTTGAACAGTAGAAACAACGCTGTAAGAAATATATGAGATGTCAAAGTGCTTATCTAAAAGGGCCTAAGGCTATGTGCATGTTTACTAAATATATAGATTTTTTTAGTATTTTATGATATAACATTAATAATTTTGGCAAATAGACAATTAACATAATGAGTTCAATTTTTATATAAACGAGGTCTGCCCCCCCCCGGTGAGCTTGTCCAACTCCATGCTTGAGCCCCTTCGCGTTTTTAAAAATAATAAAAACACGATTAAAAAGCTCTGTTTGACATAATTGGCGTACGCCGTTGCCATGACAACGCATTTACGTATACCCAGTTAGAGTTGAACTTTAACCTTGACCTGTGTGACAGCACTCATAATTTTTTTTATGTATAAGTGCTTTATTACCCGCTCTCAAACGAAAATTTTCCATCGCTTGCGGTTCCGGAAATATATTAGCTCGGTCGCGGCTGCCGCCGGGCCGAAATTTGTCCTTCGGAGGCGCTCGGGTCGGCACGGAAAGGCACGAATGATTTGACCTTTGACCTGTGTGACAGCAGCAGCAGCAGCAGCAGCAGCACTCGTAATTTTTTTTTATATATATAATTTTGATGCAATATTGCATTTAAAAGATAAAAATATTTGTTCAATTTATTTTGTTGTAGGTGGAATTGGTTCAAAATTCTGCCAAGTTAATACGAATATCGATAAATATACTACCTTTGTCTAGAGTACCATATTTACTTCAGTTTTTTTCTGATTGCTCATTCATTGCTATGTATATATATTTTGTTTGTATTTTCATATTTTTTGTGGCATATTTCTATTTCTAAACTTAATTTTTAACATTTTATTGTTTTGTTTCTAATCCTCCTTATCTTTTTTGTTTTTAATTAATTCTCTCTATAATTTGCAATCTTTATTTTTATATATTTGTATTCTTTACTATATTATATTAAAGTATTAATTTTGAATGTCAACGTTTCTATGTTTGCTACAACGTATGTCAATTTAACTAGTTCTATATTATCTTAATATCTATTTTATAAATTTTTTATTGAATTTGTAGATATTACTAACTTTACTTTTAAGTACCCTTATTTCAAAGTATTTTTTCATAACATTTACAAGTGTTTTGTGTTTGGATAAAGCCAGAGTCTATATTGTAATTCTATTGGTATTTTAAAGAATTCTTAGCTTTGGTTCTGTCTTCGTTCTACTAAAATTATTAATGTTTTTCGTAGATTTCCTATGTTGATTTAATTTATTTGAGTACAATTGTTTTCTTAATCCTTTTTCCTAATAGTTATAACGACAGTGAGTCACATGCTCTTATCAAATAAAAAATACAAAGTGTAACACTTTATTATTTAAAAAATTTAAAATTGTTGTTTGCACATGGTTTGCTTGCTATGAATTTATTTTGTATTTCATTTTTTTAGTTACTTTATAATTCAGAGTTTTCTTACGATATAGTTTCCTAATTCCACTTTTATTGCTATTGATAAGTAATAATTGCATATATACCGCTTTGTATCTTTTGAACTGTTTCTGCTTTTGCAATTTTTTTTAAATGTTATATAAGACTGCTGTTGTCTACCACTATTTTAAATTTTTAGTGATAGTTTTTTAGCCGTATATAAGTATTTATTCTTTTATTGTGCAAGTTTCTATAGTTTAACCTTCATCTCCCTTTTGAATTTTGTTTTGCTACTATTGGTGTTTGTATTTTTGTTTGCCTTTTTTGCTGATAATGTAGGTAATTTATTATGATTCTCTTCAAACATATTTTCTACATTACTTTATTCTTTTTGTAACTTAACATTTATTAATTTTACTTTTTAGCTCTTAGAATAAAGTTGCTTATTAATACAAGGTAAAAGTAATGAGAGTAATTTTCTTCGCTTAAATAGATCTTGGTTGGTGAAAGATATCAGTTAAACACTCCAATCCATTTTGTTTCCTTTTGAGCCTTTACAAAGTAACGTCGCTTGCGAAATAAACACTTAACACGTTAAAAAATTTTGCGCTAAACAGGAAAAATCTATGACAGAGACGCTTATTCTAATTTATAATGCTTTGTCGAAAGCACAAGCATTTAGATGAGCATGCAAAGTAAAAAGAGCGAATGTTGAGGATGAGCAAGTGCAGAGCGGTTTCGAACTCTGACCGACGTTTGAGTGTTAGTTTCATGAAATAGGACTTTCAAAATACGTTGTGCCTGTGACTTATTGTTAACACCAAGTAACTTCATTTTGGTCTGTTAAAATGTGAAAACTGCTGGAAGGACTGTTGTGAAAGAAATTCCAATTAAAGACTTCCAGGCAAGGTACAAAATATAGCAGAATAATAATGTATTAATATTGTTTTAATAAATATTAACTGAATATATATCTACAATTATACGAATTTTCTACAATTAGTCTCATTAGTTTTCGGATGTATTAACCATTTTAAGATCATTTAAAGCATTTCCTATTTAAACATGTACTTGGAATTTGTATTTCTACTGTACATTTCTTATTATATTTTATAACTATTTAGATTTATATAACATTTTAATAAAAATACTTTTTATTGTATTCCTCTTAAATTAGTTTTGCACGAGCAAAGAATTGTATTCAGTTAAATTTTTGATAAACGAAATTGTTTCTTAAAATTGTTTCCTACTAACACTAGCTTTATTTTAAATATTATATATTTGTTGCTGCTAAATAGTTTACTGTATGAAACTCTATTATTTCTAATTTATTTCTTATTACAATATTTTTAAAAACATGCCACCCTTTATGTGCTAATTTTGCCGTATTTGTATTTTATAGATATAATATCATCTTATGTGTACAAATATTTATCACAAACTAAAAAACTATTTTTCATACTAACTATTATCTCTATTTTTACTTTCATTATTTTTTACAATTCTACGGAACACAAATCGCCGGCTATCTGCAGTATCGGTTGTTTGAACGACCCATTTGTTTTACATCACCGAACTCCTCAGGTGTACTTCCAAAACGAATAAATTTCCAGCGTTGGAATAGCTGGGAATTTCACGCCCTTTCGTATGGGGGATGAATAATCATATCGCTTCTAAACCACTCAAGCCCATCCGTCCGTGAAATTCCGCTAAGCGCACTACAGCGGGACACGGTCACAGCTATTCGCATTCAATTAATATGGAAATTAATTTTGGCTACATCCGCCCAGCGAGTATCGTTCGCAGTACGCACAGAATTAAAATACGGACCAAAAACTGTTTCGGTTGCTCATTATTGCAGCGGGAGTTATTTTAATTTCTAAACTTAAATTTAGGGGCCTAATTTTCTAATGAGCTGGCGAAATGAAGGAAAGACTTGCCGTCTTCGCTTGAATTAGAGCGATTGTTATTGTAGTAATCTTACTGCGTCATTCAAAATACTGCAAACAATATACAAAGAGTATTGTCATAAAGAAAATGTTTAATTGTTTGTTACGCAGTGCTTTAACAAAACTATTACACTGGTAAACACTATTTTTGTCACATGAACTTAGTAATGATTTCTGTTTATGTTGGCACACCTGCATTAAAAAAATATATAGTTTCGTTCCAGTCACGTCCATTTTTTTTTGTGATAGCTACATATTCATTTCTAACCTCAATACAAGTTTTTGTTTGAAGAACCTCATTTCGTCAACTGTATAACTACTGTATTTAACTAACTTACATTTTATTTATGTTAGTTATATCGTAAATATGCCACGGAAGTGTTTTAACAACCCCGTCAGTTTTCGTTATGTGTGTGGAGAATTAAATTTTACATCTCAGCGTCGAAATTTCACGCTATTAATTGAACAGTGTTATTTAGATTTTTTTGATTTCCTGTGTCGCATCAAGATAAATCCTGGGCTCCACACATATGTTGTGTAACGTGTATGAGACTTTTATTAGGTTGGGCTAAACAAGAACCTAGACATTTGCCATTTGCTATACCAATGATTTGGACAGAACCAAAAGATCATATAAGGGATTGTTATCTTTTTTAACTCAAACAAAAGGCATTACAACTAAGTTTAAACACATTTTTCAGTATCCAAACTTATCGTCGGCTGTCAGACTCATCCCACACAGTGCTGAACTGCCTGTTCCAAAGCTTCCAAATCAACCAGAAAATCAGGATTCTGATTCTAGTGCGGAATTTGTTCTCAGTCAGCATAAAAGTGACTCAAGTTATGAACCGTGAACCTCAAAGGAGTTTAATTTATTGACACAAAGTGATTTAAATGATTTAGTACGTGATTTGAATCTACCAAAAAAACAGGCTGAACTTTTGTGGTCTAGATTAAATGATTGGAATTTACTTTCTTCTGATACAAAGACTTAATAAATGAACTTCTAATGTCATATAAAGCTTTGGGGTGTAATATATCCTTAAAAATACACATGCTGGACTCTCATCTGGATTTCTTTCCTGCAAATTTGGGTGCTGTGAGTGATGAACAAGGTGAGAAGTTTCATCAGGACATTTCCTTAATGGAGAAGCGCTACCAAGGGAAATGGAGTCCAGGGATGCTAGCAGATTATTGTGGGAAACTTAAAAGAGACCTACCAGAAGCTAAATATTCACTAAAATGATAAATATTTATTGTAAATTTAACAATAATTCCTTTAAGTGTAGCTAATTTTTCTACTTTTTACAAAAATATATGTTTCGATATCACAAAGATACCTGATGTGCCAATTTTTTTCCTTAATATACTATTGCTTGATGGTCCTAGGATATTGAAAATTTAATATGAGTTTTCGTGTGACAAAAAAAAATTAAATTTTGTTAACCAGTGTTATTTGAATGTACTCTAACAAAATCGCGTACTAAATCCCTTACTTCAGGCAACCAGTGAAGGAGAAGTTATTGATGTATTTTTGAGTTGCCCTAATAGATTTTCAGTCAGAAGAAAGAACAATGCATAAAATCTTCGCTATTTTTGGTTAAACAAATAATATGTAGGCCGTAGTTGTTTAAACGCATACTTAAGCAGCCATTTAAAGCTGTTTAAAGTTGTGAGGCATTTTAAGCAGTCTGGAAACACTTTGGCATTTAAAATGTGCCATATAATTTAATTTGAAAGAAAAACGTAGCATACAATAGAGTATGTTTAATGCATTCGGAGAATACGTATAAGATCTAATTTGCGCCTTCAACAGTACGATAGTATATTTTTATAAAAATGAATTAAACAGAAAATTTGTATATATAACACAAAGGTTGGGAGATCACACAACTGTTAGTAAACACACATATTTATAGGAAACGAACAAATATAACCAACTCATTTGTGGCCCTAAACTCTTTGTTACTTTTAATACATACAACTTGTATTTGTTTTTAATATTTGTTTCTAAAATTTATAATTTTTCTTGTCTTTTTTAATATAATTTCTTACCTATAGTGTGCTTATATCAAAAATAAAATTTTTGATAGCACTGAATTTCTCTTTTTATAGAATTAATAGTAAGTCCGAATGTAGAATTGTAAATGAAGAATATAAAATTGTAAGTAAAACGTTCATTCCGCAGAATAGTTATTGAATCTGATGGTTACCTGGAATATCATTATTTTAACTTAATTATATAACATGGATGGAGACGCAGGCGTGTAAATAGCCGCTCTCGTGGTGCGGTGTGGGATACGTAGTATGGCTCGTATTGGAACGTCAACCGATAAGGCCCAAATCGTCCCTTAAACGGCCGTCGCGAAAGCGGATGGGGGCGGCTACCGATATCAACCAACGAGTATTGCCAAATCGCTCACCTGAATCGGCTTCGGCTTCGTCGGCGATGGTTCTACGGTGGCCACCTTGCTGCGCTGTCTTCTTGTATGTTGCGGGATATTAAAAACACACGACCGAATTGGCCGCGCTGCGGATCTCGTATGTATGCGGGTTGATAAGATACGACCGAACTGGCCGCGCTGCGGAGTGATTATTTGTGGGGTGTTAAGACACGACTGAATTGGCCGCGCTGCGGATTGCGAATGTTGCGGGTGTTAAGACACGACCGAATTGGCCGCGCTGCGGAATGCTTATGTGCGGGTGTTAAGACACGACCGAATTGGCCGCGCTGCGGTGTGCTTAAGTTGCCGGACTTCGCGCCTGGCTTGGCGGTAGGTCTTTTGCGGGCAATTTTCATTCGACAGCACCTTTCATATCAAAGGTGCCGCCGACGGCGTATGCAGACTTGTCGGCTGAGCAAAAGCCTATATGCCGTTTTGTGTGCGATGGCAAAACGTAGCAGCAGACATCACAGACGCCAGCATGCCGCCGCGATATAAAGTGGTTCAAGGGCGAAAAAGCCGCCACACCAATGGAATTTTTTAATACTTTACCTATGATATTTTGGCGCAATATTTTAATTTTAAATTTTGGTTTAAAATCTCAAAATTCAGTTTATTTGAATTTTAATCAAAAGGAAGCAAAAAAAATGAAAACGTCATCAACATCAACATAGAACATATAGGGATGGAGAACGAAACATAAATAATAGAAGAAGAATTGAAAATAATGAATCTGGACATGCTGATAATTACCGAAATGAAGGACAAAGGAAAGAACAACACTACAAAATCTGTAATTTTGGCCTAAGCCCGTTTGTGATGATTATTGAGATAAGCATATAAATATTATCTATCAGATTAAACCTTGCTGAACATGATGCACAACAATGTTTTGATAATTAGTCACCTTTTAATAAAATCGCTTATTACACTAAATATGCATCGCTATCAATTTCATGATCTAAATTTTCATATCTGAAAATGAAATAAAACCGAACAGTAATTTCAGATCCACATTCAGCTTGTAAAATGTTTAAATTTTATGTGCTATATGTTAATTAATACCCTAATTAATTTGTTGCTCAATAAACTTAAATTTTTACGCTAATAACTTTGATATATACGTAGTTTTCATACTTTTTATGTAAGAATCACCAGAAATCGAGCTTAATGCAAAATTGCGAATGTCGTAACATTGATCTTTAACGGAAAAATAGATGGAGGCATCCATTGTTGGAGTAGCAAAGGCAAGAATATTAAACAATAAGAAACTTAAAAAGGAAATTCAAGTTTAGAAACCTAAATCCACGAAAATGCAAATATATTAGCGATCTCTAGGCCCACGGTTAATAGTCCAGTGATTAACAAACAAAATGTCATTGATACTCTAATAGAAAAACTAGAGAAATTGTAACGATAAGGGACTTAATAGAAGAACAGGCAATAAAAAGAATAATAATACAGTGAGGGGGTTTGGAGAAAACACTATTAATGGCACAAAAGGGAAAGATTAATAGAAATATATCAGTCGCATAAGTTCAAAATAACAAATAGCTTTTATCAACACAAATTTATATAAAAATATATTTGTGTTCAAAGCACCGGACAACCTAAATAAATAATCGACTATGTCACACTTAAAAAGAACACCACAATAACAAAAAATGTAGGAATAAAAAATAGTGCGGAATATGGCAGTGATCACCCGCTGCAAAATTATATAAAAATTTACATCAAGCCAAAATTAAAGAAAACAGTAGGAACAAGATAAATTCAATGGAAAAAGAAAAACAACAAAAGACAACAAAATGTAAAGTTAATATGGGAATATAAATAAATTTAAAAAATTAATAGACGTATGCAAAGCGTATTAAATATGTCCAACATTAAACACAAAATGTAAAGTAAAAACAAAGCTAAACGTTACATGAGCCTATCATACAAAATTCTTAATGAAATTAAGAATTAAACATTAAATATAAAGTAACTTGATATTGTGATTGTTGAAGATTTTTAGTACTCTACAATTTATTGAGATAAAGCTTCAAGGCCTGTTAAATGTGCTAAATAACATCTAACGAAGAATTATAAGAGAAAAACGTGAAATGTGTTGCCTTTTAAATTAATTATCCTGAAAACTACAGAGGATGATTGGTAACTAAAGAATTTTTGATGTATAAAATTAAACTATTTGGGTTTTAGGACAAATACGCAAATGATGCAAGCAAGTATTTCTTATAATTGGAAGGCCAGCTACAAAAATTAACAAATAAAAACATGGAATCAGCAGAGACAAATGAGAAAATCAAAACACTGATTGTTACACTTCAGAAAAATTTAACACTACACTTCATGTGCTCACCAACATCAACATCAACACCAACTTCTTAATTGACATAATAGCATAATTTTTAAATATTGCGATATAAAATATCAACGGACTAGTGCTGTAGTACAATCAAAATCGTAGGAACAGGCCTCACTCTATAGTGTTCACAACAAATTAGTTAAAGGCCCGTTGCATAAACGTAAGTTAACCTGCTGCTCCGCTAAACCTGGTTTAACTCTTCAGGCGAGGTTCAGGGCTATATGGATTGCATAAATCAAGATCAGGGCATTTTTAGTTAACCAACAGTTGGTATCAGAAAAGCTCATAGGCAAAGAACAAGTTCCCTAAAATTATATATTGTTTCAATGAGTTGAGTCATTTATTTCATAAATAATAGACGCTGTAAAACATGTTATTTGAATACCTAGACTCATTTGGCAAGAAATAAAATTAAGTACTTGGTTAGTGATCTGTAATTGACCAGTAAGTTATTTATTTTATAGAATGTTACTGTAGTTTGTGAGTTCAAGATTCAAAAGCAATAAAAATGTTATTATATTTTCTTTATTACATTCCACGAGTTCCATAAAATCTTCATCTGTTAGCGGTTCCATTTAAATTGAATTATACGTATTATATCTGACAGAAACGTTAAGCTTATAAGTTGGAATTAACTTTAAATTGGTAGTTAAACCGTCAAAAAGGAAGATTTACGCTGACCTGAGTTCAACTACGGTTCAGTGCGTTTTTGCATACTTGCGCAACGCGTATTTACAGCTTAAACTCGGTTTAACCATGATTCCCCCGGTTACCAGGCTTTATGTGATCGACCCTTAACATTTTAAATAAATAAGAAATATACTTACCAACATTTGTCGAGTTTGTCAAAACTTTCCTTTAATATTTGGTTGTAATATTCGTGTAACAAAAAGCAGTTAAAATAAATCATTCCTTAATCTTCTTTTTTATTTCTATAGCCCGCTACTTGACATATTAATGTTCACTGTCTATTTTAGATACTAAATATTAATTTTGAACTTTGACTTGGAGTATAATAAAGAGGAGCAGAATAGTTTTAATGTATATCCACTTAAAATTTAAATAAATAGTTATTACAAAGTTATTATTTTAAAATATGTGAATATTTTGTAATAAAAAGCTAATTCCAAAGAAAAAATTAGAAATTTTTAAGCAATAAAAATTTCAATTTATTAGCATTTAAATTATAGATATGCCAAACAAAAACAAAAATAGTGAAGAATTTAATAACGGGGTATGTAAGACATTAGTACCAGCATAAATATATATTAGGTCAGATGTGCTGTAGTGGCAAAGCTGTTAACCTACTAGTTCTTTATTTTACAAAAGAAATGTTAAAACAACATTTGGCTTTTTATTTATCGTCGGGTTGTTCACCTATAATTATCAAATGGGCAGTCTAAATAGTTTTGAGCCTCAACATGAATTCGTCGAAACAATTCTGCTACTACAATCGTACATGCTTTGAAAGATACCTGCAAAAATCGCGGTCATTTTGCACGGTTAGTTGTTGACTGATAGTCGTTTGTATCATTCGATGCCGGTGCTTTTGTAAAGGTGGAAAAAATCGAATACCGTGCTGCCGTAATTAATTGCTGGCTTTTGAAAGGCAATAAGTCTATGCAAATTAAAGCCAAGTTAGACGTTGTTTGCGGAGACTCAGCCCCATCATTTTCCATAGTAAAAAGATGGAGCAGCTGAATTTGAACTAAGTCGTACCAGCTTAGCTAATGAGCATTCGGGACGGCCAACAACTGCGATCTCCACCGATAACATCGAAAAGGTTCACCAAATGCTACTAGACGAGCGTCGAATCAATGTTAGAGAGACTGTGGGCATATCGAAAGAACGCGTTTGTCATATGAAGAATTGGGTATGAGAAACCTGTCCACGCGTTTGGTCACTTTGAACTGAAAAATTCATTCGAATGAATATTTCCAAGGCCCTTGGAAACGAGTGGGATTTTTTGCATCGATTTATTACTGTCGATTAAACTCAGGTTTATCATTATACTCTTGAGACGAAAGAACCGCCAAAATAGTGGACTGCAAAGGGCGAACCTGCCCCAAAATGCGAAGACGATTTCATCGACCGGGAAGACTGTGGCGACTGTTTTTTTTTGATAATTAGGAAATTCTGTTCGTCGACTACTTAGAAAAAGAGAAACCAATAACGAGGTCGTACTATTCATTATTATTAGATTAGTTCAAGACAGCAATTGCAGAAAAACGGAAGAAAGTGCTCTTCCAACGTACCGACTCACACTTCGGCAGTCGCCATAGCAAAAAATAATGAATTGCAGTTTGCATTGATTGACCACCCAGCATATTTACCAGATCTGGTCCTCAGCGACTATTTCCTGTTCCCTAAGCTCAAAGTTTGGCTCGGAGGACTGAGATTTTTATCAAACGAGGAGGTCATCGCAACCGTAGACGCTTATTTAGCAGAGCAAAACATCAACTACTAATTGGACGAGATAAAGAAGTTCGACCATCGCTGAAAAAATGTATTGGCTTAAAAATAGAATTTGACAGAAAAAATACTTATTTCTATGTTAGGCACAAAACTTTTCAGACTATCAACAGACAAACAACAAAAACGTTAAAACCAGTTTTACATCACAGTAGGCTTACCAACTGCAAATATACGCAAAATGTTAATCATCAACAAAATCAATTAAAGTGTACTAGTAGAAAAAACATAACAATGCTGTTGATAATCTAAAATAAAGTATATAAACTCTGTTAGTTCGACGACTTCCATTTATGTGTAGAATGAAGACCATAGTCTAATATATCTAAAAGGGTAAACAATCTAAGTGCAATAATAAATTTTTTAAGCTACTATTTAGATATCGTAATAAACATCTAGAAAAGTTAAACAACTACAAACAATTCCGTTCACTAGAATAGCAAATAACTCTTGACCAACAAGTAGTCGCATCCGCCAGTCAGTTAATGGAAATGTTTTAATTGATGCACAAAAAAAGAATAATATATAAATTGGTTTAAAAAATACCAAAAAATAAATTATTAAGATGTCTATGATCACAGAAATTGAATTGACTTTAAAAATCTAATTTTTTATATTCATTCTTTAAACAACATTATATCTTTGTTAATAACCTCACAAATTAAGAAAAACAAATTTATAAAATAAAAATGTTGTCTAGATGAATAGTTTTAGGCAACGTGCTAATTGTCTAATTAAATAGGTCCTGGCTGCGACCTGTTTCTAAAAAATCACTAAAGGTGTTAATAAAATCATCATTTCGTTCCAGACTAATTTTAAAAAGAATGAAATTAACTCTTGCGAAAAAAAATTATACTATACCATTAGTTTTGTTTTAGAGAGCTTACTACTCTAATATAGATCTACAGTATAATTACAAAATTATAACATACGTATTGAAAATGAAGTGTGGCATACTAAACTGCTATTCAAATTTGAAAATAAAGTACCAACTTACTTTAAGAATAGCTAATACTACTATAACTAACACAATCAGGTACCCTATAGGATAACATTCTCGTACCCATATTATATCTATTGTATACTATAGACCTTCTCTCAGTAAGGCAGATAATACCAATGATATGGCAGTTTCACACATCAATTTAAACATAGCGTCTCAGATACTCCAAAAATATCCAAAGAATATAGAAGACCATACGTCAAGAATCATGTGTTCAAAGTAAACAAATGGAAACCGAATTCCACAGTAATATAGCATTAAGTACCTCGTGACACATTTAGATAGAGGACTTATCTGAAAGATACATATATGGAACATAAGATCAGATCAAAACCCTTAAGTAACAGAGAAGAACAGATCTTCATAACTTAACCAGCATCGATTTATGGGAGTGAGTTACAACCACCAATTTGAACTTAAGATTACAAAATAACATAAAACAGCCACTAATGCACTAATCTGGCTAATACAGCAAGATATTTCAATACGCACAATACTAAGACGTTTCTTGATTCATTAAAAAATACCAGAACGTATTTCAGATCTGTATTACTAATGGTAGTGAAGTTATTAGAAAGATTGAATATATTAAAGATTAAAATATTCGATTTATTAATTTTTGTAACTACATTTGACTATTGATATTGAGTATTTTATGTATGTCTGTAATATTATTCAGTATTGATAATGTATTGCCTTTAGTCAATACTGATGTTTTAGAAAAAGCAATTTTCTTGACAGACGGCGCGTTAAAATCGGTTTTAAATGACAAAATATTTTATTTGCTATTTTCTTAATTGATTGAAGTATCATAAAAATATAATTATACAAGTATATTTTTCCAAAAAAATTTTTGACCCAGAAAATATTTTACAACAAGGGTGTGTTTTTTTGATCCTTCTATCGTAAAATAAAAGTGATTCTAACATTAGATCACTCTGGTGCATGATTTCAAAAGCAACGGACGTGTGTGCGCTTCGAGATATTGGTGCCCGAGGC
Source organism: Sinelater perroti (assembly GCA_036346155.1). Lineage (NCBI taxonomy): Eukaryota > Metazoa > Arthropoda > Insecta > Coleoptera > Elateridae > Sinelater > Sinelater perroti. The sequence goes on from JARFIY010000276.1 coordinate 4,278,184, forward strand.
GTTCGACGCCGGCCGCCCGTGCTATTTAAGATAAAAGGTCAGCTATAAATTTTATTTACATTTAATAATATTTCACGGAAATGCCGCCGTGCTAGGCGTGTCGAATTACGGGTATCAGTACCTGCAAAATCAACAACCTGTGACGTACGACCAACAAATCAATCAAGGCACATTTCAACAAAATTTACCGATACAGCAATTACAACAGCCATACTTAGTCTCACAATGGCAACCGCAGCCACAAGTTCAAGTAACACCGCATTATTTCCCAAATTATTCACCGCAAAACACAAGTCAACATTCAGCAATCACTCCAATGCAAACAAATAATGACGATTCCTGGCAAACGCCAAATCCAAAAAAGACAAAACGCTCTGATAATGACATACATCGCCATTCGAAACGCTACAGAAACCTCAAACCGATATCAGCCTCTCGCAGAAGAGCGGATCGAAAATACCAGCACGGTAGAAGTACAACCACCACCAATATTTATTTACGAAGTTAATAATACCAAACCCCTTATCGACATGTTAAAAGAAAGAGTAAAAGATCAATACACACTCAAACTGATAGGAAACACGCAAATCAAAATACAGTTCCACAAAACCGAACATTACAACACCATTGTTAAAATATTAAAAGACAAACATCCCTCAACCGACCTCGAAGAACTAACGACAGAAATTATAAATCGTGGACATCAAGTATTGAACATTTATAACATAAAACACAGAATCACAAAACTTCCGCTACCCATATTCTTTGTAGAACTTCAGCAACAAGATAACTACAACAAAGACATCTACAAAATTGATTTATTAATGCACTCTAAAATACGATTTGAACCCCCACAAATCAAGAGAGGGGTTATTCAATGCCAAAAATGTCAAAGATACGGACTTTCTAAAAATTACTGCCACAGGACAGCCCGATGCATGAAATGCGCCGGCAAACACCTAATCAAGGACTATACGCGTAAAACTAAAAGTACAGACGTAAAATGCTCTAATTGTCAGGGCAAGCACCCAGCTAATTATAGAGGATGTACTACTGTACAGCCATGGAAACACAAAAACGAAAATTTCCCCCCTTATGGTCCAGGTAAACTGAAACTACACCTCCTTCAAACTCATTAGTACAACAGGGACTGACGTACTCACAAAGAACGCAAGGAATCAGCCCAGAACCGCCTACTACCACACCACAACTACCCAACAAAAATTCACCTACATCAGATATCAATCTAGAAAAAATGATGGTCAAACTGATGGAAACAATGGACACTATGTTCAATCTTCTAACAGCCCTGGTCAGCAAATTTAAATCATAATGGACAACACCTTAAACATTCAAAATCTGAAACGCAAACCGATTAGCACAACATAATTTAGAAGTCAAACAATTTCTCAGAAACAACTACATTGATATTATGATGATATCGGAAACACATTTCACCCACAAGACATATATGAAAATACTCAAATATACAATCTACGTAACCAATCATCCAGACAACACTGCTCATGCAGGAACTGCACTCATAGTTAAAAATACTTTAAAGCACTATGAACTTCCCAAATATCACCAGGAACACTTACAAGCTACCACCATCGTTGTACAAGAACAGAACAAGAAAATATTATTCTTTGCAATTTACTGCCCTCCCAAGCACAACATAACTAAACAGCAGTTCACCGACTTCTTCCAAACGCTCGGACCCCGCTTTATAGCAGGAGGAGATTATAACGCAAAACACCAAACTTATGGATCTAGGGTTATAGTCACCAGAGGCAGAGAGCTATTGAAATCCATTGAGAATAACAATCTTCAATACCTATCAGCAGGTCAGCCTACCTACTGACCTACCGATCGACGAAAGCTTCCTGATCTCCTGGATTTTTGTGTAATCAAAATAATATCTGATAGATACAACAAAGCTGGATCCAACCTAGACCTTTCATCTGACCACTCCTCGATAATTGTAACATACAGCGCAAGAATACTAACAAGAACTACCCGTCACACTTTGTATAGTAAGCGAACAAACTGGGGGTATTTTTGAGAGATTATCCAAGAAAAGGTGACATTAAACATTCCTTTGACAACGGACATTGATCTATTCAATGCAGTGGAACATCTCAGCCAAACCTTACAGGATGCTGCCTGGGAAGCAACTCCTGACAACGAAGAACAGGGTACACTTAACCGTTTCCCTCTGTTTATTAAACAGAAAATAGCTGAAAAATAAAGACTCCGACGAATTCGGCAAAACAGCAGACCCCTCCGAGACAAAACTAATTTTATCTATGCTACCCAAAAATTAAAACCCTCCTGAGACAGCACACAAATCAGGAAATACAAAATTACCTAGCCAGTTTAACAACTTACAAAGCCACAGATGCCTCACTCTGGAGGGCAACAAAGAAATTAAAAAGACCAACTACATTTATACCCCCAATCAGACTCCCAGATGATAGTTGGGCTTGAAGTGACGAAGAAAAAGCAAACCACGACTTAAATCTTAAAAGATACTGCACTGCTGTATTCCTCGACATTAGACAAGCCTTCGATAAGGTTGTGCACACGGGACTAATATCTTCTAAGATCTTCCACGAATGTATGAACTTATCCGGTCATACCTAAAAGGCGAGCTTTTCAAATCAAACTAAGAGAAGTATTGACTGACCTCTATCCAATATACTCAGGAGTGCCACAGGGAAGTATATTAGCACCAGTTCTTTATTTTATATATACAGCAGATTTGCCCACAATTCCTCAAACGCTCACAGCCACCTATGCCGATGATACAGCAGTGCTGGCATCACACTCAAACCCTCGTGTAGCTTCTAACTACCTCCAGATCATTCTCAATAAAATACATACCTGGCTATAACTATGGCGTATATAGGTTAACGAAACAAAATCCGTACAAACAACCTTCACAGTACGAACAGAAACTTGCCCATCAGTGACACTTAATGGTGAACCTATTCCTCAACAGGATAACGTCAAATACTTGGGAATTCATCTGGGCAGACGCCTCACATGGAAAACACACATAATAAAAAAAAACGAATGCAATTAGGGCTCAAATTCTGACAAATGTATTGGTTAATTGGAAGAACATCCTCCTTATTCATAGAAAATAATTTGCTACTGTATAAAACGATCATGAAACCGATATGGACATACGGACTCCAACTCTGGGGATCGGCCAATAATTCCAACTTGGAAATCCTCCAACGCTTTCAAAATAAAGTCGTAAGGACGATAGCTAACGCTCCACGTTATGTCCCCAATTGAGTTCTTCAACAGGATCTTTCTATCCCAACCGTACACGAGGAAATTCGCAGAGCTAGTGCAACATATCTAAGAAAACTTAGTGTTCACCCCAACATCCTAGCAGCAAATATGCTTGAAAAACTATCTATTAGACTTAGAGACACGATTTCAGCGATTAGTGTAATTTGTGACCTCTTCAGTACTGACGCAGTCCGATCTTACTAAGCAAGAATGAAGTCAGTGGATTTTATTCTTACAGGATATTGCATGTCTATTAGCCAAACTATTTGCTTATTGTTGATGTTCAACAGGTTGTGAATGTACAGTATTTAAAAAAAAACATTAGATAATCATGTACCAACGCTTAGACACAATGCCCTTACATCTCTGTTTTAAGCGTTTTTTTTTTTAATAGTCGAAACAAATAATAATGGCAGTCACAAATTGAGACTGTAGAGAAGGTTTTCCAATGTGGGATAATATCTTAAATTGAGTACCGTCATAGCTTATTCTAATCTTACAAGCGATTACAGTAAAAATTAGTTGGAGGTCAATTTTAGGAAAGCGGCGAACAATGCAAATACTCTTATCAGTCACGCTGGTCCTCAAGAGAAGTCAGAGGCTTTTGTTTTCAACTGCTTCTTGCCCTCCCAATTGTTTATACCACACGTACTCTTGAAAAGGATGTTGTTCCTAAACTATGCATTAATTTTTTCAAAATTTTGTACAGTTTTACGTGCTTTGTTGTAAGAAGCTTTGTAATAATCCGTTTTTTTGCTCTAACAGTGTGATTTTGCTAAAAAATGGTAGTGAAAAATACCTTTTAGGCATTCCAACTTACAAGTTTAGAAGCCACGCTCCTCTCCGTTCACCCCACAGCGTGTAAGAAAAGGAAATTTCTGTTTATGTTTGATTCATAAATCTTCACAGAAGTCTTTTTGAATAAATTATTTAAAGCTGCTTATTTTTTAATCTAGTAAGTTGTAACATATTTTTGCATTTGTAACTTGCATTTCGTCTCTGTGCATTTATTGAAAGATTTGAAGTTGCGTAAAATTTTGGTATGTAGCTTGTATAACGTATTAATATTTTCTGACATAAATAAAGCTGATTTCTGCGACAAGATTACTGCATTAGATTTTACTGTACCAGTGAATTCGGCATTTACGTTTGCGACCCAGTTTAATTCAGTACGCCGGCTTCAGGTGGTCTTGAAATCACATTAATAGTCTTCGTTTATAGATTAAGGGGAGTTAAATGAACGTAACCAATGAAGTAAGATAAAATAATTAAATTATACCCGTGGCAACATTAAGTATTTAATCTACCTTCCACTCGAGTCAGTCTTTATGCATCAAAAATGAATCTCGTACTTTATAACAAATTATGTGTAATTTTAAGTTTCCTATAAAATATTAGACATTTACTTTAGAATACTAGAAATAAAATTCGATTTTATCTTTTTTTTTTCTTTTCCCTGATAACTTTTGTAGTTCCACATCAATTCATGGCTTTTATATCCATTTTTAACCTTGTTTCCTTGTTTTCTCTCTTCTCCTGCTCTCTTTCCAATCTGCGTATCAATGTCTTTCTTGTTTTGTTAAATTATTGTGAATGTATGCCATGACCACTCTTATATTTTTAAAATTTGTTTTGTTTTTCATTATTTCTGCTTTATCTTTAAAGTTCTTTCATTTGATTAGACATATTTTTGGCCTAATTTTAAAAGCTATTCTAATCCATAGGTTAACTTGTAATTTTTCATTGATAAACTTATTAATTTCCGTTTTTATTTCCATTGGATTATCTGAACCTTGCGTTAGACCTTGTAAAACTTATTTCGTCTCTTTTTCCTTTCAAGTTGTCCTAATCTCGTATTAGTATTTTTTAACTATTTCTTTAAATTTTATGTTAGTGTTCCTGTTTTTTGGATTTTCGTTTTCTTTTTTAATTCAACCGGAATCTTATTTTTATTTGGTTCACATTTAGCATTAATTGCTCTAGCATTTCTAAGAACTTATTTATTATCATTTCTTTGTTTGAAATTGTGCAAGTCGAGGTTTGTAAGTTTGCAAGAATAGTGTCGGCCGAGATGGAGATCCGATTTAATTGGACCAAAGCACACGTCAGAACTTCTAGGAATGAGTATGCGTGCCAAGCAGCCAAAGTGGCAGCGGCAGGATCAGGACCGTCGATTTTCGGTATTATAATGGGGCTCATAAGAAACCGGTTACGAGCGTAGATGGCAAGCAGCAAAAACAAGATGCGCGGATATTCATCTTTACGGTTAAGTGCTTTAATCAACACACTATTCAGCTTATTACTAGATATGACAACTTTCGGTCCTACCTTTTAATAATTAGAAACTTAACGAAAGACCAAAATAGATGCGCGTAGGGACAATGCGGAAGAAGAGGCTAAAGGCTTAACGGAAAGAGCCCTTATCACGAGCGAGTAGTGAGAGGAGATCGAAAGACTTTTAGGAGTACGCGAGTACTGAACGGCTGTTGCGCTATTCGCAAAACAAGTTGGGGATTGGGAAAATTCAATACAAACTCTAGAAAAAACAGGAACCTGACAGAGACTGCTACGTAGATTATCCTCTTTTTTGTGCAGAAGTGTGACTATTTGGACTCGGAACCATCAACGATTTTGAGTTGTCTGTTCTGATTCGGATTTTCGTAGTTTTCCCGTGTCTTGCACGATAGATTATAAGAAACTAAGCATTGTAAAATTTAGGTTTAGAGTGTAAGAGTAATAAATATATTTTTTATACGCGATCTGTACGCTACATATTTGCATTTTACAATTATCGACAATTAAAAATTTTATCTTAATAATAAAGTACTTAACGCGACAATCGCCTTCTTTTAAATTTGCCGCTTCGTTTTATTTTCACGTTTATACAAGGTGTGCATATACAGTCATTTTTAATCCTTTTCTGTTGTTTATTTCTATCTATTTTTATAGAAAGATTAGGTGCTTCATTGATAGTTGTATACGTTACAGCAATAGTATAGTTTTCTTTAATGGTTTAGTTCTTTTGTTTTCATGCTCCAATTTTCACTTTTGTTTCATTTATTTTTCTACCTTTATTTTTAAAGAAGTATGAGTTCATTGCGCCACCTACTCAAAATATAGACCTAAGAGTGACTTGTTTTGGTTGCATTCCTCTTTCATGAATTACACGAAGATTTTGCGAACTCAAAATATTTTTTTTATATACCTGTCGAGTTGATAGACAATTTATCAACTATGAATTTTGACGAGAGAAAAGTTAGCAAGCTTAAGTTATTGCACTAGTTGAGTATTGTACGTATAATTGCTAAAAGCGATAGGGACGTATCTAAATTTACGGTTTCAGCGGGACGGTGCTTTAGACCACTGGTCATTGACCAGCTTGTTTTTTCAACATAATAAAACGTAGACCTTCCAGAGCCTTTGTGTTAGAATTGCAAAAATATTATCGTACCACTTTATTTGCCAATACAATTTCTTAATCTACATATTTATTTTTTATCGCTTCAATTTCTGTCGAGCAAAAATTGTTCAAAAAGGACAAAGGTGGAAATATTGGTTTTAAAGATTTTATAGCTTTGCTCAACATGTGGATGATGTCTAAAAAATAAAAATCTTCTGGTCTTTTACACTCGAATTGTAAACTGTGACAAATAGGTTTCCTTTTTTTTAATCTTATAAAATACACCAATGATTAGATATCTACAGGAAGAGGGAGGATCTTGTACCATCTCGTTTTATCTTTATTTTCTTTTAGCAACAACACATTTTTATTCTAGTAATATCTTAAATTAATCGCCGCCGTGGTCTCATGTTCATTCTCGGGTTTATTCCTAAAGCTCTTTGATGCCTGGCGAGTAGTCTACTCAGTCACTGTGGCAGGACCATGAGAGCTTTAACCTCTCAGTTTGCAGGCCGTGCTTCCATGCGGGATGTTAGAAACTTAGCATTTATTATTATTATAATTGCTGAACGAAGTATTTCAAAATGTCCAATTGTCGTGCACGACAACTGTGGAGTATTTATACAAAACTTTATTCAAGGCTAATACTTGTTACGTCTTGCATCGATTATTAATCCAGTTTCATCAAAATTTTTAACCAATTTTCCGGGAGTTGATTTATTTCGTGCACCAATTTACCATTAATTCGTGAGTTTTTCTTAATGTTCTTGCAAAATGTTCACCAAATTTACAACGGGTTTTAATAATAACAATTTTGTCGGTTTTTTTTTATAGTGTGCCACATTTATTAATCAGAAGTATTGATATTGATGATATCTATCAAGATATAAGAACAAAAAAACAAGAAGTTTAAATCTGGAGTTTGATTGGGCCCACACTTTTTATTAATTTTGCAGTTTTTCAACATTCTGTAATTTATAATATAATTTAATATAAATAAATTTTAATGTAATATTTTAAATATTTTTGTAGTCGCTCTAATTAATTAATTAAAGCACATGATATTGTTTTTATGCCTAAATATTATCAAAATAGTCTTGATAATGTAACGCAACATTCTGTTTATAATATGAAGTAAATTTTTGTATTCTCTTGAAATGAAAGATTACTAATTTATGTTTGTAATATTATGAATAAAATTTAAGAATTAACTATATTTTATCTTAAATGCACAGCAAGCTACCATATTTTAAAGAATAGGATAATTTGATTTATGATTTTTATTTTTAAGTTGATCTATGCAAAGAAAAGTGTACAGTCAAATAATTGTAGGGACTTAGACAAGTCTAATGACATTAAAACCTAATATGACAGTCACAACAGCTGACAGTTGGTTAAAGGTTGCAAAGAAAAAAACTGACAAATTCAAATACCCAATTACATTGTAATGAGGAGTAGCCATTTTCAATATTTAGCATTAGTACATGATGATAATAAAATTATGAATAACCAAAAATAAAACACTAGGACCTAATTGCCTCTTGTTTTTGTTTATGGTGTTGTTGATTATCAAAGCATGGCCTACAATTTTCAAAAAAAAGAACAATATACAACAAAATGCTTAGCTAATAGTATAATTAAGATGTATGCAAGAAATGCATCTAGTAAAGTACATAATAGTAAAGATTATGATATATAACACCCACCAAAGGAAACAAGATAAACCGTATTGTATAGTATTAAAACACATCGTTTCACGCCCACTAACAACATAAAAAGGCTCTAGAAAAAGAAGAACATAAACGTAAAAGTAGGATTAAGTAAACAACCAATATTTTTTATGTTAAACTGGCAACAAACAATACAAAAATATACAATTTTCAAGCGCTGAAAAGGCATCGTACAATGAATCAAATGCCACTAAAAGTTAACGTAAACGATCGTATGGTTATGTTAAGTGGAATGGTCATCACATCAGCAAAACACACACAAAACCAAACTCAAGCAACTTGTGTACTTTGTGGCAGATCATACCGAACAAACTATAAGAAATAGGCAATCTATCAAGAGTTATAACTAAAGTATTAGCCCAAATTGTCAATTATAATCAAGGATTAACTTCCTGTTATCTCAATAAAATCATCAATCAATACAAAACTATTTATCTTCTTCAGAAATTTTAAGATCTCAATCTTAAGTACCAAATTTCCCGATGTGCTTAAAAAATTATTTAATAAAATGTTACAGCACATTACCATGCAAACATTTATCTCTCAAAACAGCGAAACGACCTGGGCACCAAGAGTTTGCGACCTTACACCGTGCGATTTCTTTCTCTGGAATTTGTAAAGGCCAATTTTATGCTAAGAAAATAAAAACAATTCCTAAGTGAAAAGCAAAAATTCAAAAAGCTAATCGCGAAATCGAGCCACAGTTACGCGAAAAAGGAATCAAGAATTTTGTCAGAAAAATTTGAGTCAAATCCGCCGGGGAGGATATTTGTCAAATATTATATTCTACGTTTAATGGAAACACTTACCTATTAAAATAATGTTTTCACTTTACTAAATAATAAATAATTAAAATTAAGTTTTGCATTTCTTTTGGGACACCTTTTATAAATAAATGGTTAATTTGCAATTTTCGAAGATTTTCCATAATGGCAAATTGTAAAATCCATCCAATTGCTCCTCTTAATAATAAATGTTTATATTGTGCGTATTTGGTTACACCATGTTTGATTTCACACTACAAACATTTACTTAATTGCAGACGCTAGCGTCTAGGTGACGAGGAGGTCGTCTCAATGAGCAACGTTTTATGGCGGTATTAGTCTTAATTAAAAATTAGTTTTCAATTAAAGCTAACAAATATACCCATAAATAATTAATATTGCCTCAGGATGCTTTGAGTATTATGAGAGTAAATCAAACATAAACATAAATTTCTCTTTTTTGGCCATAAGTCTGTTCATCAAGTCCGCAGTTTCTGAGTATTATGAGTAAGAATGCCTAAAAAAAGAAAATTTCTCCGTAAAGTATTTTGCACCAGTATGCCAAAGTAATAGATTGTTATTAAGTTTCTCACAATAGAGGGCATATAGCCATTCGAAATTTCGAGAAACCTTAAGGGACAGTTAGGGATAACACCTTTAAGATGACTCAAGTATACGCGTGGCATAAACAATGTTTGGAGAAAAAAAGAGTTTAAAATAAAAATTGTTGACGTTGCTTCAGGACCAACGTGACTGATGAGAATACGCCCATTGTTCGTTGCGTTCTCGGTGATAACCGTCGATTGATGGTTGTTGAAATAAGTTACGGCAGTGGCCGGACAACCCGAAACGTTATTCTTTTTTATGATATCGTCCATCCCAAACATGACAAAAAATTGAGGATTTATTTTGCACTGCGCTAGAATACCCTCCATACACCTCAAACCTCTATAGGTTCAAATATAGAGAAACACTTAAAGAACAGAGAGTTGACGATAATGTCGCTGTCGAAGAGTTAGTGGGCGATTAGTTGGTGTCACAACTACCCTTATGTACTTGAATAAGTGTGTTTATACGTTCAGGAAATACGATTATGACTTTGTATGTTTATATTTTTATGATGCTTCAGTAAATTAAAAACAGTTAGGCTCTGATTTGATTAATCTACATACCAATCAGAGAATGCTAAACATTCTCTGATACTCAAGGAAAGCTCTTAATATTCTCTCTTTTACCAACTTCCAAAATACGCAATATGGGCGAGAATTACTCCTAAAGTTTAAAGTAAGACATCTAAACTCGACAAAAGCAGAACAATTCATAAGTTTCATGAGTATTTATTTCTGGATAACTACTAGCACGGATATATTCCGTTACGCACTGGTACTTTTCAACAGTAATCTTGTTGAAGAAAAACTTTTTAATCCATTACTACAAAATGCGCGAAGCAATATTTGCAATACAGATTTTCATTACTAAGCAACATTTTGAAACTTTTTGAACGTTGTTGCTGCTCAATTCTGTAGTTTAGCTATTTACAGTGATCATCGCTCGGGGTACTGTGCTGCGGATTTACCTTGATGACTTTCCCAAGCAGGCTCATTTTTATTCTTCACTTTGACGAAGACTTAGTGTAGGCGCAATTTTTTACAAGCAAATCTATCCCCATTAGGAGTTAGACAAGAGATTTAACAAAACTACCAGACGCGACAGCTAGAATAGTGGAGTCTTCACCCTAATGATCAGTAAGAGTACAAAATTGGCTTTGAAAAAGTAAGCTGTAAACGCTCTGTGTGGCCTTAATTTATTTAGAAACTAGTAGTGTTACTAGCGAACAGCTCTTGCCAGTCCCTACTCATCCATATAGAGAACAACGTAGTTCATACTGCTCTAGACAAACCTAAATCGTAAAACCAACGATTACGCTAGTGCCTAGACAATGAGGCAGTCATTTAAAAAAGTAATACTTTGGTCAATAAAGGGTAGTATATTTTCGGTTAAAAATGGACACTGAAAGATGGGGGAAGAGGAAAAGAGGAAAGAGAGATGAGATAAGAGAGAGGAGATAAGGGAGGTGAGAGAAAAAAGGGAATAAAAGAGTTAAGGTTAATTTGAGGAAAACAGAGAAGGAGAGAAGAGAAAAGAGGAGAAAGAGAAGATAAAAGAGCATAATTGTACCATTAAATGTTACATAATTGCTATGGAGGAATACATTTTTATATTTAGCTTAAAGAAATGTTTAATACATCTCTAGTATCGCTTACAGTAATATATAAAACATATATTACTTAGTAGATTAGAATGTAGACTATTTATTAATAGCATTATATAATATGCATGCTTTGAAATATTTATTAGTTGTTAGTATGAATATATGTTATAATCCTGACACACTGTCATTTGTCATTTTTGTAAACACTAACTACAAAACCAAGTATTATGCAAACTTATAGAAAAGTCAATTAAGCAACGAAACTGATATCTGTAGCACACCCGTCCACAAACTTCTAAGCTTACAAAACACTGTCTTACTCGGGATGCGGTAATTAATTATTGTCGACTATTATACAAAAAGCAGCATATTATATACAGCATTATGCACTGTATGTATTATGGATTAAGGTTTGTCGTAAAACAAACGCGAGCTCCGTACAAGTGTGAAACTTCCCACAAGGACGACAATAAATCAAGATCCTATCGCTTGGTACACGTGCCTGACATTTCTATTTGTCATTTACGAATCGCTCGTAATAGACAGAGATAAACAAGAGTAAATCTAAGGCGCTGATGTTTGTTTACAGTTACGAAAAAGAATTATATGTTCTGATCATTGTTATAAAACCGTTTCCTTAGGTATTATTAGTGGTTAATTAAGAATTATGTTTTATCTGAAAATAATCTTGCACAAAACTCTAAGACAATTTAAGTAAAATATTTTAAAGATTTCGGATAATTTATTTAAAATGTTGGGTTCGATTCATTTTTCTCCACAGAAATTACAAGGTATTCTAAAAATTGTCTACTATAACATTTCAATATTTAGTTTGCTACGACATGTTTGTAATTAATTTCTTTATTAACGCGTCGCACTCTCCGTAGCACTCCATAAATCCTTTGTTTGATGATTTTGAAAGTCTTTTTAAAGAATGAAAATTACTTTACAAAAACTATTTTGATGTACACTTTTCTAATTACTCCAATAACCAATGCGCACTTGTCAACATTTAAAGTTTTTCCAACTCTGCGACAGACAATAATCTAGCGCTTAATCCACCTATTCACCACATTTTTTCCATCAAAATATGTTGCAAGACCTGTATCACAAACAGCAAACAGTTATATCAGAATTACGGCTATAAAATAGGTCCCGAACGTACAAAATTGCTATTTAGAGTTGAGTTGCATAGGACCTGCGGAAGTAAAATAAGTTTTTGGGTGGTAACCAAAGTTTTTCTTACTAGAATTATTTTTTCTTGATGTTTGGTTTCGTTGGCTATTATATGCCTAGATATGGACTTTATCTCACTTTATATTTACATTTTCTTTTATTACTTCTATTGCGTTAGTTCTTAATTTGTGGTAGACATTTAATTTCATGTAAGAGTAATATTTTTTGTTTTGCTCTTTTTTTAGCTGGAAGCGTTTATGTGTAGTATGGTGACATCAATTTCATTTCTTATTTTTATGTATAAGAATTTATCTGATACTGAAATTTTTTTTAACTGTTTCTTCGACTTTCTTTTTTATCAGAATTTTTATTCTGTATGTTCTCGTATGACTTTTACTTATGAACAGTACATATTTGTCTTATTCCGTTGTCGATGTTTCTTTTATATGCAATGAGAACAAAAAATGCTAATAAAATGAGTTTTATCAGAAAGTTCGTACACAAAAAAAATAAAAAATGCTATAATCAATAAAAAATCAAAAATATAATATAAAATGTAAAATCTCATAAAAGAGCTGTTATCATTTCTAACTCCTACTTATTAACAACTGACTAAACGATTAAGAAAGAGAAATAAAAGAACACCAAAAACCAGAAACCACCAACATACAAAAAAATTCAACTGCAGACCCAAAAACAATATGTCAAAAAAATAACAGGGAATTTTAAGAAAAAGGCAGAATCATCATTAATGACCAATGGAAAAAAATTTTAAAAAATTATTCAAAATGCACCGAAAAGGCTAATTCCCAAGACAAGAAAAAATGAGATAATGTGACAAAAATGTAGCAAAAAAACAGAAATAAGAAACACACTCGGAATAAAGGTAACACAACAATAAGAATAATAAGAAGAGTTTCAACGAGTAAGGACATCCCGTTTTCGCTGAGATTAAAAGTGTGCAAGTGTGGCCGTAAGGCCAAGTGATTATAATTGCCAAGTAAGTGATCAAAAAACATTAATAAACACTTCGAATATTAACGCACGAGCCCTTATTATACAAAATGAGCCATCCTTACGGCTTTAATTTGCTTCATGCTAATCAGTTCGGCCAAACGCAGCAGTCAGCGATTGCCCAGTTCCCCTTCAGTTAATGTAACAGTTAATGTCCTTTTAACAACCAACAAACCAATAATCTACAACACAATTATTATCCTCAGCCGACTAATTATTAACAAAATATAATAAGTGCAGTCCTCGCAAATGAAACTTCTAGTAATAACGAATTAGCAATGTAAGATAGTAACAATGACGAAACCTCTGTGAATAAACCTGAATATCAAGTTACAAAAAAAGAAAGCAAAGCAATGTTCAAAAAATAATAAATGCAGCTAGACCATCTAATGTTATAACAGCAAACAGGTTTAACTCTATAACAAACGAAACTGTTAAAATAACTATGAACACAAATGAAAAATCTTCGGAAATATCAAAAACTCTACTAATCTGCATCTATGGAGTAGTAGATTTTAAAAAATGGCTGAAAGCTTATCCAAAGTCACACCAGAAGGAACTTATCAACGTAAAGCTCTAGCTACTATAAAATTTAATGCTAACACTCCAGATACATACAGGAAACTTATAACCCACTTAAATGATGAAAATCGGTTCATCATACTTACAAATAAAAATGATAGAGCTTACAGAGTAGCAATTCGTAATCTCCATTACTCGATTCTCTTATCAGAAATCAAAGAGGTCTGAAAGCAAAAGGTCATAAAGTCCGCAATATTATTAACATAAGACACCGCAAATTACCTTTAATGTTATTCTACTCAAACCACAACCAAATTACAAAGATATATACGATCTTAAATTCCTAAATAATATGAAAATCCAAGTAGAGCCGCTAAATAAAAAGAGACAACCATAATTCTACATTATGCCAGAAATCTAGAGATACACCAGCTAAATGCGCACTCTGTTAAGAAAGGTCATACAAAGGTCATACAGCAGGGTATAAGAACCAATCAGTCATACTCTGGAGCACTACAAGAAAGTGCTTTGCAAAACCAACAGAACTTAGATACTCAAATGAACACTTTTTCAATGAATTCAAGTCAATGTTCGCTCAACTTATCATTTAGAACGGTATGATATTAAACACGCTGTCTACCGTCATAAACAAAATCGCTAATTAATCGACATTTCTTCAATTCGTATTTGTTCATGAAACGTAAATAGTTTAATCAACCATAAAACTGAATTAATTATCTTCAATACAATAAAATGAATGTGCTACTGGTTTCGGAAACACATTTTACCGAACGGACAGTATTACGAATATACAATACAAAATTTATCACAATAATCATCCTGATGGAACGGCCCATGGTGGCGCTGCAATAATTATTTGAAACACCACAAAGTACCATAACATACCTACAAATCAAACAAATACAATCCAAGCAACAATTATTTATATAAAGTGACAGCCGTGATCTTTTGATATAGCTGCCATATTATAAATAGTTCACCCAGACATACAATTTCAACTGAAGTATATGAAGCACTCTCTCAGCCGGGATACAGATTTGTAATAGAAGGCGATTGGAATACCAAGCACACAAACTGGGGGTCAAGACTTACTACCACCAAGGGTAGAAATCTCTTGCGAACCATCAATAATAAGAATTGCTCGTATCTTTCTATTAGAGAACCAACTTATTGGCCAACAGACCAAAACAAGCTGCCGGTCTTAATCAACTTTTTTGTGCTTAAAGGTATCTCACCAAACTACCTTAATTTAACATCAAACTGCGATCTCTCTTCTAATCACACTCCAATAATTGTTACCCTAAGTACGCATATCATTTGCCTACCAGGCGCTCCTAAGCTCGTTTCAGCTTAAAACAGATTGGGGTGCTTTTAAAGCTTATATCGACGAACATCTCAATACTAATCTGAACCTGAAACATCCTGACGATCTTATTGCTGCAGAAAACCACATCACTTGTGTAGTACAAGAAGCATTTTGGAAATCTATCAAAGTGACAAGTCGAGATGCTATACCACAAACAGCATACCCGTACATATTTGCAAACCTGTTGCAAAAAAAGAACCAGAATCAAATAGCAAAAAAGTAAAAACCTATCGATAGAAACACATACAATAGACTTACAACTAAAGTCAGCATTGCAAGAAATCCGAAATGCTACGTTTGAAAACTATATTACTGAGTTATCAAAAGAGGACCATTCCATCTGGAAAGCTACGAAAAAATTCAAAAGTCTAGTCGCGCATATCCCTCGTTTAAGAAAACAAGACGGTAGTTAAGGAAAACTAAACAGGAAAAGGCAACCACCTTACGGAGCATTTATCAACAGTATTTAGTCTACCTCAGGCAAATAACAAGAATAACGATCAGAAATCGAGAACTTCTTGGACAGTCCTTGCCCAATGACACTGCCTATTAAATCTTTTTCCAGCAGAAGTGAAACACAAAATATCTAAAGGAAAGAACTATAAAGCTCCTGGGCTTGACTTATTTTCGCCTCTAATACTTAAACAACTACCCAGGAAAGCAATAGTGGTACTGACCACCATCTATAATGGTATGATAAGATTAGCTTACTACCCAGTAACTTGAAAATTCGCGCAAATAATTACATTAATCTACAAACCCGATAAACCACCACAAGATTCTAAATCATACCGGCCCATTAGCTTACTTCCAACTATGTTCAAAATATTTGAAAGACTCTTGTCGATAAGGCTTATACAGGCAGTTGATCTGAATGAAATAGTACCATCACACCAGTTCGGTTTCAGAGAGCATTACTCTACAATCCAACAAACGCACAGAATAGTGAATGAAATAATTAAAGGCTTTGAGGAGAAGAAATTATGCACTGCCGCCTTCCCGGACATAAAGCAAGCTTTGATTGCGTGCGGCATGCCAGACTATTATACAAATTAAATGTTACTCTACCCACACTCTATTAGCTATTACTCAAATCCTATTTAACCGACAGCTACTTTCAAACAAAATTCAATCTGAAAACTTCCACATATCATCTCATCAAGTCAGGAGTGCCACAAGATAGTGTGTTGGGTTCCTTCCTTTTCTTATTTTTTACTGCCTACATTCCAACATAAGCCAGCATAAAAATCGCTACTTTTGCGGACTCTACTGCCTTAATCTTAATATTTGGATATACGGAGTTCAACTTTGGGTTGTGCTAAACCTTCAAATACCAAAATCATTCAAAGGCTACAATCCAAAATACTAAGGATTATATTCGATGCCACTTGGTATGTCAGGAACAAAATCTTACTCAGGCATACCCCTTGTAGAAGAGGTAATTCGCTACCTAACCAGTACCTACTTAAACAACTTACCTGGACATCCAAACGAAGAAGTTAGCACTTTAAACGTTCCCCACCAGTACGAAGGCCACTAAACAGAAGATGGCCTACAGCTGTGGACCCATAGCAATACTTATAAATTATTATATATAAAACAAATTACATAAGTAGTAATTAATTCGGAGTGTAGTCACTGGATTACTTCCCCCTTCATTGTAACTTGCTAAGCCAATTTACCTATTGCTATGTAAAGCAGATTGTATCTTTTCATTAAAATAAAAAGACAACAAAAAAAAACAATGATTCCTATAAAAAAACAAAGAATAAAAGTAAAAAATCTAAAGTTGAAGAAATACAAAATGTTTACTGAGTAAAAAAACAAGATAACGAAATACAACATTGGTCAAGGATAAAAATAGAAACTTGATAGAAGAAGAAAAAATAAGGGAATAAATGGGAAAATATTTTTAATTTATATTTTTGAAAGGAAATAATGAACTAGCGCAAATCAGGCAGGGGAAAGAGAAGAAGGAAAATGAAATTAAAAACCCGCGGAAAAAAGAATAAGTGAAATCATGAAATAGCTCAAAAGCAATGAATGCTTTGGAATAAATGGTATAAAAATCGAAAATATAAGGTGCTCAGGACAACATTTAAAACAAATAGTTATTTTAAAGATGCAAAAAAAGCAGTCTAAAGGATTTTGAAATAAAATCACAATAATAGTTTTTTAACATGATACTAGAGACAATCGTAAGGCAGTTATCTAGGACGAGAAGGTAATAAACGGACAAAAATCATAAGTTGGTAAGTTATGTCGATGATGTACCACTAATAGCCAAAGACAAAAAAATGGTAGAAGAAATTACACAACAAATAGTAGATGGTACTGCACTGAAAGGAGCCAAATATAAACTAGAATAACAGGGCGTGATAAGTAGAAGACGCAGAAGATTAGGAAGAAAATAGAGGTTTTGACTAGACATGAGCGCATGGAATTTGAAGAAGTAGAAGGTTCTGAATATGAAAAAGCATTAAACATAAATAACCTTAAAAAAATAAATCAATTCGAGAAAAACTAATAATCAAGCTAATATAAGTACACGATTAGTCGATAATCTGCTAAAATAAAAGAATTTATCAATGAATATAAAATTTAAAATCCACGCAACTGTGCTAAGGCCAACATTACTTTTTTTGACTGATTAATTTTTGCTTTTAAGTTTTTAAAAACTTAATAAGACAGACAAATTTATAGAAAATAATTTTGTCTTGTAACAAATCAATATTCTAAATGTAGAATGTTATTATTACAAATGAGAGTTATAATGTTAAAAATATATATTTTTTTGTTCAATAAAAGAATCAAATAAGATATTTTTTACAACATTTTTGAAATGGACGTATACACGTGCAATTTTTCAGTGGCTATATAATTACATGAATCAGAGAAAGTGTCTAAAGCATTTTTTGTATTAATATAATCGAAGTGAAAACCAGCTTGCACAGAAAACACATAAAATATATTAAATCGCAGAATTAACGTTCTGATGCAAAATGCGCTATCCATTGAAGTTGTAAATGGCATTTGATTAATCCGCAGATACGGTCAGCGTTACGGTTGAAATAATAAGCGTTTGCCTATTCGTTTGGCAGAAAAACAGGACGCGGCTTAGTGACTCGGGATAAGTAAATAAGGCCAAACAGCCGAGAAACAGAACAAGGCGAATTTAAGCGGAAATGTGAAGTGACGTTGCCTGTGACGGAGCGACTCTCAGAAAAAGCTCTGGGGCTGGAGGGCTTTGTTGAGATGTTTGCTTGAAGACGCGCAATCGCAGATAGAGGATGTAAAATAACAACATTATTTTTAAAACATATTTAGACACAGTACTATAAAAACATCTCAATGTGTTGAATACTGTGTTAATTACAAAATAAAAAATGATATCAATAACTATTTGCGTATTTTTTAGTAATCCGTTTAATTTGAAATTTACTAAACTTCAAACATTGATTAAAAAATAATGAAACCAGAAATTCCCAACGAAATTATGACTATATTTTATTATAATTAGTTCAGTTTTAATTTTTACAGCTCATAATTTTATTTTTAATAACAAGCAAATAACAAAAAGTATGTGAAAGTGTTTACAATGGTAGGAAAAGTTATGAATGGTTAAAAGTTTACAAATTATTTAATGTGCCTTAGACTATTTTATGTAAAAAAATATAAATAACTTTATTAGTTGTGTAAACGACATTATAAAACATTTTAAAAGTTGATTTTATGTAAAAAATGCGAACCAGTTTTAATTAGCTATAAAAAGTCTAGAAAAAGTAACAGAAAGGTTTTTAGGAACATTTTATTTATATATTGCTTAGACTTACAATACGATAATATTCTTTAAATTTTTTAATTTTTCTTAACATATACTTGGCGTATACATTGCGACTATCTAGTAATTTGGTTTTAATTAATCTTACTTTAAATCTAAGTCTAAGGCTTAAATTTAGGCTAGTCTTAGCGTTTTGATGGACGTACTCCTACTTCCTTCACATGTTTTAATTACCCTTAATTTAGCTTTACTACACTTAAAATAGTTCAATAGGTTTTTGCTTTTTTAATCCATTGTTGTCGAGTAGTTGTAACACTTCGACATTCTCTTGTACATGTAGCCTTTTTATATTTTTTCGCAAACGGTGCAATTTTCTCCTGATTCTAAGCACTTTTAGGTCTTTATGGATGTTTTTATTTCTGATGTATCGTGGGGCGTTGACGATGCTGTGCGGTACCATGTTTTGAAGGGTTTATATAATTTTTACATTAGATTTCCTTGTGCATCTCCAAAGTTGCACACTATAAGTCCCGATTGGTTTTATAATTTGTTTATAAAACAATAATTTATTATGCAGGGATAGCTCAGAATATCTTCCTACTAGCCACCACATTTTTTTAAGCTAATACAAAGTTCTTCGCGTTTTTTCTTTACGTGTTCTTTCCATTTCAGCTTGGCGTCGATTGTCATGCTCAGGTATTTCGCTGTGTTAGCGTGTGGAATTGTCTGCTGATTGATCACTATGGGTAAGTAATCAACTCTTTTGTTAGTGAAGTTTATGTGAGTAGACTTCGCCTCATTTAATTTAATCCGCCATTTTTTAGTCCAGCTAGTGACGTTGTTGACAGCTGTTTGTAGTTTATTTCGTTGCTAGTGACTAGTAGTGCAGTGTCATCAGCAAATGTAGTTGTAGTCACTCTATCTCTCGTAGGGATGTCCCTGGTGTAAAGCAAGTACAGAACTGGGCCAAGGACTCTTCCTTGTGGTACACCTGCAGCAATACCGAAAGCTTGGACCACGTCTAGAAATGTAGTAGATCATATTCCTTTTTCTTCTAAGTTTCTTTCAATAACATCGGTGATTCAATGTACTTGGCCGATGGTGAAATGTTTATTCCAAAAACCAAACTGATAGTTTAGAATTAGTTGCTTTTCTTCAATATTTGGCTTGAAGCGTTTCAGAAGCAGTTTCTCGAACAGTTTGGATATGGCTGGTAGCAGTGAAATCGGTCGATAAAATGTTTTTTTTTCTGGTGACTTACCCAGTTTCGGTATCATAATAACTTTCGAAACTTTCCATTGCATCGGTACATATTGTAATCGTATTGCTGCATTGAACAGATACGTAAGCTTTATTATGCCCTTTGTCGGTAGTTCTTTCCATACATTAGGTCGTAACCTGGTGCCTTTTTGGCCCTGATATTGTTTTGCATCTTGTTGTAGATTTTTGTTAGAGTTACCGGCACAACGAACCTGTATTGCCTGTTATTTATCTCCGGTAGAGTCTCATTGTTGCCAGCTGGATGTGGTTGGAAAGTGTTTGCCAGGTGTTAAGCAAATATTTCTGTTTTATCTTCATCTTTCCTTGCCCGTCCGCCGTTATCCTAACGAACGGGTGGATTTTAGTTTTTTGGCCATTTCAGTCTCTTTGCGGTTTTCAAGAGAGAGCTTTAGTATCTTTATCATCCGATAGTCTGTTTATTATAAATTTAGCGAACGTTTTAATTTTAATGATACGAATTTCTTCTTTAAGTTGTTGACTTAATCGATTTAGCACCCATTTGTCTATAAGTGCTCTGGTTTGGTGTTATCTTCTTCATAGTGTTTAACACTTTCTTTTATTACTACCGCCTAACCATCCCTTGCTGCGTTGTCCGAATGAACAAAATGAAATAGTTTATATCCTTTTATGTCTAAATAGCTTTTCTTAGAAAAATGAGTTTCAAAAATCAGTCAAACGTTTATTTTCTGATTCCAAAAGAACAGCTCTAATTCATGAACATGTTAGAGTAGCTCGTTTGCATTCCAGGCTACGGTTCGAATACACTAAGCCGTTTTTAATTTATATTTTGGCTGCCTTATTGCTGGTTTCTAATTGTGTACTCTATTAAGGATAGATTTAATGCACTCCTCTTGTTTGTTGAATTTTTCTAGGATTATTTGCCATGTTTTGTTAATTGCGGTTAGTTCTGTTTCCTCTTTCATGGATTGTTGTGGTTTTACTACTTGTGCAAAGCTCCTAGCTATTCAGTTGCGCTATAGTGCTGGACCAGCCGTTGGTAGCGTAGGGAGATTCTGTATCTGTTCTTTGGTAGCTAGTTTTTCTTTCTTGCCGGGGTTTTTCGCTTCTTTTTTGAAGTTATGTGTAACTACACATCCACAGTAGTTTTCTGGGTGAGCTTCGCCACAGTGTGCGCACTTGACTTTATTAAGTGTGATTATCTTGCAATCTTTAATGACATGTCGACCTGCACACTTGACACACATAGCTTTCTTATTGCAAAAGAGTTGGTTATGCCTGTACGCTTGGCATTTGCGGAATAAGTAGCGGTTTAATTTTTATTTTCAGTCCTACAATTATACTAATTTAGAAGATGCCTTTGCTGTTTTCAGATTTATCATATTTATTGGGTGTATTCCTGCGGCCATAACTTTTATGTGTCCGTTTTGTTTGTTTTCATAAGTTTAGTATTCTATATTATTATTGCGTAAGGTTGAGATCAGGGTACGGTATTGCATTTCGTTTGACACATTGATCTTAACACATCATTATTCATGACGGCTACTTTATATGTAACATTTGTCGTTTCCAATAACTTGCGCGCGGTTTCGTATCCTTTTAAGTTAACCAGATTTACTGGTGATGGTAAAGGTATTTTCTTTTCTTCGGCTCGCGCATCGAAGCCGAATAGACGTGTGTGAGCCAACTATACCTGGGCTATCGCAATGTGAAAAGGGCCGTTGGACCGCCGAACCTCTGGGAAAGCTTCGGAGCCTTGACCTCGCCAGCGCCGCGCGGAAACCGGCATATCGCCGCAGCGTATCTTGGAATCCCCGGAGAACATTCAGAGTAAAGAAGTGTTGGATGCCGCTCTTGCAGTGAAATTCAATACGGAAGCGTGTACATGCAAAAGTTGCCGTCGAGAATGCGATACACTCCGCTGGAGTAAGATAACAAGTTATTTATATTACAGTAAGTGCGAAATGTGCCCAGCATCATAATGGATAATCTTATCTTAAACCAGCTTCCAACACCAGCAGAGGCTGTATTATCTCAGCAGAATTAAGCTATTTTACAAGAGAATCAGTTAAAATCTCAAAACGGATTAATTTATTGAATGAATTGAAACAAGCCTTTGCAATCAATAAAATCTTGCAAAGTAATATCAGCTAATTCTAAGGGTACAAAGCCTCGAGAAATCTGCGGCAGAGCCGAATTAAAAAACGTAATGTACAATTAATAACACTAATTTTACATTTTTTGGCTGATAAGCAGATCATCGCTGACTGAATTTAAACAAGGCTTTCTCGACATTCAATGGACATTACAACCAAAAAAGAATAAAAACCAAAAAACTCTTTGCTTGTTCTTATTATTGGATGCATTAAGTTTAACGAAAGTTATTTTTTAGGCGACTAAAGATTGGTTCTAAATATAGAACATTTTAATAATTATTTGCATTATATGCATACAACAACACCAAAGAGATTACACATATAACCAAAGATGTAAATTATACAGCTGAGATCATAGAATTGGTCAAAGAAAAATAATAAGCTAGAAGAAGATGGCAACAGTCAAGGGATCCCGCAGATAAAACCATACTCAATAACAAGATTCAGCAACTCAGAAGAGAAATCCAAAAACTTAAAGAAGAATCTATAGGTACCTATCTACAAGAGTTATCAGCATATGAAGAAACAGACTACTCGCTGTGGAAGGCAACCAAAAAGATTAAAAGACCTGCAACCTCTACTCCTCCGAGAGACAATAAGCAAAAGCAGAATTATTTGCAGAACACTTGGCTGAAATATTTACTCCTAATCCAGGGCAAGTAAATCAAAACATCAGTAATATTGAAAATCAAAGAACTGAAAATATCACACCGGTTACTCCAAAAGAAGTAGCAGATGAGATAAAAACTAACCTGAACCCAAAGAAACCTCCAGGATACGACCTCATAACTGGAGAAATTTTAAAACACCTGCCCAGAAAGGGTATAGTTATGTTGACCTACCCATTCAACGCAGCTTTTAGATTAAAACATGTGCCTGTATGCTGGAAAGTTGCAGAAGTAATTATGTTACCAAAACCAGGAAAACAACCTAATGATGTCAAATTATATAGACCAATCTCCCTCCTGCCCGTAGTCTCAAAACTCTTTGAGAAGCTACTGCTCAAGAGGTTGAGGCTAATAATAGAAAATAATAACCTAATCCCAGATTACCAATTTGGATTCAGGCAAAAGCACTCTACAATAGACCAAGCACATAGAATAACTGACGTCATTGAACGTGCGCTAGAAGAAAAGCAAGTCTGTTCGGCAATCTTCTTAGATGTGGCACAAGCCTTCGATAAGGTATGGCACGAAGGACTAACACACAAATTAAACAAAATGTTACCAAAACAACATGCTGACATATTAGCATCGAACATATCAGAGAGACTATTCAGAATCAAACAAGAAACTCTGATCTAAAGGAGATTAAAGCAGGAGTGCCACAAGGCAGTGTACTTGGGCCCATTCTATACCTACTGTATACCAGAGACTTGCCAGTGTTAGAAGAAGCAGTCATTGCTACATTTGTTGACGACACTGCTCTTCTCGCAGTGGATCAAGACCAGAAAAGATCAGTTAGTAAGCTCCAGACAGCAAGCAATGCGATAGTTGATTGGACCAGGCAATGGGGGATCAAACTTAACGAGCTTAAATCTGTACAGGTAAACTACACTAACAAGAAAATAGCCGACCCACATCTGCTAGATATTAATGGAACAGTTATACCATATTCGACTACTGCAAAATACCTCGGCATGAATCTGGACGTTAAACTTAGATGGAAGGAGCATGTAAAGAAGAAAATAACTGAACTAAACTTAAAATACAAACAGCATTATTGGTTGATAGGAAGAAACTCAAAACTTTCAATCTTCAACAAAGTACTAATCTACAACCAGATTCATACATAGCAGATCTACAGAGATCTCCGGATTCCAACCGTCAAGGAAGAGATTAAAAGGTTTGTTAGAAAGCATGAAGCCAGGCTTCACCTACATGTCAACGCAGAGGCTCTTCAGCTGATGGACAACCAACACCAAGTCTGAAGATTGAATCGGAAAAAACCAGCTGATCTTGTGTAATGTGTTGTGTACAAAAGCAGAGCACAGTGAGCGAGTGAAGTGTAAATAGTCTAGAAGACATCATTGGATAGACTCTAGTCGTTAAGTATATAATTTAAGATTTATTAGAGTAAAATTAATGGTTAGTCTCTAAAGACTAGTTTTAATTACAGACACAAAAGTGCTATTAAAAAATATATATATGTTCAGTGGGGTTGCTACTCCTTTATCGGGTGCCTCTCTAGGTGGCGTATAGGAGAATGCTCAAAAAATATGGTGCTCATCGTGGAACGAACATAATCAGAGCGGATCAAATTTAGCACCATTTGTATTGTCTAATTCAAAATGAGCAGGGTGCTCTGGTGGAATGGCTGAACTTAATCAGGCAAAATGTATAAAATACACACACCAAGACGATCTTAATGTGACTATACACAGAAGAAAAGAGCCTTCAGTCCCTGGCAAACTTCAACTTCCCACCTAAGCAAATGGACGGAATAGTAAAATAGGGGGTGCTAATCTCTGGGTTTGACTAGCCTGCCGAAGTAATAAGAAAACTGTTATTTATAGGCACTTACAATATACAAACACTAATAGAAGACGACAGGTTAACAGAATTAGAAAAATGGATGAACGATATTAAGTGAGATATTACTGGAAAAAGTGAAGTAAGATATAGAGGGAGAAGAATGTTTAACACTTAATTTATACATACTGTTTTATATAGTTTAAAAAGATAAAAGGCAAGAGGGAGTAGGTGTCCATGGATCTTTGATTATACATCAAAATAATATCCTTGCAAGAGTAGAAGAATTCTACAAAAAACTCAACATAGCGAGAACACACACACACACACATCAAAGATATTTGAAAAACATTAATCGTCACACAGCCATTGGAGTCTACTGCAGAACGTAGATCTCCCTTGAAATACTCTATTCTGTTCTATCCTGTGCCGCTTTCCACCATTAACCTACTGCTCTTTTGAGGTCGTCGCTTCATCGTTTCGGAGATCTTCCTCTGCTCCTTTTGTCAACACGGAGTCTTCAGTTTGTTATTCTGGATGTCCATCTATCATCTGTAAGTCTCGAAACTTGACGTGCTCAGTTTCATTTTAGAATCGTAATTCTTTTATGATGTCTCAACTTCTGTTCCTTTTCGTATTTCGGTATTGCTTATACGATCTTATAATGTCTAGCACGGCCTTTTCAATACTTTTTGGGCTATTCTCAGTTTATTTACACTACTCTTGGTTTTTGTCTATACAGTTCAATGTTAACCTATGGGCGGAAGAGCTGGAAAGAAAAGGAATGAAAATCAAAATTAACAAGACAAAAGTAGTGGCGAAGTCAAACAACAAGGAGAGAAGGGTAAGCATATAAATTAACAATTAGATAGTGGAGCAAGTTAAAAATATAAAGTATTTAGGAATAGCTATAGATGATACTAAAAAATTAAATAAGGAAATTAATAATAGAATCACGACGACAAGAATGTTCCATGGTGTCAATAAAGGATTTGTTAACAAAAAAATCAGTAATTAAACAAAAATGACACTCTATAAAACCATATACCTAACGACATTACTATACGGATGCCAAACGTGGGTTTTAATTGAGAAGTTATACAAGAAGATTCAGGTCCTAGAAATAAAATACCTGAGAAGAGTAGCAAAAGTAACGATAATGGACATAACAATAATGATATAAAAAATAAAGAGTGCCATAAAGTATATATTTACTGAAGAGTAGGGGGCTATCTTGGAACTAGGGCGAGAATTTAGTAAGGGACAGGAATGGTGGCGAAATAAAGATGGAAAGTATGGAATGCACAAGCTATTATATGACATTATTTAGTTATTTATTGTAAGAATGGAGTATTTTTTATGTAGAAAAATGTTTAAAATTATTTTACAATTTCTTTACTTTATACTAGCTACATTCTACTATTTTGCATTTTTTTTTAATTATTAATATAATTACACATTTTAAGTTATAATACTATGTATCATATGAATGTGAAGGTACGAACAGAAACTTTTAGTTTACTATTTAGTTGATTTATGTTTTGTTTGCAATTAGGGCTAATCCACCACGATGAAGATGAATTACAATCATAACAATCACTAGCTAATTATAACAACCAAATACTTTTTTATCTGTTTCATATTTAGTTTATCTTCAATTTGATATTTAAATAAATATAACACTTAAAGGACACAATATAAAAATTATTTCTGGAATGCCTCAATCTACAGCGAATACATGTAAAAATTAATTGGTGATTAGCAAGGCAGCAGTTTAAAATCATTTTATTTTTGACACAGACATGCAATGTCCAATTAAAGTACCGGCTGTAATACTACGCAGCAGCTTATGCAAGTTTTAATTAAACTCGAAAATTGGACTGGAAATAAATCAATAAGGGCGTAACGACGTTTTCCTGCAAAAAACAAGTTCCTGTTGTCTGCATTGTGTGAATATAAAGCCGTTAGTTTTGCAATCTTTACCTTCTTACGTCCTATTGTAGATTTTATGAGATTTTGTTACGTTACTTCTTAGAAAATGTACAAACGTAATTTGTTGTATGAAAAAAATTTCGCTATATGGAGAAAAGCTGAATAGTACATGGGGGAACACTTTTTTCATCATATTACTTTGTGTGACAAAATTCAATTAAACAACAGTAGCACAATGCAAGTGCCGAGAATTATTTTCTTTCAGTAGACCTCTTGTTATGACAGGTTCATTATTTTGTCAACTGTTACAAATAGTAAAGTGCTGTGACTCTAAATTATATATAAAAATTGATTACTTTGTTATAGGAAAAAACATCAAGCCAAATAATATATAAACTACACTAACAAAACATACTTGGGCTAAACGATATCTATTGCAAAAAACGAATAAAAAGAAAGTTTTTCGAACTTTCGAATTTTGTTGTTGTATTAGAAATGTGAAATACCGTTAACAATTAAAAAAATCTATGAATATTTTAAAAAACCAGACATGGTAAAGTGCTGTCTATCTAGGTATAGGAAAAAATCATGAAAAGCTGCAAATTTGTCCTAAAAAGTGGAGGATATGACAATATTCGCAAGACTTGAAAGTAACTCGAAAAATTTTGGCTTATTTCAAAAACTAAAGACAAAAAATTACAATAAACTTAGCAAAGTTTAGATCTACCATGCATTTTGAATGTTTCCACCTAAAAAATTATGACGTCTTTCTGGATCTTTATGTTAAGTTTTTGGGTTATTCTTATCACATACGAAACATATTCGTATATTTTAATATTCTATTACTACTTAGTTTATTAAAACCTATTTCTTGCTCTATTTCACTTATCGATATTTTGGATATACTATGGCAGAAATATGTTTCCATAGTTTGTTAGGCTTATTGCAATTTTTGTTCTTGACTTCCGAAATGAGCTAACATTTTTCGAGTTAGTTGTCAGTCGTGCGAAAATTTTCATATTTAGCTTCTATTTTCTAGGATACAAATTGAAATATAAATTTTCAGCCTTTCTGAGTTTTTCCTGCATCTATATCGCACTTTACAATGTTTGGTTTTTTAAAATACTCATATTTTTTAATTAACGCTTTTGCACATCTATAATACAAAAATAAAATGTTCGAAAAAATTTTGTTTTTGTTTTTAACTTGATTTTATGCGTTGTCATGAAAACCCGATATATTACAGGGGAGATCCATAAAATATTTGAGAATATTAATGAAATGGCTACAAATGTCACAACATTCAAAATAAAGGTAACAAACTATACATATTTGAAAAACTTAAAAATAATCATTTTTTGTTGACACATTCAACTATAATTTCTATTTAAAAAAATACAAGTTTGTTTCATAAGGAATAATTTTAATAGTACAGGAATTCTCGTACGAATATGAGTAAAAAATATTCTTACAGTTTTAAGAAATATTCATAAACAACGAAGTTATAGTACTTTATAGAAATAGACCAAAAATGACTTTTGGCTTGTATCTCCACAACAGTTAGAGACATCAGGATGAAATTTGTGTCAATCGATTTTTTTAAACAGAGTAACTACTACCTAATTTTTTAATTCCTATGGAAATGGGTGTAACCCTCAAACCCATCAAATCTGGGATACCCTGTACATTAAACTGAAAAAAAAGAATTCATTGAAATATTGACAAAATAAATTCAGCAACTTAAAAAAATAAACAAAAATTATGATACAAGTTTTTTTTCTTTTCCTCTCTTTTCATTTTTTCAATTTTTGTTTTTTCCTATTTTATCAATTATAATATAAGGTAGTTGAAATTTGACGGGGCTGTGCAGCAGTTGTACGACTTTGAAATAGCAGAGCCACAATCTTCACGCTCTTTTCTGCTCGGGTTAGAACCTGTTTGGACCTGTCTGAAAGTTAGAATGATACCGAACAGAAGGTACTGCGGAGGGTAGAACAACGCATTGTAATCAAATTCCTGGTTGGAGAAAATGTCCCGTCTGCTAAAATTTATCACAGACCCCAACACTATGGAAAAGAATGTCTCTCACGGACCCGTGTGTTTGAATGGTATAAGTGTTTTAGAGAGAAAAGAGAATGAACCGTACTATCGTCGGCCGCGAATGTCCGTCATCGGATTTTGATCGTGCAGACGCACTTATTGGTAAAAATACATGCAGCACTATCAAAAAACTTGAAGCACTGCTATTGATCAGTTTTGATAGTGTAGAAGACATTGTGAACAACCACCTGCACTATCGCAAAGTGAATGCACGGAATGCACGCATTTTGACGGACGTGAACAGCAGTATGGAGACGAAGATGATGCATTTTTGAAACCTATAGTAATCATTGCTGAAACGTAAATGCACTACTTCATTTCCAAGTCATATGGCGGCCGACCGGTTTACCCAAACACAAAAAAGTGCGGAAGAATCGTTCGGCACAAAAGTGATAATAACGTTTTTCTGGGACCGATAAGGGGTTATTTATGTAGGCTTTCTGACGGACTCTAGAGCAGTCAATACAACTTATTATTTAGACCTCCTAGCAACAGATCCAAGCGAAGACAGGTGGAAAGCGGGTATCCTTCCTTCAAGACAGTGCACGCCTCTGTACGACCAAAACAACAATGAAAACCCTCCCAAAATTGAAATAGGACTTTCTGCTACATTCGCCGCACAGTCTCGTACAGGCTCCAAATAATTTCAACTTGTTCGGAAGGCTCAAATCAGATTTGCAAGGCTTGCGGTTTGCGGACAACGACGCCGTCACCCAGATTGTTCGGGGGTGGATACGCCGCCAAACAAAAATCTTTGAAGAGGGAGTGAAGATGCTTTCAGAACGTTGAAAAAAATGTGCTAACTACAGGGGGAGTACGTTGAGAACTGACATGTGCGAATAAGGGTTTGGTAATTTTGCTTTATAAAAAATCGGTGTGGGTCACATTTGAATCACTTTGTATATATATTAGCTTTTTAAATTAACTAATCTGATAAATTTTCTTTTTTTTGCATTCTCTCTTTGTTTATCGTATTCTTGAACCATATAGTAAAACCGGAAAGCCACCGTTTTACAAATGGTTATTTTAATACCTGAAAGATATGAAGAATAACAAAGCACTGTGAGATGACGATATAAGAAGAGAAATGCTAATAGAGGAAGGAGAAGAAATTATCCAAAACTGTGAATTATTCAACGAATGTTTAAAACAAGGGAAAATATCAAAATCATAAAAATACGTCATTGTAGCCCTCATATATAAAAAAGGAGATAGAACAAATCTGGAGAATTACAGTCTAAATAATAACAAACAGACTTACAAGTAAACTTGACGAATACCAACCTGTAGAACAAGCCGCATACAAAAAGGACTACAGTACATACGATCACCTGATTACAATGAGACTACTTATTGAGAAAGCAACATAATATAACCTAAATATCTGCTTTGCTTTCGTAGACTTCTACAAAGCATTTGACTACATAAAACATTGGATGATACTAAATAGCCTAAAAAAGAAATGTATAGGTCATACATACAACCAGCTAATCAAACATATATATGACAAAGCAACATCGATGGTCAAAATAAAACAAAATACGAATAAATTTAATATAGGGAGAGAGATCAAACAATATCGCCTAAGCTACTCAACTTAGCCTTCGAAAAAGATTTTAAACATGTACAATGGCAAAATAAAGGTGTATTAATAAACGGCAAAATACTGAACCACCTATGATTTGCCAATGATATAGTTCTTAACACAGAAGGTTCAGAAGAACTAGGACAAATGCTAGAACTATAAAAAAAGTAAATAAAATAAGACTAAAAATAAACTTAAACAAAATAAAGGTGATGTGCAGAACATACCCTCAAATAATTATTAAAAACAGCCACGTTGAAAACGTCGACAGCTACATATATTTAGGACATCAAATAAAGCTAGGAAAACAAAACCAGGCAGCTGAAATATATCGTAAAAGAAGGCTAGCATGGGTGGTATTCGAAAATCTAGAGCATGTCTTTAAAAACAAGAACATCCCTCTAAAGCTCAGGACGCGGCTATTTGATGAATGTATTTTTTCAGTACTGACATACGGATGCCAAACATAAACAATGACAAAACTGCCAATAAATAAAATAGCAATAACGCAGAGGTCTATGAAAAGGCAGCTGTTGGGTATTTCTTTTAAAAACAGAAAAAGCAATATTTGGATTCGAAATACTACAAAAGTACAAGATGTGATTGAAACAATCGCCACACTAAAATGCCGGTCATATATCCAGATACGAAGACGAAAAATGGATCAATATTTTACTTTATTCGAGACCGTACCTAGAAAAAAGAACAAGAGAATGACCACCAATGCGCTAGACAAACGACTTAAAATTAACAGCGGGATTTAATTGGACGAGACAAGCGCAGAATAGAGAAAATTGGAGAGATAAGAGAGAAGCCTATATTCAGAAATGGACCGTAGAATAAAGTCTTTTGAAATTGAGACTGAGGTAATATTTCCCCTTGTTTGTTTAACGAACTTTGCATTATTTTACATATTTGCGCTTTGAAATTTTATTGTTTATGGTTTATGATGGTGATTCTTAATTTGTCATTAACGATTATGATCTGAAGTTGATTTATTAATTGTAAATATCTTCTATTTCTTATGGTATAACATCGTCCTCACAGAGTGTATTTATTGTCGTATTTAGCTTAATAAATCTTATTGTCTTTTACTTCAGATTTTCACTACCGTAAATACAACATCCATATTAATTTTCCGGTTCGTGTTATTTCTGTTGCTTAGTCGATTATTCTTTTGTAGCTTTATATATGCTTATATATACGGTATACTTTTGTACCTATAACTCTTGAAATTGTTTCTGTCAGGAGATTTTAAACCAAATAAATGCTAGGTATCTTTCTAAATTTCATTATCTTTTTGTATCACATGTTTAATTGTAACCCCCCGTTGTCATTTTTTATTTTTCTTTAACAATCCCCTGCTTGTGTCTCGAAAACAGCTTTTGTAAATCTATTTTTTACTTGTGACATATGTTTTTAGCTGTTTCTATCTTTTTTTTTATTTATTTAACGCATTTTAGTTCTCTTAATCAGGTGTACGGTATTACAAGGTGGTTCAAATATGACCGGGATTGATTTTTAAATAAGTGTACATCTTTGCTTTCGCCGTTTTTTCCGACATTCGCCGCTTTGTTATAAAAAACTGATCATACATTTACAATTCAAAATATTATTCATCGCTGGCTATTAGTTTCTTCCATCTCTCAGGCAGCGTACGAATCCTACGTCGAAGAAACTGTTCAACTTTTCAGGCGATTCACGTATCGATCCAATTTTTGACTATTTTATAAGTGCTGGTCAGCCACGCCATGTGCTACTGATTGAAACAAGTGATAGTCAGAGGAAGCAATGTCTAAAGAATACGGGGGGTGGGGTAGGACTTCTAATTTCAACGATCCCAAGTATGTTTTGACCGACTTGGTCGGTCATTGTTATGTTGCATAATTACATTATCGTGTCTCGAGTTGTACTTAGGCCGTTTTTTTCAATGCTCGGCTTCAACACATTAATTCGCCTGTGATTGTTTCAGACGGTTTTAGCAGCTCTTAATATACTACGCCAAGCTGATCCCTCCAAATACGGAGCATGACCTTGGAGCTGTGAATATTCATTTTGGCCGTCGACGGGAAGTCCCTATGATTTTCTGTTCTTGGGATTATCGTAATAAACCCATTTTTCGTCCCCAATCACAATGCGATGAAGAACTTTCTTCCGTCTTTGACTTTCAAGCAGCTGGTTACAAGCCGACAAACACCGTTCAACATCTCTCCGCTTCAATTCATGTGACACCCAATTTCCTTGTTTCTGAATCATTTTCATGGCTGTGAGACGTTTTGAAATAGCTGTTAATGATCGTACTAATTGTTATTGAGTTTGACACGAATCTTCATGAAATAATTCCACCTATTTTGCATCTTTGAAAACCTTCTCTCTTTCACTGCCATGCCGGTCTTCGATGTCAAAATCGCCCTTTTTGAAGCATTGAAACGACTCATGACACGTTCTTTCACTAATAGCGGTCTTGCCATAAGTATTTAAGAGCATTCGATGAGCCTTAGCCGCAGATTTCTTCATACTGAAACAGATAATTAAAATCTCCCATAAATGACGAGAATTTGGCTCGTAAATTGAGATTTTCAATCGAGAATAATTTTACGGTACTGACACAAATCGACTGTTGTCGTATCCATTGGAAACGGCGAAATAAAGTTTTATTCATATTACAAAAAAAAATTACCAATCACTTATTTGCACATGTCAGCCTTTAACATACTCCTCCGGACTCAATACATTTTTTTCAACGTTCTGAAGGCATCTTCATACATTTTTCAAAAAATATTTTTGGTTAACGGCGTATTCACTTCTGAGCAGTCTGGATAAACGGCGTTGTTGTCCGCAAACCGAATGCTTTCAAGTCTGATTTAAGTTCTCCAAACAGGTAGAAATTACTTGGGGCCAAATCGGGACTGTACCGCGGGTGTGGCAGAAGGTTTCATTTTAATTTATGGAAGATTTGCATTGTTGTTTTGGCCGTATGAGGGCGTACATTGTCTTGAAGAAAGGTTACTTGCCTTCCACCTGTCTACCGCTTGGATCGGATCTTCTCCTTCACGTCTTATCTCAGGAGGTTTGAATAATAAGCTGCATTGGCTGTACTGGCAGCCGTTATAGTCTATATAGATAAACCCTGCCACTCCCAGAAAAACCTTGCCATCAATTTTTCTTCCGAACGGCTCATCCGCGCTTTCTTAGGTTTAGAAGAACCTGTATTCTGGCACTTGAGTGATGACTTCTGGGACTCGGGTATGAAGTAGTGCACCCTCGTTTCATCGGTGGCCACTATAGTCTTTAAAAATGCATCGCCTTTCTTCAAACTGCTGTAAGAAAGGATTGGCAAGCTTGCATGAGTACAATTTTGTTCACGTCCGTCAAAGAGCGTGATACTCACGTACAGGTGTTTTTTGCGATGTCTTCTATACTATCAACATTGATGGATAGCATTGCTCAAGTTTCTTGATAGTGTTGCGTCTATTCTCTCAATGTTTGGCTCGGTGATAGATGCTTGCCGCCGACGACCATGCGGTTCATTCTCCACGCGTTCTCTGCCCTCTTTAAAGCACTTACACTACTTAGACACACTGATCCGTGGAAGAAACTCGTTCCCGTACTGTTGTTGAAGTCTGTGGTAAATTTTAACAGACGGGACGTTTTCTCAAAGAAGGAATTTGATCACAATGCGTTGTTTTATGGTCCGCGGTACGTTCTGTTCGCTCCTCATTCAGCAACTCCAAAACA
This sequence comes from Sinelater perroti, assembly GCA_036346155.1. Classification (NCBI taxonomy): domain Eukaryota; kingdom Metazoa; phylum Arthropoda; class Insecta; order Coleoptera; family Elateridae; genus Sinelater; species Sinelater perroti. Next base: position 4,312,697 of record JARFIY010000276.1, read on the forward strand.
AGACTAAACAGGTTCTAACCCAAGCAAGAGAAAGAGGGTGGAGTTTGTGGCTCTACCCTTTCAAGGTAGCACGGCTGCCCTGCATTGCGGCTTGCTTACACACAAATCAGTTCCAGTCATATTTGAAACACCTTGTATATTTGTATTCTGAAAATTTTACTTGTTACCTTATAACTTTTATCAAATAATAATTATTTATAATTTTGCGTAATTATTGCATTAATTATGGCTATTTATTCATATCCTTCGCATAGATATATTATGTTATTGAAATGTTTTTTATATAAAAATAAATGTATTGCACACTTGTTTAGCTCTTGGTATTGTCTTTCTCTGCATTTATTTTTATTTGATATTTTAAAACGGTGTACTGTGTAGTATAAAAGACAGTATCTATAATTGATATGTATTTTATTTTTCTTTTATAGCCTGATTTGTCTTCTTTTGTATTTTTAACTTATTATTATTTCTAGCGCTTTATTAGTTGTTTGGTAGCATTTGTGGTATGTATAGTTTAATTATATCATTATTTTTAGATGTCTTGTTAAAAATATTGGGATCTTGTTTTTATTATTTGCTGGTCTTTAATCTCACCTCTATGTATATTTTTAATATTATAGAACAGTGGCTTAACATAGTCACAGCTTCTGAATACTAGAGGGTCTTTTAGTTGTTTTTCTTATTATTGATTAGTTTGTTGGAGAATTTATTCTTGCTATACACTACGTAGATTCATTTACATTTTGTTTTCAAAACAATATATGTATTTGTCAGATTTAACTTATTACATATTGAGAAATTATTTCTTATTTGTTTTTTAATATTGTTATTTAACTTTTACATTTGCCAAATATATAGAGTGTGGGTACATTTTTTATCATGTTTTTTACAATTTATTATAATAATTTTACTTTTTTCTTCTTTTCCTTCTTCCGGGACGTACATGTCTACTAGTCCAGTCGCTGTGTTGTGAAAAATGATCAAAAATGTTTTTTTTTGGGGAGTGGTATTTTAAAGTGTATTTCTATGGTTTTTGTAGCGTTGATGACGAATCTGATATTCAAATTTGTCTTGGGCCACTACGCTCCAAAATATGGGTATTTCTTAAAGCCCAAATAGCCGTTTTTTCGGTTTTTCGGGTTTTACAGGAAAACTATGGCTTATATGAAGTAAGTACCCTATTATAAAAATTGTAGGTACTATTAAAACGCGTCGATTGAGACAAGCTAGAAAAAACTTCAAGGTAGGAGAAACGAGTTTGTTTTATTTTGTTCTACCAAGAAGAAAAAACTCTAAGTGCCACCTGAACAGAGTGTTTATGTCACTGATTTGTATCCTACCATTAGTACCAGTTCCTCTATGCAAAACAGCAAACACCTTAAAAAAGACCCGAAACAGAGAGTCGTTGAAAACACTAAAGACCGTCAATCCAAAAAGAAAGAAAGAAAAACACATGTTAAGACTCTATTTCGGAAGATGAGGATGCAATCAGCTTGAGATCAGGAGGTGATAGCGACATCAGCATCTATAATAGTGATAAAGAATATATAGGATATTTACCTATGTACTTTGGACAGACTTCCCTTCAATCTGCCAATAAACCAAAAGTTCCTCACTGCCAAAGGCCATCTAACAAAAGCAAAAACCAAGCCAAATCAGCACCAATGCCGGCACCGCTAACGAAAGATCAGCTAGAAATAAGCAATTTCGTTCTTGTAAAATGGAATAATAAAGAGTATCCAGGGGTCGTACTCGTTGTAGACCAAGAGGCTGATGGTGTCAAAGTCGACTGTATAAAAAAGCGTGGAAGTGGCCCAAAAACAAAGCTGTCTTGTTGTATAAATCAAAAGATGTTGTTATGAAAATACAACCGTCGAAACTAGGTAATCAAAAAGGGTTGTTTTCTGGTATGTGTATGAACCATACCACTTAAGATTTCTATATATTATTATAGTATTATTGTGTATGTATTTTTATTAAAATGTATTATTTTATAGTATTCTTATCTTAATCATACAATATCTGCTTTTACTATGATTTTGTGGCAGGCCTACTAAGATTTTGAAAATGTGGAAAAATTTTCTTTCACAATTAACGTTTCGCATACTTATTTGTCAATTAAATAAACTGTTGGGTGTCTGTATACACAGACACAAAGAAATATTTTTTATTCAATAACCAACGTTCTGCTTCTCAAACTACCTTTCAAATGTAGCAACCATTGAAATTTCCGTATGGGCTCAAGTAACCCAACCTCAAGGTTAACTTGAGCCAAAATTGAAAAAATAAATAAATATTTAGTACTTTACAAACATTGAATATTGTATATTAAATTGTAGGTAATAACCTACAGTTTAACTATATAAGGTACCTATGCCAAATAAAAATTCTTAGAAGCACAATGTAATAGAAAAAATCAATAATTTTAAAAATTTGAACTCAATTAGCCCGTGTTTACGGTACCAAACATAACTAAGGACGATATACCTCATGCTTTAAGAAAAACAAAAATAGACACACCCCAGGAGAAGATAAAAAAGTTGCAGCAAAATTATGGCGGAATAACAATACCAAAAATATTAGAATAGCTAACAAATGTATAACCAAAAATCAAGTACCAGAAATTTAAAGTAACGCCTTAATTGTATTTCTGTTCAAAAAGGAAAATAAAAGCTACCGTCTAATCAGTCTACTGTCGATCTGCGAAGCTATTGTGAAGCTTTACCAGAATCATAACCGAAAGAATAATAAATAAACTAGATCAACATCACCCAAGAGAACAAGCTTGATTCCGAAAGGGATAGAGTACACTTGACTACCTACATGTCAATAGAATACTGACAGAAATAGCCAATAAATATAACATTAAATGTGTACAATAAGTACAACAAAACGGCACTGTTTCAGGTTTTGATGGAAGGAAAAACTAACAAAATCAAAGTTAATAGAGGAATGGGATTAGGCGATTCGATGTTACCTCAGTTTTTTACCTTGATATTAGAAGACCTGTCTAAACAATTAAATTTGAAGAAGAAAGAAATTTTGACATATGGGGAAATGTTAAACCACCTGCGCTTTGCTTATGATAGCATAATAGTTAATACAAGCAGAGAAGAAAAACAACGTACGATAAATAAATTGCAAATAAAGCAAAGAAAATGGGTTTTAAAATTATATATATAATTAACATGGCTAAAACAAAATACATGATAAACTATGTAGAAGAAATAAACCACTATGCTAATCTTATAGTTGAGTATAAAGAGTGATATATTATCTGAACAGAAGAATATCTCTAACATGGGTCAGCTTTGTTAAAATTAAAAAAAAATTAAATAGAATTTACCAAATACTAAGAAGGTAAAAACCCTTGAACCAACATGTTTTGCCTGTATTGACCTCTGGTACCTAAACCTAGGCATTGAAAAAAGCATAGAAGAAAAAGTACAGGTTGCCCAACGACGAATGTTGAACATCACCCTAAAAGACTGCATACGAAATACAGAGATAAGACGAGAACCAAGATCTACCAGGTAAGTAAGCTGAAATGGAATCAAAAATAATAAATAATCTCGATCAAGTGTTCAGAGACAACTAAAAGTTATCTACATTTCCACAGGTTTAGTTTCTTCAGATTTTCATTTGCTCGGGAAAATTATAGCTTTTATGCCTGAAAAGATATTTAAATCAACTAGGGAGGGAAATGAAGCTATAAACAATTATAAACTAGTAGAAAATTCTGCAGACTAAAGTATTTTAATAGGAAAAAGCGAAATTGTATTTAAATAAAAAGTATTTTAACTGACGACTTAATTATAAAAATAAATTTCATAATTTTCAAAAAGCTGAAATGCAATTTAAATATCAAGGAGATTGTTATTCATACCCGAGGTCTCACAGCTGAGTATAGATTAGGCGGATTGAAATACCGCTGGATATAAAGTCTTAAATTTAAGAGATTTCACACGTTACGCGAATCAGGATCACAAAATACTATTTACTAAGAATATCTATTTATCCTGCATCTTTTTACAAGTATAATAAAATACTTGAGTACCTGAAATCGTTTACAGTCGAGTAGCTGTCCTCACTGACAGTAACTAAGAAAATGTCTGCCTCCATTTACGTGTAAAAGCGAATAACGCGCATCAAAGTAAACTACATATTGATCTCGGCTCAGAAAATTTCTGATGAAAATGTAGGGTTAGTTAGTAGTTAATAAACAATAATTAGAACAACTCGGTTCGTTTTGTCGGGCAATCACGGAGCTTCAATATGCTAACGGTTGCTGGGCAATCGCCAGAAAACTCGTATTAGAGTGAAAAATGCTTCGTTCTCGAGCACTTCTGGTTCTCGAGCAAGCCATCAACTTTAATCCCTTCCAGCAGTCTGCTACTCCACGCCCAACACGCGACAAATATTTAGCCGTCAGAAAAATAAGGCAGTGCCAGGTGAAAGTACAAATACTGGCGGCAAACGCAATCGAAAAGTTTACAATAAGCTTACTAGTGGCAAAGAACATACGCGGATTTATTATCAATCAAAATCGATTAAAAATTGGCTCAACGAAACCTTGCCAAATTTAAAATTAAAATTTTTCTGTATAAGACTTTTTCTTGCAGGTTGTACGGGGGGACCCAAATTAGGCATTTCGGGAACCGGAAGCGATACAAATTTTTTGTCTGTTCTAAAATTGAAAGCCGGTCTTAAAGTATATGGATATTGAAAATCACAATTCTACGATTATTCCTTCGGTCAGTATTCGGGAGTCAATTTCGGCCTTCCTGCCAAAACCGCCGTCCTAGCAGACAGAAGAGAAATTTCGACGGTGCTCGCTCTGACACATTGATGAAATATGCGTTGACGTTATGTTGACATCACAAATAAAAATCGTTCGTGTCTTTCCGTGCCGACCCGAGCGTCTCCGAAGGACAAATTCCAACCCGGCTGCAGGCGCGGCTGAGGTATTGTATTTCCGGAACCGCAAGCGATAGAAAATTTTCGTTCGACAGCGGGTAATAAAGCACTCGTGTGCCAAAAATCACGTTCCTATGATTATTCGTTCCGTCAGTATTCGTGAGTCAAATTCCTCCTGGCCCGGGGCGCCGCGGGCCCTGCCGCGGCGGCCGGCTGCCGAAGTCCGCGGGGAAGCAATTAACGTTTTGCAAATGCATCTTGCCTTCACCGATAATACGAATTTAACTTTGTAAATATATATAATAAGTTGTTTCGAAAATAAAGAGAGAAAATTATAATAAATTAAATTTTTACTTGGCGACTTTTCAGTCTATAATTTTTTGTGTGGTTGGTAACTAATATTTTTTTAATGCATAATTATATACGGTTGGTAGCTAAATATTAAAATGACATCTACAATGTCAGACAAACATTTACACTTCAAAATATTTCTTGTCAGAATCACTGGTGAAAACGTTATAACTTTTTAACCTTTGAGCGCCCGAGGATGACACTTAGTTTTTCGGATTCTGCTCTTCAATCTGAGTCGAATGACACTAGTCTGAGGTCTCTACGATGTATGCACCAGAAGTTTAACGATATACAATAATAACTAGTTAATTTAACCATGCTCTGCTACTCACCACACACTCATGACGTAATATGGCGTCCAGCAAACAAAGAATACCAGTACTATTATGATTGTCATCTTCAAAGTCCGTATTTTTGCTCTGCCTAAAAATCCCAGACTAGAGCGTCGGATGCGGTCTGCTGTAACAAAAAATAAATAAATGTGACATGATTTACGTATATGCAAATCAGGCATTTGTATAAATAAGTAGCCAATTATCTAATCATAAAAGATTTAATATGTAAATGATAAAGACACTTCTTGGTAGAATCATTCCAGTTAAAGAATTAATTAGGTAATTTACAAAAAGATTAAAATAATAATTGTAATTTAGTTTATTTTGATCATTTTAAAAACGTTAAGTTTATTTATTATCTGCTAAAGCCGCAGCGTAGTTCAAATATTTACATATTAATAAATGTATTCTTTACTAAAATAGTTTGAAAAAACCATATATACAAAGGTAAGGGCATAAGTCATGGTAACTATTTTTAAGGTAAGAGATTATGTCACAAAATGTTTCAAAGAAACTGTGCATTTATACTGCGTGTCTACAACACATGTTGGCTCTGTGAAGTTTTGTAATTGCACAGGAACAATGTTAAATCAGTTGTCATTCATTCAGTAGAACAGTGTTTTTATATTAAAATAGCCGTTTCCGTGGCAGAAATGCCAAAGAATGCGACAAAGAGTTGGTAAAAGCTGCTGGAAATAATATTCTTTCATACCGAACACTCCCGAGGTGGATAACAGTTTCAGCGAGGACGCGAAGCAACCAGCGACCGGCAACGGGTTCGATAATTGTGAAACATGAAACCTATAATGTTATGCCAACCACCTTAATAAACATGAGCAGCACAATGTAGGCGTGTTTTTAAATAACCGCACCTTTTGTCCATTCCTTGTCCTTTAATTTGTGTATTTTAAATTTTTTGCTTGTTTCGGTTGACTGACCACTAAGTTAGCATTGCCCTCTGAGCAATTAAATAACATCACAGAGCCATTTTGTGTCATAAACAGTTGCTGTGAATGCATGTCAATGTCTTCTTTTAGACATACTAAATTTTGTGATACCGTCCCCTACATTTAAAAAATAGTTGCTATAACTTAGGCTTTTTATAGCTGCTAGTGTTTATCTCTTTTCAGCCAAACTTCTGATTGCTTATAATTTTCCTATTCTCTATCTTGCAAGTTTCGTTTTTTCATAACCTTCTTCGCCTCACTTTGCCAACATCTCGGTTTACCGCATATTTTTCGGTTTGTTTGGCTCCATTTTTTATTCCTTTTATCCAGATATTTCATTCCACATTTGGTACGTGCTTGTACCAATTCAATCTACTACTTATCATGTTTTTTCTACTGTTTAAATTCAAGCCGACTGTATCGTATTTTTAATTTTAAACAAAAGGAATTTCAATCAAAAAAAAAGCTGGAAAAAGCTCACCGTGGAGGCGGACGCTCTTGTGCAAGAATTGGCTTCCCGGGGCTGTAATTAGGGAGAATTGAGGAAGAGAAGAGAAGGGTGTGGGCGGGAACAAGAACAAGTTACCCTAATCTTTGCTGCGGGACCGATCGGAAGCGTCTTTCCTGATGTGGGTCCTTCAGCTGGTCGTGTGCGAGGTTTACAACGGGGGTTTTCTACTTTGCTCGTCGTGTTAAGTACAAGAGATAACAGACCGAGTTTCTTACGTACGGAAAAATTAAAGCCGGTTGAACGTTTTTGAAACTAACCAACCGCCGCGGCTATCTCAAATTAAACAAAACGCGTACAGGGGAAGTCGCAAGACGAGCGACCCTATTTTAAAACCCAAATAAAAGTAATTGGTGATTGGTTCGAACATCTACATTCATCCATTTTCTGTTGTTTGGTTTGTCATTCTAACTATTCGTATTATTCTATAAAACCTTATCCAATATTCCATTTTTACTGCTGTAGTGTTATTCTTATTTTTTGTATTAATGACTTTCCGTTCGACTCTGTATATCACTATGTTTCCTATCATAGTATTTTATATTCTTATTTTGGTTATTTTTGTTATGCCTGTATCCCATATAATAGAATTTAATTGTCTTATACCTGTTCTTATTTATTCCAGTCCACTTTTCATCTCTTCTTCTATTGTTGCGTCTTTTATTATAATAGATGTTAAAACTTAAAATTTATTATTACTTTTTCGTTTCAAAATTTTTGTTGGTTTCTAAATTTTGAAAATTTTCATCTGCTGGCATTTGATTTTATATAAATTTATTTCTAGTTTTATTTTTTTATATTGTAACATTTGTGCTTTTACAGTGGTGAATAAGACGTGCAAATTTACTGAATCAGCTTTACTTATTTTAGATACAGGTTATTAAAATTATTTAATATTACCTTTGTATACAGCACGCAATTAACGAAGTAAAATTATACAATATTTATCTGGGACACCATTTGTGTTACACATACAGTTTCAGAAATTGAATTTGCCTCACTGTCATTGCTTTGAATTGCCGCGGTCATCCGCTGCCAATATTTATGCCTATTTGACGGCGTTTCAGAATGAAATCGAAAACACCTTGAAGCGCTAGCATAAAAACGCAGCGCAAGTGTTTAGCAGCTGGATTCCTAGAAGGCATTATATCTTCAAGCGTGATGGTGTGCAACAAAAACTACGGCCATGAATGTCTAGCTGTCGCTATGCTCTGGTATTGGAAATTTTATTTTTTTTATATATATATATATATATATTTATTTTTATTATATTTTTAAGTTTATCTCTGCCTAATCGATAAAAATTTCATCTTTTTCTTAGTATTGGATATCTTCTTCGTGTGCACAACTGAGGTTTTGTATCCTTTAAGAGATTTTTATAGTACCTCTTTCATTCTTTATGCTCTTGAATTCCTCTGACGAATTCTTGGTCACTTTTTCGCGTAACTGTAGCTCAAATCCGTTGATAATACTTTGAATTTTTGCTTTTCATTTAGAAATAATTCTTATTTTTGTTGCATAAGCGTTGGTTCTCACGAATTCTCAGAGAACAAAATTGCACGGTGCGAAGTCGCATGGTCTTGGCGCCCAGCTCACTTCGGTGTTTTGGGAGATAAGTTGCCCATTCATTTTTGCTCCAATAATTAGATTGCTTCACGCGTCGTTAGGCAAGTGGCCCCGTCCTGCTTGCACTACAAATCATGGCGGTCCAAGTGATAGTCACTGACTGCAATGATAATGTTCTCAGCTGAACGAACGGTATGAGGCCGGCCTGTTTTTTGGCGTCTGCAACTGCATATGTTTGGTCATATTTTTTAATTAATTTTTTCACAGTTCTTTTTTTATTTGGTGCATTGCCCTTCCAAAAAGTACCACGTATTTTGCTAGTAGTTTCCTTGCTTATAATAAATTTTAACAATTGTCATTCTTATCCCCCCCCCCTCCAAGTTGTATTGACTAACTGTAAATATGTTTAATACAAAAAGCCACCAAGCAGAATGCCTCAGGGTTTCTTGTTCAGCCAACATATTGCTCTATGTTTGCGCAAGTTTTGTGGTAGTCATTTACTTCTTTTTTTTACTCTTTTAATTTCTTCCTTGTGTTTTATTTGATCTTTTAGTAATAAACCATTTTATATGAAGATCCTTTTTTCTCTTGCAGTTTTTTTTGTCTCGTTATTAAAATTGCATTTTTGTTTTGTTGTTGTTTATACTACTTCTGCTTCCTTTATGCTACAATTTATATGTAAATGTATTTCCTTAATGATGTATCTAAAGATCAAATAATTTTGGCCTAATGCGTCTTGATATAAATGACTTATTTTCTATTCCTGAAGGGCATACAGAATTTCCTTTTCTATCGGATTTATCTTGTCTTCGCTGTTTTTTTCTCTTGCTATTTACCTGAACACTATATTAGCAATTAATAGCCGATTATTGTTGCTATATTCCGCACTTGTTTTTACTCTCACATCTATTACTGTTATTTATCGATTATAAATTTATTTAGTCCGGTGTTTTGAACTCAAGCATATTTTTGTATGAATTTGTGTTCCTAGAAGACATTTGTTATTTTTCAGTTGTAGACTTGATAAATTTCTATTAATCATTCCCCATTGTCATTAACAGTGTGTTCTCCAAACCGTCCCATTGTGTTATAATTTCTATGGTCTGTTCTAAAAATCTCTCGCAATTACAAGTTTTTGCATTATTTTTACTTTCTTTATTTCTCCAATTGAAGTATCTATAAAATTTTCTTTTTTATGACTAAATTATTGTCTGTACGCTCAATTTCGGTATATTATTTTGTTTATAGATTTCCAAACTTGTATAATTTTTTATTGTTTCTTTTTGATTACTATTCCTACCCTTGCCAAGACTCTTTGCTTCTTAAGGACACTACTCCAACAATGAATGCCTAAATCTATTTTTTTTCTTCTTTGTTTTCGTGATTATCAGCGTCCATGTTCATTTTTTGAATTCTGCTATTTGTACGATTTCAATTCTCAATTGTTAGATGTTTCATGTTGCTGTAGCAAATAATTTGTCCTTTTTTTACTTTCCTTATCCTATAATAAGGAAAGTAATGTAATCGGCGAAATTTGACCTACCCAGTTTTTCACATTTCTGGACGAAATATAGCCTCAGGACACCAAAAAGGTTGGTTTTAGCCATTGGTCCGTGTGTGTGTGTTGTGTGTGTCTGTCGGTCTGTCAGTAAACAGGATATCTCGAGAACCGTAAGAGCTAGAGACTTGAAATTTGGTATGCAAGTTACTTATAGGTAGGGGACGCAGTGCGAAGCTTTTGGTAAAAATCGGCCTAGCCGTTTGGCCGCAAGGTCGCAAAAGCGGTCGCAAAGCGGCCACAAAGCGGTCTCGAATCTAAACGGTTGAAGATACAAAAAATGTATGAGAATAAAAATGACTTGTTATCATAAGGTAAACATGAATTTAAAATAAAAGTTGGTAAAATAGGAACTCGAAAAAAAATTGAAGCTCAGGATTTTTAATATACCGGGTGTTCATAAAATGTTTCTGGAAATTTATATTTCCGGATAGATCAGACCGAGACGAACAAAAAATTACAATGAAATTTTTTGATCCGAGGTCAAATAAATAAGTTATAGTCGATTAAAAATTAATTAAACGGACCAATCACAGCGCGCTCGGAGAGCTACCGGGCCGACTGCGGGAGGACGGGGGGGAGCGCTTGGCCGCTAGGAGGGAGCACGCAGGCGATAATGGCGAAGTCCGTGTGGCCGAGCTCGCACGGTTACCTTCAGTGACGTAGCAAAATTTTTAGTACAAGTCAATTATTGTCTTGTACTGTTTATTTTAATCAGTTTTCGAGTGTTAGACTCGCGCCTCGTCCTTTTTTAAATTAACAAATTTTTAGACGAGAGCAACGCAGGGCCGAGACGATGGACTCGCGCTTCGTCCTTTTTTAAAATAACAAGTTCCGGGACGAGAGCAGCGCCGGGCCGAGACGATGGACCCGGTATAATATATAATAATAGGATAAGGAAAGTCGTGTGATGTTCACACCAGATTTTTTTTCTTATGGTCAACCCTCTTCCCCTCTCCCGCGTATTGTAAGTAGCTTCTTCATTGTGAGCTGTGGATTTACACTTTGGAATATGATCTATTTGTTAGATTTTTTTATTCTGCTACTTTTCTCTCTTCTTCGTACTTTGGTTTATGTGTATGCTAGAGTCCGACCTGCCCAACGTGCGCCCAACAGAGTTCGTAGTACTACATAAAATGTGTATTCAAAAACCGGCTAATAGTCTATATAAGAGTAGTAGAAGAAGAAGAAGAAGAAGAAGAAGAGGATGCCTAGGGTTACCTAAAGTAAAAACTCTCAATTTAGATAATCTTAAGTATTAGTCGTTCATTCTAGATCAGACGCTAGGCGTTCACTTTGAGCCAGAGATTGCTGTTGGTCCGACCCAAGTATTTTATTTGCTTGGCACCCACTATATCTGGTGAGCCTTTTATTATCCACCATCGAGAAATCTCTCGATTAGAAACTAACAATCACACACAAAATGAATATTAAAATCTTTAAAACGTAGGAGTAGTAATATTGTTATTTGAAATAATCATAGCTTTATTTAAAATTTTGAGAAGAACGATTTATCTAATGTAATCTTAGAACATTAGCTGCTGCTTGTTTTTTGAAAGGTGCAAGAAGGGGATTCAAAATAAAAACTTTAACCTGTGGGATAATGAACATAACAAGCAACTAAAACAGTTAAAAGAAGATAATTTGGAGAACTTATTAATCGAAAATGTATACGAAATACAGGGTGGGCTAAAAGTCTCTAGGTGGTTTAAAAAACTAATAATTTTTTTGGCTAGGTAGTCCTTACGTTTTTAATTTTAAAATATAGAGAAATAAAAAACTTGCCGTAATTTTAAATTACCTAGGAACTTTTGGTCCATGCCACACAAACAAAATTAGCGTTAAGGATTGATCGGCAAATTATTTCTATGCTCTTATAAAGATGGGTAAAATTTAAAATTATGTACGTGTAGATATGTTATTACAATCCTAAAAGATTAAAAGCGACATCGACGGTAAACCTAATATTTACGACAAGAAATGCCTCGCGCGTGTTTGGTGGGATTTTAAGGGTGTGACATATTATAAGTTGTTAAAACTGGTTGAAACTACGACCGTTAAATGTTACACAGGTAAAATTTAAGGTAAGATAAATTTTACGAAAATAGGTTTAAACCAATGATTCCGTTACACGACTTATTTATTGAGACAGGGAATTTTGGCTCATCAGGAGTGTACACCAAACTTCCTCAACATTATTTGGAAATTTCTTACTTTAAAGTGTTCAAAGAAATGTTAAAATACATTCTACATTTTATTGGCTGTATTCTGAAGCTCTTTTAGTAACAAGACAACTAATTACTATCAGAGAACTGGCAAAATATACAAATGTAGTTGACATTTTTTAGTTAGTTAAAGCACATTTTATGTTTGTAGAAATAAACGTTCATTTTTATTAAAACAGAACCAATAATTAATTTCTACGATTAAAATCAATGCAAAAACTGTGTATTGAAAAATGATGTAACATGTGCTATTTTTAAGTAACTCTATTTTAACTTAATTGTTTAGAAAAAATAAGATTAAATTAAACAAGATTGCATTCAGATTTTTATGGAACCTGTAACTAAATTTAGTTTGACATAAATAAAAATTTCTATCAATGATATTGTGTAGAAATAATTTTGTAAATTATATGTTTTTGTCCCGTGGGGGGTAACTAGTCCCCATCGGGCGCCTCCCCAGGTGGCGGATAGGGGAATGCTCACCAGATATGGCGGGTACCGGGGAAATAAAATACCCGGGCGGACCAAAACTAGTAGGTATTGGGAAGCAGCAAGTACCACAACTGGACTAAGGCGGAGGAGATGGACTCTGGAACGGCTTACCCCCAGATAGTCATAGGCGACGGCCACATAATGGCCCTACCGGTTATGATACTGCGATGAGGAAGGCAACGGAAAACCACCTCATTACCTATTTCCTAGTACAATCATCATGGCTGAGAACATACAAACCACGGCCCTCAGTCCCCGGCAGACCTTCAATGGTCAGAGGGTGCGAAGAATCCCCGGGTCAGCTATGAAAATTGCAACATGGAATGAGCGAAGTATATTTGGAGCAGGAAGACTGCAAAATGTAACCAAAGAGATGAATCGACTACAGCTGGACATTCTCGGAATTAGTGAAGTACGGTGGCCAGGATCTGGTAAAATAAAAACAGATAATGGAGTAATGTACTACTCAGGCAGTAATGAAGCAAAACACCAACATGGAGTCGGAATAATAGTCACCAAAGAAACTAACAAAAGCGTCACTAGTTTCACACCATTATCTGAAAGAGCAATGTTAATACAACTATGTGCCACAGTAGGTAAAATAAATATAATCCCAGTCTATGCACCTACCAATGAGAAAAACGCGGATGAAGTAGAAGAATTCTATGAACAAATAGACACCATTCTATCCCTAACCAAAAAGAGCGATGTGACATTAATAATAGGAGACTTTAATGCCAAAATTGGAAAAGGAAGAAGTGGAGAACATGTAGGAGAGTTCGGTCTTAGAATGCGAAATGAAAGGGGTGATAGACTGATCCAATTTTGCCAAGAAAGAAAATTTATAGTAGCCAACACATTCTTTAAACTGCCAGATAGAAGATTATGGACTTGGAAATCACCACAAGACACACCACAGAATATTTGCCGAAATCAAATTGACTATGTTTTAATTAGAAAACGATACAGAAATAGTATAAAGTCAGCAAAAACATATCCAGGGACAGATATAGCGTCTGATCACAATCCTGTTGTCATAAAAATACATATAAAACTTAAGAAGACAAAAATAACAAAGAAGACAAGTAGAATAGAAGTGCAACACCTGAAGGAAGAAAACATAAGAACACAAGTTAAAAATGAAATAAATAACAATTTAAGCAACATGGGAAGATACTCCTTGGATAACAACGGCAACATAGACTCAAGATGGCATACCATAAAAGATGCGATAATGAAACCAGCGAAAGAAATACTCACCGAAAGAAAACCAACAAAGAAAAAAAGGTGGATGACAGACGAAATCTTAGAGCTGATGGAAGAGAGAAGAAAAAGTAAGATAAAAGAGGACGGCAAATACAGTGAAATCCACAAATTCAAAAGGAAAAAAATTAAAACGGAAAAAGAAGATTGGATGAAACAAGAATGTGAAGAAATAGAAAATGCACAACAGAAACACGATATGTTTAACGTACACAGAAAGATCAAAGATGTCACAGGTACATACAAGAAGAGACAATCAAACATTTTAAAAGACAAACAAGGAATAATTATACTAGATGTAAAACAAAAAATAGAAAGATGGAAAGAATATATTGAAGAACTATTCGCAGATGACAGAAAGGAAGACTATAATACTATTGAAGGAGAACATGGCCCCAAAATGACAAAAGAAGAAGTCATTAAAGAATTTGAAACATCAAAATGCGGTAAAGCAACTGGACCAGACGAAGTTCCAATTGAACTAATTAAACTAATAGACGACGACCAAGTAAATATTCTTGTAGATTTATACAACACCATATACTCAACTGGTATAATACCGAAAGAATGGCTGAATTCAACGTTTATTACAATACCAAAGAAAAACAACGCAAAGGAATGCTGTGAACATAGAACGATAAGCTTAATGAGCCACACGCTTAAAGCCTTTTTAAAGATCATACACGCAAGAACATATAAAAAACTAGAAGTAGATATTAGTGAGACACAGTTTGGCTTTAGAAATGGCTTTGGAACAAAAGAAGCATTGTTCACACTAAACATTCTAATACAGAGATGCAGAGATATTAATAAAGAAGTATACGCATGCTTCATAGACTACGAAAAAGCGTTCGATAAAGTTAGACACGATAAACTAATGAAACTCCTAAAATAAAAGAACATAGACGTAGAAGACATGCGGATAATTGCAAACTTATATTGGCAACAAAAAACAACAGTAAAAGTAGAAAATCAGCTGACAGAAGAAATAAAAATACAGAGAGGAGTTCGGCAAGGTTGTATTCTTTCGCCCATGCTGTTCAACCTATACTCGGAAGCAATATTTCAAGAAGCACTGATGGAAGAAAACGGTGGTATAGTAGTAAACGGAAAGATAATTAACAACATACGTTATGCTGATGATACTGTACTTTTAGCAGATAATATTCCAGATTTACAGAGACTTATTGAACGGACAAATGACATCAGCAGAAAATATGGTCTCCGAATGAATTTAAATAAAACTAAATACATGGCAATCACAAAAACACCAGTGAACATTCCTGACATTAGAATAGATAATGTGAGTATAGAGAGAGTAAACAAATATAAATACCTGGGAACATGGGTGAATGATAATTGGGAATACACAAATGAAATAAGGACACGTATTGAAATGGCTAGAGCCACATTTGTAAAAATGAAACAAATTCTAACCAACAGGGATTTAAGCTTGGAAATACGGATGAGGACAACCAGATGCTGTGTTTTCAGTGTTCTCTTATATGGAATGGAGGCATGGACCCTAAATAAACAAATTAGCAGAAAAATAGAAGCATTCGAACTCTGGATATACTGGCGAATATTGAAAATATCATGGATGGATAGAGTAACAAACGAGGAGGTGCTACGACGAATGAACAAGAACAAAGAACTCCTGTATACAATAAAGAAAAGAAAGCTGGAATATTTAGGCCACGTAATGAGAGGGAACAAATACCAAATTCTACAACTGGTAATACAAGGAAAGATACATGGAAAACGAGACGTGGGAAA
Organism: Sinelater perroti; assembly: GCA_036346155.1. Taxonomy (NCBI): domain Eukaryota; kingdom Metazoa; phylum Arthropoda; class Insecta; order Coleoptera; family Elateridae; genus Sinelater; species Sinelater perroti. Next base: position 4,328,635 of record JARFIY010000276.1, read on the forward strand.
AAAAGAATATCCTTGCTTAAAAACCTACGCCAGTGGTACGACTGCACGTCAAGAGAATTTTGTTTGGAGCAGCAATGACCAAAGTTAGAATAGCAATGATGATTGCCAACATCCGATAGGATACGGCACCTAAAGAAGAAGAATATGTTTTTGTGCCAGTTAAGTTTTGTTTATAATATTTAGATTTTTTCTTAAAAAACATTTTATTGTCACTCTAAGGAAATGAAAGATTGTGGAATAACTCACTATTTATTTTCTAAAGAAAATGGTAAAATAGTTCTTACAAATCTAGAATTAAATAAACGTTGAAATATGGAATTTTGAATATCCATCTGCTGGTAAAATAGATCATGTTTTGATTTATAAGATAATTAGTTTAAAATTTGTTTAGAAATGTTGACAGTAGTTATGTTGTTGGGTCATTTGTAATTACGTTTGAGAATTTTGGAATACAAAGTTTCTTAGATAAGTAGGATTGTGAGATGCGGTAAAATATATTGAAGAACATGCATTTATATTATTTGGATTTATATAATATTCTTGGCTCTTAGAAATAGGTGAAACTTTGTTTCTGTACGTGAGTGTACTTTTTATCATAATTGTACGCATTACTTCTATGACAAGTTGCAAGTGTAATTGCATATCACGTGGTGGTTATATGTGGTTACTTTCTACATTTAACATAGTAGCAAGGTCGGCAACAACACTTTTTTAAGTAGTCTGACATCTTGTGTATTGTATTATTTCCCTTCTGTTCTTTGAAAGTTTAACATTAAATTTTTTTATTGCGTAGTTATAGAAAATCATTTGCTTTTCTATTTATTATTTGGCTTCAAGTCGAGAAAATGCAGAGGTCAAAGTTTATTAGATGTTTTAAGTTTTATATTTTAAGTTTAAAGTCACTGTCCTTATAAAGGAGAGCAGATTTCTAATTATATCATTGTGTTATTTGCTAAGTGTGCTTGAATACTCGTCTGTCTTTTAAGTACGTAATTAATTTTCTGTGCGACTGAACTGTTTACCTTGACGATATAACTTTCAGAGATTGTAGTAAAATATCGTTCTTTATGAATAGTTAATAGAAACTTAGTTATCCTTATTTTTAATTTACTACGCCTTTAAATATAAAAAGGTAGTGACGCAAGTATTTTTATTTCATTTGGAGTTAGTTATTACAACTTTATAAAATTTGACGTATTGTTATTCATAAAAATACAAGGTGATTCACGTTCTAAGATTTCCAATTTTTTTTTGGTAGTGAAAGTAAATAGAAAGATGCGGTTAATTTCAAAAGACGCGATCCATATTTCTGAATTTGCAATATAGATGGTAGCACCCTACAATGCACACTGGTCAAATTACCGCCATTGTAGTGAGTGGTGTTTTGTATACTTTATATGGCGACGTTTAGTGTTCAAGCACAATGTGTAATCATCCGTTTTCTCTTTTTGCGCCCATCTAAATTCATCGCCAGTTGAGTGAGACATGCGGTGAAGACGTTATAGATCTTAAAAATATGCGTTTATGGATTCAAAAATTTAAAGAAGGTCGAGAGTTGTGTGAAAATGAACCAAAGTAGCCTCTGTCGCAAACCAGCCGGGCCGAAATTATGATTAAAACCAGTAGAACCAAGAAGAACACTCCCCGTGGTGAAAATGTGTAACTCTAGACGGAGATTACGTTGAGAAATAACAGAAGTTTCATCATTCTCTATTAAGTACTTTTTCAAAAAAAAATAAAATATTTGGAGACCTTTGAACTTGAATGCACCTCGTATTATACTTAAAGTTGCAACTATACTATTATCATAGTGGACGATATATGTGCCTATTGCAAGCAAAAATTGCTGAATAGGTATCGAAGGTAACCGAAACTTTTGCAAGGGTGATTAAGAAGAGGTTTGCCACAATTGTTAAGGGATATAAATTAAGTACATATTTATTATCTCCTAACATGATTCGCACTAACTTTTCATAGACACGTATCACAATAAAGTAATGCAGTAAAAATCAGTTACTATCGTATATGGCCAGTCTTGTAGACACCCATATGATCTACCTTAGACTTATTTGTTTAAATAAACATGTGCATTTTAACCAGCAAAATGTTATTAAACATGTATAATAGGAAAATTTCTGATATTATCTTTCGCAGTAGTGGTCTTTATAAACCCCGATATTATTGATAAAATACGTAGTTATTTATCCGTTTAAAACTAATGTGATGTCTGCAAACTTTAGTTGTGTGGACCAGTAAGTTATTCCTATTATCATGTGAAATAGTTTTTTAAGAACATTTTGGGTTGAAGTTTTATTTCAAATTTGTCATTTTATTTAAAATCTTGACTGTTAAAATTAGATATTAGTGGGGTAACTAGAATGATGCCCCTAAAAACCTTTGTGGGCATCTCTGTTTAGCTTAGTTGTATATAACTGGTAAATGTAAATCAAATTAGCTTTTTTTCTATCAGTTCCTGTCCAACTATCGTTGGATCTTTTAATTTCAGAAACTACAGGTAAAAGGTTGTTGAATATATTTGTTGCTCTCTATATAGTCTTTCTATGATAAATTTGTAATGTGCCTTTGAAGTATTTGTCTTTTTACTTTGTTCAGCTTAGACTCTAGTAGTGAATCTATCGCAGATGGCTTTGCCTATTTGATAGCTACTAAGTATATTGCTTTTTAGCTTGCGCGCTTTTATTACTTTTTTAATTATAATTTGCGTGTGTCTTTCTTGCATGTTATATAATAAAGTTGTTTTTTATACGGTTTTATAATTTTTTATATTTGTTTCTTATTTTAATATTAATATCTATGTTAATGTGTGTTACATGCTTTTATAGAAACTTTATTATGTTTATGCAATAACATTAAATTGGGAGTATGTACGAATTAATTTAAAAAATAATATTAAAGGTCAACTTAGACACAATTTTTGTATACAGTTTTTTATATGAAGTTTTACAAAATCTAAAATTTTCATCAAATAAGAAAGTCAATATATATGAACTCTTGTAGATAATGCAAGGTAAATTTCTTTATTGCTCTTTGTTGTTATTAGTCTTAAACCCAGCTTATGTGCCTAAATCTGTAGTCTAATAATAGATATAGTTATTGAATGATATAATTTTGTTTTTATTTAAATTGTTATAGCCTAACAAGGAAATTTTGTATTTTGGAATTTTGTAATGTTTGATACCACTTCGAATTATAATCCCTGATATTCGTGCTCATTAACATCAAATATATAATATATGTAATAACTCAATAATATTCAAAATACTAAAATAATATTGTGCATTCTGTAATATATTATACAAAGTTTTGACCAAGAAAATTAGTAAGAGGCGTAATTAATAATTTAAAAATTTTTTATTCAGTCTATTTATAACTTTAAAATAATATGTTAAAATTTATGTTCTCCCATAATATGTATGCATGCACAAATGGTCCATTATTTTGCTTATACTCATTATGTGTTTTTGTGCTTCATATATATTTTATAATTCAAGTAAAATGTGATTACAATAATATCCATACCACTCACTTCCATCTAAAATAACGTATGAGCAACCATCACATATGCAAGTAATTGCAGTTTGTTCAATTAAATAAGTTTTTGATCAAAGTATTTAAAAGATATTTTTGAATTTTATATTGCTTATCATAATATTTCACTTGACATATCTTTAGAAATATTTTGCAATCTACATACTAGTAAATATTTTATTTAGTGGGTTATTTCTTAAAACTATTGCTTGATTTGTATGTTTTTTTTATTGCTAAGTAAATTGGCAATAAGAATATATAAGATCCTATAAGCTAATATTATAGATGTGGTACTGACATTGTGAGGGCCCATCCAGTCCTCTTCATGGGAGCATTGCTAACGTTATGAGTCGGTAGGCTAACGGCTTTTGAGCCTTCTAACGACTTGCTGGTACGGAATTTCATGCAGAAGAGGATTGTTATAGATGGAGAGTTTGTCAAGATGTTTCGTAGTTCTATCGTGTATCTCTGTGTTGAGGAACGGGATGCTAAGTTTGTCGTGTACCATCTGGTTGGTGATGTACCATGGTGCACCGGTGATGGATCGTAGGATTTTACATTGGCAGCGTTGCATGCTAGCGAGGTTTGATTTGCTAGCACAGTCCCAAAGTTCAATTCCATAGGACCAGATAGGTTTGATGAAAAGTTTTTTATTTAAGGATAATGGAGAATGGCGACCTAGTGACTAGTGAAGGGTTTTGATTTCAAAGCTCGTTGTGTTTCTTTTTTTTTAATAATGTGCCCTCCAGGTAAGCTTGTTGTCGAAGTGCAAACCCAAGTACTTTATTGTTAAAGATTGTGATATCTCAATGGTATTCAAGTTGAGTGGAGTCCCTTTGCGTAAAGTGAAAGTTACCTGGGATGATTTAGCCTCGTTAACTTTTATTTTCCAGTTTTGAGCCATTCTGCAATTTGATTAAGGTGAGTTTGAACGTGTTCGAATGCCGTGTTTAAGTCTGTATGCCTCGTAAGGATGATTGTGTCTTCAGCGTATGCACCTGCAGTTGTAGTTGAGGTGATTGAGAGGCCGGAGGTAAATAACGTATAGAGGAAAGGTCCCAGAACGCTTTCCAGATTGAATTGAATACACTGATGAGACTTCATCGTTAACTCGTGTTCTAAATTGTCTGTTTGTTAGGTAGGATTCCAGTAGCTTGTGAAATTGAGCAGGTAAAATTTGTTGTATTTTATATTTGAGTCTTTTGTGCCAAACTTTGTCGAACGCCTGACGAATATCCAGAAGGACGTCCATGCAGTAGGCTGATTGCTCGAACGCTGCATTAATCTTATGTATGATGCGGTGGCATTGTTGTATATTTGAGTGAAATCGACGGAAGCCAAATTGGTAATCCGGGATCCAGTTAGTTGTCGTAAATTTAAGGTTGATGATTCGTAGCTCAAGTTTCTCGAGGAGCTTGAAGGTCACTGTTAATAAACTTATAGAGCGGTAGAATCTCACATAGCTGGGATTATTGCCAGGCTTAGGAATGAGTATTATCTTTGTTTTCTTGAATTCCTTTAGCCAATACTGAAGTCGGAGTATACCGTTAAATATGTATGTTATATATAATATGGAGCTCGGGGAGCACTTTAGGTGTAATTTGATCCGACCCCGGTGCTTTCTGGAGACTTAATCGTTGGATCATAATTTAATTGTCTTAGATGTGAGGACGGTGTATTTCAGGTGGTGGCTGAAGGTCAGAGAATACAACGGGTAGATCATCGAATGGTTGAAATACTCCGAATAAGTGGAATGGCCCACCCAAGTGCTGGAGGGAGTTTCCGAATTGGTGAGGATAGAGTTTGGGGTTTTAGGGAAGATTTGATAGGTTTCCATATTGAATTGAGGCATCTGTTTAGAGTTGAGATGTAGCTATTAAATGAGTCATCTCTTAGGGTTTTGAGTTTTGCCTTGAGCTGATTACCGAGGTTGTTGAGTTTTGTTTTACCTGATGGGTGATGGCTCTTTTGCCATTAAGTTCTAGCTTATCTCTTTTGAGCAACTAGAAGTTTAACTTCTAGGGGGATATCGGTGGATGTTACGAGTTTCTTCTGTACTTTGGAGGGGGTAGCTAGCCGTGCTGCTGATGTTAGCAGAATATTAAATATTTACGGCATCTTCTACGTCGAATGGATATTTTAGGCTAACTTTCGTTGAGAATTTGACGGTATTTGTCCCAGTCTATTGTGGCGTTGTGAGTCCTTGTGAGGGAGTCTGAGTAGGACACTTGCGCTGATAGTTTCTATGATTGGAGTGTGATCAGATGATAAGTTATAGCTTGCAGAGATATTTGTGTAGTTTGGTGATATGCCGTTAATGATAAAGAGGTCTAGGAGGTCGGGGGTTTTGTTAGAGTCCAAAAGCCAGTATGTCGGGGTCTCCGTCGATAGGTAGATGTATTTATTGTCTTGTATAATTTTATACAGTTCTCTGCCTTTTGTGGTGGTTAAGTGGGAGCCCCACGTGGTGTCCTTGATGTTGTAGTCGCCACCTGATATGAATTTTTTGGACGAGAGTGCGAAAGAATTGTTCAAAGTCTTATTTTTTTGATGTCATGCTTTGGGAGGCAGTATACAACCACGACAGTTACTTATAAGGAAGAGTGAGCACCTTGATGGAGGTGGCCTGAATTGATTCCTCCTCATATTTGGGAGAGCGTAGTGTTTTATGCTTTGTTTTATTAATATAGCGGTCCTACATCTTCAGTTTTATCTGATTAGTTAGTGTTGCATGGTTGGTAGTTTGGAATTTTGAGGTACAATTTTTCCGTGAAATGTGTTTCGCTAATTAATAGTATGTCGATAAAGTTCCGTTGGAATAGTAACACTGGATTAAAGGCCATTTTCCACTGTGCGATGCGGAGGAATTTGTTAAAAGTACCATTGCTAAGGAACTGTTTAGAACCATGATGTTTTGTTCGAATGGAAGAACATGAATTTGCAATTTCCGAATTTGTTAAAAGTAAGGCTAAGGAACTGTTTGCGGAGTTGTTCGAGAGTGTTTGTCTGTAATCTACGGGTAGGTGAAGTGCGGATTGTAAGTGTGTCTGTTTACGGGTGGGAAGTGGAGAGTAGATGGTCTAGTGATGGTAATTCTGATTTTGTATAAGTTGTGGTAGTATGCGCATCCCCAATAATTGGCCGGGTGGTTACCTCCACATAGTGCACGCGTTGCCGGCGTGTATTTTCTCTTCTTGCAGCTAGTTACGTTGTGATCGCTGCTGCATTTCACGCACACAAATGGTATGACCATACATTTGGTAGTGCATGTACTGCACTATATTTCTGATTGTTCTTGGCGGTTCTATTGTTATGCGATTGTGATTATGTGTTGAATGGTATATATGTCTTTATTGTAATCAGGTGATTCCAGATCTGTGAAGAAGAGGTCCATTGGCCCCTTTGTGGTTTTGTTTTTTGTGTTGATGATGTTTCGAATTTTGTCCCCGTGTTTAGTAATTTCTGCTATTATGTTCTTGAGTGATGAAGATTTTTAATGACCACCCTAAACGACCGTTTATCTTTTGGTTGATAAGTGTGATGAATAATGTTATCGCGCATAAAACGCGCTAGTTTCTTGTACGTAACTGAAGTATTAGTTGTGATTTTAATTGTATTGTTTACCAAATTTTTAGTGACATACTGCTACTTCGGTAACTTTTTCTTTATTTCTGGTAGGTTCTGGACTCCGTAAACAAATATTTGAGAAGGTTTGGGTGATTTATCTGGTTCTGGTATTTTGTTGTTAGAGGTTTGATCTTGGAAATTATCTAATACGGTGTATTTGTTGGAAAGTAGTAGGGTATCTGAGAAGCTATTGTCCTGTGTTTTTCTAATTTTCTTTCGCTTTGTGGTCTTAGTAACTTGCCAGAGGTTCTCCTTAGAAGAGATATTGATTTTCATTTCGTCATCTGTCGTTAAGACCAATCTAATTAGATGCTGGGATTTGTGAGGCGGGTGGATCCCTGAAGACTGCATTGCCATAAATTGTTTCTGATTTGGGGAAAGTAATTGCTTGGTTTTGATAGAGGTTGACTTGCTTGTGTGGTTAGATTTGCAAAATGTTTAAAAATTGCATAAGTTGGACATATGTTTGAGGTATATTATAATACATGGGCTGGCTTAAAGAATAGTTAAAGCCAAGTCCATTTTCTGAGGGAAACATTGTGGTAATTTTAAAGTAAAATTACCTGTTGATAAGAGTGTTTTTTTCTTGCTGCAGATAACTGTAAGTAAACCGTAGTTTGCAATACAAGATAAGGACGATCGCAGCCGCGTTATCCAACAATGCACTTGACTTGAACTTGCAGCGCGTGTATCGTTGTTTACGTTGCGGAATTCGAACGCGCACTCGTTCGTTTGTGAAGGTATACAATGGTGCTACGTGATGTCACCAGATGTCATTGCCGTAACGCACAAAAATAAGTAGCGAATTGTCTCTGTTGTAGTGCAGACAAAGTGCAATTATAGACAAAAAAGGAAACCAGAGAAACAAACAATTTTAGGTAGCGACGAATGAGGCTTTGATTTGCAAAAGCATATTTCTAGTTGATCAAGTGACTACTATTTCGACTTATATACGCACCATATATAATTTTTGTAAATCTTGAAAAAGCATTATATCAGAACTTGATCCAAGAAGAATGAACTGCTGTGCTATGTTTATCACTTTTTACAATATATAACACAAAGGAAGCTAGTTTAACGGATATGTTATTTCTAGTAAAGTAGAAAAAAACGAATGTTTATCAGCGAATGAGTTTGCTAAAATAATAATCATGGTTAAAAATCAATGATTTCCAAGACTAACTGCTACAAAATGAAACCTAGCTAATTGACATAATATTTAAATTGAAATGAAAAAAAATGTTTTTGTTATTTAGTACTAAAACATTTTTTAGAGGTTATTTCGTATGCAGAATTGTACCCAAATAAAGAACCTCACCTAAAAAACCCTCTTGGAGAGGCCGCGCCGACAGTAAACAAATCAGGAAGAAAGCGAACTTCGAAACTTGGGCAAACAATTCATAAAAGTGAATTTTGTGCGAAGTTTAAGGTATGCTTCCACACGGCACATGTGAAGTATTTTCATATGAACGAGAGCGTTCTCGGAAGAATTACTTAATTAAAGACAGCTGTGCGAGTTACGAAACTCCATTTACCGTGAAAGAGAGTCGCAATAAGCAGAGCGCCGTCAATGGAATTGGTGCGTCGCGATAACAGAATACAAACTCAATTACGAAACTCGACTTAGTTTCGCCGATGACGCTCAATTTATTGTAGTGCTAATGTAGGGGGATTATTGCCTCGAATTATATCATACTGTTCCTAATTTATCCACATCACTTTTTTTAAAGCTATCGGAACTAAAACAATGTTGTTACTTTCACTCAAGGCAATTGTCCTTCTTCGCTACATATATGATGATTTATGGACTACTGCAATAGATCGTAACCGATAAATGCCTAATATATACGGAACATTAGCTATAACGAAAATTTCTAAGTAATTTTTGCACAAGAAGATGTTAAATATATTAAAAAACACCTTTAACAATTTATAGTTAACTAAAAAGATTAATTTTAATTAATTTACTTAATCATCAAGGGCCGAAGTTGATTTGCTTATATTTTGTTTATAAATGGTTGTTACAGTTGTATGTCTATACATCAAATTACAACCCAGTTTTATATATTTTCGAAATTACAAAAATAAAGTGAAATTGAAACAAATGAATATTATAGAGTTCTCGAAAAAAGTTCAACACAAAATGTATGAGAATTAATGTTGTTAATAGAACAATTTTCTCATATAATTTAGTAAAATATTGATGTAAGCAGTAAATTAGAGAAGGATATATCAAAAATCCGTGAGGTCAAGAACTATAGTTACAGAAGTTAAAACTTCCGCAACAGGTGCACTTAAAATATTATTTGAAGATTTAGAAATAAGAACGGTTAGTGCATGCTCGATTTCAAAATTACTTATATCAGCACAGAGGATTTGTCGAATGGAAATTTTCAAAGAAAATTTAGTCGCGTCAAGGGAGTATGAACTATTGTTTTTTAAAATTATTGTGAGTCATATTATAATTATCTTACTGAGTAAAAATTAATTAAGTTGCTGTCCTTTACTCACCAAAGGTAAAATGTAATTTTTGGCGAAAAAGCAAAAGAGGTTTTATTGATGAAAGATGAAAAAGAAAAAACTATAAATTATAAAAGTTACTAACAAAAATTAAAAAATCTTAATTTATTGCACGAAAAGCAACTACAACTTTACAGACACAAAAAAATTTTGCATGATAATTGTCGTGTTGATGAGATCCATGCCACCCAACAATTCATTCATATTTACAGATTTATAGAATTTAGGAATCTGCCTTATAAGCTCAACTAATCTTCAAACAAACTCTTTTCATTTAAAAATCTTAAAATAGAACTTTGAGGAAAGTATTCATCTTCGGAATAAAATCATAAAATTGCAATTAGTGACTATCAGCTCCCTCTAAATTATAATTAAGCACTACACAATTTTTTATCTCTAACTGCCATTTTCCAGGTCATAACATTTAATTTCTGCAGGTCTACCGCAGGTAGTTATCTTCTTTCTAGCCTTTCCTCTCTTTCTTTTGTCGCGCACTTACCGACACTGCAGCCTCAAAAGCTTATTGTGCCTACTAATATGCACTTAATACTAAAGACATCACACACATCCATTGGTTGAGCGAGACTCGCACTCGCGCGCGCCGGCTGGAGGACCTCTTTTGTACTTTGTTTAAATACTAAATTTCTAATTTCATTCCCATCCATTTTATTTCAATGTTGTAGTCATAGCATTTTGTGAGATTCTACTACATGAGTGATATTTCAGTCTCTGCACAGTTGCATTATATCTAAATTTTTCAATTAATCCTTTCTCATAACTGTAGTCTTTTTTAATCACATGTGATTAAAACTCATAATTCACATCCATATATATTTTATGTCGCTATATGTTGCCCGATTTTTATCAACTACGCGTTTACTTTTTATACTATTATTAGGTCTATTTAGAATTGTCACACCTAGTAAAGAAAGTTTACTCACTTATACAAACACATATTTCTTTTTTATTAATCCTTGACTTTAGCATTCCCATACTCTTCTTTTTACCATCGCTGTATATTCTTATATATTTGGGTTTTTGTTCATAGAATATTAGTAAATATTCTTTTTTGTTTCCTGTAGTCTTTCTAGTACTTCTAGTAATTCTTTTTTTGTAGTGAGTGTTAAAGCGTTCATATAAGCAACACATTTGGTTATCTCGTAGTATTGTCTCTAAGACAAAATTAAATAACATGGTGGAAGTTGTGTCGCAGTTTATTAATCTTAAATTATTTTTAAGAAATTTTGATATATTTTTGCCAATTCTAACCTCATACGCGAAGCTCGTGTAATCCCTGCAAAGGAAATTAATTAATCTGTCATTTCTGTTTAACAATCATATACAATTTGCTTTAAATTATTAAGTTATAAATATTCTTAAAGCCTAATTCTCGGTTGTTTTTGTATCTTCTAGAAAAAAGCTGGTTTGTGCCAAAAATCTGATCAATAGCTGATATGCTCTTTGTGAATCCACATTGATAATTAATAATGGTTCTCTGTTTCGAGTAAGACAATCCGCCTGTAAATATTATAGAGAGTTCTACCTGTTTTTATATACATCGCACATATAACTTCTGAACAGCTTACTGGCATTTACAATATAAGCTATATCATATGTAATCTGGTCACTAAATTGTTCCACATATTTTGAATAATTTAGCTACTATGCATACATTCATTGTTAATATCTATTTTAAGCTTGTTTCTTCTTCCACAGCACTTCTGTTTTTTGTTCTCTTTCTTTAATTCCTAAATTTCATTTATTGTTACTGTTGGTATGATTGAATATTTCCATAAAATGCTGAGTCTGTCTTTTCAGGTTTTTTGTTAATTCCCCACTACATTTTCTTCTGTTTCTATAAAAAATAAGTCTTTATTTGTAACCTCTGTTGTTCTTTTTAACTTCCTGATAGTTAATTAATAATTTAGATATTAAGCTGTTTTCTATTTTGTTTAATTCCTGTTCTATAAATTTACTGTTTTTCCGTTTTTTTATATATTGTTATGTTTTACCAAGTTTGGTTCTTTAACTATTTTTGTTGCCTAATTGGCTTTAATATCCTTGTGAGTTTATCATTACCCGCTTATTTATTCTTTTGCAATATTACTTTGTATTACTGCTTCTTGATTTTATTTGAGTGCTCTTTGCGTCTTTTTATTTATAAATTCTTGTTTAACATGGGTTCCCTATTTTTGTTTAATTATTTTATAATTAAATTTGCTGTGATTTAATTTATATATTTTTCTAGTACAATGTCTGGCCTTGGTTTTATTTCTGTATTTTTATTCTTACTAGAGAGTGATTAGGATTAGAATCTATTCTCCAGTAGTTCCTAGTGTTTTGTGATATAGGTTGCACACTTGTCTTCTCTCAACATTTAATCCAGATTATTTTTTGTATTGGCGCGTTTAGCTACTCAAATTTCTCGATGTTGTAAGTATGCCAATACCATTTTTAAATTGTTACATATGGTTTGCTACCTATTCTCCTTTTCTATCTTGGTATTACTTTTATATTATCTTTTGGTTATTCGCATGCGAGCAGTGAAACGGTGCGGACACTACGTGTACGCTCCGTTATCAGTGCAACGCAGCTAACCACAAAGCTATCTAATAGCCTGCATTCCTTATTCCTCAGGGCCCAGCGAATACAACCTCAAGTGCTGCCAGGAGTACGCCCGCACGGAGGGTGAACCCTACGGCGGCGACCAGGGCTTCAGCGGCACCTGCGAGCCGGACCTCTCCGGCCAGCAACCGAGGCCTTCTCCCAGCGAGAGTATCTTCAGGCCGGTCATCCTGGAGGGCTTCAGTACACAGAAGCCATAATGGCAGTTGCTGCAGTCGTTTTGGCCCGCTACATGCTCTACAAGAAGAACCCTTGCTTCAAAGGTCCTCAAGTTGTCGTTTGGCTTTCACAGCGTAAGGTTGTGCTTAATCGCGACTGGAGCCAGGCGGCCAGATAAGCAAGTAACCTGCGGTCACGAACTTAATAAAACGCGTAAATATTTTCCATTTATTTATATTTAACATCATACTTACTGTGAAGTACTACAAAAAATTTATAATTTAGTTGTCGTTTGACTTTCGTAGAGTAAAGTTAACTGCGCGCTAGTGATAATCGTATGACCCTAGGGTCAAGTGCAGTATCGCATCTTAAAGTTGTTAAACAACTAATCTGTAAGTACGTAAACAGAAACAATTATGACATATTATCCTAATCAAACCACACCTTACCAATATCCACAACAATTTACTCCTATCCAGACTGATCAAGGCTTTCAACCACAAATAGCACAAAAAAATTATCAGTATTTACAACAGCTGCCTATAAATAATTTATACCCAAACCCGTCAACAAATAACATTTTACAAACACAAATACCAAGCTCCTCTTATCAAAACAATACAGCATATCAACAGTCACAATCAACTGAATTGATCAATGCCACAGGGTGGCAAGTAATTGAAAGCAAAAAAAGACATCGGAATACTGAGAAGCTGCAAAGTCAAGCCAAACAACTCAAAAAAACAACAAATTGGCTCAACCCCTCAAATAGATACGAAGTACTAAGCGATAGCGAATCAGCAGAAGAAGACGGCAGCAAAACAACAGATGTTAAGGTACCCAAACCACCACCGGTGTTTATCTCGGGAGTCAAAGTTATCCAGCCATTAATAGAATTATTAGAAACGATAGCGAAAGATAATTATGATATAAAAACATTGAGTAACGACGAGGTAAAAATTTTACCGAAAACGTCAGAAAAATACAGTTGTATAGTTAAAGCTCTACAATCAAAAGGTTCCACACATACAAAAGAAAAGAGGAGAGAAACTTTAGAGTCGTCCTCAGAAATCTACACCCGTCTACCGATTTAAAACAAACAGGGGAAGAACTTGGGACTCTAGGCCGCAAAGTTATGAATATTGCAAATATCCGTCAAAGAATCACGAAGACGCCACTACCACTATTTTTTGTGGAATTAAAAACGGCTGATAATAACAAAGACGTCTATAACGTAACTAAACTAATCCACTCAATTGTTAAATTCGAACCACCAAAAGAAAAAAGAGAAATACCACAATGTGCCAAGTGTCAACGGCACGGTCACACCAAGAACTTCTGCAACAGGAGCCCACGATGTGTGAAATGCACTGCCTCTCACCCAACATCTCAATGTCCGCGCAAGGTTAGAAATAATGACGTCAAGTGGGTCAACTGTGATGGAAACCACCCTGCCAATTATAAAGGCTGGCATGTGTATAAAGAGCTACAGCAAAGGATGTTTCCCGCTTTAAGAAATAAACAACCAACAGTTGCAGTAAGACCATTCTCAGGCCAACAAATTCAAGAGAATATCTCATACTCCCAAGTAGCCAGCGGCAGTCATAATCAAAATAATAGCAACATAAACACCCAACACCCTGCAACATCACTAAATGAATCAAACGACTTGGCTGAACTTAAGAAAATGCTCAAAACCTTAATGGAGCAGATGGGAACGATGCTAAATCTATTAACGGCTCTCGTCACGAAGACCAATCATGGCACTACAGCTTAAGCTAGCAGTATGGAACGCCAACGGTCTAACAAACCATAGGGGCGAGTTGGCCGCCTTTCTCATTATTCACTCCATAGACATTATGTTAATATCTGAATCCCATTACACAGACAGGAGCTATATAAAAATCCAAAGTATACCATTTATGCATCACAACATCCGGATGGTACGGCGCATGCTGGCACAGCACTTATAGTTAATTCTAGGATAAAACACAACAAACTTCCCAAATACAACCCACAACACCTTCAGTCTACCACAATTACAATCGAAGACTGGGAAGGACCTCTTAACGTATCAGCGGTATACTGCCCCCCAAGACATAACATTAAACAGGCCCACTTCGAAGATTATTTTCAAACACTGGGAAGCAGGTTTATATCAGGCGGAGATTATAACAGCAAACATGAACACTGGGGGTCAAGAACAACTACTACCAAAGGCAGAGAGTTAAAGAAGGCAATCACCAGCAACGGATTTCACTTCTTATCCACATACTGGCCCTCAGATCTGACTAAAACACCTGATCTATTGGACTTCTGTATTTCAAAAGGCATTCATCCAAATTACCTCAAAGTAGAATCCTGCCTAGACATCTCCTCCGACCATTCTCCAATAATAGTTACAATAAGTACACAAGTATTATCCAAAAAAAGTTCTCCTAGCCTTAGTAACAGATTCACAAATTGGAACCACTTCAGAGAAATAATTGAAGAATCGTTAACGCCCGAGATACCTCTGAAATCCAAGGAAGAACTCGTCTCTGCAGTAGAAGTTTTTAATCAAGCGATCCAAAAAGCGGCTTCGCAATCAACACCACCGAAAAGTTTAGTAGAAAATAATTCAACTCTCCCTCAAGAGGTCAAAAAGAAAATAGCTGAGAAACGACGACAACGCAGAAGGTGGCGAAACACTAAACATCCTGAAGACAAAAAGAAGTTCAATAAACTAACAGACCAACTCAAAAAACTACTGAGCAGTACTAGAAACAAATCGATTCAAAACTATCTGAGGCACTTGACACCTACGTAAAACACGGATTATTCACTCTGGAGAGCAACAAAAAAATTGAAACAACCCCAACAACACATACCACCTATCAGACTTGAAGACAACACCTGGGCTAGAAATGACTATGATAAAGCTTGTGCCTTCGCAAGACATCTAACGAAGGTTTTTAGTCCATTTGACACCCAAACCACAACCGACGTGGAGCAAGAAATCTATCAATACCTTGAAGCGCCATTTCAATTGAATCTACCGATCAAGTCCTTTAAAGCCAGTGAAGTCAAGGCTACAATCCTGACGAACTTAAATCCACGCAAATCCCCAGGGCATGACTTAATTACGGGTAAAGTTCTTAAAGAGTTGCCAGAGAAAGGGTTTAAGTATATTACCCAATTATTCAACGCGGTGTTGAGACTGAGACATGTACCAGAGCAGTGGAAAGTAGCCATAATCATTATGATTCATAACCCCGGAAAGCCAAACGGAGAACTGTCATCTTACAGGCCAATAAGCCTGCTACCAATTCTATCAAAAGTTTTCGAAAAACTTCTACTTCAGAAACTAACACCAATAATTATGGAAAGTAATTTACTACCCGAGCATCAGTTTGGATTTCGCAAACACCATTCCACCATTGAACAAGTTCATATGTTAGATTAGTTGACAGAATTCTGAAGAGCTTTCAAGATAAAAAACACTGTTCAGCTGTATTTCTTGACGTCGAGAAAACCTTTGACAAAGTCTGGCACGACGGATTGTTATTTAAAATCAAGAAGGCACTACCTCCTGACCACTATGAAGTACTGAAGTCATATCTCACCAACAGGCATTTCCTAGTTAGGTACGGAGACGCTCACACATCGCTATCTCCTGTCAAAGCTGTTGTCCCTCAGGAAAGCGTGTTGGGACCGCTGTTCTACATCATATTTACAGCTGACCTTCCGACCTCAATAAGTACTACAGTTGCCACATTCGCTGACGACACAGCAATATTATCATCACATGTAGACCCAAACATAGCATCCGAGAAGTTACAGTCCCATTTAAATAATCTAACTGAATGGTTTAAAAAATGGCGTATTCATATAAATGAATCAAAATCAACCCAAGTAACGTTTACAACTAGAAGAGGAAATTGCCCCACTGTAATCATAAACAACAAACAAATCCCACAGAACGAAACAGTTAAGTACCTAGGTATGCACCTGGACAGACGGCTAACGTGGAGAAAGCATATATTTACAAAGCGTAAACACTTGGGTCTAAAACTCCAAAAAATGTATTGGCTCCTGGGGCGGAAATCACAATTGTTACTGGAGAGCAAAATACTACTCTATAAGACGATTATTCGTCCAATTTGGTCATATGGGATACAGGTCTGGGGAACAGCTAGTAGATCGAACATCGACATTATAAGGCGGTTCCAGGCAAAGGTACTGCGATGCTTAGTCAACGCCCCTTGGTTTGTACCAAATGAAATAATTCGGCAAGATTTAGTGACTGAAGAAATACACAAGTGTAGTGTTCGTTATCATGACAAACTTAGTGCTCACCCAAACGCATTAGTAGAACACCTCCTGGATCCCGACGATGACGAGCCACGGCTTAAGAGATTCAAGCCTCTCGATTTACCAACACGATTCGCGTAAAAGTGAAGTGTAGTGCAATCAAACTGTAACGGTTAACTTCGGAAAAATGTTCGCTGGAACGTTTTTCATCATGTCCTGTAATATATACTGTTAAAACAATTACTAAATGTCAATTTTATGACAGATTGTAAGCTATAAATAAATTTAAAAAAAAATCTTTTGGTAGCCCTTGGTAGAGCTGTTTACTTCTTTTTAGTACTCGTTTACTTTTTTAATGTGTGCATATATGTTTGAAATATAGTTTAACTAAAATTTTTAAAATAATATAAACTATGACTTTTTAAATAAACCTTGTAGATGTCTCTAGGCAAAAAACTTAAAATAAATTGATTATAATTTATTCGGACATTGCTTCTCTAAACTGATTATAATTTTGTGATATTGACAGTGTGATACTATGTACAGTTAAAATTAAGCTTTGCAGCTGATTTTAATAAAATAAGTATATTTGTTTTCATAAAATTGTATGGATCCTTTGTTTTGTACTGTAGTATCCGTTAGGTTTTCTCATAAGCACATTTTTCTTATCTTTCTACAACCTTTTCTTTAAAATTCTAATAATAAAATGTTAATCAATAAATCAGCAAATGAAGTATACCTCCCAACAAAAGCTTAGTTTAAATTTCTATACGATATTTGGTTTTATTAATTAACTGATTGAAGGTATGTTAAAAAATTAAGAATGTGACTCCCAGTGGGAAATAATTAAAAAAAAAAGTAAATGTAACCTAAAATCTAAATAATACTTGTGTCAATGTAGTAAATGTATACAAGAACGACGTGTGCTTTTACAAAACAGGAAAAACTAAATATCTGTTGCAACATAAACCTCGTGCGGTTCTTAATAAAATTTATATGTAGTTTTTTACTTTGGTATTATTTGTAATTTTACAATTTCTCCTATAATACAAATTTTTAGTATTACCTCCCTATTAGATGTTAGTTTCAGTATTATTTATTTGTGTGGTAGCAGTCTAGTTGAAATAATTAAGTATCTAAGGTCAATAACCATTTTTTCTTAATTTTTGCCTTTTTATTTCATAATTCTGAGAATTACAAGTACCTAAACGTCTATCTATTTTTATGATTTAATTATATAAAAAATTAAAATATATTTTATTTCCAAATAATAAGGTTATTTCCGTAAAATTTCACTTTTATCAAATGTATCGTAATTGTCTACGAAAAGTAAAAACACTTCGCAAGTTTGAAAAGCATTAAGCCTTATAATTCAATACTAGGAAAAAAACCGTATGCGTTACGTAACACTTGATATATAAAATCTTAAATACAAATAAGAAAAAACCCCGTATGCATTGCGTAACACTTGATGTATAAAATCTTAAATACAAATTATAAAGGTTTAAAGTCAGTGACCTAAGATTGCGACAAATATATATGAATACAAACAGTCGTCTTAAGTATATGTAATGATGTAATGATAATGATGTGCCATCACATTATTTGATGGTCTATAATAAGTTAGACCGCGCTTTTAGAGTCATTTTATTATTTAAACACCATAAAAAGAGTTTTGTTTTAATTTTTTACTACGTAAATAAAGAATAAGCTACAAACAAGCAATAATAACACACCTCAAAAACTGAATTAAGAGCTACATTCAGAAATGTTGCAGCTACCACCGTAGAGACCTTACTCCTTTAAATGTTTATCTACTTTAAGTGTTATAGGATAGTTTAAATGGTAACAAGTTTGGTTTTATGAAAATTGTTATGAGCTATTTTGCTGCCGTTCTGAAGTAAAACCATACAATTTACAAAAAAATATATACAAGCTTGCTAAACGTTAGGGGATTCTTGAATAGCTATTCAGGTGTAAGCAGTAAAATTAAATCTGCTATAAAAGTGATTAGTCTCTGATTAATAATCCGTTTGTTACGTTTCTAAGTAATAGGAAAGACCTGTAATTTCAATTATTGTAAAACAATGGTGTTGTGCCGTTACCATTTATTACCGTAGTCTCGACAAGGAACGTTTTGGTCTCCGTAGCATGTGCACGTATTCCTGCTCACCAAAGTACTAAATGCTTATATGTTATCACCAGAGGTTAGCGGCTCGCAAGCCTACAATTATCTGCAAGGCGCACAGAATCGCCCATTCCCGCACGGCTCGTGTATTACAATGTAAATGTGTAAATGTAAGTTTTACATTAAAGTTTTAGGCAGCAATGTTAAACTCAACCACTGATTATAAAGATATAAATGACACCATAACATAAGAAACAAAAAGCAATTCTAATTCTAACATTAAAGCATCAATGATATTTATTTTGCCAAATGCAGACTAAGAACTAACAAAGTGAAAATACTGCTAAATTAATCAGAAAAATATCTATCTATTATGGTAGATCTTAAAAGCAGAAACATACTAATTTAAGAAACCCCAACTAGTACAGAGGATCTAATAGCAGCCATAGCAGAACGAGGCCATAGAGTTACACAAGTTACAAATATTCCGTGATTACACACCAAAATGATCTTACCCTTGTTTCATATACCAGGCGTACCGGAAAGTCTTTACCGGTTTTGTTCCAATAGGTGTCGCTGTTATGATTTGACACGTGTTGATTTTATTCTACAGACATCAAGCTTCAACGTCGTAGGTTATATTTTGTTAAATGTGGCCTAAGAAACTATTAGCGATCGATTATGATCGATGGGAAAAATTCAAAATATGGGACGATGGGTGCTACATCAATTGAATGACAGGCAAATGGATCAAAGGTTTGATCGAAAGTCATTTCTGCATCGAATAGTGGCGGGTGATGAAAAGTGGATTTATTTCGGAAACCCTAAGCGCAAAAAATCATGGTTATCACCTGGAGAAGCTGGCCCATCAACCGCGAGACCGAATCGCTTTGGCAGGAAAACGATGCTCTGTGTTTGGTGGGACCAGAGTGGTTGAAACCTGGTGAAACAGTTAATAGTGATCGCTACTGACAACAAATGATCAACTTGAACCGTACATTGATCGAAAAACGTCCATAATTGGCCCGAAGACACGGTAAAATGATTTTACAGCACGATAACGCGCCGCCTCATACAGAAAAACCGGCCAAGGAAGCATTGAAAGCACTTGGATGGGAAATATTATTGCACCCGCCGTACTCTCCAGACCTTGCCCCGTCCGACTATCACAATGGGCTCTGCATTAGCAGGGCAGCACTTCGCCAATTTCGAAGAAGTTAAAAAATGGATATATGAATGGTTTCGCTCAAAGGAAAAACAATTTTTTGGAATGGGATTCATAAATTGCCCGAAAGATTGTCAAGATGTGCAGAATTAAATGGTCAATATTTTGAATAAATAAATTTTTCCATTATATCGAAAATTATGCACTTTTCCAAAAAAATCAAACGGTAAAGACTTTCCGGTAGAACGAGAATAAAACAAAAGAACTAAGACATCCACAAGTCAACTAGTTGTTAAATACAATAGTAACTATACAAAAAAACGTGATATAAAGCAGTATAATATTTGCAAAACTTTTGGATACGTAAAACATTATTGCTTTTTAAATCGTAGTTGTCTAAATGCTTGAAAAAATACTATTAAGTGGATGTACCTAGACAAATAAAAGTAACAAAAATGTTAAACGCCTAAAATTGATAAAAAAGCTATTCGGAAATTTATAAAAAATTTATTAATATGTAGACAAAAAAAACTTTTATTGCGCTTAAAACTAAAACCAGAAATAAATATTCAAACAATTCAACTGGGTATAATATTTGCTGGAATAAATATACACCAATATCAAATACTTACAAATACTTATCTACAAAATCTCACAATACAACAATCTACCAAAGCACCTATTGTGAAAATGTAGGTTGCATATCCTAACGCCAAAAGAGCGACAACAGTATTAGGCTATTTTGAGAAATCGACTGGTTTTACCATAAACTGGCAAACCTAACTACTGAGCCTTAGACTGTAAAAAGTACCCAACGTTGTAGACTTTTGCCTTATAAAAAATATTGGCACTAAATTGGCAGTCATTGGACTATGTTTATATATCACATCTAAACACCCTTCACTAATTGTTATTATATGTGTTGAAATAATTTAAAGAACGAAAATACCATATGACAATTATTCAGATAATTTCGCAAAATACAAATAGCCGGTTTATACCGAAAAAAATAAATAAAATACGTAATTGATTATTGGAAACAAATATAGGAAAAAATTTGAGAGGCAACATCAAAGAAAACCTCATTTAGAAATAAACGAGTATAATACACCTTAAAAAATTTTTAAAAAAACTATATTGCAATAATTTGGCAACAAACGTTAACATCCCCAGGTATCTAATTAGACTTAAAAGGGCTAAAAATAGTGTAACAGCAATATTTAACTACCTAAAGTTTTAAGGCAATCGGATCTATAGGACACTTCCAGTAAACAGCAACAAAGAAGATAGAAGACATCCAATTAAATATTCCATCGATGAACGCAATAAAATAATAAAGACAATGAGAGCGTTAGAATTACTTACAAAAAAGTCGAATTATTAGCTAAAGAATTTAAGACAGTGGTCGCAGAAGAAGAAGCGATGATACAATAATACTTAGATATTTCTTTCTAAATGAAACTGTCATAAAATTCGCAGTAGAGGCAGTATGTAATCTCATGAAAATGACTTTAATATAATAAAATTGCCAGTGAATATATTACTACTAGTAAAACCTTAAATAAGTTTTAAGGAAAAAAAATAACAAGGCATATAACTATTATTTATCTTTGTAACAAGAGCAAACTATGTACCAACACGTAAAATATTGCAAAAGTCATATAGTAAAACCAGAAAGCAATTCTAAAAATGCGACATCCTACAGACTTACAAGCTTGTTGCCAATGATGTTGAAAATTATAGGAAAAATAATGTAAAATCAAATAAAACCCTACTTGAAAAAAGGCAGCTCAAACTGAAATAACAGTTCTGTTACACAGTTCTGTTACCCAGTAAAATATACTTTAAGACGACAGGTACACAGTTTAGTTTGCAACATACTGCTGTGCAATAATTTTATATATAAGCCAGGCTAATAAAGTCTAATATAACAGATATTAATATAAAATTAAACAACCGTTGCCTCATGTTTGAAGGACTAAAGCTGTATATTAATGAGAGACACTATTAGAACACACAACAATACTATTCTGAACTACATCTCAACACATATGAAGTTCTTGAAAGTAATGTGTTAGACCGCGTTTTGTAGTTATTATTCCCAGCAGATCCACCAATATATAATCGTATTACAACAGCAAACTTTGCGAACAATACCGTCATAATAGCTTTATACCACACCCACACAAATATGGTATTATTTTATTTATAAGAACAGTTAGAGCTATGCACACAGTAATGGCTTAGGAAATGGTGCATTATTTCAAAAAAATATTAAATAAATGTGGGTACAGGCTATGTTTACTCTAACAAAGACAGATGTCCACCAACAAAACTAAACGAACTGAAAACTAAATACAAATCCTTGATCAAACACGAAAACAACCAGAAATTTAACTTAGTAAAATGTACTCTAGAGCATTGTGTAGTTGGTTCTCGGGTTATAAGGCCGTGGTCGGAGTACAGAAACTCTTGACGTTTCGTTCACAACTGCGGCAGACATCTTCAGAAGAAAATCTTCTAAAAATTAAGTGACTGTCTCATCTCATCTTATCTTCATCACGTAATTGGGAGTACCTGGGATCCCAGCCCCTAACCCCCAACGCTGCGGTGACATCTGGTGGTTGTTGGATGGTCTGCTGTAAGGCAGACCGCCCCCGCTCCGCCTTACGGGGGAATCAGGATCTTCGGGCGCTTTTGGCGGGCGCCCCTGTCAACGTCATAGTTGTAGAGACCACGGACTGCTGGATTGCCGTGGTCTTGAACGCTGGCGTGTAGTTGCAGGGCGCACTGGGAGATATACTCCTGGATGGTTGGCACGTCGGCATCGCTATGAAGAATGGTATTTCTTACATACCACGGAGCGCCAAAGATGGTCCCGGTTCTGGACCACCTGGAGTTTATTCACGTGGGTCTTGGCTGCATAACCCCAAACAGCACAAGCGTACAGCATCGTCGGCCTGATGACTGTCTTGTATAGTAAAATCTTGTTGCTTGTTGACAGTTTGCTGTTGGGGTGCAGCAAGCTGCCCAAGGCTAGGTGAGCTGTCTTAGCCCGCGTAACCATATTGTCCACGTGAACTCTCCAGGTGAGCTTCTTATCTAGGGTCACTCCGAGGTATCGTGCCTCTTCTCTCCAGGGTATATCCTGTCCGAAGATCCTGATGTTCGTGATGTCACCGCGCCATCGTAGTTTGTTTTTGGTGGAGAACATGATCGCCGCACTCTTCTCTGGATTGATCCTAATTCTCCACCTGTCGCACCAGTCTTCCATTGAATCTAGCTCCTCCTGGACACGCCGTATTGCCAGGGAGGGCCTCAGCGAGCTTGACATGACCGCTGTGTCGTCTGCGAACTGGGCCATCGTCGTGGGGGGCGTCGTTGGAATGTCCCGTACGTACAAGTTGAAGAGTACGGGGGACAGCACCGAGCCTTGGGGGACTCCGGCTCGGAGACGCCTCTCTGATGACTTCACGCCGCCGAATTTGATCCGGAACCTTCGTAAGTGACTGTCTGTGCGTTTTCGCTTTTATACTCGTCTGAGTGTGGTAGGGATGGTGTTGGGGGGCGTGGTTGACGTCACCGGGATGGTAGATGACGTGACGGGCTAGCTGCTGACGTCAATTGGGACGTTGCAGGTAATATTTCTGACGTCACTTGCTCTTTCGCCGTATCGCGGTCTGTTTTTTGCCCCTCGAGAGCGACAAACCAAGACCTAGGTAGATTAAATCCGTCGTCCCTGTTAAAATTATCTTTATATTTATAAATTTCCACCGCCTCTCTGTATAGTCTTAAGTAGTAATTCTTACAGTTAGATAAAACGTCAAGAGTTTCTGAACTCCGACCACGGCCTTATAACCCGAGAACCAACCACACGATGCACCATAATACCGGCCGTGAAAGCCTTCGCATCTATTTGTACTCTAGAGCTTTTAACGGAAAACAAAGTACTATTGTATATGTGCAGGTTAAAACCGGCGTGGGACACAACTTTAACACCAAGCATCAACACTAAAGAAATTATAGCCAACGTGTTGAATATAATATTTAATGGAGCATGGCTCGTAACTAGCAATATTATAAGAACAAGATATGGAAACTAAGTCTTTGGAAAGTGAAACAAGAAGCTTTAGTGAAAGGTACTTCTACAGATTTACTGCTTACCTAAATACATTAGTAACCAACTTGTTACGTAAAAAATAAGACTTACGCAGATTAAAACACTACAAACCAAAAAAAACTTACAACCAAGATTTAAGTAAAATTAAAAAATTCATAAAAATTTTAATATTATTTTCTCCCTGGGATATCTAACTTGTTTTTGCCGGTTACACGCTCGGAGAAAAAAGAAAGGTTGTGGAGTTGGCCTAAAATAAAGAATCTGATAATATGGTGATAATAAAGTTCCTTAATTATGGTAACTTGGAATATACACGTATACCCACCTCCAAAACACAGATCTAAAAAGTAAAGTTAAACATAATAGTCCTTGCAAGACCAAATAGAAAGATAATAACAAAGAAAATATTGATAACTATTATGACGATTGGAGTAAAATATCTAAGCTTCAAAATGCCAAAATATATAATAATAAGAAAAACGCGGAAGAAGTAACAAATTATTAGAGTTGACAGACAATTATGGACAACCAAAAACTATTATAAGAAAATGTATGTAATATAGATCTGACAATAAAAAAACAGAAAATACAAGTACAAGATTTAAGCGTCTATCGACAATTAGAATATACGAGCAATTATCATATGATAGTAGGATATATTATATATACTAAAGGTAAATACTAAAAGAACAGAAGAATAAACCACAGTTAAAAATTAAGGCCCAGTATAATATTTTACAGTAAAATAGGATACCAAACAAGTTAGATGTAGAAAAAAAGAAAATTATTTGTGGAAGAAGAAGTAGTGGCATATGTAAATACAAGTAGTGAACTTACGGAAGAAGATATTTAGAAAGCACTTTAAAAGGGTCAGAAAACTTAAAGATAAAACAATTTAAAACGGTGGTTATAGTCATAAAATATATATAGATAGAGGTTACTTAATAATATATAAGAAGGAGAAAATATCCTACTTGGATGGAATGAAGCCTACATAAGCTCAATCTACAAAAATAAAGGCAAAAAATTTTATTCTAACTATAGAAGAACAAATACTTATTTTTATTAAATATTTTATATATTATTATCCCGTCTATTACAATAATACCTGACAGCGTCGTATAAAGTAAAATAGAAGAAAATAACGTCTAAATTTAAAAAAACAATTATTTCAGAAAAGAAGATTATGTTTAGGTAACATACATTGTATCATGTAGCTAAATGAAAAGAATACGAGCCACCAAATAGACATACATATGACTTTTATAGATTTTGATAAACCATATAATAACATAGTCAAATGTAAATTACGGGAAGCTATGAGGAGAGTGGATACACAAAAAAAACGAAATCACATATAAAAATAGGCACTAAAATTACCCCGATTATAAAAATTATAAAAAGTCTTAAATAGGGGTGTGGTCTATTACCATTAATATTAAATAAGCAGTACAGATTTGTGAAATATGTCTAGAATAGGAATTAAAATAGATAATCTATTCTTACCCTCTCTACTATTTGCAGATGATTAGATCGTATTAAGCAAGATGAGAAAAATATGTAGTATATATTAAAAACTTAAATAAAACATTTGAAAAGTGGACTTTAAAACTTGATTAAAGAAAAGGAGCGAAGGCAGAGGGCAGAGCATGTAATAATAAATTTAATATTTGGGTTCACTTCAAAGATCAACGGACATATACTAGAGAAAACATTGCACGAAGTAATATGAAGCAAGAATATCAACTAATGCATTAAAAATAGAATATTCTACAGTGTGGTGAAAAACGCTGTAATATATGAAAGAGAGAAACATGAAAAGCAAAGTTAGAATAGTAGAATTAGATTTTATGAGAATGCGCCTACAATTTAAAAGATGAAAGTTTGTAAAAAATGAATGTTTACTGTTTAATCAAAAAAACGTTAGAAAAAGAGCTTTACAATTGAATAAACATATAGGACGGCCATAGTGGTGGCTTAAAAAAACAAAAAATGACAACCAACTCTGTTGAAAAACTTTTATAAAAACGACTATGGAGGAAAGAAGTTTGCAGAAGGCAGACTACTATTATTGTTTTTATCTATTAATATTAATAAAGAGGTGGTTACGATCTTCAGAGAATTCTCGGAGTACATTACAAGTAACTGTCCAGATATAAGCATTAAAATCCAGGTCATACAATAAATCGACTTAAAAGTGATTCGTTGTTATAGCGTCAAAATACAACATTCGATCAAGCAACTTATGAAATTTTTAAAAGATAATTAACAAATTTTAACATGTTCTAGTAATTTATACCCGAATGACAAAATTGTCTAGTTGTGTTACGATGAGTGCGATGCAAACGCAAAGAAATGGTTTCTTTACTAAAATGATACCAGAAAACGCGTAAAATTTAGTAAGACGTTTGTAGATGATTTTCTGGTAAGTACTAGTTCTTGGATAAATTTTAAGAAACGTGTAATTATGTAAAAAACCGTATCAGGTGAAAGTACCAAAGAAAATAAAAGCACCGAAAGACTGAAAGCTGTTAAATGACCGATTCAGTTTTTGATGATTTTGTACTTAAGCCGCAACAAAATGCAAAATTGGTGGCTTTGTTGATAACTGTCCGGCTCGCCCACAATCGTTGCAAATTAAACTACAAAATGTAAAACTGGTTTTCTCTTTATCAAAACTGCAGTTAATGCATTAGGAAGAAATAAAAAATATAAAGATTTATTATCAGACGTATTTTTTTGATGAAAATGTTATAGATATTAGAAGAGAATTGGTTATTGAGAACTTTAATTTGTTTATGAAACTATGTTTTGGAAACTAATACAGTATTTCTTCAACCACCATCTAGAATATTTTTATAAAAGTTGGATCTATATTAAAATCTAATAATTTATATCAAAAAGATACCATTCTAGTATATTTAAAAAAATGAAAACAATTAAAACAAAATGAATCATTAGAAATAATGTAAAAGTTATGGATTGCGTCAACAAAAACACTAATAATTAAAGTTTTAGTTTATCAAAAAATGTAGAAAAGAACAAAAAATATAATGAAGGAAAAAACAATCACATACTAGATCAAAAACTCCTTGCCAAAAGTTTCATTGTTAAAATTTAAAGGTAAAATTAAAAAAAATAATTTTAATAAAGTATAATATATCAACAAAAATAACATTTTTAAGCTACACATATTGTATTATGTACATATGTAGATGTGTAAATACGAACAAATATTGTAAATCATGGGATTAAAGTAACATATTTTTGCTGTAGGTCTAACTAAGTTTTCCATAACGTAGACAGTTTTTTGTTTTAGAAATCTTCTTTCAGAAAACTTTTTTATGAAGTGATATAATTTGTTAAATAGAAGTAATTTAAAGCTCATTTTTTATAATCATTATCCGTTTACTCTAACTCTGAAAGCACTTAATTTTCTGCCCAACTTTAACCATTTTAACTATTATATTTATTGTACTGTTGGTATCTAAATATATAGCAAGTTCAGTAAAAACTATCAGAACGCAGTACATTCGTAAACTTTATTTTAAAAAACATTGCAGTTTATGTTCAATTTTGCAAAAATAACTTACATTGAGCAAGGAAAATCATATTTCTCTAAATGGCTTTGTGAATTTTTAAAATTGTTATGTCTAGGGTAATGATAATTTAAGTTCTATTCATTGTGGTCCTGAAGAATGATTATCCCGTGCTTTTTGATGACAAAACAGACAACGCTGTTACCGTCAATGGTGTACGCTATCAGGAGATGCAAAACATTTTTTTTTATAAAAACAACTTGAATGGAGCCACATGTCACATAGCATGCGAATTACTCGCTTTACTCCAAACCAAATTTCCTGGTAATATTATTTAGCAGAGGAGCAATGTTGCAATCTAACCCAGTTAAACTTTTTCCTCTGAGCCTATTTGATGGAGAGAATTTGTGTCGACAAACCTGTTACGATTTCAGGTCTAAAAGAAAACATCAGACCAGTAATTGCTGAAATAGAGCCGCATTTGCGAGGAAGCATTATGTAAAACTTTGCTAAGAAATGGTCTCATGTCTGCGGAGTCGCGGAGGGTACTTGGTCGACAAATATCTTTCTTACGTAATTGTTAAAAGTCTGCACTTTAGACTTAAAGCAATAAAATTTAGATGTTTCCCAAATTTGGTGTTTTATTCAGGAAAAAACTTCTTGAGTCCAACAGTTGTAATCATTTTACTCCATGGAAGATTACAAGATAAATCTCAATCCTTGCTTTTTCAAATAATTTTTTATTTCTCATTAATTGCAATTTTTTATTTTTTAACAGTTTTCTGAGTGATCATGCCTGTGTTTATTCTAAATTGTAACATAATACCCTTTCAAATGACTCCTCAACCCTAATAAAAAAGCTGGATGAAGAAGGTTAAAATACGCCATTTTATATTAAATTTAACTAGAAGATCACGTTTGAAGCTGCAACTATTGTCTACTTTCTAAATTAATCTAAAGATTTAGTTTAAAACTTTGTTTTATTCCAATTATATTTTTATTATAGGTCAACTGTAAATATAAAATAAGAAACAACCCGTTATAATAACATTAATATATTTTGCAGCATTTTAGTATTTTCATCCTGATATTGCTTTACACATTTTTTGTATGATTATTAATTTATTATTAGTTGATAAATAGTTCAGTAATTTATCCATTAAGGTGCTTTAATGATACAATATTTTATTACTTCCACATTAATTTAATTATTTTCTAAACGTGGTGAAATTATTTCAGTTGTAACTAGTTGCTATTTATTCATAACGAGGAATAAACTATTGAACAAATTAGTGTGTTCTTCCCTATTCAAGTACCTTCTACCAAATAAGCTAATTAACATCCATGCAGGGCTTAGGAAATATGGTTAACCTTCAGGAGCATGATAACGATCAACTTCAAATTAAAGGGTTCATAACGTCTATAGTGGTTTCAACTTTGCAGGATGTAGTCCTTCGTGGCAAAAAGTTTTCGGATCGATAACCGCCACTTGTGGGGTTACTTCTGCGCCGTTAAATATTTATTTTATGCCTAAAGATAAACCTTTATTAATGTAACAACATACGCCGTTCGCGTTTTGCAGACAAAAGTGAATTTTAAAAGGAAATATTGTCAATTCACGAAAAATTGCATAAAATGCATTTAAAATAAAAAATGTTTTTTAATGATTATCTGACCAAATAATTTAAATATTTATATTTAAGGGTTAAAATGATTTTACAGTTAGTGAAATGATTTTAATTTTGTACTATGGCAACTAGTATATTTTAAGTTATTGCATATAGTAAAACGCCGCTGCAAATATAAAAAAAATGTTTGTATATTTTACAGAAATTATTTAATACAGTACTTTACAATTTATGTTGGTAAAATTTCCAAAATTCCTCTAGATACCTTAGTGCTTTAAAAAGACAAAGTGCTATCCAATAATATTTATATTATAATCTTTTCCAAACGAAGTACTACATAGAGCTATATTTCTCGGTATCTTTTTTGATGCGAAAATATTATTTTGGAATCAAGTTTAAATAATCTAAAAGGAAAAAAACTACTACAGGTAATTTAAAAGTTTAACCTTTATTTCTCTCTATCACAATACTGAAAAATAAATAAATCACTAGATTTATTCTGTTAAGTAAATAGGATAGTAAATATAAGCCTCAATATGTTAGTTGCTATAACTGTTTTCACTAAATAAGTTCCTGTAAGGCTTTGGTTAAACGCATCTTTTTTAAACAAGAAGTTGCTTTTATAATCAAAATTTAAAATATATAAAATAATAAAGAAACTGCTTGCTATTTTATAAGGAAACCATTCAATCTATCTAAAGTTAACAATATACCAGAGCTGTAATTGCAAAAAGATACTAAGCTGCGAGAAATTGATATAAGAATTATATAAGAAGTTTACTCATTTCTTGCAGGAGACAAGAAAAAGAGGACAAAATAAAACTTTGAAATGGTATATTATTAGACTTTTATAGACAACCGTTTAGTAAAAAAAGGCAACTGGAATGATTTCGCCGGTCCAGGACAAATCTAGTACATTTGCCAAGAACATTGCAGATGTATGTTGGACACTACCATCTTAGGCAAATGATTACGCAGAATGAACTGAAACTGTTTTTGATATACCATGTCACTTCCGCTACAAATATTCTCGTGAGCTAAATTATAAGACCAAATACGGTTTAATAATCTCCCGACGTCCTAATCTACTGAATGATATAAGGGATAATACAGAGCTTTAGTTCTACCCTACCATTGTCTATAATAGGCTAGTTTAGAAACAAGAAGGCGTATTTTAAATTTTTTTGAAAATTTCGACAAAGATGGCAGAAGAGATTTTTCTATAAAATTAACCTACCCGTTTAAACCCAGTTATACTTTGTTTTAAAGAGTTCTAACTATAGTAAGTGAGTGATCATTTCAAATTAAAATAAATATCACAGTTTTAAGATATTAATGGATTACTGCTAATATATTGTAGATTGGTATATTTGAATCGATTCTTTGCCTAAAACGTACATTTGACATACTAATCTTTAAATAACCAACGATAAGGTGAACCACTTATAACACTATCTGGATTTATTATACTTGTGTATTTGAAAAATTTCGATTACAAAATTCTATTACAAATTTTGTATATCTATATATAGAGGGTGTTTAGATAGTAAAAGGTCCTACTTAACCATGCCGTACAAAGTTCTAAAAAATAATACTTATTTTGACCTAGCTGCATTAACATTAGGAGAAGGAATTTAAAACCAAATAAAGTTTTTATTAGTAATTTTAAAAATGACTACACATGAATATACATAAATTACGTTTTTTAAATTGGCAGAATTCATTACTTAAGAGATGAAAGTGGGGGTAAAACAAAAAACATCAGGTAGCAAATCGTTAGTGTTTGCAATAAGCGTAGGAAGATAACAAACTCCATGAATTTTGAAATTAGAAAAAATTGTGTGCGATACATTAATGCACTGGGAAATGGAACAATGTATTTGTTGTTAAAACACTTTCCTCACTTGCTTTATACTCTAAAAAAGAGTAATCTGGATAAAGTACTAAAATGTATAACGAATTTGACACACAATTTTGTAAGACATTTAACGAATTGTAAAATGGATTGTTGGATGTCATCTATAAGTATTTAGTTAATTTTAAAATAAATTTGGTACATAATTACATTTTCGTAATTACTGTGACAATTTTTAAATAAAATTTAATTTGCCTGTGGGTAAAATTCAGCAATCTCTATTTCTAGTAGTAGTTATTTATTATGCACTAGCTATAAATGACAAATATCTATAAATACATCTAAATTTTACATTTTTGCTATCAATTGTATAAAATTGTGGGGGCACACAAAATCTATTACTTTGTTCTAACGCTTTTACTGATATGAGTTATAAATTTTGATATAAAATAGCATAGGCAACGATAATATTATATTTTTGGTTAAAAATGGTGTTCAACTATGCACAGCAGATTATAAAATTTTAAAAAGTGTGTGTCGTTGTTCTGTAGTTGATATTAACTCGTATTTAGCGATAATAAAAAATAATACGTAACAACTTAAACTAAAAAATAGTCATAGCAAACTTATCTTGTAAAAGGTTAGCATAGGCACATTGATAAGAACATATAAAAATACGTCGTGCTATAACCTATATCTAAGGCGTAACTTAGTGCGAACAATGATTCGCCAAACTTGAGGTATAATAAAACTTTCGTCAAATATTGGATTTGCCAAACACAATTTTTAATAATGTTCGATAAGATCTGGATTTAATTTAAAAATAGAAATAGGAAAAATAAAAGATATAAAAAATTATGGGTAGAAATAAAAAATAAAAAAGAGAGAAAGATTGGAATAGTTTTTTCAAGAATACAATATTATAATTTCAAAAGCGTCCTTTAAAACAACTTGAAAAAATTTTGTATATGGAATTTACAATCAGATAATAATAATAACATCGTTATAAACCAAACAGAGAATGTGGAAATAAATAACAGATATTGCAACTCCATCAAATGAGCCAAAGCATATACGGCGGATGCAGAGGAAGAAATGACTACAATTCAGTGTGATAATAAAATTCCAGGTAGAAGTAAATAACAAATAATTATAAATATCATAATTAAAAAAAAACAACCAAATACCAACTAAATAAGATTCAAATAGACCCGGAGACCCAAATAATAAACAAGGAGCATTCATAAACACAATAATGTTTCCAGGCAGAGAAATATTAGAAATATTAAAATTGATAAAGAAAGAAGAGATTGTAAGAATAAGTTCACGTAGAAAAACTTACATAAAAAAATACGAGCGCTAACAGGAATGATATACAAATAAATATGCATAAATAGAAGAATTGCAAATAAAACACAATAACTGTAATTTACACGAAAAAAATAAAGAACTCGCAAAAATGAAAGGATCGAATAAAAAGAGAATACAGATCTAGATAGTGGTCCGGATACAACAAAGCCATAAGTAATAGATATAAAGTAAAATTTGCAAAATGCAGTAAAACCTCAGGACCTAATAGAGCTTTAGGTTATGTAATAAAATTAATTAAAAGAACAAAGCTGTATTCTAGTAGACTTGTATAATAGAACATGTAATACAGGAATAAAGTAAATCTCACAGAATGGCTTAAATCAATTTTTATAGACAAAATCTTAGTGAAATCCATTAGTTTTAGGAAGGCTGTTTTTTTTCTAAATTTATTGACACAGAAATTGATGTAAATCAACTAATATATATTTTCTCCATAGACTAACGCAAAACGTTGGACTAAATTTTCTATAACTACGCTATTTTACCAATTAAAAATAAAAACATAGATAGGAAAGATATTAGAATAACAGCTTATCTACATTTTCACCAAATTGCTAACGTACATGTGAACAATGACTTATCAGAATAGGTTCAAGTACAAAGAAGAGTAAGACAGAAATATCATTTCTTGTCTTTCTGTTTTTTCGTTGTTACCATAGCGAAATACTTAAGTTTCTCACTTATTATGCAATTTAATGACAACAAAATGTTGCCATTTATTTGTCATTTAGGACATGGGGTGTCTAACAAAAACATTCCCATTACTATAGTTAAATTTAGTAATTTTAAAATGCCTAAATTTAGGTCTATTAAGGACATTCAATACCGATTTTTAAAAGTTACTAATTTTTGCGGAATCTGACCTAAAATTGTGTTTAAAGGTTTTAACATATAAATTTTAAATCAGTTTCTTTCAGCCTGCGAATTTGGCGCTTTTGATTAAAACACTGACTGACAATGAATTCATGGGGTTCAATCTCCGGTCAATGCCTTTTTGATTCATATAATCCTTGATTCGCTTT
Organism: Sinelater perroti; assembly: GCA_036346155.1. Taxonomy (NCBI): domain Eukaryota; kingdom Metazoa; phylum Arthropoda; class Insecta; order Coleoptera; family Elateridae; genus Sinelater; species Sinelater perroti. The sequence goes on from JARFIY010000276.1 coordinate 4,362,236, forward strand.
GCGACCGTGCTAGTGAGTAAATGTGTACGCTAACCCTCCTGGCTTGAAGGAAAACGGACGGATCTACAAGCCAGCCCGCGCCTGCGTCGTCAACGGCAGCGACTGCAGCCTTGCTTAAGGTCAGTCGTATTTTACCTGTTCAATTTATATTTTCTTGGGTCGCTCTTGGAAATTTTACTTTTCATTAAAATTTTAATTTTAATTTTGTTGAACGGTCGTGCGCGAAGCGAGCCGCGGTGATATCACTTGTGCGGGCGTTTTATCGGCTAGCGGCTGTTGTGAACGATAACGTGACCGCGGGGTCAGCTTAATATTTTCGTGCTCAATAAACTACGAGGAAATTAAATAAAAGGTAACTGTGTTTACCTATTAAACTTCATTAAACAAATTCAAAATGTTACCAGCATATAATGGCCCAGGAGTTAATTTTAACCAAAATGGCGTACCATATAATAATCCCATGCAAGTAATCCCAATGAACAACGTTATACCGGCTGTTACATTAGCTAACACGCAAATGCCGCAGTACTATAACTGTCAACAACAAAGTCAATCAATACCCACTAGTAGCAACTTCTTCATACCGCAACAGAACATTAACCCACCAGCCCATTCCCATGCCACTCAGCAGCAGCAATCAAACAACGAACGCCAGTACTACAGACTGACTTCAACCAGCGATGATGAAACAGAAGAAAACCCCAATGAAAACTCCAAAGAAAACCCATGGCAAAAGTAAAACAAGCCAAGCGAAGAAAAATAAATATACCCAACAGTCAAAACATTTTAATACAAAATAAATATAGCCATTTAACCGATGCCATGGAAGAAGAAACTAACACAACACAAGTAGAAAACAAAGTCCACGACCCCGCCAATCTTTGTCTATGGCGTAATAAATTACCAACAAATGATAAACAAATTAAATGAAATCATAGAAATAGAGCAGTACAGCACAAAATCTCTAGCTAACAATACAATAAAAATCAATTGCAATACCTCTGATACTTACCGAAAACTGATTCACTTCATGCAAGAAAACAAAATTGTGCACCATACATATCAACCGAAGGAGGAACGAGCCTATAGGGTAGTACTGAAGCACTTACATTTTTCTACTAGCACAGAAAGCATTAAAAGAGAACTTAGTAAAGACGGACATCAAGTCAGAAATATTATGAACGCAAGAAAACGAATAACAAAAGAACCTTTCAACCTATTCTTTGTTGACCTAGAGCCAGCACAAAGCAATATAAATATTTACAAAATACAAAAAATACAAAACCAACTAATAACTATTGAACCACCCAAAAAAGTTAAAGGTATATCACAGTGCATGCGGTGTCAGCAATATGGTCATACTAAAGCTTATTGTACCAAACCCTATGTTTGTGTTAAATGCGGAGGGACTCGTAGCACGAATAATTGTACAAAAAACAAAGACACACCTGCACTATGTGCATTATGCAATGGTCCTCATCCGGCTAGCTATAAAGGCTGCGAATTCTACCAAGGCTTACTAAAAAAAATCCAACAATGCTAACAATAGACTAAACATTCAACACAACCCGTTAACAGCCATGTATACAGAAAACCAACCTCAAACAAATAGTGTCCAACAAAATTTAAGCTATGCAGGAGCAGTGAAAAATAACAGAACCAACGAACAAAATACATTACGCTCAACTGAGAATAGAGAACACAACGAACATCACACAGGAACACATTCCTTGATGAGTTTAAGGCTATGTTTCAGCAACTCGTACAACAGAACAGCATGGTGATGAATCTGCTTACCACGCTGATAAGTAAAATTCACAAAATTTTTAACAATAGCCCTGTGGAATGCCAATGGCCTTCTACAGCACAAAAATGAAGTTGAAATATTCCTTCATCATAATTCAGTGGACATCATGCTAGTCAGCGAAACACATTTCACAGATAGATCATATTTTCGCATGCCTAACTTCACAACCTACATAACCAATCATCCAGATAATACTGCACATGCTGGGACCGCCATTTTAATAAAAAGTTCTATAAGCCACATCGAACTGCCAAAATATGTAACTAATCACTTACAAGCCACAGCCCTTAAAGTAAAGACACTCCCATACGAATTAACAGTAGCAGCAGTATATTGTCCACCACGGCACAGTATCAAAAAAGAAAATTTCAAGGAATTCTTCCAGACACTAGGGCATAAATTTGTTGCAGGTGGAGACTACAATAGTAAGCAAACGCAGTTGGCTAATCTCATACAGGAAAATAATTACTCCTTCCTTTCAACGGGTACACCAACCTATTGGTCGTCAGACCCCAATAAGATCCCAGATCTTTTGGACTTTTATGTAACCAATGGCATCTCTCAAGCGTATATGAACGTAACACCATGCTACGATCTCTCCTCTGATCACTCGTCGGTAATTGCAACAATCAGTCAATATGCTATTCATAAAAAAACTAACGCCCAGACTTCATAACAAAAACACAAATTGGGAACATTACAGGAACAAGATACAAGAAGACATAAATTTGAGAGTAAGTCTGAAAACTCCAGAGGAAATTGACACCGTCCTAACCACCCTAGTAAACATCCTCAAACAGGCCGCTCAACATGCCACTCCTCACACAGAATTCCAAAATCACAAGTATATAATACCTACGGTCATTAAGAGGCTTATAGCAGAAAAAAGAAGAGCCAGGGCAAAGTGGCACTGTACCCATGCACCAGCAGATAAAAACTGTACTAAACAGATTAAATAACCAACTGCAGCGTCAACTAAAAGAAATGAAAGAAAAGTCATTCCATGATTATGTTACCAATCTCAACAGATACGACAATTCCATATGGAAACCTATAAAACATTAAAAAAACCTAAGGCGCCAATACCTCCCCTCCGTAACCCTGCAATAGCATATCAACAGTGGCTAGAAGTGATAAGGAAAAGGCCGTTCTATTTGCAGACTACTTTGCCGAAGTATTTACGCCTAATGATGACCTTACAGACAATGCTGTAGACAGACATTTATCCGAGATAACTATCAACATACCAAATATTAAATCTTTTACTCCGAAAGAGATTGAGAAGAAAATCAGCTTATTAAATCCTCGAAAAGCTCTAGGAATAGATAAAGTGACTACAAAAATGTTAAAGGAAAGGGTTAGTTTTACTTACCTACATTTTCAATGCTATCGCAATACTAAATTACTGGTCAAAACAATTAAAAATTGCCGAAATAATACTAATCCTTAAACCAGATAAAGAACCCAACGACGTATCATCGTACCGTCCTATAAGTCTGTTACCAATTATCTCAAAATTACTCGAACGACTCCTTCTGCAAAGAATAAACTCTGACCCAATGACAGAAGATTGGATACCTATGCATCAGTTTGGCTTCCGCAATAACCATTCCACTATACAGCAAGTGCATCGAATCAGTCACCAAATAAATCAAGCATTAGACCAAAAGAAATACTGTCTATCAGTTTTTTTCTAGATGTCAGTAAAGCCTTTGATAAGGTATGGCATACTGGATTACTATATAAGATCAAAGAACTTCTACCCATCACCTATTTCAAACTGATAAAATCTTACCTAAGTAGTAGAGAATTTTGCATCAAAGTCAATGACGAGGTGTCGGTCCAACGTCCAATTAAATCTGGAGTGCCCCAAGGCAGCGTCTTGGGACCCCTGCTCTACGTGCTCTATACAGCCGATCTTCCCACTAATGAAAACACAACAATGGGTACGTTTGCCGATGACACTGTCATTCTCTTAACTGCCATTGGCCCACTCGTAGCATCGACCACTCTACAAAACCACCTAGACCAAATACAGACATGGACTCGTAAATGGAAAATCAAAATTAATGAGACAAAATCTGTGCAAGTAAATTTTACACTACGAAAAGGGTTATGCCCACCATTATATTTTAACAATATACCAATCCCGCAATCTACAAGTGCAAGATATTTAGGAATACACCTGAACAACAGATTGACGTGGAAAGAACATGTAGATAAAAAACGTAAACAGATTGACTTGAGGATGAAAGAACTCCAATGGCTAATTGGACGAAAATCTAAGCTCACGCTTGAAAACAAAGTGTTACTCTACAACACCGTAATTAAACCAATCTGGATGTATGGAACAGAACTATGGGGATGTGCGAGTAAATCTAACTTAAACAAAATTCAAAGGTGCCAATCAAAAATACTTCGTATGATCACGAACGCACCATGGTACGTCTCCAATCTGACGATTCACAATGATCTAAAAATTCCTTACGTGAGGGACGCCATAAAAGAAAAAGTACAAGACATCACAACAAACTGGAAATCCACGTCAACCCCCTGCTGCACCCACTGCTTGATGCGCAAAATGGTAGAAGACTGAAACGAAACTGGCCAGCAGATCTGAAACAGGATTAGCGAGGGCAACTCACTGGAGAAGTCCTCTTCACACCAACCACGACTACCCTAGTAATTAAAAAACAGCATATTAGCCTATAGAATGACTTGTAATTCTGATTGCTAATTAAATGATATAATAAAAAATATATATAATTCTTGTATTTTTAGTTATTATTTTATCACTTGCTAATTATAATTCAGTTAATTATGTTAAATATAATTTTATTTTACTAATAAAAATAATACTTAACACGAAAATAATTAAAAAACAGAATCAATATTAAATATCCATTCATAGATCTAAATTTTGCCGTTTTAAAAATTGCTAAATTTAACTACAGTGATGAGAATGTTTTTTGTAGGTAAATAAGCTTTTCTTAGTCAAAAGTAGACATACAAAATATTATGAATTTTCGATGCAAGAAACTTTACAGACTTCAATCTAGTTACGAGTTACGTCCCTGTCGGTTTTGGGCATATTTTTTACAGCAGCAATAGTGTTCTCCCTGACAAACAACAAAACGTCGTGACATCAGAGTACTTCTTTTTTCTTATTATTCTAAGTATTTTATCATTCGTTACATTGTCTACTCAGCTTATATCCAATATTTACATTTTCAAATCACTAGTCGATTGCTGAAGTTTTTTTCATCATCTAAACTTCTACTCTACTATAACACATGATACTGAGAAAACATAGCATTTTATGATGCCGTTTCTAAGCTGCAAGCCCAGCTCTCTACTGCATAATACACGTTTCGTTAAGCATTGTCCTAACCTTATCAACTTTTAATTCTGATAACTCAACACTACTGTCTAGTTCTGTAGTTTTGTTTTATTTGATCTTTCTATTTCTGTAAATTTTTTGTTTTTTTGTGTAAATTCAGCTATCGTGTTTTACTTGCGATTCTTCCATTTATGCATATTTATCTGTATACCAGTTCTCCTAATACTCTTCTATTTTTCTTATGTAAGGTTTTGTACATGTGCTTATTCTTACGCCCTCTTTTTTTAGCAGTTTTAATATTTGTAATATTTCTCTGTAGTCATTATTGTGTTTATGAATGATCCCTGTTTATTAATTGTGTCTCCGGGTTAATTTTTGTGTATTATCTAGTTGTCTATTAGTTTTCAGTTGTTTGTTCTTTTAATTACGATATTAAAAATTATTTGTTGTTATTTATTTCTACCTCAGATTTTATTATTACACTGAATTGTAGTCGATTTTTACATCTACGTTCGAGTATGCTTTGGTTTCTTTGATGAAATTGCAAGATCTTTTATTTATTAACACATTATCTGTTTGGTTTATAACTTTGTTGTTATTATTATCTGCTTGTGAGTTCCATATATAAAGTTTTTTGAAGGTCGTGTTTCAGATTATAATGATGTGTTCTAATTTCTCCCCCTTTTTTATTTCTTATTCATATCCCATAATTTTTTATATCTTTTACTCTTTCTTTTCCAGTTTTGAATTTTATCTAGATTTTATAGAATATAATTAAAAATCGTGTTTAAGAAATCCCAATTTTTATATCGTTGATCATTAGATCAGATTTGTATTAATAAATCTTACTATATTTTTGACGAAGGTTTCATTTGCTCAGGTTTGGCAAATTGTTGTTTACAGTAAGCCACTTAGTAAATATAGGTTGTAGCACGACGTCTTATATGTTCTAATCAATATCCCATGCTAGCCTTTCGCAAGCTAAGTTTGCTATACATGAATTTATATCGACTACAGTACATCGACACACACTTTCTTGAATTGCATAATCTGCTGTGTATAGTTAAATACTATTTCCAACAAATAATACAAAACTATTATTGTCTATGTTGCGTTATATAAAGATTTATTACTCATAACAGTAATAACGTTAGAATAAAAAATAAGAGATTTTGTATGCTACAATTTCAAACAATTTATAGCAACGGGTATATGTAAAATTTAGATGTCTTTGTAGATACTTGTCATTTATTGCTAGTACGTAATAAATAATCTTTACTGAAAAATAGAGATTACTAAATTGTATCTACAGGCAAATAAAATTCTATTTAAAATTTTCCACGAAGATTACGCAAATAAAATTATATACTAAATTAAGTAAAATATTATGAAAACTACTATAAACAAAATTTATAAACTTTTAGTAGACAGAAATTTAATGGAGTTGCTTTAGTAACTACCCCTCCCGAGGTTATTTCATTGTGTACTAGCACAATATAACAAGCTATTAATAACTGTAAAATTCGTATAATATAAAAGCAATTTAAATTTATACGTCTCAGCGTAAAATTATTAAACTTGCCTTTTACTTCAAAAAATTAAGCCAAATTAAAATTCTTTATTAAAACTGATGCTCTGAAAATGGCCTTTTTATATTTTTAAAGACTAGAAAAATTAGGAAGTGAAAGTGGAGTTTTGATAATGTATAGATTAAAGTGTCTAAATTTATATAACGCAATATTTTAAAAAACTATTACTAATATATTTCCGGCAGTAGCTATATTAAAATTTTGATTATAAAGATTATGCGTAGTATAACTTAATGGACACTATATACTTTATTACACGTAAACTTTGATAGGTTTATGAGTAAATGTAATGTATAGTTATATATGTTGCGACTAAATACAGCGGCACGTGTTTTCACAAGCGTATTATGGCTTAAAAATTTATTAAATTTTGAATAGCATAGTATTCAATATAAAGGTAAGTTACAAATTAAAAAGTTTTTATCACTCAGAGTACAGAGTGTAGCCACCAGTTAGTATATATGACCATAATTATATGTTTATTTGAGACATATATACATATATTACATTATATATATATATATATATATATATATATAAATAAGTTTTCAGCTTTTTTCTGAAAAATTAAAATTTTATTTAAAAACAAACAAAAAAAGCTTAAGTATCAAAGTATTCTCCGTTGGCATCGATGACCTTTTGCCATCTTTCGGGTAGCTTGCGAATTCCCTGGTGATAGAAGCTCATCGGCTTCGAGACGATAAAGTTATCGATGCATTTTTGGACTTCTTCTTCTGTTTTGAAGTGCGTATCAGCCAAGTGATGCTGTAACTACCAGAATAAATGATAATCGGAAGGGGCCATGTCTGGGCTATACGCCGCAAGTGCGAGAAGTTCCCAGCCTAACGCGTCTGCAGCTCATCTGTGTGAAATGTTTGAGGGCGTGCAGGGCGTGGTTGATCTTCAAGACTAAACTCTCCTCCGCGAAATCTTTGGTACCACTTTTTGCACGTTGCATGACTTACGGCATTCTCACCATATGCAGCACAAATCATTTCGGTGGCTTCAGCAGCGTTTTTCTTAAGATGAAACGCGAAGTGGATAGAAAATCGAATACGCTCTTTTGTGATTGCCATCGTGAACACAGTTAATTATTGAAGTTGTGTGCATCAAACGCCAAATCGCATGATGTTTCGAAAGACCAAATGTCATTGCTTTAAAATCGCAAGAGGGCGGACTAATACGTTACATGTAAACGATGATTTGCGTCCTGTGAAATCTAAAGCTGAGAACTTATTTATACACCTATTATACATACATACTATATATATATATATATATATATATATATATATATATATACATATACATATATTACATAAAAAAAATTAACTTCACTGTATTTTATAAGTGTATCTATTTGATCAAATTATTATCCTTTATAGTTTCCTAAATGCTACTACTTTCGTATAGTAGGTTGTCTTCCATTATATCTAACAACTTCTTGTAATTTTTAACTAATTTGATATATACGTCTGTTGATCTAGGTCACTTTGTTTAAGCATCTTTAAAACTAAAATATAAAAATACGTAGACATATTTAAAACTCTAATTGTGAAAAATACGTACTCAAATGCAGCTTTTGTCAGAAAAGTTCGACGATTGATTTTTTAATTCTCTACTGGTAGTAAAAAAAAAACAATAAGTGCGTTTATTCAGTTATGTTAGGCGTGTTCTGAACAAACATAACCTTAAAACGACTTTCTGGTAAATCTACAAAGTAATGTTGCTGTGTTTAGTAAGGCACTGTTCAGCTTATTTAATTGGAAGTTACTCGGCGACAGACGCGAATTCTGAGCAGTGTTGACGTGAAATTTTGCTTTAAGTTAGATAGAAGCCTTAGTGAAACAAGGATTACGATATAGCAAGCATATGGTGACAAGGCATTATCGAGAAGCCATATCTTTGAATAGCACAAAAAATTTGGCAGGGGGAGGAAGATCCAGTGCAAGACGATCTCACGGTCAGCCGTCCATTATCACATATTGCTGCAAATATGAAACTTGTGAAAGAATTACTGCAAGAGGACCGTAATGTTACTGTGTTAAGGGGCTATACCAGTATGATACTTTGCAAAAATTGATTTTTTTGTCTTAGTCGACAGTTTATAATTTCAAGAATATCATGTAAAAATTTCAATGCCCTATCTATAATATTTTCCGAATGGCAGTCTTCGAAAGGGCAACCGCCCACAGGTATAAAATGCTCCATCTGCTCGGAGGCGTGGCTCGAAGGCGCAACTCGAAGCTAACGTCTATTGTTTTGTTACCTGAATCTTTCGGCATCGTACATGATTAAAAGGGGACACTAGTATAGCTACAAATATATCTTTAGGGCTATTTTAAAACAGTGTTGTCGTTGAAAAGGTAGTCTAGAGTCGTTTGACGCAGTTATTCGGGAAGGGTCTGTTTAGTTTACTCGCAACTGCTGTACACTATACTACGGAGAAAAAATGAGTGACATTAGTTCGAGAGTGAATCAAAAAGGCTTTCACAATACTCCTAGCTATAGGTCTAGAAGCAAGAAAAGGAAATTGTCGGGAAATCGACACACGTTTGAGGAGTGCACCAAACATACCAGTACAACCGCTGAAAAATTATTACGCACCGGAGATGATGAAATAATGATTGATCATGCGCATGGATATCGTTTCATTCAGTTTTTTCTGTTTTTAGTGCAATTGGCGCTTTAGTTATGTGTAAAAATTGCAAGAAAATATCAACTTTAACGAAGCCAGTTCACATTGAATAGTCTTCGTAATGCGACTCTTTGGCATCGGTATCAATGGATTAAATCTTTTTTGTGGCTTCATGGAGCTTCTTAGAAAATTTCACAATAATACTTTCGCTGGATGTTTTGAAAATATAACTAAAGCTGCTAGCACCGTATACGAATACAGTTTACACAAAGCCGTAGCTGAGGAGAAAGTTAAAACATAGGCAATGTAGGTCCAGATATTCATTTAACAGTTTCCGGAGACGACACGTGGAAAAAACGCGGCCACACCTCACGATTCGGGGTTACAACTCTTGCAGGTAAATTCAGCAACAAAATCATCGACTCAATCGTAAAATCGACTTATTGTAAGAGTTGTGAAGTATGGGAAAAGAAAAAAAAATACTCATCCCGTAGAATACGAAGAATGGCTTGAACGACACGTCGATTGCGATGTAAATCATATTGGATCAGCTGGAAAAATGGAGGTTGACAGTATAAAAGAAATGTTTTGTCGCTCAATCAAAAAATACTGTGTAATAAAAATATACACGCTATATTGGCGACGGTGATAGTGCTACATACAAAGGTTTGTTTAATGTAAATCCATGCGATGTGCCTGTCGGAAAACCAGAATGCTATTTACACGTAAAAAAAATGGGAACGCGGCGCTGCAATCCTAAAAAAATGACGAAAGGTTTAGGAGAAAAGAGCAAAAATACTGTAAAGTTAACTGATAAAGTTATTAACAACGATGGTTTTTAAGCAATTTTAAAGATGCTGCAAGTAATGAATATCACCAACAGTCCTGCAAAAGAATGTGCCATGGAGAGATAACAGCCGAATCAATCTGGCGGACTTACGTCACGAAGCGTCCTCAAAAGAAGGACGAACAGCTCGGAGAAAAGCTTTAGCCTCTCGGCAGGCATTATTCGAGGAAGAGGAGGGTCCATTGTATGGGCCAGGTATAGCTGATTAGTAGTTTTAACGGTAAATATAATTTTATCTTGCAAAAATCGATAGTTAAATCTTTAAACGTGTTTTTCTCGAAATGAGATTTTTCCAATTTGCTGCCATTCCAACTCGAAGTCTAATTATCCGATTGACTAGAAATTTTAACTGAGTACTATAGACTACATTTGATTAGATGAAAACTGACAATTTGGCATTGAAAAAACCGACCATTTTGTAGGCAAAAAACAAACTGTTTATTCTTAACTACGCCATTTTTTTTATATTTCGATATTTTTCAAAATTCTGGTTTAATTTATAGGAAATACCTTTTAGTTTAACGCCTTTTTTGTTTGTTTTTTATGTCAGTTACTCAATCGACCGGAATCGTGGCAGCAGTGTGGGAACTTTTTTTTTGCGCTTCCGAAGACAGGGAATAAGTCGCTTACATTTCAATATTTTTCAATGAAAAAATTATATAATATTGGTCAAATATACCTAAATACATTTTAAATTTTCCAAAACATTTAGTTAAGTAGTTTTCTTTAAAAAAAATTCCGAAAATCACCTAAATTTTAAGCCCTCACACTAGTATAGCCCCTTAATGATAGAAAAATTAAAATTGAATATGTGTCACCAATTTTTATTCAACGATTTAAAGAGATGCAAAATTTATATAACAATAGTTCTTAACACACTGGTAAAAGAACAGAAAGACACCAGATGAACAATTTCTGCGAAACTGTTGGAGACAATCAGAATTGGTCTCACATTTGTGCTAAATATTGTTGTTGAAGATAAAAGTTGGTGCTATAAGTATGATCTTCAAATCTTCAAACGAACGTACCAAAATGCAAAATGATGAGTTCACCATCTTCTAAAAGTGAAGAAACAATCTTTAAAAGCAAAGATAATGTTGAATGCATTTTTGATGCTAGAAATTTAGTGCACCTTAATTATTTACCTAAAGCTATTTAAGCTATTTGCGGAAAAATATTAAGTTGATCCTAGAACTAATAATGTTGCCTGGGACAATATGATTGATCACAGTGTTAATATATCTGCCAGATTAAGTAAAAAACGATTTTCGAAATCCAAGTTGTTGATGAATGCATGTTGAAATGTAACCTCGTTCAACAACAATGTTAATTGTATCGTTGGTTATTATCTTGGTATAATATTGCTTTTTTCGATAACATTGGAACTATTTTCCACTATTTAATTGTAATTATTAACGGTGTATATATACACCAGTAGCAGCTTAGAAATTTTTAATTTTTGATTATCAGTGGTTTGCTCGTGGTCTTTTTCGTCATTTTTTCTTTGAACTAAAATTTGATATCTGTTTGTTGTAGTTGCTTGGTTTATTATGTATGTACAAGGAGTAGGGTTTGCCAATTATATTTATTTTCATTTGGATCACAGCAACTTTCGTGATCTATGTCTGTTTAACTTATATTAGGACCCTCATTGGTTTGTATATCTTCTGTAATAATACTTTTTATAGATTTTGTAGAAGATTGATTGCAATTTAGTTCCTTAGCCTGGAAGGGTGGGGTTGTTTGAGAATGTATTAACCGAGGTGGGAATATTATGGTTTGTTTTTGAGTCACATATCGAGTTTGTGAGTTAAATTGGTTTTCCTGCTTTTTTATTGGTATTTCCGAAGAACTGGAATATTATAGGTAAATCCTGTGTTTATCGGAACATTTTGGTTGTTTATTATTGCGGGTGTTCCGGGAGGTGCTAAACCGTTGCCACTTTTGATTGTAAATATGATTTAAACTTAACGCATATAGAACGGATAACATTATAGTACATATGGTTTAGTGTTAAACGAATTTTGGACTTAACCTCTGATTGCAGTTATCGGTTGAACGACACTTGACACTTCAAGATAACAAAACGTTGTGAATCACAGGTAGGCTCATATTCGAATTCACCGAATGCAAAAGCACGTCTCTGCGCTTCAAAAACACAAGCCAGAAAGGCTCGTATATAATGAATATGAATATATTTCAACATCATTAAGGTTAGCTAGGTGAATTTAGTAGCATACAACTGCAACTACCCGTTTCAAATCCAAAAAAAATAAGTATAATTTGCGAAACACACTAGTAATTCTTTTAAAGAAAAAAATTTTATAATTGTAATTCAGTGAAGCCCTAAGACAAACAGAGAATGGATATGTCTGACAGTTACAAGAGGTGCTACGGCAAATAAAAAATAAATTTTTTATTGATTTAATAAACGATAAGAAAATTTCGGAACAAAATCTCACAGAAAAATAATCAGGCGAGAGTATGGAAGAACGATTAAAAATTTGAAAAGTAAAATATATTAAAATTGGCCATATGCAACACTAAAAGATCAAAAAATAATACAAAACATAAAATAGACGTATTAGCTATACAAGAAAGAAAAAGAAAAAATAAATGCAGTATGATGAATATCTTGTAATACATCTAAATAAAAAATTGTGGAGACGATTGGCGTAATAACTCATAAAAAGTGCAAATATTATATACATAGTCGGATATATATTTGAAAGTATACTAGACTTAAAATTAAAATGGACTAAAATAAGATAAATATTATATTTGTATATACTTTTAAAGGTTTGAAACCTAGAAATAAAAGAGAAAACTTTTAAAAAATTCATAAAATATTGTAGATTCTATACTGGAGGAACAAATCACCCTTTTATGAAAAGTCTTTATTACATTGGTAATGAGTTTGTCTTAGAAGTTTTAACGAGTTTTGACGCTTTAACGATAGGTATTTGCATGATAACGGCGAACTTAAAACTAATCTCTGCTCGCAGAATAATCTTAGAATTCATAATATATTTTTCAAATATAAAGAGACAATGCATTAAAATGTATTTAAAATACTTTTGTTATTATTTATATAAGCAATAAAACAATTCACCAACGTAAAATATTTGTTCTTAAATTAATTAACTTGGCTAATGTAGGCTAATCGTTAAGTAAAATAATATTAAAGATGACATTTAAAAGAAACAATGAAAAAAACAACAAATTAAATTAAACTGAATACTTTTATATTGTGGAATAAATCTATATAAAATTATTAACCAAAGACATTATGATAAGTTATATAACTGAAGAATAGTTAGGAAAAATAAAATAAAAATGATTTAGACCGAGAAGTACTAGAAGCGGGTTCGCATTTGAATCTCGCGCAACAAAGACGTCTTTACCCTGTGCGTAATAAAAACTTCAGTTCGAATGCCTGCAGTGGTAATAAAATATAATAAATTTTGAATATATTTTTATAAATAAGATGAAGCTTACCGTGTAGTGCATGCATCATTCTGTCCTCTTACCGAAAATTAAATAAGAACTTGAAAAGAAAAACACAAAGTTCGTAACTTTATTAATGTCAGACATAGGGTTACGAAATAGCCACTATCCCTATTGTTCGTAAACCTTGAGCTAAGTTATAATAATAAAGATATGTGAAAATTGAAATTCTTATGTAACTTTAAAATCGGAGTAGAAGCACCAAAGAATAAAAGCAGTATCGTACAGTGTATAAGATGCCAAAATCATGGACACATGATGACATACTGTAAAAAACTATTTAAATATGTCAAAGGTAGAAGACCACATAACATACTGAGCCGTAATGAATCTAGAGATACCCCAGCATCATGTAATTCATGCCTTGGAATCATCCAGCAAACTACAGAGGATGTGAAGTATACCAAGATCTAATTAACAGAAATAGTTTTATTATTACATCATTACATATATTTAAGACGACTGTTTGTATTCATACATATCTGTCACAATCAAACGTCACTGACTTTAAACGTTTTTAATTCATATTTACGGTTTCATATATCAAGTGTTACGCAATGCATACGGGTTTTCAGGCCATTAGAAACACTACCTCAGCAAATTCAACAGACGCAAACCCTGCTTATACTCAAACGGCTGCAGTCCAACCAAATATCCCATCAAATACAAACGAAACAGATCTAACTATCAAACTTATTGCATTTCTTACAAACATATTCAATTAATTGCTTAACCCAAAACAGCATGATCTTAACCATGTGACAACCGTTAGCAATAAATTAGCTCATTAACAACTACTTCACTCAGAATTGCAGAATGGAATGCAGATGGCTTATCTAACCATATACAAGAACTCACTATTTTTCTTAATATAAGTAAAACCGACACCCTCCTAATTGCTGAAAGTCACTCAAAATAGAAGTTCTCTCTTGGCGTCTTATAATTATCGCTTTCTATTGTCCACCACGCCATGCTATAACCTACGATAAATATTATTCTGGTTGCCGGTGACTGGAATGCCAAGCATATAGCTTGGGGATCTGGGCTCATTACTCTAGAATATTGCTACAAGGACGAATAAATCTGAACTTATCGACTAGAGATACCGACCGATCTAAACCAAACTCCGGATCTCTTAGACTTTGCCATAGCTAAGATAATCTCTGAAATACAAAGTGCTACCAAATAAAATCTTGGTCTATATTCTAATCACAGTTCCCTAATAATAACCCTAAGCACCAGTATTATATTGAAACACCCCCAACTAGACTCTGTTCCAAAAATCGGACTGGGACTTATTTCGCCAACATATGAATGACAACATTACATTAAACATTCGCTTAAAAGATAACGAAGACATCGATCAAGCTGTGCAATATCTAACCACGCTAATTCAAAGCACCTCGCAGAAATCGACTCCAAAAGTCTACAGATTCGTTCAAAAGAATCACAATATTCTACTTCACATTAACGAATTGGCCACTGACAAACGCAGAGTTCGACGAACATGGCAAACAACTAGAAATCCTCTCGACAAGACTTATCTAAATCAAATAAAGCACAACTTTCATATGAGAAACTAAAAACGCATCCTATGAACATTACCTTGCACGCTATCTACCAATGACCACTCACTGTAGACCACGACGAGGAAATTCAAGAGATCTATAGTATCGATTCCACCACTAAGAAACGCAGATAATAGTTGGGCGCGAACAAATACTACAAATCCAATACAAATGCAGAACACCTTGCAACCGTGTTTTCCGTCCCACAGAACCATAATAAGTTATAAAGGCAATAACAAGATACAAACATTGTTAAGCACTCCTTGTCAGTTATCTTTACCATTTAAACCTATTTCTCCAGCAGAAGTTAAAAATAAAGTAAACCTATTAAAGTCTTAAAACTCCAGGATACGACGAAAAGCTGTTCTGTTACTAGTTACCATATACAACAGCATGCTAAGAGTATGCTACTATCCCATACTATCGAAATATGCTGTAATAATCATGATACTAAAATCTGAAACCACCAACTGATGCTAGTTCATATAGATCTATAAACCTCCCTACCATCATGTCCAAATTTTTAAAAACTTTTCTTGCCAGAATTGTAGACGCAACAAACATCAATGACTTCCAACTTCAGTTTGGCTTTAGACAGAACCACTCCACTATCCAACAATGCCGTATGATAGTAAACAAAATCAAAGTGACAACTAGCACAACATATGTGTACTTATCCTTAAATTACACTTGTCCGACCGTTTCTTCCAAGTCAAACTTGAAATCTCTCTATCAGAATATCAGCCCATTAAATCCGCCGTACCTCAGGGAAGCATACTTTATTTAACTGCTATATACTGCCAATATATAATATACGTTATTAGCAACATTCGCTGACGACACAGCCATCCTACAGACTTCTAACCAATCCAGGTTTCTGAAAACTAAAAAGATATCTAAACCAACTCCAAAAATGGCTCAGACAGTACAGAATTAATGTAAACACAGATAAGTCCTGTCAAGTCACCTTCACTACAAGAAGAGCGAATGCCTTCAATTGCTCTAAACAACACTCCCATTTCCATTAAAAACAAAGTCAAATATCTCCATATCGATAAAAAACTAACATAAAATCACACATCAAAGCAAAAAGACGCCAATTAGACCAAAAAGTAACAAGCATATTCTGGTTAATAAACCGTAAATCCCAACTAACGTTGGAAAACAAACTCATCATATACAAGACAATACCGAGACCAATTTGGGCATATTGTATCAAACCTTCCAATACGAAAATACACCATACACGAAGACCTCAAAATTCCCTTTATAAAAGGTATCATCCAAGTTTACTCGAATAAGCATAAGCATCGCAGCATGCACCACAATAACCAGCTAATCAACCAGTTATTCAACCAATCACAACTAGACGACTTAAACGAATAAGACTATAAGACCTAGTTGGTTGAGACCAGAGAACCGTTAATGGATGACTCCTGACTTCAGTTAACTAATCTGATCACATTTACTTCTTAATTTTTAAGTAGATTGTAAACATTAAATTAAATAAAAAAGTACTAGAAGTAAGAAATAATTAATAAAAAAGTAAAACGACACAATTAAATAAATTAAAATTAAATGAAAGAAAATAGAAATGTATACCTGAAATATAAATTTCAAAAAACACATGAACGGAAATAAGTATATATTAAAAAATAAAAAACGAAACAAAGTTATTAGTTGCCATAGTAAAGAAAATTTAAAATTATTTATTATACTTAAATTTTTAGTACAACTTCTTAGGCCAAGGTAGTTGTGTGTACTGTCATTTAAGATTGACGTTTTAAATTTTGCCTGTTATTCGTAACTTTAAAAAACAGGTGACTGTACTATATAAAAATTTTAAACTCGTCCATTTTTTCAAAAAGTTTTAATTTTTTTCCTGTGCTCATTTTTCATTTTTCAGATAATTCCACTTGGTACAAAGGCAATATTAGCACTTTTTCCTGTAGATTTGTTTATTTGTAATCGAGAGGTTAAGAATGAATTTAAAATTGCCAATAGATGTGTCCAAGATTGTCGCGTATAAAAAGTTGCTAAAATTGTCTTTCAAAATGCAAGCGAGTGTAATATTTAATTTATTATAATCTGTATCAGCGAATCATACATTCCGGATTAAATCAAAGATTACGATGAGATATTATATCTGAGAAAGCCAGTAACTAATTTGCATTATTATGTAATCACAAAATGTTTGTAAACTGTCCAAACAAACTCCAAATGTTACCAATAATATCGCGTATAACGTTTAATAACTAGCAATAATATTAATAAATACAAAAGTTAGTCGTTGGCGGTAGGCGGAGTTTTGCCTTAGCGCATTAAAAACGCCCAACTCGAACTGTATTCGATATGTTATATTTTAGGACGTCCGCTTTTAATGCTTCACTTATTTTATATTTGAAATATGGTACAAGAATGTGATAAATAAAAACTATATAAATACAGTATAGATAACCTGAAGGCCGTCACAGTATCAGTTTAAAAATAATCCTCTAAAACATCTTTTGAGATAGAACAGCCTTACACTATCTATTTTCGAGTAGTGAAAGTGCGAAACCATTAATGTGTATCGGTGACTGCAGGATTTACGATTAATTTGGCACAGTAGTGTACAATTAAATTGTTTATATCTATCTTAAAGTAATGATATCAGCGTCAGTTATAAAATTAAAGCTCTAGTGGTAGAACATCGCCGTCAAGATTAATAATATGGATAAAATCTAAAAACTAATCTGATTGCATTGCGGAATTTATGATGTACTTAAATTCTTCACGATATTTTAGACTCTCTTTCAAAATTGAAAGAAACAAAATCAGTATTAACAAACCCGTGTATACGTAGGCATGTTTATTAATTTCCGTTAGTAAAGCTCATAACTTACTAGTAGCGTGTTACAGTTCTGTGATCATTGTTTTCAGTTTTTTAATATTACTGCTACGTAACGTAGGTTATTTAAGTAGCAGCGATCGATTTTAATACTTTTATTGTCCCATCTCAAATTTTTAATGACATCCTCCAGAACTGCAGTGAATAATTTCGGTCATGGGGTATTACCTTGTCGCACTTCTCTGCTTATTGCAATTTTACCAGTATTGAGGTCTTTGTTAATTTTAATTTATATCGCTTTCTTAGATGTTCTGATAATGTGTGAATGTCGAAAACCTTTTGAAAATCAATAAAGGCTAGCTGAATGTCGATCTACATTCATTGGTTTTCTTTATAAGAAATTTTACGTTCTCAAAGCAACTTAAGTGCTTTACCCTCTTTGGAAGTCAGCTTTAACACTGGCTGATGGTTATTTAACTTCCGCATTATTAATGTTCGTGTTGTTCCATTTTTAAGTAATAATGTAACCTCAGAATCTGGCCAGCTTTCAGATATTCTGTTCTCGAGGAATTTACTATATAAAACTTGTAACAAGGTGCGTATTTCTTATGTTGTTATTTTCTAAACTCACGGTTGTAATAACTGTTTTATTGTGTGTGTTAATGAGACATATACAAGTTAGTGTAGAACTATGTTACTATTTTTATAATGTCCCTTATGCTGGTAACGATGATTCCACTTTGTTCTTTTATTTTAGTTATTTTTGACTTACCTAATGACATTTTTTCGGACTACTTTTACGCTCTTCTATTGTTAGTAAAATTAATTTTATGTTATATTGTTAAATATTTTTTTGTTTAATTCTTTACTTGGTTATTAATGTTTGTGTAACCGTCTTTATTAATGTTATTAAGTATAAAAATTAAAATTAAATGTTTTATTGTACTTTTCAATTTATTAAATTATGCATAATTTAATAATATTAAAATAAATTGTTTTAGAACAATAAAGTATTTACAGTGTTCTGCGCATTGGATTGTGTATACGTAGAATTAACCTAGACAACGTTTAGGACCTTAAAAAAATATTGATAAATCAAAAGAGGGTAAAGATTCCTAAGTAAAAGTTTGTCATAGCAAGACTTTGTGCAATTGTCCTTAGTTTGTCTCAAAGACACTTTTGAGTTAGAGTGGTGGAAAAGTGTTTTTGTTTTTTATTATCAACTTTTTCATATTCTAAAGGAGGCACAAAATTATAAATCAAAATGTATACCTTTGCATAGTATCGGTCTAGCTATGAGCCAAGTTTTTATGCCTTGTTCGTACCACTCCTATGGCTCAGAATCAAAGAACCGAAATAAGAAAAGTGTCTTCAATTTTATTGGCAATGTTGATATTCGCTCATAAATTAGAAAATATGGTGATTCGATGATGCCAAATCAAAACTACAGGATGAGTGTGGTAACAGTTAGGTTTCATCGAGTTTCCCTAATTTCTGTCGGGCTCTTTGAGCCTTATGGGGTCTGGCATTATCCATCTACAGCGGCACCAGTTTTCGAGCTACCATACTAAAGTACCAAAATAATATAAATAATGCCAAAAACTACTACATCCTCAACATAATTTATCATATAGTTGAATCGTTTTAACAGTTTATTTCGAGGAACATTTAACTAACTTAAAAACGAAAAACTTTTGCACCAGTGTAATATTTATAATAATAGAATTTTTGTCTGCCCAGAAAAATAGTTTTCGCCTTTAGAAATGTCAACGATAAGTGATTTGATAATAAAAACCTTAGAAATCTTATATTCTATTGAGAAATTTTTGTTTAAAATTTAAATTAAACATAAATGGAAGAAAATTATACTCGCGTTAGTATTTTTGCTTCATTGTACAAATCTACCCCCATTGAATTAATAATTACAATAATAATGCAAGCTGTCAGGTTGTCATCACTTTAAATAAATCTTTAACTAAATCTTTAAACGCGTTTTTCTCAAAACCATGTTTTTTAAGTTAGTTTGCATGATAATTTGAAAACTGCTCTATGAATCTTTTTTTATTTTAAGGAGTATTTAATTTGTTGGCACTCAAACTTAAATGCTGAAAGATTGCCGAGTTTTTTTATATAGCTTTAAAGAGCGAAAAAAATAGAGAAAAATCCGCTATGTCCGAAATGTCCGCTATTTTTTAATTTACGACTAATTATTGATATTGTTGGTTTAGGTGCCGAAAATATTTATATATTCTACAAAACTTTTTTATTTTTTGATTTCAGACGATTTTTAAACATGCTACAATGTAAACCAATAGGACATCTAGTTTTAGGACCGTCACATTGCGGCACATATATCATTACCCCATTTTATTATTTTTTACTAAAAGAATATTTTTCTACATCTAATTAAATGTGTGAAAAACTTGACATTATTTATTTACTTCCTTCCATAAAAAAAATCAAGAAAACACGTCATTTTCGAGTTGCTTGAGAAAAACTTCCCCTTAAATATTGGTGATAGTTACTGCCAAAAGATGTCCGCAACGGAGAGTTTCTGTTACACTTGCTGTAGAACCCGGTAGTCGATAAGCGTCTTGTTAGATTAGATAGATACTGTAATGCACTCAGAGGTATGCTAAAAATCTAGTAATACTCCGATCAAGTTACTTAATTTAGTATTAGAGTAATTGGAGTAGGCTCTGGGTATTGTAGAGAAAGAAATAATCTAAGTGTGAATAACCAGAATATGGCAATGGTACCATTTACGAGAAGAAGAATATTGAATAAGTTAAAGCTTTATAGGTACTTCAATAAAAAGACTTCTTTAATAAAAAAGAACATCGAATAATTTTAAAAGCAAAGATAACACATACAAAATGTTGTAAAGATAGAAGAAATAACTCTTCTGGCTACAAATTTAATATAGTAAAAAGTATAAAAATTATACTCTGCTATGGTAAAACCTCTAAAGATTTATATGTCTATATATTATAGGTACAATAAGAAGAACATTAGGTACGAGAGGTGTAACAAGTTTGCCTTCCATAGATATTTTAGCTAAAGAGGGGCAAGCATGGCTACCTATGAGGTAAAGTGCAATAGAAAATAGTACGCAAATTTAGTTTATAATTACACTGAGAAAAAAAAATTGTTACAGAACAATTACTTGTACAGAAGGACTATTGAACATAAAAATGAATTTAACACATAATAGATCTAAAACCAGCAATGACATTAAAAACGGGAAATATTCTTAATTTTAACCTAAATATCGCGGGACTATAAGCCCTAGCCAGTTACCAGGGATGTTTGCAAAATCTTATGTTTCATACAAACTACAATAGACTTATGGTACTCTCATGTAGCTATTGAATTACAAAGGTGTACCGTAAACTGATAAGGCTAATGTACTTTCAAAAAACATATAAAAGTCAATATATACTGGACCAAAACCACTAAGTGGGACAACCAAATCGCAATTTCCAATTGACTAAAACATTTTAAGATTAAATTTTATCAAAAAAAACAAGAATGTATTAAAAAATAAAAGCATAGTAAAGAAATGTTTAAAATCCAATCTAAAAAAGAACAAATAACATAGTTATTTGATTAATTCCTGGGGACTGTAATTTACGTTAGCGTATGCAAAAATGGATATTGAGAACCCATTTTTGGCTTTGTAATATAGAGGATAAAATATTATTGTACGTTTACAATGCAATCTGTTTTTTACAAACAATAAGCATATTTTCTGAATTTGTACAAGTGACATGCAGAGGTGTGCTCCAATGAGCAGCACTCTCTATGTGAAAACTTAATAACTTAATACTAATGATGCTGATACTATCTTATGTCATGTCCTACAATCTACAAAATTAACGCCTATACAACAAATCTAAAGGCGTCTTTCGTTTTAATCGTTTTGTTTGCTGACTGTTATCAAGTAAAGTAGTTGCTAACACATTGGGGTGCACTTCTAGGCGTTGAATGTATTTTTCACTGAACTGCACAATTACGTCACTAATTTTATACACTTCGAGATCGTTGTAAATATCTTTATTCGAGACGAACCACGGAGCACCAGTCACTGCACGCAATAACTTCGCCTGGAATCTTTCAAGGATTGCAATGTTAGTTGTTGATGCAGTTCCCCATAACTCTAACCCGTAGGTCCAAATAGGTTTGAAGACAACATTGTATGCAAGAAGTTTATTGCGGAGAGACAGCTGTGATTTCCGTCCGAGTAACCAATAATGTTTCCTGAATTTCAAATCTAATTGCTTACGTTTGTTCCAGATATGCGTTCGCCACGTTAGCCCTTTATCTAAATGCATGCCGAGGTATTTTACGGAGTCTGTGGTAGGAACTAGTTTATTTTTTATCGATACTGTTGGTAAGTCTCCTCGACATTTGGTGAATACTATGTGGTTCGACTTAGTCTCATTGATTCCGATACGCCATTTTGTTGTCCATTTCTCGATATCATTGATACTTTTTTGTAGTATATTTGTCGCTTCGATGGGGTTCTCATGTACCGCTAGAATGGCAGTATCGTCAGCAAATGTTGTTGTGATGTCTATGTTTGTCGGTAGATCGGCTGTATAGATCAGGTATAGTATCGGACCCAACACGCTGCCCTGTGGAACTCCTGATGTTATCGGGTATAAACTTGTTACTTCGTTTTCATATCTTACTCTGAAATACCTTTCTTGCAAGTATGTTTTTAGAATGTTATATAATGCCCCCGGGAGGCTTTTTTTTTAGTTTATAGAGTAACCATTGATGCCAAACCTTATCGAAGGCTTGGCTAACGTCCAGGAAAATTGCTGCGCAGTATCTTCTGTTTTCAAATGTGTTGTTTATAATATCGACCACTCGGTGCACTTGTTCAATGGTACTGTGATGGCTTCTGAAACCGAATTGATGGTCTGGAATAAGGTTTCGTTCAGCGATAATGTCTTGTAGCCTCCTTGCTAATAGGTTTTCAAATATCTTGCCCATTATCGGCAGAAGACTGATAGGTCGGTAAGAAGCAGGCTCGTTTGGCGGTTTTCCCGGTTTCTGTATCACTATTACTTCGGCCATTTTCCACTGCGCGGGGAAGTATTCAAGTCTGCAAGCAGGGTTGTAAATTTGTGTCAGCATCACAATTCCTTTTCGAGGTAACTCCTTTATAACCTGACCTGTGATCAGGTCATAACCTGGTGCTTTCTTTGGATTTATGTTACTTTTAATGACAGTTCTTACTTCTTGTAGTTTTAAAGGTTTTATGTGTTCACCAGGTTGTTGTGGTTCCTCTAGGAATGTACTAATCTCAATGTCTTCATTATCATCAGCTGGTGGAAAAGGTTTAAAAACCTCTCTCAGATGTTCTGCAAAGGCTTCGACTTTATCTTTCTCTGTCTTTGTCCATGTTCCGTCTGTTCTTCTAATGGGTGGAATTTGCTCGCGGGGTTGTTTTAGCCTTTTGGTAGCTTTCCATAGGGCGTAGATTGTATCTGCATTGGGTGTTAGGTTTTCTAAGTATTCCTTAAAAGAGTTATTTTTAAGTTCAGTTATAAACTTTTTTAGTTGTCTTGATGCCCGCTTATAATTTGTCTTATCTTGTGGATGTCTCGTTGTTGTCAAATTTTTCTAAGGCGTCTCTTTTCTTTGATTTTTTCTCGTATAACTGGAGGGCAATTTATCTTATTTTCCTTTTTTACTGGGGGTGGTGTTGCTTCCCAAGCCGCTTCTTAAATTAACGTGGTAAACTTTTGGACTTCATCTTCCAGTTCCTTTTCAGTCTTGAGTGATACTTTAAGGTTTATGTTTTTATCTATTAATTCTTTGAAATATTCCCAACCAGTTTTGTGATTGTAAAGTTTAATGGGCAGTTCTTTTTTGATTATTGCTGAGTAGATGGTGGCCTGTGATCAGATGTTATATCATAATTTGGTTCAATGTTCAAATACCCAGGTGCAAAACCGTTAGTGACAAAGAAGTCTAAACAGTCGGGTATTTTCCTCGGATCTGTTGGCCAGTAGGTGGGTTTATATGTAGAGAGGTGAATAAGATGTAGCTCTTGGATAACGTCATAGAGAACTCTCCCTCTTCCTGGAGCTGTAATTCTCGAACCCCAGCTAGTGTTTTTTGCGTTGTAGTCGCCCCCTGCCAGGAATCTATTACCAAGTTGAGTGAAAAGGTCAATGAATGCATCTTTGTTGGCACGATAGTTTGGTGGACAATAGACCGCCGCGATGTTAATTGGTCCATACCAATCTTCTATTCCTACTACGACTGTCTGGAGGAAAGGTTCTTCTATTTTATTTATCAGGTGATGCTTTATAGAATTTCTTATGATGACTGAGGATCCGCCCCGAGCGTGGCGTTCAGTATCTGGATGGGCTGCGTTGTATACTGTGTAATGTGGTACTTTTAAGCTTGTGTTTGAATTTAAATGACTTTTAGATATTAATAAATTATCTATTTTATTTTGTGATAGGAATAACTCTATTTCATACTTGTGACTTATGATGCCATTCGCATTCCATAAAGCAATCTTGTATAGTTCTGCCATTTTACTTTTTGGATTGTTGGGCTTGATTCATGACTTCTCTTAGCTGTCTGATTTCTTTGAATAATTCGGATATAGTTTGTTGCTGCTTATTTAGTTGTTGTTGCAGTTGTACATTTTGCTGTAGCAGGTGTAAATTTTGCTGATGTAATAAGGCTATGATATCGTAGTTTGATTTGGGTTGATACGTGTGTTGACTTTTTACTTCTTCATGTTTTCCTGCAGCTACGTGGGCGTAGCTAGTGCCGGGTGGGACTTAGAAATATTTATGTTTTGCGTATTTGTTGCTGTGAGTAAGGGTACTTCAGTATTTCTTTGAGTATTCTTTTGCGGAAAAGCTGTCCCGTTTCGAGTTGGGAAGCGGATTTTTACGATGTGCAAGTATACTTGACATCCTTTATAGTTGGCCGAATGGGGGCCTCCACAAAGGAAGCATTTTGCCGGTTTACCGTCTGTTTTGTTTTTGCTACACTTTCTGTAGTCGTGTGGCCCTGCACATTTCACACATCTAAATTGTTGATTACATTGATTTCTTGTATGGCCATATTGCTGGAATCTTTTGCATTGGACTATTATTTGTTTGTTATTAGGTGTCTCAAAACGAACAACTGCATGCAGGAGGGTTGTAATCTTATAAATTTCTCCATTATTACTTTTCCTTTCTAAATCGATGAAGAATAAATTTTTTGGCGTTCTTGTTTCTTTATTTAGTACAGTCATAATTTGTTCTACGTTATGTCCATGTTGTTTTAGCGATGTTTTTATATCATCATGAGGTGTGCTGTGGTGTAAATTTTTCAATACAACTCGGTATCTTTTTTCTTCGGGCAATTTGTACGTATGTCTAATTATGTTGTTCTTATCTAGTATTGTTTTTATTTTTTTGTAATTTTCTATACTATCTGGTTTAATTTTCATTCTATTGTCTGACAAAAGTTGGTACGTAAATGCATCAGTGGCTGTTTTTATTAATTCTAGCAACGCTGGTACATCTTTAGATATCCCATACAGTATAAAAGGAGGGATTCGTTCAACTTTAGATAAGTTATCTTTTTGTTTTTTTATTTCTTCTGTCAAATCCGCTAATGGCTGATACTTATTTTTTGTTTCAATGCTACCAGAAGACGTCCTTTGTCTTGCCTCTGGGTTTCCTGCCTATGGGCTGTTTTTATTTCTTTTGCGTTTTATACGTGGTACAATTGTTTGATAACAATTTTGTTCAAATGGGGCATAGCCGGGTCATTAATGGTTTGCTGAGATGTTTGGGTATAAAATGGATTCTGAGTGAATACAGGCATTTGTTGCAAGAATTGTATATTCGGGTCATAATATATTCCATTATTATTATTTGGCAGTGGCAACGGGAATTGCATAGGAGCGGCATTTGGAAGGTAAGCCATCATGCATGGCGTACACTCACCAAGTTGTACATCTGCGCTGTGCCGCTTGGTTTCGATAGTTTTATCTGGTCGTTTGACCTTTGGTTGATAGTCGCACTTGCTTGCTTTGATAACTCACGAGAATAAATAAATAAATAATTCACGTCTTTACCATACGAAGGTTGCTGATCGCCTATCATAGAGGATAAAAGGACACTTTCATTGTGTTAAACTACAATGTTTTGGTCGATAGAGACATTTATTTTTGGTAGAAGTTAGTTCTTGATTGGTTTTAATTAAGAGAACATGGTGAAAAGACCATTTAGTTTGACAAAATCTATGAATATCTTTCTCGTATAAGTAATATGTTTTTGTGTGCTATAAGTTCAGAGCAGTCAAATGAGATTACTTTAGTAGTATTACAATGACAGTTTACATGCAGAGGAAACATCCATTGACGTGCCTTGTTATCAATTAACTTATTTTTTACTTAATACTAAATATTTAATAGTGAAAAGGAAGTTCTAGCGGTTTAAGTCTTGATAGTTGGTTACTATTGCTAAGTAGTGTCAAAGCTAATAGATTCGAGCGCATTTCTAGTTGCTGGAGATATTTTTCATGATGCTTTACTATTTCGTATTTGACTGTCTTCACATTAAGATATTCTCGAATTTTTTTATTGGGCAAAAGTAGGATACATTACTGATTCGTACGTACAATCTTACAATTAGATTAGAAGCGTTCTAGTATTTCAATGCATGACTGTGATGCAGTAGCTCACAACTAGGTGCCATAGCTCTGTAACTGTATTATAACACTTTTATATACCAATAGTCTGTTAAAAAGCGGAAACTCAAAGTGGCAACCAAGCAACCAATAATTTTAATTTAAAGTTGAGTTATTTTCTCGTCGTCTAAATATGGATTTCCTGGATTAAGCCTTTGTCGAAATGCATACCTACTTTACGCAATCTGTTTAAGGTAGTATATGACCATTTATGCTAACTGCTAAAACGGTGACTCTACATTTAGTAAAAGTGATTCTGACTGTTAATTTTAAAGCTCTATTTCTTGGATCAGTCACACACTTTGTTTAGGTTATGCTGATGTTAGTTTGAACGGTTGCAAATGGATCATAATTTGTAGTGGGGATTGCGATAATTGTACTCAGGCAGGTAGGTATATCGGCGGTATACAAGACGCTCCTTTACGTGTCACTATATTTAATTAGTTATAAATTTGATACTGCTTTTGCAATCTTAAAGTACTATTCTTTCAGGTATGATCTAATAATTATTTGTTAGGGACATGAAATAATCTGTTTTAACTTAAATAATAGACATTCATGTACTAACATTAAAAAAAGAGCAGAACAATATTTTTTGTTTTTGAATGCGGTGTTGATCTTGCCGATTATTGTATGTATCTGTTTTATAGTGAAATATTTACTCCAAAATTCAAATTGGTGATTCGGTATAATCTTTTTGCTTTCTAGGATAGAAGTAAACCTTTTCAGTAACAGTTCGAAGAGTTTGAAGAGCAGTGGTAACAAACTATATGACGTTGGTTAATTGATCGTTTTAACGGATTCTTGAATAAAAATTACTTCGTACTGAGTTAAGAAAGTTTCTGTTTCCAGAATGCTACTGAAAATTAAATAATTAGCCTAAAGGTTTCGGGGGCAGATCTTCAGTAAATATGTGGTCATTTTTTGTTTGTAATGATCATTATCTACATTTCTTTAAATAAAAAAGATTTGATTGAGCACGACAGCTAAAAAGGAGCCATTAAATAAGTTTCTGCTTCGTTGTTTCCATCTTCTGATTGCAATTGCTAAAAAATTCTTGGGAGTAAGCCTATACATTTGCTTTAGTCATATCTCTGCATGCCGATGATTAATCTTTGTTACAAATTGGCAGTACATGTCGTTTTGGTCTATTGAGACTAATAAGAGAATATTCACTATTCCCTAACGCAACGAATCTTTTAAGATATTCTTCAACGTATAAGGTAGGCTAAAAAGTTAGTGTTTAAGATAAAAAATAACATTTTTATTTTATCACTGGATGGTATCTTGTCTTGGCAAATGTAATCAACTTATGTTAATTACTTTTTAGAATTACTAATATTCAGTTATAAATAGTAAACTTCTGACTTCGTTACGAAACTATGCGAAATAAGATCTAACAAGAAATGCTGCAAAGGCAATTTGTAAGGATCAACAACAAAAATTTGGTCTTGAAGACAAGCCTTGTTCTGGTCGGCCATCAAAATTGTCGACAGTGTTAGAAGATAGGCCTTTATCAAACCGTTGCAATTTTATATAAGGTTTTAAAGTGTCGTCTAATTAAACTGTGCTCGATTAGTCGCATCAACTTGATTCTGTTTACAAAAAGCGCTGACAGGATCCGCACATACTCACCAAAGAACAGGCCAACAAGCCAGTTGATTGTCAACTAAAGAAAAGTTTGAATAGTTGGACGCTGCTCTATCCAACTACGGTCTTCTATGAACAAAGCACTTTTTGAGTAATCTTCGAATTTAGTCTTTTGATAAAGCTGAATAAGCATGTCAAGAATTTTTCGATTTGAAGAAGCCAGATGAGTAATTTGATCAGATTTACAACTTACACACCGGTAGCAGAAGATAGCTTGTATTTTGAAGACTAGTTGTTATTGTTTTTGATTTATATTGGCCTATATATATATATATATATATATATATATATATATATATATTGATTCCTTGATCATTTCTTTCATTTTTTGGGTTGAATCTACGTTTGTTCCTTTTTGATTTACTATTTCGCCATATTCTTTGCTTTTCACCAAGCTATTGTTTTGTTGTTATTAAGCAATTATGGTAGTTTTTTCTGTTATCTGTAGAGTTGTTCTAGTAGCTACTAAAAAAAATGAGTAGTACGATAATTTTTTATGTCGCTGTGTTAATGTTGTCTAATTCCTACTCTTCATTTATATCTCTCTCCCCCAATTATTCACTAAATGTACAGGCAAAATCCTTGGTAAACAATTACAATTTGCTTAGCTTTGATGCAGCGAATCACATTGTGTTTTTTACTAACAAACCGTATATTTTTTCTTTTAAATGATTAACAATGATTGCTTTGTGGGCGAAATTGTGTAATCATTTTACAATTTTTTACAATTTTTTAAATTACCTACTACTATAAGCATTGAATTATTAAATTATTGAATCTCAAAATATTTATCAACTACCATTACAAACATTACATTTTCCAGTGAAGCGTCAGTATATCTCAATTCAGATAATTGAAATATTCACCAGTCGCGTAATTAATTTCAAAGTGAGTGAGTCAATTACAGTATACAATGCGCTTCTGATGTACGTAATAAGAAGGTCCAAATAGCAATCAAATATTCCTTATTTAATGGCTCGTCAAGTCAATATCTGGATGGCCACGCGAGTTGGAGCTTTAATTAAATCAGCGTTTAACTAGATTTTCTTAATTTAGTATTGCTTGGATATTTTCTATTCAACTGGTAATGGCGTCGAAAACTTATTGACAAATATTGAATTTTATTTAAATTTTGATTTTGAGCTAATTTAATGCTTAAACAAAAATTATTTTTAGCCTAATATGTAAGAAAATAAATTTATTAAAAGTATTAATATTCAATAAAGTAGAAATATTTTAAACAAATATGCTAAACCTTTTTTCGTAATTTTGTTGTTACTTTATATAAAAAATAAATAGATTTAAATAATAAACATTTGTTCTAACATTGCATTATAAATGAACTGAGCACAATTCATTGATAATTCTTTTATATATAAAATTATTTAATTGTTTATATTAATACATACATAATAAAATTTTCCGGAGAGGTCCGAAACATTTAAACCTTCTTTTTATATTATTCTTATTTATAACCTGTACGAGGGCAATTCGGAAACAAATCTCAAGTTGGTTGTCACTGACAGGAACCCGTAAATAGAGAACCTTTATTGTACAGGATTTGGCAGGGAGGTATTACGTTTTTAAAAACACTAACACGGATATTTCTGAACAAATTTCAATTTTTTTCTAAAAGTTACTTATATAATGTCATTTAAAAAATAAAGCACGAACAAAAAGAATATAATTAATTCAGGTGTGAATAATGAGTTTATTCAAGACCGTTCTTGTCCAGGCAATGTTGGAGATGGATGGAAAAATTGTCCGTACACCTTTCAAGCATAGCGCCTGGAATTGCTCGAATTTCTCAAGTGATGGCTTCTGAGAGAACCTTAAGAGCCAGTGGTTTTTCGTTGTAAATTTGAGGTAGCTCCTTAAGAAATAATCACAAGGTGTAATATCTAGTAATTGAAGGGTCACTCCATATCTCCGCGAAATAATATCAGGCGCCCCAAAAAATGTTCTCTTGGATAAGCCACGGATTCCATTGAGGTACGGTAAGTAGTTCCATTCTGCTGAAACCAAACTCTATCGAAAACAATCCAATGCCTTCTTCATTTAGGCAACATCGTAAGGTAACGCTGTGAGTTAACCAGCACAATGTATCCGTTTTCTTGAAAAACGTAGGGTCCAACTGTGCCAAATCAAAATATTCCACACCACACAGTTACTCTCTTACTATGTAGCGGCCTTTGATAAACATTTCGAGAATTATTTTTTGACGATTGAAGTGAGTTCGAAATCTTCGCTGCGTCTCCAAAACCACATGTTCGGTTGCAACAAAGTATCCTTCTGTTGCCTACGGCTCCCTGACTATTGAAATGGTAACTAATAAATGTATATTAACGATTGCGCATCCAATAGCTCCCCTGTCATCAATGTTATGGTCATCTCAAAAACGTAACGCCTTAATGCCAAACCCTCTACATATTAGAAACATACAAAAAAGTACATTACATGTTTATAGAATCGTCATTTAAATTAAGGTACTTATCACAACTTTTACAAAGTTTAAATTCTTTCTACAAAAACTCTCCCGTCTGGGAATAAAACCACCCTGTAAGAGTAGTGTCGTCAAACCAATGCGACATCCAGGTTTCATCAATTTTGTTTAGAAAGTTCAAAGAACTAATTCGGTATATTTTGTGCTTCTCCATAAGAGTTTTGGTATCCAACGCGCACAGAACTTGCGGTATCCCAAATTTTCTGCCACCGACTCGTACAAAACAAGTTTAAGGAAGTTGGGAAAAGTGTACTTAAAGGCATTGTAAATCGACGGACTTTGACGAAATTTTCTATAGCAGAATTTATTTCATTTAATCTAACGGTTGACTAAAGTGCAACACAATATTTTTCTTCCACCTCTTCACTATCTACAGAACTATTGCGTACAGGGCTACAGGATGAGCATTTGCTATTCTCGCTTATTTCTCGTGTATGACGGTTTCCTTCCCTACCCTTTTTCATATAATTAGGTTTGCACCGTGGAGCATTAACAATAGGAAACTCAAAAATCAGAGTTAATTTTTTATTTTTAATTGTGGTTTTCGGTCTAGTAATCGGTATATTTGACCCCTAGTTGCTTTATTTTAGTAAAAATGTTTTACCACTTAAGTAGTTCGTCTAGATAGTTGTGAGATTCTAATGCCCCTCTTGGAAGCATAGTCAGCTAACTGAAAGATTAAGACTTACTACCCGCCTGGTCGTCACGCACAATTGTGCCTTAGAAAACCGCATTATTACCCTTTGTTTAGACTCAATTATTTTAGTGGCCTAGTAAACTATTCATTAGGAATATAAACCTAGAATTGAGGCCGTGTTCGTTCACAACGCAGCTAAGCGCCTTAACCGCACGACTACACCGACACTATCTGGATGCATATTCAAATATAAAAAGCTTTAGAGATCTGTGTTGTCTTTGTTTGACAAGAAACTAATTGGTTTGCAAGTAGGAATTAGTGATATTGTAAAAATATTAGTGAAATACATTTTTAAGTTTATTATCTTGTATAGGGTTTTATGCTGTGCTTTGTCAAACGTCTGCTTGACATGTAGAAACATATCAGAGTGATATATTATTGGTTTAATATTATTTTTATTTTATTAACAGTTTAATGTACCTGAACTAGCATGCTATGCATAAGTTCTCATTTTTGCAGTATTCTATATTATTTTAACTCTCTCTCGTCTTGAGATCGTAACTACTTAAGGCATTTTTTATTGAGTATAGAAGTATTTTAATCTAAATAAGGCACTACAACTAATGTTATAACTATTAGACATTTAAGTTTAGTTTCATGCAGTAATTTACCTGTAATTAGGTTCCAATCTAGTGTTTCTTTAGAATAATTTCCTTTATTTATAGTAGCGTAAAATTCTTAATCGGCTGTTCTATTTAAAACTACGCTCTTTGCTACTAAACTCGACCGTGAAAGAAGTAGCTTAAATACATTTTTTAAATCTTAATCTTAAATCTTAATGGTATTATCTGCGTGGTCGTTTAGTTTTTCGAATAGTTTTTAAAATGAATAAATTGACCATGGTGAGGTTGCTCAACAGTTATTGTATAAAATCTTTTTCGATTTTTAACAGTCACTGAGGCTCTTTGTTGCCCTTTAAATTTTCTTTTATCTTGTGCCGATTGCGTTATTTGTCACCTTTAGAGTAATTTGCATTTGTCTGAAATTGTTTTCATAGTTATTATTAGACAGATATTTTTAATTTACGTTTTATGGGCGTCAGAAGTTACCTGCCGGAGAATTTTGTACAAATGGTTACTTAATTAGCTGCATTATTTATATTTTCTTAGGTTTTAGCCATATATCGGAGTTTATTAATTTGTATATAATTAACACTTTAAATTTTTTATACATTTATTAAATAAAATTATAAAGTAACGTTTTCGATAATAACACTGTTGTTTTGAGTTTTTGGTTGAAACTTAACCTGATAGCCTCTAATTAATTTAAAAATACAGCTGTCTCTTGTTAATTTTTTCCATTAGTTCAATAAGTAGTTTAATATTTTTAATTTGTGCTACAAAAATTTATAAAGATTTATCGTTATCATTTGCTTCTGTCTACTTTCATACAATCCTCTGTTGTTAAATTTTATGTCTTTTGCGAGTTTCAACAATAACTTTTAATGCATAACCTTCTCACTGTAAACACCATCCGCTATTAATTCTTGTTCTTTGCTATTGTGATTTTTCGTATTATTTTTAATTTGTTGAAATGTTTAATATTTGTTATTACTAATGTTTGTACTGTTGTTGCGGCGAGTATTAATTATAATATATAAAATTGTGTATCTTTATTATATTACTACTGCAATCACATTAGTTGAATTTGGAATACTAATGTATTTACTATATTTTTAATGTGACTTTAATATAGTATTAAAAAAAGAAGAAACATTGCAGTTTTTCCAATTCGCTTCCGAGATTTTGAAACTGATACTATAAAATTTTTTTAGTATTATCTCTGTGTATTGCCTGTATTAGTTGCAAGTGTAGCCTATCTTATACCTAAAATTGTAGCAATACACATATACTACCTTTAATAGAAGTATAGACACTAAATAGAAAATAAATTTGTTCACTTTAACACAATTTATTATAAAAAACTAAAAAAATATGAATACTGGAAAAAATTAGCTTGAATATTAAACATTTGTTTCATAATTTCCCTTTGTATTTAATATTGCTTTTACGAGTCTAAGCATCCTTTCAATGAATTTTTTAGTCTCTCGAGCAGTAAATCTCTTCGGGTACCTTGAAAAAAACACCAAAGATTTTTTTTTTATTTACTGCATATTTACAACTAGTCTAACTAGACTAACAAGCAAATGAGTTAATGTACATAGCATGTGGGGAGGAACACCAAGAGTGACCTCCTGTCATTACAAGGTATACAAGTCTTATTACTAATTTGTTAGGTCACTAAACTTTGTCCGTTTCAGGCGTCTAACTGCGTTTGCATTATTTAATAAGTCTGTCACTAGAACACTAGGGTGATCACTAATACAATCGTTGTATCTGATGCAGCAAGCTTTGATGACATCTTTAATCCATGGGATCTTTAGATCGTTATGTAATGTGCGGTTATTCACATACCATTCGGCGTTTGCTATTGCGCGAAGTGTTTTGCTTTGAAATCGCTGTAATATCTCGATGTTCGATGACTTAGCAGATCCCCAAAACTGGATCCCATATGTCCAAATCGGTACTAACATGGTTTTATATAACAACACCTTGTTTGTTAAACTGAGCTGGGATTTTCGTCCGAGGAGCCAGAACATCTTCTTCACGCGGATATCTAATTCTTTTCGCTTAGTCTGTATATGTTTTTTCCAGTTTAGTTTGCTATCGAGATGGATACCGAGATATTTTATATCTTCTTTGTGTGGTATGTTAGTGCCGTTGAAGATTATAGGAGGTGGAACAACCTTGCGGAGGGTGAAGACCACTGAAGCCGATTTGTTTTCATTGATTTTGATGCGCCAGGTCTTTATCCAGTTTTCTAAAGCTTCCAGCGCATTTTGCAGGTATATTGATGCCTGAAGTGGATCTCTGTGTGAAGATAATACAGCCGTGTCGTCCGCAAACGTAGCAATTAAAACATTGTCGGTAACAGGAAGGTCTGGTGTAAACAACTGGTATAATGTCGGTCCCAGTACGCTACCTTGTGGTACACCTGCCTCGACTGAGTAGATTGGCGAGTGGTTGTCATTGATTTTGACCCGAAAGTATCTGTTTTCTAGATACGACTTGAAGAGCAGATAGTACTGTTGCGGTAGGGTTTTCTTGATCTTATATAGGAGGCCAGGGTGCCAAACTCGATCAAAAGCTTGGTCCACGTCTAAGAATGCTGCTAGGCATAACCGTTTTTCCTCGAAGTCTTTTTCTACCTTATCCACTATCCTATGGACTTGTTCCAATGTTGAGTATTTTCTGCGGAAACCGAATTGATGTTCCGGAACTAAATGCAGTTCTTCTATAATGGGTTCAAGTCTTCTTAGTAGAATTCGCTCAAAGAGCTTAGAGAGGAGTGGTACCACCGAAATCGGTCTATAAGAAGCTGGCAATTGAGTTGGTTTTCCTGGCTTTTGAATGACAATTACTTCGGCAAATTTCCATTGGATTGGGAAGTACTGAGTTCTTAAGATGGCATTATATATACGTGTTATAGCTGCTATCCCTTTTTTTTTGGCAGTTGACGGAGTAATTCGGACGTAATTAGGTCATATCCCGGTGTTTTGCCAGTTTTTAAACATTTAACTTCTGTTTGGACTTCGTTGGGTGTACAGTGTCGAATGGGTAAATGGAGTTGGAGTGGTGATTGGAGGAATTCGAGAATTTCGTAATCATCTTGTGGAGTTCTGTCTGATTCGTGCGGTTGAAAGGTTGTAGCTAAGTGTTCGCCGAATACCACCGCTTTATCTTTGTCACATCGGGCCCAAGAGCCATCATTTTTACGAATAGGAGGGATAGGGATAATAGGCTTTTTCAAATTCCTAGTTGCGCGCCATAAGGAGTAGTCATGGTGTTGACTGGGGGATAAGTTTCGCACGTAATCATTGAACGTTTCGTTTTTATGTTCCTTGATTAATCTTTTTAGTTGTGTAGTGAGAGTGTTTAGAGGCTGGGCCTTGCAGGCTTGTTGATTATGCAGCTACTCAACGTGCATATTATAGCAGAGTGATCCGTGTTTAGATCGTAGCAGTCAGCAACATCGATGTACTTGGGCGAGAAATTTTTTGTAATAAGGAAATCTAATGCATCCGGCAGTTTATTCAGATCGGTTGGCCAATATGTGGGTTTACCTGTGGCTACTGCATTATAATGATTATTTAAGATGGTTTTATATAGTTGCCTTCCCTTTGGGTTAATTAATCTGGAACCCTACAAGGGGTGTTTAGAGTTAAAATCACCACCTGCTATGAACCGGTCTCCTAGCGTCCTGAAGAAGTCTTCGAACTGGTTCTGCGTTATTGAATGCCGCGGAGGGCAATATACTGATGATACTGTTATGTCTCCAACGTGGTCTTTAATTTTGACATTTGTGGCTTGTATATGATATGTTTCAAATTTCTCCATTTCGTACTGTGATAATTTGCTGCTGATTATAATTGCCGTTCCAGCGTGAGCTGTGTTGTCGGGATGACAGGTGTAATAAGTTCTGTAGTTGTGGATATTGAGGTAGTTGTAATTAGTAAAGTGTGCTTCAGATACCAAGAGCAAGTCGTTTTTGGGTGTTTAGAAACGCTTCTACTTCTAAACGGCGTTGTAGAAGTCCGTTTGCGTTCCATACGGCTATTCTTAGAGTATCCATTATTGGGAGATTTTGGTTATCAGGCTAGTGAGTAGGTTGAGCATCATAGTATTTTGCTGCATTAACTGGCTAAACATGGTTTCAAATTTGGAAAGGAACTGAGACAGGGAGATGTCATTGCTGTTTTGATTTTGATTTTGAGTGTTGTATGAGTCTGACGTTGTTATGAAATTTTGTTGTCCAGCCACGGCTGCGGCATAGCTAGTTGGAAACCTGTTTGCCCTATATGTGTTTGGTTGAATTGTGGCCGCCTTTAGAGCTTGTGGTGCTTGCATCCTAGGGTTGGCGGTGTTGTTTCCTCTTTTTAACTGAAGTTGTTGGTAGATAGAGCATCCTTTATAGTTTGCTGGGTGGGATCCATTGCACAATGCACATGTAGCAGGAGTGTCTTTTGGCTTTGTACACGTCAGGGTATTGTGGTTACCACCACACTTTACGCACGCGAATGGTTTTCTGCAGTAAGTTTTGCTGTGTCCGTATGCTTGACAACGAGTACACTGGATGATATTGGTTTTTTCCTTGGTGGCTCAACTGTAATTATCATATTTAATAGAGATCTAAGTTCGTATATCTCTTTGTTGTTACTGGCAGGCTCGAGGTCAACAAAGAATAAAGGAAGTGGTGTTTTGTCTACCCTGTGTCTTATATTCATTAAATTGCGTACAGTATGTCCTTTCTCTTTCAATTCTTCTTTTATTAACGCGGTATCGACTGTTGGATGAAGGTTTCTGATTACAACTCTAAATGCCCTTTCTTCTTGAATCTGATAAGTATGAAAAATAATTTTCTCGTCATCAAGATGTCTCACAAGTTTTCGATATGTTTCAGGGTTATTAGTATTTATCTTGACGACGTTGTTTGCTAGTGTTTTGAGTTGTATTGTTCAGTTTCTAATACTTTTGTCAGATTTGTAATCATTGCGTTATAATTTTCTACTCGTGTATATATACTGGAGGGGTTTCTTAACTGCAGCTTGTGGTTCGTCTCTAGTTGTTTCCATTACATTATCTTCGTGCATGTCATTTAATAAATTAAATCTGTTGTTATCGATGATTTGGCTTTGTAATTCGAGGTTATTATCAGGAGCGTGGGCATCTTTTCTCTTTTCATTACTTGCCACTCATGAGAGCTCGTTTGGGGTTGGTCATCGTTTGTTGCGGTCATTTCAGGTGCTGAATGCTGGTTATTAGGATTTTGTGGCGGACAGTGCATGGGTTGTGGAATATTAGTAGGATAAGATACATATGGAACATATGTTTGGCTTGATAATAATTGTTGCGTAGGAGGATTAGTGTAGGGCGTTAATGGCTGGTTTTGATATAATAAATGATGTTGAGAAGTTGGAATTTGTTGTTGAGCAATAGCAATTTGTGGTTGAAACGGAAACATATTTAAAATAAATAAAATAAACTCACTGATTAATGCGGGTCACTGGCATTCGAGTGCATGCATAGATAACACGCGCGTTACAGACACATCCACTCATCTACGAGACCAGCGACCGTATCTCTCTGAATTTGACATTAATTCATTGGCCACTTTATAGAATTTTAGACGCCGATTCCGAATCTTTTTTTCCGTTTTTATTGGAAGTTAATAGTTTTCGAGTTATCCGTATGGAGGCGCAAAAACTACAGTTTCTTATAACTTTCCAACCAAGTGAGATAAAATGAAAATTCCAACACCAGCATGTTACCTAATACAAAAGAGAGCCATACAATGAGTTGCTATCATTCAACGTGTGTTCTTTACAAGCAACGTGGCTTTACTGCAAGGTGTAAGAAAACATTTGGTAACACTGCTCTCATCTCCATTAGCTGAGTGTGAAATAACGTGCCGAAAGAACCATTCAATTTGTAAGGAATATGGTCACTTTGGATGTGGAGTTCGATGCCATTTGTGTCACAGTGGCTGTGTGTGATGAAGTTGATGATGTCACCTGGGAACCCGAACGTGATTTAGCCGCGGAGACCCATAGCACAAAATTTTCCAAGGAACAGAAAAATCGTCTTGTAGAGCCCTGTAACGAGGCTTTCCAGTCAGGTAAAAATGCCTTGAATGCCGCGCAGAAACTAGTCAAAGCACATTAGTCGAAATGAAATGAGCAGATTTCAAAGATTTTCAAGATGGGAGAAAATTCAAGCTGTCCGACAACATATCAATATGATGTTTGATACTAAAAGAGACCTACTTCAAAACAAATCTTAATATAATAAATGATGTTGAGAAATTGGAATTTGTTGTTGAGCAATAGGCATTTGTGGTTGAAACGGAAACATATTTAAAATAAATAAAATAAACTCACTGATTAATGCGGGTCACTGGCATTCGAGTGCATGCATAGATAACACGCGCGTCACAGACACATCCACTTATCTACGAGGCCAGCGGCCGAATTTAACACCAAAGATAATAGCACATTTTTGGGTTTACAATTTGGACTCTGCAGGCATTCTTTTGGGCATTTTTTCTTCTTGGTTTGCTAGTAATCCTTAAAAGGTTATAAAGTCTGTTTAGGACCGTTGTCTTGCATTATTATGAATTCCTTTTCGAGTAATCGCAACCCAGATGGTATGGCGTTTTCCATTAAAAATTTGTATACAGTGTTTTCCTCATAATGCCATCGACTTTTGCTAAATTTTCCTAACCAGCCAAAGAAGAGCATTCCAACACTAAAAGAGGCCCACGTTCGTACTTAAGAGTCAGAACAATACAATTCTGGATTATCTTTTCAGTCTTACAATTAGCCTGACGCACGAAGATTCTTCGTTTCTAACTGAAAATTTCAAATTTCTATTTGTTGATCCATAATATATTTTGCCACTATTCAATTGTTTTAGGCTTAATATCTCATCGTAATAATAACTTTTAGAAAGCACTACGTCCAAGAAGATTACTCTTCTAGAAATTCTGCTGTATTGTACTGACCGATATTATTTTATCACGTCCCCGGTTAAACTCGGCAGCAATATCTGGTACAGTTAATCTTCATTTCGCTTACTTACCAGTCTTATAAACTGATCCTCCAGATCGGGTGTTACTCGTGATGGCCCAGGGCGAGGGCGGTCCCTAATATTTTCTACCTCTTTGTAGCGTTGTAATGTAAGGTTCACCTTGGAAGCACAAACCCTTAGTTTTTTTGCGATGTTAAGTACTGATAGCCTTTCTTGGTGGAAAATGATAATTGTTTAATAAGTTTCTATAGAGAAAGGTTGCAAAAATTTAAAACAAGAATCCAAGGTCTGATAGTAAACTATCAAGCTTAGAAGTCGGAGCTTCGGAGGGCGCACAGTTATTTTTAATGTAAATAAACATTTAAAACAAGCGTTAGGGACAGAAAGAAAGATTAAAATTGTTGAGTGGCAGTTCAAGGACGTAAAAACATTATAAATTTGTAGTTTTAGTTTTTGGTCCAATGTAGGCTTATAACAAAATCTACAGATGATTAATTATTTTCATTCAAACGAATATTATCTAAGAAGATTGTAAAGGTTTAAACACTACATAATTTATTACGAAAAGTGTAATAATTCACTGTATAACTGAATGTCCATATTTCCATAAGCGGTAGTGTACATAGGTTTTACTATCACAAAAAAATTATGTTAGCATTTACGGAAGGGCATCTGTAGTGACACGTCAATTTAGAATCGTTTTCTTTAAAGTAATCTTAAACTAATTAACATTGTTAACCAAAGCTGAAATATGAATAATTTTATAACACTATCTCTCAAATAATCTGAAGAACTTTTCAGTTATATTTCCTGTTGCAATTTTTTATATTTTTTAATAAAATTGTTTTAAAACTGCCAACAAGCAAAGATAAAAATAAATCCTTCAATCATAATCGGGGTGTGTTTAGTTCACTGATTTTTAAAAATTGCTTAATAGGAATAAATTCTTATTTGGCGTGAGTCAATATGTAGCCTTAAATTTAGACGCATTAAACAGAAATCAAACGTCGTGATGCTTCTACAACACATGTTAAGTAAAAAATGTTTAAGATTTATGTACGTGCGTTTTCTAAATGTTAGAGAATATTTCATAAAGCATAGAATACTATTTTACTTTTTATTATGCAAATAAAATGCAAATGTGTTGTACACATCTGGCACCATAATAGCTTTGGCGTTTTCCCATATTTTATGTTATCGGTGTGTGACTTTAGCTTTATATGCAAAGAGAACGTAAATAATAATAAATAGTCTCATAGGTAAGTTCTGCAATAAGTTATTACTTGTTTTTAACTTTATAATATTAATAATTGTTGATTGCCTTATTTAAGAATAAAATAATCACTCTATACATAAATGTCTTATTTATAACAATATGATAGTTATTAAAACGCCCTTTAACAAAACATAATTAATTTCTTTAACGAATATGATTTATACAAGCTATGTCACAAATAGTTTATTTATGATGTTTTCTTCTTCTTCTTGCGGTTCCTATCCGTTCCGGATGTTGGCAACCATTTGGGCTATTATAATTTTGTTGACTGCTGTCTTAAATAACTGTGTTGTGGTCATAGAAAACCATGTTTGCAGGTTTTGAAGCCATGATATCCTTCTTCTACCCGGACCTCTTTTGACTTGTACTTTTCCCTGCAGTATAACTTGAAGTAGTTGGAATCTGTTTTCGTTCCGCATAATGTGTCCTAGGTACTGGAGCTTTCTTGTTTTATTGTAGTCAGTATTTCTTTTTTTTTTCATTCTTTGCAGAATTTCGTCATTCCTGACTCTCTCTATCCATGACACTCTTAACATTCTGCGATAGAGCCACATTTCAAATGCCTCCAGCCTTTTTTCTGTTGTTTTTGTCAGGGTCCATGACTCTACTCCATAAAGAAGGATAGGGAAGACGTAGCATCTCAGAAATCTCATCTTTGAATTAATTGTTAAATTGTGGCTTTTGAAGATGGTACTCATTTTGTTGAACACGGCTCTAGCCTTTTCAATGCGGATCTTTATTTCCTGTGAGTTATCCCACTGGTCATTAATGGTGCTACCAAGGTAAGTATACTTTTCCACTTGTTCTATAGGTATATGGTTTATCATGAGTTGACATCTGGGGATATTATTTTACTGATGATCATTAATTTCGTTTTGTTTATATTGATGTCTATGCCCTGTCTCTGACTACATTCTGTAACTCTGTTTAATAGTACTTGTAAGTCCTCTAACTTTTCAGCAAAAATGACTGTGTCGTCTGCGTACCTGATGTTATTTAATCTTTCTCCATTTACGAGAATCCCTATATTTGTGTTTTCTAACGCTTCTCTGAAGATGTATTCTGAATAAAGGTTGAACATAGCGGAGACAGTACACAGCCCTGTCTCACCCTCTCTGGATTTCTATATCTACGATGTTTTCTTCTTCTAATTTCATTGATGCCGTCTGATTCCAATATAGGTTTATAATAATTCTTAGATCTTTTTCGTCTAGTCCTATGTTTCTTAAAATATCTATCATCTTTTGATGTTGGACTCTATCAAAAGCTTTTTGAAAGTCTATGAAGCAGGCATATACATCGCAGTTTACATCCCTGCAACGTTGAATTAATACTTGAATGCTAAATAGGGCTTCGCGTGTTCCGACTGCGTTCCTGAATCCAAACTGTGTAGGTGCTATTTGTTCTTCGCATAGTTTGTATATTCTCTTATGAATTATTTTTAGAAATGATTTTAATAGATGGCTCATGAGGCTTATTGTTCTATACTCGTTGCACTTCTTAGCTCCTGGCTTTTTAGGTAGTAGAATGAATTCAGATTTAAGCCATTCTATGATGTTTTAATAAATTTAATAATTCTTTTCAAAAATCATTTACAGTGATGCTGCTAGTCAACATTTTTAAATTTATTTTATTTTAATTGAA
Source organism: Sinelater perroti (assembly GCA_036346155.1). Taxonomy (NCBI): domain Eukaryota; kingdom Metazoa; phylum Arthropoda; class Insecta; order Coleoptera; family Elateridae; genus Sinelater; species Sinelater perroti. The sequence continues at coordinate 4,404,439 of JARFIY010000276.1, forward strand.
AATCTGTCTTGTGGAGACCTTTAGCAAATGATTTAACAGTATATGCTAACAATAGTAACTACACGTTGCATTAGAAACAAGCCAGCGAATATTTTCTCTAATAATAAATAAAGTTTTGTGCTAAGCTAATAACACGAATAATCATTACACGTCAACCCATTGTTACACAAATTGATTTGGTAGGTCAAAGCGCTTAAATATTTAGCCTTAAGCTGTCGTTAAGTTAGTCATTACTTTTTAGTAGATGCTCCAATAGCGCATTTGGATGGGTATTTAGGTGACCTCGCCAACCTGTAGTGTATTTCTTCGGTGATTGAAGAGATATCTATATCTCGTTGAATAGCATGCTTAGGAAACAAACTAAGGAGCGTTTATTATTGACCTCAAGTTTTTAATCTGAAAGCGACTTAAAATGCCTTTAGTTGACATGCTTGAAGTACGTCAAAGTTGTACTTTTTATGCTCAAATCGGTTTTGTATAACAATATGCTGTTTTTTACCTTCCAATAACCCAATATATTTTTTGTACTTTAACACCTAACTGTTTCCTTTTCATCTACATGCGTTTCTTCCATATAATTCTTTAGTCCAAATACATGTCCAAATACTTAAAGCGCTGATTCTGTAAAATTAGTTTATTATTGAGCAACATAAGTTCGCAAGTACTGCTTCTTCGGACAAATGTCACGATCACTGATGTACTCCAATTAACCTTAATACGCCGTTTTTTGTCCACGTTTTTATCTGTGGATGCTTTTGGAGATTTTGAAATGCTGCATTAAAATCAGTAAATAATAAAAGTATCATCCGTAAAGAAAAAATGCAAAAATAGTTTAATCGCAGACAGGAAACAACGTTTTGTAAAAATTTCCGTACCTTATAAGAAATAGGTACGATTTTAGTGCTTCATAATAGTCCAGGGTAGCTCGCTATTAATTTTAAATAACAGTCCCTGAGGCCAGATCTTATCAAAGACTTGTACGATATCGTGGAAAACAGTCAAACAATAGCATTTGCTAAATTTTGGTAAATGTCACTCGATTCATTTATTTAATTGCAGCATAGTTATCCCAAAAGTGGAACTAATAGTTAGCTATAAGATGGTCATCTATGAGTATTGGTCGTAGTTTCTGTGATAGGATTTTTTTAAAAACTCTTAATAAATTTGGCGGTAGACTAATAGGTATACAGAAAAAAAAAACATTTGCTGTTGGTTTGCTACGGTTGAGCATTAGTATAATTGTGGCAACTCTCTACTGTTCCAAAAAATACCTTGGTCTTAATGCAGCATTTATTCAATAAGTAAGAAATTTAAATTTTTTGAGAAACTCGATACTTTGGCAGACTACCACAAGTTAATTCTACTATGGATACCAAGGCACTGTGAAATTGCAGGCAACGAAAAAGCTGATAAATCAGCAAATCAAGAATTATCAACTGCATATGTAAAGTTTGAACTAGATCTGAATGTATCTAAAAGTACAACATAAAGCCGGGTGAGAAAATAAATAAAATAACATAAAAGTGCTGAAAAATGGACCAAGATAAGGACATGGTAAAACATTTATAAAAGTGCCATCTCGTAAACGAACTAAAAAACTGTTAGTACAAAGCAAGAATCACCAACGAACTATTATGGCTTTCCTCAGAGGACACTTTAACAAGCTGAGAGTTGTAGGGAAACAGAGACAGCCATCTATAGCAAGTGTGAGGTTTTAGTTCACAGAAGGGAGGCTATTTATGGAGAAACAATAATAGATCCAAAAGAATACAAAGCAACTATTCAATAAGGGTCTTGTGCAGAGGATACTGAAAGAAATACTATAAAAAATAAAAAGCAAAAATAAGTCCGTGATGAATTAGTGATAAGATTGTTACCAATTGTAAATTTTTGCAAAAGATCGCGGAGTAGAAGCACCTGGAGCAGCCAATTGAAAAAAAGTATTCATGGAGGACGTGAAACATATGGCAAACAGAAATAGTATCGAGTTTAGCATCATCACTACCGAGGCGGAAGAGAATAAAATATACCTTATCCAATGCTTAATAGATAGTTTACCAAGGCTAAACTAAGATGCACAGCAAAGAAAACTAGTTAACTGCAGCACGATGTTTTAATGTAAACTTGAGGCTATTCATAAGTGCATAAGCTACATAGAATACAAAGCGGATCTTATATTCAGATGCACAGTTACTTCGAAAACCCTGAAATAAATAAGAGCGTTTATCGAGTTGCAGATAGAGGTGTAGCAACTAGTCATAAGAGATTATACTGGATGAAAGCTCACCAGGGACTACAAGCGCGCAGATGAGCTTGCCAAAGGGACGGCTGCTGCAGAAGAAACACTGGTGCAGTCTAATGCTATACTGAAAAATCTGGCCAAAACAAAAATTAGGGATAGGACACAGACCAGATGAAAAGAAAGGTGACAGACATACTGCACAAATGATTACGGAACACGGCAACTTTTGCACGTATCTGAGACTAATTGGGAAGCTGCGGCCAAAAGAACGACTATTGGAGTGCTGAGATGAGGGCACCGTTATACATACCTTTCTGAGCCGCCCGATCGAGCAAGAAACCCAAAGGAAAGCAGAAATTATTTTAGAAAATATTACAATAACCATAGACGCTCAAAGATGTATCTGAGCTGGTAAAGTTTTTGCATCTCGGGCTGAGAAGCTAGGCGCAGGGAAGGGTTGGGGTGAGGCAATTGCGCACACGCATCAAAGCTACAACTTAAAATTGCAGCCCATTCGAGACTAGCATAAAAGACAAAGACTAAGAATTGCAGGTTTGCGAGTGGTAGTATGCGGATAGTAAACTTGATTGAGACAGCGGGACTCATAAGAGCGGTCTTGCAAGCAGAGAACTACCTGTAGAGGCTGCACAAAAGCGGAAGACTCAAAATAATATACTTCAAGTGCACTCTAAAGTTAAAATAACATAAATTAGTATTAGGGTAGAATTGTAAACGTTGAGGGACCAAGAGCAGCTTGGTGTTTGAGGTCACTTGCTCTGACTAAGGTTTTTTCCGTGATTTTCCCCGAGTCCCGCACCAAAATGCAGGTAAAACAAATATTGTCAAAGATAAAATCTAAAGAACTTGCTAGAAAAAGGCCGGTGTAGTACTGAAAGGTAATTTACTGGTTGATTTGTATTTAACTCAATAAATGTATAAACTCATTAGTGTGGTGATTAGTTTCTACATTATAGTGATGGGTGGAATTATATTGCCCATTTGCGCGAGTACGGTGTTTAGCATGCTTTTAAATTCGAATAACTCACTTGTTTCGTTGCAGATGTTTGCTAACTCTGTATTTCCCCAGAATTAAGTCGCTTGTTGCTTTTGTTAGTTAAACCAGATACGTTGAACTTTGACAAGTTGGCATAATCTGTTTGGTTTTTAGCAGGGAAAACATCCATTGCTGTAATTCTTTATAAACAAGACATCCTTTACAGTTTGTAGGATGGTTACCACAGTCATTCACACATTTAGCATCGCATGTTCTTTCTTTTTCCGTGCATTTATTACATCGTGAGCTTTTGTTGCACAAGTTCTTGGTATGGCCAAACTTTTGACATTTCGTACATATAGGTAACTTGCGTTTTGGCTGTGAAAATTTCAATATTACACTTTATTATGCCATATATATACTTAGGACTACTATAAAGTTTCTATGTAAGTTGATAAGTGTGAGTCTTTAGCTTTTTTTAGAGATTTTTAGTAAAATCTTGGCCTTATTATTTATAGTATATATTTTTGCTACAGATTCTAGCAGTTGTATTTGCAGTTTTAGGGTTTTAACACTAGACATAAATAATGGAGGTTGTTTAAGTACCCTTATTTATAACTCTTTATGTTGCTTCTGTTATCTTGTTCTCCACAATCATCTAATAGCGAAAATCAATTTGTGAGACTTAACCAATATTTGGATGGTTGTGTTTGCTTAGATTGGTTTTACCTTATATTATTATTATCCTTATATCCTTGTTTTTTATTGTTAACCATTTTCCAAATAGAGTCCGGAGTAAATCGAGTTGTTAACAGATATGACACTGTATTATTTGAAGTGGCATTTGATGTTGGTGTCTGTACAATATCATTTAAATTTTGCTTGTTCATTGTTTACTGGTGCATACTAAGAACTCTGTACATACTGTAGCTGGTAGTTAAAGAATTGAGAAGCACCTTTTATGAAGTTGAAGTGATTTTGAGAAAAAAACATTGTCATTGTTTATAAAGATTGCTTGGTTACTAATAAGGTCGGAAACTTAATGGTCGGGCGAGTTCGAGTCTTGCTAGAAATTCATGAGTGCATGTGACGTAGTACTTAAGACTGAAACTTAGTAGGCACAATAAACTCTTGTGGCTGCAGGTCAGTAAGTGCTCGTAACAAAAAACACTGCTATAATAAATATTGCTTTAGTAAGTAGGAGTTTAGTTTAGTTAGTAAGAGAAAGAAGACAACTAGTTAGTGAAAATAAAAGAAATACAACAGAATACGACAACTTATGTAAGACTATTAGACGAAAAATCAAAGAAAACAGAATCAAAAGACAAGAAGAGAAAATAAATAAAATAATTCAGCAAAATGTAGCATTGAAGGTACTACGACCAACATTCGGGAAAAAACAAATATGTGCATTACGAAACAGAAATGGGGACATAATAAGAGATAAAGATGAAATACTAAAAATAGTACAGGAATTCTATAAAGAACTATATGAATCGAAAGTAATAAGAATCGAAAACACCCAAGAAACCCGTAAAGAAACTGCCAAAATCCAAAATGTTGGTTCTGAAGAATTGCCCGATATAGAAGAATACGAACTAGAGAACGCACTAAAGCAAATGAAAGCAAATAAATCACCTGGGAAAGACGGCGTTGTAATAGAACTGATCAAATGGGGTGGACAAAAATTAAAACGAAAAATAGTAAATATGCTAAACAAATGTCTGATCCAAGCAGCTATACCGTAAGATTGGAACGATTCCATTGTCATTCTTCTACACAAAAAAGGAGATCACACGCGATTAGAGAATTACAGACCGATAAGTTTGTTATCAGTATTATACAAGCTAATGACAAAAATAATAACAAATCGATTAACCATCAAACTGGACGCATACCAATCAGAAACTCAAGCCGGATTTAGAAAAGGCTATGGAACCAGAGATCACCTATTTACAATGAAACTATTAATTGAAAAAACCAATGAATATAACATACCTCTTTACCTGGCTTTCATAGACTTTGAAAAGGCCTTCGACTCGGTAGAAACGTGGGCAATTACAGAAGCACTTAAAAACGGTGGAATTGGCCAAAGATACATAAATCTTTTGAACAACATCAGCAATAAAACTACTGCTACCTACAAATTACACGATGAAACAAAACCGGTTGAGTTAAAACGCGGGGTTCGGCAAGGCGATTGTCTGTCTCCTAAACTGTTCACGCTAGTGTTAGAAGATATGTTTCGAAAAATTAAATGGGAAAACTATGGGATAAACATAAATGGCAGAAAAATAAACCACCTACTGTATGCAGATAATATCGTTATCATTGCTACGAACCAAAACGACCTACAGTATATGGTACAAGACTTAAAACAACAAGCAGAAAAGATCGATCTGAAAATGAATTTAAACAAAACAAAAACAATTATGCCAGAACATCAGGACATAGACGAAACATTAAAAGTTGGAAATGTAACGATTGAAAATGTTAGTGAATACATATACTTAGGACAAACACTCAGGATTGACCGTGACAGCCAAATAACAGAAATCAAAAGAAGATGTCGATTAGCATGGATAGCCTATGGTAAACTTAGTTTTATTTTGAACTCCAAAAATATTGCCCAACATCTTAAGACGAAAGTTTTTGATAAATGCATCTTACCTGTAATGACCTATGGAAGCGAAAACTGGACCCTAACAAAAACCCACTTGCACAAATTAACAACCACTCAAAGAGCAATGGAACGAAAATGCTAGGCATATCACTACGTGACAGAAAACTAATGTATGGATTAGGGAGAAAACAAAAGTGACAAATGTTATTGAAGCAATAGCAAATCTGAAATGGAGTTGGGCCGGACACCTTGCCAGAACACAAGAAACTAGATGGACAAAAACAATGCTTCAGTGGCGGCCGTGGGAATATAGAAGAAACAGAGGAAGACCACCCAATAGATGGTACAACGATATAAAAAAAAGCCGGATTGAAATGCATACAGGAAGCTCAAAATAGGACCAAGTGGAAGTCAATGAAGGTGGCCTTCGTCCAGTTATGGACCGAAACGGGCTAAGAAGAAGAAGAAGAAGAAGAAATAGGAACTACATATATTTACATCACTTACTTAGTCAAAGAGATATTTCTGTCAATAAAAATTGGCAGCTACATTCTCATTAATTAATTATTGATGATATTTGGCTTTATTCGAAAAGGGTATCAGTATGTTTTTATAGATAATTGCATAAAAATTCCTAAGAATACCAAAGATATTCAACTTTTGCGATACTGAAAGAATAATACGTAATTAGTTCAGTTAAAATTTTGTTACACAGTACTTCTTCTTGTCAGCCAAGATTTACGAAATTTAAGTCAAGTTTGAAGTAATATCAAATAGTTTTGGCCTTAAAGTTGGTATATATAAAAAATTTCTTATCGTAGTATTTTGAGGTAACTTTGAGAAGTTGAATAAAAGTATTATAATATGTGAGCACATAAAACATGATCAAAAACTGATAATCTCTATTCCAACTCAATTATCTGTAGTATTCGTTCCATACATTAAAAATAAAATTCAAGTAAGAAATTTACAAACAATTAGCTTGATAAAAATTGATGTCTAAGTGTTTCCTAAATAATTGCGCAAGAATGGGTTTTTGCAGAAGTATATAATTCTTGTAAAATAATATGAATTTGTTGCTACAAATTATAATATTTAAAATCAGTTATTGCAAAACACTTACCTCCAACAGTATCTCTACTTCTGCGAAATATTTCCATTAATATAGCTCCGTAACAGTAAATGATGACAATGAGCGGAAACGCGTACATCACCAGCATGCCGAACAGGGTGTATGTGAGTTCGTGGGTATACGACGGAAAAACGTTGTAGGTTATGCACTGCTCATACCATGTCACGTTGGGGTGTGCTTCTACGTGGAACACCAGCATCTGTGAATAAACTGCGTTATAATGCCTAAAGTTGCTCGGTCCGGTGGGGCTTCCTGCTACATATTTTTACCTGTGGCATGCTGCAAACTGTGGATCCCAACCAAGCTGCTGTCAGCATAACTTTTCCCCTTCTGTCTACGCCAGTTAAATGTAGGGGTTTCAGCACCGCGTAGTATCTGAAAACAAAAATCCGATCTAAATAGTACAATAAAATTGGATTAAAATTTGCGTTAGATGTTCTTACATGTCGAGTTTGAATTTGTGGAATATACACAAAATGTAAAGTCAAATATTGGCTTAAAATACAAGAGGTTAAAGCAAATTAAATTATTGTTACTTACTGAATAATGTAATTTATTCAATCAAGTGTACTATAGGGTTTGGAATAACTCACTACACTAATGAATAGCATACGAACGAAAACGTTAGACTCGCAATCTGTTTTATGTTGCCTGTCTGCTTAGCTCATACTAACTATTTATTTGTTCGTTTTTTATGTGTATATTTGATAATTCAAATACAAAATAATTTATAGGTAAGAAAATAATTTTCATTGCTGTAATAAAGTCAGTACATATAAATACCTATAAAATGCATTTATTAAGCAGGACTGTGGACCGGTATTAGTTCATAACAAAAATTCGCTATTTTTTAAAAAGATTTATGATGTACTGGCAATTACAGATGACATTTTAAACTGTTATTAGCTACAGTATTATTTATTACTGCGTGTATTGTTGTTTCAATTATATAGATAAATCATACTGCGATTTAAAATTTTGATATTTCCATATTACTTATATTTTATTATTTTAATGAAAGTTGTTTGTTATTTTATTAGCAGCTATTTAGATAATATCAAGACAAATTCAAATGTAATAAACAATTAAATTAATTCCATAGGATAAGATTAAATTTTCTCCGTAAATTATGATTCACAGATATGTCATTAATGGACACTAGATCTACCGAAGACGAATAAATCTGTGGGGGAATGGCACAGGAGCTTTAGCTCTCTGCTTTCGACATGTCATCCAACTAATTGGAAACTAAGGATCAAAGTTTAAATATGTTAACAGTCAACCAATACATGGCTGGCCAACAACCTCCGTCTGGGCGCAAGTCGTACAGGGACGCTGCCCAGTGAATAAAAACAGTCCTCTCGGACTACGAGAATAGAGATCTCGATGACTACTTAACAGGTATTGATCACAATTTTGATCTTCAGGCTAATTATTAAGCTTAAGATCAGTCTTCTGTTTTTTATACGTTTTTAAACTGTTATACATTTGAGTACTTTTGTCATATTGTTTTTGTACTTTTCGTTATTTTAAAAGTGCCAACTGTAGTTGTAATTCACGAATTAATATTAGAAGTGTTGGATATTTATACTTTATACAACTATTATGCTGATCAAGCTTCTTATTAATCATATTGTTATAGTTTAAATAAACATTTAAAACCAGCGATAGGAACAGAAAGAAAGATTCAAAGTGTTGTGTGGCAGTTCAAGGACGTAAAAACATTATGAATTTGTAGTTCTAGTTTTTGGTCCAACGTAGGCTTATAACAAAATCTACAGATGACTAATTATTTTCATTCAAACGAATATTATGTAAGAAGATTGTAAAGATTTCAACACTACATAATTTATTACGAAAAGTGTAATAATTCACTGTATAACTGAATGTCCATATTTCCATAAGCGGTAGTGTCAATAGGTTTCCACTATCACAAAAAATTTATAATATTAGCATTTACGGAAGGGCAGCTGTAGTGACACGTCAATTTAGAATCGTTCTCTTTAAAATAATCTTAAACTAATTAACATTGTTAACAATTTTGATCTTCAGGCTAATTATTAAGCTTAAGACCAGTCTCCTGTCTTTTATACAGTTTTTAAACTGTTATACATTTGAGTACTTTTGTTATATTGTTTTTGTACTTTTCGTTGTTTTAAAAGTGCCAACTGTAGTTGTAATACACAATTAATATTAAAAGTGTTGGATTTTTATACTTTATACAACTATTATACTGATCAAGCTTACTATTAATCATATTAATATACAGTTTATTAAACTCTTGATTTACATTGTTGTTTGTACAGTTAGCGGTGCGATACTTTTTATACTTTTTGTCATTATGTAAGTATTCAAAGTATTTATTTTTAAAATTAAAAAAGGGTTATTTTTTAAGAATCTATACATTTTATCCTACTGATTAAGTTTACATTACATATCTTTGTTACTAGTGCAAATTAATTATTGGCTCCTCTGTATTATGAAACTGTAGCTTTGTTAGCACTATGTTGTTTTCATTTTATTTATTGGAGCTAAAGGCAACCTAATTCACTATTATTTAATTTTCTCAAAATTTAAGATGCAATGAAAATATCTGCCAATATAAAAAATGTTAAGTTGTTTTAATGTGAAAATAAAATTATAATTATAATTATATATACAATAAATATACTTATCTGTAAATCGCCATTCGGCATAATAGCCATTCGTCATAACAACTTTTGTCGTCAATGCTTTCGTCATGTTGGTTTTCGGCGTCGTGTCCTGATACCACCGATCACAAACTGCGTGGAAAACGGTAAAAAATAAGAAACGAAGCATAACTAATAGTACAGACTAAAATATAAAACCGTTAAAACAATCGAAAGTAAAAACTACGGGTTATACAGATTTGAGACATTATCAGAGAATGACGCATCTAGTGAAAAGGATGCAACAGAAAAATTCTCAACCGCTACCTATATTTGTGGCAGACGTTAAATATAGTACACCGCTAACACAATTGTTAAATGAAATTGCTGGAAAGAAGTACGAAATTAAAAATCTTCAAAACAATCAAGTTAAGGTCCAAGCCGAAACTCTTGAATTATAATCTAGTATAATAAAAGTGCCAAAAGAAAGGAAAACAGGATTTCACAATTTATAAACTCAAGCAAGATCGCAATTTTAAAGTAATACTGCGGGGAATACACTAATTAAATGACACAGAAAAAACCAAAAAAAGTATCGAAGAGCATGGACATAAAGTAAGAAATAAGAGTAACATAAAACAAAGAGATACCAAAAAGCAGCTACTATTATTCTTCGTAGCACTCTCATTGGATAATACCATTAATAAAGAAATATACAGCATAAAGCACTTAGCGCATACAAAAATAACAATTGAACCTTCACACCATAAAACAGAACTACCAAAATGTACAAAATGCCAGAGGTATGGCAACACAAAAGCTTTTGCAGCAGATGCACTCGTTGCTTTAAGTGCCCAGATAATCATTTAACTGCAAACTGCCAAAGAAAAAAAAGAATCAAAAGTGTAAAATGAGTAAATTGTGAAAAAAATTACCCAGACAACTTCAAGAAACAGGAACATCATAAACCCAAATACTCAGAGGAAATAACCGAATTAAAAGTAACCAACTCTTTAACAATAAATAAAAAAAATAATAAAAATGCATATTAAACAGATAACTTCAATGTATTTAAAAACATGATGGCACGCTTTATGGAACAAATGAGTACTATGCACAATTTTATAACCACAGTTATCTCAATAATTACATAATAGCTCAATATATATTAAGAATTGCCGAATGGAACGCTAATGCACTTTATAAACATAGGAATAAAATAAAAACATTTACAATAAACTAGATACAGTATTAATATTTGAAGCTCATTTTACTGACCATTTCTACTTAAAAATAAATAATTTTTCCATATATAGTACTAAACACCCTGACGGCACTTCTCATGCAGGCACTGCACTTATATTACGAAACTAGATTAAACATACACAACTGCCTAAATACAAGTACAATCATATACAAACTATAAGTGTTAACGTAGAAGACTCGCTAGGAACCTTAACAATTACAGCTGTTTATTACCGTAAATCCCATAAATCAAAATCAAATTAATCGCTTTTTCAATACTCTTGGAAGCCAACCTATTGCACCAAAGGACTATAATACGAAGCCTCACCACTGGGGATCTAGAGTGATAACACTCAAACGGAGAGAACTGCTAAAAACAATGGTCAACAACTGGTCAACCAACCTACTGTCCCACAAATACCAATAAACTATCAGATCTACTTAATTTATGTGCAGTAAAAGGCAATTTCAAAATTATCTTAAAATAAAATCAAAATTAGATTTATCGTCGGATTCATTTTGTAATTACGCTCAAGTACTTAGTTACTCCAAACCTCTAACGCTACGCAATAAGAAGACTAACTGGGAAGAATTCCGAAGAGTGTTGTATGAAAGAAACATACTCAAAGTGCCTCTTAAAACTAAACATGGTATTTTAATATCAATTGAACACCTAACTAAAGCAATGTCTATTTCATCACAACCTAAAGACCGAGAAGATTTTTCTATATTAGTAAAACAAAAAGCTGAAACTCGTAAGAAGAGAGCAAAACTCAAAGGCACTAGGTGATAAAACGGTACTCAATGCAGTAAACAGGACATATGAATACACTATTGAACAATATAAAACAGTAAGATATCCAAGACTATTTTAGTACTTTGTCTCCCACGGAAGCAACGCATTATTTGCTCTGGAGAGTAACCAGAAAACTTAAGCAACTACACCAGATATTCCTCCATTTGGATCACTAAATGGTACCTAGAGAAAAGGCAAATAAGGAAAGGCAAATGTATTTGCCAATCATTTTAAATTATTTACACCATATCCATCTGAAATTACTCAGAAAAAGGGAAATTTATCCATAAATATCTCGGCGTCCCTTTCCAAATGGCACTATCTATTTGGGAGATACGAAAAAATAAAGTAAAACAAACAATACTCACTGAATTAAATACCAAACACTCACTCGGATATGATCTAATAACTGGGGAAATCTTAAAACACCTGTCAGAAACCTGCGTGAAAATAATCGCATACATGTTCAATGCTATATCAAAAACAGAATTTTTTTCTGACTACTGGAAAACTCGCACAAAGAGTATCAATTCTAAAACCTAAAAAAACCCTTGAGGAAGCATCTTCTTCCCTTTCTGTCATGTTTAAAGTGTTCGAAAAATATTCCTATAAAGATTAAAACCCTCTTACAAGATAAATACTAGAACATCTATTTAGATTTAGAGAGCGACATACCACTATAGACCAGATGCACGAATTAATTGATCAAATTCATCGAGATCAAGAAAACAAAAATATTATTCTGCTTGTTTTTTAAATATTACGCAAGCGTTTAACAAGGTATGGCACGAGAGATTACTGTTCAAAATAAAAACTAATCTAGCCCATACTTAATACACAGTTTTACATTCGTACTTGTCAAACAAAAAATTTCTTGTAAAGATAAAAGGTAAATACACGTCACTTTATTCAATCAGTTCAGGGGTGCCTCAAGGAACGTTGTGTTTGCTACATACTTTTGATCTTCTAACTGCAAATTTGATGGTAACAGCCACATGTGCTGATGATACACGTATTTTGGCATCTCACAACAACCCAGACATAGCGTCACGTTATCTTCAACACCACTTCAATTAAATCCAAACCTGGTTTAAAAAGTAGTGCATCGGAGCAAAGGAGATCAAATTAAGACACATAACCTTTACCTTACGTAAGGAGACTTATCATGCACTACACAACCAACAGCTATCAATACATCCATCTAGATCGACGACTTACATACAGAAAACATATATAAACCAAAAGAAAACAGCTAGATACCAAGTTCTGCAAGACGTACTGGTTAATGAGTCGCCGGTCACGATTATCTATAGAATACAAAGTACTACTTTATAAAGCAGTACTTAAGCCAATGTGGACCTATGGGCTACACCTGTGGAGGTGTAAAATTAACTTAACAGTACTACAGCGTTACCAATCAAACGTACTGCGTGCTATAATAGATACTCTATGATATGTGGTAAAAGAACTCATCCATCAAGATCTACAAATACCTACTATCGCAAAGGAAATTACTAAACGCAATATACGATATCTGTAGAGCCGTGGTGGCTTAGTGCATAGATCGCTAGACTACGAAACCAAGAGTTGCGGGTTCGAATTCCGCTCTCTCCAATTCGATCACTGGCATTTTTACGCCCCAGCTCGACTCAGGCTGCAATAAATGAGTACCTGAAGGTCAAACTCTGGGGTAATAATAGGCGGTCGGTACGTAGCGCTAGCCACGTTACTACCCTTGTGTACCGTAGGCTCTAGATTGTAGCAGATCTGTCCTGTTACGACCCCAAAGGGTCTTCAAGGCCTGTTACGGGGAACTATTATTATAACATACGATATCAGATAGGTTTTTTTATCCTAATACCGCAGCTGTGGAACTGCTACATAATAACAATGAAACACGTAGATTGAAACGTATTAATCCAAAGAACCTGCCAAACAGATTTATTCAGGTTAGTTCTAGTTCTATATTACAATTATAACTTTACTTTTGTTATATTACTGTAGCACCACTGAGTACTACCGTACACGTTAGGTATTTGTGTTAGTGTTGCTTATTATTAATCAATAGATAATTTACTGAATATCTGGTTAGATTGAGACAGATTGTAAGTAATAAAAAAACGTAAAATAAAAAAACATTCAAAATTTGTAAACACTAAAAAAGTAAAAGCCAGTTAGTTGGCCTTTTAAGAGACATATTGCAATTATGTTCTTTGATTATAGCCAGCAAAATTTTGCAGTTCGGTTACCAAGAAATTGTTTAGCATCTCCGCACAACGCACTGAAGTTACTGTTAACGTGTAGCCCCGTTTGTCTTCAAAGAAGTACGAGCCGATTATTCCTTGCGCTTACATTGCCGCCTATACAGTTTGGTGAATGAAGGAGTTTCTCATGCTTGCATTGTGGGTTCGTAACGCTCCAGTAACGCCAGTTCTCTTTGTTAATGTGGATATTGAGATGAAAATGTATCTCATCCGAAAACAAAATGTTATCGAATAAATTAAAATGTTCAATTAACGAATTGAAGCCTCTGACTGGCATCTTTAGACTTTTGCATCAATTGAACTTCGTAAGGCTGGAACACACAAATCTTTGCATAGGATGTAATGTAGTGATCTAAGTACATTCAAAAACATTTTTTCTCTTACGAACAGATAGATCAAGAGTCTCGTAAACGAACTCTCATATGCCCTTTACGTTTTCGTCAGTTCTTGATGACGTTGGTTGTCTCGATTTAGATTTGACCATAGTTGAATCGTTTTCTTCGAACTTACGCACCCATTTTCTGATGAGAGAAAGACTTGACGCTTGATTTATGTTGTAAACTGACCGATCTTTTTTATCGTTTCTAGACAGTTTATTGTCCTTACTACTTCTTAGTTATATATCAGTTGTATAAGTGAGTTTACTAAGGAACCTCAAAGGGTGTTACCTCACCTGAAATGTATTTCCTAGCATAGTTCACTGATTTGCTTATTGCTACCGTAACAGATTGTAAATAAATATCTTAAACAACAAAAAAAATGTGTTATGCAAATTATGATAATTACTGAGCTTTCTCCGTGCAATAATTGCGAATCACTATTTATGTAAAATTTTCGCACAACAGTCACGGTTCGCTCCACAGTGACCGCATTTTCGAAAGCCACACTACCGATTAATATGCAGCCAACGCCCCTCTAGTTTGTTGCACTTACACAGTCAAATCAAAGTTTTTTTTAGAAATATCTGTATTTATTTTGTTACAATCTTTACAAACATATGTTTTTCTTAAGAATATTACATCTCTGACAAGAATTACTTTTTGTTATTTTTTTGACTTCCAAAAAGCTATTGACGGGCGCAACCATGAGATGCATGAAGATTGCGCGTTTCTTGATTAGAATAAGGATAAGTTCTCTGATTTAGAGGTAGTAATGAAAAACTTTGAAGACTTAGCAACATTAACAGTTTTAACTCTTCCGATTGTATTGACAACAGTTTTCGAGGGATATAGTTGCATAACATTTTTATTATTGTGAGAATGATAAGTGTCTTTTCTTTTTAAAAAATTGTCAAAGTTAAAGATTGAAACTGTATAAACTATCTTCTATAAAATGCAAACGCTTCTATAGTTCTTTTTTGACTGGCTATCCACGCTATTGGGTGTTGGCGACCATATTTCTGAATGTTTCTTTATCTCCTACCATGTTGACTAGCTTTCCTATTGTTCTGAGTCTAGTTAATTGTCTTATATTTTTTGCCCATTACAGTTGTTTCCTTCCTATTCATCTCTTTCCTTTTATTTTTCTTCTAAGATTAATTGAAGTATCCCATACTTTTTATTTTTAACGATATGTCTCAGAAAGGCAATTTTCATTTGTTTAATTATAGTGAACAGTTTTTGGTCTTTATGCATTCTTCTTAGCATTTCCTCGTTAGTCGTTTCTTCAGTTCAGGATAGTCTCAACAAGCGTCTGTAAATTCACATCTCGAAAGCTTCGATTTTATTAATTGTGCTAATTTTCATTGTCTACGAGTCTAGTCCATATAGCACTACAGACCATACCTGGCATTTTGTATAACGCATGCGAAGTGGGAGACGGATAATTGTTTTTCAAAAATTTTTCATACTTCATAAACGTTGCGCGCGGCATTTTAATTGTTTTTAATTTTTTTTTTGGTTCTAATGCATTTAGCCTAGACATATTTAATGGGTTACTCTTTTAATTTGTTGATTTCCTATTTAGATAGCGATTTAGATAGCGTTAGTGTACGGTTGTTTTTTCCTGCTGACAATCATGAATTTGGTCTTTTTTGCATTTGTCTAGTCCATAACTTTTACTGCTCTCATTCAATTGTGTACATATCTGCTGTAATTCTTCGATATTTTTGGCAATCTGTATTGCATATCTAACATTCGATATTGGCACCCTGTTTACTTTATACCCATCTGTTGTTCTTTAAGGGCTTTGTTAAATATGGCTTCCAACTACAGATTAAATAATAGTGGGAACAGTATACATCCCTCTCGTATTGCTCTCTGAATACCGACGTCATCTGTGTTAATATTTTGAGTTGTTATATATGCTGTCTGATCCAGTATAAGTTTGCAATACATCTAATATCTTTTGTCTACGCCCGTGTTTCTCAAAATATTCATACACTTCTTATATTGAACGCGATCAAACGCTTTTTCGTAGTTTATAAAACAAAGAACACGTCTTTGCTTATGTCTCGACAATTTTGTACCAGCACCTGTATCCTCAAGAGTGCTCCTCGAGTTCCCATCCCTGACCTAAAGCCAAACTGATTGGGTTTTATATTACGCTCGAATTTAGAATAAATTCTCTTATGTAATATATTTACAAATATTTTGAGGGTATGGTTCCTTAAGCTTATTAGTTTGTGGTCATTGCAATTTTTCTTTTTTGGCAGAGAAATAAATATGGACCTTAATCAGATTTTAGGAAGGCATCCTGTGTCATATATATTATTAAACGTTATAGTTACGATATCGATATTGTCTTTGTCAATCAGTTTTATAATTTCTGCCGGTAAACTATTTGGTCTACTGCCTTATCATTTTGGCTTCTTTTACCGCCTTTCTAATTTTATAAACCGTTATTGGTGGTCCTGATAGTGCTGGTGTTGCAAAAGCTTCGTTAAAATCTCGTCGCGAGTCGTCAGCAAACAACTCATTTACGTAATTTTTTCAGAGCTCTTTTATCTTTATCTTCTATCATTATAACATTCCTACCGTTCAATAATATTAGCGATTGTTATGTTTTATATACACCAACTACTTCTTTTAGCTTTTTATGTTCTAGGGTATAAGCAGATGTAATTTTTTAATCTCTTTGCATTCTTTCTTTATCTATTTTCTTTCGGCTTTTATAATTTTACCCTAATTGGCGTGTTCAATCTTTTATATTCTATTTTTATTTATATTTTTGTGTTTCCGTCATTGCAGTATTAATTCTAGGATTACGGCAGTCATTCATCTTTTTTATATTATGTTTTGTGATACCCTAATTCTTCTTTTGTAACGTTTTGTATTTTGTCTTCAGTTTTGTTCTAATTTCTTCTTTTCTACTTTATCGGTGTCCAGTTCTTTTGTTTTGGTGTGGCTAGTTGTTACGGCAATTTTCAGTTTTAATCTTGCTTGTAGAAGAACAGCCAGTATCCGAATATGTGAGAGCTCTTATTATTGATGTTCTAAATCTCTTGTTTATGAGAATGAAGTCGATTTGGTTTCGTACGATGTTTTCATAATGGACGTCTACGTGTACAATCTTCCTGGTGGTAAGGTGAACCAAGTGTTTGTCATTTTAAATTGTTTCTGTTGATAGAATTGTATGTCTGTCTACTCTTCTATTCCTTTTTTCTAAACCTTCTGCTATTTCTTCTTTACCTACTTTAGCTTTGAAATTACCTTTTATGAGGTTTAATTCATGTACTTTGGTATATTTTAGTAGTTGTTTAATGTCGCCGTAAAAAGCTTCTACTTCTTCGTCTAGCTTGTTGAAAGATAGGGGTATATACCTGGATTATATTTATATTAATTAGTTTTGCTTGGACTTTAGTAGCATTACTCTATCAGAGTAAGGTATAAATTCTGAGACACTTTTATTTATATGTTTTTCAACAGTAACCCTAACTCCGTGTCTATGATGTTCATCGGTTCTAGAATAATACAGGGTTGCACCATTAATAGTGTTACATTTGCCAGAGTCGAGCCAGCGTGCTTTATATACTCCTAGAATTGATATTTAACAGTATTGGCCAATTTTCCTGCTTAAAATAGGCTGCGGACATTTTAAGAATCATTATTTATACGGTTTTTGCAGGTATTTATTTAAGATCATTCCTTTCAGAGTTTAGAACGGAGATTATATTTACTTCTGGAACATTTTTAATTGAACGTAGTCATTATATGGTTCTATTGGGAAAATAATGGAGATGGTTTTCCGTTGTGTTTCTTAATGGTGTAGGATGGGAAAAGGATGTAGAAAAGAAGATATAGAGATGGAAGAAAAAAGCGGGTTGGACCTGATTTCTTGTGGAAGATGGGGGATACGAGCAAAACCAGTAGCTGGCGTAAGGGCAGGATTCGCCAAATCCTGTAGTAGCCTATTCTCTACTCTAAGAAGAGTGTTACCCGCTACATATGCTTCTATAGTTAGATAAATTAAAAATTATCCGTAAACAAAGCTACTTGAAAAAAACAATATAAGTATTGTAGGACGAACTTTGCAGAGCCCTTTTTTATTATTAAAGAAATTTAGAAGGCATATCTCGTCTTGGAAAATAGGCGAAAAAACGTTATTAGTCACGCTGACTAAGCACACTAAAGTCATTGTCGGAAGCTACTTTTGAAGTAAAACTTAAAAAACTGTTAACGTCTGATGTCATCATAGTTGTAACTATTCTCCGACTTTATTTATATTTAAAAAAACATATGTTACTATTCATTAACCTTCCAAATGATGTCTTAAAGAAAAATTATCGGTCTTATTATCGGTGAAAACACTACTTATTTTTCTGGTTATAATTGTAGCATATTGAAAATAAAAAGATAAGATAATATTATTACAAAATGCTAGAGACCATAGGAAATTGTCAATATATTGTCATCTCATCTTAGGGGTAGCTACAACTCTAAAATGACGTTAAAATTTGAATTTTTAATAAAGCATTTTAATGACATAAATAATAGATTAATGAATAATTTAACTTTTTTTAGATTTAATTTATTCTAATAGTGGATCCATCAACGCTATGCTCCATTGCTCGCATCAGAGATATGTTTAAAACAGATAGATCTGTGTATAACGTTCAGGATGACTATGGTTATCTACCAGCCCCATAAAAAACAATTGTTGAAAATCCTCCTCTGATCTCTAGAAAAATCTGTACTATCAATGTAATGTGAGACAAAAATCTCAAAAAAATTCCATTGGAGGTGTTACATTCCAACATTATTCTGTGCCCTAAGTAAAGATTACTTTTATCGGTGTGGATGGTATTTGAGCAAGTGCGCGTAAGATATATTATATCTATTAAAAATTATCTGGTGTTTGCCTCTAAGTTAAATGTCTTACTTGATAGACACCATTGCACCAATTAGACTTTTAAAAATCCGCATGTCATTATGACCCAACGTTTGAACTTACCAATAATTGCAGTGTAATGTGAGATATTATTAATAAGCATTCTGGCATCAATGTTAATTATACTTTTAAATCAACTACATACATAAGCCCCGGATCAAATATATCACACTGTAAGGAACAAGCGATTCAGTTACGATCTTAATGATGTATAAATAGAAATGTAGAGCAACATTTATATATTATTATTAACTTTCTACAGCAGAGCTTATAGTAGAAAGTTAATGAGATTATCATCCTGTCTGTCTGTCTGGCTGTGTGTCTGGAGACACTATAACTTCCATTCTATTCAACTAATTTACTTCAAACTTGGCATACACAATCTTAGGTCAGTATCTTTCATGGGATTGATTTTCAGATAAATCGGTTAACGGAAACCGGAAGCGACCGTTACGATTTCGCACCGCTGTAGAAAGTTTCCTTTACGGTTTTTAATATAATTTAAATACAGGTGAACCACATTAATTGTTACAAACAGAGTGATCCCTCTTAACATTTTTTATTATTAATTAGAGTGGTTGCAAGTTGGTTAAGATGTATTAAAATTTTGTCTTTTATTTTAACATTGAATTTTCTAGTATCTTGTACCGTGGGTACAATTAGGATTAGTGTTTGTTGGGTATATACTATGCCATGGACTAGTGCTCCGATTACATTATTTTAATATATCCTCATTCTATTTATATCTGATGTACTAGAAGTACCACATAGTGATATTTCATACTTACAAATGGATTGTAAGATGATGTATGACAAAAGTTTATTTTTCAATTAATTATTTAGAGTTCTTGCTTAGTATCTAGTTCACTTGGATAAATGTTGTACCTAGTTGGTTTTTTTTAATAAAAATATATTTGAGCTATTTCAATCTTCTATCCAGATAAAGGCTCAAGCATTTAATTAAAAATTTTGTGGTATATAAGTTCTATTTAATGTTACATTGGAACAGTTTCCAGATAAAAAATAGTTTTCCGACCTTTTTAGCCATGTTCCACTTAAGCATCTTTAGAAATCAGTGACATAATTCTCATTTAAAAAGTAATCTACGTAGGAAAAGCCTATAAGGCCATTAACTTAGTTAAGAAAGCAAAACAAAAAACAACAGTATTTTAAGTGGTTAGCAAGATAGACAAATTTTGCGAGAACGGAAAATAAAAGATTTCTATGTTCGAAACTAACGAATGCCGGTTTTTGCTATTAAAAATACTTTGCGCTTGATAAAGTTAAGGAAAATAAATACATTATCATGTGTGTAGATATAATATCTAAAACACTTGATTTGAATAGTTTTCATCAAATTTAAGGTAACGTAAAGTGTCCAACTTTATTTTGTATATGTGGTAAGAATATGCGAGAATATTCTGTCATCTGATGTTAGTTCTCTTGCGGCTGATAACCTCTTTCTTATTTCTTTTTATAAAAAATATTTACTTATCTATGAAAATAATAATTTTATTTTAGATTTTGATTCATTGATTTTCAGAACAAAAGACGTTTTTATGTACTTTACATAGTTTGTAATTTTATCAGAACGTTGAAAGGTAGGAATGTTTGAAATGAAATATGCCTCGCTCTTCTGTATCCATGCATTCTCTAATCAACTATATGGTCCCAGCACTTTTCTCTCCATTGTCACCAACTGACCATGGTGTATATATTCTGTAAATAAAACCCCTAGAACAATAAAAAAATGCAAAAATTTAATATTAGTAACTCATTGTTTAATTTTTTCTCCTAAAAATTAAATTTTTTTCTGTAGGGCTAGCGCTCATGTTAAGAACCACAGCTATGGACTTATAAATTAAAATTTAACGCTCTAAAAAAATGATAAGGTTCATAAAATTTCAAAAATTGAAAGTAACCGACAATCAGTACTAAAAAAACGGACACCACAAAAATAATCAAGAATATTTGAGGGCATTTGGAGGGGACGGGCATCTTAAGAAAAATATAATATCAGATACAGCATTTTTGTCAAATCAGGTATTACTAAATACATATTAAAAACAAACATTATCAAAAAGCACAACAAAAAATTAATTGCTCCGATGGAAAGCTTTCAAGTAATAGGAGATACGTTTTCTAGCTTAGAGGCAATTAAAAATTTAGAGCGTACGGCAGTTTTTCTAAGAAAAAAAAATTATCAACACAAAAACATCATTTACTGCAAAAACTAGGAGCGAGTCATATAATTGCGGATGAATGTGAAACTCCTTCAAAACTAGTAGAGTTTTTATACTCACGTCTACGACAGTATACGCAGTTCATCACGGTAAAAGAAAAAATCGAAACACATTACGTTAGGTGTTACTTTAAAAGGTATAACGAACACCCGCAAAGTGGTAGATTTAATTAATAAATTAGGTCACTGTTGTAGTTATAATACTGTTGAATAGCTTGAAACCAAAGCAACACACTTCATGTGTTGTAAAAATAACATTTATCCAAATGAGACCACATTATTACCCGATTTGTGCACAGCCGTCACTTTTGACAATTTAGATCGATTTATACTACAATCAGTCGATGTAAATGTTTTAAGTGGTATATTTTTACTTTTGTCACCTTAAAAAACATAAGCATTTGATATCATAGCTTCAGAATTAATTACGTATAATAGAAAACCAAAAGTCGTTGATTATTTATTGCAGTTGGATAGTAATTTGCGTTATTTTAGTGTTAGTTCCTTCGATTACTCAAAAAACATAGATTATTTTTTGGTTTTGTCACATTATCGTAATGATCAAAACGTTCCTATGTCGGTTACCTGTAATAGTAAAGTTACATCTAATAAAACCCTACAACAAAAAGTTCTGTAGCTAGGATCTATCAATATTTTACCGACAAATACATCTATTATCTATTATCTATAAAACAATACGTTAATGCTAACACATAGCTGGAAAATGTCAACAATCGTATATGCAAGTTACATACGATCTTGCGATCGCTAAAGTAACTTTTAAAATACGATAGACCAACCGAAGAGCCATTGTTTGATAAGTTGTTTACTTATATGGGTAGTTTTTGTATTATAATGGCATGCTTTAAGGCCGTTGGTAGGTTTGTTTGTTAATGACTGTGGTTCAACGCATGTCATAGTTGAAAGTACGCTGTTAGCAAGTGGTTCCGTTAATGGATTTATAAGTGGCAAGCATTTTAACAGATGCAAACGACTTCATTCGATAGTTGCTCTGGCTCTATAGACACTTTATTTTGAACAATATTTAAAAGTCGAAAATAGCTTAACAGAGTATATTAAAAAAGTTCGGGCAAAAAAAGTTTCAACTGCTACATTTGAAGATCGAAAGCTTTCAATGATTGCAGATAAATATTTGAGTACAAAAACGATACTATTAATGGTAAACCTAGCAACACAGCACAATTTTACATAACACGAACTTATAAACCAATACCTCACGTTTTTGTGCTGTTTAAATTTATTATAATTACAATATGCAATATATTTTTTGTTTTTAATTAAAATAATTATTTCCGCTGACTTTTTAAATATCACAACAATCTACTAAATGTTAAGAATACTCATCTAAATTTATGTGTTGAATTTGGAAAATGTATGCTCGGGTAAGAGCCAGCGTCGTCCCGTGATTGAGAAGCAGGCTGCGATGCTGATGCATCCGGCTTTATTTCCCGGTACTCTCTGATACCTGGCGAGTGGCTTACTCAGTCACTAAAAATAATTGAGTACCTGCGAACAATGATGCTCCGCATTAGAAATGGTGTGCGACAACGCGGCAAAGAGAACGAACATAATGAGAGCCGTAACCTCTCAGTTTACAGG
Organism: Sinelater perroti; assembly: GCA_036346155.1. NCBI lineage: Eukaryota > Metazoa > Arthropoda > Insecta > Coleoptera > Elateridae > Sinelater > Sinelater perroti. The sequence continues at coordinate 4,427,555 of JARFIY010000276.1, forward strand.
TTATTCTCCCACACAAGGAGTACCGTTTGGGTAAAAGAACTAAACCTTTTTCAAGAATATTAGTAGACCTAATTCTCTAATAGATTGTCAATGCAGATGTAACGAAAACATTGACAGCAGTGTCACATTTTACAAATTCTACATCTGCACGGCAAGAAGAGGTGCAGAAGCCATAGTTTTGGTTAACTATTATTTCTCATGGAATAAAAGAAATCGGTTCAAAAAAAGCACGAGACATTTGAAGCGCTATAAAACAAAATTTTGAATTTTGTCTTTTTGAATAAAAAAGTACATATAACCAATAAGGATCAAGTAGTAATATTTTCAAAAAATTATTGCAAGTTAGTTATAGAAATAATGCATATGAAGTCCATATTATTCTTGATAGATATTTTCAGCCTTCTATTAAAGGTTATGAGCGATCTGTTAGAGAAGAATCAAGCAATGATTGAAATTTTTACATTTCTGGAGTGACTCACACACGACCAGCCGGTTTTATCAAACAGTTAAGAAACGGTAATTTTAAAAAAGCTTTTGTAAATTTTATTATTAAAGATTGGCGTGATAAAGAACTTGTTTGCCATTTGTATAATATTATTTAAAAGAAATAAAATGATGTTTCCACAGTTAATAGCGTTCGTTACGAACTATTCATAAGAAATTATCAAATAAAAAACGTTTTTGGTCAAAAATTTTTCCCGGATTATTCCTATCGTATTTTAGTGTTTTGGGTTGCTCTATCTCTTTGAAACACTTCATAGTCTTGCTGCAATCAAGACCGAATGCCGGAAATCCTTCAGACAAAAGTACTGCAACTTCACTTCTGGTACTTCCACGTTTCACTGCACTTTTTCTCATAGAGTGGTGTCAGTTACAATAGCTGATGGTCGCTATTATATACCAAGGAGCTGAAGCAAAAGATTGTTGACACCATGAATTCCGGCCGGAGTGGATCTGAGTTTGTCCGTTCCTTTTCAGTCCCAAAGTTTACGGTATCAAGATTTTTCTCGCGTTATCGAACACGAGATGATGTCTAAACGTCACTAAAGTCCGGAGTAATTTATGTATTCGTCTAGACAGGAAGATTGACCGACTCTCCATTGCGGATCCCCGTAGTACGGCAAATGCGATTCGGACTGAGTTGAGCGATGCTGAACTGGAGAAATTGCGGGTCTATACTGTCAGACGACATCTTGGTAAGGCTGGACTCTACAGACGCCGCGCTGTCAAAAGGTCTGTAATTCTTAAGAAAAACCGTATCCTCAGACTGGAGTGGATACGGCAGCACAACGGCTGGACTGACGTCGACTGGTTGAAAATTTTTTGGGGTGACGAAAGTAGGTTCGTGTTTTCGTTCGGATGGTGCGACGCTCGTTTGCTTCCTCTTGGCCACTAGATTCAATTCCGGCACCAGGCATCCACGGTTAAGTTGTTCTGTGTCAATAAAACAATGGATCAATTTGTCTACACCTACGTATTGCAAGGTCACATGCTTCCGTTTGCGCGCCGAAATATGCAGTTCCCAGACCTCAATCATATTGAGCATCTATGGGATGAGTTGGCGGCGGAAATGTGAAAACTATATGCGAAAAAATAGGTCATCAAGATGTTTGCCGTCACGGCGTTGGCACTCCCCCAAGCGAAACATCAAATGCCTAAAAACACGTTGTCACATGTCTTGTCCAATTGCTGCAATTTTTTCTTGTATACGGGCTTTAAATTGACGTAGATTAGTCGGAAGATTCATGTAAGCTCAATGTTTCAGATATCCCCACAGGAAAAAATCAGGTGGGGCCAGGTCAGGACTCCGTGATGGCCAATCAATGTCACCTCTACGCGAAATAAGCCGGTTTGGAAACCATTCTCTAATTGTTTCTAATGCCGCGGGTGCTGTGTGACTTGTAGCCCTATCTTGCTGGAACCATATTGTAAGGCTATAATCCCTCCCATACTTGAAGAGTCAAACTAAAGAAATTACGAATCATGGCGGTGTATTTTTCAGAATTGGCAATAAGTACGCGCCCATGGTTATCTTCAAAAAAATACGGACCAATAATGCCTTTTGAAGATATTGCACCCTAATTGGTGACTTCTGAACCCAAAGCTTTATTAAATTGGCACTTGCCGCTTGCTGTATGTCATGAAGCTCATATCGAACTCAAAAACGCGTACGTACAGTTACATAACTGGTGGTTTTGTAGTAACTGCGCACACAAAAGGCACGTTGCTGCCCCGGAAACTTCTCCATTGCAACTGACAAATTCCATGCTCCCTACTACTCAACACATGGCCGCCCGCCCCTCTCCCTCTATTATATCGTGCGCTATTTCAAAGACCCATCCTATATTTATTCTTTTAAAATTTTGCCTGGAGTACGGTTCGAGCGCTCAAGCCGAGCACATGCCTAAGTCGTGCGCGCTGCATGTTATCGCTATCGTACAGTGAACCTCGAGCAGTGATAAACCAGTGCATTAATTGGAATAAACTGTTTTCATTTTTGTATTGTTTACTACATAATTCAGTGCATGCATGTAAGTAAAACTAATAGCATGCTGCCATTTGGCAATGGCTACAACCCCACGCAACAATTCAACCCAACAATAACGCAACAAAACGCATCCTTTTACCAACAATACCCATCTATCCCAAATAACAACCCACAACAAATAACACCTGAGCAATGCCAGTAAATGCCCAATAGCTACTCAATGTCGCCACAAATACAAACATTCCAACCTTATCAATATGGTCACTCTTCAATGTCTCAATTTGTAATGCCGCCTCAAGTCCAACCATTGCATCAACAAATTACGACACAAAACCAATGGAAATTATTATTAGCGACGCAGAGGAAGAAGAAAACATTGCAGACAAAAAAATGCTTGGCAAAAGTTAATAACCTAAAAGAAAAAGAAGGAAATTGCAAAACACACAAAATCCGCCACAATCATTTAATCTAACACAAACTAACAAATACTCAATTTTACCAGAAGTTACAGACGTAACAAACAATAATCAAGATAACGGTGCCAACAAAAACTCAAATAAAATACCCAAACCCCCTCCAATCTACGTACATGGAGTTAACAATTATCAGGAAATGAACAGCTTGAAGGATATTATCGAACAGGAACAGTACACCACCAAAAGTATGGTTGATAACGTAGTCAAATTTAATGTGCATTCCCCGGATGTGTACAGAAAACTCGTCAAACATTTCCAGGAAAACAATGTCATTCACCACACTTACCAAATCAAGCAGGATCGTGCATACAGAGTGGTCCTACGGCACATACATCCTACAATTCCAGTAGATGATATTACAGCTGAACTAGCTACTCATAATCACAAGGTTAGAAACATTATTAACATAAAACATAAGAAAACTAAAGAAGCATTACCACTATTCTTTGTAGATTTGGAGCCATCCACCAATAACAAAGACATATATAACATAAATTACTTACAAAACTTAAAAATTTCTGTTGAACCGCCCCACAGAAATATGAACCTGGTCCAGTGCACAAGATGCCAAAACTATAACCATACAAAGTCATATTGTAATAGGCCATACGCCTGCGTTAAATGTGGCGGATCGCACAATTCTATTACATGCAAAAAAACAAGGGAAACCCCTGCTACTTGTGCACTCTGTAATGGTGCACATCCCGCAAACTACAAGGGCTGTTCAATCTACCAAGAGCTACAAAAGAGCCCCAAACACAAAAAAACACACATGCCTCTTACAAGACAAATCCACAAAACTTTCCTCCCTTGCCAGTGAAGAACTACTGGAAAATGCCAAACACTAACTGTGAACAAACAAACACAAATAAACCTCAATCCCCTCAAAACCTAACACTCACACAGTTCTTAGAAGAATTCAAAGGTATGTTCAATCAACTAATACAACAAAATAGCACTACTTTGAACATGCTTACGACGGTCATAAATAAATTAGTTTGATAATGGCCAAATTCCTTAAAATTGCACTCTGGAACGCCAACGGCCTCCAATCAAAAAAACAAGAAATCGAAATCTTCCTCAGTATAAACAATATTGGTATCCTCCTTATATCAGAAACCCATTTTACTGTAAGAACCCACATAAAAATACCGCACTATCTTATTTACCACACCGAACATCCGGATGGTACGGCACATGGAGGTACTGCCATTATCATTCGTGAATCAATAACACATCACGAACTACCAAAATTCGAAGAAAATTTCTTACAGGCCACAGTGATTGAAGTAAATAAATTACCAAATCCAATTACAATAGCGGCAACATATTACCCCCCTCGGCACCAAGTAACCAAACTCATGCTACAGCCATTCTTTGACTCCCTAGGGTCAGGATTTATAACTGGCGGAGACTTTAATATGAAGCATATCAGATGGGGCAGTAGAATGATAACCACAAAAGGCAGAGAACTTAATAAACTCATAACTGATAATAATTATACATATTTCTCAACAGGATTTGTTAGATTTCTTCGTTGCTAAAGGAGTTTCATCTAACTACGTAGACATAACATCCAGTTATGATCTATCATCTGACCACACACCTTTCATACTTACTATTAGTGCTACAGTAATTAGAAAAGAAGCCAAACCAATGTTATGTAACAGACGCACAGATTGGGACACCTTTAAAGAGTATATGGATCAACATCTTGATCTTAATATAAGCCTAAAAACGACTGAAGAGTTGGACAGTGGAATCAACAAATTTATAACTACTACACAAGAGGCAGCATGGTATGCTACACCGCGCATGGAAAGCAAAACCCAGCTCACAAAACTTCCCAAAGAAGTGATGGAGCTGGTTAAGGAAAAAGGAAAGCTAGGGCAGTCTGGCAACGAACACATAATAGAAACGACAAAACAAAGTACAATCGAATTACTAATAAACTTAAACGAAAACTGAACGGAGTAAAAAACGACACATTTCAACAATATGTAACTTCTCTTTCCAAGGACGACTACAGTATATGGAAAGCCACAAAGGGATTCAAGAGGCCACAGGTACCGCCGCTAAGTAACACAGACGGCACGTGGGCCAGATCTGACCAAGAAAAAGCTGACCTATTCGCACAATATCTGGCAGAAGTATTTAGACCTAACTCTGAAACAATAGATATAGAAGTAGACACCTTCCTCGAAGCCCCACTACAACTTTCATTCCCAATACGGGATCTTAAAATCGGTGAATTACGTCAGGAGATAAAATTCTTGAGCAACAAAAAAGCACCAGGCTACGACCTCATAACTGGTCCTATCCTTAAACAGCTACCAGAAACTGGGGAAAGACAACTACTAGCATTATTTAACGCAATTCTGCGCTTAACCTACTGGCCGCCGCAACTAAAGATGGCGCAAATTATAGTAATATTGAAACCTGGTAAGCCGCCAAATGAACTACAATCTTATCGCCCAATTAGCCTGTTATCAATAATTGCCAAACTCCTAGAAAAGCTGATATTAAGTCGGTTAAATAAAGACACACCACTGGATGATTGGATCCCAAAGCACCAATTTGGATTCAGACGAGATCATTCTACTATTCAACAGTGCCACCGCATGTCTAACGTAATTCAGAAAACTTTTGAAAGTAAGAAGTACTGCACGGCAGTATTCCTGTACGTCCGACAAGCCTTTGATAAGGTGTGGCACAAAGGGTTACTGGCTAAAATAAAAGCATTATTTCCGCACCAATATTATCTCCTTTTCCAATTCTACCTTTCAAACCGCTATTTTTTAGTAAAATTCGGAAACAAAATCTCGACACTACAGCCAATTACCGCTGGGGTTCCCCAAGGCAGCGTTTTGGGCCCAGTCCTATACTTACTTTTCACTGCTGATATACCAATAACACCGTACACAGAAATGGGAACGTTCGCAGATGATACTGCCATCCTCGCATGCAACGAAGACCCTTTAGCTGCTACAAGATTACTGCAGGAACACATACATTTAATAGAAGAATGGCTAGACAAATGGCGAATTAAGGTGAATGAAAGTAAGTCAGTTCAAATAACATTTACAATGCGAAGGGGAATATGCCCTCCTGTTACCATAAACAACATTGATGTACCACAATCTGAAGAAGTGACGTATCTGGGATTGCACTGGGACAAAAGGCTAACTTTGAAACAACACATAAAGAAGAAGCCCAAAGCCATGGATCTGAAAGTTAAAAAAATGTACTGGCTAATAGGTCGGAAATCACCTTTAGCAACCGAGATTAAACTCCTTATATATAACACCATCTTACGTCTTATTTGGACATATGGATGTGAGCTGTGGGGCTGCTCTAGCTATTCTAACGTAGACATAATCCAGAGATTCCAATCCAAGACAATAAGAACTCTTATGGATGCTCCATGGTACGTGACAAATCTTACCCTACATACCAACACACCATACGTGCGTGATGTAATTACGGAACGGGCAACCAGACTCTATGATAGACTTACATATCATCCAAACGACCTTATACAACCACTTACGTTACAACCAAACTTTCGGCGATTAAAGCGGAAATGGCCTTGGGACCTAAAAACTAACGTGAATCCTCCAGTGTGAATCCATCATCCTCAATCAATAGGATTAGGAAACTGCGAGGAAGCACCAATGAGTGACAACCTCATCAAGCCAATCAACTGTAACAACAAATTAGCTCATAGAATCTCTTGTAATTCTGATTGCTGATGTACTGTTTCAATAAAAAAAAAATTTGCCTGTAATAATATCCTAGTGCCCTTCTTTGGTTAAAGTGTTGTATGATTATACCAACCTCCTTCCATCTGGTATGAAATATCTGGTAGTTTTTTTATTCCTTTTTCTGCAGTTGATAGCCGAAAGTTATTAGATTAAAAAGCTGTTGTGGCTCTTCATTATATGTTCTTGTGGATACTTTATTTTAAAGGTAGCCTTCAAAAGCAGATAATCCGTAGTAGTCCTTTAATTTATTTTTATATTAAATTTTAAATTCATGAAATTCTTTTGCAAGTTTGTTGTACAGATTGCATCTCTTTCTTACTTTCCTTTGTTTCAGTTTAGTCTTTTACCGCTTTTTCTATATCAAGTATAGCTTTTAATGGTATATCTGAATTCAATATTTAATTTTCTTAATGAGATTTCAATTTTTCTTGCTATGTAGTGATAGTCTTTATGGTTTTCTAAGTGCGACAGTTAATGTGGAACATGGTATCATTGGTATCATACTACCAATATAAGTTGACTTGTTATTAGGTAGATTTTAATTTTTTATTATGAATGGTATTAGGGAGTTGTCCTCCTTCAGTTGTTATTGTTCTTGAGCTCTAAATTGTGTTCTTAGTGTTGAAGTCTTCTCCAAGCAGCAGCCTATTTTCTAATGTTTTAAAGATTATCAGATATTAAAAGTACATCTATATTGCAATTTGTATAGAAATTTTTATTTCTTATACCTTTTGGCACAAGCCATTGGCATTTTATACTACGACTTCTAATAATGGAGTCATTATTTGGTGGTCCATGAGCATACCCATCTGATCTATATGATTGTGACGGGGTATATTGAAATCGTTAAATGGTTGTGCTATGACAATAGGTGCATTTTGGCGGTTTTGAGTTACTGACACACTAGGTTGTTCTTCTGCTGCACGATCATATGTTATTCCTTCTTAAAAAATCATATTGGTATAACGAATTTAATATTGGGTTTTTTTTTATTCTAGGAAATTTGTTAATGTTCTTTTGTACATTTAACGCATGTCGAGTTACTTTTTGCAAAAGCTTTTTGTATGTCCGAACCTCTAGTAGAGTTTGGATTAAACTATTTTATGGGTGAGGTTTGTACTATAGTATTTAAGAGTAAGTGTATTTTATATAAATTCTTACTATTATTTGCTTGTAGTCTTGTAAAGTACACAATTGTTGAACCGATACTTTTGAGACTACTCTGAAACATCTTTATTAGTGCTCTTCTTACTGTCGTATATATTAAGGTTTCTGAGTGTTAAACTATTACTTAATTATTATATAGTGTTTTTAGTATGTATTTGTTTTTGACAATTTTTTGTAACAGCCCAATCTATGGTTTTATAATTTTAATTCCTGGTATGTAATTTTTTCTTTTATGTCGTATTTTTCTGTATATGGAACATATCTATTTTATTCCAGCCTATTGTAACTTAAAGTTCTGGCTTTTAAATGTTACTACTTTGTTTTTTCCTGTACGGAACTCTTTTCTTTAATTGAGCTGATTACATTGTTTGGAAGACAATTATAATCAAACGATAGACTGACGAGTTTACTGCTTCGGTAATTGAAGTTGTAATATTAAATATCGGTGTGTCAAGGTCCTCTATTTTATAATGACTGTTTGACTTTTTAAGTGTTGTATCTATACATGAAAAGTGTTCCAATTTATCGGTCCATTTATGAATTTGTAAAGAGGTAGTCTTATCTGTGATGTAGATAGGAAGGACACTAACACAGATAAGTAGTCCAAGTTTAGTCCTGATACAACTTTTAATCGATTTGTTTAGAAGAAAAATGTAGGGCAATGTCTAGTATGTCTGTATATCGGTACAATACAAAAAGCGTGCTTTGAATTAATATCTCCTATAACTAGAGTTTGTTTATTTGTACGAAATGACGTTTAAATCATCTCCAATTAATTTTTTATTTGGTTGTCTATAGGTGCTTAAGATTTTGAAGTAGCTTAGATTACTGAATTGCATTTTGATACCTGTAACTTCGAGGCCGATGTTGTGTAGCTCAGTAAGCCTAATATGCCTTTTTAACTATGATTGCGACACCTCTGGATACAATGTTAGCGTTTCTAGCTTTACGATAACATAATATCCAAGTAGTTTCGTAGTATCATTTTCTGTTAGATGAGTTTTAGTAATACAAGCCACATCAACATTATATCTGACTAGGAATTCATTGAATAGCTAGTGTTGACTAGTGATACCATTTGAATTTCAATTAAAAATTGTTATATTTTCAATTAATCGTGAGGTATTAAGTACCATTAAACAATAAAAAAGCTTTTTTTAATAATAAAATCTTTGATTTGGGGAAGAAAAAGATTGTTATTAGATCTAGGAAAGTTTTGATGATGTTTGCTGATTGGGATTGCTCTGATGGAAGGGTTGATGAAGTAGCATTAGTCTTTAGGACATTTTTAGACAAAGTATACCGAAATTAAAAACGTGAATGATTCTATTGATTTGCACTCTCCGAATAAAATCATTCTGCATATTTTAAGAGTCAGTTACATTACCTTCTCAATATTGTAATAAAAATTCGACTGTACTTTTTTAAAAGTAAGTTACCAAATTATAGGTCATTTCACACGTTAATGTTTGGAGATAGTTCCATAATTATCTTTACATAAAAATAAAAATTAAATTTCTAACTGTTGTTAGTAATAACTACGTATTTTTAGAACTTTCACAAACAGTTTGTGTAGAAGACTTATTTTCATAAAAGTGTCGGGATTACATACTTTACAAAAAAAACGTTAATGAAAAAGGCTAAATAAAAAGTAAAAGCAAATATTGTCCCAGATACTTAGTGTCTTCGGTTCTTTGTCGTCATTGGTGCTGCTCGTTGCTAGGACTATTATTACTAGTTTTGGATTACTTGCCGGCGAGCAATCCAGTGTGTAAATAAGAAAATAGGTTTTAAGCGTTAATGTCAACAATCAGTAAAAACAGTAAAATAGTAAAAGAATTTGTGTGATAAAAAATATACAAACATGAAAATTTTTATTGTAGTGGAATACTTAAGAATTTTTTATAAATATAGTGTTTTAACATAAAATAAACATCTATTGTAAAGTAAATTATTTTTAAAAAACAGACAGATAAGGAAGAATAAAAACGTAAAAGCGTGTAATTCAACATTATTCTTGTTCCAAACATGATTTACATGTTTATTATTCTAAATATTTGCAATATTTGCATTACTTCTAAACGCTAAAATAATTTATGTACTTCATACTCTCTCTCTCTCTCTCTCTTCTTCAGCCCATTTGTATACTCCATTGTTGGATATAGGCCTCTCCCAATGTTTTCCAATTTTCTCTGTCATATGTTTGTTGTATCCAGTTTCTGCCCGCTACTTTTACAATGTTGTCCTTCCATCTAGTTTTGGGTCTTCCAACACTCCTGCGTCCTGTGCGGGGTCTCCATTCTATTAACTTCTCGGTCCATCGGTTGTCTTGCCTTCGCATTACATGTCCCGCCCATTGCCACTTTAGTTTTAGGATCTTATGCATAACATCTTGTACTTTCGTTCGGCTTCTTATATAATCGTTTCTCTTTCTATCTTTGAGAGTTATACCTAACATTGCCCTTTCCATGGACCTTTGGGTTACTTGCAGCTTGTGAAGTAGTGCTTTTGTTAGTGACCACGTTTCTGAAGCATATGTCATTACGGGCAAAACACATTCATTGTATACTTTAGTTTTTAGTATTTGGGGTATTTTTGATTTAAATACTTCTTTTAGTTTACCAAATGCCGCCCAACTCAATCTGATTCGTCTATTCACCTCCTCGTCCTGTCCATCTTTATTATGTGTTATTCGCTGGCCTAAATATATATATTCCTAAACGTTTTCTACTGTAGCGTTTTCTATCATTATTGTTCTATTTCCTAAATTAAAGTTTGCCATGACTTTGGTTTTGTTTATGTTTATTTTTAGTCCGACTGTTTTTGATACTTCATTTAGTTCTCTAATCATGTTTTGTAGTTCATCCAGGTCGTTGGCAAATACTACTATATCGTCTGCGTATCGGAGGTGCGAAAGCTTCTCTCCGTCGATGTTCAAGCCCTTTTGGTCCCATATTAATGTTTTGAAGATATCTTCGAGTGCTGCTGTAAAAGCTTGGGTGAGAGAGTATCTCCTGTCTGACTCCTCTCTTCATTTCAATCGGATCCGTACATTCGTGGAGCTGTACTTTGAAGCTGCTTGATTTGTACAGGTCTTCAATTAAAGCTATGTAACGTTGATCTATCCTTACTCTTCGTAGAGCGTATATTACGGCCCAGTGTTCAATACTGTCGAACGCCTTCTCATAGTCCACGAAAGCCATTACTACGTCAATGTTATATTCTCTAGTTTTTGTACAATTTCTCTGACCGAATTGGATGTGGTCTACGGTCCCGAATCCTTTCCTAAATCCCGCTTGTTCCGGGGGTTGGGCTTCGTTCAATTTCTTTTCAATTCGATTTGTTAATATAGTAAAGAACAGTTTGTGGATATGAGAGAGTAGTGATATGGGTCTATAGTTCTGGAGTTCTGAACGATTGCCCTTTTTGTAAATTATAACTACTTTTGCTATTTTCCATGCTTGGGGGATTATACCTTCGATTAAACACTTATTGAACAATTTTTGAAGCATTGTTAAGGTTTCTCTTCCGCTATTCTTTAGTAGTTCAATTACTACTCCGTCCTTGCCTGGTGATTTATTGTTCTTCATTTTCCTTAAAGCTAGCTTTATTTCGTATGTACTAATATCAGGGAGATCTTCAGTAAGGTGTTTAGATAGTCTCGCGCGTGGGTCTTGATTAACTATTGATTTTTGCTTCATTGAATTATATAGTTCCTGGTAAAATTCTTTCACTATTGTTAACAACGAATTTCTATCATTTATTACTTGTCCGTTCGCGTCTTTAATTTTATTTATTTGGCTAGTAGCGTTGGATATTTTTGGCCTGAACACTTTGCTACCTCTATTCTGATCAATGGTCTCTTCTATTATTTTAGTATTGTACTGTCATTATGTCTTATGTCATTTCGTATTTTCTTTTTTATAGTTTTATTTAGTTCAGTTCTTTCAAGTCTTAACCTGAAATTGTCTGTGTTGTTACTTTGTCTCTGTAATTCTTTTCTTCTTGCTATAAGATTTCTGGTGTCCAATGATAGTTTATTATTCTCTTGTTTCCTTTTTTTCCCCAGTATTTCTTCTGCTGTAGTTATTATGTTTTTGGCAATTTCTTGTTGAAGTTGATCTACGTTTTCATTGTGTATTTCCGTCATTTTTTTTGTCTAGTCTTTCGTTAAACTTCTCCTTTATTTTACTGTCTTGCAATTTTTCGATATTGAAGCTGGCAGTTCCCTTTGATATTAGTTTAAATCTATCTAATTTTGTTTGAATACATACTTTTGCGCGAATCATCCGATGGTCACTACCTGTATTTACCTGATTTAAGACTGTTGCGTCTTGTATAATATTCTTATTATTTGTCATAATGAAATCGATTTGGTTTTTAGTAGCGCCGTTTGGACTTTGCCATGTCCATCTTCTGTGATATTTTTTTTTCAGCGTCTGACTCCATGTTAGGGACGGCTGAAAATCACACTCGCCAACACGCTCGGCAAGCGCGGCGTTTTAAATGCCAACTACCTCCCAAAACCAAATCGAAATGTGGTCGAATTTACAAAATCATATACCCCAGGTGAGTAGAAAATCTCACACTGCTAATTTAGCAGTCTGCCCCAATTCGGATTCTGGGAGGGGCAAAAATTCGATAACACATAACCAAAAACCCAAACATAAAGACTGCACAAATAACTTTTATATAGCTACGTACAATGCTCAATCCCTAAGTAACGAATAGAGACTAACTGAACTAGAGAACACCTTGGAATCAACAAAATGGGACATAATAGGAATCAGCGAAACAAGAAAAAGAGGAGAAAATTTACTAATACTGAAAACAGGACACATGCTGTACTATAAAGGTAATGAAGATAACAGCCTACATGGAACTGGATTTATAATTAATAAGAAATTAAAAACAAACTTAAAAAAAGTAGACTGCATAATCATCAAGAGTTATCTATATGATACTACAAATTAACAAAAGATACAGTCTAAAAATCATCCAAGTATATGCACCAACAACTGCTCACGAAGACGAGGAAGTTGAAGAAATGTACGAAGACATCGATAAAGCACTACAAATAGAACCGACAAAATATGTAATCCTAATGGGAGACTTCAATGCCAAACTGGGCCACAGACAACAGGGCGAAGAATATAGCAGATATTATGGATATGGACAAAGAAACCCCAGAGGACAAATGTTGATCAACTATATGGAAAAAGAAAAACTGTTCTGCATGAATACTCACTTCTATAAAAAATATCACAGAAAAATATCACAGTACTTCATACAAAAAGTATGATATCTATTATAATTCTTATTAATTCTATTAACTAATCGTGTAGTTGGTTCTTGGGTTATATAAGGTCTGCCCGGAAAGTAATGTGCCCATTTTTGTTTTAAGAAATTTATTGAACCGATTGGTACAATTACTTAATATTTTTCGAAATACATCCCTCCTGCTTCGACATACTTGTTTCACCGAGATTTCCATCCTTTATATGCGTCCTGGAAGTCCTTCATTTAGATGTCCTTTAGTAACCTCGTTGTAGCCGCCTTGATGTTCTTCAGGGTCATCAAATGCTGTCCTTTGAGGAATTTTTTAATCTTCCGGAACAAAAAGAAGCCAGGCGGGGCCACATCAGGACTGTAGGGCGGCTGGGGGAGCGTTAAAATTGTTCTTTTAGTCATCGGTGAGCACTCTCAGGACAAGTTTGGCGCACACCTTCCGCATTTGAAAGTTTTGGTTTTCGGAATGTCAAGTATTTCTGATATTAGGCGGACACTCATTCTTTGATCAGAGTTCAACAATTTGTGCACTTCGTCAGCCAAGCTTTCATCTCGCGACGTTGAGGGGCGACCTGGTCGTTGTTAGTCGGCGACCTTCTCACGACCCTCCTTGAACATTTTATGCCACCTTTTGCATTGTGAATATGAAATACAGTCCTCATCAAAAGCCTTCTGCAGCAACTCAAAAGTCTCCGACGGCGTCTTCTCAAGTTTGAAACAAAACTTTATTGCGTATCGCTGCTCGAGAGATTGTTCCATCTAAATTTGGACAGAGCACTCACAGAAGGGTTCTCACTGAAGCAGGCACTGTGACGCTCTAGGAGCTCGGGCTGACTGGCGCGGGTCGCGTTGTATTCCCAAGATTCCCCTGCCCTTCCGTGCAAGCAGTAACGCTGTGCTATGGATAGTCGCGTCAGAAAAAATATGGCGCATTACGTTTCGGAAGACCTTGTAAGGCCGTAGTCAGAGTTCAGAAACTCTTGACGTTTAGTCCAATTTTTAAAAGATTTTGTTCTGACGGTGTCCGCCACAATTGTGGACTAAACAAGAGTTTCTGAACTCCGACCGCGGCCTTGTAACCAGAGGAGCAACCAACCACGATGCACCATAACACCGGCCGTGAAAGCCTTCGCATCTATTAACTAAATTTAGCGAGTTACGTTATTTAAATCTTGTAATGTGTTTTTTTATCAGAAGTGCGATAGGTAAATTATTTATATATGTACTGAAGTTTATTTGATAATTTGCACTAGCACTTTGAACTTCTTGCTGGATTGTAAATAAGGGGTGTCTTGTTAGATTAGTATCAGCTGTTATCCTTATTGTGCTATTGTGCAGTCGTTACTAAGTAATGTTAGAATAAAGTTGTTTGAAGACTTGCACGTTAGGATATGTTACGTCAACATTTTATCGTTGAATAATATGGGATTATTATATTTTTTCATAATTAGTGGGACTTTCTTCTTCTTATCCGACATATTTTGTAGAAGTATTATTGCTGCTGTTTGAAAGCCTACATGTGACACCAGATTTGCCCTATCATCTACATATACATCTACTAATATTTAAAATGGTGTTAGTAAATCTATTTATATTAATTGTAAGGAAGGCTTTTCAATATTGCCTTGCGGTAGACCTCTAGTTTTATCCAAATAGAAGTTTATGCATATCTTAATTTTACTGAAAATCTTTGTACTATAATTTTTTTATAATTAATTGTAAATTAGCAATCTACTAAATTAATGTACGGAATAATAAGTATATAGGATGTATAGGTATAGAGGATGAAGTGGCTTGAGTTGGGTTTCAACCATTTATGGGTCAGCAGGATTTATTCGATTAGATTTTTAGGCCATTACTTAATTAATTTTAAATAAATGTTGGTTGTAGAGCTCGGCTATGAATTGGTTGTTATCGTTTAGAGTGCGGCCACGGCTATTTATGGCTGTGGTTCTAATTACTTCGTTGACGTAAGGATTGCCTAAATCATTGTGGAGTAATTTGTTGCTGATAAACCACTCTGCATTCGCTATTGTTCGTAATATCTTCGAATGAACGTTTGTAAGATTTTGGAGTTTGAGAGCTTGTTACAACTTCATAGCTCAATCCCATATGTTCATATGGGCCTTAGGATGGATTTATGTAGTAGAAGTTTATTGTTCAAGAGTAACTAGGATTTTCGTCCGATTAATAAGTACATCTTATTTACTTTTAAATTAAGTTGCTCTCGTTTAGCTTTAATATGAGCTCTTCAGGTTTAATTCTAGTCTAAGTAAAGCCCAAAATATTTAACTTCATTTTTGATTGGTATGGGTGTATTATAAATGGTAACTTGGAGACAGCCAATTTGCCTTGTAATAAAATTTATTTGTGTAGATTTAGCTCCGTTGACTTTTTTCTCCACCGGCTTAGCTATGTTTGTAAAAGGTTTAGATATACTTGGAGTTTTTCGGGTGCTCGGATAAGATTTGAATCTGATGACACAGTTGTGTTATTGGCGAGGGTGGAAATTAGTGTGTTGTTAGTAATTGGGATGTCTTATGTAAATAGAAGGTATAGGAAGGGTCCAAGAACGCTGCCCTGTAGGACTCCGGAGCTAATAGTATGGTAGCTTGATAAATAACCCTCCAATTTAATTTGAATGTGTGTTTCGTTCAGGTAAGATTTTAGTAATAAGTAGATTAGGTAAGGTAACGTCTTATCGAACGCCTATTGGATGTCCAAAAACACTGAAACACACACTTGTTTTCCCTCTAGATTGTTTCTGACGTCGTTTATAATTCTGTGACATTTAGATAGTGGAATAACTGTGTTGAAAACCAAACTGATGTAGTAGGATTAGCTCGTTATTTGGTGTTATTTCTTTAATTCTGCGTAGCAAAAGTCGTTCAAATATTTTAGAATATAATGGCAGAATTGAGTAGTTGGTCTGTATGAACTGGTTTCTTGTGGTAGCTTTCCAGGCTTTAGCGCCATAATAAATTGTGCATATTTCTACTGAACTAGGAAATGTGACATAGTGAGCATACGATATAGAAGTAATGAGTACTATTAGTTTTCTTGTTAGCTGTTTAAGAATCAAACCTACTATGAGATCATACTCTAGTGCTTTATATACATTTGTTAGCTTTATTTTCCGTGAACCCGGCAGGGGTAAATGAAGTAAGGATAGTTGGTTAGGTCAGTTAAGGAATTCCCTGCTTCTTCGTCAGTATTTATGTTATTTAGTGAAAGTGGTGTAAAGCCAAGGTATTCATCAAAATATTTGTTTTTCAGCATTAGTACGGGTTCAACTTGTATCGGATTTTCTTAAAGAATTTTTTTGTGGCCTTTCAGATGGTTTAGTCTTCTGGTGATAGATTGGTAATGTGAATTTTTCTTTTCGATTTTGTTATATTGTATTATGGAGTTTGTGTGTTAGTTTGTTGAGAATTGTCTTGTCTAATAGGTTTCTTGATATTTGCCATTTGTTCAGGGCTCTGCGTTTATCTACAGTTAATTGCTTTATATAAAGTGGTATATTAAAATCTTCTGGTGCCAAGTTTTGCTTTGGTAAAGTGGCCTGTCTGGCTGCTTCTTGAATGAGCTTGGTTATGTATTCTACAGTTTCATTTATTTCATTAGAATTATGCATTTTGTAATTTCATTTTTGTTAATTATTATTAATATTGTATTAAAAGTATTTACAGTCAGTTTTCTTGGTACATAATCTTGGTAGAAGATTTTTTGTTATAACCCTAGTACTCAAAGTGATTATAATTGGACTATGATCTAAGTTTAAATCTGCACAATTTTTCATTTTACTAGATACGCACAATTCCTTTTGAAAATGCGTCTAGTCGATCAGGAAGTTTATTTAAGTCTGGTGGCCAATAAGTTGGCTCGCTGATAGACAAGTGGCGCAGATCGCTTTGTTGGATTATTTGAAATAAGTTACGTACTTTCGTAGTAATCAGCCTGCAGCCCCGGTAGGTATGCTTGGTATTCCAATCTCCTGTGATAAGGAAACGTGGACCTAATAAAAGTAAAAACTCCTAGTATTCTGCAGGTAATATGCTATATCTAGGTAGACTGTACACAGTTCCGATGGTTAATAATCAAGGTAGTAATTTTATTCATATCAGAACACTATGAATTTTATTAGTTACGTATGGCGGTAGTTCGTTGTGATTTACCGCTGATCTGACAAAAACCTGCGTGAACAGTTCCATCGGGATGATGTGCGTAATAAATGCTGTAATATGAGATTTTAATTATAGTGTTAATAGTGGAATGATTTTCTAAAAATAATATATCCATTTTGTTTATATACAGCAATAGAGCAATTTCGTGAATATGGTGTTTTAGGACATTAAAATTTCAAGCTGCAATTCTTATGGAATTAGCCATTATTGGTTCTTGTTGATGATTGGTATGAGCATAAAGCAAATCATGCTCGTTTTGTTAAGTTGAGAAAACATATTTTTAAATTTGTTTAAGAAACTAGTAAGTATATCCTACTATCTCGTTATTATCCACTGTCGTTTTCCGCTTGTGCATAGGTTTGGAAATTTTGATAAGGTAAGTATGGAAGTTGTTAGTTTGCTGTATTAGTTGGATTTGTTCTGTATGGAACTTTAAAGTTTGTTAGTTAGGCGTTTTTAGCTTTAGGGTCTCTATAAACGGTACATTTTTTATAATTGGCTGGATGACTGACTTTACATAGAGCGTATTTAGCTGGAGTGTCCCTGTTTTTGTATATAATTTGCTGTCACGTGGTTGTCCACATTTTACAAAATTGAATGGTTTTCTGCAATAGGATTTGTAGTGGCCGTAGTGTTGGCAGCGCGTACACTGAAATATATTATTTGTGATTCTCGGTGCTTCAATTCTTATTTTAGTTCTTTGCACGAATTTGACAGCAAAAATTTCTTTGTTATTTAGTTTGGGCTCAAGTTAGACGGAAAATATAGGCAAGGTGTTCTTACTTACTTTGTTGTTTATGTTAATAATATTTTTTACTTGGTGTTCTAGTTCTTTTAGTTCATCCTTAAAATTGTGGGTAGAAATTAAATGGTGTAGGTTTCGAATTACAACTCTATACCCTCTTTTTTGTTTAATTTGGTATGTGTGAAATTTTATATACCTTCTTCGCGAAAATGTTTAATGTTTTTCTAAAGCAATCGATGGAAGATGTATTTATTTTGACAGTATTGTTTTCTAGTATTTTAGAGTAATATTTTTTATCTTCGATAACTTTGGCAAAATTATCAAGTCATGGTCTAAAAGTTATTGACTTCATGAGGTCTAGGTTCTTTAAGTTGTGTATTATTGTTGGTATAGTTTTCACTTAAGTCTTTGGTGGGTTTTGTTCCAGAAAGAAGTTAATTTCTGATATGTTTTTATCTGTTGTTATAAGATTTAATTTACTTTTTTTGGCAACCGTTTTTTGTTAACCTTTTCACCATAATCTGCAATCATTGTTTCATTATCAGAGTAAGTTGTATTTGTTCTGTAGTACTGTTGTTTTCTTTGTATAGCGTGCTGCGATAGGGTCTAGTAATTATTACTAAAGTTTTACGTGATTGGGGATGGGATTTGGAGAGTTTTTTGTTACGCACGGGAAATTAGTTTTGGTATATTAGCATCAATTCGAAATGTAGAATTTAACTTATCTAATTCCCATACATGCGATTTTGTTTATTTTTGTATCGTGAACACTGGTTGCTCATTGTTATAGTTGTTGGGAAAGTTACTGGATTTCCCGGGCAGCATCCCGACTGAGTTTATTTTACTGCATAAATGAATAAATTATTTATGTAGTGAACACTTGTTGTTTACTACGATGTAAATTAATTTGGTTTAGAATATTATAGCGTTTAACAAATTATTCTCCCAGCCAACTCTCAGAGATAGAAGAGCGATAGTCGACACGAACTTAATAACAATAAAAAGCCTAAAATTAATTTAACAATTAATTTGACCTTAAGCAAGGATGCGGAGATAGCTCGGCACGCACGTCCGCTCGGCTTGAAGACGCGGGCCGAACTTGTACAAAATATGACAATTTATATAATTATATTGGTAAGAACCTTCTTTACTGTGTCAGGATCTTTTCCAGAAGCCCAATTAGTGATTTTAAGTAATAGTTTTTTCACAAGAATTGCTACGTATGGTGTTTTTTAATAAATTAAAATATCTTTGCTACTTGACAACATTTTATTGCTTTGAAAATGTTTGTAGTCGCGATACTATCCTGATTATTTAAGTTATAAGTTTTATTATCTTTTTTAGCAAATTTTTAATTTTTTTTTAGCTAGAAAGTCGTAGCCTGAGTCTTCTTTAGGTTAAGATTTTTAATAGTATCTACTTTTCCTTAATAGATTCTGGGCTATGTTTGATCAGGTTTTCTAATAAATTATGTTTACATATTCAGTGCTTTAGGTGGTCAGCACCTTCTTATAGTAAATGTGTTAAACATATGTATTTATATTCTTTGGCTACTAAATATAGTCGAATATTTTCATCGAGTAGCTTATTGAGTTTTATTATATTACAATAAATATAAACAGAAAAATGCAAATATAAAAGTGAATTTAAAGAACAGAAGATAAGTAAATTTAAAAAATATATAAATAAGTCAACATCTATAAAAATGACAAAAATAAAAGAGCAAGTAATTAAATCTACCAGCAAAAAACTAAAAATTTAGTTTATAAATTGCTTATTTCTATCCGCACATAAATAGCCTGATACAAGTACCATAATTTATAGCGTCTTTAATTTTAATTTAATTTTTTAATTCATTGTTAATTTTAATAAGATTATTTATGCGGCCAGATTAACCAAGTTGACCCTAATAATATTTTATAATGTCAACACCATAACTTTAACCTTTACCTTATTGGCTAATTTCATTTAAAAAATATTTGTGTTGTGATCTCCTACATAGAATCTGATAAGGTATATCTTTAAAATGTATTGTGTCGTGTGCCAGGTTTGTTTAAAAAAACTTAAAATATTATAGAACTTTCAATCTACATAAAATATTAATGCAAAAACTGCGACTTAGGTTCTTCTATGCGAATAAATGGGAAAGTGTAAATATATGCATTGCAATCTGTCTCACCTGTCCATACTGATGCAAACGAGAATGAAGCTGGAGAGATAGAGACCAAATATTCTGAAGAAAGCCATTATGCGGCACATCGCATCTCCCGCTTTCCACGAAACAGTAGCCGCCCAGGCTATCTCCAACGGCATCATCAGGAAGGTTACCTAAAACAAATCGAATAGATTACGCCAAAATTAACCTTCAATGCAATTTATCTACTAAACGTTAAAAAAGTTACATTTTTGTAATCATTTATACACCAAAACATATATGTGAACTTTAATTTGCACTAAATACATACACATATTTTTAAGACTAGCTGATTATGTAACAGAAGCAGAACTTTACGGATTCAGATACAGCACCCGTTGTCCTGAATAATTTAATTAGTGTAACCTGGCATTAGATCCCTTGCCAGAATAAATTATTACCGAGCTAAAAGCGAAAACGCGTTTTAACCCATCGCTCATGTTCTGATTGAACAAAAGGTCGCCTATTTTTGTAACGGGTTGAGTTTATGGCTTTATTTAAGTTTAACAGAACAAACGCTTTAAGTTCTAGCAAACCTTTGTTTTAAATACTTGTGCTCTCTGTGCTTCTTGGAGTCATAATGTTATGAACTTTAAGATAACGTGTTTGTTGTTGAATTCAAGCTAAACTATGAAAATTGGCGGAAATGCTTTGAAAAGTATAATCATTAATATTCGTTTGTCAAAAGCAAACAATGGGGTAAATACGTTTATACTTATATACAGTCGACGGCCTATTTTACTAAATGATATTTTAAGCCTATATATTTTTTCTATTATTATTTTTAGTTCATACTTTGTTAATTAAGATACAAACTATAATTCCCTACATAGTTTTAAAAACAATTTTTTTTTATTGAAGTAAATATTTACAACCTGCCAATGATGGCTATAAGTAAATGTGTTTAAAGTACAATAGAGGAGGGGAGATGGTATTCAGTTATAACACTCCCGATAAATTAACTATTGATTATTGTTGATTTAATATATCTGTAGGACACTGTTTTTTAAGTCTTCTGATTTCAGGTTGGGTGCATAGTTGCCTGGCTTCTTCATTGGGGTGATCAGGGAGCTGTTCGAGGTAGTTCCTTGTTAATCTGATAATTTCTTCTTGCACAAACGGCATTCCAGAATCTTCATGAAAGGTTTTATTACTAACGTACCATGGTACCATCGAAGATCATTCGAAGTATCTTAGATTGAACTCTCTGCATAATTTTAGTATTAGATGACTTAGCACACCCCTAAAGCTGGACATCGTACGTCCAGATAGGTTTTATGATACACTTGTAGAGGATTAATTTATTTTCTGTTGACAGTTGTAATTTGCGACCTAGAAGCCAGCTCATTTGACGAATTTTTAGGTTTTGTGGGTTTTCTTAGCAGAAATGTGTGCCTTCCATTTAAGTCTATGGTCAAGTGTTAATCCGAAGTATTTGACTTGAGTAGATACAGGTAACGGCTCATCGTTTATTAAGATTGCAGAGCAGATGGTGATCCTGTTCGTGAATGCGACTTGTGTGGACTTTGTATGGTTTACTTTGACTTTCCATTGCTTCAGCCAAACTAGCAATTGATTAAGATGCGTTTTTAGATTTTCAGATGCAATTTGTGGGTCATCGATTATGGATAATAGAGGGGTGTCGTCGGAAAACGTAGCGATTGTAGTAGTATTTGTAGTTGGGATGTCAGCCGTAAATATCAAATAAATAAGTGGACCAAGGACACTACCTTGAGGGACTCCTGAGCTTATGGGGTAATAGTTTGAGGTTGCTATATTAATTCGTACTTAAAAGTGTCTGTCTGTGAGGTAAGATTTTAAAATAAGATAATGAGTCGTGGGAAGGAAGGATTTAAGTTTGTATAGGAGACCGTCATGCCATACACGGTCGAAGGCTTGTTCGATATCTAACAATGCGGCTGTACGGCTGTGCGGCTGTATAGTTTTTTCCTGTTTAAGGCTTATGAGAATAGTTTTGACAATTCGATGGCATTGTTGTATTGTCGAATGCCTTTTTCGAAAGCCAAATTGATGAGGTGGTATTAATGTGTGTATTTCAGTATCTTCAAAGATTCGTTTAAGTAGGAGCCTTTCAATAATTTTGGACATAATCGGGAGCAAACTTATTGGCCGATATGTAGTAACTCTATTTGGAGGTTTATTTGGTTTATTGATCATAATTATTTGTGCATATTTCCAGGTGATCGGGAAATACGCTAGTCTGAGGATACTATTATAAATAATGGTTAACAAAACAAGTCCCTTTCTGGATAGTTGTTTTAAGATCTGACCAGTAATCAGATCAAAGCCAGGTGCTTTGTGATTGTTGCATCTTGAAATCATACCTTCAATTTCTTTTGGAGTGAAGAATTTAATCGGCAGCATTATCGGGCACGGAGCGTCCAAGGAATTTCTAACGAGGTCGTCATCATTATTATGTTCAGGCGCACTAAAGATTTGTGAAAGATGTTCAGCAAACGTTGAAGCTTTTTCTTGCTCTGTTTTTCCCCAGCTTCCGTCGTTTTTCCTTAAAGGTGGAGTGTGATGAATATGTCTCTTAAATAATTTGGTTGCCTTCCAGATACTGTGGTTGTCTGCTGATAACTTAGTGATGTACGATTCGAATGTGGCATTTCTGGTTTCGTGGAGAACTATTTGTAGTTGTGTTAATCTATTATATTCATTTTTGTCTCTAGGTTGCCTGTATGGTTTGTGTGAAGTGATGTATTGCGTTATCAATATCTTCCGGTTGTTGTAAACGAATATTCAGATTTAGGTTGTTATGTACATAATTTTTAAATATATTCCAGTTGGTTTTTGATGATGTTAACTTTAGAACTATAGGACGGTTTATTATGTGAGTACTAAGTGTGGCGATTATTAGTGAATGATCAGTGGAAATGTCCCAGGATGCTTCTAAGGTGATATAATTAGGTGCTATACCTCGAAGGACAAAAAAGTCAAGCAGGTCTGGAATTTCATTTGCGTCTGTTGGCCAATAAGCGGGTTGCCCTGTAAATAGTTAAAAACAGTTTCAGTTTGTTATAGCTTGTCTTAAGTTTCTTCCTTTTGTCGTACATGATCTTGAACCCCAGTATGTATGCTTAGCATATAATGAATTTACCTGCTAATTACCAGAAGAAGTCTTCATATTCAAGTGTGCTTATTCCGTACTTTGGTGGGCTGTACATTGCAGCAATGTTAAAGAACCATGGTTGAGCAGTAATATGGATTACTGTAGCTTGTACCTTGTCAATTTAAAGGTTTGTTTCCTCGTGGTGTGGTATAGTATTACGAACTATTATGGCCGAGCCACCATGAGCCGTTCCATCAGGGTGGTTGGTGTAGTATAAGGAATAATGTGGAATATTAAACATTGTTCTGTCGGTGAAGTGTGTTTCCGATATAAGAAGTACATCTATTTTGTTTTGTTGTAGAAAAGTTATTAATTCTGCTTTATGGTTGGCTAAGCCATTTGCATTCCACTCGGCAATTCGAATTGATTTAATGTCCATTACTGAATTTATTTAGTACAGTGGAGAGCATGCTTAAGATCATGCTGTTCTGATTTATGAGCTGTGAGAACATTGATTTGAATTCATTCAGGAAAACACTCATTTGAGCTCCTAAATCTGTAATTTGATTATTTGGATTTGCACCACTTATTTTTTGAGCGTAGGACACATGATTTAACGCTTCTGTATGTGGTTATTCCCTGATGTATTTTGTTGTTGCAATGGTTGTGGGTTATTTGGGGCATGCAGTGTCTGCCCTCTTGCTTTGTTTTTTGCATTGAGTAAGTCCCTGTAGACCGTACATCCTTTATAATTAACGGTATATTACAGAGTGCACACTTAGCAGCTGTGTCTTTAGGTTTTTTTGCAATCGGGTTTTCTATGATTTCCTCCGCATTTAACGCATTCATATGGCCTGGTGCAATATGTGTTAGAGTGCCCATGTAATTGACACCTAGTACACTGAATTATATTTCTTTTTATGTGGTGGTTCTATAACTATTTTTATGTTATTTAAAAGCTGGATTTCGCATAGTTGTTTGTTATTTTGTTTTGGTTCGGGGTCTACATAGAACATCATTAAAGGTTGTTTAGTTACTCTGTGTCTAATGTTTATTATGTTACGCACCGTGTGTCCGTGCTTTTGTAGTTCTTCGATAATTTCTTGGGTTGGGACTGAGTAATGTATATTACGTATTACCACTCTGTACGCCTTATCCTGTTTCATTTGATAAGTGTGGTGAACTATTTTATTGTCATTTAGATGTCGTACCAGTTTTCTGTAAGTTTCTGGGGTTTTGAGTGTTTATTTTTATTGTATTGTTTTGTAATGCGGTGCACTGGTAAGTTTCGGATTCTGTCGCATCTGTTAGATTTTTGATCATTTTATTATAATCAGTGACACCATAAATAAAAATCGGTGGTGGTTTAGGTATTTTTGGCGTTTTGTTATTGGATGCGGTATTATTGATGTTATTATTTTGTATGTTATTGTCTTTTTGTAAAACGCTAAATTTATTGCTAGTCTTCACCTGTTAAGTAGGTGGGATAATTGTTGGAGAGTTTGGATTTCTTTTCCGTTTTTGAGTGGTCTGACAGTTTGCCAATCATGAATTTCTGATGCTTCTGTGTCGCTATTTTCCAATGCAGACTCATCACTTAGTGGTAAAACGGTAAGGTGATTGAATGTGGGGATTCGTTTTGTAGGTGAGGTTGTGGCGAATTTATGTTAAAATTGTTTTTAGTGTTTGGAAATGTTTGTATAATTGGCTGATATTTATTAGGGGGCAAGTTATTTGATGCATTTTGTGAAAGTGGCAGTGGATTTGGTTGGGAATATGCATTTGAGATTGACGGCTTGTGTTGTTGTTGTTGGTAATGGTATTGGTATTGCGAGGGTATAGGCTGACCATTGTAATTATTAATTCCGGTGCTAAAATTATAGAATTGTGAATTATTCATTTCGAGCGCTGAAATAGATGATTTAGCACACAGCTGAACTGTTAAAAATGTTTCTATTAAATGTACACACACAATATCGCAGGCGCGATAAGAGCCAGGCCTTGCGGCCGAACTAATCATCACTTTGCTTCAGCCAGAATCGATACGATGTTTACAAGCCGAAAGTCAAATGACGACTAAAAACAATTTAGTGATCCTTAAAGCAATATGAAAGCAGTGCAAAATATTACATTTAAAATTTTTGTTACACATAAACAGCGCTGGGTTTATTTTGTTATTTATTTCTTAAACTGACACATAAATTTACATATATAATTTATTTGCTTTCATTTGTTTCTAAGCTAGCAACTGCTCTTGTGAAGTAATTGTTTGTGGTAATTTTCAAATATAAGCGAGTTACGATAATTAAAAAGAGAATAGAGAAAAAAATTTAAAAATATGCATCATTTATACAGCAGAGAGTACACACGCACAGATATATTAATTTCTTCGAAGGGTATATCTGTGTATAATTCTAGTAATTGTTGTAATTTTCCTTGGAAGGAAAGTTAGCTTTGTATAAAATTGATTATTTGAACAGATAAAGCCTCAAAATCCAAATAAAGCCTCTCCGATAAATTAAGATAATAACCAACACTTATCTGCTACTTTAAAATCTTTTAAAAAGCTTAAATCAACAAATCTTCACTAACCTAGTATATTTCTCGACAAAATTTATTTTAAACCAATAAATAGCAGAGCACACAACATATTGCCTTTTTTCTATAACTCGTAGTTCTTAAGAAGTACGTAGATTGAGACTCCGAGATAAGAATGAATTCTAATATTTTTTGATAGTGGTGTTAAAGTAAATTCTAGAATGTCGATGATATTGAAAAATACGTGGTTCGGCTAGTAAACTTGAACAATTAGGATTACGGTTTACCGTTTACTTCAACCGCGGAAATCTTTCCAAATAATTAAATACATCTCTAATGCAAGGAAATTGTTACCATCACTAAGCTGAATATTTAAAATTCTGCAAGAAAAACAAGTTATCCCTATAGAAATACAACAATAATATATTCAAAAATCTGTTTCTATCCAGCGTATCCTCAAAAAGAGTTAAACTCTGCACACACATAATTCACTTAACCTGAAGAAACTTTGATCTAATTCTAAACTTAATGACAATTTCCATAATTTCACATTCTTCCAATTTATTCGATTATTTGAAAAATTAACAAAAAAGCATTAAAAATGGCAAATTTGTTTATCTACTGCCCATCCATCAACACCCAACATTTGTGTACATACTCTTTCCGAGTGCATTCTAAGCGAACCAGTTATTTAAGTTTTAAAAAGGTTTTAAGATTATGGTAATGCCAAATCGAGTTTTTACCAAACACATCATATTTTAGATAGAATTCTCTACTACCAATCTCCTCAAAAACATAACTAATAAAACCAGGCAAGACATAGTCCGAATTACAAGTCCGAAAAACTCTAAGATAAGGTAAAAACTGTTATAAAGTCTTCAGACTATACTTAAGTGCTCAACAGTTGAACAAACTACCTTAAAAAATCCAACATTTTATTAACATATCGATTGTATTTTCAGTTACCACAAAACTCTTTATAACATGAGAAAAATGTTTAAGAATCCCAAAATTAACAAAAACAAATTTTTGACGTCCTATTGTCAGTGACTTGAGCCTCTTGTATTGCAATCATTCTCAGGTTTTATGTTGTTTTTTTATTTACCAGTATTCTAATATCTAAAATTTTGAAACTAAAAATTATTCACAATCTAAAAGACAACACTCTCAATAAATTAACTGTTACCTATCCAATATCTATTTTACCCTCCAAAATAAATTTTATATCAATCTAGTGGTACTCCTATATGTTTCTCCCTTTCACCTATTGCAGCAAGCCTTTTTATGATCTATTTTGAATAAAAGCCCTCGCTTTCTTTTGTTTAAAACCTACCTATTGATAAAGGACGGTCACGACCTTTTTATTAGTTCGCCTTATGGACAAAGTGCATTTTCTCAATTGCTTTCCAACCTAAATAAACTTTACATTAATAGCAACTTTATAATTGATTTTGAACACAACAGTGTGCCCCTTTTCTTGCACCTTTTGATTAATAGTTTCTAACATATTGCCAGAGGATCCAAAACACCCGTTCTTTTTTTGTGATTCATAGTTATCCTTAGGGAGTAATCAGACCTCAAGTAGAGAATCAAATTTTTATATATAATAATTATTAAAATGAGTTGCATCCATGAAGAATGAAGCTAATACCAGAAGTGTCAGAGAGTGATTGTGAGAGTAAATTAAAAATTTAAATAACCATATTACAAAAAGATAAAATTCTTAAGTCATATTTATCTAAATGACACATTAAACTGTAAAAACTGTGAATACTATAGCACTATATACTTGAATATATATACTATAGCAAATGTTGGACAAATATTATGAATACCACTATTATTAGACTGTACTTCTAAAAATAATTTAAATGGACTATTACAACGTCAAATAATCTCTGCAATATATTGGGTGTTAGCCATTTACTTTCAAGAAGATGGTGCAACCACATTTTATTGTAGCCATCTAAAATTATTTAAATGAAATTATTTAAAGGAAAGTTAAATTTAAGTGGTCGTCATTCTCTTCAGAATTGTAACTTTTGTGTTAAATTGTCGGATTACTTTAAAAATGAAACATACGGAAAATCGGAAAATTTATATTATTTTTAAAATAATAAAATACTGATAACAATATTATATGATACATCACGTAATGGTGTATAATCTGTTTGCACTAGGTTTGGCTACTGCAATTAAAAAAGTAGCACGATTAAAGCACGTATCATTAAATTAAGTACTTACACCGCAATTTCAATAAGTTCAAATTAGTTGTTTACTTTCCCCACAAATATTAAATAAATAACAAAATATTGCATTATTTAAAATTAGTTTAGTAATTGAAATAAATATCAAAATCAAAAGAAATATGGCATGTGTTATTTGAAAATAGATCACTATGCATATTTAAAAATATTGCAAGTTTAAATTATCTACAAGCATCAAAAACTTTTATTGAAATCATTGAAAATTATATTAATATGCGTTTTGTACACAAGATAATGTATGTGTATATGCATTAGGACAGAATGCACTTATTTTTTTTCTATGGCCTTTACCCACATTCACTCACGTATGCCTTCTTATTAAAAACAATTTCTGGAAAAATCTGGAGGCTCTCTGATGAGTTTAAGATCAAGTCCGGTCGATTCAAAGATTTTGGGAAAAAAATTAATGATTCCGCGTAGTCTCATCAGCTGCCACAAGGTGGCCAAACCTCCAGGTGGGCGCTGCCGCCTCAGAGGGGTCACGCACCCACTACATTACGGTGCTGTGAACGCATAGTGGGCATTTTTACGGGGGAACACATTTTGGTGGCATTTCAAATCCCAATTTAGTTTTGGCGCTCAAAATGCTACTTAACAACCTACAAAACAACTGATTTATTTTATTGTTATAATAGATAACATATATTAAATATTGAACTCGTTCTTGATGAGCAAATTTTCGTTGCGAGCCTAGTCAGAAGTGATGCGCTTAGCTTCGAGGTGGACATTTTGAACACACTTCTCCACCAACTGCGAGTGATTTGGGAAAAGGAATGAGATTGTTGATAAATTCAGAACGCTTTTGAGAATAGCTGCTTCCACTGGAAAGACATTGATGTCAACTCATTGGGAGTAGTGATCGGAAGATAGGTTAAGCTAAAAATTTGTCGGCTTGTAGAACTGTCGAGGAGGCGAAGGCGCGGCTTTCAAACGACTAGAGGTGGCCGATTTGGTTCGAGCTTGGCGGACCAATAAAATGACCCTCGTCTTCAGAGAAGAATCCTTCTCCAGGATCATGGCGGTAATGATCCACTCTGGATTAGCAAAATAAGCGTGGTCGACGAGGACTTTGTCCACTGCCTATTGCACAGCTCTTGCTATTCCTAGGGTGCGCATCGCCAGCTCGTGAAAAACGTAGGTCCAGAAGAAACGGTCGGGTTTCTGCGAATAGAAAAAAGATGGGGCAGTAAACCTTGACTATGTACGTTGACATGAGGGTGAGTTGAGAAACCAAGTCAGGCTTCTTTTCAAGCCAAGTATCGGTGAGAAGTGGTCGTCAGCCAGCGCAAGTGGTTAGGAGCTTGAATCTCTTGAGTGAGTGCTTGCAACCAGACGCAGATACTACAGCTGGACTTGGTCACTGCGCACCGATGTTAAGAGAAATTCGTTAGGCTAGGTAGGAAATGGGCCGAAAGTTGACCATAGGAAGAGTGAAGAGGTCGTTTCTTTTGATCTCTTCACCCAGCGGGCCTTTATAGGTTGATGTGTCTCGCTGAGATGCATTAGGCAAATCACCGGCCGAAGTGGCTTCATGAGGCGTTATTCGAGTTGCCGAATGATACCAGTCCACTTTCCGACATTCATCGCGCAGCCACCACACCCCACGAGCATCAGGCTCGCTCCGATGTCAATCCCACAATCTTCAAAATATTCTACCAAAACTCGGGTTGCAACAGCGGCGGCTTGCAATTAAATACAATGGATTTAGGTAATGCACAATAGCAAACATACCTTCTTGTCATCGTCCGCCTCGGAAATGGTGAGTGAGGTGCAGAACTCCAGTTAATGTTCACCTGAGTCATTGAGAGCACTGTCACATGCTCATTGGTCACTGTTTTCCGAGTGAAATCACCGTCTACCCGTCGTTAACATCGCTAGCTAATCTATCGCTTTCCATAAAAATAAATGACATTCGGTGGGTTGTGTCGCAGCTTGTCTTCATGCTAGGCAGTTGCCAACGACTGCAGAGAGCTGATGTCCCTTCGGATGGCGAATTTGGTGATCTGATGAGGTACAGCAAACTAGGAGGCCAGTGAGTTGAATGTCTCAGACTCTGTTTTGTGAGACACTTTATTGGGTACATAAGTAACAAGAAATTATTTGGAGACAGTGAGCCGGCGACGTTCCGAGGGTGCAGCCAAATCCGGTGATGAGTCTTTATTGCTCTCTTCTTCCTCATCAACGTCGTCGGAGATGATCTCAGATAGATCAATTTAAGGCGTAGCTGCATTTCGGTTCAGCAGACGTTCCAGCGCCTTCGATTGAACTTGTCACTTTTTGTTTGAAGATTCTGCGATTCAGTCCAATTAACGAAAGGAGCCGCTTACCGCGCACATACTTGCAGTCATTTTCCAGCTTAGATTGGCAAAGAGCAACATCAAAGAGAGAACGATAAGCGGCCTAGTGCTCCTGGATCTTCGCTTTCCACTCATCTGTCTCCTTCGCCGCGTGCCGATGAAACCAGTGCGCTACTTGTTTCTCGTAGTGCTCGTATTGTCGTTTGACTTTCACCTTGACGGCGTTCAAATTGTGTGTAGATACTTCCTTCCATTTCCCAATGATGGACGACTTCTTTGACCACCAGTTCGTTGATCATCTTCAAGTTGGCGCGAGGTTGCTGGTGATAGTGGAACTTGTAGAAGCATAGAATGTTGCCCTTTGAAGGTAGTTAAGTGGCTGAAAGCTCTGTAAAGTGTCTCAGAACCGGACACAAGGTTTTCTTGCGAGTTGGATAGGTTTTGGATGGCATGGGAGTAGCAGAATTGGCTAAACAGATGTAGAAATTGGGTAAATTAACTAAAACACGGCGCCGAACCGATGATGCAACGCGCACAACAACCCCCCACACTAAAAATGTCCACTGTGCGTTGACAATACAGTAATGTAGTGGGGTGGCAGCGCCCACCTGCAGGTGTGGCCACATAGTGCCCGCTGATAAGACTACGCGGAATCATTAATTTGTTTTTCCAAAATCTTTGGATCGATCGAACTTGACCTTAAACTCATCAGATCGCCTCCAGATTTTGCCCGAAATTCTTTTTAATAAGGAGGATACTTGGGTGAAGATCGAAGAAAAAAATGTTAAGTGCATTCTGCCCTAATGTGCATGCATGCATCTATAATAATACCCAGCTACCTTAATAAATTTTTTTAATGCAAAATTACAATCTGCTTTTAACATTATTGAGTATTTAGTAATTGTGATAGAAATGAAAATGTCACGAGAAGAGCATTAACCATCGTTAATCTTCCGGTGGAGGTTCTTCGGTCCTGATTGGGTTACTTCACTAGGTCCAGCGGCCATTGTCGTTTTAGTCGTCGTGTAACTTCTGGTTGACGGGTAAGTTGGTTTATGAGTGACCGTGAGGTTGTTATTGTATGTAGTAGAAAGCGTCTTGATTTCACTTGTTACGTAAGGTACTCTTAAGTCAGTATAAAAATTTTCGTTGGTAACGTACCATGGGGCATCTTACTAGCATCAGCAGTGTCTTCGACTAGAAACGCTGAAGGATTTTTGTGTGTGACGCTTTCGCGCAGTCCCATATCTGAACTCCGTATGTCCACAATGGTTTCAGTATGGCTTTGTAGATTAACACTTTGTTTGCCAAGAAAAGTTGCGAATGTTTTCTAAGACCAGGTCATTGGGGACGCGGTGGCCCAGATGGTTCAACCAATTGGCTCTGTCCTTTAGCCGGCGCGCGCGAGTTCAAGTCTCGCTCAACCCATGAGTGTGTGTGAATGTCCTAGCATTTAAGTGCATGTTAGTGGGCACAATAAGCCCTTGCGGCTGCAGTACCTGTAGTGCGCAAAAAATTTTTTAAAAAAATAGGTCATTTGTTTGACCTTGGGGTCAGGCCCTTTCTTTTGATTTTTGTGAGCTCCAAGTTAGCTTTTGGTCTAAATGCTTACCAAGGTATTTTACCTCTGTTTTAAGCGGGATGGTTACGTTGCCGATTCTGGTTGGCGGACATGCAGTATGTCTTGTGGTTTTACTTGCGCATATTTGTCTGGGTTGATTGTAATTTTCCACTTGTGGAACCAGTCTTGTAGTGTAGTTAGATAAGTTTGCAATAGTATTTAAAATGCAAAAAATGTGACTTGAGCCCAACAGAGTGTTTATATGAGTATTGTTGCCTTACAAGCTTGTTTAACACTGCCATATCGCTTTTAGACGCATTACAGCATGTAGTTATTGCAGCTTTAAATTTTACAAATTTCTTTATGATTCTACTCCGATTGTGCAATTTTTTGGTTAATTACGTAGTAAATTCGCATACATATAGTTTTGAAAAGAATTAATATTTCAAAAAAATATATAACGTGCAGGCTCGTTTCGTTTTTATTACGCAATTTTATTATATTTGTACTTTACATGTTTACGTATGTGTGTTACTTTAATCTCTGTTACACGGAAAGTATTTTACAACTAAAAAATACAAAAATATGTTTTTGAACATATTAAACATCGGGAATTTCTCGTCTTTTTATGCGATTTTATTTTTATACTGGCGCTGTGGTTTATTTGTGCTGTAGAGCTCTTGACGTAGAAAAGTGGTGTACTCATATTAGCACCCTGAAATATAGTAACGTTTCCAGGTACCACTCTAACACTTTAAAAATAATATCATAATTTTTTTAAATTTGTGTTGCTACAATGAACAAAATATGTCGGTTCGTTAGAACAACTTATTACTTTATGCGATAGATAATTGGCTTAATCCTACTTTATTTGATTACTTGAAAAAATAAAAGTTTCTCTACTAAAGCAGACAAAATATTGCCATATTATCAAATTCCAAGAAAGTCTAATAATTATGTTGCAATCAACACATTATTACATAAACATATTTATAAAAAGGCGACCTTACTGCTTTATGTAGAGGATTTTAATAATGTAATATCAAATACAAGAGACAAATTTATTTTAATAATCTAAGATCAAAGTGGATAATGGTAAGCGGTTGACAGTAAGGGAAATAGAAAATATTAGGGTTTTTAATAAAGACTCGCACACTTAAATGGAAAGAAATTTTACAAAATTAGACTTTGTGCTTGGTTAATCAACAATTTCGTAAAGAATATGAAGAACTATGAGAGAAAGGTGTAAAAATCAAACGGCATATTTCGTTTTATTCGTTTTATTTGCTGAATGTTATTAAACAAATTAATTGCTAACATATTGGGATGTATCTCCAGACGTTGGATATATTTCTCACTAAACTGCACAGTTACACCACTGATTTTAGAGACTTTGAGGTCATTATAAATGTCTTTATTTGAGACAAACCTCGGAACATATATTGATTTTTGATGCTGTTCTCCATAACTGTAACTCGTAGGTCCAAACTGGCTTAAAGACGATATTGTATGCGAGAAGTTTGTTGTGGAGAGACAACTGTGATTTTCGTCCAAGTAACCAAAAGTTTTTTTCCAAGTATGCGTACGCCATATTAGTGCTTTATCTAGATGCATACCCAGGCACTTCACATAATCTGTGGTGGGAACTAGTTGATTATTTATTTTTTAAAAAATATATTTATCAGTTCAGCAACACAGTGCTATGCTATGATAAGGATTACATATGACATTAGTGACAAATACACAATACGTAACATTAAAGGGCTCAAACACTATATGAATTTGATTAGTAAGCATCCGTTCGTAGGTACATAAAATTTAAGCTAATTATTCATCGAACTCGTTCATGCTGGATATTGTTAAATCTAGAGTCATTAGTTTTTGCGCCTTCTAGAGGGTGGAGGAGTATTTAGTTTATAAATTACTGTACTTTTACGCTTAGTCACAATAGTGAAAAACCGTTTGGCAGTAAGATGTATATAGTCTTTAATGCGTGATACTAGTAATTCCTTATAAATTTGGTCATTCCTAACAAACCAGCTGACGTTACATATTATACGAAGAATCTTATTTTGCATTACTCGCATTTTTTGTTAGTTTGCATCTTTGAAGCTGTTCCCCAAATGATACAACCGTACATTAAAACTGGGCGAATAAACGATTTATATAACAACATAGCAAACTTGATTTTTAACGAAGATTTACGATTTTTTAAGAGCTATAACAGGTTCAGCCTTGTGTGACATTCATTAAGTTTCTTCAAGTAAGCTTTTTGTCAAGGTGTATAACTAAGAATTTAACAGCTTCATCGCCATTATTTTATAGGATAAAGACCCCGTTGACTTCTAGTTAGATTGAGTTGGTACGGTGTCGTACATGCTTGACATTTAGATATGTTAAGTTTAATTCGCCACTGTTCGCACCATTCCTGATATGAGCCGACTGCGCTTTAGAGGTCATTGATTGCTTAGTGAATATCTTAATTCTTAACAATTATAGCAATATCACCTGCGTACATCGCCAATTCTGCCTGATTAAAATGTGGAACATTATAGGTTTAATATTGTAAGGTATTGGGCCAAGAATTGAGCCTCGTGGGACTCCAGCTGTGATATTGTTAAGGTCTGAGTACATGGCATTAATTCTGACCTTGAATCTTCTCGAAGTTAGAGAAGATAAAATTATGCGACTAAGATGTGCAGCTATATCCATTTTGATTATTTTGTGTATCAAGTCTTTAATCCAACCTTTATCGAAAGCTTGAGCTGTGTCAAAAAGGCTATTATTGTGTACTCCTTGTTTACGGTACCTTCGGATATGATTTTGGTCAATCTTAATAATTGGTGAGTGGTGGAACAATTATTTTGAAAACCGTATTAAATTGCAGGTATGTATAATGTTTTTCTCATTTATAAAATCAGTAAGTCGTCGGTGGATGATTTTTCTAAGAGTTTAGAAAATGTAGGTACTCGGCAAACTAGTGGGCCGATAATTATTGGCAGAGGTTTTATCCTTTTTGGGTCTAGAAAAAACTATGATTTTGGCTTCTTTCCAGGAATCGGAAAAATATTCTAGACTTAGGCAGGAGCTATATAAACAGACAAGAACGCCTGACTGACGACTTATGTTTTTTAAAATAACATTTGGTACAAAGTCGTGACCAAGGGGCTTCTTTACAGAAAGTTTACTGATAATTGTTTTAATTGAGCTAGATAATGTGGCTGAAACATCATTACAGCCGATTGGGTAATTTTCTTGGTTATGTATTCGTACCTCGTCGTATAGATTGTTATACTGTGCGGGTGATGGCTTGGGAGCGAACACGTTTTGAAGGTGTTGGGCAAATAGATTACACTTTGTTTTATCACTTTTTTAATTAGCACTGTGTTTCAGCGTGACGATTTCTTCAGTTTTGTAAAGAATTCTTCTAGTAGTTACCCAAGAATGATCGTTGTAATTTATTTCACATATATACTCTTGGTTCAATCCAATTCTGAAGTTGTCCAGTTCTGTTATGACTTGGCGTGATAGTTGATTAAATAGGCGCTTATAGGTTTGATCTTATGTGTGGTTTCGTAGAAATTGGGCTTTGTTTTATTTAGACTGAGTACCTATGTCGAAGGTTTGCAATATTTTAAATGATTTTTATCTGTACTAGGTATTAGGGAAGTTCGGGCAACCTTGGTTAATAATTTAGTAAATTGTCTAACTTCAGTGTCAATGTTGTTAGGTATTTGTTTATTTTTAAATAATTGCCTAGTTTGTTATGGATTTGTCCCAGTCAACTTGGCTAATTAGTAATCTAGAAGTTGAAAGGTGAGGCAACCGGTAGATGATCGGATTTTAAATCATAAATCACACTTTGATAGAATGGTATTGCACTATTTTTTACTAAGCCGATGTCTAAAATATCGGGACGTTAGTTGATGCTGTATGGGATGCGTATTGGTTTAGATGGAGCCATGATATGTATTCCTAGATAAGAAGTTATTTCACTGGGGTTCTTGGAGAAGCAACTTCATTGGGTATTTTTAGTGTTGAGATTTCCTAGTTATACAGTAGGAGTGTTATTAATGAACAAGGGCAAAATATCATCGATATTTAGTTGAAATTGGGGTGGTTTGTACGAAGAAATCAGTATAAGGTCGCTTTTATTATGTTGTTTTATTTTAGTAGTTGTTGCCTCTAGTGAGTTCGGATTTGAGAGAGTGAGTTAAAAATGTGGGGTATTTTTTTGATAATTATGGCTACGCCTTCAGCAGCGTGATTAGCCTTTGTAGTTTGTGGTATGTTTGTTCATTTGCCACAATTGATACACACAGGTTTATTTTCAGCCGCTTTTTTGCACTGTGTATAAAGATGATGTTCTTGACATTTGACACAATGGGATGAGAGATGACAATAGTTTTTAGTGTGTCCGTATCGCTTGCAGCGGTTGCACTGGGGTATGACTTTTGACTTACACCTTGGTTCTACGCAGATTATCAAATAAAAAGCTTATTTAGCTTAAATATTGCGTTGCCTTTATTGCTCTTGTTTAACAGAACAGAACATAGTGGCATTGGGACTTTGTCTTTGTTAAGTAGTCAGGTGGTTATTTGAATGTACTTTTTTGAAAATTTGTTAAAAATCTCTTGTACTGTGATGGATGTTCGTATATTACGTAAAATGACATTTAATGTTTTTTTAGTGGGATTGTGGTCAGTGTGAAAGGAAAAGTTATTTTTAGTATAGTATTTACTAAGAGTTCAGAAATATTCACTTGAACTTAAATTAATTTTTAACCCACCATTTCTGCGTTGAATTGTGAACTTAGAAGTTGTTAATGATTTGATGTCATTGCTTGATAATTGTTGATGTCATGTAATAATATAAGAGGAATTGTAGGTTCTTGAGGGCTGGCAGCCAGCTTGGCTTTGTCTGCATCGGTTAACTGTTTTTCAATGGCTTCTGGTATATAATATCTATTTTTAGATAGTTAAGCTATTTCCATACAAATATACTTTTGATGATGATATACTCACTGATTAGTGATAATGTTCTTTTGGTAAGTAAATTGTTTGTATTTTGAGATATTGCGAGGCGATTAAGCTCCAGCTAGAGAGTGTGATAATATTAAACTTGATCATCAGTGAAACGAATATCTCACACACAAACTGAGTGCACTAGCTCAACTTCATTATTATTTATTGATACTGTCGGTAATTCTCCCCGACATTTAGTAGAAATAATGTGGTTTGATTTAGTCTCGTTAATTTCAATCCGCCATTTGCTGTCCATTTCTTGATATTTTTTTACAAAAGATTTGTTGCTTCAATAGGATTTTTATATACCGCTAGAATGGCAGTGTCATCGGCAAATGTTGTAGCGATATTTATATTTGTATCGGTCCCAATACGCTGCCCTGTGGAACTCCTGATGTTATCGGATAAAAACATGTTACCTATCTATATCTTACTCTGAATAACCTTTCTTGTAGGTATAACTAAAGAATGGTGTATAATGCTTCAAATAGTTTCTTTTTTAGTTTGTAGAGTAGCCTTTGATGCTAAACCTTATCGAAGGCTTGCTTAACCTATAGAAATGTTGTTGCACAATAAGTTTTTTTCTCAAAAGTTTTGTTTATGCCGTCGACTACTAGGTGCACTTATTTTATAGTAGCTTTATCTCTTCCTGTTTTTCCTGCTTTTCTGTTTTTCTAATAGGTGGACTGTATCCCAGGGGATGTTTTAGCTTTTTAGTAGCCTTCTATAGGTCGTAATTTATATCGGCATTCGGTGACCCATTTCCTAGATACTTAAAGGAATTATTTTTGACCTCTGTTATAAACTCTTAATTATAATTTCTCTTATCTTAAGGACGTTTTGTTGTTTACCAGATTTTTCTAAAGCGTATTGTCTCCTTGATTTATTCTCGTATAATTGGCGGACACTTTATTTTTTTCCTTTATCGTTAATGGTGAAGTTGCTTACTAAACCGCTTCTTAAATTATTATGGTAAACTTTTGAACTTTATCTTTTAGATCTTTTTCTATATTGCGTGACAATTTAAGATTTAAATTTTTGTCTATCTATTCTTTGAACTATTTCCATTCAGTTTTGTGCAAGTAAAGTCTAATTGGCAAATTTATTTTTATTATTTTGGAATAAATAGAGGTTATTACCAGCGTGTGATTATATGCATTATTATAATTCGGTTCAATGTTCAAATACCCAGGTGCGAAAGGAGTCTAGGCAGTCAGATATTATATGTTGGCCAGTAGGTAGGTTTATATTTAGAAAGATGATCCTAGATCTTAGCTGATATTTTTTGTGTTGTAATCACCTCTTGCTGGCAATCTATTACCAAGTTGATTGGAGAAGTTAATAAATGCCTCCTTATTGGCGCAATAGTTTGGCGGACAGTAGGCCGTCGATATGTTAATTAAACCATACCACTCTTCTATTCTTACTGTTATTGTCTGGAGAAACAATTCTTCTATTTTATTCAGCAGGTGATGCTTTATAATTTGTCTTATGATAATTAAGGAACTACCCCTAGCGTATTGTTTTATATCTGAATGAGCTGGGTTGTAAACCACGTAATGTGGTATTTTTAAACTCTATTTCATACTTATGATTTAAAATGCCATTCACATTTCACAAAGCAATTTTGTATAGTTCCACCATCTTACTTTTTGGGCTGTTTGGCTTGATTTATGTCTTCTCTCAGCTGTCTGATTTGTTGACTAATTCAAATATAATTTTTTGTTGTTTATTCAATTGTTGTTGCAGTTGCACATTTTGCTGTTGCAATAAGACTATGATATCGTTATTTAATTAGGGTTGTTGCGTGTGTGGTTTTATTTCTTGTTGAGGTTTTCCTTCTACTAGTTGGGCATAGCCAGTGCCTAGTTGGATTTTAGAAATATTTATGTTTTGTGTGATTCTTGCTGTGAGTGAGGGTGTTGTCCTGTTTCTTTGAATTTTATTTTGCGGAAGAGCAGATTTTTATGATGTCCAAGTACACTTGACATCCTTTATAGTTTGCTAGATGAGGGTCTCCACAAAGAAAGCATTTTACCGGTTTACCGTTTGTTTTATTTTTAATACACTTTTTGTAGTCATGTGATCCTGCACTTTTAACACATCTAAATTATTGATTGAAATTATTTCTTTGATGGCCATATTGTTGACGTTTTTAATTAGACTATGATTTTATTAGGTGTCTCAAAACGAATAGCTGCCTGCAGGGGGGTTGTAATATAGTAAATTTTCCCAATGTTACTTTTTTTTCTAGATCAATAAAGAATAAGTTTTTTGGTGTTCCTGTTTCTTTATTTGAGTACAGTCATAGTTTGTTCCATGTTACGACCATGTTGTTTAAGTGTTGTTTTTATATAGTCATGTGGTGTGCCATGATATAGATTTCTCAATTCAACTCTTTTTCTTCTGGAAATTTGTGTCTAACTATATTACTCTTATCTTATATGGTTTTAATTTTTTGTAACTTTCTGTACTATCTTGTTTATTTTCATTTTATTAACTGACAGAAGTTGATATATGAATCTAGAGATGGCTGATTTTATTAATTCTAGCAACACTGGTCCATCTTTAGATATCGTGTATAGCATAAAATAAGGTATTTGTTCAACTTCAGATCTTTTTTTGTTTTTGTTTCTTCTGTAAGATCTGCTAATAGGTAATACATATTTCTTGTTTCTTTGCTACTAGAAGACGTCCTTTGTCTTTCTTCTGGATTTCCTGGTTGTGGGTTGGTTTATTTCTTTTACGTTTTAAACCTCGCAGTAAAATTGCGTGAAACTTAGTTCGAAAGGGTCTTCTTTCGACCCTTCGTGTGAGCTACCACTAACTTCTGGCGTTTTCGGCGTACCTTGATTTTCTGGCAATAAATTCTGTTGATTGTTGTATTGAAGTGTGGGTGGATAATGTGAGTATATTTGAGGTTGTTGGGAATAAAATACGTTCTGTATGGCTCGATCACTGATTTGCCGTGATGTTTGGGTATAAAATGGAGTTTGAGTGTTTGCAAGTAATTGTTGCGAGAACTGCATATTTCAGTCATAAAATATTACAGTATTATTATTCAGCAGTGGCAACGGGAATTACATGAAAGCGGCATATGGAAGGTAAGCCATCGTACATAGCATACACTCACTAAGTTGTACATTTGCGCTGTGTTGATCCCTTGACCTCTGGTTGATAATCGCACTTGTTTGTTGTGATAACTCGCAAAGATAAAACCGCGTCTTTACTTTTCGAAAGTCTAACACGGAATGAACACCAAAATAACAAAATGAGCAGTTCTTCTCCCAACTTGAATATAATTTAAAATGTGTGGATTTACTTTCAAATAAGCATAGACGATACATGACAAGATGAGAGCATGAATAACTTAATTACTACTGACAGGATTTGCATAACTTCCTTTTATCAGCTACTATCTGAAAATATATTTAAATTGGCTGTCAAAAACATTGCGAAAAGGGTATAATTTGTTTTTATTCAACAATTTGGAAGTAAGTATATTTAATATGCATCTGTTATATTCAAAGTCTGCTTGTCATTTTGGTAGTAAAGCAAACCAACTGTAAGACATTTTGTAAAATTTTATATCGCTAACAAACTAAAGTATCGTAAACCATACCAATTTACTCAGACACGTGCTTTTAACTATTCAAGTTTTAGTACGATTACTAGCACGTTACAAAAAAACAATATTTTTTACTATACCTGAAATTAATAATGAGCTCAATAACTTTAAGTAATTTTATAGTATTAAAACTGTACATTAGCATACCTTTGTTTATTCTAAGGTTTCAGTTTTAACCAATTACATGTCATTTTTTAATTACTTTGATAATAAATTAAAACTGCAAAAATTGGCACAAAGTATTATCCGTATTACTCAGCATATTATAAAAAAATGAAACAGAAAACAAAAATATAATACCAATAAAGTAACACATATTTTTCGATGAAATATTAGAACGTTGTAAACAGAACACACATGCTAAATTTACTAAATTTTAAAAAATATGGCTTGTAAGTGTGTTCATTACATCTCGTATAAAATTTGTAAAATATCGTAAATTCTCTTACCACGGACAGCTTGGTTTTTAAATGAATTTTCAGATACCCTGGCAATATTTCATAAAATGAAATATTCATTTTCCTCCATTATAATAAGAATGTTCTAGAAATTATGCTATAAAATGGTCGTTACTTTTTAGGGCCTCCATTAAGGCACACGCTGGAAATAGCAGATTTACATTTTTACTCAAGAGATGTTTTTAGTTTGTTTGAACTGCTGTTAGTTAGAAAACCCTGTACTGAGGCCCTCTTGACGTGTGCGGGCCTGTTTTTACAGGTATTTTTCTTTGTAGAGCCTCAGCCTTTTTGCTCCTGTTGTTGATAGGGGCGCTTTCCTTTGTTAAATTCTGCAGATTTCGTGATCGTCCGAGGCACACCAGATAAATTTAATTGTCTGCTCTCTTTTCAAATATTAGACATGATATAGAAATATTAAATTTTAGTAAAATAAAAAAAAAACATAAACTATTACGCGTTGAAAATATAATATTACAGGCCTTATTATTTTGAGTTCGCTAAGTTAGCTTTAAAAAGCTGTCTAAGTAGCAAAAAATATTGATTTTTATACTTAGATTATAATTAGGTTGTAAAAATTACGTATCTGTGTATTGCGGTATTCTGCTATGCAGTATTATAAGTATAAAGTATAAAGTAAATTTAAAACTATTAACATAATCCTACTACAGAAAACCCTTAGCATAACAGACATTCTTTTTTGCATTAGAGGCACAAATGATAAAATAAGTTGCATATTAATTATCTAAAATGTGCATATTGTCTTGACCAGCAGAAACGAAATAGTTGACCTTTTTTTCCATAAAAGTATAGAAAGTATTTTGTTTAAACTGCCAAAAATTGTGTGTAGGTCAAAAAATAAAAAATGGTATAAAGTCGAATATATGACTACTATTTGGCTGCACAGAAAAGTACTAAGTTTTAAGCATCAAAAAGAATATGTGTCACAGAATTAATTTTTTCCGTTCAAAACAATTTTTCCAATTTTTCATCTTGCCAACAGAATTATTACTAAGATAATTAAAATAAAGAAACATGCAAGAAACCTTAGCTCACACTTTCTGTGCTTTGGCAATCTCCTATTCCTAAGCTCAGTCAGTTATGTAATGCTTTTAAATAAACAAAATCTTTGGGAAAGTGTCCCCACAAACAATGTTTCTACCAAATTTCTACGTCACACAAAGAATGAGCCTTTTTTAAAATTTACAGACTTCTTTGGGTAGTAAGTAAAATAACCTCAAATGACTTCAAAATTGAAGAGAATCATATTTAAAACAGTTCAACCCGTAATCTAAATTGTTCAAATTGCAAAAATCTATTCAAAAATGCATACAAGTAAATCCCAAAAATAAATAAATAATAAAAACATTAAAATGGAAAGAAAACTAAATGTGTTTAGATGAGTACAATTAAAGTAAATAGTATTAAACATTATATTATATAATGTAGCCCTCATTTGCGGTCACAAACATCTGCAACCGGGACCTAAACCTGCTAAAGGCCAACACAACTTCCTTTTTATTCATACGGATCATTGCCTTCTTAATAGAGGACCTTAAAGTTGTCTTTTACATTGACTTTTGACTCAATCACGTCCCACGCGTAGTAGTCAAGGAGATCACAGCCGAGGCTGAAGAGTGGCTACAAGTTGAGGGACTAGTGATAATACCATTTGATGTATAGCCGTGCTTGGGGTTTATTTGCCTTGTGGATGCAGCATATTATTAATAATAATAATTTTCTTAACGAAAATCTGTTAAGAGTTACTTCTTATTAAATAAATAAAAAATTAAATATTGAAAACTCTGAAGTAAAATTTGTTACTGTAAATCTATTTTATTTGTTATTTATCATACTATTTATTGGTTTAATATTTCTTTTATTTTGGTGCCCAAAAATCAATTGTATACACAATATGGTAAATTGACTATTGTTTAGAATTTAAAGTGATTGAAGTGATAATGAATACAAAGTCAATAAAGAAGATTCTGTTATGTGTTCATTTCGTCTTTTTTGTTGCTTAAAATAGAAATAAAAATTTTTTTATGTAATTGTTTAATATCTTGACGCAATTATTTTATAAAAATGATTGAGGTCAATTCCACTCCTTGTAGTTTATCTAAAATCTCCGCACTTATTATTACAACTTTTTCAAGTTTAAAGTTCTTCAGTAGCTTCATCAAGCTTCTAAATTATTATATAGGAATGATGTTTGGACGAGCTTCTTCTACTTACAATAACAATTTTTATTTATAACTTTATTTGTAACACATTTTGAAATCCTTTTCATCCCCTTTTAACAGCGCTTTAATTTTGTACGTTTCGGTACATACTTTGACAGACGGCGATCTGGTAACGGCGCTAGATGGGGCTGATTATCATCGTTTATCACAATATGATGTAAATTGTGCAAAACTGAAGAATCGTGTAAACAGAGTTAAACAAGTTGTAGAAAAATATTGTAAACAAATTAGGCCAAATGCAAAAATTTCCACAAGAAAAATAATTTGAGGACCTAGCAAAAGGTACACAGGCTGCAGACTAGCTACGGGGGAAGGAGTGTATTTTTGAGTGATAATAAAATTTGATACTGTTTGTATTTCTATAAAATAATTACTAATTTTTACCCCGCAGGCTTCGTCGACGAAGCCTGATCTAGACACCAAGCAGTCGTGTAGAACATTCCACATGTTTTGCGTACATTTAACACTACAAGCAATAGAAACATTGGGAGGACATGAAAACTTTCATATTTGAGCATTACAAATGCCATCAACGTAATTTAGCATTGATGTCACGGTGTTTATTAAAGAGAGGAGTAAACACAATACAAACTAAACAGCATAACAACAGTCATCATCTGGTTTTCTGCGACAATAATCAAAATCTTTAATTAATTCAAAAACGGTTAAAGTTAGAAGGCTGATTTTTTGCGCCGAATTAGCAAATATAGTGAATGTGGTGTGCAAGTTTCAAGGAAATCGGTTGAAGCGTCTAGAAGGAGATAGAATTATAAGTTTAGAAAGTTAGGGAGATAAGACAAATATTACTTAAAGATAAAATAAGAAATCTCATCCAAAAACAAAAAAAATTAAATATGAAGCAATATTTAAAAAAATTTATGAATAAGTGTAAAGTTTAACTTAAACAACTGCTTTAATTGCAATGCAAAATAATATGCAAATAATTCAAAAGTTGTACGGTTTGCCCTGTACAGATCTCTTGCTGTATATTTTGATTTGATACTTGAGCCTCCTTTTTGTAGAATCCGCTTATAACAGCGAAATAATAATGTAGAACATTAATGACAGTACGTAATATTAGTATTAAAAAAAGTAAATATAGGATTTAAAAAAATTAAATTATAAAAAAACTAGAAAAAGAAGCAAAATGCATAATTAAAATAATTACATACAAATTTTATTGCGCTTTGTAAAAATAACAACAGTTATCTCTAGAGACTGTAACTGTAACATTATT
The DNA here is from genome assembly GCA_036346155.1 of Sinelater perroti. NCBI lineage: Eukaryota > Metazoa > Arthropoda > Insecta > Coleoptera > Elateridae > Sinelater > Sinelater perroti. The sequence goes on from JARFIY010000276.1 coordinate 4,472,188, forward strand.
TATTGTGGTAAATAAGTTGCAGTATAAGAAATCTCCAAATACAAAATAGAGATTTATTTACAAGAAGTAAAATGGCCGGGAAAAGATATACTGAAAATGAAAACGCTTACTATAATGTACAGTGGAGACCTCGGAGGTAAATATGAGAGTTGAAAGGGTTTCTTGGTGGAAAACAGTCTACTGGATAAAGTAATTAATTTCCATGGTATTAACAAGAGGCTCTGCAACCTGATAGTGAAAGTCATTTTCCGTAACGTAATCTTAATATGTGTATATGCACCCACCGAAGAAGCTGACGATAAAGAAAAAGAACGCTTCTATTGTAAATTGGACGAAATAATACAAGACTGCTGCGGTAGTGATAAAAATCATTCTTGGCAACTTTAATGCTAAAGTCGGCAAAGAAGAATGCCTACAACCTACAATCGGCAAACATAGCCTACATACAGAAAGCAACGACATCGGAATGTGACCTTGCTGCTACTAATAGATACGAGTAGGAGGAACTTTATTGCCGCATAAGAACGTGCACAAACTCCCGACAGAAACTCCGTAAATCAGATTGACTACTGTTTGATTGATATCCGGCACGCTACAAGTTTAATGAATATAAGAAGCAAAAGAGAAGCTGATTGTGCTTCAGACTATTTTTTGATACATGTAACAGTGAGACAGGGAATTTCTAGTACTTTATTCAGAATGTTGAAAGGAAATCAAAATAGGATGTAAAGAAATTAGAAAACAATTAGCAACTTTATCGGTACCAGAAAAATCAGAGTTGGAATACAACAAAAAACAGGAAACTTACAAGAAAATAGAGATATGGACCCTCACTGAAATACCGTTAAGACAATAATTTGACATCAGAAACCGTCATAGGAAAACAATCATCCAGAAGCTCTAACCACTGATTTGACGACGGAATATAAGAGAGCGTTGAAGAATAGACAGCAAACAAGAGCTGTAATACCAAAAACTAAGGCAAGGCAGAAAGCTGGTAAGTATGAAGAAGAAAGAAGGAAGCAAATAAAATATATAGGAAAAAGAAGCGCAGCTATATGCAGAAAAAATAGCACAAGTAGAAGAATACCACAAAGGAAAGCAAATCAGAAACATTTACAAGACAGTCAACAAAATAAAGAAAAGTTTTTAGTTCCGTTCCAACTAATGTAGAAGTCAAACTGAAGAGCTACTATGCAGCAAGGAAGCAAAATAAAAAGATGGACGTAGCACTTTACTGAAGTATGAAATGAATATGAAAACATCATAACAATAGAAGAGGAGGAACAAAACAAAAATGAGGAACAACAACAATCAGAAGAAGAAATACAGGAACCATCACTGGACGAAACAAAAAATCCCATCAGAATCATACGAAACAACAACACTCCAGAAACTGATACCATACCTGCCGAGTTAATAAAAGCTGGTAGTGAAGAACTGATTAATATATTACATAAACTGATCACCATTCGGGGGAGAGAAGAAGAATGGTAAATCAGCATTATTTGCTAGATTTACAAAAAGAGCAATAAATTGTTGACGACTAACGAGATAGTTGTCTCCTGAATATTTCCTATAAAGTGTTTGCTAATATAATCAACCACTAGCAGAAAATTTAGTAGGAGACTATCAGGGAGGTTTTCGAAAAAGAAGATTAATGGTAAACCATACTTTTACCGTAAGTATGATCATCAAAAAGTGCTGGAAATTTAATGTTGATGTAGTGAAGCTTTATATCGATTATAAAGAACCTACGATAGAATCACACGCTAAACCATTTGGAAGATCTTGCAAAACTTTTAAATACCAAATGTGCGTGTAGAATTTACCAACACATATCCAGGAAATTTGAAATCACTAGGAGCGTGAGACAAGGAGAGGTATAGTCTCCTTTAATTTTTAATATGGTACTAGAAGTTACCATTAGAAAATCTCAAGTAAGAGTTGGAAATACTCTGTATAACAGAAGCTCAGCTTCTTGTTTATGCAGATGATGTCGTGATACTAGAAAGAAAGGAGAGAAATGTAATCAACAATTTTACAATTATCGAACAAGCTGGAAGATACGCTTAGTTAGTAGTAAACGATGATAAAACCAGAATACTAACATCGCAACATGAAGAACCACAAAGAGAGGATGATAAACTTGTAATAGGTGAAGTGCAGCTTAGTATAGCTAATTAATTTAAATACCTGGGAACAACAATAAACGGAAGTAAGGATATCACTAGCGAAATTAAACAAAGAGTAATGGCGAACAGCAAACGTTTGTTTAGCCCCGACAGCATCCTAAAGTCAAGAGCAGTATCTAGAACGTGTAAACTGAGACTATATAAAACAGTTATAAGAAGACCTGTGGTAATGTATGGATGCAAAGCATGGACGCTAACCAAAAAAAAAACGAAGAATTACTACACCGTTTTGAAAGAAGGCTACTCAGGAAAACGTTTGGGTCGATTTATGATAAAAATAAAAATGGATAGAGAAAGCGCATGAACCATAAACTACTAGAAACATACGACAATCAAGACCTTGTAGGGTAGATTAAAAGACAAAGGCTAAGATGGTTGGGACATGCTTGGAGAATGCCTCAGACAAGAGTTGCTAGAAATGTTCTTGCCGGGAACCCAAAAGGAAGACCATAAGGATAAGACGGCGGGCCAATGTATCAACCGATCTGAAAAAATTAAGTGTACAAAATTAGACCAACTTAGCACAAGATAGACAAAGCTGAAAGCCCGTTGTTAAAGAAGCCAAGGCTCTTCATAGGCCGTAGTGCTATGTGTGTGTGAATAGAATAAGAAAAGCCTAATATTAATTGTGCAATACCTCTTTGTGTTTGTAGTTGTCCACTTATCACATTCATTCGACTATTTACAGTATACCTCCCATCTTATGTAACAGACTTTTGCATATGACATTCTTTCACAAGCACATATGGTGAGCTAAATTGTCTTTAGGATTTGACTTGGGTACTGAGTTCTGTGAATGTTAAAAGTTTGCAATTGGACAGTTGATGTCTAAATATATGGCAAAGTTGTTATGGTAACGTATACTGTACAGCAGCATACAAATGTTATTCAAGTTTGTTTAAATATGAATTCACAAAATGCACTGTTTGGTGTATATTGTAGGTTGGAGGAATCATTGGTTAGTACTTTTTTGAGGACAAAGTTAGCAACTATGTTACTACCGATGGTGTACTGTCGGAAGGTGCTAAATAAGTTTTTTTCTAGATAAAACCAATGATTTGAACTTGATTGATATGCGATTCCAACAAAATGAATCCACATGTCATACAGAATATGAAACAAAATTTTCTGGTCATTTTACATCACAAAGATGTGACATCGATTGGCCATCGCAGTCTTGCGGACCTTTTCCTCTAGGGCTATTTGAATAGAAGGGTTTATGTCAACAAGCCTGCTACGATTTTTGAACTAAAAAAGAACATCAAACATGCAATTGCTGAAATAGAATCGCATTTATGGAAAATCATTATAGAAAACTTTGATAAAAAATGGTCGCATGTCAGCGGAGCTGTGGAATGCATTCCGCCTACATCATATTTCATATGTAGCAGCCAAGACTGTACTTTATACTTATAGCAATCAAATTAAGATTGTTTTAATACTTTGTGTTTTATTTAAGGAAATCTTACTAAAGATCAATTTCAATCGCCCCATATAAGAGAAAAACATGATAAGTACTTGTTAAGCTTGTTTACAATTATGTTTTAATTTTGTTTGTTATATCCAAGCAACCACTTAAATGTACATTAACCTTTTTGATTTTTATAAAATATATAAAATGACTACAGATGCTCTTAAACTACTAAAATATTAGGGATCAGTAACGTGTTCTTTGTTTTATATAGCATTACTCCTATTTCTGTAATGGCAATATAAACTATTTTTAATGTGAGTCATTAAGTTAAGTAAAACATATTTTGTAAACGTTTCCGATGAGCTTCAACACATTATTTTAACTTACATTATTCGTTATACTTCTGCATAACTTAGTACTAACTTTTCTATTTGTCATTTCAAAGATTACCTCGTAGAATACTAAAAATAACAGACATCCTGAAGTTTCTGAAAAAATATAACAAGCTAGCACCTGCCTGTTGTGAGACTGAGCGTCGGAAACAATTTTCTGCAACGCTGGAGTTGATTTTAGCCTCAAACTAAGTAAACACATCCTACCCGAACAACGTGTCAACGTATCCCAAACAAATAAAAGAAATCTATCTCGTTGCTTCAGAACGAAAAGTTTTTTCCCTCAATTTATGCTGCGTACGTTCTTCTTATCGTGGCAGAATCATAAATAAGCTCTTTTGTTATCCATTCTTTGTTGCAAAATCAGCCCAAAGAAAAGCAGTTCGAAATATTTTTAAACAAAGCCTTAATCTAAAATTTATAATTTATTTAAATGTTATAGAGCAATGTGTGTGGCAAAAAACATAACAATTCCGAATTTCGCTTTTGCGATCAAGGGTGAATATTATCGTATACTATACCTCAACAACAATTAGTTATGATTGAACTTATAAGCTCATTTTTTCTTATCTTAATTTTCGTTAGTTTGTGCAAAAAATTATAAACCATTTATAGTAAAAATCATTAATATTTGTGAACAAAATCTAGGCAGCTATAAAAATAAACATAAACTTAATAAGTTATTATTTATTAATTATAAATAAGAGTAATTATTATGTGTTAAATAGAAATATTTAGATTCTACAACTGCCTTAGTTGCAAAAAATTTAAAAGAAAATTGTCATTAAACATTTATCTATATAATTATTTTTAATTTGTATATTCAATACTACAATATAAAAAAATTCAACAATCAAATTACACTCATTATACTGGGTTCTTTGTTGCTTATTTGTATAGCCAAACGTTTCAATAAAAGTAACCGCTGATATCTGCTATTGAATAGTGTATTATTATTACATAAGTTTCGTGCTCACGCTGCTGCTTCATCTATTAAAAACTGCTACCTATTAAGACTTGGAAATACAGGTATTGGACAAAATAATAAAAACACTTGTCAAAAGTGGGACATATTTTCACTGTGCTTGGTAACACTAGACACTGCGTAAACCAACCGTTTTTTGTTTGTTGCAGGTAAATCTAGAATATGTAAAAGTTCAAGTTCTCCGCCGTCTGACAAAAGATGTCTCCACCAGTAAGTTATGATTAAAATTGTGAGATGTAGAACGTCATATCGTAAGGTTGAACATCTGGCAACACCATAATCTTAAAGTATTAGCGATTTTTTATCGCCATCACATAATTTTTTCGTGCGAAAATGTCGAGTTTTGAGCCGAATAAGCGTCAGTTGCGGGAACTACTGATTTACTTGATTTTGAAGAAATCTGCAGCTGAGGCATATCTATTGCTTGTAGAAGCATATGGTGAGGCTACTTTAATTAAGAGAAGTTGTCGTGAAGGGTTTCATAAGTTTAAGAACTGTGAGTTTAACGTCGAAGATAAAGTACGTAGCGGAAGGCCGTAAGTGTACGAAGACGCAAAGTTGGAAACAGGAAAATTCCTGCCAAACGCAAAAGAACTTGCACTTACATTAGAAGTAACTGAACAAGCAATTTCACATTGTTTAAAATCGTTGATAATGATTGAAAAGCAAGGAAATTGTGTTCATATAAACTGAAGCCGAGAAACGTTGAACACCGATTTTGCACATGTGAAATGCTGCTTGCCAAGCACAAACGAAAGATTTTTTTGCATCGTATAGTCACTGGTGATGAAAAATGGATCCACTACGATAATCCAAAGAAGAGAAAATCATGGGGTCCACGTGGGCATGCTTCAACATCAACAGCCAAGTCGAATATTTATGGAAAGAAACTCATGTTGTATATTTGGTGGGATCAGCTTGGTGTCGTAAACGGCACTATAACTGGGGCTCTCTAGCGAACACAATTGGTGAGATTGAGCCGAGTACTCAAGGAAAAACGGGCCCAGCATTACTCCAGACACGACAAACTTATTCTCCTGCATGATAATGCACGTCCACATGTTGCGGCACTGGTCAAAACTGATTTAGAAATATTCAATTGGGAAGTCCCTTTTTGATTATCACTTATTCCGATCGATGGCGCATGGCCTGTCTGAGCAGCACTTCACATCATATGAAGATACCAAAAATTGGGTCGATTGTGTTCTTTCGACACGGTATCCGTATGCTACCAGAAAGATGTGAAAAAGTAGTCGCTAGCGATAGACAATACTTTAAGTAAAACATAAGGTTCCGTTCTTTCACAATCAATGCCCAAAATAGTGCAGTGAGTCATTGTGGTTGTGGAAATTGTGGAGGTATGATGACTATTTCAAAAAGATTTAATTTTTAGTGATCGTCTAAGTGGGGCATCTGTAAAGAAAACAGTGACGTTATGCGGTGTAACACAAGGCATACACACTGAAAGGTCAAAAAATGAAGCTGGAGAATAGGGTCGCCGGGCCTTGAAGATTTGTTATCAAAAACAGTGAGGTAGAAACTGCATAAAATGGTAATCCATAGATACCTTGCTATTACCAAGCCCCTAATAATAGACACGAATTCTTAAAGGCAAAGCGCATGGTGCAATGTCCACAAAACTAGACACTGAAGGCCTGTCAACGTGACATTTGGTCACATAAATTACCATTTACGCTTTTGTTTACCGCTGTACGCGTGTTTATCTGGCGAACACCCTCTGAAGCATACAATCTGGATTGTCTCCGCCCGACTGTCAAACATGGTAGAGGCTCTATTGTAGTCTGGGAAGTTATATTATGGTATTCGATAGTCCCCCTTGTCATATTATACGGTCGTGACAGCAGCAGTAGATAGACAACTCTTGGGTAACTAGGTTCACCCAATAGTGCAAACTTGAGCACCTGAACGTCATCTAAGAGAAGCTCAATGAATAAATTTTAAGCATGTTATTGCTGAAATATATTTATATATCTTTTAATTCGGCTCTTAGCTCTCATTATGGTAAAATGCGGGTAAACGGGAGACCCCACACCGTTTACCCTTAAAACTGCGGGTGGAGCTACCCTATCTCACATCCGTGGATAACAGATGCCGCCTGTAGTAATGACGTGGGGTAAAGGTTCACGCAAGTGACCTCGCCGGATACTCGTCAAACGAGGCAAGAGAAATCCTGCCAACACGAGTACTATCGACTGGAGTATTTGCTCCATCGATTAGGCCCAAGGCCTACGGAGATGTTAGACCACATGACGTTATGCCGTTAAAACTGCTATGCAGTCCTGCACAGGTAACGGGCGACGGTACAGTACGATATGGTAGGTCGCCAAGCGACCTCGACGGCTGCTCGTCCAACGTGGTGGAGGAAACTCTACCAACACGAGTGGGTTGCGTACTTCACGGTGCAGGTTTATAAAGGTGCTTCTAGCTACCCAATCCCACAATTGTGGGTAACGGATGCCGCCTTCAGTAATAGAGGGGTAGAGGTATCACGCGAGTGATCTCGACGGGTACTCGTCAAACGAGGTAAGGGGAACCTTACCGACACGAGGGATTGGGTAGCTCCACCAGCAGTTTTACGGGTTTCACGCGCCACGGGGTGAGACGCACTACCCACTCGTGTCGGTAAAGTTTCCTTTACCACGTTGGACGAGCAGCCGTCGAGGTCACTTACGTGAGCCTCTATTTCACATCAAAGCTGATGCTTTTCGCATCCGTTACCCACAATTGTGGGATTGGGTAGCTAGAAGCACCTTTATGAACCTGCACCGTGAAGTACACGCAGGCCCACTCGTGTTGGTAGAGTTTCCTCCACCACGTTGGACGAGCAGTCGTCGAGGTCGCTTGGGCGAGCATCTACCACATATCGCTACTGCTACAGTCGCCCGTTGCCCGCTGTGCAGGGATAAGTTACCTTCTATAATTCTTACCACTACTGTAATTTGTGTGTAGGGGGATGTAAGCAAAGATTAAATGAGAACGAGAACGGTGTAATACCGTTTCTACAGCGGTGCGATGAAATTAGGATAAAAACTTTTAAAAGGAATTAATGATATGCTGCATGACATATGTGAGCATAATGAATTTTCGAAATTGTAACGCTCACTTCCGGTTTCCGTTAACCGATTTGGCTGAAAGGTACTGACCTAAGATGTGTGTATGCCAAGTTTGAAGTGAATCCGTTGAACAGAACGGAAGTTATAGTGTCTCCAGATACACAGACAGACAGTCAGGATGATAATCTCATTAACTTTCTATAAGCTCCGCTGTAGAATAAATAAGCATAAACAAATAAGCCACAACTATAATCAAAAACATTGACTGCAAGGCACTGTAGAATGTTACAAAGAAGAATAGAAACATATAAAAACATAAAAAGAAAAATAATCATAAAAAGTAAGCGAAGCACAATAGATGCAAATATTTTAAGAGAAAGGATGTAGACTAGACCAGACCAAAAATTTTAAGAAAAGCAGAATAGAAACTCACATTAAATTCTGACTAGGTTTACGTCAAATCGTTGCATCAGAAAATGCACCTACTTGTTACAGGATTTACCCCTTGGAATTTTTTGAAATCGTATTTAACAAATTGCTCGTAGCAAGTTACTATATGGTAAATCAAATCCGGATGCAAACTAAAGTTCCCCAAAGTGGAGCAACTTGTACACTTAAAATGTGATAGGACATATTAAAACTCTTATAGAAACCTTCAAAGATAATACGATAATACGATGCTCAAGTTTGATTAAAGAAATTTATATAACTTTTACTAACCCAAAAGGATTATACACAAAACAATCTTACCTGGTAAACCAATATGGGTATAATGTGTTCGGCTATAGTGTGCAGAAAGTACATCTAACATTGAAATTCTGGAAAGGTATCAGCCAAAAAATTCTTCTATTAATATACGTATTTCCGTCATTCAAAGAAATCTCAATATAAATTTTGCTAAGAAAGTAACTAGTTATGCCAGTGTAAAACTTCAAGAAACTTGAAAATCATCTGCATCTCTTATCTATAAGCCTAATGCATAACAACAGCAATATAGCATTATTGTGAAGAATCAACCCATTGAATTTATCTTTTAGGTTCACCAATCAACTCTAAAGTCGTCACAATGTCAATACCAGTGGCAGTGCTATTCTTAAAATTTCCTGGTATTAGAACAGAGTGTAATATTACTTATAAGCAATAAAGGATCCGTAAATCACTTACATGCAATTTAAACTTTTAAGTACACCAATAAATAAATAAGTTATTTACGAATTTTGTGAAAACATCATTCGAAAATACTAAAAAACTCAATTTCCTAAATATTGTATTCCATGGTTAATTATAAAATAAACAGATAAAATTAAAAAGTTGTTGAAACTTTGTTATTGTGAATAAATTGCAAATTGTGAATTCTATTTTTTATTTGAAGAAAATAGTAATAAGATTCCACGTCAGATGATGAATTAATCATTCCAAAATATTAAAAAATTTTTGTATGATGTGCAGTATAAAGTCTTTGCGTCATCGTAGTATGAAAACGATCTTATTTCTAAAATTCAGTGAACAAGGTTTTTGAACCACGTTTGGTAAGGTGTATTGTATGCTCATTTTAAAGCACGATAATTTTTTGATTAATTAAAAAAACATACTACTAATATAAGTCAAAGCCACGTAAAACAATGACTTAGAAATTGTTACTGATACTGCCAATGAAAGATGAATACAAAAGAAAATCAAATTAAAGATCTTTTATAAGGATAGCCAGAAATAGATAAAAATGAAGAAGATAATTCAGAACGGTTTGGCAAACATACAAGTCATTACAATGTTGAATTAATTAAAAGTATTCTAAAAAAACAACAACGATTAGAATGTGTTAAAAGAAATAAATTGTAAAAAATAAAAGACAAATATATAAAATTTAAGATAAGCACATTATGGGCACCACAGATAAAAATAAGAATATAAAGTTTAGAAAACCTCTATTGACAGTTGCATACTTGTCAAAATTAAAAAAAAGCAATGACATACAAAAAATAAATATAAAAAGTAGCTACTGAAATAATGAAGATAGAAAAGATAATTAGACTGATCTAAAGAATTATAGACCCATTAGTCTAATAATATAACAGTAAAAAATACTAACTAAAGCATTAATTAATAGATTACATTACCAGTACATTCCATCAGCTATTCGAGCAGGCAGATTTCAGGAAATGGAATCGACAAACGAATATAACATACTAAAATACGTTACGCTCATAAACCACGAAAAAGCTTTTGACTTTAAAGAAAAAGGCAACCACTGAAGAATTACGTAACTACCAAATTAACTCTATAAACTTGTCCATAAAAAAACTACAATGACAGCAAGAATAGACCTCGTAATAAACTAAATCAATAATAATAAATAATAGAATGAGACAAAAAAAATGCAGTTTTGACTACCGTTGGGAGATATATTGAAAAAAGTAAAATAGAAAACAAAAAGTTTAAACGGAAAAAGAAAATTAAAGGTAAATATAAATAAAAAAATAATATTACTTCCAGTACGACAAGAACAGATAAACAAATAGTGAAATATGTAAAAGAATGCATATACCCGATAATTAATTGAAAATGATTAAACTGTCATGGGAAAATTTAAAAAGTTCTAATATATATTCAAGAAAAAAATTATCAAAAATAATTTTGTTAAAGCATAGCTTCAGTAATTTAATACGGCTCTTATTGAATTTGTTATAAAAAAGCTTCAAATTACCCAAATAAGACTAGAAAGAATGACTTTGGCGATGATATTAACAAACAGAAAGATTAATATGTAGATAAAAAATTCAGACACTGCAAAGTCGTAGCAGACAAAAAATAGAACTACTGGACACATGGCTAGGATGAAAAAATAGAATCGACAGAATGTATGATAAATTGGTAAACGGAATGTTGGAAAAAATAACGCATTGGAGGCGGCAGGAACAAATTAAATAAGAAAAGTTCAGGGTAGGTTATAATGAAAAAACTTTGGTAAGATTTGCTTCCTAAAGATAAACAAGTTAAGGTTGATGGAGAAAAAAACAAATATTTATAATTGAAATGTTTGAATTATTTTCAATTATTAAAACATGACATATTAAGTTAAATGAGATGTATTTTTAAAAAAGATGTTTTTCGCTATAATCTAGGCTCAATTAATTAAGCGATAACTTAAAGATGTTAATTAACAGCCAATTTTTCTATTAGCGTTTGATACGGAAATGCCTTTCATAAATTCTTATGCACAGAAATCTTGAATATTGAGATTATTTAGAATTATCACACTTATTACATATATATGTGGCATATATATATAACATATTAATTATCTTAGAAACAAGTATTGATCGCATTTGAAATACTGGAATACCTCAAATACTGGAATTTTCCGAATAGTTTTATTTATTTGGAAACTATACGCGCCAATACGGCTTAACGTTTGAGGCGTTTGACTGATAGGCGGGCAAACTTGAGTGCAATCCTGGGCCAAAATTCCTGGAGTTCAGCCTACTCAGTCACAAAAAATTATTGAGTACCCGTATTTGTTTTAAACAAGGGGTAACAATATGAGACCCGTAACCTCTTTAGTTCGCAGGCTCTGCTTCCAAGCAGCGCATTAGAGCCTCAGAACCAAACGGTAATTGTTAAAAATGTAGTCTAATATTAAAATACTATTTATTCATTGTAAATTAGTTGGCACAATTATAAAACAATAAAATACAAATAATTATTAAACCAAAAAACTTTAACTACAATTTATAATTTTAAATAAATATTAAAACAATGCTTAATTATTTAGGTTTGCATAAAATACTAAATAAAAGACGATTTTCACACCTGAGGTTCTCTTTGTTCGAGTTCCTCCCAAATGAGATTATTACTTTCAATGTAAATGTATAGCGTTAGAAAAGTATTATCAATTTTTCTCTTGCAGTGGAGTTGCTATTTGGCTTTCACATCATAAACAAGTGCTAAAAGGTGCAAGTGTTAACGCTTATTGCATATGATAAATGCAAGGCCGTTCGCCTTAGATTATTATTATTAATTTTTTTACTTGTGGATGCATAAATTAATACAATTTGCTATTAAAACAAAAACTTTTAACAAAAACCCTTGCCACCCATATCAAGACCGGATAAAAAGTATCTCTTTGAATCACGCAATTTAACAGCTAGCAATAAATTCTTTGCAACCGCGAAATAAATAAAAAATGCCGAGAAAATAATTTGTCAAGGCAAGCACGCCACAGATATAAATGCCATGGATACCTTCGAGACCAAAATAGAAAGCTGTAAATACTATGAAGAGAAAAGCATTACTACGAAAACAAACTAAGCTGTTACATTTTTAAGGACCCTGAAGTTAATAACCTATCTAAAATAATCCTAAACGTCCCATTTTCATTTAGGTAAGACGAAATTAAAAATGAACTAATAGCCTTAAATTACCCAGTTCTGTAAATTGTCAGATAATACAATAAAGACAGATACCCGATTCCACTATGTGCAGTGGACCTATGCAATACCAAACAAGGCAACGAAATATTGAATCTAACAAAACTAAATTGTAGCATCGTAGCCAGTAGAGATAAGAAGAAAATTCATAGAAATTTTCTAGTACAAGAAATGCCAGTTGTACAGGCACACATAAAACCACTGCCATTCTCAAACAGGTTGTGTGAAATGTATAGGCAGTCGTTTATATAGCGATTGTTCTAGACTACGTGGAGGAGATCCTCAGTGCGTAAATTGTCTAGAAAAGCACCGGTAAATTAAAAAAATCTAGTTATTATGTTCCAGATAAACCAGAACCAAACAAGAAGCTCTAGATATTGAACATAAAATAGTCTATTCTCCCAAGCAGTAACAGAGAGACAAAAAAGTTTGGAAAATAAGTCATCATTCCCTTGACACTCTGTACCCAAACCCAACATAGCCACTTCTGATGAATAACAACAATCAGCTGACTACATATCTACTATACTAAAAGAATGAACTGCTAATCCTATAAATTAATGCAAATTATAACAACACTACTTTCAACACCGCGAGGCAACGGATCAAAATAATACCCTATTAATAAATAACCTAACGGTAACTAATTGGAATGCCAAAGTTCTTAAAGCTCAACGTTTAATTTTTATCGAATTCATAACATGACACAACGTAGATATAGGGTGTGTCACAGAGACTTATTTTGTGAGCACAAAAAGTTTAGAATCTATGGATATTAAAAGATAGAGAAACAGTATTTGCATCAGGCGGAGTAGCGGTCAATCAATCAATAAAAATCAATCGCCACCTTCTTCATATGAGTGATCTACAAAATATAGAAGCTATTACCACAAAAATACTTATGGAAAATAATAGCTCTTTAATTCTCACCTTGGTATACCAACCATCAAATAAACGGCTTCTTGAAGATGAAATTGACAAACCTTTCAATAGCGGTAAGCCCACGCTACTCTTAAAAGACCTAAATGCAAAAAACATCATATAAAACGCCGAGCTAGTGATCCCGATGGAATCAAGTTACATAATATTATGACCGACTGTAATATTTTAATATCAGCCCCAGATGATCTCACTTACCATCCATATAGGGCAGATCATTAAATTGATATTTTAGATGTAATATTACATAAAAATGTTACTAATCCAATATACCAAATAATAACATTTGAATTAGACTCGTAATTATCAGCTTCTACAACACCCCACAAATAACACCCCTAGTCCCTAAACTAGCCTTCGAAAAAACAGACTAAAAAAAATTCCAAGCAACCCTCGAACAAAAACTGAGACATATAGGGTTACTTGAAGCAACTACGGATGTAGACGATGCAATTTGACAGTATACATCTGCCGTACAAGAAAGTATACAGAAATCTACCACACCGTGGAAACAGGAAAGTTGCTGGCTATATTAGAACGCCCAATCACATACTCAATCTAATTAAACTGAAGAATAAGTACAGAAGGCAAAGATGTTGTTTACTGTACCTCAAAATACAATGTAACCAGCTATGTCATTTAGTAAAACAAAAACTAGACAGCTTAAGAATCTAAAGTTACAATTCCTACCTTAAAGGTATACAACTCCGCGATCTATCTATGTGGTTAGCTACTAAACGACTGTTAAGACAATCAAACGTAATCTGTTTGATGGTAGCCAATAACTCCATAACAAAAAAGCAAACTTATTAGCAACGGATCCTAAACAGGTATTTGCACCTAACATAGGAGACCATAAGGAACACTTTGAAAATAAGGCAACAAACACAATTGCAAATTTCCAGTTACAAGATAACTCAGCAATAGCTCCTGCATCTGCCAAAGGACTCAAATTCTACATAGTATTATTATCCAAACGTAAGAATGTCGAACCCGAGGTAATAACTAATTAAATATTAAAGTACCTTACCAAGAAGGCAGTGATTTATTTAACTACAATATATAATTCCTGTCTCAGATTAGGACATTTCCCGACTCCTTGGAAAACTGCAATTATACTCCTCATTTAAAGTAGGAAACTCGAAAGACAACTCAGAGAGTAACAAACCTATCAATCTCTTATCAACTTTGGCTAAAGTCCTTGAAAAAGTGATATTTACTAGACTATAAGACAACCGACTGCAAAATGACACAATTCCTTCTCTGGAAAGAGAATTTGACAAATCTGGCTCTTTTACAAAATGGTACTTCTAAATATTCCAAGTTACTTAATCAAGAACACTCACTCTTTTATGACCAATAGAACATCTAGAGTTAGGATTAACTCAATATTATCCCGTACCAAACTCACAAAGGCAGGAGTGCCTCAGAACAGTATGTTAAGACCAACTTTATTTAATCTGTACGATCTGCCTACAGTTATCAACTCAACGCTAGCCAGGTATGCCTAATGACACGGCAATAGTAACATAGAGCTTCTGCTCGAAACAGCAATTGAACATTTTCAGAACTCTATAAATATAACATGTGAATGGTCCCACAAATAAAAAATAAAAATAAATGCTGAAAATGCCAAACGAAAATATTTATCTTCAAGCTATCCGCCCAAATAACAAAAAATAAAAATAAATAATCACAAAATAGGTGTATCCAAAAGACTCAGTAGTGAAATATTTAGGTGTTTACTTAGACGGTAAGCTTAACTGGGGGTATGATATCAATAAAAAACCCAACGAATGGCACAACTGACTGGGTGTATTATATCCGCTAATAAACTGCGAATCTCATCGTAAATTTTATTTTTTTTTTTTTTATTCATTTACAATGAAATCCTTCAACCAACACTCAGTTATGCATGCCCCATCTGGGGCAGCACATCAAAACTTCCAAACAATGCAGAACAAAGTGTTTCGAATTGCATTCAAGTGCCCGTAGCTCATTCAAAATACTCAAATACATGATGAAATAAATAGTGTTCCACAAATATCTAAGTTCATAAAAAAATGATGACAGCGTGGTCCAATGGTTGAGGCGCGGGCTACGATGCGGACGGATCCGGGTTCATTTCCGGATGCTGGCGGGTGGCCTACTCAGTCACTAAAAATAATAGAATACTTCGAAAAAGGGGTAATAATAACGGAAATAGTGGAAAAGAAATTCGAAAAACGTATCACGCTATGAGGCCAGATGACAAACGTATAGTCAACGTACCTTATCCAACAAGGAGGTTTTAAGGGAAAAGATACAAGGACTTTTATTTCGGAATCGGTCATGTATAAGTAAGCTACGACAGGTGAAAGTGGAGACTTTTGTGTGATTTTGCCTTTCTAAAATCTTGCAGAGACAAACAAGTTATCCTTTTAAGTATATGACTAAAATATCATCAAAAATCTATTCCCATTTTCTGTATCTTTAAAAAAGCAGAACTATCTCTGCTTAGATTCCATTCGTAAAAATCTTGATCTAACCAACTCTCAACTCTATGACACTTTTCATAACCTCAGCTCTTTGCAAATTTATCAAACTATTTGGAATTCCTTGACTAAGATAGTACATAATAAAAAAAACCAATATTCAAAAACAGAAACTGTCCAAGCTTTACCAAAACCATTCATACTCTAGCCATCCTTCACGTCTCAACATCAGCGTGTATAATCTTTTTCATTATCCCTTAAGCGAATTGGATATCCAAGCTCTCGAAAAGGGTTTCAACTTTGCTGTTACTCCTAATCACATCCTTACCAAACATATCATATCCCAGAGAGCATAATTTATTATCAAATTTACCAAAAATACAGCTAATAAAATCAGACAAGTTCTACGCACAACTGTATTACCCAAACATAATATCAAACCTTCCGAAATAAAAGCTCTCAAAACTTTTGACAAGACAAAAACGTGATTATCTTACCGTCAGATAAAAGTAATGCTACTGCTGTCCTCAACACCACAAATTATATTGCCAAAATGGACGACTTACTAAAATTATTAAACTATCGCCAAGTACCCAACAATCCTATGACCCAGTACATATCTAGCACAGACATGTCCCTGTCAAACTTTTAATTCTGCCTCTACAAATAGTAAAATAGAGCACACGAAAAAAACGTCGGAAATTTCCCTATAATCGACGCGGTTTAACCCGTTAATCTAATTTCTATTGGTGAAGGTTTAAGTTTTCTTTTACTGCCGTTTGTTTCTTTCTCTAATGTATCTTCGCTTAAGTCGTCATACCTATCAGAAGTATTTAACCAACATGTTGCATTTTTGTATGCACGGCTTGACTTTGCGATATTTCAAAATTGTGCTCTTGTTTTTACTTTTAACTACGCTTCATTTAGCGTTATGAGATAATCATGTTGTGTGAGTCTGAACATAATAAAATAAGCTTTTACTTGCTGCAGGAACTGATAATGTTGTTGTGGATACTGAAATTAATAATTCTGTTCTATTTGCGTAAGCACAAACTGTTATGCGCTTTGTATAGATAAATCTTGATTAATATAAGCTACCTTAGCTTATTAATATTTAAATTAGTTGGAGATTACTTAAAATAATATTTTACCTCGACTGTAAGGTCGTTCGATTATAGTTTGTTCGTAATGATAGAGCAGGTAATACGCCCACTCAGCTTGGAGGCACAACTCCGATGCTTAATAACTAACAATTAATATCTAATTTCTATAGTTCATTTATGTAGTTTCATATAGCGTTTCTTGGTATTTGTTGCAGGATAAAAGCTGTTACGCCAGCTCTGGTGCGATTACAAGAAACCAACTGCAACGCTTCTTCCTTTCAAAATAGTGAGAAGTTGCAAGCCATAGACCATAACAATGACGGGTGCGGGGCTCTATTCGCACGCTGGTTCTCTCTGACAAATTTTGATATGTACTTGTCACACAGGACGTAAACTAATAATCCAACACGTCCGCTCTCTTTGAATTAACAAGTCAAACTATTAATAGTATATATGTATATATGATATTTCTATGTGGATCTCAATTCGAATTTCGAAGTGGGCTGGGGACACGGGAAGCTCTCTTTGCAGTTCAAGTGGTAATACAACGTTTCCGAGATGTCAACTGTGATGTGCATATATGCTTAATCGATTTTGAAAAGGCCTTTAACAAGGTACGACCCGATAAACTGATCCAAATTCTCAAAACAACAGGAATCGATGACAAAGACTTGCGTATAATTGGTAACCTATACTGGCACCAAACAGCGTCAGTTAGAGTAGGACAACAACTAACTGAAACAATAAACATAAAAAGTGACGTACGCCAAGGATGCATACTGTCACCTCTCCTCTTCAATTTATAATCCGAAGAATTATTCAATGATGTGAAAGAGGGAATCATAGTAAATGGGAAGACGATAAATAATATTAGATATGCCAATGACATTTTGATTACCGCAAGTAGAAGATTTGCAGACACTTATGGATAGGGTCGCCAGAACCTGCACATAATACGGCTTAAAATTTAATACATCAAAAATCAAATATATGATAATAAGTAAGAACAAATTACTGCAGAACAACGACATTCAAATAAACGGAGTACAGTTAGAAAAAGTAGAAAAAGCAATATATCTGGGATGCAACATCAACAAAGAATGGGATCCCTCCATAGAGATAAAAAGACGCATTGAATGTGACCGAGCTGTATTTCTGCGTATGAAGAAAACCCTTTGTAGTCACTATATAAACCTGACCCTTCGAATCCGACCGGTGAGAACATATGTTTTTACAGTACTGTATTATGGAGCACAAAGCTGGACATTAACAGAAGTGTCACTTAAACGGCTAAAAGCCTTTGAGATGTGGGTTTATCAAAGACTGCTTAGAATTTTATGGATAAACAGGATCACAAACGATAAAGTATTAAGAAGAATCAATAAAGAAATGGAGGTCATTAAAACTGTGAAAAAAAGAAAACTGGAATATATTTTGCTCATATTATGAGACACCAAGAAAAATATGATATGCTACATCTCATCGTACAAGGGAAAATAGACAGCAAAAGAGGCCCTGGTAGACGAAGAATCTCATGGTTAAAAAATCTGAAACAGTGGTACGGGCAATCGACACTGCAACTTTTTAGAGCAGCGGTGGATAAAATAAAAATAGCAAATATGGTAGCCAACATGATCACCAACTATCGATAACGGTCAAGGCACTTGAAAAAGAAGAAGATTATTTATGTAACTAGGAGTTGCCCGCCAAAAGATATTTTTGGCATCCTAGACTGACAATTTTTCACCCGCCTTTCCTCAAATTTTTGCAAGGTGCGAACGTATAAATTTTTAATTAGACCGGCTTTATCTCTGGATCAGAAACATGGAACAATTTAACGCCCATTCATGGTGGACGTAAGCATAAGCCGCCCATAGGAAATACGTAATACGTAAAGTTGAATTAATGCAAAGCTTATGCGCTCGTTCATAATGCACTCCCGTAATTTTTACGTTTTACGTTCATTTGCAGTAATTTTTAATTTTTCTTTAGATTCATGTTGGCAACAGTAACAGAATGTTTGTTTTTATTCTAAAAAAACTGTACCCGGCCACGCGTTGCTGTGGCTTTGCTTTTACGTCCAACAGATGGCGCTGTTTAAAAAAAAATGTTTTTATCTGTCACATCTATACAATACAATAATTAAAATATTTAAATAATTCAAAAACGGTTAAAGTTAGAAGGCTGATTTTTTGCGCCGAATTAGCAAATATAGTGAATGTGGTGTGCAAGTTTCAAGGAAATCGGTTGAAGCGTCTAGAAGGAGATAGAATTATAAGTTTAGAAAGAAAGAAAGAAAGTTAGGGAGATAAGACAATTATATTATGAGAAGAAGATAATATAAGCATTACATTAATAATCAGATGTATATATAGTAAATACACATTTTTGTTCAATGTTCTCTGTTCACGTAACGTAGACATTTACTATAAGTAGTTTTGTGCTAATGAACAATACGTAATTTAATAAATTTTCCAGAATACCGCATATATACAAAAAATTATTAGGTTAGGTTTTCTTTAAAATTTAATTTATATGTTAAGAAAGGCATATCGAAGTGCTATATTTATTGCGAAATGTAAGCAAGTCACAGTTTGCTAAAATCCGACTAGAATAGAGTTAGCACGAAGGAAGAGCCGGGAAATACTTGTCAGAAGGTTATATTATATTTAAACAAGTACGGCGCAGCTGTAGGATTCAATTTAAATGGATATGAAAGACCCGACTTGAATTATAAATTTGTATCCTTTCAAAAGCAATAAAAATGCGCATTTCGGTGAAATGGCCACGTAACTTACCATTTGCGTCGTGCATTTATATGAATCAAAAGTGTTAAATTATTAATTAGACTTTTATTAATTTGATAAGCACATGTAAGATAAAATTATAGAAACATCGCTAGCTTTTAAACCTATTATTATTATGTGGTATGTATATCTTATTATTAGAGCCTAGAAGATATACACGAAAAAGATGTAAATTATGCATGCAAATATGCACTATAAAAAAGTTGAAATATGCATTAAGCTATAGAAAATTAAAATACGTGTTTTAAATAATTACTTTTATTTTACAATATTGATGCCTATACTACATGTATACTTACAGCTAAATGTTACAAATGCATTTTTAATGGCAAAGAAACAAGTATAAAAATATTTTATAAACACACCACCACCTTCAGCAATTGTGCCATTCAAGCTTTTAACTATACTTGAGCTTATATGTAGTGAAAGTTTTCGCTTTTCTAATTGTTCAAAAGTAGTTGCGACACAAGTAAAATTAAATTTAAAATAAGCTAACTGCTGATTAATTGTTGGATCTTTAAAACACAGTACAATTTTTAAATGCAGCTGAAATTTGGGAACCAAACTGACACACATCTTTGATTTGTAATTTGTTGCAAAAAAAATCTACACATTTCAATCAGATACTCCATCTTGTGAAGGTCGGCTCTAGTGGTAAAGGAAGTTCAAGGTACTTTTCTTCATTCACGTTAACTCTAAGGGGTGTTTTAATAAAACAATTTTAACATTAGAAACTAAACTATTAACTAAATTATATTCCAGTCTAACAGTTTCAGCAACACAACTTAAACTATCAGCTACACATAATCAAGTACAATACAGTGCAGCATCTGTAACCATTAACATTATTTTATCCATTGGCATTTAATTCGGCAAATAAAAATTACTTAATGATTCATTAACAAATCTAGCTATCGTTACATTATTGGTTTTTTCTAGAGTTCTTATACTGGCTAAATAACCTCTTGCACATTTATTTCTATTTAACACGAAATTAACACCGACCTTTACATCAGTTGTTTAATCTACTGAAAACCATATAAATCCACGGCCAATGTACTTTTCAATTTCAGTCATTAGTTCGTGATAGTTAATGTCGACATATTTTTTTTAATGTTGAAATACTAGAAACATTAATAATGTAGCGTTTTTAAAGAAAATTTTGAAATAAAACATGATTTAGTTTATAAAATGGAATAGTGTAACCGATAAATAAACCACACAACTTTAAAAAATTTATCTGTTTCTCCTGTACCGAATTATTCATATTTAATGTTAGCAATTGCTGCACTATGTTTCCTAAACAATTAGTTTTTTTATATATGCAGAGTTGTTCGTAAGTTTCACTCTATTGGAATTTTTTTAAGGCACGTTATCTATAACAAAATTTAAGTATAAAATCAATCTACTACTACTATTACTTTAATTTTAAAACTCCTTATATGTTAAATTAAAAAGAACTATAAAAACGTATGTTTTAAATTTAAAAGTCATACTACTACGTATTTTATATTTCGTGACTATTATTTTAAATATGCAATTTTTTAAAAATAGAAGCTTGGTTGTGTGGTTGTGACAAAAATACGTAAAAAGCACATAAATAAAAGTGGTCCAATATAAAGCATCTTAGTTAAGAAAACAAAACATGTCGTTTTATATTAACTATTATTAATGTATAGTGGTACATAAGATTCAGGTTTAGTTTCTTCAAAGAACGTCTAGTGGATCAAGTCGTTTGAATTTTTTTACTCTCTGAATAGTTTTTCTAGCAAGGGCACTACAATGTATCTTCAAACGATCATAGTGTCTAACGCCGAAGATAGCTACTTCTTCTTTTACGTAGGATTATTTATTAGGATAGAATTTTATATATTGCTCTAAATGCTTTGGATTGAAGACGTTAATGCTTTTGAATGCTATTTGTAACTTCAGATTAGTTTTTGAATTTGCTATAAACTAATACATACTGCTATATTGCCACCTCACCTGGATTGTTTTTTGTCAAGAAAATTTGGAGGCTCGTTTAAGATTGCGATGGAACGCTATAATCGTAATGTTATCTGCAAATATGGTGGATGGTGTATTTTATGTTATTGGCATGTCTGTTCCCTACAGAGTATATAGAAAACGGATCAAGAACAGAGCGCCTTGTAGTACACAAGATTGAATGTTTACTAAGGAAGAATAGGCCTCTTCGCACTAGAAATATTCTGTTCTTCCAAAATGATATTAGTACTTTACAATACAATTTTATCTTATAAATTAGATCTTTGTGTCAACCATTATCGAAGGTCTATGTGATATTTATAAAAATAAGTGTACAGTATCCTTTTTTATTATCTTGATTACGCGGTGGGGTTATCAATGGTAGCATTGTTATACGGATAACCAACTTAGTAGTTATTTTAATCAATAGGTTTAGCCGATCCAAGATCCAGGTAGGATAGTATGTAGCAGAGTCGAAAAAGTTTTTTCCGGGTTTTGGGATGAGTATAATTGACAATAACTTTTACTGAGCTGGATAATGTGGAATTATTAGTATAGTGTTAAGGATATGTTAAATAATTATATAAGTTAGTATTTTGCCTATTACTTGGTCAAACCAAGGCGATTTTTTAGAGTTCCAAGTATCCGAATATCCAGTTATGGGGAACTGCTAGTGATTCCAACATCGCTATCCTGCATAGGTTTCAAAGCAAGGTCTTGCGTACCATCGTGGATACCCCTTACAACGTCTCCAACGAAGTTATTCTACACGACATCCCTCTGAAATCCGTTAAGGAAGCCGTGCATCGATTCAGTGCGAAATACAGTGAAAGAGTGTCAGTGCATCCAAATGTGTTGGCTAATCAGTTAAACGTGCGCAAAGTCAATGAAGGGCAAAGGCTAAAACATCTGCTGCCATCAGACCTTACTTTAGGGACCAAATATAGTTAAGACTACACAAACAAATATATCCTAGACTTATGATTTAGATAATTGTGTGGAGATCACTAGCTGGAGTGAGACTCTACATGTTCATTACTTACCCAATCTGCCCATGGGCAGATTGCTGATCTCTAATGGAGTTAAAAAAAATTATTGCTGAGTAGTGTTCAGAAGAATTGGGCTGAATTTTAACTTGATTTTTTTAAATATGTATGAATATGGTGGAATGTAGTTTAATAAGTGAGTTGAGTGTTAACTGAATTAAACCTCTCCAATAAAAGTAGGTAAAATTTTATTTATAATGTTTTTGTGTCTACTTGCTTATTTCTTTTGTACTTGTTCATTGTTTAATATTCGACGTTCAGTCTGGTTTACCTAGCCAATAATCTTTCAACGTTTATATATATATATATATATATATATATATATATATATATATATATATATATATATATATATATATATTATGATATGCATTAGTATTATCGTGCTTTCTACTGTGTTATCCATACTCAACTAACGTCCATTTGTTGTTTGGTTTCTTAGAGTGATTAATGACAAAACAGAAATGTAAGAAATTGTCGAATAAAATATGGTTTATGAGCTACTTGATCTGATAAATCTGGGTACTCATAATTATTGAGTTAATTAAGTAACATAAAACATCAATTGCTGCAGAAAGTAAAAAACGTGTTTGTTTTATTCATGATAGATAGGATACCTCTTAGGTTATGTAAAAGCCATACAATTCAATATTTTGTTCTTTTATAAGATATCAATTTAAAACATTCCAATTATTTGAATTCCCGATAGAAAGAAGACAAAAAACTAAATGATAAAGTTGCATGCATAATTGTCAGGTACTAATTTTATAAAAATGCTTTTTTCGTGAAATAGCAGAGAAGTAAAATGTTCAAAAATTAATGAAAAATACCACTTATGCTAATGTAAACAGATTACCATAAGGATGCCTAAAAGTTGAACAAACATAATTAAAACTAATTACTGTTAAAGCGTTTGTTAAAACAATAGATAGTTTTCTACAAACAAACAACACGTTTTTAAGTATGTATTAAATAAATGTTTTTAAGGGGGAAATTGTATACTCACATGACTGTATTATTACCTCTCGTTCAAAATGCATTTAATTTTTTTTAATAATTAACTAAACCATCCTCCAGGCATCTCAGGTCGGGATTGAATTAGAATCTGTCCACACCGTACACTACTAGCATTACATATGCATTTAATTTAATTTTATTTTATTTACATTAACAACCATCTATTTATAACCACAGACGATAGTGCTGAATTCGACAGTGTACAAACATTTGAAATTTTGTTAAATAAATAGCAAATGACAAGATATCATCACCATCATCATCATTAGCTTTCTTCTACCCATTTACGGATATAAGCCTCTCCCATATTACTCCATCCGCCCACCTCTTGAAGGGTCTTCCTCTGTTTCTATGTTCTCCCTATGGTCTCCATTGCATTATATTCTTGCACCATCCCTCTTGTTTTCTTATGATATGTCCTGCCCATTGCCACTTAAGTCTTGTTATTCTTTCTATAATGTCCTCGACCTTTGTTTTTTGTCTAATCCATCTGTTGTTTTTGCGGTCTTTCAAGGATATGTTCAAAATTCTGCGTTCCATTGCATGTTGGTGTACTCGTAGTTTGTCTATTGTTTTTTTGTAAATATCCACTTTTCACTTGCATATGTGATTACTGGCAAGATACATTCATTATATATTTTTATTTTAAGTATAGTGGTATATTTGATGATAAAACGTCTTTCAATTTTCCGTAGGCTGCCCAAGATAATTTGATTCTTCTTTCAATTTCATTTAATTAGCCAAAATCCTCTCATATATATATATATATATATATATATATATATATACTCAAAATGACAAGATATATACATAGATAAGTTCATTACAAATTTAGATAAAAGACAAACTAATATATGTAAAATAAATATGTTTAAATAACTTAAATTATGCTGACGGTTCAGCTCAAATAAACTTAATAAAAGAAAATAAAGAAAAATACGCACAAGAAATAAATAAACTCTTTAAAAATGCAAAAAATATGAAAATTATTAATTAAACAATATGCTGTTAATTTGTTATATCAAAAAATTATTAATTTTTTGTTAGCTATTAAATCGAGATATATCATGTTTTACTGTCTGGTAAATAAAACTAAAAAAATATAAATATAAAATATGAACTAGAAACGTGTAGCAATAAATTATGATTATCTTTAATATAAAATTCTGATAGGTTAGGTTATTCAAAAACTAATGATGTTTATAAGAATCAGTTGAACAGAATTAATTAAATCAATTTCAGTCAGAGAACAACCAAAGCCATTTAATATAGTGTTGCTGGTTCTCGGGTTATAAGGCCGTGGTCGGAGTTCAGAAACTCTTGACGTTTGGTCCACAACTGCGCCAGACATCTTCAGATTTTATTTTTTGTATTTATTATAACCTATTAAGTTTCTTACAGCTCTTCTAAGGAGCAAATATTCTCGACCACTGATTATTAATGCCTCAAACAACTATAAAATAAGAAGTTTATTTATTACCCAAAGTATAATATGTACATTTAGAAGCAATTAAACCAACACACTGCCAAATTTCTCAACAGACATATTTATTTTTATAGAATTATCACTGTGAATTCTTACGTATTAATGTATTGTCGAGCTAGATGTCTAAAAATTTGACTGCTAAATCTCTTCCTACCTTATTTACTTTTTAAAGCAAAATTTAACTGTATAAATATATACGGTGATCCAAAGTGGCCTTTGGACATTTTTCCACAATAAAACACAAAATATTGAAACAATCTAAATTTTATTGCTCACAATGTAGAATATAGACTTATCGGTTACATATGAAATAAGACTGCCCTCCACGACATTGCTGACATTTTACCATTCTTTTAACGAAATTTTGCATAATACTTTGCCTTTAGCAATTACACGTTTAACGTCCTCTTTTAGATTTATTGATGTAAATTTCTTTCTTCAAGTAGACCCAAAGGGATTCGATCAAAAGACTGCCGTGATAAATAAATGTGACCCTCTTGCGAGTTAACGATTAGGAACTTTGGTTTGAAATCACATGTTATTTATGTTCAAATCGTTGGTTTTATTTTAAAATAAGCGTCTTCCCATAGCAGCGTACACCATTGACAAAACGTTGCTAGTACGTCCTTACAAAAGTACGAGCAAATGATTCTTCTAGCTCACATCAAACAGTAAAGGTATTAGTTTTTCTTAAATCGCACGTGAATTTTCACTGATGCGACAATATTTAAAAAAAAGTAAGCCCTATAGTTCAATATGTCAATTGCTGTGTTCTTTAAAAGTTTACAGCTAGACGGCATTTCTCACGGTCTTCGTTGAACTTTGGCATGCATTTAGATACCAACTATATAAATGCAAACATCCAACGTTCGTAAAGCGGAAACGATACACAATTTAAGTATTAAAGTTTAATTTGGATATGTGACATAATTAATAATGTAAATTTATGCATAATTGAATGGTCATGCCCGTCTGATTGAATTACAAAGATAGTAAGATATATTTAACTAAGCAATATTGCAATAAACAAATGAGATGATACTTATTAAGTTATGCAAACTATGTATCTTAAAACGTATAAACTTGACTATAAACCAAATGAAATATAAGCCATATAAATTATGTAAAATATAAAATAGTCAATATCAGAGTATTTAAATTTTTGTACACTTAAGACACTGCATTTTTTTAAAAAATCGCCATTCAGTGTCGCAAAATATCAAAAAGTTTAATTGCAAGATTATAATGTTTGAAATAACTTTCATAAAAAAAAATTGATTACCCTTAACCCATCTGAAGTCTAATTAAGGAACTCGATGATAAAGTAATAACAGTAATTTGAAAGTTATTTTTAAGACTGAAAAGCTTTTACTTTAATTGTCTTGAAATTGCTCTTACTTATAGTCTATAGTAAAGCTTTATTGAGTTTAGAATTTTAGGTAATTTTGTTTACAACTGCAACACCTTGGCTGGGCTTTTTAGTCTAATGAAAATTAAAACAAAGCATTTCTTATCAGTCTCGACTTTATTGTAAGATATAGTCAATTTTAATTGTGGCAAGCAAAATTATGAACTAAAATTTAAACAATTTTACGTAAATTGCGTTATTATTTATGCATTTATTTATTCACTTATAGTTTTTTTTCAACCATAATAAATTCCTTTTATTTTTATCTGCACTTGACTTTTCTTGGTCTGTTAGATTTACAGATGCGATTAATTTATTTCTGTCCTGACGGCTGTTTCCTTTGTATAATTTTAATACTTAACATAATATTATTTTATTATTACCCATTTTAAAATACCTGAACTCAAAAACGAATTTTTTATTGTCGGTCTAAACAAGTGCTTTGTAAACGTTTCGTCAAAACACCTTGTATATGTTTAATGAGAATTTGAGTATGTTATAAGAATATAAGAATATCAGTGCAAGATGTACTGAATAATTATGGTATTAATGACTCAAATACTTCCCAGAAGTTTAGATATATGATAAAATGAAATTTTATTACGACAAATGTTATCAACAATTTTATAAGTCGATACTGGGGTATGTGATCAACAGACTATACTAGGTCAACTGTTTTGTAAGAAAAATAAAAATTGTATTAAACTTAGAAGAAAAAAGTATTTTTGAGTATGACGGTACTAGAGAAGAATTACAAAGAGATATAGGGAAAGTGACAACAGACAAAATAAAATAACTTAAAATAGCTTACCAAAAGTTATGGAAGATTAAGAAGGTAAACTAAAGCATTACGAAAAACGAAAAACAAAAAACTTATAGAAAATTAGACAAATATAGATTTACAGACGAAATAAATTATTCAAATTGGAGAAGTTAAGATAATATTACATATGTCATACGGGGTAGTGTAAAAACAAGAATAACAACGTAAAATAAATTAAAATCATGTTTTTGAAATATAAAAGTAAAAAAATAAAGAACAGGAAACTATTGATAAATTTATTTATACAGAATTAAGTATAATGGAGTGAAAGTGTCAAGGCTTTATAAGGGAGCTAACTATGGACATAAATCACATTACATTTTATGTTTCAGTGAGATATAGATTTAAAAAAAAACACATTCAAAAACTCCAAACGTCTTCAGATGGTTACCCTTATTACGAAGCACCTATTAACGAGACGTTTTTAGACAGGGCAAGAGTTATGTATCCATATTGGTACACAATGATTATATAAGCGAATTAATAGACTAAATTGTAATAAAACTAAAATACAAGTAATTAACAATTACATATTTCTACTCCAGCTATAATACAAAGAAAATATAAAATTAATAGATTTAGAAGCACATGACCAAAATTGTAAAATGCATAAGTTGGGAAGTTTATTTACTCGTCTTGGAAAATATATATTTTAACTTAATTTTGAAGTTGGACTTGACCAAACATATGTTTACATTTTAAAATAAATTTTATAGATTTGGACCGTAATTTGTAAAATAGGAGAAAATTTACTTCAATACTGTAGTTACAAGTGGAGTAGAAGTTACAAAATATTTAATTAACTAAACTTATTATTATTTACAATAACATTATTAGAAGAAAGGTTTTTAGAACAATGCACAAATAGCAAGCTTATCAAAGCTAATAAAACTGACAATAAACCTGCAAAGCTTGCAACGCAAAGCGAAGTGGCGAAGCAGTCTCCCAAATTTGAGAACCCTTTGACCAATCAGTTTCAAAATCACTAGCAAACAAGCCTTTTTGGTCACCTGTCAATTGGTGAAAACAGAATTTGGAAATTCCCAGCCGTTCTC
Source organism: Sinelater perroti (assembly GCA_036346155.1). NCBI lineage: Eukaryota > Metazoa > Arthropoda > Insecta > Coleoptera > Elateridae > Sinelater > Sinelater perroti. The sequence continues at coordinate 4,500,819 of JARFIY010000276.1, forward strand.
GAGTTTCTGCTCAGACGGAGGGACGGACGGACGGACAGACAGACAAACGAACAACATGAAGTTAGTAAGTGACTCCGCTTCTCTTCACCACTTAATAACGACGACTAAGGGAACAATAAATCAAGTTAAAATAAACGGGAGAGTAAATAATAAATTTATAACTAACAACAGGCCAAAACAAAGAGATCCACTATCCACCATATTGTTTAATATAGTTCTGGAGCAAGTTATTAGAAAAATCGACATTAATAGGGAGAAAACGATATTATAAAATGCACACCAAAATAATGGCATTTGCAGATGATATAGTACTACCGACACGAACACAAAAAGAACTAGAAGGTATTTCAAAAAGACTGGAAGAGGAGGCTGGAAAATAATCTTTAATGAAACAAAAACAAAATATATAATTCTGGGAAGAGCAAATCTATTCCCAAATGCGCTGGACATAAGAACAAAGGAAGGGAAAAGATATAGTTTTAGAACAGAAAACGCTTTCACATACTTAGGGTGTGAATTTAATAGGTAAGGGGACCAGTCAGGTGAGATAGATAAAAGAATAGTATCGACGAACAAAAGTGCTAGTGCGTTTAAAAGGGTTTTCAGTAAAAAGATAATATGAACGTGCGACTGTATAAAACTGTAGTGAGACTAGTGCTTTGTTATGGAAGTGAAGCATGGATATTAAAAGAAATTGAGATCAAGAAGTTAGAAGTATGCGAACGAAAAATATTAAGAGCAATTTATGGTAGGATAAAGGAAAACGAAAGATGAAGGAGAAAAAGAATACCGAACTGCAAGAACTATATAAGAGACCGGAAATCATAACTATAGTAAAACAAAATAAATTAAGACAGCTGGGATCTCTGGAACTAATAGGAAGAAGAGTGCCAAGGAAAGTTTTCAAAGGTAAAGCAGAAGGACAAAACTATAGAGGGCGACCAAAGAAAATCTGCTGGGAAAGTGTGAAGAGGGACTTGGAAGAGCTCAATTTGACGAATTGTAAAAATATTATAGGGACAGAAAACAATAGAAATAAGTGACCAATAAAGCTATGGTCCTTTAAGGCCCGAAGTGCTGAATTATATATATAAACTTATTATTATTATCGTTATTTTAAAACTGTCATTGTTATACTTGTAAATAATAATTATTTCAACTATTTACGAATTACAAGTTACGAGATATTAAAATAAGAAAAGCTGTTGAGTAAAAAATAAGAAACACGAAGTGGTTCGAATTGCTTTAATATCTAAAATCACTACTTTCTGTGATTATAGTAATCCGTTTTCTCACTTCTGAAGGTATCTTAAAGCTAGGATTTTAAGGAATATATAAATTTGTGTTGACTTTAAGTTGGTTGTAGGCAATTTTTTATAAGAATAGTATTAGATAAACTAAACTATAGATTTTAATACAACACAAAATAAAATATATAAAAGTCTCGATCAAATAGAAAAGAACAGAATTGAATTTTATGAAAGGTAAACTATATATAAACTTGAAATTTGTTTTTACGCGCCATGTAGTGGTGAGAGGGGGTGCGGCTTCTAAATATTGTAAGTCGGGTTGGTCAAAGGAAAAATTCTTTTTAAGGCACTTTTAATTAGGAATTTTTTGCCAATATTCAGAGCAAAAGATACCCCTTTCTTTGCACAACAGGTTAGTATCAATTATTTCACAACATATAAAAAGTGACCGAAATTTTGAGAAGACTTGGGGTATAGCAACACAAGCTTGGTATAAACAAGTTTCGGAAACACAAGTATCATTTGAAAATAAAGGATTTTAACATATTTTAAAAGCCTGTAATCATTGTTGAAATTACTGCAGAGGTTAAAATAATCCACGGAACTGTTCAGGTACTGCTTCAAAATAACGCCCTATCCTATACAGCTACTCAAACTCAACAAAAATGCTTCGATAAACTAAAACAAGTTTTTATTTATGTTTGATTCATCCACATGCATTTCGAATTCTTATTTTTTTTAATATAATAAAAAGCAGAACTTGTAAGTTGGCTAGACAGCGTTAAAAAATTATTTTTATGTACATGTAACAAGGCTTTGTCAGTGTTATCTCCATTAAATGTTCAGCAATTTGTAAGTTTTTCAGCCTAACTTATTATTAATTGTTAGCACCCGTTTTTAACTTTTCATCATCTCAGTCGTTCCCTTACCTGCTTAATATAACAAAAAAATTATAGATACAACAGCTATGTATAAGTAATTAAGTCAATTGTCAAATCAAACAAAGCTGTTAGTAATATTTGCTTAATTCGGGTTTTTTATTTAATTACAGCTAGTGACGCAATAATATAAAAGCGTATATTATTGGTCGTAGCTGGTTGCTTATTTCTTTACTAGAATTGCTTTTCCTTTTCCTCACATGGGGTGTACTAGCTTTTAATCCTATTACGCCACTTTAGGTGGGAAATTTATTTTTATTTTTTTTAAATGATAATTCTTTTGTCTTATTTTTTAAAAAAGTAATGCAAAAATTTTATTTTTGAGTAAGCTAGCGTATTATTCAACTATATTTTGTCTTAATAGGAAATAATTTAACTATTTGGATACTTTTTGTATTTGCGTCGCAAAATTTGAGCTTTACTTCGATTTAAAAAGTTATTACCTTTGCGTTGTTGTAAAAATTTTACATTGTAAGTGCCTATTTAGTGCCTTTTATTTTCTGTGCTTCAATTGTATTTATTTTTTTAATATTTTGCAGAATTTGCAAAATTCAATATAACGAAGTAAATGAAAGATGTAACTCGTTTATTGCCAACATACGACTACAATTCTAAAAGCTGCAGGATTTTAATTAACACGGTTTTAATCTCTAAAGGTATATTTAAAAGTCACTCAAAACTATTTTCCAAATAAAACTCGTTAGAAGTTATATTTATTTGTGTTGGGCTTGAAAGATTTAAAATGCAATAGTTTATGAAAAATTGATGTTGATTTTACATAAATTAAAATCTTACAAAAGTGAACTACTAAAGTAAAAGTAGAAAATAAAGACTTACCTGCACAAAAACCAACAATGACCTAATTCTAACCAGTGCAAAAAAATTTATTTACCCACTGCTAACATGCTCTGTAAACTCCAAAAATTTTTTAAGAAGTTGTTTTGTTAAAAAAAATTATGAACACTGTAAAATAGTTTTTTCGCTTGCACCTGTGCAAGTGACTCGACACTCAGATTGATCGAATGTTACCCACGAAGTTCTTAACGAGCAACTCCGCCACACTTAAATAGATACCGTCATAAAGGTGCCTGTACTAATTTATTGCAAATGTAATATAAGTCTTTGTTAAAATGCAGACAAAGTTATGTAAATATGATTATACTTGAAGGATCTGCCGCAGTAGAATGTCTTATTTGCATTTGTTGCCTTTTCTTTTATTCCCTTTTCTTTTGTTCCCTAATTTTGAATGTTTTGAATTACATTGGAAAATGAAATATATTGGCCAGCTTTGTAAAACACTCCATTAACAATTTATTGCCTTTTAAATACACCATCCTTTCAGAAAACTAGTAATTTCATACTCAATAACAATTCTGCTCAAATGAAGAAAATATATTCACATTTATAAGCCACAATTTAAAATGCGGAGGGAAATATAGTACCCTATTGAATTTTCTATACTATTATAAGACTTATAAATTAAAGTCTTTTAGACATACACAAAAAAATATTATTTACTATAGTTAACTCAAGACAATTTTTAACAACAAAGTGGATTTTATTTGTACCTGAACCAAGTAGCTTAAAATATATATGGAATTTTTTTGTGCTACCATTTTTGATATTTCGATAGAATAGGGTAATAGTTCTCTTCAAATTAAATACTTTCGCACTATTAACAATTATAAGGTAAGATTTTTTATTTTTGTAAAGGTCTAGAGTATTTTCCCAATAAAAAATATTCTGTAAGAGTGCAAATCCGTGAAATCAATTTCTTAAATTTATTTAATACTTTCAGAAAGTTTCGACTCAAAGATGATTATTATCTTATATTATACTCAAAGTTTTGTAGGAAATAAAAAGAAATTAAACTGATTTAATCTCTTTGGAAATGTCGAGAGTCGTCAAGACAGAGTTACATTTTTTTTAACAATTAAGTTACACGTTAATAAATTTATGGTTTATTTGGGGTCAATATTCTGAGACTTATTTACGTCAGCACACCGATAAAAAAATAAATTTGTTTACATAGGCAATTAAAGTAAATGGTAATAAGAATCATTTAATTTAATGCACCCCACCTTCTTGAGCCGAAATCTAAACCTGGTGCAGGCAAACACAACTTTTTTCTGGTCCATAGGTATATTACTTCCATGAATGAGACGTTTAAGCTGGAGAATCAGTGGTAATATAAATTCCTTGCCTTGTGGGCCGGAGTGGAGTTTTGTTAAAACATCTACTTTCCGCCAACGGTTACCTCCTCTATCCAAGGCTTGACTACAGATTCCGACACGTCGATAGAGTTGCCGGCGATCATCTTCAGGCCTTCCTCAATAAAGTGGGGCGGCATTATATCCCCCTTCGTTGCTCACAAATCTAGAACCATCGCAGAGGTGGAGAAATTTTGTATGCATGATGGTAAGCACTTCAAAAGCATATTGGCAAACCAATGGTAATTTTTTGTCCTCGATAAATTTTTTTTCGTCCTAAATGTTAGGAAGCCAGCTCTGTCGTGTACGATGTCGTTTAGTAGTGCTTGGACATTTAATCTCTTGGCCATCTTGTTTTCTCAGTTGGTGATAGACAAAAGACTTGTAGTCCAAGTTTTCGTGCATTGCTAGACTGGTTGTTCACCTCGCCATGTCCATTTCTTTTAACACGTCACTTATGCTTTACTCGCGATGCAATATATTCAGTTCTCTTGTATTTCAAACATTAGTTTTAAAAGTTAATTATCATGCTAAAATAAACTATCTGTAAAAGGGTTTTTTTGCCACAGCGGAAGCTAAGGGGGTTAAAATTGGGGTCAGCATCCTATAAACCTTATCTTTCGTGGACTTTTTTGCGATCAGATCGCTTGCTGTGAATTACCATCTTCCGATGTTCAAATTCTCTTTATTTCTTGACTACGTCCGAAACTTGGGGGTTTTGTAGCCAAAGCAGGTAATAATTTCTGGCGTGAAGAGATTCGGCTATAGCAGCTCTGCAGTAGCACTCGCAACTATCGCGACTATCACAGGTTGCTGATTATGTGAAGAACCTAATAGAAGACTACGCATGAACATAAACATCCTTTTAGTTTTTCTACAATACAACTTAAAAATACTCCGGATTTTTCACAATGGCCCTGCATATTGTTTTTTTAAATATAATTTTTTTTTATGATTATGCCGAAAATTCATAGAATTTCTAAGCTAGCTAATATATCGCATTTTAAAACTCCACTTTTTGTTTTAAAGAAATTACACGCTATGAGTAACCAGTTTTGTAATATACTTTTCACCAGTTTTATTATTTTATAGCTAGAGATTTTTTAGCCATTCGACACTACTTATGACTTGCATCCGTAATAAGTTGAATTATAATATTCTATACCTCCAAAATATATTATAGCTATTAATAAGAAGTAAAAAATTAGTTGTTATTTCCCCGCCTTTATTTTAATTTTAATAGCAATTCAAATATTTTATTAAAATAGGTGTTATATTATTAGCTACAAGTGTCATAACAATTATTTTTACAAAAACATTATTTCATCAGATAGTAGTTGCTATTTATTAAAAATTTATAAGTAGCATTATCGCTTTTGGGGTTTTTAAGAAAAGTGTGTTACTGTAACATTAAACAGTTATTGCGTTAGTCCGCTGGCTTATCACATTTAATTGCTGCAATAAGTACTGAGCTTTATCGACCAACTGCAATTATGTCAAATAAACAAAGTACTTGCTCTTTGTGGATATACCGGCGTTTCGGTGATAATGTTTATATCTTTTCTAATAATACCCTTTCGTTTAAAGGAACTATATCACAATAAATAATAATTTTGTTCATTTATATTAACCAATTAACGCGCAGCTATCTGATCATAGTTCATGTGAATTTTATTGTTTTTCTTATAGCTCTATGGTAATGAAGTAAAAATTTATCATAAATGTAGTTATGATATACCTAAAATTATCAAACTTCTTATTTATTTGTGAACTTGTTTAGGGTACAAATTTTGCTTTTTTCGAATCTTGCACATTTAATATTGTTTTGACACATTAGTAATAAATAATTAGGTAAATATAAATATCCTAATTCTTTCTTATTGTCAAATGAAAATTTTTGGGTTGTATCTTGTAAAATTTGTGTTATCCTTATGTAAACTTAGCGATCTTTATATAATTGGTTGGGCATCCCAATTTTATTTTTTTAAAGCTCCTAATAATTTTGTAAAGCATTCTGAGAACTTCCAATATAAACATAGCAATGTTTAAATTAATAAAGGAAACTTTTAATTATTACTTCTAGAGTGACATTTAAGTTAACAGCTTTCGTTTTACTAGAAGTAGCTAATCTAGCCTACAAAGGAGACGTTCCATGTAATGAAATTGGTACCCCAAACATCGTTAATATACCCGCAACTGATGAGGTCTTGATACAAAATAATGTTGATAATAAAAAGTTATATTAAGAATATCAGCCACTATAAGCTGCTACTGGCAAAAAATTTAAAAAAATAAGGCAACCAAATATTAATCGGCAAAGGATATATTTTTGACGTATGTATCGCAAATTTTAAACTTGCTGATTAGCATGTAAAAGGAAAAACACCGTTATAATATCTTAAAGTTCTTCTATTACACATAATATGTACAACAGGATTGAACAATTTGTTATGCCGAAGAAGTGAAGAAAACGAGCACGCTTTTATAATATATTTATTTATTTATTTTATTTGTGTTTATTTCTATTTACAATCTGTAATACATGCAATAGGTAAATCAAGTGTCAAATAATTAATAATAATAGAACATGACTAGGGTCATGGAAAAGGTATTCGAATGGTTACCTCTGGGTTTTGATTTGCTGACACCGTGGTTTTAAGTTGCAATCGAATCAGCGCCAACAAAATCTGTGGGGTAAGTCTAGTAGTTTAAATCGTTTTAGTCTGTGAGTTTGTTCACTATTATCAAGCAATTTAACTGCATAGGCATTTAGAGGGCTGGATAGTCTGTATAAACAATAGGCACTGCACTTACTTATTTTTTCGCGCATTGAGTTTACTTTTAGATAACTTAAGATGTTAGCGTTTTTAATAAAGTAAGGCGCTTCGCATATAACGCGTAACGCTTTGTTTTAAAATTTGTCTGTAGATTGTATCGATGTGATGTCGGTAATGTGCTAAAGCTGAATATCGTAAAACCATATGGGTTTAAACAGCCAGTAATGCTTACGGAATTTGAGCCCCAGCTATTTCCGTTTATTCTGTATACAACTCCAGGTCTAGTTGGTTTCCCAGTAGTGCCCTAAAGTAATTCTACTCAGTATTTTTGTTAAAAAGTTTAAGTTATGAATTATATACTGTTATAATGACGGGAGAATGGTCTGTGGATAGATTTCAACAGGATTTAATCGTTCTGGTGGGTTCTGGTGCGATGCCTCTCTTTATGAAGCAATTGAGTACGTCCGGCTTTTTCCTTGAATCAGTGAACCTGTATGTTGGTTTGTAGGTTGAGAGGCGACCTAAATGGAGTTCTTATACAACTTGGTATAATACTTTACCTCTTCCTGGAGGTAAAATTTGGAAGCCCCAAAACGTATGCTCGGCATTATAATTGGCTCCTGTCATATATATGATATCCGGTAAACGAAAATAATAAATAAACCCCTCTTTATTTGTAGGGTAGTTTGGTGGACAGTAGACAGCAAAAACCGCTAGTGGTCCGTTCCAGCCTTCTACCATTATGCTTGTTGCTTGTGGAAAATCTTTTTTGAAATCTAATAATTAGTAACGGTTAATTTGTTTTCTAATTAGAATGGTTGAGCCGCTTGTTGCATGCTTTTCCGCGCCAGGATGATGGGTCGCGTAAATGAAGAAATTCGGTATTTTAAAAAAGGTTTTGGCAGAAAAGTGTATTTCAGCAATAAGCATTATATCTATGTTGTGCTCGAGGAATACTTCGATCTCTTCTTTGTGGCTGGAAAGATTATTGGCGTTCCATAAAACAATTTTATTCATTTGAGTCATTTTTAAAATTTAATTCTTCCCTAAGGACTTTGATTTGATTAGTAAGCTCATTTATAATCTACTGCTGGGCTTGGATGGTATGTTTCATTGTCATTATAACTAAGGTTAGGTCGTTTGTTGTTGAGTTGCTGATTGTCCATAGATGAAACTGAAATTGAGCACTGGACCGTATGTTTTTTTGCTTGTTGGCATTTGTAGCTGCGTAGGTTGTGAATTATTGTATTTGTCGCGCCGGTGCTATTTGGCTTTGTTGGGTTAAGTGAAATTTCCAAAAAAAAACTTTAGTACTATCTCAGACTCTTAAATATAATAAGAAGTTCTGAAATAATAAAACTGAAAGAATAAACTACTTTGCAAGATAATGCTATCAAACAAAGAAACAAAATTGAGGTGCTTGGTAACAGATATTTTCAATTATTTGTCCATATAGTCGCTGATGACAATATGAAATGGGGAATAGAGACGTGTTAACAAAATTTGTCAATTCATTTAATGATATTATTTAAAGAACCATTATACCCATTTAATTTTAAGATACTGCACAGATATAAATAAATTGACCTGTCTATCTAATAAACTACGGCCGGTTTAAACCAAATTATTAGTAAAATGACTATTTTATTAAATTCTCAACGGGTAGACAGATTTTAAAGTTTATTATAAATATTAGTGTGACGTAAAGAACATTCTATATTAATTTATTATAATAGTACTATAATTTAGGAAATTCTAGTTTAACTTGAAAAAAAAGCTAAAAATGATTTTCAAGTTGCACAAACATTACTAAACCTACCAAGTCGACATTGATGCAATATAACAAAATCCATATAACATAAGCTACTAGATACTGCATAATAATAAATTTTAAATTACATTTACGGATCTAGACTCTGTTCGCAACAAATTTACTTTAGCACTGGTAAACAAAAACTGATTTTTACAGAACAGTACAAGGAGAACTAAATCGTTTTATATGAACATATATGAATCAAACTGGTTTCACCGTCACAGTATCCAATCTTTACACTTAAATTTAACTGGACGTTGAAATTTAGAAAAACTTTGCCATTGGTTCCACTTAATGCCAAAATGTGAGCTTCTTAGAAATTTTAATCGTTGTGATCGTAACCTGTAGAAACATTTTAGTTTATAAGTTAAATAAAATTTTTAACATTTTAGTATTTTCAAATGAATAATGTAAATATATAATTGTACAGCCATTGCAAACAAAGATATTAATTTTTAATTATATGACAGATACGTTTCTTGTAGCGTGATTAGTTATATTTTAGAGGGTGGCTATTATTTGTTTACACTAAACACTAACCAGATTTTATTATAATCTGCGTTCCATCGCAATAAATTATGATAACCAAAATCCTTCTACGCTGGTTAATTATTCTAATAACGTTATTGCATCTATGAACGCTTAATTTGAATTAAATCCTTGTGGGTGACATCCCCAATTGTTGACCTAAATCCGATTGAACGTGCGCCAAATGAAATCGATAACTATTTCGTTGGCAGAGATGTCAAACAGATGGCAAGGTTTTTTAAATAAATTGATTTAAACTATTTTACATTACGTTTTATTAATAAATTTAGAAATAAATGCTCAAATAATAATTACCTATGTTAAGAGTTTATAACAAAATAAAATTAAAACAGTTGTTCAAAAGATAGATGTTGCAAATTAGACTAGGTTGTCCTAAAAGTTCGGCAACACTTGCAAAAAATTGAATTTTTGTGTAATTGTTATGGATTCTTTGCATTTATAGTGTAGTAACAAGCTGCATCTTCTGATTTCAGATGATTTTAGGCAAATTCCAATGCTGTTGCTGAAAGCGAGGACTATCGTCAAGAAATACTGTAAAGAAAATCTGTACAATTAAGAAGTGTCCACTGCTCCTCCATCTACAGGTGGTACAAGGGATTGAATTCTGGCAGCATTCATTTCAAAGATCATTTTCGTACTGATCGGCCGTTAAAGTTTCGACAAAAAGGTCATAATTTTCGTTTGATAAAACTTTTAAAAAGTTTTGATTTTGGTTAACCGACTGCAAGACAACGCCAAACCCCATCTCGACAAGAAAAATTTGAAAACTTGGACGGCGTTGAAGATGTTCCGCATCCAGCCTACAGTCCGATTGTGGCCTCTTCCGCTCAATGGGGCACTGTGTGGACGCTGATTCAAGTCATTTGATAAAGTTGAGGGAGAGTGTTAAAAGTTCTTCACTTCAACCAAATCCAAAAACATACAGATCGGTGGTAAAAAATCGTAGAAAATAATAGTCTCTATTCCATAGAATAGTTATTGTCGTTTTTAAATTAGTTTTCGCATAAAAATTGTTTTTCTACAAACGTTACAGAACTTTTAAAATAACCCAAAATAACATAATGTAAGTTATAAGTCAACTATAGCTACGTAATAATCTGCAGCTTATAAAATGTTTCGTTTAACTTCTGCCCATTGGAGGTCATAGTACTTTTGAATGTGAGAAACCCCCAAACACCTCAGCTAAGTGTGCTCTATACGGAGATAGTCACCTAGTTAATTACAAGGGCTATGCAGTGTACGGAAATCTTCAAAAATCCAGGAATTTGTCATTCGAACTAGTACTAAACCAAAGGCATATATAGCAGTTACCCCAAAATATTAACGAATTTCCTCTACTACGCACCAAAATAAGTAACACAAGTAATAATCCTATACCTCAAAATACCATGCCTTACCGATAAGTGGTGATGGGGAGAAACAATAACTTTTTAACTAATGAACAAATAAACTTTAACAAAACACTTAATAATTTTCTTGTAGAATTGAACGCAATATTTTCTTAGCTAATAAATCAGAACAGCATGGTACTGTTCATGCTATCCTCAGTAATCAACAATGTAGCTTAAAAATAGCGTCCTCTTGTGGCCCTTTGGAACGCCACCAACTACAACTACCAACTACATTCCAGAAATCATAACATTTTTTAAACTTTAAAATATGAACATTTTATTTATCTCAGAAACTTATGCAACCACAAGAATAACAATTAAAATACCTTATTACACTACATACTTTGCTAACCACGCAGATGTTACAGCTCACGCTGGATCTGCAGTAATCATTAATTAAACATACGATTAGAACTGTACTAAATCAACAAAATCCAAAGTGTTTAAATTAAAGTAGAAGTATTACCATATTCACTTGTAATCGCAGTAGTTTATAGCCCACCCGGAAATTTCATCCCCCCTGAGGAATACGAAGACTTCTTTCAAACACTAGGTGGGAAATTTATTGCCGGAGGAGATTGGAACTCCAAACATACTGTCTGGGGCTCAAGAGTCAGCACGCCAAAAGGACGTAATCTTCTAAAAATAATCCAGCGCCATAATTAAAAATACTTTTCAACAGGGGAACCAACGTACTGGCCTAGCGACCCAAACAAACTACCAAATCCGCAGTTGTCAGTGGTATAGCAGATACTTACTACTAGGCAAGATCCAATCCTGATCTGTCTACTGATCATACACCAGTTATTCTAACAAGTAGTACTAAAATCATAAGGAAAGGACCCTCTTTAAAACTACGCACCAATAATACGGATTGAAAATATTTTCCAAGACATCTAAAACGCGAGGTCAGGCTTGACATTAGATTAAAAGATACCCAGGATCTAGACGAAACAGTTCACTATTTGACTACAAAAATTCAAAAAGCTACTTGGCACGTTACCCAAATTCAGTCTACAACAAATAATATCTTTCGATATATATATGAGATGTTATCACCGCAAAACGCAGAGCAAGAAAACAATGATAGAGAAGCAAAGACATACAGGATAAAAACTACTACAACAGACTTACCCATCAATTGCGCAATTCACTAACAGAAGCTTGTAACGAAACCTTTAGACAGTATATAATTCAACTTACACCTCACGACATCTCGATGGGAAGGCAACAAAAAAATGCAAGAGACCAATCGTAATGATTCCTCTTATCAAACGAACAGATGCTACTTGGGCAAGATCAGACATGAAGAAAGCACACCCATTTACCGGTCATCTTACAAACGTCTTCAGTACATCACAACTCCAGAACAACAATAATGATAGAGAAATAGAAGCTTTCCTAGATGTACCATATTGATTGTCACCAAAACTAAGCCATTCTTATCCGCTAAAGTCACCCAATAACTTCTATACACCAACAAACGGAAAGCCTTTGAATGCAACTTCAAAGTAGGCAAAATACTAGCAATCTTCATAAAAAAGTTATAACTTTGATTACAACAATCTATAATAACATGCTGCGACTCTGCTTCTTTTCTTTACTATGAAAACATGCCTAGATTATAATGATCCTTAAGAATGATTAACTGCCTACCCAACCGCAATCATACTGAGCCTATTACCCCTACTTTCTAAAGTTTTCGAAAGACTGTTACTCAACTAAATTAGACCTCGATCATCTGCTCCCTTCACACTAGTTTGAATTTCGGCAATCCCATTTAACCATACACCAAAGCCACAGAATAGTCAACTATATAATAAAAAGCCTAAAAACAAAGAAATATGTGCAGCAGTCTTTCTAGACACAAAACAAGCATTTGATAAAGTCTAGCATACAGAGCTAATATACATATTTAAACTACTCCTCCCTAGTGAAATTTATCTATTACTCAAATATATAATATATAAAATATATAACAGACGGAACATACCAAGTTAAAGTAAATAGTTCAGTGTCTGACTTCCGGTAAACTACAGTTCTACAGGAAAGCGTATTAGTACCACTGCTATAGCTGGTGTACATTTCAGGCGCACCAACCGTAGACAGCATAGTTCTTGCTACATTCGCAGATGATCCTGCTATCTTTCCAGTCGATCGCTTACCTGAAACGGCAATAGAACATCTTAAAACTCATCTAGTTACACTACAAGACTGGTTCCACAAGTGAAAAATTACAGCCAATCTAGACAAATCCGTGTAAGTAAACATTACCACAAGATGTACTGAATACCTGCAAACCAGAATCGGCAACGTCCTCATCCCGCTTAAAACAGAGGTAAAATACCGCGGTAAGCATTAAGACCAAAAACCTCACTTGGAACTCACATATTAAAAACAAAAGAAGTGCCTAGACCTCAAGATCAAACAAATGAACTGGTTACTAGAAAACATTCGCAAATGTCCTTGGCAAACAAAGGGTTACTCTACAAAGCCGTCTTAAAACCAGTGTGGACATATGGAGACCAGCTATGGGGCTGCACGAAAACGTCACACACGAAAATCCTTTAGCGCTTTCAGTCGAAGACACTCCGTATACTAGCAGACGCCCCAATGTACGTTACCAACGAAACCCTCCACACTGGCATGGGAGTACCTTACGTAACAAGTGAAGTCAAGAGGCTTTTTACTACATACAATAACATCCTGCACGGTCACTCAAACGACCTCATCAGCCAACTTACCCGTCAACCAGAAGCCACACGACGACTAAACGACAATGACCGCTGAACCTAATGCAGTAATTGGTGCTAGTTAATGCTCCTGTCGTGACATTTTCACATAATGTTAAGAGTAGATTGTAATTATGTATTTAAAATTAAAAAAAAAGTTTTCTCGGAATTTATCTTCACTAACACTAGGATTACGTTGGCTATGGGATTCATTTTCTAACTGGAAATTTCCTTTTCTAATTTTTTGATACTAACTCAATGTCCTTTGTCTCAGAAATATAATTCAACATTTGATTAATTTCTCTTGCCGTTGCATTTAATTTTGTTTGGAGCTGATAAAGCAAAAGCATTTATAGAACCCTTAAGATCATTTCTACAAAAAGGAAAAATTTATAGGCGCTGCAAGTAGCTAAAAATAAAAAAAAATGTTTGCTTAACTTATTATGTATTAACCGTCAAATTTTCAACATAGATAAATAAAACTTCTCAACAACGTTCCCTACATAGTTGATCAAAAATTCAATATTTTATGTGAAACTATATGATAGATTATAATAAAGCCCTTGAAGTCTTACATGTCTTTTGCTTTTTTAATTAAAGTTTTTTTTTAAAGTTGTTAATTACTACACCAATTTTGACTTTTAAAGCTACATTTATAAAACATTGAACATATGTGAGTTCAAACCATTCTCTCAAGTATTGAAGCAGAGATGTTCTTCTTCTGGAGTTTTTTTGCTCGGTATTTTACATTGCATAAATAATTTAACATTTTATATCTAGATCTTAACATCTGAGAGAAGCTTGCGGCTAGTCTGCATTCTGTTTAGATTTTTGGTGTTCGTTATTTTCTCTGTTTATGTTACTATAAGCATTTGAGGGTACAGCTACACTAAAAGGTTTCAATTATTTTTATTTTTTCCCGGGTGGCAAATCCAACTTTCCATTCCAATCAGAATATGTATGTAACTTTAAAGCATTTTTCTAGGATGAATAACAATTTGTCAATATTTTTGTTTATTTTCTTAAAGGCCTTTCTTTGTCGTTCTATTCTTGCCAGTATCTCTTGACGATGATTCCTATCTGTGCTTACCAGCATGCACAAATATTTATATTGTTAGATCTTTTTGGGGTGATAGGTTATATTTTTCTTATTACTATTACTTTAGTATTATTTAACATTTAGTCTGCATGCTCTACTAAGTCTATTAATTTTCTCCACTAATTACTATAGCTCGTTTATATTGTCTGCAATTATGATCATATCGTGAAAGTATTTGATGTTATTGAAAAGGTTCTCGTTGATTTAAATTTTGATATTTTCATTATCCAATATTTCTCTGAATGTAGCCCTAGCATAGTTGTTAAATAAAAGTGATAAGGTTCAGCCTTGGACACTTTTTTGAATTGCTATTTCTTTAGTGAGAACATTCTTAACTTTAACTTTAGCAGTCTGCATCCCATATCATCATGGCATTGTAATCAATATTTATGTTTTTGTAAGATGTCCATTAATTGATCGTGTTCGACATTGTCAAGGTTCTTACCATAGTTTGTAGTCAGCGCAATATATACAAACATCTTTCTTAACATCTAAACATCTCTGAATGAATGTATTGGAACAAAACATTCTTTTAGTGTCCTCCTCATCCCATTTTTGAATTCAAAATTCATCTCACTCAACTCAAATTCGCATTTTCGTTAAATTCTTTGGTGGTTCGTTTTAAAGAACACCACCAGAAGTTAGATGGACACAGCAATCCACTAATTCACCAGCTTTCCACTTATCATCCACCAATACGAAGACTGAAGAAAACATGGCCTGAAGACCTCACCAACCTCCCGTAAATAGTGCTCCTAGGGAGTATCATCAATGGATGACTTCTCCTTTCACTGCCTCCGCTAGCATCACATTTACTGAATACTTTTGTTAAGTAGATTGTAAATTAACACTATTGTCAATAAAAAAATTTAAAGAACATCTTGAGTACGTGACTCAAAATTAATTACGCGAAAGTCATCACAATTAGAAGCATTTGGGAGTTTTGGGAGTGCTGCAACTGCCGACTTTAAACAGTCCACTATTATCTCCCTCTTGTATCAACAAGGGAAATTAAGAAATTTGTTATGCAGTTAAGTTGAGTAATTAATAGAGTACATGACTATCTGTACCACTGCATGATTTATATAAATCTTAAACTAAAAGCACATTATTCTATTGTTGAAATTCCTGTTAATTTTAGAACACTAAAGCTAGCTCCACAAAAAATATAATCTTAAAAAGAGAGATCATGAAGCCAGAAAATATTTTATAATTTATAATTGCTATTCAGCTCTACATTGCGTTATTAGCTAATAAATTAATACTATTATTTATTGCCAGTAACTGATCTGTTTTCTGATGCACTTAGATAACTGTTCTAAATTTGTCTAATTGTAACTACTTGCAAATGTATGCCACTGCCTACAAACTTTTTTCATGGGCGCACCGAACTTCAAAAAGCTTCGCAGGTCTGCCAGCAGCTATACTTGTCCCGCACTTGCCTTCGGGTTTTTTTATGCGCAACATATTAAATTTAGATTCTATTTACACACATCAAATTGCCGTATTACAAATTCTAGTCACCTTTTAGGAACTTTGCCTCAAGGATTTGTCAATAAGAGCTATTTCCCAAAGCACACGATTTGATTTTGCCGCACTATTTCTTCAGGTCTTTCTACAGTTCACATAATAGAACCGCTTTCGAAACTTACGCAATCCCGATGTATTTTCTGACGCCCTATTATACAGGTGACAAAAAGCTCCATGGCACTAATAATCTCAACCTAAATTTAACGCTACTGGCGTTTTATTAGGTTTTTTCCACAAAACAACCTTCTAATTTTAAAGAATCCTATTATGACTAACAAATCTTTATAGTTGAGGCCAATGTGCTTTCTTCTTATCATGATAGTGCATCTTATAATTTCAATCCAAACACTATTTATAATTTTTAGTTAAGTTTCTACTCTTGCTATAGTTCTTGTGACAACCACCGATCGTCAAACAAATAGTTGTCACCTAATCACAAACGTTTTCCTATAGTTGCAATCGGTTACCGTAGGTTTTGTGTACGACTCTATGAATATACATTTGCTTTTATCTGTAACTATTTTAATATTTTTTGCAAACTTTTCACTAACTCCTTACAATAACCTCTCGCGGGTATTTGAGTTCATCTTTATTTAAAGAATGTTTTATTGCATTTAATTCTTTTCTGAAAATGCTCTTCTTCCATTCATTTTTATCTCCTCTGAACACTCTATTAAACCTTTTAGATTAATTTTCTGGGTCTAATATTTTTTTTAGCTTTTCTTTTAATTCACTTATTAAACAAACATTTTCCATACTTGTTATTTTCCTATAAAATTTTTAAATCTTTTTTCAATTTTTATTTGTTGTAGTGTCCTCAAATTTCCAAAGCATTATTTTTCACTTGTCTTTAATGCTTTGTTTAATATATTCTGAAACTTCTTGTCTATTCAGTTTCTCGTCTTCTTTTGGGCATACTCTTCCAACTTGTAATTTATATCTTAAATTTTTGAAAATGTTTTAAACTTATATTCAATTTTTGTCGTTTCTAAATGTTGCTCTTATAATTTTCTTTTTAATTCTAAAACTTTTGAGTGACGTAATTTTGCCTGTTTTGGTACGCTACCTTAAATAATTTCTTGGATCGCCACAAATTTCACTTTCAGGCCAGTTGTAATAAACTCAGTTTAAGGGTACACTTATTTATTTGTAACCTAACATTTATATAAAAACTTGCAAGCGCTACTTATCTCTAGATCTCTACATTAATTTACTAATGTGCTAATTATTTATTTCCACTAGACAAAATGCACTTTAGGGCATTTAAATAATCATGTGAATTGTGCCTATTACAACTACTTGTAAGTACCTTTTTGATTTATTTCCGTACAGGCTTAAACATTAGCACAAAACTTCCAGAATCTTTAAAACTTTGCGTTTGCGTTTTTTAGTTTTATAAGAAACTAATTTTAAGTAGCAGACGTGAATATTCAAATGAGTACGCTAATTTAGAGAAAGTTTATTTATTAGGGAAAATAAACAGAACGAAGGTATAACTTACACCTACAGAGTACTAAGAAACTAAGCTACAAAAAGCAAAATAACATTTTCAAATTTATATTGAAATTACGCCCAAACGATTTTCTTGGAAAATAATGTTTCTGAAATTAGAATGCAATAAATTGCTATTATTTGTTAATCGCAGCATAGCTAGCCTTAGTTTGATATGCTAGTTTTTATTGACATTAAATATATAAAAAACACCGCTAACACAGTTTAAAGATATATGAACGATAAAAGCTTCTCCAAAATTGTTACAAAATTTATTTTGAAATCTAAGTTTGCGTTTCTTATTTTACTCTGAGCATATCACAGGACGATGCAAATTTGGTAGTATTTTGGGAGCATAATCTACTTTTAACCGAAATTTTGACTAAGCCGAACGAATGTGTTTAAAATGAAATTCAAAATACACGAATCAAATACAAGATCGTTGAAATAAATTAGGAAAATAAATACACAACGTAAATAACACTAGAATAAAAGAAAAAATAAATGTATTTACATGGAACACAGTTAGAAAAAGTAGTATTGAAAATCACATTATTCAATGTAGCCCCAAAACCTCTGAACCATGATGGAAGCCAACACAATTTTCTTCTGGTACATATGTGTCCATTACATTAAACTTAAACTGTCCTTGATATTATGATGCTTCTTATTGACCTTCCCACGCCGATTAAGAGAGTTGTATAGGGGCTAGAGCAGAGTCACTTCCCTTCTCATTGTTTAACTACTGTCTCCAGCACATTAATATAGATGTCGGCGAGTACCTTCAGGTCTTTCATAAAGAAATAGGGTGTCGGGATATTTCCGTCGTTGCTCACAAACCCCAGCACTATCATAGAAGTGGGATACTTTGTATGCACGATTGTAAGCACTTCAGAAGCACTTTGGCAGATCCAACGGTAATATTGGCGATTTATCTTTTTATTTTAATAAAGTTTATTCTGTCCAAAAAGAATCTCAGAAAGCCAGCGCTGTTAT
Organism: Sinelater perroti; assembly: GCA_036346155.1. Classification (NCBI taxonomy): domain Eukaryota; kingdom Metazoa; phylum Arthropoda; class Insecta; order Coleoptera; family Elateridae; genus Sinelater; species Sinelater perroti. Next base: position 4,519,595 of record JARFIY010000276.1, read on the forward strand.
GCCTGATATTGTGCAGCAGTTATTGGGCCTTTAACTTCCTGCCCATCTTGCTCTTCTCAGTCAACAGTTGACTGTTTTTCAATACTAAATACAATGCCAGGCCACAGAAACCTGATCGATTTTCTTATTCAATTTTTGGCTATGCCTTAAGCTTAACTCTTTTTGTAGCCAAAGCGCGCAATAATATTTTCCAATGCTTTTCCGGTGCAAAGGAATTTCAGTTTAGCAGTTCGGCGGTCGTACTATCGTAGGTTGTTGGTTATGTAAAGCTAAATTGTCACTAATAGGGAACAGCTGATCCCTGTGTAGTAGAAGAACCGCTTTTTGCACCTTAATAATTTTATATCGCTAAATTCCATTTCGCATGTAGTAAAGCTGTTGCATCATTCTTTAATTTTTCCAATAGATTTAATTTATAAAACAAATTGTGGTGGTATAGCGATTAGTTAAAAAGTAGATTTAAATAAATTTTTATCTGTCGTTATTTAAAACTATTATACAAACTTCCTTGAAACAAATAAACTAAGTTGGAATTTATCATGAATGAGCTGTATGAAAGGCGTTTGTGTATTTCTAGTCACATCGCTGCTTTACATAAAACATAAATTTGTATTACCGTATGTGTGAATGCACGCATGCTGGCACGTACGCTTTTGTGACACAACGGAATATAAATTTACCAAAACTAACGTAAAAGAAATATTTATATTTCCATGCCATTTTCTTATGTAATTCTATCTGTATTTAATATTGCAAGAAAATACTACAAAGTTTCTGATATTCCAAATCTCCCGCTTTTGAGTACCTAATCCAATTTAATTTAAGTTGCTAATGAAATTGGCGGTTTCTGCACTTCTTAAACTGATTTCCGTTTGCATTGTTGACGTCCTTGACGCTATAGGAAAATGGTACTCTTTTGTGTTACTAATAACGCTACAAACTTTGTTCGACAGAAGGCTGCTGCTTATAAACAAAACAAAATTATAAAATTTCATCAATTTAAAAGTAAAAGTAAAATCTAACATAGTGAGCTGTTTAAAAATACTCTAAAACAACTATTAAGTTAGAAAAAGATCACGTACAGAAGAAAACTTTAAATGATAAGAATGAAATTGTTTTAGAGGTTAAACCAACTCAGATTCACACTGAAACACTACATTTAAAAAATTACACAATATGAAGCTGTTTAATAACCGGAAAGCTATGCTATACAATTTTCGTGAAAAAAATTCTCCTGTTCAAAATTAGAGGAAAGTGTATAATTAAGTAAAAATTTTTAGCGGTACTTGAACAAGGAGAGATTTGGAAGACATGATTAGTTAGTTGCAGCTGCAAGCTCCTTGTTCAGATAATTGACAGGTAATGGCCCAAGTGATCGGATAGATCATATGAATTTTTAGTGTCGTCGGGAGTTAGGTGCATGTGGGTGATGGACCGTCTAAAGTTTGAGCCTTTCGAATGTGGTTGGTTGCTTAAGAATTAAAATTATTTAGGTGGACCAAGTGGGTTAGCGGCCCTATGTTTTCAGCATTTGGTCGCACGTAGGCAAGAGACTGCGAGGGTTGAGAATAGTTTTAATAACGTCCAGAGGTTTTAAGGCGGAGTTGTTGATAATAGGGGGTACTTTTAGCTTTAGTGCGGCAGCGTTTGAAAGTAAATAGATGAAAAGAACTGTAAACTATGAATAAAATAAATACCTTTAAAAACTTTGGGGTTCGGTTGAGTTGGTTATCGGGGTTGTGAAATTAATGATTGGAGGGTTGTGCGGTAAGGGCGTAGTAATTTGGAATTTTGTTTTTCTTGGGGGCGAGGCTATAAATTATTGAAAACAAATTCAATATTCATGGATAATTAAGGATCCGTAGCAGCTAGGGGGTTCACACATAGGTCATAAGTTTTTCCTCCGGCACTCAAAATGTGACCCCTCTGAGGGCACCCTAGTCCCTAGCAACATTAGAAAAATTGTGTTCAAAAACATGTTAATTTAGAAAAAATTCAATATAAAAGAAACTAAGCCTTCATCTACGATAGCTTCTTAGTTTTTGAAATAATTGAGGTCAAAATTTCAAATTATAAATTTTAAAAATGTTTGCATTGCGAATTTTGATAAATGTAAGTTGTTTTGTTGATAGAATAAATAATTCTGAATTAATTAGCATCGATTACTTTTTCTTATTTATTATAGTTTTTAATATGTAATTTTTAGAAAAATATTTAGCATAGTAAAATTAATAATTTTAATATAAAAAAATAGTTTTGGTTACATTTCAATATTTATTGTAGTTTTCAAAATATAATTTTTTCAAGAATTTTTACTATAGAAAATTATAAGAAATTATTTTTAGGATTTTTTTACGCAATTTTAATATAGTGACATATATAGAAAAAATTATGGGATCAATACGCGTTAGTTTTATTTTATCTTTTTATATTTATGACATGTATCTAAATTTTCGACTATCATCATCAAAGAATTCAAAACAAAATACATCAATTGCAAGAAATCTAAAAAGCCATTGAAACAACAGTTGAATGGATTTAAAGAAGTTCGGAAACAGAACAAACCAAAAAAGTTTTGGATGGTGTGAGGTGTTGGGATGAATGTTTTGGTTAGTGACAAAGCAACAACAGTAAAGACCAAATATAATATTCACCTTAGCATAAAGTCATCGTCAAAGAACAAGTATTCAAAAAAATACACAAAGTTTTTGGTCAAACCTGAAGTCTTTCGCCAACATATGCTATTGTTTACCAAAAAATTGTATAACTTGGTCTAATTGATCAGCTTAATTTGCCTAAAAACACCGAATCTATAGAATGTCAAGTATTTGATGCCAACAACATGCATAAAAGCTATGAGATCATTAATTTTGGCAAACACTAAACGCATAGTTGATTCAATGTGCTATCGATGTGGTCAACTGCTTAGAAGTGCAGCCAATCATGGGTTCAAATTCCATTGGCATTTACATGTGACTGTTATTTCAGTTGAAAAGATGTTTGATAAAGATATTCGAGAAGCATTTCCATATATTAATAAAAACAATAGAAAATGTTTAGTGTGCCGCAACTGTTTAAAGAACCCAGACGTGTTCTTGGTCCACTAGTTATAAATACCACACTCTATAACTAGTGACATCATGGAATGAATTTACCTGAAGTTTACAATAATAACTACATTGGCGAGTATGAAATCTTTAGATCATTTATTTGTCATATACGTACTTGTGCCAACTTTTCTCGCAAATTCGCATTGCGACCGTACTAGTGAGTAGATGTGTACGCTAACCCTCCTGCTTTGAAGGAAAACGAACGGATCTACAAGCCAGCCCGTGCCTGCATCATCAACGGCAGCGACTGCAGCCTTGCTTAAGGTCAGCCATATTTTACCTGTTCCAATTTATATTTTCTTGGGTCGCTCTTGGAAATTTTTACTTTTCATTACAAATTTTAATTTTAATTTTGTTGAGCGGTCGTGCGCGAACCGAGCCGCGGTGATATCACTTGTGCGGGCGTTTTATCGGCTAGCGGCTGTTGTGAACGATAACGTGACCGCGGGGCCAGCTTAATATTTTCGTGCTCAATAAACTACGACGAAATTAAATAAAAGGTAACTGTGTTTACCTATTAAACTTCATTAAACAAATTCAAAATGTTACCAGCATATAATGGCCCAGGAGTTAATTATAACCAAAATGGCGTACCATATAATAATCCCATGCAAGTAATCCCAATGAACAACGTTATACCGGGTGTTACATTAGCTAACACACAAATGCCGCAGTACTATAACTGTCAAGAACAAAGTCAATCAATACCCACTAGTAGCAACTTCTTCATACCGCAACAGAACATTAACCCACCAGTCCATTCCCGTGCCACTCAGCAGCAGTAATCAAACAACGAACGCCAGTACTACAGACTGACCTCAACCAGCGATGATGAAACAGAAGAAAACCCCAACGAAAACTCCAAAGAAAACCCATGGCAAAAAGTAAAACAAGCCAAGCGAAGAAAAATAAATATACCCAACAGTCAAAACATTTTAATACAAAATAAATATAGCCATTTAACCGATGCCATGGAAGAAGAAACTAACACAACACAAGTAGAAAACAAGGTCCCACGACCCCCGCCAATCTTTGTCTATGGCGTAATAAATTACCAACAAATGATAAACAAATTAAATGAAATCATAGAAATAGAGCAGTACATCACAAAATCTCTAGCTAACTATACAATAAAAATCAATTGCAATACCTTTGACACTTACCGAAAACTGATTCACTTCATGCAAGAAAACAAAATTGTGCACCATACATATCAACCGAAGGAGGAACGAGCCTATAGGGTAGTACTGAAGCACTTACATTTTTCTACTAGCACAGAAAGCATTACAAAAGAACTTAGTAAAGACGGACATCAAGTCAGAAATATTATGAACGCAAGAAAACGAATAACAAAAGAACCTTTAAACCTATTCTTTGTTGACCAAGAGCCAGCACAAAGCAATAAAAATATTTATAAAATACAAAAAATACAAAACCAACTAATAACTATTGAACCACCCAAAAAAGTTAAAGGTATATCACAGTGCATGCGCTGTCAGCAATATGTTGAGACTAAAGCTTATTGTACCAAACCCTATGTTTGTGTTAAATGTGGAGGGACTCATAGCACGAATAATTGTACAAAAAACAAAGACACACCTGCACGATGTGCATTATGCAATGGTCCTCATCCGGCTAGCTATAAAGGCTGCGAATTCTACCAAGGCTTACTAAAAAAATCCAACAATCCTAACAATAGACTAAACATTCAACACAACCCGTTAACAGCCATCTATACAGAAAACCAACCTCAAACAAATAGTATCCAACAAAATTTAAGCTATGCAGGAGCAGTGAAAAATAACAGAACCAACGAACAAAATACATTACGCTCAACTGAGAGTAGAGAACACAACGAACATCACACAGGAACACCCTCCATCAGCTTGTGCAAATTCCTTGATGAGTTTAAGGCTATGTTTCAGCAACTCGTACAACAGAACAGCATGGTGATGAATCTGCTTACCACGCTGATAAGTAAAATTCACTAAATTTCTAACAATAGCCCTGTGGAATGCCAATGGCCTTCCACAGCACAAAAATGAAGTTGAAATATTCCTTCATCATAATTCAGTGGACATCATGCTAGTCAGCGAAACACACTTCACAGATAGATCATTTTTCGCATACCTAACTTCACAACCTACATAACCAATCATCCAGATAATACTGCACATGCTGGGACCGCCATTTTAATAAAAAGTTCTATAAGCCACATCGAACTGCCAAAATATGTAACTAATCACTTACAAGCCACAGCCATTAAAGTAAAGACACTCCCATACGAATTAACAGTAGCAGCAGTATATTGTCCACCACGGCACAATATCAAAAAAGAAAATTTCAAGGAATTCTTCCAGACACTAGTGCATAAATTTGTTGCAGGTGGAGACTACAATAGTAAGCATACGTTGTGGGGATCTCGACTAATCACAACAAAAGGCAGCCAGTTGGCTAATCTCATACAGGAAAATAATTACTCCCTCCTTTCAACGGGTACACCAACCTATTGGCCGTCAGACCCCAATAAGATCCCAGATCTTTTGGACTTTTTTGTAATCAATGGGATCTCGCAAAGGTATATGAACGTAACGCCATGCTATGATCTCTCCTCTGATCACTCGTCGGTAATTGCAACAATCAGTCAATATGCTATTCATAAAAAACCAACGCCCAGACTTCATAACAAAAACACAAATTGGGAACATTACAGGAACAAGATACAAGAAGACATCAATTTGAGAGTAAGTCTGATAACTCCAGAAGAAATTGACACCGTCCTAACCACCCTAGTAAACATCCCCAAACAGGCCGCTCAACAAGCCACTCCTCACACAGAATTCCAAAATCACAAGTATATAATACCTACGGTCATTAAGAGGCTTATAGCAGAAAAAAGAAGATCCAGGGCAAAGTGGCACTGTACCCATGCACCAGCAGATAAAACTGTACTAAACAGATTAAATAACCAACTGCAGCGTCAACTAAAAGAAATGAAAGAAAAGTCATTCCATGATTATGTTACCAATCTCAACAGATACGACAATTCCTTATGGAAACCTATAAAACATAAAAAAAACCTAAGGCGCCCTCCGTATCCCTGCAATAGCATATCAACAGTGGGATAGAAGTGATAAGGAAAAGGCCGTTCTATTTGCAGACTACTTTGCCGAAGTATTTACGCCTAATGATGACCTTACAGACAATGCTATAGACAGACATTTATCTGAGAACCCTATCAACATACCAAAGATCAAATCCTTTACTCCGAAAGAGATTGAGAAGGAAATCAGCTTATTAAATCTTCGAAAAGCTCCAGGAATAGATAAAGTGACTACAAAAATGTTAAAGGAGATGCCAAGGAAAGGGTTAGTTTTACTTACCTACATTTTCAATGCTATCGCAAGACTAAACTACTGACCAAAACAATTAAAAATTGCCGAAATAATACTAATCCTTAAACCAGATAAAGAACCCAACGACGTATCATCGTACCGTCCTATAAGTCTGTTACCAATTATCTCAAAATTACTCGAACGACTCCTCCTGCAAAGAATAAACTCTGACCCAATGACAGAAGATTGGATACCTATGCATCAGTTTGGCTTCCGCAATAACCATTCCACCATACAGCAAGTGCATCGAATCAGTCACCAAATAAATCAAGCATTCGACCAAAAGAAATACTGTATATCAGTTTTTCTAGATGTCAGTAAAGCCTTTGATAAGGTATGGCATACTGGATTACTATATAAGATCAAAGAACTTCTACCCATCACCTACTTCAAACTGATAAAATCTTACCTAAGTAGTAGAGAATTTTGCATCAAAGTCAATGACGAGGTGTCGGTCCAACGTCCAATTAAATCTGGAGTGCCCCAAGGCAGCGTCTTGGGACTCCTGCTCTACGTGCTCTATACAGCCGATCTTCTCGCCAATGAAAACACAACAATGGGTACGTTTGCCGATGACACTGTCATTCTCTCAACTGCCATTGACCCACTTGTAGCATCGACCACTCTACAAAACTACCTAGACCAAATACAGACATGGACTCGTAAATTGAAAATCAAAATTAAGATTGACGTGGAAAGAACATGTAGATAAGAAACGTAAACAGATTGACTTGAGGATGAAAGAACTCCAATGGCTAATTGGACGAAAATCTAAGCTCACGCTTGAAAACAAACTGTTACTCTACAACACCGTAATTAAACCAATCTGGATGTACGGAGCAGAACTATGGGGATGTGCGAGTAAATCTAACTTAAACAAAATTCAAAGGTGCCAATCAAAAATACTTCGTATGATCACGAACGCACCATGGTACGTCCCCAATCTGACGATTCACAATGATCTGAAAATTCCTTACGTGAGGGACGCCATAAAAGAAAAAAGTACAAGACATCACAACAAACTGGAAACCCACGTCAACCCCCTGTTGCACCCACTGCTTGATGCGCAAAATGGTAGACGACTGAAACGAAACTGGCCAGCAGATCTGAAACAGGATTAGCGAGGGCAACTCACTGGAGAAGTCCTCTTCACACTAACCACGACTACCCTAGTAATTAAAAAACAGCATATTAGCCTATAGAATGACTTGTAGTTCTGATTGCTAATTAAATGATATATTAAAAAAAAAACTTTTCTGGCAATCTCGGGGTTCTAAAAGATAGGTTTTTTTTTACAAATCACAAAAATTCAAAAACTATAAAACGGTACATCATATACATAGGCCTTTTTAACATAAATCTTTGCAGTCTAATCTCAGGTTGGAGACATTTATGTCAAAATAAGGTATAGCATAATTTAAGCTTCAAAAATAATTTATAAGGGCAACCGCAATTTTAGATATATTTGCCTTACTAAATTTAAGTACAGGGTTTGTCCGAAAAGTATCGGAAATAATACAATAAAAACAAAATTATTGCAGATAATTTTTAATTTCTTTAAAAGCCCTTAAAATAGTTTCCTCGTGCATTTACATAGCGTTTCCATTGTACCTGTCACGCTTTGAAGGCATCCTAGAACGCAAAAATTGAAATGCTATTTATGGACACTTACGGCGGTGTGGACCTTCTCCACTGACACAAAACGGGTCCCTTTCAATTTCATGCACTACGATTTTTGGTAAATTCAATCAAACACTTAAACACCGATCAGAATCCAAACATTATTTCACTTTTACCAAATTTTCATCACTACGGCTCGTTGACGGACGTTAATTGGGTTCTTCGTCTTTCAAGGCTTCTTTTCCCTCTTATAATATTAAAAAATCCCCGTTTTTGACATGGCTTCCTCCGTGTAAACTTCCCTTATCAGGTTTAAAAACTCGATGCCGGATTTTTCGAGTTTTACACAAAACTTTTCCGCTTATTGTTGCTCTAACGTACTTTGCTTATTGAATTCGTGACGCGTCACCAAAACACGGTTTGCAGGAAGCGCGATTCTTATTCTTTCAAGGGTCAGAGGCCACTAAGTCGAATTGCATTTTTTACTTAAGACCCCCCAACCATCTATTTTGCCGAAAACCACGTCTTCTAGCCCTTCTGGTTAGCTAGAAAAATTATTCCCGATACTTTCCAGATAAATATATAGAAGTTTTTTAAGTACATTCTGAACATTATTTTTAAATCAGTTTAATTTCTTTTTTTTTTTTTAGTCATAGATAATAAAACATGCTACATATATTACAAGTGAATTGTTTCTATGATGCAGAATAAGGATAGACCTTTGCATTTGGAGTCTTTTCCGCCACCAAATTTAATTTAAAACTTTATCTCACTGCAAAACGCAGGCAAATTGTAGTTACAATTACTTTAAACACTACGCTCCTGAATATTTTTGTTTATTGAATGCCTTCATATAATATATATTTTTAATTTTTTTGTTCTACTAATTGAGATAGATGATTAACGATAAAGTGAAGTAAAAACCGAACTATCTATCATTTGGGATTAGTTAGAGCTTTTCATTAGGCGTTTCTCTGCGCTTGTGCTTCTGCTTCGTAGTTTTCTTGAGTATAAGTAAATTATCTAAGGGATACTACAATAATAAATTGAAATGGCTCATTAAATGTAGAACGAATTAAGTAAATAACTAACAAAGCGCAGAGCAATAAGCATAGATGGCATACTTTTAGTTGAAATCCATTTTATAATAAAATTACTTTTTCTACATTGTATTATGAATTGCTTTTTGCAAAATTCCAGAAATTAGTTGCTAGTAATTAGGGAAATTATAAAATGTTACTACTATGTAATTTTAACTTTTAATCTTTAAAATTTTCCAAATTAAATAACTATTATAATTGATTTTAACCACCTAAAATAACATTGCTCGTTCAACAACAATTGTAGCAGTAGAATAAAACTTAAAATAAATGCACGAAGCCTTAGCACACACCACAGACGAATTTTATTATTTAGGTAAAAACCTTTGTTGAAGAATGTTTATGTTCCATAATTCACACCAATTACACACCTCGCTTAATATGCATAAAAGAGCTCCAAAGAGGGACTTCTCACGTAGGGTGCAACTCAATGAACATATCTAAAGCCTACCATAAAGTTTTTTCTGCTTTTTTAAAGATATTATAATAATTAAAAATCACTACTTTTATATATCATCATTATCCCCAGCATCGAACAAAATTGTAGTGTACAGGAAATGACGAAGAATCTTATGTATGGTAATAATTTTAAAGAATATTTAATTTGCATTGGTTAACAGCAAAAATTTCATTAATACATATTTGTTGATTATGATAGATAGATTTTTATTTTTACGGCTAATATATTAATTTTTAAAAAGCTAGACATTATTATAAATTATTATGTGATTGCGACAATCACATTAAAACAACTATATTTTACATGTAGGGATTACCCTTGTAATTAAATTTTTCCTTTATCAGATATTAAATGTAAAAGAAGCTAGAATCAAACTTCTCTCTAAAGCACCCCGTTTTGCAGTTGTATCTGCCAAGGCGCATAAAATTTTTTATTTGAAAATGGCAATTATACGTTGCTGCCTTTTATGTGTTCAGCAGTATTATGAAATATTCAACGGAGCACGAATGGCGTAAGACAGGGTTGTTGCGCGTGATTTATTTCCACACTTTGGAACAATAGAAGGTAATATTAATAAGCCCAGACTAATTAAGATTTCAGAGTGGGTGTAGACTTAATTCTAAACTAATCGTATATGCAATACGATGAAACAATGCCGCAAATGCCTCATTTGCCTTTCACAGGAACTCCTCCGACACAAAAAGATTTACTGCAATATTACCTATATTTGGGCCTCTAGTTTAATAGGTTATGTCGGCAACCGCTGCGGGTAACAGTAGTACATCATAACAAATAAATGTACACTTTTATGTAAATATGTTTATATTGGTTAAATAAAAAACAAGAAGTAAGGGAGTTACCTACATTTTAAAATTAATGCTTTTCAGGTAGATTTCCTAAAAGTGCTACCTATAGTAACAGCCGTGATGTTGTGACTTTCGTTTTATCTTCCTCTATTCCCATTCAGAATCTACATTAACCAATTACATTAATAAAAAGTACATATTTAATTTAAATAAATACAGAAATTTGTATGTTCGGAATCTTAAAAGAATATCTTGGCTGTTCTTACTTTCGTTGATAGTGTTTGAAGTTTGAAAACAATGTTTTGTTCACATCTGCAACGGATATTTAAAAATACTCTTTTACATTTCATCTACTATCTCGCACGTGTTAACCTTTCTATGTACTATAGAAATGGTGGTAAGAAATTGCTGGTGACCACAACTTTTAATACCATTTTTTATAATGGTGTGTGAAAATCCAAAACTTCAAACATCGCATTACTTGTATACAAATGTAACTAGTCAATATAAATCCAGCAACAATAAACTAAAATAGACATCAATATGAGTACTAACGTCAATGTTTTACTTCAACCGTTTACGCAGAAGGGAGTATCTTCCAGTGCTTCTTATTGGCTATGTCACACAAATGCTTTATAGATATAATATGGCTACTATAATTATTTTTACGTGTTGAAGTTGCTATTTTATTCATAATCATAAATAGCCAATAATAGACAGGAAAAGATTTTTAAAATTCCATATATGTATATATCTTAAAAAGATTACTACTCTTTTAAATCTTTTACTGTTAGTTATACACATTTTGGTAAATGGCCAACATCACACGTTTAAATTAAATAAACTGAACTGTAGTAGCAGACTTTGTACCATATATAATTTTTGTATTTAATTTTTATTGTTATTTACAATATGTCTTGAGTAAGTAGACATTTAGTAAATGGTATCAAAAATTAGCAATAACAATCACATAAATAATTAACCTATACGGTAGTATCCAGTGATTCAAAGGCCCTGAGTAATATAACAAGAAGTAAATAAATTATAATTGTAATAAAAAGACACAAGCTGAAACTAAATCTAAGTAAATCTGTTTGGCAGTTATATTGGGTTAAACCTCTTAAGTCTACTCGATCTTCCTTTATCATAAAAGTTTGCTGTCATCGTATTTGGATCGAGAGATAAATTATCTCAATATCGTATGCTGAGCTTTGTAATTTCTTTGGTAATGACAGACAAATTCGTTAATGAGCTTATTTGGCACATACCCTAAAACATTTATAACAACACACAGCACCTTTGACTAAAATTGCTAAAGTAATGCTAGATTATATGTACTAGCAAAATCATATAACTAAAACCTGTAAATCCATACTAGCTTCAATTTTTTTTATATGGCAGTACTTTTCCTTCAAGAGCTATCAAAACAGCGACCAGTTAATTCGTTTTTTTTTTTTTGGAGGAGGGTCAATACTTTTTCTTTATGTAAGTTGTCGGTTAAGATAAATATACATACATAGATAGTGTAAAGATTGTTGCTTGTTCAGAAAATCCAAAAGACAAGTTTTCTTGCGTAAAGTGGAGGTCACATGCCTTTGTCTAGTTCAAATTGGTCTGATGTGCCATTTTTTTGAGCCAGGTTTTGATAATATTTAAATGATATTGTAAGTCACGTGATGGTAAATTCAGGTTGTTGTATAATGCCGTAATAGCTGTATTATCAGTAAATATAGCTGTTACTGTAGAATTTGTGGTTGTTAGACAAAAAGTGGGCAATAAGAGGTTTGCCAATAGGGGTGCAGGAAAGTAAACACCAATTTTACATATACGCCATGTTTTTTGTCAACCCTGCGTCATGTTTTTACTTTAAGGGTCATAATTGTTTGCTATGGAGTCATATTCTATTAATGACTGCGTTAAAGTGATTAAAAAGCACTGCAAAAATTTTTCTTACTAACCTTTTAAACACTTCTTATGTTTTCTGTGATGATTTATTTGACTAATAGTTTACTAATAATAATTTAATATTATTAAAGCATTATAGATTTTTGATTTTTGATTTACAAGAAATTTTTTTCCTTCTCATATATAAGTGTACAAACGACGAGAAGTATTGTTTGTCTAGTTTTCCTAGTGTTTACTTTCATTTTTATAATATCCTTTTGCCGATGCGCGAAGAAGTTCTGGTTGTATGATTATTAAACATGCCTTCGTGTATATCTTGCCATCAATCCATTAACCACATTTTTATCGCTTGAGCATTAATATTATTTGCTTCTTCACTAATATTTTAAAAGTTTCTAGCTATAAAACTACCCATTAAAACAAACTCTGTGTAGCTCTCCTTAGGTCGCTTAAATGTCTTAAACTTCTTTATTTACTAAAAAAATCATTTGGTCAACAGCCAATCGACGCCAGTTCTTCCACACATATATTTCTTTATTAAAGAAATTAAAACTACATTTCTCTTTTCTACAATAGTATTCATAGTAGATTTATTAATTCTAATTCTACACACACAACCGCTTTTTTTGTGCGAAACTAAGATCTATTTTATTATCCAAAGTTTAAACTTTTAGTTTGCAACCCAATATTTTAAAATGTAATCTTTAGCAGAAAGAACAAATGAACCAAACGATTGCAACCACAAACTAAATAAGACTAAAATTTCATTAATAAGTGAGTTTCTAAATATTAATTAACGGTGTCCAACAGTTAAAACATCATTAACATAATGCTTATTAAAGTTCATTTTGTTTTAATGTTTTTATAAAAATAAATTCAACACGTAAGAAAATCATTTATAACGTAGAAAGAAACATTATTTAAAAGGGTTAGCATAGCATGTACTAGAATTTTATTTTTAAATGTGGCTCTACAGTTACTAATTGATAATATGTAGTAGTCAGGTAATAATGAAATTTCTATATAAAGTCTGCACTTTTCCTATTGTATAGCGTGAATTAACGGATTCTAATTTCAACTATCGACTATTATATTTATGAAAAAGTATGGTATTGTGTACTTCCAAAAGTAACAATATGTGCTTTAAATGTTAGAACTAACGTTACAACAAGCCTCAATTAACGTTAAACAAATTGTTTAATTCTAAAAGACACAATAACCTTAGGCAACTGTCAAAAAACAATGCCAAGTAATATTGATGGCGATCAAAATATGGTGTTTCGCTTGGCTGTTGGAGAGAAGAATCACTATATCCAGTGGTCGCAATTTTCTGTTCCTCCATATTAAAACCAAAATGGATACCTTTAATACATATTTTAGCTAGATGCGTCGGTGATGCACATAACAATTACTTTATCATAAGTGCAACCAAAGCTCTATAATCTTAGCGGCTGCTACAACAAAATTACCAGCATAATCCAAGTCTTCATATCCAAGTCAGAATACATAGAAATTAGAAAATAAAAACAAAAAAAACTGTAAAACTACCAAAATAAATCAAAATAACTATACAAGTCGAGTATATGAAGTATATGAAATTTTGGAACATGGACATAAGGTAAGAGATATAAGCAACATAAGACAAAGATACACTAAAAAGGAGCTACCATAAATCTTCGTTAAAACTGCTAACAAAATCGACTAAATAAAACAATACATAAACAAAAATAGTAGTAAAATTTTTAAACCTCAAAAAAGAAATACTGCAATGCCCAAAATGTTAGAGATACGGCCATAAAAAAAGTTTTGCAGTAGGGTCCCATGCTATGTAAAGTATGGAAGTAATTATTTAACTAATATCTGTCTAAATAAAGAAAGAAAAAAGGAATGAGGAAAAATATCACCAAGCCAATTATCTCATGTCAAGGAGAAAACAAATAAAATGCTAATTAAAGGAATCAGATGACAAATGTCCTACAAAATCAACTAGAAGGAGCAAATAAACTTTATGCCCAAGTCGTCAAAAAATTACTATAAGCCCATATTATACAGATGCTGTAACAAGTTACATCTCTACATCAAACAGAAACCTTTTGAATACAGTTGTCTTAAAAATTGCACAATGGCTCAATGCACAATTCCAAGCGTCAGCTAAGTAATTAAATTTAAAAAGAGCGGATCGTTGAAAACAATGGAGAAGAATAATATTTGCAACCTTGTTAATTAGTCAACCATAGTACTGATTAATACATCAACAAATCATTTGATCTCGCATATCCCACAAACACCTCAAAGCTAAAACATACATGGAATTATCGTCAGACTATTCCCTCATTATAATTACGCTCAGTATACAGTTACTTAATTGCTGCAAACCACCAACGCTATGCTATAAGAAGACTAACTGGAAACAATTTCAAAGAATATTAAATAAAAAAAGTAACACCTAACGTGACACCCAAAACTGGATGCAATATTTTCAACTTAAAATGGCTAACTATGACTATCCAACCAGTTCCCATATTAGTAAAACAAAAAACGGACAAAATTCAAAAGCACTACAATGATAAAAATAGACTAAATACCGCAAGTAGAGTCTTGAAAACCTGAAACAGTAACATGCAGACCTAAGTAATCCAATATTATTTAAATACGTTATTTCCCAAGAAGACAGTTGTGCTTGCGCTTCTTAATCAGAGAAGGTTACAGATTTGACAAAATGGTTTATTAAAAGCAAGATTGTGTAGACTAGTAATTAAAGGTAAGAGTTGGGCTAATAAATATTAATTTACTGGCTTAATTGCGCAATAAACTAGCATCTCTTCGAACTTTGCTGCATCTGCGGTTAATAAGAGACTTTTCGTGTCACTTAGAACGAAGAGATGAAACAAATATTATTTTTTTACAAATGAGCATTCAAAAGTATGTGTAACTAAAAAATATTAGATATATGAGAAAATTTATACATTTTCTTTAAAAAAATAGTTTAAATTATTTACTTACATTTCTATATAACTTGATTAATAATTGCTAGCCTTGTAAAACGTAGTTTTAATAAAAACAATTACTTTTGCGAGGTACTCTGCGCGTCCTACTAAAGATTGTTCCAAAAAGGAAACCGGACTAGAATGTAGTATTTATAAACTATAATACAATTGTTGATAATTATTAGATATATTTAAAGCAGAATTGTGCTTTTTATATCACTACTTAAGTGCCTTGAATAATATATGCGCTCACTACAATTTGTATAAAAGCAGGAGTGTTTTGCATTAAAATATTTTTTTCTTGCATAAGATTTACATATGTTCATTGTGTTTTATTCTGTTATTTAAGAAATCTAATATATTTTTACGCTAACGTAAATCTTTGCCTTTACTGATTTATGGGATGCTTGAATAAAAAAAACAAAAATTAACAAACATCTAATCTATACGGACCTCAACCCACAAGAAATTGAACGAAATGAAAATGCCGATAAGCTAATCAAAGGTGCAATCAACTTTTAGTACCCAACTCCATATGCGTACTTTAAGCATCCGATCTATTAAATATAATGAGGGATATAGGAATTATATTCTACTGGACAAACTAAAATTAAGTTACATCAAGCTTTTTTACATTTTACTAAAAATAACCGAAACATTTCTTAAGGCTATAGAAGACGCATAAACTCTAAAAAGGAATATAACTTTGCAAGATATTTCTTTTAACCTACAGAAGCAAGATGAAATAATAAGAAAATTAACGTTCTATTTTATATATGCAGTGGTCGTATACTTATTTTAATAATTTGAATATGTAATATGATAATGTAATTTGTACAATTAAATAAAAGAACTTTTATTTTTAGTCAACACAATATTTGTAAAGATTTAATATATCTCCCT
Source organism: Sinelater perroti (assembly GCA_036346155.1). NCBI lineage: Eukaryota > Metazoa > Arthropoda > Insecta > Coleoptera > Elateridae > Sinelater > Sinelater perroti. The sequence continues at coordinate 4,535,881 of JARFIY010000276.1, forward strand.
TGATTATTTTTACCTCTACAAGAACGGAAATATAAACTTGTTCTTAATTCAGCTATTTTAATTAACATTAAATTTGAAAAGAAATTGGCAAAAAAATGTATTAAGTATCCTTATTGTATTTTTATTTTTATTTATGTTATAGAACTTGGAGACTACCTATTTATTTTTACTTAAGAAAATTTCTATATAATATAAGCTAATCAAATTTCTAAACTTTGTTTTAAAGAGCTTAAAAATGTTAAATACGTACTGATGTATAGAGGGGAAGAAATACTAGAACAACAAAGAATAGGTCTTTTCATTGGTAAAAAGGTTAAACAAGGTTATAACAAACCTCCAATCAATTAATAGCAAAACGTGTAAATTGCGAATACGAGGAACATTTTACATTACTTTTATTAACCTCTATGTACCAACAAAAGAAACAGAGGAAGAAGTTAGTTATGATAACTTGCAAAGTGTGTGTGAAAAGCTATAAAATAACAAATTTTAATGCAGATATTAGTAAGGAAATATATAATAAGCTAGTCGCTAGCGAGCATATAGTATAAGATAAAACGAACAGAAATTATGCCACTTAACTGAGCGTTTAAACCTATCGGTAAGCAACACCTATTTTAAACATAAGAGAATCCATAAAGAGACTACACTGACATACCAAATACCATGTCTTAGCCTTCAAAAAAAAGCAATATCAATAAAGCATGTAACCTTAACTAATTAAAACTCTTTGGAAAGGACGCAGAAAAAGGAAATATCAGAAAAAGAAAAATGGTATTGTGATAAATTCAAATCAGATAAGCAAAAACTTAGAAGGGAAAATGCAGCAACATACAATAGCAGAGAGAATTGAAGAAGAGTGAAAGGTCATCAAGGTGACTATTTTGAGGGTCGCTAAAAAATATAGGGCCAAGAAAAGAAGCGAACTATAACAAATGGTTTGGTGATGAATGTAAACATGTAATAACTTAGACAAGAAAAAAAATATTTAAAGTAACACTATAGCAAATAGTACAATGAATGAAGTCAAAAAAAGAAAGGCTAGAATATTGTACCAAAGAAGAAAAAGACCGTACATAAACTAAGCTATGAAATAACTGGAGTGAAAGAGAGGAACTGGCGATACAAGAAAGCTTTATCATGCGTTAAATATGAAATCGAAGATACTTATTCCTGAAAGCACCAGATGTAAAGGCGAAGAAAAAAACCGGTAGTTTTAGTTAAAAAAAAGTACTTTAAAGAATTTTTAAATTACATAAAGAAGATAACAAAAGCCAAGCAGCTGCAGAGGAAATAGGCTATGCAACAATGGAACTACTAGTAAAAGATCTAACCAGAAAAACAGGAACATAATTGCAAATATATGAGACTATTAAAGAATTAGGGAGGTATAGAGGGAAGTAATTTTTAGCAAGATCTATGACAGAGAAACAACATGTCAGTGGATTGGACATCAGAAAATTTACATCGTATATGAAAAATATCTAAACATTAATAAATGTTTATATATAGTAAATAAGATATTCTATTGCGTGGTGATAGTGCAGAAAATGTTTATCTGCAGCCTTCAGAAATTAACAGGGCAAAAAAATTGTAAAAATGTACGGTTTGCATAAAGAATTAAAGTTTCGTCCGTAGAAACCCTATTACGTGTAGAACCTAAAGAATATGACCACAGAATGGAATGTGTGCGGTTGATGCTGGGTTGGCATGAAGATAGACATAAATTCTTTAATTCCTCTGGTCGTGTCCTATATCGGCTGTTTTGTCAATCTGCGATTATTAGGCGACACGTAATAATGGTCCCGAAAAGATGGTCGGAAGGATGCAAGTGGTGCGGAATGGTGGCAACAAGACTAATTCATATCTTGTACCTGACCATTATAGTCAGATATGACCTTATTTTTATGCAGTATGGTACATCACTCTCGGATGACGCAGACTTAAAAAAGTCCCGATCTCATTCTATGTAATTTTTATCTGTTGAGCTACGTAAAGGAGGTGCAGAGAAGAAAACCCGCATACTACAGGATTTGGAGTTATAGAATTAGACAGTTTTTAGTAATATTTCAAACAATTTTCATTAGAAATGAAATTCCTGGCCAACAGTACCAGTGCTTGGGTTAAAATTTAAAGAAATGTTTTAATTTTATTACGCAATAAAGTAATGTAGAATTTGCTTCATTAATTTTAAATTAGGGATATGCATTTTAATATAAATTATTAATTTCGCCCAACCTGGAGTCCCCATACATAAAAAATAACGTAAAGAAAAATCCACTAGCTTTTGTGCAATAACACTATAAGTCTATATACAAAATTTTGTCATGCCTTCTCTACAAATGAATTGAAGTATACAGTAAAAAAATTAGAGATACCAAAATGGAATTAGAAGAAACCAGTCGACCATAGATATATGGATGTACATTATCCAAGCAGACTTTGACAACTTAAAGAGAGAAAAAGTGACGAATGGTGTAAAAAACCTAGTATTACCAAATAAACTAGTAAAGCTGTTTAATGATTCTAAAAGAGCCACAAACAAAAATAATAACACAAAAAAGAAACCTGAAACATTTAGTATTAAAAAAGGTGTAAGAGAAAGTGATGCTTCGTCTGTAGTTTCTTTATTTTGATATTAAAAAATAATGAGGAAAATAGATACATTCGAAAGCTCATGAACAAATACGACTCAAATGGACATAGGTATATGCAGATGATATGGTAGTAATAAGCAGAAATAAGAACGAAACGAAAAGAGTGTTCTAAGATCTAGCCATTAAAGCAAAGAAGGACTAAAAACAAATGCTACAAAAAAGAAATATATACCAATCGCAAAATAAAAGGTTTTACAACCGCAGTACCCATAAATTAAGAATTATATATTTACATAAATACGTGATTTTGTTTATTCAAATTTACAAGTGAATAGTAATAATAATGTAAATAAAGAAGTCCAAATGCAAGCTACTATGCAAATGGGAAGATGAGGACATCAAATATAATAGATAAAACATGAACATGGAAATTTATAAAACGAGAACAACAAAGGAATTGGCAAATTGGGCTACCACGGAGAAAAAACCTGATAAGAGAAGACATTTTACGCTATGCCAAAGCCTTAGAGAGTCGCTTGATTGTTCAATTGTGTCCTAGATGACATATGAAAAATGCGAATAAGAAATTGGGCATACACAATAGTAGAATCTTTACAAAAAGATTTATAGGATACAATATTTTTAGTTTAGTAGATCTATAAGTTTCCTGTCAAAATAAAAAAGTTCTATGTGGATTTTTACTAAACGAAACGATTAACGAATCCTTTAGGACTGATTATTTAGCTGACAAATTATGTCATGCTACCAAAACGAATTTGAAGCAGGCAGTTCAAGTTGGTGTTTAACTAGTAAAAGAATTATTTGCAACATTACTGAAACGATTTTTGCATAAAAAAAACTAAACCGTCGTTCTACATTAAAATTTAATAAGACAGACTTTTTGTAATATATGCGGATGAGAAATTTATTAAACACCAGTCTCACTTTCGGGCCAAATGTAGATTTTGATTTTGATTTTAAAAGTAATACAGTGGGTTAGAAAAATACGATATCCCTAAAGACATATCTAATAAAAGTGACAAAGACTGATGCTGATGTTAAACTATAGTCACACACAATAGACACACTAAAGATTTTCTTTTAGAATGCCCCAAAATTCTCTCTTTCTTTCTTTTTTCTTCCTCTCTCCCATCCTCTTTACTCTTTTTCACTTTCTCTCTCTCTCCCTCTCCAGTTTTACAGGTCATATCTGTACCTTCCGGTCCATTCTGTTCGTTTCTGCCATTCTCCTTGTATATTTCTTCTTTCCATTGCCATTCGTATCCTTTCCTTCCAGCTCTTTCTCTCCTTTCTGTAGCCATTATTAGTATTTCTCCTTCGACCATTCTTTGAACACAATCCATAACAAATCAGTTGCTCCCTTTCTGTTTCTTTTACTATGTCGCTGTTGATTTACATAATTTTCTTTATCATTTCGTTTCTCATTCTGTCTACTCTCAATACCTCTGCTGTCTTTCTTAGAAAGTCCATTTCTAATATTCTCAGTTTACTTTTTATCTGTTCTGTCATTTGCCATATTTCCGCTCCATATAGTGCTACGATTTTTAACATTGTATTATATCTTTGTATTTTGTTTTCTTTAATAGATCCTTACCCCACAATATGCTATTAATTGCTTTGATTACTTTCTTATTTTTTTAATATTTTTACTTATTTCGCTTTTATTCCTGCTTCTTTCTCTTATCCTCGTTCCTAAGTATGTGTATTCTTTACATTTTCTATTATTTTTTCTGTGTCTAGTTGTAACCCTTTTAACTGTACTTTTAGCGGTAAATATTTTGTTTTGTCTATGCTTAAAGTTAATCTCTATTTTTCGTATTCCTCCCTTAGTTTTCTAGTCATATACCCCGCATCGTCTTTCTTTTGAGCAATAACTACTTGATCATCCGCGAATTGTAATGTATACTTTCTTACTGGTATACCCACTCCTTTACACTTTCTTTTACACTCTCGTAATGCTTCGTCCACATACACTTTAAATAAAGTTGGTTGCAGACGGCATACCTGTCTCAGTCCTTTCGTGGCTCCAAATGGCTGAGTTAGTGCTGTTCCTATTTTGACTTTGGTTATCTGTTCTTCGTACAAGTTTTTTGCAGCATTAACTATCGTAACATTTAGATTATTTTAATTTCTCCCCTAATTTCTATATTGGTACGCTATCATATGCTTTTGCCAGGTCAATCATTTCTAGGTGCAATCTACCCACTCTATTCTTTTGATTCACTATCTTTATATTGTTCTTCGACTAGGTTCCTTATTATTCGACTGTATAATTTACTAAAACCGTTTAGGACTGCAATTCCTTTACATAATAAGTATAACAATGGGTACCTAAGGTACTCCAGTATAAATGTTGTAGTAATCAGAAGTTTCGCATTAAATTTTATTTTATGCTATCAGTTCGATAGATAAACTTAAGGAGTAGAAGGAAACTTGATGGACAAAGATAATGTTACATAACTGTATTTTATCTTTCACACGATTAAATAATAATTTTTAACAAAGCTTTATTGCCAAGAATGAGCAAATGGTTGGATAGTGTAATATTATTTGATTAGGTAATTTTTACAGATGCACCAAATTAAATTGAATTAATTAAAAATTAAATTCTAAAAATAAAAATAAGTGTACAGCCAAAAATTTGCCAATTAATATTATTCTAAAAAATCAGTCCATACTTGACAGTGTCTTGTATTAATATAGTAACGTAAAATGCTGTACATAAAATTTAAGTTAATGCATCTTTTATATTAATCTAAAATTAGTGTATCAAAGACTTTTGACTTATAAAGCGTAGTTTATAAAACTTAGTTATGTTTTATCGATAGCAACCAGAACAAATTATCTACAAAATAGCGTGATATAGCCGCTCACACTACGGAAACCTTTTTCAAGCCATAATGACACATAGCAATAGAGAACGACTGCCAAATGGGAAATAATGCGAAACGATAAGCATCAAATTCAGCTCTAATCTGGGCATTAAATCAAAAGCATGTGATGAATCTGAAGAGGGCATTAGAAACACCTTCGCGCGAGGCAGCGGCGAACAATTTCAACGCCGAACGCATTCGCCCAGGGCGTCACTAGAACTTAATGAGTTCGATAAATTTGGGATCAGCGCCGCGTTTCAAAGAGTACTCCGCATTCAGCCGGAAATGTCGAGATGCGAAGACGAATTTTTTTGGATGCGACACGACAACCCTCGAATTTAAATCGTTGGGTTAACCTAAGCCATGATCGATTTTCGCCGATGTTGTCGAGCAGCAACAGCAAATTAGCTAAGTATCAGCAAGTATAAGTCACGTGGTCAAATTAAAACGTGCAAAGTTAGCAATGAAAGTGATTACTGCAATTAAATATTATATAATAATATAACTGAGTATATTTACATTTAGGTAACAATGTAATTTAGTGGTTTAATATGAAATGCAAATGCTTTTTACCTTTACCACAAATACTACACAAGAGAAAATGCTATATATAGTGCAAAAAATTGAAGTAATCTTGCATAATTTAAAGTTTAGCCAGCAACAGTTGGCTACTATAGAGAATGCAAGTGTTACGAACTTTTTGGAGCAATCGTTACCATTTCTGCCCTCCAACGATTGTGCCAGTCACGAATTCCATCTCACTCTGGTGTAGCGCCGTAATGGGTGTTGACGTTATGTCTACGTTAGACTATAATTATTAAATAAATATTCAATTAGCTGGTAAAAGTAACTAAAAGAGTTGCCAAAGTGACACCACATTTTATTGTAGCAATTACTGAAGTTATTTTCTTAAGCGTCAGCTCAGAGCAAGTTTTATTCAGTTGTTCATTTGTAGCCGAAAGAAAAGGACACTGCAGTCGTTATCCGTTTATATTTCCAGTCAGAAGCAAGCGTCTCTTGCATATATTAAGGTTGTGTCACTTATGCAGTGAAGACGTTGGTGTATTAATATAGAATTACTTCATACTATGTTAACAAAATTGCTTTCTTGAAACTCAAATCTGTTTAGTAGGATTTTAAGAATTACTTTTTCTGATGCGCACAGGAAATTTAAATTATATGTTATTAGCGTACGTATATCGAAGATATGTAAATTTAAAATACATCTGAAGTATACCAAGGCTACTAAAAAAGGTTTCTAATTAAAAAACAATAGCAAATTATTTTATTCATAAAGTTGACGTTAGATGCTTATTATAGAATGCTGGAAAAGCCTCTGAGGTCTTACCAAAGTATTGGATTAGTGTCGGTTTTAAGACGAATAAATCTGACATTCCTCTTTCTTGAAATTCCGATATACATAAAGTGTATCATATAAAAAACCGAAATTACTTTCTCGCGCATAAATTGTGAACCATTATAGTTAGGGCCATGAACTTTTGAACATAACAAGATTTATTATTATACCATCATACATAAAAAGTTCAATAATTGATTTTGCCCCATTTTTTAATACATGCTTGAAGTTGCTCCGAACCAAAAGCAAGATGTTTCGATTGTCCCATATTTCGTGAATTTTGGCTTGACAGTCGCCCATGTGTTCACGGTCCAGACGCTCAACCTGATTTTTGAGAACTGTCCATACATTTTCAATCGGATTGAGGTTTAGACTTGAGGCCGGCCACTCTAGGACTTCAATGTCGTGGTCCAGAAGCCATTGTTTTGTGCTTCGGGCGACATGGAGCCTAGCGTTATCCTATTGGAGAATGTAACCATCAGGATACAATGTGTCAATGGTCACCAACAGGTTATCACTTAGGATCTCCTGGTATCGCTCGGCATTGATTGGTCCGCGGGTTAATTTTAGCGGCGTAGCGCCGCGAATGCTAATGCCACCCATATTATGATGGCTGGACTTCGATCCGAGTCTGGTATCTCGAATCGTTTTTGAGCCCACTCTTTTACCTTATTTCGAAAGAGTTCGAAATAGGACTCTTCTGTGAAAACGACCTTTGACCAGTTCCGGTTTAGGTTGGCTCGGCACCAATCTAGCCGCTTTTGTTTGTGGTTGGCGGTTAACATCGGTACCTTCTGAGGCTTCAATTTTTGGATGCCGATGGAACAAAGGTACCGATAAATGGCATATGACTAACCAGAGGACTTCCATGCTTATGGACCATCTAGGCAACCCTTTTGGCCAAATATTTCAGGTACCGGAGGGAGAGTCGGATGATGCGTCTGTGACCGACGGCTTCCAGCTCTGACTTGCGTTTCAATCCTTTTCGTCTTTCCGACTCCTCCCCTTGACCATTCGCTTCAAATTTGCGTACACCTGAATTTTAGACATCTTCTTTATTTTGCCAAAATCTTTTGGTATTTTGGTGAAGTAAATGAAGTGCAATTCGACGTCGGTAAAACTTGTTCACTACCAGATTGATAAGACTACAAGATGATAAGATTTTTCTTTGCAGACATCCTTTGGTAACAACTCTCTTCATCGTTTTACCAGATAGGGTTGGCTATATTTTTCTGTCGTGTAACATTTTATCTAATTTCCTAATTTCATGACTTCTCAGGACTAACATTTACTTATAGGGGGTCAAAGACTTCTACCTTGCCAGGAAAGACTATCAGTGCTAAGATTTTCTCAATATGTCTATTAACCAGTCTTTCCACTAATTTTATCATAAAATATGATCATTTAATAAATTTGTTTTAGACTGCTTTCAAGAAAAAAATATCATGTTGCTAGGCTTACTGTTAAAAGCCTATAAAGCTTTGGTATAATAATGGGTTTGTGATACTGTAATAACCCAGATGGGATTCTAGCAGAACTATGTGCTTCTTATATTTTGAAAGAGTAGACTTTACATTGTTATGCAACAATTTTATTCAAATTTTGTAAATTTGTTTTAGACAACCTCATGAATGAAATTGAGCTAGGTTTTCTTACCTGCCTCCATTGAGTATTTGACTAGAATCTTCTAGACCTGTGGTGCTTCCAAAGTGTTTTTGACTTCTCAATACAGCTTTATTAAGAATTTTTAAGCCAAGCAAATATTTTTACCATAACTGATAAATAAATGGTAAGAGGGGGATGATAATTATTCCGTATACTTGTTCTCTCTTTGTTTAAACACAAATACGAGCTGACTGCTTTTTGCGTGTTAACCCGGCTCTAATTACTGACAAATTTGAGAGGTCCCTTTTACAGGCGTGAACAAACGCACCGACCTCCTTACATACCTTGTAGATGGCGACACTTCTCGGCTTCCTCCTCCAACAATTGTTAAGGGAGCAACACGCTAGTAAATTATTGAAAGCGTATATGGGAGGTTCCTCATGTCAATAATCTCCTTATAAGTTGGTGTAATGAAAATTGGTTTCTTCTCCTCGTGTAGTACTTTTAAGTAATTGAGAAATAATAAAATTAAAGAAATACTCGCCCTTTCTGTTTATTACGTATTTACGCTTATGATACGTCTTGGAGTCAATTACGAGTTACATGTTTATGAACCTATAGTATTCTACTGTCTTTGTAGTTTACATTATCAAATCAAATTAACTTGCCCATAATGTTTTGAAAGCTAGATCTTTCCCTTTGAATGACAAAAGTCCTTAAATCACGTTTACGTCAATGTCCTTAGAGACCAAGAACTTATACAAAGTAGCAGTTACCGCCCTGTGATGTTGAAGGTTTGCCTTAGCAGCTTCTGGTTTGTTAGAGTTTTTCAAGATTTTGAAGGATATCTAAATTAAACCTAAATAGGCTACATTGCTCAAATTAGTTAGTAAACTCTTGTCAATTATTGTTCGATGCGTTTGGAAATAGTTCTCTAGTCATTTGCCACCAGAGGAAAGAGTTTGGTAGTTTTCAAAATATGTACTAAATCGCTGGAAATACACAAAACCCCTCTGGAAGTTTTCACCACGTCTTTTGAGATCCAAACTAAAAGATGCAGCGTTCTCTTCAATAGCCACTTCGACGAGTCTTCATTCCTAAACAATACAAATAATACTACAACATGTAGACAGCTGCTTGTGAACTGCACTCTTGCTTATATTTGAAGACCAGGAAAAACCTATATGCAATGCGAACACTTGATAAATGAAATCTTAAAAACGAATTAAAAATGTTTAAAGTCAATGACCTCCGATTGTAACAGATATATATATATATATATATATGAATACAAACAGTCGTCTTAAACATATGTAATGATGTAATGATTTAATACACTGTCTACACACATTTACACATTAAAGAAAAGAAATAAAAATAAATGTTTAGTTTATCTAAAAACCTGTACTTCAAACGTGAAAAACTCATCATTTTTTCCTGATTGTTTTGACAATACTTTTAATTAATAGCACTTCTGCTTTACGTCAAATAGTTGTAAGAGGTGACCCGCGCAAGGGATGTTTGTGGCCAGAGAATTTAATTTTTTTATTCTAGCTTGACAACCTTTTTAGCACTGAGTCATGTTTTTGGCATTGTTTTCATAGCTCTGTCTGCTACAGTTATTTAAATTAAGACCTACAAAATGTACAGTCGACATTAAATCATTCTCCATCTTTTCACTGTTATGCCACGGTTAGGAACAAATGTACAAAATAGTTTCCGCAGGTACTACATAGCTAGTTGATCTAAGTATACCACGTCTGGTATTATGTCTGCCATTCTGAGATAAAATTTGGCATTTACAATATGCTTGCTGTAATGTCGAATGTACAAATTCAAAATTTTGCGCTATCCTAAATCCTGGTGCTCTAGCTTGTATCTTGCTTCGACTATGAGTTAATCAGGCTCTGCATGTGACTCACCTTGTACACATTTTCCTATAGCTAAATAAATTATAATGTGGTAGCTTGTTCAAAAAAATTTTAACAATCCCAACAATATTCTTGTACGTTACTTAGAAAAGCTATTTATTTGCACATTCTTAATGCTGCTTTACGTAACTGTCAAGAATGAACTATATTGATGCTCATCAATTATGTTTTTTTCTAGTTGGAAATTTTCCTTTTGCTCTTGTTAGATTCCATCTAATAGTATTCATATCCATACAAGCGTTGATAAATCTAAATAGACACATAACCCTCAGCCGTTAGGGAATCTGCGTTGCTTCAATCTAATATTCATGTCACTGCAGTGGAGCTACCTCCCTAGATATTTAATAAGTTAGAGATTCTATAAATAATATTACTGGGCCTGGCAGCCAAAAGTTATTAAAACTAATATATTTACATTTTAGTTCTTGTTAAAGTTAAATTGGAAGATCAAGTTACTTGAGCTCACTTAATTTAAAAAACAAATTTATTAAAGCAAACGTCCGATTATTTTCATATGTCTAGTCTTTTAAATGTATATATGCCATTTCAAATTTAACTTAACCTTACAATATAATTTAATAAGTAGCACTGTGCCTTCGTAATACTTTGTGTTTGTATTATTTTATAAATCATACGACTGCATAATAAAGAGAGAATTATAGAGATTTTAAATATACTTGCTTGTAGCGGACTAATAACTACTTCAGTAACTTTAGCTCTAATTAAAACTCAGTGAAATACAACTCGTTTAACTTTTTGTATATATACCTGGGCCTCATTTCCCGTTTTTCCTTGTTAATTAAAGGTGATTTATTTGGAACACTTCTACCGAAAGTTCAAAGCAACAATGTAAACTTAGCGCAACTTTCATGCTAATCCAAAATTTAATCTACTCAACTTTTTGCAGTACGTAGTTAGATATGTTGATAACTTGCAGATAGAAAAGTGCATATTAATTACGGGGCTATAAATAACAGCTAGGTGTCTTGATTCGAATAGAGTTAGAGCCACTGAATATTAAACGACCGAGGACAAATGGTTGCAAGATAATTAGTGACAAAGTAGGCATTTCCCGCGTAGCGCATGTTTAAATGAATCCTTCCACAGGGTGCCGAATCCTGTAGAGACGGTATTTAATCACCTAGTGAATTATATGAAGTTAAATTAGGTCACTGCAACGTAAGTCATTATGTTCTTTGTGTTAGTTTTATGGAAAAAAGCGTTAATTACAAATTAACAAACCAAATTAGGAAATAAATTAGTAATATATTAGCATGTATTATACATATATATTGTATATACAAGGAGTTGCTCACAGAAAGGTATTTTTGGCATCCTAGACTGACTATTTTTCACCCGCCTTTCCTCAAATTTTGCAAAATGAGAACGTGAAATAATTCAAATAGTAACAGTGGAACAAGTCAGTACAGTGACCTTACGAAAGTAAGATATGTAAAACTATCCTAAAGATAGGCAACCACACGTACGCTTAGAGCTCAGCTACGCCACATTTCATATTAGCTGTTTTTGTTTACTTTCTGTAAATAATATATGTATATAATATATACTGTTGTAAAATCAAACTTACCTTGCTTTATTACATAGATATCCCACAACTTTAACCTTTGGTTACAATTGTCAAGTTTTAAAATTGTAAATTATATTGTGTTTCTTGTTAAGTATGGTTATTTACCAATGGAGTGGAGTGACAAAGAAAACTAAATTACTGCAATAGCATTATATAATTGTGAAAATGAAAAAAGTGTAATCTTTGAGACAACAAAGCACGCTCAACTGAAACTTGACTGAACAATTATTTATCTCATTGTCTAACAGTAGCTGATTGACCTAGTGGTAGCCCAGATCTCAATACATTAAGTTACAAATTATGAGCTGTTTTAGAGGAAACAGTTTGCTCGACAGCAACCCTGACGGCTGCAGTCAATATTTTTCCAATGGATGAAGCGCGTGCTGCCGTAAACGAGTGACTCAGACATCTTAATGATGTAATAGTTGACAGCATGTATGCTTTTTTCACACTTCATACGATTTCTACGTGCTAGTTATTAGCTGCGTTATATGTTTGACATGTTATTGAAAAACTTATTGTATTACTTTAAAAATATCTAATAATCTATGATCTGTCACCTCCAAATTACAAGAATACTGGCAAAATTGGTAAGTACATAATGATGCACTTACTTATAGATTAAGTATTTAAATTACTTGTACGTTGGCAACATAGATATAAGTTATACTTAATTTAATTAAATAACATCAATACATTTTTTTATACTTAAAATGCAATATTGGTGACTGTTTCAAGATCATTTGGAAATAACATATATTACATGATTTTGTGCGTAAAAGTTTTATAAGATTTATTTTGTTTTTACAAGTAAAATCATGATTTGTATAGAAGTTTCAGTGGGATGATAAAATATTTTTGCTTTTTTTACGAATGCCTGCTTAAAGTTTTCTATAGAACAACGGCCTCGTCAGTACAGGCTTCAGAGGAATCCTCTATCATCAATTGAGTTATGAGGCATAAGGAATTGTTTGATTTTTCTTGCATTTTAACCCACTAATTCCTTCATAAAAATTTATAATCAGTTCCAACAATTGCTATTAGCATGATGGAAAAATCTTTTAAGCAACAATAATGACTTAAGCCAGTATTATATTAAAAGCTTTTAGTTATATACTCTCAATATAACTAGAAAGTTACCAAACGCCATAGAATTTCTATTGGTAATTTATGTACATAACAAACTTCCTCTAGGAGTTTTCCTACAATAGTAATAAATAAATACTCCTATCCTGTTTCTGTCGTCATAGTGTCCGAAACGGACTTGTTTGTTGATTTTCACAAACTGAATGTACCAGATCGTTGCAGTAGTAACTTTAACTAATGTAGTCAAGATTCATCATTCCCTTGATTTTTGTCATTGACTAGTTGACAAACTTTTCGTTGGAATTATTGTTTTTGCCTATCTAAATAACTTTATTGTGGTTATATTCGGACTCTGAATAACATTTGCGCAATTTATAAATCGTTTTCGATTGTGTGCGTTTAAACTTTCTGCTAATATTCTAAATGCGCTTTTGTTGTGATAGTGCAAGGTATATTAAACATTCAATTACTTCTCAAAGTATCCTTTTATATGCGGACAGGGTTCAGGTTTTTTCTGGAATACTTGTGGCTCAAATTTTGACGACACATGGTTGCTTCCGTAGATTTGTGCTTGATTTTGCTAGTACATCCGTAAAATTGGGTGGTCTAATAAAGAGAAATGATGTTTAAAACTGGGATCCCGCTCAAGACAAAGTATACCATATCAAATACACACAAATAAACCTTTTATTATCAAGAACGATGCTAGTATCTACGTCATCGAGACCTACTTACCCCAGTAGGGAGCAGCGAAAAAACCCATGTGAAATACGCCTTTCTACTACTGACATCACCAAAGATAAACTACACTATTACGAACCATGGAGCTCCAACGTTAATATTTGCTGTAGGATAGCTTTGTGGATATCTGGATGGCGCCAAGATTATCGACAAGATTGAACACCAGCCCTTCAAGCGACTCGTGTTTTTGGGTTCGCTTACAGATTATCTCGCCTGCTAAGCTCGTCAGTTTTAATCATATAACATTTAAATAAAATATTTTTTTGAAAATCAAGATTTGTTTTATCTCCCTACTATTCCATAATGTACACATGACAGAGTCCAGAGAGAATAGTAGACGTTGCTCCAATCATTTACTATTTTGAAGCTAAAAATCCTGACTCATTTGAAGCCATGAAGTGATTTGATACCAGCCGGTATGCCTTATTATTATTCTTTAGTGATCTTTACAAATCATGAATTTGTCATGATTTGTCGCTAGTATAACACAAGAAACATGAAAAAACGTATTACGCTTTGGCTTTACAGCCATTCCTTCTACTCGAGCAACCAGATAATGTTACTCTTTCTACCCTCTTTGCTTTGAGTTTTTTATCTCAATGACTCAAAAGGGGAAGGAAATGACTATACCGTTACGGCTATCGTCAAAATCTTTCTCTCGAACAGGTGAAGAAATTGAAGTTGTACCATAGCAAAGCTATGACTCTCGTTTATTTTATTAATTATAATTTATAAGTTTATATCAATAATATATGACACTGTATTCATCCAAATGCACGTCTCATTTACATTTTGTAGTAAAATCGTAAGATTTACAACGTATTTGAAGTAAAAATTGTCATAAAAATAACTAAAGTCTAAATTACTTGATTACGTCTATATCTTGTAAAATTATGCATGAATACATAAAGCATGATATTAGTTAAATATATATTTTAATAGATTTCCGAACGTCCTCCGTAATAACCAGACATTACATATGAAATATGATGTTAGCCAAATATCCTCTACGACTCCGCTGATATGCGACAATACTTCTACCGAAGTTTTTCATAATGCTTTACTGTAAATGCAGATCTATTTCAGCAACTATACGTCTGATGTTCTCTTTTAGTTTTGGTATCGTAGCAGGTTTGTTGGCATAAACCATTTCCTGTAAGTAATCCCGGAGGAAAAAATGTAATGGAGATTGATAACAAGACCGCAGTCGCCGGTAAATGTCACTCCTCTATGAGATAACACGACCAGAAAATTTTATTTGAGTAGTGAGTGTTTTATATGCTTTATAATATGTGGCTCCATCTTGTTGAAACCACAAGTCATTTAAGTTTAAATCGTTGGTTTTAGTAAAAAAAAGTGTATTATCTCTTTACCGTACACCATAGTAACACCGTTGCTATCTTCGTTTTTAAACAAGTACGCGCCGATGATATTTCCAGCTCACAATGCAAACCAAACAGTGCAGTTTTCTGGATGCATTGATGTTTTGTAAATAGCACTTACTCTTAGATTGTCACTACCCCAGATGCCACAATTTTGACGATTCACTATGCTATTTAAAAAAGTGAACTTTGTCACTTAATATGAGTTATTTTTGCAAAAATTAATATAAACCGCTATTCTTTAAAACCTAGTTCACAAATCACGATACTTCTGGTGGTATTTTGTAGACTTTCCCATACGTTCAAATGCCGACTGTAAAATGCAAACTTTTAAAGTTCACAGAACTCAAACGGCGCGCAATGCAAATTCTAAAGTTCGATTTGGATCACCTTATAAAAAGTAATAAAGTAATGAATTTAAGATTACCATTTTGTTGCAACAAATTAATTAAATTTAATTTCCAAGAGCACACAAGTTTAGCATTCCAAAATGTGCAGAGTAACACTTTGGCTATTTCTGTTAGGCCAACATATATAAATATCGAAATCAGATTATATTGTGTAAAAATTCACATGTTTAATTATGGATTTAAGCTTAATCGTCACATTAATTGTATATTATAAATAGAACAATATAAAATATTGAAACGCAAAGCATACTTACTAATAGTCTCGATTAGTTACTACTAAAGGGTGTAACCTTTTCTAAGTAATAAACTATACATTGACCAGCTACTAGCCCACCAACACTTAAAATATCCCTAACCTATTTTTTATAGCTGCAAGCATTTTTGCAAACTAATTTCTTGTTGAAAACAACTATGACATTTCTTCCAATCACACTCTTCTTATAATTATCTTCAACACTGAAGTAATACTCAAACTACTAAATTTCTTGTTAGTCTTCCAATTAATAGGATGGGAGCAATTCTAAAGAAAATAATAATTTAAAGCACCACACCAAAGAAGTTTAAGAACTGGATAACGTGGTTTAATATCTTACAGAACTTATTTAAAAATCAACAAGGTTATCTACATCAAAGTTTAATAAAATATATAATAAAAGTAATAATGTGACAATTTGAACCAGAAAAAAAATTGTAGTGGAAAGACAGGTCAAGGACAGGATAGAATCCGTCACGTAATTCTAAAGGCAAGCACATATGCATGACAATAGCAAACGCACCGAAAAATAGTTAACTCTTTGGAGATCCCATGTCAATTTCCACAATATATTAGGCCTTTTATTCCTATTGAAGTAAGTACTGGCATTAAAGCATTAAAAAGTTACAAATGGTGCGAATTAATCACAGCATAAATACTAAAGCATCTCCAGAGAAAATCAGTGTTTCTTAATCACTTTATTTAACAGGATACTCTTCCTATTCTTTTGGATACTTTTCTGTACAATGGAGATACTCAAGTCGGGCAAACCATCGCATTTACCCAATCCTTATCGACCCACTGGCCTGTTTCTCTTTCCAAAAAAACCATTTGAAAAGCTTTTCTCATGGAAATTTTAAAAAGCAATTGGATACGATTGCTCTAATTTTAAATTACCGTTTCAGACATTGAGAACCATTCTACAGCCCAACAATTCCATGGCATTGTTAATTTGATAGCTAGGAGCCTTGAAGAGAAAAAGTTTTGCACTGTGGTTTTTATAGACGTCCAACAAGCTTTTGATGATTTGTGGTACATTGGTTTATCACATGAATTAAAGTAACTTATATTGAACGCGTATTATCTTTTAATAAAATCATATCTCAGCGACCGTTATTTTACTATAAAACACAATACTAAGCTTTCTGATCACTACCTAATAAAATGCGTTTCACAAGGCAGCGTCTTGAGTCGTTTCCTGTATCTCTTTCACAGCTCTCTCAAAATAGCTAAATTTGTTGTCGATGCTACAATACCTTCTATACACAACGGCAAAACAGAAGCTTTGTGACACCTACAATCACACTTAAATAATCTAAGCAAATGCGCCGACATATAGCAAATCAAGATAAACAAAGTCAAATCTGCACAAGTCACATTTACAGTAAGAAGAACCACATATTCTCCTGTAACACTTAAGAACACTCTGCTATCGGTTAGAACGAAAACCAAGTATCAAGATTTTATCTCGACAGACGGTTAACCTAGAATCTTTACCTCAAATCAGAAAGGACACAGATAGATTTCAAATATACGCAAATGTACTGGTTTCGTGGATCTAAATCTAAACTATCAATTAAAAACATAGTGCTACTATACAAAACAATCCAAAAAGGCATCTAAACGTATGGAATCACACTTTAGGGGTGCGCCAAAAAACAACTAGTATAATACAACCTGTTCAATTAAAAATTCTCCGAAGCCTTGTAAATTCACCTTGGTTTATCAACTGAATCTTACCTGATGACCTTAATATGGTAGAGAAATGTCGAAGTAAATCCAGAAAATAATATACCTTTCGTGGCGGATGTAATAGAGAAGTCGGCGATAACCTCCTTTTCAAGACTAGCCGACTACGAAAACAATCTTATCTGACAACTCTTGAACACATTACCAATTATAAGCCTGAATAAACAGTGACTTATTGACCTGAATTAACAAAAAATGCAATTTAAGCCATCCCAATGAAATCCAAGAGCATCCTGCCATTATAGAAACATATTTACCTAATACTAAAGTAGATTGTAAACTAACGGATACATCAATTAAAAAAGTGTGTTTGTGTGTGAGTTGTCTTTCATTTGACACTTTCTATGTAACACCTATACATATAGCACTATAATAAAGATATTAATCTTAAAAATGTTGCCACTTTGTTTTTATTTTAATTTGTAAGTTTTGAATTATAAAGTAATTAATTTATATTGCATTTTATAATAAAATAATTTACTAATTATAATTAAAGAAAATAAATGAATAAATTATAAGAATAAGCGCACTATAATTTCTAGAAATTCTAGGGAGGTAACCACAAACTAGACTTAAGTAATATTTGTCTTATCTCTAACTTTCTAAACTTATAATTCTATCTCCTCCTAGACGCTTCAACCGATTTTCTTGAAACTTGCACACCACATTCACAACTACATTTGCTAATTCGGTAAAAAAATCAGCCGTCTAACTTTAACCGTTTTTGAATTATTTAAATATTTTGATTATTGTCGCAGAAACATGTGGAATGTTCTACACGACTGCCTGCTGTCTAGATCAGGCTTCGGCGACGAAGCCTGCGGGGTTCTCTTGCTGGTTTTATTATGTTTGTATATACCTTAAAGTTATAAAATCAAATGTATGTTAACTTTTCTTTAAATTGTTATTTTATCGGGGCAAGAGTAGCTCATATTGAGAAAACTAAGCAACTCAAATCCCGGACTTTGTGTATTTTAAAATTTCACTAACGAATATAACATTTATAGATGATATTAGAACGAAACTTTTGCTCAAGCTTAGAAATGCCTTCTAAAGATTAGAAATGGTGAGTTTAAAATTACGCAGTTTTTTGATCTATGTTCTCGGTATTTTGATTTAAAAACTGTTTTGCATACTCTCACTTTACCCCAAAATATTATTTCTTGTTATATATAACAACTTATAAATTCAAATACGCAATGAAATATGGAAAGAAACTAATGCGGATGCTATAATTGATTTTTAAGCTAATTATTTCCTTCTTAAGAAAAACTGTTCCTAAAGAAAAATTCTTGCAAGTTAGTAAACGTTTCAGCAGAATTCCTAAAAGCATTTCTTATAGCTTTAGTAGAGTAATTGTGTTCCAAATGTCATTAATCTTGTGGTGAAGCACTGGCTTTTTAAACTTAGATGATCAGTTGCGGCTCCAATGACCATGGCAGCAAATAAAAACGAATTCCACCTTAACTGTAGGTTGGCACTTTAATTTAACCCATAATAGCGAACTGAACAATTCTTAAAGCTTTTAAGTATATTTGTAGGATTTACGCACTCGCACAATGAGTTAAAATTTAGTAAATAAAATTATTTATTATCCTTTATTTTTAAAAAATGCACAATGAAGATATTTAATAAATATCTTCAAGTACAATTAGCTCTTTGGTTAAGCAAAATAAATTCTTGCGAAAAGAAGGAAACGTTGAAAGCAAACTGGTGCTTAACATATTGACAATTCAAATTAATCTTATTTACTTTTTATATATGAGAGTCCTAATACTACAATAGCTTTTTTATTTTTTTAAGAAGTTTAATTTTTTACTTCGCTCAATAGCAGTGTATAATTAATATGTACAGTAACACAATATTTTAATTTATTAACATTTTTAGTATATATAAAACAATTTGTTTTAAATATCAGCTATGTTATAAAATCCGCAATCTGATAGCCAACTTATATATATCCAACATTATAAACTCTGCCCTAGTTAATATTATTTGCACTTAGAAAAGATACAATAATTAGACTTTCACTCTAAGCATTTAAGGTGATACCATAATCCAGTTAGATTGCTGCGAAAACATATTTATCTAAGCTCGGTGTGTACAGAAATGTCGAAGTAAAACCAGAAAATAAATAAATAATAAAAATAACATTAAAATACAAGAACAATTAAATTTGTTTACATGACACTTAGCACAATTAAAGTATATTGTATTGAGAATCATGTTGTTCAATGTAGCTCCTATCAGGGATCATGACCTTGAACTGGGATTTAAATCTGCCGCAGATTAATGCAACATCTTTTTTATTCATATATCTCATTCCCTTCTTGATAGAGGCCTTTAAGCCGTCCTTGGTGTTATCATGCCTTTCATTGACCTTTGCCTTAACCATGCCCCACTCGTAGTAGACAAAAAAACTGCAGTCGTGTCTGGAGTGTGGGCATTTTTTGGGGAACCATTGATAATTCAAACTGTACTACTATGCTCGTTTTTTGCCTTGTGACCTAGAGCGGAATCTTGCTAAAACACGCGCTCTCGCACAACGGCTGCCTTTTCTATCCAAGTCTTAGCAAATGTCTCCAGTACGTTGATGTAGCTGTCAGCAATCACCTTTAGGTTTTTCTTAAAGATGTAAACTGCGATGACATTTTATCTAAACTGCTCACAAGCCCCAGCATTTTAACGGAGGTGGGAAACTTTGTTTGCATGACGGTAGGTACTTCAGAGGCATATTGTCAGATCTTGGCAACGCACTTTTCCTGTCCTAGATGCAGTTTTGTTTACCCGAAAAGATTCTTAGGAAGTTAGCGCTGTCGCGCTGTTGTTTAGCAGTGTTTGTGTCCTCAGTCAACAGTTGGCGGTTTCTCAGTGCAAAAGACTTGTAGTGCAAGTCCTGGTGCACCGTATCCCCCTTACGGTATCCAATTGTTTTACCAGGTCAGTTATGCTACATCTAGCGAGTACGCTAGCTTATTTTTAAGTTAATTATTTTTTAACGAATATAAAAGACGCGTGACTCATATAAGGAATAGATATAGTAAGGTGATAAATACCATATAATTAGGAAAGCAGTACTCTATGGAGAGAAAATATACATTACCTATGACAATTACAAACTTCATCGGGCGTGTGGACTTTTTGTAAGATATAGGGTAGCTATGGGGCACAAATATATATTAAAAGCATTATAATATTTAGACTGTACTAGCTTGTACTAGCTTGTATTAGCTTTGTACTAGAGCGGCTTTCATAAGTCACTCAACAGCATATTGTCAGGATTGTTATTAAAATAATAAAATGGTTTTAAATCAAGAAATGTTGTGTATTACCTTTTTGGATATTATGCAAGTATTTAAAGGTATTGAAGGTTTGTCATTTAGGTTTACTGCTCAAAATTAAGATCTTCTAATTAAGTACATATTTTTCTATCTGTGAGTTAGTGCACACACTTGTCAGGTGCTCTGTAAAGATATTCAAATTTTGAGCATTTACGAGCGACACTTATATGTAAGTCAACATTTCCAAGAAGACATAATAGATTAGAACACAAATAGAATAAATAGAGGAAGGCTAACATTTGGTACACATCAGTTTTACCACTGTCGAAAGCTTGACTTGGATGATAACACTTTACGCTGATAAGCTGTTTGAATAGACAACTTCAATAATAGGATTCTTTAAAATAAATATGTCTGTAAGGAATATTATTACTTATTAATATTTTAATTTGACATACAATAAAATTAATATGGTTACACCTCGAATGAAGGAAAATGAAAACAAGAAAGAGAACAACACAAAGACATATTTAAAAAAGTAAAAAAGACACAGAGAACGCAGGTTAAGGGAAACAAAAGTACTGGCGAAGCCAAAGATCAAGAAGGTGAATTAAAAACGTTTATGAAAACTACTCTTAAAGAAATAAAAAACAGAAGAGAACAAGAAGAATGCTCTGAAGAAATAAAAATACCGAAACAGGAAAGCCAAAACCTAGCAAGAGAAATAACAGAATTAAAACTGAAATCAAAAAAATTAAATTGGTTTAAATAGAATGAAAAAATTAGAAAGGGATAGCACAAAAAATGTAGTTATTAAAGGAATGGAAATAGACAAAAGCACTAAAGACAAACTTGTAAAAAAGGTGAAAATATTGTCTAATATTTTAAAAAAGAAACTAAAATAAGAAAATGAGATGCAGAGAATAGTAAAGAGAAACACCGTTAAAATGGATTACCAGAAATAATTTGTAAAGGAAAAATACACACAGCAAGAAGAATAACCGTTTATACCGGAAATATACAGTGATCACCACCTACTAGTAAGAAAAAGAAAAACCAAAAGACATGATGACAAAAGAGGACAATAAGAAAGAATTAAACCTTAAAAATTACAAGTGGTAGCGGTGGCAGCTAAATACGAAGAAATAATAAATTTAGGGCATAACAGATGACAGCGGAACAAATGTGGCAAAGATAACAAACAGATAAAAACACAATAGGAAACAATATTTTTTAAACAAGTGGAAAGATGACTACAGCAGCTACAAACAACACACAAAAGTTAAAAATATGATTATATAAGCAAAAACTAATTGTGACTTTTTTATAAAGTGATAAAAATATTAAGAAAATGTAAAATAGTACACACTACATTAATAAAACATAAAGAGGGAAAATAATCAAAACCCGGAGAACATAATGAATAGATAGAGACAATATTGTTAGGAATTATTATGTGGACAAACAAAAGACGGCGAAACAAATATAGAACGACAGAAATATACAGATGTAACTGAAAAAAAACACCTAGAAGAAAAAAGTAGTATTAGAAGAGGAGCTGAAAATGCTTATAAGAAGAATTAAAAATGGTAAATCTGAATATGGTAAGATCACGAGCGAAGTGATTAAGAATGTAGAGGCTAAAGGCACATAATTACTACTACAAATAAATAACAAACTCGAGGCTGGAAAATAGGACCAATAGTTCCAATATACAAAAGAATAACAAAAATGCAACAGCTACCGTGTTAAGTGGGACATTAAAGATCTACAAATAGATGATTAACAAGAAGTTCAGAACCAAAAATGCTAAAAGCATAAAGTTGCTTTAAAAGGCAATCATTAAAGTTCTCAAATACAATAAAATAGTTTTTGCTTTTATAGTCCTAGAAAAGGGATTTACTAAATTGTCACGAAAAAGAAATATGTAATAGTTTGGAATGTGTAGAAGTGAGCCCTAAACTGAAAAGAGTAATAAAAAACTTTTACAAAGCTACAATAAATTATGTTATCAGTAACAACTATAATATAAGCAAATTTACAACCAACCGAGGGTTAAAACAAAAAGGAGTGACAAGCTTCGTATTGTTTACGGTGTTTATGAATGATGTTATGCGAAACCCAAAAAACTGCATATAAGCTACAGGAATCTGCAACCAATGTGTATATCTGAATGTGCATTTGCTAGTGACGTGATTATAATGGCTGGAAGTGAGGACGAGTTCCATAAAATTTACTGATATGCGATGACGTTTTAATAAAAAAAAAATAATGACAATAAATGTGCAGAAAATCAAAGTAATGGCAGTAGCAAAAAAACGACAACATATAAATATATAAATAAATGAGAAAATTATCGGACAAGTTCAACAGTTTAATTATTTGGAGGGGGGTGATAATCGATGAAACCAGAAGACAAGAGATACACATATCTAAAACTCTAGAAAACAGTTAAACCCCACTAACGAACTGTTGTCATGATGTTTGGTTGTCAATAAAATCAACAAAAAAGCTAAAGTCGTACTTTATTTGCTATATGCCATCAATAGTAACTTACTAATTTAAGAATATCAAAATGTTACTGTTCTTGAACAACAACGTATATATAGATATCAGTTTTAAGGCATTCGGTATTTTGTGTAAATTAATTGAGCCTCTTCACGTTCATTATATTTTCTTACTACCTGTGCAGAGTTGCCGCTTGAGTTTCAACGAATACGGACGTCCCGTTTTCGATGAGATTGAAAGTGAGCAACATATACGGCAGGTGTCAAGTAAGTGATCGAAAAAACAATAATAACTATTTTGAATATTAACACACGAGTGTTTACTAATAAAATGAACCATCCTTAAGGCATTAATCCGCTTCATGCTAATCAGTGCGGCCAAACGCAGCAATCAGCGACCGACCAGTTCCCTTTTTATCAACAAAAATTCCAGCCACAACCAGTTCCACCGCTATCCTTCTCACAAATGCAAACGAACTATCAGCTATCAAACAGTGAATATCCTTTCAACACCCAACAAGACAATAATCCACAATATAATTATTATTCTTAGCCGACTAATCAGCAACAAAATACAATAAATGTAGTCTCCGCAGACGAAACTTCCAGTAATAATAAGGAATTAGCAATGCAAGTTAGTAACGATGATGAAACTTCTGTGAATAAACATGAATGACAAGTTATAAAAAAGAAAGCAAAGTAATGTTCAAAAAATAATAAATGCAGCTGGGGCATCTAATGTTATAAGATCAAACAGGTTTAACTCTTTAACAAACGAAACTGTTGAAACAACTATGAACACAAATGAAAAATCTCCGGAAATATCAAAACCTCCACCAATATTCATCTATAAAGTAGTAGATTTAAAAAAAATTACTGAAAGCATATCCAAAGTCACTCCAGAAGAAACTTATCAAAGTAAAGTACAATCAATCTACAGTGATTTGCAAAAGGCAAGAGGCAGGCCTACAAATATGAACCATTAAACTCTAAACCGTCCCACATCACATCTTATAGGGAATATACAGCAGAGTATAAGAACCAATCAGTCATATTCTGAAGCAGTACAAGGAACTACTCTGCAAAACCAATAAAACTTAGAAACTCCACTGAACACTTTTCTCAATGAATTCAAGTCAATGTTCGCTTAACTTATCAATCAGAATGGTATGATATTAAACATGCTGTTTACCGTCATAAACAAAATTGCTAATTAATGGACCTTTCTTTAATTCGTATTTGTTCATGAAACGCAAACGGTTTAATCAACCATAAAACTGAATGAATTAACTTTCTTGAATACAATAAAATGGATGTGCTGCTGGTTTCGAAAACACATTTTACCGAAAGGACAGTATTACAAATACCACAATACACAATTTATCACAATAATCATCCTGACGGAATAACCCGTGGTGGCTCTGGAATTATTATTTGGAACACCATCAAGCATCATGAGATACCTACAAATTAAACAAATAAAAGCCAAACAACAATTATCCATATCACCGGACAGCCGTGATCCTTTGATACAGCTGCTATATATAGTCCACCCAGACATACAATTTCAACTACAGAATATGAAGCACTTTTTCAGCGATTGGAATGCCAAGCACACAGACTGGGGTCAAGACTGTACCAAGCGTAGAAATCTCTTGCGGGCCATCAATGACAAAAATTGTTCTTTCTACTAGAGAACCAACCTATTGGCCGACAGACCAAAACAAGCTGCCGGATTTAATCGACTTTTTCGTGCTTAAAGGTGTCTCACCAAACTACCTTAATATAACATCAAACTGGGATCTCTCTTTTGATCACACTCCCATAATTGATACGCTAAGTACGCATATCATTTGTCTACCCGACGCTCCTAAGCTCGTTTCAGCTAAAACAGATTGGGATGCTTTTAAAGCTTATGCCGACGAACATCTCAATACCAATTTCGACCTGAAACTTCCTTACGATCTTGATGATGTGGCAAACCACATCACTTGTGTAATACAAGAAGCATCTTGGAAATCTACCTCTGTGACAAGACGAGATGCGAATACCCCAAACAACACACCCATACATATTCGCAAATTTGTTGCAAAAAAAGGAGAGCCAGAAGCAAATGGCAAAGAAGTCAAAATCTTATTGATAGAAATATATACAATAGACTTACAAGACAACTAAAGTTAGCATTGCAAGAAATCCGAAATGCTACGTTTGAAAACTATATTACAGCGTTATCAAGAGGACCATTCCATCTGGAAAGTGACGAAAAAATTTAAAAGACCGGTCGCCCATATCCCTCCTTTAAGAAAACAAAACGGTAGTTGGGGAAAAACTGAACAGGAAAAGGCAGCCATCTTCGCGGAGCATTTATCAACATATTTAGTCCATCTCAGGCAAACATCAATAACGATCAAAAAATCGAGAACTTCTTGGACAGTTCTTGCCCAATGACATTGTCTATTAAACCTTTTTCCCCGGCGGAAGTGAAACATGAAATATTTAAATGAAGAAACTATAAAGCTCCTGGGTTTGACTTAATCTCGACTCTAATACTTAAACAACTATCTAGGAAAGCAATAGTGTTACTGACCACCATTTATAATGGCATGATAAGGTTAGCTTACTACCCAGTAACTTGGAAGTTTGCGCAAATAATTATGATCTACAAACCCGGTAAACCACCACAAGATGCTGAATCATACCGACCCATTAGCTTACTTCCAACTATGTCCAAAATATTTGAAATATTCTTGTTGAAAAGGCTTACACAGGAAGTTGATCTGAATGGAATAATACCATCATACCAGTTCGGTTTCAGAGAGCATCACTCAACAATCCAACAATCCAAAAAAATGAAATACTTAAAGGTCTTGAGGAAAAGAAGTTATGCACTTCCGCCTTCCTGGACATAAAGCAAGCTTTCTACCGCGTGTGGCATACTGGACTATTACACAAATTAAAGCTTACTCTACCCACACCCTTTTCATTACTCAAATCCTATCTATCCGACCGCTATTTCCAAACAAAATTCAATCTGGAAACATCCACATATCATCCCATAAAGTCAGGAGTGCCACAAGGTAGTGTGCTGGGACCCTTCCTTTTTACTTTTTACTGCCGACATTCCAACAACAGCCAACACAAAAATCGCTACTTTTGCAGACGATACTGCCTTAATCGCTACAAACAAAACCCACAATGGGGTTAACTTTCAGCACCACCTTAACTCCTCGAAGATGGCTGAACAAGGACGAGTAACAGTGAACCAACTGAAATTAGCACAAATCACTTTTACAAATAGACATATTGAATGCCCTTAAGTAACATTAAGCGGTATCCGACTTCATGTGATAAATGAGATAAAATATCTAGGATTAGCATTAGAACGCAGACTAACATGGAAAGCATATATCATGAACAAGAGAACACAAATCAACCTCAAGCTACGATCAGATAAATTGGTTAATCGGCCGAAAGTCGAAACTAACAACTGACAACAAAGTTATCTTGTACAAAATGTATAATTCGACATATTTGGACATACGGAGTTCAACTTTGGGGTTGTGCTAAATCTTCAAATACCAAAATCATCCAAAAGGCTACAATTAAAAATACTAAGGATTATATTCAATGCCCCTTGGTATTTCAGGAACAAAACCTTACATGATGATTCAGGTATACTCCTTGTAGAAGAGGTAATCCGTAACCTAACCAGTACTACTTATATAATCTGCCTGGACATCCAAATGAAGAAGTTAGCACTTTAAACGTTCCCCCAGTACGAAGACGACTAAACAGAAGATGGCTTACAGATGTGGATCCATAGCAGTACTTATTAATTATTATATGTAAAACAAATTACATAAGTAGTAATTAATTCGGAGTGTAATCACTGGATTACTTCTCCTTTCATTATAACTTGCTAAACTAATTTACTTATTGCTATGTAAAGCAGATTGTAAATCTTTATTAAAATAAAAAAGAAATACCTGTATAAGAGAAATTGGAAACTTGCAGAACTGTCTACAGGATTAAAAAAAATAAATTAGACCAGAGTACTATGTTTTACCATAGTTTGTTCTGAGATGCCATACATCAAAAGTGACTAATATTGTTACATTTGTAGTTAGAAGATCAGAGGTATATTTTAGATACAGAGTTGGTCCACACACGCTTTCTGAAATATTTTTGAATTGGTTGAAAAGAGTGATGTGTATTATTCTTTTAGCTTTACAAAAAAATCAAATATGATTAAAATTCACTAAAGTAGAGATTAGATTTAATTTTGTACAGAACTTCCACAAGCCACATTTTGTCAAAGGATTGCGTAATATTTTAAAATATCCCTTTAAATAATATCTTTCTTCGCGAATGTGGATTAGGTCAATTTCTCTCTATAATATTTTCTTTGTCTTTAAGTTTAATCTAGTGTTCTGGTATTAAATCTTGTAAGAAGGGTTTTAACCTTTTTAAAAAGATTTCCTCATATATTTCTGACAAGGTAAGAACTAGAATGGGAGTTGCTCTTAGAGCAATTTTCCGGGTTTTAGAATTAGTGTTAGCTATGATCGTTTAATGGCCAGGAAAAAATCCTGTCTATAATATGGAATTGAATATGTATGTAATCAGTTTTACCCAGGTTCCTACAACTTTAATAAAAATATTGAATTACTAACTTAATTCTTGGTTTGCTCAACAACGCTGTCGCAAAAACAAAAATTGCTTTGTCCAACTCATCCACATTCGGTGCAGCTAAATTGCGAAATATGAGTTTGGTTTACTTTCCACCAAATATGACATCAAAGTTGTAGCCAAATGACAGAAAGTAACAAAAAATGCATTATTGTAAGCACGTTTTAATAAAAATGTTATCGATGTTAGAAGAAAATCGACTATTAAAGGCTATAAGAAATTGGTAAGATACGGAAACACGCGTACCTTCACCCGCCGTTAAAAATTATCTTAGAAAAAAAGTCCATAGTAGCATAAAACGAACATATTTGGGATTAAACCAAAAAGGAGTTATTAAACATCACAAAATTAGTGGCTTACGTCAACGTAGAGAATAACAATATCAAAAGAAATAATTTATTGACGTAGGAATTTTTCGCAGAAAATGTAATAAATAAAGCAAGCAAAGATGATTACAGCTATCTATCAAATAACTAATAATTTTTTATGTTTAATAAATTTATAGGTTAGAACGATACTTATTATTATTATTTATAACGAGGTCTGGTAGCGGCCGCCCGGAGAGCTTGTCCAACTCCGACATGCTTGAGCCCCTTCGCATGCGTAATCGGCTACCCTCAGGAATGTCCTTCGTGTTGCTCTTCTTTTTTAGCCGGTCGGCGGAGCACATCCCCATTGACAATAATTCATAAGTGAATACAATTTTAAAACTTTTTTGTGAAACACAAATCGTTTTGAAAGCGTTTTGACTCATTTGTTTATTTTATTAGCCCTTCCCTCAAATCACTACATCTGGTCTGGCAGGGGCCCCCCGGAGAGCTTGTCCAACTCCGACATGCTTGAGCCCCTTCGCATAGTAGTTTTTAAAAATAAATAAAAACACGATTAAAAAGCTTTGTTTGACATAATTGGCGTACGCCGTTGCCACGACAACGCATTTACGTATACCCAGTTAGAGTTGAACTTTGACCTTTGACCTTTGACCTTTGACCTGTGTGACAGCACTCATAATTTTTTTTATATATAAGTGCTTTATTACCCCATCTCAAACGAAAATTTTCCATCACTTGCGGTTCCGGAAATATAATACTTCGGTCGCGCCTGCCGCCGGGCCGAAATTTGTCCTTCGGAGGCGCTCGAGTCGGCACGGAAAGGCACGAACGATTTGACCTTTGACCTGTGTGGCAGCAGCAGCAGCAGCAGCAGCACTCATAATTTTTTTTATATATATAATTAGCTTCATTTTGTCATGAGAAAAGCTATCTACATATTTATGCTATTAAAAGTTAGCAAATTTGAACAAGTTTTCTGTGAATGTAAGTTGTAAACTTTATAAAGGTTTTACATCCTCTAAGCAATGCATTTTCAGCAATTCATTTATAAATTTACATGTAAAATAAAAATATGTACATAATTGTTAAAAAATACATTTTTACGAAGACACAATCAATAAACTTGTCATCCACTGATCACTGTTTTAAAATAAATTAAACAGATAAAAATTGAGCACCCTTGTGGCTTACCATAAATAAGCAAAAACGTTTTACATCAGAAAAACTTTTCAATCAAAATTGTTTAGTGTTTGTATTACTTTATGGCCTGCCAAACCTATTAAACTTTTAGTTGGAAACTGTCATCTATAATATACGATGGATTACAAAACTACCCACAAATATTCGGAGTACGTATTTGATTTTCATAGCGTAAAGACGTGCAAGCGGTTATTGCCCCAAGAGCAAGAAAGTTCATGTGCTAGCGTATCTCGCGCCATGCGTACAACAGCAAAGCTGAATTTATTTAAATTTACCTACAACTGTAAAATACCAAGTAAGCTTATAGAATTAAATTAACAATAGGGGGCATGTTCCCCGTACCACAACAAAACCAACCCATGGGGTACCCACACTCCAGCGCTATAAACCAGTCATGCTGGCAACCACCAGGCACACGCATACTCAACACTCCACATCTTCCATTCTCAATTCAATAATTTCCCACACCCACTCTGCCAATTACCTACCAACATAACTACCCCCAATTACCCCACAATACTACACTACACAGCAACCCGAGACACCAAACGCACAAGAAAACATATCTTCAAAAACCGCAAACCCAGACAAAAAAATGCAACTAGACTCTAGACAACAGATATTCATGGCATATCGTAAAGAAACGCAAAAGAGATAAAAAAATCACCCCATCTGACACCTCCAACACACCACAAACAAACGTCCAAAACCGTTACAGCCCCCTATTCACTGAAAACGTCGACAATCCAGTTGAAATAGAAAATACGGTAAAACAAAGACGACCACCAAAACCACCTCCTATATTTATATACGGCGTAAAAAACTTCAGGGACATAATTAACAACATTTTTCAAATTGCATTAGCACTAGCAAATGAAGCCATCAAAATCACTCCACATGTAATAGAAACATACAGGGTCCTAGCGAAGCACCTAAGAGAAGAAAACATAATTCACCATACGTACCAGCTAAAAGATGAACGTGCATACATAATTGTAAATAGAAACCTACATTATTCCATACCAACAGAAATATTAAAGAAGAGCTTGAAAAAGCAGGCCACAAAGTTCGCAACGTTTTGAATGTCAAACACAGGCTAACCAAAGATCCCCTATTACTATTTTTCATTGACTTAGAACCACAAGGGAACAACAAAGAAATTTTCAAGCTAGAATTCTTATGCAATACCAAAATCACTGTAGAACCTCCTAAGAAAAGCCACAAGATATTCCAGTGCATGATATGTCAGTCCTACGGCCACTCCAAAGCGTCTTGCACCAAACCCTTTAACTGTGTAAAATGTAGCGAACAGCACCACTCGAAGACATGCACGAAACCCAGACACATTCCAGCTACGTGTGCATTATGTGCAGGAAATCACCCTGTTAACTACAAGGGCTGTAAGGCTTACCAAAACCTAATAGCAGCAAGAAACATGCCTAGAACAGCAAACTACCAAAACCACCACAATACTCCCTTGGTAAACAATCAAACAACATACGCGCAAATCGCAAACAGAAACGTTAATGCCACCAAAACAGAACAACCATCAAACTTAGGAGAACAATTAACTATATTTTTGAACGAATTCAAGGGTATGTTCGCCCTAATGATAAATCAAAACAGTATAATATTAAACCTACTAACGACAGTCATCGGAAAATTAAATCAATAATGGCCCATATTCTACGAATTGCAACCTGGAACGCCATCTCTGAGTTTTATTTCACAGATCGAACAGCGTACTCCATATACCATACTCCTCACCCTGACAATACCGCCTATGTCGGATCTGCAATAATTAATTCGGAAATCAATCTCCCATCATGGACTACCTAAATATCAAACAGAAAAAATTCAAGCAACATCTGTCGAATTAAGAACCATTCTATGGAACATTAAGGTCAGTGCCATTTATAGCCCACCACGACATAAAATATCAACGGAGGAATACAAGGATTTCTTCCAAACCCTTGGAAACAAGTTTGTCGGAGGCGATTGGAACGCAAACATACACACTGGATCGAGAATTGTCACCACAAGGCAGAAACCTCCTACGTACTATGACTGAAGATTCGCTTCACTAATAGTACTGGCCGGCAGATCCTAGAAAACTCCCTGACTTACTTGACTTCTATATAGTAAACGGAATCCCTAGAATGAAGTGCATAGTGGAATCTAACTTTGATCTCTCAACTGACCATACTCCGGTCATCGTCAGTATCAGCACAACTGTTGTTAATAAGTTGCCTCCTCCAAAGTTATCCTCAAAAAATACTGATTGGAATAATTTTCAAGACTACATAGAAACAAACATAAATCTCAAGTTACGAATAAAATCGCCTGATGACTTAGATGAAGCAGCACAATATTTTACTAGATTAGTGCAAGAAGCAGCCTGGCACTCACACCTCAGAACGACCTTACTAAAATCAATACTATCAACACACCGTTGCATATCCGTCAATAAATAGCTCAGAAACGCAGAGCTAGAAAAACATGGCATAAGTCAAGAAACATTGCAGATCAACATAATTACAATAGACTATCCAGAGAATTAAAAGCAGCACTCAAAGAAGCCCAAAATACTACCTTCCAACATTACATTACCAGCCTATCCCCAGATGATCACATGTTGTGGAATGCAACAAAAAAACTAAAAAGACCTCAGCTGTCTGTACCCCCAATCCGTAAACTTAATGGAGTAAGACATAACGACAGTCAATCTAACTACCATACTATCGAATCCGGTATTCCCCAGGGGAGTGTTCTAGGACCTTCGTTATTCATAATCTACACTGCCGACATACCCCAAACAAATAGCACCACAATTGCCTCGTTTGCCGATGACATAGCTGTATTATCTGTAAATGAAAACCCAGTATTGCCCTCTGAAAACCAACAACTCATCTGGACCTCCTCACCGATTGGTACAACACATGGAGGATGAAAATCAATCAAACAAAATCAGTCCAAGTTACATTCATCACCAGGCACGACTACTATCCTCCTGTAATCATCAATAATGTACCTATACCTACTAAAACGGAAGCGAAATACCTTGGGCTCATCCTAGACCAAAAACTTACCTGGAAAAAGCACATACAAACAAAACGCAAACAGATGGACATCAAATTTCGACAGATGTATTGGCCTATTTAACGAACATCCAAGCTCTCTCTAAACAACAAGTTACTATTATACAAATTTATAATTAAACCGATATGACAGCTGGAGCCCAGCTGTATGGATGCGCCAAGCCAACAAACCTAAAAATCATACAAATTTTCCAATCTAAAATGCTGAGAACAAACTAAATATTATGTTAACATTCAAAACCTACTCAATCGAACGTTCTTACTTAAACATTTATAATTATTTAATCTACAATGCACATCAGCCCGATGTAAAAACTGCTATCATAATATGA
This sequence comes from Sinelater perroti, assembly GCA_036346155.1. Taxonomy (NCBI): domain Eukaryota; kingdom Metazoa; phylum Arthropoda; class Insecta; order Coleoptera; family Elateridae; genus Sinelater; species Sinelater perroti. The sequence goes on from JARFIY010000276.1 coordinate 4,568,913, forward strand.
AACTCGATTAAACTCACGGAATTACTGAAATACGAATACGACCATATACATACAAGTGTAAATTTAGAAGACTGGACCAGGAACTTTGACAATTTCTGTAATCTCTTGCTCACTTATATGTGTCGTACAACAAAAATAATTTGATTACTTTTTTAATGCGTCTGAAAATCGATTTACTATAATACAAAGAATTATCAGTAGAAATCAAAGGAAGTAGACTGCTGAAAACAATAGACAAGGACAATCTTCATACACTGTCAACTGGTTAGCCAACATTCTGTCCTAAAATCAACAAATTACCTGATCTCATTGACTTCTGCGTGGTAAAAGACATATCCTAGAATTATCTTAAAGCTGAAATAAACTTTAAGTCTAATGTCAAACTATTATTTCATCATGATTATGCTAAGTATTCAGGTATTTGATTGCTGCAAAATTTCAACACTATGCAATAAGAAGACTAACTAGGGGGAATTTAGAAGGATTTTAAGTAAAAAAGATACACTCAGAGCATAATAGAAAAGGACATTTTAAACTTAGTTAGACACCCAACCACAATTATCCAACAAAACCACGTGACAAGCAATGTCTTATTCTTTTCAAATTGATGATTGGAAAGTTATTCCTATATTAATAAAATGAAGAATGCGACAAAATGCAATAACACCAATGATACAAATAGATTACAGCAAGTAGAAACTTATAAACATATTTACCTAACGTGAAGAACTAAGCAATCCAAAACTACTTAAGCGTCTTCTCTGTCTGGTTATTTTCTCTAGATAGTAATCATAAAACAATGTATTTCTTTATTTAAACTACCATATAAAACCTGGTAAAAAAGCGATTTATATATAGAGATTATATTTGGCAACCATTTAGAAGTATTTGGACCACATGCAATGAAATCACTCTAGAAAAAAATTACATTCGCCCTCTTACAGATGGCATTAAGTACTTATGAGATCAAAGTAAGCAAAGTAATAAGAACTATACTTATCTAATTAAATGAATAAATGTTACTCAGATATGACTTACAATGTCATATTAAAAACAAAATTTGCTCCTGACCTTTTGAGACTCGCCCAGATAATACCCATTCTAAAACTTAGAGAATTGCATCTTTTTGCCGATCTATGGGTATTCTCCCTACATGTTGAAAAGTTTAAAACCTATCCTATAATATTTCGCACCACAACGCCAGTATAGTATTAAAAAACAATACGCCACTAAAAGACAGGTACACAGATTAATTAACATTATTCACAATGATATTGTTTAAAGATGTTTTAGATATTACGCAAGATTCCTATACAATTCCTATACAAAATTAAATTTAATGTTTCTTGTAGCTAATACAGTGTCTTATAAATTATATTTAGCAAACAGACAATTTCTTATCAAGCTGAAAGAAGAATACACGTCACTGTTTCTGATAGGCGACAGTAACAGCCACTTTTGCTGCTAATGCAGGTATTATAGTACTTCACAGCAACCTGTATATATCATTACGTTATTTGCAACACCATTTAAATGTCATTAAAACCTTGTGACCTTTAATTTATATAGGGAAAGTTTCCCCAAGTTTCCTTAAACAACAAACTTGCACAAACAGAAAATGTAAAGTATCTTGGCATTTATCTTGACCGAAAACTTAAATGAACAAAACAGCTAGACTCAAGCAAAAAACTGAATATTAAGGCCCGCAAGATGCATTAGTTAAGGGTTCAGCGCTTGCAATTATTTGTTAAGGACAAGGCACTTCTATATGAACTAAGTTATATGGATGTGTTAGTTAATTTAACTAACCGATTTTAGTCAAGTATAATGCGCGTTATTACAAATGCTCAATTACCGAGGAAGTTACAAAGCTCAACGTTCGATATCGGAATAGGTTGTCCCATCACCCTAATACGATGATAATGGACCTTCTACATGATAAAGAGGGACATAAACGGCGAAGAAGATTAAAACAACATACTGACTCTTACAATTATAACTTAATTACTTATTTTTATTTTACTCAAGACGGTTGTACCACTGTATCATGCGTATCATGCTATAGATAGGCATAGGACATATCCTGTTCGTGTTCTAGACTAGTACTTTTTAAATGCAGTATGACAGCTAAACGTTATGTAAACAAGATGTTTTAAGATCTTTACACTTTCAATCCTTTAAAAAAATATTGCTCTACCGCGTACAGTATTTTTCGATTTGTTGAGATACTTTCTTGGTCTACATGTTTCCCCAACTTTTAGTTAAAGAAAAAATGTTAGAGATCAAATGTTTTAGCTGTATGGGAAAATAATATAAACATATTACTAAAACAAGCTTAAATAACAGTAATATTAGGAATACTATTAAACGATAAGTTATCATATTACATAATTTCTAAAAATGCTCAGCAAGTACTGCAACAAATTCTGTGGTTTTATACGATTCGAACTATTTCTATATAAACATTTTGCTAACTTTTTTGAGATTCAACAACTTGGGCTTAAGTTTTTGCCTGAGAATAGTAACAATGTGTGTAATGTAATATGCTATGATATGAATATTTTTAGTACTAAGAAACAGATGTGTAGGCCATATTTTGAACAATAAAATAATGTATTTACATAATGTATTCCTAAATATAGGAGCTCAAATATTTTAGTATGAGTAAAAGCTGCGTTAAAGTAACTTCTATAAAAATCCTACTGCAGAGAATTTTAATATCCAGTTATTGTGATCATATAAAAAATAAAAGTATAGAAGCTATGTCATAATATTCAACACACCTTAAAGATATGTGAGAGGTTTTAAGATTGTTGGTGAATTATGTTTAATATGTTTTATTTTTTAATTAAAACATATTGAAGTATGACATATTTGTTTATACTTTATGTTAAAAATATAATGGCCTACATGAATATAACTATACTGCAATTATAAATTACAATATAAAAAAAATTTATATGCTGTGGAGATTGTTTTTTAATGTATTTAAAAATTGTTCTGTTGTGGTGTAAATAATATAGTAGTAAGATGTACAATGCAAATTAAATTCTTTTTAAAGAAAATCGATGGCTACGTTTTTTATTTTCAAAGCACGCTATTACTTTTGCATAGTAATTTGCAGCATAAGCGTACTTCCTCCAGTCAAACGATAAACCACACTTGGAATCATCGATTTCGCAAGAGAATAATAATTCATTAGAGCATTAGCGCAAGCCATTCTACATTAGTTCAAAAAATAACTTGGAATTATATGCTGCTCATTCCATTAAAACTTTTGGTATTTATTGAATCGAAATTCGAAAATTACTGGGTACGTTGTTAGATGCGCACCGAGGTTGTTGCTAATTAGCTTTCCAATTTAGTATAAGAAATTTGGTAGTCGTTAATGTTTGTATCAATATTTTTTTGTGTACAAACATAAGTGAAATATAATTTAATCACGCCATCCTTTAGTGTTTTATTCTACAAATCGTTTTTGAGTTATTTATTTATGTTGCGTATTGTACATATAATTTAATTTACAGATATAAGAAAATGTAGGTGTTGTTGTTCTATAACTATTTATATATTAATTACGTTATGGTAAATTTTAATCCATAATTCTTAATTAGATATTTAATTTAATGTAACTTTAAAAGGCAAATCAGAGATGTTTTAACTATTTAAAAATTAAATGTTGTTTTAAAGGTGCTATAACGTATAAATTAAAATATATAAAGTTGTTATGGCGCCAAACTTTTTTTTATTTGTAGGCTTTAGTAATTCGTCTTACACAAAAATCTGTGAAAGTTTCTATGTTAATAACTTATAACTATAGATAATTTTAATAAACCCAGTAAATTTTAATTAATAACAAACCATAGGGCATAGCTTTAATTATAAAACTTGCAAAATAAACAGTAAATCAAGTTATGATAATTATGATGGCAAGATAGACTTCTAGCTTAAAATAAAAAAAGAATAGTTGACCTTTGAACGCAGCATTTAAGATGCGGAGTTGTCTTTGAAATAACTCTTGATGGATGAAACAAAAAAAGTTAATAATCGGAATGGCAAAATAAAATTTCTAACAAGAAATCAAAATCTACCATTTTATAAACAAATTTCAAATGCAGATCTTCAAAACACAAAAGAATAAATTTGATTTGATATGCTTTATAATGTGATTTGTTTTTTCTAAAATTTTAAAATTGAAAAAGCAACACACAATTTTACTTAAGTGTTGAGTGTCGATCAATCTCACTTTAATTGATATTTTTAATTTCGTTACATCTACGACAGAGGTAGTACAAGTGCAATAATGCCCTAATTTTTACTATATAACCGTTGTTAGTTTTACAGAAAACAAAAGTGTATGTGGATCACCAGACAAAGGTCATAATAAATATAATATGTCTGAAAAAATTTCCAAAATTTTTAAAAGTTTTTGAAAATCTATATATTGCGAGGTTTATATCTTCACAAGATTACAGAATGATAATAAAGACACAAATATATTCCAGCAGTTAATTTCCGAAAATAAAAAGCATCGTACTGTACCCCAACGCCTGCATATTTCATTTGTCAATATAAGATTCTTGAAAAAGTTAAGTTGCACTAGGTCGTCGTAAAAGCAGTTGGCGGTTTTTAATTTTTATTATTGATATAATTTTGGGCTCATTAGAAAGTTCGTTTTCACCAAGAATTTTGATATACATAGTATGCCTATAAATACTATTACACACTGATTAAAACGACAAAATAAAACAATTAACTGTTTTTGTATAATATTTTTAGAATTCATTAAAGGAATATTCGTAATTGTAATTACAACGAATTTATTCAAAACAGCCACCCTTAGCTTATACACAAGGTTCAAGACGTCCATTGGAAAAGTATTGACTGCAGCCGTCAGGCCTCGCTTCAAAGAATCAACATTGGGGTGTCTCTCTGAGCAAACTGTGCTTTCTAAAACTGACCATAATTTCTAATCTAATGGATTGAGATCTTTTACTCCTAGAAAATAAGGTACATTGTTGCTTAACCAAGTTTGGGTTGACAGAAAAATTGCTTGCTGAAAAATAGAAGGGTCTCCTCAAAAGAACGTTTAATTCAGAGGTTTGACTACACCTTTTAAAACATACTATTGATCCACAGCGGCTGAAGTTTTGACTCTCTTTTCACAAAGATCAATGTCAATTACTCCATCATAACAGAATCTCCACCAAACCACTTGCTAGATCATGGCCTCTCTCAACACTTTGCACTAACTGAGATGCTTCTTCGGACAACCTAGCATATACCTTATCATAATTTTTGTTGAAAGAATTTTTTATCCGTAAACAGAATTTTCTGTGTCCATCATGCCCGTACTTAGTCAACAAACTCTTTGCTTTTTGTCTTCCTTTAAAGCATTTTTAGGAAATGTTTTGTTTACATTTTGTAAACAGCTAGTTCATAGTCTTGCTTAATAATACGAGACAGAAATTTTGAAAAATAACATCTCTCGAGACAATATTTTGTTTATAAAGAGGGTTTCGTTTAATTTAAAAACTTACGTTTTTGAGTGTCTGAACAGTTAGAACGGTGATCTTTCGGTCCCATTAAACAATCGTATAGCCCGGTACACAAACGTACCGTTAATGCCGATACGTTCAGAGTTTTAAAGTTTATACTTTTGTTAATTCCACACTTATGTGATGCCATTACAGTAATACGGTTTTCTTTGTTAACCCACTATATTAATAAATAACTAAACTTGACAAAAAATACAACGTAGATTACAAATTTAAGACTTGACATTTGCAACCGTATGTCAGTATGATAAATATCTCAATATAGTATTTATGAGCGTATTAGGTATGAGAGGTGATATTTATTTGTTAAAGTACAAACATTTTGAGGAAAAGGATTTTCAGATGTGTACTGGCTACGCCAGGAAAACCACTTCTCGTTGAAGATCACGTTTCTGGATTAGAATTTGATGTCTTCAGGTTCTAGATGAGCTACTGATAGACTTTCAGTTGATCCAACTTCTATTTAGGGGGGATGACGCGCAAACGCCTGTTCTCGAAGTCCAGCGCATGCAAGTGGAGTCAAATCAATGATTTCCCGGTGGTCAATTTGTTGGCCGAATCCCGACGACACTTTCACAGATCTCTCTAGAGCAGAAGCTCCCAAACTTTTTTTTCTCATAGACCACTTTGAAAGTTCTGCTGGTTCCGGCGGACCCCCTGCAGCTACATTTCTACCATATTCCCAAAACTCGAAAAAAATGTGAAGATTGGATCTAACTATGGAAATTTGCGTTGCGGCTGAGTTATTGGTTAATTAATTAATTGATTGTGCTGTGAGTGGATGTCAAAAAAGTAAAGTTAGCCAATCAAAAAAGTCATTCCATCCAACTTTACTCCTTTGACATCTACCCACAACACAAGAAACCAATCAATTCTCACATATTTTATTTAGAAAACTCCCCATTTGGAGTGGTAAAAATAAAAAGAAAAATAATATATTTCCTTGTGTTGTATTTATTCAAATATGTAATTATTACACTATTAATTATTATTGTTCGTAATATAATTAAAATAAAATATTAATAACGTAACGTAACTTTTACAATGACAATCACAAAATAATCATAATTTTAGTGAGAAGAATGTACTTGATGGATTGACAGCAAATTGTCAATATTTGGCTTCAGTTTTGTTAGGAATAACCGCAATCTCCCCGTTCTGTGATATTCAATCTGCTCCTTTTTTTGTTAAAAGGTTTGTAACGACACTAAAACTTTTCTCGACAAGATGTGACGAGGGAAACGCTATCAAAAGCTTTCTCGCAATTCCCCACAGTCCAGGATATTTTTCGGGTATTTCTGCCTGCAGCCAAAATGTTTGATACCCTCTTGTAAATTTCACCTTCAGTTCCTCATTAATGCTAAGCTCGAGTAGCTCCTCTTGTAATATCACATTCTCCACTTCCATTTCATCAAGTGGATTTGTGATCCATGGTGGTATTTCCATCGTCAGAATATCTTCAAATCTGATTTTAAAGTCATCATGCAGGGCAATTAAATGTTAAACGTATGTTGCTGCTCGTCAAGGCATTTTACCTGTGACAAGTTTGAAAACTGGGAAAATTCGCGCCGACTAATATTTTGCTTCATAAATTTCAATTTTCCAAGAAAAGCTGAAATTACACCCTTTGTTTTTATTAAATTGAGGCTGTTCCCTTGTAATTGTAAGTTAATGCCATTAAATTTTTTGAACAAATCTGTCAAATACGCGATGTCTGCTTTCAAATTGATCAGGTTTTCTTTTAAACCTGGATCTTTACTTTACAGAAACTTTAAAACTGATTCAAAGAGTTAGAAAAATCTTGTTAAACATGCACCTTTCGACAACCAGCGTATGTAAGAGCAATCGTTGGAAGTCTTCACCATTTTCATCGCACAATTGTGCAAATAAACGCGTATTCAATGCATTGCTTCTTATTTTGTTAACTGCATTAATCACAAATTGAAGCAATTGGTGCAATTTAGCAATCAAATTTTTCGCTACTAGGTTTTGTGTATGGATGATACAGTGAATTGCAGGTACCTCTGGTATAATTCTTTTAAGATGGCTTATAAACCCACGACATCGCCCGGCCATGGCGGAAGCTCCATCTGTTGCCACCTAAATAATGTTTGTGAATGGAATCGATTTTTCCTTAAAAAAATTTCTTAAAATATTATCTGCCTACATTGATAGGTGAACTCAAGCCAACATTTTAGTTCTTCACTATCGAAACCAGATAAATTTTCGTGGACCCCCGCTTACGAATTGTGAACCCCCATTTTTTTGTCACGCCAACGTAGACCCCCGTCGAGTTTCCCGTGGACCCCTGGGGGTCCACCTGGACGACTTTGGGAATCAATGCTCTAGAGTCTCGTGATCAACAGTTGGTAGTAGGCCAAAATGTAGCTTGTCCCCGAGTTTAAAACACCTGAACCACCAACTAGCCGTTATCTTCCTTCGCTGCACCTTCGGTTCCAGCGGCACATATCGTCCTCGCAGCAACGGTAGCTTTCGGTTCTTCCTTGAAGTAAATTGTAAAATTTTTCAAATTCTACTCTAAAGCGAGAATAAACCACAATAGGTTATACATGATTTGTGGGAGAAAACGTGCTTTTTAAAAGCCTAAAATTGTACCAACTTAGTTGGCAAAAACTAAAAACGCGAACCAAAAGTACAACTCAAAATTTTAATAACGTTCTTAAACATCCATGAGTAAAAACTCAATTATCAGAGAAGTGTAGATGATCCTTCAAGTTAAATAAATCTGCTTTGCAAACATCCATTTTTACTATGAAAAAGATATTTACTAAAAGCCTTTATTTTACAAAATGTGCTATATTTCTATTACTTCCTTTTTGTTTCTTTAATTTTTGGTTGGTATCTAAGCATATATTTAATAAATATATGTTTTAAATTTGGGCACATTAACGAACTTGCCAGGATATTTACCCAACAATATTTTTTTGTAAAAAGTACTAAAATAAAAAATTTGTAAAATATAAAAATGTATTATATTTGAATTGGTTCAAAATAGGAAAATTCTATGCAATATATTTATTTAAAAAATATATTATAATCACCAACTAGTTCAAAATATTTCAAAAATCAGTTATTAATTTTTGAGTTGGTGCTAATAGCCACAGGGTGTAGAAAAGAAGAACAAGGTAATGCACTTAAATAGATAATAATATTCACAAGCAACAATGATTGCAATATTGCATATTTACCTCAAGCAAGAGCACAAAACACTACGTAGAAAAATATGATAATGGCATAATGATAGGTTTAGATAAGGATTTCCTTAATTAAAGAAGTCTCATTAATGTTGTTTGAAAAGTCTTAAACCAAAAATTCTAGATTGCACCATGTCAATATTCAGTTCAAATTATATGAAGTAGCTGGTACCATTAGATAAACAATTTACTAAATAATTAGGTACTACATTCAAGTCTCTCTCGGCATCATCTACAACAAACCAATGTTTCAAAAAAATTTCGAGAGCTGCACTGTAAAATTGTATAAACTAGCACCAACTGGATAACTACAAAAAAAACCATACTTGTCATAAACATACAAGATTAAACTAGAAACATTGTTAACAGCTGGACAAGCCGAGGATACCGATCAGTCAGCCCAACGTAATAGATTTTTCTAGAAATGATTTCACATCATCTTTGATTTTTTTATTGACACTTAATTTGTTCAAAACCGACATGGCTTTCTTGATACTGTTAAGCTGAGGAACGTATCGTTCCAATAAGGTAAAACCTCAACTCTTTCACTGAAGCGGAGTTTTCATTTTGATTATGTTCTTTGGGAATTTGTATCACTCAAATTACCTTTTTGACACTTTGTTAAGATTAGGTAAATTTTAGCGCAATCTATAGTATCGAATATTTAAAGACAATAATTGTCTCCTTATATGCAAAAAAACCTGTATCAGGTATGAAAAAGTAATTTGCAAAACAAAAAATTATTTTTACTAAAAGAAAATAAACAAGTGCTAAATGAACACAAAATATTAAAATTAAAGGAAGCCAAACTTAGAAAATAAAATAAAAAAGTCTAATTAAATGCTTTCATATAAGACCCCCATTTTAAACCCATTTAATTGGTGCGGTTTCATTTTTTTTAAGTTTTATAATAAATTACTTGATGAAATACGTGTAAATACTTAAATTCTTCTGCTCGACCCGTTTACAGAATGCTCAATAATTTAATTCAATATCATACTAAATCAAATTTACACCAATATTAAATTTACTATGAAAATAGAACAAAACAATTTCTTTTATTTTGTAGGCATTTTATAACACAAAATCAAAATATTACAGCTTTTGTTACACTGCCTATAGAAAAGTTATCCATACTAATCACTATTTAAAGGAAAAATTTCATCATTAGTCTGATAAAATCTATTCAGTTACAAATTTCAAATTAGCAAATTCAACACTTTTTGAATCGAAAAAACAAAAATAAAACTTTTTTCTGAAAAAGTGGTTATCCAAGAAAATTGAAACTTCTGTTACTTTTCATAGTAATCTTCGTCTAGACGTAGACATTTTTTATAACGTGGCTGCTGAGAACGCTTCTTTAGGGGTGTGTTTTGCCCACTGAAATGTCACTGATGCAACAATGGTTCGACTGGAAAATGAGCGGCCACAGAGGACTTCCTTTATGATAAAAAATTGATAGCGGAATCATGTGTCAACATGTCCTGAGATATTGCCGCCCGCGCAACCTTGTGTTTGCCGGTCAGAATTTGTGGGACCCACCTTTAAAAATTTTTTGCATGTTTAGGCCATCATACAAAATGGACTCCACAGATCCTACGAAATGCCAAGTTTGGAGGTAACATCATGCACACCTTATCTCCGATCTTCATAAGAACTTACTCCACTCACGCAATCATGGCTTTAGTCCGGCTGCTTCCTGGCCGAGGCTGTTTGGGTTCATTGTGACACAACTTTCGCACCCACGAGCGCTCATTTTTAACATCCACAACGCTTTCACCCTATGTCTCACTCAATTGACGATAAATTTCGATAGATGTTTTATTACGCAAGAGGAGAAAACGGATGATTACACGTTGTTTTTGAATATTAAACGTCGCCATTTCAAGTGACACTGACTGAAATGGCAGAATTTGACCTGTGTACATTATATACAGTGGGTGGCCAAATTATTATACTCATTTGAAAAATTATATCTTTCACACGTTTTTGAGGGTTTAGCTTGCTATTAAACTCATCATATTATTTCAATTGTTATTTTTATAAGTTTATTAGCTTATAGCTATAGACAATACAAATTCAATAATACAAATATAATTCAAAATACAATTTCAATATTTAGTGAATCCTCCGTTTTAAGTAATCACATTTTGTATGCGCTACAGCGTGCTGGGCAATGCATTTTAATAATAATATTTTCTATCAAGTCCCTCTTGTTAATAAATATTTTGTCTTTGCGAATTTCTTTTTTTAGGGCCGCTCATACATTTTTGTTCGGGTTGGGCTCTGGAGAGTTGCCAGGCAAGTCCAAAAGGGTTATTTTTTTATCTTTTAGGAATTTCATAACTTTTTTGGCTTTATAACATGATGCCAAGTCCTGCATAAAGACACAATTGCCATCTGGAAGCCATTCCTTCGTTTGTGTAAGCAGTCGGGTTTCCAAAACTCGCAGATACTGGTCTTGACGAATAGTGCCTTCAACCAAATGTAGTCGACCATTCCCCTTTAAGCTAATTGCGCCCCATATCATAACGGACAGAAAATGTTTCACTTTTTCAACTACGCAGTTTTCATCAAATTTTAATAGGGCCTGTGACGAACAAACTGAGAATTGTCTTGAAGTATCTGAATAGACAATTTGTCGAAAAACAAACCTGAAATATCAATAGTATCATGTAAGGTAAAAATCTTCTATCATAATTAAAAAAATATTTCAAATGAAAGGTTTACCTTCTCCCAGTCTTCTATACTCTAATGTTTATGCATTTTAGCAAATGCTAATCATTTAGCACGCATTGTCTCAGTCAACTTAGGCTTTTTGAGAGGTCGACAACAATTGAAATTTAGTTCTTTCAACCTTCGCCGTAACGTTCTGTCAGATAATCTTATGCCAGAGTCTTCTAACAAGGATTTTATAACTTTTGGAGGTTTCTTATAATTGTACGCCTTATTTTCCTTTCAGTTCGAGAAGTTGTGAAAAGTTTTGTTCCACATTTACCACTACGTTTTGGCAATAATGACTTGTTCTCATGTGACCTTTTTTTATATTTCGGACTGTGGACTGCAAAACGCCTGCAAGTTCTGCTATTTCCCTTTGAAAATGACATATGTTTCAAAAGTGTTTTTATCTCTGACCTTTTTTAGGAGAAATATCTGCACACTTCTCCATGGCTAAAATTTACGATATTTAAAGTTAGGATAATAAAAGTCCAAAAACAGACATAAAATAATAAAAAAAAAACATTTAATTTATACTATTAATAATTTAAAAATAACCAAACACTAAAAATCACCTCGAATTAAAACAGTTTTTCAATAAAAATATAATAATTTACACTCTTTGTAACCTCGTGTCACACTCGCCAAACGCGAAAAAATTGTCTCCTTATAAAGTGTTGCCATTTCCAAATTATTAATTTGCTTACGTGTTACCAACTTACAAAATGTAAGAAAAAGTTCATGGTTACAAAAAAAGTTCAGAAAAATGGTTTTTTTTGTTTTTTTTAAAGGTTACATTTATTGCTAGATCAACAAATACAATTTTGTTATACATAGCAGTGATGTTGTGTAAATTATATACATGACTTTGATTACATAACATAAGGAGACTTTTAGCTGTCTCAGCAAACATTTCAGTGACTGTTTCAGTAATTTTCACGATCGGTTAATATAATGTCCTGAGGTAGTTGACGTTTGAGTCTTGTGTGTATCTTTGTTCGAAAGAGTTCATAATGAACCGCACCACTACACGCACTTGAGTTGATTATAAACTTTTTTGCACTTTTTTTAATGTAGTCTTCAATGGGCATGATTCCTAATTCTTGGTGTAGCTGTGTGTTCCGAATGTACCAGGGCGCGTTGACTGCAATTCGTAGCACTTTGTTTTGGAACCTCTGTATTTTGCGTAAGTTGGTTTGAGACGTGTTGCACCATATCGGTGATCCATATAGTATTAGTGGTCGTAGCAGGGTTTTGTATAACAGCATAGTGCATTCAATTTTTAGGGAAGATTTACGGTTAATTAGTGGGTACAGCGGGCATATCCCTTGATTAATTTCTGGTTAATGTGAAAGTCCCAACTCAGCCGTGTGTCCAGGTAAATACCGAGGTATTTGACTGCTGAATCGTTGGATTTCCACGGTGTTGGTTTATTATTAATGTGAACTAGGTTGGGATTCGTGATTCGTCTAAGAGTAAATATTTTTGCTTGGCATTTATCTGGGTTTATTTGGGTATTCCACTGTTGAAACCAGCGAGAAAGCTGGTTTGTGGCTTGTTGGAGAGCTTGTACTGCTTCGTCCAATGACGATGCTTGAGTGAAGATGGCTGTGTCATCCGCAAAGGTGGCGAGAGTTGCCTTAGTTTCAGGCAGGTCAGAGGTGTAAATGGAGAATAGGACCGGACCCAGGACGCTGCCCTGCGGAACACCTGCATGGATATTTTGGTTTGTGATAGCGTGGAGTTCACTCGTACAGCAAAGGTTCTGTTTTCGACAAATGAGAATAAAATGGCTTTTAGGTAGGGAGGCATGTCAATATTTAGGATTTTTAGCTTTAAACCTTCAAGCCACACTCTGTCAAAGGCCTGTGAGATGTCTAGAAATAAGGCCGCAGTGTAGACTTTGTTTTCATAGCCACGCTCGATAAGTTCGCTTATACGTTGTATTTGATGATATGTAGAGTGGCCTTTTCTAAATCCGAATTGAAAGGTAGGGATTGTGTTTTGGTTTTCAATAACGGCATTTAGTCTAACTTGAATTATTCTTTCCAGCAGTTTGGATAGGGTGGTGAGAAGACTTATTGGCCTATAACTACTTATTTTTGTTTTGTTTTTGCCCGGTTTTGGAAACATTAGAATTTGGGCATGTTTCCATGCTAGGGGAAAGTAGCCTAGCCTTAGGCAGGCATTAAAGATTGTGCTTAGGCTGGCTAGGGCTTTCTTGGGAAGGTGCTGGAGAATAGAATTTGTGAGTAGATCATGTCCGGGAGACTTTTTGGTTGAGAGTGTGTCTATGCGAGTTTTAAGTTCCTTGGGGGAGGTGGGCTTAATTCTATCGGGGTGCGGGATGCAGGTTATCGTGTGGTTAAGGTGTGTTGGAGTGCAAGTGATGATAGGAGTGAAGGTCCTTTCAAGGTGTAGGGCGAAAGCGGAAGCTTTATCTTCATCTGTTATGTAGTTGTCAGTGCCTGTGTCGTTTGTTAGTGTAGGCATTTCATCTCTTTGGTTTAGGATCTTTTTGGTTGTTTTCCAAAACCCCCTGTCCCCTGAGCTAAAGTTGGCTATGTGTTGTTGATAGGTGTTGACTCTGTGTAGATCGAGTTCTCTTTTAATCCTATGGGCAAGGTTGTTTAGTCGGTTTTTGATTGAAGGACTTCTAGTTCGTTGCCATTCACGCCTGAGTTGACTTTTATCGTTGATTAGGTTAATTAGATGCCTCGGAGGGTAATTGTACTCTGGTAGGGCTGTTACACGCGCTGGTGTGCATGCTTGTCGTGCACTATCGCTAATCAATGTGGTGAGATTGGCGATCGTTGCGTCAATATCTTCTTGGTTATGGATATTTGTGGGGCATGATATTTTGTTTTCTAGTATTTTTTCAAATTGATCCCAGTTCATTTTGCCGTTTATTAGCTTCGGTACTGGTTGTTTCGGTACTGGGTTATTTGTAAAGGACACTAAGACAGGAATGTGGTCTGAGTTGAGTAGAAAAATGGTTTAAGACTACTAGATTTTTTGAAAAGTTTGAATAAAATAAATTTACTTGATTATTTGAGTATAATAATTTGGCCACCCACTGTATATTAGAAATTCATAAATATTTCTCGTATCTTTTAAAATTAAAGACGTCTTTACTTACTTTGACTGTTAAGAAAAATATTTGGAAACCTTAGAACTTGAACTCACCTTATATATCATAATATATAAATTGAATGTATTAGTTTAAGACTAGGAGTAAGTATTAACTCCTAATTGCTAAGTATCAGTATCATATAAACTTTAATATTAGACTAACAAAAATGATAAAAATTATTATAACAAGCTACAGATGTAGTACAATTTACAAACTATGCTCATAAAGTATTCTTGTAGAAATATTTAAATGTTTGTTAAACATGCAAAATGGTATATTTTTAACTAAGAACATTGCGAGAATTTATAATAGAACTTCTTTAAATTGAACATATTTTTGTTAATCAAATACAGTTAAACATATATTTGCAACGGTACTCCATAAAAGGTTTAGTCAAAATGTGTTGGGGAAACCTCAGAATGTAAGTCGCTATATTGCTCATCTTGAAAGAAACAAATTAATGACTTGCACGTTGTTTGTATATTATCTCCCAATATTTCTGACAAAATTTCTGATATAATGTGTAGACATTCTTCATTTGCAAATAATTGTAGAATACTATGAAATACAACTAAAATAGTTACAAACAACACTAATGGTAAAATAAACGTTTACAAAAATTGAATATTTGTTATTATTTAGGTAACATAAAGCAGACACAATTGCACATTTACTTAGGTGTTGTAACTTATTAAATAAATTTGTTAAGTAAATAATCATATCTTTACATTACTTTACTAGTAGTAAACACTATTCGAATTTATCCTTTTTAGACGGATTCTTAATTAATATAAAATAATTTTATTCGAAGTTTTGAAATAACGTAAACTTATCAGACAAAATAATAGTATGATTTTATTGTTCTTCTTGTTTGTTCTTCAAGTGGCTTTAGTATTCTTTTGACTGCTTTCCACATCTCTGAGTCACTTGCTTCTAACTTCCCTATGTATTTTTTGTGTAAAATTGTTCTTATCTGGTCTAACTCTTTCTTTTAATAAGATCGATTATATAATTTGAATGTTAATAATGTTATGTTCTGGATACTACTCACGAAGGATGTATATTTTGATATTGCGTTATCTATGCTTTCAGGTGTTCTCAATTCAGTTGGGTATTGTAATTGCTCATTAAAATTTGTCCCAATTATGAGACTTTGCGGTTTTATTTATAAGGTACTTATGAACACAATTGGAACCGGTAGATGGTCACAATCTAGATCGTTAATGACTTTTGATGTACTTCTTTTGCGAACTCTTTTGAATCACCACATCTACGATATTACGTTAGTGATTCTGGCAAATTGAAAGCCAATTTCAGTGAAGTGTTGTTTCATACATTCAAGATTAGACATTCTTTAGCCCTATAGTGTATTTTTGTAGTTTTGATTGCCTATTTATAGCGTAGATTCGTATGAGTTGAATACTGCTTACATATCTATTTAGTTTAGTTTTCTGTGGAGTTGCTTCCACATGCTAATTAAGGTGTGACATTGACTGTTTACTGATATTTTGATGTTTATAATTTATATATTAGGTGTGGGTAAATAGGGTATACTGTTGTATTTAATGTGCTTCTGGATAATTATGCAACCTGTCCTGCTGCTTTTTCAGTTTTAATTTTTGTGCACTTGATAGCGCAACATTTTAGAGTTGTCTTCTGATGTGTTTCTAAGATATAGGCTGTATATCGATGTTGCATCTTATCATAGAGGATATTAATAGTGATCATTGGACTTTAATGCCAATGGAATTTAATTTTAAAGTTGTTATTTTTTCAAGGGTTTCTTGCTCGTTATGGGCCATTGATGTTTGTGATAAATGCTTCAATTTGAGGAATAGAATTAGTTAATAGATTAACTTTATGTTGCTGATCTATTGTTCTGGCGATATATGGGGCATATTAGAAGTATCTCGATTTAAGGGGTTATTTTGATGTTGTCGAGTTTGCGATTGCTTCGTGCTTCAATTTATTATATTAGTAAGTGAAATTAAAATCTTCTTGATCGCAATGCTAAACGACTCGCTGCCCGAATTTTGAGAATTGTGATACTTGGTTTTATTTAATATCGAAATAATTTGGCAATTTCGGTAATCTTATTTTGTTAAATTTATTCGTAGATTATTTGTGTTACAGTGTGCGGTGAACTTATCTGTTACTAGGTTATTAATGTTGTAAGTCAGCTCGTTATGGTTGATATTGTTTTGAAGATAAGTAAGTGAAATTTTTATTTTTATTGCTGTGATGTCTGGACTGTTATCAGTTTTATTGATTTGGTTATCATTAAGCTTATCTTAAATATGAGTTGGTAAGTAAAATGACTGTGGTGATGTCTACATAAAACGTTTTTGAATACCTTTTAAGAGTGACAGTAGAATATTTTATTTATGTTTAGTTAAAGTTTGCATTTCCATTGGAAAACCATCGTCAGTAGTAATGGTATTTTAAGAATTAATACTTAATAGTCCAACAGATTAGTTTATATTTAATAAGCGAAAGCACTAACTCAATTGCACTTTGAATCGTGATAAATACGTCTTTGTGCTAAGAAAGTCAAGTGCTAACTTAAAACAAATATTACAAAGACCAATTCCGCAAGTAAAAAAACAATGATGTTTATTTTCTCTTTACCATTGTTTGAGCGTCTTGCATACTTTTTTTCTTACTGTTTATCAATTTAAATGGATCTCTAATTTTAATAAAAGATCACGGTTGTTTCCAATGGTCTCAGCTATTGCTCGTTCCTTCATAACTTTTCATGTTTAATGAATTGTTATGCCGGCACCATTACAAAGTCAAAATATAATGTATTTTTTGTCAGTTCACAATAAGAGTTTATAAAAAGTCGTTATCTATCATTTGGCCAATTTTTTGTCAGATGGATAAAAATTGTCTGTTAGAATCATGCAAACATGCAAACTCTAGAAACAAGTTTCAGATATACGGCAATTTTCACAGATTGGTGATTTGATTTTCAGAACTATTGCAAGGTTTCTAAAAGCTGGCAGTTGTATAGAATTATAGACGAAGTTTTCCTTGTTGCTTGTATTTTCATTGTTAGTTGTACTATAAGGCTACTAGAATATATAATTTCTAGAATAGAAATGGTTGAAATATTGTATCACGCACATAACAATTGAATTTTTTGCAATTGAATATATAAACTAACCCTTTTTGAACCTTTTTCTGACTATTTTATTAAATAAATTTATAAAAACACTTCAAAACACTCCTATATGATTATTTGAATATTTAAAACTATGGTAACTCGTTAAGTACTTAATAAATCTTTAAAGCCTAAGATGCATGTTACGAGAGTAGGGTTGGGCAAACTCATCCTGTATTAGCATTGAATACGGCCTGCCATCAATATCCGAAAAAGCTTTAAAAGCGTTTTAAGTTCATTAAAACATTTGAATTTTTAACTCCTCTCTGTCCTTAATTTATTTTAGCCCATGCGTCCCTAACTCATTATTATTAATATATAATAATGGTACGGCTCTAACGCCCCGCGTAGGAGCACGGCCTGCTAATTGAGAGGTTAAGGCTTTCATATATTTTCTCAATGTGCCCGGTCGTCGCGCACCATCTCTGGTGCGGGGCGATGTGGCAAGCACCGCACCTTAGACGACCGCCATTATTACCCCTTGTTCGAGTGAACGCAGGTACTAAATTATTTTTAGTGACTGAGTAGGCCACCCGCCAGTCTTCAGAGAGCACCTGGAATTGAACCCGGGTCCGTCCGCATCTCAGCCCGCGCCTCAACCACTGGACCACTCCTGCGGTTTATTAATATATAACCGGCCATAAAAATTTTGTGCACGTTATGCAGAATGATTAGCTGACTAACTACATACTCTACAATATACTTTATTAAAATATTAATGAGTAAAAAGCTAGTTTATTGCAAAAAGTCTTTTGCAGACCGCCAGGCGAACAAAAAGTGCTCTTGCCATATTACACATACATATAGCCAATATGTGCATCATTTCATTTTTTGTTCGTTGAGCAATATTGCACTTTTTGTGTAAGACTGTCTTTAAAAATTTGGAAGACGTTGGGTCAAAGCGCATTATTTATTATATTCCCAAAGCCAATATATGGAATCGTCAAAAAATCTAATAAACTTATGAAAGACAATTTTGAATTATAAAATTCCGTGGTTTTTGATTTAGAAGATTATATTAGTTTTTACTTTACAAATTTATATTAAAACCCGCATTTTTATGTGGAAATCATAAAAAAGCATCAATGAGTTATGTACCTACAATAAATTCGTTAATTATGCTTAAATACTTACTTGCCGTAAAGATTATTATGATTATGAAGACGGTTGCTCCAGGAAAATGCTCTTTCACTGCACTACGACCGAACTGGCTGCTACAATTATCCCTAATCTAGACATCTCTAGAACGTAATTTTTGATAGTTGGGATTGCGCACTTAGTATAACCTGTCCTGTAATAGCAAAAAAGGAAAATCTTTGGAAAAAGCTTTGCAGAAATTGTTCAATCACATGTCATCCGAACGACAAATGCAGACTCAATCAGGCAGCATCAAAACTTTAAAGGCTTCTGGCAGATTAAAAACCAAAAAATTATTTGAAAACATTTCATGTGGAATTGACTGATTATTCGCCTTGAAAATCAACGAAGCGATTTAAACGAACATATGACATAAATCACATATTTCTATCACTAACGTTACATTGGCCAGAAGTAACCAAAACGAGACCTTGATTTTTGCAAACAATTTGGTGGAGGTATTCAAAGAGTTTTCTTTATTAGATCAGATAACAGAGCACCTCAATACGAGTTTTTAAATATTAACAAGATTAAAACTACAAGCTATGATTTAATTAGAAGAGAGATCTAGGAAAAACTTTTGAAAAAAAGGTTTTAATGTATAACCTACCCCATCCAATCGACATTTGCAGTATTATTAATACTAAAACCAGACAAACTAAAAAATGATACAGCAATCTACAGACTAATTAGTTTGCTATCTGTATTTTCTAATGTTTATAAAAATATTACAATAATACATAATTAACCATAACTACAGCAACATTTTCAGGAAATAGGGTACTGTCTTATCACCAATTTAGAGTCAAGAAGCAATATGCTGCAATTGAGCAAATTTATCGATTGGTAAATATAAATTATAAAATATACTATTTAGCAGTATTTATATACATTACTCAAGCATTTGACGAAGTTTGGCACGACGACCTGGTGTACAAAATCAGAAATAAACGCCCTCCTAACTTTTATCAAATCATACGTTCATATCTTACTGACTTCATTGTTGAATATGATGAATATATTTATTTTTCACTAAGCCGAGGTACCGCAGGGTAGCATGTTAGATCCAGTACTTTACCTACTATTCACATTTAATTTACCAATAATAACACAATGGTTGTTAGGTTTGCAGACGATACGGCGACATTACCATTCCATTCTGATCCTGACACGGCTTGCTAAATCTTTCAGTCATCTCAGCAAATTTTAACTATGGTTTCAGAAACGGCGCACTAAAGTAAACGAAACAAAATAAATTTATAAAGCTGCCGAACTATATTCTTAAGCAATCACCAAGTACCTGGGAATCCACCTTGATAGGTCATATTTGGGCGAAACGTGCAATTGGAAAAACTCTTTTGTAATCTGTATTAATTGATAAGTTGTAAGTTTAAGTTATCCATTGGCAATAATATACTCTTATATAAAACCATTTTAAACCTGCATCAAATTGAGGATACAACTTTGATGGGCAGAAAGCAATCTCAATGATAAAATTCTGAGATGTTTCTTAAGTCAAAACACTACCTTTGATCATTGATGCCTTATAGTATATACTCTATGTGGTTATAAAACTCAATTTAAATGTTTCAACCATTAATGAAGAAATACAAAAATGTAATATACACTAACACGACCAAATAAATGTATTAGCAAAATTAAAAATTGACGACAAGGATCTGAGGCTCACAAAGTTTAAGTTGACAGATTTGATAAACAAAATTGTGTAATTATGTGAGGGATGTGTAATTCCTCGATAAAATAATTATTTCATGTAAAAGATTATTCCGCGCTTATATTTCGAAGGCGGTGGACGTATGTTTTGTGCGCTCCGAAATATTGGTGTTCGAGGCGTTCGACACTGCCCGTGCCATTCGAGATAAAAGGCTGTTTGCGAGGTCGATCATCGCCTGCTAAGTGATACCTATTCAAATACGTACAATTTAACTTCTTACCAGTTTAGTACATTAAACCAAATAATAAAATGTTGCCAACGGGGAACGGCCCTGGTTTTGTAAACAATAATTATCGAACTATGCCGCCACCAAATTTTACGCAATGTTCCCCGATAGTAAATTTAGCAAGGCAACAATTATATCTACCACAATAGGCGAATAACTCAATGCCTATAAATACTACATACTTTTCACGGAATCAGGAACAATCTCAAATACATATGCAAATGCAAAACGCACAACAGCAGCAACAAATGCTACAATCTCAATCGCTTAAAAATTATCCTCCGCTTGAAAGAATGCTATCTACCAGTGATGAGGAGACTAATTCCAACTACTGAAAACCCACGGCAGGTAGTGAAAGGCGTCAAACGTAAAAGAAATAATTTTCCAACCTGTAGTGAAAGAAACTAACTGGAATAATAGATATGACATTCTAAATACAGACAATGATGAACCCTTAAACACAAACAACACTCGAGAGGATATTCTAAAACCTCCCCTTATTTTTGTTTATGGGGTGGCTAACTTTCCTGAGATGAAGAAGATATTAACTGATATTGCAGAAGAAGAACAGTATACTACTAGAAGCTTAGCCAACGATACTGTTACAATTAATAAATAATGTAATAGTTCGGATACGTACAGGAAAATGGTAAAGTTCATGTTAGAATCTAAAATATTATATCATACTTATCAACCTAAGAAAGATAGAGATTATAGAGTCTTGGTATAATATTTACATCACTCTATAGACACCCAAGAAATTAAAAATGTAATCACAAATTTAGGCCACAAAGCCAGAAATATTGTTAATGTTAAACAACGGCAAACTAAAGCTTCTCTATACATGTTTTTTGTTGACCTTGAACCAGCAAGCAACAATAAAGACATTTACAAAATACGCCACTTGCTAAACAGTGTAGTACAAATCGAACCACCCAGAAGAAATAACAACATAATTCAGTGCACGAGGTGCCAGTTGTATGGCTACTCCAAAACTTATTGTAACCGTCCATTCGTCTGCGTCAAATGTGGTGGCCCTCACAGCATTATAACCTGCAAAAAAAGCAAGGACACTCTAGCTACGTGTGCTCTATGTGGGGGTGCACATTCCGCAAATTATAAAGGGTGTGAATATTACCACCGTCTCTATAAAAACACTCGCGTCTCTAACAATGCTGTTAACACTCTACCAACTGCAGAGAATGTAAAATTTTTACCCGCATCTTCTAATCCAATACGTCCCAAAACTAGCTATGCCAATGCACTCAAGAATAATACAATTAATGCTCCCCAAACTCAGTACAACGATAATACCGCAAATATCAACTCAGTACTTGGAAAATTCCTAGATGAATTTAAAAACATGTTTCAACAACTAATACAACAAAACAGTACGGTTTTGAACATGCTTACAATGCTAACAGGAACGACATAATGGCTAAAGCACTTAGAATAGCTCTATGGAACTCAAACGGTTTAATGCAACATAAGGAAAAAGTAAAAATCTTTCTTCACCAACACCAGATACACATACTTTTAATTAGCGAAACCCACCTCACTGATCGATCATACTTTAAGATACCAAATTACAAATTTTACCACACCAATCATCCCGACAACACAGCGCATGCTGGCAGTGCAATATTAATGAAAAAGAAGTAAAGTTTATTTTTTTTAGGTTATGCCGATGTGGGCAGTAAACTATATAATATAAATATATATATATATATATATATATATATATATATATATATAACCTAAAAAAATGAAACTTTACAGACTACTTTACAACTCTTGGACTCTAATTGATCCCGGAGGTGATTATAACTTCAAGAACACTCTATGGGGATCACGACTAAAGGCAGAGAAATGGCTAAAACCATACAAGAGAAAAAGTATACATTCCTATCCACGGGTACCCCAACCTATTGGCCAACTGATTTAAACAAAACACCAGATTTGCTGGATTTCTTTGTAACAAATGGAATTGCTCGTTTCTATATGGATATAGAACCGAACTATGACCTGTCTTCGGATCACATACCTATAATTGATAATTGTCACATCAGTAGTAAATATTAAAAATATACCCAGATTACACAACTCAAAGACTGACTGGGAAGTCTCTAAAGCCATACTCAATGAAACTGTCGATCTAAAAGTATCCCTTAAAAATACTGTTGAATTAGAGGAAGCCATAAATACGCTAATTTCACTCCTACAACAAGCAGCAAGCCGCGCAACACCGAAATTGAAAGCGGAAGAAAGATTTTCCAACATCTCACTTGAAATTAAAAAACTGACCAAATAGAAAAGAAAAGAGAGAGCAAAATGGCATCGGTCTCATTCACCAGGTGACAAAACTATTTACAATCAACTAAGCAACAAACTCAAAACTAAGATTAAAGAAACGCAAGACAAGACATTTCAAGATTACATTACTAATCTCAATCGTTATGACAATTCTATTTGGAAACCAATAAAGGCTTCTGCAAAACCAAAGCAAGCTAATCCCCCAATTCGCATTGATATTCCAATACCTGGGAAATTGGGCTAGAAGCAACAAAGAAAATGTCGAGGTGTTTGCTGAAGACCTAGCTGGAGTATTTAGTTTTCAAAATACTGTATCTTCACAAGAGATGTTAGCACACATGCAAAATCATGTGGAAAGTACTGGGAATTTAAAAATAATTACCCTCAAAGAAATTAAAAAAGAAATCACTCATTTAAAAACCAAAAAATTACCTGAACCTGATCAAGTAACTCCAAAAATGTTAAAAGGACTCCCTATAAAAGCTATTGTACTCCTTACTTACATATTTAATGGAATACTTCGTCTACACTACTGGCCTACTCAGCTAAAAGTGGCCGAAGTAATATTAATATCCAAACATGATAAAAATCGACACAATGTTTCTTGATACAGACTCTTATCTACTGTTTCCAAACTTCTTGAAAAACTTCTACTCCCCAGAATCAGTCCCTTCCTAGATGTTATTCCAAACCACCAGTTCGAGTTTCACCATTCCCATTCCACAATCCAACAGTGCCATCGGTTTGAACAAACAATAAACAAATCCATGAAAGACAAACAATATTGCACATCCGTACTTCTTGACATAAGCATGGCTTTTGATAGGGTGTGGCATGATGGTCTACTTTACAAAATTAAACAAGCCCTTCTATCTTATTATGAACTCTTTAAATCCCACTTAACTGATAGTCAATTCCGAACTAAAGTAAATGAAGAATTCTCAAAAAATTTTCCAATCAAGGCTGGAGTTCCACAGGGCAGTGTGTTGGGTCCCGTGCTTTACCTTCTGTACACATCAGATACACCTAATACTACAATCGCAACCTTCGCGGACGATACAATCATCCTTGCAAGCCATGAAGATCCAATAACTGCATCCCCATATGCGTAATCACATCTAAATCTTGTACAAGATTGGATAAACAAATGGCACATAAAAATCAATGAGAGTAAATCAACTCAAGTAACATTTACGCTAAAAAATGGCCATTGTCCACCAGTTAGCGTCAATAACATGCCTATACCTGCAGCACCTTCAGTACGTTATTTAGGAATACACATCGATCAAAAACTTACTTGGAAAGAGCATATCCTAAAGAAGAAGAAACAAATTGACTTACGATTTAAGGACCTAAATTGGCTGATTGGAAGGAAATCCCGCTTGTCGCTAGAAAATAAAATCTTGATTTATAAGGTAATAATCAGACCTATCTGGACTTACGGTATTGAGTTATGGGGATGCGCCAGTAAGTCAAACACAGATATTATCCAACGCTCACAATCCAACATCCTTAGAACGATTATTGGCGCACCATGGTACGTAACGAACAAAACGTTACACGATGACCTCAATATTCCGTTCGTCCAAACTGTTATACAAGAGCGTAGCGCAAATCATCATATCCGACTAGGATCTCACGTCAATCCACTCCTACAACCACTCCTACTACAACACGATGCCAGAATGCCAGAATGCAGAATTAAAATTAAAAAGGTGTTGGCCTATTAATCTCAAATGAGAAGTAGGTGAACTCCTAGCTGGAAGAGTTCCCATACCGCCAAGGACTGTTTAATTTTAAGGTCCGATGTTATCACATTAGCCCATAGAATCTTAATTTCTGATTGCTAATAAATAAAATATAAAAAAATAAAAAAAATTTTAAAGGTGATTGTCAATAGATTTTTACTCATGTGGTACATGCAGATACATTTGTCAAAATGCTTACTGAACTGACTTTGCCAGTAACATAACTAACACTAAAGATGGCATCAGTTCCTAGGTTCAGATAATTTCAAAATTAACAATAACATTAGTAACAAAATTAATATTTAGTTGTAATATTTTAACCAATAATATTTTAGTCTATTGATTTATATTTATTAAAATCTAATTGGATCTCATAAATCCATCGGAGTTGAATGAATTATACAAAAATACTGTAACAAAAATTATAATTTTTTGTTACGCTTTACGTTTATGAAAAACCTTCACTTCACTTAAAGGGGCAGTACATGTGAAATCTAATTGAGATTTTGGCCCAAAATATCTATTAACCTAAAATTTTAAGAGCACATATTTAATTTCAATTGCTAGCGGTTTTTTGCATCTCGGAGCGGTTTCTTTAGTTAATTTTCTTACTTCAAAAGATTTTTTATAAAAAATGGCGAGTTATCCAAAACAAAATAAAACTGAATGGGTTCGAGCATTTAGACCTAGTAAAAGAAAGTTTAAAGGCAATCAGTTTGCGGATAAAAATACTGAAAGCGAAGAAACTAGCAGTGTTAACGCAAGAAAAATCTCTAGCAACATGGTTATCGTTTGATTGAATTTTTTACTATTTTTACAGCACTATATAACAACTTAGTTGTTTGTCCAGAATGCAAACAAAAGGTATAGTTTAAAGAACTGGAAACAGGTCTAAGTTTTAAATTAGTTTTGCTCTGCCGATGTCGTTATCGTAATATCGATTTAGGACCATTTATTAAAAATGGATACGAAGTTAATCGTCGAATTGTGTTTGTCGCTTGCATCTTAGGTATAGGTCGAAAAAGCATTAATTTATTTTATAGTCTAAAAGACATCTGTAACGAAATAAGCGAGAGTGTATACAACAGCATCATCGAGCATTTATATTTATCGGCAGAAAAGTTCTTGATCGTCTTTGTATAAAAGCCGTGAAAGAAGAAAAAGACAAGAATGGAGATCATGGAAGACCCATCTCGGAACTAAAAGTGATGGTTTTTAGAAAAAGCGTGGATTTAAATCGCGATATGGAGTCAAAATGATTGACTATTATTCGGTGAAGTCGTTGATTCAGTAGTAAAAAGCAGTTGGTGTCAAGCACGTGCATTTTGAGAGAAAAAAAATACTCCAGCGTATCTAACTTGGTATGAAGATCATTATAAAAAAGTTCTATTAATCACAAAGAGTCTTCAGCCAAAATAGAAGTATCTGCGATCTCAGAGATGTTTCTAAGACCAGGGGAAAAGTAAGGAAAGCAGACGGAATCTTTTCTTAAATTTGTTAATCTATTTCTTGTTTTAAGTATTTTAATATTTTATTCACAGTTTTCTATTTCGATCGCACACGTTTGTTTTACTATTCTTTTAAGGCTTTATATCTTACTTTCTGTATATATTGCTAGTTTTATAAAATCCTCCATTTTGTGTTTTAATTGTGAATTTTCCTTTGCAAATAGTTTAATGCTAGGTATTAAGTTTTTTTGTTCTTTTTCAGAATTTTCATTTTATCTTCCATTTTTACTCATTTTTGTCGCAATTCTTTTATCACATTTTTCAATTTTTTAATGTGTTTTGTTACTCTTCTCCGAAATTCTTTGCAAACCCTTTAAATGACAAAAATTACTTTTAGTGCCCACAAATGTCTTGTTGTAGCCAATACGTAAAATAATTGGAAGTGCTGGTTATTACATAGCGAAAGTGACTAAGAAATGAAAATTTAGTGTACAAGAACAAAAAGTAGATCTAAAAGAATGCAAGATCGGAAATAAGCTATAGGTCTTAAAAAACTTAAAAAAACAATAAGTTGTACAATATCGACATTTAAGAGAGGAAGATTAGATACATTTTCTACGGTCACATCAGTCTAACTTTGAGCCAGGATTATTAATCTCAATGTTTAAATAATACAAACAGGTGTATTATATGTAAACACATATGCAATAAACTAATGTTTAATTTTGATAATTTGTAAGCGTTTGGCACTTCTGGCGATCAAGTGCAATTGTTAAACTGACCAACCCAATCGCTAGATCTACAGCTCAGTGAGTATTTCTGAATTACAATAAAAATAAAGAAGTATAACGTGGCTTCAAAAAATTACCTAAAAATATTATGATGAGAACGGTATGCTCCCATCTGACGGTGGATTAAAAAAATACTGAATACTTTATAATAATTGATAAAAGGTAAAACAAAACTGACATAATCCTTCTCCAACACAAATAAATTATAGAAAGTGATTTTTATAGCGTGCTTTATGCTGTTGGCCACGGATGTGTTGCTAAGTTACGATTAACTCTAATTTATAAAAACAACATTTTTTCATTTTAATGTTTAGTTTACTTACGAAGGATCTATTGTATAGCAAAAAGAAAAACATTTATTTGTTGTATTATTCAGCCTAATGTAGAAGCATGGCCTGTGAACTAAGAAGTTAAGGATCTCATATGTTTGCCTTTCTGCCCGGTCGTCGCGCACCATTTCTGGTGCGGGGCGAGGTGACGACTGTCATTGTTACCCCTTTCTCGAACGGCGCAGATACTCAATTATTTTCAGTGACGCTAGGTACCAGAGAGCTTCAAAAATGAAACCCGGTTCCATCCTCATTGTAGTCTGCGCCTCCACCGCTTGGTCCACTATGGCGTTATTTAGCCTAATACACAGATCGATATATGTGAATACGAAGCTAGTTAGCTGTTGCGTTATTTAAGAAAATAATGTTAACCGCTATTTCGATAATAAAATAAAATTCAAGCGTGATTCAGTGTGATTGCATGGTTGAGTCGTTTGGCTGTGGACAGACCCTAGTTTAATTCGGGGTTCAGGTGTCTGATGGGTACCCTTCTCAGCCACTAAAAATAATTAAGTAGCTGTCTTTACTTCAAAGAGCAATAATGCGGTCGTTTAAAGCGACGACCGGAGAATGAGGGCAAACGTATGAGAGCCTAAACCTCTCAATCCGCAAGACCTGCGCGCACGCTTGGTGTGAAGTGTTTGAAAATATATTATGAAATAAGGCGTATCATCACAAAAAAAAATATCAACGATGCGATGATTTAAGTGAAAGATACATCTTCGGTCACAACATTACACAGCGTTTATTTTAACAAAGTAAATTCACCCATTGTATTTGACACAATGACGATTTTTTTGGATATAATATTTTTAAGTTATTAGATAGAAGCTCATCAATAAAACATTAATTTCCTTGAAACTAACAACAATTTAAGTAAAGTGTGTCAGATAAGATGCAGTTTTAATTTATTAAAATAAATAATATATTTCATTTCCATCAATTGAAAAAAAAATTTTATTTCAACATTTTTACTAATTTGTACAAAATCTGTTTATCTAAAATTGTTAGTTTATTAGATCAAAATTTATTAGACAGAATTAAAATACCCTAAATATTTGCCACAACAAAATTCATTAGAGAGAAATATGATTGTCAATGTTTATTTTAATAGAATGGAATTTGGAGTAATATAAAGCTTTGTCAAAAAAAATTAAATTAATAATAAGATAGGCCTCATTTCTTACTCCTACTCTTACTTTTACATAGTGTCAGCGAATAAGTATTAAAATTATTTTGCAGGAAACCCCCAGTTTTAGTAAATTTTAATTTTTAGTTAATGAAAATAAAATTTTACGTTTAGTGTTTATTTTTAATTATCATTTAACTGCAACAATTTATAATTTATTAAACTGTGGTTATATTTACATTTGCAATATCGATACATAAATATCGTGTGCTTAAATTTGGGATACGCCTAAGTTGTACAAACATTTTCATCGATCAATTTATTAAACTTTTCAACAGATAAACCACGTTACAAAGTCAACAAACCCGGTAACCTTTTTAGACACAAATGGAATTAAATATAACTTTGTCAATTAAAAGCACGTCGAAAGCAGAAGCATGCGAACGGAGGAATTCCCTGCGTTAGTAATAGATCCACGATGGATTTAAGCGACCTTTCCGAGAAATATCCGATAAACAAGTAAGAAGCAGATGTTTTCTTGTGCCAGTATATTCTACACATTTAGTTAATTAACAGGACGCCAAAATTATAAAGTATTATACATGTTTAACACACTTATATTTACTTCTCTTTATAATATTGCAACTAGTTTTAAGACAATAAATATTTTAAAAGAAATCTAGTTATTTTTGTATGTGAGTTATGTCCCACTTATTCAATACCTCCTATTATTGAAAAGAAGATGTCATAGAGATATCGCCGTTCGACCCTAATTTCCCCAGTGAGTACTTTATATATTTTATGTGACCGTCCAGCTGATATATTGTTACTATAACAGCATATTTGATATATTTTGAAGTTGCAATTTTCATTATTTTAATTTAATTTAAAACACAAACGACATATTATTCCAATTTCTTTTTTTTAAATATAGTTTATTGCCAGACCAACAAATATTTTGTTATATATAGCAGTGATAATGTACTATAGTACAATAACTAAACTATGATATACTGAGACTAATTAGCAGTTTCTTAAGGTTACAAATAATAACAGTAACAGTAAATAATAGTGATTGTAGCAATTGGTTTTACTCGGGGTTTGGCTGAACGATATCCTGCGATAATTTGCGTTTCAGTCTAATGTGAATGTTGGGTTGAAATATGTTGTAGTGCATCATCACCACTGCTCGCACTGGAGTTGGTAAGAAACTTTTTGGTACATTTTTTGAAGAATTCTTCCATGTATAAGACGCCAAGCTCATGATGTAGTTGGGCATTACGAATATACCAGGATGCATTGATTGCTATTCTTAACACCTTGCTTTGGAGTCTCTGTAGTTTTTCAATATTGCTTTTGGAGGTGTTGCGCCATACGGGAGATGCATATAACGCTAAGGGTCGTATCAGGCTTTTGTACAGTAGTACTGTGCATTCTATTTTTGGCGTTGATTTACGATTTATTAATGGATTCAGCTGTCTTAACTGGTATAGCATTGCGTCGGTTTGTAGTTGACATGGTATTTCCAACTGAGCCGTGTGTCAAGATAAACTCCTAGGTATTTCACGGTGGAGGCTCTCGGGTTCCAAAGTATTGTGCTGTTGTTGACGAATATATTTGGGAGATTGTTGATTTGTCGCAGCGTAAATGTCTTGGCTTAGCACTTGTCGGCGTTAATTGTCAGATTCCATTGCTCGAGACAGGAAGTAACTCTGTTTGTTGTTTGTTGTAATGCCGTCAGAGCCTGCTCGAGTTTGGGTGCTTGAGTAAAGATGGCCGTGTCGTCGGCGAATGATTATTTGTGCATGTTTCCATGCTTAGGGAAAATAGCCCTGTCTCATGCAGGCGTTAAAGGTTGTGCTTAGGTAGGCAAGTGCTTTGACAGTTAAGTGTTGGGGGATGGTGTTTGTGATGAGGTCGTGACCTGGAGTTTTTTTTTGGGTAAGATGGTGATTATGCTTTTAAGTCCGTTGGGAGAAGTTGGATTAATGCGATCTGGTATTGGTACATTGCTTTTAATGTCTCTGATTAAGTGCCTAAAGTGGGTTGGCGTGCAGGTGATTGTTGATGTGAATGTGCTTTGTAGGTTATGAGCAAACGCAGCGATTTTTTCGGCATGTGAGCTATATTGTTCGGTATAGGATTCGGTAGTAAATGTGGGAAGTTCGGCTCTTTGATGAAGTATGTTTCTTGTTGTTCTCCACAATCCCATGTCTCCTGGGCTGCGATCAGCAATCTCTTGTTTGTAAGAGTTGATTCTCAGGATACCGAGCTTCCTTTTGATTAAATGAGAGATATTATTCAGTTGATTTTTTGTTATGGGATTTCTTGTCCTCTGCCATTTGTCGAAGTTAGCTTTTGGTTTTTATTAAGTCAGTTATGTGCCTAGGGGGATAATTGTAATCCTTTGGTAAGGCCCTTTTTGGTGGTGTGCATGCTTGCTTTACGCTGATTTTGTATCGATTTGGTAATGTGACTTACCATCAAATCTATGTCCTGAGAAGTTTGGAGATCTGGCAAGTGGTGAAGATTATTGTCTAGTGTATTTCTAAATTGAACTCAGTCTATATATTCATTAATGAGTTTAGAGTTCGGTTGTTTAATGGATAGAGTATTATCAAAGGATACGAGCACAGGAAGATGGCCTGAATTCAATTCTGTAATGACGTTTTGAAATATTCGTTTGTCAAGTTTTTTTGGAGCACGATGTCGAGGATATCGGGCTGATAATAGGTATATTCGTCGGGTGTCATGACTTGGAATGTGTTGGATATTGCAATATTTTCCAGTTTAATGCACTCTGGATTCGTTGCTCTGCATCCCCATAAGGTGTTTTTGGCGTTTATGTCACCTATGACTAGTAGTGGACCATTGATATCGAATATATATATATATATATATATATATATATATATATATATATATATATATATATATATATTCTTGGTGTAAATTTTTGTTGGGTTGTCGGTAAGGAGACATTATTGTTATGTGATTCTGGTCATTTAGCGTAACTTTTATTGCGGTTGTTTCAATTTTTAGGTCTTTAATTTCGGGTAGTCGTGTGTGTACGTACTTTGTTCTGATAAAGATCACCATTCCTCCTGCAGCTACTGTTATCCGATCATTACGGTAGGTGTAGTATCCTGGAAGATGAGTCTCTGTTATATAGGCGATGTCTACATTATATCGAGCCAGGATGAGTAATGAGCGCTAAGTTTTAATTCCGTTCGCATTCCAATTGAGGATTGTTAAGTTTTGCAAGACGTTTGTGCGTTTAGGATCCATTAAGGAGCAAAGGCAACGTGGTGCTTGTAATGAAAGATTTAATTTGGGGTAAGTACAGAATTAATAGATCAAAAAGTAGTTCTATGAGGTTACTTGGGTAAGGTTGTTGAGTTTTTAGAAGTAATTACGTTGTTGTTTAAGTATTTCAGCGTACGTCTGAGCGTCGTTCACGTTGGTTTATCTACTGAGGGGTCTTCTGGTAGTTCCTGTTTGTGTTCTAGTTCGCTGGTTTAGGAGTTCAATATGATGTGAGCATCCGCGGTAGTTAGCACTATAGCCCCCTCAGCAGTTCGCGCATTTGGATGGATCGTTGGTATTTTTTTTGCATTCAGTGTGGTGATGGATGCCTGCGCATTTCACGCATGCTGATTCCAGTCTGCAATAATTTTTTGTGTCCATATTTTTCGATTTTTTCCTGACTTCTACTGTTACAATTGAGTAAAAGATTAAGGTAAGAGAGA
This sequence comes from Sinelater perroti, assembly GCA_036346155.1. Taxonomy (NCBI): domain Eukaryota; kingdom Metazoa; phylum Arthropoda; class Insecta; order Coleoptera; family Elateridae; genus Sinelater; species Sinelater perroti. Next base: position 4,601,305 of record JARFIY010000276.1, read on the forward strand.
AAATACACTTAGTTTGTTCATTTTTAATGAGATTCACTGCGCAAACAGGTAGCGAAGTTTTGTCTTTCAGGTATAGGCAAGTGACTTTTTATGATTGGCAAGATTTTGCTTAGTTCATCTTTTATTTCTTCGTCTGTGAGAGAAAGAAAACAATGCCGCTTTTGACGATTGAGGCGATAAAGGAGAATTCGCAGAAGGAGCTGAACGCGATTCCAAATCGGCTTATGAAAAGTGTTTTGAAGATTGGACGAAGCGTTAGAATATGTGTATTGCTTTCGATGAAGATTACTTTGAAGGGAATAAAATTAATATCCAGAAATAATTGAATCGTTTTCATTTTAATGACAAATTCCGGGTACTTTTGATCAGAAGGTATCACTTCGGCACATATTCGTTTAATTTAACTGATGACGGCTCTAATAATAGCCAATTTCTAGTCCAAAATCAAATTTTTTTATTTATAAGTCAATATTTTGAAATCTAACTTGCAATAGACAATGAATTCAATAATCTTTTGGGACTACAAAATAATCGAAACTAATAGGTATATAAATAAGTTCTCAGCTTTTTTCTGCAAAATTAAAGTTTTATTTAAAAACAAACAAACAAAGCTTAAGTATCAAAGTATTCTCCGTTGTCATCGATGACCTTATGCCATCTTTCGGGTAGCTTGCGAATTCCCTGGTGACAGATAAAGTTATCGGTGCATTTTCGGACTTCTTCTGCTGTTTTGAAGTGCGTATCAGCCAAATGATGCTGTAACGACCGGAATAAATGATAATCGGAAGGGGCCCTGTCTGGGCTATACGCCGCATGTGGGAGAAGTTCCCAGTCTAACGCGTCTGCAGCTCATCCATGTCAAATGTTTGAGGGCGTCCAGCGCGTGGTTGATCTTCAAGACTAAACTCTCCTCCGCGAAATCTTTCATACCACTTTTTGCACGTTGCATGACTTACAACATTCTCACCATATGCAGCACAAATCATTTCGGTGGCTTCAGCAGCGTTTTTCTTAAGATGAAAGGCGAAGTGGGTAGAAAATCGAATATGCTCTTTTGTGATTGCCATCGTGAACACAGCTAATTATTGAAGTTATGTGCATCAAACGCCAAATCGCATGATGTTTCGAAAGACCAAATGTCATTGCTTTAAAACCGCAAGAGGGCGGACTAATGCGTTACATGTAAACGGTGATTTGCGTCCTGTGAAATCTAAAGCTGAGAACTTATTTATACATCTATTAAAAGTTGCATAAAATTTCATTAACATTTAAGCTCTTAAAGAACAGCTTACCATTTTTAAGAATTATACTAGTGTTAACAAGATGTCTAAAATGTATTCTGTGTAGTGTTTTCTTAATTTAAAATTTAAAATAAGCGGACATTCCTTTAAAGAGTAACAAGGCACGTTATTAAAAATAAAGGTTGTATAACATTCACAAAGGATTCCACTCTTAAATGCCGCTTCTTTAGTAATGGATGCTGTAATTTGCACATTTTTACCGTAATTTTGTATAGCAAGAAACTTTCCCTTTCAGGAAATAAGGAAATTTCTCGAAAATTTCTTTTCACGTAGCATTCAGTAATGGTTCTACTAGGACTAAAGGTTCTACTGTAATTACCTACTTTTTTATATTTGAAGTAACATTTTTACTAAAAAGTTTATAATGTTGTGTACTTTAAGTTATCCATTTGCTTGGTGCGGTGAACTTATCGGCACTGCAACCTCAAGGGCTTATTGTGCCTACTAACATGCAACTTAAGACTGAAACTCGTCTGAGCGCTGGGTTCCCGGATAGCGGAGCATTCACCCTTGATCAGCCGCTTACACTGACCCATATGTTATTCATAGGCAAACGTAAGTTTTTCTTACCTGTAAGAAAAAATAACATTATAATTGGATTTAATTTACGTTAAAAAGGGTTTAAAATACCTGGTGATTACACAGGACGATACAATACTATATGTTAGCCGTTTTAGCAGAATTAACATAAATGCTAAACTGCTGTAAGGATCTTTATATCTGCAATACTAATTGAAAAGAAACACAAGCGACTTTTAATGCTTTCTTTCAACTTGTGGTTTATTATAAAACAGTGATCTACATTTATAAGACAAACCACCACACTGAAGCTGTTTATAGAAGATCTTTACGCAAAATTTTTTATTTACTATTCCACTATATCGCAATTTATTATTAAACTAGCCGGCTCTTGTTGCCTTCGGCTCCCCTTCCCCGTCTAGCCCTGCAAGAATGCGTTTCCATTTAAGAAAGTACACCCCTTAATAACATGAACCCACAATTAATAAATTTCCTGAAGCACGGGTTCTCTAATTTTAACTAAATTATTCCTTCCAAATATATTTAATAAGTATATAGATAAAGAATATAACTTTGTTTAAAGCAATTAAATAATTATAAGAAAGAAGGGATGACCTATCACGACTTAGAAAGTTACAACAATCCCAGATAGTGTCATCTATTTCTTTTTGAAAGTAAACAGCGTCAAAAAATTAGCGGCCGAGATTTTCCGATAAGGCTGATTTTTGACGTCTGAAATTGACTTATGGTTCTTAGTTCAATACTGTAAACGTTATGTCTCTATCTATCTATTGCAGATCAAAAATTATAAGGCGTGACAAATGTCAGAAACGACAAATGCCAGAAATGACAGAAACAAAAGCTTAACTTTTGACCCTCACTTTAGCCCCTGTAAGGGGTCAGATTAAAAATTCTCGAAACACGAGTCCTTTCAATTTCACCGAAGATCTTTTCTGCCAAGATTCACTTTTCTAACTCGAGTAGTTTTCAAAAAAGCTTAAAACTTTGGACTCCTGCAAGACCCTCCTGCGGGGACGAATTTCGAAAAATCCTTTCTTAGTACATCCTTGCGTCGTAGAGAGAATGAAACCTTAAAGTTTCAAGGTTCTAGGTTCGGAGGTTTAGGCTGAGCGTTGATGAATCAGTCAGTCAGTTAGTCAGTGAGTGAAGGTTTTTTATACATTTTCCATATGTAACCCATAACCCAACAATAATGACACCCCATTTTGCAATGAACCCAAATACAACCCTACATATGCCGGCAATGCAAACCAACGAAAGTAATCGATATAACAGAACAGGCAATCACACACTAACAGATACAGATATGAACGACGAAGAGGAATCGATTGCAGATGATGCAGCTACTGACAAAGACAAAAGCAGTCCGTCCACCTCAAAACACGAATGGCAGACGGTTAAAAAAAGAAAAAGGAATTCAACCACAGGGAATCCCAATTTAAAGCAACCTAACCAATTGACTACATCTAACAGATAGGGAATTCTTAAACAAACGAAAAACAATAACAATAATGACAGTCATCAAACCAAAACTGTAAAACCTCCTCCAATATTTATCCATGGAGTAACTGATTATGACAAAATTATTGAAAATATCACTAAAACCAGAAAGAACAATATTATACGTCAGCAACATCAAATAATACGATCAAAATCAATACTTTTACCACTGATTTCTACAGAAAGCTGTCAAGGCATCTAAAAGAGGAAAATATAATATACCACACTTTTCAATTAAAAGAAGAAAGAGCTTACAGAGTTGCTATTCGGAACCTGCATCATTCTGTAACAGTAGAAATCATAAAGAATGAGCTAGCTAAACAAGATTATAAAGTGCGCAATATGATAAATATGGGGCATAGGGTAATCAAACAACCTCTCCCCCTATTCATGATTGACTTTAAACCAAATGAAAACAATAAAAAAAATATTTGATGTAATGTACATCGGGAATATAGTTATATCGGTAGAACCTCCTAAAAAGAAGAACATTATCCCTCAATGCCTAAGATGCCAAGACTATGGGCATACAAGGTCTTACTGCAATAAACCTTTTGTCTGTGTAAAATGTGGCAATGGACACAAAACGACAATTTGTACAAAAGACCGCAGTACCCCAGCTAAGTACGCCCTATGTGGGGAAGATCATCCTGCCAATTATAAAGGCTGTACAGTTTACCAAGACCTTTGAAGATTCAGAAACGCACCATTTAGAGGAATAGCAAATACACCTCACATCCAACGAGCCCCCCCTAACCTAAATAAATTCCCTCCTCTTCGTAACCAAGCTAATACCTACAATGGTGAAACACAAAGACTTACACAAAACCTAGTTAACAATCGTCAAGCATGGGTCAGAAGAAGCAGCAATCTCCTAACTCAAAACCAACAGTAACTTAACACCAACGAAGTACTTACAAATTTCTTCAATGAGTTCAAAAATATGTTTTTCCAACTAATAAGTCAGAATAGCATGATACTTAACATGTTTTCCACAGTGATTAATAAAATAGCGTAAAAATGGCTACTTCACTGCGCATCACTTTGTGGAAATACTACTTATATCAGAAACTCACGCAACAAGTAGGACAGTGATTAAAATACCGTATTATACTGTATATTATGCTAATCACCCTGATGGGGCGGCTCGTGGCGGATCAGCTGTGATAAAAATACGATTATCCATCATGAAATACAGTCTTATCTAACCGAAAAAATAAAAGGTGCAGCCATTAAAGTTAAAGCCTTTCCCTACTCATTTGTTATATCAGCCGTGTACAGCCCGCCAAGACATGCTATTTCGTCTGATGAATATGAAAATTCTTAGGCAACAAATTTATAGCAGGAGGGGACTGGAATGCAAAAAATACAGCTTGGGGCTCTAGACTTATCAACCCTAAAGGACGCAACTTACTAAGAACAATTCAGAGAAACTGTTATGATTATCTATCAACCGGAAAACCTATCTATTGGCCTAGTGATCCACGAAAACTTCCGGATTTATTAGATTTTGCAATACTCAATCGAATAGCTAATGTATATACTAAAGCGGAATCTAACTACGACCTCTCCACTGACCACTCTTCAGTCATTATTACTGTCAGTACAACAATAATCGCAAAAGAAATGCCTGCTAGATTGTGTAATAAAAATACGAATTGGGATCAATTTCAGAACCTGTTAGAGGAAAACATTAACATAACCATTATAATTAAAGATAATCAAGATCTGGATGAAGTAGTCCATCATCTAACGACAATGATCCAGTCAGCCGTCTGGCCACACCAACTATTGAAAACCTCAATCCTAAAGCTGATAATATTCCCCGCCATATACGAAACCTAATCACTGAGAAACAAAGAGCTCGGAAAAAATGGCAAGTAACAAGGAACAGGCAAGATAAAACAATCTACAGTAGGCTTACTCATCAACTACATAATACCCGTATAGAAGCACGCAATGAAACATTTAAAGAATACATTACAAAACTATCTTCTAACGATCATACAATCTGGAAAGCAACTAAAAAATTTTAGAGGCCAATACTAGCAATACCATCTATCAGAAAACCTAATGACACATGGGTCAGAACAGATAAAGATAAAGCGGATACATTCGCAGAATATCTCGATAACGTATTTACACCCCAAACCCACATGATAACAATGGCGACACAGAAGTTCAAGATTTCCTGACTGCTCCATGCCAGCTGGCTATGATATGATCAGAGGAGAAGTTCTGCAGCATCTTCGAAGGAAAGCACTGGTTCTTCTTACCACCATATTTAATAGTATAATAAGGTTAAACTACTTTCCAGTACTATGGAAATATGCTTGGATTACTATGATTGCAAAGCCTGGCAAACCACCTAACCACCCATCTTCCTATAGACCTATAAGCCTTTTACCCTTAATGTCTAAGATTTTTGAAAAACTCCTACTGAAAAGAATAAAAGAAACAGTAAATCTCAACCAGATAATCTCATGCTATCAGTTCGATATACTAATGCCACTGAATCGTCAATCAAATAATAGAAAGCCTTGAAACCAAAAAGTTAACTACAGCTGCCTTCCTAGATATAAAGCAAGCTTTCGACAAGGTCTGGCACACAGACTTGCTTTACAAGATAAAATTACACTTCCCAAATCCGATCTATCTAGTTACAAAATCCTACCTCGTCGAGAGATCCTTCCAAGTCGTGATAAATGGCTCAACCTCTGACTATCACCAAATCCAAGCAGGAGTGCCACAAGTTAGTGTTTTGGGTCCTTTACTCTACCTGATCTATTCATATAATACGCCAACCACGCAGGACACTTCTATTGCTATGTTTTCCGATGATGTAGCCATATTATCAACCAGTGACAAGCCCGCAGTATCTGCAGCTCACTTACAGCATTACTTAAACCTACTGCAAGATTGGACTCGCAAGTGGAGAATAACAGTAACCTTCACTACTAGACGACTTGAATGCCCTCAAACTACTTTCAACAACATTACAATTCCAATCAAGTCTGAAATCAAATACCTAGGAATGCGCCTTGATGCAAAACTTAACTGGAGCATGCACATCAAAAATAAGAAAAAACAAATAGGCTTAAAGGTGAAGCAAATGTACTGGTTAATCGGAAGACGTTCGCAGCTATTGCTATCAAATAAATTATTACTTTATAAGACAATCATAAAGCCCATTTGGACTTATGGAGTTGAACTTTGGGGCTGCGCGAAAGCATCTCATATGAAAATACTCCATAGGGTTCAGTCTAAAACCCTTCGCATAATGACTGATGCACCATGGTATATAAATAACAAGACCATTCATAATGACTTGAAGATCCCATATGTACCATCCGAAATTCAGAGACTTGCTAAAGCATACACCCACAAGTTACCAGGACATGAAAACCACCTCATAGGACGCCTCGTAAACCAGCCAGCCGTTGTAAAAAGGCTCAAGCGTAACTGGCTACAAGACCTAATTCCCTAAGCGATTTATAATAGTATATTCTCCCTAGGTTGATGGCAATGGCTTAATCCTAGATCATGACATGTATTTATATATAAGATCAAATTTACTTATTACTCAATTTGTATAACATGAGTAGATTGTAAATATGCAAATACAAATTTAAAAAAAAATTATGTGTGAATGTATATAAATATTTTATTTGTTTTGTTTAAAAAATAATTTTTTCTAATTTTTGGTAACGTCCCAAACTTGCAAAATTTTGAGGAAAGGCGTTTAAAAAATTATCATCTTAGGACGCTAAAAATCTTATTCAAGCCTTGATAATCTTGCGTAATATTTTGCTGAACCGTACGTTTATTTTTAAGCATTCTACTTAACAGTAAATCCTAATTTTTTTATTAAACTTGTAAAAAGCATTAGAGGAACAGTGTATAAAGTTCAGTAGTTAATTCATTGATATTTATGGTACAATCAGCACCTATACTGAAGATTTATTTATACATACGGATAAAAGTCTCAGAGAATTAAAATATAAAAGTTAAGAGGGTACTAGGTCTGTGATAAATCCGGAGACTTAATAAGTGCTCTAAAGGATAATAAAATAGAGAAAAACGAGAGATTTTATAACTTACGGAAGACTAGTGCAGTGTTAAAATCTAGCAACTAAACATTAAAACGTATAGATTTGTCCACATTGATATCACTGCTACAACTAAACTTTAATTAGTGGAGGGCTGTTTAGGATGCTACCACGGCTACTGTTGAAAAACAAAAGTCTTAGTTTTAGAACCAAATATATACAAATTTTATTAGATTCACAGACCGCGGCTTTAGTAAAGAATATGGGGTTCATTAAATGAACATTGCCATATCTATTATCTCTTACCAAGCACTGATATAGATAGATACCCTACACATAACGCTTAATGCTCTAAAATTAAGTATGAAAAGGCGCATAAAGAGCATTATTTTTAGTGATGACTTTAATGCCAATGCGCCAGAATGGACCGGAGAAACCAAAGGTAAAAGAGGAGCTATTTTCAGCAAATAGATAGTACAACAGACGATGGCGTTGGTAAACTGTACAAAAATTCTAGCAAAGTAAAATTTTAACAAACATAAAAACATTCTATTTAAACTGATATAAAACAATAAAGCTTTTAAGGAACACCAATTAAAGCATAAAACAGACCAAATCTACAAAAAATTAAGTACATCTAACATGGACATTGAACGAATGGGCCGGTACTATAGACCCAACAGTTACATTGGACTTTGATATGTGAGACAAATACGTTACTCTAAGTGCACAAAAGGAGAAATCAGTCTATCGGTGGTCAGCTAAAAAGGCGACAGTCAAAAAAGAATAACTGCGTGTTTAATTCATTTGGATGGAGTAAATAGTAGGCATACATCTAAAAGTTGCAAGTATAATAGTGCATTGCGATTATGCTGACGAAAGAAAACATTATAAATAGATCAGAAAGACAAAAACAAAAGTTGTGACGGAAAAAATACAAATATTTTGGTAATTCTGTATCACCACGAGACGCTTTACACAAGCGTAGCACAGGAACGAAAGTAAACACATCTTTGTTTGCAGAAAAAGGTCTAAGTTTTGTATTGGACAGATTACGATTATCAGAGATAGCTAAAGAGGTAGTGCCGGTTTGTAGATAATTATTTTTGACTGCATTTCCCTAGAAGATAACAGCAGGTCAGATTGATAGTCCTAAGAAGCCTTAAGCAAGATACCAAAAAGTACCAATCAATAAGTAAAAGAGCCAATGAGAATGGTGGGTCAAAAGCTTGTAGCGCTGAAATAATGAAGAGTATTCGCATAAATGGTGCCGAATTTTAATAAATCAGTGAAATTTTCATAAAGGTGGTCATATTTAACAGACTTGTATGATAATTACATATGAAATATGATGTTAGGCATTTGTCCACCCGCACCGAGTTTGCATGCATTTCTGCGTTCCTCAAAATTACTAAAAACTCTCTTGCAGTGGTATGGCTTGATGCCCTCCAATTAGGAGTATGATTTCCGTCTTTATTTCCAGAATTGTGCGTGATTTATTAGCGTACACCTTTGCTTTAACAAACTCACATAAGAAGAGATCACAGGCAACCTTCTCACTTTAAAGTGTGACAGGTTGCTCCATTCTGCTGAAACCATGTTTTAAAAAGTATGCTATAACCGATTGGATGTCATGTTGCTCTATTGTAAACTATTTCATGACGAAAAAAACTCAAACTGGCTGACCACAACCAATGCTTAATTAATCGGAGTGATAAGAACAAGCCTACCAACTTCAAAGCAAAGAAAATGCCGCCCGATTCAAATTTGGAGTCTTTATCGAACACTCTTTATATGTGCAGTTCTTGGGTTGTGGAATTCAATGAAGAGGTTTTATTATAATACAATGTGTACCACCAGGTGTCTCACAAAGATTTTGATATTTTAATATAATACTCCGCATATAAATATACACTAGTAAAATATCTTTAATTTGTAGAACATGCTAATTATTTTTATTTCTTCTGGTCTGAGCATAAGAGTTGTCGTATGTCTTAACGGATGGTCTTTAAATGACGGTTTTCCAATTACTTTTAATATTATACAGTAAAATCACGCACAGTCGCTGTGCTGTAAAAATTTGAGTTTAACATTCAGCCCGATGTCTAGTGTAATCTATTCACTTTTCAAGTCCAATTGTCATTCGAGCGCAATAAAAAACTTTTATATCAAAGGATCCCGTTTTCGCAGTCTTTTCATAAATTGAAATTCTGCTACCTCGGTCTTCCAGCGGCGGTGCAATAAAGGATTCCAGTTAATAATGGCTCTGCATATTGCTGTAAAATTGTCTAGATAGCGTGTAACCTAAGAAAAATGCTTTTTAAATATTCTACTGCACTGGGAATACTATAAATCTAAACTTGGTAAGTACTAAAAGCTATTTAAAAACTCCTGAATAGTTAAAATAATGCAATTTACTAATGAAATATGTGCAAAAATCTTACAGCAAACTTTTGACGCGTTTAAGGGTCTTTTTATAATAGTTTCTTAAAAATTTTAATTAAAGTTAATAAATCAGTCGAATTTTCATAAAGGTGGTCATATTTAACAGACTTGTATGAGTAATATCTCTTAATTACATATGAAATATGATGTTAGGCATTTGTCCACCCGCACCGAGTCTGCATGCATTTATGCGTTCCTCAAAATTACTAAAAACTCTCTTGCAGTGGTATGGCTTGATGCCCTCCAATTAGGCGTATGATTTCCGTCTAAAGTATGTGACTATTTTTAAAACTTTGCAAAAAAGATACATCCGTATCTACAGAACAAAGAGTAAGAATATATAACAGTGGTTCTAAAATCAATGAATAGATTTTAATGGAATAAGTGTAGCTCAATTAAAATTTAGTTGTATGCTAAACATCAACAAAGTTTTATTTAAATATAAATTTAGGATTATAACAAAAACAGTGCAACTGAGTCTTATTGTAAATACCTTATTTGAATAAAACTTAACCTAAGTAGTTAACAAGAGGTAAAAGAACAAATAGAATAAAATCATTACAACTGATTCTGTATAAAGCTGTCTTAGTTTTCCAAACGATTTAAGAGTAGCAGAAATGCCAATAAGACAAATGACAGTATACTTATTTTTCTCAGTTGTAAGCATAACTGCTACTTAAAGGACAAGTAAAAATAAAAGGTCGTTAATAAAGCATATGTTGTTTATTATAGATATGCTGTTAGAAGTGAAGCATGTGCCAATACGCTTCACTAATAAAAACTGAGAAATTCTACCGCTATAATGTTACCATATAGTTGATTAAAAAAACAAAAAGGGCACACTTACTGTTATAGAACTACATGCTCCAGAAGAAGAAAAGCACTCTGAAACCCAAACATTCTACAAAATTCTACAAAAAGCATAAATAAAGTACAACTAAGTAACTACATGATACTAACAGGAGATTCAAATGCAATACATAGTCGGCCTATACGGGGAAAAAACAATAAACAATAACAAAATTGAATTATGACAGTTTGCGACATATAATAATCTAAAAATAACAAACACGTTTTCTACAAAAAAAAAGACAACAAATATTCATGATGAGCAAGTGGTTTTAGAAGCCTAATCATAGTGAATAATAAGCTAGCCTTGTTAGTTACGGATACACATATACACAGAGACAACGACATAAGCTCTGACCATGACTTAGTGATAAGCAAAATAACCATCCCAAAACCATGGGTAAAATCAAAAACAAAACATGAAAAGAAAATTACAGAAGAAACATATAAAACACGCCTACTGCAAAATGACAGCATTAAACATTTATACCAAACATGTTTAGAAACTACCTATCCAAAGAAGAAACAAAAGAAAATATAGCTGAAGAATGGAAAATTATAAAAACAATTATACACAAAGCAACAACAGAAACCTTACAGACAAGACAGAAAAATTACAGGAGAAAAGGGCCCAAGATATGGAATAAAAAACTACAACAATTAATAGATAACAAACGCAGAGCATACCAACAATACCTAACATCAAGAACAGAACAGAACAAACAGCACTACAAAAAACAAAGTGCAGAAGCCAAAAGAACTATAAAAAAAAGCCTTTCTAATAGCTGGGATAGTTATATAACACGTATAAAAGAAGGCATATGTGGACAAAAATCGACATATAAAATTATAAACACCTTAACAAAAAAGAACGTTAAATACTATAGAAATTGAAAAGTGAGAACAACATTACAAGGAATTGTGGTACAATTCGGAAGAACAAGAAGACAAAGCTAATAATAGCAAAGATATAAATTTACAAGAGACGAATTTAACCGTAGACGATACAACTATACAAAAATTGGAAAATGCAATAAAGACGTTAAAAAATAGGAAAGCCACAGGAGCTGCTAGGATTAATACTAAACTATTTAAACACGGAGGCATGTTTCTAAAATTAAGATTACTACACTTCCTTAATAGGTGCTACATGAATAGTATTACATCGCATTTTACAATAAAGGCGTACCACTTTGAGTTTTAATAAGTAGGCATTTTTAGAAGCCACATTTTGTTAGTTGCGTTGTGAGCTTCTAGCTCGAACGATGGAAACAGTCCAGGTAATCTAGATGGTCCAGTGCTCGGACAAAATCATGTGGGCCTTCGGCCCCGAAGGCAGTTGACCACATATATGAGGCGGACTGTCTAGACATTAGAGTTCTTTTGATCTGGTTGGTTATTTAACAATGGAAATAGTTCCGATACTTCAGGTGGCCTGCCTGTCAGAGTCATGGGCTGGGTCTTTGGTTTCGACATGGCCGCACATGGGTGACGCTCACTCTGGACTTGGGAATAGTTTTAATAGCGTTCCTAGGTATTGAGGTAGCATTTTACAGAACAAGAGATACTTTTAGCTTGGACGCGAGTGCGCGTAGATAGAGTGGCCAAAGAATATTTTTTTTATCGATAAGATGCGCACTATAAATTTAATGTAATGCACAAAATGGTTGGCGAATTGCACATTTATTTTAACAAATTTTATGCTCTGTGGAATTTTGCACTAAATATAATAGCCATAGTTTTATAGATGTGATTTCTCCAACTAAAAATTACGGTATTAGTAGGCATGCAAAGGGTTTTCCAATAAAAATAATAAGATTTTAAAATAAAATAAAAACTATTTCAGATACAACCAAACTTTTTCTATTATTTTGAAGCATAGTCTATTATCTTATGTTTTTGAATAATACATCATTTAAGTAATTCGATAAACCCAATTTTCGATGACTTTGTGTTATAACTCGGATCTACTGTCACAAATGCAGCGTTCGATGTTCAATCTTAATACATTAAGGATTCATAATTTGTTTGAATAGACTATAGATTTCAAAATATAATCTAAAGGAATTAAATCACAACTTTTTTTCGAGGCCCGCCTGGCAGCGCCGTCGCCCGGCCGTCTTCATTCCCGCCTGGTCACCGCCTCCGACACCAGCGCTGCTCATCTGTCTGACCCGGCTGCCCAATCCGGCGCCACTTTAGTAAGCTTAGTATTAGTGTTTCCGTTAAGGCCCTTTTCAGTTCGAATTTTATTTTAAGACTGCAAGGATCGTCGCATGCCGCTCCGTTATCACCCAAGCCAAGCGTCCACGACGACGATATATGCGGAGGTCAACCACAATAATTTTCAAATAAGTTTTTACTTGTAAAACTAATAAGATTTATCAAGAATTACTACAAGATGCAAGGGAACAGCGATGGTTATGCTGTTAACCCGAGCACTTCCTATTATAATATTCCGCAAATTGGCTTCCACGCACAGCCGCATCAATTACAACTCACGACCATGCAACCTCCACCGCGGGGCTTCATAAATACACATCAACAAATGTACCAAACACAATATAACCCACAAAATTCTACTTACATACAGACGCAACCACGGCAATTACAAGACTATCAACAGCAAGCAACAAACTCACAGCAATCACTACACCTCAAATACCAATGTATATGAAGCCAACAATAACATATAACAATACTCTGCAACCTTAAACGCAAATGCAAAATCAACCGTATGTTAACTTCTGTCAATTTTATGCTGATTTTCCGCAACTCTCATCATCACAAATGCAACCGTATAATGCGGAACCGATTCCTGGCTATTTGGGAAGGCACCATGCAATCCCGACAGTTCAAATAGACTATAACCAAACTTTAACAAATACCAATGTAGAAAACAATAAGGAGGACAGCATGTCAACTGCAAGCGACGTTTATCAAATAACAAAGCTGAACGACTTTCAAGTAATTAGACATAGCAAGAAACGAAAAGCTGCAAATAGTAGTGTATCTATGCAGAAGGCTAAACAGTCAAACCTAGGCATCCCAATATCAAATACATTTCAACCACTAGCAAACCTTTCTGATACCAACTCTAATAAGCCTATCGACAGTAATACTCTTACCAATAGGAACAAAACACAAATTCCACCATTTATACTTCATTATGTTGAAGCTATAAATCCATTGATCAAATTAATAGAAGACGACATTCTTAAAGCAAACTACTGCTATCAACTTTTACAGGGGAATAAGTTGAAATTACAAATAAATAATGTAGAGGATTACAAAAAGATCAGAAACGTTCTAGATACTAATAAAGTAGCTAGGCACACATATAGCCTGGAAGAGGAAAAGAAACTTAGAGTAGTTTTGAGGAATTTGCATCACACGACAGAGGAAAATACTATAAAGGAAGCCCTGGTCAGTGAACTCCACGAAGTTCTAAATGTAATGAACGTATTGAAGAGGGAGACTAAATAGAGGAAAAACCTGTTCTTTATCGATGTTAAACGTAAAACAAACAATAATGACATTTTTAAAATAAAAAGCATAGGTAATGCAATTGTTGCCTTTGAAGAACCAAGACGGAAAACTCACATACCGCAATACAAAAACTGCCAATGTTATGGTCACACACGCAATAGGTGTACTAGTGCGCTGATCTACATGATTACCGTACCTGCAAAAAAAATTGTAGTGACGGCAACCCAGCTAAATGTGAGTTGTGTCAAGGCTAACATCCCACAAACTATAAAGGCTATAAGGTGTACCTAAAGATTCTAAAACGTAGATACCCAAATCAAGCTAACTCTAGCTATGCTATACGCCTCCAATCCCAGCAACAGCAAAAGCTACAATTACAGCAATACCAACAAAGACAGTCACACCTGCAGCGGCCACTACACCACCATCAACAACAACAACACTTACCCCACTCCATGACCCAGACACAACTCCAAACAATACCATTATATTCATATCAAGTAAAAAAATCAAAAAAGAATTGACCGTTAACACTTCACATCAATCATTCAACAATAAACCTAGCCAGAAAGCTAGCGACCTAACACCAATAATAACCTCACTCGAACAAACAATACAAGCGCAACAACAGATCATTAATGAATTAACTACCCAAATCAGGCTTCTCAGAGAAGAATTAAACAATAAAAATGGCTCCAATCCTTCAAATAGCATAGTGGAATGCCAACAGCCTTCCAAATCATAAGAACGAAGTTGAAGCGTTTCTCACACATAATGAAATAGACATCCTGCTTGTTTCTGAAACCCACTTCCTACTTCCTACTTCAAAATTTACAATTACCAGTTATACCATGCAAACCATCCGGATGCAGATAGAAGGGGTAGAGGCGACACTGCCATAATAATTAAGCAACACATTAAACATCACGTCCTACCAGTATTGAGATAGAAGACTGGCATGGTCCACTAGTGGTATCTGCCGTATACTGTCCCCCAAATCATGCTACCAATAAGCAAGGCTTTATGCAATACTTTAGATCCTTAGGTAATCGATTCTTAGCAGGGGGTGATTACAACGCTAAGCATACATTATGTGGCTCCCGTATTTCTCCACACGGCAGAGTTAAAGTGCTATACCAAATAGTACAAGAACTTAACTTGGGCCACCTATCAACCTACGAACCCACGTACTGGCTCTCAGACCCAAATAAATTGCCAGACTTGCTAGATTTCTTTCTAACCAAAGGTTTAGCTGCAGGATACCTCAAAATAGTAACATGCCTGGACCTATCGTCAGACCACACCCCCGTTATTGCAACGGTAAGCACTACAATTCTAGAACAAGACAGGGTACCAAAATTATTTAACAATCAGACTGATTGGGACCATTACAGAAATATTATCTACAATCATCTAGAAATGCAAATTTCTCTTCAGTCTGATGAAGAGCTAGAATCAGCAGTCTATAATTTTACAAGAATTCTTTAAGAAGCAGCTCTGAAAGCAACTCCCGTAATATCGCCCAAACAACTATAAGCTCGCTGCCCTATTGCAATTAAGAGAAAAATTGTAGAAAAAAGAAGACTGAGGAAAATCTGGCGACACTCCAGGTATCCATCGGACAAACGTAAATATAATCAAGCTTCAGGAGAATTGAAAACACTCATAAAAGCCGCTAAAAATGAAAGTTTTCAAGAATTTCTGTCGAACTTAAGCCCAACAGAAGATACCAATTATTCTCTGGCAGGCAACGAAAAGAATACAAAACCAAAATTAACCAATTCCGCCCCTAAGGAAAACTAATGGTTTATGAGCGCGATCTGACTTAGAAAAGGCCGATATGTTTGCTCAACATCTTCCAACCTATTCCATCTCAAATAACCGTCGATGAGGAAAAGGAAATACAAGACTTCCTAGATATTCCACACCAACTCGCTCTGCCCATGGAACTATTTACAGTTAGAGAAGTCCAGCAACTAATTAAACACCACCTAAAATCGAAGAAATCCCCAGGCTATACCGCACAAAGGCGTAGTTATGTTGACTATGTTATATAATGCTGTCCTGAGGCTGGTTTACTTTCCAATACAATGGAAGGTAGCACAGGTTATACTTATTCCCAAACCCGGAAAACCTCCTAATGAAGTTGGTTCTTACAGGCCCATTAGTCTATTGCCCGTCCCAAGTCAACTATTAGAAAAGTTATTGGATAGAAGACTAACCCGCTTCTTGGAGGAGCACAAAATTATCCCAGATCACCAGTTCGGCTTTCGTGCTAATCATTCCACTATTCAACAAGTCCATAGGGTCGTAAACACAATTAATCAGGCCTTTGAAGAAAAACAATACTGTACAGCTGCCTTCCTAGACGACAGTCAGGCCTTTGACAAAGTTTGGCACACGGGCCTCCTGTACAAACGCAAAGCATTCTTACCACACCCTTTTTACACTATCATCAAATCCTATCTAGTGGAACGACACTTTCAGGTAAAATATGGACAACTCCAAACTGAGTTACATCCAATTAAATCAGGCGTGCCACAGGGCAGTGTTCTGGGTCCCATCTTGCACCTCATCTTCACAGAAGACTTGCCAAGCAATCCCCACACATTTACTGCTACCTATGCTGATGGTAAAATACTTATGGTGAAAGATAGACATCCAATTAAATCAGGCGTGCCACAGGGCAGTGTTCTGGGTCCCATCTTGCACCTCATCTTCACAGAAGACTTGCCAAGCAATCTCCACACATTTACTGCTACCTATGCTGATGGTAAAATACTTATGGTGAAAGATAGAGATCCGATTGTTGCCGTAAATCTCCCACAACAGAGCCTAGATAAAGTAATACAATGTACCAAAAAATGGCGCGTTAAGCTAAACGAAACAAAATCTTTTCAAATAACATTTACAAAATGTAAAGGTACATCACCTGCAGTCCTTGTAAACAATATTCCGCTAACTCAACTGTCAGAGGTTAAATACATAGGCATGAACCTCGATAAGGGACTGACGTGGAAGTCCCATATTTGGAAAAAGCGCAAACAGCTCGGTATGAGGTTTCGTAAGCACTACTGGCTACTTGGTAGAAAATCAAAATTATCATTAACTAAGCTTCTCGTTTACAACACAGTCTTCAAACCCATCTGGATCTACGGCATCCCGCTGTGGGAAACAGCTGCCAACTCCAACATGCAAATGTTGGAGAGATTTCAGTGTAAAGTGCTATGTGCTATGTGTGATGCCCCATACTTTGTTCGAAACGCAGACATTTTACGGGACTTAAAAGTGGACACGGTAAAAAATGTGATAACGAACTTCAGTGAAAAATACCTGAACAACCTAGAACACTATTCTAATGAGTTAGCTCTGAATCTGCTTGACAATAGTGCAAAACACTCAAAGGTTACATAGATACAAACCGCTCGACCTACCTCATATATTTAACTAATTAAGTTATTATTGTTCTAACCTTATTCTTAAGTAGCTTCTGTATTTTAAACCAATGGGTTTCAATCTTCATGTCATTATTTTATGTCACTTTAACTCTTAACCTAAAATTTGCTTATTTTTGTATAAACAGATTGCAAAACGAAATATACTTTATAAAAAAAAAAGTTAAGGCATTTTGTAGCTTGTCATAAATATACTTTTAATCTTTCGTTGGAGCTCAACGTCGGTTTTTTAGCCTTCCGTTCCCCACACGTTGCCGCTCTTAGTGTCCCGACGACAGATTTACGACCTCCCGGACCCGACCTGGTAACATTGTATATAAAATGAGCGCCGAACCTAAACTTCGGGTCTTTTTTGTTTTGTGGGAGGCAACCCAAATTTTTACACAGGTGTCATCTACACTTTTGATTAGTAAATATAAAATTCTATATATAAAAAATCTGGTGTGAACATCACACGACTTTTCTTATCCTGTTATTTGGTAATTTTGGCAAAAATTCGAGTTCCTATTTTACCAACTTTTACTTTAAATTCATGCCTACTTCGTAATAACAAATCATTTTTATTCTCAAGAATTTTTTGTATCTTTAACCGTTTAGATTCCCGACCACTTTGCGACCGATTTTGCGACCTTACGACCTTGCGACCAAACGGCTAGGCCTGAAAACCTGGGTAGGTCAAATTTCCGCCGATTACATTACTTTCCTTATTATAGGATAAGGAAAGTAAAAATAGAGTTTTTATTGGCGAAACATTGTAAATTTCGAGAACAGTTTGCAGAGACGGTACGAAGGAGTAGTACACCGGATAAATAAACTGTCCGAAGATTAACTACATAATTTTGTGAAAATGGACAGGTAATAGATGCAACACCTTGCGAGTATCATCGTGGGATTAGGACAGGTAAGATTACTGGCGTCGCTACAAATCCGAAAACATCTACTCAACATGCTCATTAATGACTTGTACATTGATATGCCAAATTTAAATTACGCAAAATCTTAAGCTTGCTGCCCATTATCGCCGTTGAAAATTCCTCAATTGGTGGTTAGAGCATCAGTAAGTGAATTTTTAGTTTAGTCCAAAAACCATTTTTAACTCGATAGATTCGTAAACAAAGTAGTTACATCGTCGAGTAACTCATGAAAAGCAAATGCACCTCTAATGAATTACGATAGGCCCATACTTCTTTAAAGATAATGCTAGAAATTCTGTAAGTGTAAATGGCGATATAAGTACAGTTATATAATAACTTTTTCGCACAAGCTAAGCAACACAGATCTGGAATAAGTGTGGTTCCAACAGAGTGGTGCTATCTACCATATAGTTCGGACAACAGCCGATTTACTGCGTGAACAATTTCCTTTTTTTTTCATGCAATCCCGTGTAAAGGATACTAACCATCAATGCAATTGTTTTTAAAACTATACACATGTTTACCCTATTAATATAATTATTACCAATTCAAATTTTAATAATGTGCTTTTTTAGTTATTATTTATTTTATTCTTTAGGTACCTTCAAAAGGGCCTTAGTTAGAGAATTGTAATTAGATTTAAAGTCAATTATTCATCCTTGAAAAGTTCCGTCTAATCATCTTAAACCAGTATATAAAAATCTATCGTGGAACTTGTAAATAGTGCTGGACATTAAACAAAGCTGAAAATGATTAATTAGCTCTGTCAAGTATGTTATAATAGTTATTATGTGCTATAAATTGCAAAAGTCAAGATATAAATGCGTATTCTAATTCGGCGTCGCATTTTTTTGACATTTTTAAAAGTTTTTATATTATGCCGAAATTTCCTCTTCAAGGAAAATTTTCAGGCTTGTCATTTATTTAAGCGTATTAAGGCAAGACGCACTGTCACTACCATTAATACTGAAGCGCCGACAAAACGCGCTTTGTGTTGCAACCACCAAAATTGCCTTTGAAATATAACTTTTACAAGAGGGCATGATGGGTACTTTGTAAAATAACATTCCGTTCTTGCTAAAGAACTTTAAAATAGACAATGGGTGTGCTCAAAGAACAGTGAGAACAATTACTAGCTTTACTCGTGGCATTCAGTATTGAAGTAATGTAAGCGTTTTCCCTTTCTACAATGGTGAATAACATGTTTCAATTTACTTAAACGGTTGGCTTACTTCACTTACAATTTATATAAATTGTTTAACTACATTTTTGTACACAACATATATAACTTCGCTGTTACCACTCAAATTTGGCGTGGCCATTTTGCTTACCGATATTTATGCCTATTTGGCATCTACCAAAGGAGTCGCAAAATTTCTCGTAAACATCTGATAAGTTTCTGTTGTTTGAGCCCTACATGTGCACCCGCAGCATGACTGGATTTCTGCAAGGCATTATGCTGGAGTGTGACGGGATGCAACAAAACTGCGGCCGTGGATGTCTAGCAGCCACACGCTACGGGAGGGGGGGGGGAGCATTTGGAAATTTATTACACTACCCCCCTTCCAAGTATTGTTTGTTTCGGATCATTCTCCGCCCGACGTTTGGATGGATCATAGAGTTATTTGGAGTCATGACCTTTCTTGCATTGGGACGTCAGACAGAAGTAACAGGCTATGATATTTTGCAGGATTACCGGCTTCTGCGGATGATGACATCAATGCCAAAACCACAAAATAGCTTTTTTTACCATGTTTATAACTATTCTCTAATCAAAGCCGTCCAATTCGCACCAAATATTTTCATTCAACAGATGACTGCATAGTTTCGTCAGCGTTTTGCATAATGCGTAACAAATTAGTTTGGCCTGTAAAGATTCTTTGGTCACAAGATAAATAAATATTTGTGAGGCTCTGGTATACGTATCCCGGTCATTGGCGATGCTGATGTATGGTACGTCGTTGTGAATTTCTAACATTCTTCTCTTCAGGTCACTGATATAGTTTTTTCCAACTACGTTTTTTTGGGTTTATTTTCGAAAAGTACGTTACGTAGCAGCTTCAGCTTATGACCAAAAAAACATTAGATGGTTTTTGATTGGTAGACTCATGGACAAACGAACGTTACGCCAACAAGGATATATAGAGATATTGGTCTCAGTCTAGTTAATAGTCAGACACAGCTTTTGACAGGTACTTTTCCAGTGTTTTATTTACGCGCACCTCCGTTCTATCTTATTGGGGATGTAACAGTTATTCTGGCTTTCCAAACTTCCACTAATCTGCATACTTTTATGTACACCATTAATTCGAAATTTCGGCCCTGGCAGAATATAGTTCTAGTGGCACTTCAAATATGCTAACCAATTCTTTTACTAACATCTTTTTGAATTAGTAATTTATAGATTTCGCCCATTTGCTAAAATAGCCTATCGACACTAGAATAAATTTATTTCTACTGTCACTCGTAGCAAACAGACCACCTATGTCAATATCAATTTTCTCGAAAGGACTCCCAACGTTATATTTGCCTTGTAGCGGAGTGAATACTATAACGGTAATATTTGTAATGGCTTTAGGGTCGGATAATGCAATTAGCCGGTTTCAAATTAATTAGACAATTGGTTTCTTTTACCTATCAAAATTATCGGAAATACATTTCTTTATTTCCCCACTAGGAACAAGTTCCAATACTTACTTGCCACCGCTTTACGAACCACACGAGTAGTGGGTTAGCATTCAGCTGTTGAAAGAGATACATTGGCCGATACCCGGGGTGAAAGCGGTGAGCTCTCACCAGGTGCATGTCAGGTTACCGAAATTTTATCGCTTGCTATTTTTGACTTGCCTGTCATGGCACCGCGTGCATTAAAATATACGTTTCGCACGTCGATTGTGTTTATATTTATAATTCACCATTCTAAAACGTATAGCCTCAGTGATGCCTTCGTCTTCTTTGTTGCAAATACCATACATTTTTGGCACCAATCTTTAACAATTTCTTTGCAATTTACCCGGTAAAACTTCTCGATAACTTTCTTCAAAGTCTTTGCAGTTCCCATACGGCTACTAGACACTCTTCTTTGGGATAAACAACATCGTTTTCTACTGTGATAAAATCGCATTACACCCAACATGATTTTACTGCTAACAAAGGCGTAGCCACATTTATCCGATTGTTTACTTTTATTTACAAACATATTTTAAAGTTGGGAATTCTTTCTGGTCACGTTTTAACTCGCTGGGTTGTAGTGAGCCATTAGCTACAGTTGTTCGCAGCGCAGGAGGCATCTTCTCTTTTGCACGACTACAGTGCAATCTGCACTGCCAGCTTTATGCTCCGCCTCAAAGTCGTACTACTGGAATCTTTCGATCTATTTTGCCACTTGGTCTAAGGCATTTCGCTTTTTTCTTAAAAAGAGAGCACTTTTTTAGACTTAATTTTAGATTAGCGCTTTTCGGTTGTTGAAGTAGTTGCTCTAAGTTTTTTAAATGCTTTTTGAACGGTTTTTCAGTCACACCAGGTACACATAACATATTTTCTAAAATAGCCAATTATGCATTAATCTTTAGAAAATCGAAGAAGCATTGCAAAGTCCAAATGGTATTATTGTAAATTATTACAGCCCAGATCCAATGAAAAAGCTGTCTTTTTTCTTTAGGAACCGTTTCCACTTACCAATATTCGCTAGTTAGATCTAAAGTTAAGTACAATTTAGATTCGACTAAGGTGTCTAGCTTATCATAAATGCATAATATTGGGTAACTATCTTTCTTCGTGACATCATTAAGCTAACGGTAGCAAATAAAAACTTTGGTGAACCCGTTCTTCTTCCTAACTAGCACTACTGGCAAAGTCCATGGACCTGTTATACGTTTAATCACGCCATCCCTTTCCATATCTGAAATTATCTTTTCAGATTTCGTTCGTCTAGTACTCTGGGATTGGCAACAGATCTTTAACTTTTGTTTGCTGGTCTGGACTAAAACTGCTGCAGGATGCAGCGATCACCGATTTCAGTTTATTAGGTATTCAGCTTGACGTTCTATGCTCTTTATAGTAGTGACAAACACGTGCCAATTTATTTGAACTTCTAGTTTATTTCACTTACAGGTTATAGAAATTAATTAATTCTATTTATGTACACAACATATATTATTAATAACATACAATTACACACTATTTATGTTGAACCTGCGTTTGAAGTCACTTTGCTTCGCTTTTGCCACTCGCTACACGATATTTATGCCTATTTGAGGTCTACTAGAAAGGTCGCACAGTTTATAGAAAACATCTGACAATTTCCGATTGTTTGAGTTCATCACGTGCACCCGCAACGTGACTGGACTTCTGAAAGGCATTCTTTCGGTCTTTCGGACGTGACAAGGCGTAATAAAACTGCGGCCGCGATGTCTAGTAGCCACACGCTACGAGAAATGTTCGCAAATTTGTTCCAGTAATTTTAAAGAAACCATATATAAACTTATATTTACAACATATATGCAAACAAATCGTTCTTTATTTTACCACTTCTTTTATTAGTTTTTATGTATGTCTTGAACACAAGGGCCCATTTAAAATAAACAGTTTCAAGTCTTACAGAATTTTAGGCATGAGAAACAAAATTTTTATTATTGAATAAACTATGTTCAATAAAATATAACTTCTTTAGGCAAAACTAGTCTAAAATACAAAATAAAAAAAAACATGGGACCGGCCAAGAGATTGCTCTGTAAGCAATCCCAGAACGAACTTCTTCTTCTTCTTTAATGCCTTCTCTAATTAGAGGTTGGCGACCACCTGGTGAAATTGTTGACGATCCATGACAGCTCGGAACAGTTGCTCAACGCTCATGTTAGTCCACGCTCTGATGTTTCTCATCCACGATAATCGTTTTCGACCGACACCTTTCTTTCTCTCAATTTTTCCTTTGATTATAAGCTGCGGTATATTGTATTTATTATTTCTTAGAATATGCCCAAAATATGACGTTTTTCTCATTTTAATTGTAGACAGTAATTCTCTTTCTCTACCAATTCTGCGTAATACTTCGATATTGCTTACTCTTTCTACCCACGGTATCTTCAGCATTCTTTTGAATACCCACATCTCAAATGCTTCGATTTTCTTCATTATAGCTTTCTTTAGGGTCCATACTTCAACGCCATACAATAAAATAGACCACACATAACACTTTACAAATTTTATACGGATTGATAGATTTAGGCCTTTATTACACAGCATACTTCTGAATTTTATAAATGCGTTTCTTGCAATTTCGATTCTTACTTTTATTTCATCATCCGGATCTAATTCTGTATTTATCCAACAGCCTAGATATTTGTATTTGAAGACTCTTTCAATTGACCTATTATTTACTGTAAGTCGAACTCGACCAACAGGCTCTTTGCTAATGACCATAAACTTGGTTTTCTTAATATTCATACTCAGTCCTGCTTCCTCACATTCCTCATTTATTCTTGTCAAGAGATTTTGTAGATCTTCCATATTTTCAGCCAACACCGCAGTATCATCAGCGTATCGGATGTTGTTGATGATCTCACCATTTATTTTTATTCCTTCTGTTGCTTCCCAAACTGCATTTTGAAAAATTTGTTCTGAGTATACATTAAACAGGAGTGGCGATAGAACACACCCTTGTCTCACTCCGCGTTTAATTTTAATCTCATTCGTTTCGCCATCTTCTGTTCGTACTACCGCGGTCTGATTCCAGTATAAGTTTTAATTAATCTTACGTCTTTGTCGTCAAGTCCTATTTTAGCCAACGATTGTATAAGTTTATTGTGCTGAACTCGGTCAAAGGCCTTCTCAAAATCTATAAAGCAGACGAAGGTTGTTTTTGATATTCTCTGCACTTCTGCAGTAAGGTGTTCATACTGAATAGTGCTTCTCGAGTCCCTAGACCGCTTCTAAATCCAAACTGAGAATTGGCCACCATCATGTCACATTTTCTGTATATTCTATTTTGTATGATTCTTAGTAATAGCTTTAGTGCGTGACTCATTAGGCTAATTAGTCTGAAATCGTTACATGATGTTGGGTTATTTTTCTTCGGGATCGGAATAAATGTAGATTTGAGCCAATCTGCGGGTATATTTCCAGTGTTATATATTTGATTAAACATCTTCGTTAGCATACGTGAATTTTCTTCATCAAATAACTTGAGGATTTCTGACGGGATTTCATCTGGACCAGCAGCTTTATTAGTTTTAGCCATTCGCAAAACATAGTCGACCTCTGACTGTGAACTTAAAAATTCGAAATCGAATATCTCAAAAATTATTCGACATAGAATTTTTTCGACTTTATTTTCGAATTCAGCGTAACATTTCCTATAAGAATCACATTTAAAATCGTAATGTCGAAAATTTTCCCGAAATTCGAAGTCGAATATCTCGAAAACTATTCGAATCCTATAACAATCCATTTTCAAATTTTAAAAAATCTCAAATTTTATGACGGACCGACAGACCGACAGACATATAGAATTCGAAGTAACAAACTTTTTAAGTTCGTTGAAAATGGTGATCGAAAACAGATACGCCGCAACACAAATCAAAAGCAGATCTTTAGTTTACCAAAGTATGTGATGCCAGTTGTGGCACCATGTCTTTGCTAATGCCCAATTTTCTTACTATCAGTCGTGCATGTCACATTTGTCGCACTCTCTTAACGTGACTCATCTGCAGTAGTTCCTTTACCTTTGCCAAAGCTTTTGAAATGATTGTAAATACATTGTGCTGCTCATGGATTTTGTTCCCTACACTTGCACATTTAGAAGGTCTCAGTCGCCATTTACCTAATTTGTAACTAATTTGATATTTACTAATTCTTCCTTTGCAATGACATCTGTCACGCTGACTGCGTTCGACTGTCTGCATCAAATTTACCCTAACGGTTACATGTATATTACGTTAGGTAGAGCTTTCCAAGCTGTCTTTGGACAGCTATGTACGCGCACACCTAATCCAACTTGACACATTAGACCATTCAGTGAAGTTCTTAGATACACTTTGAATAATTTATTGTGCCGTTGAATTTATAGAGTAGCACATGAAAAAGTATACAAACAAAATTTTTAGAAAAATGACAATTTGATTAGAAAACGATTAAACAATTATTACGTGCTGCTGATTGAATAACAAGAACAACAGTATAACTGGTTCCAAGCAGTATAAGTCAATTTTTCAGATTCTTGAGTGCTTAACGTTTTACGCACTTTAATTTACAATTTAAATGTTTATAAGAAGGTGAAATTTAAGTGTAATTTAGTTTTAAACATCTGCATATTTTCACTTAATTTGTTATGTTAATATAAAGGTCAATTATGCGAAAAATGTAGATGTAACGATTATAAGTTTTCCAAAAGCATTATGCAAAGTTTTAAAGACATACAGTGTTTAGCTGATATAAAGTGCTTTGACCTACATAAATAATTTAACATTTGATGCAAACTCTTTTAACCAAAATAAAATAATTCATAACATTATTTAATATGCAAAAATACACATATTTATTACGAATATCCCTTATGCTTAAAAATTTTGAATACTTTATAGTAATCTGCATATTCGTGTTTTCTTAAAACTTTGAAATACAACAACGGGAAATATAAGTGTTACTGTGACATTTCGAAAATATCCACCATTTTACAATTTGCTGAAATAAACACATTATGTTATCTGTTAAGATAAAATTTTAGAATTCGAGTGATTAAATAATGAAAATAAAAAAATAGTGTAAATGTGTATGCAAAAATAGATAATATAAAGAGATAATAAAAACTGCAGTTCCGCTAGTGATTATTATACTACCACTGTCCCAAGCCAAGATAAGATAGAAGGGGGAAAAGCAACAACCTAGCTAAAAAAAAACAGGAATCAACTGGCCCGGCTAATAGTACCCTGTGAAATCTCCTACTCGGCGTTACAAGAAAACAATTACAACGACTTTGAAGACAAAGGATGACAAATAAAGTTACAACGATGAAAGAAGCGGAAAAGCAGACTTCAATAGCATATTTAGCGGCCACACACGGCGTATGACTCCAGAGGAGCGGGTGATTAAAAACTTACCAATCCGCTCGACAAACCACCCCCCAAGTAACTCAACATATAGAAGAATCGATGGGTATGCATGGAATAGAAACAAGTAATAATAGAGGACAAGCGTTAGTAAAATTCTATAAAGAGCATCAATTAAAAGCAATGGATACATTCTTTCTAAAAAAAAGAACACCGAAAATGGACGTGGAAAAGCAAGATCGATTTCATCATCTCAGATCGTAAGAAAATTATACAAGATGCATCCATCTTCAACTTAATAAACATCAGCGATCACAGAATGGTAAGAACACAAGTAGAAATAAATACAAGATTAGAGAGAAAAAAATTAATTGAAGGAGGAGCTAGGAACATAGACCATGCAGAAGTGTAGAAGAAGAAAAATGTAGACAGAAATGTACTATAAAAGACATTTTCAAGCAACCCAAATAAAAAAAAATAAATGTTGACAATCTTCACATTAAATCATCAATAACATAAAAAAAGTTGCAAGCAGCGTACTTACAAACACACATTAAACTAAAAGACAAACTAAACTTAGAGAAGAAATAAAAAAATTAATAGACCGAAAGAATAAAGAAAAACTAAACATGCCAGAAACAAACAAAAATTAACAAGAACATTAGAAAGCAAGTAAAATTAGACACAGAGTACAACAAAAAAGTATCAAAAAAAAAACACTGAAAAAAACAATAGACCAAAAGTATTCAGGAAGAGAATACAAGAAGGAAAAAAGAAATAATAAATATAATAGATGACAAAGGAAACCCACGGTGCAATTACAAAGAGACCCTGGAATATATTAAAAAATTTTACGAGGACTTATACTCCTTAAAGACTCAAGAACCACCAACTACCAAAAACGAGCATTATTGACCAGACGCTATATAGAGCGTATCTTCACGATTAGTAAATATGAAATAAAACAGGCCCTAAGCAAATGAAAAATAATAAATCTGCAGATCCAGGCAGGATAGTGATAAAACTAACAAAAGCAGGAGAGAAAGTTATTCTAGGGCATCTAAAAACACTATTTATCCAGTACTTAGAAACGGCCACAATTCCCGAATCATGGAAAAACGCTAATTTTTTGCTAATTCATAAAAAAGGAATAGAAAAGACTTAAAAAACTATCGGCTAGTCTTGTTGTTATTCCACATGTATAATTTTTTAACAAAAATAAAATCCATGCAAATAACAAAACGTCTAGACAAATTCCAAACCTTAGAGCAGGCAGTTTTTAGAGCGGGACATATAAATATAACCAACCCCTTTATCTAGCCATCATCAACTTTAAAAAGGCATTTGAGACGATGGAACTTGGGCGCTGCTCAATGCATTAAATAGATGCAGAATCGATTAGAGATATATAGATTTAATCAAGAAGATATACGAAAATGCAACAGTGACTTTCCAGATATTCGAAAAGACAAATCCCATAAAATAATAAGGGAAATTGAACAAGGAGATATCGTCTCCCCGAAGTTCTTTACTAATTTATTAGAAGATGTCTTTAAAGCTTTGATCTGAAATAAACTAAGAATTAATATTAATGAACTTACGATTTGCTGACGATAATGTTTTTTTAGCAAATAACATAAAAGTTTAACAACGATAATTAATAACCTACAATAAGTAACAGAAACAAAGATTCTGGCAAACAATGACGATGTAGCACCTATTCGTCCCGAGAAGGACCTAATAGAAGTTGCTGACACACTTAGAACAAATACTTATTTTTAGGACAGATACCCAGGTAGTAGAAATTGGAAGGAGAATAAACTTAGCTTGGGCTACTTATGGAAATCTAAATGATGTGTTCAAAACAACAACATACCCGCAACACCTTAAGATTAGAGCGTTTAATCAATGCATTCTTCAATACTTACACATGCGTCGAAAACATAGTCTCTTACGAAAACCGTAATGAAAAAACTAAAAGTTATTCAAAGAAGAATAGAAATATTGACGTTGGGAGTGCGACTACAGGACAGAAAATTAGAATAAATTTGGGATAAAACCAAAGTTGAGAACGTGGCACGACACATCGTAACCTTGAAATGCCCATGGTCAGGTTATCTTATGCGGCGAGAAGACGATAGGTGGAGTAAAAAGCTAACAGAGTGGAAGCTAAAGACAGTAAGAAGGGAACGAGGAAGACGAGAATCAGATGGAGAGACATCAATAACGCCGTAGGAACAGAATTGATGAGAGCGTCGGCAAATTGAATGGCATTGCGATAGCTTGGGGAGGCGTATGCCTAGAAATGGAATATTTAAACGCTGGAAATGATAATGAATAATAACTGCGACTTTATGCAATACTTTTACTTTCTGTGGTTGTCTCGTAAATTTAAATCTAGTTAACTTAATTTTGTAGTTGAAAAGTTAGTTCTGAACACCACTGACCCATGAGAATTTAATGAATTTTTCCCAGATATTATTTATATTAAGTTTGCATACATATTGGCAATAATGCAATTTAGCATTGCTAAAACAAGAGACAATGTACGCGGTTAAACCACAATAATTAAAAATGTAGACAGCTTTTATAACGGAAACAAAAAAATAAAACAAGATTCTAGATCCGCCGTTAGTATTGCAATATTTGTAAATAAGAAAGGGGCAAAAAAAATAAATGGATTGACAAAAGAGTAACAAATATATAATGTGAAATAGAAAGAAGATTACAACATTACTCTCTACATAAGGTTTCTCATTTTAATGTATAGAAGCCTAAAACTAGTCCGAGACTGCATGCTACAATAACCTAAGAATAATCTAACTTTTCTAAACATACAGAAGGGAGCACTTCTAAATGGGAAGAAAGAGTTAAAAATTAGTAATTGACTATTTTTTAGCAAACAAAAACAAAATCTTTAAATAATATTAATATAAGAGTGTACAGAGGAGTAAATGTAAATTTTGACCACTACCTGTTAGGAGAAAATATAAAAGTACCTGCAAATTGAATAAAAAGAAGAAAATCAGAAAATACTGAGTACAAATCGAAAGATGGTTTACTGCAAGAGGAATCCATTGGAAAATTATATCAAAACCAATTAACGCAGCATAACAACCAAGTTGATGTAGTAGATAATATTAATAATAAATGGAAAAATATTGAACATATAATAGAAAAACTAGTGATAGAAGCTATTGGGAGACAACGAAAGATTATTAAAAAAATTATTCTTTGTGCGGAAGAACAAGCACAGCTAATAATAGGAAAAATGTAATATATCACAAATTGTTACATAATATAACTAGAGATAATAAAAAAATTTAATAAATTGACAAGGATTACAAGAGGTTGAAATCAACTGAAAATGGTATAGCAGCTGGAATAAGCAATAATGAAAAAACTCTCATGGAAGAATTATACTAAACGC
The DNA here is from genome assembly GCA_036346155.1 of Sinelater perroti. Taxonomy (NCBI): domain Eukaryota; kingdom Metazoa; phylum Arthropoda; class Insecta; order Coleoptera; family Elateridae; genus Sinelater; species Sinelater perroti. Next base: position 4,631,322 of record JARFIY010000276.1, read on the forward strand.
AACTTATAATACACATTATAATTATTATAAATAAATTACCAACTCTAATAAACAGTATAATTTTATATCAAATAAAAAAGACGCACATAAAAAATACATATATATATATATATATATATATATATATATATATATATATATATATATATATATATATATATTTATTTATTTATTATATCTGCCTTCTAATTTTTGAGTTACAATTTTTAGAAAATCTACTTAATTATTTATTCCTACTATATCAAGCAATCTAAAGAAAAGTACCGATAACCAATATTTACATATCCTTTATGTGATGATGCCTCATGTAGTGTTTCGTTTTGTACATTTAATAGGACGGAGAAGCCGTTTTACGACTTCAAATAGAAAATTTAAAATTTTAGTTGGATTTATATTGTACATCAAGTCCTTTCATTGCTTCTTCTTCTCTTCTTCTTTTCCTTGTACCCCTTCAGGGTGTCGGATATGAGGTCCAGTCCTTCCACTCCTTCCGGTTCTTTGCCATTATTTTCATATCTGCCAATGTTTTGCCCCTCTTGATACCGATTTCTTCGATCCTTTGTGTCCACCTCTTTCTGGGTCTACCCCTTTTCCTCTTTCGTTCTCCTGTTGACTCTGTGATCTTTTTTAGTAGCGATTGTTCATCTTTTCTTATTATGTGGCCATACCATCTTAGTTGCTTTCTTTCTATAAAGTCCATTATTCCTTCTTGTCTTAGAGTGTGTCTGATTCTTTCGTTCGTCTCTCTATCCCATTTGGTTTTCCCCTCGATTTTTCTTAGGAACTGCATTTCACCAGCATTGATCTTGCTTTCGTGCTTTTTGTTTATGGTCCATGTCTCACTACCATATGTTAATGTTGGTCTTGCTATTGTGTTGTAAACTTTCAATTTCACTTGCTTGTCTATTTCTTGTTTTTGTAATATTGGTTTGTTTATTGCGTAGTATATGCTCCTCGTCTTTTTCATTCTATTTGCTATGTCGACTTCTATTCTTCCGTCATCTGTTATTACGAAGCCAAGATATTTTACTGCTGTGACTACTTCTATTGTATTCCCGTTTATTTCTATTCTTCTTACCATCTCTGATTTCTTGTTATTTATAATCATCATTTTTGTTTTGTTAGTGTTTACTTCCATGCCCATGTTCTCTATTTCTTCGCTCCATATTTTAACCAGTCCCTTCATTTTATTGTGGGTGTCTGCTATGAGTATTATGTCATCTGCGTACATTAAATTGTCTACTTTGATTGGCCTTAGTTGGTAATGTCCTATTTGTGTTTGCAGATGCTGTGTTTTTGTTCTTGTGTTTAATAAGATTTTGTCCATCAGTGTTATAAATAGCAGTGGACTAAGGCTATATCCTGGTTTTATTCCTTTTGTCATGAGGAACATGTCTGAAGATTCTCCGTTCATCTGCACTTTCCCTTTGACATTCTGGTACATATTCCTGATATTTCTGATGTGTTTTCTTGGTGTTTGTAATTCTGCCAAATACCTCCATATGTGACTTCTCTTTATATTGTCGAACGCTGCTTTTAAATGTATGAGTGTCACAAACAGCTCTCCTCCTCTTTCTATTGTTCTCTCCGTTATATTTCTTATTATGTGTATGTTGTCTGTTGTTTGTTTTCCTTGTCTATATGCTGCTTGTTCATCGGCTAGCTTGTGTCCTATGTAGTGTATGAGTTTCTTTTGCAGAATCTTCGTGTACATTTTGAATACTGTAGAGGAAAGGCAGATGGCTCTATAATTTTCACATTTTCCTGTTTCTCCTTTTTTGTAGATTGGTATAATTATGTTGTTCTCCCAATCCTCCGGTATCCGTTCTTCTTTCCATGCTTTCTTAAATATTTCATGTATCCATATCTTTCCTTCAGGGCCCATGACTTTTATCATCTCCGCCTCGACACCATCTGCTCCCCCTGCCTTGCCAAGTTTAAGTGTATTAATTGCCTCTTCTACATCCTTCATTTCGATTTCTATTGCGTTTTCTTGTTGTTCTTCATCCGTATCTTCGTATTCATCTTGTTCTTCCTGTTGGTTTCGGTTTTCCTCAAATTTTTCCTCGTAGTATTCCTTCCATACATGTAGTATTTCTGTTGTTTCCGTTTTTAATTCATTGTTTTTGTTTCTTATTCCTCTTACTTCTTTTCCTTTATTACCTCTTAACTTTTTACCATTCCCCAAAAATGTTTGTTGTTTTTAGTGTATAGTTCATCTACTTCCCGTCCAAATTCTTCCCAGCATTGAGTCTTTGCTTTTCTTATGTCTATTTTGGCTTTGTTTCTTTTTCTTATATAATCTTCTTTGTCCTCTTGACTTTTGGTATCTATATATTTTTTCCATGCTTTTTTCTTCTCTCTAATTACTCTCTTACTGCGCGTTATGTCACAAAACCTAACCTTTCATTGCAAATTGTTTAAATAATCAACACGTTTATTGCGGGTTTGTTTTAAATATATTGTCGAAATATATAGCACTCCGAAAATGGCGCAAGTTATCAACGAATAACGCGTTTTTGGAGTTTCATATCAAAACTTTTATAAAGAAACTTGAAAGCCACTTTTTTGTTTTATTTTACATATATTGATCATAAAAAAGCCAAGAGCTTTATATCGCTCATTTTTTATTCATTCTTTACATTAGTATGTTCCATTTCATTAACTTAAGGTTTCACATTATCACTAAAAGCTACTTAGATTATCTTTTATAGAGAAGCTTTTTCAGCCTCACACTAAACCACTTTAGCTCTGAAATTTTGTATTCTTCTTTTTAGTAAGCTGCTACCCTGTTTCTAATCACACATTCGTCGGGTATTACGATCCATGTTGGCCGCCTACTAAGCTAGAAGTTAATTCAGAAGAACGTACTTTACGACCGCCAACGACGTTCATACAGCCAGCGAGCATTTGGTGTTTGCCATTGTTATTGACCCGAAACTACCGCGCGCCAATTTAGCAGGTCGAGAACTTTACTTCGCGGCTATCGTGCTTTCCCTAAAACTTTATGTTATACAGGGTGGCGCGGAGCCAACTTACACATTTCAAATCTGAATAGTGCGTCGCCGCGATAACTTGTCGTGGTTAACAGGAGGGGAAATGGTAGGGGGGGCATTGGTCAGTCGCATTGGAGCGTGGGAACATGTAACAATGTGTTACCTGTGTTCGTAGTTATTACAAAACAAATTCTGTAACGAAAGTGCACCGTGTCTATCGACGACAGTTTAATATTGGTCGACATTAGTCACGTACCGTCTCGCAATACCATATTGGCTTGGGTGAAGGAATTTTAAGAAACTGGTATCGTGTTAGACGCAAAGCTCCACGAACAGTACGAACTTCAGAGAATCTGCAAACATTGAGGAAAGCTGTTGAGCGCAGTCCTCGCCGTTCGGCGCGCCAGCAATCTTGCATTTTAGGCATCAGTAGAAGAACCTTACATCGAATGCTAAAATAGTTAAATTTTACCCTTAAAAACCGCAAGTTGTGCAACAAATTAACGAAAGAGACAAGGAATTAATATTTGCTTTCTGCACTACCGTGAGTGGTTTTTTACGGGAAAACCCAGACATTCTGAATAATTTGTTAATGACCGAAGCACATTTTTAAATTTCTGACTAGGTAGACAAACAGAACATGCGATACTGGTCATCAGTGAACTCTAAGAAACTGCATGAAAAACCCTTGCACTCTCATAAAGTGACGGTTTGGTGTGAAGTTGGTGCTTTCGGAATTGTAGGTCCGTATTTATTTGAAAATGACAATGAACAGTGACCGTCGATTCAAAACGTCATGTGACTATGTTTGGAAAATTTTGTTGATCAAAAGTTAAAACAGCTTGGCATTGACCCTAAAAACCTATATTTCCACCAGAATAGAGCAACAGCTCACACCCAACGAAACAGTATGGCTGTAGTTCGTAAAATGTTCGGTCTCGTTTCGGCGAAATCGCTTGGCCATCTCGGTCGCCCGACCTCAGTAGGGATTCATAAAAAACCGTGTGTTCCAGAGGCATATCATGAGTATTGAAGACTCAAGCAAGCCATTGGTAACGCAGTTGCAGCCATTGATGAGGACCTACTAAAGCGCATGTACGACAACTTTAAGAAACGTTTGCAACAATGCATTGATGTAAACGGAGGTCGTCTGTGTGATGTAGTTTTCAAAACATAATATTGTAATCAATGGTTATTAAATGGCATAATTGGTCGTATTTATAGAGACACATTTACTTATTTTTTCCTGTTTCTGTATATAATATATGACTAGTTGAAAAATTTCAGTGGCTCCGGCTCACTCTGTATAATATGAATGACTATATTTAGCGATTTTTTTAAAATTTTGCAAAATAATATACACAGCACAGAAATGCAAAAGGTTCTACGGAGTGTTCATTGTACCTCAAGTAATTTTAGTACATGTTAAGCAGTATACCACTGATGTCACAATGCAATATTAAGCATGACCAGAATGTCGATAGAAAATAGTCAATAGCTACCTAGTGGGAAACACAAATGGCAGTTATATTTATAAGTATAGGGTGTCTCCTTATAATCTGCTCTTTGAAGATTAAAAAATATAAAAAATAAAAATAAGGTAGAGAGAGAAATAAAGAGATTTGAGGCTGAAAAGAATAGACAAATAAAATTAAATATCAAAAGAAATTATTTTAGTGTATTACAATTCAACTCCTAAAAACTACGATTTGAAATTTTTTATACCTTGTTTTGAGCAAGAGTAAATTAAATGTAAAACTTGTAAGCTTTGAAGGCAAAATATTGTATTAATTACAAAAGAAGAAGATTATTTATTGGTGATTATTGCTTGTGCCTATTTAGAATCATCCACCTACAGACTTTATTCTCTCAGTTTAAAGTATGATTGGCATTATTTAACTTCATTTGTACAAGGCTAAGTTGTTCGTAAAAAATTAGTATTTTATTTATTATTAAAAAAATTGTATACCATTTTAAGACAATATCATTTAAATTCTTTTACAAGAAATTAAAAGTATGCTATGTATAAAGGTCCATTTTTTCTCTAATCCACTTATTAGAGAAATGTTTCTTCTTATTTTTTGCACTTAATATTACTTTATTTATATTTGCTATCATAATGAACATCGAGTTTTGATTACTTTTTTACACAATTATATAGTTAACACAACAGTTTAGCATATTTTAAAATAATAGTAAATAAATAATGTGCTGGTTACATCAGGTCGATCGTTTATATGCTGATTTAGCCTAAAAGTGATTAAATAAAACATGATAAGATAGAACCTTTGATCTATTATTTAATTACCAAAACGAAAAAGTATAACTTTGAAATTTAAAATAAACTGAAAAAATAGCCACATTTACATTGCAACATATTGGAATACAGAAATACAAGGACACATAGCGAAGCTTATGTGTTGGGTATACCTTAAAAATTATGTCGCTTGCTCTGTCCTAATACGTCGAAAATTAATTCAATACAAATATTTTCTTCCGAAAAATCCGACCAGAAAAATAAAAGTAGATCATTTCTTCACCTTCAAAACTGAAATAGTTTAAGACACAACAAAAAGACGTGTTGTCACAGTTGAGTGGCTCAACAAGCATCAAATAAGAAATAGTAAAGTTAAACGAACTCTTAAACATAAAAAACACAGAAAATAATTATTGTTGCCCAAGAAAAATAGATAATAATAATCTAATATTAAAAAGTGCGTAAAATTTTATAAAATGCAAACAACAATTTATGACAAACAACTGCAATCAAACTATAATTTTAAAGAGTTTATTAGATTTAAAAAAATATTACTGAAGATGAAAGAGAATGGGAGATGTGTGGTAGGTATTTAAATTATATCTACTTTACAAAACTGCAAAAATGTAACTATGTGTGTGTTTGTTTGTTTAAAACTAACATTGCAATTCCTCTTACAGTTATAAACCGATTTCAAAGGCCAATACCTTATTAAAACCGTTTTATTGCCAAACCTTGCATAAAACTTATTTTTTTTTATTTTGGTTACGATTGAACCCCTATAGGACAAAACAAAAATTATCATAAAGCAATTGGAGAGTCTGCACCACCTATCGGTATGTCATGTACTGCATGGCTAATTCTTGCCGTTAGTAGGCGCATGCGGCACAAGTTGATTTATGTGAAACCAAATATAGCTAAACCAATATCATTATGCTTAAGTATGGCTGATAAAACCATTGTTGGATTATTTTTTCTTCAGTTGTCGATTACACTTTGAACCAAATATTTAGCTTAAACGGCTTATCTTTAGGAAGGAGCTTTTTACTAGTACGTCTATACGATAGTTCAGTTCGCCAAAATGCTTTGTAGGATTAGTCCGTTGGAGGACCTGAATGCAGAGTCTTGTTGTCATACAGATATAGTCTTTAACAAAAGAAAAAGAAATCACAAGCAATTAAATTTGTATGTAAAGAAACAAGTTGTCATACAACATTATTGAATGTATAAATATATAGCTTACATGCCTGCAATTAAATATATTAAATAATTAGTTTTGTGTATATGCAATACACATAAAATTTGTAGTAAGTTATTTGCCTACCTTTTTTTAATTTGAAAAGAGAGTAATACATGTGAACATTTTAAGGTAAATAGAGAACTCTGGGGCGATTATAAAATAAAAAGTAAGAATAATCTACTATTTTAAGTAATAATTATTTAAATTAAAACTTGATATTGCCTTTTTAAAGTTTCATACATTGGGTTTTGTGTTCCGTTATCTAATGCTATAATGGCAGCTTTTTAATTTAAAAATTAAAAATATCGGAAAATTTGCTTTAAAAATGTGTAAATATTTTATTGTCATCAAATGTCATATAATTATGGTTTAAATTATATATGCCCTTGTAATATAATCCAGAGAATTTATAAATAGTAGCCGACTTCTAAATTTCTTTCTAGTCTTCAAGCTCATATTTTTAGGGATTCTTAATATATTGTAACGAAATTGTGAACGTCTTCCATGGACCCACCATGACATTATGCGCTCGCGAATGATGCCGGTTTCGCCGTTTTTGTCATCGCAAAGTCGTCACGGTCAAGTGACCAACATAATTATTTCCAGAAATGTAGTTGCACACGTGTAAGGGCTAGAACAATGCGTAAAGTTTTAGATATTTACCAGATGATTGCTATAGGCCCTAGAACCGGCTCTAAGACCAGAGGAAGTCGAGCACCGAAAGCGAATCGGACAGCGCTGGTGTGATATAAATTGTGTTATACATAAATAAAATTCTAGAGTGTAATTTTACTTTAACATTCCTTGTGTTGTGTACATAAATGTTAGTAAATTTTTAAAATTTTTTGTAAGTAGAGTAAATGAGCAATTAATTAAATTAAGAGCAAGAACGTTACAATACTAGTCGTTAAGAGTCTACTTTTTATGAGGTTTACTTTATCTTATCTGCGTCTAAATTATCTATATTACTTTGTTCTTTTTGTACTTATAGCATTATTCGTCGATTTTTGTTGTTTTTAAATGCTTCTATTTATTTTAAGTTTCTACTGAGTTACTCATTTAAACTACTATTTTTAATTTTTGCTTTCCTCGCTAATTCACCAGTTAAACTTTTAATGTATATAGTTTGTAAATATAATTACTACGTAAGCCCAAATATATAAATTTTCTACTTTTTTAACAAATAATATCAATACAGATTAAAGTGTTTTATTTCGTTTTTGCCTTTAACATTAGAATTTGCTTTTCTTGTTTTATAAAAAATAGTTTTTGCCAATGTATTTTTAACACCAGCTTATTTGATATTCTATATCATTTTCAACCACTGCCTAATATTTAAGCTAAGTTCTTACTGAACCTTGTAATTCTTAAACTTTTTCTTTACAGCATTGCTATCAGATGTTTTTGTTTCTGTAATTTACCCTTAAGTGCTATTAGATATAACTAATGTAGAGATAAAATTATGTATATAATATAATAGTTATGTACTTAAGTGTAGTACAGTACCTTTTGAAATACTTTACACATTTTATACACATACAAATGCAACTACTGTTCAGTTTAATTATTAGATATTATGTTGCTGATTAGCATTTGAAATAATTATTGTGTGTTTAAGCCACTTGTTTATATATTACATTATGTATATAATCTATAGACTGCACAGTAGCTACACAGACATAGTAGTTTAATTTAAACATACAGTTAATGATCAAAGGTATTTCATATCCCGCAAACGTTTGCAGGGATGCTCTGCTAATTACTTTAGCATTTGACGTTATATTCAAAGTAACTCAAATGTTAGTATCTCAACCAAAATCCTTTATAAAAATTGAACAATTGTAATATTACCAACGGCAATTTTAGAAGCAAGAAAAGCAAAATACTGCAAAAAATGACGCCAGTTGCGTTATTTGCACTTTGCTAAAAGTCGCAAACGCATTTATTGAAAAACTTTCTCTCATGCAGAACAACTGTCGCATTTAGAAGTTCAGATCAAATTAAATTAAGTAAAAAAGGGTTTTTGAATAAAAATAATTTTTAAGGTGCAAAAATACTATTGGCCAAACCAGCATACTTTTGACAGCATTTAGAAGCAATAACATGTTTGCTAGATGCAGGACAATTTCATGGTACCTAGCTTGTTACATAGAAAAATAAAACCAAATCTACGGTAAGAACAAAATGGTAATGCACTATCTGGACTCTAGAATGGTTACTTTTTGATAACAAATTAGCATAAGATGTGAAAAATTGATAGGCGCATTGCCGTGATAAAATCTCCAATTATCAGTTGTTTAACCTTAAGACCAATTTTTTCATATTGCAACCGACGATAAACATTAAGATTCTTCTTCTTTGACACGACAGGCCTTTAAAAGGCTTGGCCCGTTCCACAACAGTTCGCCATTCCTGCCTATTCTGTGCAATCAGCCGCCATCTTTTAATCTTGAAAGCTCTAATATCTTCTTCGACGTCGTCGCACCATCTCTTCCTAGGTCTTCCCCTTAATCTCCTTCCTTGTGGCTTGTTCTCAAAAGCCCTTTCGGGAGACCTTTCCTTCTCCATCCTCTGCACGTGTCCCAGCTATGCAAGTCGTTGACTTTTGATAGCGCGGTGATATCGGTTTTGTATTTAATTAATTCATTCTGTAGTTGTTGGATAGCTCCGACCCTATAATTAGCCTTTACCCAAATCTTACGTCGTTTCCTATTTCCAGTCCTTTTGTTCTATTGTGTCTCGTTTTAAATTTGGTGTTTTTTACGGGACAGGGTAATTGGCCCTGCGCCCAACCCCCTTTTCGGAGGGCCATTTCTCCCGCTCTCGTCAGCCCTGACCCCATCTTCCACCGGGGGTTGGTTACCCGATCTCTAATGGAGTTGCTCAGGTTTCCGGGGTCCGCACCCCTATCTTCATACAGGGGCTACTTGGAGGTGAGAGTCGGAATTGGGTAGGAGAGGCTAAACATTAAAATACCTTAGTAATTATATGGCTTAAAGGAATGTACAAACAACAAAAAACGCCTTTCTAATAAAAAAAAAAGTACAGGTAGAGATTTAATATACATTAAGTGTAGAAATCACAAATATTAATAGCTATATTTCTTTACCTTCTAATTTATGCTTTGCCTTTTTGAGCTATATTCGTAACGAGTATTGATTTGAAGAAGTGGATAGGGTCTCAGAAACACGAAACTACAATAAAATCGTAACATAAAACCTTATATAATAGGCAGTGTTTATATCACATTTAGCTAAAACATAATTTCTTCGTTGTGGCACACTTGCGGTTAATTTTAAAAGACGTGTCAACAAAGGTCAAATTACCGCCATTGCTGTGAATACCATTTTACCACTTAAAATAGCGACGTTTGATGTTTAATAAGAACATATAATAGTCTGCTTTTTTTGCGTAGTGAAATGCCCATCTAAATTATCGCCAATTGAATGACTTCAAGTTGGTTCCCACGAATGCTGACCGGCGAATATAAACGTGGCAATGTCTCAGGACATGATGACACATGATGCCACAATAAATTACCGGCCATGAAGGATATTCTTCGTAGCTGCTCATTTTCCAATCGAGCCGCTGTTACATCAGCGATTTTCCAATGCGTAAAAACACGCTTAAAAAAGTGTTCTCAGCAGTCAAGGAATCATAGATGATGTTGTGGAGAATGTGTACGTCTAGGCAAAGATTACATTCAGAAGTAACAAAAGTTTTACTGTCTCTTGTAACTTTTCAGAAAAAAATTTGGAGACCTTAGAACTTAAGCACACCTCGTAACTAATTTAATACTAGGACGTAGCGATACTCTTGTCCACTTAAGTCAAAGTATCGTTAATATAGACTTAAACTTTTGAAACATTTACGTACTTTTTTGAGCGTGGCAAATTAAATAAAATTATTAGGACGACTGAGCCTTTGTTTACGAATCGTAGTTGCAGAGCCATGATTCACTTTCGAATGTGACTTTTTTGAAATCCGGTTCATTGGTAGCAGTCTAAAGCAAGTCCTTTGTAACTGCAGCACAATGTTTCTTTTGCTGTGGTAATAGTAGCCAAGCAGTAAATTTTGCTGTGACACGTCAAAACTTTAGTTGTGATAGGTTTTGGTTCCTCGTCTTTCAGAACATAAATATAAATTATTTTTATTCAAAATTTACTGGAGCTAATTTTGTCGCAGTTACGTAAATTTATTTAATAACATCGCAGAGTTATATTATTAGTAGTTTGTTTGTAAATGAAAGAATATACAAATTTGAACAGCAAACTTTAAAGTAATAAGATTTATGAGCACACTGTAATAACAAGCACGATATTGTTAACATTCCCTTCGTTAAAAATAGTCCTCTTACGTCAAATTCTGGCATAGATAAGTTTTAAAGCATTTCGCTTTAATTTAACTGTTAAAATCGCTCTGCACTTTGTGGATATTCGAGCAGTCTAAATGTTTTTGTTTTTATATGTGACTGCACATCGTCATAAAGAGCAAGAAATAAAAAAGTACAAATGTTTAATACCCATTTATATAGTGAAACCTTATAAGGTAAGAAATTTTTTAAAAATTGTAACATAACTATTTAGTGTAGAATGAAAACAAACAATTGTGATTTGCATTGTTTGTTTTTTTATTATAATTGTATTAAATTTAACACAGTTGCTTCATAATTTTCGAGTTTTTGGATTGTTCTTTAAAACCAATATTTAAAAAAGCATTTATATGTTTAGCTATCCATGAGAATATCTTTTAACAAAAATAGAGTTTCGTAAAAATAACACTTGCAAAATAAAGAAAATATAATTTATAGAGAATTTAAACTTCAATTCCCTAAAATTTTTATTATATTAACGATAGCACTTCAATTGCGCAACTACGGTTTTCTCGTAAAAAATGTTTATCTTGAGTATTTTCCAGCGTTTTCAAAAAGTACTGTAATAAGATGTAGTTAATAGTCGACTAAGAGTTATGTCGTAGAAAAACTTATCTTTATCTTTTCACTTTGATAGTAATTTTAGTACGACAACATTTCTAATCTCCTCACCAACATTTACCAATGATATACTGAACAGGTTTGAACGCGTTTTTTTAAATATTGGAATATAAAATATTTTGTTCACCAGTAAAACTAAACGCTAAGAAAATACCACCAGCCAAATCCTGCACTTGTAGTGTCGACTGAAAACTAGAGAAATATTTGGTCAACCCTAAAAAAAACTAAGCAGTGATCAGTATAATATTTACTCTAATCTTTTAACAGTATATACGTTGAACGACTATGCCGTACAACTCTAAAGGATAGCTTTAACTATAAACTTGAGATCCTAGAGAAAGCTTTAGCTGAAGTGGTGCGTATAAAGTACCATGATTCATAGCTAATAGAATTATAAGACAAGATATGAAAATTAAATCTGTAAAAAGCAAAATTAAAAGCTTTAGAAACAATATATTTACAAACTCATTCCAATCGATTACTGACATATTTACAAACCAGATTTAAGTAAAGTTAAAACACTTATAGAGAATTCAGAAGTTATTCATATCTTACTGCCATGTTTTGTCTTCACTGTATATATTTAACAAAAGCCAAATTATCTATTTTATAGATGATTTGTGGCCAATGACACTCGAGTCTTTTGGTTGCTGGAGCGTTGGCGAGCTACTGTACTAACTCATTTTGATGGTTCGATAATTTTTGAGCATATGCACGTGAAAATATTTGTATTTCTTCAGCTACATAAGGTACGTTTAGGTTTTTGTGGAGTATTTTATCAGTAACATACTAGGAGGCGTTTGTCATAATTTGCAAGATTTTAGATTGAAATCTCCAAAGTATCTTGATATGGAAAGCCTTGGCACAGCCCGAGACCTGAATTCTGTAGATCCAGATGAGTTTTAGTATTGATTTATACAACAGCAACTTATTGGATAATGAAAGTTGGGAGTACCTGTCTATTAACCACTCCAATTATTTTGTTTTGAGGTCAAGTCCAAGTGTCCTTAATATACGTTCTTCATGTAAGTTAGTGATCAATGTGCAGCCCAAAGTATTTAACTTCGGTTCTTGCTGGTATTGGTGAGTTTTTGATTGTTATTGGCTACCATACTTCGCGTTTGTTTATAAAAGTCACAGAAATAGTCCCAACATGCTTTCTGTTGCACTTTAGGATTAATTTGGCAATAGCTTTATACAGAGTTGTTCAGTTTGACTTAAAATATCCGTTCACTAAGATATAACGTTAGTATTAAATAGAGTTGAGTAGAAAAGTGCCGTTTTAGTTTATAAAGAAGACTTGTATATCATTTAGGTTGGCTGTTTTATGGATTCGCTTAAGGAGTATTTGCATGAGGGAGAAAAGGCTTATTAATCTATAAGATAAGGTTTGAGTGAAAGGTTTTCCAGACTTAGCTAGCAAAATAACTTGAGTGAACTTCTATTGTGAAGGGTAATAGCATAATCTCAATATGCTATTATACATGGTAGGTAGTAGGACTACTGAATTTCTGAAAAGTTTGAAGAATGTCTCCTACTATAAGGTCATAACCTAGTGTTTTACGAGTATTAATTGGTTTTAGTTGGTTAAGAATTTCAGTTGGTAAAAATGCTTTCAGAGGAAGTGAAAGTTGGCAGAAGGCGTCAATAAATGCTTCAATATCGGAAACATTATTTTTGGGTAGGAATGGTAGAGCCATAAAACCGTTTTTGAGGATTAGCAATGTTCTTGTTTTTCTTTATCGGATATAGCCTAACTACCATCTGGATTTTTAATTGGGAGGATTGCTGTAGTTGATCGTTTTATCGTTAGATAGGTCATTAAGCGGAAGCTTGGTAAAGTATTGCTTAAAGGTTTCGTTTCTCACATGTCTTAATGTTACATGTAATTGATGGGCAAGCCAATTATATGTAGTTTTAGATTGCACATTTCTGTTTTTTTGTCATGTGTTCCTAGCTCAGCGTTTTGCAATGACAAGCACTGGTGTGTTAGTAACTTCGGGTAAAAAAGTCATTGAACTTGGTGTGGCCTTATATTCAGTACTTTATATCAAGGTTGTAAAAGCTTCTTCCAGGTCATGCTTGGTTTTAATTCAAATATTAAGATTAATCATCTGCTTACTTTGGGTTTGAAAATAAACCTAATCAGTGGATTTAAAACAGAGTCTTGAAAGAGCACTCTTATAGATAACAGTTGTGCTTGCGATGATAATTATTGACAAGTGATTGGAAGACAGGCTCTACCATGAAGTAAGTGTGATTAGCACCTCTAATCTATTTGAGTCACTCGGCCAGTAAGTGGGCGTACTAGTAGAAAGATAATAAATATTGCAACGTGAATTCCTAAGGTTTTGACCTTTGAGAGTGATTAGTCTTGATTCCCATACAGTATATTTTGCGTTCCAGTTATCCCTACAATAAATTGGTTTTCAAGAGACTAGAAGAATTTTTCATATTCTGCACTGGTGATAGAGAGTATCTTGGTGGGCTGTATATCGTTGCAATTACAAATAAACAAAGCCTTGTTTGCACCTTTATGTAGGCACTTTAAATTTTATTTGTTTGGTTAAGTTGTAGCTCGTAATGTGGAACTGAATTGTTTACTATGGTGATAGCTCTGACTTGAGCAGCAGCGTTTGGGTGATTATCAAAGTATATTGAGTAGTATGGAATTTGAATTGTTGTTCTTGGTGTTGCGTGGCATTCTAATATAAGTAAAATATCTATTTTTTATAACTAAAGAAATGTTATTATTTCCTGCACGTAGTTTGTGAGACCATTAGCCTTTCACAAGCGATTCCTAGTGTTAAAGTCATTTTTAAGCCAATATAATAATGACCGACGAAAGCAATTTTATTAATTGCCTGAACATTGTTTTAAATTTCTGAACGAAGTTACAAAGTTGTTCATTAATATTGAAGTCTTGCTCATTTATAATTTGCCAGATGGTCCCGTCACAAAGAGAACATTTGGCAGATGTATTTGGTGTTTTTTTTTACATAGGTGTTATGCGCCCCACCACATTTAACACGTTAAAAAGATTTGTTTCAATAAGTTTTGTGTGTTTGTACTGCTGTTAGCGAATACATTGTGCAAATACTCTTTTTTCTAGGGGGTTCAATCGAAACCTTTTGATTTCCCAAGTAAATAACCTTGTATATAGTTTTATTTTTTGGGGCTTGAGATCTACTAGGAACAATGGAAAAGGTTGTCTGGTTACTCTATGACGTACATTAATGATATATATCTCGTATGTTTCAGTTTGAATATCTCTTCTTTAATGTCGTTTGTTGGTGTGCAACGATAGATATTTTGAATAAATATTCTAAATGATCGATCTTCTTTAAGTTGATATTTGATATTTTCCGTTTGATATTTGTTGTACTTGTTTAGTTTATTATAGATGTGCTACGAGTGGGTGAATGGTTTTTTGATGATTTGCCATTTCTGATTATTTTCATTTGGGTCATAGCGACTTTCGTGATCCATCTCTGTTAAATTTATATCAGAACCCTCATTTACTTGTGTTTCATCTCGAACAATACTGTTTACAGATTCTATAAAAGGTTTATTGCAATTGAGGGTGTATTAACCGAGATTAATAAAATATTATGGATTTATTTTGAGACACATATTGAGTTTGTGAGTTAAATTGGGTTTTCTGCGCTATGTATTGGTATGAAATATTATAGGTAAATCCTGTATTTATTGGGATATTTTGGTTGTTTATTATTGCGGGTGTTCCGAGAGGCGCTAAACCGTTGCCACTTCTGATTGGGAACATGATTTAAATTTAGTGCATATAGAACGGGCAATATTGTAGTACATACGGTTTTTTGTTGAACGAATTTTGAATTTGACCTCTGATTTTAGATATCGGTTGAACGACACTTGACACTTTCAGATAACGCAGCGTTGTGGACCGCAGGTAGGCACGTATTCGAACTTGCCCACGGGTACTTGAATTTCGCCGAGCGCAAAAACAAGTTCGCGCGCTTTGTAAACACAGGCCAGAATAAACAACAAGAAATAAAAATATAATACTGATCATAGACACTTCAACAACAGTTGTTAAAATAAAAGTCTGTATTAATTCTAGTCAATGAGAATTTGTGCCCGAAGAAGAGCTAAAATGTAACTTTCTTGTCTAATGGCGAGTGAACAATAAATTTCGTATAAATAAATTATATAATATGTAAAATAAATTTGTTTAAGACTAGTAGGATAGATCTAAAACAACTAATAGTATATAGTTTGTTCTCACCGCTCAGCCCAAATGTTAATAGTAAATTTTATTTACAACATTCTGTTATGTGTATGGCATTAGAATCTAATGTTTCATTTCTCAAATTTTTAAATTTTCATATTCTTTCGGTTGCATATTTTTTTTATAATTTTTGTTTGTATAATTAACGTATAGAGAAAACATTAAACAAAGACCAATAAAACTTGGTATAGACCAACGCAAACTTAGTGATGAAATTTTCTGTTCTTGTTTTTACCTACCACTTTTATTAAAATATTATGCAAGTCAACAGCGTTAAACAAAAAAATTGAAGCTGGTAAACATGCGCGTTACCAGATTCAATTTATAAATAATATTTTAGCGTGCCTAACAATTGTTCAGAGTAAAATCTAAAATAATTAATAAAATTAACTCATTTATACTCCTTATAATATCGAGCCTATTTAAAATAATTAAAAAAGGTTACGGGCTGTAATGTAATCTGGCGGCGCCTGACAGTATACAATGATGCGCATATGCGAATGAGGACGACTTTACTGGGCGTTTCTTAGAAAGTTAGACGCTGGTGAGTGACCACATGTAGCGTGTACTCGTCGCGTTTCTAATGATTCAGCGAGTATAGCAGACAATTGTAAACAGAATTTTAAAATAATGCGATTAGTACAGTACAAATAGAAAACTGGCATAAACAATTCAGAGATGGTTAAAAATCTATTGAAAATAATCTATGTTTTGGAAAAATACCAAAGGAAAATTATAAACGTTTACGGGCTACACTCAACAAGAATCGGGAACTAACAGTCCGAGAACTAGAAGACCAAATTCAAAAAATAAAGTGTGTTAAATTGTGTCGAAAGATGTTAGTGTAAAACGTGCCTTGGCAAAATTTGTTCCAGGGCTACTATTGTCAGATGAGATTTTCCATTTCAGATTTTTTGAAACGATTTTCCAAATTACAGACAAAGTAGTTATTCACATCAACATATGTCAACTTAGAATAATTTGAACAATAAAAACAATGCTTGCAAAATTTTATGAATTGCAACGTGAATTTCTATTTTACTTTCGAAGCGTTAAGTCGTACTCGGTTCGCTCGGTGTAAGAAAGTGTAAAATTGTGGTCGTTTATCGAGCACGATAAATGCGAGGCCACTGGCCTTCGTATCTATTATAAAAGGACATTTATTAAATTAAGTGTATAATTCAAGTACAATCAACATTAAGGGTATCTACAGACAACACAGGTACGATAGCTATGTAAGCAATAAAATAATATGTATTCTCACGGAAATAATCCAGAATACAACAATATTATAAATATTCAACCAATTTATCAACAACAAAACATGCAATGGCAGCCAACAATGAATACACCTTCACTGTTAAATACACAACCACCGTTATCACAGCAGATATACGTAACACCTTGGCAACAAATGGCCTCGGTAGGAATACCCACCAGTGGCGTAGGCAGAGGATATCAACTACAAAGAATGACGTCGACCAGCGAAGAAGAGGAAGAAATACAAACGAACAACAATAATGAATGGCAAGAAATAAGAGGTACAAAAAGGAAAGAGATTCAAAAAAACAAAACCAATAATAATGAAATTGAGACTAACAATCGCTACGACCTGTTGACTCAAGACACAGGAACAAGCAATGAAAGCACAGAAGTCACTACAACACCAAGACCTTCCTCTATATTTGTACAAGGAGTAAAAAATTACAATGAATTGATAAAACGGATTCAAAAGGTCGCAGAAGCTGAACAGTATCAGACAAAGACGTTAGCTAATAACGTTATCAAAATAAACTGAGTAATCCCAGAAACATACAGGAAATTGATTCGAGAATTTAAAGAACAAAACATTTACTACCACACATATCAAATGAAGGAAAAGAGGGCCTACAGAATAGTAATCAGATACCTACACCACTCCACAAACCTGGACAACATTAAAGAAGAACTATTTAATCTAGGACATAAAGTCAGAAATATAATAAACGCACAACACAGAATCACAAAGCATCCCCTCAACCTATTTTTTGTAAACTTAGAACCAGGTTCAAACAACAAAGATGTTTTTAATATAAAAGGACTTCAGAACATAATAGTACAAATAGAACCCCCTAGCACAAACAAAAACAACGGTTACACTAAATTGTATTATAATAATCCATATTTATGTGTGCAATGCGGAGGTCACCACAACACCGCAACATGCACTAAAACAAGAGAAACCCCCGCAAAATGTGCATTTTGCGGAGGGAACCACCCCGCGAACTATAGGGGATGTGAGCACTATCAAAGAATCTACAAAGGGAACACCAGAAACTACGGAAAGGTCAACACAGCCCCACCGATATTTACAAACAATGCTTATATAAGGAACTTACAACAACCCTCACTTTCTCAACAAAGAAGCTACGCGGAAACAGTAAAACAAAACACAAATTAAAGCGAAGACACAACTACTATACTAACCAAATTCTTAAAAGAATTTAAAACTATTTTTAATCAGTTACTACAACAAAACACTACAGTCCTAAATATGATTACAATGTTAATCAATAAAATTAAGTAAAAATTGCGAAGTCACTGCGAATAGCCCAATAGAACGCCAACGGCCTTCCAAGCCACCAAAAAGAAATAAAAATATTCCTAGATAATAATTTTATAGACAAATTACTGGTTTGCGAAACGCACCTCACAAATAGAAGTTACTTCAAAATACCAAAATATAGATTTTACCACACCAACCACCCCGATGGTACAGCACACGGGGGCACCGCAATACTTTTCAAACAAACAATTAAGCACCATGAACTGCCAAAATACGAAGAAGAACATATTCAAGCAACGTCAGTACTAATACAAACACTTCCAATACGATTTAACCGTCACAGCAGTCTATAGTCCCCCACGACACAACCTAGAACAAGCCCACATTGAAAGCTTCTTTTAAACACTGGGACAAAAATTCATTGCAGGAGGAGATTATAACTGTAAATATACGCTATGTGGTTCGCAACTGACTACAATTAAGGGTAGAGAACTAGCAAAAGTTCTCCAAGATAAGAACTACTAGTTCATTTCGTCAGGAATACCAACTTCTGGCCATCAGATCCCAACAAAATTCCAGACTTATTGGACTTCTTCATAGTTAACGGCATAGCACTAACATACATAAACATTACACCCAGCTACGATCTTTCTTTGGACCATAGCCCAATCATAGCTACGCTAAGCACATCCGCAATCTACAAGAAACACAAACTATACTTGCACAACTGCAAAACAAACTGGGACGCATATCGGCAAATACTACAAGACAATATTGTACTATCCACCCGACAGAAAGAACTAAAGGAAGTCGAGGAGGAATATAATAACTTTGTCAATGTTCTACAAAAGTCCGCGAAAGCAGCCACTCCTAACACCGAACACAAGAAATCAACTAATAATATACATCTAGAAATAAAAAAACTGATATCTGAAAAACGAAGAGCCAGATCAACTTGGCAACGAACTAGAACACCAGATAATAGAGTTAAATAAACCATCTAAGTAACAAGCTAAAAACCAAGCTGCAAGAATTCAAAAACAACTCAATTGCTACATACATTTCTAACCTTTCAAGCTTCGATAACTCCATTTGGAAGCCCATAAAAAACCTAAGAAAACCTTTAACAACATACCCCATACGGAAATACTCAACACGACCAGGTGCGTGGGCAACAAATGATAAACAAAAGGCCGACCTCTTCGCCGAGCACCTTGCAACGGTCTTTCAACCCCAAAATAATGACCATGTACAGAAAGTCGAACAGGTTCTAAATACGCCTATACGAGCACAACTATTAAAAATATTTACTCCAAAAGAAATAAGGGACACAATAAATACCCTAAATCCCAAAAAGGCCCCAGGCATAGACCTCATTACAGCGAAAGTGTTAAAAGAATTGCCAAAAAAAAAGAACTTTTAAAACTCCTGTACATCTTCAACGCAATAATTAGACTCGACTACTGGCCTAAATCACTTAAAATAGCTCAAATCATAATGATACTAAAACCTGGCAAAAGTCCGTCAGATGTCACATCTTATCACCCGATAAGTTTACTACCCGCAATTTCAAAACTACTCGAAAGACTTCTTCTCAACAGACTGAACACAGACTTAAATTCACAGGATTAGATCCCAAACCATCAATTCAGGTTTCGTCATGCACACTCGACAACCCAACAATGTCACCGAAATGTCAACATTATGAACAAGTCATTTGAAGACAAACAATACTGCACAGCTGCATTTATAGATATTAGTCAAGCTTTTGACAAAGTGTGGCACCCTGGACTACTATCAAAAATAAAAAGAATCTTTCCATCCTGCTACTTTAAACTGATGAAGTCATACCTATAAGAACGCCAATTTGAAGTGAGAGTAAACGCAGCTACATCTAACCGACAACCAGTTCTATCAGGAGTACCACAAGGTAGCATCCTAGGACCACTACTATATGTCCTATACACACACGATTTACCCACAACAACAGGCACCTTCGCGAACGACACCGCCATATTTTCAGCGCATGAAGATCCAGTAGTAGCCTCCTCAAATCTACAACACCATTTAAACTTAATAAACACATGGATGGAAAAATGAAAGATCAAGGCTAATGAATCCAAATCGACACAGGTAACCTTCGCCCTCAGAAAAGGTACATGCCCACCTGTAAACTTCAATCAAGTAATACTACCACAAAGCGACAATGTAAAATACTTAGGCCTAATTTTCGACAGTAAATTAAATTGGAAACAACATATTAAAAAGAAAAGAACTC
Source organism: Sinelater perroti (assembly GCA_036346155.1). Lineage (NCBI taxonomy): Eukaryota > Metazoa > Arthropoda > Insecta > Coleoptera > Elateridae > Sinelater > Sinelater perroti. The sequence goes on from JARFIY010000276.1 coordinate 4,651,898, forward strand.
AACTTGATTTAAAACTTAAAGAAGTCTCCTGGCTTATTGGAAGGAAATCCCGACTATCAATGGAAAACAAAATCTTGATCTATAAAATAGTGCTCAAGCCGAAACGGACTTACGGCATAGAACTCTGGGGATGCGCCAGCAAGTCCAACACAGCAATCATTCAGAGAGCTCAATCTAAAATACTCCGAGCCATAACTGATGCGCCGTGGAATGTCTCGAACCATACCTTATATACAGATCTCAAAATCCCATATGTCAGTGAAGTAATTAGAGAAACAGCTACTAAACATCACACCAAACTCGAATTCCACCCACATCCACTGCTACAGCCCCTGCTGCATCTTTCAGAAAATAGAAGAGTCAGAAAATGTTGGCCAATAGACATTAAAGAAAACTGAAGCAACATCACTGGATGTTAGCTTCTCCAAGCCAATATTAACATTATTTATACCAATGTACTAGCCATCTAATTGGCTCATAGATTGTATTTCATTCTGAATCATAATAATAATAATATTAATAATAATAATAATAATAATAATTGCAACGTGTTTAATTTGAAGGAGACTGGGGCTGCGAAAAATGTTTTTTGAGTCTTGCACCATTTTTATTAAATGCTTTTTGTTAATGTATTTCTAATTTTATGTATTGTATGCTCTAATATCTATATTTTAACCCCACTTATTATACAACCTGCCCTATAGAGTAGAGCAATAAGTATTTCGTCATGTTTAGAGTGTAAAATGCTGATTACAAATTAGATGTGTGAAGTAGGATTCCAGCGGGCCCTCTTCTCACATTAACTTAATCTTAATAGTATCTAACAATGGTAAGGCTCTACGTCCCGCGTGAGAGCACGGCCTGCGAACTGAGACGTTCGTTCTCTCTGCCCGGTTGTTACGTACCATCTCTGGTGCGGGGCGATGTGGCAAGCACCGCGCCTAAGACGACCGCCATTATTACCCCTTGTTCGAGTGATCGCAGATACTCAATTATTTTAGTGACTGAGTAGGCCACCCGCCAGGCATCAGAGAGCACCGGGAATACACCCGGGTCCGTCAGCATCGCCTCTCAACCACGGAACTACGCTCGCTTTCTTAATAATATCTTGATAGTCGTGGTTTCATTTTGGTATTTTATCAAAAAATGCTAATTTGATATGTAAGACTATAAGTTCATACAGCTGATAAGGTAAGTGCTTTTTAGTTTGTAGCATAAGCCGTGACGCCATACCTTAACAAAGGCTTGTTTTACGTGTAAATACACCGCAGAACAGTTTCTTTTTCTTTCCAGATCTATGTATATTTTGTTAACTATTTTATGCATCTGTTCAATAGTGCCGTGCTGACTCCACAAGCTAAATTGGTGTTTATGGATTAATTCTTGTTTTTCAGGATTGGTATTGTTCTACGCAGAATCAGTTTTTCAAAAATCTTTGACAACGCAAGGGTTGGGCTTATGGGCCTGTACGATATTATTCAGGTGATTCACCTGGTTTCAATAGCATGATACTTTGAGCTGTTTTTCATTGTCTTGGAAAATGCTGATTAGTGGCGTTCTATCGTACAGGTGAGTAAGGGCTTGTATAATTTTACTTTACAGATGCTTGATGATCGTTCAAGTAATTTGATCGTAACCTGGAGCTTTTTTGTGTTGTCCCTCTTTATTTCTTTTTCTACCTCTTTGTTAGTTATGGGTTTGAGGGGTAGACTCATTTAGAACGGTGAGTCCAGGAAAGCAATGATTTATGTTTCTTCATCTGGGCATTGACAAAGGAAGGATGTAAAGCCCTTGGTGAGGTGTTCGGCAAAAGCATTTGCCTTTTCTTTATTATTGCGAGCCCACTGACCATTTTCCTTCTTGATAGGGGGTATATACATGATGTTTTTTAGTTTTCGTACAGCTTTCCATAGCGAGTAGTCTGTTCGATCATTTGTGCTGAGGTTTTCTAGGTAGTCATAAATTCCTTTGTTTGCATTCCTTTGTTGGTGTGTTTAAAACGCTTACAATTTATAAGAGAACTTTATGTTCACTAGTTTCTCCGTTATACTTATTATGTTCTACTACCTTCAGCGTGCTCTCCATAATAGTCACGTGTACTTCGCAACAGGTAGAGCTAGCTACTTGAAATGTCTCTGGACAGCCACCTACAAGAGTGCGCAGCTATTCACTAAACTTTTTAAACACACTAACTGTGTTGTCAAAAACTAATATTTGCTTCAATAAAAGTAAAACATTTTTTTACTGCAAATAGTACTTATATAAGCAACTACAATTAAACAAGTCTTGTGTTTTAAAACTTTCGGTAATGATAGATAAATATTCCAAATATTAGCTATAAATATAAGTTTTGTAATTCAAATTTATTTTAACTATGACATTTTACGTTCAATAAATTATAAATAATTACATATATAATCAACTACCTTGTAAAATTAATCAACACCCAAAATAAAAGCAATGGGCGCTGAGTTACAGTTGGCTTATTTATAGCTAAACTTTAGACTTGCTAGGTTACAATGTAATTATATATAAAGCTCAGATAATCATATTAATGCCACAAACTGAGGCAGCATATTTAACCTTCTTATTCAATTTGCAACTGCGCATGTTTAGAAACATAAACGCATTTTAAAGTTAACTTTGACAAGTAATATCTCTCGTTATTGCATTGTAAAAAAACAGCAATTCTTTTAGATGTATTCAAGGCGCATCCTTTGATATGTATGAAAACAGAATAACTGTAACTAAGTAGGATGCCACTAAAAAGTTTGAATGAATGTACCAAGAGGAAAGTCTTGCAGACAAGAGTAGCGGCAATCCGGATAAAGCTGTTTCATTGAAAATTCCGCTTTCTTCTTTTCAAATGTAACGCCGTCTTTTTAGATACAGATTTAAACTTTTAAAAATCTTGAAGAATATTTGTTTAATATTATGTTTCAGAGTATCTTACGACTTCCTTCCTATGCATTATAACAAACTATTACATCTGAAAACGATTTGGACACGATGGCGTCATTTTGACTTTATTTCTATGAGCACTATTATAATATTAAATGTTAATTAGCAGTTTCTTACATGTAAAATATGTACGCCTCCTCAAATTAAATTACATTTAGTACTGTGATATCGGCTTCCAAAAGCGCGGCCAATCGGTGATTCATTTATAAGCTTCTAAACTACTTAGAAGGTCCGGGTAACGGACTAAACTTTTATATTTCCCAAGATAGTGTCTATGAACAGGAATAAAGAATTTTTAAGTTTTTGATTAGAAAGATGTTCTGAATATTTTAACATTTACCGTTACCCTGCTGAAAAATGGCCATTTTTTGAAGCATTTTACACTTGAATAACGTTGAATCAGTTTCTAAAGCACCGATTGTTGAGAAATTTCTGTAAGTAATATTTTCTTTGGAGTTCTATTATAATTATTACTTTTTGTAGAAAAGAAATTTTCTTTATTTAAAAAATAAGTTTACTTTCATTGCTTGAACGGTACTCTTTTTATATTATTTATTTATAAAATACGATATCAAAAATGTTTTTTGGTGGAACTAAAGAAAATTTTCTGCAAAGCTGAATATTTAGTTTTAATATACGTTATACTTTATTGTTAACGAAGTATATCTGTGTTTTAATTTAATACTCTTTATTAAAAAAACACGTGAGGTAATTTAATGATTATTAATACAGTGGAAAATATTTTAAAAACAAGAATATACAATATGTTTTGAAATGTACCCACAATATAAAAATTCAAAGATTCAAATTGATGAGGTGATATTTATTTTTTGCCATTTACTGTGACGAAAAACCCCAAATATTTATGTCAAGAATTCTATATTAAAAAATTCGTTCCCTATTTGTAAGCTTTGAACAATCTACAAAAGTGCAATTCCGTACTTTATAAAAGTAACTTCCGTCAGATCATCAAAACGGCTCCGTGCGGTTCTCTGGATTCTTTTAATTACTTGTGTTTCTGGAGAACCTTCAGTGCACATAATATTTTTTAGTTCATTAAAATATTTTCCTACAAGAAAAATGTTTTTATTTAGAAATCCCAACTTCAATAATATTTTCATAGCCCTTATCTATTTTTAATTAACCCGAACACAAGTGTCCTGTTTTTGTAGCTCTGATAGGAAACTCGCATATTGTTGTAATGGCTGTAAGAAATTCAATAATACGTGGTCGGCGAAATTGTTTTTTTTTATACTCGCAATTTTCTAGACACAACTAAAGGTCTAATATACAGACATTTAGTATATTGCAAGATGTTGCCATATTTTAAAACATAAATAGGTATATTAATATTTTATTTTGGAGTATATTTCAGCAAAAGTTAATATATAAGATTACCTACAAAATTACCGAAAGACAACATTACAAACCAAACAGGCTACCCAGCAATTTAGTGAAGAATCAAAGAAAGTGCGTTTAATGTAAGAGCGACGTGGGGAGCTAATGTGGGCTTCGACTATACACTTTTAGAAGTAAATTTAAAGCTAAATCTAAAAGCACTCGCAATATATTAATATAAATGGAAACGTATTTGAAAAGTTCGAACAATACCAACTTTCAAATAAAAGCGAAACTTAAAGGTTAATATAAAAAGGATAAAAATCAAGAGCATTAAAACAGTTTTTGAAATAATAAAAAAACTTTATATCAACGATACATCAATACAAATAAAAAACTAAAGAAAAATTTACCAAAAAGAAAATGAAGTGTCTTAAATATATGGAAGACATACTCTTGTAATATTTATAAAAACCAAAATGTGCACACAAAAGAGAAGTTTACAAAAATAAAGATTTGAAACCTATACCTAAATAATATATAACTTAAAAAATAAGTAGTAAAAACCACGTGCAATTTTTAAAAAATAGTAAAACAGCAGACAAATGTCAATATATTAGCAGACCTAATGAAAACAACACGATAAACAGTTATTGAATTGATCTGCTGTCTACTGAATAAAATACAGCGGTCATAAGAGATATCTCAAGAATTGCTTATCATCAAAATTAAAAGAATACACATAATATTAACAGAATAGAAAAAATACATATTAATATGAGAAATAAATCAGCAAGGCTTAGGTCACTCCAAAGATATATATTTCAAATTTGTACACTACGAATAATTATTAGATAACGCTTTAGAATAAAAAAGAAGAAGTTAAAGACTATTCGACTAAAGATAATTCGGCTAATAAAATTAGTATATTGTTCTGGGGTGTTCATTGAAACCAATGGTAATATTCCTGGCAAAATTAAAATTAACTATGGAGTTATACACAGCCGTGATCTTTTAAATACTCATTAATTTGGTTATAAAACGAACCTTAACGAAAAATATCATACATTGGAATGTATTTAGAAGGTTTGTAAAATGGAAATGTTATATGGCTTATAACAACAGAATTGATGAATATGCAACCAAAGATCGACTTTTTAAAAGTGAAATCGAAAGAAGATAAATATTAAAATTATGCCAGAAAATCTGGAAGACACAAAACAGGGATAATTAAAGGAAGAAACGTATACAAATTGGATAAAGTATTACCTTAAAGCACTGAAACTGCAAATCTCCAAAAAAGCATTAGTCGTAGAATAATGAGAGTTTAGAGTGTCTTCAACAAATTTTGAATACAACAAACTAGAGATCAGCAGTAAGACGCGCATTTTTAAATCAAGTATTACAGGCGCATTATTTTACAGCTAAGAATTATGGGGAATAAATAGTTTATACACTACAATCATTTGTAAATAAATGGCTAAAGAATCTTTTAAATATGTATTTCGCATTTATAATTACCAATTATTTTATGGTCATTATAAATAAGAAATTGAAATGGTTAGACGCATTTTAAAAAAACCGAACAACGATATTATAAAACAAGCTTTATAACAGGTAACAGGAAATAACAAAAACCAACATTGACATAAAGTTCTACACTGTGGAGATCTATATTTAACCTGGAGTAAAGAAAAGGGCCAGCGGAAAAATTTAGTACACGATATTTATGATACAGTGTCAAAATGTGCAAATATATAATGAAATAAACAAACCGTAATATAAAGCAGATAGAACAAATTGTGTAACAAATTCGGGAGAAGTATGTCTGAATTATAGCTAACATATGAGAGCCTTGACCTTTCGGTTTAGAAGCCGTGTTCTCAGGCGGGGAGTTAGAGGCTTACCATGCCTAATTCATGCTATATTCTTACTCAGAATGGATAAAACTAATAATAATAATTCTTTAACTTACTTTTAACTATATTCTGTATTTTATGAATAAATATAAGTTGACACAATAACTCTAAAACTGGAGTTCAAAGAGAGTTTTGCTTCACCTATCCAAGACCAGTGAAATAGTTTCGTACAAAAGTATTATTTTGTTAACTTCAATGGTGTTTTTTTTTAATATTAGTAGAATTTTATGAATCAGATAGCTGCGGTGTTTTTATCGGATTTAAATGAAGCCTTGCACACACATTTATTGGGTGAATGTCATGGCTAAGTTTGTTAATAACGGAAACCGATATTAGAAGTAGGGTAAAATGTTCTTGACCTTTTTACTTATACAGGTTTCGCTAGATTTAACTTAAATTTTGAGCATATAAAGTACTCTTCAAAGAGGAAAGGAGATGCGTTTATAAACACAACTTAAATTTTAGTTTTATTTGTATTAAAACGACGCATTTGAATTTTACGGAGTAAAGTCGCATGGATGCGCTGTGTGGTTGCAAGTGATAAAGAAAAGTGCGAACCGAAAAGCAATTAAACATTGAACTGCAGACCTCGAGCAATTGGTTACTTGAAAACATCGAACCGGTTTTGTTATGTTAATTAAATTATCAAAGAGATGAATAGTCTACTTCATAAAGAAGTAAAAATTCTTTCGCAACCGCATATAAATTATTGAGCAATGGGCCCGGCCTACAACTCTAACCTGCAAGAACAAATAATACAAATGCCAACGTGGTAGGTACCAATGTTGCAAGTCAACAATGAATCTACATCAGCAACCCTATTTTAATAGAATGAATATGCAACAACTTTATTATAATGAAAACGCAAAGAATTATCGACAAGCCTACCTAACAACAACATAAACAACCAATAATTCAACAAGAGACAAAAATTACACAGACAAAGCTGAAGAAGAAACCAAATTAAAAAGTAAATTTACATGCCAAACAATAAAAAAACCAAATTATCCAAGTTATCTCCTGAGATAAGAAGTAAAAAGAAACCGCCCTCTTTTGATACCAAATAACTACAAATATATGAATACTAATAATATATAATAACTATAAACAAATGGTTGGCTATCTAAATAACACCCTAGAATAAGAACAATACATCAGCAAAACTCATTCAAATAATACAATTAAAATCAATGTCAACACGCCTGACTTACCGAAAACTAATCATCAAATAAAAGAACATGGAATGATCCATCACACATACCAAATCAGATAAGAGAGAACGTACATTATAGTAATTAGACACTCAGTACCGGAAACAAAAATGAAAGATGAACTAGAACACAAAGTCATTCATATTAAACATCAAACAACGCAAAACTAAAGTTCTACTATCATTGTTTTTTATAAACTTGGAATCTTAAAATAACAATAAAAGCATTTATGATGTCAAATACTTAAGTAATATGAGAATTACAGTCGAAGCTCCAAGAAAGAGAAATACAATAGCGCAGAGCACCAGATGTCAATTGCACGAGCACACAAAACTTATAATACAAGCCCATATTCATGTGTTAAATGTAGAAATAATCACAATACAAAATATTATAAACATGTGTGCTTTGTCAGAGTAATTAACCTGCTAGCTATAAAGGATGCGATATCTACCGAAATCGACAAAAAAATAGAGAAAACAACTGGTCAGCCACGTCACAATATAACTTATCCAAACCGAAACATAAATGACAAGAAACAATCATTACGCACAAATTATCCACAAGATAAACCTCTAAGTAATGGTTGATTGAAATACTCTCAAATAAATACTCAAAATTAGAATCCTCCAGGCATGGCGGAACAACTTACAGTATTCTTAAGTAAATTCAACCAATGAATAATCAAAACGGCACAGTATTAAATATGCTCACCACACTAAATTGACATAGTAATGGTGCACTCACTAAGAATAGTTATAAGGCACACTAATGGTTTATTAAACCATAAGCTAGAACTAGGAAATTTTTTCCAATTACAAAAATAGATATCGGTCTAATTTCAGAAACATATTTCACCTCGACAACAATGTTTAATATGCCACATTATAATGTGTACCACGTAACTCATTCAGATGATACGGCACACGGAGGTGCTGTAGTCATAATCTGCAGCTCAATATCCCATTATGAGATAATTCATCAACAGAAACAAAATACAATTAGCTAAAATCAGGTAGATACCAAAGCGGGGCCCTTGACAATCTCATCTAGCTACTATAGGCTATAAATGAACTTAACTGCAATTATCTATTAACCGAGGAATTCACTTATTGATCAGAAAACCGCAATAAGATACCCGACTTTTTTTGTTTATAAAGGTATTACAACAAACTATTTATATGTTTAATCCATTCATGAAATATTCTCAGATCATACCGCAATGCACGTATATCATAAATAAAAACGTATGCCAACACTAATCAATAATGCAACGGATTGGGTTAATTTCTAAAGCTATATCGAAAATTAGATTAACTTGAAACTTTGAATTAAAGAAGCTAACGAACTGGATGAGGCTACTAACTACCTAATCATCTTAATCTAAGAGGCTGTCTGGTACTCAACTCCAAAACAACCCCAAGATGTGAAGAAAACATATCTTTTTACATTTGGAAATTGGTGTGAAAAGTGAAGAGCACGAACCAGATGGCAGACACCTCTAAACAATGATGACAAAATAATATTCAACAAACTAAAACAAAGGTTACATAAAACTCTACATGAAGCCAAAAACGCAACATTTGAACTCACTTTCTGAAGATAATCATACGATATCTCTTCCGTCGTAGGGTTTTTATCAGAAGCGTCGTGACTTAAGAATTACTTGTTCTGCATGCTTCTTTTTACTATGTTTCACCATCGACTTCTGTTTCGGGCTGTTCTTGTAGCCTGTTCGATAGTATGGCCGGTGACCTTTTTGGTTTGGTTCGTCCACCTTTTTGGTGATCGTGCCCACGGTCTTGATTGAGTTCTGCCCTGCACAACTAATATTTCGAAATTGTTTAAATTTTTTCATTAAACATGGCCAAAGTTCTTGTAATTCTTTTGTATTTAAGGTTGGGTAATCTTATAGATTCTTGGATATCTTCAATAATGGACACATTAGTTCTTCTCTCCGTCTATGGCACTCTGAGTAATATTCATCGGCACCATAGTTCAAAAGAGTCGATTTGTCTAGAGTCCATTTTTTGCATTATCAATTTTTCTGAAGCCTAAAGTAATATAGGAAGTACTAACGTTTTCATAAGTGTTTTCTTAGTATTAATAGTGATATTAAGATCAGTCCAAATTTTATTTAACAGTTGGGCTGAAAAGTTCGTAGGCTGACACATAAGCGGCGCTAGTAGTATTAAATCCATGTGCTTTTTAGTTAACCCTAACCTTCAAAAGACTCGTGTATAAATTTGACAACTGTCGGACTATTAGTTTAGGAGATATCGTATTTGAGTGAAGCAACTATTGTTAATTTTAAAAAATGGATAAAAGGAATTTCGAGTATTAATAAAACACTGCTTTTGTCAAAAAAAATACCGTTGAAACCAAGGCTTGGCTTGATAAGCATTATTTAGACTGTGCACCAGGAAAATCAACCGTTGAGAAGTGGTTTTCCAAGTTTAAACGAGGCGAGATGAGCACTGATGACGATGCACGCAGTGGACGCCCGAAAGAGGCTGTAACGGACGAAAACATAAAAAGTTTACAAAATGATTATGAATGACCGTAAATTGAAGTTAAGCGAGATAGCTGAGACTCTGAAGATATCAAAATACAGTGTTGGACATATCTTGCATGAATATTTGGACATGCAAAACTGTGTGCAAAGTGAGTGCCGCGCGAGCTCACAATCCAGCAAAAGTTTCAACGTGTCGTTGATTCAGAACAATGTTTAGCGATATTCAACGGTAATAATAACGAATTTTTCCGTCGATATGTGACAACGGATGAAACATGGCTTCATCACTACACTCCAGAGTCAAATCGACAGTCAGCCGAGTGGACTGCACGCGATGAACCGAATCCAAAGAGTGGAAAGACGCAATAATCGGCTAGCAAGGTTTATGGCATCAGTATTTATTGATCACCTTGAAAAGGGCCAGACCATCAATAGCGATTATTACAAAGCGTTGTTGGAGCGTTTGAAGGACGAAATCACGAAAAAACGGCCCCATTTGAAGAAGAAAAAGTGCTGTTTCATCAAGACAATGCAACGTGCCACAAGTCAATGAAAACGATGGCAAAATTGCATGAATTAGGCTACGAATTGCTTCCGCATCCACCGTATTCTCCAGATCTGGCCACCAGCGACTTTTTCCTGTTCTCAGACCTCAAGAGAATGCTCGCTGGAAAGAAATTTAGCGCCGATGAAGAGGTAATTGCCGAAACAGAAGCTTATTTTGAGGCTAAAGCCAAAATATATTTTAAAAATGGTATAGAAAAATTGTATGATCGCTATAATCGGTGTATCGCCCTCGAAGGCAATTATATTGAATAATAAAATCCAATTTTATCAAAAAAAATATTTTTTCTATGTTAGCCTACGAACTTTTCAGCCCAACTGTTAGTTTTGTAGCAGTACTTCTAGCTATTTCTATGCGTCTTCTAATTTCAGAGGTATAATATCCGTCATTAACAATCAGGAATTCCATATATGTGATGATTTACTATATTGCAGTTATTGATTCGCCTAATTTCAGATTAATTTTTTTCTCTTCTGTCAGCTATCATCACTTTGCTTTTTTCATAGTTACTTAATCTTCAATTCAAATTTACCACTTTCTGTTTCTAGTTTCCCGATTAGTTGTGTTAGTTTTTTAACAGCGTTAGAAAGGATAGCCCTATTATTGGCATAAATCCTTCATTACAACTTTCTCATTATGAATTCGCTGTAAATATTGAATAGAATTGACGCTACGAAGCAACCCTGTCTAGTTCCCTTTTCTATTTTACATGAGTTTGATATCTGGCCATCCAGTTTTATTACTGCATTATTTTGCTCATATAGCCCTTTTAATAGACAAATGTGTGTTTCCATTTCTGATAATATTTGCTGTAGTTTCTGCCAGTTATGCTGTCAAAAGCTTTGGTGTAGTCGACAAAGCAAATTTGCACAGGGGTATTAAATTCTCTTGCCTTTTCTATAATTAATAGTAAGTTAAAGATCTGTTCTCTGGTACCTCTTCCTTTTCTAAAGCCAGCTTGCTCCAAAACTATTTGCTGCTTTAAATATGTTTTGAGGCGTTAAATGATAATATGTAGTAGTATTTTGCTGGCATGGAAAATTAGTGCGATTAATCTGTCATTGCTGCGAATGTCTTTTGGCCCTTTCTTATGAAAAGAAATTAGGTTGGATGTTGTCTATTTTTGTGCTTATAGTCCAGTATTCCAGGTTGTTTGACATATAATCTGAAAAATTTTAATTCCGTTTTCTCCCGTGGTTTTCATAATTTCAGCTGTGATTCCGTCACATCCAACAGCCTTGTTTTCCTTAGTTTTTTTATTGCATCTTCAATTTCCCTTTTAAAATATAGGGTTCTTTTTCATCATCTCATATTGATGTTTTCTCCTATATCAATTTTATCGTTCTTAAACAGTTTTTCACAGTATTCTTTCCATCTTTCTAGAATATCAGATATGTTTGCAACTTTTTCACCTGCCTCATTTCTTATGCTCCATGTTTATGCTTTAAAATTGCTGGTTAGCTTTTTAACTGCCGCAATTCTTTAGTACGATTGTGTTTTTTGTGTAAATCTGTACATATATGTTTTATATAGTTGTCCTTGTCTTCTCTACGTGATTTTTGTATTTCACGTGTAAGGCCATTATATCTAGGTATTTTGGTTTTCCTATTTATAGTCGTGTTGTTTGAACATTTAAACTCACTTTTGAAAGATAATCATACGGCATGGAAGAATACAAAAATTTAAAAACCAAAGACTACAGTACCTCCAATCAGAAAACTATACAGAAGCTGGGCAAAAAGCGACACATAGAAGGCAGAAACGTTTGCAGCACATTTTGCCCAAGTCTTTACACCTCCCCCAATATTAACAATGATAATGTCACTGAACATACCCTGCCAAATGTCACTTTCAATTAAAGCTTTTCACCGGGAAACGCTTGAAGAAATAAAAAAACTAAATCGACATAAAGCATCCGGCCATGACCTCACTACAGGTAAAGTTTTAAAACATCTACCAAAAAAGGGGGTAGTACTGTTAACAATCATTTATAATAGTATACTAATATTAAAAGGTAACCAATAAAGTTCTTGCCGTTTTTTGCTTTGCCATTGAATAAAGGGAGAATAGGTATGTAATAAGTGTATCACGTGGTTTAAAAACCGGTCGGTCGAGAGTAAGTCGTTATAAAAGCAGGTCCGCCGGGCACTTTTGTCATTCGTAATTCGTACAGTAGCGAAGACAAACGGAAGTGTTTAAGGATCTTGTTCAGTGTGGTTTGCTTTACGACTTTAAAATGGGCTTATCAGCAGCTGCATTAAGTCGCCGAATATGTCAAGCGTTTGGGGATACTGCTGTGAATGAACGTACTGCAAGGCATTTTTTTTTTAAATTCAGGTCGGAAGATTTGTCCGTCTGTGATGAACCTCGCAGTGGACGACCACAGGCCTTGGATGACGAAGCATGCAGGCGGCCATTGAGGAGGATAGTAGTCTAACGTGTGGTGAACTTGCAAGACAGTTTAACGTTTCTGATGAAACAGTTATACTCCATCTGTACGGCTCAGGTAAGACGTACAGATTGAGCAAGTGGGTTCCGCACACGCTGTTGGAAGTCCACAAGATACAACGAGTGGCAGCCTGTATGTCGTTGCTTTCTCGCCACCGTACCGCATCCATATTCAATCGAGTGCTTGCCAGTGCCGAAAAGTGGGTCCTGTATGATACTTCCAAGCGTTCCAAACATTGGTTGTCACTCCAGAATATTGTCCCTCACAGCGCAAGGCCATCTATGTAGCCACGCAAGATTAAGCTTTGTGTCTGGTGGATAGGTCGTCAAGTAGTTCACTATGAGCTGCTACCAACGGGCCAAATGGTCACTGCCGACCTGTACTCGCAGCATTTGGAACGTGTTGCAACAGGCATTGCAACAGAATAAGTCAGCAATGGTTAATCACAAAGTTGTACTCTTCTTCATGACAACGCCAGACCGCATGTCGCGCGGGTGGTCAGGGATATCATACAACGACTTGGTTAGGAGACTTTGTGCCATCTTCCTTACTCACCTGACCTTGCACCATCCGATTACCACCTCTTCCACTCCCTGGACAATCATCTACGTAGAAAATCCTTCACCAATGAAGCAGACTTGCGCCAAGCACTCACGGACTTCTTTGCGTCCAACCCCCCCCCCCCCCCCGAGTTTCACCACAAGGGGATTGCACAGCTGGAGACACGTTAGCAGAAGGTGTTGGATGCCGATGGCGATTACTTCGAGGAGTAACAATAAGCTACACTTTCTTTAAATCATTTTTTTTGGCCATTAAAAATGGCAAGAACTTTATTGGTTACCTTGCATTATACTCATATTATTCTATAAGTTAGAAATTTTCCCACATTATCGTGGTACCCAAAACCAAGAAAACCTGCTAATGAAACAAGCTCATATCACCCAATTAGCTTTCCTTCTGTCTTGTCTAATGTTTTCGAAAAACTCCTGACGAGAAGAATTAAAAATGGTTTGGAACTATCAGTAATTACACCAGACTATCAATTTGGTTTCCGGGAACGCCACTCAACTGTACAGCAACCATAAAGAATTGTAAATAGCATCATCAAACGCCTCGAGGAAAAGAAATTTATTTTATGTGCCGTTATTTTTCTAGATGTCGCCCAGGCTCTTTTCAAAGTCTGGCACATCGCTCTTTTACATAAAGTCAAAAGCGTTTTTCCAAGTCTGTGTTACCATCTGCTAAGATCGTACATGTCAGAACGATACTTTCAAATGAAATACAACTCTAGTTTCTTTAATTACCAACATGCACAATCAGAAGTGCCTCAAGGGAGGGCGTTGGGGTCGTTGCTCTTCTTGATTTATACCTCGGATTTACCGACAACAAACTGTACTACTATAGCAACATTTGCGGACGATAATGTCTTGCTGTTAGTAAGCATTAACCCAGAGGCTGTAATATAGAATCACCTGGATCGATTACATAACTGGATTGATAGTTAAATAACTCATTTGTATATTTATACTCCTAATAAATAACAAATTAAGATAAACAAGACAAAATTAGTTACTTACACTACAAAACACATAGCACATGTCTGAAGTTTTCCTAAACAATACTCAAATACCAGTAAAAATGAAGTAAACTACTTAGGGGTACATTTATACCAAAAACTGACTTGGAAGGAACATGGCGAAACTAAACGCCAGCAAATTAATTTAAAATTTAGAGCGATGTCACAGTTAATGGAACAAAGATCTGAATTATCAATAGATAATAAAGTATTGTTATACAAATGTATTCTTAAACTCATATGGACTTATGGAATATAATTATGAAGGGTGTACAAAACTTTCAAACCAAGAAATAATTTAAATAATTCAGTTTAAAATCTTACGTTCCGTCGCCATCACACCATGATACGTGTCAAACTTTACCTTACACAATAACTTAAACATTACATTTGTCGCCAAAGAATTCAAGAGACTTTCGACGGTATACTTCAAAAGAATTAAATAAATACAAAAATAATTTATTAATAAAGCTATTTCAAGTCACCAAAACAATTTCTATGTATAAAATATTAAGAAATACGCAGATAGAATGTTTATAGTTTCTATTAGAATTACTTTTCCCGAATTGAGCAGCCGTGAACATTGACAAAACGAAAATGCCCAAAATATTAAAAAACCTTAATAAAAGATAAACTATTAGAATAATTTATGCCATATATAGTAAAAGAGGTAGTTAGGGTAGATTTTATTTATGGCTGAAAAAGGTTTAAAAGGTCATTCGCTTGGAAAGGTATCTTTTAACTATTGACTATTTATATTATTATTCATTTATAATTGGCATCCAAAAATGATATCTCATATAGTTAATTCATTTGTTGTTATATTTCCTAGCCATTTTAGGTGTTGTGGCAAGCGTGTAATTATTCACCATTATTGATATATTTCCTAACAATGATAACTCTTAGCTAAATTAAAATATAGAGTATGTTTTAATAAAACAATACTTCAAATAAAGTAAACCTCCAACCTTAAGTGCCTACTATGTACAAAGAAAATGAGCAAATGCTAACACCAAAAATAACATTAAATTTGATATCAGTAACTCACAAACTATATTCCACCATTTGTTCCCTATACTCGGTCTGTTTTAAATTTCAAAAAAGAACTTGCAAATATTAAAGCGACAATTTAACAAAATTAAATTATTCTTCTTTTATTCTAATTTTTTGTCATCTGAAATAACAATTCTACCCGCTGTATGTTGCAAATATTTGATGTGCCGATCAATTTTAATATATATGGTACGTATACAATTATTATTAAGTATTCTTAAAAAATTGGTATTAGATCGTTAATATGCAGGTAGGATAATGGTTTTCCTATAGAGTCCGCAAAACTAATTTTAGTAAAGTGTATTCGTGTTCATACATTTCTATCACACTAAAAACACATATAAATTAAGAAATGCAATTTTGTAATAGAATCTGTGTAATCGGGCCATATTTAAAACCGTATATAAGTGTCATAAAACCAAACCAAATATTCTAGAAAGGATGTGCTACATAATACATTTTGAAATAAAGAATACAAATGTTAATTATCATGTCAATTTAAGTTTCATTCAGTAACTGATCAAATCGTGTTTAAATACACAGGTTTAATTTAGCTACCGGTAAAAAGCACCAAAAATCTGCAGTTTAGTAAAATATAATTTGATAGCCAAAATTATTTTCAACGAACTTCAAAAGTTCATTACTGAATTCTATATGTCTGTCGGTCTGTCGGTCTGTCTGTTTGTCGCTGTCACAAAATTATGGATTTTTTAAAATTTTAAAATGGATTCTTATAGGAAATTTTACGCTGATTTCAAAATCGAAATCAAAAAGTTTCTATCTCGAATAGTTTTCGAGATATTCGACTTCGAATTTCGGGAAAATTTCGACATTGCGATTTTATGAGTAATTCTTAAAGAAAATTTTACGCTGATTTCAATAATGAAATCGAAAAAATTCTATGTCGAATAGTTTTCGAGATATTCGACTTCGAATTTCGGGAAATTTTTCGACATTACGATTTTAAATGTGATTCTTATAGGAAATTTTACGCTGAATTCGAAAATGAAGTCGAAAAAATTCTATGTCGAATAATTTTCCAGATATTCGATTTCGAATTTTCCCGAAATTCGAAATCGAAATCGAAAGGTTTTTTTAAGTTCGTTCTGGGATTGCTTATAGAGCAATCTCTTCGCCGGCCCCATGTTTATTTTTGCTTTTTAAAAAATTCACTCTTGCAATAGAAGCTATTGAAGATTTTATGAAACAAGTTTTCGGAACGCAAAATTTCAATTCCTTCGAGTCACTCCAGCATTAAGGTTATTAAGGTTTGCCATGACATCCTCGAGGGTTGCAAACTTTACAACACAAATTTCATTTTTTGGCCGATAAAATAAAAAGTAATCCGAAACTGCTAGCATTGAATTATATAATAAATTTAACCCAAATGACTTTGTACAGTTTGATAAATATTACGGCTTGAGGCACTGAGGCGGAGCAGAATAACCTCATTTACATGACGCTGTAAAAGAGGAGAGGTGTGGCATATATGCTATATTGTTGTGTATCATTTTGCGGTCACCGTACGCTTGTTCTGACGTACAATCTCTCTCTTAAAGTTTAATTTTAAGAGATAGCTTTTTGCGTTCCCGATATATTCTTCAATTTGATGGTTTTAGGATGTATTTAAATTATTTCTACTTCGATTGACTTTCAAAAGCCATCTCTTCTGCATCCGACCTTTCTCTATCATACTTCTTGTAGCACAACACTTACTTTAAAGTTTCTTAACCAGTACATTTGCTTTCTATCGATTCCACAGTGGCCCTCTATTTTACCCTTCAGAATAAGTTGCATTAAGTGATATTTTCCTTTAGCTAATACACGAGCAATACGTTTTAGCGTGTTTATTAGTTTAGACTGGTTGTCCGCTCTCTTCCGCTTTCAAGCGGTTAATTAGTTATATCGAGCGTCCAAGTTTTAATTTCTTTATTTGAGTCTTAATTTTGGTTATTAAACATTGTATAATATTATATTTGAAGTCATTGGTGGACATTACCGTAGAAAATTGCAATGTTGTAATTTTAACGACTAAATACCATTAATTTTGTTTTTGTAATCTTCTTCTTAAAGTTCCGATCCGTTTCGGATGTTGGAAACCGTGATGGCAATACGGACTTTATCAACAGCGGGACGAAACAGTCCAGTTGTTGTTGTATTGAACCATACTCGCAGGTTTTTCAGCCACGATATGCGTCTTCTGCCGATGCTTCTTTTTCCTTCGATCTTACCCTGGAGGACCAATTGTAGGAGCCCATATCTCTGATTGTTGGGCATGATGTGCCCTAGACACTCCAGCTTACGAAATTTTATTGTTGTGAGGAGTTCTGTTTCTTGTTTCCCCATTTTCCTCAGCACGATGTGGTTGGTTACATGCTCTGTCCAAGATATACGGAGGATTCTGCGGTACAAACACATCTCGAAGGCCTCTATTTTTCGTCTTGATGCCTCTGTCAGTGTCCACGTCTCTGCTCCATACAGCAATACGCTGAAGACATAACATCTCAGTAGTCTTAATTTAATGGGTAAAGATAATTCATGGCACTTGAATAGTTTGGCCATTTTTACGAACGCTACACTTTATTTCCAGTAAGTGGTCCCAGTTTTCATCGATTGTTGTCCCAAGGTAAGTATATTTTCGCACACGTTCGATCCTGTTGTTGTCAATCGTTAATCCGGTGTCAACAATGTGATTTTTTGTAATTATCATATATTTGGTCTTTTTGGTATTTAGGGTCAGTCCGAACCGCTTGCTAACTTCTGTAATTCTGTTCATAATTCGTTGGAGACTGGTAATGTCGTTTGTAAACACTATCGTGTCAGTCGGGTATCTAAAATTATTTAATATTTCTCCGTTAACTCTGATTCCATCATCTATGCTGCCCAGAGCTTGGTGAAAGATGTGTTCCGAATACACGTTGAACAGAAGAGAAGAAAGTACGCATCCTTGCCTGAGACCGCGTTTTATCTTGATGTCTTCTGATATCATGTTGCCAGTTTGCACTGCTGCTTTTTGATTCCAATAAAGGTTGCTTATTATTCTTATGTCTCGATTATCAAGGATTATTTCTTGAAGTATGTCTATTAGTTTATTATGTTGGACTTTATCGAAGGCTTTTTGATAATCGATGAAGCAAGCATATATGTCATGATTTACATCTCTGGCTCTTTGAAATAGAACTTGTAGGCTAAAAATAGCTTCGCGAGTTCCCAAGTCATTGCGGAATCCGAACTGTTCTCTACTTATTTGTGCTTCACACGTTGTAAAAATTCTGCGGTGTATAATTTTTAGAAATAATTTTAGGAGGTGACTCATAAGGCTGATGGTGCGGTAATCTTCGCAATATTTAGCATTTGGTTTTTTGGGGATTGTCACAAATGTTGATCTTAACAACGGTTCAGGGATTTTTCCGGTGGTATGTTAAAATGTATGTTAATGTTAAAAATTTTTACTAGCCATTCTACACTCGCTTCGTCCATCATATTTAAAAATTCGGTATGTATATGATCAGGACCTGGAGCCTTTCCGATTTTTAACTGTTTTATGCATTTTTCCACTTCGTCGGTGGTGATGGGTAAGGGCTCTACTTCTGGATATTCTTGAGGTTCATCTGATCCATCAACTTCTTCGAAAAGGTCTTCAACATATTTCTACCAGGCAGAAATTTTTGCGTCTGGTTCTATAATTATTTTTCCGTCCTTGTTGAGTAGCCTTGTTGTATTGTTTACTTTGTAGATTCCTGCAGCTTCTTTTACTTTTTTATACATGTTAAATGCATCCTGTTTTTGTTCTAATTGTTCAATTTCTTTGCATTGTGTTGTTAGCCATGTTTCTTTAGCCATCCTTATTTTGTATTTTATTAATTTCTGATTTCTTTGTATCTGGCGTCGTTATTTTTGCTTTTCTTCTTTCATCCATTAATTGTAGGATTTCGTCAGTCATCCACTTTTTTTTCTTTCGGTTTTGTACTGTCAGATACTTATCTCCGATTTTATCAAAGGATGTTGTCATGTCTCGAAGTGCTTCTTCTACCGTTTGGTTTTTGTTTATACTCTGTTGACATGCCACACCTAGTTCTTGTGTCATATTCCCACGCGTTTGCGGGCTATCACTTATTTTCCTAAGGTCCTATTTCTTTTTTACAATTTTTCTCAAGCATTTCTTTAGTTTTAATCTGAATTTTCCTACTAATAAGCAATGGTCTGATGCAATGTCCGCTCCAGGGTATGTTTTGGCGACTAAACAGCTATTGCGATAACGTTTGTTTATTAGAAGATAGTCGATTTGGTTTCGTACTCTCTTCTCTTTGGGTTCGTCGGGGTTGGTGGGGCGGTCCATGTGTAGGGTCTTCTTGGTGGTAGCTTATATAATGTATTAAGGATAACAAAGTCTTCTTCTTCTATGAACATTTTAAGTCGCTCTCCCCGCTCATTTCGTACTCCCAGTCCGTATTCACCGATATGCTCTCCGCTTCTACCTTGGCCTATTTTAGGGTTTAAATCTCCCATAATAAGAGTTAGTTCTTGCTTTTTTAGTTGGTTCAATGTATTTTTAAGAGATTCGTAGAACTCTTCTATTTTGTCTTCCTCCGCTTCGGCTGTTGGGCATAGACCTGTATTATATTTATGTTTATCTATTAGTCTCTCTGATACAGCTATGAAGTTAGTAACATATTTTTGAAGTTTGCTTGATAGTATCAATCCGACACCATTTATAAATTGACCTTTTTCGTTTCCTGAATAGTATACTTGGTGTTCGTCTATTAAGTATTGGCCATTGTTTGGCCATCTCATCTCGCTTGCCCCCATTATGTCCAGTTGAAGTCTTTTGATTTCAGCTACTGCGTTATTAATTTTTCCTTGTTGGGCCATCGTACGGACATTCCAAGTTCCAATTTTGATTGGACTTTGACAATTTTAGCCTTTGTTGGTCTTGTGATTTGCAAGGGTTTCGCTGGATGACGACCTGAGAAGCCTTGCTGGTGTTTCTTCTCCTGCCGAATATTGGGTTCCGATTACCATGATTAGTATTCATTGTATTATTGCAACTGTTTGCCATCTTGATTTTTTCTTGGAAATGCACTTTGTGCCTCTAATCAGGTGGTTTTCCGTTGCCTTCCTGATCCCAATGCCGTTGATCTTCTTATCGATTCGTCCGCCTTCGAGGGCGATTTCTCACCCTCAGGACAATAGGGTGCCCATCCTGACCCGGGAATCAGATTTGTTTGCTTATACCGGCGCACATTCGGTCTCCAGAGCTACGTTTGCCACCAATCCTTAGGTGTTCCCATCCTTTACCACGGGGAGGTGTAGTTGGAGTTTCTCTATCATCGAGCTTAAGACCTTACGGCATTTCTTAAACTCTCCAGATCTTATAAATGTTTTTGTAATAATTATTTTAAAATTTAAAGATCCTTGTTTCAAGGAGGATAACGGCACCACGTGCTCATTTAAAGTTTTTAATTCGCATGCCATTAACCTTAATTATCAAATAAAATCCGTTCAGGACTTTTTTTAATTTCTGTGCGCATGGAGGTTAAATAATAGGGAAGGAAGAATACAACTCGGTCGCATTCCTTTTGAGATTTCTAGATTTGATGATGTTAGATCTCCGATTCTGACTTCTATACATTGTTACCAGTATATATATTTTTATAATTCTAATTTCCTTTTCATCCACGCTAACCTTTTAAAGTAGTATACTGCACTTCTATCAAATGCCTTTGTGTAATCAACAAATATAAACATGTCTCCTTTGGTTATGGCATTTCTGCAGTAAAATATTAAAATCAAAAAGTGCTTCCTGTATTCCGAAAGCCACCCTAAAATCAAGTTGTCTACGATAAACCCACATTTTAGACTCATAAGAGCATGTATTATGTGGAGGAAAGCTTTTAACATATGGCTCATTAGGCTAATTAACCGATAACAAATTTTTTGTATCTTAAAGTAACTTCGTTATATATGATTCCTGCATAACCAATAGATATATTTTTTTAAATTTAGTTTGACCCATTTACTGAAGCCATAGGTATTTGATTTTTATATAGGCCGAATACTTTCTTTATCTTCTTATACATAAGAAATACAACGTTTTTTTCAATTAGGTCTTAAATTTTATCAAAAATGTCATCTATCTATTTAGTTTTTGCAGTTTTTACATTTTGACTTTTTATGTTTGAGTTATCGTTGTTAGTCCATAAAGTCAAGCATTTTTTCATTTGCAAGTTTTTTAGTCCAATCAATTTAAGGTTTTAGTTACCGAAACTAAATTTCAACTACGAAAATTAACATTTATTTCATTACCTGGATGCATGTGTTTGCAAAAAATTTCGGTATCCTCATAGATATAAATGTATAGGTTTTATAATTACTTTATACAGACAACATAATATTTGTAACGCGTAATTAATACAAAATGCTATAAGATTAGTTAAAACATAAAATTAATAGAATTAGTAATTAATTTATCTAATTGTGCACAACAATCTACCTACTAAAATGATACTAAACTGCTTCCTAAACTATATTTTATACTTTTACCTTTTCTGTTCTCTTATTGCTTTTACTGCTTCTGTTTAACAGTACAACGTTGAACAGGTCAAGACAATTAGGTGTACCTACCTAGTAAGAGTACCATTACGAAAATCTTACAACAAAGACTGCAAGATTTGAATAAATAGTAGTAAATTTAGTAAGCCGACAACACAAAGTTATTAATTTCATGTTCAAGCAGAAAGAGCGTAAATGACATAGCCAATAAAAAAATAGAAACATAAATTAGAAAGATATTTTTAAAATAAATAAGAAAGCAAATAAAAAAATATTATATTTTAAATGCGGTTTGAAGTTAACCTAAATAAATTCAAACACTGAAAACAATAAGGGAAAGACACGTCAGCATTCAAATATAATAAATTACTGTGAATAAATTGAGGTAATAAATAAAATTCAAAACAGGTATAAGCTTATTATAAATACCACGACATTTACAATTAACAACTTTCTACAGAAGGAGACATACTTCTGAAGGAAATCGTATAGTTGAGATTTATAGAAGTTAATCAAAAGATTGAACAAGTAGCCTAAATGGAGATAACTGTGCATCATCCGTTGGAAAGAGTGCGAAGTAGCATCTTATATAAACAACAGTTTGGAAGAAATTAATAAGTCATCAAATTCAAAAAATGTCATAAATCGTATAAAATATGTGTGCATTGATCGAAGTATAATGAAAAATAAATTGCATTTATTTTTAATAATTACAAAATCAGTATAACATGAAACGTATTTTTAATATTACATTTTCTTTGCATTATTTAACATTTTAATGCAAATTTTTTTGCAGTTTGATAGATAAGAGAAAAGATCACTCAATTAGTTGGGCCAATGTATTCTTTTTGCAAACTCATGTAAAATCATATGTTAAATGCATGTTAATTGTAATAATAAATTTGTAAAATGAAATGATCTAAAATAAATATCTATTACTGCAAAGTGAGAGAGGAAGGTCGCGAATTAAAACAATAATAAATAACTTCAAGATGAAGAAGTGGAGAGCGATAATACATTAGGTAAGCAATAATTTTCAATTGTAACTTAGTCACAAAATTTACTCGTGCAATATGATGGAAAAATTCTAAAAGTCGTCCTTTAATCTTACTACAAAGCACCAAATGGCGTGGAGAAAAACTGATTTTAGTCGCACCTCGTTCGATATCAAGTTGTTCTTTTTCTTCATAAGAAAACTCTTCGACAACTCTAAATTCCTTTGAGGCTATAGATAGATTTGAACCTTTAAAATTCAATATTAATATTAAATATATATAGTCCACGGCATTCAGATCAATCGAGTTTCAAGGCCATTCTTTAGCACTAATAAAATCAGAGAAGTTTTCCTCGCACCGGTCTTGAGTAGAACAGAATCTTGGTGATGTGTTCATATCTTGTTCTCAAAGTATTCCTGGCCTAAGTGACATATCGGTTTTAAAAATGTTATTACGGTATATAATTTCAATTATGTTGAACTTCTTAGGTACAGAGTGAGATCAGATTTCACCTGACACTATGCCCAGAATGATAAAAACCCATTTTAGTTGGCTGTTTGTCATTTTGTTCATTACCGACCTGCTCAATTGGAAAAACCTTTTCGACTGTGCCAAGAATTTTGGCCAAACTAACAGCGAGCCGACGCTCAGTCATCAAGACCTAACAGTTTTGTCGATGAACACTAAAATTTTGCAAATTTGCCCTTGGATGTTACTCAATTCTTATTTGTCTAATGTCACAGAATATATGAGTTCTAACAGTTCATTACATTTCTTTCTCCAGGGGTGCACATATTATTGTTTCGGAGTTTCTGGGACCGTTCCAGAATCTTGAAAACTCTGACGAGAAACATAAAAAAATGCAACAATGTCACATTATATTTGCCACCTGTATAGGGTCAGTTGAAGGCTCTTTATTGCTACAAAGCTGGCAGTTTCTCAATTAAAACTAATTTTTTTAGCACTGAAATCCTTAGTTACTATTAAATTCGTTTTGTTTAACATTACGAAACGCAAGGGTTTTAATATTTCGTTGTCTATCTTTCTATGAGTTGTATCAATTATGATTTTGCATCTTTCCAAGTTTTAAAAACTGTTTGAATAGTCCTAAAAAATGTTATATTGGCACTTTCTACGAGGGTGAATGAAATATAAACCAGACTTATTTTTTAAAAAATATTTTATTTGAACTTGAAACAAAAGAATAGCAGATTATTTTTTTACATAATCTCCTGATTTAGAAACACATTTTCCCAACGTGTAGCTAATTTTGAAATGCCTTCCTCGTAGAAGGAAGTTGGTCGAATAGGTGATAGTCGCAGGGCGACAGGTCAGGGCTGTAGGGAGGGTGTTCAACTGTGAACGATGCAATTTCTGCTCAGTTGTCAGAAGGCGAGGCACCCACCTTGCGCACACCTTACGAAACCCTAGCTCCTCTGTGATGATCGAAAAAGTGCTGCCATAACTTATTCCAATCTCAGATGCAATCCCATCGATGGTCAGACGCCTGTCACCCTTAATAAATTGTTGAACGCGGACGATGTTTTCGTTGGTGATGCTGGTGCGAGGTCGGCGATCATGGCTCTCATTTTCAACATTCTCACGATCATCCACGAACTTTTTTTGCCATGCGCAGTCTCCTCAGCATTTCAGCCGGTTTTACACCTTCCGTGGCGAGAAATTTAATGATAATACGCTGCGCAATTAGCGACGGCACCTCCTGCTCAGACATTGTCACGACGAGTACTGACAGGAACGAACGAAATCTCCCGCCTGCTTCCCCTACTCCTGACATCCCTACCCAACACCTGACGAAGCGAGAACTCTCGCGCGTTAATATTGCGCGCTCGAGATTATGATAATTATGATAACGTAACTATCTGATGACTTAAGGATGGATTTAAACAGAAAAACAAAGCTAAAAATTGTCCCATCAAGTTGTCTAAGTTAATGGTACAACTTGTATAAGATTATCTTTTTTTTTATTGAATTCGTGTACATTAGCAATCAGAATTAATTACAATAAATTCTATGAGCTAATTGCGTGAAGTTTGGAATAGATTTGAAGAGAGGTGGTGCAGTCTCGTTACCTCCATTTGAAGGCTTAGGGGATGGTGTAAATGATTTCTTTATTCTGTCAAGTCCCATGGCCACTTCCGTTTAAGTCGTCTCATTACTGGCTGCTGTGTTAGCGGTGTAATCTCGTTATTAGTGTGTCCCACTAGCCGAACATGGTGGCTTGTAGCCCGTTGTCTGATTATGTCCCGCACATATTGTACGTTGGAGTCAAAGTGGAGGATACGGTTTGAAACAAACCAGGGAGCACTGAATATACTTCTTAATGTCTTAGACTGGAAACGTTGTATTATGTCAATATTTGAGTAGCTGGCGCAACCCCAGAGTTCACAGCCATATGTCCATATTGGTCGTATGATATATTTGTACACCAGTAATTTGTTTTCTGTTGAGAGTTGAGAGTTTCTTCCTATTAGCCAATACATTTTTTTAATTTTGATGTCCATTTCTTTGCGTTTTTATTATATGTGGTTTCCACGTTAATCTTGTGTCCATATGGAGACCTAAGTATCTAATTGCATTTGCTTGCGGATGGGTACGTTATTCAAGCTTACAGGTGGGCATTGTGATCGTCTTGTGGTAAATGTTAATGATTGGACTTCGTCTCATTGACCTTAATTCTCCATTTTCCAGCCAACCCTCTATTGTACTTAGTGCCTCTTGCAAGATATTAGTTGTGATTTGTGGATCTTCATGACATGCCAGGATTGCAGTGTCATCTGCAAATGTCCCCAATGTTATGGTTGGTGTCGTCGGTATATCTGCAGTAAAATCAGATATAAGAGTGGCCCCAACACACTTCCTTGGGGAACACCAGCCGTGATTGGATACAGTTGTGAATATTCCATACCAACTTTGGTTTGAAAGTGTCGATTAGTTAGATAAGATTTAAGCAGGAGATAGTATTGATGTGGAAAGATGTGTTTAATTTTAAATAGTAGCCCATTGTGCCAAACACGGTCAAACGCTTGCCGCACATCTAAAAATACAGCAGAGCAATATTTCTTACTATGAAATGATTGCTGAATAATATTGGTTATTCGGTGGCATTGCTCTATGGTCGAGTGTCCTTTGCGAAATCCAAACTGGTGATTTGGAATCCATTCTTCAAGTAGACTATTTTCGTTTATTCGCTTTAATATTAATTTTTCTAGGAGTTTTGACACGACAGGCAGTAGACTAATTGGGCGATAAGACTGAGCTTCATTTGGTGGTTTGCCAGGTTTTAATATTAGGATGACCTGTGCAAACTTTAATTGTAAGGGCCAGTATGTTAAGCGTAGGATTGCATTAAAGAGTGCCAATAAGAATTGTTCTCCTTGTCGTGGTAATTGTTTAAGTACAAGGCCTGTAACGAGATCATAGCCCGGCGCTTTCTTATTATTTAACCATTTTATTTCATTTTGTAATTCACCAATTGTGAATTTTTTATAGGGGTGATAGTTGTAGTGGTGCTTCGAGAAAGTTGTTAACATCTTCATCAATTTCATTAGAGTGAGGTGTGAATACGTCTGCCAGATGTTGGGCAAAAAGTTCAACTTTTTCTTTGTCTGATCTTGCCCAGGAGCCATCGTTTTTGCGTAACGGCGGGACTTGTTGTTGGGGTCTCTTAAATCCTTTAGTGGCTTTCCATATACTGTGATCTTCTTTGGATAAGTTGGTTATGTAGTTATGGAATGTTTCATTACGCGCCTCTAACATCTTCTTCCTAAGTTTATTAGTAAGTCGATTGTATGTGGTTTTATCATTAACGTTGTGTGTACGTTGCCAGATTGACCTTGCTCTCCTTTTTCTTTTATTAATTCACTTATATCTCTAGAAACATTAAATGACTCGATTTTCTGGATATTCATTGGTGTAGCATTCCAGGCTGCCTCTTGGACTGTTGTTATAAAGTGATTAACTGCGATCTCTATTTCTTTCGGTGTTTTAAGCTTATATTAATATTTATATGTCGGTGGACGTGTACTTTAAATTTGTCCCAGTCAGTTCGTCTATTGCAGAGTACTGGCTTAGGCTGCTTTTGGATAACTGTAGCGCTAATGACAGCTAACACAGGGCTGTGGTCCGAAGATAGATCGAAACTAGGAGTGACGTCCACATAATTTCTTGAAATGCCTGAGGCTATATAAAAATCTAATAAATCTGGAATCTTGTTCACGTCGGTCGGCCAGTATGTTGGAGTACCGGTTGATAAATGCATGTAATTGTTGTTAGTAAGAATTTTTCAAGTTCTCTACCCTTGTAGTTATTAATCGAGACCCCCACCTTGTATGTTTACAATTAAAGTCGCCACCTACTATAAATCTCCTCCAAGGGTGTTGAAGAATGGTTGTAGTATGTTCGTGGTTAGTCTATGTCTTGGAGGGCAATATACAGCGGCTAGTGTGATTGGGCTAGAAGTTTACTGATTTCGATAACGGCAGCTTGCAGGAACGGTTCTTCGTATTTTGCTAATTCATGATGAACTATCGATTTTCGAATAATAATAGCTGCGCCACCATGGGCTGTATTATCTGAGTGTACAGTGTGGTAGATGCTGTACTGAGGTATTTTTATAAAACGTTCTTGTTGTAAAGTGTGTTTCACTTATGAGTAGTACATCAATTTTGTTCATTTGAAGGAAGACTTCTACCTCCAATTTTTTAGATCGGAGGCCGTTGGCATTCCATAATGCGATACGTATGAATTTAGACATTATTTAACTAATTTCGTAATTACTGTTGTGCGCATGTTGAGGATCATGCTATTTTGTTGTAGCAGTTGATTGAACATTCCCTTAAACTCGGCAAGGAATTGTGCGAGGGTGAGGTCATTAGATGAGTCTGGTTTATTTGCTGTAACGTGGCTATAGGTATGCATCGGCATATCAGCGTAAACATTAGGTTTGGCAGAGGAGGAAAATTTCTTATATCTGGCTTATACTGTGCAGGTTGTTTCTTTGGTTGCTGTGTATTTGGGTAGGACTTGTTTTGTAATTCTCTATAGACCATACATCCTTTGTAGTTGGCAGGATGTGGTCCATTGCATAAGATACACGTTGCCGGCGTATCCCTATTTTTGGTGCACGTTCTTGTATCATGGTTACCGCTGCATTTGACACACGCATATGGGCGATTGCAGTATGATTTCGTGTGGTTAAAGTTTTGGCATCTTGTACATTGTACTATATTTTTATTTTGCTTAGGTGGTTCAACCGTTATCTTTAGGTTCTGCAGATACTGCAATTTATAAATATCTTTGTTGTTATCGGCCGGTTCCAAGTCCACGAAGAATAACGGCAGGGCTTCTTTAGTTTGTTTGTGTTTGATGTTGCTAATATTTCGAACTTTATGATTTTTGCTGCCAATTCTGCTATTATTACATTTATCGGGATTGTGGGTGTAGATGCCGTACAACTACTCTATACGCTCTCCTGCTTGTTTTGATATGTGTGAAATATAACGTTGGTATCTAAAAATGGCGGTCAATTTCCTGTATGAGTCAGGCGTGTGAACATTGATTTTAACGACATTATTGGCCATACATTTAGAGGTATATTGTTCCTTTTCGACTATGTGCATGATGCTAGCTACCATTTGTTGATAGTTTTCGACACCTTGAACAAAGATTGGCGGTGGTTTTGGCAGTTGAACAGTTTGACCCGTAGTATTAGTGTTGCTGCTAGCTCCTGGTACATCTGTTTCCTCTGTTAACGTAGAGTATTGGTTTGTTTGTGTTAAGTTGAATGTTTGAGTTAATTGTGGGTCACATTTCCGTCTTTTCCTTTTATTGCCAAGAACCACTTGCCAAGTGTTATTATTATCAGCCATGTTTTCGTCTTCGCCGAAATTACTTAAAATTTCTTGCTGGTCTTTTTCTATTTGATTATTTTGCGGCAAGGTTTGCGGGGAAGGTAATTGCACTTGAGACAACCTTGGATATTGCATTACGGGCATTGTATAATACGGAGAGGGTTGAACCGGTGGGATTGATGGCACTGCATACTGCTTTAATGGTGTTTGTTCGAAGAGTGGTGGTGTTGAATGTATATTGCCACCCACAGCATACTGTTGCTGTTGATAGGAGGGTGGGTAACCATATTGTTGATACATATTGGAGTTATTTTGTGATGGCGGATTATTCCCATTGCCAGTGGGAAACATCAATATTAAAGTTGATTAAATTATTAAATAAATAAGTACGCCTGACCTTAAGGCTGCGACTCGGGCGCGGCGATATCGCAGGTAAAAATTGGCTCGCACACGTCAACTCTGTTTCAATGCACGGGCCGTACTATAAGATTATCTTGTAACTTATTGTTACTCTGTGTACAGAACGTTTACTTGCTTATTAAATTAGTTTAAGTATATCACAAGAATAAATAATGTTTTGTAAGAATACATGATGAGAATACTGGAGAAGTTGATAGAATACAATTTATGTTTTCATTTATATGACTCTATAGACAAAAAGACCTTTTACTGTTATTAAAAAATAATTTGTATTAGTAATGCTGTAATATCCCAAGGATAATTTTTGTTGCAAATTTAAATTTTTATATATTTCTATAAGAATTTAAAGGATTTGTTTGTGTTCCATAAAATAGCAATTAAAGTAGATATATGTGCTTTGTTGGATAATTTTAACGATTCAGTAGAAGCTTTAAAAGAATTGAACACAAGGACAAAAAGGAAGGCGACGCAATTTTCAATTTAAACTCGCTTTTACAGACAACAAAGAAATCCGTGCGTTCTTTATCCAGATCAGTATTAGCGCCGGTGTTTGCACTTACCAGCAGATCGGCTATGGCCAAGTGCATGAGCATGGTGTTTATCCTAGAGGGAGTTTTCCTGCGGCGGCGAAGAAGCAGCACTAGCACTGTTATGTTCCCGATAGCCGAAAACACCATCAAGATGCTGTACACAATAATCGAGAGCATATGTCCGGCGTTGAATCTCATGTCAATTGGCAAAAGGGGCTCGCCCAGTTCGGTGCGGTTGTTTTCCGATGCCTTGGACCATTCCAGAAGGTGCCGGTGGTCTTGAATGCCTGGGTGAGATTTCATTGCGTCAAAGTTCGTAGACATCACGGAGATTTCACCACGCGAGCATTAGCGATCCCAGACTCATGTGAGCCCTGACAACCAGTCAATATGCCCTGCAAACAAAAATAAAGTGTTAGCAGGATTTGCAGACGGATCAACAAATCTTGCTCAAAATACAATTACTGTAACAGCATTAACGGTCTAGCGTTCGCTATGGTAGAGAAACATCTAATCTCGTTTATTTTATTTATCTTTGTATAGCAATTTTAAAAATTGTTATTAAATTGTACAATAAATTACCAGTAATAATATCACAAATATTAATTTCTCTTATTATCAATAAGCGTAAGAAAAAGCATCTTTAGTTTTGTCGTAAATAATAATTTCTTTGCATACAGAATTTGCTGCTTCTTAACGTATACTACATTAGAATCCATGGCTCGTTTAAGTTTACAAGAGATAGGCGAGTATCGACTTCTATCACGAAGTAGCTAATGCAAAAAGGTTGTAAAACGCATAACGTGTACAATGTTCTCTTCTATAATGTTCTTGATATAATAATTATGTGTTGTAGGTTTTTTTTAAATTCCGTTAGCGACTTGCACGTAGCTACTTTATCAAGCTATGTTTATGTAAATATATAGTCTTATTTCATAAATGTTGATGTAATTTTACTCACTTGTCATTTAGCTATTGTAAAATACGCTTTGGGTACGTTTTTC
Source organism: Sinelater perroti (assembly GCA_036346155.1). Taxonomy (NCBI): domain Eukaryota; kingdom Metazoa; phylum Arthropoda; class Insecta; order Coleoptera; family Elateridae; genus Sinelater; species Sinelater perroti. The sequence goes on from JARFIY010000276.1 coordinate 4,682,856, forward strand.
TACATTTTTAAGTATAAAAACAAAGGTAGCATTTACGACATCTAGTATTTCATTGTTTTATAAAGGGCAGCAATGTTAACGATAGTGCTAATACGATAAAGGTATTCGAAACTGGCAATCTGAAAAATAAAACCACAACAACCGCCCCTACTTGTTATATTTACAAAGCTCATGAAAGTTGCTGTTTTAAATTGGTGGATATTTTAAAAATTCGCCACGTTTACACATCAGCTATGTTAATCGTTCAACAAAAGGCAGATGAACATTTTTAAAGAAACATGTTACTGGGGACATGATTTTGATCCACTTGTTAATCGTGAACGTTTCTGATACTGTGTTATAAAGTCTTCAAAGATAATAAGGCTTTACATTTAGTCGAAGAAATGGTTTTGCTGTCTATTTTGTAGGATTGGAAGGCTGTCATTTATGAGCTGCTTGATGAATAATCAACCTGTCATTTTCTGGCACAATAACATCACGTCTCCCGTTTTACAAACATGAGATATTGTACCTCATTCTCTTTGGAGTAAATAATTTAGTCCACTAAAAAGCATAAAAATAAATTTAGATTGGACAGAGAAAAGTAATAAAGCAGAATTGATTATACATATCTCAGTGATATAATATAAAACATAAAGTATAATGCATATACCACTTAGTAATAAAACGAAAAGAGTTAAGACAATTTTTATTTTTTTTATTATATTTTAAGTAAGATTACAATATTAAGGAACTCTATTAAAGCAAGAACCAGTACGGCTCGAGGTCTCAAGTTAAACACACGCGTAAGTCATGCCGCAGCATGTTAACTTTATCGTACAGTGAACTTTGAGCAGTTATAATAAAGTGCATTAACTAAAATAAATTGTTTGTTTTTTATTTTGGTATATTGCTTATTGAAAATTAACTACGTGCATATAAGTAGCTTAACTATAAATATGTTGTCATTTGAAAATAGCTTCAACCACGCGCAACAGTTTAGCTAAGCAACAACTTAACAATATCCACTTATCCTAAATAATAATTTACAACACATAACAGCTGATCGTTACCAACAAATTAACAGTTACATAATGACAGCACAAAGACCAGCATAATCATAATGACCACTCTTTAATGTTTCAAATTGTAATGTCCTGCTCCAAAAAAGTGTGCCACAAAATTCAATGGATATTATTAGTGATGCAGGAAAGGAGGAAAATATTACAGAGCACAAAAGCAGTAACAACCATTTAATCTAATCCAATCAACACATTCTCTATCTCACCTGAAGTTTCAGACAAAACATTCAATAATGAAGATGACGGCGATAATATAAATTCAAATAAAACACTTAATCCTATCCAATGTTTCTGTAATGCATTAGGGACTATCAAGAAATGATAAGAAGCTTCACTAATATTTTTAAATAAAAACCACATCAGAACGTGGTCCATTTGAATGTTCAGAATCCGGGTGTGTATAAAAAAACAGTCATTTGTAATAAAATAATGTTTTTTGTCGTACTTACTCAATCGTAATTTCTGACATGCAAGAAAATAATAGATACCTCGCTCCTTGTGCATTGTGCAAGTAAAGCACATTCTGAAAACTACAAATGATGCTCAATTTAACAAGGATCCAAGACAAAATTAAACAAAACGTACAGTCACCAAAGAAAACCACAAAAGACGTTAAAGACATAACTTACATAATTTTACAAAAATTCAGATATTTTTAAACAGTGAATGCAATAAAATATCATAATTTTTAATATGCTTACAACAGTTATAAATAAAGTCACTTGTTAACAGCAAAATTTCTTAGATTTTCTCTTTGGAATGCTAATGGTTTCCAATAAAAAATAACAAATCAAAATTCTGCTCAATTTATTACACCGAACATCCTGATGGTACGACGCAAAGAGACATTGCCATTATTATTCTTATGTGATAGAAGCAAAAACTACTGAACACAATTAAAATAGCATTAGCTTACTCTTCTTTCGATATAGTAGAACCAAATTTGTACTATAAGCACTTTTTAATTTCGATGAACCAGTAGACTAATAACAGTGAAAGCCAGAGAATATATATATATATATAGTAATAAACTTATAACTGATAAAAATCATATATGTGTTTCTCACCAACAATTGTCGTATCTTTAAAGTACTATTCAGTACTGAAATTTTAATATTTTTATATATTGTATACCCACAAGCATTGTGAAATTAAACATATTTTCTGTATTCTTTATTTTCCATCTAACCAGACTGAGCCACAGCAACGCGTAGTCGGGTACAGCTAGTGGTCTAAAAACCATAAAACTGAATTCATTCATTTTCTACACAGCAATAAAATTGGTGTTTTATTGATTTTAGAAACTCATTTTACGAAGAGATCTGTATTCCAAATACCTAACTTATACCGTATACCATACAATACATTCCGACGGTACGGCGCATGGTGGAGCAGAAGTAATTATTCATAACACCATATCTAATAACGAATTACCGGAACATAAATTAATACATCCGCAATAATTTATAATAATACAAAACTTGGTCTTTTAGTATTTCATAAAACAGCCCACCAAGACATACAATAGAAATTGATAAATATGAAGCACTATTTTGTCAACTAAGCGATAGATTCACTATTGGCGGAGACTGAAATTCAAACACACAGATTGAAGATCAAGGCTAGTTACTCCTAAAGGCAGAAACATACTAGAAGCCATCACCCACAGAAATTGCTTGCACTATTCCACTGGAGAACTAACGTACTGGCTAAGTGATTCCAGTAATAAATATTCCTAATTTAATTGATTTCTTTGTGAGGAAAGCCACAGCTTCAAATTATTTTAAAGTTCAATCAAAGTAAGATCTGTCAACAGACCACTCCCATTATTGCTACCCTTAGCACCCACATCATCAATTCTACTGACATTACTTAAAACAAATTGCAATTATTTCTGAACCTACATTGAGGAAAATATCAAACTTAGCTTTAAAATTAAAGAGTCCTATAAAATTGATAGTGCTGTACACTGCATTACATGTTTAGAAGCATCCTGGAAGTCTACCCCAAATTATAATGAAAAACAACCAAACAATAGACAATATAATATAATTATAGACAATACAATAAAAATTATTCATCCGAAAACTTGCAGCGGAAAAAAGAGGAACAAGATGCAGATCGCAGAGGAGCAGAAATCCCATTGACAGAAACGAATATAACGTATTATCACGAAAACTAAAAGTAGCTCTTTAAGAAATACGAAATGTTATATAAACAATTTATATCACCAACTTATCAAAAAAAGATCACTCTATATGGAAACCTACAAAAAATCCAAACAACCAACAACCCACATACCTCCAATTAGAAAGCAAGACGGCACCTGAGATAGCACAGAGCTGGAAAAAGCATCAATCTTTGCAGTTAAAAAGAATTGTAGAGAAAATTAATCTGGATGAGAAAATACCATCATCTCAATTCGGATTTCGTGCAAATTACTCGACTCTTCCACAAAGCTCTAGGATATGAAATAATTAAAAGTCTCGAAGGAAAAAACCGTGCACAGTTGTCCTTATAAATATTATACAGGTTTTTGATTGTGTCTGGCATCCTGGTTTATTACACAAGTTAAAACTTGCCCTCCTACTCCTTATTTTCTTCTTCTAAAATATTATCTTACTGACAAATCAAATTTCATGCCGAGACTTTCAACTACCATCCGATTAACAAGGCGTCTCTCAAAGTAGCGTATTAAGTCTTTTTATACTTCCTATTTATCGCCTCCATGTCCGGTGTAAATCACATACAGGTCGTCTCTGAATCGAGTAGGGGTTGACACATACTGTGTGCGTGAAAAGCCGGATGGAGGACCTCGACTCCAACATGGCGCGTCCCCGGGTGGCGGATAGGGGAAGGCTCTACAGATATGTAGAGTAGGTGCAGAATGCACCCGCGCGGACCAAACGAGGAGTAACGTCTGACCTATAGTAGGCGGTTACAAAACAGCGTCTGTACTCCAAAGGAGCGGCTGAACATAATCCTGGCAGAAGGTATAAAATGCATACACCAAGATGCCTGGCCAGCAAGGTGTATTAGGCTAGATTCCTCCAACATCATCACAATAAGACGTAGAAGAAGAAGGCCCTCAGTCCCCACCCATCTCCAAACTCCTACCCAAGGCAGCGGGCAGAACAGGGAGGAGATAGAGGGTGCTAAGAATCCCTGGGTTCGGATAGGCTGCCACAAGACGAAAAAGAAAAAGCCTTATTTGTATGCACATATAATACAAGATCACTATTAGGAGAAGTTAGACTAACAGAGTTAGAAGAACAGTTAAAAGAAATAAAATGGGACATAATTGGAATAAGTGAAATAAGAAGGAAAGGAGAACAATGTTTGAAACTTAAATCGGGACACATACTATTCTATAAAGGACACGAGGACATAAGTCAAGGAGCCGTAGGGTTCCTTATAAACAAGAAAATAATAGGAATAGTAACACATATTAAGGCGATTAGACCTCGAATAATATACATAATACTAAAGATATCAGAGAAGTGCAACTTAAAAATAATACAAGTGTACGCACCCACTAGCGACCATGAGGACGAAGAAGTAGAACAACTTTATGAGGAAATAAATACCTATATTGCTGAAAACCATACAAAACACTTACTAATAATTGGGGATTTCAACGCCAAGTTAGGACCAAAACAAGAAGAAGGAGAAGAATATGTAGGAGACTACGGGATAGGAGTACGAAATGAAAGGGGGGATATGTTAATAAACTATATGGGACAACAGCAAATTTATGCAATGAATACCTTCTTTAAGAAGAAATTACAAAATAAATGGACGTGGATTAGTCCGGATGGACAAACCAAGAACGAAATAGATTTCATCTTATCCTCACACAAAAACATAGTGCAAGACGTATCGGTAGTGAAAAAAATAAATACCGGAAGTGATCATAGGTTAATAAGAAGTAAGATTGTTATCAATAACAAAAACGATAGATATAAAGCTATACAGAAATCTAAAAACTGGACAGAGGGAAAACATATAGTAGCAAACAAGGAAATATACGAAAACGAATTAAACAAAAAATTAAAAGAAGTAAATATAGTAGCGGAAGATAACTTAGAAGAAAGAAATAAGAAAATAACAACGGCACTTAAAGAAGCCTCCTCTAGAATAAAAACATCAAAACCAAGAGACAGCAAAATAAGCGATAATACAAAGAAGCTAATGGAAGAAAAAAGAAAGTTGGCAATCAACCGGGAAGAAAATATAGAGCCTCTAAAAGAAATAAGCAAAGAAATAAGAAGAGAGATGAAAAAGATTTAAAAGCATGGCATGAACTAAAATTGAAGAAGCACTGATTAATGGAGGAAAAACAAAACAATGGCAGAAAGAAAGAAGACTGGGGATACAATCATGACATCGCTAAGAGATGCAAATGGAGCCTTAATTATAGACCAAAATAAAATAACGCAAAAACGGAACAGTTCTACAAATGTCTATATAGCACAAAACTGATACAAATATAAAAGATATAGAAAGGAAAACACTAAATGTAAATTCAGAAGACATTCCTGATATTGAAATATACGAAATAGAAAAAGCTTTAAGACAGACAAAAAGAAATAAGGCACCAGGCGAAGATGAGATACTCCCAGAAATGCTAAAAGAAGGGGACAGCCGATATTACAAGAACTAAAAGTACTATTAAACCAATGCCTGCAAGAAGGAAAATACCTAAAGAATGGGATAACGCAGTTGTAATATTACTATTCAAAAAGGCGACAAACATAGATTGAAAATTATAGACCAATCAGTCTATTACCACAAATGTATAAATTGCTGACAAATATCATTACGAATAGACTGGTTAACAAATTAGACAACTAGCAACCACCAGAACAAGCAGGATTTCGTAGCGGCTATAGTACCCAAGACCATCTACAAGTTATGCGAAATTTAATAGAAAAATCAAAAGAATATAACTTACCATTATGTCTTGCCTTCATAGATTTTGAAAAGGCATTCGATTCGGTTGAACACTGGGCCATAATACAATCTCTACAGAACAGCCGCGTAGATTACAGATACACGGAATTAATAATATATATATATATATACAAACGCTACCTGTACAATCAAATTGCAAAGTACTACCAATCCGATAAATGTAGAACGAGGAGTAAGACAGGGAGACACTATCTCCAAAATTATTTACCCTATGTTTAGAAGATGTGTTTAAAAATGCGCTTGGGAAAATAAAGGAATAAGAGTAGATGGGAAAAGATTGAACCATCTACGATTTGCTGATGACGTCGTGCTCATATCGGACAATGTAGAAGAATTAGAAGAAATGATAACAGACCTAAACGAAAAGGCCAAAGACATAGGATTAAAATGAACAGAGGGAAAACTAAAATAATGATAAACGCTCTAGTAGATGAGATAGTTGATATACAGATTGACGGGGAAACTTTAGAACAAGTAGGAAGTTATATATACCTTGGACAATACATCTCACTACAAACATAATCAAACAAAAGAAATAGAAAGGCGAATAAAACTTGGTTGGGCCGCATTCGGTAGATGGAAAGAAATATTTAAAAGTAACATAGACCAAACACTAAAGACTAAGTTATACAACCAGAATATACTCCTGTTTTAACCTACGCAGCAGAGACATGGACGTTAACGATAAAAATATGCAAAAACTGAGGGTAGCGCAGAGAGGAATGGAGCGGGCAATGCTGGGAATCAGTCTAAGAGATAGGATGACAAATATATGGATTCGAAATAAAACAAAAGTAAAAGATGTAATAGAACATATATTTAAAGGAAATGGCAGTGGGCCGGACATATTGCCAGACTAGAAGATGAAAGATGGACGAAGAGCATGCTGCAATGGAGACCAAGAATAGGCAAAAGGCATAGAGGCAGGCACCCCCTCAGGTGGACTGACGACATCAAAAGAGTAGCAGATTACAATTGGATGCAGAAGGCGAAAAACAGGGACCAATGGAAGATGCTTGGAGAGGCCTACGTCCAACAAAGGACTGAATTGGGCAGATGATGATTTATCGCCTATTTTCCAATTACAATGAATACGACGCTTGATGCCTTCGCAGATAATACTGCTGTAATTGTAAATAAAAACCCTCAAGAAGCCTCTGGGAATCTTTAATGTTAGCTCAATATTTTTCAAGATTGGTTTGATAATTGGAGAATAAAATTAGACAAAGAAAAGTGAGTTCAAATCACTTTTACAAGACTAAAGTCTCAATAAACGGAGCACGAGTAAAGTAAAATATTTGAGAATAAAACTGAATAAAAAAATTTACGTAAAAGCCTCATACAACAGCAAAAAAATCAAATCAATCTTAAATTAAAGCAAATTAACTGGCTAATTGTACGCGAATTTAAACTTAACATGTGTAACAAATTATTGTTGTGCAAATATATAATAAAACCAATTTGAACATATGGTACTCAGTTGTACTGGAACCATCAAATATAAAGTAATTTAGAGGATCCAGTCCAAAATATCAAGAATAATACACGATGCTCCATAGTACGTCAGTAATAAAACACGAAGATTTGGATATACCCTACATAGATGTCGAAATTTACCGACTAACTACCAGCTACCTACATCGCCTCCTAGGAAACCCTAATGATCTAGTCAACAGCTTAAGTACTCCTCCTGCAGTGCAAAAAAGATTAAGAAGATATTGGCCTAGTGATTTGAAAAGATAAAAAACATTTTTAATTATATTTATATACATATATTTATACTTAGCATATATTACTTGTGTGTATATATATATATTTGTAATTAACAATTCATTTCCGAAGTGTTGTCACTAGACAACTCTCCTCTTACGTCATAAACTATAAACCAATTTGTTTATTGCTCTAAAAGAGCAGTATGTAAATATGCATTAATTAATAATAACAAAAAAAGTTATAATAAGCTGGCAACAATCACTTAATATAAACGACAAAACAGGAACAAAACTAAACTAAACAAAAATTGATCTGTTTTAGCAATATGTAACTTTTCTTTCCAAGCACGATTGCAATATATGGAAAGCTACAAAAGGATTCGAAAGGTTACATATTCATATACTTCTATTACGTAATCTAGATGACACATTGATTAAATCATAACAAAAAAGCTGATTTGTTTTACAGGATTCAGAAAACTCTGAAGAATAGATTTAGAAGCAGACGGTTTCCTTGAAGTTCTACTGCGACATTCACAGACATTCTGGAATCTTAAAATTAGTAAGGTATGCCAGTAGATGAAATTCTTGAACAACAAAAAACATCAGACTTTTGCAATAAACTAGCTTATAACATTCCTTCTAATTCTGATTCTTGATGAAATTCCAAAGGAAAAATCAGTAACAGTTAATAATTTAAATAAAACATTACGGCCTTAATCTTGTAAATGTTACATTTTTCGTAGTGCAATTTTATAATAATATATTTGTAAGAAAAGTAAAATTTAAAATACAAATTATAATATATATTTTGCAATTTAATCAACTCAAATACTATTATTTTTTAAGTATTTACCTTTAAAATTGATATTGTATTTAAAAAATACATAATATTTTACGAAATATTAATATTTATTACAATATTTTATCATTTGCAGCAGTTAATAGAAATGCAGAGGCAAAAGCCCGAGTAAAATACGAAATAAATTTTATCGAGCATACAATATTTATTGCATCCTCCATAAATAAAGATGTCGCTTTTAGGCAATCGGGAGCCATGAGTGTATTTTAAATTTATTTGCAAAAATTCTCAAACTCCCTACCATAATATAAGTACCACATAAAGTCAAGAAAGAAATAAAGGTATTTTTCTTTTAGTCACGTAATTCTACTCTTAACTAATGTTATGTTAATGTTACAATGAGATGTTTTATGTTGGATTATGGTAAAAATATTAGCTAATGAGATGGTTCATAATAAAGAAAGGAGAAAAAGATATGGTTTATAATAACTAATTTAAATATCGTACAAAAATGTAAAAGACTATTTATCATACACCAGTACATAACCGGCAGAAGAAATATCAAAATTTCAGTATTACAACATTTATTTTAGGAAAGAAAAATTATATTATATACTCTAATGTACAGGGTCTGACAGAGAGGTATTACGTTTTTGATTGGGCATGACATTGGTGGTAGAAAAACTAACGCATGCGCAATTATTGATTGATATTTTTAACAACTTCAGAACGAGAGGAACTGTGAGACCTAGAACAGCTTGAGAAAGTGATCGGTCCGTTGGAACATTAGAAAACATCAAAAGAATTCAACAATTTATAAAGGCCAACTCTTGGTGTTCAACGGTACAACATACTCCCGCTTTGTGCATGTCGGATAGCTTAATTTGTTAAATTTTGCACTTTAACCTCCACTATCAGCCTTACAAAATCATGGTGATTTTTTTAACTAAAATAAAATGACTATGCACGGCGGTTTGCGTTTGCTAGAAGCCTTGGAAGAAGACTGTATTCTGATGACGAGTGACGAGGCTCATTGTCACTTATCTGGGGCTGTAGACAAACAAAGTTGTCGCTATTGCTTGGAAAAAAATTTACGGGAAACCCATTAAAAGTATCTACATAGAGAAAAAGTAACTGTATGTAGCGGAATAGCCCGAGAAAACGGACACACTGTGATCGTCAACTCACAGCGTTACCTTGCGAGGTTACGATAATTTTTGATGCCTGAATTGAGATGGCATTAAATTACCCTCAGTAGAATAGAGCTACTTGCCATACCCCAAAAGAATCCATGGCTTTTTTAAGGAAAAATTTTCCAAGGCAGCTCATTTAATTGCACGGGGGTGTAGAGTGACTCCTCAATCACCGGATCTTTTAGCGTGTAATTATTTCTCATGGAGATACCTACAAACTCAGGTTTAAATTGAAAGACCTGAACTCTTGAAGCGTATTCAAGAACCATAACTCGAAAAATTTGAGCAATATAGAAAATTTTTCCATCCACCTACAACAATGCTTAGACAAAAACGGTCGCCACTTGGATGACGTCATTTAATAAAAATTAAAATTTGTTTAAAAACATGTGCGTTAGAGGGTTTTCAAAAACGTAATACTTCCATGAGTGATCCTGTACATATCAAACGCATAACATTAATTCAACACAACCAAATATAGAAGACAATTTGAGAAAATCTTGAACTTCTGAAGTTCTGCTTTTGATAGTTATAACAATTCCAAGCCTATTACCTTTAATAAACTTATCACTGACAATAATGACAATAATTTACTATAATAAACTACTAACTTTATTAATTTACCAAATAGTAGTGAACGTGAATTGACCTTCAGACCCACTACATAGTGATAAAAACTGCACAATAACAAAATACATAGATATAATAAAAAATACAACAAAAATTATGTAATAAATAAACAACGTACTAATTAAAGATTTTAATTGTATTTAAAGCAGTAGTATAAGTAAAATATGAGTAAAAATAAACATTCAAGGAAGATAAGAAGGTTTAACAGTGAGTACAAATATTCTAATCAAAATTTTCAAGATTGAATCTTATACCTTACTTATATCAACTATATGCTCTTATTTTAAATTAAAAATAATTAAATTTTAGTTTACAATAACCAACGTTACAACTAAATGTTAATTGAGAGTTCTGATAACAACCCTCCACTCTTTTTTCAAACTTTTATTCTTTTTTTATTTTTCCCCCCGTTTCCGTGCCATCTTCTTTCTTCTGTTACCCTTTCTTTCTTTTTTCCTCTTACCACTTCTTTTTTTTTCACATGCACATTTTTTTGTATTATTGGATTAGAACTTTTGTTCTGTTTTTACATTTTTTTATATTTTGCAACTATAGTATTTGGTGCTTATAATATGTGATTGAATTTGCATCGATGCAACCCAGTTTATGTGTATATTATGTGTATATTATATTTACGTTACATTATAACTATGAGTCTTGGTTAACAACTTATTACTTACTAATAATTGATGCAGCTAAATGAACATTTTTAGTAAATCTAATATAAAATTGTACTGCTATCATTTTTTTGGTATATGTGATTAAAATGTAACTTTAAGTATTAAAACTATAAAAATTATTTGTATTTAGGAACATACAGTCACATAAACAGATATTGCTACATAAATTTAGAGTAATATGAGACCTAGAGTTCCCTAGTAATAGTACAGACATACGTGAATTAGTACTTAGTAGTAAATACAGTTATATTTATATCTTTTATGTATCTGTTCGTGGTTACAATATTTACTTAAAGTATAGTTACTTAAAATACATAAAGTTGAAAATTTAAATTTAAACTTCTAAAGTAATTTATTTATTAAAGTTTTAAGTTTTACTAAAGAGCTATTGAAGAGATCAACATTATTTAATCTATCATTGTGAAGTCTACATGCACGTCTAACGAAATTGTTTTTAGCATAAGATGTTTTACTACTAGCAATAGAAAAAAGATTCTTTTTACAGCAACTCCTTTCCTGTTTACGGGGTATGCGAAACAAGATGTTTTGTAATAAGGCAGGTACATCAACAAAGTTGTTTATTATTTTATAAAGAAACATAGAGTCAGCACATTCACGTCTACATTTCAGTGAGGGTAGTCTATGCGTTTTAAGAGAGGTTTCGTAATCCAAGTAGTAATTTCCTATTCTATATTCTAAAGCTTTTATAAGTTTCTTTCGCAATCTCTCAATTCTATTAGAATGAATTTCATACAGTGGGTGCCAAACCAAGCAAGCAAATTCCAATCTACTACGAACATAACTATTGTATAAAAGTACACATGTAAAAGAGCTCTTAAAAGACTTGCCCACTTTTAATATGAAACCCAATTGTTTATAAGTCTTGCATAAAATACTGTCAATATGAGGCACAAAAGTTAACTTAGCGTCCATTAAAATACCTAAATCACGAACTTCTGTCACTTTATTAAGCTGCATATTGTAAAGTTTATACAAATACTGAATAGGATGCTTTTTTCGGGTGAAAGTAATAAAACAGCACTTATCTAGATTCAGAAAAAGGTTATTATTCGTGCTGAAGGATTCTAAGTTAAGTACATCCTGCTGTAATAGACAACAATCATCGAAACTACGAATAAACCTGAAGATTTTAGTATCGTTTGCATAAAGTAATACATTTGAATGCGCTATGCTTTTCGTGATGTCATTGATGTAAAGTGTAAGTAATAGAGGACCTAAATGGGACCCTTGAGGTACTCCAGAACTAATATCTTTATATTGCGACGAAAAACCTCCCAGTACTACAGCCTGACATCTATTTTCGATGTATGATTTTATCCATCATAATAAGTCACCCTGTATACCGAGCCCCCCAGCTTCAACAATAATGTGTTGTGACAAATTTAGCCGTTATCCATGGCATTAAGAATAAACGCAGTAAAACTCAAAAGGTTAGTTTCAACACTACGACCATTAAAAAAGTCATGTTGGTGGGATGTAATAAAACAACAAAGGGCACTGAATAATTGACTAGTAACTATCTTTTCTAATATTTTTCCAAACTGATATAACTTGTAAATAGGCCGGTACTTCTCTATGTCTTGCGTAATAGACCCTTTAGATATCGGAGTAATCCAAGCTCTCCTCCAAATTTTTGGTACACATCCTTCAGAAATTGACTTTTTATAAAGCAATGTTAGGGGCAATGCCAAAGTAGAATAACATTTACTAATTAGTACTGGATGCACACCGTTAGGCCCTGCACCCTTGTTAATGTCAATATGCTTAAAGAAATTTTTGACAATTTCTTCTGTTGTATCTATGCTGCTAATGTCTATTACGCAATTGAAAGGAGATTCCAGCTCTTTAATATTTATAACTGTTGGATCGGCTTCCTCAAACACAGAATGAAAATGAACATTGAAAAATTCGCAAATTTGCTGTCCGTCAGTAGCGCACGCACCTTTGTAGTACATAGTTTGCGGCAGATCATCGTTAGAGAAGACCGATTTCACAAAAGTCCAGAAAAACTTGGGATGAGTCTTAATTTTGTCTTCTGAATATTTAATAAATGTTTGATAACATTGCCTTTCTATTTTATTTGCCCTTTTTCTGAGAATCTTGAAACTATTGTAATCGAAGGCATTTCCGAATATTTTCCAAAGACGATGGTATTTCCGTTTTTCTTTTAATATTTTTATAAGCGGCCTGCTATACCACCGCGGTAAACTATTATTATTAGGGTACATCGTACGACGAGGAACAAAACGCGAAATTAAATCATCAAGTATGCTATAAAATTTTGATATGCATTGCTCAACATCCAAATTCTTAAAAATTGATTGCCATTTATTTTGTTGTACTTCATCATTTATTTCCTCAAAATTTGCTGCATGAAAATTATAAATATATGAAATGCAGGGCTTCAGAGGCGATGTATAATTTAACATAAGGTTTATTAAAACTGATTTATGATAAGGGTCTTCGGGCGTGAGCAGACAATCACAACTAGTAATGCGACAGTTCGTAAACTCGCTGCATATCACTAAATCTAGAATGTGGTCAATAGTGTTTTTAATATTATTTATCTGTATAAAATTTGTAAACGCCAGAAACTCATTAAAGTGGTTAACTGCTAAGTTTCCGCTCGGAAGAATTGAGGAATGGAGACAACCGCCTGATGAAATAGAATCCGTCCGGTCTGCTTCATGTAAATTGAAATCGCCCGTTAACAAAAAAAAACATCATTAGGTTTATCAATTATAATGTGACTAGCGATATCGAAAAAATAAGTCAACGCATCACGGTAGCCAGGTCCTCGCGGAAAGTAAACGCACGCAATGTTTAGGTATGGGTGGGCAGGACCACAGCCACTGTCATTGTCATCGGCTCCAACATTCAACTGCACGGAGACCCACACGCACTCTGTTGCGGTGGCGGGGACACGACCAGTCCCGGCGCAATGGCAGCAGGCTGCGGCGCACCGCTACAAGTACCCCACCACCCCGCCTCAAACCTCTGTCAGCCATCGATCGATCGGCTCGATACACTAAATACCTGCCATCAAAATATTCTCTGTCGTAAAGATCAGCTGTCAACCAACTCTCACTAATGCTAATAAAATCAAAATTAGACTGTGCGACCTGTGAATAGAACTCTTGCGATTTTGTACGTAACCCGCGTACGTTTTGGTAATAACCTTTAAAATTCACATTAGCCATTTTCAAATGCAATAATTAATAGTAATAAATTACTGCTAGTCTTATTTCGCATTCGCACACAACAAAGGAGCGGTTGCTGTAACTGTAACGTTATAACGTCATAATATGAAGCTATCAACACTTTAAAAATTTTGCTTGTGAAATAATCAAACCACTTCAAAACTGTACTGATTTCGTACAGCTTGTACACGTGTAGTACTAATGGTATGGCAATAATAACTACCTGGCAGTAAATACATTCACTAATTATTGATAGGGTGCGAAGTAGATCACAATGATAAGTTGTTACGTTGCATACACTTACGTTGCTTATTAAATTTAACAAATGAAAAATTGTAACACAGTAAATTAATAACAAAAAACAGGATTTCATGCTAAAAAGCCACTTCATTTTTAACAGATCGTTTTCATTGTTTATACGAATAACTTTAGAAGTGTCACTCTTCCTCACAAAGATCTTACAATCCCTGACTCATACGTATGCGAAATTGAGCTCTTTTTTTAGAAGTCTAGCACGTTTTAAAAGAAGTTTATGGGTAGGAGTCAGGTGGTCCGATATGTATAAAGTTTTAGCTGCACCTGCGAGGCTGATGTCCGCAGTGATAAGACCGCGTCGCACGCGCACTGCCGCCCTCATACGATCCTTGCAAATACGCCTGGTTAGCTTTACAATGATAGCTGGAGCACGAGTGTTGGAGCACACACGCTGCTGTTCATCCACATCTTCAGTATCAGCAGTAACTACTCCTCCAAATCTTCGTACCCGATATATAGAATCGACTTCGGATTCCGTTAATGTAAAACCAACCTTAGCACAGATAGTAAATAATATTGCCGGAAGGTTTTCGCCTTTTTTCAGTGGTACCCCAGATATTCGAGGTTGTTCATACGTGAAAATTGATCCCGTATTAGGCTGTTCCTTTGCAAATTGGCCGGTTGTCTTCTCGGCTATACTCAACTGTTCACTTGTAACAGCTGTATACTGTTTTTCTACCGACGACAAGCGGCTGTCCATCTATTCAAAACGCAAAGTTAAAGAGCCCAACTTGGAATCGAAGTCCTTAATAGCCCTGGTGTTTTCAGCCAAGTCCTCTTTAATAACACACAAGTCAGTTCTAATTGCCTTAACTTCTGCTAGTAAAAGAAGCATGCTATCGCTCCCAGGAAGGGGCGATGATGCGCCGGTACACGCTCCACGCCGTCGAGTTGCTTTATTTTCGAGTTTCATTCTCCTATGTCCTGATTCTGTAAGTCCGGCACAGGCAAAATGTAAAAGACCTTTACAAGAGCTACAGGTCGCTCCATCCGTAACGGTCTCATTGCATTTTGGACAATCCATTTTGCAATATTTTATCTTTACTTATAATTTTAGTTTTGGTAACGTATTTGTAGGTATCTATACTACTGCGCGCAGGTATTAGGAGGTAGAAACAATAACACGCAACGATGTAGCGAAGGCTCACGTACGTGGCGACCGGTTTAGCTGAGCGCACAGATTAGCCTTAAGCAAAGCTGCGGCTCCGCTGCTGCGATAACACAGGTGTAGCTCGGCACGCACGTCTGCTCTGCTTGAAAGCATTATTAATAATAGTACACCTTTTGTCCAATAAAATAAGTTACTAACGAAATTGATATCATTTAAAAAGGCAGATAGAATCTGGATTTAATATATATAAAGAAATATCAGATGAAATAAATCCTAGACACCTTATAAAAACAACTAGTTCATATTTAAATTTGCACAACCAAAAACATCAGTAAATTTGCTAACCAAGTGATTGGGACTGCTCAGTTTTTATGCGGCATTTGGTGGCTATGAATGAAGTACCAATTTGTTAAAATACACTAATATTAAAATATAATTGATAAATTACGTTGGACACAATAAATTGATAATAATATAAAAAAGGATATGAAACACTCTAAAAGTCCTGAAATTGGGTACAATTGTTAAGAGCAAAAAAAACTACAAATAAATGTAAAAAGGTTTAAAAAGTATTAATAAACTAATATTGCAGTACTATGCAATTATATTCATTTACATTAGCAATATTTTTCAATAAAAATTAACTCACAGTTTAATTTTCACTTACGCCCTTTGTATTTGTTTAAGTTTTCTTGTTTAGATTTTGGTAAAGTTGAGTACAGTATTAGTTGGAAGATTTTAGTTAAATAAAAATACATCTAGCACAACAAATGACTACAAAGCTGAAAATATGAGTTTCTAAACAAAATTACATCTTTCTTCCGTAAAAAACCAGTTGTAATCACTCAACCAAATCCTATCTAAATCTACTGTCCAAACATAATAACAAAAACGTTTTTGATCTACCCAGGATTGTCGAGATAAATTCAGAATTTTTATATTGATTTGCGGGGAAACCAAAAGACTGCCTTATGCGCATGCGAAATCCCCTATCAGTTAACACAACAAATTAGCTTTACATAATTAACGACAAAATGAATCGAGAATACAACCGCAGAGATTCTGTACATAAATCCCTTTGCGTCGTAAAATTGACGAATAAAATTATTATGTGATTTGGCAAAAAAACGACCCACGTTTACGACGTAGCCAAGAAGTACAGAAATATGACAACCAAGAAGATGTAGCTGCTGACAGGACAACTCGCAACAAGCGATCCGATTGCTAGGGAAATGATAAATTTGTTCACAAATTAAAATTTACGTTCGATAAGGACCCTGGGCAGAATATGACTTACTTAAGAAATTGGTGTGGTGAGGTCGATGGTTAGTGTATCAGTGCACCAAAACCTGCACGACAAGTCCTAAAAAAACGTCAAATATTGATTGAAAATACAAATTTGACGGAAAGTTAAACTCCAAAGGACTATTTATTTTAATTGTGCTAAGTTTTATATTAATAAATTTAATTTTTTTATTTTAATGTTTTTTTCCATTGTCTATACATTTTCCAGATTTACTCTGTAGAAAGTGAGTCAAAATTTAATCTTAATTTAATTTTTTGTTTATGTTTCGGTCTGTAGACTGGCCACTTTTAAAAGTGTTCTGTATACCCATCTATTTCTACCAATGTTATTTTATTTTAAAAAATATTTGATTTAATTGTCAATTATTTAATAGTCGTTAAAAACCTCGGTAAAATTTCTACTTTGTTCCTGTTTTTTATGCACTGCAGTTTTAAAAATGTTCTAAAGAAAATATGTTATTACTGATAAAACAATGCAAAAATGGTTCTTTTAATTCAAAAATAGGAAAATTAACCAAAAGAGCAACTGCTGTGGTTTCTAAATCTTTGTGTCAAGCTGTTGAAGTTACACCGACGATAGGCATTTGCAGACTACTAGACAAAATTATAATTAATATGTAGTGCAGTTAAGTAAATGCACAAGCTAAGGAAAGTTTATAGAAGAACTAACACTTGAACAATTTTTACTTTCCTTATCCTATAATAAGGAAAGTAATGTAATCGGCGGAAATTTGACCTACCCAGTTTTTCACATTTCTGGACGAAATATAGCCTCAGGACACCAAAAAAGTTGGTTTGGACCATTGGTTCGTGTGTGTGTGTGTGTGTGTCTGTCTGTCAGTAAACAAGATATCTTGAGAACCGTAAGAGCTAGAGATTTGAAATTTGGTATGCAAGTTACTTGTAGGTAGGGGACGCAGTGTGAAAATTTGGTAAAAATTGGCCAAGCCGTTTGGTCGCAAGGTCGCAAAATCGGTCGCAAAACGGTCGCAAATCTAAACGGTTGAAGATACAAAAAATTTATGAGATTAAAAATGATTTGTTATCATGAAATAAACATGAATTTAAAATAAAAGTTGGTAAAATTGAAACTCGAAAAAAAATTTTTAATATACCGGGTGTTCATAAAATGTTTCGTGAAATTTATATTACCGGATAAACCAAACCGAGACGAACAGAAAATTACAATGAAATTTTTTGATCCGAGGTCAAATAAATAAGTTACAGCCGATTAAAAATTAATTAAACGGACCAATCACAGCGCGCTCGGAGAGCTACCGGGCCGACTGCGGGAGGACGGGGGGGAGCGCTTGGCCGCTAGGAGGGAGCACGCAGGCGATAATGGCGAAGGCTGTGCAGCCGAGCTCGCACGGTTACCTTCAGTGACGTAGCAAAATTTTAAGTACGAGTCAATTATTATCTTGTACTGTTTATTTTAATCAGCTTTCGAGTGTTGGAATATATATATATATATATATATATATATATATATATATATATATATATATATATATATAAAATAGGATAAGGAAAGTCGTGTGATGTTCACACCAGATTTTTAGTATTAAAAAGAAATTGGAATGTTTGTAAGACCGGTGGAAAAAATAAGTTTCCCTTTTATTCTTCCTACTCACCGGACTTTACACCTTTTTATTTCCACTTTGGTTTACTTCCAATTTGGAAATCTGTATGATGTGGAAGCTGGGATATAAATTTGTTTGACTTAAAATATAAGTAATGCTATAAAACTGGAAGATACAATGTCTCTTTTGCTAGCATCTGAAATATGAAGTCAAAAATTTGTGAAGCCTTTTTACAACCAACTTGTTGCAGTTTATAACAGGTAATTTTTGTAGTAAATGGTTTGACTTGAAGAAAGTGGTGGGAATTCTTAAACTTTTTGCATCTGTTAACAGTTCACTGATATTTTTATAATTTGTCCTTTTACAAAGCATCAACCTCACAAAATAGCTTCTTTGTAAACTAGAGAATAAAATTTTGAAACAATAACTAGTGGAAGATTTTTTCAAATAATCTGTATAACTGTAACTTATCCTTTAATATGCATCTATAGTAAAGACATTGTATGTGATTTCAAACATTTTTGAAATATATTTTCAAATTTGAAAATAAAACATAGGTGATATCAGAAAAAATCGACCTTTTTTTACTAACCTTCAGAATACCAAAGAAACATTTTTAATTGATAATCATGAATCTAAAAAAATATTCTTTGACCTTTAAGTAAATTATGGTAGAGACCAAAATGTGACATAAATCAAAATGTCACTAATTCTATAAAATATATAAACCTTCAGGTAGTAACAGTATAAAAAGTCAAACACATCCTAACGTAACGATTATTGTTTATATTTGTATAAATTTTTGTATAATTTATATTCTTATATAACATATATTATTGCATATATATACCATTAAAATAAAATATAATTTTTACTTTTCAATGAAATAGTCTCTTTTGAGTAAAATGTTTGAAAATAAATGTGTTAAGTCTTTGTTGCAAAATTTCGCTAATTTTAAAACAATTTAAACATTTATAAGCAACGTCCGTTAGAAAATTTATAAACGGAAAAAGTCGAAATAAATCGAATCGTAAACCTGTCTGCGTTCATGAGCCGAGTGATCGCAGTTTAATTAATGTTTTTCGGGGCGATCGAAGCTCGCAACTAACCGAAATATTTGCCATTGTGCCATTAATTTCTCCATCCCCAACGTGCAGCCAAAGATAGATGAAATTCAATTTATTCCCGACGGCGCATTTCCACTTTCGCTAGATTTACTAACCTGACCTATAATTTTTCTATAATCAAGACTAAGACGTTGCAACAACTGCTATTTATTGCGTTTCGGTATCGCAAAGTAGTGAGGATAAATTATTTATGCGTGACGTGCGCACTTTGGCAACTAAAAATAAAGATTCAGGTAAGCCAAAATTTACTCTAAATAACTTGTTTGATTAAAAATGCAAAAGCTAAGATCTAATTCCTATGTTTATTTTTTTACACCAAAAAGTTATAAATAAAAAAATATTTACAACAAACCTATAGCATTTAAGAAGAGTTTTTTTGTTGTATAAAAATAGTAAGAAAGAAATTGGTACCAGGTTATTAAAAGTCCAAATAGTAAATAATAGTTCCATACACAAAGGGCAATACCAAATTATTAAGATAAAGAAAATACGATTAGACGATAACGATTAATATAGATTGACCATATCAAAAAACTCAAAGGTTAACAACGGCCAAATAAACAAGGTTTAAGTTTTTGTGGACCGCAAAAGATAAAACTTTATTTTTTATAGAAATGCAGATTTATTTAGAAAAGTATAGTAAAAAAGTACAAAAACATCGACAAAATTCATGTTGTTTTTCTAATACTTGAAATGTCGTCTCTGCTACCACCTTTTCTGCTTACATAGAAACCTTGTTCTCAGTCATTACTGAGCCGCCACACTATTGTTTCAAACTTCTACGAGAGCAAAATATTGATGTAGCCTCCATTTATGAAATACACATTATATACGACATACAAATCTCAACCAGAGATCAAATTTACAGCTACAAAATTCTAGCTACAATTAAATATCAAGTTTATGGTATCGTAACATATGTTAGAAATGATCTCGAATTATAATCATTTACAATGGAAATAAATGGGGGTATAAGTAAATACGATAAAAATTAGACATCCATATATTATTAATGTGTATAAATTACCAAACGCTATCTGACTCTCCAATGTATTACATAGATATCCTTACAATATATGCTGGAGATTTTAATAGCCAACATACTAAGTGGAACTATGAAACATCTGATAATAACCACATATAAAATAAAAGCAACTTTCATTTTACCACATGGCAAACTAAAAATAATCCAGCCTTGTGTTAATCAGAAGGGTACTGTCACATACATTGATCAATAAGATTGTTCGGGCGCTTTACTACCGGGCTCTCGGGCGCCTTTACAAAATATACTTAACTTAGCGCCACCACTAAATTAGAGGTTCTGGCCCCCTCTCTCGCTCGGATGCGCCGCCGCTGGGCCTTAGCGAGAATTGGGTGCACGAGCTCGCGTGTGGCGCCGCGCTACATTCAGCGCAAAGACTTGACTCGAGTCCGTTGAGCCTTCCAGACGTTATCGCAAGTACGCTGCTTTCAAGGGAAAGAGGACTGCGTGACAAGGAAACAGGTGGAATCGTGTTGATTGATGTGTATGCGTCCTCTTGTGTTGTATGGATGGTTGTGTGTGTACGCGCCTTGGGGAAGGAGTCACGGAGCGATCATGGCCCTTCTGCGGCGTAGAGCTTTGCGGCAACCCTGTGTTGCCCGAGACTGCGTGACAAGGACACAGCTCAGTGCAGATTCGTGTTGATTGATGTGTATGCGTCCTCTTGTGTTGTATGGATGGTTGTGTGTGTGTGCCTTGGGAAGGAGTCACGGAGCGATCGTGGCCCTTCTGCGGCGTAGAGCTTTGCGGCAACCCTGTGTTGCCCGAGCCTGCGTGACAAGGACACAGCTCAGTGCAGATTAGTGTCGATTGTTGTGTTGTAAGGGCGGTTGTGTGTGTGACCCTGTGGAAGGAGTCACAGAGATGCCGTGGCCCTTCCATTGGCGAGCCCTCAGCAGCTGAGACCGTCTAGCTGGTCATCCTCCAGGGCGGAGCGGTAACCGTGCGGGATGGACGGTACGGCGCACACACACGTCCAGGTAGAGAGCTCTCGCTGCGTGCGGAAAGGTACCTTGCGTCTTGCGTAATTGCGTTTGCGCCACTAGCGGCGTTGCGACAACGTTGATTTGTATTGTCGTTTACTATTGTTCCTTTAGTATAAGTTTGTATTTAGTTTAAGTTAATAACTACCAATAAATCATACTCTTGCCCCGGCTTTCCTCTCTAATCACAAGAGGTTTTATGCCTAGGCAAGTAGTAACTTTCGCGTAATCCTTTGTGTTTTATTGATTGGACCTGCTCTCACTCAATCATTAACCAAATCTCACCCTTACAGTAATTCTAATTAACCATTTTTAACTTTCACTGTATCTGGGTTATTTGGAATCTAAACAAAGATATAAAACTAAAACCCAAATTCCACTGATAACTTCTTTACCCAAGTATAGATAGAATTTTATATATTTTTGTAAACTAGATGGATGCAATAAACACGTGCAAATATTTATGACGCTTATAAAAGCTTCAAGAAAAGCTGTTAATCCCACAAGTCTCTGTAACAATGTATCTCAAAATAGACTAAATAAATTTTTTTGATAAAAATCAAAGCAGGCAAAAACGACAAATGACAAGACTTTTTAAAAAATCTAAATGTAGTGCATGGAGGAGACAAATGAAACTGTTTAATGAAAAACATCGATTTGATACAATCTAGTAAAATAAAACTCTTGCAGCAAATCCCGATAAAAATCGCTAATCGAATAGTTGTCCTTCCAACAATTTCACTAAAGTTGTTACATGTAAGCTCAAAGAACTGAAGAATACAACTTTGAACAAAAAACTTCCAAAAGCTGCAAAAGAAACCAAAATATTTTTCCCTAATTTCTTAAGAACGCTAGACTTGTCACCAGAGAATATCTGGCGTATTTTGACTACAGTATTTTTAAAACTCTAAAACTGTCACCTGTTTAAAAAAAACTAAAATCTGGTTGGAAACAGACAGTTATATATAAACCCACCTCACTTTCGGAGTAAAGAGACTTTCTACTAAATTGATCTGCTGATCAAGTAGTAGCCTAACAACATACATAAAGTAAGATTTTTTAGAACAACTTAAAGCTTTGGTTATCTTTCTGGTTCTCACAGTAGCATATAGAAAACATGGAAAAAACGAAGCTACACAAACTAGTAAGCGTAGTACCTTGTATCAAATATATATAACCTAATATGTAACGTGATACAGAATAAACTATTCAGAGTTTACCTAAATCTTCGTTTTAGTAAAATGAACTTAAATAATAGTTTGCTACAGGGCTTTTTAATAGTTAATCTATACATTTACGACTTATCAAAAACTAGTTCTAACAAATTTATCTATGGCGATGTACTTGTATTTGTCAATGAAAAGAAGATATCTGAAGACCTGCTCAAGTCAAACGATAGACGTTTTAACTTAAATATTAAATTATAATCATAGTCGCAATGGCAGTTATGTTAACAATAATATTAATTTTAACTCTAATTTAAAGAAGGTTATTTAATAATATACGCATTTCACTCATTTGCTAGAACAATTGCAAATGAAAGCTGCCACAGAAAATCCCACCAAATATAAAGTGCGTGTAGTAATACGCTTTCTGTGCGCAATAAACTTTTGGCAGCTGCGATTCATAGTTAAATGTGTAATTTTTACAAACCAAACGTGATGAGTAAAGGTTTCGTACATCAATGGTGTCGAACCTTTAAGAATGGACGCGCTATCGTGTACCATGGGGCAAGAAGTGGTCAGCGACGAACTGCAGGAAATTGACAACAAGATCCGTTGTGCCCATGAAACAGTAGTTTGCTTCCCATTGCTTTAATGATAGCACTGCACTTTAAGTTGTTGCTACAGGTTAGCTTTATTACCAAACGAGAGAGCTTTTTGTAGAAGAAATTTTAAACTTTGTAAGATATTATGACAACTGTTTCAATTTATAAAGCTATTATGTCGAAAACTAATGTACCGTTGTAGGTATCTAAAGTATATAATAAAGATTTTGTATCACACCTGTATATTATTAACAACCAAAGAAGGTTTCTTTCTGAATTACCCTCGTAGCAAATACATTCAGGAGAATAAGGTGTTTGCTATATTATCGTGAACGACTGAAAGTAAATTATAGTTACACAACACAATATATACAAACAAAAGTAAATTGAAACTGACTAGATGTAAAGGAATGTTTTTAAGAATAGCATAAGATTGTATTATGACTGATAAAAATCTAGATAAATTAGAGAAAATCCGTATTCTTCTGCTAACTTTGATAAATAGTTACAAATACATAAATATGTAAATCTCGCATGATAGAAATTCAACTATGTAAGGTACAAAACATTGTGAGGCCCTAAATAAATAAAACTAAAAATTTGGAATGCGGCCGCAACATACCTTGCCTAGTGGGATTTGTTCAGTGAAAATAAACTGTAATTGAAAATAAAATTTATAGCTAGCAATATTTAGAGTGATGTGACAGCTTAAAAACATTTAAAAATAATTGTATGCATCTTATTTGAAGCGGGAAAACTGACTATAAAGTGATTTGAAATCAAAAGTAAACGAGTTTCAGCGCATACTTGCAGACAAACTTTAAAGCGAATGGTGTAATTAACGATAATAGAAAACAATTTGTTCTTAATTTTTTTTCTAACAAAGGAAAATCTGCCAAACTAATCAATTCCTGATAAAAAAACTAAGATTTGGGTAATTTAAAGAATGTTAAATTAAGTAGCAGAAAACATTGTTTAAAAAAGGTTAATCTCTAACATCCGATAAATAGTTTGGAATATTCCAATGTTAGTTTAAAATATACGATTGAATAAAGTAAAATATTTTTCTTCAATTCTAATGTGGGGCTGCATGTTTGCCTTCATTATTGATTATTTGAAAATTCTCAATGAAACAATAGAAGC
This sequence comes from Sinelater perroti, assembly GCA_036346155.1. Taxonomy (NCBI): domain Eukaryota; kingdom Metazoa; phylum Arthropoda; class Insecta; order Coleoptera; family Elateridae; genus Sinelater; species Sinelater perroti. The sequence continues at coordinate 4,707,506 of JARFIY010000276.1, forward strand.
TTTTGCATATCAGTCTTTACTAGAGGAATGTTTACAGACTCCAGATGTAAAAAATATATTTTAGCAAGGTTAATCATCATTAGTTGAAAAGACAAAATGTCCTAATAATAAAACTGTTCTGAAACTAGCCCCAACTTGTCGCCTATAGAAACTGAGAAAAAATTAAGACAATAGCCGAAAAAAAAAACGAAAGGAATTTTTCAGAGAATTTTAGTAGTATATTAGTAAGGAAATGTAAATAACTAGTAGATAAAATGCTAAGAAGAATATATAGACTGTGATAAGAAACAAAAGTGATATTACAAAATGGTTGAAATTTAAACATAAACATTGCTGTATCTAAACAAACTATTTTACGTTAAAGTAGTTCTAATTTCCATTTTTTAGTGGAGATTTTAAAGAATTTATTTATTGTTTGTACGAAACATAAAAATAACGTATAAATTTTTATAAACATGTCATGTTACAATAAAAGTTTACTTTGATTGTAGTTTATTTTTATTAAACAAGTGGCGTAATTATCGAGGTATTTGGTAAATATAGCTCATTAATAATAATTAGCGAATGAACTGTCAGACTTAACAGTTGGGCTGAAAAGTTCGTAGGCTAACGTAGTAAAACACTTTTTTTTGGTAAAATTTAATTTTATTTTCAACAACGATTATAGTGTTCATGCAATTTTTCGATAACATTTTTATAGTATGATTTTTCTTTAGCCTAAAAATAGGTCTCACTCTCAGCGATTAGTACTGAATTTCTTTCCGGTGAGCATTCTTTTGAGGTCTGTAATCAGAAAAAGTCACTGGGGCCAGATCTGGAGAATACGGTGAATGGGGAAGCAATTCGTAGCCTAATTCATGCAATTTTGTCATGGTTTTCATTGACTTGTAACACGGTGCATTGTCTTGATGAAACAGCACTTTTTCTTCTTCAAATGGGGCCGTTTTTTCGTGATTTCATCCTTCAAACGCTCCAACAACGCTTTGTAATAATCGCTCTTGATGGTCTGGCCCTTTTCAAGATAATAAATATTATACCTTGCGCATCCCAGAATACTGATGCCATAACCTTGCCAGCCGACTGTTGCGTCTTTCCACGCTTTGAATTCGGTTCATCACGTGCAGTCCACTCGGCTGACTGTCGATTGGACTCTGGAGTGTAGTGATGAAGCCGTGTTTCATCCGTTGTCACATATCGACGAAAAAATTCGTTATTATTACCGTTGAATATCGCTAAACATTGCTCCGAGTCAACGACACGTTGAAACTTTTGCTCGATTGTGAGCTCGCGCGGCACTCACTTTGCGCACAGCTTCCGCATGACCAAATATTTATGCACGATATGTCCAACACTGTATTTTGATATCTTCAGAGTCTCAGCTATCTCGATTAACTTCAATTTACGGTCATTCATAATTATTTTGTGAACTTTTTTTATGTTTTCGTCCGTTACAGCCTCTTTCGGGCGTCCACTGCCTGTATCGCCTTCGGTGCTCATTTCGCCCCGTTTAAATTTAGCAAACCACTTCTCAACGGTGGATTTTCCTGGTGCAGAATCCGAATCAAGCCAAGCTTTGGTTTCAACAGATAAAGCAATGTTTCATTAACCCACGAAATTCTTTTTTATCCATTTTTTTTACAACAACAATACCAATTGTCCGATAGCTGTCAAATTTATACACGTGTCATTAGCCATGGTAGCTTAGTGGATAGATCGCTAGACTACGAAACCAAGAGTTGCGGGTTCGATCCCGCTCTCGCCAATTCGATCGCTGGCATTTTTACGGCCCAGCTCGACTCAGGCTGCAATAAATGAGTACCTGGAGGTCAAACTCTGGGGTAATAATAGGCGGTCGGTACGTAGCGCTGGCCACGTTACTACCTTTGTGTACCGTAGGCTCAGACTGTAACAGATCTATTCTGTTACGACCCCAAAGGGCCTTCGAGGCCTATTACGGGGAACTATTATATTATCATTTGAAGGTTAGTACTAACTAAAAATAATATGGATTTAATTCTAGTAATACCATATACGTGTCAGCCTACGAACTTTTCAGCCGACCTGTTACAGTATTCTATGTCTCTATCTTTAATATTCCTACGTAGAGAATAGTCTAAACTATCGTCCACGTCACATAAGTGATGTCCAAAATCAATCCTCAAGCGTGCCAATGTATTAGGCCGAAGTAACTTCTTTTGCTTATGCTTCTCTAACAAAATGCCTTTAAATGTTAATATGCTTGGTTTTTTGCGAAACTCCTGGTTCAGAACCAGTCGCACGGCGCTCCGTTTGTCACAATACAATGACATCGGGCCCATAATCTAAGCGCCCATACCTTAGATCAGTCTTCTCAACTATATAGCGTCATTTAGTACCTCACATGCGACCACATTTTCTGCTTTTATAGTCAATAGAGAGACCGATTTCCGGCGCGTTAAAGTTTAGGCTATTTCATAGTCTGCAAGAAAAACCACTGGTTGAACGTTGCTTACCTTTACACCCTACATAGCCTGCATCATAATAGTCGGTCAGTTCAAATGATGACATATTCGTCTTGTAGTAAAGCGACAGTTTTTAAAATCCGTTTTAAATATTTCTATACTAACTTCACTTTACCTAAATGCGGCAGCTTTGTCGCCGACGAGTCTTCTTTAGAAATGATTATAATTCTGGCTATTGGTATCCGTTTATTCTTAAATGTTTCAACAGATTTTGAGATATCAAAACGTACATAACAATCGATTGGTCTATTTTTCAGTTTAAAGTGCTGTTTAGATTCTTTCAAGTCTGAAATAATTATTACACGCGATGTTATATATATAGTATGACATTAGTCGTCAGTTTGCGTAAGTCCACATGACGTTGGAGAAGAGCGAATGGATCCCCCGTCTTGACGCTTACTGCAGACTGTCAAACGACTTTTTTAGTTTGCAGACGCGCGCGTCGTTTCAAAATCTTTTAGGTTATTCCATATGCTCACCGTAAGAAAAGGCAGTTTGCACGTTGAAGACAATACTATATCTATCTGTGTTTTAAGCGTTAACAGTGTGGATAAATCGTCGCACGACTAATCCAGGTTTGAAGCCTTCAATCGATCCGTCTTTTTTTTAATTTCAACTATTTGCCTGGCTCGCAATAGATTAACTAACTTTTGCATTTTGTTTATATCGCCAACCATAGCACGAACGAAATTATTCTTGTAGTGTAGTGTTTTATTTCTCAGATTATATGAATATGTAGAAAGATGCGCGCGTGGCTACGTTTCTTCCTTATAGATTCAAATCGTGTCTGTTATTTATCAGTATTTAATTTTTTTTTAACACTGGTTAATTGGGTTTTTTCGCTCGCGTCTTTGCTGTCAACTTCAACCCGCACACTCAACAAATTCATTCATTTTCATGAATGTTGATATTGCTTTTAGTGGTGGTCTTCTTAACGATCAGATTTCATAACCGGTATGCTTTTGTGTGCCAGGGTAACTGACAAACAAAAGTTTGACTAACTCTTTTGGTTTGGCATCATCATTAGCCTGAATGGCTCAAGCATAAGAAGATGTCTCATCGAAGATTTGAAAGCATTCTACATTTCCACTGACATTAACTTTTAATTTACTTTAGAAACTTAGTTTATCCTATAGGGCGCATAATTGATGGCTTCGACCCAAAGGCCCTTTAAAATACCGTGGGCGTGTACCCATTGTCTTGCTATCTCCGTGTTTGGTTTTTACGCTCTGTGGATCCGTCCTGTTAGCGAGTAAAAGCAACACTTGTGTGATGTAGAACTCACACATCTTTGCAAAGCTTGCTCTACTTTCTATCTGCATATTTCCGGATCACTGTCTTTTCTAATTTAACCGTATAATTCTTTATGCGAACAATTACCTCTTCTTAAATTTTGATTCTTACGAAATACACTGTTAAATGACCAGTATAATCATTTTTGAATGTAAAGAAATATCATAATCCCGCTGTTAGTAACATCTCCATTGGTTTGCACAAATTTGAATGCACAAGTTCTCCGACTTAGTTGATCCTGGTTAGCTAAACTCAAATCTGTTGCACGCATACTTACTCAATGAGCAGTATTTACATTTTAATGTCATCGATCTTCAGTTTTTCGGGAAAACCATTGACAACTCTAGTAAAGACTTCATTGGAATTCATAGAAATGTAATCTAGTCTTCTGTGCTATATCGTCGCATTATTATTGCTCATGACGAAATTTTCATCGCGTTTATTTACATATAATATTTTAGTTTGTCCTCGCGTTTTAAGTCAGTTGTTTCACTCGTTGCAGTGGCGACAAGGCCATGATCGCATGCGAATCCTACATAAAGCGGGTTTCTCTTTATTTCTCTTATTTAGGGGACATCTATCATGGTCATCTTTATGACGCTGATCAGTAGATTATACTTGATTTATATTTTTTTCTTTGCTGCGCACTTCCAGTTTCTTTATTACTGAAACTAATGATTAATTTTTAACTTTTTAGCCCTGCATGCCTCACCTTTGTCTTCATCTTTTGATCTACTTTTAGTGTTGGCGAGTTTCTCCTTTATCGTCTTCGACTTTTAATTATTTTACTGTTTGCATCCGATTTAAATGCAATTAAAACATCTAAATCTATTCTTATTCCATTCGTGCGCGGAATTCTCTATTTTCAGAGCTGCCAACACAGTCAAACTAACAATAAGCCATTGACAAGTTTCAGTTCTTCCACTCTGGCTATGAATGCCATTATTTGTGGTCCAGAGTATAGTCTATAGACTTCATAGAACTTCTGTAATAACACAGTTTGACTTACGTGGGAGTAATGTTAGAAGATTGCCATTAATCAATGGGGCTGCTAGCGACTTTAAGAATTATCGCTAACAATAACAACAAAGCATTTTCGTCTTAGCTGTTTGTCGGACTTGAAATATATTGTGCACGCGAAGTTGAGTCGACATAAGAAAACTCACTAACGTGGCCACCAAAGCGAAGGATACTTAAGACTTCATTTGAATCCATTTTTGCTTTTCTCAATAGCCTGCGCTTTTCATTTCTTGTTAACATTTTGGTTTGACGAACTCTTTTGCATCTAATAAGTTAGATCAAATTATGAAATATTTGTAAAATGTCATAATATAATATAATAAAAGAATAGTATCTGGATATTTGATACAATAATCCATATTTCGTATAATCTTATATTTAGTATAAAAAATTATTTTAGTTAAAAATGAATATATGCATATATGCATTGAGATACAGGAGGATGATAAGAACTTGTTGGTCAATAAAATATATAATTTTATCTTGTTATTCTTTGAGAGCTTATTTTTAATTTTTACTACTATATTATAAAGCGCTGCTAGCGTGGTCCCGTGGTTGAAGGGCGGGCTGCGATGCTGACGGACCCGGGTTCAATTCTCGGTGCTCTCTGATGCCTGGCGGGTGGCCTACTCAGTCACTAAAAATAATTGAGTACCTGCGATCACTCGAACAAGGGGTAATAATGGCGGTCGTCTTAGGCGCGGTGCTTGCCACATCGCCCCGCACCAGAGATGGTACGTAACAACCGGGCAGAGAGACATCTTGCGTCTGTGTTAGAGAATTATTTTAAAAATGGTGATTCTATTATTGTGACGCAACCGCTACTTTGTCCGCATTCCGATGTAGGTCATAGAAGAGTTTCTACAAAAAACAAACAAACAATAAAACATAAGATTGTGGGTGGACAATATCCGACAGTCTAGTTCAGCATTAAAACGCAAATTACCCGGTAGGACGCAGCAGTGAGGCAGGCATCGCCACAACGCATGCTGCTAAACATGCTCTTACATTAGAATTATCTGTTCTAGAACAAACATTTCCGGGCTGCCTCATCTCATTTCATGGTGGCATTTTTTGTCCTGGTAGGTCACCTGCTCCCTATCGATTTATTTTTGAGGAGACACCTGAAGACTAACATTTTTCAATGCAATACCAGTGGAAATAGTTCGGCAATAAATACGGTAAGGCTGCAAGAGTGTATAGCTTGTGCGGGAAAACATTTGGACGATACCACCTTTAAAACTGTTTGATGACTAAATGACAAGCATTGCTTTGTGTAATGGTATAATAAAACATTAAACAGGAACTATGTTGTTCTTTTTATTTTTGTTTAAAAAAGGGGAGATTATTCTGGCAGGTCCTGTATTTCTGTGCTTTTAGTCCTTTCTTTACAAGATATTAATTGTTTATATACAAAATGTAATAACTGTGTATTTATGTAAAAAAGAAGGCACAAAGAATTATTACTATCATTGTAAATTCAATTCTATTAGATTGGACTGAACAGATACAAAATTTGAAATAAAATTGCTTGTAATATTTTTTTCATAAAAGATACGTTGCGTATAAAGCAATAAAATATTATTTCCCTTATACGTAATATGTATAAAACATTTTAATATTGAAATATTTGCTATTATTTTAAACAAACAATTTTTATTGCAATACGTAATAATATTTTAGTATCTCTATTTTAGTTATTAGAGACAGTCGTCTTAAAATCACAATTTATAGTTAAAATATGAAACTATATTGATTTTTTTATCAAAGCATATTTTATTTAAGTGCGTTATCATGTTAGGCACATACATATTTTGCAATAGCCTATAAAGCGACTATAACGATTTTCCTATACACATATATACTTACTTATGGCGTCTGAAAAAAGGCTATAACTACACTATTACTGTCATTTTATGTATTTTATTGTTAAAGAGACATTGTAACTTTCTACTGTTTTTTATAAATAGGGCATTTCAGTCGTTTAAAAATTTATTTTATTTTAAAATTTATACTCGTGCACACATTTTGGTGTCCTTTTAAAAATATAACATTGTTAAATTTATTAGGTCTCATAAAAGTATTTTAAATACTTTCCTTTAAAAAAATAAACCAAAACCAGTTCAAATCAATGATTGTGTGTTTTTTATGTGTTTTAAGTAAACAATATAAATTATTTCTTTTAGCGACAAACAACGTGTTTACTAACATTTAGTACGGATAATATTAGAAAAACTTACAAAATTTGACAAATTGAAACCATGACTGTACTATAAACTAACATCGAATTAGCCACAATTTAATTTGCAAATGACTACCAACCAGAAACTTATCCTCTGTAATTACAAATTCAAACATTTGTATAAAAAAATAAGTCAATTTAGTTCAATCTCAGAAATATCTGCTTATTCTTCTATATAAAAAAAGATAAAGAAATGATATTTACATATCACTTATTCATAGTAAGTGGTAAAAAGAATTGTTAATAATTTAGAACAGACAATAATAACAAAACTACATTTATTATAACTCCCTGATAAATGAGTAAAGCAAAAATAGTAATCCCAATCAAAATAATTCATCCGACAATCTTAAACTTACTTCGATTTGAACAACTTGGTTTACAAATTGAAACAAGTCTGTTTTTAAATAGTTCTAGGACACTCCGATGCCTGCTTTGATGCCATTTTCAAGAGAATTTAGCTGTTCACTCGGGGCTTCAATTTTCTTACTTCAGGAGAACTACCAATAGATAAGAAAGTTAGCACCATTTTCATTAAAAGGAAGAACTTCTGTACGCCAGTTCATATCGACCTGAGTTTTTTCAAAGCGTTTAAAAATGTATTTAAAGAAAATATTACCCAAGGAGAATTTGCATCGGGAATGCAAAAATGCATTATTTCTTGAAAAACAACAAAAGTGATTAAAAGTTCTCCAAAAATATAATTGGGGAGTTCTTGGGAATGCTAAAAAATAGTCTCAAGTGTATGTGAGCCTTCAGAGAGCGCATATATGCATATAATACTGTACCTTATATGCACTGTTTAAAAAATATTTATTGTGACAGATTTAAAAAAATTATTATTATATACAGAAAAAGAAATTTTTAAATATTAAAAGGTTGCTTTATAATTCAAAATATGTACTTTGTTTTCTTAAATTTGAGTGAAACAAATTTTATTTTAATTTTTTGTTTGTTTTAGTTGAAGACGATGGACGAATCAAATTTTTCACTTCATCTGCAAATATTCAAAACATTGGACTAGATCCTTGACAATTAACACAATCATAAACGTTAAAAAACTTGGCATCAAAATTATTCTCAAAATAAAAGAAAAGATGATATGTATAAAGCTCCATAAAATAAAGATATCACCAAAGTGAATGTGAAATGCCTTTTTTCGATTTTTTAACAAAAAATTGGCATTGAAACGTTTATAAAAAACCTAATTGTTAATCAATCTTAATAATACTGCGTACTTTAAAATCTATCTAAGAAGCTACAGTTAAAATTTCAAGTCGATCGGATAATAATTGCAGAAGTTATTTGTAAGGCCTTGTTTAAAAATATGGTTTTGAGATAATCGGGTTTAAAGTTTTGAAGCCGCGTAAGCGTCTGTTTCTGTTGAGTATGCAGGTATAGACTGACCAGTCAATTAAATTTTACACCTGTACCAGCGCCATCTATACTTAGTATGAGTACGTTAATAAAAGTATTGAGTGAGCTAAGCGACTCCAAACTGCTACGATAAACGCGCCAAGCGTTTCAACAGCGTTTCGGAGCCTCAGAAGTTGATTCAAAAATGTAGCTCTAAAGGGTCATTTAAAAATTTTTTGGGCCATGATTGTTATTGGATATCATTTTTGGGTTGCTTTTACGTCATTTAAGCCAATAAAAAAAATTGAAACAAATTTTCAAATAGGTGTAACCCCTTAAACAGAGCGTAGTCACTCACCGCAAAATCCGACGAAGAGGGAGAGGGAAATAACGCGTGTAGTGAGTGGCATATAGCCATGCACTATAATGTTAAAGCAATGCTCTCCGTATCTGTTTTCTATAGAGATACCAGTGATGGCGTAGGCGGATCATTTCTAATCTATCAACAAAATCATCTTTTAATCCGAAAAGACAATCGCGGTTTGTTTAAGAATAAACCTTAATAAGCGGTGAAAACATTGGTAACTCATTGTGCACAAATGATAACGATATATAAATTTCCGAAAAACAAACCGCGCATAGGGGCGCAAAAACTTTAGTGTCTTATAACTTTCCAATAAATTAAGATAAAATGAAAACTCTAAAGCCGTCATGTTAACTGCATATGAGACTCTCATTTGTGTCGATATAAACTGAATCTGCCAAGTCCGTTTGAAACGGCGGATCCAAATTCGTTAATTGTATGCTACTTGCAATGGAAAAGAAGCTAATCATTAATTTTTCGCACATTTGGTAGCATAATAATAATTTTTATTGATAAGTATTTCAAATTTAAATGTTTTATGTTTAACAGAAGAATATCATAACATATCAACAATGAAAATGCTTATAAATGAAAAAATGCACAAACCACAAGAAAGGTCACAATAACTACATAATAAAAATGTTTGACTACAGCATTCCGCTTCAGTATACTGTGAGCACAAATGTTGCCGAGGGAATGAAAAACAGACACCCTTCAATGATCAAAAATGTCAAACGTTGAGGTCATCGTCAATGTACCCGGGCTTACAAAATGCATATCTGATCATGTCTGGAAAACAATGAGCTGATAATTGATTGGTAATCAAGGCATTCAAAACAATTATGTTATTTCGATTCCTTCGATTAATGTTAATATTGTCCATTTTAACGTGGTTATTAGCTCTTCTCCATAAGTTTTTATAAAGATGGAAAAGTAGACACCTTCAGGTTTGAGTGTAGGCGTCATAATTGCCGGAATTGTTTTATAAGGAAGTTTTAGATATTTCCCAAATTTCACTTCGGCTTTTGGACCGCTTTGGCTTGTCTACTTGTCCTTCAAAAGTAAAACCTCCTCATCAGTGCCGATCACAGACGCGAGAGATATTTTCGTATACTGTGGCAGTAAATTAGATTTTTAGCAAGCTACCACCATATTTGGTAAATAATTGATTATCTCATCGACTTGTTCTTGAACATCAGGACCAAATTGATAACCCGGCATTTCCTGGAAACAAAGATGGTTTAGGCGAACAATCTCATCACATGCATTGATGGACAATTTATGGGTAACTGTGTTTTTGCTGTTTACTGCAATTTCAGTTACCTTTTCTCCAATATACGACAGCGTACGGGTTGCCGCCGATTCGCATACGAATCCACTCTGATCGACATTTAAAAGTCTGCGGTGTCCCAAATTGTAATTCATAATAACATCGCGCATTTTTATAACAAAATCTTCTATTATCGTTTGATCGTTAGTTATGGATTTCAATTGCTTGAACGTTACAAACTAGTTACCTTTACGGCTTGAAATTTATAACTTGATCTTCAAGCTCTTTCTCACGGCTCTAATGCTTTAAAGTCGTCAACTCCAATCTCACGGGCTTTCTTGGCACCCCAAGCCTAAAGATTGATTTGTTTTGAAGTAGGTCTCTTTTAGTATCAAACATCATATTGACATGTTGTCGGACAGCTTGAATTTTCTCCCATCTTGAAAATCTTTGAAATCTGCTCATTTCATTTCGACTAATGTGCTTTGACTAGTTTCTGCGCGGCATTCAAGGCATTTTTACCTGACTGCAAAGCCTCGTTACAGGGCTCTACAAGACGATTTTTCTGTTCCTTGGAAAATTTTGTGCTGTTGGTCTCCGCGGCTAGATCACGTTTGGGTTCCCAGATGACATCATCAACTTCATCACACACAGCCACTGTGACACAAATGGCATCGAACTCCACATCCAAAGTGACCATATTCCTTACAAATTGAATGGTTCTTTCGGCACGTTATTTTACTCTCAGCTAATGGAGATGAGAGCAGTGTTACCAAATGTTTTCTTACACCTTGCAGTAAAGCCACGTTGCTTGTAAAGAACACACGTTGAACGATAGCAACTCATTGTATAGCTCTCTTTTATATTAGGTAACATGCTGGTGTTGGAATTTTCATTTTATCTCACTTGGTTGGAAAGTTATAAGAAACTATAGTTTTTGCGCCTCCATACGGATAACTCGAAAACTATTAACTTCCAATAAAAACGGAAAAAAAGATCGGAATCGGCGTCTAAAATTCTATAAAGTGGCCAATGAATTAATGTCAAATTCAGAGATACGGCCGCTGGCCTCGTAGATGAGTGGATGTCTCTGTGACGCGCGTGTTATCTATGCATGCACTCGAATGCCAGTGACCCGCATTAATCAGTGAGTTTATTTTATTTATTTTAAATATGTTTCCGTTTCAACCACAAATTGCTATTGCTCAACAACAAATTCCAACTTCTCAACATTATTTATTATATCAAAACCAGCCATTAACGCCCTACACTAATCCTCCTACGCAACAATTATTATCAAGCCAAACATATGTTCCATATGTATCTTATCCTACTAATATTCCACAACCCATGCACTGTCCGCCACAAAATCCTAATAACCAGCATTCAGCACCTGAAATGACCGCAACAAACGATGACCAACCCCAAACGAGCTCTCATGAGTGGCAAGTAATGAAAAAGAGAAAAAGATGCCCACGCTCCCCTGATAATAACCTCGAATTACAAAGCCAAATCATCGATAACAACAGATTTAATTTATTAAATGACATGCACGAAGATAACGTAATGGAAACAACTAGAGACGAACCACAAGCTGCAGTTAAGAAACCCCCTCCAGTATATATACACGGAGTAGAAAATTATAACGCAATGATTACAAATCTGACAAAAGTATTAGAAACTGAACAATACAACTCAAAACACTAGCAAACAACGTCGTCAAGATAAATACTAATAACCCTGAAACATATCGAAAACTTGTGAGACATCTTGATGACGAGAAAATTATTTTTCATACTTATCAGATTCAAGAAGAAAGGGCATTTAGAGTTGTAATCAGAAACCTTCACCCAATAGTCGATACCGCGTTGATAAAAGAAGATTTTAAAGAGAAAGGACATACTGTACGCAATTTAATGAATATAAGACACAGGGCAGACAAAACACCACTTCCTTTATTCTTTGTTGACCTCGAGCCTGCCAGTAACAACAAAGAGATATACGAACTTAGATCTCTATTAATATGATAATTACAGTCGAGCCACCAAGGAAAAAACCAATATCATCCAGTGTACTCGTTGTCAAGCATACGGACACAGCAAAACTTACTGCAGAAAACCATTCGCGTGCGTAAAGTGTGGTGGTAACCACAATACCCTGACGTGTACAAAGCCAAAAGACACTCCTGCTACATGTGCATTGTGCAATGGAGCCCACCCAGCAAACTATAAAGGATGCTCTATCTACCAACAACTTCAGTTAAAAAGAGGAAACAACACCGCCAACCCTAGGATGCAAGCACCACAAGCTCTAAAGGCGGCCACAATTCAACCAAACACATATAAGGCAAACAGGTTTCCAACTAGCTATGCCGCAGCCGTGGCTGGACAACAAAATTTCATAACAACGTCAACACTCAAAATCAAAATCAAAACAGCAATGACATCTCCCTGTCTCAGTTCTTTTCCAAATTTGAAACCATGTTTAGCCAGTTAATGCAACAAAATACTATGATGCTCAACCTACTCTTTATCCTGATAACCAAAATCTCCCAATAATGGATACCCTAAGAATAGCCGTATGGAACGCAAACGGACTTCTACAACGCCGTTTAGAAGTAGAAGCGTTTCTAAACACCCAAAAAATTGACCTGCTCTTGGTAACTGAAGCACACTTTACTAATTACAACTACCTCAATATCCACAACTACAGAACTTATTACACCTGTCATCCCGACAACACAACTCACGCTGGAACGGCAATTATAATCAGCAGCAAATTATCACACTACGAAATGGAGAAATTTGAAACATATCATATACAAGCCACAAATGTCAAAATTAAAGACCACGTTGGAGACATAACAGTATCATCAGTATATTGCCCTCCGCGGCATTCAATAACGCAGAACCAGTTCGAAGACTTCTTCAGGACGCTAGGAGACCGGTTCATAGCAGGTGGTGATTTTAACTCTAAACACCCCTTATGGGGTTCCAGATTAATTAACCCAAAGGGAAGGCAACTATATAAAACCATTTTAAATAATCATTATAATGCAATAGCCACAGGTAAACCCACATATTGGCCAACCGATCTGAATAAACTGCCGGATGCATTAGATTTCCTTATTACAAAAATCTCTCGCCCAACTACATCGATGTTGCTGACTGCTACGATCTAAACTCGGATCACTCTGCTATAATATGCACGTTGAGTAGCTGCATAATCAACAAGCCTGTGAGGCCCAGCCTACACAACAATCTTACGGATTGGGACCTTTTTCGACAATATATTGATGAACATCTATCGATTCCAGCAGTACTTAACACTTCAAATGAAATTGAAACGGCAATAGAACGACTATCACAAACCTTACAATATGCTTCTTGGACAGCTACGCCCATAAAACTACAACATAAATGTAACAAAAACACTAACAACTACTCCTTATAAATTAGACAAAAGATCAGCGACAAACGAAAAGCAAGACGGATCTGGCAACAAACAAGACACCCAAGAGACAAAAATAAACTAAACACTCTCACCACACAACTAAAAAGATTAATCAAGGAACAGAAAAACGAAACGTTCAATGATTACGTGCGAAACTTATCCCCCAGTCAACACCATGACTACTCCTTATGGCGCGCAACTAGGAATTTGAAAAAGCCTATTATACCTATCCCTCCTATTAGTAAAAATGATGGCTCTTGGGCCCGATGTGACAAAGATAAAGCGGTGGTATTCGGCGAACACTTAGCTGCAACCTTTCAACCGCACGAATCAGACAGAACTCCACAAGATGATTACGAAATTCTCGAATTCCTCAAATCACCACTCCAACTCAATTTACCCATTCGACACTGTACACCCAACGAAGTCCAAACAGAAGTTAAATGTTTAAAACTGGCAAAGCACCGGGATATGACCTAATTACGTCCGAATTACTCCGTCAACTGCCAAAAAGGGATAGCAGCTATAACACGTATATATAGTGCCATCTTAAGAACTCAGTACTTCCCAATCCAATGGAAATTTGCCGAAGTAATTGTCATTCAAAAGCCAGGAAAACCAGCTCAATTACCAGCTTCTTATAGACCGATTTCGCTGTTACCACTCCTCTCTAAGCTCTTTGAGCGAATTCTACTAAGAAGACTTGAACCCATTATAGAAGAACTGCATTTAGTTCCGGAACATCAATTCGGTTTCCGCAGAAAATACTCAACATTGGAACAAGTCCATAGGATAGCGGATAAGGTAGAAAAAGACTTCGAGGAAAAACGGTTATGCCTAGCAGCATTCTTAGACGTGGGCCAAGCTTTTGATCGAGTTTGGCACCCTGGCCTCCTATATAAGATCAAGCAAACCCTACCGCAACAGTACTATCTGCTCTTCAAGTCGTATCTAGAAAACAGATACTTTCGGGTCAAAATCTATGACAGCCAATCTACTTAGTCGAGGCAGGTGTACCACAAGGTAGCGTACTGGGACCGACATTATACCAGTTGTTTACGGCAGACCTTCCTGTTACCGACAATGTTTTAATTGCTACGTTTACGGACGATATGGCTGTATTATCTTCACACAGAGATCCACTTCAGGCATCAATATACTTGCAAAATGCGCTGGAAGCTTTAGAAAACTGGATAAAGACCTGGCGCATCAAAATCAATGAAAACAAATCGGCTTCAGTGGTCTTCACTCTCCGCAAGGTTGTTCCACCTCCTGTAATCTTCGACGGCACTAACATACCACACAAAGGAGATATCAAATATCTCGGTATCCATCTCGATAGCAAACTAAACTGGAAAAAACATATACAGACTAAGCGAAAAGAATTAGATATCCGCGTGAAGAAGATGTTCTGGCTCCTCGGACGAAAATCCCAGCTCAGTTTAACAAACAAGGTGTTGTTATATAAAACCATGTTAGTACCGATTTGGACGTATGGGATCCATTTTTGGGGAACATCTCGAACATCGAGATATTACAGCGATTTCAAAGCAAAACACTTCGCGCAATAGCAAACGCCGAATGGTATGTGAACAACCACACATTACATAACGATCTAAAGATCCCATGGATTAAAGATGTCATCAAAGCTTGCTGCATCAGATACAACGATCGTATTAGTGATCACCCTAGTGTTCTAGTGACAGACTTATTAAATAATGTAAACGCAGTTAGACGCCTGAAACGGACAAAGTTTAGTGACCTAACAAATTAGTAATAAGACTTGTATACCTTGTAATGACAGGAGGTCACTCTTGGTGTTCCTCCCCACATGCTACGTACATTAACTCATTTGCTTGTTAGTCTAGTTAGACTAGTTGTAAATATGCAGTAAATAAAAAAAAAAAATTCAGAGTAACATTTCACGACCTTCCCTTGTAGGCAAAATTAAGGTGTTGCCCAACTCTTAGCGAATACAACACACCACTAAATTACTAGTAACTAAACATTGAAATTTGGACACACCAAATGTTTTAATTAAAAGAGGCTGTCAAACATTAAGTAAAATACCCAGTTGTAAACTCAAACGGTAGCTTCACATGTAATGCAAACACAGAAAGCAGATAGTCTGAAAACAGAAGACAAGGTGCATTTTGACAAATATATTATTAAACCCAACAAACCATACCAAAACTTTCAATTAAAATATCATTCAACTATTACAATTTAGAATCTTAAGAATGATTCTTAATACATTTTGGTTTGTGAACATAAATCTATTAGGACAATGTAGTCACTTCTACTGTTAAAAAGAACATTTAAAACTCAATATTAGCGAATGAAATTACAATACATAAGGACCGCATAGTGAATATCCAAATGATTTGCAAAATGATTTATTATTTTTGTCAATTATTCAAGTTAGGAGTTTTGTCAATGCACAACTTATCCTCGGAGTAGAACTTTTTATCTAATTTATTAAATGTCCCAAGGAACGGACGATTCTATACAATGAAAGTAAATAAAGCAACAGGAAAGAAGTACTAAATAAGCAAATAGTGATTATTACATACGATTCTTAAGATAAATCAATTAAATATTATAGCGCACTAACAATGGAAAAATAAAAATTTGTACATTATATAAAATAATTTGTAATAGACTAACAATAAGTACGGAAAAGTTGAGATGAATTGAAATATTTTAAATGCATGATTAAAAGATGTGTTGTGTTTGCACAAGTTAATAAGATACTAGTTAACAGACTAATATTTACTTTTCAAAAGTTATGTCATTTACATACTTCAACATTTCCGTCGCCTGCTAGAAATTGTCTTAAATACTTTTTGGTTAATCTAAATAAAAGATTTTATTTAATATAGACGTTTTATTTTGCTATAAAAGGTAAATATTTGTATTCCTAAAGAAAAATAACCGACAAGAAAATCTGAGACAGGAAAATAACTGTATCCTATAAGTGTTATATAGCCTCTATAGACAAAATTTACTACCAAAGCATGATTTCAGCATAATGTAGAAATATTCTGCTATAAAATATTAAGTGTTGTTGCCCAAGAAGGTCGTTTTTCATACCGTCCTGAATGTATAGTTTCGTTTAAAAGAACACCTAGCCTATATCTATATAGTGTAACTTTGAATTTTTTCTATTAATCATAAAATTTTATGAGGATAATTTTAATCGTTTTTTCGCGCTTGTGTTATATAAACAAGAATTTGTATTTTAAAAAATAATTGCCTATATACAGTAAACACAAATTTAAAATCATTCAATTGTATGATTTAGAGTTTCTGAGACAACCTTTGGATAATAAGCGATTGGCATTCACAATTTCAACGATTACACCCAAAATTCAAAAATACTTGCAAGTAAATAGGATACAGAATTTGACCAGCTATTACGTTACTTAAAGTAGGCTTTTTAATTGGCGTTTGTGTAAATAGAAGTAAATGAAAATATTAAAAGCACCGACTAATTTGTAACGTTTTTATGATAATCTTTCTTTGAAAATAAGAATTTTCTGGTGGAGAAGTCCATTGAATGGCGTCTATATTTTCTGTAGTTGACGTAAAAGCATTGCATCGAGCCACATTTTACCTATCGTGTGTTCCGTAAATAGCCTGCGATTCAATTGTGATAACTTTTTCACCTTGTTATGAAGAACAAAAATGCTTTCATACATTGCAGAATAAATATATAAAGCTTGTTAAACACTAATGCGTTTAATTTGGAAAAGTAATTACATAAGCTATTTATTTCGTAAGCATTTAGGTCAGATGTTACTAACTTAAAAAATTCGTTACTGAATTTTATATCTGTCTGTCGGTCCGTCACAAAATTTGAGATTTTTTAAAATTTGAAAATGGATTCTTATAGGAAATTTTACGCTGAATTCGAAAATGAAGTCGAAAAAATTCTATGTCGCATAATTTTCGGGATATTCGATTTCTAATTTTGAAGTTCGTTCTGGGATTGCTTGCAGAGCAATCTCTTCGCCGGCCCCATGTTTTATTTTTATCTCTGTAGTATAGTTTTAAACATTTTATTAATTAAAAATATATAAAGTATAAAAATGAATTGTATTATTTAATGGCATTTCTAAAAAAATACAATTCTGCTCTTTTACGGTTCGATCCCAAAATCGGTCTTAATACCATTCGATTTAATCTTTAGCAGATAGTTTGAGAATCAATAACGCTTACGTTTAATAATAAAAGGGGCATCTATTTTTGTTACTTATAATGAATACTACAGAGTATTAATGTTTTCTTTGATGATTTTAATTTGACCACAATGTAGATACACTACCTTCTTTTAGTAGACCGTCTCTGTTTATTTCAGAGGTTGGCCACCATTTGGTTAAAATGTTTTCGGTCTTTAGCTAATCGGAACAATTGTGTTGTAGTCAACCCAGTCCACTTGCATATGTTACACATCTATGACAATCTCTTCCTTCCTACAAGTTCTTTTCCTTGGATTTTCCCCTTTATTATTATTTGGAGTAATTTATGTTCGTCATTCCTTAGAATATGTACAAAGTAGACTGTTTTTTTCAATACTTCTTTATTTGTAATTCGGCAGTCTAAGGTATTTTTAACATTCTCCTATACGGCCACACCTCAAACGCCTTTTCCTTATGATGGTTTCTTTTAACGTCCAGGCTTCCATTCCGTACAGGAGAATTGACCAAACATAGCACTTGATAAACTCTATTCTAATAGGCAGTCGTAAGTGATTGTCGCATAGCATTGTTTTATACTTATAAAAATTACTTTGTAAATTTTAAAATCAAGAACAAATATACGTATATATTTATTGGCATATTTTATGTATAACATTTTTACCGCATTGTTCTAACAATTTAATTATGTCTATTGATATTAAGGATAAATTTACGAATTTGTTATTTATAGTAAAAAACTTAACTGCCAAAAATGAAACAGTTGGTTAGATTAACGTTCTTAATTTTTAATGTATGTTTGAATAAATGGATTAATCGTATTGTACAGTGTTTGCAATAAATTTGTTTATCATAAAACAGCTTATTAAAGTCAAAATTTAAACCGTGTTCTTTTATTATTCAACTAAGTGTTTATATTTTCAAATAATACATTTAGAACTGCAATTAAACTCAAATAATTGATAGATTGAGAGTATTGCATTTATTAAAAGCATACTGTAAATAGTACAATAAATATAATTAATTTTAAATTTAAACACAAATCATATAAATGGCATTAAGAAAGACACTGTGCGTAATATAGCGGTCGCATGCTCATAAATGCCCGTGAATTCAAGTGAACAGCAATAACGGAGCACATTAAAAAGGATGGAGTTTCTCTAAAACGTATAACAAAAAATACGATTTTAATAATAAATATAACATGAATAAATACAAATAAAGATAAATATGAAAGTGAAAAAGAGTATACAACTGATAACCAGAAAACAAAGGAAAGTTAGAAAATAAGTAAAACTTCAGTACAAATAAGATGGTCCAAATACCGAAAATATAAAAAAAACCAGACAAACTAGACATATTGATAAACAGAATAAGAAAATTAAATGTTCATATTATAATTTTGATAAAAGAGCGAAAGAAATACAAGAAATACAAGAAAACATGAGAGCTTAGCTATAAAATACAAACTTAAAAAAGCAAAACATTTAAGAAATAAAAATATTTGAATAAGAAAACTAAAGGTAGTTAAGGACAGTTTAGAACTAGAAAAAAGAAAAAGGAAACGTCATGATAAATCTGAATGTAAGAACAAGTGAACCAAATCATGTAAAATTAAAAATAAGTAAGTTTATGGGACAGGAATCAAAAATTCAAATAAGTATTAAACCAGCAAAAAAATGAAAAATAAAACGTATTAAATATAATATTTAAGACAAACAGAAAGTAATAAAAAATCATAAACAATTTAATTTCTAATACCAAAGCAGAGACAAAAATATAATCAAAATTTTAATAATAAGGTACAACTAGTTTATAATTTAGGAAAAAGTATAAAGATGGAGTAAACAGAACAAGGTTCTAAAATTTCTCTTATTTTCATTTATTATCAATGAAAATATAGACAGTTTTTTTTATATCTTCTATGCAAGATTAAGTATATAGATAACAATGGCATTTAAATATTAATTAAAAAAGTAAAATTATTGTTATTTAACATAGTTTGTTGTTAAAATATTTAATTTTTTGGTTATTGAAGTACATAATGTTCTGTATAAATAGCAATGATCTTAATATTAAAATTACAGGTCAAAAATGTATCAACTTTTGGTTTTTTCCCCATAACTTTTTTATGTGCCGATGACTTTTTTTTAATTTCCTGACAATAATTTAACGCCGGTTGCGCAAATGCGCAAAAAAATTGATTTTTTAAACACCTACTAATAGTGGCATATAAATCACCATTTTATTGACTTGTATTTCACATCGTTTTCATTATTTTTTCTTGCTTTTTTTGATTTCTTATATAATAACGGTCGTGTCAGGTATGGATAAGCAGTTTGGCTCCTGCAACATATCTTCTGCTATCAAGAAAACAATTGCCAATAGTCATGTCCATTATCAAACTATCCCTGAGCTTGCGACACAGTTCAACCTCCACAAGAGCACCGGGATTTTAGGATCCGAAGTGTTGCAAAAAAGTTCAAAGACTATCATTTTAAAACTATTTTGAGATTTTGACAGAAATGTTATTCGCATGTTCTGCCTCACGGGAACCGATATTTCTCTCCATTTATGCGACCCCCTAGACTCAAAGTCATCTGTTCGTACTACCAGATATCGTCTGCAGCAAGTTGGACTTAATAAATGTCGTCCAGCCAAGAAGCCGATGATTTCGATAAAGAACAGGAAGGCGCGCGTAGAAAAAGCGCAGGCACATAAGAAATAGACAAGGAAAAAGCGGGAAAATGTGCTCTGTAGTGATGAAAGGAAATAGATTTTGCTACAAACAAAATTTAGTAAATTCATCGTCTCCAACGCACTCGCTTCGATTCCAAGTACCAAGTTCCTACAATGAAGTACGGAAGCGAAGTGTCATGATCTGGAGTAGTGTTTCCGGTCTCGTCATGGGTCCTCTCAAAAGAACCCACTGCATTATGGATCGCTATCTGTATGAGGTTCGATCACCGTCGTGTGGCCTTCCTCAACTGCCGCATCCAATCTCCGAACCTACATACCATTGAGGGTAGAACTAAAGCATTGTCTGGTTGGCTGAAAAGCCAAGAATGCAGATGAGAACTATGCCCAACTCGAGGAGTAATAAAAAAACATCCCCTCTCCTTCATCCATACTCTTCTGGACTCTATATCTCGCAGCTGCCAGGAATGAGAATAAGTAGACTGTTGTTTACTTTTAGTTGATTCCAGGTGATTCAGAGTTATGTTGATCTTTTTTGGAGTTGAATTGTGTTTCGTTTCTTTTTAAAAAATCGGTTAAAGAGCCGTGTGAAATACCTCTAAAAAGATTCTTTGAAAATTTCAGCGGAAAATTCAAAGAAACGAAAATATGGCAATAATACTAAAGATTGATATATTTTTGACTGGCACTGTATCTATATGTGTTGTACAATATTTACCAGGAATATTCTTGTATATTTAGTGTAACATAAGTATTTTATATATCTGATAGATGCTCAGCAAACAAATTTGCAATCAAAGAGACTCTGTCGCTAAATTCATTAAATACGAAAATTGGTTTAATAGATTTTGTAGGCACCAAGAAGCCTATTTCGTTACTGTACTACCAAAGGAACAAGTCATGTTGTTACCACTAGATATAAGTAAAGTGACAAGAACGTTATGGAGATGTCTGAATGTATTATCGTGTTTCCAAAAATCTTTAGCAAGTTAAAATACTATAATACTTCCGCAATCTAAAACTACAAGGCTGTTGGCGAATTTTCGATTTGCATACGTTAAATATAGTTGAAAATACAGTTAAAAAATTTAGACATTTCACAAACAGAAATACAAGTAATAAATTGGCTAATATAATTTATATTCTAATAAATAACAAAAGGTTGTTATACCATTTGTGAGGTGTACTAACAAACCATGACTATTTTCTGCAAATAGAACCAAAAATAATGTTAGTTAAGATCTTAGTGTGAATTTGTTAAATGTTTAAACGCTTGAGTAACTGGCCATCCACACAGTTTATTTACATCCATAAATCTAGATAATTCGTATAGTGGTTTTGCAAAGTAAAATTATGTTTCTTGGTGACATCTATAAAGTTCGTCCTGTGAGCCACTAAAGATATAGAGATCCATTTATTAACGTATGTTATACTGTTAATACCATTATAAGCGTTATGTAAGTAGAATTTGTTTCGATAACCTTGATCTCTTATTTCTGAAATCACTTTTCTATTGAATTTATTTATTGTCAGAGGTCTGTTATAAAGTGAAAGCTTGCATGATAATCGAAAGTAGCAATATTATTTGCAAACATTTTTATTATTGTACTAGGTATAGTTTATATGTCTGTAGTAAAAGCAAGTAGAGGGGAGAGAGCAGTACACTGCCTTGAAGAGCGCCATCAGAAATGTTGTATACTCCAGATAATTTATTTTTAAGCTTAATTTGTCTAAGTAGGATTTTAACAATACATAATACTAACGGTAAGTTTAAATTTAGTAGATTATCTGCATCAATTCGCTTCAGTATTAGCTTTTCAAAAAGTTTAAGACAGCAGAGAACAAATTAAGTAGACGATAGGACTGAACTTCATTAGGCTGCTGTCTAAGCTTTTAAATAAAGATAATTTGCACGAATCTTAGTTGTAATGGCCAATAGATTAAGCGTTGCATTAAATAGCGCTAATTATAACTGCTTGCCTATCCCTGGCAGATGAACAATTGCTGCTGAACTAGTGGAAAGAGCCATAATCGATCCTACATTTGTGATGAACATTACTGCCGGAGATGAAAATTGGTACTGTTAATATAACTCTTAAACAAAATATCTGTCTGAAAAATAAACGATAAACCTCAACTTTTACATTAAA
This sequence comes from Sinelater perroti, assembly GCA_036346155.1. Lineage (NCBI taxonomy): Eukaryota > Metazoa > Arthropoda > Insecta > Coleoptera > Elateridae > Sinelater > Sinelater perroti. The sequence goes on from JARFIY010000276.1 coordinate 4,730,051, forward strand.
TTATTTTCGTCAAAGGTTCAGACACGCTATCCTGATTTGTGAACAACTAAGCAATGGTCCTTATTGCATAACAATGCAAGGCCCCATACTGATGTATTAAAGTGCAAATATCATATCCTTGTTCCAAAACTTAATATTAAAACTTATTCTTGATATCTAAAAGTTATGAGAATGTGCACAAAAGCGTATTACATATTTAGATAATGAACTATCCAACAGGAAGAGAAATTAAAAGTCTACATAATATAACATTAAATAGTAAAGATTTAAAACAAGATATGAACATTTTTATTTATTTCTAAGTAACATTACAATCTGATGTAAGTATCAAAATAGGTAATTCGTGTAATAGAAAATTTGACATGTATATAAAAATGCACCATAAAATTAACTAAATAAAAATAGAAAATAATTTTGAGTGGTTATTCGTACAACACATTTAAAAATATGCTAGCACTGTTGTTATCCAGTACGTTTATGGCTAAGAAAGTTGATTCTTTTGTTGTTTGACGCACTTTGTACTAGCGGGGCCGATTGCTTTTTGACAGAAAACGAGATCCCTTTTAATGGCATATACCATGGTACCTTTGCAGGATTTTAATGTAAGATATATTAGCCGCGCCTTATAAATGAACACCTAAAGTCCATATTGATTTTATCAGCGCTTTGTACAGAAATAATTTGTTCTTCAACAACAGCTTTTGATGTGCTCCAATAAAGTAGTAGTAATTACTTTTATTGTTTTATTACTTTCTTTTGTTTCAAATGCGTGTTCGCCAGATAAAAGGTTTGTTCGCGTGTATACCGAGATATTTAAATTAGTCTGACTATTGTTTAATGTTTAATGTGGGTACGTTTCCCGGTGATGGGTATAGGTTCTATAAATAGATTTGCTTTCCTTTGTTCGAAAACGTCATTTCCTTAAACACACTTATACCAGGCGTTTGAAAAGAAAGTTTTGATTTGATTGGTTCACTGCATGAACGCAAAGAACCAGAAGGGTGCGGGGCGTGTGTCATTCGGTAGTGCGACTTTCGGAAATGTAGTCGCTATGGAGCGTTTCTCGGGAAAGAATCATGCAGTTTGTATCCCAAAATTTTACAAACAAAAATTATTCGACGATTATCGCAAGGAAAAAGTTCAATAATCATCATAATTTGAGTAAAAACAAAAATCAAGCGCCAACAGTTTCTTTTATCAGGAAATGGGTGTGTAAACTAGTTCAACTATGGATAAACCTATATCGAGACGATCAACGTGATCAAGAAAACAGAGAGTGTACGACAGTTCGTCCGCGAGACTTCTGGCCTATCTGTTCGTGAATGAACAAGTGTTTTGAATGTACTTAGATCATCATTACACCACATGCGCAGATTTGTGTTTTCGCCCCTATAATATTCAATTAGTGCAAGAATTAAAGCCTAACCATGCCATTCGGAGACTTCAATTTGTTAACTGTGCAACTGAGCATTTCAATTCATTCAACAACGTTTTGTTTTTGGCTAGGGTATGTTTTCACACAATGGCCGTATTAACAAACAAAAATGCGGTTACTGGAGCGCTACGAACTCACAATGCAAGCATAAAAAACCCCTTCATTCACCAAAGGTCACTGTATGGGTTGCAATGTCAGCGCGAGGAATAATCGTCTTGTACTTCTTTGAAGATGGAAGGAGCCGCGCGTCGACAGTGACTTCAGAACGTGCCGCGCAGAGCTCAGAAATTTTGCCTTTCGTTTAAAAGAGTGTCGCGAGTATGCAAGATCACATTTAGATGATATTATTTTTAAACTATAATTTTCCAAAGTCTGTATTTTAATAACAAATAAAAGTTTTTTTGATATACGTTTTCTTTTTTTTTTAAATCTGCCTTAAAAAGAATTGTTTTTAGATATCTTGTACATCATTCGTGCGTTCTTGTTGTATTTGTGCTACACGGAGAGAATTTTCGTGTAAGCCTAGTATAGCAGTATCATCTGAAAAAATTACTTAAAATGTTTTAGTATCTTCTAGCATATTCGTAGTGTATAATGAGCACAACGTGGGCCCTAGGACAGTTGTCTGAAAAACTCCAATTTTAATTACATGCAGGTTTGATTTACCATGTACTTTTACTTGGTATAAGCAATCTGTCAGTTAGGATTTCAAAAGATAAACTGAATGATAAAGCAGATTTATCTTTATCTTATAATTTAGACTAAACCGTATTGATAAATTCGATAAATGGAACAGAATTTTGCTCCGTCTTTGCATGTTTCTGTTGAAAACCGCATTAGTGTTAAGGTCAATATTATTGCTCACAGTTCTGAAGCAAGAGCTTTGCGAGTACATTTGATATTACTGGGAAAAATTTATGGGTGTGTATGATTCCATTTTATAGGGAGGTTTACCCGGTTTGACCATAAAATGTGTGCTTCCATATAAATAATAAAATTGGTCAGCTTTCATTAAGATAGACCTGCTGTAAATATAACATAAAAAATTGCTATAGTGAGAGCTACGTCTCGAATTGAAAACTTTCTTAGTAACTTAAGTTATTTAATTATATCCCGGAGCTTTCTTAACCTTTCTTAATGTAAAGCATCTATTTAGGAGGGAACGCCTTAATGGGCTTTGTTACCTATAGCACTTCTAAAAACTTGTCTTGTGAATTTCTTGTTGACTGTCGTGTTTTACTACGATTTCTCTTCGCTGCTATTTTGTGTAGAATGTCTATTAAAATCTAAATGTTTGTTGGTTGTCCAACCAATGCTTTTGTGGTATATTTCTCTTCAAATATTCATTAGCTGAGTATACATTTGTTTAAATTTTTAAATAGATTTGTGTAATTAGACTTGCTATAAAGTATTCCCTAAAACGTGCATGGTCAATGAATTAATTGTACTTGGATGGTGGTAATTATGGAACCTAAATTGTTGTCTGTTGTGGACTTATATTAAGCACTTTTTTTGCAGTAAGGGGTTTGAACCCCAGTTGTGATGTTTTTAATTAAAATATTCTCCCTGTAATAAATCTGGGTTATAGTGTGCCAAAAAAGATGTAAATTGGTAGCTTGACCTCTTATACTTGGGAGACATTGTAATACTCTATGGTCAATACATCTAGTTTACTTTTTAGTGTACGTATTAATCTCCCAATTCTTTACTAATGTCTTACTATCGCAACTTATCCTCTATGTGCTGTCCTAGGAGGGCAAGGTGTGTCGTAAATTTAATAAAAGTTTTGAAAGATATCTGAATTTTTATGTATGCTTCTATATACTTTGTACAACCTTTGTAGTATAGTCTTCCGCCCATAAAGTCACGCAGGTTTAATATTTTCACTTTTGAAGCATATCGGTGGTAGTATGCTTATAATTATGTGTCTAAATTTTGATAGAGGGCACATCGACTATAACTTTTTTCCTATGTAGTGATCCAAATGTTACTTTGTAATTAAGTAGACTATTCTTTGTATACATTTTTTATTGTTTTAATTTCATTTTAAGCCTACGTAAAAAAATTGACAGCAGTTATTTTAAAATTATGCTTCTTATAATGTATATATTTACAACTATATGTCATTTGCTTTCTATGCTAGATTCAGTATCGTTTAATTATATTTTTCAGAACCACTTTAAGGGTTCCGATTTTTCTTAATTAAAAATTATGAAAATATATTTTATTGATTTCTGAGAACGTTATGTTGTTTTTGTATGCTTCCGTTGCTGTTACAATCAATTTTGCTGTATCTTTACTAATTATCCTCTATCTACAGCCACTTATTGACCAGATATACGAGGTGTGGCAGAAAACTAATGAGACTGGTAACATTGCAAGCAATCTGGGAACGCTACGCTGCTGTCCTTGATAGAGCACGTGTATAAATACCCTCCCATAGCTCAGTGCGAGTTTCAACTCGTTCCGTTAACTATGTGATTTTTGTGACTGCTATTAGTGAAGTTGTATTTTGGTTGTGCGTCACGCAAAATGAATCAGCGGAAACTTTTTTCTTATAAAGACGTCCTTGAAAGGCTCAGAAAAAGGGTCATTCGCGTGAGACCAGATATTGCAGACAAATGGATGCTCCATTATGACAACGCCTCAAAAGGCATTTCTGTGGCTCCCCAGCCCCCTTATTCACCTGACCTCAGTCCCTGTAACTTTTTCCTTTTTCCTAAACTGAAAAATGTCCTCAAAGGACATCATTTTGGGACTTTAGAAAACATCCAAAAGAGTGTAACGGACATGCTGAAGACCATATCGGTTGAAGACTTCCAGCGCTGCTACTAACAGTGGGAACAACGTCTCGATCGGTGTGTAGCTGCCCAAGGGAACTACTTTGAAGGGGATAACATTGATGTTTGAAAAAAAATAAAAACTTTGGTAAATAAAAAATCAGTCTCATTACTTTTCTGCCACACCTCATATATACGACCAGAAGAAAAACGTAAAATAAAAACATTTTTGTAACCTACTAAACTGTATTTTTTATACTAGTTCTTTTATACTCAACACAAGTTTTTACAACTTTTACAAAGAACATTAATTTTTAAAACCATTCCTTTATGCGCAGCCTATTATATCTCTCCTATCAAAGTTCAATTATTTTTCTATTATCTTATTTTTGTGTTTTTTAAACATATGACAATCAGTATATTTAAAAATAATAAATATGGCAAATATAAAACACCTTAAGTACAATAAGTGTATAGGCGATATTACAATGGAAGTTCTTTAGTAAAGCTATGCAAATCCACTCCTTTTAAAAAGTTTAATTAGTTGCTCCAAAATCTTCTAGACTGACAGATTATATTTATAAAGCAGCATAATATACAATATATTTTACCAAGATGTATCAAATAACAATTATTACTGAACATTAGAGATGTTTTTAAGAAAACATATCGCTCCAGTTTTTATCAAGGGAAACACTTACATAGGGTGATTCAAATTGAATTGCGCGCCGTTTGCATTCTGAGAACGTCAGACGTTTGCCTTTGATGCATTTGGTTTTTAAACATATAACAAAGTCTACTTGAGACCACCAAAAACGCCATAAATTTATGAACTGCATTTTAAGGAACACAATAATTAACGGTAATTTTTGCAATAAAAAACCATATTGAGCGTATTACAGTGCGTGATTGAGAGCAAATATGGATCTCAAAGAAAACTTCAGTTTTTGATTCTTAAGAAGAGAGTCCCAGAAGTGTTGCAACAACTCCATGATGGTATGTTTTCTGGCCATATAGAAACGGAAAAAACTTTGGAGAAGGTGTGTGGAACCGATAAGACAGTATAACGTCGGGAGTCCCTTCTAGAAAATTGCTATTGATATAGCTGGTTCGTACCCTACAAGTAACAGTGGAAATAAATTTATGCTACTGGCGATAAAATTATTTTAGCAAATGGATTGAAACCCATGCATTACTAAATCAAGAAACTACAACTATCGTTGAGGTGTTGGTAAAAGAACTGATCGCCAAATTTAGAATGTTGCTAGAACTACATTCAGACCAGAGTCGAAATTCAAATCGACGGTGTTTACAAGAGTATGCAAACCACTGGGCATTACAAAAACCAGAACAACTCCTTTACATTCACATATGGAATGGTTGAGCAAATAAGTAGGACAATAAGAAAGTATCTGTCAAAAGTTACCGCTGACCAATCAACGAGACTGGAATCTATACCTCCATTTATTTTTGTTGGCGTACTGTTCGTCTGTTTATGAGTTTACTGGTTAAATGCCATTCAATGTTCTCTTTGGTCGTAAACTAAAGCTACCATGTGGTCTACTTTTTGGAAATAAGTCTGAAGAAAATATAGTTACGTTAGTGACCTGAAGAAAAGAATAATAGAGATCCACGATAACGTGCTATCAACATCGCAAATGATCAGATAAAGGATCGCTATGACATCAACGCATCGAAAGCGGGTTATAAAGAAGGCGACTGATTATGGTTATATAACCAAAAATAGCGATATAGATTGTCTCCAAAACTCCAATGCTCCTACGAAAATCCATACGAGGTGCTGAACAAGATAAACGATGTCGTTTATCAAATCCAGAAATCACCAAATGGTAAGCCTAGAATCGATCATTACAATTGACTGCGCCCTATTGTCGTAGGTAGAACGCCGTGGTCAGGGGATCTGATGTCCCTGAAGTGTGAGCCAGAGTTTGAATGCTTTATGGGTGGAACTTGGCGATTACGTTGTAGTGTCACCAAACGCGTGATCTAAAGATGGCCAGAGGAGTAGCCAGGATGTTTCGAGCGAAATTTGGTTTAGTGGAAAAATTAAGAAAACGGCACCATGAAGTTGGGAAGACATGCACTACGGTAGCAGGAATATCTACTACCTTGTGACCAAAAAATTTTTACAGAACAAATCTATCGCGCATTGTAGGAAACGCCGACGAAACTACGCAATTATCTGTTGAATGAAAATATTTGGTACCTAACAATACTGAAACTTGCGCGCGGATTAGATGGTTTGGACTGGAGAATAATCAGAAATATGATAGAAGAGCTAGTTTGCAACCATTATCCACAGAAGCCGGTAATTTTGCAGAAGACTTTTATCTGACGTCTCGATACAAAAAAGGTCGAGACTGCAAGTACCCCCATTACCCATCCAATGCCGGAAGAGAATGATCAGGGACGAGGCAGCTGGGGAAAGATAAATCATGTGCCGGGAGCGAAGTACTCTGCGCGAGTGCAACATAAATAGTCATTAATTACTAATTATTAATTCTATCCATTGTGTAGATAAATAAAATTAAGTAATATAATTGCCTGTAAGTGCAATAAATAAATAGTTTTAATAAATTTATGCGTGTTATCCATCACTGTCGAGAACAGAAACACTACAATATTTAAAAATAACATAGTTTTTGTTTAGTTTATAATATATTTTACAAATTTAATACCAATATTTTTTCTCTGAATTATTAATAGTATATTTTAATATAAATTACGTTCCGAAAGAAGACCTGACATTAGTCTAAATTACCCCAAATGCCAAACGCTCGTAAAACCAAAGAATAAAAAGTATGGTGTAAAAGCTAAAGCCATATTGAAATACAGGACTTTTCTTTTATTGAGCAATTTACATTTGGCATAGCATAAAACTAAATACGATTTCCTGCTATTCAGAGCAACGGCTATCTGCTCAAAATCCATTTGTTAAAGTAAATGTCCTACACATTTCTTCGCTTCAATTTGGGGTAACAAATGGGAAGCGAAACCAACCAAATCTCTGTAATTCGTTTCTTTCCATTCCACACACTCGCCAACTCGACTTTATGCATTGTCGTCAACGTGACAGCAATAAACATTCATATACGGCACTTCGTCGACTTATCCACGCAAACGTTATTTATAAGGATTTTCTATTGTTACAAAAGGGCGTTTGATATTCCACTTATAAAAAAATGGTAAATTCAAGCTTAGTCTAAGAAATACATCGCATTTTTTGTGTCTGCATTTAGAGTGATTATATTGTCTACCTTAACTGTAACTCTTATTTTACAACTATATCAAATTTAGAATGGAATTAAATCGCACAGCAATATGTCAGAAAAAGTAAATATGTAAGTAAAATTAGATACTAGAAGCATGCCTCAAAAATATTTGCGATTCGATGTATTTTACTGAAATGTAATTCAGGACTACTGTAAGTATCTGCCAAATACATAAATAAATTTGGGATTTTGCTTGAAATACGATACAATCTGTATTTTTTACCGCACAAGCATATTAAGTATTACTATAAAATTACAAATTTTTTTTTCATTTAACTGTTAGAAAATATGTGAGATTATAAATGGCGCCGACGCACACAGTAGGTGATCTAATTATTAGATACACTTTAAATATCCTCTAAGTACGACACGTTCTCTTATTAGTTAAATCAAATAGATGTGTCAGTATAACATTTAAAAATTGCAATTCCATTAAAATAAGTATTTTTAATTTAATTAATTTTCGATACATAATTACGCCACATTATTAACATACTAAAATTTATAAGTTTGATTTTCTATATCATACTTCCATATTTTTGCTTTGCTTTGCCCAATACTAGATATTTAGATTTGTACTCACTCATTTACAGTCCCACACAATTTAATCGTCTTGCAGTGCCTTTCAAAATAGTTTTTAGTTCCTTTATTGTTCTTGACATCAAAACCATGTCATTCGCATATGCTGAGTACTGATACGAATGTTGTGGTTATTATTTTCTATTATTATTCTATTTCTCTGTAGAATCATCTACAATGTTAAATAGGAATGTATTTATCGGACTCCCTTGCTGCAATCCTACAGTACTGCTAAATTCATTTAATAAACTACCTCCAAATTATATCTTATTAATGGTATTTTCTAACATCATTTTTACTACAAATGTTAAACCTTATAATACTTCTAGGCGTCTCATCGCTTAGAATATTGATGCTTTAGTTAATCTGTAGTATAACCGCTTCAAGTCCAGAAAAAGACCTTTATCGATCACATTTTTCTTTTATTTGTTTCTTTCACTTGTGCCTTAAAATCTCAGTTTAATTAAGTTGGCAAAACTTTGTAAATAACATAAAGTAATGACATTGGTTTTATATTTTCTTCTCGTTATGGTTTTTCTTACAATTCTTCTAACTTCCACATTCCTCTTTTTTTCTTTCTACATGTTACATTTACTTTTTTGGGGGCTTCTATATTTAGCATTTGTTATCTCTGTTTGCTCTTTTGACATCATCTTTTTACATTCGTCATAAAACTAAATATTTGTTTTTGCTTGTTTCCTATTTTTTAATTTATTCGCTGATGGCAAACTGATTTTTTAATTATTTCTCATTTTGCATTTGCACATTTATTTGCATTCATATCTTTTAGACATCTTTTGACTATATTCTTCTCTTACGTCTCCATCTTTCAAACTTTATTTTCTTTGTGTTTGTTTTTTGTACATATTTGAGTTACTAGTAATAACAGATAAAGTCCATGTCCGCTCTTCTGCATGTTCTAACAAAGTAGGTCTCCTCTAGCAGTAGGTGATCAATTTGGCTACATGTTCTACCATTTGGGCTTATCTATGTTGTTTCCTAAATGTTTTTTTTCAGTTTTAACTATTAAGTTATTATTTGCTGCAACATTAATCATATGTTTTCTATTTCCGTTTGTAACTTTATGTAGACTTTTCTTATCATTATAGCTATCTTTATATTTTCCTTTTCCCACCTTCTCTATTCCTGTTAATAATTACCATTTTTATCTAAAATCTTGGAATGTTAGAATATAATTTTTAGATATTCTCGTAAAATTTTAATTTCTTGCCTTCTTCTGCCTTTTTTCATTTGGAACATGTATATTTAACACGTAAATCTTTTTGTAAACTTATTTCAGTCTTACATTACTTAATCTCTCATTTATAATTTTGTAAATTATTATGTTTTTTTAAAATGACTCTCTTATTAAGAAACCAGTTTCTAGTCTGTTTATTGATCCACTTTTATTAAAAAAAATATATAATTATCTATCTTACCATATTTAATTTACCTCTACTTTTTTGTGCCTGTATTCTGTTGGCTTTAACTTTCGTTTAATTTTTGTAGTGAATTAATCTAAGCTAATTCCTTACCATTTACTTTCAGCTTGAGATTCTACACTAACCTTTATTTCCTTACTCCTGTTTTCATTAATTCTTCTCCTTATAATCAACTATACTTAATTAAAGTTAAGTGAAACATGACAAAAATTATATTGTACCAAACATATTATAAAAAAAAATTGTTATGTTAATATCTACATGACATGAGCAATTCTAGAAATTGGTGTTATCGTAATTACTACCAATTTGCTTATAATAAAATTTTGAACTTATTGGAAGCAATATAATTTAGCATAACTCAAATGATAGGTTGTACTGTTGTTTGCCAAATTAATTGTTAACTATTTGCAATTATTTTTAAACTTAGGCGAGTCTTAATAATGAGGAAGAAAATACAAAAATACAATTAAGAAATGTGTAATCAAGAAAAGATTTTAATAAAATATTTTACAAAAGACTAAGAAATCTAGTTAACGATAAAGAAATAAAAATAATGATTAAGAAAGTTAGAAAATTTTGGAGTTTTTATTAATTTAATCGTTTTGGTTTCAAAATACAAAAATAAATTTCCTGACAAACAGAGTCTCTTATGGTATTTGAAGTTTTGTGTTATATTTTTTAACAGTTTGGGAAATAATGGGATAAAAACGTTTAAGACAATTAACAATATGGAGTCAAAATATAAATATAAGTAAAATGAGCTTTTAGACGTCTCCTCTATTTATTGCTACATATGATGATCGTTTATTTTTGATTGGATGTTTTTGCATAATTTGTTTTGGGGGAGCTTTTTTTTTCGTTGACGTTGACGTGCTGACCACTTATCGTGTCCTCCTCTTGTCCGGATGTAGAGTTTTTGCTGAAAGATCAGAGGATCGCCTTAAAAAAGCATGTGATTAAGAAATTTCACTACAGCTTTCAAAACATTCTGCTCATATATACAGCAGCCGAAGTTTTGGTTGTCAAATGAATATCGATCAGCCGATCAAAACACACTTCCCACCAAACCATTACAGCTGCTGGATTATGGCCTCTCTCAACTCTTGGCACTAGCTAAGATGCGTCTTTCAACGGCCTAGCGTATACTTTGTCATTTTGTTAGCTGAAAGATTTTGACACTGTATATTTTTTCATCCGTAAACAATTTTTTTGTGGCCATCATGCGCAGATTAAATTAACAACATTTTTGCTTTTCTCTTCTACGTTTCTTTTAATCACCCGTCAGCAAATGTCCAGTATGTCTTGTATGTGTTTTGTAAGCAGCTAGCCCTAGTACTTGATTAATCATAAATGCACCAAACTTTTGAAAATTTGCATTTCTTCTGCTTACAAAGAGAATTTTGTTTAGTGAGGATACTTACAACTTTGACTACCTGAACAGACCTAATTGAACCGGGTCGTCCAAATCTCGGACAATACGCAACATTTCCAATGTTATGAAACAAGTTTGTAGCCAAATACACAAACATACGGTTAATACCGAGAGGATGCATGCTTTTAAGAATTACACTGTTTTCAGTTATACTTAGGTAATATAGCAATACGATTTTCTTTGTCATCCTACTCCATTGGTAAATAAATTTGACAAAATACACAAACTTACAGATATCTCCACACTGTTTCAAAAAAGGGTATGTTGAATTTTTTAATAGTATTGATGCAAATACTAGGTACAACATATTTTTATTTTGCTGATAAAATATGTAAATAAAACCTTTTTAGATTAACAAATATTTAGATCTACAAAAAATCTTTTTTATTTTTGAGTAATTAACTTAAATTTAAAATAAATTAGAGGCAAAATTGAGCAACTTAATAAGGTATATAACATATTAATATATGGACTTAAGGACTAAGCATAACACTCGATTCGAATGTTGAAGTTTTAACCCTCAATAAAAATATGCTACATTAGATCATATAGCTTAAAAATGGTTTAAAAAATGAATTAACGGCGACAGACTTTAATTGTAGCCTAGATTGGGACTGCCTTTTGTTGTAAATCGAGAGTATTATTTTAAACTTTCGAAACACCTCCCAGCCATAAGTTCCTGACAATTATCATAATAATTTGGTTTACATAAACAGATAATAAACCTTTATTTCATAAACCAACCAAAGTCAACAGACCATAAAAAAGTTATCTCAAACCTTAATAAAATAGTAAGTTAAATATAGAGTTAATGTGTATAGACAACTTCTTAACAATTCTTAGAATCTTAGATTATTTACTTAATTGTTACCGGAGACAAAATCGTAATCTAAATAAATCAAACAAATTATAAAATAGAGACCAACATCTAGAACCTGTTGTAAAACACAAAGAGTTTTGAGGCCAAATTTATGCTTTGTGTTTGATGTAATTGCGAACATCTACTTTACTTTGAGCTGGAGGCTAAAATTGGACAATCGCCTTTGAGTTTTATTGTTAACAACTTGACAAAACGTATGCTATCTTAAAACTACTTAGAACTATATTGTCAATTTAAGACGGATTTTGTTATAGATACATAACTTAAGACCACATACAACTCAAAGATGCTACAAAAATTAGAAGAACTAGATGAAATAAAACTGTTACCTCCCTCCACATATAGTCTTAATTTGTACAATCGAATTACTGTCTGTTCCAGTTAATGATTTAGCCCATAGCCCGGTGTTGCCTTGCCACCTTTTAGAAAGAATAAAATAGGTATCATCACTTATTTGATTTTTAATTACTAGAGTGGTACAGGGCCTTCACTATGTCACTCAAAAGAGTTTTTTTATTACCATAGTCAAATTTTTCAACCAATTTTATGTTTGACGTTAATTACAGCTAGATCAATTGTTTAGAGTTTTGTTTACACTTTAAGTCAACACTATGGCGTCAGCTAAGACTAGCTACTCAACTGAAAAAAGTCTTTATTATAGCCGCCTTTTACAAGAGGGGCCAAAGTGCTAGTAGAGTGCAAATTGCCTTCAAGGCTAAGTTCACAAGCACACTACCTTGTCTAGCTCTACAATAAGGTAAAAAATATCATAATATAATTTTCTCTGTAATTAAATTGTCTATTTTACCATGTTATAATAGACTGATTGAAAATTTTGAAAAGACAGGATATGTACTGAAAAACAATTTGTCAAGAAGAGGATGACCAATCACTGTGACCACTCCCGAGACCATAGAACAAGCTAGCGATTTTTATGAACAAGAGCTCACAACTTTGGTTTCTAAAGGTACAGCTCAACTACGTGTGAGTGTAGGCTTTATACACACCATCCTTATCTAGAACTTGATTCTATTTCCGAATAAGATTAAATTGCAATTGCCTCTAACCGAGGTAAATATTGGCAAAAATTCACTTTGCCAGAGTAATTATGGAGATAGTTTGGGCCAAAAATTAGACATAAACCACGCCAATTTCACGAATGAGGCTTATTTCCAACTAGATGGCTATGTCCACAAACAAAATTACCTACATTGGGGTACCGAAAAAACACATTTAACGGAAGTTTGTTTATTGCATCTAGAAAAAGTTAGTGTATGGTGTGAAATGTCCTACTATGGAATTGTCGATTCACTCTTTCTCGCAAAATATGTGAATAAAGAAGTTTATCGCACAAAAGTTCTCGAAAAGTCATTCCAATTGTGAGACACAAAAGACAAGTCAACCAATACTAGTTTCAGCAAGATATAGTCACCGCCCATCGGACTCTACAAAAATTTTTGGAAAGAGGATTATAAGTCTAGATGCACCCTGTAAAATAAAAAGTGGCATGGAGTAGTTTCCAAAATCCCTAGATATAAACCCATGTGATTTATTTTTATGAGGTTATATTAAAGATTGGGTTTATCGAAACAAACCCTAGTCTATCGACGAATTTCAAAATTGCATTGCCGAAGAGGTTCTGGTCATTTCTGCGAACATCTATGAAGCCGTAAACGAGAGTTTCGGGGAAAAGGTTGAAATGACGTTCTCTAGTAAAGGCGGTCATTTTAAAAACAATGCACTGAACTCCAATTAATCATTATTATAATAAAAAAATAAGTAGAATTGTATCTCCCGTAGTTTTTTTATATTGAATTTTTTATAGTTTGCGTTACATAATAAAAGCTCTGTACAAACAAAGTCTAAGTTCCCTAAAAACTTTATTCGAGTAGCAATCTTCAGATTACAATAATGTGCTTATACAGTTGCTTCATAAACTGTTATAAAAAAAGTATATAGGTAAAAACTTTTGTAGCGCACCAAAAACTTTTTAATTTTCTACTAAAACATATACTAAGAAATCTACTGACCCTCCCCCTTATTAGAAATAACGTGTACCAACAAAAAACAACAATTGTCCGCAATGGAAGTCAAACTCAACTGCAAATATAATCTATTTCTAAGTTACAAAAGATAGCGCATTTATATCAATGAAAAGGCCAAACCTTATACATTTCAGTATATTTCTAAGTAACACAAATTTTTAATTCATTACAAAATTAGCTATACTATCGCTTCCAAAAATTATTTTTAGTTAAATATTTTCTTTAACAAATAACATCTGTGGATCTCCAAGTATTCAAAATTAATAATTCTTAAATCAAATTCAATTGGGCCGTTTTTCAGCAATTGCTGTCTTCAACTAGCGCAATAACAGTTCGTAGTATAACTCCGTTATTGGTTTTCCTTTTTATAACTAGTCGATGAACAGAATTTCCTGATTATTCGTAAAAAACAGTCCATCATTTTCCCGGCCAGTGAAACCGTCTTCGCCTTTTTTTTGACTGTTCATTCGTCTCAGAAGTGTAATGGTAGACTCAAGTTTTATCGATAGTGATAAAATGACTCAAAATTTTCGACTCGTTTTGCTGAAATCTCTTAAACAGACCTTTGAAAATGTTGGTTTAAATAAATTTCTGGTTCACCGTGAGTAAGCACAGGACAGCTTTCTCATGCCCAATTTTTCAGTCAATGTATAGCAAACGCATCCTTTCGGTATGCTCACAGCTTCTGCCATCTCTCTAACCTTGATTCGACGGTCCTTCAGTACTATTTTGTCGATATTATCGGTGTAGGTCGTAACGGCATGTAACTCGGCTTTAATTTGTGTAGGCGCGGTATTCGATTTTTCCAAAAGCACTGACATCGATTGATATAAACGATAGTCAAACAATAACTAAGCATCCGTACCATTTCAGTAGCAGAATGTTTTTGACGAGCAGAACCATCTTTATGTTGAGGCTTAAAACTTTTGAGGATATCCACATATATAAAAGAATGGACACTTTGAAGCACCAGCAGCGTTATACTTACGATACAAAAATAACGTAGTACTTTTATCTAAATACCACAACCACTAATACCAAAACCGCAAATTATAATTTCATTCGAATTACACTTGCATACAAGCAAACACACCTATCTTAGCAATTCATATTTAGGATTTATTTAATGGTTTGAAACATCGTTCTAGGATAACGGAACTTCAAATGTACTTTTTGGGGTCTCCGCTCTAATAATAATAAATCAGATAATCTAACCGTAATTTCAAATATTAACTACTACCGAACTATTCTGATATTCTCAAAATTTAACCTAAAAGTTACGAATTCTTAAGTAATATACGGTAATAAACAAACTTAGACTATATCTTTGTATCTTCCCTTTCCATTCATATAATAAAATTATTTTGGTTGATAACTGGTTTTGTAAATCAAAAGCATTTCCAAGCAAATCTAGTTATATAAATTCACCTAGCTCATTCAAACTTACGAAAACCTTTAAAGTGCCGATAAATTAAATATCCAAGTACACTGATTGAAAAAAGGAAAAAATTACAACGCACCACCAATAAAGTGAATTAACTGTAACAGTCAAATGATAAGGCAAGAGCAAAAATATTTTCTATACAAATAGTGGTGAAAGCGATTTATTTGCTAAGTTTTTAAAAATACTTTTAAATCTAATATTTCAAAGATATTTTTTTATTGGTTTATTAGCAATTAACAGTCAGAACGAAGTATAAATACAATATAAGAGTTAATGTGATCACATTTATTGGCGCGAGGGGGAATCCATCCATCGATTTTATCCCGATTCATCAGAGCTATCCTCCTTGTAGAACATTAGGCCATTTCTTCTTTTTTAGTCTTCTTGGAGGGGGGTCCTGATGCAGGTTGGAGACGAGACTATTTGGGTGGACTTGAAGTCGTAGGAAGTGACTGTTACTCTTTACCGTGCGCTCATCTTCTACCGTTGTTATGTTAAGGTCATTATGCAATGTCAAATTGCTGACATACCACGAGGCATTTGCAAACATTCGTAGGGTTTTGGACTGTACTCGTTGGATAATGTTAACATTTGACTTACAGGAGCAACCCCACAGTTCAATGCCGTAAGTCCAAATGGGCTTAATTACGACTTTATATAGAAGTAGCTTGTTTTCGAGAGAGAGACATGATCTTCGGCTTAGCGACCAGTACATTTTTTTGATTTGCAAATCAATTTCCTTTCTCTTCTTTCGTATATGGGACAATCACGTGAGTCGTTTATCTAAGTGAAGATCTAGGTAACGGCCCTTATCTGCTTGTGAGATAGTTGTATTATTCGTGCTTTTCGTTTCGTTTACTTTGATTCGCCATTTATTTCGCCAGGTCTGCAGCATAGTTAAGTGGTTTTGCAGTTTTAACGAGGCTGTGTTGGGATTGGTGTGGCTAGAAAAGAAGACAGTGTCGTCAGCAAAATGTAACTAATGTTGTAGGTATATCTGCAGTGTATAATATATAAAGCAAAGGTCCAAGGACGCTTCCTTGTGGCACTCCAAATTTAATTGGGTGGAGGTTAGAATACTCTTGTCCGTATTTTATTTGAAGGTAGCGATCTAAAAAGAAGGCAGTATTCACTAGGAAGCAAGGTCTTGATCTTGTACAGTAGGCCATTATGCTACACTTTATCAAAAGCTTGTTTTACGTCAATAAATACTGCTGAAAAATAGGATTTTGAATCGAAAGCCGTGTTAATAATGTTTACAACTCGATGACATTGCTGTATGGTAGAGTGGTACCTCCTGAACCGAAACTGATGGTTTGAGACGTAATTTTACCATATATGGTATTATATAATCTAGTTTAGACAACAGAGGCAATAAACTTAACAGGCCTGTAAGACTTAACGTCCTGTAAGATAAATTTTCCAGGGGTTATTTAGGATATAATATATTTTAGTGTCTGAATGACCCAACATTACGTCATAGTAGGGAATTAACAAGATTTTTGTTAAAAGTATCGGCTTCTTGGAGCTCAAAACTGGTTTTATTTCTGTTAAGTCGTTAACCTTTATTCTTGATTATTTAAATACTGTAATTATCAAGAACTCTTTTATTTATGCAGGTTTCAATCCACAAAGACAATTGGGGGCTTTTATCAATTTAGTGCTTAATCTGGTTAACTCACTTTTAATCCCTTACTTCTAATAACTCAGCTATTGCTCAAACCGATCTACGTTGTGGATTGATTACCATTTATGTTTTATTTTCCTTGCCTGTTATGTGTGATTTACTAGATTTTCCAAATGTGATCATCTTCTGGAAATGTGTAGAGTATTGAAAAGTTTTTTGCTTCAACATTATTAAATTTTTTTTTTATGTGTTACTGTTTATAAGTATTTATCGCAGTTTTCATTGTCTGCATTTGGTTTCCATAAATTAGTGGTGTGTAAGATGTTTGTTTTTGCATATTTCCATCCTTGAATACTTTAGTAAAATCTAGGCATTCCATAAAGATATACGTAACGATTTAGACATTATTGAACTAGTTTTGGGTAATGTGTTCAAACATTTTTGCCATGATGTTTTGTGGCATTAATTGCCATTTTATTTTAAATTATTCTAAGAACTTATCGTTTCACATCCTAGATCTCAATATTTGTTGAGTTATTTCTGCAGCTGATTTTATGCATTGGTGTGTAACATGTGCTTGGATAGGTATCTGATTTACATTGGGTTAATGTATTTATATGTACTGGTTATTACATAAATATGGATGAAGATTAATTTGTTTTACTGGTATATACAGGTGACTCCAAAATGCGGCTAGGCATCAATTGAGTGGTGATTGGTTTACCTGGTATTAGTTGGTTTTTAAAGGCCATGTTAATAGCTTTAGTGATAACTTCAATTATAGCTACTAAGCGATTACAATACGTTTTGGTTGGTTGTATGTTGACACCTCATGCACTGTACAATGGTTTATTTCTGTGTGGCGGTTCAACCTTTATTACTTGATTATTTAAGTACTGTAGATTATAAATCTCTTTGTTATTTATTGCAGGTTCCAAGTCCACAAAGAACATTGGGAGAGGCGTTTTATCAATTCTGTGCTTAATGTTTGTTAAAGTTCTCACTTTTAATCCCTTATCTTCTAATAACTCAGCTATTTCTTTTGTGGTTATAGTGTGGTGTAGATTGCGAATTACCACTCGATATGCTTTATTTTCCTTCATCTGGTATGTGTGATATATTACTTTAGAGTCTTTCATAAATGTGATCAGTTTACGATATGTGTCAGCAGTATTAGGGGTTATTTTAACTACATTATCAGCCAATTTTTTTGTTTTGTATTGTTCTGCTTCTACAACAGTTGTTAGTGCATTTATCATTGTCTTGTAGTCCGTGGCACCGTGCACAAATATTTATGGTGGTTTAGGAACCCTAGTTTGTTGTTGTGCAGTAATATCTTCATTAAAATTAGAGAATATCTGTTACCTTGCGAGACATGCTCTGTATCGTGCTGTGTTGGGTAATTTGATGTTCTCCGCCTTTTTCTGATTTCCACTCTTTGGCTTTGCCATTCTTATTTTGAGTTATAGAAGAAGATTCATTATCAGTTTCACAATCAGACATGCTCATATTATTTGTTGAGTTATTGATCGGCACTGTATTTTTTATGCATTGGTGTAGTAACATTGGGTGCTTGGATAGGTATCTGAGTTAGCACATTCGGGATTTGTATATTAGATATATATTGTTGGTTATTACATAAATATGGAATAGAAGATTGGGATGTTACCTGGCTATATACAGGCGTGACTCCAAAATGCGGCTGAGGCATCAATTGAGTAGGTGATTGGTTTGCCTGGTGATAGACATTGCTGTTGTTAAAGGCCATGTTAATAGCTTGCGAGTTGATTACTTATATTAATAAGTCACTGAAAAATTTAAAATTAAAATTGGTAAATAATAGGCCTGACCTCATGCAAGCCTGCAGCTGCACCGTCACGATAACGCAGGTAAAGTCAGCCCATGCACGTCTGCTCTGCTTTGATGCACAAGACTAACTTAAAGATACATAAGCTCTATTTCCACATGATGACTATATATCAAAACTTCAACACTCCCACTTCAGCGACTGAACTCAACAATTACAGAAAACTAAAGAAACCTCAAAACAAAATTTTACATAACACAACGTGTTATTTAAAAACATAATTAAGACATTTGCTTGCTGGCCACCTTATTCAATTCCTTCTAACAATTATGGTAATTCCCTATAACACGAAAACATGAATACATTCTAATATTTTCATAACTTGGAAAAAATAATATACGGTTTCTATAGTCTGTAAGTTTTTTGTAGACCATTTAAACTCTCACAGAGGGTCACCGATAATCTCTGTAACGAGTAAATAACATGTAATTTTGTCTTTTTAATTTGGATTTTCTAAAAGCAAATCAGTAGTCCAACAACTGCATGGGATCATGGAATACATTTAATGCGGATACACAAATACAAAATACCAAGCGATTATTTATTTGCACACAATATACACGCTCTTTTCTGTTATAAAAAACAATTCTATATTAAACCCTAAATAGATTTATGCCGGATTGCCTCAAGAAAATATGTTAGGTCTACTAATTTTTAAAACTTCATCTGGAATAGTCCTAAGCATATCTGTCACAGCCGTTTGGATTGCTGCACTATCTTCATGACGCTTCCCTTCCAGCGGAGTTTTGGCGCGGTGCCCTTTTTAAGAGTTTAACCGCAATTATTCGTCTAGTTTCTTTCTGTTCTCTTGTAAATGTATTGGGAATTATTTTTGCTTCCATTCCCCTAAACCGTTGCTTACAATTTTGTGCCACATATCCGTATTTAATTTCAGCTCTTCATATCAAGCATACACTAATAAAAATTATTTATTCCAAACTTGTGGAGGTCTGTAATTTTGATGGGCACTAAATTTCTAAAATCACTTAAACCCCCCCAAACCTTTTGTGTAATTTAAAAATACGGCATACTGACAATGTCTCATCACTATATGCTTGCTGCACCATATAATATGTTTCAGTAGGGTTTTTTCTTAGCTTAACGAAGAACTTAATGTTATCTTTCGACTCGGAAACCGCTTCCACAACCTTGGTGAATGCCAGTTTTTATTATTTATGTGTTGTTGTTATATAAGTGCTTAATAGTATGACAATACCACTTTCCAAAATTGTACCTAATTCACGTAAACAAAGACCTTACCATAGTCGAGAAACCATAGATATGTACGTTTTTCGAACTTTTTGCCATCTCGGTGATTTACCGTACGTTTTTTTTTTGTTCATGTTTACTGCATAATATATAGAAGACTATTCCTTAAATAACTTATGTCAGTTGTAATATACGTTAGTCCAGTTTAAAGTTCAAATAACAAAAACTAGTTGTTAATGATTGCATATTTTTTAAATTAAAATCTTAAACAAGAAATGCTTTTTGTTTGCGTAACCAACAATAAGTTGTGAATTTGCACCATCCAATAATTTTTATAATGAATAACAAAAATAATTTTTTACTGTCAATAACAGTAACGGCAATATTATTGGAAAACTAGGTGTATACTGTACAGGGTGACAAAACATATTCATTTTGGGAAAAAACTACTACAAGATCTGTTACCTTTCAAATAGTAACAGTTATGACGACTAAAGCTTGTGTTTCATAGCTTCTGGTTATTTTAATGTTCTAATACTATATATTAACAACAAAATTACCTACAGGACTCTGTTGCTATAATAAAAAACAAAATTTTTGCAAAAGATATTCATATGCCGCATTGTAATTAAAAATTAACTCCCTTCTTGAACAAATTTCACTAATACATAGCAGTTGTTTCAAAATTAACGTATTCAAATATCAACTAGCTATCTCAGAAGTGAGAGCCATATTGGTTTATTAGAAAAAAATTGGTTGCATCATGAAAAAACGACAAAATTAAATACAAATTTTTCGAGGTTGTTAAAATGTTATAATTAATGGTAAAAGTTAATTTAAGGTAAAAATTTCATAATAGTTGTTAAAATATTTTTAAAATTTTGGCAAAATTATTCTATGTAATACATATTAACATCTCTCTACAAATAAATAGAAGCTTTGTACAAATTATATTTGCTTCCCATTTAAAAGTGTAAATATAGTACTGTATATTACTTTAACACAACTCATTTTGAATATATGGGATCCTACTCTTTATACTCTTAATTGCCTTTGATAGAATTTAGATAAACACTAACGCGAATTTAATGCAACTAAATTCGTATAGAACCTTTTTAAATTTCCGTGTGCAATTAAGACAATTGTACTTAATTATGTAAACAAAAACTTTCCTATATCCATCTGTACTTGCTAAACTAATTAAAAGTATTCATCCGTAAATTAATTAAATGAATAAACAAAGCAACTGGTTTAACTGACGTATCTGTAATTAAAAAATTTAGTGTTAGGATAAAAGAATTTGTATAAAATTAATAGAAACATCAGAGACAATTTCTAAAATATCATTTTTATCTGAAAAAAAGCTAAAATTTGTTAATTTGATGTCAAAGGTGGTAAAAGTAGATAAAGAAACTTTAAATTAATAAATATTTCATTAACAGCACACTAACGCATCAGCTAAAAATAAGATTTGTTTCTAATTTTCTTTATTTAGCTTTTAAACTTTTTTGCTTTAATTAAATATATACACGTTTACGCTGCAGATGCATCAATTAATAGTTAAAATATAATGGTTAACTTATTTTTCTGTTTATTAAAATAGATTTGAAAAAATTTGCCAAAAATTGTGTATATAGAGCTAAAATTAAATAAATTGGCCGAACTTCCTGACCTTCAAAAACAAAGCAAGTAAAAAAAATTCGTGTGCCAGAACCTTCGAAATGTTTTAAGAAATTACTTTAATATTTGACTTAAACCACCCCTAAATTTCATATTCGAAACCCGTGTAATATAGCTTGCTGCTTACCGACACATTTGTTATTTATTGCGCACCTTAAATAACAACGCCTACCTAAAACTTTCGGTTTTCTAGAAATTTACTGTTGTGGCTCAGGGTTTAATAAAAAAAAAACGCTGTAAAGTTGGAATGAGTGAATTATTTATTTGAATATAAGAACGCTTGAGTTGCAAAAACTGAATTACTAGCCTTAGAATTATAAGTATTTTAATTAATAGACTAACATTTAAAAATCAAAATAGAAAAAAAATATATTTAAATTTAGCCTACAGTGCTTATTGCAAAATAAAAATCTTTCATAAACAAAGTCCTAAATAAAGTGAAAATTTTTAATTAAAATTGACTTTAGTTAAGCAACACTCGTACTAAACAGATAAAAGTGCAATTAAAGCACATAAAAAATAAATTGGACTTAATAAATCTATTTAAGAAATAATGTTAAATAAATAATAAATGTTAAATTTGTGTTCTGTAGGATTATACGACTAATATTTATCAAATATAGTTAATAATCAAATAGCATTAAAATACAATCAATTTTTTTAAATTAACTAATTAGTATCAAGCTTTTGTGATCAAAATGGAGAACATTCCTTAAGATTGCGTAGAATAAGATGACGTTAGTTCATAAAAGTAAATATTGCGATAAGTAAAATGTGCGTTCTTGCCTCAGTTCGTATTGAGGAAAGACAACCAAAGCAAATCGGGTGGTAAGAGTTTGGTATCAATATATTTGCCGTCAATGAGAATACGTAATATAAAATTTCGAAATAAAAATATCTGCAACTGAAAATTAACAAGTCATTTAGTATAAAAAGTAAATCAGGTTATTATGTAAAATGTTTATGTTATTTTTATAAATTATATATATAAAAAAAAATTATGAGTGCTGCTGTCACACAGGTCAAAGTTCAACTCTAAAGGTCAAAATTGTTCGTGCCTTTCCGTGCCGACCCGAACGCCTCCGAATGACAAACTCTGGCTTGGTGACAGGCGCGGCCGAGCTATTATATTTACGGAACCGCAAGCGATAGAATATAATAATAAAGCACTCGTTATAAGTAATATAAAATATATAACATACTTGCGTTACAATTTTATTAAGAGAAATAAAAAAAACTCCTTTAAAGCTACCCTTTAATTATAGCAGGTCATTTAAAAATAGATACATGTGAAATTAGCACATGAAAATTATTGGAAAATGTAAAACCGAAAGAATTAAAAATGAGCACCCAACTCAGCAATCAAATGTAAGTATATTATTAATAAAACAAAACTTAAAACTATTAATGGAAGAGTGAAGGCGACCCTAGAACCGAGAATACGACTCCGTCACGCAAAAAGTGGTTTATTGTAAAGAATAACAAATAAAAATAAGAAGGTGTGTGCATGGTAATAGAAAGTGAAGGTAGATTAAGACAAAATAGAAATATTGCAATAAGCAAAACATTCCTGATTATTTTAAGAGAATAAGGAAAATAATTTTAGGGGACTCGGCCACACAGAAAGAGCCCAGGGACAAGGTTGCCTGCAAATACTTTTCTAGCAGAAAATGAAGCACTCAAATCATGAAGATGTGCACTAGAATTTAAATGAAAAAAATACAAGAAATATACAGATAGCTACAGATATACTCACCGGTTATAGACAATTTTAAAATAAAAGAAAAAGTTTATGAATAACTCTTGAAAATAACGTAAAAATAATGACAACTGGAATACAAAGATGGAAAACAATAAATTACAATGTGATCTGATAGGAAAATAATGAGGCGAGAAAATTATAAGTAACTGAAGAAAAATAACTTTATTTTGCATAGAAACATACATACACACACACACACATATATATATATATTTACTGATCAAAGCGAGTCGATTTTTGGATTTTCTCATTACATTAGTAGAATTATTCTTGAGGTTATTATGCTAGAAAAACACCATCAATTTCTCAATACTACAGACGATGGTTAACGTTTATCTGTTATTTAAAGACGGTTAGTGGCAGCATGTCTTTAAAGAAGCAAACCTTTTCCAACCAAGTACATTCCACACAAAAACATTTCCCTGTCAAACTTCTACTTCCGACTTCATAAATGGCAAAATAGAGCATGCAAGAGGCCACTCTTCTTTTACTCATAGTTTTCTTTGGGGGTAAGCAAATTTGGACTTTGAGTACCTCTTGGTAATGGCAGCACTATTATATACACTATTATACAGGGTGATTGGAAAATGTCTGGCCAAAATTTAAAAGAGGTTAGAGGGGGCGAATATAAAAGGATTCGCAGTACAATGCGTTTCCGGAAACGCTGCGTGAAGGTGGTAGAGAGTGCTATATAGGGCAGCCGAATCAAGCCGGCAATGCGGGAAGCTGTCATTCGCTACCGTGATTTCATACGGCATGCAGAGATTTACGAATGCTGAACTAGCAAATATCCATTTGATGTATGGATCTGCGAATGGAAATGGGAGAGCTGAGATTGGAAACGGGAGAGCTGCACAAAGGTTGTATAGGGAACAATTTCCTAACAGAGCAGTATCGAATCATCAAACTTTCGAGCGAGTGTACAGACAGTAAGACATCTTCCACTCGCCCAGCATTGCTGACATTGAAGAACCCGCTTTCGCAAAGCTGTCTGTGCGCGCGCACCCTCGCACACACACACACACACACACACACATACATATATATATATGTAGCAGAAACTATTATAACCATAATAAAAATTCAATCAAAATGAAACACGGACGCTAAGAACATGTAACATTCGTCTCCCTAAAATTTTCATCAAATTAGAAGTATAGAGAATTAATAATGAGGATAGTAAAAGAGTAGAAAAACCAGGGAAACGCTAAAAAATAATGTTCTAAATTGCAATAGAAGTATGCCAATAAGATAAAGAGAAAATGTTTTATAAGAGCCAAATGGTAAAATGAGATAAATAATAAATTAAAAAAAAAGAAAAAGTTTAGAAATCATATAGAGGATAAAGAAGTAGAAGACAATAATAATTACATAAATAAAAAAATCTGGTGTGAACATCACACGGCTTTTCTTATCCCTACTATTATATATTACACCGGTCCATCGTCTCGGCCCTGCGGTGCTCTCGTCCCAGAACTTGTTATTTTAAAAAAGGACGAGGCGCGAATCCATCGTCTCGGCCCTGCGCTGCTCTCGTCTAAAAATTTGTTAATTTAAAAAAGGACGAGGCGCGAGTCCAACACTCGAAAGCTGATTAAAATAAACAGCACAAGACAATAAATGACTCGTACTTAAAATTTTGCTACGTCACTGAAGGTAACCGTGCGAGCTCGGCCGCACTGCCTTCCCCATTATCGCCTGCGTGCTCCCTCCTAGCGGCCAAGCGCTCCCCCCCGTCCTCCCACAGTCGGCCTAAATAAAGGCCACTAAATAAAGTGAGTACCCCGAATCAGGTATATCATAAATAACACTTTAGTCGAAAAAGAGTACAGTGCAGAAAACTAGACAGTGATGGACAAGCCCAAATAAAATATATGAGAAAATAGTAACACGTAAAGAGATGGAGTGCAAAATACAACACTAAGGGCGAGACTAAAACTGCAACCAGTAGTAACAAATATAGAAAGACAGTAATTAAAATTAACGGGTAAAATATGGTGAATTGATGAGAAATTTTCTAGGATAGTAACAAAAATACTAATAGAAGGAGGGAGATCAAGGAGTAAGCCGAGAATAAACTGGGAAGACAATATACAAAGCGTAGTATAAGGGAACGGAAATGCAATGAGAAAAGTGGGAAGCATACGAAAAATAAAGAAGCATATAAAAAATAAATAAAACATCCGACACCTTAAAAGCATAACGAAACAGAAGGAGCTAAGTAAGTAAGTAATAAAAAGCTTGCCAATATAACTAAAAAATTTTGAAATAAATTTTTAGCAAGCGACATTGAATAAGGTGCATATAAGGAAGTCTGCTACAGTTTTCACTAGAAAACTATTTATTGCAAAGTTAGTAGTATGACTTGTGGTTAATCTAGAAGATTAAAATAAGAAGTGCTAGGTAACTAATCAGAACATGTTTAAAAACGATTTCAAAATTTTATTAATTAATATATCACACTTACTACTGTCCAAGTTATTTGTATTTTAATTTTTAATAAACCTACAAATCTTGCAATATATGTTTACAAATAAATGTTAATATAATAGGAGCAGTTCCCATATCTATTGCAAAAAACTAACAAAAACAAATTTTTAATGTTGGAAACTGTTTGAGTGTTTTTCAAAATATTTTTTCGTATGGTTAATGTTTTGTTTGCGCTGGAACCAATTTTTATAGCATTTTTTTCATAGCAAATCAGGTATCTCCAAAACATGGATTTTAAAGACATCAACCGTCTTTTTCGGCATTGAAAATCGTTATCCACCTAGTTTTTTCTTTACTTGTGAGGACAGAATAAACTCGTTAGAGGCAAAATCAGGACTGTGTGGTGGATGATCCATCAATTCGACGTTTTGAGTGCCCAAAAAGCCAGTTTGAGTCGATGCGTCTAAAATCACAGTATCATGGTAGAGAATGATCCGGCGTCGCGCGTTGGTTCTTTTATTTCTCCGAAGACCTCTGGCAAACAAATGGTTGTATGCCATTCAAAGTTTTACGATTTTCTAAAACCACGATTGCAACGTGAAAAGCAGGAGACCATTTGCTTCGAAGTGCTTCAAATGCAAACAACTTTTCTTGGGTTTGGCTTATCTTAGAAGATCCATACAGTCAACTACAGTTTACTTTCGGCGTAATTCGCATAAACGCAAGATTTATCACCTGTGATGATGTAAACGGTTTTTGAAGCACCGCGATCGTATTTCTTGAGCATTTCGTTCGACCAATCGACGGAAGCTTGTTTTTGAGCCATCGTTAACTTATGCGGGATCCAACGCGCACAAGGTTTTTTCGCTGCTAGATGTTTATGAAATATTAAATGTATGTTAATCTTACCTAAGAATGCCTGAATTTTACTATAAGTCACATGACGATCTTGCTTTATAGCCGACTTTGGATGGCCTTCTTTAAGTTCATCCTTCAGCAAACTACGATCACGATTATGTTCATTGAATCATCGATATACAGTGATTCTATGTAGGCCCACCAAAAGTTGAAGTGAGTTGATCGACGCACTGTTGTTGACGTAGTCCACGCCGAAAGTTCAGGAGTTAATTCGATTTTTTGGCCGAGAGAAAATTTTCAACTTAGTGAAAACAAAACAAATAGCGTCTATTAAAAATGTCAAACTTTATTATCCAAATTTTGCAATAGATATCGTGCAGCCAATGTATGCATGCTTGAATTCAATAGTCGGGTCCGTTGAGAGCTAGACACTGATTAGTGAGTACACGCAGCGTGTTATAGTTTCATGAACAGTGACTGTGCGAATAATTCAATAAATTTCAATTATACACGAAAAACTGTTGGCAGAAATTATTCAGATAATTTAAAAGAATTTCAGTGGCAATGCTTTGAGTGAAAGACACTTAAAAATATACAAACGATTTAGAGAACCGGTAGTTTGTGAAAAATGAAAATTTAACAGAACATCCGAAAATGTTGAACGTATAAGGGCTAAAAGCAAAAAGAATGAGCAAACTGATAGTACAAAAGTTAGTTAAAAAGTCTGAAGTTTTGACGAAAGATTAATTGTACCAATACACTTTTCCTGCTTCGTCAGCCAATAAAGTCTAAGATATTCCATTGTGCCTACTTTGAATAGTATAGTATTTACTGTTTATCATACCATTTTTGCTAAATTACTTGTTATTATTGTAATTTTTGACCTAAAAATCTCTTTCGGTACGAATATTGAGTAATTCCAAAATTATGAGCAATACCAAAGGGCCGAATTTGAAACGATTAATACTCGAAGACTACTGGACGGTGGATAACGGGGAGGGTAGCGTTCGACAGAGGAAAGTTTAGAGTGATAAGCAAATCAACCGAAATTTGTCTCGCCACCCGTACGCCGCAAGGGTGGGTGTGGAGTGCACACCGAGTGGTCTTGGAGAGCAAGTGTCATTGTTTATAGCGTGCTCTAAGAAAAATAAATAACTGTTTTGCATAGAATCAAGTACTGCGGAAAATTTCAGGTTATTGAAAGCTATGTACTATAAATTTTGGAAAACTGTGACGCATTAAAGTTGAAAATATCGCAGTACATGAATAGAAAGTGAAAGCAGAATCAGCGTAACGCAGGTCGAATTAAAGCTGACTCGATCGAAAATGCAGAGAAGTGTCGGCGCTACCGATTGAGGAGGAAAGCCGAACAAGAAATGAAGTTGGCACAATCGTCGATAAACGGCATCAGAATTTTGATGCGGTAACTTTGGCGGAATCCAGTGGTAGGGGTAGTAGATTTACAGAAATTGAACAGCCTCCAATGGCGAAGACTATTCAGAAAAATTTGACGCTCCGATAGATGGTCAATCTGGAGGTTATCACCAACACCTCAAGGGCAGCCGTTTATACTATGTCGCCCTTTTGGAAAGCGGCTGATATAGGTACACTTCAACAAGACATTAATTTGGAACGAGTTTGGCAATTATCTAAAGCATAGTGTGCTGGCGGTTACGATTTGTATATCTATCTGATAAGTTTAACTTCTGTAAACTTCTTCTGTATCTAATGCAACACATGTCGTAGCAGTTAAATACTCACTAATGTAAGTTTCTATTGTGTACCTAAACAAATATTAGTTTATTAACAATATTTTTGATTTCACTGGCCAAAGCGAAGTTTTAGAAGATAGTAGCCCATCTCCCCCAACCACAATTTTTTTGTTTGTTTTATATAACTCGATACTTGTGGGAGAAACGACGTATAATATATTATTTAAAAAAAGTAAAATTATATTTTAATATTAACTATTATTTTAACTACAGACAAAATAAAAGTAATTGACAATACAAAAACATCAATATAATTTGAAAATATAAATAAAATAAATTACGAATAAAATAGTTTAATGTAACATAGTAGTGGAAGAAATTAACGGTATACAAAAAAAATGAATTAGAGAAAAGGTTAAAAATCTTTATGTTCAACTTATTTTAAATTTTTGCAAAATTGAAATACTTAAGCGCCAGAAAAACCAAAAAAAGTTATAAATAAGCGATTAGAATGGGTAATTTCACTTTCTTTATAACCAACATCAAATTTAGATTAGTTAAATATAATGGAATACAATATAATTTTGTATTTTTTAAGAATAAATTTTATGTAGAAAAACAGTTAGCTAAGGAATCCATCAGCAAAAGTGACTTTACATTTCTGAACTGCAAAATTATATAAATGTAAATAATTTAGGAATCAATCCAAACCAATTAGCAAAGCTCAAACACCCATATTTAAAAAGCAATAAATTCTAAGAGCATTGCCATCAGCAGTGTGGCTGATATGCACAGTATTGCCGGCACGAATTTACAGGCCCCGATAATCAGCGATGAGTCATACACTTCAGTGGTGCTTCGGTAGCTCTTTATAATTTTTAAATTGCTTTGGCATAAAAGCTATATCCTAGGTTGAGCAGCCTGATTGGGTTTGTAACCCAAATTAGTGTTTTTTTAATTGGTTTTTAAATTTATGAATCCTAGCTCGCAGCGAAACGGTTCAGAGCATTTTGTCGAACTCTCTCTCACTAAATTATAAAAAGTGCGGAATGCGATTATAGATTAGCTATTTGCTAAAATGGAAGCCGCGTCCAGTTTACAGAGCTAAATGTAATATATACTTGAACAAATATTTGTGTAATGATCAACTAATTTTAAACTTTACTTACATGTTGCAAGAATTGTTGGAAAACAGCTTACGTTATTTCAAAATGATTTGTATTTACCTAAACTGCAAGAAGATTGATATGGCTCTTTTTGCACTACGAACAAAGGTGGCCAAGAGAAAGCCGGACCGCGCACCGCATTCACCCTAAGAAAAGATAAGACTGCTCTTTATGGTACCAACAAATATGTTCATCGTACATTTAATTATCACACTTATCTGTTTTCCTTAAAACAGTGCGGGTGAAGCGATAACCTCTGATATATTACGAGATTTTTGCCTTCACGGCTGCGTCTCATTAATCTGAGGAGGCATTAATGCCTAGATTCCGCCGTAATTGGCGCAGCAAAAGCGAACTAAAGTTGTTTGTACATCCAAATTTATGTTTTGCTCGCAAGCATCGCAGAACTCAAACCTGACCTGCGCTGTGTGCTTATCGCAAAAATGGTGTGAAGTTCTTACATTAATCGAACACAGAGGTGGAGTTTAAACACAGTGTTTAATGTTTAACAATGACTCAGAGTAAAAAGTATTTTGCAATCAAGAATAAATCAGATAATAATAGTGCTACCTTTCTAAAAATGTTTATAATTAAAAACTAGAAAAGGATAAAATCAAAATAAAAAACCGTAATTACAGACTACAAGGATAAGTACGCGATGTAGATGAAATCGTGTCATATATATTTGTGGGACATTTTAGAAAAAAAGTCAAAATAAAAGACGGAATGACTTTAAATCATATTTATTTTAGCGCAAAGGCCGAAGTACAAGAAGATAATGCAAAAGGTTAAAAAAAAAATTGGCATATTAAATATCTTACATGCAAGCTAGATAAGAGTTGAACAAATGCATTCGCAAGGAGCAACCTTTTATGATAAACATAAAGGTCAAATTTAAATATTCTTTCCTTTCTCTCGCACATTTTAACATATATTACGCTTAAAAACCCAAATGCACACATAGGTAAAATGTATGTAATATAATGTTTCAAAAGAAACAGTATTACATATGCTAAGACAATGGTGACTGCCTTGTAATTTCTTAGTACATTGCATTTCAATAATTTATTTACTTCCAACGTTTGCTTTCTTTTACTGATTATAGCAATTTGTTCACTATTTTCGCTTGTAGGGTTGCTGGTCCCTAATTGGACGCCTCCTTTGGTGGCGGATAGACGAACGCCTACCAGATATGGTAGGTACCGGGAGAATAGAATACTCGGGGTGGACCATCAATAGCAGCATAGAAGGCAACTTATCCATATGGAAATTAATGGTTTCCGTCGACCAAATGTCTGCCCAGCATAAGCAGATATCTTTTGCTGGCCAACAGCTTCAGGTGGACGGTCAAGCAAGATCAAGGCCACTCACTTGTGCTAAATGAGGATGAACCGAGAAATGGTAAACAGCATGCGGATTCAGAAAGCAACGCAGAATCACTGCATTAAAAACCGCACAAGTATCTTTAGTACAATCATTACAATACAACATATATATGCAATCATAACACTGTTCAGAAAATCTCAAATTTTGTGACGGACCGACAGACAGACATATAGAATTCAGTAACGAACTTTTTAAGTTCGTTAAACATGCCTTAAAAACTATAAAAACAGGCCAATCTATTAGTCCTGACACATTACCAACAGAAATTATTAAACTTTTCGATGACTGCGTAATCCATACTCTTTTAGAACTTTTCAATATCTTTATATATAATAGATCTACTAAAAAGAAATCCATTTTTTTTTCAATAGATGGCTTTAATAAATTGTATCTCGCGCTCTAAAAGTCCGATCGGTTTACACTAGATGGCGTTAGAAAACTGGCATTTCGTTCTAAAAAAAACTTATTTGACAGTTTGTGAATGGTTGCAAACGGTGGCCAAGCCAGGACTGACGGCCAGGAAGGTTTTGCTGTGCGTTTGGTGGGATTGGCAAGGAATCATATGCTATGAGCTGCTCCCCTACAGCCAAACTCTTAACTCGAACCTGTACTGTGAACAATTGGACCGTCTGAAGTAAACAATCGCACAGAAGCGGCCAATTTTGGCCACTAGAACAGGAATTGTGTTCTATCAAGACAACGCAGGCTACACATATCGATAGCGACTCGCCAGAACCTCCGGGAGCTTGGTTTGGAGGTTCTTCTGCATCCACGTTATAATCTGGACCTGGCACCAAGTGATTACCACCTGTTCCTGTCCTTGGCGAACTATTTTGCTGGTGAACAATTCGCCTCAAGAGAGGCTTGTGAAAATCAACTGTCCCAGTTTTTTGCCAATAGGGACAAGGGCTTCTATGAGAGAGGCATAATGAAATTACCTTCAAAATGGCAACAAATTATCGAATAAAACGGCGCATATTTGACCTACATCGGTTCATTCTAAGTATGTTAAATAAAACCTTCAAATTAATGTAAAATAATGGATTTCTTTTTACTAGAGCTACAGGGTGGTGTCCAAAAGTAGTAGGACTGATTTAAAAAAATTTATTGAACATTTCGGTACATCGACTTAATAATCTTCAAAATAGGCCCTTTGGGCATCCACACACTTCTGGTAGCGAGCCTTCCAGGTCGCGAAGCCCTTCTGGAAGTCGTCCTCCGGGATGTTGTTCAGCGCCCTCGTCATTTCCGCTTGGACTGCTTCCACCGAGTCGAAACGATGCCCCTTGAACTGCCTCTTGATCCGGGGGAACAGTAAGACGTCCGGCAGTGCCACATCAGGGCTGTAGGGGGGGTGAGGCAAGGTGGAAACGCCGAATTTGACCAGGAGAACCCTCACAATCCACGCGCCGTGGCACTTTTCTCATCGACAAATCCTCTATGATGATGCGTTGGACTGTCCCGTACGAAAGATTCAGCTCATCACTAATTAATTTAATGCCCAACCGTCGGTCAGAGTTCAAAAGTTGCTTAACTTTCAGCACATCGCCAGCGCGTTGGTCGTCCTCGACGAGCTCCTCCTCCCGAAACAACTTGTGCCACTCAAATATCGAGGGACGGTTCATGGTATCCTTCTTGTAGGCCTGCGTAAATACGTCCTTGGTTTCGGTCGCTGATTTTTCAAGTTTGTAGCAAAACTTGATGGCGTACCGCTGCTCTAAATTTCGCTTGACGACGAGGCGTCACAACAAGAGGTCACTAAAACAGTTGTCCACACTCAACTAACGCACGCAGGCGACCGCCGCAGGTCGAAGCCTGTTCCCAAGGCTCCCCTCCATAACATCCGGCCTTGCAGACCCCCTCCGTCACTCCGCGCGCGCGGAAAAAAAAACAGTCCTACTACTTCTGGATACAACCGTGTATTATAATTCTTCTGTACGTGTGTATATCACTGAACAACTCCTAAACGGCTGGACTGATTTTGATGAACTTTTTTGTGTGTATTTGAGTGGGTCTCTGGTTTAGATCCACAATTTGGCGCTTCGATCTGGTTCTAGAAAATTTTTTATTTTATTTTTTGACAAATTTTTATGTTTTTAAAGATTTTCCGCATATCAGAACATATAACCTCAAAATTTTATCTTTCCCCACTACCTCCCAATATATAAGTTACATCAACTTCTAATCAACAAAACATAGACTCAGGCGACATGAGAATAATTGATAACCTATATAAGAGCCAAAAGACAAATACAAATGTTAAAAACCAGTTAACGCAAGAAATAGAAATTTGCAGTGGAGTAACCCAAGGATGCATCCTATTGCAACTCCTGTCAACCTTCACAGTGAAGCTTTTTAAAAAAAACTATAGAGGAAGAATAAACAGGAGCAGTTATAAATGGTAAAACTATTAATAATATGAGGTATCCGGACGACACCGTCCTGTTAACAGAAAATATGAATCACATGCAACAGCTTTTAGCAAAACTAAGTGATGTGTGTAACAAATATGGTCTCAGAATAAACTTTAATGAAACTAAACCAATGGTAATTACAGTCTTTACAAAATCTAAATCAAAACTATATAAACCCAGACAGTAGGAAATACCGTCGTAGAAAATGTACAGTCATATAAATATATAGAAACTTGGATAGAACAGTCGAGTGAACAAACAAAAGAGAATATAAATAGTCAGATCAACATTTATGAAAATAAAAAAGCTATATACCAGTTGGGGTATGGACATAGGACTTAGGATAAGAATGCTACGTTGTTACGTATTCTCGGTGCTTATGTGCAGAGTTGAATCTTGGCCTCTAAAAAAGCTCACACAAACAAACTACAGACATTTAAAATATGGTGTTACCTCAGTATGCAGCGGATCATCTGAACAGATAGGATCACCAATATCAAAGTCCTAAGCAAAATGCAAAAATAATGTAAAATTATTAACATCATAAAAAAGAGAAAGATTCAATATTTAGGCCATGTAATGAGAGACTTCAAATATACCCATCTACAATTGATAATGCTGGGGAAGATTAGTGAAAAGAGGAATATTGGTAGACGACATGTGTTCTAACCCAAAATCCGAAGAGACTGGTTGGGTTGTAACAACACTCAATTATTGCGAGCGGCAATCAATAAGGTCTAGCTACTTGTTATGATAGCGAACCTTCGATAGGAAACGCACTGGAAGAAGAAGAATTTACCATTTTATATTAATTTTCACACAGAAAATAAATTACAACTTTTTTTAAAGATAAACATTTAGGAACTTTGATTAAGGTTTTTGATATTCTAGGTTGACAATCTTTCACCTGTCTTCCTTCAAATAATTGCATGTTTGCGACGTTATCAAGAAGTTGATTGTTTTGATAAAATATTTTATTTTTCAATTATTATTATATATAAACACTTTAAAATGATGTTTATATACACGAGGTCTGGCAGCCCCCGAGAGAGCTTGTCCAACTCCGACATGCTTGAGCCCCTTCGCATAGTAGTTTTTAAAAATAATAAAAACACGATTAAAAAGCTCTGTCTGACATAATTGACGTACGCCGTTGCCATGACAACGCATTTACGTATACCCAGTTAGAGTTGAACTTTAAACTTTGACCTTTGACCTGTGTGACAGCACTCATAATTTTTTTTATATATATAATTTATGTACCGATGAGGAAAAATAATTCTTGGTTTTAGAATTAGAACTCTTCTGATCCATGTCATTAAAAGGATGACACTATATAAGCACATTCTCAGTAAATCAAAGTGTAAGGCCAATCATTTTTTTAAAGTTAATCTTAACAAGTTTTTCACTCTCTTGAGCTGTAAAGGATCGCTCTCCAATGCAATTAATAACTGCTATACTTAGAAAATTGACATGCTGATGACATGATTGGGAAAAGTAGATTCTACGCTCCATGACATGCTAGGAGTCTTTGTAGTTTGAATATTGAATGTTACAAAGCTTCTTTCTTGTACTGTTCTATTATTTTACAATTTACTCTTTAAAACACTTTGTGTTCAAAGTTGTTGTCAATATCGTTTATTGTACACATATTTCTAATTATCAAACCCCGTAGATACTAGGAACGTTGTTCTTCCAAAGAGTATGCGCGGAGCACACAATGCTCATTCGGTTGATTTTGAATAAACCATCTAACGTCGCTTCCCGCGTTCTTCATTCATTAACCTTTTATCAAATAACTGATTGATAATTCTTCCAGATTTTTTAAAGTCAGAGTTATAGCTATCATTTTGTTGAATGTCATTATAAGTCACCGAGTCACAAATTTTATCATTTACACACCACAATGCCCAGTCATCAAATGATACAATAAATAGAAAGTCTATAATTTGTGAGTATTCTGGGAGCTCTGTGAGCTCGAAGCCTCTTGCAGTTGTGCATTTGATACACTACAATTTGGACTTGAAATAACTGAAGATTATGATTGCTGCACACTACCTGAGAAAAAGCGGCTAGATTTTTGAAAGTTTCTTGATCGTAGCAACCTACTACTTTCACTCAAATTCTTTTTGGAAAGTTTTCTGAATTGTGCTTCACTTGGTTCTTTAACAACTCTCGATCATTTTGCTACCCTTCATCCAGCATTTATGATAAATAAAACGAATACCGAAGCAAAGGATATCGAATTTTAAAACAAAATGGTATATAATTTTACAGCTCAGTTAAAAAGTGCGCTATGAAATACGATCTAAGGCATATTTAAACAGAGATGTACAAAAGTTGATTTTAATAGAACTTATAAATATATTTTTGTAAACCAAAATAAAATCACTTATGCATTTATATACTATTTATATAACAAATTGTAAAACTACAATTTATTAAAGGAATCTTAAATTACGTGCAATAGAAATAATCACTTAAAAAAAATTCAAAAATTCAATTTGTTGTTTATTATTTTATGTATACATACAGGACACAACGATTGATGCTATTTTTGCAAAAAAACTTACATTTTTCTTTAAATAGCCTCTATTTTTTTAAAATTATCTTGTAAATTATCAAAATCGACGCAGTATTCACAAAAAACCAATGCATTCACATAAACGTACTGTTTGTTGTGTATGGTAGGCTGGAGTAATCATTAAACCCGTACTTTATTGAAGATAAAACTGACAATGATGTACGCTATCGGAAGGTGCTAAGCGAACTTGTTTCAATAAAACCAACATGTAAACGACATATGGTTTCAGCAAAATCTCACACTCAACACTCACTTTACTTCAAACAATATTTCCTGATTGTGTTATCTCTTAGAAGAATGACACCGATTATCTATCGTTTTTAAGGAAAAGGTTTACGTTAACAAACCTGCTACGATTCAAGGACTAAAAGGAAATTCCCTAAAGAAAGTAACATTTGTAGGAAAGAATTAGGAAAAACTTTGCTTAAAAACGGTCGCATGTCAGCGGAGTCGTAAAGAATATTTGGCCGACATTATAATTCAATACCTATCTGCTAAATTTGTGCTTTAAGATGATAACGATAATATTTTGATAGTTCTAACATTTTGTGTTTTATTAATTAGAAACTACCTGTAATTAAATTTAGATCACCCTATATAAGTATACGTTTTCCGTTCAAAGCTATGTTAAATTGTACCGACATTGGTATCACTAATTACTGATTTCCTCTGCATTTTGTATAAAATGCGTAAAAGTACATGTATAACAAATATATACTACTTTTCGTTGTCTTACATTATTTGGCAAATGTACTTTATAATATCGCTTATTTTTAGTATTCCTAACTTAAAATAAGGAAATAAAGATATCAAGCGAAATATCTAAAACATAAGAAGTAACTTACAAAAAAAGCTACTTATAAATACTTTCGAACAAATTATGCGCTTTATAAATTTAAACAACTCTTTTCTTTGTTCCAGATACAAAATATACAGTGAATTAAGTTTAAGAAACTGCTTTTTCAGGGGGTGTCAGAAACTGGCAAAGATAAAAATTTGACCAACTGCCTCAAAGAAAATTCATTATATATCAGCTGCTGCTAATGTTATTTCTGGTTGTAAAAGAAACGTTAATATGTTACTCAAGTCTAAGGGAAGTATTATGAAAGCGTTTTCTGATGACTGATGATCAATGGTTTGTGACAGATTTGGTAGCTAAAAAATTGTCGTAATCATGGTGGAATCGTGTGTAAGGAGTACGCTCAGAAATTAACGAGAGTAATTTTCTTGGTCTAAGCATAAAAATGGCTCTATTTTGCAAGCTTGATCGTTCAAAGAGAATTAAAGAAAAAATTTAATGGGTCAGATCGCAAGACCGCGGTGGCCAGTCGATATTACCCCTCTACGAGAAATTTGGTTTGAAATACAGTGAATGTTTCACATGTGTCACATGTAAGTTCATCTTTTTGAATCTACGTGCCCTTCGAGTTAAATTGTTATTTTCATTAAAAAGCTTTGTTCTCAGAAAAGTACTGAACAATGATTTCTCCAGCCCACAATGCACACTAGACAGTGCATTTTTTATTAATATATTAGGTTTTCACTGCCCCATATGTGACAAATTAGGCAGTTGAAAAGACATCTAAGTAAAAATGATCTTTATCGTTCAATAGCTTGTTTTTATAAAAAATGTAAATGATATCGACAATTATAATATTATAAATGTAAACTTCCAACTCCACAGAACGTAAACGGCGCACAATTTAAAATTTAAAGTTTAATTTGAACCATTCTATATTTGTTCTAGTCAGGAAAGCTCAACTGCTCGGTAGTGCAAATCTGATTTAGATATAAAATTTCTAGTATCGAATATAAATTTTCCTTCTAAATTTATCTACATTTCTACCATAAAATATTTATTAAACGTAGCATACATTATATTAGTCATACTACAAAAAAATAAACTCTCAAACTTTATTACAGTTTTAGTATAAGACCCAAATTGTTGTAATAAATTGTTAAGTAGTAATAGCTAAAGTACCCACATCGTTGATAATAAACGTAACCATAAAAAATATTTGAGCATTAACTGGCTTTTTTATGTATATTACTACTGCGTGGAATTTAAGAAAACCATTTTTACATCGTTTTTAAATATTTTTTATTTTTATCTAGCAACGTTTTTTGTTACAAGGCAGCAGCAACTAAACATGAGCCAACACAATTTATTGTAATAGTCACATTTCTTACAATTCAAGAAGAACATAGATGATATGTGTCCTATTTCATTTTGATGTTCATTTCTACAATGAGGTTTGGTGTTACTTGCAGCACATCTTCATAATTACTGAATTAAATGTGTTTATCAATATGACTCTAATTAGTCATGCAATCATAACGCACATCATCTCAGAGGAAATTCACTCTTTGGTATTGGTCACCAAATGATTTCATTTACCATAGAATTTGACTGTTAGTTTTCATCGAACGTTTGACAAGGTTGCTCATAGGAGCCTCGGCCGATAGTTTCAACAATATTATATTCGATATAGGGCGATATAGGGCGTTGTCATGGTGGAACACCATGTAATCCTTTTTAAACGACCTTTTGGCTTGAATGGCAGTATAAAGGGAATCAATCTGGACTTTATTAACGTCACTGTTGATGTTAAACTGCTGTTTGTCATTTTTGGGCAGAATTGGCATTAAATATAATAATAATAGTGACGAAAAGGGCATTTCAAAGTAGAAATTTTATTATAAAATTAATTCACCGTTTTTTTAACATTAAACATTTCTACATATACGTTTATAAACATAAGGCAAAACTTGTAATTTAACAACTACAACATAATTATATTGTTACAATGATGTTTTTAAACAGTGCTTATTTGGTTTAAATATAATCTGGTATTTTGTGCAAACATTCAATTAACTCTTCCTCTTTTGACCTAGCAACATCTGACTTTTTATATGCCTCAAATTAAAATCATAGTTAAAAGAGAGGCATTATGGCGTATTTGGGAAAATTAAAGCAAATTCGGCACATGATCTGAAGGACGTCCCAACAAAGCCTTATAGGTGTTAGTCCAAGAAATGGAAACAGCGCTGGCAAAAGTTGAGAATGACAATACTTTTATGGCAACAAGATCAAGTAGACTCTTATAATTAAATATAATGTTCGATTACTTTTTAAACAAAACACGTATGTGATAATATATTACCAATAGGTAAAAACTACATTTTAAAAAATTATATTAAATAGCTTTTGAAAACATAATTTTTAAATTGGATTATTCATTGTTTTATCTTCACATAAATAGTAATTATAATTTCAGAATACTCTATGTAGTTCTTCTTAAAAGTTCTGACAAGTTCAAAAAGTAAACTTATAATTATAAATTAAAATTTTTGTAACCGATGTTAAAGTTGGCGCTGGTTTTTAAAATTAGCATGTATTTTAAGCAAAGTATTTATACAACACCTTTTTATCAGTGCTATGAACAACTTTATTGATATTATGCTCACAATTTGAGTCAGTGTATTTGTAGCAATGACCCTTTACAACATAATTTATGGAATTTCTAGACATACACCAATGCGACAAAAAATAAGTATGACAAATATGTATTATTAATTGTTAATAACGATATTAATATATTTTTAAACATGTAATTTAATAGACATTCTAAGTGGCAACAATATTACTCTTAACTACTGGATATATGTATATACGTGGCATTTTCCGAAAGTATAAAGCCATACTAGACTACCGTTTATTAAAATTGCAGATGATTAAAAACATATTGTAATGTAATAAAATTTTAGCTAAATTAAACGTACTATAATAGTACAAAAGAAATCAATTTGGTTATAATGTTGCGTAGATATGAGGTCTAGCGAAACTAATAATATTACGTATAAAATAGAGATGAGTGTTTTCGGACATCCAGATTACATGCGTGTAATTTACACGGTGTTAGAATGCCTTATCGTTGACAACATATTAATTACTCGAAATAAAAGGTATTGTTAGCTTATGCAAAGGGGTACTCCCTCACAACAAATACATCACTATAGCAGCATTGCAGCGGACAAATAAAAACAAAAAGTGAAAGAAGGTGCTCTCAGCCAAGACGTATATAGCAACTATATTAAGACTGGCTCCGTATTTTTTTATCAGACTTCGTGTTATTAAATAAAGAAATAATAGTTGCGCTTCAATCATGATAAAAACAATCAATTCTTCTTATACACACTCTACAGAGCATTTTTTTAATTTAAAACAATAGAAATACGTTATAATGAGAAAATATTAGGAAACGACTATTTTTCTCCGTGTACAGTTCTGTCTCTCATCGGACACGTCTCTAGGTGGCGGATAGGGAAATTCCCTAACCGGTCTGACCCCAGCTAGACCGACAGGTAGGTGGGACACAAAATACTACTCGCGGACCAAAACAGACTAGACTCTCAACAAGGCTAGTAATCTACTGAGAACGACTCTAAAAAGGATAATGGAAAAAAATACTTTAAGGGTTAATGCCTGGAATATTGCCTCGTGGAACAGAGAAATTGGGAAGTCATGCAAGAACTGAAATCTCATAACTGAAATATGCGCCTTGAGCGAAACAGGAAATACAGAAAAAGAAGGTATTAATATAGACAAATTTATTCTATTTTAAAGAAAAGTTGAGAAGAACAAAAGAGCCCAGGACCAGTACGCCTTCTAATACACAAAAAATACGAAAATAATATTCTAGATATGACATATTGACGAACACTTGATGCTTGTTACTTTGAAGCTAGAAAATACTACACTAAATACCATCTCTGCCTATGCACCAGACACGTTTTATGAGAATCTACAAGACCTGTTAGACACCACAACAACTAGCAATAAAACAATAATATTTGGAGACCTCAACGCAAGCAAGGTAACGCATCTACTCTTAACGAAAATAGAGAAAGACTCATAAAAATTACTAAACGCCCTCCAAATTTATAACACATACTTTAAGCACCCTATATAATACAAAACCACATGGTCTGATAAAAAGGTCGCAGCTCCGTGATTGACTGTATTATAACAAACAAATATGATAGGCATACGCACCCTATCATCAGCAAATATAAAATCAGGCCATGGACTTATATTAGAGAAAATAAATATATCAATAACGCCTGTAAAAACAAGAAATGCAAAATCGACGGACTACTAGATATAGAAGGCTTCGAAAATGAGAGAACTAAAAATCTGTACTGCAACAGAATAACAGAGAAAGTAAATATTCCTCACTTACAAATAGTAACAGACATAGAAGAAAGTTGGAAAGTATTCAACAAGCAGCAGTAGAGGTATTGGGCAAAAGAAAAATAAATACAAACAGAAAATATAAAACACCATGGTGTGATGAAAGGATTAAAATATTAGCAAGAGAAAAGAAACAAGTGTTTTGAACCTACAAAAGAAGAAAAAACTCCAAAGTTAGAGAAAAATAGGTGAGAATAAGAAATAGTCAACCAAGAAATAGACAAAATCAAAGAAGAGGACTAAAAGAAATTCACACGACCTTTACAGATTTCAAAAAAAGTGTGGAAAATGATAAAAAAACAAAAGAAAAAACAAACAAATTTATACGAATAAATGATATCGCATGAGAGCAATGAATCGAACATTTCACAAGATAATATGAAGAAACAGAATAAGATAACCAGAGTAATAAACAACGACGGAAACATAGATAAAGTGGAAGTATCAAAAGAAAAAATAAACGTAAGAATAAAACAATTAATGAATAGAAAGACTCCAGGTCTAGACGAAATACAAAATAAACTCATAAAATATAGAAGGACAACATTAAGTATGTAACTCCAAAAACTATTCAACACTCTAATAAACACTGAGAAGAATGGAAGGAAAGTTTCCTAATGCCAATACTCAAGATAGGAGACAGGAAAAAACAAGAAAATTATATTAACGGCAATAATAAAGGATAAATTAGAAAAAAAATATGGAGGAAGAACAACAACGTTTTAAAAAGAACCGTAGCATTATTGACATTATTGACTAACAAAAAAATTCCTCTAAGGCTAAGAAGAAATATATATAATCAATGCGTATTACCCGTTCTTACATACGCAGCACAAACCTGGACATTGACAAAGGGCATAATAGATAAATTAGCCAAAACGCAGAGGGCAATGGAGCGTCAGATATTACATATAAAAATAAAGGATAAGATACGGAATAAATACATTAGAGAAAAAACAAAAGCAATTGATGTAAAAGAACATATAGCAAGCCTAAAATGGAGATGGGCCGGACATACTGTGCGGCAATCTGACGACCGATAGAATAAGAAGATA
This sequence comes from Sinelater perroti, assembly GCA_036346155.1. Taxonomy (NCBI): domain Eukaryota; kingdom Metazoa; phylum Arthropoda; class Insecta; order Coleoptera; family Elateridae; genus Sinelater; species Sinelater perroti. The sequence continues at coordinate 4,772,388 of JARFIY010000276.1, forward strand.
CAAGAATGGAGACCCTGGCTGGGAAAAAGGTCAAGAGGTAGACCTCAGACCAGGTGGAAAGACGACCTAAAGCATACAGCCGGGCTCACATGGTCAAGAGAGACACAAAACCGAGAAGAATGGAAAATGAGAGGGGAGGCCTATATCCGACACTGGATGTAAAGAGGGCTAAGAAGAAGAAGAAGAAAAAGTGTACAGTACGAACTTGACAGTTACGTATGAAACATAAAGTTGTCCACATGATGTCTTTAACACCGCTGACATCAAGTTAGTTTTCTAGCAAATATTTCCATAATAATTTCCATTGCAAACTACCGTTCTATTAGTCTACTTTTATATTTTTATAAATTGTTCATAAAAATAATACTCACAAGGTTACAAAACATATACAATCCATAAAGCAGGCGAGATTTAGAAAAAGCTTTAGAACTAACAATCGCCTGCAAGCATTGCAACAACTTACTGACAAAAACAATTAATATAACATACCAATAGTACTGGCTTTTATAAACTCCAAAAAACATTTTTACACAATAGAAATTATGACAATACTGAAAGCTCTGGAAGAAATTCTTATTGATACCTGCTATTCAAAAATCATTAAAAATGTCTCTAAAAACGCAACAAGTAGAATTAAACTAAGGCGTGAATCATAGCTAAACATAGAATGAGGTGTCAGACAGGAAAACACATTATCACTACACATATTCATAAACTGATATGATCTCAATTGGGTATGAATGTTAACGATAAAGATTTTACACACTTAAGATAACAAAGATATAATCTGCAAATCAGAAGAAGAGCTACAAACTACAATGGAACAATTGCAAAAAACAGGCTTAACTATAAAAAAAGAAGATAAAAGTAATGACATACGTCAGGAGAAATTAACCATTGCATTGAATAACGAACAAATAGAACAAGTGAGTTCCGAAATAAAGAACACAATATAGATATGGAAAAGAATAAATTGACGAATAATAGATGAGTAGCATTTAATAAACTAGTATATGTCTTAAAATCTGGAACTTTCCCAATAGACCTAAAAATAAAAATATTTGTCTCATGTATTTTACCAGTGTTCACATACAGCACCGAAACTGCAAACAACACTAAGATCAATGAACAGAAGAATATTAGGAGTATAACTGCAAGACAAAAAAAAACGAAGGGTTAAGAAAAACAACAAATGTCAAAGGCACAACAGTAGTTGGTTGGTGCATTTATTAAGAATATAAGAGAAATTGACAAATATACTCTTAAATCGGTAGTCTAGACTACGGAATGGAAATATAGGTAGACCACTTAAACATTCGGATAAGAACATAGCAGAAAAACGATGCCAAAGACTAATAAGAGCAGGAATTATACTTTTTTTAAATTTTGTTTTGCTAATGGTGCCCTTTATTTATTAAAGCAACAGTTTTTAATCTTTAGAGTTATTTCACTATTTAGATGTACATTCGATACTAGTTGCAAGCTTTAAATGAATTATTACAAAATAGTGCACCAAAATTGATACCAAAAATTTAAGGTAGCTGTGTACAATGTGTTACAAATAAACATTATTTTATTTGTAAGTTAATTAAATAATGTGGCTTTAAATAATTTAGCTTTTGTAAATTTGTAAAAAATGGATTCGAAGGCCACTAAGACTGTACAATTAAAAATCTGGTGTGAACATCACACGACTTTCCTTATCCTATTATTATATATATTATACCGTGTCCATCGTCTCGGCCCTGCGCTGCTCTCGTCCCGAAACTTGTTACTTTAAAAAAGGACGAGGCGCGAGTCCATCGTCTCGGCTCTGCGCTGCTCTCGTCTAAAAATTTGTTAATTTAAAAAAGACGAGGCGCGAGTCCAACACTCGAAAGCTGATGAAAATGAACAGTACAAGACAATAATTGACTGGTACTTAAAATTTTGCTACGTCACTGAAGGTAACCGTGCGAGCTCGGCCGCACGACCTTCGCCATTATCGCCTGCGTGCTCCCTCCTAGCGGCCAAGCGCTCCCGCCCGTCCTCCCGCAGTCGGCCCGGTAGCTCTCCGAGCGCGCTGTGATTGGTCCGTTTAATTAATTTTTAATCGGCTATAACTTATTTATTTGACCTCGGATCAAAAAATTACATTGTAATTTTTTGTTGGTCTCAGTCTGATCTATCCGGTAATATAAATTTCCCGAAACATTTTATGAACACCCGGTATATTAAAAATCCTGAGCTTCATTTTTTTTCGAGTTCCTATTTTATCAACTTTTATTTTAAATTCATGTTTACCTTATGATAACAAGTCATTTTTATTCTCATAAATTTTTTGTATCTTCAACCGTTTAGATTCGCGACCGCTTTGCGACCGATTTTGCGACCTTGCGACCAAACGGCTTTGCCGATTTTTACCACTGCGTCCCCTACCTACAAGTAACTTGCATACCAAATTTCAAGTCTCTAGCTCTTACGGTTCTCGAGATATACTGTTTACTGACAGACCGACAGACACACACACACACGGACCAATGGCTCAAACCAACTTTTTTGCTGTCCTGAGGCTATATTTCGTCTAGAAATGTGAAAAACTAGGTAGGTCAAATTTCCGCCGATTACATTACTTTCCTTATTATAGGATAAGGAAAGTAAAAATGAATTACACGTTTCCTGGTAAGTGTACGTCGAAGTTTCTAATACTTCTTGCAAGATTCAAAGACTGAGTGTAATCTTACTCTAGGCTACCGCAAACCAGTTTTTTTAAGGGTAAGCTCATGTTCGATGCATGACATTACGTTTTACTGCGCATCTATCTTTCACGAAGTTATTTTCTGTCGACAGCCAAGTTTTCAGAATTTTTTCTCTTTAGTTGTGCTGTGGGATGCATCCCTAAACACTTGTGGCAAATTTTATATTAATAACTCACAAGGAACAACTGGTGTATTTTTCATGATGTAATAACTTTTATATTGATTTATTTTCTGATCACAATTAGTGCGTTGGGCTATAAAATGCACGTTGGTGATGTGTGTTCTATGTACAAGCATGATGGGAGTAAGCTAAATTAAAGATAGCCCGTAGATAACCAGGCATCAATAAATCGTCTAGACCTATAGATTAATTATCTTGTTCAAGGCTTGCATGTTAAAGTAATCGATTTTTATTTTAGTTTAGTGCTGAAAGAGCATTATGTCAATGTTTCTTATTGCAGTAATATATTGTAATGAATAGCCTAATAATTTTGGAGATGAGGGCCCAGAATTATTAGTTTGTATTCATTTTATATATTTGTGGCAAAAATTTTTCATTTTAGTACACAAATCATAAAAATAATAACCCGTGTAGGGTTGCTAGTCTCCCATCAGGCGTCTCCCCAGGTGGGGGATTGGGTAATGCCGTTCAGGTATGGCGAGTAATCGGTGGGCAGCAGTATTTATAGGAGGATGTCAAGTAGACGGAAACAAGTAGGCTCAAGCGTGAAATAAATTATATTAAAGCGCTAGAGTTACTACGATGAGAAAGGCAACAGGAAAGCACCTGATTATGTAGTTTCCTAGGAAAGGCGTTAAACAGTAAAATAGAAAATGTTACTGATCATGGACCTCGGAATCCAAGATCCGGCATGGGAGAAAGCTGCAAGGCCTCTTCTATCATCATCCTGTGAAATCCTTGCAAAATACACGAAAACATTACAAACCAGTCCAAAACACTTAACACCTCGTAATGACAAATAGACAAAAAAAAACGTATATAGACTAGGTACTTAAAACGTTATAAGTGTGTATATAGCGGGAAAATTTGATAATACAATTCAGGAAATGAATAAATGGCCGGACTCTAGCACCTTTATACACAACAACCATGTAGTCTACTACGCATAAACTAACAATAACGAGCTCATAGACGGAGTTGGGATAATAATATCTAAAATATTGCACAGATCTGTTAATAACTTTATAGCTATTTCGGACAGAATACTGATCCTACAGATAAACACAAAAACAGTTGAAACAAATTTAGTACAAATATATGCCTCTGAAACAAATACAAACAAAGAACAAAATTATGAAAACATAAACCAATCCCATCATCAACCTACACAAGCGCTTAGGCTAACAAAAAAACAGGAAGTAAATTTTATACTAAAGATTTTAACTCGAAAATCGGAAGAGGCAGATATAAAGACATTCTAGGAGATTTCGGCTTAGGCGAAAGAAACGAGCGGAGAGAATTTTGTTAGAAAAAGAACTTTGTAATACATAACACATTTTTTTTTATTTAACTCCTTTGTTATACAATCTGTCCTAATTACAAGGCACAATAAGTACTTAGCGCGACGCATATAATAATAATGAATGCAAGCAGCAGTAGAAACTGGCAATTGCTTAAGACATGTAGAGTAGGGCTACAATAAAGCACTCTTTATAAATTTAACTAGGCATAATATACAAGTGAGCTTACAACAATTTAGATTATGGGTTAAAGCGTGTTAAAAGTTCGTTACGTTTAAATCGTTTTAAACGTTTTGGTTTATGAGGTTCGTCCATCAAAGTGTTCACTAATTGATTGGGATGTGTCAGTAATCGGTCTTTATATCTTTGGGCACTTTTTTCTATTTCCTCTGATAGTGGGTATACGCAAATCACTTGAGATAACTTTATTTGGCACATATAACGGAGCACTAACTCTAGCACGCAACACTTTATTTTGAGATCGTTCAATGATGGCTAGGTTGGAGTTGCTGGCTGTTCCTCACGGAGAAAGACCATACGTCCAGATAGGCTTTAACGTGACTTTATAGAGAACGAGTTTGTTCTCCAATGTTAGTCTAGACCCCCTTCCGATCATCCAATAGATTTTCCTGTATTGTAATCCAAGTTGTTTTCGTTTGTTGAATATATGGGTTTTCCAGGTTAAGCGTCGGTCCAAATGGATTCCTAGATATTTTACGGAATCGCCATGTTTCAGTTGTCCATTGAGTGTAACCGCCGGACAGTTGTCACGGTTCATGGTGAAAGTGATGTGTTGGGATTTGCTTTCATTCACCTTAATTCTCCATATTTTTAGCCATTGTTGGATTTTGTTGAGGGATACTTGCAGGTTGTGGGATGCAGCAGCAGGGTTAGTATGTGATGCCAGGACAGCTGTGTCATCAGCAAAGGTGGCGGTTGTTGTTGTATTCGTGGTGGGAATGTTAGCCGTAAACAGCAAGTACAATATAGGTCCCAGAACACTACCTTGGGGAACTCCAGATACAGCAGGCTGTAGATTCGTAAATTCTTCATGGTGGTTTACGTAGAAATACCGGTCTGATAGATAAGATTTTAGTACTTCGTAGAATTGGTATGGCAGAAGCTTTTTTAGTTTATATAATAGTCCCAAATGCCAGACCTTGTCAAAGGCCTGGGATACATCTAGGAACGCCGCGGATCAATATCTATATTCATCAAAGTCGTTGTATATTTGATCTACTATTCGGTGGATTTGTTCTACAGTTGCGTGTTGTCGTCGAAAACCGAATTGGTGATTGGATATTAATTCTTTTTGTCCAGTATTGACTGGAGTCTTTTTAGAAGTAGCTTTTCAAAAACCTTAGAGAGGATTGGAAGGAGGCCAATTGGTCTATAGGAAGCGGGATCAGTAGGTGTTTTTCCAGGCTTCTATATCATTGTTATTTGGGCCACTTTCGAAGAAACTGGATAGTATTTTCTATAAGTTACCTCCACAAGTATTGTATACCTGGAGATCCCCACAAGCTAGCAAAGAAAAACTCAGAAATGAAATTGACTATGTACTAATAATAAAAATATTTAGAAAAATAAAAGCTTATCTAGGAGCAGATATGAACTTCGACCAGAACTCAATGAGGAGAACTCAAAATAAAAGTACAAAATTAGGAAAGCAGATAAATAGGACACTGCAAAGCCAAAAAACGAAAAAGTAGAACAAAAAGTTAAACAACAACTAGATGAAGTTCTAACAAAAAGGGGAGTAAATATAAAATGAACATCATTAAAAAAAAATTAACCAGTCGTTCCAAAAGAAAACCCCTTAAAAACAGAAATGGATAACTGGCAAAATTTTGCAACTAATGAAAGAATGTTAAAAGTAGAAAGGTCAAAACCAAGTAAAATATAAACGAATAGACAAAAAGATAGAATAAGAAAAGCAAAAGAAAGGTGGCTAACAGCAAGATTCATAGAAGTAGAAGAATTATAAAAGTAACACTACAACTTTAATCTTTACAAGAAAATAAAAGAAACCATAGAAATGTATAAGAAGAAAACAGTTTGCAACTTAGTGGACGAAAAAATAATATAGTAATGAATACAAATCAAAAATTAAATATATGGGGAAAATATATCTAAAACTTATTTAAAGATGACCGATCAAATATACCAAATAAGGATAAAGCGGTATCCAAACCTAAAATTCAAAAAGACAAAATGGCGAAGACTGTAAAGCTATCGAAGCCCGGTAAAGCGACATGCCCAGATAATATACCACCGCAAATTGCTAAACTTTTAGATGACAACGGTATTGACGTACTATGCGATCTATTTAATACAATATATGACTCAGGCATTATTCCAGAAGAACGCTCAGGTCTACCTTAGTTGTAATACCTAAAAAAAATGCAAAAAGATGTAGTAAATACAGAACCGCAAGTTTAAAGAGCCACGTACTAAAAAATTTTCAAGAGTGATACAATCAAGAATATATAGTAAATAAGTGAAAATCAATTTGGTTTTACCAACAGCTTAGGTACAAGAAAGGTGTTATTTGGCATTCAAATCTTTGTACAAAGCTGCAGAGGCATAAACAGAAACGGGTTCCTATGCTTTCTAGATTATAATAAAGCTTTTTGCAAAACTTTGAAAATTCTGAAACAAACAGTATTAGATCACAAAGATATACAAATTATTACTAATCTTTTTTAGTTTAGACTTAAAACTGAGAATCGGAATGTTATGTCTTCCCTGTTTTGCTGTATGGAATGAAGAGTTGGGACGGTAACGAAGCACATGTGTAAAAAGTTACATGCTTTTCAGTTATGGATGTACCGTAAAATATTGAGTTTCCTAGATAAAAAGAGTTACAAATGCTGAAGTTGCTTACATAAAATTATAATTTTATATACCGTAGTAAAAATACCACATGATTAGGTTTTTATTACTATACACGAAACACTTCACAACAGTCACTGCTTTAAAAACATATTTACATTTAAAATAAACTACTGTAGCAAAATCACTCCTAATTTTTATCTTTTAATACCATAAATGTGAGCGTTTATTTAAGTTTTGAAAACCAAATAAATATTTTATAAACCTTTACATAAACTTTACCGTATCTAAATTACTTTGTAAATATTTGTTACTTACATATACAACAAGGAGATCTATAACAATAAACAAATAAGTATAAGCTTAAAGTAATTTTTTTTAGATTTTTTTAATGTAATTTAATTATATATTTAATATTGTATACTTGTAGTGTTATTTCTTAACACCTCATTAAACTAGTTTGTACCTACCTCATGTGTTCCCTATAGCATAATTAACCTGCTTATAAAAGCTGTCGGAAGTAATACGATGCTTTTAGTTAAATATAACTTAACTGAGGCATCTATTCTTGGATGATTTTCACTTCAACGATTTTATCTTTGTACATAAAATAATACAAATTTCCTTAATAAATTTTAGAAGTGCAAAAACAAATAGAATTTTATGTATTTTAAAATAATGTTAAAAAGTGTTTTTGATTCAAAAATATTTGTATAATTAATAATAACACGTAATTATTATATATTTTTAAATGTAAAGATAATAAAAACATATGGAAAATGTCAGATGTTTGACACAAACTTGGTTATTTTAAAATTTGTATATTGTGCATATCGTCAGCAACGCATTTAAAATAGGAAAATGTTCCAAAGAATAAATAATATTTATTTATAAATATATACTACCCTAACCACTTTAGATACAAGTTTTCTACAAATAGACTGACACAGGCTTCTTCAGATTTTCTGTTATTTTCCGTGTTTCAATTGTTCTAGATTTATGAAATAGCTTGTTTGCTAATTCAACGTCATCGGTTTTAAATACTCACAGCGAGTGAGTGCGGATGTGTGTACTGCGATCGCTGCAAGTTATCATCAGTGCACGTTTAACATCTGACTGGCTGTTATTGATATCAGTTGACATACATAAACCAGAAGTGTAAGTTAAAAACATTTAAACTACCTCTAATCTTTAATCGTAACTAACTACCAGTTCTGCAATTCTACAATTATGCAGAATTTGCAAAATAACAGCCAAAATATGTATTTACCTCAACCGCAAGTATTTTACAATTCACAACCGGCATACGGAAATCAGCAATCATACCAGTATGGATTTATGCCATATGGTCAAAATAATATCTTTACATCAGAAGCTCAATATTATAATTATTTACCTATATACCAAACCTACCCTAATGCAAACATAGCTCTTCCTGGCCCATCACTAAATCAAGCTCCTAGCATTCAACAATCGGATACACTACAGAACATAATCATCGATGAATCCAACGACGAAACACAACATCCGTGGCAACAAATTAAAAAACGCAAGAGAAGCACTCCAAAACGTACAATGCAACAAAGCAATGAAAATCTAACAAACACTCAGAATAGATGTAGCGCATTGGATAACACAAACACAAATAAGACAACACAAAAATCTAGTGAAAGTTCCGAACAGAGAATACACAAACCCCCTCCTATCTTTGTATATGGTGTTACAAATTACTATAAAATGATTGAAGATCTAACTCAAGTTCTAGAAAGAGAACAATACAGCACTAAAGTACTGTCTAACAACATAATCAAGATTAACGTAAATACCCCGGACTCCTACAGAACACTAATCTCATATCTAAAAAATGTAAAGATTGTATACCATACCTACCAGATAAAATATGAAAGAGCCTGCAGAGTGGTAATTAGAAACTTGCATCATACTATAGACATTGAAGAAATCTACTAACATCAGACATAGAATATCAAAGGACTCTCTACCTATGTTCTTTGTCGATCTCGAGCCTGCCCAGAACAATAAAAAAGTCTACGAAATAAAATACCTAAACTATCAACAGATAAAAATAGAACCTCCAAGAAAGAAAACTACAATTATTCAGTGCACAAGATGTCAAACCTATAGACATAGCAAAGGCTACTGTACTAAACCGTTCCTACGCGTTAAATGTGGAGATGAACATCAAACTGCCGTCTGCACAAAATCTAAAAACAGTTCCGCCACTTGCGCGTTATGCCGAGGCCAGCACCCTGCAAACTATAAAGGTTGCCGGATTTATCAACAAATACAACTTAACAGAAGCAAAACAGTACCTCCTCCACCTGCACAAGCCATAAAAAATATGAACAAGCCAATATTTGAACAAAAAGCATATACTTCCAACTTAAACAATTTATCTTATGCTCAGGTTATATCACCCCACTTCATAAACAACCAAACCCAGAATACAAACACCAATGACATATCATCACAATGATTGTCCAAATTCGAAACAATGTTTAGTCAATTAAAGAACCAGAACAGCACGATGCTAACTCTACTAACCACGCTAGTAAACAAATTAAAATAATGGATACCCTACGCATTGGTCTGTGGAATGAAAACGGGCTAACCCAGCATCGTGTACTAGTCGAGCTATTTCTTAAACAGCAAAAAATTGATATCCTGTTAATTTCTGAAACCCATTTCACCGAATACAGTTACTTCAAAATACCTCACTATTCGACTTATTGTACCAACCATCCGGATAGTACTGCCCATACCGGCTCAGCTATCATCATTAGTAATCAGATATCATATCACGTAATGGAAGAGTTTTCTACTGAATTTATACAAGGCACCATCGTAAATCTCAAAGGCTTCAATGGCCCCCTAGTGATATACAGCCCACCCAGACATACAATAAGGCAACATCAATATGAAATGTTCTTTCAAAAGCTAGGAAATAAATTTATTGCTGGTGGGGGATTACAATGAAAAAGATCCATAATGTGGATCTAGAATTACTACTACTAAAGGCCGAGAACTAATCAAGGCGATGCAGGCAAACAACTATGGCCACTTAGCAACAGGTGAGCCCACATATTGGCCATCTGATTTAAACCATATGTCCTAGATACTATAAAGAAACCTGTTTTGATCTCTTCTCTGGCCATTCATCTATAATCGTCACAATGAGTACGTCGATCATTACTAAACAAAAGAGACCTTCACTTTACAATAAACACACAAACTGGGAAGCATTCAAAGAGTACTAATCAGTAATTTAATTATTCAGGTATCTCTAAAGACAGAAGACGAAATAGACACGACGGTTCAAAAATTAACGAACATCATACACTATGCAGCCTATTACTCTACACCATCTAGTGGTGATAACTCCGTCATCATCGATAACTATCCACTACACATCAAAAATAAGCTTGCGGGAAAAAGAAGAGCCAGAAATACTTGGCAACAAACTACACATTCAGCAGACAAAAACAAATTAAATAGGTTAATACGGGGACTAAAACAAGCACTACAGGATTGGAGAAATGAAACATTCGATGATTATGTCAGAAACCTTTCTCCCTACGCACATGGTGAGTCCACTTGGTGGAAGGCCACTAGCAGATTCAAATGCCCAAACAATCTTATTCCTCCGTTGCGTAAAAACAACGGCTCGTGGGCAAGATCAGACGATGAAAAGGCCGAATTATTTGCAAATCATCTATCAACCGTATTTCAACCTCATCCTATGGCTACTACATCTGCAGAAGAAAGTAAAATACTAAATTACCTACAGACTCCTTATCAACTAAGCCCACCTATTAAACCATTCTCGCCCTCAGAAATAAAAAATGTAATCAAAAATCTAAAAAATGCCAAAGCACCCGGATATGATCTCATTACCGCTAAAGTCGTGAAAGAGCTACCCCACAAGGCTATAATGGCTCTTACTCAAATATGTAATGAAGTCATAAGGCTTCAATATTTTCTTATACAATGGGAGTTTGGTCAAATATTTCTTTTTCCTAAACCGGACAAACCTGCACATGAAACCACATCATACAGACCAATAACTCTATTACCTATTCTATATAAAGTGCTAGAGAAACTAATACTGAAAAGAATGCTACCTATAATTGAAAAACAAGGACTAATTCCCCAACATCAGTTCGGGTTCCGACAACAACATTCCACCATAGAACAGGTACATAGGGTGGTTGACGTTATAAAACAGGATTTCGAAGAAAAAAGGTACTGTGTAGGCGTTCTTCTAGATGTCAGTCAAGCATTTGATAGAGTTTGGTATCCCGGTCTACTCTACAAAATTAAACAATCTCTGCCTCACCAATATTACCATCTCATTAAATCCTACTTAAGTGAAAGATACTATCAGGTCAAACACGCAGAAAGCCTGTCTAACCTCCACATTATTGAAGATGGTGTCCCCCAGAGCAGCGTCATGGGACCTGTGCTATATCTAATCTTCACAGCTGACCTTCCTCAAAAAGAACAAGTTGTTACTGCCACGTATGCGAATGATATTGATCTATTAGTATCTGACACCGATCCTGCGCAAGCATCGTCTATTATACTTCAAAGCTACCTCAACAATTTTCAAGAATAGCTAAACAAATGGCGCATTTGTTGCATAAATGCAACAAAATCGACAGCCATAACATTTACGACAAAACACGGTATCACGCCTCCGCTCTACCTGAAAGGCGCTCAAATACCAACCAAGGACGAAGTGAGATATCTTGGCATACATTTGGATAAGCGGCTCACATGGAAAGTTCACATCACTAAGAAGAGAAAAGAATTAGATCTCAAAATTAAAAAAAATGAATTGGCTCCTATGATCTAAATTATCAATAAACAAAAAGTGTTAGTGTATAAAACAGTGATAATTCCAGTGTGGGCTTACGGGATTCAACTGAGGGCATGCTCAAAACCCTCAAATATTGCAATCTTACAGAGATTTCAAAATAAAACTCTTCGCACTATAGCCAATGCGGAATGGTTCATCTCAAACATTACTCTGCACAACGACCAAAGACAGCATGGATTAGAGATGAAATCGATAGATATAAAACTAACTATGTTACCAGAATTCATTCTCACCCAAATGTGCTAGCACTCAACCTATTAGATAACACAAATGTAATTAGAAGATTAAATAGATGTAAGATTTTAGACTAAGATAACTAGCATTAAGCAGCATGCGGGGCCCGGCGCTGGGCGGTTTCCCCCTACATGTCATGTATAGTCTTAGATCACATTTGCTTGTTAGCTCCTAGGCTATTTGTAAATCGGCAATAATGTTAATAAAAAATACTCACAGATCTTGTTTGGACTTAAACAAGTTCTTAATATTTTTACAAAAAGCTTAGAGTTTTTATATTTCTCCCATTTCAAGCACGCTTAATTTATTATACTTCTGCCAACAAATTCAATTTCCTAAAAGTTAGAAATAACTGTCACACTCTTCTAATAACATGTCATATAAGTTAGGAGATAGTATTTTACTTCTGATATTTATTACATGTTGCAAATAAATGTATTGTTTTATGCAGACATTTTAAATTATTTGAAGACTTACTACTAAAGCCACCTATAATAAAGCTAAATAATTATAACAATTTAAAAATTTGACTTGGATTTCTAGAAGAGCATCAGTTAAAGTTCCATCACTTGAAGAACGTTTTAAGTGGTTTTAATATTTATATTAAATTTTCGTAAATGAGGAAACTACAATTTTAACATAAAACGTAAACAACAAAAATTTAAATTCTAGTTTGTTATGTAAAGCCATTTTACAGCTTGAAAGATAAGGAAATTTAATAATTTAATTTTAATAACATAAGACAATTATTCATAACATACCGTTTAACTTTATCGATAAAAAGCTTACGGACATGTAGTTTAATAGTAATTGCAGCTCAATAACGATAAAAATGATACAAATAAATAATAAAATTACATGTTGAAGAGTGTACAGCACAAGGAAGAGTAAATGTAAAGGGATCAGCAAATATACAAAATCAATGTTATATAACTGAAACCTTAACATATCAAAAAAGGACAGACGGATGTATCATCGGTAATAATTATATCAAACAGCAACAAAAGTTTCGGTAATAGTTAAGAGATTAGAATTATAAAAACAAATTTAAGCTATTATAACTAACAATTTTATACAATGAGAAAAAAATTAAAAACAAAACAAGAAATAGTGGGTACATATGTCACAATTTAAAGATCAAATGTGGTAAACAAAAGCTAAAAATAACAAAGTATAAATTTTGAACTATATCGCTCTTAAATTAGCTAACAACTACGAAATAGAATAAATAGAAAAATAAAAGATGAGATTAGCGAATATGATCAAAGAAGAAAGATACAAAACCAGTGATTTAATGGTAACTATTAAGAATGCATGTAGAATTTCAATAAATATTGTACAACCAAATATAAGGCCCCCAGTTTTCAGAACTGCTAGAAGCACCGGTCACGGCAGCTGTCGAAATGCCAAAAGGAGAGAGTACTAAGAACCACTTGGATAGGAACTTACAATATAAGATCCTTCGTGGATAATGATAAGCTATATGTACTGTAAAACGAATTAGAGAAAATCAAGTACTATGTTATAGACTGAGTGAATTAGAAGAAAAAATAAAGAATATATTATCTTAAAAACGGGAAATCATTTTATTTACAAATGAGAAACTTATAGTGGTGTGGTTTTATGATTAATAAATGTATTTTCCCATACATCGAATCATTCAAAGCTCTATCGGACAGAACAGCATATATCAGTTTGATAATTAATAAAAAAACAAACAAAAATAATGCAAGTTTATGCCCCCACTAGTACACATACAAATGAAGAAATAGAACTATTTTATGAGAAACTGAAAAATGCAATCCACAACCAACCTACTACGTTTAAAATCACAATGGGCGACTTTAATGCGAACGTCAATATAAAACAAAAAGAATGTGAAACGAAAAAAGAAGATCACGGCTTTGGCCATCAAAACGAACTAAAAGAAGTACTAACAAACTTTATAAATAAATTTAGATTACACATGATAAACTCATTTTCTAAAAAGAGTAAAAATTGAAAATGTACATGGATCACTCCAACAAAACCACAAAAATTAAATCGACTACATCTTCAATGACTATAACATGTTGTGCAAGATGTGACAATACTAAATAATTTTGATACTAGAAGTGACCAAAGAATGGTCAGATCAAAGGTAATAATAGACGAGAAATTAGAGAAACAAAAACTACATTCTAAAAAGAACATACGAATAACATATGAGACGTTAAAAGAAATAGGTAACTATTTTAAAACAACCATAGAAAGAAAACAAAAACGCAACAAATAAACGGGGAATCCCCAATAGATATTGATTAACTCAACAAAAAAGTAACATTTATAATAACGGACAGTATAAAAGAATTAACTAAAGAGATAAATAAATCTTAGAAATCTAAAATAGTTGAGGACATTAAGAATTTAATAGAAAAAGAAAAATCACTATACAAATAACATAATAAAAAACAAGTGAGTACGTGGAAATTAATAAAATAATACGAAGAATAATACTGCAAGATAAGATTCCTTATAAAAAAGTGTTTGAAGAATGTCTGAATTAAAACCCAGTCATTTTACCGGTTTTCGATTTAAAAATTAAAAACGAAAATGACATTTTTTAATTTTTTCGCGATATTTCGAAAATTATCAATAATAAATCAAATCCATTTTCCAGATTTCCAGATTCTTGATAAGCATTAAAATACGCAACTTTGTCCTAATTTAACCAACCCTGTAACTCTCAAGGTAACCGAGATCCCCATGCTGAGGCTCGAAAATCGAGCACCCGGTATATAAATAACGAAGGGGATTATAAAAAACAGGGAAAAAATATTAAAGACCGTTGAGAAATACTATACCGACTTATATAAATCCAAAGTAAAAGAATATATAAACGAACAAAATAACCGAGCACGATGAATAAGAAATGTGGGATCAAAAAAACTACCAGAAATTAGCAGAGAAGAAGTAGAAAAAGCTTTGAAGGGCTTGAAGAGAAACAAAGCACCTGGACAAAATCACCACAGATATGATAAACGAAGGGAGTGACACTGTAATAACAATAATAAAACTATTAAACGAATATCTCTAACAAGGTAAGAATCCAAATGCATGGAATAACGCTAAAGTTATCCCATTACTTAAAAAATGAGACGGAAAGAAACTAAACAATTACCGACCTGTAAGCCTTTTGCTACATCTGTATAAACTGTTAAGTAAAATAATAACTAATGGATTAGCTCATAAACTTGACGCAAGTCAACCCACCGAACAGACAGGATTTAAGAAAGGATACTCTACAGCTGACCAGCTTAACCAGCTTAACAGTCAAATTACAAATAGAAAAAGCAATTCGATTATGAAAAGGCCTTCGATACATTCGAAACATGGGCCATACAATTGGCATTAAAACATTACAAAATCGATGTCAGATACGATAAACTATTGCAAGAAATAGCAAATAAACCAACCAAATACCGTTAAGAAAAAGCGTTAGGCAACCTATCACCAAAATTATTTACACTAACCTTGGAAGATGTATTTAAAAGATTAGAACTTTCAGAAATAGGTATCAACACCAGCGGAAAATACTTTAATAACCTTAGGTATGCAAGTGATATAGTAGTAATATCGAAAACTAAAGAAAAACTGCAGCAAATTATGACAGAATTAAAGAAAAAATTAAAAAAGATAGGATTAAAGATGAACTTAGACAAGTCCAAAGTAATGTTTAAAGAGGGTGGTAGCACATATCTAGAAAACAAAAAAAAATAGACATAGTGGAAGAATACAGCTTCTTAGGACAAAAAATGTATTAGCAAAAGAAAATCAAACTATAGAAATAAAAAGAAGGGTGAACCTGACATGGACGGCAGTTGGATAGTAAACTTTATAATATAAAATAAAAAGATTCCCATAGATTTAGATGCGAAAGTGTTCAATATATGCATTTTACATGTGATGTGCTATTGAGCGGAAAATTGGGCAATAACGCAACGCAATATAAACATCTTAAGAACCGCACAACAGACAATAGAAAGAATAATCCTGGGAATAATATTAAAAGATAGAAAATTTAATAACCGGATAAGACAAGCAACCCAATAACAAATGTGGCAGAAAAGACTGCAAAACTAAAATGGACATATGCAGGTCACGTGGTAAGAAGCGATTCAGATAGGCGGCACAAAGCTATATTAACATGAAGATCTTATACTTTTTAAAAGACCTAGGGGTAGTCGACCGCAAATTAACAGCAGGCTTTAAATAGATTCAACAAGCAAGCAACCGAGAGCAAGAGAGAGAGATTTAAGAGACGTATGTTTAAAAATGGCCTTAAAGTGCTATGGAAAAAGAAGAAGAATATTGAAAATGCAAAGTAAATGCGTGCAGAAGAAAATTATAAAAATTAATAGAAGCATTTTAGTAACACAAGGTTGCTATATTAGAAATTAAAAAAAAATTAAAACTGCATTATTACTAAAAGAACAGGCCAAATTTATAAAATGAGATAAATTAGGATAAAGTTAAAATAATAGCAAAAACAAAATGATGGAGGGTATTTTAAAAGAATAAGTAAAATAACGGATAAAAAGCCCGGTCATCAATATTTGATGATTAATCTAAAACAGGACCAATGGCATAGCAAAAAGGCAAACACAGAGAAAGTACTAAAAACAAACATTAATCGATGACAATAAAGATAGTTAAAAGGACAAACGTAGAAGAACGATATATAGGAACGACGAATACACGAAAGTGTGTCAGGCGAGAGAAAATATAATCAAATAACCGAAATTTGAGTACAAGAATAAATATGCAATAGAACTAAACGAAATAGAGGAGTAGAAACAGATGACGATAGAAATGAAAAATAGTCTAATTGAGGAAATTAGAAATTTAAAAGAAGACTTCAAGAGGGGATTAAAAATAAGGAAAAATAAAAAACAAACAAATACACACACCAGAAAATATAATAAAAAAATAATAGTGATATAAATAAAGAAATAATGTACTAATAAGGAAGATAAAAGGCAACTAATTAGTTAACGGATTAGAACAATTCATCGGTCATAAACTGAGATGAAAATGAAAACCAGCTACACAATACAAGAAAGAAACGACAAACAAATTATACTAACAGACACAGAAACATAAAGAATGCAAAAACTAACAATTAAAAAAGGAAGTAAAGAGGAGGAAAACATAGATTAAAAATGGTTTAACGGTAGGCAGAAAAAAAACCTCCAGGAAACAACCAAAATTGTAAACAATAACCTAAACATTAAGATTATAATTTATAATTTGTAATCTATTATATATAACCTAACCCTTATATATATACAATAAATAATAAATAATATATATATATATATATATATATATATATATATATATAAAAGATATATTTTTAAATTCTAACCATGCGGCTTTATCATTGCTGCAGCTACATATATTTACATATAACAAACAGTATCTACTTACATGTAATATAACCTAATAAGAACATCATTTGGTATTATATAAGATTTTTGTATATCACCTACACCTCATAATTTTTACAACTGACATCATATGACGTACAATATTATGTATTGTTCCTGTTAACAATTTAACTAACTTTTAAATAATATCTGACTATGAAATTTTCTCGTTATATCTACGGATAACATAGTAGCAAAAATACACGCACTCCACTTAGTTTTGGCGTCATTTTACACCAGTTTTATGTAACCAAATACTAAATGTAATTTTATGTTTTTTACGTTTATTGTGTTTATTTCAAAACGTAGGCACTCTTTTAAAGATGCGCTGGCTTATTTGAATAAAACAAAAATACACACAGATGTACATTTGTGCTATAGAGTGTATCAGTTTTATTTGATTTTTCTGCAACAGTAGTTTTAGATTAAAAAATAAATAAGAAAATAACACGTACATACAAGATCGTGATCGCAAGCTTCTAAGAACAACATGAGTATATGCAAACGAAATTTGCTTTGTCAAAATACTTCAAACACAACTTCAAGGACTACAATATATGTAATATGTAAATTAGATAGATAAAAATATTTTAAACAAGAACGAAGTAACTTGCAGAATTTTATATTGCGAGAGTATTTGAAAAGTCTCACTTTTCTTGATAACTTTATTAATCAATAAGGAATAAATACAAACCATAAGCTTAAAATGTTACCTATCAAAGAGTACCATTTTTCTGCGAAATTGCTATCCCAGTTTACACACACACACGAAAACCTAAGAGAAAATCCCCGGCTCAGCAATATTTTCTTACCTTTCTTTTTTCGCTATTTAATAAATTTAAAACCACAAAAAGAAGTAATTGCTCTCAAGTAAACATAAATATCCGTGTGGGGTGCTAGTCCTCCATCGGGCGATTCACCAGATGGCGGATAGGGAAAAGCCCACCATATATAGCGGGTACCACGGAAATAAAATACCCGAGGCGGACAAAAAAATAGCAGCCAAATGGCCGCCGGGATAAGAGGCTTCCTATAACCTGCCAACATTGTATATAGACATATACAATAGAGTGGACAAGCAGATACAGATAGGAAACTTTCTTGTTCTTGGTGTGAAAATTGCAACAAAAGGCGGATGAACCAAGAAATAGGTTAACGGTAGGGAAAACGGCAGTAAAGATCCTTATGCATATCCCTACTATATGAAAATGGCTAGTTTTAATACAAAAAATTCCGGAGTTTCAATTCCCCCAATCGGGTCTGCTGGGGAAAATGCATTGAAAGAAGCTGACAAGTATAAATAACATCCGAAAGTAAAATACCTATTACGATATTCACGTGGAAAGTAAAAACAATGGCTCAATCAGGAAAAATACACAATGCAATAGAAGAAATAAAAAAAGTAAATATCAAACTTATGGGGATAAGCAAAATAAGACGGTCAGACTTAGAACAATTAAACATTAATATTATAGGTTTACTACTCGGGAACAACCAACAGAGAATATCAGCATGGAGTTGGAGTGATTGTAGGAAGAAACATTTTAAGATATGTAACCAGATTTGTGCCTATATCGAAGAAAATATTATTACTCCAAATATCAAGTAGCCCCGTCCCAGTAAACGTCATCCAAATATATACCTCGACTACTGATTCTACTGACGAGGAAGTAGAACAGTTTTACTCACAGACATCAGAAATATCGAATAAAGTCCCCCGACACAATCTTACAATAATAATGAGAGACTTCAATGCGAAAGATGGCAAAGGACGAAATAAAGAACATATTGGAGCACTTGAGCTAGGCGAAAGATATAAAAATGGAGAAGTACTAAGTGTCTTTGCAGCAGAACATAACACTGTAGTACGAAACACCTTCTTTGAAGTCCCACCAAGAAGGCTGTACACCTGGAGATCACCGGAAGACCCCTCAGACACAATTGTTAGAAATCAAATAAACTACATCCTTGTAAATCAAAGATATAGAAACATATTTACGTCTACAAAAACTTAACCTGGAGCAGATATACAATCTGACCATAACCCGATAGTAAAAAAAAATAAATGTTAAAAAAAATTAAAAAGAAGACGTGACAATCGAAAAATAAAAGAGCAAAATGTAAAAACACCAACAGAGCATGAGTTATCGAAAAAATTTATAACATCGGAAGATACCACTAACATAGAAGATGAAATAAAGCTATTAAACGATACAATGGAAGTAATTAAAAAAAAACGTTGAAGATGAAACAAACGAAACAAAATCGTCGATGACTAATGAAACCTTACAACTGATGGCAAGCAGGAGAAACTGTAAGAACGTAGATATCGAACAATATAATAGGATACAGAAAACTATAAGACAAAAGATGCGAGAAGCGATAGAAGATCACATCAGAGAAAATGTGAAGAGATAAAAGAAACGCGACAACTTATATGTACACCGAAAAATAAAGGAAGCCACCGGACAGTACAATACAAGAACAACAAACAAAATTATAAACAATAAATGATAGATAGTAATTGACAAAGAAGAAATCAAAAACATCTGGAAACTATATATTGAAAAACTCTGTTAAGATGAAAGACCAGAACCACCGGAAATAAAAACAGAAACTAGACCAAATATTTTAGCTACAGAAGCTTTTCACAATGTTCGATCATTTTAGTGCACAATTTTTTACCAAATTGGTATTTAATGGTATATCTAGTGCAAATTTTGGCAAGCTTCAAATGTAAATTATCTGAAGTGTAAAAATCTAATATCTAGCTCTGTTGACTTATAATTGTCAGTTGTTTACAAAATTTTATTTACTGTGTTTGATTATGCTTACCTATATACTGATCGATAAATCTTTCCTATTATTACTGCTTCCGCAAGCTGTAATACGATTAGATTTTGATGAGCGAAGAAACACAGCACTCCCGATATTTATGATTATGTTGCGAATTTAATAGTATTGTTAAGTAATAAGGCTTTGAGGAATTGGTGCAGGAATTTCAGTAACAAAGGCACACATATATATTTAAGCAAAGTGAGAGGAAAGCTAAAATTCAATTATTGATAGTAAATTTCTTTGCAAATTTAATCAATTTGTACAAAGGAAGGTACATTTTAGAAATCTTATGTAAGTTTTCCTAAATCTTAAGAATTTCCCTAAACTTAAATTGGCCAAGAAACATTAAGATAGAACTTTCTTACACGGAAATAGTAAATGCATAGGAACCTAAAAGGTTTTCCGGGCGTCACACAAAGGTTTTCGGCGGCCGAAAAGTTCATTCTCCTTCTTCTAGATGAACGAGTTAAGCTAACTACGTAACCGAGGTAAGCTCAACATGGGTTATATTTCTATATGACTGTGTGGTTAGAAACAAGACAGCAGCTTATGAATACTAGGAAAAGACGAAGATGAATCTATAACGGCGTGGATCAAGTTGAACTTTAGGGGTGAGCTGTTTTTTTTTAATTTAAGGCACAAAAATGGGAGCAAAAACTGGTTCTGATTAGTTAATTAACTAGTCTAAAATAAAAGCTTTTTGCAGGTACACTTCAGCTTATATTAAGTAATGTCCCTATTATTTGATGCCCATGAATCTTGAAAAATAATTGGACTGGAAACTGTCTTAACCATTAGCGACACTTGCGAGTAGAGACCGCAACACCGACATTTACAGTAGCTAAATGTCATAAAATTATTTATCTTATTTTGCAGTACTCGTTTTACTTTTGAAGAGTGAAGACGTGTTGGATGCCGCTCTAGCAGTAATATCTAATACGAGATTGCGAGTACGTGTAAAACGCGAAGTGAAGTGTGATAAGGATCCTGGCGAGAAAGTGCAACTGCCTGAAAATGTGATTGTACTCTGCTCGGTAAGATAACAAGCTAATCATTTTGCAGCAGTGCAAATATGCACACAGCAACAGAATGAATAATCTCCCGCTAATACAACGACCTCCAACACCAGCTGAGGCTTTATTATCTCAGCAAAACCAGATTCTTGTACAAGAGAATCAATTAAAAACTCAAAATGAGCTTAATTTATGGAATGCTTGGCAACAATCCTCGCAACCATCGAAACTCTACAGGATAATATCAACCAGCTAATGCAAAGGGTAAAAAGCCTCGAGAACCCAGTGGCGGCACCCAAAGCAGAGCAAGTAACTGATGAAAAGTCGAATATCACACCGACGAAGAAGAATTAGCCAGAGAAACAAACTGGATAGTTCAGAAATCAAGACATAAAAACGGAAAGCAATTGCGTCCCCGGAGATCTCTACAGCAGCAATCAACAACCGCTAAACAATCAGACAATAAGTCGAAAGAGAAGAAAACACCCTACCTCCACCAATAAATCTGGTGAATATAAAAGAATACGAAACTGTACATGACATATTGCAAGCAGCAAAGGTTAGTTATAGAGTAACCGCTATGAATAATGATGTATTTAAGATCAACGTCTCAGATGAAACGCAATACCGTAGTCTGATCTCAACTCTACGCAATTACGATGTCGAATATTACACCTATGAAGACAAACAAAACCGACCCATAAAAGTTATGGCCAGAGGTATACACCGACGTGTTCAATAAAAATGATCACAGAAGACTTAAAAGAAAGAGGATTTAAAATCGTAAATGTTACTAACATTATGAAAAAACGAAAACAGAGAATGGCATCATCACTAAGCCACTGCCTCTATACATGTTAGATTTTGACAAATCAGAAGATATTAAAGATATTCACAAAATTAGTATGATTGCAGGATTGAGGGTAAAATTGAACCTCTACGTAAGAAAACAACCCTTATCCGCAATGCAAAAAGTGCCAGGCGTATGGACACACCCAATCCTTCTGCCACAAAGAGGCAAGGTGCTAAAGTGTGCAGGACCTCACGCTACTAAGGACTGCAAGTTAACTAAACCTGCAAAAGCTAAATGCGTCAATTGTGGAGAAGCTCACCCGGCAAACTATCGCGGGTGCGTAGTCGCAAAGGAACTTCAAAAACGTAGGAAAAACCCTACAAGAAAACAAACGAAACAACCGAAGAACAACTAATGCCCAAGAAACGGCACCAAAAAGAAAACGCTGCAAAATTTTCCAACCTTACCTAAGGCTATACGGCTGTGCAAAATAGCTCAGCAGGTACCAGATACGCACGAATGGCAAAAGGTAAAACTCAACAAGGCAAGATCGAAGAAGCTAATATGGATGTAATCAACAAAACATTGCAAGCAATTCTTGGAAAACTCGAAAAGCAAGAAGATTCCATAAAGTCTATCTTAACTAGAGTGACGAAACTAGAAAATAGCAATAGGGTCGCGCCCATAACTAGGAAATAAAATGGCTATGTCAATTAGAATAGCAGCATGGAATGCAAATGGGCTTCTCCAGCACGCCCATGAATTAGAACTATTCCTCTGGGATCAAAAATAGACATGCCTAATTTCTGAAACCCATTTTACTAAGGAAAACTACCTAAATATAAAAGGGTACAAACTATACCACACCCCATCCAGATAATACAGCAAGGGGTGGATCGGCGGTATTATTAAAAGATAACGTAAAACATTATAAAGAAGTAAACTACAACATTCGCGAAATACAAGCAACAGAGGTAAAAATCCTCACAAAGTCCAAGAATTATACAGTTGCTGCAATATACTGTCCACCAAGGTACGCACTAGAAAAAGATGACTTTATAAGGCTTTTCCAAGAGCTAGGAGATCATTTCCTATTAGTAGGTGACTTCAACGCCAAACATACCTACTGGGGATCCAGACTTGTCACTACTAAAGGAAAACAGCTATATGAAGCGATCAAGCAAGCTAAATGCGTATGTCATTTAACTGGCAAACCAACATACTGGCCGTCAGATCTTCATACTGAAAAGCGTATCTTCCAACTACATTGGTATTGAAGATAACTACAACATGTCATCAGACCAGTCCCCCATTATCCTGACACTAAGCGAAACAATAATCAATAAATCATCTTCACCATCACTAACAAACAAATGGACTGACTGGGATGGATTTAGAGCAGAAGTAGAACAGCGTATCAAACTAAATGTTCCACTAAGATCAACTGAGCAGCTAGATGAACAAGCAGAGCGGTTTGTAATCGACCTGCAGCAAGCCGCATGGAGCAATACCCCTGAGCCAAAAAGAAAAACAATTGGCGTGAACTACCCTAGGGACATCAGAGAACTTGTCTCAGCGAAACGAAAAGCACGGAAGAAATGGCAACAAACCAGAGCTTCGGCAGACAAACAACTGCTAAACCGGCTAAGCCAACAACTCAAAGAAGAGATCCGTTCTGTTAAGAATGAAACGTTCACTGAATTCCTAAAGGGACTAACAGACGATAAAGATACCGAATACTCTCTCTGGAAAGCCACAAGGAGATTAAAGCGGCCTCATAATCATAATCCACCCATTCGTAAAAATGATGGCGGATGGGCTAGAAAAGACGAGGAAAAAGCAGAAATATTTGCTGAACACTTAACGAATACATTCCAACCACATCCAGCTGATGAGAATGAGAACCTACCAGAGATAAACAACAGGAGGACAGAGCCATATTGCCAGTAACTCCAAAAGAAATTTACAATGAGATACAAAAGAATCTCAGTGCCAAAAAAGCCCCCGGCTATGACTTAATAAGTGGACAACTGCTGAAGGAACTACCAGAAAAGGGTATAATGAAGCTTACGCATCTATTCAATGCTGCGCTACGACTACAGTACGTACCGCTGCAGTGGAAAGTTGCGGAAGTTATTATGATCCCCAAACCAGGGAAGCCACCCAATGAGAAAACATCTTACCGCCCGATTTCACTACTACCAAACATATCCAAACTGTTCGAAAAACTGCTTCTGAAACGCCTCAAGCCAATTATTGAAGAAAAGCAGCTCATTCCAACTCACCAGTTTGGATTTCGGAACAAACATTCGACCATTGATCAAGTGCACCGAATCACTGATGTAATTGAAAGAACCCTAGAAGAAAAAGAAATATGCGCAGCGATATTTCTTGACGTAAGCTTTTGACAAAGTATGGCACGAGGGCCTCGAATACAAAATAACTAAAAATCTGCCTAGGCAGATGAGCCACATTCTGATATCATACATCTCTGGCCGACAGTTCAGAGTGAGATATGGCGAAGAATACTCCGAACTAAAAGCTATTGCCGCAGGTGTACCGCAAGGAAGCGTCCTTGGGCCAGTTCTATACTTGCTTTATACTAGTGACATCCCCATGAGTGATGGAGTGACGACAGCCACATTTGCTGACGACACTGCATTACTGGCCACAAGCAACGAAATAGAAGTAGCTACTAATAAACTACAATTAGCCGTCAACAACGTCACCAGGTGGACCAAGAAGTGGCGAATTAAACTAAACGAGGCGAAGTCTACCCATATAAACTTCACCAATAAAAGAATTGATTACTTGCCTGTAGTGATCAATCAGCAAACAATTCCTTACGCTAACACAGCTAAATACCTGGGTATGACACTAGATGCCAAGCTCAGGTGGAAAGCACATATAAAGAAAAACGCGAAGAACTTTGCATTAGATTCAGAAAAATGTGGTGGTTGCTTGGACGACATTCCGAGCTGTCTCTGCATAACAAACTATTGTTGTATAAACAAATTCTAAAACCAATTTGGACTTACGGTGTGCAGCTGTGGGATGCACAAAGAAATCTAATGTAAAATTATTCAAACCTTTCAAAACAAAGTACTGCGCAGCATCGTCAACGCTCCATGGTACATTAGAAATGAAGACATCCACAGGGACCTAAAAGTGCCTATGGTCAGTGAGGAAATTAAACGGTTTGCGAAAAAACACGAAACAAGACTACATGAACATGTGAATGTCGAAGTGCTACAATTACTCGACAACAGTGGACTTATACGTAGGCTAAAAAGGCAAAAACCTTTTGAACTAGTGTAAGTTAAGTTAAGTGAATTATGAGCAATTAAAACATGTGAACGAAGTGTTTTTAACATATGTGGAGTGCGCCAATGGGAGTATATCCACCAACTGCTAAGACTTACCTAGATTTAAGACTTTAAACTTGAATTTAAGTGAGAATTTATTAAGAACAAATTGCTAGATAATATTTACTAGTTGCAATGTATACGCTTAGTGCGTGTTAAATAAAAAAAATCTTATTTTGCAGTTAAATATTAATAGTAGACTGTTATAAAGCATTGTATTACTTACAATTTTGAATTAAAAAGTAAGCAACATGTCCGGATATAAATGTTCAGCTCGTCTGAAAATTAGAACGAAGATTTATTGCCGGGGTTCGTGACCTTAAAGGTTAAGTTAAAGATACTACTCGACATATTAACAACTCTAATTACTAAATTAACATAATGGTTTAATTATTAAAAATTGGAATATGGAACGCCTATGGCTTGTGCCAACATGCCAAAGAACTCCAATTCTTAAAAATGGCTAATTTTGACGTAATGCTTATATTAGAAACACATCTCACAAATCAAAGTCGCCTAAAAATATGGAATTACAATATCTACCACACCAAACATCCTAATGGAAACGCTCATGTTGACTACAATACTTACCAAACAGAACATCAAATATACAAAAATTCTCATTGAAATCGTGCTTAGAGCTCAGCTGTAACCATTCACCGATTATATTAACTAAATACTCGGTAAACCAAAAGATATGTCTTTTTATAGCAGAAAAACCGACTGGGACTTATTTCGTAGTATTCTAGGCAAACCTAAACCAAATCTATTCAAATGAAAGCCTGGTAGTCAACACATAACCAAGGCGAACTGCACATTAAATAAGTAATACTAATAAATGTTGAACATCTAATTCTTAAAAAAAGAAAGGCTAGAGCAAGGTGACAACTAACAAATTCTTATGACGACAAACGAAAACTAAATAAAATTACTAAGAAACTAAATCACATTTTTCAAAAACTCAAGAAAAAATCTGCTCAGAAATATTTAAGTAAACTTGACCTTACACAGGCTACGGATTACTCGCTGTGAGGGGCGACTAAAATATTTAAAAGGCCGCAGACTATAACAGTGCCTATAAAAGCTGCAGACGGCTAAAAAGTACTAAACAGAAAGCTAAGAATCTCATATAGGTATTTTATCGTATTACATTGAAACAACCCCTGAAAATAAAAACGGCATTCAACAAATGCTTGATGCGCGGTTTCAAATGTTCCTACCACTTAAGCATATTACCACTGAAAAAATTAAGACAATTCTGAACAAAAATTAAATAAATATAAAGAATGCTCTAAGGTTTGACCTAATCATAGACAAATTTATCGAAAAGATTTTTGTAAAATGTATTCAAGTCTTCAAGTATATTTTTAATGCAATTTTAAGAGAGAGATATTTCCCCTGCCAGTGGAAAGTGGTTCAAATTATAATAATGCCCAAACTTGGGAAAAGTCCTACAATTCTCCTGCTTCTTTTAACCAAAGTTACTGAAACGTTCTTGTTGAAACAACTACAACCGGTTCTAGACAAAAAAAACCTTAATTTCCAATTACCAGTTTCGTTTCGTAAAATGTACAAAACAACAGAGCAAGTGCACCAAATTATTAATTAAAAACAAGTTACGAATGACTTGAACACCAAGCGATGCTGCTCAGCAGTGTTTTTAGATACACAACAAGCTTTTGATAAAGTTTAGCATAAAGGTCTGAGCTATTAAATGAAATTTTATAACGTCCTAATGTCCTTCCTAACCGATAGAAAATTCTATGTAAAATACCATAATGCGTTTACTGATTCGAGAGAATGTTTTAGGACCGACTCTATCAGATTTGCACCGCAAACTTATCTATATCTAAAACAGCGCTCACAGTCACTTTTACGAATGATACTGTCATTTTAACGTCGCATACTAGCTTTGCCTCCGTTACACAAATACTGCATGTACATCTGAATGACTTAGAAATCTGGCTACAAAAATGAAAATTCAAAACCAATACCGACAAAACAGAATATGTCAACTTTACTCTGGGAAAAAGCAATTGCTCTCTAGTAACACTCAACGGCCAGCAAATACCTTAAGTAAATAAAACTAAATACGTTGGTCTTTATCTAGATAAAAGAATCACATGGAGGACATACATATTTAGCAAAGGCAAACAACTCGGGTTTAAATTCAGAACAATGTATTGAACGCTCGGAAAACATTCTCCAATGACGCTGGAAAGTAAACTGCTCATATACTATGTTGAAACCGATCTAGGGGACCAGAACCAGTAACTGCAATTTGAAAACCCTCCAAAGATTCCAAAACAAAGTGTTCCAAGTTATAGTTGACGCTTCATGGTATATACGAAATGTACTAATTTACAGTTCCGTTAGTGCGTGACAAAATTAAAAGATTCAGTTCGACTCATAGTGCTAAACCCCAAGTGCACCTTAACGATCTGGCAACCACGCTGTTAGACGACGAAGATGAAGTCAGACGACTAAAAAGATTCAAACCAGCGGATTTCCACAACAGATTCACCTAATAAAACTTTACTATATTTCCTTTCAGTTATTACCTTCTATTTTGTAAATCTCTATAGAAATTCTTCATTGGAAAGCTCTCTGCATATCACAGGGTTGCGTTCATTTAAATCACCAAATTTTTATATCAAATAATTGTTACCCTTGCCAAAACTAAATTATATGTTTAATTGGAGTTAATAAAAAAAGTTCTTGAACAAGTGTAAGACAAATATTTCTTCAAAAATAAGAATTCTTTTTAGATACGTATACTGTCTTTAAATATAGTTGTAGATATGAAACCAAAATTATTACAAAAAATCATCTAGGTAATATATTTAAAGTGTAATAATAATAAGTACAACCAAAACTTAAAAACAAAATTAAGGTCTTTCCTTTTTGCAAAACTAGTCTTTATTAGATATTAGCTATCTGTGTAAAATACTATTTAATTCCATCGAGTACCAGTTTCAGAAAAAATGCCTAATATGCACTTTTACTACTTAGGCGCGCTTCGGGTGTTTTTTTAATTTTCTAGCACCACCATCGCGTGGGCTGTTGCTCCGAGGGTTTTTTATATAGTACGATAACAATGACAGTTTCAGGAGAGAAAAATTTCTTTGTTTAAATTTATTGTTAAGAATCTTTATGACAGGCGGTATTATTCAGACCAGAAAAACCCGTTTCGTTTTGAATACTAAAAATTTCTTGGAAGATACTTCTAAATAAATTCTTTGCTTATGTAATATTTTTAACTTATTATTATGAGAATACATTAAAAATGTATCTTATTTGTTTAGTGTTTTTAATTTATTTATGTTTATTTTTAAAATTTATCAAAATTCACATGCATAAAACGTTTGCAAGCTTTATATGTGGGTTCTATATTAAAATTTTAAATCTAAAAAGAAAAGTTCTAGGGATTATTTTCTTTAATATGAGATTAATAAAGTTAAGCCTAAGCGAAAACACCTCATTAGTTATAGAGCAACTACTGGACTTTTAAGATCCACGTTCCTGCTAAGCATTGCGGTGTATGCAAGGGTTAAATGAATGTATGGACGTTTGCGAAGTTTGAAAAAAGTAAGAAAAAACAATTTAGGTCTTGTCGTAAAAACAAAAAGGGTTTCAGCTATATTTGGATGATGTGTTTCGATATTGCTTTTGCAGATTAAAAGCATAAATGAAAATCCTAAAGTTGCTCAAAATTCATGCTTGGTGTTGATGGAAAATTAAGCTCTAAGAAAAGTTGGATTGGGACAAAAAACTCAAAGAATTGCAAAATATATTAAGAAAGTTCGAAAACCAGGTTTTTATTGATTTTTAAGGCTGTGTAAAATATTTTTTAAAGAGTGGAAGACACTGACAAGAATCAGATGTTAATACTCAGAAGCAAACAATTTATATAAAGTAATAATAATAATAAAATAAGACTAGAAATAGTTTTCTTGTATGAAAAACATAATATGAATAATAAATAAAACACATAATAGAATTTGATTACTATTAGTGTAAGGTACAGACTTACCAGTATAAAATCGATGTTAAAAATTAACCCGACAAAGACACGTGTCTCCATATTGTTGAAACCACATTTCACTCAAGTGCAAATTATTGGTTTCGTTGCAAAAAAAAGTTGTTTGGTATATTCTGATAGCGTAAACTATTGACAGCAACAGCGTAGCCAGCTTCGTCCTCAAAACAAAAATACGGATCAATGATTACTCCAGTCCACAATAGACACCAAATAGTACATTGGTTTTTCGTAAATAGTACTTGGATTTTTATTACCTCGGTTGCGACAATATTTACGATTCACAAAACCATTCAAAAGATCGCTTAAAATGAGTTTTTTTTTGCAAAAATTAGCAACAACTGCTCTGTCTCCTAAAACCCGATCCACAAATCTACGGCATTTCTGATGGTATGTAGGTAGACTCTGCGGTGTACTTAGATACAAACTGTAGAAACAAAAACCTTCAACGGTTACAGAACGCAAACAGTCCACAATTCAAATCCGAAAGTTACATTTGTATTACTCTATATAAAGTTTTTTGTGCAATTCTAATATTTTTGAAGTCATTGGTAGTCTATGTCATTTCAGTTACCGCAATTCGAATTACTTTCGAGGTAAAATAGAATTTAATATTGTCTTCCCAACTCATCTCTGTAAACAAAAATATTTTTAGCCAAAAAATAAAAAGCTATGTATTTTAACATGTAATTTATGTAGTTTAACAATAACTACTTTTTGGTACTTTAGTAATTTTATCTTAGTTCTGAAGAAAAGTAAGCAATAGTTTATTCTGTATGTAAAAAAATCTTAACTTAAAAATTATGTAATAGAACTTCTATGAAAAAATAGAAAATATACAAAACAATATTAGAATATAACATACTGCTTCTTCTTTCGTGTACCATGTCCGGTCTGCCTGAAATTGGCGATTACTATAGCAAGGGCTATACGCGTTAGTTCTCCTATAGATCTCAAATTAGTCTATTAACGAATATTACATAAGCAGACTTGCTATCTTTGTCCGACTCCCCGACGACTATCTATTTTGCCTTCAGTTATGAGTTGCAGTAGTATTTTTCTCCTCTAAGGATGTGACCTTGTATTATATTTTACGGTATTTGATAGTTAGTAGTGGCCTATCGACTTTAGCTCTTCTAAGCACTTTTGTGTTGGACACGTGATCTACCCAGGATATACGCATTATTCTTCTATGTACCCATATTTCAAAAGCTTCTAAGTGGTTTGTATTAACTTTTATAACCCATGACTCATTCTTCGTCTTAACTTGAAAACGACATTACAGAAGAAGGCTTTCAGTTTATTGAATGCATTTTGTGTCATCTCTATTTGGAATATCGGGGTCTCGTGTTTCGGTAGTTATCCTTTTACGATATTTAAATTTACACATCCGATTGAGACATCATTAACCTCTAGTTTAACATTATTATGCTCTCCACGGCTAAAAAACTTAAACATGTTTTTTTTTGGTAATAATAGAGTAGATAATACTAGTTCTCTTGACTCTTTTCAGTAATGATTGTGATATTAGCGATCCTTGTTATAAGTAAACCTTTTATTTTTTATTACTCACATATTCGTAGAGTCAGATATCTTATTAAGGTTGAAAGGCCAATAGATAAACTGATGTGTTGATAACTGGTATAGGTTATTATATTTTATAATATTTAGCAACTCTCTTTCGTTGGTAGTAGTGAGTTAAAATACTCAGTTCGTGGTCTTCGCATTATAATCCCCTTCAGTTAGAAATCGGTTTTATGGTGTTTTGAAATATTTATTATAATTTTTGTATTTATTGTTATATCGAAGTTAACAGTATATTGCTAATATGATTGTTTCTCCTAGATTATTTAGAAGAGTTACATTAGTGGTTTGAATGTTGTTTTACCTATATCCCTATTTTGTAGTCTTCGATATTTTGCCTAATAATCTAAAAATGATATGACTGATTGGTGCGAAATATGTTATAATAAGATATTGTCAAGCAGCTTCTGCTTATAAAGTGAGATCCTGATACTGAGGGGATGTCTATATCATAGGTTTTTATAAATAAATTTACTTCCTTGCATGCTGAGGCAGGCCATTAGCATTCCATACCGTTAATTTTAATAGTTAGATTATTATTTGTTTTATTAACGATCTGTGTTTATAAAATTTATAAGTGTCTTCATTTAATTCACAAGGTTCTTCATCATCTATTTTAGTTTGTTTAAGTCATTTGTAGGTTGTTGGAATTTGTTGCATTCTAATTTATCCTTGTTATTTGTGTCCATATACTACTTCTGATTAGTTTATGTCTCTAGTTGCCTTAATGATGTATAAATTTGTAATTTTATGGATAGTTTTTATCACTCTTTGCATACTTAATACTCGCACCTTTTGGTTTTTTTGGACATTTGCTCGTTAAGTGTTCAGTAATGCACTTAGCACATGCTGGATTATTTTTACAATAATTCTTCCAATGCCCCTATTTTTGGAATCGCATAGATTGGAGTATTTATCTTGTAGCGTATAGTCCTGCAAACCGTACTTTGGTAATTAAAAATGAATCTATATATATATATATCTTTATTATTATTGTTTAGTACTAAGTTAATGGTAAGGTAAGGTAAGGCTATTTTTGTCACTCATTGATTTATATACAAAATGTTTGTGGTAATTGGCTCTTCTTTGATGAATGCAAAATTTTAAGCACAACTTAAATGCTTTTTTCTTGATGGGGCTTGTAAATATAAAATTTTGTTTCTTTTTTTTCTATCGCTTTAAATATTTTGGAAAATATTGTACCTTCTAAAAGTAGTATTGAGACTTGTTGTATAAAGATTTTAATGTTTATTTAACTTTAGCTAATTTATCAAATATAGAGCGTAATAACTTAATTTTATCTACATCTAAAAAATTAGTGTCACTCATATGCACTTCTGAAAATGTGAAGTTTTTCTTGGTTATTTCAAGACAGTATGGAAGTTGTTATTGGTGGAATATTTAATGTTGTATATTGTTGGATTTTGTAAATCTGCTTGTCTTGGTATTGCAAAGGATAGGTGTTACTTGGCATTTCAAAATAAGTTGACGCGTTTGGATTTCGCAACATTGAATTACACCCTATGTAATTTGGCAACTGACACAAGTGCAAAGGAAAAAGTACTTGTTAATTGCATTAATTTTATTTGACATTTGTCGCGTTTATTTATTTTGTAATCGCCTTTTACAGTTTTATCTTGTCCGTAACAATAAACATATAAATTTATCTTACGAGTTATCAAGTTACACATTTCCCCGTACGCTTTTGATCGCGGGTTAGCACGTGCTCGCATTACCCTAGTGGCCGGACGCATCCAGGTCCGAGTTCTCCGAAACTCAAGCCAGAGCTAGTATAAAGGTACAAAAGCGTAATAAATATTAAACAATTCAAATTTTTGCAATAACATGTTTTTCGTTAATAGATTATTTTAAAATATTAAGAAAACGGAGAATGTTATTTGTGATAATTTACGGCGTAAAATATAATTTATTTTATAGATTTATTAATTGATTAAAATATATATAAATAATTAAAAAATCAGCTTTTTGATATGATTATTAATGCAACTAAAGATATACAGCGAATGTACCAAATAAAATAAAATTATAGCCACCGAAGAAATATCTATTTAATATTAAAAAAAAATTGTTAAAATTGCAAGAACGTGTCACCCTAATATAACTTATTAGTATAAAATGCACGCTGACACACATGTATGGCAAAAATAACTAACCAGTAGTTATACTGATCCTCATTACTCATAAGAACAAAATAAAAAGCTCACAATACGAAGAAGCTTTTATTAGTTACTTAGAAAAGCTCTAAGCTCAGTAAATCATAAAAAAATGTTATAATAATACGTTCGATCTTTTCGAATGTCACCCTTAAGCACCAATGGTATTTTTGAAAAGCATTGTCATATTATTTTTAAATTAAATATGGAAAACTAAACATTTTTCCTTTAATTGTTTTGTGTTTATTTTTGTTACTTGAATAATTAGGTGACAGAAATCTAGCAAAACCATCTATTGTGCAAAGTATTTGTTAAATAACATGACATAGTTTAGTATAATTTCAAAAATGAGAAATTTGACTTTCTTGTACAAGGTACGTCTAAGGCCTACAATTTTTTTCAGCACAAAGAGTAAGTAGAAAGATGCGGTTAATTAAAAAAAACCCAGGAAGTATTTATGGTATTGTAATATATATTACCGCTATTGCAGTAAGTGTTGTTTTGTATACTTAAAATGGCGACGTTTAATGTTCGAGAATAACGTGTAATCATCCGGTTTTTCTTCTTGCGTAATAAAACACCCATGGAAATTTACCACTGATTGAGTGAGATATGCGGTGAAGACGTTCGTTATGGATGCTAAAAATGTGATTTTGTGAGTGCGAAATTTTAAAGAAGCTTAAGAGTTGTGTGATAATGAACCAAAGAAGCCTCGGCCACAAACTAGCCGGACAAAAGATTAGGCGTGCCTGTAAACTTGGCATTTCCGTAGGATCTTCAATGTGGGTTCCACAAATGCTGACCGGCAAACACAAGGCTGCGCGGGTAGCAATATTTCAGAACATGTTGACACGTGAGGCCGCCATAAACTTCCGATCATGAAGAATACTCTCCGTAGCCACTTATTTTTCAAACGAGCTGTTGTTGAATCAGTGATTTTCCAGTAGACAAAACAAACTTTTAAAAACGACGTTGTGAAAAATGTATACGTCTAGATGGAGATTACGTTGGGAAGTAATACAAGTTTCAACTTTCTTGGGTAGGTACTAATTTAAAAAAAAATAGAGAATTTGAATAAATCTCGTATCATCAAAATAGACTCTTTATGTGAAGAATAATACTCCAACATTTGATTGTATAAATTTATTCCAGTGCTACAAAAACAGTGATTTGTCAAATCAAGTGTTTATTCCAAGGGAATAAACTTTAAAAATATTATTAAAAAAATCATTCAAAGAGCGAATACTTTCTCAAATTTAAATTTCAAATAAAATGGAAGAATGTCTGTATTGAAACATATGTTGTTTCTAATATAGTCCTTTACTGGTGAATTACAGAAATAGTCAGTTTATTAATAGTATAAGTCTGCGTAACTGTGTGATTCTCATGTAAAAAGCAAATAAAAATGATATTTGCTCGTTGTCTAATGATTTCCACAAAATAATTCTAAAATTAAATCTCAAATCCATGTCATTCTTTAGCATAAATTCTATGTAAATATTTCATTTCTCAAGGAAGTACTTCAAAGAACTCCTTATCGCCAAATGCAATACTTCTAAATACTTTAGGATTCTTAATCCACCGTTTACTCGAGTCTTTCGTTAGATTATATACATAAAGGATCATTAGAGCCGTTTTGTAATTTATTTGCCTCTTTCTCATCCTCCAAGCCTTCATAATTGCTTTATTTATTATTAGTGTTTAAAAAAGTGCTCATGACTACTACCAGAATATAGCAGTTAAATTAGATTTTTAATTTATAACATTTTTAGTTAAATTTGTCAGTAAAACTCTGAACACGTTATACGCCCTTATAACTAACAGTTCACAAAACGTGCCCTAGTAGTAGTAAAAGCTCAACTTAATATAACAGCTCAACTGCAAGGCCGATATGACCTGTATTAAAAAATGTTATAGTACGCTTTATTTACGTAGTAATAATTCTCATTGTCACTTTACTTAAATAATTACTGTAAAAAAAAGAGATTTTCTTATGACAAAAAATGTTACCAGAAATTATTGTAGTACAATTTAGCTGTTAGATTTAAAAATCTAATAAGTAGGTAGCTAAATCTTAATGTCATAGACCCTAGTCGTTATATACAAAAAGAGCCATGAGTTATAAGTGAACCAAAAATAAAAATTTCTTTTTAGAGAAGTATAACTTGTAGTACTTGTAACATTTTTTAAATGTTTTTCGATCAAGTTGTGTTACATAAACCAGAAGCTGTATACCAAAATTGTCAACAGTGTCTCATTTTATCCTTACTGATTTTGTGTTAGGTATAACATGAGATGAGTAAGGGAAAGTGGCTAGACTTTTAAAATTCACACGAGTCTTCTTGACCACTTGGTGGTACTGTATGCTTATTTCAGATAAGATACTAACATTTAGACTTTCACATTCATGCTTGTCTTGATCTCTTTGAGTGTCTGAAGGAGTACTAGAACCTTTGCCATCTTTAGATCGATGGTTTTCCAGAAAATTATTACAAACTGCTCGGAAATTTCATTTTGAAACAAAACATACTTAAACAAAACAAGATCCTAGTTCAAATATAATCGCTATTGTTGGCGGTCAGGTACAATGAAAGTACAATAGATTTCTTTACGAGTTTCTGTAATTGTCGTCTTTCGTCTTTTGATCTGTTTCCTTATGATAAGATATCGAGAGTGTTATTGTAAAAGAGATGAGTACGATTCATTGATATTTCATCTAACACATTTGGCTTTCACTTTCCTTCAATTGTCATTGTCTTCTTGTTTAGTCATATTTATAATTTTGTTAATTTGAAAAGAAATAGATTTTTAAAAAACTATCTACTGAATTTGGTAACACAATAGCGGTCTTGCAACTGTTGTCAATCCAATCCAACCCATCTTTTTAAAAATCTATCTACTGATGTTGCTTATGACTTGAAAAACTCACTAAAATCACAAATTTGTTAGGATCATTTTAATTAGCTATCACTGATTCTTGATAATTGGTTGGCGTGGCATCAAGTTCGCTTTCCTCAACTTTCTTCTCTTTATTATTTTTATCATTACTGTCTTTGCTATCGTTAGAGTTTTTTTTTTGTGGTAGAAGCACTAGACCTTGGTACAGTTCTGAAAGCCGTGGCATAATAATAATAATAATATATTTTATGTTTTAAAACATTTGATACTACAATTGCACAGAAGTAAGTCTGCGACGCAGTTGGATCGTTTGAACAGATTTGTGGTTCAGCCCAGACAACAAATCGAGTCAACTAATGTCGTCATTGAATAAATTTGTTAAAGCCACGTAGCAATTGCGACAAACTTCAGTAGGGCGCCAGTTCTTTGGCTCGTTTTTAATGAATATATGGGGCAAAACTCGTCAACTGCCCCAGGGTTACCGCACGCGACCGCGCGAGCGCCAAAGACGACGTTTTCATCTCGTGAAAGGACGAGATGAAAACGTCGTGTTTGGCGCTCGCGCGGTCACCTGCGGTAGCGCTGGGGCAGTTGACGCGTTTGGCCCCATATTTAGTTCAATGTTTTTGAAATAAAAGTGATATGCTTGGTAAAAAGTCTCTGAGCGAAGAAGCATGTTATAAGATGTTTTGCTTTGACCAGGTAAGATCTTTTTATGTCAACAAATTGACCACAGACTACACAAAATTTTGAATCATCATTAAGGTGAGATTGCTTTGCTTTTTTAGATTGTTGTGAGAAAGATACTGGTTTTGGTTTTTTGTAAACACAAGTAAAATACAATTTCTCTTTATTTCCATATTTCGCCTGCACAACTAAACACTTATTTAATTTATTTGTTCTACTTTGCGTTAAATTTTTAAATGTGCGGGTTGCAATATGATATTGCTTTTCAATTTGATTTTAAGAAATACTGACTTGATATATTTATTTAAATGATATCACTTTTAGTGTATTTGCAATGAAAAACAATAAATATATGTTATAAAATATAATTTATTATTTTACCTATCTTTAAGCATCACATATATATATATATATATATATATATATATATATATATATATATATATATATATATATATAGTATTTAATTTATAATCTTGCGTTTAGTAAAAAACACCATAGAATACGAGGTGCGTTTATGTTCTAAGGCCTCCAAATTCCGTTCTGAAAAAGTACCCATCCAAGAAAGTTGAAACTTCTGTTACTTTTCAACGTAATTTCCGCCTAGACCTCTACATATTTCATAATGTCGTTACCATGATTCTATCGTTGCTGAGAAGACTTCCTAGGGTTGTGCTTTGCGCACTGGAAAATCGCTAATGCAACAACCGCTCGATCAGCATTTTCAGGTCATCCTGCAAAATGAAATCCACAGATCCTACGGAGATGCCAAGTTTAAAGGCAATATCATGGACATCTAATTGACGGTGATTACACATTACTCTAAAATACTAAATTTTCCCTTTTTAAGTACACAAAAACATTCGCTGCAATGGCGGTAAATTAGAAATATTTCCCGCGTCTTTTAAAATAAACCGCATCTTTCTACTTACTCTTATTGCTAAGGAAAAATTAGAGACCTTATAACTTGAACATCAACCCATCCTATATACGGAGGACATTAGTTTTAGAGTATTTTTATACAAGCCACTCGTGCTCCTATGATTATTATGCGACTTTAAATCATAACTGAAGGAAATATAATTATATAGTCAAATTAATGCCCCATTTGACAAAGTTCCTATCAATGAACGCCCAGCACTGACTCAGTAGTTTCAGTGTTTGCGATTTCCACCCCCTAGCATTAATCTAGTGCAAGAACTAGTCGAAGCGAATAGATATCTACCTGATTGTAAGATTGCAAACAGCCTTTGGGTATACTGCATGAATTTGAATAGACGATTAATGTACCTCACGCTCCGTCAATTAACAACCGCCGGTGGCGTCCTATCGTTGCACCACAGTCTAGCTTGATTTTATAGTGACAAGAGATAAAAATCTATACTTTACGCCGTTATTAAGAGCAAAGAGTCGTGAAGAGAAACGTGAGGATTTGTTGCTCTTCGTTTATTGAAAATCGTTGAGCATTATTCACTTTGAGTTGTTATTAGTGTTACAACTGAGCTACAATACACGCAAACTTAGTGTGTTGCTAAAAAAATTGTAGAAATCTGCATTCTATAAGATCAAGTTCTGTTAGTATACAATAATGTTTAAACACAAGTTATTTAACCGGTTCGAAAAACTACTTGAATTTAGCCTAAAAATCCTAACAGGATATCACATTTGACAAACACGAAACTGTAAGCTCAGAAGTTTAAGAATAAAGTGGATAGTGGCTCATCAATTTTTTGGAATCAAAGTTGTTTAAGGCATGACTTAATAATTTACTCTAATGTTAACTAAAGGTTAATGAAGTTAAAGGGGTAGGTTTACTTTAAAATTGTTTAGCTTTAACAAAATTTAAAAATAAACACTGGCAAAAACGATATACTTTGCCAGCAACTCAATAATTGTACAAAGGCAATTCAGAAAGATACCTTCGTTTGTGTGTACGTTAAAAATAGGCGGCGACTGAAACTACCGTCCAGTGGTGCTGTACACAATAATTCAGTATGCAGTACATAGTGAAAAAAAGCTTATGTTGAAACAAAATAAACGCTGCTATAAAAAATCCCACATGTGAAGTGTGTGTAGTAATACGATTTCTGTGCGAAGAAAACTTTCAGCAGCTGCAGTTTGTCGCTGGCTGTGTGAAGGTATTGCACGTTTAAAGATAAATGCACTAAAGTTGGTCGTCTATCTGTAGTCAACGCTAAACTTCTGCAGGAAAATGACAAAAAGATCCGTTATACACATTAAATAATGGTTTCTGTTGCACCTCTATGACAAGAATATTGTGCTTCAAAATGTTATTATAGGATAGCTTATCTCTTAAGCGTGAGTATTTTTAGTAGAAAAATATGTAAGATATTATGGCAAGAGCCTCAATTTCCATAACAATTATGTCGTTGGTAAAGAAAAACAAATTTAAATATATAATTTTCATGTCACAAATAGTAAAATATAATTTTCCTGCGTCAGTCAATCAGTGGATTGAGTAGCTCGTTGACTGGCGTTGGCGGTCCCAACCCCGAATAAAAGAGGAGTGTTGGTGGAACAGGCTAGCAGCCTACACGCTGTAAAAAAGGTAGAAGCTCATAGAATCAGAACGAAGCCTCAGAATAAGAGTGATACTATGAAGAGGTAAATGACGCGAGAACGGAAAAACGAATATGAAGAAAAATTATCAGAGTCGGTGGTTATAAGATCTTGAAATAAAAAAAAGAAGAAATCATGTTAGAATCAGTAAGACACAAATTTTGTATTTGTTGTATATCTCAAACAAAAAGAAAATGGAAAGGCGTTATTTCATATGAACGATATAGCCTCGTATACAGTGGTGCAGAAAAAGACCAGCGCGGATATATAATAGCAACACTGACAACATGTCCTGCACTTCCGAGAGAATTGTATCAATATCACTGCGAATAAATGACAACTTAATACGTATTACAAGTGTATATGCACCGGAAGCTTCAAAACCCAAAAAAATAATTTTACGAAAAGATACAAGAGCATATCAATACAATCCCATATAATCGAGCCTACGTCCTTTATTGGAAAAGTTAATGCACAAATAGGACATGACATTTTACCAGGTATAAAATAAAGAAGCTATAAACAATAACTCAATTCTGCTTAATTAACAACAAATCAAAAATACTTATTTCAATCATAAAATGCAGTATAAATACACCTATCGACTATATAATATCAAACGAACATGTATATTCATCTCGTATCTTAAATGTCCGAGCATTAAATTTTAATGAAATTGACAGCGATCCTTAGCTAACATAAGGAAAAAATTGTTCAAACACTCAGAAGTTGAAATAAACCTAACCCATTTTTAAAGAATAAGTAAAAGAAACCGTTTGACTATCCATGCATACGAGGTCCTTACTAGAGACGATTGAAACACCATGTCTTTCAAAATGCTATATTAGAAACAGACAAGAGAGATAAGACTTCGAAAAAACTTGAAACAATATATGAAATACCTACAGAAAAGCACTAAGTACACAACAAATAAATAAGAATAAGAAACGTGTACATAAAACATCATGATTCTCTACGGAAGTAAAAGAATTAGCCACGAGAAAAAATAACTTATCTAAAATACAAACTGGAAT
This sequence comes from Sinelater perroti, assembly GCA_036346155.1. Classification (NCBI taxonomy): domain Eukaryota; kingdom Metazoa; phylum Arthropoda; class Insecta; order Coleoptera; family Elateridae; genus Sinelater; species Sinelater perroti. Next base: position 4,813,047 of record JARFIY010000276.1, read on the forward strand.
GGGCTTTATAAAGATAAAACAAGGTAGTCAGATTGGCAGTTGATTGTAAAATTCAAGATATTAAAGAAAATTTTTGGGAAAAGCTTACCACCGATTTAGAACGAGACTAGAACTGATTCAATCGACTCGAGCTATACGCCACATTCTGCGATAACACCACATTTTGTGTTTTATCCAAATGTTTTTTCTTAAGCGTCTAAGTTTCTACACCACAGAGTAAGATGGGAAATACGTACCAACGAAGCATCCGCATTCGAAGTGCAATGTTGATATTTTGGCTACAAAGTCGTTTCCTCAATTTACAAACGAGGATCTGGCTGTTTTTATTCGGGCTCTTATTTTCATTATTTGATCTCCTGTTTGTTCTAGCCAAGTTCTAAGATATTTATAGGTTTGTACTCTTTGTATGATGGTGTTTGCGATTCTTAAGTTTTGTTGATTCTGTGGGGATTTTGTAATTACCATCTGTTTAATCTTATTAAGATTTATTTTTAGTCCGTAATCATTAGAGCTGTCATTTAATTTTTCAAGCAGTTGTTGTAAGTCTATGAGGTTGTTTGTCATCAGAATTATGTCATCTGCGTATCTCACATCATTCACTGTTTCACAATTTATGACAATTATCGCTGATTCTTCATCCATAGCTTCTCTAAAGATGGCTTCGCTGTACATGTTAAATAGAAGTGGAGACAAAATACATCCCTGTCTTACTCCTCGAAGTATCTCAATGTCTTCAGTTGTTTCTGTTTTTACTTTTATATTAGCAGTCTGTTCCCAGTATAGGTTACTTATAATTCTCACATCTCTAATGTCGATGTCCTTCCCAAAGAGAAGTTGTTGTAATTTTCCATGTCTCACCTTATCGAATGTCATTTGGAAATCGCTGAAGCATGCTTACACATCTTGGTTCATGTCTAAGCAGCGTTGGGAAAGTATATTAACCGCAAAGAGAGCCTCCCTGGTTCCAAGGATCTGTCCGGAAACTAAATTGGGTATTGCTTAAATCTTCTTCCACTTTTATGTATATTATCTTGTGAATAATCTTTAAGAACAGTTTTAATGTATGACTCACGAGTGCAATTGTTCGATAGTCTTCGCATTCTTTTGCATTAGTTTTCTTGGGAATCAGTATCAACAACCGCATTACAAAAGTTAAAAAACAGGTAGTCGTCAGGTGAAAGTAATTTACCCATAAAATGTTGAAACATGGTGGCAAAAATTTAACTTTATTAAATTAATAGCACAGCGGCTGATAAACATCCGCATTCAATCTGATTTGGCAACCTGACACTTCTAGGAATCTAGCTAGTACGCACGTGCTTGTCCGAAATTCGAGAAGGTTCGATTACAACGCTTTTCAGGGGTTCGTGTCTGGTTTTGAATTTTGCCAAAAATACATAAATATTGTCCGGGAGGGACAGTGGGGGCATTCCGAATTTCGAGTTCAAAGTGACGTAAACAAGCGAATTTGTGCGAGAGCTATGTGAACATAAATAGTGTGCTGTTTACTTAAATAGTTAAATGTAGGTGTGTCTATATATATATATATATATATATATATATATATATATATATATATATATATATAGGTATGTATTTACAAAATAAAACTAAACTAATTCTTGACATAATATTTAAAACTAAAATTATTCTTGATTTCTATTCGTATGTACTAATCTGGTCCACTCCTTTTTGTTCTGTGCCATTACCTTCGCTTCTTGCCATGTTATTCCTTTCTGAAGAAGTTTTCCTTCTATTGTTCTTGTCCATGTTTTTCGTGGTCTTCCTCTTGTTCTACTAGTACCTACTTTCGATTCCCATATTTTCTTAACCTGTCTATCTTTGTCTATTCTAAGTAGATGTCCTAACCATTGTAGCTGTCGTGTTTCTATTTTTTTTCCAGTGGTTCTACTTTAAGTTTTTCTCGAATTATTTGATTTCGTATTTTATCTCTTCTGGTTACTCCTAGTACTTTCCTCAGATATTTCATTTCCATACTTTGTAGTTTACTTTCCTGTCTCTTCATTGTTATCCACGATTCCCCCCAAATGTCAATGTCGGTAGATAAATTGTTTTATATATGGTGAGTTTAGTGTATATATAAATAGCGTTAATGATCTGTGCAACCTATAAGTTGAATAAGTAAGTAGTTTTAAGTAAATTTTCACGTTTTTTTGACCGCATTAAAGAGCAGAAACGTTGCAGTATATCGAAAAAGTTAAAAATACTATGTAACAGGAAGAAAGGTGTTATAATATATATCAATATTTAAAAATTAATCTTGACACGACATTAAAATTGACAATAAAAATATTTACACTAAAATTAACAGATTATGGAAGAAAGACATTAACAATACAGCTTTAGGAGAGAGGGGGAGGATTAAATCGTGTAATGACGCATTATTCACGCTAAGGCATATAGCTGAAATGGCTCTAGGATATAATAAGTCAGTGTACTTATCTTTTGTTGACATAGAAAAAGCATTTAACAACATACTACTTCATTAAATTCTACTTATATTTGAAGAGAATAATGCACCAGATAATATAATTCTATTAATATAAAACCTATATACAAACAACACTAGTACCATAAGGATAAAGAACAAACTCACTAAAAGAATATCTTTTAATACAAACATCAGATAAGGCGTCTCATTAAGCGCACTGCTATTCAACTTAGTGATGAGTAAAATAATTTAAAAAACTACACATTTAAAGGAATATAAAATGACCGACAACCTAATTAAGACGGTTTGTTATACAGACGATCCACGGTTAGTCGCAGAGAGTGAGGATAATTTACAGAGATTGCTATTTCATTTTTCAGAAACATGCAACAAATATAATTTAAAAGTATTTACTTTAAAAAGTACAATGTCTTACAATTAGTAAGAAGCCCGTAAGGAACAAACTCAAATTCTCTGAGCAAATAATTGAACTGGTTAATAGCTTCAACTATTTGGGAGTGGAAATAACCAGCGCAAAAATACTAGGCAAACAAGTACAAAAACAAACAAACAAAGCGCTCAAAATTTCTGGATATTCGAATAATTGCATATTAAGAAATAAATACTTAAGAACATAAGCAAAAGTACGTTTTTATAAGGCGGCCGTGAGGCCAATACTAACATGCGCTGCTGAAACTCGCACAGATATAACAAAAATCCAACAAATGCTGGAAACGACAGAAATGAAAACGCTAAGAAAAATTACTGTACGAACTCTGCGAGTTATAATACGGAGTAATACGAAGCGAAGCTATACGAGAACAACGTAACATATAAAAAATATTAGATTGGGTTAGAAATTGAAGAGAAGAATGGAATTAACATATATACAGGATGGACGAAGCAAGACATGCAAGGATGGCTAGAAACAAAAGGCTACGAGGAAGGCGCTGCCTAAGCAGATCAAATAACGGTGGATAGACAATCTGGAATAGAACAAGCTGTAATCTTAAACAATAACAAAAAGAAAAATGAGATATAAAAATATTAATTAATACAAAAAATTAAATTTAATAACTTTAAATCTTAATAATTTCACACTTGAATCTTTGACTGCATTTTATATCATGTTAATAACGGTACAAAATATGCTAAAGGTTTTCTCAATTTATATAAAGCTGATCCTTGTCCTACTTTTTTAAAACAGAATTTTATACACGCTACATCAATGGAAGCATATTTTTATTTCAATAAATTTCACTGACTTTGATATTAGGAATTAAAATAAAAAATTACGTTCTCTTTTAGTAAAAGTGATAAAAGGTAATGGAAGTATGTTTGGCTAATGTAATAGTAATGATTATTGATTGTTATCTTTGTGATTGACTAGATTTTGTCGGAAATAAGCTACTACAATTATCCAAAAGACGATCGATATAGATATTACCTTGGAGACTAAAAAAAATTAAAGGATAATTTTTCTGCTTATATTCATTTATCTATTTGCGCAAACATAAATTACAGAAAAATACAACATAATAATAACTAATTATGTAAGAATGTCTCTACTTTTATAATATTGCAATTGCACAAAATTAAACATATTCGATACAAATGCAGAACCTTCTTTGCGTACGTTCATAGGGTAATACTAAAATCAATTTATTTTTTATTTTAGGATTTGTCATTACCTTTGCTTAATTTCTTATATTTTAACTTTAAAATTAATATTTGCAATTTCTCCTTCTGCGGCTTTCAACTCAAGGCAAGTCCTTTATTATTATTAAAAATTCTTTAGTGGCCAAGCATTGCTATATACTTTACAAAGAACATTTATAAACTGTTTGCAATTTTTTTCTTGCAATTTTGCAATTGTATTGCGTGTTACAATTTTAAATTTGTTGTCTCGAGTAACTAAAACGTCTCTATACTTTAGCATTTCTTAATCATAGTGAGATATTTTATAATTAGAAAAACCCTCATACCGCTGTGGAACATGCAAGGGACTCGCCAAATCTTGTGTGGTTTGTGTGTAGTCTCCAAAATAAAAGTGTACGGACTTTTTTAGTGAAAAAACTGTAATGGTTACAACGTATCTAGATATGTTGCAATTATGCCTATTTTCATAATTGACAGAGGATTCCAACAACCTTATATTCCAACAAGATAGGGCTCCACCTCATTATTTTGGTAAAATGCGTGACTAAATAAGAAACTTCTTTGCCTCTAAATTGGACAATGTGCTAGAGAGGATTTGGTATTGTTCGGCTGGCCTTCAAGGTCTTTCGATTTCACAGTTTGCGATTTTCTTCTTTGAAATAAAGATCTATCTGAGGTGGCACCAATCTCAACAAATTGGGTGAAATTTCCGACCGCATTACTACCGCTGTGAAGAGGATCAATGGCGACACACTATAGCTTGTATAAACCGAACTAGACTATCGAGTGTCGTGTAACGCGAGAAGCTAATACGAAATATTTATAGATAATAGGAATAAGAAATTTTGAGTTTTTCTTCTTTTTTATATATTATTTAATATGTATGCGATACTTAAAAATATATCTTTTTAAATCCTTACTATTATTATTTTATAGTAAATATATATTATCTACGTTTATATTTTTTCTCGCTATTTTTCCAAATCGCGTAATCACCAAATATATTCTAAATAGAATCTTCTATTTCTTTTTTAAAATAAGTCAAATAAAACCAGACAAGATGTAGCTACAGCGCTATCTACAGCTATATTACCAATTAAATTTAAAAGCCTCCCAATTATGTGCATTAAGAGTTCTCAAACAAAATAATAATTTTCAAATTTTGCAGGAAAAGAAGGATAACGCGACACAGTGATCCTATACACATCAGACTGTATCAGTAAAATATAAAAATTTGCTAAAATTATCTAACTGTCGTCATGTATGCCACCACTTACCTTAAAAGCAAACCAAAACATTAATTCAAACCTACCATACAACACAAAAAAAATCTCATACCCGGAGAAAAATTTTCCAGAATAAAAAAATTTTTAAAGGCAATCTTTCTTTACGTCCTATAATTAGTTCATTCGGTTTTCCAACCCATAACCTAGCTAATTACCTTGCCAGAATTCTTCAACCTAGAGAGCAATTCTCATCCTACGTAGAAAACCCTAACAATTTTCTAGAAATACTCAGTTTTAATGTCGCGTCCTTGTTTACCAATATTTTAATTTCTAATACCTAACAGTTGCTGGAAACAACTAGGAATATGAAAAATAATATCTTCTACTTAATTAAACTTTGTCTATCTAATACTTATTACAACTTTAAAAATAGTTTTTCCATTTTCACTTGTTATAGCACATTTTTCTGTAGTCGGCAGTTGACACTGAAGAGCTCGTAATGGATCATAAATACTTGACAATAGAGGAATTCAAAAATACCCAGTAAAATGTGTTTTTTGTAAAAGAACACGAAAGAGAGCCAATGTAGACATTTGCTATTAAATATTTGTTGAAGTGAAAGATTGTCAGAACAATGGTCTTAAAATGGCACTCAAATTAAATTGTTGTCAATGGGCTTGTGCATTCTACAACGACGATGCTATTAATTACTTCAAACAAATCCTGAAGAAGAGAGAAAAATAGTAGTCGTTGGATATATTCTTTGACAACTAACAAATAGAAAAACGGGATTGATAGATACGCAAGACTGTGCACATATATATATATATATATATATATATATATATATATATATATATATATATATATATATAACAATCACCTAATGTATTACCAATTATGAGATTAGTCACTCATTATCATATTTCTATTATAATCTTTAGTTTATTTTAATATATTTGCAATGTCCCTTATACAGAAATGATCATATATTATTAGTTCATCTTAACCACTTTAATAAAACTTATTAAAAATATTAACTATTAAAGCCGTATTTCGTCCATTTGATTCCGGTACAACAAGAGAAAAAAAGGAAGAATTTTTTGAATTTCCTGTCCAGATGCGCTTACCAACTAATAATTTTAAGATAAACAATGTCAAGGCTATAATTATGGGTCAAAATTACCTGGTTCTGACTTAATTACGCTTATAGTGAAGCGAGAATTGCCAGAAAAAGGTTTCATGTTTCTATCTTGCCTAATAAATGCTGCCTTAAAAGTATATTACATTATATTAATACCTAAATCTGGGAAACCAACTACAGATGTAGCTTCACATAGCTTTCATATATTTTTTTTGAGAAACCACTACTACGATGGTTGACACTAATATTCGAAAATAATCATCTGTTACCAAATCATCAATGTGGGTTCCAAAATAACTATGCCACCGTTGAACAGGTACATCTTGTGCAAAACACAATTTCGCAAACGTTGAAGGCTAACGCTACTGTTCGGTTGTCTTTCTCGATATCACGCAAGCATTTGACAAAGTATAGCGTCAACGTCTACTATTTAAAATCAAGGATGCATTGTGCCCCCGGATTGCTATGAGATACTAGTGTGTTTGGCCCACTTTTATACCTTCTTTATACCGCCGATCTATCCACCACAACATGAACTACGATTAACACTCGCCGACGATACCGCAATACTCCCGTCGCACACATACTCCAATATAGGCTCTCAACGTCTCCAAACCCATTTACAAAAATTAGAAACCTAGATTAATAAATTATGCATAAAAATAAACGAAGATAATTCGGCGAATTCTCTGAAAAGAGGTACCTGTCCACCTATATTACTCAATAATAAATAAATACCTAACAATAAACATGTTAAGTATCTAGGCGTCTATTTGGACCGACAAATGGTATGAAAGAAACACATCTGAAAAAAACAGAAGCAGCTTGGTCTTAAAATGCAGAAAATGTACTGACTCCTAGGAAGAAAATCACAGCTATCTAAAGAAAGTAAAATTCTGTTATACAAGGCCATTATCCACCGATCTGGGCATACGGCATAAACTCTCGAGTACAGCTAGCAACTCAAATATATAGATATTTTATAACAATTTAGTCTAAACTATTAAGGTCCATAGTAAATGTTCCTTAGTTTGTTCCAAACTTTGTTATCCAACCAGATTTAAATATTTTCTCAGTTACCAAAAAAATTTAAAAACACAATGTTTGTTATCGAGGTTGACTAGGTATCATCTAAATGTGCTAGTGGTATCTCTACTAGAAAATTACAATGATCAATTAAGACCTAAAAAACGTTAAGCCTTCTGACTTACCAAATCGCTTTGAGTAATTACGTACCAACGTATGTTATTATCCAGTATTGTTAACTAAGGTCAATATGATTTTGTGTTATTAGTAGAAATATTTATTGGTTTGTTTCCAATGCACCTTAGAGCCACTTAAACTACTCCTACATGTTTTTCATGTTAAGAGTTCACCTGAATATTTTGCTGATTTGGCATAAAATATTTTATTTTGTTATTTAACTAAATATCTTTACAACAAAAATTTCCTCATACTAAATAGAAAGACAATTATTCTGTTCCAAATTTTTGTTAGAGCTTATTTTATAACAACTTCTATAATGATATTTAAAAATTTAGAAAAGCGTTACGCTACTATTTTAATGTTTGAACTTTTTTTTTATTGGTTTTGCAGCTTATTTACAATCTACTCTTTATACAATTTAGAGCAATAAGTAAATTTGATATGTGTCTAGGCATGAGTAGAGTTTTCGACCACTGTAGATTCTCTTAGGTTCTATAGATGAGTGATGGCTGTTTCTCTTGTGTTGTGGTTACTGTGCTAAGTCGGTTGGCTATTGTCTTTTCAGTCTTCTTCTGACATTAAGTGGAGTGCTTATGTTTTCAATTAGTCTGTTTTCGTGTCCTTGGAGTCTTTTGTTATAGAGTGTGGCTAGTCGTTGTATTTCATCATTAACATATGGTATTTGCAGGTCATTGTGCAGAATTTGATTGAAGACGTACCACGGTGCATTGGTTATTGTACGCAGTACTTTTGACTGAAGTCTCTGTATTATCTTCGTATGGGTTGGCTTAGCGCAACCCCAGAGTTGAACATTATATGTCCATATTGGTTTTATTATAGTTTTATATAGCAATAGTTTGTTATTTAGTGTTAACTTGGACTTACGACCAATTAGCCAGTGCATTTCTCTTAGTTTAAAATTCATTTGTTGTCGTTTATTTTTGATGTGCTTTTGCCATGTTAATTTTTGATCGATGTGTAATCCCAAGTATTTAGCTTCCGTTTTAGCTGGTATTTGTGTGTTGTTGATTATAACGTGTGGACAGGTTGATCTTCTTGTGGTGAAAGTAATTTGTATTGATTTTTCCTGGTTAACCTTGATCTTCCATGCACTGCACCATTTTTCAAGTGGGTCTGCATTCGTTGTAAGTAAGGCCGTGTCGTCAGCAAATGTTGCGATGGTGATATCGTTTGTGGTTGGTGCATCGGCAGTGTATACTAGGCATAGTAGTGGGCCGAGAACACTTCCTTGTTGCACCCCGGCTTGCACTAGATGATATTGTGAGTAAGAGTTATTGAATCTAACTTGGAAGTATCATTCAGAGATGTATGATTTTAGTAGCAAGTAGTATGGACTGGGGAATGTGGTTTTAATTTTATGTAATAGTCCGGTGTGCCACACTTTGTCAAAGGCTTGTGTTATATCTAGAAATGCCGCTCTACAATACGTTTTTTCCTCTAGGCTAGTTGCAATTGTATTTACTATTCTATGTGTTTGTTGAATAGTGGAGTGGCGTTCCCTGAATCCAAATTGGTAGGCAGGTATTATAGTTGATAAGTGTATGTCAGCTCTAATTCTGGCGAGTAGCAGTTTTTCAAATAGTTTTAATAGCGTGGGTAACATGCTAAGTGGTCGGTGTGAGCTGATTTCATTGACTGGTTTTCCAGGTTTGGGTATCATGATGATATGAGCAAATTTCCATATCACTGGGATATACGATAATCTCAGCATACTATTGAAGATAGAACTACTGCTTTTCGTGGGAGGTGCTTTAGTGTTGCTCCTGTTATTAAATCATAACATGGTGCTTTTCGTGGATTTAAGTTTTTGATCTCCTGTTTTATCTCTGTAGGAGAAAATGGTTTTATAGGTAATGACATTTGGCAAGGTATGTTCAGAAAATCTTCGATTTCTTCGTCAGAGTTTCTGTAAGAAGGTAGAGTGAATACTTTTTCGAGGTGTTCAACGAATTCTATGGCTTTTTCGATATCGCTTTTTGTCCAGCTTCTGTCTGGTTTCCTTATTGGCAGCATTGTTACTTGCGGTCTTTTGAATTTTTTGTGGCCTTCCAAACAGTATGATCGTCTTTGGACAGTGAGGTGACGTAGTGTTCAAACGTAGTATTTCTTACTTTGTTGAGGGTATTATGTAATTTTCTCCTTAGTCTGTTGTAAATCAATCTGTTTTCGTTATTTCTTGTTCTGTGCCATCTAGCCCTTGCTCTTCGTTTTTTCTGCTACTAATTATCTAATATAGAGCGGTATGTTTTCCGTTTTTGTGGGTGTTTCTATTGGCGTTGGTGTTGAGTGCCAGGCAGCTTGTTGTATTAGGCTAACGAGAGTTTGTGCTGCTTCATCTAGTTGGTCGGTATTTTTGATTCTTATTTCCAGACTTATGTTTTCTTCTATGAAAGCTTTGAATTCTTCCCAATTTGTTTTTTTTTTTTTTTTTTGTTGTAAAGTTAGGAGTAGGTGAGATGTTGATTATGTGCGAGCTTAGTGCTGCAATAACTGGTGTGTGGTCCGACGAAAGTTCAAAGTTTGATTCAATTTGCATATAGTTTGGCGATACACCCCTCAGAATGAAGAAATCTAAGTGGTCTGGTAACTTGTTGGGGTCGGTTGTCCAATATGTCGGTTCGCCAGTGCTAAGATAATTACAATTCTGTGTAGTTAACGCATTTAGGAGGTTTCTTCCTTTTGGTGTCGTTAGTCTCGCGCCCCATACTGTGTTTTTTACATTCCAGTCTCCGCCAATTATAAATCTATTGCCTTGAGATTGAAAGAATTCTTTGTACTCTTCAGGAGATGTCTTGGAGGGCAGTTGATCGCAGTAATTCTGAAGGACCACGGGCTTGCATCAACTTGGATGCTGGCAGCTTGTATTGTTGCAGTTTGGTGATGTACTAGCTCATGATGCGGTATTGTACTTCTAATTATGACAGCAGCCACACCGTGTGCAGTATTGTCAGGGTGGGAGCTGTGGTAGATTTTGTACGAGGGAATTTTCAACATTGTTCTTGTAGTGAAGTGTGTTTCTGATATCAGTGCTATGTCTATCTTATATATTTTTAGGAAGTTTTCTAGTTATAATTTGTGGTTTAGTAGCCCATTGGCATTCCAAAGGGCGATACGCAATGATTTTAGTTTGAATTTAATTAATTTTTTGGATGACAGTACTCAGCATGTTTAATATCATCCTGTTTTGGTTGATTAACTGACTAAACATAGCTTTGAACTCGTTCAAAAACATTGTTAGTTGTTCTGTGGTATTGGTATTTGCTGATTGTTGATTTTGTGCTAGCGCTTGCGAGTATGGCATTTGTAGATTGGGGAGCGCCTGGATCGAAGGATGGTTATGGTTGAGTTGAGGGAATTGTTTATTATCATTTATGTTAATGTTTGTGTTTTGTTGGTACTGAGCATTATTTCGACGTTGTGGTTGTCTATTTTTGTTTCTAATATTTTGTAAATTTAAGTATACATCGCATCCCTTATAGTTGGCCGGGTGTGCACCCCCGCACAGTCCACATCTCGCTGGGGTGTTAGAACTCTTCTTGCAAAGAGCTGTTATGCTCGCTTCCGCATTTTACGCACATGAACGATCTAGTGCAATAAGCCTTAGTATGTCCGTAGCTCGACATCTGGTACATTGGGCAATGATGTTCTTTTTTCTTGGGGCTTCTACTACTATTATAGTGTTGCATATAAATTCAAGGTTGTAAATGTTTTTTATTATTTTCTTTTGGTTCTAAATCCACGAAATGCAGGGAAAGTGGCTCTTTGGTGGCACGATGTCTTATATTTATCACATTACGTACTTTATGTTCGCATTTTTCTAATTCAAGTTTTATATCTTCTGTTGGTATTGAGGGATGCAGGTTTCGAATCACCACTCTGTAGGCTCTTTCTTCTTTCAGCTGGTAAGTGTGATGTACGATGCTATCTTGTTTGAGGAGTCTGATTTGTCTTCGATAAGAGTTTGCTGTGGTTACATTGATTTTTATTGTACCATTTGATTGTGTCTTGCAGTAGTACTGTTCTTCCTCTACTGCTGCTGTTAAGTAGTTTACCATTTGTTTATAGTTAGTAACCCCGTAGATAAAAATGGGTGGTGGTTTGTGGTTTCTTGTTTTATCTTCATAATCTGTCACTGTTTTATCGGTTTCATTGGTTAGTGAATCATTTTCTGGGTGCTGTGTTAGTTTTCAAATCTGTTTTGGGTTTTAAATTTAAAAGGGTTTCTCACCTGTGTTAAGTCCGGTGAGCGCTTATTTCTTTTCCTTTTCTTTGTAACCTGCCAAGGCTGCTTGTTTGCTATTTCCGGTTCATTTTCAGTTGTTTCTACAGAATCTTCTTCTGTGTCGATTTCATTGTTGTTACTTGAGTAGGCTGTACTTGTTGATTGTTGTGCTAGCTGCTGTTTTGTTTGTTGGTGTATTTGATGGATGTTAGTTGAACATGCTGGGTAGCTATATTGTTGCATTGGCATCATGTGGTGGTTAATTTGCTGTGCTTGCTGCATGAGGATTGGATTTACGAATGATTGTTGCGTTGTTTGTTGTGCTGGTTGTTGAATTTTTTGTTGTAGCGGTTGTTGCATCAGTTGCAGTTGAGTCATGTTATAGTTAATACCGTATGTGGGTTGTGGTGGCGGTATCATTGTTTTATCTTAATCACTAAGTTTTGTTCCCGAACTCCTGGTGTTCTTATGCTTCATAACGTTTATCAATTGAGCTTCCGGGCTATTTACAAATGCTTAATATATTGTTTTGTTATATTTTATTCTGCGCACTCAAGATAATTTTTTGTTGTATTGGATTAAATTTAAATTTATTAACTTTATAAATAAATGAATGGAAATCACTTTATTTATTTATCGCCTTCGTTTATCACGTGCGATAACGTTAGCACTTTCTAGCGGTCAGAGCGGTGACCCAAACATTTTACGCTGCGAAAGCCAAATGGGAACTTAATGTTTGAACATGACCCCCTTAATTGAAAAAGGTCTGTAGGAGCATTCGCGTTGAATTAATGAAACGCTTTGTACCCACTTAATGACCGGGTGGAAGTGCCATCGCATTGTTACTTATTGCGCAGAACTTTTGGCAAAACTTTTAGTAAAGCTTTTGTTTGAAATTACTGGCCGGTAAGTTTGATTTAGGTTCGGATTTAGTACAATGAGATATAGATTTGTAGATAAAAATATTATTATATAAATACAAAGTTATATATTTGGGTAAGTTATTGTTAAATCATTTTTTTTTGTTAAGAAACCTATATTTATTTTGCCTGAAAGCGCGTAATTTAAGAGAAAATATTTACAGAGTCTATTTAAGCTATTAAAATTAACTTAAAACCATAATTTGCAATTAATACGTTATTTTTTACATAGAACTTTATACTATTGTATATGCGAATTCATTAATGAGCAATTTTATTTATTTAATTTACAATTATATTCAAAATAAAGAAAACAAAGTGTAACAAAGCATGCCTACTTAAAAGTATATGTTTTTTATATTCGGCTGTTATTTGTATATAAGTATATAAGAAAAACAAATTAAAAAAATATGCAGTTTCTTGGAACAATAGTGCTCTCTTGCAAACTGCAACTGTTGTTGACTGCATCCATATATTCTTAAAGGCGTTAGTTTGCTGTTACGTATTGGTCGTACTTCATGTGGTAAGATTACGCATCAATCTACAAAATTTAATAAAAATGCATAAAACATCTGTAGTGAAAAAAACTAGACACTCTTTATTACAGAAGCTTGACAGCGAAACCCGACTACTTCCGTTTTGAAAGAAGCCCCTTCAAAGTAGGTATTTTTAAGCAACAACACAATTTTTACAAATCCGTCCACTATCTAAACACAAACTAGAAAAAATTAAAAACTCTCACTTTACATTCAGCTAGAGAATAATATGACGATTTTTATAAAATTTTGTTCTTTATGTCAGTATAATAAAATATAGACTACAGATATCTTTATCGCAAAGATTTTTATTAATTTAAGAGAAGGACGATTTATTTTATTTTATAATTTAAAATTATCAAAACATAGTCATTAACAAAAGAATACAATTAACGGCTATCAAAAACACTAGACAACACTGCAAAAATTAATTACTTAATTAGTATTCTTGACTAATAAATTAAAGCTAACTTAAAACGTACTGACTATGACTTACAAAACAAAATATAAGATGATTTATTGTAATTTAAAAACGTAAAGCATCAATTAATCTTCCTTAGAATATCAAATACAGTATACTGTTAAAAATGTTATACTTTTATAAAAAAAAAGAAGTGGTAAGTGTGTGTTTGGTTACCTTTTGCTAAAAATTAGTAAATTATTAATATATATATATATATATATATATATATATATATATATATATATATATATATATATATATATATATATATATTAGGGTGTCCGTTATTTCCCAAATCGTAAATTTTTGAGAGGACTAGTTAAATGTCTTCTTTTCATGGTAAATAATTATGTTTAAATAAAAAACTCATTGGTAACCCTTATTTTCACGTGCCTGCAGACAAATCAAATTTCCCATTTGATTAACATAAGAAAATCGTCTTTAAACGCTCAAATTTTTTTTTACAAATCGTAGGTCTTCACATATATCAACATACCATGGCAAAACATCAAACCATGTACTGAATCCAGTGAAATTTTTTTTCAACAAGAAAACGATTTCTGGTCATTAACAAAATTGAATTATAGGATAAGGAAAGTAAAAACCCATTAGGTGCTCTCATGCACGATGGATTTTTCAGGGATTCTTATCCTTTATCAGATGATGAAAAAGACAAGTTGTTTGACATTCGTTTATTTGTAATATTCGTTTATTTAAAACATTGGTTCACCGCTTCTTTGGCGCTGAATGCACCGAAAAATGACCTGGAATTTATAAAAGATTTATTTGAATACAGAAAAATTGATTCGGAAGTCGCAAATGAATCTCTTCGGAAATTTAAAAATCACCTGTGGTATTTAAGCCGAGAGGTCAGCGTTTTTGGGCTGTTTGATAAGAGAGTTCCAAATAACACAAAATCGAAAATTGTGGAGAAATTGAACCTAAATGATGATATTGACGAAGATGATTTTTCAAACGATGCAAGCAAACAATTTTATGTAAAATCTGTAGAAGAAATTGATAATTTAAAAGATATCGATATCGATCATTTCTTACTACTTTCGTTCATCAAGCTATTTGATAGATTTAAGATTAATAAAGATTTTCTTGCCCTTGATATTGATGAATGGGAGAATAATGATCATTGCAAAAACGGTAGACAAAAAAATAAAAGAACTACATGTTGTCAATGATGTCGCAGAAAGAGAAAGAAAACTTACCTAAGATTATATAAATGCATTGGCAAAAAAATACAATCAAAGACAATACCTGATTCAACTTTTAGAAGAATATAATAAGATATATACAAATGTAAACAAACAATCGTTAAAAAATTTAAAAATTTAGCGAAACAATTATTTAAATATTCTATGTATCGAAAAAACGCCAACTATAGCAATTGACAGGAGCTTGATCGAGTGCGCAGCTAGAAAAGAATTTCGGAGGATGTAATTTTAATTAGATATGTGTAATGAAAAATTTGAATAAAAAGTATAAGTATTGTACTAACCCTGTGAATTCTTCCCATTTACTTGAAATTATTTACTGTTGGAACCTATTTTGAAACATATCCTTTTTTTGATCAAAAGAATGGAGACGGTCAACAGACCGAGAGAAAATTTGAAGAATATTTCAAGCTTCAACCATTTTTGAAGTCTTATTCAGAAACATAAACTTGAAATATTTGTTATAAGAATTGGCTTAAAGTTAAAGTTTTATGGAAAATTAGAAATACATTGAAATTTTTTAAGTTTTGATATTGATTTTAACGAATTTGCGAGAGCTCACAATTAGTCGAAAACTTAATCGGTCGACTGAGCTTAGGTTTCAAATGCCCTAGCAATTTTTTTCAGTTTCCACATCATTTTTGCAGTTCTTCTATGGTATTTGTAAATGAAAAGATCGTTCAAAAATTTTTTGGTGAATTTTTTTGAATTTTGATGTCTTTTTTGATAAAAAATTGTAAAACCATATGCTCTCAAAAATCATCATTTTGACGTAGAAACATGTCAGAGAAAAATGTCAAACAATGGTAAATTTTCCGTAGAACACGAATTTAGTACTATTTTGACGTTATTTCATGACTTTCGCATCGAAAAATGGATAAATGTGCATAGCAATTTCATTGATCTGTTTTTTTGGTTTTTCATTTTTTTTAGTGACCAGAAATGGTTTTCTTGTTACAAAAAACATTCCCTGTATTCAATACACGGTTTTTGAAGTTTTGCCATGGTATGTTGACATATGTGAAGACCTACAATTTGTAAAAAAAAAATTTGAGCGTTTAAAGACGATTTTCCCATGTTAATCAAATGGGAAATATTATTTGCCTGCAAGCACGCGAAAATAAGGGTTACCAATGAGTTTTTTTATTTCAAAATAGTTATTTGCCATGAAAAGAAGACATTTAACTAGTCCTTTCAAAAAAATTCGCGATTTGGGAAATGTTAATATTTCTGAAAGAACAGTTAGACGGAGACTCAACGAAGCAAATTTGTGTGCAAGAAGACCAGTATGAGGTCCAAGATTGCTACAGCAACATCGAGTAGCACGTTTGGCGTAATCGTGCAAACTGGGGAATCGAACATTGGAGGACCGTTATCTTTTCTGATGAGGCCAGATTTAATCTTCGTGGCTCAGATGGTCGTGAACGGGTATAGAGAAGAAGGAGAGAAAGATTTGCTTCTTGTCATTTTTCGGAAAGGGTACGTTTACGTGGTGGTTCAATTATGGCGTGGGAAGGGATTTCTGCTGATGGACGAACGGAGATTGTATGTATCGAAGCAGGTTCATTAACAGCAGATAGGTGTGTAGAAGAGATTCTATTACCTCATGTAATTCCTTTTGCTCCTTTCGTTGGCGAAGATGTTTTGTTTATGCATGATAAAGCCCGGCTACATTTTGCAAGAATCGTAACTGCCTTTTAAATAAAGCTCAGATTCTCGTTATGGATTGGCCGGCAAATAGTCCCGATTTAAATCTTATAGAACATGTTTGGGACATGTTAGAACGATGCCTCAGAGCCATACCTGCTGCTTTAAATAACCTCAATAAACTCCGAATTGCTTTACTCGAAGACTGGGATGAGATCCCTCAAGAAGATATTCGGGAATTGATCTACAAAATGAATCGCCGGATCTCTGCAGTGATCGCGCACGAAGAGGCATTACGCGATATTCGAACTATACATCGTGGTTGTTTTTGTCGTTTTGCTAAATTTTTACAGTTAAAATAAAGTATGTGTTTTGTTGTTATCTTTATTTTGTCATCTCTAGGTAACACTAAAGAATAATTTAAGTAGAAGTGTGACTAATAATGGAGTAAAAATAACGTACTTGGTACTAAATTTACTTTAGTTAGCATTGTTTCAAATTTCAATTAAAAAATACCATAAAAATAAGGTGGATAAGTTGAGAGAAACTGGGGTGGACGGATTACTATGCCGGTGAGTGTATATATATAGTAATGAATTTTGGAATTTTTCTCTTCCCGTGGCGAGGGGCCCCAAACGTCACGCATCATCAACCTGCGTAATGCCTTTCAGGAATCCGCCCGCGTTACGAGTACGGGTGCGGAGGTCAGACAAAACAAAGTTGCTAGATATAACTAGAAAACTCCACGAACATTCTAGAAACCGGTTTTAAGCTGCTTAAATATTACGCGGTGTGGCAGCCAGGAGAATTCAAAGTAGCGAAAGTGAATTCAATTGAAGTTTAGAAGCTGCATGCAATATAAACAGTACCGTTGGTAAATGCAGTAGTTTTTTATTAACTGTATGGGTTGTATACCCAAACAGTGTTGTCATTCTGATCGCCTGTAAATAAAATAAATAAGTATTTTAAGAAAATTTGCAGGAACTATTCACCAATGCAAACAGAAGAAACGTTACAATTGGTGTCAGGTGTGGGATACAACAACTGATCCACGAAAGCGTGAAGGAATGGCCAGTACTAAAAGACAAATACGAAGTTAGGAGTTTTCTGAGATTGTGCACTTATTACAGACGACACATGCTTGGATCTGTTAACATTACTAACATTACAAGACTGAGAGAGACAAAGTTTTGAGTGGAGCGAAAGGTGTCAAAATTTTCGAGAACTTGAAACAGCCCTTAGTAAATGCACCAACACTGCGCTACCCACAGCCAAAATAAAAGTTTATTTTGGATACAGATGCAAGTAATGTGGGAATTGGAAACATATTGCGACAGTTACAAAATGACCAATAAACAGTCATTGGATATTTTAGTAACGCGTTATTGAAGTCTGAACGGAACTTTTGGGTAACTAGAGAGTACTTGCTGTTATCAAATCTGTGGAACATTTTTATAAATATTTCTGTCAAAATGTTTCTTTTAAAAACTGATCATATTGCACTAAAGCGACTCTTGAATTCTAAAAACTTGGAAAGCCGAATAGCAAGATAGATAGAAAGACTGCAGAAATACCACTTTGAGACGGAGGACAAAACTCGAAGTAGTCATCACAACGCGGACACCTTGGCAAGAAGACCGTGTTCGTAAGACTGCAGCCACTGTAGTTGTGCAGAGGAGAAAATGGCCTTTAGGGTGTGAACGACTGCAACTAATGACTTGTGGCAACCCAGCGAGTTGAAGCGTGAGCAGAAAGAAGAACCAGCTTTGAAGTATATCTCGGAATTAAAATAAGCTGAAAAAACACTTGGGGTGTAGAGATATGACATAGAGGTAGTACCTTTTGATACAAACGGTCACACTTCTTATCTTAGACGTGGTTTTGTAAAAATTAGTCCTCACAGGATATGCAACTCTTGCTTATGGCCCAACGTGCCACGCCCTGGATACTTCATTGACTTGCAGACAAAACTAAGCAAGGGTAACCTAATAAGGTAAACCTGACAATAGAGAGCGGTGTTGTGAGTAATGGATTGGGGTTAAGAGAAGGATTTCTGATTAGGCCTAATACCTGAGATCCAAAGGTGCAGTTGTAGCAACTAAAACATTTTGATACTGCGGTACACAAAGCAACGGAAAACTACTGTGCTAATATTCCGAAGTAAAACCACTATGATAATCAGATATCAAAATACGGCCCCGAGTGCCCGACGTCACTTAGATGTAGCAGGGGTGCTAAGAATTTCCGGGCAAAAGAAAAATTAAAACAAAAGCAAAAGCAAACACATCAATCAAAAGAATCGGAACATGAAATGTGCAAACACTATACCAAGCAGGAAAACTAGCTAATGCTACAATAGAGTTAAAAAGAAATAATCTGCAAATATTAGGCATGATAAAAGTATGTTGGACAGGTTTTGATTATAACTCAGACGAAACGTTGACTTACTCTTCCGGAAGAAACGACAATGAACATCGAGAAGGAGTTGGTTTTATCATTGACAAATTCATACAAAAATATGTTATTAAATTCACACCTTACTTGGAACGAGCAGCACTTTTAGCTAAATGCAAACCTGGTAAATATAAACATTGTACAAGTTTGAGCTCCCACAGCAGAGAAAGGTAATGACGAGATAGAAAATTTTTATAACAATGTACATAATTTCGTGAAAATAATAAAGAAACATATAATTATTATTTTAATAGGAGATTTTAACTGAAAGGTGGGAAAAGAAAAGATATTAGACATAGTAGGTGAACATGGCTTGGGGGACAAAAATGATCATGAAGAACGTCTCATTAGATTCTACCAAAAAGAAAAAGTAATAACAACAAATTCTTGGTTTAAACTACCAAACCATAGATTATACACGTGGACGTCGGCGCAAAGTACTCTGCAAACAATAACAAGAAATCAAATACATTTTATAACCATCAACAAGCATTTTAAAAACGGCGTGAAGAGTATTAAAACCTATCCTGGCGCAGATATCCATTCCGATCATAATGTCTTAATAACCAAAATTTGATATAAAACTAAAGAAGGAACAAAGACCTTTAAGCATAAAAAGAGTAAATATGGAGAAACTGAGAAATCAAGGTGTTAAAGAAATGTTTTAATAATAGTTTCTCGTAACAGGCCTTGAAGGCCCTTTGGGGTTTGCTACAATCTAGAGCTTACGGTACACAAGGGTAATAACGTGGCTAGCGCTATGTACCGACCGCCTATTATTACCAGAGTTTGACCTCCAGGTACTTATTTATTGCAGCCTGAGTCGAGCTGGGCCGTAAAAATGCCAGCGATTGGATTGGTGAGAGCGGGATTCGAACCCGCAACTCTTGGTTTCGTAGTCTAGTAAAGAAATGTTTTACCCATGTAATTAATCAAGAATTGTCAAAAATTAATTTTGAAAATGTTATCGAATTCAAGTGGAAACTCGCAGAGAGCACAACAGTTAAATTCGAAAAGGAAATTCTAGTTGTAACTAAATTCAAACCAAATCTCAAATGGATGACAGAAGAAATATTAACACTAATGGACAAACGAAAACTTCATAAGAATATAAATAAACAATAGTATTAGAAAGTAAACACAGAGATAAGAGAAAGGTAACTAAAGCCAAAAAAATGGTTACACGAGAAATGTGCCGAAATGGACGTATTGCAAGGAAAATTTGACGAATTTAACATTCACAAAAAGTTAAAGAAAGTTACTGGTAACTCTGGATATAAAATTTATATACATTCAGAGACAAGGAAAAACTCCAATAGTGGACAAAAGAGATTTGAAGAGAATTTGGGAAGAATACATTATCAATTTGTTTGACCACAATAGGCCAGATATTTTTGAAGTGGACGAAATGTTAGAAGGACCAGAAATCCTACAGGATGAGGTAGATTATTTAATAAGAATAGAATATATAAAAAGAGAATTTATAATCGAAAATACTCAGTTTGGTTTTAAGAGTAAGCTTGGAACAAAAGATGCATGTTCAGTTTAAGCATCTTGTTGTAAGTAAATTCAAAAACCGGAATATCTTGCTTTTGTTGACCTTGAGAAGGCATTTGACAGGGTGCATCACAAAAACTGATAAACACATTACAAGATATTGGACTAGATAGTAAATACATAAGACTATTTAAAAAGTTGTATTGGAATCAGACAGCTAGGGTACGCGTAGAAGACGAAGAAACAAAAGAAAGGCTTATTAGAAAAGGTGCGAGATAAAGATGCGTACTAACGCCAGTCCTTTTCATCATTTACTCTGAACGCATATTTCAAAAGGCACTATGGGAAAGAAGGGAAGAAATTGGAATAAGTGAAGAAATCATAAACAATATTAGGTACGCAAATGATTCAGTAATATTTGCAGAAAATTTAGAATTCCTGGTTAATAGAGGTAAATGAGGAGAGTTAAAATATGGATCTGAAAATAAATACTACAAAAACTAAATACATAATTGTCGACAACATCCTGTACATAATAATGCACGATTAGAACTAAACGGAAAAGTAATTGAAAAGGTTAGAAAGTTCAAATATTTTGGCTATTAGATCATTGATGACTTAGATCCAAATCAAGACATCAAAGTCAAAATAGAACTTGTAAGAAGTGCATTTCTTAAATACAAACCCATCTTGTGTAATAACCATTTATGCTTATCCTTGAGGTTAAAATTTGTAAAATGTTATGTCTGGCCAACGTTATTATATGACATGGACGCTAAAAAAGTTATTATGGATAAAATTGAGGCCTTCAAGGTATGGGTATATCGACTTATATTAAATATACCATGAACAACACGAACAACAATCGAGGAAGTAGTAAGAAGAATTGGAAATGAGAAACAATTTATAAAAACCGTCAAAATTCGAAAAACAGCGTACTTCAGGCATGTTCTACGAAACGATAAATACAAGTTACTACAAATTATTATTAAAGGAGTACATAAGGTAAAAGAGCAGTGGGAAGAAAACGTCTGTCGTAGCTCTGCATTATACTATACTGTATGGGATTTAGTGCAGCGCAATTATTTCGAATAGTAGAGAATAGAAGTAAATTTTATCAAGTGGTTGCCAACTTCTGACCACAAAAATGGCATTAAGAAAAAACAGAGAAGTGGCTCCGTAATCGCCAGCAGTAAAATCATACTGGTATTCTATCACAGTAAAAGATAACATTTTACAGCGTGTGCTCAAGAGCGAAGATGGACCTCATAAGAAACTGCAGTTGTTGATTCCAAAAGCGAGAGCCCACGAAATGTTGCAACAACTCCATGATGGCCTGTCTAGTCGCCACATGGGAATTGCATTTGTTGCCTAGTAATTACAGTATAAAACAAATTTTTCCCGATTAGTTTAACATTTTATCATAAAAGTAGAGCAAGTTGCCCATGCGGGTTAGCAACTTTTATCTCTGAAAAGATTGAGAATTTGAAAAAAAATTATTGAAAATTTTTTGCTTAGATTTTCCCATATAACCTACATACAAAGTTTCTTCAGCAATTCGTGAGACACCCTGTCTTGTAATTATCCTTTATACTAAATACAATAGCTAAACCAGTTAAAGCTAAATACGTGTTTTTAACTAACTTTTAAATAAAAAAGTATGTAGACTTGAAGTAGCTTTAGAAAATAACAAGGCTTTTATTAAAATTTTCCAAAAGTCCACTTCTTTAATTTAAACTTTTTCTTGTTACAAAAATACGACATTGATTGAATCTTGATTATTATGCACGATTCCAGTTACCGTCTTTAAAAAATGTTCACTTAGGCCTGAAATATTTAAAGAATACAACTTTCATAACTGTATTTAACATACAAGGATAATAAATAAAAACTTTGAAAATCAGTTCAATGTATAAATGATAGAATAAAAAGGACGTATTAAATACAATAGAGGATAAAATTAATATAATACGTACAGCTACAAAAAAAAGATGGCCAATATATAAAGAAAATAAAAGAATGTAGTTCTATAAGAAGAAGAAAAAGGAGATTGTGCCAATATAACGTAGATGAAGCTACTCACGGAAATTAAAAGGTAAAGTTTACATGCTCAGAGAGTTTTTCGTGAAGAGGTGGCAAATTGCATCAACTGTAAAATTTTTTAACTTGTGTTGTCTGTCCCAAAAGTATTTAGCTATATAATATAGAAACACAATTATAATAGCAAAAATTTAGATTTAGTAACAAGAGACATTATAGGTAGCGTCAGTTTTAGCTTCGCACAAGATGTGTAAAGAAAGTTGAAACTTCTGTTACTTCTCAATGTAATCTTCGTCTGATCTTGGGATCATTACTCTATGCCTGATGATGTACCTCAGGTACTCTCGGATGGTTATCAGGTTACATTGAATACTGGTGTTCAGTCTACATGCTTGGCTAGTTTATGGCGGATCTTTTTTTTCCTCCCACACTTTTGCTTTATCTTACTTAGCGCAACTCTAGCTCCTCTTGAAGTTGCTGCCTCAGCAATGTGACCATCTATTAACAGTAAAAATATTGTTAGAAAAAGCAAAAGAGTACAACCTGGAGCTTTACATAGCCTTTATAAAAAGGTCTTCGATCTCATAGAACATTAAGCCATAATGAAAAAACTTAATAACTCCCCCATAAACTATCGCTTATAAGTAAATACACACCCTGATTTTCGAACATTGACCTTTACAATATGCACAAGTCTTCATTGTCCAACTTTAACGGCCGACCGGAACGATACTGATCTTTGAGGCCCATGTCGCCAGAATCAAAACGCTTGTACCATTTGGAGACAGTACAGCATTGAACACTTCCTTCACCTCCAGCATCGCTAATTTCCTTTGCAGTATTTCTTGACAAAGTCTCCGCTTCCAGTAATAGCGCATCAAAACTTGGAGTTAAATTTTCTCCAAAACCATCTGATAACCAAAGATATAACTTGTTATTATACTATACAAAAAATCTACAAAACTCTAAAAAATAAAATTTGTTGCAAGTGTTGCTGAACTTTTGGGACAACCTATATCTTTTGTCTTAAAAAGAGATCATTGTCTCCCAGTTTTCATCAATAACACAGTACTATCGGAATCTACACTTATCTAGAAACAACATTTAGTAAAAAAGAGAAAACCAACTGAGACTCAAAGAATTATACTGGCTTCTTGAAAGAAAATCCCCCCTATCCTTATAAAAAAAACTGTTAGTGTACAAAACTGCAATGAAACCAATATGGACTTACTGAGTGACACTTGCTACCCTCCAGAGAGCTTAATCAAAAATCCTAAAGATAATCACAGATGCACCATGGTAAGTGTAGAACGACAAACTTCATAACAATCTTAGTACGCATTCATTCAAGAGGTAATAGAAAAGCTAAATTAAAACTCAAGGATTAGAAAGACATCCAAATTTTCTTTTACAACCACTCCTGCATCAACCAGACAGTAGAAGACTAAAAATAAAATCACCAATCGACTTCAAGTGAAGTGCAAGAGGTCTCTTTAGTGGAAGAGTCCATTGCATCTTTAATAAATAACAGCAACAACGAAAAAATTTAAAAATTCGATCAGTTGCTAAAAATTAAGTACGTTTAATCTTCATTTGAACATAAAATACTGGTCCAGATTCCATTTTAATAAGAATGCGCTTGTTATAAATCATATTTCGCACTGTAAATATTTTTAATATTCCGATAAATTCACGAAGCCAAAGCGACGCTTTTAATTAAAGTGTCTGGATATCTCAATCATGTTTTTTGCGTTAATAGTCGGCATTACCTGAGCTTTATTACATTGAAAGCAGAGAATGGGAGCGGATATAAATGGTTTAATGTACCAAGAGAGAAGGAAACGAGTTATTTTGGGCTTTGCTACGACTTTATCTTATCTAACCGTGAGTAAAGCAATGTAAAACATTATGCGTATGTATTACATTTTATATTAATATAAGGTCTATTCAAAAAGTAACAGAACTTTAATTATCCAACAGCGAAGCCTTCTACAGATGTGCGATTGGTTTGTTGATTTATTGCTTAGTTTTGTGTTATTGTTTTTTTTTAAGTTTTTTTTATTTTTTTAATAAGAGTTATGCCAGATCAGAATTACATTTGCTATTACATGGCAAGGTTAAAAGATTTTTAACATTTATATCACTAAAATAGATAGTTCATTGTAATTTTTACAATTAAATTAGTTATTCTCACTATTTAGGACATCAATAGGTAACTTCCTTTTAAGTCTGGTGTGTAAGTTTTCAGTACCCAAGTTGTAGTGTACCGCACCACTGCATTGATTTATGTTATCATAAAATTTTTGGGCTGTTTTCTTTATGAATTCTGCCACTGTTAGGATTCCTGTTTCTCGGTGGAGCTGCGAGTTTCTTGCGTACCACTGTGCAATTTGTTATTATACGGATAATTTTATTTTGTAACACTTGGAGTTTGCTAAGATTAGTTTTTGATGTCGCGCACCATACACTGCATCCGTATGTAAAAATTGGTCGAATGATGGTCGTGTAGATGAGAACCCCACATTTTATTT
The DNA here is from genome assembly GCA_036346155.1 of Sinelater perroti. Lineage (NCBI taxonomy): Eukaryota > Metazoa > Arthropoda > Insecta > Coleoptera > Elateridae > Sinelater > Sinelater perroti. The sequence goes on from JARFIY010000276.1 coordinate 4,838,291, forward strand.
TCAATGTTGACTTCTTGTTGATGATGGGATAGAGCATGGCCAGTCTTGCGTATGATTCAGTCAGTTTTTTATTGGTGTGGAAACTCCATGTTAATCTACGGTCGAGAAAGACCCCTAGGTATTTCACCGCGCTATTTTTCGGATTCCAAGGGATAGGTACATTATTTATAACGATATTAGGTGGGTCTTGTGGGTAATTACTACGGAAGCAGAGTTGCAGACATTTTTTTACCGTTTCTTTAAAAAGTACTTTGTATGGTATCTGAAAACAAACAAGTGATTCTTAATGGCCTTTAAAATAATCATCATTCTGCACAACATACTTTTGGCAACGTTTATAAAACTTCTGAAAACAAACTCCTTAGAAATTGATTGCAGAACCGCTCTCAGACGTTCTTGGAGTATCATCACATCCGCAGAAAATGAGCTTTTCAGGTGGGAAAGCGAAAAAAACGTCCGTAGGCGCCAGATAAGGGAGAAGGTTTGGATCCTGGTCACATAGTAATAAAATTTCCAGAAATTTCCAGTTATTTTGTTTTCTGTTTGTCTATCAGTTTGTGTTAATACCACTGGACATTTCGGGGGCATTCTATAACGCATGGTGACCCGGAATCCTTTGGGCACTAGGAAATCTACTCTCGCTAGTAAAACATTGCTTCAGCACGATGTATAGCCAAGGTCAAAACGCGATACGATCGGCTCCGGACCGGTATACCAAAAACTAGTGTACAAAAGTATATTCAGGATAGTTGTAAAGTTCGCAAACCACTATCTCTTAATAGTTTGTGTGGCATATTTTGGAATTCTAAAAACATACGGAAATGAGACGTTCGAAATGCTCAAAACGTATGCGGATAACAGGAAACTCAAATTCGACGCGAAAAGCCACAAAACGATATTTTTCAGGGTGCAACCAGGGCAAAAAAAGTCGGTTTTCTTAATCAACTGCAAAAATAATATCCGATACCTTGCAGTAGAAATCAACGATCGGTACTTATGAAAATATCCGGCCAATTTGTGAAAAGAGAAATTTAAGCGGCGTCACGATTAACGTGAGGTTTTTAACGTGCGTGTCTTTGAGGAAGAGGTACAACCAACTATGTTATACACAGTTTAAATGTTGTTAGGAGGTTTCAAGCTCAGAGAAACTGAGAACTTATTTGGCGTACAAAAAATTTTCCGCATTTAAGATGCTTACAGCACTATAATCACTAAAACGGTACAGGAGGCGGCAGATCGGAAACGGGTAACAATCGAGCTGAGGCAGCAACTTCAAGAGAAGCTAGAGTTGCGGCTAAGCAAGATAAAGCAAAAGTGTGCGAGGAAAAAAAATCCGCCATAAATTATCCAAGCATGTCGATTGAACACCAGTATCCAATGCAACCTGATAACCATCCGAGAGTACCTGAGATACATCGTCAGGCATAGAGTAATCATCCCAAGATCAGCCGAAGATTACATTGAGAATTAACAGAAGTTTCAACTTTCTTGGGTAATTATTTTTTCAGAACAAACTTGAGACCTTAGAACTTGAAAGTGCTACACATCTTGTGCGAAGCTAAAACTGACGCTACCTATAATGTCTCTTGTTACTAAATCTAAATTTTTGCTATTATAATTGTGTTTCTTTATTATATAGCTAAATACTTTTGGGGCAGCCTGATTACCCAAGAAAGTTGAAACTTCTGTTACTTCTCAATGTAATCTTCGTCTAAAATGCCTGTTTGTCTCCCTATTTTAATGATTTTTAGTGCTTAAACATCCGGGATTTAATTATTACATCATTAAAAATATTCTACTGGCAACCATTGGTGCGCATAAGAAATAATATCGTTCTGAATAAATAAATAATTAGTTGGTAAATACAAAAAAAATGTATTTTATAAATCTCTATTTAAAAATTAATTAACTTCAAATTAGCTTCGAATTTTTGCTCAAATAAGTTACTATAATTTCTACTTTTTGAATGGACCGCTGTGAGCAATATATTGGTAGACAACACTCGAGTGGTACATCCCTGAGCAACACGAGACATGCAATTTCACTGTCCGTCATGGCGTGGAGTGGTGAACACCGTGCATTTGTGTTTTGAAATAATTTTACAAATTGTTATTATCTGATGGTGACGCAGTGGTAATTTTGAAGTAGATAGTCACAGATAGTCACCAAAAAAAAACATAATGTTATGGGTTATCAATTTCTGACTGCTTTAGCATTAAAAAGAGAATTAGCTGTTAGATTTCGTAGCGCTTCGTCATTCGAGATTATTGCAGCAGTAAGACGGGCTGTTATCACATCGTTACAACGGTCCATTGCTAACCATTTTCTTGCCTTTGGAATGTCTGACCGAAGCGTGCGTAAAATTCTACACTACCAACTTATGCTCAATCCATACAAACTGATGGTGGTCAGAGAACTTAAAAAATGTGACCGGTACGCTCGGAAAACTGTTTGCCAGAACATATTCGCAATCCAGCTGATAGTATTCACTAATTTTCATTTTATCTAGCTGCGTCAATAAGCAGAATTTTCGGTATTGAGTCCTACAAAATCCCCCATAATTTCATAGTCGACTTCTTAGTCAGCATGTAACTATTTGGTGAGCTGTTACGGAATTTGGCATTATAGCGCCGTGTTTCTTTAAGGAAACAGAACGCACGGTGACAATAAAAATGGAAATGCATCACTGTGGTGTTAATAAAATGGCACACACGGAGATAATTTCTCAAGAAGTTCTGGGATAAATGTTTCCAGGCCGTCTCACCTCCATTACATGGCCGGTTAGGTCACCAGACCCATCATCTTGCGATTTCTCTCTATAAAGACAACCGGAGGCTAAAACCCTTTCACACAGGCTACGGACCATTGAGGAATTAAAGGATACTATTCGCAAAGCGATTGCCACGGTACTAGTGGAAATGACTCAATGTGGAACTTTAAAATAAGGCTGCAAGAGTGTATTGCTTGTGTGGGTAAACATTTTAGCGATATCATCATTGCTACTACACAAGAGTGTAATACCTAGATCTAAAAATCATACAAAAAAACGTTATTATTACCTTATTACATTTTGCTTCGTGACTACTGTTTTGCCCATCTGCAACAAAAAGTTTAGTTAAAAAATAAAGTAAACTAAACAAATTTGTATATAATTTAGCACGTCAATTCATTTAAAAATAGATATGGATGTTTTATATTACATAGTGTATCGTTCGTTGGTTTTGCATTTTAGTTAATAAAACACAACAAACGCCAAAATAATGATCTTAATCTCGATATTTGTAAAACAGCACAACCTACAATGAGTGTAACGTAATATGTAATTAATTTAATTATTGTACAAAATTCTGTAATAAAGTTACTTATGCCTATTAAGAAAATTCTTTTTATCTGTAATTTCAATACAACTTCCTCTTTGATGTTTAGTTTTAGTTACTAAAATTAGCAATAATTTGTTTATACCCCTATTGTACCTTTATCATATTCCTGGCACATTTTCATTAATTTTTGTTTAGTCACAATTTTCATCATTTCTGCTACATTGCAAGGCAAAATTTAACAATTGCTTTTTAGTTACAATGAAATAATTAACTTATTTAAGTTCTTTTTTCTTCAATTTTTATTTATTCTTTTATACAAGTTTAATAACTTTTGTATGTTTAGTTTTGCATTACTTCTATGTTATTTTTATCTTTTTAGATTGATTCTAGTCCAACTAAAAATAAAGTAAAGAAAAACCATGCATTTTATTAATATTTAAAAATTATTAACAATATTATTTTTGCAAAACTAAACAACTACTAGGTAAAGCTACTATTTTAAATTCATACAACTGTTTCAATTTTGAAATCTACTTCAGACAATTAAACGGCAGTAATTTTAATGACAATTATGTCGTTAATTGAACGTACTTTTGAGTTTTGAGCAAAAAACAGCTAGTTCAACATAAATTCCGTAAATTTTGTAGACACTGTAAAATTTCCATCATATAATTTAAAATATGTATAAATAAGCAAGGGTATTTGCCATTGCTTAGATATTTGGAAATGGAAGGAAAATACTTCTTTTAAAACTGTTCGTAGAAAACATTGTACAACAGAAACCCAACTAACATAAAATCAATTACACATTATTCAAAGCAATAAATCAAAACTTCAAGAACCTTTGTGCTTAAAAATAACTGTACCATAAATAAAAGTGCTAATAAACTTTTTATTTATATTTTATCCCAGATAATTTCGTTAATAACGTCTAATATTGAGACGTGTGAGAATGTATATGCTGGTATTCTGACACAAAACAAGTAAATATGCAACAAATTCAAGCTTAAGCACTTCATCTAGACAACTTATAGCAATCATATTATGGGACTGTCCTTTGAATATGTCAATATGTTTATATATGTCCAAAAATACATTACAATTGCCTCGAAACCTTATGATGATTTCTCAAAAATTTTTGCAAGGGTCCTCTGTTAAAAAAATAAGGTGACTTTTTAATTTAAAGCTCGCACAATAAAGTAGTTCAAAAAACTTTTTTTTATGTTGACACAACCTTCAGTGACGTTTGATCATAATTTCACTATAATATGTCAAATGATTTATAAGTGCCAGTAGTTTATTTACATCAATTTTTTTAGATTTTTAAAATAGCTAGTATTAAACAAAGGTTTTGCATTCAACCTTATGTTAAAAATGCATTTAATTCTACTGAAACATTAAAAATATTGAAGAAAGCATTCGACAAGAAAAACTGTAGTATAGTGGTATAATCTGTTCAGAGAACGTCGTGAATCCGTAGAAGATAATTTAAACAAAAATGTTTGGTGATAGACAATAGAAAAACAGGCCTATTTCGTGCAAGCTTTTCAGCTGATGCTGCGACGAAGCAGCTAGAAACCTTAGTGCATTATCGGTTGCTGCAATTGAACATTTCAAAGGATTTTATTAGGTGGCAAAACAAGTTTTGCGAGCGAGTCAAAAATCAACTAAGGTAGCGGCCAGGTACTTCTCTACAATCCCGGTGGAGAATAAATCTGCTTCAGGAAAGCGACCCTGCTTACGTGAGCCTTTAGTGCCCTTTACTGCATAAGAAAATAAATTCTCGGAAAAGTTACACTGCAGCTTTTAAGTAGGATGTTTTTGCATTTCCCGAGAAAATGGAGGGCTGCGAGTCGTGAGTTCTCAGTACAACCGAATATCGTTACATATTGGAGAAACCAGGCCGAAAAAATCGAGCCGCGAAGAAAGGACCTGTTCTTACAAATTGGCAATGCTGATGAAATGCCAATGTACTTTAAAATGCCGCGTAAGACAACTGTGAATAAAGTAGGTGAACGAAGTGTACTTGTAAAAACAATGGGTGCAGAAAAAAATAAGATGCAAAGTTATGCTCTCTATCACTGCAGATGGTCGGAAATTGTACCATATGAGATTTTTAAAACAAAAACTCTTTCAAAGGGACTGGTGTGGCGGCCTTTTCGCCCTTGAACCGCTTTATATCGCGGCGGCATGCGGGCCTTTGATATCTGCACGTTTTTGCCATCGCACACACAACGGCATGGGCTTTTGCTCAGCCGAAGCATTCACGCCCCGCAGCGCGGCCAGTTCGGTCGTGTCTTAACCCGCATAAATATACGCATCGCAGCTCGGCCAATTTGGTCGTGTCTCAACATCCCGCAGATACCAGATCCGCAACGCAGAGGTGGCCACCTTGGAATCGCCGACGAAGCCGAAGCCGAAGCCGATTCAGGTGAGCGATTTGGAAATTCATTGGTTGATATCGGTAGCCGCCCCCATCCGCTTAGGCGACGGCCGTTTAAGGGACGATTTTGGCCTTATCGGCTGACCTTCCAATACGGGCCGTACTACGTTTCCACACCGCACCACGAGAGCGGCTATTTAAACGCCATACCTCTCCATTTTTTGGTCCTTACGAGCCGGATCGGTATCGTATCCCACACCGCACCACGAGAGCGGCTATTTATACGCCTGCCTCTCCAGGGACCTTTACCGAAAGCTATCCATGTCCGTGTACAAGACAAAGATTGGATGGACTCTAAACTTATGCACGATTGGTTAGAGGTGGTATGAAAATGTCATCCTGGTGAATTGTTAAGAAAACGATGTCCACTAGTTCTGGACAGCTTTCGTGGCCATATTGAGGACTCAATGAAAACCAGAATAAAGGAACTAAATACGCATCCAGCCATCATTCTTGAAGGACTCTCTTCTATACTACAACCCCTGGATGTGAGTGTAAATAAGCCTTTTCAAACATCACGTGAAAACTCGATACACAGATTAGATGGCAAATAAAATATTCATTTACAAAGACAGGTAAAATTCAAAAGTCCTTCATTGAAATTATGTGCTCCTGGATTGCCAAAGCTTGGGACTAAATTTCATTTGAAATCATCCAAAAAAGCTTCAAGAAAACTAGCATCTCCAATGCACTGGACGGAACTGAAGATCATCTCGTTTACGAGGACAGCCACGATCCAGCTGAGACAAGCGATGATAAAGCTGTATGTGTAAATGCATACATTAGTAAATTACATATAAATTGGTTGTTTTAATCAAGAGAATTATGAAGGCCTTTAGTTGTCGTTCAAAATCGTGAGCTTAAAAATTTGAGTCATTGATAGGCCTAGTATAGTTCCTTGCTTTAAAATGCCGGTAACTTGGATTAAGGACGACAGTTCTTTTGAATTCAGGCACACCTGTGAATCAGACTAAGCTGTTCTACTTTTAGGCCTACCGATAATTTAAATTATTTTGTTTAATTTATTTACATTGTAATCATGAACCTGTGCTGTGTTTTATTAACTAAAGACCTTATTATGTACTATACAATGATCTTTACTTAGTTACCACCTAGGTAATTCCTCAAATTGCATTTTCAAGACAAAAGTCTGATGAAAACAGGGGTCTTATTTTCGAGTAAATACGGTATATTGCTTGGTTGTCCATATTTTAGCGGCATTTGGCATTAATGCCATTGCGTACCGTTCTGCGACAAGCGATGGACATTTATAAGAATTTGCATAATTAAAATTATAGTATGCATTAGATTTTTACTCGTCATGACTTTGTTGATATCGAAAGCTTGAATGAGCGGCTTACAACTATACACATGGATAGCTAAACCACAATTACTATTTAAAAAGATCAGTTCCACTACCAAACAATAACAATACAAGTAACTAGATTTCTAAAAATGAACATTATCAATTGAATAAAAATTTATAGATTATTTTAATTGTTATAAATTAAATAATTCATAAAAAATTAGAAAGCTTTATTTGGAAAACAAATATTTTCATTTAAAATTGTATTCTTAGAATCTGGCCAATAACTTTGCATAAAATATTTTATCATAACTTATAATTGCATATTACTTATTGGTTTATTATTATAAAAAGTCTAGTAATATTACAAGATATGTAGAGAACAATATTCTTCCAAAATTTTTAAGGTTACCAATTTTTTATTATCCTATAATAAGTAAATAAAACATTTTGTAAATAAAATAAGCACCAAACATCACTAACAATAAACCGTATTAATAATTAGTAGGTTACCAGTTTTGTGGATAAAAATTAAGCAAGTGATTAGTTTTAGTGATTAATATTAAGTCCCTTTAATAAATTTGCATGAACTAATAACAATTATAGTTTTATGCGAATCTTTTATTATAGCTCTTTACCCATATTATTATAGCCAACGTACAAGAATTGAAATACAATTCCGCCATACACAGCATAATAAAAGCGTGCAATGGTCTAATACTAGTTGTATGTACGCTAGGTCAATGTTTTTGTCAAAGATAAAAAAGGATATAATACCCAGTAAGCCTCATGTTGGTTTTTCGAAAATGTAAAAGAACAGTGAATCGTCATATAAGAATAATAATTTTTTTTAAGGCTGCAAACAATATTTTTGTATTTAAGAAAATGGATAATACCACATTGGCACAGGCGAAGGTAATACTTCGAACTAATACTAATGGAATCGAGTAACGCAAAATATTGTTGTTATATTCAAAACAGAACTAAAAAAAAGATCTGACGTAGATAAACAAGAGAAAATTAGAGAAAAGTGGTGCAAGTTAGTGAAACTGAAAATGAACTATACGTGTATTAGAATTACAAAACTACGAAGTACTGTTTGGAGAGAACCAAGTACCGAATAGAAAAAGCTTAGAAAATACAGAAATTGTATATATTACGGAGCATATATTAAGATAAATGCGAATTTATCTAACAGTATGGAAAGTTGTAAAAACCTTGCTTAACTTAAGTAAAAAAAAAAACTGAAAGAAATGTCAAGTTAGCTTATTTCAATAGAATTATTCTAGATAATCAGAACGAGTTTCTTAGAACCAACTTGCATTTTCATTTAAACTAACAAGCAAGTAGCTGCTAAGGGCCATTACTCCAGCAACTTCCAATAATGGGTTTATGCAACTGAGAGATGTGTTCAATTTAACCTCGACAGAGGTTATACTGAGAAGAAGATTTCAGTTATGTGGGATAACTAATAGCAATCATCACTAGTAAGTTTGAGTTAAGGCAGAACATACTAATTTACTACTGGGCTCCGGCTACACTAAAACAGAGAAAACTAACAACTAATTGGTAAAATTAAAACTTTTTTATAGAATTAGTCAGTATATAGTTCAAGAAGTTTTTGACTAAAGAAAGTATTATTTATTTATTTATTTAAACTAAAATCCTTGTACCGTTAGGTGTCGGATTGTAAATATATATATACATTTCATTTTACATTTTCATGAATTTTATCTTTCCATATCCTCCTGTCTTGGGCTATTCCATGAATGTCACACCACTGGATTCCCCGTTTAACCGCTGCTTGTCTTACTTGTTCTTCCCATCTAATCCTAGGTCTTCCTACTTTGTTTTTCCCCTGGGTTCTAGCTTCGTAGACTTGTCTTGATATTCTGTTTTCATCCATTCGGAGCAGATGTCCTAACCATCTCAGTTGTCTTTCTTCTATAATAGTTCCTATTGATTTTATATTCCTTTGTTCTAATATTTTTCATTTCTGACTCTGTTATTCTAGTAATTCCTTCAATTTTCCTGAGGAATCTCATTTCCATTGCCGTAATCCTACTTCTATTACTACTTGATATTGTCCAGGATTCGCTGCCATAAATCAATGACGGTCTTATTACTTTTTATATATTTCAGTTTTACTCGTTTTGAAATCTCCCTTTACCAAAAATGAGTTTTTGAGCATATTATAAGATCTTCCAACCTTTCCTAACCTCTCCGTTATCTCTTTATCTATTTTACCTCTGTCCTCTATTGTTGTACCTAAATAGTTGTAGCTACTAACTTGTTCTAGCTCTTCCCCTTCTAGATTTATTCTGTGTTTTATTTCATGTGTCGATATTACCATGGTTTTTGTTTTGTTTATGTTTATTTTCATATTTATCTTCTTAAGTTCTTCTTGATAACAGTTCAGGTTCTTTTGTAGGTTTTTCTCTGAGTCTGCCAGCAGTATCATGTCATCAGCAAATAGTAATTCTTGGAGAGTTACTTGTTTCATTTTCCAGTTTCCTATTTTCATCTTTACACATTTTTGTTTACATATTTTTACCACATCATCAACTAGTATAGAAAACAATAGGGGGCTGAGAACACATCCTTGTTTTAGACCGATTTTTGTTTCGAACTCAGTTGATTCATCATTGTGTGTCCTAACTATATTTATACTGTTACTATATAACATTTTTAGCACCTCAATCATATCACTGCTTACCCCTCGCTCTTTTAAACTTTTCCATATATCTTTTCGTCTCACTCTGTCAAAAGCTTTTTGAAGGTCTATGAAACAGATATGCACTTCCTGGTTCTTTTTTAGTAATTTTTCTCCCAATTGTCTAACAACAAATATTAAGTCTTGAGTGCTCCTTCCTTTTCTGAAACCATGTTGTTGATCTTCTAATGTTGGTTCTAGCGTTTCTCTCAGTCTTCTCTCTAGTATTCTTGTAAATACTTTCGCAGGTGTGCTTGTCAATGAAATACCTCTATAGTTTGAGCATTCTTTCATCTCACCTTTCTTGTACAATGGTAGAATTACACTCATATTCCAGTCCTTTGGCATTTCTTTTCTTTATGATTTCATTTAGCAGGTTACGGAACTCTTCTTTGCTCTCTCTCCCATATGCTTTAGCATTTCTGATGTAATTTGGTCCTGACCCGGTGCTTTGCCATTTTTAATTTCTTTATAGCTTCAGCGATTTCCTCTTTGTAACTGGTTGCTCCTTATTTTCTTCCTCTTCTTCTATTATTATGTCCTCTTCTGTTTCCACTATTCCTTCTTCTTCTTCTTTTATCTCCATCAGCTGTTCAAAATACTCTTTCCATCTTTGTAATATTTCTTTGCTTCCGTCAATACATTTCCGTTTTTGTCTTTTATATTCTTTAGCCTTGTAGTTTTTTGTTTTCTCAGATACTTTAACGTACTATAGAAGAGTTTCTGGTTTTCTGTATAATTTTCATTCATTTTATGTCCGAATTCTTCCCATGCCTCTTTTTTTGCATCTTTGACCAGTTTATTTACTTCTATTCTTGCTACCTTGTATATGTTATGATCTTCTTCTGATCCACTTTGCATGAATTTCTTCCATTTTCTCTTTTTATCCTTTACTTTTTGTTGAATATTTGTTGTCCACCACCTGATTTTTTTAATAGATGTATTTGTACACTTGGTTACACCACAGCTAGTTTTTGATGCGTCCAGTAAGGTCTCCTTGAATATTTTCCATTTACGTTCTATGCCGGTAGTAGTTAGAATTTGCGTAAGTTTTTTGTCCACACTTTCTTGGTACTTTTGCCTAATGTCTATGTCTTTCAACCTATAGCATTTAATTTTTTCTTTTGTTATCTTTTGTCTTTTTTCTGCTTGGTTACTTGTTATAAAAGAAAGTATATTATAAAGAAAGTATTAAGAAATTTAAAGAGACTGCATAGATTTAAAATAGTGAAGGTTTTGTTCAGAAAATTCGGCAAGAAAGGTCACAGAATGTGCTAGGCAATAAATTGTTGCATTGACAGAGTTTAAATGTCTAACATTATTACGATTAAAGGTTTGATTCTAACTAAGGCAATTATTTGCATCTACGGGTTTACAATAAACAATCGGTGACTATTAGTTCAAGAATTAGAATATTAGCCACTTTACAATCCCTTTTGCAGCCCTTGCAACTTTTAGCAACATCCCAATGTTTTAAAAGAATAGAGTTTCCAAATAACGAGACAGTTATTTGTGACTCCAACACAGAGCTTTGCGGACTATTTGAAGTTTTGAAACAATGTTGGGAGTGGCGTGTGAGAGCAAAAGGTACTGACCATAAAAAATTTTGAACGTATAGTATAATTTTCTTGCATCTTATACCATTTTTAATAAATATGTAGGTTATTTTATTGTACAGACTGTGCCACATGAATATACCGTCGTCATTTGATAAAGATGCGCCGCAGTACCATTGATGTTATTTTTTTTAATCTTCATTTTGCTATCTTTTGCACAGCATATAGTTTTCTGGCACACAGTGCTCTTGATGTGTTGATATCAGTGAATTCGTTGTCGTTGCAATGAGTGAAAAATTTCTGTAACGATACGAGGTAGTGTTAGTAAATCATTTAAAAGACCTGAATACAAAGTATTTATAACACATATGCGAAAGGTAGAGGCATCGTTAATAAGTGAACAAAGCGCTATTTGGAGGTTGGGAATACAAACGATCTGCCGAAGAAGGATAAGGCGACATTTGAAGACAAGCTACACCTCCCGCTAAGCTGTATCCAAATGAAACTTTTAAAAATCCAATAATTTAAGTTTCTTTAAATACGACTTTAAAAACGACTGCCGTAGACAAACAAAAATTTGCATTGAAATTGGGGCATGGTCTTTCTATCGAAAGCGTGGTCAGCGAAGAGTAAAGATTCTTCAGTGCCTATTTGGGGATACCTCTGTAAACTTGGTTTTGGTTGCCTTTTTCTGTTTATAGACAATTTAAACGCCTAGAAAGTGGTTCGAACAGAACAAGCTGGGTGCTGCAAGAAAACATTGACTAAACATGGCAGCAAACTATGCACAACGTAGATGGTATTCCCATTGAAAATGCATGGTGGTACATCACAAAATGAAGCTTAGAAAATCCATTGTACACGTTGAAGCATTTGTCATATCAAATTAAGAAGATATGGCAAAATTTGCTAAATAATTATGCAGAAAACCTCGTCAAAATCATGGAAAAAAGATATAACTAGTAATAGCAATATGCTACCTTGTTTATTAATTTTAGGCGAACAGTAGTTACTTTTTATTATTATTTGAGCGAAAGCTATGCATAAACTGCAAATATTTTGAATCTATATGCAGAAATTAGTCAACTATTATGCTCCAACATAATTTTTTTCGTAGAACTTGAACATATTTTAAATATTTTTTTTGTTTAGTAGATTAGCTGCTGTTGCAATAGTGTCATAAAAATTTGAATAAAGAAAAACGAATTCTGTAGACTTTGTTACAGTGTAGAAGATATCTAATATATAATCTAACCGATTGTGAAGCATATAGAAAACGCGGAAGCTAAAGCATTTGTTATCTTACTTACAGTAGATAAGAGTAGGAAATACAAAAACGCCAAGTTGCTGCATAACACAACTTAAATATATTTACAGTTATCTTAAATTGGAGTACGATAAACTAAATAATAGAGGAAACATATATTATTTAATATGTCGACAATTTAATTAAAATATATATTACAAGGTGGCCATTAATTGGATGTAAGTGCTTTTAAAACCGCCACTTCTAAACCGTTTGAGCAAACCTTATTAAAATTACGTTAGTTGTTAATTTGCCAAACGATACCCGTGTGGAATTAATTTTAAAATGGTATTAACAGTAAGAAGGTATTTACAACATATGTTATCCATGTTAAAAAATTTCAGTTTTTAGCATGATTGTACAAATAAAAAATTATAATAATTTTTTAATAAATTGCATAGATTGACCGAAAAATAGTTAACCTTAGGCAATGTCAAAGATGATCGAGCAGGAAAGACCGGTCGACCAATATCAATGAGAACTAAAGAAAACATCGTAAGAGTCCGAAAACTCGTGGGAGAAACGGTGTCTGTATCGTAGAGAAACGTTTAGAAAGACACTGGAATTATGAAAACCCTTTCAAAAGATAATAAAAGCGGATAACTGTTTGATGTGGCATTGGCTACTATAGCACAGGGGGCCGATATTTTCTGACAGAAACAATTACTGTTACAATTTATAAGAACCAAGTTTTAAATTCATATTTTGATCTCATTTTCCGGAATTCAATAAAATTAAGATTTTGGTTTATGCAAGATAGCGACCGACTACATCAAACTCAAAAGAACATAGCTGCAATATCACGTGTCTTTGGCTGGAATATCATTTTTTTTTGACCCAAAGAAAAAGGTAGGCGAAGGAATTGATTGGCTGCCATATTCTCCCGATTTAAACATCTGTGACTATTTAATTTGGGATTTAACAAAAGATATTGCTTATTATCTACGTCAATTAATAATAGGGAACATAAACGGGCTTTAAAATTTGCATTAAAATTTTCCATCGATAGAAGAGAAAAAACGCAAAATTATCGATCACTTTTTGAAACGTCTTAGAACTCGTGACGAAGAGCAAAGCAACACATTTTGAAAATATTATCTAGCCCTTTATCTAATCAATAGATAGCAATTTACCCAGTCTGGTATATCTTTGCTAGTTTTTTTGTAATTTAATTTCAAGCATTAGCATACAATTAATGGCCACTTTGTAGAATAGTGCTGTTTCTAAAATTTTTGTTTTTCTAAATTCGTATTTTCCGGAACAACTGTGATAAAGTAAAACCCAGCATGCTTAATCATAGCACATATAAATTTTATAAATTACTTATAACTCCCGTTGATCAAAACGGTAAAAATAGAAGATTTACTTAATCTTTTCTGGCTTGTACTTAACACTCACTTATTCTAAATTTACTAACGGTTTCTAACTGTCCTCACTAATCTATCGCAAAATAGATTTAACAGACATCAATTAATTTTACAACTTTAGCCCACACATTTCCTACTTTATCGCAGTGTAACAAATGGGGATGTTCCCTGTGCAACCACGCTATTCATCAGGGCGAAGCTGTCGATTCGTGAGAGTATAAATGTTTTGCTACTTTCTCGCAAAGGTACTAACAGAAGCGCTCAAGTTGTATGTTTCTTCCTATAAATCTTAAATGCTAAGGCATCTTGACATTGTTGTGTGGAATTACATAGAGTTGTAGTGTATAAATTTGTTTCCGGCGCACTCATTTCGCTTACTGTTTATTGTAATTATAAAATATTTGAAAAAACAATAGTAACTTTGCAGCAGCAAGCTTACAACAGTTAAAAAATGTGCCTACAATTATCTGAAATTAACTTGGGTAAACTAAGCGTTTGCAAGTTAAGTATTTTGAATTTATGATAATAAATTGTAAAGTTTTTGTTTCTTGAGAATGAATTAGAGTAGGAATTAAGAATCACTAGCGCTGTAATTCTAAGATTGATTGTACTACTCATTAGTTTATTTATTTAGTGTTTGCAGTTTTATCAAATTAAATAAACTTTTGTTACTTGTCGTCTTTTTAAAAATTATTTTTTTTTTATTTGATGAACTGCAAATTTACGCTAAAGTAATAAACAAATAATAAAAAGGTAAATTAATTTCTTACGAACTCAATTCCTTATTAACTACTCTTGCTGATAAACGGTATGACTATTACGTTAGCTGTAGCTAATTGGTATTTATTTCTTCAAAACGAAGTTAAGGAGCACTTCCCCCGTATTTTACGCAAATGAAACTATTCTGATACCCAAAAGCAAATTTGCGATGAGCAAATGCGTCGAAAAATACTTTTTCACGCGGCGCACCTCGCAATAATTTCGACGGGATTATAAAATCCGCTTGGTTACTCTTACTCATAATTAAGGGATTTGTTATTTTTCAGCTGCTGCTAAATTAGTAAGTCGTTATAAAACAAAAAATATTTTAAAGGTAGCAATTATGCAACGGTAGGACAAAAAACGTAATTTAGAAATATAACTAACTTTGTGTCGCTCCTTCTTTAATTTTAATGCAGGAGTAGCAAAAAATATTTTTTAAAAATAAATTCTTAAAATGTAATTTTGTAGAAAGCGATGTAAATAACGCTTGTCTATTACCTCCCACCAAATTGCTCTATTGCTAAACCTACACTTAAAGGGCAGTTGTTTGTCACTTGTACCATTTTTCTCAACTCATACTTTTGATTTTTAACTTGTACAAAATGATACTTTATACAATTATACATCTTATGTAATAATGTTTATCAAATCTAATGGGGTTTCCAGGGGTTGCTAGCCACTCCCAGGGGACCCGCCTTGTCGCGGTGGGGGAGCTCAGTAGTCCGGTCAGACCGGGTGAAGCTAAGCGGTCCCAAGTCGGAAGTCGGCAGTGGCCATGCTCCATGGCTCGACCGAACGCAGGAATCTTACCTTAACCGGCCGAACAAGAAGAGCAAACCTCGCAAGAGGTAGGAGGGTTCAACCGAAGATGCAAGGCCGTCGGGGCATCAGCCCGGGTCGGGGTCTTCGGCCACGGAGGGTCTGGCCGGACACAAGTTTTACGTTCGGCACCAACCCCCGCCAACCTTCGCCCCCCAAGTGCTGTGGTCATGCTCCACAGTCCGACTGAACGAAGAGGTCTTGCCTTAATCGGCCGGACAGAAGGAATAAACTTCGCAAGAGGTAGGAGGGAAAATCCGAAGACCCAAGGCTGTCGGGGCATCAGCCCGGGTCGGGGTCTACTGGACTAGGTGCGGTGCCGGACACAACGCGCGTTCGGTCAGAGTGGCTTTAGCTCCCGCCGGCCAACCTGCACCCCTCGAGCGCCGCGGCTACGCCACACAACTCGACAGAGCGTAAGAGTCTTGCCTTAACTGGCCGGACCGAGAAGAGGAGCAAACCTCACCGGCAAGAAATTACCCGAGCTCACACCACGCTCAAGCGGACCAAGCCTCAGGGACCGTGGGCCGCAAACATCTGCGGGAAATAACTGCGTCGTGGGGGAAGCTGTAGAATGCCTAGAGCGACCCAACGACCCCCAACCTATCGACGAGGAGGGAAACAAAGGGGTTTTTAGTTCGGGTAGGCCTTCCCCTTCTGGGAAGGAGAGCCCCACACGACGGCGGCTGGGTATGCAATTTAATGCATTTTCCCCTGCCTGAAAAAAAAGGGGGGTTGCCAGCCAAAAGGTATTTTTGGCATCCTAAGCTGTCAAGTTTTCACCCGTTTTCTTTCAAATTTTTGCAAGGTCAGAACGTATAAATTTTTAGTTTGATCGGCTCTTTCCTGGCTAGAAAACAGCTGACAATTTAAGTTAGCTTCTATTCCTAATAGACGTAAGCATAAGTCGCCCATAAGAAA
Organism: Sinelater perroti; assembly: GCA_036346155.1. Classification (NCBI taxonomy): domain Eukaryota; kingdom Metazoa; phylum Arthropoda; class Insecta; order Coleoptera; family Elateridae; genus Sinelater; species Sinelater perroti. Next base: position 4,854,804 of record JARFIY010000276.1, read on the forward strand.
TACGTAAAACGTAAAGTTGAATCAGTGCAAAGCTTATACTTTTGTTCATAATGCACTTACGTTTTACGTTTCTAAGTAAATTGAAATCGGTTCAACTTTACGTAATTCTTACATTTATTTGCAGTCATTTTTAATTTTTTCCTAGATTAATGTTGGTAGCAGTAACAGAATGTTTGGTGCGTTGTGTGGTTGGTTCTAAAGCTATAAGGCCGTAGTCACAGTTCAGAAACTCGCCTACAACTGCGGTAAACATTTTCAGAAAAAAATCTTTTAAAAATTAAGTGACTGTCTCGTGCGTTTTCGCTTTTATATTCGTGCGAACATAGTAGGTATGGTGGGGGGGACAACAAATCAGCAGTTGCTGAACATGTTTTGGAGAATCCTAACCACGAGATAGAATTCGAGCAAACACAAGTTTTATATAATTGTAGAAATTACTAACTTATATTCTACAAAGAGGCGATCGAAATTTATAAACATAAAAATAATTTTAAGAAGGACAACGGATTCAATCTACCTAAATCTTAGTTTATCGCTCTCAATAGGCAAAAAACAGATTTCAATATGGTGAAAGAGAGAGTGACGTCAAAAAATGCCAAAATATTACCTGCAACGACCCGATTGACGTCAACAGCTAGTTCGAGCATGGTATTTACCATCCCGGTGACGTCAACAACGGCCCTCTAATACCATCCCTACCATACTCGCACAAGTATAACAGCAAAAACGCACGAGACAGTCATTTAATTTTTAGAAGAGTTTATAAATTCCGATCACGACCTTATAATCCGAGAACCAACCACACGATCCATCATAACACTAGCCTTAAATCTTTCGCATCTATTTAATAGAATTTTTGTTTTGATTCTAAAATTGCATAACCTAACTTTAATATTGTCGACATTTTGGCTTCGTTTTTACAACGGATAGGGAACTATTAATTAAGTGAGTAAATATGCAACTGTTTCTACACCATAAAATGGATAACAGGTTCAAAGGCAACATAATTATGCAAAATATCTGGATGGATATTGCTGCCGCTACTTTGATTGAACATGCGCAACTTTCAAACGTTTACATAAGGCTTATGTGCATTATACGTACTTTTTATGGGCGGCTTATGCTTATGTCCATTATGAATGGACGCTTAACTCCGCTCGGCGAAACCAAGTCGCAGACACGCTTTTTGCGTACGGCAATGCAGCGGTTCGATGACAGCCATATTTGTTTACTTTCCGTTCAAATCTATAAGCTGTCCTGTTTGCTATGCACGGATCTCCTCGTGTAAATCAAGGGCGAAGGGCGCGCCAGATTTCTCTGTTTACTTTCTGTTCAAATGTATAGATAAATATATATAGATAAGTAGTTACAATATGGATGGTATAATTTAAATTAAAATTTTGGATTTGTATTTTGCGCCGTTTGCATTCCGTGAACGTTGAACACTTGTACAGTTAGTATTTAAATGCATAGCAAAATCATCATCTTACGATTACGCAAAAGAAACTTTGACCACTATTAATTTGACCAAGTGAGCGTAAAAGTCGTGATTTAATGCAAAGGTGTAAGGTAGTATGCTTATGGACAAAGCAAAGATTGGCTGTCAAGATAACGGTCGTTCAGATAACAATATTTCTTGACTAAGTGATAGCCTACATGAAGAACAAAGCACCCCATTCACAATAATTAAATTTTTTATATACCACTACGCAAACGCATGTTAATAAAGAATCTACATTTACAGGTGTATAACATTCTGATCCAAGAACTTAAGGACACTGACTACCAGAAACTCTGTATATTGGTGAACGGGATTTTAGAGAACACAGCAGTTGATTTTCATTTTTGCTAAAATACTCATATCATAAAGCTCATTTTTAAAAGAATTTGTAAATTGTTAAAATTCTCACATCCGGAGTAATAAAAATCTAAGTGCTATTTAAAAAACCAATGTATTCACAAAAATGCGATGTTTGGTGTGCAATATTAATGGGTGAATAATGTGCGTTTTCCAACGAATTAACTTGATATGTGGTTTCAACAAGATGGATACACATGTGGCACAATGCACGTGAAACGCTTACTTTACTTGAAATCAAACTTCATGATCATGCTATCTTACGTAGGAGGGGGGGGGGCGTTGATTAACCCCGGTGGTCTTGCAATTTAAATACATATTAATCTTTATATATATATATATGTATGTATGTATGTATATATATGGCGATTTGAGACAAATTTAATCAGAATTTAGTGTGTTACGTAAAAAACCCAAAAATGTTTATAATATCTCCCTACTTTCTTATTCGAACCCTCCAATTTTTAGACCGCATCTAGATATATATCTAGAAAATATATTTGAAAACAAATTTGGCGAGAACTGTAGAAGTTACAACAAATTTTAAAACATTTTAATGTAGATTGGCCATTCGTCAAGGTTTTGAGCATTGAATTTTTTTGTAAACAGTGACATAGGGCATCTGTAGTATATACCATCTCTTTAAAATCTACTTAGCACTGTTAAGTTATACTTAATAAAAAAAACTGCGTTTATGCCATAGCGTTTGTTATAAGTAAATAAATAGCAAAAATTATTTTTTAAATACACAATTTCGCAAAAGGCAAGTTAAACCCGCCTGCATTTCCGTACGAGATAAAGCGTTTCTGAAAGCTACCTGCACCAGTTTGTCACTCAAGCCGGTGCTCTCTGCAAACCACCTGAACGTTCCGTCAATTTCCACCTATCACGTTGGTGCTGCGTTAGTCGGGTGATGGGCGAGCCCACAGTTCGGTTCAGGCACTTCCTGCAGATTTTTGGCATTGAAAGCTTTTTTGCAGTTTTAGTATCCGTTTAGGGTTAGTCGCGTTCGCGAAAAGTGTGCGGTAATTTCATAAGCCGTGTACTAATGCGAGGGGTACAATTTTAAACAATTTGTGCAAAGACATTATGGGAAACTGCAGAAATAAATAGAAGGAAAATTTTGCAACCGGTAAGTTACTGATTATGATTCTAATGCATGTGTAAAGGATTTATAATAAAAGAAACGTATAGATAAAGTATTTTGATATTTTATATTTCAAGTTCAAACCTTCAATATTCTAAACCTTCCGAACTATTTTTTAAATTATTAATTAGAACTATTGCATTTAAAATATTATATCCAATTTATATGTATACTGGTAAGGGGTTTCTACTTCTGCCAAACACGTTTTCAGCGTATTTGAACAATTCTGATAGGAATCACACCTCTATTAAATCTAATTAGAATGCCGTCCTTACGATTATGATACAATTTATTGATAAAAAAAATTTGTTAGTACTAATCACCTGAATAAGGAGGTTGTTTTGTATTTTATGTGTGGCTTCTTAGAGTAATCGTCCATGCACTGAGCTTTTTTCCGATAACTACAAATGTTTATCAAATTTATTTCTTATAACAATTTAATATCGTTTTCAAATTAACAAAAATTATTAAAATACATAGTTTGTAAAAGCTTTGATAATAATTTGAAAGTGAAAACACAATAATTTTTATTTTTTGGCCGCTTCCCTCATAAAATCGTGCTATTTGTACAATCTTCTACTACGCTGTTTAGTTCGGTGGAAATAATGCTAAATGTTATTTAAGATATTTCAAATATTTTCATTCTAATACTCATATCGTTTGAACACTTTTTTATTATGTTTTAACCAGCAGGATATATTTTGCATGAAGAATCGCATAAGAAAAAAGCTTTGGGTAAGATGGTTGCCGCATTAGTTTCTAGAAAATAATTTATTCCAATGACAGTTTGCGAACAATACTTAAAGCGTTTCAAGAAAATAAAATTGATTTTATCAATTTATAAAAATATAAAATTTTCTATTAGGTAGGTTTTTAAGTAGTAAGGCAATTTTTTACATTTTTTAAGAGTTGCCATGTCTTTGAAATGGAATTATTTATAACCTAATTCTTGTTTAAATTATAAAACGTTATTTTTTTCGCTGCGCCCACTGCTGCACTGTAGCATGGTAAAAGAGCCGTTCTGCTATCCTTGCCCAGCGTACCCCGTATTTTTGCCGGTTGGGCTCTTAACGGTGTTTTTCTAGCAACACTTCAGGCTTCCGAAAGGCAAAGACTGCACCTTGCTAGCTCTTGCCGTCTTCGAGATCCCGAATTTAGCAAGTTTTCCATAAAATATTCCAACATTTTCTTAACTCCCCAATTTTATGCAATTATAAAATTATTGTTATTTTAAACTTGTATGAGTATGAGTAAGATTTGATCGGACATGTTGCGTAATATATGTGACGAGTGGGTACTCCATGTTGCTTGGGTATGAGTGAAGAAAACATTATTTGTTATAATTGTTTATAAAAGAGACCCTCGATATTTGGATGGGCGATATTACGCCATTTCCTCTTTCTTTTGCATCGGAAAATTTAGAGCTATGTGATTGTCGATGCAATTGATGCACCTCGAGCTTTCGCTTCAAAAGCTTTTTAACTGGCCAAATTTCTGACAAGTAACACATTTTGGCTTTTAACGTTTTTGACGATATAATATAAATTTTTATTATTTTCGGTTGGTTTAAGTTCTACGTAGAAGAGGTGGGAGTAATTATTTGTGAATCTTGGTTTAACGTTTCAGATGTTGATCACACCGTGCCCTTGAACCTTGAGATCATCCTTTAGTCCTTCCACATTAGTAATTTGGAGTAGAGTTTTAATTAGTACCATAAAAGTCTTTCCTGTTGTTCTTGATAGGCATAAAATTTCATCTATTGGTCTGCTAGGGCTTTGAATTGTAACTGTGTATTTATTCAAAATTTTTGGTAGGATTTCACTTCGTTATTATACAATAGTTTCAATTTATATTTATTTTTGGCTGTTGTTTCGAACAGTTGAACTAAGGGTTCAATTATTGTGACTCCTGTAGGTTTGGGATTTGTTTTCAAAACATTTTGGGCTTCTTACATTTGTAGTGTTACTAAATGGCCCTCATTATAAGGATATAAAAATTATTGTAAAAATACCTCGCAAGATAAAATTCCAACTTTTTTTATTATAACGATGAATAAATGGAGTTCAGTTCACTATGTTTTCAAAATAACTGCCTTCGCTAGAGAAGTCATTGCAACTCTTTTCCCAAAACTCTTAACTGCGGCTTTTCTAATGTAAGTAGAAATGGCCATAACCTGTTCTGTGATGCAATTCTTAAGTTCGTTGATGGACACTGGATAAAAAGTAATCACGTGGGTTTAAATTGGAAAAATTTGGGGGCTATTTAATGCCACCTTCTATCTTACGGAGGGTGTTCAGACTTATTGTGTTCTTTCCAAAGACTTCTGCGAAGATGTCAGAGATGCCTTGAGTTCAATGGGTGGTGGTTCCATCTTGCTTAAATCAGTATTGGTTGACTTCTCTTTGTCTCTCACAATTGGAATTAACTTCTCAAGAACTTCTGCGCGATAAACTTCTTTATTCACATATTTTGTGAGAAACAGTGGGCCAACAATTTCACAATAGGAAATTACACACTATACACTAACTTTTGTTAGGTGCAATCGATAAACTTTGGTCGAATGTGGGTTTTCGGTTCCACAATGTCGGTAATTTTATGTGCAATTAAGTAAATTCAATTTCTTGTTGAGGATGGTGCACAGGGTCGCACTCACAACAAGTTGAGCTGCGCTTTTAGAGACCAAAGTTGTGGACTCTTGTTCATAAAGCTCTTGAGCTTTTTCTTCGGTTTTAGGAGTGGTCGTAGTGACTGATCATTCAGTACACTTCCTGTCTTCTCAAACTTTCAAATCAGCCTATTATAACATAGTAAACTAGAGAATTTAATTATAGAGCAAATTTTATCAATATGATGTTGGTTTAGTTTGATAGATAAATAAGAATGATAAAGTAAAATTCTGTTTTATCAAAATGGATTCGTATATATAAGATAACATTTATACACATATTGTGTATTAATTTTGTACTGGCTGTTGTATATGTTACTAATTTGGTAGTAGAAGTTATCGTTAACAACTTTGTTAATCTTGCTGTTCGATATCAGTGTACTCGTTATGTTATTTGCTTCATGAGAAGTAAACAACAAGAAACTATTGGCTGCGAAAGCACCGAGGCTCGTTATATCACTGCGGTCGTGATTTCCACACGTCGATCGACAAGAGTACACACGTCAATTTGTTATTACTAATTGGCAAAAAAGTTTTTGTTACTAATATTTATTGGGGTAGTAAAGAAAACCAAAGTAAGGAAAAAATTATTTCATATTACGTTTTCATAAAGAAGCTCAAACAGAAGATTATTTATAGAGCCAAAACATACAATTAATATTTTATTATCTCTATACCCTTATTCTCTATTTAGAAAAATCCATATTCGTTATTTGTTACTATGCTCGCGACTGTTGAAGCGTATGTATCACGTTTTAGGTATATACAGTTTTTCATTGAAATTATGTTTTAAAACTTGGTTTCAAAGCATATGAAGGAGGTGTGAGTGACAAAGAGATTTTAAAAATAATGAAACTGTCTGTATAAGTATTGATTTGTTTTTGTTGTAGCTTCCATGAATATTGGAGTTAAACTGTACACAAACAAAAACTAGTAATGAGCATTAAAAAAAACTAAAATAAGATTCATATAAGCTTATATATTGCGATTCTGTACGAAGAAAACACTTGTTCCTAACATTTATATCTTAGGCTTTTATTTTTTATTTAATGATAATAAATAATACAGGTGGTTTATTTTTACAATTGGTGTTGATGATAACCTGTGATGAATTTCTTTAAGCTAAGTTTGCACTCTTATAATCTCGTCCATAAATATATTAAACAGTGTAGGACTCAACACTTTTCCCTGTCTTTATTTGTTAAAATATTGTTGACTTTTTATTTTTGAAGACGACGTAGTTTTTATTTTCTTTTCTTTTCATAAGTCACTCAATCATTTTTTTAGGTCTATAAATACAGTTTTTAGCTTTCTGCTCCCTTGTTTCCTGAATGCGCTCTGGGCTTCCTCTAAAGTTGGTTTTGTGTTTTTAGCCCTTTTTTCAGTATTTGTTCATATCTTTTCAGAGCTGTACTTCATAAATTTATGCCTTTGTAATTGCCGCGTTCTTTTATGTCATCTGTTTTTGTATACTGGCACTATTACACCTTTGTTACAAATTTTTGTAAAAAGTTTTTCTCCTTCTTGTCTAATGTTCTTTAACATTTTTGCAGTTAATTTATCGTGTTCTAAAGGCATCTAACGTCTAACATTATTTTATAATTTCTTGATTATGGTCATATAAAGTTAATGGTGTTAATTTTTAAAAGCTGAAGTACTTAGTTTCTGGACCGATTGGTCCTGTTTATTTTTGTAGCCTGTTATCTGTATTTATCCTTAATTGAATCCATTATATCGGATACACTTAAATCTACTTTTGGGCCTATTAAAGCTAGTTAAACTAACGCAATTTAGCTTCTAAATAATATGTTAAATTTAACTTCCGTTACTATCAAACTTTAATTATTTACAATGCAAGGTGTTTGATAACATTTATTATTAAATTTAATTTTATTTATTTACCGCCACAATTTTCTAATAAGAAAACACATAATGCCTACGTAACACCCATAAGCTAAATAGAACGCAAATCCGCTCAACCCTGACCAACCACATTGTTAGTCTAAAGCTGACTTGTTAAGTACACTGACGCAGTACTCAATTTAAGGAAGCTTTAACCGTCAGACGGTAGTAATCTGGATTAGTTTGTTGTAACTTTGCTGTAAGATTCTTGGTCTTATTTAATCTAAAATAATTTATTTTCTAAATGCCTTAACCATCACATGTGCTTTTATAGAGTTTGTGGTGCCTGATTATTCCCTTAGTTTACTTACAATTAGCGTTGTTGCTGTTTCGTATTTTTTAGTTTTTAATATTTTTAACTGTGGCCAAAATATGGCCATTTAGAAGAACCAAATTCGATTACACGTAGTAATCTGCTTATGCCAATTTGTAAATAAAAATTAAACAAGGAGCTAATTATAGTATACAGATAAGATTAACACCAACTGATATGTCCTGATTCAATTATGCCGCGTGAATAAAGCTCCTTAATTAGAAAACCTTTTCAAACACTTTTTAATTATTTTAAAATACTTTAAATACTAAATAAAAATCTACACTTAAAAGTTTATAGAAAAGCCTATATCCCTATTGTGTCGCTATGCAAAGATCTGGTTCGTTGATAATCACAAATACGACTACCTCGCGTATGAAAATGCCAAATTGAAAAAGTTCCACAAGACTTCTAAAATAAACGAAGCAAAGAAATTGCATAACTTCAAAACGGAAGCAAGAAAATTAATTGGGAAGCAATCGTGCGTAAGATGCCGTATACTTAATAAGTAAGGAAACAAAATTGGAAATCAAATCGCGGTTGAGAGCATATTAAAAATTATGATTAAACCTTGTTTTAAATTAAGAGGAAGGGGAGCACAAACAAGTGATTAACATTTAAAATAACGAGCAGCACACATATTTATTATAATTTTGTGTATAACAGATAATTGATTTTATATATTTTCTTGTTTATTTTCGCAAGGAACCAAATCCAGAAAAAATACAGGATGCCGTTCTTTCGTAACTCTAAGCTTGGCGTTGTACTACTCTGATCAAATTTGACCCGGACTGGTTAAGAAAAAAAACATTTTTATGTATTTAATACAAATCTTTATTATCGCCTGAAATAGGATCCTGTTGAGCCAATACAAGCATGCCAACGGTTAATCCAATTTTCCATACACTTCTTATAGGACCCGGCTGGGATGGCCTTTAATTCTTTCAGCGAATTCCTTTTTATGGCCTCAATTGACTCTATAGGGTATTTGAGTTTCGGAAATAAAAAAAAGTTACAGGGAGCGAATACGGTGGCTGAGCGATGACGTTTCGTGTTTGGCCAAACATTCAGTCACAATCAGGCTGGAATGTGACGGCGCATTATCGTGGTGAAAAATCCATGAATTGTCTGCCCACAAATCCGGCCGTTTACGACGAATTGCTTCACAAAACGGCCAAGTAGTATTTCTTATTGACAGTTTAACCCTCTAGAACAATTTCATGGTGAACCACACCATAGTAATCAAAGAAAACGATGAGCATTACCTTGATTTTCGACCGACTTTGAAGTGTTTTTTTCTGTTTCGGCTCATTTTTGGGGCGCCGTTCGTTCGATTTCGATGTCATATTCATAAACTCACGTCTCGTTAGCAGTAATGATGAGTTTGATAAATGTAGGGTCATCAACTAGGTTGGAAGCATCTCTTTTGTAACCTCTACTCGACCTCCTTTTTGCAAAACATTCAGGTATTTTGGTACGAGCCTGGCAGCGATGCGCTTTATACCGAAAACATCAACCAAAATGTGTTGAGTCGATCCATAAAAGATGTTGAGAGCCTAATGCAAACACGATGATTTTCGAGGACAGTTTCCTTCACTTTTTCGATGTTATTGTCGTTAATAAAGGTGGATGGACGACTCGCATAAGGCAAGTTTTCTACGACCTCACAACCCTCACTGAATGCTTTATCCCAATTAAATACTTGCGTTCTCGATAGAGTAAACCCCCTAAAACACTTCTGCAACATTTTCAATGATTCCGTAGCCGTAATTCCATTGGAAACAGAAAATTTTAATCAAACTCGTAGTTCAATTTTTGTTTCCATAGTAAAAATAGCCAGACAAACTTTTCGCGTCGTAAACTGCTGCCAAACACACACTAATTGACGTATCCCGCTCAAATTTCATACGAATGTCAAAGAAGGGTGTACCAATCTAGGAAAAAAAATTACCGATTCAATTTACGCGCGCGGTTTAAATGGACCAGTCCGGGTCAAATTTAATCAGATGGTATATGTTTATAACTTTGTGTCATTGACTTTCTACTTCGGCGTTTAATTTATTTGCATCACTGGAATGGTGAAGGTTTTTGATTACCATCCTAAATCTGCGTTCTTCCTTGATCTGGTACACAGGAACTGTATTATTAGTTATAGTAGCCATAAGACTCTATGGGTATCTGAATTTTCCGCTATTATTTTTACTTGGCTTTTGCTTATGATTTTTAAACTATATTTTTTGTTGGCGATTGTATTAAGATCTGCTGTGAGAGGGTTAGTATTTAATACGTCCGTGATAAAAATTGATGGAGGTTTTATTATTCTCGTTTATGTTGCATTGGAGTTATCTACTTCTACTGTTTGGTCTGGTTCCGGAAATGCTGGAAAGCGATTTATTAAATTAATTTTTAGTAGACTGTTCTATCGAGTTTTTTGCTGTATTATACGATTGACATCTTCTTGGGAGTTTTGTTTTTTCTTTCTTGAGGTGACAAAGTTCTATTCCATAGTTTATTGGTTTTTTTTTGTTTATTGATAATTACATTGTTGCATTATGTAACACGCGGTATTGTAGCCCTATATTTTGAGCTACTGGTTGATTAAATGTGGGGTGCGTGTATTGAAGTTGTAGTAATTAATATAAATATTGTTGATTTGCCATTTAGACAGACACTAAAAATAGTTAATTCATTACCTGGAACAGTAGACACGTCATTGTTTTGCAAAATTCAAATGCAAACACTTTCCAGTATTTACCAGGTGTACCGGAAAATCTTTACCGTTTTTTTCGGAAAAAATGCATAACTTTTGATATAATGGAAAAATTTATTTATTCAAAATATTGACCATTTCATTCTGCAAATCTTGCCCATGCTTCAAGAAATTTATGAATCCCATCCCAAAAAATTATTTTTCTTTTGAGTGAAACCATTCATCGATCCATTTTTTAACTTCTTCGAAATTGGAAAAGTGCTGCTCTGCTAATGCAGACCCCATTGATGCGAAGTCGGACGGGGCAAGGTCTGGAGAGTACGGCAGGTGCAATAATATTTCCCACGCAAGCGCTTTCAATGCTTCCTTGACCTGTAAAATCACTTTACCGTGTCTTAGAGCTCATTCTGGACGTTTTCGATCAATACATGGTTCAAGTTGATCATTTGTTGTCAGTAGCGATCACTATTAACTGTTTCATCAGGTTTCAACAGTTCATAATACACCACGCCACTCTGGTCCCACCAAACACAGAGCATCGATTTCCTGCCAAAGCAATTCGGTCTTGCGGTTGATGGGCCAGCTTCTCCAGGTGATAACCATGATTCTTTGGGCTTAGGGTTTTTGAAATAAAGCCACTTTTCATCACCCGTCACTATTCCATGCAGAAATGACCTTCGATCGAACTTTTGAAGCAACATTTCACAGACTATTTTTCGATTTTCCATTTGCCTGTCATTCAATTGATGTGGCACCCATCTTCCCATCTTTTGAATTTTTCCTCTTCGATCGTAATCGGTCGCTAATAGTTTCTTGGGCCATATAATGCTTCTGACAATTGTTTTTGATTTTGTGTTGGGTCTTCATCCAATATCTCCTGCAGTTTCGCATCTTCAAACTTTTTCGGTCTGCCAGAACGTTCTTTGTCTTGCACATCGAAAATACCACTTTTGAATTGTCGAAACCACGCTTCACGTGTTTTTATGGTTGGAGCATGCTCACCGTATGTTTCAACTAGCAAACGATGACTTTAAGCTGCTTTTTTCTTTTGATTAAATAAAAAAAGTAATGCACGTTTTCAGACACACAACTTGACATTTTTGAAGAGGTATAAATATATGACGGTGATACTTTCACAAAATCTAACCTACGACGTTGAAGCTTGATGTCTGTAGAATAAAATGAACACGTGTCAAATCATAATATTGTATATTAAGACTAGCGACACCTATTGGAAAAAACCGATAAAGACTTTCCGGTACACCTGGTAATACAGGATAAATCTGCTATTCTAGCTTTGCCTTGACGACGAGGATCTAGCTGCAACGCTTCTCGCTCATAAGACAGAAACTGTGGCGGAAACGGCGGCAAAAGACCACAGGCTAGCCGAACTAGGCCATACGGGCGGGGCCCCACCAAATCTCCACTAAGAAATTGTCTATAGTTTTGACAACGTGGACAACGCACACTGTTAAATTCTACCACTCGTAACACAGAACGCGAACTAACAATGCAACAAACAATACGTCCGTTCTGTTTAAATGCACAATCCGAACTGATATAACCAACCCATCACCATTATGAAAAGCTACCAAATATTGAAGGCTGGTTGTAGCAATTATATAACTGGGCAAGAACCGAAAAAGAAACAGACAACCATACTAGCATAACACCTATCAATAGTATATATACCAATTTTAACGAATAACTTTTAAGATAAAGGAATTGAAACATATTTACTTAAAAGCTACCTGTAAATTATCACTACCTATTAAATGCTTTTCGCAAGCAGAACTTCACAATGAAATCAATAGCTCATTCAAAGCTTCTAGTTTCGTTTTAGTGGTTTAATAAAAATTGTCACAACTTTCCAAAAAAGCAGATGTATTATTAACAAGACTTTATAATACCATGATGCGTCTATACTACTATCACATGCAATGGAAATCCGCACAAATAATAATGTCTGTAATGTCTGGAAAGTTATCTATGGAACCAAGATCTTATCGGCCAACAAGCTTTCTATCCCTAATGTTTAAATTATATAAAAAACATGTTGGTCGAATAAATCAAATATATATAAGTGGCCTAATCCTAGAACATCTATTTGGCTTCCGAGAAAGCATTCTAGACTACAACAATGTCATCGAATCATCAATAAAATTAAAAGGAACTTGAAGGAAAAATATATTCCTGTAGTATTTCTTGGTAAACAGCAGGCGTTTAATAAAGATTAGAATAAAGATCGTTATTTAAAATTAATATACTTAGCTAAATATAACTAACTTTAATGTTAAATTCGGCGAAGCTCAAGACAATATCCTTGGAGCATTTCTAAATCTAATCTTTATGGCCGATATACTTACCATAAAAAATACAATGGCTACATTTACTTATCTTCTATCATTAAATACCAACACTTACAAAGTACCCAAAAAGCTAAAAACCCTTCTACGAGTGTTGCAGGACCAACTACGGCAGTAGAAATTTAAAGTTTCATAACGAAACGTTGTGGTTGTTCTAGAATCTACTTAAACTACCAGAAAGTACTGTGGTAAAATATTTCGGGCTTCACCCACACAAAACTCTTACTTGAAAAAACCACGTTAACCCAAAAAACGCAACCACACTTAACAGTGAAACAAACGTTTTAGTTATTTAGTAGAAAGTCTAGAAAATAAGTTAGTAATATACAAAACGTCCTCAAATCGATTAAGACATATAAATTAAGCTTTGAGGCTACAACAAGCCGACGTATATCAAAATACTCCCAAACTTTCAATTCATAACACTCTGAATTTGTAGCAAATACATCTTGGTATGCGTCTAACCAAATTCTTCAAACGGATCTTCAAATTGCCTTTATTAGCGATGTAATGGTTCTATTCATTAAAAAGTCCAAGGGAAGAAATCTTGATTATAACACTCAGCTAGTAAGTGAACTCTATAATCAGTTACCACCGGCAAGACGATTCAAATAATGTGGGTAGAAGATCTAATAAATTAAAAGTAAAGATTTATGCCGACCCCTTTCCCTTATAACTTTTACTTAAAACCCTCTATGCTATAACTTTAGTATAGATTGTAAATTTGCAGTAACAATAAATAACAAAAAAGGCTTTAATGTTTTATCGTCTATTAACACGAAACTTTTTCAACAACTTTTTCTTAAAATAACAAATTTTTAATAGCAATAGATAGTTTATTACTGTTAGTGGGTTTAAGAAAATAATCTGGACAAAATAATTTTCTCTATCAACGTTAGAGAAGTTTCTGATAGCGACAAAGAAAATGAAAATAAATAATTGTTATTTATATAGTATGTAAATAGTCAATTTTAATTTATAAACTAAATTTACAAGAAAAGCTCTAAGAATTACTAAACGGAGAATGTTAAAATAATTGTTGAAATCGTATTTATTACTTTACAGCTACTAGCTGGAATTTCTCGTACTACATTACAGAACAAGCAGAATTAAAAGATATTAGTACTAAATATTCTGTAGTATAATGGACACATTAATAGACATTACACGTTAAACGTATAAAAAGATACCTGGCAACATGTGACTCTTTGAAATTAAATTTAAGAGCCATTATACTTGTCAGAAATTAGTCTGCATTAATTACTGCTTAAAATAATTTTAATTCTTTGAATAATGAAACACATTAATAAAATAAGAATATACAGGTTCATATATATTCATTCATTCATATATATACCAAAACCCTCCTGACCAACAAAAAGCATTCCTCCCTTACATCAGAGCCATCACCGATAGAATAAACCGCATACTAATGCGGCAAAATATCCGCACGGTCTTTACGATCAACAATCAAATACCTGGGCATATTAGCTCAGCAAAGGATCACTGACCCAATGAATCCCAAGGAGTGTATGAAATACCTTGTGGAGACTGCCAAAGGACCTACATAGGTCAAACAAATCGCCAAATATCTAGCCGAATATACGAGCATTCTCTGGCCGTACAGAAAGGCGATAATGGTTCGGCACTTGCCAAACACAGCAAAGAAACAGGCCACAAAATTAATTTCTCTTGGGCTAAAACCATTGTTCCCATTTCCCATTTTACCAGCAAAATAGTACGTGAGGCAATTGAAATAAAAAAACGCCCACAGTGCCTCAACACAAGAGATGACAGCCAGCGTTTGCCTGTCATGTGGAAGTCTCTTATTGCTCCGCACCGCCGATTACGCAACACCCTTAATCCTACAAACTTTCCCCAACCCAACGCATTCCCCGCCAAACAAACTTTCACTTCCAGCCCTGTAAAAGATCAAGCAGGTCACACGAACGCTCAGTCTTATTCAAAGACTCATAGCTCTCCTTGAGGAGTAGGCTGATTGAGACCCCGAGTGAAGAGCTAACTTCTTGAAAATGGCATCAAAGCCGATGCCAAAACGTCGAGAATTTACCCAAAATAGACGCGGTTCATTCCGTGAACTAAGTTGTTTAAACATAGTTAACCGCGGAAACCTATCCGAACATTATACCTATATATATATATATATATATATATATCCATGTTTGAGCGCCGTATGTCATTATGGGAAGTATACATTGGTCATATACCTTAGTTCGCAAGCGTTGAGGTATTTTGTTGTTTTTTAAAATATAAGCTAGCTTTCCAAAAGCTGCCCACGACAGACGTCTTCTTCTATCTATCTCGTGTTCTCTGTTTTCCTTCCTTAATGTTACAGTTTGTCCTAGATATATATCCTCGTTGACATTTTCTAGGATAGTTCCATTTATGTTTATTTGTGGGTTCTCAAGACAATTGTCTTCGTCTTATTCAAATTTACTTTTAGACCTATTTTCTTAGACGTTTTTCTAATTCGTTTATCATAATTTGTAGGTCGTCTTTGTTGCTGCAAATAGAACTACGTCGTCGGCAAATCTTAAATGATTCATTTTTCCCCATTTACATATAACTAACCCTATTTGACCAGTCCAGATTTTTAAATATTCCTTCGAAGCTGCCAAATTACAATAATCCTTGGAGACATTGTCCTAAATGTCTAATACCTCTATCAATTGCCGAATTTATTACCATATGCATGTAAATTTAATTGTTGCTGTAGCTGTTACTATCTTACTTATCAGTGCTAAATATCAGACATCTATTCTAAGTACCAATTAAGTTAAACCCTTCTTATTGCCCAGTGTTGCAACGCAGTCAAACGCCTTCGGCAGTAATAATTAAAGTTTCATAACGAAAGCGTTTGTGGTTGTTCTAGAATCTACTTAAACTACCAGAATACTGTGGTAAAATATCCTTTCGAAGGCTTCACACACAAACTCTTACTTTGAAAAACCGTTAACCCAAACTTGTAACCACATTAACAGTGAAACAAACGTTTTAGTGTATTTAGTAGAAAGTCCTTTTAGAAAATAAGTTAGTAAGTATACAAATACGTCTCTCAAATCGATTAAGACATATAAATGATTTAGCTTTGAGGCTACATTCTTGCTCTTGACGTATATCAAAATACTCCCAAACTTTCAATTTTCATAACAGGCTCTAAATTTAGCAATACATCTTGGTATGCGTCTAACCAAATTCTTCAAACGGATCTTCAAATTGCCTTTATGCCTAGGATGTTAATGGTCATTCATTAAAGTTTTAAGATTCGTATTTAGTCTCGTCTGTGTTTCTTATTTCTGTTCCGGCGAAGTCTTTCACTACAATGATTTCTCGTTTCCCATATCTTCTTTTCAGGCACTTCATGCTTTTGTTGTCCTCTATTACTTGCTCTATTTGTTCTTCATAGAATTTTTCTAAATCTTTTCTTATCATACGCCTCGCTTCTTTTCTCACTTCTCGATATTCATCAGTTGCATATTTTCCTTCTTTATATAACTCTCTTCTTTCTTCTATTTTTTGTTTTGTTTGTTGAGTAATTTTATTTAGCTTTTGGCATGTCGTCTTTGTGATTTTTTCCGACGCTTCTGTTAATGCTAGTGTCAGATCATGAGATATTTGGTTTAGATTGTTGTCATTATATTCCTTTAATAGCAATGATTGTCGTCTGTACTTTTGATAGGTTTCCCTGTTTTGTTTGAGTGTCTGGGCATTTATCGTTCTTTATATCTATATTTATATCTATTAAACTTTTGAACTAAACCTTTGCCCTTACGAGCCGATGGTCGCTTCCCGTGTTAAATGAATTTAAGACTGTGACATCGTTTATGCTTAACTTTTTGGATGAGAGTATATAGTCAATTTCATTCTTGGTCTGCCCATTTGGGCTTATCCACGTCCACTTGCGCTGGGCTTTTTTACTGAAAAAGGTGTTCATGGCGTACAATTTTTGATCTGCCAAGAAAGCTGCTAGCATATTTCCTCTTGGGTTTCTTTCGCCCAATCCATATTTTTCGATGTATTCTTCCTCCTCTTTTATATGTCCTATAATCGCATTGAAGTCGCCCATGACTATATCAAGATTAGACATTCCCTCTTTCCTCGCATTTATGATGTCCTCGTATATTTCAACATCCTCATCAGTATATGCCGAAGTAGGTGCATAAACTTGTATTATTTTTATGCGGTAGTTCTTTGATGTTTCTATGATCATATACGCTACTCGTTCAGATATTCCTTTGAAGCTAATAATATTTGGTATTATTGATTTCTTAACAAGGAAACCTACTCCTCTTTGACTGTCGCTTTCATGGCCGCTATACATTAGTGCATTTCCTGATGGTAGAGTGATATAGCTTTCTCCTTTTCTCCTTACTTCTGCAAGTCCCAATACGTCCCAATTAATTTTACTTGCTTCGTTTTCCAGATCGTATAGTTGTGAATCATCTAGTAGGGATCTGCAGTTATAGGTGGCTACTAGGAGTGAACATTTCTTCTTATGTATCAGTGTCTTGTCCCCCCAGAATCCTTGGGACAAACTGAAAGATCAGTGTGGGATTCTCAGCTTTGAGCTCTACCCACCTGGGGTAATTTTGTTTTGGATACTGACATTACCATAGTTAAAGAGAATGAGGGGTATTTGGCATTAAAACGCCACGCTTGCCATTGTGTGTTGGCGAGTTTGGTAAGGGATGGGGTAGGTAGGGCAGATGGGTAGGTGTAAAGGGTAGGAAATGATTTTCCCCCAGAAGTGGAGGTAGAGGCAAATCATTGCTCGCATAAGGCAGGGTCGCGTCCCTGTAATAGGTCTGTTCCATGCCGGGATCGCATAGGAGTACCTATCTGCTACCTATTATATATATATATATATATATATATATATATATATATATATATATATATCCAAACTCTGCGAGACAGAGAAAAACTTTTGATTACTAAATCCCCAGAATAATATTTTTTTGAAAATAAAATATCAGTTTTAGAAAAATAACAAGAATTTATACAGAATTACATACAGTTAGAAAAAACATTTGTAATTGCACGTTGAAGCTATTTTAGAATTACCTAATAATAAACGTAAATGAAAATGGTGTGAATGAATTTAAAGCGTACTAAATTATTAAAAGTCTAATAAAGATTTTAATAAGGCATTTTACTATAATTATTAGTTTTTATACTTAACATTGCTGTAATTTTTATTATTTTCTTGTTAATAGTCGCAACTCTTTAATTTTCTGGCTCAATTGTAATTACAATAATTTTACAACTATTAATAAATTTTTAATACATTTTTTTTGTAAATTTAATAAATTATTGTAATAGCAATAAAGTGCACGTATAACATAAAAAAATCCAATAAACATCTATGTTTTTATTAACTACCTGTGCTATTATTGCTTTAATGTAAAATCCATAATTAGATAGTGATATTCTCATGAAGGTGCTAATAAAATGTAATTACAAGAAGTGATATCAATATCTATAGTTGTACGTTGTAAACAGCATCGTTCTGTTTAAAGCACAAGAAATCAAATCAAGAAATTAAGTAGACCAATAAACCAATCTTATAGTTAATATTATATAATAATAAATAGATGATAGAACTGCTCCCTAGTTTACCGCTAAATTTAATGAAATTATAGAGAATGGATTTCCAACAAATTTCGTTTTTAATGGAAGATTGTGTTAAAAGAATTTGTCGTTAAGAACTCATCTCTGAAAGAGAAAAATTGACGCTTGACTTTGAAGTATTCGAGGACCGAAATATTGCATTTCTAATAAAATCAAAAAAATGACACAATAAAATACTCGTAAAATCTTTTCGACAGATTACTGAAAAATATACATTAAAAGCTTTAATTATATAAATATTAGGTAGATGGAAATCACAGTGACGTGGATCACAGTTATGTAACGTACAATTAGGCTCAACAATAAAAATTATAATACAAATTATGACAATATAATAGATAATAAAAAAACAAGTAGATAAGTGTCGTTGATCTTGTGTAAATTTCCGAACTTTAGGATGTGGTGTAACAACTAACCAATTGATGAAAGAAAGATACAATCATCGTACACCATAAGAGTAAAAGGATGATGCTGGTAATATTTGCAATATATATGGTAGGAGCTATATATAAAGTAGAAACGCTGCTTTTTATTAAAAAGAAAACGTAAGCTCTGTGCTATACTGTTATTA
The DNA here is from genome assembly GCA_036346155.1 of Sinelater perroti. Lineage (NCBI taxonomy): Eukaryota > Metazoa > Arthropoda > Insecta > Coleoptera > Elateridae > Sinelater > Sinelater perroti. Next base: position 4,873,988 of record JARFIY010000276.1, read on the forward strand.
CAATATTTTGCAAGACAACATATTAAAACGGGAGTAGTTATATTCTTTCTTGGTGTCCTCTATACCACAACTTTCATCTTTTCTACCAAAATAAATAATGCTTGAACGGAGTTTTCTAACAGTATTTGTTAGCATACCGATTAGATACCTAAACTATTGATTTTTTATGAATTCCTTGTTGATCAAAATAAGTGCTTTATAAAGTTGATAATAATTTTACTCAATAATCCACAAATGATGACACAATATAGTTGAAAACTGTTATCTATAAATATAATGAGAGCTCTTATTAAAGTTTTCTAATATAACACGGCTATCAGTTAAAATTAGTCATCTATCGGCCCCTGGGCGATTAAAACATTATTTTTTTTTATTGGATTAATGCAAATTTACAATCTACTTAATAAAGTAATAAGTAAATGGGTTGAAAGAAGTTCACTTGAGTCAGGGGCCATCCATTGACAGCTCTCTGGATTCACCTAGCTAGGTCTTCTGGCCATGTTCTGTTAAGTCTTCTATTTTCTATTGGTTGTCTGAACAGTTCACTGATTAGCTCGTTGCTGCGGGTTATGCTTCGATTTTTATGTTTAACAGAGTAAGCACTGATGACGTCGTGTATAAACGGTATTTTGAGGTCGTCGTGTATGGTGTTGTTGGAGACATACCAAGGTGGATTTAGTAACATTCTGAGGGTTTTAGATTGAAAGGTTTGTAAAATTTTTGTATTAGACGGTTTGCTGTAGCCCCATAATTCGACACCATATGTCCAAATAGGCCTAAGAATGGTTTTATATATGAGTAGTTTGTTCTGTAGTGAGAGCTGAGATTTACGATTTAGTAACCAAGACATTTTCCTCACTTTTAAATCTAATTGACGTCTTTTTGCCTTAATGTGTGTTCTCCAAGTTAGTTTTGCGTCAAGATGAAGGCCGAGGTATTTAACTTATTCTTTGACAGGAATGGAAGTGTTATTGAAGGTAAGAGGAGGACATTCGGCTTTTCGTGTTGTGAACGTGACTTGACACGACTTATCAACGTTTAGATTAATTTTCCAGTGCTTAAGCCAAATTTGGAGTTGACCAAGATAAGCTTGCAATTTTGCAGAGGCTCGTATCGGATCGAGATCTGTAGAAATCATGGCTGTATCATCAGCGAATGCTAGTGGTGTATCCTCGCTGGCTGGTATATCAGCGGTAAACAGTAAGTACAAGAAAGGTCCCAGAACACTTCCTTAGGGTACACCAGAGTTGATAGTCTGGTAGTCAGATAATGAGTCTTCGAATTTAACTTGGAAGTAACGGTTGGACATGTATGACTTAAGGATGAGGAACAATTGATTTGGTAAGTGTTGTTTAAGTTTGAAAAGTAAGCCTGCATGCCACACCCTGTCAAACGCCTGTTTTACGTCTAAAAATGCTGATGTATACATTTGTTTTGCTTCTAAGCTTTATTTGATTTTATTAACGATTCTATGGCACTGATGGTGGAGTGATTCGGTCTGAAGCCGAATTGGTGGTTAGGGATTAAGGCATCTATATGTGTTACGTTTGCAATTCTGGTGAGGATAAGTTTTTCGAAAATTTTGGACATTACAGAAAGGGGGCTTATTGGCCTATAGGAAGTGGCATCAGTTGGAGGTTTTCCTGGCTTCAGTATCATGATTATTATTGCATACTTCCATAGTATCGGATAGTAGCACAGGCGTAGTATGCTGTTATATATAGTTGTGAGTAATACGATAGCTTTTCTAGGGCAGCTTTTCAGTACTTCACCTGTAATGAGATCATATCCAGGAGCTTTATGAGGATTTGAGAGACTTATTTCTTTTTTGACTTCTGCAGGTGAAATAGGCTTGGGTGGAAGAGACATCTGACAAGGGGCGTTTAAGAATGTCTGTATTTCGACATCATCTTTTCGACATCATCGTTGAGGATATCAGGAGCGGAAAATACACTAGCAAGGTGTTCTGCGAATCTGTTGGATTTTTCAATATTCGTCCGCGCCCAGCTCCCATCAGCTTTTCGTAGAGGTGGAATAGATACTATGGGTCTTTTGAATTTCTTTGTCGCGTTCCACAGGGAGTGGTCATCAGTAGATAGATGGACGATGTAGTTCGAAGGATTCGTTTTTTGCTTCTTGGATAGCATTGTGGAGATTGTGCGTTATTCGATTTAAATAAGTTTTGTCAAGTGGATTCCTGGTAGTCTGCCACCTGCGCCGAGCTCTGCGCTTTGCGATGACCAATTCTCTAATATGAAGCGGAATGCTCTGATTGTTGCGGGTGAGACCATGGGGTTCTGGAGTAGAGGTCCAGGAAGCGCTTTGTATTAACGTATTAAGTACTGCACAGCTTCATCTATGTCCTCCTTATCTTTTAAGCGGATATTTAGTGATATATTGTCGTTGATATGTTGACGGAATAAGTTCCAATCAGTCTTTTTTGAAGACAGTCTCTGTTGTGGCTTTTTCCATATAATACTGGTGCTTAAAGTTATTATTACAGGACTGCGGTCAGAGTGCAGATCTAAATTGGATTCAATATCACTATGTAGGTCTGAGATTCTCTTAGTTATGGCAAAGTCTAACAGGTCGGGGATTTTATTTCGATAGGTCGGCCAATAAGTTGGCTCTCCAGTCGACAAATAGTTGAAATTAGTTAGTTCTAAAACTCTCAATAATGTTCTGCCTTTAGGAGTATTCAGCCTAGATCCCCAGGCTGTATTTTTAGCATTCCAGTCTCCGGCAACTAAAAAGTGTGAGCCGAGTCGTTGGAAGAACTCGAGGTATACATCGCATGTTATAGAATAACGTGGTGGACAATATATTGAAGCAATTGTAATAGGTCGGGGGAAAGTATCTACTTTTATGATGGCACTTTGAATTTTGTGTGTTATGTATGGTTGGAGTTCGTGATGTTTTATTGAAGATCTGATTATGATTGCAGACCCTGCGTGAGCCGCATCATCAGGATGGTTAGCATAATAAATGGAATATTATGGTATTTTAAGAGTTGTCCTTTGTGTTGAATGACGTTCAGCGATTAGGAGGATATTCATTTTATTTATGTTAAGAAATAGCGTAAGTTCCTGAATATGATTTGATAAGCCATTTGCGTTCCATTCTGCAATTCTAAGTGCAGGGGCCATTATTGAGTTAATTTATTGATAACTGTTGTCAGCATGGTTAGAATCATACTGTTCTGGTTGAGTAATTGATTGAACATATTCTTAAAATCATTAAGGAATATAGTAAATTTTCTAGTTAGGTCTGTTTCGGTGTTGTTAGATGGGATGTTAGGTTGTACTGCGGTCATTTAGGCATAGGTAGGGGTTGGGATTGTTGGATGTAATGGAGTATTAGTTGTAATATTTTGTGACAAAGGACTGGGCCTGGTTGGTCTTAGGTGATGGCTTCTGTTTATTAAGTCTTGATAAACTTTACAGCCTTTGTGGTTCGCTGGATGATTTTTCTGACAAAGAGCACATGTTGTTGGTGTATTTTTAGATTTGCTGCAACTAGAGGTGTTATGTGGTCCTCCGCATTTAACACACTTAAACTGCAATAGGTTTTTATGTGTCCATAGTCTTGGCATCTTGTGCATTGTACGATCCCACCTTTATTTCTTGGCGCTTCTACTCGAATTTTAGAATGATACAGAAATTCTAATTTAAAGATGTCTTTATTATTGTTTTGTGGCTCGAGATCTACAAAGAATAGAGGTAAGGGCTCTTTAGTAACCCGATGCCTGACATTTGTAATATTACGAACTTTGTGTTCTTTTTTCTCGAGTTCTTGTGTAATTTCTGGTAGGGGAATAGAAGGGTGGATGCCTCTTATGACTACAAGGAATGCTCTATCTTGTTTTAACTGATATAAATGGTGCACAATTTCTTCTTCACGAACGTGACGGATGAGTTTTCTATAGGTTTCTGGAGTGTTGGGGTTTATTTTAACAGTATTGTTTGCTAACGTTTTGGTAGTGTAAGTTTCTTCTTCAACTACTTGTGCTAAGTTATCGATCATGTCTTTGTAATTTGAGACCCCGTATATAAAGATTGGTGGAGGTTTCGGTTCACTTTTTGGAGGAATTAAAGTATTAGACGTGTTGTTATTGCTTTCAGAGAGAAGTAAGAACTGATTAGCAGTTTCTATTTGGGCATCAATTTCAGAAGAATTTTGTCGTTTTGCTCTTTTTCTTTTGGTTACTATTTGCCAGGCGCGTTTGGTTTGATTTTGTGTTTTATTGTAGTTCATTGTCTCATCATCACATGCTAAGTTATCTTCTGTGGCTTTATAGTTTATATTGCTGCTAACAGAATTATCATAATTTGCACTAATCTGCTATTCTGGTAGTGCAGGTGGAAATTGATTATAAGTTGGTGTGAATGAAGGTGCTATTTGACTTGGCTGTTGATTGAATCCTAGTAAAGGTGCTTGATTCGCTGGGGATCGGTTGGGGTACATTAGTGGCATTTGTGCATTTACAAACGATTGTCCTGGTATGTTTGATGACTGCACAATAGGCTGATTATAGTAATTACCATTTTGTCAGAATCCATTATTGGCTTGAGTATTAAATTGTGGGGTCCCATGTCCTGTGTTACTCGTGGAAGGGAACATGTTCCCGATCCCGAGGGTTTATCGTTCGCATGCAGTGTAATAGGATTCTTAATAATGCGCACTTTTACATATTATGAAAACGTTTAAAAATATACACGAGTTTTCGAAATTAAATTAATAAATATATAAATTTGCCTGACCTTAAGCAAGGCTACGGCTGCGGCTCTTTCTTTAATTCTATTTCTAAATGCTATAAATTCTCTTATATTTAAACTGCTTGTCGTTTTGTATTTTTTTGTCACTATCATCTTTACTCATTTTCATTATCTAATTTTCTTGTATGCAACTTCCAAAAACTTATTTATAATTGTGTTTCAAATCGATTTTTCTCCATTTATAACCATTTTCGATAACCTACGTTGCTTATATTCTATTTCATTTTTCTTCTTCAACTGTACCTGTATTATTCTCTCATTTGCTACTAGACGTTTTGTTGTGTCTTTTATTATTTTTAAAAATTTTTACTTTAAATATTGGTTTACCAGTAGAAACTTTTGGTCATTTTCGCACATACAATATACAAATATATTCTTTTTGTTTTTCTCAGTTAATTGTATTTTGCTAAACATACTAAGTTTTTTAATAATTATATTTTGTTTTAGTAGTTTTTAGTCTGTCCTTGTCATTTATTAAATTTTTCATTGTATTTGCCATCACTTTTAGTTTTTCTATGTCCACAATATTGAACTGTTTTTACTTTTATTTAAAACATTGCTTTATTTCTCTTTTTTCAATTCTTGTCCTTTTCATTTTACCGTCGCCCACTGCTGAACTATTGCTATCTTACACGCGCCACTAACTGGTTACGCATAGATACACCTCCGCATGTGTATTCGTTCAATAAATTTAGTTTCCTCTGATGTTAACGCTAAATTTTTAATATTACTTCTAAATTCTAAGTTTCGTACTTTTCAAATAATTCCACATTGATAAGCACACTTAACGAGCGCTACATTTAACTATACTTGTAATTCATTCGTTTGTTCAGATATATCTCAGATTTATTTTATCGAAACTCTTAGATATATTACGTCTTCATTAGATCGCCTTCTCAAAAAGCCATCCCTTTTTAGTAAACGATTTTGTTCTTTTATTATATACATATTACCAAATAATTGTGGATTTATTTATTTGATGTGAAAATAGCTATATTTTAAACAATTAAGGAAATGAAACTTCGAAAACCGTAATATTCCATATAAGAATATGTATAATTTAATTTAATATTACTTACGTATTATGTAATACTTGAAAGAGTTGAAGCTTGTCGGAATCACGTTTACATAACTTGATGAAAAACGACATCAAATAAACGTTTTCCACTTTCAGCTTTACGTAATTTTGCTCGATAACAGCTTTGAGAGCCTGTCGTGTTAAGGTTTGGATTTCACATCGAATGTTGCTTTGCGACTGCTAGCGGATTTGGAAATTACTTTGGTACAGTAACTTCTCTTTCAAATATCAAATCTGGACTGTTGGGAATCTAAATGGCTTCATATCCATTGAATATGAAAATTAACAGGATTATTATCGAGCCTTCTATATTGTAGATTTATTGTCTTGCTGCCACACAGTTTAAATTACAAAATGTAAATAATTATAGATTGTGCCTTTGTACCGTCTATTAATAATAACTTTACATTAAACTAAAGTATATATTAAGTGGAAAGTATTGTTCCAAAATCCCCAATTTTTTTACCAAGTAAACCGTTTAAAAAGTGCTTTTTCGTTAATAATTAATTAAGCCGAAAAATAATTTATGTTTTAAAAGTTGTTAAAATGCGATCTCTGCCTCTGTTAATTGAAATAATTCTTAAACATAGACAATCTTGGATTAATGTTTGGAGCAATTTAAATTAACTAAATTATTCTTGAATATTTCAAGATTTTTCTTATGCACATTTATAAAATTAAAAACAATCTTATGTTACAAAAAATAAATAATATTTAATTATTTTTACCGGTGCACCCTTTGAATTCTAATTAAGTATTAAATAATTTTCAAAATAGCATTACACAAATTGTTTTGTATGGGTTAACATAGTAATCTTCTTAACTAAACCATAATATAAAAAGCATTACTTCTAGAAATCTTAAAAATGAGTAATTTTTCTTTTAATTTACTTTTTATATTTATTATTACTTTAAACTAATGCTGTTTATAAAATGGCGTTTGTTCCAATTTTATTTTAAGGGGTTTATTGATCAATACTAAAACATCTCCTTTAGAGTTAATAACCCTTGATCCTAAGAAAAAAATCAATATTTCCATTACAGAGGCGAAAAAGAGCACACCAACGCACACAAATCGAATCCCAGAGACCCCTTACTGAAGGTAGTTGTCGAAATTTCTAAGCTTATATTGATTTGGTAGAGGCTAAAGATAAATTCCCTAAGATTTCAAATACTCGGTCATAGCTAGTACTTTTTAAAATAAATAAGGCTTTCCACATTATAGTCATTATAGAGAAATCACTTTTTAAAAACTAGAAATATTTTTTGGATTTACGAACCTCAATAGAGAAACAAGCGATGCTATATTAACTTTACATCAACTGAAGAAAACATAGTAAACCGCCTGACATGTCAAAAGTATTTAATTTTATAAACAGAGAATTACTCTCAGATATAATGACGCTGCTTATAATACCAAAGAAATTCATAGCTGTTTACAATAACAATAACGGTGAACTGTTAAATTCCGTTTTTATGCCAACAGGAATCAGACTAAGATATGCCCCCTTAACGGTTTGTTTAATATTCTATGACAACGTCAACCTCTAATATAAACAAGACATCGTAGAAGCGAAAATTTGTAGAATGTGAAGGTGTCTTTAACTTTAACTCGCGTCAAAACAAAAAAATTGGTTCGATATAGGTTTTGTGTTAAACTTTCCTCATAATTTAAAAATAATTTTAAATACCTGCACATTTCTAAATGCCTGAAACGTTATATCAAAATATCAGTATTGATGATGCCATAATATCAGATCATAATAATAAACATGCAAATGTAATTGTTAGAATCAGACACAAAATTACTACATATAAAATTTTTTGTCGACTGAATCTAGTTTTCACAAGCATGTTCTGGACTTGAAAAGAAATATTACAGTAAATAAACAACAACAACAACATAAATATACAAGAGCAATTAAACTTATTTACATGAAACTTGATACAATTAAAGTAAATAGTATTGAGAATCATAATATTTAATGTAGTCTTCATCAGCGTGTTCACATGTGTCATTACCTTCATGATGGAGGCCCCTAAGCTGTTATTAGTGTTATGATGCCTCTCATTGATATTCGCTTCGATTGCGCCCTACACGTCGTAGTAAAGGAGATTGCAATCGGGGCTGGAGAATGTCCACAAATCGAGGAACCAGTGGTATTACAAATTATTGTATAGCCATTCCTGGGCCTTCCTTGTCTTGTGGGCTGGAGCGGAGTCTTGCTGAAACATTTACTTCCACCCAGCGGCCATCTCCTTTACCTAGGGTTTGACAGATAATTCCAGCACCTTAATATAGCCGTAAGTGGTTATCTTCAAGTTTTTCTCAAAGAACTGGGATGCCATGACATCCTCTTCGTCTCTCACAAGCCCCAGCGCAATCATAGAAATAGGAAACTTTGTGTGCATGGCGGTAAGTATTTCAAAGGCAGATCCAATGGTCATTTTGGTCATACACCTTCTTGACATGGATAAAAAAATTTTCATCCAAAAATAATCTTTAAAATCGGTGTTGTGTTAAATGTCGTTTAGCAGTTCTTGGGCCTTTAATTTCCTTCCTATCTTGTTCTTTTGAGTCAACAGTTAACAGTTCCTTAAGACGAAAGACTTGTAGTACAAGTCCTGCTACACTACTAGTCAGACCATCGACCTCACCATGCCCATTTCTTTTATCAAGTCAGTTATGCTCCGCCCAGTATCATTCTTGATTTTCTCCTCCAATTCTCTTAGTATCAAATCAATACTATGAGTTATTCTTTCAGCAGTTACCTCTTTTTGGTGGTCAGATTCCCTGTATTTTTGCCTGCGTCTCAAATTTAGGCCTTTTTATAACCGAATCATGAAATAATAATTGTCGGCTACTGTCCGACAGGAAGGCAATCGAGTATAGCAAGTCGCCGAATATTAACATTTAATAAATTAGTCAAATTATGTGGTTCTATCTAACATACTTGTAATAAGTAAAATGTCAAATAACAAAAACATTAATGTATTCATTCTTTGGTAAATAGTTTACCGACCAAAATAGAAAATGTTTACACCCATAATCTTAATAGGAACATACGTAGTACAAAAGTAAAGAGATTTATTTCGGTTCTAAAAAGCCAATTAACACTACTTATAAATATTTTTCATAGATTACGAAATCTGGCAGCGCCCCGAGAGCTTGTCCAACTCCGACATGCTTGAGCCCCTTCGCATAGTAGTTTTTAAAAATAAAAACACGATTAAAAAGCTCTGTTTGACATAATTGACGTACGCCGTTGCCATAACAATGCATTTACGTATACCCAGTTAGAGTTGAACTTTGACCTTTGACCTGTGTGACAGCACTCATAATTTTTTTATATATAAGTGCTTTATTATCCGCTCTCAAACGAAAATTTTCCATCGCTTGCGGTTCCGGAAATATAATACCTCGGTCGCGCCTGCCGCCGGACCGAAATTTGTCCTTCGGAGGCGCTCGGGTCGACACGGAAAGGCACGAACGATTTGACCTTTGACCTGTGTGACAGCAGCAGCAGCAGCAGCAGCACTCATAATTTTTTTATATATATAATTATGGCTTTTAGGAAGCTATCTTCTTTCAACTTATTTTGAGTTTATAAAATCTTTTCTTCTTTTACAGTCCAAAATTCATTATAACACGTATCGTAGTTCCCATTATATTACCTCAAAATTCACATAACTTGCTTTTCTTTATTTCAACTACTATGATCTTTTTCTTGTGCTAAGTACATATATTACTATTAAAGTTTATACTCTTAACGTTTTAGAATTTTTTTTTTCAAAATAGATTTTAACGTCGACAATACATTGTTTGTGCTATCATCGAACAAAAGCAAAGCTTTTTGGAAGCTGACTTTAGTTTTGGAAAGAAGTTAGGTTTACAAAGCGTCAGACATGTAACACGCAAATACCAATTTCATAATTATTCTGTAGTTGCAGCAGTCCAATGTGCTGGCACATTGTTATGATTAATTATTAGATTTATCTTCAAAGATCTACCCTGTTCTTCAGTTGAAATGTTATAATAATACATACGTATTTTTTGTTAGTTAAGTCTAAATTTTTTACCTGTCTCATTTTTAACTTTTGAAGTACCCCGACTGTATTAAACACTCCTTGTTATTTAAAAGATAAAGTTTCCAAATAGTATAGGTATTGCTTAATTCTAAATATTTGTATAAAATTGCATACACCAAAGCTTATTCTTAGGGTGTCTTTAATCTCATATATTATGAAATGGTCTGCTGTTGGAAGTACTCTAATTGCATGAACATTCTGTTAAGTGATAATAATTTTAATTTCCGTTGTGAAAGTTGCAAATAAAGATTACTAAAAGATCACAGAGTTTAAAAAAAAATTATTAACCTTTAAAATCATATAGGACTTCTAATCCAAAAAAGTTCCTGATAACAATTTTTTAATTTCAATATTTTTTTAAAATGGTTATCAAATTAACTGTTACAAATTTAATAGCGAAATGCTCTATTTACAAACTTATAAGCGTACTACAGCACTCCAAAACTCATTGTACCATTTGTTCATAGTAAGATCTAAAGGAAACCCAAACGAAACAATTTTTTTCACTTGCAAGTGGTGGTGCAGGACCGTACAAATTTCCAGTACAAAAATGCCCAAACTAGCAATAAATTACGTGTCTACTGGACTATAGCAACTTCTCGATGGTAGCCATGACATGAGGATAGCCGTCCTAATTTAGGAGCGTTTTTCTAGGTAAAAATCTTTTTTAAAATTCCTAATACCACCGGAATATAATCGTATAATCAAAATGATTATTCCCAGAATAGAAGTCATCTTTCTCAAACAATGATTAACAGTTTTTTTTATTATTATTATAGATGCAATACACGGCTTTGGTACAATAAAGATACTTATAACTAGAAGTACATCAATTTGTAGAAAGGATTAAGTGAGTGTATTTACACCTCTAGCTTACTGCATTGTAGGTACTAACATTACTTAAAATTAATTAATTTAGAGTAAGTCTTGTGGTAGCTTACCTTTAAGTCTTGTGTGTATGTGCTTTTTTCCAAGGTTCAATTTCGTTGCACTTGTACATATTACTAAATTTTTAAAGAAATTACTAGTTAGTTTGTGGACGTAGTCTGTGATCAGTGGAACATTTAACTATTGATGTATTTGGCGGTTGCGTATGAACCAAGGGCAGTTGATTGCGAAACGTAGTGTTTTGTTCTGCATGGTTTGAAGTTTCTTCGGTGACATTTTGAATACTTTACTCCAAACTGGACACGCATAAGTTAGTATAGGTAGGAGAATCGTCTTAAAAGTTAGTGGCAAACATTCGGATCTATGGTGAGATTTTCGGTTGATCAAGGGGTACAATAGAATGACTTTCATTCATTTTTTTGCTTACTTGATTACTTTAATTAAGTTTGGCATTTAAATGGACGCCTAAGTACTTTGCAGTAACATCCTTTGGGTTCCATAGTCTATAATTATTGTTTAATCTAATTGTTGGAAGATGGGTGTAGCGCTTAAGTGTGAGCATCTTTGCCTGGGTTTTAGTTGAGTGTATTTTTATTTTCCACTTTTTATACCAGTCATAAGTTATGTTTACTGTATTTTGCATGTGTTCCATCGTTGTTTCATATGTAGTGCCCTGTGTTAGTATCGCCGTATTATCTGCAAACATGGCTAGTGTTGAATTATTTGATGTGGGCAAGTCATGTATATAGAGCTTGAACAAAGTTGACCCCAAAAGGCTTCCTTGAGAAACTCCTGCTTTTGGTGTTTTGTTGCTAGATAGTGTTGCGTTAATTCTTAATCTGAACGTTCTGTTGTTCAGAAACGAGTCTATGATTTTTATTATGCAGTCTGGAGTGTTTAGCTTGATCATTTTATACAAGAGTCCCTCCAGCCAAACCTTATCGAAAGCTTTTTCTAGACCTAGAAAAATTACTGCCGTGTATTTCTTTTCTTCAAGCCCCTTCTCGATTATTTCTGTTAGTGTAATAAGTTGCTAAGCTGCTGAGGGTAACTATCTGAACCCAAACCGATGAATCGGGATGAATTCGTTTTCGAGTATAAAATTTTGCAGTCAATTGAGAACTACCTTTTATAGTACTGTAGCTTGGCCAATATAGATAATAAGCTAATGTGTTGACAACTCTTAGGGTTGTGTTTGTCCGTTCCAGTTTTGTAAATTGGTAATATGTTTACAGTTCGCTAGGGCAAGGAAAAGTATTCTAGTCTCATACAGCCTTTACAAATTAAGGTTAGGTATACTACTGCTATTTTGGATAGTTGTTTTAAAATTTTGTTGGTTATCAAGTCTGGTCCTGGAGACTTGTGTTTTGGAAGTCGCCGTATGTAATCTCTAATTTCTTGAGCGAACACATAGGTTATTTCAGTGGCAGCCCACAAATGGAAGTCAACTACAGTGTTTGCTATTTGCATGGCAAAAAGGAGGTCGGGTACGTCTATATTAGGAGTAAAAAACTTCTCTAGGTGCGTGGCTAAGATTTCTAATTTTTCTTTTTCAAATGAGTATGTCGTGTAGTTAACTGCTAATGGATAAATGACGCTTGGCTGCCTCAGCAATCTTTTATTTCCTTCCACATGGTTGAGTCGACAAGATGTATTTCTTCTATTTTATCAAAGTATCAAAGTGTTATTCAAAGTTTATCCAACTTATGTTTTACTAGATGATTTAGTTTATTATGTAATGTTTCGTAGTAAAGTAATATTGTCCTTGTCGTTTTCTTCTATATCTATTTATTGATTTTATCAGCTTTATTATATATTCGGGTATTATGTTGAGCAAAATAGCACTTCTTTGTTTCCTCAGTATTGTAACTTTTTATGCGCTCTCTTTTATTGTAGTTGTATATTGTGTTATTGCTTTATCAATGCTGAAAAAGGGATTCAAGTGGTCCCGTTTACCTTAGCTTTTAGCTAAGTGTTTTTTGGAAAATTTTCCAGTCAGTTATTCAATAAGTTTAAGTGTAGGTGACTTTATTTTAGGTACGTTTTAGAAAAACCTAATTACAAGATAAGCTCATTGGTTATCATTTGTTAAATAGCTTTTTGCAAATTCTTATGCAACAGAACGTCTAATATATCAGGCTAATGGTCAGCTCTATACGGAAAATAGGTAAATTCATTTGATAGTAGTATACAATTATTTGCTATGATGTTGTGTAGTCTCATGCCCTCAGAACATATAGTGTTTTTTGAGTTTAGATCACCTAAAAGCATTGGGGGCTCTGTAATATTGAACAATTTTTTATATCGTAATAATCTTTTGTTAGGTTCTTTGTGCGCATATATTAATTTTAGGGGGCAATTGTTTTTCATGTGTAATTGTAATAACCTAAAAATAACTTCTAAGTTTTCTATATCAGTGATATGAGGTAGGTGGTTTAAGCTTTCTCTTGATTATGATCTCTATTCCCCTTGAGGTCTTATCAGCTTCTCTATCTTTTCGGTGCACTTGATATCTAGGGATACAGAAAGTTTTAGCATTAATAAAGTGTGTTTCTGTCACACAAGCGATATCTATGTTAGAGCTAGTCAAGAAGTCAATAAAAATAGAGCGTTGGATTTTAAGACCATTGGCATTCTAGTTGGTCAAAGTTAATTTAGTTACTATTTGCTGAATATTTGGGTCCATTAGTTACTTATTTAAAAAGTATGAAAATATGATTAGCTCAACCAATTTTGTTAGTATAGTTGTGGCGAGATCTGTTGTGTTTTAGGGAGCGCCAGCAGTGTTTGTATTGGCTTGAAGTGAGAGTCTTTGGCGTTAACTAGTAGAAAGTGGCTGGTTTACATTGCTATCCTGTTTAGTAATAGTTGCTTGTGCATATGATCTGTTTAGTGTTCTATAACTGTTATTTATTGACTATTTTATCTTAAGAAAGTAGCTGCATCCTTTATAGTTTGCAGGATGCTTTACCAAGCAATTAACTCACTGTGGGTATTAATTTTTGTTTTTTTGGTACAGTTAATTTATAAGTGGTTACCTGTGCATTTCACACATCGTGGATGATATTGACAATAGTTGCGCATGTAGTCATATAATTGACATTTTTTTTAATCATTTATTTGCCAGCTCAACAATCAGTTACATGTTATACATGACAATAATAATAATAGTAAGGTAAGCAATAACAGTACGTTCTTTTATAGTTTATGAGGTAGGTTGTACCCTTACAAATATGTTAATTAATTGTTATATTAACTAATCAATGTCGACTTCGGTTAGATATAAATCTTGTGGTAATTTTCGTTTGAGTCTTTGGTGTATGTTTGGTCTGCCTAAGTTGTATAGAACTGCACCTTCACATTTATGTAAGTTTTCAAAGAATTTTTTGGCACTCGCGGCGATGTAGCTTTGGATTGTTGGTATGTCTAGTTCGTAATGTAGTTGTTCGTTCCGAATGAACCAAGGAGCATTCACTGCTATGCGGAGAATTTTGTTCTGTAGTCTTTGGACTTTTTCTATGTTTGACTTTGCAGTGTTGCTCCAGATTGTTGATGCGTATAGCACCAACGGTCGTATTAGAGATTTGTACATCGTAATGGTGCATTTGGGCTTAAGAGATGACTTTCTATTAATGAGAGGGTAAAGTTGTGCCAATCGCGCGTATCCTTGATTTAACTTGTAGTTAATATGAAGTTTCCAGGTAAGTTGGGTGTCAAGGAGCACTCCCAGATACTTGATGGCGTCATCGGCGGGATTCCAGGCAATAGTGTTGTTCTTGATTGTTAAGCAGGGAGGGTTTCTAATTCTTCTGAGGGAAAATATTTTTGCCTGACATTTGGTGTGGTTGATGTGCATATTCCATTGGTTGAACCACGAGCATATTTGGTTCAGTGCAGTCTGCTGCTTTTCAATAGCTAAGGTAAGGTCAGTGTGTTGGGTCAAGATTGCGGTGTCGTCCGCGAAGGTCGCTAGGGTTGCCTCTATGTTAGGGATATCTGAAGTAAAAATATTGAATAATAGGGGTCCCAGTACGCTTCCTTGAGGTACGCCTGCATGGATGGACTTTGTTTCAGAAGATGCGGAGTTTATGCGCACCGCAAAAGTGCGGTTTTCTAGGAATGAGAAGACTATGGCTTTAAGGTAGCTGGGAATTTTTATCTTGATGATCTTGCTTTTTAGGCCTTCGAGCCAGACTTTGTCGAAGGCCTGGGCTATATTGAGGAGAACTACAACTGTATAACCTTTGTTTTCGTAGCCCTCTTCTATTTTTTCAGTTATGCGTTGGAGTTGGTGCTGCAGAGTGTGATTTCCTGAAGCCGAATTGGAATGCTGGTAGGATGTTGAGCGATGTTAATTCATTCATTAGCCAGAAGTGGATGATCTTCTCGAAAACTTTGGAAAGTGATGTCAGTAAGCTTATTGGCCTGTAGTTACTAATCAACTTTTTGTCTTTACCTGGTTTAGGAATCACCAGTATGTGTGCATGCTTCCATGTTTGTGGGAAATAACCTTGCTGAAGACATGCATTAAAAGTTGTTGCTAGATAGGCTAAGGTTTTGGTGGTGAGCTGAGATAATATTAGGTTGCTAATGAGATCGTGCCCAGGAGCTTTTCTTTTAGGGAGACTGTCGATTATTGTTTTAATTTCAAGGGGAAAAGAGGAAGTTATCGGTTCTGTAACTACTGGGAGATGAGTTTCAACGTGATTAATTATATATGTTGCGTGGTTTGGAACGCAAGTGACTGTTGGAGTGAATACACTTTCGTAGTGGGTAGCAAAGGCTGTTGATTTTTCTTCGTCAATAGCAAGTAGTGTATTATTCACGCTTAATGTTGGGATGTCCTCTCTTTGCTTTAATATGCGCTTTGTAGCTCTCCACATTCTGATGTCACCTGGTTGGAGATCTTCTATGTATTTTTGATATGAGTTGATTCTCAGCTCATCCAAGCATATTTTTAAGGTGTGTGTTAACCTGTTCAGTAATCGTTTTGTTTCCGGTATCCTGGTTCTCTGCCATTCGCGTCTGACTTGACTTTTTCTTTTGATTAGTGCTGTGATTTCTCGAGGCAAGCTATGGTGATTAGGTTTTTTGTTAGTTTTGGGCGCTAGTGTTGATCTTTGCACGCTGTCAGTTATTGATGTTGTTAGTTTGGATATGGTTAGATCAATGTTGACATTTTTTACACTGCGGAATTTCTGCAGATTTTCTTCTTGGTTCAACCTCGATTATGCTATGAATAAGTCTTGTTAAACTAAAGATTTTCTTACCTTCTTGTGTATTTTCGAGATCCACTGCGCATAGTGGGCTTGGATATCTATGCTTGTTATACAATCGCGCAATTTTTCTAATAGAGTATTTTAGGGTTTCTAGCTCAATTTCTATATCCGTTACAAAACTGGTTTTCTCTAAAAATGCAATATCTATCTTTTGGAAAAGTGAATCTGAGATCTTGTAATGACTATAACTTAGTGCATATAGCCTGTTTTCAATTTTGTTGTTTTTTACATAAACAGTTCACAAAGGAGAATGGGCAAAACCCTATGAACGCTAGCTCTCCCGCGTAAAAAAACTGTAAAAAGTTCTAATTAGAATGTAAGACAAAACTAAAGGTTATATCTAGGTTATGTTTTAACGCCAGTAGCATAGACCAGAATAAATTTTAAATTTTGATTGCAATAAATCTTATTAGAGCTGACTGTCCTCTATCATTAGACACAAAGATCATCTTTGTACATCTTTTCTAGCTGACGCAATAACCTTTTTTTAAGTTCTAAAGCTTATATCTCAGATCGCCTTTTTGGTACACTCTGAAACTCACCGAATTAGTGTCGCGAAGTTCTAGGCTCTTGTTTAAATACTCATTTGTCATTGTGCGGCACTTCGTAGTCACACTATGTCAGATCAAGTTCTAAGGCTGGTAGCTAAGGCCAGATTCAGTTTTAGGTTGTGATCGCTATAAATCCTATTAGAGCAGACTGTCACCTATCATTAGGCACAAGATCATTTTTGTACAACTCTCCGTACCGGCTCTATAGCCTACTTTTTTCTACGTTCCAAGGCCTATATCTTTGTTCAGAGAGGTTGTACCTGGTTGATCCTTAGACAACATTGCTCAGGACACTTAGGGACAATTAGGGATTGACATAAGTTTCGTCTGAGTTTCCGAATTTTCGATTTGAGACCCAATTTGTCCATACTCTTTTGTAACGATCTACGCTGACCCTAATTAGATTTAAGATAAATAGTCCTTTGTATTTTACTCTACTTTTTTCTCAAGGACCTTTTAAATTATGTATTAACCATTTTCTATAATGTATTGATTCTATCAGAAGATTTATTTCCCTCTTATTAACCAAATTCGTTTTTAATTTTATTTTAAATCGGTAAAATTAGAAAACCAAGAAGTGATTGACAATTATTTGCAATTAAATATATCTAGACAAAAATGGAGCACATGTTTAAGATCAAATTATTGCTTGTCTGACACAACAGTAAAATATTTCCTGGTATTGTCTCTATCAACATGAAATAAGCGCATTTTTACCGTATACTCTCCAATATGCATATGGTAACAAATTGAGACGTATCAGTCTTATCGTCAAAATTAAAAATAATTAACTTTTTAAAAGTACTTCAAAAATTTAAACAATTGAGTATTTGAAGAGAAGTTGTAGTAAATAAAACTACAAGAGGACCTTTAAGAGTAACATTGTAAGTGCTCAAGAAGCACATAGAGAAGTTATTAGATCATATGGACAACACGCTTGCCCTTTTTCTACAAAAACATGTAAATCACAATTTGGTGTATTTGCTCTTCAAATAATAAATTACACAGATATGAAAGTTCATTTTTCACATTCAAAAATGAACAAATATATGAATTCTAAAAGATTTTTATTATTATAAATATTCTTTTAGTCCAACTGTTTCAAAAAAAAAACGTTGTTGTGGATTAAATATTTGAAAAAAGTTTGAATATGTCAATATAATAAAAATTTTACTCCAATGCAAATTACAATAATTTTATGGAAATCCATATTGGTATAAAACTGTTGGGTATATATAAATCTCTGAATTATTACTTCCTACTTCTCACTATTGACATTTCAACATTAACTCTATTGTATTTACCGACTTAATACTAAATTGAATGTTGCAATTTAAATTACAACGCTACAGAAATCCGCAAGCTTGAGTAAGACGAAGACCCGCTCGGCCGCAGTTCATGTTTGAGGATCAAAACCACAAACCATTCGCCTATGACCGACTCATGGCCTGAACTAAAGCGCCGAATAAAACTCACTCATGTAGTTAATTTATGCTCTTTCAAATGTAAAGGAACTGAAGCTATTAATAAATAAATAATAATTTTGAAATTACTTACACCCCGAAAAAGGCATTATAAATCAAATAAACTATTTAAAATAAATTGTTTATACTTATGAGTCACTGAAATAAAAAAAAACATTTATATAAATAATAAGAACATATATTTAAATGCTTTAAAATGTTTTGCAGAAATAGAAGTTTTACATTCAGAAAATTGTCAAAGAATGAATACAATGAATATGTACATTGGTAAGATTTTAGGTGGTCTTCAAGGAAACGTACTAATGATAAAAAACGGAATTTATATTTTTGTCTACGAGCTTTGCAGGCCATAATAAATTATGTTTATATGCAATGTAAAAAATAATTTTCTTTTTCATTTGAGATTTGAGATCAATGGGCAATACTATGTATCATAAATAATCACAAAATCTACTACATTCTTATAATTTTGTATTACGTAATATTCTTACAACCATTACTACCTATTATATACAAGCTGATTCTCCTTTACCGCAACTGTTTTATTCTTTGATTATTGAAATGGGTAAGAAATCATTTTTTAAAAAAGGAATGTTTAGTATAGAATGCCTACTCATGATACTTTTTAGAAATTCACTGTTTGGTGTGCATTGTGAGTTGGAGTACTCATTGGTCTCAATAGTTGTTACGGTTAATAGAGATGTCAAACAATTTTCTTTCAATGAAACCAACGATTTAATCTGAATGACATGCGGCTTCAGCAAAATAGAGCCACATGTTACACAACACGTAAAACACTTACTTTACTTCAGGCCAAATTTTCTCCCACAAGGGTGACATCGTGGTCTTGCGATCTAGTCTCATTAAACTTCTTTGACAAAAAAGATTACGATTCTAGAACTAAAAAAGAACATCACGCCTGTAATTGGTGAAAAAGAGCCGCATGTATGGGAAAGCATTATGGAAAACTTTGCTAAAATATAATAGCATGTTAGCGGAGTCGTAGAGGGCTCTTGGCCAACATCATATTTTATACGTTACTGCAAAGTCTGTACTTTATTGAAATAAAATTTGGGTTGTTGACAATGCCATTTTAGCTTCTATTATTATATATTGTACTCAATAACGATTATTTAATAACTTAATTTTCGACTAGCAGTTTTAGCGAGTATTACTGGTACATCTAACTTGTTTCGAAAAATTCTGCAATAAATGTTACCTTTTTTAAAAATTAAATATTTTTTTAACTTAAAAAAAGTGTTCCTTCCATTTCTTTTACTTTCTACACTACTGATTACTACTACAATTAAAACAAAGTATACTGCATTCAAACTTTTGTTTTAAATTAGACAAAGATAATCCGTAAAGAATTGAATTTTGGTATATTTATGTCTGTCTGAGATTTAGTTATATAGTTTCTTACATATGGGAGTGTTAGTACATGCATGTAATATAGGCATACAAGAACTCTCAATCATTGGCAGATTTGGCACATGTAACTTACACGGTGTAAGAATTTTTGTCCTCCACAAATGGCAAATTATCATTGTAGGAAAATTTAAACGTGCACGTGTTGAAAGGGCTATTACTTTACAAAAAAATAAGCTGAAGAATTGGTCACCATAACTATACTCACTTGCAAAGACCTAGAGCAGTACGCAGGACAACCAACGCAGCGGATCATCTTTAAAGCCTTGTTATAACAGAGCGTAACGCGACTTCCAGTAACCTAACGCAGCAATAGTGGACTATTAAGTACCGATTGTTTATCTCCTCTATTTAACTATGCTCACAATGGAGCTAATAGCATAAAATCCTTTTTTGTGATCATCACTGACTTTTTTACACCGACAACAAAGGTCACAATGAGCAACGGAGATACGTCTGTAGGCATACGAGTGGCATACAATCTCTTTTTCTGATAAATCCAGATTTCGTTTAAACCAAAGATCGCATATTAGTACGCCAAAAACCGAGCAAGAAAACCGCGTTTATATAAAGCATATAACGCCAACTATGGCTATTATGGTATTCTGAGCAATCAGTTACAATAGCAAATCACATCTAGTCAGAGTTATATGTAGTATTACTAGTGAAACTTAAATCGATGCGACCTTACAGCCCGGGATACTTCCTTCTCTATAAAAAGTCCCCCAAGCAGTTTTTCAGACAATATAACGTTTGACTACATGTGGCACGTAATATATTAAACTTTTTTAACAAAACATAATTGAAATTTTCCCAAAACCGGTCCGATTACTTGACTTTAAAAAAATAATTAAAAATATCTGTAATATCATTGGTTAAAGAGTACAGCGGTATTCACTACCTCCAAGGCAACATTTGTTCATTGTTTGACTAGATATTAAGAAGACTGGAGACGATCACAACAGCAACTTTATTGAATAAATGTAAATGTTTAGGGACAAAGGTTTTATAAATTTAATCGTGCATTTGTCTTATAGTGGTAAATAAATCTACAAAGCTTTAGTTGTCAATTTTTTCTTAATGCTGTAATTTTAAGAAACGTTAGGGTATTACCAAAGCTTTTACAACCATCTCTTCCTGCTTGATGGCTCTTATTTTCTTGACCATTTTAATGTACATTTTCACTCTTTGTAAAAGTTTCACTACTGCAAATTTTCAAATATTTTATTCTAGATCGCCCTCGCTTTGAGAGAATATATTATCGAAAAGAGCAGCACCTTCTCCTAACTGTCATCATGGCTGTTGCTTTTACTTGACTGTGCAACAAGTCCGTTTCTGCACCGATAGCAACAAAACTTCAATAAAAACCTTTAACGTCTAACATCAACACTTTTTCAAAATTATTTTAGACAAAGATAGTAACACGAGGAGTAAACTTTTAAACTTTTTTATAAAATACTTATATTATCTTGATGAAACACAATTTAAATTATTCTTCAATATATAAGTAGTGTCGTTCATAATCATCGTTTCAGATTTTATACTTTTACAATTAGAAGTACCTTTTGGTGTTTTTGACTCCTATACTTATACATAAGTTAAGCCTTCTTTGTTTTCACAACCGTTAATGCACTGAAAAATTCCTCTTTGACAACTTTATAGTTTTGAAGCTCCGCATTTCATCAGAAAAACATGGCCTGCAAACTGAAACATACGGGATGATGTAGCAAACACCACATCTTAAACAACCGCATTACGACTTATTGTTTAAGGTACTTAAGTAATCAATCATTTTTAGTGACAACTAAGTGCTTCAAATTCTCGGCTACAAACCGGCTTGACAACATTATTACCCCTAATGCAAAGTTTCCGAACAGCCTACGTATTTATAATAAGTTAGAATCAGTTTGCCATAACTCATAACTACAAATTACGTGTAAGAGCAACTAAGTTGGAGCACCAAAGGAACTACAAGAACAGACTTACATATTATATCCGGCTGGTATTTCATGTTGGGCTTTAAATAATAATATACACTACTCGAGTGCAATACAGGTCACTTTAGTAAGCAACTACAAACCCATTCAAATACACTTTACTAATTTTTAACAATATTTTTTTTAAAATAAAGCTTCTAATCGGGTCTCTGGTACTCCTTGAGTATACATATACAAAGTTAAGAATATTTTCTTATACATATATTTTTATTATTTCAATTTTTTCTGTAAATTTTTACTATAATTTTAAACCAGGTATATTTGAACAATTTACTTAGGTTAAATATTAAATATTAAGACCCGATCCTGGAGTGTTTACAAGCGAACGTAAGTGTATAAGCTTCGAATTTTAACCAATTCTGAGGGAAATTTTGAGCATCAACATAAGAAATCTAAGAATCACAAGAAGTTATTACAAATATATACATAGTATATAAACAAGTTGAAAATAATGACACAATAGAACAACATACTTAAATATGTAAAGCGGTAAGATGAGTGCAACTTCCATGGAGTCGATCCGGGTCAACCTCTTATAACTCGGCGCTGCATATATTTTGTTTTAAATTCCGCAAGCATTATTTGAAACATGGATAGTTAAGGTGCAAAAGTCATTAAAAAAAATAAGAGTAAAATTAGAGTAAAATATTAAGAACAAAAAAAGGAAAACAAATATGCAGAGCAAGAAGAGAGCACATATGGAAGAGAAAATAAGGTAAATAAAAGAAAAATTTGTAAATAAAGAAATAAAACGTATACCAAGTAATTAGAATAAAATGGGGTTTAGGCAAAAAACTCGATGTATAAAAGACAAAGAAGGTAAACTAATATTTAATGTTAAAGGTATATTAGCAAGATAGAGAGACATTTTAAAGACCTACTGAATGAAAATGACAATGAAATAGGAAGACAAGCAAAGCAGAAATCAATAAGATATACCATCGCCAACAATAAAAATTTAAAAAGAAATAACACAAGCAAAAAAATGATAAAAGCAAGAGATAGTATTAATGTAGCATTAATAAAGTATGGAGCAGACTCACTTACACAAACAATCCATCAAATGGTAGAAAAAATGGGAAATAGAAAAATATATATATATGTAATTGTGCGTGTGGTATGTATGTGTATGCGTGTGTACGTCTGCGTGTGTGTGAGAAAGGTGAAAAAGTTACAGACATAACTGATATTTTGGAAAGATAGAAAGAATACTGTGGAAAACTGTTTAAGAACAATAAAATTGACATAGGAGGAAACATCAATTTGACAGAAAATGATAAAAAAGAACCAAATACCTTAAAAAAGGTAATTAAAGATGCAATAAAGAAACTAAAAGAAAACAAGGTTGCTAGATGCGACGGAATCAAAGCTAAAATTATAAAAGCCATGAGAGAAAACGGGATCAAAATTTTTCAGATTATATGTCAAACTGTATATCAAAATAGGTAACAGGTAGACGTACTCCGTGATCCCGACAGAGTCAAGTCGACTTCAGGCATGCGCCCCTGCCTTATGCGAGCCATGACTAAGCCCCATCCTTAAATAACGGGAGAAATCATGTCCTAACCTGCAATTCCAACAAACACATAAATACATCTCCCCCTCCCCGCTCTCCTTTACCTTTCCTATCCAACTCATCAACACGCCTGGCAAGCGTGGTGTTTTAATGCCAAACACCCTCTAAATGGAAATGCCAATTATGAAAGACAAGACAGTGGACAAGAGCAGCTGGGTGATGATGTCAATCAATCTGGGACACTGAAGTATAGGAATGGACAACATTTATTCGATTTCTCCTCCATAAGAAATGGCCAAAAGACATCTGCAGGAATTAGAGATTATTCGCACTAATTTCGCATGCCAGCAAAAAAAATATTACACATTATCAACCAACGCCTCAAAACATACTTAAACCAGCAAATAGCTGCAAAACAAGTTGGTTTCAGAGAAAGAGGTACCAAAGAACAGATCTTTAATTTACAATTAATTATAAAAAAAAATTATAAAAAAATACCCCTATGTACATTTACTTTGTCGACTACAACAAAGCCTTCGACAGCATTAACTGGCAGAAACGATAGCAAATATTATCAGAAGTGGGTGTTCCAAAACACCTGATATATCTAATAAAAGTATTATATAATAAAAATAATACAGTAATAAAATTAGGTAAGCATATATCAAACCCATGCAAAATAGAAAAGAAAACTAGACAGGGCTATTGCCAATTATATTTAATATTTACAGTAAATTCATAACGAGAAAGGTCTTAGAAAGTTGAAGTGAAGGATGCACAATCAACGGAGATAAAATAAATAATTTAAGATATGCCAATGACACGGCTATCCTTGCTAACGAAGTTGAAGGACTAACACAACTAATCGGAAAATTAGAAACAAAAAGTGGCAAACTTAGATTGAAGATTAACTATGAAAAAAGCAAAGTGATGATAGTTGACAAACAAAAAAAAAAAGCAAATAGGTAAGTAATAAAATGTTGTATAGAAACAAGTACCGCAGACATTATGAGGCTATTCAGAGATACGTATTATTAAATTTGGAAAAACTGGGACGCACTGAATTTGAAAATGTCGCGTTACATAAAAAAAGTGGAAACCGAGTCAGCGTAACGCAGGTCAAATTAAAATAGATCCGATTGGAAATGCAGAAAAGTTTCAACGCTACCAATTGAGGAAGAAAGTCGAACGAGATAAACGGCATCAAAATTTCGGCGCGTCAATTTTGAAACTTTTAGATTTTTAATTAAACAAAAAAAGGAACTATACAACAAAAGGTTAAGCACAAAAAGGAAGAAGACTTAAGAGAGTATAAAAGTAAGACCAGAGAAGTGAAAAAAATGACAATAAAGGAGAAAAATGACAACTGGCAAACAACCTGTACCAATATTGATTACTACCTGGGGAGCACTAGATGCTCTGAATCATATAAGTTACTAAAAAATCTACGAACAGACAGGAAAGAACACCTGCAAATACAGTACATTGAAGACAAAGAGTGGGAAGCATACTATGCGAACCTGCTAACAGAATACAGACAAGAGTATATGAAGGACATCGAAGAGAACGCAGAGAAGGAAAAGAAAGAGAAGAAGGAGGCAGATAAAGATAAAGATGAAGAAGAGGAGATGGTGTCACTGGAAGAAGTAAAAGCGTCAATTAAATCATTAAAAAACAATAAGGTTGCAGGACCGGAAGGGATACCACCGGTATTCCATAAAGTATGGAACGGAAAAATTGTTCAGAATGATAAAGATAAGGGTCCAGAAAGTGATGAGTGGAGAAGACATGCCTAAGGAATGAAAGGAGGCCTATCTTGTCTCTATATTTAAAAAGGGCAATAGACGGAAATGTGAGAATTACAGAGGAATCAGTGTCATTGCTATAATGGGAAGAATATACGGACAAATTCTTAAAACAAGTTAGAAAAACACATACAAAACAAAATAGAACAGGCCGGGTTCACAGCAGGAAAATCATGCGTGGACCATATATATATATATATATATATATATATATATATATATATATATATATATATACTAGAACAATTACTGCAAAAGAAAAGAGCTAAAAACAAAACGATATATTTGGCGTTCGTAGATCTGGAAATAGCATATGATACGGTTCCCAGGCAAAGATTATGGACAGCAATGGAGAGAATAGGAACTCCCAACCACCTAATAAGGGCCATTAAAAGTTTGTACAAGGGAAATAGGGTGTACATAAAAGCGGGACAGAAGATAATAGGTAACTTCCAGACAACAAAGGGCTTATTACAGGGATGCTCCACATCACTGACTTTATTTAGAGATATCTGGAAGAAACACTGAAAAACTGGAAGCGTAAATGCGAGAGTATGGGAATGCCAGTCAGAAACGAATATCTATACACGTTGTGCTACGCAGATTATCAAGTGGTTATAGCGCAAGATGAGGAAAATTTGAACTTCATGATGAGAAGACTGAGCGAGGAGTACGAAAAAGCGGGGTTACAGATAAACTACAAGAAGGCCATTTATTTAGCAACGACGGAAGAAAAGTTAAAAGACCTACAAATAGAGAAGGATATAAGAATAAAAGCCACAAACAAATTTAAATACTTAGGATTTTCAATAACAGACAAGGCAACAACGGAAGAGGAAATTAAAAATAGACTGGGACAAACAAGATCGTGTATTAGACAGTTGCATCCAGAAATATGGGATAGACAAATTACGAAAAACACAAAAACGAAAATATACACCACAATTGTACAAAGTATAAAGACGTATGGAGCGGAAGTCTGGGTAATAAACAAGGAAAATGAAAGAAAAATAAGAGCGACAGACAGAAACGGAATATTGGAAGAGGTGCTGTGGGGTAACCAAGATGGAAAGAACCAGGAATAAAGAAATAATAAGAAGAATGGGAGTAAAGACAGACATAATTCATAGTATCGAAAACAAGAGACTCGCATGGTACGGACATCAAGAAGATCGGATGACAACAGATGGATCAAACGAATAACAGATTGGAGTCCCGCAGGAAGGAGAAAGAGAGGAAGACCGAGGAGATCGTGGAGGGATGAAGTGGATGAAGCGATGGAAGAGAGAGGTTTAGAGGAGAATGACTGGCAAGAACGAGAAGCGTAGAGAACCTGGTTGAAGGAAGGAAAAGCGTCAGCCGTTATATATATATATATATATATATATATATATATATATATATATATATATATATATATATATATATATATTAATCACTAGTTTTCGTAACGCCCAAATCCCATCGAATGTGAGCCATCCTATATAAAAGTTTTTTGTTCGGATTATTAAAAACTTTATTTTTTAATAATTAATTTGTGGGAAAAACTTTTATTGTTCGGTTATAGTTTAGATATATTATGTAATCAATTTATGTTTAAATAAATGGTCACATAAAGATCCCTTGCAAAATGTTACACTTTTTATTGTACATTAAAAAGCACTTTTGTTAATAGTGCTTGTTCCAACTAAACCGTGATACGTTTTTGATTATATATGCATGTCTAAACATGCAACAGAATAATTTATGAATTTATTATTTGGAATTGTTAAATAACGCAGTATAAGTTTAAATTGCCTACAGATCCTAGTTTTGATTATAAGCATATTATTGTGTATGTAGAATATATAAGTTAATATTAAACTCGATATATAAGGGTGTTGCTTTGTTAAGATATTTTTGTAAGTTACAAATGTTAAACAACCTATAAGGCAGCTATAAAGTTTGGATACAATGTACAATGTTTACCTTTCAACACTAAATTTAAAAATGTTTTTGTTTTTGTTTAGGATACTTGATAATTGATTTCAGATAATTATTACAAAGTCAGTATTTTCTTATAGTTCAAATATATATATAGGAATAGGTATAGGAATAAGTATTTTCTGAGAATGAAAGATAGTTTTTCGCCAAGAACATTTAAGAAAGTTAATTGTACTAAACTGGGTTCGTCTGTACTACGAAACGCTAAGGAGGCACTTTGTTATAAACAATGCGCAAAAAGTCTAGAATAGTTGTTTTGTATTAAATGCGAAGAAAACATAAAAACTAAACTAAAAAGGCCAGATACACGTAATGGAAAATGATTACTTTGAAAGAACAAAACTTTTAAATTAACCAATTTCCAGAATGTACAAATAAATAAGCAAAATCTCGTCAAAATTACCATCAATAATAAAAAACCAAATGGTGGATAAGCATCTATCAAGTTTGGTATACAGAGTCATCAAAAGTGGATCTCAGATATCTTATTTGCACTTTAATTTTTCTCAAATAAGGAAGGAACCATAGTGGTTAAAGAATCAAGTGAGTTTTACGAAACCGATGCTACTAAAGATCGAATGTGGTTTGGAGCAATTGGGTTAGAGTAAGGCACAAAGTACTCTAAAAGCACGCTTTGAAAATGAAAATCCAGGCTATATTATAGACTGTTAACTGCAGTATACCAGCTAAGTGATAAGAAATTCGGCTAACCTACCTTTGTATATAAATTCAACAGTGAATCCTTT
Organism: Sinelater perroti; assembly: GCA_036346155.1. Taxonomy (NCBI): domain Eukaryota; kingdom Metazoa; phylum Arthropoda; class Insecta; order Coleoptera; family Elateridae; genus Sinelater; species Sinelater perroti. The sequence goes on from JARFIY010000276.1 coordinate 4,901,607, forward strand.
ATACAATTATAGAACTACCTCTGGTTTGGCTGTTAGTACTGTTGGAGAAAATTTAGTACAACAGGGACTGATCGACTTAGTCTCTCTTGCATTCATATGTAACTTATTAACTATGTTCTGAAAGAATCTATGACTTACCTTTAATGTAAATTAATCTTTTAGAAATTTCTAATGGTATTTCATTAGTTAGCACTTTTTGTATGTTCTATATTGTACATATATGCCATTTATGTTTTTGTGATAATTTTATTATAAATTTTCACTTAATTTTCTATATGTAAATGTTAATCTGCACGATCGCATTTTTCTTATATATTTAATTGATTATAAGTTTAGATTTTGTTTACTTTCTTTACTCCCACATTTTATTTAATTACCACATAAAACCCTGCTAGTCAGCTGTAGTTAATTTAGTTACTAAATTTAGGTGCTATATTAAACCTACGTTTGATTAAATTTTTATAAAAAGTTACTACTTACATTCAGCTATGTATTTTAAATTTCGCTACAACAACTTGTTTTCAGTAGTTATACACACTAATGGCTTTAATTCATATTCCGTGTATCTCATAAATTTTAATTTAGTTTATATACTGTTTTTTCCTTTTACAGGATCCAAAACAGCAACAAAAAGAACAACAGAAATTAGATTCCATTTTTTTACTATCACCCAGATTATTGCTTTCCATTTAGTCTTCAAACAGTTGTGAAAATGACATTCCTCCAGCTTCACCTTAAAGTTCCGCATTGCTTGCCGAATCATTTCCTCTAGTACTGCTGCGATCACGTTGTCACTATTATCATTTATTTCCTTAATAGTTCGCTGTCTTTGTTAAAGGAATTTAGTCTTTAGGCGTCCCCATAAAAGTAAATGGTAAGGGTACAGGTCCGGTGTAATGAGATGAGGCGACCTGGGAACATTTGACCCAAAACTTTTAAAGAAATTCTCGCTCTATGTGCAGTAGCGTCATCTTGTTGGAACCACTGTAGTCCATTTTCATGTTCTTTAATTCTGATATCCAGGAAATTGCATAACATCGAAACATAGCGGCTAGGTGTAACAATCACCGCTCGTCTTCTTTCCTCATAAATATACGGCCCTATAATTTTTGCAACAGCACACCAAACAGTTACACCCTGATTGTATACAAATGGCTCATACAGTTGTCGAGAATTTTGGGAAGCCAAATATCAAAAATTTTCCTTATTGACGCAGCCCGATAAATGAAAATAAACTTCGTGACTGCTGAGCGAAACAGCATCAGATAGAACATTTTTCAGTACCAGTCACATTCTAAAGAAAGAGCGTACTTAGCGGCGGAAGGTTGTGGCGGTGTGACAACAGCCCGCCTTACTACTGATATATTCCCGAGTGTCCGAACGTTACAAGATCTAGCAGGTGATTTCCAATTAAATGCTAAACCAGTCTGTTATAAACCTACAACATTATAGTTTTTTTGGTCAGAACTCTTTAATGACGACCTACACCGAAATGTCAACGAAATAGACACTATGTCATAATCACAAAATTATTATTTAAATAATAAGTCTTCCACACAAACGCGCGATGTTCGCTACTCCAGCGTCATATACCAATGTACGGCTCGCGACAGTCATTTTAAAAGGGAGAAATCACTCTGTTGGGCCACATATTTACCTCATTACTAGATTTATGATTCTGTTATACTTTGCTTACCATTAATCTTGCTTTGTGATTTTTAATTTGTATTCTCGCAATAATTCGTTAGATTAAAATATTTAAGTATTTGATTGTCTTTTTTTTTATATTTGTTGAATAGCCTTTCGTTTTCTGTGTTAATTTGTCTATTTCCTTTGTAACCCAGTAATTGCTTTTAGACATGTATTATTTTAAAATATTTTAGTGTTTGTTACTAATCAAAGCTCAATGTAATAGTTAAAGACAATTATGTTTATGGTGTTGGTTACCCTAATTATTTATAATATATTATCGTTGTTAAACATGTAGCTGCTCGTAAACTTAGATATTATTTATTTAATTACTAATTATTATTTATTTATTTAATGCCTAAACACTATCCATTAGTACCTTTAAAAACAATTTATAGGTATATTTAAAACAGTTACCTGAAGTGTAGTATTTGTAAAATCACTTAAACTATAAGCAACAAGTAATTTCTTGTGAGAAGAGAATTAAAAAATCAAGTATATACTCTTAATAATAACTTCGAAAATACACTATTTGTGACAACCGATACTTGTCTTGAAAAATATATATTGTAAGTGTTGTAAAACAAAATTGATTATATATATGTATATATATATATATATATATATATATATATATATATATATATATATATATATATAATGAGATGCACCACCGCCAAACAAACTTTCACTTCTTGCCCTATAAAAGACACACGAAAGGTCAGTCTCGCTCAAAGACTACTATAGATTATGTAATTATTACAGAAAAATAAAACCAGAGCAAATAATAACAGCTAGGACACTAAGTACTGTAGACATTAGTAGTAATCACCAACTACTACTAGGATAAATTAAAATGCAATAAAAAGTTACTTGAATCTTTCATTAAGAGGTACAAAAATCAAACAATACAAAATTACATTAAAAACCTGACACCAATTTCTAATGTGTACCATTGACTGGGAGGCAACCAAAAACTTGAACATCCTTATCAACATATTTTACCGATACGTTTCAAAGGCTCCTTATCGCTAGGCTACAAATGGTGGCTCGAAATCTAAAATCAGCTTCAAAGAAAGAAACAAAGTGTTCTGGTATTTTGAGGCCTTATAGAAATTTAAAATTATTGGAATTAAAAGAACAATCTGAAAAACCTAAAAGCAAGAAGAGCTTTTAACTATGGATTAATTGCAGGCAATCTTCTGAACGAGCTACCTGAAAATTCAGTGCTGTAGGTAAAACCGAGACACTTTTCTTAGCCATGGAAGGTAGTTTGAATTATTGTAATAAAAAAAAATAGTAAATCCCAAAGAAGAAATTATTTATCAGTTTAAAGAAACTTTTATTAAAAATGATGAGACCTTTAATATGAGAAAATAATTTTATACCAGAACATAATTCTGCAACCAAGCAAATTCATCGTCCAACAGACGCAATCAACAAAGATTCAGAAAAAAAACATGGGGCCGGCGAAGAGATTGCTCTGTAAGCAATCCCAGAACGAACTTAAAAAGACCTTTCGATTTCGATTTCGAATTTCGGGAAAATTCGAAATCGAATGTCTCGAAAATTATTCGACATAAAATTTTTTCGAATTCACCGTAAAATTTCCAATAATAATCACAATTAAAATCGTAATGTCGAAAATTTTCCCGAAATTCGAAGTCGAATATCTCGAAAACTATTCGAGATAGAAACTTTTTGATTTAGATTTTGAAATCAGCGTAAAATTTCCTATAAGAATCCATTTTAAAATTTTAAAAAATCCGTAATTTTGTAACAGCGACAGACAGACAGACCGACAGACCGACAGACCGACAGACCGACAGACTGACGAGACCGACAGACTGACAGACTGACAGACCGACAGACCGAGACCGACAGACCGACAGACCTGACAGACTCGACAGACCGACAGACGACAGACCGACAGACCGACAGACCGACAGACCGACAGACCGACAGACGACACGACAGACCGACAGACCGACAGACCGACAGACAGACAGACCGACAGACCGACAGACCGACAGACCGACAGACCGACAGACCGACAGACCGACAGACCGACAGACCGACAGACCGACAGACCGACAGACCGACAGACCGACAGACCGACAGACCGACAGACCGACAGACCGACAGACCGACAGACCGACAGACCGACAGACCGACAGACCGACAGACCGACAGACCGACAGACCGACAGACCGGCAGACCGGCAGACCGGCAGACCGACAGACCGACAGACCGACAGACCGACAGACCGACAGACCGACAGACCGACAGACCGACAGACCGACAGACCGACAGACCGACAGACCGACAGACCGACAGACCGACAGACCGACAGACCGACAGACTGCCAGACCGGCAGACCGGCAGACCGACAGACCGACAGACTGACAGACGACAGACCGACAGACCGACAGACTGACAGACCGACAGACAGACAGACCGACAGACCGACAGACCGACAGACCGACAGACCGACAGACCGACAGACTGACAGACCGACAGACCGACAGACCGACAGACCGACAGACCGACAGACCGACAGACCGACAGACCGACAGACCGACAGACCGACAGACATATAGAATTCAGTAACGAACTTTTTAAGTTTGTTGTTAATATTGTTCTGCAGTATTCTTAGATATGACTCGAGTATTTAACAAGGTGTGGGACGTTGGATTGGTTTACAATTTTAAAAATAAACTACCACCCGATATTTACCTCGCACCTTACGACTAGACATTTTCAAACAAAAAGTAGCAAAGCTGTCACATCTTTATATTAAATAAACTTAGGGAATTCCCAAGATAGTGTACTGAAATCAATATTATATATTGTAGATATGGCAAATTTACTAAATACTGAATAAACTGTTAGCAGGATTCGCTATAAGGCAGCTATGCGCGTATTGCAAAAAAAAAACAGCTGTGGCGACTCAACAGCTTCAATAGCACTTAAATTAATTATAACTCTAAATTGGTACATACCGTATAAAAATAAATAGTTTAAAATTAATCCATGTAACTTTAACTCTAAAAGGGGAAACAGCTAAATGTTTGGCAAATACTACAACTTAATACTGCATAATATCTTGGGCTACACTGGTATCTAAGAACCTGGGACATCTTATACATGAATTAAAATTACTTTAAACCTGTTTAAAGAAATAGTCAATGAACTATTTCCAGTATACATTTTATATATGTACTGAATGCCTTTATATATATTGTAAAGGGTAAATTTATAATAAAAAAATACAAGGCAATGATAATAGTAAAACAATAATTGGCGTTTAGATTTTTAAAGATTGTTTTTAATACCTTTGGAATAAAATATTTGTTATTCGAAATATATACAGTTTCTTAAATATCTATATTCTTTACGACACAAGTCAGGGTTTTCCGTTTTTTCAAATATAATCTAACAAAGTAATTCGTAGAAACTTTCAATCTCATGCAGAGCAACCCTCGTCTTTCTTCCGAAACTCCTACTGCTTCCTAGATAAATTTATATTATAACCTATATACACTTATTTATATTGATGTTGCTTCCTTAATTTGCAATATTTCGATTCTTAAAAATCTACAACTGTTAAAATTAATTTAATTGACAAGTTTTACCAGATAATCAATAACGGTCATGTATACACTCTCGTCTATCATAATAAATCTTTTTCTTTCCCTTAAAATCTACTTAGATAAGATACGTCAGCGATACTTTTTACTATTTTATCTTATTCTTCAAGCAATGCTCCTCAAATACACGCAACTTAAATTTTGCTAAAAATAGAATTTTGAATAGAAACAGAACTGAAAAATTTACTGCATTTTGTGGACAGATCTGTAATGTTTTAAGACGCACGTGTGCGTACATATGCATATATTTTCAATTTAATACTAACTTTTGTCGATCGATTAATTCTTCTGCCTTATACACATACATAATGTGTACCAGATCGGCGTACTTTTTTTACAGGGAAATTACTGTTATAAAACATACGATACAACTGTTGGAATTTCAAAGTTCTGATAAAACCGTGTAACTTACGTTCTTTAAATGAAACAAATGTACTGTCTTTTTAATAGTTGGCTTTAAATTCAATATTTTTTTAATTCTTATTTAAGATTATTAGAGTTTTTAGTAATAATTGTAATAGTGAATTTTATGTTAAGAAATTTGGACTTCCAAATTGAATTTATATAATATTCTATTATAAAATTAGCTTTAATTCATGTTTTTTTTTATTAAAACATGTTACAGTATTAGTTCTATTATCTATTCTATAAAACTTCAAAAATCGAACTATGTGTGTTTGTAGCTAACATTGCAACTCTTCCAACAGTTGTGAACCGATTTCAAAGACTAATACCTCGTTCAAATCGGTTTGTTGTCAAACTTTGCATAAAGCTTTTAAATTTCTATTTAGGTCACTGTTATAGGTCAAAACATAAAGTATTATGACGTAATTGGACAGTTTGCGCCTCTTATCGATGTTTAATGCACTACACTGCTACTTCTTGCTGTTAGTAGGCACATGAGTCACAACTGTCATTTATGTGAAACCTAATATAGCCAAACAAATGACTCATTTTTCTTTAATTTCCCACGAAACTCAGAACCAAATATTTAGCTTGGGTGGCTCGTCTTTGAGACGGACCTTTTTACTAGTCTATTCTATAGTTCTAACGTTTTATTTTTTGTAGTTTTACAATATATTTATCGTATTTTTACTTTCGCCGTCCAAATCATTAAACAGCGTTAGAGATAACGTAAAGTCTGTTAATTTTGCACATCAGTTATTAGAAAAGTTTAAACTATAAATAAAATTAATGTTATAATCCTTCTAATACTTCAAAGTGTGCTACTCAAAAACAATTACAAATTCCAACTAGTTTGAAGATAGAATATCAAATTATTAGATATATTTAGTTTGTAAGCGTAAATTTTTTAACAACACATCGATGAACACAGTTATTTTAAGAACTACTATAACAAAAGCAACAAATCTAAATAAGAAATACACATTAAAGAAATTTATAAATGTTTGAAGACTTTCAAATTTCAAAGGCCATATCATGGGTTCCATAGACAAATATTATACGATTATATAAAACACCTAATGATAAAAAGTAAATTTCTATCTTATGATGCTATCGATTTTCTATTTACTTGTGGGCAGCATTTTATTTAAAATATTATATAATTTCGAAATTGTGGGTTTAAATTCTTTGTATGATTATAAAAACGGCTTTTAAATTTGACTATATCTACACTACCGGTCAAATATATATCAACTTTTGTATTTCCCCATAACTTTTTATGTGTTAATATTGTTTTTTATTTTGACACCTGTTTCGCAATTACGCAAATAAAAATTCTGAGCTTTTAAAACGGCTACTGATAATGGCGTGCAAATCACTCCAATCAGTGAAAAGTTCTATTTTATTGATTTTGGAAAAACTCATATTTTGGGTCGTTTTCGTCGTTTTTTCTTGTATATTTTTAGATGTATTAAATAATAATGGTTGTATCAGGTATAGGTAAACAGTCTGGCTCCCGCAGCATATCTTTAGACATCCAGAAGATGACTGCCAGTGACCGTGCCCAAAGTCGAAATTTCCGTAAGCTTCCAGCACAGTTCAACCTCCACAAGAGTCCTGAAGCACTGAGGAATTCAAGGTGGTGTTGTAAAAAGCCCAAGGCCAGTCGTCCCAAGATTACTCCAAGACTTTGACAGAAATGTCATCTTCATGTCCCGCGACAACCCCCATCTCACGATAACCGATATTTCTCCCTCTGGATGCAAAACCATCTGTTTGTACTATCAAACATCATCTGCGGCAAGCTAGATTTAATGGATGTTGACCAGTCAATAAACCGATGATTTAGGAAAAGAACAGGCGCAGGCCCACAAGAATTGGAAGAAGAAAGAGTGGGAAAATGTGCTCTGGAGTATCAAAAGGATTGGATTCAGTAGATTCGTTGACCTCAAAGTACTCATTTTGATCCTAAGTACCAAATTCTTACGGTGAAGCACGGAAGCGAAAGTGTCATAGCCTGAAGTTATGTTTCCGACCTTCGCACGGGTCCTCTCAGGGAATCTACGGCATTACGGATTCCTCTCTATATGAGGACATCCTTGAGAACAAGATGTATTCATATGTCATTTAGAACACCGGTAGAGGCTTCATTTTCCAACAGGACAACAATCCCAAACATCGTTCGAAGCATGTCCGGGGCTGTGTGTAACCTTCCTCGACTAGCTCAACCAATTCCCCGATCTTAATGTTATCGAAGACCTCTGGGCAAAGCTGGTGGATATTCTAGGTGGCATAAATGCTTACACAATTTACTACAATTTTCTGGACTTTATGCCATGCAGATGCCAGGCCGTCATTGATGCCAAGCATTATGCTACTAAATATTAGAGTGTTATTGTTTTGTTGTTTTTTAGTTTATTCCCGCCGATTTAGTGTTATTCCTGCATTTTTATTTTAAGTTTGTTTCGTTGCTGTGCAAATCAAGTTTCTTCCAGTAAAGTTGTGTTTAAAAAAATTGGTAGAAAAGCCTTGTGAAATACCTCAAGAAAATCCCAGAAAATTTCAGCGGAAAATACAAAGAAACGAAATTTTTGTCAAAAACACTAAGCTTGATAAATTTTTGACCGGTACTGAACAAATTTAGGTAGCAGGTAGATGCACTCCGTGATCCCGACGAAGTCAAGTCTACTTCAGGAATGCAATCTAACTAACACATAAATACATCCCCCTCCGGCACTCCTCCTTTACCATTCCTATCCAACTCGCCAACAAGCGGCAAGCGTGGCGTTTTAATGCCAAACCCCCTCTAAGAGGAGGTCTATGTCCAGCAGTGGACAAAAGAGGCTAGGTGATGATGACCGAACAAATAGGTGAGGTGTCCCTTTTCTTATTTTGCATTATAGAGTATTTGTGATACCACACAACGCCACATTGAAACTTTACAAGAATGACATATTTTTATATTAAAATATCTATAGCATCAGAGCTTTATGTCACTTATAAACTTGCTATATATTTTTCTAATATACGTGGGTGTAACATAGTTTGCATATTCATAAGAATCTATATTCAACTGTACGGGTTTTTTTTAATTCATAATTATTCTGATGCTAACCTTTGTTTTCAATTACTTAAGCACGGCGGTATATTTTCCAAAATTGATAAAATTGGAATGGGTGGTGTGGTTTAACTTCTTAGAAAAGAAAAGTAGATTTATAAAAGCATTTTTCTATATTTGAATGTTAGAGTTTAAGCAAACAAACAAGTGTAGAAAACAGACCACGTCATGGAAGTCCAAAAACAGCTGTTATGACAGCATTATATAATGTGTAATAAATTACATATGAAAAAGAGAACAGGTTTGCTCATTATAAAGCAAGGACGAATTTGTATTAAAACATTTTAATATTATTGGCGAACGTTTGATTTTTCATTATAACAAGGGAAAATGAAATGCTAATGAAAGCGGTGGACTGCAAGAGATAAACTAACTCTGAAAAAGGCAAAATCTATAAAGGAGATGAAATTAATTTTTTCGGGATACAAAAAGAATGGCTGAAATAAGCCATAAGTATTTTTCATTGCAAAGGCACGCCGCGATGTTGAAATTATATTACTAAGGTTTGCTAGGGTGTAAGTTCTTACGCATTCACCCTATTCCCCGATATAGCCCTCTCGGATTAATATTTGGTCGCAGAACTTAAAACTCCCTGGCTGGACAAAAATTAGATTCACATGGATCGTAAACAAATATTTTGATTATGTCCAAAGAAATAAACTTTAGATATACTCGTAAAAAACTCAAAATGTTGAAATAATACCAAACTAAGTTAATTATAAAATTGTACTTATCTACATAATACTTTTCTTATTTAGTCTACTATTTAATATAAATAAATTTTATAATTTACTTCTCATAAGAATGTGATGAAAAGTAACTAATGCATCGTCGAAATAAGAAACTCTATAATTACAGTATCAAAACTATAGTTTTCTCTTAGCAAAAATAGAGCATATGGGAAAATAATTATAAGGCTTATAAAATTAAAACAAAAAGAAAAACGATTTCTTGCTTTTTAACGACAAAGGTAGAAACCATTTTTGAGCATTTTTATCCAATAAATAAAAAATAGACTTATTTTCTATTGACATTATTGGTTACCAAAATATAAATAGGAAAGAGTTTAATAATTTAATTCAATACCTTTGACAACTGTAATGACAAAGCCTAATAATAAATATTTTTAGAATAAAAATGACTAAATGGAAACACCTAGATTGATAATCAATACTACATGTAAAAGCTAGAAATAATTGCACAAACCTACATTGCTTGTCTATTTCAAATATTTTATTATTTAGGTTGTAATTCAGTGCTACTTTCTGTTTGCTTAAATTTTATTCCAAAAATCAATTTGCTGTGTTACCAAATATTCTAGATATTATCCTAATATGCAACTAATATTATTGTAAAAACCTTAAAGCGAGTACAGCCAGCATTAAAAGCTACTTAAGAACTTAGAAATGAATTACCATATTAAAGTGTTTTATTAAAAATTTCAGATACTAAAATTAAAAATGCTATTATACTAAAATATTTTAGTTTAATGCAATTTCAGAAATAGGATTGTTTCAATATTTAAGTGTTTTGGTGATTTACATATTATTTTGTGGAAATGCTTGTTCAAAAAAAAGTTATATGTAAATCAAGTTCTACAATACGAAAAAAAATTGTAATTACATATTGTATTAATAAATAATATAAATCCTACAAAACGTGGTTTCAAATCCACAAACCTTCTAACATATTATTTTGTACACTGAAGCAACAAATTCTACTATGCTATTAAAAAAACTAATTGCTAGATTATTTTCTTCGTATTGTAAATTAAAATTTTAGTTTGCGTAACCTAGCGTTTTAATAATTTCGGTTTTTGTTTAATGGATCTATAATATGATATATGCGGTACTTTAAATATTTTCTGCTTTTATTCTTAATGTAAACGACATCTAATATGTGCTATATTGCCAAATACAAAATTTAGTACCTAAGATAAACATTTTCTGTTGCATGAAAAATAGAAATAAAAAAATTTATCACTAAATGCAAATATGTGTTAAAATTATCACAAAGTTACTAATAAAATTTGCTGCTAACAATAAAACATAATTACAATAAGTAAGTTAAAATTAAGAGTATTGAAAAAGCAAAGACAAAAGTAAATCTTTCATAAACTGCTAAAATTATAATTATTTCCTTAATAGTAAAACGTGAGCTTTAACTTTAATAATAAAAAAAAATTATAAGAAAATTACAAAAAGCAACTTATAAATTAAAAAGCAGGCAGCTATTTTCATATTTTTAACTTATACTAGCGCCAAAGTTTCTTTTATAAATATTAAGTTAGCAACAAAGAAAATTATTAAAAGAAATCCATTTAAAAATTGGCAAAATGTTTAATTATTATATAAACTCCAATAGAAAACATTCTATTAACACCAAAGATACATTCGCAAAGTCGTTTAGTGAAACACTATTTTCCATCTTTTAAGCTTCCTACGCACGGTCAATCTTCGGCTTCTAGAAAATTGCATTGTACTTTCGCCGAAGTAAAGGTGGTAAAAATTTTAATTTTGTTTTTTGTTTTATTAACTCATTGGGTGGCTTAATCCCATTAAACTCGACTACAGCCTCAATCGCTGACGGTAAAACGAATTAATATAAATAAAATTCTGTACACTACATCACGCATAATTTTGAAAAATATTCACAGTAAATTTATTCCACAAGGAAACTCCCAACAGAATAGTTTGAAGAATTGGTGGAGTTTCCTATAAGTCGACGACATTTAAATGAGTAAATAGTTTAGTAGCAGCTTAAATTTGAATTGTTCTTAATAAGTTTATTTCCTGGTGTCTAAAGTAAAAAAAGTAATTTTAGCAGAACAAGTTGCTGCGTGATAATAATGAATTTTGGTAATTGCCCCCATTAAAAACTTGGCAACTTTTAAATAGAACCAACGTTTACAAAAACATTTAAAATGCATTTCAAAAAATACTTACAGAGCTGCACAGCTTGCATGCAATGCACAGAACACCTAAGAAAGTTTTACAACAGTATCGCGCTTGGGCGTCGATAACTCGACCATATTTCGCAACCCGCGCCGGAGCTTTCGCACTTTGCAGGACCGCGGTGCGGGAACCGTCGCGACGCCGATACGTTTACTCGTCAAAGTAGACGAAAAGTGCTAGCAGAACAATCAGGCACGCCTGCGCAACGCTCTTACTACATGCACTTGGCCAAACCTTCAATTACAGCACTTTATTGTGATGTCGAAATTAACGCTCAATGTGCAATCCCCTTCGTCAGCCTAATCACGCAATTATGCCGCATTCAAAAAGCTGTTACGAAGATGCCTTGCAGGCGAAGCTAGCTGTCTTGCAGGAGTGATAATCTTTCAGCGCACAGTGTCTACTTAGGATGGATTTATACCACCGCCAAGTTACTTCGTTGTGAGAAATGTGAATGGAAGGAGAGAGCTGGGTAAAACTAATTTTTAAACTGCTACAACTACGTGCAAAACGCCGTACTAAAACATAAATTTAGCTCCATTAGAGAGTTGCTACTGCAAAGTAGCTCAAAATTGAGTTGGAGCAGCAAAGTAGTGTAGCGTTTGCCACCTAGTGTCTTTTACATGTATTGTTGGAAAAACTTGGATAGGATGTAATTGAAAGTAAAAAATAAGGTAAAGTGTATCATAAATACCAAAACTTTCAACTACTTGTATCTCGTTTTAAGTTACTTACGTAGAATAAGTTGCATAAAAACAACCTTTAAATAATTTCATTTTTTGTTGCAGAAAATTGCTGTTGAGTCTATAATTATTTTTTTACATTTTACTATTATGTCCTAACCACCAACACCGTGTTAAATTAAAATTAAATAATAATTAAATTAAAAACGCATATAAAGAAGAAAATATAGTCACAAAAATTGAAACATAAAGAACGACTTCTAGATAAGTCTGTTGTTAAACAATCCGGCATCATATAAAAATTTAGACCTGTAAAATCCAACAACCTTTTACAGTTTCATGCAGTAAATGAGCATAAGCAGAATTTCTTTCGTGAAATTAGCAATACAACAAATTTATGCTCCTCACTTTAAAATAAAACGAATAAAAGATGCAGGAAGGTTCAACCCTTCAAATAAGTCATTAAAAAAAATACTTACGTCAAGAGCTATTTTTAGAACGGCGCAGGCGGAGTTGGTTAGCAGAAAATTGAATCTATAAAGGTTACTTAAGGATACCCTTTAAGTTTTTTAGTTGCTAAAAATAATAATTTATTGATATCCACAAGCAAAAAATTCAGAGAGGGTTAAAAATAATCCGAAAATGCAAAAACTGCTATAATAAAGGGTGTCCCAGAATTAACGCAAGATTTAAATTTGCCGCCATTTATGCAGTAAAGTGTTGACAACCCTAAAACAAAAACAAATCGACAGCTGACACTTTAGGGTTAGTAAAAATGGAGCGTTGCACGATAGAACAACGTGTCTTCATTATTGAACAATATTTCAAAAATAATGAAAGCTTGGCGGCCGCTGTTCGAAAATTTCATACAAAATATGGTCGGAATAGTGTTTTAATTTCGTCGACTGTGAAGAGATTAATTGAAAAATTCCGAGAGACAGGATCCGTTGGAGGCGCCAAACACTGGTCGTCCAAAAACAAGCCGTTGAAATGTCAACATCGAAGCAGTGCATGAGAGTGTCAGTGACAATCCAGGAACCTCAATTCGGCGTCGTGGACAAGAATTGCAAATTTCAAGAAGCTCTCTACAGCGTATATTCACTAAAGATCTGTGTCTCCATGCTTACAAAATTCAATTCACACAACAACTGAAGCCTAATGACCATGCACAGCGAAGAGAGTTTGTTGAATGGATTATTGAGCATCAACAAATGGATGCTGATTTTTCGAGCAAAATCATCCTAAGCGACGAAGCACATTTTCACATTGTTGGGTTTGTTAATCGCCAAAATTGCCGCTTTTGGGGTTCTGAGAACCAACATGTGATTGTCGAAAAACAAATGCATCCACAACGTGTCACTGTTTGGTGTGGATTTTGGCCTGGGGGCATAATTGGACCATACCTTTTTGAAAATGAGGCTGGTCAAGCAGTGACTGTTACTGGTGCTCGATATCGCGACATGATAACACAGTTATTTTTGCCGAAATTGGATGACATTGATGTGGCCAATATGTGGTTTCAACAAGACGGTGCCACATGCCATACAGCCCATGAAACACTTCAATTACTGCATGAGACATTTCCAGGTCGTGTACTCTCTCGTTTCGGTGATCAGAATTGGCCCCCTAGATCGTGTGGTTTAACACCATTAGATTTCTTTTTATTGGGTTATTTAAAATCACAGGTCTATGTCAACAAGCCCACAACCACGCGTGCATTAAAGGAGGAGATTCAACGTTGCATCAACGAAATTCAGCCACATTTATGCAGAATGGTCATGGAAAATTTCGACAAACGAATGCGTATGTGTATGCAAAGCCGTGGAGGCCATTTGCCTAAAAAAATTACAATCAAAAGACTAAAAACTGTGTTTTCCATTTAATTCAAATCTTGCGTTAATTTTGGGACACCTTTTAGCAACTGAGTTAGAACTTTAGTAATAAACTAAATGCGCCCAATAACATTAAAATCCTTAATATCTCGCATTGATTGTAAAGTTTTTGCTCTTGACAGTGGTGAATAAAACGTCCAAATCAACTTAAACTACTTATTTTATTTACAGGTTATAAAAATTACAACTAATAACGTAAGATTACACAGTATTTATTTGCGACATTACTCCCTCACTATCGTCACTTCAAATTTAAATGACCTTGCTCGCCCATATGTGCGATATTTAATCGACTCGAAGGTTCCAGAAGAGTCGCGAAACATCTGGAGGCACCGTACTCAAAATTTCTGGAATGTTCGCAGCACAAGTGTGCGGCAGCTGGATTCCTAGAAGGCATTGTGTCGGCCGCCGAGTGTGATGGGTGCGTATGTCTAGCGACCGCGCCACGGGGGGTGTCCGGTACAACGTAAAAGCCAGCGTAACAATTATAAATCATAAAAACAAATACAAAATAAAATACAATGTATATATAAAGAAACAAACAATGCATAAAAGGAAATGATGTCTGAATTTTAGCTGAAATACAATCGCGGGAAATGAAAATACAAATTAAGTTTATTTTCCTTTTGTAAACTGAAGGATGTGTAATTACTTATTAATTGGAAGGTAAAAATTGCATACTTTTAAATGGCACATCGCCAATATAAAATCTTTATTATTAGCAACCAAAAATAATTTCAAAGCAACAATATGTTTTTTAAGAGTATGCACCTGTAAAATGTTTAACATATCTGACGTATCAGATTAACTTGTATTTTTCTTTAATTACAAATAGGATTTAGTGCAGTTTTGTACTTGCTTCTTTATTAAACATAGCAATTTCAAGAAAATACACTATTTTTGAAAAAGATTGTGCTTCATATAAAGTGAAAATCGCTGACAGTAGAACAAACATTTTTAATTAAAAGTTTATTATTAGGAAGGGTAAGATTGGTATTGTCTCGAAGGAAGTATTAATGCCGTACTAATACTTCTGTTTAGTAACGCCACTGCAATTTACTTCTTAGCAGCTGTTCTAGCAAACCTTTTTCTCACATTCACGTCGTATCTAACAAGAAGGGCTAAAAGGTGAGTTTCTGAAAACTTAAAACAGGTACCATACTATGAAAATGAGCTATAAGAATAATCCCTAACAAAAAATTTGGATCTTCTAGGTTGGAAAATTGTCAGCAAATAAGCTCCTCGTATGGCATAAAAAATCTAAAATGCTAAAGAACAAGCCTTGGAAGAAAGTTAGAAACAGAACAATGAGAATATAAAACTGGAATATACCTTCCTCAAATGGAGAATCTACCAAAATTCTTTGTGTAACACAAGAATATAAATTAGACATTTTGACACTAATCAGAACTAAACAAAAGGAAAAGGCGTAAATAATTTAATAAATTATATTCATTTTTGGTGGAGAATAGAGAAGTAACGAGAAGCTAATGTGGGTGTGGTCGTACGTAAATAATCAATGAAAAAATATATAAAAAACTACTACATACATATCCGAAAGAATCTACGCAGTAGAACTCAAAATATACGGATTAGGCACTTTAATTGAAGGAATACATGCTCTTTCAGATAAAAAGCTGTTAAGAAACATAGCCCAGTCTGCCCATTAACCGCGAGACCACGTTGGAAGAATATATATATATATATATATATATATATATATATATATATATATATATGGGAAAAGGAAAGGAAAGTAAATTAATAAAACAGGAACGGTATAATATCGTAAAGGAAACTTTCTACAGCGCTGCGAATTCGTAACGGTCACTTCCGGTTGCCGTTAACCGATTTGGCTGAAAATCAACTCTATGAAAGGTACTGACATAAGATGTGTGTATGCCAAGTTTGAAGTGAATCCGTTGAATAGAACGGAAGTTATAGTGTCTCCAGACACAGACAAACAGATAGGATGATAATCTCATTAACTTTCTACTATAAACTCCGCTGTAGAAAGTTAACAAGAATTTATTATTGATTATATTATATTCAAGGAAAACACACTGACAAAATTATACATCTAACAAAGAAAAATAATAAAACATATCAGACAAAAATCAAATAATGACGAGTTATGTAAAAAATTCAGCAAAAAGTATACGAGAATTATATAAAAACTCTAGATATAATTACAAAAAGTATAGCAAATAGACAACATAGAAGAAGAACATGCAAACATCAAATCGACAATACATAAAATAGCCTTGAAAACTGGGCGAAAGACCAAACATGGAAAGTTAATATTAAAAAATTATATAAAGATTGTTTAGTACAACTAATGAAAAGAAAAAAGACTAAAAACGGAAATAAAATTTAAAAAAATATATTTTGCAACTTACCAGTTACTTAGGGGAAGCACAATTGCTTTAAGTATGGAGAATAAAAAGTATAAACAATAAAAGTAGTCTTAACTCTTTTATTAGCATAGATAGATGTAAACAGCACTATGAGTTACTTCTAACCGTGAAAAAAGAATGTGTTGAATAAAAAGAAATAGCAGGAACAAAAGACGACGCACCAATAATAATCATTACAAAATAAATAATGTACAACCTTAGAAGAATAAAAAATATTGGTTTTGTGGTTCGGAAAACATCACCATTGAATTAATAAAGAATTGAGTTGACTTATTAGAAGAAAGATTCAGAATACTCATGAATAACTATATTCAACAGCAATACATCCTAGTAGAAACATCATACGTTATTTTAATTTATAAGATAGGTAATAAAAAGGATGTAAATAATTATAGGGGGTTATAATTGTACCCGCAGGAAAACTCTTTACAAAATTACTTCAGTACCGACTTGGAGAGAATGTAAGACATGCTATAGGTGAGAACCAAAGCAATTATACTCCAAGTCATTCCTGCGTAGAAAATCTTTTCATAATCCAACATGTTCCCAAAAAAATTGCAAAAAAGTGTTTATAGCGTTATTACATTCGAAAAAACAAAAGACAATGTTCCTGGAAACAGACTGTGGAAAGCACTAAAAAGTATAGAAAGTAACAAAAAACTTACAAAGAAAATCACCCTTTGTTAGTTTTGCTATTACCACTGAATCACTCGTACCCAAATACTGACTCTCATTGCAAAATGGTAAGTCCTAGAAATCCGAGTAACATTGAAGAAGATTTTCTGAAACCGGCGAGAACGAAGACCTGAGAAAGCCAATCATTTACTTAGGGAAAAACTGACTTATTATCTCATTCTGAAATAAAGATATTTTAAAATAAATAAAGAAACCACTTTTCATTGCCACGGACATACAAATTATATATTTTAAATAACTGACACATAAGAAAATATAGATTTGGATAGGCTAGATAGAATTGGCAACAACCACAAACGACAAAAGAACAAGAGATTAAGAACAAATGACTACATTAGTTTAGGAATACGTAGTGTAAGGAACAAACCACAAAAATTACAAGAAAACTTGAAAGAAAGAAAAATAGGCACAGTTTGCATAACTAAATTAAAAAAAATCTAATACAGACCCAAGATATAAAAAAATACACTATAAATTATAGTAGGCTAACAAGACACTAGAGCTGCTGCGGGTGTCTCAATACTTGGGTATAAAAATTGATGGAAAAAATTAAAACGTGAATGCACTGACGAAAGGGTAATATGTATAAAATGTTAAATAAAATAAGGATTCTTAACGATAATATGTATATATGCCATAAAAGAGAACAAGCGACAAGAAAGTGAAGATTTTTACTCTAAATTACAAAACGTATTACAGAACGCTAATAAACATGACTGCATAATAGTTGGTAGAGATTTCAATGCCAGAATAGGTAGAGAAACATTTAAAAACAATAGGTACAAATAAGGTACCTTAAGTCAAACGTTATAATAAATATAAATATTTAACGACTTTTGCCTTTGCAGACCATTATATTATTACAGTCAGTACAAAAGCACTTCTACAGAGAACATAATACAAGTTATAATGTACTATGAAAACATACAATTTAAATATTTTTACCGCTAAATCTAACGTAATGGCGTTTCTAGAAAATGATGTTATCTGCCTAAATATCCCATTAGATAATAAAACACTTAAACAGATACACAACTTTAAATTATTCTAATGTATATCTTATATAAAAAAGATATACATAAAAAATACAGAACTTAAAAATAAAGTCTGCTCAGGAACACTAATAAAATTTTACAAAATAATTTTTGTCACATGTCTTAAATACGACAGAAAATGCTGAATAACTTTTAAGAAAGGTAAACGTCGAATAAACACTACCAAAATATGATTTTTAGGAAATGTAACAGAATATACCTATGAGCAGGCAAAGTAACACTGATACAAGAAAGAAATAAAAAAATTATAGAATGCAGACAGAAATGGTACGATCATTTATAAAAAATAAATGGTTTACAGGCCAAAAATATATTATAGATATAGGGCAAGAGGAAAAAGATGCATGGATACACCGAGGAAACTATAGAAACAAGAACTATGAAAACAAGTAAGGCAGTAACGTAATGTATAAAATCCAAAGCATAAAGGAGAAAAGGCAAAAAAAAAGAAGAAGAAGAAAAAGATATATCAGTTGACTTTAAGCCTTGTGAAACAAATTTCAGTTTATACTATAACAAATGGGGTTCAGAATGGGGTAGTGAAGCGCAATACATGGCATCAGATCCAGATTATGCCACATAGCCTCTCCTACTCAATTCCTACTCTCACCTTCACGCGGTGAACCCTGTCAACCTGAGCAACCCCACTGGAGATCTGGTATCCAACCCGGGTGGAAGGTAGGGTCAGGATCGAACGAGAGAGGGAGAAATGTCCTCCGAAAAGGGGGTTGGGCAGGGGTTAACTACCCCTGGGGAAAAATCCCTTCCCGGAAAAAAGCCCTAGTTGAAAACACTCAACATGAGCCTCGGACTGGACGGACTAATGGCAAACGACAAAAGCGACGAAAAAAGGACATTCTACTAAGAACATGGAACGTACTAAGTCTATACAGGCCAGGAGCACTACAACAACTGGCAAAGGAAATAACTAAGTACAAATTAGACGTCACGGTAGTTCAAGAAACAAGATGGCCCAGTACTGGAGATATTATACATGGGAAATACACGCTACTGTACAGCGTAAAAGAAGATGGACGCCATGAAAGTGGAACAGGCTTTGTGATTAGTAATAGAATCAAACAGCAACTTCATCAATTTAAGGCAATATCACACAGATTATGCGCAATTAGAATTAAAGAGAAACTGTATAATATAACTATAATAAACGCATACGCGCCAACAGAAGCGGCAGAAGAAGAAGAAGAAGAACAGGAATTCTACGAAGCCCTGCAAGAAAGCATCGATAGCACCCCAAAGAAAGACATCCTCATAGTACTGGGTGACTTCAATGCACAAATAGGAAGAGAAGAAACATATAAACCAACAATTGGGAACCATAGCCTACACCGAGAAAGTAACTATAATGGATTAAAACTGATTGAACTAGCGGCAAGCAGGGGTTTAATAATAAGCAATACCACCTTCCCGCATAAGACTGTACATAAGGGAACCTGGAAATCAAACGATGGAATAACGGTGAACCAAATCGATCACGTACTAATCAACCTTACAAACCGCACTAATATAATAGACGTGAGAACAATGAGAAGCGCCGATTGTGACAGCAACCATTTCCTAGTACAAGCAAGATTACGACAAAAGATATCAAATATGAAACATCAAAACACAACCAACAAAACATTACAATTTAGATAGGCTGAGGGACCCAGAAACCGAAGAAAGATACCAAAGAACACTAACGGGGAAAATAGAAGAAGAACTGGTAAGCGAAACGGAAACAGAAGAAGAAAACAGCGACAAACAATGGGATGTTATAAAGGAAGCGATTAATAAAACGGCTGAAGAAATCGTGGGTACAAAACAATTACATACACACGAATGGTTTGACGGTGAGTGCAGACAAGCTATAGAAGATAGGAAGAAAGCGCGCATGCGAATGCTTCAACAAAATACAAGACAAGCCAACACAAACTTCGAAGAAACCAGGAAACTAGCCAGAACAATCCTAAGAAGGAAAAAGCGAGAACTAATAAACCGAAAACTATCGCAAATAGAGAAAAGGATGGGAGAAAACGAAATAAGGAAAGCACACGAAGAAATAAGGTACTTTAGAAGAGGTTTCCAACCCAGTACAAACATGTGTAAAAATAAGGAAGGAACTACAATGATTAACAAGGACGATGTTGCCGAAAGATGGAGGGAATACTTCGCTAACTTACTGAACACAGACAATGAAGAAGAAGAAGAAAATGAACAAGAAAGCAAAAACATAGAGGTGAATAGAGACGAAAATGACGAAATACAAGAGCCGGAACCTACATACGACGAAATCAGGAACACTATCCGCAAAATGAAGATGCATAAAGCACCAGGGAAAGACAACATACCAACAGAACTACTGAAATCCGGAGGTCAGGAGTTATGGAGAAAGATACATGAGTTAATCCGAATAATATGGAAGAACGAGAAGATGCCGGGTGCATGGAATATCGGAATCATATGTCCCATACATAAGAAAGGGGACAAAACTGTATGCTCCAACTACAGAGGAATCTGCCACCTCAACACAACATACAAAATCCTGTCACACATACTACTGGATAGACTGAAGCCACATGTGAAGAGCAAACTGGGAAATTATCAAGCCGGCTTCAGAAAGGCGAAGTCAACAACAGACCAAATCTTCATACTGAGACAAATAATGGAAAAAACAAGACAGTTCGGAATCAACATACATAGCATCTTTGTAGATTACAAACAAGCGTATGACAGGGTGAGACATAGAGCAGTAAAACAAGCCCTAGAGACCTTTGGTATATCACAGAAACTAAAAAGACTAATAATAATGACTATTAAGGATGCACAATATAAGATAAAGGTAGGATGACGGAAAACAGTAGCAACTGTCCCCCATAATATTTAACATGGTGCTAGATATCGCCGTACAAAAAACCCCTACATGGAATGATCATATATTTAGGAATCAGAATCATATATTGGCCTATGCTGATGATGTAGCCATAATCAGCACTAACGAAAGGGACGTAACCTAAACGTATAGAACTCTAAAAGATAACTCGGAAGAGATTGGACTCACAATAAATACAGAAAAAACAAAGTACGTACGAATATCAAGACAAATTGAACAGCCAGAACAAGTAACTACAACTACAGGAAATTTAAATACCTGTGTACAGTGATCAATGAAATAAATGATATAACTGACGAGATAAAAACCCGATTCTTGACAACTAACAGGGCCTATTTCGCAATGAATGATATTTTCAAGACAAAATTAATATCCAAGAAAACAAAAATGCGACTATACAAGGCAATAATAAGACCAATACTGATATATGGATGCGAGTCGTGGACGTTAGTTAAAAAAGAGCAGCGGTTAAGGATATTCGAGAGGAAAATACTGAGAAGATTTTTTGGACCAGTTAACGAAGGGGGAGAATGGCGGCGACGACACAATGGAGAAATTAGGATCCTATATAACGAACCCGACACAGTTAATGTCATTAAACGTATGCGAATACAATGGATAGGGCATGTGGCGCGAATGGCACCCAACACCCCAATACAGAGGATATTTAATAGCACGCCAACAACAACACGACCCAAAGGAAGGCCGCGCAGTAGGTGAATAGACAATGTGTTTCAAGACCTCCAAAAGCTCAATGTAAATAACTGGAGGAAAACTGCCAAAAATAGAACAGACTGGAGGAAAATCGTTGAGTCGGTGAAGACCCTTGATGGGTGGTAAAAACTGACAGAGAGAGACTATAACAAATAATGCACGCTACCTAATTATCATATGGTTGACGATTATATATTTATTCAATCGTAAAAACAGATATAAAAAATTGTTCAGCATTATATAAATACACGTGCAGACGTGGTTTAAATTAATTTAATGCATTTATGTTAAGGTATCCAAAGTTAATAATTAAGTTAGTTAAAAATGGTGTAAAGAAACATTTCAGTAAAATGAAAGCTTATACAAAAGACGAGTTATCCGCCAGTACAGTTAATTATAAGAACATTTTCTCTAATAAAACACATTTAGCAAAAATTATTACAAAATTATTAACATACAAAATAATAAATGCGTAAAGGCAAAAACCAATCTTAAAAATTGAAGTTTTGCCACAACATTATGTTGTAATGACTGTCCTGATTGTATCTCTATATCAGTTTTGCACTTATCGCTTTTAAGTGGTTCGGCATTTACAATCCTTTCAGCAGTGGCATATTTATTTCTAATTTGGAAAAAAGTTGCCACAACAGCTGCCATTAGGGTACTAAACTTCTAACTCTCAAAATCGGTCTCAAAAATACTCATCGCCAGGATTTAAAAATCCTAATTTTTACTATGTCAATTTATCAAAAATTTAAATATATTTTCAACCACAACAACCTTCTCTAACATTATAGACAAAATATCCCTCGGAGTATCCTAAAAGTCGTAAGACTAAGCCGTCTTATATCGACGATAGGGATCAAAAGCAAAGCTTCAATAAGAAAAAAAACACAACATAGAAACTCTTGGCAACTGATCAGAAAAGGTAAAAAAAAAGCTAAATAATGACCTTGCACTCCTACGACAGCATCAATAAAACCACAAAACTTTAAAATCTATTTTCAGACACGAACCAAAGTGATTCAATTAAACAAACAAATATGATAAACAATAAAAATACCGAAAATTCCATCAATAATTAGAGATCAAGTTAAATTAATGCGCACACTGTTGATACGTACAGAAAACTAATTAGACACCTAAAATAAGAAAACATCATTTATCACACGTATCAAATCAAAGAAAAATAATCGTACATTACCTTAATTACCCTATATCAAATAAAGACATAAAATCGGAGCTGAAAACTGCAGATCACAAAGTGCGTAACAACATCAACCTTAAATATGAAATTAACCAAAGAACATTACATTCTTCGTAGACCTAGAATCTCAATATAATAATAAAAAAATCTTTAAACAACAATTTATATGCAACACAGTCACAGCTAACCAACCCAAGCAAACACATCTGCAGAAACCCGAGCATACAAAACCTGCTACTTTACATTATCATCAACAAACATACCCACAAGAAATGCAATAAAATAAAAAAACAAAACCACAAACAAATATAGAAACCCAATTATCAAATTTTGTAAATTAATTTTTTTGTAATTCATTAGAGGTTTTACAATCTGTCTCTTTTAGTAAGTGGTACAATATTTTACATGCAAAACATGACTGAAATTGTCCATTAACAAATTCCTTAAATAAGAAAACAAATTGGTTTAGAGCTAATATAACAACACTCGTACAATCACTCATATCGATATGGTAGGTTTGATGTCTTGAATCTTTTGAGTCTGCGCTCTTCTTCCTCTTCTTCTAGTAGATGCTCGACCAAAGCCGACCTTGGGCACGTGCGCTGTATTTCCTTATCCTTTTGTAGATTGTAAGGATACCAAGATCCCCACGTATGATTTGATTTGGCACATACCGTGGAACATCAACTATAGATATCAGCATCTTAGCTTGAAAGCGTCTCAAAATGTCAATATTAGAGTTGCTTGCTGATCCCCACAGCTAAATGTCGTAGGACCAGACTGTTTTGAGTATAGCTTTGTATAATAGTGTTTTGCTTTCCAGCGCTAGTTGAGATTTTCGCCTTAAGAGAGAACACAATTTTCGAAAAATTTTTCCCAAATGTTTGCATACTATCCATATGTCTTTTCTCCATGTTAATCCTCTGTCTAGGTAGATTTCTAAGTATTTTGGCGCTCTCAGCTTGTGGAACTTGCTAGTTATTTAGCGTGGACAGGTGCCTCTTCTTGTTGCAAATGTCACTTGTATTGATTTTGTTTCGTAAATTTTGATGCGCCACTTTCTAAACCATAGTTTTAGTAGGGTCAGGTAAGCTTGGAGGTTGTAGGATGTCATATTTATGTCCGAATTCGATACTGCTGTATTATCGAAATATGTTGCATTCGTTGTTGGTGAGGTGGAGATATAGTATAGGTCTCAGTCTCATTGCCTTGGGGACGCTTGAATTGGTGGAAAATAATGTTGTTTGACAGCCTCCAAATTTGATTAGAAAGTATCTGTCAGCTAGATATGATTGGATGAACTGACAATTGTCTGGAGATAGTTTTGAATTTGGCCATTATGCCAGACTTTGTCAAACGCTTGTAACTACAGCTGAAAAGTACCCACTCGGATGTTCTAAGGTGTTGAGCCATTGCTAGTTTTTGCGGAGAGTGTCGTTGGTTGATTTAAATTGTTCCTATTTGTTCCATTAGTCCTTTTATCATTCTTTTCAGTTCACTTATGTCGTCACATGAGTTGTTTGATGAACTTTGCTGTAGTTGTTGGAAATTATGGAAAAATTACCTCTCACGATATATTTGCATTATTTGCTGTACTAGATTCTGCGCTATAACTCCAAATTGCTTCTTTCTTATTGGATAAAACATTTTTTGTTGCAGCTCTTTGTACACGGAACGCCCTCTACAGTTAGCTGGGTGATTTCCGTTGCAGCTGACACATCTTTTTTGTCTTTCCGTAAGCATCCAGATATCATGTAATTT
The DNA here is from genome assembly GCA_036346155.1 of Sinelater perroti. Lineage (NCBI taxonomy): Eukaryota > Metazoa > Arthropoda > Insecta > Coleoptera > Elateridae > Sinelater > Sinelater perroti. The sequence goes on from JARFIY010000276.1 coordinate 4,926,738, forward strand.
CCAGTACATTTAACACAACCTGATCTTCCATTGCAGAAGTTTTTAGTATGGCAAAATCACTAACATTTAGAACATTGGGGAATTTGGCGTTTTACGTGGGGTGATTTAATTGTCACCACTGAGTATGGTAGTCTGTCAATCTTGTAATTATCTTTGTTGTTATCTGCTGGTATTACTTCGACGAAGAAGGGTGACAATTCTTTCCTAGTAACTCTCTATTTGGTATTCTAGATATTATTTTTGTCTGTTAGTAATTGGGTGTAGGTTTTTAAAAATACGCTCTTGTTTTCTTTGATAAATATGAAACTCTGTATTTTTCTCTACCAGTGCTTTACTTATAATCGTGTTTTAGGCTATATTTTAACCTTATGATTGTGAAGCACATTGATTTCATATTTATTTTTGGCAATTGTTTCTAACAGTTTAATTAAGGGTTCAATCGTTATGACGCCTGATACAAAATGGAGGCTGAAGATCCGTCTTCGCAGATGGCGAGTTTTGAGTTTCGTTTTTATCTGAAGGGGTGCTACCTAATGGAGCATGGCGATTGGTACGATTTAACCAATGGTTTGGGATTTTTTTTTGCTTGAAAATATGGAAAGCATTTTATCGCTATCTTCTTTACGATTGTGCTTTTTACTATCTGCTACTTAGCGTTCAGAGTCTTGATCTGGAGAAGGTGGTGGTTGCAACTCATGGTAGATTAAATCATTTTGTACAGATAAATTTAAAATTGGATTATTTGGTATTTGTATTACATCATTTATAGAGAACTACGTATACGAACCATTGCCGACAGGTTGCTGCTGGGGGCACTTATATCTTTGTGAAAAATATGGTGATTGAATATTTTGGTCGACGTGCATAGGACAGAATTGCTGGTTTGAATTTTTTACCGTGGCGAGCGAATTATAGTAGGCCATAGTGACCTTTTAGATAGAATTAGAAACTTGTTTGTGCAAATTATTGAAGCTCTTGACCCAAGGGTTACACTTTATCTTGTTGCTTGACGCCAGATGCACTTGGACACGTCTACGCAGATGTATGACTGCGACCGAAAATATGGCGCGGCCACCGGTACCGCGCAAGGGAAGCCCAGAAAACACTTTGATATCGCACGTCCGCACTACTTAAACCACAAAACTCAAATAAAATTAATTTAAAAACATATTTGCACAACCAGTAAACCAGAATAGTATGGTACTAAACTTATTAATCACAGTCACCAGAAAACTAATTCACAAATAAACTTAGAATTGCAACACGTAACTCCCACAAACTGCTAAAGTATAAGCACAATAGCGTTTTTAAATATAAACAAGATTAAAATTCTGTTTATTTTTAAATCTTACTTTACCAATATTTAATATATCACCACTCACAGTACTCCCTTTCCAGGTGACACCAGCCATGCAAGCTCTGTAATAATCATACGTAAATGATATATAATACGTACCTAAATTCCAAATAGATAAAATACAAGCACCTAGCCTAGAAATAACAGCACATCTATGGTAGTTCACTGTTACCGCTATGTGTCACAACAAGCAGTATTCATAGAACAATATAAAGATTCACTTTGGACACTTGGTACTAGGACTACATGCATTGGGTACCAAAATAATTAAAACAAAAGGATTGCAATATGTTGCAAGCAGTATACGACCTAACTATGCTTTGTTTAATAATAGCAGACCTACGTGTTGGCCTAGCGACCCCAAAAAAGTTCTCAACTTCATATATTTTTCATGATACTTGGAATAGCAAGAAATAACTGTATAATAGAATTCCACTATGACTTTAGGTTCAAATGAACTTCAGCTATGAATACCATAAGTGGTACAGTCATTCAAAAATAACTTTTACCTAAACTAATCAAGAGAAATACCGATTGGACATATTTTTAGTGTCATCTGGAAAATACATCTCAAATTCTCAGAAGGCCTTAACAAAAACAGGCGGTACTTTCCTTCAACATTATTGCGAAGTCTAAAATATATAGAACATATACATATAAACATATATAGCGTAAGTACGCATAACAGCGAATGCATCGTATACATTTAATTATGACCTATAATTAATTTTTTAAACATAATCTTTTACAAAAAACTTTTATTAAGCAATGAAATTTATTTTTCCTTAAATATTTTTGAAAATTGTCAAAATTGTTGCATCTGAGATAGCAAAAAAAACAAATCATCCATAAAAGTGCACTATTTGATGTGAATTGCAGGTCGGAGATATCAATGACCCGTACTTTTTTGAGTTGTAGAGGGTTGTTTTAACATTGAATTATCTGAAGATTGTGAACAGATATAGTTTTCTATTAATAACATTTGGGACAGATAACGCCACCAAATTTATCGAAATCAATTTACGTGTTTCGTATTATTCAAACACAAAACTAAAATTATATTACCTCGACTCATGTTTCGTTTGAGAATTCATAATATTTATAGAATTTGTGTTAAGCTATACCAAACGTAAGTTACTTTATTTTATGTTATATTTGTTATTTTTTTACAGAGAAAGTATTCAGAATAAGTAATCTGGGTAGTTTTTAACTATACGAGTAGTTGCTCCACTACTTGTAACTATTAAAATCACCGTTAAATTCTGCTAGAGTAGACAGTATAACAAAAATAAGAAATGATAAATTACTACAAAAAGCCGTAGTGGTCTAGTGGATAGGTTGCTAGACTATAAAACCTAGAGATGCGGGTTTGAATCCTGCTCTCTCCAATTCGATGAGTAGCATTTTATAATAAATAAATACCTGAGAATCAAGCTGTGGGGTAATAATAAGCGGTCGGTACGTAGGACTTAGCCATGTTACTATCTTTGTGTATTTGTAGGCTTTAGTGTAACAGACCTACCCTGTTACGAGCCCAAAGAACTTTCGTGGCCTATTCTGATTTCCATAATGTAATATTGGTGCATATGAGAAATGACTAACAAAAACAGAACTGAACAAAATGTAAAATTAAAGATAAGCATCTAAAGATATCTGTTAAATTTACTTAAATCTTACTTATTTTAACTTCTTACAACCACTTCACAAATGTTGAATTTAATAATGACGTTACTTGAAATAGCCATAGTATCGAAAATATTTTAAATTTATACTCCTGATTTATTGAAAGCCCATAAATTAGCATTTAAAAATTTTTCGTGCTCTCGTCCAATATTTTCCAATATTTCGTTATAACGCAACATTTAACGGCCACATTTATCTTATTTTTGTGCAAAAGGTACTATTCCTTCCGAATTCAAATTTGAAAGGAGGAGACAGTGGCATCATTTATTTTAGTAAAATATATTTGTTTTTAGATGATCGCGTCACAACCTTGGCATTTGGTTTACTTTGTTTGAGAGCTTAAAAAATAAATAAGCAGTATCTATAGGGACATTTTACAATTAGAATAATCTTCTGATTCCTCTGATTCGTTATGCATGCTTCAGCGCAAATAATAAGTTCCTTTGGCTTTATAAAATGTTTCATTCATTTTACGCATCAAACAAATTAAAAAAATTCCACTATTTTAGAAACCTACATTTCTTTAGTTGTAATTCAGTTGGGTAGTATTTTCGGCGATATCCAGGGTGCTTGCTACTTTGTAATGTGTAAGTTAATTTAATTTAAAATAACACTATGAAAACAGCCAACATTGTTACTAAAACATTTATTATTATTATTATTAGAGCTTGGAATATATGTACGAAAAGGATATAAAATATAAATAAAAATATGCACTAACTAAAATATGCAAAATAAGAATACAAGTTTTAAATAATTATTTTTATTTTACAATATCGACAACTATATTACAAAGGCATTTTTAATGGGAAAAACAAGTATAAAAGTATTTTATAAACATGAAAACATAATTAATTTCAATTTTTATTATGTGTTTTTACACTGAAACTTACTAAATATTTTTCTACATTTTTAATAGTTAAACAGTGTCTTAGATTGCTCAGCAAATGTTTGTAGCTTAAAAATGTGCATTTAAATGTGTACTTAAATACATATATTGTAATTGAAACTAATTTTAGACCATCTCTTAACAACACCGTTTAATACAACGTTAATTTTTTTAACATGATGTAGCCTTTATTTTTTGTCAAAACAAAGTTTAAATAGCATTATAAACTTACTCTTTTACCAAAAATTTTCAAGTTCGTATTATTTTGTCATCTTTTTTTGTCTTTTTTTTGCTTGTAATTTAAGTTTTATTATTTACAGTCAAATTTACAACTGCCTTTGAAATACTTATATTTTAAAATAGATTTTTACCTGAATAATTAAAATGCGGCCTGTTCATAGCTTAAAGCTTGTCTACTGTAGCCATTTATTTATTATATTTTATTTTCATATATCAGTATTTGCCCAGATAGACTATTCTATTCACAAAATCTTTCATAAATAGATCAAAAGTAAAATTAGAGAGATCTATAATATCTCTGTCTATCCGATCGTCTACTAGGCTCATGTAAAAAAAGACATTAATACAGCAGTCTTTGGAGAAATATAGCAAACCAAATAAACTACTTTTATTTAGTGATGTAAAAATTAAGAAGGCAATAATTATTGAATACTTACATGCTTATTTACCCGCTTTCTCTTCTACCTTAGATGTCGAGGTGATAATTTTTCTCCATTTTTCCTTGGTCCCTATCTTCTCTAAGTTTAGTCCATCCCTCTTTTCTTTAGTGCATTAGTTATTCTTTGATTTCATTTTCTTCTCGATTTTCCTCTTCTTTTTTCCCGGTCCATATCTCCCGTATGATTTTCACTATTTTAGTATTGTCCATTCGCATAATATACCCGAACTACTCAATTATTGCATTTTGACTTTCTGTTATACTTTTTATTTTTAGATCTTTTCGTATTTCAGTCACTTCCGTTATTTTCCTTAGTACCTTCATTTCACATGTTAATTTGTTCCTTAGATAATTAGTCAGGGTCCATGATTCACTCTCGTGAATAAATTAGCGCCATAAAGTTTAATCTTAGTTTCCTTTGTCACTTTTTATTAAAGAATAATACAAAATAAAGTTATTACCTTCTTTATCCTGATTGTTATTTCTTTGCTTAATCTTCTTTTTATTTTTTTTTATTTCATAACGTCCCCTCTTCCGTTTCGTGTTCTTTTCGCTTACTAGTTATAATTTCGGTTTCTTCCATATTTATACTAATATAATAATACTTTTCCGTTTTTTTAGGTCTTATTTATTATTAGCAAATTAGGTCATCTTGTTTATTATTATTATAAATAGTAGTGGGCTTAGAGAGTACTTTATTGTCTTATTTTTCTGTATGTAAAAAAGCTCGGCATTTCACCCTCAACTGTGTTTTTTTTTGTTTTATCTATAAAAACACAGAAAATAATAAATAATTTTATAACTTCTAATATTTAAAACCAGCCGCGTTCATCCCGCTTCGCAGAAATTAGATTTCTGAAAACATTTTTTTTAAATAAATAATTTTACCTGGTTGCCGGTGGTTGTTACTCCATATCTGGATGCTTAACAATGGGTAGCTTGGCTGGCGCGAGCTCACAACAATGTAAATAGCGGGCCACTCTCATTGCAATTCAATGCACACTTTGGTGATCAATTATCTCAGCACACAAATAATCAATCATCAAATTGACTATATTTTCTGGGTTTTTATAAATATCAATTAAGGATTCGGTCATTTTTGTGCTTACTCTTGTCTTTAAAACCCCCCGCAACTTATTTCTGTTTATACTATAATACGCGTTTTCTAAGTTGATAGCCACAACAAATATTTTTCATTTAGTATCTATTATTTTCTCCGCTATTTGCCTAATTACAAATATCATTTGTAGATTTTTTGTTCTAAATGCCGCTTGGTCGTTACTTATTGTGCTTTCTATCTTTTTCTGAACCTTGCTTCAACTATTCTCTCGAATATTTCGAAAGTAGTGCGCAACAAAGATATTCTTTTGTAATTATTACACTCTATAAGCTTCTTTTTTATAGTTTGGGGAGATTATTGCATTTTTTCATTTTGGTAGTACCTTATTTTTCTGATTTATTATCTTACGTGGCCATCGTATATTGTCTTCGCTTATTATTTTATGTCATCCATTCCTCACTTCTTTTATTTTATTTCTTATTCTCGTTCTTGCACTTTAATTTTGTCCGTGATCAGTTTATTTTCCCTTTCTTTGTTTTCTAGTAGTTCCGTATAATGCTCTTTCTTTCCATTTTCTCCTCGTCTCCCTTTATAAACTGTTCTTTATTTTTAATGTTTCTTATGGCTGGTTTTTTATTATTTGAAACATACAAAGTAAGTCTAGATAAGCAACAAGAACACTTAAAATATATATTTTGCAAGGTCTTGCACAAAAACAATTAATTAATATTTATTGAAAAGAACGATTTATTCCGGTTAAATTTCTCAGATTGTGACAAAATACATGTAAATGCTTGAAGATAGTTAATCCTAGTAAATAATATTTATTATTAGATATGTCTAAACTAAAATCTTTGTTGTAGGTTTTGCGAAATAAATAATACATGAGAAAGTTAAAAGTTGTCTGCATTTTATATTTTTTTATTTATTAACAGGAATGTAGAGGCTGAAAAACACTTTATTTTTCTACATAATCTCCTTTCTTTTATATAATATGAATTTAATATATCTGTCTATAAGAAGAACATTTTCGATTAACACTCGAGCATTTTGCATTACTATATATCTACTCCGTATTTTACTTATGAGATTTTGGCTTGTAGTGATGGACCCACGTTTTAACTTCTGTGACTAGTCTCAAAAACTTTTTTCATTTATTGTTGCAGCAATAGAGTAGGTATTTATGTTCATACTTTGCAATAAGCTCTCTTAGCACCCATTTCGCACGGGTTTTATAAAATCCCATCTTGTCATGGATGAGTTAATAGCCAGAACTGTAACTAATCTGCAAAGAACCCTCTGCATTGTTGATGGTAACTTGTCGGTTCCTGAATTTTCCCGTCAGTAGTGAAGGTAAACGGACCACTTTTCATTTTCTTGATCTACTCACATACACTTCTACGTAGTAAAACACTGTCTCTGTATTGTGTTGTAGACCTCCGATTAATTTTAGCCTTTGATACCTTTTTCGACCAGAGGAATCAAATCGCTCCTCTTTCTTTCTTCTTCGTGCACTCTACTAGCTAAGCTATTTATACTGAATTAGAAGCTATTATGGTAAAACTTTAGTAACGTGACCACAGTATTGTCAACTCTAAGCCTTTATATACAAAAGTCAATGAGACAAATTTAAAAATGTGTTATTGCTAAAAAAATTTGACTTACCCCATACTAAAAATAATTTTTTTAAACTAAAATTCTTAATCAACCGATTTTTCTGTTGCATGAAGGGCGAAAAAAGAGGAAGAGTGCTTGGCAAACTACTTATCATTCATTTTAATTATTGACAAACCTGAAATTGGATTTGGAACGGCAATTGGCACAAAACGTTTGTGCATACCAAAGGTACAGTTATTTTATTGCAGATCACCTCGCGTTAATTATATTTAATGTGCCATAGATATTTACTTAGTATAATTGCGGGTGCACAGTTATCCATTTATTTGCAGGTGATATTTGAAAGTAAATGTAGACATTGTGCATGCTATAGTGTCCGAGTAAATTTGCTTTTTGGCTATTCAAACATTATATTCATTAACATCTACTTAAACCCTGTTAAATTTTATAAAAAGTTGCTGTAAATAAATTTAATGTTAAAAAGTTTTAGCATATACCAAGAAAGTAAAATATTTACTGTTTGACAAATTTTATAACTAAAACTGATTTGAAGTACAAAATACACCTTAATATTCCGAATAAAATATAAGGCAAAATTTTTGTAATTCCTTATAACATTCACACATAAAACTATTAATCGCAAGATTAACTGAAAAAAAATAAATAAAATAATAGTTTTAATCATATTTTAAAAAAAATAAAGAAAGTGTAAGCGAAGAAACAAAAAACAAGAATAGGAATAACTAAAAAGGCTAAAAAACCAACAGGTATAAGCGATACAAATACGTCACAATATAACCTGTAAGATGGCAAAAGAAAGGTTTTTTGCAATTTTTCATATAAAAGATAAAAATGACAATGGTCATCTGAAAGAAGCATCTAATAGACGGATTTGACATTTCTTGGAAATTTATACAAAACAGGAAAAAGTTACGAATGAAATTGACCAGTAAATAAAATATTCTTATGTAGAAGAACTAAAATTCAACACAGACGAAATAACACACTGTAAAGTAACTCAAAAAAATGAGATATCGTTTTCCATTGTACAAACATTTCTGGCAAATTATTTAAGGCTTCTTCTAGAAAAAATACTAATTTTTGTATCTATGCAACAAAAATTGAATAAAGGAAATAATAACTAAGAAATAAACAGTAAAATTACTAAAAAAAACAGAGTATGATAATTGGTAACCCAACCAAAATTTTTCCAAAATATTTGGTACTTGAAAGAATGCAACATAAAACTAAAAAATTGCTCAGGTTAAATTCTAATCTATCTCACAGGAAGCCGGATAATTATTTTAAAAGAATGTAACAAATCATATGGGCTGTGCAAATTTTAAGAATACTTTTTAAAAATTAGATAGAGAGAAAGTGTAGCACATATTAATTGTTCATGGATTATAAAAAGTAAATTAAACAACAACCATAACCACTGAAGCTCGCGTCACAAAAGGCTATGATGTTCACTACTGCTTTTCTAACAATGCCAATATGGCGCGGAATTTTTAGAGAAGAGAGTGCGGAAAAATCGCGTGCAAAAGCTGAAAAGCGACTGATGATGGATTCTGGAGGAACCTCATCCCAGTCTCTTTTAGCTAGCCATAATTCCTTAATAAGAATTTTAGCGTACAGCACAACTGGAGCTACAACGCCAGGTACATCGAATAAGCGGGCAACTAGCGATAGAATCGTGCGCTTCGTGCATTTATCTTCTACAGCGACTGTTGTTAAAGAAAAGTAATCGTCAGCAGGATCCCAGGTTAAACCAAGGATTTTAAAATTGTGAATATCGTTATCCATGCCAGAAAAATTTACTGGTAAGCGGTGAGACTCGGGAAGAACCTTCAATAAAGCGAGTGAATTAGTGGCCCATTTGACAAGGTCGAAAGAGCCTAATTTAAATAAATCCATTAATTCGCGAGACAATCGCATAGCAATCTGTTCATCGGAAACCGAATGGACGTAATCATCCATATAAAATTGAGTTTCTACCAGATTAAAAGCCTCAGAGAAGCAGTCACTATGCTCGCACACTAAGTTGCGTAACGTGCGCATAGCTAGGTAAGAGCTAGGCTTTAGCCCAAAGAGTACGCGGTCAAAGTTGTATATGCGAATACATTTGTTTTATATTACCGGTCATTGCTATTGGGAATGTACGAAAGTCGAGTAACAAAGAGAACTGGTCGGCCTGCAAATTAGATCCGACATGCAAAATGTCATTAAGTGACAGCCCCGAGTGCGTTTTAGCACTAGCGTCTAAAACGATACGGATGCTGTCCTTATCTGATCTGACAACGGCGTGATGCGGTATGTAGTAACCCTCCTCTGTCAATTCAGAGTCAGGCACCTGAGAAAAATACCCCTTGCGATATATAATCGGCGATAGTTTTATTATAATTCTCGCGTAGGGTTGGCACGCAATCGAATTTACGCTAGAGCGCAAGCAGACGACGATGAACCACACCTCGTGAATTACCCAACTCAGAGGGGTTTCGTGAAAAAGGTAGATAAACAAAATATCTGCCGTCTTTAAATAAAGTCGAAGACTTAAAGTTATTTTCGCAATCTAATTCGTCTAGACTAATAAAACGTTGAGATGGAATTTCCTCTAACTCAAAAAACTTCCGTAAATTTGACTCAATGTCAACGTTAGCAAGCGCGGTAAACGAAGATATAGTACTATGTAGGTAGGTTGCATCACAGTGACATGCAATATCTCTCATAAGTACGTAACCAAAGCCAGTTAATAAAGCAGGTGGTGTGCGATTACCTGAATCGAACTTATCTACCAAATAAATATAAGGAAACAGTTGTGCACCAAGAACAACGTCAATTTCTCCCGATACATTCCAAGATACATCGGCAAGCGGTAAATTATTTAAATATGACATGTCTTCATTTAATCTAATGAAATTTGCGGGAAGTTTGTCTGTAATGCAGTCAACTACTAAAGCACGAATATAATATTTGTTGCTAGGATTAATTCGCGATTCTATTGTAAAATTAATAAAACCGTATACAGGTCGTGAGGTCATACCAACACCTTGTAAAGATGAATTACGTAATTTAATTATAGGAATGTTCAAGCGTTTATAACAATCCATAGTAATTAAATTATTTTGAGACCCGTTGTCTATTAAACACCTTACAACGAGCGTATTTTCGTTTTTAACATGTGTATAGATCTGTGCGGTCGATAACAATATAGCCGAACGAGAGATTGCCGCACTAAGCAATACGGAGGACGTGTCATCGTGAGCTTATGTTACCGACTCAGCTGCTATGTGCGCACGGTTACCTGTTTGCGGTCTAGTCACCACAGACGGCTTAATAGGACGATCATCCTTTAAGTTGGAAAAATGCAATAAAGAATGATGCAGTTTTTTTACAAGTTTTACAAACGTTACGTGATTTACATTTAGTTAACGAGTGAGATAGACTTAAACAATTTACACAGCCGCGTTTCGCTCTAATGAACTCGAAACGCGCTTGGGGTGATTTCATATTTTTAAATTCAAGGCAGCGAAACAGCTGGTGTTCTCTGTCACATAGCGGGCAACGCGTATTAAAAACTGATTCACTTGACACAAACGACTTGCAGGCACCTTGCGCGCCACGGGCAAGGCTGTGATAAGGTAAACTGGAATTTGCGCGCGGCTTGGCCTGCGAATTATTAACATGCGAACGCTCGAGTACTTTGATATAATCTTGCGTAAATAAAATAATTTTTTTATAGGAGGGTAATTCTATTCCGCTCACGCTATTTTCGAATTACTGAAGTGTTTGGGGATCAAGTTTTCTTAAACCACAATGTAACAAGTCAAAATCTAATTTGTCGAAAATGTCTAACTGTTGTAATGCAGCGATAGACACGGAATATTTTTCTATATATGTATTCAAACTAACAGCATTACCGACGGACGCATTCTTAAATATTCAAAATGTTATTTAGATAATGACTGCCTAAACTACGTTTATCTTGATACTTCTTAATAAGACTATCCCATATAATATTATAAGTATCCCCTGTAGGAATAATACCTGCACTTAATTTTAAAGCGTCATGAGTTAATTCACTAATCAAATACTGCACACGCTGCGCGTCAGTCAAATTGGTATTTAAATGCACATTACAATATTGGCCAGCTCTCAGTCTATTTTACGATACCTCTTTTTTGATCTAATGTAAATGTTTTGCTGTTTGACAATATAAGATGCGTTATAAAATATAAATCTTCAACAGAATTTAAACATGAGTAGTCTGGCGGAGTTTCATCAATTTCAAACTGCAAATTGTTAATTTCTTCAATTATAGTTTCAAACCTGCTGTATAATTCACTAATAGCTTCGGTTTGAGATAAAAATAATTCGTTTGAGCGTAACTCATAATTTGAAATATTTTTTTGATGCATTGTATAAACGATTGAATCGTTCGAAAATCGCCTCTTTTTTGGCAGTTAACTGAGTTAATTTTAATTTCAGCTTATCCATTACAAAGGGATTTTATTTGAATAAAGCGTAATAAATATGTATGTAATTTACAAAGTATTAATACGGTGGTCCAAAAACCTACGTAAGTCTGTGACGACGCCAAGTTATCAAGCGGTGGAATATTTCCACAAATATTGTAGCTGATACCCATCCTAGGCTCGTAAGGACCAAAAAATGGCAAAAATCGGCTTCGGCTTCAGCAGCGTTGATTTCCTGGTGGCCACCGTGCTGTGATGTCTTCGTGCCTGGCTTAGCGGTGGAGTTAGATGCGGGTATATTATAACACGACCGCACTGGCCGGGTTGCGTTTTGAAAGTGTGTTGCGGGGGAGTTAGATGCGGGTAAATTAAACACGACCGCACTGGCCGGGGTTCGATGCGAAAGTGTCGCCGGACTTCGCGCCTGGCTTAGCGGTGGATTAATTGCGGGAAATTTTGATTCGACAGCACTTGTCAGCGTATTTCAAAAGGTGCCGCCGATGGCGTATGCAGACTTGGAGGCCGAGCGAAAAAAAGCCCATATGCCGTTTTGTGTGCGATAGCAAAACGTCTATCAGCAGATATCAAAGTCACCAGTACATCGCCACGAACACAGACGGTTCAAGGGCGAAAGGGCGTCACACCAAATTAAATTTTAAAATGATTTAGGATTGTAAACAAACACATCTAAAACTAAAACAGTTCTCTTACAATTTTAAGGTAAAATTGAAATGCATATAAAAGAAATAAATTTGGAAAATATTATGAATTTTAAAGAGCGCAATTTTGAAAAAGGTGGCAATCTAGTTGTACCGAAAGGAGGGAATTCGAAATCTGACGGCTGTGATCTGTACACCGTAGCGTTTAATTACGTGGAACGATAGACCAATTAACGACGAGGGTAAGCTATCGAAGCTTTTTATCAAAACGATAACTCTTAGTAACGTTCGCGTCCCGTGCCCATTTTTTCATTTAACGGAATCAGCCTGTGCCGCCAGTCCATCCAAAAAAAAATATAGGCTAATAACTTTAAAGAGGCATCTTTGAAGGCAAAAAAGAGGCCTGTAAGACCAAAATCATTTCAAAAACATCAAGCGTGTAAGAGCGGCAATCGGAAACGGTAAAACGGATTTTACACAATAAACTTTGTTGCTATCAGCCATAAAAATATTCCAATCATTCAAGCTATCAATAAGATAGATTATGCTACCCGAAAAAATTTCTCTGAAGAACTTTTAAATTTGGTTGATCAAGCTGAGGACATCGTAGACAACTTCAAGTCTTGTAGTGAAGTAAACCCTCGACAACTTTATCAGTAACCTCTCCATTCCGCAAAAGCTGCTGTGTGGTGTGTTAGGTCTTCATCAGCAATCATGGAGCCCTACCTTTTCGAGGAGGCTCTGGAAAATTCCGCGTCCGTAATTTCGGAGAAGTATATAAATTGTTTTGTTCTATACCTGGTTCAGTGCAATGCAAGCGAAAAAACATTTTTTAACAAAACAGAACTGCTAGCCAAACAGCTAAAATAAGCATGAATGTTATCAATGACTCGAACGGAGATATTGCGTTACTCTTTCGTTAGCCAGACCTCACAGCTTGTAACTTTTTCCTTTGGGGTTATTTGAAGAGAGTAATTTACCAGAATAAACCACCGAGGAGAACTGAGGCCCTCAAAAAACGGATTCGAGATGAAGTGACTTAAATGCGACCGGAAATGCTAAGTAATGTGATGAAACATTTCAGAACTTAGCTTGCGTTTAAACGGAAATCATCTTTCAAATGTAATTTTTAAATATTAAATTATGAAATATTTCTTTTCTTAAATATTTTGATTTTGCATTCTTTAGTGTGGTTAATAAATTTGAAAAAAATTAAATACATTTTCGGTCATTTCAAAATAGAATGCTATTTTCCCTCGCTCTTTACTTATTTAAGAAGCGAAAGAAGAAAGAAAACGTCAACACAACCTAATAGTAAGAACAGCAAAAGCACGGTCACTTCTTGAATATTGTGCAAACATAAAATACCACGGAATATTTAGCAACAACAAAACTGTGATTACTTAACTCAAATAAAATTATCATGGGGTAACCTTGTACGTATCAGAAATGTGACCATTTAATCGAAAGAAATAAAAGAATAAAACTATTCTAAATAAATTCTTATGATATACTTGGATTGGCTTCACTTCGCTGTCGCTACGGAGTTCTCCGTAGCCGCTCCACTGTGAAATGTTTATGCCTATCTGGAATTTACTACAAGAGCCGCTAAATACCTGCAAATGCCAAACTGGAAATTTTTATAAACTTGGCTATGTTTAAATAATTATACGGGTGCAAGCGGCAGCACAATTTCTTTTTTTTTATCAGCAGTTAATCAACTCAACACCTTACAGTGTCATACATGATTAGGTTATAATTACATATAAGTTTTGTTTAAATGCATTAAGTTGGAGGTGCATGATCCCTCAAAACTACGTAAACACGTACATCAGAGATAGCAATTTACACATTACTAAAGTTATAATTTCGACACTACCGTTGTATTCAACCTTTTAACCTAGTTCTTGAAGGATGGTATTGTTATTTGCGTTACGTAAGTCATCAAAGAATTTGTTGTATGCTGTCGGTACATAGTTCATTGTGTATCTAATTATTTAGAATATACCAGGGAGCATTCATAGATATTCTGAGAACCTTATTCTAGAAAACGTAACGCGTTCTAATGTTTGTTTTTGAGGTTGTGCTTCATACTGGACAAGCATAGGTGACAATCGGTCTTAGGAATGCTTTATAGAGTAGAATTGTACATTCATTACGGAATGGAGTATTACAGTTGATAAGAAGTCATTTTAGTCCAATGTACCCAAAATTAAGCTTAATGTTAACATATTTATTCTAGCTTAATCTTGTGTCGAGATAAACACCAAGATATTTAATGACTTCTCCGCTGGGATCTTAAGGAATGACCTATCCATTTATGTGAATGGTGTAATGTTTTTTATGTTTCAAGGTCAAAATTTTTATTTTACATTTGTTAGGATTAAGTTACATACACCATTTATTATACCATTTACACAGTATATGGACACAGTACATGGGTTAAAATTACAGTGTCGACAGCAAATAATGAGATGTTTCTATGCTATGGGATAGGCATGACGTGTGTGAAGATGTTGGATAATGTGGAGCCAAGGACACTACTTGGGCTAGCTAGGGGTAAGCTATAGGTTACTAGCGGGGTCACAGGTGACGTATAGTGGACGATTTTCAGATATAAAGGTTAACTGCGAATATGTAAATAAGCAGTCCCCGACCAAATAGCACCGAATGATTGTCGGTTTAAGCAGTCTTCTTTCTGTTTTGCCAACAACCACAATGTAGATAGAGGAGCAAAGGACAGGACACTTTTTTACCCGTGGAGTGAGAAATCACCCTTAAATGCGAAAGAACCAAAAGAAATCAACGGAATGGGAATATAGAAAGCAAGGATATCTGTAGTATAACCAATATGGCGTTTAAACAAAAAAATTATTTAGCAATTGTTCATGGTATTCGGAAATCAAGGGTCGCCAAGGGAGAACACTCACAAGAATGCCATGAGGCATCCCAGGTCGTCATCAAGCAAAATTCGTATAAAAAAATTAACAACCTATTTTGTAAAACTAACAAAACATATCGTATACAATGGGTATTTGTAATGTGAAAACATTGTATAAAACAGACAAAATTCACAATGCAATTATAGAAATGGAAAGGTTGTCTGTTGTTTTTCTTGATATGTAGTATTTTACTTTTTTGTATGTTTATTTCCATTCCCTTTTCCTCGAGGTTTCGTTTCCATATATTTATGTTGTGTTGTAGCTGTCTTTTGTTTGTTGCCATTACCAGGATGTCGTCCGCATAAATTAGAAAAACAACAGAGAAGAAATAGAAGAACCTATTTTCCTGGATGGAACTCAGCTACAATATGTGGAAAAATATGAATATTTAGGCGCATATATAAAAAATGATGGAAGAATAGATGACGAAATAAACAATAGAATAAACAAAGCAAATAACATTTATTATCAGATAAACAACACCATCATAGGAAAGGAAGAAATAAGCACCAAGGCAAAAATGCACCTATTTAAAACAATATTCACCCCGACTCTGATACACTGAGCAGAAACATGGGCAATAACCGATAAACATAGGTCAAAAATAACTGCATCGGAGATGAAATACCTCAGAAGAGTTCGGGGAAAGACTAGAAGGGACAGGATAAGAAACAGCAGCATAAGGGAGGAACTGAACCAACACCCAATTGTCCACGAAATTGAGAACAAACAATTACAGTGGTACGGACACGTGCACCGCATGGACATCGAAAGATACCCGAAACTGATAATTGAGACAAGAATGGAGGGAAGAAAAACTAAAAGCAGATCCCGAATACATTGGGAAGACAATGTAAGGATATCGGCTAGGAAAAGAGGAAAAAATATGGAGGAGGTAAAAAGAATGGCAAGAGAGAGGAAACCTTATAGGGAACGAATAAGGGGACCAACGCCGTGAGGCATAAATGGGAAATGAGAAAGAAGAAGAAGAAGAAGGAAAGGTTGTCGGTAAATTTAATGAGCATTAGTGAGAACAAATTCAAGAGACTGCCAAATAATGAGTTTTCACATATATTACTCAAAAAATACAAATAGAAAACACAAAAATGGTGTAGGTATTAATGTAAATAATCATATAGCCTAACAGGTTATAAACTCTACTCCAATCTTAGAGAAAATAAGTCTTTTTCAATTAAACTCTACTCTCGTAAAAACCAACATTATTCAGGTTTACGCATCTACCAGCGACAAATCAGAAAAAATTATTGAATTATTCTTTTATAGTTTAATAAATGTTTTAAGAAAGATTTCTAATACTAGTCATGGGACACTAACGCACAGATCGATAAGGGTAAAAGTAAAGATATAATAGGCCCGTTTAGTCTGAGCAAACACAATGAACGCGACTACATACATTGGCAGTAGACGAACAACTAGTAATTACCAACACCTACTTCAAGCTACCCGAGAGACGCTATATACATAGAAGTCGCGACAAGATACACCAAACAGACCATGTTATGATACACAGATTATTTAGAAATGCATTACTATCAATGAAGGCATATCTTGGAGCTAACATTAAATCGGACCACAACCCTGCTATTGGCAAAATAAAACTTGAATTAAAAAAGGTCAAACTAACATAAAATCAACAAATATGGCATAAAACAATTTAAAAAACAAATACAACATGAAATTCAGCAGCACATCAAAGTAAAAATAAATCAAATAACAAGAAAAACATATTACAAAACTTAAAAATCAATCAAAAATAAAATTTATATATGTGGGGACAGAAAGGGTGAAAACGAAAATGTGGATGACCGATAAAATACTGGAAATAATATAGAGGAGTAAAAACGCAAAGAAAAAGATAAAGTGGTGTATAACAGAATCGACAGACAAATAAAAAATGCTATTAGGAAAGCAATAAAGCAACGGTTTAAAGAGCAATAGAAATAGAAAATCTAAAAAATAAACAGGATTCCTTTAATCTCTATAAAAAATTCAAACAAGCGGCAAGACTTTTAAAACCAAACAAATCAACATACCTAAAGGATGACAACGGACATGTGATTAATGGTAAACAGCAAATACAAGATACTTGGAAATAATACATAGAAAAACATTTGAATATGAAAGAAATGCGGTAACGTTTACAATAAAATACGATACTGAGCCACCTATAACAAATAATGTAGTATGAGACACTATAAAAAGAATTAAAGAACATAAAGCAACAAGGCCAAACAACATATATGCGAAATTTTTAAAATTTATTAACGATAAAGGTATAAAATGCCTTACTTCAACATTCAGTGAAATTTATAACAAAAATAAAATTCTAAAAAACTGGTTACGGTCGACTTTTGCTAATCTCTCCAAAAAGCCTAACGCGGAAATATAAGTCTAATAAAGTATATTTTAAAAACATTTTAAAAATAATACACAAAAAATATACAACAAATGTGAAGCACATCTATCATGCATTTAATTTGGTTTTTGTGACGCATAGGTACGAGAGAAGCCCTATTTGCAATTCAGGTGTGAATTTAGCGATGCACAAATGTCAGCTGCACAGTGCACGTATGCTTTTTTGACTACAGCAAATCATTCGACAGAGTGAGACATGACAAGTTAACGTCAATATTAAAAGCAATAGGTCTGGACAATAAAAATTATTGGGAACCTATACTATAGTCAAACAGCTAATATCAAAATTGAGAACAAGTTAATAGAAGAAGTGACTATACAACGAGACGTGACACAGGAATGCGTATTGTCTCTCTTGCTTTTCAATGTCTACTCAGAAGAAATTATAAAATCAGCCTTTGAAGGTACTAATAAAGGAATCCTAATAAACGGTGTGCGCCTGAGTAACATCAAATGGACAACACGGTTATCTTTGCGGGAAGTCTAGATAGACTACAAACACTAATACAAAGTGTAGCTAATACAAGCCAACAATACAACCTTAACTACAACGTTACGAAAACCAAATATATGACTATAAAAACCAAATCTCCCTAGACAATTACTGTTAAACCAACAACCAATAAAAGTAACTAACCAAAATTAATGATCAATGAAATTACTCAATAGAAATAAAGCAATTCACTGAGATAGATACGTCTATTACGATGCTATGTATTTTCAGTCCTTTTTTGTAAGATGAATTATGGGCACCAACTAAAGCAACAATGAAAAAACTGGAGGCTTTCGAAATGTGGTGTTCTACGAAAACTAAATAAATGTGAAATCCTTTTCAAATTGAAACAATGCAAGCTCAAGTATTTCAGTCACATCACAAGAAGCAAACAAAGATCCAACATACTACAACTAATCTTACGAAACAAAATATACGGGAAAAAAGGCCCAGATAGAAGAAGAAACTCTTACTGCTGGATTTCTGAAAGGCATTAAATCGGCCGCCCGAGCGCAACGGGTGTGCAGCAAAACTTGCCGCCGCGGAAGACAATATACCTACGAGAGATTACATTAAGCATAATAGTCATCCAGAATATCCAATCAAAACTATGGAAGAAAACTGGTCATAAACAATATGAATTTTTAATAAAGAAAAACTAAATAATCATACTCTAATATTCAATGAAGCTGGGGTATCAAAAAAAAATAAAAATTATCAAACTAAACTTTGCAACTTTATTTAATAATGCATGGCTTCAGACTCGGACTCTTATAACCACACTCCCACAATTCAGCCAAATTCCTTGGATGTCGTTGAGACTGCTGTACTCTTCGTATAATAATACTCTAGAAATTTATAATCGTTGAAAAATCAGGTAATCGGCTCGGCTATGGAATATATCATCTCTTCTAAAAGGTCATTTTCCTCTTTAGTTGTACAGCATGTTAATTACAATATATATTGTCTAAAAATAAATTTATTTAGACATTTGTTAAATTATAATTAAGCATAATATTTTTTATCTAAATATACATTAACAAATTGTAGAGAAATACACAAAAAAAACTGACAAGGCAGTTCAGATAAACAGATTTAGAAAGGCATTAACTGACATTTTTAAAATATTAACACATTCCGGTTTATAATGTATTACTAGATAATAGCGCCTAGATTTTAATACTAATTCATTATTCATTAAGTTTTCAAAGGAATTTCGGTTTTCATCAATTTAATATTTAACTTCTTGCTTTCACCTCGCCCGTGGCGAACTTCAGTAAGCCTTGATAATAAGGAAAAAAATAAAATTCAAGCAACTTAAATATAGGAGAAATTGGGGTATTGAAAATTGTTTCTTAGAAGTTATATTTTAACGGAACATGTATTTATTGCTTTGGTGAAGATAGATTTGAATAATTTACTTTATGAGAATTTTGTAGATGGGAGTGGATCAAATAAATAAAGCTTTTTGGCACTTTACTAAAACTGTAGTTAGTTATTAGTCTTTTATACTAACGACCAATTACTTATGTAATACTCCTAATCTGCAATTTCAAGTAGGTAAAACGTATTCAGGCTACAATCGATGACATTGCCGCCTCTTTTATTCATCATTAAATAACATCGTTATTGTCTGGCCCGTATTGAAAATAAAGTGGACTGGCAACAACTGAATTTTAAAGAGCCGTCATTGATGGCGACACTAACAATAACGACACAAGCATCTCGCGTTCGGCAACGGTCACAGGTCCATTGCCATCGGAAGGTCGCCCGAACATGTTGATTCGTTCCATTCGGAATTCAAATTCCTGTACTTGTAGACAATAGAACGAATAAATTTGATGGTGCGAGTGCAATTGACCCAGAAGTTTGGCTGCATTGTATTTTATACAGTATCTACCAATTTTTTATTACATAAAAAACCGCAAAATAAACCTTGGCCTTGGAATTTTATAATCAAATCTCCATTAATAACTTCTTAATCCTTGAGCGCCCGAGGATGACACTTAGTTTTTCGGATTCTACTCTTCAATCTGAGTCGAATGACACTAGTCTGAGGTCTCTACGATGTATGCACCAGAAGTTTCACGATGTACAATAATAACTAGTTAATATATATTGTATGTATATGTATATTGTGACGTTGGGGATGCATCATAATTTCACATAAAATATACTACAACGTGTTAGAACGTCTCAAACACTTTAAATAAACATAATCATACGTCAACATAATTCAAGTATATATGCAACACTTCCGATGAAGGAACTAGATGTTTGTGACCGTGATTCCAGCTAAAATATTTATGAAGACTTGCGTTTGTGCTTTGCACAAAAACTACTTTAACAGCATGTATGTCCATCTTCTGCGTATTTAGTAACGTTTTATGTCCGCAAATATTACAGAATCTATCTACGGATCAGTAAAAATCTTAAAATAATAAAATTAAGTATTGCTTAGCGATTCAAATAAAAAGTAATAATCCAACTGACAATCCACAATGTCGCATTGTTGGAATGATAGGAATAACATCGTTTAATCTAAAAATATAAAAGTAGTTGTATATGTAGCATCATTCGAGTTTTGTAGCTCAAGCAGTGCAGACGTGCGAAGTCGGAGTGTTTTCAGAGTGTTTCCTGCGATTTTCTCGCGCGGTATGGGTGACCGCGCCGCGCCATCGGCCCAGCCACATACCTGTGATTAAACAGCGCTAGCAAACAACAAAAATGGAAATGGATCAATAAACAAGCATCGCCTACGGTCAACCTAATAATTCGAACATGAACTACGCACAGAGTGCTCCAATGCAACTTCCACTTCCCACCAATCTTCAATTCGTAAGTCAACCACTATCAACAGGTAACAATTTTAACTTACCTCAAAATCAGTATCCTCCCACCAATCTCAACAACAATTTGATGGCAACTACCTCACAATCTTTAACCAACAACGACAGAATTCTCTATCGAATGACGTCTACTAGTGACGAAGAAATTCAAGAAGTCGTAAACGATAATTTCACCAACACTAACAAATGGCAAACCATTAAACTCCTTAAACGTAGAAAACTATCCCAACCTATCAAAGAAACTACGCAAATACCTTTAACAAACAGATATAACCAGCTAAATGAAGAAGAAGAGAGAAGCACCCTTACCAGACAAGTAAACAATAAAACCATAAAACTATGCACTATGCGATGGTCCTTACCCTGCCAACTATAGAGTATGCGAATTCTACCATACTCTTCTCTAACAACCCAATAATGCCAACAACAGACTTAATATTCAACAATTACCAGCACCGATACACCCTATCCCACGGCACAGAATACAACCATTAATTCAGGCACAACATTCCACAATCCCTATTTCGAATTAAATCCTTCACTCCACACGAAGTTCAGAACAAACTTAACCATCTTAACATCCGAAAAGCACCAGGTACAGACGGTGTGACGCCAAAAATGCTCAGGGAATTGCCGAAAAAAGGGATACTCTTTACTACCTACATTTTTAATGCTATTTTAAGACTGCAGCACTGGCCTCCAATGCTAAAAACGGCAGAAATAATCTTAATAAATAAGCCAGGAACGAACCTAAATGACGTAACCTCACACCGTCCAATTAGTTTGCTCCCTACAATTTCCAAAGTATTACTACAGAGACTAAATGCCGATATTTCATCCTCCCCACCAATTTGGTTTCCGAACAGGACATTCTACAATTCAGCAAACACATAGATTAATCCAAGTTATTAACCACGCTTTTGAACAAAAACATTATTGTACTTCAGTTCTACTGGACGTTAGCCAAGCCTTTGATAAGGTCTGGCATACAGGTCTCTTTTACAAAGTCAAGGAAACCCTCCAACTAAAGTATTTCGACATCTTGAAATCCTACCTTTCAGACCGCAAATTTAGAAACAAAGTAAGAGATGCCAAATCAGACTATCATTCCATAGAAGCAAGTGTACCACAGGGAAGCGTCTTGGGACCGACCCTCTACAACCTATATACATCCGATATCCCAACAACCACTGAAACTACTATCTGTACTTTTGCTGATGACACTGCCATACTAGCAGCTCATGAAGACCCAGCAATAGCATCTAACCTAGTACAAATCCACTTAAATATACTCCAGGTTTGGTTGCATCTCTGGAAAATTAAAATAAATGAAAACAAATCACAGCACATAGGCTTCACTCTAAGACACGAACGTTGTCTTCCGCTTTTTCTCAATAGCGTCGAACTCTCTCGAGCTATATCTATCAAATATCTTGGATTCCACCTGGACACTAGGTTAACATGGAAAGATCACATTACCAAAAAACGGAAGCAGATTGACTTGAAGATCAACGAACTCTATTGGCTCTTAGGGAAGAACTCAAAACTTTCCCTAGAAAACAAAATACTGCTATATAAAACAATCATCATCCCTATTTGGACGTATGGAATAGAAATCTGGGGTTGCGCAAGCAAATCCAATATAGCATTGCTCCAAAGAAGCCAATCTAAAGTGCTACGTATGATATCTCAAGCACCGTGGTATGTCTCAAACCAAACGCTACACGACGACCTGAGGATTCCCTATGTCAAAGATGTCATCAAGCTACGAAGTAGAACCCACCACGATAGATTGTCAACCCACTCAAATAACCTACTTTAACTATTACTAGAAAGAGAACACCCACGACGACTACATAGACTTTGGCCAGCAGACCTTCTTGTGGATTAAGAGAGTCCTTCACTGGAAGAGCTCTCGTCAGGTCATTTCAAACTGAAATTCTGATATACAATTAGCCCATAGAATGTAGTAGTTCTGATTGCTAATAAATATACATCTAAAAAAAATATGTAGCATGCGCATTCTCAACCAATCTAATAAACTTTGTACCCCAAATTTAATATAACATTTATGTTGCTTTCCTTTCAAACTTCGTATTGCTATAAATTTTACCAATTTTAGAACTTCTCCCTTAATTAGCCCTGCTCAAATTAGGTGTATTGTTAAAACATTTAACAATACACCTAATTTGAGCAGAACTAATTCTACTAAATTATTTAAAGAAAACTATTATAGCTTTTATTCATTTCCTAATATTTAAATAAATATTGCTTTACGATTTAAAGGGCGTGCTAAATTAATTGCCATTATGTTTAAATAAACTCAAGTAGCTATTGGTGTTTTCTAGGAATATGCGCCCCTGGCTATTGCTTGGTCGGCATTTCTTTCGTGTATTCTGTGCCTTCGAGTTATTAAACAGTATACACTTGATCAGGTGCAAATTCACTTACGTTTGTATTTAGAAATTTTCTGCTATAAACCGTAAGTACATTAATAATTACAACTTAAATTGAGTATACGCCCGTTTACGGGTTATACACAACAAACCAAACAAACGTAAACAATTATGGAAAATCCAGCCCACATATCTTCTATTTTCAAACACCAATAAACTTATCATGCCAGTGCAACAGTCATACCTGCAAAATGCAACCACTTACAATAGCCAACCACAAAATAACTCCCAAATACTAATTATGAATACAATCGAGCAGCCGCATACCTTGCTACACATACTAAATTTAAATATAACAAATCAATGGGAACAAGTGCCATACAGTAAAAATAATAACCCAGGAACATGAAACACATGAAAGAATAAAGTACAAAAACTAATGAATCTAAGCCACTGCCGATATTCGTAAAAGAACTTAAAAATCAGAAATGACAAAATAGCTGGTCTCCAGCTTGGAAGCTGCTTTGATCAAAAGTTACAGACGACAGACATAACAAAAATAAAGCTGGTCTCCAGTATTGCTATAGAAGATACTACTGAAAGAATCACAGTTTCAGTAATTCAGTTTCTGCCAAAATATAAGAGCAAAAAAGCTGACTTCACCGATTCTTCTAAAACATTAGGAAATAAATTTATCGTTTGAGGTTATTTTAATAGTAAGCATTTAGTATGGAACTCAAGAACTACCACAACCAAAAGACGGGAATTTCTAAAAATTATTCAACACAATATTTTACCTAACAGGACAACCGTCTGGCCCAAATAGAATACCTAGGCCAAAAAGCCTACACAAAAAGAAAATATTAGTGAAATCCTACCTAGAACTTAGCTCTGGCCATACTCCAGTACTAGTGATAATATTAGCCCATGTAATGGCAAACCAAAAAAAAAGCATCGCTGTATAGTAGTAGTGAAACGGACTGTAATCTTTTCGGAAAAAGTCTAGATCAAATAATAACCTTTGACATACCACTAAAAACTAAACTCAAGATATAAGATGCAGTATAAGATTTAACCAAAGCCATACGAACTGCAGCATGGCAAGTAACACTAGATATCATCAATACACATATAGAAAACTTCCCACTAATCTTAATAAAAAACTAACTAATAAAAAGAAAGCTAGGAAAAGATAGCAACTGACAAAGGCTCCAACAGATAAACAGAGATACAACAAATTTGCTAAAGAACTTAAAACTTCATATTATAAAAAATGATTCAATACAAGAATATCTTAAAAAATTAACCCCGACTAAAGCTACAGACTATTTCCTTTGCAAAATAAAACATTCACAACAGCAAGTACAATCAATCAGAAAACGAGAGCATACTTGGGCGAGGACAAATCAGCAAAAGGCTGCAATGTTTGCTGAACATCTCATCACACTATTCCAATCAAATCCATCTAATCAACAAACTTCTAGAAATTCCACACCAGATGGCCATTTTACTGAAAAAAACTAACCAATTAGAAGTAGAACAAATAGTACAATATAATAATAATCCAAAAGGCACCTGGGCATAATTTCATTACTAGAAAAGTTGTTGTAAAATTATCTGAAAAAGGCTACCGAGTGCTAACTTATATCTACAATGCGATATTGCGACTAGAATACTTTCTGTAGAAAGTGGCAGATATTGTCATGATACTGAAACCCGGAAAAAACTCAAATAATGTTACTTCATATCTGCCTACAGCCTATTACTAATTCTGTCCAAAGTCCTAAGAAAGATCATCTTAAAACGAATAACAGCAATAATTGATAAACAACGGAACAAAAATAAATTAACCAAAACTTTGAAAATAAATGTTATTATTCAGCATTAAGTGTGGATATAAATCAAGCTTTTGAGAAAGTTTGCTACACCGGCTTATATAACAAATTGAAAACCACATTTCCACACCTAGTATTTTCTCTTCTAAAATCATATCTCACAAACAGAACCTTCCGAGTTAAATATCAAGAACACACTGAGCTGTTTCCAATCCTATCAGGAATACTACAAGAAAACATTCTTGGGCCCATGGTTTACTCCATATACACATTAGATTTGCCTGAAGTTATTGAAATAATCATAGCCACTTACGCCGGCAATACAATAATTCTAGCATCACACAATAACCCCGTTGTTGTCTTCAGGGGCATTCAAATATGCCTAAACCAATATAAAGTATAATTACAGCGCTGGAGAATGACAGTCAACTCAGTTTTTAAAAATGCTACTCCCATTTTGCAAAAAATGTAATTTTTTTCACTAAAATAAAGCAATTAAGATTGAAATTTAGTCAAATGTACTGGTTACTTGGTACGAACTCTATACTGTCTATTAACAATAAACTTCTACTATACAAATTCATATTAAAATTTATCTAGACATTTAAAACACCACACTTGGGCACTGCGAGAAAATTGAATATATAAATTATACAGAGAAAAAATTCAGAACAATTGCCAACGCACCATGGCACGTACCAAATAATGCATTGCATACTACTTATGTACGCCCACAGCAGAACAAGAAATTGTAAAAATTAGCGCCAAATAAAAGACATCTTATCGACACACCCTAATCAAATGGCAGTCACACTATTGGATGATGAAGACATGCCAAGAAGATTAACACGGTTTACAACAGCAGACCTTATAAATCGCTTTATTTAAATAAGTATTCATTTTACTTATTTTGTGTTATTCTTAATAGAATTCTAGAACAGGCTTACTGGAGCATCACTCTATCTAACGTGTATATAGTTGATAAGTTTTAGACTAAGTATTTTCATAAAATGTATTTATAGTCCATAATAGTGAATTGATTGTGCAAAAATAAGGAGCCAATAAAGAAAAATCTACATAAAACTTATATAGTTCAGTTGTTTCGTATTACCTATAAGGGTAACCTTTTTTTTATTGTAATAATCTTAATAATATTAGTGCAATTACAATCTGATCAAATAGTTGATCAATGAGTAATATTGTGCAAACTTAAATTACTACTTCAAACTTAAGACTAAGGATTTTCGCACTAAAATATTTTAGGTTCTAACAACTTATTTACACTGACATTAACGTGTGCACTAGCACTACACTCTGCTTTTGCACTAACACAAATATTGAACTAACTCAAAAGGTTTCGTCCTCTTGTCAAATCCGCGTTGTCGAGAAGCTGGATTGCCTCGACATTGACGTGGTGAAGGAGTCCCTGTTCACGACTCTTGGCGAATTTTATAATGGCCGGGTTAATGGTATCCATTTCCAGGTTTCTATGGAGATCATTATTCCTGAAGTACCATGGAGCGTTAACAATACTCCTCAATACTTTGCTCTGAAACCGCTGTATTGTACCAAAATTGTTCTTTTTGGCACAACCCCATATCTGGATGCCCTAAGTCCATATGGGCTTAAGAATTTTTTGTAACATGACAGGGTAGAATTTCTTCCAAGTAGCCAATACATTTTTCTAAATTTGATATCCAGTTCTTCTTTTTTTTTCTTTACGTGAGCTTTCCAGCATAGTTTCGCGTCCAATGTCATACCCAAATATTTTGCTGTATCAGCATATGGCACTTGGATATTATTTATGCTAACAGGAATATGCTAATTTCTTTTATTCGTGAAATTGACGTGGACAGATTTAGTCTCATTCAACTTGATTCGCCATTGCTTGGTCCAACTGTTAATTTTGTTTACTGGCGCTTGTAGATGTATTGCTACTTTTTCGTGATTTTACCGACAGCCATTATGGCAGTATCGTCAGCAAAAGTGGCTATTGTATTATGTTCCAATTCAGGAATATTACTGGTGTATATTAAGTAAGGGACCGGTCTTAACACACTGCCCTGCGGCACTCCTGCTTTTATTTCCTTTAATTCAGGGTAGGCATCTTCGTATTTAACTCTGAAAGCTCTATCTGAAATAAAAGATATTAATAATTCTGCGAACTGTTTGGACAACATCTTGTTTAATTTATAATTAAGTCCCTCATGCCACACCTTATCAAAAGCCCGTGCTACTTCAAGAAAGACAGTAGAACAGACTCTTCTTTCCTCATAGAACTTTTCAATTATGTTGTAAATCTGTGGATTTGGTCTAAAGTCGAGTGATTCTCCTTGAAGTCAAATTGATGCCCCGGGATTGTTTTTTGTGTTCTATAGTTGGTTTCAATCTTTTAAGCAGTATTTTTTCATATAATTTGGAGATTACAGGCAATAAAGAAATTGGTCTATAAGATGACGCTTCATTTGGTATACATATATATATATATATATATAAAATACGTAATATCGCCTTCTTCTGTGATAATATTCTCCTGATTCGGTTGGAAAGTCATTTCGAGGTGTTCAGCATATCTGTTAGCCTTTTGTATGTTACTTTTTCCCCGTGTACCGTCGGTATTTTTAATTGATGGGTTCTGTAGAATCGGTCTTTTTAATTGTTTGGCTGCTTTCCAAAGCAAATGGTTAGTTTTGCTATAATTTTACAGTTCACTTAGGTAGTTACAAATATTTTTAACTTTTTGGATCTCTCTTTTGAGTTGCTGTGTAGCATTGTTTAATCTAGTTTTATCTGCTGAGAATCTTCTTCGATGTCATATTCTTCTAAGTTTCCTTTTTTTCGGAAATGAGTGCTTTAATTTCTCTAGGATAATTATTACCTTTTGTCTGTGAGATAATATTGGGGGTATTATCCCATGCGGCTTGTTAAATATTATTAACAAATTTCTCTGCTTCACTGCCTCGCTAATCTTTATTTCTTAGCGGACATAACAATTTAATAATTGCCTCAAGTTGGAGTTTGAAGCTCTGCCAATCAGTTTGTCTATTAGTCAATCTAGGAGGCATTTCTTTTTGTATAATACTGTCACTCCAAATGAGGAGGATGGGAGAATGATCAGAATTCATATCCCGAGCCTCGTCCACGTTTATATAATTTACAGACACATTTCGTACCATAAAGAAATCAATTAAGTCTGGGATTTTATTTGTATCTGTAGGCCAATATGTTGACTTGCCAGTTGATAATGCTGTACATTTTAGTTGGTTAACCGCTTGTATAAGTTGCTTTCCATTTGTATTGATTAACCTAGAACCCCATTAAACGTGCTTAACATTAAAGTCTCCTCCAATGAT
Organism: Sinelater perroti; assembly: GCA_036346155.1. NCBI lineage: Eukaryota > Metazoa > Arthropoda > Insecta > Coleoptera > Elateridae > Sinelater > Sinelater perroti. Next base: position 4,955,461 of record JARFIY010000276.1, read on the forward strand.
AAATCTATATCCGTGATGAGTTAGAAAGTCTAGATATTGCTCTTTTTCGTTATTTTTGGCCAATTTTTGTTCCAGATTTTAATATTTTAAAAGTAATTCCTCATACATTTTTATATTTTATTGAATTGAAATTCCAGTTGGTCTGCCCTAACTATGACACTGACCTTTTCCGTCTCCGACAACTTCCAGCTGTTAAACAATAGCTGTTCGTTTTGTGAACGTTGAAAATTCTCTTGAAAGAGCACACTATTTTTCTGCATTAATATCGCGTCATTTTGCGATTTCGGGCCGCTTGGGGAAACATTTTTAAGATTTAAATTTAAATTTAGATTTCAACTTAAATGCAAATGTCGCAATAACTTTACGACCTTATCTCGGCCGCCAGATATCACTCGCGCAACGGCATCCGTTTATCACTTATTTCACGACGAGAGACTCCCAATACGTGTTTATCGTTCGAAAGTCAAACAAATACTCTCAGGCTAACCTGACAACTTTTTAATTTTGGCCACAAAAAAGTTTCTATTGAGCAAATATGTTTGTTTATAAATCGTTACAGTTATAACAATCACGTATATAAGATCTTAAATTACAGTGTCTCTAGTATGTCTCTCCAAAGAATATGTGGTGAATATTTTTTACAGAGATAAAATTAAATATTATCTTATTGCGCTCGAAAGAGGCACGTTATAGTAGGTTATAAAAACCTGGCCCCGGGACAATTGTATACTTTTACGGGGTAATCTAAAGGGTCGAAAAAATATAATAGCCTGGAAAGGATAATTCTAGGTGAAAAGCTCTGCAGTTGTAAAATCCAGCAAACTTAAACAGTTCATTGTTTCGAAACGGTAATGCCAGTGCCACGGTAGTGTAATGTGGAACGACCGAGCACGAAAATTCGTAATAATATAAATCAATATGAGAATTTAAAAAAAATAATTGACCGTCAATCTAATGATAAAATTTCCTGCAAAAATACAAAAATGCACGTTTATGTTATTTTTTGGTATATCAGTTAATTGTTACTTTTGCATAGTAATTAGTCGCTAAATTTTTCCAAAATAATGTAGAACCCTTTTGCAAAAAAATCATCAACTGTAGAATCTACATGCATAAATTTATGTTATTACTACAATTTAATGGTCAACTAGATATACTAAATTTTATCCCGATGAAGATTTATCATCTGTCACAATAAAATTTATAATGTTGGTTAAAATAGCATCAGAGACATTTGTTTACCGAATTAAAGCTTAGTTTAATTGACATTTTCGGTTTTGTGCGTTTTCAAATGACTTTTCACATAATTAACTGAAGAATGTAGACTTTCCGGGCAACATATCGGTGTCTACTTGTTAAAAATGTTAAATCCCGTTTGATGTTATTGTCAAAATATTGAAGTTAGTTCTCTACTCGAAGTTTCAATCTGTTTACTCCCCAAGGAAAACTATAAGTTATAGAAGAAAGTTTAGTGGAAACGTGTTTTAGCGGGAAATGCACTGGGTGGGGGAAAGATTGTTTGAATGTGTCATGTAACTTATGACTTGTTTATTAACGACTTCCAAGAAATAAGTAAACATACACCATCGCCTCGAGTATTAAGCATCAGCAGTATTGATTTGCGATAGAAACAAGTGCTTTAAATTGGAAAACTTAATTTTATGTCCCGTTTCTACACAATGTTTAGTCAATGCCAAAAAAGTTTATTTTTTTATACAACCAAAAAAATTTCATATATGAAGCTTGATATTCCTCTGTTAGTTGACTTATGTAGGTCTGTAAACTGAGCAAATAAAGTGAACTACTTTATGAAAACAGCTTATATATTTTGTTTGTTTAATATGCGACCTATTTTGTCAATTATGCGTCTAATGTAAAACAAGAAATTGTATATTTGTTTATGTTTTATTCTAGGTTTACACATGTAACTTATCATGTTTTTTCCTCAACATATAACCCTTCCTAAAAATTTTATACTTTTTATATTTTTTATTAAAAAAAGTAAATTAAATGTAAAAGGATATTTTGCCTGACTATTGGCTTTACGAAACTTTCGTTCAGATTGTCAGCAATCTACAAATGACCAGATAAGCTTTCTTTATGTTAGTAAATTAATATTTGACACTTCTGTTATTGCTAATTAGAGTTGTTCCGTGTTTTGTATTCCGTTGTGACAAGGTCAGTTCCTTAATTATAACAACAACAAACACTAAAATTTCTGTTAAGCTTTTCAACGTGAGAAATTGAATGAAAGTAATTTCAAATTCGAGAAAGGAAAAGGTTGATGATAAAAAGATCACGCTAACAAGTAGCAAACAAAACTAAAAAAATATTCGGTATTCATAATTATATAACGATTAAAAAACATACCAAATCAGGTAAACGACAATATGGAAACAGTTAGGAGAATCTTAACTTAATAAAGATGTACAAAAATGAAAAAAGTATAAGAGTATCAAAGTACGGAACCACACTTTAAACAGAATGTTTTGCATTATTACTAATGATGAGACATAAATGTATCAATTTAGCTTTAAAAATTTGCCACAATATAAAATAAAATTGTCTGTAATCAAGAAACTTTCATTAATCCAAATCAAAAGTTAAAACAACGTTGGTAATTTTAATATTTAGAGATTACTTATTATTAATTTTAACCAACGGTACACCAAGTGTTCTATTTAAATGTCATAATATAGTTCTCATTTGACTTTCAAAGTAAGCACGTCTGCTACGCCCTGTGATCTTTGGAAGAGCCGAGTTTGGAACTGTCTATTGATAACATGTATTATAGCACTTCAAAACTATATGCACAATTCAAATCTGTTACTGTAACAGAAATACGTGGTATCTCACATTTCCAATGGAAAACGGCTACGACCCCGGGCCTCCGGGTGTATTACCAGCTCCTGAACATTACGGTTTCACGTTCTGTATTACTAATGTGCAAGGATATCAAATTGCTCAACAACAAAATAATTACCACACCCAACTTAATCCACAGCCCGTATATTCCACGTATTATCAGTCATACCAGTCATCTATCTTTCTAATTAATCCGCAACTACTGTATTTTTCTCAAGCAGTGTAAAATAGCGCAAATCAACAAACAACGAATACTGCAAACCACAATTTCAATCCCGAAGACTTTGATACACACGTAAAATATTGACATGTGCTTGTTTCTAAAACCCAGACAACCGCTAGAATGGTAATCAAAATTCTACGCTATCCTGTATTTTTTTCCAACCATCCAGATGGCTCGGCACATGGCAGATCAACTGTAATTATCAAAAACTCAATGTCCCATCATAAACTGTCAAAATCCAAAATTTTAAGTTCTACCCTACGCATTAATTATAGCAGCAGTATATAGTCCGCTGCGACACGCTATCTCCACCGAAAAATATGTAGAACTGCTAAAATCTCTTGATGCAAAATTTATCATCGGATGAGACTGCAACGCCAAGAAGCTAGCTTGGGGATCGAGACTAACTAATCCAAAAGAACGTAACCTTCTCCGAGCAATACATAATAACAATTACAACTACCTGTCAGCCGGAGTACCTACTTAGTAGCCTACAGACACAAAATCCTTGATTTGCTCGACTTTGCTATCTACTGTGGTATAGCAACACAAACACTAAAGTAGAAACAAACCATGACTTGCTCTCTGACCACACCCCAATTCTAATTACTTTAAGTACATTCATTAATACCACAGAACCATCCCCAAAACTCTGCACCAAGAAGACCAATTGGGAGCATTTTAGAAGTATACTAGACTATAAAATTGGTCTAGCTATCCGAATAAAGGACACCCACGATCTACACAAAGCAACTCAGTACTTGATTCCAACGATACAAAACGCAGTATGGCAAGTCACAACCAGTACAAAAAGCATACATCCAGCAGATACCAACATTTCTCGTCACATACGACATCTTGTCACAGAAAAACACAAAAAAATGACAGCAAACCAAACAAAGACAAGACATAGTTATATATAATGAGCTCGCTCATCATCTCCACACTGAATTATTAAAAGTCCGGAACTACACCTTCCAGCATTACATCACTAACTTATCACCTGTTGAACACACGATATGGAAGACAACAAAAAAATTCAAAAGTTTAACAGTATCGATACCTCCAATCAAAAACCTCGACGATACATGCGCTAGATCAAACAAATAAAGAACAGACACATTTGCCGACCATCTCGCTGGTGAGGTTTTCAACATCTCAACCGCTAGGAAACAATTATGACACCAAAACTGCATTATTTATTAATGTGCCCTCTCAATTGTCCCTACCACCCAGACCATTCTCACCAGCCAAAGTGAACCAACAAATCAAACTACCTCGTAAGGCACCTGGCTGCGACTTAATCGTAGGAGACGTTTTGCAAAACCTTTCCCGGAAAACCTTAGTGCTACTTACCTCCATATATAACAGCATCCTATTTCTTTGCCACTTCCCCGCCCAGTAGAAACCTGCCTTAATCATTATGCTTTCTAAGCCTGGCAAACTCTCCACGCAATCCTCTTTCTACAGACCCATCAGCCTGTTACTACTCCTGTCTAAAATATTTGAAAAGTTGTTCCTTATAAGAATCCATAAAACTGTAGACTTACACCAAATTACCCTAAAAATACCAGTTTGACTTCCGGCAGCATTTTTTTCTCGCTCAGGGTATGTCTTCCTTAATGGATCCATGTTTACTGCAGCCTATGGCGTATTGTGATTACCCTAATTAAATAAATTCACAACCAATCTGTAATTAATGTCCTCTGAATCAGCAGATACAGGTCCTTTACAAGGTGTGTCTGGAAATCTTCCGGTTTCAGGATTGGTTTCCCGAATATATGTTGCCTTTTCCTGCACAGCGCATTGCACTTGCATAGGATGTGTAAGGCTGTTTCTGGTTCCTTGCTACAAAGTCTGCATGCAAGGTCACTATTGAATTTACCAATTTTCCAGAGGTGTTCTTTTACAGTCGCATGTCTTTTAAGAAATCCTATGGTTATCTTCAGCTGTGGCCTACTTAGGTTAAGGAGTTCTGCAGCTCTCTTTTGGCAAGGTCCCTTATTAAAGGTTTTGCTGAATAATGTCCTGATCGGTTCTTCCAGTACATTCGATGATGAGTGCGTATCCTCTCCTTAATAAAGCTTCGGGCAGCACTTCGTGAAATTCCTAATGCAGGTTCTGGGCCTATATAAGCCTCACTAGATCCCTGCTTGGCCAGTTCATCGGCTTTCTCGTTGCCGTAGACACCGCAATGCCCAGGTGCCCATAACAGTTTTGCTGTGTTATGTTCTGCCAGTGCATTGAGTTCGTTGATTCATTCCCATCCCAGTTTAGATGATGCTTTTGTGCTTGATAAAGCCTTTAAAGCTGCCTGGCTATCTGATATAATATAGATCCGCTTGGTTCTGTAATTATTACGTGCAGAGGTGGGAGGTCTAGAAGAGTCTCCATTACTGCAGTAGGAGTGGGTCTCATCGCCCCTGTAATGCACAAACAGGCAAGTCTTTATACCTTGCCTAGTTTTAGTTTGGGGTTTTCTTGCGTTACTTTGGGCCACCAGACCAAAGCTGAGTATGTAAGAGAGGGTCTAACCACTCTGGTGTTCAACCAGTGTACCATACCTGGTTTTAAACCCTTGTCGTACATGCGTCTGACAACTGCTAGAGTTGTCACCGATTTGTAGACCACTTTCTCGATATGACGGTTCCAAGTAAGTTTAGAATCGAAAACGACTCCTAGATACTTTACTTCTCCCGATATGGTGATTTCTGTTTCGCCAGGGAAAAGAGGTGTAAGCCCCTCTAATATTTTCCTTCGCGTGAAGGGTATAATTTTAGTTTTTACGGGACTGACCTTGAGGCCTTCCTGTTCAAACCATTCAGTTACCACCTTCAGAGCCCTCTGCATCCACTCCTTGATCGTGCCTACAAATTTCCTTCCACCAAGACAATTAGGTCATCGGCGTAGCCTACAGAAGAGAATCCTTTGTCTTTTAAGTTTTTTAAAAGTCCATCCACTACCAGGTTCTATAGCAGTGGGGGGGAGAACTCCTTCCTGAGGAACCCCCCCCCGCTACCTGAACCATAATAATTTTGTCATACATTTACGCATAAACCATCCTTCCTTTGAGCATGCAGTCTATCCACCTGCAGCAGGTCTCCTCCAGACCACACCCTCTCAGGGCCGAAGTTATGGAGTTGAAAGATGCATTGTCAAAGGCTCCTTCTATGTCCAAGAAGGCACATAGAAGGATATCTTTTATTGTCCAGCGTTTTCGCTACTCTCCAAGTGAGGTAGTGAAGTGCTGTTTCAGTTGAGAGACCAACTTGATAGGCAAATTGGTTCTCATATAGTGGATGGTGTACCAGTATACCTTCCTGCGGGAAGCCTTTACAACCAGGGGACAGTTTTCATTTTACGCTGTTAACTGATCCACAGCCATTTCAAGCTCGAGGTTGTTGTGAACTTTCCTTATCGTACTCGCCAAGTTTTGGTTTATGTCTACCTTATAGGCTTCCCAGTCCGTTTTACGAGGATTACGATAGTTTTCTATCACTCGCTGAATCCGGCAGCATTATTCGACTATTTACTAAGAGCATCAAATTGTTAACAGTATTATGGAGACCTTAGAAACTAAGTGCGTTTGTGCAACAGTACGCCTAAACATAAAGCAGGCCGTCGACAAAGTCTGGCACACGTATTTGCTATATAAAATTAAACTCAATTTTCCAAGTTAGTTATACCTAATATTAAAATCATATTTAACCGAGACAAAATAAACAACACAACTTCTGAATACCATGAGATCTCCTCCGGAGTACCCCAAGGCAGCGTTTTAGGACCGCTACTATATCTTTTGTATACCTCTGACACACCTACAACTGACAACACTCTACTTGCCATGTTTGCTGATGATACAATTACCCTCTTAGTCAACGAAAACCCAATAACTGCAGCAGCCTATTTACAAACTCAGTTTAATGGATAGGTCGCTAGGCTACAAAACCAAGAGTTGCAGGTTCGAATCCCGCTCTCATCAATTCAATCGCTGGCATTTTTACGGCCCAGCTCGACTCAGCTGCAATAAATGAGTACCTGGGGGTCAAACTCTGGGGTAATACTACCCTTGTGTGCCGTAGGCTCTAGATTGTAGCCTACCTATCCTGTTACGACCCCAAAGGGCCTTCGAGGCCTATTACGGGGAACTATTATTATTATAATTTCTAAGACGAGTTTTTAAATTTGTTAAACCTATTTTAGTATTAAGAAAAAACATTACACATATATATTTCAATCAAAACAAAAGATAAATTAAGCAAAATATAGATTTATAATACTTATTTTTACATGTGCTTTTAATGCCTGCATTATTCTTTTTGTTTTGTTTACACGGGCTTGAACTATTTAAAAACGTCTGCGAAATTAATTATATTACTATTGAATTCAATAAAGTATTAAAGACGACCAGAAACGACAAACGCATCACAACCTTAACCTCTAAGATTGTAAACCATGGTCCTATGCGGAGCGTTAGAATGTCACTATTATTATTATTATTATTAGATTTTTCCACTTTTTAACAACAGTTATATTTTATTATAATCTTCAAGCATTTCTCTTATTTTAAATCAATGTTACGAAAACAAATAAAACAGAAGCACAATTTATTTTTATTTTATTGCCAATTTTATAACATAATATATACATATGAATTAAAGATAAGCGTTAACTATGGATAATGGTATTATAACTGAACGTTTCCAAAAATAATTTATGCTGTTGCACGCTCTCAGACAGCTTGTATTACGTAGTGCGTGCGGACGTATGAGAAATAAAACTAAGTGTTTCTCGAGTTGCTAAAAAAGGTCATTGCAGTGTTACAAATTAAATTAAAAAATTCTGACAGAATTATTGTACTAACGCATTTTCTATCATGACATGCTTTATTATTTCAACTAGGCAAAAATAAAATGGGCAGTATTTTCTTAATTTTATTTTAGGCATATTATTTAACACGTGATCATAAACAAAGTAGTTAAGAAAACCTAATAAGTGTTATCGATACTTAATGTGCGCCTTCCAGTAATTCTATATACATCAAATCCATCCCACGGATAGTGTGGTATGTCCTGTAAATTTCAGCAAAAGGGAGATGTATTTTCATGGATTTGTAAGATTAAGCACATATAGAATTTTTTATTTCCACATATGATAATATATGATCAGTCGTATTTACGACTTTGTTGCGAGCAGATGTGTTTGTGTTAAAATTGTGATAGTTATTTCATAGCTGGGTAGGTACTTGATATTTTATAAACTTTTTACTACCTGCAATAGTCTCCCACAAAAAAGCTATTGATAAAATATATTCTAACGCTTCTCCTATTTAAATTTTTTAATTCGAGTCGAGTACGAGCAGTGAATCGGCGCGGATGTCTCGTATGTCATCCAATATCAGTGCGATACGCTCGACCTTAGCACATTACTTCCCTATAAACGCAGTAAGTTTAAACTTATTTTAATATACTTTACCAAACATCTCAAAAATTACCCATGCAATTAAAATGGATTACCAAGTGCTTCATAAGCGCAAATCCGACAATTTATCACCACCAATAAACGAAGTTGAAAAACGGTATGCATAGGCCGCTTCAACCTCATAAAAAGCAATAAACATTATACTACCTTCCGCCACATTTCAAAACTTCACTAGATTATAAACAATCTCCCAATGAATATATGCAAAAGATTCAGTCAGATGCGACGAAAATTAAGATTGCACCCATTTATCTGCACAATACAGTAAAGCATAATGCTCTTCTAGCCGATATCTAAAAACTTACAACCGGCACATTCACAACGACCTATAACATATCCACGCTACGAATAAATTTAACAAAAGACGAAACTAGCCAGAGCTTAATCAAATTTTACAATAAAAACCAAATTCAATATTACACATATCAAAATGCTAACGATAAACCCTTATCTATAGTCATCAAAAATACACCACTTTTTTTAACAGATCACGAAATTAAACACGAACTCCTAGATAAGGTCCGGTTTTTAAAATAACGCGATTATATACCAAAAAAAAAGGAAACCGCTGTCTGTCTGTGCAGTTGATCTCACCAGAAACGAAGAAGAAAAACGCATATTCACATTAAAAGCATTATTTCACTATATAGTAACCGTTAAAGTAAGAACAAAATTCAAGATCATACCCTAAAATAAATGTCAACAGTAGAGATACACCAAGAATTACTGCAGCCAAAAATTCGCATGCGTCAAATTCGCAGGCAATCTACATACCGTATACAAAAAAAACAGACCGGTGACCCGACAAAATGCGCAAATTGTGGGGAAGACCACAGTGCAAATTATCGCGGTTGTCCCTACCATATTAAACTACTACAGCAACGTACAAAAACTCCGACTTTTATCCCCAAAACCAACTACATCCAAAACTGGTACGTTAACTGCGAACAGACTTACGCAGACAAAATTAAAACCGTAGCTAATCCTAACGCTAAGATAGCAACCCCAGCCAATAGTCTAGAACTTTCCAATAAAATTATTCAGTGCCTCCTTGAACTAGTCACACCTCACCTCGACCAAATTAAATCGTTTATTACCAACACCCTTCTCCCATACTCTTCATTGAACCATAATCAACAAAAACTAATTAAGTGCTTAACAATCCTCAACTGGAATACTAATGAGCTTCTAAATCAACACTCACTACTCATTGCATTCTTAGCTAGACACAAAGTTAACGTCGCTTGTATTACTGAGACGCACCTAGAAAAAACAATCAACCTCAAAATTCCTGATTACCACGTCTATCGCAAGGACCGAATCCTAATCAAAAAGAGATTTAAACACACGCGACTCTTTGACATCCCCAACTTAAACATTTAAATGACTTCAATTAAAATAATACTTAAGAACAAGAGCTAGCGCTTACAGGCAGCCAAATAAAAAGCTAGAACCTGATTACCTCAAAATAATATTTCAAACAAACTCAGCTACTATTGGTCATTGGTAATATAAACGATAAACATACCTTATGGGACTGCAGAAAGTCCAACCCCGAGGTAAATAAACTCGAAAATCTTGCACAGTTAACTCCTTCTAAATTCTAGCACCTGATGAGTATACTTATTATCCTTATCGAAGAGACCATGAACCCGACATATTTGACATTGTTCTGCAGAAGAGTTTCAGCAAACCGTTATACCAACGAGTGATAACCGCACTTAACTCAAATTACATGCCTGGTCCAGTGTCTTTTACAAATAACTTAGCACCTAAACAACCAATACCCAATCTTATAAATGGCAAAATAATCTGGGAACTATTTGAAAAAGTACTAGATAATAAAATATATTGTACCACAAATATTCAAAGCAAACAGGATATTGACACTACGATTGCTAACCCTCACTACAGCGATCGGTGACAGTGCACGATAAGCATGTACACTAGCACGCGTAACCGCTTTATCAGACTACAACTACCCACCGAGACATATAATCACACTTATCATTAAGCCAACTTAGGCGAAAAAGGCAAATAACTAGAAATCCGTTAATCCGTAAAAGCTTCCGCTTTCACTTCAGACCTTGAAATGATCTTTACTCACATCATCATCTGTACTGCTACACACTTTAACCACGTGATAACTTATATCGAAACAAATCTGCCTTACCCTGGAAACCCCGCCACCCCCAAGCATCTTAAAACCTACATAGATACACTTTAACAAAAAAGTTCTCCATTTTCCAGCATCTTATCAAGAAAGTTGTAGCCTGTCTATGTAGAATCTTTAATATTCTCAAAACCAGGCAAAAACGAAACTAAAATTAACAGCTAAAAAGACCAATAATTCTGCTAACCACTTTATACAAACTGCTAGAAAAAATAATGTATGTTAGTTTAAATGCTGCAATTGAAAGTCTTTACACAATTCGCACCTTCCAGTTTAGATTCAGAAAAGGACACTCTACATGTTACCAATTACAACAAATAAGTGAACACATTGACCGCGGCTTTGAAAATAAACTATACACCATAGCCTTATTTCTTGATATCTCACAGGCGTTCAACCGAGTTTGACTTGAAGATTTGAAAAAGAAAACCTGGATATTAACTTACCACTCTATCGAAAAGCCATTTATTTTCACTTGTTGAAGGTAGAACCTTTGCTGTCCAAGTGAACTCAACACTATTAGAAACCGAGAATATTCACACTGGCGTCCTGCAGGTAGCATTTTAGGTCCAACTCTATTCTGCATTTACACATCCGACCTGCTCGAAATCAAAGCAACTCTTACTATTTTTGCGAATGACACAGCCATCTTCACCCAGGTAACGTTATAGGATAAAGCATTTTGGCACTCCAACAAGCTATAAACCAACTTTTTCGGTCATTCCAACAATGGAATATTCAAATAAGCCAGAAAAATGGCAAGTCAAAATCTTTACGCTCAGAAGATTTACAAATCTCAATACCATGGAAATCAAATGATTCAACAATAAAATACCTTGGCATCTATCTCGTCACACGGCTGAGTTGGGTCTTTCATATTAAACAGAAATTAATCCAAGGTTATACCAGACTCAAATTAATCGCAAATCTTCCTTAAAAATTGACTGCGTGGCCATGCTATATAAAAACCTACTACGACCTTTAATTTTGGATGGATCGCCGATATATCTCAAACCAACATACGAAAACTACAGAGGTTCCAAAACAATGTGTTGTAAATCGCAGTCAACGCGCTCTGGTGTTTTCGAAATACACAACTGCATCATGAACTAGGAATTATATCCATTGAAGACCACATTAAAAAAGTGCAAAAAATCTTATAACCAATTCAAGAGCGTGTAGTGGTACGGTTTATTATGATCTCTTTTGATCAAAGATCCACACATGACTTAAACATCAACTACCTCAGGACATTATATTAGCTGAATCACTGAAACTGTTATTGAAAAGTTCACCGAGACAGCTAAAAGACTTCTTATGTTATTTAGCCCCAGTTAAGCACATTATGTAACAGCAATGCTATGCATAACAAAGATATTTGTTGATCTGGCAATAAATGTAATATTAAAAAAATTATTTAATTTATAAAAGGGATTCAATGCATCGGCATCGGTAAACTGCAAAAGGTTTGATTTTAATTTCCGGAAGGTTTTCATTATTGTCTTAAAGGAAGGCTACCCGCTTTCCACCTGTCTTTCGCTTGGATAGGACCTTTCCCACGACGTCTATTGCTAGGAGGTCTGAATAATAAGCTGTATTACCTGTTTTGGCAACCTTCTACATGAACAACCCCCTGCCGGTCTTAGAAGAAGGTAAACATCACTTTTTCTATCGAATGGCTTCTTGGCGCTCTCTTGGGTTTGGGAGAATTGGTACGCCGCCACTCGTGTGATGACTGCTTGGACTCGGGAATAAAGTAGTGCACCCACTATGGACTTCAAAAATGCTTCACATTTGTCTTCAACTGACAGCTTGCATGCGCACCATTTTGTTCATGTCCGTCAAAGTGCATAGTACCCACCGTGCATTCGCCTTGCGATAATGCAGGTAGTTTTCCACGATGTGTTCTACACTACCAACACTGATGGGCAGCATTGCTCCAAGTTCCTTGATAGTTCTGAATCTATTCTCACGAATAAGCGTGTATGCACAATCAATGTATGGGTCAGTGACGGATGTTCGCGGCCGACGATTATACGGTTATACTCAAACATAAAGGTTTGTGAGAAACACTCTTCCCAAACTGTTGTTCGAGTCTGTAGTGAGTTTTAGCGGACGGGACGTTTTCTCCTACGAGAAATTTGATCACAATTTGTTGTTCTACGCTCCGCAGTACCGTCTATTCCCTTATGGCTCTAGCAACTCCCAAATAGGACTAAACAAATTCTAACTCGAACAGAAAGGAAGGTTAAGGTTTTAAGGTTGCACAGCTGCTGCGCAGTGTGGCTTGTTTACACACTAATCAGTCCCAATTATATTTAAACCACCTTATAGCACCAAGTAAGACCAATTACGAGCAGAAGTTAAGAGAAATCTATGAATTACTGCTTAGTACCAAAACGAAAATTTTAATTCGTCGAAAGTAACTATAAATTTTCATTATTATAATATTAGAAAAATCTAAATCTTAACAGATAAGTTCGGTATAAAGTTACATAATACTTTTTTCTGCTCAAGCTAGCAAGAAATTTTTCTTGTGAATTACAACAATGTGAGTTCTGTTTGATAACCACAAACGAAGTAACCAATGGTTAGATCACAATGAAATACATATATAGCTTCTAAAATCGAGTCTTCGTCACACAAAGATCACGATGCTTGATTGATCGTCTAGCAAATAATTTATCCATTATTTTTTCTTGTAACTTAGTAACATAATCTAAACAGAGCCTTACCTCAAAAAAAAATAAAATCTATAAAAAGCGGAGTTTAAAGCAGCTATTTATGGTCAATAACAGCGTCTACTACTATTTTATGACAACTTGAGAGTTTGATTAGGAAGTTTCCTCTCACCCATCTCATCCGTCTAACTTTTCATCAACGAATTTTATCTTTTTTGAAATATGGACAAGTGTATGTAATTTTGATTTTTAAAAATTTTTTTAGCAATAAAAATTATATATTTTTCGTTGCTTATTATATATATATATATATATACGATAATTATTTTAAAAATAAATTTTTTACCCTGCAAAATCCGACATTCATGGGAATCTGTTTAATGTATCATTCGCATAAAAGTAAGTCGTGGATGTTTAATGGTTATAGCAGTACGACCAATTCCTTGGTTTTTTAATCTTGTATTTATAGAATTATAAACGTTGCAATAAGTAGTAGCACTATCTTATTGTAAAATACAATTCACTATCGATTTTCATTTGATAAAAGAGTAAGTTTGCTAGCATATTCAAACTGCCGAGTGTTAAAATCTGGCATTCGAACCGTATAAGAGAAAATGTTGTGGAAAGAGCAATAAATATTGATTACAGTTTCTAAAAGCCATTAATAATTAAATTGACGTGACTTCCGGCCACGCGAATCTCTAAAGTCATTACTGTAATTATGCCCGCCAATTTAAAATTCCACCTGCAAATTCCGCATTTGTGAAATAGAATTAATGTTTTTTACCTTTTTATACAACGCACACATTTTGACATGACGTTTCTGGTGTGCTTTAATAAGTTTCACAATGGGCATAGCAGCTATTTTCAAAAATCAATATTGCATATTGCGACGTTGACATTTTCACCTGGTTCTTGTTGGGTTTTCTATATCTGTATAGTTAACAAAATGGGTGTAACTCGCGGCAGCTGCAATCTGACCCCGAAAGCATCGTAGGAAGCAAGCGGTTCAACCGCACGAAGCAGGCCATTTCGCAAATTCTATATCGCTGGAGGGTCTATAAAGCCTCGAATCACTACTCAGCTCATTAGGGAGAAGATCGTAAGCAATTTTCTAGAAATTTCCCTACTGAATGCCACCACAATGCGCGTGAATTAATGCTTTTCCCAAATTTCCAATCGTCTACGGCTGTCTGTGTTTCTCGGGGACTCCATGGCAGATACTTCTTGTACAAGCCCTTTGCAAATGAGAAAACTTAGACAAGAGTGCAGCGGCCGAAGTGCAATAGGATTGGGTCGAACTAAAGTAAGTATACAACGTTTGGTAGTGATGGAGCGATCCAACGCCTCAAAAACACTTACGATGATACCAATTATCAGATTCCAATTGTCAGTGTGAGTGTCGTGGTATGGTACTGCCTCACCTCCAAGAGAATAACCTCCATAATACGCATTAAAGGCACGATGGACCGCTTCAAGAAGTTGCTTCTTTGGAAATGCCATACCCATTAACGGAAATTTACTTTTCAAGAAAATAATTATACGAAGTACAAGAGCAAGATGGTTTAGGAGTCGTTTGATCAGAAAATGGTGGACGATCTCGACTGATCCAGCTAATCCCCCGTCCTCAAAGTAATGTAAAATCAACTAAATAGAAGACGCCAAATGCAAAGGAGGAATTCTAGCAAACGAAAGCGAAATGGGAGGCTATAGACAAGCTTCATGATTGTCTCCCTAGTAAAGATTAGGCAATTGACGCTCAGAGTTTCACAACAAAATACAGGTTTATTAATTGTCGTTTGTTTACCATGAGGATATTTATTAATTTCTTATGGTTGTTAAATGTCACTGTTCCGTACTTGTAAAAACATTAACATGTTTTGTGTTTGTTTCCGGTAATAAGTTAGTGTTTCGTGTTATGAATGATATTTAGCCGTACTGTTTGTTCTTAACTATAACAAATTAATAAATATTGCGTACATATTTATTTGTTGTATAGTCTTTGAGCACACATGTAATCGGAGAAGATCAACTGCATTCTATAGCTTCACATCGCGTCAATAACATTCTTTATGTATTGAAAACAAAAATTTATTAAAAATATTGCCACAATATAGGAGCAGATTTAAAAGATGATCTCGATTATAAAGAATCGTCTCCGCTCATAATTCTTGTTCTACAATTAATAGTTAGAATCTATTTCACGACCAGAAAAAAATTAGAATTATCATTATAATCATCACCATTCGTCTGTATCTATCGGTTGTCTCATGTAGGTGTTTCTAAATATTCGCCATTGCTCTCTCTTTTGCGCTTCTTACAACTAATTATAATCAACTACTTTTTTATGTGGTTTATTTCTCTGATCACTAACATGTATATGCAACATAAAAAGACCCTATAGAATTCCTCTGTTTTCGGTCTCCATTGCATTATTATTTTAGTCCATCTAGTATCTTCTCTTCTTACGATATATCCAGACCACAACCATTTTAGTTTAATCGCTATTTAAATACTTTTGTCCCTTATCTTATTCCAATAGTTTTTTCGTTTTACTTGTTTTAGTATGTTCTCTATTTCATATATTTTAATTATAGGAATATCTTCTGAATTTACATTTGCTACTTTCTATGCTATGCCTTTGATGTTTGTGCGTAGTCTTGCTTTGTAGATTCCTTTGTAGAATTCTGCTCTTTTGAAAATTTTATTTTGTTTTATATTAATGCTTCTCTTAATGTACTTGTATTTTCTAATCTTTTTTCTTCTGTCACTGCTTTGTTTCCTCTTAATTTTTTATTGATTCTTCGCTTTTCACCTCATGTCACTTTTTTTAATTTTTCGTTCCTCTTCTTATTGTTCTTAAATTCTCAAAATATTGTTATTAAATGTATTTAAATGTTTTTAAAATGTTTTCTTCCATAAATCTCTTTGTGTTATTGATAATCTTGACGTCTTTGCTTTTCCTGTCTCCTATTATCTTAGACGCGGTTTATTTGATTGCTTTTACCGTTTTGTTTCGTTCTTATAGATTCGTTTTGTCTTTTATTGATACTTACACTAATTTTTACTTAATATACTTTATATTTTTTTTTGCTAGTTGTTACATGGTTTCTTTCTATCCTGCAATTAGTTTTTGTATATATTTTCATTTTTGGTATTGATGACTGCTATACTTTTCACTAACCTGTGGTTGTTTTTGTATTTGTTTTATTTAGTGCTTGCAGATCTTTAACTACATGTTTGTGTAGTGTTATTATATATAATTTATTTCTTTATTTTGTTGCTCTACATTTTTATCGTCGTAGCCTTTGATAGACGCATAAACCTGCATTATTTTAAGCGTACGTGTTGTCGATATCTGTATCATTATATATATTAAGCGCTACGTGATAATTTTAAAGTGCGTTATAATTTTACTTATTCTTTTACTTATTAGGAAATCTACTCCACATTGACTCTCCTATTCTTATCCTTTATAAATCAGTACGTGTCCCGATTTAAACCTTAAACATAGTTTGTCCTTTTGTCTTACTTTACTTATTCCAATTTAATGTTGTTTAGCTTTTCTTATAATTTCTTTAACCCGTCGCCTGTTATCAGTATTTGAATGTTGTATATGCACATAAATAACGTTTTCTTCTCATTTCGGCAGTCTGATTTAACCCAGAGATTCTTAGCATTCTGTATCATTTTACTATTTCACCCACTGCCTTGGGTAGCAGCTTAAAGATTGCTGAGGACCGAGACTCTAAGATATCATGCTGAACAAACGTATATGCATGTTTCACCTTCTGCTAGAATTAAATTCAACCACTCTACTAGGGCAAAATACTCGTGTTGCTAGTTTTGGTCAATCCACAGCATTTTTATTTCGTCAATTCCCACCATATCTGATAGGCTTTGTCTTATCCACCACTAGGAGAAGCTGCCGATGGAGGATTGGCAACTCCACGCGGAAATAATATGGTAGTTGTTAGGAATTAAGGTATAAATAACAATTCATTTACTTACTTTAACATATTTTTTAATTACTTGATGATGGCTTAGTAGACTTCTAAAATGTATATCAAACTGTAATAATAATTGCTTGTAGCCAAATGTGTAAAGTGAATCGGGTATTGATACATATTTTTTATAATTATATCATTTTTTATTCTTTTGAACAAATCGCCTTTAAGAATGCTTTGAAATCACTGTTGTAATCTGATTTAAAATGTTCAACAATGGTAACAAAAAATAAATTTCCTATAAATATTATACTGTGTACTGCATAAACCTAGATATGATTATTTTTAAAATATGCTACTGTAGCCTTTAGTTTTATATCTCCTAAACCTCAAAAACACCCCACGTTTAAAACTAATTTCTGATTACATTTCTGTCAAAATGAAATAGCCCATGTCACAAGAATAGTATTAATTTAAAAAAAAAACTTATTGTTTTATTGATATTTGATATCAAAAGTGAACTAGAGCAAAATAACAAACAAAAAACACCTCCATTAATTATAATACATCAAAAAACTACTAAAAGTGACAAAAACACAATTAATACTAAATATTTAAACGACGTAAGTGTTATAATAGCATCAAAGTGGAACATCACACTACAAAAAAAAGTATTAGACTAGATTATGATTATACTCAAATATAGTAAACATTTATATATCCAAAGTAATGGAGGACATAATTTTATTGTTTCTAAAAACTTATAAACTCAACCTGTCCAAAGACTTCTATAAAGAAGCAAACATCCCAACAACTGTTAAACTCTGATAAATATTGGAAAGGAACCTAAAGGCGATGTACTTGTAATACCACCAGCATGTACAACAAAGCATCAATTCTTGGATCGTTATAGATTTCGGCAAGCAAAAATTATAGTGAAGAAGATTTATTATTATGCTGCTACTAATTAGGCCGATGTGCAAATGGATATGAAGCATAGGCTAAATCTTATTCGAATACAAAGTTAGATCTATAAACATAACGTGGAGTTTCCTTTCCTTTGCCAGATTCTTTTCTGTATCTGTACAAGATCTTCCTGGCCTGAAGCCACTTTCTTCCTACTGACAATGTTATGCTTATTCCTCTATAGTTCCCACATTCTTTCCTACGTTCTTTCTTGTAAATCTAATATATATGAGAAATTTTCCAATCTGTTAGTATGTTTTCCTCTTTAGGCATTTATTAAATATATATGCAGATTATTTATGATGCTCTTGTGGCATGTTTTAGCAACTCGATGGGCAGATCGCTTGATCCTGTTGCTTTATTATTTTCCATATTTTGTAGAATTTTCTTCAGTTTCTCTACTGTTACCCACTTTATTTCACCCTCCTGTACTTCAACTGCATCTAGGTGCGTGTCTAAATATTCTATTCTATTCTATTTTAGTAGGTCATTATAGTCTTTTCATTACTCTATTTGTATTTGGTTAATTTTGTTTGTTTTGTTTGAATTTGTCTGTAAGCTATTTATGATTTTCCGTGCTTCCCTCGACCTAGATCCTTCTATCAATAAGTTTATTCGTTCACATTTTTTGTTTTATATCTTTTCTACTTTTTAACTATATATTTGTATCGGTTATATTGTTACGATTTTCTTCCTTTGTGACCAAGTACCTAAGATATAACTTTTTCTTTTCTTCTATTAACTCGATTAGTTTATCTGTCCACCAGAAGTTTTTTCAGCTTTTTCTTTTGTTCTAAGGACGCCCGTTGCTGCTTTATGTACTTTTTCTTTTAATTGCTCAAACATTTCTTCTGGCTTCGTCGTTATGCCTTATTTTGTAGAGAAAGTTAGTGGATCTATTCTTAAAGCTGCCTAAATTACATGCTTTAGTTTGCTCTGTCTTTCCTTTCTGTTTGTCTTCTACTCTTTGTTTGCTATAGTTCATTTCTATATTAACTTCAACAGTAGATGGTCTGACTCACATTCCGCTCCTCTCCAAACTTTCACGTCCAATACTCTTATACAGAAGTTTTGTTTTACTGCAATGTAGTTCAATATAGATCTCAAGTTGTTTGTTTTTGGAATCCACGTGTATTTATTAATCATCGTGTTAAAAAAATTTATTCAGGAGTTTTAATATGTTGTTCACAGAGTTCCTGCCATTTTGTTTCGTTTTTGTTGATCACTTACTCTCCATATCGTCCAATTGTTTTACTGTCAAAGGCGTTACCTACCTTTCCGTTCAAATCTTTTAATATGATCATTTCTTGTTTGGATTTGTTTTCGTTAATTCTCCTGAGAGTTTGTTGAAGAATTCGTTCTTTATTTTTGTATCTGAGTCATGGGTGGGTGCGTATATTTCGATAAGTTTCATGCCTCTTCTTTTTATTTTTAAATCAAGTGTTAAAATTCTTTTGTCTATTGGGTTTTAGTTTACTATATTCTTTTACCATTTTTTTCTTATTGCCACAACTACCACCGCAAAAGTATATGTGCACCTACGTGTACTTGTTTTCTTGCTTTTTATTTTTCGATTCACTTAGTACTGCACTATCAATACTATGTGTGATAAAAATTTTATCATTCTTTGTGCTTATCTTGTCCTTATTCCGAGGGTTAAACTTGTTAAAATTTTTAGCAATTTTTTAAGATTTTACAAGTAATGGGTCCCAATCCTCAACCTGGAGGACCTGGTAATTTTTTCTCAGGGTTTTCTTCACTTAGATTAGCTATCTTCTATTGGATTCACGAGACTAATCTTTCCGCTGATAGTTCTTCCACACTCATGTAATGTATTATTCTGTTGACCGGTTTTTATCCTTTAACCCTAGGAAGGGGCCGTTACTGGGTGCTATCAGCCGGAGCCAGCTGAACACAGGTTTTTTAACTTTCTCATTCAGGCTTCGGGCCGGCTAAGGCGGAGTTACAAAAATACAGCTAATTTACAACTACAAGGTTGAAATTGAAGTAAAAAATATGAGTTATACAAATACAATTTCTATAAAGTCTTAAATATTCAGAACAATTATTTGAACCTTATAAAAATATTTAATTAAAAGCATATTTAATTATTAAACCAAAAATAAACAAACTATAGTGACTCATATTTAAAATTTTTGATGAGAATAACATAGATGAAAACAAGAGAGTAGATAATGCGAAAACGGAACACCTGATGTTGTAGGAAAGTCAAGAAAACTCAAATAAATCTGTTCAAGGTACGTAGCCAAAGGAAAGCCATATAGATGTCGCCCAGAGAATGTTGATGTTTGAGATAGGTAATTATCCTTAAATTAACAAAAGATTTAAGCTGAATGCAGTCAGGGCAAAACCATAATCGATAAAAAGAGGAGAAAGAAGAATATATCATACAGTTTTTCTCTTTACTTGAGCGTTTCCACTAATAATACTCTATAGTAAATTTACAGACAATCATAAATAACTTTAAAAAATATATTGTTGGCATTCTTAATATTTTATTACTTCATTTTATTTAAAATGTATATTATTTATGCATTATGTTTAGTAAAGGTATTTATTATTTGAATTGAAATGGTGCTAGTAGGTACAGAAGTTTAAATATGTTAGTTCTTAGTATTTATATGCACCATATTAGTTTTACTATTTTGTTTGTTTGGTCTTTTAACATTATTACATTAGTAATCACTTATCTCAACCGTCCGCCGCTATCAAATTTCGAATAAATTGAAAACCGCTTTCATACTTGAGCAAAGTTTTTGATTTTGAAATCACCGAGTGATGTTTAAATAACATTAACATGTTGTTCAATTAAATGATAAATATTTTAAAATATCATTTATTTTGAATATATAGTTTTCTATGGTATATCATATAGCAATATTGAAAAGTTTTTGTTTTATTTTGTTATCCAAAACAGAGTTCCCTACTATAAATATTAATTGAAATAGTAATGCCCGGAAATGTATAGGAACTGTTTGTTATCGTAGGCAAGACGAATTAGGAAGAGTTATTGTACTGAAGGAGTGATTTGCATATAAATGGTATTTGTAATGAAATTTCGTACAGCAAAGCCCTTCTATTATTATGTGGTTTTACAGGGTCCATACAAATTGTGAGAATTCAATGTAAACTTTATATCTAGATAATTTAACAAATATTTGATATTGTTGTTGTAGTATGAATGCGCTTTGCAATGAAATACAAATTAAATTTGTTTGCTTAGAATTTTCTACTTTATATCAAATATTACCTGTTTAATTTACCTACTTAAATTTTATTTTTTATAATTGTTTCTGTTTATTTTTTATTTGTCATTGTACAAAAAAATTAAGATTATTTAAGTTTTATTTAAAAATGTTTTGTCTATCGGATTTATAATGGCACTTTGAGAATATTTTTTTAAATATAATTTTATAGATTCTATTAATGCGTTTTTAGAGTTAATTTGTAAACCACAATCTTTACCTTGCTTATGTTTAAAATCATATCAGGCGCATTTCAATATTGTATTTATAGCTATTGTTGCGAGAATTCCTGACATGTATAATAAAGTACAAGTCTACTTTGTTGGAGAACTACCGACTAAGTTAAGGAGGTCTTGTAATACCTCTTATTCATTCTTGTTGCTTCTACTACACGCTGCTGTTACAAGCACTGTCAACGGAAGCGGAATTAATTCTTTACTGTATTCATGCCTTATTTGACGGCATATTAAGTAGAATAAGGAGTTATAAACATACAAGTATACTAATAAATTTGAAAATGTAGCGGTTTACTTTTTAATTCACTTAAATGAATTTATTAGTACGCACAAATAATTATACGTGAATTAATCAAATAGAAAAATAATTATTTTTTAAAAATTTATTGAAGCATCATAAAAATAAAAACATACAAACGTATTTTACTACATAGTATACTGGCTTAAAACACATTATACTAACGGATAAGAAGCTTTCTAATCCGTTATCGTAAAGCGAGGTCGTTGTGACATTGTGCACGAACGCTTATAGCAACCTTATCGTTAATACACTGTTCCCTCAGTGCCTTTTGATGTGATAAAAGCATATGATAATTGTAAGGCAGAACTACGTATCGGATTAAAAATCTGCTTCTTTTCCTATAAGTTTTGTTGTGTCGAAAAAGTAGTACAGTGTGTGTAGTACGTAGTTATTACAGTACGACCTATGTGGATGCGCAAAACTCTTTTCAAATTAAAAATACATTTACTATTCCAATTAAAGATTGAGTTTAGGGTATAACACTGTACGCAAGTCTCACCACCAGTAAAATTTTCTTCAGTGTGGTAACCTCTCAATAGTTAATTCGAAACGGTATCGTTTCGGCGAGAAAATGAGGAATTTATCTTGTAAGATCGTAACAATGATTGCTTGGATACATTTGTAGCTTATTTTGATCTCAGAAGCAATTTAAAAACTGTTAGTCGGCCGTGAACTTTTTTCGGTCATTCTGGTCCTTGAGCGAAATTGGCGACCTTCATTTTTAACTGCTCTTTGCCTTCTCAATAATTATTTATGCTACGGGTATATCTGAATCTTCTTAAGGGTGTTGTTTTCGAACTGCGTTCCAAGTCTTTTCATGATTTTGGACGGTTTTACGCCCTCTATTGTGAGAAACTTGATCAAAATCCGTTTCGTAACGGTCGAGGGTACCACTTGCTCTGACATCTTGATTCTTACCGCAACGCTTAAAAGCCGCACTCCTACTCGTTCACCTCACAAAAAAATTTAAAAATGAAATTCCGATTTATTTTTGATTTTTACAAATATTTTACAATAGAAACTAATTTAAACTGATATAATTAGGTTTTATTAGTGCTTTTGTGAATATTTTAGCCCAGCGGGGTTGGTAGATCCCCAACTGGGCGCCTCCCCAGGTGGCGGATAGGGGAACGCCCGTCAGATATGGCGGGTACCGGGGAAATAAAATACCCGGGGCGGACCAAAACTAGCAGTAGCGTCTGACTCAGATTGAGCGGCTACAAATAGGGCACTCTTTTGCCCTGGGATCGAGAACGGTCCTAAAGGCGGAAGAACTACGAGGGTGGTCAACGGCATAAGGATACAGAAGGCAACGGGAAACCACTGTATTAAAGGCCCATTTGGGCATCCCTAGTAAAATCAATATGGCTGAATTCAGAGCAAAATGTTCCGGAGTCTCTAGTTCCCCGTTCGGATCTCCGGGGGGAACGGTTTTGAATAAAGCTGCAAGAAAGAGATGAAGATAGCTACATGGAATATTCAATCTATATATGAAGCAGGAAAAATCCACAACGTGCTTCAAGAAATGGAACGTCTTAAGGTTAACATAATGGGACTGAGTGAAACCAGGTGGCCAAATTCAGGGGAAATGCAAATTAACAAAGCAAAGATATACTACTCAGGTGACAACGACCCATACCATTGGAATGGAGTAGCAATAGTAGTAGACAAATCCCTGTGTAAATCAGTAATTAGCTTCATGCCTGTCTCAGATAGAGTAATCATGTTAAGAACTCAAACACTCCAAGGAATAATGAATATAATACAGGTATATGCCCCTACGGCAGATAAGGATGAGGAACAAGTAGAACAATTTTATAACGACGTTCAGCAAGCTATAAATATCACAAAAAACAGAGAAATCACGATTGTCATGGGGGATTTCAACTCAAAAATAGGAAAAGGAGAAGTGGAGGATATCATAGGTAATTACGGACTGGGACTAAGAAATGAGAGGAGATAGACTGGAACAGTTCTGCCAAGAACAGGAAATGATAATCTCAAATACGTTCTTTAAATTGCCAGAAAGAAGGCTATATACGTGGAGAGCACCAGCAGATAATAACAACAACATAGTCCGAAACCAAATAGACTATGTATTGATAAATAAACGATATCGCAATTCCATCAAGTCGGCCAAAACATATCCAGACGCAGATGCAGCAACTGACCACAATCCGGTGATAATAAAAATCGAAACACGATTAAAAAAACTTACATCACAACAGAACAAAAACAACTACAGATATCACAATTAAAAGACCAAGCAACAAAAGATCAATTAGCGGTAAAATTAATAAAGAACTAGAAGAAAAATAGATAGAAACTTGAAGGAGACCCAAATAACAAATGGGAAGCATTTAAAAAGCAATAATGACCCCAAGTAGAGAAATATTAGGAGAATCAAAGGTAAATAACACAAATAAAATATGGATGACAGATGAGATACTGGAACTGATGGAAAACAGAAGACAACATAAGAATAGAGACAATGAAATGTATAAAACCTTACATAAAGAAATAAGAAGGAAGATTAGAGAAGCTAAGGAGAAATGGTACACAAATAAATGTGCAGAAATAGAAGAACTGCAAGCAAGACATGATGATTTCAACTTGCACAAGAAAATAAAGGAAATGGCGGGAATAAGAAAATCAAATAAAAATAATATCCTCTTGGACAGAAATGGTAAAATAATACCCGACATCAAAGGTAAATTAGAAAGATGGAAAGAGTATATCCAGGAATTATTCGAAGATGAAAGACAACAAGAAGCAATAGAAGAAAATACAGAACGAGACAGTGGACCATATATAACAGAAGAAGATAATACATGCAATAAAGTTGGCAAAATGCAATAAAGCTCCGGGTCCTGATGAAATTCCAGCTGAAATAATAAAATTAATCACGGAAGAACAAATAGGCGTGTTGGTGGATTTATATAATACAGTATATAATACAGGAATAATCCCTACAGAATGGCTCAGATCGACATTCATCGCTTTACTCAAAAAAGCCAACGCAAGAGAATGTAATGATCATAGGACAATTAGTTTAATAAGTCACACTCTTAAAATATTTCTGAAAATATTGCATAAAAGAATTTTCAGAAAGCTAGAACAAGACTTTAGTGAAACCCAATTTGGTTTCAGGAAAGCAATGGGCACAAGAGAAGCCCTGTTCGCAGTGAATGTGTTAACTCAGAGATGTATGGATATCAATCAACCAATATATGTCTGCTTCCTCGATTACAACAAAGCATTTGACAAAGTCCGCCATAACTACCTCATTCGACTACTTAAAGATAAAAATATAGATATGAAAGATATTAGAATAATAACTCAGTTATATTTCAACCAGATTGCTAATGTAAAAGTTGATAATGAGTTAACTGAAGAAGTACAGATACAAAGAGGAGTAAGGCAGGGATGTGTGCTTTCGCCTTTACTCTTCAACGTATATTCTGAGGAAATAATCAAGAACGCACTGGAAGAGGTATCAATTGGGATTAAAGTTAACGGGAAATATATAAACAATATTAGATATGCAGATGACACTATACTCATGGCAGAGTCATTAGAAGATTTACAAAGGATATTAGATCTAGTAGTCGAAAGTAGTGAAGAAAAGGGTCTGTCACTAAATATCAAAAGACTAAATTTATGACAATCACAAAATCACAACAACGACAAGAAAATATATGGATTAGAGGAGAACAAGTGGAGAAGGTACAAAAATACAAATACCTGGGAACTATTGTCAACGAGAACAATGAATACCAGGACCATATTTAATAAAATGAGAAATATACTATGCAACAGAGACTTATGTCTACAGCTAAGAATCAGAATGTTGAGATGCTACGTGTTTTCAGTAGCATTTTATGGAATGGAGGCTTGGACGATGAAGAAAAACATCAGTGATCGACTGGAAGCATTCGAGATGTGGACCTATCGAAAAATGTTGAAAATCAGCTGGGCGGACAGAGTGACGAATGGTGAGGTACTCAGAAGAATGGGAAGGGAAAAATAAGTATTGAATACAGTTAAGATACGGAAATTACAGTATCTAGGGCATGTGATGCGGAGAGAAAGATATGAAATCCTACAAAATATCATGCAAGGGAAGATACAGGGTAATAGGAATAGAGGAAGAAGACGCATCTCCTGGTTGAGTAACCTGAGACAATGGTACAATTGCAGTTCTATTGAATTGTTCAGAGCAGCAACGTCGAGAATACAAACAGCCATAATGATAGCCAATCTTCTAAGAGGAGACGGCACTTAAGAAGAAGAAGAAGAATATTTTAGTCAAAATTGTATTTTCGGTATATTGTGATATGCTAGCTCAAAGTATGGGCAATTTACTATTCCTTTTAATTACAACATTAATAACTTTTGTATTTTAAATAAAAATTTTGCTTTCCATTGAGTATCATATTTTTTAAATTTCAGATTTGTTCAATTTGTTGATATTGTTTTAGTTTTAACTACATGTTGTAAGTGCAACCCTTTTATAAGCCGCATAATAATGACGCAAAATATATGTACGGTCTTCACAACCAACACCCAAATATTTGTGTTTATTCACGCAGCAAAAAACCACTGCCCCAATGAATTCCAAGGAGTTTATGAAATACCACGTGAAGACTTCTAACGGACCTATATAAGTCAAACGAACCGGAAAATATCCAGCCAAATATATGAGCACTTTCTGGCCGTACGGAATTGTTGTAACAGTGTTCTCTAAAAAGAAAGAGGAGCCCGTACACCTTTTCACAAAAAATTGCACAAAAAACATTAAGTTTAGGAGAGTCTCTTTCATACTGTACAATTTAATGTGGCTGCTCCGTACTCCATATTCTAACATTATGTAGGTTTTCCCTACTAATCAAATAAAAAGTGCCCTTGTCAGAAAACACTAACCGTGTTAAAGAATTGTCATTTTTTGCCACCTTGTCGAGGATGAATTTATACTAATTCCACACGTCGTTTATCACTTGCATAAAGAGCTTGTATTAACTGAATCCTGTACGGTTTCATGATTAAACGTCGCTGCAATACACTCCAAACAGACGTCGAGGAAATGTTTAGTTCTCTTTTGGCACGGCCAGTAAATTTTTGGAAAATACTTGCAAAACTTTGCTGAATGCACTGTATATCTTCGTCTGACACACGAGGATGACCACTGAATTTCTTTTTACACAAACAACCCGTGCCTTGCAATTGTCTATTCCATCACCTAACGCTACGAACGGTAAAAGGTTCAACACCATACTGTCCCCGAAAATCACACTAAACAGTTGTTACGAACTCACAATTCGCAAAGCGTACAACACAAAATGATTTTTGTTGTTCAGTCGCGAATTTGATAATCAATGAAGTAGCAGATGAATGAAGCTCGCTGGTGTTACCTATCGACAATAGCGTAAAACTTGAGAATTGTTTCTAACAATACTAGAAAATCCAGCCAGCTACGCTTGGCTACTATAGCGAATGCAAAGGTTACGAACTTTCTGTAGCAGTCGTTACTCTGTCTCACTCTGATGCATTGGCGTAATGAGCGTAATGTTGACGTTACGAAATATACAGCAAGGATCGTTCGTGTATTTCCGCATGGTCCCGAACGCGTTACTCTGGCAACCAATGCTTCTCACACCTCCGCATTGTGCTTTAACAACAATATATTGTTCGATCAAAATGGATTAAAAGCTGAATAGTTATGATTTTTTCTAAATCGAATGATTCTTTTGGAGTACTCTGTAGAACAGCATGTTTTCTGTAAATTCCGAAAGAGCCACCAGAGCTTGATTAATGTTTATAAACTAAATTTGTAATTTTTGCACCAGTTAAAATCACGCTTTTAGGAAAACTACAATTTATTAAGATGCAAGCTAACGCAAGACATCTTTTATGCACAGTAGAAGCATAGCTTACTCCGCTCATTTCGAACATCGTTATTATCACACCAAGGGTGTCTGCCTCGCAAAGCCTATAAACTTTTAATAAACTCTCGAACATCTGGCCAATGAAATGACGTACTATACCCAATAATAGAAAATCGATGGCTGTTACATTCCAAAGTCGAAAGCAGATTGTATATCCACTAGCAGTAACGCGAAAAAATCAATTTTAGTTAAATCAAAAGAAAATTAATCTGAAAGATCTGGTAATCTTGTTTATATATTATATATTAAAGTATATTTCTGCCAAGCAAAAATTATAGAGTGAATAAAAAATAAGGCACTACAAATCACTTTTGTCAATAATTTATATATCAAATATTCTCTAAACAAATTTTAAGCAACCTTATTAATCATAGTGTTTTTGCATTTTTTTAATACATAAATAAATTGTTCCCACCCAGTATCTGTATATCAAGATCAAAAAATGTTTATTGCGCTCATTTTCAAAAACTCAGGTCAAAGTTGACATTTAGAAAATCTGCGCGAAAACGTGATGACATGTTATGATGACTAGAGAACGGATTCTGTGCTAAATGCATATTGCCTGCCTATTTTGCATATTTGCGCAATTTACCCAATTTTTACATTCTTTAAAAAAACTTGCACATTATGTTCTTATTTGACAGAATTTGCGTCGAAATAATTAAATTTTCCTTAAATTTCTTAATTCGTCTGAAAATGTGGTTTTGTTTGCGCTCCTTTCCAGTTTAAAAAGCCAGAATATTCCACGTAATGCATTAGCAATTAGGAATTTCCAGCTAGTTTCTCCACAGACGCTGCGGGAGTTGATGTTTGTAAAATTGTTTCATCAAAAATCAGTGACCATTAGTCGCTCAATGCGAACGTTTAGTTCTTCCGCAAAAGTATGTTTGTTTGTGAGAAGTGGAATATGCCGAAGAACAATTCGAGCCTGGTTTGAATTTTTTCAAATAAAATTTTGCGTTGGGTTTTCGTACAAAGATATAACTAACTAAAATTAATAATAATATTTACGCTGCTGAAAACAGATTATAAAAAACAAATTAATGGATATACCTTCAGTCAGTTTACCATATGTTTTTTTCCAAGGCCCTTTCGGGCACTAATAGAACACAGGGTATGTTTGGTGCTCATCTCTAAACCCGTGTCCCATCTCTACGGTAACCTTTACTGTCCGCCAACCTACCCTCGTCGCAACAAAACGGGATTTTTACCGCCGCTCGGCATTCCGATGTGAGCCCCCGTGAGCGACGGAGCAGACCCAGCCGACCAGGTGCTCTAGTGCGCTGTGCTTGCTCGCTATCGTTTCCTATTGTAAGTTCCGCCTCGTCCGTGGTGCCCCAAGATTGAAGCCGCCGGCCAGCCGACCCAGGTGCTCTATTGCGCTGTGCTGGCACAATGTCGTTGCCTATTGTACGTTCCGCCCCGTCCGTGGTGCCCACCATATTTGCAGTTATTCAAGTATAGTTGTATTGTTTTTTCTCAGTTTCGTTGTTTGCTTAATTGTTACTCTGTAGTTAATTTCAGTTTTGACAATATATAGTTTACACAGCTCCGCTTTGTTTTATTTCCTGTTTTGCTTATAGAGTCACTTAACTGCGCTAAATTATCAAACATGGTAATTAAAAACAAATGTAGTTACTTAAAATTAATTTTAATTACAGCTAGGATACACGTACTTTTTGCACAAATGATATTCTATACTCGTCAATATTGAGCGTGCTTAAAGTTAAATCGCCGCTACACCCTATTGTATTTACCAAGCGAAAGACGGTTATAATAAACGGCATCAACTTTTTCTAAATGACTTTTTAATTGATTTCCAGAAGTTGTTCCATTGAAAGATTAGGGTGGTTTTTTATAACATTATGAGATGGCTTTTTTACAGATAGCTTTTTGTACTTTTAGAACATGTAGAGCTATATGTAATATATGGTTTGTTAAGAGCATGAAGCATCTAAAATTTGACGGAGTATCTTAGAGTGGCATCTTTAAATGATTTCAATATTTGATTTAGAGGCACAACCCTATAATTCCCGTCCGTATGCTCAGATGGGTTGGATGATTAATTTATAGATTAGGATTTTATTTTTCCTAGATATCTATGATTCTCTTTCTATTAGCCGTAGCTCCCTTATCTTGGTTTCTATCTGTTTTCTCTTTTTGTGGTGTTGTTTCCAATTCAGTTTAGTGTCTAACTCTAAGTTTACAATTTGTGTTTGTTGTATTTATACGTTGTTTATTGTGACACCTGGGCATTTCCTTTTGAGGATGAATGTAATATAAGCAGATTTGTTCTCATTCACTTTTATTTTCTAATTTTTCAGTTACTATTATAGATTGTTTGGAATATTTTGTATAATGTTTGAGGCTATTTGAGGATTTTCATGGCAGAAGAGAATAGCCGTCTTATGGGCAAATGTTTCGGTTACCGGAATTTGATACATCAGTAGAATTAACGTGTACAAAACATACAGCAGTGGACCAAAGACACTGCCTTGTGGCAATCCTAAACTGATTAGAAAATAGACGCATTCATTTATCTTAGTTTGAAAAATTTTCTCTTAGAATAAGATTGCATATATGGAATATTATGGCACTCATCCTTTTTTTGTATAATTTCCTTGGATTAGTTTGTGATAATATTCACATCCTTTTTAATTGGATGGTTGGTCTCCCTTGCACAATTCACAAATGGCTGACGTTTCCTTGAATTTTTTACATCTTACGATTCTGAGCAACCCTTCACATTTCAAGCACACGTATGGTCTATTACAATAAGGTGATCTTCTTTCAATTGGTAGCTGTGACAAATAATATTTTTTCCTTTAAGTATCTAATTAATTTTTGGGTAATATCCTGTAATAGTTAATTTTGATAATGTGATTAGCTAAACTCCTAGAATTCATCTACTGTTCATCTCTTAGGCAGTTTTGTACTTACACACAAGTTTTAAATAGTCTGTTACTATATATATATATATATATATCTAGGGGGAGGTTTGTTGGTTTTTCCCATGAAATCTGTGTATTAATGTTTATTTTCATCTGTTAGTGTGCTAAACTTATTATTGGTTGTTATTTGATTGGTTATATAATTATTTACAAATCTTCTTTTGTTTTGTACTTTTTACCTGTTTCCAAAGAATATTGTTACTTTCCTGTGTATTGTCTGGATTATCTTCTAGTCTATGACATTCTTATTATTTGTTGAGGACAGTATCCCTATTATGGTGGATTGGTGGTCATAAAAGGCAGTAATTAACATTGTGTTTTGCTGCGTAGGTATTTAAGAAACCACTTGATATGCTGGTTGCTGAGGTACCACAACATTATAGCTTATTTGTTGCAGTTCTATGGTTTTTCGAACATGTATCATTTGTGAAAAATTATTTGGACATGTCACCGGCGTAATGACAGGAAAGGATTACATATACATATTTTGTCATTGTAAGTTTATTGTGTTTTTATATTTGGTTAATCACTTTAAGTTATTTTGTATATCTTATTCATTATACACGTTTATTATCAATATATATATATATATATATGTTTTCGTTATAAGTTACATTAAATTAAATGGCATGTTAAGTAAATAAGTAAATAAATGATGGCTGTATTGGTTAAACGACATCGCATAGAATTTGAACTTTACAACTATCAGAGCGATGACCCGAACATCTTTACGATACGAAAGCCAAATGGGAAGCAGGAATAACAAGTAATCATATATCTTCAACAGAAAATAAAAATACATGACAAATTAAAACATTTAGAAAAAGAAGGTAAACTAACTCCTGTCTGAAATCAAATAATTCTCTCTAACATCTACAACAGATATGATTCTTTGTTTCAATCCGAGGCAAAGATAATAGTAATAATCTAGTAAATAAAATCGTATGACAAACAAAAATATCTAAATTATCACCCATCTTTAAACATAGTGTATTTTATAGTGAGAAAATGTCATACAATTTATCAAAAGTTGTACCAATAGAACAGTTCAATCAAAATTAACGTTCATGCTGTAGATGCCTACCGAAAATTACATAAATATAAAGTGGTTCAAATATGACCAGGACTGATTCGTGTGTAACCAAGCCGCGCTGCGCAGCAGCTATGCGACATTGAGATAATGTAGCCACAACTTTCACCCTCCTTCCTGCTTGGGTTAGAACCTGTTCAATTCAGTTGTTAGAGTGATAAGCGAACAGAAAGCACCGCGGAGCGTAGATCAACCCATTGTAATAAAATGAAAAAAACGTCCCGTTTGACATAAAATTTTTTCGAATTTAGTTTTGAATTCACCGTAAAATTTCCAATAATAATCACGATTAAAATCGTAATGTCGAACATAATATCTCAGTGTACGCGTTGTCAGTAATATAGACGTCAGTATAAAGCCATATTTTTCTGTTAAATGTGTAGGGAAGAATAATTAATTATTTTAGGTTAATTGGATTACTAAAGAATTTTATTAAATAGTAATTATAATAATCATTACAGAGTAAAGTATTTAATTATTTGCGTCTGGCACTAAAATACACATTTCTGAAAAGTAAATCTGAGCGACATCTCACCGCAATGTCAGTAACTGACGAATATCGACCAAGCAAATCTGTCTTGAAAATAAAACGTTCAGTAGAATAACTTCAACTATAGTAGTGTGTAAAAATATGAAATAGCTTTTAAGACACGCATGCCTTAAAAAACCAAAAAAAAATTAGAGCAACAACAGGTCAGATGCACGTGCATAATAGGATAAAGGAATGAATAACTTTTGAGTTTCGCATGGTTTCAGCGTTTCTAATTTAACTCGCACACGAAAATTGCATGTTAAATTTAATTCACACACATTCACGTAGATTCACACAGCTTCGCTCTGACTTACCTATAAATCATATCAAAAAACGTTAAACATTGTTTCATTTCGAGTGGCAATTAATTTTATAAGGGTTTGTTTTTATAATGCTAACATGTTACTTTCTAAGTGGTGACAATTTATTAGTAACAGTAATGCATAGTGCAGTCTCAAGATTGGACTATTCCACTCACAATACAATTTCTATATTAAAAAGGCTTCTAAAAAGTAGGACACACACTTTTGCATTTTTCTGGAATGTAATTATTAAGAAAAAAAAATTAAAAGAAGTTTTCCACCTAAAGTGACTAACAGGATAAAAAGTTATATGCTCTATAAGTGGAAAAATAAAAATATAGGCAAACAGCTGCAGTCAACAATACACAGTTTCATCTTAATATGTAACTAGTAAAGTTCCAATTATAAAATTGAATTAAATAAATAATACTGGCTTTTTTTCGTTTAACTGATGCCAAATTATTTAATTATCTATGAATTTTAGAAGCTCCTATTTTTATTTTTATTTGTTGTAGAATAGTCTATTGTGTGATTTAATATATGATACAGGGGTGAGAAAAGTTGGCTTAAGATGCTTAAATTTGTGCCTGTGTTATAATCACTTAGAAAAGGTTTATTCTTAATTTTTGATGAAACTTGTATATTTAACATATTTTATACGTGGGTTTCTCGATAACTGTTGCGAATTGACAACTCTGTGTGTGCTAGGTACAATCAATCTGACGATTGCATCATACAGTTTTTCCATTTTTGACAGCAGAACCTTTTTGTCATATAGACACTATTTGTTGTTTCATTAAGTTGAAAATTTCCTCTCGGTCAAAAAATGGAATTAACTGGTAAACATTTTTATACAATGATTTTTTACGATTGTCAACGTGAATTAACTCAACTTTTCTTCGACTTTTGGTGATGAAGCCTCACACATAGCTCATGTATATCGTTAATTCAGTAAATTTAATCATAATCATAGTTCACTGACGGATGAATTTAAAAGAGGCCGTCTAAAATCGGCTATGGTGCCAGCAAATATCAATGCCGTGCACAAATTGATAAAGCAAAATCGTCATGTGACTCATCGTGAAATTTAGGCATCGTTAGGCATTAGTATGGCTAGCATACATTTGATATTGCATGAACACATAATCGTGAAAAACTGTGTACGCATTCGTACCGCATTTTTTTTTTCAACTAAATTTACAATCTGTTTCTATAAAACAATAAGTAAATGTTATGACAAGACTTACATTCTAAATAAATATAATCTAAGGTTGACATGGTAAGGATAATCCACTGATAATCCTCTTGCTTGTAGAAATTAGCCAAAAGATAGGTAATTCGTATAACAAACCAACAAGAACATTACAAACACAACGCGTGAAGTATTTAGTAGAGCGACAGTACTTAATTAAATCTATTTTCTAAATCCGATGGTTTAAAGCGTTTTAGTCTTCGTATTTCATCACTATCGTCCAATAGTTCGTTGGCTACGTCGTTAGGGTGTACCTCCAATCGATCACGATATTTAATATATTTTTGTTTAATTTCTTCCCGCACTGTTTTAATTTTAAAATCACTGTGTAACACAAAATTAGGCACATAGTAGGGAGCGTCAGCTATAGTTCTGAGCGTTTTATTTTGGAATCGCTGCAAGATCTCGATATTGGAGATACTAGCAGTACCCCATAGTTGCAAGCCGTAAGTCCATATAGGTTTTAGAATAGACTTGTAGAGTAATAACTTGTTCTCGAGCGTAAGTTGGGATTGTCTACCTATCAGCCAGTACATTTGACGAAATTTGAGGCCCAGTTGTTTCCTTTTAGTAAATATGTGTTTACGCCACGTGAGTCGTCGGTCTAGATGGATTCCTAGGTATTTAACGTCTAGGGTTTGCGGAATTTCAATATTATTTAAGGTTACTGCTGGGCAAGTGCTTCTATTGGTAGTAAATGTGACGTGTGAGGATTTAGATTCATTAATTTGGATTCTCCATTTGTGCAGCCAATTTTCAATTAGTGTAAGAGCTTGTTGCAAATTTTCAGATGCCATGATAGGATCAGTGTGCGACGCCAAGACTGCCGTATCATCAGCAAAAGTTGCCATTGTCGTGAGTGCTGTGGTTGGTATATCAGCTGTGAAGAGTAAATAGAGCACAGGTCCCAATACGCTACCCTGGGGAACGCCGGATTGGTTAGGATGGAGATTCGAGTATTCGTCACACAGTTTGACCGTAAACCATCTGTATTCAAGAAAAGATCGCAAGACTTCATAGAAGTGATGTGGTAACACTTGCTTGAGTTTGTAGTATAAGCCTATGTGCCAAACCTTGTCAAAGGCTTGTTTGACATCGAGAAATACCGCAGAGCAGTAGCGTTTTCGTTCAAAATCATTGCTTACTTTTTTAACAATTCGATATACTTGTTCGATGGTGCTATGGTGGGTTCGAAAGCCAAATTGATGGTTTGGTATAAGCTGTTCGTTTTCCAGTATTGGCTTAAGTCGTTTAAGGAGTAGCTTTTCAAACACTTTAGACAGTACAGGCAATAAGCTGATACGTCGGTAGGAGTCTATTACAGTTGGGGCTTTCGTACCGCATAAATTTACGATCGCTTATAAAAGCTCGTGTCGATTGATCGAAAGAAATGCTGAAGAAATACGATTACGATGCTTCAAATACTTTTTTTTAAGCTGAAAATGTCGCAACCATAGTTTTAAAGGATCGTAAAGCGGCCAATTCTAAATGGTACATAACCATTTGTTTGCCGGAAGTCTTCGAAAAAATAACAAAAACCAACGCGTAACGTCGAATCATTTTCCACCATGCTAATGCAAGCTCACCCACATCAACGCAAACAACTGGCTTTTTAAGCACTCAAAACGTCGACTTGTTGCCGTACAATCCTTTTTTGGCTTCTAACGATTTCTTTTTGTTCCCACAGGTGAAGAACAAACTGCATGGACAACGATTTTCGTCGCCGAAAGAGGCGGTTGGCGTGTTCAAAATATTTTAGAGATACCCGATTCGCTATGAAAACAATGCTACGAATATTGGTTCCAGCATGTACAATAATGTATTGTTCATCAGGAAGATTATGATAAGAAAATAAAAAAGTTTCTAACATTAAACATATATTTTTGCTAGTTTTTCACAATAGATATCGAGAAGCCTACATATAATATATGTAGGGCTTTTAAAACGCAATTAAATAAAAAAAATTTATAAGAGTTAATGACGAGTCTATGCATCTCATTAACGTTCTTAAGTTAGCAAATTAATTTTTTATTCTATTTTAACTTCACTTTCACGCGGTCTTTAATCTAATATGACTTCATAGCACAAAATGGCAAACTTTAAACTAAAAAATTGACGCTGGGTTGGCAGAAAAAAGACATGACGTCTGTATCAGATGAACGTTTACTTTCTTGCGTCCCTATTGGTGGACCCTTTACCTCATTCACGAAATATTTTTAAAATGTTCACTAGTTACAATAAAAATTCCTCATTACTGAATGTCTCGAAGCCTTAAGAAAACGCACTTCTCCAGTATCTTAAAAACATTGAAAACTCATTGGGCTAAGTTTGTAGTCATCAATAAGAAATATGTGAAAAAATAAAATTAATTTTCACCAAAAGAACAGTCAGCGTACATTTAATTAATTTTTTTAGATATAATTTACAGTTTTATTAATTACGCACATCCTCTTCTTTAAGATATTTATCTTTATAAACAATAAATGTTAATTAAACTTACAAAATAAAAAGTTATTTAAATAAGTTTTAAATGCTGAAAAACAAGTTAAAATAGCTTAATCCAAAATTAAACTGCCGACTATTTGATTATCAGTCTACAATTCCATTTAGTAAATCCTCTATTTGTAGTATATTTTACTGCAGTTTCCAGTTTATAGTGTCGTCGTAACTTTATATAGATTTTATATTATTTATATTTGAATCAATAACCACTTTA
This sequence comes from Sinelater perroti, assembly GCA_036346155.1. Classification (NCBI taxonomy): domain Eukaryota; kingdom Metazoa; phylum Arthropoda; class Insecta; order Coleoptera; family Elateridae; genus Sinelater; species Sinelater perroti. The sequence goes on from JARFIY010000276.1 coordinate 4,992,388, forward strand.
GGCTTCTTACAAGCATATTTAATTAATTTTTATTTTAATATGAAAAAAAGTTAATAACACCCATTTTACAGAATATGAGTTACGAAAAATACAACTAATTCACCGAATCCTTCATATCTTAATTTTCCTTATCACATGCTTTGAGAAATGTACAGAATTTAAGGTCAATAGTACCCTTTTTATGGCCCTCATCAGCAGGCAGCAGGTAATTACATTTCTGTATATATTTATAAAATTTATAACAAACTTGTTTAAACTTCCACATATTTCCACTAGGGGTTGCCCACCAGAAGATATTTTTGGAATTCTAATGTGACAATTTTTCACCCGCCTTTTTTAAAATTTTTGTAAGTTGCAAACGTATAAATTTTCAATTGCGTCGATTTTTTCCCTGGATCAAAAACGTAGAACAATATGTCTTAGCACCGATTCATAATGGACATAAGCATAAGCCGCCCATAAGAAATACATAATACGAAAAGTTAAATCAATGCAAAGCTTACGCGCTTGTTTATAATGCACCTCCGTAATTTCTACGTTTTACGTTTAAATGTAAGAAATACGTAAAGTTGAAATCGGTTTAACTTGACGTATTTCTTACGTTCATTTGCAGTAGTTTTTAGTTTTTCGCTAAATTAATGTTGGCAGCAGTAACAGAATGTTTGTTTTGATTATGAAATTGCATAACCTAACTTTAGTATAGTTGACATCTTGGCTTCGTTTTTACGACGGATAGGGAACTATTAACTAAGTTAATAAATATGCATCTGTTCCTACACCATAAAAGGGATAACAGGTATAAAGGGAACACAATTATGCAAAATGTCTGGAAGGACATTGCTACCGTTACTTCGTTTGAGCATGTGCAACTTGCAAATATTTACGTAAGGCTTACGTGCATTATACGTATTTTTTATAGGCGACTTATGCTTTACGTATTTCTTATGTACGGCTTATGCTTACTTCCATTATGAATATGTGCTTATAATTGAAATTGCACTCAGCGGAAGCAAACCAAATAGCCGTGGCAGACGCGCTTTTTGTGTTTGGCAATGCAGTGGCTCGATAGCCAAGGCCTCCCGGCCATTTGGCAAGGAGCGTCTTTGTTTACTTTTCGTTCAAACGTATAGATAGATTATAGAGACCGATACCCTTATTCTAAAAAGCGGCTTATAGAATGTATATTTCTGCACTCTAGAAGTAAAGAGTTATAACTATCAAATCAGTGAATTTCGGGTTGGTGTCGCAGCTGACTCAAAAAATATAATATTTTTAGTGGTAAACTGTCATAACTTCAATATGCGGAAATGGTTAAAAACGCTGATTTCTTTTTGGGCACACCCTTGAAGCTGCAGTTTCAAGGGCTTATTGTACCTACTAACATGCACTTAATAATAGGACAATCGCATGGGTTGAGCGAGACTCAAACTCGCCTGAGCCGGCTCGAAGTCAGAGCAACGAATATCTTGACCACGGCAGCCAAAATGCTGATTTGAAACAGCCTTATATTGCAGATTACCTGGAAGACTAACGATTTCAATATATAACGGGTTTTTTAACTTATATTGTGCTAACTCAGCACATGCTGCTATCCATGGCAGTGTTCCTATATATAAATTTAGGGATTATCTGAAGGAACCCGTGCCAAAGTCGAAAACGCAATCCCCGACCATGACGTTTTTGCCTCCGAAACGAGTGCCTTGGAAACTACGAATCCACTGAATCCCGTCCATTCCGAACAACATGTACTTGCTTTTGTCACTTCAGAACACATTTTCCCACTCTTTCCTCCCCCAGATTTTGTGTGCCTGCACCCACTCCGTGCACGTCTTTCTGTTCTTTTCCGGAATTATCGGCTTCTTGGCCGGACAACTTTAATTAAGTCCAGCTTGTTGCAGACGACGTTTGATAGTACAAACAGATGGTTTTGGGTCCAAGGGGTTACATAATTGCGAGAAATTAGCGAGAAATATCGGGTGCCGTGAGGTGGGGATTGTCGCGGGTCATGCGGATGACGTTCCTGTCGAAAAGTCTTGAGGTAGTTTTGAAACTACCAAAATTGCAAGCTTACAAAGAGTTCTATTTTGAGCACGACCATTTTTAGACTTTTAGATATCTGGGGATATGTTGCTACTTAAATGGTTAAGTAGCAACATATCCCCAGATATCTAAAAGTATGGTATGGGTGTGGACCCGACATAACTATTATTATTTAAACAATACAAAAAACACAAGAAAAAATAGCGAAAACCACTTGATTTTAAATTTGCTTTTACTTGATTTTATGGTAATTCTCCATTTATGACACCAAGTTAGTACAGGCCTGTTTGTACATTAATAGCTGCTGTGTTAATGTTATGGTCCTAGATGACAATCGCCGTATTATCCGCGTAAATTGCTATATTTGAACTAAGTAATCTCCAGAGATGCTTGTTAATATTACACAATATCGGACCCAAAATTAATCCTTGTGGAATACTTACTTTTATATGGTGGATTTGCAAAGTAAAGGCGTTTACTTTTATCTAATAAACCCTATATGATAAAAATGATTTAATTATGTATGTTAAGTGTAAATGTATTTGTATCGTTATCAATTTATGAATTAGTCCTTTTATGCAGATGTGATCTAACGCTATAAGATTTTTTTGTATTATTTCTGTGATGCGCAAATATTTCACTCTTGTTTATTTTTTCTCGAGTATTTAAATTTGATAGACAAGTTAGTTGTTGGTACATATCAGTTTTAAAGTTGTCCCATTCTACTGGTCTTTGGAAGCTTCGAATAGTTATAGGACGATCAGTTAAAATTAAATATAACAGGGAGATGATCGGAATCCAAGTACAGTTTCGGTTATTGATTAGTTAATATTTTTATGCAATATGATATTCAAAATATCTAGTTAATTACGTCTGTAGGGGTAATAGATGTATTCTGTAAGAGCAGCTATCATAACTCCAAATCAGGGGCTAAATTCATTTAGTTGCACTTCATTGGCGTTGGTGAAATGATGGTTTTCGAAGGTGTGATTGATTTCACTGAAGTTAAATTGGTGGTTTATAAACTGAAAGTAGTTTTAGTAAAAAGTTATCATTTAGCCATATCTTGACTGCAACGGCTTCTAGGTAATTTACATTATCTAGTTCTATTGTATATGTAATTAGATTGCGCTGTGATTTAATTTTTTCGATGGCTATAATATGTTGGAATTGTAAATTTGTCCTTCATAATAAGATGAGTTTCGGTGATACATGCTATATTAATTTTATGTCTAGTTATAAAGGAAATAAATACTGATCGTTGATTTTTAAAGCTATTGATATTCCAATTGAATAGGGTTAACTTATCAGTGAATATGTGACTATTTGCCGCCATTTTATAAAAGTATAGAAATAAATGAGATGATAAAATTTTTAATTCGTTCAATATATGGTGTGATTAATTCAATAATAGTTTGGAAGTAATTAGGTATAATAACGTCAGAGTCAGTTGAGTTACGTTTACTTATGTTAGGGTCAGGTATTTAGATGGGATGGAGCGTATTATGGAGCATAAACGCTCATGTTGGGTTGTTTGCGATTTTTCCTGTGATGTTAAAATACAAATTTATAGGTTTAACTGTAGGGTAGGAGTATAAGTTGTTATATTTTTTAATACAGGGACACACTTTATAGTTAGCAGTATGTTCATCTCCTCAGTTTACACATTTCGGAGAACCAAAATCTTTAGCTTTTTTTAAATTAAGAATAGTGGTGACGTTCTGGGTATTTTACGTAGCAATGTAATAAATGATGATGATTTTTTGTACGCCATATTAGTTGACTGTTGGTGCATTGCAGTTTTTCTTTACTTCTTCGTTCCACCGTTACCATAAACAGGTAGCCTGTTCAGATTGAATATATTATTAGCGTTTTCTGTTTTTGTTTTCTTAATTTTAGTGCAATGATTGACATTGGTGTTTTTTATGATTAAGTAATTATATGACCTTAGCTCTTCCTCAGTATTGAAATGGGAACATTTTGTATTATCGTTGAGATGGTCAAGTTTTCAGGATTTCTGTATGTATAACAGTTCCTTATAGTCGTAAATTTTGTTAATTTTTTGAAATCGTCGATACTGTTTAAGTTAACTTGTTATTTTCTTTCCTTTGTAATTTTCGGAAAAGTCTTCGCTGATAATTTTTCTGTTATCTGCGATTATGTTTTTATAATTGTACCAGAAATAAATATGCGTAGGTGAAATTTTTGGTTTATTGGTAGTAATATTTATCTGTGACTGTGCAAATTGTTTCATTTGTTTATTTTAATAAATAAAATTTGCGAGATTAACGAACCTTTGTTAAATAAGTATTTTTTATTGGGGTCAGGTTTGAAAAGTGATGTCAAAGGGTTTTTTAGATTGATCGAGTACTTGGAATCTATTTCTTGATAATCCATATTTCTTAAATTATAATTTGTCTTACTTCTTTTATAAATGAAGTTAGGGGGCTTGAGTTCGAATTTATTTGTTTCACTTACATTTAGAACGTTTTTCTGCACTGAAAAATTGTTTGGTTATCAGTGCAATGTGTGTTTCAGGGCAATCGCTTATCCCGCACTTATTGGTTGTTACAATTGATTTTATTTTAAATAGTTAATAATTTGTGAAGTTGCTCAGTTTTAGTGGAAAAATAAAAATCACAGCCATAGTCAAACTAACCGCGCGTTTACTTTTCATTTCGTCCGAAATGCTCGCCTACTAATATGCAACCTTATAGACTACCTGCATAATGGAACGTCACATACGCCCGTGAGTTTTTAGTAAAAATTGGACTCGGTCAAGCCGAGTTTGCGGACCGAGAAGCAAGGCTCAACAATGAGTAATTGCTAAGAGATCACTAATGGATGCTACTTAAGATCTAATGTCTGATCCCAATACTGCTTCAAATTCAAATAGCCCCTACTAATGTACAACAGAAGCAAACGTTCTAAACCTGGTAATAATATTTAATTTCTTGAATTTCCAGTAGAATATTTGTTTCACCATGTTACTAAAATCATTATTTTTTAGAACTAAAATTTAGATCGAGTTCCGGAATACCACCCTGAAACTTTGGAAACTGTGAGTACCACCAAATAAAAATAATCTGATCGTAGCACAATGGATCGAACGCAACGTTTACTGCATCCAACAGTCTTCGATTCAAATAGCAATAATGAAGTTGAAACCATGAAAAATCAAAAAGAAAAACGTAAACCAAAAATGTTGTTAGTCCAAGAGTCATTATTATTATAGTATATTATAAAAGCTCCGGTATTTCAGTTCAGATTGGACCGTATCGAGCTGTTTAAAAGCGTAAAAAGGCAGGAAGTGAGAAGATAGAAGGACACACAAACCTTGAAAGATAAAGTACGCAAGTTAGAACCATAATTAGTGAGTAAAATTAAAATTTTTAAACGATTATAAAGCGATAAGGATAATAACAGCACACATATTAGAGGCGCGCTCAAATTTGTGGGGATAGGCAACACATCGTACACAAGAGGAAATAACTACAAAAGCGATAGCAAATATGAAGGAGCTACTGAAGCAGATACGTAACAGACTAGACGGTATAGATAAGAAGCTAGTACAAATAGGTACCAATATAAACGCCATAAAGCAGGAAAACAAACAAAGATAAAATCGAGATCCAGATTAAAAGAATAGAATTTTTGGAGAGAGAGGTCAGAAAAAACAACCTAGTGATAATGGGAGTGACGGTTGAGGAGGGTGAAAGGGAAAAGGAGATTCTGGATAAAATTACATTAGTGATGAACAACATAGGGGTTTGGATGGATAAAGAAAGAAATGGAGCTAGAAGATTGCATAACGTTGGAAAAGTATAAAGAGGCAGGAACGCGACCAATATTAATTAAATTAAAAAAAATTAGTTAAAAAATGGAAATCCTAAGACAGGTCAAGAATTTAAAAGACACAAATGTCTTGATAAATGAAGATTACACAAAGGAAGTGCAAGAAGAGCGGAAAAAAATAATCAACAAATTATGAAGGAGGCAAGATCGAAAGGTCAGAAGGCACTGATTAAGTACAATAAATTAATAGTTAATAACGAAGTACACGTTACAGAGAGAAATGAATTAGCACCTCAGCAAAACCTACGAAAGGTATATAGTACAAAGAGATCGGTCAGCGAAAGGTCACCCAAAGAGAATACGTTAGGAGCACAGTTAAGGAAAATAACAAAGACTTCGTGGTCAAAAAACTAAGTAAAACAGTAGCGGGTTGGAAAAAAGATGATGACAACATCAATGGACATGGAAATGAAAGATTGAGAGACAAGCAAAATAGTAATGGAGAACAGGAAAGTAAGGATAAACAAAAGCACACGGAAAGAAAACAAAATGGGAAAAAAATTGTTAGAGTTGGACAATGGAATGTAAGAACATTATACAAGGAGGGCAATTTAGCACAAGTTTAGAATGGATATCTTGGGAATAAGTGAATGTAGATGGACAGGATATTGGAAATGCAAAACAGAAGAACATAGTTTCATCTACTCTGGACTAGAAGAAGAAAGCACCTCAGTATGGTGTTGGAATTAACTCCAATCAAAACATAACAGAATTATTGGTGGAATGGAAGCCGGTCAGTAAAAGGATTATTATGACAAGGATAAATTTTGGTAGTAAGAAAATGACAGTAATACAGTGTTATACGTCGACGGAGGTCGCCGAATAGGAGTTAAAGGAAGTGTTTTACTATACACTACACAAAGCCATTAAAAATGTCCAAAATGGGGATATAATATTATTGATGGGAGATTTTAATGCTAAGGTGGGTTCAAATAATGATGAACTAGAGGAGATTGTGGGTAAAGAAAGTATAGGGGATAGAAATGAAAACGAGGAGTTACTTATAGAAGTATGTGGATTACACTAAATGAGGATAGGCAGTACAATATATAAGCATAAAAATTGTCATAAAGTAACCTGGGTTGCACCGAGCAGAACAGTGGAAAACCAAATCGATCATATATGTATAAACCAGTAATATAACAGACTAATGTTAGATACAAGGAATAAGAGAGCCGCTGATGTGGAAATTGACCATTACCTGATAACGGCAAAAATGCCAATAAATATGGGAAAGACAGAGGGAAAAGCAAGAGGAATGAAAAAGAAACGAATAGAATATGACATAAAGCAGACTAATGATGAAGAGAAGAGACAAAAATTTAGTAAAGCGTTAATAAACAAGGGAAAGGATATTGATTATGGTAAAAGCGTTGAAGATACGTGGAATGACTCTAAACAAGCATTCCTAAATACCGCGGAGAGTATAATGGAAGAGCGAATAGAGATAGTAAGAAAAAGTGAATGAGCGACGACACCTGGGAGTGAATAAGAGCAAGAAGATATGTTAAACAAAAAACATTAGGAAAAAAAATAAAGAAAAACAAGAAAGGCTGCAGGGAGATTATAAGAAGGTGAGCAAGGACATAAAAATGCAATTAGAAGAGATAAGCGCAAATATGTAGAGGACATAGCCGGAAAAACTCAGTATGCTGCTAGTAGAAGGGACATAAGAGAAATATATTACATAAAAACATAAGGAAGCTAACTAATAATGGCAAACAAATTTCGATCATAAAAAGCAAGAATGGGGAGCTGTTATGCACAGAAGAGCAACAAATGGCATGATTTGTGGAATATTTCAACGACGTGTTGAATGCAGAGCAGGAATAAAATCTAGAAATTACCGAGGAGATAGAACAAAGGACGGAACTGAGAGTTAGAAATGATCCAACTACAGAAGAGGAAATTCGAAGAGCAATTAACCAGATGAGAAGTCATAAAGCTACGGGGTTGACCAGATTACAGCAGAGATATTAAAGGTAGATGTAGAAATAACGAAAAAAATATTAAAACCACTGATGGAAAAAATATGGAAAGAAGGAAAATTCCCAAAATATTGGAAGGAAGGAGTGATCATAAAAATACCAAAGAAAGGAGATCTCAAAAAATGTAAAAATTGGAAGGGTATCACCCTGCACAGTATAGTTAACAAGATATTCGATAAGATCATGCAGGAAAGATTAGTAGCAGTACTGGATGGTGAGCTAAGAAATGAGCAGTGTGGATTTAGGGCAAACCGATCATGTATTGATCACATAATAACCTTACGAATTGTGATAGAGTAGTCTGTGAAGTATAATGCACCGCTATACATAGTTTTTATTGATTACCAGCGTGCTTTCGATTCACTAAATAGAGAGTGCATATGGAACACCATGCGAACTAAGGGAATACCACCCAATATAATAAATTTAATAAAAGAAGGATATAACGAATACGAATGCAGAGTTAAACAAAATGGAACGCTGTCTACAGCCTTCCAAACAAAGTACGGTGTAAGACAGGGTGTACCCTTTCCCCTCTGCTTTTTGTGCTAGTTTTAGATGAGGTGTTGAGAAGGGCTATGAGAGAACAGCAGGGAGGAATAAGATGAAACTTAACAGAAACACTGAATGACCTAAATTTTGCGGATGACATCTGCCTCATTGCTAATAACGGTAAACATATGCAAGAAAAATTAAACAGTCTACTGGAAGAGTCAGCAAAAGTTGGGCTAAAAGTAAATACCAAGAAGACAAAGTGTATGTGTCTAAATATAGATCGACCTAAAAACCTATTAATAAATGGTGAAGAAATAGAAAGAGTTGATGAATTCGTCTACCTAGGGAGTGTAATGGCGGCGCTGGATGGACGTAAAAAGTAGAATAAATAAAGCAAGGGGGGGCATATATAAATTTGAGTGACGTATGGAACGCAAGCAGTTTAAATACCAAAACTAAAATACTAGTGTTTAATGCAATGGTGAATCCGGTTTTGTTTTACGGGTCAGAATCATGGGGGGGGGGGTTACGGGAATGATAAAACAAAAGCTGCAGGTGTTCCTAAACAGATGCCTGAGGGGTATACTGAAGGTATAATAGCCAAAGACCGTTAGTAATGATGAGCTGTGGGGAAGGACAAATCAGGTGGACATAAATACGGAGATAAAAAAGAAGAAATATGGATGGTTGGGGCATACCTTGCGAAGAAGTGGTGGTGAAATTAGTAAGAGGATATTAAAATGGAATCCAGAAGGGAAAAGAAAAATAGGGCATCCAAAAAATACATGCAGAGATACGATAGAGGTGGAAACAAAAAGTCATTTCCAGAGTTGGCACAAATAGCTATGGATAGGAAGAAGTGGAATAATTACATCAAAACCTTATGACCCATAAGGGTATAATGGGACTTATTATTATTATTATTAACCTAAAAATTTGGAAGGCGACCATAAGAAATGCAAATAAAGAAGCAGTGAAGAAGTACCAAACTAAAAACAAAGTTCTTGTGCCGGCTAATAACCTAAAACCTCCATACATGCCATTATATACCAAGAAGTGCAGAGAGCGCATGAAAGATGACAAGAACGATATCTTCAATAATTTTTTATAGAGGGGTAACAATAACGATTATATGCATCTGTTCATAGCTTCTTGCGTTTTGAACATTGAGGTTTCTCGAAGAACAACCACAAACAAATGCATCGAAAATAAATTAAGCATTGAAGTACTTCTTTAAAGTGCATTTCAGTAAGATTTAAGTATGTATAACTATTTTTAAACACATGAAACATTTTAGAAACTACTATAAAACTGCATTGGTTAAAAAAGCTAAAGAGTACTTAATTCTACCTAATCAGAGAGAAAGAAAGTAACCAGGTAATAAAATTCCGGAAGATATTTAAAAAAACGTTAGCAATCATATAAAAAATTTATCAACCATCGATTGCCGTTACTATAGAGAACGGGCTACCAAAAAATATTTAGGAAAAATTAAATTAATATAAAAAATGTAGTAGTCGTTTTATAATTAATATGAAAAAAACAAAACAAAATGTATGCGTCAGAAATAGGCAAAGAATAGTTATATAGCCACAACATCAATAAAAAATTTAATTTTTTATTCAAATACCATCTGTGATCAATGTGATGAATTTATAATAATGGTAAATATTCCAATTAAAGAAGTAAGCTAAAATTAGAAGTGAACTATAAAGCGCACTATAAGACGCATAATTTAAATATGACGTAAAAAAACTAGAAAAGTTTTGTTGAAAAAATGTAATAAAAAGCAAGCAGAAATGCTTGTCAATCCCTTACCTGACCAACTCATAATCGTTTGTTTGAGATAATTGTGGATTATTAATCTAATCATTCTAAATTCCACTAATAAAAAAGCTGGGTCATATGGGAGAAAGAGTTGGGCCACGAAATAGACACTAAATAACAAGTGACATTAAAGAACTGACTATCTGGCCAGATAATTGTGGAGAACAAAAAAGCAATTTTAATGCCGTAGCGATCTACTTTCAGTTACTGAAAATATTGCTTTCATTAAAAATAATCAATCACATAAAGGCAGATAGGGTTTACACAGTGATTAAATTTGCAAAAAAGAGAATAAGTTCTCCGACTGTCATTATGACCCACTATGATTGACAAAAATTCACCCATAAGTGTAAATTTCAAGAAGTTTTGCGAGTCTACTATATAATTATAAAACACTTAAACAAACTTAAAGTTTTGTTTGAAAATAAATCTACTTCTAGTTAATCAAAAAAAAAATACAAAGCAAAAAGATTTTAAAATCAACGTGGTGGTGTACCTACGATTAAGAAGAGGGGAAGAAATTCTCAGATACAAAATTTATTTCTGATAACAACTTTAATATGATAGACACAAAGAGAGGCACAAGACAAGCACAAATCTGGTCTGAAAACATTCCTCTAGATAGATCCACTCAAAAAGCTGTAAGCCATAAGTGCTTCCACCATTTTTATGAAAGTCTCCTACACTCACCACGAGTAGAGAACTCCCCATTAGTGGAGTGAAAAACAATATTTTTTTGAATAATAGTTTTTGGTTATTTATTTTTAAGTTGAATTGCGTTGTTTAAAAAGCTTCAATGCAAATTAATTGTGTTTTTGCAATTATTTGTAACTATTGAAAAACAGTCTCCCATTAACAGAAAATGTTGCTGTGAGGTAGACTGTCGTAACTGCTCCCCTCGTTATCTCTATTCGATAAAGTTCTAACGATGGAGATTAACAAAAATTAAAAAAGTTATTTAGTTGTATTCAGATAATATCAATCAGTACATGTTCTATATACAATATTGTAAAATGCAGTTACGGCACTTTACCTCTGAGGTGCAGATTTTTTTGAATTACTTATGATTGATATGGAGTATTTAATGTATAATTATTAAAATAGATGTTTTTTTAAGTTTCTTTACAAAATAATTTTGGTTGTGTGTTTACAAATTTCATCTCATAGAATTGCTCTCTCGAGTTGTCTCCCAATTTTACGTTACGCAAACTTACTATTATGACACAAAGAAGTTATTTTTATACACCCATAGAGGACGATATCCATGACAGAATAAGAAAAGTTAAAAAATTTATAAAACCTCTTACGAATTGAACTCTTAATATTTAATTTATATACTATTGCCCAATACACGACACTTTGTTAATGCAAAAGTAAAAAACCAACTAATAAGCAAGTCTTCTCAAAAAATATCCATACACATAAAAATAATCTTAAATTGGCCATAAAATTATAAATTAAATAAAGCCAAAAAACAAACTATTAAATAGAACCATAAATAATAACAAATTTACATTCAATTTAAAATAAAGTAGAATTAAAAGTAAAAAAAAACGAATTTTGAATGGTTAAATCGTAACCAGCTTTGATAGTGCTAAGGTATGCAATGACTAATAATATTGTGATGGTAGTTCGCTGGCGGATGAATTTAAAGAGGCCGCCCAAAAACACATTCGTGTCGATTTGTCAAAAGAAATATTATCGTAATGCGTAAATACTGTTTACAATATCGTCACAGGTAACCAATGTTGGATTTAAGCGTGTGAGTCCGAAAATAAACAGCAGTCGACTGTATGGGTTTTCCAAGGTTGGCCAAACCAAACGAAAGTAGTTCTCGTGCTCAAAGCACTTCACACCAAATAGTCGCCTGTTTTTTTTGGGGGGGGGGGGGGGGGAGGTAACTGGACATTTTGCCACCGTGCTTTTAGAGGATCATAAAATCGTTAATTCTGAATGGTAGACAACCATTTGTTTGCCAGAAGTCGCCGAAAAAATAAGGAAAACCAACGTGCAACGCCGGATTATGCCCACCATACAAATGGGAGCTCACAAACATCGACGCAAACAACAGGATTTTTGGGCACTCAAAATGTCGAATTGATGGGTTATCCGCGGTACAGTCCTAATTTTGCCCCTAACAATTTCTTCTCGCCAGAAGGGGCGCTTGATGTTTAAAACCCAAGTTTTAGAGATATTTGATTTGCTATGGAAAAAATGCTATGAAAACTGGTTCCAGCATACGCAACAATGTATTGATCGTCAGGCAGGACATTTAAAAAAAATAAAAAAATTCTAACATTACACATTTATTTTTGTTAGTTTTTCGCAAGATATTGTGTAATCCCACATATTATTAGTTTTGATAAAAATTATGATAATTGTATGTTTAATTAATGTTATAAAATTTAAAAAATTATAAATTACAATAATCATTGGGGTAGTATTAAAGGCATATAATTTTGATACGCATATGCAACATACAATACAATAGAAAATAACGATATTGATTTTCTTAGTCCAAAAGGGAGAGTCTATAGCGAAGCAAATACTCAAAAATTTATTTTCTATAACGGTCATATTTAGAGGTAATATATATATACAATTGAGTATAGTGATCAATTGTACAATTAGGTCGAAACTTCTGACCACCTTTTTTGAACTCCTCATTAAAAAGTAGAATAGGAATGTCTCATAAACCTGACCCATTGAAACACCCCTAAGGGGGGTTTTCCTGCTTTTTTTATTTTAAAGTGACATATCTCATGAACGATAATATATAGAGTGCTGAGACCTTCATAGTTGATTGGTTGGTCTAAGTTTGAGTTTCCAAGGTGTTTATGAGTTTCAACATTTGTATATATTACCGTTTCGCCCCCTGATCTCGTTTTATTGGCTTTAGGGTGGGTCGATGCAGACCGCAATTAGCTTACGTCAAATTAATTGGGCATTTAGTTTCTTTCACTTACCAAACTAATAGGAAATATTGTCCTTCAAGATGGTCAAGTTTCAGCCTTTACCTGCGACCGGTTTACGAACAACAAAAGCAAGAGTTATCATTCAACTGTTGCAAGAGACACATCAGTTTGCACCAAGGAAGACCGTGACGAGCCGTTACCAGGTGCACGTCGACCTACTGAAATGTTGTCGATGGCTATTTTTGGCTTCCTTGCTACGGTACCGCGTACATTAGAATATACGTTTTGCACATCGATTGTGATATTTACAATTCACCACCCTAAAACTCACAAGTCGAAGAAGGGTTTTTCAAACCTGACAGGTGTTTTTTGGCGCACTTACCGGCACTGCACTTTCAAAGACTTATTGTGCCTACTAACATGCACTTAATACTAAGTCATCACACAAGCCCAAGGATTGAACGAGACTCGAACTCGCCCACGCCGGCTCAAGGGCAGAGAAACAATAACCTTGGCTACCGAACCAATGTGGCTCCAAACCTGACGATTACTGGGGAATGTCAAACAAATGGTCCTGTTTGAACTAAATTGTCTTTGAGCTTTTATAAAATTTGGATAACTTGCAAACTGAACAACTACTTTAGCGTCGTGAGTAGATCGGCCATATGCGATATTTTGCGTTAGATTGAAAACATTTGCAACCGAGATGCTTGATATGATACAAAAAGCTTTATAGAAAATTACAAGGGTTTAGGTAGCATACAGCGTTTAGAGAAGGAAGAAACGACGTCAAGTATGAGCAACGCCCAGTGCACTCACTAACGTTTCTAGCAAAACAAATTATAGCAGAGCTGCCTCCACCTTTCTACAACCCGGACCTAGCCCCACCCGACTTCGTATGTATATATAACATATATATATAACATATGTGCAATTAAACGAATTTTCTGGAATTAAATTCTGGTGCACATAAAACTGTCACGACGGAATTGCAGATGCTGAGAGTGCGTGCTATTTAATTCCAAATCTATCTTAAAAAGAGACCATTTTAAAGAAAAAATTTAAAAATGTGCAGGCTGCTGTGATAAATGTTCTAAAAGGTATTCCGTTAAAGATGCGACATGTGGAAGAACTTTGAGAATATTATTTTAAAGATTATTAAGTGTATATAAACGTATGTTCAGTTAAACGATATTTCTAGACTCGGTCTCACTATTTTCCAAACGTACCTTGTATAATTAAAACATTCATTAAATTAAAATAATTAACTTTTAAAATATCCTGTAACGCTGACATATAAGGTATTGTATCTTATTTGATTTCTATGTTCAGTATTTTTTAAAACCTACAAACATAAATGAAATTTTTTACATTGATGAATAACCAGGTCGAATAGTATTGAAATTCTTTTCAAAATTTTGATAAAATTATCGCAATGTTTTGTTTTCATTCGCATATTTACTTTTAATTATTGCTTTAAACGGTTGTCGTTCAGTGAACATGTGGTATTCGGAATTAAAAAATAACAACGCTTCGATTGCAAATGACTTAAAAAAAGCTCTAAGCAAATTTTATTTACTTTACGGGTATAAGCATATTTGTAGTATATAACTTTTTAGTCCTTTAATTATTTTGCTTGTGTATCATTAACATTAACTCAAATCAAAAGTTGCTAAAAAACATAGTTTTTAGTTATATGGTTACTAATGATAAGGCAGGTTTGTATGATATGAGAGATGAAAATATTCAAGTATGTTGACATTCAGCATTTTAAATAAATTCATTATATTAATTGTACACATGTAATACAATATTTGTCACTTTTACTACATAATAGGTCCATAAATACTGTTACACGCTTATTAGAACGACAAAACCAAATGATCTATGGTTTTTGTATAATATTTTCAGGATATTGAATGGTGAACAGAAACAAGTGTTAAAACTATAGTAACATCTACGTTCAGTCGACTTTATGAAAGAGTGTTAAGGCAATTGATAAAACAGCAATACAAGAATCAATAAGCTGAAGAACAAAGTGGGTTTCCAAGCTGGACGTTCATGAAACAACAACTTGTTTTGCATAGAAAAAAAATCAGCACAGGAAGAAGCATTTATCTCTTATTCCTAGAGTTAACAAAAACAAATGACAATGTAGTAAAACTATGTCAGGTGTTAGAAAAAACAAACATTTGCAACGTACTCATTAAAGCGACCCAGGAGTTGTATCGAAATTCGATTAAAAATTAAGATCGGCAAAGAAGGGACTTAAAAAAGGTTGTTGCCGACCTAATTAACGTATCTCTTTTTTTTCTATTTGTTTCAGTAACGTTATTCTTTTTTGAATTCTTTTTCTGTCTGTAGCATCGCATCTCAAAGGCTTTTAGTTTTTTTTGTTCGATGAAAAGCTATTGTTTAAGATTAGCATCTGCAAAGTGCAATATTGCAGACAAATGCTTTTAGAGACCATTTTCTTTTTGATGTCACTAGTTTTTTTCTTTTTAAAGAATGCGATTTCTTCTATTATTTTCAATAATTTTAGATCAAAAGTAATTTTTGATGTCTTTCATGATTTGGTCGTCAACAAGGAACGAGGCTATTTTAAGATGAACAAATTTAGTTGATAGAAGTCTTAATTGCATAAATTAACTAAATTATGGTACAAAGCTGCCTATCTTAGTGTGTGTACGTCTATTCTAAGGCAAATATTACTTGTTTGTAGACTAAGATAATGTAAATCACAAAAAAAGTAAGTTGACTCGAAAGAGAAAATGTATATTCGTTTGCAATGTGTTAAAAAACAAAAAACTAATCCACATAATAGTTTTAGAAAGTGATATTAGGGACTAAGAACATGTTACAAGGTTATTACTGCGTCCTTTCCCAATCAAATTCTAACTGAAATTGATGTGTTTTCTTTAAGACCCTTCTTTGAGTCTTTATTCGGGTAGGGCACAAATGGTACCAAGCCACGTGGATAGGTACTTGTAAAGTGGTTCTACAACAGACTCACATTTAAAGATTTTATTAGTCATAGCCTGTTATATCTGCTTCTCTTGCTCTGGGATTAATTTTCCCTCAAGACAAATTCCGAAAATTTATAGGTGATACTGACTCTGGTACTGTAAGGGATTCAACTATTTTCTCTGTTTACTTTTGATACCTGCCAACTGGGCGAACAGGTGCTTCGTTGTGTCCACGTACTTACTTCCTGATCAAATTTAATTGCTCCCGCTAGCCTTGACTTCAGTTTATTCAAGACTTTCTAGGCCTACTGTGAACTTCTGGTACTTGCCGCCCCCTATAGCCAGCTTTTGGTATTCTGCGCCAGATTTGCTTTTACGCGTTCTTCGAAAATTAACTCTGGTGTAAAGGTAGATTATCACCCGAAATATAAGATTTTTCATTTTCCACTATTGAGCCAGACAACATGTAATTTAGATCTGCCCCTATTTTTGCCCAAGTCGATAAGAATTTCTTGTGAAATTATGATTTCATCCATTGTTGTTCTAAAAAATGAGTAGCATGGTTTTGATTAACTGTTAAATACAAAAGCGTGCACCCGGTACACTGCGGGTAACTATTTAGTAAGAATTGATCTCTAGATAGACCCGAATCCCTTGGTCGGGTCTTTCATCGTAGTATTTAAATTCCTTATTAAATTTGTCTCCTGTTAGCCCACATATTTATGTCAGACTCCCTTCCTCTCATCACACACGTCTTTCTGTCCGTGAAAGTTGTCTAAGATTAACAAGAGCAAACAAGAGTAATGAAAAGCATGAACGTGGTTGGCACTGCGGAATTTGGTATTGCAGGCCGCCCGGCTGTTGAAGCAATGTTTGGTTTGGTAATGTAGGATTTGGTAGCATAGTGTCTGGAAAATTGGCTTTGAAAATATTCGTTTGAGCATTAGCCATGTATTGCTGTGGAATATAAGAATATTGTTGCCCATAGCAACCGCTATCATCTGGCAGTCTACTTGAATAAATTATTAATTCGCTGCTCACAGAATATAGATTACAAGGTGCACTTGACCTTAAATTCAACAAGATAGCTTATCATTCAAATAATTTGCGCACGTCTTTATGTTTCCAAAGGCATACGATGACTATAAATAGATGTAAACCAACTCAAACTTCGAGTTCTTTAATGAAACATGAATGCCATTACAATACTTGTTCTTGCTAGCTTGGCGGCGAATGTGTCGCTGCAAAAGCAGGTGAGTATTAGGTACATTTTTACATGTGGCTGCTTTAATAATTTTAAGTTGGTTTAAATTTGCTTTTTGTGCGTCGGATATTAGAAAATAATAAAATAATCGTTCTTAATATGCTCTCTTAGACAGCTGCGTAGCACATAATGCATAGTAATGTTAATTTCTTTTATACGTTCGAATTCGTCCTTGCCCAGTACAAGGCCTTTATAGAAGATACGCGTGAAACTTGCATAGCAGAATCGGGCGTCGAACCGAAACTTGTTGAAGAAATGCTAGACCATGCGATATTTACGTACAATAGAGATTTGATGTGCTTCATTGCTTGCGTATGGACAAATAAGCACATTGTAGAAAATGATGACATTTCAACATTAAATATGCGAAATATTATCATCGTCTCAGACCCAGTTGGCGCTGATAAGGTATATCAGAAATGTAAGGATGTTCGAGGAGAGGACTTATGCGAGAGTTCGTTTTTAATTAGCAAGTGCATTTATGAAACGACAAAGAAAGTTTTGGAAGCCTAATTAAAATTTGAAATTTCTAAATTTTTTATTTGTGGTAATTAGGGAAAAACCAGTTTAAATGTAAAAACAAAATATTTTTGTGTATACAAGATTTGTTCAGGAAACTTTTGTTTTGAAATAAATAATTTATTAGTATATTTAAAATTTTATGTACTACAGTCTCCTTCTACGTAATCGCTGTTGATGGCAATAAATCGTTTTCATTCTTTTTTCTTTCTTGACGCGTCTCCTGAAACCAATTTTTAGAACGTTTTTAAAACGACATTCTTTCGAAGTTATATTTAATTTGGGAAACAAACAAAACATTTTCTCCTGGCCATCAGTTAACAAATATGACCGGTTTACACAAACGATTTATATAACTATTTCAGTAGTACTTGGCATGCGTGCCCTATATGCAATAAAAAAGTTATTAAAAAAATTTTAAATTTTACTTAAAGTTGTTCTTTCACTTTAAACCTACGCAAGACCATTGTTAAGGAATGCAAATTCTGCTGTGGAAAACCTGTTTATTAATTTAAGAAATGAATATGACAGATCTGGAAGCATTTTAGATGCAATTTTCTCGTTGGCCAAACCTGGTACGATGACTTCAAATAATTCGGATAATAATGCACCGCTCGGATAGAATAACTACAGTTGTTAGCTTATTTAAAGTGTTCGATGGTGACTGACTTCAAGGATTTTCTAAAATGATTACTGTATTGTTGCTTTTGAAGTAACATTCTGCAAATTTAAAGTTAACACGTTATTGTTTCATATTGTATCTCTATAGAACGAGTAAATTCTCTTTAATTGATTGTAATAAATAATAATAATAATAAATTTTAAGCCATTTTTATTAGTTCTTAGTTTATACAACAGATATGTGTTTGCAAAACAAGTATTACTTTAATTTAAGGACAATCTCCTCTGTACTAGTATCCATTTAGGACGTCTGTAGGTTACAGATAAAAGGTACCTAAGATATCTGGCCAGTTAAATGGACAATATGGAGATAAGTATATTACGGCAATTTATATTCAGAAACTTGAGCTGTTTGAAATGTGCAATTTAGCGGCGAATTAGTGAAGAATCTAGGCAGTTTAAAACCCACAATGCAGCCTAGGTAAAAACCCGGACTAACTTTCTCGCTCGACTGCCGTGTCATAGCTAAAGAATTGCACCGAAAGAAAGTAATGACGCCATACTTTGTTTTTTTACTCTTCTTTGCTCTTGTTAACCTTAGACAACTTTCACGGACAGAAAGACGTGTGCGATGAGAGGAAGGGAGTCTGACATAAATATGTGGGCTAACAGGAGACAAATTTAATAACGAATTTAAATACTACGATGAAAGACCCGACCAAGGGATTTGGGTCTATCTAGAGATCAATCCTTACTAAATAGTTACCCGCAGTATACCGGGTGCACGCTATTGTATTTAACAATTAATGAAAACCATGCTAATTATTTTTTAGAACAACAATGGATGAAATCATAATTATATATATATTCTTCTTCTGCTTTTGCCGTATCCTCATTGGACGTTGGCGATCAGTCTGGCCCATCTGCCATCCTGATTTCTCTTGGGAATATACTGAGGCAGTTTCCCGTTGCTTTCCTCATCGCAGTGTCACAGCCGGGTGTATCATAATTTGATAGCCACCTGTAAGTATATGATGACAAGCCTGTTACCGAAGTCATTCTTCTGCAGCCTTGACTCATTAATGACACAGCTGCTTCCTATGCCATACTAGTTTTGGTCCGCCCCTGGTATTTCATTTCCCAGGTACCACCCATATCTGGGAGGCATTCCCCTATCCGCCACCTGGGGAGGCTCCCGATGGGGGACTAGCAACCCCACACGGGATATATATATATATATATATATATATATATATATATATATATTAATTAATAAAAACTTATTGCATAATGTATAATGTTGATGGATTGGATTACCTTGAAGATCTAAAATTGTTACCTTTGAAACCTATAAATTGGTTATTATAATGAACAATTTCAAATAAATACTACTTCGTAACAATTGTAGTAATAGCTCCCAAAAAACAGTTATTTTTTTCGAAATATTAAAATTCAGTACAAATGACAAATTTCAGAATTACTTGCATTACTTGCTGTAACAAGATTAATTGACGACGCGGCTTCTTCCGGTACAATTCTTTAGCTATAGCATGACAAGCCGAGCGAGAAAGTTAGTCCGGGTTTTTACCTAGGCTGCATTGTGGGTTTTAAACTGCCTAGATTCTTAACTAATTCGCCGCTAAATTGCACATTTCAAACAGCTCAAGTTTCTGAATATAATTTGCCGTAATATACTTATCTCCATATTGTCCATTTAACTGGCCAGATATCTTGGGTACCTTTTATCTGTAACCTATAGACGTCCTAAATGGATACTAGCACAGAGGAGATTGTCCTTAAATTAAAGCAATACTTGTTTTGCAAACACATATCTGTTGTATAAACTAAGAACCAATAAAAATGGCTTAAAATTTATTATTATTATTATTTATTACAATCAAATAAAGAGTATTTACTCGTTCTATAGAGATACAATATGAAACAATAACGTGTTAACTTTAAATTTGCAGAATGTTACTTCAAAAGCAACAATACAGTAATCATTTTAGAAAATCCTTGAAGTCAGTCACCATCGAACACTTTAAATAAGCTAACAACTGTAGTTATTCCATCCTAGCGATGCGTTATTATCCGGGTTATTAGAAGCCATCGTGCCAGGTTTGGCCAAGGAGAAAATTGCATCTAAAATGATTCCAGATCTGGCATATTCACTTCTTAAGCTAATAAACAGATTTGCCACAGCAGAATTTGCATTCCTTAACAATGGTCTTGCGTAGGTTTACAGTGAAAGAACAACTTTAAGTAAAATTTAAAATTTTTTTAATAACTTTTTTATTGCATATAGGGTACGTATGCCAAGTACTACTGAAATAGTTATATAAATCGTTTGTGTAAACCGGTCATATTTGTTAACTGATGGCCAGGAGAAAATGTTTTGTTTGTTTCCCAAATTAAATATAACTTCGAAAGAATGTCGTTTTAAAAACGTTCTAAAAATTGGTTTCAGGAGACGCGTCAAGAAAGAAAAAAGAATGAAAACGATTTATTGCCATCAACAGCGATTACGTAGAAGGAGACTGTAGTACATAAAATTTTAAATATACTAATAAATTATTTATTTCAAAACAAAAGTTTCCCAGAACAAATCTTGTATACACAAAAATATTTTTGTTTTTTACATTTAAACTGGTTTTTCCCTAATTACCACAAATAAAAAAAATTTAGAAAGTTCAAATTTTAATTAGGCTTCCAAAACTTTCTTTGTCGTTTCATAAATGCACTTGCTAATTAAAAACGAACTCTCGCATAAGTCCTCTCCTCGAACATCCTTACATTTCTGATATACCTCATCAGCGCCAACTGGGTCTGAGACGATGATAATATTTCGCATATTTAATGTTGAAATGTCATCATTTTCTACAATGTGCTTTTTTGTCCATACGCAAGCAATGAAGCACATCAAATCTCTATTGTACGCAAATATCGCATGGTCTAGCATTTCTTCAACAAGTTTCGGTTCGACGCCCGATTCTGCTATGCAAGTTTCAATCGTATATTCCATACGAGCCTTGTACTGGGCAAGGACGGATTCAAACGTCTAAAAGAAATTAACATTACTATGCATTATGTGCTACGCAGCTGTCTAAGAGAGCATATTAAGAACGATTATTGTATTATTTTCTAATATCCGACGCACAAAAAGCAAATTTAAACCAACTTAAAATTATTAAAGCAGCCACATGTAAAAATGTACCTAATACTCACCTGCTTTTGCAGCGACACATTCGCCGCCAAGCTAGCAAGAACAAGTATTGTAATGGCATTCATGTTTCATTAAAGAACTCGAAGTTTGAATTGCCTTACATCTATTTATAGTCATCGTATGACTTTGGAAACATAAAGACGTGCGCAAATTATTTGAATGATAAGCTATCGTGTTGAATTTAAGGTCAAGTGCACCTTTCGTTGATTGTAATCTATTCTGTGAGTAACGAATTAATAATTTATTCAAGTAGACTGCCAGCTGATAGCGGTTGCTATGGACAACAATATTCTTATATTCAACAGCAATACATGGCTAATGCTCAAATGAATATTTTCAAAGCCAATTTTCCAGGCACTATGCTACCAAATTCTACATTACCAAATCAATCATTGCTTCAACAGCCGGGCGGCCTGAAATACCAAATTCCGCAGTGCCAACCACCTTCATGCTCTCAGTATCAGCAGCAATCATTTTTACCTACCCGGTTACAATTATGTCAGCAATTGCCGAATCGCTAAGAGCGCGACCAATTCCTTATAGCCTGGGCGGCGTGGATTTTTTTTTAAAAAAACAGATGCTGCACTTTCTCAACGCGATAGTTATGAGACAAATTGTACGAATCGAACGTATATGTTTTGGGATGCGAAAAGTTGTGGAATCAATGCGAAAAAATGGCGAAAATGTCCAAAAAACAGTTTTTTGACTTTTAGGTGTGAAAAAAAATTTTATATAGAAAACAAAAATATAATGTCATAAGTCTTAAAAAGACAAAAATTTAGTTTTTAAACTTTAAAATCGGTTGGTAACTGTATGCAAAAAAAATTAAAAACTACAAAACTTAGAGATTTTTTGACATTCAATTACTCAGCCTGTAATTATCATAGAAATATCTTTCGGATCTTAACTTATAGGTATTCATAGTGTCTATCTGCCACAAAATTTTAATCAAAAAATATTCATAAGTTTTTGTGCAAATTGCACAAAAGTAAATACAGGTACTTTCGTAAAACAGCCCCCATTAGGAAAATAATGGTCGTAGAGCAATTTTTCAAAAAGCTATTTATTCTTCAAGAGTTGCTCTACAATTTTGTAATAATAAAAAGTTGGCCAGGTGAATAGAAGTATTTCAAAAATGCGTGTGAAAACCGGGCAGTTTTGCGCCGCAGCCGCGTGGACCCACGAGCGAAGAAGTGGCGCCGTGGTGGGGGAACTCTCTCGAGCGGCTGATCTGAAACTGATCGCGCGCGTTCAAATTTTAAAATCCTGATAAAATTATGATATCTGGTCAACTACTGCACGAAAATTAATGTTTTTTTGTTTAATCTGGGATAGCACGCTGAAATATTAATACTGAGCATACCTTTCAATATAAATAAGCAACGGACAACTACTTATTCATTGAACTTTTTTTTAAACAAATTTTTTATGCTTTTTAACACTCACGTTTGATCGGATTATTAATATAATTTTCATATTAACGTTATCCTTAAATAAAGAATAAAAATACATAAATAATGGAGTATGCACATATTGTTAAGGCAATGAATTTTTATTTTAAAAAACATGAAACATTACACGATGAGTATTTTCTATAAAAAACAGTAAAATAAATGTTATTACAAACAATAAAACTACTAAATTTATTTTAAAAATACATTGTATTTTGTCATTTAAAATAAAACATTTATAGTTTGATTTAAATTTTAAATTCAGTGCGCTGTACAAATCATACATGCAAAGAAGTACATATTTACTATTTCCATTAAAGTTTCATAATCATCAGAGTCATTCTGTTCTTCAGATTGAACAATATCACTTATGTCATCGTTTCCTTCACGTAGCTCTGTATCGTCTGACTCCGTTGTTAATAATTCCAACAATTCATTGGCTTCTTCTGCATGACTGTGTTCGTTTTCCTCTCCTACGTTGTAGCTTATTTTTTCAATGTTTTCGCACACTTCACCACGACATTTCGTACAGAAATCGGTGCAGAGCATGCCATGTTTTTTGCACGTGCACGATTTTCTTTTGCATCCTGTCTTGCATTGACAACTGATGGTGGCTATTAGAACTTCAGGAATCAGTTGCTCGGTTGTGAAAATTGGCTCAAGGTCATTGTTAGCTAATTTCCACCCGTACTGCGTCGCTGGATTTGCTCTGCTTAGCCAAGCTTGCACTTGCAACAGTGTTGTTTGGCGGCTCCTTCCGTTGGTGGCAAGAGCTCTAATTTGGATTTATTAGTGAAATTCAGGCTTTTAAAAATGTCGTATCGCAAATCAGATAAAGATTTTTCTGTGGTAACACAACTATATATATATTTGATGATTTCTATGCCATTACGTGTCATTTCATTGACATTTGAATTTTCCCAATAAAAAATATTAGCTAAATTTCGTACTCGATCGTTAACTAATACTTTTATAATTTTATTTTTACCTTGATTATAAAAAGATGAGGTGGTGTCGCAACCGGTAAAAGGGTGCATAAATAATATGTACTGCCTTAAGTTTTTATGTATAAGACTATTGTTATTAAAAATGCACTCGTCTTGATTACCCTTCTTGGGTTTAATAAAATAAATGTCACTTGACGGAGATAATTGAGTAAGTAACACCAACAAGTCGACGTACCCTCCAATAATTGTTACTGCATTTTCCGTAGTGGATAAATTAATTGCAGTTGTCACAATTAGGCGATCGGCATCTTCGTCTGCGACAGCAGTTTTACACCCTATTTTACTTAATTCTTTATATATGTAAGTAATTAATCGAGTTTTATTTTTTTCATTAGCCAAAAACTTCTCTTGAGTAATGTTTATGACTTTCGTCGAAGTAAATTTCACTACTAACCATTTTCATTACTCTTCGTGATCGTTCTGCGCTTTTAATGTTGAAAATATTATTATCGGGATAACCATCGAAAATTATCGTACAATTGGTATTATAATAGTTCTGTATAAAGGCAACGTATTTTTTCACTATATTTGTTATATCGTCACCAATATTTGACAGTACACGATACAATAAATATCCACCGTCAATGACATACACAACATTACTATTTGTAGCAATGGAATGTATTTTTTGAAATTGTGAGTAAAAAGCAGATTTTTTGCTACTTCAACCATATTGAAGTATTGAATCCATAGCGTAGCGGTTGGACCA
Source organism: Sinelater perroti (assembly GCA_036346155.1). Lineage (NCBI taxonomy): Eukaryota > Metazoa > Arthropoda > Insecta > Coleoptera > Elateridae > Sinelater > Sinelater perroti. The sequence continues at coordinate 5,017,268 of JARFIY010000276.1, forward strand.
CTTCGTTTAATAATTGCAATTGATTTGTAAACCTATTTTTTAAGCTTTGAAAAGATGAATTATTTACACAGTCTAAAAAATTACTTATATATGTTATCCAGCGCGTCGTTTAATATTTTCAATTCATTTTTACTAAGATTCATACTATCAATAATTGAATGTGCTAAAGCACTTTGAATTAGTATGTGACCTCCTAGCGCTCTAGAAAATGCGTGTCTGTTCAACATTTTCTCAGTAGAATTCTCAGCATACACTTCAACAAGACATTCTTTTAAATCACTGCCATTCATAACATTTCTAATAGCTCCAAGATACGACATGAGTGTATGAAACCCACCCAGGCGCAAGATAACGGAGTTTAGTTTCATTTCAGTTTCTGTTCCTCTATAACAAGCCAGTATTTCTCGTGCTTTATAACATAAAGGTTGGTCGAATGTGACGAATGTATGTAGTTGTTTATTTGCTTTACATCGTTTATCAGCCTCAAGTAACACCGTAAAAATCGTATCGTAATTACTTGGTGGTCCATTAATGAACGGTAGAAGAATTATTTGTGATCGAGAAAAGTCGCAATGTTTAACGAATTTTTCGAGGTACCCATTCCAGCCAGGGGTTTCATTTGGACGTGATTTTTTTGCGTAAAACCAAGAAAAATCTTCCATACTAATTTCCATATTTTCGATAAATGGATTATGTACACTTTTCAGACCAGCATTGTTTTTCCCATGAAAAGATTGTAAAGGGGCATAGTAGAATTTTCCTATAGATTTAGCACTCGGAACTTCCGTTAAACGCTTAATTTTTTTATTTGTTGAAACTGATGTCGCAGGAGTTACGCACATAATGCCGCCCATTGAGTGGATAGTTTTATGACCGTTTAATGTTTGAGTATTGTGGTCAGCGTTATCAAAAATGAATTGCATGTACGCAGCAGTAAACTCGTTTGTTTCTGGGTCATGTAAAATCGAGGCTTGAAATCTTATTGTTTCTTCATACGAAGAACACAATCCAATGTGAGCTAAAGAATTAATGAGATTTCTCGACCCATGTTTTTTGTGAAGCATACTTGATAAGCGAAGCATCAATAGCGATATGTATGATCGTGGCCGTACAGAAGAAATTATACAGTGAGCAAACATTCGTATGCGGTTCGTCCATTGAGAATTTCCTTGGTTTTTTTTATTACTAAGTACCAAAGCATCTAAAAACGCTCGTAAAGTTGCTGGAGGCGCGAGTCCAACACTCGAAAGCTGATTATAATAAACAGTACAAGACAATAATTGACTCGTACTTAAAATTGTTATATGTTACTGAAGGTAGCCCTGCGACCTCGGCCGCACGGCCTTCACATTAGCGCCCGCGTGCTCCCTCCTAGCAGCCAAGCGCTCCCCTTCGTCCTCCCAAGTGCGCTGTGATTGGTCCGTTTAATTAATTTTTAATCGGCTATAACTTATTTATTTGACCTCGGATCAAAAAATTTCATTATAATTTTTTGTTCGTCTCGGTCTGATCTATCCGGTAATATAAATTTCCCGAAACATTTTATGAACACCCGGTATATTAAAAATCCTGAGCTTCAATTTTTTTGCGAGTTCCTATTTTTCAACTTTTATTTTAAATTCATGTTTATCTTATGATAACAAATCATTTTTATTTTCATAAATTTTTTGTATCTTCAACCGTTTAGATTCGCGACCGCTTTGCGACCGATTTTGCGACCTTACGACCAAACGACATGACCGATTTTTACCAAATGTTTCACACCTACAAGTAACTTGCATACCAAATTTCAAGTCTCTAGCTCTTACGGTTCTCGAGATATCCTGTTTACTGACAGACCGACAAGCAGACAGACACACACACACACACACACACACACGAACTAATGGCCCAAACCAACTTTTTTGATGTCCTGAGGCTATAATTCGTCCAGAAATGTGAAAAACTGGGTAGGTCAAATTTCCGCCGATTACATTACTTTCCTTATTATAGGTTAAGGAAAGTAAAATCAGTAGGTGATTCGTAGCACTCATTATCATACAAAAGTGATAGAATATCGTTTATAATGATTTTTGCAGCTGCTGTCACAATTGTAATGTTCTCCTCCTCTTCATTATCTAACCGATGCTGATACCACTCTTGTCTTGTCTCACGGAAACATATTATATAATCATTTTAACGTGATATAGCAAAATGTCATGACCAAATATCTGTAGAAGTTTATCCTTAATGTAGTAAATATTAATGGTGGCCTCACCTTCATACTGTTCTAAAATGGATTTTAAAGAAAACTGATATTCTTCGTTATTATTATATATAGTGTCAATTATAAATATAAAGATCTTTATCGTATCTTTTTTAGGACGACCAACAAACCCTTGTTTTGGTGTCTTATGGTACTGATTCTAACAATTTATACGATAGCGAGCATCGGCGTTTATTAAGCTATCACCTTTTTTTATTCTGGCGAGCACATTTTTACTGTTTTCGCCCTCTCGCTCGCTCAACACTCGAATTAAATTTGTCTGAAAATCGTCTTTTGATACTTTTTTTATGGATAAATATTTGCCAGGATGTTTTTTTTGACACTTTTATATAATCGTCTGATTAAAATTTGAACGCGCGCGATCAGTTTCAGATCAGCCGCTCGAGAGAGTTCCCCCACCACGGCGCCACTTCTCCTTCGCTTGTGCGTCCACGCAGCTGCTGCGCAAAACTGCCTGGTTTTCATACGCGTTTTTGAAATACTTCTATTCACCTGGCCAACTTTTTATTATTACAAAATTGTAGAGCAACTCTTGAAGAATAAATAGATTTTTGAAAATTGCTCTACGACCATTATTTTCATAATGGGGGCTGTTTTACGAAAGTACCTGTTTTTACTTTTGTGCAATTTGCACAAAAACTTATGAATATTTTTTGATGAAAATTTTGTGGCAGATAGACACTATGAATACCTATAAGTTAAGCTCAGAAAGATATTTCTATGATAATTACAGGCTGAGTAATTGAATGTCAAAGAATCGCTAAGTTTTGCGGTTTTTAAGTTGTTTTGCAATCAGTTACCAACCGATTTCAAAGTTTAAAAAACGAAGTTTTTTGTCTTTTTAAGACCTATAATGTTATATTTTTTGTTTTCCACATGAAAATTTTTTCACACCTAAAAGTCAAAAAAACTGTTTTTTGCACATTTTTGCCATTTTTTCGCATTGATGCCACAACTTTTCGCATTTCAAAACATATACGTTCGATTCCTGCGATTTTTATCATAATTATCGCGTTGAGAAAGTGCAGTATCTACTTTTTTTTTAAATAAATCCACGCCGCCTAGACTATAAGGAATGGGTCGCGCTCTTCGCGATTCGGCAATTGCTCACATAATTGTAACCGGGCAGGTAAAAACGATTGCTACTGATACTGAGAGCATGAAGGTGGTTGGCACTGCGGAATTCGGTATTGCAGACCCCCCGGCTGTTGAAGCAATGTTTGATTTGGTAATGTAGAATTTGGTAGCATAGAGCCTGGAAAATTGGCTTTGAAAATATTCATTTGAGCATTAGTCATGCATTGCTATCAACTGGCAGTCTACTTGACTAAATTATTAATTATCAATATTACAATCAACGAAAGGTGCACTTGACCTTAAATTCAACACGATAGCTTATCACTCAAATAATTTGCGCACGTCTTTATGTTTCCAAAGTCATACGATGACTATAAATAGATGTAAGGCAACTCAAACTTCGAGTTCATTAATGAAATATGAATGCCATTATTACAATACTTGTTCTTGGTAGCTTGGCGGCGAATGTGTCGTTGCAAAAGCAGGTGAGTATTAGGGTACATTTTTACATGTGGCTGCTTTAATAATTTTAAGTTGGTTGGCACATAATGCATATTAATATTAATTTCTTTTAGACGTTCGAATCCTTCCTTACCCAGTACAAGGCCTTTATAGAAGATACGCGTGAAACTTGCATAGCAGAATCGGGCGTCGAACCGAAACTTGTTGAAGAAATGCTAGACCTTGCGATATTTACGTACAATAGAGATTTGATGTGCTTCATTGCTTGCGTATGGACAAATAAGCACATTGTAGAAAATGATGAGATTTCAACATTAAATATGCGAAATATTATTATCGTCTCAGACCCAGTTGGCGCTGATAAGGTATATCAGAAATGTAAGGATGTTCGAGGAGAGGACTTATGCGAGAGTTCGTTTTTAATTAGCAAGTGCATTTATAGAATGACAAAGAAAGTTTTGGAAGCCTAATTAAAATTTGAACTTTCTAAATTATTTTTATTTGTGGTAATTAGGGTTAAACCAGTTTAAATGTAAAAAACAAAAATATTTTTGTGTATACAAGATTTGTTCAGGGAAACTTTTGTTTTGAAATAAATAATTTATTAGTATATTTAAAATTTTATGTACTTATAGTCTCCTTCTACGTAATCGCTGTTGATGGCAATAAATCGTTTTCATTCTTTTTTCTTTCTTGACGCGTCTTCTGGAACTAATTTTTAGAATGTTTTTCAAACGACATTCTTTCGAAGTTATATTTAATTTAGGAAACAAACAAAACATTTTCTCCTGGCCATCAATTAGCAGATATGACCGGTTTACACAAACGATTTATATAACTATTTCAGTAGTACTTAGCATACGTGCCCTATATGCAATAAAAAAGTTATTAAAAAAATTTTAAATTTTACTTAAAGTTGTTCTTTCACTGTAAACTTATGCAAGACCATTGTTAAGGAATGCATATTCTGCTGTGGAAAATCTGTTTATTAGCTTAAGAAGTGAATATGACAGATCTGGAAGTATTTTAGATGTAATTTTCTCCTTGGCCAAAGATGGTACGATGACTTCAAATAACTCGGATAATAACGCATTGATCGGATGGAATAACTACAGTTGTTAGCTTATTTAAAGTGTTCTATGGTGACTGACTTCAAGGATTTTCGAAAATTATTAACCTTAGACAACTTTCACGAACAGAAAGACGTGTGCGATGAGAGGAAGGGAGTCTGACATAAATATGTGGGCTAACAGGAAACAAATTTAATAAGGAATTTAAATACTACGATGAAAGACCCGACCAAGGGATTCGTGTCTATCTAGGGATCAATCCTTACTAAATAGTTACCCGCAGTGTATCGGGTGCACGCTTTTGTATTTAACAGTTAATCAAAACCATGCTACTCATTTTTTAGAACAACAATGGATGAAATCATAATTTCACAACAAATTCTTATCGATTGGGCAAAAATAGGGGCAGATCTAAATTAAATGTTGTCTGGCTCAATAGTGGAAAATGAAAAAACTTATATTTCGGGTGATAATCTACCTTTACACCAGAGTTAATTTTCGAAGAACGCGTAAAAGCAAATCTGGCGCAGAATACCAAAAGCTAGCTATAGGGGCGACAAGTACCTGAAGTTCACAGTAGGCCTAGAAAGTCTAGAATAAACTGAAGTCAAGGATAGCGGGGCCAATTAAATTTGATCAGGAAGCAAGTACGTGGACACAACGAAGCACCCGTTCTCCCGGTTGGCAGGTATCAAAAGTAAACGGAGAAAATAGTTGAATCCCTTACAATACCAGAGTCAGTATCACCTATAAATTTTCGGAATTTGTCTTGAGGGAAAATTAATCCCAGAGCAAGAGAAGCAGATATAACAGGCTATGACTAATAAAATCTTTAAATGTGAGTCTGTTGTAGAACCACTTTACAAGTACCTATCCACGTGGCTTGGTACCATTTGTGCCCTACCCGAATAAAGACTCAAAGAAGGATCTTAAAGAAAACACATCAATTTCAGTTAGAATTTGATTGGGAAAGGACGCAGTAATAACCTTGTAACATGTCCTTAGTCCCTAATATCACTTTCTAAAACTATTATGTGGATCAGTTTTTTGTTTTTTAACACACTGCAAACGAATTATACCTCTTCTCTTTCGAGTCAACTTACTTTTTTCGTGATTTACATTATCTTAATCTACAAACAGAATTCGAAAAAAATAACTGTTTTTTGGGGGCCATTACTATAACTGTTACGCAGTAGTATTTACTTAAAATTGTTCATTATAGTAACCAATTTATAGGTTTCAAAGGTAACAATTTTAGATCTTCAAGGTAATCCAATCCGTCAACATTATACATTATGCAATAAGTGAATACTGACATTAATTAATATTTATGTGTTTATATATATATATATATATATATATATATATATATATATATATAATATATATATATATATATATATTATAATATAATTGTCTTATCTCCCTAACTTTCTTTCTGACTCAGCTTGAGCTGATAAGGTATATCAGAAATGTAAGGTTGTTCGAGGAGAGAACTTATGCGAGAGTTCGTTTTTAATTAGCAAGTGGATTTATGCAACATCAGAAGAAGTCTTAGAAAGAAATGAAAAGTAATTCACATTCAAACTTTCTTAAATTATCTTTAATTTGTTGTGATTAGGGAAAATTAAAATTTTTGTATATACAGAAAAATTTCGCTTTTGAAATAAATACTTTAGTACTGTATGTAAAATTTTATATGTATACGTAGGCTGCATGATATTTATTACAAAAAATTAACAAAAAACAATGTGTCATGTCGGAAAATTTTTATTTATCTCTAAAACATTGATTTTTAACGCATCAACCGCTACTTTCGACGCCGAAAATCGTCGTCCACGCAATTTGTTCTTTACACGTGGGGACAAAAATAAATCGTTAGGGACCAAATCATGACTGCACGGCGGATGACACATCAAAAGTCAGTTAATTGCTTCGATGCGCATGAGCTCGAATTGGCATTCTGGGGAATAATTCAGCGTCGCGCGTTCATTTTTCTGATTTCTCCAAAGGCTTTTGGCAAACAAGTGGTTGTGTATCATTCAGAATTGACCATTTTACGATCCTCTGAAACCATGATTGCGACATATCCAGTTTTTCTAAAAAAAAAAAAAAAAACAGGTAACCATATCATCTTAAAATACTCATATAGTCGACTGATGTTTACTTTCGGGCTCATACGCATAAATCCAAGAATCTTCACTGATGACAATGCTGTAAAGGATTTTTGGAACACCGCAATCATATTTTTTGAGCATCTGTTTCGGCCAATGGATACGAGCCTTTTTTGGGCGATAGTTAATTTATGCCGGTCCCACACAGCATTTTCACGGTTAAATGTTTATAAAATATCGAATATATGCTAGTCATGCTACTGCCCAAAGATTCCTGAATTTTACGATAAATTACATCGTACGGTATCGATGTTTGTTGGTACCGCAAGTGATTTTGGACACCCTTCTTTAAATTTATCCACCCCGCACTATGACCACGATAAAATTCATTTAATCTACGATAGAGCGGCCCTGTAAAGGACTTTATTACCAAAAGTCGAAGTCAGTTGATCGACACAGTTCTGATAATTCACGTTGAAAGTCGTAACAAATCATCGCACGGATATGTTCATGAGTTAATTACATTCTTTGGTCAAGACGAAATTTTCAACTTAACGATAACAAAACAAATAGTGTTCGTATAGCAAAAAATTCTGGGTATGTATGGTGTCAAAAATGGCAAACTGTATGATGCAAACATCATATCGTACCTAGCGCAGGCAGGATTGCCAATTCGCAATAGATGTCTTGCAAGCCATGTACAGTAGTCTCCTTTAATGTAATTGTTGTTGTTGTTGTGAGTACGTTTTTCTCATTCTTATTTAATTCTTAACGGATTTTCTGAAATTAATTCTTTGAATGGTTTTAAAACTTATATTTAATTTAAGAAACAAAGAAAACATTTTTTGTTACCATCAGTTAACAAATATGGTACGAGTTTTGCAGAGATGCGATTAATATTAAAATACAATAATAAATGTGATTGGTTTACACAAATCGTTTATATGACTATGTAAGTGATAACAATTTGTGCCCTACATCCAGTGAAAAGTAGGTGATAAATTTTAAATTTCATGTAAAGTTGTTTTACGTTTACACAACACCATTGTTAAGAAATGAAAACATGTACATTTTACGTTTATTACCTTAAGAAGTAAATTCCACAGATTTGGAGCTATTTTGGATGTAATACCCCGCTTTATAATAATGTTCGGCGATTTAGTTACGACTGCAAATGGTATTGCGGATGGTATAAGCCTTAATTAATATAAGCCATGTAAAACATACCAAATTTGGCATAATATAGATAAACATTTCTTTATCCTGCTTATAGACAACTAATTAAACAGACACGGTACGTTGAATTGAAATAATTCGAATAAGTTGTAGAAATACCTATCGCTCAGATGAGATAATTATGTTGGCCTGTTCAGAGTATTCTGTGGTGAACGACTTCAAGAATATTCTAAAATGATCCTGGAATGGCCGTTGCAGTATTGTTGGTTTTGAAGTCAAACGCTTTTTGGTATTCGCCCTTTCTCTGGTTCGGGCATTTTTTTAGTAGCACCGTGATGCTAAAAGGGGCTTTTCTAGTATCAAACCCCTGTTGGAATCTGAATTGATAACAGCTTATGTCTTATTTACATTTTCTGTGTATTCTAACCAATGCTATATGTAAAAATATCTTAAAAACATACAGTATTAGTTACATTTGTTAGGATTTACTTTTTTGGGGATAGGGATAAAGGCAGACTGCCAGTCTCTAGCCAATCGACCATTCTCGTAGACAGCACTAAACAACGTTACCATATAGTCGATACTATTATCGTCATAACTTCTATATACACATTATCTAGGCCTGGTACTTTGACTACTTTGCTGTTTCGGATTTTAGTATTTTCGGGGACTTTTTGCTTTTGTGTTGATGGTTGATTAACCTTGGCTGGCGTTCCTTATTTTATTAAGGACTGTAATCGCAGTATCATTGTCGTCGTTAAGTCTTATCAGGTTTGATTATTTTATTCGTCCGATAGTTTCTTTTACAAGGTTATGAATATTGAAATACTTGTGTTTTTCTTCTAAGCCTTCTATTTCTAAGAATTTGCTTCTTAGCCATTCTTTTTTTGCTACACGAATCTTATTTTGAATTTGTTTTTGGATTTTCTTACATTCTTGTTGGTTTCGGTTTTTGTATGTTCGTTTTTTTTTTCCTATTATTAGCAGAATATTTTCGGTCATCTATTGATTCCTTTTTCTGTTTATTTGTGGTCCAATAACGTCGTTCTCGACCGATATAATCGCATTTTTAAGATAAATCTAATTGGTTTCTATATTTGGGTTTTCGGTTGTATTTACTATGTCCTTAATTTTACTGTTTAATTTTACTTCAGCTTTGTTACGTATTTCTTTGTTATTTAACTTATTGATGTCAACTCCTTTTTAAAAGGGTCGTCGCAGACCCAAAGTCTCTGCCTGGGTACATTCGCACACCATGGGGTCCATTTCTATATCTCTTATTATTAAAAAGTCAATCTGGTTTTTCACGATTTTGTCTGTAGTTTGTTGTGGGGGCTGCCAAATACAGAGTTGTCTTGGAGGGACCTTAAACCACATGTTAGCTATTGTCAAGTCTTCTTCTTGGTAAAACTGAATTAGTGTGTTGCCTCTTTTGCTCCGTGTTCCTAGCCCTAAATCTCCTACATTGTTATCCATATGTCCTTGACCGACTTTAGCAGTGAAGTCCCACATGATTATGAAAGTTTTATTATTTTTAATTGTTTTGTTCAATTTCGTTATATCTCTATATTTCTACATCCGTCTGAAGTGTTTGCATATACTTGGATGAGGTTTATATTAGTGGGATAGGCTTTGACTTGTAAGAGTGCTATTCTGTCTGAGTGTAGCACAAAGTTTATTATTAAGTTGTTTACTCTTAGGTTTACTAAAACGACAAGTTCGTTGTAGTGGTTTAGGCGATTGTTTCCACAGCAGAGCAAAGTTGCTTTTTCTGTATTAGTTTACCCCATTCCTGGCCATCTAAGTTCGCTGAGTTCTAGTACATCTGGGCTGATTCTCTCTATTTCCTTGATAACATTCTTTAGTTTGACGAAGAGATATAAGCTCTTCACATTTCAAGTACCAATCTTTAAACTTGAGTTGATGTTTGCTAATAAATTCTTATATAGTAAACACTATCAAAACAAAAATATCCTTGTCCTAATAGACATCTAGGTTGCTATAAAATCCCTGGTTAGTTGTTAGAACAATTCTGTATTGATACAAGAATGTTTGAAAAACCTACAGCTCTTTCAAATGATAGATTAACTCTTTTGCAGATATCAGTACTTTTTAATAAGCAAAACAGTAGTTTATAGCTGGTTAAATGATTAGATAAATATATTCCATCAAAAGCTTCTGAAAATGAATGGAAAAACTAAATTAAAATAAAAAATTTTAGACTTAATAAAACATTATATGACAATAGGCAATTAAACGAACAACAAATTTTCAGATACTGTAATCTACGTAATCATATGCACACCATTGGTGTTTTTAAGAAAGAACCCGCTTGTACACTTTTTAATATAGATAATAAAATAGTTTCACATTATATTATTTTTAACTGAAAAGATCTTGGCTAATTGAATCATTCACTAATGAGAGAAACGGATTTTCAGAGTGTTTAACCGGAGAATAACAAAAGGCTTCTTAATTTCATAAAAACTAAAACCTTTTTTTGTCAAATAAATGAACAGATCAGTAGCACAATAAATCTTTAGGTTGCAGTACTAATAGGTGTTAATTCATTTTCATTATTAACTTTCTCAAACGGTAATATGTAGTCTTTGATTGGTTTGGTAGATAAGATCTAGGTAAAGACTTTTAAACAAGATTGAGCACAGCAAGACAATATTAATATAATCTATTGGTAAGATTTTTCTTTTCCTGTTTCTTTAGAGAGACAGCTCTACTGTTATGTAATATCAACAAAAGAGGTGATATGCATTTATCCTAATAACTTCAACAATGTTTAACTGTTTAATTAGATTTAAGGTAGATACAAGAATAATATAAAATAGTTCAACATAAGAAGAAACTTTTAGGGAAAAATATCTTTGGATTCCTACAACATGTAAAACGTTGTATCTTTCATATATATCATGAACACATAAATAACAAGTTATCAAAATTTTATGTATAATTATTCAAAATAATAATAATGAAATGGAGAAGATGAAAGAAAAGAATTAATATTTTTTATAATTTATTATCTGATACCAAGCTTTATACTTGATTGTTTATATTCAGTTTTGTACTATACATTTATATTTATTGTAGTTTTTTTTACAATTTATTTATTTTTATAGTCCTTTAAAGTTAAAATTCATAGATAAAAAATTTCTTTTCATCCAAAAACTAAAGCGCTCTGAAGTAATTTAACATGCGTTGCAGTTCTTTGCTATACAAATATTTTGGCTGTATTACAGAAAACCATTTTTCGGTTTGGCAGTGTCATAAATCAGCAGTTAATTTGTTTGTAAAATAATCCAATTTAATATAAATATAATATTTTTTATTGATTAGAAAGAGATGTTTTATTGTATTTTCCTCAGTTTCACTTTTGCGTTGCTTTAATAAATTTCTGCTTTCCTTATCCTATAATAAGGAAAGTAATGTAATCGGTGGAAATTTGACCCACCCAGTTTTTCACATTTCTGGACGAAATATAGCCCCAGGACACCAAAAAAGTTGGTTTGAGCCATTGGTTCGTGTGTGTGGGGGGGGGTCTGTCTGTGTCTGTCGGTCTGTCAGTAAACAGGATATCTCGAGAACCGTAAGAGCTAGAGACTTGAAATTTAGTATGCAAGTTACTTGTAGGTAGGGGACTCAGTGCGAAGCTTTTGGTAAAAATCGGCATAGTCGTTTGGTCGTAAGGTCGCAAAATCGGTCGCAAAGCGGTCACGAATTTAAACGGTTGAAGATACAAAAAATTTATGAGAATAAAAATGATTTGTTATCATGAGATAAACATGAATTTAAAATAAAAGTTGGTAAACTAGGAACTCGAAAAAAAATTGAAACTCAGGATTTTTAATATACCGGGTGTTCATAAAATGTTTCAGGAAATTTATATTACGGGATAGATCAAACCAAGACGAACAAAAAATTACAATGAAATTTTTTGATCCGAGGTCAAATAAATAAGTTATAGCCGATTAAAAATTAATTAAACGGACCAATCACAGCGCGCTAGGAGAGCTTCTTGGCCGACTGCGGGAGGACGGGAGGGAGCGCTTGGCCGCTAGGAGGGGGCGCGCAGGCGATAATGGGTAAGGCCGTGCGGCCGAGCTCGCACGGTTACCATCAGTGACGTAGCAAAATTTTAAGTACAAGTCAATTATTGTCTTATACTGTTTATTTTAATCAGCTTTAGAGTGTTGGACTCGCGTCTCGTCCTTTTTTTTAACAACAAGTTCAGGGACGAGAGCAGCGCAGGGCCGAGACGATGGACCCGGTATAATATATAATAATAGGATAAGGAAAGTCGTGTGATGTTCACACCAGATTTTTTTATTAGTGTCTGGTACTGTAAATAATATTATATATAATTGTATATATAAATAAAATATACATAAATAAAAATTATGTGTAATAAAGTAAGCTTAATACATTTTATACAATCTTTACATCTCAGACCATAACCCAAGGGAACCGTAGACACACCAAATGTGGACAAGAAACTGCAGGATTCCTTAAGTATACAGAAGGCACAATATGTCGGTCCACCTTCTTCTTGTCTATTACAAAGACTGCAAGCTTGCGGAGCTTTAATTCGGTACACAAACTGCAGCTGAATTATGCCCGACGCGGTTCAGCTAAATATGTGGCCGCATTACATAGCAGGCAGCGAAGGCAATGTCGCAGAGCCAATAACCTGATACAACGTAATGTTAAGACAATAACTGGCGCACACTTAGTTGCTTGATTGCTGAAATAACTCATTCCAGGAATGTGTGTATGATGTTTGAACGACAAAATTGTAGAATAAATTGTCATGTCAGGTATGAATGTTAATTGCTTGGATTATGTCAGGGCGTCGTGATGCTCGCTCTGAAGAATTTACTAGTCCGAATCACGGAGAAGTTTCGTATTAAAGCCCTTACAATGATATACCTAAGTTAAATACAATAACGATGACTGGTAATTAATTAATAGCACTTAATTAATGAAACAATAGCTGGATGCGACTGTATTCTTGTTGATACCCTGGTTTTGATTGACATGTAGACAGTTTTGGTACATAACCCGTAATTTTTATTTATTGTAATTTTGGCAACGCATTATCTAAATATGAGTAATATAACTAAAAAATCTGGTGTGAACATCACACGACTTTCCTTATCCTATTATTATATATCAGAGAACCCGCAGACTTTGTCGACGAAGCCTGATCTAGACGCCAGACAGTCGTGTAAAACATTCCACATGTTTTACGTACATTTAACACTACAAACAATAGAAACATTGGGAGGAATTTCCATTGATAATCAAAATATTTAAATAATTCAAAAACGGTTAAAATTAGACGAGCTGATTATTAATGAGCCAAGATTGTCAAATATAGTTGTGAATAGTGGTGTGTCAAGTTTCAAGGAAATCGGTTGATAGCTGTCTAGGAGGAGAAAATTATAACTTTAGTTAGGGAGATAAGACAAATATATATTAGATTATAGGCACAAGGGCGGATGTCCAACAGCAGAAAGCTGATTAAAATAAACAGTACAAGACAATAAATTGACTCGTACTAAAATTCTATACTACGTCACTGAAGGTAACCGTTCGAGCTGGGTCGCACAGCCTATCGCCATTAATCGCCTGCGTGCTCCTACGCCAACGCTCCGTCCACCGCAGTCGGCGGGTAGCTCTCGAGCGCGCTGTGATTGGTCCGTTTAATTAATTTTTAATCGGCTATAACTTATTTATTTGACCTCGGATCAAAAAATTTCATTGTAATTTTTTGTTGGTCTCAGTCTGATCTATCCGGTAATATAAATTTTCCGAAACATTTTATGAACACCCGGTATATTAAAAATCCTGACCTGCAATTTTTTTCGAACTCTTGTTTTATTAACTTTTATTTTATTAAGTGACTTGCATACCAAATTTCAAGTCTCTAGCTTTTACGGTTCTCAAGATATCCTGTTTACTGACAGACCGACAGACACACAACGTAACGTAACCAATGGCCCAAACCAACTTTTTTGGTGTCCTTAGGCTATAATTCGTCCAGAAATGTGAAAAACTAGGCGGGGCAAATTTCCGCCGATTACATTAGTTTCCTTATTATAAGATAAGGAAAGTAAAAAATGTACAAAAATTAAGTGAGAAGGCAAAATAAAAATATATAACGGAAAACGAGAAAAATTGCGAAATATAATTAAGTAAAATAATAATATAACTAGCAATAGTAGATAATCTAGAAAATCGGAACAAAAAATTATAACAGAAATCAAAACTTAAGACAACAAAGCAGAAATATTAAAATTTCCAATAACGTATAAAGAGATAATGGAAGAGAGAAGACAATTTACTAAAGAATAGAGATAGAAAGTTTGAAAGCTCTTGGAGAACTAATAAACCTAATAATAAGAACATAAAAAATATAAAAAGTGTCATGGGATAAAATATCTTAATTAAGCAATTTATATAATGACACGGAAAAACAAAATCTAGACAAAAATCTATAACTGTGCTCTATGTGTTCTTCAGACTAATTTGTATATATTATAGAAAAGTAGAACATTGAACTATAACAAAATCTCTACAAAATAGCAAAGTTAATTCCAGATTTGATAATATTTATGGAAACACTGCATGTAGAATAAAATTCCAAAACAATATGAAAGCGATCAAAATAAAACGTGAAGTAAGACAAGGCGACACAAATTCTTCTAAATTATTTACGTTATGTCTACAAGAAGTATTTAGAAAATGTGCGTAAAAAGCAAAGAAAGAGATGGGGTCATTTACAATTTGCGAGTCACACCCACTAATATCCAGTATCCTACAGTATCTAGAAGTAATGTTAACAGATATAAATGTTTTCCAAAATGAACTGACTTAAATATAAATAAAGATACAAACAAGATGACAATAAAAGACTTTATAAAAATTTATATACAGTTGGAGGTCAAGGCTATAGAAATAGCTGATAGTTATATTTGTCTTGGACAACTTATTACATATTATATACAGACACTCAAACAAAGTAAAATAGATAAAAGGGTGGCACAAAGGGTTGGGTTGTATCTGAAAGATGGGAAGATATTCTGCAAAAAAAAATTAACCGAAAACTAAAAACAAACTTATTCAGCAAAACATATCTTACTAATTACACAAATATGAATAGTTAACGGCAAAGAATACATAAAATTGATAATAGCACTGCAGCACCACTACGCACGCACCACGCACGCACGCACACGCACGCACCACGCACGCAGCACGGCACGTCACGCATATCGCAGCACACTGCACGCACGCACGCACAACCACGCACTTTGCACGCACGCACGCACGACTACGCACGCACAGACACGTCACGCACGCATAGCACGCACGCACGCACGCACGCACGCACGCACGCACGCACGCACGCACGCACGCACGCACGCACGCACGCACGCACGCACAGCACACGCACGCACGCACGCACGACGCACGCACGCACGCACGCACGCACGCACCACGCACGCACGCACGCACGCACGCACGCACGACACACACACAGCACGCACACACACACACACACACACACACACACACATCACACACACACACATCACACACACACACACACACACACACACACACACACACACACACACACACACACACACACACACACACACGAACCAATGGCCCAAAACAACTTTTTTGGTGTCCTGAGGCGATAATTCGTCCAAAATGTGAAAAACTGGGTAGGTCAAATTTCCGCCGATTAAATAGTAAGCTAAATATTTTCTACAAAAAATAAGCACAAGAAAGGTTATAGCTTAGTAAACAAATTTATCATCTATACAGTTATATAAAGCACTATTTTATATGACAATTATGGATGTTTTCCAGAGATAAACACAAAAACTAAGGCATTTGTGAAAAACTATGTAATTAATTGAAGTACAGATTAAGGAACGATTACTGTTTATATGCAGGTACAGAGCAAAATTCTATTTGCTCCACTAAATTGACAGTTTGCCGGTAGGAATTCAACAAGTACTGTTTAATAGGAGCTTTGCGACAATACCATCAATAAATTGGTCCTTGCTTAATCTAATCGCATTCATCTGCTCTTGTAAACATAATGTCGCCATTTAAGAATAAGTTGTAAGCGGTTAACAGAAACTAAGCAGTCCAAGCGTTAAACACTAATTATTTGTAGACTCTTCAGAAAGTAAACGAGCGGAATATTATTCGAAAAATTTTATTTATATTAAAAATGTCCCTTGTTAAGGTCCACATTGTAGGCATGTTTCTGATTGTTATACTAACTAATTTTAAAACGAAAAAGTCAAATTTAAATTATTTTGGGCACCTATCATGCCGTTTAAGTACACTATCTACAATAAACGCTTCCATAATATTCTTAACATTGTGTCTCTTCTAAGAGAAATTGTATTTTAATGGTGTCTCCGCGGATAATAAAATTTCCTTTTTGATCTAAATGTAGCTGTTAAATTTTTTTTAGGAAAGTTCACTTAAGGTAACAATTCAGTTTATTTGGTTATAAGTAAATAAATGCGGCAGCCGACAAATGGGTCGTCCACACATTTCAATCTATTTATTGGAGTAAATGTTGCAACGCGCAGCCTTTAGTCTTCATTGGAATTTAACAGATTCTTTTCAAATGCACAAAACCAGTATTGTGTGTTTAAGTAAATTTTGTTACAACCAATTGATGTTTTTCCGCAAATTTTGTTTTATGATACCAATTAGTGCAGCTAATACCTATCTTTTAATTTTTGAAATTGAAAAACTCTTTTTTCAAAATTTAACATGTGGGGTAAGGATTTCTATTCGTCGAGCAATAGAAATCTTATGTGATACCGATAAAGGATAATTCTTAATAAACAAATGTTTTCATTATGGTCACTGTTTCAACATGCAGTTCGATTCATATTTATTTATTTTATTTTATTTATTAAATGATAATTTTAAGGTTTTCGTATTTTAAAATTTTCAAAAATTTTGCCTCTTTGGAAAGATGTCTAAATATAAAATTTTTCCTTTTATTAATGGACTTACTATAGATATTACATATTTTGTACTTTTTTTATCAACTTTACGACTCCAGTATTTAGGTATCTAGATAATAGAGAAGGGCCAACACGATTTATGATAATACGTAGATTGCTCGATATCTGTTGCAAAAAACTCACAAAAGCAAATGTTCGATGTTGAAAACTTTTTTATTGTTTTTCAAAATAATCTCCCTAACGATCAATATATTGTTGAATACGCTGAGACTAATTTTCATAGAGGTTTTTCATTGTGGATCAGGATATCTCCAAAACATGGGTTTTGAACGGATCAACCGCTTCTTCCGGCATCAAACATCGTTGCCTACGCGATTGTTATATATTAAATCGTTAGAGACCAAATTGGGATTGTACGGTAAATGACCTATCATTACGACGTTTTGAGTGCTCAAAAATCCAATTGTTTGCGTTGATGTGTGTGAGCTTGCAAAGCCATGACGGAAAATAATCCGACGTCGCACGTTATTTATTTGAAGAGTTCTGGCAAAGAGTGACTGTGTACCACTTAGAATTGACCGTTTTACAATTATCTAAAACCACGGTTGCGGCATGTCTTTCAAAAAAAAAGCAGGCGACCATTTGCTTCAAAATACTTTAAGAGCGAACGACTTTTGTTGTGTTTGGCTCATCTTGGAAGACCCATACAGTCGACTGCTGTTTACGTTCGGGTTCATACGCATAAATTCAAGATTTGTCGCTTGTGATGATGTTGTAAACTATTTCTGAAGCACTGTGATAGTATTTCTCAAGTATTTCTTTTGAGCAATCGACACGAGTCTGTTTTTGAACGATCGTTAACTTTTGCGGAATCCTACACGCATACAGCTTTTTCAAGGTTAAATGTGCAATATCTAATGTATATTAGTTATATTAATGACCAAGGATGCCTGAATTTTACCATGTCATATCCTGCTTTGCTGGCACTACAGCCGATTTTGGACGGCTTCCTTTAAATTCATCCACCAGCGAACTAGAGCTATGATTAAAATCATTAAACCAACGTGATACAGTAGCTGAGTGTGAGGCTTCATCATTAAAAATCGACGCTCTGTTGTTCACAAAGTCGTAAAATATGAACGCATAAAAATGTTCAGAAGTTATTTCAATTTTGCTGATTTTTTTTTTCAATTCAACAAAACAAATAGCGTCTCTATGGTAAAACGTTTTGAGTACGCACGTCGTCAAAAAATCAAACTGTATGATGCAACGTCAGATCGCACCTAACATACGCAGGGTTGCCAATTCGCAATGTGTATTGAGCAGCTCGTGTACAATCTATCAGACTGGATCTTATACGTGGATATTTTGAAAATTTTTGAGCCTAATATGGAAGCAAGTATTTGTTGTGTCCAATTCAATTTTATTTTTTAAGACATTCCTTGGTTAAGTCGATACACTTTTTCCAGCGATGATTCTGCTTATTTAACCTATCAAAACAGTAGTTGGCGTCTTGTTCTGCAAATCAAGCGTCTTGTGAATATGCTGGGTGGTCAATTAATTCAAACTGCAATTTTCGAATTTTGGCCATGGCAACCGCCGAAGTGTAAGACGGTACGTTGTCTTGATGAAAGAGCACTTTCTTCTGTTCTAAATAGGTCCATTTTTCAAGAATTGCCGCCTTCAGCTGGTCCAATAACGAAGCGCAGTACGACTCCGTCAATGTTTTCTCTTTTTCTAAATAGTCGATGAACAGAATATCCTGACTATTTAAAGAAACAATTGCCATCACTCTCTTTGCCTTTTTTGGAGGAAGTTCACCATTAGACCCAACTTTCATCAACAGTAATAAATCGACGCCAAAACTCCGATTCGTTTCGTTGAAACCGCTTAAACACGGTCTTGGAAATATACAAATAAATATATAAAATGAGCAAATGCGGAACACAAACCGCGGACAGCTTTCTCATGCCTAATTCTTCAGTCAATATATGACAGACGCGTTTTTTTGATATGCCCACAGCCTCTACTATCTTTCTAACCTAAATTAGACAGTCCTCCAGTACCGTTTGATAAACTTTTTCGATGTTATTAGTGGGGAATGCAGTTGTTGACCGTCTTAAACGCTCATATCAGTCAAACTGGTACGACCACGTTTAAATTCACCTTCTCATCATTTTACGGTGCCACATAATGGGGGACAGAGTTCCCGTAAACGGCGTCTAACTCGCTTTTAATTTACATAGGCCTTTCAAATTCAAACACTTAATTTCCATTTCTACAAAAGTACTGACATGAACTGCTACAAACGACTGTTAAGCAACAACTAAGCGTCAAAAGTGGCTGAAATTTTTACAGGTTTATTTTAAAGCATGCACTACAGCAGTATCAGAATGGTTTTAACGCGTAGGGCTATAATCATGTTGATGCTCAGAACTTTTCATAGTGCCCACGTAGTTTCTAATTTTTTTTATCATTTGTCCTTGAACAAATCAAGTCTTGAAGTTACTAGTTTTTTATATGATAGATTTCACGAATATAGATCATGAAGAATATTTAACTTACTTTGAATAAACATAAATTGATTATTGAAATGTTAATAACCCAAATATAGCAAATAATAATACTATTTATTATCAAATTATGTTGCAATAAAATGGCAAGTCTTTTTTTTTTGGTTACATAAACATTTGTGTTACAAATTTTAATATAGCTTATATTACCCCAGAGTATTGTGTGTTGAAATGACAAATTTGTTAACTAAATATCAGCATCTTTGAAGAAAACAGGATTACCAAGCTAAATTTAATTTGTTTATACATAATTGTTGATATTTTTGAACCTCTATTACACCTTTCAACCTATAAAAAATAAGTAATAAGTAGGCCTTTTTTAATATCAAAATGTATACGGTATGTCCAGAAAGTATCTGGAATAATTTTTCTAGCCAACTAGAAGGACTAGAGAAACATTTTTTTTGGCGTGATGGATAGTAAGGGAGTCTTACATAAAAAATCCTACTCAGCTCAGCTGCCTCTTAGCCTTGAGAGAATTTTTGCATTCCGATTGGAGTTTAACTATTAGATTGATAGCACAGGAGTTGAATTTACTAAAAAACGTAGTGCATGAAATTCCGTCGCTGTTCATTAAGGAATTTTTGGCAACGTTGCCCCAACCGAACTTTTTCTTGTTCCCAAAAACTCACATCCAACCTGAAAGGAACCAGTGACCAAGGCCATAAAGAGCATTTCAGATTCCGCATTCCAGGGAGCCTTCATAGCGTAGCAGGCACGCCAGAAACGCTGTGTAAATGAAGGAAGAAACCATTTCGAAGAATTTTTATAAAATAAATTATTACCTGAATGACTTGTTTTTATTGAATCATTTCCGATATTTTGGGAACAAACCCTGTACATATGCTGCGAAGCAGTTTAGTGGATTAAAGTACTGATTTAAGAATGGTAAGTAACTCCGGATTAGTTTCTTGATAGATTTTTTTATAATCTGAATGTGGTATGAATCACTTAAAATACATATATGACTTTCAGTAGCCTGGTAAGGCTACTATATACGTACCGTGATAATAAAATTTTGTAATATAACATAAAACTTCGTCCAGGATTTTATGCAAAGTGGACATATGCACCGCGCCGTACTACGGTATCATAAACCTCGGGCAGCTTTCATCATTCATAGCTTGAAAGTGTAGCAACATTTAAGCTATTTAGATATTAATCATATGCATGTAAAAATTTTATGTTTTCTGTCAACACTGGCGATGATCTGTTAAGCGGCTGCGTCTTAGGAGCATATACATATATATATATATATATATATATATATATATATATATATATATATGTGTGTGTGTGTGTGTGTGTGTGTGTGTGTGTGTGTGTGTGTGTGTGTGTGTGTGTGTGTGTGTGTCCCCGATATCCCATATTGCCAAATGCGCAGATGTGGTTGAATATGATTAACATAAATAGATAAATGTTAGTCTCTCAACAAGCAACCACAACAAATTTCTCTTCTACTTTACAAACTTGTCTTTTCTACAACTCCCAGTCAAATGGGTGGACTTCCATTGGAGTCATCATTTCTTCTGAAGACGTCGATTTTGCGGATTTAGTGTCAATGGTGCCAGAGTTTCGTTTAGGTGATGTTCCAGTGTGGTTTGATGTTTGATGGCATATTCTTTGATTAGGTCTTTCACATAGGCGATGTCAAGGTATGCGTGGAGTGCCTGGTTTGTCATATACCAGGGTGCGACTACCATGCTGCGGATGGTTTTCGACTGAAAACGTTGAATCATTTTGACATTGGATCGACTTGCACAACCCCAGAGCTGGCATCCATAGGTCCAGATTGGTCTGATAACAGCCTTGTATTACAGCAGTTTATTCTCTAATGATAGTATGG
Source organism: Sinelater perroti (assembly GCA_036346155.1). NCBI lineage: Eukaryota > Metazoa > Arthropoda > Insecta > Coleoptera > Elateridae > Sinelater > Sinelater perroti. The sequence goes on from JARFIY010000276.1 coordinate 5,038,872, forward strand.
ATTTTTCCCAATGAGCCAGTACATCTGCTTCATTTTTAAGTCATTAATAATGCCAAAAAAAGAGAAATAAACTATCTTGAATGTTAGCGATCCTACTGCTCCTTTAATATAATCCTTAAGCATTCATTTATGTAGCAATTGTTACTACTTTTGCACTCTGATGCCTTTTCTGTAGCGCTCATTGGCACTTTTATGTAACACTTTGTTACACCTTCTCTCGTCAACTACATGTACTGTGTAAGTAAAAGAGTAGGCACGCTTAATACTTCACAAAATTCTCAGACAATAGAAGCAAATCCAATTAGTTCAGCAACTCAAGATAGAAAAAATACTAAGATCACCCCCAATTCTTATAACAAGGTGCTATATATTATCTGTATATGATCAAAAAATTTAGAAATACAGAAGACAAGCAATGCCGAACTAAAAGTATGGAATAGTTAGACGGAATACTTCAGACACATAATGTGTCATACATATTAAATGAAAACGAAGCGAGATTACTGTATAGTATTGAAACTCCTACATCAATTAATCTCGCTTGAGGAAATAAAAGAAAAAATAGACATTAAGACATAACATCAGAAACGTAATAAATAGAAGAATTAGAAAAACCAAAGAACTTCTTCTAATATTCTTGGTACACCTTAATGTTGCAACTAACAATAATAAAATCTATAACATTAGACGTCTATAGGATAAACATGTCATCATAAAACCACCTAGATAATGTACCGAAATACCGCATTGTACGCGATGCCAAAATTACAACCATACGAAATTATCGGTACGCATGGATTAAATGCGGAGAACCGCATTATTCAAGTGTGCGGAAAAATAAAGAAACTTCTTCTACATGTGCGCTGTCATGGTTCCTATCCTACGAATTACAAAGTGTGCGCCGTACACCAAGGTATTCAAAATTTAAATTAAAAAAACGCAGTTCCGACCGCAAGTAGCTCCAACTATCAACCTCGACCACAAAAAAATTAATCTTCTCCGTAAACTAAAAGGTATTTTACAGTCAAATAGTTTAAGGAAATATTAATCAAACACACAATACCACAAATTCACAAATAGCAGGGGACGTTGACACACTTTCCTAACGAACTTAAAACAATGTTTACTCAACTAATTCAACAAAATAGTATAATAATGAACATGTTATCAACTGTTATGTCCAAGTTGATTTCATAATAGCTATGCCCTTCTGTGTAATTTTGTAACTAGCAAATAGACTACAAGCTATGAGATCATAAAATTGCTAAACATAAATTATATCGATATTTTATTGGTCACAAAAACATGCTTTGTCAGAGTAACCGCTCTAAAAATTACTACATCATTTATCATATCAAGAACCCTGATAGAACTACGCATGGAGGAACAACCATCATAGTAAGGAATACCATAGCAGACTACAAGATGCCAGAATAGAAATATAATTTTCAGCAAGCTACAATGAATCAAGTTAAGAAATGTCCTAAACTATTTCCTAAAACATTTCTGCAGTTTATTGCCCTCCCCCCCATGAAACACTTGGGCGTACTTTTCATTACTAGAAGAGACTTTAACTCTAAACATACCATATAGAGGTCAAGGTTAACAACTACTAAGTCGGGAAATTATACAAACTAATACAGGAGAAAAAGTATACACAGCTGTCAACTAGAGAACCGGCCCACTGGTCATTAGATACAAACAAGATTCTCCACTTTCTAAATTATACTTTCAACAAAATATGTCTAAACTATAACTATATATTAAATCCAATTACAATATTTCTTCTAACCATATGTCAGTAATAGAAAAGATCAGCACAATAATAATTACAAAATGCCCTAGCCAAAATTATCCAAAAGAATAACAAATTGAGTTGCATATCAGAATTATATAAATGAAAATTTCTAGCTTAACATTCGTATAAAAACCCCAGAAGAGCTTAAAACGTCAATAAAACCATCTTACATACACATTTCAAACAAATTCTTTTATTAGCAGAAAGTAAATCTCCTTATGTATTGAACGTTCTCCTAGGAATAAAGAGAGTGACAACAGAAAAAACGAAGAGAGAGAACAGTGACAAAAGACTCGCAGTCTAGTTGACCTATCAAAGTTTAATAAAGCAATGAATAAACTAAAACCTAATATCAATGAAATAAATACGAGTCTTTTACAAGGTAGGCAGAAAATCTGGATAAATAAAATTATTTAATCTGAAGAACTACTAGGAGGATCAATAAGTTAGAGAGATCTATTCTACCATTATATAATAAGGCAGGACTGCGGGTGAAAAGCAACTATGAGAAAGTAGAACTGCTTTCAGGGCATCTTACACAAGTACTTCTGCTACATTCAGATTAACAGGATAACATTGTTGAAGATTCTATTCAGACTACTTTACAGCTATGAATATCCATCCAGCAATTTCTATCTGGGAATATACGCAAATAAATCGCACATCTACGTAATAGAAAAGCACTAGGATTAATAACAGCTGAGATGCTAAACGAACTACCCGGAAAGACATTGACGCTTCTTATTATGACATTTAATTCAAATATGCGATTAAGGTACTGACCCAATTAAAATCCTACCTTTCTATCAGTCTTGTATCTACCAATTCCAAACTCCTACAGAAGCTGAAACCAATGTAACATTCTTCTTCTTCTATGTTATATCTTTTCTCTCACCACTATCTCATTTACCATTCTTTCTATACATTTGTTCCATTCTGTTCTTCCTTTTATCCAATTATTAACACTTCTTGCTCTATCACTTAATATTTTATGATTCTTTTAAGTAATCTCATCTCTGTGGTCTCTAAAAGTCTTTGTGTTGTGCTAGTGTAAGGTCTTGTTTCACTTGTGTAGGCCTTTTTACACTTTTGTATATACTCGTTTTAGTTTTTGTTGATAAGTATTTGTTTTTCCACACAGTGTTATTTAGACAACCGATTATTTTGTTTGTTTTATTAATTTTTATCTTTTACCTGTCTGACTACTAGCTTACATCTTATTGGTCTTTTATTTATCACTGTTGTTTTCGTTTTTTTTTGGCATGCTATATTTTTGTAGAGTAGTTTGAAATTTATACAGTAGCTTTTAAAGGTCATCTTTATTTTTTGCCATTATTATTACGTCGTCCGCATAACAAATGATTTTTAGCTACTCATTTCCCATTCTGGATTCTCTTTTTTTAACTTTCTTGATGTGTCCAATTCCGCTTTTATAGTTTACGGATTCGGTAAATCCGTCTTCTGTTATAACGATTACTTTGTTTCCTTTGTAAATATTTTTGACTGTCTTTATTAGATCTAACTGGATATTTCTGGCATGTAACAAATGTATTACGTCCTATATTTGAACATGATCAAACGCTTTCGTGTGGTCTGTTAGGCATAGATATGCTGGCACGTTATATTCCAATAACTTTTCTATTAGCTATCTTACTATAAACGCGGCATCATTACATGGTCGATCTGTCTTGATTCCCTGGTGCTTTTCTTGCAATTGTATTCTTTCATTTATTTTACCTGTGTTATTATTTTCATTGTTAATTTCAGTATTGTTCTTGGTAGGTTTATTCCTCTATAGTTATCGGGTTCTTTTGGATCACCTGTCTTAAACACCAGTATAATTATCACCATTTATCTGGAGTTCTGTTAAATCTTACAATTTTTTGGATAAGTCTTTGGAGTTGTTTAACTAATCTGTTGCCTTCGAATTTGAGTATTTTATTTTCTATTTGGTGTTCACCTGGACATTTTTTTTTGTAATGCCTCTTGTGTCTCCTTTTCTGTTACTATTATTTCTTCTTTTGTTGTTATGTATGATGTTTCATATAGAATATTATTTGACTTGTTTTTGTACAGATCTGTTAGGTAAGTAACCCATGTTTCCTTTTTAATATGTTTGCATTTAATCAGTTCCTCCATTTCACTCCTCTATTGTCTTATAAATCTTCATATTTGTCTTTCTGGTCCATAGAAATTTGACTCAAGTACTTTCGTAGATCTCTACCAGTACTATGGTGTGGCGGCCTTTTCGCCCTTGATATAGGCATTTTTCTGACTGCTTAATTTCCTTTGTGAACTATGATGTTTTGGTTGCCCATCTTTTAATTTTATTGATAGTTTTAGTTCCCAGTGTTTTATTAGCTCCATTAAATATCAAATAGATGCGAAGGCTTTCACGGCCGGTGTTATGGTGCACCGTGTGGTTGGTTCTCGTGTTATAAGACCGTGGTCGGAGTTCAGAAACCCTTGACGTTTCGTCCACAACTGAGGCAGACATATTCAGAAGAAAATCTTCTAAAAATTAAGTGACTGTCCCGTGTGTTTTCGCTTTTATACTCGTGCGAGTATGATAGGGATGTGTGTTGGGGAGGGGGGAGCGTAGTTGACGTCACCGGGATGGTAGATGCCGAGAGCGGGCTAGCTGCTGACGTCAATTGAGACGTTGCAGGTAGTATTTCTGACGTCACTCGATCTTTCGCCGTATCGCGGTCTGTTTTTTGCCCCTTGAAAGCGACAAACCAAGACCTAGGTAGATTAAATCCGTCGTCACTGTTAAAATTATTTTTATATTTATAAATTTCCACCGCCTCTGTATAATCTCGGGTAGTAATTCCTACAGTTAGATAAAACTTGTGTTCGCCGGAATTCTATTTCGTGGTTAGGATTTTCCAAAGCATGTTCTGCAACTGCTGATTTATCGGGTTGATTGAGGCGTAGATGACGTTTATGCTCCTTGATCCTGGTAGTAATCGTTCGGCCCGTAGTCCCAATGTAAGCTTGCTCACATGAGCAAGGTATGCAGTATACCCCTGGTGTATCCTGTGCATTTCTTGTATCTTTGGCTGGTCTAAGCAAATCCCGTATCTTGGTGGTGGTACTATAGATGGTTTCCACTTTGTGTTTTTTGAGAATTTGTCCTATCCGGTCCGTAATCCTGTTGATGTAAGGTAAAAAGGTTTTGCCTACCGTATCCGATTTTGGTTGCGTTTTTCCTGCACATTTGTTTGGTTTGATTTCTCTGTTTATCTCCGTCCTCGAGTAGCCATTCCCTTGTAAGGCTTGTTCCAAACGTTTGAGTTCTTTATCCAAAAACTGTGGTTGGCATATCCGTCGTGCTCGATCTAGCAATGTTTTCACAACTGTTCTTTTTTGATTTGGGTGGTGATTCGACTGCTTATGAAGGTGTCTGTCCGCATGCGTGGATTTCCTATATACTGTGTGTTGTAAATGTTCATTCTCCGATCTCGATACCTCTACGTCTAAGAAAGCAATCCTATCTTCCGATTCCAGTTCCATTGTAAACTGTATGCTTGGGTGTATGGAATTCAAGTGCATAAGAAATTGTGGTATGGTCTCCTTTCAGTGTCTCCATATTACAAAGATGTCATCGACGTATCTCAGCCATATCGCGGGTTTTAGACGTGCTGTATTGATGGCGGTCTCCTCGAATTTCTCCATGTAGTAATTAGCGATTACAGAGCTAAGTGGGCTGCCCATTGCTACCCCGTCTTTTTGTTCGTAATATACGCCTTGCCAAACAAAGCCACTGGACGTAAGGCACTGCTGAAATAGCTGTGAGATATCGTTGGAAAAATTTTTCATCTTGAATTGGTAAACAAGGAAGTTACATCGAAGCTAACCATTAGATCTCCCCCCTGTAGCTGGTTGTCTTGAAGCTGGTTGACAAAATGTGCGGAGTCCTTGATGTAACTGCTGGTATGTCCAATGTACGGTTGTAACAGACTGGATAAGTATTTGGCCAACTTGTAGGTAGGACCCCCGACAATGGGTCGCAGCGGTACATCGTCTTTGTGTATTTTGGGGAGCCCGTATATTCTTGGGGGCAGCGCCTCTGATGTTATTAGTCTCCTTCTGGTTATCAGTTTGCTTGTGTCGCGTAGTATCCGCGATGTGGGATCACGTTTGAGCACGGTGTAAGTATTCTCATCGAGCAATTTGGTCTTCTTCTTCGTGTAGTCCTCCTGTGCTAGTACAACAGTGGCGTTACCTTTATCTGCTGGTAAGACAATTATGGTATCATCATTCTTGAGTTCGCGTAGAGCCTTGAATTCCACCCTAGATAAGTTCTTCTTAGTTGGCTTAGCATGGCTCAGGATGCGTGAAGTCTCGACTCGTACTTCTTCTACTTCGTCTGTTGGAAGGTTCCGTATGGCTGCTTCTACGTTGGCTATGATATTCTCTACCGGAATGGATTTGCGTGCTACGGCAAACTTTTCACCTTTGCTAAGAGCACTGATTACTTCCTGGCCAAGCTCGTGTTTGGAAAGGTTTGCTTATAATCCAGTTGTTTTGGAGCGCTTCTCGCAACTTAAAAGATTGTCTAACGGTGGCGGCCGCTCCGTGTTTCTCCGCAGAATGGGAGAAGACGTCCGCCGCAGTTGTGGACGAAACGTCTAGAGTTTCTGAACTCCGACCACAGCCTTATAGCCCGAGAACCAACCACATGACGCACCAGAACACCGGCTGTGAAATCATTCGCATCTATTTAATTTTTAAGTGACTTGTCATGCTCCCTACTCATCTGTCCTAGCTCCTAGCGACTTTTGGTTGTTTCCAACGATAAAAAACACTGTCCGTGGTCGCAAATTCACTATTCGTCCGGCTATTACATTAGCGATTTTCTAGTGGTCAAAGAAGCGTTCGCAGCTGCCATGGAATGTGAAAAATGTGTACGGCTGCAGGGAGCTTACGTCAAGAAGTGACACAAGCTCACACTTTTAGTAGAATTAGTTTGTGAGAGAAAAAATCGGAGGTGTTGAATGCACTTCGTACATTAGCGATGATGCATGATTACCGAGCCTAAAGCCGTACTAATCTTCTGATTCTTGCTCTTCGTTTTTTTAACAATCCGCCATATATTCTACCAACAGAGTTTGTTACATTAATACCCCTATATTTTTTATCATTTCTGTTGCCTTGTTTATAAATTGAGGTTATATGTGCTTATTTCAATTTCTTAAGAACTTGTCCACGTTTTAGGCACTATTAAATATATTAGTCATTATTGGAGCTGCTTGTATAATTCAATTGAAATATTTTCAGATCCTGGTGCTGTTCCGTCTTTAATTTGTTTATTAACTCCATCACTTTAGCAACTTCCATTTGTGAGGTATCATATAAAGATTTATTTTGTTTATTAGTTTTGCTTTATTATATTACTCTGTCGAATTACTGTCTATCTTTTATCAATAAAAATTTATACCATTTCGTCTGAGTACTCATACCGATCATAGCAACACATTCTTTATCTCTATTTTCTGTGAGTAATAATTTGAATTATTTTTTAGGTATTACATTATCATTACAGTACATTATCTTCTAGGTATTTGTTCTTCCAAATCAGTTTGAACATGCATTGCTGTTCTTTTGACGTTTCTATTGATTCTTACATAACATTTCCTATATTTACTATTATTTGTGTTTAGTCATATAATGTACATTATTTGTCAGTCTTAACTTATAGAGAAAATTAATTGATTTATATTGTAACCTTATGTGTTTATATTTTAGTTTATTAATTCTATTTGTTATAAGTTATTCTTTCTTATTAGGTTAGTTACAGAGCCTAAAAAAATCTGGAACTTGTTTCTGATTAAATGGTAATCTAAACCGCACTCTACACCCTCTTGGCACTTACATCTTTACAGTGTAGTCTGGTGTTTTGCCAGATAATTATATAATCAATTATAGATCTTAACTGAAAATTGATTTACGTCCAGGTATAGCAGTGTATATATTTGTGCTTAAATCGACTGTTCACCATTCGTATATCAGACTGACGGCGTAGCTCTATTAACTTTTTACCATTATTGTTTAGTATAGATGCCATATGTGCCTATAATGAGATAGTTTACTGTTTTTCTCATTCGTCCGTAGTTTTACAGAAAGATTACTTCTTTTCTGTCTCTAATTTTATTTAACATGGTAGATAATTCTTCAGAGAACTTTCTCTTTACAGCATCACTAGCACTATCATTGGATGCGCACACTATGACTATTATAATATCACATCTCTTTATATGTAATTGAGTTCTAATAATTTCTTTGTTAATTGCTTTCAGGTTTCCGTGCACATCTCTAAACCCCCTTTGTCCCTAATTCCATTTTTACCCGTAACCTTGATTTTTCCGCTTGTCCACCTCTAGTCACAACTAAACGTAGATTTTTATCGCCGCCCGACATTCCAATTTGAATCTTCATGCGAGACGGAGCGTAGCTAGCCACCAGCCGATGCTGAGCAGGTGCTGTACTACCCAATAGCGCGCTGTAGATTGCCTTTTGTACGTTCCGCACACGTGCACATCTGACCAAGAAAGAACCAACCCACGTGTTAAAGCTGCCAAGCAAAATCACGTTGCCCAGGCTGCAAGAGAACGTTAGTGCGATAAGTCTCTTTTAGTTATTCCGTCGTGCATTTGTTCCCAACAGCACTTTTTCTTATAGTCCGGAGATTGCACAGCTGACCTGCCGCCCACCGTATTTAATTTATTTTAGTCATGTTTGTATTGTTTTTTATCAATTTCTTGTTTGTTTCATTCATCTTAATATTACTTTGTTATTAATTTATTTGTGCCAAATACATAGTTCATTCAGCTCTGTTTTGTTTTGTTTTTTTTTATTGAGTTACTTCTAACTGTTCTTAATTATCAAACATTCTTTTGGTTCTTCAGTTCTCGTTTTATTTTCGCCGTGTAAAGACGTGAATTGAACGCGGAGATAATAAGAGTGCAACAAGTGCGGCCGCAAGGCTGGGCTCATTTTATCGGTCTCCGATAACCTCGGTTTCGCCGTACGGATTAATAAACTTTGAAGTTACGATTTGTTGTGAAACTTACATTTTATTTATAAACTATCTCAACATAACAAGTTCACAATACAAAACAGCGCTGGATCCCAGCAGGTAAATGCAAATAGCTACTTCCTTCAACCAATCCCAAATTATTCTGCACCCATCAATGTGCCTCCAAAAAATAACACACATATGTTTCTACAATCGCAACCCCAAGTACAACGGTATAATCAATCACATCTGCAACCAAATCCACAATCCGTATTTAGTACTCAGTGACAGCAACCACAACAAGCTTACCCGATGTATCTTACTAATTACCAACAGACAAGTACGCAAATTCAACCTACAGCTTTGCCTTACTCTGCTCAGATGGACTGGAATAGAGCGGAATCAATACAAGACGAAGCTCCACTGATATCAAACACTCAAAAATACGATAACGACAACATTTCAATAACAAGTGAAGAAACAACGACCCCTTTAAAGCCAACTGATTTTCAAGAAATAACTCGAAATCACAAAAGAAAGAGAACTAATACTCAATCAGCAGTGCCAATTGACAAAAATCCAGTTGCCACTAGCAATAGATTTCAAATACTAGCAAGTAAGGAAAACCCCCCGACATCAAGCACCTCAACAGAAACCAATGCCAAACTCCCGAAACCTCCTCCAATCCACATACATTATGTAACAAACATAATTCCTTTACATGATAAAAATAAAGAAATTTACGAAATTACCTCTCTATTAAACGCTATCATTAAAGTCGAACCTCCCAATCAAAAAAAAGAACTGGTACAATGTAAAAGATGTCAATGTTATGGACACACTCAAAATTACTGCACTAGACCATTCCGATGTGTAAAATGTGCCGGATACCACGACTACAGAACATGCTCCAAGAAGAAAGGTGATGGAAGCAAAGCAAAATGCGCACTTTGCCTAGGAGAACATCCTGGGAACTATCGGGGATGTCCAGTCTACAAAGAAATTAGAAATAGACGTTTTCCTCCACTCAGGAATCGCGGATTTACACCAGTACAGACTCAAACTCCAGCCACTACACCAGTGCAACAGACAATAGACTCCCAGAGAACCATGATAAACCAGCTCATGGAAGAAATACGAGATTTAAAAAATCTAGTGACTCAATTAGTGAACTCTAAGAATCCCTAATGGCACAAACACTCAAAATAGCCCAGTGGAACGCCAACGGTCTGGTCAACCACCGCTACGAAACCGAAGCTTTCCTACTACAGCATAACATTGACATACTATTGATCTCCGAAACGCATTTTACAGAACACTCCTACTTTAAAATTAGAGGTTACAACACCTTTAACACCAACTACCTCAACAATACAGCTAGAGGGGGCTCAGCAATATTAATAAAACACCATATAAGACATCACGAGACACCAAAATACTGTTCCGAATATATCCAGGCAACCACAGCATCAATAGAGGACTGGATAGGTCCCCTAAACATTTCTGCTGCTTACTGCCCTTCCGGGCATAGACCTGGTAAGGAAAGCCTTGAAAGGTATATACGATCACTAGGTAACCGATTCATGGCCGGAGGTGACTTCAACGCGAATCACCCCTCCTGGGGGTCGCGTATTGCCAACCCAAGAGGAAGAATTCTACTAACTATCATGCAAAACGAGCAACTAAGCCATCTCTCCACATATCAACCCACTTACTGGCCGACTGATCTAACGAAGATCCCCGACCTGCTCGACTTTTATGTGGTCAAGGGCATACCCCAAGGTTACCTAGAAATCTCGTCGTGCCTAGACCTACCTATCCTCGGACCATAGCCCGATAATAGCGCAAATAAGTACAACACTATTAAGTAAAACTAGAACCCCATCCTTAACAAATAAGAAAACAGACTGGCACTATTTCAGAGAAGTACTACAGGAAAATTTAACAACTAATATCCCACTGAAAACAGAAGAAGATATAGAAGAAGCGGTAGAAACACTTACCCAAACAATCCATCTGGCCGCCTCAAGAGCCACTCCACAACTACTATCTCAAGTCACACACCAAAATTGCTCGATCGATATCAAAAAAAAAGATTGCTGAAAAAAATCCTCAATGAGTACTTAGAAGGACTAACCGCAACAGAAAACACCGACTACTCCCTTTGGAAGGCCACAGGCAGACTTAATAGACCTAAAAATCATATTCCCCCAATTCGTAACCCGGACGGAACATGGGCCAGCACTGACAAAAATAAAGCAGACACTTTTGCAGCCCACCTTCAAGAAGTGTTTCAACCTCTACTTTCTAACGACCCCCACACAGACGCAGAAGTAGACAACTTACTACAGGCCCCAAATCAACTTACGTTTCCCATCAAACCTTTCACTAGGGCTGCAGTTCAAACAATGATTGATAGAAAGACTAATTGCAAAAAGTCTCCTGGACACGACTTAATCACTGGTCACATAAGCTATCTGTATACTCACGCTTATCTTCAACAGTATTCTGCGTACAGGATACTTTCCGTTACAATGGAAAATTGCTCAAATAATACTTATCCCCAAACCTGGAAAGCCCATCAACGAGCCCATTTCATACAGACCTATTAGTCTGTTACCGCTATTCTCAAATCTTTTTGAAAAATTATTTCTGAACAAGCTCACCCCCCTCCTGGACGACGAAAACCTAATACCTTATCACCAGTTTGGTTTTAGGAGTCACCACTCCACAATATAACAGGTACACAGGGTAGTTGAACACATTAACCAAGCATTCGAAAACAAGAACTATTGTGCGGCCTTCTTTCTTGACATCAGCCAGGCCTTCGATAAGGTCTGGCATGAAGGCCTACTCTTTAAGCTAAAGCTGATGTTACCCTACACTTACTACCAAATCATAAAATCATACCTCGAAGTGAAATTCGGAGAAGCAGTATCAATTCTCCATCCCATCACATCAGGCGTTCCGCAAGGTAGTGTCCTAGGTCCGGTCTTATACGTTCTATACACTGCAGATCTCCCTACGAATGCTAACAATTTGATCGCAACCTACGCTGATGATACAGCGCTTCTCTCCTCTCACACCGACCCTATTACAGCCGCTAGTAATCTACAGCAAAACTTAGACGCAGTAACCGACTGGTTCCAAAAATGGCGATTCAAAATCAACTCTCAAAAGTCACTACAAATCACGTTCACTAAACGTAGAGGAATCGTCCCTGATGTGATAATGGATGGCCGAGTTCTACCCCGTACCGACAGTGTGAAATATCTTGGGATGCATTTAGACAAAGGCCTGCCCTGGAAAACTCATATATGGACTAAGAGAAAACACCTGAATCTTAAACTCAAGAGTTACTACTGGCTCTTAGGTCGCAACTCCAAACTCTCTCTGAATAATAAATTATTAATCTACAAAAGTATACTGAAACCAATTTGAAGCTACGGTATCCAGTTGTGGGGTACCGCCTCACATTCCAATATCGAAATTCTGGAACGCTTTCAGTCGAAGACCTTACGCACCATCACTAACGCCCCCTACTACATACCCAACACGGAAATACGGAAAGACCTAAAAATGAAGTCAGTGAAAGAAGAAATTACCAAGTTTAGTGAAAAATACCTCTTGCGACTAGAATCTCATCCTAACCCACTAGTGACAGAACTAATTGATGAAAGTGAACAAGTGCGCAGACTCAAACGTTTCAAGCCGTCAGATCTTCTTCCTAATCGTTTTTAGACAGATTTAATATCCCTACTACTTACTTATTATTAGTTATTAATTGTTGAAAGTAATTTCATTTGAGGAACGTCAAAGGGCGTTACCTCCCATGTAATTTACACTGCTATGTATTTCCATTATAGTAATATGATTTGCTTATTGCTAATGTAGCAGATTGCAAATAAATACCAACTGTTAAAAAAAAATTCTTTTGGTTTTTCGAGTTAGATCGAATTAATCCGAGAAAACCATATCGTTCTGCGTTAAACAAAAGAGAATAAAATTAAAAACGAGGTGCATAAATTTTGTTCCCTAGTTTTGCCTGTGTTGCCGCGGCCCGAAATATTGCGTTACCCTTACTGTTTTGTGTCCAAAATAGACTTTTTTCACCCTAATTTGTTACCTGCGTCTCGACCCTTTGTGTTTTATATTTTTCCCGAGCCCTGTCGCTTTACCTGTGGAAATCCCGAACCAAAAGAAAACTAATTTTGACGCGCAACGCATGAATCTGCAACGCCTTTGTTAGAATTAATTTTTGTTAATTTTTATTGAAAATGGCTCCGTCTAACAAACGTAAATTAATCGCTACCAAAACGCTAATAGTTAGCCGAATCAGCGAACTGTCCGAGCTGGCGGAAGCTGCCACAATTGATGCATCGGTGCAAACCTTGTTTAAATTGAAACAAGATTTTCGACGGCTTATATGCTGAATTTAATGCGGCACTCTTGAAATTAATGAGCCAAGCAAGCGAAGAACAGCTTGTTGACTTAAACACAATACGCAAACAGATAGATAACCAGTATTTTAATATGATCGACATTTTTCAGCAAATATTCCCTGCTCCAAGTCCGGTCTCGTCGGAATCGAAAGTCAGCCAGCAAAATTCCAAACCAAATGTAAAATTACCTAAAATAGAGATTCCCAAATTTGCCAATTATCTTAAATCTTGGCAAACCTTCATAGATTTGTTCGATAGCCTGGTACATAACCACAGAGGCTTATCTTCCATCGAAAAATTCAATTATTTAATTACCTCATTGACTGGCAAAGCCTTATCTTTAGTAAAAGCGATACCACTAACATCAGACAATTATAAAGTCGCCTACGACAGCCTTTATGGACGCTTCTCTAACAAGCTTCGATTAGCCAGCACGCACTGCCAGTGGATAAGATAGTATCCGCTGTTACAAAGTGAGAATCCCAGAGAATTGCGTGAGTTGGAAAACACTTTTAATGAAAATTTATCCATATTAAAACTTTTAATTTCGTTGTAGAATCTTGGGATTAAATGTTTTTCCGTTTCTTCTCAATGTGACATCTTTCCGAAGATAAAAAGTCAGAAGTGAAGGCAGAAAGTAAGAAAGTAAGGGGTACTTCTAAGAGAAAGCAATAATTTACTTCAAAGTCTTTTGAGAAAAAGAAAAAAATACACAAAAGGAAATAAAGATTAAACAAACAACAAAAACAAGAATAAAATAATAACACGTATATATAAACAAAAAAGTTTTTATAATCTTTTTTTTTTATTAAAACAATCCAAATAAGTCCTTTAATAAAAAAAAAAAACGGCACTGCCGAATGAGCGAATACTGTTCTATGCCGCGCGCTGCTTGTTCGTCGTTTAATTTCTCGTAAACTAATGCTGTACAACAATAAGAAAAAAGTTATTTTCGACGTAAAAAATCCTGTTCTTTCGATTGGGAGTGTTAAAAAATATATTAAAAATGCCCTTTTCGAGATATAACATGTTTTATGTTTTTTTTAAGGTTAAGTTGCCGTTTTTTTCAGAAAACTGATCATTCCATCGAAAATCTGAGGAAAAGCACGACGATTACGTATTTTAATTATTTTTGCCCAGTACGTTATGAGGCCGTAATCGTGAGCTGAAAAGTAAGTGTTTTAGCGCTCGCATGTGTATTTGTAAAAGAACTATCAAAATATGCATACATACAAAAATATGCATTTTTCAGATATTCCAAGCTCTAATTATACGAATTTTTAGTGCAGAAATGTTTAAATACTCTTCTCTTTGATAGAACACACCTAACAGCCGCGAGATTTTCTTTATCACATACTAGAAGGCATCTTGAATTGAGAGCGTATTAAAACTGAAATTTTACATTTTTTGACTATTCTAGCAAGTTACACACTTATTAAAAAACAAGGGGATGTTCGCAAAGGTGGGAACGTGGAAAAATTTATTTACAAATAATAACAGTGGAATAAGTCCTTACGATAAGTAGTGGCCTTACGAAAGTAAGATATGCAAAACGATCCTGACGACAGGCAATCAAACGTACGCTAAGAGCTCAGCCATAGCACATGCCATATCAGCTGTATTTGTTTACGTTCTGTTCAAATGTATAGTACAAATCATTTCTTTTAATTAAGAATTATTGCTATGGATCTACAGGATCTATTTAAGAAAGGTGTCACTGGTTAAGACAAGATGCGATATAGTTAACACTAATATTAATTAATCAATTTCCTTAATTGTGTGATAAAATTAAAGTACAGTCAAATTACGATTACGCTATAAACCCCTGCAATAAAAAAATGTCACACATTAGTGTTTAATTTAAAACAATGTATAAAACATAAATTAAGATGAAATGTGAATTTTACACATTTTTTTAGTCTCGCTTATATTCTTCAGTGCTGCATAATAATGTAATATTCCCTTTTGTTTTTATCACTGCTAATATTCTATCAGCAACAAACTTTATTCTGAAAAATGAACAATAATTGTTTTTTTCGATTTTTATTTAGAACACATTTGTATTTTTAACTTTTCTTGGTTCTGTAGTTTTGAAACATAAAATTTGTATTTTGCACAACCTGCTAAGCACTTGGTAAAAATGTTTAAACTACTTGTACTCCCTATCGAATTTCGTTGGTCTAGCAGCATCCACACATGTGACTGCTAGCGATATCTTCTGTTAAGCACTATGTCAACACATACTGCTCTACCAATAAGTTGCAGAAATCTCTTGAATGATCTATGCTTTCTGTGTATAAATTAGTAAAACTTGTTCCGCAACTAAATAAAATATTAAAATGCAATATGCATTTTATTTAATAATTTTTGGAAATTAAAAATATATACAGTAGTGCAATTTTTTAATTATATATGTATTTAAACAATACTTTGTAGTGTATTAGCCAAATCTGGTATACTATAAATAATTTTCACTAATTTTAAAAACCAGTAAATAAACATAAAGATTTTCTGCTGCTTGTGTTACTAATTTATTAATTAAACACTAATTGCGCCCAATAAATTAATTATCCACTTGTTGGTACCTGTAAAATAATACCAGTTACCACTTACAGATTTCTGTAGTGTTCAATAATTTTCTCAATAGTAGAATTTTTGCAAAGGGGTTTACAGTCAATTTATTAAGAAACATCTACAGAATCTATTTTGGTTTGTATATAACACTTTTAATTCACTGTTTAGCAAATTTCAATAAAATAGTGCATTGAGCGTTAGTAACGACAAACCTTGAACTAAGTGCTTATTACACTGGGGTAAATTTAGCATAATATTTTGTATTAATCTCAGTATAATAATAAAAATTCTTTGAAAGGAGCTGCAAAAGTGCACACAAGTAAAAAATTTCTGATAGCAGTGACTACAATGGTATATTTGTCACTTACAACAAATAATAAGTGAGTAAAAGTCGTATTTTGACAGCATTTTCATCACTACCACAATCCTTTGATTAATAGAAAATTTATTACATCCCCCGATACATAAATATTGCGTTCACCTAGGTTATAATACACTGCTCTGTCGCACTCACTTATGTTACGGAAAACTTTTTGGACTTTCTTTAGTACAGTTTTGAACATACTCCTAGCTCATAACGCAGTTGGTTGTTGCAAATGTACCATGGGGCATTTATTGCCACTCGCAAGACTTTATTTTGAAACGTCTATAGTTCCTGAATGTTAGTTTTGTTTGTGTTGCACCATACTGGAGAGGCATACAATGCTAGGGGTCGTAATAGTGTTTTGTACATAAGAATAGCACATTCAATCCTTAGTATAGATTTCCGATTTATCAGTGGATATAGTTATTGTTATCTATTATTGCATTTGATTAGTTTCTGATTTACGTGCAAATTCCATCTTAGTCTGGCGTCCAAGTAGACCCCTAGGTATTTAATTGCAGAATCTTTGGGATACCAACTTCAATGTTGGGTGGGTTGATTATTCTTTTTAATGTGGTGATCTTGCACTGGCATTTTGAGAGGTTATTCTGGATGTTCCAACTTTTAAACCATTTACAGATTTTATTCGTTGCTTGCTGTAGTTGCAGTACTGCTTTTGTCAAGTTTGAACTTTGAGTTATAATTGCTGTGTCACCAGTATAAGTTGCCAACGACGCTAATGTTTGTGGAAAATTTGACGTGTAAAAATTAAAGAGTAGGAGACCCATAATATTCCCCTGCTTAAATGCATTTGATTCTTGAAATTGAAGTTTCCCTTCACTGCAAATATTTTTTCTTCAAGAAAGGAGAAGGTACTTGCTTGAAGATAGATGAGTATGTTAACATATAGCATCTTGTCGAAGGCCTGGCTATGTCTAAGAAAAACTCTATAGTGCAACATCTGTTTTCGTAACCATTCTCAATTATTTCGTCAATTCGCTATAATTGGTAACAAGTAGAGTGTCTTCTGTTAGAGCCAAATTAGAAAGTTGGGATAATTTGGAGTGTTTCCACTTCTTTGATCAGTTGTGTGGATGACCTTTTCTAACAGTCTTGAAAAAGCAATCAATAGATTTATTGGTCTACAGTTTTTGGCAGTATTTTTGTTATTTCTAGGTATGGTAAACATGAGAACATGGACATGTTCATAAACATGCATTAATTATTATTGCTAGATATACTAAGCTTTCCTTGGTTAGGCGTTGTAAGACCAAGTTAGGTATACGGTCATGGCCAGCCTTTTTGTCTCAGGGTTTCTAGTCCTTTGCTATTGTCGTCCTGCCTAACTACGTTTTTTAATTAATTCTATAATGTGATTGGGAGGACAATTATAGTTATAACTACTACTCGGGTGCCTTGCTGACGCTGTACCAGCAGTATTCGCGGCATTGGTAATTGATGCAGTAATATTATAGACAGCTGTATCAATGTCTTCTTCATTATTTAATGCATGCAATCTCGCAAGATTGTGGTCTGGAGCAGCTTGGACATTATCTCATTTGATTGGTCCATAAGTTAGTTTAAGTGGGGGATCATTAGCTTTTGGTTCGAAAAGAAAGTTTACTAGTACAGGCCAGTAATGAGAATTTAGTTCCGTGATTACATTTTAGTTTATTTCCTTGGAGAAGTTTTTCTGCAGAATATCCAAGATATCGGGTTGGTGATCAATTCTGTATGGAAAATAAGTGTATTCGTTTGGTGCTATCACTTGAAAAGACTGTACTGTTGAGTAATGTTCTAATTTAATTTTCCCGAGGTTATTTACTCTGCATCCACGCGTTGTGTGTTTACTATTAAGATTACACAGGCCAACAGCTGTTTTGGTGCCGGAGTGTTTGGAGCTGATTTCATATGAATTTAACGCCCTAAATTCAAATATGGCATTATTTTTTGCATATCAGCTCAAATTTCTAAGATATAACATTTTAGTACAACATACGTTACACTATTTTAAGTTAAATCTATGAATGAAATAAAAAACTAAACACGAAATTTTTATTATTATATTATACAAATATATAATTATATACTATATTATATTGTATTATACCATATTATATATAACAATATACAAAGATAGAGGATAAAAAGTCATCGATGAAACCAACTATAATCACTGAACACTTCGGAAGGTTCTTGTCCGTGACATTCTTGAATGTATTTTGGAACAGTCCCTTTTTAAACACCAGCAGTAATCTGCCATCATGTGCGCATTCCATCTTCCTTGGTAGCGGTCCTCCATAGTTTTAAGGTCCTCGTGAAATTTTTCACCTTGTTTCTCACTCATGTCTCCTAAATTTTTAGAGAAACGGTCTAAGTGGCTGTGTAAATAGTGCATTTTAATACTCATGTTACACCAAAGGAATTTAAAACTGTTAAGCGTCTCGTTTACTATTTGAACATAATTTTCAGCTTTGCGTTTGCCCAGCCGACAACTGCAACAAATGAAGTCCAGGCTTTTCGCTTAGCCTCAGTCGTGGAATTTACAAAGGCAGAATCCTTAATGAGTTGTTTTATTTGTGCATTTTCTCTCCTATACATGTAAAACATGATACTCTTATCAAGAGCCTTTACGAACTGCTTTATAAGGCCCAGCTTAATATGCAGTAGAGGAAATATGATTTTCTCGTTCAACTAAGGAGTCGTTAATAACATTCTTTTCCCCAATGTCCATGTTTTCCTTCGTATGCCACTCTTTTCTAACCCAGTTGTGTGTTTTGTCTCTGCTATCCCAGAGCCACAAGAAGTGAGGATATTTGGTGTAGCCACTTTGGCGACCAAGGAGAAAGTTTCCCATTTTTTGGTCCACACAAATCACTCATTTATGTTCATAATACTTTATCTCTTCCAAGACCAAAGCTATAGTGTTATATTCTTCTTTCATTTTCATTCAGTGAGCAGTTGTTATTGAACCATATTTGTTCCCATTGTGTAGCAGGACACATTTCAAACTTCGCTTTGAGCTGTCAATAAATAGGCGAAAATCATCTTGAAAATATTTAGGAAGAGGAGTTCTTTAATGTAGTGATAAAATACAAGGTTATCTTCTTGAGAGAAGAAGGGTAGCAGACTTTTTTCCCTTGTACGGTAAAAGATAATTTTGGTTCCTTGTTCCAGTAAATGTTTGTGGTGCAACCTGGAAGCAAGTCATTCAGAAGCTTCTTTTGACAGGTTGCGATTTTTGGTGAGGTCATTCAACTCATCCTGGTTGTAACGTTCTGGAATTGATGACATCCCTTCATAATTACAATTATTTACACAATACTAAGTGCATAAACAATGTTAGTAAAATTAAGGATAGCATCATCAAATATTTAAACTCTATCAGTACATAATTGTAAATTTACGTCTTCTACAACATTGTTAATTACTTAACAACAAATAATTTTAAAATAATATAGCTATTATTGCTGACGTAAATTTAATAACTGTCAGAACTGCCGTCAACCAAGACTCCTGATCTATCATATAATTGTCTTATCTCCCTAAACTTATAATTCTATATCCTCCTATACGCTTCAACCGATTTCCTTGAAACTTGCACACCACATTCATAACTATATTTGCTAATTCGGCGCAATAAATCAGCCTTGTAACTTTAACCGTTTTTTGAATTATTTAAATATTTTGAAACATGTGGAACGTTCTACACGACTGCTGGCGTCTAGATCAGGCTTCGTCGACGAAGCCTGCGGGGTCCCAGCTGGTAAAAATAATAAAAGCAAAGTTACTGTTGTATGTAATATAATTTACCTAATAATTTAAATTATATGTATACCCAAAAATTTCGTTCACAAATACCCATGTTTTATAAAATGCAATATAATATGTTGCATTCTTTCATTGTATTTGTCTTCGTGTGCAATGTTATAACTAAAAATCTCATTTAACTTACATCCCGATTCGACCCTTTCAGAAATATCAACAGCTTCATGTTTTTCAGTAAGCATGGTGTGTATTGCTACAGCAGCAATCAATAGTCCATGTTTCGCGTATATCTTCCATTGATTCTCCAGAACTGTGTAAGGGTATAATTTTTCGGGGTCGCTGCCCAATTTTTTTAAATGACTACTAAAGCTTTTATAATACAACTGCAAATAGTAGACATGATTTTCAATTACATGCTTAGAGCTACAAGCGTATAAAAAGTATGATAAATCTAGCACCGGAGAGCCCAACATCGATAACTGATAGTCTATGAAGCACACTTTTGTCGGCTTTTTTGAATCTGTAGCATCCTAAAATTAAATAAGGATTCGATTATTATTGCTAACAATGAATGTGATAAACGTTAATGATTTTATACCTCATACTTAAACAGCATATTGTTGGTCCAACAATCACCATGTAATATTGCGGAATAATTATCAACTGTCTTTGATAGTTCTTCATAAAATAGGGGAATGGATCGAATGAACTCTTCGCAAATTTCAATTACTTCTTTATCGCTTACGCTAAAAGAATTCTTGACTTTTTCGCATTTTTGCACAATTGCATCAATAAAATTAGTTTCTACCAACATTTTTGCAAAGTTATTATCCATTGCAGATTTCACGTTGTTAAAGACTTCGGGTTGTTGGTCCCGAAGTGCAAATGATAATGCATGGAGATGCCCGTATTCAGTCACGACTAAATTAACGTAATCTTCATCCATTGTAGTTCTTCTTTCATACAATCGGTAGCCTTCCTCTTTTATGTTTGCAAGTATTAACGCTTCGTTTTTATACTGCATGCTACTTTTATAAAACTTTGGCGAAAGGAAATATGATGTTTGGCCTTTTTCGTGCTCTATTTTATAATACAATGGAAAAATTTTTGTGTACATGTAAATTTCTCGTTCGTATAACATTTCCATTGAAGCTTGGGACCTGAATGCATCGTTGGTCTGAGCGGTCTTGGCTATCAAATGTAAAATCTTTTGTTTATTATTTTTGCCTTTACCTCTTATTTGCACGCAAGTTATATCTCCGCTATAACCATCTCCTTTTATACTACCTTTATTTTTACTAATAACTGGGTCACAAATTTCTTCCTCTTTGATTATTTCTGATAACAGTTTATTAATAATATTATTTTTACAAGTTGTATCCATAATTACTTTTATAATTCGCAGGAAGTTGATAAATCAGCAAGTCTTCCACATACCAAACTGCCTAGATAGGAGTTAATCTAAAGTATTAATTGTTATATACTTTGTACTTATTGTTGCACTAAATTTTAGGGGATATTAATTCGCACACAATAGAAACAAATAGTACAATAGTTTTTAATCTGCACTGGAAATAAAGCATCAAATGATTGTAACTATTTGAATGTCGTACAACGAATGCAAATAACATAATGGTTAGAATATACTTATAGTTTGCAATCTGACGCATGTTCACGTGCCCCAGTCATAAATTTCATCGACAAAGTCACGCGGATGACATTGAATTAGAAATAGGCTACTAAAAGCACCTCAGCAAAATGACGTGAGTGCACATTAAATAACTTATGCTGTCATTTATAAACTGATCTACAAATCACATTAACCAATATGATTAATAAAAACATTTAAAATTCAACTGCTTATTGATAAATAATTTGTTAAAGTAATTTTTATAATAGTACGTTTTTACTTAAATGCGATATGCAGTGTTGATATGGAACAATCCTTATCCAGCGGACTCCTGCGTATGTGTCGACTTGGAAGAATGAGCTAATTCTTATTACTTTTGAGTCCTTATAATGGGCAGCCATCGGGTACGCCAGACTTAATTTTAAAATAAAATACAGTAAATTATTATTTAGGTAAGCATTTTTAATTTATTTATAAATTAGACATGTTAAGATTAATTATAAAATATCGGCCAAATGGATGCCAAGGCTGTGCTGTCATACCCCGACCCTTTCGATCAAATTTTCAGACTTTTCCGAGTCAGTTGGCTCAATTTCAGCAATAACACGTTGGATTTTGGTTTCCAGTTCAGGAATTGTTTGTGGTTTGTTAGCATAGACCTTGAACTTTAGAAAACCCTAAAGGAAAAAATCACATAGCGTCAAATCGCAAGATCTTGGCGACTAATTAATGTCAGCATTTCTGAAAATCACACCACCAGGAAAACATTGTGGTAACAAATTGGTGGTTTCTGTTGCTGTATGGCATATGGTAACATCCTGTTGAAACTGTATTTCTTTAAGATTCATATTGTCCAATTGATCCCACAAAAAGTTCGATATCATGTCACGATATTGTACTTCATTTATGGTTAAAGCTTGGCCAAACTCATTTCAAAAAGAAACGGTCTGATTACACCTCCAGCCCATAATCCGCGCCAACAGTGGCTTTTCGCGGTTGCATCGGTTTTTCACGAATAGCACGAGGATTTTCATTGGCCCAAATCCGACAGCTCTGCTTATTAACAAAACCATCCAAATGAAAATGAGCTTCATCGTTAAAAAAATGTTATTTACTGTTTGGTTTTACATCATCCAATTAGCAAATTGTCTCTTTTGCAAATGGTCTCCCGGCTTGAGTTCCTGAGTTAAATGAACTTTGAAAGGGTGGTAGTAGAAGTTTTCATTGAGAATTCGTTGCAAACTGGTTCTGCTAATGTTCGATTGTTGAGAACGATGACGTACTGATATTCCTGGATTCTCATCGATGCTCTCTCTGATGACTGCAATATTTTTGACCGATCGCACAGGACGAGGACGTAGTAGAGTTTGTTTATTCATAACTGAACCAGTTTTCCCAAATGTTTTAATTAATCTGCAAACGCTGGACTCATTAAGTCAATTATGGATACCAAAAATTCCACACATTTTTCGAACATTTGTAACGTACTTTAACAATAACAATACCTTATTCTTTTGTATAGCAATCTATTTTTAATAATCTCCACGTCAACTGTCATAAGGAAATATTATATTTTTATAATCTAAAGACCCTTACAACTATATGAATACGTTAAAAAGTACGCATCCAAACCGTTTCATCAGTGAAAGTGATTACAACAAAAGACCCTATAGCTTATACACTAAGCTTTACAAAACACATTACTTACTAGCGGTTGGAGACTTGCTGAACTTAACAGGTACCTGCAACGTCAATATAACTACTCGCGATTCCCATGCCAATCGTTATAGAGTGTGGTTGTGATGTGCAGAGATTACCGCGAGTTGTCACCAGTACAAGCGCTTGACCTCAACCGAAGCAGATAGGATGATTTATATCTCGATGGACTAATTTTGAAGTGATACCTTAACAACGTTAAAAATGATTAGTACAAGGATCGAGTCCGCCGTATCTCTCACTCTATATTTAGTTCATCAGATCCAGCCATAGCTGTAGTTTTATCTGCTACATCTGAACTTCCTCCTCCGATTTCAATTATGAAGAGAAACAAGCTCCAAACGATACTCAATATTCAAATAACAAACTCTCGTGTCTTTGTAAAGCAAATTGCATGCGATAGTTGCAACAACTAGTTTCACTCTTACTGTGCCAATATTTCTAAAGAAGACTTTATAAACTACAGCAAAAAATGAGTTGAGTGGTTCTATAATGATTCTACTAATCAGAATAACATGACACGCTGCCAATTCTGCCATCGTTTCTTTGCCAAGCGAGGTCTATCCACGCATATGACAAGTAAGGACTGTGATAAAATCCTATCAATCACTGATTCCATAAATGTGAAAAACTTTATCAATAAACTGGGGAAGTATAAATCTGCAATTCCAATTGTAAAAATGATTCCAAAATCAGCACGAGTCACTGTAGCCGCACAACAAACTTACCTACTAGACAAGAGCAATTGCATTCAACGATGTGAAATCCTGGTCAAATCTACTTTGTAACACTCAGATGGGGATATCAGAGGTGCAATCTAGTTACTTTTATCCCCTGACACCTTGGCTACCATTGATAAAACATCTTTTAATAAGCTTATAAAAAACAGCCCTCTTCCTTCTCTCCAATTTAGATTCCCAAACCCTGGGCCTATTCTTAAGCATAGTTCCACTAAAGAAGATGACATCTTACTGGCTATTAAAAGCTTCCCTAATGGATCTAAACGATCTTTTGTCCAAAAGTATTGGTGAATCTGGGACCGAACTTCTACCTTCTATCACAAATCTAGTCAATTTGATGCTAGCTAGAAAAATAAATAAGAACATTGTACAAATACTATATGGAGCCTTCCTTTGTGCTTTAAACAAGAAAGGTGGCGGAATCCGTCCCATTGCAATTGGCTACACTCTACGAAGATTAGCTGCCAAAATAGCCTGTTCACAAGTGAAAGAAAACATTGTGGATGCGAAGCCATTATCCATTCCACAAGATCCTTCATCGGACTGAATCGCAGCACGAACAAAGTAATCCTAAAAATTGATTTTTGATATGCTTTTAATTCGATGGAACGAGATGTAATAATAGAGAAAACTCTACAACATGCTTCTGAAAGTACCATATTTTATCGTCCGTTGATGCACAGCAAGATGACCCTTGTGGACCTCTCCTATTCTGCTTAACAATTCAATCAAAAATTTGTAGTATTTCTTCTGAGCTCAATTCATATTACTTGGACGATGGAACAAATAGTGTAAAACCTGAAGTTGTTTTGGGGACCTTGAATTTCTTATCAAAGGATGCCATAAAATTTGTTTGGAGGTAAATTCATCGAAGTGTGAGCTATACTTCTGTTCGGACCCTGATAGTAAAGTGATCTCTAATTTTCAAAAACTTCTACCACAACTTCAAATTATTATTGACAATTTGACTATTTAGTGCTCCACTATTCCCTTCAGTCATTCCATTTTGTTTTTCAAAAAAAAAGAAGAAATCAATCTCCTACTCTCACATCTTCTCAGCCTAATCTCCCATGCAGTATATTTTCTTCTAAAGCATTCAATTGGAATACCCAAGCTATAAGAACATCTTAAAATCTCTTAAAGAAGTAATCAATATCAAGCTTGACGCTCAGACATCAAAAGTTGCTTTAGTTTCCGTATCCCAAGCAGGCATCGAAATTAGGAAATTACCTGATATTTACATCTCAGCCTTTTTGTCGTATGTGAATTCTGTATCAGAGCTGATTTATTTCATGATGTTATTACCCGAAAATAACTTAGCCCATGTTTTAGGATACTTAAACTACATCAAAATCTGGAAGAGTTTGTTAGATAAAACACGTCACATTCCTTCATGTCAAAAAAAGTTAGGACATCCTGAATATGATCAAAATAATTACAACTTTCAATTTCAGTTTTGAAAGAGTTTAGGCGAGATATCTTGCCTCCACTAAACCCGAATCCAGTACCTGGCTGGATGCAATTCTATGCACCAAACTTGTAACTTTCCTAAATGACAACACTTTCAGAATATCAGTTGCTCTTAGATTGGGATGTAATATTTATATTATATGTAATATTAGCGAGCTCCACATCTGTGGAAATAAAGTGGACAAGTCAGACACTCATGATTTTTCATGTAAAAAGAGCAGTAGTCGTCACTCTCGCCACCAGGAACTAAGTAAGATTATTCAACAGGCTTTATCGTCCATTAACATCCCATCTAAACTGGAACCATGTAGACTCTCCCGTAATGACAGCAAAAGAGTGGACGGTTTAACTTTAACCCGGTGGTCATACGGGTATGAACCTTATTTGTGATGCTACCTGTACTGATACCCTAGCCCCACCGTACATCAAATAATCTAGTGTAACTGCTGGCCTTATCGAAAACAATGCTGCCAATAACAATAAGAGGAAATACAAAGAGCTCATCGACCAAGGATAAATCTTCATTCCTTTTGTAGTAGAGACTTTGGGACCTTGGTGTGATGAAGCAACGGATATTATCGCAAAGCTTGGAAACTACCTTCACCTACTAACTGCAGAGTCCAGATCGAAATCATACATAAGAAAAAGAATTAATTTAGCTATCCAAAGTGGAAATGCAGCTAGCATTATTGAAACATTGCCTAAAACTATTGATATAGACGAAATTAATTTGTTTTTCTTAATTTATGATGTTATTAGCAAAGATATAATTTTATTTAAAATATAATATTTATCTCAACGACGGCAGATGATAAATGTCAAACAATATAAAACAATATAAAAAAATGGTGAAAAAATTAAATCCGGCGTAGCCGATGAGCCACCCATTAGATAGTAAATAAGATGTTTAATATCAATAATGTCATATGTCCCTAGTAATACGGTAGTTAAGGTATGAAAGTAGCATCAAAAACTTTGGTAAATTACAAGATTCTCAGATTAAACCTGTAAAATAAATAAACTATGATAAAGTAGCATTAAAATACATAGTATATATATATATATATATATATATATATATATATATATATATATATATATATATATATATATATATATATATATATATATATATATATATATATATAATTTAAGGCCTCCATCATGGAGCTAATGGCACATCTGGACAAGGAAGAATTTGTGTTGGCTTGCAGTAGGTTTTAGTCCGGGTTCGAGCAGGTCGTGTCTGTTGATGTGAGCCACATTGATTAATAGGATTTTCAATACTATTAACTCCATTAAGTTAAATGTAAATAAATTTATTTTCTTTGTATTTTAATGCTACTTTATCATAGTTTATTTATTTTACAGGTTTAATCTGAGAATCTTGTAGTTTACCAAAGTTTTTGATCCTACTTTCATCCTTTAACTACCTTATTACTAGGGACATATGACATTATTGATATTAAACATCTTATTTACTATCTAATGGGTGGCTCATCGGCTACGCCGGATTTAATTTATATATATATATATATATATATATATATATATATATATATATAGTTATATGCCTTCCTTGCTTTTTGGTCTCTACCGAAATATTTCTGGAACATTACTCTCGACCAATGGCCATCTCTGCTAGGGTTTGATAACTGTCTCTAACACATTGATATTGTTGCAGGCGGTCAGCTTTAGGCATTCCTGAAGGAAGTCGGGAGCCTTAGCATCCTTTACACTGCTCATAACTTCTAGCACCATCAACGAGTCGGAATACTTTGTATACATTGTGGTAGGCACTTCAGAAGCCTCTTGGTAGATCCAAAGATTATTTTAGCGATTCGCCTTCTTGTCTTGGATGAAGTTGTTGTTGCCCAAAGAAAACCTTAGAAAGCCAACACTGCCGTGCTTGATATCGTTCAGCAGTGCTTGAGCCTTTAACTTCTTGTCCATATTGTTTTTCTCATTAAACAGTAAGCAGTTGGCAGTTTATCAAAACGAAAGACTTGTAGTGCATTTCCTGTTGCACTGTTGGACTGATCGTCGACCTCGTTACGCTTATTTTTTGCCAGATCAGTCATACTCTGTCTAGGATCCTGATTAACCTTCTCTTTCAATTCGTGCTAAAAAAAATTCTATGCCGTTTTTTTCTCAAAATAGTATAGCATATTTGTCAAATGTTATCGACGCTATTAATCTACGACTTTCTAGAAATGATATAATTCTAAATGACAATAATATCGCTAATTAAACATATATATTTTTAAAGGTTAATATTGCTAAATAATAATTCTCGTTAAGTTCTCATGTAATACGTTCTGGTTACGTTGTACGAGGATGAATAAATTATAAACGAGACTTTTGATCTCGGGCGCGCAATATTAACGCGCGAGAGTTCTCGCTTCGTCAGGTGTTGGGTAGGGATGTCAGGATTAGGGGAAGTAGGCGGGCGATTTCGTTCGTTTCCGTCAGTACCCGTCGTGACAATGTCTGAGCAGGAGGTGCTGTCGTCAATTGCGTAGCGTATTATCATTAAATTTCTCGCCACGGAAGGTTTAAAACCGGCTGAAATCCTGAGGATATTGACTGCGGAGTTCAAGGAAGAGACACTGTTACGAGCTAGAGTGTTCGCATGGCACAAAAAAGTTCGTGGATGGTCGTGAGAATGTTGAAAATGAAAGCCATGATCGCCGACCTCGCACCAGCATCACCAACGAAAACATCGTCCATCTGACCATCGATGAGATTGCATCTGAGATTGGAATAAGTTATGGCAGCACTTTTTCGATCATCACAGAAGAGCTAGGGTTTCGTAAGGTGTGCGCAAGGTGGGTGCCTTCTGACAACTGAGCAGAAATTGCATCGTTTACATTTGAACACCCTCCCTACAGCCCTGACCTATCGCCCTGCGACTATCACCTATTCGGTCCTCTCAAGGAAGCCATGGGAGGGCATAGATTTGGCAGCGATGAGGAGGTTGAGGTCTATGTGCGCAATTGTCTGGAAACATGACCAACTTCGTTCTACGAGGAAGGTATTTCAAAATTAGCTACACGTTGGGAAAAATGTGTTTCTAAATCAGGAGATTAGGTAGAAAAATAATCTGCTATTCTTTTGTTTCAAGTTCAAATAAAATATTTTTTAAAAAATAAGTCTCGTTTATATTTGATTCACCCTCGTATATAAGTGTCCAATTTGCAACTTCAAAACATGCCGTTAGAACCTTTACAAAGCTTATTTTTCAAAGGTTTAAGAAAAATTAGAATTATACTTTAAAAAGTAGATTTGTCAATTGCGTGAATACTTTTACATTAATAGTGATATAATAATAAAAAAAAAATTCAGTTAAAAAATTTTGGAACCACTTTTGTATTTCTGTAAATTATTCTATATCACGTACGACGGTGTTTTCACTCCGAATATCTTTAATGATAATATTATTTTAAGATAAAACTTTTTCAGTAAAATTTTAAATGTTTAAAGGGCCGATACATTTACTTATATTTTGAAATAATGTCGCAAGCAAAATATACCTATCAATAATTTAATTTAAGGTAGCTTCAAAATAAAAGTTGGTTCTTAACTTGATATTTCAAATATTGTAGAATGCTGTTGCGGCTAATACCTAACAACTGCTTCTCTACAATATAAAGGCTATATAATTAAACAATTAAATTTTAATAGGGATGACGTAAGTGCAGGGTAATGCATGATGTAAGAAGGAAACTAGAATATGATCAGAATAATTTCAACTTTCAATTTCAGTTTTGAAAGAGATTAGGCGAGATATCTTGCCTCCACTAAACCCGAATCCAGTACCTGGCTGAATGCAATTCTATGCACCAAACTTGTAACTTTCCTAAATGACAACACTTTCAGAATATCAGTTGCTCTTAGATTGGGATGTAATATTTATATTATATGTAATATTAGCGAGCTCCACATCTGTGGAAATAAAGTGGACAAGTCAGACACTCATGATTTTTCATGTAAAAAGAGCAGTAGTCGTCACTCTCGCCACCAGGAACTAAGTAAGATTATTCAACAGGCTTTATCGTCCATTAACATCCCATCTAAACTGGAACCATGTAGACTCTCCCGTAATTATAGCAAAAGAGTGGACGGTTTAACTTTAACCCCGTGGTCATACGGGTATGAACCTTATTTGTGATGCTACCTGTACTGATACCCTAGCCCCACCGTACATCAAATAATCTAGTGTAACTGCTGGCCTTATCGAAAACAATGCTGCCAATAACAAGAAGAGGAAATACAAAGAGCTCATCGACCAAGGATACATCTTCATTCCTTTTGCAGTAGAGACTTTGGGACCTTGGTGTGATGAAGCAACGGATATTATCGCAAAGCTTGGAAACTAGCTTCACCTACTAACTGGAGAGTCCAGATCGAAATTATACCTAAGAAAAAGAATTAATTTAGCTATCCAAAGTGGAAATTTTAAATGTTTAAAGGGCCGATACATTTACTTATATTTTGAAATAATGTCGCAAGCAAGATATACCTATCAATAATTTAATTTGAGGTAGCTTCAAAATAAAAGTTGGTTCTTAACTTGATATTTCAAATATTGTAGAATGCTGTTGCGGCTAATACCTAACAACTGCTTCTCTACAATATAAAGGCTATATAATTAAACAATTAAATTTTAATATGGATGACGTAAGTGCAGGGTAATGCATGATGTAAGAAGGAAACTAGAAAAACTTACTCTTGTAAATAAGTTGTTTTAATTTCACTATAATTATTCTCAGCTTCTAATAATTATTACTTAACATGTATGTTTAAAATAAAATTAACTAGAAAAATGCAAAAAGATAACCCTCCTATTAAGTAACTAATTAGTTATTTTTGCTTATATTATAAACTAAATAAAATTCTATAATTTTATTTGCTAATTTTCTTTTGAAAAACTGTCTGACTTTATCTTTCATATTACAAATTAATAATTTGATTATTAGTGCAAGTGTCTGTTTTGCTCGGATATCTTTTACAATATGGAATTGGGCAAGCCACACACCCGGAATGAACGACAATAGATGGACACGTCGAATATTTGAATGGAGGTCACAAAGTCACAAGAGGAATAAAGGGTATACTGACGACGTTAAGAAATTTGCAGGTATAGACTGGATGCAAAAGGCCAGAGATCGACAACAGTAGAAAATGCAAAAGTAGGCTTACATCCAACGATGGATGATGTAGCTGTAATGATGATGATGATTTTTTACAAACAAACCCTGAAAAAAGGTAAATGAATAAATAAGTAGTAGATCTGAGGTTACCTCTTAACAGAATGAACAACAAGATAACAACGAAATCTTAGCCGGTGGGTAATTTACAAAAAGATGGTAACCGAATAAAATTAATTAAAGGCAACGTATAGATAGAAAATATGGCTAAAAGTCGGGACTTCTGTTGGTTAGACTGGGGTTTGGCCTTTTTTGAGATCAAGAGTTGTGTAAGTAAAGGTAAGCAAAATGTAAAGATTAGAAAAATGTTTCAACAAATAAACCTAATTATTCAAGAAATAAACGAAAAGTTAATGGTTTGGTAAAAAAAGTAAAATAGGTATAGGCAAAAAAAATAAACTAAAAGAAATGGTAAAAGAGCAAGAAGAGCAAATAGAACAACTCGAAAGAGAAATTAGAAACAAAAATATAATAGTAAAAGTAATCAAAAAAATAAGAATGAAAATAGAGCAAAAAAGAAAATAAACCTAGTAATGCAAAAAATAGGAAGAAATTTAGATGGGAATTTGGAAATAGACTATATCAGAACAATCAGAAAATACAAAGAGGGAAGAAACAGACAAATCCTGCTGAAACTAAAAAAAGCAGATAAACACAGATCCTAAGATCTTACAATAATAAAATTGAAAGGGTCGGAAATATGGATTGATAATTATTCTGGAACCATACAAGAAGAAAGAAAATCTCTAATTTTGCAACTGAAAGAAGCGAGAAATAAAGCATACATAGCATACAATAGGTACAATAAATTAATAGTAAACAACGAATCATGCAGAGTAGAGGACATTGAACATAAACAAGGATTGAAACAGGGCAGAAGGGAGACATACAATTAAAATATAGGGCAAGAGATCGATCAACAGACGGAGAAAGTATAGAAAAACAAAACGGACAAGGCAAAAAAAGAAAAAAGAGTAGAAAAAACAAGTTCAATAAAAACTAAGATACAAAATAGAAAAGACAATCAAAGAAAAACAAAATTCTAACAAGGAGAAGGAAGGTAGAAAAAGACGAGAATAATGATAAACCTTTCAGGTTAATCATCTGTAATGTACAAGAAATCCATGAAAAAGAGTCGATAAAAATATTAACACAAAAGACAAAAAATATAAGATGGATCTAGTCGTAATTCAAGAAACGCATATAAAAGAAAACAAAACAACACTATTAGAGAATAATGTGAAAGGTGTATTTTATAAAGGATTGAAAGAGAAATATAGTAATCTATAAGCACATCAGGATAATAATAGAAGACCTAAACGCAAAAATAAGAAAAAAACTTTATGAGGACATTAAGTCACAAATAACAATAGAAGAAGAGTTACTGTATTTTTGAAAGAAAACGATATAAGAGTATTAGGCACACAATTCAAAAGAAAAAATATTCATAAGGGCACGTGAACGACATCAAATGGAAAATATTTAAACCAGATAGACTGCGCAGTTTTATATATATATATAAACAGTTGTGTTATAGGAAAACTATTAGACATAAACACCCAACAAAGATATAAAAATAAAATTGAAGAGAGCTGCTAAAAATTAGAAAATAGCAGATTTTATAATAATAAGTAATAAGTAATAATAATAATAATAGCAATAACAACAATTGGAAGCAACTAAAAATAACTAAAAAACTAAATATATAATTAAGCAAGCCACGAAGAAAGTTGTGCTTCTCAAAGAACGACAGAAGACAGAAACATGGTGGTATAAAGAATACCAAAAATAAAATAAAAAAAGAAAGAAATTAAGAATAAAAGCAATATAAACAAAACGAGAAAATAATCACAAAGACTACAGTGAATAAGGAACAAAAGTAAAGCAGTTAAATAAAAAAATAAAAGCGCCAGAAGCGAATAAGAAGTTACTGAAATAGAATCACAATATAGGAGAGCGGAAACTAAAAACGTTTATAAAGAACTTTAAAAAAAACTGTAACCACGGCTTATATATTAGAGACAAGAGAGGTAAATAAATAGGGAAAGAAGAAAAAATTAGGAAAAAATGAAGAGAGTACTTCAATAAATTGTTTAACAAGGAAGAAAAAAGGAGGAAGAGACCGCAGGACAAAGACTTCAAGAAAGCGCATGCGAAGAGAAACGAATTCGAGATACCAGAGATATTAAAAAGATTAATTAAGATGACACTGCTAGCGCCCCATAAGTGTAAAATGTAAACTTAAAAGAAGATACATTAAAGACCTTTGAAATTAAAACAGGCTATAGACAGAGAGACCCTATACTATCCTTATTGTTTAACATAGAATTAGTAAGAACTATTAAAAAGAGTAAATTAAATAGAGAATGGCATGTATTGTATAAGAGCCATTAGCAGTTATGCAGATGACCTAGCCCTAATAGCCAGAAATAAAAAAAAATAAAGACAAAGAGGAAGACCAAACAAATAAACAACTTTAAATCGAAACACAGGATAGAAGGTTTAGATTTAAAGAAGTAGATAAAGTTGTTTACTTGGGGGGCGGGGGCGAAAATTAACAACAAATCTAAAGAAGATAAGGAAATTGATGCAAGGCTAGGCAGAGCTAACAAAGCAGTAGAAACCGTGAATTACCTATTAAAAGCTAAGCAATTATCTTAGAATGCAAAGGTGAGAATATACAAAAGGGTAATAAGGCTTTCTATGGTTGTAAGACTTGGATACTCAATCAAAGAACAAAGGAAATAATAAAAACGTGAGAAAGAAAATTTAAGAAAAATCACGGATGGAAGAAAGAAGGAAGATAAATATGTAAGAAGGTCAAATGAAGAATTATATATTTAAAAAAAAACGCATGATTGTAAAAGCCAGAAGATTACAGTGGCTAAGGCTTATTGAGAGAATGACCTAGAAAAGAATAGTAGAGAAAATAGCCAAAAAAACCTGAAAATAAGAGAAATAAAAAGAGACCAAAAAATAGAGAAAGGCTGTGATGGAGGATTTACAAGAGAAAGAGGTAACTAACTGAAAAGCCAAAGCAAAGAAACGAAAATATCACCAAGCTCTGGGCTACAAAGCTTCATATATATTTTTTACCATCGTTTATTTTCATACCTTTTTCTTTGTCTGTATTACAAAAATGCATTACAAAACATTTTCTAAAATACAAACCAACTTTATTAGAAATCACTATAATATTTTAACATACGATGCTGCCAAGCTACCAAAAACCTAATCTATTTTCACTTCGTAACAAATTCTTTAATGACAATTGTAAAACTGTTGTATTTTTTTAAGAGAAAATTTGAAGGTCTTAGAACTTGAACGCACCTCCTATGTGCGATATCTGACTTCGACTTGAAATAATTCAACTTTCCGACTTATCAAATCGCTTTGAGTGCTTAGTAGGTTTTTTGTACGTAATAAGAGTTGTGCAAACTTAGCATTACAAAATACTTTAGTTTTATAAACAGGAACTCACAACGGCTCGTTTTCCACATCAGCAATAAACTGCTTTCAAAAGCTATATAAATAAATGTTTTCAGAAGTAAAAACACAAGGTGTCATAAAATATGGAAGTCAGTATTATTGGTATAATAAAATGTATATGTATATGTATAAGTTTTGCTCTCATGTAGTAACGTAATAGCAGTTATTGATTTTTACTGGTCCATTTCTATGCATCCATTTGGATTATTCAAGTTCTGCGATGATTTATTATATGCCGAAGCTAAAAAAAAACTATATGGCAACATTATACACCAAAATGAGCAGCACAACACCAGGATATTGACTATTGGCTTTAAAAAAATATAAATCGCTCAGTCTTCACAGATACTGCCGCGTAAATGACGTTCGCTGTAGCACATTTCACGTGATTGCTTTTTTAACGCTGGTCGCTGGCAAGATAAGTTATCTTTAAGTGTTTTAAATGTAGCAGAATCAGTACAATAAATGTATTATCATTTCTTGGATTCACTTTTGTGTACCTTACTAAATTTTTGAAATAAGTAAACACCTTCTCTACTCAGCTTTAATTGTTTTTAAAGCTTATCTTCTCATGCTTTTCTAAGTATTAAGATATCTAGTAATAGTAGCAACATTTTTAATTAATTTTGCACTGTGTATATTTAAAAAATAGAAGTTATAAGTTATGTTTTCTAAAACTAGTTTCATTTATTCTTTTATTTACTTATTAAAAATATTTTAAAAGAATTCTTTAATATTAATTTAAGCACCAACAAATTATCCTGTAATGTTTTAATGATAAAGCGTTCTAATATATAGTATATATTATCCTTTATAAAAAATGATATTAAAGTTACTATATAAAGCATCTTATAATTTTGATTACTTTATTTATATAAGTGCTATTTCTTTAAGAAAGAAGTATTTAAATTTGATTGTTTAATGTTGTTACTCTATAGTTGGAATAACAACCTTTTCAAATTAATTTTTTCTCTTTTCATACTCTATTCCTTTTTTTATCTATCCCCTTAATATCAGTTAACTTTTCCTTAAGCATGGGACAACATTCACAAACAATACAAAGTATAAGGACAACTTACTGCTATTTCGCGACGTTCTGGATAATAGTACAACTAAATAAAAATCACTGAAAAGCTAGAGAATACTTTATCAATTTTGCATAAACGATCTTTTGCAATTAACCAGATGGCAATAAAAGTAACATGTATAACATGTATAAAATCACACAACTTAAGCCTATGTCTTTACAAGACAATTTACTTTGCACTAAATCAATTCGCTTCACTTCCTGATACTCGACTCGACTCCGCATTGCTGCTCCGCTGCGTACTATGTATTCATTCAGCATCTGTTTTTCTTACATTATATCTAACAATTTTTAGTACACATATTTTTGAAAATCTACATTTATAAAGACGTCAACGGGATTCTTAATGTAAATAATAATAACTATAAGATCTGAATTGTATAACAATTAAAGTGCTGCATAGAGCAAGGTGTTGTGTGATTGACGCGGCGACCATATTTCCTAATGTTTGCGTCGCGACCCTCCTAGGTACCTAAGTACCGTGTAGTTTGCGCCACAGAGTTATTAACTACCTGAAAACCGAGGCGCTGTAATTACCGTTAAGTACTTTTTCTTGGAACATTTTAACAATAAACCAAGAAGTAGAAAATTATATTAAGAGCTGTGCTGATACAACCGTTTCTAATTTTAAAGTCTTTATTTTTTAGCACACATTATGCATATATACATTATGTACATTCGTATTATTCTAATTTTTGTATGTAAGCAAATCCCAAGAATATTTGAAGCACGTTTTCTATTTTTATATCTAAATTAATATAAATTGTTTTTCGGCGATTCATTGGGGCAGTGGTCCTTTGTTGAGCGAATAAACCCAGATATTTGGTTATTAATCGTAAAGACCGTGCGTATATTTTGCCTCAATAATATGTGGCTTATTTTATCGGCGATGCCTCTGATATAAGGTAAGAATGCTTTTTGTTGGTCAAGGAGGTCTAGGGATTAGGAGTTAATGTTTATATTTCTATTCTTGGTTACATAGAATAAGGAGTTATTGAAATACCGATTTTCAGTAGGGTGGTGGTTTGGCAGTTTTTTATATCGGAAAGTCTGATGGATCTACTAATGAGGAATTTTGCAACTGCATGAATTTGGACAGGATGGTGATAGGATTTGCCATTTAGGTAACGGTTAGTATGAGTAGGTTTTCTATAGACAGTGTAATGAAAGCTGTCAGTTGAAAAATTTTTTGTTATAAGAGTATCTAGGAAGAGAAGAAAATTATTATGTTCGGCTTCTATAGTAAATTTGGTTTGGGTGGCAAAGGAATCCAGGAAGGGTATATCTTGTCCGTAAGGCCAGATCACAAAAATATCATTGAGATATTGCATTCAGCAGGTAGGTTATCGATGACTGGTGAAAGTGGAAAACCCACGGAAGCACCATTAGTTTGGCGATAAAATTTATTTTAAAAAGTAAAGTTAGTATTAAATAGGCAATGATTAATTAAGAAGATGATATTGTTATTTATATTATAGGTTGACTCCAATAACTGTAGGGTATCAGGAATTGGGATGTTTGTAAACAAAGAAACGACATCAAAGCTTACCATGATGTCACCTTTGCATTTAGGAAAGGTTTTGAGTATTTCTAGGAAATGATAGAAGTTTTGGACGTAAGATGATACTTGCTTTATAAGAGATTGAAGAATCTTGGCAAGGTATTTAACTAGGTTGTGGGTCGGAGAACCGAAAGTACTAACTATGGCCGTAGAGGAATGTTCTTTTTATGAATTTTTGAGATATACAATTTAGAAATTCTGTGGATTTTTTCTCTGGGTTCGAGAAGTTTTTTGG
This sequence comes from Sinelater perroti, assembly GCA_036346155.1. Taxonomy (NCBI): domain Eukaryota; kingdom Metazoa; phylum Arthropoda; class Insecta; order Coleoptera; family Elateridae; genus Sinelater; species Sinelater perroti. The sequence goes on from JARFIY010000276.1 coordinate 5,075,977, forward strand.
TATCAGATTATAGATTTGAATTTATAATGGGGATTTTAGTTTTCCTTATGACGTAGATGGTGAGATTCTTAGGTACATAACAATAATCAGACGATTTAAGTAAATGTTGCATCTTACTGATATAGTCTGCTGTATTTAGGATTACTAGCATTGCCCTTGTCTGCCTGTAAAATTGTAATGTTATTATTTTGTTTTAGGGCTTTTAAGGCACGTATTCGAAGGCTTTAATATTTGGTTTTGATAGTTCGGCTGTACGTAACACTTTGGCTACATCTTGCTTGGTTTCATTTGCCACATTTGCAGGGAGAGTGGAAAGAGATGATTCTATTTGGAATATAATGTGTTTAGTGGAAATGCAATTTGACGTTACAGCAAAATTAAAACCTTTTTCCAAAGCCTAAATAGCTATGTCGCACAGTGGAACGAAATGCAGAAACAGTGGACAAAAGTCCAAAAAAAGTTTTTAGTTAGGAATTTTCAACTATTGGGTTGGCTACAGTAATGCTGAGACTATTCAATTCCAGTTAATAAATCAACTGGCCTTTTTTTCCTAATGTTTCAGGGCAAGTCAAACACGCCAGACAAGCTAAACGTGAAACGTTGCACGTCTACGAACGTTCATAAAACTGTTCTGTGTAATCGTATACATCGAATGATTGAAAATGGAGGATGTTTCTCAAGATATCTATTTACTTGTTAAATAATATATTAACAATTGTTTTTGGTTATCAACATTTATACTGAAAAATTAAAAAATCATCCTAAAATATAATGAAAACTGATGGATAAGTAACGTATCGGGCAGCGTCGGGCTAAATTTCGGATACTTCGATAAACTATATTCAGTTTACTTCACGAATAAAGTGGAAAACCCCACTACTAGCCACTACTCCGGTACAAGCCACACTTGAAGCTATAACTGCAATATATCAGTATTTATGCATTTTGTAAAAACTGATAAAAAAGTAGAGAAATCGGTTCACACTGCTGTAAATTATGTATTTATTGATACCTAGTATAGTAAAGGACAAAACGTGAAGAAAGAGGAAGAAAATAACGGTTTTTTGAAGGGTCTCACGCATAACTTAGACAAGGACAGACGATGAGACGATATTCTATCCTATCTTATCTTAAACTGATAATTCTTTAATTTTTACTTTATTGTTACCGATAAAAAACTTTCAAAAGAAGCGCAGGAAGCGACAAATAAATTAATCAAAAGAAATCGAGAATACCACGCGTGGAGATGTTCTCGAGTAAAAAATATGGAGGATGTTTTCCAGATATTGCTGGAAATAATCGATTTATTTATTGCATCTTTACGCCAAGTACGTCAGAAGAACGTGAAGGGCTTATTACTAGAAGCAAAAGCTCTTTTAGTCTCACTTCCACGTGCTACAGTCAGTGATTCAGAAGACGATTTAGACGGGGACAACGATTCCTGTCAAGATGAAGATTCGGGAGAAAATATTAGCGATTTTAAAGATGAACCTGTGGAAACTGGTGAACAACAACAAAAAGGAAATAAAGAAAATAAATATTAGAAAGTATATTTATGTAAACTCAGACTGTAATAATTCATTTCTTATGCATTAATAAATTTAATAGTATTTACTGTTTATTGGTTAGATTCTCGGTCTGGTTCCAAGATAACTCCCTGCTTTTCAGTAAGTCTTTTACTTCTTTATCCCACGTCATGCTTGGTCTGCCTCTCTTTATTCTGTCAGTAGTCTTCGCTTTCCATATTTGTCTAATTTGCCTTTCCTCAGGTACTATTTTCATATGTCTCCACCACCATAACTGGGCCTTCTCTATATACTTCCTAGCACTCTCTAGTTTCAATTTTTTTATATCATCGTTCCTTATTTTGTCCATTATCATAACTTTTGCTAATCTCAGATATTTCATTTCTATGAATTTTTACATGTGTTTACAAAATGCAGAAGTTTACCGAATAGTATATGTCGCATAATGTAGACTGAAAAATAAATAGTTTAAAGCCCTCAATACAATTTTCTAATTGGTCTATTTTTTGGTTTATTGTTAAAATGTTCTAAGAAAAAGTACTGAACGCTAATTACAGCGCCTCAGTCTTTAAGGAGTTAATAACTTTGCAGCGCAAACTACACGGTTCTCAGGTACTTAGAAGGGTGCCGGTGCCAACACTACGAAATAAGGTCGCGGCGCTAATAGTACGCAATTTAGGGCAACTGTTTTTTTAATTTTTTCAGGTTTTGTGTATCAAATTATAATATATAAAATATGTATGGCCTTGCTGAAGTAATTAAAATAGTAGTTGAATAACGCTGGATGTACATATAGTTAAATCAGCTATTGCCGTAGGAAGTTAAATCAGCATAGTTACATAATTCTAAGTACTACCGTGAGAAGTTACATCAGCATTTAGAAGCTTGCAGCGTTTATCCTCATATAAGCACCTTTTTTGTATTTGCTTCTTAGTACTCATATCTTATCTACGTTCTAACCATTACCGTGGGATTCCGGTGCCGTGGGATACCGGTGTGCTGACAATTTATGTATAAATGCGGCCAACATTTAGAATAGTAGTTAGTAAGTAACCACTGTCTTTAGTAATAACATTAAATGTAAAATATCGACACTTTGTAATTTCTAAATAAAATTTATTTTAAGAAATTCTCTAAAGTGTTCGACTTAATTATATCTTTGGTTTTTAACTGCATACCATTTTATCGATCAAATGTTTTTATCTCTATATACGTGGGCTGCTCGATACCTATTGCAAATAGACAACTTTTAGTGTGCTATGTGACGTTTACATCATACTTAAAATGTTTTGTCATACGCACGCAATTTATTGTGGTTTCATTAAGTTAAAAATTATCTCTCGGCCAAAAAATGGAATTAACTTGTAAACATTTTTGTGGGATTATTTTCTACGACTTTCGATGTAGATTATCTCAACAATAGTGCGTCGATCAACTTACTTCAATTTTTGGTGATAAAGCCCTTTACAGAACAACTTTATACCGTTGGTTCAATCGTGGTCGTAGTTCACTGGTAGATGAAGTTAAAGAAGGCCATCCAAAACCGGCAGCAAATATCGATGCCGTGTGTGAACTGAAAAAGCAAGATCGTCATGTGACTTATCGTGAAACTTAAGCATCCTTCGGCATTAGTATAACAAGCTGTGTGTGCTTTGAAAAAAAGGCTCGTGTCGGTTGTTCAAAATAAATGCTCAAGAAATACGATTCGGTGCTTCAAATACCGTTTACAACATCGCCACAAGTCACGAATCTTGGATGAATGCATATAAGCCTAAAAGTAAGCAACAGTCAACTCTATGGGTCTTCCAATATGAGCCAAACCCAACAAAAGTTGTTTGCGCACACAAAGCAAATGGTCGCCTAGACTTGTCGCTACCACTGTTTTAGAAAATCGTAAAACAGTAAATTCTAAATGGTACACAACCGTTTGTTTGCTAGAAGTCTTTGGACAAATAAGAAAAAAACCAATCCGCGACGCCGGATTATTCTTCATCATGCCAATCAGAGCTCATACACATAGACTCAAACAACTGGTTTTTTGAGCACGCAAGATATCGAATTGCTGGGTCATCCGCCGTACATTCGCTTTGCGACCGTGCTAGTGAGTAGATGTGTACGCTAACCCTCCTGCTTTGAAGGAAAACGAACGGATCTACAAGCCAGCCCGTGCCTGCGTCATCAACGGCAGCGACCGCAGCCTTGCTTAAGGTCAGCCGTATTTTACCTGTTCCAATTTATATTTTGTTGGGTCGCTCTTGGAAATTTTTACTTTTCATTATAAATTTTAATTTTAATTTTGATGCTTATTTTGAAATCGAGTTGAACGGTCGTGCGCGAACCGAGCCGCGGTGATATCACCTGTGCGGGCGTTTTATCGGCTAGCGGCTGTTGTGAACGATAACATGACCGCGGGGTCAGCTTAATATTTTCGTGCTCAATAAACTACTATTATCAGTGTATAACAAATATTAAAACTTCTTAAAGTCTAAATATTCACTACAGACTGCAAGTAAGCAGGAATGTAATTAATTCATTATTATAATGTTGCCGTTTGCTCATGGAATTGACCCATGCAACATAAATAACAATCAGCAAATGTAAACACAATCGCATACGACAGCCATGCAGTGGCAACCATCGACGAATAATCAAGTACATACATATCGATATCCGTTACACCTACAAACTCCAAATCAACAAATGCCATTCAATTATTCATCTCATAACACACAATTACCTACAACAACAAACAGCGCGCCTGGTCAAATCTTTAGTCATAAACAAATTCAGCGAATGACATCCACTAGCGAAGAAGAAGAAGAAGCTAGCAACAAAAATGAATGGCAAACTATAAGCGTGAAAAGGAAGAAATTTAAATCTACACAAAAGAATCGTTCTAGCGAAACAGTAGCAACCAATAACAGATTTATTGCTTTAGAGATTGTTACAGAAAATAACACAAGCGAAGGAAGTACTAACACCGCAAAACCCCCAAAACCTCCTCCAATCTTTGTGGATGGAGTAACAAACTATCCACAAATGATAACACAATTAAATAACATACTAGAAGCTGAACAGTATTACACAAAAAGCCTTGCAAATAAGGTTGTTAAAATTCATTGTGGAACGGTAGACTCATATCGCAAGTTAATAAGACACTTTCAAGAAACAAATGTGTATCATCATACTTACCAAATAAAGAAGGAACGGGCCTACAGAGTAATCATAATATACCTACACCACTCAACCCCAGTAGCAGACATAAAACGAGAGATAGAATAAATGAAACACAAGGTTCGAAACATAATTAATGCGCAACATAGGGCCACCAAAGAACCATTTAAACCTATTCTTCGTTGACTTAGAGCCGGCAGAAAATAATAAAGAAGTCTATAAGATAAGAGGACTACAAAATAAAATAATACAAATAGAACCTCCCAGAACTATTAGAAACAATATTATTCAGTGCATGAGATGTCAACAGTTTGGACACACAAAAACGTAGTGTAACAAACCATATTTATGTGTAAAGTGTGGAGGGCACCACAACACTACCGAATGCACTAAAAATAGAGATACGCCAGCCAAATGTGCTCTATGTGGAGGAAACCACCCAGCAAATTACAGAGGTTGCGAATGCTATCAACGGATATTAAGGAACAAAAATCCGAAGCAAAAATTAGTGAAACAACTCATAACTGCTTCACCAATATATGCGAACAACATCCAGCTCTCCAACACCTATCAACCCTCAAAAAGTTATGCAAAAGTAGCAAAATCCAACCCGGAACCAACGGATAGCATTACTACAACGTTATCCAAATTCTTAGACGAATTCAAAAACTTATTTAATCAGTTACTTCAGCAAAACAGCCTGGTTCTCAACATGATCACACAACTCATCAACAAAATTAAGTAAAATGTCTAACTATCTACGCATAGCTCAGTGGAATGCCAATGGCCTTTCACGCCAAAAAGACGAAGTTAACTTATTCCTAAAACAAAATTTTATTGACATTCTTTTAATCAGTGAAACACACTTTACAAGTAGAACTTTTTTTGAGACACCAAATTATAAATGCTACTATACAAACCATCCTGACGAGTACATTATGAACTACTAAAATATGCAGAACATCATATAGAAGCTACTTCAGTTCGAGTTAAAAGCCTTCCATATGAAGTTACCCTCACAGCCGTTTATTGTCCGCCTCGACATAATTTAAAAAAGGAACACTACAAAAAATTCTTTGAGACACTTGGTCCAAAATTTATAGCCGGAGGAGACTACAACAGCAAAAATATTTTATGGGGTTCGCGCCTTACAACTACCAAAGGCAGAGAAATGGCACAGGTATTGCATGATAACTATTCTGTCATCTCAACCGGCTCCCCAACTTACTGGCCTACTAATGTTAACAAGGATCCAGATCTTCTGGACTTTTTTGTAACGAATGGTATCTCTCCAAATTATATAGACATAACATCCAATTATGATTTATCCTCTGACCATAGCCCAATTATTGCAACAATAAGCACAACAGTAATCTCTAAAAAGTTAACACCCAGACTGCACAACGTGCACACAGACTGGAAAATTTTTCGTCAAACACTCCAAAATACAATCAACCTTTCAGTAAAGTTACCTAATCGACACTCTCCAACATTCTGCAAAAACTGCTACGCCAACAAATGTCCAAAAACTTAAAACAAACAATATACCTCTTGAAATAAAGCAGTTGGTGGCAAAGAAAAGAAGAGCCAGGTCGATTTGGCAGCGTACACGTAATATAGATAATAGAAGAGAATGCACTAGAATTAGCAACATCTTGAAATTAAAACTCCAAGACATCAGAAACTCCTCTATGGAAAATTATCTTACCAATCTTTCAAGATACGACAACTCTATCTGGAAGCCAATAAAAGCAAAGAGAAAACCAAAAGACACTTCCTCTCCTATTCGAAAAAATACAGCCTCCAGGCCCACGGGCAAAAAGTGACAAGGAAAAGGCGAACTTATTTGCGGAACATCTTACGGAAGTATTCACTACTCACAACAATGATCGAGTACAAGAAGTGGATGATGAACTTTCCACGCCGATTCTAACACAAGACCGAGTAAAACTCTTCACTCCAAAAGAAATACAAGAGGCAATTAAGAAACTGAATCCAAGGAAAGCCCCAGGGATAGACAGGATAACTGGCAAAATGCTACATGAACTTCCCAGAAAAGGAATACTCAAGATTTTATATATCTTTAATGCAATTCTTAGGCTTAATTATTGACCAAAATCTCTTAAAATTGCTCAAATCATTCTGATACTAAAACCTGGGAAAAATTTGACTGATCGACCAATAAGTTTTCTGCCAACAATATCTAAGCTCCTCGAAAGACTCCTCCTCAATCGAGTTAATCAAGAGCTAAATCAGCAGGCATGGATCCCCGATCACCAATTTGGTTTTCGCCAAGCTCATTCAACTACATAATAATGTCACCGCTTAGCAAACATCATTAACAAATAAATGGAAAGCCGAGATTATTGTACCGCTACCTTTTTGGGCGTGAAACAGGCATTCGATAAGGTGTGGCATCCTGGACTTTTGTTCAAAATTAAAAGAACACTACCACTACGATATTTCACCATATTGAAATCCTATCTGGAGGATCGGTGCTTTGAAACTAGAGTTAACGAAGAAATACCCAACCGTCATCCCATACTCTCTGGAGTCCCGCATGGGAGCATTTTGGGCCCAACATTGTATGTGCTATACACAGCCGATCTTCCAATGACAGACGAAACAGCTATTGGTACATTTGCTGACGATACGGCGGTTTTTGCGACACATGATGTTACAGCTTCATCCAATTTCCAAGCACATATAAATCTCATTGAAACATGACTAAATAAGTGGAAGATCAAAATTAATAAAGCTAAATCTACACATATAACCTTCACACTCAGAAAAGGTCAATACCCACCAATAACGATGAATCAAATAGCGCTACCCCAAAGTGAAGCTGTCAAGTATCTAGGCTTACACCTAGACAGTAAACTTACTTGGAAACTACACATATCAAAAAAACGTAAACAATTAGATCTAAAAGTACAAGAACTTAATTGGCTCCTTGGACGTCAATCCAAACTATCGCTTGAAAATAAAGTACTAATCTATAAAGCAGTAATACGACCAATCTGGACATACGGGATAGAGTTATGGGGTTGCGCTAGCAAGTCAAATACAGCTGTAATATAAAGAGCCCAATCCAAGATTCTGAGAAACCTAAAAATCCGCTACGCGAGTGTAGTTATCCAGGAAAGCAGTGGTAAATGCCACAATAGACTCAACTACCGTCCCAATCCACTCATACCACCACTGCTAGAACTTTCTGAAAACAGAAGACTCAAACGTCAATGGCCGCTCGACCTGTCTATCTGAGGTGACATCGCTGGATGTTTACTTCTTAACCTTATTTAGTGTACATATATGTTAAGTATTGTACAATATATCACATTAGCTCATAGTTTGTGTATCTTACTGATTGCTAATAAACAAATTATAAAAAAAAATCCGCCGTACAATCTTGTTGTGTCCACCGATTTTTTTTGTTCCCACACGTAAAGAACAAACTGCTTAGACAACGATTTTCGACGCCAGAAGAGGCAGTTGATGCGTTCAAAACCCATGTTTTGGAAATAATTGACTGTCAGGGAGAATATTCTAAAAAACAATAAAAAAAAGTTGCCAACATTAAATATTTGTTTGTTAGGTTTTCTTAATAGATATCGAACAGTCCACGTATAAGACACACGTGTCCTGCTAATGGATTAGTGTTGTCTACAGTATAAATTTTGTTTGTTTAAGTTTGATAAATGCATAACCTTGAAAATTCAGCTTCCCACTGAATCCATTTACAAATGAATTTTACGTTGCAGATGTACTTAACTTTTCACTCCTTTTATGTGTTTGTGAATGATAATGTACGCGTTAATTTATTGCTCTGGTAAAGCTAACTTCGCAATTTTGTGTAAATGAGTTATCATGGGCTTTATCTTTCAATTACAACCGCTTTAAAATATCTAAAGAAGCAGTTCCATGTAAAAAAGTAAAATTAAAAATATGTTTGAGTAAATATGCTTGAATAATAACTTGTGTTGGATATTGACTTACAGGTACGTAATCCTATATTACATCAAAAATAAATTACATTTTGCTGCCGACAAATGTCTGTATTAACATCTTATATATTACTTCGAAAATATTGATATTTCGTTTTCCATAGCTCTTATCAGTTATTTACAATTATTATTAGACAATGTCTAATAACCGAATTATCATAAATAATAATAAAGTTAATATTTCAAAAGTAACATGTTTCATAATGCGTTAATCTAATACTTGTAATACATGATTAGAGCTGTATTTTCACTTGCAAAAATTTCTTTTCCATGCAATTCGTTTGATAAGATTCCTGATCCCTTTACAAAGCCATTTTTTTAATTGCTCCTCAGAATTAATTTTTTAAACGTTAGATTTAATTGCGATCCGTGTTAAATCAAATATGTATTTTTTAAATTCACCTGACACTCATTATAAAAATTGTTTGAAATATATATAAATTGTAGAGGCTAAAAGTCAATAACGATTTATTACAATATAACAAAAAGTAGATTGTCACTCCACGTGTAGTTGATTTCTCGAAATGTCCAACAAAAATCAATATTATGCAATTAAGTTAGGTACCCTACAATTTCCATCTTTTTTAAAATCTCCGTTTAGTATTTTTATTTAAAAATATATTTCGCAGCACTTTTCACAAAGGAAATGCAGTGAATGTTATGTCTTACAATACAGGGTAATAGAATATTTGATTGGTCTCCAAATCTAGCTCGATCTTTGTATTTTTGATGTGTAATAACAAAATTTTGCTTTTCGTTTTTATCTCGTGGTTTTTTGCATTTTAGTACGGTATAGAGACATATTACAAATAAGTAGTTTTGCAAAATAAATGCTTAATTTAAAAAGAATTGCTTAATCGGGAGAAAAACGCATAAATTACAATATACATTCAAAATAATTGTTTAGTAGATGCATTTGACGCACTTATTTTATACAAATGGTTACAATACAAAAATATTATTTTGAAAATTTATTCCATCTACTACAAATCTTCGGCAATCCTTACATTTTTTAAAATACGACGTCGTTAGATGTTCGCACGCTCATTAGTTATTTTATAGCAAAGAATTAAACATTTATTTCCTTTTACAACCCTTTGTGCTTCACGCCGCGAAAAGGTGTTTAAAGAAAACTAAACTATATTTAAACATTATAGATAAAGTGCATAATTTTTCGAAAAAGTAAGAAAAGCTTGCTCTACATAATTCCTATACAATAATTCGCGTGTTATAACAGGTGATACAGAGGTTACAGATAATCTACACTAAATGAAAGACGTTCCCTACATGACTAAAGTTTTCGTATTACAACCATTTTTATAAATTGATTGCCTCAGTTGAGACAGGAAATCTTATATTTATGTGTTACGTTTACATATCCTTGGCTAACAGCACAAAAATGAGAAAATGACTTTAAGTGTTATTAGATACTTTTACAACAAAAATTTTGTGTTTATAATTTATATTTTATATTTGCAGGTGAGTTATAATTGGAGTCTATTAAGGTGCACAATATACCTGATTATACATTAGAGTTGCTTACAGACTTAAATATTGCAAAATAAATATGAATGCCACAGCTTTTAAAATTAATGTTCTTGATAAGTTACTAGAAGAAATAATTAAAGAGGAAAATATCTGTAACCCAACTATTATAAAAAGTAAAAATAGTATAAAAGGAGACGGATATACGGGACATATAGTTGAAGTAGAAATCAAAAGTAACGACAAAAGCAATAACCAAAAGCATTTATATTTGATAGCGAAGAAGGCAAAAAGCAGCGATGCCTTTAGAGCTCAAATGCCAATATCAATTTTATACGAGAGGGAAATTTACATGTATAGCACAATTTTTCCTGCTTACTATGCGATGGAACGGGAAAAAGGTCTGCCCGCATCTTTACTCACACCGAAATTTTATAAAGCCGCTACGTTAAGTAAAGGTGAAGTAGTAATTCTCGCAAACATGAAAAGGGAAGATTACCACTTACATGAACCAACGCTTCCTATGGACAAAGATCACGTGAGTTTAGTTATGACAGAGTACGGGCGTTTACACGCTCTATCTTACGCCTTTCGGGACCAACATCCTAGAATCTTTAAAAAAGTTGAGGGTTTAATGACGGACCACTTTACAAAAATGTTAAAGCAAGAAAATTATATCAATTGCATTGTACGACATTGCGAAAAAATTAAAAAAGCGATTAACCTAGGCAAACAAGAGATTGGAACGTATGAAACCCTTACTCGGAATGCTGCATCGTATTTTGATGAAATTTTAAAAGGTTTAGATGAGTATCCTACCATATTACATGGGGACTGTTGGACAAATAATATATTTTTTAAGTATGAGGTAGGAAATACTTAATTTTCTTAATGTGCGTTTATTTGAATTAATATTTGATTTTAGGATACTGGGAGCAAAACCAAACCAACCAAAGTGTGCTTTATAGATTTTCAAGGGTCAAGATTGGGATCTCCGGTATTGGATTTGTCGTATTTCTTCTACACCTGTAGTTCTAAACGTATAATAGACGATCATATTTATTATTTGGAACTGTACTACAAGAGCTTTAGCACGTATTTACAAATGTTAGGTAGTGATCCTGAAAAGTTGTATCCTTACAAAATATTTGAGAATCATTGGAAAAAATTTGCGAAGTATGGATTGTTAGTTGCTATTTTGGCAATCTACGCGATGTTTACCGAAAAGGACGAAGCTGTCAATTTTTTTGAAAATGTAGAATCCGGACAAAGTTTAGATAAGGCGTCTGATTTTGATGTAAAGAACCTAGATGAATATTGTAAAAGGGTAAACGACATTGTGTTGCATTTTGTTAAACATAAATATATTTAGAAGTAACAGAAAAACAGCAATGCAAAGATGTTGTGTATATCAGAAATAATATAAATTTACTAAACTTTTCCAAAGACTATATGGGCGATTCCAGGAGAAATCGACCTTTTTTGGGACTTTTCACAAATTGGACCAAATTTTTTTCATAGATAGACATTGATCTAGCTACAAAAAGTGAACCTCAGTTTCGCTCATTTTACGCGCTTCTTAAAGATATATATTTTTGGACATTGTAACTTTTCACGTTAAGTTACAGGAAAAAACTGTTGAATTTTGATTAAAACGGACTTTTTAACAATTAATTTCTTAACAATGGTTAGCTGGTATGGCAAATGGCTTGGTGTAAATATTAGGTATGAGGTCGTGTACTTACAAGTGCAATCTCGTGGAATTTGAATAATTCGTAATCATAAAAAAATGTTTGAATTCTACGTTACCTAATTTTGGAAAAAAAATAATTAACGTTACGCTAGATCAAATTACTAGCCTATAACACTATAATCAAGTACTAGAGTGGCACTACTCATAACCAAACAAACTCCTCTAGCATAAGCCTAGTTTATTACTAATTGAATTTTCAAAATGGTCAAATTTCAACTTTGAAAACTTAATATTTCAAAAGTTTGTTAACCGGATAATAAAAAACTGTTGTGCAGGATTTGTTGTGACATTGCAAGCTTAAATTGTATGCTTGGTGAATGTTGACGGTGTGCAGATGAGACTAAAATTGAAATTATTTTGTCAGATATCATTGAATTAGAAAACATTAAGTACAATCGATGGGAACAAGGCAATTTGATAGATTTGGAGAAAGACGATTTTATTAAAGAGATGAGCCAAGTTTATTGAAACTCAAACCACATCATTTTATTTCTAAAAATCAGTCCAGTCAACTGAGGCAAATGAAAGCAAATTTTAAAAGTTACGAATGTATTTGTATGGTTGATTTTGCAGATCTTAAGATTGTTGTACAAAATAAAGTTTAGCTTTATAACTGGTGCACCGAACGAGATACTCTGCACCCAGTAGTTTTTTATACAAATGTCAATAGAGAACTTACTGTTACTTCTCTTTGCTTGATATCTAACTACATGACACATACCACAATAGCATTTGCAACTTTTCAGAAGCATTTTCTTCAAATAAGCAAACAACTATTCCCAAATGTTAAAATTGTAAAATATTTCAGTGACGGTTGTTCCACACAGTACAAGAAAAGTTCAACTTTACAAATATTGTTATGCACCAACGTGACCATGGTTTGAAAGTTGAATGGAATTTTTTTGCTTCATGTCATGGAAAAACCGTCTGTGGTGGGTTAGGGGGTACCGTGAAAAGAGAAGCATACAAAGCTTGCCTTCAGGATAAAATTAAAATAAGAAATGTTTGCTCATTTTATGAATACCGTTGCTCCAATTTTAAAAAAATAAAATTTTTTTATGTATCTGAAACGTTTTGCGAAAACAGTATAGGTTCCAAAAACACAGAGAGTTTACCATCTCTATCCAGTTTCTGAAAACAGCATTGTTTGGTACGAGTTTACATGCTCCGAAGTCAACAAAGTTTCAAAAGTTTTAAAGTAACAAGCTCAAAATAAAATAATTATTCAAAACTAAAATGAACTAAGGCTTCATTATATTGAATTATTTCGCTTTTCAATGTAACTCTATGACAAAATACTTATGTGTTTTTCTTTTTTGAAGTTTAATGTAGAGTGAAACGTGTAGACACTTTTTCAATCACCATTATAATAATGTTGATGTTTGTCTCCTACGCGACTTACGTATGATGACAAACTTTTAAAATATTGTTTTCAAAGTTAAAATTTAATCATATTGAAAATTCAATTAAAAATAAACTAAGCTTATGCTAGAAGATTTTTGTACGGTTATGAGTAGTGCCACTCTAGTATTTGATAATAGTGTTATAGATTGGTCATTTGGTCTCGCGTAACGTTAATTATTAATTTTTTTCCAAAATTAGGTAACGTAAAATAAAGAATTTTTTACGAATAGCTGCTTTCGGACTTCTGGTTCTTCTGGTGCGTTTAAATTCGTTTACTTAAACTTAAGGTTTTATGAGTCACTCGGCATAAGTAAGATCTTATCATAAATTCTATTTGTTGTTTTTCTTTTAAAAACTAAATTACTCCACGTTTTACAATTTTATCTACAGTCGTTATCATTCAGGGCTAATTTTTGCGTGTTGGAAAAAAGTAAACCAGTTTTGTTGTACTATTTATCAATTGTTGTTAAATATTCAATGTTTTGTTGATCTACGTTTAGATTTAATAACGGCAGCTGCTTTTTTGAGGAAACCCTTGACTAACTTGCGACACTCTTCAATAGTAATAGCATTTCATTATTCGCATAAGATTTTTTGAGACATTTTTGATCTCTCGTTAGACTTTCGCTTTAGTATACCCCAAAAATACTCAGTGGGGTGCAGATGCATGTTGTTTGCAGATTTGTGGCAGAACGTATTATTTTGAAATTTGATGTTTCCTCTGTTGATGTCCCCAAAAAATTTTGTGCAAAATTATTTCCAGCTCAGCAATATATTGTTAACAGCTCATGCGCACTTTTCCTACGGTATTGACCACCATGTAATCCCAGATCACGCTGCTCCCTCCGTGTTTGACTGTAGACACTGCATGTTGGGGACAGTAATCTTCATCCACTTATCGCCTCACGTAAGTAATGTCAGGTTGTACCAAATACCTAAACAATTGACAAATTTAACCATTACCTTATTACAAATGTATGTACATGTAACAAAACTATCGCTATGATTAAAATATTACAAACAATAAAAAAGAGTCTTATTAAGTTTACTTCAGAATTAGACTTGTATAACAGCAGGACATTTTCCCATCCTTCACTTGCTAAATGTTGTTGTAGTAGAGTTCACTGTAATGAGCCATCGCTACTTTCTGGAGTTGTAGCTTTTTAGACTTGCTTTCTTAAGCCTTCCTTTCACTTCTATAGCACTAAGCAGCTAGCTATAATGATGTTTAAGTGACTCCCAAATACATTTTTAGTTTAGGTTTATAGAAATTACCTTTTTTAGGTTTGTTGTTTTCCACTGTGTGTGTGATTCAGTGCCCTTAATACGATTTATGGCACTTTAAATAGTCCAACAATAATATTTAATATAATTTACAATTGCAACCTGAGACGTGTCGTGTTCATATAAAATTAAATCCGTAAACGTTTCCATGCATTAAATTGTCTTCTTTTAGGCATTTACATTGTATAACAAGCCGCACTTCAAACTCTGTCTACGTATCGACAATAACGAAAGAGGTTCTCGCACAAACAGCAGTTCCTGCCATTTAAAACATCTGTATACAAAATACACACATTTTTAAATTTCGCAACAAAGGCGTCTGTCCTTTATGTATTAAGTTAACATACAAATATGAGAGTTAACATTCTTGTTACACAGTTAAATTCATAAGTATCACTCAAATCGCTCAAGTTGAAGCAACTCTCAAACAACAATCTAGAGTAATCGTAGAATGTTTATTTATAAAAAGCAAACTTTATGTAGTTAGTTGCAAATATGCAAACTAAATTATTTATCAAAGCAGCTATAAAATATTAAAAGAACCTGCAAAAAGAATATTCTCGAAAGCAGAAAAATAAACTTAAAGTTTTTAATACTAATCTGGGGAATTTAGGTACGTAAGCAAGACTCAGCTATAGATATTTGGCGCTCTGTTTTTTAGAAACCACGGCCTTCACCGCACATTAAGATTTATATGCAAGGTGGTTTAAGTATGACTGAGACTGATTTGTGTGTAAATAAGCCGCATTGCGTAGCAGCTGTGCGACCTTGAAAGAGTACAGCCACAACCTACACCCTTCCTCCTGCTCGGGTTAGAACCTGTTCAGTCTTGTTTGGGAGTTGCTAGAGTGATGAGCAAACAGAAGGTACTTTAAACAGTCCAACGCATTGTGTTCAAGTTTCTCGTTGGAGAAAACGCCCCGTTTGCTGAAATTTATCACAGAGTCCAACAATAGTATGGGAAAGAGTGTCTCTTATGGTCTCTTATGAAATCTTCTGTCACATTTGGCCGTAACTGATTTCTACCTGTTCGGAAGGCTCAAATCAGGCTTGCAAGGCATGCGATTTGCGAATAACGACGCCATCACCCATACTGCTTTGGATTAAATGCGCTGCCAACCAAAAGCCTTTTTTGAAAAGGGCATCAGGATGGTTGCAGAACGTTGGAAAATATGTGTTGACTTTAGAGGGGAATACGTTGAAGATTGGCATGTACAAGTAAATGTTTGGTAATTTGATTTTTTTTGTAAAAAAATCTGTTTTTATTATATTTGAATCACCTTGTATAATGGAGAAATACTTTCTATTTTATCAGATAGGAAACCTCCATAAAGACTTAGTCAAAATTATAATTTAGTTGCGTCACAAGAAAATACGCTTTGTAGGATCAAATATCTAGAGACTATGTTATTGTGTAATAAATTATTTTTAGTTGGCAACAAAATTTAAAAATTAATAGTACCTTAATTTGCCGAATTTGTTTAGTATTAAAATCTATAACTATAATGTATATGCTTACATGTAATTTGTATTTATTCATAGTATCTTTCGTAGTAAGTTATGAGTTAGATATCTGTAAAATAATTATTTCTTACTTAAAAAAAAACACAAGTAATATAAAATACAAAAATCTGGTGTGAACATCACACGACTATCCTTATCCTATTATATATATATATATATATATATATATATATATATATATATATATATATATCGGCCCTGCGCTCCTCTCGTCCCGGAACTTGTTATTTTAAAAAAGGACGAGGCGCGAGTCCAACACTCGAAAGCTGATTAAAATAAACAGTACAAGACAATAATTGTCTCGTACTTAAAATTTTGCTACGTCATTGAAGGAACCGTGCGAGCTCTGTCGCACAGCCTTCGCCATTATCGCCTGCGTGCTCCCTCCTAGCGGCCAAGCGCTCCCCCCGTCCTCCCGCAGTCGGCCCGGTAGCTCTCCGAGCGCGCTGTGATTGGTCCGTTTAATTAATTTTTAATCGGCTATAACTTATTTATTTGACCTCGGATGAAAAATTTCATTGTAATTTTTTGTTCGTCTCGGTTTGATCTATCCGGTAATATAAATTTCCCGAAACATTTTTTGAACACCCGGTATATTAAAAATCCTGAACTTCAATTTTTTTTCGAGTGCCTATTTTACCAACTTTTATTTTAAATTTATGTTTGTCTCATTGTAATAAATCATTTTTATTCTCATAAATTTGTTGTATCTTCAACCGTTTAGATTCGCGACCGCTTTGCGACCGATTTTGGGACCTTGTGACCAAAAGGCTCTGTCGATGTTTACCAAAAACTTCGCACTGCGTCCCCTACCTACAAGTAACTTGCATACCGAAATTCAAGTCTGTAGCTTTTACGGTTCTCAAGATATATTGTTTACTGACAGACAGACACACACACACGAACCAATTGCCCAAACCAACTTTTTTGGTGTCCTGAGGCTATAATTCGTCCAGAAATGTGAAAAACTGGGTAGGTCAAATTTCCGCCGATTACATTACTTTCCTTATTATAGGATAAGGAAAGTAAAAATTCCTTTCTTATACCTGTGCCTAGCAAACAAATTTTAAAGGTTATTTCTAAATATCATATGAGTTCAGCCAATCTTTTTGTAGCTTTAATATCGGAAACAGAAAATCTAGAAAAGTACGTAAAAATGTAATTCCTCATTCACACAGAATAATCTTACTACAACTGACTGGTTAGCCAATAAACGCTAATATTATACAAGTTTATGCAAAAAATATTGAGATCACTAAACATACATGAAATCATCATTGTAAGTCAAAGTCAGACGCAGTAAGCTTAAAGGAATAGTAGGAAAATATAGATCGGAAAACCGAAACAAAAGGGCAAACATAGTTTTGTAGTTTTGTTTAGAAGAAAATTTCACTATTAAAAATAAATTTTATGACTTAATCCCCAAGAAAGCAATATAGCTGGAAATCGCTACAAGACAGTGCATAAAATATAGTACCAAATCAAGTGTGTTATAATAATGGGTGGTAAAGCCCTAACGCTCCGCGTGGGAGCACGGTCTGCAAACTGAGAGGTTAAGGCTCTCATATGTTCGCTCTCTCTGCCCGGTCGTCGGGCACCATCTCTGATGCGGGGCGATGCAGGAAGCACCGCACTTAAGAAAACCGCCTTTATTGCTTCTTGTTCGAGTGAACACAGGTACTCAATTATTTTCAGTGACTGAGTAGGCCACCTACCAGGCATCAGAGAGCACCGGGAATTGAACCCAAGTCCGTCCCTCAACTGCGGGACCACGCTGGATCTTAAGTAGATTATATCATAATAAATAAAATATTTTAAAGTAACATAAACCAGAGTGTCGGCATATCCAGGTGCCGATATTGGCTTGGCCCACAAATTAATAATAGCTAGACTTAAATACAAAGAAAAACTGATAACTTGCAGAACCAGAACTAACCGCTACAACGCACAATATTAAAAATTAAAACAAGACAGAAAGGTTGCAGAAGCAAATCTCATACAACAAAATATAGAGGAACACTGGACCAATATTTAAAAAGCATATAAAGAGCCACGAACGAAATAACAGGTAATAAGAAAAAACGCGACGTAAAGGCCTCGGCCTGCCAGACTAACGCGCGGCGGGCCCTGGGTTCGACTCCCAGGTCAAAAATAACGGCAAACATCGAGTGCTCTCCGGCCATCATAGAAACACCTTTGGCGGTCGTAAAGTTCATTCTCCTTCTTCTAACGGGTCAGACTAGCCACCTGCCCGGGGTACGCCCAACATGGCTCATAGTACTACACGAAATGTGTAGTTAGAATCAGGCTAATAGCCTATATAAGAGTAGAAGAACAAGAAGAAGAAAAAACGAGTAGAGAAAATATGGAGGACGGAAAAATGCTTGGCATGATAAGGACGAAAAACACAAAGTAAATGCGCAAAAACATAGATAATTAGATCGAACGATACGTGCAAAAATAAGAAAACGAAAATA
The DNA here is from genome assembly GCA_036346155.1 of Sinelater perroti. Taxonomy (NCBI): domain Eukaryota; kingdom Metazoa; phylum Arthropoda; class Insecta; order Coleoptera; family Elateridae; genus Sinelater; species Sinelater perroti. The sequence goes on from JARFIY010000276.1 coordinate 5,094,608, forward strand.
ACTGGATAATAAAACAATGTGAAAAAAAATTATTAAAAAAGAAACATGATTCTTTCAATTTTTATAAAAAAAAAACTCAAAGAGATACAAAGACTAAATGAAAGCTCAAAAAAATATATAAAATCCTGTTCGAGGATAATTGCTTTAATATTAATTTAAAAAACTTATCATGGCCGCCAGTACTGAAGTAACGTATGCATTTGATAATATAAAGAAACAAAAAATCTCTCAAAACAGACATTCACAGGGAAACAATTAAGACAAATCAACACTTATAAGTATATACATATCTGACACAATAAACTTTATTTTGCTTATATTAATATTTGCGTTGAATTGTAACATCTCTATAAAATGTATCAACGAGTATAAGTATATAAGTATATATAAGTATAAATATAACTCTTAGTTTAACAATTTAAGTTACTTGTATACTGAATTACGCTGCGTAACATAAATTTTCAGTAAGCAACTTCTTACTACTAAAATGACAATAAAAAATAAAATTAGATGTAAATTTAAAGTTGGATGACTCAATAATAACAGTTTAAGTGAAAAAGTTGCTTTTTTTTCATTGTAAGGAATACTTTTATTTGCATATAGTGTTATGAAATATTAACTGATCATAACAAATTTTCGTTTATATTTTGTCTTGCTTTTTTTATTTTTAAAGATGCTTTAATTGTATTTGAAAAAATAGCAATGTTGGATGTTAATCCAATTTACATAGAAAAAGCATCCGTTTCTTTGGACGTCTATAATGAAACCACCCAATTTGATGCTCTTTTTGTTATTCTTCGAAAGGTATTAACTTGTAACATAAACGTAAGTATGTGTATACGTTCGTGCGCATGTACATTGAATTACAAAAAGCGATATCTAATCAAGGTTTGAGCTTAAAGTTACTGAAGGAAACCAGTCTATAAATTTCTAGAAGTAGGGTTAGATTTCAGCTTCAACTTAACAAAACCTTACTGGACATGCAACCAGTTTTCATTTTAAAATTACAGGAAGATCGACTGATATGCGCGCCACGCTAAAAAAGTTAAAAGTAGATTTGAACTCGAATATAAATAATATAAAAGCAGATTTGAACTCAAATAGACATACTATGTAACAAAATAGATAAACAAAAAAATAATTTTCTAGGGCATAAAACGACAAAATGAATAAACTCAGAGCAGAAATCAATAAATAGATGAATGAAATCAGAGAAAAAATAAAAGATGCAGTTAATGCAGTCAAGATAATAATAGATAAACAAGACGAAAGCAAAGAAAACAAAACTCAAAAGTTGGCTCAGTGATCCGATCAAGATCTCTTTCAGTAGAGGACCTGGCGAGTCTAATAGAAGTAGTCAAAAAAGTCCGCAAGGGCTAGTACGATAAAGACCAAAGTCTTAGACAAATTATCAAAAACAGTTTAAAGCGGCTACTAGGATGATTAAGTAATCAGAAATTGAAAAGACAACTTCTTTAATTGTTAGCGATGCTTTCTACATATACTACATACTGTGAACATTGACAAAACAACAAAGCCAAACGCCTTGAGGTTACAGTCATGCTTATCAGAAAAAGGTTTGCCACACACAGTTTGTCTGGCAAAACTGTTCAAGAATTTAAGGCAAAGATGGCCTATTTTATTTGCTTTTTATTCCCAATAGCCCAGAATGACTTTTTGAAAGTATTAGCATACCGATCGGGAAGTATAACAAGCAATGAGAATGATCAGACCAAAAACATTGATTAAAGCACTTGGGCACGTACTTAAATTTGAAGCTGCCAAAAATAGCTCCAATAGGCATAGCCATACACCTAATAGAACTGTCGGCAAACACTAATGAACTGAAAAAGGCAACTCTGGAAACTTATCAGAAAACATTGCAAAGATATTAGGAAAAAGATCGAGACAATTACGCTGCTGGAATGTTAGGAGTTGGTACAAGAAGCTACAAAGGTTTCTGGGGTCCCTTGACAGAAAAATTAAAACGGATTAATGGGAAGGATAACTGTCAATCCATAATAGTAAAACCCCAGCCACGGAAATACAAACAGCGACTCTCAAGCATAATTCCAATAGTGTTTATATGGATGACCAAATAGATGGAAAATTGCATGCTCTTCTATTGGATATAGAAGCAATAAAAGCTATTGCGAGACCTAACGTTATTAAAACTTCTAACGGCCACTGTGGCTTCAAAAATAGTTTATAGAGAGATAGAAGCTTAAATAACTACTGAAAACGCTTCCTTTAAACATCATTTACTAGTACGTGACATTGAAAACCACAGAATTTTTGAAATAAACCTTTTAAAAAGGTATGAATGCAAAATTGTTTTGGACCATGGGGTACTAAAAATAAATAGAAAAGAAATTGTTCTTCATATCAATTTGGAGTTGTTACAGGAGTGAAAATAGCTCATGACTCCATCCTCTCAGTACTCAGTGATTGGTGGTAGATACAGCTTTGGATTGTGATCTTCTAGTAGAAACAGTCGTTCCGATAGAACAAAGTAATGAGAAAGTAAAGATTAAAGAAAGGTTAGAAAGACACTGATCCAAACTGTAAACGTGGTACCAGCCCGCGTGATGAATCCTTTGGTGCTGAAAAAAGACAAAATCATCGGCCATTGTACTTCGGCTTCATTAGTTGTTCATAAACGTCAAGCAGGATATTTAATAAAATAAGCTGAATGATGGTTCCATTAAGCAGTGGTTTGAATCCTGACCTGCAGACAAAAGTTAAAGACCTGTAGCACCGCAATCAAGACGTATTCCAAAATAGTAAGAACTGAGAAGGTTAAAACAAAATAGATAACGACAAACTTCAAGGTCACCAGTATTTGACCCCCTCAAAACCTTACATCTTTTGTTTGAAATATTTTTCACGAAAATGTCACTGTGAAAAGATATTGGCCCGGATAGATTAAAATAGGACACTCTGTGTGTGTGTGTGTGTGTGTGTGTCTATATATATATATATATATGTATGTATATATTATCTAAAAACCTCTTACCCTAAGGTGTAAGGTGTCCTTAGTATATAAATAGTAAATAACTAAAAGATAATAATTTGTTACAGCTGAAGTATTTAACAGGTCGACTGAAAAGATCGTAGGCTGACACATAGATGGTGTAACTAGAATTAAATCCATACGATTTTTAGTTAGTACTAACCTTCAAACGATACGTGTATAAATTTGACAGCTGTCGGACAATTGGTTCGTGAGATAGCATTGTAACTGAAGTAACTTTTGTTATTGTAAAAAAATGGATGAAAAATAATTTCGTGTGTTAATGAAATATTGCTTTAACATGAAAAAAATACTGTTGAAGCCAAAGCTTCGCTTGATAAAAATTATTCGGACTCTGCACCAGGAAAATCAACCGTTGAGAAGTGGTCTGCTAAATTTAAACGGGGCGAAATGAGCACCGAAGACGATACACGCAGTGGACGCCCGAAAGAGGCTGTAACGGACGAAAATATAAAAAAAGTTCACAATATAATTATGAATGACCGTAAATTGAAGTTAATGGAGATAGCTGAGACTCTGAAGATATCAAAAGAGCGGGTTGGACATATCGTGCATGAATATTTGGACATGCGAAAGCTGTGTGCAAAGTGGGTGCCGCGCGAACTCACAATCGAGCAAAAGCTTCAACGTGTCGATGACTCGGAGCAATGTTTAGCGATGTTCAACCGTAACAAGAACGAATTTTTCCATCGATATGTGACAATGGATGAAACATGGCTTCATCACTACACTTCGAGTTCAATCGACAGTCAGTCGAGTGGACTGCACGCGATGAACCGAATCCAAAGCGTGGAAAGACGCATCAGTATTCTGGGATGCGCAAGGTATAATATTTATTGATTACCTTGAAAAGGGCCAGACCATCAACAGCGATTATTACATAGGGTTGTTGAAGCGTTTGAAGGACGAAATCACGAAAAAGCGGCCCCATTTGAAGAAGAAAAAAGTGCTGTTTCATCAAGACAATGCACCATGCCACAAGTCAATGAAAACGATGGCAAAATTGCATGAATCAGGCTACGAATTGCTTCCCCATCCACCGTATTCTCCAGATCTGGCCCCCAGTGACTTTTTCCTGTTTGCAGACCTCAAAATAATGCTCGCTGGAAAAAAATTAAGCACTAATTAAGAAGTAATCGCTGAGAGTGAGTCCTATTTTGAGGCTAAAGACAAATCGTACTATAAAAATGGAATCGAAAAATTGCATGACCGCTATAATCGTTGTATCGCCCTCGAAAGCAACTATGTTGAATAATAAAATCGAATTTTACCAAAAAAATGTTTTACTATGTTAGCCACGAACTTTTCAGCCCAACTGTTAATTAGAGAAGAAAAAAACATTTATGAGTAAAAAATTAAAAATTAGTCACGTCTAATTTTGTTCAATGTAGTATAAATAAAAATAATTTACATTTCAAGCTAAATCCCTAATACAAAAAGTCTATTGGTTGCATCAGTTTTTTTTTTAATTTTTATTGCAAAAGCTAATAATCCCAAATTATAGTGTTCTAAACTTCTGTCTAACGATGTCTATTCAGCAAATTCCAAATATGTAGCAGAAATACTAATAACATCTATTTTCACTCGCTAAGGAAAAACGATTTGCGTTGTCGCGGCATTTATATCGTCTTTCAATATTTGGTTTCGTTTACAGTTTTGGCATAAACAAACTGTTTGGATGACCAAAAAACATTGACGCGTTTTTATTGACAAATTTAGATATAATCTGAATACAAATGACCACTGCATTGGTGTGTACATAGGAAATAAAGAGCGTACAAATTCATTGCCAAGGAACATCGACGGCATGACAATACATTCAAGAAATTCTACGGTTTTATGTACCTGTCTATAAACAGCACGTCTTTCTCAAGATTACATTCACATTAGCGCCCTTCCTTAACCCGTTCACAATCTAGGAGCAATAACTTCTCAAAATTTTAGACGGGTTTCTAAATAGTCGAGGCAAATTAGTAAAAAAATTTGGTGTGAACATCACACGACTTTCCTTATCCTATTATTTGGATAATTCTGGCAAAAATCCTGGGCTTCAATTTTTTTCGAGTTTCTATTTTGCCAACTTTTACTTTAAATTCATGTTTATCTCGTGATAACAAATCATTTTTATTCTCATGAATTTTTTGTATCTTCAAACGTTTAGATTCGCGACCGCTTTGCGGCCGATTTTGCGACCTTGCGACCAAACGCCTCAGCCGATTTTTACCAAAAGTTTCGCACTGCGTCTATTACCTACAAGTAAATTTCAAGTCTCTAGCTCTTATGGCTCTCGAGATATCCTGTTTACTGTCAGACTGACAAACAGACAGACAGACACACACACGAACACACGAACCAATGGCTCAAACCAACTTTTTTGGTGTCCTGAGGCTATAATTCGTCCAGAAATGTGAAAAACTGGGTAGGCCAAATTTCCCCCGATTACATTACTTTCCTTATTATAGGATAAGAAAAGTAAAAACTCGAAATTTTTAGTGGGTACACGTATTGAAACGTTCCAGGGCGCATTAGATTCGGAAATGCCTTAGAAAAAAATGCTACCACATATTTCTTTGTTATAATGCGAAATTGTATTTGTGCACGCAAAAAAATGCATTTATTTGATGCACTTTTTACAGACCCTAAATAATATTTTATTTCTCACTTAATAAGCTTATTCTCGTTACTAGAAGGTTTTATGGCTCGCTGTAAAAGGCGTGTGAGTGCGGATGTGTGTACTGCGATCGCTGCAAGTTATCATCAGCATCAGTTGACATACATAAACCAGAAGTGTAAGTTAAAAACATTTAAACTACCTCTAATCTTTAATCGTAACTAACTACCAGTTCTGCAATTCTACAATTATGCAGAATTTGCAAAATAACACTCAAAATATGTATTTACCTAAACCGCAAGTATTTTATAATTCACAACCGGCATACGGAAATCAGCAATCATACCAGTATGGATTTATGCCATATGCTCAAAATAATATCTTTACATCAGAAACTCAACATTATAATTATTTACCTACCCTAATGCAAACAAAGATCTTCCTGATCCATCACTAAATCAAGCACCTAGCACTCAACAATCAGATACATCACAGAATATAATCATCGATGAATCCGACGACGAAACACAACATCCGTGGCAACAAATTAAAAAACGCAAGAGAATCACTCCAAAACGTACAATGCAACAAAACAATGAAAATCTAACACTCAGAATATATTTAGCGCATTGGATAACACAAACACAAATGAGGCAACACAAAAATCTAGTGAAAGTTCCGAACAGAGAATACACAAACCCCCTCCTATCTTTGTATATGGAGTTACAAATTACTATAAAATGATTGAAGATCTAACTCAAGTTCTAGAAAGAGAACAATACAGCACTAAGACACTGTCTAAAAACATAATCAAGATTAATGTAAATACCCCGGACTCCTACAGAACGCTAATCTCATATCTAAAAAATGTAAAGATTGTATACCATACCTACCAGATAAAAGATGAAAGAACCTACAGGGTGGTAATTAGAAACTTGCATCATACTATAGACATTGAAGAAATCAAGTACAAATTATTCAAGCATGGCCACACTGTCCGTAACATTACTAACATCAGACATAGAATATCAAAGGACCCTCTACCTATGTTCTTTGTCGATCTCGAGCCTGTCCAGAACAATAAAAAAGTCTACGAAATAAAATACCTAAACTATCAACAGATAAAAATAGAACATCCAAGAAAGAAAACAACAATTATTCAGTGCACAAGATGTCAAACCTATGGACATAGCAAACGCTACTGTACTAAACCGTTCCTATGTGTTAAATGTGGAGATGAACGCCAAACTGCCGTCTGCACAAAATCTAAAAACAGTCCCGCCACTTGCGCGTTGTGCCGAGGCCCGCACCCTGCAAACTATAAAGGTTGCCGGATTTATCAACAAATACAACTTAACAGAAGCAAAACAGTTCTTCCTCCACCTGCGCAAGCCTTAAAGAATATGAACAAGCCAATATTTGAACAAAAAGCATATACTTTCAGCTTAAATAATTTATCTTATGCTCAGGTTACATCACCCCACTTCATAAACAACCAAACCCAGAATACAAACACCAATGACATATCATCACAATTCTTGTCCAAATTCGAAACAATGTTTAGTCAATTAATGAACCAGAACAACACGATGCTAACTCTGCTAACCACGCTAGTAAACAATTTAAAATAATGGATACCCTACGCATTGGTCTATGTAATGCAAACGGCTAACCCAGCATCGTGTACTAGTCGAGGTATTTCTTAAACAGCAAAAAAATGGTATCTTGTTAATTTCTGAAACCCATTTCACCGAATACAGTTACTTCAAAATACCTCACTATTCGACTTATTGTACCAACCACTCAGTTGGTACAGTCCATGCCGGTTCAGCTATCATCATTAGTAATCAGATATCACATCACGTAATGGAAGAGTTTTCTACTGAATTTATACAAGGTACCGTCGTAAATGTCAAAGTCTTCAATGGCTCCCTAGTGATAGCAGCCATATACAGCCCACCCAGACATACAATACGGCAACATCAATAAGAAATGTTCTTTAAAAATCTAGCAAATAAATTTATTGCTGGTGGGGGTTGCAATGCAAAAGATCCAATATGGGGATCTAGAATTACTACTACTAAAGTCCGAGAACTAATCAAGGGATGCAGGCAAACAACTATGGCCACTTAACAACAGGTGAGCCCACATATTAGCCATCTGATTTAAACAATATTCCAGATGCTATGGACTTCTTCGTCACCAAGGCCATATGTCCTAGGTACTGTAAAGTAGAAACCTGTTTTGATCTCTTCTCTGGCCATTCATCTATAACCGTCACAATGAGTACGTCGATCATTACTAACTACTTCACTTTACAATAAACACACAAACTGGGAAGCATTCAAAGAGTATCTAATCAGTAGTTTAGTTATTCAGGTATCTCTAAAGACAAAAGACGAAATAGACACGGCAATTAACGAACATCATACACCATTCAGCCTATTACTCTACACCATCTAGTGGTGATAACTCCGTCATCATCGATAACTATCCACTACACATCAAAAATAAGCTTGCGGAAAAAAGAAGAGCCAGAAATACTTGGCAACAAACTACACATCCAGCAGACAAAAACAGATTAAATAGGTTAACACGGGAACTAAAACAAGCACTACAGGATTGGAGAAATGAAACATTCGATGATTATGTCAGAAACCTTTCTCCCTACGCACATGGTGAGTACACTTTGTGGAAGGCCACTAGCAGATTCAAACGCCCAAACAATCCTATTCCTCCATTGCGTAAAAACAACGGCTCGTGAGCAAGATCAGATGATGAAAAGGCCGAATTATTTGCAAATCATCTATCAACCATATTTCAACCTCATCCTATGGCTACTATATCTGCAGAAAAAAGTGAAATACTAAATTACCTACAGACTGCTTATCAACTAAGCCCACCGATTAAATCATTCTCGCCTTCAGAAATAAAAAATGTGATCAAAAATCTAAAAAATGACAAAGCACCCGGATATGATCTCATTACCGCTAAAGTTGTGAAAGAACTACCTCACAAGGCTATAGTGGCTCTCACTCAAATATGTAATGCAGTCATAAGGCTTCAATATTTTCCTATACAATGGAAGTTTGGTCAAATAATTCTTTTTCCTAAACCGAACAATCCTGCACATGACACCACATCATACAGACCAATAACTCTATTACCTATTCTATCTAAAGTACTAGAGAAACTAATAGTGAAAAGAATGCTACCTATAATTGAAAAACAAGGACTAATTCCCCAACATCAATTCGGGTTCCGACAACAACATTCTACCATAGAACAAGTACATAGGGTGGTTGACGTTATAGAACAGGATTTCGAAGAAAAAAGGTACTGGGCGTTTTCTAGATGTCAGTTAAGCATTTGATAGAGTTTGGAATCTCGGTCTACTCTACAAAATTAAACAATCTCTGCCTCACCAATATTACCATTTCATTAAATCCTACTTAAGTGAAAGATACTATCAGGTCAAACACGCAGAAAGCCTGTCTAACCTCCACATTATTGAAGTTGGTATCCCCCAGGGCAGCGTCATGGGACCTGTGCTATATCTAATCTTCACAGTTGACCTTCCTCAAAAAGAACAAGTTGTTACTGCCACGTATGCGGATGATACTGCTCATATATCTGACACCGATCCTGTGCAAGTCATCCTGAACTCAAATACAACCAAGACGAAGTGAGATATCTTGGCATACATTTGGATAAGCGGCTAACATGGAAAGTTCACACCACTAAGAAGAGAAAAAAATTAGATATCAAGATTAAAAAAATGAACTGGCTCCTAGGACGAAGATCTAAGTTATCAATAAACAACAAAGTGTTAGTGCACAAAACAGTGATAATTCCAGTGTGGGCTTACAGGATTCAACTGTGGGTATGCTCAAAACCCTCAAATATTGCAATCTTACAGAGATTTCAAAATAAAACTCTGCGCACTATAGCCAATGCGGAATGGTTCATCTCAAACCTTACTCTGCACAACGACCTAAAGACAGCATGGATTATAGATGAAATCGATATATATATAAAACTAACTATGTTACCAGAATTCATTCTCACCCAAATGTGCTAGCACTCAACCTATTAGATAACACAATAGTAATTAGAAGATTAAATAGATGTAAGATTTTAGACTAAGATAACTAGCATTAAGCAGCATGCGGGACCCGCCGCTGGGCGGTTTCCCCCTACATATCATATATAGTCTTAGATCACATTTCCTTGTTAGCTCCTAGGCTAGTTGTAAATCGGCAATAATGTTAATAAAAAAAATAGAAGATTTTTAGGGTGATGCTTAGAAATTGCCCCGATGCATTTGAACGGCATAATTCTGGAGATGGGGGTGATTTTGGAAAACTAGCTCAAAGTTGTTTGTTTTTGGAAATTAAATTGTTTATACAAAAGTTTTTGGGGTCAGTGATAACTATTTTGATTCTCAATTTAAGCTCCAATGCACCAAAGTGAGAAAATGTTCTGGGACACTTTGGGAAAAGGATACCCGTGGCACCAGGATACGTGTAGGGCATTTTTTCATTTGAGTATGATTCAATTTTAATTATTTTCAAAAACGATTTTCCATTGATTATTACATAAAACTGACATTTTTTTACATTATCGCAAATATCTACCGTGCGCTGAATCAGAAGCCGAAACTACATGCGCTGAAACGCGATTTAATTTTACTGAAAACAGAACCCTGACTTACGTTTTTACTGAAATCAGAACGTTTATGAAATTTGAACAAAAAAATTGATAACCCCTATTTATTTAATACAGTTGACAATATACAATACAAGTGACCACCTTGATGGGGTTGTCTGTGTGCAAGAAAATTTGTTTTCGTAATATCTGAAAAAAATCGTTTGTGAAAATAATTCAAATCGTATAACATTAAAATGAAACAATGCACTACTTGTACCCTGGTGCCCCAGGCATTTTCTCACTTTGGTGCATTGGACCTTAAATTGAGAGTCAAAATCGTTATCACTGACCCCAAAAACTTTTATATAGACAGTTTAAACTCGAAAAACAAACAAATTTAAGGTTATTCCTCAAAATTTCCCCAATCCCCAAAATTATGCTATCCTCCAAGTTAGTTGGGGCACTTTCTGAGCATCATATTCTTGATAAATATCTTAAAAATTCTTGTATAGACAGTTTAAACTCGAAAAACAAACTAATTTGAGGTTTTTCCCCAAAATCGCCGCAGTCCCCAAGGTTATGCTCACCTCTAAGTGCATCGAGACACTTTTTAAAAATCACATTCTTTATCAACGACCCCAAAAACCGTTATTTAGAAGATTAAACCCGGGAAAAATAAATTTGAGATAATACCTTAAAATCACCCCCATCCCTAGAATTATGCTCCCCAAGTGCATCGGGCACCTTATAAGCATCATATTCGTGATCATCGACCCCAAAACCTCAGAGTAATAGGAATGAGCTTATTGTGAGCAATATTAAGCGAGAAATAAAATATTCGTTAGGGTCTGCACAAAAATGCATCAAATAAATGCGTGCACAAATGCACTTTCGCATTATAGCACAAAAATATGTGGTAACTATTTTTTCTGAAACTTTCACGAATCGAATGCGCCTTGGAACTTCTCGATACGCGTACTCACAAACAATTTCGAGCTTTTAGCGTTCTTTATTTTACTAATTTGACTGGACTAAAACCAAAAAGAAATCTATTGTTTTACAAGAACAACGGAATACTGCTTAGAGATATCTTAAGTAAGTTACTCATGTCTAAATATAATTAAGAAAAACCAAATTAATACCACTTACAGCTTTCTTCAGATATAATTATATACATATATTACAATATTCTTTTAACACACTATTTATAGTAACCTTCACCAAAACATATCTATAATAATGTGCACAATTGTAATAATACAATATTTTATTGCGATTTAGGTATCACGGATCCGGTGAATTTAGTATGCATAAATTCTTCCGTGCCACTGAAGTGATGAACATTCATAATGTACTTCCCCATGGGAGCTTTAGGTGGAAGCTTAGTGGGATCAATTACAGCATTGCTCTCTACATACGTAGCCTGTAACAAATTTAAAAACTGAATATCTCAATGCTTTATACCTACATTTGTACAACATATTTGGACACCATTACCGCTTTCCAAGGGCACACTGTAAAGTTTCCATACTGCAACAAATCTTTCAAGCCAAAAGCGTTAGAGTTTAGTAAATCGCACATGTTCATATCCTTTACGTCAACCATGTTTTTGTAGCTTCCATCGTCTTGCAGTTTTTCAGCTATCATATTGATCTGCAATTAAAAAAATTGCTGTTGTATTGTGTATTGTGCAAAACTTATGTAGTACCTTAATATCCATCCCTAAATCTTTTTTAAGAACGCCACTAGCGCTAAAAGTTTGGATAGTGTCATTATACTTAGAAATGGTGATAACTGGATTTTCCACGTAATCTTTATTATAAGAAATTATTTCAGCAGTATCAAAATTTACTGTATACTCATTCTGTTGCTGTAAATAGACATTTTAAGAAAGACATAAATGTAAACTAATGTTACAAAATACTTACACATCTGACAAGCGTTACCAATAAGCTGAATAGTACCGCAATCATCATCTTCATGATGCAAGAATTGACTAATTGCATCTATAAATAAATTAAATAATTATTATATTTGTTTTCTTTTGTGCAAATTCTATTTATATTAAACATTACCAAAGTTTATTTTTCATTAATAATAAAATAACAGAGGAAACGTAGTAAATTAATTTTTAAACAACCCAATCAATGCAAAAATTTGGAATTTTTGAGAACACGCTTGCTAAGCAAATATTTCCCAACTAAACATTTTAATAAACAAAAGTTTATTTCGCAGCTAATCTACTAATATCTTTATTATCACGGTCATTTCTTAAATATTTGCATTTAATTACAGTATAACAAGAAATATAATTTAATTTAATAATAATTATAGAGTAGAGCATAATGTGTAGAGTATTTTAATACTACAGTCTTGCACAACGTGAAATGAATACACGATAGCAATTTATTTTGTATAATCGATTTTAATACAAAGTATGTTCAGTTCGTCATACTGAAGAAATGTTTATATAAACTTAATTTCTTTAAAATAATATCCTTGACTATCAATACATCTCGTAGCTCGCCTAAAAATTTTAAATTAGAATGTTTTTCAAAGTACTCGCCATATCACCTGCATATTTTTTATAGTCCCACGCGGTCTTTCAAACTAAATTTGAACTGAATAAACAAAAAGAAGTCGGGCAATCCAAGGCTGCAGAAAAGTTAGTACAGTTTGTTTTGATAGAAACTCTCCCACTAGCAGCGTTGATCCGATGGTAAGAACTCATTATCGACAACACCTTTAGAGTCAAAAAAGGGAAATGGCATCGCTTCATCTTTGATTAGTTTATTCAAATATTTATTGATCCAAAAAACCTGGTTGTGAGCTTCTCAGAGCTCTATCTTTTAGTATCGGGGTTTGTTCTCAAAAATTGTGTTCAATCCCAACTTGTCACTTTCTTCAAAAAATCAAGTTCACTCTAACACGGCCTAAAAGCTCACGAAGGAGTTTACACGTCGTTTTTCGACTCTTCTTCGGCCAAAACCTTGTAAGCCAATATACTTGCATCGCAAACTTTCATGCACCTGGTTTCCAGAAGTTCTTGGAATATTGAAAAAAATAAATTAGCTTCTAATTCTAACATAACAAAAATTATCCCCAATAGTCCTTGTCACACATGATTATTATTTCTGCTAATGAGTTTTGAAAATCCCACTTTGTCTGTTACCAATTTAATACCCATATGTAGATCTGATTTCAAAACTGCTTTTACCTTACCTACTTTATGTGAGACATTGATGGGCGCCCTGCGTGTTGTTCATCTCAGTTACAAATTTTTGAGTTTAACCCGAAGTTACTGATCGACGCTACTGCATTTTGACCCGTAATGCGACATTCAAGAGGCTGTCCAATTCACAAGCAATACGTACTCTATAAAGGTTTAAAAGCAGTTGAACTGCTTATCTGACATTCCCCACTAACCACCAGGCCCGAAAACACCATTCCCCGACCTTTCTGCTTGGACCAAGAAAATCAGATTCATTACTTTCTGGGCGTACTTTGTATATTAAAAAATTATATTATTAAAACCCTTATTGGTGTAAACCGTATCTAACATTTGTTCCATTATAACTAATTATATATTATGACAAAATATACGAAGCAGCGAATTCTAGAGCCTTCAGCTGGACTGAAAGCAATTCAAATGCATGAAAATTTTTATTAAACAAAATTTTTTTGGCTATTGAGCTCTGTATAAAGTTTAAAATCATTTATTGTATGTTAAAATAATTTAAAAAAAAATTTTCTATTTTTATATCTGAATTAGAAGAACAAGACATTATAAAGGTATCAGCTGGGACCCCGCAGGCTTCGTCGACGAAGCCTGATCTAGACGCCAGGCAGTCGTGTAGAACATTCCACATGCTTCTGCGGCAATAATCAAAATATTTAAATAATTCAAAAACGGTTAAAGTTAGAAGACTGATTTTTTGCGCCGAATTAGCAAATATAGTTGTGAATGTGGTGCAAGTTTCAAGGAAATGGGTTGAAGCGTCTAGGATTTATCGTTTTTCTTGCATTTTTTTTTGCATTTGTTAAATCATAATGGTCAACTACGGGTATGCAGTTGCGGGTTCGAATTCCGCTCTCGCCAATTCGATCACTGGCATTTTTACGGCCCAGCTCGACTCAGGCTGCAATAAAATGAGTACCTGGAGGTCAAACTCTGGGGTAATAATAGGCGGTCGGTACGTAGCGTTAGCCACTTTACTACTCTTGTGTACCGTAGGCTCTAGATTGTAGCAGATCTATCCTGTTACGACCCCCATAGGCCTTCGGGCCTGCTACGGGGAACTATTATTATTATTATGGGTATGCAGTGTCTGTTTCTCGCAACATATCCTCAGATATCCAGAAGGCAAATGTCATGCCCAAGGTCGAACTCACCGTGAGCTTGTTCAACCTCTACAAGAGCACCATTTCCCGTTTTCCGAAGCGCTGAAGAATACAAGGAGGCATTGTAAAAAAGTGCAAGGCGGGCCGTCCCAAAACTACCTTGAGACTCTTTGACAGGAACGTCATCCGCGTGTCCTGCGACAACCTCCACCTCACGGCAGCCAATATTTCATGCCAATTGTGACCCCTTGGATCTAAAATAATTTGCAGCAAACTGGACTTAATGGATCGACCGGTCAAGAAGCCGATGATTTCGAAAAAGAAAAGGAATGCACGCTTAAAGTGGGCTCAGGCACCCAAGAACTGGACGAGGAAAGAGTTGGAAAGTGTGCTCTACAGTGACGAAAGTATCAGAATCAGTGGATTTGTCGTCCCCGAGGCACTCGTTCTAATCCCAATTACCAAATTCTCATATTGAAGCACGGAGGCGAAAATGTCGGGGTTGTGTCTCCGACCTTGGCACAGATCCTCTCAGCAGAATACACAACATTATGGATCGTTATCTGTATGAAGACATCCTCAAGAACACGATGCGTCCATTTTCCACGCAGAATGTGGGCAAAGGGTTCATTTTTTAACAGGACACGGATCCCAAACATCGTTCGAAACATGTCCAGAACTGATTCACTCGACGTTGTGTGGCCCTTTTCAATTGGCCCAGCCAATCCCCCGACCTTAATATCATCGAGTCCCTCTGGGCAGAGCTAGAGCGTCATCCAATCGGGAGAAATACCAAGAATGCAGGTGAGAAGTATGTCCATCTCGAAAAGAATTACGCTACTAAGTATTAAACTGTTGTTATTCACTTTTAGTTGATTCCCGGTGACCTAGAGTTATTCCGGTATTTTTATTTGACGTTTATTCCACTGCTGTATTTTGATTATTTGTTGCTGTGCTAATAAGTTTTTCCAGTTGAGTTTTGTTTTATTATTTTTTTTAATTTAGGAGCCCTTTGAAATACGTCGAAAAAGTGTTCCTGAAAATTTCAGCTAAAAATACAGAGAAACGAAAAAGTTATGGCAAAAATACTAAAGGTTTTTGACCGATACTGTATCGTAGAAAAACTTACCAGTCTCCAAAGCATTTACAATATTTCCCTTGTATTCTTTTATACAAAAAAATGTTGCCTAATATAGCATTTGACATGTTTCTCTTTCTGATTTTTACACCATTTTGAACAAATCCTTTCAAGACTGCGCATTCCAATAAAATTGGTGTATTTTGGTCGATAATTTTTTTCATACATTTAATATTTTTATCTCAACTGGTAGGAAAGTATTTTTGAAAATTTCAGCTATTATGTTAGTGTAGCTATTAAATGTTTTAGTGCCAATCTAAAAAACAATTCAGGAAATGTTAACTTGATCATCCGCACTTTTTTAATTCCACGTCTTTTTCTTAATCATACTAAATAACAGTACTGGAAAAAGAGATTACTTAAACTTTCGTTTAGTTTTAGACCTTAGTCTGAATTTATTTTGGGCCTAAAATTGGCAGCTAAAATTTCAGCAGGTTGTATCTTTTTGAGTAAAAATTGTCGTGAAGATTTTTGTAAACACATTGGCTACCTCAACAATTTCTTAAATATTCAATAGTGTAATCATTTTTAATGTACAAATATAGCTACATTGCAATTTCTTTCTATTGTCACCCTTTTTTATTTTAATAAAAAAATAAATACAACATAAACCGATTATCTTGAAACTTTTCAAGATATTGTAGAATTTTATAGCAGATTTTTTGATAAATAGCTTTGACCAGTTAATCAAGTTTAATGTCACATTATTGCACCGGGTGCAAACTAAAATTACTAACAAATTATTTATTTCACGTAATCAAAATTTTTAATGTAATCGAAGCGTATAACAGACCAATTTAAACTTATTCTTCTATTTTGAAAGCTTGTAGTATTATTAACAGGCAATATTCTTTTAACATATTATAATTGTTTTAGCAACAATAGTGTGACACTTTTGTGTCGATTATTACTTACAACAATGTAAAATTAAGATTTATTTTTTCGAATGACATGGGGCACGCAACTTAATTCTTTTTAAGAGTATAAATATGGACCTATATGATGCCTAATATACTAAACAGAGAAAAAGAAAGTTGAAATTGAGGAATTGAAACACATAGTTAAAACTAGTAGTAATACGTTAAGACATTTCTAAACGACTGCACAAATTGGAGAGAAATTGGGAAAAAGACTTGGATTTCCTACAAACTTACTTTAGAGAGCAGAAATAAACACTATTGTTATGCCCTTTCTTTTTAAATCCAAGAAAAAAAGAAAAATGATTTGATTTCAAAGCAACATATAACCATACACTGCCAAAACAACAAAAAATAACACAATTCACTGAAAAAGCAACCTATCACACCTATCAAATATTTTACTTAAAATTTAGTTTGAAGTGCTATAGTCCATTTCTTCTGATTTATAATGTCAAAATTTTTCTTTGAGCTAAAAGTAAGTCAGTTTTGTAAAAATTTCGTTTAAACAAAAACCCAAAAATGTTGTGTATCTAATAGCAAGCCTGAACTCTGCTGCACTACTCCTTGAAATGTTGTTCAACAACACATCATTTGTTACCTAGAAGTTGTACGTTTAAATATTTTTGAACGTTCACTTCTTGACATCTTTGGTTTAGAAAATCTTACCATACTTTAATGCATTTCAAACTTAATAAATAATTTTAAAAACTCACTCAACGTCTGTTCTCAAAATAAAAATGTACATGCACTAAAAAGTAATGTGAATATAACTTACCTAAAAACTTCCAATGCTTTTCGATGATGATAGTGTGCGATTCGCTTGGTTGTGGTATTATATATACCATAATATTTATCAAGATAAAATCTGGCCATGCAGCAAATGTTTTGCGTGATACAGCAGCCTCCACTTGATTTGTTTTTAATGTCATCTTTCCGGTGATCTCTGTGGGACCTTTCAGTGCTGTTATGATCAATGCCAAGTATTGTTTGCAACAAAATAAGGTATTACGGCAGAACAATTAGAGAGAAGTGAACAAAATAGAATAAAATAATACTTTTGTATCAAAAAATATTTATATTAAATTACAATATATATATATATATATATATATATATATATATATATATATATATATATATATATATATAAAACCTATAATACAATTGCTTACCTAATTTGTGTTTTAATATTAAGTATCAAAATTGTATTAAATAATTTTTAAATCCTGTTAGTTAAAAGAGGTAGAACATACACATATTTAGATATTTTATAAGAGTGTTAAATTGTTAACATTTTTGTCTGATACGTAAATGATATTACCTTTTAAAGTTTTATATAAAAAACAATACATATAAAATAGCCCATTCGTCTATTCATTTGTAGAAATTTTCAAATTTCGTAAATAGGAAATTCTAAAAATAAAAAAAAGCAAAAGTACAAAGTTCGTGCAGATACTTAGACTTATAAAGGTGTTCTCAATAGCAAGGTTAAAATATTGACATCTAAAAACGATTATAGGCGCTTGTATCTTAAGAACCATTCTCACCAACGCCAAAAATTACACAGCTGAATTAAACAGCTTCTGCTAACACCAAAAACTAATAACGATCTCTATTAGATGACAACCAGCTCCAGATTAGTGTGATATTGACTTTCCAGCAGAATAGATACGTTAAGAGGAAAAACAAACCGCTTGCACCGTTCGCATTTTATAAAAAGAGCTTGGACAGAAATAATAAACTCTACAACTCACACATTGAATAGAATTCAAAAAAATTGAAAATTAACGTTAGCAGCGTAATCAGATAAGTGAAATAGCAACAAGCCATTAATAAAATATTTCCAAAAAAAAAACGGTCAGCTCGACATATTTTTGTCGATCACTTATAAGCACAAAAAGCATACTGTTTAAGATATATGTTGGTAATAAACGTAACATCATTTATAGGAAGTAACATGAATTGAAAAGTGAAGAAGCAAAAGCTGATAAAAAACCGCAACTACATTCAAAAAAGAGAGCACATAGTCTGACCCGCGTTTATCGAACAATAAGAGCAAGAATGTTTGTACTCATCAAAACGTAAGATGTGATAAAGTGGAAACAATTTCACCTACACTATGATTCAGATGTCGATAATCATGTAACACTAACGCAATCTCACTAACTCAACAAAACCTGGAAGTTGCTTCAATTATTACCAACTACAAACCGATTTTATGCAAATTAATATTAAAACTAAAAGCCAACCAGGTAGATCAGCCGATTGATACAAAAGAAAGAAATCAACTATGAAGAAACTTTTTCGTTTGTTGTGAAATACAGTGCGTACGAGGTTTGTAATAACCGCTTAGCAAAAACTAGTTTGTTGCAAAAGTCGGCTTCCATACACGACAAACTCATAAAAGATAAAAAACGGACGATTTTGTAAGGTACGCTGCTTACAAAAGTCTATCCATTATTTGGAGCAAGCATTTGAAACTTGGAACATAAATTTCCGCGACTATTTACTGTCGTGCAGATTCACAAGCAAATAGATATACATGATCAGCATTTCACCAGCAATTGTTGTCCAAGAGATAAATATTTAAGCTGAGAGACAATTTTTAGATGCAGTGTGAGTCAGACGACTACTGTGTCAGACTTCACCATAACACACAACAAATCAGTGATTTCCAAAAGTTATGACAGCGACTATCTACTCAAGGAATTTAAGATGAACACTTATGATTTATTACTGAAATCTGTTGACGAGACTGATGTGATGTCTAAAAAAGATTTGCTAGCGACCAAAGAGAAGTATAAAAAACGCATGCATATCAAACAAATCATAAAGGCTTTCTTCTTAGTTAGTACTTTGCGAGTGGACATTTCGATTGGATTAGGGGCTCTCATTCAATTCAAGATCACGCACAAAATAGGTGTGAATATTACAAGAAGAATTTAGTTTAGACTAGTCAGATGTGATCATACTAGATTTTTATTTATACGAGGGGAATCCCCTTTAGATATCTCTACCTACAATGCTTAGAAGCCGCAATCTTCTCGGTTTACCACATGGTGCGTAATCAACAAATTTCGGATTATATATGATGTGTCTTTATAGGCAGAATAATTTTTTTTAGTATTAATGACTCATTTGTTTATTTTATTAGCCCTTCCCTCAAATCACTACATCATTGACAGCAATAGTATAGTTAGAGTTGGACTTTGACCTGTGTGACAGCAGCAGCAGCAGCACTCATAATTTTTTTTATATATATAATTAGCCGACGATTAACTACAGACGCGGAATGCGTTACCACTTTTCAGGCATGTGGTCTAAATTACAAGACTTTTCAAAAGTACCTGTACGGCGATATTGATTTAAGTCGCCATAAACGATATTAAGGTAACTCAAGCTGACTTTGGTATGCTAATAATTGTCATAAATAGACGCATTTCGAACATATGGTACATTAACACTTTCATCTAAGAGTGAAAAGGCCAAAATCAAATACTTCAACGACGTTCGAAAATATGCAAAGAATTAAACGTCATAAATGATGATTTTATTCTAGTAACTGATTTAAAATAAAAGTTGGTAAAATAGGAACTCGAAAAAATTGAAGCTCAGGATTTTTAATATACCGTGTTCATAAAATGTTTCGGAAATTTATATTCTGGATAGATCAGACCGAGACGAACAAATCACAATGAAGATTTTTGATCCGAGGTCAAATAAATAAGTTATAGCCGATTAAAAATTAATTAAACGGACCAATCACAGCGCGCTGCGGAGAGCTACCGGGCCGACTGCGGGAGGACGGGCGGGAGCTTGCCGCTAGGAGGAGCACGCAGGCGATATCGGCAAGCCGTGCGGCCGAGCTCGCAACCTTCAGTGACGTAGCAAAATTTTAAGACGAGTCAATTATTGTCTTGTACTGTTTATTTTAATCAGCTCAGTGTTGGACTCGCGCCTCGTCCTTTTAAATTAACAAATTTTTAGACGAGAGCAGCGCAGAGCCGAGACGATGGACTCGCGCCTCGTCCTTTTTAAAGTAACAAGTTCCAGGACGAGAGCAGCCAGCCGAGACGATGGACACGGTATATATATTAATAATAGGATAAGAAAGTCGTGGATGTTCACACTCAATTTTTTATATATATAATTAGCCGACGATTAACTACAGACGCGGAATGCGTTACCACTTTTCAGGCATGTGGTCTAAATTACAAGACTTTTCAAAAACTTACGCGATATTGATTTAAGTCCCATATCACTTAATTAAGGTAACTCAAGCGCTTTGCTGTTAATGCTTAATAATTTCATAAATAGGCCGAGCATTTCGACATATGTACATTAACATTTCATCTAAGAAGTGGAAGCCACTCAGACCCAAAACCATCCCTTTTTCCTGTTACACACACATGTTCATGCATATACAGGGCGCGCTTGCCCACGTATTCGCAACACACACACACATGCACATAAAAGTCAAATACTTCAACGACGTTCAGAAAATATATGCAAGAATAAACGTCAGTAATTGATGATTTTTATTATTATATTTTATTCTTTGTTTCTCTATATAATATACTAAACTTACTAATATTAAGCTTTAACTACATAAGAGATTAGCTCAATCTAAGACAAATGATCCACAACTAAAAATAATTTGGCCAGCGGTAGGAGCCTTCTTCATCCTCCGCACCGTGAGGATAGAACTTCCCCTCAGTTGTGTAATCCTCGCATCACAGCCTACAGTGGTTTGTCTTCTTTGAGCACGTGGAAGTGATGCTTGACCCTCGATTCATTAAGAAAGAGAGTCAAGTACCTATAGTCTTCGCCTGTAGCGGTATAGATGGAGATTCATCCGCCACATTCCTGGCCTTGATGAAGCCAATATGACGCTCTTGAATGGTTTTCCTCACAGAAGATCCGTAAAATGACGGGCAGGATTTGTTCACGAGGAAGAGCACTCACCGGGCTGGCTGGACAGAAGCGGAAACTACAAGCATCTTGATTGTCATTTCGGCTTCTTCAAAGTCGCTCAGAACCTCGAAGGCGTTGGTGGTGATTGAATCGTCGGCACCCTGGTTTACGGGCAGGTTCGAATTTCTACTCTTCCCTAATCGACGCCCGCGTACTTCCCCGCGAACGACGGTCCAAGATATCTTCGAGGAGTATCGATATACCCCCCGGATCTTTTACGAATTCTACTCACAGCGATTGTCATAGCCAACGCTGATCTGGATTTGCGGCAACAATAGTTGAACCCGTAAATTAAAAGGTTGATATATAATTAAATGCGAAAAAATTAACACATACTAGACGTAGCGCCAATGTAGTCGCGCAGTTGAAGCGCGTGGATGTGGTGCGGAAGCACTTGAGTTCAATCTTAAGCTCAGGCGCCTGTCAGATGGCCTACTCAGTCTCTAAAAATAATTGATTACCTCCATTCACTTTGAACAAATGATAATAATTCGGTTGTCTGAGGTACGGTGCTTGCATCGTTTCGTGTGAGAGATAGTGCACGACAACCGGAGAGTAAAGGCGAACATATGAGAGCTTTAACCTCTCACTTCACAAGCCGTGCTTTCATGTAAACCGCTAGAGCTTCATCATTATGATATACCAGACGTTTTAGAAAATAAGTTCCGCTTCCATAAAAAGCCGCTAGAGTTTATCAATTGTCTGATCACGCGTGCTCTTTAAACTTTTTATGTATTAGCCGTCTACAGATTCTATTTCATTAAGAGCAATTGTTTACAATATTTATAATAAAATTAAAAGCCATGCTAACTACAAAATACGTTCTTTTTTACTTTTTTAACGCAAATATACGGTAAAAATGCAATGAGTGATTGAATGGTGGAAAAATGAGTTAAACAATCAAATAAAAAGCAAAAAAATTGACAGGATAAGAAACAAAGAGGAAGACCATCTGTCGTTACTAATGATTTGGTGCGGCTTATTAAAAAAGTTTTAAGAACAGACGGTTTACAATTTCATCTCTATCGAATTGTGTTCCACAAATTTCCAGAACTACTCTTTACAAAATTATGCTGATGTAGAGGATGGCAGATATGTTTATAAATATATATTAAATTCTGGTTACACAATGTCTAGCAAAATGAACTCCGCTTTTTGAATTTATTCCGGCAAGCAATGTACGTATCGGTAGATGGCGTTCGTTTTAAGTATTATTTTAAAAATGGTGATTTTGTGATTGTGGCGCAGAGGCTATTTCGTAGGCATTTCGGAGTAGGTCGTCACGGAATAGTTCCGTAAGCCACGTATGCACAGTCAGCGTAACTATTTGGTGTGCTCTTGCAATATTTGGCATCATAGAAACGTAGTTATTGTGGAATTAGGACGCACGGCGACTATCGCATCTACCCACTATATTGCAATGTTACGTAATTTCCTGGAGCCTAAACTCGACGAACTTGGAATGCACCGCTGTGGTTCTAACAAGATGGCGCTACCGCACTACACAGCAAGAATTCTTCGGAAAGTTTTGGGACAAATGTTTCCAGACCTGCCTCCTTGCAATTTTTTCTATGTGGCAACCTGAAGATCGAAGTATTTCAAGGCAGACCGCAGATTGTCCGTGCGGATAAATATTTAGACGATATCATCTTCAAAGTTGGTTCATAACTAAATGGCAAGCATTGTGATGGTACAATAAAACATTAAACAGAATCTGTATTGTTTTTTTCATTGCTGTTTCGAAAAGGGGCGGGGGCATTTTGCCAAACTTTGTATTAATATGAAACGCTATTACAAAATGTACCTGTCTCTTAGTGATTTTACTACAAGTGTCTTAAAGAGGGAAACAATATTTATATATTAGATATTTGCCTTGTGAATATTTGTTATTATTTCGTTAGAACAAAAATATCTACAAATACACATAAATACAGTCATAAAGAGGTATACTTACATTTCTATCACGCATGGATATATTGTAAATGCACATTTAATATCAAATTTTACATAGATTGGTAACAAACTCTTTATATTCTGTTCAACTTTGTTCTTTTCTAAATTGTGTTTCAATTAGTTTTAGTGGGTCGTCCCTTTTGGTAACTTTTATTACTCAACAAGATTAAAATTTAAAGCGATTAGCTTTGTTTTTAGTTTCCTAATCTTAAAATTAACTAAGAAATTTTTTATTAGCTTTTTTATTTAACGATATTTGTAGTGTGTCTTTCTAAGGTAACATTTCCATCATAGCTCGGAATTTTGGTTGGCGATTAAATACCGCCCTACTATTCTACTAGGGTCATCTACTTTCTTCTGTTCCTTTTTTTATGTAATAGTGTTTATATTTGTTTAGACATTTTTTAAAACCTTGTCTGTTTCTATTAAATTTATTATACATTACGAGGTCTGGCAGCGGCCCCCCGGAGAGCTTGTCCAACTCCGACATGCTTGAGCCCCTTCGCATAGTAGTTTTTAAAAATAAATAAAAACACGATTAAAAAGCTCTGTTTGACATAATTGACGTACGCCGTTGCCATGACAAAGCATTTACGTATACCCAGTTAGAGTTGAACTTTGACCTTTGACCTTTGACCTTTGACCTGTGTGACAGCACTTATATTTTTTTTTATGTATAAGTGCTTTATTACCCGCTCTCAAACGAAAATTTTCCATCACTTGCGGTTCCGGAAATATAATACCTCGGTCGCGCCTGCCGCCGGGCCGAAATTTGTCCTTCGAAGGCGCTCGGGTCGGCACGGAAAGGCACGAACGATTTAACCTTTGACCTGTGTGACAGCAGCAGTAGCACTCATAATTTTTTTATATATATAATTAGCATTAGGTATAATTATAAAGTATAATAATAAAAACAAAAGGTACAATACAGAGAGAAAGCGACAATCATTTATCAACGGAATGTGATACTAAAAAATATTACAAATGTTGTAAAACTGAATTATTATCAACTCTCATGTGTTTACAGTATAGCAATGAATAATACCATAGACGCTGTATTGAAAGAGTCGCCCATAGATAATACTCGAATAAAATGTTGCCTGAGCGACTCAGACACCATCTCCAAAAGCAACAAAATTTTACAATTTGAAGTAGCTTGCCTACGTAAATTAACTTATTAAATGGAAGATAAAATCCTCTATTCAAAGAAATAATTGTAATGTTGTAAAATGCCAATATTTTATCTTATAGCGCTATAGCAGCTCAAGAACCGACTCAGCTTCGAATGAATACGATGGATCCATGAAAGTATGCGAATCTAATCGAGATGTGCGCTCAAGCAAGTTACCACTATTATTCCTTCCTAAAAACTTTAAACTTGACAAGTAAATAAAGAATCTTCACAAGTACACCAGAAGATACAGCTTAACATTGTTTAGTACAAAATGAGTAGAGACAAACGTGGATCGTGTGGTCGGAATTTGGAAACATTAGACGTTTCGTACACAACTGTAGCGGACATTTTCAAAAGAAAATGTTCTAAAAATAAGTTTCTGTTTCGTGTGTTTTCTCTTTTATACTCATCAAGTTTGCCAGGGATGGTGTTGAGAAGCCGTTGTTGAAGTCACCGTTAGTTATTAACGTAATCGGGCTAGTTGCTGACGTCAATCATGTCGTGATTTGTTTTTTGCCCGTTAAGAGCAATAATCCAAGATTTAGGTAGATTGAATCCGTCATTACTGTTAAAATTATTATTATATTTATAAATATCTACTGGCTTTCTATTTGTATTATCTCGAGTAATAGTTCCTACAATTAGATAAAATTGATGGCCAGGATTTCCCAAACCATTTTTACGACTAATTTTTTGGCTTAATTGAACCGTAGATGACGTTTGTGTTTTTTTATTCTGGTGGTAATCATTCGGTTCGTAGTACTAGTGTAGACCTGCGCACATGACCAAGGTGTATAGTATACCCCTGTCCTTGGCTGGTCGAAGCAAATTCCGTATCTTGGTAGCATTATTAAGATTTTTTTCCTATTCGGTCCGTAATGCTGTTTTGCTTACATGACCGCTGGTAGGTTCCATATGGATGCTTTTACGTTAACTGTAATGCCCTCAACGGGAATAGATTTAGGTGAGATTTTGCTGAGAGCACTGATGAAATAAGTCTAAACGTTGATTTGGCAAATTATGAGCTTAAATCTGTGTTATCAGTTAATACTTCAGATCGTAGAAAAAAACAAGAGTGTGTTTCTGCTATATTATTTTTTAAATAATATGTATCAAGTTCTAGAAAATAAAAAAATTATATTCAGTTTGCTACAAAACAGACCTTCTCTCTCATTTTGCACTATTAATAGCTTTAATATAGATTTATTTGTAACTTTTTCCATGATTTTGAGCATAAACTAAAGCAGGTATTGTTAAGTACAGTTAGTAATAATGCTGTTGGTTGTATTATAAAAAATGGTTTGTTATTATTAACAAAAATCATATACAGTAGGTCAAAATAACAATTACTTCTCCTGTAGCAATTTCCTTCCTCGGTTTTTTGTAATTAAAAAGTTGCCCCAGTCAAACACACGAGAACCTGTAGCTGACAAAGTACTAGATTCGTAAGGAAAATATGTGTGATAACGTAGTCAACATGTTCATGAAAAGGGTAGAGTTTTACCCAAATCAGAATCAGTAAGAAGTAAAAAGGTGTATGCAAAATGCATAATTGTTAATCATGACCAAGACCTCCGTGACAAACAATAAACCGTACCTGTCAGCATAAACGGCTTGTTTTTTAAGCACCATATCCTAAATGAATACGATTAAGCAAATCAACAACATCCGTAGGTCATGACAACGCTAGGCCACATACAACGCAACATTAAGGAATACCCTGAAATACAATCTGTAGTTGCATGATCTCAACTATTTGGATGTTCTAAAACGACAATTAAGTGTTAAGCAATACGCAAATCTTGAGAAACTAAAACCTGTAATTAAGATGTTCGTTATAATAGAGTTATACATATTTTTAATTCTTGCGCGTGCTTCTAAAGCGTTCATAAAGTTTAATTGGCGGAGAGAAAAGCTATTTCTAAATACAGTAAAATTTCAACTTAAATTAATATGTCTTTGTAACGAAGTAAATATTTATTTTTGCCTTGAACAGACATACGAGGATAAGGTGAAAAGTTCTCGGCCTGACAATAAAAGACTGCAACTTTCAGTTAAAAAACGATTTTATTTTTCTACATAATCTCCCTTGACTTCAACACACTTGATCGAGCGCCTCTCCAACATCAGCATTCCTTCTCGGAAGTGAGAATCTGGAAGATTGTGAAAATATTCACCAACTTCTTCATTGGATGCGAATCGCTTTCCAGAAACAAATTTTTTTAAGTTTGGGAACAGATTACTAAAACTGAGCCACTGCATTACCTCTGAATAACTTCAAATGAAATTAATCATTTTCAATAGAGGACACCCAGAAAAATACAAAAATACCGCGTTTGGTTAACTTCCCCCTTGGCCTGAGAAATACTTGTGGAAAACACAAAATTGCAATTTTGTGTCGGGCAGCCATTAATCGCAGTATCACATATCGATTATCTGAAGGCCATATTTTGGATAAGGTTTATTTTTATGCCATGTAACGCTGCATTTTTGAGGCGGCATGGTCTAATTAAAGACACGTGGTTATTGATGGCCCAAAAGATAAAAATCTACACATATTTCCGTTTAAACACTTTCGTTACTAAAGCAAATTATAAATTAATTGTGAAGTATTATTATATTGGCAACGAATAAAATCGGTTATTCTTTGAAACTAAGGTATAGTACTGCAACTCTACAATTCTTATTTTTCACCACCTTCCCACAAAATTGTTGCATATTTGGAAGGTTATCAAAAAATTGCAAAGAAGTTAACTGTTTTAGACAATACATCTATTGTTTTTTTGCAGTTTTCGTTACATACAAACACTTGTATGCAATGTTTATATATATATTTACTCATTAATGAAAAAGAATAAAAACAAATGTATATTTCATTTAAAAACCTTTATTTATAAGCATTTCTCTTCCTGGCTTTAGAATTGACAATCCTCCGGACTATATAATCAAAAAAGATTATGTAGAAACTCACTCTCAATAAATAAAAGTGCAAGTCCCTTCGTTTATTTAACGTTGATCTAAAAAAGCTTTTCACTCTCTTAAGATCTGAAAAGAATCGTTCTCCAGTGCAGTTAGTAAATGCCATACTGTAAGGAAATTCTTAGAACGATGGCAGTATTGAGAAAAGTAGACTGTACATCCCATGACTTCAATAATGCTAGGAGTCTGTATGGTTCTAATTGTGTTTTTTTCTGGTATTCTTACTGTCTTTGTCAATGCTTAATATTCTTAACAATGCTGCAAAACGCACACATTCATGAAATGTTTTATCTAAATCAAAAGTACACTTTTCCAATAACTAATTTGATCTCTGTCGTATTGTCATTTTCTATTTGAATGATTTCCCATATAAATTCAAAATCCTTATATATTTCTTTATCGATTGTCTCTTTTTGTAGTAATTTGCAATTCGAATTGTTATGAAAGATTGCCATCCAAAACTCGCAATTACTTTATTCACCAAAAGAAACTTTTGGTTACTCTTCCTTGTAATGTTTATTTTATAGACGTTAATTTCACCACCAATTTTTCATTGTTTTCTAACCTTGGAAACTCATCCTTGTTTCGAATATTTGTAAAAAATTTCTATAGTACTTTATAGATTAATGACCTTTCACTAACTTCTCAAGACTTTACAAGAACATTGTTCCAAAAATATACCATAAATGCAATTTCAAAGCTCTTAAATTTTTTGATATCGCACTTTCTTCATACTGTACGTCCTTAGTCTGATCACTATCATGGGTAATGTATGTAAGAGCATTAAAAACTTACTGGTACGATTTGTATAAAGCTTGATTTTCATCGGCACGGGCACTCCATGGCGTTGTCGGCAAAATTTTTAAAGATAAGGAGTTCTTTTTAAGTAGGACTGTAAAATATTCAAAGAACTAAAAAGTTATAGATTTGTTGTTCTTAAAAAAAAGGAATCCAACGGAGTACTTGCTCCTTTCTGCAGCTACAGTGTCAACTAGTTATAAAGAGTAGCCTGCGAAGGGGATGTTTGTGGCCAGATAATTTACTTCTTTTATTCTAGCCTGAAGACCTTTGTATCACCTAGACATTATCGTAACCCTGTCGTCTACAAATATTTAGATCAAATCCTACAAAATCTAAGGTCGACATTACAGCCATTTTTTCATCTTTATGGACCACAGTTAGGAATAATCTTCGAAAATCGTCCAACAAAAGTTCCACAGATTATAATTCTGGAACAATGCTTTATATTTACTTACACAATGCCTACCTGAACTTAGTTCTTTAACTGTATAATAAATTAATTAACAGTTGTACATAAAAAGTATTAGAAAACACATTTTTCCTTATTTCCAAATTTTGCTATATGTTCGGTCATAAAAGGAGTGAATTTTGAAAACAATTCTACACAGTCAAGAAGAATTTTTTACAGAACCTAATATTTCATTATCGCCATGCATTGGTAGTCTATGAAAAGCTAAGAATTACTCAACTTCAACGACTTTTAAGAAAACATTTCGCTTATACAAAGTTTCTTCATTGTGCTGTTCTGTTCCGCTATTTTACAATCCGTTCTTTGTGAAACTTAGCTTCTGCTAATAAATTTTGAAATACACTCTATGTGTATAGAGTTGTTGTCATGATTGGTTACTTTTCCATTCACCAAACCCCTTAGTTGCTAGGAACGTTATTTCTTCATAGTGTTTGAATAGCGCCGAAAATGCTTGTCTAATTGATTTTGAATAAATCAATCAATTATTAATGCATTCTCCATTCTTTAACTTTTTATAGAACGACTGATTGCTACAAAATCTTTCTTGAGTGGCGTACTGTCTTTTAAACTCAGGTTCATCTTTTGTTAAATGCCATTCTACACCACCAACGTACAAAGTTCAGCATTTACGCACCACATATAATTACGTCTACATCTTTGGGGATATTTTCTGAGCTCGGCGAGTTTAAAGCCTCTTGCAGTGTACATTTGATGCACTACAGTTTGTGCTTGAATTCATCGAAGTCGATCCTGATGGTCGTGATTGCTGTATACCACGCGATGTCTAGATTTAGTATTTCCTTATACACAGCATCCTTCCGTTCAAGACCCTTTTTGGAATGTTTTTTACATTCTGCTCCACTTGTTTGTTTAACATCTTTGATACTCATTATCCAACCTTTATGATAAATAAAATATGAATTGAAAGACGATTTAACTGAAAATTGAATTTTATTCACAAAGCTGCACTGCTGCGTAATAATTATAAATTATAATACTATTAACGCCAGAGTGGTCCAGTGGTCGAGGCACGGGCTGCGATGCGGACAGACCCAAGTTCAATTCCTGGTGCTCTCTCATGCCTGGCGGGTGGCCCACTCAAGTCACTAAAAATAATTGAGTACCTGCGATCACTCGAACAAGGGGTAACAATGGCGATCATCTAAGGCGTGGTGCTTGCCACATCGCCCCGCACCAGAGATGGTGCGCGACGGCCGGGCACAGTGAGCGAACATATGAGAGCCTTAACCTCTCAGTTTGCAGGCCGAGCTCCCACGCGGGGTGTTAGAGCCGTACAAAAAAATACTATTAACGCAATTCAATGTTACTATAACTTTTTGTACCACCGTTGTTCGCTGTATAACTTTTCCTTTACAAATGCTGCAAATGCCCATCTGCTCCGCCTTATCTTCAGACTCACGATTCTAGAATTAGAAGGTTCTAGAATTTGAAGCAAAGATCGCGAATAGAATGGCGCGAACGGTGATCGATCATTTTAGAAAGTAACTGAATAATTTTTTGTGATGATATTCCTCTTGTAATGTAATGTTTTTAAAAATTTATTATACATCGATAAACGATGAATGTATGATTTTTCAAAGTTTAATATTTATAACCCAGTCGAAGTTTCTCTGATTGGGCTCACTAATCGTTTATTCAAAAATATGTTACGCTCCTCAAATCGTGGTGTCCTAAGCTGTAGCTTAGGATCAAACTTTAGCTATTCCTCAAAACTAAAACATGCCGACTTTGTAATTTAGGAGGTAACCATTTTATAGTTTTTTATTTAAAAATCAGAACACTATTTTTGCACCACAACTAAGAGCAAAACATAAAATTACGTTTTCATAATTTTTAAATAATTCTGGTAACGTTTAACATTTCTTTTACAACGGAATTATTTCTACTTGTTTACGTTTTCTATGCTAACATTTCAAAACCAATTTTGCTTCTTCAATATAACAGATATTTTCTTTCTATTCTTGTTTAAACTTTTATGTTATTTATTTTTATGTGGCTGTTTTTAGTATGTATGTTAAATATTATAGCGCAAACTAAAAAAACTCTGTCAAAAAATAAACTTTTAATAAAAATTTGTTATTCCGGTTTGTAATAAATAATCCTTACATATTCGAATTGTTCTATTCTCTATAAAACGTAGGGCATTTCAAGATGTTTTACGACTACATGGAGTGTTTAAATCAACAACTTTTAAAGTTGGGGTCATTCCATGAAAAGTCGACAAATTTTGGAGAACGTTTTACATAATAGATATTATTTAACTCGTGCTTTTGAGAGATTTTTAATTTTAAATGGTTGAGAATTCAAAAGTTTGGCAATTTTTTACTGCTATACGCCAAGTTGTAAAAATGAACCGTTTGCATGAGATTATAGTCTAGAATTATAGGCCTTGATCAAACATTTTTCATTACCTTACGTGTATTAGAAGTGTCAAGTAAATATTGTTCAGAAACTGAAAAAGTTGTACATGTGAGAACATTTGCTTCAAAGCAATGAACTATGATCTCAAATAAATATTTCAATTTTAAAATTTTCAAAATTTCCAATTTTTCAAATTTCTTTTAAAATTACAGAATGTTCCATTTACAAATTGGTTACTGTGTTGTGATGGTGCAACATCTTGACTATCACTATGATCAAAATCTCGTGTCGCGTATCCCTATTATTGGAGAAATTAATTTTAGAAGAAAGCATACTTTTGAAAAATTTTATCAATATTGGCAATGCGCTGATTTTAAAATTTTGAAATTAAACCACATCGAGGCACCTTACCAAGAGCAACAAGAAATTTTCTCAGATAAAATCTGAAAACCTTACTGTTGAGGTAGAAAAAATTGCCTAAATTTACATAGACTTCTATGAGGGAAAAATCTCATAATCTTATAAGTTATAATTTGAAGGCTTTAGCCAGAGATTAAATAATCAGATTACAGGGATCTGCCTATACGCGGCTGGGTGGGGTAACGGAGACTAAGTAAAAATTGACACCAGAATGCTAAAAATTGATAACATTAGAAATGAAATTAAGAAGAGTATTAAAGAAAATATAGGAGGCGTGACAGAAATTACTAAATAAAATGTGGATGTCAATTAGAAATGGAAAATTATAAAACAAGTAATACTGACTCCAGAATAAAAACAACTTAAATATGAAAGACAGAATGCCAAAAATGAATGGATGACTGAGGATATTCTTAATCTCATGGAAGAGGGAAGAAAACAAAAAGGAAAAGATAAAGTTAAATACAGAGCTATCAATAAAAGTATTATAAATAAAATAAACGGAGCAATAGAAAAACTCATGGAATAACAATGCAACGAAATAGGAGAATTAGATCGGAAGTCCTATACGTTCAACATACATAAGATCAAGGCATTCGCCAGAACCTGCAAGAGAATACATCAACGATTCGTAAAGAAACAACAAGGAAACATAATCTTAGATATTTCATCAACACTAAGACGGTAGGAATAATATATCAAAGAACTGTTCTCGGATGAAAAAGACGACACCTACCAAATGGAACCATTATCACCCGGTCAAATAATTATTACTAAAGAAATTGAGTATGCTATTAAGAACTCCAAAGATAACAAAGCAGCTAGAGCAGATGAAATGCCGGTGGAATTGTTAAAACTAATACAAAAACAAAATTTGAACCCACTAGAGGATCTGTACAACACTATTTACAACACAGGTATCATACCAGATGAATGGCTCCGTTCAACGTTTGTATCAGTCCCAAAAAAGAGAATGCAAAGGAATGTTTAGAACACTGAACATTGAGCTTTAAGAGCCACACATTAAAGGTGTTCTTGAAAATAATACACAACAGAAACTCGAGGAAAACATTAGTGAAATCCATTTCCGGTTAAAAAATGGAATGGGAACCAGAGAAGCGCAATACGCTATAAATATATTAATACAAAGAAGCCTATATGTAAACATTGCACTACACTTATGCTTCATTAATTACGAAAAGGCTTTCGACAGAGTACATCATCCTAATCCACATACTTAAAGAGAAATACATCAATGGCAAAATAATAAATCTCATTCAAACGTTGTACTGGAATCAAAAAAAAACAATTAAAGTAAAATAAGAAGTATCAAAAAATATATATATCTGTAGAGGGGTAGGGCAAAGGTGTATCCTGTCTCCAATACTATTTAACTTATACTCAGAGGAAATATTTTGTCGAGCACTGGCCAATACTTCAGCCGGAATAATAATCAATAGAAAAAGTGTAAATAATATCAGGTAGATGATACCGTAATTATCATAACTAGTAAGGAAGACCTACAAGAGCTCATGGAACGCATTATTGCTTACAGTAATAAATTTGCCATCAACATAAATCTCAAGAAAACAAAATATATGATTATAAACAAAGAACCAACTAATTCTCAACAACAACTGTGATTGAACACGTAAAGAAGTATCATTATTTGGGTACGATAATAAATGAAGATAAGGGACACAGCATAGAAATAAACAGACGAGAGATTGCAGAAGCAGCTTTCATAAAGATGAGATCACTATCATCACATAAAAACCTTAACACAGAGCTGAGAGTACGTACATTACGATGTTATATCTTTCCACTGTTACTGTATGGGAATGAGACGTAAACACTGAAAAAACAAAACCTAAAGAAAATCGAGTCGTTTGAGCTATAGATACATCGACGGATTTTAAAGATACCATGGACCGAAAATATTACCAATCGTAAAGTAATGCAACGAATTGGAAAAGAAAAAGAGGTCGTATTTACCATACAAAAAAGGGAAAAAGATCTATAGGCAGAAGACGTATCTTTGGCTGAGAAATCTCCGGGAGTGGTTCAATGGCACTTCAGTAGATCTATTCAGAGCGGCGACATCTAAGATCCGTGTAGCCTTGATGATCGCCAACCTCCGTAGAGAGAAGGCACTCTAAGGAGAAGAATAGGGTAGTAAAGAAACCAGAAAGAATACTAGAATTTACTCAAACTAACCTTTACTTCCCGTTAATGTGGAGAGTTAAAGCCGCATAACTCCAAGACAAATAATAATAAATTAAAAAAACCAACCCCACGTATTCTTGTTGGAAAGAGGGGAGAAGCAATACTTCGAAATTACCTATCATAGTAGACAGCTACACATAACTGCACACGACTGCAAGAATATAAAGAAAAAACTAAACGAGACAAAAAGTAAAACATAAAGAAACTAACAATCGTAACGTACAATATTATAGGACATCATATCTGTAAAATTTTTAGGAAAGTAACTAATAAGAATTTGCTTCGTTCACTTCTAGTTTCATCTGATCTCCACATAAAATTGCTAATAATATTTCTGAATATTTAATAACATTAATCATATGATTCTTGTATTAGAAATTTATGATTTAATAAAAAACATTATAATTGCAGTAATAAACTTAATATTAAAAAAATTGTAATATCTTTTTGTTTTGATCTACTTCCATAAAAAATAAATTACACCGAAATAAATTTCGATTTTTAATTTTTTCAGAGCCTAAAAATAAAGTAATATAAAATAAGCAAAAGTTTATTAAAACGCTACATTTTTGGACACGAAAAATACATCTCTCATCATTATACAAAATACGAAGTAAAAATTTGTTTTTGTAAATTTTTTCTCGGTGCACAATAAAAAAATATCGATAACTAAAAATAAAAGTCTTTATTATAAAATTAATGTTTCTGCTAACAGTTTTTCTTTTTTTTTCTATGAAAATTAAAATAATACGCATCTAATTTTTTCCTTAATATATGAAAAGTAAATAACTAAAAAATAATAATTTGTTACAGCTGAATTATTTTATATAATTAGAGAAGAGAAAACATTTGTGAGTAAAAAATAGAAATTAATCACATCTAATTTTGTTCAGTGTAGTATAAAAACAATTTACATTTTAAACTAAATCCCTATATTTTACACAAGTGTATTGGTGCATCGCTTTCTTTTAACTTCTATTAAAAAGCTGACGATCACAAATTATAGTGTTGTAAACCTCTGTGTAACGGTGTCTATTCAGTAGATTCCAAAGATGTAGCAGAAATACTACTAACATTTATTTTCACTTCCAAGGCAACTAAGGAAAAACGATTTGCATCGTCAGCGTCATTTATATCGTCTTTCAATCTGTGTATTAACGCAATGGAAATGAGATTTTTGAGAAAAATAGAAAATAAAACCAAGAAGAACAGGATAAAAAATGAAACATTTAGACAAAATCTGAAAGTAGAACCAATCAACAAAAAGATTATAGAAGGGCAGAATGTCGGATAGACTAACAAAAATAGTGTACGAATCACGAGTGCCAGGGAAAAATAAAAAAGGAAGACCGAGAACAAAATGGATTGACAATATAAGAAAAGAAGTAGTGAGAAAAGGCATGTGATGGGAGGGAATACAAAATCTAACGCAAGATAGGAAGCAATGGAGACAAGTGCAAGACTCAACCCATCCAGCCTTACACCTAAAGGTAAAAAGGCCTAGGACTAAGTAAGTAAGGAAACCAGGGCAATATTTAACGAGTGGTTTTATACACAATTAGTGCCATGAAACAAAAACTGAAGGAGCTAAATCAGTCTAAAAGTTCTTTTATTATTAGATAATTCACCAGAACACCCTACTGAATGAACTAGCGATGACAATGAAATATCGTTTCTCTTCTTATGTCCTAACAGCATATCATAAAGGCAATAAAACTGTTTTATCACAAAAATTTATTCAGAAAAATCGTAAATACTGATATTTCTCAAACATTTAAAAAGATAACTCTGAAAAATGTCATATTATTGTTGGATAATGTGGCAACCTGTGTCCGGTAGACAGGCTTTCGATCGAGTATAGCACAAAGGATTATTACACAAAATCAAAAAAACTTTTCCTTCTGACTATTATCTACTATTACGCTCGTATCTCACACACAGAACCTTTCAAACAAGGATTGGTCAAGATGTTTCTCAAATTAAAGAAGTAAAGGCAGGTGTACTGCAGGGGAGTGTCCTGGGACCTTTGTTGTATCTGCTATTTACATCTGACATATCCACAACGGAATCCACTGAAATAGGCACATTTTCAGATGACACGGCGGTAGTTTAATCAAAGAGCGTATTTACTTTGTAAAAATCAAACTTTAAATTACGTTTTACATACATATTCAATAATCCAAAACAATTTGATAATCAAATTAACCCTTTGCAGTTAGGTGTTCGGATTATCATGGATACACTGTATATATCATTTCATGATGCATAATTGGGTACTTATTCAAATACCTTTCTTAAGTTACATCGTAACCAAGCTAATGTTTAAAAAGTTTTTCTTCCCAATCAACTAGATCAAGAGTTTTTATAACAGCATTTGTAGAAGTTGCAAAATTACAAAATTTAGCATCAAAGGACTTTTCAGAGGCATGTATTTTCATATGTGCCAAAAGACGATATTTTGCAAAAACCTGATAGTCACAATAAGAGCACTTAAAACGACCTTCGATTCCATGAGTCACCATATGATTGTCCAAATTAAACTTTCTGTGAGTGCTATAGTCACAAATGGTACATTTAAATTTTTTTTCCCCATCATGAATTTTAGCATGAATCTTCACAGCAATATTTGTTGAAGCTCTATAAATACAAAACTGGCATTTAAAAGGCTTTGTGGCAGAGTGTTTTCTTGCTCTATGCTCTGAAAGAGACTGTTTATCATAAGCCTGATAAGTACATTCAGAACACTTAAAACGGCCTTCCATTCCATGAGTAATCATATGACTGTGCAAATGAATTCTTCTGTGACAACTGTAGCTGCAGATAGTACATTTAAATCGCTTCTCAGTATTGTGGATTTTAGAATGACTCTTCACAGCATCGTTAGTTGAAGCCTTGTAATCACAGAATTCACATTTGTAGGGTTTCTCAGTAGAGTGTCTTCTTTTTGTGTGCATTAAGAGAGTTAGTCTGTTGAAAGCCTGATAATCACAGAATTCACATTTGAAAGGTTTATCAGTACAGTGTCTTCTTTTTATGTGCATTAAAAGACGTTGTCTGCTGAAAGCCTGATAATCGCAGTCAGAGCACTTGAAACGACCTTCAGCTCCATGAGTCACCATGTGCCCATTTAAAGCAACTCGTGTAGTAGTACTGAAAGCGCAAAGCGAACATTTAAATGGCCTTGTGTGAATTTTCACATGCCTCGCAATAGAATCTTTAAATGTGGTCTTATAATCACAATTAAAACACTCGAAACGCTGATTACGTTGCTCGTTCTCCATATGTTGACGAATCATTTCCTGTAAAGAGTTGTGCTTAGCGCTGTTGTCACCAGTACAGCTGAAGCGATTTGAAGTTGAAACAAATTCTTCACAATCATGTTTCACGTCAACTTCCTCTTCTTTTATTATAATTTCATCTAAAATGTAAAGTGGTGAATGCATTTCATGATTAGTAAATGTACCTACAAACCCTTTATTAGTTTGAAATCAACACATGAAATGTTTAGATCGTCAGGCTCTGTTTTGATACTTTCCATTTTAATTGTTATCCTTCTGAAAATAATTTCCTTAAAACTGCAGAAGCTCTTATTATGACAGTATCATATGCATTCCTAGCTGAAAAAAATATTTTAAATTATGTCAATTGCAGAGAGGTTGATTATAATCGAATATATAGCCTGGAGATGCGCCATACGCGGGAGAAAGAAAAAGGTAAAAAAATTTGTCTCGAACGTTCCAAAATGCTCACAGAAGAGCAGCCCGTTTGGGATGTGTTGTGATTTAACGTACAAAATGTTGCAGCCACAAAAACAAATAAACAAGCCCAAAGTAAGGTTAGGTAAAAACGTCAAAGAATGTTTTAATTGCATGGACATACACCTAATCATTTTATGTTACACATCTTTAAACAAAATAATATTTCCTAAAATAAACTATGGTTCACCTTAACAGTTGGTGCAAAAAACACTTAACACTATGTTTACAATAGTAATTTGTGACCACAGAATACATATATAAATCACAGATTACATAGATACCTCACTTAAATGGAACGACTAGCAATAAACCATTTAGTGAGAAACTTGGCTAAAGCTTTCGTCTGCAAAATTTGTAGGGCGTTGTACTTGAAAAGTTCATTGAATATTGACCTTACCAATTATTCAAACGCACTTGCTTAAACAAGGAAAGATATATTCTTACCTAATGTGAGTATAATTGTTACAGAGTTAACTGTTCAGCATTTTAATTATAATTTTAGGTTAGGTCCACAGATTGCGTATTG
This sequence comes from Sinelater perroti, assembly GCA_036346155.1. Lineage (NCBI taxonomy): Eukaryota > Metazoa > Arthropoda > Insecta > Coleoptera > Elateridae > Sinelater > Sinelater perroti. Next base: position 5,132,964 of record JARFIY010000276.1, read on the forward strand.
TATATTATATGTAATCTGTGGTTAGGTTAATCTGTGTAAGTTTAAAAGTTTGTTCTGTCGTGTAAGAGAACATAATATAGAGTTCGTTAAGTTGTATTACAGTGGTGTAGTTTGCAGACCGCTTTTTGTTTATTTGTCTCTAACTGCTCGAATTTGCTGTTTGTGTTTGCTTGTGTGGATGTTTATATCTCTGTTTTGTTAAATTGGTGAACATGAAAGTTACACATAAAAATAAATGTAACGTTTCTCGTTGCAATGGCAAGGAATGCAGAAGACATTGATTGCTTTCCAAGGGCAAAAATTCAAAAGAAAGTTATAGTCAATTCATTTGTTCACAGTTTAAGATGACTTGCGATATTCCACCTTCAGTGGTCTCTCTTGTGCTGTGCATCTCAGACGTCTACTTGCTAGAGCTAAATGAGGGAATTTGCCTAAAGTAATTTTGAACTGGTCTTGAGTTAGCAGCTGCACATTGTACCATATGCACCTCGATTCCGGATGGCCTGCTCAGAGTCTGCAGTGCAGAAGTCACTGTTACGAACTTCATAACTCACTGCGCCTGCTTCAATCACGATGGCAATATATAAATTTGTATATCTGGTTCGTATTTTAGTAACTGAAGATGATGGAAAAATAATTTGTTTAATATGTCTCAAAAAATACAAATTGAAGATGCCACTAACAAAATTGAAGGTGAAGATAATGACAAGAAAATGGTTTGCTGCCATTTAACATGTGAATTGTCATGGTATAAAGAATACTTTGCCATTTATATAATATCGTACATTTTGAACTTTGCTTTATACATAAAATTATGTTTTATAAGTTAACCCATGAATGGTTATATTTGACATTTTATAGTTACTTGTACTCATTCATAATGGACATAAGCGTAAGACATGTATAAGAAATATATAATACATTGAATGTAAAGCTTATATGCTCATTCATAATGTACTCTTGTAATTTATACGTTTTACAGTCAAAAATAAGATATAGGTAGTCTTTTTCAACTTTATGTATTTGTTATGTACATTTATAGTGACTTAACTTTAGTATTACCCATATTTTCGCTTTGTTTTTACAATACATACCAAACTATTAATTAATTTAGTAAGGATGCATCTGTTCCTATATGATTAAAGGGGTAAAAGGTACAAAGACAATATTAATATGAAAAATGCATGAAAGGTAATTGCGAAAGCTACTGTGTTTGGGCATGCGCAACTTTAGAATGCTTACTTTCATTACAAACGTAAACCAAATGTTCATAGGCAGCTTATGCTTACATCTATTATGAATAAGCTCTTACAGGCAGTCGGTGTGTTCAATGAGATTGCATTGGCTATGTTAAAACAATAAGCTTGTGTTTTTGTGCAAATGGTTTAAGAATTACTTTTAAGCTTAATGGATAAGACACTACTTAAGCTTGTGGAAAATATTACAAAACTTAATAGTTTTGTTCAAAGTATTCTTTATGTTCCAAAATATTATTAGATTCATATGAGTATGTTCTTGTATTGGTAAAATACATTTTACTCAGTCTTACTTATACTAAAAAGTTATTGTAACTTCTACTTAAAAATTACTTTAACATTTTCAAACATTTGCTTTTTTTTAATCTGTTCATACCTTATCTTTTATGTGATTTGCATTAATTCATCTACATTGACTTATTATAAATAACATGTCTGAAATTATTCTAATAAAACATTTATCCTTACACATATTGCATATTATTGTAATTATTTTCTATACTTTGACCGTAATGGTCTAATGGATAGGTGGCTAGACTACGAAACCTAGAGAGGCGGGTTCGAATCTCGTTCTTGCCAATTCGATCACTGCCATTTTTACGGCCCAGCTCGATTCAGGCTGCAATAAAATGAGTACCTGGAGGTCAAACTGTGGAGTAATAATTGTTATACCGTTAACTATTTACCATTTTACTTGTAACTTATGCGCCCTAGGCTGACAGCTTTTCAACCGCCGTCCCTCGAATTTTTGCAAAGTGGGAACGTATACATTTTTAACTGGATCGGGAACGTGGAACAATTCAACTTACAATCGAAGCTCCGCTCTGCGAGACAAACCAAATAGCCATGGCAGACGCGCTTTTTGCGTTAGGCAATGATTGCGTGTGTTGTGCGAACCAAAAAATGTGTACCCAGCTGAGCCCCTTAAATATTTAATACGCGTTTCGTTCTCTTCTTTAGGAGATTGGAGATCATTATGGCAACTTTTGTTTTATTAGAGGTTCTTCTGAATAATTCTCCGGAGCTGCAGTTGAACCATTCCTGCAGGTTTCTCAACCAGGACAGCCTTCTTCTTCCAACACTTCGCTTTCCCCTTATTTTGCCTTGCATAATATTTCTTAATAGTTCGTATTTTTCCCTCTCATAACATGTTTCAGATACTCAAGTTTGCGTCTCTTAATAGTTGTCATGACCTAGTAGTCTTTCTCTAATCATTGTAATATCTTTACATTTGTTACCCTTTCTGTCCACAAAACCAAGAGGCTCCTCCTGTAACACGACGTATCAAAGACCTCAACTTTCCTGATGTGAATCTGTTTCATAGTCCACGCCTCCACTTCCATACAGTAGCGTGGAGAACACGAAGCAGCGGAGCATTCTTAGTTTTAAATTATTATTGATATCTCGACTACAAAGGATTTTTTTATTTTATTAGACATTCTTGGCTATTTCTATTCGGGTTCTGATTTCTTTAGTTTGGCATTGCTCCTGTATCCATGTCCTTAGGTATTTGTAAAAGCTGACCTTTTCAATATGTACATTGTTGATGTTGAGAGTATCCCTGTTGTTTTCATTCTTTGTATTATGAGAAATTTTGTCTTATTTTGATTTATCTTTATACCGTTTTCGTTGCAGACAAGGTGTTTCAGATCTTCTAAGTTGCTTGCTGTTATCACCGTGTCGTCCGCATATATCAAGTTATTCACTATTTCTCCGTTAATTACAATAACTATGTTCTTGTAGTACTTTTTGGCATATTTCTGCACTATACAAATTGAATAGCAGAGGAGGTAGAATACAACCCTGGCGTACACCACGACGTCTTTCCATTTCATCAGTCAATTCTCCTCCGACTTTCAACCTAGCTTTTTGGTTCCAGCAGAGAGCTAAAATACTTTTAATGTCTGTTGTCCAAATTTTTATTAACAAGTATTTTTCTTAGTTGTTCATGCCTAACTTTATTGAATCCTTTTTCTAAATCGATGAAACAGGCATACACTTCCTGACTCGTATCTAAGCATCTTTGCGATTAGTACGTTTAGCTTGAACAAGGCTTCTCTGCTACCTAGACCTTTTCTGAAGTCCATTTTGAGCTACTATTCAGTGTTTGCCGTATTCTTTTCTATTTGGCTTTTTATCTAATGAAAAACGATCGAAAGCAACGGCCCGATGACTCAGCCGCGGTCGCCCGACTCCTGAGCAAGGAGCCAGAGCGGGCTCTTGTGTAAATCAAGAGCTCAGGCCACGCCACATTTCTTTGTTTACTTTTCTGTGCAAATATATAGAGAAGATTTCATGGTATATCGGTCTGTGTGTGAAAGTCTAAATGTTTTTTCCGTCTTATAGGTTGAATAGAATAATATATAGAATTTAATAATTAATTATCATATTATACTAATGCAGTTTCAGACTGTCTTTTTTTGTTTGTTTGGGTTTGCTGTATATGTGTTTTTTTCTTGTGGGTTTGTTAAATCAGCAATCGGAATATATTCTGTAACCTAATAATATGTTACAGCAAGTACACCCAATGACGAAATCTTAGAGCCTTCACATCAAGTCAATTGACCAATTTCTTTTTCGTCTTCTGTTGCCTTTTCTTATTAACAGGAATTTAAGGAGGCGGTTATCGTGAATTTGGAGTCATGTTTGGTGATTACTCTGTTGGATGACGTCTTTTACAAAATTATTTTAAGATCATTATGTATTGTTTCGTTGGAGGCGAACCATGGGGCATATATAATTGCTCTCAAGAATTATATTAGTGTTGCTGGTGCCACCCCAGAGTATGATTATAGTTTTGTATAATAAAATTTTGTTTTTTACAGTTAATTTTGATCTTCCGTTAGCTATTATACGTTCAGCGAATGCATTATGACACACCTCTAAAACGCAGAAAGATGTGCGCCGAAGCAAGGTTTATAATGTATCATTTTGTTTGTTATGACTGAATTTTGATTTTAACCTACAAATAGATACAAAGCGTATATTTTTAATTATATATTTAAATAGCAGAATGTAATTGAAATCGCCACTCCTAAACACAAGTTAGCCGTAGCATTAACACCTGAATGCCCAAAAATGAGTCAGTGTGCACCTGACTACCAACCAATAACGGACAGTTACTTAAAATGGGCGGAAATTTTTGACAGTTTTATTACTATATGTATTCGCTGTACGTGTTTTAGTGCAATCGTTTGATGATTATGTCTGTTTGTTTTCTTTTCTTTAATATATGATTTTTCTGTGTTAATTTGCTGTTCGTGTTTATTCCTAAATGTTTTACTTCATATTTTTTTAGGAATTAGTACATCGTTGATGTGTATTTAAAAATAATAAACTACAGAGGGCACCTAGTTTTGAAAAACGGAACCAAAATACCTGAGAAAAAGTAGTAAGCATTTGCAAATTGAAAATAATTAAACAAAACCAAAATAACACCTAGCATTGCATTTGTGCACATTACATTTAACATTAATATTAGAAGGTTTTTGAGGATCCTTATTTTTCGCAAGTTTTTTCTCGAAACTTCATGATCCTGTATTTTGAAAAAAAAATTGTTTATTTTATACACTACAATCTGCCGCAAAGAAACAATCAATAGTTGTTTTAGCTTACATAATAGGTTTCGAGCGAGAAGGATGTGTATCCATTGATATCACACCTATATTAATCTTAATACTAGTTTTGCGAACTCTAAGTAATATACAATTTGAACTATTATATCTATTGTTCAAATCAAGTTGCTTAAACCTTTTTAATCGCGGTTGCACCTCATTGTCATCTTCTAGCATGCCCTCTACTAGAATGTTAGGAGGATCACTATAACTAAATCTTTGTATTTTGCGAGGTCGCGTGTTATTATTTCGTTAGGGACCTATCATGGTGCATTTGTTATGGCTTTGAGTGCCTTAGATTGAAATCGTCGGATTATTTCAATGTTGGCCGTACCCCTTAGCTGAATGCCATAGATCCATATGGGTTTGATCATATTTTTTTAAAGGAATACCTTGCTTTCGAAAGAGAGTTGTGATTCTCCCAATTGCTTGTGCTGTGTCCATATGTGGGTTTTTCAGGTCAGTTTCTTATCTAGATGGATACCGAGGTACCTTGCGCTGTTGGCTTGGGGTATTTGCGACACCAGGCGGCATGTGTTCCTTCTTAAGGTGTATATTACGTGCACTGATTTGCTTTCGTTCATTTGGATGTGTAACTTATTGTACCAGTGCTATATCACGTCAAGATGTAACTGCAGTTGTTGAGATGACAAGTTTGATTTCGTGTTGGATGTGAGTATCGCCATGTCATCGGCGAAAGTAGCGACCATGTTGCCTGTAATTGGCCGAAGATCTGCTGTAAATATGGCTATTGGTTAGATATGATTGTAAAATTTTGAAGTAATCAGTAGATAAGGTTTACTTTATTTTACAGATGAGCTCCACATGCTAGACCTTATCGAAGGCTTGTTTAAAGTCAAGAAATGTTGCTGCGTTATTTGCGTTTTCGAAGTCATTAATAATTTTGACTACCATCCTGTCGATTTGCTCTATTGTTGCATGATGTTTGCGGAAGCCAAATTGATGATCTGGTAGTATGTAGTTGTCTAACATAATCGGAGAGAGTTTCTCTAGGAGCAGTTTTTCAAACAACTTTGACAAGACTGGTAATAGGCAGATTGGTCGATATGATGACGGTTGGTCTGTGGGTTTTCCTAGCTTAGGGACTTTCCGTTGTCCAAGAAAGTCCCGGAGTCGTAGTATTCCATTGAAGAGAAAGGTTATAATTTGGTAAACTTTATATGGTTTCTATTTATGATTTGATGATTTTGAAAGGTAATTGGTGGGCTCGTTTGATAAGGCATTTCTGATAGACGTATTTCTTCTGTTTCATCTTCATCTGTCGGGAATGGTGTGAATACATTAGCTAGATGTTCTGCGAAGATCCTCACCTTCTCGCTGTCGCTTTAGCCCAGGTGTTGTTGGGGTTCGAATTGGTGTTTTGTGCTGTTGGGATTGTTTTAAGCATCTAGTTGCTCTCCATAGCGAATAGTCATTGGCTTCGAGCGGAGACAAGTGTCTGAAATATTTTTGTACATTTTGGTTTCTAATTTCAGAAAAGAGATTTTTAAGTTCCGCGGGAGCCCGATTTAGGTTTCTTTTGTCATTCGGGTGCCTTGTTATGTGCAATCTCCTCCGTAGTTTACGTTTTTCTGAGATTTTTTTCTTGACTATGATCGGGCAATTTTTTGAGTGAATGTATTTAACCAGTTCCGGTGTGGTCTGGCGAGCTGCATTTTGGACAACCCGATTGAGGAGTACCACTGTGCCTTCCAAATTCTTTGTTGTTTTTAGAGGAATATCAGTATTCTTGAAAAAGGTTCCAGTTCGTATGTTTGTTGAAGAGTGTGGGTGTCTTGTCCTTGAATAGTATGCTGGTGCCTACTGTTGCCAGTATAGGCGAATGATTTGTTGGTCAAGGCAGGATCTAATATTAAGGAGATTCATGTTTATATTTTTTACAATGCAGAGGTCGAGTAGATCTGGTAGGTTGTTAGGGGTCTATAGGCTAATATGTGGGTTTACCTGTAGTCAGGGACAGTATTCCCAACTTGTTTATAGCTTTTAGCATTTCTCTACCTTTCACAGTACTTATTCTGGAGTCCCAGTGGGTATACTTCGTGTTGTAATCGTCTCCGGAAATGAATCTGTTGCCTAGTGCGTGGAAATAATGTTCAGGTTTGTTGTTTGTCGTTCTATCGTGGTGGGCAATATACGGCAGATAGAGTAAGTGGCCCTAGCCAGTCTTCGATAACTATGGGTGTGGCTTGTAGGTGAGGTTCACTATATCTGAGGAGTTCGTGGTGCTTGATCGTATTTTTAATGAACTTGGCAATTATGTCGAGACGTTGAATATTAATTAATGCAATGAGATCTTTGTGGTTTATCAGTTTCATGCGGCTATTTTAATGTGTTGGACCATTACGGGTTAGTTACAATTGTGGTTAGCAGGTTCAGCATGGTACTCATCTGTTCCATCTGTTTTAGGTCTGCTATATCGTTAAAGTGTTGTGGCGGTCGTTCCTGTTTAACCTTTAGGTGTGAAATTTCGTGTTTTTTTCTTTTAAGTCTAGTTATTTGCTTATATGTTTCTGATGTTTTGGGAGGGCCTTAATTGTGTAACTGTCTTTAGCTAACGCTTGCAGGAATTTCATTAAAGGTTCAATTGTTTCGACGCCCGAAACAAAAATATGTATGGGTTTTGGTTCGGTTTTTATGTCTTCCGTTCATTTGAGTTCTCATTTTGAAGTGTAGTAAAGCGATTGGTGGGGTTTAACCAGTAACTTGTAGTTTTAGATTGTTTAGTTTGGTTCATCTATCAAGAATATACGTAAATTGAATTACTAAGTAAATATAGTTATCTTATGATACTGGACTGCACGTTTATCTTGTATCGCCCGATTTCAGCCGTAGTCGAAAACAATCTTGCACTTTGAAATTCAAACAACTATTTTGAAAATAAAACACTTTCAACTATGTATAGGAAGAAACTTTCATTTTAAAATGAGCCAAGTAACAACCAGTTCAATTTTCTGCTTATACATAGTATGCCCATAAATACCATTACACATCAATTAGAACGACAAAATAAAACAATTTTTTTTTGCATAATATATTCAGGATTTATTAAATGATTATTGATGACTAAAATTACAAAAGATTTATTTAAAATGGCCACTCTTAGCCTCTATAAAAGATTTAGGACGTCTAGGTCACTTGCCTTATGACAGCACGCTCTACATCAGAAGTAATTGCTGCAGCCATCGGGGCTCACTATGAAGAATTAACATTAGAGCGTCTTCTTGAGGAAACTATGCCCTCTAAAACCGCTCGTAATTCATAATCCAATGGATTGAGATCCAGCCTATCGGAAGGCCTACCCTCTACTGTTAGGAATTGAGGTACATTGTTGCTCAGCCTAGTTTAAGTTAACTCTGCTTTGTGGGGCGGGCGCAGTCTTGTCAAAAGATCCAAGGCTCATCTCAAAGAAGCATATGATTTGGTTCACACCTTCAAAAACATTCTCTTGATACATAGCTGGTAAAGTTCTGACTCTCTTTTCATAAATATGAATATCAGTCACTCCATCATAACACATTCCACACCAAACCATTACAGCTGCAGGATAATGGCATCTCTGAATCCATCGTCTCTAGCCAAGATGCTTCTTTGACTGACCTAGCATGTACTGTTATTTTGTTTGTTGAAAGATTCCTCCACTGCAAAAATTTTTTCATCTGTAAACAGAGATTTCCTACCACCCGCATGCACATACTTGGGCAACAACCTACAATGCGTTCAGCAAATACATATAGTAATAATACTGTCAAAAATCCCGGTCATTTTAAGTAACTGTTCGTTATTGACTGGTTTAAAAATGTGCAGGTATTTCAGTAGTTAGGTACACATTGAACCATTTTTGGGCACTTGTTAGTGCTGTGGGAAACTTGTTGTGGTTAAAAGTGACGATTTCATTTTTATCTCACTATTAATGATAAGTGTACTGTAAAAGTGAGTTTTAAAATTTTTATTTATCTGTTTAACGGAAAGAGGTAAATATAAAATATTGTTATAAATGGTACATTGTAAACCTGGCTTTGGCGCATATCTTTTTGCGTTTTAGGTATTTGCTGAACATATAGTTGCTTTTTCTGTCCCTTCTTTAAAACATCTGTCAGCAAATGTCCTTCATGTCTTTTGTAAGCAGCTAGCGCCTAGATCTTACATCAAAGTTTTGAAAACTTACATCTCTGGAGACAATATTCTTACAGAGAATTTCGTTTAATTTGGGCACTTGCGGTTTAACTGCCTGGAAAGTTCGAATTGAACATGGTTTTCCAGATTGTGGACAATCCTTAATACCTCCAGTCTCATTAAACAATTGTATAGACCAATACACAAAGGGCTAATGATGAAAGGATGCAGAATCTTAAAGATCACTCTATTGGTAAATAACCAAAATGACAAGAAACACAATATAACTTACCAGTTTGTGACTTGACAATAGCAATATATGTTAATGTCACCGATATCTGATGAGTATGATTGTGTACCAGTATTTATGGCAATACTAGGTAAATCCAACAAATGGAATAGTGAAAAATTGCTTAAAAAAACTAAAAGAATTCGAACTTTAATTGGCTCATTAATCGACAAATAAATAGAAATACATTTTTTGTAGTCTTACAGTTAACACCCAAAAATCATTACATAAATACTCATAATTTCATATTCAAATAAAAGATTTAAATTGTAAGATTTCAAAAATATCAATTTTTTCATTGCACATAGATATAACTACATGTATCACAAGTGACCACTTTATTATGTAAACATTTTCAGGTATACTAAACTTTAATTTAAACCACCAATAGTGTGCTATGAGAAACAAAATATTTAAAAAATGTAATTATAGAAAATATATTTAATATCATGATATCATTGGGTACATATTTAAACAATTTTCCTATCATAACCAAGCCGATGTTTAAATGGTTTTTTTTTCTCCAATCAATTATGAGTTTTAATAACGGCATTAGTTGAAGTTGCAAAATTACAAAATTTAGCATCCAAGGGCTTTTCAGGGGCGTGTTTTTTCATATGCGCTGAAAGACGATATTTTGCAGAAACCTGATAGTCACAATAAGAGCACTTAAAACGACCTTCCATTCCGTGAGCAATCATATGACTATGTAAATGAATCCTTCTATGACAACTGTAGCTGCACATGGCACATTTAAATCGTTTTTCAGAGTTATGGATTTTAGAATGACTGTTCACGGCATCTTTAGTTGAAGCCCTGTAATCACAAGATTTGCATTTGTAGGGTTTCTCGGTAGAGTGTTTCCTTTTTGTGTGCATTAAAAGAGTTAGTCTGTTGAAAGCCTGATAATCACAGTCGGAGCACTTGAAACGCCCTTCAGCTCCATGAGTCACCATGTGTCCATTTAAACCAGATTGTGACGTAGTACTGAAAGCGCAAAGCGAACATTTAAATGGCCTTGTATGAATTTTCACGTGCCTCGCCATAGAATCTTTAAGTGTGGTCTTATAACCACAATTAAAACACTCAAAACGCTGATTGCGTTGCTCATTCTCCATATATTGACGAATAATTTCCTGTAAAGAGTTGTGCTTGGCAATGTTGTCACCAGTACAGCTGAAGGGGTTTGAAGTTGAAACAAATTCTGAACATCCATGTTTCACGTCAACTTCCTCTTCTTTTATTATAATTTCTTCTGAAATGTACAGTGGTAAATGCATTTCATAGTAAGTAAATGTACCTACAAACCCTTTATTAGTTTGAAGTCATCACATGAAATGTTTAGATCGTCGGGTTCTGTTTTGATACTTTCCATTTTAATTGTTATCTATCCTTTTGAAAATAATTTACTTAAATCTGCAGAAGCTGTCACCATGACTATTGTATGCATTCCCAGCTGAAAAAATATTTTAAATTATATTGATTACAGATTGATTATTATCGAATATAGAAGCAAAAAGCCCGGTGATGTGCCACACGCGGGAGAAAGAAAAATTTAAGTTTTGAAAGTTCCAGAATGCCCGTTTGGAATAGTTTGTGGTTCACGATACATACAAAATGTTGCAGCCACAATAACAAAACACAAACAAGCACAAAGGAAGGTGCAAAACCGACAGGGAATGTATTGGCTGCGTGGACCTAAATCTACACATATTTTTAAACAAAATAATATTTCCCAAAATTAATTATGGTTCACCTTAACAGTTTGTGTGCCAAAAACACTTCACATTAACAATTTGTAACCTCAAATTACGTAACCTACGGGTAGGAAACTGCCATGTCAGCAGGTATGTAGAAACTGGTAGCGATCCCAACGGGTGTAGAGGTAAGTGTTTGCGTAACAGTTGGTTGGTTTTAAATAGAAAACTGCGATACCAACATAGATAACAGCACTCCCGGTGGCGCAAAAGATAATTGATTGTATATTGTATAATTATTTACAAAACATTATATATCAAAACAACAATTATCGCGATTTCCCTCAAAGTACAGAAAATAATTACAATAATATGCAATATGTGCAAGAATAAATATTTTATTAGAATAATTACAAACATGTTATTTATAAGTCCATGTTGATAAATGAATTTATCACATAAAAGTAGTAACCTTCAAAGAGCAAACGTTTAAAAATACTAAAGCTATTCGAAGTAGGAGTGAGAATAGCTTTTTAGTGTGAATAGGACTTAGTAAAATATATACAAAAACATACTCATATGAATGTAATAATAAGATTTTGCTACACACATAATACTTTGAACAAAACTATAGTTTTTTAGCAATTTCGACAAGCCCATTAAGTTTAAAAGTAATACTCAAAACATAGCACTTATCTCTATAAAAACACAAGCTTATTTTTTATTAATAGTATTATAATATTTTATCATATTCAAAGCAATGTTTCCTAAAGTTGGGAGGGGTGTCAATCGGTTGATTGATCGATTTCGTCACTTCCACTAAAGTGAAACTTTACCATTAAAATAAATAATTGTGTTCCATGTTTACATTACAGTGCTGGAGCAATAAGAAAAATAAAGCGAAGGCAAATGCTGCGTTATTAGCAAAACGCACACAGGGGACAGACCATTGCCCATTGACTACCTGAGAAGATAGGATCCTGGCCTTAATGTTGCCACAGTTGGTGTAAGGTTATGATGTCCCAGAAGTGAATCTAGGGGATACAGCAAATGTGCATTATGAGACATGTCTTTTAGTTCCCAGGAGCCCGATCCTCTAGAGGATCCAGAATAACTATGATATAAAAATTACAAATAAAAAATAAATTAAATTTTCAGATTTCTGTGTCTGGATATGCCCTCAGAATCCGAAGAATAAACAGCCAAGCCCCCGAATTGTAAGAAGATTAATACATATAATTCTAAAACTGATTTTTGAATTATTATGGAGCCACCTTAGATGGAACGAAAAAGAAAAAGCATGATGAAGAATTTGCAGCAATTATGGAACGACGCAATGAAGTAGTGGAATCGATAGCTGCTACATGGTTTGCTACATTTGTAGCAAAATGTGAAAATAAATTCATTCAAAGAACCATTTTTTATATTCATTTCTCCATAGTAACAATGAAGTGTTGTAAACAATTACCTTCATTTTTATTTTGAGTAATAAAACAAAAGCTTTACCTATTATAAATGTTGTTAATGTACAATTGTCTAATTTGTTGGCTTTGCCCTTTGCAACAGTGACTAACTCGGTATTTATTGTAGAGATGGGCATCTCTGGGATCAGATCCAGATTGCTCGCTCCCCAAAAAGAGCTAATTTTTTTTATAACAATTCATTTTTTTGCTACATTCATTCCTATTGTCTGTATCAGTTAGGCTATTACTGCTACCATTATAGAACTAATTGTAATGAACTATTTAATTCAATAATGTTTTATTCAAATGAAAAAAAGAAAAAACCAGGGGAAGAACCAAGTGCTTATCAACCTCCGTTAGCTAATTGGGACAATATGCCCTCAAGAAAAATTACTTCCTAAAAAAAAAGAAATATCACCCTTATATACAGCTAAATAATGTTCGTATATACGACTAGATATTTGTCTGTTCGTTTGGCCTATGTAGGTTCTGTCGCAGTCGCCACAAAGTATTTTGAAAACACCTTGGGATTTGTGGGGGTAGCTGAGAGAATAAAGTCAGCTATTTTATTGGTCGTGAAGACAATTCGTATTCTTGTTTATTGAGTATGCGGCCTATTCTGTCAATAATGCATTTGATGTAAAATAAAAACACTTTAGTTTGATTGGGAAGGTTATGGGTTTTGGAAGTGGTATTTTTGTTGATATTGATAAAAATGTGTATGTTTTGTATTAAAGTTTTAGTAATGGTATTTATTTAAGTTTGTCGGTTGTATCTGTCGAAAAGTTTGAGAAATCTGATAATTAAAGATTTTGCGACGGATTGGATTTGAGCAAGGTGATGGTAGGATTTTGCGTTTGGATAATGATTAGTATGGGTAGGTTTTCTGTAGACGTTATGATATAAATTGCTGTTGGTAAGATTCTTGGTTACGAGAGAGTGTCCAAAAAAGAAGGGAATTGTTAAGTTTGACTTCCATTGTAAATTTGATTTGGTTTGAAGTTTATTAATGTGGGAAAGGAAAACGGAAAGCGTATTATATCCATGAGGCCAAATAACAAACCTATCTTATCCAACAAGTAAGTTTTAAGGGGGAAGACGCAAGGACTTTTATTTTGAAGTTGGTCATAAATAAGTTAGCTACGACAAGTAAAAGTAGAAGCACTATTGGTTTGACGCTAGATTTTGTTTTGGAAAGTAAAACAGGTTCGAGTTGTTAATAAAGGTCTTGATTTTTTTAAATATAGGTCGTTGGATTGTTGAGTATTTGACGATAGTTTGATGATTGTAGTAAGTCATCCATTTCACCAATGTAATCTGTGGTGTTAAGGACAACAGTAGCATTACCTTTGTCTGTCGGTAAGATAACACGTTTTTATCTTGTAGTAAAGCTTTTGGAACATATAGTTAAAAAAAAACTTTGCCTGTGTTTCGGGGAATTTCGCAATAGATGATTCTATCTTAGATATAATATGTTTAATGGGGATACGTTTAGGAGTGACAGCACAGTTTAAAGGCTTTTTCAAAAGCTTGGACAAATGGTTCGCTTAAGGGATAATGGGAAAGATTATGTACGCTGATGTAGGGACGTGACGTATTAGTATTAGATGAATGGTTCCGGCAAAGTTTAGAAAGTTTCTATTTTTGGGTATTGATTTTCTCTTCAGATACTATGTGCGCAACTAAATTTCCGGATTTTTTCAATCAATGAAAAATGGAAAATACAAAATTGTTTTTATTCTAAGTATCGTGGTTCGCTATCTACATATTTTTGTTATATCTGTGGCAATACATAAATACCGCGATGATAAAACGATAAAACCATTCATTCAACCAATTTTGCACTTCTTCGACATGGGCCAAGTGTAGCCCAGCCAAGCCATGCGCCATCGACCGGAACAAGTGATAATCGGAAGGGGTCAGGTCTGACGACTACGACGGGTAGGGAACAGATCCCGTTTCAGCGTTTTGATGGTATCTTGGACTATGGAAGTGCAATGGCACGGAGCGTTGCCGTGCTGCAATATCACTCGTTCATGTCTCGTGTCCCATTCTGGCCGTTTTTCGAGCAATCCATGGTTCAAGTTTATCAGTTGTTGTCCCGGTTTCAGCAGCTCATAGTACACAATTCCTTTCTGATTCCACCAAACGAAAAGCATTGTCTTCTTTTCGAAGCGATTTGGCCGTGCCGTCGATATTGATGCTTCGCCAAGTGAAAACCACGATTTTTTGCGTTTGGGATGCTAGAAATATATTTACTTCTTATCGCCAGTAACAGTTCGATGCAGGAAACTCTTTCTTTCATGCCGCAAAAGTAAAATTTTGGAAGTGGCTCCTCGATTTTTTATCTGTCTCTCGGTCAACTCATGCGGCACCCATTTTCCTTCCATTTGAATTTTTTCCATGGCATGTGAACGTTTGGAAATACCTTGGTGAGTCATGTTTAATGCCTCCTTGTTCGCAGTGTCAAAATCGCCACTTCTGAAGTGTTTAAACCAATCTTCACATGTAGTTTTCAATGGAGTATGTTTGCCGTACGCCTCCTCAAGCAAACGACGTGCTTCAGCTGCATTTTTTTCAATTTAAAACAGAAAAGTAAAGCTTTTCGCAAATACTGTTTATTTGGCACAAAACTCGACATCTTCGCTGTTAGAAAAGATATTTTTGCGTTACGATATGTGTTGGTATTACAACTGGTTATTGTTAAGAGATGTCCAAGCTATAAAAAAACACAACTTGAGACATGTATATCGACTACATGTGTCGTTAGCGCCATCCATATGTGAAACCCGGAAACTTAGTTGCGCACCTATATACTTGTTGGTAGGGTGAAGTGGGGTATATGCACGTACCAAAGTGCAAAATTCAAATTGAATTATTATTAAAATTCTCCAATATTATAGTACCCGTCTAAAATTCTGAATATATATATATATATATATCAAAATTTTGTTATGGCGGGTGCACTAACCCCATATTTGGGGGCAAGAGCACCATCCTAGGTTATACATCAAGTCTAATACATAAACCTTATGTATGGAGCAAGTGTAACTAACGTAGGTCTTTCTAAATCGTTTGATATTTTTCGAATTAAAATTTAACAAATGGTTTTGAAAATATTGATATTGTCTTGAAATTATTATTACAAAACTCATATATTTTTATTTATAACTTATTAGGAACATTACAAAGCAAAAATATGAATCCAAAGAAACTTTAAACAAAAAAAATAACATTATTCTAAAACATTTTAAATCAAACTTAATTGATGTTATAACCAGAAAAACTGACATCAAACTTGATTTCACCATTTCTTCCAGTGGTAGGAGGAGGTAGAGTACAAATGACATCCGAAAGCTCAACTTCTGAAATGTCTTCCACATCAGGTCATGTGAAAGCATGTCTGAAAGGTACCGTTTTTGATTTTATTCTTCGTAAAAATTTCACAATTGGATTTCCGGTGTCCTATTTTTGCTATAAAATACTGGCAAGTCTTTCTCTCTGAATTCAGTCTAGTTAAGATCCAGTCTCTAATTTCAGTTACTTTTTTCCGAGGTCAAGTGCAGCTAATGCTTCGGAACCCATATCAGAAAGTGTTTCAAAATCGCCCTCTTCGTCGTCCAAATGCAAATCTGAATGCTCTTCATCTGTTTCTGAATCGTCAATATTTTCTTTACTTTTATTCAATCTCTTACGTTTCACTTAATTAATTTTCTTGTTTTTGATCAAATTCTTTTCTTTGGTCCTCTTTTGTTCTTTCGTAGTTGTTTGTTCAGTAGCAGTTTTCTTTTTTTTTTGGTACCAGATTTCTTTTGCGCTTCGTATTTTTTGGCTCCCTTCAATCTTTTTCTTACGTCCTCGCTTGCTATTAATTCAGCACCTGAACATATTCTCTTCCTGGACTTTTTTTGTTACACTATCAGCTTGATTTCCTTTTACGGGATTCAGTAAAAGTGCTTCAAACGTGTCTGTCATTTCAGCTGTTGTCTCTTTATGTTTTCCCTTGCATTCTTCCCTTTCCAACAATCCAACATCTTCAGCTGATGGTGTATGTTCTTGCTGACTTTCCCTTTCCAACAATCTGACGTCTCCAGCTAATTGTGTACTTTGTTGCCGACCATCTTCTAAGTCCAACTATCCAAAGTCTTCCACTGGTGCATGTTCTTCCTGACCTATCTATTCCAACAAATCAACGTCAATTTCTCTTAGCGCTTGTATGAGTTCGTCTCCTGTATTCGGTGTTCGTTGTTCCCATTTCAGTTGAAGCGGATCAAACTTCTCTTTTGGTGTGGCTCTTTTAGCACAGTTGTAAGGGTAGATACCACCTTTCTTAAACCCTTCACGAATAATTTTTGGATCTGCGTCTTTCCAAATAGTTTCCACCATTTCAGGAAACTTACTTTTGGGTAATTTCTTCCCAAATGATTTCGTTGCCATTTCACGAATGATGATTTAAAAACAGCCAAGCCAAGTGGTTGTAAAAGATGACTGCTATATGGCGGTAATTTTATAATGGTGATGCTTGCTGCCACAGCTACATCGATATCAATATGAATTGTGTGGCCGTCATATATAACTAAACCAGGACCATCAGCAGCTACGAGGGGTATGAATGTTTTCAAAGAATAGTTTTTAAATATTTGGGGTTCCATCCATCCGTTCTCTGTGGCAGCATATGTCGTTCCTGGATATTCTTTTTTTGATCTGCTATCCAGCTGTCCCACACATTTTTCCTTTGTATATAATTAATGGCGAAGCTTTTTATCCATCTGCAGCAGCAGCAAACAGAGCACTGATGTTTGGCCTCCCTGGACCAGATACAATTCGAGTAGAGGAACTCCCCTTTTCTCCTATGACTTTCGTCTTTGAGGGATTACTGCAGAACCTAGTTTTGTCCATATTCCTAATATTAAATAGTTTGTACATTCAGTTTTTATCGCATCTTTCAATAACTCAAAATACGGGTATATTATAAAGGGGTCCGTGTTTTTCTTCCTGGCACATTCCAAGGCTTCAGGTTTTTTGATTGACAAATTATGTCTTCTTTTAAAATTTAGGAACCAGTCTTCTCCAGGTACATTGTCCTTGCACGGAGTTTTGAGCTGTTTCTGTGTAACATATTTGCCTACAATATCTAGGATTTTTACGGCTAAGCCCAAACCCCCATTTTTCGAGGCATTTGATTCCTTTTTCAAGAACCTCTTTATCTTTGGCTGGTAACGCTGTAGGTCTTCCCATTGTATCACTCTTGATAAATCTACGACCTTTGATGTGGTCCTTTAATGTACTTCTAGGGATATTGAATAGCTTGCTAGCACGCAATGTGCCACATTTTTCAGACTTTACATGTTCTATGGCCCTTTGTAAGTCCTCAGTTTTATAAGCGTCTTTTTGGGTTTTGCGTTGATAGTTTCGAACCATTTTTTTTAAAACCAAAATAACTCTACATATACTAGGACTGGGTGTTGTGCTCTATATAGAATAAAATTAGCTAAGGGGAAAGTGCATCTAGTAGGTGTACTTGCCCAAGCACAGTTGGGTGCAGTCGCCCCTACGCTACTAAAATTTGGGGTAACCGCATCTATCACCTCAAAATTAGATTATGTTTCGATTAACATAATTCTGCATTTTAATGTGCTTTAAAAACATATAAACTAAATTATTATCTAGTAACGAGATACATACCTCCACGACAATAAAAGAGTGCCACTAAGTACTTCATTACGCATCTAGCACGCTACCAGAACAGCTGACACTTTATATGGCAACTATATTTCTTGAAATAAAACGATGCAGGTAAAGAATAAATCTAAATTACATTGCAAAAGGGTGTTACTTTCATAAATACTAGATGGAACCTCTGCAGTGTAAACAGTTTTTATTCGTAACACAGTTGGATCTCTTGCCCCAAAAACGCACTTACCCCACTTCACCCTAAATTAATCCCAAATGGTTGGATGAATTTGGTAAAAGCTAACATTATGGAAAGTGTCATACAGTTGAGAATTAATTTTGGTCAAGGTTTCTACGAATGGAGTGTCTAAGCAGAGATAGTTCTGCTTTTTTAAGGATACGGGAAGTAGGAAAATATTTTTGATGATATTTTAGTCGTAATCCAACAGGTATCACCTGTTGGTCTCTACAGGATTTTAGAAGAACAAGGTCACGCAAAATCCAATCTTGCGTAGAATAAGCCTGAAATACAGCTTAGTAAGGTTGAAGATTTCCTCCCCGTATAGGCATATAAAATGTTCGAGTTAATGATAAACGAACAGTTCAGGTTCATAGGGTGAACCGCATCGATTATTGGGAAATTCCCGACATTTCGGTATCCACTTTGATCCCGTTTTCAAGTTCTTTACTCTGTCTCTCAATCTGTCTACTCCCCAAGGAGAGCTATGAGTCTTTGAATAAGACTGGCTTTATATGTGTACACGCGCGCGAGTGTGTGTTGTCTTCTTATATTAACTGTAGATAATGGAGAAATAATCGGTGATATTGAATATTTTGCTGAAAAATGCAAATTGAAGGTGCCAGAAAATTTGAAAGTACAGATGATTACAACAAAATGACTCACTGATATTTAACAAATTAATTGTTATAGCCTTTAAAACCATGCTAGTAATTCATATAATACTATAAACTTTGTACATTGCTTTATACACAAAATTATTCTCTACCAGTCGACTTTAACTAACATTTGACAATGTACTTATTGATACAAGAATAAGCTTGTGCTTTTATGTAAATGAGTGTTATGATTTAAGAATTAATTTTAAATTTAATGGGTGAGACACTACTTGTAGCAAATGTTACAAAACTTTATGCAGTGGAACCATTCAAGTTGAACGGTCAGTTCCCATGCTAAGTTGAACACTCGTATATTTTTTGACATTAAAATAACTTGTCAATGTTACATTTATTGCGTAGGCTTATTGTTTGTTAAAAAGAGTTTAATGTCTAGTGTGAAGACATACTATTGTTTTAAAACTTCTCAACTACCCCTTCATCAGATTTTTGTCTTTTATCATTTAGTTCTCATCTATGCATCGCGCGCACTTTGTTGAGTTTTTAAAGTTCAGACTTTTTGTTTATTCCTTTTTTTACCATCATGTGACGAACAAATAAATGTTTTAACGAGTTATTCATGGGGAAGAAGAAAAGTTGCTGATCTGTTTGGATGCAGGTGACAGTTACAGAGAAATGAGTGTGGTATTAGCTACTGTACCCAATATAAGAAAAGAGAAAATTATAAATTATTCAGGAATTTGCTAATAATTGCCATGAAAAAAAGAAAACTAATGAAAACAGAACAAGAAAGTGAACAAAAAAAGTTTAATTTTTTAACAAATGACGGGGGGAAATGTACCCATCAGTAGGGCAATACTGCACCAAACAACTGAACTAATTGCACAAAAATTTTCCAAACCGGGGTTGAAGGAAAGTAACGGATGGTTAGACAAGTTATAATATACAGGCCAAAAACATGTATAGCTAGTCATCAAGTGTAAACGGTGGTGTAGTCCAAGATTGCATTTAAAAAGTCCCAGGCTCAATCGCTTGGTATACATTGCAAAATGTCGATAAGAACTTTGGTATTTAAAAATAAAAGCTGCAAAGGAGGCAAACTGGCCAAAGCAAGGCTCAATGTTTTGTTTTGCTGTAGTATTAGAGAGGGAAAGAATGAAACAGGTGTTTATCGGCAAGACACATATCCGCAGATTTTTAAAAAGTGGGAGTGACAACAAAATATTTGCCTATTGAATGCCGGTCAAACTCCAAATCTTGGATAGTCGCCGCCATATCCACGGAATGGCTTGTAACCGTTAATGCACAAATAAAGAAGGCTGGACGGAGTATGCTGTTGCAAGTAACACAACAAGTCATGCAACAGTAAACCTAAGCAAAGTAAAGCTTTTTTTTCTTCCTCCTAATACCACCACTCATTCCCAACCCTTAGATCATGATATTATTTAACCGGTAAAGAGGTAAAGAGTCTATCATGACAACTACACAGGTAAGCTTTACATTACCTTAATAAACAAGCTTAAATTCTGGATTGTTATGTTTAACAATTTTGTTTGCATATTTTAGATGATGTAGATGAAACATTAACCACACTGGTGGATATGAAGCAAGTGGAGGCGGCACTTTTAACTATAAAATTATTTTTGAACAAATAATTTATAAGTCAGAGACAGAGAGATAAACTAAAAGCTGGAAACAAACAACCATTATCAATTATTTTAAAAATTGATTAAAAATAGTATTTTGCATATGCATTTATAAAAAAAAAAACTGCCAAAATATGCCTGCATACAAAAATATATATTTTGCATATATTCCAAGCTCTACATATAAGAACTAATTTTAGAAGACTTGGGAGAAAGAGGTAGTTGGAAAGTTTAATTAACATATAAATATACAATTTTGTAGACTTATACGGTGCACTTCTATCATAGATACATTTGAATTGCAAAGTCCTTTTCTATTTATCAATCTTAATACAAACACTAAAGAAAGTTAAAGCACTCGAAATACTACAAAAAAAGATTAGTAATAATTCCAGGTACTATCAGAGGTTATAAAAAGCTTAAATATATGTTGAATGTTAATTTTTATTTATTTACTGGAAAATATCTCAGTACAATCTAAATTTCTTTCTGATTTTTTATTTATTGTGAAGAATAATGAAGACTAACAAAATAAAACAGTTAAACATTAACGATGAAACACAAGTGTAATAAAATTTTAAAACCTAGATTAAGTTCAACTCGTTCAAACAAATTTGAACATATTTTTTATTGAACCAAATTTTAAAAATCAAACCATTTATTGGTCACAACTCAAAAAACCAAATGCCAAAGTTTTGTATAATAAAAACAGAGGTGATAACAAAAATCTTAAATCGGCCAATCAATTGGTCAAATTTTTAAACTTCCTGTATATAAATTAGTTGGTTAAACGTAAACAGTCGTTTATACCATTTTTCTCGCATGTAAGTTGTGATTCCATTTCATTTGTTTTTGTTGTTCTATTTATACATAAAAAGGCAATTTGACTTTTATTTACCTGAATTTAAATGTAATTTAGCATTTGTGATATTATTAGTCGCAATTTTTTACATCGTTTTAGTGGTAACACTTACAATAGCAATACAAAAATGAATGACATTAAAGAAGAAAAACCTGAATATTCAGATAAACTCGATTTAAAACCAATAAAAGGTATGTAACTAAATACATTAACTTGGTACATAACATTTAACACTGTATATTTCAGATGAAATTATATTAAAAGAAGAGTGTGATGCAAACGAAAATTTAAATGAAGAACTTTATTTGAAAGTTGAACATGCTGATTCAGAGTGGATCTCAACTCCTAACTCTGGTACTTCTATTAGTCACAACATTACTAAGTACAAATTGGGTAGTTGTAGCTCTTTACATGATATTATCCGGCAGCAAATGGAGAATGAGCGACGTAACCAACGTTATGAGTGTTTTCATTGTGATTATAAAACCATGCACAAAGATTGCATTGTGGTGCATATAAGAACTCACAGTAAACCATTCAAATGTTCAGTTTGCGATTATGGTACTGCAACAAAGTGCCGTTTGGATAAACACATGATGACTCATGGAGGTGAAGGTCATTACAAGTGTAACGATTGCGATTATCAAACTGTCAGCAAACACAGTCTCTCAATACACATAATGAGGAGACATTCTACTGAGAAACCTTTCAAATGTGAATTTTGCGATTATAAGGCTTCGACAAAGATTACTGTCAAGCTTCACGCTATAATTCATAGAAGTGAAAAGCCTTTTAAATGTACGGTTTGTGATTATAGTGGTCATAGAAAGATTAATTTAAATAATCACATGATGACTCATGGAAGTGAAGGTCGTTTCAAGTGTTTTAATTGTGACTTTCAGACTTTTTCAAAATACCGTCTCTCTACGCATATGAAAAAACATGCTAATGATAAAACCTTGAAATGTTAACATTGTTTTCATATTGTGTTATATCAAAACTGTTTGTTACTATTCGTTTACATCACACATCTTTGATAAATACATTTTTTAATTAACGAACTATGTTGTAAGCTTCTTTATTATACAATCTGTCCTATTTATAATGAACAATAAGTATTTAGTGTAGTACATATAACAAAAGTGCAAGCAGCTTATAAACATGTAGAGTAGGGCTACAATAAGCCACTCTATTATAAATTTCATTATAATAGTCTATAATACAAGTGAATATTTTAACATAAATTTGAAAAAAGGAGGAAAACAAATTAATTTTCAAAATTAACGTTAGCTTAAATTTAAATTATTAAAACGCGTTGGAAGTTATTGGATTTAAATCGTTTTAAGTGTTTTTGTTTATCGGATTTGTTCATCAGGGTATTCACTAGTTGATTGAGATGCACTGATAGTCTGTCTTTATATCTTTGGGCAGTTCTTTCTATTTCTTCTTTTATAGTAGGCATACACAAATCACTTAATTTGGTATGTACCATGGTGCACTGATTAACATACATAGCACTTTGGTTTGAAATCTCTCGATATTAGCCAGGTTGGAGATGCTAACAGTTCCCTACATGGTCCAAACAGGTTTTAACATTACTTTATTTATTAAGCATTATTTTGTTTTCTAGAGATAGTGCAAACTTTCTTCCAATCATTCAGTAAATTTTTCTGTATTGTAGCCCAAACTGTTTGCGTTTGTTGAATAAATGGGTTTTCCAAGTCGGACGTCGATCCAGATATAGCCCCAGATATTTTGCGGTGTCGCCATATTTCAGTTGTTGTCCGTTGAGTGTAACCGTCGGACAGTTATCTCGATTCATGGTAATAGTGACATGTTGGGATTTGCTTTCATTGATCTTGATTCTCCATACTTTGAGCCATTGCTGAACTTCATTAAGGGTGTCTTATAAGTTGTAGGATGCAGTGGTAGAATTAGTATGTGAGGCCAGGACAACCGGGTAATCAGCGAAAGTGCCGGTTGTTGTTAAACTCATAGTTGATAAGTATAGGATGGGTCCCAGCACATTCCCTTGGAGAACTCTGGATAGAGCTTCTTGGTGATTCGTGAATTCGCCTTGGTAGCCCACAAAGAAATGTTGGTCTGATAGGTAATATTTTAGTATTTTGTAGATTTGCCATGACAGAAACTTTTTTAGTTTATAGAATAGACCCACTTGCTAGACCTTGTCAAAAGCCTGGGAAATATCTAAAAATGCAGCAGAGCAATATCTATGTTTGTTAAGGTCATTATAAATTTGATCCACTAAACGATGAATTTGTTTTACTGTTGCGTGCTGATGTCGAAATCCGAACTGATGATGGGGAATTAATTCTTGTTTATCTAGAATTGGCTGAAGTCGTTTCAAAATCACTTTTTGAAGACTTTGGGGAGGGTTGGCAAAAGACTAATGGGTCTATAGGATGTTGGATCAGTAGGCGTCTTTTTAGGCTTCCATATCATTGTTACCTGTGCCAATTTCCTGGTTCTTGGGAAGTACCTAATAGCGAGGATAGCATTGTATATTTTAATGATCGCTCGAATTGCAATTTCAGGTAGCTGTTGAAGGATTTTCCCAGTGATAAGATCGAAACCTGGTGCCTTTCTAGGATTAGTTTCTTTACTGATTACTTTTGGTACTTCTGAAATCTTAAATGGGTTGATAGGTAAGATCATTTGAAAAGGGGATTTTAGATAGTCAATTATTTTAGCATCTTCCATGGGACACTGGCTTGGGAATGGTTTGAACACATTCACTAAGTATTCAGCAAATGTTTTTGCTTTCTCTTTACCGCTGTGGGCCCATTGTCCATTTAATTCGATAATAGGTGGTTTGTGCGTTATAGGTCTTTTAATTTTTTTAACCGCTTTTCAAAGCGAATAGTCAGAAGTTTCAATAGCTGTGAGATAGGCCAGGTAATGTTGGATGCCTTGGTTTTTATATTGCAGTAGAAGTTTCGTTAGTTGTTTCGAGGACTGATTCAGTGCTCGTTTATCTGCTTCTGAACGAATGATTTGCTAGCGTTTTCTTAGGCGTCTTTTTTCGATTATTTTTTGTTTTAATATTAAGATGCAGCTGTTGATGAATTTTAGTTAATTCTATTGTAACTTTTTCTATATTGTATTTGGTTTTTAATGGTATTTTTATGTTTATTTCATCAGTTAATCTGCTTCGGAAATATTTCCAGTTCGTATTTGTATTGCAGAGTATTGGTTGTGTTTGAATGTGTGTTATGTAGTTCTGAGTGAAATGGTCAGCAGCTAGTTCTAAACACGATTTGATTGTAAACTGCCCTATATTTAACCCTTTGATAATGCAGAAATCGAATAGATCAAGGATTTTCCGACGATCCGTGGACCAATAGGTCGGTTTCCCAGACGATAAGTAATTTAGATTGTTTGCTTGTATAGCTGCTAGTAGTTCACGCCCATCAGTTCTTGTGCCGCGAGAGCCCCAGTCTTGGTGTAGTAATGCAAGTAATCTCATTTTTTTGTTGTGTTTTGGAAGTCTATAAATGGCGAAGATCTTCATAGTTGCTGTTTTGACTTCAACTTGGATAGTAATAGCTTGTAAATGGGTTTTTTTCATATTTATCTAGTTCATGGTGTTTTATGTTGGATTTTATTATAACAGCTGTTCCACCATGAGCAGTTCCGGGTGGTTTGTATTATAAATGAAGTAGTTGAGAAATCTGATGTAGCTTTTGCTAGTAAAGTGGGTTTTAGTTATAAAAAGTATATCAATTTGGTTATTTTCAAGGGATAGTTTGATCTCCTAGACGTGCCCATTGGCATTCCAAACAGCTATTTTTAAGAGTTCATCCATTACGTCATTTTACTAATTAGCGTGATTAGAAGCCCCCATTTGCGTGATTAAGCTCTTCATTATGAATTTCAGTTCCTCCATATCGTTTGACTGTTGATTTTGAAATGTGACTTGCGGTTGTGGAATTATGTTGGTGCTTGAGTTGTTTATTTTGTCTTACTTGTTTTGCATAATAAACCTCAGGAATTCGATATGTATGCGTTGAGCATATGCGTACTAACCTCGCGTCTTAGTTGTGGAAAGAGTTTTTCTATAGTTGTTTATGTACTATACATCCTCGATAATTGGCGGGATTGTCCTCATCACAATTTACACATTTAATCTGGCCATCTGTAGTTTTTCTTTAGTAGAGTGAGATCCTGTAGATTTCACACAGCGATTCATTTGCTGGCAGCAGTTTTTAGTATGGCACGTTGCGGGATTGTTCTTTTTACATAGGGGGTTCGACACTTATGCTTGTGTTCACATATAGTTTGATTTTGTAAATCTCTTTGTTGTTATCTTTTTGTTTAATTTCCACTATAAACGTGGTTAGCGAAATTCTGCTTGACCGTTGTTTTATGTTCCATATATTAAGTACTTCATGCCCGAGTGTTTTTAAGTTCTGTTTGATTTCTTCTGTGTCTGTTGAATGATGGATGTTTTTCATTACAAATCTATATGTTCTCTCTTGCTTTAGCTTGTATGAGATTTTTAATAATAATAATAATTTCGCTTGTATTAAGTAATTTATACCAATGTTTAGCCTACGCAGATGGAATATAAAGCAAAGGAAGATGGTTTACGAAACGAACCAAGATCTCGTAATCGAATATATGGAAGAGAATGGGCAAAATAAATTTAAATATACAAAAAGTGCAGCATATTTGCAGATGGAGATAAACAATAAAGAAAATACAACACCAGAAATAGACAAACGTTTAGTGGCTGGGTCAAGGTATACAGGTTCTTTAAGAAACAACTTAAATAATAAAAACACTTCACGAGCAATTAAAATAAAAGCGTATAAAACAATAATTTGATTTGTTGTAACATTACCAAGTGCACAAGCATGAAATCCGGATTTTTCCAAAAAAAAACCAACTTTAAATTTGGAAGAATGATAAAAAGTGGTTTATTCAAAATATGCTCCACTGCTGGTTACACATTTTTCCATCTTTCGAGTAATTTGTGGATAACCCGCCAGTAAAAATCTTTCTCTTTTGCCGCGAACCATTCATCGATCCATTTTTTCACATGTTCGAACGAAGAAGGAGGCTGGAGATGAAGGACGAGTTCAGAATTAGAAAAACAACGTAAGGAACCTAAAATAAGTACATCATACAACAGAATCAATTCCTATAACTAAGATATCTAGTTAGAAGTGAAGAAACGCATCTAACAAAAAAAAAATTAACAGATTGCTAGGAGACAAGAACCGATGGGAGTCAACAGGTATAACAAACTGGAAGACCCTAGCCAATTTATTATTCTTATTAGATTTTAGTGCATATAGTACATATTATTCCCTATTCTCTCTCCTCTAGGGCCTTTTGATTTTCATGTTTCTTCTGGTTTTGTTTAATATTGATGTCTTACAAGATATGTCCAGAACGTAATGAGACCGATTCCCAAAAGATCTTTTTAATTGAAGATGTTTTTTAATATTCTTCAAAATAACATCCTTAACCATCAATACACTGAAGTCTTGAAGTAATACTTGTAACAACAGCCTGCACATACTGAACAATCCCTTTCAAATTAAATATTTGAACTAGAAAAATACAAGTCGAGCAGCACCAAGTTCAAAATGTAGAGAGATTGCTACGATTCATTTTGCTAGAAAGTAGCTTCCAATAACGCATAGTCTCCTACATACATGTGCTTTCGATAAGCATAATTTCTGTACAGTTTCTCTATAATTGTAAGAGTCTCAGTCTTTAATTTTTCAAATTCAATGCTAATTTTTATTGCTGATCGACTATATACTGTGTGAAGCAAAGCTCAACTGTTCACTTTACTAGCGATCCGCATTTTGTAAAGACTCGATGGCAAAATGGCTGAGTCAGAAACAGTTTACTTGCCATACCTCACAAACCTTCAGACCCGAAAAAATTCGTCATCCGACTCTTCTGCTTGGACCAAGAAAATCAGTCTTTTTACTTTTCGGTTATACCTTATATTACTTAGTCGCATATGCTTTTCTTTTTGAAAAATGCAAGTGTAAATGACCTAATAAACCTAGAATCAATTCAAATTTTTTTTTATTCAAATAGTGGTTTAAAGAGCAAATTTTCAAAATCAATGAGCTAAATACAAAGTTTTTGATAATAGGAGATTTTAAAAATACTGTTTATAAAGTAAATGATTAGGGAAGGGGGATAAGAAGGCTAAAATCTTAAATCGGTCATCTCAAAAACAGCTCAAAATTTTTAAGCTTCCTATGTATAAATCAATTGTTCAGGTCTAATAAATAGTTCATTTATACCATTTTATTCGCTGTGTATTGTAATTGTATTTTTGTTTTTGGCAATTTATTTGTGTAAGTTAAAAAACTTGTATGCTCACTTTCGCTTTAGCGGAAATGACGAAATCGATCCATTTTGGTGTCAATTGATTCGTGTGGACGAGCCAAGTTAATTGACACCCCTCCATAGTCAGCAATGTTGTCTATGATCATGGAAAACACGTTACGGAAAAAACTTAACCTTATTGTACCAGGATTTAATGGCGTTTAATGAATATGCCGGACTACAATACAAACAAATAGAAAAGCAATATTTATTGTTGGGAACAATTAGTTGTGGCCATTTAGCCGTTTTCAGGAAGCACCGCGTGGAGGCGGTCAGCTTTTACTCCCCGGGTTCTTCAGTAAACCTTCATTAGGACTACGCCCTGAAAAGAGCAATATAAGCGTTAAGACGCAATTTAATGACAATGATCATCATATTGGCGGCACACAGTATCGAACAGTCTCCAATGGGTCCACCTTATGCCAGAGGTATTCCACCAGGACCCCCCTTGCTGCGGGACCAGTCTTGGGCCGGGCGCCAGGTTGTCTCGATTCATTGCGTGTGTACCATCTAGACCTGTAAATAAAAATTAGGAAAATGAATACCGAGTCCCATTACTTACTGTTTATGGATGTAATCTTCCTCGCTAATTCCCTTCAGCAATTGATATGAATTTTCGTATCAGGCAACACGTACTTTCTAATTATTTCTATTAAGCTGAGTTACATGTATCCACAACAATCATAATAATGTCATCACGTAGATCTATTATATGCCGAGAACTCCACGCCCTTTGACATGATGACCACGTTTGTATTTCTGCTTCCCAATCTTCAATCTTGCCCGGACCACCCATCTTGTTGGTGAGCAGCAAAGTTGTCGACACTAGTGATAGCTGTAATTTAAAAAAATGTGAACAAACAAGATAGTGGCTTAAAGATGACTTACCAAGGGATGATGGTTGAAGCACTTGGCTCAGTTAGCCTAAATTTAGTTTTCAGCGGAAACTATTGTAATGTATTTGCTATGACCGTAGACAACATTATTGGCCTTGTTTTTGTCAGGTTTGCTGAGAAAAATGCTGACTATAGTCATAAAGACGCATCCAAAACATATTCCCAACGCGTGTAACTTTTGCTCCTGACGTTTCCTAAAGTTGGTCGGCATTTCAATTGGCTCGGCTCGTCAGTACAAACTGATTGACACCAAAATCAATAGTTTTTGTCACTTCCGTTAAAGTGAAACCTTGCTAAATTGTAATATAATTTGGCAGTTATGATAATTATTAGTTTCAATTTCTTACATTGTTTTAGCAGTAACACTTAATAATATCAACACAAAAATGAATGACGTTAAAGAAGAAAAACCCGAATATCTAGATAATATTGATTTAAAACCAATAAAAGGTATGTAACTAAGTACATTAATTTGGTACGTAACATGTTAACGCTATATGTTTCAGATGAAATTATATTAAAAGAAGAGTGTGAAACAAACGAAAATTTAAACGAAGAACTTTATTTTAAAGTTGAAGATGATCATTCACAGTTGTTCACAATTCCTAACTCTAATAATTGTGTTAGTCGTAATACTACTAAGTACAACTTGGGTAGTTGCAGTTCTTTACATGATATTATTCGCCAGCACATGGAGAATGAGCTACGCAACCAACGTTATGAGTGTTTTCATTGTAATTATAAAACGACTCACAAAGATTGCATTGTGCTACACACAAGAACTCACAGTAAACCATTCAAATGTTCAGTTTGCGGTTATAGTACCGCAACAAGGTGCCGTTTGGATAAACACATGATGACTCATGGAAGGGAAGGTCATTACAAGTGTAATGATTGCGATTATCAAACTGTTAGCAAACACAGTCTCTCAGTACACAAAATAAGGAGGCATTCTAGTGAGAAACCTTTTAAATGTGAATTTTGTGATTATAGAGCTTCAACGAAAACTACTGTTAAGAATCATGCTATAATTCATAGAAGTGAAAAGCCTTTTAAATGTACAGTTTGCAATTATAGTGGTCATAGAAAGATTAATTTAAACAATCATATGATGACTCATGGAAGTGAAGGTCGTTTCAAGTGTTTTAATTGTGACTTTCAGACTTTTTCAAAATATAGTCTTTCTATACATGTGAAAAAACATGCTCATAATAAATCTTAAATCTTAACACTATATTTACGTTTTGTTATATCAAAGTTTTTCTTAGTGTTTGTTTGCAACTTTAATAATACAATACACACTTGCACAACTTATTAAGTTTGTAACACCTCTTGGTGGAAATGAAATGCCTTGATACACAGCCGTTGTGAAACTAATCAAAAAATTTGAACTTTTTGGTAAAGTTTTAGATGTAAAATCTCTCTCTATTGTAAAATAATTATTAAATGAAAATAATCAAACCTACAAATTGAGTTTATTAGTGGGTATTAGAAGTGGATTTCATTACCAGACACAAACTAAGCGGAGCTAAGAAGCGAATTAGAACAGAATTTAGAAATGACAAAGAAAAAAACTGCTATCGGAAAGATTGTGACAAACCCTGATTCATGAAGTTAAGAATCCAAATATGCTTGGGACTTTTAAAAAAAGAATTAAGAAGGGCACAATAAGTGAAGGTGAATATTCTAGAAGTTTAATTGGAGGCTATAAGAAACAAAAATGGACGCATAAGATAAATTGAAGTGCCAAAAGGGAAATTTCTTCAAATAAAGATAATTGCAAAACAACATTTCTGAAGTTTATGAGGAATAAAAATAAACGCGAAATAACGTGTTGAAACTTTTGGGGAAGATTTAAAATGGAATGATCTCAGAAATCTGAGAGAAATGGAGGTTCTTGCATTGTTTCAAAGTATGGACTACAACATTAGAAGATAATATTAATAAATAGGCGTCTAAAGGCTATAGTAGGAATTCAATGATTAAGAATAACTTGAAATTAACACTTGCACATTATTTTTTCTTTAATTGATATTAACATCAATTAATGTTCTTGTGTATGTTTATATTTATTGAATATTATGCTTTTCTCGCCCAAAAATGCTTCAGCAACATAAAAAAATGACGTTGCCCAAAAATCTTGCACAAGAGTGATGATAGTAAAGAAATCTGATACAATGTATATTGAAATACAACAGAGGTCTTTGTGGTGGGGGGCCAATTCTGTAACTCAAAAGCGATATCAAATTTAATTCAAGATCGAATACAAGGCGGTAGTAGTCGTTTTCGACACGAATATAAACCAAGGGCAGGATTGTAGCGATATTGGAGCAAGATAAAAACGAACCAGAAACTGAGAATATACGTTTGAACCCAAATTATACTGTAAATAGAGTGTTTACAGAGCATGACGAGTCTGCACGAAAAGACTACATTTTGGTATGTGCCAGAATGCCATTTGGATTAAACTAAAATGGTAAAAGCAGTAACATATGAATATTCCTTTGCAGTTCCAAATTTCCGGACCCAAGCCAAAGCAGCTGGAGATGACTGGGTATGGGCCTTCATCAAAAGAAACAAGTTATCCATTAGGCAGCCAGAGAGATTTAGTTTGTCAAGAATGACTTACTTCAATAAGCACAATGTTGAACTTTTTTTACTAATTTGAAGGAAGTTTTTAATAAAAACGAGGTCTGGCAGCCCCCGGAGAGCTTGTCCAACTCCGACATGCTTGAGCCCCTTCGCATAGTAGTTTTTAAAAATAAAAACACGATTAAAAAGCTCTGTTTGACATAATTGGCGTACGCCGTTGCCATGACAACGCATTTACGTATACCCAGTTAGAGTTGACCTTTGACCTGTGTGACAGCATTCATAATTTTTTTTTATATATAAGTGCTTTATTACCCGCTCTCAAACGAAAATTTTCCATCGCTCGCGGTTCCGGAAATATATTACCTCGGTCGCGCCTGCCGCCGCGGCCAAAATTTGTCCTTCGGAGGCGCTCGGGTCGGCACGGAAAGGCACGAACGATTTGACCTTTGACCTGTGTGACAGCAGCAGCACTCATAATTTTTTTTATATATATAATTCTAAGTTGATGACTCCATCAAGAATATATAACTTAAATAAAACAAACATAACGACCGTTTAACACCCCAAGAAAATCATAGCAGAAAAAGGGATTAAGTAAGCGAGTTCCTGCAGCAGTAGTGCAAATCCGTTAGACTGGTTGACATCCGAATTATTTCCAAAGGTGATGGACCACTTTATCAGTTTATCACATAGTACAAAAGAAAATCCAAGTCTGCTGATTTATGACAACTTAGATGCTAATTAGTCCATTGAAGTCATTGATAAAGCTCGTGCTACAGGGGTCACAATTGTAACGCTACCGCCTCATGGTAGCTATAAGCTGTGGCTCTTACATAATAAGTCTGTTTTTAGGCCATTCAAGGCGGCTTACACGCTGCAGCTGCCCCATTCTGAAAAGCCAATTACTATCTACGACATCGCAAGTTTAGTAAATGTCGCTCATGGTGATGCAAAAAAACATCAAATCTGGTTTCATAAAAACTGGAATTTTTACGTTCAATGACCAAATCTTCACGGATGCTGATTTTGTAGAAATCGCTATTACCGACAGGCCTTTCACAGAAGTCAACGACGGCTCTTCCACATCAGCAGTACAATCACCTGAAGAGTTAGGTTCTGAAGTTCTATTGACTAATTATGAGAGGTGCGCTTCGGCAGAACCAAGTGGAACACTAAAGGACTGAGGACAATTGCAGTTCTCCATCCATTAGGCGCAGCTTCATTCCAGAGACTTTTGTGTCAAAACTTTGGAAAGAAAATCAAATCGGAAGACAATACGGAAAAAAGTCATTCACTACCACCAGTTCGCTAGCGACAGCTGAATTTAATAAGAAAATCCAAGGGAAACAGAATATGTCAAAAATGCAAAGAAGAACGTCGAAAAACGTGTTTTCAAAGAGTCATCTAACAAGGAATAAAATTTAGACGACGAAGACGACATGAACTGAGCTGACATTATACAGATGATGAAGACACAGCTAACTTCAACACGGCAGAAGAATTTCTGGACAATAACTCTGCCCCAAGCCCCCTAAATTGAGTGTTGGCTGAGTTTGAAGAGAATAAAAACAAAACATAACGCGACGGCGAACTTCATAAAAAAAATTAAAAAAACTTTGTATTCCTCATAGTAAAAAATGAAAGTAACGTGAATAATCAGTAAATAAAGAAATATGGCTAAACCCGAGTGAAAGTGAACATACAACTTCTCTGTATGATTTAATCGCAATATAAACTTTGTCTAAGGACATATTTATGTTTAATTAAATTTAAAAAAATTCCAAAATGGTATATTTTGCCGTCACAGGTGTACAGTGGCACAGTTGCAACTTTTTTTAAAAATATGTTGCACGTTTATTTGATGTAATAAATAAGAACTTAAAAATTGTTAATATTTCTAAATGATAATTAAGGGGAATTGCATGTGAAAATTCAAATTGGAAGAAAATTTTTATTTTATTTTTTTTGTCCCACTGTATACCTTCCTCCCCTACCTTAAAAAAAAGAAGTGAAAATTATTAAGACTATAGGACAATAAGTTTAACAATTTATACAGCAAGAATACTTTGTGGAATTGTTTCTAGAATAATAGAAAAAATAGAAGAATACCTCGCAGAAGATTAATTCAGATTTAGAATAGTTTTAGGCACTCTGGAAACAGTATCAGCATCACTTTTACTAATATAGAAATTATCAGAAGAGCAAAAGAAACATGTAGCATTTATAGATATAGTAAAGACCTTTGATAAAGTCAAATAACCGAAATTATTTGAAAATTAAGGTCAGAGAAGAAAACAAAAGTAATAAGTGCCTTCTACAAGGAACAAAATCGTAGAAAGGGGTAAAAATTAGGAAAAATGTTCTACAAGGTTGTAGTCTGTCACCACTGATGTTTAATGCTAATATACAAGATTCATTGAATAGATTCAGACAAAGAGTAGATGCAGAAATAAGAATACAATGAAGGGAACTAGATATGTAGATGATGTAGTAGTGCTGTCGAAAACAAAAGACAGAATATGCGTTTATGAAAATGAACAAGACCTGAAAAACTACAACACGAAAATAAATAAATTAATAACAAAAGTCTTCCTAGAAGGACAACAATTTCAAAACGTTGAAAATTTTCTATATTTAGGAAGCATAATAATAAAAGAAGAAATAAGCAACACAGAGATAATAGACAGATTTAGGTATGCAAAGTCATTTTTTAACAAGAATTTATTTTCACTAAAAACCAGATAATTTTTAAAACTTTTTGTATGGAGCATAGCGCTGTACAGGTGCCTGGACGGTATTCCAAACAGAAGAGAGAAGTTTAAAAGATTTTAACGTGGTGTTTCCAACAAATGCTAAAAGGCAAATGGGTAGACCAAGTCAACAACTAAGAAAGATTACTAAGAATGCAAAAAGAAAGAACTTTGTGGAAGAATGTAATGAAAAGAAGAGACACTGATGGGATACATGGTAAGTAAGACATGAAGACATACTAAAAACAATTATGGAAAGTATGCTAGAAGAAAAAATGCACCAGAAAGGCTAAGATTATAGTATATGCATCAAATAACAAGAGATAAATTGTTAAACATATGCAAGTCTAAAATATCTAGTATTTATAATTTATTTATGTGATGTTATTTTTCAAAAATACTATCAGAACCGATACTGATTTTATAATTATTGTAAATATTCTAAGTACCGTTTACTCCTCACCAATTCTTTTAGATCTAATTATTAATGCGTATGTTCACCTATGGACAACAAACGCTGGATAGAGAGAGAGAGATAAATAAATTGGATTAAACGAGAATGTATACAAACTATAAGTCTACGACATATGAACGTTAATTATGTTTTGCCATTATTATTAACTAAAATGGAAAATAATCCTACAGGAGAAGTTGCTGATAACCTAACCATATCAGAAATCGTAAGTAATTTTCAGGTACAAACTATAACCTCAACCTTATGGTGTTTTTGTGTAGACTAACGAAAATGCCGATGAAATTCGAGAACTTCAGCACCTTAACGTGTGGGGAGCTCAGCAGGAGGAGTTGGAAGATCAAGCGCTGAAGGAGCTGGAAATATTTTCCGACGAAAACAGGGCGAAGAGCGGCCGAGAGCTAGAAGAGGGCGAAGTGGTAGATGGCAATGAAGCAGAGGCAAACCTTAAGCGTTCCAAAGAGAACACCTTAGACTTGAATTCCTACATAAATCAGCAAGAGGAGCTAAGGAAGCGGCAGGAGTATAGGCGTTCTTTGCAGATTAGTGAGCACAGCAAAGATCTAGCGCAGCGCATTTCTAAAAAGCATAACCAGGACGTGACTTCAAAAATACTCAAGCGGAAGGCTAGCAGTGGTAAGGCCATTTTGTCACCTAAAGCTAAGAGGAAGAAAAAAGAGCTGGACAAAATCGGCAAGGATCAGGAGAAAAAGGTGGTCGAGAACGGGTCTGGTAGCGAGTATGTCCCATCTGATGAATGTGATTCAGGTGAATTATATGGAATTTGCGTCGCTAATGCTTTAATTTCGATTTAATTATTTTTAGATGGTGATTATGAGTATAAGATTGAAAATAAAAAAAGTAATAGCAGTGAAAAGCGACAAAACTTTGAGAAAGTTAGGGATGATGGTTGCTTAAGTTCATATAAGTGTAGATTGGATGATTATTATAAGCAACTTGAACAAGAAGTTGCTGAAAATGGTGAAAATTTGGAAGACGCAGAAATTGAAGGTTTAACCATCTCTGCTAAAATGTGGAATAATCTGTATAGGTAGAACTATGATTTTTCTGTATATTGCAATCATTGGTAAACAGAGTTTGTCAGTCAATTCAATTGAGTTTGTGAATGTGTATATATATTAACAATTTTAGTTTGGATTGTATCTAATTAGTTATGTTTGTATAATTGATTATGGTCAACTATTTAAAAATGGTTTAAAATTTTGAGACTCGATGTTTATTTCATAAATATTTTGGAAGATAATTTGACATGTTGATATTGAAATATTGACTTTTAGTTCTTTTACAAGACATTAAAAAGTAGAATAAGAAATTACCTTATTTTCTAAGGAAAACAAAAAATATATATTTGTAGTTGAATTTTAAATTTACTTGCACTTGTGGTAATGTGAGTTAATGTGGTCTCTTTTCTTCTAGCTACCAACAGGAAGGTGTCAAATGGCTGTGGAAAATGCATCAACAATTATCGGGAGGCTTGTTAGGGGATGAAATGGGATTAGGAAAAACTGTGCAAATAATTGTATTTCTAGCAGCATTGGAACGTAGTCGAATAAAGTACAAGCAAAGCAGGTGGGTATGATTGTCAAGTATCTTTGCAATTTGTTTTTTAAGCTGCCATTTAAAATCGTGTAGCTTTTTGCTTTACCATAGAATATGGGCTACGAACTGGAAGTTAAAACTCACATTGTTTAAACATCTTTGATACTGAACCAAGGATGCTATTTACCATCAAAAATTAATTTTATAGATTTATATTTACAAAAAGATAATACCAACAATAGCACATTATTTTTTTTATAGAAACACTTTTTGGGTGAAACATATTCTAGAAAAACAAAAGTTCATAACACTGACTTTGGTTGTTTGATTTTAATAGCTGTATGGGGGCGATTAATGATAAAGGCACCTTCAGTTTTATAAATAGACATGTCTTCTAAAATAGAATCAATGTATAGCTTTGACAAACATAAATTTTGGTTGTGATGTCATTTTAAGGGCATTTGTTACCACGTGTATTGAATATTAAAACAAATTTGTATATTATAATGGCCACTTGTATTAGAAAAATTTAAAAAGTATCTAAAATACCAAAATTTATTCTTCCAACATTATTTTGTACTGGAAACTAAAATAGCATGGGTTTTTGTTGTGCTTCAATTGTATGCAGAGTTACAAAAAAGGGATCACGTTTGATGGGTAAATTGGATAAACATGCTTTGCAATTCTTTGTTAACCCTTTGCACTCCAAACGTTTTTGGACATAATGAGCCAGCAATTCAAGCATACTGATGCAGTGCAAATTTTTGAAAATTAATGGCTTCTGCTTTGAAAAAAAAAATTTAAATGCTTATTAAGTTATTTGATTTTTTTCTGTTATTATTTTGTTTTAATCTATCAATAAGATTTGAATTTTATATTTGTAGTTTGGTGACACTAAAATGAATCCTTTTTTGGAATGTTTTCACTGTCTATTTCATTAGCCCATTAGTCTTCTTCTGAAAAGTTTGCACTCTCAATAATTTTGATTGTTTATTGTTGTCTTACAATAATTTTGGTAACACTTGAACTAATTTTAGAATTACAACGATTTGCATCTTTCAGATGTAATAGCAGCTAAATTGTCACCACATAGGTTGAACCTAAGTTCTTTGTTTTCACTTAAATCAAAATTTCTATAGTTCTTTCTTACTGATAAAAATAATAATTAATTATTACTTTGTACTCAAGATTATGAAATGACAACTGTTAACTATAGATTTACACTGCACATATCGATGAGTAAGTTGCTAATTTTAGTCTGTGTTAGAAATAACGCATGTCACTGCAGTAGTTCCGGTCGATTTGTGGTCCATATTATAAATGTAGATTACAAAAGGTTGCTCTAGAATTTTTAAAATTATGATATATAATTACCAGCATGGTTCAGTGGTTGAGGCGCAGCCTGTGGTGCGGACGGACCCGGGTTCTATTCCCAGAGTTTTCTGGCAGGTGGCCTACTCAGTCAATAATAATAATTGAGTACCTGTGTTCACTGGAACAAGGGGTAATAATGGCAGTCATTAGATTGGTATGGGAGTGCATCAACGAACTCAATGCACTGGCAGAACACAACACAGTGAAACTGTTATGGGCACCTGGGCATTGCCGTATCTATGGCAATGAGAAAGCCGATGAATTGACCAGACAGGGATCTTGTGAGGCTTATATAGGCCCAGAACCTGCTTTAGGAATTTTACAAAGTGCTGCCCGAAGCTTTATTAAGGAGAGGATACGCACTCATCATCGAATGTATTGGAAGAACCGTCCAGGACATTATTTTAGCAAAACCTTCAATAAGGGACCTTGCCAAAAGAGAGCTGCAGATCTCCTCAACCTAAGTAGGCCACAGCTAAAGATAACCATAGGATTGCTTACAAGACATGCGACTGTAAAAGAACACCTCTGGAAAATTAGTAAATTCAATGGTGACCTTGCATGCAGACTTTGTAGCAAGGAACCAGAAACAGCCTTACACATCTTATGCAAGTGCGATGCGCTGTGCAGGAAAAGGCAACATATATTCGGGAAGATTTTCAGACACACCCTGTAAAAGGACCTGTATCTGATGATTCAGGGGACATCAATTACAGATTGGTTGTGAATTTATTTAATTAGGGTAATCACAATAAGCCATAGGCTGCAGTGAACATGGATCCATTAAGGAAGACATACCCTAAGCGCAAAAAAAAATGGCAGTCGTCTAAGGTGCGGTGTTTGCCACACCGCCCCACATTGGAAATGGTGTGCGATGACTGGGCGTAGTGGCGAACAGATGAGAGCCTGAACCTCTTAGTGTTAGAGCCTTTTTATTATGATATATAAAATTAATGTAATATAAAGATAGTACTTTACTTAAGCAATGGCTACATATAATAAGAAGAAAAGATGGACACTATCTTAAGGTGTCATTTGTTTCTCTTAATTTACTCCACATTGTTGTGAGGGAAAAACAGACACTAAAGTGACTTTGAAATTGAAATTTAGCTCATGTGGAATTTGAAACAGGGTATGTTAACAGTAATAAAATGACAGAATTTTTAATAATATTAAATAATACATAATTCCTTATATATGTATTATGTAGTATTTCTGATTGTCATAGGTAGCAGGCGATAAAAATATGGCACACGAACCCATTCCAAGTAAGAGGAAAAAATATTATATAGGAGGTTTTCATGAAAATAAAGAAAGGGCATAAAGTAAAATGAATTTCCTTAACAATTCAAAAATAGTCATTTATTTGCAATTAATAATAAACAAATTAAAGTGTTGAAAGAAAAAAAATTAAGATTCTTTAAGAAAGTAAACAGTTCGAAAATTATGCTGGAACGTATTTGGAAGATGAATAAGATCTTTAAATTTCCATTTACACTCTTGGTAATTAATACTTTGTAAATAATGTTTTTGCCATAATCTTGTCTTAACTTTTTTTAAATTTATTTAGAAATCAACATTCAAGATTTGAGATTTTCATTATTAACATTTTTTCCTCAAAAATAAGGAATGTGTAATTCTACATTATGTTTAATATTTAGCATGATGCTTAAAAATATGGAATTTATCCCTGTAACATACTTTACAATAAGGTTGACTTTATGGTCTCCAAATTTCTAATATAATAATAATGATGATGTATTATATTTTAGTGATTATAAAAGAAATCGCAAGCATATAAATTACCATAAAAACTAAGATTAACATTTGATTTTTATCTTCCACCTAAGCAAGGTGGGTTTTGCAAAAATTATGGGACTTTAGAACACATAAATGTTTAGTCTAATAGAAAAAGACATAGAATACAATTTATTTACTTAGCTTTTATCAACTGTGATAAAATATTTGATTATTGTAAAGCATTAGGCAGCAATGGAAACCCTTCAAAACAAATATTTTAGATGTTCTATGTTCATTCAAAATACGTACAAGAAAGCTGCTTTATTGTTAAACTACCTGAAAAATCACACAAAAGTAGGGAAAAGAATAAGACAAGGGGACAATATATTTTTGAAATTATTCACAGCAGTAGAGCGAAAATTTTTAGAGAAGAATACGTACGTCACACTGACGTCATCAGCGCAGAGAACAAATATCCAGTCGGACTAGTCCAATTTTCATTAAAAGGGGTGGTCTGAATACATGGGCGTACTTATCTGTTCCTTGTGGGTCATCTGAAATTTTGGAATAGACCCTTTCTTTGAATTGGGAAATATTAATCGTCACATATAAATTTACTCAATTTTTCCCAGAACAGAATTATTTATATCTTTTTGTATTCATTTGAGATAATTGCTTCTTCAATTTCTGTTAAGACTTTTGTCCGTAATCCAGTTACAACGTAAATCTGCTATGCCACTGCCGTCTCTCGCAACGGGCAAGTGCACGCAGCTTTGTATCACGTGGTGTATTCTTCTCTGAAAATTTTCGCTCTACGGGAGGATGTCTTTAAGAAACTGAAGTGGGGAAAGGAAGGAATAAACATAGATGGTGAAACTTAAACAATTTAAAACTTGTCTGTGATAATGTTGATCACAATTAAGTGGAGAGTTGAAAAGAGCAAGATTAATAACAAATATAAATAAACAGTAAAGGTGAAGAAAATTGAGGCGTAATATTAATAAACTAATAGAACAGGCAGAAAATTGCATTTATTTAGGACAAAAATTATGAAAGCAAAGTGGAAATAAAAAGAATAATAAAAGAATGGAGTGCTCTTGCATAGTTCAGCTATGTGTCTAGAGGAGAGTTTGAAAATTACAAAAAAGACAAGTAGTAAACAAAAATAAAATTGCTCAGAGAGAGAG
The DNA here is from genome assembly GCA_036346155.1 of Sinelater perroti. Classification (NCBI taxonomy): domain Eukaryota; kingdom Metazoa; phylum Arthropoda; class Insecta; order Coleoptera; family Elateridae; genus Sinelater; species Sinelater perroti. The sequence goes on from JARFIY010000276.1 coordinate 5,173,405, forward strand.
AGAGAGTGAGAGGGGAAGTGAGAGAGAGGGTGAGGAGGAGAGAAGTGGGTAAAGCTGACTATATCTTTATGCATTAAGAAAAGAATAAATAAATAAGGCAGCAGTTGGGCGTGCAAGCTAAAATATATAAAATAGAGACATAATATGTTGCTAGAATGTATGAAGAAATATGGGCCAAACAAATAATACAATGGAGGCCATTGGAAAGTAAAAGAAAAAAGGTAGCATCAAATGTTAGATGAATCGATGAGGTCAAAAGGATTACAAGCCCAAAATAAATACATCTGGCATAGGGCTAAACATAATGGCAAATAATGGGGAGAGGGAGGCCTATATCTAAAAATGGATGATGGGGACTGATTAAAGAAATGCAGCAACGTAATTGGAAAATTATTTAGTACTTAATTGCAAAATATAAAATTGAAAATTTTATGTAAATATTAACTGTTGAATAATATAAACTAGCCTTTTATTTGCTAATTTGTTAAGTTTTGCAAAGAATATTTTTTGTTACACATAAACAGCATTGATTGATTTACATTGGTTTTTGGTATCTATACATGTCAGATTTTTAATAAAGTTCTTCTCGATAAAAGATTAAAAATTATCTACTTCAACCTAAGTGTTTTCTATAACTCTTGATTTTTTACTTCCTATATGCATAGGATTATACATGAGAAATATTTAATGTGTCTACATTCTTTATTGCATCATTTAAAAAGGCTATTAAAATATCCAATGTGAGCCAAGATATAATTTCCAATACTCAACAATTTTAAATGATAAATCAAAGCAGGTTTCACAAAAGGGACATCTTGTTGTGTTCAACTTGAGAGCAAATGTATTGTTACACAGATTTTGGAAAAGAAATTAAGTGGTAATACTTCTCTGATAAAGACATTTTTTAAATTATGTTAAATTGTTTAGATGAAACTTTGAAACTGAAATCTGAACTGAAAATTTTATAAAGAAATTACAATTTTTTTTAAACCAGACCACTATTAAATAATATTTCTTACTTTTGATGAATTGTTCAGTAATCTGTTTATGGTACATAATTTAGAACTAAGGTTTTTTTCATTCAATAATTAACCTTGGAATGCTTTTTTAATATGTATGTTAATATATAAGGTGTTCCAGATTTACTTTGGAGTATTTTATAGCATAATAAGAAGTCATGGTGGTTACAGCAACCTTTCAGTTCTTCAAATTAAAGTGGCTATTTCTTAACATTAAGTTAAAAATTTTTAATATGGAAATTGCGGAATTTATAGTAAATTGTTTAAAATATATAATAAAACGTCTGGTGTGTTACAGTCATGAAAACCACCTTAGCACTTTAACTTTGCGTTCTTTTGTGCGCTTCTTTTCCTAAATTAAGGAAGATCTGTGCGTTCAACTAGTTTTAGGATGTTCTTTATGAGGTTCTCATGATTAGGTAAATTTCCACTCAGTTTTACCCCAAATAGTTCCTGCCTTTTGCAATATAGTGCTGGGCAGTCAAAGATTATGTTTGAGGATGTTTCTTCCTCTTCTTCACATAATCTGCAGAGTGTGTCACCTCTGTTTACTCCTATTCTATTGAGGTCTTTCTTTTCACACCATCTTTGTGTTATATCTAATGCTCTTTGCATTAGCTCTGTAATGATATTTGTATTCTTGCCCCTGATCAGTATGACAATGATGCCCGCACAACCTTGGGTATAGAATCCTTTATCATTGAGTAATACTAGTAGCTCATTTACCACTAGATTTCACATAAGGGAGCAAAGAACTCTCCCTTGCAGACAGCCTCTTGTGTTATGAATCTTGGAGTTTATCCAACTACTTAAGATGTTGGCTCCATGTCTTAGGGTTGCATTGGTTATTGAGTTAGAGGAGATATTATCAAAGACTCCTTCTATGTCTAAGTCTGTTTCTTTGTTATTGAGCGTCACTTCTACCCTGCTAACTAGGTTTTGTAACGCAGAGTCACATGATTTACCCTGTTGATAAGCATGTTGATTTCGATGTAGGGGATTGTTGTTTAGTACCCAGTCTCGTAGATATCTGTCTACCAGTTTTTCTGTAGTCTTTAAGCAAAAAGACATTAGACTAATCAGTCTAAAGGCCTTAGGTTGGTTGTACGTTTGCCGCCCTGGTTTGGGAATGAAGATTACCTTGGTAAGTCTTCATGCCAGTAGCAGTTAGCTTCCCGCCAAACTTAGCCAAAAGTTTTCAATTAGAAGAGGAGTTAAGATTTCTATCCCCTGCAAGAGTGCTGGGAATATTTTATTTGGTCTGGGAGATTTAAAGGTTGGAAGGTTTTGATAGCCCAAACTCCCTTATTGTAGGTTATTATTTTTCTGGCAATTTTTCAATCATCTCTTATAGGTTTCCTTGGAAAGTTGTCAGGCACCAACTCAGTAGACTCAGTCTAAGCTACTATTACTGAACCCGGAAAATGCGTTTCAAGAAGTATTGCCAGTGTTTCCCTTTCACTATTAGTATAATCACCTGTTGGTTTCATCATATTCCCGACAGGTGTAACCAGATCTTTTGACAATACTCTATAATCACCTAAGTTTTAGGTTTTACCAGGGTATCCTACTATGTAAACTACCAGAAAAAATTGACTAGCAAAAATATCGAGAAAATATTTTAAAAACTGTAGTTGATGTGGATTGTTCTATTTTCTAACACTCATAGGAACATGTGGACAGAATTATTATAGCAAATCGTATACAGTAATAAAATTAATTATTTATAGTTAAAAGTAAGGATTTACTACAAATTGAAGTTACTTTGAAAAGGGATAAAAAAGTGCTGTTAGAAGTCTTTTGACTAAAAGATTGATATTTCATTGACTAATTTTATTGTTTTTAGTTAAATATACTTTAATTATTAAGAACTACTATACAACTTTTAAGAGGGTTAAAAGGGGACAGTAGTAATAAATGGGAAATGATTGAACAATATTCACTAACAGAATCAATTTATAGTATTTATTTAACTGTGTAAATGGAGGAAGTGGACAGATGGTATTAGACATCAATATTAAGAGTGATGTGCATGAGTAAAAAATCAATTAACGATGTACAGTTTTTGATAATAAATCAATTGAACAAGTCCATTAACATAAACACCTCAGGTATTGAATAAACGGAAAGTGTGATCCAAAACTGTCAAGCAAATTCCACATAAAAATAATACCGTAAAGGAAACTTTATACGGTGGTGCGAAATTGTAACGGTCACTTCCGGTTACCGTTAACCGATTTGGCTGAAAACCAATCCCATGAAAGGTATTAACCTAAGACGTGCGTATGCCAAGTTTGAAGTGAATCCGGTGAATAGAACAGAAGTTATAGTGTCTCCAGACACACAGACAGACAGGATGATAATTTCATTAACTTTCTACTATAAGCTCCGCTGTAGAAAGTTAACAAGACAATTTTATAAAATTGAGAAGTCTCTTATTCAATAAAAGCAAAGAAATATGAACGTTATTGGCAGACAGCCGAATATTACTATCCATTTTGTTATATAGTGTTACCATACCATTACTGGTGAGAATAGAAAGGAAAAGAGCTGTAGGAACAAGAGCAATGTCTAGGTTGAGTAATTTTAGAATTTTTTTTTTAATAGGGAGGATTAGGAATATTCATATGTACTCGGGTCTAGGTGTCTAGCAACGCGGGCATGTTGGATTCAGACCCAGTGAGTCTGCCTACCAATTAAACCCGTCTACCTCCCTCTCTACGCCCTTGTGCCCCACCCTGGACCACGTGAACATTATTTCAGGCGGTATCTCATTCTAAATCTTTGTGTCTGATTTATGTTCCTCCGTCCAATTCACATGTTATTTGCCCTTGTCTATCATGTTGCTTAGTATCTTAGTACACATGCTGTTGATCGCATCCGAGTTTGTCTCGTTTTGGACCATTACTTTGCATATGTTGTCGGGGGTAATTTCGGCCTGCACATGTATTTCTGTGTTCTGTCTTAGCGTTAGCCAGTGTCTGCATTTAAAAAAAAACGTGTTCCACATCTTCTGTTTCGCAGCGGTCATTTTGTGTTTTTCCAAATCTTTAGAAACTGGATTGGCTTTCAAGCACAATAGTTGTTCCAAATAGCCCAAGATGGACAATACAATACAGAAATGTGATTATAAACAACAGATGGGAACTAATATATTGCGTAAAATATTTAATTTCCACAAGTACTTTTTAGTTTATATTTACTTTCCTAATTACTAATTAAAATTTCTCAACAGAGGGAAGCATAGGATATAAGACGTTAGCACATTAAATAAATAATATGACTATCATGGAGAACAAATTTCTTGCCTTAAGATATTATGTGCGAGTTTGTTTCAAACATGAATTAGAGACGTATTTATGAAGTATTTACATCTGTAAATATATGCCTAATAATGAGGTGAAATGTGATATACCTTGTTATAGATTTATTGGTCTGGGATCAACAATTATTGTGTGTCCAGCTACTGTTATACACCAGTGGGTAAAGCATTTTCACGAATGGGCGCCTGAATTTCGCGTAGCAGTACTTCATCATTCAGGCAGCTATACCGGTAAGTAACTAAAATAAATGTAATCATTAATGACTATTCTGCTTATCCAGGAAATAAGACTCAATTAATACGCGAAATTAGCAAATGTAAGGGTATAGTAATTACAACATATTCTGGAATTTTGAGACATAAAGGACAGTTATCGGAACTAAGTTGGCATTACATCATTTTGGATGAGGGCCACAAGATTAGAAATCCCAGCGCAAAAGTTAGTGTTGCCGTGAAGCAGTTGCACACGCCTCATCGCATTCTGCTCACTGGCTCACCCATGCAGAACAATTTACAGGAATTGTGGAGCCTCTTTGACTTCACTGTTCCAGGTATGCTTGGCACTTTGCCCACATTTTTGGAGCATTTTGCGAATCCTATCATGCAGGGCGGATATGCCAATGCTACTCCTATGCAGGTATAACGCACACTAAAACATCTGTTATAGGTAATATGTAATTTTCGATTGTATTTCAGGAGGCCACAGCGCTGTCCATGGCAACAGCTTTAAAGAACCTGATTTCACCTTACTTATTGAGAAGGTCGAAGAATGAAGTTAAAAGAGACGTTTGTTTACCCAGCAAAAGTGAGCAAGTGCTGTTTTGTTCATTAACAGATGAACAACGAGACCTTTACAAAGGTTTTTTGTTGGTAAGTAACATTTTTAATACTGTATAAGGTAGATGGGAATAAAAAAGTTACAAGTCTGATTTACCACGTAGAGGTTATTTCGGTTGGAAACATTTTTAGTATAAAATATAAATTTTGTAGAATAATTTATATTAATCAAGTTTGAAGGGTTAACTTAGATCGTCTATTGTTCTTTTATTCACTTTAAGTGATAGATTTTATTACTAAACAATTAAGTTTGGTATTGTATGAGGTAATTAAAATCTTCTTGAGAATAAAGGTAAAAGAACCTTTAAAAAATTGCACCGTCTAGCAAAAATGTGTTTTAATTATACTTATTAATGAATATCTGTGATTATCAAGCTGTAGGGAAAGGGATTATGAATATCATATGACCCTTTTCATCTTATATATTTTTATTGTAATTATGAGTGCATAGAATTACTTTATCAGTATCCTTTTTCTAGCTGTAATGCAATTAAATAAGATCTTTTGAACTTCTGTGAAATAATTTTGTTAATTTTCAGAAATGTGATGTCATTATCCATATTTCAATTTGGCTCTCTGGCAAGAGCAGTGTTTTATTTGGTTCATAGAATAGGAGGTTTAAAGTAAGGACTTGTTCCACTACAGATTTTATCTTTCAATTTGTTTACTAACTGTAAGATAAGTTTTTGTTAGATTATATGATGTTTATATGATCTTTAATGGTTTAAGTAAGGTAAAAGTCAAGAAAATACTTGACCAATAGGTTTTATTACTTTGTTCCTCTTTGTCATAGATAATGTTTGGTACACGTTTGTCACGCCTCATAACTTTTGATCAAGGCAGCTTCTATTTCTGTCATAATTCTTGACCATAAGTCAAGTCCAGACGCCAAATATGAGTCTGATCGGAAAATCTCGAGTCTGGTTTGACCAGAAGTGGCTGCAAATTTTTTGGTTGCAGCTGCTAAATATTTGCCGCTATTCACTTCCATTTGAAGATAATTCACTGTCATTCATTTCAATAAAATTTCGTTAAACCCTATAGTTTAGTTTCAGGCATAGGGTCCGCTCTGCTTTACCTGTAACGCATATTTTCGCTTGTTGTACGATTATGTCGTATCTATGATTAGCAGATCTAAGTAATGTTAGTAAAACGTTTTTGAGAGCAAATTTTATTTAGAACAGAAATATTACATTTATCTTCATATCCATATTTTAAATGCCCCAAATCCCTGTTGGTCTACTTTTTAAAGTTTCTATAGGATAAAGATACATAGAAAATAACGAGTATACAAGCCTAATTTCATTTGGTTTCATAATATTTTCACTTTTTCACATTTAAGCCATAAATTTAATTAAATGAAAATATTACAAAAAATGCTTTATCTTTCAAAGAAATTGCCTTTTTTTCAAGGGTATTATTTTCAAAACGAGAATTCTTAAAGTAATTTTAATTTTACTTTATAATGCTATAGATAAAGTGCCCAAAAACATTTTTGGATACAGAGGTTTGCTTTTGAGAGTTTCTTGAATAGCGTGAAGTAATTATTTATGATAAGCAAATTAGTCAAAATAGAGTGCATTACTTCACTTTAAATATGGACATGTTTAAATAAAGTAGCCTTTGGCATATTGAAAACCTTGATGGCAGCATACATCAAATATACCTAGTGGTAGAATGTTATTGACAGATTGCATTATTTATTCTCATGTCATTTGACAAGAAACTGTACAAATTAAATAAAATTTGGAATTGGAGGGGTGTGAGGTATTCCGAAGTAAAAAAATCCAATAATTTTGACTACAGATGTAGTAAAACAATTGGAAATTTAAATTCCTTTAAACAAAAAGTAAAGAAGTTTAAAATACTTTAAGGTTAATTATTTTTAAATTACAATGCCTAGTAAAGTGTTGTAATTAAAATCGTAGCAATGAAGATTTATGTCAGAGGAACATGGAGGATATTCCAAGAGCTCCTAATACCACCTTTCTAAAAATTACTACTGATTTTGCTGCAAGGAATGTTGTGATATACAAGGGTGATTGAAATATTAACTGGAATTATGTTTTTCAATTTATTGAAGTATAATAGGAATAAAAATTTACAAAAGTTTTTTTTTTTACATAATTTTTCGACTTAAAATGAAGATGGTTGTCACATTTCTAGATTATAGGGAGGGTGTTTCAGAGTAGTCCAGAACAAATCTTCAATTTTTGTGGAGTTTGGTCATTTGCATAGCACTGGTTGTTGTGAAGCCAATGTATCATATTTAAAACTCATACCTTATCTGATGATATACGAGTTTTGTTTTGTTCAAAAGTTAATTGTAATACAATGTTCACAGAACGACGGTTTTAGAGAAAATTAATATGACAAACTCCTTTAGAAACGAAAATTACAGCTTAATGGGTTCAGATTTTTTTTCTCTCCATACTAGTTTGGATTCATCTATGTAATGATCTGCTGTTTTTGTTTTAGCCTGTTAGCATGTTACTAGTCGTTTGCATGCCTTGAGATGCTACCATTTCTGATCTTTAAAGAGACGATACTTTTTGAAAGCCTAAATTGTTAGTAATGATTACTTGAGCACTGCTGTAGCTTATGTCGACTTCAAAAGCAATTTTAGCATCCATTAATCGGCGTTCATTTTTAAGAAGCCGGCGAACAATGTGAATATTTTCAGATGACATTGGTGATCTTTATTTTCAATTTTTTCTCGTTCTACCTAAAATTGTTTATGCTACGCCTACGCTAGAGTTTTCTTAAGGGAGTTTACTCCAAACAGTGTTTTTTGACACTTTTATGCTCTTTGCTGTGCAAGATACCTTAGAAGGAAGTTTCCTTTAGGTATCTCTATCTCATGGAATGTAAAAAAGAAATTTTAGTTTATATTTGATTCACCCTCATAAGATGCAATGTGGAGTGTGCTTATGTTAGGAAACATGGACGTTTGCGTCACATAATCAAGCACAGGTGGTGAAATATTGATTGTGTGCGTGTTGACATTTTCACTTGCATGTGCATCATGATTAATAATGATACATTTACTGTTATTTGTTACTATTAGCATTAACTTTCACTCTACTTGGTTTCTTAACTATAGTGATTCTTGGTAATATTTATTTGAATGACATTTTAATTTTGGTTTGTAGGCCTAGGCCTAAATTTAATTGAATGGTGACATCTGTACATATGGAGATCAGCTACTGTGAATTGGTGTCATTTTTGTATTTTTGTGAAGGGAATCACACTTTTCAATATATGGAGTTTGTTTTTCAGAATGTGCCACACTGTTCGATAACTGAGCTTAATTTCTATGAATAATTTTTAGATTGTCCATTGATTGTTAATAAAAAAGATATTTTGCACTATTTCTATTTGCTTATTAAGAATCTTGGCAGGCCAAGTGTGCTAACTCATTCCAACTTAAATTAAATTTACTGATTTATCTTAAGAATCCGACAGTTTCGTAGATGGTTGACCTGGAGGTCATTGTAGACACCTCAAGGGCAGTTGAAATTCAACGAATGTATGGGGTTTATATTATGTCATCCTATAGGAAAGCGGCTGATATACACTTCAATAAGGTATTTGTTTCGAACGAGTTTTTTGGTTTTATTGGACATAGTGACGTTTTCACGGAAACCTCACGTTAGTAGCTCCGGCTACTGCCCACTAAATTTTTTTTTAAATAGTTGTTCAATCATGTAACTATTTCTGTTTGACTTGTATATGATTGATAATTTTATCAAATTTTTGCAACAATATGGGCTTATTGCCCATCATCAACTAATCTATATTTGCTACTGGTTATATTTGATGTTATCAGTACTGTTCAGTTTCATTGAGGTTAAAAATGGTGTCCAAGATACATTTTCTATGTGTTAGTTAATCGCCAGTATCTTTTTATCCATATGTCTCGTTTATCTTACAACAATTAATATCCTGAAGTGTTAAAATTTCCAAGGCAAAATTGTTTAATTGCTGGTTTCAACTAATTCATAAAGTAGAGTTGATTATATAAAAAAAAACTTTTAAATTTAAATTGAATATAATTTTTATTTCAGAGTGAGCATGTGAGCATGATTTTGGGCAGAGGCAGGAAGAACTGGTTTTCTCAAAATCAAACAAGGGCAAATGTTCTGGTAGCTATTACAGCACTGCGCAAAATATGTAACCATCCAGACTTGTATCTGGAAGAAGCAGATGCAGATAAATCTGTAAGTGTATGTAACCAATACAAAATATTTGAGTGACAAAAAGCGGGCCTTAGAATTTAGATACAAACGAAATTCCCATAGAAGAAAGGTTTGGTTATTACAAGCGTTCTGGGAAGATGGTTGTTGTGTCTGCCTTGCTCAAAATTTGGAAGAAGCAGAAACACAGGGTTCTGCTTTTCACACAGGCACGGGCTATGCTGGGAATATTTGAAGATTTTTTGACTCAACAAGGATACAAGTATTTAAAAATGGATGGCAGCACCAGTATCAGTTCTCGCCAGCCTCTTATTGATAAATTTAATCAGGTATGTACAAGTCAAAGAAGTAATCTTATTTCAATTGGTCATTTTAGGATGGCTCCTATGATGTGTTTCTTTTAACAACAAGAGTAGGCGGGTTAGGAGTAAATTTAACAGGCGCTAACCGTGTCATTATTTATGACCCAGACTGGAACCCGGCTACTGATACTCAAGCCAGAGAAAGGGCTTGGCGGATTGGCCAAGACAAGCAGGTTACCGTCTATAGGCTGATTTCTGCGGGAACCATTGAAGAAAAAGTGTGTTAGTTCTGTTGGATTTTGTTATCGATGTAAATTCAACAAAAGCTTTTAGATGTATCAGAGACAAGTTTGGAAGCAGCTATTGAGTAATAAGGTGTTGCTGGATCCTAAAACACAAAAATTTTTTAAAACCTCTGATTTACACGATTTATTTTCTCTCCAAGAGCAAATTGAGGGTGCTAAACCAGAAACAGCTAATATTTTTAGGAATTCAAGGGTAAATTTGTTAGGTTACTTCACATGTGTGTTAATATTGATATTCTGATTTTTACAGGTAAACTTACAGGAAAGAATAGATAGAAAAAAGAACGTTAAAAGATTGAGACAGAAACGTTGGACAGTTCTGTTCAGTTTTCTGATGAAAAGATACAAGCGATGAAGAATTTAGCACAACAGATTGCTAAAAGCATAGTAAATAAGCCTGCTGATGGTGATTCTGCTGTAATCAAGAAAAATACATTCCAAACGGAATTGGAAGAAGAAAGACAACAAAAACTGAAGGAGAGGGAGTGCTTAAAATTTTTCTCCATTAGAGCTACGTATCCTCAACAGAGAAAAGCTGGAAAAGAAAGATTCTGATGGTAATAAAATTGATGATTATGATACTAATATTAGCTTTTCAAATGCTCTTGCTCTTTCTGAAAAAACTGCAAAACTGTATCATAATATTAAAGAAGGGAAAATTAAATGTATACAGGATAATAACTGTTTGCCAAATACAAATTGTTCAGCTGATGTTAACAGTAATTCTATAAAAGACAGAAGTAGTCAAGGGGATGATAGTAAACATAAAAAGGAAAAGAATAAACATAAGAAAAAGAAACATCGAAATGTGAAAATTGATACGTCAGGAACTGTTGATGGGGAGGTGGTACAGGGGCTTTTAAAGAGAGAAATTAAGAGCAAGGAGAAAACCAAACATAAGCAAGAAGTTTCTTGTAGCAGTAGTCAAGATCAATTTGTTTTAGAAAAGTTATTTTCCAAGAAAGGTGAGTTGCTGAAATAAGTAATTTGGTATTAAACTGGGACTAAAATCGCATAAAGATTGTTTATTTTGGTTTTCAGAATACTGATTGCTAAACATTAGAAATAAATGTTGGCCTAAGTTCTAAACTTTATAAAAATATCCATTCATTTTTCTTAGCTTGAACAATGATGATAAAATTGGTTTAATTATTTTATATATTTTGTGCTTTTAAAGTTTTTGGGTTCATATCCTTGACTTTTTTCACTCCTTTATACACTATCACAGTTTCTAAAGATTGTTATCGTGATATTTGGGTGACTATAGATACATATGTCTTAATTCTTAGCTGGTTTTTTATAATCCACAGAACACTATAAATGGATTACTTAAATTTTTTGCAACATATCTCCAAACTAGCACTTTATAAACTGTTATTAGGCATTTCATGTGGTTAGTGCATTAAACTGATTTTGTTAAACGAATTCAGTTGGATATTTTTTTAGTTATATCAGCCACTTTATGTATAGTGTAAGTTAGCTGAAATAATGAGTCAAAGTAATCTGCATTTGCTACTGGCCACTAATTATCACATTATAGTACATAGTCTGAAAAATAAACTTTGAAGTCGGCATTAATGATTTTAAGGGTGCTGAATTGGAAGATACTGTACAACTACGGTATTTTTATAATATTATTGCCTCTACGTCTTAGTAAGCAGCATCAAAACAGTACAAAGGTGGCTTTGCATTAAAAGTATTAATTGTAGTGATATAACAACAAAAATTATGAATGAAATTTGAATTGATGTCCAATGCACTCTGTTTGGTAAATGTCATATTTCTTGTTACTTAGCATATTTAGTTGACGTTGCAAATCCATTGTTGAGTATTTAATTGACAAGTATGCATGTTGGTAGATTGAAGAAGAGCAGTAGTGGTAATAGTTGAACAAACATTGTATTTTGTCATGATTATGACATTTTTTAACTGTCTATATTTGAACTTAACTGTGACCTATTTCAATTTGATATATTTCTCTGCAGAATGTTGAAGCAGCTATCATCTGTCTTAATATATTTAATATTATATATTATATATTATATATATATATATATATATAGAGAGAGAGAGAGAGAGAGAGAGAGAAGTATCTACAGACATATTTGAATGTCGGTCAGGCTTATTTTCAGTGTTTTCTGCTGGAATTAGTTTGATACAGTGTTATTTTTAGAGCATAGTTCTTTTTTAAATATTCTGTAAATGTGATGGAAATAGCACATTTACTAAATAATTATAATTCAAAAGAAGTGATATTACAATAGATTTCCTAGAGATATAAGTGCTGTAAGTCTGATTCATTCATTTAATAACTTAGTTGAGCAATGCAGAAAGACAGCAAAAGTTCTCTTATTTTATAATCCTTTTCAATTTGACTTGTAATAAGTAGTTCTAGAAAGAATGACCCTTTGATGTGCATCTTTTTCTTAAATTTTTGAAATTAATTAAGTACCTCATAGGAACTTTGATCTAGACTTTGATGGTTGATGATCAACAGCATTTCCTCATGTTTTTGTGATAGACTTAAGTCGAAACACCAGTGAACACCATGACACTTTAATTGGATCCAAAAACTTGATTAATGAAGAAGTCTATCCCTTGATACTATTTTCATGCTTCTTCAATTGAATTTAGTTTTACTCTCACCAAATACAAGGTTCTAATCGACCAAAAGTATAATTTTTATCTCATCTTTTTTTAAATAAGTGTTCAATACATTGTTATGGTACATAATGGTACAATAATGATTTGTTCAATCCATAAAGGATAAGAAGTTTTAAATGTTTTTTTTTTGAGGGTTACATGTCATTTATGATTTAGTCACTTCTAAACATCAAATTTGGTTTGAATGGATGACCATTTAGATTTGTTAGTGCTTGAAGTGTTATTTCTCTCTTTCGGTGGCTTATGAGTTCCTACATATGCATAAATAAAATTGTAAAGGTAGATCGAAAAGTAAGTTATATCCAAGCTATGTTCTCAAATTAAAGGAGATAAAATAATTTTGTTTGGTGGTATATCTGAATGTTGTCTCTTTGTTCTTCACATGATTGTAGTTGGCTTGATATAGAGTATGGTGCATTGTATAGAGGTATTGTCCAACTTTGTAGTGCACTTCATTATCAGATTGTCATGATATATGGTGATAATGCGTCCCATATTTTCCAACTGGTGCCATATATCTAGAGAAGGAAGAATGAAAATAAACGATGAACTGCCGCTCATTGAGCGATCTCCAACTATGAACACTATTGATAATTTGGGGCATTTGAATGAATTGTTCTTGCAAACTGGTGCAAATGAATTAAACATTTTTTGTTATAGTGCATTTTACGAAATTTTTATACATGTAGAATTGATTATAATAATAATGGATAATAATTCTGATCGTTTTTGTTGTGATACTTGAATATATATTGCCCCAGTTTTTCAATTGTTGAGGGGGGGGGTGTTATTATGCTAATATCAGTACTATAGTATGAAGTATTCTTTTACAGTTTCAATTTTGTTTGAACATTTACAAAATGTTATTGAAACATCTTATTTATGAGTGTAGATTTAGAGATTCAAAAAAAGTTTGAGTAAACTTTTGTAATTACTCATTTTTTAATGACTAATTAATTTTATATAGCTCTGTCATCAAATTTCACAAACTTTATAATAAAATTCTTCAATTTATTTTTATTTTAATCCTTAACTCTTAGTTTTTTAGTTTGTAACTTTCCATGTTTTTAAATGAGGGAAGATTACAGGTTTACTTGGCTGTTAAGTAACTGATCTACATGTTAATCCTGTTGGAATATAACATTTTGCTGTAACGCAAGATTTGATTGAGATTAAATATTTTTTGTTCATATAATAATAGTAGTAATAATGGTAATAGCCATAGTAAACTTTATAGTTGTTTTGAAACAGCCTGTCTAACCAAGTCGGGAAAATTTCAACTTTTGGACTTGGATTTCTATAACTTACAATAATAAATTAATTACAAATATTTAGATATAATTGAAGTTCTGCGATTTAATAGAAGATACTCTAAACTACAATACTAATATTGTATTAACATTCCCATTACTGTTGAAAAATTAGATACTCAAACATTGTTAATACAAGGTTGCTTAGTACAATGAGCTTTATACCTTATATTAGTTTTTTCTATATTTGTTGACTAACTAACTTTATCTTTGAAACAGGCGTCCAAACTGCATTGCAGCATGACGTAATAGTTCAAAGTGATTCTGGAGATCGTAACATCAAAATCCATTGGGAAGCTCGCCAAAGGACAGATTTGGCGCTACAAGCAATAAAGAAATCCAGGCTTGAGAATTGGAGATGGTAACATCTCTGCTACTCACGATTAATATTAACACGTCATTGGAAGCCCAGTATTGATACTTTTGATACATATTTTGGTACAATGTGTTCATTTAATTCATGTTTACTATGAGGGGTGCTCAATAAGCAACGCAACTTTTTTTTTAGGATTTTAGGGTGTACTACAGCGTTTTTCAATTAATTAAGAAGATAATCTTAGTTTCTCCAACAATTTTTATTTCAAGTTATAGTTTCAGTCTATTTAGCTCTATATGCTCCCATGGTACCACTTTGTAAGTTGATTTACCATATACCTTCTACAAAGATGTTAAGATGAGTTGTAAATTGTTTTATTGTGACTTGCCAATTGTCTCAAATAATATTGACATGTTACAGATAGCTATTTATTTATAACACATGTTGTTGTACAGACTATAAACAGAAGTTTATAAGACTACATGAAGTTGTACTCAAATTCTTAAATAATGCTGTATATAGAATATTACACACACACACACACACATACATATAAAAATTAATAAAGATGTAACACATTACTTATTGAATTCCTCTCATAACTACATTTTTGTTTATACTGTTATTATTGTATAGTTCTTTTAGAAAGGTATTGTGATAAGTAATGTAATTTCTTTTGGGTACAAAAAATATATTTATGTAAACGATTTTTCGCGAAACATTCTTTAATTATGGTTTAATAATTAAATTCCAATTTGAACAACATTCAATGTTATAAAGAATCCCATTGAAATGAGTTGATGTGGTTCAAAATGGCTTCAACAAAACGATTTAATTTAAATAGTGAAACTCGGGTATGTAAGAAAAATTATAATAATGGTAAGGCTGTACATCCTGCGAGGGATTATTGTCAGGGAACTGGAAGGTCAAGGCTTTTATATGTGTGCCTGGTTGTTGTGCATCATCTCTGATATGGGCAATGAGACAAGCGTGTTAATACTATCTCTGAGGGCCTCGAATATAGAATAGAACCTGGGCCCAACTGTACTAAAACGAAGTATCTTAAACACTCATTCAAGAACTGACATTTTAAGAAAAATGATGAAATAATAATTTCCACAGACATTTATGGAAACTTTGAGTATGCATTGAGTTTATTAACTTTCTACAGCGGAGCTTATAGTAGAAAGTTAATGAGATTATCCTGTCTGTCTGTCTGTGTGTCTGGAGACAAGATAACTTCCATTCTATTCAACGGATTCACTTTAAACTTGGCATACACACATCTTAGGTCAGTATCTTTCATGGGATTGATTTTCAGCAAAATTGGATAACGCCAACCGGAAGTGACCATTATGATTTTGCACCGCTGTAGAAAGTTTCCTTTACGGTATTACATCGTTCTTGTTAATTTTCTATTTTCTGACAAATTTCCTATACTGTAGAGCAGTACATTACAAGTATTGAAATTATAAGAATTGATTCTGCTCTAAATGCACTATGGAAAGTAAAAAGAGAGAGTTACACCGTATCGATCTGAATCAGTTCATTTACAAGGAATATGAAAATTAATAAATTGTAAATTATAGAAATACTGATTGTAACGCTTTAATGAAGAGATATGCATTGGTACAGTAATATTGTACAGTAATTATGAATCTCTTTTATGATTACTAACTTTTAAATAGCACCAATAAAAATTTTTGGTTTCTTATACTATGGTTCCAATATTGTGAAGTTTGTGAATATGAAGTTTATATTTGTCTTCCACAATAGGAACAACTTTAATATACATGTGCATGGAAGTTGCAAATCATCCCCAATACTAAGCGTTAACCTTTTTATAATTCTATTATTTTGGAAAAAACAGGTACATAGAATAAAATCTGGTGTGAACATCACATGATGTGTGTGTGTGTGTGTGTGTGTGTCTGTCAGAACAGGAGATCTCGAGAACCGTAAGAGCTACAGACTTGAAATTTGATATGCAAGTTACTTGTAGGTAGGGGACGCAGTGGGAAACTTTTGGTAAAAATCAGCCGAGCCGTTTGGTCGCAAGGTCGCAAAATCGGTCGCAAAGTAATAAACGAATTTAAAAGGTCAACTGCTATAAATATCTAGGAGCATGTATTACAGAAACCAGCGATCAAACTAAAGAAATACAATAAAGATAGCAAGACAAGTGTTTATGAAGTTGAAAAGCTTCCTGTGCTGCCGAGTTATTAACTTAGACCTTTGAATACGCATGTAGAGGTGGTATGTTTTTTCCATATTGCTATACGATTTAGAGTAGTAAACATTGAAGCAAACATATTAAGAACCTTCAGGCTTCAGAAATATGGTGCTATAGAGGAATATGGAGAATAGTATGGACAGAAAAAATAATTAACACAAAAGTATTACGTAAAACGGAAAAGATATGTGACGTAATATACACAATTAAAAAGAGGAAATTGGAGTATTTGGGCCACATATAAAGAGGTGAAAAGTACTCATTGCTCAGGCTAACAATAAAGGGAAAAATAAAAGGAGTAAGAAGCGTAGGATGAAGAAGGACATCTTGGTTAGTGAATTTAAGAGAGTGGTATAGCTGTAGTACCAATGAATTATTTAAAGCTGCTGACAACAAAATATAAATCGTCATGATGATTGCTAACCTCCGATAGGAGACAATCTACTCTAAGAAGAAGAACAGAAATTTTATTTATTTTCAGCAGCGAGTTACAATAATTAATTTTATTCGTTGGAAAGATTAATGCTGCCCATTTGATAATTTTTCCGAATTGATCTAGTTTTTCTAATAATGTTATCTGATGCTTCCATCGAAATCATTAAGGTGTATACACAAGTTCTTTTGTAATTTGAGTATCTCATTATTTAATCCGCGAGCATACGGCTAATAGATTTGTAATGTTTTTTCAACAATGAGGATCTTCTAATGGCGTGAGATGATTAGTATCTAGATCTGAAAAAAATAGAAGAGTTAATTTGATGATTGGCTGTGAAGGATCCAAAAGTGCAGAGAGTGATAAAAGGAATTTTGAAAGATTAATAAAATTAAAAGTGTGTCGTAAAGTCTTTCTAGTACACTGTGTGTTACTGAAAATTTGTTAACTGTGGAGTACCACTCGAATATTAATATAATTCAGAGGTTTCAATATTATATATCTCTAAATTCCATTAAAGAACATTCATAGAGTTAGTGTGAAGTACAATGAAAAAGTGTTACTGAGTCCGAATGTGTTGGCTAATGAATTAATGTTTTCGATAACAATAAAGCACGTAACTGGAAAGTCTGCTGTTGTCAGATTTGATATGAGGCCTTAGATAAGTAAATTAATTAAGGCAACATAGACATACAAACTTCATACTTAAGT
The DNA here is from genome assembly GCA_036346155.1 of Sinelater perroti. Lineage (NCBI taxonomy): Eukaryota > Metazoa > Arthropoda > Insecta > Coleoptera > Elateridae > Sinelater > Sinelater perroti. The sequence continues at coordinate 5,191,053 of JARFIY010000276.1, forward strand.
GAAATTTCAAGAGGACACTCATATTTCTGAATTTGCTAAAATTGCTATTAAAGATTGACATCACTTACATCTGGATCTAAGACAACGATGATTATCAGGCTTATCTTATATAATAACAACATTTTGGGTTGATTGAATATTTAGAAATGAGCAATAAAAATAGTGGTCCCTATTGTCTGGATATTTGAATTTGATATTGTGTTATCCGGAAAGTTTGTTTTAATTTTCACTAGGTGGTATTAGAAAATGTTTGAATGCCTCAGTTATAGAAAACATACGATTAGTGTTTTATTGTTGAAGATGGCATTTTAACGTATATTTAGAAAAAAAGCTTCTGGAAATAAATTGATTTGTGTCATTCTTGCATCTTCTTCAAGATGGGAGTAAACAAGGTGCATTTTAGACACTTAATGCTTTCTTATTACTCGACAGGTGAAAATGCAACACAAACAACAATAAAAAGATATGTACTGTTTACGAAGAAAATTATATATTTGAAAGAAGTGTTCAAAAGTGGATCACTTAGTTTAGAGCCGGTGATTTCGAGCTTAAAGACAAACAACGCCCGAAAAGACCCTCCATCACTAACAATGAGTAAATTAAGACACTGATCGAGAATAACTCGCAATACACTACACGAAATTTAGCAGAGATACTAAAAAATATCGAACATCGCTGTCTAAGAGTATTTAGTGAAACTTGGTTACATAAATCGCTAAGATGTTTGAGTTTTGCAAATTTTGACAGAGAAAAATTTAATAGATCGCATTACCATCTATGACACGTCATACAAACGCAACAAAAACGCATCGTTTTTGAAGAAATTAGTGATGTACGAGGAAAAATGGATCATTTGCAACAATATTGGCAAATTGAAACGAACCATCATTAGGTACCCCTAAAGTTGGTCTCCATCTGAAGAAAGTCATGGTTTGTATCTGGTGGGATTGGAAAGGAATCTTGTATTATGAACTTCTACCAAACGACCAGCCGATAAATTTAAGTAAGTACTATTTACAACTAGACCAATTTAAGATAGAAATTTGGGAAAAACATCGAGAATTAACTAAAAGGAAGGGCGTCATGTTCCATTAGGAAAATGCTAACCTGATGTTACTTTAATTACCCGACAAAAATTATTGAGGCTTGGCTGAAATATGCTGTCCCACCCGTCATATTCACCAGATCTTTAGATTTTAATTTATTTAAGTATTTCTAGAATTCTCTGAACGGCAAGACTTTTAATTTTTTAGAAGCCACAAAAATCCATAATGAGAACTCAAAAACCTGAAAAGTCCCAGAATGGTGAAATCTTTAAGTTGTACGAAAGTTGGAGAATGGTTCTTGAACAAAAGGGTGAATACATAATGTCTCCAGAGTGTGGCAATATTTCATTCTCTTTGATCTTGCATTATCGTCAAATTTTTAAAAATTTCTAGCTAGCGGTATTAGCATTCTTATTACTTTACTGGTTTTCTTGCACTAAGAAATGTCTTTTGGGTGTTTTATTACATTTGTTTCCCAAAGTCTTTTACTAAACGAAAAGTTTTTTTATTTGTGTAGCAGGAATTTAATATTTTTTTGTATTAAATGTTGCTTGAGCCGTACTTTATGTTTACGAAGGTAATGGATGAACATTAGATTTGTATTTTTAGATCCTTTTTTAACTCCGGCTGGGCTAAATGAAAATGTATGGATTGAGTAGTGCGTTGGATACCGTTGCCGGTCTCAAGTCCGGAAAAAGGAGGAAGGTAAACAATGCTCGTCGGATCCAACGACCTGGCAAGAAAAGAGTATGAATACGGAAACAATTGTACTAGAAGAACGCACTGGAACAAATACTGTAAACATGAATTATGGATTACAACAAACAAAATGGCATCGGAATCCAGACTGCTCGAATGGTAACGACCCTACGAGAAAATTGATAGAGACAAAAGATAAATAAGAAGATAAATAGGTTAACGGCCAATATGCAAATCAAATAGAGACAATGGAGAGCAAATAATGCAAGAGTAGCCACCTGGAATGGATGAAATATAAAAGATCAGGAAGTTGTGATGGAAATTGAAATAAATATGCGCATTAACAGAAACAAAAAAGAAAGGACACGACACACGACAATACAATTCGTACATTTAGATCTACAGCGGTGTTAATAAAGAAGAAAGATGTAAAGAAGGAGTTGCAATGTTGACACATAAAAATACATAGACAACATTAAAGAAATTAAATTTGTCATCAAGAGTACTAAACCTTACCCTAGAAATCAAAAGAGAGAAGCTATTTATAGTTGTGTATCAATTGTATGAATGTGAGAACGTAAAACCTAATCGAGAAAAAGAAGCTTTCTATGAGGAATTAAGCGAAGAAGTATCATATATGTATAACAGAAAATGCAAAAATAATCTTAATAGGAGATCTAAACGCTTGAGTGGAAAGTCAAATAATAAATAAGATGAAACATTTAATGAAAACGCACTACTCAAAATGGTGAATTGCTAATACAACTATGTGAGGATCACAATTTAAGGATATGTAACGCATATTTTGCCCTCAATTCTACTTGGTACAACACAACAGGGTTAAACTCTATAATCGATTACATAATATGTAATAGAGCACTAAAATCAGAATAAGTATTGACCACCGGAACCTTAAATCAACGGACATAAGCAGTGGGCACAGATTATTGCTAGGAAACAGAGACCAAGAAGGCGACGAAGAAAGACTGAAGATAGGCCTGTTACAAATCTGTATCGAAATCGTTTGATGAGCAGCATTAGATAAACAACATATTAATAACAGACAATGTTGATGCCTGGTCTGAGTTAGAAACAAATATATGTTTTAAAGAGGTACTGGAAACAAAGATAAAATCTAGTAAGAAAAGAAATTGAAAAACACCATGCTTTACAAGAGAAGTCAAAAGGTTGAGTGAAAAAAAAAGAAAAGCATTTATAGCTACAATAGTAACAGAATTCCAGAAAGCTATAATAAAATATAAGGCGGTAAGAAGTAGTCGACAGCGACATTAGAAAAATTAAGGAAGACCATTGAGAAACATTTTTATAATACTCAAAAACCACAAAAGTGGAGAGTGATAAAGAGTAGTCAAGCCGATATTAATGAATATGTAGTAATAAATAATATTGATTCGGAAGTATGAATGAACTTCTTCAAAAAATGATGTAAAGTATTAGTCAAGAAAGAGATACAGAACAAAGACCAAGAAATAATAACTATAATTAAAGAACAATATAAGGGCTTAGACGAAATGAAATCACAAATAAAAAATTAAAAACAGAAAATCTTTAGGACACAACGAAATATACAATAAATTTTTAAAATACGGACCCGAGGAATTTAAAAATGAAATATCAAAAAACTCATTTAAAAGATAGTTCATGAACAGAAGGTACTTGAGGCATGGAAAAAAGCATAATTATACCAATATCCAAAAAGGGCGATCGTCAGATACCAAGTACCATAATTACCGTGGAATTACACTATTAGACACCTCACTTAAGCTAACACCAAAAACTATAAAAGAAAGAATAGAAAGCACAATAACTTTCATAGACGAACGAAAAGGTTTTAGGAAAGGAATATCTTGTTAGGATGACATTTTTATAATACAGCAATACAAAAATTATTGGAGTACAATAGACCAGCGTTTATGTACATGATAGATCTATAGAAGAGGACATTGTATGACATAATAATGGACGAGGTAATAAAAGAGGTGAAAGTATTAGAAGTATACAAGATGCAGGGCAAAGGCATAACAATTGTATGGTACGCTGGTGATGCTGTCCTGGTAGAAAAAGCGAAAACCAGCTCCAACGATTACTGATAAAGACTGTGGAGACATGTGAAAGATATAATATGAAGATATCAGCGCGAAAAACTAATCAAAGGGCCTATAAGATGTAAATTACAAATTCAGGACGAAGTTATAGAATAAGTATCCTTCTTTAATTACCTACAGTTAGTTGTGGAAACATCAAACATCAAGTAATGCCACATGGTGTAAAGGCAGCTAAGACATCTGGCGCTTTAAATACCATAATATGGCATAACTACAGAGATCAAAAATCATATTTACAAGTCTACGATACGATCAATATTAATATACGGTGCAGAAATAAGGGGAGATACACAAAAACAGATGATGGAAACATCTGAGTTCAAAACTTTAAGAAAGATAGTAGGAAAATGTAACATGCAATCGGCAAATTTCGGTTAGGACAAACTGGAACAACCACATTCAAAGAATTAATGGGTATCGATTAGTCCGGATAGCCAGAAATAAATCGCCGATAGGAAAACGGTCACCTGGAAGACCAGCAAGAAGGTGGAGAGAGTCACTATAATAGTGGGAAAGAACAGTAATCTTATAATGAAGAAGGAAGAAGATCTTTTTTGATTAAATTTCTTAGGAAATAATAATTATCATGCGGTATTAGCGGTTTATACCACCAGAGTGGTCCCGTGGTTTAGGCGCGGGCTGCGGTGCGGACGAACCCGGATTTAATTTCCGGAGCTCTCTGATGTCTGGCGAGTGGCCTACTCAGTTACTAAAAATAATTGAGTACTTGCGTTCACTCGAACAAGAGGTAATAATGGCGGTCGTCTAAGGCGCCCCGCATCAGAGATGGTGCGCGACGACCGGGCAGACAGAGCGAATATATGAGAGCCTTAACCTCTTAGTTCGCAGGCCGTGTTTCCATGCGGGGCGTTACAGCCTTACCATTATTACTAGTGGCAAAGAACATCCGCGGATTTATTATCAATCAAAATCGATTCAAAATTGACTTAACGAAACCTTGCCAGTTTTAAAATGGGGCATTTTTCTGTATAAGACTTTTTCATGCAGGTTGTACAGGGAGACCCAAATTTGGCATTTGCGGAACCGGAAGCGATACAAATTTTTTGCCTGCTCTAAAATTGAAAGCCGGTCTTAAAGTATATGGATATTGAAAATCACAATTCTACGATTATTCCTTCGGTCAGTATTCGCGAGTTAATTTCGACCTTCCTGCGAAAACCGCCGTCCTAGCAGACGGAAGAGAAATTTCGACGGTGCCCGCGATAATTTTGTTTGCGCGTCACCTAATTCCGTTTCGCTCTGATACGTTGATGAAATATGCGTTGACGTTATGTTGACATCACAAATATATAGCAAAAATCGTTCGTGGCTTTCCGAGCCGACCCGAGCGCCTCCGAAGGACAAATTCCGGCCCGGCGGTAGGTGCGGCTGAGGTATTATATTTCCGGAACCGCAAGCGATAGAAAATTTTCGTTTGAGAGCGGGTAATAAAGCACTCGTGTGCCAAAAATCACGTTCCTACGATTATTCGTTTCTGCGGACCCTGCCGCGGCGGCCGCCTACCGAAATCCGCGGGGAAGCAATTAACGTTTTGTAAATGCGTCTTGCCTTTACCGATAATACGAATTTAACTTTGTTAATGTATATAATAAGTTGTTTCGAAAATAAAGAGAGAAAATTATAATAAATTAAATTTTTACTTGGCGACTTTTCAGTCTATAATTTTTTGTGTGGTTGGTAACTAATATTTTATTAATGCATAATTATATACGGTTGGTAGTTCAATATTAAAATGACATCTACAATGTTAGACAAACATTTACACTTCAAAATTTTTCTTGTCAGAATCACTGGTGAAAACGTTATAACTTTATAACCTTTAAGCGCCTGAGGATGACGCTTAGCTTTTCGGATTCTACTCTTCAATCTGAGTCGAATGACACTAGTCTGAGGTCTCTACGATGTTTGCACCAGAAGTTTAACGACATACAATAATAACTAGTTTAGTTAACTAGTTAATTACGGTCTATGTGAGAGCGTGGCCTGCAAACTGAGACGTATTTAAGACTTTTATATGTTCGCCTTAACTGATCTGTCATTGCGCACCATGTCTAATACGGGGCTATGTGACAAGCATCGCTCAGTTTCTAATTTTTGTTTTTTAAGTTCTTATTTAAATTTTAGTTCTTCACTATATTTTTGTATTTTTTTTAACTTGTTGTAAATTTATTTGACTTAATCTTATCTTCTTTCATTTGTTGATTTTAGAACAGAGTTTACAACATGGAATTTTGTTATAAGTCACATGGGCGAGCTTTCCGTTTGTTAACGTTTGTGTTCTGAAGTGTTTAAATAAAAATTAATAAAGGGCTACTTCTTGCATGAACATTTAATAAAACAAAGCAATTCAAGAAAATGTTTGTATCTTCATAATTTCCTAACAAAAAGCATTTACAAAAGCAATTAACGCTTACGCCAAGAGATTTTGTTGCGTAACGTTGTTTGAAGCCATTTGTAAACATTGCTGGTTAGAATATTGCTCTCTTTTTCACAGCCAGCGGCTGGGATTGTAAATTCATAAAATTTGTATTGGCGCTCTTGTTTTTACACGCAAGAATACATTCAGTAGATGAACTGAATAAGTATTTAGTAATTATAATAAGGATTCATAAATGGCAAGCCATTTATCGGTAAGACACAATTTCATTTTACATTTTCGTTTTGGTATGCCACAAAATTAACTTTTGAAAACAAATTAGGGAGCCGACTGATCACTTTATTTCTCTCAGTGTGCAATCAATTAATGAAAAACGCACTCAAACAAACAGATCCTTTTGGAAGGCTGCTTCAAAGCAGTGCCGTCTTGAAAACAAATTTTTCTTTGAATGGCGAGAACATTGAGCAAAAATATTTTTTAATTAATTAATTTGGCGTGGCGTGTTTCTCTTCCATTAGGTCACGTTCACAAACAAGAGGAGTAATACTATTTTTGTTGGTATTGCGAGCATCGACTTTTGAAAGTTAGAAGTCCATGGACTTTCACTGTTTTTCAAATACATAAATGTTAATTTACATTTTATTAAAATATTGCGTTTAGACACTTTGTGACTTTAAAAAAAATTGTAAAAACGACCATTAAACTGATTTGTGTGCTTACTTTTTGCAATAAATGACGTATCTGTTGTTGAAGTTGTTAGATTTATATGTTCTTTAACATGTTGTGTTTATTACTCTTTTATTTATTTCTATGTACTTTTCTGTTTTATTTAAATTTATTTTTTGTTGTTATTTTAATAGTCTCTTATATCTTTATTAGATTTGCTTTTTGTTTAAATTTTTAAATAGCTGTATTTGTTACTAATAATCTGCTACGTGATTGGGGTGCACGCAGATATGAAAGTATAAAAAAGATACTAAAGAGTTGTAAAAGGATCTAAAAAGGTTATAGATGAGAATTTTTCAGTGTATTTTCACAGACATTAATCTGGTAGGAAAATAGTTATCTGTCAAAATTCATTTAGGTGCAATTTTAACATTCAATACACTTTCAAAACTTTATCCGGCTGAGCTAATCTACGCGACCATAAACTTACTTGCAACGAGTAGTGTCGCAACGTGCAAACCAATAACGTATCATTTGGGTTTAAAATCAGGAATAAAACTGATCAAATATGGAAATATGTTGATTCTGCAAGTAGTTTGATATTGTTTTTTATGTTTTTTGTTGGCAACTTGCAGTTAGAATCGCTAGGCGAGCCTGTTCAGTTAAATACGCACAATAACATGAACTTATTTTGAGGTTAAAAATTAACTTTAGCAAAATGCACATTATTGACTAACCAAAATAATACAAGGAAAAATATGCAACGTTCTCTTTAAAAAGACAGATTTTTGCAGTGTTTGATTTCTTGTGAGCTCTTGAAAACTAAAATAAACAATCCGAAAACGTTGAGACGCGACTTCCCTCTTTTGGCGAGCAGATTCGTTCAAAATAATTTGCGACACCGCGCATTGCCGCGTATTTCAAGCAGTGCTCACGTGATACGGCCTTCTAGAATTACGAAGACTACTACACGAACCACCTCGTCTGAAATCGTTTAGTCATTGTATAGTGTATTTAGGAATTTCACATAATGCCTAATGTTCCAGGGGTATTTTGCTTAAAATTGATAATTATTTAGACCAGAACATGCCCACGTTGCCCGAAAACCAGTTTTTGACTAAATGGCTTGTATGTGCCCGTGCACCATTTTGCTGAATACATATCTAAGGTCTTCCTCTACAAGCAGGCGCATTGTTCGCTCACTGACGCCAATTTACTTGATGACTGTCCCGGGTCTTCCGAGATCAACGCCTCAGCCCTTTCAACGATTGCCGGGGAGATTTTTTCGCGACGGGTTAGTAGAACTTTCCCCAGACTTCTCAGAAGCATTATATTTTGCAATGTCGTATACAGTTGGTCTCGAGTACCCGAGGAACCGAATTATTTCAATCGAGGCTCTTCAGTTGTGCTCCGCATTTATTCGCAACAGCTCGCCTAATTTATAATAATAAAGGCATATGGTTTTCACGAACGCCAACAATGACCTATCGCAGCAGTACTTTACTTAGTGGCGGGATATTCAAATTTAAATTGGTCCGGATTTAAGCACCTTGCTCTGTAAGCTGACTTAAAAGATATAAAGGATAGGGGCAGCCTTGTCGTGTTTTATAGATTGATTAAAAGAAGATCCAAATAAAAAGTAGTTCAAAAGTTTAGCAATTAATAAAATTACTTGGTCAATTTTTTGGTGTCCACTTTTAATTATTGGAAGCACTTGATTCTCAGAATTAATTTCTTAACTAAAGTGTATTGTTTTCAATTGTTGTTGAGCCTGAATTTTGTACGGGAAAAACATAAAATCTTAGAGACGTTTTGGTGATCTTTAGTTCAAGTAGATACCCTTTCTGTTGATTTTGAATAAGTGATTTTTTTTAATGTTTTCTGGTAGCCATTACTTCAGTGTCGTCACTAACATTTTTAACAATATATTTTTAAAAACCTGTAACAAAATAAAAAGTACTGATGCATTTTATAAAATATCTAAAATTTTTATATTTTTAGTGTTGAGCGTTTTTCTCGAAGTGTCGTGTTCTTGTTCACTTTCTGACGATAAACTCTCTCAGTATCCGTCAGATTTTTGCCATTTTGATATCAAAGTTGAAAAATTTCTAATCTTTTTGCAATTGCATAAACAGTTCTTGCAATCAGTAAGAAAAAAAACAATAACAAACAAAATGTTATGTAACAGTAATTAGCAATGTTATTGAAATTTAATCATCTTAAAATAGACGTTTAAAACATACAAATACACTGGGCCTATAAATTTCCCATTATTGACATCTTTTGGCTTACAATCATAAAATATTTAAGATAGCCTCTATTACTGTGCGTTTTTGTGGTCCTTAGACATGCGCATATTTATTTCCATTTTATAATTATTTAATTTAGTTTCCATACAATGTTTTGCGTGTTTTTGTGTGTCCTAAAGTGCACATTTTTAGTATCCGAGTATAGTGGTTTAAGTAATTTTTAATCTCCATTTACAGTCATTTTATTACATCCATCAAGTGTTCTAAGCTACTTCTAAATAAGTGCTAAGCAGTATAAATGTGTAATTTTGCAATCGTTTTGTGAATGTTGCGACCGCATTGTACCAGCAACTACTTGCACGGCGTTGTCCCTTTTTGTAATGTTCACTGCTTACGTTATTTTTGGCTCTACTATACGCTTCATGTGTAGCCTCTATCGCTGTTATTTGGTATTTTATTGCTTCCATTATTTCGACAGCCGTATGCCCGAAGTAGTAGTTATTGTCCAGGGAGCTTGTCTTCTGTTTAAGCGGTAAGAGTTACGTGCGAAAAGTGGACCATTATTTGATGGTTTAGAGGAAATCTAGCTACCTCACGCAAACGACTGCCAATAGTCGGTAAATAACTTAGTTATTGTGACTAATCAATTTTATTTTGTGAGTACACTTGTCCTCTATCAAGGGGTCTTTATAATTCATTTTATTATCGATTTTATTTTTAACTAATGTATGTACGCATTATATGAAGTATCAAATTTAATATAATAATAATAATAATAATATATACATATAGAAAAAAAGCCGGTCCTGCATAGTAGTGGTAAATACAGATCAGTTTTAGCTCCGTGACAAAACCCAAATTTTGGGCTGTAGTGAGAAATCACGATTATTGATATAGACTAAAATTGTCAGTAAAATCATTAAAAACATCAAGATAAGTGGCCCTTTACTGATAAATTACGCGAATTTCTGGACGTTGATATGGAACATTATCTTCAAGGTGTTGAACTGGGAACAAAACACATCATAAAGAACAGGGCTGCATTTAGGAAATTTAACGACTATAAAATGCATTTCTCCGCGAGCGTCTTAGATACAGACGAAAAAAGTAAACGGAAACGAGAAGAAGACTTTCTAGAGAATTTTGGAAGAGGCAAATTAACAAAAAGGACACATAAGAAAGCAAAGGATGAAAGAAAAGATGATTCTGAAGACGTGATGTGATGAAACCACTTGTAAATAGCGACGACAATATAATGAAAGAATTTAAAAAATGGGAAAGAAACAGAAAGAGATCTATGAAGAATTGTCAGCAGTAAAAAAAAAGAAAACGATAACAATAAAACGATAGCAAATTGAAGAATTACATGCAGCAAGTTTACATTGACTTAGACTTAACTGAATATATAACTGAAATATAAAGGATATTAAAAAATAGTACAAGAAGAGAAAAAAGAAAATCAAATGAAAATCTGTTATATAAGAAACTAATAGTAAACGAGTGGTGATGGGATGAAGAGCATGATAAATTGAAAAGGGGTTTCTACCTCAAGCTCTCAAAAAACTAGAAAGTGAAAATGTAAAAACTAGATCAACGATGATAAAAAAGCGATAAAAAAGGAAATGAGCAAGAAAGAAAATAAGAGCCAGAAAACCCAAATAAGTACAAGAACACAAAATAAGGAAAAAACAATAAAAATACATGGAAAATGGCTACATGGAACGTAAGAGAATTAAATGGAAAGGAACATGAATTGTGTGACGAACTCAAGGAATATAACTTAGATATTTTGACAGTATCAGAAACCACGATGAAAGGAAAGGGGAGGAAATATTAGAACAAGATTTTAGATGCATATATAGTGGAGTCTCACAGGAGGAAAGAGCGGCAGCAGCAGTAGGCTGCCTAATAAACAAAGAATTAGCAAAGAACATACGTAAATGGCAAGCATTTTTGGATAGAATACTTACAGTAGAAACAAAGGACAAATTACAACAATACTGGCAGTTTACGGACCAAACGTAAAAAAGAAAATTTTTATGACCAGCTAAACTTAGCAACTGAATATAGCAATGAAGATATTTTTGTCACTGAAGACATAAAAAGGAGAATAGGAACAGAAGATATGGGTATTGGAGTACTAGTCAAACACGGAGAAGAAAGTAGAAATAATAACAGTAAGAGGTTAATCGACTACTGTCTTCTAAATAATCTAATAATACTTAATACTTTTAAATACTGCGCCTTGAATTCTATACCGACCACAGCATGCTAGTAGCAAAGATAAAAAAGGGATATATAATGAGATAGATCGGAAACTAACGATGAAAATACCGAACATGAAATCATAAAATCATTTAAAACTTAAGAGAAGAAGAAACTACAAAGAAATACAAAGAAACGGTAAACAAGAAAATAGAAAAAATTGATTTAAACAATAGAAATACTGAAGAGTTATGGAAGTTATTTAAGAAATAAAGGATGCGGCACAATTAAGTAAACAAAAAGAAAAAAACAAGCAGTTTGTTGGAATCAAGAAATAAAGCAAGAAGTTAAAATAAAGAAGAAGAAGTGGAAGAAATATCTACATGAGAAAACAGAAACCAGACATGAGATCTACAAAAAAACCAAAACAAAGCAGAGTAAAGGATATGGTAAAAGAAAGCAAGAACAACAGCCAGGTAAAACGGAGCGTATCAGTAACGACAATCAGAAGTTATTTTATGAAATACAAAAAAATACTAGAAAAGTAAAATCATATAACATGTCCATTAAGAATAAAGAAGGAGAAATAATAACAGGCGAAAACCAAATAATAATTAGATGAAAACAACATTTTCAAGAGCTACAACACGGAAATGAAATACAGTCGCTAGATAAAAATGGAGAGGAGAAAGAAATAGAATCAATAACATATAAAGCAGTATCAGAATACGATAAACTAACTCCATAAATGCTAAAAAACATAGGACAAGAAAGAGAAGATCTTTTACAAAAATATGTAACAAAGCTAGGGAGGAAAAAAGAGTGCCTGAGGATTGGCAGATAGGTGTAATAAATGCCAGTGCACAAAAAAGACGGCATAATTGAATGCATCAATACTGGAGACAAGGCTAAAAAACATACATGACTAACTTCAGAGGAGGTCCAGAACGCCTTTACGAAAGGAAATAGTGGACACGATTATATTCTTATAAAATCAGGAAATAATACAGCGAATTTTGAGCAGAACGTTTAAAGCCTACTTTATATTTATAGACCTAGAGAATGCCTTTGGGCGAGTTATGAGGAGAATAGTGTGGGAGGGTATGAAGAAAAGAAAAGTAAACAAACAACTCACAAGAACAATAAAAAGTATATAAAAGAGCAATAAAAACTACATCGTTTTCGAAAAGAAACAATCAACAGTATTTCAGACAAATGAAGGACTCAGACAGAAAGGAGTGTTGGGCCCTACTCTGTTTAATATATTTAAGGACGAGATTATGAAGGAGTGCAAACATATCTTGAGGAAGTTAATCATATGTTACCATTAACTCAACTCTAACGTGTGGAAATATCAGTATGTATGTGTCTTTGCAGACGATGTTGTATTTATGACAAGTAGTGAAACATTTGCAAAACAACCTGGATCAAAAAGCTAAATAAATATTGATGAAAATTAATATATGTAAGACCAAAGTAATGACGATAGCAAAACAACAAGAGAAAACTAATATACATATCGAAGAGACAAATACGGAACAAGTAACAAGAATAAAATATTTAGGCCATACACAGCAATGGAAACCAAAAAGTTGACATTAATGAGAGGATTGAGAAAATTGCCAAAACATACCACATGATAAGACAACATTTTGTAAAAAAGAACGAGATAATACAGAAAACAAAGATGACGATGTTTAAAACGGTATATAGACCAATACTAACTTATGGATAATGACCAAACAAGGAAAACCAAAATACAAGCAGTCGAGATGAAATCTCTACGAGCTGTAAAAGGAATGACACGAGACAGGATAAGGAATACACAGGCGCAACGAGAAGTGGAAACTAACTCGATAATGGAATACATTGAAGAAAGACAATTGAACTGGTGGGACTACTTGCAACGGATGGACGGGACAAGATAGGTAAAAAGAATATGGAATGCCAAATCAATAACAAAACGGGATACAAGTAAACCGAAAGAAACGTGGGAAGACATGATAGTGAAAATAATTCAACACAAGATAGGAAACAGTCGAAGAGATTTTTGTGTATAAACAATAGTGATATAGTGTAATGAGAACCCCACAGCAAAAGGTATAAGGAGAATTGATTATATATTTAATCATATAATTTGACACAGTTATGTCTGTAATGTTGAGTTGGTTTGAAAATAGTATACAAAAAAGCAGTACATAAAACCATGACTAGAAATATGCAAGACACATAACTCAGTGATAATGACCTGCGCCAATTCAAAACGAAACAAACTACTGCTGATGTATGTTGATAAAGGTATCAAAATCAACAAACAACACTATTTACACAATATGTTTAAACCTCGTGCGTTTACAAAAGCCAGAATTATATCGAGGTGGCAGATTATGTTTTCATTAAAAAGTGGTATCAAATCAAATATATACTAAAATGTGCCATATGGAATTTTTTAGACACCCAATGATGTATTTAATAATGACTTAATAATCTTTGAAAATCCAGGATAATTTTTACATAATTCGTTTGTGTAATTGTCCAAAATCATGGTTTTGTATCTGTGGGAGTTGTTTATGTTTTGTTAATTACAAATAATACTTCTGTAAAAGTAGTAACTTTAACAGGAGTATTATTTTTAATTGACAAAGTTTGATTATCAGTATATTTGTCGTGCCATTTATTCCATTCTACATTGTGTAGTATTTGAATGAAGTTGAAGGGTGGAGGATGGTATTTAAATACTTGGTATAACCGTATGTACTATATTAAGTTGTTTGGCATTCATTGATAAAATATGCCATATAAAGTGAATTCCTCATAACGCGCAATGTCGTATATTATAAGAATATGAGCGAAAATAGATTTATAATCACAATTTTAATAAAAATTTCATAAAGAGAAGTATTTAAAAAAACTTTTATTAATAATACAACGATAGGTACGTAAAATAAATAAATCAAAGCAATATAATAAGTAACACATTACCCTTGAACTTTAGGTGCTCCAAAATCTAAAGCTCCGTTTATTGATCTAACCTCTTAAATGAAAATAAGCCTCACATTTAGATTGTGTAGACATTTTAGAATGTAATTTAAGTTGAATGTCTCTTTGGTATTTTCTTTGTGCATTGTATTCTTACAAAAATGGTAAAATTTGAAAATGTGCCTAGGTCCTTGAATACGTGTTACAGTATTGGTTATAAATATTAGCACTCGTATATTCGTTATTTTAAGAAACCTAGTACTTGGGTTTTAGTTATAATTGTTGAATAACTACTTCTAAAAATAAAAATGCAGTTTTCTGTTAGGAATTTCCAAGGTTTGGAGTTTTATATGTTTATGGCTGTATATATGTATAGATTTGGGATCAATTAAGTATATACAAACAGCGAATAAAGTACAATACAATAATTATATAGTTGGATACTACCTTTTTCTTCTTCCAGATTGCCTTATCGTTCCAGGACTTGTGTAATTGTCATTTTTTATTTTTTCCTAGTGATCTCCATGTATAAGTCGCTTTGGCCATTTTCTTCTCTTCAAACCATTTTATAATCAATTCAGCGAATACATATAGTAATAAAACTCAAAAATTCCCGGTCATTTTAAGTAACTATCCGTTATTGGTCGGTTTAAAAAAGTGCGGGTATTTCAGTAGTTAGGTACACAATGACTCATTTTTAGGCACTCGTGTGTTAGTGCTGCGGCTAACTTGTTGCGGTCAAGTGGCGATTTGTATCTCACTATTAATGATAATGCGTATTGTAAAAGTGAGTTGTTAAATTTTGATTAATCTGTTTAACGCAAAGGGGTAAATATAAAATATTATTATAAATTCTACATTGTAAACTTGGCTTCGGCACACATCTTTCTGCGTTTCAGGGGTGGTTCGGGGGCGTGTCATGATGATTTATTACTATATGTATTCGCTGAATGTATAATAGTCCCTTTTTTGAATTATATGAACCATTGCTTCATTTGATGGCATGGATTTTCAAATATCTTTGTTTTTTTTCTTGATATTCTGGTATTTCTACGGCTGGGCGTTTTCTTTTATTGTCTTTCCTTAACGTACAAACTTTACTGCCGTAACATAATATTTCTTGTACTTTTACTAATATTCTTGTACTATCAAATTGAATTGAGTATTCTTATGACCCGATGTGTCTTTTGTATTCTTTGCCTTATTTCTTGTTTTCCTATAACGTCTTTATCAACAACGGCTCCCAAATATTTTTATTTATTTACTTTTATATAATTTTTTTGTTTATTTAGAAATTTACATTCTGTTCTATGAGAACATTTAGTAAATAGGATAATTAGTAGGTACAACATGAGGGGAGAAGTGATCCAGCGACCACTCTCCGTATATGATTTATGTATGACAAAGGTAATACAAGTGATACTCAAGTAATTTAGTTTTGTAGATCAATTTTTTCTCTTCAGTCTTCTAGGCATGGCTAGTTCATTCATTAGGTGGTTCACCTCCTCATCATGTACAAGGTATTTGACCTCGTGTTGGATAGGTAGTTGAGTATTGTTAATGGAGACATTTGGACAATCGATTTTATCTAGTTTTGAAATTTATCTGCGTTGACTTAGCGACATTTACTTTGATACACCAGGAACTGAGTCATTCTTCAAGTCGTCTAGATGAATTTGCACACAATCAGCAGCTAGTTGAGGATCATCGTCAATTGACAGGATCGCAGTATCGTCTGAAAAAGTGGCAATGGTTGTGCTATCAGTAGTTGGTATGTCCGCCGTAAATACAAGGTACAAGAATGGTCCTAGGACGCTACCCTGTGGTACTCCTGACTCGATTAGGTGGATTGTGGAAACATCATGATTAAATTTAGTTTGGAAAAAGCGATCGCTGAGATAGGACTTTAGGATGAGATAATAGTAGGTAGGAAGGATTTGTTTTAGCTTAAATAAAAGACCTTTATGGCAAGCACGATCAAAAGCTTGAGCAACATCTAAAAATGCTGCGACGCAAACCTTTTTTTCTTCCAGACTTCTTATGATCTCGTTAACGGTTCTGTGGCACTGATGAATTGTGGAGTGTCGTTTTCTGAATCCGAATTGATGTTTAGGTAATATCTCGTTCAGGTTAATATCAGTCTCCAGTCTCTTTAGTAGTAATCTTTCAAATATTTTAGATAGCAGAGGAAGTAAGCTTATAGGACGGGATGAAGAAGTTGAATTAGGTGGTTTACCAGGTTTAGGTACTAATATGATCTGGGCAAATTTCCAAGAAATGGGGAAATAGGTGAGTCTTATCATAATATTGTAAATAATAATTAATATTATTATTGCCTTTTTGGGTAGTTTATTAAGAATCTGGGTAGTTATAAGGTCGAATTCAGGAGATTTGCGTGTGTTACAATTGTTAATTTTATGTTTTATTTCAGATGGTGTCAACGGTTTGATTGGGAGGGTCATTGGACATGGTGCAACTAAGGAATTATTGATATTCTCAATATTGATGTTAGGATTAAGTTCTGGAGGACTAAAAGTTTGGGCTAAGTGCTCTGCAAAAGCATTTGCTTTTTCTTGATCTGTTCTTGACCAGGTTCCATCTTGCTTCCTTAATGGTGGTATGTGATTAGTAGGTCTTTTGAGTTTCTTTGTAGCTTTCCACACTGAGTGGTCTTCTCTCGACAGAGACGTAATATATCTTTTAAATGTAGAATTTCTTAAATCTTGTAGTGTAGTTTTAAGCAAAGTTGTATACATGTTATATCTATTTTTATCAACAGGATTGCGAGTTCTCTGCCCTGTGCGTCTTGCACGTCTTTTCTGTGCAATCTGCTGTCGAATATCTAACGGTATGTTAATAACTTCTTGTTTATTTGTGGTTGGTGTTGGTGTACTTATCCAGGCTGCTTCTTGTTTTGTATTAGTAAAGTTTTGTCTAGCAATATCAATGTCCCTAGGTTCTTTTAGTTTAATGTTTAGGGTCAAATTATCTTAGATGTATTGTTGGAAGCTAGTCCAATCAGTTTTTGGAGAGACTAATTTGGGTGGATTTGATTTTATAATAATATGGGTACTAAGGGTGAGGATAACGGGGGAATGGTCCGATGAAAGGCCCCAATTGGGTTCAATACGAAGGTAGTTAGTTGCATCGCCGTTGACGACAAAGAAATCTAACAAATCAGGAAGTTTTTTAGGTCAATAAGTTGGTTGACCAGTTGACAAATGCGAATAATTTTTGTTTGTTATGAGGCATAGTAGATTTCCGCCTTTGGGCGTAATACATCTGGAACCCCAGTCAAAATGTTTGGCATTCCAATCCCCACCAACTAAGAAGCGAGGTCCTAAAGTGTTAAACATTGTTTCATACTCGTCGCTATTGATTGCGTACCTAGGTGGGCTGTAAATCGCTGCTATGGTAAAAGTTCTCGGTTTAGCATTGATATGAATTACAGCTTGTATTTTGTTGGTTTGAAACGATGTGCTACTTCAGAGCGTATGAGTATTGCAGCCCCTTCATGTGCTGTTCCATCCGGACGAATGGTATGATAAGTCGTATGAGATGGTATTTTAAATACTGATCGGTCTGTAAAATGAGTTTCAGTTATAAGCATTATATCTATCTTATTAATTTGTAGGAAATAAGTTACGTCTGTTTTGTGATTTGCCAAATCATTGACATTCTAGAGAGCTATACGTAAAAATGAGATGATGTTCGAAGGTCCGTTCTCGGTTGTTGTTGAATTGATTGGTTCGGTGTTTGATGTTTGGAATTGGGGGTTGATCACAATTTTGATTATTATTGCCTCTAGATTTGGTTTTTGCATTTTGTAACTATTGATATATTTTGAAACGTTTATAATTAGAAGGATGGTCTTTTCCACATTTGTATGGTCGTGTGCAGTAAGATTTAGAGTGACCATATAGTTGGCACCTTGTACATTGTATGATATTGCTTTTTTATGTGGCGGTTTAACAGTTATTTGCATATTTCCTATGAATTCTAAACTAAAAAAATAAAAAATATCTTTATTATTTTTATTGTTAATAATATTGCGAACGGTGTGGAGATTTCTAATAACCACTCTATAGGCCTTTCCTGCTTCATTTGAAATGTGTGGTGTATAATTTTTTCCTTATTAAGGTGTCTGATAAGTTTTCTCTAGGTTTCGGACGTATTAGCATTTATTTTTAATGTATCGTTTGTGAGTACTTTTGAATAATAGGCTTCTTCTTCAGTAATTTGTGATAAATTATCGATCATCTTTTTATAGTTTATTACTCCATATATAAAAATCTGGGGTGAACATCATACAACTTTCCTTATCCTATTATTTGGGTAATTCTGGCAAAAATCCTGGACTTCAATTTTTTTTCGAGTTCCTGTTTTACCAACCTTTTTGTATCTACAACCGTTTGGATTCGCGACCGCTTTGCGACTGATTTTGCGACCAAACGGCTCGGCTGATTTTTACCAAAAGTTTCGCACTGCGCCCGCTACCTACAAGTAACTTGCATAGCAAATTTCAAGTCTCTATCTCTTACGGTTCTCGAGATATCCTGTTTACTGACAGGCCGATAGACAGACACACACACACGAACCAACTTTTTTGGTGTCCTGATGCTATAATTCGTCCAGAAATATGAAAAACTGGGTAGGTCAAATTTCCGCCGATTACATTACTTTCCTTATTATAGGATAAGGAAAGTAAAAATTGAAGGGGGTTTAGGGTTTTCGGGAGGATTATTTGGACTAGGAATGGTAATTTCTAATGTTTCGTTTGTTAATGGATTGAATCGATTATTTGTGGGTACCACAGGTGTTGCATCAACATTTTTATTAGCTATTGTATTGCAACGTATTCTTTTTTTTTATTACTTGCCATGGATGCGAAGTTTCTGGAAGATCTGCATTATCACTTTCTTCTTCCATTAAGT
Source organism: Sinelater perroti (assembly GCA_036346155.1). Taxonomy (NCBI): domain Eukaryota; kingdom Metazoa; phylum Arthropoda; class Insecta; order Coleoptera; family Elateridae; genus Sinelater; species Sinelater perroti. The sequence goes on from JARFIY010000276.1 coordinate 5,210,355, forward strand.
AACTTGTGGCCATTTTAAGGACTGAGTTGGTTTCTTCAAAATTGTGTAAAGTAGCTTGAATATTTGTCATACGATTTTGTGATGAAAAAGAGCTGGTTGTTGGTTGAAAGGTGGGTATTTGCAGATTAAATTGTTGCTGGTTTGTCATTGGTTGATAATTTGTAGCAGTTTGTGGTATTGTCATGTTAGTGACTTATAATGGCGACGGAAAAGGCAAATTAGTTTGAAATTGTTGATTTTGTATTTGCGTGACTTGCGGGTACTGTCCATGTTGATTTAAAACCATGTTGTTTGAATTGAATTTTTGTTAAGGTTCTCGCTCATCTCGAATACTAGTTAAAGTATTCATAGTTCACCGTTAGGTAGAAGGAATTACGAGACCCGACCTGTTTTTTTGTTAGTTAACTCAATATGGATTTTATTTAATGGTAAATAAATTTGTAGGTTTTATTCACGCTTATAGACAAATAGCAGAAATTAAATTATTAAATAAATAAATTCGCCTGACTTAAGCAAGAATGTGGCTCCGCCGCTGCGATAGCACAGGTATACTTTTATATAAATCTCATCAATAAAAATATCTCAAATTTTGCATCAGAATTTATAAGAAATTACTCAGGGTTTTCCTAATTTCGAATCCCATTTTTGATACTCCTAGTAAATAAATCTTTTTTAACATAAATTCCATATCTTAGGAGTCTTGTGCAAACATGGCTTAATATTCTGCAAAATTGAGAGTTTCATTAATCAGTATTTCCATTTTATCGCATGCATGTTTTCAATTTCTTAACTCGATTTATTAGTTGTTTTAATAGTTGACGTCTTTTCTAAATGAATTTAATCATATATGCTCTTATATCAACTGATTTCAATGCGGTCCATAATCTGTTTCTAGGCACATTATTATAAGTTTCCTTAACCTCAATATACGTGATGTCCACCTCGTCTCCTTTGTTGGTTTTCTTTTCTATTAATTGTTGAAGAATAAATAGATTGTCTGTAAATGAATGATTGAGCAAAACTCCGCTTTGATCTTCAGCAACACCTCTTAGTCTCTTCTGAAATATTTATTTCTATAGCCTGTTGATTGTACTAGTTACGCCCAATCCTTTATAATTATTAGCATCTTTTCTGTTTTCTTTTTTATAAAATAAAAAAAATGTATTTTACTTTTCATAGTATTTTTTTGTTATATAACAACAATTTAAATAATTATTTATTAAGTTTGCTATTCTTTATAATAAAGATATCTTATCAATTCTAATCATTTTGGTAATAATATTTCTACGTCTCAGTGATCTTTCACTTTTCATTTATTTCATACTTTGTTCTACTTCATTCAATGTTATCAACCACATAAACTATTATACCAGTTTCGATATTTATAAATTCTTTTCTTCATTCCATTTATCTATGTGTATTACTTATAACAACTTTTTTACTCTCTGTTTTGATTGTTAATATGGTTTTTTATACTTCCGTCGATTAAGCATCGCCAATATAGGCGTTAATTCTATTCAATTTTTGTTTTAGAAATTAATTTTTCTCTTCTTTTATTTTTCGTTGTAGTTCTCTTTTTTGTACTTTTGTTGATTTTTGCCCAAATTATGTGTTTTCTTTATTTAGTTCTTCTACTTGCTTTATAAGCCAAACTGCTTGGTTTTTATTGGACGTCTTTTTATATTCACTTAGGGCTTCTGCTACTTTGTGTATGTCGCCGTTAATACTTTTATAGTCTCTCTATATATTGTCTACAATTGGGATAATATAAAGCTAGATATAAAGATATAAAGAAGAAGAATAATTTTAAGTTTTAAAAGGAAAATTATCAAAACCTTAACGGGGTCTAAAAGAGTAAATGAAGTGGAAACAAGACCACTGTTAAATTATAAAATTGATGAATTGTTATCATAAAAACATAGAATAATTAAGGCATAAAGAATCTGATATTACATGAGAACAACGGAGTTAGAAATCTGGAGAAAACTAAGTGTTGATAGAAAGTAATGGAATAGGATACTAAAAATGGCAAAAGTGTATAATGAGTTGTAAGAGATAAAGAAGAAATGTGAACTAATCTACCATGTTAATAGAATTATAGAGGTTTTTAACAGATACAATTTCAACAGAATTATATAGATTGTAATTAAAAAAGATTTTTAAGATAAATAACAAACAAAATCGAAGATGGTATTTTTATTTTTGATAACTAATGAATAGATAAAATCATTAAAAGAACACAATAAGAAAACAACAGTTTGGATTAAGGATGCAAGATAATATAAAAGCAAAAAATAATTATAAGGCCAAAAGCATAGAAAATATAGGAAAAGGAAAACCGACGAGCATGTGGGGTAAAAACATAAGAGAAATTGACCAGGACAATGGAGACTGCAAAATAAGAACGTTTTACTGCACCGATGTTTTCCGGTGTAAGGGCACGTCGAAGTTTCCTTCCTTTCCTTCTCCCAACAACAAAATTGATTTTAGCTCAAAAACGAAGGTCCGAAGCGCTAGTTGTCCTAAAAGCACGTTGTGTAGTCACAACAGATAATTTCCGAATTTTCGACATCAAGAGCTCTCTATTCGACCGTCTATGACATGTTGGATGTTAAGGGTTCCTCTAAGTAAAACTTTTCTATCTGCGTCTAATAAAATCATCGTATTCACTCTCGAATCACCCTTTAAATCTTCCTTTAAAATTAGAGATAAAGTTTTGCTCTACCCTGTATTAGTTAGTTATTGCTTTAGTAATTATTTTCAAAATTTAATTGTTTTTAGATTTACTTAATTTTCTTTAAAAAGCAAAGGTTGTTATAAACATATTGATTAATGTAGCAGTACTATCATGACCTGATAATCTAATTTGTGTTTTTGTTAAGTTGGAAGAATCTTAATAACATTTCTTTTACATTTATTATACAAATTTTGTTTTTTTAGAAACCAGGTTTTTGACTTTGTTTGCTACGTGCTGATTTATTAATTTTGTTGCACATAAACCAGCAACGCAGCGAACCTGCGCCTAACACTGCTTGATGGAACAAAATTAACATAGTAAGTTCTCGTTCTGGAAAATTATTTGCTTATGCTGCAACATTGTGTATCCTTTGTAAATGTAAATAGTATTTTATGCACGAAACTAAAATTCCCTCTGTATTTTCATAATAAATTGTATAAACAATTACGCCTCCATTGTTGACGCTAAATGTAAGCAATACGGCAGACTGAGCGTGTGTTAAAATTCTAGGTCTGAGATTCGCATGCTCAAAGCTTCGTTAGGCCAATGAGATTAAGCTCAGCAAGTGAGACTCTCATTACCATATGCGATGGCGGGACAATTGAATAGTTTGTTCTAGAGCACAACTTATTGAATAATTACTAAATTTCGTGTATATTCAATATGCAAATAAGTGCGAATAGGACCCTGACTGGAACCAGCACACGTTATAATGTATAGGAAGGCACCTTTGAGGTTCAGGTATAAGAATAAGTTCCAAACTTACTCGCAGCTGCTTTAAAATTAATAGCAGCCCAAGCGGCGAAGTTTGACGTATGCATTAAGTGGGCCGCTTGAATATTTCATTTCGGCTTTGATATGCGTCATGTAGCGGAATAAGCATCAAAAATAAATTTAAATCACAGTGGTGCGGCACTTCAGGCGTGCTGACAAGGGTTCGTACAGCTTATTTAAGTTTCTGCCGGACAAAACGCCCATTTTATTGTTTCGGCTTAAATATTCCGTAACAGATGTAACTACGTGTGTAAGGCCAACAGGACATTTTAAGGCGGCCGTATAGGCGGAAGTATATCAGTGGAACGTGGATATGTGCAGCGACCCTTTCTTTATTGGTTTATGGGAATCAATGTCGATTTCATTGGAGACAGCACTGACAACTCCCCAAAGTGTAAGAACTACACTGATCCTCTCTAATCTCTCCTGAGTATAAACAGTAGCGCCGGGTGAAATCTGACAGGGTTTCTCAACATGCTCTGATAGAAATTGTAATGTTAAGCTAAATCTATTTTAAAACTGGAAATAAAAAATACATTCAACTTTTAATTGTTATTTATTTTTTATTGATTCACTGTTACAAATTAAAATTCAAGTAATCTTTACAGACATACATATCAAGCGAGGAGTAATTAACAGCTCATTTACAATATGAGCATTTACTATTATGCATATCGCCAAAACAGATCGTATGCGCACCTAGATAAACGGAATTTCATTCCCCCGTTTTAGAGTCCCTGGATGCAAACCTTCAAAGACATCCTTCTTGACAGTGCCAAGATTATCTTGTATTGTTCAGGGCCTATTTCGCGTACTCTTATCAACCTCGCGGCATTATTGTTTGAAAGTCATCCATTTTCACTCTACCATTGTCTAACTGAATAGTGAATTCGGGGGTTTAAAGTAAGATGAACTCCAAAGGTATCATTTGCGTTTTCTTCGAGAATTGATTAATTGCCAGATTTCGCAAGCAATTTGAGGGCATTAAAGTGTCATCAGCTATAAAATTTAGCAAGATCTGTAATGTCAGCAATTTTTTACGGCGTGCTGAGCTTAATAATTCTAAGGGCGACAAAGTGAGCTCGAAAATACGTCGATATTTTGCGAAATCCGTAATTCTTAACATTGCTGTTGCTTTGCAAAAATGTTATATCGTCGCAAAAAGTTAAATTTTGTTTGAATTTCTTATTTTTTGGTATTGCTAAAAAATATGGTTCTGTATAAACATGCATATTTTTACTGTATCATTTCCAAGTAGTGAGTGATACGAATTAATGCGTTATAAAGTCATTAATTAGCGCTATTTTTATAGTGTACATTTGTCCAAAATCTTATATTTTTGTATATTCTATTAAAAACTTACATTCGGGAATGTTTTTGTGCATAATTTAGATGAATATGCAGTATCAATTTAATCTGAGCTTAATAGAAGTTTAATAAATTAAAGTTATTGCGACATTATAAATATAATTCCAAGTAGATTATTGCGTATTTTTAGCAACATGAGTTTACTTTTAATTTATTTTTTTTATAAACTTAAATTTACCCAGAAATTGTTTACTTAGAATTGATATCATTTTAAGATATTTGTGCCTGTTTACAGAAAATCCAGCTTCTTTGAAATATACAACTACAATAATCCTATTTTGTACTTAATTTTTAACAATTTGCAAAAGAAGTAGGCGTTTTCTTTATTTCTTGATTATAGGAAATTTAAGGGTAAAACAGTAATATCGGCTGCGTCCGATTAAAATACAATTTAGTACAATAACAACAGATAAGGTTAGTGATTTTTCTTTTATATATAATACAACTTAATATAAGTTACAATTACATAAAATATGCTCATAAATGCAGTTACACACTGATTAGAATGACAAAATAAAACGATTAAGTGTTTTGCGTAATATTTTCGAGATTTATTAAATGGTTATTAACCCATCCAACCTGGGTCCAAGATTGGGGCCAGGCTCTGCCTGTCACAAGCCAGGGGAGTGATGGAGGAGTAACACCTAAAAATAACCGGGGTTTAGCTGGCCCGGCTGATAGCACCCTGTAAGGGTCAGTTGTCCCGAGGTAACGGGGCTTCTGTCGTTAGGCTAATCACCGACACAGAGTAAATAGATTCAGAGTAATCAAACGAGCCTCGGAACTGGACGGATTAATAGGAAATGACTGGCGAGAAATAGGATAAGATTCGGAACATGGAATACAAATAAAGACTAGCTAAGAATAGGCAAGAATACAGAAAATGGTTCAATTCCTCAACACCGCGAGGATAAATGGGAGAAGATAAAATAAGTAAGTAAGTATTAAATGGTTATTGGTAAGTATAGTTGCAACGATTTTATTCAAAGTGATCACCCTTAGCCAAACCTCTCTGAACTTTTGGTACTAACTGAGATACTTATTTGGACGACCCAGCATATATTTTGTCATTTTGTTTGTTCATAAGTTTCTCCATTGTAAAAAATGTTTCATACGCAAACAAAATTTTTCTATGGTCATTATGTACTCAATCAGCAACTTCGTTGCTTTTTTCTTTAAAGGCATCTGTTAGTAAATTTTTCGTATGTCTCTTGTAAGCAGCTGCTTCTAGGTCTTGCTCTTTAATACGAGACATTGAAATTTTGGAAATTTGGATTTCCCGAGACATAATCTGCTTACGAAGGTAATTTAGTTTAATTCGTGCACTTACGATTTTCATTGCCTAAACCTAACTCAACATGGTTTTCCAGATTTAGGATGATCCTCCACACCTTCAGTCTCATTAAATGATTTCACAGCTTGACACACAGACATACAGATAATGCCGAGAGGTTGCAGGATCTAAAGGATTACATTTTTTCCAGTTCCACACTTACGTAATGCTTTTAGAGCAATACGGTTTCCTTTGCCATCCCACTCCACTGGCAAATATCTAAATTTGACAAGAAACACAATCTAACTTGCAACTTTAAGACCTGACAATTGCAACAGTATGTCATTGTCATAGATATCTCAGTGTTTGATTTTGTAACTGTATTTATGGGAATTCTAAGTAGTTACAAGATGAATAATATCGACAACAGAATTAGCAATAGTAAAGATACATATAAGGGAAGTAATCCTAATTTGAATTTATATTGAAGTTTCTAGATTCAATAACATTTGGCATATATGGAGAAATTTGTAAAAGAGTGGTGTACTGAATTAATTTCTGGAACATCAACCGAGAAGGAACGGAGCTTTATTATAACAAACATTTAGAGTTGTGATGGAAAATAATCTTTTATAGACTTAAACTATGTAAAACTAAAACAAAAAACCTAAGTATATTTAGCGTTTTTTTACACTTGATATATATATATATATATATATATATATATATATATAATAAAGTTATTTATTAAATAATAAAAATATGTTCTTATTATTTATTGTCTCTGGTGCCACAAAATTTTTGTACTTCAGTTTTAATTATTTTTTTATTATTTGCTTTGCTCAATATTTATATTTTATGCTCATTTGTCATCACTAAATATGTAATTTTATATTTTATATCTCCTCTAAAACTTTTTCTTTTATTTTTGTTATATGTTACTTATATCCCTCTTCGACAATCATTTCTTTAATAATATTTAAATTTATTCTTCAGTAGAAATTTAGTTTTTTAATTTTTACAACATATTTTTCATATTTTTTTGTATATATGTTGTAAGTTTCTGTTAATAATTAAACAATTTTTAGTTGTTTTTTATTTGTTTACTATATTATTTAATTTTATATGGAGGTTTTCCAGATGTTAAGTATTGGTTGTAAAATTACGTTATGTTGTGCTTTTATTTTACTTTCTCTGTTTACCGTTATGTAATAAACAGAAATAGCCCCTCTTTTAGGACATTTTTAGTTACTATCAATAGCTAAACATTGTCTTAGATCGCTTAACAAATGTTTGTAGCTTGAAAATGTGGGTTCGACTTTGTAAGAAGTAACAGATGCGCACTTAAATGCACATATTGTAATTGGATCAAATTTTACATCATCTATCTGCTCCTCGTTTAATACATCGTGTACTTTATTTTTTGTTCAGCTTTGTTTTAACTTTTTTTTTTATATTTTAACACTACCTTCAGCAGTTGTGCTTTTCAAGTTTTCGATAATGTTTAAAATTTCATGTAGTGAAAGTTCTCGCTTCTCTAATTTTTCAATGGCAGTTGCGATGCAAACAAAATTAGATTTAATATAAAATTAAAATACATAATACAATTTTCAAGTCCAGCTGAACTTAAGAATCAAACTGGCATACAACATCTTTGATGTCATTGTAAGAATATCTACACATTTTAACCAGGTACTCCTTGTTAAGGTTGCTCTGGTGGTACAGGGAGTTCAGAATACTTTTTCTTGTACACTTGATCTCTAAGAACTGCTTTAATATTTTTTTTAATATTCTAAACTAATCTATTAATTAAATTACATTCAAGTCTAACAGTTTAAGTAATACGATTTACCGTGACTTAAAAAAGTACAATAAATTAAATTATGGGAAAAAACTTAAATTTTGTGATGCTTTTATCATATACAGTACAGCATCTGTAACCTTTAACATTATTTTATTCATTAGCATTTGATTCGGCCAATAAAAGTTACTTAACGATTTATTAACTAATCTAGCTATCGTTACATTGCTGGTTTTCTCTAGTTGTTTCATCTACTGAAAAACATACAAATCCACGGTTAATGTGCTTTTCAGCTATTGTATTGTGATTATAAATGTCGACATATTAGCTTAATTGAAGAAATTTGAAGAAACTGGTATCGTATTAAACGTGAAGGATGGAGCTCCACGAACAGTGCGGAAGCCAGAGAACCTGCAGACAGTGAGGGAAGCTGTTGAATGCAGTCTTCGCCGCTCGGTGCGCCAGCAGTCTTCCATTTTAGGCATCAGTAGAAGAAGTTTAAATCGAATGTTAAAAAAGATAAAATTCTAGCCTTACAAACTGCAAGTTGTGCAACAGATTAACGAAAGAGGCAAGGAAGCACGATTTTCTTTCTACACCACCATGTGTGGTTTGTTACGGGAAAACCTGATAACCGACGAAGCACATTTTTATGTTTCTGGCGGGGCAAACAAACAGAAAATGTGATACTGGTTATTGGTAAACCCTAAGGAACTGCATGAAAAGCTTTTACACTCTCCTCAAGTGACTGTTTGGTGTAAAGTCAGTGCTTTCGGAATTGTAAATGTAACATGGCAATCAGTGACAGCTGATTTAGAACGTTAGGTGACTATGTTAGAAGGCTTTGTTGAACAAAAGTTTCGACAGTTTGGAATAGACTCTAAAAACCTATATTTCCAGCAGGATGGAGCAACAGCCCACACCGCGCGAAACTGTATGGCTGTAGTTCGTAAAATGTTTGGAACTGTTATCTCTCGTTTCGGCGAAATCGCTTGGCTAGCTCAGTCGCCCGAACTTAGTGCGCCAAACTTTTTTTTGTGGAAAAGTCCATGTGTTTCAGAGACATATCATGAGAACTCAAGCAAGTCATTGGTGACAAAGTTGCAGCCATTGATGAGGACCTACGGAGGCGCGTGTACGACAACTTTAAGAAACGTTTGCAACAATGCATTGATGTAAACGGAGGTCATCTGCCTGATGTAGGAAATTTCTTTCTTATGTAGGAATTTTTGTGATACCAATAGTAAATAACTGTGGTTTATCTGATCATGCCCTGATCTTGGTTTATGCAACGCATAGAGCGCTGAACTGTAGTTAACCTCAGTCTAAGAGTTAAACCAGGTTTAGCGGCACCACAGGTTAACTTGCGTTTATGCAACCGGCCATAAGTTTGTAAAGCAGTTATGCTATGAACCAATAAAAGCTTAATAACAAAAACAAATGTATAATTAGTTTTCTATCATGGTGTATATTTACTTTAAATATATATAAAAAGCCTTGACCAATCAGAAAGTTTTTGAAGTAAGTTTAGAATTTTTAGTTTAAGTTATTATTTATTTATACATACAACGAGAATGGTGTTCTGTTTTCCTGATTTTGATATTTGTATTGTAACGAACTTCCAAACACCGCCATAAAAGCACCGTCGCCTTGCTAAGTTCGCAGCTAACACCGGTGTTGCTGTTTTTTTTCATAATACTTTCAATGTGCAGGCAACTGCGTTGCAAGGCCTAGAAAAGGGTGAAATACTCCAGAAGGCTTTGACGCTATGATAAGGCCTTAAAATAGGCGCTGAAGGTATAAGTAACACGCAGCGGACCACGAACGTGTCAAGTTATCGAAAGCGAAGTAAAGTGTTCTAGTGGGGTCAAGCACTGCCAGCTGAACTGAACGGCCATAAACGCTGTAAAGTCTCATGCCAAGGTAGTGCAGCCGAGTTGCTTAGGCCTTGCACTCACTGCCTAACAACGAGGAAGACCGTTGGATATCACTGACTTGAACAGTGATATGCGATCCTAGAGATTGCATCCTTCTCGTGTTAGCCCTGTTGTAACTGAACCCTGCAGATCTAGACTGGAAAGTCGATAAACATTCTCCAACTCAGCTGTCGTGTCGTGGCTAACGGTCTGCACTTGGGCTAACGATGCCGGCAAGAGGCGAACCATAGGTTACGCCATTGCCGATATACTATACATGGGTATCTCTGCTGTAGTCATGTATTAAGAGGGATATCCGTGCGGGGGATCGGCTTAACCGCCCGGATCAAGAAAAATCATAAAAACCACGGTAGTAAGACCAGGCCAACGGTATATATATATATATATATATATATATATATATATATATATATATATATATATATATATATATATGTCTGAAACATTATAAAATTAATGGCTACACCGAAGAAACAATCTATATCAAACCTTTACTTATGTCAGAGGAGGACTCTAGTAGCTGCAACCCAAGAGACTTTCTGGCGTCCAACAGAGAAGGGTCAAGAAAGAAGCTAAGATCAGGGAAGGCACGTGGACGAGGGAGAACCCCAGACCTGTGAAAACTGAGAAAGGGAGGGGGGGGATAAGAAGGAAAGCGAGGGTAACAAGAGACCCCGAAATCCAACCAACCGGCAAATAAACCCAAGAGCGATGAGCAGACTGGTAAATATAGTGCCGCCATGAAAGGGCTAAGGATGGCGGTGCTAGACAAATTCTATCCAGATATTTTACTGAATTAAGGGCAATTGGACTTGATTCAGGAAAAAATTATTACTGCTCTGGACCAGACTCCTTCGGGAAGTACTAATCCACCGCAGTTTGAAAGCTCGAGGTACATGAGAGGTGTCTTTTGGATCACGTGTGCCAACGAGCAAACTAGAGACTGGCTGCGCAGCATCATCTTAGATTGGGGAGCGCTGATGGAAGGGGTTGAAATTTCAGCGGTAGAGGCCAAGGACCTACCCAAGCGCCCTAAAGTTCTCGTTTGGTTTCTTGGACTAGTCGACGAAAAAATTGCAAGGACTCAACTTGGACTTTAAAACCCAAGGTTACAAACGGAAGACTGGCGACTTCTTAGTCAAAAGGTGGACAAGTAAGGAGCTATCCTGGCCTACTCCATCGATGGTGCTTCTTTTAAGGTCCTTGAGAGCAAATAGTTCAAGGCCTATTATGGACTGAGAGCTGTTACTTTGAGGACCATTCAAAGTGCTCAATATGCTGAGGGTACTTCAGCACAACACAGTAGGGCTGCTTCGGCGGCCCTATGTAAGATGATGGAGGGCTGCGATGTTGCCCTCATTCAGGAACCTTGGACCCATCAAGGTAAGGTAAAAGGTCTGGGGGTAATTGGAGGAGAACTCATATATGGCAGATCCTCAAATAGACTCAGAACCTGTATTTTAGTTAAAAAATACAATGTCTGCCGCTACTGCAATTATGTTCTCAGGATATGGCAGCAGTGATGCTAACAACAAGTGGAGGAGGACCACCTAGGGCAGTGGATGAGTTTGTGAGACACTGCAGAAACATTGGTCTGCAGATGCTCATTGGCTGCGACGCAAATGCACACCACCTCTCATTGTCAGCACCGACACCAACATCAGAGGTGAGTTAATTTTACAATTTACTGTGGCAAGTAATTTAGACATATTGAATAAGGGTAACAAACCAACCTTTGTTATCAGACGAAGAAGGGAAGTAATTGATATAACATTTGGTACTTATTTTGTAAGTAACTTTATTAAAAAATGGCAAGTATCTGATGATTGAGAGCTGTTCGGACCACAGATACATTAAGTTCGAAATCGCTGGGATTCAGCAAGTGATAGAAAACTATCGCAATCCTCGTAAAACGGACTGGGAAGCCTGTAAGGTGGACCTAGACCAAAACTTGGCGAGTACGATTAGGAAAGTTCATAATAACCTTGAGCTTGAAATGGCTGTGGATCCGTTAACTGAGGCAGTCATTTTAGCTTACAATGAAAACTGTCCCCTGGTTGTAAAGAAAAGTTATAAAGAAAAAGAAACACTGACCAAACTTGGATACATTTTCCTGGATCTGTAATTATACAACAATTGCCCTCGGACTGGAAAAACCAGGTATCCCTTGATCTTGGCAACACAGCATCAAGAGAAGACTGGGAGACTACAAGAAGAGTGGTAATTTTCAATAAACTCAAATGGGCTATAAACTCATTCGAAGCCTATAAATCTCCGGGACCGGATGGAATTATTCCTGCCATGCTACAGAAAGACTCGGAACTTCTAATGACAGAGATCTGCGTGGTACTCAGAGACAGTTTGGCCCTAAACTACTTGCCAAAATTATGGCGACTTACCAGAGTGGTATTTATACCAAAGCCTGGTCGGGCCTATTATTTGCAGGTAAAAAGTTACAGACTAATTAGTCTTATGTCTTTTTTGCTTAAGACGTTGGAAAAACTGCTTGATAAGCACATTAGGGGAGGTATACTGGTACACCATCCACTATATGAGAACCAATTGATTGACTTGCTGTAGGTAGATAGACTTCATCCTCAAAGGAAGGATGGTTTATTCGTCTATGTATGACAAAACTGTTATGGTATATATATTATGGTAGGTTCCCAGGGAGGAGTTCTCTCCCCCCTGCTATAGAATCTGATAATGGATGGACTTTTAAAGAACTTAAAAGATGAAGGATTCTCTTCTGTAGGCTACGCCGATGACTTAGTTGTCTTGGTGGAAGGGAAATTTGTATGCACGATCAGGGAACGAATGCAGAGGGCTCTGAAGGTGGTAACTGAATGGTCTAAATAGGAAGGTCTCAAGGTCAGTCCATTAAAAACCAAAATTATATCCTTCACGCGAAGGAAAAAATTAGAGAGGCTTACACCTCTTTTTCTTGGCGAAAAAGAAATCACTAAGGTTAAAACCAGGTATGGTGCACTGGTTGTACACCAAGTGGTTAGACCCTCTCTTACATACTCAGTTTTGGTCTGGTGGCTCAAAGTAACACAAGAAACCACCAAACTAAAACTAGGCAAGGTACAAAGCCTTGCTTGTTTGGGCATTACAGTGGCGTTGAGAACCACGCGCACTGCAGCAATGGAGACTCTTCTAGACCTCCCACCTCTGCACATAGTAATTCAGGGGGAGGCAAGATTAGGTCACTACAGGCTGTTTCATTCACTGTACAAGTCACACACGGGTACAGGTCATACAAGAATAATTGATAGTCTGGGGGGCCCTCTGCTTGAAATGAGGACGGACCACATGACCTCAAAAATATGAAACGACTCTCTATTCGAGGTGATTATGCAGGATCGAAATAGGAGCGAGGCTTTTAGACAGGCAATTGCACCTGGTAGCCTAATCTGGTGCACAGATGGTTCTGAAACCGAGCTGAGTACCGGAGCTGGAATATATGCTGAGGCTTCCAGGGTAGAATTAAGCTTTTCCCTGGGTCAGTACGCTTCTGTATTTTAGACAGAAATATACGCCATACTACAGTGTGTGCGTGAAAACGGTAAGAGGGCTTACAGGAGCAAGCGGATCTACATTATATCAAACAGCCAGGCAGCTGTAAAGGCTTTATCAAGCACAAAAGCAGCATCTAGACTGGTATCGGAATGCATCAACGAACTTAATGCACTGCCAGAACATAACGCAGTAAAACTGTTATGGACACCTGGGCATTGCGGTATCTACGGCAACGAGAAAGCCGATGAACTGGCCAGGCAGGGATCTAGTGAGTCTTATATAGGCCCAAAATCTGCTTTAGGAATTTCACGAAGTGTTGCCCGAAGCTGTATTAAGGAGAAGACACGCACTCATCATCGAATGTATTGGAAGAACCGTCCAGGACATTATTTCAGCAAAACCTTCAACAAGGGACCTTGCCAAAAGAGAGCTGCAGAACTCCTTAACCTAAGTAGGCCACAGCTAAAGATAGCCATAGGGTTTCTTATAGGACATGCGATTGTAAAAGAACACCTCTGGAAAATTGATAAATTCAATGGTGACCTTGCATGCAGACTTTGTAGCAAGGAACCAGAAACAGCCTTACACATCCTATGCTAGTGCGATGCGCTGTCCAGGAAAAGGCAACATATATTCGGGAAACCAATCCTGGAACCGGAAGATTTCCAAACACACCCTATAAAAGACCTGTATCTGCTGATTCAGAGGACATTGATTACAGATTGGTTGTGAATTTATTTAATTAGGGTAATCACAATAAGCCATAGGCTGCAGTGAACATGTATCCATTAAGGAAGACATACCCTAAGCACAAAGTGTGAAATAAATTTTGTCGTAGATAAATAGAGTTACACAGTGTGGTTTTATATTAGTAAATATCTATGTAGTGTAGGCCAATATTATTAAATAACTAAATTTCCGGTAAGCAAAGTGAAGAGGTAGTTCAAACAAATTTCAGAGTGTTATTTACCACTGTTGAGAGTAAAAACGTTACAGTATATTTTTTCAAAATACAAGTGTATATTTTATAAAAAAAACCTGATTGGTGAATAACTTATTTACTATTATGTGTTTATGCCTTTCGAATTCTTTGGTTTTTTAAATTTACGGAGAGTTCATTAAAGAGAAACTTCCTAATTAGATCCAATCAGCGTTTCGAAGTACTTTTGAATTCGGGTTATTCTGCGCCGGGAATACCGCCGAGGCATCAATAACCCGCGAAAAGGGAATGGACCCTCAAAGGAAAAATAATGCAATTCCCGTTTAACTGGCACTCTTTGAAGCAAAAACACAAAGGGGTAGAATGACAGAGGCGTGACCCGTGGCGGTTCCAAACAGTTGCGCTTTGGCGTCCGGAAAACAAAAACCGCGGAACTCTCGACAGAAAAAACAACCGCGAAGACGGATTATATTGTTTCCAAGAAAAAACTTTTGAATTAATGTGGCGCATTCAGGCTAGGCCGACTGAAGCGGCGATAAGTAGCCCGACATAATACTCGGAACTTCTGCAATTCCGTAAGTGTCGCCGTCTTGTTTGGCTGGTCGCATGACCTCGGACGTCTCACAATAAGGCCATAACGCTGTAAAATATCGCGAGGCCAACAGAAAGAAATGTTCAGGTTTATTTTAGATGCTCGCCGCGCTGATAAGAATCTATCGATCGGAACGAGCTGTGGATTTGTTCAAACCCATTCTTTCGCTAATCATTTGCAACGGCGTTTCTATTACCAATGCCATTATGATAAAATATCTTTGTGTATTTCAGTTTTTCATCTACTAATACTAGCATTTGTAAACTCAAAATTACATAAAAGATGAAAACCATTAGTAATTAATATGATTTCTTCATAGATATATATGTAAATAAATATATTTTTGGAGTGTATTATATTAAGGAGGATTGCACTCCCTTTTGTAATAAAGTATTTTAATTAAGTTCATATTTTAAGTAAGGTTAGAAATTTGTATGATTTCAACGGTGTTGAATTTCCTGAAGACTCTCTCTCTCTCTCTCTCTCTTGACAGTAGGCTGAATATAAATTGAGGTTCCTTCTGTCTTGATCCAAAATTTATACACCTTAAAATTATAACTTTAGATCGTTTCAATAACAAGCAATAATGCTGAGTTGACTATACAGAGTTATTTACGAGCATTAACTGATAACACTGGCATTTGTGAAATAGAAATGCCTTAATTAAAAAAGTCTGGAAGAATAGAAATGCTACAAAATCAATTCTCGACTTTGAGTGAAGCATTAACATCGAATTTAAGCATTTGAAATGTCTATATGAAGACAATTTTAGAAAAGAAATTTGTCTATAAAAAATTTTGGTTAATATTTGTGTACTTGGCTACATTGAATATCGATTATGCTGTTCGTAGAGAAGATACCATTGCGAGAGTATAAGGTTATGAACATAAAGCTCGGGACATGTTCTAGAATATTGGGCTTATAAAATTATAAATATATTTAAAGTAAAGGTTTGATAACTTGTTTAAAATTGTAAAAAATGCAAATTTATCCAAACAACAATTTACAAAATTATACAAAGTATTCTTAATATTGGAATAATCGCTATTTCAAAAATTTAGTCAGGAGCTTCCATATATTTATTGAAAAAAAATACCTTATACCTGTGTGCGTGTTGTGTGTGTGTGTGTGTATATGTGCTTGTGCAGCTGTAAATTCTTTTTGTATGGCTCTTTCATGTAGATCAGAAATTGTGATTGATAGATTTAATATAATTAACAGCAAACAAATTTCAAATAAGTAGAAATGATTAAGAACCACTGTTTGTTATTGTTTTTTCATAATTATGAGATTGATAATGAACATCCTGAGATTACTCATAAATGATAACTGACATACATCTACCCGGAAAACTGATTAAGAAATACACTAACAGGGTTTTGTAGAACGCGATATACTATATATGGCAAGATTACTGTGCTACTTCTAGTTTTATAATTAATTGAAATCATAGAATAGCACTTCTTTAGTTTTGTTTTGAATTATTTACAATTTATCATTGCTAAAACACATGACTTGAATGATAAATTTTAATCGAAGTGAGAAGCGATTCGGTGATCATACTATGAATTTAATTACGTGATTAAGTTTGTAGATCTGCTGAAGCTTTCCTCTTTAGATTTCGGTGTACTGTAAGTTTATTTACTAGATCGTTTACGTCCTTATAAGTGGAGCTTGGAATATATGCAAAATGCATATTTTTTTATGCATACATATTTTGGCAGTTTTTTTTATAAATGCATATGCAAAATATTATTTTAAAAATACCTATAGGCTATCAGAAGTACACGTGCTCAATTTCTAATCTGTAATAGACACCAGCTCAACAATTTAAATTAAATGTGCAAATATACAGATAATAATTTTAAGCAAATTACCAAATCCTGCTTCGGCGGTATATGCAAAGTAACGGCCCGAATAGATATGTATTTATCACGACCACAATTAACATAAGTCCCTTACATCTTGCAACAGCCAGTGCTTGGAAATCAACAAACAACTCAAAATCCTGATTTTCTACATTTCGTACAAAACAATTCTTGTACACCACTAGTTCAATATCCAAATTAACACACATTAACACACCTATATTTGTACCAGTAAGTAATCAAGCTTATAATCCTCAATTAACCGACAACACGTAGTTAATAATTGTTGACGATTCCGACGAGGTCAAAACAGAAAACTAACACGCCTAGCAACAAAATAAAAAACGCAAACGAAGTAATTAAAAACCCGCAACACAACAAGTAAATGAAAATCCGACTGCATATCAAAACAGATAGCCAATATTACAAACCGCAAGCATCAGAAATAAGCGAGGTGAAGAAAATACCTATATATGGTTTTAAAAATTACGCAAAAATGCTTAAAAACCGAACAAAAATACATAAAGAGAACAATTTAATATAAAGACCTTACAAACAATACAATTACAATCAACACAAACACTCTCAAATTATATAGACAATTAATCACATATCTCAGCTGAAGGAAGACACGGCCTACAGAGTAGTACTTAGAAACATACATCATTCTGTAGGTACCTAATAAATCAAAGGAGAAATAAAAAAGCAAGGTTATACGGTACGATACATCACAAATATCTAACACCGAGTAACAAAAACGCCACTGCCTATGTTCTTTGTAGAACTCGAACCTGCGGACAACAATAAAAAGGTATATGAAATAAAACACATTAACCACCAAATGACAACGGTAGAACAGCCCGTAAAAAATTTACAATTATCCAGTGCACCAGATGCCAAACTTATGACCACAGTAAAAGCTACTGCACAAAACCTTACTTATGCGTCAAGTATGGAGGTGAGCACATCATTAAGAACTTGCAAGAAACCGAGAGATTCTCCCGCCAAGTGTGCGTTGTGTCAAGGACCACACGCAACAAACTACAAGGTTGCCAAGTATACTAACAGCATTTAAATAGATGAAAATTAGATGTCCCTTTAGGAACACAAGGTATAGGAAAGGCTAATGTACCGATTACTGCACATCGTGTATACTCTGCAAACCTAAATACTCACAAATCGCGTCAAGGCATCATCCAACCCAAAATAGTAACAATAACGATATCCATCTGTTTTACTTTCTGTCTAAGTTTGAAACTATGTTCAATCACCTTATGAACCAAAACACCATGATGTTGAATTTGCTAGTTACTAATAATGGATTCCCCCCGTATAGCCTTCTGGAATGCAAATGGGTTAGCACATCATCGAATACTAGTTGAGCTTATTGATCTCTTGAACTTATTTTACGTAAAGGAGCTATTTTAATATCCACGATTACACTACGTACTACAACAACCATCCTGACGGAACAGCTCACGCTGGCTCAGCAATTATTATAAATAAGAAAATATCTCACTATGTTATGGAAGCGTTTGTAACTGACTATCTACAGATCACTATAATCAATGTTAAAAGTCTAAATGGTTCACTAATAATAGCATCGATATATAGTCCACGAAGATACTCTGCTAAACAAAATCAGTACGAAACATTTTTCAAAAAACTAGGCAACAGGTTTATAGCTGGCGGCGACTAATGCTAAAAATCCGATCTAGCGATCAAGGCTAAAAACCACCAAAGGACGAGAATTAAAGGCTACGTTGGCAAACAACTATAACTATTTAAATACCGGGGAGCCCACATACTGGTCGGCTGGCTTAAATAAAGTACCTGATACCGTAGATTTCTTTGTTACCAAAGGTCTGTATTCAAGATACTGTAAAGTAGAAACGTGATTTGGCCCTCTTTCAGATCATTCAACTATAATAGTGTAGAGTTCCTTGCAACAAATTATACTAAAATTAAAGATGTCATATGTCAGTTTGATTCTTAAACTTTAGCTGTGGTTGAAAATTGTATTAAGTATTTTAAAGATCCAACAATTAAACAGCAGTTAGCTTACATTCTAATTTTGTTTGCATCGCAACTGCCACTGAAAAATTAGAAAAGTGAGAACTCTTATTACATGAAAGTTTAAGTGTTGAAAAGCACATTTGATGAAGATTGTGGTAAAATTTTAAAAAATGTTGAAACAAAGTTAAACTCAGTTTTCACAAGGAATTAAGGCTACATCATGTTAAAAAAATTAACAGTGAGCAGAGAGATGATCTAGAATTGGATCCAGTTACAATATGTACATTTAAGTACGCACCTGTTACTTCTTGCGAAGTTGAACGCACATTTTCAAGCTACAAACATTTGTTAAACGATCAAAGACAATGTTTAATTATTGACAATTTAGAAAAATATTTAGTAAGTTTTATTGTAGCAATATATAATAAAAATTTAGGTTAATTATGTTTTCATGTTTATAAAATATCCTTATACTTGTTTTTTTCTATTAAAATGAGTTTATAATTTTTTTGTATAAGTATACATGTAAGTGTCGATATTGTAAAATAAAGTTAATTATTTAAAGCACGTATTTTTATTTTGCATATTTTAAATGTTATACAGCGCATTTTTGCATGCATATTTTTTATCTTCGTGCATATATCCAAGCTTTATTAATTACTAAAATATATTAATAAATAAATAATCAAAAGTGTCACATTTACAATCTATTGTAACCCAATTGAGTTTAAAAAAATATTAGTCGACTGTAAAACAGAATCTGTGTACATAAAATTTAACACTGATTTTATTCTATACAAAAATAATAAAAATATTATATTGACAATACGTTTTCTTAACATAATTTTAAATAATTTAAAACAAGTAAATAGCAACAATAAATAAATATGCTACTATCCATAGAAAAACAATGAATGCAATAAATTTTAAGAAAATAATAAATGTTTTAAATAGTAGAAAGTATACTATATTTAAAAGTGAGGGAAAACTTGCAGGTAAATCTTTTTCATGCATGTATTCCGAGCTCTACTCATTAGGATTAGGGATAAGTAGTGCCAAACCCTTAGTTTTTTTCTTAAACTGTAGTTTTATTGCTTACCAACCAAAACGCATTTAAGATCTTACGGAGGCGTTTGAATTGAAGTCGTTGCATAATTTTTGAATTGAGGGCTTGGTGCAATTCCATAATGTATCATATGCACCCAAATAGGTTTAAGAATGCATTTGTACAGAGATACTTTGTTTTATGTTTTTAACGTAGTTTCGGTCAAGTAACCAATTCATATCTGACGAAGCTTGTTTATGCGAGTCTTTTGGGATGTTAATAGGTGTGCAACTTTGCTTCCGTCGTTTTTTCCAACATTCGAGGCTTTATTGTAAATAACATGTTATACATTTACGATTCAAAATATTGTCCACCGCTGGCCACTACTTTCTCCCATCTTTCAGCGTACAAATCCCGCGTCGAAAAAACTGCCCATCTTTTGAGGCGATCTACGTATCGATTCAATTTTTGAGTTCTTCATAAGAACGTAAGTGCTGGTCTGGAGAATACGGTGGGTGGGATAGGACTTCCCATTTCAACGTTTCCAAATATGTTTTGACCGACTTTGCGACATGGGGTCAAGCATTGTCATGCTGCAAAAACCTTTATCGTGTCTCTCGTTGTATTGCGGCCATATGTCTTTTAATGCTCGGATTAAACGCATTAATTGCTTTCGATACAAATCGCCTGTGATTGTTTCAGACGGTTTTAGCAGCTCATAATACATTAGGCCGAACTGGTCCCACCAAATACAGAGCATGATCTTGGAGTTGTGAATATTCGGTTTGGTCGTCGACCTGGAAGCATGCCCGGGAAGTTTCCATGATTTTCTGCGCTTGGAGTTATCGTAATGAATCAATTTTTCGTCCCCAGTCCGAAGCAGAAATCCCTTCCGTCTTTGCCTTTCAAGCAGCTGTTCACAAGCAAACAAAGGCCGTTTAACATCTCTCGACTTCAATTCATGTGGAATCCTATTTCCTTGTTTCTGAATGATTCCTATGGCTTTGAGGCGTTTTCAAATAGCTTGTTGAGTCACTCTTAATAATCCTGCCAATTGTTTTTGAGTTTGACACGAATTTTTATAAGGTAATGCTTTCAATTCTGCATCTCCCACCACCATGCCGGTCTTTGATGTCAAAATCACCGTTCTTGAAGCGTTGAAACCACTCACAACACGTTTTTTTAACTAATAGCGGTTTTGCCATAAGTATTTTAGAACATTCGTTGAGCCGTAACTGCAGATTTATTCATAATGAATCAGAAAATTAAAACCTTCCGTAAATGACGTTTACATCTGTTTTTTACCACCACTTATCGCCTAAAGCCACCTATTGGAAAATGGCGGAAGCAAAGTTGTACACCTATTATGTGGAGCTTTCGTGTAAGCTTAAAATCCAGCGTAAGTCCTGGATATTCTGACTTTATTTTAGTAGTTAATAAAAGGTTATTATTGGAAATATTTGGGCAGTCAATTTTTCTAGTTGTGGAATTGACTTGCGCTAGTTTTTGTAGGATTAACTTTTATATAGCAAGAATTGAAGCCTTCTTCAAGTCTCCTTATTAAATGGTTTATAATTCTATTATACTGGTGAATTAGAGTGATATACATAAAAGCCCAAATTGATGTAGGCAATATCTTATCCAAGGTGCTTTTAATTTTCAGTTCTTTAAGCAGCATTTTTAAGATGTTTTGGATAACTGAGGTAACATGCTTATGGAGCGATATGAAGAAGAACACTTTGGTGGTTTTCCAGGTTTGGAGATCAAAATTATGTATTCTATAACGTACTTTTGGAAAGTAACGAATTATAATATTCTATAAATAACATCTTTGAGCACCAATACACCGTTGCTACCGGTTCTGCCACGCATCGAAGCTCGTCTAGAAGTTTTTAACTGAAATATCTTTTAGAGCACTCGTCAGCGTAACCTGCATATATTTAACAGTCCCAAATGGTGTACTGTCACGTTAGATTTGAGCCCCTGAGAAATCGATACACGATCTTTTGTTTGTCGGCTAAAACCTACGGAACCAATTTAGTCTAAACTTTGGTATCTGCAATTCCGTGGTGAACATTCCATAAACAATGCATTTTGAAGGTTTCACTTTATTTGCTATTGACCTAATACTCCAGCGTTGGCTAGTCTAAAATTGTTTTCACCTTAGTCACATTGTTGAAAGTCTTTTTACGACGATGGATCTCTTATGCGTTTCTCATCTTCGACTTCCTCTCTTTCTTCTCTAAACGCTTTGTGACATTTTGATACTTATATTTTTGAAAAAATATAATATAATAAGCGGATTTTTGAGTTTAATGCAAATACCCACAAAACAGCTGATCGACACTGCGCTGCGCTTTGATCCGTGATATGGCGCTCAAATAACTTTCTCATTACTTTTAGGACGTGCGTTGTAGACGAACAGACGTAATTTGAACTTGGCTTTGAATTGGCTTAGTTGTTCTACCGGATATTTGCTAAGCATTCGATTGCATTTAAAATCAAACATCTTATCTTTTCCCACTCGTACTAGTTATTGTTTGTGTGTGTCTGTCTGTATATATATATATATATATATATATATATATATATATATATATATATATATATATCTGCCTTTTCCTAAGAGACTGTTGAGGTGTAGTTTCTTAGTTTACCATTTTGGTTACTAAAAATTTACCATTGCTTTTTTTTCTATGGGGATAGAATGTGGATATAGAGCAAAGGCATTGTACTATATATTTTAGGATATATCAAACAGGTATGGTATGTTTCTGTAATTTATGGTATTGGTTTTTAAATTAATTACAGCATCTTATAAATTTTTTTTTGCTTATTCTAATTTGAAAAAATAATTCTTGATATGGAATTTTCATTTTTTTTAATTCCTAGAAATTATCAGTCTCTATATTAGAAGTATATCTGAAAATAAAGTAAATGTGCCAGACTTTTTATTAGTTTACAGAGGTTACGTTTTTACTTTATTTGTACTGTCTAGCCACGTGAAAATGATAGGAAGTGATAGAAGTGAACTTTATGACCAAAACTAGTACAAAGCAGCAGCAATTCTGGATTGTTAGGTAAATAATTTGGTATGTGATTCACAACATCACAAATCTGAGCAAAATGTTTGTCGAAATTAAAAATGTGATTGATCTAGAAAGATTAGGAAAACGGGTTTCAGCGATTATAGAATAACATTTTTTGCGAATTATTGCTATCGTTATTAGAAAGCCTCATAAATGCAGTATGCGTTTGTCAAAAATGCTTGGTATTACAGGCAGTAGTGTCGGGAGGTTGGCTAAAATTAAAATAAAACCCTACATACCGCGTTAGTTTCAATTTTATATGATGGAGATTTAAATATAGGAGTCGAATTTTGTGATTTTTTTCTAAACAGGATACGTGTACATATACGATGCAATGGTATGTATTGGATACATGTTATATTAGAGAAAGACATAAACTTACCAGACGTAACATTTTGAGTGGTGATGTTAATTACAGTTATTAAGCTAATGTTCTTTAATCATACTTTTTTGCATTTTTTATAAACAGGTATACAGCCTAGTATTAAATATAACTTTAAGGATTACTTTCAGCAGGTCAGTGCACTATCATATTATATGTTGTGTTGATAGCGCGATAAGTTGGTGTTTTTAAGAATCTTGTGCCCAAAACTGAACTTTGCAACATTGATAAACTGAAAGACAGAATTCGAAACAAATTTGCTGACATTATTGTCGAATTATGCCATCGTTGATTAAATGAGTTTGGTACAGTATATGAATGTTTCGCACGAGGAACAGCAATTTTAACTTCTTCTTCTTCTTCTTTGTCCGTCCCTTATACCCTAAGGTGTCGGGTCCTCTATCCATTTTAACATATTACTTAAAATGTTATGTGGTGTGCTTGAGTGATGTTATGTTTTAAAATTATATGTTTATAATTTTGTAATAAAAGGTTAGGTATAGATTATTAGTTTGTGAAAAGGTTACTATTTCTTTCAAACACTACAAATATGCCTAATTATTTTTTACTGACGTATATACAATTTATAATCTACTCAAATTTGACGAGTACTAAGTAAATGAGGATAGTACGTTGACTATCTACGTATTGCGGTTCAGTGATTGTTTACCTTAATTAATTAACTAGATCTTTGAGTCACAAATTTTTTAATCTTATTCTTACTAATTATTGATGGTTGGTTAGGTCTTTTATTAGGAGATTTGCGATTGATTAGTACTTCATTGATGACTGGTATTCTCAGATCTTTATAAATAGTTTTTAATACTTACCATGGAATATCTGCTATCATTCTGGGAGTTGCAGTGATATGTTTGAAAAATTTTTATGGTTGTGGATTTGGTATGACCCCACAGTTCAATGTTATATGTTCATACAAGTTTTAATATTGTCTTGCATATGTTTAGTTTGATTTTCAAAGGCAGCTGAGATCTTCGATTGACGAGACATTTCATTTGCCTTATTTTTACTGTGTTAAGTGTTGGTTTTCGGCTTTAATATAATTTTTATGCTAAGTTGTGATCAAGATAGAGATTGAGATGTGCGATTTTTTTTATATATGTTGTTAGTGCTTAGTAAATAATTTGAATAGACTAGTCATTGTTAATTTGTATGATCAGCGCATCTTCTTATAAATTAAGATAGTTTTAAAGTACTTCCAAAGCTCTTTCTGGAGATTGATTAACTGATAGGAATGCTGAATCGTCTGCAAACGTAGCCACGTAGGGGTCAGTCGTGGTTGGCATATCCTTAGTACAAGTCAAATGTACTTGTGATCTCAAACACCTCTACACGCTTCTACAGGTGGGTGTAGTTAGCAAGTTGTGTCAAGATAGAGTGAATATTTCGTTAAGATACTTGGCAAAAGTTTTCGCCTTTTTTATTAGATATGATCCGGTTATCCTTAGCTTGTCTTACTAGAAAATTTGATGCTGTCTGTATTTGAACATTTTAGTGACTGGTTTTTAGATTCCTGTATAGTCGGTGTTAAGTCTATTAAGATCTCTAATGAATTTTTAGTTCTATGCTATATTTTCTGTGCCCTTCTTTTTTCTTCTATTAATTTTTACTTTCCTTATCCTATAATAAGGAAAGTAACGTAATCGACGGAAATTTGACCTACTCAGTTTTTCACATTTCTGGACGAAATATAGCCTCAGGACACCAAAAAAGTTGGTTTGGGCCATTGGTTCGTGTGTGTGTGTGTCTGTCGGTCTGTCAGTAAACAGGATATCTCGAGAACCGTAAGAGCTAGAGACTTGAAATTTGGTATGCAAGTTACTTGTAGACAGGGGACGCAGTCGCAAAATTGGTCGCAAAGCGGTCGCGAATCTAAACGGTTGAAGATACAAAAAATTCATGAGAATAAAAATGATTTGTTATCATGAGATAAACATGAATTTAAAATAAAAGTTGGTAAAATAGGAACTCGAAAAAAAATTGAAGATCAGGATTTTTAATATACCGGGTGTTCATAAAATGTTTCGAGAAATTTATATTACCGGATAGATCAAACCGAGACGAACAAAAAATTACAATGAAATTTTTTGATCCGAGGTCAAATAAATAAGTTATAGCCGATTAAAAATTAATTAAACGGACCAATCACAGCGCGCTCGGAGAGCTTCCTGGCCGACTGCGGGAGCGCTTGGCCGCTAGGAGGGAGCACGCAGGCGATAATGGCGAAGGCCGTGTGGCCGAGCTCGCACGGTTACCTTCAGTGACGTAGCAAAATTTTAAGTACGAGTCAATTATTGTCTTGTACTGTTTATTTTAATCAGCTTTCGAGTGTTGGATTCGCGCCTCGTCCTTTTTTAAATGAACAAACTTTTAGACGAGAGCAACGCAGGGCCGAGACGATGGACCCGGTATAATATATAATAATAGGATAAGGAAAGTAGTGTGATGTTCACACCAGATTTTTTAATATGATAAAGTATACTTTGTGATTGTTTTTGTAGTTTTATAAAGGGGTTGTCTTCCAGGCAACATTTTACAATAATTGAGTTAAGTATTGTACTATTAATTCTCTATTTTCTTCGTAATTATACAGTCGCATATTTAAGTTTATGGCTTTATTGACAATTTATTGAAAGTAGTTCTAAATAGTTTGGTAATTAAAGTAATTATAATGAGATTACAAACTGAGCTAAGAAGAATTAGGATTTGTACTGCAATGAGTACCTGAAACATTTTTTGGAATTGCAAAAATTGCTGTGTCAGTAGGTCGGTAGTTTTAGAATTAAACCTTTTTCTTGAATGGGCTTGATAAGATTTTTTCTTTTAAGTGCAACAAAAACAGGATTTAAAGGGGGTAAAAATTCTTCATATTTTTTATTGGAAATAATATGACGAGATAGAGCGTGAACTGTTGCTTTAGTAGTTATTGGAAATTCGAATGGTTGTAGGTTCAATATGGAATCTTAACAACGGTTTTCTCTGCGACATAGCCTTTTAATATTAAAAGTATACTTATTTATTAAGAAAGTAATCTCATGTGCATGATTTAGTAACCCGTTTGCGTTCCAGGCTACTAACCATTAATAAATAATTTTATTGAAAACCATTGTAAGCGGTTCTAAATAATTCTGTTTTAATTTAGTGGCTGGTTGGACGTATCTTTAAACCCTGTGCGAAATTATGTCACGATGTTTTCTATGCTTTCGTTTTCAGTGTTTGCTATGTTAGCATTTGAATTAGCGAATACATTTTGTGTACGTTGGTCTTTAGATTTTGTTGAGAAATGATTTGTTTCGTTGTTGGTTTGTTGATTAGTTACAAAACTTATATTTTCTCGTCGTGATGGTGGGTGTTGTTTTTTATATTTGTTTGTGTGCAGTGAATAACTAGACTTTTCGTAATGAATTTTGTTTTGTTTAACCCTTTACTACTTCTTTAGGCAATATTATTTTGAATGAAAATAATTAGTTGTTTGTAGATTTTTTTTATAAGCATGAGTTGGATCGAAAACTAAAATAAAAAAATTCATAATGGTTTTATGTTCTTAAACACTGAATCTTTTGTTTTTTCTCTATCTTTTGTAGTGGATGCTTATTTAGATTAAAAAAAAACCTCTACACCGCCCGGAGCTTCGACTTCCGAGCTCGTCAGCTAATGATCAGACTTTGTACCTCTTGTTTGGGTTTTTATTCATGTCTTGTTTTCAATTTTTGCACTGGTAAACCGTGGTAAGCTTCTATCTATAGAAACTCTTTCAGATATTCTCACTTTACATCGAGAAAGACTATCAGTGCGTAACATCATGAAAACATTAAGGGTTTGTGCTACGACGGCGAATCTTACAGAGAGACAGAAAGCGAAACAGATAATTAACTGCCTCAGATATTACTGCAGAGTTTAATCGGAGACGTGATAAGACAATATCAGTAAGCACATTAAAGCGGCGTCTTCAGGGGGGTAACTGTCATGATCGTACTGAGACCAAAAAACTGTTGTTTGGTAATAAGGCTAAATGGCTTCAGTGGGCGCAAAAGTATTGTTACTGGACAATTAAACAGTGCTAAAATGTATTATGGGCCGACGAATCCAAATTTGAAATTTTCAGACTGAAAAGATAATCCAAGACTGTATTGTTCCCACTATCAGGCTATCAAGCAGTTTTACTGTGCGAATGCTTCTCTTTGGTTGATGTGGAGCCCTTAGTAAAAGTCGATGGAATTATGAGGAAAGAACATTATAAAAATGCTCAGAATTATGACTATGCCACCACGGAATTCAGACCTCAACTCCATTGAGTTATGAAAATATATGAAATTAGCTTTGGGCTCTAATTCCATGAAGTCTATGAGTAGTGGAAATTTGCTTACTTTTTGTTTTGTGTTCGTTATATTTAAAACTTTATGATCGTTTTTAGTTTCTGTTTTATTTCCTCAGTTTTATGTTTAGTAGTGGATATCTTTTATTATAACTCAATATCCTCTGTTCTTTAATTTGCACTGTTGTGGATAATATCGTGTTCTTCTAGGTCTCATTCGCTTTTTGCAAGTATCAACAGTGTGAGGATTGCACTTGACAGTATTTACTGATAGTGTTTTGGTATATGTTTAGTCTTCTGTCATCATTACTTCGTAAGTAGAAATTAGAAGTGGTTTACAGGAAATAGTTTTATGTTTATAATTTTTCGACCTGATGTTAGTTATTATCTAAAGGGTTTGTTAAAAGACTCAATAGATAGAATCCATTGCTTATGTAACCACCGTTATTGATTAAAAGTAGAGAATTTGTGGGACTGGCATATTTGCATGTTTAATTTTCAAATTCGATATAGTTGTGGATTATGTTTTACTTTAAACTAAAATAAATAGTTTTGCCATTGGTTGTTATATATGTGAATAACATAATGTTTTTTTATTTTACTGTAAGTTTTTAATCTTAAGTATTATTTTTCTATTTAGAGGTTACGAAACTTGCAACATTAAATTTAATTGAAGTACCCTATCAACTATAGCACTTTTAATTGAGAAAAGTTTTAAGTATTCCCAAACTATCTTTATCTATTTAGTTCATAATTTATAGTTGTAATATTAATAGCAGCTATTTGTAATAATAAACTCTCGTTTAATTATCTAATAGTGTTAATGTGCATTTATTTTTTAGTTTAAATAATATAAAAATTGTTATATTTCATAACTCTTACAGTTTGAATGTGAGGACACTTCGTTACTGCAAAATAGAAGTAGCCTGAGTGGTAAAATGTATTTGTTCTATCCGCACTGCAAATACTGCCTGCAGACTTGTGTAATGCGGGTAATCTTGCTTTACCTTTCTAACATATTCAACGCCAGCACTATCTTGTTTGTAGTTTTATTCTTTTAATAAGACGTGGTATTCTAATATTTGATGAAAGCCACTATCTGAATACAATGACATAAACAATTTTATTTTAATTATATATTTTTTAATGCGCACCTACAAGCATTTTTATTTCATGCCAGCATTGCTTTGAAGGTGTGAATTAACTTGAAGAATACCCTTTATTGTTTTAATCAAAGCTTAAGGATTTTCAATTTTATGTGTTCATAAAAGTGTGAGAGGTCTGCTGCCTGTGAAGTCAGAGAAAGCTATAGTTCATTTTATACGTTGCAGAAGTGTTTGATCGAAAGACAAGGGCAATATCAATCACAACTTTTATGCCATTTTCTGTTCATAAATTCTCTTCAGCGTTAGCCAACACGTGTTCTGTCCCGAAATATCGAACTTTATGGCCTAATACGCGTTAACACCGTTTATCTTTCTTAGGCCGCGCCCAGGCCTTCGGGGAAAAGGAGATATGAGGCGGTTTAATAATGTAAGCATCCGCGATTGCGCCGTGTCAAAAGTAACACGTTGCGGAACCGACTGAAACAATCACATTTGCCCGGAAATTTATTACGTTTCGCAGGCGCGCATTTTGTTAATAATTCCGAGGCAATCACTCACCGCGCAAGGAAGCCATTTGAAACGCGGCTAAAGAATAGGCGAATTTGGCCCCGTTGCTGTTTGGCCGTTCCAGAAACCCGGACTCGAATGCATTTTGCATAAATTCAGCGCGGCAAATTGCAGCATTTTACTGCCAGACAGAGCTTCTGAAGTAAACATCCCCGTAATTGTGGAGCGTGCCTTAAAAATCAGTTTCGGGGATTTTTACGGCGGACGATAAAATGGTTGGTGATCAATAATTGAGCGTTCAAACGTAAACTGCGAACGTCTAATGAGCATAAATTGTTTGTGCTACATGCTAAATGGGAAAACAAATATTAGTGATCGGTTTTGTATTCATTAATTATCAAATACTTAGCGGGGCGTTTTATAAATTACGTTCATTCTTTCGAAAGCCTTTATTAGTTTACATTGTTAGGCGAGTTTAAAACATCAAAAGATTAATCTTTTTTCTTCTTCTTCTTTTTTAATTGTAAGATATATAACGAATAATAACTAGAACCCGAAAATTTATATAAAGCAAACGCAAAAGAGCTTATTAATAACTTACTTTTATAGTAATATAATAAACATGTGATTTTTTTACGACGTATTATTCATTCTGCTTAAAATTACAGATTTTATAAGGTCTTACTTTTTTTTTTAATTTTAAAAGATACTCATTATAAAATCTTTTATGTGTATTACAATTTGATCAATGAGCAATTTTCTTCTAAATTAAATGATTACGTTTGAAAATTCTTAAAACTAAGATCTTACTCACTAATTTGCCTTGTGTTCTAGTAACTTAACTACACTAAACACAACATGTAGCACAAATACCGCACAATGCTCTGCTTTGCACTATCACTATTTCACTAACTCAAAAGGCTTTGTCTTCTTGAGTCTTCTTACTAACTTTGTGTTGTTCAAGAGCTGGGAAGCCTCGTTCACATGGTTGAGTAGCTTTCGTTCATGGCTGCTGGCAAGTTTGGTGATGGTTTGGTCAATAGTATCCATTTGAAGATCCCGATGGATGTCTTTGTTTCGTCAGTACCAAGGTGCATCAACGATGTTTCCTAGTGCTTTGTTCTGGAAACGCTGTATCACTTGGATGTTGCTTTTGCTGGCACAACCCTAGAGTTGGATGCCATAGGTCCAAACGGGTTTCAAGATTTGTTTATATAAGAGCAATTTATTGTATGTGGATAACTTGGAGTTTCGTCCAAGTAGCCAATACATTTTTTTCAATTTGAAGTCAAGCTCTTCACGTTTCTTTTCGACATAAGCTCTCTAGTGGAGTCTAGCGTCTAAGGTCATACCCAGATATTTAGCCGAATCTGCATAGGAAATCTGAGTATCGTTGATTCTGATAGGTAGATGTTGCTTCTGTTTGTTAGTAAAGTCTATATGTTCAGACTTATTTTCGTTTAACTCAATACCAAGTTTTAGTCCATGTGTTGATTTTATTAATAGAGGTTTGAAGTTTCTCGGCAGCCTCTTCATGATCTTTTCCGACAGCAATAACTGCGGTATCATCAGCAAATGTTGGTATTGTTTCATGTTCAAGACTCGGGATGTCACTGGTATATAATAGGTAAAGTACCGGACCAAGTACACTACCTTGTGGCACCCCTGCTCTGATTTATTTTAATTCAGAATAAGCATTTTCTTTTTAATTTTGAAATATCTTTCTGATAAATAAGATTGTAAAAGTTGTGAAAGTTGTTGTGGTAGAAGCAGCTTCAGTTTGTGAAACAAACCTTCATACCAAACTTCGTCGAAAGTCTGAGCAATATCTAGGAAGACGGTGGAACAGACTTTTCTTTCTTCTAGTAATTTTTCTATAACGTTTGTGATCCTGTGGACAATAGTCGAATGGTTTTCTCTGAACCCAAACTGGTGGGAAGGGATCAGTTTCTTTTCCTCTACTATGGGTTTTAGTCTCTTAAGGAGTATTTTTTCATATAATTTCGAAATGACTGGTAACAACGATTTAAGTCTATATGATGCTACATCGTTAAGAGGTTCACCTGGTTTAAGGATCATAATGACCTCTGCGACCTTCCACATCTTAGGGACATACTTTAATATAAATGATGCATTAATAAGATTGGTTTGGATAAGTTTTACTATAGATTTCCTCGGAAGTTGGTTTAACACTTCGCCAGTGATTAAGTCAAAGCCTGGGGTTTTGATCACCAAAAACTTCTTTCGGGAAGTGGATCTGATAATTGCTTCTTCTTGTTCTGGTTCAGTCCAATCTTGAGAGTCTTCTCCATCGTTTGGCTGGAAAATGCTCTCTAGATGTTCTGAAAACCTGTATGCTTTTTGGATGTTATTTCATTTTCCATCTGCATTTCGGATTGGAGGATTATGCAAGACAGGTCTTTTTAGTCGCTTGGTTTCCTTCCAAAATGAGTACTCTGTTTTATTATTGTTAGTTAATTCACTCAAATAGTCTCCAATCGCTTCGTTTTTGGTACGTTGGATTTCGCGCTTTAATCGCTGAGTTGCATTGTTCAGAGCTGTTTTATCACTTGGTGCTTTAGTCTGCTGCTATTTCCTTCTGAGCTTTATTTTTTCTGAAAGAAGGTTCCTAATCTCTTTAGGATAGTTATTTCCTTTTGTTCTACGGTAAGCTGGGGTGGGTTATTCCATGCTGCTTTTTGAATGTTTCGGTCAAACAAATCAACTTCTTCATCTAGCTGTTTTTCTGTATCTTAGCGGTACTGAAAACTCGATTAGTTCCTGAAGTTGGATTTTAAAACTTTGCCAATCTGCCATCTTGTTGGTTAGGCTCGGTGGGTCCTCTTTTTGGATTACGCTATCACTTAATGTAAGAAGTATTGGAGAATTATCTGAGTTCATATCCGATGCTTCTTCAACATGGATATAATTTGATGAGATATTCCTGATTACAAAGAAGTCTATGAGGCCAGGGATTTTATGTGAATCGTTAGGTCAGTACGTTGGCTTACCGGTTGATAATATTTTACATTTAAGCTGATTAGATGCTGCTAAAAGTTTTCTACCTTTAGTTGTAGTTAGTCTAGATCCTCAGTGTGTGCTTTGCGTTAAAGTCACCTCCAATAATAAATCTATTTCCTTGGCTATTGAGAAAGTTTACATATTGCACTTTCTTTATAACATGCCTCGTTTTAATGTCGATATATTTCTGCTGTTTGATAACCCATTTCTTGATGGTGTAAGATGGTTTCCTTTATTATAATTGCACTTCCTCCTTTCGCTGCAGATATGAAACACATCTATGCTTTCAACTCTAGTTGATGTTGCAGCAACCCATTGGCATTGTATTTTAATATTCTTAACTGATTAGCCATTTTTAGTTTTAGGAATCGCTCTTTCTGCGCGATATTCCAATTTTGAAATACATTCATCCATTTTATTCAACTTCTCTAATATTTGTTGAACCGTCTTGTCCATAGATGAATTCGTTTGAGTTGTTTTCTCATCTTGCTTATCTGTTTTACCGGTCACTGCTTGGCTGTGAGTCTTGCTTTTAGATCCGTTCCTTGCTGCATTGGAGCTGCATTTGTTTTAGGGTAAATGGATCTTTTAGGCTGTTTGGGTAGGATATATTTTTGAACTGCTTATCTTTAACTTTTTGCACTTTTTTTTGCTACTATACATCCACGATAGTTAGCTGGATGCTGTTGTCCACAAATAATACATTTAGGTTTTGCTTCTTTTTTTCACAATGTGCTGTGAGATGTTTCCCGGTGCATTTCACACATCTAGGTTCTTTAGTACAGTATTTCTGGGTATGTTCATAAGCTTGGCACCGCTTGCACTGTATCACTAATTTGGTTTTTCTAACTGGCTGAATTTGCACTCTTATGTCCATGATGTTGATTATGCTAAAGATTTTATTAATATATTCATAGTTTCTAAACGACAACATAAACATGTTCAGTGGCTGCTTTGTTTTATACTTCAGTTTTCTAGTAGTTTCAAGTAGTTTGAAATCTCTTTTTCTCATCTTCCTCGTTATTTCATCTGAGTGACAAGAATAATGCAAATTTTGGCCATTACCTTAATTGGTCGATCCTATTTATTTTCGTAGGAGTATCATGAGTAATCCTTCTCATATAAAGCCTGAGTGAGAGCTTTATATTGCTCTCCATCCTCAACGTTAATTTTGATATTGTTATCATTAATGACTTTAATTTGGAACCCCTTCATCATACTGGCTATGAGTTCATAAAGTGTGTTATAATTTTTAACCCCGACTACTATTATTGAAGGCGGTTGTGGTACCTTTGTGATTTTTGGTTGCCTTTGTTCCTTTTCTAGGGTTTTAGGGCTGCTTTGAGGAGGGGTGAGTAACTTATCTATTTTTCTTTTTTCCTATTTTTTTGTCTTATCCACTCCGTCTCTCTAGCTAGCTCTTTCTCATCTGTGAAGTATTGAACCTCATTTTGTATCTTCTCTTTAGAGGCTGAATTTTGGGTTGATTTTCAGTCGCATTTTGTATGTTTAGTTTGCAATTCTGTATATAGTTTTTGCAAATTTTCTAACTGCATCTGCATGTTATTTAATTTAATAATAGTGAGGTTATTTTTAGCATGTTCCTCTGTTTTCCAGGCATTAAATAACGCTTGTTGATTTTGTAATCTTGAACTATTTTCTTGGAATAATGCTTTATTTCGTTGTATTAACGTCGGTTCATTCGGCGTAACTACAAGCTGGGTTTGCTGATACGCTAGATTCATTTTTAACACGATAATATACGGTCGTGAACCTGACCGCCGGATATCACTCACGTAAAATGATCCCGTTTATCACTGCATCACAACGAGAAAGCTCCGGACACGTTTTTATTCCGTAAAAGTAAAACGAATATTGCAATATTTTTAACTACCAAAACATACCCTACTGACGAATTAATATTTTTATTAATATAAAGTGTAATTAGAAAAATATAAAATTTGAAGTCTACTTTAGAAGGCCGCCAAGATAAATTCTAAAATGAATCAACAATAAAAGTAACATTAAAATATAAGAACTAAATTTATTTACTTACCACGATTAAAATCAATAATGTTGAGAATTTTTCGAGTTGGGACCTAGGTTGTTGTTGGCAAACGCTTTTTCCTTATCATTGTGTGTTATTACTTACTTAATGGAGACCTTTTAAACTGTTCTTGGCGTTATGATACCTCTCATCGTTCTTCGCCTCAACCTCACCCGATACTTAGCAGTAAAGAGGGTTGCAGTCGAGGCTGGAGGATGGTCACAAGTCAGAAGACTAGTGATAATACAAATTGTTGTATAGCCATAGCCGGAACTTTTTTGCTTAGTGGACTGGAGCAGAGTTTTGGTGACACACGTACTCCCGCCCAGCGATCACCTCCTGTATGAAGGGCTTGACAATTCTCTACCATGTGCTCAAAGGAGTGGGGCGCTGTAACATCCCCTTCGTTACTTACAAGTCCCAGTACCATCACAGAGGCAGGAAACTTCGTATGCATGATGATAGCTAATTTAGAGGCATATTCCCAGATTCAACGGTCATGTTGGAGATTCAACTTCCTATCCTGAATAAAGTTCTTTCCGTCCGAAAAGAATCTCAGAAAGCCAGCGTTGTCGTGTTTGATGTCGTTCAGAAGTGCTTAGGCCTTTCACTTCTTGTCCATCTTGCTTTCTTTACTTAAGAGTTAGCGATTGCTCAAGAAAAAATACTTGTGGTGCAAGTTCTGGTGTGCTGCTAGACTCAACACAATCATTTTTACCATTAGCAGATAGCGTGTCAATCTAAGCATGCTGTTGTAAATTGTTTTTAACGGTATTATTGCCCTTCGTGACAAATTTATGATGAATATTATTCTTGTATTCAAATACTTTGTGCTGATTTATGCTTTAGATTTCTTTTGTAACTTCTTTGAGAGAGAAAGGTTATACTGGCGGGGAGACGCGGTGGCTCAGATGGTTCAACCAGTTGGCTATGTCCTCTAGCCCGCGCGCGTGAGTTCGAGTCTCGCTCAACTCACGGGTGTGTGTGAATGTCCTAGCATTTAAGTGCATGTTAGTAGGCACAATAAGTCCTTGTGGCTGCAGTGCTTGTAAGTGCGCAAAAAAAACCACTTGGCGGGGTATTTCTAGAAGTCTTTTTTTTTGTCCAACTTTTATTCTTCTTTCTTGTAAGGGGTATTGATTCTAACGTGATTGAAACATATAATATATACAGCGTATACATTAGCAACAGCTTATACGGTATAAATTATAAATCAAAAAGATAATAGAGTAAGTAATGCCGTTTATATATCTAGGGGTAAAAATATCAAGTATCCAAAATAAGTATCACAAAGTCAAACAGAAAGTAATAAAAATAGAATAAGGATCATAATATATAAGAGTCGTTATCTGGAAAAATAAATACCTAAAAATCAAAAGTAAGGCAAAAACACAAAAGCATAATAAGATCGGTAATGACCTATAGTCATCTAGCTCAACATACGCTTTCTTTTAGTTCTGTAGCTTGATGATAATCGCAAAATTTAAAAGAAGAAAAAGCAGAGTAGAAGACGGTAAAATACCCAAATGATAAAAAACGATTGCAATAATTTTAATATATGAAAAAAATGTTTAAGCGGTTTATATATCCAGTTACAGTTTGATCAATTTTATATTATAAATATAAATCATATTATCGGACGCAATTATAAAAAGATTAAAACATCATTTAGAATTCTACTAGCTAACCGTACCTGCCTATATCAAGAGTTAATAAGAAAAATCTCCAAAATTATATACAAGGCGTATTTAAACAACTGAAATGGAATATGATGGGACAAGGAAAAAATCTAAGTAATTTACAATTTTTAGACAGTTTGGTATTAGTTTTAAACAGCCTTGACAAATTATGGGAAATGGTAAACGAATAAAATAAAGAATCAACAAAGACCGAATTAGGTTTAAATAGAAACTAAAAAATTAAATAATAAAGTAATAGAGAAAGTAGAAAAGTACCTAAAAATGCTGTTATTTAAAAAAATGATCTCTAATAATTTTTTGGAGTTACTCTGGAAGAAGAGAAAATTTAAACGAACATTTGCAAATTACCTTATTTGTTAATTTTACCCATAAACTCTTAATGTCTCGTATTTTTAAAATTATCTTTAATTTTTATTTAGGAACACAAATTTGTTTTATTTTGATTTATATTGTATATTACATTGTAAATTTGGTTTTTAAGTTTTTTATTATTAAATTTTTGTTATATTCTTGAATTTTCAACTACTCGAGGTTACCAGAAAAGTAAAGGCAAAATACATGTTTAAAATTTATTTGTAATATTGGTTTGTGTTATATCTCTCTATTGTTAATGTCCATTATTATTTATGTCTGCCATACATAAATACGTTCAGTCACTGTAAAATATGTGAAAATTAAGCAAATTTTTGCTGTCAAAATATATATGAAGTATGTTTTTAATTACGTTTTTTGTTAATGAGTAGGTAGATAACTGTAAGGGTAGTGATTTTAATGCCATTTGGGGGTGTTTGAGCTTTAGCAAAACATAATTTCTGCTGTCTCCAGGTGAAAGTTTAAATTAAGTCCCTACAAAATGAAAAGCAACTTTGATTAATTGCTTTCAAAGTTTCAATAAAGGAATATAGCGAGTTGAACGAAAAGGTCGTTTTTGTACTCGTTTCTGTATTTGTGTTGAAATATTGCAATACAATAGACAATGCAGATATATATAAAATTAAATACGGATTAATTTTATATATAGTAATCAAATCAAATTATTGATTAGTTAGTATAACTAAGGATTATTTAATGAAGGTGTCTCGTGTATCTCTGTCATCCTTCTGGTTTTTGTCTACTTCCTATGCTTTTTAACAACTTTGAGCGTTGTCATTTTAATATTTATTATGTATTGTGTGTTATTGTGCTTGTTATGTGGTTATAAGTAAATAAAATAATTAGTGGCAACATTAGAACATCGTTATGTCTTTGTGTTGTCACCAAAAAAGATAATCTTCACTTTGTTTATATGCATATCATAATTATCTGAATATATTTTTATACAAATATGTTTGGCAGCGGTACATATTTTTATCTTGTTTAGTAGTTTCTTGGTAAGCAATTTTTCTCTTTTTTATTTGTATGTGGTTTTAAACCACTACATTGCATCGACCGTTCCTACAGCTTTTATTCACTATGATGTTTGACTGTCTTATGTAATTGTATTTTTGGTATGTAAAGATTTTTACTTGTTACATTATTTGTATTTTTCTTTTTCTTTGGTTTTAGTCGATTTTTTTTTCTATTTACTATTGTCGAGTAATTTATTTGATGTTTTCAATTCTAATTATGTTACTGTTGTTTAATTTTGTAGAAGCTAATGCAAAACAAATTAATTTTAGCAGAGGAGACTTTACATTATAGTAGTTTATATAAATGTTTACAATATTGGTTTTTTACATGTTTTAAATAACTTTCTAGTTCTAGTTCTTTTCATACTACTTCAAACTCACGTTCTTTGTTTTATATTAAAATATTAGCTTGTCTTATAATTTCATGTGCGTAAAGAATGACAGCGTTTTTCTAACTTTATTGTCTGAATATCCAATTAAGTGCATATAAATCAGTAATGAGAGTTAATTCTTTAAAGTTAATTATTGTTCGATACTCAAAAAAATGTGTTCAAAAGCGGTTTTAAGTAAATTCCCAAAATATGAGTGATGTACAAGCTCAACGTAAAATAGAGGCTTGTGCTGAACTGATTTGAAATCTCAAAGATTATTATTTTTGGAGAAGAACTGTAAATAATCATAAGAAGTGAATATTTATTTACAATGTGAGATTTACGAGAAAATAGACGCCAGTGATTCAACACCGTTTTTGACAAAGTATTGCTGCACGTTTGGTGAAATTCCGAAGAAGTTTTACACTTTAATCTTATTGATGATCTATTTTATATATTTTATCTGATCGCACATTTCTTACAAGGTTAATTTTATAATCTTGAGAAGCCAGAAAATGCATTGTCTCTAACCAGTAGAGTGATATTAACGCAAAATTCAAGTATTGATTTAAAATGGACAATTGTTATTAATAATATTAAATTATATTTTGAAAAATACGCATTTACTTTAATTCTGCCGTAACTGTCTCCGAGTTCTATTGAGAAAAGAAGAGAAAAAAGGACTGATAAAGAAGATTTAGTACAATATACTGCTGTTGCTAGACAAAACTCATAAGAATAAACTATCAGTCTTAATCAACCAAAAGTCTGTAAAATTGGGTCTACGTGAATAGACAGACAACCCTAACAGAAAATCAGGCAAGTCAAATGGCCTAAAAGATGGCAGCCCCATTACTTGAACTATCCAGCTACAGATTGATACTTTGTGCTAAAGAAATTTAAAAGTAGTTAAAATTTTCGCAAAACTAAAAAAAAACAAGGAAAGGTTTTACGTCCAGCTACAAGAAAAAATTAATATTAATGGCGGAACAAATTATGTTTCAATATGTGGGGATTTAAATGCCTCGAGTAGGAAATTTGACAATACAAGGAGTAATGGAAATCTTTTGGGGAAACCAAATAAATAGCAACGGAGAGAGACTGAAATAATTTTGAACAATTAACAATCTGAAAAATTACTAGTAAATTTTTCAAAAATAGGATATATAACGTATATTGAGGTCAGAGGTCTATTCAGATTATGTAAATACAAGAATAAAAAACTTGGTTTTAGATATAAGGGTTTATCGAGCTAATTGAGGTACCTTTGTTTATCGATGTCTACAATTATCAAGGCGGAAAAAACACCAGCAAGAATTATAACTTCAGCCCAAGAAATGTTTCAAACGTTTTTATTCCAGGAAGAACGTATTAGAAATTATTACGAAAACAGAATAAACGAACATTTAACGATAATACCAACAAGTAACGATATCTACGAAGAATAGAACAATATAGGAAGCAGCCTAGAAAGAATAGCAAGAGAAATGTTATAAAAAAGTTATAGACAAAAAAACACATATAGAACTTCTGGAAGGTAGCTCACCAAAAATCCTGAGACAAATTCATAGTAAATATTAAACATGATTAAAATGGAAGAATAAAAGACACTATAACTTCCGTTCTATTCAACGGATTAACTTCAAACTTGGCATACACACATCTTGGGCCAGTACCTTTCATGGGATCGATTTTCAGCCAAATCGGTTGACGGCAACCGGAAGTAACCGTTACGATTTCGAAAATTCAGTATACTCACTATGTCATGCAGCATATCATTCGACATCATTTTTGACGCTGATCATTATAGAGACATTAATCAACATCTTAATTCATTTTAAAAGTTTTTATGCTAATTTCATCGCACCGTTGTAGAAAGTTTCCTCTACGGTATTACACCATTCTTGTTTATTAATTTTCTACAGCGGAGCTTCTAGTAGGACGGGCCATATTTATATCTCTTAGAGCACAAGTGTACTGTTAAAGGAAAGCTATTAATGTGCTGTAATATTCAACTACTACATAATTTAAATATTTCTTTCCATTTCCGAAATATATTGTGTTGAGTGTTGAGTAAACCACTCTAGTATGTATATATTGTGTATGCGTATATGCACTAATAATAAACAAACCTTAATTTTAGAAAAAATAATAACCAATAAAGACATCATAAAAAATTATTGTAATCAGGAATCATTAAGAAATAGAAATGAATTTGTTACTAATATTTCTCCTTTTTCTTCATCACTTGTTTATTCTTAAGGCGTTTAGTTCCCAACTTCTAATCTCTTCGTTTGCTTTTAAAGAATCTTTTTATGGATGTTGCCTGCCTTGGTATCTTATAGGTAGAGATCCGCGGAATATTTGTTGCGCAATATCTTGATCATCCTCCAGAATGAATTGTCAACCACAATGAGAGACTCCAAGTTGCTCTCCCAGGCGGCTCATCGGTCCTCAGTGACGGTGGTCTCGACTTCCACAGCCTAGCTGTCTTCCAATGATTCGAAATATACTTTACTAACCATAAGTTTTTAAATTTTTTTTAGCATATTACGCTAAAATCAAAAAATCATATACAGTTAAAATTTTAATGACCGCTTTGTTAAAATGTATAAGGTTATTATCTTAAAAGCTTTTTTCGCTACTTTATCCGGCGGCATTTATATGCACACATAATCGTATCTCTTAAATGTTGATTTAATTATTTTTAGTAATAATTTAGTTGTCGCTCTTTTGTATTTCTGTGAGTACAAAAAAATTAAAGAAAGCACTTGCGACATGTAATTCTGTATTGCCTTAAAAACACAATGCTAACTAGGAGAAAGTATCCTATGTCGCACCACTTTACAAATATTTATGTTGGCTTTAAATTCTGATATTTTATTTTTTATGTTTCTTTACATGAATATATTCCTGGAATACTTAGCTACTATTTTTTATACTCAAATGACAAAGTTATAACGATTCTATCATATTCTTAAAGTGTTTAAAAAGTTAAAGTCTGCATGGATCACATACAAAATTAACGTGATTCTTTGAACATCCAGAACAAAATTCGTACGCCCATCTCTTACAGAAAGAACATTATACCATATCCTTAACAATAAGCTCTTCACATATAAAACAATGCTAGTCTTTTGCTGCACTCTCCACTATCACATTTTCAACACCGCCTTGAAGTTTTTGCTTTCCCTTCGTTTTTAAATTTTTTTATACTTTTGTCACTGGCTGCTTTCTTTTGATTGTTGTACTTCTTTTGCCCTGGACACATTCAAGTTTCCTCTAGTAAGGGCTAGAAGTTAACTCTTCTGGTCACCTCTTATTTGTCGCATTTCTTGTTTTGCAGTTGGTTTAATCTTACCGACATAAACAAGAATTGCTGTTTCTGACGGCATGTTCGAACTAAACTTGAGCTTTCTTCCTGTTCAATCACTACTGAATCATCTTTGTTTGGTGCATTTTCAAGGGATTGTTCGTGGTTCAAATTGTCACTGGCTACAAAATCCCTTTCAGAAAACACATTTATATTAACGGAACAGATTCATGTAGCCCCAAACCCACTTGGTGCATTATTAAATGTTTCACATTTTATGCTTTAGCAAGCAACTAAGTTACTTTCTCCCTGAGATAACTCCGAAGCCACTAAAAATTGCTGAATCGTAGAAAGTTTGAAATGGTTTAAAGACGGCTACGTCTAGAGGCTGGAGTCGATGTGTAGTGTTACCGGGATGTTGCAAGATTTATATTTTCTTGATCTAGCTTAATGACCTCCAAGTTATTCGAGTGGATTGAATGTCCATCCAGAAGAAGCAATCCTTTTTGTTCTTTTGAAGGTTTTACATTTTGACTCTGAGCATTTTATTAGAGATTCATTTTTTGTCTTTTGAGAATGAGCATAGGGAGTACATAGTGGCCTGCCACACGTGGGCAGCAAACAAAGGTTGTGTTGACTCTCGTCACTTGAAAGTGCTTCAACCTGATGTTTTCTACGAGGAGCTATTATTTTCGGTGATTTCTTCTGCACAGTGCTGAAGCCACATTCGTTGACATTGTATGGGCATTGAGCATTTATTTGATTTTCGTCTACAATTTTCTGATAAAAAATTTAATTTTATTGTCTTTGTTGAAGCTTTGTGTCCGGGCCATGGATACAATCTCAAATTGATGTAAACTCTGGATGGCGTTTTATGAATGGTTGCTCAAATTGCTCTGGTGTGATAACTGAAATGAAACTCTCTGATTTTTCTCTTTCATTTTTTTTAACCTATAAACAACGTTTCGACCATAAGACTCGTCCTAAATATTTTATAATAGTTATATAAAGTAATACAATTTTAATTTTAATAATAACTATGCATACATACCTGTTAATTGACTACGAAATAAGGATGAAAACTACAAACACTGGTGTGATTATTCGATTAAATGTTTCACGCTCTTAACGCCAGAAACTAACAGAAAGCAACCGATATGGAGAAAGTAGGCGTTATAGCTGATAGTAACACCAGTAGATGTTACGTCAAGACATAATTTTATTTTAAAATGATGGTGGTGCGATTTTGGCTACTGTATCTTACGGTGCAAACAAAATTTGTACAGTTATGGGTGGGGCTACAAGTGTTCAGCTAGTTCGCATCTCGTTTAGGAGATTTGAAGCTGGTAATTTTAGTCTGGTAGATGGAGACCTCAGTGGCTTGCATATAAGGACATAAATATATCTGTGAATATCGGTCATCATAAGATGACAGAAATATAACTCCTTAACCGTTATTTTACATGTGATTTTTTTCTTCCGAAACAAAAAAGAATTATTTTGAAGAGATTACTTACTGGAGATGAGACTTGGATGTTAATTTTAACAATAGGCGTTCTTGGTCCAGCAAACAAGCCTTTAATGTTATTAATGCCTTGTCTTTTTTTGAAATAAGTTTTGATATCTATTTGGTGTTATTGGAGGAGCTTGTTTTATTATGAATTATCTTCACACGGTACAATCATTAATTTTATTTAAGTTATTTAAAATGGAGAGTTTGAAGGAATTAATTAAAGCAATACCACCAGAATTTAGAAACAAATGAGGCATAACACTAGTATCACGTGTATTAAACTAATGGAAACAGATTGTTATTATTGTTGCAAATTTTTTTCAATAAAAAATTCTTTTGGCACTATATAGTATAGTTTAATAAATAGGAGTAACATAAAAATACACTTGAGGAGGCATTTTATTAATAAATCGCAAACTTATTAAAAATACTGCATTATATAGTTTCTAAAGAGATAGAGGAAAGTAATAAATTAAAATTAATTGTACAGAACTCAGTCATGTAACATAAAATATAAAATATTGTGAAAATATTGTGCAAAATAAAAAAAAACCTCTTGGAACAACCTTCTACTTCCATATACTAAATTAAATAGTTTTGACAAAATTAAGTCTTAACAATACTTTTCCATTCTGTAAATAGTTAAAATAAATAACAAAACTGCAATGAGCATCAAATTTCAAAAGACTGAATGACCTCATAAACCCAACAAGCTCGTTATGTTATTCCAGCAACATGACAAAGATTGCGCCGATAATTTACACTGATGCGGTTTCCGAAAACCACACACAACGCACGTAGCCCCAAATAAAGGTTAATGGTCCTTGTTTGTTATAGAAAATCCGCTTTATGCTGAGGTTGGCGTTTAAAAGTGGAGGAAGTGTTTGAACCAGCTCGCGCATTTTCGGCCAGGAAAACAAAGAGATAAAAACTTGATGTTAGAGGGCGCACGATGACAGCTCCTTTTTGTTATGTACGTCACGTACGAGCATTAAAATTTTAATTTCTGTACAAGAATGCGAATGTGCGATGGAGATAAATAATACATCACGGGGCGAGATTGCGGATGTAAAACACGGTGGGACCGTGCGCTATTCAGAAGCGAAATAGAATAATAAGAAGGAGCGGATTTAAAGATGCTGCTAATTACCGCCGCTGCTCTTTCGTTTTTCGTTCTTTCTTAATTGATTTGGAAGCCGTGTTCAGCAGTCAATATCACAAGTTAGGAGTGGTTGTTTATGGTTTCTCATTTACACTCCTATTCTTGATTTAATGCAGACGTTCAGTTAATTAGGACTGGAGTTGGTTTTGCAAAATAAACGAGGCATTGACTTTTGGATGATTTTCGTGTGCCATTTTGCAGACATAAATGTTATCTTTTAGCTTTATAATAAAAGCACCAACAAAGACCGTACTGGAATTTTGTGCCCACATCTTAGGCCTGCAACAACAAAAAGTACCGCATTAAATTTAGATACCAACTAAATTTTGCAAGTATCGCATGAATAACGCTGTCATTCCATTGAAACGGCCTTTTGTCCTATTTTTAGTGGCGAGCACTAAATTCCGCGGCGATAAAACATCGCGCTGGATTTTTGCTCGTTGCTTCGTCGAAGATGTGCTCGAATTTTATAGACCGTCACAATGCATTATGGATCTTTCTATAAGTTTTACTGTGAAATGCTTTTATGCAAATTTCCTTTGTTGTGTTTAGACTGGTCGCGTCGAACCCGATACGAGGGTGGGTTGCTCCGCGGAAAGATTAAGCGAGCGTTTAGCAGCGTAATCTCAAGTACTTTACCCGATGTGGCAATTTTTTCAAAGACACGTTTAGTTAATTTTATAATAAAAAAAGTCCACATATTAACAAGATTGATATATTTAAAATATTATAAATATTTCTTTAATTAAGATAATTTTACCATTTTTTTGGTCTGGAGCTTAAAGGTTGTTTAAATATTTATAAACAATAATTTTATAT
Source organism: Sinelater perroti (assembly GCA_036346155.1). NCBI lineage: Eukaryota > Metazoa > Arthropoda > Insecta > Coleoptera > Elateridae > Sinelater > Sinelater perroti. The sequence continues at coordinate 5,254,979 of JARFIY010000276.1, forward strand.
TTAAAGTTACTTACAGGCTTTACATTATACATTTTAGATTATAATTTTAGAAAACTGAAAGACAAGCAATGTATGGTTTCATTAATGTTATTTTAACTACTTTTTATTTAGAAACTCTGTTAGTAACATGCAAACTTTTATATTCAAATAAAGATATAAATAAAATAAATAACAATGTACAGACCTCAGAATCGAAACATTATAGAAGAAAATGGAGAACATAAAATATAAGGCGTGTGCGTGTAAGAAAAGCTGTTAATTTATGTTGACAATTTCTGGTTGAAGGTTCACCACTTATTAATGCAACTATCTAATGTAATGAAAGGACCATTACTTAACCCATTGCATTTACTATAAACATGATAACACAAACGTATCAAAGTATATTAATAGAATAAATGGCAATAGTTAACAATCATTATTAAAATCCAAATTATAAGTAATCGCAAACAAATCTACACACTAACAAGGAAGCAAGTGTCGAGTGGGGGGATTAAGTAATATGTGTCGCTTAATAAATGATTCAATAACCAATAAATACGTTTGGTAAGCTAATCTAAACGTATATATCAATGAAGGCAGTATACAAATTAAAATAACAACTAAATAACAGACGTTTTCAGATGTCGAATCTACTTAAAAATTTAACTGGGTGAAATATAGAAAAAAAAACCTTACAGGCAAGAGCTATTAGACATCCGCCAATCCGTATCTACGGCGTAATAAACTAAGGCAAGGGCAGATGATTTAGCTTTAGCCCCTAACTACAGAAACCTTTGGAAAAAATTAGTCACCTCTGTGGGGAAAATAATCTACACCACGTGTACCAACTAAAGCAAGAAAGAGTCTACAGGGTAGTCATAGGACCTTCACCACTCAATACCAACAAAAAAATATTTTGAGAACCAACTAAAACTAAAAAGTGCACGAAATCAGAAACATCATAAATATCTAGCAAGAGTAAGCAGACTTGTATCGTGCTTACTCTTTGTGGATTTTCAACCAGAGAAGAATAATAAACTTACAAATTAGAGTATTTGCATTATATTAATATTTAAGTAACATGCAAAACAGCCAGTAATGTGCCAGCCACATACGTGTTCTATAATCACATTGCAAATTACAACAGGTTTATCGAAACCTGGTAAAAATAAGAAATAAAAAATAGCTCAAAAAACTGTAAAGCACTCATTAAAGTATAAACTACCGCATGTCTAACCCAAAACCAATCATTCATCCAAAAATCTCTTTCAAAGCTATTTTTACCTGTGTCCAAATAATAGAACAATCACAAAAAACAACTAAAACCATTAAAATAAGGAAAAACAACAGATATACTAACAGATATTTTTGGTAAATTTAAGAACCTCTCAATCAAAGCGTTATAATTTTAACTATGCTAACCGCAACCACAGGAAAACGAGCCCCAACTACTACCTGGAATGTGGCTAACAAACCACACGCAAGAAATTACTTTACTTCTAAATTATAACACTATAGATATTATGCTAATCTGAGAAAATTTATCAAAATATCATATACTATGGGCACCATCCTGACAGAACGGCATATGCTGACTCCCTACACTAAAAGGGTGTTAACTAGTTTAATCAATACAAGACAATAATTTAAATGCGTTAACTAGCGGTGGTCTCGTCTATTGACTTGCGGATCGAAATAAAATGCCGGATCTACTAGATTTCGCTATAACCAAAGGTATATCTGATATCTACCATAAGATAAAGTTTAATTTAGATTTAAGTTCTTATCATACTGCAATAATAATAAAACTAAGCACAAACATAACACAAAGAGAACCGTTACACGAACTTGTACAAAAGAAACAAACTAGAAGCTCTTTTATGACTTATTTAACAAAAACATCAGATTAAACCATATAATAAAAGAATTATGAGATTTAAAGAAATAGTAAAAGACTCATTGAACACAATCCAAGACGCCACACCTAGTAAAAATAAAATACTGCTAGAAAGTTATAATATAAAGAATGAAAGATTGCCTTGTTAAAATGCAACTTAACAAATTAACTCAGCATTACAACAGTTTTGGAATGATTCATTTAAATGTTATATAACTAATATCCTTTTACTAGAAAACCATAAAAAATTTTAAAAAGCCGGTTATATCAATTTCATCAATAAGGAAACCGAATACTAACTGCGCATGAATCGAATATAAAAAGGGAGACGTAATAGAAGAATATGTAGCAAACTTATATACACCAATTTCAGCTAAAAATAAAAAAATCAAAATTTTTTAACTGCTTTTCATCAGCTGAAATTTGCAAAGAATCAATAGAACAAGCTCATTCAAAACTCCTAGCTGTGACTTAGTAGTTGGAGAAGTATTAAAACATTTTTACAAAAAAGAAATACACTGGTGGTTGGCGCTTGAGTCGTACATTCTTGAGCAGCACAAGATATACCATTTTAGTACCATGGCGTGGAGTGGTTAATACCTCGAGAAATTCTAAAATAAAAGTTTCCAGACCACCTCATCTCATTATAGATAGGTTACCAGACCCGTTTCCTTGCTATATCTTGCTGTGGGGACACACCTAAAGGCTAAAGTTTTTCAACGTAGATCGCGGAATATTGAGGAATTGAAAGATCAGTCAGTAGAAATTAAAGGAAATAACAAGAAGTCAGCACAAATTTCATTCAGAACGAGACGATGTAGTTATTTCTATATTAACTTCAACAATCAACTGATCCTAGAAATAACGGTAGTACAAGATCTCGGACTTTACCTAAATGAAAAGGTTATTTGGATGGATATATTTCTTGTTTTTCATTTCCCTCTTTTTTCGTTCGTTGGTCTGCCCGTGCTTTAGGCCCTCTCGCCGCGGATTCGCCTCGTCAGCTAAATGTCCTTCGGCATGATCGTAACGCGCTTCGCGTTGATCGCGCAGAGGTTCGTGTCCTCGAAGAGCCTGACCAGATAAGCCTCGCTGACTTCCAGGAACGCCAGCACGACCGAGGTTTGGAGTCGTAGGTCCGTATTGAAGTCTTGCGCGATCTCCCTGACGAGTCGCTGGAAGGACAACTTGAAGATCAGCAGCTCGGTGCTCTTCTGGTAGCGCCGAATCTCGCGGAGGGCGACGGTGCCAGGCCTGTAGCGATGGGGCTTCTTGATGCCTTGCCTCCGGTAGATTTCCTTGCGGTTTGCTTGGTACGAGCCATGACTGCTACTGCTTCACTGTTTCGCCTCTAGGAGAAAAAACACCCATATCCTGCCGGTGCCGGATGCAGTATCGAGTACCTTTATTGCCGAGTCTCCAGACACGAACCGGGAGGTAACCTCCTTAGCCCTAGCCCTCCTTACAGTATAACCGAAGTCTAGCATATTCACAAACGCATGCACTCGGACAATCGTGCAAGTTGAGGCTGGGAAGCTCACATGCGCTCACATGAGGTTAATCAGGTTCTCCTGTCCCTAAAGTGGTGCAACTACCTCTAAAAGTCCAACACCATTGACGGGGGACCGGGAAGCCCGCCCCGGCTATCTTCCTCCCCTTAGTCCTCGTGTCGGTAAGGCTTCCCTTACCACATTTGGCGAGTCGCCGTCGAGGTCGCTTGCGTGAATTCTCTACCCCACTATTACTTTCAGGCGGCACCCGTTACTCACAAATGTGGGATTGGGTAGCTCCACCAGCAGTTTTACGGGTTACACGCGCCACGGGGTAAGGCGCACTACCCACTCGTGTCGGTAAAGCTTCCTTTACCACGTTGGAGGAACAACCGTCGAGGAGTACTTATCATAAGTCAGCTAGTAAGTGAACTCTTTAATTAACCTCTATCAAAGACGACTCAAAAGAATGTGGCCAGAAAATCTAGTAAATTAGGTGAAGATTAGTGGACCATCGATGGATGTTACCTAATTCATGTCATTTCTTCTCCATAACGTGTACTTAATATTCGGTACAATATAACTTGAGTCGATTGTAAATTTACATCAACAATAAAAAATAAAATAAATTTTTAAATTCCAATCTCAAAATAAAGCGGATTTTCTATAACAAACAAGAACTATGCATCTTTATTTAGTGCTACATATACTGTGTGTGGTATTCGGAAAGCGCATAGTGCAAATTATAGGTTTAATAATTGTCATCTTGATGGAACAGCATAAGAGGTTTTGAAATTCGTGTTATGGTGTAACTATTTATATAATGATAAAGGTATTGTTAATAAGTCTGTTAAAACTATTTAATTCAATGAATAGAGCTATAAGTTGTTACAAAAGTTTATTTTATTTTATTGAAACACATATTTTATTTTATATTACTAAGTTATTTATAATTCATAACCATATAATGCCACCTTTCTAATGCTTTCATTATTTGTTAGCAAAATATTGCTCGAAGTAGATTTTTATGTAATTTATTAAACTAAACATTATACTACAAATAGAATTTTTTGAAAAAAAATCGATAATAATGGGGCATAACGTCGATTATTCCATTCAAATATTAACAATTTGATTCTGACAGCTAAATATACGTAACGCTTTTCGTTATTGTGCTAGAAAATAACGCCATTTGTGTTTTATATATAACGTTTTGTGTAGTTAATTCCTTTATCTATATACAGGGTCCATCCCAAAAGAAATGAGCCTTTTTCAAAAAAAAATAGTTTTATTGAGCAGATCGCTACAACACCTCAAAATTCTTCAAAATAGGATCCTCCTGCATCAATGCACTTTTGGAGACGGGTCTTCCAAGTCCGGAAGGCTTCCTGGTAGGCCTCCTTAGGGATGTCCTTGAGGGCTGCTGTGACATTCTCTTGGATGTCCTCAACCGAGTCCCAGTGCTTGCCCTTTAGCACTCTTTTCAACCGCGGAAACAAAAAGAAGTCCGGGGGAGACAACTCCGGGTCATCTTCGCACATTTGCAAGAGTTCTTCACACCGAACCACCCGGAGCTGTTTTTGTTCGTCAGTCAACACCCGCGGCACAAGTTTGGCGCACACCTTCCGCATCGATAAATCCTCGGAAATGACTCGATGTACTGTCGATTTCGGAATGTTTAGGGCATCTGCTACTTGATAAACACTGAACCGACGATCGGCGTTCAAAAAATCGCGCACTCGCTGCACGTTCTCGTCGGTTCGGGAGGTTGACGGTCGTCCAGACCGAGGTTCGTCGGCCACCTCTTCCCGGCCCTCCTTAAATGCTTTGTGCCACTTTTTAACTTGCGAGTACGATAAACAATCATCCTTGAAGGCCTCCTGAAGCATTCCAAACGTTTCGGTAGCATTCTTGCCGAGTTTGAAGCAGAATTTAATTGCGTAGCGTTGATCGATTTTTGAATCCATCGCGCCGTGTCGAAAATTGAAAATAGACATTCACGGAAACACCCGTCCTGCCGCTCCGAGAGCTCAGAGCCGACTTGCACCGACCGCGTATGGAAGCTAAGACCCCCCACCACCTGCCCCAAGCGTCAGAGCACGCCGGAATGTACACTCGCGTCCGAAAAAAAATAAGGCTCATTTCTTTTGGGATGGACCTTGTATTTTCGACAGTTTTAGATAAAATTAATGGTTACACTGTGTCTTGAAAATAAATTATACCGTTAAAATAACAAAAAATAGGCATCAAATCTTTTTTTCGGAAAATACAGGACATTCCTATTTTTAAAGGATTTTTTGTTAAGACAAGAGCGTTTATGGTTAACGTTTCTATGCAAATCTTATATCCAATAAATAATCTCTTCAAAAAAGTTCTCTCTGATTTCAGTGAAGGAATAAATCATACATGGAAAGCCGGCTAAGAAGGTTGCTTTCTGTAAATTGATAGGGAACTTCAATCTTTCAGATGGGCAACCGCTGCGATCTTTAGCTTCTAGACAAAAATTACCAGCTCCTAAGCTGGGGTGAACTATTTGAACACTTATAGAACTACCCATAAATGGTGCAAATTTTATTACTTACACTTTTTTTTTAAATAATACACCATTTTATGTTATAAATGATTTTGTTTATTTTATATACTTAAAGGTGCACAAAGGACGTGTATAACTTTTCATTAAGAATGAAACGTTCTAGGATACCTAAATCAATACTAAAAAGAATTGAATCAACATCTAAAAGGTAAGTGTACCGGTTTATATAAAAAGTAGTTTCCTGCATATCGAGAACTTAATGATTTTTAATACAATGTAACAGTTCTAAACTTCATAAACATATGATAATAAATCAATAACATAATACTGAAATGGTTTACTGAATAATTTATAATAATAATTATATTCAGAATTCTAACACAAATAATAATATGTGAAATGCCGAGCTGCACTCCAACATAACCGACTGACTTTGTTTCATTTCTTAAAAGATTTTTAATAACATTGAATATTTGAAGAAATGAAAGTTTATGTACTAAAACAAACTTATTTTATTCAACATTAGTAAATTATTAAAGCGTTATTATTTTCAAAAATTGACACGAATACTAATGTAATAAATAAAATCAAAATCTACCAATTGCAAAGCAGTTTTATTTCAAATTACTATAGAAAAATTAAAGTATGCAAATGTAGTACTGTGTATTAAAATCGTTTTTATTTATTACTGTTAAAGATAATAATAAAACTTTGCAATTTTATTGCAGGTTTGTTTAATGGCATCCCACAATTCCTCAACGTATGACTTGGTTGAATTTACAAATGCTTTTAGTCTGTGTAGGGTTGCTGTCGGGATCTCTTCAAATGGCGGATAGGAGAAAGCCTCTCAGACAAAGGTGGCACTAAAAAATTAAATACTCGAGGCAGACCAATACCGGTAAGCAATGTCTAACTCAGAATCTCGAAAAATAATTTATGAAAAGCAAGATAAATTACTAGCGGTTGATAGAATGTTCACAATCCCACACCATCTGCCGCTCAGACTCACAAATTTTGGGATGCAAAAAACAACATGTAAAATCGTAAATAAAAAAACAAACAAATTATACATAGTAGCCTCTAACACCATATCCATAGAAAAAATCGAAAAAATATATAAAATTAAAAAAGAACTAATAATGGCAAAATGAGACGTAATAGGAAACGAATTTGAGATACCAGGAAAATTAAACAGACTAATCAGGACAACAATGTCAGAGACGGTGGCATACGTAAGAATATAGAATCAGATGACAGATAAATGAAATAACACAGGGTCTAAAACAGGGTGATGGGTTGGCTCCAATACTTTTCAACATGAACCTTGAGTATGTCATAAAGAAAATGACAATCAACTCAATGAATAAGTAAGCAATAAATCCTCCCAATTAGCAGGATATGTAGATGACATCAACATAATGGGCGGTCCATGACAACTGTAATATATATAGACCTGGAAAACAAAGCCAGTAAGGCAGGACTAACAATAAACGTAGACATAATAAAGCTCCTAATACAAACACGTTTAGTTAGATTGCTGCACAACATAACCATTGGTGACGACAACCTGGAGCAAATAACAAAGTTTACTTACCTGGGAGTAAACTTATCTAAAGATGGAAGTGAGGAGCCAGAGCTTCGAAGAAGAGTCGCCCAGGCAAACAAAGCGTACTTTGGTTTCTTATACATACTTAGATCTCGTAATGTACACTCAAAGAATATGATTCGAATTTATAAGAGCATCGTCAGGCTTATAATGGTATATGGATGCGAAACATGGATCTTAACACAGAACACGCAAACTATATCAACGCCTTCGAAAGAAAAATTCTGACGCATATTTGGACCAAAGCAAGAAAATGGAGCGTAGAGATCACAATGCAACCACGAGTTTTATGAAAAATATAAAGACATATTTATATTTGAATTATGGCGAATTCAAAGACAACGGTGGGCCGGTCATGTAATTAGCATGGGGGAGCAGAAACTCCCAAGGGGTATCCTCGAATCGAGAGTGGAGGGGCACAGACTGGTAAGAAGATCCCGGAAACGTGACAGGAAGAAGTCGTAGAGGACGCAAAAAACATCCTAAACGTCCGCAACCGGAATAGGGCTGCCGTGGATTGAGATAGATAGGGAAGAAAACTGAGGGAAGTCAAGCCCCGAAACGGGTTGTAGCACTATTAGAGGAGAACAAAGAATAGAACTCAAAATAGAAAACCAACTATATTATACATTTCCTGAAATCGAAACACATGTATAGGATTCATAGTAGAGAAGAATACAAAAGAAAATATAAAATAATTCAAACTAATTTTAAATACAGTAGTCTGCATAATAATGGGAGTAAATAGGTAGCTATAAATTGAAATTCAAAACTCGAAAAGAAAACCGATGAGACAGGCAAGGAATTAGGCAAAACAGGAATATGGTATAACAAACAAACGTGGTAAAAAACTTATAAACACCTTAAAATAAAGAGGATATGTATGCAAGAAACACACGCATCAACAAAAAAGGTAATATTAAATGGATATTGACATTACCAAATGGAGACGGAAAAAGCAAAACTGTCTACTTTTTTTTGCAAATATAGACAGATTGTTGAAGATGTATTAAAGAAGTATTAAATAGATTTACCACCGATAGTGACCAGAGAATCTTGAGAGTCAGAATACAATGAAATAATAAATAGTAATAAAAGAGCATCCTAAGAACTAAGCAATAATATAACATAATGAAATACTAAAAGAGATAGAACTACTAAAAAGAGACAGATATTAACAAACTTAATAACAATTTAAATAATAAGAAAAGCCATAAAAGTAGCTAAGAAGGACAAAATAAAAAAGCCAAGAAAAAAAAATGGACACAAATGAGCAGCCTTACAGAAATGAAAAGGAAACATAATAGAATATACAAAAAAGCATAAAAAACAAATAAAGAATATTTAAGACAATATACTAAAAACAAAATAGAGAAAATAATAGAACAAAATCGTAGATGAAAATGCTTAAAACCATCTTTAAGTATATAAAGGAGCAAAAAAGAAAAGAACAAAGAAATATAGGTAAAGTAACATCTACAATGAAAACATTTTAAGGTATTCTGTATGCTAGAAGAATAAAATATAATGCAGACACAAGAAAAAACATGCAACAAAAGATAATAAACGCAAACTCAGAAGAATTACCCGATCTGAAATTTATGAGATTGGAGCAGCTCTACCGCACTTAAAGAATAATAAAGCTCTTGGACGAGACGAAATATTGACCGAAATATGAAATATAAAAAATAAAATATAAAATGAAAAAGCTGTTTAATCATTGTCTTAATAAATACTAAATTCCTGACAATTGCAACGAGGCACAGTTACACTATTTTTAAAAAAGAAAACAGAAATAACAAAATTATCGATTTATTTAGCTGTTATCACAGACTTATAAACCTTTTATTAGGGTAATAATAAACTAACTAACAACAAAAATAAATGCTCAGCAAGTTATAGAATAAGCTGGATTTTGTAGATAAGGCAAATGGATATAATCTGAACCAGTATTCTGCCTTAATCGATTATGAAAACTTCAAAGAATTGCAGGACATAGTAATAAAGCTATCAGAATTCTCGAAAAAATATGTCTGAAAAGCAATCTGTTTAAATTATAAGAAGAATTAGAGTAGCTTGGGCAGGTTTTAGAAAATTAAAAAGACTATTAACGAATAGAAAAATACCTCAATATCTTAGAATCAAAGTATTCAACCAATGCGTTCTTCTAGTTTTTACGTACGGCTCACAACCTTGGACGTTTACAAGAGAGAATATGTTAGAAAATAATGAAATAGAAGAACACAAGCATTATATGGAAAGAATAATATAGGTATAAAACTATCGGATAAAAAAACAAATATCGGAATCAGAAGATTAACAAACGTAAAAGCTGCAAGAGAAATGATAAAGAGACTAAAGTGCTACTTCGAAGGACACAATATTAGGCAACCAAACCAAAAATGGAATGTAAAGATTTAACAATGGAGGCCATGGTTGAGAAAAAGATCAAGAGTCTTATCACAAATGAAATGGAGCGACGATTTAAAAATAGTAGGAGACTTACATTGGAACAGACAGGTATAGAGAGAAACACTTGGAAAAAAATTGAAGAATGCCTATGATTAATATTGGACGACGTAAAGAAGAAGTGAAGAAGATAAAGGAAATGTTTTGGGCATTGTTTACAATTACAGAGAAATTAACGATCGTTTGATCATGTCGGGAATGAAAGTTCTTCGTTCAATTAACAAATTGACCTCTGTTGGATACATTCAACCTATTCAATCGAGCAGATCGGTAAATGTTTACAAAACCAATAAAAAATCAAAAGATATTGAAGTGAAAAATATGAGAGAAGAAAAATCGATACACTTGAAGAGAGATCGTAAGAAAATCAAGTGACAATAAATTAAATTTTTATTTTTTATTTTAAAATACACTTTTATTTATTAAGGAAATAATATAAGCAATAATTATATATTATTTATTATCTTAGTTTTCATATATTGTTAATAAAATACGTAAATTAAAGCCAGACTAATTTTCTAACCAAGTTAAGCTTATTACATACAAATTTGTCTTTGCATGATAATTCATATAACTGTTGCAATATCCGATATGTTGAAACTATTATAACAAAGCAAATTTAGCCCAAAATGCAACAATTACGCTTGAAATTGTTGCAAGTCCTTGGACGATAGCGGAAACTTTGTGTAACTAACTTAAATCCAAATTTACGCGTGCAGAATAAAGTAAATCATTATTAGTGGTTGGTATAATCTGTTCCCAAATCAGTTAGCATGAAATAAACCTAATTAATAGTATTCAGCACCCGACTTAATCCTGTTTCCGACTACCCAAGTACCCATTGGCGACAAGAGAGGATTTCAAGACATTTCAGCTAAATTTCCTACTTATTGCACCCTCGGGCCTGTGACAGATATGACAGCTGACGAGCTTACAGCACACAGGCAGGCCGAGGAAACAAAAACGACGTGCTGTTAAATAGCAGCGCAAACGGCAATAACCGAAATAATCAGCATATATCGCTGGAAAACTTTGGCTCTAAAAATATATTTTACGGAGGAAGCATCTGCGATATCTCCTGCGCTTTAATGTGTGCATTCGCAAGTGCGTCATATCTTGTTAAGGCATCTGATGGCCCACAATTCACCAAAAGCACAGCATTTCATGTAAGCTGAGCAATCTAGCCGATAAGCTAAATAGAGAGCTTTGCAATTAACTTAATCGTCAGTGTGGCATCCTTTGATCATTTCTCATTGATGATATCGAAGTGGAGGTCGTTTCCGCATTGCAAAAGCTCGTTACATCATTCTCTTGACAATAATGCATTCGCCCAGTGCACATTCATGAATCTAGGTCCAGTTTTGTAGCCTTTATATTAAACTTCTCGGTCGTAATGCGCAAGGAAATAACGTTCTTAAATAATTATTAGTACAGCAGTGCTTATTTTGATATTAGTTTTTAATAAGATGCTTTATATAATTACATTTACATTCTTAACTTTATTACACAAATGTATAAGGTTACATCTACAAATTTGAGTAAAATAGAAACAAAAAATTCTAAAATCATTAGGTATTGATTAGTATCCGTATATTTTTTTTAGTTTGTTTATATTAAATATTAATCTCTTTATATTAAGTTTCATTTAAATGTTAGGAATTTTTGTCCAGTATTTTTTTAATGTAAAAGATAACTTTTATTTATTTTTGGATAAATATTATTTTTATTAATCAGAATATTTACTAAATGACGAATGTTTGAATGCAATATCTATTTTTACATTAAACTAATAATTAAAATTATATTTTATTAAAAAATAAAATAGTGTTTAGCAATGTCCAAGAGTTTAAATAATATTGGAAATATTATAATTTTTTGAAATGACGTCTCATTCTAAATTTTAAATACTCGAATATCATCAGCAGACTTTGGAATATATGCACGAGAAAGACATAAAATGTGCATGCAAATATGCACTATAAAACAGTTAAAATATGCAAAATGGAATTGAGTGTTTTAAATAATTACTTTTATTTTACCTATTGACAATAGGTATAAAAGCTGTTTTATTTCTATAAGTTGTAAATTAATTCTTTTAATGCTTTTTTTGTACTTGTCGAAAAGCAATGTAAACTTAGACTAATTAACAATGGAGGGTGAAAGATATTAAATGAATTTTAACAATATTTTTCAACTACCCCCTATAAGTATTTACTGAAAATAAAACAGGGTTTTTAACTAATTTTTTATTCGCGTGCGAGCAGTGAAACGGTGCGGGCACTACGTGTACGCTCCGCTATCAGTGCAAGGCAGATGCTATTTCATAGCCTGCATTGTGAGTACATTTTATAATATTATCTAAGTTTATAAAACATCGTTATATCAACCAATGATGGATCAACAAGCGGACATAAGCCAAAAGCGACCAATTAACAGTACAAAACGATACATGGGAACCGAAGAACTAAACACGCAAAATAAATATTACTTGCCTTCACAAAAAAAGTAAAAAGAAATAAAACCACCGAACCTTTATAAAATAAAATTAATATATTTGCACAATGCAAAAACCACAAAATCTAGTTGCTGATATCGAACAAAAAAGGCCCGTTTACTACAATGTGCAACGCAAAACGCTTTTAATTTATCAAACGAAGATGACTGGACTTTAACGAATATTACACAAAAATTTTTTTCCAAAACTCAAATCAAAAACCACTGTTGGGGTAATTAAAAATGTACCGTTATCAATCATTACTGCAGAAATAAAAGAATTAAAAATTTTGCCTGTCATCAATGTAACTAGACTACTAACCAAAGATAAAAACCCACTGTGGCCGTTGAAAAATAATGAAGGAAAAGGATATTTATTTTTTACGGCCGTGCATTGAAACAGAGTGAACGTGTGCGAGCCAAATTTTTGCGATATCCCCCGATCCATTAAGGTCAGGCGTTTATTTATTTAATAATTTAATACCCATGTAATCAACTTTAATATTAATGTTTACTGGCAATGGGAATAATCCGCCATCACAAAATAACTCCAATATGTATCAACATTATGGTTACCCACCCTCCTATCAACAGAAAAGGCTGTGGGTGGCAATATACATTCAACACCACCACTCTTCGAACAAACACCATTAAAGCAGTATGCAGTGCCATCAATCCCACCGGTTCAACCCTCTCCGTATTATACAATGGTTGCAATATCCAAGGTTGTCTCAAGTAATTATTCCCAAACCTTGCGCAAAATAATCAAATAAAAAAGACCAGCAAAAATTTTAAGTAATGTCGGCGAAGACGAAAACATGGCAAATAATAACACTTGGCAAGTGGTTCCTGGCAATAAAAGGAAAAGACGGAAATATAACCCACAATTAACTCAAACATTCAACCACAAACAAACCAATACTCTACGTTAACAAGGAAACAGATGTACCAAGGGGCCAACACTAATACTACGGGTCAAACTGTTCAACTGCCAAAACCACCGTCAATCTTTGTTCAAGGTGTCGAAAACTATCAACAAATGGTAGCTAGCATCACGCACATAATCGAAAAGGAACAATATACCTCTAAATGTATGGCCAATAATGTCGTTAAAATCAATGTTCACACGCCTGACTCATACAGGAAATTGAACCGCATTTTTAGATACCAACGTTATATTTCACACATATCAAAATAAGCGGAGAGGCGTATAGAGTAGTTGTACGGCATCTACACCCAATCCCGAAAATGTAATAATAGCAGAATTGGCAGCAAAAATCATAAGTTCGAAATATTAGCAACATCAAACACAAACAAACTAAAGAAGCCCAGCGTTATTCTTCGTGGACTTGGAACCGGTCGATAACAACAAAGATATTTATAAATTGGAGTATCTGCAGAACCTAAAGATAACGGTTGAACCACCTAAGTAAAATAAAAATATAGTACAATGTACAAGATGCCAAAACTTTAACCACACGAAATCATACTGCAATGCCATATGCGTGTGTCAAATGCAGCGGTAACCATGATACAAGAACGTGCACCAAAAATAGGGATACGCCGGCAACGTGTATCTTATGCAATGGACCACATCCTGCCAACTACAAAGGATGTATGGTCTATAGAGAATTACAAAACAAGACCTACCCAAATACACAGCAACCAAAAAACAACCTGCACAGTATAAGCCAGATATAAGAAATTTCCTCGACCAAAACCTAATGTTTACGCTGATATGCCGATGCATACCTATAGCCACGTTACAGCAAATAAACCAGACTCATCTAATGACCTCACCCTCGCAAATTCCAATATCCAGTTTCAAAAAAAACGGATAAACTATAAAAATAAAATTTCAAACAAAAAACAGCTTTAAAAAGAAAAGTTCTTAAACATTCCCTAAAACACCCATCTCTTAAGGGAATGTTCAATCAACTGCTACAACAAAATAGCATGATCCTCAACATGCTCACAACAGTAATTGCCAAATTAGTTAAAAATGTCTAAATTCATACGTATTGCATTATGGAATGCCAACGGCCTCAATCTAAAAATTGGAGGTAGAAGTCTTCCTTCAAATGAACAAAATTGATGTACTACTCATAAGTGAAACACACTTTACAACAAGAACGTTTATAAAAATACCTCAGTACAGCATCTACCACACTGTACACCCAGATAATACAGCCCATGGTGGCGCAGCTATTATTATTCGAAACTCGATAGTTCATCATGAATTACCAAAATACGAAGAACCGTTCCTGCAAGCTGCCGTTATCGAAATCAGTAAACTTCCTAGCCCAATCACACTAGCCGCTGTATATTGCCCTCCAAGACATAGACTAACCACGAACATACTACAACCATTCTTCAACACCCTTGGAGGAGATTTATAGTAGGTGGCGACTTTAATTGTAAACATACAAGGTGGGGTCTCGATTAATAACTGCAAGGGGTAGAGAACTTGAAAAATTCTTACTAACAACAATTACATGCATTTATCAACCGGTACTCCAACATACTGGCCACTGACGTGAACAAGATTCCAGATTTATTAGATTTTTATATAGCCTCAGGCATTTCAAGAAATTATGTGGACGTCACTCCTAGTTTCGATCTATCTTCGGACCACAGCCCTGTGTTAGCTGTCATTAGCGCTACAGTTATCCAAAACAGCTAAGCCAGTACTTTGCAATAGACGAACTGACTGGGACAAATTTAAAGTACACGTCCACCGACATATAAATATTAATATAAGCTTAAAAACACCGAAAGAAATAGAGATCGCAGTTAATCACTTTATAACAACAGTCCAAGAGGCAGCCTGGAATGCTACACCAATGAATATCCAGAAAATCGAGTCATTTAATGTTTCTAGAGATATAAGTGAATTAATAAAAGAAAAAGGAGAGCAAGGTCAATCTGGCAACGTCACACAACGTTAATGATAAAACCACATACAATCGACTTACTAATAAACTTAGGAAGAAGATGTTAGAGGCGCGTAATGAAACATTCCATAACTACATAACCAACTTATCCAAAGAAGATCACAGTATATGGAAAGCCACTAAAGTTTAAGAGACCCCAACAACAAGTCCCCCGTTACGCAAAACGATGGCTCCTGGGCAAGATCAGACAAAGAAAAAGTTGAACTTTTGCCCAACATCTGGCAGACGTATTCACACCTCACTCTAATGAAATTGATGAAGATGTTAACAACTTTCTCGAAGCACCACTACAACTATCACCCCTATAAAAAATTCACAATTGGTGAATTACAAAATGAAATAAAATGGTTAAATAATAAGAAAGCGCCGGGCTATGATCTCGTTACAGGCCTTGTACTTAAACAATTACCACGACAAGGAGAACAATTCTTATTGGCACTCTTTAATGCAATCCTACGCTTAACATACTGGCCCTTAAATTAAAGTTTGCACAGGTCATCCTAATATTAAAACCTGGCAAACCACCAAATGAAGCTCAGTCTTATCGCCCAATTAGTCTACTGCCTGTCGTGTCAAAACTCCTAGAAAATTAATATTAAAGCGAATAACGAAAATAGTCTACTTGAAGAATGGATTCCAAATCACCAGTTTGGATTTCGCAAAGGACACTCGACCATAGAGCAATGCCACCGAATAACCAATATTATTCAGCAATCATTTCATAGTAAGAAATATTGCTCTGCTGTATTTTAGATGTGCGGCAAGCGTTTGACCGTGTTTGGCACAATGGGCTACTATTTAAAATTAAACACATCTTTCCACATCAATACTATCTCCTGCTTAAATCTTATCTAACTAATCGACACTTTCAAACCAAAGTTGGTATGGAATATTCACAACTGTATCCAATCACGGCTGGTGTTCCCCAAGGAAGTGTGTTGGGGCCACTCTTATATCTGATTTTACTGCAGATATACCGACGACCCAACCATAACATTGGGGACATTTGCAGATGACACTGCAATCCTGGCATGTCATGAAGAACCACAAATCACAACTAATATCTTGCAAGAGGCACTAAGTACAATAGAGGGTTGGCTGGAAAATGGAGAATTAAGGTCAATGAGACGAAGTCCAATCATATAACATTTACCACAAGACGATCACAATGCTCACCTGTAAGCTTGAATAACGTCATCCAGCAAATGCAATTAGATACTAGGTCTCCATATGGACACAAGATTAACGTGGAAACCCATAATAAAAACGCAAAAATGGACATCAAAATTAAAAAATGTATTGGCTCATAGGAAGAAACTCTCAACTCTCAACAGAAAACAAATTACTGGTGTACAAATCTATCATACGACCAATATGGACATATGGCTGTGAACTCTGGGGTTGCGCCAGCTACTCAAATATTGACATAATACAACGTTTCCAGTCTAAGACATTAAGAAGTATATTCAATGCTCCCTGGTATGTTTCAAACCGTATCCTCCACTTTGACTCCAACGTACAATATGTGCGGGACATAATCAGACAACAGGCTACAAGCCACCATGCTCGGCTAGTGGGACACACTAATAACGAGATTACACCGCTAACACAGCAGCCAGTAATGAGACGACTTAAACGGAAGTGGCCATGGGACTTGACAGAATAAAGAAATCATACACCATCCCCTAAGCCTTCAAATGGAGGTAACGAGACTGCACCACTGGGTGCACCTCTCTTCAAATCTATACCAAACTTCACGCAATTAGCTGATAGAATTTATTGTAATGAATTCTGATTGCTAATGTACACAATTCAATAAAAAAAAACCTTTAAAATCAATCTATCATTCGATAGTGACCGTAGAGATGAGAAAAAATCAACTAACATACTGCAATGCCGTTGATGCCAGCGATATAGCCACACAAAAATTACTGCAGCCTTTCCCCAAGATATGTGAAATCCGCAGGAAATCATAAACATAATGAGTGTACTAAGCAGACCAATACTAAGCCGATGTGTGCAAATTGGAGCGGTGACCACCCGGCAAGTTATCGTGGTTGTATCCGCCACATTGAACTCTACCAGAAACTTGTTAAAAATAAACCAATCAGCAATAGCTCACGTGTTGAGCCAATTTATTCATATGCTGACAACGTTAAAAATACCCTAAACGCTAACCTTACCTCGTCAACGTCAACATCAACTCAATCAACTCAATCCACAAGCATTATCAAAATTATCTTAGAATTAATAACACCATATCTTCCACAAATCAAATCATTCTTTACAACCACCACATTACCTCTACTGTTCAATGCACTCGAAGATCCAGCGAGCAATAGAAAATTTAACAATTCTCAACTGGAATTCAAACGGAATCGCTAACCAAAAATCAGTATTCGTAGCTTTCTTGGCTAGGTACAACATCGACATAGCATGCCTCACCGAAACTCACTTATTCGAAAATTACAAATTTAAAATACCAGGATACAGCGTATATCGTAAAGATAGAAATTCCCGAATTGCTTTTGGAGGAGTAGCTATCATTACCAAGAAAATAATTGAACACTCACGCATTCCTGAAATCCCAAACGTTCCCTTGAATCTGTTGGAGCTAAAATTAAACTAAGTGGTCAAAGTATCCTAACTATCTACAGCATATACAGGCAGCTAAATAAAAAACTAAATGAAAATGACAAAGATTCTATTCAATACAACTGATCAGATATTAGTAATCGGAGATATTAATTGTAAACATATCACTTGGGGTTGTCGAGCTACCAATCCTGAAGGCACCAAACTTGATCATTATTCAACTGTGTATGCTTTTCAAATCCTGCTTCCAGAAGAGTATACTTACTTCCCTTATTGCACAGACCACCTATTAGACATACTAGATATCGTCCTGCAGAAAAACTTTTCGAAGCAGATCAATCAAAGAGTTATAATGGAACTTAATTCCGATCATTTACCGGTACTAGTATCCTTCCTCAGCATGCCACAAGTAAGGCCACCACCCCAAAGCCTCACTAATGGACCAATTGCTTGGAATACTTTCCAAGAAAACTTAGATCACAATCTTCGAGAACCGAACACCTGCGAGACTCGAAAGGACATAGATGGCGCTGTAACCAATATCGCCACATCAATTGTGACTACCGTAAAATCTACTAAACCTATATTCACAAATAACAACCATCTGCTCAATCATATACTGCAGCTCATCAAAACAAGAAGTCAAACCAGACGCCAGTGACAAAGAACCAGAAACCCAGAAACGAAAAGGGTATTAAACAGTTTAACTCATCGTCTCAAAGAGAAACTCGACGAATATAAACTGGAATCATATCAAAAACATATAGCAAGTATCGGCCCCAGCGACCCAGGTATGTGGAAAACCACAAAAAGAATATTAAAGCAACATTGCCCACTATAACTAATGGCAATGACGCGTACTATACAGACAATGAAAAAATCAGAAGTATTTGCTCCACATAATTAATCATACTGAACGAAATGTTCCAGTTATAACCAAAAACATTCGTCCCACATCTCCGAGGGAAATAGCATAAATTATAACTGCCATGCCCAGGCGAAAATCACCTGGCCACGATCTTAAAACATCTGACTAAAAAATGTCTGGCACATCTAGCCTCAATGTTAAATGCATGCCTCCGCACTGGGTTCTTTCCCCGCGACTGCAAACACGGACACATCCTTATGTTCGCCAAGCCCTGGAAAAACAAAGGAGACATTCATAATTATCGACCAATAAGCCTACTTACTAAACTGTCCAAGATCTTAGAAAAAATTATTAACATTAGATTACTAGAATTCGCCGAAACCCAAAACACAGTACCACCATTTCAATTTGGCTTCAAGAGAGGACACTCAACTTATCATCAGCTCCAACGAATTACTGAAATAATAGAAAAAGGATACCACAACAAATACTACACTGCAGTCCTCTTTTTGGATGTTGCTCAGGCCTTCGATAAGGTGTGGATCGAAGACCTAAAGAAAAAGCTCCTTAATAAAAATACTCTCAACAATTATCTTCTCATTTCTAGAAGATAGAACGTTTGCGGTTAAGATCAACTCTTGTATATCCGAGACTAAACAAGTGTATGCTGGAGTCCCATAAGGCAGCATACTATGACCTCTGCTGTTTAACATCTACACATCCGATCTCCCGGTAACCACAACATCCATAGCCGCATTTGCAGACGACACAGCAATTATCACTCAAAATTCCGATCTACAAGAGGCTGTGTATCAATTACGAAAGTCCGCAGACAAGATCACTAACTGGTTTAAAAGTTGGAATATTCAAATTAACCCCACGAAATGTCAGACTAAAATCTTTACTTTAAGGAAAATAGCTACCGTATCTAATATCATCATTGACGGCAATCCCATACAATGGAATCCAACGGACTGGGCAGCCAGATATCTCGAAGTATACTTGGATACGCGCCTAACCTGAAGCTCTCATCTCAATCACAAGCTATTACAGGGCAACAATAGGTTAAGGCAACTTTATCCATTGATTAATCGCAAGTCAACATTGAAGCCTGAATGCACTATCTTAATGTACAAAACGCTACTACACCAATTAATTCTCTATGCCTGTCCAGTCTGGTGTACTACATCCCAAACGAATATCAATAAACTACAACGATTCCAAAACAACGTTTTACGAATAGCAGTGAACGCGCCTTGGTATATTCGTAACAACCAGTTGCACTACGAGCTAGGTGTATCTCATGTGAACGAGTTCATTCGTGAAACCACTAAAAAGTTTTTACAAAACGCGAGAATATGTTGTGATATCCTTCACTACAACTTGTGCCAGTTGAACATAGATGGTAGATTAAAACGAAGACTACCACAGGATCTAGCAGCCTCTGACGAAAATAGTGATTAACCTAATAATTTCCCTAGGTCTTCAATTATTGTCAATTTCTCATACTTAATCAACTATTAATTGCAACATTTATTATTGTAAACAAGATGTTATAAATAGTGTTGTCAAGCTATTTATTGTAATTGTTAGTCTATACTACATTTGTTATGTATAACAATTTCCTTGTTGATCTGACAATAACTTGTAAATAAAAAAAACTAATTTTTAAAACAAAAAGTTAGTAAAAAGTACATAAATATGCGAAATAATATTTTACATATGCATTTATAAAAAAACTGTCGGAATATATACTCTAATTATTAGTGTTTAAGATGTTTGAACATTTGAGCGTAGTATCTTCAAATATTCACTGTGTCTTCCGTGAAGTAACCACACCCTGTTTGATGCAATAAAAAATGCAATGTCGTAAAAATTCTCTTCCAATTCTTCAATCGACTGTCTATAAGCGTCTGAAAGCTGTTGCACTAAGAGTAAGAGTGCATTTACATTAAATAAAAACGCATCTGATAAACTATATACCTATTTCTTTCTAATAAAAGGAAAGTGAAGTAAATATAATTCTAGAGCTAATCACTTTTGAATCAAATTTGTACTATATACGTAATAAAAGTATTAATTAACTATATAGTAATGTAATTATAAAATAGCTCGTAAGGTGGCAGGGTATAATTGAGAGTTTATTATGTTAAAGCAACGCGCTGCATCTCCATTTCCTTTAGCGGCGTTGCTAAATACGCCGACAGAATCGTTTCAGTCCAGCAGCAAAATTTCCTTTCAACCTCAAAAGACAATTGGCGTTTGTTTTGACTCTTTGCCGTGCTTTTTTGGAACTAAGGCTTCCCAGTTTGTGGTTATTTCTTAAACAGGAGTTTACTTTCCGGCATCTTATGCCAGGACTGTGACCAGATACTATACGAACATATTCGGATTTATGCTGTACAGTAGTACATCGAAAGTGATTCGTCTCTTTGCCAATATAAAAATATAAATAATGTGTTTTTGTATTTGTCGAATTTGTGGAATAACGTTGTTTTTGCCTTTCTCAACACAGAACTATCTACTAAAACTTGCTGCTGCATTCAGACACTAACTACTTATCTCGTATATTCGAAGCAATTACTACCCCCCTTTAGAGAAATTATGTCGTTTATTGCCGTTTATGATTGTCTTTTTCTATAGTTTTTTTTTGTCATAGCATTACACAAATCTCTCACCATCTAACTTTCTGTGCGGTGACACCATTTGGTAAAATTATGTAGCGCTATAGTTTCTCTGCATCGATGAACTCTATACTAACTGAAAAGGGAACTCTAATGTTTTAAGAGGTAGCATAATCTATTTATTCATTTGTCTCTCTTCCACTTATAATTCAAGTATTCAGTTACCCATGTGTGTTTTATAAAAGCGTTATATATTGCTTTTGTTCGTCAGTTTCAGTTGTAGTACAGCCATTCCACGAGAAAAGTAAACCACATAGGAAAAATCAACAGAATCTAATCTAAGTCAATTAAGTGAAATTAAGGAAATTAAACCTTCTATCTTAAATGTCGAGGAGTTTCAGGATCATTGTCAGAATTTTAATTTCAATATTACTTATTGTTTCCATATATGCAGCGGTATTTTATTTATTTAAGAATATTAAATTGCAAAGAAGTAGGTGCTTGTCATGGTTACTACAGGAATTTAACCAAAAGCGAATGTCATTTTACAGAGGTAATATTGATTGCGTTTTTGAGTGTTTGCAATTTTATTAAGGTAAGTGTAGATAGTTTTATTTCTGTGTTAACTAATTTAATTTTTTTATTACGTCCGTTAACAAAAACACTTAAAAATTCTCATCAAATCTTGTGTAAGGAAATTACGAGTTCGTTGTCCCTCTTATTACTTAATTCAAATAAACGTTGCCTGAAATCCTATGTTTAGTTCATATTAGAAAATCATTAATATATTTTTTTGAATTAATAAAAATGTCCCGTCCGTCATTAATTTCGCTCGTGTTGTAATATTTTTAGAAAAGAATGCTGGCAATTAAAGTTCCCAAGTTTTGGAAACTTGAAATAAGAAAATAAAAATTGCAATGCGGAAGTACAGAGCGAAAATTAGAGTAAATGAGGAGAAATGGAACGACTATAGGAAAAAAGATGCAGAAAGAAAGCTTGAAGAAAAGATTAAAAAAGAGGTTTATTAAGAGAAAATGAAACGTTTGCAAAAACTGCGAGACATGAAGACAGAGAAAGAAAAAGGATATACAAAAAAAACTAAAACAAAGAAACAGTAATTTGAATACAGGATATAAATGCAAAAAAAACACTAAGAAAAATACTGAAAAAAGTAAAACGTATGTTTCCTGGGAGTCCTAATAAAAGAAAACCCGTAATAAAGCATTTGGCATAAGAAACGATGCCTAAATTGTTCAAACCAGTCAATAATAACAGTAAGAGAGGTAGTGTGTCAAATCCAGAGTATAATACAACTGAATTCTTTAACAGAGATGATGTCAGCAGGCAAGCTTCAGAGAAAGGGGATAGAAAAAGTGCGAAAGATGTATCATCAGAGAAGAGAAAAATATTTCAAAAGTGTCATATGATATTGACAGTAAAGGAAGCATTTGCTTATTACAAAATCCTTTATCAGACAACTTTAATCCAGAAGAGTAATTCTATAACTTAAGACTTAAAAGCATATATTACTATCTTCAGATATGCCACATAACGTTTGTGTGTGTAAATACCATGCAAACTTTAGTTTTTTAGTTGATGCTATATACAATAAATTTGTAAATTTTCCTGAATCTTGTGCTAAACTGTTAGAAACAATCTGTTACAATATAACTAACAAAATATGTGTGACTAACGATTAGATGAGATGTGAAACCGATTTGAGCTTGTCCTTATTATCTGTTTCTCAATATGCCGATATGGATAAATTTGTTTTAATATGGAAGCAATGGCAAGATATTGATGGCCGTCCTCAAATTGTTAACACAGAAGCATTACTTCGGACTTCAATTAATACCCTTGAGAAACAATTAAATCAATTTAAAATTCATTTTTATGTAAAACGAGTCCAAGAACTACTATAAGTCGAAAAAAGAAAGTATCAGATTAAATGAAGTTGTGATTCAAGTTGATTTCCCTAAAAGTTATTCTTTCGTATCACAAGATGAGATACAAGCTGCTCATTGGTCATACAAGCAAGTAGCAATTTTTATATGTGTTGCCTGGTTAACTAACTCTACGCAATAATTCACAATAGTTAGTGATGACCTGGCCTATAGTAAATGTGCCGTCTTTGTTTTCATAAAGAAAATTTTAAGAGCACTGTACAATAAATTTAAAGATATTAATAAGATTCAATTTTTTCTGATGGTTGTGCGGCATAATTTAAGAATAAATACACTCTTTCAAAATTATGCTTTTTCCGACTGATTTCGACATCTCTGCGGAATGGATTTTTTTGCCACATTCAATGGTAAAGGGGTTGTAGCTGGAATAGGAGGTCTAGTTAAAAGGTTGGTGTGGCTGGATGTAAAGTTAAGAAAATCGGAAATAAAGAGTGCGTATGACTTACCAATGCGCCAAAGCTGAAGTAACTAATGTGCATGTAATGTTAATTACCAAAAGCGAAATAGAAGAGATTAAAGAAATGTTGAAGAAAAGGTGGCAAAAAGTATCTAAAATCCCTCAAATTCAATCAAAATACTGTTTTAAGGTCGAAAGTCCGAATCATTTAATCACCAAACGTACTTTTGAATCATTCGAAGATTTATGTAGCATTTTCACTTAGCCTAAGTTTCTATGCCATTTGTTAATTATTGTTTATGTTTTGTAAACCTTTTCATTGTCGGTTTCTTTGGTTGATAAATTATTTTGTAAATATGAACTTTGGAATGAAATTATAGTCTCCGTCCGTTATGTCCCATCCGTTATGCAATTTAAAAATGAAGACTTTTTCTATGGCTAAAATGCTCATGATTATAGTATTCAGCATTAGACCAGCATCCAAAGAATGACACGCAAAAATTTCAAAGTTCGATTATATGCTAAATTGCATAATTTGAATGAAAGATCTCATATTGGCAAATCATAACATTTTTCCTGTTATCAGTCTCTTTTAATTACTGTTAATATGAAGACAAGCTAACAGGACGATATTTCTGTGGTTTCAAGTTCTAATGACTGTAACCTAACTAGGCATATATGTATGTATGTATGTATGTATGTATGTATGTATGTATATATATATATATATATATATATATATATATATATATATATATATATATATGTAATCAGAGGATTTAAGTAAATTGTGCATCTTACCGATGTAGTCCGCAGTATTTAGGATTACTGTAGCGTTGCCCTTATCTGCCTGTACGCAAAGGTGACATCATGGTTAGCTTTGATGTCGTTTCTTTGTTTACAAGCATCCCAATTCCTAATAACCTACAGTTATTAAAGTCAACATAAAATATAAATAACAATATTCTATCCCTAATAAACCATTGCCTATCCAATACTTACTTTACCTTCCATAATAAATTTTACCGCCAAACTAATGGTGCTCCCATGGGTTCCCCACTTTCACCTGTCATTGCTAACCTTTTTATGACCGATTTTGAAACATTAGCCCTTGCTTCTTTTCACCTTAAACCTACCTGCTGGATACAATATGTCAATGACACTTTTGTTATCTGGCCTCATGGACATGATACCCTTCCAGAATTCCTTTCCCACCTCAACCAAATCCACACCAATATCAAATTTACCATGGAAACTGAACATAACAATTCCCTCCCCTTCCTAGATACTCTCATAACAAGAAATCCTTCTAATGACAGCTTTTATTACACCGTCTACAGAAAACCCACTCATACTAACCGTTACCTAAATGCCAAATCCCATTACCACCCTGCCCAAATCCATTCGGTTGCAAAATCCCCCATAACCAGATCCATCAGACTTTCCGATACGAAAAATCGCCAAACAGAAATTAAATCCATTACCACCACCCTACTGTAAAATGGATATTCCAACAAATCCTTAACCAATATAATCAAAAATATATATAAAAACTCTAACTCTCAATCCCAAAACCCTCCTGACCAACAAAAAGCATTCCTACCTTACATCAGAGGCATCACCGATAGAATAAGCCGCAAAATATCCGCACGGTCTTTACGACCAACAACCAAATATCTGGGCTTACTCGCTCAGCAAAGGATCACTGCCCCAATGAATCCCATGGAGTGTATGAAATACCTTGTGGAGACTGTTAAAGGACCTACATAGGTCAAGCAAACCGGCAGATATCTAGCCGAATATACGAACATTCTCTGGCCGTACGGAAAGGCGATAATGATTCGGCACTTGCCAAACACAGCAAAGAAACAGGCCACAAAATTAATTTTTCTGGGGGTAGAACCATTCCCCAATTTCCCATTTCACAAACAGAATAATACGTGAGGCAATAGGAATAGAAAAACGCCCACAGTGCCTCAACACAAGAGATGACAACCAACGTTTACCCGTCTTATGGAAATCCTTTAATACCCCACACCGCCAATTACGCAATAATCCTACAAACTTTCCCCAACCCATCGCATCCCCCGTCAAACAAACTTTCACTTCCAGCCCTATAAAAGACCAAGCAGGTCACACATAAGGTCAGTCTTATTCAAAGACTCATAGCTCTCCTTGGGGAGTAGCAGATTGAGCCCCAGAGTGAAGAGCTAAACTCTTGAAAATGGCATCAAAGCGGATGCCGAAACGTCGAGAATTTTCTCAAAATAGACGCGGTTCATCCCGTGATCTAAGTTGTTTAAATATATATATATATATATATACACATATACATATAATTATATATATATACACACACACACATATATATATATATATATATATACATGGTATGTATGTATGTCCTGTTTTGTACACTTTTGGACACAAAAGAATAACTGCTGGAGGTTTTGGATACTTATATCTTTACCTTATTAGAAAACTGTAGAAAACCTGTACCCACTTTTAAGGGATAGTAATATTTCGGGGAGATTCTTAGAATCACCTGTAACGGCGACCATGTTTTACAGCGGCTAAAACAGGCAGTTGCCAATCTTTTCTCCCAGTGGGATGCAGCTTGATTGGACGATGTGTGCGTGGATTGGCTGCCTAGGTTGAGGAAAGCGGCTCTGTGGATTTCAGAAAAACCTGATGCCACAGAACCGTCATCAGTAGGCTGTTGGTGTAGAATTCTTAGGTGAAGATCCGAAAGTGGTGCATCTTCCACAATGCTGAGAAGGATGAACCTACGGGTAGACTCCTAATGTTTGGTCTAATCTGGGAGGCAGTTACTGCCGATAACATCAAAAAATCTGGTGTGAACATCACACGACTTTCCTTATCCTATTATTATATATTATACCGGGTCCATCGTCTCTACCCTGCGCTGCTCTCGTCTAAAAATTTGTTCATTTAAAAAAGGACGAGGCGCGAATCCAACACTCGAAAGCTGATTAAAATATACAGTACAAGACAATAATTGACTCGTAGTTAAAATTTTGCTACGTCACTGAAGGTAACCGTGCGAGCTCGGCCGCACGGCCTTCCCAATTATCGCCTGCGTGCTCACTCCTAGCGGCCAAGCGCTCCCACCCCGGCTTTTAATCGGCTATAACTTATTTATTTGACCTCGGATCAAAAAATTTCATTGTAATTTTTTGTTCGTCTCGGTTTGATCTATCCGGTAATATAAATTTCCCGAAACATTTTATGAACACCCGGTATATTAAAAAACCTGAGCTTTAATTTTTTTTCGAGTTCCTATTTTACCAACTTTTATTATAAATTCATGTTTATCTCATGATAACAAATCATTTTTATTCTCATAAATTTTTTGTATCTTCAACCGTTTAGATTCGCGACCGCTTTGCGACCCATTTTGCGACCTTGTGAGCAAACGGCTCTGCCGATTTCTACCAAATATATATATATATATATATATATATATATATATATATATATATAATAGGATAAGGAAAGTCGTGTGATGTTCACAACAGATTTTTTGCATCTTTAACCGTTTAGATTCGCGACCGCTTTGCGACCGATTTTGCGACCTTGCGACCAAACGGCTAGGCCAATTTTTACCAAAAGCTTCGCACTGCATCCCCTACCTACAAGTAACTTGCGTACCAAATTTCAAGTCTCTAGCTCTTACGGTTCTCGAGATATCCTGTTTACTGACAGACCGACAAACACACACACACACACACATGAACCAATAGCTCAAACCAACTTTTTTGGTGTCCTGAGGCTATATTTCGTCCAGAAATGTGAAAAACTGGGTAGGTCAAATTTCCGCCGATTACATTACTTTTCTTATTATAGGATAAGGAAAGTAAAAAGAGAAATTGTTTTATCAGTTCTCGGCCTTAAATATTAAAATTAAGGTAGAGAAACAATAGCCAAAGAAGGGTGCGTTCTAGGATACCCCTCCAATACAAGAACACCCATCGCAAGAATAGCAACTTTTGCAACATTATGATGCCTCCCATAATAGAAATAACTCCTACCATCATAACAGAGGTAACTCCAGAATAAGGACGAAACGGCAGAGCACGTTCTTTGCGAAGGCCCTGCGCTTACTCAAATTAGAGAATTCATGTTGAGGGAGTTTTGGTCTAGCATGTCCAGCATCAGTGCTACCCCTCTGACGTACATCCTTAAGTTTATACAAAGGATTGGTTGGCTTGATTAATGGGCGCTCGTGGAGAGGCAACGGATGAGGTAGTACAATGGGCCAAATTGAGGCCTAAGTGCGCGTGACTTTGTCATCCTCCACTTTATATCCAAAATCTAGAATACTAACTTTACTTGAACCAATTTTTTTGGTCATGTTATCTTGCAGAGGAGTGACATCGGTTGGCCACCGCACTATTGTGATTTAACCCCTATCAGACATTTTCTTCTGGAACTACTTGAGGAAAAGAGTTTATGTCAACAAACCTACTATCATTCCAAACCATAATAGAAACTATCAGCATTGTCAATTATGTTTTCAAAAATTATGGCCCAATAATTTCTTCATCCTTCAATGTACACCCATTTTTATGGATGCAATGGTTTCTCATAAATACAACGTAGATTTTTACTAGCCCAGATGCGATTCACAAAACCATTTAAAGAAAAATGAACTTTATCGTTCTATATGAGTTTTTTTTTGCAAAAATGAGCATAAAGTACTGTATTCTCTAAAATCCAGATCACAAGTGTACGGCGTTTCAGGTGGCTTATTTCTTTAATTTTTTAAATCAATCGAATTTTGTACGCTTGTAAATGCAGATCTTTTGTTAAAATGCGTTGTGTTGTAATTTATGAAGATTTAATTCTTGTGATCGGCAATGAATTGACGTGTTTGGTTTTTTATGGATACTACACGTATCAATTACTTCTGCAATATTATCACCTGAATGACCGTTGATAATAAACCCTTGCTTTGTTACTTTGAATTACTTGTCGGTTTGCCACATTATTGCGTCCAAACAATGGTTGACGTTTTACTCGCGTAATCGTAACTGATCTTCTGTTTGAATGATATTGATGCGTTGCTGCATAGTACATGGCACCACAATGACTTTGCCATATGTTTAGAAATTAACTTTACAAATGTAAACTTCCAACGATCACAGAACGTCAATGGTGTGTAATTAAAATTAATTAAAATAACAGTTAGGGTCTCCTTCTACAAATAAATAATTTTGTTTATCTATAGTTAAATGTAATGGCCATTAGTAAAAAAAAATTAATTTTAAAATTCTATATCTCTTTTAAAAATGGATTTATTAGATGTCATTACATATATGTAACTGAAAATTTAAGTTTTAAATTATAAACGAACTGCCGTTTTCAATTTCTGCTGCTGTAATCTGTTAATATAAAGCTTTAGTAATCCACTAAGTACATTAATTTATTGGTTATCATGCAGTTTGCAATTATTTATTGGTTGACCAATTTTATTTTTATATATAAAAATTAGCTTGTTTTAAAAGAGTTAATTTATTTTTTATAAATTTCAGTAATCATATTATGGTGAAAGCAAATTCGTCAGCTAATTTTTTCAAGTTTTTTGTTATTGAACTGAAACACGAAATTTCTTTGGTACATTTAGAATGATGCCTAATTCGAGAAGTGAACTGCTTTTCCTGAGAGTAAGAGCCTCGGTTGCCATATGGCCTTTCCAAAAATTGAATTTGCAGATATTCCAGCATTCTTCATTTAGATAATACAGCGGTAGATAGTATAGGATATAGTGAAAGGCAAATAAGATTGTGGATTTAGGATTTCAGGGGTTCGGATCAGAAAGTGAGAATGAAATTGATTTTCGTAATCCTTCCTCGAAAGCTAGGATTCGGGAGCTTATGATTCGCTACAAAACTGAAATTACAGTCTTTGAATATTTATTTTCTTAGACTCCTCGCCGCTTCGTACGTATCGGTTTGCTTTGCGAGCGCCGCAATTTCATCTCTGCAGTCGGAATTTAGAAATGACGCGTCTGAATTTGCCGTGAAAATTACTTCAAATTGCCTTTGAAGTTACCCCGATCTGCGAAATAAAACTGAGTGGCGGGGCTTCGCTTTCTCCAATTTTTTGATTAAATCGGAAACGATCGCAGCATAGTGCTTGCGTTCAAATTACTTGCAAATTAAATAATAGTCAGCGGTATTTAAAGTTACATATTTGGATCTATTCGCAAATGGCATTGGCAATTAAAAAGTCATTGAATCATAGCTCTATAAAATTACCCGGATCTTGACAGCGATTATTAACGACCGTTAAACGTTTATTTAATTTTATTGTAGATTACATTAAGTGTATAGCCAGTTTATTTTGCACGAGTTTGTATTTTATTCGTGGAAAATGCTTTACAGTAATTTTATTGGAAATGTCAATCCAATTCAGCAGAGAGTATTTTATAGCTGAGCAAATCTTGTATGCCTACAGCTTATATGTGTCACCCTGTTTTTCCGGTGCTATAATTCATGAAATTGTTGGATTGTAGATTTTCATGGTCTGTACACATTATCTTTGTGCCCCCATCACAATTTATTGCTCTATCTTTAACGAATTTAGCCAAAGATATACGTTCAGTTTATTTTGTAGTGTATAAAAAAGTAAAACAAATTTAAGCAGAAGTATTTTGAGTACCGAAAATTAAAGGCGACTAAAATATATAACTTTATACTTTTGTAATTAATTATATTTTTAATTTTACCCAGTGTGATGGGACACAGATGAATTAAATGGTTAAGAGATAACAGTTTAAAGTTAACTCGCCCTTAAATAAAATAATAAAATTAAAAAAAAACTCTAAGAAAATTATATAGGAGAGTTAAAATAAATACTTTTTACTAAGGATACAAAAGAGTAATAAATAGTAAGAGAAAAATGTTATTTGTGTAGAAAAAAAATTGGCGACCTTTGTTTATAACCTTAAACTTGTTTTTTATCCTTTTTCCTGTTTTTATACTTTTTTAAATTATATATTTTAAATACAGATTCCATATTTCCACTAAACAAAAGTATAAAGCGTATAAAGCGTGAAATAAACGATAGAATAAAAATCAATGTGTTTATCTCAAATATGTAGATTGTTAATACAGTTTCTGAAAAAAAAACTCATTTATCAACTTAAAAAGGATATAGCGTATTGAGTAATTCTAAAACATTTACATCATACTATAAGTATCGAAGAAATCAAGTAAAAACAAAATACTTCAAGGCATAAATTGAGACATATTATGAATGTCAAACACAGACCAAACAAGAAACTCAAACATATTTTTCATATCTTTGTAATAAGCTGCAAATAACGAAGCTTATAAAATTCAAGTTTACAAAACAGGCAATGCTAATTAGACCACCAATACGAGATATGAGCATTCCACAGTGTACGAGTCACATTACAATGCTGCAATAGACCTTCTATATACCTGCAATGTGGGGATCATAAATTTGATGATGTATTCTGAACTAGAATTTTATAAAATTTTTACGGGTTTTGTGGAGGAGAAACTATTATATGCAGTTGATATCAGAATTCAAATATTAAATACAAAATTGATTTATTCTTCAAGAAGATGGTGTTATTTATACTAAAGTTCACTTCAAATCATCTTTGTGTTATAATATCGCTAAGATGATTATTAATTGATATATATATATATATATATATATATATATATATATATATATATATATATATATATATATATATATATATATATATATATATATATGAGCCCGTCAATAATTTTCGAAGATACGGTGCGCGCGAGGGTCTCCGATTTCGTTCAAATTTTAGGAGCTAAAACTAGGTTGTGAAAATATAAAATCCTCCAATTTTTAGCCCTCCACCCTCTCCGAATCCAGAGATATGAATTTTTGAAAATTGAAAATTACCCTTATTTTGCTGTTTTTAAAAAATTCATATCTCGGGAAGTTTGGATCCAATCGGGCTCAAATAGGACGCATTTTTTTCGTCTGTGAGTCTACTTTCACGCCATCTGGGTCCGGTCTATTTGTACGTGCCTCTCTTTTCTTGGCAGCTTGAAATTCGAAAACATAAAAACAGCAAATTCTTTCATCTTGAAAATGGACCCAGATTACAGCAACAGCGCGAAAACATTTTAGACGTAATAGGCATGAAAGTAGGCTCATAGACGAAAAAATGCGTCCTAGTTGAGCCGATTGGACCCAAACTTTCTCAGATACGAATTTTTAAAAATGGCATTTCCGCGAAATTCGAGTTTTTCCGGTTTTCTAAGTGTCACCAATCGCGCCTGACCGATTCAAATACTTTGAAGTGGGGAATTGTTGTTTTACTAGAATGTCGGTTGCCACATTATTGCGTCCAAACAATGGTTGACGTTTTACTCGTAATAGTAACTGATCTTCTGTTTGAATGATATTGATGCGTTGCTGCATAGTACAAGGCACCACAATGACTTTGCCATATGTTTAGAAATTAACTTTACAAATGTAAACTTCCAACGATCACAGAACGTCAATGGTGTGTAATTAAAATTAATTAAAATAACAGTTAGGGTCTCCTTCTACAAATAAATAATTTTGTTTATCTATAGTTAAATGTAATGGCCATTAGTAAAAAAATTAATTTTAAAATTCTATATCTCTTTTAAAAATGGATTTATTAGATGTCATTACATATATGTAACTGAAAATTTAAGTTTTAAATTATAAACGAACTGTCGTTTTCAATTTCTGCTGCTGTAATCTGTTTATATAAAGCTTTAGTAATCCACTAAGTACATTAATTTATTAGTTATCATGCAGTTTGCAATTATTTATTGGTTGACCAATTTTATTTTTATATATAAAAATTAGCTTGTTTTAAAAGAGTTAATTTATTTTTTATAAATTTCAGTAATCATATTATGGTGAAAGCAAATTCGTCAGCTAATTTTTTCAAGCTTTTTGTTATTAAACTGAAACACGAAATTTCTTTGGTACATTTAGAATGATGCCTAATTCGAGAAGTGAACTGCTTTTCCTGAGAGTAAGAGCCTCGGTTGCCATATGGCCTTTCCAAAAATTGAATTTGCAGATATTCCAGCATTCTTCATTTAGATAATACAGCGGTAGATAGTATAGGATATAGTGAAAGGCAAATAAGATTGTGGATTTAGGATTTCAGGGGTTCGGATCAGAAAGTGAGAATGAAATTGATTTTCGTAATCCTTCCGCGAAAGCTAGGATTCGGGAGCTTATGATTCGCTACAAAACTGAAATTACAGTCTTTGAATATTTATTTTCTTAGACTCCTCGCCGCTTCGTACGTATCGGTTTGCTTTGCGAGCGCCGCAATTTCATCTCTGCAGTCGGAATTTAGAAATGACGCGTCTGAATTTGCCGTGAAAATTACTTCAAATTGCCTTTGAAGTTACCCCGATCTGCGAAATAAAACTGAGTGGCGGGGCTTCGCTTTCTCCAATTTTTTGATTAAATCGGAAACGATCGCAGCGTAGTGCTTGCGTTCAAATTACTTGCAAATTAAATAATAGTCAGCGGTATTTAAAGTTACATATTTGGATCTATTCGCAAATGGCATTGGCAATTAAAAAGTCATTGAATCATAGCTCTATAAAATTACCCGGATCTTGAGAGGGATTATTAACGATCGTTAAAAGTTTATTTAATTTTATTGTAGATTGTGGCATTAAATGTATAGCCAGTTTATTTTGCACGAGTTTGTATTTTATTCGTGGAAAATGCTTTACAGTAATTTTATTGGAAATGTCAATCCAATTCAGCAGAGAGTATTTTATAGCTGAGCAAATCTTGTATGCCTACAGCTTATATGTGTCACCCTGTTTTTCCGGTGCTATAATTCATGAAATTGTTGGATTGTAGATTTTCATGGTCTGTACACATTATCATTGTGCCCCCATCACAATTTATTGCTCTATCTTTAACGAATTTAGCCAAAGATATACGTTCAGTCTATTTTGTAATGTATAAAAAAGCAAAACAAATTTAAGCAGAAGTATTTTGAGTACCGAAAATTAAAGGCGACTAAAATATATAACTTTATACTTTTGTAATTAATTATATATTTAATTTTACCCAGTGTGATGGAACACAGATGAATTAAATGGTTAAGAGATAACAGTTTAAAGTTAACTCGCCCTTAAATAAAATAATAAAATTAAAAAAAACTCAAAGAAAATTATATAGGAGAGTTAAAATAAATACTTTTTACTAAGGATACAAAAGAGTAATAAATAGTAAGAGAAAAATGTTATTTGTGTAGAAAAAAAATTGGCGACCTTTGTTTATAACCTTAAACTTGTTTTTTATTCTTTTTCCTGTTTTTATACTTTTTTAAATTATATATTTTAAATACAGATTCCATATTTCCACTAAACAAAAGTATAAAGCGTATAAAGCGTGAAATAAACGATGGAATAAAAATCAATGTGTTTATCTCAAATATGTAGATTGTTAATACAGTTTCTGAAAAAAAAAAACTCATTTATCAACTTAAAAAGGATATAGCGTATTGAGTAATTCTAAAGCATTTACATCATACCATAAGTATCGAAGAAATCAGGTAAAAACAAAATACTTCAAGGCATAAATTGAGACATATTATGAATGTCAAACACAGACCAAACAAGAAACTCAAATATATTTTTCATATCTTTGTAATAAGCTGCAAATAACAAAGCTTATAAATTTCAAATTTACAAAACAGGCAATGCTAATTAAACCACCAATACGAGATATGAGCATTTCACAGTGTATGAGTTACATTACAATGCTGCAATAGACCCTCTATATACCTGCAATGTGGGGATCATGAATTTGATGATGTATTCTGAACTAGAATTTTATAAAATTTTTACGGGTTTTGTGGAGGAGAAACTATTATAATCAGTTGGTATCAGAATTCAAATATTAAATACAAAATTGATCTATTCTTAAAGAAAATGGTGTGTAACACACTCGCCCGATAGCACACATCATTTCCAGTACAGCCATAGTTCACTTACTTTTCCACTAAGACACGTTACACTTATACAACATAACCTCACAAATGTTTAGCCTTATATGGCGATAACACAAGAAACTGAGAAACTGAAAACTGAAGAATGGCCATCCACTCCCCGTAGAAGACTTATTCTAGATTTGAAATACAAATATCGTAGTATTCTGCAATTGTTTGAATGAAATCGCAACACTGAGGCGACGTGATAATTGAAAAACTTCAGAATTCGAATTTCACCAAATTTAGCAGACGGACTTACACTGGCTGTTAGCGGGAGTAATATGTGCGACTAGCAGAGCGTAATTGTTTCAAAAAATGACTACAGTAAACAATGGTTTAAGGTGTCAAAAGATTATTAAAATCAGGTTCTATCACCGTTTAATCTGTCAAAAGAGTATTTTGTACTGACTTCGACCTTTTTCAACCCTTCTTGAGCCCCTGACTCGCCGTATAATTTAGAAATTTCCACAATTTCCGTTTATTTTCCCTTCGAAAAGAACAATCTGCGCAGTGGCGATCGCGCATGCTACAAGTTCGGGCCAAGGATAACACCATTAAAAAATCATTGTATTCTAGTAAAACAACAATTCCCCCACTTTACAAAGTATTTGAATCGGCCAGGCGCGATTGGTGACACTTAGAAAACCGGAAAAAACTCGAATTTCGCGGAAATGCCATTTTTTAAAAATTCGTATCTGAGAAAGTTTGGGTCCAATCGGGCTCAACTAGGACGCATTTTTTTCGCCTATGAGCCTACTTTCATGCCTATTACGTTTAAAATGTTTTCGCGCTGTTGCTGTAATCTGGGTCCATTTTCAAGATGAAAGAATTTGCTGTTTTTATGTTCTCGAATTTGAAGCTGCAAAGAAAAGAGAGGCACGTACAAATAGACCGGACCCAGATGGCATGAAAGTAGACTCACAGACGAAAAAAATGCGTCCTATTTGAGCCCGATTGGACCCAAACTTCCCGAGATATGAATTTTTTAAAAACAGCAAAATAAGGGTAATTTTCAATTTTCAAAAATTCATATCTCTGGATTCGGAGGAGGTGGAGGGCTAAAAATTGGAGGATTTTATTTTTTCACTACCTAGTTTTAGCTCCTAAAATTTGAACGAAATCGGAGACCCTCGCGCGCACTGTATCTTCGAAAATTATTGGACGGGCTCATATATATATATATATATATATATATATATATATATATATATATATATATATATATATATATATATACAACACAGTAAAATAATTACGCAAAATATTTTAAAAGCATTGCAATTAGCTATATGTTCTTTTAAATATGCAAAAAACACAAATCTACTAAAACCAGTTGATCCGAAGACACAATGGCAATTTAATAGAAGCAAATATAAAAAACTAAACACAAAATAATACAGGTAATAGTTTACTTGGTATGTATTTTTTTAAACTGGCTAAAGAAAAAAAAACAGTAAAGTTGATTTATTATATTTTTCAATCTATGCAGCATCTACGAATTTAATTATTAAAATTTATTTCAATTAAATATTCAACTCATTGTCAAACATATAAAAGTGTTTCCATATAACACACTGAAAATCCAAATATGTTCGGGTTAGCTTATCCTATATATTTAACTTCAAGCAGAATTTTGAAAACACATATGTAAGTTTCTTTCCTACAAAAAATAATGTCAGAATTGTGATAAAAGCTAGCTTCTAAGTAAAACTGCAGAGAAACCTCAAAAAGGGATTTAGCTCATTCTGCCAATAGCACTCTGTAAGGAGCTCCACTTAGTGTTATATTCTGATGGCGGTAGAGAATGAATAAACTCCAATGACAAGAAAAATATAGAATAGGTAGGTTTCCTAGTTGGGACAACTACCTATCTAGGTTGGGGGTTTTGACAAAATTAAAATAATTTAATAATTCGATAGAGTAAAGCCTCACAATAAGGATGAAACAACGCAATGACGAAAAGAGCTATAAAACAGAACAATAAACATAGCAACGTGAAACTTAGAAGGTATTAGAATAAAAATAACCAATACAGTGTGCGAAATAAAGAAATTGAGTATCATTGTCTTTGGACTAATGCAAAAATGAGCAGCTTTATATTTTTTACAGTAAAGTGCTAAAAGAAAAACGTTCAAAAGCGGTGTAGCATTACCAATTAAGAAGAAACCCAAAAGTATATTTCCAATTTCAAAGTATTAAGGATTGAATAATAAAAGTGCATATTAACATAATAGGACAGACACTAGCATATTTTGGCGTATGTGGTTTCGCCGATAACTAACAATTAAAGAAGAATTCTATGATTACATGCTAACCTAAGGAACAGAGAAATAATTGTAATGGATGATTCTAATACACGAGTAAGAAGTAAAATAAAAGATGAGATATAAGGAAGATTTGTGAAATATGATCTAAAATATAATGAAAAGACTTCTATAGCCAAAACGACCTAAAAATTTGAACACGGAAACAAAAAAATCTTGAATCATTAATCCACAATAACACAGCAAACATCCTCAATACAACTGTTAGACAGACAAGTGTATAGAAGTGAAATGTAGCTTAGATATAAGCAAACAGAATATTATAAATGTTGAAATAATCAAACACAATTTAGAGTACTTAAAAGAAACCGGTATAAAAAAAATTATGTCAACAAAGACTAAACAATAAATTAGAAGTCGGTGCATATTATGGGGAAACAGAAGCAGTACATGAACACAAACAATTTATAACGCAATCATAAAAGCTTTTGGAAGAATAGGCTATATATATATATATATATATATATATATATATATATATATTTTTTTTTTTTAACAAATGTACAGCAATCAGAATCTGTATTCTATAAGCTATAGTGCTGGCGTAGAGACTGGTAATAAGAGTCTCAGCGTATCCTGATGAGGCTTCCCATTGAGAAGGCCTCTTGGTCACCTCACAGAAGGTCAGTCGGCCATTTTCGTTTCAGTCTTCGATGATATGGTACGATTTGCACGAGCGGCTGTAGAACGATATTGGGGTGTACTTCAAGTTTATGATGATGTTGCTGGCTTCGTTGTTGAATTGTGTCTTGGACTGTTGGTATACGAAGGTCATGATGTAGCATGTAATTTGAGATGTACCAAGGTGCATCGGCGATTACTCGAAGGATCTTGGATTGTGCTCTTTGTAGGATAGCAATGCTAGATTTGCTGGCACAGCCCAGAGCTCGATACCGTATGTCCATATTGGGATAATTACGGCTTTGTATATTAGAATTTTTGACTCTAATGACAATTTTGAATTTCTACCGAGCAGCCAACGCATTTCTCGCATTTTATGATCGATCTGTTTTCGCTTTTAGAAATGTGGTCTCTCCAGTGAAGTTTTGCATCAAGATGGATACCCAAATACTTGACAGTGGTTGCTGGTGGTATTTCGGTGCTATTTATATACACTGGGGGGCAGGTGCCCTTTTTTAATGTGAAGGTTATGTGTTGTGACTTGCCTTCATTAATTTTTATTTTCCATCGTTGAAGCCATTCCTCGATTTGAAAGAGATGGTCTTGGAGGTTAGCGGAAGCTATTATCGGGTCTTCATGGACGGCTAAGAGAACAGTATCATCTGCAAACGTACCGATTGTGGTGGAATCAGAGGTAGGGAGGTCTGATGTGTAGATTAGGTACAAGAGAGGTCCAAGGACGCTACCTTGAGGAACTCCAGATTTGATGGGTTGGAACTGGGAAATTTCATCATTAACTTTTGTACGAAAGAATCTATCACTGAGGTAGGATTTCAGGAGGTAGGAGAAAGGAGCTGGCAATGATTGTCTGATTTTGAATAAGAGGCCTTCATGCCAGACCTTGTCAAAGGCCTGGCTCACGTCTAAAAATGCCGCTGAGCAGTATTTTTTCTCTTCGATGGCTTCGTTGATGACATGAACTATTCTGTGGCATTGTTGAATCGTAGAATGTTCAGGGCGAAACCCAAACTGGTGGTCGGGAAGTATGTTAAAAAGAGGCCGGATGCGTTGCAGAAGAAGTCTCTCAAATAATTTTGATATGGAGGACAACAGACTGATCGGTCTGTAAGAAGAAACATCAGTTAGTGGCTTTCCAGGCTTAGGGATGAGAAGGATTTCAGATGTTTTAAGGCACTTGGGCCAGTAACGGGTTCGTAGAATGGCGTTAAAGAGGTATGTTAACATTACGATCCCTTTCTTTGGTAGTTCCTTCAGCATCTTGGAAGTTATCTGGTCAATTCCGGTGCTTTTCGATTATTTAGTAGAGATTTTGAATTTGAGCTCACGAGGACTAGCCAGGTGTAGATTTGTTATTCTCACCATGTCATCATTATCGTCATCACGTGTAGGTGGCGTTATGAAGTGTGAGGTATCGCCAAAAAGTGAATACCTTGGTTAAATGTTGCGCAAAGAGGTCTGCCTTTTCGCGACTGCTTCTAGCCCAGTTTGATGAATGCACGTCTAGACGCAATGGAGTAGATGTCACTACAGGTTTTCAGTGATTTGATTGGACGCCAAATGGAGTTGTCGTAGCGGTTAAGAGAGGTAATGTATTGCGAAAAGTTGTTGTCTCTCATTTCTTTCAGCTTTGTTTTTAGTAGATTGCAGAGTTGATTAAAGGCTGTTTTATCACTAGGAGTGTGCGATCGATGCCACTTCACTCGCGCTTTCGTTTCTTCGCTATTAGCAACTTTATTTCTACTGGGATGTTGTACTGTTGTTCATGGGCTGGTAGGTGTGGTGTAGCTTGTTTGGCAGCATCCTGCATGCTAGTGATTAGTGAGGTTGTTGCTGCTTCTATTTCTTCAGTTGTTTTGAGGCTAATATTAAGATGTACATGACTATTAATTTCATTTCTGAAGATATCCCAGTTCGTTTTTGAGTTATGGAGTTTAGTGGGCTTCTTAAAATTAATCGCAGAGGTGCTGATGGTGACAATAATTGGTGAATGATCAGAAGACAGGTCGTAGC
This sequence comes from Sinelater perroti, assembly GCA_036346155.1. Lineage (NCBI taxonomy): Eukaryota > Metazoa > Arthropoda > Insecta > Coleoptera > Elateridae > Sinelater > Sinelater perroti. The sequence goes on from JARFIY010000276.1 coordinate 5,294,874, forward strand.
TGGGCGCTATATCCGTATAAGTTGATGCTATGCCATGAACCACAAAGAAATCCAAAAGATCAGGGAGTTTATTTGGATCACTCGGCCAGTACGTCGGTGTGTCTTTCGTTGTGGTGATACGGGAGCCCCACAGAGTGTGTTTGCTGTTAAAATCTCCCCCTACCAGAAATTTCGGTCCAAGTGTGAAGAAATCTTGAAAATCGTCTTTTTTTAAGTTGTAGCGTGGTGGGCAGTACACTGCTGAGATTGTTAGTTCATAAGGCATGGTTTTAACTTTGATCGAGGTAGCTTGAAAATGATTTTTTTCATACTTTGGTAGTGCGAAGTGATTGATTGTTGATTTTATTAAGATGGCAGTTCCAGCATGAGCAGTATCATCTGGGTGGTTAGTATGGTACAGATTGTAGTAGGGTATCTTAAAGTATGATCTGCTTGTAAAATGAGATTCACTAATTAAGAAGATGTCAATTTGATTTTGATGGACAAATACTTGTATTTCATCTTTGTGTTGAAGCATTCCGTTGGCATTCCAATGTGCTATTCGGAGGAACTTAGCCATTACTTTAATTTAGATATTAGCATGGTTAGCATGTTTAAGACCATGCTATTTTGTTGTATGATCTGTTGGAACATGCCTTTAAATTCTTCAAAGAATTTATTCAGCGCTGTGCTTATGTGTTCTCCATTTTGTGTGGATTGGTTTCAGAGTTTTTAATGCATTTGCATAACTGTATGAAGGAAGCGTAGTTGTTTGATTTGGTTGGCTAAATTGTTGTGTATGTTGTATTAGTTGTGGTTGTCGCAGAGGAGTATTCGTTCTGTTGCTTTTGTAATATTTGTGATAATACTCACAGCCTCTATAATTGGCAGGGTGAGGTCCGCCACATAAAGCACATGTTGCTGGCGTTTCCCTGCTTTTTTTGCAGATTTTAGTGTCATGGGAACCGCCACATTTCACACACAAAAAGGGACGGTTGCAGTATGATTTGGTGTGACCGTACATTTGACAACGCATACACTGCGATATTTTATTGTCTTTTCTGGGTGGTTCGATCACCACTATTCTGTTTTGCAATCCTTTAATTTGATACACTTCTTTGTTGTTCGTTGCTGGCTCAAGATCCGCAAAGAACATGTTTAGTGGTTCTTTGGATTTCCCATGCTTTATGTTGACTACATTTCTGACTTGATGTCCCTTAGATTGTAGTTCATCTTTGATGTCTTGCTTATCAGTACTATGGTGTAAGTTCTTGATGACTATTCTATAGGCCCTTTCCTCTTTGGGCTGGTAGGTGTGGTGGACAATATTCTTCTCTTTCATAAACTTGGCAAGTGTTCTATACGCCTCGGGAGTAGTGGTGTTTATTCTGATACTATTATCTGCTAAAGATTTGGTAGAGTAATGTTCTGCTTGTAGTACTTCACTTATTTTGAGGATCATGTTAGGATAATCTGCCACTCCGTGCACAAATATTGGTGGGGTTTTATAGTTTTGCTTCGCCTGGGCCTTTGTTGACTGGGGTTTCTGGTTCAAGACTTGACAACACACTATACTGGTTGCTTGTCGTTACAGTCTTCTCAAAGGTTGGTTTTTCCGTTTTACACTTCTTGTACTACCTGCCAGGGATTTTCGTTATTAGTGTCATCAGGCTCGTCATCAGTACTAGATAACATCCTTACAATTTTTGGCGATTCTGGTGTTGTTGGATCTGCTTGTATTGTTCTTGGTTTGGTGGAAAAGTCTTGTTGGTTGTGAAAGGTAGGCGTCTGCATAATTTGATTGGGTGGCATTTGCGTTTGAAACATTTGCGTATTTAGTGATGGGTAATATTGTAAATAATTCGGTTGCGATTGTGGCATATTCACTTGAGAAAGTTGGCTGTTCATTGTTAGGACATCCTGTATAATATTAGTTTGTTGCTGTATGGGTTGGCCATTATTATCATAACCGATTAGATTCCCCGAAGGAACATATTTATTTTATTTTCACTATTATCAGTCCGCGCTTAATTTATAGAGTAAGAATAAAACAAAATAAAAAGTTATTCAATCAATTGTAGCACTAGATATAAATTTTAATGTTTAAAAATTGTTTGTATCAGTTTGTAATTGTCGACACTTATCACAATAAACTTGGCCTGCTGGCTTTGTTTATGCATATCACGTTACACTAGATATCTTATCAGAGCACGAATAGCACATCCTTACTCTTCAAGAGTCAAATGGGTACTAATAGGCTATATGATTTAGAAAACATATAGGTGGTAGACTGATAAACTAGAAAAACAAGCAAAGAAAAAGAACAAAGCATACTTAAAGTATTTTGATACAAATAAAATACAAAGAGACGTAAATACATATATAAAAAGCAAAGGTGAAATAATTAATGTTGGAAAAAAAATAAATTTGAAACAGAAGACTGAAACGTATATCGATACAATAAAGGTACAAAAACATAGAGGTTTGTTAATAACATTAAAGCAGACAACATTCAACTAATAATAATACAATGAGAAATTTATTTTAAAAATATTTTAACTGAAAAAGTCCAAGAATATGCCGTAGAAATTGGAATTAATTTATAAAATAACTAAAGCTGTGAAGAACAATAAAGCAAGTCGCCCGGAAAATGTAACAGCAAATTTAATTAAGAACGGCACATAAAAAAATATTGACAACGACATTATCCAATCTCTACATTACTACTCAAAAAATGCCCACAGAATGGCAAAATGTTTATTTTCAAAATATAAAAAATGCGACAAAAAAGAAATTACAGTAACATTTATATTTAGTCATTTATATGGTAGAGTAATAAGGAAATGATCGAATAAGACTGTAGTCCTCTAGAAAAGAAGAACAAATTGGATCCTTACCTGGATAATTTATTTTGTTTAAAACAAGCAATAAAAAAGAACATCAATTTCAAACAAAGTCTCCATTTATCATTCAACAACTTAACTAATTAATATAAGAAGTCTTAGAATTTGCAAGTCCAAATAATTTATTGATTAAAACCATTTAAAAACTGTACAGAAATAACAATAAAAAAAAGTTACAGTAGGCAATAAAGTAAGGAAAGTATTTGTAGCAAATGAAGACATTAACTAGACATGCATATACGTTAAGAACATGGCAATGCCAAAGAATAATCAAATTTTGTGCACCTTTTAGTTTGCCGATTACCAGGTTTTGTTAGCACAAGATAAAAAAGATTTAAAAGATATGACTCGGAGAATCAAAAAAGAGTTAGTGAAAATAGGCTGAACCGGATATAGTGGCATAAAAATATAAGTTTAGGAAGAACATACGAGGTAGTATAAGTAACGAGACTGATAGTGTAGCGTGTGATTTGGGAATGCTGCGATACCCGTTCAGTTCAGTACGTTGTCTGTAGCGATTTGTTTCGCAAAACCTTTTTAGCAAGTGCGTTTTGACGATGAGTGACGGTAAGGCCGAGTAACGGTGTGCGATCCGGTTGTGCTTCAGACTTAAGCACAGTGCGACAGAAACGTCTGCAAAACTTTAGCAGGCTTATGGAGACACTATTTTGTCAAAGGCGCAGGTGTTTTGGTGGTTTAAGTCATTTTCAGAGAGAAGAGAGAGCGACTGAAGATGAACCGCGCTGCGGACGGCCTGCAACTGCACGGAATGACAGAAATGTCGGCAAAATCCGGCAGCTTGAGCGTTCTGATCGTCGGCCGACAGAATGACCGGGGAAAAGTTGCATTTGACGCAGACCACCGTTCATCAGATTTTGACCAACGAATTGGGGAGGAAAATAGTTCCAAAGAACCTTTCTTTGGAACGTGTCATTACTGGTTACGAGACCTGGATGTTTCAGTACAACCCGGACTTGAGTCTTGTGTGATTTTTTCTTCTTCCCACGTGTGAAAGTGCACCTCATTTTGCGACGGTATTAAACATTGAAGAGGCCGCAATCGGCTAGCTGAAGGCGATTTTGGTATCCGCGTTCCAGCACTGCTTTGACAAGTGGAAGAACCGTCTCCAGCGCTGTGTGGCGGCTCAAGACAATTACTTTAAAGGGGACAATGTCCAAGCGTAACTGTCATTGTCTCATAAAATAATAAAAAATCAGTCTTATTAATTCATTTATACATCTCGTATATATATATATATATATATATATATTATATATATATATATATATATATTATTTATAATTATATATATATATATATATATATATATATATATATATATATATATATATATATAACAGGTCTAGTAAAAGAAATCCATTATTTTAACCTGAAATTGAAGGTTTTATTTAACATACTTAGAATGAACCGATTTAGGACAAATTTGTGCCGTTTTGTTCGACAACTTGTTGTCATTTTGAAGGTAATTCCATTATGCGTCTCTCATAGAAGCCCTTGTCCCTATTGACAAAACATTGGGACAGTCGATTTTCACAAGCCTCTCTTGAGGCAAATTTTTCATAGGCAAAATAGTTCACCGTGGACAGAAACAGGTGATAACCACTTGGTGCTAGGTCCGAACTATAAGGTGGATGCATAAGAACCTCTCAACCAAGCTCCCAGAACTTCTGGCGAGTCGCTATTGATGTGTGTGGCCTGGCGTTGTCTTAATGATACACAATTCCTGTCCTCGTGGCCAAAGTCTGGGCGATTGCTTCCTTCATACGGTCCAATTGTTTACAGTACAGGTTCAAATTAAGAGTTTGGCCGTAGGGGAGCAGCTCATAGTATATGATTCCTTGCCAATTCCACCAAACGCACAGCAAAACCTTCCTGGCCGTCAATCTTGGCTTGGTCACCGTTTGCGCCGGCTCACCGCGCTACGACCACGACCGTTTTCGCTTGACGTTGTCGTAAGTGATCCATTTTTCATCGCCAGTCACCATCCGCTTCAGACTTTGTTGCGATTCTGCAGCGATCACAGATGGAGATTCGGTCCATGAGGTTTTATTGGGTTAACTCGTGTGGGACCCATACATCCAGTTTCTATTTGTATCCAGAACCAAATGGTTCCAAAAGGTTTTTTGTGCAATATTCAGCTTCTGGACAATAGAAATAGTGCTTACATGACGGTCGGACTTGGCCATTTCCATTATTTTATCCACATTTTCGATAATTGGCCTTCCAGAGCGTGGTGCATCTTTGATATCGCAATTACCGGAACGGAATCGATGAAATCAAAACTGCGCTTGATCGGCTGTTATAGCATCAGAACCATAAACACTATTCACATTTTCAGCCGCCTGGTTTGCGTTTTGACCTTTGTCGAAGGGAAACTGTAAAATATAGCGCATTTTCTCTTTGTTGGTGTCCATCTTTGACATGAGCTCAAACAAAACTGAGTCAACTATTCACAAAACTGTCAAATAACTTTTTGTAGTACGAAATGTCAACTTTCTAAAGCCATCTACTGTAAACCGATCGGATTTTTAGAGCGCGAGATACAACTTATTGAAGCTATCTATTGGAAAAATAATGGATTTCTTTTTACTAGACCTATATATATATATCCCGAGGTTGAGGGGCGGGCTGCGATGCTGACGGACCCGGGTTCAATTCCCGGTGCTCTCTGATGCCTGGCGGGTGGCCTACTCAGTCACTAAAAATAATTGACTACCTGCGTTCATTCGAACAAGGGGTAATAATAGCGGTCGTCTAAGATGCAGTGCTTGCCACAACGCCCCATATTAGAAATGGTGTGCGACGACCGGGCAGAGAGCGCGAACGAATGAGAGCCTTAACCTCTCAGTTCGCAGGCCGTGCTTCCACGCGGGGCATTTATCCTTACCATTATATAATATATATATATATATATATATATATATATATATATATATATATATATATATATATATATATGTTATTTCTAAAAAATTTACATATGTATTCGAATGTGTTTTCAAAGTTTTGCTTGAAGTTAGATTATGGGATAAAACCAAAAATGTATGAATTTGCTATATGTTATATGGAAACACTTTTATATGTTTGACAATGAGTTGCATATTTAATTGAAATACATTTTAATAATTAAATTCGTAGGTGCTGCATGGATTGAAAATTTCAATAAAATATCTATATAATTTGCTTCTATTAAATTGCCATTGCTTCATCAGATCAGTTGGTTTCAGTAGATTTGTATTTATTTTGCTTATTTGAAAAACATGTAGCAAATTATAATGCGTTTAAAATATGTTTGCGTAATTATTTTACTGAGCTGTGGTATATATTTTTAATTGATAATCATCTTAGCGATACTATAACATAAAGATGATTTGAAGTGAATCATCTTCTTTAAATATAGATCAATTTTGTCTTTAATATTTGAATTCTGATTTCAACTGCATCCACTAGTTTCTCTTCCCCAAAACCCTTGAAAGTTTTATAAAATTCTAGTTCAGAATACATTAACTTAAATTTTATTGTGACTCCAGGCGAGTACTAAAACAAATCCGTCCATATAAAATTTTTACTAGTTGTATTCATGATTTATGCGTTGTGTATAAAAACCGAATAAAAATGTCGTTTATAACTGTATACTATAAGCTTACGCTAAATGACGGTAACAAAAAACATATAAAGCGGCAGATAAAAACATTCTCTTTTAGGTATATTAATTTAGCTAACTTAAAGTACTAATAATTATTAATTACTGAGTATGATTATATGTTATTTTTAACTACAAAATTGCGACGCTCTTATTGATTTGATTATTTCTATTAAAATGTATATGAATAATAATTTTGATTACATCTCCCATATTATTTATTAATGCGTTAAAAATGGAAAGCCCATATTATATTGTTTACTTTCTTTTATTATAATGTGGATAACCAAATGTTAATATCTGTATGTTATTGCAAAATAATGAAGCAAATATTTTTCAATCATCCACTAGCAGGTAGAATTTAGAATTTAAGAGAAATTAAAATATTTTGAGTTAAAACTTTAGATGAAAGTGCAAAAGTTTGAAAGATGTTTAAAACCAGGTTTTAAACAGATTGAGTGTAGCACGACCTATAAAACTTTTGTGAAACTAAGTCGCTACTGCAAAAATGAATTAATTCTCAATTTTGGCCCGAGTTAACAGAGCGTTTCAACCATTATTTAAGTTAATTTATGCGTTCGCGCAAATGTATGGTGTAGCGGTCATTTTCAATTATAATCAAATTATGACTGATTAATGTGAACGTAGTGAACCCAATTAGTATCAAGTGTCTAGATAATTAGAGCAGTTTCCCGTTTCTTGCTAGAAGTGTTGTTGAGCAACAAACCGGGGTTGGCTGAGCTCTACAAGCAAAATCTTTTATCAATGGGGATTTTGCATTTACTCTGCGCTATACAGCAGAGAAGAAAGCGAGTGTGTAGAACAAAGACGTAATTCCCTCAGGCGGCATCAGCAATCGGTTGTAGGGTTAAATAGCTGCTTAAAAGGTTTATAAGGAATTCAGCTCCGCTGCAGCACAATTATACGACGTTAAGCTTTCCCGGCTACCTATTTAATTTATAAATATGCCCCCTCAAAAAGGCGCAGACTTTGAAAGGCGCGCCCCCAAATGTTGACGGCTTTCTGAAAGTTTTAATTTCCATGTCGGTACGAGGAAACGTAGTTAATTCTTTGAAGAGTAATGAACTTCGACTGAGAAAGTTGCAAGACTTGTTACATGACGGAGCCCAAGCCTCAGCTTGTCAGGTTGTCACTTTATCTCGCCTCGGCAGAGGTCCCCACCTTCGTTTTACATCATTTTGATCCTTAAAGCCTACATTGAAACTATCAATCAGGATAGATTTTCAATACCTGACAACGCATTACAACGCGTATAAATTTGTATTCATGAAATAGCAACCGAGTAATTATTTTTCAGGTGGCGTCGCGGATATTCAGTGCTGCATTGAAATTCATTGAAAAATTCCCATAAATTCTGGCATTTGTCACTGTAATCGTATCCTTCGCGCTTTACGCCTTATTTTTGCTTCGTAAGGCCATGGCATCAAGAGAACTTCGGCGACTGAAATAAATTAAATTAAATATAAACATTTCCAGTAAGCAACAATTTAAACGGTTACATTGTTTATGACAGCTCTGAATAATAGTATTGTCTTTTTATTTTACTTGACTTGTTATTATGTACTAAATACCAAATTTTTATATTTACCGATGAAAGATGGTGAAATACGTCTGAGTAATTAAGTTTGTGTTTTTTTTTATAAAATTATTTATCTTTCACTTTATATTCTGAATTTTATAAATACTTTTTTATAAAAGAGGTACTAATGTCACTAATTAATTAAAGGTATTGGTTCTAAAGGATAGTAAAGAACTGTCCATGTTTATTTTTAAAATTTATATCCCCTTTTTACATTTTACATTTATTCATTTTTGTTATATGAAGAATTGCACTAGCTAGATATTTTTGTCTATAAAACATCAATATGTATAGTTACAATGCCCCTTGGTGGTTAGGAACTGGATATTTAAAAAAAGAATATTGCTATTGCCATAATTATCAAAAAAAAAAGCAAAAGTTGGAATGCAACACCACTATGGGTAATGTAATAATTGATATTGTTATGGTAATGGTAAGACTCTAAAAACGCTCCGCGTGTGAGTACGGCTTGCGAATTGAGAGGTTACGGCTCTCATATGTCCGACTTTACTGCCCGGTCGGCACGCACCATCTCTGTTGCGGAGCGATGTGGCAAGCACCGCACTTTAAACGATACCCCTTGCGAGTGCAGCTACTCAATTATTTTCAGTAACTGATTAGGCCACTTGCCAGGCATCAAAGATTTCCGGGAATGGAACCCTGGTCCGTCCGCATCGCAATCCGCGTCTTAACCGCTTAGGTCTAAGCAAAGTGGCCACCCTGGCGATGAATAATTGATATTAATGTGCTATAATTTTGGTAACGACCCTTTTTAATTTTATCTTCAGATTACAACTAACTTGCTAGGATAACAAGTTAATGTTTTAGTATTATATATTATGGGTGGGTAGCCTAGAAAGTTTTGAGCCTAACATAGAAACAAGTATTTTTTCTGTGAAATTTAATTTTATTTTTTAACATAGTCTCCTTTTAAGTCGATGCACTTTTGCCAGCAATGTTCAACCTCTTTAATCTGTCATAATAGTAGTTTGCGGTTTGCTCTGCAAAATAGGCGTCTACGGTTGCGATGACCTCCTTGTTTGATGAAAATCTCTGTCCTCCGAGCCAAGCTTTGAGCTTAGAATATAGTCGTTGAGGATCAGATCTGGCGAATATGCTGGGTGATCAATCAATTTAAATTGCAATTTTTAGTTAAAAATGAGCAAGTGCAGGACCCCGCGGATGGCTTTCTCATGTCCAATTCTTCAGTCAATATATGACAAACACATTCTTTTGGTATGCCCACAGCCTCTGCTGTCTCTCTAACCTCATTCGACGGTTCTCCAGTACCATTTGGTAAACTTTTTGATGTTATCGGTGGGGGTCGTAGTTGTTGGCCGTCTCGAACGTTTATCATCAGCAAAGCTAGTACGACCGCGTTTAAACTGCCCATCTTTTCACGGTGGGAAATGATGGGACATTTAACTCGGTTTTAATTTGCTTAGGCGTATTGCCTTTCAAATTCAAGTACTTAATTACGTCACGGTATTTGATTTTTTCATTTTTACAAAAACACTGACATCAACTGATCCAAACGACTATCAAACAACGAAGCGTCCAAAATGGCTGAAATTTTTAGAGATATCTTTTAAAGCATGTGAGATTGTAGTAGCAGAATGGTTTTGACGTAGGGTCATCTTTATGTTGAGCCCACGTAGACGTACTGCAAAAATGACATATGCGGACCTCTTGATGCATTGCTGTTGTTTAATATGTAATTATTAGCTAATTAATTGATTAAAAAGTCTTTGATCTATTTAACTATTTTATGATGACTTCGTTGTTGAATAGATTAGTTACTAACGCAGTGAGGTAAACACTTATTAACTCGGAGAAACTCGAGATCGTTATGTATTATATGATTGTTGTATTGGAAGCATTGAAATATTTTGATGTTAGGAATTGTCCGCAAAAATATGTTTGGCGTCTTAGGCTGACGATTTTTCACCCGCATTTCCTCAAATTTTTGCAAGGTGAAAACATGAAACAATTTATTTGCAAATGATAACTGTGGGATAAGTCGGTGCTGTGACCTTACGAAAGTAAGATATGCGAAACGATCTTGAAGATAGGCAACCAAACGTGCGTTCAGAGCTCAGCTATGCCGCATTTCATATCAGTTGTTTTGGTTTCCTTTCTGCTCAAATGTATAGTAGATTTGCAGATTCTGTGCATCCTCAACACTGTACTCCATAAGACAAGATGGGAATTAATATTGCTTTATATAGTAACACCTTGTTATTTAACTTTTAGTTGTGATGTGGTTTTTTCAGATTAGTTTTTTGTCAAGCTGCATTCTAAGGTATTCCACATAATTATTTTTCTCTATTATTTTTTATGAGAATCTCATTTTTAAGCTTTGAATTTTGTTTGTCTGTTTCTGTATTTGTCTTTTGCCAAATAGGCGTTCTTTATTTCATTGAAGCTTTCCTGCTGCTCCCGTTCTCGCATTTATTTCTTCCGTTTTGTGATATTGTTATCTCTAAGTTAAAAACTTGTTGGGTTGTTCTAATGTTGTTTTTTTTAATTTTATCTGATGTCTTTCCCCTTGCCTACTTACAATCATGGTTTTTGTTTTAGGTTGTTGATATTTATGTCAATTGATTTTAAGTTGTTATTATAAATATTCGAGTTATTACTTATTGTATTTTTTCTTTTGCAATGATAACTATATTTGTGTATAATAATTCTGAAATTTATATATACACTTTTTATTGTATTACTTGGTTTTTATCTTTTTGATAGTTTTATCCAAAATTATTGTAAATAGTAAACGTCTTAGGATGCATACTTGTCTAACTCCTTTTATTGTTTCAAAATTGTCTGACAACATTCTTAGTTTTCCTGTATTGTGCCTATTATTTTGTTATTTATTTTTCTTTCTTTTAGTATTCTTCATATATTTGTTCTATTTACTTCATCAAACGCTTTCCCTAAGCCGATAAAGCAAAGGGAGATCTCTCCGTCTTACTAATTACCTTTCTAATTATTTGTTGGATTATTTAATTTGCGTCTGTTACTCTATTTTTCCTGGCTCCATATTGTGAGTCCTGTAAAGTCCCTTCCAGTTTATTTCGTAATTTTATTTTTAGGATTTTTGCATATATTTTTTAACTGTGCTTAACAGCGTAATTACCCTGTAATTATCACAGTCCTTTACATCGCCTATTTTATGAATTGGGTTTATTAAATATATTTGTAGTTTTCTGGTGCCTTTCCTGCACTTTTGTAGTTATATTAACTTTTTGCAGTTGGTTTTCTATATTCATACTGTTAGTATCTTTTTCTTTTCTTCTTTCCTGTAAGTTCTCTCCTCTACATGTTATAACTGATCCTTCTAATAGTTCTTTAAGGTACTGTCTTTGTGTAAGTAAGAAACATGTTTTATTAGTTTTGCGTGTTTTCGTGTGAGTTAATACTTTGAAGACTCTTCAATTTTTATTAACCTGCGAAACACCACAAATGTCTTCACTTTTGCAGAACAAACAGACCTGTTTTTAATTTATGGTAAGGTACATAAAAATGCTGCTGCTGTTTGAAGATATCATAAAACATTTTTTACTAGAAGGACACCAAATCGTAAAACGTTTGAAGCCATTGCAAGAAGTTTTATGAAAACTGGCACGCTAAAAGATTTCTACGCACTGCTAACGCCGAGGAAAGGATACTTCATGTTGTTCAGTTATCTCTTAGTACTAGCACCAGAAGATTGGTTTGATGTTTCATGTACAAGCGCATGGAGAACATTGCGCGAGCTACAATTGTATTCACTTGTTACCAGAAGATTATAACAAGCGTACATATTTCTGTCATTGGTTAATTCGACAACGCACACGAGATCTTAACTTCCTGACCTGCCTGCTGTTTACTGAAAAATCTTGCATTACCAGAAATGGGATTACTAATTTTCAAAACACCCATACTTGAAACGAGAAAAGCCCTCATACGACTGCTACTACGCTTTACCAACATACATTTTTATTAAATGTCTGGTGTGGTCTTTTTGGTGATAAGAGCCCTTTATTTTTACTAACAAGGCTTTCAAAAATACCTTACTTTTATTTTCTTGCAGATGAATTTGCATGGCGGTCAAACGTTGCTAATGGATCTCAGAGATTGCTGCTGTTTATATAATATCAAAACTCTGAGAAATGTCCACTGATTCTTAACAAATAAGTCAAAAAGAGAAATTAAATTCATTTCTATCAACAAACCCTACTCTCACGCCCTAGAAGACTTTGGTTACTTGACTGCTGGGTGCATGACGTGCAATTGGTGTGCGTTATGTAACTGACGAGGGAGTGTAAAGGGTGAATTTCCGGCGTCCTTAAGTATTTGTCACCCATTAGCTAAGGGTAGAAGGCCCTAATACAAATCTTCCTGGTCTTTCAGGTTAGGGGTTGTACAATGAGTCTGTTTCCCATCTCAAAAAAAAACCTAAATTTACAAAAAAGCCTAAGACTAGCCTAGGAAATAAGGTCGGAGTAAATGGTAAACGACAAACGCATAGAAAGCAGATGATAATTTTTGGAATTATAAATACACAAGGTTGTAAAGGAAAATTAAATGAAGTAATTCACGAATTAAACAAACACTACTTTAAAATAATTACTTTAGTGGAAAAAAGGAAAGGTCATGGCATTGAAATAATTGGCGATTACCTACATATATTTTTTTTTTAATAGAACTTTTACCTGCTCAACAATATACATTGTTATACAAGGTATGTTTGACAATTAACACTTAACGAAGGGGAATAACAGAATGGTACCTAATAACCACTTGAAATAGCTGTGTTAATAGTCATTTGGATTTACCATTTGATCACATAGTTAATTGGGAATTAATTGCACTTAGACATCAAGACTATCACTTACGTATTTTGATCAAATAGTTATTTGGAGATTAGTCCGCACTTAGTCATCACCACTATCACTCAAGTATATATCTTGGGGTAACTTTCGTTTTAATCGTCTATGAATACTTCTTTGGCCTAGTTCATAGAAGGTGGCACCATTGCAGTTGGTAAGGTTGTCATGGAAGGTTTTAGTCAGTTTTGCAATATGTTCTTGAATTGTGAGCATGTTTAATTCGTGATGAAGTTGTTGATTTGTAATGAACCACGGGCGTTGACTGTTGTTCGAAGAATTTTATCTTGTAACGTCTGGATTCGGTTGAGAGTGGTTTTGGAAGTGTTAGCCCATATCACACATCCGTACAGAATCAATGGACGTATTAGAGAATTATACAAGAGCGTCATGCATTCGATTTTCATAGTGGACTTTTATTTATGATTGGGTAGAGCTGGATTAAACGCGTGTGGCCTTCGTTCAGCTTTTTTAATATATGGTATTTCCATGTGAGCCGAGTATCGAGATGGATACCCAGATATTTCACGGGCTCGTCTTTGGCATTCCATTGTATAGTATGTCCATTGATTGTAATTAACGTTGGATTTTTGATAATTCTAAGTGTGAATATTTTCGTAGTACACTTGGAATGATTAATTGATAGATTCCATTTCATGAACCATCTGCTTAGTGTATTGGCGAGAGTTTGTAAGTCGGCTATTGCTTGCTCTAAGTTTTGATTTCTGGTTAACACGACCGTGTCATCTGCGAACATTGCTAGGTTTGCATTGGGAACAGGAAAGTCATGCATGTAGATGTTGAATAAAATGGGACCTAGAATACCTTGGGAACCCCTGCATGTATACCTCTAGTAGTTGATAAGTTGCCTGTATCTTGATTGCATATGTACGATTTTCTAGGAACGAGAACAATATGGATTTTATGTACTCAGGTAGTTGAAGATGTACTATTTTATATTTTAAACCATCGGTCCACACTCGATCGAATGCTTGAGCTATGTCTAAAAACAAGGCAGTAACGTATTGTTTGCTTTCAAATCCTCGTTCGATTGTTTCGATCATGCGCTGTAGTTGATGGCAGGTGGAGTATTCCAAAAGACCAACGTGCAAAAAGGGGATTATCCATACTGATAGATAAAACGCTAAAAAAGAGACTAATAGATTGAAAAACTATAGACGAAAAGATAATGGGAGTTAATTTAAACATGTTACAGGACAAACTCACCATATTTGGAATTTATGGAATATCACATGACACATCAATGAAAAGGACTAGTTCATTAAAGAAGTTAGTCAAGAATTAACAAAAGTAGAAGTAATAGAGAAGTCATAATATTGGGCGATCTGAATGGAAGAGAAGAACAGAAAAAATGAGAAATAATAATACAATAGGACCATTCGGAGAGGATACATTCAACGACAATACAGAAAGACTTATAGAGCTGTGCCAGCAACAATTGAAAATCATGAACGGATATTTTAAGCACAAAGAAATACATAAATACTATGGGTGGTACATCGGGCACGCCGGATTTAAGTTTTCTACCATTTTTTTATATCTAAGTTGGCAACCCTAATGTACAACATTTGCTATTTACAGTCGTTTGGGTTATTAAAAATGGATCGCTCTACAAAAGAACAACGTATTGTTATTGTTAAAACAAATTTGCTGAAGGTTTTGCGGAGGTTGTTCGAAAAGTGCGTGAAATTCTTGGTATTTACAATTCATTTAGTGCGTGTATCGTTCGAGGATTAATTCAAAAATTTAGGGCAGCTGATTCGGTTACGGACAAACAAGCTCTACCGCATCCTCGTCCTATGGGGCCGCCAAAAATACTGCAGTTATCAATAAGGATATCGATGAGAATCCAGGAACATCAACACGTCAACGTTTTAACAATTGAATATTAGCAGAACCGGTTTGCAAGGAATTTTCAGCAAAGATCTTCACCTCCATTATTACAAGGTTTAACTAATCTCAATATTATTTGCAACGAAGACGTTTGCTAATTGGGTGATAAACAACCCAACAGTTAATGATATATATTTTTTAAACCATGGTTTTGTTAATAAGCAGAATTGTCGGATTTGGGCCAATGAAAATTCTCGTGATATTCATGAAAAACCGATACATTTACAAAGAGCCACTGTTTGGTGCGAATTATGGGCTGGAGGTGTAATTGAATCTTTTTTTTTAAAGAATTTGGCTAAACATTAATTGTAAATGGAGTACGATATTGTAACATGATATCGAACTTTTTGTAAAATCAATGGAAAACATGGAAGACGACATTGGAAGAAATGTAGTTTTAACAGAAACCATTAATTTGTTAAGACAATGTTTCCTTGGTTGAGTGATTTCCAGAAATTCTGACGTTAATTGGCCGCCCAGATCTTGCGACCTGACGTCATGCTATTGGGATTTTGTAAAATCTAAGGTTTATGCTAAGAAACCACAAACAATTTCAGAACTGAAAACAGAAATCCAACGCTGAAATTGAGCCAACTGACTTAAAAAAGTAAATTTGATCAAAAGGGTTGAGGTATGCCAGCACAGCCGTGGCAGCCATTTGGCCGACAGTGTATTTCGTAATTATTCTCAACATTTCTACTTTATAAATCAATAAAAATTGGCCATCAAATAATAATTTACTGTTTTATTTTAAAATTAAATCCGGCGTATCCGATGTGACGCAATCGTCAAACAGAATACTCCACTGAAAATAAATGTTAGAGTAAGAGAGGAATATATAATATATCGGACTACCATCTACTGAAAGCGAACATATTTTTTTCAATTCAACACAAAAGTAAGCAAAAAATACACGGCACATGATATCAAACTTCAGACATTAAAGAAGAAGCTTATAACAAAGATAGTTTACATCACGACAGTATTAAGTATTTATTTAAAAATAGATTAAACAGTTACCTTTAAAGAACTGATAAATAACAGCAAGTGAGATATATGAAAATGTAGTACATAGCATTAAGAAAGCCGCAAAGGAAAATTTAGGTATTAAAGAGAAATCAAAAAGCGAAAAGTATTGGTGGAGTTCAGAAATTGCAGAAGTGGTTATCATCATCATCATCATCATCATCATCAGCCTCTTATTATCCACTGTTGAATAAAGGCCTCTTCAAGTTTGTTCCATGCGTCTCTGTCTCTTGCGGTTTGAATCCAGTTTTTACCCGCCGTTTGTTTGATGTCATCCGTCCATCTTTTCTGTGGTCTTCCCCTGCTCCGCGTTGTAAGTCTTAGTCTCCATTGGATTATCTTTGTGTCCCATCGGTTTGGCTCCTGCCGTGCCACGTGTCCAGCCCATTTCCATTTCATTTTTAGTATTCTTGAGATTATATCCGTCACCTTGGTTCTCCTTCTGATCTCTTCGTGATTGATTCTTTCTCTGAGACTGACGCCGATCATAGCTCTCCATAGCCCTTTGAGTAGTTCTAAGTCTTACCATACTTTTCTCGTCAATGTCATTGTCTCCAGGCCATATGTTGCAACTGGAAGCACACAGGTGTCGTAAACCTTTCTCTTCAGGTTAGTTGGTATATCGGTGTTTTTCATTATATGACTGAGTTTTCCAAAGCCCAACTCTGGCTTCTCCGGCGTGAGATTTCTGCGGTCTGATTTTCTTTCCCGATCCTGAATTTGTGCCCCAAGTATATGTATTCCTTGACTACCTCAAGATTGTTGTTGCCTACGTTGATACTCTCTTCGACTGGGCCCATTATTTTCGTTTTTTGGACATTCATTTTCAGGCCTACGTGTTCTGATGTTTTGAGGAGCTCATTTAGCATGTCTTTGAGTTGTTCTAGGTCATCGCTAATTAGGACAAGATCGTCCGCAAATCGAAGATTGCTTAGGTATGTTCCATCTACATTTAGTCCCTTTCGCTTCCATTCAAGGTTTTTGAATATATCCTCCAAGACGAGAGTTAACAGTTTTGGCGAAATAGTATCGCCCTGGCGCACGCCTCTCTTGACTTTATTTTGATTGGTTGTTAGTTCATCATTAATTTTTACTTTTATGGTGGAATGTTCGTATATATATTTCAGTAGGTCTGAATACCTTGTGTCTATTCGGGCGTTGTCCAGTGATTTTAAGATTGCCGGAATTTCAATGGAATCAAATGCCTTATGGAAGTCTATAAATGCAAGATAGATGGGCATGTTGTATTCTGTGGTTTTTTCGATGAGGGATCTGAGCGTTTGTAGGTGATTATTAGTGCCATAGTTTCTTCGGAAGCCCGCCTGGTCTACCGGCTGGTAAAAATCCAATTTAGTTGTTAGGCGGTTTGTAACGATCTTGGTCAGCAGTTTGTAGAGATGTGATAAGAGGCTAATGGGGCGGTAGTTCTCCAAGTCTCCGCTATCGCCCTTCTTAAATAGTAAGATGATTTCCGCACATTGCCAAGCAGTTGGAATCTTCGTTTCATAGAGACATTTGTTTAACAGAGTGCGGACTGATTGTAGTAAAGGCTCGCCGCCCATTTTCAGCATTTCGATGGTAATGCGGTCTTCCCCTGGTGATTTCCCATTTTTCATTTGCCGCAAGGCTGCTTTGAGTTCCCCGTTGTTAATTTCGGGAATTTCTTCAGATTCTACATTCATAATATGTTGTTGGTATTCTTCTTGTGAATAAGTGTTGTATAAGGGTTTGTAGAAGTTTTCGACGGACTCGATTATATCTTGTTTATTTCTCACCACTGTTCCTTCGGAGTTTTTCATTTTATATATTTTCGCTCTTCCTCTGGCCATTTTCGATCTCAGGACTTTCATGTTTGCATTATCTTCAATCACTGATTGAATCATTTTTGTATTGTATGCTCTTAGGTCTTTACATATATGTTTGTTTATGTTCTTATTAGTTGCTTATATTCTTCAGTTTCTCGATTTAACTCCTTTCTGTGTTCTATCATTTGCAGTGTTTCTTCTTTGAGTTTATTTGTTTTTTGTCTTTTTTGTGTGCATATCTTTTTTGCCGCTGTTTTAACAGTAGATGTGATTGTTTTTGTTAATTCATTTATTTCTAAATTGTTTAGTTCTTGGGTGGGCGGCAATTTGTATTTGATAAGCTCTGCATATTCATGTTGATGTTTGTCTAGATATTGTGTTGTAGGAAATAGGCATAGTTTTTGAATTAGTTTTTTCCTTTCGACTTTGATATCGATTTTAAGGGTTCCCCTCACCATCCTGTGATCACTTCCCGTGTCAAACTTGTTCAGAACGGAAACATCGGTGCAGATATCTCTACGGTTTGATAGTATATAATCGATCTCATTTTTCGTATGTCCATCAGCGCTTATCCAGTTTCTTTGGGGTGGTTTTTTGTAAAATGTATTGAGACAGAATAATAATAAAGTTTAGGAGCATCTCTCCCCTTTCATTTCTGGATCTCAGTCCGTATTTTCCGATGTTTTGAAGATTGTCATCCTCATTTTTCCCTACTTTAGAGTTGAAATCACCCAATACTATTACATATTGGGTTTTTTCGTGGTGGATTGCACTTGTAATGGTTAATGAGAAAAATAATATATTAGAAATGGTTAAATACAAAGAGCAAAGAAGATTATAACGAAACAAAGAAAAGAAACGAGAAACAAGATCAAAAATCGTAGATAGAAAGAGAGAAACATGGGAAAATAAATGTAGAGAGGTGGATACCTATATAGGAGGAAAGAAATTTAGCGAATTGTGGTATAAATAGAGTTAAAGCTACCGAGAAAATCAGTAGCTTATCACAAGTAATACAGACACAAGAATGGTTCAGTATTATAGAAGTTTGTTAACAAAACATAGGCTTGAATACCTAGAACCAAATCAAATTGATATACAAATAGAAGGTAATTTTTTTTTACAGATAAAACATTGATTAAAAATGGAATAGAATAACTCCAAAACGGAAAGTCCCCGGGGCCAGGAGGAATCAACGCAGTTATTAAAAAATAGAACGGAAAATTTATACGATCCTCTGGCATCTATATTTATAAAATGTATAAACGTACTTGAAGAGTGGGAAACAGCTTATATTGTATCGATTCACAAAAAGAAAATTAGATTGCAAAAACTACAGAAGGATATCAGTAACGAACACGATAAGTAGGATATATCGCAGGAGAATTAGACATGATAGAAGAAGAATATAAGAACAACGAGGAAAAGGAGCAATGCGGTTTCCAAGCTGGTTAAAACAAATTATAGAAAAAAGTTTAATAGAAATATAGCAACACACTTAATCTTTGTTGATTTACAGAACGCATACGATAATATTCCCATTATTAAACTATGGGAACTACTTCAACATACAAATATTAACTAAACACTCATAAGAGCTGTCTAAAATTTATATCAAAATATGGAATATCTTGTCAAGATAGGACGTAAAATATCAGAGTCGTTCATAGTGAACACAGGATCATGTCAAGAATGCTGCATTTCTCCAAACACTTTTCAAAATATACGTTGCAAAAACGCCATGGAAAAAAATTTAAAGGAATGGGCATCCAAAATGATGACGATACATGTTTATACACCCTTCACTTTGCAGATGATCAAGTGATATGTGCAAAGGATAAAAAAGATTTATAATACATGATACGCAAACTGAAGAACAAATATGAAAAATGGAGTTTACAAATAAACATCAAACAAGCACACTATTTATTGTATTGGTGAAAAAACAACTGATTTAATTCTAGAAAACAATGAAACAATAAAAAAATATAAAAGCTACAAGTACTTAGGTATAAATTTCAATAAAGAGGGAATAGATGGCAGCAAATTAATATCTAGGATAAACAAATCAAGAAAAACAATTAAATTACTAAACGGAATATTATGGAGCACAGAAATAAGAAAACAAAGAAATATAAAATTATATGACAGCCTAGTAAAGAGCATGTCAATGTGTGCATCATAAATATGGTGATTGAAGGAAAAAGAAGTAGAAGTTACAGAAACAGACGCCATAAGACGAGCAGCTAGGACATCAAAAATTGAACGAATCAGAAATGACGAACTAAAAGATCAGATGGACATAACAAAATCATTTACAGACAGTATCGAGGAAAGCCAACTGATCTGATATGGTCATCTACAGAGGATGGATGAGGAGACTGCTAAATAAAGCAATTAGATGGATACTGACGAAATACCGTAAAAGGGAAAAATCGAAAAAGTTGTGGATTGGTGGAATAAGAAAATCTATGAGTAGTAGAGGAGTAAATGAAGAAGACTGCTACAACCAAAATGAATGGCGATTAGGCATCGGACAACCGAATACATCTTTATATATATAATTCTTCTGTACGTGTGTATGTCACTGAACTCCTAAACGGCTAGACCGATTTTGATGAAATTTTTGTGTGTTTTTGAGTGGGTCTTTAAATTTACAATTGGATCCGGTAGCTAGCGCTGCGATCGGGTAAAAACATACTATTTTTGAAAAACAGCGCCATTCCTTTCTTTCTTTTCCATCTAACCAGACTATATATATATATATATATATATATATATATATATATATATATATATATATATATATATCCATATCCGTATGCGATTCTAGAAGACATTTTGATTGCCAATAGGCAGGCGATGTGGTTTATGGATGACGGTACCCCTGCCAACCTTCCTCACATTGCCACTGATTATTTAACACAGCATATGGTAACCGATGGATCGGTCAAAACAGATATGTTAAATGGTCACAACGATCTTCTAACTCGTTAGATTATTTTGTTTGGTCTGGATGAAGTCTATGATTTATCTTAGCTAAGAAATGGCATCGTAAAGGCTACAGCAATTATTAAAGATCGTCCTGATCTTATAAGACTTACCAGAGAAGCATGGATTTGTCGTGCTGAAAGCTGCATGCAAGAAAACAGAGAGCACTTTGAACACACATTTTTATTGTCAAATAAATCTTTCTTACTTTCAATATCTCGACAATAAAATATTTTGAAATATATGTTTAAATGATGCGCAGGACTAGCAATCTGCCATCTTTTACCATTGTAAATTGAAACTCCAATGGCGCCATACGCTCCACTAGGAGTTACATAAAATGAATGAATGAATGGATATGTTTAAATGAACATGTTTGTTTAGTTCGTACTGGAGAACACACCTAAAATAGTCCCGTGCAATTCCGAAATATATACAGGGTCTGTATTTTAAGTAATGAGAATAAATCCACAAAACAAAATTTATTACAGATATCACTATAAAACTTTAGTAGTCTTCAAAGTATGCTCTTGGGCGTCAAGACACTTTTGCAGGTGGGTTTTTCCCGCTTCGCACGCTCCCTCAAGTCAGCAACTGAAACATCCTTCAGAGCACGCGTGCAAGCCGCTTTGACAGCATCCAAGGTTCCGTGGTGGCGTCCTTTGAGGGCGGTTTTCACTCTGGGAAAGAGGAAAAAGTCTGCAGGGGCAACGTCGGGGCTGTAGGGAGGCTGAGGAATCGTTGTGATGCCATTTTTTGTCAGGTACTCTGTAACCACGAAGCACTCGGTTGTTTCGTCTCTTCAACCTTTTTTATACTTTCACGTAGAAGACACCATTGAGTGTCAGCATTGCTTTGATTCTGGACTTGGACATGCGAGCTTTTTTGGTCGAGGCGATTGTGGAGTGTGCCATTCGGTGCTCTGCCGTTTTGTTTCGGGGTCGTATTCAAAGATCCAACTTTCATCTCCGGTAATGACATTGTCAAAAAACTGAGGGTTTTCTTCAATGCGTTTCAAAAGATCTTTCGAAACGGCCTCGCGGTTTTGCATTTGCTCGTTCGTCAAAACTTTCGGGACGAGCTTGGCGCAAATCTTCCTCATCTCAAGATCCTCGACGATGATTTTGTGAATAACCATTTTATCGATTCCTAGCTTATCCGCGATAAAACGAATACTTAAACGCCGGTCCGAGTTCAGCAAATCTCGCACGCGTTGTTCGTTGTCTCCAGTTCTTGAGGTTGACGGGCGACCTATGCGGGGTTCTTCCTCCACGCTCTCCCGGCTTTCTTTGAACATTTTGCGCCGCCTAAAAACTTGAGCTTGTGATAAGCTTTCACTGTCGTACGCTTGCCGAATAATTTCCAGCGTTGATGCACCAGATTTTCCAAGGCGAGCACAAAATTTGATTGCGTAACGCTGTTCAATGCTTTGCACATGGAGCGTATTCAAGATCAAACCGTCCTTTACCGGACAACCGGTCTCAACGAGCTCTGGCGTATATTCGCATCAGGACAAAAATATTCTAATTACTTAAAATACTGACCCTGCATATAGTAGGTTGTAAATAATCAGTTTGCTCATATAAAAAATTATTTTTTAATTTTTGATATCTTTAGTCGATTATTGTTTAAATTTTTTATTTTGATTTACTAAAATAAATAAAAACAAATGAATATTAACATAATAAACGGATTATAAAAAATTAACAAGACGAGATGGAAACGTAATGGAATAAATCGAGGAAACATAACTGAATTTGTAGTTTTTTTACAGCCAGTAAAAGACAATAAATTGCTTAAAAGAATATAAGAAGCTAAAGCAATAGCAAAGTCATATAGATAGAGAATCATGGGCAGCGAAAATATTACAGAGTATGGAAAATTCAAAAACATTAGACAGAAAACACGAAAATATTTGCGGACATACATTAGTAATTTTCATAACATCGTCATACATGCAAGAGCAAGCGATCATATTGTGTTAAAATTATCAACAAATAAATTAAGAAAGTAAGTGTGTGTGTGTCATATTGTACGATATATTTAAGTAAAATAATTACCATTTCCCGATTATGTAGTACCTAAACTTTAATTTATTTAAATTGTACACTAGAAGCTGTGGGATAAAGTGCTCTTAGAGCTGTAGCAAATGTTTTTGCGCAAATTCAACAAATTCCAACTTTAAAATTGAATAACTTCAGCGAGGGTATCTATTAGTGAAACTGTGATCATTAGTCGATTCCTCTGCCGCTCCTAATTGCACCTGACATTATCGACCCAGTCGGAGGGAATTTAATGCGTTTAAGTATTCGAGTCGGCAAAGCCCTAAAGTAACCCCTTTCCATTTCCGCCGCCACTTTTAACGCGCTGAGGCTTGCAGCTGCGAGGGATTAGAAATGCACACAACTCTCTCAACTCGCCGTGTCAAAATTAGCGCCGGCCAGAATTTAGCTGTTGTTCAATTATCGGCGACGGTGCGCTGTTTACTATCTAACGGCCTAATTGGCAGCCAATTCTCCCAAATTACCAACTGATTGGAATAACCGACGGTACATACGGCAACAAACCGACAGCGTCAAAGGCAATGATAGCAAACACTCTAATCATTTTTACGCCAATTAAATGCAGCTGAACGTTCGTTTTGGCAGCTTTTTGCGGCGACCGTGCAGGCTTATGGTTCATGGCATTTAGCACGCCTTTTGAGCCCACGTTTATCAATATCATCAAAATATAAGGCGAATTATTTTTTCAAAAAGCCGTTGCTCCAAGTTGGAACGTAGGCACGTTGCATTACAGCTACGTGAATTATAGTTGCCGCTTCTCGTGTATGTGAATTTTGTCTAATAATTTATCAATTTGTATGCTAAACAGTAAACTGGGGTAGTAGACTAGGTTAATATGGATCAGTGAACACTTCAGCTTCAGCTGCATGTGAGATGTACGTACTGCTCAATAATCCTTTAAGTAGCATCCCCATTTGGCGCCTCTAATATGCAAACGCCTATATTACAATATGTTTTTGGATTTAATTAGTTTGTTGTTGTTTAACAGTGTTATATAACTTACTTTGGCTGATGGATTTCTGTTTTATCTTACCCTGTTTTTAACTAAAGGTGCAAGTGGCAAAAATGTATCTTAAGCAGAAGTAAAACACACTGATCAAACAATTTAAAATGGGGGTGTCATTAAAAATTTCTCGACGAGCTGAAATGGGAGTGTGGATCTACCAATTTATCCATGATTATTCTAGATCAATATCATTCTAGAATCGTTTGTCAAAAATGAGAAATAATAAGAAATGTGTAAGAAACGTTAATTAATATAATTAAAACGGCTAAAGCTTTTTTATATCAAAAAAGCACACGGCACGATGTTTGACAATGACATGAAAATATGAATTTGAGGCTTGTCTTGTAAAACGCACTCAAGTGATTTATAAGTTCATTGTTAATTTCCTGGATTTCAACCCTTTAATGTGTGTAACCGAGGCACTCCTGTCCCTACTTTGAAAGAAAATGATGTTGGTTCATTTTTGTAATAAAGGGTGATGATGACAATTTACCAACGTATCCTATTTTTGAGGTGATATTAAAATTGTCAGTTTTTCTTAACTGCCTTGTACTAATCAAGATGTCAAAGCGTACTAAAATAGAAATAAAAATTAGTTAATTATTATACAGCAATAGATTTAGAATGCTGTGTTTTAATAAATCAACATTTTAAAAATTTTCAAATAATCTACAGTTACAATTCTACTAAATATACCTCAAAAAATGCAAAAGGCTATACAGTTCTTTTGAAGAACTTTTACTCTAAATTATGTTGAAAATTGTGGCCAAATTATATTAGACCAATTTAATAATAAAGCCCCATTTCACGCTACAAGCTGCTAAAGATAAACTACATACACTAATAAAAAAAAAATTTAAATATGTTTTTAATTCTGTGGAACCTGGTTAAAACCCCTCATTTTTTCGTATTTATAATCTACTATACGTTTGAACAGAAAGTAAACAAAGACAGCTCACATGAAATCTGGCGTGGTTGAGCTCTGAGCGTTTGGTTGCCTAGTTTCGGAATTGCTTTGCATATCTTACTTTCGTAAGGTCACCGCATCGACTTATTCCACTGTTATAATTTGTAAATAAATAAAATGATCTACGTTCCCGCCTTGGTGGTAAAAATTTTTTTCCTGTATTTTCTTAAATTTTAGATTGCGTAACATCATTACTAAATTATCATGACTATCTGTATCAGCCCCTGGATAACTTTTACAGTTTTTGATTTAATTTCGAAATCTTTGTTTTGCTACTGTATAGTGAATTTGATATCTTCTTATGTCACCTGATATCTTTCATGTATATCTTCTGCGTGAGTAATATTCAAAAGTTGTATTTGTTATCGCTAAATTATGATTAGCATAAAATTGAACAAAACGGCATCTCTCTATCTGTTCTTCAGAACCTTGTTCTGCAGTAGCCTTTTAATCCCCTATTATAATTATATTTTTATCACCTGTGACATACTTCATCATTTCTTCTGTTTATTTTTAGATGATGGTGTTGTTCTCTTTGAATTAGTTCCAAGCAGAAAAATCAACAAATGGTGACAAGAAGAAACATATAGTATAAAAATAAGATGGTCAAGCGGCATCGCCAGAAGACTAAAATAGAATAAAAAAATTAATAGAACTAATTAGGGGGACGGAAGATAGAAAAAGGGTTGAGGGAGAGGAAAAAGGATTATCTGCTATTTTGAAAGTAATTCTATAATTTTATATAGTTTTAATTTATTGGAGTAATTATAATTTTGAGGTGCCTTAACTCTCGTTAATTGCTTCCATTATACGTACAGTACCGGTCAAAAATATATAAACCTATAATATTTTTGACATAACTTTTTCTTTCTTGTATTTTCGGCTAAGATTTTCAGGGAATATTTTTTGAGGTATTTCACATGGCTTCCAAAAATAATTTTTTAAAAAAATAAAACAAACAAAACAACTCAAGTAGAAAACACCGGAATAACCCCGAATCACCGGGAATCAACTAAAAGTGAACGATAACATTCTAATACTTTATAACTCTTGGAATCAATGATGGCCTGTCACTTGCGAGGCATGGAGTCTAGAAGAGTACAGTTGAAGGAGAGGGAATGTTCTTTTATTCTTCCTTGAGCGGAACATACTTCTCATTGGCATTTCTGCCAGCCAGACAACACTCCAACTCTATCCAGAAGCCCTCGACAACGTACAGGTCGGGGGATTGGCTGAGCCAGTCGAGGAGAGTCAAATGACAGCGAGCGAACCAGTTCTAGACATGTTGCAAACGATGTTTGGAAGAATTTTTCTGTTAGAAAATGAAGCCTCTGCCTACGTATCATGCAGATAGCGATCCATAATGCTGTGGATTCTCTTGAGGGGACCCGTGACAAGGCCAGAGATATAACCCCAGACCATGACACTTCCGCCTCTTTGCTTCATCGTGGGAATCTGGTGCTTGAGATCGAAAAGGGTGCTTTGGGGACGACGAATATATTGAATTAATTAAATTAATAAATTAATTAAATATATTGAATTACGTTAGTTTAAAACAACATGCACTTGCTTTTGTCACTCCAGGGCATATTTTTTCCACTCTTTTCCCATCCAGTTCTTGTGTGCTTGTCCCACTCCATGCGCGCCTTCCTGTTCTTATTCGAAATCATCGGCTTGTTGGCTGGACGACGTTGATTAAGTCTAGCTTGCTGCAGACGATCTCTGATAGTACGAACAGATGGTTTCGGGTCTAGAGGGTCACACAATTGGCGAGAAGTATAGGCTGCCGTGAGGCGGGGGTTGTCGCGGGACATGCGGATGACGTTCCTGTCGAAAAGTCTTGAGGTAGTCTTGAAACGACGGGCCTTGTACTTCTTTACATCATATTGGATCCTTAAGCACTATGCTGCAAGCTCACAAAGAGTTTGACCTTTGGGAATGACTATTGGCAATCGCCTTCTGGACATCTGGGTATGTATTACTCGAGCCAGGCTCCTTACCCATACCTGATACAATTATTATTATTTAAAATATGCAAAAATATAAAACGGCACAAAATGCGAGTTCTTTAAAAGTCAATAAAATGGCGATTTTCATTAGGTACAGTGATTTGCACCCCATTATCAGTTGGCGGTTGAAAAGCCCAAAATTTTTATTTGCATAAATGGGAAACAAGTGTTAAAATATCAGAACTCTTTCAAAAACGTCGCCTTCAGAAACGTTTACATGTATATCTACATGTATTTCCACGTGTATTTTTACATAAAGAAATTGTCCTAAATTTAAACTTCATACACATGTAGTTTTAGTAACTTTTAGTGATTTCGAACACATAAATGAAATACTATGGTACTGGTTTATTCATTATGCTAACCTCTATTAATATCAATAGAAATATCGTGGTTTTTTGCAATTAATGCTTACCAACCGGGTAGCTGTAATTTATTTATTATTTCCTAGTTTTTATAAAGTAAAATATGACTGTGTATTACAGCCCAGATGCTTTTAATTTTACATGTCAAATAAAATTACAGGGTGTTTCAAAAAGAATCATCCGATTTAAAATATTTATTTAGGAAAATAATAGACACTTAAGATTAATTTTATATTACAGTGCTAATCTTGAAGTTTTTTTTACATACCAACGCATAGGTGACAAGTATTCCCCCCATACGGTAGCCAAATTTGACCCAAACTTTTGCGAGCATATTTGGATCCACTGCTGCCATGGCTGCTGTTATGCGGTTCACATAAACGCAGTCTTTTATAAACCCCCACAAGAAAAAATCACACATAGTGAGGTCCGGCGGCCTTGGAGGTCAGTGTGTAAAACTGAATCGTTCGGCACCATACGGCCGATCCATCGGTGTGGAATTTGATTATTCAAAAATTCTCGAACTTCCAAATTTTATCGTGGTGGAGTCTCTCTTATGCTGTACAATTAGATGTGGCTGCTCTGTAACCATATATTCTAAATATTATGGAGGTTTACCTTACCACTTAAATGAAAAGTAGCCTCGCCAGAAAACACTAGGTGTGTTACAAAATTGTCATTTTCGGCCACAATGTCAAGAATGAATTCATACAACTCCACACGTCTTTGTTTGTCACCTGCATAAAGAGCCTGTACGGTTTCATAATCGAACGTCGCCACAAAACACGGCAGACAAACTGAGAAAATGTTTAGTTTTCTACCGGAACGCCGAGTGGATTTTTGAGGGCTACGTGTCAAACTCATCCGGATGCGCTTTACATCTTTGTCTGATACACGGGGACAACCACTGGATTTCCCTTTATACAGATAACCCGTGTATTGGAATTGTCTATACCATCGCCTAACGTTCTGAGCGGTAGAAGGTTCAACACTATATTGTCGCCGAAATTCACGAACAGTTATTGCGGACTCGCATTTTCCAAAGCGAAGTAATTTCTGTTGTCCATTCGTCATCTTAATAAACACTGAAGTAGCAGGTAAACGAAGCGCGCTGGTGCTTTCTATCGACAACCACGTGAGACTCGAGAGTTTCCTCTTTCTAACATTACATTGTTCGATAAAAACAGATTAAAAACTGAATAGTTATGATTTTTTTTAAATCTAATGATTCTGTTTGAAACACTGTTTTTCTACATGTATTTTATAATAATGTATTACTGTTTTAAAGTATAAGTATTTGTAATAAACTTTCTTCGATTAACAAAAAATAACTAAACATATTTTCCACAGAATTTTTTTATTTTTAGATTCTTTGCATTTTTGTGCAAATTAATTTTTAATAATTACCATTTTGCTAAACAATGCAACAAAAATTCGTAATTATTACTTTATTTTTAAAATAAATTATAACACCATGTTGACTAAATGTCGTACAAAAGTGAATAAACAAATAAAAAACGGAAATAAACCATTTAAATTTTGATAAGATTCTTACTTTTATTTTTGTTTGCCTACAGTGTATAGCCGTTAGTTCTTCCTGCCTGTATGATTTGTTTTCATAACGGCAATTTTATTCAAGTGGTTCTGCGACATATGCATTAAACAGCAAAACAGACTCTACCCATTCGTTCCGGCCCGATTTCAGTAACCGGCTTTCGTGTAGCCAAAGTCAAGCTTAATATATTTTCGAGAAAGTTTAAATATTTTTTCATCCCCTTTATTGCACTCGTCTGCAATAAATAGGTCGCTTTCGAGTTTTTCCTTGTACTCACAACGAAGAACGCTATGATTGATGATGCCGGAGTTACCCACATTGTGAAAATTCTATTTCTTAACGGTTGACCTCGGAGGCAAGCCCATCACTGTGCACAATTTTATTACCGGAAAGGTTCGAAAATATGTTTGGAAGATGCTTCCGCTTCTAGGAGAATTTTAAGTATCCTGAAAGCAGCTTTGGCAAGTCAAATTTAGAACGTTTTTATATTAAAGCTGTTATTTTTGCATCGATTTCTTGACTCTTGCTTAAAATAAGTATACGAATTTTATTTATTTCTGAAGGCACATTTAACCCGCTAGACTTAACTGATTTGGACAGCACTTTATAGCAAGCCCGGCGCGGCATTTGTGTGTTTGACAAAGTTTTACAAATTGTATTTCCACAAAAAGACGCTTGCTTTGATGGCCACTTTATAGGGTTCAAACAAGTTGTTCCTGAAGGTTAACAAAGGGAGCTTTCGATCAATCGATTGGGTGGCTGATGCCGACGAAATTTTATGATTTCTTTGTTCGTTGTAGTGGAATATTTCGGTTGATTTATGTAATAGGTTCTGAATGTTAAATTTACCGTCATTATTTTTTTATGTCGCTGTATTTCATTATGTTTACTGCATTTAGACTTTTAAAGCGATGAAATCTCATTTCCGTGTATATTGTTATTGTTAATGCGGGCGTAAAATTAGAGCCAAAGCATAAACATATTTGTACATTATACTTTTATTGTAATTCAGGTATATTAATAATTTGGTGTAATATTTCACTAATATAAAAAAATGTGATTTTAATAAATATTTACAGTATTATTTGCTACATTCATGTATTTAGATTAAAATGAATTTGTTCTTATTACATTTATCTATATACATGGTGATTAGAATTTGAGGAACTAGCATTTTTTTAAAAATATAAGTTAGATTGCTCAAAAATAATGCACCTGATATTTTATATGTTGATCTATGTTTTAATTTGCTATTCAAACATTATATTTCTTTATTATTTCAATTTTGCTAGATAGACAGCGGGCTTAAAATAACTTTATCGTATTTTTAACTATTAGAAAGGATAAATAAAAGTAAAGAGGTTATTAATGTTTTAATTTACATTTTACAAATTGGTTTTAAATATATAACTGTAAAGATTTTAAATATTCGCACATTTAAATTTATATTTAAAACTTAATGAAGGGTACGTTGTTTAATTTTTGTTTAGTATAATCTTTTTATAATAATGCAATGTCTCTGATGACAACAAAAATTGTTACATTAGTTTTGTAATAATAATAGATTTAGTCTAATAAATATGTCATCCTAATTGTTTTGAAAAAAAGAACTTGGAAAGCTAATACAAGTAGTAAAACTGTAATGAGCACATTTTCACTACTTATTTTATAAATACCTGGAAAAGCAAACTAAAGAATGCTTAGATATTTTGGACCAAATAAATCTGGCTTTCAATATGTATTTTTTTGTAAACATTATTCCAAAAACCAATTTTACAAAAGTAAAATGCATTGAAGTTTGGTTCGAAACTTCAAAGTGAAGGCATATTGTTACTTAAAAATTGCGCATATCTCTTTAATTTTGCACATATATAATGATAAAGTGACAAATAACTTAGTAAAGCTAGTGATAAAATAAAGTAAAGTGTAAAATAGCGAAGCTGAGCAAAATTTAACAATTGTAGAAAGTCAAAGAACTCAATAAACCAAGCACGCTAGGATCACACTATGGCAGTGATTAATTGTCACCGAGGAGAATATTAGGGAAAGAGAGAGAATAAAGTAAAATAATTTTGAAGACCAAAACAATAGTAAGGTCGCCATTTGAAAGAAGATAACAAGGAGAATCTAAAAACTATAATGATGTAAAGAAATTAGAAATGATTAGTGATATTATAAAAAGAAAATTAAGCTTTTAAAAGAAAAAAAAAACAAAAATTGATAAAAAGATTGGATTGAAAGGCTGGAAACAGGGAAAAGGGAAATGAAGAATAACATAGTAATAAAGGATTTTTCGTAACAATCTAATCAAAGCAGGAGTAGAAGAATTGTTCAATGGAGAACTAAGAGTGAATTGAAGATGACCTAACAAAAGAAGAAGGAAAGATCAAAGTCAATTTAAAAAAAATAGCAAAAATGCAGAGAAAATTAAAAAGAAGTAAAAATGGATTATAAAAGAATTTATGTAAACTAGGAAAGATGGGACTGATGCATGTAATTTATCTAATTAAAATAAAAAAATAAAGAATTAAAAAACATTACTCATAGTTTTCTTGGAGAGTAGGCAGCTATAATTAAGTTATAATTAAATTTTAACTTGCAAAAACCAAATTTTTATGTGACTTTGTTCTATACAAATACCTGTTGAATTACGATTAAAACATCATCAGAAATCCCCAGCCACTACTTTGAAAAAAAAACCAAATTTTTCATTACTACTTGAAATCCACCATCTCATACTAAAGAGCTCGCATGCCTAGCTAAAAATTTTCTAAAATTCCAAAATTAGATGGATTCTCAAACATTCAAGGGAACGTTCCTTTACGCCCTATAGTTAGTTCGTTTGGTTGTTTCATCCACAGTTTTTCAACCTCTTACAGAGCAAGACTCATTCTACGACAGAAACTCCTACAATGTCCTAGAAATACTCGAAATTTTATTGTAGGCAAAGATAATATTACATATTTACTGTTATACCAGCGGTATTTCTAAGGGTTCTTCACTTTCACCTGCCATAACAGTTTTTTTATGGCAGATTTTAAAACAAAGGCGTAATTTCATCAAAAATCTACCACAGAAAGGTAAATTTATTTCAATTGTCGGCTCACGTGTCAAATACCTAAACAATTGTCAAAGTGAAACATTATTTTATTATTCCTGTGAGTGTGTCTAACAGACCTATTCAAAAAATCTTTATAATTAAACATTGAGAATAATAGTAAAGTACCTCATAAAGTTTACCTTAAAGTTAGATATATATAACCACAAAACATTTGTCCAATCTTCGTGTATTAAATATTGGTGCAGTAGAGCGCACTGTATACGAGGTTTTTGTTGTTATTTTACGGCTCTGGTGCTGAGTCGGTTAATTTCTGCGGGAATCGTGACGGGAAGCTTGAAAGATGTTTCTTTTCAAATTTTTCAAAATAATTTTTAGTCTTAGTGATTAGAAGTTTCTGCTTTTGTCCTGTTTTTTCGACTTTCGTGTGACTTGGTGCCCCTATCATTTTATAGTGCTTTGAGCAGACGAATGAGGTAATTTGTGATTTTAAGTTGTTCATATAAAAAGTACATCCGTAAACGTTCCTGCACAATAACTTTTATTCTTTTAGGTATTGTCACCATATAACAATTGACATTTCAAACTCCATTTACGTATTGGCAATAATAACAAGGAACGTAAGATAAGAAAACAAAACGTATGCGGTGGAAAGGTAAATAATTCTAACCGGGAAAAATTTAAGTACAAAATAAACATCAAACAAAATGTATGTATGTGAAAAGGTAGAACTGCTTAGTTACCTTCACACGATAATTCAGAAAAATCCGAAAACCGCAGATGAAATAGTGGCAAGATTTATGGCGGGGAATAAAAACGTATATGCGTTAAACTCTAACAAGTAAAGTGACGTCGCGATCAATCAAAGTGTGAATTTAAAAAGATGATGAATAAATGGAAAAGAATAACTAATTAAGAATTAATTTAGTAATACAAAGAATCATGCAGCATGGTGAAAGTGCAGAAAATAAGATAGATGAAATATTTAATGAGAATGACGGAGGGAAGCCTTTCTAGAAAGGTATTAACGAAGTGCCTAGCAAAAACCACGAGAAGGGGTATACTAAAAACAAGATGAAGGAATGAACAAGAAGAATATTCAAAGCATATTAAAGTAATAGAGTGGAAACCAAAACGCAGAAGAGATTATTCTTTCCTTTTACACTTGCCTACGATATAACAGTATTTACATCTATACAAACGTTGCCGAAGAATATCACCGGGCGTAGTCGTTAGAAACTTAGTAACATAACAATGTTTCAAATGAATTACCATATAGGGTCACTTGATATTACAGATTAATTTACATTAAGTTAAGAAATTTTATGGTACCCATTTAATGTTAGCTTTAAGAAATATGCAAGTTCCACCGGTTAAGACGCAAAACTTTTCAAAACACTCTCTAAGTTATGCTATTAGGTCCTGTAGCATTACCTGTAGTAATTAGTAGATGAGATTGTAATATAACTATTAAATAATACAAAAAATGTGAATAATAAAAGAATTTAAATAAGATTTGATAATTTTTTTTCAGAAGTGACAATAGCAAAATATAAGTGCTTCTGAAATATTGTATCAAATAGATGAAATAGTAAAATTCAAGGGCATTTATTAAATAAGATGGAAATAAATAAAATAAAATCTTTTAGAATTCATCTACATAGTTTATAGGTTTATAGATATGCGTCGGAATTTTATATTTTACAATTTCTAATGCTGCTTTGGAGACTCCTTCAATATTGCCAAGATAAATAAATTTTATATTTTTCTTCATGACGATGATCACGTAAATTTCTGCGCTTAATCGGATTTTTAATAAATTTATACTTAATACAGTTATAAAAAAATTTTGTTCCTAGGGAAATACTTAAATTCAACTAA
The DNA here is from genome assembly GCA_036346155.1 of Sinelater perroti. Lineage (NCBI taxonomy): Eukaryota > Metazoa > Arthropoda > Insecta > Coleoptera > Elateridae > Sinelater > Sinelater perroti. The sequence goes on from JARFIY010000276.1 coordinate 5,328,528, forward strand.
TAAGTTTTTACAATATCTTATGATTTTGCCTATTTCAAAACAAATTTCTCAAAAAATTGCCTATAAAGCTATAAATTTGCCTATAAAATTTCCAAATAAGAGCAGAAATGCAAAAGTAAAAATTAACAATAATGAAGTAGAAAATGTACAGAATACTATAACAAATTATGGTACAATAATAATGGTAGGGTTCTAACGCCCCGCGTGGGAGCATGGCCTGCGAATTGAGACGTTAAGGCTCTTTCTGTCCGATCGCCTTTAATACGGAGCGATGTGGCAAGCACCGCGCCTTAGACGACCCCCGTTTATTATTACTTCCTCGTTCGAGTGAACGCAGGTACTTAATTATTTATAGTGACTGAGTAGGCTACCCACCAGGCATCAGAGAGCACCGGGAGTTGAACCCGGGTCCTTCCGCACCGCAGCCTACGCCTCAACTACTAGACCACTCTGGCGATTATGGCACAATAACAACAGTTAAATTAAGAAAAAGAACTGGAAACCAAACAAATATGAAATAAGTGGCTTCACACTTGAAGAACTGAATTGAGTATTACAAGTATCTGAAAACCACAAAGTACTGAGACTCGAAGGAGTAAATACCCAGGTAATCAAATATGGAGGCCCACTACTAAAACAATACTGACGTACATATAGCAGAAACAGAGAGAAATGTATGTAGGACAAAATATTAAAAGAGTGTAACATAAAAATACCTTTCTTCAAAATAAAAGTAATGCACTTTCACGGAAGAACTTGTATAATTCAAAATCACATCTATCTAGGCTGCAAAATCTCTTATAATAAAGATTAAAAAGTAAAATAGCAATCTACTAGAAACAAAATTAAATCGGATACATAACTTTAATTCTAGAAAGTTATGGTTAATCCGTAATACCATGTGGTACTGAGGGTTGAGTTATAAGATAAAAGTAAAAGAGACAAATCCAAACAAAGAAGTGAAGTTCATTTGGAACATAAGAGAAGACAAAATGTGCTACGATTAAACTACAAAAACTTGAATACACACATTCTTTAACAGATAAAGTAACAATGTGGAGAGAAATGCATAAATTACATTGAAATAATGGATAAAGAAAGCACTACAGAACATGCGCTAAAGTATAAACCGTAGAAAAAAATGTAAGAAAACCCTTGAAAATATTTTGTTGAGAAAATTTTGTACCTCTATTAAGTAAAAATATGCGACCAAGAAACTTTTCGCGTAACAAATAAATTATTTTACAACTTGTGTAGCTTTCTAGGTTATCGTATTGTCAATAAAACTCACTTCATTCAATTTAGTGCAAAAAACAGTCTACGGAGACCAAAAATACCTCAAACTTTGCGAACTATTTTCGCAAAACTTTCCTTATACACATAAATAATACATGGTTGCAATTTGTTTTCGATGTTAAAGGTTATATCCTTCTATTCTTTTAAATCGAATTTTGTTTCACGAACAAAATGGTGAGTAATTTAAAATACTAACATTTATTGACAGAGCTTTTATTATTTTCATAATCCATATGAGTATATATTTTTAATTGCTGATTAAAGTTCACAGATTTCAAAGGACTATTCAGATTACGGCCTGTTATTTTTATATCTGACTATATAGTAACATGAGTGCTATATACGTTTGCATAGTCGATCGAAACCATTAAAGAGCAAGATAGTTTTATGAACCTACAACGGTTGTACTGGATGTCCCAAAAAAAGTTCCGATTTGATTGGCTCACTGAGAAACGCAACGAACTAGAGGCGTGCGGGGCGCATGTCAAATGGTGCGGCTAACGGGAATGTAGTCGCTAGGGAGCGTGATATGTGCGAGAATTTTACAGAAATAATTACTCGGCGATTATTGCAAGGATGAAGCAATAATAATAATGATTTACGCAACATAAATCAAGTGCCAAGTATTTCTCTATTCAGAAAGTGAGAGCATAAGTTCGAAGAAATTGGTGTAACTAAGGATACATCTAAGTAGAGACGACCAAGGTCAGTTAAAAACTAAAGAAAACGTAGAAAGCGTACGACAGCTCGTTCTTGAGACTCACGACTGATCTCTTCCTAAACAGGCAAGTGTTTTAAATGTGCTTAGATCATAATTACATCGTATTCTGTGCTCTATAAAATTCAGTTGGTGCAAGAATGAAAGTCCACTGATGCCAATCAATTAGTTAATTGTGTAACTAAGCGTTTAAATTCATTTAACAACAATTTGTTTTTGGATGAGCACATTTTGACCTTAATGATCACGTTAATAAGCAGAACTGCCGTTACTGGAGTGCTACGAACCCACAATGCAAGCATGAATATGTCACTAAATTTGACTGTATGAGCTGCAATGTCAGTGCAAGAAGTAAATCTGTGAAAATGAAGGGGGCCGCGTGTTAACGGTGGCTTTGGAGCATTTTGTAGAAATGCTGAACAATTTATTGGTACCTGAACTGCAAATTTTTTTGGTCTTTAAGAAAAAAACATGATTACAACAGGATGGAGCAACATCGCACACTTCTAACATGTCTCTGTAACGAGTTTGTGAACTTTTTCCCTTAATAGTAATTTCCAGAAGAGGTTATATAAACTACCCCCTATACAGTCATGGTTTGACCCTTATGAATTTTTTCTTGTGGGGATTTCTTAAATCAAGAGTATATAGCAGCAATCCGGGCTCTTTGGTTCAATTGAGAGAAAATATCCGTTAAGAAATGGCAACCATTATGGATAATACTATGTGTCGCGCAGTGCTCAGAAATTGTGATTGATTACAATTTCCTAAGTCTGTATTTTAACTACAAATAAATGTATCTTAATAGACTCCCGCTTGTTTTTTTATAACTACCTTAAGAAGAAATGTTTTTGGGACACCATGTATAAATTTTAATCTTATGCTTAATTTGTGATAACTAATTAGGTTTAGTACCACAGTTCATAGGCTATGCTAAATGACACAATTGACACTTTATTCTCTTTTGTAGCTATTACTGTTTTCTGGACACAATCAATTACAAAAAATAAAATATGACTTACTGGAAGTGTTTAATTATTACAGAACTCTAAAAATCATACTTTGTTGTTTGGTAAAAGAAAAATATAAACAATTAAAAGTTTTAACATTTTTAAGGTTTAGTAGGAGATCAATTTTATAATTAGAATTACAGAATAAATCAGATAAAGAAGTAGCACTTCTTTAAAAAGCATGGTTCAACTGGCCAGGTAGATAGTGCCCTGTAAGGAGCTCTGCTTAAGATTACAAGTAAAAACCGGTCAATTGCTCGGAAAACCGATGAGGTTCTTTGTAACTGCGGAATAGGCAAAAGCATCAATAGTGTTTGGACCAGAGACGGCGGTACAAGGTCCTTCAAACTGCGAGGTTGTACATTAGGTTTTAACACCCTCATATTTGTAAAACTTTATGTTTTAAGATGAGGATAAAAACCACTAAAAGGTATCTTCGGACGCTAATCCACATTTTACATATGAACCCCATAAGATACAAAGTTCTCAGTACTCATTTTCAAACTTCAACCACAACAAGTAAAAAAACGAAACAGTAAAATAAAAAAAATATTTTAAAGAGAGTGACGTAAAATTTTCAAGGCTTGACAAAAAGTAAGAAAGAACTTATAACAGAAATAGAAAAGATGAATTCCGATTTTGTAGTACTAACAGAAACTAAGAAAAAGTGGAGTGAAGAGTAAAAGAGCAGAAAGCAGAGTGTCAATATCAATTTAAAAGAGATGGAGAAATAAATACAGATGCTAAAAATTAAAATAAAATTATAAAGACAAGATATGATAATCATATTGGGCGTAAACAGCGATACACGAACAGATAAAATCGGATTAACAATAATCGGAGACTTAAGCAGCAAAGATGGAAAAAATAAAATGGTACAAAAGTGGAAAAGCATGAAGAAGTTATGAATGAAAATGGAAAGCTTGTGGAGAGAACATAAGTAGATGACAACAAGCGAGATCAGATCAAAATTATTAACTTAATAATTATTAGAAAATTAATTGCAAATAAATTATGTAAGGGTATATAGACAGCCAGGATGAGGATCAGATTGCCACAGGATAATAAGAATCTTTTATTACACACCGATAACAAGACAGAAATATGTAGGATGTGTAAAACAAGTATAAAAGTAGCATCACTTTAATAACATTACAAAATGGACAAAACACTACCTAGTTCTGTTACAAAAGAAAACAGTATATGACAAAACAAAAAAGAGAAAAAATCGAGAATGAGCTCCAGGAGGGAGAAATAAATAAATATTGACACCCATATAAAGAAAGACTAAGATCATGTTCTAAAATATGAACTGTGGAAACTCATGATGAGAATAAGAATTAGAAAAAAATAGAATAATATAGAGTATTATACAAAAACACAAGAACACATATTAAGCTAGGAAATAAGGTAGTAACCGAAATGGAAAAGTCCAAATGGTTGACACCAGGCTGCACATTCCTTTGACATTATGTAATATACACACAGAACAAGCATTAGAACGATGATATAGAAATATAGAGCAATAAGGATATCTATAAGAGACAAGACATTACATTCACTTATTTTCTTTACCAGCTAATTGTGACATAAAGTTAGGAGCATATGACACATATGCTGAGAAAGCTGAAGAGGAATATCACAAATGGGGACTTGCCACAAGCTTTAACAAAACGGCTTATAAGAGAAGAACCTGTAAATGGATATGAATGATAAAGTAATAAAAGGAAAGAGAGCAGCAAAAATACTTTATGGGCTCATTTGAAATCAAAAATTCATAAAACCAACAAAAAAGGATATTTAACACTAGTATGGACACTTCTGTGATAAAGAAAGATGGCCCAAAGCAAGTATAAACTAGTCATTTAGAGGAAGAAGAAGGAGTGAAGTGGAAAACATTTGTCTAAAGCATAATAAAAAGGAAATCACTAAATGAAAAAAAATTAGAAAGACAGGTAGAATTGAAAGTTGAGAGCGGCAAAGGAGAAGAAGAATTACAGTATATTTCCACAGAATATGATAAACAATAACAAAGTTTCTTGGGCGTGTAAGAAAAAATATAACTAGAGTTTTAGTTAGTGGTGCAAATGAGTTTTGGATGTGCGATGGCCCTTGTTCTGTAAAAGGCTGAAACATTTTGGTTACGTATTTGCCTAAGTTGGGTTTAGGAGAACTAAAAGCACGGAAAATGGGCCACAAGAAAGTAGCCACCTTGTGAGTTTTTGGAAAATAATATAATTTTGATATTTCTAACGATTTTTCTCAGGATATGGGGGAAGTTTGGCAAGAATATAATTCAGGGAAAGGTGCACCAGGCTAGTAAAACTATTTGGATAAAGAAGTGTTGAGTAATTGGTTACGATATAATTAAATGTTTTCATATAATTAGTATTTTTTATACTTAGAAACATTTAGTGTGCTTAACAATTGCCCAATAAATCATTCTGATAGTGGGATATGATTGTTTTTATTATAGAGAAATTTATTTTGGGGTAAAGTTCCTTGTTATTTGTTTTTTTTATTAGATCTATGTACATGCGTCAATTCTATGGAAGTTTTTATAAAATATTTCGTGGGGATATGATTGTTAACTTAAATCCAAATATTTTGTTATTTGGTAAAATTGTCCGTAAATTTTACGTAATTAGCAGGTCCATTATTTTATCAGTAATATCTTTGACTAACACAAGAATTGTTAGAAATAAGGTATTCTCTATCAGGTTTGGTAATAGAGTCCAAATGGTTGACTGCCAGGCTTGTGTATCAGAAACTCAAATGAATCTGTTCATTAGGAATTTTACATCAGAATCAAGCATTAGATTTGATTGGTATGGGTAAGCTTTCTAAAGAAAGCAAGAAAAAACGTCGTTTGTCAGATTATTTTATTGTAAGAATGTTTAGGAAAAGCTTTAGTTTTATTTCCGCTATAAGCTTGATGTTGATTTAAACATGGTTAGGTGAAAGAAGAATTCGGGAAGCGTATCTTGTAAAGCTAAATAAAAAATTGTTGTCAACATATTTTATTCAACAGGTTAAACGGCTTGATAAGAGAAGAACTTCTTTAAATATTGGATATGAATGATTAAAGTAAATAAAAGAAAGAGAGTTTCTTTAAGAACAAAAATGTTTTATTTGAAAAGTTTTGAACTCATTTGAACATCTAAATTGGGGTTCGAACTCGTCAGCTTGCCGCTCAGCCAAATTTAATAATGTTGCAGGTCTGAGGCCTTTACCTAGCGGACTTGTACGTGCTCCATGGATCTGATATACTAACTTACTATACAAACTAATAAAATGCTTTCAAATAACTATTACCTTTTACTCAAGTTATATTTAACATACCGATTTTACCCATCTAAATATAAATGATATCTTCCAGCAATATCCTATGTTATCCGGTGTCCCACAAGAAAGTGTTCTTCACCGCCTCCGTTATCTAACATTAATTGCTAACCTATCATAAAACCAAAGTACTGTTGTTACCATTTTCGCCAACGATACTGTTATCCGGTCTGCGAATGATGATTTTATTGTCGTACTCCAAAATCGCCAACGTCATCTAAACTTATTAAAAATGCTTTGGTAAATGGAAAATTACAATCAACTTAATTAAATCGGAACAAGTAACTTTTGCTATGAGACGAACCAGTCACTATAGGTCATCATCATCATTAGCCATCTTCGGTCCATTTCTGAACATAGCGCTCTAATTCATGTATTACTCTAGTGTATCACGCCATTTTGAGCCTACTCTGATCCATGCTAACCCGGAGCGTTTCTCTATAAGGTCGTCGTGAAATTCTCAGCGCATTGGGGGTCGTCAACTCTGTTTCTTCTTCCTAGGTATGGTCTTCAATTTTAATAAAGTGTTAGACCATCTTCCATCTTGGTATCTAGCAACATGTCCTGTGTAATCCCACTTCAGTTCTGTCACTGCCTCCACAACATCTTTAACTTTCGTGATGCTTCGAATCCATGTATTCCTTCTATACAGTTCCTATATATAGAAATTATGCATTTTGCATAAAATCCGCTCTCTAAATTATTAATGTATAATGAAATTGCAGATTTTCCGAAATTATTATAATCAGCTCTAACAATATACTGTAACAACAATTAATCAACGCCCCAGCAGCCAGTAGAAGACTGAGGAGTTAGTCTTGATCTAAGACAGGAGCGAATGGTTTCTCCTAACAATGTCTGATTAGTATTGCAAAATTTACTTAATTCTGCATGTACAGGGTGGAGTATTCAAACTGCACTATTTGTAGGCATTAAAAAGGATTTTTCTTTTTAATTAATTGCAACAAATGTTAAGGTCACAAATATAAATTGTATAAAAGCAAAAAGTTTTACTTTTTAATATCACTCTAGGAAGATGGCGACCATTATTTTGTAGATATTGTCTGAGTCATCTATGAAATTCTTACTGACACGTCGTAGTACCGTCGGTGTTATTCCACAAACTTTTCTTCAATTCGCATTTTTAAGTCCAGTATAGTTACTGGACGAGTCTCAAAAACTTTCAAAATAGGTCTGGCGATCTTAGAGGTCATTGAACATTCCCATTCCTATTGATGAGGCGGTTTAAGAAAAGGTTTTTTGACAAGTAAACTTTCTGAAAAGCTTTTTCCCTTGCTGCGACTAGTTGCCTTACCTTGTTGGAGATTAGTGTTTTTATTAACAGGGAATCGTTGAAGTTCTGGAATAAGGAAGGTTTCAGTATTTGAACATAGCTCGCTGATGTTACAGTAACTGTATAATCATCGGAAAAATATGGGTCAATTATTCCATTCGAAGAGATTGAACATCAGACTATAACTTTGGCAGAATGGAAAGGCCGTTCGTGAAGTTGTTGAGGTTTGGAAACAGCCCAATAGTGAAAATTGTGTTTATTGACATATCCATTGAGGTAGAAATGAACTTCATCGCTCATGCATAGATCATCGATGAGCTTTGGGTCGTCTTCAAGTAGCTGTAACATGTGCTTAGAAAAACCAACGCAGATGGGATAATCTTCGGGGTTTAAAGTATGGACTATTTGCATTTAATACGGGTGTAGGTTTAAGTCATTATGCAAAATTGACAAATCTTCGAGGGTTTCTTGTAATCGCTACTCGTACAATCTCTATATTCCCGGAGGTCCTAACTGTTTTTGCATTTGCCATCTCTTCTTCTTATTGTTTGAACCATTGTACGTAAGTTGTTAGGCCAAACAGAATTGATATTCTTACTAGAAACAGGAGCACGAGGCGTAAAATGAAAATGTAGGCGGAGCGTTGTGCACGTACGTAACTTCGATCATTTTCTAAATATACTATAACAGCAAAACCTCGTTGTTCATCGGTCCAACGTTGCATGTTTACTAAACTTTCAACTGCGTGGAATGTGAAGGTCCTCTCATATACACCCCCACTATATAAGCTTCTTAGAAACGTGTAATTTGATTGACTCACCTAATAGAATAGATTGCAAATAGAAACATCTCCCCCCCAAATATAAACAAAAATTTAGAGGGTTTTAACGATTTGCTTTTTTATCTGATAATTTATAATTTAGCAACAACTAATAATAAAAAAATTAATATTTTAATCAATTTATTAAAATGTATTATAAAATATATTTAATTTAATTGTATGCTGTGGATTTCATTATAAAAAAATGTTGGTCTATTTGTTTGTGGGATTAATAAGCTTTTTTACAAAATACGTTAACTTATAACGTACGCCCGAAAAGTAATAAAATTGACTGCCTAAGCAGAAGCGTTGGGGAGCAAAGATTTGACCTACGCTTGAGGTTTTATATTGATAGCAAATAAAATAGGAAACCGCCATGATCGAGATGAGAAAAGTTTCTACTGAATGGGTTCTCAAAGTTTTGACCGAAAAATATTCAAATTTAAAATTTCCAGGCAAGATTTGACGAATTATAAGAAAATTCAAGACTTCTTTGAAAGGGCTTTGAAGGATTTTAAGCAAAAAAGTTTCAATAAACATAGGTCGAGTTCTCAACCGTTTTTGAGATATTGATGAAGCAAGTTAGGGTTTTTGAGGGCACTTGGTTGTTCTAGTTCGTCTTCTTTTCTTGCAATCGGTCATCATTTTACCTGAAACTAGGGCCATGAAGGATATTTAGTTTGATTTTTATCGTGAAAACATTGTCTATCACAATTGAAAGTGACAAATGTGATAGGAAGAGACAATTTAGTTCGGATTTTTTAAATTAATTTGGAATAAACAATGGAAACAAGGAAATAAATAGTTTACGAACATGTATGAGCACTTTAAAATTCACATGAATTTAAGGAAAATTATTTTAGCATCGATTTATGGTTAGTGGTTGGACTGGGTTAGTTGCTTTGATTGAACTACACGTCTTTGAAGGAAAACTAAATAGTCAAATATATAACCAGTTTTTAGAAGGAGACTTGTCAAACTTATTGGAAGAAGTTCTTGCAGAAATTAGAAATAGGGTGTGGTATTGCCAAGATGGAGCCCCTGCACATTACGATCGCATTGTTACTGATTACTAAAACAATGCATTTGCTTGACGATGTCTGATTCAAGCGAAATACTTATTAGATACCATTCGTGAATGTTTTAGTTTATTCTAATTTTATTTTCTCCTGATTAATAATTTTTAAGTTGTTTTAAATAATTTGATCGTTTGCTTAATACATGTGAATTTGTTTTGTCATGAAGACCTAACTTTTTAAATGCATATCATCCTTGTCTACATCTAGTTTCCTTGGCAAAGACCCTCCTCAAAGACCCCTAAGTTGCTTTATCGATATCTCAAAAACAAATGAGAATTTGGAATATCCTCGTGAGATACCCTGTAAAATAGTTTGCAATGGTGTATTGAGGCTCAAAAATGTAATTTGGAAAATGTACCTTTATTTAAACGGATTTTTTGGAATCATTTTCATTATTTTTTGGACGTACCTTGTGTATATTAAAACAAAACATTTGTTGGGAGTGTATTGAGGATAGAGTATTGATAAATACAAATAAGAAATATTATTATCATATTAATTTATCATATTATATTTATATATAAATATTAAATTTTTTTACAATAAAATTATCAATTGATATCACGTTACCTTTAACATTATTTTATTTTAACAAGAAATTTGTTTATAATCTGCTCAAAAAAAGCAATAAGTAAGTGTTGTGAATGTTATAGATTACATGTTGCATACCTTCCCAGTGGAAGCTTCCATTAAACAATACTTATTAAATATAAGAATAAGTAAGGAAAACCACAAAATACCGACAGCGCTTAACACATTAAAATCTGTCCGGTAGGTCTAGGACCTTTAACATTTAGCAACGTAGCAGTTTACCTTTGACGATAAATTGAAAAAAAACTCATTTCGGTTGTATTCAACGCGGGATTAAGAAAAAAAACTACAAGAATTCCATTTCCTGCTACAGAGGGTGTAAAAATTTATTTAAAGCTGCGCCATTTGTTTTCGCAAAGATAGTGAAGTTTTACTTCTAAAGAAAGAAGGCGCATTTCAGACACAAATGATTTTTATTTATTTACCGCAAAAGGCGCTAACAATGCCCGTGTTTTATTGCTCCCAAAGGATGTCTGTGTAGTAACGAAAGGAAGCCTTTTATATTTTAAGCAGGCTTTGTGCTGGAGTTTACTTTATATCAGCCGCCTGAGTACAAAAATTCCACAGCTGCCGCTTACAACGTAATGCACTGTTTGAAACAATTATAACAGGGCGCTTGCTTGAATGAGCAAACGGCCGAGTTTGAAGGCCAGGATCCTTAAGCTGGGCATAAAGGAGATAGACCCCGTAAGGCAATAAGGGAAACTAAATTTCCGGTGCCTTCGGCTCCGAATGGTTATTATATTCATCATTCAAGTCGCCTGTGCGTGGCAACTTACAGAAACACCCTCAGAAATAGCGCCAGAGAGCCACTGTTTGTGATAGAGGGTGTAATATATCGGATCAAGTCGCAGATCGAACGCTCGCTTTGCGCAATGTTAACATAATAAACACCTCTTCAATAATCTTTAAGTCTTTAATCGACCTCCGCAGGATTACTCCAGCCGCAATTGAAGCCTATATTGCTTCGGAGAACGTGAAGACGTCTTCTCCGCGAAAATACAAAGGTTTTGCTAGTTTAAGGGAATAATTATTCAAATAGTGGAACTTGATTAATAGCTCGAAGGAGCACGAACATTTCCAGCGCTTGGCAAATGAAAATTTATTAGTATTGGTTTTGCATTCGGCATAAGAAATTAAAATTAACTTAATGTTGTCTGGGAGGAATTCTTGATGAAGTCTTCGATACGTACATTTAGGTTGCGTTATCTCAATAGAGTTTTTGTTTTCGTTGGATGTTTACAAACTAATAGTGCTTTTCGTGAAATGATCAAGTTTTATGGATTATTTCCAAATATTCGCGAAACTTCACCTCCAATTACTTTGTGGGACAAATTTAAACATTTTTGCATTTATTAGTTATAACGTTAATTTTAGTGCATTTTATTACTAGTAAAGACAAAAGAGTTTGTATTCGACTTAGGAATAAGTTCAACAGCAACATAATAATTGTAAGGAGTAATAGCGATAGTTTTTATTGGCTTGTTGATTGATAAAAATTGTTATAGAAAGCAGATACTTAATTATGAAGAGCTGCAGTCACAAGCAAAAAATTTAATAAAAGAGAACAGTAATACGTTTTCTTGACAGTAAATATTAAAATTACAAAATAAAATATTATTTTATATTTTCTTTAGGTTTTTTTGTAATAAAAACAACAATAAAGCAATAAGTAAAGAATAATAAGTAAAGAATAATTTATTTAACTTAAGTGCAATAATTTTACAACACTAACAGCCAAAGAGACCCCGGTTGCCAATAATATGTATAGTCAACAAGTAGTAACAATCACCTCACGCATTGAGGAGGGCAATTAGTTCTAAGCCACCAAATGCCGCTAGTATCTTTATTATTATAGCGAAACGTAAGTCAACAAATGTTATTTATCGGTAGGTATTATTTTTCGCCAAATTACAAGCAAACTTGGAACTTGAACCGGCAGCTACTAAGAAGACAATCAACAGTCTATTTGCATGAAATATACAAACGCTTGAGCAACAACGGCATAGAAATTAATTGTAATACAGTAGAAATTTATCGAACAGTGATGAACCGTATGAAAGAAAAAATGTAGTACATTATATACTTTTTATTATTATATTAATAGTGCGTCTCTTACTGCTTAAGACACTACATATGTCTCGTATGGTATTATTTACAATATTGATGGAATCAACTGTCCTGCTTTCTAAACTTACTATTGCACTAGGAATCACAGCATAATTAGTTGAAATAAATCGTTTTGTAAACTTTTTTCTCAAAAAGTTTCTTGGCTGTTTTGATTGATGCTGGCGAATCGTCGTTTAAACTTCTATTTCCTTAATTTTTGTAAAATTGTTAGTGTGGTAACATGCCGCTAAAATCCACGTACCCAATGGTGGTTTTAGAAAAATCTTTTTTGCTGAGGATATGAACATATCCACGTCGAAAAATTGTTTACGTGTTTCTTCTGCTATACGATATATCTCATGGGAAAGACATGCTAAATGCAACATACGTTGAAATAATACTTTCAGAGGGTTTGCAGCTTTTTTCTTATATGGGGCAGCATCGCTTACGTACATAAGGATGTTGTCATGAAGAATTTTCTCTGGTCATAGTAGTGACAGGGAAGTCGTGAATAATTGTGTGATTGTAGTGCTATTTGTCATCTCAAAAGATTCGGTATTTAACAAATAAATTTTAGATGCTTGATTTGACTCCAAAGATCCAACAATTACATTGGCGATGTGCCTGCAAAATTAGGTTGTATTGATATAGAAAAACTAAAGTTTGCATTTTCCAACTTACCTCTTTGTAGCATCTTGTCTTTAATGTTTCTTCGTATTTCATCCATTGTATATTCGTAAGCTCTGTCGAGATAATTTTTTCTGAGCGTTGATTCATTTGGTAAATTTTGTTTGACATGCTTTTCAAAAAATGACCACAATGCGAATTTTGTAATTTCCGTAACGGAATTATAACACTCGCTAAGGCTTTACATAAGTCAAACGAAAACTCAGATTGTCGTTGGATGTTTACACAAACGTTCTCAGTAACGGAGTTTTTCGGTCGACCACTTTCTTTTCGATTGCTCTTTTATGGAAGAGTTCTTTAGTGTGTTGAGTAAACAAATTACATTTTCTCAAAATTCACTGGTTTCTCACAGATTTTACAAAAAAAATCGCAGAACCGTCAGTTAAAAAATATCACTTCCAAACTCTCGCACAAATTTATTTAACTTGTTCGGTGACAGAAGAACGCACTTTTTGCATTGTGGTAGAAACAAACATTCTTGAAAGAATGGATGAAAATGAATGCCATTCACCAAACAAAGTAAGTATAAATACTAAAGTAGGTATACATTTTCAGGTCAAATACTTGGTAAGCGATTAACAGATTACCGGGAACAAGTAATTAATGTAGGTAATAACGAGATTGAATTTTTGTTGCTGCTATTTATTCTACGAAAAACCAAATTTATGTGACTAAACAGGCAGTTATAAATGTTATAAGCAAAAAAGGCATTTATAAATAAAAATGGTCAAAATAAGAATTTTTAGGCATTTTAGGCATGCTTTCTGAACATCCAGGCTTTACATATTAGTAATATTGTCAACATTTATATGAGAAAACTAGAAACAACCTTGTTTGTGAGCATCTTTAACAAGAGCTAATAATAATATAATACCGGAGTTATGTCACCAGCAATTCCCAACAGAAAATCAGTACTAAACATAACGAGTAAGAATAACAATAATGTTGAAAAAGGCAATGTTATCTTAGAAAAACTCCTAGAAAAATTTAGGAGAGAATACTAACTATTTAATTAATCCAATAACAGTCTCTTAAAATGCAAATTGCAGAAAGCAAAAAAAGAAACAGAATTATTTCTGAAAAGTAACATTATAGACGTACTACTTACAAGCAAAACACATTTTACTATCAGAAGCTATTCCAAGAAACCAGATTAGATTTATTATATGTAGTACATTATCAACCCATTCTAAAGGTACTACTTACTGCGGTTCTCTTATATTTATAGAACATAGGAGTGCTATTTAAAATTAAAAATTACCGAAATATGAAAAAGTATTTTTAAACAATGCCCATAAAAGTTAAAACGTTACCCTACGATTTGGCAATTTCTGTAGTGTACAAGCTGTTTCCGCATATGCCCACATTTTGACAAAAGTTTATAGTTGCAGGGGATTACAACAGTAAGTATGCGTGTTGAAATTTGCGCCTGATTACAACCAGATATAGAGACCTATTTCGAGCCATGCAAAAAAACAACTACTGTTTTATTTATATGGGCATGTCCACTAATACTACCTAGATTTATTCATGACTAAAGGAATATCTTCTATTGTTGCAAATTTCAACATAATACTTTAGTGTTTTTCTATCTAGCAAACAGTACGACAGCAATTTTACATGAATTAATCTATCTATCATAATTAACCCGTGAGGGGTAACTAGTCCCCCATCGGGCGCCTCCCCAGGTGGCGGATAGGGGAATGCTCACCAGATATGGCGGGTACCGGGGAAATAAAATACCCGGGGCGGACCAAAACTAGTAGGTATTGGGAAGCAGCAAGTACCACAACTGGACTAAGGCGGAGGAGATAGACTCTGGAACGGCTTACCCCCAGATAGTCATCGGCGACGACCACATAATGGCCCTACCGGTTATGATACTGCGATGAGGAAGGCAACGGAAAACCACCTCATTACTTATTTCCTAGTACAATCATCATGGCTGAGAACATACAAACCACGGCCCTCAGTCCCCGGCAGACCTTCAATGGTCAGAGGGTGCGAAGAATCCCGGGTCAGCTATGAAAATTGCAACATGGAATGGCGAAGTATATTTGGAGCAGGAAGACTGCAAAATGTAACCAAAGAGATGAATCGACTACAGCTGGACATTCTCGGAATTAGTGAAGTACGGTGGCCAGGATCTGGTAAAATAAAACAGATAATGGAGTAATGTACTACTCAGGCAGTAATGAAGCAAAACACCAACATGGAGTCGGAATAATAGTCACCAAAGAAACTAACAAAAGCGTCACTAGTTTCACACCACTATCTGAAAGAGCAATGTTAATACAACTATGTGCCACAGTAGGTAAAATAAATATAATCCAAAGTCTATGCACCTACCAAGGAAAAAAACGCGGATGAAGTAGAAGAATTCTATGAACAAATAGACACCATTCTATCCCTAACCAAAAAGAGCGATGTGACATTAATAATAGGAGACTTTAATGCCAAAATTGGAAAAGGAAGAAGTGGAGAACATGTAGGAGAGTTCGGTCTTGAATGCGAAATGAAAGGGGTGATAGACTGATCCAATTTTGCCAAGAAAGAGAATTTATAGTAGCCAACACATTCTTTAAACTGCCAGATAAAAGATTATAGACTTGGAAATCACCACAAGACACACCACAGAATATTTGCCGAGATCAAATTGACTATGTTTTAATTAGAAAACGATACAGAAATAGTATAAAGCCGGCAAAAACATATCCAGGGACAGATATAGCGTCTGATCACAATCCTGTTGTCATAAAAATGCATATAAAACTTAAGAAGATACAAATATCAAAGAAGACAAGTAGAATAGAAGTGCAACACCTGAAGGAAGAAAACATAAGAACACAAGTTAAAAATGAAATAAATAACAATCTAAGCAACATGGGAAGACACTCCTTGGATAACAACGACAACATAGACTCAAGATGGCATACCATAAAAGATGCGATAATGAAACCAGCGAAAGAAATACTCACCGAAAGAAAACCAAAAAAGAAAAAAAGGTGGATGACAGACGAAATCTTAGAGCTGATGGAAGAGAGAAGAAAAAGTAAGATAAAAGAGGACGGCAAATACAGTGAAATCCACAAATTGCTAAGGAAAAAAATTAAAACGGAAAAAGAAAATTGGATGAAACAAGAATGTGAAGAAATAGAAAAGGCACAACAGAAACACGATATGTTTAACGTACACAGAAAGATCAAATATGTCACAGGTACATATAAGAAGAGACAATTAAACATTTTAAAAGACAAACAAGGAATAATTATACTAGATGTAAAACAAAAAATAGAAAGATGGAAAGAATATATTGAAGAACTATTCGCCGATGACAGAAAGGAAGACTATAAAACTATTGAAAGAGAACATGGCCCCAAAATAGCAAAAGAAGAAGTCATTAAAGCATTTGAAACATCAAAATGCGGTAAAGCAACTGGACCAGGCGAAGTTCCAATTGAACTAATTAAACTAATAGACGACGAGCAAGTAAATATTCTTGTAGATTTATACAACACCATATACTCAACTGGTATAATACCGAAAGAATGGCTGAATTCAACGTTTATTACAATACCAAAGAAAAACAACGCAAAGGATTGTTGTGAACATAGAACGATAAGGTTAATGAGGCACACGCTTAAAACCTTTCTAAAGATCATACACGCAAGAATATATAAAAAACTAGAAGTAGATATTAGTGAGACACAGTGTGGCTTTAGAAATGGTTTTGGAACAAGAGAAGCATTGTTCATACTAAACATATTAATACAGAGATGCAGAGATATTAATAAAGAAGTATACGCATGCTTCATAGACTACGAAAAAGCGTTCGATAAAGTTAGACACGATAAACTAATGAAACTCCTAAAACAAAAGAACATAGACGTAGAAGACATGCGGATAATTGCAAACTTATATTGGCAACAAAAAACAACAGTAAAAGTAGAAAATCAGCTGACAGAAGAAATAAAAATACAGAGAGGAGTTCGGCGAGGCTGTATTCTTTCGCCCATGCTGTTCAACCTATACTCGGAAGCAATATTTCAAGAAGCACTAATGGAAGAAAACGGTGGTATAGTAGTAAACGGAAAGATAATTAACAACATACGTTATGCTGATGATACTGTACTTTTAGCAGATAATATTCCAGATTTACAGAGACTTATTGAACGGACAAATGACATCAGCAGAAAATATGGTCTCCGAATGAATTTAAATAAAACTAAATACATGGCAATCACAAAAACACCAGTGAACATTCCTGACATTAGAATAGATAATGTGAGTATAGAGAGAGTAAACAAATATAAATACCTGGGAACATGGGTGAATGATAATTGGGAATACACAAATGAAATAAGGACACGTATTGAAATGGCTAGAGCCACATTTGTAAAAATGAAACAAATTCTAACCAACAGGGATTTAAGCTTGGAAATACGGATGTGGACAACCAGATGCTATGTTTTCAGTGTTCTCTTATATGGAATGGAGGCATGGACCCTAAATAAAGAAATTAGCAGAAAAATAGAAGCATTCGAACTCTGGATATACCGGCGAATATTGAAAATATCATGGATGGATAGAGTGACAAACGAGGAGGTGCTACGACGAATGAACAAGAACAAAGAACTCCTGTATACAATAAAGAAAAGAAAGCTGGAATATTTAGGCCACGTAATGAGAGGGAACAAATACCAAATTCTACAACTGGTAATACAAGGAAAGATACATGGAAAACGAGACGTGGGAAGAAGAAGAATATCCTGGCCTAAAAACCTACGCCAGTGGTACGACTGCACGTCAAGAGAATTGTTTAGAGCAGCAATGTCCAAAGTTAGAATAGCAATGATGATTGCCAACATCCGATAGGATACGACACCTAAAGAAGAAGAATCATAATTAATTACTTAAAAGAAAATGTAAACTTAAAAATGAAACTAAAGAAACCTAAAGAAATAAAACAACTACACTCAATGCGATAATAGTGATATGAGCGAGCAGATAAACAAACTGCTTCATCCAACGATCATCAATAGTCAGCAATATTTTTTCAAAAACTAAAAACTAATTGTTAAAAAGAGCACAAAATTGCATATACATTTTTGTAAACAGAACAAGATTTAATCAGGTGACCAATAAAGTAAACCTTAGTTTAAGAACTACATGTAAACAGGATGGATGAAAGGTAATTAGACATTAAAAATTTGTTATAGAACCTTAACAACTCTGAAGTTCCTCAATAAATGATTAGAAATAGAATTACATTTAGGTAGCTGAGTTGGCATGAAGATTGGTCGAAAACAATGTTAAGAGTGACGAGGTCGTATTTTATATCCAAGGTTTTTTTAATTACAACTGCTAAGCGTCACATGATAGTGGGTTCCGAAATAACGATTCAGGAATAGGATAAGGATTCAGAAGGTTTTTAGAAATATTTCCAACGACTCTCCTCAGAATTGCATTCTGTTCGTTGTCGTTTAAGAAAAATGGTTGACGCTATCGGTGGCTATTTGTTTTTATTTTTTCATACAATAAAGTATACATACAATGTGCTTTAATAAAATTGGACGTTATTACCAATTTTTAATGTTTAGTTACTTTTTACCGCCTTGTATGTAAAAACCTAAGACTAAGAATTTCTGGTAGAACCATTGACAAAAATGATTAAAAAAATTATGTTGTTCTAGATCCAGAAGTAGAGTAGTGCCTGTTAATTCACATACTTATATCTCAGTCGGCTAAACCAGTTATTCTAAATAAAATTAAGAGAGATATAAAACCTCCAAAATCACAGGAATGATTTTATAATCGCTGAACTACTTAGAAAAATACTAAGACGCCAACTAAAAATAGCACAAATAATAATGACCTCTAAACAAGAAAAAGTTTCAATTAAATGATTCATTCTACCTTTCAATTAGCTTGATACGTATCATATCAAGCTACTAGGAAAACTGGGAACAATATGTGATAAAATATCATCTCAAGAATGAATTTTAAATCACCAATGTGGATTTCGTTTAGGCTGCTTAACAACATTATCCAACAACTGAAAAATTGATAAGGCGCTAAAAGGAAAAAGTGTAGGTTTGCGGTATTTCTTAATATTAGTCAGACATTTGACTCGTGTAAATAAAATATAATCTTCCATGATTATGCTTGAATCTATTAAAAAAGTAATTAAGTGGCCAGCAATCCGATAGATTTTAGTATCACACATGTATGGTAAGTGTTCTTGGATTTCTATTATAGGTACAGATTATACATAGTGGGTATTATAATAGTTAACACAACGATAGATTTTGCAAATCATTCTCTTAACAAGTCAAAATCTATATACAACTTGAATATTTAAATTGTTAGTTATAAAGAAATGTAAAATTCTGGTATATAAATCGGTCATACAACTTATTTAGTTGTACTACGTAGATTTTTGGAGATACATTAATAAATATAAATACCAATAAATACAGAAATCTCAATCAATAATAATTCTAGTAACTGCTGCTTTTGAGATGAGCCGAATGACATACTACGCAAACTTTAACGTACTATATGTACAAGATATGATTATACGTAGTAAACAACACAATCAACTAGAATTCCATTGCAAATTTACTATTGGGACGGTTACTAACAAAGGACAATACTAAAAAACTTAAAATGTGCGGGCTAATCAGTTTAAAAAAGTTCTGGTAACCTTGATGTAGGTTTTCTCATCACTTCTTATATTAGTTATTATTAAAGTTACATCTTTACCATATAATGCATTCTAATTGCTGATAAATAAAATTAATAAAAAGTATATTTAGAGGTGGGTGAGTTTAGATTTGAAAGAATGATTTGTTTATCTTTATTTGTTGGGCTACTGCAGGCGTGATGAATCAATAGGCAACTTTAACAGATTACTCTTATAGTGAATTAGCTAACACATAATATATAACACAAAATATATAAACAATGAAAGTTGTGTGGTCTAAATTTTTACATCTAGTTAATCATGATAAGGCAGCCATTTGACTCGAGAATGTTAGAAAACTAGATCTTTTGAATTCAAAGATATAGCGAAAAAGGACATTCAGCTAGTGACACAATGCGCGAGACTTATAATAACTAGAGCCAACTCTAAAGTAACATTTTTGTTTAGTGAAAATACCAAGAAACGGAGTAAAAACAAATTTTATTTGCGATTTATTTATTTATATTTCATTCATTATTTGATTCATCAAAGATTTTAAGAAATGCAATATTTCAAGATCAACGATTTATTAATGTATTAAAAGAAATTTCAAATAGATATTTTCGTATTCATTGGCAATCAGAATATCAATGCATTCTATAAGCTATAGTTATGTAACAGTTGGGTGTGAGTGCAAAGATTTTTATTGGCATTAGTTCGTTGTTAATCTTCGTTAACCTTTAGTCTCCTCTTGAGTCGTCTCATTTAAGAACTCTCTGTCAGAGGTGTAATAGTTTTATTGCGGAGGAGTTTCAGATGTATGACAGCATATTGATTAATTTACTTATAGAATTTTAAGGTCTGAATGAAGTATTTGATTTGTCACATATTAAGAAGCGAATGGTTTTAGACTGTTTTTTCTTGATTTTGACTGTATTTTATTTTAACCATCTTAATTTTTCTAAGATTTTTAAAACCCACTTTTTAATTTTGATTTTGTCTGTTTTTGACACTCTGTAAAGACTATAAAGATCATGAAGAAGAAAAAGAAGATTTTGTTTGTTAGAAATCTGTGATCGCTGTTTATGTTAAATGAATACAAGACTGTTACATCTTTTACTATGCGTTTGTCACTTTATAGAAATATAATCAATTTGTTTTTAGCATCTGTGCTGATACAGGTCTACTTTTGTTGTTTTTTCTCTTTAAAAACTAGTTTGTGGTATCTCAGAAAGACATACCATGGTATGAACATGATGAGAGGTAAATTTGGCACCGAAATACCACACTTGTAAAAAGTGGGTTGGCAATCTGGATAAAATGTAAGTGAAGGTATATTATGGTCAGAGTGTGTTAAGATTGGAAGATATGATATTTTATTGGGTTGGAAAAGAAGAATACTGAGAATTACGTAGGCAGTGTCGTATAAATGAAGCAGATCTGTCTTCTAAAAGCACCGTAAAGCAATTTACTTGGTGCCCTTTGGAATTGTGGCTTTATATTATAGATGGTGGGAGCTATTGCTTTTTTGGAATTATGTCTTAAACCACATAGAAGCTAAACTATTCCAAAGGACCGCAATTTCTTTAGCTAGACTACGTTATAATGTTATTTCGAGAAGCTTCTTACAAAGATTGCAAGACTTTTTAAAGGTAATTAAAAATACATACATTTTTTGAACAATTCTGTCAACTACGAAGACTAAAACTACAAATGTAGTATATGCTTGAAACATGTGCTACATTATTAGTTTTCTACAATAGCGCTTACTTGAAAAAAGTTGATACATTTTTCTCGCATACTCTTTTTCCAATTTCTTTCTTAAGTTTATATTTTTATTATTACCAGAGTTACTTTATCTATGTTACAACATTATTGTGACCGTGTCTAAAATTTGTAAAAAGTATGTGAAGCAGATCTTGGAAAACTAACAGGGGGTGGGTACAATAGACATTCAAGCACAAAGAGGTAGGGGAAAAAAGAAATATAGAATAATTTATTTCTTCTTAAGTTAAAGATTTAAAAATGCAAGAGTTAGGTTAAGATGACTTTGAAAATAAATATGGAAGATGGATTCGTTTTCATTGTTGGGACAGATGCGGTTTTACAGCTATGCTAATTGATCACTTAAAGAACAATAATTAAAAATATTTCTGCTTTTCTTTTTCAGCTGCAAAAACCTAGAAATATGAAAACAAATTTATAATATAAAAAAATTGTCAAAATAGAAAATGCAGTTTTACCAAGGGAAAAATGTTAATCTTTGTTTAACAGTTTCTATTCTGTTGTATATTTGTATACTATGGAAGTGTACTATAGAAATATTCCTCTATCGGGTAGCTCAAAATCACGCCAAGGTTTTATATGTTTATAACTACTTTAATAATTGCCTTACAATATCCCTTACTTTTAGGAATTATAGTCAAGATTTGGGAATTTTACTGTGAAAAAATACGCCACTATACAGCTCGTCAAAATTGTCCAATTTTATTTTGAAAGTTAGTATTCCATCGCTGCCACGTAGCGAGCTTATCGTCGACCTTTAGATGTCAGAAATGGACCCAAAAAATCAATTGTTCATCATTTAGTTGGATGTTTATGGAACACGGTGGTCGTGTTCCAGTAGACCACGTTTTGTTAGAAAACAATAATATTCACCGTATGGAAAGTGTGCACGAAGAACCAGGAACATCAGTCTTGAGGAGACCTGTCTGAACGTCCATGCAACGCATTTTAAAATTGTTAAAACCGTATTTCTATAAATCAAAACTCGTCGAAGAAGTAAAGTCTGCAGATTTTCAGCCACGTCTCCATAATGTTGTTAAATTTCAAGAACTAGCCAGATACCAAAACGAATTTATTCGCAGTCTGATTATGTCGGATGATGCGTACTTCCATTGTAATGGTTGTGTTAATAAATATAACTGCAGGTTTTGGGCCACGAAAGTGCTTACTGTAGTGTGGTGTTTTTACAGTTCATTTTTAAACCAGATTTCTTCGAAGATGACACTGGTAATGGAATAGCGGTAAATGAGGAACGTGATCATTAAGTACTTAATATTTTGCATAGCCTGTGAATCATGACATACCTGATATATGGTTTCAGTAAGATAGAGTCACTTCTCATATTTCTGAAGCCACAATGTGGTTATTACGGCATCTGTTTGGAGATTAATTTGGCGAAAAATTGAAATTATTTTTTTAGATAAATAGATTCGTGTCTTTGGCAGAATTGAGAAACAACGTTTGTGTAGAAATTAGACGACTACAGCCTAAGACTTTAACAGTTGTAATGTATGAATTTCTAAACTGTACATTTTCTTACGTCTAAAATGAATAAAATTGTTGTACAATAAATAAAACTTCTTCTTCTTATGGTCCTTGTCCTTCACGGAGGTTGGTTATCATCATTCTTATACGGATTTTGTCGACGGCCGATCGAAATAGTTCAATGCTGCTGCAATTAAACCAATCTCTGAGATTTTTTAGCCAAGACATTTTACGCCTACCAACATTTCTTTTACCCTTTATCTTCTCTTGCATGATGAGTTGGAGCAGTGGGTATTTGGGATTTCTCATTACATGGCCTAAGTACTTTAGTTTCCTCTTTTTTATTGTATTTATTATTTCACATTCCTTGTTCATCCTTGTCAAAACTTCTCTGTTAGTTATTCTTTCAATCCAGGCTATATGCAACATTCTGCGGTAACACCACATTTCAAAGGCTTGTATTTTGTTTGTTTGCTCTTTCTTAAGTGTCCAAGCTTCTACACCATAGAGCATGATATTAAATACATAACAGCGAAGCATTCGTATTCTGAGCCCAATGTTTATGTTTCGGTTGCAAAGTACTTTCTTTAATTTTGCAAAGCAGGATCTAGCTATTTCTATACGAGTTCTTATCTCCGTTGTTTGATCAGCTGTTTGTTCTATCCACGTCCCGAGGTATTTGTATTTCCTTACCCGTTCTATTAATATGTTTGCAACTCTTAAGTTTCCTTGAATGTGTGGAGTTTTTGTAACTACCATCCATTTGGTTTTATTAAAATTTATTTTTAAGTCGTAGTGGTTACAGCGATCATTTACTTTTTCAAGCAGATGTTGTATGTCAGTAAGGTTGCTTGCTAAGAGGATTGTGTCATCCGCGTATCTCATATTGTTGACTATTTCTCCATTTATAATAATTCCCGCAGATTCCTCATCTAAGGCTTCTCTAAAGATGGCTTCGCTGTAGATGTTAAACAGAAGTGGAGATAGGATGCATACCTGTCTCACTCCACGGCGTATCTCAATTTCCTCGGTTATTTCTGTTCCAACTTTTATGTTAGCACTCTGTCCACAATATAGGTTACTAATTATCTTCACATCTCTCCTATCTATGCCTTTCTTAAGTAAAAGTTCTTGTAGTTTACCATGTTTCACTTTATCAAACGCCTTTTCGAAATCGTTGAAGCAGGTAAACACATCTTGGTTCATATCCATGCATCGCTGGTATAGCACATTAACCCCAAAGAGAGCTTCTCGCGTTCCAAGACCTGCGCGGAAACCAAACTGGGAGTTACTTATTCCTTCTTCCAATGTTTTGTAAATTCATTTATGAATTATTTTCAAGAATAGTTTTAAAATATGTCCCATAAGTGCAATAGTTCGGGAATCTGAGCAATCTCTTGCGTTAATTTTCTTGGGAATTAAAATAAAGGTAGATAGCAACCATTGTTTGGGAATTTGCCCAGTGTCATAAATAGTCTTAAAAAGGTCTAAAATAACATCTAATGTTTCATCGTTACAAAGTTTAACAATTTCTATTGGTATCTCGTCCGGGCTAGCAACTTTGCCTGTTTTCATGTTTTCTAGTGCATAATTTAGTTCCGATTTTAGAATTTTAAAATTTTTGTCCTTTACTTCTAAACTGGTGTTTTCCGGCCTTTCGTCATTGTAAAGTTCTTGGATATATATCTTCCATCTGTTTATTTGATCTTTTATATCTGTTAGTATATGTCCATCAGCATCTTTGATGACATTATTGGCGCCACTTTTCTTTTTATATCCTGTTACTTCTTTGATCTTTTTGTACATGTGGAAGTTGTCATGCTTATTTTGTAGTAGTTCAATTTCTTCACATTGTTCAGACAGGTGTTTTTCTTTCGCTATTTTTATTTTACTTTGTATTGTTTTATGAATTTCTTTATATTTTTGTACATTTAGCTTATTCCTTCTTCTCAGATCCATGAGATCTAAAATATCCTGTGTCATCCAAGGTTTTTTTTCTCTCTTACTTACTAGGTGTTCTTTGGTTACAGATGTTAGTACATTTTGTATTTTGTTCCATTTTTCATCAATATTGACTTCGTCTATTTGCATATTTATATTTTTTATCTCATTTGTTATTTTCTGTTGAACTATATTATATATTTTGGGTTCCTTTAAACGTCTTGTATCTATATAGTCATTCTGGGGTCTTATTATCTTCTTCATCCTAACTGTAATTTTTGCTACAACTGGATTGTGGTCACTGTGAATGTCCGCACCAGGATATGTTTTCGCATACTTAATGGAATTTCTATAGCGATTATTATAAAGAATGTAGTCTATTTGATTTCTTACTGTTTTCCCTGGCTTATCAGCTGGAGACTTCCATGTATACAGCCTGCGAGCTGGAAGTTTAAAAAGCGTGTTTGCGACTATTAGATCTTTGTCCTGGCAGAATTGTATCATACGGTCTCCTCTATCATTGCGATCTCCTAGCCCAAAACCACCGGTACATCTTTCTACTTTCGCATTTCCAATTTTCGCATTAAAATCACCCAACACGATTGTAATATCTTTTCGCTTAATGCTTCTGTAGATTTTTTCTATTTGTGCATAAAATTCTTCGCATTCTTCGTCTTCCTTGTCGGCAGTTGACGCGTAAATTTGGATGATATTCATATTACCGTTGTTTGTTTTCAACTGTAACATCATTACTCTGTCTGAGAGTGGTACGAAGGCTGTGACTGCCGTTGCTGCGTTCTTGTTTAGTATTATTCCAACTCCGTATCTGTGCTGAGGGCCATTATTTCCCGAGTAGTACATTATACCATTGCTTGTTGTACATTTACCATTTCCTGACCATCTAACATCACTTAGACCAAGGATGTCTATCTTCAGTCTATCCATTTCTATTACAGTATTGTGCAGTTTGCCTGGTGCCAGTAAACTGTTTACATTCCACGCCCCGATCTTTATATTATTTGTTGATAACTTTATAACTCTGCTCACAACTGTTCCCCCCGGAGATCCGATTGGGGAACTTGAAACTCTGGATTTAGATTTAGCTCTGAACCTTGTCATATTGATAATGATAATGATGATAATTTTACTAAGGATATCTTTTTAGATCTTTAATGCAGTGGTTTCCACTTGCTTTCTGCATTCTTACGCCGTTGACCATTAATTTGGTTCCTCCGTCTTTAAGGTCTGTTTTTTCAACCTGAGGGCAAAAGAGTGCCCTATCTCTGCTGGTTCTTCCACCCGAAGCTGTTGACCATGCAAGAGTGTGACCACTTATACCGGCAGCCGATCGGTTATCACCATCTCTGGTTCCCCTCATGGTTATCTAGGAGCCATTAAATCCATTATTTGGAAGTTGCCACCTGTGTCACCTATGCTAGTTTTGGTCCGCCCCGGGTATTTTATTTCCCCGGTACCCATCATATCTGGTGGGCATTCCCCTATCCGCCACCCGGGGAGGCGCCCAGTTGGGGATCTAGCAACCCCGCTGGGCCTAATGTGCCTAAGCAGTTATTGCCACCTGGCAATTCGTGGTAGAAATTCATGTCATTGTGACACCAATATTGATATCTGTTCTTAGAATATTTATTGCAAAACTGTTACATACATGTACAGAAGAAATTGCAGAAGACTATGTAGCAGTAAAAATGCAATGAAATATGTGTCTGGTTTGGTTACATCTAGATGGTCCATCGCTCACGGCCAACTTCCGTCGGAATCAAAGGCCTAGCCCATGGTTGCGTCTGGTCTCTTGGTCACCCGGGACATCTAGACCATTTTCATACTTAAGTAACCAACTACATTTAACGTCTAGACGGCCTATCGCCTAAGTGTGGCCAACTGGCGGCGGGACTGAAGACTCAGCCTAGTCGGTTAGACCTCCTGAGCATTTCTGTTGCCCGAATAAGGCGTGGGTCTTCCAAATGTCTCCTTGTTCAAGCAACCGTTAAAAATACTTACAAGCAGAATTAGATTGTCTGCATATATATTTTTTAAAAATTTGTTTATTATTTTTTACATGTAACAATGTTTATGACGTAAAAATAAAATTTACACCGTTTTCTACTTTTAGCAGAGGAGTTGCACAGGAACCGTTCAGAGTTTGTAATTTGCATAAAAAATCAGCTACATATAAATTTATTTAAGATTAATATATAGTTCGATTGAGTTAATAGTAGGTAATAGTAGGAATATGTTTGATTATATAAACATATGAACGGTGGACATATTAATAAAGCTTACTCACTGTTGGAAAGTTAATAGTTCCACTCCATACTTTATTATAAAAATGCGTCTTAACAAACAAAGAATGGTCCTTCAATATTGACAGTTCAATTTTGTATAAGATTTATTGACTACTGCTATATAAGAACTAATATTTTCTGAATTTTGACAGTTAAGAATTGCGTGTCTTATAGTATGTTAGAAAGTATATATCTTTGGCCAAAACAGCTTTAATTTAAAGTTGTTTACAATTTAATTCTCAATTTGGAGGATTTTAAAATATTTATGAATCGACGTCTACATATTTTGTAGGTTCAAATTATATAGGACATCATTAATTAATTAATAAGCGTTACAAATCATTTCCTTTGATTCAGTAATGCTTTTTTATGTTTACTTTAATTGTAATCTGCATTTTGTGTGAATGAGCAAAATAAGTATAGTAACAATGGATCTCATTTGGGATTGTAATAATGTCTAATTATGTATTGTTTATTTTATTAATATATTTCTTGCAAAGAATATATAATAAAAAAATCTGGTGTGAACATCACACGACTTTCCTTATACATTATTTGGGTAATTCTGGGAAAAATCCTGGGCTTCAATTTTTTTTCGAGTTCCTATCTTACCAACTTTTACTTTAAATTCATGCTTATCTCGTGATAACAAATCATTTTTATTCTCATGAATTTTTTGCATCTTTAACCGTTTAGATTCGCGACCGCTTTGCGACCTTGAGATCAAACGGCTCGGCCGATTTTTACCAAAAATTTAGCACTTCGTCCCCTACCTAAAGTAATTTGCATGCTAAATTTCAAGTCTCTAGCTCTTACGGTTCTTGAGATATCCTGTTTACTGACAGACCGACAGACAGACACACACACGAACCAATGGCTCAAACCAACTTTTTTGCTGTCCTGAGGCTATAATTCATCCAGAAATGTGAAAAACTGGGTAGGTCAAATTTCCGCCGATTACATTACTTTTCTTATTATAGAATAAGGAAAGTAAAAAATAATAAGGTAAAATTAATATATTTATGTATTTCATATTAGAATGTTCGGTAATCCTTTTATTATAAGAACAACCGAATAATTTAATAAAGCTAAATGCTATTTGTCGGCCAAGAATTGAAAGCACTTTTTGTGGCAAACATTCCGTCATTATCAACTTTTAAACACTTTCAGCGGCAATCCCAAAGTAGTACATTCGGCGCCGTTGAGTTTAAAGTGAAAAATAGGAGTAGCCGAACACAACAGAGCTTTCGTCTGAATAACCTACTTTCGAAGTTGGAGAGCATTCAGTATTCTGCAGACGTGCTCTTTTAGATGGACTAATTCAGGCTTATTTTTTTAAGTTCCGCAATTACTGGTACATTTCTTGCATACTGCAGTATTCAAACAAATGCAGAACGTGCTTAGAACGGCCGCGAAAAGTTTGCATTTGCACGTTGCCTTGGTGTCGAGTTGACGTTGCTGCACGGCAGCCCCTAACGGGCGGCTGCTGGCGGTGTCGCCCCCGAATAAGCGCAGGACGTTAATTCGCTAAAACTATTAGGAGCCACTGGCAGAAAAGGTCCTTCTGCAAATTTGCAATTCGGGCTACATCCGCTCTATTGTTTTTAAGGCACGTTTTGCATTTAAATGCTTGGTTAGCGAGAATCAAATTCACTTTATTTTCTTTTTCTAGCGATTTGGATGACATAAAGCAATTCTTCAGACTTTGCCAGTGTGTATGTGGGCGTTGTAGTATCTTAATAGCTTGTGTTTGTCCTTTGTTTAGATGTTATAACATTTTTTTTGTTTGTAAGAATTCCGTATAATTAATTATTATAACTAATGAGTAGGAGGATCCTAGAATGAAATACATTGCATTGTCGTAATTACATTGACGCTTCAATTTTTTAAAACTTTATTACCAGCAATCAACATACAAAAGCTAATCTAAGTATTTAAATCGATAAAAAATATTATAAAATCCCTTAGTCCATTTTGTAGGTCAGCTGGCCACTGTCTTTTTATTTTTCTCAATGCGTGTGTTTCTAGTTTTTGGTGCCGGATGATACTCTTCTCATGGATGCCTTCTTTTATTGTTGGTATTTTCAAATCTTTGTGAATCATTTCATTTCTTATGTACCATAGGGCATTAACTATTATTACTAATATTTTGGACTGGCACCTTTAAATTATTGCAACTTTGGTCTTGCTAGCATAAATCCCACAACTGTATACCATGAATTTGATTATTGAATTGTACAACAGTCTGTTTCCAATAGATACCGGAGATCTTCTTCCGGTCAACCAATATAGTTCTCTTAGTTTTATTTGTGTTTACTTCCTTTTTGTTGATGTGTCCTCTCCAATTTAATTTAGTGTCCAAGTGCAGTCCCAGATATTTTACTGCTGCATTTTGTGGTACTTCAATGTCGTTAAAATATAAATCTGCACATGGATCTTTTTTTAAAGTAAATGTCACGTGAGCAGATTTTCTCTCAATTCCACTTTTCAAGCCGGTGTTCTAGATTATGTAAGTATTCTTGTATTAGAGCGTGTGTTCGAAGAACTTTATTGTGATCAGTCAGTATGACAGTATCATCAGCAAATGTGCCTACAATAATATTTGGTAAAACTAGAAGAGAAAATAAGAGATAAAATAGAGGGTAAAGTACATTACCCTGAGGTACCCCGGAGTGGACTGGGAGTACGGTTGAAAAGTTCTTGTTCTAAAGTGTCGATCACAAAAATATATGAGGAATGTAATAAATGCTGGTATATAGATTTTATACAACAATCCCGGATGCCAGACTCTGTTGAAAGCTTAGCTTACACCTAAAAATACTGACGCGTATTATTTTTTGTTGAAGATTGTTTGTGATGATTTGTTTTATTATTATTATTACTTTTGACCACTAACTTTTGTAATGGTTGTTCGATTTTTAGCTTATCACTAAGTCTGCTCTGAATATTCTTATCTGCCGGAGGTATGTGTCTTTTGTTATTTGGCACTTGCTTTTCTATTTTTAGATACTAATTTTTTATTGTTAAAGAAATATTTCTGATATCTTTTTTATGTTTTTTTTTTGAGTTGGGCCACTTCTTTCATGTACGGTATTAATGAGAGTGTAATATCCATGTAAGTTCAAGAAGTACCAATAGTGGTTAAGAAGTCCAGTAGAGACGATAATTTATTTATATCTGTCGGACAGCACGTTTGAATTCCTGCAGATAAAAATGAATATCTTTTGTCTTAAGTAAGATTGAAAAGCTTCCTGTATTTTGCAGTGGTTATTCTGGATGCACATATAGTGTTTTTGGTATTGTCTGCCAAATAGTGTCTAAAGTGCTGAAGTAGGATTGAACAAAATTATGCCTAGGAGGGCAATAAACTGCATTGATAATTATTTTACATGGAGAAATTTGTACACGAATTGAAATGGCCTAAACCCATAGTGACTTAATGTCTGTTTTACTATTACGGGTGGCCTGCATGTGCAGTACCATCCGAGTTATTATGATGTACATTAAATTGTAGTATTTTGAAATAAGTTTTTCAGTGAAATGAGTTTCGCTGATCAGGAGGATATCAATTAGATTTTATTTTAAAAATAGCGGGATTTCATCTTTATGTTGATTAAGGCTACTGGCGTTCCATAAAACTACTTTAAGAGCCATTATTTAGTTTACTGATTAATATTGTTAACATATTGGAGACCATACTATTTTGCTGTATTAATTGGTTGAAGATTATTTTAAATTCTTCTATAGATGTATTTAATGTCAATGGCGATTCGTCAACTTGAATTATATTCTGGAGTTTAGTTGCTTGAGCATAGTTTCTAGTTTAGATTACTATAGATAGTCGTTGCGATTGATTTCGTTATGTTAAATTATTTTGTTGATTAGAACGATAACTGTCTTGTTTTAGCCTTATATTCCCATCCTCTATAATTAGTTGGGTGCCCTTCTCCACATAAGCCACATGTTGCTGGTGTATCTTTACTTTTTTACAATTTGATGTAATATGTTGGCCCCCACACCTAACACAAAAATTAGATTTATTGCAATAAGATTTTGTATGTCTATATAATTGACTAGGTTATTGTCTTTTCTTGGTAGTTCTATTTGACTGACACCGTTTATTTTATAATGTTCTTATTATTTTCCGATGGTTTAAAGTCAATAAGGAACATATTAAGTGGATTTTTGTTACACGATGTTTCATATTTATTATATTTTCATATTTTGTCTATGTTGTGTAATTTTCTCTTTTACATATGCTAAGTCAACCGAATAATATAAATATTTAATTACAGATTTATACCTCCTCTCCTCATTAGATTGATAGGTATAGTGAATTATATTATTTTTCTTCATATATCTTGTTAGTTTTCTATATGTGTCAGGACTTTAACAGGTTAATTTTACCAAATTGTTTGCCATACTTTTTGTTATATATTATTTCATTTTGACTACGTCGTTTAATTTCGTAATCATTTGTGGTAGGTTTGCATCACCGTATATAAATATAAGAAGGATTGTAGTGTATTGTTGGCTGTATTATTTTTATTGGTGTTATCAACCTGGATGTTTGTAAATATATAGTCAATTAAGTAAAAGCGAGTTCGGCACAATTAGCAGTTGGTAAAAGGTATCGACTTAATTTTTTTTTGTGAATCGATAGAGGCACCTTTGCTTTGTTACAAAAGATTTAGTTGGCATTGAATTCTTCTAAAGGAACGCGTACAGTACCATGAGTGCCACGTACGCGACGCACTAAAAGTCTGAACTCACCCACCCGAAATGCTTGAAAATGTCTTATGCAACGGGAGATAAGCACCTAAACAAGTCGAAAACATTCGTTAGCAAATGCGTGTAGCGATATAAAGATAGAAAATGCTCGATGCCGAAACGTGGCTCAACAGGCAAAGTGTTCCCTAACGTCGCAAAACAGATCGTGAACAGGTGTTCGCAAAAACAGGGCTTAACATTGCCCTAACAAACAGCAAAATTGAAACAGAAAGGTGTAGATATGTTGTACGTAGCTATCTGAACCCATCTTCATCCCATGAACTTGGTCAACCTCAATTAACAGGTTGGTGCAGCTGATTGTTAAACACCTAGTAAAAGTGCATCTTTGAGGTTGTTTCTCAAAACTGGGTTGCATGTAATGCTTCGAAAATGTTCAAAATTTATAAGAAATATTTGTTATTGACTACAAAACGTTGGTTCATCAAGAAAAACAAGGATAGGATCTTGACGGAGGAAAACAATCCAACAACCGAGCAAGCATTGTGAAAAGAGCAATTTGGCATCGTTACACTTAATTGGTCATTGCAGTCGTCCGAAGCAAATCCGATTAAGATCAAGCACAAGTTGTGGTAATTGTTCTGATGGAGTATAACGCAACCATGTATTTGAAAATATTTTTAAATAATTTTTTTCCACATTAATCCAAACATGCTCTTACTTTACTGACTGTATTATTTAATGGTTTCTTTGCCTCCATCATTTTTCAATTATATTCTTCTTTTTTTTTGTTCCTTTTAGTACTTGCCACAGATTTTCTTGGGTGGTATAAATGCTATTCTTGTGTATTATTTGGCGTTTTTTAGCCTATTGCATAGTTTATTTGTGGTTTGTGAAGGATATATTTGTTGTTGTACTAGTTTTGAGCAGACTAAATTCGTGATGGTATATGCATTAAATATTGTTTGACCCTGATTATCATTTAATGGTTGTAAAGCACATGGTTGATGTTGTATGTTATTTTGCGTCATTGGATTTGAAAAATCTCGTACCTGGACCATTTCCTGCTGGTAGCATTTAAATTCTGTTTGTTTCACTTTTATTATTATTGGTTAAAAAACTATTATTGATGAACAATTTATTTGGTGATGTATGTAGTTTGTTTATAAGTTGCCTTTATCGCTACTCACACAAGGCAAAAAATCACCGAGTAAGCACATATTTCGAACTGCAAGACATACTTTGGAGAGGCAGGCGTGTAAATAGCCGCCCTCGTGGTGCAGTGTGGGAAACGAAGTACGGTCCGTTTTGAAACGTAAACTGATAAGGCCCAAATCGTCCCTTAAACGGCCAGCGCGAAAGCGGATGGGGGCGGCTACCGATATCAACCGAAAGTAAAGCCAAATCGCTCACCTGAATCGGCTTCGGCTTCGTCGGCGATGTTCCACGGTGGCCACCTTGCTGCGCTGTCTTCGTGTACGTTGCAGGATGTTAAATGCGGCCGTACTGGACGCGATGCGGTGTGATATAACGTTGTTAAGCACGACCGAATTGGCCGCGCTGCGATGTGCGTATTGCGGGGTGCCAAAACACGACCGAATTGGCCGCGCTGCGGTGTGCGTATATTGCGGGGTGTTAAAACACGACCGAATTGGCCGCGCTGCGGTGTGTATATTGCGGGGTGTTCAAACACGACCGAATTGGCCGCGCTGCGGTATGCGTAAGTCGCCGGGCTTTGCGCCTGGCTTAGCGGTAGGTCTTTTGCGGGAAATTTTTTATTGGATAGCACCTTTCATATCAAAGGGTGCCGCCGAAGGCGTATGCAGACTTGTCGGCTGAGCAAAAGTCCATATGCCGTTTTGTGTGCGATGGCAAAACGTAACGGCAGATATCAAAGTCCCCCAGCATGGCGCCGCGATATACAAGCGGTTCAAGTGCGAAAAGGCCGCCACACCATACGTCTTTACGCTTCGAATTTCAAATGCGAACTATAACATCGAAATTTGTGTTCATGAAAATTGGCGGATATTACAATATCCCTTACATTGAACTTGTTTGCGTTCCAATTTTTTTATTATTTTTAATTTTTATGTTAAGGATAAAAACATAATTTTTTCTTACTGTTCTCATTTTTTCGGCACTCTAGGCATCGTTTTTGGCTCTATCTAATAGTATCCATGGAGCTGCAGTGGCTCGGTGGTTAAGATCATCGTTCCTCTGCCATAAAAGCGGCGCGGGCGAGTTCGAGTCCGCTCACCCCCTGGGTGTGTGATGTCCTAATATTAAAAGCATGTTAAAGGCATAATAAGCCCTTGAGGCTGCAGTCCCAGTAAGTGCTCAAAAAATTTTTTATATATACTAATATTTGAAAAATGTGAATTATATAACTATTTTAAAGTCACTGTTGACTTTAATATGCATTAGTATTTACAAAATAGTTGTGTTTTCCATAAGATAAAAAATGATAAACAATGTAACAAAAAATGTTGTAACGATATATTGAATTAAGCAACTGTAAAATTAATTTCGGAATGAGCTGACAGAAGAACGATTGAAATATTTTTTTTTTGTTTCTTTCAAAACGAAAAGTTATTTGGTGCAGTTATTAATCTCTTTTACTGATATTTAGAATAAAGACTACTAAATAAAAGTTACGCCAGTATACACGTTACGTATGTGATTAATTAGAGCATTTTTTGTAAAAGTTAAAGTATAATTAATTTTATTTTCAAAATAGCGTCACTAATTTACTTTAAGACACAAGAAGATAAGTTTTTCAAGTTTTAAAATAATATTCAATGGATATATTAAAGAAGATTAAATAAATAAAGAATTCGTTTGAAGAATTGCTATTACATATAAAACAAGTGAAAATTTTCTTTACAGGTAAAACAGAACGGACCCTATGCGTGAAACCAAACTATAGGGTGTGACGAAATTTTATTGAAAGGAATGGCAGTGAATTATATTCAAACGAATGTGAACAGTGGCAAAAAATTAGCGGCCGGACCGAAAAAATTGCGGCCACTTCTGGTCAAACCGGTCTTGAGAGATTTTTTGATCAGGCTGATTTTTGGCGTCTGTACTTGACTTATGGTCCTTAGTTGAATACTGAAAATGTTATGTCTTTATCTATCACAAGTCAAAAGTTACAAGGCGTGACAGACGGCAGGCGTGACAAAAGTAGAAGCTGTTCTCCAGCTTGGAAGCTGCCTTACAGGCAAGCTACCTAGCAGGGGTCAGCTAAAGAAAATAAAAGAATGATATAATTGTCAAAATAGCAATTCACACATTCTTAGTAATTAGTAATTTTGAAAGATGTTTATTTACAAGCAATACCATAATACTATTCACTTTCTGATTGATTAGGTAACATTTTGTTGATTTCAAACATATTTTTGAGACGATAGTCGTTTTGGAATCTTCTTTTAAAGATCTTAATACATTAAAGTGGGTAGATTTTAGTTAAGTTTTTATTTTTAATTTATTTTTGTAAGAACTTAGTTACCACTTCATAAATAGATACTAAATATTTTAGAAACAGTTTTTTTTAAATTTTAGTCTCTTTTATGGATGCATTAGCTTTGCTTGTTTATGTAGGATTAGAAAAACCTTAAAGTCCTTCTATGGGCGGCAAAATATTATTTTAATTTTGTTTTGGTTTCGGTTTTTCGTGTGCTATGATCAAAAATAATTTTATCTAAAGGCCATACTCCGCAATTTTTAAAACCACTTATAGAATTTACAACTGAAGTAGCTTTAGCATAAGTTTTTCTAAGCAATTAAAAATTTGGAACTGCCTTACGTTTTGAGAAGAATCGATGCGAAGTCGCTTATCTGCTGCTTGATTGTAATAAGAACTAAAAAAAAAGAACATATCGTAGGGTTGCAGTGTATCTGTATGTGCGGTTAGTGACAATACAGTTTAGTGCAATTGTAATTGCTTTTAAATTTTAAATTAATATAAAAGTTTTTCTTAGGTGGTTTTACAATTGATATAAAGTGACAAATGGTTTACTTGTTATCCAATCAGAATTTGAGCAAAGTAGCAATTTTTCTTTGAGTTCATTTTTGCATCATATGGTTTTAAGTATAAGTCTCGGGGGAACATATATACTAACTGTGGTACTCGCTTGTAACTGCATCTCCTTGATATTTTCTCTTTTATACAATTATGTTTTGAGATTTCTCTATTTTAGATATGCAGTATGATAGATGTCTGATCATGTGTTCTAAATGAGCCGTAATTGTATTTAAAGTAAAGAGTAGTAATACAGGTAAATTCACAACATTCTATTTATTAAGGTTATAGCTCACGTTGTAGAAGGAGGCGCAGGTTGACCAATATTTTTTTATGACGAGACAAAACCATTATATCAATTTTTAGGCAAAAAAATGTTAATATTGGAAAACCATCAATAAAATATAAAAAGCAATAAACATCTTTAAATACCTAATGTATACTTACCGAAACTATTTTATAGGTTACACAATATTACATAAATCATCACAATAATAAACCATTAAGCTTTTTCAGGTTAAGTGTCAGTAATATGAATTTCTATTTCTAGCGAATAAGTGCGTAAGTTGTTAACTTATAGAACTTTTCCTTATTTTGGAAATGTTTTAAAGTTATTTAATTTTGTTTGGACAAACATAGTAGTGGTGAAAGTTTTAGTGATAGATTGTATGTCTGCAAAAATCTTGAAAATTAAATGTGGATGATGGGGTGTCAGAGAGTTAGTGAAAAATTAAAAAATGAGTTAACTATTATAAAACTATAAAGAAATAAGTAGGAAATGTTTGATATTTACAACTAAATGAGGATTGTCGTTGTAAAACTCGCTAATTTGTTATGTTAGTAAACTGAGCGTGAAAATGCTTAGTTTTGCGCAAAGAGAAATGCACTTTAGCAGAGTCGGAATTTCTTATATAAGAAATAAATCTGGTTTTGAAAATATACAATATGTGCTTGCGCATACACTTTAATAGTGGTATTTGTTATTTTACTTTAAATGGTTTAAGAATAAGTCAAATTAATTGTTTTTAGATTAGATTATGTTCTAAATTTTGAAACTATATGTTACTCATAAGTTTCAAAATTTTTTAGCTCGAGACTTGCATATTATAAAAGACTCGGTAGTTTTTTATTTTAAAATTGTGTTTGATCATTCAATTATTTTTAATTTTAATATAAAAAAGGGTCTTGGAAATAAATCAAACAATAAATGAATAGTGTCTTGGTGGCCGCATTCCATTTATTATTGACGCGTTCTCATAATTCCGTTAGGTTCCTTAGAGGTCGTGGATACTGCTGTACTCTTAGAGCAATGGCATTCTAGATACATTCAGTCAGTGAAAAATCAAGAGATTGAACAGTCCATGAATAAGTTTTCACTCTATTTCATTGACGAAAGTTTAATATATTATGTACCATACATGGTCGAGCGTAATCTCATGGAAGATTGCTTGGGACGCTCTCTGAAATAAAGGAAGTATTACAGGTTGCAAAGCTACGTTGATGTAGGCCTGGCTGGTAATATTGCCTTTAATTTTGACTGTAGGTGACTTATTATTAACTGATAGCTTTTTATCCCATACAACCCATTGTTGGAGTACAAATGCAGCCTTCTTGTTCTTGTTCTCCATTTGTACGGTGTATTAATACCCAAACATATTTTCAGCTTAAAATAAATTTAGATATATCATTCATATGTACATACTTTTACATTATGTATTGTAATCCGGTTCAGAGAAGTCGGTGGTAGTGAAAGAAAAGGACGTCCTGATGTCAGTCCTAATGCAAATAATCGACGAACAGAAGAGGTAGACGATGGGTACTTCAGGTCGCGCTGCGGTCTATAATCGTAGGCCTCTGCTAATGAGCATCTTCTTCGACCTATTAGTTCCATATTCGTCCTATATTTCCGGTAAAGAACCCCTCGTTCATTTACGTCAACAATGCATTCGCTGATTTGTTGATAATGCACCCTTTGTTTAGGACGAGACATATTACATCGTATAAATTACACATGCCCAATCTAAATGGCCGACAAACTTTTATGTTTAATTTACACGTAATAATACTACCTTTCTCAGTACTTAATATCTAAGAAACGATATAATCAAATTTTGAACAGACATAAACATGTGGTTCTCACACATTAATTGTTCTCTGATTATAGTGTGCCTAAATATGCAGAAGTTTTGAGGAAATATAATTTGATTTTAATGGTACAGTAATTTTAATAAAAAGCAGTGTATTTGATACTGTACCATCTTCCATGCTATTATTATTTTAACATCAAAAAGAAATTTTATTTGGTATATGTTGAAGTACATTCTATTGTCAGCATGAAAGCCGTTTGATGTTTAGTGTATATGAACAGCTGATTGCAATATTTTCTATCGAATAATAATGTTTCTAATGATTAATTCACACACTTGCTAGTTCAACAATTCATTATTTTTTATTTAGTTTTATTTCAAGGGCCTACAATAAATTATTTTTTGCTTGATTATTTTAGCTTTAAATATTTGGCATTCATATTTTTGGTATTTTAACACTACAGTTATCGTTATACTTCACAAACTAAATTGCGTGTAATTAGGTTAAGGGGAGTTGAATCGCAGGTGCAAGCATGTGCAATAGATTAATTGCTGATGTCAGGATTTGGTATGGAATATGTTAGGATTTATGGGAGGATTGATATAAGGTATAACTAATGCTCCTGTACTTACATGGTTTAACAATTATTCGACTTCCAAATGGTGTTGTTATACTCTATAATATATCAATTGAATTTTTTCTTTTCCACATGTGTGTGGCAAGTAGTTAATGCATATTTAAGTAATTACAAATTTTGCATTAAAATATTATGTTCAATTTTTTCGTAGTTTTAGTTGCTATTTTACTATATAAAATAAATAAAAAAGTACTAAGTTTGTAAATTGCTAGTTTTGTCGTATAGTAGTTCTCATCTAGCAATAATGTCCGGGGGATTGAATATGTTGTCGGAAGTGTTTTATTCATCACTTCAGATCCATATTTCTTAATTTTTCTTGTCGGAAATTAATTAAAGTATTGCCCAACAAAGTTTTTTTTATGTCAAATTACTTTTAAATGTAGACGGTGACTAATTTTTATATTTCGTCTTGCAAAAATGGTAAATTTAGCTCATTAGTTCTATTTTAACAAACCAGAATGCATTGAACCAAAGCTTTGAGTATTCTAGTATGATGTGGGAATACCATAGGTCCAAATAGGTATAAGTATTGTCTTCTACAATAAAACTAAATTTTCCGTTGTGAATGCTTATGTCAGATTAATTGTCAATCAGGGTGAAATATCTGGTTTAGATTGCTTTTTATTATTGCCGTAAGACGCGTGGTGAACTTTAGTTGTCTTAATTTATTCGGGTAAACTTGTCGGTATTATAAAGCTTCAGTAGCGTCATTGCGAATGTAACAATGGAAGTACTTTTGTTTCAGAAATGCCTAAGACACTGTTCTATGGTACCTCTGCTTTTATTATTTTATATGTTAATATCTGATTATTATATTGTATATTATTTTATTTCGGTAGGTAACAGATATTTAAAAGTAGTTTCCGAAATTTGTATATAAACCTGATGTGCCACATCTAAGAATAAAGAGTTGTAATTTTTTCTCTCAATTTAATGGGCATTATATTTTAGAGTTATCTCAACAAAAACCAAATTGGTAGTGTGGTATAACAGTAGTTAAGTCCAGTGTTTTCTTTAAGTCTTGTATGTAAGAGCTGTTCAAATAGCTTGTCTAGTACTGGTAACATGCTAATTGATTGATAAGAATGTGGTAAATGAGGTGGCTTGTCCAGCTTTGATACTATGATAACTTGTATATATTTTCATTACTCAGGAAAATATGACAAGTTTTGCATTCATAGTACATAATAGCTATTCATTACTTTTTGGCAGTTTCTTTAGTACTAATGCATTGACTGAATTGTGCTTTTATGCTTTGTGGGTTTTTAAAGTTTTAATATCTAATTATATGTGAGAGAGGTTTGAAGTGTGCACATGTGTTTTAAAGCTCCAGGATTAAAGTCTAATTAGGGCTATACTGAACAACTCAACACAAGAAAAAACGGTACAAGTAGGCAGACATAAGTAAATTCAAACCCGGAAAGATAAAAACACAAGGGAAAATACGGATCCAGTGAGTAATTAGACGTAAATAAGACCGGTGGAGGTTAACTGATAAGCAATAAGGTGGAGAATTGCATGAAACCAACAACTAATAAGTAAAGAATAACAAACAAACCAGGGCTACGCCAAAATCCCGAAAGTAGGCAACACACCGAACACCGAAGTGTGCAGCTAAGTAGACAAAGCACAAGAAATGGCAAATATAGAGGAGTTATTGCGGCAAATAAGCAGTAGACTAGATGGAATGGACACTAAACTAGACCAGATAGTTAAAGATGCAAACGCAATAAAGCAAGTAAATAAACAATTAGAGGATAAAATTGTGAAACAGGAAATAAGAATAGAATATCTAGAAAGGAAAGTCAGAAAGAAGAACGTTATAGCAACAGGAATAAAAGATGAAGAGGGAGAAACTGAGAAAGAAATAATGGAGAAAATACAAATAATGATGAATAAGATAGAAGTAGATTTGGAAGAGAAAGACATAGAAGATTATACCAGGCTAGGGAAATACAAGGCAGGGGGAACGAGACCGATACTAATTAAACCGAGTAAATTTAGCAAGAAAATGGAAATATTAAAGAAGGCGAAGGGACTAAGGGGAACAGAGATATGACTAAGCGAGGACTACACTAAAGAAACACAAGAAGAACGACGAAAACTAATACCAATCATGAAGGAAGCGAGGCAAAGAGGACAAAAATCGATACTGAAATATAACAAACTAATAATAAATAATAAAATATGCAGTGCCGAAGAAATAAAAGCGGAAACTCAACAACAGTGGCAAAATGAGAAGGAAAAAGAGGCAGGTAGTAACTATAAAAGAACAGTAAATGATAGATCACCGAATGGAGACACCATAGAAGAAAAGCTAAGGAAAATAACCAAGACTACATGGACAAAAACTAATCAGGAAAGAAACGGATGGGAAAAAGACAACGAAAATGCAATGGACACGGAAACAAAATAACCAAGAAAACAAAAATATGGAAACTAGCAACGTGGAATATCAGAAGCTTAGAGGAAAGAAAACGAATTAATAGATGAATTCGAAAGCACAAAATTAGATATATTAACTATAACAGAGACCAAAAGGAAAGAGGAAGGAATAACAGAAATGGCACATGGACATATACTCGTGTATAGTGGAGTAGCAGAGAACAAAAGAGCGGCAGCAGGGGTTGGGTGCATAATTAAAGAAAATCATGCTGCAAAAATAATAAAATGGAAGGGATGGAGTGAGAGAATATTAACGGTAGAATTAAAAGAAGATAAAGGAAATGAAGTAACAATAATAGTAGTATATGGACCCGATGAAAACGACACTAAAGAAAACAAAGACAAATTCTGGGAAGAGCTAACGGAGAGAACAGAAAACAGCAGAGGAAAAATATACATAGCAGGAGATCTAAATAGCAGAGTGGGTAGACAAAAAAATAAAGCTATAAAAGCATTAGGAAAGTTTGGAGAAATAACAAAGAATAACAATGGAGAACGGCTAATAGATTTCTGTATACTAAACAACTTAATAATATGTAATACATTCTTCCAACATAAATATATACACAAATTTACAAGAGAAGTAACGAGCAGGAACGAAAAATCCTTAATTGACTATATACTAGTTGAAAGAGCCAACAGAAGAGCAGTCAAGGATGTTAAGGTTAGCAGAGAAGCTGAAATATATAGCGACCACTACTTAGTAGTGGCAAAAATTAAAGTAGAAGAAAACAAGATAACCAGCATAGGAAAAGATACTACACACAAGAAGGTAGAATTTCAGACAATCAAAACCTATAAACTAAACAACAGGGAAGTGAGCAGTAGATATAAAGAAATCATAAGCTGTAAAATAAGAGCACGACAAGAAAATATGAAAGAAGCAAAACTAGAACAATTATGGAGCTTTTTCAAAAATATTATGATTGAAGCAGCAATAGAAGTTTGTGGAAC
This sequence comes from Sinelater perroti, assembly GCA_036346155.1. Classification (NCBI taxonomy): domain Eukaryota; kingdom Metazoa; phylum Arthropoda; class Insecta; order Coleoptera; family Elateridae; genus Sinelater; species Sinelater perroti. The sequence goes on from JARFIY010000276.1 coordinate 5,370,546, forward strand.
CCTCAAAACATCAAATAATAAGAAACAAATAGCATGGTGGAACGAAAACATTAAAAATGAAGTTAAGAGCAAAAAGAAAATATGGAAGGACTATTTAAGGAACAGGAAAGAAGAGACATATAAAAGATACAAAGAGCAAAGAATAAGAGTGAAAAACATGGTAATTAAAGCTAAACAGGAGAAGTGGGAAGAATTCGGAGAAAGATTAGAGAAAAATAGTAAAGATAACCAGAAACTATTCTATAGAATATTAAAAACTGATCGGATAAGGAATAAACAAGGGGAAATATTAGTAGAAGACAAAGAAATTATGGAAAGATGGCGAGAATACTTTGAGGAATTACTGAACCCAAAACAAGCAGAGGAAAATGTAGAAGAGAACCAAGGAGAAGAACAAAGAAAAGAAGAAAAACTAGAGGAAAGGAATGCAGAAGACATGGAAGAGGAAAATATAGAGGAAATAGAGCTACACGAGATGAGGCAAGCAATTAAAGATACCAAAAATGGCAAAGCACCTGGACACGACAAAATAAAGATAGAGATGATAAAACACATGGAGAAGATGGAGAAAATACTACTATCAATTTACAATAAAGTGTGGAAGGAGAGGATAATCCCGAAAGACTGGGAAATAGGAAAAATACTGCCAATTTACAAAAGGAGATAGTACGAATTGTAACAACTATAGAGGAATCACGTTATTGAGTGTAGTACTGAAGATCTATGAGCGCATACTGGACAAAAAACTAAGGGGGGAAATTGAGAAATCGTTATCTGAAGCACAAAGTGCGTTTAGAAAAGGCTATAGTGTACAAGACCATATATTTTCAATAAAAGAAGTTATAAATAAAACAGTGCGGTATAATAAAAAGTGTTCTGTGCATTTTTAGATTTAAATAAAGCATTCGACCGAGTCAATAATATAATATGATATATATATATATATAAGACAGGTCAATAAAAGATTGATAGCGGCCATCAAGCATATATAACAACAATGTCAACTACGTGATGAGCAGAAATAGGACATCAGAGAGCTTCAGGACAGAAGAAGGACTGAAACAAGGAGGAGTCTTAAGCCCGGTCTTATTTACCGTACTAATGGACGACGTTATAAAAGAGTGCAATAAAGAACGAAGAAGATAAAGTGGGATATAGAATTCTGCAAGTGGTAGAAATAGCAGAATGCGCGTTTGCTGACGACGTAGTAATAATGGCTGCAAATGAGAGAGATCTACAAAAATCTAGAAATATGGAACGAAGTATTAACAACATATGATATGAAATTAAATACAGACAAGACAAAGGTGATGGTAATATCTAAGGAACAGTGTAAAATAAAAATACAAATTGAGGGAAAGGACATAGAACAAATAGACCACTTTGAATACCTAGGAGTCACAATAGAAGAAAAGGAAAACAAGAACTAGACATCGCAAAGAGAATAGAAAAGGCTAATAAAGTTTACTACGCCATGAAGGACAAATTTATTAACAAAGAGAAGTGACACGACAAACAAAATGAATGTATTTAAGACAATATACAGACCTATACTAACCTTCGGGTGTGAGACATGGGTGTTATCAGCAAGAATGAAAAGTAAAATATAAGCGGCGGAGATGAGATATCTAAGGAGAGTAAAAGGATAACCTTAAGAGATCGGATAAGGAACAGCGAAGTGAGACAAGAACTAAGAATCCAGACGATACTCAAATTTATAGAGAATAGACAACTGAGTTGGTGGGGACACCTACAACGCATGAATGAGACCAGACAGGTTAAACAAGTATGGAAAGCAAAGGTGGCAATAAATAGGGAAGAGGAAGACCGCAACAAACATGGGATAGCGTCGTGGGAAAGATATTAGCAGAGAGGGAAATCGTGGCAAGAAGCAAGCTTATTAGCTCAAAATAAAAGGAGTGGAGTAAGTTTGTGTACCAAACAAGTGAGGAAAGATAATACAATAATAAAACACTCTAGAATTAAGTTAAGTATGTACGAGTTATTAGAAAATACATTTAGTTAACTTAGGTCTATAAGTAAATGTTAAATTACATGTAGAAATTTAACCCTACACCAATTGGTAAATGGGCATTCGATAATATATATAAGTAATATATATATATATATATATATATATATATATATATAAGTTAGATATATTAGTAATATATATATATATATATATATATATATATATATATATATATATATATATATATATATATAGTAAAGTTAATATAAACATCTAACATGGGATATCTAGAAAGTTTTCTGTTTCGTCACTATTTACAGTAATTGTTGTTTAAAACGGTTTAAAAACTTTTAAGTAATATTTAGATTATATATCACTTTTGTTCATGTCAAATTATACCTAAGTGTACCGTGTGATTTTTGAAATAGTAAAATGTTGACTTGTAGCGTTCAAAAGTTTTTTGTAGCCTTCCAGCTAGAATAAACTTTCTTTGAGTATTGCAATATACTCTTAAAAATATGCATTTTTATGTTCTTGTAGTACATTATTAAGTCTTCTAGCCATTTGTTTTTCGGATTACGCGATTGATTCTATCTGTTTCTTGGCCGTCCTTTCCCAACATTAATTTCTAGGATTTGAAGTAGCACAGTAATGTATGTTTCATATATTATGTTACAGCTAGGTGTAGAGGACAATGCAACTCTTTAGATAAGCTCAGTGATATTTTGTAGAGCATCATCTAGGTCCTTAATTTTGATTTATATAGAACCTTAGTTTAATTTTTTTCTTGAATATATTATTGAGGCCTCTACCGCCTGTTAGTTTAGCGGCAAGAAGGAAATTTATTAGTTTGTGTGTTATCCCAGTACTAAGAGCAATTATGATCGGCAAGTGATTTGAGGATCATAATTTTCTTGGCAGAAAGTAATTTGCGAAGGTTCCTGCAGCTAGAAAAAACCCAGTAAATATTTATACCTTTGAGAATCAATGGACCAGTAAGTGGGTTTAACTGTTAAGAGATGAATGTAGATCTTCTACATCGTTGCACGTAACAGATTACACCCAATGCTTGTGATTTGCATTCCAGTCACCTCAAGCAATAAATTCTCGGTCCCGAGTTTGAAAGAAGTCATTATATCGATTTGTTGTTATTGTTTGTATGGAGGACCGTAAATAGCGTAACAATAAAAGACAAAAGTAAGGCTGTGATTTTTAAGTTGGTTGATGCTACATGATACTATTTAAAATAGGAACTACAGTTATCCGGATATCATATATTTCACATATTATAGTTAAAAATGAAGTTTTGGTTCTATCGGTAAATGATGATATCTATGCTGTTAATTCGAGTTTATAATTAATGAGTTCATTTGCGTTTTATGTTGAAATTCTTATAAACTTAGTCATTAATAATGTTTGCTAATGATGTTTGTTAATAATCCACTGCTTTTAATTCTTGAGTTAGTAATATACGAAATTGAGATGATACCGGAATTACTGTTGAATTGTTGTCGTGGTATGTTTATGCTACGTTATAGTGTATTGTTAGATTTGTTGTGTATGTTATGATTTTTGTTTATATATTGCTGAAATGTATTGTTCTATATATTTCGCACAAATAAATGGATTTGTAGAAAAAATATTAAAGTGACTATACTTCTTTCATCTGTTACACTGCATTAATGCTTTCTCTCTTCTGGGAGGCTTTGCAGTTATTTTGGTTCCACTTCTAAATTTTGGTCCATACACTTTGTGGATATTGTGTTTGAGTTCTAATCCCACATAAAATAGTGAGATGTATCTTTGATCATTTAGTAACACATTTAAAATGTTTTGAAATTTATGATCTATTACTATTAGATTTCTAATAATAAATCTGTAGGTTCTTTCTGATTTCATTTGGTACATGTGGCAGATTGCTTCTTGAAAACCTAATTAAGTTTTTATATATTCCTGAACCGTAAGCTTAATTATATTGTTTGCAAATGTTTTGCTGTGGTATGCTCCGTTTTAAGCAATACTAGCGAGATTGCCTATCTTTGAAATTGGTTACAGTATAGACGAATATCATTATATAAGCATTTCGTACCTATTAGTAGTTTTTTTTACTGTTTTTGTTCCGTTTGTAAATTCTCGGTTTTTTAACTACTTGATATTTATGTGTAGTTGGTGTGTTTTTTCTGGGAAGACAATAGCTGGGTTGAATAATATGGGACTACAAATCCGACATTTTAAAATACTGGCGTAACAGATGTATTTATTAAAATAGTTGTTGCGATTTTAAGCTTCGATTAGTATCGGTTGTATAAAAGGTGAATGGAACTTGATTGGCAGCAAAAGAGGTTAGCAAAAAGTATAACCACCAGTTTGAAGACTTATTATAATAGGGGAGTATTTAAGTGCCATATTGATTTTTGTTGAGTTGTGTACGAAATTATTTTTCACATACCGGCTAAAATATGAAATAATTTCTGTTTAAATAGAATATATTAGGCCAGCCAGGCTTTTATCAGTAATAGGTCGGTAATTAAAAAAATGATCTTTGTGTATAAGCTACAAAGAAGTGTATTTTATTTTAGTTCATATCTTCTTCTTCTTCCCGTGCTTTATCCGTTCCGGATGTTAGCTATCTTCAATGCAATTTGTACTTTGTCTACTGCTTTCCGGAATAATTGTACCGTGGACATACCGAACCATTGCCGCAAGTTCTTTAGCCAAGATATTCTCCTCCTTCCTGGGCCTCTTATTCCCATCACTTTTCCTTCTAAAATGAGTTGCAAGATTCTATATCTCTTTGTGTTTCTCATTATGTGTCCTAGATATTCTAGCTTGCGAGATTTTATTGTTATTAGGATTTCTGTTGTTACTGATATGCTCTGTCCATGGTATTCTCAAGATACGTCGGTAGGTCCACAATTCAAATGATTCCAGTTTCTTCTCTGATGCTTTTGTTAAAGTCCATGACTCAGCTCCGTATAGTAGCGTCGAGAAAATATAGCATCTCAGGATTCTAATCTTGGTTTGCAGGCTTAGGTCTCTACCGATCAAAACTTTTTTCATTTGAATGAATGCGGCTCTTGCTTTTTCTATTCTTGTTCTTATTTCTGTCGAGTGGTCCCATTGTTCGTTTATATTGGTTCCCAGATATGTGTATTTGCTAGTCCTTTCTATCTCAGTATTATTAATATATAATGTTGCTGGTAGCGTAATGTTCTTAGTTATTGTCATGTATTTTGTCGTGCTTGTGTTCAGGGTGATTCCGTATTTCTCACATGTTATATGTATTCTTTCCATTAATAATTGTAGACCTTCTACGTTTCTTGCCAATATTACAGAGTCATCTGCGTATCTGATGTTGTTGATTAGTTCACCATTGATTAATATACCTTCATTCACATCATGTAATGCTTCTTTGAACATCTCTTCCGAGTAAATATTAAACAGAGTCGGTGAAAGCACGCATCCTTGGCGAACCCCTCTAAGGATTTGAATTCCTTCGGTGGTATTATCTTCTATTTTTACATTCGCGTTTTGATTCCAGTAGGTTGGCTATTATTCTAGTATTTTTGTCGTCTATCCCAGTTTTCTCTAATATTTTTAGTAGTTCATGATGTTTTACTTTGTCAAATGCTTTGCTGAAGTCTATAAAACATAAGTGTACGTCACAGTTTACGTCCCTACATCTTTGGATCAATACATTTAAGGCAAATAGTGCTTCTCTTGTTCCCAACGCATTTCTAAACCCGAATTGGGTTTCGGTTAATTTTGATTCGCATTGTTGATAGATCCTGGCGTGTATAATTTTCAAGAAGATCTTAAGGGCACAGCTCATCAGACTTATCGTTCTATAGTCTTCGCATTGTCTCGGTGTTGTTTTCTTTGGTATGGTTATAAAAGTCGACTTATTCCAGTCCGTCGGGATCTCTCCAGTGTCGTATATTAGATTGAATAACCTAGTGAGTGCATTTATTCCATCTTCATTTAGGAGTTTTAAAATTTCAGTGGGTATCTCGTCTGGGCCCGTTGCTTTCCGGGTTTTCGCCTTTTCTATTGTTTTCTTAACTTCATCTTTTGTTATAGGAGGTCCGGTGTTAGCCTCTTTTATTTCGTGTTTTTCTGGACGGTCGTCTGCAAATAACTTTTCGATGTATTCTTTCCAGGTTTTTAATTTTTCGCTTATGTCTGTTATTTCCTGTCCTGTATTATCTATTAGTCTGTTCGTTGTTTTTCTTCTAAATATTCCAGCAGCTTCTTTTATTTTTCGATGCATATTAAAGCTGTCGTGTTTGTTTTCTAGCTGTTCTATTTCTTGGCATTTATCTTTCAACCATTTTTCTTTTGCCTTTCTTATCTCACCTCGTATCTGTCGTTGTATCTCTCTGTATTTGTTCATATCTTTATTTTTCATTAATCTCCTTTCGTCCATTAATTTTAAAATGTCATCCACTCATTTTTCTTCTCTCTTCGTTTTTGTGGAACGTATTCTTTTATAATACTTTGCAGATTTTGTTTGATAGCGTTCCACCTCTCTTCTATTACTTCCTTTGTTGAGTTGTTTTTGTTACTAAATCCAGTGGTAGTATTATTTTCATTTTTAAATTTCTCCTCCAACGATTTTCGAACTTGTTCTTTAACATCTCCTTCACAAAGAGCCCTTATATTATGTTGTTTTCATTAGTTTTCTCGTAACCCTTTTAAGTTTTAGTTTACATTTACATATTACCGGATTGTGGTCTGATCCGACATCTGCTCCAGGATAAGTTTTGTTGATTTTATGCAATTGCGGAAACGGTGATTAATAGTGATATAGTCAATTTGGTTTCGTATTATTTTTTCTTTCGTATCACCTTGAGCCTTCCATGTATATATTCTTCTGTGTGGGAGCTTGAAGATGGTGTTCATCACTACAAGTTCTTCCTCTCGGCAAAACTGTATGAATCTATCTCCTCTTTATTTCTAGATCCTAATCCGAACTGTCCAATTATGTTATCTTCTCTTTGACTTCCAACTTTCGCGTTAAAATCCCCTATTATGAGAGTTATGTCATTAGATTTCGTATATTTTAAGACTTTGCTAAGCTGTTCATATAGATCTTCTATTTCTTCATCTTCGCTATTCGCAGTTGGAGCATACACTTGGACAACGTTTAAGTTAAATGGGTTAGTTTCTATTTGTATCATTATAATTCTCTCTGAGTGCGCTATTACTTTTTTGACAGAGTCGTTAATTTCCTTAGTTACTATTATTCCTACACCATTATAGTGGTGGTCGTCATCGTTGCCAGAGTAGTACACAACATGATTCAATATATTACAATTTCCTGAACCCGGCCATTGCATTTCGCTGATCCCCATGATGTCTACCTTTAGTCTAGTTGTTTCTTGAACAATATTATGGATCCCCCTCAAAAGCGCTTCTGACATTCCAGGTACCAATTCTAATAGTATTTGATTTCCTAAGCATTTTCAGTTTGTTGGTGTCCTTGTTCACCATCACAGACCCGGAGATTCTTCGCACCCCTGCCTCATTGAAGAGGCGGCGGTACTCGGGGCCAGTCTTGATTTTGTCTGTTATGATGTTTGATGATTGTTCTTGGGAATTAATGTGTTGGTTTCCCCTTGCCTTACACATCGCAGTTCAGTGGCCGATGGTGACATATTTTTGTCGTCGCCCATTGATGTCGGCTATGAAGCAGTACTGATATTTCTTATCTCTCCCTTCATGTAGTTATGAAAGCGCTGCAGCTCACTTTCATTATCATATACACTAACGAAAAGGGCGATGATAAATAAAGTACCTTAAATCGAGTTTTGAATCCAATTTTTCATCCGTATCTTACTGCTATCAATGTTTATATTCAATATTGAGTTAGGATATAAGCACGTTTGTTTAAAGAAGATTAAGATGTTATATTTATAAATTTAACAAAAATTTTATTCTTTCTGAATTTTTTATTTACTTCATTAAAAAAATTATTGTTAGTGTCACTAAAAAATGAACACATAAAAATTTGTATAGAAGCTCAATAAAAAAACAACTCGTGTCGTTTATGGTTAGCGAAATTTAAACTTAATTCAAAATAGCGGCTTTAAAGTTGTTTAGGGCATTTAAAAATGATAGGTTTCCACATTACAGGCTCTCGAGTACATTGTGTTCAACGACCAGGTTCTAAAGTGGTGCTTTGTTATACAGAGAGAATAGTTTACTACCTAAAAGATGAAAAAATTGCACATTAAAGAAAAATACCTCTAGTGAAATGTATATACACTTAGTAAGGAAAAATCAATTTTGAATCCTCCAATATTTAACAAATGAAATTTGATGTCAAGTTTTTTCCAAATAAACAGTACGTCTAGGTATTACTGTTTGATAATGCATGATTTCAAGAAAATGTTATACTTTGTGATAGTAGCTACTAGTGGTGGACAAATTATTAACACATTTACGAAAATCTCTTTCTACATCAGAAACACAGTTATTTTAGGCATTTAATAGTATGAGCAGTTTGTTTATTTGTTGCATAGAGTGGCGTCACGTTTGTTTATAAAGGGAGTTATGTACGGCTATTATCACAGATTATATACTACAACTGTGATATAGTTAGCTTTATTTAATTTTTATAAGAGACGGATTTCTTGATTTTGTGTAATTATCATTCTTGGTAAAATACAATTATTAAGAACCATTTACAATTTATAAAAATTATTTTTTTATATTGTTTAATGATTTGATAAGTATATAACTTTTAAAAATTAAATGAAGTACAATATAAAATACTGCGCAGAAAATAAAACAAGGATACTGTAATAGTCAATTTTCAGTCCAATATCGAGATATAAATCAACAAAATCGCAAGCTCTTAGGCTACATTGTAATAAATGCATAAAAAAAATTTAAATGGAAAGCAATTTAAGTTGAGAGGGTTATTTTAAAACTTTTATATGATGCGGGAACGCATAATAAAAAATTACGTAGTACGCAACAGCGACTGGGCTTTTATACGACACTAATCCTAGATTGTTTTGGATATGTGTTTGTGATTAAATGTAAGGACAATGAATTTCTCATTTACTTTAAATTTAAAAACGGCGAAAAAAATTATGGGATCAGCCGTTAGCTTAGAAAAAAGTAAAATATGAACGATTATTTTTTAAATGTTGACTGAGATTCAGGCACTAGTAAAAAATTGGACTCATAAGTCGATCTTGGGTAGATTGGCTATCATATACCTTAAATAAAAAATATTAATAATTCTTTATTGCAGCGAAGCAGTGTTATGCAAATATCGGTGTAAAAATCTAGTTGCTTATAATTTATTTTGGGGTATTTCGGAAATCTTAGTACTTCTTCAGTTAGAACTTTTAGCACAGTTTAATAAATTATATTATTGTTTTATATGTATGTATTTAGTTAGTTAGTAACAGCATTAAAGAAAATCAAAAATGGAAAGTCACCAGGACATGACGGAATCACAGGCGAAATGTTAAAAAAAATGGGAGAACAAGGAATTAAGACACTACTAAAAATGTTTAATAATATATGGAAAGAGGAGAAAATACCAAAAGACTGGGAAGTAGGACAGATTGTCCCAATATTTAAGAAAGGAGATAGGAAGTTATGTAATAACTACAGAGGCATAACGCTGCTCAGTATTACTTTAAAACTGTATGAACAAATACTTGAAGGTAAACTCCGAACTGTAATAGAACCAACGTTATCAGAAGCACAGAGCGGTTTCCGTAAGGGTAGAAGCGCACAAGACCATATATTTACTGTTAAGCAAATAATTACAAAAACAATCCAATACAACGAGAAAGCTGCCTTTGCATTTATTGATCTCGAGAAAGCTTTCGATAGAACGCTTAGAGAGAGAGTGTGGAAAAGTTTGAGCAACAGAGGAGTAAGCCCAAAAGTAACGAGGGTAATTCAAAGTTTGTACCAAAAGACAAGGAATTACGTGATAAATAATAACAGAATATCAGAAGAGTTTGACACAAATGAAGGTTTAAGACAAGGAGGGGTAATGAGCCCGGTACTATTCAACATCTTTATAGACGAAATAATACGAACATGACACCAGAGAACCAAAGGGTTAAATGTAGGATACAGAAAATCACAACCTACATTCATACAAGATTGTGCATTTGCAGATGATATTATAGTAATGGCAGGAAGAGAAGAAGAACTACAGCAAAACCTACTGATATGGAACGAAGAATTAACATATAACGGAATGAAGATGAATATCAGCAAAACAAAAGTAATGACCATTGGGAAAGATCACCAGAAGTTAAATATACAGATAAATGGAGAGGAGATAGAACAGATAAAACATTTTAAGTATCTAGGGGTTACGATCGATGATAGTGGAAGACAAGAAATAGACATAACTGAACGGATAGAGAAATGTAACAAATTATATTATGCAATGAATGTAAACTTTATAAATAAACGAGAGGTGTCACAAAAAACCAAACTTACAGTGTACAAAACAATCTTTAGACCCATCATGACCTATGGATGCGAATCGTGGGTACTGACACAAAAGATGAAATCAAGATTGGAAGCCACAGAAATGAAATACCTGAGAAGAGTGAAAGGTGTCACCCTGAGAGATAGAATAAGAAGCAAGCAGATAAGGGAAGAATTAGAGATCAACCCAATAACAAGTTTTATCGAAGGACGACAGTTAGCGTGGTGGGGTCATTTGCAACGGATGGATCAAGATAGATAAGTCAAACAAATATGAGAAACGAGAAAAGTAGGCAAAAGGAAACAGGGAAGGCCACAAGAAACATGGGACAATGTCATAGGAAAAATATTAACAAGGAAAGGAAAAACAATGGTGGAGGCAAAGGAAATGACAAGTAACAGAAAAGAATGATATAAATTTGTACATAACTAAATAAGTTAATTAAGTTAAGAAAGTAGGTATATAGGTATCATAACACATAATGTATTTATTTTAGTTTATTTTATAAGCCAACACCAATTTGGTAAATGGCTTTTGATTATATATATATATATATATATATATATATATATATATATATATATATATATATATATATATATATATATGTGTGTGTATGTATTTAGTAGAGTATGTTATAATCTTATGATTGTCAGAAAAGTTTTAATCTTTTAGAATACGATTGACATAATTATTCTAAAGTTTCGCAGATTTTACAACTAATTCTACAGTAATTTGGCTAATATTTTATTACTAATTGACGTGTTTCACAATTGTTTCTTTTGTTTCGTCATTGTTTATGTAAAAACAACAAATCTAATGTTTAGTCATAATTAACATTTATGTATTTGGTACCGTTTTCTTTAGGTTATTAAAATACAGCGAAATTATGTATGTGTAAACAAGAAGCATTTGAGATAAAATACGTGTGTTACCTATTCGTTCACATGCACCATAGCATAAAGCAGCAATTTAAATTTACTTATTATATGAGTTGTAAATCTTGGAAGTGACTTTTCAGTGTTTTATTTCTTTTAAATTGCAATAAATTTTATTAATTAGTCATACTGTTAATAAATAATTCCATACATATAGTTTCATCATGTCAAGGGCCAGGTAGTTGGTAGATTTACCATACATTTGATTCATGTATGATAAAAATATATGATCAGAGAAAACGTCAGCACCAGGGTGATTCTAGGTTTTTTGCGATGTTTCTGAATCTTTTATTGATACTTATATAATCGATTTGGTTTTTCACGTTCTTGTCTGCATTGAATATTGAAGTACATAGACGTCTGGGGTATTGTTTGAAATGGGTATTAGTTATTATTAGATCTTCTTCTTGGCAAAACTGTACTAACCTCTGCCATTTGAATTGCCCAGACCGTATTCGCCCACTACATCTTCTCGACGAACTTTTCTCATCTTGGCGTTGAAGTCACCCACAACAATGTTTATGTGTGATGGCTTTGTTATTTTCAGTGCTTTTTTGATGTTATTATAAAACTGTTTTTCAGAGTCGTCAGAGGCAGTATAAGTGAGGGAATATACTTGTATTAAATTACATGTACTAGGTGTTGTGCTGATCTGGAGAAGACATACGCGATCCGACACCGGAACGGAACTATTGACTGCTTTGTGTAAATTTTTGCTAATTATGAAACCAACGCCGTTAAAATGATCGGGTTTATCATTACCTGAGTAATATATTGCATGCCTTTCGACCTTTAATATTTCATCTCCCTTATTGTATTAGGAGTTTTACCACTTTCAAAAAGACTACGTGTATTTCAGGTTGCTACTTTTTTATGGTTGACCCGGGGATTCTTAGCACCCCTTGCCTATTTCAGGATTGCCTGGGACTAGGGGCCTTATTCTCATTGTCCTCAACCATGTTAAAGACTTTTTTTCGTTGCCTCTCTCGCGCAGTGTTACAGCCGAGTAGATCATCGTGGTTGTCTCATGTGAGTGTCTGATGTCAAGTCTGTTGAGAAGTCATTTATTTGTCAGCCTAGCTGCTACGCTATGTTATGTCCTTAGTTCATGAGGGTGCTTATTAGACAAGCCTTATTCGTACCTATCAGCCATTGGGATTGAAGACACCCCCATCCGAGTTTGTTTTCCGTGGAGTGTTAAGAAACCCCTACTCGATTTATAATTCGTCCTCCAAGGAAACTAAGACCCGCCACGGTGCAATTGTTTTTCAAAGTTTAATTAATTATGTGTATAAAAAAGATGCTACTATTTTAAAAACTGTAATATGATGGGTTAAGGATCATTAATTTATTACTTAACTAAAATTAATATTTATATATAATTAATTATAACTAATTTGAAAAATAAGTATAAAATATTTTATATAATTATTTGCCTTTAAATTTTTAAGTAAATTAAATTTTAAGGCTATTTAAATTCTTCGTAATCATAGCATCGCCTTCGTCTAAGCATAGCTAAGCTTTCTAGTACATTAAATCTACCTGGTAAATGGTAACTGTCCCAAATAAGATCATTTTAACGTAGTAATTTAGGACACAATGCACTCCTTGCCTTCTTTTCAGCGCGAAAGTCTCTCCGAGGGCAGAAGTACTTGATTATACATGAAAGACCATTTCTCAACACATTCATATTTCAGACTTCGCTGAAGTTTCAGATTTTATTAAAGTAGCTTTTCACGTCGCTTGAAAGTTAATGAGAGAACTCTTAAAAGACATGGCAGTCTGTTAAACTTAAGAAAAGGCTAGTAAAGCGTGTTCGTGTGCATTCTGAATTCACACTATGCTCGTTCAGCTGAAACTTCTTTAACGCTGTTATTGACGTCTCGCTATATTACAATATTTGTAGCAAGCTGGAATTTCAAATTTGTTTATATTTATAAGATTCTCATATGCAAACTTTGTTGTGCTGTAGCTGTTATCATATGCATCAACAATTTCATTTAACTAAAACGTTTTACTTATGCGTGCTTGTAAAAAGTTCTTATATTGAATATAATTTATCTACTTAGATATACTTTACTTTGCCCTTTAAAACGTTATGGAATTGGCATCTGCATAAAAACATCAACGCGTTTAATGCCCTATAAATATATTATTTATTTAAATCTGGTGTGAACATCACACGACTTTCCTTATCCTGTTACTTGGGTAATTCTGGCAAAAATCCATGGTGTGTTTCTCCTATTGTGTCTTATATCTTTTCTCTCAGTCTGTTTTCGGTTATTCTCGTAAATATTTTGCCTAGTATACTTGGTAGGGCAATTCCTCTGTAGTTTTAACATTTTTTTACCCCTTTTTTGAATAATGGTAATATTATATTAGTATCCAATCGTGTTTTTTTTTAATCTACTTTTTCTTAGCATTTTGTAATATTATCTTGTCCTGCTGCTTTTCCTTGTTTTAATTTGTCGATGGTTTAAGTAATATCATCTTATGTTGTCGGTTGTATACTATTTCTTTGATTTTTTTGTAAGTAATTTCAAATAATTTTTATTGAACTATCTTTGCTAATAACACAAGTTAAGAAAAATAAATTTATAAAATAAAAATTTCGTCTAGATTAATAGTTTTAGGAAATGTTCCAATAATGCTAGCTGCATTTCCACGTTGGATAGCTAAACTAATTCTTTGTATTAGGTATGATTTCAATCTGGACTCTCCAGTTAGTAGGTAAAGAGTATCCAACCTTTGCGATAAAATCCGTTGCTTCATCACACCAAGGTCCGAAAGTCTCTACTGCAAAAGAATGAAGATGTATCCTTGGTCGATGAGCTCTTTGTATTTCCTCTTCTTGTTGTTGGCAGCATTGTTTATGATAAGGCCGGCAGTTACACTAGATTGTTTGATGTACGATAGGGCTAGGGTATCAGTACAGGTAGCATCTCAAATAAGATTGATACCCGTAGGACCACGGGGTTGAAGTTAAAACGTCCACTCTTTTGCTATCATTACGGAAGAGTCCACATGGTTCCAGTTTAGATGGGATGTTAATGGATGATAAGGCTTGTTGAATGATCTTATTTAGTTCCAGGTGGCGAGAGTGACGACTATTGCTTTTTTTACGTGAGGGACCATGAGTTCCTGACTTGTCCACTTTATCTCCACAGATGCAGTTGCGGTGCTCGCAAATGTTACATCCCAATCTGAGAGCAACTGATATTCTGAAAGTGTTGTCATTGTCCCAAGTTTTGTGTATGGAATTGCATTCAGCCAGGCACCGGATTCGGGTTTAGTGGAGGCAAGATATCTCGCCTGATCTCTTTCAGAACTGAAATTGAAGGTTCAAATTATTCTGTTCATATTCAGGATGTCCCAACTTTTTTGACATGAAGGAATGGGAGGTGTTTCATCTAATAAACTGTTTCATATTCTAATATAATCTAAGTATCCTGAAACATAGGCTAAGTTATTCTCGGGTAATAACATCATGGAATAAATGAGCTCTGATACAGAATTCACAGACGACAAAAAGGCTGGGTTGTAGATATTTTCTAATTTTCTAATTTCAATGCCTCCTTGGGATACGGGAAGTGAAGAAACTCTTGATGTCTGAGCGTCAAGCTTAATATTGATTATTTCTTCAAGAGATTTTGAGATGTTCTCATCAATTTCATTCAGTAGTGTAGTAGAGTTGTGGAGGGGGTTGCCCTGAGCAAGAACGTTAGTCTGGGTATTCCGACTGAATGTTTCAGAAGAAAATATGCTGTGTGGGAACTTAGGCTGAGAAGACGTGAAAGTGGGAGATTGATTTCTTCTTCTTTTTTTGAAAAACAAAATGGATTGGCTGAAGGGAGTAGTGAAGCACTGAGTAGGGTCAGATTGTCAATAATAATTTAAAGTCCCGGTAGAAGTTTTTGAAATTTAGAGATCACTTTACTATCAAGGTCTCAACAGAAGTATAGCTCACATTTCGATGTATTCACCTCCAATTTTATGGCGTTCTTTGATAAGAAATTCAAGGTCATTCAAAACAACTTCAGGATTTTCCACCACTCGTCCCAAGTAATATGAATTAAACTCAGAAAAAAAACTACTAATGCTTGATTGAATTGTTAAGCAGAATAGGAGGGGTCCATAAGGGCCACCGTGCTGTGCACCAACGGACGATGAAATACGGTACTTCCAAAGAACAGAAAGCTTGGATGCTGGTAGCATTGCGTAAGGAACTTATATATTTCAGGAGCATGTTGTAGAGTTTTCTCCAACATTACATCTCATTCCACCGAATTAAAAGCATTTTGAAAATCAATTTTTAGGATTACTTTGTTCGTGTTGCGATTCAGTTCGATGAAGGATCTTGTGGAATGGATAATGGCTTCGCATCCACCTTGTGTTCCAAAACCAAGTTGAATTGGACGTAATAAATTTCCAACATCTTCTTTCACTTGTGAACAGGCTATTTTGGCAGCTAATTTTCGTAGAGTGCAGCCAATTGCAATGGGACGGATTTTGCCATCTTTCTTGTTTAAAGCACAAAGGGAGGCTCCATATATTATTGGTACGATATTCTTATTTATTTGTCCAGCTAGCATCAAACTGACTAGATATATGATAGAAGATAGACGTTCGGTCCCAGCTTCACCCATATTTTTGGACGTAAGGTCTTTTAGATGTTGGGGTCGTAGTGCATCAACTCCATCTGCCGATCCATTAGGAAAGCTTTTAATAGCCAGTAAGATGTCATCTTCTTTAGTGGACCTACGCTTAGGAATAGGCTCAGGGTTTGGGAAGCTAAGTTGGCGGGAAGGAGGAGGGTGTTTCTCTACAAGCTTATTAATTGTTGTTTTATCAATGGAAGCCAAGGTGTCAGGGGATGAAAGTAGGTGTATTGCACCTCTGATATCTCCGTCCGATATTTTAGAATCTACCCTTTTGGAGAGGCGTGTTTGTAATTTCTTCTTGGCTGGTTTGATGATCGGGGACGTCGGGTCATTACAGTTTCGTTTTACCATATTCGAAAACTTGCTTTTCCCCTGTTTGTCAGGTAGTCTTAAGGAAGTGTAACAAAATAGAAGTAGATTCGACCAGAATTCCACATCGCTGAATGTAGTTACTCTGTCTAGTAGGTGGGTTAGTCGTCTCTCTCGTGCTGACTTTGGAATCCTTTTTAAAACTGAAATTGTAGATTTATACTTCCCCAGTTTATTGATAAGGCCTTCCACATTTATTGAATAACTATTCTCATCAGTCGTTGATAGCATTTTATTACGGTGCTTCCTTGTCATATGCGCGGATAGACCTCGATTGGCGAAGAAACGATGGCAGAATTAGCAGCGTGTCATGTTATTTTGATTAGCACAGTCAATACAGAACCACTCAACTCCTTTTTTGCTGTAGTTTATTAAATCTTCTTCAGAAATATTGGCACAGAAAGAGTGAAACCAGTTGTTGCAACTATCACATGTAATTTGGCGGTCATGTTTGTTTGATTAACTTATTGTTTGGAGTTTGTTCCTCTTCATAATTGAAATTAACTGTATTTTTCTCTCTATTGTGGATGGGTTATGAGTAGGAGGATGAGGTTCAGAGGTAGCAGATGAAGGTACAGGTATGGTTGAATCTGATGAACTAGATATAGATAAAGTAGGAGGTACAGTGGATTGGCTCCTTGTAATAACCATTTCCGACGTTGTTAAGGTATCATTTTAAAATCGGTTCATCGAGATATAAATGGTTCTATCTGCATCGGTTGAGAGGTCAAGCGCTCGTACTGGTGATAACTTGCGGTAATCTCTGCATAGCACAACCGACACTATAATGACTGGCATGAAAATCGCGAGTAGTTATACTGGCGTTTCAGGTATCTGTTAAGTTCCGCAAGTCTCCAACCGCTAGTAAGCAATGTGTTTTATAAAGCCTGGTGTATAAGCTATAGGTCTTTTGTTGTAATCATTTTCACTGATGAAACGGTTTGTACGCGTACTTTTTACATGTATTTCAGACAGTTGTAAGGGTCTTTAGATTATAAAAATGTAATATTTTCTACGGAGCACAATTTTCACTTGACAGTTGACGTTGTCATTATTTTGTTTTTTTTCTTTCGTTATTTTATATTTATAATATTTTTTGTTAGTGTTTTTTAATGTTTTTTTTGTTAGTTCTTCTAAGTATTTTTTTCCTCTATCTATGATATTTTCCTCTCCTGTTAATATATTTCTTTTTTTGATCTTTTATGTTGAATTGCCTATTTGTTTTACTGTACCGTAGAATAATTTCTGGTTTTATGCCAAAAAAGCTATGTTAAGCTTTAAAGTAACACTTTTGACACCATTGAACCAATTTACTAAAGCAACTTTGACAAGTTCCAGTAGGGTACCAGTCCTTAATAAATTCATTTAGTCCAAAGCTTTTGAAATGAAGGTGATATGTTTGGCTAAAGGTATTTGACAGAAGAAGCACGTCATAAGATGTTTTGCTTTAACCAGGCGAAATCTTTTTTATGACCACCGACTAGACAGATATTTGAAACATGATTAATATAAGAATACTTTGCTTTCTTAGATTGTGAGAAAAACATTGGTTTTTGTAAATCAAGTAAAACACAATTACCTTTTATTTTTATTTGTCGTCTTCTCGCCCAAACATTTATTTAATTTATTTGTTCTATCTAGCGTTAAATTTTCACATGAGCGGGCGGTAATATAAGTATGTTTCTCAATTTGATTCAACTAATTGCTAATTTGATATATTCATTTAAATGGTGGTTCTTTTAGTATCTTTACAATAAAAAATATAAATATATTTTATTAAGTTTAATATATTACTTTATCTGTCTCTAAATATCCAATAGCTACAAAAAGTGTTTTATTTTCAATTTTAAATTGGGTTAAAAATACCTTAGAGTTCAAACTTTGGAATTATTTTCTGAGAATCGACTAATTTAATTTTAAAACAAATTTCAAATTTGAAGTCAGCGATCAAAAATTAGTGAAGTAGTTCTATTACTAAATCATTTAAAATTTATTGCAGACATGTGCTATTGGAACAATCCGAATTTCATTGTTATCAGCGTAAAGTACAGATTTGGATGTTACGTATGATTTATGATGTCGGGAAAATGCCCTCCATGACTCCGCTAACATTCGACCATTCTTTTAGCGAAATTTTCCATAACACTTTTCTATAAATGCAGCTGTATGTTATCAATTATACGTCTAATGTTTTTCCAGCCCTAACATTGTAGCAGGTTAATTGACATATACTCTTTACCTCAAATAACCTCCAAGACAAAATCTAATGGGATTAGATTGCTGTCACCTCTCTACGAGATAACACGAGCAAAACATTTAGTTTGAAGTAAAATGAGTATTCCACGTGTTGTGTGACATGTGGCTCCATCTTGTTGGAATTACGTGTCATTCAATTTCAAATCTTTGAAAAAAAGTTGATCAGTACGCAACTGACAGTAATGCTATTGTCAACTTAGTCCTCAAAAAAGTATGGGCCAATAATTCCCACAATGCACACCAAATAATGCGTTTTTGTATATGAATTGGTTGTTTGTGAATGGCACGTGGGTTTCTACTACCTCAAATGAGACAATTTTAACGATTCAAAAAGCTCTTTAAAGCTTCATCGCTCAATAGTTCGTTTTAATAATAAACTTGAATGATATTGATTTTTTGCTATACAGTATATTGTGTCATAACGACTTCACTGTGTTTTAAAAGACCAATAGGAGAGTCACATTAGATTTTTACATCAGAAAAATTCTCCGCTCGATGATTTATTTTGGAACACGTTCGAAAAGGTGTGTAGAATAACATATCAAAATGTCTCCGCAAAAAAGCGGGTGCTATTTTTTTATTTAATTTAAATGAAAAAATGCAGTTTTTTGCAAATAACATTGAAAAGAACAGAAAACTTTACAAGGGAAACACACGTAAAGTTTGTTTTTCAATATAAATTGAGCGACGAGGAATTTGTTTACTAACGTTTCAATTCGTGCTGCATCAGCCGTCTGCTGCGCTGGAAGTGAGTCGACACAAGCATGCACGCCGCACAAAAGTAGCTGTAACTTGTAATTAACAAAAGTAAACGACGTGAAAATAATTGTATATTAAAAAGGATTTTTTTTGGAGTATTACATGCGTTTAAATATTTTTTTAAGTATTTTAAATATTTCTTACATCAGTTTGAAGTCAAGTGTTGTATGAAATTTAGATTATTTCATGAAATTCAACGACACTCGAATAAAATAGGCAAAAAAATAAACAAACGGTGTGTCGTTGTATTTAAAGGGGTTACCTAAAATACGTCGTGTGTCAAAAAAATTAGAAACATTTATTTTACGAAAATCGGGCCCTCAGAGTTGGTCGATTAACGAAAAATGCATTTTTCCACTTTGAGTTTCTAACTTTGATCGTAAATAATAAAGTTGTGGAAAATGATATCGGCATTTTGTAGGTAAGCAATTTAAAGCTAATGATGTGTACTTTAAGCGAAATTTTTTTATGATAGTTACACATTGCAACTTCTTTTAAGAAAAACAGGAAAATAATTCACTTAAAAAGTCTGAAAATTGCAGCGTAAATAAACTGCTTTAACTAAACAAAATAAGGTTTTTTAGCACTTTGATCACACGGAGGTGGTAGCTGACATCTAATCCTTGAAGAATAAGCCTTACTATAATTTTTTTCGATGCAAAAAAATGGTAAACAAAAAAAAAAGTTAATAGTTAAAATATACATGTTTTCAGTACCACTATAACAAGCGCAGGGCATTTCAATGCAAACTGACTTGACATGTGAATATAGGATGTATAGTAACTTTTGATGAGAAGGGAGAAAGCCATCTATTCAGTTTCTTTGGTCTATGGTGTGAAAACCTTATGTTTCAGCTTTAAAAAGTTAGTTTTTTGGTATGTGGCTGTGAAATATTACGTTCTGTTTTATATTTACAGTTTTTTGAGCTATTATTGGTTAAATAATTATTAATTAATTATTATTGTGTTATATATTTGATAAATAACTAATATAGTGCACTTGCAATAGCTACATATTGTACCTACAAAGAAATTATGAAAGTAATGTAAGTGTAATTTTGGCTATAGTTCAGATAGCATCAAATCGGCTGAAAGAATGCGTTGCAAACAAAAAAGCGCAGACATTTTTTTCAATGAAGGCATGTCGCTGACTTTACAATAAAAAGAACAAAATATCTGTTATAAAAATATTAATGAATAAACTCAAAGATAACAATATTTTTGTAACTCAAGCGCCTGATGATGCAAACACTAATTTAGTTTAGTTTAGACTGCACTTAGTGTTATAAATTCGAAAGCTGTAATTGTTTCAGAGGATATTGATGTGCTGGTTATTTTAGCTGCACATTGCCTTCACGACAAGGAAATTTATTTCTTAAAACCAATAAAAGGTAAAATAGAAAGAAGAATTTACTCTACAACAGTTATGTTAAAATTTTACCCGAATTTCGTTTTTTTTTCTACATGCATTTAGTGGATGTGATACATCAGTTTTCTTTAATTATGGAAAAAATACATTTGTAAGAAAAATTAAAAATAACGTTAAATTACAAGCAAAGGCACAAATATTTTATAATAATAATACAAGGGCAGTTTGATAAGTCAGTAACTTTTTGAATAAAGGATATTTTTTCGGCAAAAAGCGTTTTATTTCTCAACGTAGTCTCATTTTCGCTAGACACATTTAGTCCAGCGTTTTTCTAGTTTTTTATTCCTTCTACATAAATAAAAGGTTTTCTCAAGGTCCTCAAAACAGGCGTTTGTTTTAGTGATGACCTCTTCATTCGACCCAAATCTCTTAACGCCGAGCCGTTTCTTCAGGTTTGGAAACAGGAAATAGTTGCAAGGGCTAAATCTGCAGAATATGCTGGATGGGGTAGCAGTTCGTAGCCCAATTTATGGATTTTTGCTGTGGTGACTACACACGTGTGCACTCTTGCATTGGCTTGGTGGAAGAGCACTTGTTTCTTCGCCTTATGCAGTCGTTTTTGATTCAAATCAATATCGAATATGTCCAACAGCTCTGAACAATATTCGCCGGTGATCGTTTTACCCTTTTTAAGGTAATCGATGTGAATGACACCGCGTGCATCCCAAAAAACTGTCGCCATGACCTTGTTGGCCGACAGACCCATCTTGGCCTTCTTTGGTGCACGATCACCAGGAAAAGTCCACTACTTTGACTATTCCTTGGTCTCTGGTGTGTTGTGATGGATCCATGTTTCGCCCACGGTTACGTCGTCTTTTAGGCGACCTGAACATCCGGCGTTACTTATGTTGGTACGACCACAACGGAATTCAGTAAACCACTTTTAGCCATTAAAATTAATGGTGCAGAGTCCCCATAGTATATCAAGCCTTTCCTTCGTTTCAGTGATGTTTTTTTTTGCCCAACAAATAATGCTTGATGAGCACACAAAATTTACTTTTTAATTTCATTGTTGAAATTTACGAGGTTGTCTGCTTTCAATTTTTTTAGTACATGATACTTTATGTTAAGAAAAGCCACCTCTAATTTTTTAATTCTAACGTGAAATTTGTAACTTCCATGCTTGGAAACCGTAAGAAAGTAATTTTTATATTCAAAATTTAAAATTTTTAAACGTAAATAAATTATCTTAAATTTTTTAAATTTATTTTATGTATGCACATCTCAAAAAACACCAAAACATCTATTTCTTTGGTTAATTTTGCAATATTATACATTTTTATCAGCCATTATAATTTTGCCATTTTGAATTTCTAATATTTGATATCAGATTCGTAATCAGCATACTTGAAAACTCCTAGGCACCCATTTTAGTAATTGTTCATCGATTTATATTGGGATATTTAATTTTGTAACTAATTTGGCGTTTATTTGTTGTTAGTAAACAAATTCAAACTTCCAACTTACAGTTTGTATGATCATATTTAAAAAAATCCAGAAAATTTTATTAAATTTTTTTAAGATGGAAATAAATGGCTTGGAGAAAAGTTATTCATATATAAAATTTTTATTATGCATAGCTATTCTATAAGTATACAAATACTGTCTACTTTCATGGCAAATACGTAATTCTTGGCGTTAAAGACATTAATTTGTTAAACATAAAATAATACCGTGTTTTACTAGCGTGTAAATAAATGTAAAAATACATAGGCGCAATAAACAATAATTTAAAATTAAAAGCATAAACTTTAAAGATTCATTATAAGATATGGCATTAAACAGACGTTGGAAATAGGCGGAAGCCAGTTACCAAACTAACGCAACTTTAGAGCGGTATGACTAGTAAGTGAATTCCTATTAAATCGCTGCGGACGTAATTTAAAACCTCAAATCGAAATCTTCGGCAGAAGCAAAATAAGCTGATTGAAAGCGCTTTTCATATCAAAGGTAGCAGTATTTCCGCATTTTCGACTGTTGACAGATAATATTGAAAAAATGATTGGTTCTGGTAGCCGTAAAACAACGTCAGAGTTTGATGTTTACCCTAATCTCTGCCAGACTCGAATTTCGATTCAGCCTTTTGAACTGATTTATTGAAAATTTTAAAACAACCATTTACATAAATTTTTGCGTTTCGAAATTAATTCTTGTATTCCGCTTCAATTTAAAGTTTTGCCTCGAAAGCTACAGTGTCGTAATAAAAGCAAACAAAGAAGAACGCGTTTGGGGGCTCGCGTCAAATATTGCAAGAGCACTGCAATTTATATAGTTTTAAAGGTATCCCGCCCATGTTCAGAGTCCGGGGTTGGCCAACAATAAAACCGTTGCCCAAAATGAATGTGCTACATTACTGAAGCGCTCCGAATAAATCGTGTATTTCCTTCAGTTTCCAGAACTGCCTCGCAGAAGTTGTCGCAAATCTGCCGAGCGGTTGTTGTACTGCACGCTTTAGTAGACTTACATTTTTACCATTAGTGTTAAGTTAGTTAAACCATCCCGCTAATGTTTTAGAGTGGAATCAGGCTTACATTCGCCCTAGTAATTAGATGCAGTGTAACGGTAAAATGTACGGTAAACCACTCAAGCGAAATTAAAGAGACATGCGTTGCGGGACGCTTATATTAATATTTAGAATTTCTAGGCGGATTTATCGTACAAAAGCAAGGAGACCGGACTAAGCTACACGAAAATGCTCTTTCCTCCCTTGTTTTATCGGAATTTCGTGCTAGCTTCAGGTACCCTCTTGCACGTAAAGCAGTTTATTTACGCCATGCTATTGTTGCAAATAAATTTTTAAATAATTACACCAGTTTATTTGTTAATGATTCATTAAAGTAAATTACATTTAAGAAATATATAAAATTAATTTTAACTAAATAATTAATTTTTTAGTTATCTTTGATAGATAAAATATGATAGAACTATTATATAACTCTCTCTATCGCTTTATCTCGATTTAATATAATTGCTAGTATAGTTAGCATAGTAGTGAACAAATTTTAATAATTCTGTGGGGATCTTTTATGTTTTTTTTAAAGAAATGGTTTTATAAAATAGTAAATAAATTAAAAAAATGAAATATATTGTAAATAAATACTAAATTATACTAATAATTTACGTTCCATAATATTGATAACTAAAGCGTAGGTGAAAAAAAATTATAATGTAACTTCCTGATAGTCTGTTTTAATATAAAGAAGAATCTCGTTATCCAAGCAAAAATGAAGGATTTTCTTGTTTTTATTTTTCAAATAGAGTAAAAGGGTGCGCGTTTTAATTAAAGCAAGATATAAAAAAATTAATAATGTTATGTGGCAATTTTCCAACTAATCTGTAAGATAACCTTAAGTGACTGTATTTGCAGTAAGTGGAAATTTAGAAAAGCATCAGTAGAGAATTAACAAAATAAAATAAATCCATAATTTTTATTTTATAAATATAAATAACTAAAGGTGAATATAATTTATGAAGATTATTATCAAATAATGCTAAAGCATAATATTAGTTTTTTTTATTTTTTTATAAATTTATTTAGCAATCAGAATTTTATGAGCTTAAGTACTGATAGCTACTATATAGATGAACTAGTGACAAATAACATGATCAGGGAGATATCCAATGATATTACCTGTGTAAACTTAAATAAACATAGATATAATAACTTAAATTAGTTCACTTGGCCAAAGGCTTTTTAGTCTTTTCTTGATTATTATGTGACGAAGCGAAACGGAGTCACTAACTTCATGTTGTCCGTCTGTCTAACCGTCCGAGCAATAACTGGAGAACGGCTGGGAATTTCCAAATTCTGTTTTCACCAATCGACAGGTGACCAAAAAGGCTTGTTTACTATCGATTTTGAAACTGATCGGTCAAAGGTCAGCGTTAGTGACCTTTACGATTTCAAATTTTCAAAATAGCAACACAGGACATGTAGCATATCATTCAACTCGTCTTTGAACACTGATGAATTGAAACATAAAACTTTGACATACTACGAGACCTTTAACTCGGAAACGCGATTTCTCAAATTTGGGAGACTGCTTCGCCACTTCGCTATGCGTTGCAAGCTTTGCTGGTTTATTGGTTCTAAAAGTTGTTCCATTAGTGGGATAGGATGATTGATATCATGGTGCTTGGTGGCTTTTTGCAGATATTTTCTTGTACTGTTCAAATATGTAGGTCTATTTTTGACGTACTTACAAGCACTGAAGCCTCAAGGGTTTATTGTGCCCACTAATCATGCACTATTTCTAGGACATTTACACACACCCATGGGTTGAGCGAAACTCGAACTCGCTTGTTTTCTCTTTTTTTGCGGTCTTGTTTCCAAGTCAGTTTGGTATCTAAGTGTGATCCTAAATATCTTACCGTTTGCGTTTGTGGTATCTGTACCATATTTATTGTGATTGCAGCGCATGTTTCTTTGAGGAAGGTGAATGTAATATGTGCTGATTTATTCTGGTTCCCTTTTATTTTCCATTTTTCCAGCCATTGTTGGAGGTTATATAGGTAACTTTGTGTAATGTTTGAGGCTATTTGAGGATCTTAGTGGCAGGAGAGAATAGCCGTATCGTCGGCAAAAGTTCCTGTTGTTACATTTTGTGCCATTGGTAGATCTGACATGTGCAAGATATACAGCAGTGATCCAAGGACACTGACTTAAGGCACCCCGAAGGTAATCGGATTTCTCTTCGTTTACCTTAGTTTGAAATCTTTTCTCATTCAAATAAGATTTTAGGAGGTTGAAGCTGGTGGAAAAGTACACTTGATTTTATAAATTAATCCGAGGTGCCAGACCTTATCAAAAGCCTAGCCTACAGTATTGTTTTTTCTTAAATGCTTTATTTATGGTTTGTGTAATTCGATGAACTTATTGCACTGTCAACTGATTTTGACGAAACCCTAATTGATGTTTTGGTATCCAGTTCTCTGCAGGTAAATCTTCACGTAATCTACAAAGTATCAATCTTTCAAGTAGTTTTGAGACTGTTAACAGCAAACTTATAGGTCTGTAAAAGGCAACATCTGTTGGATCTATTCCTGGTTCACCTATAATTATAATTTGCGGCGTTTTTAGACATTTTGGCCAGTATCCAAGTCGTAGTAGCCTCTTTTTAAGCAATTCCTTCATTATTTTAGCCGCAACAAGATCAATTTCAGGTAACTTTCTAGATTTAGAAGTTTAATTTCTTTCGCAACTTCTTTTAGTGTCAGTGCTTTGATTGGCGTATGTATGTATTACAGGTGGAATAAAAAGACTTTGTTCTATTTCTTGGTCTGCTACATTGTCTATCGGTTGAAATATGGAAACTAAGTGTTCTGCAATTAGATTTTCTTTTTTAGCATCATTTTTTGCCCAAGATTCGTTGATGCTTTTTCTTATTGGTGGAGCGGGTGTTTTAGTATTTTTTGAATTCTTAATTGTCTTCCAAATGGAGTTATCTATTCTGCTTAGTTTAGTTATATATTGCTCAAACTCTTGGTTTCTTACTTCTTTGAGCTCGCTTTTTAATTTTTGACTCATTCGGTTATAGACCCGTTTGCCGACCGGTGTGTGAATACGTTGCCATTTTGATCTGACAAATCTTTTTTCTGCTACGGCTTTTTTAATTTGTAATAGTATATCTTTGGCTATTTTTTTGGCAAAGTTTTGCTGTAGACCCGTGTGCAGCTTGTTGTAATTTGTTTATAAATGCTTGTGTAGCTCTCTCTAGTTCTTTTGTTTCTTTCAATTGGATTTTTAGATCAATGCTGGTGTGGCGGCCTTTTCGCCCTTGAACCGCTTGTGTATCGTGGCGGCGCATGCTGGTGGCTTTGATATCTGCCGCCACGTTTTGCTATCGCACACAAAACGGCATATGGGCTTTTGCTCAGCCGGCGAGTCTGCATACGTCGAATTAAAATTTCCCGCAAATGATCTTCCGCTAAGCCAGGCGCGAAGCCCGGCGATATACTCGACTCGCAACGCGTTCAGTGCGGCCGCATTTAACCAACCCGCACATAACTACCCCGCAAGACATACTCGATCCGCATCGCATCTCGGCCAGTGCGGTCGTGTTCCAGGCACGAAGACATCGCAACAAGGTGGCCACCGTGAAACCATTGCCGCCGAAGCCAAAGCCGATTACAGGTGAGCGATTTGGCTTTACTTATCGGTTGATATCGGTAGCCGTCCCCATCCGCTTTTGCGCCGGCCGTTTAAGGGACGATTTGGGCTTCAGCGTTTTACTTTTCAAAACGGGCCGTACTTAGTTCCCCACACCGAACCACGAGGGCACGGTTATTTACACGCCTGCCTCTCCAAATGCTATTTGTTTGAATATTGTGTAATTTAGGTAGAAGTTTCTTGTATATTATAAAAGTTCCAATTGTTGTTATAATTGGAGAGTGATCAGACAACAAGTGGTATCTGGGTATAATGTTAGTGTATATCGGGTTGACTCTATTTATAACAAAAAAGTCTAATAAATCAATTTTTGTAGCCCAGAGGGCCAGCATGTTGATGTGCCTGTTAAAAGAAATAAATATCTGTAGTATTTGATTGTTTTAAACAGTTCACTGCCTTTGTTGCATTTAGGCGTAAGCCTCATTTAGTTTGTTTGCTGTTGTAATCACCACCAGCTAGAAATGTATTGCCTAATGTTTGAAAATAAACTTCGAAATCTTTCTTTTTTATATTGTGACGAGGAGGGCAATAGATAGCTGCAATTGTCAGGTCATAATGTAGAGCGGTGGATTGTAGAATTTTTTTTGATATTTTGGTAGTTCGTAGTAGTGGATTGTGTTTTTAATAAGAACTGCTGTGCTTCTATGCGCGGTACCATCAGGATAATTAATATTATATGTTACATAATTTGGTATTTTAAAATATGTTCGTTCTGTGAAATGTGTTTCACTGACTAATAGGACGTCTACATGATTAATATAAAAAAGTTTTTGCTTTTTCTTTGTGCTGTTCAAGGCCATTGGCATTCCTCAGTGCAATTCGTAAGAAATTAGCCATTAGTAAGCCAAGTTTGCTAATTAATGTTGCTAACATCTTAAGTGCCATGCTATTCTATTAAATTAATTAATATAATATGGCTTCAAATTCATTAAGAAATTGTGACAGTGCATTGTTTGATGGTTCTGATGTATTGATATTATTTGGTTGATTATTGTTGACTATCTTGCTATATGTTCTATTTTGATTTTGATAACTGCCGAGGTAAAAATTGGGTCTGATGTTTAAATTATTCGAGGTTGGTAGTTTTATAATACTAGCCTTTTTTGTCCCTGATTACTCTGAATAAACCTGCGGTAATATTCGCGTCCGTTATAACTGGTCGTATGGTCACCTCCGTACAAAGCACAAGTGGCTGGCGTTTCTTTAGATTTTTTACAGCTTGTAGTGCTGTGTAATTCTCCGCATTTTACGCATACATAAGTCTATTGCAATAAGACTTAGACTGTCCGCACAGTTGACATCTCATACACTGCACAACATCGTTTTTGGTTTGTGGGTGGTTCAATCTTAACATTTACATTTTGTAGTTTTTTTATGTTGTATACTTCTTTGTTATTGCTTGCTGGCTTGAGATCCACAAAAAAGAGATTATAAGGCTCCTTTTTAGTTTCTGTGTCTAGCATTTATGGTGTTTCTTACTTTGTGCCCTAGTTTTGTTATTTCTGCAATTGGGATGGTATTATGTAGATGTTTAATTACCACTCTATAGGCTCGATCCTCTTTCAGTTGATAACTATGGTGAATAATACTTTTTTGCTTTAAGTATTTAATCAATTTTGGTAGTTTTTATAATATTACAATTAATCTTGGTAATGTTATTAGCTAAGCTTTTGTGGTATACTGTTCATCCCCTAAACAGTTTCTTATTTGCTTTATTATTTTGGATAGTCGGTTACACCATATATGTAGATAGGGGGATATTTGCTGATCTTTTTCTTTGCAGTGGGTTCAGTGTTTTGGTGGTTGTTTTCTTTCAACTGTTAATGAGCTGAACTTATTATTGGTGGTTATTTTATTGTTGTCATAATTATTTCTAAATTTTACGATCTTCTTCCGTTTTTTACTTTTTATTTGTTGCCATGGAATATTACTAGTAATTTGTTGAGAGTTAAATCCCAACTGTGATGGATTGGTTGACGTAGAAGGCAGTAATTGATACTGTGTCTGCTGAGAAAATACTTAAGAAACCATTTTATACCCTAATTAGTAAGGTATAGTATTACAACTCATTTGTTGCGGTTGTATGGCTTTTTGGGTATTTTGTTTCTTTGTGTAAAATGAGTTTGAAGCTACTGGTCACATTCGCTGAAAAATGTCGACAATCACAAGAAATACCAATAAAAATGTATAAAAAATTTGGTTATTTAAATTACCAAAGTAATCATCCAAGTACATCTGCTGATACATATGCAGTTTAACCTAATTTTACTTTCCTTCAGAAAATTAACAGATTAAGCTAAGAATTTTCACATAGAAAATTATTACTCTATATTAAAAATGATTACCCTTTTTATATATAATTATTAATATTAATAATAATAACAATCGGCCAATATATATAATTTTAGTTTATAATAATCAAATAATGATATTTATTATATAGTCAAATTATTTGATGAAATCTGCATAATTTCTATTTTAGCAATTTATAACATACAGACCCATGTCACAGTTCGGGGACTGATTTTTTAATTCTTTATATGTGATATCAAATACATAAAATTAATATTATTTAATTACCTAATATGTGTTCTAAATAGATATGGTATTGAAAATATTTTCGTGTAAACTGACTGGGTGGTAGAGCTATGTTTAGTAACCCACTGTTCGTCTTGTTGGCGTACTAGAAGTTATAAGAGTAATGTTATAAAAGCGAATTGCAAGCATAAAGTTAACAATGAGTTCTGTAATCAGTTAGAGAAAATTCCTAGATATATAAAATATAATGCAATAAACATACGATGACGAGTTACTATCAAGAATCTACGATAATTGTTTCGGGAAACCAAAGATTTAGTAGAAGACGACTTTAGAGTCGGTCGTTCGTTAACATCATATACCGTTATAAAGCTGAAATTGAATAAAGTTGTGTGTCGCCAAATTTTGCATAACGACTTAGGTAAACAGAAATGCAAACACACTGACAGAAAAAAAACAGACGAACAATAGCTGCTGAGTTGTTGCAAAGGCCCAGAATTTATCTCATATTGGTATGGCCTTTAAACGAAACGATGAATGGTCAGGCCATGGTTTAGAAGTCTCCAAAAACGTAAAGCAACAATCTTAGAAAATAAAGGCAATGTTGATTACATTTTCTGATGGTAGAAGTTTGGTACACTAAGAATATCTGCCCGAAAGACAAAGGTTGTATAAATGACAGTCCAAATGAATCTATGATAATCTAAAAATGTAATTAAGTTATTTGTTATTAAATTTCAGTATTATTTAAAAATGATCTTAATAAGATTTTTCAAAATGCAACCAACAATGTTATGGAACCAGAAGAACAAAAACTAAAATTAAGATATGGTCCAAAACATACCATAAAGATATAAATGAAATAAGACAGTCTTCAAAGAACAATTTTACTATTAGACAATGTTATAAAGCCAAAAGAAAGACAACTAAATTTAAGATACGACTACGAAAGAAAAACATGTTATAAAGTTATAAATAGCATCTGTGAAAGATTATCATTGACCACTTATGAGTAATTACATAACAAAGTGCTTAAATAATTGCACACATCAACATCCTTTTAACACACCAATACCCTTATAACATATAGATATTGATACATTTAGAATTTCTAATTAAGCATTTTTGTTAATTACAGATTTATTTTTTAAATATACTCGAGCATATTCATTCCATGACATTTCAAATAAACTACTAATATTCACAACACGTCATGGATTGCTGCTAAAAATCAGAGAGAAGGCAAATTTAAAAACAGAACATTGTAAAAAATTATGTTTAAAATTGGACAAGCTAAGAGAAAGTACAAATAGCCCACATTATTCATCTATTTGGTAACACATTTTGCCTCAAAGAGTTATCGCACATATAAACGTGGGGAATCTATTTAAGGAAACAAACGATTTCCAATTACATTAAAAATTATAAAAGAACAGTATTTCGAATAAACAGATAACACAGTAAAAAGAATATTATTAATTAATTAAATGGGAACAGAACAGTTTTAATGATCGAAAAGAAAGTCAATTAGCACGTAAATTCATTTATAGAGATATATAGTATTAACAACATTGGACGGTGTCTATCATAAATTAATACTAGAAAAACTAAGAAGTATCTTTGAAACACTATAAATTATTAGATAGTATTCAAGTATATTTTAATAATACAGTCAAATTTATTAATGAATGTACCAAAGTAACTAATAATAAAAACTTATAAAATGGAATTTTTTTTTATTTAATATAAAGTTTGATGAAATATTAGAAAGCATGTTATTTCACACTAGACGTGTACTGGTGAATGTACACATAGTATGACCATAAATACTGTTACAGATTAAAACGACAAAATAATAGGATTAACTTTTTTCATCATATTTTCAGAATTCATTAAATGGTTATTGGTGTTTATAATTATAACGGAGTTAAATATACTTTTTTAAATTTAATACTTATGTGATGCTATTATAGCAACGCGGTTCTTTTCCTCGATCTACTCTATTGGCAAATAACAAAACTTGACAAGAAACACAATGTACCTTTTTTTAGCGCACTTACCGGCACTGCAGCCTCAAGGGCTTACTGTTTCTACTGACATGCACTTAATTCTAGGATAACACACACACCCCTGAGTTGAGTGAGACTCTAACTCGCCCGCGCCGGCTAGAGGACAGTGGAACGATGATCTTGATCGCCGAACCAACGCAGCTCCACAATGCACCTTACAACTGCAAGTCTTGACAATTACAACTATATGTTAAAGTCTTGCATAACTTTATGTTGTAAAGCAAGGGTAGGTGTGATTTTGCAGCAGTATTTATGAGAATACTAGGTATATATGAAACCAGTTAACATAATTCTTAGTCAATAATGTAGAAAATGCTTTTTAGTTATTATTAGATATTTGAAATTTGAGATTTTAAAGATGTCAAAGTTATATTCAATAATAAATTGATAACTCAGCAAATGCAGTAAAAACCCCATTTTAAATTACAATAACAAGGAACACTGTATGACGCAAATTGCGCATTACGTCTATTCAAGACAAATTTAAAAAGCCCCCGATCATTAAAATCGGTTGCCTCTTTGATTCACAACGTGTCCTTGACGCTTTTATAATATAGGTCTGCTTCGCATCTTTCACGGGAATAACCTAGTTCTTACAAAGCTTAGTATCGCTAATTATATCAAAATTCAGGAAACATTAAAAGAAAAATTAGATGTCAAAATTTAATGACTTTTTTATAAAAGATAGAAAATTCAGTTATATTTGACAAATTGAATTTTACAGAATTTCTTTACAGAATTTCTTCAATTTATTATATAAATTTATTATAACTTTCCTAAAACTTAAGTAGAAAGTAATAATTATAAACTTCGAAAGAATTCTTTTATGTTTCTAAATTTTGGAAATTAAAGTTTTATTTGAAGATGAAGCTAGTAATTGTTACATACTTATTCCTTTATTCTTCCTGCAATTTTTCCAAAGATGTTGTGATGGCCTTACGAACTCTTAGATCTACGAGAGCGTGCTGAAAAGTAATGCTTCCGAATTTTTTATTCTGTTCTCAATATCGGTTGAGGTATTATATGTCATACATATTACTCAGTCGACTGTCCCGCTTCGTTGACGCAAGTTGCAACCCTCTGTCGCTAGAGAGCTCCAAATTGTAGCATGTAACATGACGGTGTGTAACGTAACTATATTGGTGCGTGAGAAACAGCGAGCTGTAATCGAGTTTCTAACCGCAGAAAACGTGCTTCCAATTGAAATCCATAGAAGAATAAAAACTGTGTACGATGGTGATTGTATCGACATCAGTAATGTGCGACGTTGGGTTGTTGGTGCTCGTAATAAAGGAAACGGTGTGAACGACCGCCTACGGCAACTGACGAGACTCATCGGAATCGGGTTGATACACTCAGCAGAGAAAATCGTCGGATAACACAGGCACAGCTCTCAAATAAGTGTGGCATATCACGAGAGCGTGTACAGGCTATGATTGCAGAACTGCACGGTGGGTGCCTCAAATGCTCACTCCTGACATGAAACAGAGGAGATTGGAGGTTAGTCAACAATTTTTTTAGTGTTTTGAGCGTGCAGGTGATGGGTTTCTTAACAACATTGTGACAGGTGATGAAAGCTGAAACAAGAGAACATCAATGGAGTTCCGCCACAAAGCATCACCGACGCCAAAAAAGTTCAAGACTATGCCATCAGCAGGTAAGGTAATGCTCACAGTCTTATGGGATGTTCGAAGTGTGGTGCATGGTTAAATGGACCACCAGAAAATTGAAAGTACGAATTCGAGGAGTTACATGGGCATCCTCTCCTTCAGCATGACATGCCAGATCACACACGACCTCTGCGACATCTGCAACAATCCGACGCCTTGGATTCACTGTCATCGATTATCTTCCATACAGTCCCGATTTGGCCCCATCCGATTTTTATCTGTTTTCACAACTTAAAGAACATACTCGTAGAATTTACTTTGATAGAGATGAAGAGGTGCAAGCAAAAGTCAAACATTCTACAGTGGCGGTGTCAACAAACTGGTCTCTCGTTGGGAGAAATCTGTTCGTTGCCAGGGTTACTATGTTGAGAAATAAATATGTAGACATGAACAATAAAAATGTAGAATATTAATAAAGTTCGTTTTATTTAAAAAGCTTTAAGAGTTTTCACATAAAAAATTCGAAGGCATTAGTTTTTAGCACGCCCTCGATTATCGCATAGGAGTTCGATAGGATGAATATCCGAAGATTGCAAAAGCTAAACTTTTATTTTATATTTTTGTTTTGCCTGTTTATATGTGTATTTGGATTGTTATCCTTTTGGAAAACGAATCCTTCATTAACGCTTCTTATTTTAAAAAGTACAATATGTTGATTTCATATCTCCTTACAGCTTTTCTTGATTAATTTTTCTTTGATTTTAGCGATGTCTCTTGGAGCAGTATCTGTAAAACAACCCCATGTTATTACTGACCGACAGCCATGTTTAACCGGTAGAATTATGAACTGATTCGATGTAATTCTTCAGCTGATGTCCGGATAAAGATACGTCTGTTTCAAACAAAGACACTAAATTTCAATTCGTTGCTCCACAGAAAATTCTTCCAATTTATGTTACTTTTATTTGATATTTATCGACATTACGGTTTTTAAATTGCCAAACGCTAAATTACTTTCTGATAATTTTAGGATTTCACTTACCTTTTTAATAGTGAAGAATATGCTCCAAGTTACAAACTAAAGAAACTAATAGGTTAAATAATTAGGTACAGCATTTATCTGCTAAAATTCTACAACTATTATACCTTAAAATCCTATCTCTATCTTGACCATGCACTTCAAGATTTGTATTCAATTTTAGACCTGCAATTACACCGTGATCAAAATTGAATTAGAAAGTTTATGCATTAGAACTTAGGTTAACTTGGAAAAAATGTATGCTTGAATTTTACGAGTACGTATTAATTTAACCGAGAAAATCCATACAAATTAAGATACAGAGTTAAGGTAGTCAATAATATTGTTCTCATCAACGCTGTGCACAATTAAATTCTGTTTGTCAAAAGAGTACAGGAACTTAAAGTTTAAACGTTCGCTTTACCAACAATAATGGTAACAATAGTTTTAAATACACAGGAAGAAACCAAATAAAAGTTACACAACCCAATAAAAATCTGTATAATAACTATATCTAAAAATTCAGTAGCTATCGTTATTACAATTGGATTTATGGGCTATCTGTTTCTTTAAGAAATATGTAAAATTAAGAAACTTTATCTTTGTTTTCTACGTAAAAAATTTGTTTTTTATAATCCCAATTTAAACAAAATTTTGTTAAAAATAGAAATAAATAATTAATTAGAAATTATAATTTTCTTTTAAATCCAAAATATTGTCAATAATTTCTGGATGAACTAATTTTGAAGTAGCTTGTATAAAAAGAAATGCTTATAATAAATATAACTTTTATAAAGCAAAACATTAAATAGAAAGAATAACTGATTTTTGATCTTTTTGAGCTCTTAAATTCTAAACCGAAATTGTATTTTAGGAGTAATTTTTTACCATTTAATTTTATATAATTTAATATTATAAAATGCCAGCTAAAAATGAGTTCATTCTATTTTTATACTATTTTTGGTGTTTGTTTTTACTCAGTAAATTATTAATGTTTTTTAAAATATTGTTATTTATTAGCATATGTATTTTAATATTAGTAGGGGATGTATTATCAAGCAAATTGCGCTAAAATGCAAACGTAATTTTAAAGCATCTCTATTTGTTATAAGTATTTATTTGTTGTCCTTGTGGTCATAATCCACCTCCAGTTACTCGAAGTATTGTTTTAACAAGAAAGTCGGGTTGATCAAATGTTGACAGTATTATTCACTTTCAGTTGGTTAAAATAGAGAAGTTATAAATGCCGAGCTGTACAACAAGAAAGTGGATTGTATTGAAGATATCTTAAAGCAAAAACATCTGACTTTGGTCAACCACAAACAAGTTTCTTTTCAACAAGATAATTCACCCACTCATTGTTTTACATAGACCACAGGCAAAATTACTAAAATGCTTGGAATTAAGATTATCACGAGTGTAGTTTACAGCTCCAGTTTTGTACTTTTGATTATGACAAAATATCAAGAGTTTTCAAATTCCGAGCACGGAGCAATCCGAGAATGTGATGCATCAAAATACTGACCGTGAAAGTCTGCATTTATTTAATAACGAGGTAACCCGCAAAAAGGTATTTTTGGCGTCCTAGGCTGACAACTTTTCACACTCCTTCTCTCAAATTTTTGCAAAGTAAGAATGTGGAACAATTTATTTGTAAATGATAACTGTGGGATAAGTCGATGCGGCGACCTTGCGAAAGTGAGGTGAAACTATCCTAAAGATAAACAACCAAACGTCTGTTGAGAACTCGGCCAGGCCACAATTCATATCAGCTGTCTTTGTTGACTCTGTTCAAATGAGTAGCAGATATTCGTATTGTAAGGATATACTATTTACTTCATTTAATGAAATGACTCTTATACCATAAAACCAGGCTATACAGGAGAAGTCTGCAAATAAGACTAAATTTTATGCTGCTTGTCAAAAATTAGAAAATTAAAAATGGAAATACATTGAGCGTTCCAGCAAAGTCAGCATCAGTTGCAGAAACAAATAAATCAATTGCAACGGGAACTTGCCAAAATAAGGTCGTAGTTGGTATAGCATAAAATAGATAAAGGAGCTTTATGGGTCAAATGGAAATATAGGAAGAAGCCTCTTTCTTGAAATTCACACCCCAGAAATGATAGTTAAGAACAATAACCAAAAAATTAAATAAGTTACTCGTATATATGCTGATATTTGATTATAGTAAAGGTTAGCAAGGGAATGCGATTTACTACTGAGGCTGCCAAAAGAACCAACTTGATTATTAATGCCAGAGAGATTGTATTTCAACAAGTGTGGATGTTGTAATCGCAATCAACGAAATCTGTTGATAACAATGAACCAAATACTAACTATTTACATAGAGAATATTACGGAAAGTAATGTTGAGGAATAATTTTATTATCCGACTTAAGGAGCAAGAGAAAATATAAGAAAATTTCAAC
Organism: Sinelater perroti; assembly: GCA_036346155.1. NCBI lineage: Eukaryota > Metazoa > Arthropoda > Insecta > Coleoptera > Elateridae > Sinelater > Sinelater perroti. The sequence goes on from JARFIY010000276.1 coordinate 5,407,241, forward strand.
AAAGATGTCTTAAGTAGATTATATGAACTAAAATACGACAATAAAAAAATTCGAAGGCAACAAGAAAAATCGTTTTGGTTCTGCTGTAGTGCATAAATGAACTGCGATTGTTTCTGATGCATAAAATAGATATTTGCTTGATATCGGAAACTTATTGCATTAATAGAGCTAACTAAGAAACTACTGTGTGTATCCAACTGTTTATTTGTCTAACAATGGAATATGAGGAAATGTAGTGATTATAAAAGAATCAAACATCAAGAATCCGAAGTTAATACCAGTTAAAAGAAAATGCAAGTTTCTTCAATGACAATCAGTTGCTATAACTGTAACACTAAAGTTGAGGTTATTATTGCCCTCCTAGATATGTCCTCAACGAAAAAAAATTACCTCTTCCTTGGAAGACACCTTGAAGAGAAGTTTATACTCGGAGAAGATCTCAACGCAAAACATACCTATTGGGGATTAGGGATAATTACCTTAAAAGCCAGAGAATCCTAAACTTGCTTTATTTCTTTGTCATTAGAAAGATTTCTCATAACCGTGTTAAGGTTGATGAAGGATTAGAACCAGCGACCGGTCATTGGTCGGTAGTTACAATATTAAACGAGCAGGTTATAACTGAAAAAGAGCTGTTATTTCTAACAAATCAGGACAATTAACTGAATAGCTATAAATTGGATTTGGATGATCAAATTTCTGAAAATGTAGAGGTTGAAAAGTTTGTTGGCGACATATAATGGCAGAATCGTACAATATTAGGACGATCAAACAAAAAACAAGGGGAATAAAATTAGAAAACTTGTTTCTGACAAACGGGAGATAAGAAAAAGAGCCCTAAGACATTAGAGCAGGCTAAAACAACCGACACGGCAGTTAAACCGCATAATTAAGAAGATAAAACGAGACTTTTAACAAGTAGGTGAAAGAGCTTAATTATGAAAAAAGCACTAATTATTGATTGTAGGAAACGCCGAAGAAAATTAATAGACCGACATTGTCCGGTAAGGTGACTTATCTAGTTCATATTTCATCATGGTTTAAGTACGTGCCACTATGCTAGAAGACCTTAAACCCGGAAAACCAGTGAATAATGTGGCGTTATACCTACCTGTTTATGTGCTATCGTACGAGAAGTTGCTTCTAAAAATATTGATAAAAAAAATATACCGGGACATTAAACTTTAAATTGGTGCATTTTTTGATGGGTTGAAAAACTGTTACGTTAACAATTTACAATCATATATTAAAACCTGTTTAGACATAGCTGCCAACTATACGAACTGTGTTAGCGACATCATATAAGTTATACAAGCTTTTCAGTATAGAAGGGGCAAAGTAGATGGTTTTTGGTAGCTCAAAAATGGTTATCTACATCAAGACCTACAAATGGAGTGGCAGCGAATGAGATCAAACAATTTGCTATGAAGCACAAAGACCGGCTTTATAATCACACTAACACCAAAACAATCCAGTTACTGGATCAGATTGGAATAGTTCAACGATTCAAGAGGCCTACATTTTTTAAATCAATGAACTGAGTCTATAGTACGCATATAGAGAGTCTCGAGTTAAAAACTTGAGTGATCAATTGGGATGAACTCTGAAACATTAACTAATTAGCTTTAAGATAATACTAAAGTAGAATTACTAATTAGCCCTTATTGTAGATTGATTGTAACGTTATTAAGCGCCATGCGGCGTTTAAAAAATTTAAAACATAGATATAATAACAAAAAAATTCAAAAGTTGGGTTGGGATGTTTTAATTATGAAAGTACTACGGTTGTCGCAAAACTATTGAGAGTATCGATTGTTCTTGCGAACAACGCTGTCTATCGAAATGCGAACAAAGCAGGTGTGTAAAGTAATTTATCTGGACAACGATTTGAACATTAACCCCTTGGTAGTCTTGTCGCAGCGTTAGTTTTAATACAAGTTGTTGAGTGTAACCCTACGCAAAACTACTGGGAGTGTCGTTCGTTCTCGCTAACAATGGTATTTATCGAGATGCAACCAAAGCAAGTGTGTAAAACAAACGTTTAGGTAATTAGAGTACAAACTTCAAGCGTTTTTGTTCAATGGTATTCTCTGTATGATGTTGAAAAAAAACAAACAATATAACACACTACTATTTTTACAAAACATATATTTTGTCAACTCTATGCTTACAAATCATCATACACATTGAACGGGAATCGTTTTCTGAAATTTCTCCGCTCCGCTTTAGATCAAATTTTTTTGCTCTACGCCATACGTTGAAGTATGGCTTGAAAATTGAGAGGTTAAGCCTCTCATATGTTCGCCTCTCTGCCCGGTTGTTGCGCACCATCTCTGATGCGGGGCGATGTGGTAAGCACCGACCGCCTTTATTACCCCTTGTTCTAAGTGAACACAGATACTCAATTATTTTTAATGACTGAGTAGGCCACCCTCAGACATCAGAGAGTTCCGGGAATAGAGCCCTGGTCCCCGTCCGCACCCCAGTCCGAATCTCAACCACTTAAACAATTTTGGCGTTTTATATCCATTTTACGAATGCGAAAAACAGCAAGGTCACACTTAAAAACTTGTATTGAAAGCAACTTAAGACGAAACTACCGATGAGTTGTTCAAATCGTTGTCAATGTTGCCAGATGAGTTGATTTACATACTTGCTTTGGTCGCATGTCGATAGGCAGCGTTGTTTGCAGAACGAGTGATGCTTTCAGTAGTTTTGGAACAACCGTAGTATTTGAACTTTAATTTTTTACGAGTTATAGCTGTTATAAGCTATATTTTAAATAATTGAATTTACTGATATACCAGTTGATTACTGGTTTACTAACATCTTTTAGAGTAATATCCGTTATATGGGTTCAATTAATTAACATTCGGGTTTTGTTTTCCGCTGCATCTAAGTTACAAGTTGGCTGCTTCCGGCTTAGCTCTGAATATAACTCAATTTAATTCTTTTAATAAATTGTTGCTACACTAACTTTAATTGCTTGGCCACCTAATTATTAAACTTCCAAAACTAGTTCCTCGTTACAATTAAGCATTCCGCGGAATACGTTTCGGATATAATTTTTAACGAGTTTTCAAGTCTTGCAACCACCAGTGCGCGCATTGTGCATTAGTTCGCGAAATGAAAATTTAATCCTTATGTAAATAACGATAGGTATCCAGGTGGGCCCAGAATCTTTTTGTTAATTAAATCATAACACTTCTTTCATGACGCGACTTGCCTTCGCCCAGGTGGTATTTTAATGCGGCCTCATTCATTTTAGAGGCTTTCCAGACTTTTATTTCGGAATGAGTTATGCGCCGGATGTTGTAATACCTCAAGTTAACTTTAGAGGCTATACAAAGCCACCCTCTGCTACAGAAAGTGGTAAATGAAAGCGTTGGCCGATAGAAAATTATTTGTGCTATATTTTGTTATGTATGTAGGTACGTATTTATTTATTTAGAAATAATAATTCAAAAAAGATCGTATTAGTCTTAGATTCCTTTAAAGTAAGCATTTTTAATCTCTTATTCTTCTCTTGATGTCATATCTATTAGACAAAATATTCTGGAAAACCCTGTATCAGAATCGCAAATAATTATCTTGTCATATTGTTCTGAATCCTGTTGACAGTCTAGGATCCTTTTTCCGTAAAAGGTAATTTAAGTTAAGAAATTTGAAAACTACATGATTATAAATATGTTATGTAGGTTATATGACTCAACCTGCGCGAAGTAATTATAAGGCATTCTGCACAAGATGTGATGAATATTGATCTAAATCGGTACACGTTGAAGATTTTCTGGTATTCTCCATAAGGTGTTCTAAAACGTAAATAATTTTTCAGTTAGTAAAGTTATCTTTATTCACGCATGTGCGCTTCACAGATTTTTTCATTATATTATAATAGGTTCAATTTTTTTTCGTAACATACCACGTAGACGTTAAATAACCCAATTACGTTACTTATCTACTATACATCTTAACAAAAAGTAAACGAAGAGAAGTGATATAAAATGTGGCGTGGTTGAGCTTTAAGCCTACGTTTGGTTGGATCTTACGTTTGTATCTCACTGTTATCATTTCTAATTACACTGTTTCACGTTCCCACCTTGCAAAAATTTCAGGAAAAGCAAGTGAAAAATTGTCAGCCTAGTACGCCCAAAATACTTTTTTGCGGACAAACTCTTATATTTTTAAATTTCACGTATATATGTTTTGTTTAGTTTAAGCTACCACGCAAATTACACGCTACTTTTGTTTCATCGTCGTACACAGATAAATAAAATTATTATGTTGTATGGACAACGTGACTTCTGCTGCTTAGTCAGTTTTTTAGATAAGACGCTTTTCTGCATATGTAATCTTCAGGATTTATCTTAGATTATAAAATTTTCCCAATGCTTTGGTTAGTGTTGGTTCTTATGGTCAGTTCCCCTGATGTATTAGTTATTATTTGTTAGTCCTCCTTAGTTAGTTTTTAAAAAAGCTACTGAGTTCCGTCAAATTACATGGTGGTTCAAATACGACCGGAACTGATTTTATTTTACAAAAAAAAAAACTCAAATTGCCCAACATTTACTTGCACATGTCAGTCTTCAACGTACTCTTCTCCGGAGTTAACACATTTTTTACAACGTTCTGGAAGCATCCTGATGCCATTTCAACAGGACTTTTGGTTGGCGGCGTATCCACCTTCGAACAGTCCGAATGATGGCGTCATTGTTCGCAAACCGCATGCTTTGCAAGTCTAATTTAAGCCTTCCAAACAAATCGGGGCCGTGCTGCGGATGTAGAAGAAGCTTTCATTTCTCTTTTCGGAGAGTTTCCATTGTTTTGGCAGGGGGGCACGCAATACTTGCTTTTATCTGTTTTTCGCTTGGATCGGACCTTTGCCATGAGATCTGAGTAATGAGCTGCACTGACCCTTCTGGCATCCGCTAGCCAGTCCCAGAAGAACGTTGCCATCACTTTTCCTGCTGAACGGCTTCTCCGCGCTCTCCTCGGTATGCCGTCACTCGTGTGCTGACTGCTGGAATTGCTTTACGTCCGTCAGAGTACGTAGTCCTCACCTTGGTATTTCAGGTGCAATTTCACAATGTCTTCTACATTCCCAGCATTGATTGTCAGCATTGCTCCAAGTTCCTTGATAGTGCTGCGCTTATTCGTTAGAATAGGCTTCTGGACGATTAATGTTTGGCTCGGTGACGGATGTTTGCAACAGATCATGTGGTTTATTCTCCACGCGATCTCTGTTCTCACTAAAGCACTTACATCACTCAAACACACGTTTGAGAGACATACTTCCCCATAGGGTTATTGGAGTCTGTGGTGAATTTTAGCGGACCGGGCGTTTTCTCCAACGAGAAATCTTATGACAATGCATTGTTACACGCTCCACGGTACTTTCTGTTGTCTCGTCACTCTAATAACTCCCAAAAAGGACTCAACAGGTTGTAAACTCAACAGAAGAGAGGCTAGAGGTACGATAACTGCTGCGCAGTACGGTTTGTTTACACACAGATTAGTTCCGGTAATATTTAAACCACCTTGTGTAACTGGTGCAGTATTACAGATTAACGAAGTATAGAAGGTTCGTCGACGAGCTATGTTTAAACCTCAATTTCCAGAACCTAAATTTCTCAGGGGATAGGTATCCGCTAAAGCAGCTCTAGTTGTATTCGTCGTTGTCGTTTGCCACTGTCACCGTGGTCCAGCAGCCACCGCTAATCTACAATTGCCGTATTCAGCCGTATTAAACTACAAGTCAGCTCATCAAATTCTAAGTTCAGGACACGTAATGTCTGACATTCGCAATGTAAATTAATTGTAAATTTGCATGTATGCATTGTTAAATGACTATAATCATTAATGTGTTACGCGTAAACGAGTAATTGTTTTTAAAAGTGGCATATGCTGTTTAATTGTAATAAAATGCAACCAGGTAATAAGTAATAGTAATAATAAATTCAGCGGAATGGAACTTATATAAAGTATTATTACAGTGCAAAAGGCGTAAAGTCAAATGATCTGCATATAATTAAAATTTGGCCAAGAAGTAACTTAAAAATAACTATTTAAATAATAATGTACAACTGATGCATAAGAGTAAATTTTAATCAACGCATAAATTAATATTTTTCTAAATATACGTAGCACTTAATTCATAGATGACAATTAAACGAGTAATTTGGAAAAAATGTATGACTGAGGCATTTTTTTTTAACTATAACTGACACTTTATCAACTAATTTAAGTTTGTGTATAATATTTATTTAAAAGGTGTTGGAAAAATAATCGTCAGTAAAGTGCTATAAACTGTAGCATCCGGGACTCTCAAAATACCCTTAACGTAGCAATCTATTGCAGCAGCTCGGCATTACGGATATGTTTTTCCTAAATTCGGTGGTAAAACTAACGCTTTAGGTTCCTTTTTATGGAACATCGATAAATATTATGGGAGATACTGTACAACTGAAAATGAAATATTAACCTCTTATATTTTTTCCTTTATTTTCAGTAAATTTTTGTAAATTTTTAGCAGTCAGATCAGAAATTAAAACTTGGTTTATGTTAAAGGAAGTTCTTAAACCAAATTTAGGTGATTAGATAGATAGGAAAATTTTAACTCTATAATTTAAAGATGTAAAATACAATTAATGTTTGGCGGACTTTATAGAAAGAGTCAAAAACGTGGAGTCAAAATTAAACACAAAAAATTTAACAGATAAAAACGTTAATAAAGCGCAAAAAGCAGTTTACCAAGACATAAGTGAACAAATTTGAATTGTAGAAATCTAAAATAATTTTTTTACAAATTATTTTTGATTTAAAATAAGACATTAGTAGAGACAATTTCAGTAGTTTTAAACAATAATGTTACTGAATCCTAAAATTAGTTTGAAAAATAAAGAACATCAAGTGAATAATTGGAGACATAGAAATATGTATAAGAAAAATAAAAATTGCAATTGTAGTAGCAATTTGAAACGCATTCGCGTAAATAGACAAAATTATAATAATAATTCCAATTGATGTGAAAGAAGAAGGCTGAATTATCAACAAAACTTTTATAATAAAAGTAATACTATGACCATAATCAAAGACAACGACAAAGACAAATCCGAGGACAGAACTATGTTCTACCAAGAGGAGTTTTCAATCGGGCAAAGAAAACTACTAAGTATCCTCCAATGATCGCAAGTAAACTTACTTGAAACGCATATCCACCATTAACGGAATATATAAACAGCGACCAAGAAATATGAAATATTTAATTAACAATATTAAAGCAGATGAAAAAAAATAGAATCAAGTGATCACGATAAAGAAACTTGGGAAACTGTACATCGAATTAAAAATGTTTGGAGATTAACCTCTGAGAATTAAATCAGTATGAAATAAAAAGAAATTAAGAAACCGAAACTAAAAAATATTAATTGATCCAGGTGCAACGCATTTAATCATAAACTCATCAACGGCATACTTTGAATGTAATGGGTGTTCCGATTAGATCTAATCAGAGACGTCCGTTGTACACAATTAAAGGTAACTGTTAGCATTAATGTTGATAGATCTTATGTGAATAGTTTAAACATTTTAGTTTTTCCTTCTTTTTATTTCGTTATTCATTGTTTTTACGTGTCAAGAGATTATTTTCAATATTCGTTACTTTTCATGTTTGATTTGAAAAGTTAACTGCTGAAGATTGTCAAATGCTTATAGAAGCTTATGGTGATAAAGTTCCATTATTTCTTAAGTAGATTTTGGTGTAAACGTTTTCAAAATGGCGATTTTGATGTGAATGTTAAGAAATACGAAGGTCAGTCAAAAAAGTTTGATGATACCCAACTTCAGGCATTATCAAATAAAACCCAGTTCAAATACACAAAAAACTTATAGCAGCATTAGATGTTGATAAATCAACTATTTTGGACCGTTTATATGTAATAAAAAAGAATCAGAAGAAAGAAAAATTAGTGCCATATAAATTGTCAGAAGGTGTCTCATGTTGTTGTGGCAGTAAAAAAAAACATTGCTAGACCTCCAGTGGGAAATCCTTCCGCACCTCGCGTACTTTCCAGACATGACCTCTTCTAATCAATGCAACACGCTTTAGTTGGCATGCACTTCCGTAATTTTGAGAAGTGTAAAAATGATTTTGATTGATGCAAAAATATTAATCATAAATAACCTAATATAAAGAAATATTTAAGATTTAAAGAATACCAATATTTGAAATTATTGTAGTTTAATTTTATAACCATTTAGACGCACTACTAGGCACGAAAAGTTCGAAACTATTAAAAGAAAATATAGATTATGAAAATAGAATTATGATATTGAATAACAAATTGTATGCATTACAAAACTATATCATTAGAAAAGATGACATGGTGAAAGATAAAGATGACGCACCAAAAAGGATAGGAACCTTTAAAAACATAAATAAAGGGACAGCGATGATTTTACATAAAAGAGTTGACAATATGGCAATACGTTAGTAATACGTTAACTACAATATAGAACTATCATTGCTAACAATAGAGTTTTACAAAAGTGACTTTGCGATTTTAGATGACTAACTACACAATGTATATTTTGTTGTAGGTGAAATTTTATATACACCTAGTTAAGTCATGTAAAAACCTAACTATAGCTTCAACTTTGTAAGAACAGCGCATTGTAATAATAAAAACGTATTATGGAAATAGTCAGTACATAAGAGAAAGTCATCGTAGAACTTTTCAATTATTCTACTAAACAAGCAATTTAAAATTTAGTAAAAAAATTTGAAGTAACTTAGTTTATTTTCAATCTCAAAATTGCGCATTGCTGAAACCAGTTTATGGAGAATTTTGCAAAGAGATTTGCATTTATATGCATACAAAGTTCAAAGAGTTCAAGAGTTGAAGGAGACGGATCATCGACAACGAAGAAATTTTGTATCTTGGATGTTAGAACAAAAAGCAACAAATACACATTTTGCAAATAAAATCATTTTTAACGATGAAGTTCATTTTACGTTAAATAGTGCAGTTAATAGACAAAACTGGCAGAAAATCCTCAAATAATTCTACCACTTTTTTGTGCAAAAATGTAGGGTTTGGTGTGGTTTATTGTCCGAAGGAATTATCAGTGTATTTTTCTTTGAGAAAAAAGAGATACACTTAAAATCCTGTGTAGTAAATATAAACAAGTTTTGAAGAGTTCCATCAACGCAACCAAACTAAAATGTCGTTCAAATAAAAAAAAAAATTACCGTGTATAGATTAGCATATGTACAAAACAGGGAACTTGAAGATTTAATCATAACATTATTTATACAAAAAATTAAACAATAGTATAGACTTTCTATTATTGTTAGAAACCTACCCATTGGAAACAGGAAATTGGGCTAGTGTTATCATTGTTTAATAAGCCCGGAGACATGCACCAATGAAAAGATTAGGATCTAGCAGAATTCAACGGAATAGTGCAGAATACCGGACAAAAGAAAGTTAATACTATTTTAGTTATTCAAATCCAACCAACACGAAATGAACCCCAAAAAGCCCAAAAGTTACAATCTTGATAAACAGAACTAAGTTCAAAGTGTAGTCAACTTTCACGAACGGAAAATGTAAATGCTAATTTAGAAATAATGGAAAGACCTGTTTAGACCTAGTGTTGTTTGACTTGGAAATTTTTCTTGGGCAAGTATGATTTGACCAGCTTTTATTTGGTTTGAAAAATCTAACTTAATTTTACATGGTAGTCCTGTAATCCAAACTTTATCAAATGCTTGCTTGATGTCAAAGAAAGTTAAAGCACAAAACGAGTGATTCCATTATTTTGCTGGTGTGTAAATGTATAAAATTGAAGTTGACAGCATCTTTGCTTTTTATAAAAGCAATATTTTAAATTCTGTAGGTGGGAATTAGATGTACAGGTTTACTAAAACTTAGTTTTTTTACTTACAGGCGATCAGAATCATTTAACACTATTTATGTATGCAACATATCCAATAGATAACGCAAAATTACACGCTATTTATGCTTCAACTCGCTTCTTTTTGCTATTGCTACTTCAATTATTTGCGGCCACCCCACTGCGCGATATTTATGCCTATTTCGGATCTACCAGAAGGGTTGCAAAACACCTAGAACGCCGGACCGGAACCGTTGCCTCGTTTGAATAATTGCTCGTGTGCGGCAGCTGGACTATTAGAAGGCATTATATTTACAGCGCAGCGGTCGCTAGGGGGAGCGTCTGGAAATTTGTTACAATACTTCCGACATCAGCGAAAGCAGGCCTATTGGTGGATATGATGTTGGTTTTGTAGATTGCTTTTTAGGTGTAGTAAACAGTAGTAATATTATAATTAAGCTAAATTTCTACTGAATTGAGTAGTAGCAAAGTCATAATATGCCGTTATGGATGGTAGTGAGCAGAACTAGTATTTTTCTATATAAGTTACGTAAAATTTGTTCAACAAATTCGTTTATTTACTTGCGCAGACAAAAACGACTTAAGTCGGGAGTGATAGTTTGTATAGTGTAAGTTACAAAATCTACTTCTTCAATCATTAGCATTTGCATCGGGTTGTAGAGTATCAGAACTCCTGGAAAAAGTTCAGGCATGGATCCATAACTATCGCTGAGTTTGGAGTCTTGTGTATGCTTTTTCTGGCAAAATATGCATTGATAGCTCTCATGTTGTAACCCTACAGCGTATTATAAAATAAAATATCCTATAAAAAATATGTTTGTTGAGTAGGTGGAGTTGATGAAGTGTGTTAATTTAGATAATATGTAATATCTATAATGTCCGACAGTATTAAAAAACCCCTTTTAGCATGTATTACTTATCTTTTGCACAGCTGCATTTATAAAGTAAGGAACAGACAGGCTTTGAACATGCAAAGCATTTTTTATCATATATTACAAGTAAATACGATTTTTACTTTACTACAGCTGCCAACATTGGTCTGTAATATAATATTACTTGTGCATTACTTCAACCTTTACTTTCCTTATCCCATAATAAGGAAAGTAATGTAATTGGCGGAAATTTGACTTACCCAGTTTTTCACATTTCTGGACGAATTATAGCCTCAGGACACCAAAAAAGTTGGTTTTGGCCATTGGTTCGTGTGTGTGAGTGCGTGTGTCTGTCTGTCGGTCTGTCAGTAAACAGGATATCTCGAGAACCGTAAGAGCTAGAGACTTGCAATTTGGTATGCAAGTTACTTGTAGGTAGGGCACGCAGTGGTAAAAATCGGCCGAGCTGTTTGGTCGCAAAATCTATCGCGAAGCGGCCGCGAATCTAAACTGTTGAAGATTCAAAAAATTCATGAGAATCAAAATGATTTGTTATCACGAGATAAACATGAATTTAAAGTAAGAGTTGGTAAAACAGGAACTCGAAAAACAAAATTGAAGCCCAGGATTTTTGCCAGAATTACCCAAATAATAGGATAAGGAAGGTCATGTGATGTTCACGCGAGATTTTTTTTTACTCTTTTTGACACAATTTGCTAAAATGTATTAGCAACTTCTATGGAAGACAATAAACATCTGCCTATATAAGAGTCACAAAATAACAAGAGTCTTTGTAAAAATAAAATATTTCCTAAATTTTCGGTCACTGGGAAAAAGCCCGACCTCCAATACTGCCCAAATCTATAATAGAGCCTTTGGGTCCTAGGATCTTTTGTAAATAGAGATCTGGGGCTCTATCGGGGGAAATAAGGTGTACAGTATGTATGTTGGTCTTTTTTCCTGAAATAAATCGTAATGCAATACACCCATATAAGAAATAACATGCAAAACATTTTCATATTCCATACGTTTATGCTTTCCTATTTCCTGAATTTGAATATTTTTCCTAAGAAAGGAAGGTCAGAATGATGGAGAGGATATATTTGTTATAGAGATGGCTTGACAATACCGATGTGATAATGTGGATTTTTGTGGTAATTTTCTGTAAAACGGTATAATAATGAAAAGAAGGATGGAATTAGAGTTTATTCATAGTTTCCAAAATTATATATATTTTTTATACATGTAGAGAAAACCCTTTAATTTTTCGAAAAATTGAGTGCACCTATGTGTATCTAATTAGATTACATCGAAATATGATGTCGATGATCTATCTCCATGATAGCGATGTAAACTCTGATCCACCAATTCGAGAAAGAGATGCGTTTTGTAATAGCACAACCCTAGATAACAATGAAAACTATACCAGCTCCTACAAAGACCATGAATGACAACGACCGTGAAGGACGATGCTAATGAAAGACAATGCCACTACAAACACTATAAAGACTCTGTGTCGATTTGTGAGTAAAGAGGGATCCTGGAAAATCTAAAGCGACTTTTACCAGATGTTTAGAACAACAAAAACTTGACAAAAACATGGGACAAAAGGTGATGGACTCTTTTATCAAAAATATTTCTGACGTAACGAAGAAAACTGAAAAGAAACAAGTAGAAAAGTTTTCCAGCTGACGAGGAGCAAGCAGAAAAGGTGAAAATGAACGAAAACCATAGTCATAGTTTCTCATGATTTTCACTTTTATTGCTTTACTTTCGCATAAGTCAGAAAAGTTTTTTCTTTGTTTTAGCTACATATATGAAATATATACAGTGTACCGCATGTGTGTATAGTATATATGTTATATATGCATGTGATGTATGTACGAGTAATAGCGTGTTCGTATGGCAATACACATATAGGTACATACACATTGCTCACCGCCACTAACAAAACCAGCAAACTGGGTTGCAAAGCATCGTATGATTATTCCGCAGAAAGGTAAATATAAAAAAAAAAAACGAGGCTGACAAAAATCTAACATGTGTTCATTTAATTCAGTAGATTTTTATTAACCTTTTTAAAAACTGGCCATAAACGTGGCCATAATCGATAAGACAAAAGTTAACTAAATAATTTGTTCATTTTTATGGCCCAGGTGAGTTTCTAAGCTAAAATATAATCCTAAATACTTAACTTCTATTTTAGCTGGTATAACAGTATATATATATATAAATAAAAATGGTAAATGTGGCTTAGTTTGATTTATCATTATTAACTGTTATTCTTCATCTGTTAAACCTCTTTTGGAGAAGAATGTAGATTTTGAGACGCCAATGCTGGTGATACGTTAAATATATAATATCGCCGTATCGTCAGCAAAAATAGCGAATTCAATTGCAGGTGAAGTTGGAATGCCAGCAGTAAACATTAGGTATAAATGAAGGCTCAGTGCGTTACCTTCTTGTACATTTGCAGTGATTTGATTATAATCAAATGCAGCGTTGTACTTTGTTGTACTTTGACCTGGAAACTTTTATCGTACGAGGTTGATTTGAATAACGTACATATTTGATTTGAAAAATATAACTTAATTTTAAATAGCAGTTTTGTCATCTACCCATTATCAAATGCCTGCCCAATGTTAATAAAGCTGAAATATAAAATCTTTTTGTTTCTAGAAATTTCATTATTTTGATTATAATTTGATAGTTTTAGTGTACCGCTAAATGGTGTTTACGAAAACCAAAAATTGTATGATTTAAATTGACAATAGCTTCCATCTTTTTTAGAACCAGTGGGAGCAGGCTTATAGATTGATATAATTTTGCAATTGTACCTTAAAACAAAAGGAGCACCGGTTATAAACCAATGAATGAGAATAGTGAAGGATTTAGTCGAACCTTACTATATCTACTGTACATCAAGACAAAGCCATCCTTCAGGAAGGCGATTCCGGTGGGAATCCTCTCATGGTGTTAGCATACAACAGCCTTAAATGTGGGATTAACCTTGATGATCAGAGCTTAAGAGATTGTTCTCACTAGAAAGCAACTCACAGATGGTTTATAAAGATTAACTACTTCCTGGCTGACGTTGCTGCCCATAACACCGTCAAACTTTATAAGGAGAAACACCCATTCTGCTTTCAAAATGATCAATCTTCTAAAAGGACTGCTCTAAAGAAATTACTTCTCCAATTTGTCTAATCTCAGTTTAAACGTGGGTCCGAAGTACTTGGCGGAAGGATGTTTGAATATCCATAACTAAACTAACCAAAAAATTGGAAATTAGTTTGGAATTCCTTCAGGATTTGCAACACAAAATTGAAAATGATCCACGGAGAGGCATCAAACGTTAGCAAGATCCTCTGTGCGGATTTGATCCAGAAAATCCCAAAATTCGCCTGAAATGGCCGAGAACACTAAGAACTCCCGTGAACACTGCAACAAACCAATCCGTAACAACCATGAAATCCTCTCACTTTACTGCCATCAACGCAACGATAATCAACAAGAATAGTTTTGCCCACATTATTTAGGTTAGGTTAGATTCGGTTTATATTTAAATCTAAATTTATAGAGTTCTTGGACAACGTGGGAATCCAGATTTCCTTTTATTTATTTTATTGTGTCAGTTTTTCTCAATTTATAAATATATTTAATTATTGTTAATTGTATAATGGGTCGAACTGAGAGTCAACTTCCCCAAATTTAGATAATTATTATGTAAAAGTAAAATAAATTCAAAAATTTTGTTTATAAGAATTAGACATTCTTTTTTATTTAATTTCAATTTATAAATACTATCATACGTCTTTTTCTTTCAGTTTAGATCTATTTCAATCCATATACTTCTTCATAAGCCACTTTGTACCGACAACCAACATCCGTTTTCAATCCATATATACCGTCATGAGGCACTTTTTACCGATTTAGACCACTTTTATCCATTTTAAATCTATATACGCCGCCATAAGCCACTTTGTGTCGATTTAGACTACATTTATCTATGTATAACTTTTTCATTGCTTCTTTTTACAGGAATTATCACAACTGATGCCGTTTTTTGAGTTTAATACCCTGTTCTTTCAACAGATCCAGATATATGTGAAACAGCCCACAGTAATTTCAACAGATGAAAGTCCATTTATTACAAATTAGCCTTTTTTAGAATTAAGATATGGGGAGGTCGTCAAGGGCAATGGATTGTCCTATAGTCCCATCCAACCTTGGGTTTTAAACCCTGTGCTGCTGCCACTGGAAAGGTATAGGTAAAGTTTAGTTCAGTGAAATATCTTCTTCAAACTACACTGGACAAGTTTTCATAAATGCAATGTTATTCTGTTTTATGTGTCACTAAGCCAGCTTTGGATTATAACAACCGGCGTTTTTTGCGCTCGCTTATTTATAAAATAGAAGGAAGGTAGGTATTGTATAAAATGTCACACCACAAGACACCTTCCACACGAAAAAAATTTGTAAGAAAAGAGCAGTTTTTTTTACCAAAACAAGTTCTGGGAATGTACAAAATCTACAACATTCTTTAGCGTTTCTAATTAAAAACTTTTAGTGCTATGCCAAACTCACCTTGGTTTATAACTAAATATACCATTTATGAAGATTTAAGGATTTTTTATGTAGACAATGAAATCCAAAAATTACCAGCTGCTTACCATTCAACAATTTAGTGGAACATTTTGCTCAAGAGCCAGCAACTCCAAGAAGTTGGAAGTGTCATTGGCTACAATATCTTGTCTTGTAAGTCAAGTAGGATAAATTTTCAGTTTTATTTAGGAATAGCATTAATGATGAATATACAGGGTGTCCCAGATTCGGCAAAATGTGGTAGTTACACCTGTTTTTGTAGAAAGTAGAAAAAAACAGTTATCCATTCATGTAACCGTATTTACAAAGAAATCGATTACCGCACTACAATTTAAAATGCAGTTTCCGTACATAAACAGATATCATTTTTTGTTCACATTATTGTTAAAGTAGCTTTCTAATTAATTATTAAAATTTTTATATAGTTATGACTAATTAAATAAAATATATATAGTTCAAGAGGTAATTATAAGTTTTATTTCACAATAGACCTTAAATTTTTAAAAACTAAAACAAATAAAATATCTCACAGTTCCCATTGTCGTAAAATGTTTAAACTCGTTGTCGTGCACGAAAGCTTGCTCCAAATCAAAATATAATACTTTGTCCCACATCAAACAAAAGCACATCTGCTGGCACGTTCTGCAGAAAACCTATTTGACTGTGGCTAAGGTAACTTCAATGGCAGTGAACAGAGACAGCACATGAACACAATCAAATTGATTAGAAACCCATTTCTTATCCTTTTTGTGAGACGTCCTTAATAAACGACTAACATTATGTCGGTTCTCTTGACAGCCAATTTTCAGGCAGCATTTTATACGGGCGCGCTTTCTAATGTATGTTATTTGTCTTTCATTGCTACGTTTTTCATTTTCTTTTATATAATGCCATTATTCTCTTCCCCTTAAAGGTGTTTTATCTACTTCCAGCTGCAATGCATAGATATTCATGTACAGCCGAAAGTTTAAAAATAAAACAAAATGCGCAGTATTATTTATATTATTTTAATATATGTTATTTTAATTATGTTGATGTGGGCGCATTTATCGATGCAGTAGAAGCTACCCACAATGTCTCGATAGAAATACATTAGCTGCCAACAAATCCCTTGCTTAGGTCCTGGAACGAATCCCTTAAAATACAATAGGTAAGTTTCGGGTACGACTAAAGTTAGGGAAGGAGGAAAACTCAATTTAATTTCCAATCCAAACTCGCATGGCGGCCTTAGAAAATTAATTTTCTGTCTAGTTTTAATTTTTAATTTTGCAGTTGCTTGAATACAAAGGAATTTAAATTTTAACGCTCTGAATTTGCGTCGGTATTAATTTTAAACCAAGCGTGTTTTCTGGGCTAGGTGAAATAAAAGTTAAAAAACTACTATTTTGTTTCAGAGCTGAACTCCTTTTTTTAACTTGGCAAGTTTTATATTAAAATTGATATAAATTTACTTTCAGTGAATTATCCTGGCGGCCAACATCACTTAATATTATTTTTACAGCACGTTTTTGTTCATATATGTTTAAATAATAAATGGAAGTTTGTTTTCTAAAATTATACAATACGATGAGCTTTTATATCTTTGAAATGTAGAGCTTTGCTCGATGTTTTCATCGGCTATCAAAATAATGTATCTTTTGCTCATAAAATTACAATAGTTATCCGTTATCGTCACTCTTTTATAATGATCTCAGGCTTTGATGTTTAAAAATCTAAAAAATTTGAAATTATATGACCTTTACTTATAGTACAAATTTGGTCGACTCTTTCCATTGTCATTAATTTTTCACAATTAAAGGTGGTTAATGATTCAAACCTATAGAGAATTGTTGCAATAAAACTGCTGTAGTATAGGATGATTCATAGTGGTGGAATACATTTCAAACACAAGTATATTAAACTGTAACAATGGTATTTATTAAAAACCATATATAATAATAAGACACAGAAGTTTATAAAATTATTTAAGACCACCACGTCAAAGAATACGTTTTCAATCACTTTTTGTCATTTTTATCAAAACTTGGTGTGTTACCTAAGTCGAGTTGATCGCACTCTCTCTTTGGATACCTTGGTGTCAGTTCGTGGTTTTATAATTTGCAGCCATCCCTTTAAACAATATTATATAATTAGATGGGGTTAAGCTTGGCAATCTAGACGACCAGTGAATATCGTTGAATATAGAAATGAGCTATTCTGAAAATTGTCAAATATTTGCTATTGATGGCCACGTCGTGTGACTAGCGGTGCCATCTTGTTTCATTCATGTGTGTACAATACCAAACCGTTGTAGCTTGAGTTAATAGCGATTATAACATTTATAAGTAACTTAACGACTGCACGATATTCCTAAAAACATGAAGACCAACAAATTATAACTTTGGCATTGTAGAAATTTTTTTCCGTAATAGTGTTTTTCTTACTTCAATATCAACAGTATTGTTAATTATATATTATTATATATAGATAGGTAAAAATAAAATTTGTTTAATAGGATCAAATGTTGCATGAAATTCTGTTTTTCCCACACTTCTCAACAAACCATTTATTAAGTGCTTTTAGAATGGTTCTTCACAATTTCGAAAATGCTTTCAATTTTTACAATTTTACAATACATTATTTTCTGTTTCTGTTTATTGCAATAAAGAATAATCATATATTTCTAAAGTATATCAACATTAATTCTAAACTACAGACTTGGACATACAAGATATTTTAAACGTACAAAGTGTTTTATGTTTCTATAAATTATAAATGAAATGTATATTAAGTGGCACTATGCGTTATAAACTGGAATGCTTCTATTGAAATTAAAAATGTTAGTCACATGTCCTAAACACTATCGGTTGTATTACTGTAGTGTGTATTATTACTTAGGTGTTCTCTTTAGACTTTTTGTTTTTAGCAAACTTGGGATTGCCAGCTATAAATCTACTGATCTTTACTATTTTATTATTTATTTTCATCTCTTCTTTCATGTTGTTTGTTAATACCACTTTTTTAAATATTCGATATGATCATGTTATCAAAGTCATACTTATTATTTTTAAACATATTTTGTTTATTTATATATTTAATTTGACCAATTTCTTGTTCATACGTAGGTGTATTTTTTCTATACTATGTTTTTGCAGTTATTCTTTTTGCGTTCTAGCTTTTTGAACATTTTTGCAAATTCTTCAGATAGCCTGTTGGTTGTAGGTTAGTCCATTCCTTAAAATTACATTTTTTCTAACTAGATTAAAGTGTAGTTCACAGAAAGCCTCCTTATGGTAGTCCTCTTCTCATCTTAAAATTTTAGAAATACTTCTTTCCATAATCACTTTATAGATTGTCTTCTGTAATGTCATTTTGATTATGTTGATTAATTTTTCTAAAACAATTATTTTTTCCAAGACTATATATAACGTTCCTTTTCTTAAGAAAATGCACAGTGATAGTGTATCCGCTCGGTTGTAGCGCTTATCTATGGCGCGGACGGACCCTCGTTCAACCCTGGGCTCACAAGGAAAACATCAATTTCCTGTAAATTCATGGAGAAAGATGTTCAGAACTTTCTTGTCATCACCACAACGGACTATATTCCGTTTTCTGTTCCTGCAAAAGTTTTCAAAAATGTTGATTTTTACGATCTTATGTTCCAGCAACAGCTTTCCACCTCATTCGTGGCACTCGATGACACAGACTAGTCGATGGAGTAGTTTTCTCTCGTCACGGGTTAGTTCATTATCAGCGGCGTTGCATGAACTTCATCTGTGTACTTCAGCGCCAATGCGGTTGTGACGGCTTTCATTGTCAGCCGTATTCTGCAATATCTATTACATTAAAAGCCACAATCGTAAGAAAAACCAATCGATCAATCGATATTCTGAAGAATGTGACAGCCGATGTGGTTCGTACGGGAAAGGCCTTTCCTGTTCAAACATGTAAATTTACTCCTCGAAAATTAGGCAAAACTTTTTGCACCTAAAAGGACTCGAACCAGGATCAAAATATTGTCAGTTCTGCACCTTACCATTACACCACGCGTCTCACTGATGGGTGGAGTTAAGTGGAGAATCAAAAGTGTGGAATGAGAGAAAAGAGGTTTCGTAAGTTATAGAGAGGTGTCAGTAATGTTTGTTCCTTTAAAAAATTTTGCACCCACTGGGTATGGAATGCTACTTTATAGCAGTTTCCTATTGGGGTTTTAAGTATTGATTCTAGACACAAAAATATATAAGATAGCCTACTCAGCCACTAAAAACAATTGAGTACCTGCATCCACTCGAACAAGAGGCAACAATGGCGGTAGTTTAAGGCGCGGTGCTTTCTACATCACTCCGTATCACAGATAGTCCGCGACGACCGTCTTTTATCTTTTTTGTTAGTTCCAGCTTTTACATCCAAATGAAAGTATTGGTACAAAGACAGTTCTGTAAACACTAATTTTTGCCTTTCTTGATGCTTTCTTCTTCCATATCTATGCATGTCTTATGGAATGGTAAAATGTAGAAGCTTTTCTTAATCTATCTATTATTTCTGCATCTTGTTGTCCCGAACTATCTATATTGACTCCTAGATACTTGGAAATATCGACATGTTTAATCTTATTCCCATCTACTGCCATGTTGACACTTTATTTTCTTGCCTATCATCATCACTTTAGTTTTTACAATATTTAACTTTAGACTTCGTTCTTTGAAAGCCGTTTCAAATTTTATATCAGTAATTAATTTTTGTCTGTTTTTTGAAAATATGGCTATCAGCAAAAGCACACATTTTTAAAAGTACTGGTTCTAGACTTTTATATCTCACATTTACTGTTTTACTTTTTTTCACTTTTTTGATGACATCGTATCAGATGATGTGAAAGAGAATTGGGCTTAACACTCTGCCTTAGCTTAAGCCTTTATTTACATTTAATTTTTAAGATTCCTGGTTTATTCGTATTATATTTCTGCAGTTATTGTAGATGTTTAAAATTACTCTCAGTAGCTTTTCTGGTATTTTCTATGTTTTACATTACTTGAGACTCTATCGAAAGCCTTTTTGAGTCAAGGAAGGCTATAAAATGTTTGTTTCCTGCTTCTAAAGTTTGTTCTAGTAATTGTTTTATAGTAAACATATGGCCTTCTATACTTCTCCCTTTTATAAAACCACTTTGTGGCTGTTCTATATACGATATTCTATCTGATGTTGTTTTAGATACAGAAGTCTATTATTTTTTTCCTATTGCTATTTTTATTGCTTTTTTGTTTTATTTATTCTTTCCCACTCTTCCATTTAAATCACCCAGTATGATTAGTTCACTTCTCAGACTTTCGACAAGCCTCGTTACTTCTTCTAGAATTTGTCTTTTACGTTAGTTAACTCGTTCTTATCTAACCCATATAGAATTGTAATGTTTACATCTTCGTTCCTACTAATCTCTAATTCAATTTTTAGAATTTTCTCAGACATATTTGTAGTTTCTTATAATTATGTTATAGTATTTTCTATTATGCAGCCTACACGAGCCCTTGCCTTTTCTTTTTGCTTTACTCTACTACCTATCATTATATGTCCACTTCTTAATTTCTCTTGCTTTTGTTTAGACCAAAATTTTTAAATTCATCTATTAACTCATTTTCTTTTCCATTTAGGTTCCTGATGTTTTAGGTTCATATTCTCTATCCTTTTTTCCGCTGTATTTGTTATTTCTTGCGTATCATTGTCTTTACTTTCCTTTCCTGTTCTCATATTCTTGTCTTGACTGTGATAGAAAATGTTTATCATTATTAATATTTATAATGGGGGAGATAAGAATTTCTTTGCAATATCCACTAAACTATTAGTGAAAAATTTGACAACGTAATTGATCTGATTAAGATTATGGTGGTAGTTAGCTTTTATATAACGGATAAACAGATACGTTTAATTTTGTACACTACTAAAAAGCCATTGCATTAATCGAAATTTTATGTCAAGTTACTTTTTTTAGATTCAATTTGTTTGATCTAGTTGAAGGCTGAGATACTTTGTTTCTGTTGTTGCAAGTATTCGGTTTAATGTTACAGGTACATCATTTCACATGGTAAATGGAACTTGAACAGTTATGAGTTAATTTTTGTTTGAGATTTGATGAATAAGTCTTAAAACAGATTGAGATGGTTTTGTAGGCTCTTAGAGGCTTTGTAAATGAACAAAAGCAGTTGTCCTAATATACTACCTTGGGAAACTCCAGATTTAATAGGGTAGAAGTTAAGATTGTTGATAAGAATAGTTTTCTTTAGATGAATATGATTTCTTGATGAGGTAATACTTGTGAGACAAATTTAAATAGTAAATTTTATTTTTAAATTTAAATAGTAAACCTTTGTCCCATCTAATAGGTCTAGTAAAAAGAAATCCATTATTTTTGCATGAAATTGAAGGTTTTATTTAACATACTCAGAATGAACCGATTTAGGTCAAATATGCGCCGTTTTGTTCAATAACTTGTTGCCATTTTGAAGATAATCCCATTATACATCTCTCATAGAAGCCGTTGTCCCTGTTGACAAAAAACTGGGACAGTTGATTTTCGCAAGCCTTTCTTGAGGCGAATTTTTCACCATCAAAATAGTTCGCCATAGACAGGAACAGGTGGTAATCACCTGGTGATTGGTGCTAAGTTCGTATTTTAAGGTAAATGCATAAGAACTTTCCAACCAAGTTCAAGGAACTTCTGGAGAGTCGCTATCGATGTGTGGGGCCTGGCGTTGTCCACTTGTTGGCCACTTTTGGGCGATTGCTTTCTTTAGACGGTCCAATTGTTCACAGTACAAGTTCGAATTAAGAACTTGGCCGTAGGGGAGCAGCTCATAGCATATGATTCCTTGCCAATCCCACCAAACGCACAGCAAAACCTTCCTAGCCGTCAATCCTGGCTTGACCACCGTTTGCGCCGGCTCACCGCGCTTCGACCACGACCGTTTTCGCTTGACGTTGTAGTAAGTGATACACTTTCCATCTTCAGTCGCCATTTACAGATGGAGATTCGGCCCATGAGGTTTTTTTGCGTTAATTCGTGCTGCACCCATACATCCAGCTTCTTTTCTAAATGGTTCCAAACGGTTTTTTGTGCAATGTTTAGCTCCTGGGCAATAGAAGCAGTGCTTATATGACGGCCATTTCCATTATTTTATCCACATTTTCGACAATTAGCCTTCCAGAGTGTGGTGCATCTTTGACACCGAAATTACTGGAACGGAATCGACGAAACCAAAACTGCGCATGATTGGCTGTTGCAGTATCAGGACCATAAACACTATTCACATTTTCAGCCGCCTGGTTTGCGTTTTCACCTTTATCGAAGAAAAACTGTAAAATATAGCGTATCTTCTCTTTGTTGGTGTCCATCTTCGACGTGAGCTCAAACAAAACTGAGTCAACCATTCACAAAACTGTTAAATAGGTTTTTTGTAGTACAATTTATTAAAGCCATCTATTGGAAAATAATGGATTTCTTTTTACTAGACCTATTATTATCAAAAACTTGGAAAATGTCAAGCTATGCTGCGTTGTAAAATTTCGTATCTTTAGAACTTCTAGATATCATACTAGAAATTATTTTGAAAACATTGCTAATGGTAAATAATAAAACTAATGATTATACAAGACGGCGGTTCTTGTGTGCATTCTTTGTTTTTGGATCATTAGTATTTCAGTATACTTCTAGATTGTAGGGAAATATGACAGCCTTAGCATATCATTAAATATGATTGTTAGGAGAGCGATGACTTTTTAGGCAGATTTTAGTGGTTGAGTTATAACTGGGAGCTTTGTATATGTTTAGTTATTTTATTTATTTTTTTATTTCTGTAAGAAAACAAACTTTTATAGGATGCAGTCTTTAATTTCTTGTTCAATATGGTTTGCCCAGGTTTTGAAAACTACGCTTAAATATAAAGAAAATGTGTTTTTTTTGTAGGGTTAATGTCCAGGCTACTTTTTATAGCATCTGCGTAAAGTGTTGCGCTGCTCCGATGAGGTGTTCTAGAAATTTAGTTACAAATTGAAGTTTACAATTTATAGGTGGCGTTAAAGGAAAGTCCAGTCGGTATTTCTTGTGATAAGTTTAGGTAAAAGTAATTTTGATTTAATAGTGCTTACGCTGCTTATAACTTTATTATGGTCGGATGTGAGCTCATACTTGGATTCTGTTATATAATTGTTTCTTCATATTCCACGCGTGATGTAGAAATCTAGATCAGAAAGTTTCATATAATTCCTTGGCTACTATGTGTGTTTTCCGTTATTTTTGAAACCATAGTTATTGTAATTTATTATCCATAACATATTTCGACCTTTTGTTGTAATTATTCTTGACACAGTGCACATGTTTAGCATTTCAGTTTTCCCAGCTATGAATCTAATAGCAGGAGTTTTAAAGAAATCTTTGTATTTTTCTGTGTGTCGTGGTGGACTATACACAACAATAACGATGAAATGCCATGGACTGGCCTTTATTTCGAAGCCTCTTGCTTGTATTTTATCTTCTTGGAATTTAGGTAATTTATGGTGCAAAATAGATTTAGGAATCATTATTTAGTCTGCATGGGCGGTATTGAGGTATATTGAATATTGTTGATTGGTAAAGTGTAAATCGGAGATAAGCAGAATGTCAATTTTTGTTATATTTAAAAACGTTACTGTTTTCTGCTTATGATTTAGCAGTCCGCTGACACTCAAAGTTGATGTTTCTGAACTTAGTTTTCCGAAATTAGTGGTTAGTAAATTAGGATCATACTGTTCTTGTTTAGTAGTTGTGCGTTTTAAAATTTATTTAAGAAAGTTGAAAATTGGTTTTCTATATTTGTTGGTGGTCTTGATCGATTATTCGTTGGATTGCTTGTGCTTATGTTTATTGATAATAGTAGGAAATGGTAGTTGTTGTATAATTATGTTTCTGTAGATGTGTTCATGGGTTGATTAGCTGCAACCGAGTTTGTTGGTGTCCTCTAGCGGTCCTAGTTGTAGATCCTACTAATTCTTTATATACAATAAAATTCTTGTAATTAGAAAGGTGGTCGGCGTTACCTAGTGCAAAATTAGCGGTTTTTTTTTGTTTTTTTACATGCCTTTGCATTGTGGAGTCGGCCATAATTTATGTGGTAGAATAGTTTTAGATCGCAAGTTTTAGACTAGTCATAAGATAGGTATCTTGTACATTGGATTATATTATGATTTATTTTTTGAGTTTTGGTAGTTATTTTAGTGTTGCATTAATATTTTTGCTTAAAGAAATCTTTATTATTTTTTTGGGTTTATAAGAATCACGGTGAAGGTTCTTTGGTTGTTCTATGTTTAACGTTCATAACGTTGTGGACTTTGTCCATGCCGTTTTTAGATCTAATTTTATATTTTCAGTTAATATAACGCGTGCTAATTACATTTGCTTTTTATTTTGTTACTTGTCGTAAACGATGCTTCTTACTTATAGGTGTTTTATTAGTTTTTTGAACGTATTAAGTATGTATAGATTAACTTTTTCTGCGTAATTGGAAAGGGTTTTGTATAGTATGTTTCCTCTTTTGTTATTTTAGATCAAGTTTTTAAATTTTTAACTC
Organism: Sinelater perroti; assembly: GCA_036346155.1. NCBI lineage: Eukaryota > Metazoa > Arthropoda > Insecta > Coleoptera > Elateridae > Sinelater > Sinelater perroti. The sequence goes on from JARFIY010000276.1 coordinate 5,432,208, forward strand.
AAATATGAATATTGGAGAACGTTTTGGCATTATTTGTTATTCTTTATGTGAGTGATGTAGGAGAGTAAGGTTCTTTGTTTGACTTTTCTCTGTTACGTTTCCTGGCCAGTAGCTACAAGTTTCTCTGTTATGTTTCTTTCTCGTTAAAGTCTTGCTCCTGATAGCTAATTTTCACATTTATATTGTTGTATTCCGATGTTGTTTTAAAGATATAATTTTGCAAGCCTCATATTATTTTGGGTGTTAATATTTTGATAAACTAGTTTTAATGGTAAAGAGAGTTGCTATAATTGAAGCAGCCATTGAAGTTAAAAAATAATTTAAAAATATGATGAATTTGACATGATAAATCCTGGTTGTTGTTAACATAACTGGTTTTGAGAATTAGGAACTGTATATCTTAGTAACGAGTTGGTTTTAGGAGGTAGTTGCTATGTAACCTAATGGCAGATATTTTTGAATATTGGAGAACATATCTCCCAAACAAATGTAGGACTAACTGCGTACCTGTTTTATTATTGTTGATTGTATACTATTTATATATTAGAAATTAATGCGTCATTGATGAATGGATGCAATGAAGATACATAACCAATAACTGTATTTAAATGTTTTAATTTAGCGCTTAAGATTAAGGAGTTTTTTAATGATTTAGTGTGCAAAATAAGTGAGAGTGGAATGATACATTTTTCAATTGACTATAAAAAAACAATTGTAAGTAAAGTTATTTATTTATGTTATATTTAATATAGTTAACCTAAACGCTAAAGTTTTTGATTCTCTCCTTCATAGTAAATTGTTTTTGGTAAGACTTTGAAATCGTTTGTTTAAAAACTCCGGTACTTCTTTATTTATTAAAAACTGTTTCTAATTAAAATATTATTCTTGAAAATAATAGGACGTTAGATTTTTGTTAGAGTTTTTCAGAAAACTTATTTCAAATGCACTTATTTAGTTGGTTTGTTAAAGTTTAGTAAATCCATTTGATATGCCTACTAGTTTTTCTATTTACAATTTAAGTAATCTCTCACGTAAAACGTTTGCTGTAGAAATGGTTCTCAAACGTCTTCCTTCGAAAGAAGTTTCCTTAAAGTAACTACCGAGGAACTGTTGTACAAAAACGAACATCCTCGCTCAATTTATACATTCCGTCATTGTGAATTGTTTATCGATCTTGATTTTCTAGAGCCAAGAGTAAAGTTTATGATTATGACGACAAAAAATTATAGAATATAATCTTAATATTTACTAGCCTGATATTTGAATATTTGTTCGCATATCTTAAATTTTTCCCTCTTAAGAAATAAAACTAAAACTTCCAGTAAAAATATATTGAAACTTAGTTTTTGAATCAGCAAAATCCTAATTAAACGCTTGAGATTTTTAGAAATAAAAATTTCATGTAGTAGTATAGTGTTATCTTATCAAACATCAACCCAGTATCAATTTAGTTCAGTGCTTTGTGCATCCGTTACTGTAATTGAAATAAACCTTATTATCACATTCTATCAATTGTCAAGTTTGTAATGCAATTAGTTTTCAAGCAAAAATAAAAATGTAACGCTGCCAAATTTCATCAACGGTTATGAGGAACTGATGTAAGAAATTTATTTTTCAATGCACAAATGTGCATAACGAGGCTGCGAGATCAAGAATAATATTTAATTTTAATTTGCATAGTTAACTTTTTGAAATTCTGCCATTCATCGCGTTATAAAATCGCAACCATTTTATCTATCCTATGTGTAGGTGGTACAAGAACAGGTATAATTTTATTTAAAGCAACAGAGATAACAATCTCAGAAATTTGTTGTGAAAATCGAATTAGTTTTACAGGACTATTTTAATCGAAAATCGCAGGATGCTCCTTAAAGAGGTTATTTTCTCTCTAGGTTTTGTAATGCTGCTTAAATAAGACGTTTATTCAGGCACTTTAATTGAAAGAAGTAAACGAGTATTGCCCCTTTTTTTAATTAGAACTCGGTGGGTAAGAAAACATACATTTTCTGGCAACAATAACAAGTAGGCTTTGTAAATTAGAAAGAACGTAGTCCATAATTGTAACTTTAGCTTTTTTTTACAATAATTTATTTGTAAACACCGTTTTATTTTTTTATACGTTTTTATTTGCCTTTTAAATTTGTTGTACGAGACACATTGGAACATGACTAGAATAATTTAGCCTTGCTTGTGTAAAAGTAAGTCACAAGTAATTGTTTAAGATAGTTATCCACCATTACAGCAGGTAGTTTAAAGTTTTTATTATGAATTATATAGGTAATAAATTAATTATTTAATAGATGGTAAAAAGAACAGAATTTGCCAAACACTGTTTATTGGAATTAAACAAGCTAATGTTCCTTGTTATTTTTGTTTGTTTATTAAATACTTATTAAGTTTTATAAAATTCATATTTATAGATAAAGTAAAGCAGCTTCTAAACTCAATTACTTTTATCATAATTGAAACTATTTGTGATACGTAAAGTTGCTACGTACAAAAATATATATTTGTCATCCATTGTCAGAGGGCAGTTTCTTTGTGCTTAGCAATTGTTATTAACAGTAAACAATTTTAGCATTTATTATAATACAGTGTACTGCGGGAAAAAATAAAGGGCCGTCTTATGCTCATGTATAATCCCTTATTAATTAACAACTTAACTTCACATAATCAACAACTTATGATTACCGACAAAATGAGTAGAGAATAAGACTGGAGAGTTGCTATATTCGAATTCCTTCGTATCGAAAAAATACAGATAGAAATTGTTGCGTGATTTAGTTAGAAAAAGACCCAAGTAACTAAAAAGTACAAAGAATCTGACCAGCAGGAGAAGGTGACTGCTGACAGGTCAACTCAAGCAAGTGCCTTGATTGCCAGAGAAGTGATGAATTCGTCCGCGAATTGAAAGAGATCGATTAGAATTCTGGGCCCAGCATGACAGACTTGTCAAAAGAAATGGGCGTGGTAAAATCAACGGTCAGTCTAGCAGTGCAATACAAGTTCTGAGAGACCGCCAACTGTTACTGATGTAGTCAGAAAGATAAAAACTCAAGCACTTCTGAGCGACATCAAGCACGACAGCGTTGACTTCCTGAAACTCTTTTCGGGCGAAAAGAACTTTACCCAGATCGAGAAAGAGAATTGCTGAAATGACCCTTGAACTTTCCTAGATGCGTCTGAAGTATTCACCGTCATGTATTCAAAGTTTACCGCTTCTTGTGAACAGGGAAGGGGATGTCATGGCACTCCACTTCATTGAGAAAGGCCCGAAAGTGCTGGAGACAGTTGTCAAGCTTTGGATATAAGAAATGGTTACTGAGCGGAAGTAAATAAGAATACGCTCCAACCTATAAGGCAAGGAAAGTCCAGGCATGGCTGTACAATAATTTGTTTTACCCGACTTGTGGCTACTTTCCAGCACCGACTGCAATCTTGATAAACAAGTAGAGCTTTTGGCACAAAAAGGCAAAAATGTCATTTCAAAGAATTTCTAGAAGTGAACCTGGGTCCGTCGGCACCACAGCCCAGTCTCAACCCCGTGGCTACGCTGGCGCCCTTTTATCTTATTATTGTACTTTATTCCACTGTTTTGTTTGACTTGATTTAGTTTCACTTATAAATGGGACAATACTATAGCAGTTTGATTTGTTAATGTTATTAAAATAAAACCTGTTTGGCTTAGAAGGTAGTTGATTAATTATTGGCTGTTGACCAATAACATGGGCAACTGGTTGAATGCTACCACATTTCTTAGGAAAAAAAATAGTAAGTATATTTGCATTTTCTTTTTTGGTTAATACAGTGTTGCTTGTAAGGAATTATTTCTCAGATTATCCATTATCTGTAAAAATTAGATCTTTGAGAAGTTATGAATGGATTATATCTACAAAGTACATCCGAAAACGAATGAAATTAATTTGAAAACATTTTTGTAATCGATGTTATGTTCATTTACACTTAATATTCTTCAAAATAGCATCTTTAAACATCAATACATTGTTGTCTAAAATCCTTAAATTGTAATCTTTTTCAGGTCACTCATTATAGTGGACTATATATTTTTAATAGTCCCAAAACGGACTCACTTCAAGATAAATTTGAACCAGAGTAATAAAATCATATCTGACAGGGCCAGATCCGGCCTGTATAGCAGCGATTTTCGGACGAGCGCGATTTAACCAATTCTATATAAAATTTAACGTTGCCCGTTTGTTCGAGTGGTACTTCTTATGGGCAACACCTTTAGAGTTAAAAAAGGTAATGACCATCGTATTCATCTTTGATGATCGCTATTGAGCTACTCAAAGTTATGTCGTATTTTATCACCAGTTATTACTTTCTCTAAGTCAGTCTCATTGTTCGCATTATTCAACGGCTCACAAAAAATTGATAAACGTTGGAATATCTTGGGAACCAAATTAGACAAACTCTCTGCATCTGAAATTTCGTTGACAATTTTATGTATAATGGATTTTGAAAGTCCCACTTTATCTGTTGTCAATATAATATTCAGACGTCGGTTAAAGTCTAAGCGCTTTCCCTTTAACCACAATGTCTGAAGTGTGAGGCGTTGATGGACGCCCTGTATGTTGCTCATTCTCGGTGTCCTCTCTTTCTTCTCTTAACGCTTGGTGCCACCTAAACCACTTATGATTTCGATAAAATAATCTTTCCCTAGGCTTTCTATACCGTACCAAGCGTTTTGGTTTTTGAGTTTTTTGAGTTTAATTATTTATTGTATATCGATGAGTGATACTACGTTGCATTTTCGCCGACGTACCATATACTTCAGATAATGGTTTGTTAAATTACAGTAATAAGAACAAATCTTTTAGATCATAAAAAAATAATGCTCTAAATAAAAAATGATGTTTCTTAACAACTGGTACATAAAGATACATTTTGAGGAGCAAATGCTAACATTAAAGATTGTAAAGATGCCTCTATTATATAGCTAGTATCGATATTATTATTACCAAGTATTTCAGTTTTTCTAATGAGTTAATTTTGTATAATTTGAATTAAGTTATCTTTGATAGTCTTCACCTTTGCCGTAAATTACTACATCAGATAAATATCACAATTAAATAACACAATTATCTATTGTTATATGCAATAGTGTAATTATGTTTAATAATAATATAAGATGGTGTACAATGTTTATAAATTTCACACCTGATACGACACACAGTTTGAGTTGATTCAAGTTAATAAATTAAAATGAATGTAGGGTATATTCTTAAGTAGACAATGAAGTAAATATTAAATGACGAATGAATATTAATGCTACGCTCAACCTTTGAAAACGATTGTCACTTTTAAATATTTTCTTTAAAGACGCGGTTGATTATCTTTAAAACTGTAAGGATAAATCTACTTTGTGTGAGAAAACATATCTCATAGTAGGTTAGTTAAAGAGTAATTTTTCTGCGGACGGCTGACAGATGAAACTGTGGAATTAATAATTGAAATGTATCAAAATGTGTGTGCTTGGTTTAAATGAGTAAACGCGTGCAAAGGCACATCTGTTACGATGAGTTTGAGCGTCAAATTTTTGTTGTCGATGCAAAGAGCTTAATGAACTCTCATCGCGAATTTTTGAGATGTCCTGTTATTAGAGTCTTAAAAAAGCGCAACCAAAAGATATGCACTCGGAGTGCTAATTAACTATGAAAAATAATCTTAAAGTTTTTGAACAATTATCAAATTTAGGCAGGATTACCAACATAGTTGTTGTTAATAGAAAGAAAACATATATGGTTATATCAAACTCAGTAGGGCGATTTCATGAAAAGTCGACAAGAAAAGCTTTAAGAAACTAGATGCTGATTTTTTATATGTAAGGCCATAGGCTACAGGTAAAAATTGAATCGGAATTTGGCATTCAGATCGTGATTTTAAAAAATTTTAATTTTAAATGGGCGAAAAATTAAAAGTTTGATAATTTTTTACTACCAAACGATAGTTTGAAGAAATTAATTAACTTCACATAAATATAGCCTATGACTACAGTTTTTATTAACATTTTTAGACAAGTATCAGAATTAAATTGTTCAAGAACGTAAAAATTGGTGTATTTAGAAATTTTTTTCTACAAAACTATGATCATAAATTTTTGGTCTTGAGTAGTCCTTAGTCTAATGAATGTACTATGAAAGTTTCATGCATGTATAACTTCCGTAGGACGTATTTTTTTTAATTTAAAATTTAAAAATTGCTAATTTTGAAAATTCAAATTTTTCCATTGAAGTCTATGTAAACTTGATTGATTTTTCTGGCTAAGCGGTATGGTTTACAAACTTGATCTACAAAAGTTTTTTTATTGCTCGTGCTAAGTTGTCCTTATATGTCACTTTTTTAAAATTTCTGAGTTATTACATTTTTTGATATTGATTAAAATATGTCTAAATATACCTTTTTAAAAAATTAAATTCTTCAATAACAAAGATATACAAAACGAGGTTTTTAGCGATAATTATTGTCAACAAGTTAGTGCATCACACAATGATCATTAACTGTTAATTAAGCCAGGGGGGTCATTTTAACAAATTTTACTTCTTCTTCTTCACGATTCTTATGCTTTTTACAGAGCGTCGGAAAAAACTGTTGTTTAACTACTCGTCTACTTCTTCCATGATTTACGGTTCTGGATCATTTGCTTCATTTCCGTCAGTCTCCCCTTTGTTTTTCCAGGTTTCCACTATCTGCTGAATCCATGCCTTCCTTGGTCTCCCCCCTTTTTTCTTTTTTACTATATTTCTTCCCGTGAGGGGTAACTAGTCCCCCATCGGGCGCCTCCCCAGGTGGCGGATAGGGGAATGCTCACCAGATATGGCGGGTACCGGGGAAATAAAATACCCGGGGCGGACCAAAACTAGTAGGTATTGGGAAGCAGCAAGTACCACAACTGGACTAAGGCGGAGGAGATGGACTCTGGAACGGCTTACCCCCAGATAGTCATAGGCGACGGCCACATAATGGCCCTACCGGTTATGATACTGCGATGAGGAAGGCAACGGAAAACCACCTCATTACTTATTTCCTAGTACAATCATCATGGCCGAGAACATACAAACCACGGCCCTCAGTCCCGGCAGACCTTCAATGGTCAGAGGGTGCAAAGAATCCCAGGTCAGCTATGAAAATTGCAACATGGAATGTGCGAAGTATATTTGGAGCAGGAAGACTGCAAAATGTAATCAAAGAGATGAATCGACTACAGCTGGACATTCTCGGAATTAGTGAAGTACGGTGGCCAGGATCTGGTAAAATAAAACAGATAATGGAGTAATGTACTACTCAGGCAGTAATGAAGCAAAACACCAACATGGAGTCGAAATAATAGTCACCAAAGAAACTAACAAAAGCGTCACTAGTTTCACACCACTATCTGAAAGAGCAATGTTAATACAACTATGTGCCACAGTAGGTAAAATAAATATAATCCAAGTCTATGCACCTACCAATGAGAAAAACGCGGATGAAGTAGAAGAATTCTATGAACAAATGGACACCATTCTATCCCCAACCAAAAAGAGCGATCTGACATTAATAATAGGAGATTTTAATGCCAAAATTGGAAAAGGAAGAAGTGGAGAACATGTAGGAGAGTTCGGTCTTGGAATGCGAAATGAAAGGGGTGATAGACTGATCCAATTTTGCCAAGAAAGAGAATTTATAGTAGCCAACACATTCTTTAAACTGCCAGATAGAAGATTATGGACTTGGAAATCACCACAAGACACACCACAGAATATTTGCCGAAATCAAATTGACTGTGTATTAATTAGAAAACGATACAGAAATAGTAGAAAGTTGGCAAAAACATATCCAGGGACAGATATAGCGTCTGATCACAATCCTGTTGTCATAAAAATGCATATAAAACGTAAGAAGATACAAATAACAAAGAAGACAAGTAGAATAGAAGTGCAACACCTGAAGGAAGAAAACATAAGAACACAAGTTAAAAATGAAATAAATAACAATTTAAGCAACATGGGAAGACACTCCTTGGATAACAACGACAACATAGACTCAAGATGGCATACCATAAAAGACGCGATAATGAAACCAGCGAAAGAAATACTCACCGAAAGAAAACCAACAAAGAAAAAGGTGGATGACAGACGAAATCTTAGAGCTGATGGAAGAGAGAAAAAGTAAGATAAAAGAGGATGGCAAATACAGTGAAATCCACAAATTGATAAGGAAAAAATTAAAACGGAAAAGAAAATTGGATGAAACAAGAATGTGAAGAAATAGAAAAGGACAACAGAAACACGATATGTTTAACGTACACAGAAAGATCAAAGATGTCACAGGTACATACAAGAAGAGACAATCAAACATTTTAAAAGACAAACAAGGAATAATTATACTAGATGTAAAACAAAAATAGAAAGATGGAAAGAATATATTGAAGAACTATTCGCCGATGACAGAAAGGAAGACTATAAAACTATTGAAGGAGAACATGGCCCCAAAATAACAAAAGAAGAAGTCATTAAAGCATTTGAAACATCAAAATGCGGTAAAGGAACTGGACCAGACGAAGTTCCAATTGAACTAATTAAACTAATAGACGACGACCAAGTAAATATTCTTGTAGATTTATACAACACCATATACTCAACTGGTATAATACCGAAAGAATGGCTGAATTCAACGTTTATTACAATACCAAAGAAAAACAACGCAAAGGATTGTTGTGAACATAGAACGATAAGTTTAATGAGGCACACGCTTAAAACCTTTCTAAAGATAATACACGCAAGAACATATAAAAAACTAGAAGTAGATATTAGTGAGATACAGTTTGGCTTTAGAAATGGTTTTGGAACAAGAGAAGCATTGTTCACACTAAACATACTAATACAGAGATATTAATAAAGAAGTATACACATGCTTCATAGACTACGAAAAAGCGTTCGATAAAGTTAGACACGATAAACTAATGAAACTCCTAAAACAAAAGAACATAGACGTAGAAGACATGCGGATAATTGCAAACTTATATTGGCAACAAAGAACAACAACAGTAAAAGTAGAAAATCAGCTGACAGAAGAAATAAAAATACAGAGAGGAGTTCGGCAAAGTTGTATTCTTTCGCCCATGCTGTTCAACCTATACTCGGAAGCAATATTTCAAGAAGCACTAATGGAAGAAAACGGAAAGATAATTAACAACATACGTTATGCTGATGATACTGTACTTTTAGCAGATAATATTCCAGATTTACAGAGACTTATTGTACGGACAAATGACATCAGCAGAAAATATGGTCTCCGAATGAATTTAAATAAAACTAAATACATGGCAATCACAAAACACCAGTGAACATTCCTGACATTAGAATAGATAATGTGAGTATAGAGAGTAAACAAATATAAATACCTGGGAACATGGGTGAATGATAATTGGGAATACACAAATGAAATAAGGACACGTATTGAAATGGCTAGAGCCACGTTTGTAAAATGAAACAAATTCTAACCAACAGGGATTTAAGCTTGGAAATACGGATGAGGACAACCAGATGCTATGTTTTCAGTGTTCTCTTATATGGAATGGAGGCATGGACCCTAAATAAAGAAATTAGCAGAAAAATAGAAGCATTTGGATCTCTGGATATGCCGGCGAATATTGAAAATATCATGGATGGATAGAGTGACAAACGAGGAGGTACTACGACGAATGAACAAGAACAAAGAACTCCTGTATACAATAAAGAAAAGAAAGCTGGAATATTTAGGCCACGTAATGAGAGGGAACAAATACCAAATTCTACAACTGGTAATACAAGGAAAGATACATGGAAAACGAGACGTGGGAAGAAGAAGAATATCCTGGATTAGAAACCTACGCCAGTGGTACGACTGCACGTCAAGAGAATTGTTTAGAGCAGCAATGTCCAAAGTTAGAATAGCAATGATGATTGCCAACATCCGATAGGATACGGCACCTAAAAAAGAAGAAGACTATATTTCTTACTTACATTACCATTATGGGGAGTATTTTTTCTTTTATTTTCCAAACATGGCCAAACCATTTTAATTGTTTCTTGTTTATTAAGTTCACTAGTGCTTTAATTTATAAAGTTTCCCTTATTTCCGTATTTTTTATCCTATTTAATTTTGCCATTCTCACCATACTCCTAAGTGTATTCGTTTCCATTGCGGTCATTGTACTGTTATGATTTTTGATTCTCGTCCATGCTTTGCTAGAATGTGTTAAGGTCGGAACTAAATTTGCTTTATAGTCGTGTATTTTTGTTTTCCTACTGATTTACTTCTTTCCAGGTTTATTCATTACATACAATCATATTCTTCCTTTGTTTCTTATTGATGACCAAGATTTACGTTTTTTCAAGAGTCACCCTCAAACCGTTCTCTTCTATCTGTTTATTTCATATTTTTATTTTTCTGTTAAGTTTACTCAGTGTTTTTCCCATAAGAATTATGTCCCCGGCATATACAAGATTATCTATGTGTGTCGTTTGTAGGTTCTTATATACTAGCAATGCCTTCTCGTTATGCGTTTTCTTTATTTGTGTTTTTAATTATTCTGTCTATTATTACGTTGAAAAGCAATGGGATTGTTTTATTCCTTTTTGAAGTTCGAATTCTCCCATATTTTTTACAAAATTTGCAATATATAAAATTTGAATTTTCAAAAATTTTTTCTACGCGGTACGGAAAGCACACATTATATGTAATTTTTATAGTATACACACGGAATCAATGGCTACTCAGAATCAAAAGGTAATGACTAAAGTTGCCATAGTTTTGCAGAAAAAAATTTTTAAATATACAAATGTTTACGTTTTTATTTTTCTGACATTTACAATGTATGTGACGGTGTCTAAAATTTTTAATAAAAACTTATGGCTTTAGGTTATATTTGTATAAAGTCAGTTCATTTCTTAAGGCTGTCGTTTGGTAGTAAAAAATTACCAAATTCTTGCTTTTTCACCCACTTAAAATTAAAAATCTCTGAAAAGTGCGAGATAAATGCCAAACCTCAATTAAATTTTTACCTATGCACCTTGTTACAATAAAGGCATAAAATAAAGATGTAAAGTTTATCAAAACTAACATATTTTTGTGCATTGCGTGGAATAATGTCCAGTAGTGCAAAATAAGTTATCTTGAAATTAAAATTATCTAAAAGAAATATTATTTGCTTATTCAAAATTCAATACATTTCATAACCACTTATATGCCCTGTTAACTATCTTTTTAAATTTTTATTACATCAGAGTGCATTGTTTATTATTTTTAAAATACTTTATTCTTAAGTTACGCTGTGTTTTAAGACAACCATAGAAATATAATCTCCCTTTACAAAATAACAAGCCTACAGAAAGATATTTATACTACATCCTTTATCATATAATTTATAAGGATACATAAATGCAATTTGTTAATATATACCTACAGCTATTTGATTCATTAATACAGTTACTCAGTGAATTACTAATAAGAAATTTCTAGATTAAGTTATTGGCGCTCTTTTTTCTTCATAGGCTTCAAAAAACGGACTGGTGAAGAAACTAATACAAGTAAGAGAGGTAGAAAAAAGGACGGAAGGAAAACCTAGGACAAGCTGGTGGGATAGAGTTGAAGGACTGGGAATGGAGAAAGGAAATGAGAGTTAGTACGGGGGACAAGAAGGAATGGAAGAGTAGGAAGGAATGAAATAGGTAGAGTCGACATCCGACGCTCAGTAAAAGGGCAAAAGCATTAAGAAGAAAAAAAGGCTTCAAAAAATTAAAAATCTCTCATTTAAATCTTATTGATCCATTTTGCAGTTAATTATTTGTTTAATTATTTTTGTAATGGTATATGTATATCCTACTAATTTATTAATATCACAGTGCTTATTGCTTCTAATGTGTATTTAATTTAGATTTTTTGCTGAAAATTTTAAAAAGCTATTTAAAATGTGAAATGTATAAATTTAATTTCTCATTACTGTAACATAAAATTATAAAAATTATTTGCGTTTGTAAATAATGGTTTAAGCAAAATTTTGATGCAACAATAATTACAAGGAACAAAAACGAAGGCCTTTCCATCGCCAACTAAATTTTAAGTGCGTTAAAGCAGCCACGGAGTGAATGTTTTCGATGTTATTCACAATTTCAGGTCTCTGATATTGGAAGTTAATTTTCTGGTTATTAAATTTTGTTATTAAGAGGCTATTTGATTTTCTAAGTAAGTCAAAATTTAATATTCACCGAGAATTCAAAGCACGAAATTGCTGCATATTAATAGGGGAGGTTTAATAAATTGGCTTACATATTATGTTTTATTAAACAAAATTAAATTTGAAACGCACTGCGAATTTGGAATTAAATTTAGACTCGCATTTTAATTTCCCCTCTTGTAGCAAAATCTTACGAACTTTCGTGCATAAGTGCATTTTATTAATATTTTAATTACGCGGCAGCTTGAGCGAAACAACGCTGGCATAGCTGCATGTCCTTTACAGGACTGCTACAAATGGTGGTATAAAGAACACTTAGCACTTGCACAAAAGAAGTTAACATTGAACTAAACTCGCCAAGTTTAAGCCGCTGTAAAGTGACTCTATTAATAGCAAACTTAGTTTAGTCGGTTTCTGTCAAGTTGAGAGACTTTATTGGATTAACTATGTATAAAGGCACACAAAGCTCGTGCGGAAACCGACTAGTTTACGTTGATATAGCAGGTGAATTTTCATTATGTAACTTTATAGCTGTTGCAATTTGAAATTAACACCAACATTAATGTAGTATTAATGAAAAGCCTTATTTAGGCATACGAAGGAACGAAAATCTATTTGTGGAAAGTGCTGTGTAAAACATTATTATTAACAAAATTTGTTAAATCAAACCTTAATTGCACACATATGCTTTTAAGTTTAATTTCAAAATTGAAATTGATTTAAAACTCAAGCTGTCCTCTGTCTCTAATAAATGCGAAAATCGATTAAATTTATTATTAATTGTAATTTAGATTAAGTTTGCTAAATAAATGTTTAGTCACTTAAGAGTTTATTAAAAGCGATGTAATTTGTTTTGCCTTAATTAATGGGCGATAACTTTATTTTTAAATAGTTACCATATTTTACCGCAGTTTCACATTTTTCAGGTTACAGTTACAGCAGTTAACGGAATTTTTAACATTTTTTGTTATCTCTGGTGTAATAGAGTTCTAATACGGGATTCGGAAAATCCAAGAAGGCGTTCGAGGCTAAATTTTATAATCAACCAGAGCGGGGCTAACATAAATAAAAACGTTGAAAGCAAAAGCTAGATATTTCAGAATGGATAAAGTGAAAAATGTATAAGCGGTGCATAAGGAAGGCCTAATGACTTTATTTTAGCCTATCAAACATATTTGAAGACGTTGGAATCCATCGAATCTCTTCTTTAAAGCGCTTACCATATCTTTGTAGTGTTTGGGTGTAAGGGGGTAACTTTCAACAATCTTATATGGTTCTGATCCTTTCATTATGCATTGTGGTAAATATGAAAACTGATTTGTATCTTCGATTTTCTTACTTTAGCTGATTTTTAAGAATTTATTTCAGAAATGTAACCAATTGTTTATTTGCATCCTGATATGTGTTCCATCACGTCACTTGTACTGGCACTGTTATCTAACTTTGAATGTTCTGTTCTCTTTCGAAACCTCTTGACAACCTTATCAATTAAAAATCTCATATCCACTTAGTTTTTGCTTTACGACATACTTCTACTCTAAATTCTTCATTAGTGACGTCCTTCGGAAAGACCTTCACTGCGGCTTTAAGTCAAATAATTGGTGACAGATAAGATTTGTAATGTATTATCGTCTGTATTACGCTTTTATATTAATTTTAACAAAGAATTGCGATTCTTGGAAACCTTAAAAGTTAAAAATGGAGAAATATACTGGCCTACTTTACTCCCTCGTAGAATTGTATCTCCCAAATGATGTCATAGTAGCGTAAGAAAAATATAAAAGGCTGCTCTAAATAAAAAACTATAAAGATGAGCTACAGAAAATCATACAGTTCCAGCAATCTAAAGTTAGACAAGAAGATAATATAAAAATAGCCAATATAGGGTTTACAAAAGAGCACGAGGGTAAATGGGCAAGGGAAAGAAGCAAAAGAATCTAGGAGCGCCTGTAGAAGCAACGTTGTTTAAAAATCAAATCTCTATTATTGATAAGAAGACATTTATATTTTACGAAAAGAATAATTTGATTCAAGAATGTGCAATTGAAAGCAAGCTGTTATTAGTAGAGAAATATGAAACGAACTGGAAAAATAAATGTGCGTTGTTCGCCTAAAACCGAGTCACATACTATTTAAACACTCATAGTTTGCAGAAGTTGCTATGTGCAAGAGAAAATATCTCCCAATTTTTTGCTGAAATATTTTTAGTCAACGTAGCAAATCAAAGACAGCGTGTCAAAAAAATCCTAAAGTTTTGTTACAAACGCAGGTAGTCTACTCGGACAAAGGCAATAGCTTTAAAGAAATACAATATATTTAATAATATAATGGAATCCTGTGATTAAATATGCAACTTTCTAACTACTGCATGATAAGGGTGATATTGAAAGCAAATGATGGAAGTGATAAAAGGAGACCTTAAGTGAGTTTTGGGAAAGACAAGTTTAACATGTAGGTGCTTACGGTGATCACAAAGGCCAAAGCGTCTCTTTATATATCTATCCGAGATAATGACGATATGGTCCCACTCAACCTCAATATGTTTTTAAACGAATCACCATGTATAGCTCTTCCTGAAGCAGATGTAAGCAAACACACGCCTATTTTAAGACGGTCAAGATATTTGCCAAAAATTAAAGAACCGTTTCAGGAAGGAATATATATCTCAACTGACCTATATCGCAAATTAGAGGGGGAAGGGGGCATGTAATTAAAATTAGAGATACTGTGCTCGTCAAATATGACAATTTAATACGTTTGGACTGACTTATAGGAAAGTCATGAACATATTACCCAGTCGAGATGGAAACATGTGGATTATGAAAGTTAATGCCAAAATGGAAATTATTTTGTGACTTTCCACTCCTTGCAGATCAATGAGGAAAGTGAAAGCATGTATGGACACATCTCAAACCAAACAAGAGAAAGCAGTGAAAACTCGATGCGGATGAAAAGTGGCAGCTCCAGTATACATTTATTTTCTTCGCCTCTTATATTTTAAATATTAGAATGATTTGTAACATGTAAGTTATCAGTAGCATTAGATGATTTAATTCCTCATTATCTAAACAATTATAATAGGAGCGTATAGGAAATCATAGATTAATAGTAGTGAAAAGTTTAGGTATAGAATTAAAATTGATTTAAAAATGAAGTTGCTTGTTGTCTCGAATACGTTTGAGAATTGACTAAAGTTGTGATTAAGTTTGACAAATAAAGATTTAGTTAAATGAATAGGAGATAATTGAAATTAATATAATGTGTTTTGTCTGAATTAACAATCACGGGAGTGACACATTTGAATTCGAATTTTTAAATAGTCATTTTTTATGCATTAGTTATGATTTTAAAGTTTAAAATCGGTTTCTTATTCAAACTTTAATACTACGTTTTTAAGCATAGACTAAAGCTTACACGGGGTTTCAATCCTAAAATCTTTTTAGTTCTGTTGAACCCCGTTCACGAAAAATTCGTATTAGGGTAGTATTAATTCTAAGTGAGGCAAAACTATTAGTACCAACATTTGTTACTGGTTGTTTGTTAGTGTTTGGTATACTTTACTTTTAAATTTTAATAAGATTTCGAATATTGCAAACATGCAAATGATTAATGATGGCTGAGAAAACCGAGCCTATGATTTCAAGAAAAATGAGAAAAATATTTTTTAGTATTAAAATGGGAGCACGGCATGCGAACTGAGAGGTTCGCCACTGTGCCCATTCGTATCGTGCATTTTTGACGTGAAACCATGTGGCAAGTACCGCGCCTTAGACGACCGCTATTATTACTTGTTCGAAGTGAACGCAGGTACTAAATTATTTTCAGTGACCACCCCCAGGCCACCCGCCAGGCATCAGAGAGCTCCAGGAATGGAACCCGAGTCTGTCCGCACCGCAGCTCGTCCCTCAACCATGGGATCATGCTGGCTATATTTAACATAATAGTAACGATTTTAATTTTATAAATTTTATATACGTCTGTATTTGAAGAATCTCTTTACATATTAGCTTTTACATAACTTTAGCTAAAGCAATATAGAGCAAGTAAACAAAATATAAATAAACTACATATTTTAGCAGTGGCAAAAAATTGAGGAAAGTTTAAAAAATTACAAGAACAGTCCTTGTTAATCTTTTGGATCGTCTAAATCTAAAACAAATGAAAAGTTGCGGTAGCCATAAAATCTGTTTCTTTGCATCGAAGTTTAAAGGCTTCAAGCGTTAATGCTACAAGTTTGGCAATTAATACAATTATAGTTATATATAATAATAAAATTATTCATTACGTTTATGCTTTTAAATGCTATTGTTGCTCCTCCCTCCTATGGCGCTACAGCCCAAATCGGGCCATGGCCTCCTTCAGTTTTCCCCCCATCTTCTTCTGTCTGCTGCATAGGCTTTCCAATTCCGTATTTTCAGGAGGTTTGCAGCATCTTCCGCAACGTTGTCTTCCCATCTTTTCTTGGGTCTTCCTACAGGTCTTCTCCCTTCCATTTTCCCCACAAGGGCTCTCTTGGGTATTCTTGCTTCTTCCATCCTGATGACGTGTCCAGCCCATCGTAATCTGTTTATTCGTATGTATGTCTCAATTGCTGGTTCTTTAAGATGTTGGTATAGCTGATGGTTATAGCGTATTCTCCAAATGCCATCCTCACATACTGGTCCAAGTATTCGTCGTAGTATTTTCCTCTCAAACCTGTTCACCGTTTCTATTGCTTTCTGATTGAGAGTCCATATTTCGCTGCCATAACATAGCACGGATTTTATTATTGTTTTGTAAATTCTGATCTTTGTGTGTCTGTGTAAGTCTCTGGATTTAAAAATTGGCAACAGGGCGAAATATGTTTTGTTTGCTAAAGTTATCCTTCTGCGAATTTCTGCATCTTCATTTCCGTCACTTGTGATTGTAGCACCTAGATATGTGAAATGTTGCACTACTTCTATGTTGTCGTCCCCTATTGTTATATTTTGTCGAATTCTATTTGACCTTGTCTGCTTCAGCATCTTTGTTTTTTCCACGTTTATGGACAATCCAACCTCCTTTGCTCCATTTTCTAATTCTATGTATGCTTCTTTTGCTCCAGCAATTGATCTTCCCATTATGTTAATGTCATCCGCATATGCTGCCAATTGAGTGGACTTATTGAATAGTAGATTGTTTCTGTTAACTGACATCTTTCTTACTGCATACTCTAAGGCTATGTTAAATAGCATCGGCGCTAGGCCGTCACCCTGCTTTAATCCTTACGTTATTGTTATTGGGTCTGTCAATTGGTTTTGTATTCTTATATGTGCTTCGGTATTTGTCATTGTCATTCTGACAAGTCTGATTAGTTTTACAGGTATGTTAAAATCCAACATGATCTGATATAGTTTGTCTCTGTTGATATTATCGTATGCTTGGCGGAAGTCTACGAATATTTGATATATGTCGATGTCATATTCCCAACTTTTGCTTAGAATTTGTTTGACGGTGAACAGTTGATCAGTGATCGATCTTCCAGATCTGAATCCAGATTGGTATTCTCCTATGATATTCTCAGTGATCGATTGCAGCTTTTTACTTAGTATGTACGTGAATGCTTTATATGTTGTACATAATAGTGAAATACCTCTGTAGTTCTTGCATTGTAATTTGTCGCCTTTTTTATATATTGGGCAAATTATGCTTTTACTCCATTCGGCTGGCATTCTTTCTTCTTTCCATATGTCTGCCATAAGCAAGTATATTGATTGCATCATTGTATTGCCCCCCTGTTTCAGCAGCTCCGCTGAGAGCTTGTTTATGCTCGGAGTCTTATTATTCTTTTGCGCTTGTATAGCTCGCTGCACTTCTTCTCTGGATGGTGGTTCTGAGAAATCATCGTTCTCTGTTGGCTCAGGTATATCAGTTTCTAGTTGAATATCGTTTGATACTGTGCTTAATAGTTCTTGAAAATACCCTTTCCAGGTTTCCTTTATGTTTTCTGTGTCGCTTATTATTTTACCGGACTTATCTCTACATAAGTTTGTTCGGGGTTTGAAGCCTTCTTTCAGTTCTTTTAGATATCTATATGCGTTCCTCGTTTCGTTTTCTCTGAAGTCTTCCTCCATCTTTTGTATCCGATTGTTTTCATACTTCCTCTTTTTTTTTCTTCTACATATTTTATCCGCCGCTCGTCTTTTTTCATCAAATAGTTTTTTTTTATCGTGTTCGCCTGTGTATATATTTCTTGTATGCTTCGTTTCTTTCCTCGATTGCCTGTTCATATTCCCCATCAAACCATTCCTTTTTATTTGTTCCTCTTCGGGTTCCTAGTATCTCTTTGGCTGTTTCCATAGTTATAGTTTTAATTCGGCACCAGTTCTCTTCTAAATTTAATTGTTGTTCCAAATTTTTTTCAAGCTTTTGTTTAAGTTCTTCTTTGTATCTTTGTAGCGTGTCTGTATCTTTTAGCTTCTCTACGTTAAGCTTTTCTTGGTGATGCTGTTCCTCGCGTTTGCATCTGTTGACTTTGCATCTGAATTTAATTTTCACTAGGAAGTGATCTGCTCCACAGGAAGCACCACGTCTGGTTTTCACATCCGTTATGCTGGTTGCGGCTCTTTTGTCGATCAGCAGATGGTCAATTTGGTTGACTGTGTTTCCGTCCGGTGAGATCCACGTGCCCTTGTGTATGTCTTTATGTGGGAAATATGTTGAGCTGACGATCATATTTCTGCTGGTTGCAAAGTTTATTGTCCTTTCTCCGTTTTGATTTGACTCTTGATGCAGGCTGTGTTTTCCAATTGTGCCTTGATACTCCTCCTCTCGCCCTATCTTAGCATTTAAGTCTCCTATTGTGATTTTTATGTCGTTCTTTGGTGCTGCATCGTATGCTCTTTCTAATAGTTGGTAGAATTCGTCTTTTACTTCATCATCTGCATTCTCTATGGGTGCATAACGTTTATTATTGACACATTGAAAAATTTGGTTGCTATTCGAAGCCGGCATATCCTCTCATTAGTTGGTTGGAAGTCTATTATGGTTGATTTTAGCCTATTGTCAACTATGAAAGCCGTTCCTCTTTCCCTTATCCCTTTACCGCTATGTAATATTGTGTGAGTTTTAGTATCTCTTATGGCGTTCCCCATCCATCGTGTCTCTTGTATGGCTGCTATACCAATTTTGTATTTCTCGATTTCTTTGAGTAGATTTCTTTGGGCTCCCGGCTTGAGCATTGTTAGTACATTCCAAGTTCCTAAGTCATATTCCATGTTTCGTTGCGCTAGTCGTCGTCGGTAATTCCGTCCTTTCCGAGGCTTATCTGAAGGTTTCGTAACTGTAGATTTTTTCCGGGGAGAGGGATTGCTAGTCCCTGGGGTAGTTAGCCCCACGCCCAACCCCCTTTTCGGAGGACCATTTCTCCCGCTCTCGTTTGATCCCGACCCTATCATCCACCCGGGTTGGTTACCGGATCTCTGGTAGGGTTGCTCGGGTTGGCAGGGTTCACCACGTGGAGGTGAGAAGTCGGGATTGGGTATGAGAGGCTGTGCGGCATAATCGGGATCTGATGCCGTGTATTGCGCTTCAATACCCCATTTTGAACCCCGCTATTGTTGCTATTGTGGCTTATAAAGGAATAAGTAGCAAGTGGGAGTATGCAACATCTTAAACTAGCTTTTTACGGTGCAGAGATATAAAGTCTGGTCTTTTACCATCTTCACGTGAAAGTTTATTAAATGCAGCCGATATGTGAGCTAAAGTTGCTACGCAATAAATAAATTATTTAACTTCGAATGTCGGGGCAAATGTTTTTTGTTCTTTAGGCAGAAGAACCGTGTGTGTCGCCATTATTGCTAATAGATCTACAATGATGTATTGCTTCTAAATTTGAGGGTAGAAGTTTTGATTATTTATATTGCTTCTATACTTTTGTATGGAAAATGATGTAACTAAGCAGCGCATCTTTAACACTAGAGAGCTTTAAAATGGAGAATGCCATTTTTTTGTGAAACATAATTTAGTATCGATGATCTTTTGAACATCGTCGTTATCCTAAAACTTTTTTGCTTAAAAGAATCAGGAGACCAATATTGGCTTGTGTTCATATTAATGTTTAATAGAGACTAAAGACAGAATTAGAGATCCTTAGCTACTTCTTGAATGAGGTGTGGAAATTTGTAAACTGGGCGGACTCGTAAAAATGTTATATTTAAAAGAGATAGTAAGCTGCTTGTGTATAATATATCAAGCAAGAAAAGCAAGCGTACATTTTGTTAATTCTGGAGGTAAAAAATGATTTTACAGCATTTTAGAATATTATTAGGGTACTTTCGGTAAAATTCTGTTAATTTTTTATAAACGTAAATCATATGTAAACTTTGCGAGGGTTAATTTTTAGATTAGTTTAAAGGCTACTTTAGCAAGTTGTTTAAAGTGCTGAATAACTGCACTAGAATTGATTGTTAAAATTGCATTCACGCTATAACGAATAACTTGTACTCTGAATATTTTTAGTGTTTTTCTACATAATAAACTGTATTATTAGGAGTTTTTCTCTACTTTGAAAATTATATTAACCAAGTGGCCTCCGTTTTCTTTTTTACAAACCCTAGCCCTCTATATGACATTTTGAATTACACTAGACAGTGTGGTTTCGTCTATGACCCAAATTTCTAGTTGAATGTTTTTCTTGAGGTGTTGAATATTGCAGAATCGTCAAATAAATAAAAGTGTGCGCCATTGAAAATTGCTATTGCGTGAAATAATTCTTAAAAGCTACTTGGACTCGCTTAATGTATCGTTTCTACCACATCTGAAAATGGGTAGTTTTCAGGAGAGCACAAAAAACACTTTAAAAGTGAACTCAAAATCAGCGCATTGCTAAAACTGTAAAATTTTATACCTTTCCTACACACTTTTTAGGATATTATTAACATTTATCAGTTTACTGTTTTTTACTTACTAAAAAATCATATTCGTTATTTTACATCTTACTGTTAATAGGTGACTTTCTAGGTTATTGTTTCAAAAATGCGAATGTCTCATGTTCGATTGTTTGTTTTGAAATATTTTTTATATTTCTATATTTATCATTAAAAAATGAAGATAATGAGTATATACTTCATTAAATAGTTTATTCAAAATATTAGGATGTAAAAGAAACATTAAAACGTTGAAAAGTCAAACATTAAAACATTAAATATAAAACCAAAATTATTATTATTTTTATTTATTTATTTATTTATAATCAGCAATCAGAATCCATTGTACATCCTGTGAGCTAATAGTATGTGTTTACGAGACTTAATGGGTAGACTCCCATTGGAGTCATCCCTTCTTTAGATGGTTAAGTTTTTTGGCCATTTCTTCTGAAGACATCGATTTTGCGGATTTACTGCCAATGGTGTCAGGGTGATGTTCTAGTGTGGTTTGATGTTTGATGGCATATTCTTTGATTAGGTCTTTCAGATATGGGATGTCAAGGTCTGGTTTGTCAATTTACCAGGGTGCGGCTACCATGCTGCGGATGGTTTTCGACTGGAAATGTTGAATAATTTCGATATTGGATCGACTTGCACAGTCCCAGAGCTGGCATCCATAGGTCCAGATTGGTCTGATAACAGCCTTGTATAACAGCAGTTTATTCTCTAAGGATAGTATGGATTTTTCCCAATGAGCCAGTACATCTGCTTCATTTTTAAGTCTATTTGTTTTCGCTTTTTATTAATATGAGTTTTTCAGGTTAATCTTTTGTCAAGATGGAACCCCAGATATTTAATTTCAGTGGACTGCGGGAGAGTAGTACCATTAAGGGTTACTGGTGGACATTCTTGGTGTTTTGTTGTAAATGTGACACGTTCCGACTTAAGGCTCATTTAATTTAATTCTCCACTTAAGTAATCATTCTTCGATTTGATTTAAATAAATTTGCAGTGCAGCTGATGCTGCTATTGGGTCTTCGTTATACGCGAGCACTGCCGTGTCGTCTGCAAATGTGCCTATTTCAGTGGATTTCGTTTAGATGTAAATAGCAGGTATAACAAAGGTCCCAGGACACTCCCTTGCGGTACACCTGCCTTTATTTCTTTAATTTGAGAGACATCTTGACCAATCCTTGTTTTAAAGGTTCTGTGTGTGATATACGAGCGTAATAGTAGATAATGGTCAGAGGGAAAAGTTGGTCTCCAACCTTTTGTGATCTTTGCCAAATTCGTCTAGCCCGGCGTTTTCGGCTATCAGTTGACAAATGTGTAGTGGTATATTCGTGATATTTGTTGTATTTTGTTCATGTTGTGGGGTTGATTTCCAGGCTGCTTCTTGAGTTACTTGAATGAAGTATTGCGCTACTTCATCAATGTCTGTAGCGCATTTGATCTGCAGCTTGAGATTTACTTTTTCTAGGTGTTGCTGAAAGAAGACCAATCGGTGTTTTTCGAGGTTAGTTTAGGTGGGGGTGACCTTGTGATAACAATAGTACTGATGCTGGTCGTAACTGCAGTGTGGCCATATCCGAGATCGTAGTTAGACTCTGTTATACAGTTATTTCTTGATATTCTCTTGTTATGAAGAAGTCCAGGAAATTAGGGAGTTTTCTAGAATCACTTGGCTAGTAAGTGGGTTCACCGAAATGAGCAGAATGCCAATCTTATTTATATTTAAAAATGTTATAATTTCCTGCTTATGCTTTAGCAGGCCGTTGGCATTCCATGTCGCAATTCTAAGTATGTTTAAATTGTTCATGGTTGTAGTTTCCCAATAACTGTGGTTAGTAGATTTAGAATCATACTGTTCTGGTTTATTAGCTGTGCAAACATACTTTTAAATTTATTTAGAAATGCTGACAATTGATTTTCTAAATTTAATTGTGGTTCTGTGTGATTATTTTGGCTCGCTGCTTGTGCGTACGTTCGTTGATGAAGATGTGAAGTTGTGGTTGGTTGTATGTTTGGGAGTTCTGATCATGTGTTCGTTAGAATTGGTTGGTTGAGACTGTGTTTGTTGGTGTTCTCTAGAAGTTCTGTTTCTAGCTGCTACGAATTCTTTGTAGACATTGCAACCTTTGTAGTTTGCAGGGTGAGCAGCGCTGCATAGTGCATATTTAGCAGGTGTGGTGTTGGGTTTTGTACATGTCTTTGAATCATGGGGTAGGCCACATTTTACATAGTAGAATGGTTTTAAAAAATAGGTTTTGGAGTGGCCATAAGATTGACATCTAGTGCATTGTATTATGCTGTGATTCTTTTTCGGAGCCTTAACAGTTATTTTGGTGTTGCAGAGAAATTTTTGTTTGAGGATTTCTTTATTATTTTGCCGAAGTTCGAGATCGATGAAAAATAACGAAAGGGGGTCTTTGGTTACTCTGGGTTTAATGTTCATGACGTTGCGAATTTTGTGTCCATCTATTTCCAATTCTGATTTTATGTTTCTGTCGGTATGGAGTGGTGGCAGATGTCGTATAACAATTCTATATGCCCGTTCCTCTTTAATTTGATATGTATGATGGACGATGTTTTCGTCTTTTAGGTGTCGAATTAGCTTTCTGTATGTATCTACCTTGTGTGCATTAATTTTGACAGTATCGTTGGGGAGGGTTTTAGTGTAATACGTTTCTACTTCTGTCACTAGGGAAAGGCTTTTTATCATTTCTTTGAAATTTTTAACTCCATGTATAAATATTGGAGGTGGTTTTGGTATCTTTTGAAGAACGTTATTTTCATTTACTTCAATTGGTTAGCTTTCGTTCGCGGGTGTAAGCGGGCTGTAGCGGTTTTGTATTTTGGTTGGTGGAGTTGTAGGAGTATGAGGTTTGTTGTCTGTTTTGTCTCTCTTGCGTTTTGGGACCGTTTGCCACGGATTTCTCTTGTTTATATCTTCGTCGTTCAATTCGTGCTCCTGGCCCCTCGATTCAGCGTTCATACTGCCATTATCGGGTATAGTTCGGAGGTTCAATTTTGCGGGTTTTAAGATATCACGGGGGGTGGTTTGGTCATTAGAATTCTGATATACTTGTTGCATTGGTAGAGAAAGTTGTGTTTGAAGCGGTTGTTGCGGTTGAAAAGGTATTTGGAATTGTGACGAATTTGGTACAATAAGTCCTGGTTGCTGCCAACATAGTTGATTTAGAGAATTGGGAATTGTATATCCTTGTGATGAGTATTGTTGGGGTAGATTTTGGGGGTTAGGTATTCCGTACCCTAAAGGCGGGTACTGTTGTGAGTTGGGGAACATGTTTCCTAAGGTAAATTTAGGACCAGCTGCTTACCTGGTATTGAATTATACATTCGTTTAGTATAATATTATTATGTTTATTTTATTTATTTTGATATCGCACTAGGTTATTGCACTTATCGCAATGTGTCGCGTAATGCTTGAAACTTTCAAAGATAACGATACCTGAGTACGGCTAACGTCTTTAATTTTCGAAAGTCAAACCGGAACTCTGTAGAAGTACCTACAAATGCCTTCGCTGGGTGAAGGCCCTGGTTACTGACCGTAGAGGCCCTGGTTGCTGGCCGGAGAGGCCCGGCCTGCTGGTGCCGCTGGCGCCGCTGAAACCCTGATATTTGTAAAACCTAAGTAATTCGTCATATTGGATACTGTGCCATGCATGGATTTTGATGATATAAATATTAAAAAATGTTCATTTTCGATACTTTATCACAGGAATTTTTCATTATTGTAAATCGGTTAGAGATTTGACAATTTACCACCAAGGGTATCATATCCAAATCAAGAGCAAGGTATAAAATACGAAAAACGCATTGTTTTACATTACATAATTTGACATGGTAGGAACGGCATGCGAAGTTGCTTTAGCTTGTTGCCACCATAAGTGTGTTTTTAACAGCTGGACGAATAAACGTTTCTAACATTTTTTGATAACGATCTCAG
The DNA here is from genome assembly GCA_036346155.1 of Sinelater perroti. Lineage (NCBI taxonomy): Eukaryota > Metazoa > Arthropoda > Insecta > Coleoptera > Elateridae > Sinelater > Sinelater perroti. Next base: position 5,457,280 of record JARFIY010000276.1, read on the forward strand.
GTAACTGGCACAGCATTCTCATCATTGTTCTTTAAACAATAAGGGCCGATTACCCTTTTGACGTCACCCCGCACCAAACAGCAACTTTGAGAGGGTTCAGCTCACGTTTATATTTGGGTTTTCGGTACCCCAGCAATAAGTTTTTTTTTTATTCACATAGCTGTTAAGATAAAAATGGGCTTAATTCCCCAGTTTTTGAATACGTCCGCTATCAGCTCTAGTAATTTATTAGATTGAAAATCCACAGTGTAATTTTCATTGAAAGTCTACCGGCTTTATCTATTGGATCAACTGAACCTTATAGGAATACATATATAATTCCAATTGTACCCGTCGTAGTGATGTTCTCAATATTTCAAGTTTTTGTGAACCTCTTAGAGTTGAATTTTCTGTGTCTTGTTTGCTGCTTCGTGGCGAATCACCTACAGGCTCCTGTTTCCAAAAACAACTAATTAGTCCCAGTATATTAAAGGATAAATTTCTGACTTGCAAATGGCACATGTAAGCTTGTTGTGTAATAACTATGGGTCTCTGGTTTTCAAAGTAGAATTTAATAATTTTGATCCTTTCGTTTGAGGTAAATTATTTTATTATTAATTTCTAAAGCCTACACTTTTAAAATCTGAAAAGATGGGATTATAAATTTGTTATTGATTGTTGAAACAGTATCACAACTTACGGTGTACTCTGTATTAAGATTCAAATTTATAGCTTTAACAATAATCACACTAAAAGTAAAGAAGCCTTTTCTGGTTTCTGAAAAGACAACATTGTCGCCAAAAAGTACAGGATATCCCAAAAATGTACTCATTTTCTAATTTACAATAAATGCAGTTCTTCTTGGCTTGAAAACAATAGTTTTATTAAGATTAAGATATTAAATCAATTTACAAGTATTTAAATTGATGACCACCTTTTTCTAAACATAGCAGGCAACGCAAGCCAGTTCATTTGAGAGTACTATGAACAATCTCATTTGGAACTGCAAAACGTTGTTTTTCAATTTTCTCAGCTGTCAATTTTACTTGTATTTGTCAGATTGCACATATAAGTTCAAATTTCATGTACAGTACTTTCACATCTGTATTTGGTAGCCATGCCTGTGTAATAACAGAAAGATTTAGTTTTGAATTTTAATAAACGTTTTTTTCAATCAATCGATGTAATAAATTCTCGATATCAACAGGATAAATGCTACTATCTCTTTTTACAAAGGTACATATGTAAAAAAGCTCCAAAGAACACTCAATGACTTCTGGATTTTTCCTGCCAAAAATATTGTATTAATTTTGTGATTTCACTAATTTCTCTTTTTTAGTTTTTTCAGTTGATTTGGAAACGATGTGGTGGATGATAGCTTTTAGAATAACTTGTTTACAGACATCGACAAAATGAAATATTGTCACTAAGAAAAGTGACAGGTAATTACAGTTTTGTGTTATAATAGAGTTCACGTAATGTGAACGTCAGTCACCATTTAATGGCTCGTTTGAATTTGAAGTCATTAACTTTCGGATCTACATGCTGACCAACTGTTGCTGCCGCCTTATGAGGATTCTTATTTACAGAGGATTTGCAGTAAGGTACGTTGGCTGTGATTTTGAAGGTAAAGTATTTTCCGTTGATGTCCAAACATATACGGGAAAAAATTACTAATTTTTTCTAAGAGGATGTGCAGCTCATTTCAAGATATTCACTGTGATAAGTTTGTCAGCAGTAGAAACACAAGTAGATTTTGGTATTATTCTGGTTGTGGTTTTTGTGTAAATTGAGGTACAAGCGAATTTATGTGACTGTCGAAAAAAAAACACTTTATGAAGTGCTAGCTAGAATGAAATATATGTGACCGTTAAGGTATAGCCACAGTAAAATGGAGGAACGAGTAAACATCAAGTTTGTGCAAATAGTAGTAAAGAGAAAATTTGTTTACGACTCTTTCAAATATTTTTGTCACAAGAAAAAATGAATGAGAATGAGCCACGTTAATATTGGCCGTCGACAAGGAAAACTTCAGACATGATTAAGCATGCGCAACAAATGCTGGTACAAAGTCAACGATTGATTCTACGCTTGATGGTAAATTATTTTTTATGAAAATTTGGGTAAGCGAAAGGTCTGTTTGCGGTTTTTGTCGCACAATGATACAAACGGAAAACAAAATCTTTGAAGAGTTAGTTGCGATGTGTCATTTTATATATATATTTTAAAATTAGTTCTTAAAATGTATTGGTAATGATAAGGAGGCTCTATGTTCCGTGTGAGTATTGCCTGTGAACTGAGAAATTAAAGCATTCAAATCTTTGTTCTCACTGCGCAGTCGTCGTGCACAATGTTTGGTACAGAGCGATGTGGCAAGTACCGTGCCTTAGACAATCGCGTTATTACCTTTTGTTCGAAAAGAACGCAAAGGGTATTCAATTATTTTTTGTGACTGAGCAGGCCACCTGCCGGTCAGCTAAGCCCAGAATTGAACTCGGGTCCGTCCGCACTGAAGGCAAGCGCACAAATGCGAGTTCACACTGTCACATTAAAACGTATTGGCAGCTGCTTTACTTACTGTAATTACTTTAAATAGAACTGACTGAAGAAAAGAAAAATGTTGAGTACAAAGTTCAGAGACGAATTCTAAAATAAAAGAAAAATAACATACTCATAATTATTATGTTTATAAGATGTGCCATAAATTTTATGGGGGGCCGCATGCACATATTTTATAAAAAAGGAACAAACAGCAGGTCTTGTAGAGGGACCCGATGAATTGTATTTTAACGTCAACAAGACATAATAATAAAATGTTTATCGCTATTATTAGTTTTGTTTAAAATTATTCATTTAATTAGAAAAACCTTGAAAGTTAAAAAATGAGGTTTTTTATCTACTTTGCAATATAACTCATCATAATGTTGCTGAAGCAGGCGAATAGTTTTCTAGTCGTAATCATCTTGAGATTCGTTTCTTTAAGACAATTGTGTGTGGATGTGTGATAGGTTAATCCTGTTTAATGCGTTTAATAAAAGGGAACGTCGATTTTGCGTTTTGACAATATTTTTTATTTGTGTGTTCTGTAAGTTTGGTTATTGAGTTAAGAACTTCCAGTGACAGTCGTTCGGCTTACAATAACTAAAATATGAGCAGAACTTTTCTACCTCCTTTGGACTTCATTAAATAGGCATAAAGTTATTTTTGGGGCTTTAGAGTGCAATATTTCAATACCTACCTCATCTCACAAGTCCTCTTATATGTACGTATATGCACTTATATATTTATAACAATAGATGAATTACGCGTCCCAATTAATTTATTGATTCCAATGTTAGCTCCATCAACGGCCATTAAGTTTTTTGTTCATATTCACTGTTTACTGCTTTACATTACAGTTATTTCATTGTTTTCACGTTGAGTTATTAATAATAGTTGAATCTTGGAATCATCCTGGCCAACAAATAATATTATTTTGCATTTCTTGTTCGTTATTTAAAGTTTGAACATTCACCATTAAATTGTCCTTTTTGTTTCTACAAGTTTCAGCGGTGTTGCCCCGCGAAAATAAATTTTTATGTGTACATTTTATAATACCGAAAATTTAAATAAATCTTGATTGTAATCTAGTTATGGCAACAACCTTGTTTGTTATACTATATTTTCCGTGGTACCGCTAATTGTTACTGAATGAAAATGAGGTTGCGACAAAGAACCTAAAAGTAGGTAGGAGTAAATAAGTTGTTTATAATCTGATCTTTAGGACCAATAAGCAAATGTGTTTCTTGGATTCAAGGGAAGAAAACGATTATTGTCAATTCTCCGTATATGAAATTATTCTGTCTTTAGATCAATATGTTTTTACCTTTAAGCCATTTTTATACTCTAAGAAGTGGATTTAGTTGATTTATTTTGTTGTTTTGAAAGTCTTTAAGAGTAATTAGTGCTCATGGAATAAATTTTCTTTTCAACCTTAACGTCTAAAATTGAGCGCAGAATTTTTGATTAAATGGGTTGGATAAATTTCGTATTTGACTATGTGATACAGACCCATAGCCGTACTTCATGAGTCCTTGTAGGTTTGATTATGCATTTGTAAGGGGGTTTCCAGTATAAATTTAGACTTTCGGACCAAAACCAGTGCATCTGTTGTGGCTTAAGTTTTGTTTGAATTTTCTTCGAAATTATATATAGTTTTCAGATTAATCTGCAGTCAAGCATTAGGCCCAAGTATTTGACTTTTTTTTAATGGGTGCAGTTATTTCAGTTACTTATTCTCTAACATTTAGAAATTTGTGAAGTCTAGTTTCCTAGGTGATATGTGTGAATTTGGTAGTATTCGCCAAGTATTGAGCCATTCTTTAATACTGTCTAAATAAACTTCTAGCTGCTTTCTAACTTAATTTGCTGTTTATTGGTGGAATATTGAGCGTAAAAGATACAAAAATGGGGCAAGTAGATTATCTTGCAATAGTACAGATTTAAGGAAACAGTTTAAAGATATCTTAAGGTTGAATTAGTTTGAAAGCTCAGAGAGGTAGTAATTTGCAGTAAAGATGTGTTTTATTCTAAATGATAGCTTTTGATGTCAAACCTAATCGAATGCTTTTTCGATGTCAAAAAACTGTAGTAAATACCCGTTTTCCTCCTAAGATTTTAATTAATCCAATAACTATTCTGTGGCACTGTTATATGGTGAAGTTTTGATTTCCGAAATCGAATTGGTGTTTCACTAAAATTTCGTGTAGGTTTATTTCAGTTTCTAGGGTGAAGTTTCTCAAATATTATTGATAACAAGGGTAATAAACTGATAGGTCGATAGGAATTTGATTTGTTTAAGGATTTAGGTTGTGAAGAGTGTTAATCTTAAGATTTCCTGAAATTTGTCTTTTTATTACTGAGCAAGTAAATAAATATTTTTATTACTGTATGATTAGTAAAATGAATTTTAAAATTGAGTTTTATATCTATTTTAATGGTTTAAATAAAATGATATTCTTAGAGTGTCGGCATATGTTACTGGTTCATGAATGCTTGCTATAACAACTACTTGTATAGGTGGTATATTTTTTTTTGGTTGAATTTACATTCTTCTAGATTTGTTTTTGGTATCTTTGATGTTGCTATAGATTTTATAACCTCTGTAATTTAATAAGTGACATTTTGAACACAAATCACATTTGGTTGACATTGTTTTAAGTTTCTGACATAAAATTGATGTGGTTTCACCATATCTTACTCATTTGTAAGATCTTTGACGATACGACTTTATATTACTATATAACTAAAAGTCTGTTAGTTTTATTACATAATTTTTGATGGTGAAAATTTCAAATTAAAGTATGTGTCTTTTAAAATCTACAAAGAAAAGCATTAAATTTTTTTAGGAATTCTGTATCTGTTTATGATATTTCTAACACTATGGTCTTTTTATTCAAGCTAATTTTTTATGTCAAAAATTAAAACAGACTAATGGATGCTTATACAATTATCATGAGTAGATTTTAGAATTAATACGAGTATTGAGCTACCTTCCTATTTTTTAGATGTCGAATCAGTTTCTTGCATGTATCTGAGTAAGTTGCATTTATTATTAGCGTAAACTTTCGTAAATGCGCTATAAAAATGTTTTTTTTTGTGGTTTGCGTATGACTTTTAATTATATTTTGGGTAGTCTACAACTCCATGTGTATAAATTAGTAGTGTAATTGGGATTTTAGGGAAATCAGTTGGATTTGTATTTGCGTACATTTTATCTCGAATAATATACATAGATTGGAATGTTATATGTAGATACAACAGGAGTAGTAATATTTATTGTATTGTTTATCTGATGTTGTTTCCTTTTCGTTAGTAAAAAAATTAATCAGTATCTTTGGTATAATTAGTAGAATTGGCAGATGTTAAGGCTGAAGAGATACATTTGTATCATTTGCTAATTTCATTTTGTTTTACTTATTTTATTTTATGACTTTTCTGGGCCGGCCTGCTTTATGGGTTTTATTTACAGTCTGTTACTCTATTAATTACTGATATTAGTTCTACATTTAAAGACAAATTTTTTAATTCCTTGTTTAGCATCAATTTACATGTTTAATATAAATAATAACTTATTGTACGGACACGAGATATTCAATCACCTGAACGTTAAAACATTTTTGGGCCCAGTAATAGTGTAAGAAATTCGCCAGCTCCGCTTGAAAGTACAAGGGGAATTACAAATTTGAAATATAAAATGGTTTATGTCGGCATTTTCCCATAATTAAAAATACAAAATTATTTTTCTTATTCTCTCCTAGTTTATTTTTTAGCATGTATTCTGCTTGGAGATTAATGTAATCCACATAATCAGTCATATCTAAAACTCCCAAAATTATTAAAATGAATTAAGTTTTTGTTGGAAAAATAAGCGTTGGTAAATTAAATTCCAAGCTATTTTCAACGATTAATACGACTTCAAACACTGAACGGAATTAAAACGGACATGTGTGGGCGACCAACTTCAAACCTTGCTTGTAAACTTTATTTAAAAACCCATCAAACGAAATAAACCTTGATTAAACGTGGAACAGATTAGGCCTTAGTTTAATCCGACCGTAGATATGCCCTATTAGTTTTGTTTTAAATTCACAGGTGTGTGTAATGCTATTATTAATAAACTTACATAAATAACGTTGATTTCAATTATGTTTCAACTATCTAAATTTTATTAAACTAGCGACTCAAGGGCTGCAATTTTTATTAAGGTAAAATTTATTAGGTAGTGATTAACAATTTTATAACCATTTCATAATTTTATACTGTTTCCTTGTTATAATTACTATAAAATATAAAATTTGCACAAAAGCACCACCAAAGATTCCCGTAAATTAGAGATTCAGCGATTAAATGTTTATTTTTGGGGTTTATAACTGTAATAGATGATACAGCTACTTTATAACTTTATTAAAATTATTTGCTAGAATTTATAAATCTGTTTAACTTCGAAAAAAAAACGTTAGGTGACTTCGTATTGAAATTTATATGTAGAAATTATCCATGTAGATGCTTATAGTTGGTATGAGAAATTGTAATCTGAAATAGTTTCACTTAGTGATAATAATCTTAGCAATAGAAGACCAATTTTATCACCAGATCAAATTATTCAAAACTTAAGGGCTATATATAGACTTATTAAGAAAACTTCAATTGTTAATTGGAATAAAAAAGGTTTTATATAACTATTCGAGTATAAAAAACAAAAACACAAAACGGAAATACGTATAATAATATGCTATAAGCAAGTCAAGAGCAGTTTATTACCCCAATATTGGCGATAAAAGATAAAAAATTGAATCTAAGCGGAAATCGCCACAACAGGTGTTACCAATAGGTCCTAATGAAATGTCAATTTGTTTTTTTGTTAAAATTAATTTCTATCACAATTGTGCTTGTAGACAAAAGTACGGATATCGTATGATTGCATTGCAGTATATAAAATAAGTATTATTTAAGGGATTTGATTATTTTGTAAACCGGAGGACTATCGAGGGGTAACGCTTTTAAACACAATGCAGAAATTGCTGATTAAACTCATATTTAACGAGCTGCAGTTACATTGACATATAATTGAACACCGGCGTTATATTTATAATATCTTAATTCGTTGAAGCAATCGAGTTCAATAAACAATATTACACTGTCTTTTATGTGTTTTGTGGATATAATAAAGCCATTCGATCGGGTCAAGATACAAGGCGTATTATTAATTTTGGAGGGAAAAAGCGTCCCACAACTTTAATAAATGTTGTAAAAGACCTAAATGAAAATCCCTTGACGAAAGTTTAGGCAGGAAATCAATTGATAGAAAGCATAACGTGCAATATGAAAATCCGACAAACAGACTCACTAAGTTCTATCCTTTTTAATCTTATTATGAATAAAATTATAAGTAAAGTAAGAAAATTACTCAGAGACAAAATTGAACAAAGAAACATCTGTATACTATACGCGGGCAATTGCGGAATCTGATGATGACTTGCAGCGTATTCTACATAAATTCGTGACAATAGCGAAGAAGTGTAACATAGAAACCAGGCTGATAAAATTAAATAAAGAGTAATATTTCAAGAATTGAGTCAATATAAGCTTGAAATAGAGAGAATCATTATTCAGTGGCCGTAACAAATTATGAAAGGCGTGCGAGTCTCTGGTTATTAAAAAATGTAACTTAGAAAAACAAGTATTTAAATATCGATAGTAAGATAAAAATCTACAAAACTACGATCAAGTCAATTATTAGATGTGCAAAGCTAATTAGACTTTGTATCACTAAATGAATACGTTACAAGTAATAGTGGGAGGTAATGAAGCAAATCAGAGAAACAATGATATAAGGAATGAATATAATATCATAAATCTATAAAGATTTGTAAGAAGAAAAGGACGAAAAGGTATAAATAGGTGAACATAAATAATCACTACAGAGTGATTAAAATATATAAATACTGCAAAAGGTCGTAGACCAGACTATGAAAATTTCGTAAGTAATGCTTAAAGAAAAATAGTCTTCAGATTACATAAAAGAAGAAGTTAATTGCTCCTAAAAGTACACTACAACGTTGTTTTAAGTTGTATTGTACATCAAGTAAAGAAATGTTCTAAAAGCTTTTGGGTCAAACTGAGTAAATTATTCACTATAAAGTCCCGATTTGTTTGTAAATTAACGTAATAATCAAATAACTGATCAATAATTGGGTGATGTTTGAGTTTGTGTAAATCAAAAATACAGTTTTGTGCAAAATAGCATTTACGAATTTGAAGAGTTTTGTTAGAACGTACAAAATTGTAAAAAATAAATTTAAGTCGACGCAGTTTGCGTGTTAATGCCACATTTGTTAGAACCTGAGAAATGTCAAAAACTAAACATGATGATATAAAGTTGCGGCTGGTTTTGAAATGATTTGTTTGAATGCCTCTAGAATTTTCCACGCAGTTAAAAGCAGTATATTTAAGATAAAATTTGTAATAACTTTTTTAAAAAAAGAAAAATGTTGAAGAATACGTAAGGTTCATGCTAATATTATACAGTTTGTCCGGAAAGTAACGGGAATAACTCAATAAAAGCAAAAGTATTACAGGCAATCGTTAATTTCTTTAAAATTCTTCAAAATAGTTTTCTCCTGCATGCCTGTCATGCTTTGAAGGCTTTCTGAAATGCGGCAACTTATGGCCTTGGATACAGCGGTTTGGACCCTCTCTACCGACCCAAAATGGGTTTCTTTCAGACCAAAATTGAGTTACAACAGTTCTCAGCAGATCAACACACACAAATCCGTTGTTTTTGGGAAAAAAACCTTCGGAACCAAATTTGCACAAATTTTTCTCATTTGAAAATCTTTGACAATTTAATGTACTACGTTTTCTGGTACATTCAACTCCTGTGCTATCAATATAATACTTAAATGCCGATTGAAGACCAAAAATTGATTTAGTTTCACCAAATTTTCATCACTACGACTTTTTGACGAACGTCCTTTGCGTTCTTTGTCTTCCACTACTTCTCTTCCCTCAAGAAACATCTGGTTTTATTCAAAAATCCTCATTTCTGACATGGGTTCCTTCTCATAGGCTTTCCTTATCATTTTCAAAGTTTTAATGACAAATTTTTTGAGTTTGACACTAAACTTTACCGCATAACGTTGCTCTAGCATACTTGCTTGACGCGTCACCAAAACACGACTTGCGGAAAGTGCGATCTTCACTCTCTCAATATTCAGAAGCAACTGACCTGGGTCGCATTCTTTACTTAAGACACAATCTATCCCGCCGAAAACCACGTTCCTCTAGATTTTTGATTGACAAGAAAAATTATTCCCGATATTTTTCCGACAAACCATGTAGATATCTTTGCCATGGATTACATTTTTTGATATTTTAAATCAAAAAATTTTAAGCGTTACTTTCTGCTGTTAAGTTGATTTTAATAAATTGGCTAGACAAAATGTCTTCTATTTCTAGTTTCACAATCTTTGCAATACAAAAATTTTTGAATTAAATAAAATATATTTAGAGTGCCTTTGAGTGATTAATTAGACTTTTAACAATGTTTTCTTAACATTACAAAGGTTAACATGTCAGTTAATTTTTTAGGTTGACTCAGTAAAGCCACATTCACCGTGAAAAGTTATCACTTACTTTAGCTTGTTTGCAAGAACTTACTTTCAGTTTTTTGATATAAATAAAATTATAACTAAAACTGTAAATGTGTGCCTTAAATTATAATAAAAAAATTTGATATGTTTAACATATTTTCAGATAGAGGGAATAATAAAAATTATGTTTGGTTATAAAGCTTTTTTCTATTAAATTACAGAAAATTTCGTTGCTATCCTTGTCTGCCAAATAGAATACTATTGTTTGACTGTTATGGAATCAGATGCTCACGTGGCATGTATTAATAGGATGTCGGCCCACTTTTAGCATCAGTCACAGCGCCTAATCTGCGCTCCAATTTTTCTCAGAAGTGTTCTATTGAGATGAGATTGGGGCTCTGTGTAAACCAGTTTTTTAACAACCGTTTTATCAAACCATGATAGAGTAATTTTCTCTGTGTGAACAGAACAGTCATCTTGTTCGTACAGGAAAGGTATTTCCCAAACTTTAACCAGAAAGTTGAAAGTTGATTAAGAATATCAAAATGCATCTTAGCGTTTGTACGTCTGGCTACAGAAATTAAGGGATTTAGGCTAAATCATGAAAAATAGCCTAAAACTATTATGCCTGCACCTCCAAACTTAACTATTTGCATAAATGTTGGGATAAAAAACGTTCTCTTGGTAATATCCAAGACAAAGCGCGTTTACCAGATTGCCAGATTATTAGCGAGATTTATCACTTTACACAACTTGTTTCCATTATTCTATGGTCAAACGTCGGTGAGAAATCACGAGTGATCGTTGCTATCCAGAAAGTCTAATTTTTTATCACTGATTTTTTCAGAGTTCGACGGTTACCACTTTATTTTGGAACTATTTTATAATCTAGACGTTTACGTTTTATAAGGACATCATATTGATTTAGGCACTTATAACAAAGCCAATATTCATATAAACCGATTTGTTGCTAACTTACTAATAGGTATGACCTACACATGTTAGTATCTGCACATTTAATTCATTCTATGACCTTCCAGTACGCGTAACAGTCAAATTCACTTCTTCAGAGGGGTGCCTAGATACTTTTGGTATTACTACTATTTTTGCTAAAATTGGGATAATAACATTAAGAAGTTTCTATATGTGATTTAAAAAAATACAGCTTCAAAGTCTGTTACTTTGAACCTTAGAATGAAAGGAATATTCCATAATAACATTGCAGTTTACTTGTTCACAGTTTTATGGAAACTATTATGATTGATGATTTTTGTAATTATTTAGGTAACGTATTTTGCCTCTTTTTCCCAACTCCGACTTTGTTACAACTCATTAAAGTGTAACGCTTTTAAATGCCTTAGAAGATGTTATAAACAAATTGTTATAGTAGAATGATGCACTGCTACTTGAATTTATTTAATAAAATTTGTTTACAATTCTCCTATTCCTGTTTTATTAGTTGCGTTAAAATGAGTAATAATTCGTCAACTCGTAATACATTCAACAACATCGAACTTCAAAGACATGTAGCGAAAAGCACAGGGGTTCCAGCTGAGCTGGATGTGTTTCTGATGTTACAAATAACATTTGTTACTACAATAATTTTTAAAAAATTGTTTTAGACACGGTTATTTGGAGACATATTCTATATAGTAGATTGATTACTTCTGCCACTGTTTGGAAACGTAGTAAGAGTGCGCGTATGGGTGTAGGCAAAAACAAAAAACCGCTTTATTTTAATACTTTCAATGAAAGAATATCATGTGTGTTCTCCGACTTTACGTAGTTGAATCAAATGTGAACGAAGAGGGTTGTGTCTTCTGCGTGTTGTAGGTTGTAGAAAATTTTTCCTTGTTGCGTAACTAGCAATACCGATTTTTAGTTAATACTACAATATCAGAGTGAAACGAACTGCCATCTGTTGCAGAATAAATTATTATCGAGTTTTTCTTAAAAGAAAGAGTAAAACCACTTAAAATTTGAAAACACCTAACACGCAGTTTTACTCAAGCGTGGTATTAACATAAAAGCAACTGAGAATATTCATAATATTTCTTATAGATAGTCGCTGATTACCAGTTACTAGAAATACTTTTTGTAATAAGCCACGGAAGCGGTTAAGTGATCACTGCGTTTCTAAAGATGGCTTTCCCACTGAAAATCAGAATTGGCTAAGTCTCGAGGTGTGAAAGCAACTATTGTCACACTATCAAGCTGAAGGAGAGATTTTTTGTTTGTGATAAAATTTGGATGCACCATTATCAATCTAAATAAGTGTTGGGTGACAGAAGAAAGGAAAACCTGCATCTCTTAAAGTTAATAGTGGGCTTGTAGCCAGAAATGTTGGATATGTATTTTTGAAATTTAATACTGCAAATATCATAGGAATTGACAAAACTTCTAATCTGAAATATTATCCTGCTTGACAACAATGCCCAACCATACATAGCTATCCTACTTTGATAAAAATATTGAGGATTTGTTCTGGACTACACTACCTACAGTTAGCACTTATCGACTTGTGATTATTTGTCTAAACCACTAAAAAAGCATTTAAAGTACAGCGACTTGCTGACGACATTGCCTTAAAGCCTTCGTTTTACGATAGTTGAATAAAAAAACTACCCTTCTATTAGGAAAATATGTTCCTAAATCAGGAGATTATATAGAAAGACAAATAACTTCGTCCATTTATTTTTATGACAATCCAATAAATTAAATAAGTTTATATAATTATTTTAAAATCAAAGTATTTAATTTTTTTATAGAGTTTATTTTTTTATCAGCATAATTACTTTTTAATGCATCATAACTATCCATAAACATAATACGCTGTGTAATATTGATTATAGATTAATATTAGATCAGCTTACTGTTAAGCATTTTATGATGTATAAATTTTTATGTAATAATATTATTTTTATATAATGTACATAACTAATTGTAATTATTTTAAGTGCAGCACGTTAATGTTGCCGTATTTAATAAATTAGCAGGTGTTTTAGTTATTGTTTGCGGTAGATTATGTAATATATTTAATGTATTGCAGTAGTATCAATTGCTATCGTCAAATAAATTATTGTTTAGATAATTATTTGTTTTCGATTGATTAGTCACGTTGCTAAATAACTAAACATTTTGAGTAATTTTTTTATAATTTAATTAAAATGTTGAAACACACTGCCAACAAAAGAATCATAGTGGTATTATCAATTGATAACATAATATTTTAATTTTAAAAAGTAACTAGTGTAAGAAATGTTTTCATTACATTAATACCAATTATATATACATAAAGCCTTATTTTCTGTAAATGTGTGTGTAAGTGAAGTTAAATTTATCAATTTTTATTAATATTTTGAAACTTTTTTCTAGTTCAGCCCGATCAGATAATGTAAATATACCCTCCCCTTTTCCCGCGTGTCTTTAACCAGGTACGTTATTTCTTAGCAGTTAATTGCATAACACTATCTTAATTACTTGGAGTAATATCTAATTGTTTTTTAAATTGGGTAGGGAATCTTTACTTATACTCTTTAGTTTGTCTTTCGTTCTACTAATTAGTGTGAAATTACTTGAATATGCAACGAGAAGGGTGTAAACCCAAATTTGAAACTACCAAAAGCTTCGAATAATACAATAAAAAATTGCCGATTTGATTAAAAATCGATTCCATGCTTTGCTTTAGTCTGAGGTACTTGTGTACCAAATTTGGTGTCAGTCAGGGCTTTAGTTTTTGAGTTATCTACCGAAAGCGTTAGCACTGCATAAAATATACATCGCTGTGGATATTTTACTATGCTTTCTTACTGTTTTTATAATTATTTCGCTAGTACCAGGGTTAAAAATAATAAATTTCTGTGTCTACATTGCATTTAAACTCTGATTTTGCTTAAAATTGAATTGATTTGTTTGTTTGTGTTAATGTCCTCCTAACTAACTTTCAGAGTTTTAAGCGTTTTTAGTGCCCTAGTAGTTCTTTTAGAACATTCTCTTTCTTAATTTTATCATATGCCCAACACAAATTAATAAACTTTATATATAGTATTACTTCCTTTCGCATCAACTTATTTATATTTATATTTTTACCAAATAATAGAAAAAGCGTACGAATACAATATCGAATTACATCTCTTATTCATAGACTTTCAAAAAGCTTTGGACCAAATTAAAAGACCACAAATATTAGAGGATATGAGAGAAATCCAAAATACCATCGAAACTAATACGACTAACTAAAAGACGATGGAGAATTCAGAAGCGACAGTACAATTACAAGAAGGGGACACAAAATATTTTGAAAACAACTTAGGGGTAAGACAAGGAGATGCACTATCACCCAACCTATTCAACATAACACTAGAGAACATCATACGAAAAACAGACCAAACAGGCACAATTGTGAACAAAGAGATGCAAATTTTGGCATATGCGGATGATTTAGTAATAGTCTCAAGAAGCAAAACTAAACTACAACAAACACTTAACACAATCGAAACAGAAGCAAAAGCAAGAGGTCTTACAATAAATGAAAAGAAAACAAAATACATGTGCTGCAAGCGAGGAAAAGGAGATAACCAAAACGAATACAAAACCGGAAGTCACAAATTTGAGAGAATACAAACATTCACATACCTAGGAACGTAAATAAACAACAAAAATAACAGACACCAGGATATAAAAGGAAGAATTCACCGAGGGTTTATATTATTCAACATATATAAACCATTACTGAAAGACCGGAAAATCACGAAAACAACAAAAATAAGAGTATACAAAACACTAATAAGACCCACAATAATATATGCAGCAAAGACGATAAGAATGACGAAAAAAGAGGAGGAACAACTGCGTATTCTCGAAAGAAAAATTATGAGGAAGATCCTAGGACCAGTGAAAATGGGAGACAACGAATATAGAATAAAAATGAATAAGGAAATATAAGAAGAACTGAAAGGAGAAGACATTGTCACTGAAATAAAAGCACAGCGAATAAGATGGCTAGGGCATATAGAAAGAACGCATAGAAATAGAATGATAAAGACAATAACCGAGTGGAAACCAGAGCAGACAAGACCACGAGAAAGCCCAAAAATAGATGGAAGGATGAAGTATTGGGAGATTTAAGAAGAATGAACGTAGTAAACTGGAGACGGACCGCGACCAACAGGAAAGAATGGAAGAAAATAGTAGTAAAAGCAAAATCAAGCAAGGACATATGAAACGGAAATCACAACTAAAGGCACTAATCCAGCCAAAAAGGATTAAAAAGCCCATGAAAGGGCGTCAATGATACCTCCCAGGAGGAGTTACGGCATACATACATACATACCTTAACATTAGTTGTGATAAGATTTCTTTATATTACTTTAAACAACATAGTGACTTATAATTTTTAATTTAATTGAGCTACCTTTTTCATAGAACAAGCATATAATTAACTCATACTATTGTTATAGCACTTTTTTTATTTTTAAATTCTCCCAACTGTCTTTAACTTTTTTATTTACTATTTATTAGTTTGAGGTTATTTGTTGTTTGCCATTTGTTTATATTTTGTCTTTGTTTAAACACGTTTTTTTATATTATCTGTTTTTTGACTTTTTTTATAATAGACTATTTAGAATTGTATTATTTTTACTCACCCTTTGCCACCTTTTTCTATTCATCTTTTATAAATTCTATTCGGTTTTCTACTCTTGCTTTAACTTCTTCAAATTTTGGTGTAGTTTATAAATTTTTTTTAAATATCCTGTTATCTTCCTATAGTGTTATTTTATCTCCTTTTCGAACAAAACAAGCAAGATATATTTTTGTGTATAATGTGTTAACCGATGCCTTAATTATTAGTTTCTTTTTCTTAACGTTTGCATTATATATTTTTTTGTTTATTTAATTTTTGTTTTAGATTCTTTGTAAGATGATGCTATTTACTTATTTAAAATTTTTAGTAGTGTTTTCAAACGATTTATTTATAAATATATAATTTTTAAATATTTGATTTAGTTTTTTTTATTTTTTAAAATTTCTAACGGTTTCTAGCCTCTTTGGCCTTCTTTTAACTTTTATACGGGTTTTCAACTACGACTTCGACAAGCTGACGTGTGCTGTGCTTCGATATCAGTGCCCGGCATGTCACAGAATTATACCTGCAGATTAAGATCAGGTTTATATTACTATTTAATAGTAATTATTAAAAGACTGCGTGGAGCCGAGTACGAGCAGTGTAGCGGGACGGATGTTCTGCATGGAACTTAATATCAGTGCGTCAATAATGATATTTGTATCAAACGCAGTAAATTTAATTTAATTATTTGTATTAAATATCTTCAAAATTAAATACCCACGTAATCAAAATGGATTAACAAATGCTTAGCAAAGCAAACTAGAAAGTTTATCTCCACCAATTAATGAATTTCAATGACCTTTTAACCAGTAATAAATACTACCTACTGTCACACCTGGAAACTTTCATGGTAGATATGTATTCTTCCAACAACGAGATGCGATAAATATAATTAAAACGACAAAAATTAAAATTTTACCCATTTATTTGCACAATTTAGTAAATCACAAAGCTTTGATAGCCGGCTTACAAAATTTTGCGTCAGAAACATTTACAACAATTTACAAGTTCTATGATACGAATTAATTTAACTTAATTTAAAAATGAAAACTTTCGCACATTGACGAAATTCTTTGATGGAAATAAAATCAATATTACACGCTCCTGCCAGTTTACACGGTTAAACTTATCAAAAAATAAGCAAGCAAACGCATATTTTTATAAAATCGTTAAATCATTTCATAGTAATAGTTGAAATTAAGCAAGAAATCAAGCAATATACCTCAATGTTACCGATGCCAACGGTATGGCCATACAAAAATTACGATATCAAAAACCAGTACGCGTCGAAAGCGCAGGAGATCACTTATACGCTAAATGTAACAAAAACCTACTCACTCACCAAAATGTGCAAATTGCAGAGGGGATCACAGAGCAAATTATCGTGGCTGTCCTCATCATACGTATTAAGCTAATACGACAGACAGCGAAAACCCAGGCTGCCATTCCTAAAAACAAATATGTCAGAAAATCGCACGTCAACAGTGCACAAACATTCGCAGCTATAATTTAAAAACGGAATTAATCAAAAAGGCAATGCGTTAACTTCATCCAGTAAACCAATATTATTCAATATTTTCACACAACTTTTCCTAGATCTAATCACACCCTATCTCAACAAAATTAAATCCTTTATTATAAACTATACTTCTTTCCTTTGCTCATCAATGGACTATAAACAACAAAAAACAATAAAATGCCTAATTATTGTTAACTGGAATGCCAATGAAATTAACAATCAACGCAACTTTTTCATTGCCTTTTTAACAAGATGTGATGTCGACATGGCTTGCTAGCACTAAGACACACCTGGATGATACAGTCAACTTTAAATTCCTGGTTACTACGTTTATCGCAAAGACAGAAACTTCTAACTCGCTTCAGGAGGAGTGGCGATTTCATTAGAAAGAGATTTGTACACACACGAATTCCTGAAATACACAATTTGAATGTTCAAATAAAATCAATTGAAGTAAAACTAGTTGACAATAGTTGTGTAACAATAGCAACTGAATACAGATAACCAAATAAAAAGTTATTAGCAGAAGATATTTCGAAGATATTCAACACGACTGTACAACTACTGGACATTCTTTTTCTTGTGGTGGCTTGACCTTCAACGGTCATTGGCTTTCAAGTTGGCTATGTTTACTATGGTGACTTTAAACTACAGTTCGGAACAATTTAATGATCGTCTTCACACACCAATCTCGTAAGTTCTTCAACCAGGAAGTCCTTCTTCTATCTGTCCCGCGTTTACCGACTGTTAGGCTTCTATACATTAAAATAAGAAGCCTTATGTAGGGAGTAATGTCTGTTTGTCGACTGTCCGTCCTTTTATTTTTCAACTTTTGATCAAGGCAGCTTCCAAGGAAGGAAAGTTTCTATTTCTGTCATTTCTGATATCTGTCAAGCCTTATAATTTTTGATCTGTAATAGATAGAGAAATAACGTTTTCAGTATTCAACTAAGGACCATAAGTCAAGTCTAGACGACAAAAATCAGCCTGATTGGGAAATCTCGAAACCGGTTTGACCGGAAGTGGTTGCAAATTTTTGTTTATTAATAGAAGCCCCGGAAATTTATGGAACCGGAATTCCACGTCCGTACTTTTTCCCCTCTATGATTATGGTAAATGAAAAATCTCATATTTTTCTCTTTTTATAGTTTTAATTATTTCCAATTCTTTATTTACTCGCATGAGTACCGCGTTATTACTTATTCTGTCTACCCAACTTATCTTTGATAACTTTCTGTACACCCACACTTTAAAGGATTGTAGTCATTTAAGTGTAGCTTAGTGTCCACGCTTCGACGTCATATAATAGAACAGAGAAGTCATAGCATCTAACCCTCCATATTCTTAGATCAATTCTTACGTCACGAATACATAAGACCTTTCTTATCTTAATAATTGCTGATCTATATTTAGATCTTCTTGATGAATTTAGTTTTAATGGTACTTTCCAGGTATATCAATTTTTTGACCTTCTCCAAAGCTGTGTCGTTTACCGATATGCCATTGTCTTTTAAGTCCCTTTCTTTACTAACGATCATATATTTAGTCTTCTTGATGTTTAGTTTTAAGATTTATTTTATTAATTTTTTTAATTAATTGATTCACTAGATTTTGCAATCTCTTACTGCTATTGGTTATTACTAGCGTGTCATCTGCGTACCTAAAGTTATTAATTGTTAAGCCATCAATATTAATTTCTTCCTCAACATCGCAAGAGTCCCATTAAATATCTTCTTTAAGTACAGGTTGTTGTCACAATGGATAGTATACCCTGCCGGACTCCTTTTTTGACGTTAATTTCGTCTGACAGTTGATTTTCTATTCTTATTGTTGCTGTTTGGTACCAGTATAAGTAATTAATGATTCTAACGTTTTTATCATCTATGCCCAACCTTTTTAGAATCTTGATCATTTTATCATGTTTAACATTATCGAAGGCTTTTTCAAGCACATAAATACATTTTGGTTAATATTACGACTTTTTTAAATCTTATTCTAAGGGGAAGACGAACTGAGTCATCCAATCCCGTCCTCTAATTTTTTATATATTCTACTGTGTATTATACGTAGGAAAATTTTTAAAACATAGCTCATCAGGCTAATTGCCTTGTATTTGTTGTTCTTTTCTTGGGAATCATGACAAAAGTTGATTTTAGCTAATTCATCGTGTTTCTTCGGTCTCATATATGGTGAGTTTCGTTAGAACATTGATTCCGTTTTCTGTGCTGGCTTGATTTGGTCCTGTTGTTCTCTCTCTCTCTCTCTCTCTCTCTCTCCACACACACACACACACACACACACACACACACACCTTAAACCTACCTGCTGGATACGATATGTCGATGACACTTTTGTTATCTGGCCTGATGGATATGATACCCTTCCAGAATTCCTTTCCCACCATAACCAAATCCACACCAATATCAAATTTACTATAAAACTGAACATAACGATTCCCTTCCCTTCCTAGGTACTCTCATAACAAGAAATCCTTCTAATGACAGCTTTTATTACACTGTCTACAGAAAACCCACTGACACTAACCGCTACCTAAATGCCAAATCCCGTCACCACCCTGCTCAAATCCATTCGGCTGCAAAATTCCTCATAAACAGATGCATCAGAATTTCCGATACGAAAAATCGCCAAACAAATTAAATCCATTAGCACCACCTTACTGCAAAATGGATTCCAACAAATCCTTAACTAAAATAATCAAAAATATATATAAAAACACTAACTCTCAATCCCAAAATCCTCCTGACCAACAAAAAGCATTCCTACCTTACATCAGAGGCATCACCGATAGAATAAGCAGTATACTAATGAGGCAATATATACGCACGGTCTTTAAGAACAATAAACAAATATCTGGGCTTATTCGCTCAGCAAAGGATCACTGCCCCAATGAATTCCAAGGAGTGTATTAAATACCTTGTGGAGACTGACAAAGGACCTATACAAGTCAAACAAATCGGCAAATATCTAGCCGAATATATGAGCAGTCTCTGGCCGTACAGGAAAGGCGATACTGGTTCGGAACTTGCCAAACACAACAAAGAAACAGGCCACAAAATTAATTTCTCTGGGGCTAAAACCATTCCCCAATTTCCCATTTCACAAGCAGAATAATAGAGAGCACGACAGCCGCGACGTAAAGGCTTCGGCCTGCCAGATTAACGCGCGGCGGGCCCTGGGTTCGACTCCCAGGTCAAAAATAACGGCAAACATCGAGTGCTCTCCGGCCATCATACAAACACCTTTGGCGGTCGTAAAGTACATTCTCCTTCTTCTAACGGGTCAGACTAGCCACCTGCCGGTACAACATGGCTCATAGTACTACACGAAATGTGTAGTTAGAAACAGGCTAATAGCCTATATAAGAGTAGAAGAAGAAGAAGACAAGCAGAATAATACGTGAGGCAATAGAAATAGAAAAACGCCCACAGTGCCTCAACACAAGAGATGACAGCCAACGTTTACCCGTCTTATGAAAATCCTTTAACACCCCACACCGCCAATTACGCAATAATCCTACAAACTTTCCCCAACCCAACGCATCTCCCGTGACCAAGCAGGTCACACAAAGCGTCAGTCTTATTCAAAGACTCATAGCTCTCCTTGGGGAGTAGCAGATTGAGCCCCAGAGTGAAGAGCTAAACTCTTGAAAATGGCATCAAAGCGAATGCCGAAACGTCGAGAATTTTCTCAAAATAGACACGGTTCATCCCGTGAACTAAGTTATATATATATAATATATATATATATATATATATATATATATATGATATATATATATATATATATATATATATATATATATATATGTATATATGGAAAGTGTATATATTCTTTCCATATGAGCAGTTTAGTAGAAAATTGCGTAATAATAAATTAATTTCAAATCCTGCCTTGAGCTGGGTACACCTAATTACCCTTAGCTGACTTTGTTTTGCAGAAAAACGTTAACAAGTCTGTTTATTAAGGTATTATAACCGAACTTTATTCAGATCACCTACCAGTGTTAGTGTCCTTTACCAACAAGTTGTTAATAAAACGATCAACCTCAAAACGGTAAGATGGATTGAAATTACTTTGAAAACTCACTCGGCAGCAAGCTACAACTCCTACAAATTTTCAGATTACACAAAACATTAACACAGCGATAGACTATCTTATCAAGTGAATTAAAATCAGTGCTAGACAAGCCTGCAAGGCAATTTCAACCGATTGTAACTAAGCTAACTTCGACGCAAATGGTAAAAGACAGGAAACGCACTAACCAAAAACCTATTAAATAACCTTACACGTCAGGTGATAAGAAATTCGACAACTCCAGATTAAAACCTATAAACAACACATAGCAAACTTCAGCAGAGGAAATTTGGGTCCGTGGACAACTATCAAAAATATTTTAAACCAAAGAGAAGAACTATTATATTCTCATCGGGGTATTGAAAACTACAATCTCAGATGAAAAAAAAATTACAGCATTTGTTGTACATTTAGAAATAAGCTTCACCCCCTTTATTACTAGCATCACTATTCACATTAAATGCGTGATAGACCGCATCGATAAAAATGCCCCAATCCAGACAGAATTAAACACAATTGCCTCAAAGAGCTTAGAAACATCATAGAACACTTTCAATAAAGAAGTCTCCTGGACACGATTTGATTACAAACAAAATCTTTCAACATATTAAAAAAATCTTTAGCTTATCTTAGTACAACGTATGCTTGAGATTAGAATATTTCCCCAGTCATAGAAAGACGCAAATGTTTGCAAAACCCGACAAGAACAAAATAAAAATATATAAGCTTGTGGACTACCTTATCCAAATTACTAGAAGAAGTAATTTGTAAACGGTTAACCAAAGTAATTGAAAACCAAAATTTCTGTCAAACTTTCAAACAAAGTTAAGCGAACTCATCGAGCGGGGCTTCAAAATCAAACAATACACTACGGCAATATTCTTAGATGTTGCGCGGGCTTTCGACAAAGTGTGGCTAGAAGTTTTACAAAAGAAAATCCTTGATATAGATTTATTACTTTAATACAATCCTAGTTCTTCGAAAATTAAACTTTTACTGTCATATTTAATTCAACTCTTCCCGAATCCAAAAACATGAACGCTCTCTCCCACAAGGTAGCTTTTTGGTCCAATCCTCCTGTATATACACATCCGATATTAACCTGATATTAATGCTACGTTACCCACATTCGCTACTCTGACTTAGAATTTTCTAATATGGAATCTTATTTGCCTTCTACAAGTATATGGTCCATTTGGTTTCTTGTTATTCCGTTTTTATGTTGTTAGAAAATAATTATATCCTTTGTGAGAAATTCTATCAACAACTTTGCATTTTATTTGTATTCTTGCTGTGTTTTTTATTTCAAGTTAGGCAATGAATATTTATGAGAATTATTTCTACTTCCTCCGGTTTCCTTTAAATAGCTAATTTTTTATCAAATGCTTTAAGATTTTGTTTTACTAAATAAATGCATGTAGTAGATACTCTTATAATTTATTTAAATTTTTTCTTGTAAATTAAATTGCCTTCTAATTATATTTTGCCTCCCTCTCCTGCATTTTTATAATTCCATTTCCCTATATCAGTATTTAACTTTTTATTAGCTCCTCTCTTAAGTTTTTAGTTCCTGTTGGTTATTGAATTTCTGTTAATATTCCCTTTTTAACTAGTGTATTTTATTCATGCCGTTTTTATTTCTCTGTATTTTCTATATCTCTCTAGCTCATAACACTTTTGGTTTATTAAATTATTTTTTAAAAACATTATTTAAAAATTTCCTTGTATTTTTAATTTACACTAAAACTAATAATTTTTATTTTTTCTGATCATTTTGCTGTTTTTTACTTTTTACATATTCTCCAATGTGATTATTAATTTTTGTTCTAAATTTTTTTCTTTTATTTTTATTAGTAGTGCATACAATTTTAGGAAATGAGGTAAAGTTTGTGTTTATAATGATTATGTTTACTTCAAAAAGTAGTCACAATTACCCGTAAAAGTGTTGATCGTAATATTTTAAGGTTTTTATAGGGTTATATCTTAATGATTTGGAGAAAGCTAACGCTAATAATATAATATAATATTTTCACAACTTTATTTAATACATAAAAATAATTTAAAAAAATACGCGCATATAAGCAAAAAACTTGGTACAAGTTGCATTTTTAGGAAAAATTATGCCAAAATTCGGTTGTATACGTAAAGTACTTAGTTGTGCAATAAGAATATTCTGTTTTAATAAATACGTAATCGTTAAGTGGGTGGTTATTTGCGTATTTGCAGACACACGTAACTCCGTTGATTTAAATTGCTATTACCTACTCAAATGTATCTGACAGAAATTAATTGGCATTCATCATATATTTAGGTAAAATCCAATTTCGGTTCAGCTTTTAGGAATTTTCAAATACTATTTTTACTCAAAAATTTTAATATTATGTCGGTGGCTAGGCTGTAATTAAAAGCATTCAGTAATAAGTGCAAAAGAATGCAATCACCTAAAATTTGTTACGCTTATATTAATTAATTCTAAATAAGTTAGAATGTACTTAGGTAAACATTTTATACTAAGAAAAATTATGTGCCCAGGAATGCTAAGTGTATTCTTATAATAAAATGTTATGTTACCGAAAACTTGTAAAGAATAGGTTTCTTTATAAGTCTATGGCAGCTATAGAAAAACGAATGATGTCATACTAACTTTGTATTTTGTTTGATTTAGTCAAAGTGTAAAATTCGTACCTTTAATGCACAGTTAGTTCATCGTGAACATGTGTTGATGTGTAATCAATGAAAATTTAGTTATGTGTCAACTATTGTGAGATACTTTTTTCTAATATCTTGATAATTAGAAAATCGACTGTACAGTTATAATAGTCTAAAAATAGTAAAACTCTTAAATCTGTAAAGTTAATATATTTTTAATAGAACGATATCAAGCGCTAGTCAACACGTTTGTGATATCTACTAAAACCAAATTTAATATAAGAAAATTTATATAATGTGTCTAAAGGCCGGATTATATTTTTATATTAAATACTTGTGACGAGGAAAACACATTATAATTATAATTTGAGAAAACTCAGATCATACGGTTTTTATATCTATATAATAAAACAAGCCAGTATATCTTGTATCCGATGAGATGTACATAGTTTTTTGTTGACCTTATCTCTAAACAGCTATATACCCTTGTTCAGTAAGATAGTAGCAATAAAACAGTAAATAACTTGTACTTTCCGATGCTGCATTTGAATTGTGTACTGATAAAATATCATAAGGTTTCTTGTAATTTGTTTTGTTTCACAAAATAGACTCAAGGATCTGAATTGGCACCGAATGACGGTTTATAAATTTCTAATAGCAGTAATCTTATTTCATCTTATTTGTAATAGCTTGAAAATGAAAATCTAGCTGAAATAAATACTTCTGAAGTTGGAAGCAGAGAGGAACTGTATAATAAGATAAGAGAGGCAAATAGATATTTATATTTAGAGAAAAACTTAGAGCTGATGAGTAACAACAATCTATTAATATTAGAACAAATCAAACTCTGGCACTAAATAGCACATTTTCCACATACTAGTTTTTAGGCTTTTGGTGCGATTTTACCATTCTATATATAAAGGGTTTTCCGATAAAAATGATATGATTTTGAAATAAAAAGTCAGCCATGCTTAAAATGTTAAACTGCAACTAGTTGTTATTTGTGTTTAGTATAATCTGATAATTTATCACGGCGAAATACATGCTTCAAGAACGTTTGGTTATTGCCCAAACATAAAAATAGACGTTTTTTTCTGAACACTCATGTGCTTTTCGCAAAACCTGTGGTGCACATAATCGCCTTTCTGATCTTGCTGTTTGTCAAATCGTTGAAACATTCAAAAAGGATTTCATTCTTCACTATGTGAAAATATCAACAAGATATCGAAATGCAAGAAATGTAAACATTGCTGCTGTAAGAAATAGCGTTGCAGAGGCTCCAAATTTATCGATTACTCGTCGTCCTTAAGAATTAGAGCTTAAAGAACGACAACTTTGCGTATTTTGTGAAAAAATTGTGTTGACTCAAGAACTGAAGCTTGGATCATCGTAAGCGCCGTGACATTGCTGTTTGGACTTTACACGAATCATAAATCGGGGCAAAAAATTATCTTTTTAGGTAAAGTTCATTTCTGGTTAAGTGGATATGTTAACAAATAAAATTGTCATTTTTGGCGTGAAAAAAATTTACAAGAGATTTACGAGAAGTCCTTGCATCCGCAAAAGGCCACTATACGGTATAGTTTATGCATGGTTGCATCATCAGACTATTATTTTTCCAAAACGAGGTAGGTATCCAGTTACAGTTACTGGTGAGCGGTACCGATTGATGTTCACATATTTTTGTGGCCAAATTTAAATGAAATTGATTTGAAGGGTACGTGCTTGCAACAAGACGGTGCCACATGTTACACTGCTAATGCCACTATTGACGTATTGTAAAAAGTTTGGTAAAAAGATAATTTCAATAAATACAATTATTAGTTGACCTCCGAAAAGTTGTAATTTAACCTATTTTAGATTACTTTTTGTAAGATTATTTGAAATCTATATTATATGCAAACAAACCACGAACGCTTGATGCATTAAGATTGAACATCGAACGTTGCATTCGTGACAGAGTTATTGCACAAAGTCATCGAAAATTGGTTTCAGCGAATTTGCTGTAATACTAAAATATTATAAAAAGTTTGTTGGTATCTGAAATGGTTTTATTTTATTTTATTTTAAAGTTATATCATTCGTTTTATGTTTATTTATTCGTAATTTACAATCTGTCTCGTAGAACCAACATTCAGTAAATATAACAATAACAACTAAGGTGTGTGGGAAACAAACCAATGAATATTTCCACTAATAAAACTAAATTTATATTTACCTAAGTTAACAATACTAATAATAATATACGTCGGTACGTATTTTTGTAATTAGCGATTTGGTAAGTCAGAGGGCTTAAATCTTTTATGTCTAGGTTGATCATTCATTGTCATTTTCTAGTAGGAATGTTACTAGCATATTTGGAAGGGTATTGAGTCGATCTCGATAACAAACACTGTATTTTTGAATTTCTTCGGTAACGGAGGAAATATTTAAGTCTAACTGGATTACATAATTTGGAACAAACTAAGACCTTAAGACTTTAGACTGGAATCGGTTTGATCATGGCCTTGTATAATAGAATTTTACTTTCTGTAGATAGTTGTTTAGAAACCAGTAAATTTTTAATATTTTGAGACCAAGCTGTTTTTTCATCCAGACATGTTTCTTCCATGTTGTTTGTAGGTTGAAATACATACCTAGGTATTTAACATGTTCATCTTGCGGTGTTTAATATTGAGTAATACAGGCGGACAAGGTACCTTTTCTCAGTGTAAAAATCACATGCACCAATTTACCTTCGTCTTTCTTTATGCGCCATTTGTTAGTTCAAATTTATAAATTTTAAATAGGTTTGGAAGTGTTGGGAGGCTACAATGAAGTCGGCGTGCAACGAGAGTGTTGCGGTATCGTCGGCGAATGTCGCAATCGTAGTTCTTATAATGGAACTATTCTATATCTGTGGAAATTTATCAATTATTAAATAACGAAGTGGCGAACCTTGTAATTTAAATACCAAGATTATAGTGAATCTAAAATTTAAGAGAAGGATAATTTCCAATTTTGATAATTATGGCTTATGGACTTGTCACCGAAAGATAAGATTTATTGATTGAATAATATGATTAAAATAATGAAAAAGAAACTTGAAATTACATTTTAGAATAATGACAATCTAGAAATTCCTAACGTTGGTTAACAGTTAATGCAGTAAAGTGATGAATAGTTGATAATCGATGAGACCATGATTCCCTAGTAAAGTTGTCACATTATTCAATAATATTAAAAGGTTCAAAAATATAAAAGCAAATTGTATAAGTTGTGTGGCGAATGTAGCTACACATTTTAATTTAGAATTGTTTTGTTCTTTTAAAAGAGCACCATCTGTATATTGGCCGTATTTATATAACTATACTTTTGGTAAAACGTTTTAAAAGAAGTAAAACCTCTTTGTATGACGCTCTATGATTCAATTAGGAAAAATTCCATAACAAAATAATTTGAAAAAAATGGCAAGAGGAAAGAGTGTTATAAAACCGGTAGATAAAAATGTGTATTAATTGTAATTACACGAGTTCCTTAAAACCGTGGTACTGATAAGTGCGCCTCAATAAAAATTCTCCATAAGTATAATATATTATACCCAAGAATTTTACTTTTTTAATAAAATAAATAAGTAGTAAGTATTATTAGTAAGCAGTTCTGCAGTCTTCGGGTACAATAAAATTAAAAAGGAAATATATTTATCTAACCAATTATTTTATTTTTATAGTCATTTTCGCATGAACAGCAAATGGTACCCAAAAGTTGCTATTAAAGTCTGAATTACTAAAGTTTTGAAAGAAGTTATTTGAAAAGCTTAGAACGGCTACTAATAAACATACATTAAAATAAATTTTGTTTTTTCTGCTGCTAATACTAGAAGTACAAAATCACCCTTCTTACAAAAAAAGTTACTAATCAAAGAAAAATCTGTTTTGTTTTATTAAAAAAGGTATTAACTGAAAATTAGAAGCTTTAATATAAGGCGTGTGTACTCTTACAAACTCACGCAATCATTTCAAAAATGTTTAATTTAAATTTTAGAAACTTCTGTATGGATAGTTAAGAAATCGTAACGAAATGACAGGAAACAGAAAAACTATGAAAAATAAGCAACAGAGAAACTTGAAAAAATGTTGGGAAGATAAAAAGTTAAATGGAATAAGGAAGAAAATAAATAAAGATGACATGATAAAATAAGATGCTAAAAAGGATCTTTTCTGTACTTACGAAGAGCTGTAGCGTAAAGTTTTGGTAACTGTAGTTTGAACTTACAATTGCTTCGGTTTATATTAGGAAATGCTTTTCGCGTTTTTAGTTGATTATTAACTTTCATATTTTCTGGGTGATGATGCAGAGAATTCCTTTTAATGTTTTATTGTTGGTTCTAAACATCAAAAAAGGGAAAGTAAGTACACTTATAACAGGTCGACTGAAAAGTTCGTAGGCTGACACATATATGGTGTTACTAGAATTAAGTCCATATTATTTTTAGTTAGTACTAAGCTTCAAACGATACGTGTATAAATTTGACAGCTGTCGGACAATTGGTTCGTGAGATGTAGCATTGTGAGTGAAGCAACTTTTGTTGTTGTAAAAAAATGGATAAAAAGAATTTCGTGGGCTAATGAAACATTGCTTTATCATGAAAAAAATACTATTGAAGCCAAAGCTTGGCTTGATAAACATTATTTGGATTCTGCACCAGAAAAATCTACCGTTGAGAAGTGGTTTGCTAAATTTAAACGGGGCGAAATGAGCATCGAAGGCTATACACGCAGTGAACACCCGAAAGAGGCTGTAACGGACGAAAACATAAAAAAAGTTTACAAAATGATTATGAATGACAGTAAATTGAAGTTAATCGAGATATATGAGAGTCTGAAGATATCAAAATAGAGTGTTGGACATATCGTGCATGAATATTTGGACATGCGAAAGCTGTGTGCACAGTGAGTGCCGCGCGACCTCACAATCGAGCAAAAGTTTCAACGTCTCGTTGACTCAGAGCAATGTTTAGCGATATTCAACGGTAATAATAACAAACTTTTTCGTCGATATGTAACAACGGATGAAACATAGCTTCATCACTACACTCCAGAGTCCAATCGACAGTCAGCCGAGTGGAGTGCACACGATGAACCGAATCAAAAGCGTGGAAAAACGCAACAGTCGGCTAGCAAGGTCATGGCATCAGTATTTTGGGATGCGTAAGGTATAATATTTATTTATTACCTTGAAAACGGCCAGACCATTCACAGCGATTATTACAAAGCTGTTGTTAGAGCGTTTGAAGGACGAAATCACGAAAAAACGGCCCCATTTGAAGAAGAAAAAAGTGCTGTTTCATCAAGACAATGCAACGTGTCACAAGTCAATGAAAACGATAGCAAAATTGAATGAATTAGGTTACGAATTGCTTTCTCATTTACCGTATTCTCCAGATCTGGCCCCCAGTGACTTTTTCCTGTTTGCAGACCTCAAAAGAATGCTCGCTGGAAAGAAATTCAGCACTAATGAAGAAGTAATCGCTGATAGTGAGGCCTATTTTTAGGCTAAAAAGAAATCATACTATAAAAATGTTATCGAAAAATTGCATGACCGCTATAATCGTTGCATCGCCCTCGAAGGCAACTATGTTGAATAATAAAATTAAATTTTACCAAAAAAATGTGTTTTACTATGTTAGCCTACGAACTTTTCAGCCCAACTGTTATATATGTACATTACGGAATAAAAATAGACAATTTTAGGTCAACTTTTGGAAATTTTGCTGCTATATGGCGGCTTTAATCCAAATTGTTCCTCCAGCAACGCCAAGTACTTTTCAATTTGTAAAAGGAGTACAAATAAGTCTTCACCGTTTGTATCAGCATCACATAATTTTTTTTGTACGTTTGGAGCAAATAAGCATTGTTTGCAAGAGCTTTTGATTTACTTCTTTAATTTGAATAAATCTGCAGCTGAGGCACATCGATTGTGGCAAGTTGTCGAAGGTGTCGAATTTGTAGTAAGAGTTTCATAAGTTTAAGAACGGTGAGTTTGACGTCGAAGACAAAAAACGTAGTGAAAGGCCAAAAGTGTACGAAGACGCGGAATTGGAAGCATTATTGGAGGAAGATTCCTATCAAATGTAAAAAGAACTTGCACTTACATTAGAAGTAACTCAACAAACAATTTCACATCGTTTAAAATCATTGGGAATTATTCAAAAGCAAGTAAATTGGGTTCAATATAAATTGGAGCCGAGAAACGTTGGACGCCGATTTTGCACATGTGAAATGCTGCTTACCAAGCATAAACAAAATGGTTTTTTGCATCTTATAGTCACTAATAATAAAAAATAGATCCACTACGATAACCCAAAGGAGATGCTTCAACATCAACATGCAAGTCGAATATTTATGGAAAAAAACTCATGTTGCGTGTTTGGTGGGATCAGATTGGTGTCGTGCATTATGAGTTGCTCAAATCGAACGAAAATATTATTGGGGCTTTGTACCGAACACAACTGATGAGATTCAGCGGAGCACTCAAGATAAAACACACCCACTATTACTCCAGTCATGACAAAATTATTCTCCTGCATGATAACGCTAGTCCACATGTTGTGGCGCCAGTCAAAACCTACTTGGAAACACTCATTTGGGAAAGTCCTACCTCACCCGATGTGTTTACCAGACATTGCTCTTTCTGATTATCACTTGTTCCGACCGATAGCACACCATATGAAGATACCAAAAATTGGGTCGATTCGTGGATAGCCTCAATAAATGAAGCGTTCTTCCGACGCGGTATCCGTATGCTGGCAGAAAGATGGGGAAAAAGTATTGGCTAGAGATGAACAATACTTCGAATAAAACATAAATAAGGTTCCGTTTTTATATAATAATAAATCTCCAATTTTTGATAAAAAAGACGGGGACTTATTTGTAGTTCTTCTATAAATTAGAATGAGTCGAGTAAATTTAAAATACTATTTATCATCATATGCATCGTATGTTAAACTAAAAACTGCATATGAGAAATTATGCGCACTTTAATGTAGTGTTTGGTAATGTTTATTCATACCCTGCAAAAGTTTTTGCGCCGATTTCTATTTGTGGGCACAAATTGGCCCCATGGAAGAAACTCATGTCGAATAGGAATGTTACCGACATTAATTCGTTAGAAAGTTTAAATTAGCTTAATATTTTTTGGAAAAAAATTGAAATTTGCTCAATCAACTACATTATCAAGGGAAAGTGCTTTTAAAAAACATAAAAATTGTGTTTAATTTGTTATTTTATTTTAAAAAATGTTTATTTGAACTTCTAAAGCTTATTAAAATTAAACTAAATTGGCAAATCACTTAAAAACGTAATAAATATGCTGCCCAATAAAGATGTGTTATTAATTATAACTTAATTCTCAAAGTTGTTTAATTAATTTTTGTTTATTTGTATTTCCAAATAAACTCATTAATTTATTTGTTAAAATTGATTGATTATAAAGTTCAAAGATTTTTCATATATTGTTATGAAATATTATAAACATTTTAGTTTTTGATTGTTAGAATTTATATTAGCACAACATTACGTAATAAAAATAAACGTACTTGGACTAACAATACGCACTGAAAAGGACATTTTAATTTTATTTAGCAAACTTTTTACAATAAAAATTTATACTAACTTATAGATTCTTCTTAAACAGTTCAATGTCCTGTAGAGTTATGTGCAATAGAGTATCGACCGGCGCTGTCCTATTCATTTTAATTATACCTATATACCTTTTCCTGCCAAGTATCTACGAGCCATCTTATTGAATTTTTTATTCCTTTGAAATCCAACAAACGCAAAAATTCCAAGGTAGTTTTGAAATGAGATTACACTTTTCCTTATAGCAAATTTGCTTTTTCCAGAATATTCCGATAAACGAAAAAAGCTATTTGATGTACGAAGTAACTATTATTTCTGTTTATTTTTGCAACAATACTATTAATAAGGAAATATTAAAAAAATAATGGCCAATAATTCTACGGTTATCTTTATTTTATGATTTTTTTAACATCGTGATTGATATACGACACTTTTTATTGTTTAAACTAATATTTAACACTAATTTAACTATTTAATAAAACTGCGGTAATATTTGTGTGGTGCCTAAAATATTTTTGGGGCTTTTACTGAAATTATCTTTTACCTAAAATACTTTTTACTCACTAAATACTACTATGCAACATCTTAAGTTAATAAAGGAACACTGGTTTAGAGTAGATAAACTCACTAATAAATTTATAGATTTCTTCAAACTTTAAAAATTAAATCTATTAAATAGTATTAGGGAGGATCTCCCGTGAGGGGTAGCTAGTCCCCCATCGGGCGCCTCCCAGGTGGCAGATAGGGGAATGCTCACCAGATATGGCGGGTACCGGGGCAATAAAATACCCGGGGCGGACCAAAACTAGTAGGTATTGGGAAGCAGCAAGTACCACAACTGGACTAAGGCGGAGGAGATGGACTCTGGAACGGCTTACCCCCAGATAATCATAGGCGACGGCCACATAATGGCCCTCCCGGTTGTGATATTGCGATGAGGAAGGCAACGGAAAACCACCTCATTACTTATCTCCTAGTACAATCGTCATGGCTGAGAACATACAAACCACGGCCCTCAGTCCCCGGCAGATCTTCAATGGTCAGAGGGTGCGAAGAATCACCGGGTCAGCTATGAAAATTGCAACATGGAATGTGCGAAGTATATTTGGAGCAGGAAGACTGCAAAATGTAACCAAAGAGATGAATAGACTACAGCTGGACATTCTCGGAATTAGTGAAGTACGGTGGCCAGGATCTGGTAAAATAAAAACAGATAATGGAGTAATGTACTACTCAGGCAGTAATGAAGCAAAACACCAACATGGAGTCGGAATAATAGTCACCAAAGAAACTAACAAAAGCGTCACTAGTTTCACACCACTATCTGAAAGAGCAATGTTAATACAACTATGTGCCACAGTAGGTAAAATAAATATAATCCGAGTTTATGCACCTACCAATGAGAAAAACGCGGATGAAGTAGAAGAATTCTATGAACAAATAGACACCATTCTATCCCTAACCAAAAAGAGCGATGTGACATTAATAATAGGAGACTTTAATGCCAAAATTGGAAAAGGAAGAAGTGGAGAACTTGTAGGAGAGTTCGGTCTTGGAATGCGAAATGAAAGGCGTGATAGACTGATCCAATTTTGCCAAGAAAGAGAATTTATAGTAGCCAACACATTCTTTAAACTGCCAGATAGAAGATTATGGACTTGGAAATCACCACAAGACACACCACAGAATATTTGCCGAAATCAAATTGACTATGTTTTAATTAGAAAACGATACAGAAATAGTATAAAGTCGGCAAAAACATATCCAGGGACAGATATAGCGCCTGATCACAATCCTGTTGTCATAAAAATGCATATGAAACTTAAGAAGATACAAATAACAAAGAAGACAAGTAGAATAGAAATACAACACCTGAAGGAAGAAAACATAAGAACACAAGTTAAAAATGAAATAAATAACAATTTAAGCAACATGGGAAGACACTCCTTGGATAACAACGACAACATAGACTCAAGATGGCATACCATAAAAGACGCGATAATGAAACCAGCGAAAGAAATACTCACCGAAAGAAAACCAACAAAGAAAAAAGGTGGATGACAGACGAAATCTTAGAGCTGATGGAAGAGAGAAGAAAAAGTAAGATAAAAGAGGACGGCAAATACAGTGAAATCCACAAATTGATAAGGAAAAAAATTAAAACGGAAAAGAAAATTGGATGAAACAAGAATGTGAAGAAATAGAAAAGGCACAACAGAAACACGATATGTTTAACGTACACAGAAAGATCAAAGATGTCACAGGTACATACAAGAAGAGACAATCAAACATTTTAAAAGACAAACAAGGAATAATTATACCAGATGTAAAACAAAAAATAGAAAGATGGAAAGAATATATTGAAGAACTATTCGCCGATGACAGAAAGGAAGACTATAAAACTATTGAAGGAGAACATGGCCCCAAAATAACAAAAGAAGAAGTCATTAAAGCATTTGAAACATCAAAATGCGGTAAAGCAACTGGACCAGGCGAAGTTCCAATTGAACTAATTAAACTAATAGACGACGACCAAGTAAATATTCTTGTAGATTTATACAAGACCATATACTCAACTGGTATAATACCAAAAGAATGGCTGAATTCAACGTTTATTACAATACCAAAGAAACAACAAGGAATGCTGTAACATAGAACGATAAGCCAATGAGCCACGCTTAAAGCCTTTCTAAAGATCATACACGCAAGAATATATAAAAACTAGAAGTAGATATTAGTGAGACACAGTTTGGCTTTAGAAATGGTTTTGGAACAAGAGAAGCATTGTTCACACTAAACATACTAATACAGAGATGCAGAAATATTAATAAAGAAGTATACGCATGCTTCATAGACTACGAAAAAGCGTTCGATAAAGTTAGACACGATAAACTAATGAAACTCCTAAAACAAAAGAACATAGACGTAGAAGACATGCGGATAATTGCAAACTTATATTGGCAACAAAAAACAACAGTAAAAGTAGAAAATCAGCTGACAGAAGAAATAAAAATACAGAGAGGAGTTCGAGGTTGTATTCTTTCGCCCATGCTGTTCAACCTATACTCGGAAGCAATATTTCAAGAAGCATTAATGGAAGAAAACGGTGGTATAGTAGTAAACGGAAAGATAATTAACAACATACGTTATGCTGATGATACTGTACTTTTAGCAGATAATATTCCAGATTTACCGAGACTTATTGAACGGACAAATGACATCAGCAGAAAATATGGTCTCCAAATGAATTTAAATAAAACTAAATACATGGCAATCACAAAACACCAGTGAACATTCCTGACATTAGAATAGATAATGTGAGTATAGAGAGAGTAAACAAATATAAATACCTGGGAACATGGGTGAATGATAATTGGGAATACACAAATGAAATAAGGACACGTATTGAAATGGCTAGAGCCACGTTTGTAAAATGAAACAAATTCTAACCAACAGGGATTTAAGCTTGGAAATACGGATGAGGACAACCAGATGCTATGTTTTCAGTGTTCTCTTATATGGAATGGAGGCATGGACCCTAAATAAAGAAATTAGCAGAAAATAGAAGCATTCGAACTCTGGATATACAGGCGAATATTGAAAATATCATGGATGGATAGAGTGACAAACGAGGAGGTGCTACGACGAATGAACAAGAACAAAGAACTCCTGTATACAATAAAGAAAAGAAAGCTGGAATATTTAGGCCACGCAATGAGAGGGAACAAATACCAAATTCTACAACTGGTAATACAAGGAAAGATACATGGAAAACGAGACGTGGGAAGAAGAAGAATATCCTGGCTTAAAAACCTACGCCAGTGGTACGACTGCACGTCAAGAGAATTGTTTAGAGCAGCAATGTCCAAAGTTAGAATAGCAATGATGATTGCCAACATCCGATAGGATACGGCACCTAAAGAAGAAGGGAGGATCTAAAAAGACAGGACCAGAACTGGTGAATACGTCAAATGTAGTAATTCAACAAATTATTAGATCCACTGGTTGTAAAGAGTCTTTTAAAATTCATTTTGTCACAAAAGTGTAAAAATTGATGTTTAGAACAGACTAGTAACAGTTAAAATTGATGTTATTAGCTCATAACATAATACACTGTCATATCAAATGCATACAGAAAATTTGCAATCCATATTGATGGTTTACTATATTTTGAGATATTTACTGATCAGTGTTCAATGAATAACAAATATAGAGCTACGTCGCAATATTTTGCTTTTTTATTAATGGCGAGAATTATAAAAATCTCAACTACCTTTTTGAAATATATTTAGTTTTTACAATTGAATTTAAATAGTATACTTAGTATACTCTGCAGCTAATTTTAGTTAAATGTTTGATTAATAATTTTCGCAGTCTTTCAACTTCTCCAGTTGTTTAAAAACATTTGCTATTCTCTTAGTTGAAGTTTCTATTGGGTTGTCCAATAATTTTTAAGCGTTTCACTTTTTCATCAATTTATTTAATGATTTTGAAGAAAACAACTTATAACAATTAATCAAAGTACTCTCCGTCAACACTAATCTCTTTCTCCCATTTTTTCGGCAGTTTAATGATCCCGCGATGGTAGAATTCGGCATGTTTCGAGTGAAAGAATGCTTCAAGCGATTCTTTCATTTTACTAGTATTTTCAAAAAGCTTGCCTTTCAGAAAGTGTTGCAACAAACATGTTGAAGATCCGGGTTTTTGGAGTTAATCCATTTCTCATCCCCCGTAAGCAATCGATTAGCCAAGAACAGAGTTTCATTTTGACGATCCAACAAAGTTTTACTGGCATTCATCTGTTTCGTCTTTTAAGCAGCAGACAGCTCATATGGAACCTAACGCGTTTTTTCTTGAACTTACCGAACTCGTGGAGAATATTGTCAATAGTCTGAGGGCTGCAACCGAAATTATCGGCCAACATTCGGCATGTCAATGACAAAGTCTCTTCATTGGTTTCAATAACGGCTTGACAATTAATCTCTTTTGGACGTCTAGCTCCTGCTTGTAATCCAAGTTTTCATTGCCGGATTTGAACTCTAATAAATGCGTTCGAACTGTCGACTCTCCAACCGTACCTTCGCCCCATGTTTTATTGATTGGGAGAGCCGTTTTGCAGTATTTGATTTTGAACTCAACTTGTACTTGTACAACATTAACAGTTCTTTTGTTCCATACTGAAACAAATGTACAAGTATTATATATCAAAATTCGCGGGAGATTGCGAGCTTTTCAATAATACCAAAATCATGCAATAACAATCCAAAGAATATGAAAAAAAGTGAAACACCTGAAATTTTTTTGGATAAGTCAATATTTAAAAATTTGTTCTAGAAAACAGCACATTTAACTTAAAATAGGACAGAGAAGTAACAGTGTTGCTATTCAGATACTATCGCTTTTACTATGTTAGTTATTTGATTCCATAGAGGGCTAAAATTAAAGGTAGAAATTTAAATAAACGCTACAGTCTACGTAATATTGAGATGTTTAATTAATTTGCGTACTTAATTATTTTATTTAATTAACAAAAAATAAATCTAATTAACATGGTAGTATAAAATAAGAGATAAATAATAGTAGCAAAATAATATTGCTTTTAAAATAATTTTTAAAATGACATGCTTAATTGGAAATTTAATATTATTTCAAATTTTGCGTCTTAGTTCGGCCCGTACATCGTGTGCGAGCCAATTTTGCCTTGAGGTCAAGCGTATTTATTTATTTATCAATTTAATATTTATTAGGCGGTTTAACTAATGAATTTAAATGATAAAGGCATTATGGCCTACTATTACAATAACCTAGCCCCAGCGGCTCCGAGTGTTCAGAAAATTACCCCTATGCAAACAGGTCAAGCACAAGAAATGCAATGTCCTCAACAAAGTTACCAATATCTTCTACCAAATTTTAACGACACATCCTCGCAATTTCCCATTCAAGACATACATCAACCTTTGTTTATCTCAACATTTTACCCTCAACCAATACTTCATCAGCTTAACGCTTCAACATCCCAAGACTCAAACTGACAAGTATCCAGCAATAAAAAAAGGCTATTGGTAAGACAAACTAGATAAACACATAAACCAAAATAAACAATCTAAAACCACAAGTTATTGATTAAACCCCACCAAACGTTTTACTCCACGTCAAAATAAAAACTAAAATAAACATGAGGCGGATCCATTTACAAAAACCAAACTAAAACCCCCATAAATTTTTGTTTTAGGCGTCAAAACAATTGAAACTTTAAATAAATTCCTGAAAGCGTTACCTAAAGACAATTATACAATTGAGGCCCTCCCAAGTGATAAAATGAAAATACTTTCAAAAACATCAGAAATATATACGCAAATAACTAAAGGCTTAAAAGAAAAAACACGGAATTTCACATCTACAAGAACGAGGTTCACACGTGTTCTTCAAAACTTACGCCCTTTCACTAACACAAATGAATTAAAACGGAATTTCAATTGCTTGGTCATTCTGCAACCAATATATGGAACGTAAAGCAAGCTGGCACAAAAATAGAACTACCTCTCTTTGTTGTAGACTTAAAACACCTAGATAAATAATAACAAATACATATATCAAATAGACAAACTTATGCACTGTATCATAAAATTTAAACCACCACGTCTTAAAAACCAACTTCAATGCTAAACGTGCCAAAAATATGGCCACACGAAAAACTTGTAATCGCACACCCAGATGCGTTAAATGAAATGGCTTACACTCTACCCTATAATGCAAACACACAACTAAGTACAAAGATGTTATTTGTGTAAATTGCAACGGGAATCATCCCGCAGTTACAAAGGGTGTCCTGTTTACAAGAACTCTACCTGAAAATGTTCCCTTTACTGAGATCAAAAACGATTCCAACCACAACAATACTTATGCCCAAGCAATTACCGACAATACCTACACAACATTAATAACGCAACCCACTTTCCAAACTCGGGACCACTACAACACTCTAACGACATAACAGACCTAAAATAGATGATCAAAAAATTAATGGAACAGATGAGCAGCATGGTGAACCTACTTACCACAATTCTAACTAGAATCCATAATAGCCCAACAGATTAAAAAGTAGCAGTATGGAACGCCAACGGGCTGAGAAACCACAAATAAGAACTCATTGCATTCATTAATATCTAACGTCCCGACATAGCACTGATTTTAAAAGCGCACTTTGCCGAACGCAGCTACCTTACAATACGAGGCTTTGCTCTTTTCGTAACACAACACCCAGACGGCACCGCCATAATCATTAAAAATACGATCAAGCACCAACTCCTCAAACACAGTGAACCCTATGTACAAGCAACATCCATAATTATAAATGACTGACTAGGATCATTTACTCTATCAGCAGTATATTGCCCACCAAGATACAACAACAACAAAACTTTGAACATTACCTTCACACACTAAGCAACAGATTTATTTTAGGAGGCAATTGCAATGCGAATCATACCCATTGGGAACTCCAGAATAAGTACTACGAAAGGTAGATAATTGCTAAAAGCTATAAACAACTTGGGAATACTACCCCTGACTACAAATGAATTCACATATTAGTCTACAGGCCCCAACAAGCTACCAGATCTACTCGACCTTTGCTTTGTAAAAAATATAAAATATACCTTAATATTATATTCTGTTTCGACCTCCCAACAGATCATTCACATTTACTGGCAACATTCGACACCAACATATTATTGAAGGAGAAAGCACCTACACTCATCAATAAACATGCGAACTGGAATAGGAACTAGTCCAAGTAACCCTGAATACTGATATTCCTTTAAAATCGACAAAGGATTTGGAAGACGCAGTTATACCCTTCAATCGGATTGTCCAAAATGCAGCTTGTTAGACCACACCGAAACCGGTCAAATACATTAACTCAACAGACGGCCCTATTATAACCAAGCAAGAATCGCAGAAAAACGTAGACTACGAAGGAGATGGCAGATACCAAGGCATCCGAATGACAAAATAAACCTTAATTGGGCTTCCGCGGAACTTACAAATCTCCTACCTGAAATTAGAAACTAAAATGTACAAAAACCTTTGAGACACTTGTCTCCACTCGAAGCCAATGATTATTCTCTATGGAAAGCTATCAGATACTTAAAACAACCACAACATAAAGCACCAATTTGAATCTAGCTAACGTGTTTACACCGCTCCCGATGGTTGAACATAAAATAAAAAAATATAACATCTAATAGAAATGTCTTATCAAATGAGCCCACCAATTAAACCTTTTAAAATCACACAAATAGACACCATCATTCATAAAAAAAGCAAATTCACACAAAACCTCAGGTCAAAACTTAGTTACAGGAAATATTCTCCAAAGACTACCAGATAAAAGCTACTAATTTGTAACCTTTCTCTTTAATAGAATACTACTTTGGCACTGTCCTGAACAATAGAATGTAAAGTGACAATACTTATCCCTAAGCCAGGAAAACTCACAGACAACGACATCATATCGACCAATCTGCCTAGTACCAGTTTTATCGAAAGTGTTTAAAAAATGCTCCTAGAAAAACTCTCTCCAATTATTTTGGACAAACACATACCACCAGACCATTAATTTGGTTTCCGCAAATATCACTCAACAATAGAGCAAATGGTAGCCAAAATTACTAATAACTTCTAAGAGAGCAAATACTGTGCAGCTACTTTTCTAGACATTAAACAATCCTTTAATAAGGTCTGACATGTAGGACTCGTAAAATCAAACAAACCTTACCTACTGACTACTTCAAAATTTTACAATCATATCTAACCAATAAGTAGTTTATTATCCGATATGGCAGCACAATAACTAATCTATACCTCGTCAACTTTGGGGTCCCCAGACAGTGTGCTAGGCCTATTATTGTACCTCATATTTACAGCAGATCTTCCGTCAATAACAAACAACATGGTCGCTTACTCACATCCAACACGAAATCAATCTTGTCATCTCAACAACTGCAGTTACATCTTGACGTGATACAGCACTGGTACAATAAGTGACACATCAAAATAAACTAAAGAAAATTAGTGTACGTAACATACGCCTTAAGAAAAGGCCGATATCCTCCGTTGATGCTTAATAACAAATAAATACCTCAAGCAGCTAGCGCAAATTAACCTTAGTATTCATCTAGACAACAAACTTATTTGAAAACCCACATATGAACAAAGCGCAAGCAGTTGGGCCTAAAACTTCAAAGATTGTACTGGCTCATAGGGAAAAATCACAACTTTTTCTGGAAAGTAAGATACTCCTATACAAAACTATGATAAAACTCATATGGACCTATAGCATACAGCTATGTGGTACAGCCAGTACAGCCAACATTAGAATAATCCGACGATTCCAATCTAGGACAATTAGAGTCATAACAAATGCACCATGGTACATTCGTAACAAAACATTACCATCATCGAGAAAATAAAAAAATTTAGTGCGCGTTATAATGTTAGAATCCGTGATCATCCTAACATCCTAGTGGAGCGCATGATAGAAGATGACAATGAGGTGCAACCGCGATTAAAAAGGTTTAAACCACTCGACTTGTCACACATATTTGAACAATAGTGATAATAATTATTATACAAAGATTATACAAAGAGGCGGTGAAGATTTATAAATATAAAAATAATTTTAACGGACGACAGATTGAATCTACCTAGGTCAAGGGGCAAAAAACAGACTGCGATACGGCGAAAGGGCGAGTGACGTCAGAAAATGTAAAAATATTACCAGATTGACGTCAGCAGCTAGCCCAATCGCGTTATCTACCATCCTGGTGACGTCAACAACGGCCTCCCAACACCATACACGAATATAAAAACGAAAACGCACGGGACAGTCACTTAATTTTTAGAAGATTTTCTTCCGAAGATGTCCGCCGCAGTTGTGGACGACACGCCAAGAGTTTCTGAACCATACGATGCACCATAACACCGGCATTGAAAGCCTTCCATCTGTTTAAGAATTATGAAAATTATATGTTAATATAAGCATACGTTAATATTGATGTAGAACTGTTGATATTCGGGTTAAGTATTGATAAGAAATTAAAAAAAAAGACCTAGAAGATGATAATAGCTACAAGCGCTCAGGCAGAAGACTGCCTGGAACTGATGAACAGTTTGAGATCAAGTATTTACTTGTATGTATTAAAATGTAATAAAATAAAATTTAAAGCAAATAATTGTATAAAAACTGAAGACTTCATTTATAGTTATGGCTAAGCAATCAACACAAATTATAAGTATAGCTTATAACGCTTATTATATAGTTCGGTTAATTGAACAGATTATAATTTTTACTTTTATTGGTATGTTATAAAAGATTATGAATAATAATTTATGTTTTTATAGAAAACGCATTATTATGAGCACTTAGTTGTACTATTTTGCGATTATAATGACTAACAACTCATGATTTTCAATTTAATTGTTTTTCACAATGTTTTAGACAATAACTTTTACACATAATATTGCAATAATTGTTAATTATACTCTATTGCATTAGTAGATATTATTTAGGGAATTTTTAAAAAACCACCCTTAAATATTGTTACATTTATATTACTAGAAGAGGTAGATGAAATTTCTCATATGAAAACTTTAGTAGAGAGTAATATTTAGGAAATAGTCATATAAAAATGTATGCTGACGCAAATATGTTTTATATGCTTAATCGGTTAGAATGTTTAATGCTTGGTTTTGCATTAATTGTACCTTGACTGCGATGAAAGACGGTAAGATTTTTTATTCTTCTTTAGGCTTGGCAAACTTTTCATAAATTTTGGATGCTCTGTGCTTGGGAGAGCCCCATTCAGTTTTCTCCACGTTTATTAAGTAACCTATTAAGTGGTCTCAGATGGTATAAATTGCTATGGTATCACTTTCGAATATCATTCAATATATCTTTTTGTCTGTTATCATCCGAGCAATACGATCTGCTTGGGGTGCTTATGTGTGTACACATGGTTATCTGTTCAATCAAACTCACAGTTCACACCATATAGCTATTTTATATTTTATTGTCAAAATCTGGTATTCCGAATCAAGAGCAAGTTTTGACGAAGCGCTGTATCTAAATTATATTATCACAGTTTAACATAAAAATTTGTTTTTGTTTGATTGACAAGAGAAGTGTGGGTCCTTCGGGTCACCGATTTTGCTTACAATTTGTGAGAATATAGTATTGATATAAAAATACCAAATCAGTCAAGCGATCTCTCTATCCGTAACGCTACTCCTAGTCAAAATACTTTGTTCCTCCAAAATCTCAGCAAAATTGACGATCCAAAGGGTCGGTACTTTCCTTGTAAGACTTTCTATTACCGACAGAAGTCCAGTCCACGTCTAGTTCTTTGCCGACCGTCTGCTAAAGAATTTAAAATCATTACGTGTCTTTTACTTTTAAATATGAAGAGTACTCGCATAAGTGAAATTGAAATCTCTCGCGAAATATTACTTTAATCCGGAGGCATGCAGAATCTAGTATCGATTACGATGTTTGTAACTAGGATTTTCTTCTTTCCTTTCTTCTACTGAATCTTCGTGTACATCGAAGTGGATTACGTGATGGTCAGTGTTACATACGAGATGCATTCAAATTATAACACCCCCGAATTTTTTTCTTATAAACTAATCACACTAAAACTGCAAAACATGTGTCACTTTTCGACGTGATCTCCCTGGAACCGTACACATTTTTCACAGCGTTGACGCCAGGATTCCATGGTTACCGTGAACGCTTCTTTAAGGGTGTGTTTTGCACACTGAAAAATCGCTGATGCAATAGCGGCACGACTAGTGAATTTGCGACCACGGACAGTGTCTTTTATCGTTGGAAACAGGCAGAAGTCGCTAGGAGCCAGGTCAAGGAGCATGAGAAATCACGTCAAAGTTGTCAGCATTCGTGGCACCCACCTCGAGGACACTTTTCGCATTTTCAGATTTTCATGCAGGATTGTGTGCACAGATCCCACGGAAATGCTAACGTTGAAGGTGATGTGTTTCACGCTCATTCGGCGATCCTCCAAACAAATTTTTCCACTCGCTTGATCATGTCGTCAGACCGGCTGGTGCGAGGCCGAGAATGTCTTGGTTTGTTATCACACGACGCTCTGTCTTCATTGAACTGTCGCAACCGCAAACGCACATTAGACACATCTACAGCATCATCACCACATGTCTCACTCAAGTGGCAATGTCACACTACGCAAATGGAGAAAACGAATGATTACACGTTGTTCTTGTAATGAAAACGTTGCCATTTTAAGTATCAAAAACAGTCCTCACTTTCGCCGTTGCCGCTAGAGTCCTATGTGCGGTGTAGTGTTGCCATCTGTCACGCCTTTACAAAGAGTGCGCGAGTGATTTAAAATAAACCGCATGTTTCCAGTCACGGGAAAAAATTCGGAGATGTTAT
Source organism: Sinelater perroti (assembly GCA_036346155.1). NCBI lineage: Eukaryota > Metazoa > Arthropoda > Insecta > Coleoptera > Elateridae > Sinelater > Sinelater perroti. The sequence continues at coordinate 5,501,369 of JARFIY010000276.1, forward strand.
AACTTGAATGCATCTCGTATAATGGAATAGTATAAAAGAACAAATGGGTTAGGAGTGGTCGAGCTCACCTCTAGGCTACCAATACTAACAAAAAAATTGTTTAAGAGAAATTCTTTAACAACCATGAAAGTGAATCAATTTAAATAATGTAATATTATTAGCTGCTATAGATGCATAGCAGCTAATACCACTAAATTATGTAATGTAATAGGGAGGTGGAGAGGGAGAGAAAGAGCAAATAATGTATACAACGCTTTAAATATTAAAAATTATGACTTAACTATGTACCTAATTAATACTGTTTAATATTATTGTTTCATGATTATATAAATGTTAAGGTAATTGAATTTGAATCATAAAATATATTTTATCTCTAGAAATTTGATTGTTCGTTCAAATCGTAGGCAAATTAAGTGCTGGCATACACATGTAATTATTAGAATAGTAAATATTTTACTTAAATTGTGAATTATGCAATCAAATACATCTTATCATTATACGGCGCAGTGTACTTGTTTGCAATCACGCTTTACTTTCATTGTACGTTAAACAATAATATAATTTTGCAGCAGACAGCTTGTATTATTAAGTTAATTAAATTTGAGGCGAATGATAGACCAGCTTCGTTCTCTGTTCATTACATAATGTAAGCTGATATCAAACTATGCGAAACTATTTAGTGGTGTAAACTATTAGCACGTCCTCTGAAAAGTGTAAAAACATACGGCGCTTTAATATGCACCCCAAGAGTTTTAAAATAGTTACTAATAATTTTAAATTATGGAAATATTAACTATCTACATGGTAAAATAAAAGTGCAGGAGATAACATAAATTAGTGGCTTATACTAATCGGCGATCCAGAAGCAAGGGCAAATTTCGGGAATTAGAGAATTGTTAAGGATTCCTAATTGGGCGTCATAAATGAAATACCCAACATAGTTTCAGGGTTTCAGACTGCTACGGTTAGAGAAGAGTGAGATGAAGCAATAAATTGCGTTACCTCGGCATATAATTTTGCACCATTCCAGATGAACTGCAGAACATTTTGAGACTAGTATTTTATTAAGTATTTCGTTTCTATTGCAAAGTTTCTTATTATATTTAAAGAACGTACAAAAATAATATTTTAAAACAGCTAACAATATGAGGTTGTCCGAAAATTTCGTGTCTATTTTCACTAGTTGGAAAATGTCTGAATATATCATAGTTATAGATAACGACGATTTGTGTATTTTTAAAGGTGACATTTAAATTCATTTTAGAAAAAAATTCAATAAATTTATTTGTGTTATCAAGACAAGACAATGTGAATTTAGACACTCAATGCCTTTATTACCGGAAAGGCAAAAATACCACGGAAACAAGAAACGATATGTTTTTTTATGAAGATGAAAAAACTGTTTTAAAATGATTCGATAAGTTTAGAGCTTACAGCATCCACGATAAGCAAATCGAAATACTAATCTACAACAACTTGCGGTACATAACACGACATTTAGAAGAGACCTAAAAATGTCAAAAACCACTGTCCAGGAGCTTGGTTACATAAGTCGCTACGATGTTTAGGCTGTACGCAATTTGACCGGGAAAATTTAATGGATTGCATTTCCATCTGCACCGCGATGAATAAGCACAATGAAAATACGCTGTATTTGAAACAATTAGCTACGAGTGATAGGGAATCGATCATTTACAACAATGTTAATGGAATATGCAAAATGAACCACCTCCAAAGTTGGCCAAAGAAAGTCATGCTTTGTATCTGGTGGGAATGGAAAGAAATTCTGTATTATGAACTTCTACCAAACGACCAGTCGGTAAATTCAAATAAGTACTTTTCGCAACTGGGCAAATTAAAAATAGTAATTCAGAAAAAATATCCAATATCCGCGTCTTGTCCTTCAAAAATTTCATTTGTTTAGAACTTTGCAAAATTTTCTTAATACTAAAAAGTTTAATTTTCTGGAATTTATAAAAAACCACCTTAAGAATTTTTTCACCCAGAAACATAAGCAGTTCTGGAAGGATAAAATTTTCAACTTGGTTGTTGAACAAAATAGTGAGTACACATTTGAATAAATAAACATCGACACAAGAATTTTGCCTTTGAATTTTGCTTAACTACCGGCACGAACTTTCCGGATAACCCAATATAATATGATAATGTTGTATATGAGTAATCTACATATAATTTTAAAAGGAAATTTTCAAAATTTTGATACTAGCGTTAGAGCGTGTGGATAATGCACAAATGTTTATTAACGCAGATGTCACAGCATAGGTTTTTAATTTGTGAGTTTGTTGAAAACTGCTGTGCAGTGTGCATTTTGCCGTTATTCAGCATTGAATTTGTGATTGGAATGATCAATTTGAGCAAACTGGCTATCTATGTAAAGTGAGAAAGAAATTTAGAATATCGCAATCGATTATATGATGTGTATTGAGGCGTTGTTTATTGTCCACATCATACCGTCTATAATTTTGTGGTAAAAACATGAAAGCAAACCATAACCCTTTCCTGCTACGTTTAATTTTTAGTGACAGCGGCGTTAGAGCTAACAAGGATCTATATATTTTTATGTCTAAAATCGAGCGAATCGATAGTTAAAACCTCAATAGGGAACTATTATAGAGTATCGGCTGCCGCCAGTAGCTCAGTGGTTAAGATATTCGTTCATCTTACCTCGAGCCAGTGCAGGCGAGTTTGAGTCTCGCTCAACCCATGGGTGTATGTAATTGTCCTGTTATTATTAAGTCCATGTTAGTAGACACAATAATCCATTGAGCATTCCATACCCAGCGGGTGCAAAAGTTTTTAAAAAGGCGAACATTACTGACCTCCCTCTGTTGTAACACACAAAACCTCACAAAACCTTTTTTCTCCCATTCCACACTTTTGATTCTCCACTTAACTCCTCCCGTCAGTGAGGCACGTGATGTAATGGTAAGGTGCAGAACTAACAATATTTTTATTCTGGTTCGAGCCCTTTTGGGTGCAGAAAGTTTTGCCTCACTTTCGAGGAGTGAATTTACATGTTTGAACAGGAAAGGCCTTTCCTGTACGCGCTACATCAGCTGTTAGATTCTTCATAATATCAATTGATTGATTGGTTTTTCGTTTTTCTCACGATTGTTGCTTTGAATGTAATAGATATTGCAGAATGCGACTGACAATGAAGGCTGTCACAGCTTCATCGGCGCTGAAGTACACAAATTAACCCAGTTCATCCAACGCCGCTGATAATGACTGACTGTGATGAGAGCAAACTGCTACATCGACTAATCTATGTCATCAAGTGCCACGTCAAAGGTACTGATCAAGTGAAGGGAAGGAATGAGAGGAAAAAGTGTATAGAACGGTTGCTAGAACATGAAGTCGTAAAAATCGACATTTTTGAAAACTTGTGCAGGAATATAGTCTATTGTGGTATTGACAAAAAAGTCCTGAACACCTTTATCCATGAATTTACGAAAAAATTAATATTTTTCCTTGTAAGTAGGAACGTAAACGGAAAGTAATACACGGTATGCATATGGGAACTACAAAATCTCGATGCATCGAAACATGAGAGAACAACAAATAATTATAGTCTCTCTTTATTGATTAACACTTGTTTACTAGGGTAACATATCTGCAATGTTACAAAAGTGGATTCCATTTTTACTTTCTGATAGAGTGGTACGTATTCTATTACTATTAGAATTTTAATGTTTTTTGAATGAATTTATATCATTTTTATGTATAGAATGAAAACCGGAGGCTTGAGTTTTGGCCTCTGATCTCGCATTTGATAACTTTTTTTTGAGCGTCCGTAAAATATGCTGTTTACGTAACATATTTACTTTTTTGTATGTAAATGAATTTTTTCTATCGTCTAGATGTTGCTAGTGATGTAGGATAGGGACTCATTGAATATTCCTATACTTTAATGTTTTTCTTTAATTTCAATTGCAAATTTGCAAGCTACCTACTTCACAGACTAATAAGAAAATGTGTTATACGCTAAACAGCTTGCGTGGGATCTCATCCATTGATCGTGCACCCGAATTTATTCAATCAAGTCTTCGAGCCATTAACTTTTTGATCTTTTATTTTCTAAGGGTTGGTTAGGTAGGTATTCCAGCTATTAGCTGGTTGGAATGCCGTATATTGTGGTATCTGTATTTGTTGGTTTGTAATTTGATAACATTTTGTACATACAAGGTCTGTCCGGAAAGTAATGCGCCTTATTTTTTTGCTGCCGTGACTATACGTCGCACAGCGTTACCGCTTGCACGGAAGAGTAGGGGGGAGTCTTGGAAACACAGCGCGACCCGCGACAGTCAGCTCCGAGCTCCTGGAGCGTCACAGTGCCTGTTTCAGTAAACCCTTGTGTGAGTGCTCTGTCGAAATTAAGATGGAACAAACTTTCGAGCAGCGATACGCGACAAGGTTTTGTTTCAAACTTGAGAAGACGCCGTCGGAGACTTTTGAGTTGTTTCAGAAGGCTTTTGATGAGGACTGCATGTCATATTCACAGTGCAAAAGGTGGCATAAAATGTTCAATGAGGGTCGTGAGGAGGTTGCAGACGAACAACGATCAGGTCGTCCCTTAACGTCGCAAGATAAAAGTTCGGTTGACAAAGTGCGCGAATTGTTGAACTCTGGCCGAAAAATGAGTGTCCGCCTAATGTCAGAAATACTTGACATTCCGACAACAATGTGCACAAGATTGTGACAAAAAACTTTCAAATGCATCAAACTTGTCCCGAGAGTGCTCACCGATGACTAAAAGAACAATCTCAACGCTCCCCCAGCCGCCCTGCAGTCCTGATGTGGCCCCGCCCGAATTCTTTTTGTTCCCGAACATTAAAAAATCCCTCAAAGGACAGCATTTGGGGACCCGGGAGAACATCAAGGCGGCTACAACGAGGTTATTAAAGGACATCCCAGTGAAGGACTTCCAGGACGCTTATAAAGCATGGAAATCTCGTTGGAACAAGTGTGTTGAAGCAGGAGGGATGTGTTTCGAAGAATATTAAGTAATTGTACGGATAGGTTCAATAAATTTCTTAAAACAAAAATGGGCGCATTACTTTTCGGACAGACTTTGTATGTACTTTCAGATCATCATGTATTGTGAAATTCGATACATACTAAGGAGAGTTCGTTATTGTACGGAAAATTTTTGATTGTACCATCTGCAATATTGTTGTGTTGGACGGTTTACTGCAACCCGATAGCTCCACTCTATATGTTCATATGGGCTTCAGTATGGTTTTGTGTATTCTTAGTTTGCTTTCTAAATTGAGTTAGGCCTTTCTACTAATCAGTCAGTACATTTGTGTAACCTTAAGTTTATTTGTTGTTTTTTGGCTTTGATATGTGCTTTAAATGTTAATTTTTTATCTAGGTGGGGTCATAACTATTTCACTTCTTTTTTTATTGGTATAGGTGTATTATTTATAATTATTTGTGGGAAAGAACTATGCTTTGTAGTGAATGTAATTTGAGCAGATTTATCAGTATTAACTGCAACTCTCTAAACTTTTAACCATTCCTGCAATTTATCTAGGTGGCTTTGTAGATTTTTCGATGCTTTAGCTGGACCCAAGTCAGCTGGTAGGATTGCTGTATCAATGTAGTTGCCATAGTTTGCTTTGTGATTGGTGTGTCTGCTGTGTAGATTAGATATAAGTATGGTTCTAATATGTTGGCCTGCGGTACTCCGGATTGTATTAAGTGGTAGTTAGACAGCTTGTATAAGAGTCCGTCAAGCCATACTTTAACAAAGGCTTGCTGGATGTCTAGAGAAACTGTTATACGCTTTTTCTTTTCTTCTAAATCTTTCTTGATTTTATTAACTAATCTGTAGCATTGTTGTACTCTATGAAGTGCTTTTCTCTGAAGCCAATTTGATAATCATGGTATTAGATGTATCTTTAATTTTAAAGAGTAGCCTTTCAAAATATTTCTGCCATTATAGGTAAAAAAATTATCAGTCTGTAGGATGATACTTCAGTTGGTGACTTTTTTGATACGGGATCATAATAATTTGAGCAAATTTCCACTGTATTGGGAAGCAACACAGTCATAGAATGGTATTGTAAATTGTTGTTTAGAGGACAATCGTTTTCCTGTGGAAGTGTTTTAGAATTTTTTCCACTATTAAATTCTATCTAGGGCCTTACAAGAGTTACTGATTCTTTTTGTGAAGGATTTCCTTCGCTGAGAATAGTTTTACTGACAGAGACAATTGACATGGAGCATCAAGATTAGTTTGCATTTCACTGTCATCTGCTTCCGATGGAAGTAGAGTAAATACATTAGCAAGATGTTTTGCGGAAACTTTGGCTTTTTCTTCTTATAGGCGACACCGGTATTGTCGCACTTTTGAATTTATCTGTCGCCTTTCATAATAATTGTTATAAATAATCCGAAGCTTATTCAATATCGTTTTATCTTTAGGATGTCTCGTTTTTTGCCATTTGCTGAAGCTTTTACGTTTTTCTTAAACAAGCTTTTTGTGTGTAATGATATATTGTGTTGTTCCGGTAGAATTTTGCTTGTTTTTGGAGTTGATTGCCATGGCGCTACCTGCAGTAGTTTGGTAAAATACTGTATTACTTTCTTAATTTTCTGAGATTCCTTTATACGGAACCATAACTTGATTTTGCATTAATAACTGCTCAAATAATTTTCACTTGATTTGTTTAGAGTAAGGGTGCAACGGTGGACGTCTCTAGATAACTTCAGTACGTTGTTACAATAGCATTATGATTAGAGTTTAGATCAATGTTTGACTATGTTACTGTATACATTGGATATTTTATTATGGTTCGTAGGTTCTCCAGTTGACAAAAAGATTATGTTGTTGCATTCCAGTCACCAGCGACTAGAAAGTTTAGCCCAAGAGTAAGGAAGAATTGTTAGTATTTATTAGTCAACATTTGGTGCTTTAGTAGACTATACATTGCTGCGATGCATATAATCTAGAGACATGTATTTTTATTACCGTATTTTTGTATTTTATCTGTGATGTAGACTTCAGAGGATAGAGTTTCAAAACATTGCGTATAATCACAGTAAATCCTGCATGACATCCGTCAGAATGATTGGCATAATATGTGTTATAGTTTGGTATCTTGACGACTGTTCTGTCGGTTGCATGACTTTCTGATATTAAGATAATTTTATGTATGCGATGTAATAGCCCATTTGCAGTCCAGGACCACTCTCAATAAATGGAATCCTTTAAGATAGAATAACTGAAAATTTATCTAAAGAAAACATCAATTATACTCTAAATTTCAATTCTATGTTTGGTAAGACAAGATGATGAGGAATATTTAGGCCACTGTAGTTGCGACGTAAGAAGTCGAAGACTTGTGACTTCAATTTCCAAACCGTTCAAAATTATACGACATGAACTAGTTTTTTAAGAAAAAAAATACAATAAATGTGGATCAAAATTAAAAAAGAATTTGATTATTTTCTATTAAGTGACAAATACACTAACAATAAATTTCTAAAGAACAAAAGAAAAATGAAAAAAAATTTCGAAAACTTAAAAAAACCAACATCAACACCTAGTTATTAAAAAAATCAAATTAAAATCAAAAACTAAAGTACAGATTATAAAAATCTGGTGTGAACATCACACGACATTCCTTATCTTATTATTTGGGTAATTCTGGCAAAAATCCTGGGCTTCTATTTTTTTTCGAGTTCCTATTTTACCAACTTTTACTTTAAATTCATGTTTATGTCGTAATAACAAATTATTTTTATTCTCATGAATTTTTTGTATCTTCAACCGTTTAGATTCGCGACCGCTTTGCGACCGATTTTGGTACCTTGCGACCAAACGGCTCGGCCGATTTTTACCAAAAGTTTCGCATTGCGTCGCTTACCTACAAGTAACTTGCTCACTCAGTAGTAAAGATTGAACCACCTCGTCCTACCCGACAAATCCCACAGTGCGCCAGATGTCAGCGTTTTGGCCATACCAAGAACTTCTGCAATCGAAGTCCAAGGTGTGTTAAGTGCACCGGAAGTCACGCGACTTCTCAATGCCTACGTAAAGACAAAAAGAATGAGGTACACTGTATCAACTACAACGAAAATCACCCCGCCAACTATAGGGGTTACACAGTCTATAAGGAATTGCAACAAAAAATGTACCCTCCATTACGAAGGAAGCAACTCTCCAGACGCACTCAATCGGTGTGAAGTAACCTACCACTGATCCCTCCAAACCAACTCCAACCTCAACAACCTTCACCAACTACTTCATCAGATGACATAAATGAAATGAAAAAAATGATGAACAGCCTTCTGGAACAGATTACACGTCTGACGGAACAAATGGGAACAATGCTTAACCTATTAACCGCTCTCGTCGTTAAACCCAACAATGGCTCATCACATTAGAATTGCACAATGGAATACCAATGGACTGTTATAACATAAAGAGGAACTAACTTCTTTCCTTACAAATCAACAAATAGATGTCATGCTGATTTCAGAAGCGCACTTCACTGACAGAAGCTTCCTCAAAATCCCTGGATTTGCAGTCTACTCAACCAAACACCCTGACGGTGGGGCTCAAGCTGGCACAGCGATGATAATTAAAATCACTATTAAACATCATGAACTCTCCGAATATAAGCTAGAGCATCTCCAAGCAACAGCAGTAGTCATAGAAGATTGGACAGGACCAATAACAATATCTGCGGTATACTGTCCTCCACGCCACAACAACAAACAACTTCAATATAAACATTATCTACTTACCCTGGGCAACAGATTTATCACATGCGGAGATTTTAATGCCAAGCATGAACAATGGGGTTCTCGAATAACTTTCACCAAAGGCAGAGAACTGCTAAAAGCAATTACTAGCGTTAGAGCACATTATCTCTTCATTGGTGAGCCTACTTACTGGCCAAGAGACCTGACGAAACTCCCTGATCTCCTAGACTTTGCTATAGTTAAAGGAATTCCCCTTAACCATATAACCATTCAGTCCTGCCTAGACTTATCTGCTGATCACTCACCCATCATATTAACATTTGGAACGCATATGTTAATTAATCAAAGTAATCCCACCTTGTGCAGTAAACACGGACTAGGACTTGTTCAGAGAGCAAATTGAGCACACTCTTCAAACGGATATTCCATTAAAAACATAAAACGACTTGATCATAGCAATAGAGCACTTTACTGCAATTATTCAGCAAACTTCTTGGGAAGCCACTCCAAAAAAAAACTCCAAAGCATCTCTACCACTGACTGCCCCCTATTGGTCAAACAGAAAATCGCCGAAAAGCGCAAACTCCGGAAAAAGTGGCAAATAACTAGACATCCTGCAGACAAACGGAGATTTAACCAAGCCGCAGCTGACCTTAAAAGAACTCTGTCTGACATAAAGAATCAGGGTATTTAAAACTATTTGAAGTCCTTAACACCGACGGAAGCAACTGATTACTCTCTCTGGAGAGCAACCCGAAAGCTCAAACGACCAATCCAACATAAACCACCCAATCGTCTTGAGAACGGAACTTGGGCTAGAACTGACAATGAAAAGGCTCTCTCCTTTGCAATACACCTACGGGGGTATTTCAACCCTTCCCGCCAAAAATCACACAAGCTGAGGAAAATATAATTCAACAATCCCTGGAGGCACCACTCCAGATGTGTCTTCTACTAATAAAATCTACAATAGCCGAAATAAAATCCCAAATTCTGACCAACCTTAACTCCCGAAAGGCTCTCAGGTATGACCTAATAATGGGGAAAATTCTAAAGGAGCTCCCTGAGCACAGTTTTAGGTATATCACCTACTTATTTAACACGATGTTAAGACTGTGTTTTGTCCCTCCGCAATGGAAAGTTGCTACAATCATTGTCATTCCCAAACCTGGAAAACCTAAAGAACAATTAACGTCTTACAGACCAATAAGTCTGCTACCAGTCCTATCCAAGGTTTTTGAAAAACTCTTCCTAACTCGACTCACACCTATAATACAGGATAATAACCTACTCCCTGATCATCAGTTTGGATTTCGGCAACAACACGCCACTGTCGAACAAGTACATCGAGTAGTAGAGAAGATCACCAAAGACTTTGAGGCAAAAAGGTACTGCTCAGCTGTATTTTTAGATGTAAAGCAAGCGTTCGATAAGGTTTGGCATGATGGCCTGCTATTTAAGATCAAACCTTTGCTCCCTCGGGATTGCTTTCTACTTATTAAATCCTACCTCGCTGACAGACACTTTCTGGTCAAACATGGAATATACAACAACTTTATTTTGCATCATCTCAGGAGTCCCTCAGGGTAGCGTGCTGGGGCCGGTCCTCTACCTGTTATTTACTGCCGAACTGCCAACTTCCAGAAAAATCCTGACAGCTACATATGCAGACGATACTGCAGTGCTTGCATCTGATTTCGACTCTCTATTGGCAACCAAAAATCTGGAATCTCACCTAAATAATCTGCAACAGTGGTTTACAAAGTGGCGCATTAAGGTCAATGAGACAAAGTCTGTCCACATAACCTTTACAACAAGACGAGGCACCTGCCCACCCGTCACGCTAAACAATCATCACCTCCCACAATCTGAAAGTGTCAAATACTTAAGACTTCACCTTGATAGGTTGCTGACATGAAAAACTCACATCATCATCAAGCCTTCAGTTTCAAAAAATGTACTGGCTACTAGGACGAAACTCGCAACTGTCTCTGAATAGCAAAATCCTCCTTTAAACAACTATACTTAAACCGATCTGGACATACGGTATTCAGATCTGGGGAACAGCTAGTCATTCCAACATCTAAATTCTGAGACGCTTTCAAGCCAAGACGTTGCGTAACCTCGTGGACGCACCATGGTATGTATCCAACGAGATTATACGTCGTGACCTAGGAATTCCTTCAGTAAATGAAGAAATCCAGCGTCACACGGTACGCTACTGTGACAGGCTTCATGTCCACCCAAAAGCCCTTGTCGAGGGCATTCTCGATGTTGCCGAAGATGAGCCACGACTTAAACGGATTAAAACTCTGGATCTTCCAAACCGCTTCGAGTGAATGATAGTGTGAACGCATAGTGATTTAGCTGCAAGACTGACTACCACTTAAGGAATTTGTTATTGAACTCTTTCCTTCACGATAGTTACAGTCACATAATTTACTAAATGTCAAATTCTGACAGATTGTAAAGTTCCTCAATAAAGTCAAAAAAATTCACAAAAGTTTTTATATTTTTTCCTAAGAAAAAAATGTATTAAAATAAAATGTCCAGCAATAAGTCGTATTAAAAATGAATTACAAATTGGGAACTTTCAAGTTTTTAAATTAATGTAGAAAAAATATTAAAAAACTTTACATTAGAGAATTCAAGTTAATTACACTAATTTTTAAACCAATTCTACACTTACCCGATGGAAATTGACCCAAATCGCTCCACAAAATCAAATAAACTATCTATCAGCGTTATAAAAGCTTAAGATTGTTATTAATTTTATTAAAGGTATATGAACTACTTTTTTTGAGTAATATAAACTTCTTATTACCAACATTAAATACAAGCTGCAAACTTTAATATTTTGTTAGGCAGTTTTACTGACAAGACTTGAGCTTTTGTGGTAAGATATGGCTGATAAATACTATATATAAAAACAAATATCGTTTTCCTTATGCATACTAGGTTTTAATTAAGTCTTACCTGACTAACAAAAACTTTTTAGAAAATACCGTTTTTAATAGAAATTCTAGGTAATTCATAGAGGCTATTAAAATAAAGATGAGCCACTCACCCTTTAATTTTGTGATTATTTTGTTATTTGATTAATTAGAAAGTTAATCTTGTGACAATTTTAAGAACGAATGAAGAAATATACCTTGAATTGGTAAATAAGCAAGATATGACGTAAATAAAAATATCTAGACTCAACGCTGCAATTAAATAACGTGTCAATATAAAATGTCCACTTTTGCATTGATCTTTGTACTTGCAAAAGCCATAGATAGATAGATTACCTATAATTTGTTAGCTGCCCCTTCTGCGTGAGTTTTCTTTGTTAGCTTGCTAACTATGATACATTCACTTGGGGACTTTTCTCGTTGTTCTCCAAGTATTTGCATAGTCAAATGTCCTAAACAGTGCCAGATCATCAACCTACTGAAGTCATTTTTATGTGCTTCTCTGCATTAATTTCTGTTCTCAATCTGGCAAAATTAACTTTTGATGTTGCCACAGTTGCTGTGTTGCCGGATAAAGCTACAGCGAATTTACAGTACCTCTGTATGTATGTAAATTAAGTTATTACACAGGAAAGCATGGTCGATATATTTTGAAGGTTCATTTAGATACACCATAATTTAAAATCTCTAACTAAACAAAGAGAGGTGGATAAACAGTCCGTTATATTACAATATATTATACGAAGACTATTTTAATAATTTCACTCTTTGCCAACTCTTTGTGTTTTATTTTACTGTTGAGAGAATTTGCTGAGTAAAATGACTAAAGCAAAAACCGAACCTATCCTATGTAATTAGTTTATGGTTCCTGACTTGTATATTGTCCACTAAAAACACGAACGTTTGCAGGCGACTGGCCCTTGGGGTGTCTTGAAGGTCACATTCCCACCACCGAGCATGCGAGGTGCAAGCGCGTTCCTACGTACAGTCACGTCTGGAAAAAATTGTTCCCGATACTTTTTATACAAACCTTGTATAACATTATTATTTTTTTTTATCGGAACCTATTCCGAAATGCCTACGAAATATGCGTGACAACCATTTGCAAAATAACTCTCTAAGACAAACGAATTTGAGTGCTGTTTGCCAATACATTGCGTGTAGCGGTCAATTCAAGAAATTTTCCTGGACTCTGTACAACTATGAGTTTTAGCAGCTTGTTACTTTAAAGTTGATAATTGGTAGTCAAATGTTAGAATAACAATAACTGCGGATTTATAAGGAAACTGTTTTTAAATTTAAGTAATTACAAAAGTTTTTTTTTTTTTTTAAAAAACACCCATTGAGTGAATTTATTATATAGCAATCTAGTAGATACATACTAATGAGCTATTTGTTTTTAACTTAATTTACTACGGTTTACAATTGCAAAGTACTTATCCTACGACAATCACTTTGGTTTTGACATTTATTGGGCACTATTTTTTATTGCGCACTGGATTATAATTATTGGCTCACTGCACTAAGTCAAGTGGTTTCACTCTTTTTAATCTTCTAGTTAAGTCAACATTATTATCAAGGAGCTGGAGAACCTCAATATTGATGTGCTGATGTAGACGTTGTTCATGTCTTTCGGCATACCTTCTGATAGCGTTGTCAACGGTTTCCACATCCAGGTCCTTATGGAGATTGTCATTGCAATGTACCAGGGGCATTAACGATACCCGCAGCACCTTATTTTGGAACCTCTGTATGATACTTCGATAACTTTGACTGGTACAACCCCATAGCTGAATACTATAAGTCCACACTGGTTCCAGGACTTGTTGATAAAGCAAAAGCTTATTATATACTGTCAGGGCTGAATGTCTACGCAATAACCAGTACAGTTTTCTGTACTTCAGCTTGAGTTCTTCACATTTTTTCTTAACATGTGGTTTCCATCTAAGTTTTGCGTCAAGGGTCATGCCCAGATATTTAGCTGTATTCTCATACGGTACTACTTGCTGGTTGATATATATTGGATTGTGCTCGATTCTTTTATTAGTGAAATCAATATGCACCGATTTGCTTTCATTTAATTTAATTCGCCATTTTGCTGTCCAGCTTTGTATTTCGGCAATAGCTGTTTGTAATTTTCAGTTGATTCTATATTGTTGTCCCCAGTAGCTAGAATTGCAGTATCATCTGCGAATGTGGCAACAACATTTTCATTGAATGTAGGCAAATCCCAAGTGTATAGAAGATAGAGGAGTGGCCCCAGTACACTTCCCTGCGGCACACCTGCTTGGATTTTCCTCAACTCTGAATAAGTATCTTCTTGTTTGACTCTGAAATAACGTTCAGATATGTAGGATTCTAAAATTTTTGAATATTGCACAGGGAGAAGCATTTTGAGCTTATGAATTAGGCCCTCGTGCCAAACCTTATCGAATGCCTGTGCAACATCCAAAAATATCGCCGAGCATACTTTCTTTTCTTCTAATGCTTTTCAATCACATCTGTGATTCTGTGCACCTGATCAATCGTGCAGTGCTGGTTCCGGAAGCCAAATTGATGATCCGGGATAAGATGTTTTCTTCGATGATTGGTTTTAGTCTCTTGAGTAGAATTTTTAAACAATTTAGACATAATTGGTAAAAGCGATATTGGCCTGTATGATGCTGCTTCATGAGGTGGCTTTCCTGGTTTAGCAATCATGATTACTTCGGCTACTTTCCACAGCTGTGGTACATACTGTAGTCGGAATGAAGCATTGATCAAGTTGGTGATTTTAGTTAATGCCTTTTTCGGAAGTTCTTTAAAATTTGACCAGTAATTAGATCGAAGCCAGGGCTTTTTCTGATTGATATTAGTTTTTATTTCTTGTTTAATTTCAATTACAGTGACAGGTGGAATTTTATTTTTCTTTCTTGCTTGATGTCATAGGGCGGTGGTGTTTTGTCATCGTCAGTTAAATTGGGTTGAAATATCTTTTCGAGATTGTCGGCAAATCTTGCAGCTTTTTGTTCATTACTTCTGGCCCAGCTCCCGTCCTCATTTTTGATCGGAGGTATTTGCATAATAGGTCTTTTAGATTCTTAGTGGTTTTCCATAAAGAATATTCAGTACTAGAATCATTAGTAAGGCCACGCAGATGTTCACTGATGGTATCATTTTTAACTGCTTAATTTCATTTCTTAGCTGAGATGTAAGATTATTCAATCTAGTTTTATCTTGCTGAGCTCTGGTCTGATGCCATCTCTTCCTCGCTTTCCTTTTTTCTGATATTAGTTCCAAAATTTCTTTAGGATAGTTATGACCTTTCAGTCTTCTTTTGATTTCTGGGGTGTTTTGCCACGCAGAGTACTGAATTTCTTTAACCAGCTTTTCCACCTCAAAGTCTAGCTGTTCTTCTGTTTGTAGTGGGACTGCCAGATTAATTCTTTCTTCTAATGTTGCTCTAAAACTTTCCCAGTCAGTCTTTTGTTAGCTAGTCCAGGATTGTTTGACTTTGAGATAATATGTTCGCTTAGCGTCAGTACAATCGATGAGTGATCCGAGCTCAATTCAAAGTTATCTTCTATTTGCATGTAATTGCTTGATATATTTTTGATGATATAGAAATCTAGCAGATCTGGAACCTTTTCTGGATCTGTTGGCCAGTATGTAGGTTTGCCTGTTGAGATAGTTTCACATCCATATGCTTGAACAGATTTTAGCAGTTCTCTTCCTCTAGTTGTAATCAGCCTCGATCCCCAGTGCGTGTGTTTTGCGTTGTAGTCACCGCCTATGATAAATCGATTTCCTATGGTTTTGAATAATTGTTCATATCTTTCAAATTTGATTTTGTGTTTTGGAGGGCTATATAAACTGACTACAGTGATACCGATATTCTTAGTTGTAACACTCACCGCTGTGGCCTGGATGTCCTCTGCTTCAAATTTAATTTCTTCAAAGTGTTGTATATTTTCTTTGATTATTACCGCACTTCCACCTTTGGCTTCGTTTCCTGGATGATTTGTGCAGTACACTTTATAACCTCTAAATTTAATAAATGATTGTTTGGTAAAGTGCGTTTCTGATATCAGACACACATCTATCTTATTTATATCAATTATAAAATTATATAAATTACAAAAGTGGCTGTTAGAAAATGACTAACTGCAAGTACAGCACATGTTAAGGTTATTATAACTAGACTAATGCAAATATTAATTGTATATTAAATGGCAGAACTACTTGTGTTAGGTTACAATCCTTCAGAACAATTTCAAACTGAGTGTTGTTCTCGAGGCGTGTTTGAAATCGAAAATAGGAATTTAAACAATAATAATATTAGACATTATATAAACATCTAATGTACAAATTAACATAGTAATTTGAAGATAAGATGCTGAAATACAAAATATTTTTATATAGCGAGAGTTATTTGTATTTTAGAATTTCGTAAATGCGACAGAGCGTAATAAAACACTTTTATTCAATGAATGTGGTGATAGAAGAACTTAAACAATCTGGAACGTATACGGTGCATTGTATTGAAATGTAATAAAAGGCTCGAAAACTAACAAAACAGAAATAGAAAAGTTTCTTTTACGTTTGTATGGAGCTGACTATACGAGTGGCTTAAATATCAATTACGTAAGTTTATGAGGCCTGAACATCCTGGACTTTGGCTTTCTGCAGGACGTAATCGGATATCCTGAAGAAAACTTTAGCAAAAAAGGCATTCAATGGAACAATGTTATTGAGGAAAACAAATATTTGCTATTTATCAACAGCGCTGAAGTTCTACTGCAGTTCGTGGGGAATTGGATTAAAAGTTGAAGTCTTGAACTCGACTTTTTGTCGTCCGAAAGTTATATCAATCATCAGAATGTCTGCTTTTTATGGCTAAGTTGTCTTGTGTGCGGGTCAAATTACGAAAAGTGCTTCAGAGTCTGCTCGTAAACCACTAACCGAATGTCGGCAATCTGTCAGCTTCATTCCCTTGCCCACCGTCGAATTCGTTAGCGCGGGCTAACAACTCAGTCCTTTAACAGTATTCCCGCAAAATTAAATTTGGGACATCCCGAAAGGCTTCTTAAGATCTTAATTTCGGAGATTTGGTAAAATATGATTGGAAAGGGGCCGCCTCCGAAGTTCTATGCAATTCTGCAGCCGCAAACTTTTTTAATGGAATAATACCGCGGCTTTATCTAATTAAGGAAAGTCATTGTGATTGCCCGCAACTGTACGCGAAATCTATTTCACAGCTTCGCTTTCAAAAAGGCGCCGCACAAGATGTACCTGAAGCTGCAATATCGTGATGTGAACTCGCACCTGCCCAATGCGACCTTATCTCTCTATACCCGAGTCAGACTCGGCAATAGCTACCAACAGTAATCTACTGCTTAGAAGCCCCGCGGAAATAGAATTTGTAGAACTTCTTTCAAATCCCAGATAATATTACGAACTACAGCCGGCTCAGCATTCGTATCGACTAGTCTCGCGAATTTAGCATAACGGCAAGACTTTTCGGGGATGCTGTAATTGAGTTTATATAATATATACACATGAAATAGTTTTCTTAATTACAAATCTTGTATTTATTATATTAAGAATTATTTCAGCTATTGTAATAAAATGATGATTGGCAGCGTCATTATAACAACATGCTCGCTCGTTTATCTGAAAAGTAACTGTAGTTCTAGAGCGTATTAAAGGTCATAATGTGATAGCTAAAGTCTTGAATACATGTAAAATGCATATTTTTGTATGCATGCATGTTTTGATCGCTTTTTTATAAATGCATATGCAAAATATTATTTTGCATATTTAAGGACACTCGTGTTCATTACATTAGTTGATTCTATTTACAAAAAATAGTTAAAACCCCTGTTTTCGATTCTTAAATTTCAGTGATGTCTTAATCAGTTTTATTTCCAGTAAATACTTATAAGGCTGCCAGCGTGGTCCCGTGGTTGAGGGACGGGCTGCGATGCTGATGGACCCGGGTTCAATTCCCGGTGCTCTTTGATGCCTGGCGGGTGGCCTACTCAGTCATTAAAAGTAATTGAGTACCTGCGTTCATTCGAACAAGGAGTAATAATGGCGGTCGTCTAAGATGCGGTGCTTCCCACATCGCCCCGCATCAGAGATGGTGCGCGACGACCGGGCAGAGAGAACGAACGTATGAGAGCCTTAACCCTCTCAGTTCGCAGACCGTGCTCCCACGCGGGGCGTAAGGCCTTACCATTATTATTATTATTATTAAATAGTTATAAGAGGTAGTTGAAATACCTTTATAACAGTTTTAAAAAAAGTTTTAAAAAATATAGAAACTATATAACAGCTTTTATACCTATTGTGTTTGTTAGAATATATTTAGCAGCCCAAGTGATAGTTAGATTTTATTTGACTTTGAACAGTTTATGAACTACATTCCTATGATTTAAGGTGCTTATTTAATTTTGTAAAAACATTAGTTGTTTCAAAATACCCAAACGAGTACCCACAAGAAGTACTTTATTAAAAAAATTATTGACCTTTCCTATATTTTTTGTACAGTTTGTGGTAAATATTAAGTTTTTTATTGTTACTTGATGCTAAAATTATTTTTTTATGTTTATTTCTGTTTACACACAATTAGTAAATCCAGGGTCAGATAATTAATTATAACAGGATGTAACTAAAGACATGGAGAGGTATTTCAGCGGTTACCCTTTTGTTGTGACTTGCTGATACTCCGAGGTTTTAAGTTACAATCGAAACAGACACTAAAATCTGCAGGGTAAATCTAGTCGTTTAAATCGTTTTAGTGTATGAGTTTGTTCAATATTATCAAGCAGGTTGATTGCATAGGGATTTGGATGGTTGGATAGTCTGTCTAAATATTTGGAACTGAAAATACTTATTTTATCGCGCACTGAGTTTACTTCTATATCACTTAAGATATCAGCATTTCTAATGAAGTAGGGCGCATCACATATAACGCGTAGTACTTTATTTGGAAATATTTCTAAGGATTGCATCGAAGAGGTGGCGGCAGTGCCCCAAAACTGAAGACCGTAAGACCATATGGGTTTAAACGCATTTTTGTAAACTTTGTTTGTAATCGATAGTTTGGACTGACGGCCTAACAGGCAGTAGTGCTTACGGAATTTGAGCCTCAACTGTTTCCGTTTATTCCATATGCGACTCCTCTACGTCAACCCTTTATCTAGGTATAATCCTAGGTATTTCACTTTTTAAACCTGCCCAAGTGGAGCATTATTAATAGTAACTGGTAGAGTAATCCCTCTGCATTTTGTGAAGGTGATATGCACGGATTTCGCGTAATTGATTTTAACTTTTCATTTTTATGTCTATTTTTCTATTTCGTATAAGTTCCGTTGGGAGATCATGGCTACAATTATTGGGTCATTATGTTTTACTAAGATTGCTTTGTCGTCGACAAAAGTAGCAGTAGTGAAATAGTTATTTCTCAGAAAATCGGCTGTGAACAGCAAGTAAAGCATTGGGCCTAATATATTTCATTGCGGCACACCAGATTTCATTGAATCCATATTTGCCTTGAAAGAATCATTCTGATAAAAGAAATTTCAAAATAACAAAGTAACTGCGGGGAAGCTTAAATAAGAGCCCATCGTGCAATACTTTATCGGAAGCCTGGCTGTCGTCTAAGAAGGTAGCAGTGCAATATTGCTTATCTTCAAATGCATGGTTGATGACATCGGCAATCCTGTGAACTTGCTCTATCGTTGAGTGTTCCTTACGAAAACCAAATTGGTGATCCGGACCTATAGGAGGAAGTAGCATTTCTGGTTTACGGGATTTAAGTATTAAAATCACCTGTGCAACCTTTCATTAAGTCCGTACATAGCCCAGCCTTATAATTGCGTTGTACATCATAGTTAACATGACTAGACCTTTATGAGGAAGTTTTTTTATAAGATGTCCAGTTCTAAGATCGAAACCTGGCGATTTTTTTGGGTTTAAGTTATGTTTAATTAATTCCTTTATTTCAGTGACTGTAAATAAGTCTGGCAAAGGTGACATTTGGTATGGTGCATCGAGGATTGCCTTTATCTTTGCTTCTTCTTCGGAGGACAAGGTTGATAGTAAAACTAGGAAAATTGATTTGAGGTACGAAGCAAGGACTTCAGCCTTTTGTTAATCTGATTTTGTCCAAGTGCCGTCCTTTTTTTGAATTGGGGAGATGCGTTGCTGCATAATGTTTTTGGTTGTTGTCCATAATGAGTAATCCGAAACCGGTATGACGTCTAGGTTAGGCTTTTGATTAATTATTTACGTTCAGCGGAGGCTTGGTTGTAGTGTTTTTTGTCCGAAGAAAATTGTGTAGACTGCCATATTTTTCTCGGCTGTCTTTTTTCGGTGATTTTTTTTCTTTATTACTATGGGCATTGTTCCTTGCTTCTTTTAATTGGAATTTCTAGAGTAGCTTCCCATGAGAATTCCTGAGTTACTGTAGTAAAATTTGAAATAGTTAAAGTTATGGTAGTGGGGTTTTTAAATTTAAAATACACAAAAATTTTAAAATCAAAAAAAGTAGATCGATTTCATAATTAAGTTTTGTTATAGAAAACGTGCGATAAAAATTTTTAAATAGAGCAACATCTAGGAACAACTCTGCACATACAAAAAGGCTAATCGTTCGTAAAACATGGTACAGCAGTTATTAACATTAAATGTCAACAATTTCGTACAAAAGAAACAGATGCAATTTACTAAAGAGAAGTGTGGTTTATTTATAGGCTGCGATATTTCACTTTATAAACTAGATCATCCCTTATTTTAATTTTTTTAAATATTGCACTTTGGAGCACACTTAATGTTCCTAGTTCTTCAACATTAAGAGAAAAATAGCTCGACATTAATTATCACGACACAATAGCTGAAATTAAAAAGCACATTGACCGTAGATTTTGGGTACGTTAAATGAAAATGAACTTGGAAAAAGTTAATTGGTTAGTGCAAAAGATCTTGCAAAATCAATAATCACTGTACTTGTTTAGGTCTGTTAGACTCGAATATAATTTAGTTAATAATTTTTTTGAATATTAAATATATTTCTATTAAAGCACCTCTTAGAGTTCAAGTGTATAAGGATAAGTAACCTAAATTCGCTTTATCACCAGAGCCTATCTTAACAAGATTTTATTGCAAAGAATTACCCTGAAATAAAAAATGTCGTATATTAGTTTAATTGTATTAAGTATTTTAAAGACCTAACAATTAAACTGCAGTTAGCTTATATTAAATCTAATTTTGTTTGCAACTGCAATTAAAAATTAGAGAGGGAAGAACTTTCACTACATGAAAGGTTAAGCGATATTGAAAGTTTGAAAGTACAATGGGGTGTAGGGGTCGCCGAGGGGTAGTACCTCTAGTTCTGAGATTGTCGGACTTTAGAGTCATTTCAGGGCATTGGTCCTCCGGCGATCCCAACTCTCACTTATGGCTCCAAGTGCCACACTCTGGCAACTGTGTCGACACACAGGCGAAACTAAGTGAGGGGTCACAGAAAGCAACTTCCACATATTGGATTTAATGGTTTTAGTGATAATGAAAGTGAGGAGCAGCACTTTCATAACTACATGAAGGGGGAGATAAGAAATATCAGTACTGCTTCATAGTAGACATCAATGGGCGACGACAAAAATATGTCACCATCGGCCACTGAACTGCGATGTGTAAGGCAAGGGGAAACCAACACATTAATTCCCAAGAACAATCATCAAACATCATGACAGACAAAATCAAGAATGGCGCCGAGTACCGGCGCCTCTTCAATGAGGCAGGGGTGCGAAGAATCTCCGGGTCTGTGATGGTGAACAAGGACACCAACAAACTGAAAATGCTTAGGAAATCGAATACTATTAAAATTGGTACCTGGAATGTCAGAAGCGCTTTTGAGGGGGGGAAAATCCCTAATATTGTTCAAGAAACAACTAGACTAAAGGTAGACATCATGGGGATCAGCGAAATGCGATGGCCGGGTTCAGGAAATTGTAATATATTGAATCATGTTGTGTACTACTCTGGCAACGATGACGACCACCACTATAATGGTGTAGGAATAATAGTAACTAAGGAAATTAACGACTCTGTCAAAAAAGTAATAGCGCACTCAGATAGAATTATAATGATACAAATAGAAGCTAACCCATTTAACTTAAACGTTATCCAAGTGTATGCTCCAACTGCGAATAGCGAAGATGAAGAAATAAAAGATCTACATGAACAGCTTAGAAAGGTCTTAAAATATACGAAATCTAACGACATAACTCTCATAATAGGGGATTTTAACTCGAAAGTTGGAAGTCAAAGAGAAGATAACATAATTGGACAGTTCGGATTAGGATCTAGAAATGAAAGAGGAGATAGATTCATACAGTTTTGCTGAGAGGAAGAACTTGTAGTGATGAACACCATGTTCAAGCTCCCACACAGAAGAATATATACATGGAAGACTCCAGGTGATACGAAAGAAAAAATAATACGAAACCAAATTGACTATATCACTATTAATCACCGTTTCCGCAATTGCATAAAATCAACAAAAACTTATCCCGGAGCAGATGTCGGATCAGACCACAATCCGATAATATGTAAATGTAAACTAAAACTTAAAAGGGTTACGAGAAAAACTAATGAAAAACAACATAATATAAGGGCTCTTTGTGAAGGAGATGTTAAAGAACAAGTTCGAAAATCGTTGGAGGAGAAATTTAAAAATGAAAATAATACTACCACTGGATTTAGTAACAAAAACAACCCAACAAAGGAAGTAATAGAAGAGAGGTGGAACACTATCAAACAAAATCTGCAAAGTATTATAAAAGAATACGTTCCACAAAAACGAAGAGAGAAGAAAAATGAGTGGATGACAGAAGACATTTTAAAATTAATGGACGAAAGGAGATTAATGAAAAATAAAGATATGAACAAATACAGAGAGATACAACGACAGATACGAGGTGAGATAAGAAAGGCAAAAGAAAAATGGTTGAAAGATAAATGCCAAGAAATAGAACAACTAGAAAACAAACACGACAGCTTTAATATGCATCGAAAAATAAAAGAAGCTGCTGAAATATTTAGAAGAAAAACAACGAACAGACTAATAGATAATACAGGACAGGAAATAACAGACATAAGCGAAAAATTAAAAACCTGGAAAGAATACATCGAAAAGTTATTTGCAGACGACAGTCCAGAAAAACACGAAATAAAAGAGGCTAAAACCGGACCTCCTATAACAAAAGATGAAGTTAAGAAAACAATAGAAAAGGCGAAAACCCGGAAAGCAACGGGCCCAGACGAGATACCCACTGAAATTTTAAAACTCCTAAATGAAGATGGAATAAATGCACTCACTAGGTTATTCAATCTAATATACGACACTGGAGAGATCCCGACGGACTGGACTAAGTCGACTTTTATAACCATACCAAAGAAAACAACACCGAGACAATGCGAAGACTATAGAACGATAAGTCTGATGAGCTGTGCCCTTAAGATCTTCTTGAAAATTATACACGCCAGGATCTATCAACAATGCGAATCAAAATTGACCGAAACCCAATTCGGGTTTAGAAATGCGTTGGGAACAAGAGAAGCACTATTTGCCTTAAATGAATTGATCCAAAGATGTAGGGACGTAAACTGTGACGTACACTTATGTTTTATAGACTTCAGCAAAGCATTTGACAAAGTAAAACATCATGAACTACTAAAAATATTAGAAAACCGGGATAGACGACAAAAATATTAGAATAATAGCCAACCTATACTGGAGTCAAAACGCGAATGTAAAAATAGAAGATAATACCACCGAAGGAATTCAAATCCTTAGAGGGGTTCGCCAAGGATGCGTGCTTTCACCGACTCTGTTTAATATTTACTCGGAAGAGATGTTCAAAGAAGCATTACATGATGTGAATGAAGGTATATAAATCAATGGTGAACTAATCAACAACATCAGATACGCAGATGACTCTGTAATATTGGCAAGAAACATAGAAGATCTACAATTATTAATGGAAAAAATACATATAACATGTGAGAAATACGGAATCACCCTCAACACAAGCAAGACAAAATACATGACAATAACTAAGAACATTACGCTACCAGCAACATTATATATTAATAATACTGAGATAGAAATACACATATCTGGGAACCAATATAAACGAACAATGGGACCACTCGACAGAAATAAGAACAAGAATAGAAAAAGCAAGAGCCGCATTCATTCAAATGAAAAAAGTTTTGATCGGTAGAGACCTAAGCCTGCAAACCAAGATTAGAATCCTGAGATGCTATATTTTCTCGACGCTACTATACGGAGATGAGTCATGGACTTTAACAAAAGCGTCAGAGAAGAAACTGGAATCATTTGAAATGTGGACCTACCGACGTATCTTGAGAATACCATGAACAGAGCATATCACTAACAAAGAAGTTATGGAACGAATTGATAAAAAATCAGAAATCCTAATAACAATAAAATCTCGCAAGCTAGAATATCTAGGACACATAATGAGAAACACAAAGAGATATAGAATCTTGTAACTCATTTTAGAAGGAAAAGTGGTGGGAAGAAGAGGCCCAGGAAGGAGGAGAATATCTTGGCTAAAGAACTTGCGGCAATGGTTCGATATGTCCACGGTACAATTATTCCGGAAAGCAGTAGACAAAGTACAAATTGCATTGATGATAGCTAACATCCGGAACGGATAAAGCACGGGAAGAAGAAGAAGAAAGTACAATTGCTGAAGGTGGTAGTGAAATTAAAAAAAAAACAGTTAAATCCTGTTTTACAAAAAATAAAGGCTATGTTAAAGGCATGTTAAAAAAATTAACGATTTATTAAATGGTAAACAAAGGTATCCAACTTCAATACGTGCATTTAAGAACGCATCTGTTACTTCTTGTGAAGTTAACGCACATGTTCGAACTACAAACATTTTTTAGGCGATCGAAGATATTATTTAACTATTGCCAATTCAGAAAAATATTTAGTAAGTTTCAGTGTAGAAACATAATAAAAATTTAGGTTAACCCGCAGCTACTATTGAGCAGTTATCGTTTAACATTTACTGAGGTCCTGAGGACCCATATAACAATTACGTATATTAAGAAAATATTAGAATTTAATTTTATTATAAAACTTGTATGCGAGTAAACCGTTTACCCTTAAAACTTCGGGTGGAGCTACCCCATCCCACATCCGTGGGTAACAGATGTCGCCTGTAGTAATGATGTGGGGTAGTGGTCACGCAAGTGACCTCGCCGGCAACTCGTCAAACGAGGCAGGAGAAATCCTTCCAACACGAGTACTACCGACTGGAGTATTTGCTGCATCGATTTAGGTCCAAGACCTACGGAGACGATAGACCACATGACGGTATCTCGTTAAAACTGCTATGCAGTTCACCCAATCCCTACACAGAGGGCAACGGGCGACGGTAGTAGTAGCGATATGTGGTAGAGGCTCGCCCAAGCGACCTCGACGGCTGCTCGTCCAACGTGGTGGAGGAAACTCTACCAACACGAGTAGGCCTGCGTGTACTTCACGGCGCAGGTTCATAAAGGTGCTTTTAGCTACCCAATCCCACAATTCTGGGTAACGGGTGCGAAAAGCATCAACATGATGTGAAGTAAAGGCTCACGCAAGTGACCTCGACGGCCGCTCGTTCAACGTGGCAAAGGAAACTTTACCGACACGAGTGGGTAGTGCTACTTACCCCGTGGCGCGTGAAACCCCGCGTAAAACTGCTGGTGGAGCTACCCAAGCCCACATTTGTGGGTAATGGATGCCGCCTTCAGTAACAGTGGGGTAGAGGTATCACGCAAGTGACCTTTACGGGTACTCGTCAAACGTGGTAAGGGGAACCTTACCGACACGAGGACTAAGGGGAGGGGGAGAGCCAACCGAGGCAGGCTTCTCGGTTTCCCCTCGATGGTGTTGGAGTCTTAGGGGTGGCACCGCTGACAGGAGGGCCTGGTTAGCGCATGCCCTTAAGTGGGGGGGGGGGTTCGGCCTGCCCCACCACCCGTCAAAAGCCTGTCCGACCTATGTCGGACTTTGGCGGGTGGCGCCGTGCCGTCTCCGGGCCACTGATTGATGAAATTTTGTGGTCATGGTTCGGTGCCTGAGCTTCCTAGCCTACAAATATTTGTTGGTGGTACAAAAATATAGATATTACTTTTCAAAATATTTTGGACACAGTTTCTTATAACATTCATTGCAAATGGGTATTTTGCAAGCACTGCACCTCTTTCGTTTGCTTTTAGGCATAGGTTGAATAAGTACTTCTAAAGTAGGAACCTCTCCTGCCATATTGTGGATTATCAGAAGCAGCTGATTATTGGACATTTGCAAACGTAAATATTCTTCTATCAGTTGAATTCCCAACTCTCTGAGAAAATCAATCCGTCGAATTATTTTATCTCCTAAAAAAATTGATAGATAATGCGAGAATTAACACCTGCGATATTTAAAATAGCATGGAAAATTGCCATCGACCATCTGTTTGTACGCCTAGATGTTGAGTATAACGCACATTTTGCATTCAAAGCATGCTATTGTCAATTGATTGGCAGTAATGCATACTGGATACCAATATGACACTTATTCTTTTTTGGACACAAGGAACACTATCGTATTGGTAGAAGTAAATCTAAAATCGACGACTAGACTGGTCATTTTCTGTTTGGCAGAAACTCGGGTGATATCTCTCTTTTTTATAGTTTCAGCATAAGTGAGATTTTTTCTCAATTCATCAAGGAGTTCTATGGAGGTGTCCCAGTTATCCCCCGTTATGTTCCTCATGGACCTTTCAATACAATTGGCTAATCGCAATAAAACTTTTGTAATTTATTTTTAGAAAGAAGGACATTTATCTCGGAACCAGCATAGATTTCCGCATTCACCATGTAGTGAGTCTTTGCATCGGTCAAAATCTACATTTTAATGCCGTACTTGGCCGGCTTATTGGAAATGTATTTACAAAATGCACATCTTCCCCGAAACGGCATTAGAATTTCGTCAATTGATGTATAACACCCAGGAGTTTTGACTTTGTCTTTTCGAGTACTAATATCGTTAAACAGAACACAACTAAGTAAAAAAGAACATCGAGCAAGGTTCATCGTACTCCGAAAGATAGGCCTTCCTGTATCATTAGTGGCCCACAGCGATCGAATATATTCGTGATCAGATTTAAAAATGCCTTTTAAATATAAAAGACTTAGAAAGGCTTTAATTTCAGCTAAATTTGTATTGTCCACAAAAGTAGGTCTGCGCTTTACTTTGGAACCAGGAAATCTTTGAAATTTTGCATATTTTTCTTTACACAACGATATATTTTTGTATTTGTACAGTCAACAATTGTTTGGAACATCCGTTACTAAACAGAAAATTCCAGGCCTTAAGAGGTGTTTTGGAGAATGATTTCGAGCAAAACCTTTTAGAAAGCTAGTACAGTTACCCAATTATGTCCTGGAGTTCGTCCTCTAAACACTTGTGTTTTCGCACATTTAGTATTATCCTTTCCATACCACGCGTTTCTAGCGACAGGGTCTCACTCGTCAAAATCAGGGTATTATTGTTCACTTGATGTCTCATGATCACTAAGTAGCTCATGATCTTCATCTTCATTATCAGTTTGTCCCGCAAAATTCAAAATTTCATTCAATATGTCAGTTCTTCCATGTAATGAAGTTTTACTTTCTTCGCCATCTTTGTTTTCCATTGATTCATTGGTTTCATCATTTTCCCAAAATTTGTCAGACTCCAGTATTTGCTGTAGCTGCTGGTCTAATAAATATGTTGAGCAAGACTCCATTTTTTTACTAAAACCTGTATATAAGTAACTATGTAAAGAAATTGGGAATATAACTTACTAAATATACAAATATTGTAGTTATATTATCACAATTTTAATACAGTTAACTAATAAAACTTGTTACGTGTTTACTATTAATGAGTCCTGGGGACTTGTTTAATGCTCTGCGACGACAACCTCAGAACTAACCATAGATTTGTTATGTACCAGTATAAATAACCTCAATATTAGGAGAGTATAGCAGCGCTCAAGCGTCAACGGCTGAACTAAAAGTTTTACAGAGATTATAAAATTACCTCGACTTCTCATGACCAGTAGTAGCTAATTATGTTTTCAAGTTTATAAAACATTCTTGTAATTGTGTTTGCCCATTAAAAATGCATTTATAAACTTTTGTATAAGTCTACATGTAATATAGGCATCGATGTTGTAAAATAAAAGTAATTTAAACGCACATTTTTTTTGTATATTTTAGTGCATATTTTAACTGTTTTATAGTGCATATTTGTATGTTTATTTTATGTCTTTCTTGTGCATATATTCCAAGCTCTATTGATCACCAAACAGAGATATTTTCCATGGGTTGATATTTGTGGAACAAACCACGTAAAATACGCTCTTCGTGTATGCTCACAAAATATATCATTAAAAATATTAACTTGAGCAGGAATGTAGTCAATATCTCATTTTAAAATAGCTAGCGTTACTGGTGTGCTTCAAGTAAATTTAAAAAGTTGAATAGCTTAATAGAAGGTACTTGCTTTATCGTTGACTTTCGATCAATAGGTAGGTAGATGATACTGATACTGGCTATTAAATTACCGAAAACAGGAATGAATTTAGTTTTGTGACAACTATTATTGAAATTTGTTAGGTTGCATTTGGTACTACAATGTACTGAGAAAACATTAGTTACTGGAATGAATATATCAAAATTTTTAAATTGGCATTGTCAGAATGTTTGTAATTGATGCGTTTGTTGCGAGTTCTTTTAGTTGTGGCTTGTAAGGAAAAACAATTTAACGCTATGCTGAAATAATATTTTTTATTTAACCTTTAGTATACTAAGAAAAACGTAATTTTTCGCAATTTGCCATGTTTTTATGTAACAAAAAACGATAATTTGTTTTTCTTAAATAGAAACACAGAGAGTAAATTTAGTTTACTTTGACCAACATTATTGCTTAAAAAAGACTTGTTTTAATGCACTAAAACTACGTTATAACTATACTGGTTACAATGCAGCCAAAAATAATATTTTTAACAAAATAAAAAAATTAAAAAAAGGAATTTTAAGCCAAAGTTTCGATTGGACTAGTGGGAGACTTTTCTTTGCGAGCGATGTATTCCTTTGGGTCAATAACAAAACTGCCAGATATGTGAAACTGCTGCGACAGTCCGTTACACTGATTAATGACGGTATCATAAAGTTCTTTAGCATTTTCTGCTTAGTTTACTCTCCAGCATCGTGAGGAAAACAATTGGCTTTATCAAGATTTATTTAATATTTTAGTATTTCTTTCTTATTTTTATTGAAGCTGTTCTAAAGCATTTTAATGCATAAAATATGCTAATGGTAATAATAGTCTGACTTTATATTGTACTTTGCATACATGAGAATACAATAAGCACTGTGTATTACTAAACAATTTTTTAATTTAAAAGTTTTTTTCGTTATTATAACATCTCAGTAAAATGTCTGTTAGATTTGTTTCTATAATGCATAAATAAGTTATTATGCATAGTATTTATTCGTGTTGTTAAAATTAGTTTTATTTAAAATTTGTTGTCAATAACCATCTTTTCAGAACATCTGCATTAGTTGAAATACGAGAACTTTCTAAATTAATTCTATTTGCTCATCTTTCTTTCATTTCACTGAATTAGTTATTTTAAAATTAAACTTTTTGGTTTCGGATTCAAAACTAGCGACTTAAAAACCTCACACCAAATTTCAAAATTAAATATAATAAAAAATAGTGATTAATTAATTAATTCACTTATTTGGCATTCAAAAATCACTAAATGTTATTCTTTTTCTTGTCGCTGTGTATCAACAAAATGTTTTTGAAGTTGTAGTGTAATCTCCGAATCATATGCTTTTTGATGCGGGTCTTGAATCTTTCAGCAAGACTTAGCAACCGCCCACAAAGAACAATAAACTCAAACTTACCTGAACAGCAATGTGTCTTACAATTCTCTAACAATAGGGGATTGGAATTCTGGCAGCTTAGATTTCAATCTATTATATCACAAATTATGGGCAGTTTTAGGGAGCATAGTTTGCTCAAAAACATCACAATGTAGTAAACGCTTTTCCAATAGATGTAGTGTGTGCTGCCATAGATGAGTGACCCGAACATCTTAAAGTTTGTGTAGAGGATAAAACTGGCTATATTAAATGAATGCATTGTAATGATACTTACCAATAATTCCGAAGATGTGCAAAAAGTTAAGTGTTTTAATTGCTCGTTCTAACCAGTGCGTATAGGCAGTGGTTATAGACATACCATATATATCCATCGTTATAGGTAATATAATTGAGAAACGGTGATATGTGTACGATATGAACTCAAGGAAAGGAGACACTGTTGTAGTTTCTTAAACACCCTAATTCGATACATCTAAGCATACAGCTTATCATAAAGCTAAAACAAACAATAGGGTTGCCTTCTTAGACTTTCAGTAATTTGGATCAGAAAAAAGATATTCACAATATACTGTTACAAGAAACTCACGCATACGGATCGATATCTTTACAAATCGAATTGTTATTTAAGTAGAAAAAGAACGATTGTAAAAAATTTGGTAGATCGAGTACGGTAAATATGGCAACCGAAATGCTTAGACAAGAAACTAAAGGAAACAAGGGAATACTTACTTGAAGATGGAGATACGAAGAACAATGAAACCTATTAGTTATCAAAAAATTAGAAAGAAGTTGACTGTTTAGACAAAACATTTATTTTGCTTTTTAATTTTTTGGTACATATATACACTTTAATATAATGTTTACGTATATTTTCACATCAATGACAAAAATAAAAATAAACGTTCATTTCATTAAAAACTTTTACTTAAATTTTTTTCTTGGCTTTAGGATTAGCAAACCTCTGAACAATGATAACAAAAGAAAGACTTTGTGGAAGCTCACCCTGCATAAATACGAGTGTTATTTTTTTGTCTTAATACTAATACCAAAAAGCTTTTCACTCTCTTTAGGCATGAAAAGAATCGTTCTCCAATGAACTTAGTAAATGCCATATTTAGAAACATTTTGGAATTATGGCAATATTGGTAAAAGTAGACTCTACGTCCCATGATTTCAATAATGTTAGGAGTCTTTGTGGTTTTAATTGTGTTCTTGGATTGGCTTTTTATCTACTTTGTCGGTGCTTTTATTAATTCTTAAAAATGTTTTTCAATTCACACATTCCTTAACAAAGGTTTCATTTAAATACAAATATATTTTTCCATTACAATTTGTCCTTTGCCATATTTTTTCATTTCGCATTTGAATGATTTTCCATAGAAATCCGAGATACTTATGATCCAGAAAATCAATTGCAGCATAATACGTTTCTATCGCGAAAGACCATTGCCCATAAAACTTGTAATTTTCATTTATGTTTTCTACAGAAGGAACTCTGGACTCTTTCTTTTTTGTAACACCTTTTTGTAGACGCCAATTTTGCTTTATTTTCTAGTTTCAAAAACTTTTTTTGTTTTGAAGAGTGTTAATAAGCTGCATAGAATAATGACCTTCTGGAAGTCTTTCACATACTTTTTGAAACTTGACGAGTACATTGTTTTAGGAATGCCATTTTAAAACTTTTAATTTTTTCCATTCTAACATTTGCTTCATACTGTGCGTCCTTAGTCTAATCAATGTTATGGGTTGAAAGTGGTTTGTGCAAGGGGTGCATGTGGCCAGAAGATTTATTTATTTTATTCTAGCATGAAGACCTATGTAATGTCCACATATGTTGCTGGTATTGTCTTAGCTCTCTGTCGTCTATAGTTGTTTAGATTAAAACCTACAAAATCTACAGCCAACGTTATAGTATTTTCCATTTTTTTACCTTTACGACCGTAGTTAGGAATGAACGTTAAAACATGTTAAATAGAAATTTCCATAGATAGCACCTAACGTATCACAAAAGCTATTTAGTCTCTGTACTACACATGTGGTATTAAGCCCACAATTACGCAGTAATACTTGGCATTTATTATATTTTAGATAATATTTGATTTAATTTGTTCTAACTGTACAATAACTTTATTGACAGTTGTAGCTGACAAGTATGAGGAAACACATTTTTCTTTATATATTAGCTTTGCTACATATTTTGCTATAAAAAGATTGAATTTTGAAATATAATAAGTTCTATATAGCCTAATAAAGTTATCATTTCTTACAAATTTCAACAACTCTTAAGCGAACATTTCGACTTTTACTAATAACTTTTGAAATGCACTATCGTGTTCAGAGTTGCGGTCATAATCCTCTGTTATATGATTATTTCTCCATTTATAAAAACCCCTTAATTGCTAGGAACGTCGTGCCTTTATAGAGTTTTCCTGTCGCACAAAGTACTCGTCCGGTACATTTTGAATAAATCAACCAACTTCGCTTTAAGCATTCTCCACTTATTAACCTTTTATAAAATTTCTTTTGAGTGACGTATTGTCTTTCAGATTTTTTAAAGTTAGAGTTTTGTAAAATACTATTGTAGGTCACCAACTAACAAAGTTCATCATTTACGGATCACAATGCTATGACATCGAATGATACAATTGGGTTTAGTACTTTGAAAGTATTTTTACAGCTATATAAGCTCACAACTTCTTGCAGTTGTACATTTGATGCACTATAATTTGGACTTAAAATCACTGAAATCGATGGCGGCGGATGCAATCGCTGCACACTAAGTGAAGAAAGTGTCTAATTTTGGCATTTTCTTAAGCGCAGCATCCCTCAATTTAAATTTTATGATAAATAAAATGTAAATTAAACTACGAATTAATTCAGAACTAAAATTTATTCACAAGAGCTGTATTGTTGTACAATAATTATAATTTATAATATTATTAACGTAACTTAATAAATTATATGCAACAAGCTGTTTGCCACTCAACACAATTATTGAGTCTTGATAGGAACGTAATAACTAATAATTATCCTTTCCATATTAAAACAAAAATATCTGGAAAATAGAGTAAAAAAAATTAGGGCAACCCAGATCTTCTAGACAAAAGAGGCCAAATAGATTAACTAGGAAATTGCAAGATATGTGAAGTGAATGAAACAGTGTACCGTTCGATGTGTATGTTAGTAATTTATCCCATTTCTGATAGAATTACTTACTTTAGAAAGCAATAAAACCAAAAAATTCTATTCCAGCCATTCACATAGCAGATAGTACGTGGGCACGGACAGACGAAGAAGTCTTTGCTAACCATCTTTTTCGTACAATATTCTAGAAAAAGAAAACGAATTTTTGAATTATCTAAGTACCCCACTATCAATTAGTTTGCGAATTTATACTAAAAAAATTAAAGCAAAAATTAAATACCTCAACATCAAAAAAACGCCCGGTTACCAGTCTTATTATAATCAAACCCCTTAAGCAACTGTCTAAGAAGATAATGACAAGAACACAAACCAACGAACAAAACTGCTTTGTAAAGACCTATAACGTTGTTACCGTTGATATCAACACCAGTTCACTTTTAGTTCATAAAGTAGTAGACGAGATTGAATAAGATCTATAAGAAAGTAGATATTGTGTTGCTTGACGTAAGCTAAGTATTTGAGCAAGTTGCTGGCTTATTATTTAGAATCAAACGGTCCTTGTCTCACTAATATTAGTTGCTATTTAATTCATACTTAAGTATTATCAGACAAAATACGAAGGAAATTAATCTGGGCTACATCTAGTAAATGCGAGGGTGCCACAAGAAAGCGTACTAAAGCCAACGCTGTACGAAATTTTCACGGCAGACCTACCATTTGATGAATAAGTAGGGACAGCTGCCTTCGCAGATGACACTGCATTATTAGTTTATTATACAGATTCTGCCCTTGTAGTATTTAACTTACAGAGTTGCCTTGAACAAATTAAAAAAAATAGACACAAAAGTGGGATGCATGATATCTAGTGCGAATTAGCAACCATCCGTGTGCTAGGTGCAATTTAACGTTTGCATCGTACAGTTTGATATTTTTGACAGCATACGTACTCCGAGCGTTTTGTCACATTTGTTTTGTGTCATTAAGTTGAATATTTCCTCTTAACGAAAAAATGGAATTAACTTGTGGACACTTTTGTCCGATGATTTTTTACTTTTGAGGTAAGTTAACTCAACAACAGTGCGTAGATCAACTCACTTTAACTTTTGGCGATAAAGCCCCATGCAGAGCCACTTTACATGGTTGGTTCAATAAATTTAGTTGTAGTTGTAGTTCGCTGGCGGATGAATTTAAAGAAGGCCTTCCAAAATCGCCCGAGTAAACATCAATTCTGTGCGTGAACTAAAGCAAGATTATCATGTGACTCATCGTGAAATTCAGGCATGCTTAAGCAATAGTATGACTAGCAATATATTTAATATTGCGTAAACAGTTAAGCGTAGTAATGATATGTAGGTTTTGAATAGAATATCGTGAAGCCCATGTAACATTTACTACAAAGTATAATGCGACGCCTCCAGTTACTCTGAATAACATTTCTATTAAAGAAGAACCAAAATGCCTTTATATGCATTTAAACAAAAGGTTAACTTGGAAATCCTACCTGACAATGAAAAGAAAAGAACTTGATATCAAACAGAAGTGAATGTGCTGGCTGTTGGAGCAAAAATTTAAATTAACGTTTGAAAACAAAGTGCTACCTCTTGTGTAGGCATATGGAATCTAGTTCTGAGGATCTGCTTCAAAAACAAACAAAAATTATACAAGGGTTTTAAAATAAAACGTTTCGCACTACACCAAACGCAGAATGGTACATTAATCATAAACACCATACGATAACCTAAAGGTTTGTAGTCTAGGGGATCGCTACTAGGTGACTATTTCTTAGTTATTTTTGCTTTGTTTTATCTCGTATGTTAAAACATGTAATCTATTGTCGTAATTTCTTGTATTTTGATTAATCTCATAACGTTATAAAATAATTTTATGTTTTGCTCAGTTATTTGTATTGTTGTCAAAATTGTGTATAATCGTTCTACAAATAAGTAAAGAAAAGAAAAGAACAAAAATAAGTTTTGTTAATTTAGCGTAATTTGTTATTAGTTGTTTGTTTAAGTTGGTGTTTGTGTTGAGGTGCGCTGCAATAATTCAAACGTCAGCATTAGCTTTATGTCGAGTACTGAAGCATTACGTAAGTCAACAAAGCATACGATTTAATTAATGTTATATTAATGGGTGTTCCAGGTATTTCACATGCATCGCGCTATGATAGTAAAAATAGCTTAAATCTTTATAAGATACGATTTTATCAATAGATTGAATACGTTTACTTGAGAGAATGTTTTAGGTTTAAAAATTGCATGTACATTAAAATATCAGCTAACAGATATACTGATAAAGGGATTGGTTCGGGATTTATTGGTTTATGTGCGAATTGATTTCGGATATTTCTAATGAGGACGGAATTATATCATATTATTCTGCAAAAAGGTATAATTATATATGTTTCTTGTTAATAACAATAAAAATAATTTATTGTTCCAAACTATACAGCCTAACAAAGTTAATTACAAATCTTATTTACGTTTCTAGTTAATAGATATAAAGAGTTAACAAAAAATTGTAATATACTGTTCTAAAAAAATACAATAATTTTTTTTATTATTTTTTATTTTTAATTAGTGCGCCGGATACTTTATTAAAAACAATTTGACTGTTTTTAAAAACTAATCAAATTTAAAATTCGTAATATTTTGGGTCCGCCAACCTGATCCAAAAATTGAACTCAGCCTCGGCCTGTCACAAGCCAGGATAAATAGAGAGTGCGGGAGGAATAACACCTCCTAAATAAACCAGGTTGCAGCTGGACCGGCTGATAGCACCTTGTAAGGGCTTCCTACCGGTGAAAACCGGCCAACAGTTTCAAAGGTGGAAGGAGATGCAAGGACGGACACGAAGAACAACCATAATTATCGTATACATGTTCTGTCATGCCGAGGAACCAGTGTCCCTCGATACGACAACTGTGGTAGGAAGGGTTGCCAATTGACTCAGTTTGTCGATATAAATCGATTGACATTAAAATCGATTAATATCGCCACTTCTGCTAAAACGAAAGTTAGTCCAAGGCAAAAAATCCAGTAAACGACTCTTGGATGTTATTTTGAATATCTTACATATTATAGGCGTGATAATGATAGGCCTGAAGTTTTCAATGTTGTCGTAAATGCATTTTTTCATGAATTAATATCACTTTATTTGGCGTTGGTCAATTAAGAAAAAAACCAGTCGCAAATAATTTATAATGCGAGCCAGAGATAGGCATATTTATTAAATTTAATATAATATCATTACTAAATAAATGCGAAGAATTTCACTGTTAGTGTTTTGATGCATCATATTTGTTTTTGGGTTGTTAGGCTATGGTCAGTTTGGAAACTCTTGACGTTTGTCCACAACTACGGGGGACATATTCAAAAAGAAATCTTCCAAAAAAAAAACTGAGTAAGTTTGTAGGACATTCCCCAGCATAATGAAAAATGTTATCAATACCAGCATTACTGTGATATCTAGTTTCTTTATGAATAGAAGGTTTTATTTCGTCAACATAACCCATATAAACTCTTCTTCTTCTTTAAGTGCCATCTCCGCTTCGGAGGTTGACAATCATATTGGCTATTCTAATTTTTGATATTGCTACTCGAAACAGTTGACCAGAGCTGCAGCCAAACCATTCTTGTAGATTGCGCAGCCATGACATTCGTCTTCTACCAACGCTTCTTTTTCCCATGATCTTGCCCTGTATTATAAGTCGTAGTATGTTGTACCGTTCTCCACGCATGATATGTCCCAGGTATTGGAGTTTTCTTTCTTTGACTGTATTTTTAATTTCCTTCTCCTTTCCCATTCTTCTCAGTACCTCCAGATTTGTCATTCTATCCGTCCACGATACTCTTAAAATCCTCCGGTAAGTCCACATCTCGAAGGAGTCAAGTTTGTTTAATGCGGCTTGATTTAACGTCCACGCTTCCATACCATACAAAAGTACACTAAACACATAGCATCTGAGCAGTCGTATTTTTAATGGTAACGACAGATTCTTACTACAGAAGACGTTTCTCATTTTTAGAAAATTAGCTCTTGCCTTTTCTACTCTTGATCTTATTTCTGCCGTGTAGTCGTTGTTTTCTGTAATTAGACTTCCTAAGTAAGTGTATTTCTTGACTCTTTCTATCTGTTCTCCTCTAATTCTTAAGCTGTCGTTGTTGTTATTGTTTTACTGATCTTCATAAACTTCGTCTTTTGATATTGAGTGATAAGCCGTATTCCTCACTATAGTCAATTACTTTATTCATTACCCTTTCTAGATCTTCTAAGTTTTCAGTAATAATTACGGTATCATCTGCATATCTTAGGTTGTTTATTGGTCTTCCATTTACCTTTATTCCCACAGTTTCAGATTCCAGAGCTTTTTTCATTATTTCCTCTGAGTAGGCGTTAAATAGACTGGGCGACAGAACACAACCCTGCCTGACACCTCTTTGAATTTCAGTTGCTTCTGATGTTTCGTTTCCTATTCGTACTGTAGCCTTCTGGCTGTAATATAAGTTTGATATTAGTCTTATATCTTGATAATCTAATTTCTTATTTTTGAGAGTTTCTATGAGTGCGTCATGTCTAACTCTATCAAAGGCTTTATTATAGTCTATAAAGCATAGATATACACTTTGGTTAACATCCAAGCATCTCTAAATAAGCACGTTGAATGCAAATAATGCTTCTCTTGTCCCCACACCATTTTGAAAACCAAACTGTGTTTCACTGATATCTGCTTCTAGTTTCCGGTGTATCCTAGAGTGAATGATTTTAAGAGAATTTTTAGTGTGTGAGACATAAGACTTATAGTGCGGTAATCACAGCATTCTTTGGCATTAGCTTTCTTTGGTATACATACAAACGTTGAGATTAACATTTCTTGAGGTATAATTCCGGTTTTATATATTATGTTGAATAGATTTACCAGTATATCTAGATTCTCTTCCTCAATTAGTTGTAGGAGTTCACTTGGTATTTCATCTGGGCCTGGGGCTTTACGATTTTCATTGTTTTCATTGCATGTATTATTTCGCTTTTGTTATGTCTGGTCCTATATCTTGGTTCGGTGTGTGTATGTTCGGGTTTTCTTCTCTCTGATCTCTGAATAATTCTTCTATATATTCTTTCCACCTACACAATTTCATAGCATTTTCTGTTATTATATTTCCCTCCTTGTTTAATAGTATGTTGGCATTCTTTTTACGTGTTGTACCAGCTATTTCCTTTACTTTTTTATGTAGGTTAAACATGTCATGCTTAATTTGAAGGTTTTCTATTTCTTTACATTTTTCAGCGTAATACTGTTCTTTTGCTGCTCTTATTTTGCTTCGTATTTCCCTCTGTAGATTTTGGTACATGTTTTTATTTCGATTTTTGTATCTTATTCTTTGTTCCATTAAGTTCAAAATCTCGTCTGTTATCCACTCTTCCCTTTTATACCTTGTTTCTTTCAGTAGCTCTTTGATTTTTTTTTAGGATTGATTCTTTGGAGGATACCCATCGTTGTTCTACTTTGTTTCCTGCTTCAAGTTCAGTATTAATTTTTGATAGATTTTTGTTGATCTTTTGTTTTAGCACTTGTTGTAGGTCTGTTGCCTTGAGGAGTTCTACATTAAGTTTATTTTCGTTATTCCTTATATTAACCTTTTTTAAGGTGAGATGAAATTTGGCAACTAGGGGGTTATGATCGGAAGATACGTCCGCTCCCGGGTATGTTTTCACAGATCTAACTGCGTTTCTGTATCGTTCATTTATTAATATGTAGTCGATCTGATTTCGAACAATATTGTCTTCGTTGTCTGCAGGAGATTTCCATGTGTATAGCCGTCGTTTAGGCAGTTTGTAAAATGTGTTTAGTACTATGAATTTGTTTTCTTGGCAAAACTCGACTAGACGATCTCCTCTTTCATTGCGAGTACCAAGTCCATAGGGTCCAACAATTGTTTCAACTTTCCCTTCCCCAATTTTGGCATTTATATCACCCATGACCATTGTTATATCTCGTGTTGTTGTACTTTTAAGTACCTTTTGTATTTCGGCATAAAAGTTTTTAATTTCATCGTCTTGTTTATCTGCCGTGGGTGCATAAATTTGTATTATATTAAGTTTTCCATGACAAGTTAGTAGCTGTAGCAAAATAATTCTTTCTGAAACAGGTGTAAACCCGATAACTGATTTATTTGTTTCTTTATCGACCATTATTACAACTCCGTGTCTATGCTGTCTATCGTTGCTTCCTGAGTAGTAGATCTTCCCTTTTCTGATTGCATGTTCTCCTGTGTTCGGCCATCTAGATTCCGAAATTCCCAAAATGTTTATCTTCATCCTACTCATTTCTTGATCGACATTTTGTGTTTTACCAGGTTCATACATGCTGCTAACGTTCCAAGTAGCGATTTTTATTTCTGTCTTGTATATATTGATAGGTGTAGTCGTAGTCGTCGTCGTCGCGTGGGGGTTTCGCTGGATGACGACCTGGGAAGCCCCACTATTTCTTCCCTTGCCGGATCTTGGCATCCGAAAACCATGATCAGTAATCTTTACTCTTCCACCATCCATAGCCATATAGATTAACTAGGAAGAATAATGTGGTGGTCATTCCATAGCCTTCCACATTGCAGTTTCCCAACCATACCGCTGTTCCAGCTCTGCTTGTGAATATCTAATTCTAAGCCCAGCCAACATCATTTGTCTTCGGCCTTAGATTAGTTTGGTAAAGCTGCTGCCCTTTACCAGGGTTATCCAATCAGCCGCCCACTATGGATCAGACGCTATGATCTAGTTTTGGTCCACCCCGGGTATAATATATAAACTCTAAAACTTGACTATTATATTCATCAATAATGTGCAGGTTAAAATCACTTAAGATAAATAGTTTATTACTTATTTCATATGCAATTAATAAAGCGTCAAATAATTTATCATTTTCAGGAGTTCTATATAAATTTATTAAAATGTTGTCAACATTTTTTAAGTGGTTAGTTCATATTTTAAAATGCTCCGATACGGCCATATCATTAATACTTTTAGTACTCCTAAACTGTATTGACTGATTTATGTAAAGCATACAATTTTCATTACCATTTTCTCTACAAAAATTACCGGCCAAGTGGAAATTGTCAATTTCATACATTTGAAGTTTACATTTTTAAGTCAGCGTTTGTAAAGTGACAGTGTTAATACATTATGATTATTATTTGCAAAATCTATTTATTTATTATATTCACAATTTAAGCTTCTAATATTTAGCTGCACTACAATACTTTTGTCAGGTTCTGATCCTGTTAAGTTTGTTTTTGATTTATTAGTCTTTTAAAGAAAAAGACTGCGGCAATAAATTATGGGGCCAAAAATTTGCACTTCTAAGTTTAGTTCATGTTTTTAATTTATTCCAATTTTCAAACTTTTAAAACACTCTTGCTATTTAAAGTAGAACATAACATGTTTTTTGTACTTTGTACACCTAATTTGTTTATATGTTGCATCTTTCTATACAACAATAATTGCCGTCTTTCCTTTAAATTTATAGTAGCAGCCTTTCAGAGTTGTAAGTTTTCTATATCTTATTTAGTGTTTTTCTTGGGACATGGAACCACTTATGACGAGCATTTTATATAAATGTTTCTTTTTGGGGGGAATTCTTTTACAGTTTTCAATACTATGATTCATATTACCAATTCAGAATTTACAATATTTCCTTTATCACCTGAAACAGATTCGAGATTCTATTTGTATTTATATTATATTAGAATGTTTGTCTTTTATAGCTTATGTAAGACTAATCACTATGGTCTGAAGTTTTTTATTCTGAGAGCTTAATATTTCTACTGTCTTGTCCAAACTAATATTTACTTTTTTAAGGTCTGTCACCATTGTTAAAATTTATTTTTCTTTTTTAAATGGTATAATAGAGCACGGTCATGTAGAACTAGAGATGATTAAGTGACTAGGAGATACTGGAATAGACTGGATCTGGAAAATGTATATGCAAGAATACACGACAAATAAAATACCTAAAGACTGAGATAATAATTTAATATTTTTTATGTATAAAGAAGGGGATAAAACAAACTGTGAAAATTACCGAATAATATGTCTATCCCCAATGATATACAAAACATATACAAAAATCATGGAACCAAAAATTAAGAGACATATACAAAGTGATATAAGTGCACTATTATTCACAGATGATATACTATAATTAGTGGATAATAAAACAAAAATGCAAAAAGTGTTAAATATATGAATAGACAAAATAGAGGACTTACACATGACAGTTAACATAAACAAAAGTAAAATAATGATATCTAACAAAACAGTAATAGATAAATAAGACAATTTAAATTATAAAGGAAAAATATTTGAGGGGGTAGCGACGATAAAATGTTCACAAATGATGGTAAAATTAACATAGAACATAACATAGAAATAACAGAAAGGAAAAGACAAGCAAGACAGACTACTTACTCACTGAGTAAAACCATCTTTAAGGAAAAAAAGATTATTAGAAAGAACTAACTGATAATATAGGATAATAAAGAAAACAGCAAGTAAAACTACCCTTTTAGTTTTACTTGCCAGTGAAAGACTGACAAGGAAAATTACGAAAGCTGGAAATAGTAGGAAAGGAAGAGAGAAAGACCGATTCAAACCTGGATGGATGAAGTTACCAATATAGGATAATTTAGAGGAAAAATGCAAAACGAATGAAAATATGTGGCAGAGACTGTAAGAACTGGAAAGTTCGGATAGACTAACACATTAAAATGCGTATAGGGTAGCAGGGGGTATGCTGAAGAAGAAGAAGAGTAGTAAATCTCATTTAGAGAGAAATCATCAGATAATAAATTAGTTTCGGAAATCATTTCATTTTCCATATATATTTCAAATTTGCCAATTTCATAGTCGCTTTCTCTTTTGTTGCGAGGCCGCCAGCATTATGGATTATCTTCATAACTTAATTTGTTTAAATTTTTAACTTTTCTGTTACGTTATATTTTTTCCGTTATCTCTCTACAACACACCCGCACATAGACACATTCATATAAATCAGTGCAGTAAAACCCAAATAGCGAAAATGACACTAAATTAATCATTTAAATGACAACAAAGCCACACAAGGTTAACAAAGCTAATACTATTATTACAGTGCAGTACGCCATAGTTTTGAGCTGCATGATTACATAAATAAACATTTAATAAATTTTGATTAGTTATTACCACGATTAAATTAATCAATAAATACCCAAAACGTCTGTATTATTATTTTATGCATTTATTAGGCAATCTTGTAATTTTTCATAAATAGTTAAAAAGTGCAAAACTATTTTTATAAATTGCACGTTCGCTTCAGCTAAAGCAAGATAAAATTACCAGATTTTATTCAGTTTATAACAGCATTACGTGTTTTTTAAGGATTAGGATCGACTTTTTGTAACGACGTTGTTTTAAGCTGGACACCAGTGTATTATTGTATCAAGCGCATGTCACAAATTACAAGAAGGATATTATACGTTATTGTAATATATTAAGGGTATTATATTTTACGCCTTTAAATCCCTATATTGTTTTCTTGATAACGGCGTTCACATTGCACCACTTCAGTGCTTTTAAGCGACATTACCTGAGCAACAGATAATTAACCTGTACGTTTCTCTCCAGACAGCCCAGGTCAAATATAACGAAGACGGAAAGCTCGCGAGTGTCACGAGCCTTGACATTTTCATGAAAAAGTTAAACTTTTAGTTCTATTCCCATCGTTTATCTTGTACATTAACCGGCCGTGACACTCGAGGTCGCTGGGCACGAGATGAGTAGCATTTTTGCGCTCTTCAAATTGTAACACAATTAAAAGATTTGCCCCTAATGCACCCTCCTAACCTTATTTCGGAAAATAAACGAGCACTCAAATTTTAAAATTACCAATTTTCCCCCTCCTGTTTGCTTCAGACCAAATGAACTGCTTATTAATCCCGGCAGCTTAATAATTTTCCATTTATTAAACCAAGCTCCAGAACCGCACGCGGAATTTATCAGATCGGTAATCCCCTTTGTCCTAAGCGGGCAGTCCGAGCTTTGGATGTTATAGTTTTTCGTCTGCACAAAAACTGACGCTAATTCTCGCATTTTACTTTTATCTTTTCTTTATTTATAACAAAAATTTGCATCTTTCGAGAATTTTTTTATAGTTCTTTTATTGTGTTTATAATAATTATTACTGAAAGCTTATTTTGGTTCAGTTAAAATTTTATGGCGTCGTCATCCTGACGAATGCCGTTTTAAGACATATTCATTACTGAAAATATTACCCCACAATTCCTTTAAAGTTGGTTAAAGCAGCCAATTATTAGTTTAGATGAAAGACTATTCAATCTCGCTGCAATAATAATTTAATATCGCTGTATTTTCGAGCTGAACGCCTCCCGCGTTATAAAGTTACAGCCGCAAATTTCAATAACTTTTGGTCAGTATTGTGTTTCCGCTAACAATAGCTCTTAATGTCTTTCTGCATAAACAATGGCCTTTGTCTTTACATGACATTTTCCATTTCCCATTCGAAGAATCCTGATGAATTAACTATCGCGGCCGGGCTTTTGTGCTAAATGAATTGCAGCCCGAGTTTTTCATGTGTCTAAATGAGTTTTCACGGCCAATAAAAAGCCCGCCTCGCCGAAGTTATGTGTGGTACTACAGTTAATCTCGCAGAATATTATGTTCTTGAGTTACATCCGCGGCGATGTAGTGGGCCGGAGTTTACAAGATGTTGGCATTTGTCGAGGTTTGCGCGTTATTAAAATAATGTGCGCGCCGCGGCCGCTGATCTTTTGCGCTTTCGTTTGATGCTTTATAGAAGCGTAAATGCGCGCGTACAACGGCCAAATTACATAAAAACTGCCCGCAGAGCTGCGAAATATGGCTGAGCTTTTATCTTTATAAATTCTCTATATTACTACTCCGCCTATAGTGCTCTGAATTACTATTCAAATGAAAAGGGTAGCCGTAAATGACTGGGTGGTTTACAAATAAAAAATTTAGCGGCTATAAACTCCAAACTTTATTTTCTTTTCCGTTTCGCTGTGAAATTGTGTTTGGGGAGTTTGAGGTCAGTGTACATAACGATTCCGCCGGACTTTTGTTTAACGGAAGTAATTCGGCGACGAAATGTAAAATAAATAAGTGAATACAATTTAACGCCCAGCTCATGCAACGTCCCATACGTGTTTCGTTCTCTTTGCACAGTCGGCGCATTATTTTTGAAAACATTTGTTGGTGTGCATTGGAGCGCAACAATAAAATTAAACAGCTAGGGAAAAGAAATGGCCAAAATCAATATTTAATTAATTTAAACAATAAACGTACCATTAGCTATAGGTTTATTCAAAGTAAGAATTGTCTGCATGTAAACTTTTTATCAGGGAACTAATTGAAAACGATGAGGCGTATTATGTAATTCATAATTAATGGAAATATAATAAAACTTAACGAGATGTAACACCCTTTATATCTTCCAAGTTCTAAGAAAGATTACTACATTTTAGATATAAAGAACTATGCTTAAATCAATACCAACTCGACTGCAACGAAGACGCTTCCTATAATACAGAAAGTCCACGGGAAGGGCGCTTTATTGAAAGTGTAAGTATTTGGATGGCGCAGAGCGTTCAAAAAAGGAACAGAGAGTCTCAGGAATAAACAAGGGGCGCAGGGCGCACATCACAGTTTGACAATCTAGTTAAAGTGAAAGCGGTTTTAGATTCTGAATGACGCTTGAGTGTTACATTGATACCAGGTAAAGTGGGACATAAAATCGTCATGTCGGAACTGAAAGTGCGAAGTTCGTTCTAA
Source organism: Sinelater perroti (assembly GCA_036346155.1). Lineage (NCBI taxonomy): Eukaryota > Metazoa > Arthropoda > Insecta > Coleoptera > Elateridae > Sinelater > Sinelater perroti. The sequence goes on from JARFIY010000276.1 coordinate 5,546,038, forward strand.
TTTGGTTTCCAAGATTTTGACCGACGAATAGAAGGAAAGCCGTGTCAGTGTCACGTATGAAAATTCAACCTATTATTTTAAATAAAGTGATAACTGAGTTTTTGAGTACGATACGGAGACTGAAATACTAGACTTTAAGCAAATCAAAGACAAAAGCGGTGCTGATTGTCTTATTTGACTCTAAATATGTTGTGCGCAAGGAGTTTGTACCACCAGGATAAACGGTTAAAGTTGCATTTTACGTGGAAGTACTTAAAAAGCCGAGAAAAAGGTCGTGCGTGTCCGCCCAGATGTCGCCAAAAGCTGGGATCTTTACCACAAGCTATTTCAGGGAGAAACAAACTGTGTCAATGCTGCTCCAGCCTCCAGATATTGCAGATCTAACCCCATTCAACTTCTTTTTCTTTCTCCAATTCAAATCCAGCTCAGAATAACACTATTATTAAACTGTTAAAAATGTTTAGGTTGTTGTGACCAGTTCTCAAGATAAACTCAATTTCAAGTCTTTCAGGTGAACTATTATGCGTGAGAACCACTATTAACGGTGTATCGATGCTCAATGATGTTATTTTAAAGAATATCTTCAGTTAAACTAATTTGATTATTTTATTATTTTCCGGACATACTTAGTACATTTCCATTTTATATGTTTTATTTAATTATATTTATCTTGTTACACTATATTACAATATAATGTATCTGTGAGTGTATTTTTTCTATGGAAGGACCTCGCATCGTGCGATGTTCATTTTTATTTTAATATCTGACACACTTCAGTCGGGAAACGTAACATTTGGAAACATAACATTGTCAAAAGTAGTGGATTAAAGGTAATCTAAAGCTGGTTATAAAAAAACTAAATAATCTGACATATGTAAGCATGACGTATAGAAGGTATGAAAAAAAATCATAGCAAAACAAATTCAGTGGACAAATGTTTCTAAATTTGAGCTGGAATTACTAGGTAATTTAAATATCAATTATACATGTAGATTTATTGTGTTTACTATTAAGAAAATAACCTATTTAGATTTAGTGTTACTAAAATTGAAGAACAAAATACATATGAAACAACTTGCTGCTCTTGGTTTTGTATCCGATAGAAACTGTTGCTTTTCAATTATCTGGAGTCCTAGGCATTACCTAAAAATTTCCAAAAATACGATGACAAATCTTTTCTACAAAAAAATAAAAATTATATTTTGTCATTTATTATTTTGCCTGTTATCTCAGTTATACTAAAGAACAGAACAAAAGTTAATTCTCGGTTAAAAGAACCCATGCATTTGATATCTAAAAATTTAAAGCACAAAAACCTATAAACGTATATATAATACTATAAAGTATTCAAAAGTAACACTTGATTTAGCATTGTTTTTCAAATTATTAAAAAGAATAGCCTCTTTTATGGGAAATGTTGAAAGAATAATTTCATTTAATAAATGTTTGTGTATAAATGATTTTACAAGACTATATACCCTCACACTACAACTGGGGAAGAAGAAGTTGCACACGAAAGGCAAACTAACAATAAAAGATAATGTACGCTTCTGTTTATTGAAAATACAAATTAACAAATAAAATTTGTAGAGTTATTTTATAGTATAAAGATATAAATGATTAAATTAACAAATCATTTGTCCATTTACATATACCATTAATGTATGAGCCCATTTCGGATTTTTGTGTTGGCCTCATTCTTCTTGGCATCAAGTCAAAAATAAACTAATAGTGCCTTGACAGACTCCATGCATTTCATTCATTATTGACACTTTTCATAATTAAGCCAAATTTCTTGAAAGTTGTGGGTACCGCTGTACCCTTTGGGTGATATTCCAGACATTTTGGATCGGTTAAAGTCCTGGAGATTTGTTTGGCCATGGTGCATTCTGTTTTGTAAAAGAAAGTTTAATGTATTAAGTACCCCACGTGGTTAAGCACTATCTTATTCAAAAATTGGATGGGACACTCTCTGAAGGAAAGGAATGGTGACGAGCTATAAGATAACGTCGATATAGATTTGATTAGTAATGTTACCTCATTCCATAATACTCATGGTTGACGTTGTAGGCATTGTACAAGTGCAGTCTTCTTGTTTTTTTTTCTTTGCATCTACAGCGTATTTATATCTTACTTTTGTTTCGGTTTCACAAAATCTCGATCTATCAGGAAAGACGATTATATGACACTTGTCGCATTTTATAATATTTGTTGTCAGTGCAGAGAAGTCGGTGATATTTCTAAGAAAGGGCGTTATGCTGTTAGTCCTGTTGCAGACAATCCATTACTCTACTAGATTACTTGAACTCGCTCTGCAGTCTATAATCCTAAGCCTCTGATGATAATGATCCTCCCACTAGGTTGCCTTGCGTACTGTTTCCAGATTCCGGTGTTCCCAAACGAATGCCTTCTTCAATCTATTAGTTCAATATTTGAGTCATAGTACTGATTTTTTTTTAAGAAACACCGTTTTCATTTAGGTCAACAATTGCTTAAGCTAACTTTAGCATTGCCGATATTTTGGCTTCGTTTTTACAAAGGATAGAGAACTATTAATTAAGTTAGTAAATATGCATCTGTTCCTATACCACAAAAGAGATAACAGGTACAAAGGCAAAATAATATTGCAAAATGCCTGGAAAAATATTGCTGCCGCTACTGTGTTTGGGCATACGCAACTTTCAAATGTTTACATAAGGCTTACGTGCATTATAAGTATTTCTTATGAATGGCTTATACTTACGTCCATTATGAATAGGCGCTTACTTCTATGATCATTAATTTTATTTATATTATATATATAATATATATATCAAAGAGGCAAGTGAACTTCGAAGATACCTAATTTTAGATATTAAAGAAAAAGTGCCTAGATAGAAAGGATATATAGAAGAGCTCTTCACGGACCAACGAAATGTAGAGCATGAAGTGAAAATACTCTAACAGGCCCATCTACAACAAAACAATAAGTTGAAAAAGCCATTGAAGGATCAAAAAATAGTAAAAGCGTAGAGACAGACAAAATATCAACGGAATTATTAACTATTACAAAACCATGGAATAAGCACACTTTTAAAATAACACATACGAAACAGGGATAATTTCATCAGACTGGTTGAGATCAACATATATTACCATACTGAATAAACATAAGGCGAAGGAATGCAGTGACCACTGCATAAGTAGCCTGACGAGTCATGAACTAAAAGTCTTACTGCAAGTGATACATAAAAGAATTTATTTAATCCGTTTCTGGGATTTATTGACTTTGAAAAAACTTTTGATAAGATTCGGCATGAAATAAATGGTAGACATCTTAAGAAACACAGGAAGTGACGACAAGGATAATAGAATCTTAGTTAGCGTGTGTTAGAGTGTAAAACAGAATAACAGATAACATTGCTATATAAAGAGGAGTAAAGCCGTTAATAGAAACTTATCGAAAATACTCTGGAGGGATTAAAAATACTTTTCGACAGAATTACTAAAACTTCTGAACGATATGGTCTTTAATTTAACACCAAGAAAACGAAGTACATGATTATTAGTAATAAACAAGGGGACGATAATTGTATTTATACTAAGGGGGTTTTATAGTCTAGATAACCTGTTTTTAAAGTGATTTTTGGGAATTAATTGTACAAAAACGGTTAAAACTAGTGATTTAAAGTTTTGTATTCATATTTATTCATATTTAAAGTAACACCTGAAATTTTCATATCGCTTTTTATAGCAAACTGTGCGAGATATATATAAACAAACACATAGGTCGTATCGCAAAATTTCGTTTCTATCAGACGTGGTGATTGCCGCCGTCCTCGCCATTTGAAATAAACTATTCTTTTTTTATTCTGTAGACATGTGGTTATAGTTCAAATCTCTAATAAATAATTTGAAAAAAAAAACTAACAAAACGGCGGCGCTTGAAGAAATATTCCGATTTTTACTAAAAAATTTTACTTATCACGGTCCGAAAAAAATAGTAATTGTAAACAGATATAAAAGTTGGAGGTACGAATGATAGTCGAATATGTACACTATATGTGTAAAAAATTAGAAGTAGATTGGCCTAGTAGTTTGTGAGACAAATATACGCGACTTGAAAAATGTCGTTTCGAGAAAAACGCCTTTAAAGTTTTCTTCTACTGACTCTGAATTTCGTCAAATTGTCAAGCCGTAGTACGTACTTAATTATTTTCTAATAGCTTCTGTCAATTTACCTGTTTCTTTTCCATGGATGCTTTTGTTGTTTTTTTAGCATTGCGTAGTTTCGTACCCATACCCATTCTTTTTTTTTCAACGACTAATTTTCGACATATACCATAGCCTTAGAAATAGATTTAAATCTAAACCTTTATATCTCGGTTAATTTGACGAATTTTATTGTAATATTTTATGGGCACATTCAAGACCCCAAACTCTAAGAAAATGTGAAATAAAAAACAGTAACTGAGATCATACAGTGGAAATCAGATATCGTATAAAACGTACCAGAGTAGCATACACACGGCTAAAAAAGTGTTGTGCGGTTACGACCTCAATTTACAACTGAAAATGCGTTTAGTACGCTGCTATGTATTTGTTTGGTTTCCAAATGACCAAGATACAGTGAAAATTAAAAATGGTTAATTAGAATTACTGTAAGGGTGAGATTTAGTAAGGGTTGAGTGAGCGCAGGTCCAATCAATAAAACACATAGGGTTACGCGAAAGTTACTACTTGCCTAGGCATAAAACCTCTCGCGATTAGAAAGGAAAGCCGGGAAAGAGTAGGCTTTATTGGTAGTTGTAAACTTAAGCTAAATGCAATTCATACAAGAAACAATAGTAAACGACAATACAAATCATCGTGTCGCAACGCCGCTAGTGGCGCGAACGCAATTACGCAAGCCGCAAGGTACCTTTCCGCACGCAATGAGAGCTCTCTACCTGGGCGAGTGTATGCCGTCCCGTCCGCCCCACGGACACCGCTCCACAGTGAGGGTGACCAGCTAGACCTGACGGACACCGCCTGTGAGGATGACCAGCTAGGCGACGTCCAACAGGGCTCCATAGAAGGGACACGGACCTCCGTGCTTCCTTACCCAGGAACACACACACCGCCCTTACAACACAATAGGACGCATAGGCCACAAACGTACAGATTTTGCACTGAGCTGTGTTCTTGTCACGCAGGCTCGGGCAACACAGGGCTGCCGCAAAGCTCTACGCCGCAGAAGGGCCACGGCATGCCGTGACTCCTTCCCCAAGGCACACATACTGCCCTTACAACACAAGAGGACGCATACGCCACAAACGTACAGATTTTGCACTGAGCTGTGTCCTTGTCACGCAGGCTCGGGCAACACAGGGCTGCCGCAAAGCTCTGTGCCGCAGAAGGGCCACGGCATGCCGTGACTCCTTCCCCAAGGCACACATACTGCCCTTACAACACAAGAGGACGCATACACATCAATCATCACGATTCCACACTGACCTGTTTCCCTGTCACGCAGTCCTCTTTCCCTTGAAAGCAGCGTACTGGCGCTAACGTCTGTAAGGCTCAACGGGCTCGAGCCACGTCCCTGCGCTGAATGTAGCGCGGCGCCACACGCGAGCTTGTGCACCCCATTCTCGCTTAGGCCCAGTGGCGGCGCATCCGAGAGAGGGGTCCAGCGTCTCCGATACAGCGGCGGCGCCAAGTTAAGTATCGTTTGTAAAGGCGCACGGGCGCCCGGTAGTAAAGCCCGAACAGTATTCATAGTTGTTCTCTACTAAGTAGAATCTTGGATGTTAACAAAGGCATCCCTCAAATGACTTGGAAGATTTTAAATTACGGACATACAGATGTATGGTGCACGAAAGTATTAGCAAAAATGGGAAAGGAATTAAAATATGAAAATTGCCATATTTCAGACACATCACGAGATAGCTAGACACATACAACATTTTACACCTAATCATACAGGGAAAGATCGAAAGCAAGCGGGGACCTGGAAGAAGAAGAACCTCATAGTTGAAAAACCTGAGACAACGGTTTGGACAGACAACGGAGTCAGTTTTCAGAGCAGCAGTCGACAAAGTGATCATAACCGTTATGATCGCCAACATTCGTTAACGGATATGGCACTTTAAGAAAAAGATAATTTATTTATCTTTTGTTTATGTATAATTGTGAGTTGTCTTTTTTGCGATGTTATATTTATTGTACTATTGGAAGTCCTTACATTTAGTATCGAAATATTTGTTTTTCTTCTTCAACAGTTCTTTATTAACTTTTAATTTATTATAGTATAATCTATTGTAGTGAACTTGTTGTGTTTCACTTTACTTATTAACTTTCTACAGCGGAGTTTATAGTAGAAAGTTAATGAGATTACCATCCTGTCTGTCTGTCTGGTGTCTGGAGGCACTATAACTTTCGTTCTATTCAACGGATTCACTTCAAACTTGATATACACATATCTTCGGTCAGTACCTTTCATGGAATTGATTTTCAGCCAAATAGGCTAACGGCAACCAGAAGTGACCGTTACGATTTCGAAAATTCATGTCTTTCTGTGTGTCTGGAGGCACTCTAACTTCCTACAATTTCGCACCGCTGTAGAAAGTTTCCTTTACGGTATTACACCGTTCTTGTTATGCTTGATTTTCTTTTATTTTATTTGGATGAATTTCCTAATGCCACATTATCGAGAACTATTAAAGATTCTACAGCATTCATGTGCAGAAGAGCATCTTCTGTCACAATTCCTAATTTTATGTTTTACAGGACGCGATCGGTTCATCTTATGTATGGTTAAACTATAACTTTTAAAGTGGAACTAACATAATAGTGTATTTTCTCCCACTTTTTGGAATTATTTGCATACAATTATAGAAAATGTTTGTTGCATTGAAATCTCCACAACAATAGCGTTAGTCTTAAGCATAAAACATATGTTTAAAGTATAAATTTCATTAGAACGTTAACGTTTCCATAATATATTAAAACTGATAGTGGAGAAAAGTATCTCTAAAGAACGAGAGGAGCTGAGAAGAGATATGGAAATTGTTATAGAGGGAGCCAAGTCTTTAGAATAATTTTAATCTACAAAAGTCTAGGTCATCAGTCGGGATACAAAATAAACCCGTTATCAGTTTTCGTGCCAGGCCAAATGGTAATAAGAACGAGAAGGGTGTAAACCCAAATCTGCAACTACCGAAAGCTTTAACTAACACGATAAAAAAACTGCCCGATTTTGTGTACTTGTGTACCAAATTTGGTGCCAATTAGAGCTTTAGTTTTTGAGTTGTCGTGATGACACACACACAGACACACAGTAACTACCTTTTAAGCGTTAGCATGCTTATTGTGGGTAATTTACATTAATTTATTATGTGAATATATTATTTTACGACTTTTCGTTTAAATTGAAGAATTTGGACTTATGGTAATTTTTTTGTAAAAATGCCCGAAAAGCAAAAAATAAAAAGTAAATTAATTTTTTTATATACTTACCAGTTAAAGCTACTTTGACTTAAAAACTTACCGCGCTTTTTCCTGTGAGTATAAGTTTAAAGTCAATTTAATTTGAAAACCTAAATATTATCTTGTGGGGCATACATAAATTATTAATTAATACAGGACAGGTACTTATTATATAAATAACATTCTGCTATGTGAAAGTTTTGCTACACAACTTGTAGCGTGTTACGGTAATAAGATTCCGATAAACTTTAAAGCTGATGAAGTATCGCGATCAGCTTAGTACAGTTAAGCTATTTAATTAAAACTTATCGCATTAAGATGTTAGAAATATTTTAAATACTTCTTGTAGAACTCCCCGGCTATTTATAACAGCAGTTTGCGCGTTCAGTTCTTAATTGCGCAGCAGCATGCTGCATTATAGGTTGCTTATACAAAATAACTACTGCATAAATTCCTTATTTGAGGCAGATTTTCAATTCTACGACTTTTGGTTGCTGGCAAATTTCATCCATCAGTTTTCCTTCACATTAGTCTCGGTTGTCCTATACAAACACGGCTTTAAATTTTGACAGTCGGAAAAAATTCGTTCGCGACGTTCGTGATGTTATCAGAAAGGCCCATAAAAAAGCGCATCCACGAAACGTTATTAGTATTGGAAAAATAACATGACATCCAGCCGCATAAAAGAGCGAGAATGTGAATTTTAGCTGCCATAAAAATTGAAATGATGGATTGAAAAACCATTATCGAAGCTCTGGCGTTAAATACGTTACTTTTCCCCAAGGCGATACTTCTTGGCATATAAAAGATCGAACAGCGCTATATAATGCTGAAAGTAAGCATCCTTGTAAGATCGGCTTCTTACCACAATAACTATATCGCATTGGGGCGTTTCTGCGCGGTAATATATACCATTTCGATTTTAGATACGTTCGAATGTGCAGTAGAGATCAGGATAATGCCAAGTATACCCTCGGGGATGCTACTGAAAACAAGCCATTCTTTTCAGTTGCAAAGATTCAAAATGTGTCAGAATAGTTGCAATAAAAATAAACGAAAGCTCCAAAATATTACAAATGAGGACCCGCTGAAATTGCTGCTTCTCTATATATCATTTTATCCTGTCTCATTTATAATACTTTCTCTTCTACGTTCGACGGGAACAAGTGCTGAATAAATTAAATAAGTAAATTGTCACCCTCGAACAATAAAATTAGTGAATTAGTGAATGTAAAACTTTAACATTTTTAGTAATATTTTAGACAAAACTACAATTAAAATGTTATATTTTAATTAACATTCTAAATTTATTAACAAATCAAACACTTGAAGTTGAAATTGTATCTACACTATCTATGTGTACAATAAACTCGCGCATTATAACAAAATAAAAAAGGAAACAAAAATTATATCTACGATAATATAGAAAACAATTTGAAAAAACAATATTAGAATAATTTAATGTAATCGTAAGCTTTTAATGGTACGTACATTTGTGCCCATTATAAATTTTTGCACTTTTCAAACTTCTTGTTCGTACTGCTATGTAATGCAATTATTTTAATTTACTTTATTTTTTCTGACATTGTACAACTTAATTAAAAGCTTAATATTTTCCTTATTGTTTATTTCTTATTAATTTACTCATAAGTTAACCTACAGTTTCTAGACTATAATAACATAAGAAGAGTATCACTCAGCGGTGAGCCCCTATAATAATATTTTTTTGTCTAGTTAAACGTCGAGTGGTATTTCCATCTTCTAGAAGATTTGTCACTAACCAACTAGGATGACTCTGTAGTCACATACTTGGTTGCATATCTTCTGATTTCGTCTTTGACCCACGGAACCTTGGGATCGGCGTGAAGCGTTTTATATCTGACGTACCATTCCGCGTTTGCTAAACTGCGAAGAGTTTTGTTTTGAAATATTTGTATTATTTTAATATTCGATGTTTTCGCGCAACGCCAGAATTGGATTCCATAGGCCCACACAGGTGTTGACACAACTTTGTACAGTAACACTTTCTTATTCAGCGACACTTTAGGTTTTGTACCAATACATGTTTTTCATTCTGATGAATTATCGCGCTTTATAGAAAATGTTATTGCTATCGATTTATTTTCATTAATTTTATGCGGCACTTGTGTAACCATTCCTGTAGGTTATTAAATGATCTTTGTAGTTGTACCGCTGGTTTGTGTAGGATCTGTATGCGAAGGTAGTATTGCAGTATCGTCTGCGAACGTGGCTGCGACTACATTCCCGTTACATGGTAGATCTAGTGTAAATATTTAGTATAGAATGGGTCCCATGATGCTTCTCTGTGAAACACCAGCGCTGATCGGATATAGGTTAGAATGACTGTCACCATATTTTACCTGATAATACCTGTCACTTAAATGTGATTTTATAAGTAGGTAAGGTTGATGTGGTAAGAACTCCTTGATTTTGAACGACTCAATGAAATACTTGTGTAATTGACATTAATGCCTTTGCAGGCAGTTCTTTCAATAGTTTGGCTGTAATAGGATCGTAATCCGATACCTGTTTATCATTGAGAGTTTTAATTTCCGATTTTATTTCTTCGGACGTAAAATGTTGTAGGGGTGGCCGTAATTGCATTGGAACATTTGGATATTCTACTATTTCTCCTTCTTGAGATATTGCTGTTGAATGATGTAATTGGAAAATATTAAAGAACTGTTTAGCAAAGAACTCTTCTTCTGTTCTTGCCCACGTGCCATTAACTTTCCTAATTGAGGTCATAGGTTTTCTTTGTTCTCCACAAAGTATAATCATTGTGTGAAGATGGCGATAGATTATTTACATATTCGTTGAACGTTTCATTTTTCAATCCTTTAGTAAATTGACCAGTTCTATTGTTAATCTATTTAATATATTTTTATCATTGCTGGTTTGCTGCTAGATTTTTGTTTCTCTTTTTTCTCAGCTATTTTTGTTTTGATGTCTAAAGGATAATTATCAACAATAACATTTTTTCAGGATTGGGTGGAGTTGAAACCCAGGATGCAGTTGGTATGTTACAAGTGAGATTTTTTACTACAATGTCGATTTCAGTATTTAGCAAAATTTTAATTATTGTATTATCTGTTAAGTATTCTCTAAACATTTTCCAATTTGTGTGACCGTTATAAAGTGGATGGTTTTCTTTCTTTTATAATGACAAAAGTGCTGAGTGTGATTATTATGGCTGAGTGATCGGAAAAGAGGCTGAAGCAAATGTCTATTTTGCATGATGATAACACTGGTCAACACTAATTTTATTGCCAACAATATTTTGTCGATTTTTGGCGATTTTGTGGTGCTAATTACAAATATAAAGTCTGTTTTGCTGGAGTAGCTCTATTTTTGTAGATAATTAGCTAATTATAATTAATAGTTTAAAAATTCAAAATTAATATAGCAATGGTACCCATAAGCAAGTTTTACTAAAAATGACAATGCTTTCGAAAAATATAAAGGCAAAATCAATAAAACCCATAATCATGTTTTACTCGGTATAATATCAAAGAAATGCAGTAGTTTAATTCCGAAAATTACAACTAATTCGTAAAGAAAAAGCGCTGTTTATATGATTTTCTTTATGTGGGTTGTCAGGAACATCACGTTGAAGGCTCCAGCAATGGTCTGTCATCGTATGCTTGTCCCATCTGCCCTGATATCTTTCTTCCATCACCTTTACATCTTGGTGAAATATTTCCCCTTGTTTCTCACTTAAGTCCCCAAGATTGCCGAGTAATTTATCCAAGTAGCCACGAAGAAAGTGTACTTTAATGCTCATATTAGAACCTAACTTTTTAAAGTTTATTAACATCTGTTGCACCAGTTCCTCATAATTTTCCGCTTTGTGGTTACCCAAAAAGTTCTTAACCATCGAGACAAAGCAGCAACTTCAAAGTCGTCATGTGATTTATAAAATTAGAGTCCTTAATAAGTTTGCAAATTTGAGGATCATCAAAATACCCACTTTTAGCTTTTCCATACTTAGCCTAGGAAATGATCTGCAAATGTATTTGAAGCCACCTTTGTTCAAAGCCTTAACAAATTACTTCATTAGTCCTAAATTGATGTGGAGAATGATTTTCCCCAGTCCGCTAATGGCGACGAAAATGTTGGAGAATGTTGTTACAATAAGCAAGTTCTTCATCTTCGCTGAGTAAGGAACAAGTTCCACCTTTTGTGTTTTATAAATTTTATCTTTATATCTGGCTTTAGACAGTTCTTTGCTGTTAATCGGGATGCTAGAAATTCAGATGCTTGCTTTGATAGACAGGTCCGTATCACGTCATTTAGTTCTTCTTGGGAGAACTGCTGGGCTCATATTCACTTTCAGTGATACTACGTAAGTTCTGATCCTTAATTTCTTTTATTTTCGACAGCAGAACATCAGGCAATGTGATATATACTGGTATGGGAACCTCTTCGCTATGTGGCTTGTTGCTGATTTCAAATCAGGATATTCCCATTTGCGTTTCTTGCATCTATTAAAACCTTTTACATTAACGAAACAAAAATAACAATTGTTGTGGTGGTTTGTCGGTTCTCTCCACACCATTGACACGCCAAATATTAAACTTTTTCTCTCTTTGTTCCTTGTAAACATTCGACACAGGTTTTGTACACCATATGGGGAGCCCAGGGCTTGTCTTGATCTCCAAGCACTACGCCAAAATAAGCTTAATAGGCTTGTCTTACAAAGTCTGTGACATTTTTTCTTTGTTTCTGTACAGTATATTTATCATAAATGTAGCAGAAGACATTGGGATTGTTCGAACAGCTTCTTCGTTAAGAACTTATTTCTGTGAACAACGAGCGTAATTTTTTTTATTAAATATGTACATATCGCGTGCTGCAGAAGTCAGTTAATTAGTTATTCTAGTTATTGCAAGTAAGCAAGACTAGAATTGTCGAGAAAAATAGAGTTTTCACATATACCATCTTATAAAAAGCACCCGTTATGGCTAAATTTCTTAAAAATTGATAGTACCTCCTATCTCAAAAACTTAAGTCAATTTGAAAAAACTACTTTTATTTTAATTCAGCAGACCTCAAATACCCTAAATGTGTTTAAAAATACTTGTCAACAAAATTTTTAAAATTTTGTTGGGCGGGGTAATCCGTTGATGACAAACGAATATTTTGTTTATATTAGATGGCCAGTAAGTAGGCTCACCGATGGATAGTTGGTTATAGTTATTAGCTAATATGGTCTTATACAGTTCTCTTTCTTTTGGCGTAGTTAGTCTGGAACCCTATACACCGGCTATAAATCGGTTGCCTAATTTTCGAAAAAATACTTCGTATTGGTTTTGCTTAATGGGGTATCTGGGTGGGCATAGAGTGATGCTATCATTATAGATTCGATGCTGGTCTTGATGTTAATGTAGATAATTTTACTTGTATATAATGTGTTGTGAACTTTTCCATTTCGTGATGGCACAATTTGTCATTAATGATTGTAGCAGAGCCAGCATAAGCGGCAGTTCCATCGAGATGTTTTGTGTAATATGTTTTATATTTGTGGATATTAAAGTAACTGTTGTCTGTAAAACGTGTTTTGAAAATCAATAAAATATCAATATTTTGCTCTCGAATATATAGCACAATTTCGAAACGACGCTGGGCAAGCTCATTAGCGTTCTAAGTTGCTATTCAGAGGGCGTCTGTTATTAGAAATTGTTAATTAGCATATTAAGTAGATTTAACATTTTTATTCATAAGTTGGTGGAGAGGAGTGACGAACCACTCCACTAATTTAAAAATCAGAAGAGCTCGAAAGAGCGGCAAGAATTCCAAATAGGAATGTACTGCCGGATATATATATATATATATATTCAAAAGTTGAGTAAACATTGTTTTAAATCTGTTTAGAAATTGGGGTAGTGTGATGTCGTTATTGTTATTTCCTTGTGTTGGACTGTTTTGTTGATCTTCTACAATTCTATTGCATAGATTCTGTTGTTTGGATTCGCAGTGTAAATATCTGGAACTTTTGTTGTAGTAATTGGTGGGATAATATGTGACGTATTTGTATCGTGAGTTTTTGTTTATTACATTGTAATTGTTTATACATCTGGCAGCTTTTATAATTAGCTGGATGTGGACCTTGGCATAATATACATTTGGCAGGGCTATTTTTGTTTTTTGCAATGTAAAGTGTTGTGCTTATTTCTACATTTCACATAAAAATAGAGTCTCATGCAGTAGGTTTTGCTGTGTCCATACTGTTGCCATCGCATACATTGTGTAATTGTATTTTTCTTTCGTGGAGATTCTATCGGTATTAGATGGCCTTGTAGGTATTTTATTTTACATATTTTTTATTATTCACAGCTGGTTCCACGTCTACAAAGAACGTAGGTAAGGGTGCTTTTGTAACTCTATGTCTAATGTTGATAATGTTGCCTAAAGCACCTAATTCTTTGATATCCACAGAATAGTGCAGATTTCTTATAACATTCGATGTGCTCTCTCTTCCTTTAATTGGTAGGTATGATTTTTTTTTTATTATGTAATTATTTAGCAATCAGAACAAGGTTACATTCTATAAGCTAAATGGTTAACAATCATTATAGATACTAACGATAAGAATAACATGATGAGGCTTGCATCCTACGATACAACCTACGTAATTACAGTTTTGTACTTCGAGAGTATTAGAGTCTAATAGATATTAGGAATACACTACACACACACACACACGAGTTTGTTGGCCATACCACGACACTCACACTAGGTTTATTGGCCATAGTTTCTTTAGTCTTTGGTTGACCCTGGGTTCCAGCATCTGCTCCAGTAAGGGGTTTGAGTGAGTTTCTAGGGTTGCATGGTACTTGATAGCTCTCTCCTGGATTACTTCCTGGACCGTTGGGAGATGTAAGTCCATATGCAGCGTGTTGTTGGATACATACCACGGCGCATTTGTAATCTGACGTAATATTTTGATTGAGTACGTTGGATTAATGCGATGTTTGATTTGGATGCACAGCCCATAACTCTACTCCATACATCCAGATTGGTTTTATAACAGTCTTATAGATTAGGGTTTTGTTTGCAAGCGATAATTTTGAATGTCTTCCAATTAGCCAGTTGAGTTCCTTTACTTTTAGATCTATTTGTTTTTTTCTTCTTGAGGTGTTCCTTCCAATTTAGCTTATGATCTAGGTGTAAGCCTAGATATTTTGCCGTTCAGTTGTGGTATTTGTGCATTATTTATTACGACTGGTGGGCATATCTGTTTTTTGAGCGTAATTGTTGTGTGTACCGACTTGTTTTCGTTAACTTTGATTTTCCATCTGTGTAACCATTGTTAAAGGAGTACTAAGTGGTTTTGTAGGTTGACCGATGCAGTTGCAGGATTTTCATGTCTGGACAGTATAGCAGTGTCGTCTGTGAATGTTCCTATTGTTGTATATTGTGTCGTTGGTAGATCCGATGTATATAGGACATAGAGTAAAGGCCCCAGAACACTGCCTTGTGGAACGCCTGAGTTGATAGGGTGGTAATCTGATATTACTTCATTAATTTTTATCTGAAATGTTCTATCGCTTAGATATGATTTTAGTAAATTATAGTATTCCAAAGGGAACGTTTGCTTAATTTTGAAGAGTAATCCGGGGTGCCACACTTTGTCAAATGCTTGACTAATGTCGAGAAAGACAGCTGAACAGTACTCTTTGTTTTCTAGTGCTTTATTTACGGTTTGTGTAATGCGGTGTACTTGTTGCACGATAGAATGAGCCTGTCGAAACCCAAACTGATGAGAAGGTATCCAATGTTGGGGCAATTCGACGAAGTATGAGTTTTTCTAACAGCTTTGAGGTCACCGGGAGGAGGCTGATAGGTCGATAGGATGTAACGTCGGTTGGTTCTTTTCCGGGTTTTCCGACCATTATGATTTGTGCAGCCTTAAAGCATTTTGGCCAATATCCTAGCCTCAGGATTGCATTGTAAATATAAGTTAAGAGCACTAGGCCCTTTTTTAGGAGTTCACGCAGCATTTTGGCAGTTATCAGATCAGTTCCTGGGGTCTTCTTGAGGTTTAGCAGATTTATTTCAGATTTTATTTCGTTTGTGGTAAAGAGTTTAATTTCATGACGTATGTCAGGAGGGATGGAAAGACTTCGCTCTACTTCTTGGTCTGGTGCGCTATCAAGTGGTTGAAAGACTGAGGATAGATGTTCAGCGAAGAGTCTGACTTTGTCTCTATCGCTTTTGCCCAAGGTTCGGTGTTGCTTTTTCTAATTGGTGGTATTTTGAATTTTGGTTTCTAGCTTGTTTGATGGGTTTCAGATAGAATCATCAGTTCGATTTAATTGAGATACATAGAGCTCAAATTTCTCATTTCTGATTTCTTTGAGTTTTGTTTTAATTTATTGGTCATATGGTTGTAGGCTTTTTTGGCAGCAGGTGTATGATTTCGTTGCCAGTTAGCTCTAGCACGACGTTTTTCTGCGACCATTCGTTTAATTTCCAGTGGTATGTCAATGTTTAGTTGCTTTTGTGAAATGGTTGGTGTAGCTTGTTGCGCGGCTTGCTGGAGTTTTGTTATGAGTTCTTCAGTAGCTGTTTCAATTTCTTCGCATTCCTTGAGTAGAATGTTTAGTTTTATGGTTTCGCTTAGAATATTACGATATGTAGCCGATATGCAGTCCGTTCTAGAGTTGTGTAATCTGGTTGTGAGTTTCTTGTTTACTATAGATGCCCCAATTGTTAGTATGATAGGAGAATGATCGGAAATTAGGTCATAACTGGGTATTACAGTAGTATATGACTGATTGATTCTATTTACGACGAAGAAGTCTAGTAGGTCTGGTAACTTGTTTGCGTCGATGGGCCAATAGGTTGGTGTTCCTGTTGATATAAATGAGTATTTTTTGTCCTCCATTGACTTAAGGAGTTCTCTACCTTTCGTTGTTGTTAGGCGTGAGCCTAAGTATGTTTACTGTTGTTGTAGTCCCCTCCCGCTACGTATTTGTGACTTAGCGTTAGAAAGAATTTGTCAAAATCTGCTTTTTTGATATTATGTCGGGGTGGGAAATAAACTGCAGCAAGTGCCAATTCATATGGCAACGTTTGTACCTTGATTTTGGTGGCTTGGATAAAGTCTTCCTGATATTTTATTTCTTCATGGTGTTGAATTGTTTGCTTGACAAGAATGGCTGTACCTCCATGGGCAGTTCATAATGAGGTATTTTGAAGTAAGTCTGTTGTGTGAAGTGTGTTTCACTTATTAGCAGTACATCTATGTGGTTATGTAATAAGAACAATTTTATTTCTTCTTTATGTTGCGTTAGGCCATTAGCGTTCCACAGAGCTACTCTGAGAAACTTACCCATAATTAGGCTAGTTTATTTATTAGCGTGCTAAGCATGTTTAGAATCATGCTATTTTGTTGAATGAGTTGATTAAACATGGCTTTGAATTCAGTTAAAAACTGAGGAGAGCGTTGTTTAACATTTGTGTTGACTCATTGTAATTGTTTAGGGGTTGGAGTTGTTGGTTACTGCATTAGCGTAAGATTTATGATGTTGACTAAGATTCAGTGACTCTGTTTGCACTGCGGTGTTTGCATTATTGGTTTGTGGATTGGGGATAACATTTATTTTTGATAGTTGTGGTGCGAAGGTTCTAGTCTTGCTTTGTGGATTATTTCTACGAATTAGTTGTTGATAATGATCACAACCTTTATAGTTGGCTGGGTGGTCTCGCCCGCATAATGCGCACTAGCTGGGGTGTCTTTGCTTTTTGCAGTTGATTGTATTATGTGCTCCACCGCATTTGACGCATACGAAGGGCCTGTTGCAATACGTCTTGGTGTGGCCATAGAGTTGGCACCTCGTACACCTGTACAATATTATTTTTGTCTTTATTCGGAGGTTCTATTATTACTACGCTATTTTGTATTCTTTCAATTTTATATACATCTTTGTTATTGTCTGCTGGCTCTATGTCAATGAAGAACATGTTTAAGGGTTCTTTGGTTATTCTATGCTTCGCATTTATAATATTTCTAACTTTACGTCCTTTATTTTCTAATTCTTCTGAAATGTCATTTGTGTTCATTTAGTGATGAAAGTGTTTGATAACAATTCGGTATGCTCGTTCCGTCTTTAATTGATATGTGTGGTGTATTATGTTTTGTTCCTTGAAGTATTTTGTTAATTTTCTGTATCCATCAACTGTATTACAGTTAATTCTAATTGTATTATTGGCTAAGCTCTTTGTACTATATTGTTCATCTTCTAAATGATCGCGTATTTGGGTGAGCATGTTTGGAAAATTACTACTCCTACACAAAAATCGGAGGAGGTTTGGGTATTTTGGCTGAATCTGTAGTGATGCTGTTGGTAGTGTTGCTTTGTGGAGTGTCATCTATTGTATTTGTTAATACGCTATACTTGTTGGAGGTTTGTGTAACATTTTCGTCACCATTTTGTTGTGCGTTCGTCCTTATTTTTCTGCGTTTCATAGCCTTAACAGTTTGCCAAGAGTTTTCTTTCGATGTTGTAGGGGTTTCCATTTCATCGTCGCTAGTTGAATACATTCTAACAAGTTGTTGGGGATTATTAGTTGGATAGGCTCCTTGAGGCTGGTAAGTGATTAATTGTTCTTGATTTGGAGGAATAATTACTGGGCCCTGATGATAATTGAAGTGATTGTGTGTTGTATGGTACAGGAGTTTGACTGTTTATGAAACTTTGAGTTTGATACGTATATGGAATTTGTAACTTTTGGGCACTTAATTGAGGTTGACACTGTATATTTGGTGAATATGGTTGGTTATATATGTAATTAAAGCCAGGTCCATTGCCTGCTGGAAGCATTTTGGTAATTTATAAAGAAAGATTACCTAGCTGGATGTTTTCTTTCACTAGAAGGTTTTTAAAAGTGAAACAGTTGTTTATCACTTGAGTTAAACGTTGAAATTAAATTAATAAATATATAAATTTGCCTGACCTTAAGTAAGGCTACGGCTGCGGCTCCGCCGTTGTGATAACTCATGTATAGCTCGGCACGCACGTTCGGTCTGCTTGAAGGCACTAGCAAGAATCGGTAGGTATGATAAGTTATATTTTTAGTTTTAAGTGTGTGGTTAATGTCCTGTAGGAGTCGGCGGGATGAGTATAAATGTTTATTGTATTATTTGTTAGCGGTTTGGTCGTATATTGTTCTCTCTCCAATGCAAAATGTTTAATCATTCCTCTATAATCAGTAACGTTATATAAGAAAATGAAAGGAGATTTAGCTACTTTTTGCTTGTTGTTGGTATTTGTATTTGGTGTTTCATCATTAGAGTTTTCTATAGCTAGTAAATTATATCTATTATTATAATTTAACAGGTTCTGATTTTCTAGTTTGGTGTGATCTTGAGTTAATCGATTAGTTTTTCGGTCCTGTTTGACTTGTTGCTACTTGTGTGGGTTTTCTGTTTCTTCTCCTTCACTTTCATCGACGATTATCGGTTCGCTAACTTTTGGTTCTTGGGGATTTAAAATCTGACTTTCATTTGGAAGTTGCACAAATATAGGTGCGTATTGGTGGTTAGAAAAAGCTGTCACATAATTGTCATTTTTTGATGCAGGCATATATATTATAGAGTTAGTATTTTGAGTAAACGGTATAAATACGGAGTTTTGAACTATTTTTTGAATTCTGTATATTTGTTGTTGCTGAATGTACGAAAATTATTGTAAATAATAGATATCCTGATTATTATTTTGCATTTTTTGTTAATTCAGAATTTGCAAACGTATTTTATATTGTCTTTAAATTGTACATTAATAATTCTATTTATTTATACCTAAAAATCGTCCTATCTGCTTTGGTTCAGAGATCGAGCGCTTGTACTTGTGGCGAAAAATCTTTGCTAGAAATTAGTGGTACTTTACATTGGAAGTAATCGTGCTGGTGATGCAGGTATCTGTTAAGTTTCGTAAGTCTTCAACCGCTGGCACGCAATGTGTTCTATAAAGCTTGCTGCAATCGAGTCTTTTGTTGCAAACCGGTTTATATGCGTCCTTTTTAGTGTAATATTTTCTGTGGAGCACAATTTTCTCTTGACAGTTAACGTTTATAATTTTGATTTAAAAAATGTGTGCTTTTAAGGAGTTTAAAAATTTTTTTAATGTTTTATTTTGCTTTTTTAATAATAACAGAACTTCTTAAATCACAGAGAAGTAATAAAAAATAGAGGCAAAATATTGTTAACACACATGTACAACTTAACAACAAAAATATGGAAAGAAGAATGTATGCCAAATGATTGGAAACAAGGTCTGCTAGCTCAAATCTTCAAAAAAAGGAGATGCAGTTAACTGTAATAACTACAGAGGCATCATGTAATTTAAAAACTGCTTACAAGATTCTAACGTTGATTTTAAGAAATAAATTGAACATATATGCAGAAGCAAAATTCGGACATCAACAAGGATTTAGGAAAGGCAAATCAATAGTAGATGCCATACATGTGCTAACACAAAGAATTGAAAAATGCTACAAACACGACATAGATATATACATTTTGTTTATTGACTTCCAACAAGCGTCCGACAGTATCTATAGAGAAGTATTAATAAAAGCAATGGAAAGAACAAGAATACCGATAAAGCTGATCAAATTGATTAAAATGACTATGAGAAACACACATGTAAAAATTATAACATATTTTATTCAGCATCGCACTAGAAGGAGTAATAAAAGCAACAGGAATATCCAAAAGCATAGCGCAGAGACCAGCGCAAATAGTAGCATATGCATATGATCTCGCATTAACAACCAGCGACAGAAAAACGCTAGAAGAAACACTAATCACATTAGAAACAGAGGCAAACAAAGAGGGTCGAAGATAAATATAAAGAAGACAGAATATATGATATGTACAACAACAAACATAAAAGACATAAAAATAAAAAACCATTGTTTTAAGAAAGCAGACCACTTCAAATATATGGATGTCATCGTCAGTGCTAAAAATAACAGAAGTGTTTAAAATATAGAACGTATTCAAGCGGGTAACCGGGCATATCAAAAACTATTTGAAAATAAAAATCTTAGCAAAAAAACAAAACTCAAAATACATAAATCAGCAATAAGGCTAGTAATAACATACGCGACAGAAACTATGTGTTTGTTAAACAGAGACCAAAAGAAAATGAAGGGTTAGAAAGAAAATATCAAGAAAAATCTTAGGATTAAAGAAAGTGCATGGAGAATTCAGATTCCTGATGAACCATGAATAAGACAACTAGTGAAAAAAGCAGACATAGTACAGTTTATAAAGACTGAAATGGTTTGAACACATCTAAAGAAAAGAAGCACACGAAATAATAAAGAAGGTAATGGTCTGGAGACCGATGGAAGGAAGACCGAGAGGAAGGCCAAAAATTCGATGGTCAGATTAACTGTATGAAGGCATCACATATTTGAAAATCAAGAACTGGTGGGAACAATCAGAAATGAAACTTGATCACAAATAAGGCAAAAAAGCATGTAATTGAAAGAAACAAGATAAAATAAATCAAATATGTGGAGTAATTTAATGAATTAGAAGAGTTTCAGAAGCGAACTTTATTCTGATCCGAAATGTATGGTCATATATAGTTGTAAAATAATTAGAAAAAGAAACTATAATTACTAGATAATTTATTAACAAAATTTTTTCTATCACTATCAATTTTTTATGAACCAGTTCTTATTAAAACGGCTGGATAATTAATTATATTTCTTGAGATTCCTCTTCGATTTAAACGTTTTACATAATAAAATTGCCACAGCTGCAAAAAGAGAGGTATAAAAGTTAATCGAGTGAGTATAATAAGTTCTTTTGTTAAAGATATTTAATGTTAAAGAAAATATTTTAAGCAAACAAATAAGAACAGATTAATAAAGGTAATTTTTCCTTTTTTGTTGAAATACCACTGTATATAGATTTACTGTTTATAAAAGTCCATATTAGGCACTTTTGCGTGTTGAAAATGTGACTGATCGCTATTCTGTCATCTGATAAAGTCGGAATTGTAACAGTCGACCAATCTAAGCACTAGAAAATTTACTTGATAGTGAAGCACTAAGCATTTTATAATTTTTGGATATTTTAGCGCATTCTGCACATCAATCAATGTTTTTTTTCTAAAATTTTAGTACCTTATTTACATCTATCTAAATAAATGACCTCTCGTAATGCTGTAGCTCAGCACTTTTATTGTTTAATATGATATTGCAATTTTTCATTATGGTAAATATCTCTTCTTGTGTGTTAGCTATAGAGAAACAAACGCAAAGATAGCTACTGCAATCGTTTTCGAGTATCAGGAAATATCTTGAACCCACTGGTGAAGATAATCAATTGGAACAAATACCCAGGTCGAATTTGTTTGTTTTTACCATGACAAAATACAAAGCAAGAATGTTTTCTGTGAACCGTTTTCACATTTAACATTACTTTTTATGTTTTTTTGGCAGATGACTAATAACGCAGTTGAGACTATTCATGTTGTTCGTAGATATATGACCGAATCATTTATATCAACATAATCAGGATATCACTTACAATTCTTGCGGAATTTCAGTAAATCTAATATTTTGAATATAGTAAAGATTTCCTATTTTCCTATTCCTTAGCGTGGAGGACCTTTTATGTTGTTTGACATTTGGGCTCATTTTGTATTGGTTATAAAATAATTCTTTTTATTTTAGTTTCTCGTCGTCTGAGCAGATATTCAATATTTTGCTTTGCAGCTTTGTTGGCATTCAGTCTGAATTGAAACTTAGTTAAGCCGAGAATTAGCTTAATCCTGGAGTAGTCCTATTTTAAGTTCTGGTTTCAGTAATAATATGACTTACTCTGGTAGTAAAGTATTTAATACTTTATAAAAGTGTTTATCGTCGATGAACATGTTATGCTCTGCTTCGAGTATAGTAGAATTTATGGACCATGTATGGAATACACTCGAATACTCGAAGTGTTACTACATTCTTTTTCGTCCTTTCGACCAAGTACTCAACATTAGTAGTTACTTCTTTCTCTTTAGGCTGTTTGACTAAATGCTTTCAATTACAGGCACATAATTGTTCCACGATAAGGCGTTTTCATACAGACAATTCGCTAGCAACGTCACTGCATCTAGAAAACTTTCGATTTCTGATACGTTGGATGTTGTTATGGCTTATCAATTTTTGATAGCTTATACATGATTTTTAAAAGACAGAGGAAATAAGTAATGAGTAATATACAATATAATAAAGTTATTTTTGCGCTTAGAGCATGTCTTCCTTAATGGATCCATGTTCACTGCAGCCTATGGCTTATTGTGATTACCTTAATAAAGTGAATTCACAACCAATCTGTAATTGATGTCCCCTGAATCAGCAGATGCAGGTCCTTTACAGGGTGTGTCTGGAAATCTTCCGGTTCCAGGATTGGTCTCCCGAATGTATGTTGCCTTTTCCTGCACAGCGCATCGCACTTGCATAAGATGTGTAAGGCTGTTTCTGGTTCCTTGCTACAAAATCTGCATGCAAGGTCGCCATTGAATTTACCAATTTTCCAGAGGTGTTCTTTTACAGTTGCATGTCCTGTAAGAAACCCTATGGTTATCTTTAGCTGTGGCCTACTTAGGATACGGAGTTTTGCAGCTCTCTTTTCGTAAGGTCCCTTATTAAAGGTTTTGCTGAAGTAATGTCCTGGTGGTTTCTTCCAGTACATTCTTCGTAAAATTCCTAAGTCAGGTTCTGGGCCGATATAAATGCCACTAGACCCCTGCCTTGTAAATTTATCGGCTTTCTCATTGCCGTAGATACCGCAATGCCCAAGTGCTCATAACAGTTTTAACATGTTGTATACTACAAGTACATTGAGTTTGTTGATGTATTTCCATACCAGTCTAGATGATGCTTTTGTGTTTGATAAAGCTTTTAAAGCTGCCCGGCTGTCTGATATAATATATTATATCTATAGATTCGTTTGCTTCTGTAAGCCCTCTTACCGTTTTTGCGCACTCACCGTAGTATGGCGTATATTTCTGTCTGAAAGACAAAAGCGTACTGACCCAGGGAAAGCTTAGCTCTACCTTGGGAACCTCAGCATATGTTCCAGCTCCGGTACCCAGCTCGGTTTTAGAACCATCTTTGTACCAGATTAGGCTACCAGGTGCAATTGCCTGTCTAAAAGTCTCGCTCCTACCTCGATTCTGCACAATTACCTCAAATAGAGAGTCGTCACATATTTTGAGGTTATGTGATCCACCCTCATTTCAAGTAGAAGTGGAGTTACTTACTAAGTTCATGTTGTCCGTCCGCCTGAGCAAAGCTCGAGAACGACTGGGAATTTCCAAATTCTGTTTTCACCAATCGACAGGTGACCAAAAAGGCTTGTTTGCTAGTGATTTTGAAACTGATTGGTCAAAGGTCACCGTTAGTGACTTTTACGATTTCAAATTTCTACATACTAGAGGGTTCTCAAATTTGGGAGACTGCTTCGCCACTTCGCTATGCGTTGCAAGCTTTGCAGGTTTATTCTTGTATGACCTGTACCCGTGTGTGTCTTGTACAGTGAATGATACAGCCTTTACTGACCCAATCTTGCCTCCTCCTGAATTACTATGTGTTGCTACCTGGCCCCGATTTCGCCGGGGCTGATGTTACCTGGCCCGAAATTTTTCGGATCTTGTGCAACACCAGGGTCCTTATTTGGAATTTACGATCCTAAGAGGAATGTTAACTGGCCCCGATTTTGCGGAACTGTGCTCATCCCCGGGGCCCTTGCACTACCGCGTCGTGCCGTGTCCAACCGCTACGAATCGGCCCGAACTCCGCCGACCAATGCCGCCACGGCATTTATCAACCAGCGCGAAGGCGCCCCCGGCTGGACAAGCCCCACATCCCCCGGCGGGCTCAGCGTGCTTCTACCCTCGAACTCTGCACCCCGCCAGCAGAGTGGGGCACAAGCTGAGCCTTTAAAGCCTAAGCCACCGAAGCACATGCTTTCAGTCGCCAGCCCCAAAAATATTAAACAACCATCTGGGACCCCGCAGGCTTCGTCGACGAAGCCTGATCTAGACGCCAGGCAGTCGTGCTTTTTTGCGCCGAATTAGCAAATATAGTTGTGAATGTGGTGTGTAAGTTTCAAGGAAATCGGTTGAAGCGTCTAGGAGGAGATAGAATTAGAAGTTTAGGGAGATAAGACAATTATATGATAGACTAGGAGTTGCCCGCCAAAAGATATTTATGGCGTCCTAGACTCATAATTTTTCACCCGCCTTCCCTCAAATTTTTGCAAGGTGCGAACGTATAAATTTTTAATTAGACTGGCTCTTTCTCTAGATCAGAAACATGGAACAATTTAAAGCCCATTCATGGTGGACGTAAGCATAAGCCGCCCATAGGAAATACGTAATACGTAAAGTTGAATTAATGCAAAGCTTATGCGCTCGTTCATAATGCACTCCCGTCATTTTTACGTTTTACGTTCATTTGCAGTAATTTTTAATTTTTCTCTAGATTAATGTTGGCAACAGTAACAGAATATTTGTTTTTATTCTAAAACAGCTGGGACCCCGCAGGTTTCGCCGACGAAGCCTGATCTAGACGCCAGGTAGTCGTGTAGAACATTCCACATGTTTCTGCGGCAATAATCAAAATATTTAAATAATTCAAAAACGTTAAAGTTAGAAGGCTGATTTTTTGCACCGAATTAGCAAATATAGTTGTGGATGTGGTGTGCAAGCTTCAAGGAAATCCGTTGAAGCGTCTAGGAGGAGACAAAATTAGAAATTTAGGGAGATAAGACAATTATATTATAAGAAGATCAAGAGTCCAGGTGAGTCGTCTTCATTTCTTTTTTGCGCCCTGCTGCTTGGCCTTGCTGTTCAGCTCCGCTGCACCAGCCCTGCTGCCTACTCGCTGCCTGGTTCTGCTATCCGGCCTTCTGCTCTGCCTCCCGCTGCACCGCCTGCTCCGCCGTTTGGCAGCTCCAGCTGCTCGATCGTCAGCTTCGCTGCCCGACCGCCTGCCCTGCCACCCGGCCACATCAGCTCCTCGACCTCCGTCGTCGTCGCCCGGCTGCCTACTTTACCGCTCGTTCCGCCGCCGTTCGGGCACTTGCCTTGCCGCCCGCTCCGCCGCCACTCGGTCGCTCTACCTCAATGCTTTATTATATTCAGTTAGGGATGCCCTGTAGGTATCCCAGTCACCTGATATTTTAGTCTTGTCAAACAGTTTTCTTACTTGTTTTCTCATAACTGCAAGGTCTTCATTCCATCAGAGTACATTCCTGCTAGAAGCCTTTACAACCAGAGGACAGTTTTCATAATACGCTGAAATAACTGCTTCAGTTAACTGATCTACAACCATTTCAAGGTCAAGGTTATTATGAACCTTCCTTATCGTACTCGCCAAGTTTTGGTCTAGGTCCACCTTATAGGCTTCCCAGTCCGTTTTACGAGGATTGCGATAGTTTTCTATCACTCGTTGAATCCCAATAATTTTGAACTTAATGTATCTGTGGTCTGAACAACTCTCATCAGATACTTGCCAATTTCTAACAGAGTTACTTACGAAAGCAGTACCAAATTTTATATCAATTACTTCCCTTTTTCGTCTGGTTACCAAGGTTGATTTGTTACCCTGATTCAATGTCTAAATTATTTGTGAATTGTAAAATTAACTCACCTCTGATGTTGGTGTCGGTGTTGTCTCATGAAAGGTGGTGTGCGTTGGCGTCGTAGCCAATAACACCTGCAAACCAATGTTTCTACAGTGTCTCACAAGCTCGTCCACTACCTTAGGCGGTGCAGGATCCGGTTCATCAACAGGGAGGTACACCGATCCTAGTATGATCTTCCTCGGTCCTCCTCTACTTGTTGTTAGCATCACTGCTGCCATATCCTGAG
Source organism: Sinelater perroti (assembly GCA_036346155.1). NCBI lineage: Eukaryota > Metazoa > Arthropoda > Insecta > Coleoptera > Elateridae > Sinelater > Sinelater perroti. The sequence goes on from JARFIY010000276.1 coordinate 5,572,401, forward strand.
TACAGAATTGCAGTAGCGGCAGACATTTTATGTATTTTTCAACTAAAATACAGGTTCTGGGTCTATTTGAGGATCTGCTGTATATTAGTTCTCCTCCAATTCTCCCCAGACCTTTTACCTTACCTTGATGGGTCCCAGGTTCTTGGATGAATGCAACATCGCAGTATCATCAACTTACATAGGGTCGCCAAAGCAGCCCTACTGTGTTGGAGGTTTATCTGAAGTTCCCTCAGCATCTTCAGCATTTTGGATGGTCCTAAAAGTAACAGCTCTCAGTCCATAATAAGCCTTGAACTGTTTGCCCTCAAGGACCTTGAAAAAGGCACCATCGATGGAGTAGATCAGGATAGCTCCTTTTTTGTCTACCTTTTGGTTAAGAAGTCGCCAGTTTTCCGTTTTTAACCCTGGGTTTTAAAGCCGAAATCGAGTCCTGGCAATTTTTTCGTCGACTAGTCCAAGAAGCCAAACGAGAACTTTGGGGCGCTTGGGTAGGTCTTTAGCCTCTACCGCTGAAAGTTTAACCCTTTCTATCAGCACTCCCCAATCTGATATGGTTCTGCGCATCCAGTCTCTAGTTTGCTCATTGGCACACGTGATCCATAGGACACCTCCCGTGTACCTCGAGCTTTGAAACTGCGGTGGATTAGTAGATTAACCTCCTCGAAAAACTTGGATATGCAGGAAACAAGAAAGTACATGGAGTTGCTAACAAACTAGTGCAATGCGCTAGCTGTGGCCTTCCTGAACGTCATTCTGAAATATAAAATGAGCTCAACACCGAGTTACAAGGAAACGGGGAGTTAATATGTGATATTATACAAAATGTGTCTTCTTTCCGTCGCAAGCTTTGAAAAAAATATTTAAAATCCAGAATTTATTCATTTTCCAAATATTGTTGAATATAAAAAGAAGAATTCAGACATAAGTACTGCAGTGTTTTTAAGTTTTAGGTCAGATTTTGGAAAAGAATTTGCAATAAGATTTTAAAACTGCAGAAATAGGGAAGCTGACGCAATTTTAAAAATCACCTTATGAAGTTTATTCAACGGCAGATATGACAGCAAAGTTGTTCAGTCTTTTAAAGTCTTTACTTTAAATAGAGATAATCGATTTCAAAGAAAACACTTCTTTGCAAATGTGCAAAAACTGCACCAACTGAAGAATTTTGGGGTAAACATATTTCGGAAAAGCATGCAATTTGTCAAAAACTGGCTATTATGTTTGGCTTCACATATATATGTGAAACAAATTTCTCAAAAGTGAATTTTTTGAAAAACAAATATCGTTCAAGGTTAACGGACGCCCACACTGAATACGTTTTTCGTATAAGTTGTTCTCCGCGAACCAAACTATAATTATATAATTTCTCGCATTAATTTGTAAGAATAAATATCTGTCATATTATTTTTAATAAAAAGAAAAATTAACACTAATAAATAACATGAGTTTTTTTTTTTCTGGATCCCGATAAAAAATTTTAAAAGTATCCGGACCCTACTAGAAATTACTTGCCGACCCCTGTTATAAAGCATGCGACTTCAATACGGATGAACCTAGGTTCAAATACTTGCGGTGTGACCGGCTAATTCACGAGAAATAAGTGAGTATTTGAGTTCAGTTTAAATAAGAGGTAATAATAGGGTTGTCTAAGATGGCCCGTATTAGAAATGGCGTATGAGAACTGGGCAATGAGGACGAATGTGTGGGAGCCTTAATCTTTCACTTTACAGATCATTCTTCCATTGAGATGAAGCCTTAGTGCTATTATTATACTTCTGAAAAGATCTTTCTTCCACGCGGACCGTTAGAGACTTACTATATTTTATTTTTAGTGTATTTAAATATTTAATTTGTATCAAAATTGTAATCGATAATGTTAACTACGTAAATTAAATTTTATTCTGATTTTTACGTAAATAATTCTATATTAAGTCACAATATGCTTAACGTAAATAAAAATTACAAGTATATTTGCTTAAACGTAACATTTACATTTTTTACAATGATTTAATGGCGGCGTGAAATATTTAAAATGTCCGTTTTGAACATTAGAGCTGAGTACAACGTATTCACATAAACATTAACGAAAGTACTGCTGTCACAAGCGGGCATTTAAGCATTAATTCATGGCGGAATCCCTTTTCATCGCTACTCATAATATTCACATGTAGCTCCACAACCTGTGCTTATTTACGTACACGACTGAAAACGATTCGAATTATCATCTCCGCTTTGCAGCGCTCTACTTCTGGTTCTAAACTTTGCAGTTGTACAGGCACTGACAGAAGCTGATTACCTGATAATTATCTGCGGACGGAAACGTACCGATCTTTCTTTAAATTAAAAGTATCAACAAAAACATTAAAGAGCATTAAACTCTAAGTAAACCTTGCTTCGTTTTGATATTACAGATAGATTTAATAATTTAAAAATATAGTTTTTTTTTACTAAAAGGTTAAAGATAAATTACTATATGATGGAGGCTGTCAAAATTTTAGTTCGCATAAAATTCAAATAGTGCACAAGGGCGTCGGATAAGAATCAATTTACTCCTTACTTCAATTGAAAATCTTCAGTTTCGTGATTGAGGAGCGCGGTGTTGATTAAGTGTTCCATTCTCTCTTCATTAAGAAGATATAAACGCGTTCGCTATCGTCTCTCTAAATGTAAATGAATCAATTTAAGACCGAGCTATTGAGTGTCACGACTCATTTACCGAATGCTCAAAAAGGAACTGTATTATAAGCTGTCGCCTGCAAGCCCAACTTTTCGTAAGTTTCGCGAAATTGCCTGCTCTGCTGCATTATTAAGCCATTATTTTCCGAATGCCCTCCTCGCTAAATATTAGGAAGATAAAATGGCAGCATAATAATTATCCAATACACCGCTCTGACGTCTGCAGTCTTTACCGTGCTCTATTTAGCCAGCAACTTAATACCGAATGGATTTTGAAAAACGAATTACGCAACTTCCGCCCTTAAATCGAGAATCTAAAACAAATTTAGCCTTTACATTAAAGAACTGCAAATCTCATTTCCAGATATAGCGTTTGTTCGGTTTACTTGTTTAGAGGTCTATCATTTGAAAAGTTGCGTTTAATAACAAATCGACGCTAAATCAGCTAACGTATAACAAAGAAATTTCATTTTCAAGCTCGCTTTGAATGTATTCAGCTAGCGTAGATGTTTTTTGGTAAAAAGGGCGGAATAGTGATTGATAGTGTCGTGGCATAAATTGATTTTGTCGTGCTTGTTGACATAGTTTTATGTAAGGCTGGGAGCGGTGACGTGATGTAAGTAAACCGTCCGGCATATTTACATGGCGAATAAAGTTCACAAGACATATACTATTATTTTGGCAAATTACTTGTTAGTTCAGCATAGAGCCTCCTAAAGAGTACATTGTTTGAAGAATGTTTGCGTTAGGTTTGTAAACGTGCCCTTTTTATATTTAAGTTTAATATACAAGGCTGATTTTATTTTTATTTTCTATAATGAGGTCGCCAATAAAAGTAATGTAAAGTAAGTTAAATAAAACGAAAATTGCAAAAACAAATTTGTTGTTCATTGGTTTATTTATAAGTAAGTTTAAAATCAATATAAATGAAATACAATGTAATATAATTGACGAAATAATTGCGATAAATGCATGGTTTAATAACCGACGCATTAATTCATGTTATAAATTGCTAATAGCATAAATGAAGTTTGCTTTGGCTTTATGGTTTGGTTAGAGATTTAATATGGCCTTGCAAGAAAATGTCTAATAGTATGCAGTATCAGAACTTTGGTGACCAATTAATTAGCACATTTATTTAAAAAAAATGTTTTGATGTGGTTGTCACGTGCAAGCATGTCTGACGCCACGTTTCTATTATCTCTATTTTCTAAGATTAAGATACAATTCTTACTACTTAGATTGCTGACGTCGGTTTACCAGCTCAGTAAAAGAATTTGTGTGAGAAACAGGCCAAGTATTTGGAGCTGAACGCTCTTATACTCTTACCTTGTTCTGTACAAAGCCACAGAAGTATAGTACATTACAAGAGAATATCGAAAAGAATAATTTTAATAGACATAAGGATTAACAAACGATGCACATGCAGAATAATACAGAGGTATTCTCCAACCACTAGATCACGATGATGAGGAAGTTGAGCAAATGTATGAAGACATTAACAAAGCAACACGAAATGATCCAACAAAATACATACTAATTATCGGGGATTTTAATGCAAAAATTAGAAAATGAAAAGATGACAACGCAGAAGGAATATGATCTTTTGGCGTAAGGAAAAGAAATAAAAAAGAAAATATGCTAATCAACTATGCAAATAAAAATAATTTCTACATAATGAATACATATTTTAGGAAGGCTCAAATAGGCGCTGGACTTGGAAGAGCCTTAACGAAACTATAAAAATGAAATTGACTTTGTACTAAGTAAGAACAAAGATATAATACTAGATACAAATATAATAAACTCTGTAAATATAGGAAGCGATTATCGCTAAGGGCTAAGATACACATTGACGAAAACTTAGAAAGAAAAAAGTTCATTACTAATAAGAAGCACAAAATAGACGTAGAGAAACTGAAAACAACTAAATGCAAATATCAAAAAAGGTTCCTAGAATAGATAGACACTAATAAATATCTAAATATTTTAAATAAAGCAATAACAGAATACACAGTAAGAACGTTTAAAACAGTGACAGGAACGAAAACTAATAAAATACAATGGCCTAGTAAAGACACTATTACATTTATGGAAAAACGTATCAAAATGAGCAGCAATAAGAAAACAAATATGATTGAAGTTACAGATTTTAACAGAGCCATCCAGAAAAAGATAAAAGCAGACATTTGAGTTTATAATAATCAACAAATTAAAGAGGTGTTAGAAAAAAGAAAGAGTTTAAAAAACTTATTAAAAACAATGTCGGAAGAAAAGCCCAACATAACAAAGTTAATAAATGAGGACGATGAAATAATTACACAAAAAGAACAAACAGTAAACACAACAGAAAACTTTTATCAGACACTATACGAAGCCAAGATAAAGCCGCTACATGGTAAAACACAAAGATAGAAATATAGTTAAAAACAGGATCAACAGAAATACCCGATATAACAATCGAAGAAATCACCAGATCATTAAGAAAGCTACTCACTGGCCGAGCATCAGGCAAAGACAATGTTATAGCTAAAATGTTAAAATACGCAGAAGAACCAGTATTAAAATTATTGGAAAAACTATATAATAAATGCTTAACTGAAAATAGAATACTCAATGATTGGAACAATGCCTTGCTAATTCTACTTTTTAAATAAGGAAATAAACAAATTGTCAAACTATAGACCCATCAGTCTCCTGTCAGTTTTATACAAACTTTTTACAAAGATAATTACAGAACGATTGACTAACAAGCTTGATAGCTACCACCCACGAGAACAAGCTGGGTTCCGTATAGACTTCAGTACTTTGGATCATTTACATGTAATTAGAACGCCAATAGAAAAAGAGAATGAATACAATATAGTACTATAGATGGCCTTCGACTACGAGAAGGCTTACAACCCCATCGAAACTTCCGGAGTTTTAAACGCGTTAATAAGATGATAAAGGCATCAATATTGACGGAGAGATGCTAAACTATCTGCGCTTTGCCAACGATATTATTCTAATAGCCACTGAAAAAGAAGAATTGCAGCAAATAAGAAATGGCTCAAATTTTACCGAAACTGTTCTGGACCTTACGTATTGTTTTTTACTAGGTTGTAATTGCAGCTCATCGTTATGCATAGCTTCTTGAAAGCCCTTGGAAAATTATCGAATTTGTCCGCTTCAGCTTAATTAAATGACTTAAACAATCGCATAGCTTACAGATGCTTGTTCTTCACCATTGTAAATCTTCTTTATAACAACTTTTGTTGGCAGTTAGTGTTTTCAGCAATAGTGGTTCAAAGCTTTGAAGGTCAATTTTGTAAATTTCCATCTAAAACCTAAAGATTAGAGCATAAAAACAAAAAACAACAAAAAATATGTAGAGCACAAGTATCTGCAAGTGCTAAAAAACGTTTTTAGAACCTGGTAAGTTAAGAAAACGTGAATTATACTCATATTTATGGTACGTTATGAAAGTTACCAATAAGCTGTTACGTTATGACGTTTACTATACTCTAGAACTATATGTAGTCCCCAAAACAACAGGCATAGATTTGAATATGTACCTGTACGTAGGCTAGAGTAGTTATTACCTAATAGTCACTAGCTGGCCCTTGAGTTCCTGTACATTATAGGATTGTAATTCGGCAGTGCAAATTTGTTAAATTACATATATCCTATTGAGTTGATATCAGGTGAATTCAGAAATCAAATCATGATCTGAAATCTATTTGTATATTCTTTAAATTACTACTTGTATTTTGTTAGTATTAGCTATTATTCGTCGGGAACACTATTGCTATAATTATTGCGGGTTCATATACCGAACATCGGGGTAATGGCCTTTAAAAATATCTTCTGCGCCATAACAAAGTTCATTCGAGTGCCGTAGTTCCTCTAGAAAACGTGATTCCTCAAAATATGACGACAATCTTAGTAGTAGCATGCGCAGAAAGCTCCCCTTATTGTTCTAGTTATTATTGCAACATGCGCAATTGCTTTGTAGTTTCATTAATGTCACCTTAAATAGGCTTTCGTAATTGCGGTAAGTTAACAAAGCCCGCCAAATATGGCACCAGGAAATTATAATTTATTTTATCGAAGAAATCTCCTGCTTTTCTTATGTTGTCACACAACACATTATTACGGATAGCCCTATTGATGTTGATTAGTATTCTCTGGGGATAACCTTACTCTTCTTAATACGACCTGATGTAGACCTTCTAGTATTTTTAAATTTTGTCACAGATGACGTAATGCTCGTGAGAATCTGGAGCAGCTCTAGGTGATAAATTATTGAGATGTTGTTCTTCACACATTATATATAGCTAAAGACAAATCATAAAGCTTGGGTCTGATTAGCCTGGAACTTGTTAACGCATCTTTTTACGTTTATCTTGCTACCTTTTTACTTCCTTGTTTATACCTATTTTAATTTACCCAATCGCCACTGTCGTACATTTGTACATAACTTTGAAATCAAAGCTCTGTTTCTTAGTAATCAAGTAAATAATAAATTAAAAAATGTCTAAGATGATAATTTCTCAACTGTAAGATTAATAACGCCCCAGAATCCTAATTTAAATATTTTGTTCCCCGCCACGGTAGAACTTCTTAGAGGCTTCGACAAATTTGGAATATCTAGAAAAGTAATAAGATTAATGAACATTTGCTTAGAAAACATTAGAACCAAAGTTAGAATACAAGAATAGCTTTCAGATCATTTTATAATTAATGCTAGCTTAAGATAGGAAGATGCTCTTTAACTTCAAAGTTCAAACTTTGAAAGTGTTATGTAGAAAGTACCTAGTAATCCCGGATAATCAATTTATAATAGGGAGTACCGGATGCTAAAGTACGCGGATAATATCGGTATTATAAGTAAGACAACAAATAATTTGAAAGATATAGTAAAATATTTGGAGAAAATAACAGCTAAAAATAAACGCCGAAAAAACAAGTCAATAATTTGGATAGATAGAAATGTAAAAATAATAACGATGAAACAACAAAGATATGAAGGAACTAACAACTGTAATTATCAAAGATCGATAATTAATGAAAAAATAACAGGAGAAGAATTAAAAGCTGGGATTATGAAGGGTATTATTACGGATTAAAATGTCAAACTGTCAATAAACAGTTAAATTGTAAAAATCCGTGACATATGCTGCAGAAACGTGGTGCCTAACCAAAAGTGAAAGGAAAAACCTATATCTATGGGAATAAAAAATTCTTAGGAATTAAAAATGTGATATGGCGAGTGTTAACTAATGAAAAATAAGCTATCAGTATGCAAAAATAAGCATAACTAACAAATATTTAAAGTAAAAAGTTAGCAGCATACAAGAAGAATTACAAATATTTCAAGTAGTAAATCTGAAGGTACGAGGGGAAATAGCAGACCAACATTGATGTGGTTAGAAGAAACGGAAAAATATCTATAAGCCATGAAAATAATAAGCTGGAAAGAGAAGGCATAAAATAGAATAGAATGGAGGATCGTAGCGGACATTGAGAAGCAAACAGAAGAGTAAAATAACCGACCATCCACGTAAAGTAGAGTGTGATAAGAATTGTCTCCTCCAGGATATGATTTTCTGCACAATACAATTTGTTAACTCAATTGTTTATGTTTATAAAATTATTATATGGCTTACAAAATATAAAAAACATCACTCAATCCCCAAGTATTGCTTTAAAATTTACATTTTTATAATTTATTAATTTTTTTATGAAAGAGCTATTTATTTTAATTAATCTCTTCTTCGAGTTTTGAGATCAATTTTTTTACAAATAGTCGGGTAAATTAGTAAAAAATCTAATATTTTCTGGGTACACGTATCGAGACGTTTCATTGCTCACTTAATATTGGCCAAAAAAGCTTAATCCCGTTACTTGAGGATTTTTGGGGTTACTAACCACGAATATGATGTTTAGAAAGTGCCCCAATGCATTTGGGGGGGCATAATATTGGATCTAAGATCGATTTTAGGAAATGATCTTTAATTTGGTTGTTTTACAAGTTTAATTTTTTATAGTTGAACCAAATTTATGTTTACGCTTGTTATACAAACAGGATAGGAGTACAGAGTGGTCCGACACTGAGCGTTTGCATTAGTTGCGATATGGCTTCCCTTTTGTGTTCACTTGCATATAATACATTGCCTAGTAGTTATATTAGGCAATATATTACATAGCGATTAACTAATAATTGTAATGATCCCTTAATTGACTTTAGGAAACTGTACTTGTTATTAAATACCTTGATAATTATGCCAGCCTGTAATCCAAAATTATATTGTAGCAGAGCGTACTTGTTGAAAAATCACAGAAGAAGTCTAACAAGAAGTAAACGTCAACGAATGAAAAGTGCGATAATAGCCTTATTTTAGTGTTGAAGTCGGTGAGTTTCCAACGTAAAAATCCTTTATTTTTGCTCAGCCTCGCGCATTTGATATGGTGCAAGTGGCCGAAGAGTCCAATTAAGAGGTAGACTAAGAAAAGGACAGCGATACCTATTCAAGTCGCCGGAAATCTCGTCGGGTCTTAGAGCTCATGATGTTTGGAAGCGATTGATGGCAATTTTCGAACAGCAATCGAGGGTAAGTTGAAATGTGTTTCCACGGAAATTTTATGACTTAGAGTACATGCCGGACGAAACAATAGCCGCATTTATGATCAGAGTGGAGGGACTAGTCGCGAAAATCAAGTCCTTCCGTGTCAAGCTAGAAGTGGAAGTAGTGTCCAAGGAGTTTGGCTGTTTTCCATCCGGATTCGCGACAATGTTTCCAGCATGAGATAAAAGGTCAGAAGAAGAACATACTATGATTTGGATATAGATTGATATGATGTTATATAAATTCGATATGAAAGCTGCTTTTCTTCACGGCGAACTCGAAAATCAAATATATATGAAATGACCTGAAGCATTCCTTGATGACAAGCGTGTTTGCAAACTAAAAAAGTTGATCAATGTTCTAAGTATTAAGATAGTGGAGTCAAAAGTTCAATTTGTATCTGTTGCCAACTGGATTCACGTAAGCGGATGCTGATCCATGTATGTATCGCTGGACGTTTAATGATAAAGTTGTATTTATATGTAAGTGACGGAAAATTCCGTGCAATTTTTCAGAATTAGAAAAATTGCAAAATGAACCGACTAATTGTTAGGTGCGATTTCAGATAAAACACCAGCAAAACTAATTAATGGTATGTCAAAGTCATTATATTTAAGCTGTGTTAAAACATTTTAGAATAGATGCCTGCATTCCAATGTCGACATCAGTAGACAAAACTATAACGATGTCTAAAGAAAGTTTGCTGATGACAGAAAAAGGGAAGGAAGAGGTAAAAAATTCCATATAATCAAGCTATAGAAGCACTTCTCTTCTTATCCATAGTATCGCAAGTAGATTACTCAATTCTTCGAAAACCCAAGGCCTTGTAGTGAACCGAGTATTTAAATATTTGAAAGAGACTAAAGACCTGTCGCTTTGTTTCTAGAAGAATACGCCAGCATTTGAATTGATCCGTTATTGAGATGCGGATTATGCAGGGTGTAAAAACAGCGACGCTTAATCAGTGGTTTTGGTTTCTCCTTGCAGACAGTGCAATAAACCTATACGCGTTATCCAGCGATTGGTTTCTTCATCGATTATAAAAGTGTCATATATAACAGCATTTCAAGTATCGAAGGACGCGATATCGTTGATACATGATTAAAGTTATGGGTGCTTGCGATATTCGTAAATGGGAAGATGGAAGATCACTTGGTTAATATTCTGACCAAAGAATTGTCGAGACACGCATTGGCACGTTTGCGACTTGGCCTTTGATGTCACAAAGTTGACTCCAATAAATGGTTCAGATTACTATTTGCTTGGAAAAAGGACGAAGGGTGCACTGAGTCTGACAGTTACAGAGCACTTGCCATAATTGTGATATTACTTTCCTTTTTTGTGCGCCAGCGTGTAATCAATCGCCTAAAGTGTGACTTATATATAACTCATAGTAATTGTCCTCATTCTTTGATTATTGTAAATAAATTGTGCTTATTAACTTTTTACAGCGGAGCTTATAGTAGAATGTTAATGAGACTATCATCCTGTATGTCTGTCTGTGTGTCTGGAGACACTATAACTTCCGTTCTATTCAACGGATTCACTTCAAACTTAGCATACACCCATCTTAGGTCAGCACCTTTGATGGAATTGGTTAACGGCAACCGGAAGTGACCGTTACGATTTTGCACCGCTGTAGAAAGATTCCTTTACGGTATTACACCGTTGTTGTTAATAAACACTTTGATAATGATTCACAATATATTCTAAATATTTTCTGAAGTAAAAGCTAACAACACAGAACAGAAAGCACGCCTCAGTAAATAACCATCTGGTTAAAACTTCCACTAATATATAAGGCTGTTCAAAAAATATCTGTCATTATATATATAAAAAAAAAACATTATATATAAGCACTATCCAATGACACTACCACGGTTAATAAAATTATTTTAGAATCTTATAGAAAACTAGTAAGATATCTCAGGGATAAAAATATAGTTTAGGTTACGTATTAACCTAAAGGAGATAGAGTGTATATAGTGTAGCTATCAAATTATGAAAGATTATGAAAACCTTTTCCGATCCTTAGGCAACAGATTAATAGTTGACGGATATTGAAATGCCTAACATATAGCTTAGGAATTAAGACTAATATATTCAAATTTATAATTACACTTATTTAACGAATGATAAACCAAGATATATCATTTGATTACTCAACAGTAATTATTACATTTAGTAAAGGAGTTACTAATAAAAGCAAAGGTAAAACTTTGTATCAGATATTTTTATTGAGAATTTTTGGAAAATTACATACAGATATTAGAATAAAGTAAATTTGTGATCTTAACAAACTCACCTAATAACTATTTGAATGTAAGATGTAGCTTTGCTAATCATACCTGTTACCCTAAACGTTTCTTATGAATAGACTAACATGCCTCGGCATGTAGAAGAACTTAAAGCGTAATAATTAGGTACAGGAAAGATAAAACTAATCGTAACAGCAAAATTGTAAGCATTATATTACAAATATATCTGATAATGCGATTAATATAAGAGGTTTAGACTCACTCTAGCAAATCGACTATTTCAAAACCCAAATTTATTACTTGTCATAGCTTTCTCTCTAAATAGAATAGTAAAAATATATAACTGGTAATTGCTAGGTAAGCCCAGGTTACAATTTCATTGTAGAAGAAATACTAATTGGTCTTTCTACAAAATATATAATGGTGTGTCCATACTAGTAGCAATCTATTTATATTATGTTTACTATGAAAGTCACCTATGCAGTTTTTAATACTAATAAGGTTTTTTTTAATAGTTGGTATTTATTTGCAATCTGCTACATTAGCAATAAGCAAATCATATTACTATAATGGAAATACATAGCAGTGTAAATTACATGGGAGGTAACGCCCTTTGACGTTCCTCAAATGAAATTACTTTCAACAATTAATAACTAATAATAAGTAAGTAGTAGAGATATTATATCTGTCTAAAAATGATTAGGAAGATCTGACGGCTTGAAACGTTTGAGTCTGCGCACTTGTTCACTTTCATCAATTAGTTCTGTCACTAGTGGGTTAGGATGAGATTCTAGTCGCAAGAGGTATTTTTCACTAAACTTGGTAATTTCTTCTTTCACTGACTTCATTTTTAGGTCTTTCCGTATTTCCGTGTTGGGTATGTAGTAGGGGGCGTTAGTGATGGTGCGTAAGGTCTTCGACTGAAAGCGTTCCAGAATTTCGATATTGGAATGTGAGGCGGTACCCCACAACTGGATACCGTAGCTCCAAATTGGTTTCAGTATACTTTTGTAGATTAATAATTTATTACTCAGAGAGAGTTTGAAGTTGCGACCTAAGAGCCAGTAGTAACTCTTTAGTTTAAGATTCAGGTGTTTTCTCTTAGTCCATATATGAGTTTTCCAGGTCAGGCCTTTGTCTAAATGCATTCCAAGGTATTTCACACTGTCGGTACGGGGTAGAACTCGGCCGTCCATTATCACATCAGGGACGATTCCTCTACGTTTAGTGAACGTGATTTGTAGTGACTTTTGAGAGTTGATTTTGAATCGCCATTTTTGGAACCACTCGGTTACTGCGTCTAAGTTTTGCTGTAGATTACTAGCGGCTGTAATAGGGTCGGTGTGAGAGGAGAGAAGCGCTGTATCATCAGCGTAGGTTGCGATCAGATTGTTAGCATTCGTAGGGAGGTCTGCAGTGTATAGAACGTATAAGACCGGACCTAGGACACTACCTTGCGGAACGCCTGGTGTGATGGGATGGAGAATTGGTACTGCTTCTTTGAATTTCACTTGGAAATTTCTATCTTCGAGGTATGATTTTATAATTTCGTAGTAAGTGTAGGGTAACATCAGCTTTAGCTTAAAGAGTAGGCCTTCATGCCAGACCTTATCGAAGGCCTGGCTGATGTCAAGAAAGATGGCCGCACAATAGTTCTTATTTTCGAATGCTTGGTTAATGTGTTCAACTACCCTGTGTACCTGTTGTATTGTGGAGTGGTGACTCCTAAAACCAAACTGGTGATCAGGTATTAGGTTTTCGTCGTCCAGGATGGGGTGAGCTTGTTCAGAAATAATTTTTCAAAAGCTTTGAGAATAGCGGTAACAGACTAATAGGTCTGTATGAATTGGGCTCGTTGATGGGCTTTCCAGGTTTGGGGATAAGTATTATTTGAGCAATTTTCCATTGTAACGGAAAGTATCCTGTACGCAGAATACTGTTGAAGATAAGCGTGAGTATACAGATAGCTTTAGGAGGCAGTTCCTTCATTATGTGACCAGTGATTAAGTCGTGTCCAGGAGACTTTTTGCAATTAGTCTTTCTATCAATCATTGTTTGAACTGCAGCCCTAGTGAAAGGTTTGATGGGAAACGTAAGTTGATTTGGGGCCTGTAGTAAGTTGTCCACTTCTGCGTCTGTGTGGGGGTCGTTAGAAAGTAGAGGTTGAAACACTTCTTGAAGGTGGGCTGCAAAAGTGTCTGCTTTATTTTTGTCAGTGCTGGCCCATGTTCCGTCCGGGTTACGAATTGGGGGAATATGATTTTTAGGTCTATTAAGTCTGCCTGTGGCCTTCCAAAGGGAGTAGTCGGTGTTTTCTGTTGCGGTTAGTCCTTCTAAGTACTCATTGAGGAATTCGTTTTTTGCTTGCTTAATAAGTTCTTTAAGGTTTCGAGCTACTGTATTAAGTCTACGTTTGTCCTCTGGGAATCTGCTATGTTGCCAGATCCGTCGTAGTCGCCTTTTTTCAGCAATATTTTTTTTTTGATATCGATCGAGCAATTTTGGTGTGTGACTTGAGGTAGTAGTTGTGGAGTGGCTCTTGAGGCGGCCAGATGGATTGTTTGGGTAAGTGTTTCTACCGCTTCTTCTATATCTTCTTCTGTTTTCAGTGGGATATCAGTTGTTAAATTTTCCTGTAGTACTTCTCTGAAATAGTGCCAGTCTGTTATCTTATTTGTTAAGGATGGGGTTCTAGTTGTACTTAATAGTGTTGTACTTATTTGCGCTATTATCGGGCTACGGTCCGAGGATAGGTCTAGGCACGACGAGATTTCTAGGTAACCTTGGGGTATGCCCTTGACCACATAAAAGTCGAGCAGGTCGGGGATCGTTAGATCAGTCGGCCAGTAAGTGGGTTGATATGTGGAGAGATGGCTTAGTTGCTCGTTTTGCATGATAGTTAGTAGAATTCTTCCTCTTGGGTTGGCAATTCGCGTTGAAGTCACCTCCGGCCATAAATCGGTTACCTAGTGATCGTATATACCTTTCAAGGCTTTCCTTATCAGGTCTACGCCCGGAAGGGCAGTAAGCAGCAGAAATATTTAGGGGACCTATCCAGTCCTCTATTGATACTGTGGTTGCCTGGATATATTCGGAACAGTATTTTGGTGTCTCGTGATGTCTTATATGGTGTTTTATTAATATTGCTGAGCCCCCTCTAGCTGTATTGTTGGGGTAGTTGGTGTTAAAGGTGTTGTAACCTCTAATTTTAAAGTAGGAGTGTTCTGTAAAATGCGTTTCGGAGATCAATAGTATGTCAATGTTATGCTGTAGTAGGAAAGCTTCAGTTTCGTAGCGGTGGTTGACCAGATCGTTGGCGTTCCACTGGGCTATTTTGAGTGTTTGTGCCATTAGGGATTCTTAGAGTTCACTAATTGAGTCACTAGATTTTTTAAATCTCGTATTTCTTCCATGAGCTGGTTTATCATGGTTCTTTGGGAGTCTATTGTCTGTTGCATAAAAGATACTATAGTGTTTGAGTATTGCGGAATATTTTGCAGATCGTGGTGGTTGACTTGAGCTTTATTGGCGTATGAGTGCGGATCATAAGTTCTTGTTGCCTTATTATTGAGACCTGTGTTGTTATTTATTTGAGAAGCTACTACTGGTTTAGTGGCTGGAGTTTGAGTCTGTACTGGTGTAAATCCGCGATTCCTGAGTGGAGGAAAACGTCTATTTCTAATTTCTTTGTAGACTGGACATCCCCGATAGTTACCAGGATGTTCTCCTAGGCAAAGTGCGCATTTTGCTTTGCTTCCATCACCTTTCTTCTTGGAGCATGTTCTGTAGTCGTGGTATCCGGCACATTTTACACATCGGAATGGTCTAGTGCAGTAATTTTGAGTGTGTCCATAACATTGACATCTTTTACATTGTGCCAGTTCTTTTTTTTTGATTGGGAGGTTCGACTTTAATGATAGCGTTTAATAGAGAGGTAATTTCGTAAATTTCTTTATTTTTATCATGTTGTTTGAGATCGATAAAGAATAAATTTAGTGGGGTCTTCTTAGTGCGATGCTGGACTCCTGTGATATTCATTACTTGGTGGCCTAATGCCTCTAGCGCTTCCTTTATGTCAATTTTATCTGTGGTGTGATGCAGGTTTCTTATCACTACTCTGAATGGTTTATCCTCGGGTAAGATGAATGTGTGTCTGACTACATTATTTTCGTCAAGAATCTTGATTAGTTTTTTATAGTTTTCGACTGTCTTAATCAGGAGCTTTACAGTGCCTCTTCCTGTTACTTGATATTGGTACTCATCCTTCTTTATGTGTTTCAATAAGTCGTAGTAAAGGAATTATGTTTGTTACATAATGTATGTGGATTGGAGGAGGTTTCGGGAGTTGGCATTGGTTTCTGTTGAGGTGCTTGATGTCGGGGGGTTTTCCTTACTTGCTAGTATTTGAAATCTATTGCTAGTGGCAACTGGATTTTTGTCAATTGGCACTGCTGGTTGAGTATTAGTTCTCTTTCTTTTGTGTTTTCGAGTTATTTCTTGAAAATCATTTGGCTTTAAAGGGGTCGTTGTTTCTTCACTTGTTATTGAAATGTTGTCGTTATCGTATTTTTGAGTGTTTGATATCAGTGGAGCTTCGTCTTGTATTGATTCTGCTCTATTCCAGTCCATCTGAGCAGAGTAAGGCAAAGCTGTAGGTTGGATTTGCGTACTTGTCTGTTGGGCCAATAAGGTTATTACGTCTTATATCAAAATTACTAAAAAATTACTCACTAAAGGAATTGAAAATTAATAAATTAGATGAGGTACTTTTATGGCGTTAATATAGTTTTTGGAATAGCAATTCGACCATTCATAATATAAAAAAAAATTTAACAAGGTTTGAAAAGAAGAATCTATACACAATCTGAAACACAACTCACTGATTCAGCTCTTATCAAAATATTATTTATCTATGTTTGATAATTTAGCGCAGTTAAGTGACTCGATAAGCAAAACAGGAAATAAAACAAAGCGGAGCTGTGTAAACTATATATTGGGCGAAACTAAAATTAATCATAAAGTAACAATTAAGCAAACAATGAAACTGAAAAAATAAACGAACAATACAACTATACTTGAATAACTGCAAATATGGTGGGCGGCAGGTCAGTTTTGCGCTCTCCCGACGCAAGTAATGGCCTCTGGTAACATGGACGGCAGATTTCGGCGTGCTCTTGGTTGGCGGCTTCAATCCTGGGGCACCACGGACGGGGCGGAACGTACAATAGGCAACGACAGCGTGCCAGCACATCGCAATAGAGCACCTGGGTCGGCTGGCCGGCGGCTTAAATCTTGGGGCGCCACGGACGGGGCGGAACGTACAATAGGAAACGACTCGTGCCAGCACAGCGCAATAGAGCACTTGGTTCGGCTGGCAGGCGGCTTCAATCTTGGGTCACCACGGACGGGGCGGAACGTACAATAGGAGCGACAGCGTGCAAGCACAGCGCACTGGAGCACCTGGTCGGCTGGCTCTGCTCCGTCGCTCACAAGGGCTCAAATCGGAATGCCGGGCGGCGGTAAAAATCCAGTTTAGTTGCGACGGGGGTAGGTTTGCGGACAGTAAAAGTTACCGTAGAGATAGGACACGGGTTTAGAGATGAGCACCAAACAATCTAAATAAACTTTCCAAACACAAATGAATAACTTATTATCAAATTACCATATTCTTGGTCTCGTAGTCCATGAGTGAACTGTACTGGGATCACTATTATATCCAATGAAAACATTATTATTGTTACAACTGTACTGTCGGTTTGTAAATAACCTGAGTTAACAAATGCACTCTGCGACAAAAGTTTGGACCCCTTCAGATTTTAACGATTACTCAGCCGTTTGAGCTGAGACTTTCAGGGTGTATTTATACTAGTAGGAGTTACAAAACCCACATAAAAAATCTTTAATAAGATTCCATGCAAGTAATTTATTTCATAAAATTCAAAATCTACTGCGACAAAAGTTTGGACCCCCTAGCGTTCCAAATCAATTAGACAATTTTCTTTATACGATCAACATATTTATAATAAAGGTCCGGAAAATTGTGGCTACAGATATCGATCTTCTTGACCAAGTTTGCTTTGTTGGTAAACTGGCTGTCGGCATAAACTAAATACCCTAGATGACTCCAAACGTCTTCCGTGATGTTAAAATCGGGCGACCTAGCAGGTCAGGAAATTATTCGGACCTTCTTCTGTCGGAAAAAAGGTTTCAACTTGCGCAACGTGTGGCTAGGAGCATTATCTTGTTGCCAAAACCATGCTTTTCGACCTCTTTGCTTGCGGATCCACGGAATGAACGTTTCGCTTAAATATTTTTGTACTCCTCGGAGTCGTACGGACTAGCAACAGTCTCAAAAGTTGCTTCAAAAATTAAAGTAGCTCATTTAAATACGAAAAACGCTTTTTGTCCGAGAAAACCCAAGTTAAAACATCAGTACCATAAGCCAAATGAAAGTTTGCAAATAGAAGACAATTTTTCATATGACATGTCAACATTGGAACCCGTTTTTTGGTATTTCTGAACGAGCATCGGAGCTTCTTTAAAGAACGTTGCATTGTTCACTTTGATCATCTCAACTTGTAACTAAAAATGATCGATTTTTGTGACTCGATGACTCTTCTTCACTTCTCTGGTGGCAAACCGCTTCATTTTCCTCTCTTCTTTTGGAGTTGTGGATCGTGGATGACCTATATTCTTACAACAAACACCGCGGACAATTATTCGCACCGTATTTCAACCAATACCGTAATATCGAGCCAATTTCTTGATTCCACTGCCATTTTAATAATCCTCCAATCTGTCACTTCGCTTTTCGTCGGACAACATTCTGACAAATATATAGGATTTTGAAAATTAGCCGTAGAAGCTAATATTAAAAGGCGACGCGTAAACACAAGCAAAAAAATCGTAAAAAAATAAAATTGCAGGGGAGTCCAAACTTTTGTCGCACTGGATTTTGAATTCTATAAAATAAATTAATTGCATGAAGACTTATTACAGATTTTTATGTTTTGTAACTCCTATTAGTATAAATATACCCTGAAAGTTTCAGCTCAAACGGCTAAGTAGTCGTTGAAATCTGAGGGGGCCCAAAGTTTTGTATTTATTGTATTTACAAAGTTATATCCTTTTGCTGTAGCACTGGTTCATCTGAGGGAGAATAATGACAAACTAAGCTAAATTCGCTATGGTTGACCAACAAACATGTTATATGTTCGACCATAATAAATAATCCAAATGCATCTGCCAAGAGTAAAGCTGATAAGCACCATAGCCTGTAGTTTAACAAATAACTTACAATTACAAAAGTATAAGAAAACCAAAAGAAAAAGGCCGACAAGAAAAATTGTTTGGATAACGACCTCAACTATCCCTTGCGAAATCATGGAACATCAGAATTCTCTAGATACCAATCGAAAACTCTTAAAATAATGACACGCACATTCTGATACGTTGACAGCTACACCTAGCAAAACAAACTGGGAAAAAATTCATAATAAACTAAATTAAAAAACTATTTATTATTTACCACAATAATCTCGTAGAACATGAACGCAATTTCATAGTTCAGCTTCTCAAGCAACCATCACTCCAAGGACCATTAAAGCGACAATGAACTCAAAATCTATGATGATAATACACCTAGGTTTAAGTTACACATTTTAACTGAGGAAATAGCAGTAGGGTTGTTCTTTTAAATTTATATCTAACTTTATCGCTTTTACTGTTACATTTGTTGAAGTAGACTTTTTGCATCATTAACAAATTATGTATCAAGCTTTCTTAATAAAATTTAATAGAGCTTTGTTCAGATGAAACTTAAAAATGGAACGGTGTCAGTGGGCGCTTTGATGATAAAAGGATGTTTCTTCTATAACCATGCGTGAAATCGATTTATGTTTGTTTAGTGTTTGTCAAGATTACAGTTTCAAAGATTAATATATATGTTGCAGTGTTGAATCAATTTTTAGTTTTCATAATTTTAAAAACATATTTGAATATTATAAATTTGCTGTCAATATAATATTTTGATTTGTTTTTCGTATCATGGACCCTATAAATGTTGTGATCATTGTTTTATGTTAGTGTAATATAACGTAAAAGCGCCCTTAAATCCTATGTTTCATTGACTGAACATTTTTAAAAATAAAATAATAAATAAAAAATATTGTAAAACCACAAAAGTTATATAGGGCAAACCAAATTAAATTTTGGAATTTTGGTTCTGTGTACAATGAAAATTTACATGTGTACAATTGGTATCTAAACCCATAGAAAAGTCATTATGACCCCATATACTATGCAGTAGCGTACTATTACAATTTAAATTTATACACTTTTTGATGTCCATTATGGCTGGAGAACTCATCAGCCCACACATTTTTGAAGACCAAGCTGGCAGTGCCAGTAACATTCGTTATCGGGAAATGCTAAATAATCTATTTTTCAATAAAAACAACGATTTGAACTTGAATAACTGGTTTCAACAAGATGGAGCTACATGTCACACGTAACGTGAAACACTTATTTCACTTCAAATTAAAAATTTCTGTTTATGCTATTTCGCAGAGAGATGACATCGATTGGCAACCATAGTCTTACAATCCAGCCTCATTGGCATTTCTTCTTTAAGGTTATTTGAGGAAAGGAGCTTATGACAACAAACGTGCTATAATTCAAAGGATAAAAGGGAACATCAAGCATGTAATTACTGAAAGAAAGTCACATTTATAGAAAACCTTTAGGAAACACTTTGCTAAAAATTGTCGTGGAGAAAATTTGGCTAACATAATATTTCATACGTAACTATCAATCTGTACTTTATACCGATAACAATAAAATTTTGATTGTTGCAATAGTTTGTGTTTTATTCAGGTAAAACTCCTTAAAGTTCAATTTATATCTATATACATATTGTGTATGTTTTATTGTCAAGTTTAATTCACAAATATATATATATAATATATATATATATATATATATATATATATATATATATATATATATATATATATATATACTTATTTAATATTTACTTAAATTACCAAAATTATTATTGTTTCTGAACATACTATTTCCTGTTATTTTATGCTAAATAAATATATAAACGAAAGTACTCTGAAAGCATTCTGTTGGAGCTACTTACCGGGTACGTTGCTTAGCAATGCGATAAAGACAGCCCAATAAGGCACTGCCTCAAAAGGCGAGTCGAAAATCCCTCTTGCGAAGTTAGTCGTCCATCAAAGATAACTCGTGCGGAAAGCTTAATGACGTAAATTGGAGGTTACTGAAACCTGAAAATCTCCACATCCCCGGTATTTAAGAAAGTGTTTTTGTAAGATGGACAGTGACGTGTCCTGATTAAATATTTGAAGTACCCTCTTCAATCTCTGCTCCACTTCATTCGTTCCGAAGAAGTTTCTGCTGGTAGCCGAAAAGAAAGGCACTGCATTAGAATTATTTAACAACGATGCACTGAAATGAGAAAATTAAGCTTTTATTACCTACCTGATCCAAATTTAATGCTGCAGGGCTTCGCACCAAAAAATGAAAAATGTTTGCTTTGGGGCACGAATCGCGTTATCTAAATGAAATTTGGAAATTGTTCGGCCGAACAAGTTTGTTTTGTATGCAAGTTCAATCCCATTTAAGTCCTTTTCGAACACCGAGTGTATTTTACGCGGGCGGCACTTTCATGTGTGGCCCGTTTTTCGTATACATCCACTTGTCAGCTCGTATCAGTTTCGGCTGAATAGGCATATTTGTATTTGCAACTTATCCGTCACATCAACAAAATTCAATTCCGCACTTAAAAAGTGTTTGTTCCCAGGTCTGTTTCCGAACGAGTAAACAACTCGGCAGATTTTGCTTGCAGAACGCGAATCGTCGTTGACATATTTTGTTTTGACGTAAGAGCTCGTTGCTCTCCTAAAACAAAGCACCGTAAAATTCGATGGAATAAGGAATCGTTTTTCAAATGGAAGGCAAATTTTACGCAGCATAAATCATTGTAGCAGTTGCAAACGCCAAATGCGCAGATATTTATTGCAGCGGCAATAAATTGGATACCTGCGGAAAAACACAATCATTTAAGGGGGATCACCTAGGACTTAAGGCCAAATTTACCCCTTTAAGAATAATTAAATTAGAATTAATGCTGAATGCGAGAGCCCATTCTGCAAATAAAAGGGGGATGTAAAGCGGCGAGTCTTTGCGCAGAAGTGGTTTCATTTAGAAAGCTGCCTATTTATCTAATCGTGTGTTAATGTTGTAGATCTTACATTGCCCTACTCCGTATAATATCAATTAATTTACGTAAAATTGTCGTCGAAGAAAGTAAATATTCAGCGTTCAAATGTTTATCTAGTAATAGAAGGGGTATCTTTACACTAAATCTATCCAAGCAACGTAATTAACCTTATTTTGTTGTGCACGCTCTTGCGCATTCCATGAAGTATTGCGTCATCCTTTTTTCTTACACTTCAAAGTTTATGGAAATAATATAAATTAGCATGACCTCAATATTAACTAGCAAGCTAATTGTAATGTCTACAAAACCACACAGAAATTGGCACTCAAATATAATTAGGTAATTAAAATGTAAATGTCATGCTAACGTCGAACATTAGCATTATCAATTTAAATACAAGTTAATTATACGTTAATCAATAGAAATATTCTATGTAATTAAAAGAGAAAACTAACTGATTAAAACAGGAAGTTCAAATCTAATTACTCTTTTTATTGTTTGTTTTAGATAGTTTTTTAATGCATAATTGTCTGTTTTAGTGTACTTGTTTATTTTATCCTCTTATTTCATAGATTTTTATAGGCAGGAATTCTCATTTCTTGTTGCTGTTGTTACAGTAGCTATTTGAATTATGTTGACAAGAATCTTAGTATGTATCTTCATGCAATATGTTAGTTTCATACTTATTATTAATGTTTATAAGACGAAAATGTATATGTAAGAACTACAGATAAATTTTTACCAGTTGGGATTCCGCCACTACCGTTCTAAAACAGTGTCAACGTATTGTCCATGAAATAAACACTTCACTGGAAAACAAAAAGCACTGTACCTTGGTGTTTCTGGATGTAGGTTCAGCTTTCGGCAAGGTATGGCACGCTGGCCTCCTCTCCAAGATGAAGCTTTTTCTGCCATCACATTTCAATTTGTTCAAGTCCTATTTAAGCGATCAAAGAATATACCAAAGTCAATAGTAAAGCCTCAGAGTTCTTCCCAATAAGTGTATTGGGTCCCATAGTTTAGTTCGTGAACACCGCAGATATATTTACTATACCAACTAACCTAATTGGAACTTTCGCCGACGATGCAACGATTTTTGCTAGCTATGAAAATTCTGAAATGACACCTTCATACCTACAAGATCATCTGAATGTTCTGCAAAACTAGACTACTTAGTGGAAAATTAAAATTAATGACTCCAAATCAACGCATGTAACTTTCACTTTAAGAAAAGGTTACTGTCCACCAGTATCTATAAATTATGCCGTCATCCCACAAGCCTTTTCAGTTTGCTATTTAGCGAATATTATTTCTGGATAACCAACCCATCTGGAAAACCCACATCATAAAGAAGAGAAACCAAGTTGCACTGAGATTTAAAGAGTTATACTAACTACTTGGACGAAGGTCGCTGGTGGACAAACTTCTCTCTATACAATTGCATATGGACATATGGCATCGAATTATGGGATTGCTTCAGCAAATTTAACACAGCCATTCTTTAATGAGCTCAGTCCAAAATCCTTCGTGAACTAGAAAATACACCGTGATATGTCTCCAATTAAACGATCCATGACGATCTAGGCATTTCCGAAGTTATCTAAGACCGCAGTAACAAACATTTGACCAGCTTGCGATAGACATCAACCCTCCCTTACAACCACTTATACATAATTCAGACAACAGTAGACTGAAAAGATATTAGCCAATCGACATTAAGTGACGAGAACTCCTCGCTAGACAAGATTTCCTCATGCCTTAAAAGGACATTTATTATTAACGTTTTGTGTTAACTCATTAACTTATAGAATATTTATATTCTGATTGCTAATTTCTTAAAATAAAAAGGTAAATCTTTCTCAACTATAAAATTATTTCACTATATTTTTATAAAGATGTTTACATTAACTCTGCTTGTAATGTCTAATGGGTAGATTGATAGCTAAAAAAAGGAGGGTTGGTAGCTCAGGTTAATAATTCAGCCACCGTAAATCGAACCATACTCATATAACTATGCATATGACAACCACACACGAGATTGTTAAATAATTAAGGAATATAAATATCAGATTTACGCCACAGGAATAACCATAAGTAAATACACAACAAAAGAAGCAAATAAATAGTAAATAAAAAAGAACTAACAAATTTTGATGTAGAAGTGTTGAAAAGAAAATAGATATATGTGGTATCTCTAAAGTAAGAAAAAATGTTGAAGGTACACAACTCATATTTAGTGTATAGTGCATGAGAGTGCTGGAGTAGGAACGTTTTTGCAATGTATGTTAACCAAAGATTAGTGAAAAATAAGATTGAACATAAAAAATAAATGTTTCTATGTCCCTGTCAGCGTGTATGCATTTGATATGACTAAATCAAGGGAAGGAAGAAAGAGGTTTTATGAAGGCTACAGAAGATAATAGACAATATATCTAAAATCTGAAAATCATGATAATTAGTGGTTTAAACGCAAAAATATACAATATACGTGTACAAGACGTTAAACAAAGATTTAATGGGTAAGAGATAACGATAACGGGTATTTATTGAATGTTGTTTCTGTTCAAAATAATCTACGCATAAGTAATGCTCTTTTCGACCATAAAACAAAATACACATTGTCATACACTAGCGATCAAGAATACCAGTCTACAATAGGCTATTTAATAACAAGCGGATTTTTTACTAAGATTTTAGATGTGAGAATATTTAATTTGGTCACTATAGACAGTGACCGTTCACTTATTTCATGCAAGATACGAATAAAATATGTTATACAAGAACGAACCAATCTAAAACAAATTGAAAATAGAAAATGAAAGCTACAAATATCTTTATACTAACCATACAAAAATAAAAATGAAAGATAATCCAAACAATGAAAATAGCACAATAAAAGTATTGACAAAGGTGAAAACTAACATCGAAAAAGTAGCAGCTAAAATTAGAACACAAATATTACACAAAAACATTACCGTGGTTCAGTGCTAAAGCACAAAACATAATAAAGAAAATGGAAGAAGTTTTTGTGAGATGCAAAACAAATGGAAAACAGGAAAATCGCCATTTACACTTTTTTTGAAAAGCCTAAAACACTTTACTATACTCTCCATAAAAATATTTTTAAAAAATTCTAACCGATTGTGTAATTTTTAGAATAAAAACTCATAGAGGATATTAAGATTTGTCTTTATAAAGAATAAGGAATGAATCGTTCGATAGTGCAATTACTACGGTTCTGTTTCGTTTTTAATAACAATTGATTTCAATTTTGTTTTGTAAAGATATCTCAAATAGACTTGAGATATTCTAAAAAACTGTTTTTAGTGGAAACTTTATAGGTGGTTTTTACTCATTTAAAGTGCTTATAAGCAAATAAAAAAAACCTTGATGAGTCGCCCGCTAGCCTTGCAGACGAGTGTATCCGTAGCGCGCGTGTTATCTATGCATCCACTCGATTGCCAGTGACTCGCATTATTCAATGAATATTTTATTTAACAACAAATGGCTGCTGCTTAACAACAAATTACATTTTCTTAACAAAAATTATTGTACGCAGACCATCCATAAATACCCATCATATGTTCCATATGTCTCTTATACCAACAATATCCCACAACTCACGCACTGACCACCATGGAATCCTAATAACCAGCATGCAGCACCCGAAACGGCTAAAACAAACGATAACCAACCCCAAACGAGTATTTACGATTGGCAAGTAGTGAAAAAGATGCATACGTTCCCCTATTAATAACCTTGAATTGCAAAGCCAAATCAACAACAGATTTAAATTACAAACGATACACACGAAGATAACGTTATGGAAATATAGACGAGCCACAAACTGTAGTTAGCAAACCTCCTTCAGTACACATATGTTACAAGGCGTAGTGAATTATAACTCACTGATTACAAACCTGACAAAAATATTAGAAACTGAACAATACAATTCAAGAAACACTGATAACTTTGAAACATATCGCAAACTCGTAAGACATTTTGACGAAGAGAAAATTATTTTTATACATATTAGATTAAAGAAAAGGGCATTTAGAGTAGTAATCAGAAACCTTCACCTAACAGTTGATATTCTGCTGATAAAAGGACTTAAAGAGAAATGACATACTGTACGCAATTAATAAATATAAAACGCAGGGTAGACAAAACACCACTTCTTTTATTCTTTGTAGATTTCGAGCCTACCAATAACAACAAACAGATATCCGTACTTAAATCTCTATTAAATATGATCATTATCGTCAAACCATTAAATGTCAAAAGTAAAGACCGCGTTAAAAACATAACAGTATCAGCAATAGACTGCCCTCCTCGGCATTCAATAACGCAGAATAAATTAGAAGACTTTTTTTAGAACGCTAGAAGACAGGTTTATAACAGGTCGTGATTTCAATTTTAAATACTTCTTATAGGGTTCTAGACTAACTAACCCAAAGGAAAGGCAATAATATAAATAATCACTATAATGTAGTAGCCACAGGTAAACCCATCTGTTGGCCAAGCGATCTAAATAAACTGCCGGATGAATTAGGTTTCCTTGTAACAAAAAATTTTCCACCAACTACGTTGATGTTGCTGATTAATACAACCTAAACTCTGATCACTCATAATCAACTAGGATGTAAAGCCCAGTCTATATCAGCAATCGTACAGATTGGAATACTTTTCGACAATATAACGACCAAGACCTGTCGGTTTCGGTACTACTCAACACTGCAAAATTGAAACAGTAAAAAAACAACATCAACCTTACAGTATGCTTCTTGGACAGCTACACCTATAAAACTATAACATAAATGTAATAAAAACACTAATAACTACTCCTTAGAAATTAGACAGACGATTAGCGACAAAAGAAAAGCAAGATGGATCTGGTAACAAAGAAAACACCCAAGAGATAAAAATAAATGAACACCTTTACCACACAATTAAAAAGATTAATAAAAGACCAAAAAAACGAAATGTAAAACGACCACGTGAGAAACTAATCTCCTAGACAATACGATGACAACTCCCTATGACGAGCAATTAGGAATTTGAGGAAACCTATCATCACTATCCCTCCTAATCGTAAATATGATGGCTATTGAGCCTGCTGTGATGAAAAAAGCAATTATATTCAGCGAACATTTTAACCGAACGAAAGAGACAGAATTCCGCAGAGTTAACTATAAAATTTTTGAATTTCTCAGATGATCACTCCAGCCGCACCCCTCTATTAAACATTGTACACCCAACAAAATACAAACAAAAATTAAATGCTAAAAACTGATAATGTACCAGGACATAATTACATTCGAATTACTCCGCCAACATCCATAAAAAGGGAAAACAGCCTTAACACGGATATATAATGCGATCCTAAGAACCCAATACTATTCAGTTCAATAAAAATTCACTGGAGTTATTGTGTTTTAAAACCAGGCAAGCCAGCTCAATCACCAGTTTCTTACAGACCGATATCGCTGTTACCATTCTTCTTTAAGCTCTTTGAACGAATTTTATTATAGAAAAACTGCATTTAATTTCTAAACATCGATTTGGTTTTTGCAGAAAATACTCAACATTAGAACAAGTCCCTAGGATAGTTAATAAAGTAGAAAACGATTTCAAGAAAAAACGGTCGTGTCTAGCAGTATTCTTGGATGTGGACCAAGCTTTCGATCGAGTCTGGCACTCTAGCCTGCTATATAAAATTAAAAAACCCTACCGCAATAGTATTATTTGTTCTTCAAGTCGTATGTAGTAAACATATACTTCTGAGTTAAAGCAAACGACAGACACTCACCAATCAACCCAGTCGAGGCAGGAGTACCGCAAGGTTGGGAACAACATTATACCAATTGTTTACGGCGGACTTGCCTGCTGCTGACAATGTTGTAATGGCTCCGTTGACGGACAACACGGCTGTATTTTTTCACACAGAGATCCATTTCAAGCATCAATTTGTCTACAAAATGTTCTAAAAGCATTAGAGATCTGGACAAAGGCTGGCGGCTGATCTACCTCCTATAACCTTTAACGAAACTAACATACCGCACAAAGAAGATATCAAATACCTTGGTATACATCTCGACAATAAACTTACCAAGAGAAAACAGATATCGACCAAGTAAAAAGAACTAGATATTCTCGTGAAGACAATGTTCTGGCTCCTCGGGTGAAAGTTACAGCTTACCCTAACAAACAAGGTGTTATATAAAACCATGATAGTGCCGATATAGACATATGGAGTCCAGTTTTGGGAATCTGCTAAGTCACCGAACATCGAGATCTTGCAACTATTCCAAAGAAAATTCCATGGATTAAAGATGTCATCAAGGACTGCTGCAGCAGATACTAAGATCGGATTACCGGTCACCTTAGTGTTCTAGTGACAGACTTTTAAATAATGCTAACGCAGTTAGACGCCTGAAACGGACAAAGTTTAGTGATTATTAATATATTAATGTATAAGACCTGTATACCTTATATAATGACGAGAAAGTCACTCTTGGGGTTCCTCTCCACATGTTATGTACCCAACTCATTTGATTGTTAGTCTATTTAGACTAGTATAAATGCAGTAAATAAATTTAAAAAAAATACAAACTTCGCGATATACCGATACAGGTGGCGGATTAATATTTCTGCTGTTGGAAACTTATGATTTTGAGAATTGGCTCAGTATGTTCCTGTCGGAAACAACTCTCGTTTGCGATTGAGGCTTTACTCCTCTTTATGGATTTGCGGATTTTTTGTTAACTGCCATGTTTTTCTGAACTTTCATTTCTCTACTATTTTGTGAAGTCTGTAAAAACGTTAGCGTTTGCTTCTTGTTCAACTAATATTATTGTGGCATTTAGTAGTTAAGTATATGGCTCTTTTAGTTTTTAAAAGTATCTGTGTAGTTAAACCAGTCCAGTAGTTGTATTGATTATAGGGGAATGGTGGTTGTTCTGCTTCTATCATTCTGCTTATAGTGATAAGTGTTAGTGTTGTCTGACGATAAACCAAACCACGAATCTGATTTACTGTGACCTTGTGCTAGTTTTGTAATACAAGAATTTATTAGATAAATAATTTTACTTATGTCAATTGACCAGTGAGTAGGATAATCACTTCTTACAAAACTAAAATTGCCTCTCATAAATTTATATATGTCTTTATTTGAGGTAATGAGTCTGGATTACCAGTGGTGATGTTTTGCATTAAAATCTCTTCTCTCAATAAATATGGATCCTGCTATATCAAAGAATGTTGTAAATTAATCGCTTGTTACTTTACGCCTTGACTGGCAATGCCAATTACCTACGGCAAATTTGTAATTTTTACATGTTCTCCTTTATATTTGTTGACCTTATAATTATTTATCGAATTTTATATTATTATTGTTGGTTCCTAATTTACTGTTCTATCTGGGTAGGGTATAATGTAAATTTGATAATCTGGTATTTTAATGTGTGAAGTGAAGTATGGAGATTAATAAGGTCGCAATTTTATGTTCCTTGATGAATATTTTAAGTTCTTGTACATTGTGATGTAGCTCGTTAGGTAAGTTTAACATGGTGCAAAAATTTTCTGTAACATTTGACCTCATTTTTTATTGCTGTCCTAGTAATTGTCCCGGTTGTTTGAAGGATTGGTGTTGGAAAATTGATAACTGCTACCACGAACCATTCTTCCAGTTTGATTCTTTTCTGAAACTATTTGAGTTCAATAATCCTGCCATAGGTTTGAGTTTGGTTGCTGTTGTATTGTTTGTGATTAGATTTGAATTGTCCGAGCTGCTACCTAAATTGGTTTCTAGAATCCTAACAGTAATTATTTTATTGTTTAGTTTTTGATTGTATATGTTTTATATGTTCTTATATTTCTATACTGACATGGCTTGAATATCCTTTATTTCACTGTAAAAGTGTATGCTTTTAAATATTACCCGAAAGAACCTATTTTCCTCATTCGCAAGCGTTGAAATATAATATGTCAATTTCTAAGTATTTTACGATGTTTACGTATGCTTCCGTTGTTTTGTAGTTATTTTTGCTGTATTTTTACCAATTATCTTAGGGTTTTAGTTTTTTTGCGCACTTACAGGCATTGCAACCTCAAAGGCTTATTGTGCCCACTAACATGCACTTATTCTAGGATATTCACACACACCCATGGGTTAAGCGCGCCGGCTAGAGGACAGAGGCAACTGCTTGAACCTGCTGAGTCACTGTTCCTTTAACAGTTTTCGGTTTTATATGTCAAATCTATAATTGGTTTTATTAATTTAATGCTTGGAATGGCCACTAATAGAGGTTTATGTTACATTATTTCCTTAAAATAATTTTTATTTCCAGAGCTTCTAGTTGTTTTTCATACGTTAGTGCTTGAAATTTATAAACCAACATGGTCTCGTGGTTGAGTCGCGAGTGGGTGCACGGATTGCAAACTGAGAAGTTAAGGCTTTCATATATTCGCTGTCTCTGCTCGATCGTTGCGTACCATCTCTGATGCGAGGCGATGTGATAAGCACCATGCCTTAGACAACCGCCAATGTTACTTCTTGTTCGAGTGAACGCAGGCACTCAATTATTTTTAATGACTGAGTATGCTAACCGCCAGGGATCAGAGAGCACCTGGAATAAACCCGGGTCAGTCAGCATCGCAGTTCGCCCAGTAAGTCTCAACTTACTTATTGGATCTCAGATTTAATTGTCTTCGGTGTGAGTAGTGGTATGGGAGGAGGGAGTATTTCAAGTGATTGTTGAAGGTCAGGGAGTTCAACTTCGGGTACCTTCAGCTGATTACCGTTCTTCAGTTTTGTTTTATTTAATGGTTAATGGCTCTGGCTCTTCTTCTTTTGAGCAACTGAGATTTAATTTCTAGGGGAATATTGGTATATGTTCCGAGTTTTCTCTGTACGTTGAAAGGGGTAGCTAGATGTGCTGCTGATGTTAGCAGAGTATTAAAGTTGTTTATGACAGCTTCTACTTTGAGTGGATATTTTAGGCTAACTTTCAGTTCGATGTTTTCATGGATAATTTGACAATATTTGTCCCAGTCTGTCGTGATGTGAATCTATTTGGGGGAGTCTTTGAGTAGGACACTTGCGCTGATAGTTGCTATGATTAGGGTGTGACCAGATGATAAGGCATAGCTTGCAGAGATGTTTGTATAGTTTGGTGATATGCCATTAATGATAAAGAAGTCTAGAAAGGAGGTCGAGGGTTTTTTTTGGGGTCCGATAGCCAGTATGTCGGGGTCCCCGTTGATAGGTAGACGTATTTGTTGTTTTGTATGACTTTGTACAGCTCTCTGCCTTTTTTGTGGTGATTAAGCGGGAGCCCCATGTGGTGTGCTTGTTGTAGTCGCCACCTAATATAAATTTGGGACCTAGGGTGCGAAAGAACAGCCACCACAGTTAGTCCATAAGGAAGGGTGAACACCTTGATAGAGGTGGCCTGAATTGATTTCTCGTCATATTTGGGGAGAGCATAGTGTTTTATGTTTTGTTTTATTAATATAGCGGTCCCTGCACGTCCAGTTTTATCTGGATGGTTAATGTTGTATAGTTGATAGATTAGAATTTTGAGTTACGATTTTTCCGTAAAATGTGTTTCGCTAATTAGCAGTATGTTGATAAAGTTGTATTTTAAGAATAGAATTACTTCGCCACGATGGTTTATCAGGCCATTGGTATTTCACTATGCGATTCGGAGGAATTTATTCATTGTTTTGTTTGCTAATTAGCATTGTCAGCATGTTTTGAACCATGCTGTTTTGTTGGACGAGATGGGAGAACATGGATTTGAATTTTTTAAGGAATTTGTTAAGAGTAAAGATAAAGGACTGTTCAGAGGAGTGTTCGGAGAGGGGTTTGCGGCGCCGTGTAATACTAGGGTAGGTAAGTGAATGCAAAAGATTGGATATGTGAGTTTGTCTGTTGTGGTAGTGTGCGCATCCTCGATAATTGGCCGGGTGGTTACCTCCACATAGTGCACAAGTTGCTGGCGTGTCTTTTCTCTTTTTGCAGCTAGTTGTGCTGTTGTTGCAGCTGGATTCGAGGCACACAAATGGGCGGGAACAATATGCCTTGGTATGACGATACATTTGGCTGCTTGTTCTTAGCAGCTCTATTGTTATGCGATTGTGGAGTATATGTTGAATGGTATGTCTTTATTGCTATCAGATGGTTCCAGAACTCCGAATAAAAGATTCATTGACTCCTTTGTGGTTCTGTTTTTTGAGTTGATGATGTTTCTAATTATGTGTCCGATTTTTTTTTGATTTCTGCTATTATATCCTCGAGTGGAATTGAGTGGTGGAGGTTATTAATGGCCACCCTAAACGACTGTTTATTTTTAGGTTGATAAACGATATTTGAAGTATTTTGGTTTGAATTATTAAATGTATGACGTCCGTAACAGAAAGTTAAATTCTAACGTACCCATTGGGCTGGTTAAAATAAAAAAATCTTAAATTGTACAATTTTGACTTTTGCAACGTAAAAAAGGGCCGTAATAAATAAACTTTTTTTTTTATTATAGGATCTACGGTCAAGAGGTTAGGTACAATTATTGAAAATAAAAATCTCATTTAACATACGCATTGGACTACCCGGCATGGGCACTGTTTAGGATGTGGAGTGAAATCTTTTTTAATAACAATTTAAAATTTTTTATTAGCTAGTAGATCCTGCTTAATAATAGTAATCAGGTTCTTTACGTTTTAGTATTGCCATCCGTCACCATAAACTTTTCGAAAAATACAGCATTAATTTTTAATTGCAATGTTTCCTACAAATTTGTAGACAATCATAGATAAATTGTTTCTTAAGATGTGCCAGCTTAAGGACGCCTTTTATTGTAGTTGCAAAATCCCACACATTGGTATAAGATTTGTGACTTAAAAATTTATTAATTGGTCTACTATTTACACTGAATTTATAAATATTTGGATTCGCCATATTTTTGGTTAAAATCCCATAGAATGTTTAAGAAAACAGGTTTAAATAAAAACTATTAATGATTTATGGGCTCAACGTGGATAAGCGATGGGTAGCATTTGGAAATGACTACATCAAAACCTAGAACGTTTGGAGCATAAGCTAGCTTCTGAAATAGGAATGAGCAAAAGCTTAATAAGTTTATTTTTTAGAGAGAACTTAAAATTGTGGGTTTATAAAAAAGCAAAACTTATAAGTTATAAGAGAGCAAGAGCTGAACGCATTTATCAAATTAATATTTTGCGTGAAAAATTCTTTATACTGCAATACTCTGTTTAACACCAAAGTGATCGAACATACGCCTTAAATATCTAGAACATTCTTGCTAATTGCAGGCATATTCTTTTTTTCAAACGTGTGAGTAGTATCAGGAAAACTACAGTTTGAAGAGTTACCTCTGTACGAGACATATTGCCTTTGACATTTATTACCTCGGCTGCCAAAGTATGTTCAGAAGATAAGACGAAAATATTAGAGAAACTCTTATTATAAGCTACCAAAAAATGTATGGAGATTATTATTGTATATATTGAGAACGGAGTCTTATTACCCCATTATTCAGGTGCAAAGAAATTATGCAGCCAAAACTTTGGATAAGAATAAATGGCTTCCTGGTTCAATTGCAATTTACCAACTTACATCTAATATTTACAGTCTGAAACGTGTGCCGCATATAATTCCTCTGAAGAAAATAACTTTAGTTGTAAAGCACTAAGAAGTAGCTGTAAGTAATTTTACAATGCTATACACCTATAAAGCAAAGCTGATCATATCCAGTATATTATCTTTAATTATATTTATATTCATTTATACTTTATTGTACATCGTGTACAGTTTATTCAGGTGAACGAATTAACCATTTTGTAACTTTAATATGTTTCAGTTCAAATTAACATTTAACGAATTCAGTTATGTGAATGTGAGCATGATCGCGCTATTCTAGCAAGATCATGCCATCATTTTCAGTTTTTATTTTATTTATATTTGATTTTATTGCAAGCACTTTGCATACTACATATCATCACTAGTGCAGAATCAGTGAAGGTGATATGTCCCTTTCTTCTTTTTCATCTCGTAAAAGTAATAATCAGGTCTCTTTTCATCTGAACAATGACAATATCTATACTCTTGTCTTGATACGTGATCTAATTTTCTTGTGGCAACCAGTTAAAATAGTAAAGGACTAACGCACGAATTCTATAATTGCTGCTTTTATTCCACCTTTACAGCCTCCCCCATAATTTTACATATTAATACATAATAAATTTAAAATTTTTTACTTCTTAAGCACTACCCTTTTGCAATATTTCTATTCAAGTATCTTTTCTTTAATATTCTATTTATTTTATGATCAATTTTTTAAATTAATTTTAAATCACTACACACCGTTTTAGGTTATTAAAGTAATTTTGTATTTTCTATGTAATATGACGTTGTTAAAATTAATCTTAAATTTGGCGAGGTCAATCAGTTGACTTGAATCTAGACCATTTTGTTATTAATATTTTATGCACAAATCCATTTAGTTTTGCTATTTTTCTAAATTTATTTCTTTTAACGCATTTCTGCTTTATATTTGTTTATACATTTTTTTACTATAAAATAAGTTTAAACTAAAATTAATACCAAACTTGCAATGATAGTATACATTAAACATTTTATTATTTTAGAATGTTAATAGTTGATCAAATGTAATGTTTTTTTAAGCAACTACTATTAATTTTGTAAATTTTATTTTATATTAATATAGTAAAATACTGAAGATTTTGTATTTCTTATTTAGTAATACATTTATAATTTCAATGCTCTTTGAAAGCACACACATACATAGCAACACGAGCGGCAAATCGTTTTTATGTCATCTTGCCTAAAGTTGCTAATGAAAGCGTTAAAATTTTAATTAAAATGTGCTAATTGTTTTCTCGAACGTATTAACGTACAGCACTGACGAAGTTGTCATTTTGTGCCTTGTGCTCTCTGCTCTAATTAACGCTGAACAGAGATACAACAACTTAGCTATTTTGTTAAATGGAAATTTACCAATGGAAACTTTCCAGCACTGAAAAGCCAATTTATACAATTGTATCACAAAGCTCTTCTCGCGCTGAAATGTAAATCGGCCAAAAACTAACAGAGCTAGCTTGCCGCAATTTCGCGATTTCAGACAGCTGCTCGTTTAGAAGTTTCTTGAGCTCAAATTACCAGCACTCTAGATATAACAAAGAATCTCACCGTTTTAGATAGCACCCACAATAGTCAACTAAAATGAGCCTCCACGTGTGCTTGTTTGGTTTATTTGAAGTTTTCATTAGAAACAAAAAAAATGCTACGAAGGTTTGATTGCAGTGCGCACTACTAATGGTTTTTGGAAAATGTCGCGTGGCAAGTAAATGGCCCTTTAGATAACAAATGAAGGGAACCTTAAGTGAACAACTGCTGGCAGCGAAGGTTTAAATCAGATAAAGCTTACAGAATTATTTTTCAAACACTTAAGAAAATCTAATTTGTAGTGCACAGTGATAAACGACCGTTTTAAAAGAAATTACTGTAAAAAAATACCGGTAGTTGCCTTTTAAATTAAAATATAAACATATCAATGTTTAGAAACATATTTTTTCTGATAATATCTAGATATAACTCAAAATTGATTTATTTTTTTTATATATTATTTATTAATTATATATTTATAATACAGTAATTAAATATTTAGTAAAATAGCAATAAATAGAGACCACTTATGGTGGTATAAAAATCCTATTTGGATTATAATGGCCTAGTTATTTTAAAACACCAATAATCACGTATATCACATAATTTAAAATTGCAAATAAAAAAATTACAGCGTAACAAAATAAACTGAAAAAAACCACATTATTAGATACTTAAAAACTATTAAAAGCTTGTGATGAATTAGAGAAATTTGAAGAAAAACCAAATTTACTTTTACTAAATGAATAACAAAAATAATCATAAACGATGCAAAAATTTTACCTGCAGAAAGATACTGAAAAATTAACGTTTATAACAAAATTAAATATATAAAAACTTTTAGCAAGAATATTAATGATGTAAAGAAATGAATTTAAGACATCTGAATTTCACTAAAAAAATAGACAAATTCGTGCATTCACAGGGAGAGGACTTTTTATGATGATTATATCTAGGTCAAGCTTGAGCACTTGTGAAATTGACTGCTTAAAAACAAATAAGTAAAATTCATAGGACCAATGTGCTATTCAAGTTGAACAGAAAAGCAATGTGGATCGTAGTGAAACCAAATTACCTGCAATCCTTGGCAAATTATTATTAATATCGACAAATGCAAATAGCAGAAAATAATTGTTCACAACAAAATACCCATTTTTATTATATGCTACTTCATAATTATCCATCACAGATAAATATTGACTTACAACCTCAGTAAACACAGGTTTAATAATTACAAGTACAATTTCAACAACAAAATTATCAAAATCATTTTTTCCAATAAATAATAATAACATATAATATCAGAACTAGACCATAGTAAGGTTAAGGAGAAATAAACAAAAGGACGTCTCCTATTCATAGCCAAAATCAGCTAAAACGCAGTCATAAAATTTCAAGCACTAATAATAATGGTAAGGCCCTAACGTCGCGAGTGGGTGCACGGATTGCAAACTGAGAAGTTAAGGCTTTCATATGTTCGCTGTCATATGCTCGATCGTTGCGTACCATCTCTGATGCGAGGCGATGTGACAAGCACCGTGCCTTAGACAACCGCCAATGTTACTTCTTGTTCGAGTGAACGCAGGCACTCAATTATTTTTAATGACTGAGTATGCTAACCGCCAGGGATCAGAGAGCACCTGGAATAAACCCGGGTCGGTCAGCATCGCAGTTCGCCCCTCAACCACGATCCCGGTGCTTTCTTGAGAGAAAGCACCGGGATCGGGTCAAATTACACCTGAACTGCTTAGCGAGCTGCCAAGAAAAGGAATAGTGCTTCTAACATACATATTTAACTCTATACTCCGACTTCAGTATTGGCCAAAGGAATTCAAGAAAGCGGAGGTAATACTCATCCCTAAACCTGACAAAGATTCCAACTATGCGACATTTTACCGCTCTACAGGTTTACTACCAGTGACCTTCAAGCTCCCCGAGAAACTTATGCTACAAATCCTTGACCAGCCTACTGCACAGACGTCCTTATGGATATTCGCCAGGCATTCGACAAAGTTTGGCACAAAGGACTCAAACAAAAAATACAATAAATCTTACCTCCCCAATTTTAGAAGCTCTTGAAATCTTACCTAACAGACAGACAATTTCGAACACGAGTTAACAATGAAGTCTCAGCAGTGTATCCGATTCAATCTTTAGTTCCTGGGACCTTTCCTCTATACGTTATTTACTTCCGACCTCCCAAGCACAACTGTCGGCTCATACGCTGACGACACAATTATCCTTGCGAGACACACAGACTTAAAAATCGCATTCGAACACGTCTAAACTCACCTTAATCAACTTGACGAAAGTTTCAAAAACTGGAAAATAAAGGTTAACGAGTTTAAATCAATTCAAGTGACTTTCACTTTACTTGAACAACATTGAGATATCACAATCTTCAACAATAAAGTACATGGGTCTTCACCTCGACAACAAGCTCACCTAGAGGGAACACATTATTAAAAAAAAGGAACACAACGAACTTCGAATCAAAACACTTTACTGGTTACTAGGTCGTTATTCCCTATTATCCTTAAATAACAAATTCCTGATCTATAAGGCTATCATCAAACCCATCTGGTCCTATGGAGTTGAACTTTGGGGCTGTGCTAGCAAGTCAAACATCGCTATTATGCAACGCTGCCAATCTAAAATCCTACAATCCATCACTGATGCACCGTGGTACATCACCAACCAGACAATACATGCATCCATGACAATCCTCTTCTGCATGAATTTCCGCACCACCAAGTCATCAGAAGATCTCTATTGAAGAGGACCCCCCTCCCTGGATGGGCCCTCATCACGTTAGCAATGCTCCGCATAAAGAAGACCTCTCACTGGACGGCACCTCACAATGTCAGTACCACATTTATAATATTAGCTTATAGGATCTTATTTATTCTGGTTGCTAATTTACTTAATATAAAAAAATATCGTTTATATCAAAGACAATCGTCTATGTCGCTTTCATGTAACTTGAAGTTTTCATCGAATGAACCATCGCTTGAAGAACTGGCTGTCGCGCTTCTTGCGCCATTTTTAGTTGTTTCTACAATTTTTCGGCTTTTCATTAAAATCTATGCTTTTTGGCAGACGGACAGCTTCCAGATGGTTAATCTTTGGATTCGTTTCGTTTTAAAACTTCTGCCCGTATAGTGAGCTTGTCAACGTAGCTTTTCCTTTTTCTTAAAGTAAATGGTGCTAATGTAGGTACTGGTCTGATTTCACTTGGCAAAACTGCTTTGTTCCTCACTTATTGATTGATAGTCTGGCTCCTTTATGGCTAGAAAAGTATTTTTCCAGTGAATATGTTGTAACTGTAAATTTCCATTTTCTTAAATCCACACACGGTATCAGATATTATCGCCGCCCTCAAACAACGTATTTCTGTCGTCATGAAATAAGAGCTACCGTTTCAATTCTTGGGCTTAAAAGGATTTGAATAGCTTTATAAAAGCTACATCCAGTAGTTACAAAATAAGCGACTAAAATAAAATTTTGTCTTGTAAACCCTATCTAATAAAAAGTGAGTGTTAACAGCATAAACACCACGTGATTTTCGGCTCCAAACTTAAATAAATTTCTTTGAATCTAACCAAAGGTACAAACTGTAGCAATTGTGCCCAGAGTAGCTCCGAATTAGTAATAAATTTTTATATATTCATGAGAAAACGATCACAGAAGCAATGTATTGTAAAGCTGGTATATGTTTCATAAATTTCATTGCTTTCTAAATAAACGTTTATGATCGGCTCTGCTGTTTTGATTTTCATTAGTTTGGTTTGATTTTTGTGTTTTGCTTTGCCTAGTTCAGTTTTGGAATTAAAGAACTCTACAAGGCTCTTGGTCTTTAATACCGCAATTATCGCTTTGATAGGGATTAAGTAATTTTCGATTAAGGGCAACGTTTTAGGAACGGCTGTAATCACTACCCTCTAGCTAATTAATTTCTGTCAAAAATAGATAAGATTGTTTTGGACTTGTAAATTGCAATGCCATATTCTTCACTTTCTCTTTAGCAAACCTTAATTTCCAGAAAATAAAAATTGAATTCTTCTTGGAATGGAAGTTGTCATCTTTGTACTTGAATGTATTTCTTACGGTGGATTAGGGTACGTTTTAAACTTTTGAGGGCTTGAAACTGCCAATTATCTTGTATCACCCTGAACTGCGACGTTTATGACCGATGTGCTTTATTTCTGCTTCATTCTCTTTTCCAACGCTCTGTGAGCGAAAAGTAACCTGGTTAGTCAAAGAATTACTTTATATAACCATAAAATATCAACTAAAGGCTACACTTATTTGTTAGATGTATGGCTTACCTGTTTCTTCTCAGCAACAACAAACATTTGTTTTTGGCTTTCTGAAACACACTCGCGCTCATAAAAAACTGTTCAAAAGATCTGCCATGTTAAAGAACGAAAAAATATTTCCCAACAAATTTTAAGACTATCGTCCAAAAGTAATAAAAACAGCACCCAAATCAGAAATTGAAGCCCTTTTAGCAAACATGAGAAGTAAAAAAGCTATTAACTTGTAGTTAAGAAAACATGTTCTTAATTTCGGCCCTGGACTATATTAGAAACATCTGAAAGGGCGGAATTAAAAATAAGCGTTTACTCGTTTTAATAATTAACATTCGGCATTATATTTTTTAGTAAATTAAAAAATAGTATATATTTATTTTGCGCTCTTTACCACTATATTCTTTAACGTAACAAAAAACGCTGACATACATTTTTAATCTTTTCAAGACACTAATCTTATTAAATAAATATAAACTTTTCATAGTACTAAATATATTTCACTTATGTTAAGAATTTGACAAAAGAATTAACAATATAAAATGAAACTTAACTCTGCCCAAATTTAATGAACAATGGTGTTAGTTCAGCTTAACTAGAGTAATTAATTATGATTGTAACAGTAGCTTAGTTAAATTGTGTTTAGAATTAGTGTAGAATATAAATATTTCTCAAATTTTTGAACCGTTACTATTCTTTCGCTAAAGTTGTACATAGTTGTAAACTCAAGGGGCAAAAAATGTTACCAACAGTAAGAAAACCTTAGAAATTCATGTGTTTACAGTTACAATAAATTTTTTTTTACGTTTAAAAAAGACGCCTATTAGCTTAGGACTAAATTCTAATTTTTAAAATGCAATATCACAAAGAATAAGTTAATATAATATAATATAATAAATAATCTTACTTTAGCAGTTTATAAATGTTTAATGTGCCCCTTTCGCATGGCACGGATAACATATAGACGGTAGTGAAATTGATCTTGCACAAGATGAAGAATGTCTTGTGTTATTGAGTTCACCACAGCTGTGACACGGTCTCTTAGGTCGTCTAACATTGTTATTTAGTAGAGTTGGTGCACAGATTGTTTTTTTACGAACCTTCCACAAGAAACAATGTCCACGTGTAAAATCAGGAGATTTCGGGAGCCAGAACATAAGTGCCAAGTCTTCAATACCCATGCGATCTTTGTTTAGGTAGAGACTCATTCAGAAACTTTGATCACCCCAATGCTGATAGGGTAGGGACGCGTCATGTTTATTTGAGGTAAAAGCCAGTTTTGCAACCCCAGTAATGTTATTATCAAAAAGTAAAGCTCTATAAACCTTTCTCTCCGATATGGCTCAGAATACATTAACTTTCTATGAGTCTCTCTCATATTCCAGTGTTGCATGGAGATTTTGTAGCCCCCGTATCCTAACATTGTGTCGGTTTAATCTACCACTTAGGTAGAGTCATCCCCCGACACTAAAATTAAACACGGCGGAAAAGCGTCATAGACCATGTTTTCGAACACACGTTTCATCCTATCATTTGGATGTAGAGCTTGTATCAGTTGTAGGTCGTATGGTTTGAACATTAAAGGGTGCTTCAACACATGCCAGACAGATGTTTGTAACAGTCCAAGTTTTCTGCTAAGTCTGCGGGTCGACTTCATTGGGCTACGCCCTAAACTTTCTCGAATTATCTTCTCATACACGCGGTTGGTGCGTATTTTTGCCTTTACTCAAACAACCAGTTTGATCAAATTGATGATTCAAGCGACGAATGCTCTTTTTTCCTGTTGAAGGTCCAATGTTGTAATGATGACGAAATGCACATTATAACGTAGTCGTAGACTTTGTTTTAGTAAATTTATAAATGCAAAAACCTTTTGTCACACTGTTGGTATTTCGGTCACAATTAATATTCAAAAGTTTGAAATTTTATATAACTAGTTCACATACAATGTATAGTTTAGGAAATGCAGTCAAATGAAATTGAGCCCAACATTTTGAATTACCCTATGTGTTTGATAATTAAGCACAGCTAACAAACAGGAAATAAAACAAAACAGAGCTGTGTAAACTATATATTGGGCACAAAAAATTAATCACAAAGTAACAATTAAGCAAAACAAATAAATTGAGAAAAAACAAAAAAACGACTTTGATTAAATTTTGCGCTCTCCAGACTGCGGGGAAAAAGTGCTGTTGGGAACAAATGCACGACGGAACAACTACAACGAAACTTACCGCGCATAACGGTCTCTGGCAGCCTGGACGGCAGATGTTGGCGTGCTCTTCCTTAGCGGCTTCAACCCGGGGATGGGTTTTCCTTGGCCAGTTGTACTGGGGCACTACGGACAGGGCGGAAGTGCAATATAGCACCTGGGTCGCTCACCTCCGTCGCTCACAGGGGTTCGAATGGGAATGCCGGGCGACGGTAAAAATCCCGCTTAGTTGCGACTAGGGTAGGTTGGCGGACAGAATCAAGGTTTCAGGTATAGATGGAATTCGGGACAAGGGGTTTAGAGATGAGCACCAAACACTATGCAATAAATACCATATGATTCTTCAAACCTTGAGCTTTTTTTGTTAATTTATTTTTCATAATGTAACAGAAGACCGCCAGAGTAGTTCAAGCGGTTGAGGCGCGGGCTGCGATGCGGATAAATCCGGATTCCATTTCCGGAGCACTCTGATGTTTGGCGGGTGGCCTGCTCAGTCACTATAAATAATTGACTACCTGCGTTCACTTGAACAATAATAATAATGGCGGTGGTCAAAGGCGCGGTGCTTGCCACATTGCCCCGTATCAGAGATGGTACGCGACGACCAGGCAAAAGAAAGAGAACACGAGAGCCTTAATCTCTCAGTTTGCAGGCTATGGTCTGATGGGTCTAAAGCTTACCGTTATTATCATTATTGATGTAACAGAAGTATATGTCAATAGTTTTTATGATTATTTTTTATTAGCCAATGTTTTTGTTTTCCAATATTCAATAACATTCTTCTTCTCTTATAATTTAATCTGGATTTTAGCTCTTGATATCGGATTACAATTATCTGTTAAGGTAATTATTGGCTCAATACTGGTCACAGTTTAATTAATAGAACTTTACGTTCTGATTAGCTTAACTGTAAAAATTTTTGACGACTAAGAAGTTAATAGTAGGTTATGAATAAGGGGGATGCTAATGCTTCTAAACAAAATTTAATTAAAAGTAGATAAAAGGCTAAATTAAAATCAATTAATGCAAACTGATTAATATAAAATTATACAAATTGGGATCTAATAGATAAAACAATAAAGAATCTGCTGCAGCAGTTAATATATTCTTTAATCTTAACTTCGCTTTTAAGATGTGCATTTGGATTTAAATTAATAGTTTCAGTTTGATTTATTCCAGAGCTGCTTTTGTATGTAAACGAACTGGCGTTATATCCATCCCAGGTTGAAATATTTCAAGATCCCTATGCAGTTCTGCAGCGAAGAGCTTCGAACTAAATTTTTCTGTTTGAACTCCGCCATTGTTTGAGCGGACACCGTTTTTATGACAACAGCACATGTGAAAAATGAGGCGAACTCCAACCTTTGTTGAAAATAACGTCGGAACTAACGTCATTTTTCACATCTTGAATTTTCAATATTATGTATTTATAAGACGAAACGTGCAATGAAATGTGAAAACTAAATGAACTAGAAGGAATCGATCGATCTCCTGGGCATTCGTGATTTGTCCCAGATATGGTTCGCGAAATTTCCACGAACTGAGCCGCCGTTTTATCCAGTAATCTACTGAGTGGTGTAGCAGGTTGCGCAGCACAGGGGCAAGTAAAGCAAGAATGCACGGGGTACCGTAGGCGGCGTTTTATAATAGGAAAGGAATTGGCAAGAAGCAGTGCGAGGCCGAGTAATTTCCTTATCTTGAATTGACTACTGTAGGACGTAGGAAATCGAAACTCGCCACAATTCTGTCCCTTGCACTTGATTGCTTGCCCGAAATGTTAGTTTTATTTTACAATAGTTGGAAAATCACTTCATGTAAATATTCTTCAATGCAGGCCAAGTTAAAAATGTAATTATTTAGTTTAAATATGTTTGAGCGAGAAATTTGGATAAACCGCTCTCAATCCGCAGCTTACGTGGGTAGCTCAAACAAACTTCGGAAACTTTCCTGTTTTCTTCAAAATCAATTTTAAATTCTTTTTCATTACTTTTACAAATGTCGTTCAACTTTTCAGTTTATAAAACATATATCAGAGGACGCTTAAACTGAAACAAAAACCTTGTAATGCGTTTCATAAGATGGAACATTGATTAATCACTACAAAATGTATTAAATAAAATGAAAAATCAAATTTGTAAATCTAATCGTTTATAAAGATTTAAATAATCCATTAACAAAAAAGTAACTACCTATAAATAAACAGTAATAGAGCTTGAATCGTTAAAATATGTACAATATAAATTGTTTAATTTAATTTATCAATTACTATATTAACTAAGTTAACAATTTTATTATTACTGAACAAATTAAAAACGTTGTTGTGATGGTTAGTTTTTGCTACTACTGAAAATGCAGTTCGATTTACTTAATTTGTTGATGAAGTGTGTGTTAAATAATGTAAATTTTTATTGTGAAACATAGTTTTTTGGATTTTCATAACAAATTTGTGCATAATTCTAAATTTGAAACAAATCAGTTCAAGAAAAATTTAAAAAAGCGAATATCTTACCTAAGAATATTTATAAAGTTAAGTATAAACTTTATTTTTGTTAAACAAATAGTAAAATAAACAATATGTAAAATAATAAAAAAACCTCTCAGCCCTATCCTCATTTTGAATTCCTTGGAACTGTTGTTGTTGCTTATGACGATATTTCTAGTGTTGTAGTCTTTTTATCACTCTTCTCAGTTTTGGGTTTACACTCTTGTTTTTTAAGCTTTTCGTTTTTTCTTGTCTCTTTATCAAAAGTCTTTTTTTAAACCCAGAAATGCTATAAATGTCTTTTAATTGTATTGTAGTCTTTTAGCAAGTATTTATTTAATGGTGAATATGTGGTCTTGTACTCCTTTTCCTCTGTGCCTCTTCCAGAGTTCATTTTGTTATATTTCTCAGTTTTAATTCTATTATCCGTTCATATATTTTCAGTGGTATTCTTAATAACGTTTTCCCCCTGTAGTTGTCCTACTGCTTCTTATCTCCTTTTTCATGGATGGGTACTATTTGTCCTATTTCCTAGTCTTAATGTATTTTCTCCTCTAAACATGCTTTGTTGAATGTTTCCAACAGCCATTTCCTCCCTTCTTCATCTATTTCCTTAATCATTTTTGTTGTGACCTTGTCAAAGCCCTGCGCTTTCCCGTTCTTACTCTCTTTTTATAACCTCTTTCATCTCTTCTCTTGTAATTTTTCTTCACCTTCTTAATGTTCCCCTTTTTTATTTTATTCTTTGTCTTCCACATAT
Organism: Sinelater perroti; assembly: GCA_036346155.1. Classification (NCBI taxonomy): domain Eukaryota; kingdom Metazoa; phylum Arthropoda; class Insecta; order Coleoptera; family Elateridae; genus Sinelater; species Sinelater perroti. Next base: position 5,617,163 of record JARFIY010000276.1, read on the forward strand.
GTGTTGTTCTCTTCTGGTCCGGCTCCCAACAGTTCTTCAAAGTACTCCTTCCATCTATCCATAGTGTCGATGTTAATCTTTATTTAGTCTTTACCCTTGTTACACTTGTTGTTTTCCCTTTCGTTATAGTTTTTAATACTTTGTAAAAAAATTTTTGATTTTGTCTGCGATCTTCCTCCATCTTCCTTCCAAATGCTTACCATGTTTTCTCCTTTGCTTTCAATACCAAATTCTTCACTCTTGTTCTGAGTTCTTTATGTCTATTATAATTAAATTTTTGTCTTTTTTAATTCTTTGCTCCACCATCTCGTTTTATACTAAGGCCATATACATTATTCGCTGCTTAGGTAATTATTCCTTTAAGTTTTTTTTTTGATCTGCTTGCTCAGTTGACATATGTTTAAGGTTTACTGTTTCTTGCATTATTAGTCTGTCCACCATTTGTAGTTCTTGTTATTTATTGCTCTCCAGTTCGTTGTTATTGATTTTCTGTGTTATCAATCCTCTGTTTTTTTACTTTTGCTTGTACTAGGAAGTGGTAGCTGTATATTTCTGCCCCTCTTTTAACTTTTACGTCTTTGATGCTTTTTGTTTTACTTCCTTTCTAACACGTAGTCTATTAGATAGGTAGATTTCTACCCATCATTGGTGTTTTTATCTTTGTAAACAGGCTCAAGATACAGCAAATCCGGTTCAATGTACGGCAAAGCCGGCACAATGTACATCATTTTTCAATATATTCAATACCTTGTAATCTCAAAAAAAAACGTAGAAATGATTTTTAATGATGCACCAACATTTTAAATTCATTTCAGCAAAATGCCTCGCAGTAAGGTTGGAGTCAAAAGACCACCGATTAATACAAATGGATTTAAAGTTATTCTAGGGGATGTTTTGAATAACAATTTATTAGTTAAGGAAGCAGCCAAAAGTCACAGTGTTTCAAGAGCTACACTAATGCGACATATTAAAAAATTCAAAGCCTCCAATAAAAAGACATTTGAGTATAGTATTTCTTAGGATATTCACAAAGTTTTCTCCAAAGAAGGAGGACTCTACTTTGTTGCCTACCCAAAACAAGCTGCACGACTACATTATGGTTTAACCTTGCCCGAAGTTCAAATACTTACATGCCAATACGCCAGTGCAAAGAACAAACAGTATCCAGACACATGGAATAAAAATGGACAAGCAGAAAAATCGTGCTTCCATAAAACAACAGCAGCAAAGTTCTTCGATAATTATAAACATATATTAGAAAGAAAGCAATTTTCCAAAGCAAGACTATGGAACGTTAAGCCAACTGTTAATAATAAAGTTAATCTAATATTGGATTATTACAAAAGTCATGTGTTTATATTTGCTATTATTAGATGCAAAGAAGTTGAGATAATTTTATTTACGCTCTATCCCCACACGAGCCAGAAAATGCAACTGCTGGATAGGACAGCGTTCGGTCTTCTTAAAACATACTACAATTCAGCAGTTAGTCAATGGATGTTAACTCCTAGTAATAGCGGAAAGCTTCTTAGCATCTGTGAGGTTGCTAAAATAGTGAGATATGCGTATCCCAAACAATATAATCAGCGAGTTTAAAGTATCAAGGAGCTATAAAACCAATTTATAACTGCTGGCAAATACACCACTTGTGAATCAAAATAACTACCCGTTAGATAATACAAAATAAAAATACCAGTTCAATAATTATAACTATGTATTTATTTCAACCGCTGAGATATTCTAATGGCCAACGACGCCGATGTTGCAGTAGGCTACAGTATTGTGATACAAGAAGCTACCCGGGTAGTATCCAAGACAAAATGTAAATATTCCAAGTAATGTTTTTTAGCCCTCACGTGGAAGCATGGATTGCAAACTGAGGGGTTAAGGCTCTTACATTTTCGCTTTCTCTGCCCGGTCATCGCGCACCATCTCTGATGCAGAGCTATGTGGCAAGCATCGCGCCTTAGATGACCGCCATTATTATCCCTTGTTCAAGTAAACGCAGGTACTTAATTATTTTTAGTGTCCGAATAGACCACCCGCCAGGCATTAGGAGATTCGAGAATGAAACCCGGGTCCGTCCGCATTGCAATCCGTGCCTCAACCATTTGGACCACTCTAGCGTACAAGTAATATACCTTGCTAAAAAAAAGGAAAAAGATAGGCGCATATGACAAAAAAGTTAAAATCTTCTAGTTACAAATATATATACTAGACATGCAGAGTGATTAAGTTGGCTTTACGAGAAACTAGAAGCGATATGTTTGAATGACACATAATCACAATATTAAAAGAGGACTATTCCATATGAAAGAATATATATTAGCCACTTATATTTCACCACTAAGACGGATAGACAGTAACTGGGAAAAACAGGACAGGAGAAAGTAATTGAATTCCATCTATCAGCGATCTTTTATAATTACACAAAATTAACGATAACTAAGAAATTTAAAGCTCTTCGGATCAGTTCTTGCCCAATAAAACTGCTGATAGACATGTTCTTCTAACAGAAATGCAGAAAAAAGCCATACAGCTTCTGGGTATAACAATCTCACTGGCAATTCTCAAAAAACTGCCTAGAAAAGCAGTTGTGTTGATAATAATCTATAAACTTAGTAAAACCCCACATGGGAGCTTTCAACAACCTCTAAAATATGTATAAATGTTCTACTGAAGAGGGTTACAAAGGATGTTAACAAATTAAATACCATCACACCAGTCCAGCAAATTCATAAAATCGTAAATTAAATATTTAAATGTCTTGAAGAGAAAAAAATATGCAAGGCCGCTTTTCGACAGTGTGGGGCACGATGGATTATTATATAATATGAAGATTACTTTCTAAAAAAAAATCTTAAAACTTCAAGACATCTATATAGTAAGTCATTCAATCAGATATTTCTCGAATTAGTGGACTGGGATTACTACTTGATCTAATTTATGCTGACGGCATACCAATTGTTACCTTGTGGACGATACTGTATTAATCTCCTTGAACGAAAATCCACATATGACGTTCGTTTGAATTTTCTCAAAGTTGGGCTCAAGAAATGGCAAGAATCGCTTAATCAGTAATACATTAAGAGCCGGCCAATAGAATCCTAATACGTACCTGTTTTTTTTTGGAAAACAATGAGATAGAATATTAAAATTAACACTCAACTGATATACTTATTCCATAAATATTTCGTATAATAAACACAAAAACCCAAATAAACAAGAAAATAAGATATTTCTGTCTGGAAATTTGTGGGGATGTGCAAACTCTTCTAATACCACGATCACTTAAAGGCTACGAGTAAAATATTAAGAATTTTTATTTGATGCCTTTTGTTACGTCACAGCCTATTATAAGAAATTTGAATGTTAACCAGAAATTATTTGAATAATCCCCTGCGAATTAAAATAAAGGAAGTAGCACATTAAAGGCTGGTCCGGAGTTTCGAAGAAGGCTGAACAGAATATATATAACAGTGTTAATATTAACTCTTAAACTAATTAACTAACTGTCATTTACACGAAGTGTAGTCAATGGGCCACTTCATTTATATTATAATTCTGTAAATAAATTTACTAATTACTTTTCTGAGAAAACTGTAAATTGGTTATAAATAATTAAAAAAAACTTTTAAAAAGCGGTTTCTGTAAGTTGTCAATAAAAACAAGACTCTTTCGATATTAGGTTTTGATTAGTTTTATTAGATGAAGTTAAATTATGGACTTTATTCAAAGCAATTATAAGAAAAGTAATAGGTTTTAAGTTGTAACTTTACCAAAAAGTTCTAATAATACGAATTCCATCGGTAAATCATATATTTAATAAGAGACGTCTATATAGATTGAAGAAAAGTACGAAAATAAATATTATGATAAAGAAACAATCCAAAATAAGAAAGAACATGGTTCTCTACAAAGAATAATCCAAGGAGGGTTTCCCAGAACACGATAATCGGGTCATATCAGTATTTGGTGACTGAAAAACCTTAGAGTGTGGTTCTCTATTATAACATCTGCTTTTCCGTGTCTTGGTAAATAAAGCCAAAATGGATAGCCACTACAAGAAAAAAATGCAAATTATTCATTTTATTTTCAAATAATGGCAGGCTGACTGAAAAACAACTCATAACTGGCAATGTTCTTGAGATGATCAAGGCAGAACTGGTCTTCCCCTACAGTGCGCGCAGAAGAAATCATCGAAAATGTTGATAAACATTTCATCGAGAACTTTAGTTCTTCGGTTAGGAATGCATCAAAAGAAATGTTTAAAAGATTTGTAGATATTGCCCTACAAAACCCAAATTTATTCGTTAAGTGATAAAGTCAGTGTCAGTTCGAGTTAAAGGGTTTCGTCTCCATTCACAACAGCCGGATATGGGGCACACAAAAAAAGTCGTAGGGGCTTTCTACATGCAAAGAGAATAACTTTTCTATGGCATCGTTCGACCATATATCTTGAATGAAATGATAACGAAGTACACAAAGAAAGAATTTCAGAGATAATCAATTCGATTTCAGAAGACACAAAACTATAAAAGAAATTCTGGAAGGCTTGACAAGTGCCATAAAGAGCGAAGAAAGGCATTTTGAGAATACCATAATCTAGTCCATAGTTCAAATAAAAAATTGTATTTTATTTCATATTAATCGTTATAAAGGTTTTTCTAGAATAGATATTTTTGTATTTATGTACATTTTCAACGAACTTAAAAAGTTCGTTACTGAATTCTATATGTCTGTCGGTCTGTCTGTCGCGGTCACAAAATTATGGATTTTTTAAAATTTTAAAATGGATTCTTATAGGAAATTTTACGCTGATTTCAAAGTCGAAATCAAAAAGTTTCTATCTCGAATAGTTTTCGAGATATTCGACTTCGAATTCCGGGAAAATTTCGACATTGCGATTTTATGAGTAATTCTTAAAGAAAATTTTACGCTGATTTCAATAATGAAATCGAAAAAATTCTATGTGGAATAGTTTTCGAGATATTCGACTTCGAATTTCGGGAAAATTTTCGACATTACGATTTTAAATGTGATTCTTATAGGAAATTTTACGCTGAATTCGAAAATGAAGTCGAAAAAATTCTATGTCGAATAATTTTCCAGATATTCGATTTCGAATTTTCCCGAAATTCGAAATCGAAATCGAAAGTTCGTTCTGGGATTGCTTACAGAGCAATCTCTTCGCCGGCCCCATGTTTTTAATTTAGAGTAAATGTTAAAATATAATAAATAAAATGTGTAACTTTTATTTATTTTAATTTCCTAAAATTGCAAATAAACAGGTAATTTTGGATAAATTAGGAACATAACAACATTTCTGAAACCGAGAGTTATTTTTTAACATCAATGACATTTTTTGAATTGGGCGTCTAGGAAGTTTTTAAATAACACCCTAAATATGCAACATCGAGTTATTAGCAACACGTGTGTTGTAAGAATGAAATATAATTTTTGTACTAAAAATAAATAATAAATATGTTGTATGTAAAAACAAGTGCACATTTTTCTTGAGAAAGAGCAAAGTTTGATTCGTATAGATGTTAGACTTTGATATTGTTTTCCTTTTTATATCTGATGTAATATTTCAAACTAATTATTAGTGGTAAAATATTTCCCAGTTTGTAAATCATAAAGAAATTTACGGTTCATATAATTTACCTATTATAATTGTAGTTAAAGAGTGAAAGAATATCAAAAATAATACTGTTGTGTACATTCGTTAAGAGCCTAAATAATTGTACCGAATTCATTTCTATGTCAGCAATTATAATAATCCAATAAACAACAAGGGAGGCTTTCAGGACCAAACAGAACTACATAGAAATTCCTGTCAGTGTGTTTCTTCTACGTAGTTTATTTGTCACTTCCCTTTGCTGAAGTACTAACCTAATTCGCTAAGTGATGGATGTATTCAGTGCACGTCCGTAGGGTTTACCAGCTCTGTCGAGAGTTCGCGGCAGTGACAATCCTCAGGAGTGTAAGTAGTAGATCCTGGCTAATCCCTCTGGAAGTCTAGGGAACAGGGTTAACTTGTCAGTGCGTTTCGATATCCACCGCCGGAGCACTCGCCGCTGGCGGGGCGCCGCCGATTCCTCGAATTATTACACAATCCAGGTAAATTGCGGGTTTGTTTGCTCCAGAGGTGACCTTTGTCACGGCGCCAAGTTATCCCCGGGCCTAGCGCGGCATTTTGTGCGGCCTCAGAAGTATCTCTGTCTTCTTCGGGGAACGTGACTTGGTAAATAAATTTTTGTTTGTAAGTAATTTAAGTTAAATTTCGTCTCGGGTCAGATAGCACTCGGCGAGTAAGGTTTGAACGCAGAGTGGTTTTAAAAATAGGAATCTTATCTACTTGTCTTCGACTGTACTACAGCCTAAAGAATTCCGATTTGTATAATTATTGCACGCTATCGGGGTACAAGAGGACTGAATTTTTGCATTGAGTCGCTGAAGTGCTGAACAATGCTCGAAGTACAATAGCACTATTCACTGTCAGAAACAAATAGAAGGAAATATAACGGCGAAGCTACTGAAAAACAATAGAGCGCAAATTGCTGGCAACGCATGGACGTATGATGGTATTGTGCAATCTGCTGAAGCAGAATTGAAAATTAAATTAAAAGGACCAGAGCTGAACTTGATTAGCCATCAAGCAAAGTGAAATGCATGTGCCGTTTCTGTGGCGAAACTACGAGATAACGCGGAGCGTCTGCTCGCAATTAATTTGCGCGCTTTAAAGCGGTCTTGTCTGGAGCAAAAACGCTTTTGATTTATAAAATATCAATTTGCATCAGATCGCTCGGGGAGGCTCTCCTAATCTGGAATGAAAAGTGGCAGCATGTATCGGGGGGTAAGGAGCCCGTAGGGTAAACTATCCGAAAGATTTGTTTAGACGAAGCGCGAAGCAATGCAAAGGCGAATACCTGAAATACATTGCGTGCTTAGCATAAAGTACGGGTTAGGCACGTCGAAATTAATCTCACAGACAAGCTTTTAATTTTAAAGAACACATGGCTGTGGATGAGATTTTTGTTGGTGCTTGCCGAAGTTTCTTTCGTACGTGCAACTTTTTATATCAGCGTAGGGCGCCTTTTTAAATACAATTGAAACTCAAAGCGATACACTAAATTTTAACATTATAATACACACGAAGTGTATTCTAGATACAAGAAGTAATTTGTAAGTTTTTGGTCGGTTAGGATGTATATGAATAGACTCAATTTTATTAAAAAGAGCACGTTTTGTCACTATAATTAATTTTACTATTTCTGTTGCTTTGTTTTTGACAAGTTGTTTTTGTATTATAAATATTCGATTCTAAAACATTTATTATAATAATTATAAAAATCGTATTTAATTTTTGATATTACTTCTTGTGCGATTTTAATCATGTTCACTTGTTTATTTGTTTTCAAATTAAAACAGAAATAATTAGTTTGATATATTTATATATACACATAACTTGTAAACAAATTTAGTCTATTATTTCTTATTCTTCGCTTTTATTTTATCTTCTGCCCTCTACTCTTTACTTTTTCCTACGTCTTCCTTGGTCTGCTTCTTTTTCTTTTGTCAATTATATTTGTCTTTCACACTTTTCTCATCGGCTTTGTTTCTCTGTTAATTGTTTTTGTCCTATATGTTTAAATATTGACGTAATATCCAAAGCTTCATGTATTTTTTTATTTTTTAATTTGTTTTTTTGGGTTACGCTTTTCACAGTCTTAGATATTCATTTCTGCCGCTTGCATCATACTCTTGTGTCTTTGTGTCAGTATCAGGACTTATTTCCAAAAGTTAGTATCGGTTGGTATACTGCTTTGTAAACCTTTAATTTTGTTGCTATTGTTACTTTCTTCTTGTATTTAGTTTCTCCACCATTACTATTACGTCTTGGTAAGCTCTTTCTGAGATTGTAATTCTATATCCTAAACACAGCTTTTCTATTTTCTTGAACACTTGTTAATTATATCAACCATAAAATTGTTAAATAACAGGGGCTTAGTCCTTCTCCCAGTCCGTCAGGAGTCCGTTTGTAGAAATATAAGCGATTATTCTTATTACATGATTAACGATGCTTGTATAAAGACTTTTTATGGGGTTTACTAATTTTGTTTTTATTCTCCTCTTTACTAGGCCTTTTTTATTGGAACCCTGCCAAGCGCCTTTTCTTTATCTATAAAAGCAAATGTTGCTTCTGCGTTTTATTGTGTGGCTTTCTCGACTATCTGTTTTATCGTATATACCTGTTCATGCGCACTTCTTCCTTTTAAGAACCCACTCTGCGCATTGTTCGATGTACTACTACCTGCAATCTTAGTTTTTTGTTCAGTACTTTTTGTATACTTTCACATGTAAACTTAGTAGCGTTATTCCCATATAATTACTACTACATTGTTTGATGTCTCCAGCTTTATAGGTAGGTAATAATAGCTCAACTTCCAATCTTCGGGTACTAACTCTGCCGGATTATATTGCATATTCCAGTAAACAATTCTGTTCCTTTTTACCCATGCTTTTTAACATTTCTGACGTACCGTCAGTTAAGTAAGAGCGTGTTCGGCATAATTAGCCGTTGGTAAAAGGTATCGCCTTAATTTTTTCGTAAGTCGATAGAGGAAACCTTTGTCGTCAATGTTTTGTCATAAAAAATTCAGTTGGCATTAAATCCTTACTAAAGAAACGAGTCAATCTCCATGAATGCCGCGATAAGAGATTGTGTTCCTCTGTACCCCCCAAAAGATTCGAAAATGTCTTATGCAACAGCTGCTAAGTACATGAACAAGCCGAAAACATTCATCAGCAAGTGGATGTAACGATATACGGAGACAAAATGGCCGATGACTCGCCGGAACGTGGTTGGATAAGCAATGTGTCTCTTAATGTCAAAAAACAGATTTTAAACTTGTTTTCGCGAAACCTGGGTTTAACTTTGCGCCAAGGAGCAGCAAAATTGAAACAGAAAGGTGTAGATATATCATACGTTGCTATTTGTGCATGATATAAAATGCCGTAGTTCAGTAAAGAAACCTTTGTTAGGTGAAAATCACGTGGCAAAGCGACTCGCTTGGGCAAAGAATAATATCGACAGAGATTGGAGCAATGTCATTTTTACGGGCGAAGCTTCTGTTTGGGGATATGTTATCGTCCCACAAGCCTGGTCAAGCTCTAACAGATACAGCGGACCGTTAAACATCCAGTAGAAGTGCATCGTTAAGGCCGTTTCTAAAAACTGGGTTTCGAAACCTACCACCTGTTTACGTACATTCTAAATTTGTAAGAAATATTTGTAACCGACTGCAAAACGTTGGTTCATCAAGAAAAATGAGGGCTAGATCTTGCAGGAGGACATCGACCCCAAACACCACAGCAAGCTTTGCTTCGAGTGGAAACAGCAATTTGGCATCATTACACTTGATTGGCCGTCGCAGTCGCTCAATGCAAATGCGATTGAAAACGTATAGTCATAAATCAAGCACAGGCTTTGTAGAAGAAAAATGTTTACTTTGAAGCAGTTCACATAAGAAGTTAGTCACATTTGGAAGATAAATACACCATCAATTTGGTCGAAAGCATGCCTCGAAGATGCCAGGCAACTATCTACGCCGGTGGTAACTGAACAACTTATTGATAAAATAGCGTCTTTGTTCTGATAAAGTGCAACGTACTCAAGTGTTTGAAAATGTATTTAAATATTTTTTTCTCCACATTAACCCTAATAGGCTCTTTTGTAACTGAGTGTAATCTTGTCGTTACCCGGCACTTTGCCATTTTTTAACCACCTGATTGTATCTTTAATTTTTTTTAGTTATTGTTTTGTACTCGTTACATATTAATATTTTGTTTTCTTCTTTATTTTCTCGGGGACTTATTTCTTATCCGTTTAATAGTATTTCCTAAATATTTCCATTACTTTAATTTTATCTGTTACTATTTTACCTTTTCCATTATTGATATGTATTTCTTCATTTTTTTACTTTCTTAACAATTAAATTATTTTAAAAATAGTTTCCAATTTTTCTTACTATCTTTCTCTAATTTATTCCCAAAATTTGCCTATATTTTTCTATTACTCTATTTGCTAAGTAATTTTTTCAATCCTGTATTTTCTTTTTAACCTGTTCTATAATTTTCTTACTCCACCACGCCGTTTGTTGTCTCTTATCTTTGTACACTCCACAAACTTGTTTAGCATATTTGATTGAAATTTCTCTAAAAGACTTTCATAGTTTTATTGTATTTTCTGACATTTTCCCTTCTTAGGTGTTCTATTTTGTTACTTTCATTTCTATTTTTATCTTTTATCACAGACAGGCAGGGAGTAATCGCTTTCTATTTTGTGATCCCTTTTAATCCTAGGGTCAATTATATATATTTTATTTGTTTTTTCTACTACTATATATTTTATGATTAATTTTTCTCCTCTATTGTTATATTTATGCATTTCTTTTGTTGAAACCATGCATGTCTTTAGTATTGTTATGTTATGTATTAAACAGAAGTCTGACAGTCATGAACCGTTGTCATTTCTTATGCCTTTCTCTTCGTTACTGATAATTTATTCATATAGTTTATCTTGCTTTCATACTCTGCTGCTAATATCTACTATACTTCCGTTTGTCTTGTCTATTACTTCATTTAATTTATGGCAAAAATTGTCCTTCACCTCTTTTTTAACCTAATTTGGGCCATATATTATTATTATAATATATTTTTCTTCGCTTGATGCTTTAACTCTACTGTAATTATTCTTTACAAATATGGTTCCTATTTGGTTACACCTTTAAAAATTTTTTTGTATATTATACAGCCGCTCAATCTTTTTTTTAGACTCTACTATATAGTATTATATGTCTATTTTTTAACGCCATTTGTTCTTTTTTTGTCTCTATTAATCTTAAAATGATTGCACCCGATCTTTTAAGGTCTCCTTTCAATTCATTTTTTTTATTAATACTCTTGATATTCAATGTAGCAATTTTTCATGTATTTTTATATTTTTTCTTGTTTGCTAGTATGTTTATCTAATTTATTTAGTTTTTTTCTGGTAGTTTTGGTATTTTATTTTAGCTAAATCTTTTTTAGGCGATTTCATGCTAACTGTTTATTGTTTGATGTACTCATTATTTCTTCTTCTGTTTGCCTACCTTAGTTGTCTCGCTTTTAATTCTTATATATTTAATCATTTACTATTATTTTAATTTATTTGCTGCTTTTTATTTTTGCTCGTTTTTTTAGCATTGTAACTAGAGTTTTTCTTTCCTCTTGTAATTCCTTCGTGAAATCCTCCTCAATCCAGATATTTGACTTTTTTGAATTCTTCGTACTTTTTAGACTTTCTATTTTTTTTGTGTACTTTTACAAGTGGCCTTAGGTCTTTCCGGTTGTAATTTTAACTATTATTTATTCAAAATCACAGTGTACATCAATGTTGACTCCAATTTTGTGTCATACTTTACCACCTTTTGTAGTATTGTTACTTCCCTTTCAAATCGTCATCTACCAAACCTTTAACTATTAAGTCTTTTTTTCCTATTTTTTCCAATACTTCCGTTTTTTCCTGTTTTGTAATTTGATCTTTTAATTGCATATTCTCTTCTTTATTTTTCTTTATATCCAGAGCTAAATTTTCTATCTTCTCGTTCAAAATATTTAATCTCTCCTCTATACGAGCGAATATTTTTTCTATTTTCTCCATTCTTCACAGCGATAAGGATTTTCACTCGGTTCAACACCTCATGGTACCGGCCCTTCTTCGTGCAGTTCTGATGATGTAGAAAAATTTTTGCCATTTATTAAATATTTTTATTCACAATTTTGCTGTAGTTATAATATTGCAATCCTTCCATGAGGAATGTGCTACGTGCCCTTAAAAATTTTTGCGTGAGACCAGCTTATTTATTTCTATTTCCTTATCGCTTATCTATAAGATGCATGCAATTTTCAACCTTATTTGTAAACTTCTTAACCTCAACTAATCTTATTTATTATAAAAATTAGCTTACTGCTTCGATAAAATACGGATGCATTTCAATAATCTAGGACTACTTTCTCTTAGAACTACTTCTCCAACTAGTATTTATGCATTCTGTGACACTCGTTACCGCCTACAATTAGACTTTTATATCGAAGCACCAGAACACACCTGCACACAATTATTATTTTTCTGAAATATCAAATAGAATATTAATTTTTATTTCTGTTTCTTTACTAACATTATTACTCTTTGAAAAGCCAATATTGCTGATAAAGATAAACGAAAAGTAATGAGTAGATACAGTGTTAGAAGCCTGCAGTTTTTTTAACAGCTAAACATAAACTTATTGATAGTGATGTAATTGACGTCAATAACACTTTTAAATAATATTGTGATTCTTATTCTGTACATTAATCTATACTCAGGTATGTATGTACAAAGAAGCATCTAAAAGATAAAAATTTAGAACTATAACGACAGTTTAAAATTATTATTCATAATAATTGATTGTAAATATAAAAGAATCATCGGGTTTCCCTGCCGTCAGACGAACCATGTCTAAACGGTAGTCTAATTCTATCGACACGCACTGGAATGTGTTCCCTATACAATATTGTGCGTTAGTGATACGTAATGATATGTATCGCAATAAAAAAAATAGAAATCGTAAGATCGGAAGATCTGGGAATAGCCGAACAATACCAAACCCTCTTTAGTACATCGCCTAATCCAATGGTCAAAATGTTTTTTATTTAAATAAGTCACACATTATACCATAACCAATGAGATGGAGCCCCCCCTTGTTGAAATATGAATTTGTTGAATTCCTCTGTCTCTTTCAGAAACAGTCAAGATGTCTAGGTATACCGTACGCGCCAGAGTCTTTTCATTGAAGAAAAAGAGTGTACAATTTTATTTTAGAGACTGTACAAAAGATGTTAAGTCTTGGTTAACCTCTTTATTCTATAACGGTATCAGAAAGGCCTGGGCTTTCAGTGCTTTTGCGTTTATCTATAGAGCATGCATTCTTGAATTAGCGAGAGAATACCAGAATGTTTTGGTAATTTGGCATTTCTCTTTCATCTTAAATTTTAAATGCACGCTTCGTTGTAACAATCGATGCATTCCTGGCATAATTGAGAACAGAAAACGTCTTTTGCTGCACAGTCTTAATTTTGCAAACTGGTTTTATACTGCCACCTGGACGTTTGAAAAGAAGTTTGTAAGCTAATATTTTAAATTTCTGTGTTCTTCCTTTACATTATATTTGTTATATTTTGCAAAATATATCTTTTTATAATCCAATGATTCTTTTGTTACAACTAAAATAAAGTTATTTTTCAGCGATAAAAATTTTAGAGAAATATATTATGTTTTTCAATATGGCAGTTTTACGTTAATTTACTGTTAGTTTAATATTGTAAAAGATTTCCTAAGAAAATGCAGGATTAAAGTTGTACGCTTTTTGTTCTGAAAAGTTGGCAGTGTTCTGCTTGGTGACATTTTGCAGTGAACAGATTGCAATAAAGAGCGCAGAAAATATTTCGCCGAGACACTTTCATTGAAATAAGTAAAGTTGTCGCATTCGGGGCATAGAAAATTCTCGGTTTATTTAAGAACGACTTATGCATACTCAAAGAGTAACAGTTGGTGTGGATTTTATGTCGGTGACCTGTTTTATTTTAAAAATGACCGTGAAAACGCAGTGACTATGAATGATAATTTTTTACGTCGTATCATATGACGCGAAAAACAATCTAGTTGTTTTATCACCAAAAACAACAAAACCACCAAAATTTTGTAACATTAGACGGTACGATTCCTAAATTAGGGCAGAAATTCCAAGAGTTGCCGATGAAATTGAGCCACAGGTGATGAAGAAATTTAATCAGAAAAATTCGTAAATATCAAATAAGCCGTGGAGGACATTTGTTAAATGTTTATTGATGATGTTTAAACATTAAAATAATGTCATAACTTTTTCAACTAATAAATAAATAATTTTTTCTTAAGTCCTGTGTTTCTTTTGCGACAGCTTCTATAATATTAAATTAAAAACACATTGTGCTTTATGGGGTCACATTAACAGTCTGTTTTTAAAAATAGCTTGAGTTGAATTCCTGGTATGTAAAACTTACATGCATTTTCAATCATCAGTTTTAAATGTATCTCTACTGTTCTTTTTGGGGAAGTCAACCAAAAAAGTCAAAATGGATTAATGTTCAATTTTTTAAATATAAGTGGATGGTTTGATCTTAGTTTTTATATTCTGAAAAATATATCTTTGCAGCTTGTTTTTTGATAATGTATAAAAATTTTAAAATTAACGAAATTTACCACATTATACTGTTGCAAATACATAGAGTTTTTATTAACACACAATAAATAAGGCCGCAGCTTGCAAGAAAATGTTAAATTTTTTTAATTAAACATATTTTTTATGGCTCAAATTGTCTATGTTCATCGATTGAACATAAATTCTTATTAAAGTTTAGTAGTAAACAGTACCAACGTAGCATCTAACGAAATGCCCAAAAACACAATAACTTCAATATTTTTTTAAAGTTTCGCGATTTTAATTGGAAAGTTTAATAATAATTTAAAAAGAAAATTATATTTCGTTGTTCGACTAATACAGTATCAACATTTAATGAATAAAATATCTACGCAATCAACATTAGCATTGTTGAAGATTTCCCATTTATAATCTTAAAATTAAATCGGAAATTTAAACAAAATTTAACTCTAATAATTTAACTGGAATAATTAAAATATTCAAATAATTCGTTAAATTTGGATATCTTGAATATTATAATATTATTAACTATATTATTGTATTATTATAATAATATTTAAATAATATGAATAGTTGGAATAAGTAGCATACTGAAATAGGAGATTAAGGGTACATGTATGTATTAAGGAATTGGTTGTAATACAAATAAACAGAAATAGTAAAAAAACACCTGTTTCCAAAAAAGGAAACTTGATATGAGGAATGCTCAAGTATTCTAATATTAACTCTTTCAATTATTGAAAGGATAGAATAAATATTTATAAAATTATTCCAATGGCAAAGTTCATAAAAGGTCTGGACCTACGTTGTTTATTTAAAGAGTGGTGTTGACTACGAAAGAAGTAGCAAAATGTTGTTTTTCTTCAAATAGGTATGATAGATACTATAGGTAGTCCAGAGATAGAACATCAGATACGAATTGACCTAAATTTGTATACAGTCTTTTTAAATAATTAATTTCTAACTGTAAATAAAAATATAATTATAATTTACATAAACGTTTCAAATTATGTGAATTTAAAAAAAAACACTATTTTTCCCATACAGTTCTTCAATAGTGATACATAACGGTAACTCAAACTGTATCATTAAAATAAGACAAACAAATAAAGTTGCCAACTCAGTCCAAGAATTAGAATAGAATTTTATCTGTTATAAGCCAGGACAAATTTTATCTAGTACGGTTGAGAGCATCTATAGCTCAGGTCTCCCAAGATAATAAAGCCTTCAACATTAACCCGAACACTTATATGGATTAAGTAGATCTAGACGGGAGAATACAAATTTGGACATGGTTGGCTAGATGAAACACGACCCACGCGCAAAGAAAGGACAAGAATTGAGATATAAAATGTGCATGGACTTAGCGGGACAGAACTGTAATAGATAAAATGGAAAAATATAAAGTAAATATACTAGAAATATCGTAATAACGTAACCAAAAAAATAAATTTAAACTTATCACTGAAAACCGATCAAGAAATTGACCAAGCTGTTGAGTACCTTACAAAAGCGATACAACAAGCTGCATGGGAAACCATTCCTCACACAAACAAAACTGACAAACCCGGACGCTGCCTTGAATTCATTAGAAAAAAGATTAATAAAAAAAATTGACAACACGATGACAAATTACGAGCCCCTATCGACAAAACAAACTTCAACCGAGCTACGAGACAATTAAAGAAACTGCTCAACGAACTAAAGAATTAAGGAATCGCAAACTTCTTGGATAAACTCTCAGCGAGCGAAGCTACCGACTATTCCTTGTGGAAAGAAACTAAAAGATTAAAATTTTCTAAAGAACAAATCCGACAATTAGAAGAGCTGACCGTAATTGGACCAGAACTAAACATGACAAAGTCAATACATTTGCAGAACACTTTAGTAATGTATTCCAATCCCTCCCAAAGGAGATATCAACTATTAGATGCTCCATATCAAATTCAAAGTTTCTGAAGTAAAAGATGTCATAACCAGCAACCTCAAACCCAACAAAGCACCGGGCTACGACTTGGTAACAGGTAAAATCCTAAAAGAACTTCCACAAGAAGGCTACAGAATAATTACTTACATATTCATATGCGACAATAAGAACTGGACACTTCCCATTTTAGTGGAAAATTGCACAGAAATCATAATGATCCAGCGATAACTTTATCAGCTTTCATCATAATATCTAGTGTTCGAAGCTTCTTATTGTTAAAACCCATTGTAAGACCTGATACCCAGCTTTCAATTTGGATTTCGTCAACAGCACGCGACAATCGAACAGGTGCACGAAGTAGCCAAAATATAAAAGATGATCTAGAAAGCAAGAGATGCTGCTTTGATGTCTTTCTGGATATATCACAAGCATTTGACAAGGTCTGAACTACAAGATGAAGATCAATTTACCTCACCTTTTCTATAAAGTGCTTAAATCCTATAGCCAATGGACAAGTTCCTACTATGTCAACTACTCACTGTAAACACTGTTACTTATTGTCTATATAGACAGATCGTAATTAGATAATAGATATAATAAAAAAAAATATCGGTGTACGAAGAAAAATGTAAATAAAAGCAGATCTGTCAGAAATTATAGAATAGGAAAAAATGGGTTCAAGATCGACAATGCCCATTGAACTCGGAAGAAAATTACATCCATATAGATATATACACCAATAAACTATGACAATTAAATAGAAAAGAAAGTTTCTGGTAAATCTATAATATACATTAAACAAAGTCAGAGGAAGAATTGTAGTGACAGGATGTTAAATAATAATAGCAGTAAAATAATTGCCTTCTGTACTGAGACTATTTATTGATAGGAAACAGTTTCTTTTACTACCAAGTAATACATAAACACATGCATCAAAGAATGCCAGAACTAACATAGATGTTTTCCTTGTATAAGAAAACCAAAAAATACTGTATTAAATGTAAAGATTAAAATTACAGTACTAAACACGTTTTGCAGCTTATTTTAATCGGAAAAATGGTTTAACATGGTTGTCCACCACATTTGTGGTTATCATTATATTACAATTTGTGTTATAAAAAATGTATTTAATTGCGTTTCCAATTTATTTTTCTTATTACATTCTTAGAATAATAGTTATAAATAAAAAAATACTGTGAATAATGTGTGTAACTTATGATTATCTTTATAGAATCCATTCGATGTTCTACAAAAATTATCTAGAGTTCTAAAATTTATGTTTTGGATGTGGTTTTTGTTCTTTAGTCTATTTTACTGATACAATTTTTTGTCAAATAAGCATAGCAATAACTGCAAAATGTTTTGTTTATTTATTTTATTAAAGCGGCCCTAACCTTGTAGGCTAATTTCGAATCTTCCATGTATATCACGTTCGGCTTCAGCATTGAAAGATTTTTAAAAAACGGCTGTTGGTGACTTGCAGTCTCTTTTAAGTTAAAAACCCCTAAGAGCTTAATTTTATTTTACCGCTGTACGGAGCATTCGAACAACAGATGGTGCACTTTATTGATGCCGTTTAGCAGTATATTGATGGCACGACGGAACCAATTGAAAGCGTTAAAAGCTGTAGCCCATCTGGTATAAGTTTTAAGGAGTAAAGGCTCTGTGCGCGTACTTACGCCGTTAAATACAGGAAATGCTTTGTGCTTTTCACTTCATTTTTTATCGGCAAAATTGTAAATATGAAATATTGCTGGAAATTTGCTTGCTAGTTACATTTTGTTGAAGCTATGTAACGGTTTTTAGAAAGCTTGCGCAACCTTATATTATGTTCTAAAATTTATGATCTGCTTAAAACCACTTAAAGTACGATAAAAAAATACTGCCGCATTTTTATTGTTCTGAAATAATTTTTATGTGATCATAAAGTAGCTTTATAGTCAAAGTAATGTATACGTGTATAGTATTATTAATGGGGCTTACGCTAGGTATTGTTTTCTTCTTTAACAAAAATTGTTGAGGTATGAATGTTGCACTAATACGAATTTTTTTGAGTAAAATCTAACAAAATCTTATCTATTTGTTTCCATACTACTTGTGTCTGTATTTCGAAGTCATCGGACATGCAACTGTGCTCCCCGATACAAGTGCCAGAAAACCGAAAAATCACAGCTAGCAAAGAATGTTATTAAAAGTCATAAAAAATTTCAACCTAATTATTTATCAATACATCACCCTACCTATTGATCTCTCTACCTTAGCAAAATACCTGAACTGCTGCACTTATGCGTAGTCAAATGTCTCATCACCAAAACTATTTAAGTAAAATACGAAACAAACTACAACAAGGAAATGCAGATTAGTAGCAGGTTAAAGAAAAAATTGAATAAATAAATACATATAGATACGTATGTATAAACAAAATAATTGTTCAACAATAGCAAAGAATATCAGAAAGAAAAAGCTTAAAACTGATGACAAGTTACAAAACCATTATCTGATAAACTACGGTACAGAAAATTATCAAAAGGTCTCAAACAATTACAGGGTAAGGTAAAAAATAAATCCGTTTAAAAATATTCTAGTTAATTGACAGTAAACATAGCAACATTTTGTTACTGTAGATGGATATCAACTTGTAAACTAAAACACCTCGCCACAGATTTTTAACTATTTACATGCTAACTGACAACTTTAAAATAAGAAAAACCGCATCTGAATTTCATTAAATAAATGGTAAAGAGGCGACGGATTACAATTTACTGGACGTGTTCAAATATTTAATCCAATTATACAAATTCAATATTATTTGTGCTAGTGAATTCATAATAATCCTCAAACAAGGCAAAAATTCAAAAAAAGTCACATAGCATCTAAGCCTTTTTCCAATTTTATCTAAAATTCTGGACAAAGTTTTACTAGATCTAAACAGACTAATACTTACACATTAATTTGGATTTAGGAAGAAACAAAACTCAGAGAAAGCACATTAAATTGTTATTATAATAAACAATGAGTTTCAAGGAAAACGGTATGTATTTACTCTATTGCTAAAACCAGTTATACATGTACAGGACATATACAAATGATTTAACATTTAAACAGGTGATCCCGTATGTTTTTTACTCTATTGTAAAACCCTATTTCTTGTACAGGACATTTCAAATGAAACACCAAAAAGCTTACATTTATCTATACTCTGTTAAATTCGTTGTACCACAGAGTAATTTTTAGGACCACTTTATATTCAATGTACACAGCAGACCTCTCACAAATTAATTCAACGATGACGGCTACATACGTCGACGATGCAACGATCCTAGCCTCATACCACGATATTATCTCTGTAACTAGAAATGTATGAATTTCTTTAAACCGGTTCAAACAATGGTTAACAGAATAGCGAATTAAGGCTAATAACAACATATCACACACGACATATTTACGCTGATGAAAAAAATTTGTCCTGTTGTCATGCTAGATGAAAGTCAAATACCAAAAAATGACGTAGACGAGCACTTAAGCTAAGCCACTGTTGAGACTGACTTATGGCACTCGCATTTTTACTAAAGAATAGTTAAAAGCAAAGCTAAGCAGGTACATTAGATTTTCAAAAATAAATCGGAATTGTCAAGGACAAACAAACTGTTAGTCTATAAAATCCTAATAAAATTCATTATATGTAGGAGTATGCTTGTGAATCGAAGCCGAGCGGACGTGTTGCAAGCAATAAGGAAATAACATTCAATCTATTATATGTGAATAAATTATAAGGAGATGCTAGAAGATCTAGCACTAGTTACCGAAGATCAAACATTTTCTTTTTCTTCTTCTACTTCTTTATAAGCTTAAGGCTTGTTTTATTCCACCGTATCATTCTCGGTCTGTCCTGTGGAATCTTCCCTCTAGACAACAGGTCTCTAACTTTCTTTACTATCCTGGTGTCTCCCCTCCTAGATATATGGCTATTCGATTCTGATCTTCTTTTGGTCCACTCTTTCAATCAATGCTGTCAAAATAAACCCCAAAACACCTATAGAAAATTAAAAAAAGCACATATCAGGGGAAGCAAGATTTGTACAGGTTTGTAATTCAGAATTTTCATAATACTATTTCAATCACCAAAATAAAAGTTAAAACAGCAAAGCGTGGACACAAAGCAACAAACATTATAAATGTTAGACATAGAGTCAGAAAACCTCCTCTTACACTGTTTTTTGTCGATATTGTACCAAACAAAAACAATACGTGTATATATACATAGATTATAAGAAATCACAGTAGAACCTCCAAGGCGTAAAAATACTATTGTTCAATGCACAAGATGCCAAGATTACGGTTACTCAAAGTCACATTGCAGAGACTATAAATACGTCAAGTGTGGTGGATTACATGATATTAAAATCTGTAAAAGAACTAAGGACACTCCCGCAAAATAAGTACTATGCAAAGCTGATCATCCCACAAATTAGAAGCGTTGTAGCGTCCATAGAAATTTAAAGGCAAGACAAAGTAACCGACCAACAACGACAAGACATATCAAGGCGCCCCCAACATATCCCATCCAAGTAACTTCTACCTAAATCCATCTAGTTATGCTCAAGCTACATCTGATAGCCCGATAAACCAAACCAATAACAAAAAGCCTGACATAGCAGATAAACAGGGCAACGTTTTCAACAAATTTAAAAGCATGTTCTCATAATTATTAAACCAAAACAGTATGATCCTGTCAATGTTCACTACTGTCATAAATAAATTAACTAAATAATAGCTACATGAACAAAATTGACATCCTGTTTGTTTCTGAAAGTTACTCTAGAGAATAAACCTATATAAAAATACTTTACTACACATTCGCAAACCAGCCTGATGGCACAGCGCATGTAGGCTTGGTTGTTATCATTAAATCGCCGTTAAAACATTATGCCATTAAACCGTATATTACAAGTAAAATACACAGCCATATTATAAAACTTGAAACCTTTCCTTGGTCCATGACAGTTACTGCGATCTACAGCCCACCCAGATACCGTATTGTCTCCGAGGAATATAGAGATTACCTGGTCTAGCTAACATCCTATTCTCTATCGGTTGGAGATTGTAACGCAAAAAATACAGCGTAGAAATGAATTTTATTTCGACAGGAGAGTCAACTTGTTGGGCAGGGGACTTAAATATATTACCTGATTTACTGAACTTTGCATTCATTAAAAGGATATCTTATATAAGTATTACTACTAAACTCAGCTTTGACCTTAGCTTAGACCAGAGCTCTATTACTATAACTCAATACAGGTGTAATCTGGAAAAACCACCTTTACGATTCTGTATCAATAATACAAACTGGGATCTATTTAAAACTCATATTAATGAAAATATCAGAGTTGATGTTAGACTAAAAATTAACCAGCATACAGAGAAAGCTGTCCAATACTTGTCACAAATAATCCAGAAGCACTTGGAAATCAACTCCAACTAAACTCAGAATCAATGCTAATCATGACTTTCCGCTACATATCACATATCTTATAAGATATAAACAAAAATTTAAAAAAAAGAGACTAAAGAGCAAGGTATTCTTTAGTTAAAACACACTTAAATTACAAAAATCCCTACACAATGCTAAAAATGAGTACTTTAAAGATATATCTCCGGATGATTGCTGTTAAAAGCCATTATTATATATTTAAAACCTATAGTAACTATTCCACCAATTAGAAAACCGAACAGAACATGGGCACGTTCAAATTTTGTTAAGACTAACACATTTTCCGAACGCCTATCAAATGTATTTCCCTACCTGAAACAATCAACGATAACCTACAGATCGAAAATTTCCTAAATACACCTTACTAATTATCTCCACTGATTAAATCATTTACTAAAAAAAAGAAGTTCTTAGAAAAATAAAATCATTTTGGGTATGACCTGATTGTTGCAGAAATTAAAGAATATCTCAAAAAAAGTAATTTTTATAAGCACGACAATTTATAACAGCATATTACGGTTTTGCTACTTTCCAGCACAAGCCCAGATCTTGATGATACTCAACCTGGTAAACTCCGATGGAACCTAACTCTTATAGACTTATAAGTTTATTACTTATTACGGCTAAACTCTTTAAAGACTATTTCTCAATAGAATACTAGAAGACATGTCAATTCAGCTTTCGTCAGACCACTCAATCATACAACAATGCCATAGATTAGTTAGTTAAATCAAAGATAATCTTAGAGGAAAGAAGGTATGTGCTTGAATTTCTTTGATTTTCAACAAGCTTTTCATAAGGTCTAGCACATAGGTCTATTTTACAAAATAAAAAATAACTTTACTAAAGTCATACCTTACCGAGCGACATTTTCAAGTAAAAAGCGATGACAAATTATCTAACTGTCACTGTATCAAATCGGGAGTGCCACAGGGTAGTGCGCTTGGTCTATTTCTTAACCTAGATTCGATGGGATTTTGGGGTTATACTTTTTCCGTAAGAATTAGAAAGAAACTAGTCACGCATAAAAAATCCAATTGTATTTGCTGTAGCGTCAACTTCTGTTTCAAATGTTTATTTATTAAGTTTATTGTAATCTTATGTCATTGGTTTTTAAAATGTACCAATATTTTTCGAATTACCTTCAAGTCGTGCAAATGTTTTAATATTTAGCTTCCACCTTTTAGGATATAAATTTAAATATGAATTTGCAGCCATAAAATATTTAAGAGTATTTTTGAAATGGCTATAATAAATATTTTGCTGACGACACGGCTATCTTATCAACCTACGCAAACTCACATAGAGCATTAGAAAAGCTGCAAAACCACTTAAATACTATTAAAATAGATAAATAAATGTAAAATAATAGTAAATTCGAAGAATTCCGCTCAAGTGATATTCACTAACAGAAGTATCAGCAGCACACTACTTAGTATAAACAACGTACCTATTCCTATCAAAGAAGTTAAGTAACTTGAAATGCACCTAGATCAAAAACTTAATCGGTGAGTTTATATAAAACCCATAAAACAGTTTGATCTAAAAATTAAAAATATGAACTAGCAAATTATTCATGGAGAATATGCTTCTTATGTATAAAACTATCATAAAACCAATTTGGACGTGCGGAATCAAACTTCAGGGGTGCAGTAAACCATTTAACACCAAAATATTGCAAATATTTGGCATTTGAAGGGTTTTTGACTGAAGAATGTAAGGTATGGTAAATACGACAGATAAGTTAGTGTAGCAAAAAAGCTGTACCAAAGATGTAATATGGCCAAAAAACGTAAGGTTTGTGTTATACTTTTAGAAGACTGTTATTTTTACATTTGGCCATTTTCTGGATATACTTTTAGGTTTCCGCTCCCTTTATTGTAGTTTGTTTGTTAATATCACGTATTTAAATGAATAGCTTTGTTTTTTAATAGGGATTATTCATACCTACATACCTAATCCAAATTTTTGTACTCATAAATGTCAAAGATATTTTGTTTATCTAGTTATGGCCTCAGTTAATAAGATTGTTTCCACGTTTCCTGTTTTTTGCCATATGTGTTGCTTTCTTCCATGTTTTCCTTTTTTATATTTTTTCTGGAGTATCATAACAAGTTTTTATAGAACTTGTCACTCTGTTTTTCCCACACTTTTGCTTTATGCATTATTGAGCATGTCTATTGCTGCTCATTTTTATATACTTTTTACTGGTTTTAGTAGAAGTTTTCTCTTATATCTTCGTTTCTTAATAGGTCTTTTTTGTTTTCTTATTGTTCTTAGAAATTGCATCTTGGCTGCCATCAGGCGTTTTTTACCTCTTTCTACCAAGATTCATGTTTGTCATCTATATCATAATGTTGGAAGAGCCTGTTTTATAGATCTGCAACTTTGCTTGCCCGATTGCTTCCTTCTTATTTAAGAAATTCTTGCACGATGCTTCAAAAGCGTTGTATGCAGTTTCTGTTTAATTATGTAAAGTGTGGTTAAGTGTTCCCAAGTATTTATAAAGCTACCCAGGTATTTGAAATTATTTACTTGTTGTAGGTATTCATTACTAATTTGTGTGTTTTAGCTTTTAAATCCTTATTTGCTATTATTGTAACTTTGATTTTCTTTATATTAAGTTGGAGTCAAGAGTTCCTTTCGGTTGTTTAGATCAACCTGGACATTTTTTTCCGAATATGTACGTAAAACAACGTCTCCGGGAAAGGCACAGATTAAGGAGTTTATATAAAAATATAGGGCTAATTATCTCCCTTTCTGTTTTACGTTTTCATTTGAAGCAAATGTTTCAAAGATAAAATTGTCACTTTTCATTATATTAAGTGTTTTTACATATGACTTCTATTATGTCCAAATTAATGTTATTTTTTCCTAGACTTTTCCATATAGTATCTCTTTTAATAGGATTCAAGGCTTTCCATAAAGCGCAGCTTAGCTTTCTTTTTCTTATTTAATAATTTTTGCATCAACTTTTGTAAGGTAAATGTGGTCTTGTATACTCCGTTCAGGTCTAAAACCACCTTGAGCATTTTGTAGTTACAACCTCTAAATTGCTTAACTTTTTTTTAATATTTCTTTACATATTTTGGCAACAACTCTTAATAAAGATATATCTTTATAGTTTGAGCAATCCCTACTATGTAGATATTTACTATTTAATATTTTGTTAGTTTGTTAATACCTTGGATACTAGACAATTGCAAACCTTTTACTTTGTTTACTTTTATTTTTGCTAATATTTTTTAACCTCATGGATTATTATATATTTATTACTATTTGTGCCTTTTATTTGTACTTTTGTTGTCATTCCCTAATTTGTCACTGTTTAGAGATTAACAGCTCTTCAAAGTACTTTTTTCACCTGGTTAATATATCCTTATCTTCAACTAACATGCTACATTTTGTTATTTGTTTCAGTATTGCTACTTTCTTCTTTATAGACGATTTTAGTGTGTTATAAAACAAATTATGTTTAGCTTTTGTGCCTTATATACTTCATATTCTTTTTTTTCCTCTTTACTAGAAAATTATAGTTTTTTATTCGAACTAACTTTTTTATAACACCACATAGTATGTTTTTCGTTTGTCTTGGTTTTATTTGTGCTACACGTTTTGCTGTTTGGGTTATTATTACCTTAACTCGTTCCCATCTTTTTTTAAATTTTATTACCATCCTTATTACTGTAAATCTTTGGGAATTTATCATTTGTTTTTTATTTATACTCACTATATCGTTCTTTAAACTGTGAATCCTTAATATTTCAAAATTTTTATATAATCGATTTTTCTCTCTTCTAACAATTAAATTTTGTATTAACGGTTTTAGTCCCAGTGGTATTAGATAAAGTTTGAATGATGTGTACAGTGAGGAAGGAGCGTGGGGTGCTGCAAGATATAGTTGTGCGATGCATTCCTCATGACCACCTTCATATGAGTAAGGTTAGTGCCAGATGGATACGTTGACTTTTATCGGGGCAAAATGTGATCTGTTGTGAACAACTTCGGAACCTTTGTCGCAACAACAAGAAGAAATTCTTCAATAAATTGTTACAGAAGATAAAACTATGGCCTTGTAATATGCTCTTCAACAAAAAGTCTATGGAATGGTGCAGACCAAACAAAAATAGCCAAGAGAGGCAAAAGTCGCTCAGTTTAGAAAAATTTTCAAGGCAATAATTTATTGGGATTTAAAGAGGTTTTTGGTTTGATTTTAAGGAAAGAAAGACACAACAGGGAGCATTATGTAGGCTCACTAAATGAATTACGTGACGTTACCAGATAAAATAAATGGTATGCTGAGTTGAAATGTTAGCCTTGTGTTTGATAACGTCGCTGTTCATAAGGCTGCAATTGCCCAGTTGCTGCGCAGAGCTAGCTCCCAGTGACTATTGCCTGTTTTTAAAACTGATGACAGATCTTCAAGTAGAACTTTTAATAACGATATAAAATTACTGGCAGTTGTTTTAAAGTATTTAGCAGATAAAACTTCAGAACATTTTTCCAAGGGTGTGGAAGTGTTAGGTTTAATAAAAGTGTTGATATGCAGAAAAACTATAACAAAAAATAGCTTTATTATTTTATTTATATTATCCTTAAAATATAGATGGGTTAAAAACTTTTGAGTTTGCCCTGTAAAATTTGGTGATCGTTTTCTTTCCACATTATTTCTGTCAAGCTCAATATAATTAAATTAGGTTTTTCTATTTGCTTTGTTAATTATAATTCTTTCTTCGGTATCCCCCTAACATTTGTTACTTCTGTCTTCCAAATCGCATAACCATTTCCATTGTCTACATTTATTGCCGTTGGCGTCTTGGCTGTATTTTTCTCTTGCAGTTTCTTGGTTTTTTTTTATTGTACTGCTCCATTTGCGCTACCATTGCAGACGTATAGTTTCCATTATATGGCATATTTTTGCCTTAACGAATTTCTTACTAATTTCTTCTTTGGCTATCTTTCTGATATCTACTTGGATTTTTTATTTTATTTTATTTTTAAGGCTCTAACGCCTTATGATGTTTGTCCACTGTGTCCGCTCGTCACGCACCATCTCTAATGCGGTATGATATGGAAAGCAGCGCGCTTAGATGAGTGCCATTATTGCCCCTTGTGCAAAGAGAATGCAGTTACTCAATATTTTTTAGTGCCTAAGTAGGCCACGCAACAGGCATGAGGGAGCTCCAGGAATCGACTCAAGTCCGTTCGCACCGCAGCCCTCGCATCAGCCGCGCAATCATATTTTTTATTATTTGATTGAAATTTGTTTCAATCTGTAATCTAATAATAATAGTTTCCCGTAATAGGCCATAAAGGCCCTTTGGAGTCTACCAGGATAGGTTTCCTACTACTAAAGACTACGGTATACAAGGGTAATAACGTAAAAATGCCAGTGATAGAATTGGCGAGAACAAAATTCAAACCCGCATCTCTAAGTTCCATAGTCTAGCAACCTATCCACTATACCACTACGGCACATCTATTTTTAAATTTTTTAATTTGCTACTAATTTTTTTTATGGGTATCAAGTTTCATTCGTATGATTACTACATTTTCTTTCTGTATATTGTAAATTTCCATTCTGTTTTCAGGTTTGTAGATCTCTTCTTCTACTTCTTTATTTTTGATCCAAATTTTTTATCTCTTTTCTATCCCTTTTCGCATTTTCTTGGTTTCTTCAAAATTCATTCTATTTTTTTAAACTTCCCTTAATCTTATCGGTTATTTTTTTAACTGTTTTATATCTAGTTCCAAACTTTCTTTCTAACTAGCTGTACCCACGTTTGGTGATCTAACTATATTCTTGCTTGTTTTGAAGTCTCGTAGTTCTTTCTCTGCATTTAATTCTATATCTTTTACTATTTTAATCCATATGTGTTTTATTTAACTATATTATTTAGATAAAAGACGGTCATTGACAGTGCTGTTAAACGGTTAACAAATTAAACAAATTTTAGGTTATTTCCCAAAATCGCCCCCATCCCCAGGATTATGCTCTCCTACAAGTGCATTGGGCACTTTTTAAACATTATATTCGTTATTAGCAACCCCAAAAACCCTTATTCAGACAGTTTAAACTCGGGAAACAAACAAATTTGAGGTAATTCCCTCCGTCTCCAGAATTATGCCCCCCTCAAGTGCGTCGGGGCACTTTCTAAGCATCATATTTGTGATCAGCAACCTCAAAAACCTCCAAGTAATGGGAATGAGCTTATTTTGGCCAATATTAAGCTAGAAATAAAATATTACTTAGGGTCTGCAAGAAATGCATCAAATAAATGCATTTTTTGCTTCACAAATGCACTTTCGCATTATAATAAAAAAATAAGTGGTAAACATTTTTTTGAGGCTTTTCCGAATTGAATGCGCTTTGGAACGTCTCAATACGTGTACCCACTAAAAATTTCGAACTTCCTTACTAATTTGTCTCGACTAATCACCCAGTATCTAAACATCAAGTTCTACAATTATTTCACAATACAACTTTTAAGCTTTTGAAATTGTTAGAGGTTAATTTACAGCGCGGAAATCGTGTACCATATTTCGTATATACTAAATTGCTTTTTCGAATAAATGCAATGAAGATCAAGTACAATAAAAAGCACAACATGCCCCATATATGTACTTTATTGCTAGTTATTTATTTTTAATTCGGCTCAAACGCAAGTTACGATTAATTTTAGTTTTTTTAAGAATAGTTATAGCGCAAGTTACTAAACGATTTCGAAAAATCATGTAAAGCTTTCGTTCAGGACAATAGAAGGTAACACCTGTATTTAATTAAGCCAAGTGGATACTTTAAGCTGCGTGACGAAATATAGAAACGAAAACAAACTAATTTCACGTTATTAATGCAAACACTAATGACAGAACTCATTTGCATAGCCTTGGCTGCAGTTATTTAATTAAAGCGGGATACGTTTGCAGGAACCGCGTTATCAAATGACCAGTGTTTGTGATATAATTCCAGTCAACGGCTGTTTGAGTGTGCTGCAGGGTTTTTTTAGTGGCAACGGAGTTAATAAACTAAAGGTTGTTTCCACAAATTAATTAACATCATCATGTTTCTCGTTTTGCAACGTCCATACGCTGCATGTTGGAGTTGCCACACCTTAAACTTAATCGAACTACTGTGGCAGATCGTCAACAATCCTAAACAAACTGGCTTCCTTAAACCATTGTTAGTTTGTTCGTGTAGTATCATATGTTGTTATAATGTAGTTAGAAAGATAAACTAGTTAATAGATAATATTTTAGCGCACTTACAAAAGTAAAATTATAAGTTTTATTTTCTACAAATAATAAATTTGTTTATTCACTAGTAAATTTTAACTGATTGTGATGTTGTTGGTGGTCAACTAAATTTCAAAGATCAAACTATTAGAGTTACATTAAAACTATCAATTTTAACTAGTCATCCTCATCAGGTTTTCCGGTTACGTAATTCGTATGATCTATGTAGATTTGTTTGTGTTCGTGTAGTAAAGTCCACTACTTTATAACACATTTTAATAGTTTTTTATTTTTTACTCTGTTTTTGCTCTTCGAACATTAATTAGATTGGATAAATTATTTTACAATAACGGAAAAGTAGTTCAATAATTATCCTTTAAATTTGATTACTTGATAGAAGAATACAAAAAATAATACAGTACATTTAGGTTTGTAGACTCGTTGGCTATTTACCCTTCAGTCTTCGGTAATCTTTTCATCCCGTAGTTTAGAATTTTTAGGATTGTCGTCGTGGATAGCTTTATTGCTTATAAGTCAAGATACGTTTGGAATAATACGAGGAATTTTAGATTTATGTCGTATAATCTTTAAATTTGAGAACATGGTGCACCCCTATAGTTGTACCCCATATATCAACATAAGTTTAAAAATACATTTGCACAAAAGTGTTTCGTTTTATGTTAAAAATTAGAGTTTCAAACAAATAACCAATTTATCTGATAAATATTTTTGTAGTTCTTACGTGGGGTTTCCATACTAGTTTAGAGAACAATATTAGTCCTAGGTATTTGACTTCATTTTTGATAAATATTAGAGTATTAATAATTGATACAGTTGGACAGTCAGTTTTTCTGGTTGTAAAGTTTACTTCTGTTAGGTTGTTAGGATGTACTTCCATACGTAAAATAATGAACTATTCTCCAAGTCTATGTAGTTGGTTTCTGCAAATGAGTAACGGCTAGGTGTATATTATTGTCTGTAAGTAGAATATAAATGCCGTCCATGAATGTGGCTATAATTATCTTATGTTCCAGACTACTATTATGTGGTATACCTAATTTAAATGGATGAATTGTGGGCGCATCATATTGTCTTTGGTCTGAAAAAAAAACACAATTATTAAGATATGCTTTTAATATGAGGCAGTACTAGATGTGTAGGACAAGTTTTAATTTATATAATAAGCCAAGATGTCAAATACGGTTCAAAGCTTGCACAATATCTAAAAGAGCTGAAACACAAACTTAATTTTTTTCTAAATTCTTTAAGTCATTTACAATTATGTGGCACTTGTGTACTGCAAAGTGGTGTGTACGAAAATCAAACTGATATGTCGATAGTATCTCATCCAAGTTGATGTCAATTTCCAATTTTATTGGCACTAAGTTATAAAATATTTTCGATAACTGGGACAGCAAGCCTATGGGAAAATATGGGAAAGGAGAATTTGGTGGTTTTCTAGGTCTGAGTATCATAATTATTACACTATTGCAAATAATGCTTTAAATGTTATTGTTTGAAAATTTATCTGGTTATTAGATCAAGCTTTTGAGCTTTGCGAATATTCAAACATTAATTGTTTGTTGAATTTCCGATGATAAAAGCGGTTTAATTGGAAGAGCTATCAAATAAAGTGTGTTCAGGAGGGTTTGGATATTTTCATCAGTAATATTAGGACTGGGTTTTAAAGCCCTAAAAGTTTGCATTAAATGTTCTGCTAGGATACTTGCTTTCTTCTAATCCGTTCGTGCCCAGCTTCCGTCTTATAACGTTAGTGGCGGTATGTGACGTAGATTTTTTGAATTTTGTTGTAGCTTTCCTCTATTGATAGAGTGGTTTTTTCAAATATTAAATTATGTGTGGTTTGCAGGGTTGATTTAAGTAAAGTTGTTAGACGGTTTTATGCAGTTTTGTCAACGGAATTCCGAGTTTTTGCTACACGTGTCTACCACATCTTTTCTGAGCTATGAGTTGTCAAATTTGTAAGAATATGTTGTTAATTTTGTTTTTTTAGTGTAGTTGCACTAGTATTGTTCAGATTTATAGATTTAATTGGGTTTTTAAATTTAATATTGCTGGAAACACATTCAATCGTTTTTGAAGATTAATGTCGGTTACAACAGTGAAATCTATCAGGTCTGCTAGTTTGTTGTAGTTAGTCGGCCATTTATATAAGAAATAGTTTTATTCTTTTTATGTAATTATTTTCCTTTATTGTCCGTATGGGTCTATTTATATTTCTTGTGGGCGAATACCTATTTACCCCATGAAAGCCAGTATTAGGTCGCCGACTTAAAGCTGACGTTGAGTTTCGAGTAGGAGAGGTTATAAGTTTTCCACCACTACTTCTTACCCTCTTGTGGAGTATGAATAATAGCCCAAATAACGTGATTATGAAACAATTATTGGACTATAAAGTATTTTTCAGTATCTCCCAAGTTTTGTGATACTTGTTATAATATGATTTAAGTATTATATATTTATAACACTCGTCATTTTTTGTGTCCTATATATTGGTTAAAGTAGTGGCATAAGAATTTATGTTATTTAGGACGTTCAAAAAAATTATCACTTCCCCACGACACACTAATTTTATCGGAGCTTGAAAGTGTATGTGAAAAGACTACAGTGCTACGTAATACAATTAGATAGTGTTGATAGAACGTATAAAAAAAGGTAACGAATTATTTGTGCAATGCTTTAAGCGCAGCTGTGTACAGCAATGGATGGTGCGCTTTTTTTTTTGGAGGCGGAAGAGGCTGTGGAAGAGAAAGGCGAAAGCAACGGGTGTCTAGCAAATACGTAAATTCAGACATGTTCTTTAAGTGTGTAATCGCAACAGACTAATCATAGTTCTGGTAGAAGACGCCGAAAAAGTTATGGCAGTTAGTGGAATGACAGTATACAGTAAACACTCATCCTAGAACCCAGATTGTACACTCAAAAACAAATGATTTATTGTTTTTTAGAATTAGAAGGAGATTTTTACTCTCACGATAGTATGACCAGTGGGTAGTACTGCAGATGTATTTAGCAATACCGCCATAGTAAAAAGAAAAAGAGCTAGCTACGAAGCATTGTTAAAATATGACAATGGGCGACTGTATGTCAGTTGTTACACCGTTGTCATTTAGTAGACTCCTAAATATATTGTTCTTCTTCACCTTAATATTTCCCAAATTTTATTTCAAGCAACTACTCTTTATTTGATGAAATAAAGGAAACAGTGCAAGAGGCTAATTTTCTTTTAATGGCCAGTTTTAGTTCGCTGTTAAAAAATTGTGTAGTACATCTAAAAAGCGATTAGCAGCAGCTTTACGAACGCTACCGAAACGAAACTGCAGTGACATTGAAGAAGGATATCTATAATAAAATGTGTACCAATTTCTTCTAAAATATTATCGAAAAAAATCAATTATTTTACTAATCATTTTTAAACACTTCAACTACTTGTTATATGATAAGAATAAACAATAAAATACAATTTTTATAACTTATTAAGACCACTATTATAATTATTATAGCAACGAAGTTTTGCGACTTTGATTTGAATTTGCCCTATTCAAATTATTCCCCAAGCACGTCACTTCATACAAATTGTGCTTCATCAACTAATAAAATTAAATATATAAAAATAAAGTAAGTTTCAAAAACTACTTGGTTAAATTATTACTCTAAAAATTTACATTTACTGATTTGTTACTTGTAGTTTTAATTTTAATTTTTAATTTGATATTATTGTTTTAGTATTCGTTTGACTTTTGAACGATAAACAAGTGACGAGAGCTCTGCCGCGAAGCTAAAAATAAACGGGTATCAT
Source organism: Sinelater perroti (assembly GCA_036346155.1). Classification (NCBI taxonomy): domain Eukaryota; kingdom Metazoa; phylum Arthropoda; class Insecta; order Coleoptera; family Elateridae; genus Sinelater; species Sinelater perroti. The sequence goes on from JARFIY010000276.1 coordinate 5,649,916, forward strand.
TGCACGCCAGTGATATCTGACGACCTTAATACGGTCGTAAAGTTATCGCGCTAAATATGTTTCCACAATCACAAAATGAAGTGATACTAATGCATCAAAACAATGCGTTATTCCAAGAAAATTATCAACGTTCGCAAAATAAACAACTCTACAACAGCTGGAAATTATCGGAGAATGAGAAGGTAAGTGCCATAAATAGGTTGGGCCAACTCCAAATCGAGTTAAATGAAATTCATAAGATGTATGAAGAACTGAGAAAAAAATACTCAGAGCTGGAAAATAAATTGTATAACAACACTGAAGAAAAAAAGACAGTTGAATACTACACCGATGAAGAAGAACTAGCTTATGAGATAGGGTGGATTTGCTAGAAAAATAGGAAGAAAAATTAGTGAAATGTTAAATGATTTTAAAATTAAAATAATTAATGATAAGAATATCAAAATCAACGTCAAGGACGAAGACAGCTTTAAATTGATTAGAGCAATATTAGAAGAAAAACAATGCTCATGGCACTCATACGAGAACAAACAAAACAGGCCAATTAAAATAGTAGCGAATAAGTTACACCACTTATGCAAACCTGAGCAGGATTTAAGCTGTTAGAAGCAATTCCCAAATTAAAATACAAAACCAAACAACCTTTGAATATGTTTATCTTAGCGTTTAGACATGACGAGGATATTAACAAAATTTTTGCAATCACCGATATAATAGGGATTAGGGTAGAAATTCTGCCGTTTAGAAAATCGAGATTAATACCACAATGTAAAAGGTGTCAAGTCTACGGACACACGCAAAGATACTGTGCAAAGGAACCCAGATGTGTTAGATGCACCGGAAAACATTTAACGGCAGATTGTAATAAACCTAAAGATGCAAAACCAAAATGCGTTCACTGCGGCCAACAACACCCACCAGCTAATTATTATGGATGTTTGGTGGCCAAAGAATTGCAGAAAATTAAAAGCAAAATCTCAATCAAGTAGCGACTCAAACCAAAAAATAAAACATAAAAATAAGAATGCAAAACCAGCCTGAGAATAATGGAAATGGAACGCCAATGGACTAGAAACATCAACAAGAAACTACAAATAGTTCACATTGAGAACATGAAAAAATTGGATATATGCCTCATTGCACGAAACACATTTTACCAGGGAGTCACATATCAAGATCCTAAAATAAAGGATACAAGGTAATATGCAACCATTCCTGAATAACGAACGAAGCAAGTGGTAGTGCAATCACTGTAAAAGAATTCCATTCCTGACATCACCAAGAAATAGCGTTACCAAACAGACATATACCAGAGCAACAATCTAAGATCAAGTAGTTAACATATTAAAACAAGGGTATGAAATGTAAATTCGGTTACAGCACCAAATGGTTCAAAATAGGCACCACCAAGTAACATTAAACATACAAGGTAAGAACCCACCAAGCTAAACAGAATCTATTTCTTAAAAACAAGGATATAGATTCATTTTGGGAGGTGATCTCAATGCAAAGAATACCCAGTGGGGATCTAGGGTAATAACAACGAAAGGTAAAGAACTTTTGAGAGCATGTAACCGCTTGAACTGCGAAATACTATCGACTGGTAAACCAACATATTGGCCAACAGATTTGAGCAAAATTCCTGACCTAACAGACTTTTTCATTATCAGAAATATCTCTACGAATTACATTCAGGTTGAAGAAGCATGGGATATGAGCTCAGACCACTCTCTCATACTTCTCACCTTAAGTGATTCAGAAAGAACTCCCACATAGACTAGTTAATAAAAGGACTGACTGCAAAAGTTTCAAAATCAAAATTGAGAACTCTATAACTCTTTCTGTACCAATAAGAACTGAAAAACAGTTAGATACAGAAGTAGAACTGTTTGTCATGTACATCCAGCAAGCAGCATGGGAAAATACCCCTGAGATTAAACCTAGAGTCAAGGGTAATAATTAACCTAAAGAAATTAGGGAACTTGTATCTGAAAAAAGGAAATTAAGAAGAAAATGGCACCAAACGAGGGCACCAGTAGATAAAACCGCCCTGAACAACGCCACCCAACAACTAAAGAGAGAAATACAACGCATCAAAGAAGACTCAATTGAAAGCTATCTGCGAGAATTAACTAATGACAGTAAAACTGACTACTCCTTGTGGAAAACCGCCAAACGCCTAAAACGACCTACTCTTCAAAACCCACCAATCAGAAGGGCAGGTGGTAGTTGAGCCCGGAATAACCTACAAAAAGCAACTAGATTTGCAGAACACTCGGAACAGATCTTCTAACCAAATGCAGGAGAAGACCCCCAAGAGTGGACTGGATCAAGACAAGAGGATGTCGAGATTCCACACCACTCCAAAAGAAGTTTTGGAAGAAATCAAAACGAATATTAATCCAAAGAAGGCACCCGGATTTGATCAAATCACAGGAGAAATTCTTAAACAGCTTCCAAAGAAATCAATAGTAAAATTGACTTATCTTATTAACGCTACATTTAAATTAAGCTTTGTTCCAACGATGTGGAAAGTAGCGGAGGTAATAATGATTCTCAAACCAGGAAACACACCGCAAGAAGTGTCGTCATACAGGCCTATTTCCTTGTTGCCGGTTACTTCGAAACTATTTGAAAAGTTACTTCTTAAAAGATTCAAACCGATAATAGAGGAAAAGAACCTAATCCCTTCGCATCTTTTTGGGTTCAGAGAAAGCCATTCTACAATAGATCAGGTAGACAGAATTACAGATGTTATCGAAAAGTCTTTAGAGGAAAAGAAAGTCTGCTCGGAAATATTCCTAGATGTTGCCCAGACTTTCGATAATGTCTGGTACGAAGGCTTATTCCATAAATTGAACAAAACTTTGCCACGACAACACTCTCAATTGTTAAAATCATACCTTTTAGGAAGATATTTTAGAATAAAGCAGGAAGAGGCTTATTCTGAATTAAGAGAAATTAAGGCTGGAGTGCCGCAAGATAGTGTACTAGGTCCAGTACTCTACCTGCTATACAATAGCGACATTCCTGATCTTGAACAGAACACTATTGCAACGTTTGCAGATGATACAGCCATTATGGCAATAGGAAAAAATCATGAAGAGGCTGCTGAAAAGCTACAATCCTTCATGGATAGAATAAACACCTGGACCAGAACTTGGCGTATCAAGCTCAACGAAAGCAAGTCTGTACATGTAGACTTTACCAATAAATTAAAGCAGCACATACCCATTAGAATCAACAAAATATAGAAAAATGTATTGGTTACTAGGAAGGAATTCCAAGTTATTCAATCATAATAAATTGCTTCTTTATAAGCAAGTTCTAAACCAGTATGGACGTATGGCCTACAACTTTGGGGCTATGCTAGCAAAAGCAATATCCAAATCATTCAACGACTACAAAACAAAGTACTGAGAGACATGGTCGATGCACCTTGGTACTTCCGCTACTGTGACCTCCATAAGGACCTTGAAATAGAGACAGTTAATCAAACCATTCCCAAAATCGCAAGACGTCACGAACAACGACTTCTCCAACACGTGAATGCTGAGGCACTCCAGCTTCTCGATAACACCAACCTGACAAGAAGACTGAAGAGGACTAAACCCTTCGAACTAGTATAGTGAAATGAGTGAAAAGCAGAGTAATTGTGCGGGAGTTACATGTTAAAATTAGTGTAGTTTAATTATCAGAACCTGAGGTGAACTAGTGAGCAGATCCTTAGTTAAGTTTCAACCTGTAGCAATTTAAGTTAGAAACAAATTATTCATTGATCAATGTTATGATCAGATTATAACATCAAAAATGTCCAGGAAAAAGACATTTAATAAAAAAAATATATTATTGTTTATACAAATATAAACAGATATACATTTTTTTAATTTTGCGTTCAGAAAAAAATTTACTTCTGTTACAAAATTATTCTTCCATGAGAGAAGGTGTCGGCTATATCTTTGGTAGTGGCAAACAAACCTTTACATAAGGTGTTTGATAAATATGGACTGGAAAATAGAAATGAAATAGGTTGGAAATTTATAGGGTTTTGTAAACAGAATAGTTGAAATTGATAGTTAGAATGTTACATATACAGATTTATTTTATTCTGATCAACAAATGGTTTCGAAATAAAATGAAATGCTGGTGTTGGCTTTAACGACAATCTAGTAGCGGCAGACATGAGAATTTGATTTAAAAGATGTAATAAAATACAGAGAAATACAAACGAACCTTTATCAGAACACTTGAAGGATGTCAACATAAAAGTGGACATAGAAAAACAAAACAAAAGTTAAATAGAAATTAAGAATCCTTTTACAACAACGAAATGTCGAGCATTTAAGTACGCAAAACAAAAAAGCTAAAAGGCAAAACGATTAAAAAACAGTTGAAAACCGACATTTAAGATTCCAAAACCAAATCAACATGCAAGCAATAAACATTAATAGAAATCGTGGCAAAAAATAAAAGAAGTTAAACAAAACAAAAGATTGGAAACAAAATAAAAAATTAAAATTTGACGGAAAATAAAAATTGATTAAAGCAAATGAATACTGAAAAAATAGAATTCTTACTGCGGAAAAGGTAAAAAATCAAGTTCTAAATTTAACTAATTAACATGATAAAGATAACAGTAAGAGGTATAAATTATTACCATTCTTTATGACACAAAATTTAAGTGGAACACCTGTAAAAATTTCATTACTAAAACCAAGCAATAGTTACCAAAATAAATCACAACATCTAACAATAAAAGTAAAACGAATTGAATTGTTAAGGCTCCAATTTTAGCCAAAAGTAAATAAGGAACAACCTACTTAATTTTATAAAATATTGAAAAGTCAAGTAAGAATAAAGCAAAAAAACCATGGAATCAAGAGATAGAAAGGTAAAAACTTTTAAAATTGTAACGCTTGAACGGAAATACTATGATGGATAAACCAACTAATGAAACAACTATGCTAAGGCAGACCTGATGAATTCAGATTTAAAAATTTTGGATCAATTAAAGAAAAAACAAGAATATGAGCAAAAAATTTAAAATAAATACCTAAGATGAAAAATTTCAATAGACTAGTTAATAAAAGGACTGACTGCAAAAGTTTCAAAATCAAATTGAGAACTCTATAAATCTTTCTGTACCAATAAGAACTGAAGAACAGTTAGATACAGAAGTAGAACTGTTTGTCATGTACATCCAGCAAGCAGCATGGGAAAATACCCCTGAGATTAAACCTAGAGTCAAGGGTAATAATTAACCTAAAGAAATTAGGGAACTCGTATCTGAAAAAAGGAAATTAAGAAGAAAATGGCACCAAACGAGGGCACCCGTAGATAAAACCGCCCTGAACAACGCCACCCAACAACTAAAGAGAAAAATACAACGCATCAAAGAAGACTCAACTGAAAGCTATCTGCGAGAATTAACTAATGACAGTAAAACTGACTACTCCTTGTGGAAAGCCGCCAAATGCCTAAAACGACCTACTCTTCAAAACCCACCAATCAGAAGGGCAGGTGGTAGTTGGGCCCAGAATAACCTACAAAAAGCAACTAGATTTTCAGAACACTTGGAACAGATCTTCCAACCAAATGCAGAAGACCCCTAAGATTGGACTGAACCAAGACAAGAGGATGTCGACATTCCACACCACTCCAAAATAAGTTTTGGAAGAAATCAAAACGAATATTAACCCAAAGAAGGCACCAGGATTTGATCAAATCACAGGAGAAATTCTTAAACAGCTTCCAAAGAAAGCAATAGTAAAATTCACTTATCTTATTAACGCTACATTTAAATTAAGATATGTTCCAACGATGTGGAAAGTAGCGGAGGTAATAATGATTCTCAAACCAGGAAACTCACCGCAAGAAGTGTCGTCATACAGGCCTATTTCCTTGTTGCCGGTTACTTCGAAATTATTTGAAAAGTTACTTCTTAAAATATTAAAACCGATAATAGAGGAAAAGAACCTAATCCCTTCGCATCCTTTTGGGTTCAGAGAAAGCCATTCTACAATAGATCAGGTACACAGAATTACAGATGTTATCGAAAAGTCTTTAGAGGAAAAGAAAGTCTGCTCGGAAATATTCCTAGATGTTGCCCAGGCTTTCGATATTGTCTGGCACGAAGGCTTATTCCATAAATTGAACAAAACTTTGCCACGACAACACTCTCAATTGTTAAAATCATACCTTTTAGGAAGATATTTTAGAATAAAGCAGGAAGAGGCTTATTCTGAATTAAGAGAAATTAAGGCTGGAGTGCCGCAAGGTAGTGTACTAGGTCCAGTACTCTATCTGCTATACAATAGCGACATTCCTGATCTTGAACAGAACACTATTGCAACGTTTGCAGATGATACAGCCATTATGGCAATAGGAAAAAATCATGAAGAGGCTGCTGAAAAGCTACAATCCTTCATGGATAGAATAAACACCTGGACCAGAACTTGGCGTATCAAGCTCAACGAAAGCAAGTCTGTACATGTAGACTTTACAAATAAATTAAAGCAGCACATACCCATTAGAATCAACGATGCCCAGGCTCCACACGCTGATTCGGCGAAATACTTGGGCATGACCTTAGATGCAAGGCTACGCTGAAAAGCCCACGTGAAAAAAGAAGAGTTTAACCTAAAATATAGAAAAATGTATTGGTTACTAGGAAGGAACTCCAAGTTTTCAATCATAATAAATTGCTTCTTTATAAGCAAGTTCTAAACCAGTATGGACATGGCCTACAACTTTTTGCTAGCAAAAGCAATATCCAAATCATTCAACGACTACAAAACAAAGTACTGAGAGACATGGTCGATGCACCTTGGTACTTCCGCAACTGTGACCTCCATAAGGACCTTGAAATAGAGACAGTTAATCAAACCATTCCCAAAATCGCAAGACGTCACGAACAACGACTTCTCCAACACGTGAATGCTGAGGCACTCCAGCTCCTCGATAACACCGAGTGCAAGTGGTATCGGGCGACAAAGATAATCGTGCGACCTCACGGTCGAGGTGAATATAAAATTCATTTAATCTACATTTACATTTAAATTTATTTATTTAAATACAACTAATTATGGTTTATTATAACCAAGCCACACCGCATATACAAAACACACAGTTTGTACCTATGCAAGTGGATCAAAACTACCAACTTTAGTGTGCACAACAAGGTTATCAACTCCCGCAACAGCTGCCAATAACTAATCTCTATCCGAATTTGTAAGTAAACAATACTCCACAACCACAAAGTTCAAGTTCAGGTTATCAAAACAATCCAATTTATCACCAGATTCAAACAAGCCGGTTATCTCAGGACAATGATTGGCACGTAGTTGAAAGTAAAAAACGACTGCGTAATCCTGAAAAATTGCAAACTCAGACCAAACAAAGCAAAACTACAACACTCTGGTTGAACCCCTTTAATAGATATGATGCTTTAAGTGAAGATACAGTAGAAGAAGAAGCGAATAGCAGCACAACTGGAAGCAAAAAAGAACCTAAACCCCCACCAATCTATATAGCAGGTGTCAAAGATATACAACCCCTAATCAAACTTTTAGAAACAATAACAAAAAATAACTTTGAAATTAAAACTCTCAATAACGATGAGGTCAAAATTTTACCGAAAACCACTGAATTATACACTGTCATAATTAAGTCCCTAAAGGAAAAAAAACACAATTCCACACCTATAAAAGGAAAGATGAGCGAAACTTTAGAGTAGTCCTAAAAAATCTTCACCCATCAACCAACTTTAAAGAGCTTGAAAAACAAGGACATGAAGTCATGAACATTGTAAATATACGCCAGAGAACTACCAAAACCCCTTTACCCATGTTTTTTGTTGAACTGAAGGCTGCGGAAAATAATAAAGAAGTTTATAATATTACCAGACTAGTCTATTCTATAGTAACTATTAAACCAACAATTGCTAAACGCGAGGTACCGCAGTGTGCCAGATGTCAACGACACGGGCACACTAAGAACTTCTGTAGTAGAGACCTGCGATGTATGAAGTGCATTGACAGCCATCCAACTTCCCAATGTCACGAAATGTGAAAGATAGTAACGTAAAATGCGTTAACTGTAATGGCAACCATCCAGCCAACTATAAGGGCTGACAAATCTACAAATAAATTCAACAAAAAATGTATCCGCCTCTCCGAAACAAAGTACTACCAAATATGAAACAGCAGTCAGAGCAAAACCACTTACAAAACTCTGCCTATGCTCAAGTTGTAAGAAATACTAATCACGCTGGTAATAGCATGAATCAACAACAACCTCCACAACATATCGACTCCAATGATATCGTTGAACTAAAAGAAATGTTAAAAACAATAATGGAACAAATGCGAACCTTACTAAATCTTTTAACAATCGTTGTCACAAAAACCAACCATGGCTCTACAGCTAAAGATAGCTGAGTGGAATGCCAATTGCCTGACAAACTATAAAGATGAACTAACAGCTTTCCTTATACAACATTCAATTGACATCATGTTAATAGCAAAATACCACTACACGGACAGGAGCTACCTAAAGATTTCAGGCTACGCTATTTATGCCACACAACATCCAGATGGCACCGCTCATGCTGGATCAGCAATTATAATTAAAAATAATATCAAGCACTACGAACTACCAAAATATAACCCACACCATCTACAATCAACTACAATTACGATCGAAGATTGGAAAGGCCCATTAAACATATCAGCAGCATACTGCCCCCCAAGACACAACATTAAGAAGGAGCACTTCAATGAATATTTAGAAACATTAGATACCAGATGTATATCGATTGGAGACTTTAATGCCAAACACGAGTATTGGGGATCGAGAGTAACCACCACTAAAGGAAGAGAACTGTTGAAGGCAATAGCAAATAAAGGACTACACTACCTATCTACGGGAGAGCCAACCTACTGGCCTTCAGACATGGCGAAATTACCAGACCTGTTAGACTTTTGTATTCTAAGGGGCATAAATCCAAATTATTGCAAAGCAGAGTCGTGTTTGGATCTGTCCTCTGATCACTCACCAATAATAGTAACAATGTCTACACAGGTGCTACAGAAAGAGACCTCTGCTACTCTTAGCAGCAGATACAGAGAAATAGTAAATGAAACATTAGCACTAGACGTACCTTTAAAAACTGATACGGATTTAGTAGCAGCAGTGGAAAACTTCAATAAGGTAATTCAGCAGGCAGCCTGGAAATCAACACCAAAGAAAATGTTAAATAACATAAGCCCAATATGTCCGATTGAAGTCAAAAAGAAAATAGCTGAAAAGCGCAAGCAAAGAAGAAAGTGGCAAGAACCAAACACCCTGAAGATAAAAGAATGCTTAATCGACTTGCAACAGAACTTAAAAATTTGCTCTCCAATACAAGAAACAATTCGATACAAACATACCTAAAGCGTCTTTCTCCGACTGAAGCAACAGACTATTCGCTTGGAAAGCGACAAAAAAATTAAAGCGTGTATCACCGATACGACTAGAGAACAACAGCTGGGCCAGAAGTAATTTTGACAAAGCTGTCGCCTTTGCAAACCACTTAACAAAGGTATTTAGACCATTTGATTCGCAATCAACTCCAACTGAAGAAGACGAGATTCATCAATATCTCGCTGTACCCGTTCAAATGTGTCTACAAATTAAATCTTTTACAGTAAATGATGTCAAGAAAATAATTATAACCAAATTGAATCCAAAAAAGGCCTGGTTACGATTTGATTACCGGGAAAGTTACCGGAGAAAAAAAATTCAACGCTGTGATAAGACTACAATACTTTCCTGAGCAATGGAAGGTAGCAACAATCATACCAATACTCAAACCGGGCAAACCGAGCGATGAGCTATCTTCTTTTAGACCAATTAGTCTCCTACCACTGTTATCAAAGGTTTTTGAAAAACTATTTTTGCGGAAACTAATGCCTTTATTGCTGAAAAACAACATTATACCTAACCACCAATTTGGCTTTCGCCAACAACATGGTACAATTGAACAAATCCACCGAATTGTAGACAAAATACTAAAAGACTTCCAGAAAAAAAGATATTGTTCGGCCGTATTTCTGGACGTTGTGCAGGCCTTTGACAGAGTATGGCACGAAGGTCTGCTATTTAAACTAAAGAAACTACTGCCGCCAGACTACTACACAATACTAAAGTCCTACCTCATCAATAGACACTACATAGTGAAGTACAAAGACTCTTTTACCCCGTTATTCCCTATCAACGCTGGTGTCCCTCAGGGAAGCGTGCTGGGCCCGCTCCTGTACCTACTATATACTGCTGACCTACCTACCTCTCCGGGATTTATGGTTGCTACCTTCGCGGATGATACAACAATTCTTTTGTCGCATTCCGATCCGTATATGTCGTCCAACTATCTACAATCATGTTTCACCACTTAGAAGTATGGTTCAAAAAATGGCGCATCCACATAAACGAGACCAAATCAGTCCACGTACCTTTTACGCTGAGAAGAAATACCTGCCCACCTGTTATAATAAATAACAAACAAATACCGCAAGAAGCAAGTATGTATGCACGTAGAAAGGCGTTTCACTTGGAAAAAACACCTTTTCACCAAAAGAAAACAGTTGAGTTTAAAAATTCGGAAAATGTACTGACTGATTGGCCGCAAATCTCAGATGTCATTGGAGAGTAAAATATTACTTTACAAATTTATCATACGGCCTATTTGGACATACGGCATACAATTATGAAGAACTGCAAGTAAATCAAATATCGATATAATTAAACGATTTCAATCGAAAGTGCTACGTTCTTTAGTAGACGCCCCATGGTTTGTTCCGAACGAGGCAATACGACAGGACCTAGGTATTTCAACAATAGACGAGGAAATACAAAAGTGCAATGCTCGCCACAGTGACAAAATAAGTGCTCACCCTAACTCGCTGGTTGAAGAACTATTAAACTCTGACGATGAAGAACCTAGACTTAAAAGATTTAAGCCAACAGACCTACCAAACCGTTTCGCATATTGTTATGTGGTGTCAAAGTTAATTGTTCATTCCGTCATTACCAAACCGGCTAGTATTAGTATTAGAATAAGAAACTTTTTGTTGGAAACTTTTCTACATGTCTTATATCAAATGTCGAACCAATTGCTGAATGTCACTACGTGACAGATTGTAAATTATGAATAAATTAAAAAAAAAAACTTTAAATTTGTACAAGTATTGGAATAAAGAGGTAAACATCTAACGATGTTACCATGGATTTGTAAATTAAGTAACCAATGTCTTTTCAATATTTTGTTGTCCATACTCTACATCAATTGTGACAGTAGTGGACGGGGATAATTTTTAAGTCTAATGTAGTGCTTAGTGCTACGTTCTTGCATGACTTCAATCAATAAAACCCTTGAAATTTGTATGAATGGTATGGTTAGAGACATACCATAGTATGTATGTAATACTTTTGAGGATTTTAGGTTAATCCAGTTGGATGATAGCTGTACTGAACTTACTAGCGTAGCTCCAAGGTTCTATTTTATTAATTCAGATTAGCCGGATTAGGGCTTTGTAAATCATCAATTTATTTTCTGTTGATAAGTTGGAGTCCTACGAGCGAATTGTACATTTTTATTTTTATGTCTAACTCTTTTAATTTGTTTTAAATATATGTCGTTTTAGTTACATTTACTTTATAAGTGTAATTATACATGCGTATGGACTTTACCTTATGATTATGATTATAACTATTGAGATACATTGTTCTTTTTACAGGGCAAATGTTGTATGTGTTGATTTTGTCTTGATCTTCCATTGGTTTAATCTTACTTAAAAGTAAATTATATGTTTTTTAATCCCAAAACCCTCTACCTGCTATTAAGGCCAGACCTGCATTTTCTATTAATATTAGAATTACGAGTCATTTTATACATATTTCAAATTACAAACCCTAATTTTAATCTGACGTGCTAATTGCCGCAACTGCAGCTTATCTGTATCGCGGCAGCCTTGCAGATAGCGCAATCGCGTGAGATAGCGCTATCCCGTGAATATTAAAATGCAAAATGTCAAACACAAACCCAATATACGGTTATAATTCAAATTATGCTATAAATCAAACCTTGCATTTTGACCAACAACCCCAAATGGGAGGACAAATTTACCCGCCAAACTACAATTATTCAATTCCCGCACAACCACAGATTTTCATGCAGCCGACTTTTCCAATGCATACTAATCAACGGTCGCTGCTGCGACCTCCAACTCTTAACCTAACCTCCCAGGATGCAAATAAACCAAGCCAAAATTCCGCAATAAATGAATTTGAAACACCAGACAAGGATGAATCATCAACAACCAACAATAATCAATGGCAAGTTATAACATCCAAAAAAAGAAGACTTATCAACTCTCCAACAGAGATTAGAGAATTTACACTTAATAACACATATAATAGATTCACTGCTCTATCTCAACTAGAAAACAATACCAATACCCAAGCTAATAACTCCACACAGCAACCAAGAATACCAAAACCACCCCCAATTTTCATATATGGTGTCCTCAACTACGAGCAAATGATAGCCAACTTATCCAGGGTTATAGAAAAAGAACAATCTCACACCAAAACCTTAACAAACAACACGATCAAAATTAACATCCACACCGTTGACTCTTATCGAGAGCTACAAAAGCACCTTACGCTCGAACACATAGTCCACCACACATACCAGTTAAAAGAAGATCGGGCTTCTAGAGTTGCAATAAGATACCTCCACCACTCTATGTCAACGGAAGAAATTAAATCCGAATTAGCGAATCTTGGACACGACATGCGAAATATCATCAATATTCGCCATCGAGCAACAAAGGACCCATTACCATTATTCATGGTCGACCTTGAATCAAAAGATAATAATAAAACAATTTATGAAATAAAATACCTAAACAACATGAAAGTATCAATTGACGCACCAAGAAAGAAAAATATAATTGCACAGTGTACGCGTTGCCAGGAGTACCGGCACACTAAATCCTACTGTACAAAACCCTACACCTGCGTAAAATGTGGTGGAAACCATAATACTCAAGTATGTCAAAAAGGTCCTAACACGCCCGCCAAATGTGCATTGTGCGGGGAAAACTACACAGCAAATTATAAAGGCTGCACAGTCTACAACGACTTACAAAGAATAAGACAAGGTCCAAGCAGAAGATCAATTAACAATCTCCAACCACAATTCCCGACATCACACCAATTTCCTCCCCTACCAAACCAACCAACCTTCCAACCTGCGCCTCCGCCGAAATTATCAACAAACCGCAGATCTTTCGCGCAAGTAACCATCGACACTAACAACTCCAACACCACCAATGATCAACTAATTGGACAGCAATTACCACACTCTCTCAGAATTTAAAAATATGTTTACGCAATTAATCAATTAAAATAGCATGGTGTTAAACATGCTGTCAATTGTCATTTCCAAGCTAGCTTAAAAATGGCTTCGTCATTACGCATAGCATCGTGGAACGCAAATGGGATATCAAATCATATCCCAGAAATAACAATATTTTTACAACTGCATAAAATTGACATACTACTAATCTCCGAAACCCTTGCTACGGATATAACTGTCATTAAAATCCCAAACTATACCGTATACCTTACAAATCACCCGGACGGAACCGCTCATGGAGGTTCAGCAGCGATTATTAGAACTGCTCTACAACACTTCGAATTGCAATTTTATCGAACCAATAAAATCTAGAGCATGCTATTACAACTAGAAACCAGTGCCTACCCACTCACCGTAGCAGCTGTTTACTGCCCACCTCGGCATCGTATCACTTACGAGGAGTATGAAGAATACTTTCAAAGTTTTGGAAATAAATTTATAATGCTGGCGACTGGAACGCTAAGCACACAACTTGGGGATCACGCCTAATTACCCCGAAGGAAACCTCCTCCGTGCCATACAAAACCTTAATTTAAACTACTTATCAACCTACGAATCAACTTACTGGCCTAGTGATCTTCACGAAATCCCTAATCTGCTGGACTTCACAATCACGAAATATATCGCCAATACGTTCTTCAAACTAGAATGCAACTGTAACTTATCTTCTGATCACTCACCTATAATTATAACAGCAAGTTCTAATATAATCCACAAAGACAGTCCTCCAAGGCTTACCACTAAGAAGACAAACTGGAAACTATTTCAACAACTACTAAGCGAACGCACCAACCTTGCCCTACGAATTAAAACACCTTATTAACTAGATGACGCAACAGAATACTTAACACGATTTCTCCAAAGTGCCGCTCAAGAAGCTACACCTGCCGATACAAATCAACAGATAAAATATGACAATATTCCTAGACACATCAAAGAACTTGTCATCAAAAAACGGCGAGCAAGAAGTAGATGGCAGAGAACCAGAAACGCTAATGACAAAACAACATACAATAGGCTCACTCACAATCTTAAAACTGAGCTCAGAAATTCCAGAAATGAAACGTTTCATTATTATATAACCTATTTATCGAGCGCTGACTGTTCAATATGGAGAGCTACAAGGAAATTTAAAAGACCCAAAATTGCCAGGACCGATACTCATAAAGCAAATGTATTCGCAGAGCATCTTGCAGATGTCTTTACAACACCGCAGCCAAATCTAAATGATAACCAATAAGAAGTCGAAGCCCTCCTACAATCGCCTCTTCAAATGTCCTTACCGATCAAATTCTTCTCCCCGGCCGACGTCCAACAAGAACTCAATTACACCAATGTCCATAAATGCCCAGGCTATGGCCTAATAACAGACAAATTTTACGTCATCTACCCAGGAAAACATTAGTACTGCTGACTACCATCTACAACAGCATGTTACGGCTTTGTTACTTCCCCTTCCAGTGGAAGTATGCTGTAATCACAGTGATCGCCAAACCCGGCAAACCACCCACAGAGCCAACATCATACCGACCTATAAGTCTCCTTCCGCTCCTGTATAAATTTTTGAAAGACTATTGCTAAAGAGAATAAAAGAGACAATCGACCTACACCAAATCATACCAGCGTACCAATTCGGTTTTCGAAGGCGACACTCAACAATACACCAAACCCACAGGATTGTTACTAAAATCATGCAATCACTAGAATCCAAGGCATTCTGTACTGCAGCCTTTTGGAAATCAAACAGGCATTTGGTGGATTATGGCATTTGGGATTACTATACAAAATTAAGACAGTCTTTTCCGGCCAAATTTTCCTATTACTGAAATCCTACCTAAGCGACAGAACCTTTCAAACCAGAATCAACAATTAATTCTCAAACTATCAACCCATATCTGCTGGTGTACAACAAGAAAATGTTCTGGGTCCTCTATTATATCTGGTGTACACTTCAGACGCTCCTACTACAACCAACACAGAGATCGCCACCTTCGCCGATGACACAACTGTGCTATCTATTAACAATTCATCTCTCATGGCATTTAAAAACCTCCAGAACCACCTTAATCTCATCCAGAATGGTACAGCAAGTGGAGAATTTCGTAAACAACGATACATCTACCCACATCACCTTTACAAACAAGCAAAGTACATGTCCTCCAGTCACCATTAACAATACAGTTATACCAGTCAAACCAGAAGTCAAATATTTAGGGATGCATCTTGACCAGAAACTCACATGGAAGACTCACATAAAGGCAAAAAGAAAACATCTCGACATTAAAGTAAAAGAAATGAACTGGCTTCTTGGAAGGCGTTCGCAGTTATCACTCAAAAACAAAGTTCTCTACAAAGCCATCTTGAAGCCAATTTGGACCTACGGCATCCAACTGTGGGGTTGCACCAAGCCGTTAAATACTAAAATCTTGCAGCGTTTTCCGTCAAAGAGTCTCCGTCTGATGTCAAATGCTCCTTGGTACGTTACCAACCAGACCCTCCACGAAGACCTAGGGATTGCATATGTCTCCAGCGAAATCCATAGACTAGCAACTTCCTATCAACACACTCTCGTGGGACACGAAAACGAGCTCGTTCATCAGCTATCCCAAGAACCAGTCGTGACAAGAAGACTGCATCGTCAATGGCCCCATGACCTCACACATCAACCCAACCAGGTGTAAGCCTCCTATTTGGGAGTAACATCAATGGTTGGACCACCCTCAAATCTTCTACTTTATCATACGATTTACTTATTACACTTAGATTGTATAGAATAGATTGTAAATATGCACTCCTAGTAAAAATTAAAAAAAAAAGTTTTTTAAGTTTGGTTGACGCTAAGATAAGATCTCTATGTTGCAAAATTAGCCGTATTGTCTGCGAATATATCTACTGTTGTTTCACGGGTCGCTGACAAGTTGGCTCTGCAAAGTATGCCCACACATTATCGAAGGCATCACAAAAAATATAATGCTTCCGTTTTCTTATAGATGTATTAGTAATAATAATAAGTGGCCACACTGTTGGGAAGTAGAGAGAACCTGTATAAAACCAAGCTGATGATCAGTAACTCGTCTTTGCTGATTTGTATATTTATTTATTTTATTATGAAGAAGCTTGACAATTGTTAACATAAGATATATTGTACAATACTATGTAATATAATGTATAATTCGGACTTTAAGTGATTTGGGTTAGTACTTTTTTTATTTTTTTATTTTTACTCATTTGCTAATTTACAATCTACTCCTATAACTAACAGAGTAATGAGTAAATGTGAGGCAAGGTTCATGGCAAGCGTTAGGTACCGTCCCTTGACGGTTCTCCACTTTCTCCTAGTTAACTAGGTCTTCTGGCTATTGTCTTTTAAGTCTTCTTTCAATTTGTGGTTGGGTGTATAGTTCACTTATGAGTTGGTTGCTGTGGTTGGTGCTGCGTTGTTTGGATTTGTTGGCGTAGTGGTTGATCACTTCTTTTATAAAGGATATTCCAAAATCGTTGTGGAGGGTTTGATTGGACGCGTATCAGGGAGCGTCGGCCATCATGCGAAGTGTCTTCGACTGAAAGGTTTGTAGGATTTTTGTGTTGGAGGGCTTACTGCATCCCCACAGTTCGATACCGTAGGTCCAGACTGGTGTTAGAATTATTTTGTAGATGATCAGTTTGTTCTCCAGAGATAGTTGAGATTTTCTGCCTAGTAGCCAGTTCATTTTCTTCACTTTTAGGTCCAATTGTGTCCTTTTTGCCTTAATGTGCTTTTTCCATGCGAGACTCTGGTCTAAATGTAGGCCCAAATATTTGACTATGGCTTTCTGTGGGATCAGAGTGTTATTTATGTTAACTTGTGGACAGTTGGTTCGTTTTGTGGTGAACGTGATCTGGGCGGACTTTTCGGTGTTGACTTGGATCTTCCATTGTTTTAGCCAGTCTTGTAGTTCGTTTAGGTGATCTTGCAGTTTATTAGAAGCTCTTGCTGGATCGATATGGGACGACAAGATTGCTTTGTCGTCAGCAAATGTGGCCATCATAGTGCTCTCTGTGACGGGAATGTCAGCAGTGTATATTAAGTAGAGTAGTGGCCCAAGGACGCTGCCTTGCGGCACTCCAGCTTTAATTGAGTGGTAGTCGGAAAGTGAGTTGTTTACTTTTACTTGGTAGGATCTTTCATTAAGGTAAGATTTTAGGAGTAGGTATATGGGACTGGGAAAATGCCTTTTTAATTTATATAGTAATCCGTTGGTCCAAACCTTATCAAAGGCCTGCTGTACGTCAAGGAACACCGCAGCACACATCTTCTTCTCTTCGAGACTTTCTTTGATTTTGTTCACAACTCGGTGGCATTGCTGTGTTGTGGAATACTTTTGTCTGAATCCAAATTGGTGTTCAAGGATTATGTCGTCTGTGAGTGTTGATTGTGTTATTCTGTCGAGAAGAAGTTTTTCAAATATTTTTGACATTTGTGGCAGCAGGCTTATTGGACGGTACGATGAAGGTCCGGTAGGTGGTTTACCTGGTTTTCCAATCATAATTATTTGCGCGTGTTTCCACTGAACTGGGAAATAGCATAATCGAAGGATGCTGTTGAATATGGTAGTTAATAGCACGATTGCCTTTCTTGGTAGATGTTCTAAGATCTCCCCGACTATGAGGTTATACCCAGGGGTCTTGTACGAATTTGTATTGTTGATTTGTTTTCGAATTTCTGCTGGTGTAAAAGGCTTAACGGGCAGTGATAGTTGACAGGGGGCGTTAATATAGTCTTCAATTTCTTCATCTTGGTTGTCATTGTCTGAGACTGGAGAGAACACTTTTGAAAGATGATCCGTGAATACATTGCTCTTTTCTATGTCTGACTGCGCCCAGTTTCGATCAGGCTTTCTTATGGGCGGGGTTTGTATTACTGGCCTCTTAATTCTTTTTGTTGCTTTCCACAACGAATGGGCTTCGGGGGATAGATTCGTGATGTAGTGTTTGAAGGTGTTGTTGCGGGCTTGGTTTAAAACAGAGCGGAGTTGGTGTGTTATCCTGTTAAGGTCAGTTTTGTCCTGAGGGTTTCTTGGCCTTTGCCATTTCCCACGTGCTCTTCTTCTTTTTGTGATAAAGTTTTTAATATGCAGAGGAATATTATCATTTCCCCTGGTTTGCTTTGTTCCTTAGAGGAGAGTGGCTTTCCATGCTGCGGTTTGTATTGTATTCGTTAGATGCTGTACCACCTCTTCGATTTCGAATTGCTCTTTGATACGATGATCCAGTCTGATTTCTTCATTTATTAAGTTTTGGAACATTTGCCAATTGGTATCTTTTGTGCACAAGGTAGGCATTGGCTCTCTGTAGATAACATTGGTACTGAGGGTTAATATTATGGCGCTATGGTCATGGCATAGATCTAAACTAGACTTAATATCAATGTAAGTATTTGATATGCCTTTTGATATAGCGAAATCAAGTAGGTCCGGAATTTTATTCCTGTCCGTGGGCCAGTAGGTTGGCTCTCCCGTAGAAATATAAGGTAGGTTGTTTAGTTGTATTGAACGGAACAGATTGCGACCTTTAGGTGTGATTAATCTGGACCCCCATGTTGTATGTTTGGAGTTCCAGTCTCCGATTGCTATAAATTGTGTTCCAAGATAGTTGAAAAAGTCATTATATTCTTCTGTCGTGATATTGTGTCGTGGCGGGGAGTAAACAGCCGCAATAGTAGTTGGTCTAGGAAGTGATTCTAGTTTTAATAACGTCGCTTGGATTTTGGCTCTTTTAAAGGGTTGGAGGACATGGTGGTTTATAGTCGATCTAATTATGATGGCTGAGCCTGCATGCGCCGTACCGTCAGGGTGATGAGTATAGTAAATGGTGTAGTATGGGATTCTGATAAACGTTCTTTCAGTTGAGTGGCTTTCAGAGATTAGGAGAATATCAATTTTATTGTAGTTTAAATATAGGGTGATTTCTGGAACGTGATTTGATAGCCCGTTTGCATTCCAGGCAGCTATTCGAATTGAGGAGGTCATTGTTTGGTCAAATTGCTTATGACCGTGGTAAGCATGGTGAGAATCATGCTGTTTTGGTTTAGTAGCTGGTTGAATAGGTTTTAAATTCGTATAAAAGTTTTGCATTGTATTAGTAAG
Source organism: Sinelater perroti (assembly GCA_036346155.1). Classification (NCBI taxonomy): domain Eukaryota; kingdom Metazoa; phylum Arthropoda; class Insecta; order Coleoptera; family Elateridae; genus Sinelater; species Sinelater perroti. Next base: position 5,669,503 of record JARFIY010000276.1, read on the forward strand.
GTTGTCATTATTATTATTATTTTTATTTTGATTACTTGTTGCTCCTGCGGCTACATGGGCATAATTACCTCTAGTTTGAGGAGGCTGTTGTGTTATCTGTTGAAAAGCTGGATTTGTATTTGAATGTAATTCGAGGATTGGTTTATTTGTGAGGTTTGGATTGTGTTTATTTCTGGACTTTAATAGATCTCTGTAAGTTGTGCAGCCCTTGTAGTTGGCAGGGTGCCCTCCGCCACATAGTGCACAGGTCGCCGGGGTGTCTTTGGTTTTATTACAGCTTTTTGAATCGTGTGGTTTGCCGCATTTAACGCAGTTGTATGTTTTCATACAATACGATTTGGAGTGTCCATAGGCCTGGCATCGGGTGCATTGTATTATAGTGTTTTTATGTTTTGGTGGTTCAACTCTTATTTTTGTATTTTGTAGGAATTCTATGTTATAAATTTCTTTATTATTACTTTGCGGACTTATATCGACGAAAAATAGTGGTAGTGGATTTTTTGTAACTCTGTGCCGTGCGTTGATGATATTTCTGGCTTTATGTCCTTTTTCAGCTAGTTCTGTTGTTATATCTTCTAACGGGATTGAATGATGAAGACCGCGTATGACAACTCTATAGGCCCTGTCTTGTTTTAGTTGGTAAGTATGATATACTATTTTTTCCTCCTTCATGTGCTGGATTAATTTTCTGTAGGTGTCGGGTGTCCATGCATTTATTTTAACTGTATTATCTGGGAATGTTTTAGTGTAGTAAGTTTCGTTATCTGTGACAAGGGATAGATTATCGGTCATAGCTTTGTAGTTGGTAACTCCATAAACGTAAATTGGGGGTGGTTTCGGGTCTTGCGGGTGAGTATTGTTCTTCATATTGTTTGAATTGTTAGTATGAGTTTGAATGGTACTAGTATCTGCTTCGGCGAGTGATTGAAATATGTTTGTTGTTATAGTTTGAGAGGGATTTACGGAGACTGTTTGGATCTTAAACCTTTTTCTCTTGTTTGTGACGCTTTGCCAGGGATGAGAGTTTGTAATTTCAGAGTCATTCTCCATTTGTTCGTCTTCTCTGGTCGTGCAATCGAAAGTTTCTTGCGTTGATTTTGTGTCGTTGTAGTTATTATTTGGCGGCATTAAAGGCTGTATGTTATTTAAAGGAGCGAGGTTAATAGGAAGTGTTGGGAATTGTTCTGTTGTTACTTGATTTTGGTAAAACTGTGGAAGTTGCATATTTATAGCTGCTGGATTTAATTGGTAATTGTGTGCATGCGGCATTTGTGCTGGTATTTGATTTTGAAGTAATGTAGGTGAGTGCATAAGGGTGTAATTATACATATTGGTGTTTAAACCGGGCCCATTCCCGGTTGGGAACATCTTTGCGAGGTATAATGTGTTTTAAAAATTATAAATTCTTACGGTTTTTAAAGGTGAAACAGTTGTTTATCACTTGAGTTAAACGTTGATTGCAGCGGCCTTGCGGCCTTCACACTTATAGGTTATCACAGCACTTGATATTTCGAGCGTTCAGGCACAACCTTATTCACCGAAACCCAAATGCGAACTCGGGTTAGTACTTGAGTCATAAAATTGCATTACATATATATACAAATTTGTATCGGTTCCATTTGAGGGAGTTATTGTAGCATTTTTCCAGTAATCATATCTATGTCAAGAGTCTTTTGAGTTTGTTTCTTATATTTTCTTTGGAGTGAATAATTTTAATCGTTCATGTGGTAGAACCGACGTGGATAATTCCTCATTTACTACTTGTACTAGATTGTTATTGTCGAATACTTCCGCAAAACATTAGGCACAGAAGCTCGCTTTCCCTTTATTATTTTTTGCCCACGGTCCTCGAAGTGTTGTGCATTTGTGAATAACAGGTTTCTGTTATTGGCTTCTAAGTAAAATTGCCTTGAGAGATTATAAAGATACATTTTTACTAAAGAATTTCTCATTCCTTATAGTTTTTAATTTAACTTGTTGCTAATTTTAAAGAGTGATCTAAATTAAATTTTAAAATGTTTTTGTTGATTGATCACAACATACTGAAACAATACTATTTTTATTACTGTCAATGTAAAGTACGAACTTTGCAGTTACGACTTCGCTGATAACACATCATTTTTTAGCAATGTTTTTCATAATTATTTACCATAAATGCGTTTTTTAGCAGTTGCACACACAATGTTCTTGTTGGTTTTCGAATTGTAGCAAGTGTGTTGACATAAATCTTGTTTTTAAATAGTGCTAGAGGAAGAAAGCCTAATGGCGTTAGATTTGAGGTATGCGGTGGTCAATCGATGTAACCCATTTTGCAAGAAGTTTAGTTTGAAAGTAAAGTGAGCGTTTCAAGCTTTCGGAGATATGTGGCCCTATCTTGTTGAAACTACATTTTATTCAAGTTTAATTCGTTGGTTTCATCAAAGGAAGTTTTTTATTATCTCTCGAGAACGTACACTATTGATAGTATCAGCACTATCAGCATTATCATTAAAAAAGTACAGGCCAATGATTTTCTTCAGCTTACAATGCACACTAAACAGACCATTTTTATGGGTGCATAAGTTTTTATTGAATAACATGTAGATTTTCAGTACTCCAGATGCGACAATTTTAATTATTCACAAAATTATTCAAAGGCAGATGAACTTCATCGCCCATTGATTTTTTTTATAATAAAATTGTATAATATTGATACGCTGTTATGCAGTATACAGCTCCATGATGACTTTGCCCTTTGTTTAGATATCAACGTTCACAGAACTCAAAAGGCGCCCAATTCAAATTCTATCGTTTAATTTGGATCACCCTGTATTACATTTTCTTCTATTATCTGCTGTTCGCGTACGCTATGTTGACCTAGCCTATGTTTTCTTTCCCAACAGCTTTTTTATTCTAATAGAGTATTATGTAATTTTAATTTTTAGAGTCTCCTATTGGTATGACTTATGTCGTTGCTTGCTGGAGTGAGCTGAGTAGATTATTTTATTCTATTTCTAAATTATCAAGTTGTAATCTTATAGAGAGGTCTATACTATCATTAACTATTTGATGGCAAGCATTCCAATTTATTTTTACTATTGCCGCTTACTTTTGCAATATAGTACTATGGTGCGAGCTTAGTTTATAATTTAGTGATATGTGTATATAATTTGGAGGGTAAGGGGTGGCGCCAACATCCAGTCACCCAAATGTCAACCCCACCTGCACGTGGTACCCTCTGCTAGAAAACGAACGGGGCTCTGACGACCCAGTATCGGGGGGTATAACCTGATACCAGTTGTCCCGAGGTAACGGGGCCCTCGTCGTCGGGCTAATCACCCATATGAGGTATACAGATTCAGAGAAACACAGAAAGCCTCGGACATGAACGGAAAGATGGAAAACGACCTAAGCGTGCACAAAGGACAAGAATTGGAATATGGAACGTGACAGGACTAAATGGGAAAGAGATAGAGTTAGTTAGAGAAATGGAGAGATATAAAGTTAAAATCCTAGGTTTTCCAGAAATCAAAAAGAAAGGAATCAAAGAACAAACACTCGAAAAAGGATACAAATTGTTCTACTCTGGAGTTCAGTTAGGAACAGGAGCAAAGGAGGGAGTAAGAGTGATAATTAGCGAAGACCTAACCGGAAAGGTGATAGGATGGGAAGGTATCAGTTCAAGAATAATGACAATAGATGTCAAGCTAGAAGAGAGAACTACATTCATACAGATTTATGCACCAACAGAAAATGACAACATACTGGAAAAAGAAGAGTTCTACACAAGCCTACAACAAGTGCTCGACAAAGCTAGAGACAGAAGCAGACACACATTTATACTTGGAGACTGGAACGCCCGAGTGGTAAAAAACCCAGACAAAGGACATGGAGTTCTAGGAAGATACTGTACAGAGTGTTAAACGACAATGGCAATAGGATGATTGACTTCTGCATAAGTGACGAAATGCTAATAGGAAATAGTTTCTGCAATCACAAACTAATACATAAAATAACTTTCATTGCAGAAAACAGAGAGGCCAAAAGTGAAATAGACTACTTCACATACACAAAGGGAGCAAAGTACGCAGTATTAGACGTGAAGGTCATCCGAGGGCAGAAATCCACTCAAATCACAAACTAGTAATAGCGGACACGAGATTCTATGTAAGAAAGGAAGTAGCGAAGAAAGGCTACGAGAAAATAAAAATAACTGAACTAAGAAAGCCGAGAAAAACAGAATACGCACAAGAAGTAGAGCGCAGACTACTAGAACACGAACAACAAGAGCACCATCAGGAGGTAGAATGGAACGTGGAAGAGAGATGGGCAAGACTTAATGAAGTAATACTTGAGACAGCAACAACAATCTGTGGTAAAAGCAAAATATCACCTCGATACCAACGCACGAAATGGTGGAATGAGGAAGTAAAAGGATAGTAATGGAAAAGAAAACAGCTTGGAAGAGATACCTACAGACCAAGAGAGAAGAAGACAGGCAACATTATATAACAAGGAGAAATGAGGCAAAAGAGGTAGTGAAGAGGGCCAAAGAGGAAGCTTGGGAAGGGTTTGGTAGAGATGGAGCAGAAATTCAAAGACAACAAAAACAACAAAAGGACTTCTGGAAAACAGTTAAAGGCCTAAGGGAATGCACAAACAAAAGGTGTGGAGCATTAGGAACGAAGAAGGAGAAGTCGTTACAGAACTGCCACAAATATTAGAAACATGGAAGAGACATTACAGCACAAAATTCAAAGCACCAAACATACAAGAACAATACAACCCCATCAGAGTAGAACAAGAAGAACAAGAAGAGACAGAAAACGAAACAATAACTTTGGAAGAAACAGAAGAAGCAATAGCACACATGAAAGTAGGAAAATCGCAGGAAAAGACGGAATAAGCCCTGAACTAATCAAATACGGAGGGGTGTATAAAGAAATGGACACACAAGATATGCCAGCAAGTATACGAAGGAGAAGGAATACCGAGGGATTGGGAAGAAAACATAATAGTACCAATCCACAAAAAAGGTAACACAAACGACTGTGGAAACTACAGAGCAATATGCTTGGCATCCTGCGTACAAAAGATCTACACCAGGATACTAGAAAAAAAGATAAGGCATCACATAGAAGACGAACTATTAGAGGAACAAGCTGCATACAGAAAAGGCAGACAGACTCAAGACCACATATTTACGCTTCGCACAGTAAAAAAGACACTTGAAGGAAACAAAGAGCTACACCTGGCATTCATAGACCTCCTGGCAGCCTTCGACACGGTACCAAGAGCAACCCTGTGGAATTCAATGGAAAGAATTGACGTCCCGAGAAAACATGTAGAAGCCACAAAACGACTATACGGAAGAACGAAAGGAATAGTAAGAATACAAGGACAAGAATCGGGGAAATTCTTGATGGAGAGGGAGATAAAACAGGGAGACTCTCTCAGTCCACTACTATTCATTATCATGATAAATGAAATAGTTAAGAACAGCAGGAACCAAAACCTGAACACTAAACTAGGACACTGGAACATGGGGGCAATCAATATACAAAGCCTCGTCTTCGCAGATGATATACTACTCATAGCTGATAGCCAAAGGAAACTACAACAAGCAATAAATAATTGGAACAACGAAATTAAAATAAAAGGAATGACAATAAATGCGAAGAAAAGCAAAATAATTAGAATAAGTAAGAAAACAGATGAAGAACAAAGAAACCTGAACGTAAGATGTGAAGGAGAGCAATTGGAACAAATGGATAGCTATGAGTACCTTGGAGTAATAATAAGCCAAGACGGAACAGTAACAGATGAATTAAGGAACCGGATCTCCAAGGCGACTAGAGTATACTATCAGATCAACTCAACATTAATCAACAAGCAGAGCTGAGCAAAGAGACTAAGCTCCACCTGTATAAAACAATATAGTTACCTACATTAACATACGGAATAGAAAGCATACCGGTACAAGTCAAGAGCAAAAGTAAATTAACGGCTGCGGAAATGAAGTACCTGCGACGTATAGTCGGAAGAACAAAGAGGGACAGAGTGAGGAACATCACAACAAGAGAGGAGTTAGACCTAGCACCGCTAGTGGAAACACTACAGAAAAGACAACTAATGTGGTTTGGGCACGTGACACGAATGGGCGAAGAAAGGCTGCCAAGAAGGGTATTAGAGGCAAGAAGAGAAGGAAAAAGAGGAAGAGGAAGGCCAAGGCAAACATGGATGGAAACTATCAGGAAGGAAGTGGAAAGGAGGGGGAAAAGCATGGCAGAAGCTAAACAAATCGCTAGGGACAGGAAGAGATTTCGAAAATGGATAGAGGACCCGACACCTTAGGGTATAAGGGATGGACAAAGAAGAAGAAGAAGTGTATATAATTTGAGAAAATTCTGTTAGTTACAAGAAAGTCCAGTAAAAACTGGTACTCCGGTTTCATCAGCAGGTCAGTAAGTTGATAAGACTCTAGAAATAAAAAAGTAATTGTTTTCTTATATACTCTGTTTATGTTATTTGCTCCTTGTTTTTATATAAACTCCGTAACGTATTTATGCTGTTATAATCCCCTACAGTTCAATGTTTCAAATAATTTGTAGGATTGTTTTCTTTTTTGATAATGTCGCGGGGGACAATATACAGATCTGAGGGAAACTTTGTGAGGAATGCTTTTAACTTTTATCAGTGTTTGCACGTGACATTCTTGGCACTTTGGTCATTCGTAATGTTCTATCGGGCTTCTGGTTTGTATTCCTATTCTGCCGTGTGCTGTACCAGGATGAAACGTTTAATATTTTAAAGTGACTTTTGTTAGTAATGTGAGTTTAATTGATCAATAGTATGACTATTAAATTTTGTTTTAAGAATAACTTGACCTCTTCTTTGAGGCTTGAAAGTTTCTTTTTTAGACTCATTGAGCTATACGTAAACAGTTTTTATTAATTTTTAATTAATTTTATTGATTAATTGTGTGATCACATCGAGGATCATGCTATTTTAGTGGAGTAAATATATTTTTAAATTTGTTTATAATTTTGGTTACTGTAGTAGTGATGTTTGGTTTAAGTTATTTCTAATTGCATCTGCATGAGTTATTTGGTATTGTTAGCTACTAGAAGGTTGGATCTTATTTATATATGTAGGTGAACTAGTTGTAGGTGTTGCTGCTGTACGTAGCCCTAATTTTTTTCTTAATAACTTGTAATAGTGCTCACAGCCTTTTTGTTTAGCGGGGTGGTTGAGTACATTTTGATTTTAATTTTTTTACATGAAGTACTATAAGGTCTTCGACACTACACATAAATATAGCTTGTTACAGTGAGTGTTCAAGGGTCTATATTGTTGGAATTGTGTAGATGTCTTATGTATCTATTATTTTCTGCACGCTCTAGATCTAAAAAAATAAGTTTAAAGTTTTTTCGATAACTCTGTATTATATGACATGAGATTGATGCCCCAATTACCATTTTTTTTGTTATGCTTTCAATTAGTTTTGAGTATAGACCCGTTTTTCTTTTAAATGATAAGTGTGGTAAAATGCATTTTCAGCTTACGGTATAAATTTGGTGTTGAAAAATTTATTTTGACAAAGTTACTTATTTTTTTTTATTGACAAGATATTATTTATAATCTACATCTATACAGAGTACTAAGTAAATTTGCTGTAAGGTATTAGTTTGCAAGGAAAACGTTCAGTAATGTTTTCCTACTCCGTTATTTTATTGGTGTGGTAAATTCACGGGCTATGTTCTGTGTAGTCTTCTTGTAAGTGAGCCATTAGTGTAGAGTTGGTCTATTAGGGCGTTTGCTTGTTGTAGGTCTCAGTCATTTTTAGTATTTCACTTGTGACAAAAGTCATCATAAAGTGTCTATTTGCTCACGTGGAAGGTTTGTAATTATCTGTATTGCTTTTGATTGAAATATTTGAATGATACTGATCGACTACGGTTTCGCACATCCCATTTATGGTCTTTAGACCATAGGAGCATATGGGCTTTAGTATAGTTTTATATAACAATAATTTATGATTTAGTGAGTTTCTGAAAAGAAACGTTGCATTTTTAGAAATTTAATATCAAGTTATTTTCGTTTGGATTGGATATGTTTCCTCAATGTGAACATTTGATCAAGATGAAGAACAAAGTATTTTGTTTTCGTTGCAGAAGATATTTGCTCATTGTTTGTTGTTACAGGCGAACATACTTTACGTCTCATAGTAAATGTAACTTAAGCTGTACTGGTGGAATTAACTTTTGTTTGTCATTTGGTGTAGATTGATATGACTTTGTAGGTTCATAGAGTCGCTTAAAGGACTATTGTTGATGGCAATGACTACCACGTCGGCAGCAAAAAAAGACAATATTCATTTTAGGTATATCGGCTGTATAAATGAGGAAAAGCAGTGGGGTCAATATATTACCTTGGGAGACTTTGGCTTTAATAGAGCAGAAGTTAGAATGTTGATCTGAATGAAAACAGAGAAATTTCTGTTAGATATACATAGGAGAAGGAATTAGTTGTGGGATGACGAGTTTTTATTTTGAAGATTAAATATTTGGGTATTGGTATCAAAGGCTTGGGAGATGCCAAGGAAGGCGGCGAGCAGAATTTTTTATGTTCAAGACTTCTAGAGATCACGTTGGCGATTCTGTGAACTTGTTGGGTTGTGGAATAGTTTTCTCAGAACTAAAATTGGGGAGTACTATCTAGAAGTCGCGGTCGATATATAATATTTTTAGTCTTTCAAAAATCTTATTTGTTATAGACAGCAGACTAATGGGTCTATAAGACAACGGTTCATTTCAGCACATTTCTAGGTAATATGATAACCTAATCATGTCGTTATATGTGGTTGTTAGGAAAACAGTCGCTTTCTTAGGCAGATGTTTAAGTATTTGTCCACTGATAAGGTTATATCCAAAGCGTGTGGACATTTTCAAATAAGTTGGAAACGTAGTTTTAAAGGTATTATTTTGTACGCCTCTGAGGGCTCCTTTTACATTTTGGCTTAGTCTATTGTAGATGTTGATCGGCAACGATTTGTGAACGTATCCAAATCCGTCTAGCTTGACGTGTATCGTCTGGTAGTTGTCGAATATGCAGTGGTAGATTCATGGTATGTGTTGTAGTTTGTTTTGTGGAGTCGATTTCTGGACTGCTTCTTGAACTACATAAGAATGGATTTAATTTTGCTACTTATTCTTTTTTTTATGTATTACACTATTAATGTTAATGTAGAACAATGTAAAATAAATATATAAATAGATTTTATTGTCTTGGCAGTATTGAAAGGTTCTGTTAGTGTCCTTGTTTTTTCCAGCTATAGTACTTGCAATATATAATTATTTTTAATGATTAGAATGTTTTAATAGTAAAAACTTTAAAAAACTTTTTACCATCGAGGTAAACTATGAAAAATGTTTTATATATGTTATTCTTACAATAAATTTGACATAATGTGTACTTAAAAACGTCGCTTATTTTTAGTCATGCTAAACCGTAAAATTAGTACAATGCTCTATCATATACATAAAGCATTTCATAAATTACGTCAGAATGTCCTTACAAAAACAATCCGGATATAAAGCCTGTCTTGGTGCAGGGCAGATAATATTCTGCAAAATCGTAAACTTTGCTGCAAAAGCATCATGCCAAGGTAATGGAGAATCATATGTACTTTACTGCATCTTGTCACCCTAAATTTTATTCCGACTTGACTGAGCGTCCGTTATAATTTAACATTTTGTCCGGGAGCGCGGCACGTTCGCTTTAGTGGAGTGTTTCGGTTTACTGTTTGTCGGACAAGGTGATAAACTTCCGTAATGTCCGAGTTAACTCTTCACTAAAAGGCATTATTCTGAACGGGGTTCAATAAGGAGCACAATTTAGCTCCGATCAGGGCTGCTCTTCCAGACGATAACTAGCGCCCGAGTACCGCTCTATTTCCCTTCCGTATTTATTTATCTTCTGCTAGGTTTCTGCCGCAACAGCACTTTCCAAATTCTTTCCTTTACACTGCGCCGGCCGTGCCCCGGCACCGGGGCTCGGCAAACGAACCGGAACCGACGTGACAATCAATAGAAGTTTTAGTAATCCATTTATTAACAATTACCGTTACATTGGTTTCACATATAATTTATGTTATTATTTAATTGATGAACACTAAATTGAGAATGAGGAGTCTGCCACGATGTAAATTAATTGAAGTGCACGAAAGATGTGGAATACCATACAACAAAACTCTTCATTCGTAAAACAACGGGTCATAAATTTGGCAGGCTTCTCATTTTTGTTGTATAAAAATATTATTGTTGTATATGGTATTCGATGTGAATTACCTACTTGGTTTTATAGCTACAGAATGATGACAATTTTATATGAAGTTTGATTGTTTCGATTTTAATATAACAACAAATAGATGAGCTGAAATAATAAAGAGCAGACGTTTTGATTACAGTCTGGAAAACACTTAAATGGAGCTGCGTTCCGTTGTTTTTGCTATATACACATATTACTATAATAACTACTAAAATGTGGTTAGCGATAAGTTCCAAATTACAGAAAAATAGCGAGCCTACTGAAATAAAAACGTTCCCATAAGTTATAGATATGACTCATGACCACCTTTCATAAATTATTTTGGATTTTTAAAATTTAACGATTATTTACTAGTAATTTGACTGTTTGCGTGTTTAGTTAAATTACTTTGCAAATTGCCAGTTCTCCTAAATAAAATAAAGAAAACCTATTTATCTTATGACTGCATGTTGCCTTTTTTAATTAACGGCTACTTACATAATCGTTAATTAAATATCTAAAAGCTGCTATGAATCTCAAGGTAAAATTAAAGTTTGCTTACGTAACATATAATGTAAAAAACGTATGACAACTAAAAACGTAAATTTATAAAACTGGTTCGATACTAAATTTTAAACATTTATTTTTATTAATCCATTGCTTATAGTTAGCATTTTAACCATGGCAAATATTTAGTAATTTAAATTGTTTAGTGCAGCCGTTTACTATATTCTACAACATAATTTCAGTTACATAATGACAACAATAAATAACAAGAAGTGAACTAGATTTTTTAAAGTTAGTTGTTCAATAGACTCGCTTTTCATTTATGGAATTCTAAAAGAACATTACCCTTCTGGGTTACCCCTAGCGACAAAACCTTTTCACTAAGTATAAAAAAATATGACTTTCATTTAAAGCTACGCAATTGAAAAGTGCTATTAAGCTGAATTTAACATAAAAAAAACAGTTTAGCTTATTATTGCCATTTTTGTTTACATTTACCTCTCCTGTAATTTACTTTTGTTTATAACGTTTAGAGTACATCTGGAGGGTATTTGACTTAGAAACTGAAAGGGAAAGTTGTCTGCTAATATTTACACTATGTGTTTTACTTCGATGTTGTGCCACATAAACAGACCTCTAAAAAGCTACGCTTTATCTAGTTAATTATTCGAACGGATGAGTCCATCAGAACATGTCGTTAGTATTAGGAGCACGGTAATTTAGATAGCCTTAAGGGTACAGCGTTTATAAGATAATGGATGATTTAAAACAATGTTAGGTACAAAAGCCAACTTACATTGGTGGAAATGTTTTCAGTCGAGTTGTAGACTTAATTCATTTAAAATATTTCTAATAAATGTTTTATTGAATGTGCTAAACAGATTACGTTTCTTTAAACAAAGTTTAAACACGTGAATTAAGTCTATCAACAAAATTAATTTACATCTACTTAATAAACTACATATAAACATCTCTTATCGTTATTTTCTGGAAAGTTTTCTCTTGTTTATGTATTATGTACTATAAAACACGCAAACGTTTTGTTTGGTTTATACGTGGTTGTAACACCTCTAACACCATACGATTATTAGGCATTTACACATTCGGAATACTGGTTTAAAGGGCGATCACATAAACTTTTAACAATATATCAAACTGATTAGTCCCGATTAAAATATATTACATCACATTTTTTACTAAGTTTCTAACCTTCGCACATGAGTGATCAACACGTCCTTTCAGCACCATCACGATGTAACTGTGTTAATATATTTCGCTACGGCTACTACGGCCAGTAAGTACACGAAATACCGAGTAGCAGGTTGAATCCCATTGCTTATACCTAAAGTAACAAGCGTTAGTTTGCTCTAACATCCCTGTGACTCACACTTAGTCTTAAATGTAAGACCTTAAGTCCTTACCTTCGCTGCTTTGTGTTGTAGGCACCATTATTAGGGCCAGAAGGGGAGCGTCCTCCTGTACCTCCAGCTCTTCGGTCCTTCTGTAGAGCGTGAACATAGTGGCCAGGCATCGCAGCTTAAGCTTTCCATTTTTGAAAATATCTGGTACCGCCTTTATGGCGATGACGGAATGTACAGTCTCCAGCTGCGGTACTGCCATGTTGTACTTCACTACAGTTTTTTGGATTTGAACTCCTAATTTCGAGTGTACCTGCAGCAATAAAAAGATCATGGACAACATATTTTTTAAATGCGTTTAGATTTTGATTTGAATTTACCCCCAATTCGCTGTTTTTATTTAATAAAAGCAATAGCATCAACCTAGGTAAATTCAAAAAATTCTTTTAAATAATTTCGACTTGAATACGTATTTGGTTATCAGGTTTAGACATCAAGAAATGATAAACACTATTAAAACCAGAATGCCCAAAGAATGATACCAAAGCATTTTAGTTTGATCAAATCTTATCATAAGATAATTAAAAAATACTTTTTTTAATGTTTGTTTGCCAGTTCAACAATAAATTACAATGTTATTCATGGTATTGTTATTAAGAGTAATGTAAATAATAACAGTAACATAATTCATAATTTATGGGAATAGGTAATTTTCTTACAAATTAGTTTGACAATTGGACCTGGCTAATCACTGTGAGCTTCAGATAAGTATAAATATTGTGGTAGCTTACGTTTTAGTTTGTAATGGATATTTTGTCTGCCTATATTGTAATGAACAACGCCATCGCATTCATGTATGATTTTGAAAAATATTTTGGCACTTGAATTGATGTAACTTTGCACTGTAGGTGTGTCTAGTTCATAGCGTAGCTGCTCATTGCGGATGTACCACGGAGCGTTCACTGCAATGCCAAGAATTTTTGTTTTGGAATTATTGCACTTTTTCTATGTTGGATTTCGCGGTGTTACTCCAAATTGGTAATGCATAAAGCACTAATAGCCTTATTAATGATTTGTACATCATGATGGTACATTTAGACTTAATCGACGATTTCTTGTTAATGAGGGAATACATTTGCGCCAGTCTCGCATAACCTTGGTTTATTTTGAGATTTACATGAAGTCTCCAAGTAAGTCGTGTATCTACTATTACTCCCAAATACTTAACGGTAGCATCAGTTGGAATCCAAGAAATGATGTTATTTATTGCTTTGTTAGGAGGGTTTCTGAGTCTTCTTAGGGAGAATATTTTTGATTGACATTTGGTGGGATTGATTTGGATGTTCCATCTGTTATACCATAAGCATACTATGTATTGCAGTTTTCAGTTTCTCTATGGTTTGGGTGAGGTCGGTGTGTTGTGCCAGGATTGCAGTATCATCCGCGAAGGTTGCTAAGCTTGCCTTTGTGGTAGGAATGTCTGATGTGAAAATATTGAATAACAGCGGTCCCAACACACTTCCCTGCAGTATTTCTGCTTGTATGGACTTTGTTTCTGAAATTATGAAGTTTATGCGTACAGCAAAAGTTCGGTTTTCGAGGAAAGAGAAGAATATTGCTTTTAGGTAGTTGGCTAGTCCGTTCTTGAGTATTTTGCTTTTTAAGCCTTCTAGCCAGACCTTATCGAAAGCCTGGGCTACGTCGAGAAATATCGCTACAGTATAGGTTTTGTTTTAGAATTCTTTTTTTTCGTTTTGGATATGCGTTGTAGTTGATGTTACGTTGAATATGTTTACCTGAAGCTAAACTGGAATGGTGGTAGTATGTTAAGTGGCGTTATTTCTTTCATGGAATGGTAATGGATGATCTTCTCTAGAACCTTTGAGAGTGAAGTCAGCAAGCTTATTGGCCTATAGCTGTAAATTACTTCTTTTGTCTTTACCCGGCTTGGGAAATGCCATTATATGAGCATGCTTCCATGCTTTTGAGAAATATCCTTGTCGGAAACATGCGTTGTAAATTGTTGCAAGATAGGCTAAGGATTTATTGGTGAGCTAAGTTAGAACTAAGTTAGTTATGAAATCATGTCCAGGGATTTTTCTTTTGAAAGAAAGTTATCACTGGCAGATTAGTTTCAATATAGTTAATTATGTATGCTGTATGGTTTGAAGCGCAAGTAATTATTGGAGCGAATACTTTTTTATAATGAGCTGCGAAGGTTACTGATTTTTCTTCGTCGGTAGCTAGTGTTGTATTTTATGCAATTAAAGTTAGAATTTCCTCGCGTTGTTTTAGTATGCGCTTGGTAGCTCTTCACATTCCAATGTCGACTGGTTAAAGATCTTCAATATATTTTTGATGTGTTGATTTTCAGCTCATCCAATTCGCGGTTTAGACTATGCGTTAGCTTATTGAGTAGACTTGACTCTTTCTTTTAATTAGTTCTGTAATTTCAATTGGTAGATATTCGTGGTTGTGTTTTATTAGTTTTGGATGCTAGTGTTGCCTCGTGCACGCTATTGGTTATTGTGTTGTTAATATGAATATTGCGTTGTCTTTGTCTTCATTATTGCTTAGGCTGATTGGGCATTTCAGCTGGTCATCAAGGTTGGTGAAATATTTCCAGTTTACTACCCTATTTATAAGTCTTCGTATTGGTTGTGCCACCAGTTGGGTGCTGATAAACAAGATTATTACTGGTAAGTGGTCAGAGTCAAGCTCTTCTATTATATTATAGAATATTAGTTTGTCAAAATTTTTCTGTAAAATAATGTCTAGTTTGACGGGCAGGTGATTGCTGTATGGATAGTGTATTTCTCAGGGGCTGTTATTTGGAAGGAATATTTTGTAGCGCAATTTTCCATTTTGATTCCCTCGGGATTATTTGCTCTACATCCCTATAATTGATTTTTGAAGTTAAAGTCTCCAATGATTAGGAGTGGTTCAGTTGTATTGAATGTAGCTTTTAAGTCTTCCTCCACTAGCTTCTTGTTTGGTTGCCTATATCTGCTTATAACTGTGAGGTTTTGATCGTTTAGTTTTATTTTGATTCAAATTGTTTCTAGACATTGGTAACCATGTCTGCCATAGAACTGTGGATCATTTTCTTTTTAATGAATACAGCTACCCTTCTTGCTGCTGTTCTGACGTTTCTGTCTTTCCTATGCACTTGGTATCCAGAAATTTTGAACGTGTTTACTTCAGACAGGTGGGTTTTAGTGATACATGCAATATCTATGTTATGTCTGACAAGAAATGCTATGAGGATTGATCTTTGGGTTAGTATACCGTTAGCATTCCAATTAAGGATTGTTAGCTTTTCTATGACTTTCTGGGGTTTAGAGTCCAATGAGGAGCAAGTGAAGGACAGTATTAGTGATGAAATTTTTAATTAGAGGAAGGTAAGAAGAATTTTGGCTATGTTATTTGTGCCAGGTGAGATTGTCGAATTGGCTGATTGATTTGCGTTGTTAGAGTTGGAATTAGTTGTAAGATTTCGTGCTTGGTCAGTATATGATCGGCTAAGGTTGACAAAATAATTTCTATTGTGTTCTGTACCGGATTGGTTGTTAGTGTTATTGTTTTTCATTATCTCAACGTGATGGGTACAACCGCGATAACTTGCAGGGTTCTTCTTTTGGTTTTTTATTGCATTGATGATGTTGATGGTCTCCACCACATTTCACGCATTGTTGGTCTAGCGTACAATAATATTTGGTGTAACCATAACCTTGGCAGCGGTGAAATTGAGGGGTGGTAGATGGCTTTCTTCTCAGTTCAACAGTAACAATTGACTGATGAATACTTTTTAGTGAGTATATTTTTTTGGAATTTTCATTATCATTTAGGTTCACTGCACAAACTGGTAGCGGCTGCTTGTTTTTAGTTAGAAGACGTGTAACTGTAATAACTGGTACATAGTTTTTGCTAAGTTCAGAAAAGATTTCTCGTTCTGTTAGAGATAGCAGTACATTTTTAATCACAACGTTAAGAGTTTTGTCGTTTGGGTTTTGGAATGTGTGATATTTAATTTCGTCATCTTTAAAGTGTTTTGTTAAGGTTCTGTAGTTATCCTCTTTAGTTAAATTTATTCTTCATGTGCTTGTGTTATAGAAGGTTGTGAATTCGCCTCTAGGTTAGCTAGCAAGTTGTATTTGTTGTGTTGGAATATTTGGTGTCCACGAGTAGCGTTTTTGCACTTCGTTTATTGGAGGTATTAATGACTCAAATTTACGATTATTTTGCGCTTGAACTTCCATTGGGCTTTAGTTGTTTAGATTTTAGGTTATTTTGTTATGATTAAAAAAAATAACATACGTTTTGTGTTGCTTTAAAGTTGCTATTTTAAGTTTTTTTTTCGTTGAATAATTGTACTTTAATCTTTCACACATTTAAAGAGCGTTTTAATTCTTTGAAAGTAAAATGGCAACTTCTAAAAAATACTAAAACAAAATGTCAAACTAATTAAAGTTACTTATTTGTAGTTTACAAAATCAGAAAAATCAAAATTAACATAAATAATCGGAAACCTATTATGACCCAGAAAGTATATTAGTTTTTTTTAATATAAAGGCAATTAGAAAATAAACTTTCGCTTACAAACGCGCGAAAAATAGACGGGTTGTACACAGTAGTACAGTAGGTAGTGCAAAATGGAAGTAGAAAGTTGTGTTGCAGTTTATTCGTCCGCTAGGTCCACTAAAAATAAATGCTGCCATAAAAATCCCAAAAATTTAAATTTGTGCAGTAAATTTTTTTATTGCGACAAAATTTCGGCAACTACGATTCATCGCAAACCGTGTAATTTTATAGACTAAACGTAATTAATAAAGGTGTCGTATGTCAATTGTGCGGTATGTTTAAAACTTAACTCGCTAACGTACACGATGGGGCAAGAAGTAGTCGTCCATTTGTAGTCAGCGTTGAATTTGTGTAGAAAATTTACAAAAAGATCCGTAAAGTCCATCGGTTCATGATATATGAACTTTTCGTACACTTCCCCAAGTCTTTGAAACTGTTCTGTACAAGGTAATAACAGGAAATTTTAAATAACGCAAGTTTTGTGCCGATTAGGTACTTCTAAAGAGCGCAAAATGAGTTCGTCTTTGGAGTTTCCCACTTGTTATACCGAGGGAGGAGAACAATTTCTAAACAGAACTATGGCTGCCATATAAGATGCTGGCTTTATTTACAAGTAGAATAGTTTTTGTAGAAAAAATTCAAATCTTGTGAGGGGTGCCTTGATAATAAAGGTTCTCTATATACTCTTGGGTATCATTCATAAAGGTTTCCTTCCAAATTGCCCTTGTACATGGAAATCCAAATTAGATAATAATAATGCCTGAAGAATTTAAGAATGGTTTAAGGACAAATGAGTCCGTAGTTTTACACGTTGTTTCTATCGCATACCCTAGCTAAAAATAGGAAAAACAAAATTTTCCCTTATTTATATAAAAATTAACCTGTTCTTAAAGAATAATTAAACAATACTGTACTAGTACGTAAGGAAAGGTAATATATACTTATTAAACCAATAAAAAAATATAGGATACCATTAGCATCAGTCTGTTTTTTGACATAAACCTTTATATGCTTGCAACACATAAATTACCAGAGTGAAAAATTTGTAAGCAGCTCTTGTTAAAAGCAAACTTTTAGGAAGTTTAATATGAGCTGTAGAAAATTAGAATAATCCATACCAATGAGTTACCATCTGTGAGAAAATCCATTCAATTATTATATATAATTGTAATGTGTAAGATATTATTGACAAAACGCAGATGTAAATTTTTCTAATACAGCTTTATCGATAATCTTGTTTTGACCTTAAATTTTATCGATTCTTGTTGTGTTTTGCAGATACTTTAGAGTAATAATAGATCATTTTTGTTTAAAATATTTAATACGTTTTTTTAAACATTATTGTTTTCTGTTTTTGAGAAAAAAGATAACTTTAGATGGAAAATAGTATAGGCGTTTTAGAATCCAAAATGTAAGAGTCCGTCCTGCATTTCTACTTCTTATGATTCGTCTGATTTGTGTACATTTAGCTGACGATCTAACAAAAATGCAATTTTTTATTTCTTAACCCCAAGGGTGCTATTCTTAGTAACATTCGACATTCTTATAGAAAATGCGATACGGTTACGGAAAGTCTCAGTTCCGCAGCTGTACAACCGTCCTCTTAATTAAAAGAATTCTATAATGCCATATTTCTATAAAAATACTGGCTATTTTTTTATAGCATTACACATTGCAAATGGATAAAATTAAATCAATACCGGTAATAAAATCAGTAGAGTTAACTGGTGGATGTTGAGAAAAGTGCATAAAAAGTTTAACTCTTTAAGGTGACTTTTTTTATAATTTGATAGTTATTATCACAAATTTACATATTGTGACAAACAATTTAATATTACTCACATACTAATGTCAAACATAATTGTTAAATTATTCAATTTCAATTATAATCCACCATGCACGTATGTAAACGATGTTTAAAAGGTTCATTGGCAATATTAGACAAATTTGATGGCGAAACCTGCAACTTTAGTTCCACATAAGGTTATTTTAGTAGCTTTACAAGACTTGCAAGAAATTTTATACGATAAAAAATATTTAGAAACAGAAGTCAAATTAAGGACACTGCTGAGGTAAATTAATATTTCAAGTAAAGTTGTTGCCGAGAGAAGGTTATACAAAAATCAAAAATAAAAACACAGATTATATCTGTTTTTAAATTATCTTCAATTCTTAAAATATTCATGTATATATATGCCGTAAGCCCATTGCGAGCGCAGAACATTTTTATTGAAATTCATTTAACAAAGACAATTCAGGATTCTACAATTCAAAGACTCCATAAAAAGTGTTATTGCTAACAA
The DNA here is from genome assembly GCA_036346155.1 of Sinelater perroti. Classification (NCBI taxonomy): domain Eukaryota; kingdom Metazoa; phylum Arthropoda; class Insecta; order Coleoptera; family Elateridae; genus Sinelater; species Sinelater perroti. Next base: position 5,688,539 of record JARFIY010000276.1, read on the forward strand.
TCTGAAAAACGTAGTGCTCGCTCGAGAAAAAACCCACTCACACATCTCTCAAACCGCATATATTTAATGCGTAGACAATTTGATCTTAAAATATCATGAAGTGCAACCTTACATATTAATTTGTGAGGTCATATATGTCAAGAGAGCTTCAAGTGTTTGCAACTTATAACATACACTAGATAGATGTCGATAAACAGCATTTTGCGTGTAACTTTCAAAAAAGAAGTTGATTGTAAAGCAATAGTAGATTACTAAACTATTTTAAATATTATAATTTTAAATAACTAATACATATGAATCATTTATTAAATCCATGTATCTTCTTATAGTAATACATACTAATATTTGTCTACAAATTTACTGGTAATGACTGGTTTAATGACTATTGATAATGGTTGCAATAGCTCATAGTTGAAACAAAGCAGATTATATTGATACCGTAGGACATTATGCAAAGCTTAAAGTTAATTAAGGTTTCCTTAACAATGCGGTTTATATCTGGAAGAAGCTCTGACGTGTGTTTCAAAAATTAGCAAATCATGCAGTAGATGCAAGTTATTTCTAGGTGCAAACCCCGGGTAAGCAAATATTTATTTGGGAGTCGCTTCGAATGCTCGCGGCGCGACACAGTAAGAGAATGCAAATCACTGCGAGATTTGCATGAACTGCAGGCAAGAAGACGTTGAAATGGACACTGACGAATTGGGTTGAAAGGAGCAACGTCGGTCGCTGTTTTATTTTCTTGAAGATCTGCTAGAGGAGCAGAGGTAGCTATTTGAGTTAGAAAAGATAACTGGCGGTGAATGAAATGAAAAACGCGACTATGATCGTAATAATAAGCTTTTAAGAAAATAACGAAAAAATTGGAGGACTGCAATAAATTGTTGAATCTTTGTTTCATATTAATAGAAAACATTTATTTAAACAACATGAAAGTTTTTTTTAATAGAAAGAGATTAACACAGTAAATAAAATTATAAATTATATATTTCCTCTATGGAAATAGTCAGTAAGGGTGCCGAGGATACTTGCACTATTTCCATGGTGAGTGACCAACAAATGTCGTTGGTATAAATAATGTTTAAAACGAGGATCTCCGGATTCCTGGCTGAGTTTAGAGCCTATAATATCGATAAACAGTTCAGTTTTTCTGGCCCAAGGTCTGAACGTTTCAAAAGCCAGTTTCAGAAAAAGATAACCTGAAGTTTTTATTTGTATTATTGTGCTTTCGCAACAAGCTAGCTCAACTGCAGATCCTGCTGCTTTGGATTTTTTAGAAAGATAACTATCTGCGATTGTTTGGCGACGCGGTGGCTCAGATGCTTCAACCAGTTGGCTCTGCCCTCTAGAAGGCGCGCGCGAGTTCAAGTTTCTCTCAACCCATGGGTGTGTGCGAATGTCCTAGAATAAGTGCACGTTAGTGGGCACAATACGCCCTTGAGGCTGCAGTACCCATAAGTGCGCCCCCCATCCAAAAAAAATCTGCGATTGTGTCTATACAGATCACATCCCCAACTAGTTTTTGACTTTTATTCCAAGCGACGAGAATATTCCGATCGCTTTCTATATTCTCCGCTAAGGCCCGTCGATTCAAGGAATGAAGCAAGATGAATGGAAGTTAAAGTTCTATGAATTATCCGATTCAGCTCTTGATAACGTGAATGTCGTCCTTTGCTCTGCGGGCAGCTAAGTCCGTGTCTTTCATTTTCACCCACTGGAGCACCACAGAGGCATTGATGTTTCTTATAAATTTCACAACCTAAACGAAGTGCTATACATGTACGCATGGTCTGGCCATCAAGTAGAGTACCGATGCTAAAAGATGGTATTGCTTGTAGCCAGACAATAGACTCTAGAAAGTGTTCGGGCAAGGTCAACAGAAGGTAATCTTTTAGATTCTATTTCGGTTAAGATAATTATTTGAATAGCCTCCTGTGCCTTTTAGGTATGTAGATTAACGGGTAAAATGTTGGCATTAGTAGTTGACAGCTTTATTCATATGGGATATTTCATCCTCATTGTTTGTTTTGGAAAGTAGTAGTGAAACAATGTGCCGATGCCAGGAAAGCAGACGATGAGGTATTACAAATTCTTCTTATTTCAAGCCCACCCAAACAAATTGGTAAAACCAACTGCTCCCACTGTTGATTGTTTACCTCGATATTTAAAATAGTTTCTAGGCTATCTTGCAAGCATCTATCAATGTGCTCAGTTAATAAAGAATATTCCCAAAACGCACCTGTTTGTAGCATATAAATCATTTTTAGCATCTATAAACAGTTCATCAGAAGGTAAATTGCAACGTGAGAGTTTACATCCAAGAGTCTTAAAATGAATAGTTTTAATTAATCCAATACTATACATTCGTATTCTTTAAAAATAGGAAAACTAAGAATTTCTAGTTTGCTGGAAAAATGTCGGAATCTTGAATAACCTGCTTATATTCAACGTTTGAACAGAAGTACAGCTCACATTTATTTGTATTCATTTGTAGTCCATTGTCAGCAGCGGATTGTACTCGATTTTTGAGTCTTCTAGAACTATGTTTGATTTGTTTGCTAGGATGGAATCATCCAAGTACCACATATTTAACTCGGAAATCACAGATTCTACAATTAAGTGAATTGTGACGCTAAAAGCAACTGGTCCATATCTTACTTCAGAAGAGGTTATATTTTCTCCGAACACTAAAGATGACCTAGAGCGGTAGCATTAATTAAGAAACGGGCATAGTTTTGGAAAATGTCGATGGATTTTGTTCAGTATTACTACTCTGTCTACAGAGTTAAAGACATTAGCAAAATTAATTTTTAGGAGAATTTCCCTCTAGTTCTTTAAATTTGTTAAGTAAAACCTGACTACATGTACTGCACTTTCACATCCAATCTCGGTAGCTACTTCTAATTGATGCGAATTCAAGAAATTCCGTGCTTGCTCTCGAATGCTATTACAAGCTACTTTAGCTGTGAGACGTCTCAAACCATTTTCCACGGCTATTGATCTTATGCCTCCATCTTTTTTTATCAAAGCACATAGCGAAGCACCAAAGAGAAGTGAAGTTATGTTGCTGTTTTACTTTCCTGCAAGCAAAAAGTTACCTAGTTCAGTTATTGTAATAATAAGCTTCTCCAGTAGATGTTGATGACATGTCTTTTAAATGTAAAGCTCTCATTTCATGAATTCCTAGAGCAGATCTACATGGAATAAGAATTTAATGCCTTGAAAATTGATTTTTCACTAATTAGAATAAGAAAATTATCCTCAGTATCTTCGGGAAGTGATTGAGATATATCAGAAGCGCCCGAGTATTTCTCTTTCAATTTTTGAAGAGTCGTATTGTCAAAGAAAGCAAGTATGTCATTGGAGCTTAAAATTCTGATTGCTCCTTTGATGTCAAAATCGTTAACTTATTTTCTAATGTTAAGGAAGTTTCGAACGTGCTGCTGTGTTGTAATTCTCCGTGTTTTTTTGTAAAGATGTTTCTGCAATGTTTTTTTCTTGAATGTTCGAGAAGGTGAAAATGGGCGCGGCAACCTTACTTTCATATTTGATGCAGTTCCAGATGTTTCTGACTGCTGCTGTGGCGTTATTGCAGTTGACGGTGGACACAGATTTTATTTTACAAACTATTCAATTTTGATTGGATTTCAAACTGACAGATTTGTAATTTGATATTATTAATATATTTTGTTAAACATGATTTGCTCACCGAAAGTGCATTGTAAGTTTTAGCTTTAAATTTGTTATTTATCTTTAAGTAATATTTGTCTTATCTCCCTAACTTTCTAAATTTATAATTCTATCTCCTACTACACGCTTCAACCGATTTCCTTGAAACTTGCACACCACATTCACAACTGTATTTGCTAATTCGGCGCAAAAAAAACAGGCTACCATTTGCTTGAAAGTACTTCGAGCATAAACGACTTTTGTTGGGTTTGGTTCATTTTGGAAGACCCATACAGTCGATATTCAGATATCTTGTAGAACACGTAAAATTAGAACAACTTTATTCGTTGAATTAGTATCAATTACAATAATCCTGCATAGGTTATTTGATGTAAAGATCTTGCTAGTATCTTGAAGCCTATGCAGGAGAAAAGCCAAAACAATTTTTGAAAAATCTATTAGCATCATCCACCTTCATATTGAAACCTCCTGCGATTTTTCCTCTAAGTTAAGCATAACTTAAGATCTCCGCAAAATGCTACTGATGCATACATTAATAAAAATTAAATAAATTACCAAACACAATCAGCGCGTACCATTTTAAAGGTGGTTTCACATTTATCAAATGTACAATTATGTAGATTATAATGGACACTATTTTGAACAGATTCAATCAAAAATGCGACCTTACCAAATTTATCTTTTATAAATATCAAAACTCACATACACCCTGATATTAAAATACATCACTTCATGCTTGGTGTAACATTAAAATCCATAGAGGTAGAAAAAAAATCATAATAATTGCAAGAGAGGTATGTGTTGAACATTATAACAAAATAAAAATTAAAATGATAGACGAGATAGTAGACAATTATTTTTACTACTAAACTATTAGACACCAATATTGTAAATAAGTAATTGGAATATACTCGTATAATGAATAAAAACAGAAAATAATTTTTTATTATTTAGGTAGTATAGATTTGACGTATGCAGTCATTAAATCTAAATATGCAAATATTTAATTTGAAATAAACAGGTTTAATTTATATTGTATACAATATTATTTGTAAATAGGGAATATGAGTACTTTCATAAATAGTAGATTTTTGATCATCTGTGTTTGTTAAAGTGGAAATTGCAAAAATCTGTGAACGTTGAACAGCAAATAAATAGAGGTTGGCTGCGCAGTATGGCGTGAAGTCTTAATTAGGCTATTAAACTTTGCACAAGCTATACGTTGTCGGATTAGTTATGGACACTCGAATAAATTTACTTCATTTCAGTTGCTCCTTATGTTTAACTAGAATTTTCCTGCAGGCTTCGTCGACGAAGTCTGATCTAGACGCCAGGCAGTCGTGTAAAACATTCCACATGTTTTGTGTACATTTAACACTACAAACAATAAAAACATTGGGAGGAATTTCCCTTGTAATCAAAATATTTAAATAATTCAAAAACAATTAAAGTTAGAAGGCTGATTTTTGCGCCGAATTAGCAAATATAGTTGTGAGTGTGGTGTGCAAGTTTCAAGGAAATCGGTTGAAGCGTCTAGGAGGAGATAGAATTATAAGTTTAGAAAGAAAGAAAGAAAGAAAGTTAGGGAAATAAGACAATTATATTATAAGACTAGACATTGCTCTTGTTTTTTTAGCAACTACTTAATAGTTTCTTTTATTTGTATCACAGCACTTAGCATGATGAACGTCTGAATGTATTGTATTTTTTTAATTATTCTTCTGGATATACCTTTGAGCTAATTAATTTTACGGACACTGTTAACAAATTAAAACTTTAAAGATTTTTTCAGAATAAATTCATTATTTATTTGAGCTCTTCTATTTAATTTTTAATAAGCATTTCGTACTCAATGGCGAGCGATGGATTGTTGATTACATTTGTTGCACTTGTAAATGTAACAGGTTTGTCGAGCAGAATTTTGAATATCATCACCTATCGGCACTTGACGCTGATAAAGTCCAATGTATGTAGAATAAGTTTCTCATGCTCTTACGACTAAACAAAAACTGAAGCGTATGAATACAGGCCAACAATTGCTGAAGCTATATAATGTGATTTTAAAGACTTTTGAGAATTTTGAAAAGAAATTCCCGGTTATGGAATAGAAGTACATTAGATGTTATCTTATAATTAAGAAGACACGGTCGAGAGAAGGGTATGATGCTAATAGACTGGATATTCACTTTTAAAAGTATTATTATTGAGCAGTACTGCAAACCATTAAAGCAGTTCCGTCGAAGCAATTAGAAATGCGCTCCGTTGTTTTAATATAACCAAGCACTGCCACATGTTAGTTGCTACACAGTCATCATCATGTAAGTTCTTGGATATACCTCACTAAATTATGCTCAAAATACACCAAATCTTGTGACGAACCACTATTTTCTGTTTGGTGAAATGAAAAAGACAGTGGGTGGTAAGCAATTATCCTAAAACACAAATTGCAGCCGGCGCACAGCGGTCCACATAATCCTACTATATAGCGTTGCTGAAAAACACAGAAGGGCAAGTAACAAATCATTTATGTAATGCAGTTGTGGACAATGTAGATAATTGTGGTTTCTTTCGGTTAGGGAAGTGGTTACTTCGGATATTCACGACTTTGGTGGCTACGAGAAAACGCAACACCGGGTCGTATATTAGTATTTTACTGAACATTCGAGTTTAAAGGTCGTAATGACAGCGATAAGAAAAGCAAAGCAGTCGGCGTTATGTATCCGATCTAATACGAATCACATTAGATGCATTAGTGGCAAAAATACACAAACATTTTTTCTATTTAGTTTGATTGGCAATCAGAATATACGTACTATAAGTTAATATTATGACTTTATATTATTATATACATAGAAAATGAAATATACAATTATAATCGTATGGCATGATGACAACTGTATTGTAGGATAGAAGTCGATCATAATATTTGAGGTCGGTGTGGATCGTGTGATTTGACCCAAACCAGAGCCATCTTGTATGTTTGCTACACTGGATCTATTGACATTAGTCCGAATGGACTTGATGGTCGCCTTGTAGACGTAACCAACTTATTTTTTATTGTTAGTTTTGATTTTCATCCTATTAGCCAACTAAGTTACTGTACTTTTACATAGGTTTCTTTGTTTTTTTTGGCGATATGCCTTTTCCAAATTAATTAACTATCAAAAGTTAATCTAAGATATTTGACTTTTTCAACTTACGGTACATCTCCATTATCAATTTTTAAAGCTCCTTTTCGAAGAGTAAATGTTGCATAATGTAATTTTTGTCTATTAGCCTTTACACGTCATTTTAGAAGTCATCTTTGAAGAGAATGTAGGTAGTTTTGAACATAGCCAGTAGCTTCCGTTAGGATTTTATGTTTGCCAAGTATAACTTATTGTCTGCGAACCTATCTATGTAGGTGTTTCTGTCTGTTAGTAAATCTGCTATGTAAAGAGTGTATAATAAAAGGCCCAAGACATTGCCTTGCGGAACTCCTGCAGTTATTGGTTATAAACTGGATGCTGCGTTGTAATATTTAGTTTGTAATTGTCTATTAGATAGATAAGATGTGATCAAGTTAAAATATTCTTGTGGTAAGCCTTTTTAACTTTTGTTAACAGGCCTAGGTGCCAAACCTATCAAAAGTTTGGCTAACATGTAGCAGAACAGTTGTGCAATATTGTTATTTTCTCAAGCAACTGAGACACCAATGACAGAGGGCTGATAGGACGAGAGAAACCTATTTTATTGGAAAGTTTACCAGGTTTAGCAATAAGAATTAGTTATGCATATTTAAATTGTAGCCACCAGTAGGTAAAACTTTCTGTTAAAAAAAATTTGAAGAAATCCTTTTTAAAGTTGTTTTTCTTGTAACTACTCTTGTGACTCGAAGGTATCTTTGTTTCTTAACCATTGTAACATATCTTGTGTTCAATTATTTGAAAACGACCAAACTCTATGGAAGGCAGCGAAGAAACTCAAACAACCGATAGTAGCACTACCACCCATCAAAAAACCCGACAATAGCTGGACCAGAACTGATAAAGAGAAGGCAGATACATTCGGAGCATATCTAGCCGATGTATTTACGACCCCCCTCCCCCAAGGGAATCACGACAGCAACGAAATCGACTCCTTCCTGGACGCCCCCTGCCAGCTACATTTACCCATCGCACCATTTTATCCAGCTGAAGTCCGTCATGAGCTAATACAGACGAATAAACGAAAAGCTCCCGGATACGACCTCATAGTAGGAGAACTATTACACCACCTCCACACAAGGCAATAGTACTTATCACCACCATCTATAATAGCATACTACGCTTAACCTACTTTCCGATGCAATGGAAGTTTGCTCAAATTATAATGATTGCTAAGCCTGGAAAACCATCTCACCAATCCTCTTGCTATTGACCAATAAATCTCCTTCCTCTCCTATCCAAGACATTTGAAAGACTATTACTTAAATGAATCAAAGATACAGTTAACCTCGACCAAATCATACATTCCTATCAATTCGGATTCCCTGAGCACCACTAGACGATACATCAAGGTCACCGAATCGTCACTCAATTAATGGAATGCATTGAAACCAAAAAGATCTGTACGACTGCACTCCTAGACATAAAGCAGGCATTCGACAAGGTATGGCACCAGGGACTGTTGTACAAAATTAAACTCCACTTTCTAAGCCAGCTCTATTTGCTATTTAAATCATACCTTGCTGACCGGCTACTTCAAGTCAAAATCAACAAAACGGTCTCTGAGTACCACCACATTACATCAGGAGTCCCGCAAGGCAGTGTACTGGGGCCAGTCCTCTGCCTACTTTACACTTCCGACCTGCCAACCACAAACGACACAGTGATTCCCACATTCCCGGTTGACACGGCTATTCTAGTAGCTAATGAAACACCTCAAGTTGCAATCGATCACCTTGAGCACCATCTGGACCTACTACAGGACTGGACCAATCATTGGAGGGTATCAATTAATACTGAAAAATCCGCCCAAATAACTTTTACCCCTTCCCCTGAAAACCGAAGTAAAATATTTAGGGCTGTATCTCAACGCAAAACTCACTTGGAGCACCCATATTAAAGCCAAAAGAAAACAACTCGACCTAAAACTCGAGAAAATGTACTGGTTGCTGGGGCCGCGCTCTCAACTTTCCCTCACAAACAAACTCCTTCTATAAACGACCTTATTAAAACCCATATGGGCCTATGGGGTACAACTTTGGGGCTGCACAAAGGCCTCCCACACCAAAATATTACAGCGGTTTCAATCTAAAATTCTCGGCCTGATTACTAACGCGCCTTGGTATATTCGGAACGATACCCTCCACAGAGATCTGAACATCCTAAATGTTGCATATGAAATCCAGAGACTCGCCACCACCTACCACCACCAGCTCGTAAGGCACGAAAGCAACCTCATCGATCAGCTGTCCAACCCACCTGCAATTGTCCGCAGACTCCAGCGAAATTGACCGCAGGACCTCATCCACTAGCTTCCACAACCATAACATTAATTATTCGGGAGAATAGCACTAGCTATATCTCCCCACGTAACATGTAATATTCTATCATTTACTTATTACTCAATTAAAGAGTAGATTGTAAATAAGCAAGAGATAATAAAAAAAAATTATTTGAAAGGTAATCGTAAATACTAGTAATAACATTTAAAGTGGATATTGTAGTTTTTTTTAACTTCCTTATCTACTTCATCAGAATTTGGCAAAAAATATCTTTTAAAATAATTTACAAATGCTTTTTTGCTGTCAGATTGTAGCCATGAAGGTCCTTGGCCGCGTATGGGTGGGATATGAATTTATGATTTTTTGATGCTCTTAATAGCCTTCTAAATGGAATTATCGTTAATTGTTAGTGATTGAAAGTACGTTTGGAACGACTCATTGTCACATTATTATTTACTTAATTGAATCTCCTCTGATTTTCGGCACTGTGTGTGCCATTGTCCTTCTTTTTCCTTTTAAAATTTTTATAATTTTATTAAGAATACTGTAACTACAAATTTTAATATCTGTTGGTTGGAATATAGCAGTCTAACCCCCATTTTGTACCGTAGTTATGAAGTGATTTGTAGCATGTTCCAGGTTTTTTGTGAATTTTAGGTTTAAATTATTATAAAGATGTTGTTCAATGTAAATCTTAAAGGTATTTCAGTCAGTCTTTCTGTTACTGATTGAAGGGTTGAGTATTTTCTAGATAATACTTCTGTTATATGTGCTTATGATCGGGGATGAAAAAGCCTAAGAAATCTGTAACTTTATCTAGAGAGGATGGCCAATACGTAGGACTCTCATTTAATATGAAATTATAATTGTTATCTGTAATTACTTTTAAAAAATGCTCTGCATTTTGTTTTTGATAAACAGGATCTACAATGAGTATGCTTGGCATCTCCATCTTCTAAAAATAATTGGCCTAATGTATCAAAAATGGTTGCAATATTTGGTGACTCAGATTGCGTCTTGGAGAATAATAAATGGTCAAAAGTAATAATGGAGTTGTAAGCTTTTCAATCTGGATTGCTGTGACTTGTAAGAATTCTGTTTTGTATCCTGGTTGTTTAGAATGGGTAATGAAATTGCGAATAAATATTGCTGAACTATCGTACGCAGTACCATCAGGGTATTCTGTATGATAAACGGTAATAGAATATTTCTATATACGATCTATTAGTAAAATGACTCTCTCAAATGAATGTCTATATAATATATACATTTAGAAAATTTTCAATCGTAAGGTTTTTGGGGGTCTCATAAAGCTACTTGAAAAAAGTGAACCATTAGTGAATTAATTTAGTGATAACGATATTTAAAATATTTAAGATTATGATGTTATGTAGAACAAATGGGTTAGACGTTTTTAAATTTATCAAGGAATTATTAGAAGATCAAATCTTGGTTTGGGTTGAGTTGGTTTGAGTATTTGTGTGAGTAGGTTGGATTCGATAAATGCAGTTGGTTAAGGAGTTATTGGAAAGGTTGGTGATTTATTACTTGGCTAATATATTCTTTGTAGTTTTTGATATACTGAGCAGCCTTGTTTAGCCGGATGCGCTACTTTGCAAAGTGTGTATGTAGCTTTAGTGTCCCTGTTTTTAGTGGAAATCTGAGTATTGTCCGAGTGGGTCCAAAATTTATCTTTAAATTGTACTATTTCTGTGCTTTTCCCTAGGGGTTCAAAACTAATAGCTATATTTTTCAGAGATCCAACATTAAATATCTTCTTGTTAAGAAGTGATTCCTTTTTTTTTTAATAGAACTTGTACCTGCTCAACAATATACATTGTTATACAAGGTATTTCTAACAAATAATACTTAACAGAATGAAATAATATGAATGGAAATTAATATCCACTTGAAATAGAAAAAGTTCACATTCACTTCGGTTTGATTGTTGATTGGCACTTAGTTTTCACCATTATCACTTTCATGTATGTCTTGCGGTAGCTTGCGTTTTAGACGGGTATGGATATTTCTTTGACCTAGTTTGTAAGAGGTGGCACCGCTGCAGTTGGTAAGGTTCTTATGAAAAGTTTTGGTCAACTTCGCGATGTGTTCTTGAATTTTGGGTAGAGCTAGTTCATGGTGGAGCTGCTGATTTGTAATAAACCAGGGAGCGTTGACTGTCATTCGAAGAATTTTATTTTGTAGGACCTGGATTCGATTTAAATTGGTTTTGAGGTGTTAGTCCATACCACACATCCGTAAAGAACTAAAGGACGTATTAATGATTTATAGAGAAGAGTCATACAGTCGATTCTCATAGAAGAATTCCTATTGATGAGTGGATAAAGTTGGATTAGTCGTGTGTGTCCCTCGTTCAATTTTTTAGTATGTGGTATTTCCATGTAAGTCGAGTGTCGAGGTAGATACCAAGATATTTTGCGGGCTCATCATTAGCATTCCACTGGATGGGATGGTCGTTAATTAAAATAAGAGATGGATTTTGATTTTTCGAAGAGAGAATATTTTAGTGACACATTTAGAATAATTAATTGATAAATTCCACTGTTTGAACCATCTGCTTAGAATATTGGTGGCAACTTGAAGTTCAGCAATAGCTTGTTCTAAATGTTCATTCATAGTTAACACGACCGTGTCGTCCGCGAACATTGCAAGGTTTGTGCTGGGAACTGGAATATCGTACATGTAGATGTTGAATAGAATGGGACCCAGTATACTGCCTTGCGGGACCCCTGCGTGTATAGTTCTGGTAGCCGATAAGCTAGTGTGTATTTTGACCGCAAATGTGCGATCTTCAAGGAACGAAAATAATACAGACTTGATATACTCGGGTAATTGTAGATGTGTTATTTTGTATTTTAAGCATTCTGTCCAAACGCGGTCGAAAGCTTGTGCTATATCTAAAAACAGGGTGGTAACGTATTGTTTGCTTTCAAAACCTCGTTCAATGGTCTCGGTCATACGCTGAAAAGTTGGTGGCAGGTGGAGTGGCCTTCTTTAAATCCAAATTGAAAAGTGGGAAGAATACTCAGTTTTGTGATTTTCTCGTTGAGTCGGAGATAAATGATCTTCTCGAAGAGCTTCGAGGTTATTGTTAATAAACTGATTGGTCGATAGCTGGTGATTTCTTTCTTATTTTTGCCTGGTTTGGGAAACATTAGAATAATTGCATGTTTCCATACATTCGGAAAGTATCCTATTCTTAGGCAGGCATTAAAAGTACTTGCTAGGTATGCTAGCGCTTTTTTAGATAGCTTCTTCAGTATTATATTTGGTATTTTGTCGCATGCAGGTGATTTATTTATCGGGAGAGTTTTAATTATAGACGCAAGTTCCCTAGGTGACGTTGGTTTAAAGTTAGCTTCAGCAATTGGTTGATGTGTTTCTATATAATTTATCATTATATTTTTAAATACTGGGTCTGCGTGATTTGCAGAAGTGAATGTTTGGTCTAAATAGTTTGCGAAGGCTTCACATTTTTCTTCATCCGAGTTGTATATTTGTGTTCCTGAAGAGATTGGAGGTATCTCGTTTGGTTGGCGCAGAATGCGTTTGGTTGTGTTCCACAAGCCCGGGTCGCTTGGTTCAAGGTTGCTGATATGTCTTTGATATGTCTCGATTCAGTAGGTGTCAAGTTCCTTTTTAATACGATGTGATAGATTGTTCACCATGTTTTTGGTTGAGGGACTCCTTGTTCTCTGCCACTCTCTTCGCAGAGTGCTTTTTTGTTTAATTAGGCTCACTATATGTTTGGGTGAATAGTGATCGATATTTACTTTGTGTTTATGGGTAGCTATGGTCACCGCGTTTACACTGCCGGAGATGGTTTCGGTTATGTGTGTGATCGTTTCATCGATTTGGTTAGAGAATTGAAGATCGTTGGGATACTTAAGCTGTTGATCGAGTGTAGCACTAAAGATGTCCCAGTTTACTGGACCATTTATTAATCTCGGCTCTGGAATGTGTTTAGCAGGCGATAGTATAAACGAGATTATAACGGGTATGTGGTCTGAATCGAGTTCGGGGAGCGCTTCTTGAAAGATTTGTTTGTTGAAGTTTTTGTGGGTGACGATGTCCAATATGTCTGGTTCTTGGTCGCTTCTATATGGGTAGTATGTAGGTCTATCTGGGGCTTCTATTTGGAAAGCGTGTGTAGATGCTAAGTCTCCTATAAGGAATGTGGGTTCACTGGTATTGAACATGATGGAGATGTCTTTTTCAAGAAGTTGTTTCTTAGGTTGTTTATAAACACATACTACGGTTATATTAGTACCATTGTTAAGTTTGATTTTGGCTCCGATAGTCTCGAGGTTAGTGGTATTAATTTTTTTGGCATTCATGATGAATTATATTGCGTTTTATGATTATGGCTACTCCGCCAGATGCAAATGTAGCCTCTCTGTCAGCTCGGTAGATCAGATATCCAGAAATTTTGAGTTTGTCTAAATTAGTTAGATGAGTTTCTGAAACGCACGCTATGTCAATGGAATGTCTCATAAGGAATGACTTAAATAAGGTTATTTGTTTTGTAATGCCATTGGCATTCCAGTTAAGGAGTTTTAATTGAGAGAGAGTTTTAGTTTTGTTGTCCATTGAAAAGGGAATGAAGGAGATTTGATAATATGAATTGTTTGATTTGTTCTATGTAGGGCTGGATGAGATTTAGGAGGGTTGATAGAATAGTGTTGATTATGGGGGAAGTTTCGGGTGATGCAGAATTATTTTTTGATAACCAGGATGGGTTAGGTAAGGATGTGTTGTTTGTATTGTTTGAAAGGGAGGAAAGTTTCTCATATTGTTAGCAGGTGCTGGCTTGTTATCTAGTTTTCTTGTTGTAGGAGTTGCGTTCTGAGGTCGTTTGCCTTGGTGATTTATTGATTCATGGAAGTATTTGCATCCCCTGAAATTAGCGGGTGGTTTTCTCGCAATTAATGCATATTGGGGTATCACTTCGAGGTTTATCACAGTTAGTGTACAAGTGATTTCCTTGACATCGTACACATCGTGGTTCTAATCTACAGTAGTTTTTGGTGTGCCCTATGCGTTGACATCTGTGACACTGGGGTGTTTTACGATTAATTGTTCGTGGCTCTACAGTTACTACGGTGTGATATAGATTTTTGACGTTGAAAATTTCGTTTGCCTTTGCATTTGCGGTGAGGAGTACTGCACAAACGGGCATCGGCATTTTATCTTTATTTAAAAGCCTTGTAATTCGTGTTATAGGGAGGTTGAGAGGCGCTAGCTCAGCATGAATGTCTTCTTCGGTTAGCGAAGGAGGAACATTCTTTATAACTACCGATAGGGGTTTGTTGTTGGGATTTTGGTAAGTATGAAATTCGATCTTATTTGTTAAGTAATGTTTCGCTAATTTTCTATAATCGCTGTCGCTTGATAATGTGATTTTCAGTGATGATGAATTGAGAGCCGTCGAAAACTCACCCTCGATAATAGTTTTGATATCATTTACAACTTCTTTATGGTTGACTGGGCCGTGAAGAAAGATAGGTGGTATTTTAATTTGAGGTGATACATTGTCCTCTGCTTCTTTTGAGGCAGACGGCTCGAGATGTTCGGGTAAGTAATATTTATTTCTTTCGAGTAATGATTCAGGATTCCATTGGTATTTCTTTTGTAAATCGGTGAGAGGCGGAGAAAGGTGATCGGAATTTCTTTTGTGAACAGACATGATAGCACACTCAATTCACCCCCGTAGGGGGTGATAGTTAAAAGCTGACGAATTTACTGCTAAATATAAATAAAGTTTGTCACCAGAAATAAATAAACGATTGCTGGTAATCGCAGGCACCAAATGTTGATAATTCGTACTCGCACTTTCGGGTCACGGAGTGAACGCTCGCACGTCCTTGCGGTTCGAAAGTAAAGCGCGAACTCGAAAGTGATTCCTGTGATCGTTCGATTTTTATATTTATAAAGTTGCGTACTATGTGTCTCAAGTGTTTGAGGGTTGCTTTGTTTTCCATATAAAATTTTTTTTCACACGTAAAAGTTAAAAAAAACTGTTTTTTGCACCTTTTTGCCATTTTTTTCACATTGATGCCACAACTTTTCGCATTCCAAAAGATATACGTTCGATTCGTACGATTTTTCTCATAATTATCGCCTAGAGAAAGTGCAGCATCTAATTTAAAAAAAAATCCACGCCGCCTAGGCTATAAGCAATTGGTCGCGCTCTTCGCGATTCGGTAATTGCTGACATAATAGTAACCGGGCAGGTAAAAATGATTGCTGCTGATACTGAGAGCATGATGGTGGTTGGCACTGCGGAATTTGGTATTGCAGGCCGCCCGGATGTTGAAGCAATGTTTGATTTGGTAATGTAGAATTTGGTAGCATAGAGCCTGGAAACCTGGCTTTGAAAATATTCATTTGAGCATTAGCCATGTATTGCTATCAGCTGGCAGTCTACTTGACTAAATTATTAATTCGCTACTCACAGAATAGATTGCAATCAACGAAAGGTGCCCTTGACCTTAAATTCAACACGATAGCTTATCACTCAAATAATTTGCGTCTTTATGTTTCGAAAGTCATACGAAGACTATAAATAGATGTAAATCAACTCAAACTTCGAGTTCCTTAATTAAACATGAATGTCATTACAATACTTATTCTTGCTAGCTTGGCGGCGAATGTGTCGCTGCAAAAGCAGGTGAGTATTAGGTACATTTTTACATGTGGCTGCTTTAATAATTTTAAGTTGGTTTAAATTTGCTTTTTGTGCGTCGGTTATTAGAAAAAAATACAATAATCGTTCTTAATATGCTCTCTTAGACAGCTGCGTAGCACATAAGGCATAGTAATGTTAATTTCTTTTAGACGTTTGAATCCGTCCTTGCCCAGTACAAGGCTTTTTTAGAAGATACGCGTGAAACTTGCATAGCAGAATCGGGCGTCGAACCGAAACTTGTTGAAGAAATGTTAGACCATGCGATATTTACGCACAATAGAGATTTGATGTGCTTCATTGCTTGCGTATGGACAAATAAGCACATTGTAGAAAATGATGACATTTCAACATTAAATATGCGAAATATTATTATCGTCTCAGACCCAGTTGGCGCTGATGAGGTATATCAGAAATGTAAGGATGTTCGAGGAGAGGACTTATGCGAGAGTTCGTTTTTAATTAGCAAGTGCATTTATGAAATGACAAAGAAAGTTTTGGAAGACTAATTAAAATTTGAACTTTCTAATTTTTTTTTATTTGTGGTAATTAGGGAAAAACCAGTTTAAATGTAAAAAACAAAAATATTTTGTGTATACTAGATTTGTTCAGGGAAACTTGGCTTCTGAAATAAATAATTTATTATTATATTTAAAATGTTATGTACTATAGTCTCCTTCTCCTTAATCACTGTTGCTATCAATAAATCGTTTTCATTCTTTTTTCTTTCTTGACGCGTCTCCTGGAACTAATTTTTAGTATGTTTTTAAAACGACATTCTTTCGAAGTTATATTTAATTTAGAAAACAAACAAAACATTTTCTCCTGGCCATCAGTTAACAAATATAACCGATTTACACAAACGATTTATATAACTATTTCAGTAGTACTTGGCATACGTGCCCCCTATATGCAATAAAAAAGTTATTAAAAATTTTAAATTTTACTTAAAGTTGTTCTTTCACTGTAAACCTACGCAAGATCATTGTTAAGGAATGCAAATTCTGCTGTGGAAAATCTGTTTATTAGCTTAAGAAGTGAATATGCCAGATCTGGAAGCATTTTAGATGCAATTTTCTCCTTGGCCAAACCTGGCACGATGACTTCTAATAACCCGGATAACAACGCATCGCTAGGGCGGAATAACTACAGTTGTTAGCTTATTTAAAGTGTTCTATGGTGACTGACTTCAAGGATTTTCTAAAATGATGACTGTATTGTTGCTTTTGAAGTAACATTCTGCAAATTTAAAGTTAACACGTTATTGTTTCATATTGTATCTCTATAGAAAGAGTAAATTCTCTTTAATTGATTTTAATAAATAATAATAATAAATTTTAAGCCATTTTTATTGGTTCTTAGTTTATACAACAGATATGTGTTTGCAAAACAAGTATTGCTTTAATTTAAGGACAGTCTCCTCTGTGCTAGTATCCATTTAGGACGTCTATAGGTTACAGATAAAAGGTACCCAAGATATCTGGCCAGTTAAATGGACAATATGGAGATAAGTATATTACGTCAAATTATATTCAGAAACTTGAGCTGTTTGAAATGTGCAACTTAGCGAATTAGTGAAGAATCTAGGCAGTTTAAAACCTACAATGCAGCCTAGATAAAAACACGGACTAACTTTCTCGCTCGACTGTCATGCCATAGCTAAAGAATTGCACCGGAAGAAGCCTAGTCGTCAATTACTCTTGTTACAGAAGGTAATGACGCCATACTTTGTTGTTTCGGATCTTAAATTATAGGTATTGATAGTGCCTATCTGCCACAAAATTTTCATCAAAAATATTCATAAGTTTTTGTGCAAATTGCACAAAAGTAAATACAGGTACTTTCGTAAAACAGCCCCCATTATGAAAATAATGGGCGTAGAGCAATTTTTCAAAAAGCTATTTTTTCTTCAAGAGTTGCTCTACAATTTTGTGATAACAAAAAGTTGGCCAGGTGAATAGAAGTATTTCAAAAATGCGTGTGAAAACCGGACAGTTTTGCGCCGCAGCCGCGTGGACCCACGAGCGAGGAAGTGGCGCCGTGGTGAGGGAAACTGATCGCGCGTGTTCAAATTTTAAAATCCGGATAAAATCATGATATCTCGTCAACTACTGTACGAAAATTAATGTTTTTTTGTTTAATCTGGGGTAGCACGCTGAAATATTAATATTGAGCATACCTTTAAATATAAATAATCAACGGACAACTACTTATTCATCGAACTTTTTTTAAACAAATTTTTTATGCTTTTTAACACCACGTTTGATCGGATTATTAGTATCATTTTCATATTAACGTTATCCTTAAATAAAGAATAAAAATACATAAATAATGGAGTGTGCACATATTGTTAAGGTAATGAATTTTTTATTTTAAAAAACATGAAACAGTGATAATGTACATTACACGATGAGTATTTTCTATAAAAAACAGTAAAATAAATGTTATTACAAACAATAAAACTACTAAATTTATTTTAAAAATACATTGTATTTTGTCATTTAAAATAAAACATTTATAGTTTGCTTTAAATTTTAAATTCAGTGCGCTGTACAAATCATACATGCAAAGAAGTACATATTTACTATTCAGTTTCCATTAAAGTTTCATAATCATTATCAGAGTCATTCTGTTCTTCAGATTGAACAATATCACTTATGTCATCGTTTCCTTCACGTAGCTTTGTATCGTCTGTTGTTAATAAATCCAACAATTCATTGGCTTCTTCTGCATGACTGTGTTCGTTTTCCTCTCCTACGTTGTAGCTTATTTTTTCAATGTTTTCGCACACTTCACCACGACCTTTCGTACAGAAATCGGTGCAGAGCATGCCATGTTTTTTGCACGTGCACGATTTTCTTTTGTATCCTGTCTTGCATTGACAACTGATGGTGGCTATTAGAACTTCAGGAATCAGTTGCTCGGTTGTGAAAATTGGCTCAAGGTCATTGTTAGCTAATTTCCACCCGTACTGCGTCGCTGGATTTGCTCTGCTTAGCCAAGCTTGCACTTGTAAATACACACGTAAACAGTGTTGCTTGGCGGCTCCTTCCGTTGGCGGCAAGAGCTCTAATTTGGATGTATTAGTGAAATTCAGGCTTTTAAAAATGTCGTATCGCAAATCAGATAAAGATTTTTCTGTGGTAACACAACTATATATATATTTGATGATTTCTATGCCATTACGTGTCATTTCAATGACATTTGAATTTTCTCAATAAAAAATATTAGCTAAATTTCGTACTCGATCGTTAACTAATACTTTTATAATTTTATTTTTACCTTGATTATAAAAAAATGAGGTCGTGTCGCAACCGGTAAAAGCGTGCATAAATAATATGTACTGCCTTAAGTTTTTATGTATAAGACTATTGTTATTAAAAATGCACTCGTCTTGATTACCCTTCTTGGGTTTAATAAAATAAATGTCACTTGACGGAGATAATTGAGTAAGTAACACCAACAAGTCGACGTACTCTCCAATAATTATTACTGCATTTTCCGTAGTGGATAAATTAATTGCAGTTGTCACAATTAGGCGATCGGCATCTTCGTCTGCGACAGCGGTTTTACACCCTATTTTACTTAATTCTTTATATATGTAAGTAATTAATCGAGTTTTATTTTTTCAATAGCCAAAAACTTCTCTTGAGTAATGTTTATGACAGTGCTTTCGTCGAAGTAATTTTCACTACTAACCATTTTCATTACTCTTCGTGATCGTTCTGCGCTTTTAGTGTTGAAAATATTATTGTCGGGATAACCATCGAAAATTATCGTACAATTGGTATTATAATGGTTCTGTATAAAGGCAACGTATTTTTTCACCATATTTGTTATATCGTCACCAATATTCCACAGTACACGATACAATAAATATCCACCGTCAATGACATACACAACATTACTATTTGTAGCAATAGAATGTATTTTTTGAAATTGTGAGTAAAAAGCAGATTTTTTTGTTTTACGTAAACCTAGATAATCGAAAAGTGACATTGGGTACGGTGCAAGTTCATACTCCATGTAAGTTTTCATTTCTTCTTGTGATGTTATCGTAAGACATAATCGTTGAAAAAGAAGACTTGGATTGATTGTGACAACAACATCATTTACTTTTACTGATGAAGATACTGATTTCAAAGATAAAATTTTCGATTTTCTTTTAAATTTAATATTTTTATAATCCTGACCCACTATATTTAGCATTAAATTTAAGCCTATCTCAAAAGCTTTGTGACAGTTTATTGACTCGTCTCCGACAACGCCAGTGCTGGTTGAAAAAAATTTATCACTTACAGCAAAGGGATCGTGTTCCCGAAGAAAGTCTACGAATTTTTTACAATCGATTGCATCTCTCGATATTCCACTGAAGCGTGCATCGACACGTTGCTCCGAAGTTTCGTATGACACATCACAGAATCCTTCCATCACCTCGGAAACATTAACCAAAGCAAGAGTAGATAGAATCCATTTACACACAACTGTCCGAAGTACGGCGACCGTCTATTATGCCTTCCCTTGATTTCATGTATTTCATCAAACTTTGTTCTATCGTCATGTCTGACCATGTACCACTTCTGTGTATGTTTGTGCGCCTTATAGTGATGTAGCCTCGTTCAGTGAATTTTTGGAATTCAAATATGTTCATTCACTGTTTCAGTTCATACATATCTTGCAAATATAAATAACCAGATTTAGCATATAGATTATGTCCCGTTGCATAGAAGTACGGCAACATGTTTTGCATGCTTTTTAAGTGTAAATTCCAATTTCTTGTGCGTTCCGCATCAATCAAATTTTTTGCTACTTCAACCATATTGAAGCATTGAATCCATAGCGCAGCGGTTGGACCATTTCGTTTAATAATTGCAATTGATTTGTAAATCTTTTTTTTAAGCTTTGAAAAGATGAATTATTTACACAGTCTAAAAAATTACTTATATATGTTATCTAGCGCGTCGTTTAATATTTTCAATTCATTTTCACTAAGATTCATACTATCAATAATTAAATGTGCTAAAGCACTTTGAATTAGTATGCGACCTCGCAGCGCTCTAGAAAATGCGTGTCTGTTCAACTTTTTCTCAGTAGAATTCTCAGCATACACTTCAACAAGACATTCTTTTAAACCACTGCCATTAATAATATTTCCAATAGCTCCAAGATCCGACATGAGTGTATGAAACCCACCCAGGCGCAAGATAACGGAGTTTAGTTTCATTTCAGTTTCTGTTCCTATATAACAAGCCAGTATTTCTCGTGCTTTATAATATAAAGGTTGGTCGAACGTGACGAATGTATGTAGTTGTTTATTTGCTTTACATCGTTTATCAGCCTCAAGTAACACCGTAAAAATCGTATCGTAATGACTTGGTGGTGCATTAATGAACGATAGAAGAATTATTTGTGATCGAGAAAAGTCGCAATGTTTAACGAATTTTTCGAAGTACCCATTCCAGCCAGGGGTTTCATTTGGACGTGATTTTTTTTGCGTAAAACCAAGAAAAATCTTCCATACTAATTTCCATATTTTCGATAAATGGATTATGTACACTTTTCAGACCAGCATTCTTTTTCCCATGAAAAGATTGTAAAGGGGCATAGTAGAATTTTCCTATCGATTTAGCACTCGGAACTTCCGTTAGACGCTTAATTTTTTTATTTGTTGAAATTGATGTCGCGGGAGTTACGCACATAATGCTGCCCATTGAGTGGATAGTTTTATGACCGTTTAATGTTTGAGTATTGTGGTAAGCGTTATCAAAAATGAATTGCATGTACGCAGCAGTAAACTCGTATGTTTCCGGGTCATGTAAAATCGAGGCTTGAAATCTTATTGTTTCTTCATACGAAGAACACAAACCAATGTGAGCTAAAGAATTAATGAGATTTCTCGACCCATGTTTTTTGTGAAGCATACTTGATAAGCCAAGCATCAATGGCAATATGTATGATCGTGGCCGTACAGAGGAAATTATACAGTGAGCAAACATTCGTATGCGGTTCGTCCATTGAGAATTTCCTGGGTTTTTTTTATTACTAAGTACCAAAGCATCTAAAAACGCTCGCAAAGTTGCTGGAGGTGCGAGTCCAACACTCGAAAGCTGATGAAAATGAACAGTACAAGACAATAATTGACTCGTACTTAAAATTTTGCTACGTGCTCCCTCCTAGCAGCCAAGCGCTCCCCTCCGTCCTCCCGAGTGCGCTGTGATTGGTCCGTTTAATTAATTTTTAATCGGCTATAACTTATTTATTTGACCTCGGATCAAAAAATTTCATTGTAATTTTTTGTTAGTCTCGGTCTGATCTATCCGGCAATATAAATTTCCCGAAACATTTTATGAACACCCGGAATATTAAAAATCCTGAGCTTCAATTTTTTTTTCGAGTTCCTATTTTACCAACTTTTATTTTAAATTCATGTTTATCTTATGATAACAAATCATTTTTATTTTCTTAAATTTTTTGTATCTTCAACCGTTTAGATTCGCGACCGCTTTGCGACCTATTTTGCGACCTTACGACCAAACGACACGACCGATTTTTACCACTGTGTCCTCTACCTACAAGTAACTTGCATACCAAATTTCAAGTCTCTAGCTCTTACGGTTCTTGAGATATCCTGTTTATTGACAGACCAACAGACAGATAGACAGACACACACACACACACGAACCAATGGCTCAAACCAACTTTTTGGTGTCCTGAGGCTATATTTCGTCCAGAAATGTGAAAAACTGGGTAGGTCAAATTTCCGCCGATTACATTACTTTCCTTATTATAGGATAAGGAAAGTAAAAATCAGTAGGTGATTCGTAGCGCTCATTACAATACAAAAGTGATCGAATATCGTTTATAATGATTTTTGCAGCTGCTGTCACAATTTTAATGTTCTCCTCCTCCTCATTATCTAACCGATGCTTATACCACTTGTCTTGTCTCACGGAAACATATTATATAATCATTTAAACGTGATATAGCAAAATGTCATGACCAAATATCTGTAGAAGTTTATCCTTAATGTAGTAAATATTAATGGCGGCCTCACCTTCATACTGTTCTAAAATGGATTTAAAAAAAACTGATATTCTTCATTATTATTATATATAGTGTCAATTATAAATGTAAAGATCTCCTTTATCGTATCTTTTTTAGGACGACCAACAAACCCTTGTTTTGGTATCTTATGGTACTGATTCTAATAATTTATATGATAGCGAGCATCGGTGTTTATTAAGCTATCACCTTTTTTTATTCTGGCGAGCACATTTTTACTGTTTTCGTCCTCTCGCTCGCTCAACACCCGAATTAAATTTGTCTGAAAATCGTCCTTTGATACCTTTTTTATGGATAAATATTTGCCAGGATGTTTTTTTTTTGACACTTTTATATAATCGTCTGATTAAAATATGAACGCGCGCGATCAGTTTCAGATTAGCCGCTCGAGAGAGTTCCCCCACCACGGCGCCACTTCTTCGCTTGTGCGTCTACGCGACTGCGGCGCAAAACTGCCCGGTTTTCATACGCGTTTTTGGAATAGTTCTATTCACCTGGCCAACTTTTTATTATTACAAAAATTGTAGAGCAACTCTTGAAGAATAAACAGCTTTTTGAAAAATTGCTCTACGACCATTATTTTCATAATGGGGACTGTTTTACGAAAGTACCCGTTTTTACTTATGTGCAATTTGCACAAAAACTTATGAATATTTTTTGTTGAAAATTTTGTGGCAGATAGGCACTATCAATATCTATAATTTAAGCTAATTTTTTGTATTTTTAAGACCTATAACATATTTTGTGTTTTCCATATAAAAATGTTATTCACACCTAAAAGTAAAAAAACAACTGTTTTTTGCACATTTTTGCCATTTTTTCACATTGATGCCACAACCTTTCGCATTCCAAAACATATACGTTCGATTCGTACGATTTTTCTCATAATTATCGCCTAGAGAAAGTGCAGCATCTAATTTTTAAAAAAAAATCCACGGCGCCTAGGCTATAAGGAATCGGTCGCGCTCTTCGCGATTCGGCAATTGCTGACATAATTGTAACCGGGCAGGTAAAAACGATTGCTACTGATACTGAGAGCATGAAGGTGGTTGACACTGCGGAATTTGGTATTGCAGGCCGCCTGGCTGTTGAAACAATGTTTGATTTGGTAATGTAGAATTTGGTAACATAGAGCATAGAGCATCAGCTGGCAGTCTACTTGACTAAATTATTAATTCGCTACTCACAGAATAGATTACAATCAACGGAAGGTGCACTTGACCTTAAATTTAACACGATAGCTTATCACTCAAATAATTTGCGCACGTCTTTATGTTTCCAAAGTCATACGATGTCTATAAATAGATGTAAAGCAACTCAAGCTTCGAGTACTTTATGAAACATGAATGCCATTTCAATACTTGTTCTTGTTAGCTTGGCGGCGAATGTGTTACCGCACAAGCAGGTGAGTATTAGGTACATTTTTACATGTGGCTGCTTTAATAATTTTAAGTTGGTTTAAATTTGCTTTTTGTGCGTCGGATATTAGAAAATAATACAATAATCGTTCTTAATATGCTCTCTTAGACAGCTGCGTAGCACATAAGGCATAGTAATGTTAATTTTTTTTAGACGTACGAATCCGTCCTTGCCCATATCAAAGCCTCTATAGCAGATACACGTGAAACTTGCATAGCAGAATCGGGCGTTAAACCAAAACTTGTTGAAAAAATGCTAGACCATGCGATATTTACGCACAATAGAAATTTGATGTGCTTCTGTGCTTGCGTATGGAGAAATAAACACATGGTAGAAAATGATAATATAAAACATGTGCGATATCTTATTATGGTCTCAGACCCAGTTGGCGCTCATAAGGTATATCAGAAATGTAAGCATGTTCGAGGAAAGGACATATGCGAGAGTACGTTTTTAATTAGCAAGTGCATTTATAAAATGACAAAGAAAGTTTTGGAAGACTAATTAAAATTTGAACTTTCTAATATTTTTTTTAATTTGTGGTAATTAGGGAAAAACCAGTTTAAATGTAAAAAACAAAAATATTTTTGTGTATACAAGATTTGTTCAGGGAAACTTGGCCTTTGAAATAAATAGTTTATTAGTATGTTGAAAATTTTATTTACTATAGTCTCCTTCTCCGTAATCGCTCTTGCTGTAAATAAATCGTTTTCATTCTTTTTTCTTTCTTGACGCGTCTCCTGAAACTAATTTTTAGTGTTTTTAAAACGACATTCTTTCGAAGTTATATTTAATTTAGAAAACAAACAAAACATTTTCTCCTGGCCATCAGTTAACAAATATGGCCGGTTTACACAAACGATTTATATAACTATTTCAGTAGTACTTGGCATATGTGCCCTATATGCAATAAAAAGTTATAAAAAAAATTTAAATTTTACTTAAAGTTGTTCTTTCACTGTAAACCTACGCAAGACCATTGTTAAGGAATGCAAATTCTGCTGTGGAAAATCTGTTTATTAGCTTAAGAAGTCAATATGCCAGATCTGGAAGCATTTTAGATGCAATTTTCTCCTTGGCCAAACCTGGCACGATAACTTCTAATAACCCGGATAACAACGCATCGCTAGGACGGAATAACTACAGTTGTTAGCTTATTTAAAGTGTTCTATGGTGACTGACTTCAAGGATTTTCTAAAATGATGACTGTATTGTTGCTTTTGAAGTAACATTCTGCAAATTTAAAGTTAACACGTTATTGTTTCATATTGTATCTCTACAGAACGAGTGAATTCTCTTTAATTGATTGTAATAAATAATAATAATAAATTTTAAGCCATTTTTATTGGTTCTTAGTTTATACAACAGATATGTGTTTGCAAAACAAGTATTGCTTTAATTTAAGGACAGTCTCCTCTGTGCTAGTATCCATTTAGGACGTCTATAGGTTACAGATAAAAGGTACCCAAGATATCTGGCCAGTTAAATGGACAATATGGAGATAAGTATATTACGGCAAATTATATTCAGAAGCTTGAGCTGTTTGAAATGTGCAATTTAGCGGTGAATTAGTGAAGAATCTAGGCAGTTTACTTTTTTACTTTTTCGCTCGGCTGTCATGCCATAGTTAAAGAATTGCACCGGAAGAAGCCTAGTCGTCAATTACTCTTGTTACAGAAAGTAATGACGCCATACTTTGTTTTTTTACTCTTGTTTGCTCTTGTTAACCTTACACAACTTTCACGGACAGAAAGACGTGTGTGATGAGAGGAAGAGAGTCTGACATAAATATGTGGGCTAACAGGAGACAAATTTAATAAGGAATTTAAATACTACGTGGAAAAACCCGACCAAGGGAGTCGTGTCTATCTAGAGATCAATCCTTACTAAATAGTTACCCGCAGTGTATCGGGTGCACGCCATTGTATTTAACAATTAATCAAAACCATGCTACTCATTTTTTAGAACAACAATGGATGAAATCATAATTTCACAACAAATTCTTATCGACTTGGGCAAAAATAGGGGCAGATCTAAATTAAATGTTGTCTAGCTCAATAGTGGAAAATATTCGGGTGATAATCTACCTTTACACCAGAGTTAATTTTCGAAGAACGCGTAAAAGCAAGTCTGGCGTAGAATTCCAAAAGCTGGCTGTAGGGGCGGCAAGTACCAGAAGTTCACAGTAGGCCTAGAAAGTCTTGAATAAACTGAAGTCAAGGCTAGCGGGGGCAATTAAATTTGATCAGGAAGCAAGTACGTGGACACAACGAAGCACCTGTTCGCCCGGTTGGCAGGTATCAAAAGTAAACGGAGAAAATAGTTGAATCCCTTGCAGTACCAGAGTCAGTATCACCTATAAATTTTCGGAATTTGTCTTGAGGGAAAATTAATCCCAGTGCAAGAGAAGCAGATACAACAGGCTATGACTAATAAAATCTTTAAATGTGAGTCTGTTGTAGAACCACTTTACAAGTACCTATCCACATGGCTTGGTACAATTTGTGCCCTACCCGAATAAAGACTCAAAGAAGTGTCTTAAAGAAAACGCATCAATTTCAGTTAGAATTTGATTGGGAAAGGACGCAGTAATAACCTTGTAACATGTCCTTAGTCCCTAATATCACTTTCTAAAACTATTATGTGGATCAGTTGTTTTTTGAACACACTGAAAACGAATATACCTTTTCTCTTTCGAGTCAACTTACTTTTTTCGTGATTTACATTATCTTAGTCTACAAACAAGTAATATTTGCCTTACAATAGATGTACACACACTAAGATAGGCAGTTTTGTACCATAATTTAGTTAATTTATGCAATTAAGACTTCTATCAACTAGACTTGTTCATCTTAGATCAGCATGAGGTTATCTTTATTGTCCACTACATTGTTTGTCAGAAACCTTTGTTGTGCGAAAGTAATTCTGAAATTTTTCATTTGTACTGAATTTTAAGAATTCGAAAAAAATAACTGTTTTTTGGGAGCCATTACTATAATTGTTACGCAGTAGTATTTACCTAAAATTGTTCATTATAATAACCAATTTATAGGTTTCAAAGGTAACAATTTTAGATCTTCAAGGTAATCCAATCCGTCAACATTATACATTATGCAATAAGTGAATACTGACATTAATTAATATTTATTGCATAATGTATAATGTATAATGACGGATTGATTACCTTATATATATATATATATATATATATATATATATATATATATATATATATATATTTATAATATAATTGTTTTATCTCCCTAACTTTCTTTCTTTCTTTCTAAACTTATAATTCTCTCTCCACCTACACGATTTCCTTGAAACTTGCACACCACATTCACAACTTGTGCTTCAGCATTTGGAAATGACGAAACTATTTAAAATGTTAATTTGTGCTGGAACACGTCTTTATGGTCCGAAAGTCATATGATGACTATAAATATAAGTGAAGTAACACAAGTTTCCAGTCTTTTAATGAAACATGAACGCCATTACAATAGTTTTCTTGTTAGTTTGGCGATGAATGCGTCGCTGCAAGAGCAGGTGAGTAGCAAGCACTTTTTTACATGTGGTTGCTGTAATTACTTTAAGTTAGTTCAAATTTGTTTTATGTGTAAGTCATGGCTATTATAAAGTAATAAATCGGCCGTTCTTAATAAATTAATTGTTAGATAAAGTAGTAACTTTTAAAATATCCCCTCTTAGACAGCTGCAGTAACGTTAATTTCTTTTAGACCTTCAAATCTGTTCTTGAACGGTACAAGGCGTTTTTGCAAAGAACGCATGGAAAATGCCTAGCAGAGTCGGGCGTCGAACCGGAAGTTGTCGAAGAAATGCTGGACCTATCGATATTTGCGTACGATAGGGCTTTGATGTGTTACATTGCGTGCGTATGGAAGAATGGAAAAATTGTGGAAGATGACATTTCAACATTAAATATGCGAAATATTATTATCGTCTCAGACCCAGTTGGCGCTGATGAGGTATATCAGAAATGTAAGGATGTTCGAGGAGAGGACTTATGCGAGAGTTCGTTTTTAATTAGCAAGTGCATTTATAAAATGACAAAGAAAGTTTTGGAAGACTAATTAAAATTTGAACTTGCTAATTTTTTTTATTTGTGGTAATTAGGGAAAAACCAGTTTAAATGTAAAAAACAAAAATATTTTGTGTATACAAGATTCGTTCAGGGAAACTTGGCTTCTGAAATAAATAATTTATTATTATATTTAAAATTTTATGTAAAATTTTAAATTTTACTTAAAGTTGTTCTTTCACTGTAAACTATGCGAGAGGTCGTTTTTAATTAGCAAGTGCATTTATGCAACATCAGAAGAAGTCTTAGAAAGAAATGAAAAGTAATTCACATTCAAACTTTCTAAAATTATCTTTAATTTGTTGTGATTAGGGAAAATTGATTTAAATGTAAAAGATAAAAAACTAAAATTTTTGTGTATACAGAAAAACTTCGCTTTTGAAATAAATACTTTAGTACTGTATGTAAAATTTTATATGTATACGTAGGCTGCATGATATTTATTGCAAAAAATTAACAAAAAACAATGTTTCGTGTCGGAAAATTTTATTTATCTCCAAAACATTGATTTTTAACGCATCAACCGCTACTTTCGACGCCGAAAATCGTCGTCCACGCAATTTGTTCTTTACACGTGGGGACACAAATAAATCATTAGGGACCAAATCATGACTCCACGGCGGATGACCCATCAATTCGACGTTTTGAGCACTCAAAAAGTCAGTTAATTGCTTCGATGCGAATGAGCTCGAATTGGCATTCTGGGGAAGAATTCAGCATCGCGCGTTCGTTTTTCTGATTTCTCCAAAGGCAAACAAATGGTTGTGTATCATTCAGAATTGACCATTTTACGATCCTCTGAAACCATGATTGTGACATATCCAGTTTTTCTAAAAAAAAAAAAAACAGGTAACCATATCATCTTAAAATACTCATATAGTCGACTGATGTTTACTTTCGGGCTCATACGCATAAATCCAAGAATCGTCACTGATGACAATGCTGTAAAGGATTTTTGGAACACCGCAATCATATTTTTTGAGCATCTGTTTCCGCCAATGGATACGAGCCTTTTTTGGGCGATAGTTAATTTATGTCGGTCCCACACAGAATTTTCACGGTTAAATGTTTATAAAATATCGAATATATGCTAGTCATGCTATTGCCCAAAGATGCCTGAATTTTACGATAAATTACATCGTACGGTATCGATGTTTGTTGGTACCGCAAGTGATTTTGGACACCCTTCTTTAAATTTATCCGCCCCGCACTATGACCACGATAAAATTCATTTAATCTACGATAGAGTGGCCCTGTAAGGGACTTTATTACCAAAAGTCGAAGTCAGTTGATCGACACAGTTCTGATCATTCACGTTGAAAGTCGTAAAAAATCATCGCACGGATATGTTCATGAGTTAATTATATTCTTTGGTCAAGACGAAATTTTCAACTTAACGATAACAAAACAAATAGTGTTCGTATAGCAAAAAATTCTGGGTATGTATGCTGTCAAAAATGGCAAACTGTATGATGCAAACATCATATCGTACCTAGCGCAGGCAGGATTGCCAATTCGCAATAAATGTTTTTCTCATTCTTATTTATTTCTTAACGGATTTTCTGAAACTAATGCTTTGAATGGTTTTAAAACTTATATTTAATTTAAGAAACAAAGAAAACATTTTTTGTTACCATCAGTTAACAAATATGGTACGAGTTTTGCAGAGATGCGATTAATATTAAAATACAATAATCAATGTGATTGGTTTACACAAATCGTTTATATGACTATGTAAGTGATAACAATTTGTGCCCTACATCCAGTGAAAAAGTAGGTGCATAAATTTTAAATTTCATGTAAAGTTGTTTTATCACTCTAGTCTTACACAACACCATTGTTAAGAAATGAAAAACATGTACATTTTACGTTTATTACCTTAAGAAGTAAATTCCACAGATTTGGAGCTATTTTGGATGTAATACCCCGCTTTATAATAATGTTCGGCGATTTAGTTACGACTGTAAATGGTATTGCGGATGGTATAAGCCTTAATTAATATAAGCCATGTAAAACATACCAAATTTGGCATAATATAGATAAACATTTCTTTATCCTGCTTATAGACAACTAATTAAACAGACACGGTACGTTGAATTGAAATAATTCGAATAAGTTGTAGAAATACCTATCGCTCAGATGAGATAATTATGTTGGCCTGTTCAGAGTATTCTGTGGTGAACGACTTCAAGAATATTCTAAAATGACCTTGGAATGGCCGTTGCAGTATTGTTGGTTTTGAAGTCAAACGCTTTTTGGTATTCGCCCCTTCTCTGATTCGGGCATTTTTTTAGTAGCACCGTGATGCTAAAAGGGGCTTTTCTAGTATCAAACCCCTGTTGGAATCTGAATTGATAACAGCTTATGTCTTTTTCACATTTTCTGTGTATTCTAACCAATGCTATATGTAAAAATATCTTAAAAACATACAGTATTAGTTACATTTGTTAGCATTTACTTTTTTGGGGATAGGGATAAAGGCAGACTGCCAGTCTCTAGCCAATCGACCATTCTCGTAGACAGGACTAAACGACGTTACCATATAGTCGATACTATTATCGTCATAACTTCTATATACACATTATCTAGGCCTGGTACTTTGACTACTTTGCTGTTTCGGATTTTAGTATTTTCGGGGACTTTTTGCTTTTGTGTTGATGGTTGATTAACCTTGGCTCGCGTTCCTTATTTTATTAAGGACTGTAATTGCAGTATCATTGTCGTCGTTAAGTCTTATCAGGTTTGAATATTTTATTCGTCCGATAGTTTCTTTTACAAGGTTATGAATATTGAAATACTTGTGTTTTTCTTCTAAGCCTTCTATTTCTAAGAATTTGCTTCTCAGCCATTCTTTTTTTGTTACACGAATCTTATTTTGAATTTGTTTTTGGATTTTCTTACATTCTTGTTGGTTTCGGTTTTTGTATGTTCGTTTTTTTTTTCCTATTATTAGCAGAATATTTACGTTCATCTATTGATTCCTTTTTCTGTTTATTTGTGGTCCAATAACGTCGTTCTCGACCGATATAATCGCATTTTTAAGATAAATCTAATTGGTTTCTATATTTGGGTTTTCGGTTGTATTTACTATGTCCTTAATTTTACTGTTTAATTTTACTTCAGCTTTGTTACGTATTTCTTTGTTATTTAACTTATTGATGTCAACTCCTTTTTAAAAGGGTCGTCGCAGACCCAAAATCTCTGCTTGGGTACGTTCGCACACCATGGGGTCCATTTCTATATCTCTTATTGGTTATTAAAAAGTCAATCTGGTTTTTCACGATTTTGTCTGTAGTTTGTTGTGGGGGCTGCCAAATACAGAGTTGTCTTGGAGGGACCTTAAACCACATGTTAGCTATTGTCAAGTCTTCTTCTTGGTAAAACTGAATTAGTGTGTTGCCACTTTTGCTCCGTGTTCCTAGCCCTAAATCTCCTACATTCTTATCGATATGTCCTTGACCGACTTTAGCAGTGAAGTCTCACATGATTATGAAAGTTTTATTCTTTTTAATTGTTTTGTTCAATTTCGTTAGATCTCTATATTTCTACATCCGTCTGAAGTGTTTGCATATACTTGGATGAGGTTTATATTAGTGGGATAGGCTTTGACTTGTAAGAGTGCTATTCTGTCTGAGTGTAGCACAAAGTTTATTATTAAGTTGTTTACTCTTACGTTTACTAAAACGACAAGTTCGTTGTAGTGGTTTAGGCGATTGTTTCCACAGCAGAGCAAAGTTGCTTTTTCTGTATTAGTTTACCCCAT
Source organism: Sinelater perroti (assembly GCA_036346155.1). Taxonomy (NCBI): domain Eukaryota; kingdom Metazoa; phylum Arthropoda; class Insecta; order Coleoptera; family Elateridae; genus Sinelater; species Sinelater perroti. The sequence goes on from JARFIY010000276.1 coordinate 5,720,745, forward strand.
TCCTGGCCATCTAAGTTCGCTGAGTTCTAGTACATCTGGGCTGATTCTCTCTATTCCCTTGATAACATTCTTTAGTTTGACGAAGAGATATAAGCTCTTCACATTTCAATTACCAATCTTTAAACTTGAGTTGATGTTTGCTAATAAATTCTTATATAGTAAAAACTATCAAAACAAAAATATCCTTGTCCTAAGAGACAGCTAGGTTGATATAAAATCCCTGGTTAGTTGTTAGAACAATTCCGTATTGATACAAGAATGTTTGAAAAACCTACAGCTCTTTCAAATGATAGATTAACTCTTTTGCAGATATCAGTACTTTTTAATTAGCAAAACAGTAGTTTCTAACTGGTTAAATGATTAGATAAATATATTCCATCAAAAGATTCTGAAAATGAATGGAAAAACTAAATTAAAATAAAAAAAATTTTAGACTTAATAAAACATTATATGACAATAGGCAATTAAACGAACAACAAATTTTCAGATACTGTAATCTACGTAATCATATGCATACCATTGGCGTTTTTAAGAAAAACCCATTTGTACACTTTTTAATATAGATAATAAAACAGTTTCACATTATATTATTTTTAACTGAAAAGATCTTGGCTAATTTTTTTTTCATTTTTTTTTTCACTAATGAGAGAAACGGACTTTCAGAGTGTTTAACCGGGGAATAACAAAAGGCTTCTTAATTTCATAAAAACTAAAACCTTTTTTGTCAAATAAATGAACAGATCAGTAGCACAATAAATCTTTAGGTTGCAGTACTAATAGGTGTTAATTCTTTTTCATTATTAACCTTCTAAAACGGTAATATGTAGTCTTTGATTGGTTTGGTAGATAAGATCTGGGTAAAGATTTTTAAACAATCTATGGGTAAGATTTTTCTTTTCCTGTTTCTTTAGAGAGACAGCTCTACTGTTATGTAATTTCAACAAAAGAGGTGATATGCATTTATCATAATAACTTCAACAATGTTTAACTGTTTAATTAGATTGAATGTAGATACAAGAATAATATAAAATAGTTCAACATAAGAAGAAACTTTTAGTGAAAAATATCTTTGGATTCCTACAACATGTAAAACGTTGTATCTTTCATAGATATCATGAACACATAAATAACAAGTTATCAAAATTTTATGTATAAATATTCAAAATAATAATAATGAAATGGAGAAGATGAAAGAAAAGAATTAATATTTTTTATAATTTATTATCTGATACCAAGGTTTATACTTGTTTGTTTATATTCAGTTTTGTACTATACATTTAGATTTATTGTAGTTTTTTTTACAATTTATTTATTTTTATAGTCCTTTAAAGTTACACTTCATAGATAAAAAAATTTCTTTTCATACAAAAACTAAAGCGCTATGAAGTAATTTAACATGTGTTGCAGTCCTTTGCTATACAAATATTTTGGCTGTACAGAAAACCATTTTTCGGTTTGGCAGTGTCATAAATCAGCAGTTAATTTGTTTGTATAATAATCCAATGTAATATCAATATAATATTTCTTATTGATTACAAAGAGGTGTTTTATTATATTTTCCTCAGTTTCACTTTTTGTGTTGCTTTAATAAATTTTTTATAAGTGTCTGGTACTGTAAATAATATTATGTATAATTGTATATATAAATAAAATATATATAAATAAAAATTATGTATAATAAAGTAAGCTTAATACATTTTATACAATCTTTACATCTCAGACCATAACCCAAGGGAACCGTAGACACACCAAATGTGGACAAGAAACTGCAGGATTCCTTAAGTATACAGAAGGCACAATATGTCGGTCCACCTTCTTCTTGTCCATTACAAAGACTGCAAGCTTGCGGAGCTTTAATTCGGTACACAAACTGCAGCTGAATTATGCCCGACGCGGTTCAGTTAAATATGTGGCCGCATTACATAGCAGGCAGCGAAGGCAATGTCGCAGAGCCAATAACCTGATACAACGTAATGTTAAGACAATACCTGGCGCACACTTAGTTGCTTGATTGCTGAAATAACTCATTCCAGGAATGTGTGTATGATGTTTGACGCATTGTGTTTGTCATGTCAGGTATGATGTTAATTGCTTGGATTATGTCGGGGCGTCGTGATGCTCGCTCTGCGAGTTTCTAGTCCGAATCACGGGGTTTCTATTAAAGCCCTTACAATGATATACCTTTGTTAATACAATACGAGACTGGTAATTAATTAATGCACTAATTAATGCAATAGCTGGATGCGACTGTTTCTTGTTGATACCCTGGTTTTGATTGACATTAGCAGTTTTGGTACTTAACCCGTAATTTTTTTATTTATTTGTAATTTTGGCAACGCAGTATCTAAATATGAGTAATATAACTAAAAAATAGTAAGCTAAATATTTTCTACAAAAAATAAGCACAAGGAAGGTTATAGCTTAGTAAACAAATTTATCATCTATATAGTTATATAAAGCACTATTTTATATAACAATTAAGGATGTTTTCCAGAGATACACACAAAAACTAGGGCATTTGTGAAAAACTATGTAATTAATTGTAAGTACAGATTAAGGAACGATTACTGTTTATATGCAGGTACAGAGCAAAATTCTATTTGCTCCATTAAATTGACAGTTTGCCGGTGGGAATTCAACAAGTACTGTTTAATAGGAGCTTTGGGACAATACCATCAATAAATTGGTCCTTGCTTAATCTAATCGCATTCATCTGCTCTTGTAAACATAATGTCGCCATTTAACAATAAGTTGTAAGCGGTTAACAGAAACTAAGCAGTTCAAGCGTTAAACACTAATTGTTTGTAGACTCTTCAGAAAACAAATGAGCGGAATATTATTTATATTAAAAATGTTCCTTGTTAAGGTCCACAAGGTGTCTGATTGTTATACTAACTAATTTTAAAATGAAAAAGGCAAATTTAAATTATTTTGGGCACCTATCATGCCGTTTAAGTACACTATCTATAATAAACGCTTCCAGTGCAAGTTCTTCCATAATATTCTTAACATTGTGTCTCTTCTAAGAGAAATTGTAATTTAATGGTGTCACCGCGGATAATAAAATTTCCTTTTTGATCTAAATGTAACAGTTATTTTTTTTAGGAAAGTTCACTTAAGGTAACAATTCAGTTTATTTGGTTATAAGTAAATAAATGCGGCAGCCGACAAATGGGTCGTCCACACATTTCAATCTATTTATTGGAGTAAATGTTGCAACGAGCAGCCTTTAGTCTTCATTGGAATTTAACAGATTCTTTTCAAATACACAAAACCAGTATTGTGTGTTTAAGTAAATTTTGTTACAACCGATGGATGTTTTTCCACAAATTTTGTTTTATGGTACCAATTAGTGCAGCTAATACCTATCTTCTAATTTTTGAAATTGAAAAATTCTTTTTTCAAAATTTAACATGTGGGGTAAGGATTTCTATTCGTCGAGCAATAGAAATCTTATGTGATACCGATAAAGGATAATTCTTAATAAACAAATGTTTTCATTATGGTCACTGTTTCAACATGCAGTTTGATTCATATTTATTTATTTTATTTTATTTATTAATTGATAATTTTAAGGCTTTCGTATTTTAAAATTTTCAAAAATTTTGCCTCTTTTGAAAGATGTATAAACATAAAATTTTTCCTTTTACTAATGACCCCATATTGGACTCACTATAGATATTACATATTTTGTACTTTTTTTTATCAACTTTACGATTGCAATATTTAGGTAATAGAGAAGGGCCAACACGATTTATGATAATACGTAGATTGCTCGATATCTGTTGCAAAAAACTCACAAAAGCAAATGTTCTATGTTGAAAACTTTTTTATTGTTTTTCAAAATAATCTCCCTAACGATCAATATATTGTTGAATACGCTGAGACTAATTTTTATAGAGGTTTTTCCATTGTCCAAAAATCGTTGTATATGCGATTGTTATATATTAAATCGTTAGAGACCAAATTGGGATTGTACGGTAGATGACCTATCATTACGACGTTTTGAGTGCTCAAAAATACAATTGTTTGCGTTGATGTGTGTGAGCTTGCAAAGCCATGACGGAAAATAATCCGACGACGCACGTTATTTATGTGAAGAGTTCTGGCAAAGAATGACTGTGTACCACTTAGAATTGACCGTTTTACAATTATCTAAATCCACGGTTGCGGCATGTCTTTCAAAAAAAGCAGGCGACCATTTGTTTCAAAATACTTTAAGAGCGAACGACTTTTGTTGTGTTGGGCTCATCTTGGAAGACCCATACAGTCGACTGTTTACGTTCGGGTTCATACGCATAAATTCAAGATTTGTCACTTGTGATGATGTTGTAAACTATTTCTGAAGCACTGTGATAGTATTTCTCAAGTATTTCTTTTGAGCAATCGACACGAGTCTGTTTTTGAACGATCGTTAACTTTTGCGGAATCCTACACGCATACATCTTTTTCAAGGTTAAATGTGCAATATCTAATGTATGTTAGTTATATTAATGGCCAAGGATGCTTGAATTTTACGATGTCATATCCTGCTTTGCTGGCACTACAGCTGATTTTGGATGGCTTCTTTTAAATTCATCCACCAGCGAACTAGGGCTATGATTAAAATCATTAAACCAACGATATACAGTAGCTGAGTGTGAGGCTTCATCATTAAAAATCGACGCTCTGTTGTTCACAAAGTTGTAAAATATGAACGCATAAAAATGTTCAGAAGTTATTTCAATTTTGCTGATTTTTTTTCAATTCAACAAAACAAATAGCGTCTCTATGGTAAAACGTTCTGTGTACGCACGTCGTCAAAAAATCAAACTGTATGATGCAACGTCAGATCGCACCTAATATACGCAGGGTTGCCAATTCGCAATGTGTATTGAGCAGCTCGTGTACAGTTTATCAGACTGGATCTTATACGTGGATATTTTGAAAATTTTTGAGCCTTATATGGAAGCAAGTATTTGTTGTGTCCAATTCAAGTTTATTTTTTAAGACAGTCCCTGGTTAAGTCGATACACTTTTTTCAGCGATGATTCTGCTTATTTAACCTATCAAAACAGTAGTTGGCGTCTTGTTCTGCAAATCAAGCGTATTGTGAATATTCTGGCTGGTCAATTAATTCAAACTGCAATTTTCGAATTTTGGCCATGGCAATCGCCGAAGTGTAAGCCGGTACGTTGTCTTGATGGAAGAGCACGTTCTTCTGTTCTAAATAGGTCCATTTTTTAAGAATTTCTGCCTTCAGCTGGTCCAATAACGAAGCGTAGTACGACTCCGTCAATGTTTTCTCTTTTTCTAAATAGACGATGAACAGAATATTCTGACTATTCAAAGAAACAATTGCCATCACCCTCTTTGACTTTTTTGGAGGAAGTTCACCATTCGACCGTCTCTTTATCTTCATCAGTGTAATGACGGACCCAACTTTCATCAACAGTAATAAATCGACGCCAAAAGTCCGATTTCGCTTAAACACGGTCTTGTAAATATACAAATAAATACATAAAACGAGCAAGTGCGGAACACAAACCGCGGACAGCTTTCTCATGCCCAATTCTTCAGTCAATATATGACAGACGCGTTTTTTGATATGCCCACAGCCTCTGCTATCTTTTTAACCTAAATTAGACAGTCCTCCATTACCGTTTGGTAAACTTTTTCGATGTTATTAGTGGGAGTTGCAGTTGTTGACCGTCTTAAACGCTCATCATCAGTCAAGCTGGTACGACCACGTTTAAATTCACCTGCCCATCATTTTACGGTGCCACATGATGGGACAGAGTTTCCGTAAACGGCGTCTAACTCGCCTTTAATTTACATAGGCCTTTCAAATTCAAACACTTAATTTCCATTTCTACAAAAGTACTGACATGAACTGCTACAAACGACTGTTAAGCAACAACTAAGGGTCAAAAGTGGCTGAAATTTTTACAGTTTTATTTTAAAGCATGCACTACAGTAGTATCAGAATGGTTTTAACGCGTAGGGCTATAATCAAGTTGATGCTCAAAACTTTTCAGAGTGCCCACGTAGTTTCTAATTTTTTTTATTATTTGTCCTTGAACAAATCAAGTGTTGAAGTTACCAGTTTTTTATATGATACATTTCACGAATATAGATCATGAAGAATATTTAACTTACTTTGAATAAACATAAATTGATTATTGAAATGTTAATAACCCAAATATAGCAGATAATAATACTATTTCTTATCAAATTATGTTGCAATAAAAATGGCAAGTCTTTTTTTTTGGTTACATAAACGTTTGTGGTACAAATTTTAATATAGCTTATATTACCCCAGAGTATTGTGTGTTGAAATGACAAATTTGTTAACTAAATATCAGCATCTTTGAAGAAAACAGGATTACCAAGCTAAATTTAATTTGTTTATACTTAATTGTGATTTTTTGAACCTCTATTACACTTTTAAACCTATAAAAAATAACTAATAAGTAAGCTTTTTTAATATCAATATGTACACGGTATGTCCAGAAAGTATCAGGAATAATTTTTCTAGCCAACTAGAAGAACTAGAGAAACATTTTTTTTGGCGGAATGGATAGTGAGTCTTACATAAAAAATCCAACTCGACTCAGCTGCCTCTTAGCCTCGAGAGAATTTTTGCATTCCGATTAGAGTTTAACTATTAGATTGATAGCAAAGGAGTTGAATTTACTAAAAAATCGTAGTGCATGAAATTCCGTCGCTGCTCATTAGGGAATTTTAGGCCAAGTACAACTTGGCAACGTTGCCCCAACTGAACTTGACTCATCCCGACTTTTTCTTATTCCCAAAAACTCACATCCAATCTGAAAGGAACCCGTGACCAAGGCCATAAACAGCATTTCAGTTTCGGCATTCCAGGGAGCCTTCAAAGCGTAGCAGGCACGCCAGAAACGCTGATTAAATGAAGGAAGAAACCATTTCGAAGAATTTTAAAAAATAAATTATTACCTGAATGACTTGGTTTTATTGAATCATTTCCGATATTTTGGGGACAAACTCTGTATATATGGTGCGAAGCAGTTTAGTGGATTAAAGTGCTGATTTAAGAATGGTAAGTATCTCCGGATTAGTTTCTTGATAGATTTTATTATAATCGGGATGTGGTATGAATCACTTCAAATACATATATGACTTTCAGTAGCCTGGTAAAGCTACTATATACGTAGCGTGCTAATAAAATTTTATAATATATAGAACTTCGTCCAGGATTGTATGCAAAGTGGACATATGCACCGCGCCGTACTACAGTATGATAAACCTCGGGCAGCTTTCATCATTCATAGCGTGAAGTGTAGCAACATTTAAGGTATTTAGATATTAATCATATCCATGTAAAAATTTTATGTTTTCTGTCAACACTGGCGTTGATCTGTTAAGCGGCTGCGTCTTAGGACCATATACATGTACATATATATATATATATATATATATATATATATATATATATATATATCACCGATATCCCATATTGCCAAATGCGCAGATGTGGTAGAATATGATTAACATAAATAGATAAATGTTAGTCTCTCAACAAGCAACCACAACAAATTTCTCTTCTACTTCACAAACTTGTCTTTTCTACAACTCCCAGTCAAATCCTTTACACCTCAAACGCTCAAGTAGAAATAAGTTTAACTAACTTTTACTCTAATACGGAAGAACTTATGACTACTTTACTTTTTTTTTAAATTTATTTATAATCAGCAATCAAAATCTATGTACATCCTATGAGCTAATAGCATGTGTTTAGGAGACTTGATGGGTAGACTTCCATTGGAGTCATTCCTTCTTTAGGCAGTTTAGACGGTTTTTTGGACAGTTCTTCTGAAGACGTCGATTTTGCGGATTTAGTATCAATGGTGCCAGAGTTTCGTTTAGGTGATGATCCAGTGTGGTTTGATGTTTGGCTTATTCTTTGATTAGGTCTTTCACATACGCGATGTCAAGGTCTGCTTGGAGTGTCTGGTTTGTCACATACCAGGGTGCGACTACCATGCTGTGGATGGTTTTCGACTGAAAACGTTGAATCATTTCGACATTGGATCGACTTGCACACCCCCAGAGCCTTGTATAACGGCAGTTATTTTTCTAAGGATAGTATGGATTTTTTCCCAATGAGCCAGTACATCTGCTTCATTTTTAAGTCCATTTGTATGACCACTAATAATGCAAAAAAAAATAGAAATAAACTATCTTGAATGTTAGCGATCCTACTGCTCCTTTAATATAATCCTTAAGCATTCATTTATGTAGCAATTGTTACTACCTTTGCACTCTGATGGCTTTTCTGTAGTGCTCATTGGCACTTTTGTCCCTTTAACGACTTTTATGTAACACTTTGTTACACCTTCTCTCGTCAACTATATGTACTGTGTAAGTAAAAGAGTAGCACGCTTAATACTTCACAAAATCTCAGATAATAGAAGCAAATCCAATCAGTTCAGCAACTCAAGATAGAAAAAATACTAAGATCACCCCCAATTCTTATAACAAGGTGCTATATATTATCTGTATATGATCAAAAAATTTAGAAATACAGAAGACAAGCAATGTCGAACTAAAAGTATGGAATAGTTAGCCCGAATACTTCAGACACATAATGTGTCATACATATTAAATAAAAACGAAGCGAGATTACTGTGTAGTATTGAAACTCCTACATCAATTAGTCTCGCTTGAGGAAATAAAAGAAAAATTAGACATTAAGACATAACACCAGAAACGTAATAAATAGAAGAATTAGAAAAACCAAAAAACTTCTTCTAATATTCTTGGTACACCTTAATGTTGCAACTAACAATAATAAAATCTATAACATTAGACGTCTATAGGATAAACATGTCATCATAAAACCACCTAGATAATGTACCGAAATACCGCATTGTACGCGATGCCAAAATTATCGGTATGCATGGATTAAATGCGGAGAACCGCATTATTCAAGTGTGCGAAAAAATAAAGAAACTTTTCTACATGTGCGTAGTCGGGGTTCCTATGTTACGAATTACAAAGTGTGCGCCGTACACCAAGATATTCAAAATTTAAATTAAAAAAACGCAGTTCCGACCGCAAGTAGCTCCAACTATCAACCTCGACCACAAAAAAATTAATCTTCTCCGTAAACTAAAAGGTATTTTACAGTCAAATAGTTTAAGGAAATATTAATCAAACACACAATACCACAAATTCACAAATAGCAGGGGACGTTGACACACTTTCCTAACGAACTCAAAACAATGTTTACTCAACTAATTCAACAAAATAGCATAATAATGAACATGTTATCAACTGTTATGTCCAAGTTGATTTCATAATAGCTATGCCCGTCTGTGTAATTTTGTAACTAGCAAATAGACTACAAGCTATGAGATCATAAAATTGCTAAACATAAATTATATCAATATTTTATTGGTCACAAAAACATGCTTTGTCAGAATAACCGTTCTAAAAATTACTACATCATTTATCATATCAAGAACCCTGATAGAACTACGCATGGAGGAACAACCATCATAGTAAGGAATACCATAGCAGACTACAAGATGCCAGAATAGAAATATAATTTTCAGCAAGCTACAATGAATCAAGTTAAGAAATGTCCTAAATTATTTCCTAAAACATTTCTGCAGTTTATTGTCCTCCCCCCCATGAAACACTTGGGCGTACTTTTCATTACTAGAAGAGACTTTAACTCTAAACATACCATATAGAGGTCGAGGTTAACAACTACTGAAGTCGGGAAATTATACAAACTAATACAGGAGAAGAAGTATACACAGCTGTCAACTAGAGAGCCGGCCCACTGGTCATTAGATACAAACAAGATTCTCCACTTTCTAAATTATACTTTCAATAAAATATGTCTAAACTATAACTATATATTAAATCCAATTACAATATTTCTTCTAACCACATGTCAGTAATAGAAAATATCAGCACAATAATAATTACTAAATGCCCTAGCCAAAATTATCCAAAAGAATAACAAATTGAGTTGCATATCAGAATTATATAAATGAAAATTTGTAGCTTAACATTCGTATAAAAACCCCAGAAGAGCTTAAAACGTCAATAAAACCATCTTACATACACATTTCAAACAAATTCTTTTATTAGCAGAAAGTAAATCTACTTATGTATTGAACGTTCTCCTACGAATAAAGAGAGTGACATCAGAAAAAACGAAGAGAGAGAACAGTGACAAAAGACTCGCAGTCTAGTTGACTTATCAAAGTTTAATAAAGCAATGAATAAACTAAAACCTAATATCAATGAAATAAATACGAGTCTTTTACAAGGTAGGCAGAAAATCTGGATAAATAAAATTATTTAATCTGAAGAACTACTAGGAGGATCAATAAGTTAGAGAGATCTATTCTACCATTATATAATAAGGCAGGACTACGGGTGAAAAGCAACTATGAGAAAGTAGAACTGCTTTCAGGGCATCTTACACAAATACTTCTGCTACATTCAGATTAACAGGATAACATTGTTGAAGATTCTATTCAGACTGCTTTACAGTTATGAATATCCATCCAGCAATTTCTATCTGGAAATATACGCAAATAAATAGCACATCTACGTAATAGAAAAGCACTAGGATTAATAACAGCTGAGATGCTAAACGAACTACTCGGAAAGACATTGACGCTTCTTATTATGACATTTAATTCAAATATGCGACTAAGGTACTGACTTAATTAAAATCCTACCTTTCTATCAGTCTTGTATCTACCAACTCCAAACTCCTAGAAAAGCTGAAACCAATGTAACATTCTTCTTCTCTATGTTATATCTTTTCTCTCACCACTCTGTCATTTACCATTCTTTCTATACATTTGTTCCATTCCGTTCTTCCTTTTATCCAATTATTAACACTTCCTGCTCTATCACTTAATATTTTATTTTATGATTCTTTTAAGTAATCTCATCTCTGTGGTCTCTAATAGTCTTTGTGTTGTGCTAGTGTAAGGTCTTGTTTCACATGTGTAGGCCTTTTTACACTTTTGTATATACTCGTTTTAGTTTTTGTTGATAAGTATTTGTTTTTCCACACAGTGTTATTTAGACAACCGGTTATTTTGTTTGTTTTATTAATTTTATCTTTTACCTGTCTTTTACTTTTCACTATTGTTTTTGTCTTTTTGCCATGATATATTTTTGTGGAGTAATTTGAAATTTATACAGTAGCTTTTAAAGGTCATCTTTATTTTTTGCCATTATTATTACGTTGTCCGCATAACAAATGATTTTTAGCTTCTCATTTCCTATTCTGAATCCATTTTTTGTTTTAACTTTCTTGATGATCTCGTCCATTACCAAATTGTACAGCAGAATGCCCAAGGAGTCTCCCTGTCCAATTCCATTTTTATAGTTTATGGATTCGGTAAATCCGTCTTCTGTTATAACGGTTACTTTGTTTCCTTTGTAAATATTTTTGACTGTCTATTAGATCTAACTGGATATTTCTGGCATATAACAAATGTATTACGTCCTATATTTGAACATGATCAAACGCTTTCGTGTGGTCTGTTAGGCATAGATATGCTGGCACGTTATATTCCAATAACTTTTCTATTAGCTATCTTACTATAAACGCGGCATTATTACGTGGTCGATCTGTCTTGAATCCCTGGTGCTTTCTTGCAATTGTGTTCTTTCATTTATTTTACCTGTGTTATTATTTTCATTGTTAATTTCAGTATTGTTCTTGGCAGGTTTATTCCTCTGTAGTTATCGGGTTCTTTTGGATCACCTGTGTTAAACACCAGTATAATTATTACTCTTCACCATTTATCTGGAGTTCTGTTAAATCTTACAATTTTTTGGATAAGTCTTTGGAGTTGTTTAACTAGTCTGTTGCCTTCGAATTTGAGTATTTTATTTACTATTTGGTGTTCACCTGGAAATTTTTTTTTAGTTTTTGTAATGCCTCTTGTGTCGCCTTCTCTGTTATTATTATTTCTTCTTTTGTTGTTATATATGATGTTTCATATAGAATATTATTTGACTTGTTTTTGTATAGATCTGTTAGGTAAGTAACCCTTGTTTCCTTTTTAATATGTTTGTATTCAATCATTTCCTCCATTTCACTCCTCTGTTGTCTTATAAATCTTCATATTTGTCTTTCTGGTCCATAGAAATTTGACTCAAGTACTTTCGTAGATCTCTACCAGTACTCTGTTTTTGTTTTTCTTACCAACTTATGAGGATCCCTTTTTATTCTTTTATATTCTATGTAGTCAGTATTTTTATTTGACAAATATTTGATATAGGCATTTTTCTGACAGTTTTTTGCTTAATTTCCTTTGTGAACTATGGGGTTTTGGTTGCCCATTTCTTAATTTTATTGATAGTTTTAGTTCCGAGTGTTTTATTAGCTCCATTAAATATCAAATAGATGCGAAGGCTTTCACGGCCGGTGTTATGGTGCATCGTGTGGTTGGTTCTCAGGTCGAAGTTCAGAAACTCTTGATGTTTCGTCCACAATGCGGCAGACATCTTCAGAAGAAAATCTTCTAAAAATCGTGCCTTTTCGCTTTTATAATCGTGCGAGTATGGCAGGGATGGTGTTGGGGCGGCGTGGTTGACGTCACCGGGATCGGGCTAGCTGCTGACGTCAATCGGGACGTTGCAGGTAGTATTTCTAACGCCACTCGCTCTTTCGCCGTATCGCGGTCTGTTTTTTGCCCCTTGAGAGCGACAAACCAAGACCTAGGTAGATTAAATCCATCGTCCCTGTTAAAATTATTTTTATATTTATAAATTTCCATCGCCTCTCTATATAATACAAAAGATCCACAAAACAGACAGCTCGAGCGTAAATGGCCACAAGTTCTAGGAATATCAAAACAGTGCTAGTGCTGGCGTTTAGTGTTTTTAGTACTGGTGAGGGCGGCAGCTTCTAATCCGAATAGAAATATTTATAATAGCATATAGTTTACAGTATATTATATAATTATACGTATTCTTCAAACACCTTGAGACAATTTCAAACCTACTCTTAAGCTGGTAAGACAATTTCTGGTTGTTAGTTATTCCCGAAATGTGGTGATGAAAAATGCTTCTACATCACATTGGTCAAAAACGGAATACTAGGTAATTTTGCGCTAAAGTTTTGCATACCGTTAGAGTATGATTAGTGTTTGGAGAAAATTTGAAATAATTATCCTTATTATACTATCACATTCAGGTGGTATCTAGAGTTACAGAGAAGAAAATTTAGGTTGGTAGACTCTTCAAGGTTAGGGCTTCGATACTTGTCACAGAGGGGAACACCACTGGTATTAGGAACATACTCAAATACGAGGGAATGTGATCTACTGCCTGATAAAAAAGAGTTTGGAGAATGCCGCACCGGTAACTCATATCATTCTGCATCACCCCTTGGGTACCTTGTATCTTAAATGATGAAGAAAGGGCGCTTGTAACGAGATGCTCAATAAGCTTCCGAATAAAGGTTTTGACTATGTGAATTAGATTGTAGCAGATGATAAAATTTAGCTTTATTTTATGGCGTGCCCATAAAAGTTCAAAATAAAGTTAATGATGGTAATCTTCTAATGATCCCTGAAATGTAGGAGTATTGGTTTGGTAACTGGTTTCGAAAGATGTAGAAATTACTTCTCTACTAACCCACGTATTATATTAGCATATGCTAACATAATTAATCACAGTGATACCAATATAAAAAATTAAATTTATTTTTTGCTATCAAGGCCTAATATATAATTTTAAAGTAACTAAGGACGTTTTATGTGCACTAATAGTGATGATTAAAATACTTAACATATACTTTAAGAGGGTATTACATTAATTGTTCAAGTTGCGGCATATTATGATGAGCATTATAATGGTCTTGAGAGTCAAACAGTTAGTCTGAGAATTTCTGCAATTAGAGAGCTGTGCAATTAAATTAATGGTCACGGTGACTGATCCTTTGTTACAATGGTGCGAAAGAGTATCTCTACGAATGCATCGACCGTTCCGATTCTGAGAAAGATCGCACGTGGTTTGACAAGTACTAATATACTAATAAGAACACTTAATCGTTTTCTTGTAAAATTAAACAAAGTACGTGGAGCATTGCAGTTCCCGAAGTTCAATTAAGCCGTGTTAGCATGCTTCGCGAGAATGTTAACAGCGCCGTTACTTCTAGAATCAACTAGGAAGTGATGCCTGGAAACAGAATAAGTTATGAGGAAATTAAAGTGGCTTAATTTGCAAATCAATATTTGCACCTCTTAATTTATGTGTTTGCGAGGAAATTCAAAGCGAGCACCGGCTTTAAACATTAACAAGTTTGAATATTGATTCTGCTCGGCAAACTTGTAAACATTTGACATGGCGGGGTTCAACTACGTGGCTGTAGCACGGCTTCGGCTAAAACTCCGCATTTGACAGTCTTGTCAAAATTGTACAAGTCTTATCTCTCAACAGCAGAGGTCCTTAATGCAATTTATGTCATTTTACCGCTCAGAAGCTGTACTTTGGTTGTGAAAGCCTTATTAAATCTGTCAGTCAAGGTGAATTCAATAATACCTCGAGTAACTCCCCAATATTTCGCCGCACATACGTTCGGGGGCACTTTTGGGGATTGACAGCTCGGCGACAAATCTCGCCTCATTATTATTTATTCAGAAATATTGCCGTCTTACCTCGATATCGTTGACGAACCATGTTATATTCATGGCAGGGTATGCCGGCGGAGACGTGCAGTTGGCTCTAATTTTCGCACCGGGCGCCACTTTTTGAAGTTGCGTCGTTAGGATCGGGCCATCATCTGGGATGTCTGAAACAAATGGCACCTGTTTATGATAATCTTGCACCACATCAAACATTACTTTCATCTTGACATATTGTACGCTATTCTAATTATCGAAAGAACAAACAAATTGCAATATTTTCTCTGTATTGCTAAACTTTTAGTATTCTTAAATTTGCAACTGCTATTTTTGCTTTCCTTTTATAATAATAAAGAAGTAACATTAAATGTATAAACATTACAATGTAAGGGTATTTTCTTAATTTTAAAAAAAAAACAACTAAAATCCAGTATTTACTACGACTTAAATTGTTTCTGATAATAATGTTACACTTGTAATATTATGAAAATGATTTATTGATTATTATTTAAATTTATTTGACATTGCTACAACAAATACGTATATTTTGTCAGATCTAGAGCATAAGTATTTATTTTTTGGGTTCGTTTTCTGGACTATAATGATAATAATAATAATAATAAAATTATATTATTTTATCTAAAATAATTTTTCTAGAAAAGTTATGAATAATCTTGAATTACACGAAATTGTGTTTAAAATTTTTCGATTTATTTAAGAACTGTGCAGTGGATAATCAGTTAATGAACAATGTCTAATGTTGCTGGGTAGTAAAGATTGATTAGATCTACAGTAGACACATTCTTAGCTAAGAAAGATATGATCAAAAAGTCTCAAACAGCTAAAAGAGTAACAAAAACCACATCTGAAAAACAACAATATGCCTTTTGTAAAAATAGAGATTGCTTTTAGTTTGGCTAAAAAAAAAGAGAAATGAAAAAATATATAACTGAAACGGTTATCATTTAAGGAAAAGAGAAATATTTTAAAAACTGAAAAACAAGTTCTATATTCGTCATATGAGAAGGAAGAATTTAAGGTTACGACTGGATGGTTTGCAAAGATTAAAAGGAAATCTGGCATTAAACCGTGATATCCGGCGTGCCTGCTATTGCAGAGAAGCTGAGAAATTTTTTCTCAACTTTTGAGGATTTATTGAAAAAGGATATTGTTCACAATAAATTTATAATTGTCATAAAACTGGCTTATTGTGAAGATCTATGTCAAACTATACTTATATCAAGAAAGTGGAGAATAATGTTCGTGGGCATAACACCGTGAAAAACCAATTGATGTTACTTTTTGGTGCTAACGCTGGTGATGATATGAAACATAAGTCGCCTCTTGTCTATTATTTTAAGAATCCTAGAGCATTCAAAAAATGTTATAATTTAAGGAAAAACTGCCAGATATGTAGAGATCAAATGAAAAGACATAGATCATATGTTTTTTTTTAAGAAGAGCCGTTTGTGGCTTAAGCATCAAGGATTACCTTCAAACCAATCAATTGCTATTTAAAGAACTGATGCTATTAGACAACCCACAAGACGCACCCAAGGCCTTGATAATTTGCAACAAAACTTTCACTGGCTGGTAATTCAATTTTGTCCCTAAATACCACTTCGTTGATACAGCCAATAGATTAAGAAATAAAAAATTATACATTTGATATGATATTTTGAAACATGGCAATTCCCCTTAACAATGGCATTAAAAATGTTATGGAAAAAAATTTGATACAGTCAAAAGGTGTGATGAGATGTCATTCAACGACAGTTAAATTCTCCTTGTCGAAAGTTATATCCATTTTGCACTTGATGATGTTCCTAAATTTATGAATGACATTGTGGTAACTGATGGAGATCTGAAATTGGAGGTGAATTAAGATGGCATTGATGAGCTTATAATGACACATGAAAATGATCAGGAAGAATATCAAAAATCTTAGCGAGGTATATTTTTAAAAAATTAGACAAAAAAGGGCCAATGTCAACATCTACTATTTAAGATCTTTTGAAGAAGTGAGAGTATGACAGAATAACGGTTTTAACTTAAACCAAGTTGCTGTTATTAGGCTTGAGGATATCTACAACAACTATACAATAGTATAG
Organism: Sinelater perroti; assembly: GCA_036346155.1. Lineage (NCBI taxonomy): Eukaryota > Metazoa > Arthropoda > Insecta > Coleoptera > Elateridae > Sinelater > Sinelater perroti. The sequence goes on from JARFIY010000276.1 coordinate 5,737,489, forward strand.
CACATATTATTGTATAATACATACTATTGTATAATTGTAGAAATTAGTATAATCCCTTCTCAAAAATCCTGAAGAAGAAAGAAGTGCAATCGAGATTGGATAGATTCTTTAACGTCCCACAAACGGAAAAAACAAGACGGATAAATATTATTACATATAAATAAATGTAGTAAAAATTGAATAATTTCTATATATATATATATATATATTCTTGTTCTACAGAACAAATTAACCAAATTGTCATAAAAATCTATGGTAAACCTATCATCGGTTAACGAACAATCCATGTAGCAAGCGACCCGCATTCTAAAAAGTCTTAAAGGCAAATGAGCTGGGTTGGATCAGTTACCTCCAACTGCAAGCCCGAAGACTTCTTCAATTTATTCTTCTTGGATCAAGATAATCAGTTTTATTGCTTTTCGGTCGTACCTTATGTTTTCTTAGCAATTAAGTTGAAATAAATTGCAGTATACAAAAAACTAACTGAGCTTTGTTTTTTAAACAAACTGCTGTAATGTTGGTACAATAGGTTAGTAATTGTGTTAAACTACTCGAGCTCCTGCTACGAAAACTCATTTAGATAAATCACCACAATTTTATTTTGTTATTTTACATTAACAATACTTGTGAGATTACTCTTTTTAATTTTTAAAACTAATCTATCGATCAAATTGTCATATTTTGGAGTTCCTGAAGAGGCAGTCTTAAAGATAATACTACTACGGTTTGGCAACAATACGGTCAGCGCATTTCTAGCAGCTGCCCTGTAGTGCCCGTTACACGATGTTATGAATATATATTCACAATTTGCTATGATAACGGAAAGTATCCAAGTCTCATGCAGCCGTTGAAGATTGAAGCGAGGTAAGTGATTGTTTTTTGAATAGATGTTTTATCATTTTCTTGTTTATAAGACATTTATGCTTAGGAAAACGTATATACAGTCTGAATTCTTGAGCAGATGCGGCAACTATTTTTGTAGTTTTTTGCATCTAGAAGTTACCTATAAAATTTGCTATTTGGGTCGTAAAGATGGCGTCGCATTCGACTAGGTTTGGTGTAAAAATCTGCTCTCGGTGCTTGGCCAGAATTTCTCATTTTTCTTTTTTGGAAGTGTAGATAGAATTGTTTAACTGTTAGATAAATGATGTTAGATTGTTTTAGTAGACTTTTAGTGGCCAGCCACATGGTGGAGTCTCCGGGAAGTCTTCCTTCAAAGTAATTATTGTATCTTGTTATTCTAAGGCTCTTGTTTGACTAGATGATTTAATTTGTTATATAATGTTTAATAATAAGGTAGTCGAGTTGCTTACCATTCCCTTCTGTATTTATCTTTTTATTTAATTATTTTTTTGTATAATTAGGAGTCAAATTGTGCGAAGCAGTATTTCTGTGTTTCCACGGCGTTGTAGCCGCTTGTACGCTCTCTTGTATAGCTGCCATTATAACTTCATTGACGTCCATAGTGTAATGGACTGGACTAGTCTAAATCTTTGGTTGAGGATGTTTTGGAAGCTGGTCCAGTCGGGTAATCCATCAGCAATAGGTGGCTTTGTTTGTGATAAGTCACAAAAAAACGTGATTACTGAAGATGATCATTTTTTACATTATGTTTTCTTATGTAGTGTAATGTCTAATATATCAGGATGATAATCCATTTTATATGGGTAATAGGTAAATTAGTTTGGGACTGGAATTATATACCATGGATCATAGTAGTGTTGTGTAGTTTTAAGCCCTTAGGGTTTTGTTACTCGGCATCCTCAAATTGTGTTTTTTGAGATTAGGACTTCTAGTGCCCTCTACGCTATAGAATAATTTAGCTATGTCAGATTTAACAGTCTTATATTAGGTTGTTTGTATGCAGTGATCAATTTCAGGGTACAATTATTTTTAGTATGTATTTGTATAATAGCTTCAATGTTTGTTACATCGCTTAGATAAAGTAGATGTTGCTTCAGTTTATTTTTTTATTATAATTGCAACACCTTCTGCGGCCTTATCAGTTTTTCTGTCATTTCAATAAATATCAAATTTTTTACAAGGACAGATAAAATGAGTTTCAGTAATGCATACAATGTCTATGTTGTATCTAGCCAAAGAATACATAAATATTGAGTTATAAGACCACTGTCATATTTTTAAATATAACTGATAAGATCGGTGAGGTTTTAATAACCGTCCGGGAAGTTAGTAACGGTTTGGGGTGAAGGATCTTAGTGCTGGTCATAAGTTGATAGTGGAATTATGGAGGTATTCTGGCTAAATTGTTGTTGACTCAAGTCTGGCTTACTTGAGTGTAAGATTTGTTCGGCGTTCTGTAACTGTTGTTAGTCAACTGTTTTGTTATAAGAAAGTAGTTGCATCCTATATGATTTTCGGGGTGCTGTCTTAGACAGTATATTGACTAAAGGTTCTCATTTGACTATTTCGGACAGTTAACATATAGGTAGTTTCTTATTTACACATTCTTTACACAAGGTGGTTATGATTGGCAATAATTGCGAGTGTGGCCGTCCAGTTAGCCGTTCATACATTGCGGTACTTCTGTTGATCTTCATCGTGATGCAACCTTAATTATGCTGTGGATAAGTTGCGTTAAGCTAAAGATTTTTGTACCTTCTTGTGCATTTTTAAGGTCAATTACGTATATTTTTGTTGTAAAGCCCAACAATGTCTTTAACTTGATATTTTAGAGTTGCTGGTATAGCTTTAATTCTGTTAGCAATACCGATATGCTTCTCATTATTACTGAGAGTTTATTAACTTTAGCGTCCTCGAAAATGAAGCCCAGTTGATCTACACTGTAGTGAATAAACTTTTATGCTCATTAGGTTTATTCTTAATTTATTGTTTTTATTAGTTGTTGAAAACTCATTTTTGGTTTTTGTTTAAGTTTTGCAAGTAATTATTGGTAGTGTAATTTATCCGCGTTGTGTAAATATATTGTAAAACTTTATTTTTTTTCTCCAGGTATCGATAATGCCTCGGCCTGATGAAAAATGCCTATTGCCCGGCGTGCTTGCCTTGATAAATAATATTACTAGCATTTTCAATTTGCTTGCCATTCAAGCAGTGCTTGTTTCCAGAAATTAAGTATTGTGATTCGAATAGGTACTTTTTATTCGGTTCCCAATCTGATGGCAAGATCTCTCCGCTGTTTCTTTTATTATTGCTGGTGTTCATATTTTTAAGAACCCCTCCGCAGGAGTTCCGTATATTTCAAGAAGTTATTTGTTGAAGTATAGGGAGAATAAAGTACATAATTACTAGAAATTAAACCGCAGAATAGCTTCAGTTAAACAGCATTCTATAACCGCATTTCTTGCCGCGGTCATCTAAATTAATTTAAATCCTAACTTTTAAAATTTAATTTTATTAAATTTATGGTTAATATAGTTTTATTAGTTATATGACTATGAGATAATTTTATAGATTTATTAATGTCTTAAAAAGTACACATTGAAGATTTGCTTCACATTTAGATTGTTAAATCTATAATCCACTCTTTTTACATTCTTATTTCAGGTTCTTCCAGAGGGCACGTTACTGCTTCTTATGTTTAAGTACTTTTATTACATGCGGGATCCTCAGATAATGGTAAAGTAGAGATATTGCATAATATTGCCACTATATATGAATTTTTTGGATTATAATGACAATCTATTAAGTTGTCCTAAAAGTTCTGACTCAGCTATGACAAATTCAATTTTTATGCATTTTTTTCATTGTGTTTATAGTGTCGTAACAACCTTCATATCTGTATTTCAAATGAATATGCAAAAGAGTGAGCTTTGATTTTTGATCCGCTATTGCTGGAAATGGAAAATTATAACAAGAAATGCCGTAACAGAGATTTGCGAGGCTAGTATCAAGATGGTACAGACGCTTTGAATCCAATAATCTCAGCCTTGAAGATTTGTTTTGGTTCAGCAGGCTATTAAAGTTGAATGATGGTGACTCACAAACTACTTTGGACAGCGAACCTTCATCAAGTACTCGAGATATGGACGCTGAGTTGATAAATCAAGAATTCATAGGCACCTTCAGCAACTCAATTTTGTCTACAAAAAAAAACACTTCAAGATCCGCACAAACTCAATAAAACAAAACCGCCAAAAGAGTCAGGATTTTCCGCCAACTATTCAACAATCCATTAAATGACCAATTTTGAAAGCGTATTGTGACGTCGGATAAAAAGTGGGTTGTTTTGGTCAATAATAATCGACAGAAAAAGTGGGTTCCAAACGGCCAAAATCCTTCCTCAGTTTTGCGTAAAAATTGTTTCGGCAAGGTCATGATTTGCGTATGGTAGAACTTTGAGGACGTGCTTTATTTTGAGTTTGTACTGAATAGTCTTGTAAGTTTCCGTTTCCAACAATAGCGGATCAAATTGTACCATTATATAAAAGAAATTTATTTCTTATGTAAATACTGATTCCTTGAAATTAGTTTTTTAGTGTTATATCAATTTCCTTGCTGTTTTTTGTTAAAATAAAGCTTCCACGTTAGGCTCCTATTTAAATGTAAGTTAATTTATCTCATTCTATTAGCCTCAAGTGCAAAATCAAATTGAAGATCACTGGGGGTCATATTACTCATTTATACACTATAAAATAAATTGAGTTACACTTGGAACAAGGCAGACCCACCAGCTAGTTTTTCATTGAATGGAGGAGATTATCATCAAGGAAGCTGTATGAGCTGTATAAATATCAAGTAAAGGGCCAAACACACTGACTTAAGGGACATTAGCCCGTATTTCTCTTATCATACCAGTTTTATTGTAAATTTTATTTGGAAAATTTGACATGCGAGTAGATCAGACAGTAAGAACTAAAAGTAGTACCTATTTTATAAAGCAATCATCTATAACTCACTATATATATATATATAATGCATTACAAACACTTCAAAAATAATAAAAATTGTTAAACTGTGAGAAAACTGATGTATTATTGAATGTTTCTAACAACACTGGAAAATCACGGAAATTACTTTGTCATTTAATTTTTTAATAATTTTTATTATTATCAACCTACATGAATTAGGCTTTCTGGTCTGTTGTCGTCCCATTTTGTTCTATATTCTTCAATTTTGTCATTCAAGGCAAAAATTGTAAGCTCTTGACGGATGGATTTGTTCCTAATTATGTTTCACTACCATGTAGCAAAATTGGTATGATCATTGTCTTATAGAATTTTGAATTTGTTTTTTACTTTATTTCTCTATACATTTTCAATCGGTCTAAGCATTCTTGAAAAGCAAATTTCTTTTTGATATCTTTGTTGTAGTCATGTGCGACATCATAGCCGAGGCACTCGACATGCGTTACCTCTTAGAGTACTATGTGGTACAAGCATATATTTGATCCTACTATTTCTTTCCGTAAAATGCCGTTATCTTATGTTTAACTTTGAAAATATCATACTAGTATTCCTGTGATATGGTATTTAGTAAATTGTACGGACTTCTGCAAATCTGTTTCGAAAATTACAATAATAGCTTGATCATTATTACAAATTAATTATATATAAAAGGATTTTAAAAGAATTAACAAAATGTTCAAAACATGACTCTATTAAAAACGAAGCCATCCTTTAAAAGCTTAATATTTTTGGCGTGAATGGCAAACTCTAAAAATATAGAATAAAAAGGCACCAAAACAAGGCTACTTTATAAACGAGCAAACAGAAAAAAAGAGGCGAAAAAGCCTAATTCATAAGGGTTCATGATAATAATAACGATAATAAAAATCATTAAACAATTAAATGAGAAAGTCATTGCCAGAGCATGATTTTATAACAGAAACCGTGTTACCGTCTTACTTCCCGTAATTTTCCAAGTTGTTAGAAAAACTTGTAATAAAACCTATAAATGAAAACTCGGTTTTTGATAATACATCAGAATTTTCACAGTTTAATATTTTTATTACGTGTGATGCTTTTTTAATGCATCATAAGTGCGTTATAAATGATTGCTTTTTAAAACAGACATTACTTTTTGGTTTTTACTAGCTGATATACTAGTCTGCTACACCTCCCAAATAAACATTACAATAAAACTTGTATAATAGGAAAAATACAGACTAATGTTCTTTAAATCAATGTGTTGGGGGTCTTTACTTGCTTTTCACACATCTCATGCAAATTCCTCGATAATAGTCTCTTCCATGCAATGAAAAGCTATCTAGAGGATCTGTATTGTTCGAACTGCACTTAAATTTATTGCAAAAAGGGCTAGTAAAAAAAATTTACAGTTAATAAATCAATAATATGACCTTCAGTGAGCTTTAATAACATTATGTTTCAGGCTAATGAAGTAAAGTAAAATAATTTACATTTAAATAGGTGCCCAACGTGAAAGTCTCATAGCGCTTATAGTGTTGCAACAACGTTCATTTTTGTATTCCAGATGAGTTTGCATAAAAGTGAGCTTTGAGTTTTAATCCGTTATTGTTATCGAAGAAGCTGCAAAAAAGTAAACAGAGCAGCTCCATAAATCAGCCACCAACATTGCTAACCCCCCGAACGATTCTCAAACTTCAGACCTCATCATAACTATATTAAAGAAACCAGTCGAATTTCTTATTCCGCATTTATAAAACTAACTCCACTACTAGTTACAATAGTCCCCACCCTGCTAACTAATAAACTTAAATAACTAGCAATTATTAACTAACAACCTTGACAACGTGGAATGACAATGGCCTTTAAAACGCAACGCTCAATATTTATTGGCTTTTTGGGTAGGTACAACATAGACATTGCATGTATCACTGAAACGCATTTTATCAATACTAAAATGTTTCATCTGTATTTGTAATAAATTTGATATTTATTGAAAGGAGAGATAAGCTGATAAGGCCGCAGAAGAAGTCGCAATCATAATAATAAAAAAAAAACTAAAACACCACCTACCTCAACCCAGCGATACAACAAACGTTAAAGCTACTGCTACAAATCATCTAAAAATAATCGCACCCTGAAACTGATCACTGCACACAAACAGTCTAACAGAAGTCTGCTGAATCTGCCACAGCTAAATTAATCCATAGTACAGAAGCTACGTTGCTACTAGGAGACGTAAACTCAAAAACATAATCTGGGGATGCTGAGTAACAAACCGGAAGAGCTTAAAACTACACAACATCACTGCGAACAATGGTGTATTAATTTTAATTCCAAATTAATTTAACTATTACCCGTATAAGACGTATTAGATATTGTACTACATAAGAATCTTTAAAAACCAATTCAAAAAATTAAATAACAAATTTAAACCAACCAGGCAAACAAGAGCTAGATAACCTTTACAATAACAGTTATCTTAAACAAATACAATATGTTCCGGAGATTCTCACTATGTGATTGGCCACTAAAAACTGCATCCATTGGTGGTAAACAATGTAATTTACACATCCGAAAAGGAAAAATCAGAAATTTTAACTGCGTACGTAGAGCAGGTTTTGAAACTAATACAACCTCATCCTCTCGACCAAAATAGCAAATGTTATAAGTAACTTACAGATGCAAGAGACTTCTACAATAGCTTCCGCATCTGCTCAAGATCTCAGGCTGTACATACGTTTCCCTAAGCATATATCGCCTAAACATGACCTTATAAACAACAAAATATTAAAACATTTATTCAAAAAGCTTTAATCTTCAACGGCTGTATAAGTCTTGGACTCTTGCCGTTATTCTGGCAAATTGCAAACGTAATTTCAATCTACAACACGGCGAAGGATAAGCAAAACCTTGATAGTATAGTCCCATTAACTTATTACTCATCTTAGCTGTATTCTTGGAAAAAGTTATCCCTGTTCGCTTATATAAGACTTTCTTATAGAAAATAGAGTTATCCCTCCACACCAGTATGAATTTAAACCGCTACACCTAAACGCCCACTAACTTCTGAGAGAAACGGAACTAACTGAGAAGGGGTATGAACAAAAAGCATATACCACAGCAATTTTTCTGGATCTAAAAAGAGTCTTTGATAAGGTATGGCTGGAAAGACTCATATAAGATGATTGAGTTAAATATTTCGACATACTTAATCAAAATCACAGACTCTTGCTTAAGCAGCAGAACATTCAGAGTAAGAATCAATCTTCTTTAATCTATATGATTATAATTTACTCGCTACCCGCTACAGATGGTATCGCAAGCCTCACTCAAATTACTACAATTGAGACAGGAATAGAATATTTTTAAAATGCAATAAACTTCAGAAACAGAAAATACAAATAAACTTAACCAAATCCTAAGCGAAGATTCCATCGATTAGGAAAACAATGTTGATATACCATGGAATCCAAGGGATACCGCAGTGAATCATTTGAGAATATATCTGGATGCAAAGCTCAACTGAAAACATCACATAAACAGAAAACTTAACGAATGCCATACTAGACTCGTCATATTGTATTCACTGACCAAGCATAGATCCCATCTCAGATCCTAATGCTTATTGTTAATTTTTAAGACTATTTTCTAACCTATACTACCTTATTCACACCCAGTATGGAGTAACACACCCAAAACATCACTCAAGAAACTGCAAATCATCCAGAACGAAGTGTTACGTGTTGCAATTAACGGTTACAAAATAGACAAGAGTTGCGTGCTTCTTTTATAACGGACTTCGTATAACATTAAGTGGTAACTTCATTAACAAACTTGTGCTGCGTACAAGTGCAAGAAAACAAATATCGTTCAAAAGAACTTACACAAGACCGAAGCGTAAGCTCCTCCAAGACTTGCTTGAATGTAAATTCGCCTTAGCGAAATTTAAACTATAGTGTTGTTAGTCAGAGGTTAGAATGTACTCTAAATTATATCTTAGCCGTGTGTATTGCATTACGGTTGTAGAGCCAGCTGCTTTAAATAAAAAACAACATTTTTAATTACAAATTAATTATACAATAAATAATTGTAATGCTCAGCATGGTTTAAGTAGTTCACTTGAGTTATCCTTAGTGGATATTAAAATTTTTTGAGAAAGCTTTTTGAGTTTCATATGAATATTTGGGTAGCAGAGATGTGTTTATATTCTAGGTGTAATTTTTACCATTCAAGTTAATATAATTTTGAAATAGGCGAGATTACCCATTCATGATGCAGATAAATGTTGTGAATGTACCATGATCTGTTCATTAAGGTACGTAGGACCAATCCTAGAGTACTTATAATTTCATGACATTCAATATGGTTGATTACTTGCAACGCATTTATACGTATTCAAGTGATTGCCGGTGTAAAAGCCTGTTCCATTTTTTACTAAATGTGTATAGAATTTCTGAGTGTGGGCAGCTCTTGGTGGGTTTTTAAAACCCTTGTGGCAGTTTTCCACATCTCCGAATTAGTAAAATTGACATTTTAAATATATTTTTGATACGATTAGATAAAGTTGTGCATTTATCTTTTTAATTCATACATGAGATTATCTAGTAACCGTATTATTTTAAAATTTACGTTTTTTATAGTTGGGGTTTTAACATCTTGATGTGATTGTGCCTGCTGAACTTGCCGTATAAACTATTAAAGAAATGATATAAGAAACAGCCAGGTTTATATTGTCTTTAATAAATCGAACAAGGGATGGCAAGCTGAAAAAAAAATAAGTACCGAGAAGTTGATTTGTCTGGAAAAACTTTTTTGAGTTTCAATGTTTAACATGTTTGACCGGTGGTTAGTTGAAAACGGTAATATTTGTATTTATCAGGTATTGGAATTTAAAAATGTATGTTGTTAAGTAATGCTCAAGTACTCTCCGCGATCAGGCTTTCTGCAATCCCATGTTGTAAACTTGCTATGTAGACCACCAATTACCAGAATGGATTCAGGTGTGTTAAATATAGCTTTGAGTTCGTCTTTGTTTAACTGATTGTCTTGTTTTTGATTTGCGTTCAAGATTATAACGTAGCTTATGTTACTCAGTTTTAGTTTTCTAATATATTATCAGGAAAATTAAAAATTTAATTGTGTTTGAGCTTGTATTTGATGATGGTTTTTATTCTTTCCAAAACTTCTGATGTATTTCTATATCTATCGTACAGATAGTATTTTGGTATTTTAAAAGTTTTGCCTTTGGTTGAATTGGCTTCCAAGGCTCAAGGTATATCACGTTTATGTTTGGTCAGAAAAGCTATAAACATTAATCGTCATGCCATTCAGTTAAAAATTGTTGAATTTTCACTTGCTTGTTGTAGATTATGACCCAACAAGATGTAGGAGTATAATTGTGTTCACTAGAAACGTTTTGATTTAAAGTGGGTACATAGTCTATTGGCTGGTTTGGACAGTTTGTTGCAATGTTAGGAGTAGTGTTATTGAATTGCTTAACTCGGTTGGAGAATATGTGTTTCGCTGATAAGCAAATTAGATAATATTTCGGTTGGTACTCATACGCTTTTGGTGAAGTTTCTTCAACAATCTGTTACTTGAATTGCGGTTGACATCTGCTGCAAATTTTGGATTTCTGGTTGTTTATGACTGGTTTCGCCTTCAGTTTACTTTGAATATTCGTTTTGTTTGACCATCTCATTACTTAACTACTACATTGATTACAATTACACTACATTCATTATAGATAAAATCGGCTGTTAATAACTTGAGAGGTCATTACGTTCTCTCTGTGATATCGGATCACACATGTCGTGTCCTTCCGCTTCATTGTTTACATATAACTCAAAAACATGTTATTTTTATCAATTGAATTATTGATCCCAACCTAATAATAATTTATAAATAATGTTTTCAGTACATTATAGACTTTAAATTTATATTTACGTTTGTAGCTATTTTATATTTCACCAGGTTGTTTGCATTGAAAAATATGAAATAGGTATCACAAAATTTGTAACTCATTCAGTATCAAAACGTTTAGTGGCGTTTTACTACAATGTTAGGTGGACTCACTACATTGACTACAATGTCAATTAACATATTGAGCTGAAGTAAAGCCCTGAATTCTTAACGGCTCAAAGTTTTGGGTTTATTGATATTCAATAATAAGTTTTCTAAATTGCAAAGTTTATGTAAATATTAATATCCGTATGTAGTGCGCAAAACATGCCAAAGGAAAAATGTAGCCAAAATAAATTTGCAGGCTCAATATGGCCACAGGTGAACAGCGTTAAACGCGTCTAGACGTACTGATTCATGTAAATCGCTGCACGAGTAAGGTGTAGCTGAAATTATGAGAATTTATCTTAAAAGAGCAAAGCTTGATTTATAGAAATTGGTCCAAATTGGAGTTAAAGAAGCTTTTTCTGAATAAAACACAAAATATTTGTATAATCTGAATTTTATTCCTATCGGTGTAAAGTGTAAACTTGGCAACTTTTTGAAAAAACTTTCATCTTCAAAGTTCGAATAATCCCCGAGGAAAAGTTTAATAGAGTTAATCACAAGACCGCGTTAGCCAATATCACACCTCTGTGAAATTTGATTTAAAGTAAAGTGAGCGTTTTACGTACTGTGCGGCATGTGGCTCCATCTTGTTGAAACCACATATTATTCAAGTTCAAATCGTTGCTTCAATTGAAAAGAAGTTGTACGATATATCCCGATAGCGATGCACCTTTGACAGTAACAGTGTTTTCAAAAAGTAGAGGTCAATGATTTCTCCAGCCAACAACACACACAAAACAGTGAAGGTTCATGGATGTATTGGTTTGTCGTAAACAACAGGTGAATTTTCACTACCCTAGATGCAACAATGTTGACGATTTACAAAGTCATTTAAAAAAAAATTATTTTCGTTTTGCAAAAATCAGCGTCAACTGTTATGCTCTCTAAAATCCACTTGACTAATTTATAAAGTTTCTGTGGTGGACTTTAGCAGTCTTTGCCATGTGTTCAGATATTAACTGTACAAATTCAAATTTTTAATGTTTACAAAACGCAAACGGTGCATAATATTAATCCTAAAGTCAGTTCGAATAACCCTGCATAATTTATATATTAATATTAATAAATTTATTACAAAATAATAAAAATATTTCAAAGAATTAAAAGAAACATGTGCCCGAATTTTATTGTTAAACTTTGTTTAAACATTGCTTAACTTACTCACTTTTAATTGTATTATATATATGTATATGTATATATATATATATATATATTCTTTTCTACAATATCACATAAAAATAAAAATGTGTAACGATCAGTAGAAGCATAAATCAATTATAAAACATGTTTGCGACAATTAATTTTCTTTGTTTAAATGAACAGGGCAGGTTATTTGCCCATAGCCTGTTTCTAACGCATACATCTACTCATCGATTTTCCCAGAAATGCCGTGCTCGGGCAGTGATGTCAACGCAAAAAGCAAAGTAAAAATGTAAAGCATTCAGATTAAACCGCTTTCAAAGCGCTTCGTTATACAAACGTTCTTTTATCAGCGCAACCGACATTTTTCATAATCGTTTTCTATTTCCGGTTCATATTTGATGTTTTTCGGTTTGTCCGACTTGGAGTAACGCATCTAAGCAAAGTAGATAATTGGTGTAACTATAGGAAAATTCGTTTTCATTTACAGTCCAGTTGCCAGGGATTAAAAAACCTCCAGAGTTTGTATTTTTTGGCGGAGGCTAAATTTTTCATGATTCCTATGTATTTTTCCCGTAGAACACAATGACTGGAGTCCGTACATTCAAAAGTGTGTGCTATTTTTTTTCTACAATTTATGGAAAAAGAAAGGTTTTTTTCACAATTCTGCTTATCTTTCAGTTCTCTGGCACTTTTTGTATAGCACATGTATTTAGAAAGTTGTTCTGTATTTAATTTCTTAAATTTTAAGCCCAACCGGAAGTCGCTAAGGTTTTTGTTATTGTTGCAATCGGCGTTGAAAGTTGCAAAACATTTTTTCGCAACAATCCTATTGTGTTCTACGGAAAAAATACATAGGAATCATGAAAAATTTAGGCTCCGCCAAAAAATACATGGAAAAATCCCTGGCAACTGAACTGTTATGGCAATACGTAAATACAACAGTGCAAATATTTCGCTAGATAAATAAGAAAGTGCGACATGGAGGTGTATATTAAAATAGTTAGAAGTACATCCTCAGTAACTGTTGGCATATATTTAAAATTGCTACTTTGTAACTAATAACAACAAAATTAATTAAAAAAGTACACTCAGTACTATTATTTTTGTTTATTTTATACACTACAGTCTGTCGCAAAGCGACAATAAATAGTTGTTTTAATTTACGTAATAGGTTTCGAACATTAAGGATGTCTATCCACATATATATTAACTTTAATACTAGTATTGCGAACAATTTGAATTATTATCACTATTCTTTACATTTGTTTGACAAGTGGAGCGGTTTAAACATTTTTAATTGCGGTTGCACCTCATTGTCATCTATCATGCGCTTCACTAGAATATTAGGATAATGACTAATTCTATCACTATAACAAGTACTAAATTTTTGTATTTCCTTGTTAATAATTGGTATTGGAGCTCGTGTGTCGTTATTTTGTTAGGGAAGTACCATGGTGCGTTTGTTATAGCTCTGGGTGCATTAGATTGGAATCGTCGGATTATTCTAATGTTGGATGTACTGGCTGTACTACACAGTTGTATGCCGTAGGTCCATATGGGTTTTATCATAGTTTTGTATAGGAGTGTCTTGCTTTCCAGGGGGACTTGTGATTTTCTTCCTTTCAACCAGTACATTGCTTAAAGTTTCAGGCCCAATTTTTTGCGCTTTGTCCATATATGGGTTTTCCAGGTCAATTATATACGTATATGGATAGTGAGGTATTTGTTTGTTATTAAGCGTCCTGCTTGAGGTATATGTTATGTGCACTGACTTGCTTTTGTTTGTTTGGAAGTGCCATTTATTGCACCAGTTCTGTATCTTGTCAAGATGTAACTGCAGTTGCTGAAATTCCAGGAATGGATCTATGTTGGATGTGAGTATCGCCATGTTATTGGCGAAAGTAGCGACCATGTTGTCTGTTATTGACAAAAGATCTGCTGTAAATATGAGGTACGATAATGGGCCTAGCACACTGCCCTGAGGAACCCCAGAGTTAACGGGGTATGGATTTATGATTGCGTTGCCATATCAAATAATAAACTGCCTATTGGTTAGATATAATTGTAAAATTTCAAAGTGATCAGTAGGTAAAGTTTACTTGATTTTTAAGACGAGTCTCCAAATGCCAAACCTTGTCGAAGGCTTTTTTAACGTTGAGAAATGTTGTCATATGTCGTAAGTTATTTTGGCTACCATCCTGTGGATTTGCTCTATTGTTGAGTGATGTTTGTGGAAGCCAAATTGATAGTCTGGTAGTATGTGGATGTCCAAAATAATTGGGGGGAGTTTTTTAGTAGGGGTTCTTTACACACTTCCGATAAGGCTAGTAGTAGAGAGACTGTTCGTTGCTTAGGAAAGTGCCGAAGTTGTAGTATTCCCTCGAAGAGAAATGTTACAAATTGGTAGCCTTTATGTGGTAGTTTTTGGAGAATGTTGCCTGTAATTAAGTGTTGAATTGGGTATTTGTCGGGATTTGCGTTTTTAGGAGTGGTGGTTTCAAGTGGGGTGATTTTAAAAGGTTTAATTTCTGTGCTCATTTAATAAGACATTTCTAGTAGATTATTTTTCTGTTTTCTCTTTATCCGTCGAAAATGGTGTAAACAGGTTAGCTAGATGTCCTTCCCACAGCCGCTTTTAACTCAGATGCCGTTGAAGAGTTCGAATTGGTGCTTCCTGCTGTTGGGGTTGTTTTAAGTCTGGTAGATTTTCATGCAAAATAGTCATTAGATTCGAACGGAAATAAGTGTTTCAAATATTTTTTTACATTTTGGTTTCTGATTTCAGATAGGAGATTTTAAAGTTCTGCGAAAGCCCGATTTAGCTTTCTTTTGTCATTCGAGTGCCTTGTTATCTGGCATCTCCTCCGTAGTCTACGTATTTCTGCGATTTTTTTCTTGACTATGATTGGGCAGTTAGTTGAGTTAATGTATTTGACCGGCTCTGATGTGATCTGGCGAGTTTTATTTTGGACAACTCGATTAAAGAATACCACTGCGTCTTCCAAATAATTTGTCGATTTTGGAGGAATATCAGTGTTTGGAGTTTCTTGGATTATTTCTCGGAAAAGGTTTCAGTTCGTATGTTTGTTGATGAGTGTGGCTGTCCTCTCTTAAGTAGTATGTTAGTGCCTGGTGAATGGAAGGTCAAGACAGGCTCTAATATTATTATATTTATATTTTTTACAAAGTAGAAGTCAAGTAGAGCTGTTAGCTTGTTGGGGTCTGTAGGCCAGTATTTGTGTTCACCTGTAGTCAGAGTTAGTATTTACAAGTTGTTTATAGCTTTCAGAATTTCTATACCTTTCGTATTACTTATTCTGGAGCTCCAGTGGGTATGCTTCGCGTTGTAATCACCTCCAGAAATGATTTTATTGCCTAGTTTGTGAAAATAATGTTCATAGTTTTGTGGTTGGTTGCTGTATCTTGGTGGGCAATATACTGCTGATAAAGTAAGTGGTCCTAGCCAGTTTTCGACAACTATGGGTGTGGCTTGTAAGTAAAGTTCACTGAATTTCAAGAGTTCGTGGTGCTTGATCGTATTTGTAATGATTATGGCGATTATGTTAAGACATTAAATATTAATGAATGCAATAAGTTCTTCTTTGTGGTTTATTAGTTCTATACTGCTATTTTAATATGTTGGGCCATTTTGGTTATAGTTACAATTGTGATCAGCAGGTTCAACATGGTGCTCATCTGTTCCATCAATTGTTTCATTATCTGTTTTAGGTCTGCTATATCGTTAAATTTTGTGGTGGTCCCGAGTTTGGTAAGTGAATTGCATAGTTAACGTTGTATTGGGAATTGTTGGTAGTTGCTTGGGCATAAGTAAGGCTCTTTGGATCATTTTTGGCTTTAGTGAAGAGAACATTTTTAGGTGGAGTTCTTTGTAAACAAGACGTCCTTTGTAACTTGCAAACTTCCTGTTGCAATTTACACAAGTAACATCTTTGTACTTAGTTGTGTGGTTGCATTGTGAGGTAGAGTGTAAGCCAGTACATTTAACGCATCTTGTTTTACGTTCTATACGTTGGTTGCAGAATGGTCAAGCGATTGCAATTCCATTTTTAATTTAGTTGTGTTAGTGGAAAGGTGTAAGTTTCTAAGAAAAACGCGGAAACCTCGTTCCTGTTTAACGTTGTGCGTGTGTTATTTGCATTATATTTCTAATGTTTTCGGGAGTATTTTAATTTCATCATTTTGGGGGCCTTAATTTTGTATTTGTTTTTCATCTAACGCTTCTAATAATTCCATTAAAGGTTCAATTGTTTTGAGGCCGGAAACAAAAATCGATGGGGGTTTTGGTTCGATTTTTCTGGATGGGCCCCCGTCTCCTGTTCATTTGAGTTTTCATTTTGAATCGCAGTAAGGCCTAGTTTCAGCTTGTTTAGTTTGGTTTATCTGTATATCTAGATTGTCTTGCTAACCGCGTTTTTTATGGCTGACTACTTGCCAGTTTGAGTCTTGGAATGTTAAGGCGTTAAGCTGATAAAGTGGTGGTTGAGACTGAAAAGTTGAGGTAAACAAAGATGGATGTACGTTTTGAATGAAATGCGAGAATGTTTTTAATAATTTGGTAGAACATATTGGTAACTTTGTTGAGGACATTGCATTTGTTGTGCTTGTTCTATTTGCATGTAAGTAATTTGCTGAATACTCGTAGCCGCTGGGGCTAGGTTATTGCAATAGTAAGTACTTAAGTACATGTTAGTAGGCACAAAAAGCCCTTGAGCTGCAGTGTCAGTAAGTGCTCTCCCCCCCCCCCCCCCCAAAAAAAAGGCCTTTGTTATTTATTGCTAGTATGTCCGAGAAAAATGTTTTAATAATATACGTAAATTGAATTAATAAATAGAGTTATCTTAGGACACGCAACTGCAGAGTCATGCGCATATCTTATGGCGCCTGATTTCAGCCGCCGTCGAGCACAACCTTGCACTTTGGAATTCAGACGACAAATGTATTACGATAAATAATTAAATTGATTATCCAATTAAAAATATTCTTCTTCTGTGAATTATATTATCATGATGTTATTAAAAACTTATTTTTAATTAGCAAACCATGATGACGCATTAAAAAAGTAAAAAAAATGAGGCAAATATTTCTAGGAACTTAACGCATTTGGATTAAATAGCCTTGAAAAAGTATTTACCTTCAAAATTGTTTGTAAAACACAATGACTTCTTTAAATAATATTTATGCGGCTTTATTGCTTCGCCTTTTATAAAATGCTGCCTAGATAAAATAAAATAAATGAATGCTTTTTTTGAAGCCTCTTGAAAATCATACTTCGGAATATTCAATTCAGTTTTCTTCTTAAGACAGATGATATTATTTTGTTTCCATTGAAGTACCTTATTTTCCTGTTTTAATAGTTAATTAGAGTGCAATATATTGTAGAATTAATTAAAAATAAAAAAGATATTTACAGATTTACCAAATGATATAATTTATACATATATATATATATATATATATATATATATATATATACATAGCAATTGCTTTTGTTAGATTAAGTTATATAGAGCAGTATGGCACTGGAGAGACTTCTCATAAAATTTCGAGTGCCCACTTATTCTCCTACTGGGACAGTCGTAAAAAGAAAAGCTGAACTGCAGTCTCCGGCTGAGCTTCCAAAAGTGTAGAAAAAGAAATAATAAGAAATTTTATTCCTGCATAAAAAGCCCCAATGAAAATAAAAACTAAAGGCAACTGCGGCAGATATCTTGTGAAAACAGACGTTGATATCGCAGTATTAATTTTCCTTTTAAGCGAGGAACTGCTTTCTGCAAAAGTTTGCGAGTGTGCACACCCCCGTAATAAAATTTAAACCAAATATTCTCCAAATTGAATATTAAATTACGACGTCCCGGAATAAAGGCCAGACACAAACTCGGCTATGCCATCATTGTCTCTAAAAGTTTTCTTTGAAGCCGCGAAGAATTTTCCGAGCTATAAATACCTGCAACAAGTAAATGCGCTGCACGTATCTCGGTGTGAAAAAGAGGGGCGTCCGCAGAGACTTCGCACTTAAATTCCCCCGAAGTTTCCCTTTCAACGTTAGTCAGTGTAACTTCTCGTGAATTCGAACGAGACACCTGAAACAATAAAATATATAATTACTTTCGGGTTTCGTTAAAACGCGACGAGGGAATCTTTCAGCAGTCAAGCTTAAGCTGTAGGTCGTTCACACTAGGAAGCGACTTTCAAAAGTTTACAACGTATATGTATAATTTGCAATTGCAAATTTGAGGTTGTTTTGTATGCTGGAAAGCGAACCGCAGACCGTGAATAGAAAATTTGTTTTATTATGTTCCCTCTTAACGTATGTATTTCTGGCCTATTAAGGAAACCTCATACCAAATTTATTAAACAAACTTACGAAAATTAGGTGTGTTGTTTTTTGTATTACTGGGCCATTAATATTTTTGTAGAAATAATAAAAAACAAAAGTTACCTTAAAATAGTTGTGTAAAAACATTAACATTTTTAACATTCCTAAAAAAATAAATTTTTATTATTTATATAAAATAATCTCGACTAAATTGATGATAATGGATTAAAAACGAGTAGGGGAGTTTAATAAGATATGTGTAGGAAAGAAATAGATATAATGTATTTTTGACATCCAAAAATATATTACCATTGGTAAAAGTTTTGAGTGGCACAACAGTTGTTTTTTCAACGAACTTAAAAAGTTCGTTACTGAATTCTATATGTCTGTCTGTCGGTCAGTCTGTCTGTCGGTCAGTCTGTCTGTCGGTCTGTCGGTCCGTCAGAAAATTTGAGATTTTTTAAAACTTGAAAATGGATTCTTATAGAAAATTTTACACTGAATTCGAAAATGAAGTCGAAAAAATTCTATGTCGAATAATTTTCCAGATATTCGATTTAGAATTTTCCCGAAATTCGAAATCGAAATCGAAAGGTCTTTTTAAGTTCGTTCTGGGATTGCGTACAGAGCAATCTCTTCGCCGGCCCCATGTTTTATTTATAGAACCTAAATTATTTTAATAAAATTGTAATCGGTGAGAAATGAATTTATCGAAATAATTAAACTTACGTGAGTTACATATATACACTAAAACTAAAAAAATATTATTAGCAAAAATACTGACGCCAGAAATATAATGATGTCAGCGATTTCTTTTTTATGGTCTATCTCTTAACTGGAGGTTGACTATCATTATTGCTATATGTGTTTTGTCGATAGCCGATCGGAATATTTTAATTTTGCTGCAATTAAAACAGTCTTTAAGATTTTTCAGCTAAGATATTCGAGGCTTGCCAGTATTTCGTTTTCCCTTTATCTTCCCCTGCGTTATAAGTTGGCGTAGTGTATGTTTGAAACTTATTATTTGGTCCACATACTCAACTTTTCTTTTTATGGTATATGTGATTTAATATTCCTTATTCATTCTCGTCGAAACTTTCTATTACTTATCTTTTAGTTCCAAGCGACACAACACATTCTGCGGTAACACCACATTTCAAATGCTTCTAACTTGTCCAAATTTTTTCTTTAAGCGTCTAAGCCTCTACTCCATAAAGCAAGACGGTAAACACATAACGGCAAAGCATTCGCATTTGCATTCGCAGCCCAATGTTGATGTTCTGATTACAGAACAATTTCTTTAATTTTACAAAACAAAATCTGGCTATTTCTATTTGAGATCTTATCTCTCTTGTTTGATCATCTGTTTGTTTCAACCAAGTTCCAATTTATTTGTCTGTACCGTTCTATTAAAATACTTGCAACTTTTAGATTTGTTTCAATTTCTAACAATTTTGTTGTTATCATTCATTTGGTTTTATTAAAGTTTATTTTCAACCCAGAATCGTTACAATGATTATTTACTGTTTTATCATTTATAATAATTCCTGCAGTTTCTTCATCCAAGGCTTCTTTAAAGATAGCTTTGCTGTAGATGTTAAGTAGAAGCGGGGATAAGATATAACCCTGTTTCACTCCACAAAATATCTTAATTTTATCAATTCTTCCTCTGCCTACTTTTTTACACTGCTACTTTGTCCCTAATATAAGTTACCAATTATTCTTACATCTTTCATAAATAATTGAGTATCTACGTTCACTCTAACAAGGGGTAATAATGGCGGTTTTCTAAGACACGGTGCTTGCCCCATCGCCTCACATCAGAGATGGTGCGCGACGATCGGGCAGACAGAGCGAACATATGAGAGTCTTAAACTTTTAATTCGCGGGCTGTGTTCCCACGAGGGGCGTTAGGGCCTTATTACCGCATTACTTATATTTTATTTCAGTTATTTATAAATTCTCTTTTGAATAAATGTTAACAATTTTAAATATGGCTCGTGAGTTCGATAATCTAAGCAATTTTTTGCGTTAACTCCCTTGGGGATCGCATCAAAGGTAGACAACAACCATTATTTAGGAATAAAGTTAAAATATTACCCATTTTCATGTCCTTCAGAGCATGAATTAGTTCTGGTTTTAAAATTTTTAATCTTTACGTCTAAAACGTTGTTATGGCCTTTCGTCATTAAAAGTTCTTGAATGTAATTCTTCCATCTCTTTAATTGGTTTTTTATATTAATATGTCCATCAGTATCTTTAGTGATTGCTGGCGTTTCTTTTATTCTTATGACCTGTTACTTCTTTAATCCTTTGTTGTCGTGTTTACTATCTAATAGCTCTATTTTTTCACATTGTTTAAAAAGTTGTTTTTATTTTGCTATTTTAAATTTACCTTTTATTAGTTTATGTATTTTCTCTTATTCTTCTGTATTATTCTTATTCTTTCACTTCGGATCCATGAAATCTAAAATTTTTGCGTCGTTTTACATTTTTTCGTAATTTTCTTACTAATTAGTTATTTTCTAATTACAGTCGACACTACTTGTTCTATTTTCTCTCGATATTAATTTTGTCTGCTTATAACTTAACTTCTTTTATTTCCTTTGTTCGTTTTTTTTGAAGTATATAATGTATTCTGGGTTCTTTTAAACGTCTAGTATCTATATCCGTTTTAGCGTCTTATTAACTTCTTTATCCTCACCGTAACTTTTGCTATTGCGGGGTTATAATCACTCTAAAAGTCAACATCAGAATAGGTTTTTGTAAATTTAATCTTCTATAGCGGTTATTAAAAAAATATACAATCTATTTGATTTCTAACTATTTTCCTGGTTTATCAGCTAGGGACGTTCATGTATACAGTCTATTAATCGGCAATTTAAAGAGCGTATTTACAGCCACAAGGTCTTTATTGACAAAATCGTATTAAACCATTGTCCCTATCATTGCGATTTTCTAAAACAAATTCTTCGGCACATTTTTTTTCTTCCATCACAATCGTAATATCTTTTTCTTAATGCGTCTGGAGGTTTCTTATATTTTATAATTATTTGCACTGTTTACCTAATTTAACTCCAGCTATCGAGTAGATTTGTATTACATTTATTTTGCCGTTATTTGTTTTCAGCTGTAACATAAACATTCTAACTGGGAACGGTGTGAAATTTGTAACTGCCACCTCTGTTTTATTGTTTAGGATTACTCCTACTTTATATATGTGCCCAAAATCGTTGTTGCTCGAATAATATATTATACCATTGTTTCTGGTACAGTCCATCTGACATCACTTACTCCATTTCTAGTACAATATTGTGCAGTTTACCTAGTGCAAATAAACTGTTTACGTTCTATGTTCTAATTCTTACATTACTTGTTGATAATTTCATAACTGCTCAGGACAGTTCCCCGAGAGATCTAATTGAGAAACTTGAAGCCCCGGAAGACACTGTTATGAAGAGATTATGATGATGGTATTACTGAGGATATACATACGGATTTTAACGCAGTAGTTTCCATTTGGCTTCTCGATCCTTACGTTGATCATTATATTTTATAGGCCTTAAAGGCTAAAATTCTCTCCATCCGAAGCTGTTGACCTTGCAAGGGAAGGACCACATGCCGGCAGTCAATCACTGTATTTGATTACCCTTAGCTTAGTTTAGTCTGCAGGCCGATATAGTTTTTCATGATGTGGCCACCTATTTATAATATTATGTGCAACCGCCTGTCATTAAAAGTTACTATCTCTACTAGATATTTCTACATCCCTTCCAAAACCTACCAAATCAAAATTATATATAATATAGTTAAACAGATTTTAAGATCTACATAAAGCATTTGTTTGATTCGTTTACAAGGATGAATTTTCATTTCCCACTTACAGTTCAAATTTTGTCGGCGACTATCATATCTGATTAGGAATTATGAAACGAGAATCTTATTCACTCAACGGTATTCTTTGTCTACAGACTTCAAAATCTGCTGCCATAATATAACTGCTTAAATTTAAGCTGTGAACGTATTCGAAGATTCGATACGTCTAAATATTTTGCCTATATTTTTAAATTTACTATCTAAAGCTTTAGTGAGATTAAAAAATTCCGTTTGGTTCTAGGCTCGATCAAGGCAAAAATCTTTTACCCCTAATAGTGGTGTAAGGTAACCGCTTTTAGCGGATTTAGATAGTTACCGTAGATAGGGTCCAAGTAATACTATGTTAAACATAACTCATTGATAGTAATTGATGACAGGCTGCTCCCTTTCGACCAAAATTTTACCTTATTATCAACAGTATTATTAACAATACTCAAGAAAGTAATCGATAATCAACAATACGGCTATGACCCCAAACTTTAACACGCTTTATTAAAAATCTTCAAAGAAAAATTTAAGTTAGCTACATTTAAATTAAACTTAATCAAATATATGCTTCCACTAGTAACAAATCTAAAGAAGAGTCAACGAAATTTTACAAATAAGTGAAAATGAGTAACCGAGTGATTTGAACATTTACATGTGCGACTGTAATACAGAAGTGGGTGAAAGTAGAGTTAATGATACGGCGGAAAACTTGCGTTTAGCAGTAAGAAACAAAAAAGAAATGCGACTGACTCGATTTTGTGAAAAAACAGACATTATTTTTTTATTATAATCGTTACCCTTATACCTTTCGGTGTCGGGTTTACATTCTTATTTATTCATATTACATTATATATCTATAATTACATTCTATTTTTATTTTTATTTTTCTTCTATAAATTTCTTCCAATCTTTTCTATTTCTTGCTACCCTTTTTGCCTCTTCCCATGATTTTCCTCTTTTTTGTAGTGTTTCTTCTATCACTTGGTTTCATTGTTTCCTTGGTCTTCCCCTTTTCCTTTTTGTCTGTGTCTTGGCCTCGTATACTGCCTTTACTTGTCTTTTGTTATTCATTCGTTGTATATGTCCCCACCAACTGAGTTGCTTTTGTTCTATAAATTGTATGATTGGTTTCACCTCTAATTCTTTTCTTATTTCTGTGTTTCTAATCCTGTCCTTTCTGGTTACTCCTAGTATTCGTCTAAGGTATTTCATTTCTGTGGCTTGAATTTGGTTTTTTTGTCTGTTTGAGAGTATCCACGATTCACTTCCGTAGGTTAGTACTGGTTTGTATATTGTATTAAAGACTTTTATCTTGGTTTTATTACTTATTTCTTTCTTGTTTATGAATTTTTTGTTCATTGCATAGTACAGTTTTATTGTTTTATTTATTCTCTCGTTTATTTCTGTAACTTGTTTCCCTGTTTTGTCTAATGTTATTCCCAAATACTTATATTCCTTTACTTGTTCTATTTTGATGTCTTCTATTCTGATATTTGTTCTAATATCCTGTTCTCCAATTACCACTATCTTAGTTTTATCTATGTTTATTTTCATGCCCTCTGTTTCTAGTACTTCTTTCCATGTATTTATATTTTCTTGTAAAGTTTTTCCTGTCCTGCTATTAACACCACGTCGTCTGCGAAAACTCCCTCGGCTATTTCTACTCTTTCTAAATTTCTATGTCCTACAAACAACTTCTTTATGTTTTGTTCAGTTTTTCTGATGATATTGTCCATGTGTATATTAAATAAGGTTGGGCTTAGTCCTCCTCCCTGTCTTAATCCTTCTCTGTCTTGAACCCTTCTGATTTCCTATTGTTACTTATTATATAATTTGTGTTGGTTTCATATAGGTCTTCAATCACTCGTATAATTTTGTTATTTATTCCTTTTCTTTCAGTCCTTTCCATACTTTATCTCTAGGAACTGTGTCAAATGCCTTCTACAGATCTATAAAGGCTAGGTAAAGATTTTTGTTTTGTGGTTGTCTTTTCTCTATTAGTTGTTTAATTGTGAAGATGTGGTCTTGCGCACTTCTCCTGGTCTAAATCCACTTTGCGGTTCTGCTAGTTGGGGTTCTAATATTGTTTTTAATCTGTTATTGATTATTTGTTCATATATTTTATAATAATGTTCAGTAGCGTTATTCCTCTATAGTTACAGCACTGTTTTCTGTCTCCTTCTTGTGTATTGGCGTTATTAGTGCCACTCCCCATTCTTCTGGAATTTTTCACTTTGCCATGCTTTGTTTAATATTTCTAGTAGTAATTCCATCCCTGTCTCTCCCAAGTGTTTAATCATTTCTGCTGTAACTTTATCATCTCCCGGTGCTTTTCCATTTTTTAGTTTTCTTACTACATTCCTCAGCTCGTCCATTTTTATTTTTTCAATTTCCTCTTCTTCTATCTGGTTTGTTTTCATTTGTAATAATTCTTGTTGTACGTGTCTGTTGTCCTAGTAACTCCTGAAAGTATTCTCTCCATCTTTCCATTATTTCTGTGTCATTTGTTATTGTTTCTTGGTTTTTGTTCTTTATGTATATCTCTTTTCTCTGCTTTTCTGTTCTAAAGGATTTTATGATTATGTAAAATAATTTCTGGTTACCAGTGCTATCTTTTTCCATTTTGCTTCCAAAATCTGTCCATAATTTTTCTTTTGCTGTTGCTACTAATTCCTTTACTTTTTTCCTTTGATTTTTATATAATTCGTATTGTTCTGTTGTTTTGCTTGTTAAGTATTTTTTCCATTCTTTCTTCTTCTTCATGGTTTCTTCTTTTATCTCATTTGTCCACCAGGCTGTTTGTTTTTTCCCGTTTTCCATCCTATAAGTTCCACATATCTCTTGCACTGTATTAATTAGGATTTCTTTAAATAGCTTCCATCCTTTTTGTGCATCTGCCTGTTTTATTACGTCCATTTTGTTCTTTAGTTTGTTTTCTGTTTTCTGTTGATATATTTTTGCAGTTTCTTTATTTCTAAGTTTATATGTTTTTATTGCTGTATGGCGTCGTTTTATTGTTTTTAATGTTTCTTCTATTTCCGTGTCATTTTGTCTTATTTTTCCTATAAGCAAGTAGTGGTCGCTATAGATTTCTGCACTTCTTTTCACTCTTACATCTAATATATTTTTCTTCTCTTCTTTTTGTGCTAATATATAATCTATGGTTGATTTCTCCCCTCTATTTATTTGTACTCTAGTGAACTTGTGTATTTCCTTGTGTTGATAGAATGTGTTGGTTATAATTATGTTTTGCAATTGACAGAAATCCAAAAGTCTTTTCCCGTTATTGTTTCGCACATCCTCTCCATATTGTCCTATTATTTCTTTATATTCTTCATCTTTCTTCCCTACTCTACTATTAAAGTCGCCTGCTATGTATATACTTCCTTTTGCTTCTTCTGTGGTATTTGTTAATTCTTCCCAGAATTTTTCTTTCTCTTCTACTCTTTCACTTTCGTCTGGTCCGTATATTGATATTATTGTCATAATCTTTCCATGTCTATTCCTTAATTCTACTAATAGTATTCTTTCCGATATTGCTTTCCAGGTACTGATTTGTTCAGTTATTTTTGTGTATTATACAGCCAACTCCACCTGCTGCTCTTTGATCGTTCTGTACTCCACTGTATATTAATATGTGCCCGTTTGTTAGACTGATTTCTCCATTTCCTTTCTTTTGTTTCATTTATCACTAATATTTCTAAATTTGCTGCTTCAAATTCGTTTATTAATTCCACTTCTTTTCCTTGTATACTTCTAATATTCCAAGCTCCTAGTTTCCATGTATTTAGTTTCTTTTTATTTGTATTTCTCTTTGTTTTTCTATTTCTTTTGTTAGTGTTTCGTCTTTCTCATTTTTGTCCCTATTTTCCATTTTCCAATTTTCCATAATTTGTATTCCGCTTCATTGTCCTTTTCTTTGCCATTTTCGTCATCTCTGTTATTCCTTTGTTTGGTTTGTTCAATTTTTGCTATAGTTACGCCCTTTTCATCATCATCCCAAATGTAGGCTTCTCCATCAATGGTTATTTTCCTGTATCCTATTTTTACTTTGTGTCCTTTGGTAATTTCTTCCTTAGCAATTTTCCTTATCTCAGCCTGTATTCTCTTTCCTTTAGTGTTAGATCATTTTCAATATATATCTTACTACCTTTCAATTTGTATTTGTTCTTCATAATTTCCTGTTTAGTTTCCCATGCATTTACTTCAATAATATTTACTAATCGTCCCTCCTTGGTTTTTATGCTTATTACTTTGTTAACTTCTGCTTCTACCATTAATCTGTCCTTTAGGAATTGTTTAGCCGCGTTTTGTTTCTGTTGTGGGTCAAATCCTATTCCTTTTATCACCACGTTGTTTCTCCTTTTCTCCTTATCCATTCAATCTATCTGGTTTTCTAATTTGGTGATCCTATTTTTAGTTGTTTCTTCTCCGTTAGCCATCTTTCCTCTTTTTGCATTTCCTCTTAGTTTACGTGTTTCTTCGGTGTTTTTCTTTATTTCTTCAGTCATTGTTAGCATCATATTCTTGATTTCTTGGAAATCTGCCATATTTGTTATTGTCGGCTTCTGTTTGTGTTCTTCAGTTGGTGATCTAATTACTTTTTTACTAGGCTTGAATATCTCTATTTCTTTCTCTTCACTGCTATTTAAATCTATGTTCCTTTTAACGCTGTTACTTATTTGGAATTTACATAAATATTTACCCTAGTACTTTAAATAAATATTTACAGTTTTTAGTTTCAAACTCCGATAATCGCGGGTCGGCTTATCGCACAGTTCATTCGCTCAGGTCGACCTCTAATACCCCGTTGCGCTCTCTCGATTGATAAAGTCGGCCGTTATTGAAGGAAAGTTTGGTTTTAGCTTGTTATAACTCAGTTTAAATTGTACTTCAGTTTTAATTATTATTTACTATTGTTTACTTCACTTATGTCACTTCTGCTTACCGGTGTTCTGCACTTCACTACGTTCAATTTCAGTGTGATAAGACCCGTATTCGGATTATTTATCGCCACTATTAAATTCGTCCGTGTTTCGTGCACGACCGCCGCGGCATATTTTTATATATATATATATATATATATATATATATATATATATATATATATATATATATATATATATATATATATACACAAGACTTAAATCTTAAAACTTTAGAAGACTGTAATATTGATTTTTTCAAAAAAAGTAAGGAAAATCTTAACTAAGTTAAACCACGACGCTCTTTATGTAGTGCTAGATTTTTTAATATATCAAACTAAAGATTGAAATATTAGACACAAATATTTGAGTTACTTTTCAAATCGTAAATTGCCAAATTGTTTTCAATTTCGTTAAAAGAAAACTACCATTTAATTACGCTCCGCGTGAGAGTACGGCCAGCGAACTGAGAGGTTAAGGCTCTTATATGTTCGCTCTCTCTGCCCGGTCGTCGCGCACCTTTCAAAAGTGTGCGCCAAACTTGTCCCGAGAGTGCTCACGATGACCAAAAGAACAATAGAGTGGAAGTGTGTCAAGAATTGTTGCAGTGTTGTGAGGACGATCCGAACCCCGCCCGACTTCTTTTTGTTCCCGAAGATTAAAAAATCCCTCAAATGACAGCATTTGGGGACCCTGGAGAACATCAATGCGGCTACGACGAGGTTACTAAAGGACATTCCAGTGAAGGACTTCTAGGACGCATATAAAGCATGAAAATCTCGTTGAAACAAGTGTGTTGAAGCAGGAGGGATGTATTTCAAAGAATATTAAGTAAAACTAATTGTACGAATCGGTTCGATAATTTCTTAAAACAAAAATGGCCGCATTACTTTCCGGACAGACCTTGTATACGAACGGAATATGAAGTGAATCGGTCAAGTAGTTCGGGAGATATTGCGTCGACAGACAGACACATCCACACGGACAGAATCTTTATCACATTACTTTCGTCTACGACTTACAGGCCTTCGGGAGGAATTTAATAATAATGGTAAGGCTCTAACGACCAGCGTGGGAGTATGGCTCTCATATGTTCGCTCTCTCTGCCCGGTCGTCGTGCACCATTTCTGATGCGGGGCGATGTGACAAGCACCGCGCCTTAGACGACCGTCATTATTAACCGCTTGTTCGAGTGAACGCAGGTACTCAATTATTTTTAGTGACTGAGTAGGTCACCAGCTAGGCATCAGAGAGCGCCAAGAATTGAACTCGAGTCCGTCAGCATCGCAGCCCGACTCTCAACCACGGGACCACACTGGCTCTAAACTACCATTTACTATGATAAATAAATCACCCTTGTTTAATTTTTACTTAGTAATTTGATTGAATATATGTAATGGTTATAAATAATACTATAGATCAAAAAATGGCTCCATGTATTGCTGCACTTTAAATTTTATATTTTGAAACACAACACAGATCTAGTTCATGTGCGTAACCTTTATTTTATTTTTAATTTTCTGTGCCTATTGCAAAAGTCTGTTTCACAAATGTGTTCATTGCATTAGTAATATAAAACCTTCATTACCACTGCAACATGCGTTGATCCGGCGAAATTGTTGAATTATACATTAATTACAGAGGTGGCCGCCAGTTTTAGGCGCACATTGTTTGTCAACCTTTGGCACCGCCGGCCAATTTGCATAAGCTTTAATCTTTAAAGCGAGAATAAAACGTAATTCGCGCTTTTTTGGCCAAAAGCTGTATCTACGATCCTTGTATCGAGTTTTTACGGGCACGTTATTTTGATATGCAATAAATGGAACAAAAACAGATTGTACCCTTCAGTTTAAATTTGTTAATAAAAGCATTAAATGTTCATGCCACACAAAGCCATGTTCATGCCACAAAAAGCACATACTATCCTGTCGGTTGCGATAGAAACCTAAGCGGTAACCCTATAACTTCTGTGATCTCTCAGTAATCCTCAAATAATGAGCAGACAACGATCTACCCTTTCATGTGTGTCTTTGATGGACTTTTAAGGATTGTAAAATAATATTGATAACGTTTTTTTCGTGCCTTTTATTTAATAAAAATTTGCTTTTGATGATAGTGTAGAATTGATTACAAATATTTTTGGGCAGGGCCGTTTCAGTTCAATAAGAAGTTTGTGTCCGAATATATTTAATACCAGCTTATTACTTGAAAGTGAAAGTGCTAGGGGTAACATATTAGGTAGTAGTAGAGTAATATATTAGGTAGTAACACTTCTCAATATAAAAAAAATTAAGATTAAGGTAAATTATCAAATTTGGCAGAAAAAGAGTTCAACCGCCTAAATGTAGCGTTGATAATACATCTTTACCGATCAAATTAATTGATATTATTTACACAAATAACAGATCAAGTTAACAAGTGAAAGGTGACATTGACGTTTATAAATCGCTCCGAAGCAATTTACCAATTTTGGGAGGTTTCGAGCAAATAATAATACTATTTAAAGCATAACGGTGAAGGTGGAAATAATAAAAATAAGTGTGCCAATTAAGGTAAAAGAAAACTGCTAATTTCTCAGTTTAATATTTAAGTACGTGCATCAGAGGAGACTTGACCTCCGAGAAGTAGATTCGGGCAAGGCTCTTATCGCTGAGCACAGCTGTACATACAATATTGTAAATAGTAAATACGGAACAGAGCCGCACTCAGAATTATTAAAACCAAACCTAAAATATGGATAGTTCTGAGAATGAGTTTAATACATCGGAAGATGGAACAAAGAAAAGGAAACCATCGGGACAAATAGACGTATTCAGTAGAAGTAAATTAACAAAGAGATCGCCAGAAAAAAAAGGAAATCAAGACGATACATTACAAAAAATGTTTGTTATGATGCAGAACCTCACTACAGAAGTCAAAGAAATTCGTAAGAACCTACAGGAATATAAAGACGAGATCAAAAAATTACAAGAACAAAACGAAAGCATCAAACGTGAAAATGAACATATGGCAAGGGAACTAAAAGAAATAAAAGGAAAAGTTGAGAGATTAGAAAACGAAAAAAGGAGAAATAATTTAGTGATACAAGGCTTAGAAATTGATATCGATGACCCTAAGGTCTTGAAAAAAGGCATATTGAATGTATTCAAAGAGAAACTGGGAATAGAAGTACCAATTAAATCAGCTAAGAAACTAGGCCAAAAAACCTGTCTAATCGAGCTAGAAAATTCCAATGGTAAGAAAGTAGTTATGATGAATAAAAGCAAACTAAAAGGGAATAAAGAGGTCAAGATATTTATCAACGATGATTTATCCGAGAAAGATAGAGAAATACAAGGCATAATCAGGAAAAGGGCCCAGGAGGAGAGAACACATGGAAAAACCGCTAAAATAGGATTTAGAAAGCTGTATATAGATGGAATAGAGTGGAGATGGGAAGAGACAAAGAAAGAGTTAAGAAAAGCAAGAGAAATAACCAACGGCGTCTCAAAAAACTGATTACAGATTTTGGATTGCACGACAAATATAAAGACGACGACCAGGCAATGAAATGGCATTTGAATAGGAAACAACCAAAACATCAAAAAGACACAAAAACAAGAGAACCTAAAAAGAAATTTGAAAAGAAGCATGAAACATGGAATTTAGCAACATGGAATGTAAGAGGAATTAGTGGGAAAGAGAAGGAGCTTGTAAATGAACCGAGACAAATTGAGATAGAAATAATAGTAGCAACTGAGACAAAAAAGAAAGGCCAAGGAATGATTCAATTAGAAGATAATTATATTATGATATACAGCGGAGCCCAAGAAAATCAGAGAGCAAAAGGAGGTGTAGCATGCATTGTCAATCAGAAATGGTCAAAAAGAATTTGTAATTGGACATGCATAAATGAAAGATTAATCTCAGTAGAAACAGGGGAAGACCAACACAAAATAACAATAATAGCAGTCTACGGCCCAAACGAAGACGATAATGTAAACAATAAAGACCAATTTTGGAACGAACTAACATCACTCACAGAAGAAAGTAAAGGGACAGTAATCACAGTAGGTGATTTTAACGGAAGAGTAGGAGTAAAAAATAAGTCAACGGAAGAATCACTAGGCAAATTTGGAGAACAAGAAAGAAACAATAATGGAAAAAGAATACTCGACTTTTGCAGAGAGAACCAATTCATCGTCACAAATACGTTTTACGAACATAAGAAAATACATCAGTACACCAGGGAAGTAGAGACGAAAAATCAATAATCGACTACATCCTGATAGAAAAGGCCAAAAGGATTATGATTCAAGACGTTAGGGTAAGAAGAGGTCCCGAAATTTACAGCGATCACTACCTGTTAGTAGGAAAAATAAGACACATGGACAGAAACAAACAAAAGAGAAGGAAAACTTGCAAAAGAAAAAAGTTTATGAAAATATTAAGACTTACATGCTCAAGGAAGAACAATATCAGACAAAATACCAAGAACTAATACAGAAAGAAGTCGAAAAACTGGACGAAAGATTTCTACACGTAGACATAGACAATAAATGGGAAATATTTAAAAGAATTTTGAAATCTGCGGCAAAGACAGTATGTGGGGTAGCCAAAATAAATACCCAAAATAAACAAACAGATTGGTGGAATGAAGATATTAAAAACGAAATTAAAACAAAGAAACGGAAATGGAAAAATTATTTAAATAAGAAAACTGAAGAAGCATACCAAGAATACAAGGAACAAAGGAAGAAAGTTAAAGAAATAATAGACAGCTAAATAAAAGTCATGGGAGAAGTTCGGACAAAGAATGGAACATAACAGCAAAGAAAACCAGAAGCTATTTTATAGGGTGCTCAAAAATTGTAGAACAGAGAAGAAAACAATACTAAACCAAGTCAAGAATAAAAGAGGTAAACTCGTAACCGAAGAAAATGAAGTGATAAAGATATGGAAAGAACACTTCCAAAAAATCCTAACAGTAGATGAAACGGTAATACAAAATTCAAGAGAAGATGAAGAAGGAGAACAAAGAGCAGAAAGAATGGAAGTAATAACGGATGAAGAACCCACAATGAAGGAACTATGTGAAGCAATAAAAAACGTTAAGAATGGGAAAACACCTGGACACGACGGAGTAGAGGCAGAAATGCTGAAAACTATGGGAAAATATGGAGCACAAATATTCTTAGACATTTGCAAAGACGCTTGGAGAACCAGTAGAATACCAAAAGAGTGGGAAGTGGGAATCATATTACCACTGTACAAAAAAGGAGATAGGCTTAGTTGTCATAACTACCGAGGAATAACACTGTTGAGCATAGCATGCAAGGTTTATGAAAGAATTTTAGAACAGAAACTAAGAAAAGTCCTAGCAAGACAACTAATAGACTCTCAAAGCGGATTCAGAAAGGGACATAGTATACAAGACCACATATTTAGCTTAAAAAAAAGTAATAGAAAGAACACTAAAGCAAGACAGAAAAGTTTACCTAGCCTTCATCTATTTAGAAAAAGCTTTTGACCGCGCACCAAGAAAAAAGATCTGGAAGAGCCTAATTAGAAGGGGTGTAGGAAAACAATTGCTTAATGCCACCAAAAGCTTGTACCAAAACTGCAGGAACTATGTAAGAACTAGATACTCGCAATCGGAAGAGTTCATAACAAGCAATGGCCTAAGACAAGGTGGTGTACTAAGCCCTCTGCTGTTCATACTACTCATGGACGACATTATTAACGCATTTAGGTCAAATGTAGCGAAATTATTTGTAGGATACAGAAACATGCAATGAATAAATATCTCGGAATGTGCGTTTGCTGATGACGTTGTGATATTCGCACCAAAGGAGAGGGACCTACAATATAATCTGGAAATATGGAAAGAAACGTTAGAGGACTACAACATGAAAATTAACATAGGCAAAACTAAGGTCATGACAATTGGTAAACAAGAAGAACAGACGAACATAAAAATCAACAACAGTAAATTAGAACAAGTCAAAATTTTCACATATTTAGGAGTTACTATAGACAGCAAAGGAGGACGCGAAGCTGAACTAAACAAACGAATAGAAAACACTGCCAAGTTGTACTACGCACTAGGAAAGCCATTCTTGAACAACAAAGAGATTTCTAGGAAAACAAAACTCACCATATATAAAACAATTTATCTACCGACATTGACATTTGGGGGGGAATCGTGGGTAACAACGAAGAGACAGGAAGGTAAACTACAAAGTATGGAAATGAAATATCTGAGGAAAGTACTAGGAGTAACCAGAAGAGATAAAATACGAAATCAAATAATTCGAGAAGAACTTAAAGTAGAACCACTGAAAAAAAATAATAGAAACACGACAGCTACAATGGTTAGGACATCTACTTAGAATGGACAAAGATAGACAGGTTAAGAAAATATGGGAATCGAAAGTAGGTACTAGTAGAACAAGAGGAAGACCACGAAAAACATGGACAAGAACAATAGAAGAAAAACTTCTTCAGAAAAGAATAACATGGCAAGAAGCGAAGGTAATGGCACAGAATAAAAAGGAGTGGACCAGATTAGTACATACGAGTAGAAATCAAGAATAATTTTAGTTTTAAATATTATGTCAAGAATTAGTTTAGTTTTATTTTGTAAATACATACCTTTACACTGTATGGTAGGAAAGGTCTTGATAATATATATATATATACACAAATAAAATGTTGTGAATGTAACGCTATTAGAAATTATTTTCATTGTATTCTTTGCTTTATTTAGTCTTACGTTCCTATTTTTATCTAACAGCTTAGTTTTGTAACGTAATTTTGTTTTCTTTATAATGCTAGCTCAGTCTACCTTTCTGCTGACATTCACCGTGTCTGTTTATTTAAAATCGTCACAACGGGTACTGTAACATAAAGGGAATGTCCCCATTGTTTTCTACTTAAACATAAAATAAAATAAAATAAATTATAAATTAGATACAACAGAAATTTAAAAGTACAAAACAATTATAACACAATGAAAATGATATGTGTATATATGACATGTCTCTAATTTATGGTCAGGTACATAAAAATGGCTCTGATAAAAGATATAAAACATTTTCTACTAGAATGACACCAAATCGTAAAATGTTTGAAGCCATTGCAAGACGCCCTAGGAAAATTGGCACTCTAAGACCTCAACGACTAAATGCTGGTAGACAAACTGCTAACGTTGAAGAGCGGATACTCCATGCTGTTTAGATATCTCTTAGTATTAGCGCCAGAAAGTTGTCAGTTCGTTTTAATGTTTCATGTACAAGCGTATGGCGAACATTGAGGAAACAACAATTGTTCGATTTTACGTTACGCATGCACAATATTTGGTGCCAGAAAATTATAAACAAATGCTGATATTATTGCCAATCGTTAATTCGACAATCTATACGAGATCCTAACTTCTTGAGCTGCCTGTGGTTACTGATAAATCCTGCTTTACCAGAAATGGCAACGAAAAAAACCATCATACGACTGTTGCTATGCATTAGCAGCATACCTTTTCACTGGATATCTGGTGTGGTCTTCTTGGTGACAATCTCATCAACCCCTTCTTTTTAACAAAGCGTTCAGGAGTATATTACCTGCACTTTTTGCAAAATAATCTGTGTGAACTTCTAGAAGACATTGCGATTGCCAGTAGACAGGGGATGTGGTTTATCCATGAATAATAACAAATAATGTATAAGTACTTACAAATAAAAAAAACGAAAACGTAAAAATAAACGTAAATTGAATAACATCTAAAATGACACTAAAAAATATTGCATTTAAAGAAGAAACCAATAAACCTAAAATTTAGCTGATGGAACAAAATAAACAGATTGAAATACTGGAAAGAGAAATAGGAAATAGAAACATTATTTTATGAACGAAACACCAAACTAGAAAAAATTTAAATTAATAAAGTTAATTAAATTAGTACTGAGAGATGTTAAAAAGTTATAGATTACGAAAACAAGATCAAAAGGGCACTAGGAGCAATATGAATACAGTTAACAACGTGGCATAAAAATGGAAATAATACAAACAGCAAAAAAGCTCAAGAGACAACAAAGATGGCTAAATGAGGACTAGACCTAGCAAATCGTAGAGCAAAAAATGCCAGAGGGAAAGTATGGATAGCGAAAAGATTTACCGTGCAACAATTAGAAATATAGCCACAAGGAAGAAAGAAAATGTAAAAAATATAAGGAAAAGAATAAAGAGGAACCAAGAAAACAAATACGGACAGCAATTAAAACAGAAAGACAAACACTAAGAAACTAAAAATAAAAAACAGTTTAAAACCCATAACAAATAAACACAATTAAAAAGAAATAAACGACAAAAATCATAATGGTACAGCAAGTAAATAACAATACAAAAAGGAATACATCAAAGAAACATACGCAGGTTGAATTCAAGCCAGAAGTAAGTAATACAATAATATGAAGGTGGAATATAATATCACTAACTAGAAAAAAATTAAAATTAATATAAGGTAAATATATAATAAGATAAATTAGCCATATTACAACTAAGTGAAGCAAAAAAGAATGATCTAGGAATTAAAATTACCTGCAAATTATTCTGTATATTATTTAAGAGCCCAATCAGGAGAAGAAGCTAAATAAAGGTTAGGAGTGGTTTTAAATGAAAATGTTAATAAAAAGGTAATAGATTTTGGATTAAAAATTTTGAGAATATTAGTCAATATAAAGTTGGAAGAAAAGATAAATATTATCCAAACATGTTCACCAACGAAAGGAACTGAAGAGGACATTATGATTCATTTTTATAGTGGATTGCAAAAGGTATTAGATAAAAAAAAGAAAAACAAGAAAAAGTTATAATAGAAAATTGAAATTTAAGAAAAAAGAATAATGAGAAATTAAATAAGAATGTAGAGAACCACGAGGAGGAAGATATGAACAGAAATGACCAAAAGCATTGATTTTTTTTTAGAAAAAAATTTGTTTCTGGAAATACTTTTTCGTGACAAGAAATATATGCGTGTACAGCAGAAGAAAAATACAAAAGGCATAGTAAATTGTATAGTGTATTTACAAAAATTACAATATTTTATAAAACAAGTAAAAACGTTGGTAGACGCAGAACTGGAAATCCAGCACAGATTAGTTGTAGCCATCATAAAGACGTCAATATTATGGCGGAAGAAGAGAAGAAATTTATAAAGATGGTGATATTCAAATGAAAAAATATATAATTGAAAAATGAATATTAGGAACAAATAGATAACGAATTTGTCAAACAAGAAAGACTTGAACAGAATTGGTTATTAGAAAAAAAAATTGAATAAGCATAAACATGTGATTTATAATGAAGCAAAATAAATTTGTAAAGAACTAGGAGTAAATAAATATATTAAAAGACTAACCAGGTGGAATGAAGAAGTTAAAAAAGCAGTTAATAAAAAGAAATAATCATGTAAACAGTTTATAAATTCAAAAGCAGATCAAATAAATTGCCACATTTATAGAGCAATACACTTAGCCTTAACACGTTTTAAAGTGTACACAAGAATTTTTGGTAAGAGGATACGGAAAGGAGCAAGCAGCGTACAAATCAAACAGGCAAAGTAAGGATAACATTATTTAAGTATTGTGGAGAGAGTAATAGAGAAAGTGGAATAGTTATACTTAGCATTCATAGATTTACAACTTTATTTCCAATACAGCAAAAAAAAATGTTTAGAATTATTAGAAGTGACTAGTAAATTGATACATGCAGTAAAAAGTATATACAAAAATATAATAGACAAAATATAAATGAGTAGTGCAATTCCTTTATTACTTATAATTTTAATAGGTAGGTAATTAAAAGTACATAAAAAAAATAAAATAACTAAAACCGGTAATAGAACATCGTAATTTAATACTTATAAAAATAGAAAACTTATTTGTGCAGATGATATTGTATTGATAGAAGATTCATAAAAAAAATACAAAAGCTATTTAGCATATGAAATGACAACGTTGAAAAATTAAAAACGATAATAAATATAAACCAAAGCAAACTACTGAGATATATAAATAGCTTGAAAAGATCGAAATACAGAGAGTGATTAAAAACATATAAGAACATTATAAATATAACAAGGAAGGTTAGAAACATATAATTTGCTATAAATGAAACGATAATTAAAAAGAGAGAAATAAAGTTAGATATTGTAAAATATGTGTAAAAAGCCATAGCTCTACTTACACTTATATGTGGAAATAAATCATGAGTACTCCAAATGAACGGATAAATACTGTATAAATAAAATATGTTAGGAAAATAAAATAAGACTATATAACAAATGAGGAAATTAGAAATAAAGGAAAACAGAGTTGTTAAAAGAGTAACTGAAGCTGGTAAAGACAAGGAAGGAATATCAGAGAGACCACAAAAGTATGAATAGAAAGAATACCAGAAACAAAAAAAGAATATAAACTATAAATAAAATAAAATAAATAAAGAAATTATAAAATAGTTAAAGTGGGGCAACGTGACCTTATTGATAAAACGGTGAAAGTGCCCCACAGATAATGCGAAAACGTGCGATTCTTGGGAAAAATAAAGCATCCAAAGAAACTGCAGTCTGAAGACCAATTAGAAAGTTTTGGGAAGAACAGTGAAATCGCCTAAGCGGACTCGGTCTCGTCAGACAGAACAACAAATCGCTATTGTGCAAAACAGTGTCACTCTGGCTCATGAAAATGGATTTCCTAACGTTCGTGGCAGTAGAACATTCCGACAACTTCGTTACATCGAATTTTGCATAAAGATCTCTATGCACACGCGTATAAAATCCAACTGACGCAACAATAACGCCTGTTGATCGTGGGCAACGGAGACGATTTTCTGAAAGGGCTGTGAAAAAACTGACAGCGGGCGAAAATTTTATAAAAAATTACTTTATTTTGTAACTTCGTTAACAGACAGAACTGCCAGATTTGGGTAAATGAAAATCTGTAAATAACCCGGGAGCCTCAAATGCATCTATTAAAAATGACTGTGTACTGTGGTACTGTGGTACTGTGGGCAAGTAGAGTGACAGGCCGTTTTTATTTCAAGATGATGAGGGGCTGCAGTGGCCATCAATGGATAACTTTACCGCAACGTGATATCTAATCGCTTGTGGCTTACCTTTGAAAGTATGGAGATCTCTGGTTTTAGCAGAATAGAGCGACCTGTTAAACTTCGCGCAAGACGATTGCTTTAAAGAAAAATACTGCAACGAGTAATTTCTTTACACGGTGACCGAGAATGACTAGCAAGTTACAGGAATTGATACGCGTAATTGGGGCGTCAGGTCGAATATCTACGAGAGATATCAATAATTTTGAGGAACACACAAATGTAGGCGGACTCAGTGCAGGTAGACGCATCTTTGACATCGTACTTCATACGTAAATAAGAGATTTTATTATGTTAGATATAACCACTTTCACGAAAATTTGACTGTTTTATTAAGTTTTCAAGTTTGACGCCATTTATAAAACACACTTTAGCTACGAACAGATTGAAGTGATGTTCTATAAGGGTATAAGGAATAAGAAAGAAGAAAAGCATCCAAAATATAAATTTACATAAAAGTTATTTCAATTTCAACTAACAAAGTTTTTGAAAAATTAAAATTTAATTAAAAAAATTATTTTTAATCAAGTAAAATTATGGGATATGTCCTCGTACTATACTTTCAGGACTTTAGTCTGTGTTCCGCGTATTAAATTTTAACACTTGACTTCTGCTGCATTCCTTACAGCCGTAAATAATGCATCTTTTTATTAATTTTCATAAAACTAATGTAATAAAAAATACTTTAAACAAGACCAAGTGTTAAGTATTAGACGCTTTATCCGAATTTTCGTTAAACAATGTTAACTTTACGATTAATAGTTTCTGCTATCATCTTATTATTTAAGTATATAAATTTCTCTAACCTTACACTTTAGGGGAGTAAAAGTAATTTCCTTTAATTGTTTCTAATTAGATTAATCCCAAAAATAAGGTCTCTTAGTTTTTAGAAATAGAAACAAAGTTTAGCTTCAATAATTGATGCGTCATTTTAAAGCTTGGATATTCCCCTATTTTTGTACATAATTGCTATTTCGAGCAACGCACTTTTGTAGGACTTGTAGCAGTTTTTACCAGCTCGTCGCCATGTCGTTGAGTAAACATTGGACAAAAAGTAATCACTATATGCCCAGTCCGGACTATAGGGTAGGTGGGTAATTTTCGTCTGCATAGCGTTGAAGAAATTTGTGGGAACAATCAACGCATTGCCGTTGGTAGTCTTCTGTAAGCACTATCGGAACCCATCTCGCATAAACCTTCAGATATTTCAACTTCTCAAACTAAGTTCTATGAATGATTCTTCAAAAACCTCAGAAATTAAAATGCAGAGATCATTGAGAATGATGCTCCGATCTGATTTGTTTAACCTTCGCGACTGTCTCGTCAGGAATTAACGGTCCCCCGCTTTTTTCTTCGTTGCGAATTTCCATGCGACCACATCTAAACACCGTACATCGCTTGCAAACGTTTTTGACATTCATGTACAACTCTTTACACATTCCATCAATTGAGGATAAATTTAGATTGGTTTAACGCTTTTTGCGTTTAAAAACCGATTAACTGCGCGAACTTTATATCTGGTGGTAGCGACAGGCGGAAGTTTCATTACTAACAGCTGCCGAACCAAAACTAAGCATCCCCACATACTAAACGACGGTTTTCTTAAGAGTGGAGAAACTAGCAAACACGTCAGTGTAGCCAAGAACCGCGCGAAAAGTTTTTTTGTGGTCCCAGCGCTTTCCGGTTACCCTCGTAGCTCTTATTGTGTTGCAATTTTGTGTTTGATATTACATTCTATTTATTGTGGCCTTATACCTTTCTGTTATTTTTTATGACGCTAATTAGAGTAAACTCACTTACGAGAGAAAAAGTGGAAACTGTAATAAAAGCACAAAAAATTTATGCAGCTCTAGGAAAAGATCGATAGGGTTTGTGAAATGTAGAGGACCAAAGATATCGGAGAAAATATATAGATTTATCAAAAGCATGTGGGAAAAGAAAGTTATGCTTAGAGAATGAAGTATCGCAATAACATGCCAATCCATAAAAGTGGCGATAAGATGGCATGTGACAACTATAAGTGTATAACGCTATTTAATATAGGCTACAAAATATTGAACAAATTATTAAAAGAAAGTTGAACGTGCAGATAGAAGGAATAGATGGGGATTACCAGTGGGGTTTTATAACTACAGAGTAGATCTTTTCAATATAACATTGACCTCCACCACCTATTTATAGGTTTTCTGAAAGCCT
The DNA here is from genome assembly GCA_036346155.1 of Sinelater perroti. Classification (NCBI taxonomy): domain Eukaryota; kingdom Metazoa; phylum Arthropoda; class Insecta; order Coleoptera; family Elateridae; genus Sinelater; species Sinelater perroti. Next base: position 5,778,009 of record JARFIY010000276.1, read on the forward strand.
ACGATTCTATACTTAAGAAGGAACGGTACAACGGCCTATATAAGTTAAAAGTGCCGAGAAAACTAATAATATTGGTGAAAATGTACCTAACAAACGCCAGGGCAAAAGTGAGAATTCAAGGCTAGCCCTCAAAAGATTTCGGGATCTACTACAAATTAAGGCAAGGCGATGCCATGTCAGTCATACATACTATTCAATTTTGTCTTAAAAAGAGTGATAAGAAGGCCACCTATAAATTCTAGAGACACTATACAATAGACAAAATATAATATTGTCGTACACAGATGATATCATAAGATTACCACAAATTCTAAAAGAAGTGGGCTTGTACATAGAAGCAGCAGCGACGCAATGACTGTAAATTAATAGCAAAAAGGCAAAGTATATGATAACTGCAACAGAGATACCTGGATATGGTAAAACAATAACTCAAAGCAACTTCAAATGCCTGGGTTTAATCATTAATAAAAACAATTCTATAGGAGGAAAGATAAACTCGTCTATAGTAGCAGACAATAAGTGCTATTTCGGGTTAAGACATGTTATAAAATCCAAGGCGTTATTGGCGAAGAATAAAGTGAAAGTCTATAAGACAGTAATAAAACCAATGATGATTTACACGGCGAAAACCTGATACCTAATGAAAAAGAGAGGCAAGGAATCTAGATATAGGGGAAAGGAAATTCTTTAGGAAAATTTACGGCCCGGTAAGTAAAAATGGAGCTTGGTGTATATTAACAAACTGAAAAGTGAAGACAAGATACGGAGAAGCAAGTATTTCCGCTAAAATCAGAAGCAAACGAATAAGCTTCTGCAGAAAAGTTAAAAACCCTAAATCAAAACCCAGTAGATAAAAGAAGTAGAGAACTTAGATGGATAGAGAAAGTGCAGAACAATTTGAAAAGGCTAGGAATCACAAGATTGGAGAAAAAAGTAAAGAATTGCAGGTAATAGAAATAAAATTATAAGGAAAGCCTAGTCTCTAAAGGAGTAGTAATAAGCAAACAATAAGGACACGAGTGCAACTGCTAGGCACTAACCATAAAAAATGGAGAGAAAACAAGTATCTTCAGGGCAGGACAAGTCCCTGAAACGTTAATAACTATCGCGATCTACAAAACAGGAAGTGAACAAAACCCAAAAAGTTAAAGTCCAAAGCTCTTGCAGCCTGTTACACCGTGGAATAAGTAAATAATTTTTATTTTGATATAAATATCTAAGTTATATTCTTTGTTTACGATAACAGCAACATTTTGTTGTTGTAAACGCAACTGCACTTTTAATATTTCAGATTTTAAATAATTTTTATGAAACGTGATATTTGATATATGTAATATTATCATAAAATGTACATTAAGTTGCTTTGATTTGTTATGTATTACAAACACAATAAATAATATTTTTTGATTTGTTTATGTTAGATACAGAAGGTGATAACTATTTTTTAAAAAAATTTGCTATCTATTTTTATACATTTACATATTTATAAATTTGTTTACAGTCTGGACTGTATATAGCTTATGTAAGTTATTAAAACTTCTAGTTAAAAACGCAAAAATAAATTTTAGCTTGCAACTCATATCTGGACTGATATTGGTTCTTGAAATTTGTCAGTTTTGTTCTATAAGGGAAAATGTTTTGAAATGTAGCCTGCACGAACACAACCGACGGTTGATTGTATGTAAATTAACCCTACTTGTATATTCCAACTTGCAAATGCCTTAACATCAAAAGCAGCTGACTCGAACAAGAGTGCTACCGTTTCGTTAAGCAGGCCGAGTAAATCTTAATATCAACACCCATTGGGAAATTTAGACTAAACTTGAGAACTCCTTATTAAGAGCAACGATTCTCTTCTTTGCAAAGTTGTATTTTTGAGCTAATTCCAGTCACATCTGCGCGGCCCAAGCGACTTGGAATTTCAGGCACACCTCGCCCCGAATTTACATGGAAACCTCACGGCATTAATACAGGAATGCCTCCCGCGACGGAAAAATCACAAGCGTTTGCATTTTTAAACAAAGGCCCGTCCTAGGGCCAGGGAGCAATTATTCGAGGCTGCAAAAACGTACCGCCGCAGCCTTTAATGTTGCGCGCTTTTTAAACCCGACGAATTAATTTGGTGCCCCTACGCGCCCAGACGAATAATTTTTTGCCTTGGCTTAATATACTTAAGGAGATACATCTCGGCGATAATTAATTTTCTTCCGTCATCGCCACTTCCAGTTTCTTGCAACCTTTTCCTTGTCCGGCGGCCGAAGCTGCTTGCTGTTCGCGGCGAGGGAGCAGGAAGTCGCCAAGATAAGCCAGGCTCAGGCACCTTAATTTTGGGGTAGAGATATAAATTTATAGTTCGTGCAGTTTAAGTTTTAATATACGGGGTTGTCGCAGTTTAGCCATGGCGGCACCAACGGCTGATTTATTCGGGAAATTTAGGAACCGGAGATTTAAGCGGACTTCAAAGGCCTAGATGGGATTAATTACCTCTGAGAAAGGCACACAAAAATTTTATTAACTATAACAAGTAACAAACATCTGTATTACCTATAGAAATATGGCTGCAAGTATATTATCCTGGAAATAAATTGAAATACTACTGTGCATATTACAGAAAAATATTTGCTGGTAAAAGGATTTGAAAATAAATAAAGCTGAAAATATTTATCATTGTAATGAAAAGAACAAAGTTAAAGATAAAAACCGTGATACTGCTATACAACAGTAGTTTGAAGAATTTTTTAATCACTACCAGATAGTTTTCGTCCTCCAAATACTTTTATGGGATTAGCTAGGCAACCATTTTATACGAAATGACAGTTGGTATCAAATTAAGTATTAAACAGTTCGTTTCTGAAAAATATTTAAATCAATTAACCTTACATATTTTTAATTATAAGTGAAATTTAAATAATAAAATTATTGCTTCAATTTTTCAAAATAAATTTGAGAGTACATGGAAAGAACTACACCCAGGAAGCCTGAAAACGGAAAACACTTCAGATTATAAATAAAATTCAAGAAATTATTTTGGTAAACCACTCAATGAAGTCAGTGAAATGGAAGAACCTGTGGCCATCCGTTAAGGAGTAATAGTTTATATTTACGTAAACATTTGGAATTAAGAAATAACTTTTAGAGAATAACGTATTCGAGCGCAAACTTTATCCGATTGTTTGAAAATGTTTAAGACACAATCAACAAATTTTGAGGAACAGCTTGTGACCATTTACATAACCTGAATTAACTATGACACATCTGCAACTAACATGCAATGCGATAAGTAGACGAGATACCGTAAATTGATTCTGTAGCTGGAATCAATTAGCTGGAAATGTGTTAAGTTGACAGTTTTGATGTTTTAGGACGCCAAAGGAAATTTGATTTTCAATTATCTTGTAAAAAGAAAATGGTTATTGAAAATATTATTTAACACGCATTTAACAGAAAAGCTTTTCTTTACAGAAGCAATTAAATTATAAATCCTTTGCAGCAATTTTATGTCGTTTATGTGAGACAGGATGGTAGCGTATATTCAACGTCTTCGTACGCTTAAACCATATTTTTACAATGAATTGAGAGTAATTCTAGTACAAGCTGTAAGTAGTGATCCAGCATAGTATACAAAACTGCTATAGATCCCTAAAAATGTTTTGTCACTGGTTTTTGTAATTGATCACTATTACTGTAAGATTTTATCATTATCTCATGGATTAGGCCTTCTGACCTGTTCCGGTTTATAAAGGTAGGGCCTTTTTTAGAATGCGATCATCACGTTATCTTAGAACGCGTTTTTTTGGCACTGCAGCCTCAAGGGCTTATTGTGCCTACTAACATGCACTTATTCTAGGACATTCACACACCCATGGGTTGAGCGAGACTCGAACTCGCACGCGCCGGTTCGAGGACAGAAGAACGAATATCTTGACCACTGAGCTAACGGCGGCAGCCTAGAACACGTTAGTGCCGTTCAGTTTTATATTCTATTTTGTTATTCATGGCAAAAATATTGGACTCGTTTGTTTGGTTAAGTTTTGAACATTTCTTTACTCTTCTTAAAAATACAATCGTGGTGACTCGAATATTTAACCTTTGTTTTTTGTTCTAAGGGTCTCACTGACGTACAGTAAATTTGGTTTATCCATTGCTTTATAGAATTTATTTGTGTATCTTTTCTATAGTACAAACCCAAAGTTGTCTTAATTTTTCCACCCCTTATTAAAAAACAGGTTAGATTACTTTTGATATCTATATTGTAACCTTGTGTAATGTCACAGCCGAGGTACTTGAGGTTCAAGCATTTCTTTAGTCTTATAATTTCTTTGTCTTGTTTTAGTTTTCCAAATTCTAATTTTTGTATTTCTGTGATATAACATTTAATAAATGTATGATAAGGTTTTTACCATCAATTTGTTTCACAAACAAAACAATTTTTGGTACAGATGACACCATCGCTCACTTTGGCGTCAATGTGAAAACTGGGGTTATTAGTGACTATGTAGTTGGATGGATCAGCCGTTCTTCTACAACTCTAAAATAGTCCCGTGTATCTGCGATTGGCAGGAAAACAGGTTATGTGTATAATGCATAAAGGTACTCCAGCTTATTTTAGCGTTAAGTTGTACTGGAATCCCATAAACAGTTTTTCTGTTAGATGGATTGGGTGGAGTGGTCTCACTTCATGGCTCATTTCGTTATCGGATTTAAACCCCGGTGTGTAAGGTTACTTCAAAAGTGTACAGACATTTGATCAACACATAAATCGGTAATTACAAACAAGCGAATTCTTGGAAACTGTAAGATTTTGTGAAAAAAACTTTTTTTTCCTATCTCACTCAGCCCGGCATGGTCAGTGGTCATCTGAGATCCTTGCTGAATACACGTACAGCAAGAGGGGTAAATACATACTTATGTAAAGCTATTAAGAGTCTATAGCAAGTTACGAGGAACTATGTAAGAATAGGAACCCTGATATTTGAAGAGTTTAGAACACGAGAGGGACTTAGACAAGGAGGGGTCCTAAGCCCGACCCTGTTCAATATTATAACGGATAATGTAATTAAAGATTTAAACGGTTTTTAGTCTAAGGTTGGATATAGAAATAATTTGGTTACCATTGTTAATAGAATTATTTGTGTATCTTTTATTAAACCCAGAACGATAGTTTATTCACCCATTATTGAAGTATGGAACAGCACTATTTTCATAAATCTAATAACTATGAAACAGCCAAGAATTGAGGTTAAGTAAATTTCTAATCTAATAATTTTTGACATTGTTTTATTTTTAAATATCTAATTTTGTAATTACATGAGTCAGGAAGAAATGATGAATAAATGAAAGTTTACAAATTTGCACTAAAGGTTTCTACAGTCTGAATAAATCATTCACCATACGACATGCTCAAATCAAAATGGGTATATAAAACCTATTATTGGATGGATCACTTCTTCTACAACTCTAAAATGGTCCTGATGATGATGGAGAAAACTTTAAGCAATTGCAATGAAGGACCTTACCGCGTATTGGCATTAAAAGGGACAGAATCCAAATATGTAAACAGCTTTTCTGTTAGATGGATTGGGAGGGTCTCACTATCAGCTTCATGGTTTCGGACATTTAACCAGGTGTAAGGTTACTCAAAATGTAAAGAATTTGAAACAAGACCAACATGGTAATTACAAACAAGCGAATTCTTAAACTCGGTAAAGATTTTGTAAAAGAAATGGAAATGGAATTAGACTGGATGGAAAAAATTAACAAAATAAACTGTTAACTTAATATGTACCTTTGATATCACCTTGACAGCTATATATTTATTTATTATTATATATTTGATTTTATATTATTATATGATTATATATATGATGTATTACCCAAGAATAATTAAGCCTATGTTTCAGGATAGTTAAACTACATCAGAATCTGGAACAGTGTATTAAATGAAACACCTGCCATTCCTTCATGTCAAAAAAGTTGGGACATCCTGAATATGACCAGAATAATTCGAACCTTCAATTTCATTTCTGAAAGAGATCAGGCGAGATATCTTGCCTCCACTAAACCTGAATCCGGTTGCCTAGCTGAATGCAATTCCATGCACAAAACTTGGAACTTTCCTGAACGACAACACTTTCAGAACATCAGTTGCTCTCAGATTGGGATGTAACATTTGCGAGCCCACAACTGCATCTGTTGAGATAAAGTGGACAAGTCAGAAACTCATGGCCTCTTATGTAAAAAAAGCAGTAGTCGTCACTCTCGCCACCAGGAACTAAATAAGAATGTTCAACAAGCCTTATAATCCATTAAAATCCCATCTAAACTGGAACCATGTGGACTCTTCCGTAATTATGGGGAAAGAATGGACGGTTTAACTTTAACCCCGTGGTCCTATCGTATGAACCTTATTTAGGATGCTTCCTAGCCCCATCGTACATCAAACAATCTAGTGTAACTGCTGGCCTTATCAAAAACAATGCTGCCAATAACAAGAAGAGGAAATACAAAGAGCTCATCGACCAAGGAGACCTTGGTGTGATGAAGCAACGGATATTATCGCAAAGCTTGGAAACTACCTTCACCTACTAACTGGAGAGTCCAGATCGAAATCATACCTAAGACATAGAATTAGTTTAGCTATCCAACGTCGAAATGCAGCTAGTATTATTGGAACCTTTCTTAAAACTATTAATCTAGACGAATTTTTTATTTTATAAATTTGTTTTTCTTAACTTATGATTTTATTAGCACAGACAGTTCAATAAATAGAGCATCAAAAAAATATAATGTTTAAGTAAGTATATTCCCCAAAGAATTGCGTTGCCTTAAAAGAAACGAAAACAAATTTCTTTCATGAAATTAACGTCGACGTTAAATTTTCCATATTTCAGAAATTCGTTTCCAAATTTTTCTTGCGAATAAATTTCCGATTTATGTGTTTGCGAATGATTAACTTTGTTTTATTATATTATTACTAATTAAGCTCGAAATAAAACTAGAGAAAATTGTTAAAGCCGGCATATCTTTTGCTGTGCAAATTAACAAAACAAATATGTGCCAGCTATTGTCAGATGCCGACGCACGCAGGGATTGACAATTCCATTAGAACATAATAGATGGAGGAAATGTTAAGAGCACACTTAGATAATGAGAACTTGTATATCTGCGCAGTTGTGCTTTTGATTTCTGGCGGCGATTTGTTTCGGCTTGAAGTGAGGTTTCTAATTATCAGCAGTTGAGGGGTAATTTATCAAACGGAACTCCGGCAGATGTAGTACACGATACCTCGCCCATTCATAATATTCCACACGCAAAGTATTTTACCCTTTGAGCCCGCCCCGCTCGCAAGAAACGCTTTATGAAAATGTCCACGCCCGCATTAGCACAAAGGGCGGTTTGCGCGCGCCGTAAAAACAGAAATATTTACAACGGGTGCATGTCGCCGCGGCTGGCCCATTTTTAAAACTAGCGAATTAATCACTAAAGCGGGTAAGTGAGCCATGCACTAATGGCATAAATTACTAGTTATTGCCGTCGGATGACAGTGGGGCTGTAGTGCAGAGTAGCGAAGGGAAGGGCGAGTATGTTGCCATTTGTAAAGTGGCACAATTACAACCAACGGGCGCCAGTCTGCCGACATATATCATAACTATATTAGAAATTTCACGAAACTGTATCTGATGCTCGCCGAGATATAAGTTTATCAGGACACCGAGCTTGTTCGTAAGTATCAACAGACTGTTTGCGAGGGTCTCTTGGGGGAACCGTCAGGACCGACAGATTTGCCGTTCTGGTAAATTTACTTACACGCATTTCTCGTAACTATCAATGAAAAACGTTTAACTGCTACTGTTATCGAAGAACAGAAATTCATTTCACCTGGCATAGAGCAAAGTTTCAGTGTTTTATTATATTTTTAGTTACGAACGTTAGATAATAAAATAGAAATGTGCCAAAAAGTTGTTGAAAAGTAAGTTCAAATAATAAAACAATGAATTGTATCTACTAATTAGTGTAACTTTCAAAGATTCAAAAATATATATAAAAGCACCATAAAGGAAAATAACATAATCAACACATTCTCAAAAATAAATAATAAAAAAGATGTATTTAAACCTAAGCTATTGTTTAATGTTATCTTTAAATACGTCCGAATTCCAAAATTAATATGTTGGTGTAATTAAAAAAATATATTACGTGCTAATCGAATATTTAGTGCATTTTTGCTTCTCTACAACCTAAATACGTTGTTAAAAATCGTATGCACTCGTTTTTGAAGAGCCAACCTCAAATTTTTAATAAACAGATGTTTATGAAAATCGGTCGTAGATGTGTACAAAACCACAAGCGTTTAGAATGATTCATCATTAAGAAGCTAAAATATTTAAATAAGAGCGTCACCTACTAAAAAATATTTTGCGAATCTTTTTTTAGACTCATAGCTCAAGAATTCTCTTATACGCTCTTCTGTTTTTTACTTTTCTTGTCTAGTTTTGTATGCTTTTCCTTTTAGATCGCCCTCCACACCTTACAACATCTGATTTTGGGCCGTCTCTGTCTTTTATCTACTGCGGTCCTTAGGCTTAAATCTTTCTATGTCCTAGCCACATTAAACTTTTCATCCTTATAAACTACGTGTATCAATCCCAATTCCTTGTTTGTTTCTTTTTTCTTGCTCACTTCCAAATATCTCCCTTAATATTTTTGTTTCCCATATTTCTAATTTTTAAGTCTTTTTTATTCATAACCCATCCATAAATAACTGTTGGTCGTAAAACAGTCTTGCATATTCGTAGTTTTACTTTTTGAAATATATTTTCTAACTTCATAAGTTTATATAATGCACCCCCACATCAATCTCCTTTAACTGTCCTTGCAGTACTATTTTCATGTTCGGTTAACCATGCTCCCATATAAACGAAGCCTTTAAAAATGTTTACTTTTAATTTTCTACCATTTTCTAGCTTTCGTTTTTGAACTTTACAAAAAAAAGCCTTTAATGGTCTTTCTGTCTAGAATTTTTAGCTTCTTGATAAAAATTTTTAACTTCTCTGCTTTGGTGATGTTCTTCCAGGTTCTATAATCGGTTCTCATAATAAGCTCTCATTACTTTTCTGTGCACACTTTTTGTTTTTTTCTCTGATCTCTAGTGGGCTCTATATCTTCAGGGTTGTTAGTTTATAGTAATTTAAATATTTCTTCTTATATTTTGTTTCTATTTTTCTTACCATTATCTCTTCATTCATTTTCTTTCTTTTATTTTATCTTCTGCTAGTTTTTTGACCCTGCTTTGTTTGTTTTCCTACTACTTTGTAAATTCTCTTTGTTTATTTATTTCCAGCCTTTTTTATTTTCTTATAATATTTTTAGCTCGTTTTTTCTTGTAATAGTGTTCCTAGGTTAGATATTGTTCGTGCTATATTTTAGAATTATACTAAAATTGACTTTATTTTCACCAGTTTGTGGTCGAAACTTATTTCTGCCCCCTATATGATCTCACGTTTTTAATAGCGTTCTTACATATACCTTCTATTATTATGTAATCTACTCTGTTAATCATCTTGTGTATGCTTTTACGTCGAAAATGGGTAATCATAATTCTAAAATTTCGGCCTGCTGCTCAACCTATCAGATTTATTTCAATTCAACGCATTATTATTTGAAATTTTGTGTTAACTATACTCCTAAATTATTTTCCCGCTCACTTTTGCATTTAAATGTCCCATCATTACATTAACCTTATATTTTAGTAGCTTAGGGAAGAATGTTTCGATCTTTTCATAAGATATTTTTCTTTCGTGGTGTGTGTTATATTAGAAGTTCATATTTATATATTCATCTTCTACTTGCAAGTGGCACATTCTCCCATTAATTGGTGTAAATTTAGTTACAAAGTGTTTAAAATTTTGGCTGCTGTTGTAAATATCCACTCTTCATTTTCGTTATTAAAGAAGATGTACTTCTCCAAATCTACTACATATACCACCTTTTGTTTAGTTTTTTGTAGAGGTGGTATGTAGATGTTATAGGTTTCTGCTTCAGCCTCATATCACCAAATACCCCTTAGTAGAAATTGCTCTTCTATTCCACGTTGTTATGTATATAGTATATTTAATTGTTTTTTTTGCAATTTTTGTCAATTAAACTCTTGTCGATTTTTTCCCTGTTCCGTAAACTTCTGTTTTTTAAATATTTTTTAGTGTGTCTTTATCTTTGCTTAATTTCCACTTTCTTCTATTAACTATTATCTTCTGGAAACAAATTTTTACCTTATTTCCCCGTTCTTTCCTCTTCCAGCTCTTTTACTAATATACTATTGAATTTCCGTTTCTTTTACAGTTTTATTATCATTAATATAAGATCTCTGGCTCAACATACTTTTCACTTTAATTTGTTTTTGCTTTATCTTCAGCTATCTTCAGTTTTACTAAACATGTTGCCTAGCCGACCTTGAATACAGCTGAAGTCGGTACTTCAATTTCTAAATTTTGTTTCATAAAATTGTCTTTTTGTAACGTATCTGGATTATTTGTGTAGACTTTTTATCTCTACTACAGCCACATCATAAACATTCCACTCTTTTGTTTAACTCTTTATATGCCTTTTTTATTTTTGAATTTTATATTTTCACCTCATTATTTTCTCTCTACTATTTTTTTAAATTGTTGTTATTTATCATTATTTTGCTCAACTGCACCTATATTGTTACATTTTGGATAATTGCTAATAGTTTATTTAGCTTTTCTTTACTTTTTCTTAACTTACTTGACTTTGATCATAGGGTCTCGGCAAAACAGCGCAAGGTAATCTTGTCTTGGCTAGCATTTTAGCTTTGTTTCATGATTCCATTTTAATTTGATAATAGAAAAGTTGCTCTCCCGCGTTTTGACACGTTTTTTTGTTGGTGTGCATTTTGGTATATGTTTTAAGGATTGCTTGTAAATGTCCTAGGTTGTCTGCAGATTTAACTTGTATTCTTCCTTTTTGCGTCATCAATTTAGCCAACAACATTAAAATCTGAAGTGCGACCAAATAAACTCTTGTTTTACACCTGCTCTTACCTGTATTAATTCTGATATTCTACTTACTGTGCTACAACTGTTCGTTTACATTGGCAGTTTTATTAGACGTTTTGTAATTTTAATCATGTCCCATCTTACTAGGTCAAATGCCTCTTCAAAGATTACAAATCATAGATAAAGGTTAGTTACGTATTCTAAGCATTGTGTTATAAGAATAAGGCGTAAATTTGTCTGCTTTATGGTTATGATCCATCCAAAGGCTAGTGCCAACTTGGTGTTCAAAATAGTTTTTAAAAACGTTGATCTTAGAACTGGCAGTCAGGGGATACTTCTCCAATTTTACAGTTAGTTATGTTTATTTCTTGTTATCTTAATTTTGTCTCTCATATTTTTACTATAGACAGATGTCATATAAATGCTCCATTTATGTAATTTTGACATGATAAAATTTGTTCTTGGTAGTTTCCCTGTCGATAGCTAGCCTTCTCTTGTCGTATCGACGGATTTTTACTTATTTCCAGTAAATATCTTATATGGTTCTTTGTTGTCTTGCATGTCTATTTGTGGGTAATGTGGTGATTTAGAAATTCTTATAAGTGTTTTTTCTACCTCAAACTTTGGTCGTTTTATTTATTAAGAGGGTACCTTCTTTGTTCTTTAGTGGTCAACTCTTCCGGTTTCCTTTGAAATAACACCATTACATACTTCTTTTCCTTTTCTGCTGCGTTCTTTTGTCTATTGGCTAGGTCATTAATCATATTTCTTTGTCTGTTTATAAACTTTATTTTACTCTACTTTACTTTTGTTAGTGCCTGCAATTAAATTTTTCTTTTATTCTCTTTTTCCAGCTTTTTTTATAACTACTAAACTCTTTAACTTTCTCCGACATCTTCTTGTATGTGTTTTTTATTTATTTTACAGTTTCTTTAGGTTTGATAATATATATATATATATATATATATATATATATATATATATATATATATATATATATATATATATATATATATATATATATATAAAATATTTTCCGGTGACTAACATTAGGTTTCAGTTAATCATTGAATCATGTTGCAAATGTTTGCTAGTGGCTACAAATTTAACATAATTTTCCATATACTTGAGAAAAGTTTATAATGTCTCATCTATAATCATAGAAATGCATTAGTAATGCTTTTTCAATGCAAACTTTAAAATAGCGTAACTTTTGGACGGAGCGTATCTGCATGTTGAAACCCGTGTTTACATTCTACCAAAACAAGTTTCTACCTTTGGTTGTATATAGAACGCTTTTTTGTTGTTTTATCTTTCAGCTTATATAATTCGTTTTTTTGTTTTATCTATTTGCAGTCATAATTTTACTTATAAATATTGAAATAATTTAGTATCTGCTATGTTTATTATTAATAATGACTTTTTCATTATATTTGTGTACCTGATTAAATAACTTCTACTGTGAATATGCACCTATGCTACTTTATCTATGTCCTTATGTGGAACATTGTTCCTTTTATTATCATTTTCTTATAGTCATCATTTTCCGAGTTTGTTCTGTGTTTTAGCTTACTTTTGCGTTAATGTTTCTTCATTGTTTTGATAGTAATGTATGTGTTCTTTTATTTGACTTGAATATATGTTTTCTTGTAACATTCATTAAATTTGAGTTTGTACGGATCTACCGCTTGCGATCATTTAAGATAATAGGGCAAACCCTAGAATTGAGGTTAACTATATATTGTAAGAGGATTTATTTTGTCCATCGGAAACCCTTGCTCTGGATCTTCACATGCGATAAAGCACAATTATGTAAGACAACACACAGAGATTAAGCCAAACTTTCAAAATGACTATATGCGATTGAAATCTTCTGTCAATTAGTCTTGCATTTTATAATAAAAATAAGATTGAAAGATGTCTTTTCAGTAGCAGATTTTAAGATCTTGTAGGGTATTAGAGGCACTTTAAAAGCAAAGCTATTTAAAATGGGACAACTTTTATAATTTTGTAAGTTAATTAAAAGAGATTTCCAATTTATATATGTTGCAACTAATATGAAGACTATTAATTAACAAAATTCAATGTCGCAAATTTTCCTCTAAGATATAGGTAGAATCGTAAATTACGACTTGAATATTTTATTATTGAAATTTGTTGCTTTTCAAAAGTATGTAAGGACTAGACTACGAAAGCGAATTTATGAAATCTTAGGCAAGTTAATAATTTTTGCGTATTAATTGTTATGTACTTTTACTTGATTAGGTTGTTCAGTATTTGCTAATAAACTATTTGGATTTATTTTTATTGTACACTTAATTTTCCATAAGTAGTATTTTTATGCTTGCTTTATTACATTTTAATTTAGCTAAAATAACAATATGTTTGTTAACTTTCTACAGCGGAGTTTATAGAAAGTTAATGAGATTATCAACCTATCTGTCTGTTTGTGTGCCTGGAGACACTATAACTTCCGTTATATTGAACTGATTCACTTCAAACTTGGCATACACACATCTTAGGTCAGTACCTTTCATGGTAGTGATTTTCAGCCAAATCGGTTAACGGCAACCGGAAGTGACCGTTATGATTTCGAAAATTCAGTACACTCACATATGTCATGCAGCATATCATTCGATAGCATTTTTGACGCTGATCATTATGGTGACATTAATCAACATTTTAGTTCCTTTTAAAAGTTTTTATCCTAATTTCATCGCACCGCTGTAGAATGTTTCCTTTACGGTATTACACCGTTCTTGTTTCTCATACTTCGAATAAAGATAAAGAAATATTGTATTGATTTATATTTATTCTAGTAGTACTCAAGTGGATGTTTATTTTTCGATTAGACTTTTATTTTAAACTTCTCTATTTGTTAGCGGTAATATTAGAATGCCCATTTTTGTTTGATTTATTGGTTATGTTAATTACAGTTCAACTCCGTATGCACTGAATTTGGTTGCACTAATCTGGCTATTTCTAACACAATATGCTTGCGTATAATACTTGTAAATTGTGATAACATTTATTTGATAAAACTTTTTACTGGTTAGATATATTATTAGGTGTATAAATAAGTTTTAGCTTTAGATTTCACAGAACGCAAATCACCGTTTACATGTAACGTATTAGTCCGCCCTCTTGCGGTTTTAAAGCAATGACAATTGGTCTTTCGAAACATCATGTGATTTGGCCTTTGATGCACATAACCTCAATAATCAGCTGTGTTCACGATGGCAATCACAAAAGAGCATATTCGATTTTCTATCCACTTCGCGTTTCATCTTAAGAAAAACGCTGCTGAAGCCACCGAAATGATTTGTGCTGCATATGGTGAGAATGCTGTAAGTCATGCAACGTGCAAAAAGTGGTACCAAAGATTTCGCGGAAGAGAGTTTAGTCTTGAAGATCAACCACGCGCTGGACGCCCTCAAACATTTGACACGGATGAGCTGCAGACATTGCTGAATCAAAACAATGCGCAAACTGAAAAAGAACTTGCAGAACAGCTTGGCGTCACTCAGCCAGCCATTTCCATACGTTTGCATGCAATGAGTAAGATCCAAAAGGAAGGCAGATGGGTTCCGCATAAACTGTCCGAAGACAACAAAAATCGACGGCGTGGCACCGCACTCCATTTTCTTTCAAGGAACCGAAAAAAGAATTTTCTGCATAAAATTATTACGGGCGATGAAAAATGGATCTTGTAAGACAATCCCAAGCGCAAAAAACCATGGGTAGACCCTGGAAAACCTTCGTCATCGACTCCAAAGCCCGATATCCACGCAAAAAAAAAATTTGCCCTGTATCTGGTGGGATTGGAAAGGTGTGCTGTACTATCAACTCTTGAAACCAGGTGAAACAGTTACGGTTGATCGCTACCAACAGTAACTCATCAATTTGAGCGACACAATCGAAGAAAAGAGGCCATTTAATGGACAAGGAAGTCGCAAAGTCATCCTGCTCAATGATAATGACCGACCACATGTTGCGAAGGCTGGGAACTTCTCCCACACGCGATGTATAGCCCAAATATGGCCCCTTCCGATTATCATTTATTTCGGTCATTACAGCATGACTTGGCTGATACGCACTTCAAAACAGAAGAAGAAGTCCGTTATGCATTGATAACTTTATCGTCTCGAAGCCGGTGAGCTTCTATCACCAGGGAATTCGCAAGCTACTCGAAAGATGGCAAAAGGTCATCGATGGCAACGGAGAATACTTTGATACGTAAGCTCTTTTTGTTTGTTTTTAAATAAAACTTTAATTTTGCAGAAAAAAGCTGAGAACTTATTTATACACCTAAAGAAAACTCAAAGAAAACATAATAACCAAAAGCTACGTAAAGTGATTTTAATGCATGAATATCAGAAAATGTAAGAATATTCTATAATTATGCATATAATTGAAAAACTGTAGATGTGATACACTTCTTGTAATTGTTATAATAATTAAGTACTAAATAATAAACTAAAAAGAGCCATAAATTGAATAGAGAAGCTGTACAATTCATCACACAGCCATTGAAGTCCAGTGCAGGACGTAGGCCTCCCTTAAATTTGCAATTTTGCAATTCAATGGGGATTTGGCAATGAAACGCCACGCTTGCCTGAGCGGGTTGGCAAGTGGATAGGGTGCATGGAGGATAAGAGTATGTAGATTATGGGTAGGATTAAGGTTAGGACACGACTTTTCCCGCTGTTAGGAGATGGAGAAAAGTTGAGGCTCGCGTGGGCAGGGTCGCTTACCTGAAGTAGATCTATCCTCTATCGGGATCATAAAGGAGTATCTACCCGCTACCCAAAAGCTGTACAATTACGATCATGTAAATGTAAACTGAAACAACGGCAAATTTAACATATACTGCATCAAAAGTACGCAACTTGGAAACTAAGCACAAAATATTATTAAATGCAACTTATAAATTTTATCAACAACAAACAGAAAGTATACAAAATCTCAACAAAAGCTATTTATATACTAGTTAACAATATAATAAAAGAATCAGAAACAAAATAATAGTGGCATGTAATTAAAATAACAACAAAACATATACTAAACCTATATTTAATGCAAAGTTCCACATTGTTTTTGAGATATGGGAATGTAAGTATATGTTCTGTTCTAATAATTTTTCAATTGAGTTATATATTAGCAAGAGTCAGTTACGTCGTCCATAGAATATAAATGCCTATTTACAACAATCAAGCAAAAAACAGCCTCGTTGTTTTTATCAGTATTTAGAGAGAAAAATAATACATGGATTAAGAAAAAATAACAACAAAAAATAGTGCAAACCTTAAAATTTTAGTGTTTTTTATTATAATAAGATTTTAAATTGGAATATACTTGGAATATATAATCAAACATGGAGTCGGCGAAGAGATTGCTCTGTAAGCAATCCCAGAACGAACTTAAAAATTTGAAATTGAATATCTCGAAAATTATTCGACATAGAATTTTTTCGACTTCGTTTCGAATTCAGCGTAAAATTTCCTATAAGAATCCATTTTCTAATTTTAAAAAATCTCAAATTTTGTGACGGACCGACAGACCAACCGACAGACAGATATATAGAATTCAGTAACGAACTTTTTAAAATAATTATTGGAGCCAACGCCGAAAAATAGTGCTGCCGTTATATTTATTACAAAAACCCAACTTCGTTGGCGATTAGACCTGCCAAGATTCTTATACCGGGAGATATCTAAGAGAGAAAAGGCACGTCATTTCTGAGTGATCCTTAATAAAAATGTTATCTGAAGCTTTGCGTGAAAAGAGTTGCGAAAGCAAAGGCAGCCCAATAGTTCTTCGAGTTTCTCTTCCATCCCAGGATGGCTATCCCTTTTTAATAAAATTATATTATATACCATCATCATTCGCCTTGATTATGATGTGTGCCTACGTCGTCTAGAGTTACTGTTCAAAAATCCACGTAAACTTCCAAGTAGTCTAGAATCGGAGGCTTTGGTTTGTAAAAAACACGATTCTTTATCTTTGGACTCTACAACTAAAAGCTGGACAAAGGTACCCTCATAAGCGCCAGAATATTCTATCAAAGAAGAAAGGGGTTGAACTCACAAACCCCTGTTCGTCATAAAAGTTAACGTCAACATTTAAAATAATGTTATTAATTTATGCAGTTGCATGAAACTAAAGTAAAAATTGTAATTAAACAAAATTGTTGGTAATAGTTTAAAAATCTATAAGAATAAATTTGAGACTGTTAGAGTAACGTGTTTTTATAGCACCCACAATAATTTAATTTAAACTGTTCTGAGTGTAAATGTCAGTTTGTCTACATTTTTGTTTGATTTGGGGGTATGACCATGTGGAAAGAGCGGAAAGTAGCTTAAGCATATTGTTCCGTTAGATGTCTGTAATATAGCTTTTCGTCTTTTGTATGTAAACATTCGAATGCCTTTCCAAATCTAAACTTATAACTTTTATAATTTTATTATATTTTTAACTATAAAAGTAAAATCCTTTAATAAAAAATTAAGTTAAGATGCATCTAAATATATCCTAATTTTGTTTTTTTTTGCATTAATTCTGAGGGAAACAATCTAGATACTTGTACCAGGTAGACATCAAATGACGATGCCTTCTCCTTATTGGTCTTGGGCCATTTTTCATTCTTTTCTTATTGGTAGAACAAAAAATAAAAAAAATAAAATTGTACTAGAAATTGTACTAAAAATAATTACTAAATATGTAAAAATAATATGGAACAAGAATATTAGAAGACTAATTTAGATCTTATCGGTGGTAATAAGAATCTTAAAGATACAAAAATTTTAAAATCTAAATTACTATACGCCATCTCAATAACAAAAGTCTGAAAAGTTACTGCTTTTGATGAAATTTCTGTGGAAATAATAAAAATTAGCGAAAATAACATCGAGCTTGTAGTAAATTGGTTCAACAAAACAATTCTAAACGAACACCAAAAAAATAGTCGAAGTCAACTTTTCCATAAGGAAATGGAGCGATTATCGACTATTAGCATAATGAGCCATATGTTAAAAATTTTCCTCTGCATAATATATGCTCGCATGCGTTCGAAATGCATGATTTAGATGATTAACAGACTCGTTTTAGGCAGGTATTTACAATATGAGCACTTTTGGTTTTAATGTTTTACTGCAGAAACAACAAAGAAATGCGTTTGCATGCTTTGCTGATTGTGAAGAAGCATGTGATGGGGTATATAGCATTCCAAATTATTTGAATTACTTTAGCAAATCGGTGCTGACGTAAAGACATTCGAATTATAAAATTTATACCGTTAACAGCATACAGAAGTCAGGATTGGAGATCTACTATCACCATATTTTTTCTCCCCTATTACTTAACTTCAATGCTGACAAAATTAATAAATTAGCCATGAACGGATTGGATTTAGAAATTAAGGTTAATGGTGTATGAATTGACACCATCAAATAACCAGGTGATATCGTTATTCTCGTACTACATTTAACAAAAAGCGACTGCTTTATTGTAATGTCAGCATAAACCTTAAATTAAGACAAAAATGGTCCGCATTACTATACAGCATAGAAGTGTGGATGTTCAAGGTAACAATAAACTGCTTGGAAACATTTTAGTTGTGGTTACATAAAAGAATGTTAATAATATCATGAATCCAGAGAGTTACAAACATCCAAGTTCTACAGAGAGCAGGCACCCAATTCAAACTAAAAACACAATAAAATGCCACAAAACAGCCTATCTTGATCACGTACTACGGAGAAAGTGGAAACGAATCATCTGTTGAATTCTGAAGGGTCATGACTAAGAAATAACCGTTAATGAATTGGTATCAGAAGCGCAGAACATTTTTTAGGGCAGAAGACAATAAGCCATGTACAAGTTTATTTGATTTTCTTTAATGCCCTTTAAAATTAGTGGTTATTTGCTTCTGAAGTTATTTGCAAGGTGATAAGTGGGATAGGTCGGTGTCGTAACTTTACAAAAGTCAGATATGCAAAACGGTCTTGAACATAGGCAACCAAACGTACGATCAGAGCTCAGCCACGCCACATTTCAAATCAGCTGCCTTTGTTTACTTTCTGTTCAAATGTATAATATATGTCTGTTATATCAAGTAATTGAGCTTAAAATCTCTCATTGATTCTAATAGCTCTCTACCCCTGCATATTGTAATTCATAATGCCCTCTATTATATATGTTTTTGACGTACATCTGATGCTAAAAATTTTAAAATATTGTGTACAACTCTGTATTTTATTGTTGTACATTTCTGAGCAATAAACCACTGATTTAATTTTGCTGCTAATTACAGCAACTACACTACCGTAAATTGTTTTACAGGGTATTTGTTTTATAATTATATTTTGATATTTTGATATGACACATATTAATAAAGTGTTTGATGGATTTGTAAAAAATACTAAACCCCTTATGAATTAGGTATTAGTATATTTAAACCCACATTTCTACTTTAAATAGCTGATATCTTGCCAACTAATATAGATATGAGATTTACCATTGTTTCGATTTGACGCATAGACCTTTTGTCATGTTCATAACTTGGTTAATATACAGAGTGATTCAAATAATGAACTCAATTTTATATGGCTATATTTCCTAAAACTATACATAACATTTCAAAGAGGATATTCTAAAATTTTACAGCAGTGTTAGTTGTGAGAACGGCCACAGTGCAACATAAGGTATCTTGCATACGTGACTTTAGAAAATCAAAATGAGAGACTGAGATGCAACGTACATTTCTTTTTTGTTTTATTCAAAAAACAAACAGTTTTAAAATAATATTAAACTTATAATTATTTACACTAATAAACCTATAGTTTCTCTAAATTTTTATGTGTGTACTGTGCAATATTTGCTTTTAATACTAAACCTGAACATTAATCTATTTCCAATAATTTTAGAAGACATAGAATCATGGTAAACATTTTTTACAGCTATAACAAACATTTACAAGCTTCTTTGAAAATTATAAAGGGAATCACGAAATGAATCAATGTTACAAATTTTTTTATTGTACAAATGATAAGCATGCTTAATAAAAGAAGAATTTTCTATATAACAAGTTCTACTTACTGCATTTGCAAACAGAGGTTCCCATCTACGAGGTATTCTAAATGGAATTTTATGCAATAAAATGGGGACGTTTTATATAGTGTAATAATATAATATTTATCCCAGCGATAGGCGAGAGATTCAATACAATGTCTATTAGACGATACATGGTAATTCTCATAATCATAACTAGTTCTATATTCCAAAGCTTTTACAAATTTTCTCTGAACTTTTTATATACGTTCGATATGTATCTGATAGAAAGACTTCCATATCGTACAAGTAAATTCTAAATGGCACATAACTATTATATAAAGTTTTATAAATGGCTGGATTCTTAAACGGCTTATTGACACGTAAAATATTGCCAAGCTGCTTATAACTTTTGGCCAATATTTTATCTATATGACTTTTAAAGTTTAATTGGCTGTCCAAAGTGACACCAAGCTTACGTACCTCTGTGACCTAGCTGTTTGTTACATAATTTGTACCGAAATAAAATAGGGTTTCGGCGTCTAGTAAAACTAACTACAGTACATTTTTCAGGGTTCAGGAATAATCAATATTGTCTCGAATTATCCTATAAATCTTAGTATCATCAGCTTATAAAATTGACTAGGATTTTGTGACAATACTTGATATATCATTAATATATAAAACAAACAAAAGTGGCCCTAAATGAGAGCCTTGTGGAACTCCTGAGCTAATAAATCTATACTCTGACGAAATACCAGCAGTCACAACAGCTTGCCTTCTATTACTTATGTAGGATTTTATCCATCGGAAAAGGTCGCCGTGTATACCGAGCCGCCAGAGCTTTAGTATTAACGTGTCGTGATTAATTTTGTCAAAACCTTTTGCAAAATCAGTATACACAACATCTTAGTAGTTTTTATCTATAGCATCAAATAATATTCACTAAAAACTAAAGATTACTATCAACACTTCTACCTCTAAAGAACCCATGCCGATTTGGAGAGATATGACATCGCACAATATTAAAAAGTTGTGTGAATATTTGTACTGAATATTTCGTCGTCATTACAACATTAAATTTCTAACAAGAAAGAACATTTATAGTTGGAACTATCAATATGATCCAACTCGCTGTTTGTGTAAAGGTAAAATGTAAAGATAGGAGCATGTGTCGATCGCGTGCATTTGAGAAAAATTTTGGACAAATTTGAGAGAGTTTGGGGCGTAGCCCCATAAGATTAATCCGTAGAGCAAACTGCCACAAAAAACTATCTAGCGCATGTTAAAGCGCCGTTTAATGTTCAAAACATAACGCCTACAGCTGGCAGAATTTTTTGAAACATGAAAGATGACACTTTTCTGTCGCGTTTAATTTTTGGTGACTAGACAACTTTTCGCTTAAGTAGAAAAGTAAATCGACGCAATGATATGGGGGTTATAAAATTCCTATGCAACAGTGGAATCTGAGAGGAACTATACGAAAGTTAATATATTTTGGGTCGCATCGAGAACAAATGTTTACTATTACTCATACTATTACTGGTATAACTTATCTCGCTATGTTCTTAAACCGATTTCTTCCTCAAATAAATGCAGATTCATTTTCCAACAGGACGGAACTCCATTGGCACCGGAGTGTTCGACATTTTCTGAATGAATCTCTATTTCAACAATGGATAGGTCTCATGAAATCTTCAGATGTTTTTTTTTGTGGAGGTTTGTAAAAGAAGCAGTTCATATACCACCTTTACCAACAACTTTGAACAACCTAAGAAACCGCAAGAAAACGCAAGACATTCTTCATCATGTGTTGGATATATTATGTTAGTCTATAAGTTAGCTTGAATGTGAATACAATCAAAATGCAGTTTACATCATACTTGTCACTAGCCCGTGTAGACATACAAAATTGAGTTCATCATTTTAGTTCATCCTGTATTTCATTATAAAAAAGTTACAGATTATTTTTAATAGAATATAACATTATGGATACGATAGTTTGCTTATTTTGATTTGTAACAATTTAAATTATAGGATATATTTTTATTGAATTTATTGTGGCTTAACATTTCAGTTGAATTTTTTTGTGGCAGTTTTTAATCTAATGATTACGCGGAAGTCTTTACAATCTTATATTCAAAACTTTGCAATAAAAAATATTAACAAATTATTTTCCTGCACATGATTCACCGTTGCTAACTTTACGCCCTAGCTCCGACGTGAGCAAGGACGCGGGCGCGGACGTGCACGTTAAAATTCGGCAAGCTCGCATGTACACCTTTGGTGGTCTAAATAGCGGAATAACCAAACGGGGTTTATTAATTTTAATATGTAAATTACAGATGATATTTTAGAACACAATTGAATTTTAATATTATCTTTTAACAAAAACTTTGGAAAAGTATAGTGCAAGAACTAACCACAAATATATTTAAATGTTGGAGGCAGTTTGTTACCTAACTGTTTAATACTGATATGATATAGTGACAATCCACCACGTTCTCTTATGTGCAGTATAAGTAATGTAAATACTGGAAGAGTACGTAGGTTAGACTTTAATCGCTCAATTATGTGTCTGAATTCTTTTCATTTTATTTTGAAGTACCTTATCCTTGCTCTTTACGTTGTATATAATATTATAGTTGTTTCAGCAATCTGTCAAGTACGTGAGTATATGTAATTTTCCCCCTTCTATTTACAGTTCAAAAATTTTTGTGCATAGAAATAATTTACATTTGCAATTACTATTAAAAATTTTAATAATTTATGTCTCCTAACAGAATTATACGGCCAAGGATAGTTTAAAGTTCGAGGTGCATTCAAGTTATAACAGCTCCGAATTTTTTTCTCAGGACTGGGAACAGATAAAAACACGCGGTTTGTTTAAAATGCACGCGCACTCTTTGTGGATGCGTGACAGAAATGGCAGCACTGCACAGCAGACAGAACTCTAGCGGCAGCGGCGAGAGTGAGGGCTGTTTTTGATACTTAAAATGGTGACGTTTTTAGTACAAGAACAGCATGTAATCATTCGTTTTCTTCATTTGCGTAGTGTCACACCAAATGAAATTTATTGCCAATTGAGTGAGAATCTATGGTGATGGTGTTATGAATGTGTCTAATGTGTGTTTGTGGGTGCGACAATTCAAAGAAGGCAGAACGTCGTGAGACAATCTCAGCCTCGCACCAGCCGGTCTGACGACGTAATCGAGCAAGTAGAGAAGAAACTTGTTTTGGAGATTCGCAGAATGAATGTGGAACACATCGCCTCCAAAGTTGGCATTTACGAGAGATCTGTACACACAATCCTGCATGAACACCTGAAAATGCAAAAAGTTTCTTCAATGTGGGTGCCACAAATAATGACAACTTTCAAGTGATTTCTCATGCTCCCTGCTCACCTAACCTGGCTCTTAACGATTTTTGGCTGTTTCCAACGATGAAAGATACTGTCCTTGACCGCAAATTCACTAGTCGTTCCGCTATTGCATCAGCAATTTTCCAATGGTCAAAGAAGACTACTAAAGAAGCGTTTGCAACGGTCATGGAATCACGGCGTCGACGTTGTAAAAAATGTGCTGCAGGAAGTGACACAAGTTACACAGTTTTCGTGTGATTAGTTTGTGAGAAAAAAGTCGGAGGTGTTATAACTTGAATGCATTTAGTAAATGCATATGAAATACCTATTTTTAATATAAATAAAAAAAAAATGGTTTTAATTTTTGTAGATATTTTCTTCTGAGTTCTCATTTGACTTTTGAAGCGGATAGACGTGACTAATCGCCGCTCCGAGTGCATGAAAGTTCAAGTGATAACGATTTTATACACAATAAACAGCTGGCCGTACAGCAAGTAAATTATTTCTCATTATCTACATTACACTAAGATTAAATATTTTGTAAAAGTAACGGACATAATAACTAATAATCACTAGCGGTTAATAAATGCTAGGAAATTAAATAAAAGGTAACTGTGTTTACCTATTAAACTTCATTAAACAAATTCAAAATGTTACCAGCATATAATGGCCCAGGAGTTAATTATAACCAAAATGGCGTACCATATAATAATCCCATGCAGGTAATCCCAATGAACAACGTTATACCGGGTGTTACATTAGCTAACACACAAATGCCGCAGTACTATAACTTTCAACAACAAAGTCAATCAATACCCACTAGTAGCAACTTCTTCATACCGCAACAGAACATTAACCCACCAGCCCATTCCCATCCCACTCAGCAGCAGCAATCAAACAACGAACGCCAGTACTACAGACTGACCTCAACCAGCGATGATGAAACAGAAGAAAACCCCAATGAAAACTCCAAAGAAAACCCATGGCAAAAAGTAAAACAAACCAAGCGAAGAAAAATAAATATACCCAACAGTCAAAACATTTTACTACAAAATAAATATAGCCATTTAACCGATGCCATGGAAGAAGAAAGTAACACAACACAAGTAGAAAACAAGGTGCCACGACCCCCACCAATCTTTGTCTATGGCCTAATAAATTACCAACAAATGATAAACAAATTAAATGAAATCATAGAAATAGAGCAGTACAGCACAAAATCTCTAGCTAACAATACAACCTATAGGGTAGTACTCAAGCACTTACATTTTACAACTAGCACAGAAAGCATTAAAAAAGAACTTAGTAAAGACGGACATCAAGTCAGAAATATTATGAACGAAAGAAAGCGAATAACAAAAGAACCTTTAAACCTATTCTTTGTTGACCTAGAGTCAGCACAAAGCAATAAAAATATTTATAAAATACAAAAAATACAAAACCAACTAATAACTATTGAACCACCCAAAAAGTTAAAGGTATATCACAGTGCATGCGCTGTCAGCAATATGGTCATACTAAAGCTTATTGTACTAAACCCTATGATGTGTTAAATGCGGAGGGACTCATAGCACGAATAATTGTACAAAAAAAAAGACACACCTGCACGATGTGCATTATGCAATGGTCCTCATCCGGCTAGCTATAAAGGCTGCGAATTCTACCAAGGCTTACTAAAAAATCCAACAATGCTAACAATAGACTAAACATTCAACACAACCCGTTAACAGCCATCTATACAGAAAACCAACCTCAAACAAATAGTATCCAACAAAATTTAAGCTATGCAGGAGCAGTGAAACATAACAGAACCAACGAACAAAATACATTACGCTCAACTGAGAGTAGAGAACACAACGAACATCACACAGGAACACCTTCATCAGCCTGTGCAAATTCCTAGATGAGTTTAAGGCTATGTTTCAGCAACTCGTACAACAGAACAGGATGGTGATGAATCTGCTTACCACGCTGATAAGTAAAATTCACTAAATTTCTAACAATAGCCCTGTGGAATGCCAATGGTCTTCTACAGCACAAAATGAAGTTGAAATATTCCTTCATCATAATTCAGTGGACATCATGCTAGTCAGCGAAACACATTTCACAGACAGATCATATTTTCGCATACCTAACTTCACAACCTACATAACCAATCATCCAGATAATACTGCACATGCTGGGACCGCCATTTTAATAAAAGTACTATAAGCCACATCGAACTCCCAAAATATGTAACCAATCACTTACAAGCCACAGCCATTAAAGTAAAGACACTCCCATACGAATTAACACTAGCAGCAGTATATTGCCCACCACGGCACAATATCAAAAAAGAAAATTTCAAGGAATTCTTCCAGACACTAGGGCATAAATTTGTTGCAGGTGGAGACTATAATAGTAAGCATACGTTGTGGGGATCTTGACTAATCACAACAAAAGGCAGCCAGTTGGCTAATCTCATACAGGGAAATAATTACTCCTTCCTTTCAACGGGTACACCAACCTATTGGCCGTCAGACAATCAGTCAATATGCTATTCATAAAAAACCAACGCCCAGACTTCATAACAAAAACACAAATTGGGAACATTACAGGAACAAGATACAAAAAGGCATAAAATTGAGAGTAAGTCTGAAAACTCCAGAGGAAATTGACACCGTCCTAACCACCCTAGTAAACATCTTCAAACAGGCCGCTCAACATGCGACTCCTCACACATAATTCCAAAATCACAATTATATAATACCTACGGTCATTAAGAGGCTTATAGCAGAAAAAAGAAGAGCCAAGGCAAAGTGGCACTGTACTCATGCACCAGCAGATAAAACTGTACTAAACAGATTAAATAACCAACTGCAGCGTCAACTAAAAGAAATGAAAGAAAAGTCATTCCATGATTATGTTACCAATCTCAACAGATACGACAATTCCATATGGAAACCTATAAAACATAAAAAAAAACCTAAGGCGCCAATACCTCCCTCCGTAACACTGCAATAGCATATCAACAGTGGGCTAGAAGTGATAAGGAAAAGGCCGTCCTATTTGCAGACTACTTTGCCGAAGTATTTACGCCTAATGATGACCTTACAGACAATGCTATAGACAGACATTTATCCGAGATCCCCACCAACATACCAAAGATCAAATACTTTACTCCGAAGGAGATTGAGAAGGAAATCAGCTTATTAAATCCTCGAAAAGCTCCAGGAATAGATAAAGTGACTACAAAAATGTTAAAGGAGATGCCAAGGAAAGGGTTAGTTTTACTTACCTACATGTTCAATGCTATCGCAAGACTAAATTACTGGCCAAAACAATTAAAAATTGCCGAAATAATACTAATCCTTAAACCAGATGAAGAACCCAATTACGTATCATCATACCGTCCTATAAGTCTGTTACCAATTATCTCAAAACTACTCGAACGACTCCTCCTGCAAAGAATAAACTCTGACCAAATGACAGAAGATTGGATACCTATGCATCAGTTTGGCTTCCGTAATAACCATTCCACTATACAGCAAGTGCATCGAATCAGTCACCAAATAAATCAAGCATTAGACCAAAAGAAATACTGTCTATCAGTTTTTCTAGCTGTCAGTAAAGCTTTTGATAAGGTATGGTATACTGGATTACTATATAAGATCAAATAACTTCTACCCATCACCTACTTCAAACTGATAAAATCTTATCTAAGTAGTAGAGAATTTTGCATCAAAGTCAATGACGAGGTGTCGGTCCAACGTCCAATTAAATCTGGAGTGCCCCAAGGCAGCGTCTTGGGACCCCTGCTCTAGGTGCTCTATACAGCCGATCACCCACCAATGAAAACACAACAATGGGTACGTGTGCCAATGACACTGTCATTCTCTCAACTGCCATTGACCCACTCATAGCATGGACTACTCTACAAAACCACCTAGACCAAATACAGACATGGACTCGTAAATGGAAAATCAAAATTAATGAGACAAAATCTGTGTAAGTAAATTTTACACTACGAAAAGGGTTATGCCCACCATTATATTTTAACAATATACCAATACACCTGGACAACAGATTGACGTGGAAAGAACATGTAGATAAGAAACGTAAACAGATTGACTTGAGGATGAAAGAACTCCAATGGCTAATCGGACGAAAATCTAAGCTCACGCTTGAAAACAAACTGTTACTCTACAACACCGTAATTAAACCAATCTGGATGTATGGAGCAGAACTTTGGGGATGTGCGAGTAAATCTAACTTAAACAAAATTCAAAGGTGCCAATCAAAAATACTTCCTATGATCACGAACGCTCCATGGTACGTCTCCAATCTGACGATTCACAATGATCTAAAAATTCCTTACGTGAGGGACGCCATAAAAGAAAAAAGACCTCACAACAATCTGGAAACCCACGTCAACCCCCTGTTGCACCCACTGCTTGATGCGCAAAATGGTAGAAGACTGAAACAAAACTGGCCAGCAGATCTGAAACAGGATTAGCGAGGGCAACTCACTGGAGAAGTCCTCTTCACACCAACCACGATTCCCCTAGTAATTAAAAACAGCATATTAGCTTATAAAATGACTTGTAATTCTGATTGCTAATTAAATGATATATATAAAAAAATATTTTCTTCTACCTTTTCTGCATTTTTATTACCTCTTATAAAAGCTTTTTTTATCAGATTTTTGCCAAGTCATACAAGGTATTGATAGCAATTGACTTATAATATATTAAATAATATAAACGGTAATTAGGGCCTCTTAGAAAGTTTACTATTGTTAGTTAGTTAGGGTTTACTACGAGAATACTGCATATGTTTTATTTGATCATCTTAATTATTGTCACTCAAATATATCTCTTGTGCTAACTTGTGTTTTATTCGTACTTGTGCCTAGTGTGTACTAAGCTATAGTTGGCGACATTAGCATGGAATTTTTTAATAAATTTTGTAATGCCTTGGTCTTTTATAGAAATACTCAGTTAGTACCTACCAAGTAGTGATAAATCAGATAGAGTCGATTTCTGAGGATTTTGTTTTGGAATGCTTGGATGTGTTGTCTCAAACGACATGTCGTTAGAGGACTAACGGGTGTATGGGTGCAGGTTTCTAAGGTAGATTGCAATTCCTAAATGGGTATAATTGAAATAATTTCTTGTGTCCTTCGTTTTTTAATACATGATATTTTCATGTGAGCTTAGTGTTAAGGTAAGTATTTAACGGGCTTGCCGTAGGCGTTTAATAATATTTTGATAGGTTATTTATTCATCTTAGTGTAAAAACCTTAGTGATACATTTCGCATAGTTGATTTCATTACTTGAACCATCTGCTTAGTACATTGAGAGCACATTTTAGCTTAAAATTACCAATTCCAGGCTTTCGGCTTTGGTTAATATGACCGTATCATTTGCAAACATACCAAAGTCAACATTGATAGTAAAAACGTCTCGCGTGAAGATGGTGAAAATCATTGATACAGTATACTGTCTTGAAGGACTTCTGCAGGTATGTTTCTGGTGGAGAACTAGGATGTGCAAATTTTAGCTGATGGCGTGGAATTATCTAGGAAGGGGAATAGTATAGATTTGATGTAATCAGATATTTGTAGAAGTAAATTTTGTGTTTGGGACCATAAACAAAGGTTACTGTGAATTGTTTACTTTCGTATCTTCTTTCAATTATTTGAGTCGTACATTGTAATTGATGGCAGGTGGAATGACCAAATTGAAAGATTAATAAAATATTTAGTCTTCGAACTTCATTACTAAGCCGGAAATTTGTGTTTTTCCTGGTTTGGTGGACATAAATATAATTACATTTTTTCCATGCCTTGTAGAAATATCCATTTCTTAGCATTGAAAACTAGGCGATGAGTTACCATCAGCACGTTTTCTGTTAAGCTTTTCTTTGGTATCTCGATGGATGCTGTCGAAAATACTTTTTGTTATGTATATGATTATTTTATCATTTTGGGTTTGAGACTTGGAAGTTGTATTTTGCTGCCATTGCTACAAATATAATGATTCTCGATAAATAATCCTAGTCTAGTTTAGTAAATACTTGTACAAGTGTTTTCTTGTTAAATTTTTAGAAACAAGGGTATTCAGTACATCGGGTAGATTTCTATTTGTGAAGAACAAGCACATTATAGATCGCACAATTTGGTTCCAGCGGGGTTTGTTATTCTATATCCCCAGATAGTGTTTTCGTGTTTAAGCCTCCAATAAATAGAAGCAGTCTATTGTTGGGTTGCTTACAGGCACACATTATGTTTACTGGAGTGTTATCCTACATACCGATTTTAATTACATCAATCTCGAGTTGTATAGTGTTATTTGGTTTAAATTAACGGTGTATGATTTTGAGCTTAACGATGTTGATGCAAATTTGGCTTATTTTTTAGGGTGACTAAAGTGCATTTTAGAGACACTTGCTACAAATCAATGAAACGTCTTGGGATGGATGACTTAAACAAGTTATTTTTATTTGGAAAATTTTTATTGATTTTATGGTCCATTAAGAACTTCCGTTAATAGATTGATTTTCTTTTTTTGATATAGAGTTGGATTAGATTTAAGAGGAATGATAGTAGGGCATTGAATTGCTATAGTTTGTCACAATTAGTATAAAGGTGATTACCTTTGGATTTTGCGCATCTTGGTTAAAATTTGTAATTTGTTTGACATTGAAGGGTTTATTATAATTTTTTCGTGATCTACAATTTTTAATATGTGGTAATTTTATTAGTGTTAAATATTTAGTTTGCTTTTTTAGTTGTCATAAGTATTACGTATTTTGTCATATTTCTTTAAAAATCTTGTGATCCGTTTTATCGGTAGGTTATAAGTTACAAGTTTTTCTTAAATAACATTTTCGGAAGGTACGCG
The DNA here is from genome assembly GCA_036346155.1 of Sinelater perroti. Classification (NCBI taxonomy): domain Eukaryota; kingdom Metazoa; phylum Arthropoda; class Insecta; order Coleoptera; family Elateridae; genus Sinelater; species Sinelater perroti. The sequence continues at coordinate 5,808,318 of JARFIY010000276.1, forward strand.
GGAAGAGATGTATTATCGAGGTTTTGCTATGTATAAAATTTTATTTTATTTTTTAAATAATGCCTAGCCAACGTTCTGTAGTCGTCTTGGCTTAAAGTAACTTTTAATCTAGTTCAGTTTAGAGATGTTGAGGATTTCTTGCGTAAGATTTAATATCGTCGATTACTCATTTATGATTGATTACGCCGTATAGAAAGATATGTAGTTTTTTTTTAAAACTGGTTCTTTAGTTTTTTACTTTCTTTATTTGTAGCTAAGAATTTAATATAATTGCGTAGGTGGTATCTATTTTTTTGAGTAAAATTTGCTTTTTATAGTATCAGTGATTTGCGTTTCTTTATGTTAACTGTAGCCATTCACCTTTTAAAGGGGTAATAAGACGTAATTGAAGTTGACAATTCTAATTAAAGATTTTGTTACCTGAAATGAAATAACTGTAGTCTATGTTGTGCATTTACTGTATTAAGCAGGCATTCACACTTCCGAGACGTGATAGGAACGTTTGCTCTTATTTTTTTATACTACAGCAAAGTGAGAACTTTATAAAAGCTTTTATATGCCACTGAAAAATATTAGCTATATTGGAAACCATCCTACAACATTTAAAACGCTAGTTATCCAGAATTTTCTTAAAGATACTAAATAAATAAAAGTTTCAAGGCAACAAGTGTGAATTGTGAGTATTTTTCAGCCCAATTTGTGCAAATCATCTCTACACCGTACTTTTCTTAATTTTATAATTGTTACCTATCTATACAACTGATAACCAAAATTTTATCTGTAGGCTCTGTGGTTTTTAGTTTTATTTATGTGCTTTCTTCATTCGCTTCCACCTTGCTATATTATCCGTTAATTTTTGTGTGTGGGTATAAATTCATGTAATAACAGTTTGCCGCAGAAAATGTTTTTTTCTCTTAAAATCATTGCAGTATTTTTATAGTTTTTCCTATCGTTAAATATTGATAACTTTAATATCTACCTGCTTTTAATCCTGCGATAATCAAAATGATGATGATACTGCCTACATTAGTATATATTTCATTAATCATTACTCTAATAATAAGGCAGCTATACATCGCTCATGCCCTCATTTTTTATTGGCTCACTCGAATATATTCTATCTGCATTATCGGTACAGTTGTGGGTCTGAGTAGCATCTGTCTTTAAATTTGTATGCAATTGTGTATAAATAGTCGATAAGACGTTTCTAAGTACTTAAAACTTTATAATAATGAGCTGAATAATTATCAAATAGATATTTTTCTCAAATGTAAATTACTATTACAACATTAAAATTATTTTCTTTCGTATCCAAAAAATCGCCTTTATATTTGAACCGGTTTCGTATATACAAGCAAATTTACATTGAATATAAAAAAATGTAATAATTAATTTGTATTATAATATTATTTTTAATATTTACACCTCAGGGAACACTGACATTGATCGACACTTCGGCACAATGTTAGTCTGTAGGGATTTCAAAAACTGTGATTAATATGGATCGACTTTAATAATAAAAATAAAGCTAATAAAATATTAAATTTTGATAACACATCCGCGACTGTGACTGTCACTCTAACTTTTTTAAAATAAGACCTACGCCTATAAAACATTTTTTACATAAAAGTGCCGATTTGTTTCAATAGCACATTGTAAGCAATTACAGACATTGGTGCTGCGTAAAAAAGCTTCGCGTTTGAGTCACTGGTGTGTAACTTCTAGTTGACTGCGAACATTAAGTCATCTGGATCATGTGAATGCGCCCATTCATCACTTACACCAGATTTACCCTGATGCTCCCATTACCAATTCCCTGTATGAGATGACACTGGGTCTAATTTGATTTCATCTGCCCTCTTGTGCTAGTTATCTGGATACAAAAAGCTCTCGTAGCCGAATTAATGCAAATTTTCTGATAAATCGACGTTTTAACGAGCTTGCAAACGCACAGGCATTAAGCAAATTGAATTTTTAGCAGGTTTGGAGGAAGTAAGCGCGGAATAAAGGCCGTTTACGTATTTAGTTAGCGCCTATATTATTTTACAATTAATGAAAAATTTGCGTTACTTTTTTGAAAGTTCTGATAGAGTAAATATGTTATTGTTTATAATTTTTCTGTATTTGCGAATAACATTTAGAACAATCTAATTTTCAGGAGTTTTACAATGGCGCTTACGTGCTGCCCGTTCTATAGAGATCAATCGCAGTGTAAAATAGCGTACATCTCGATAATTGGATCGCCAAAGGCTAAACACCTGAACTTAATAGGAAACTCAGTAAAATTTTATATCCCAACTTAATTGGATCGGATTAGCAGCATCCTGTTCCACAATTATATCGCTTATTCAGTTCCTCCCAACCCTTAACTTGTGATGTCCGAGCGCCCAATTTCCGGAGAGAAATACCAGTTTCCGTACCCTGACGTGAAAGCTCGCTATCTAGTTTGTCCTCATATGTGGTTTAGACAGTATTTTGCTTTCCTAAGGAAATATCCTGAGTTAAATTGTGGACCCGACAAAACCGCTTTAAATTAACGTTCCGAATGGCGCATGTTTGGCGTGGAAATTTGCAAAATCACAAAAAGTCTAACAATTAACTCCAGTTTTTCGTGGCAAACATTTTTTCGTATTATGTGCGTTAATATTTCAGAATGTTTGAGTTGCCAAGTTTATAAGGGCCGCTTATTCTGCGACGTGGGCTGAGTCGGAGTAACTTAAGCTCACATAATGTCGCCTGCAGTGCCCCTAGCGGCAATAACGGAAACTAAATTTCCGGTGCTTTTGGCTGCATGAATGGTTATAATATTCCTTCATTTACCTTCCTCGTCACTTATGGCGCCTCTAAAGAACGCAGGCAACAAACAGGCATGCGGCTGAAACGCGAGCTCCAGACAAAAACGAGAGTGTGCTGTATATATCTGACGTAAAAAGCAGATTTTATTGGCTACTTAAGACGCCAGCACAATGCGCCAACGAGATTAACTTCTTATTTCCTTGTTTCTATATTTTTTGGCTAACAGTCAACCTAAGATACTAAAGCATTGTTATAGCTTCTACAATTCTGCAAGCTGTGAATATACCCAACATGCAGTAACATTAACATACATTAGTTGTTTTTTTACTGCAAAGACTAATTAAAAAATTAACCGTAATAGAAATGGACAAGTAAATAAAATAAATTAATCATAGATTTACATACATTTCTAGATAAAATAGTTAGTAAAAGGAAAAATTACTTAAAATTTTCAAGCACACATCTTACCTTCTGCTATTTATATTGTATATAAAATTTGATATTTATAATAAAATTTATTTTATGAAAATGGTACCCCTTTTCCTTAATACAACAAATATTTTAGATAAGGATCATGAATTCTAACGAGTTCCCTTGGATATAACTAACAAGGGTTTCCTTCCCAAGACTGAAACGGAAATTGGTGATTCTGCTCGGACTTGTGCCACCAAGATATCCATAATTAATAAACCTAATTGTGTAATTTAGTTAAATTTGTCTTACGACCGCCAAAGCGTTAAAAAAAGCGTTAAATCTTGTAATTATGAAGCGTACGTAATCTTTTATTTTTTTGTGGGGTTATATAAAGTCGTGAACTAATGCAGCAACATAAAAAAGATATTGTTATATATTTTGAAGAATATTTTGATACCAAAATATTGTGATTATATATTATAATTCATAAAATCGAGACTGGATCCAAAGTAACTGCACTATTTCTTTAAGTTTTGATATTGCCTTTGAAAAAAAATCTGGTGTGTACATCACACGATTTTCCTTATCCTATTATTTGGCTAATTCTGGCAAAAAGCCTGGACTTCAATTTTTTTCGAGTTCCTATTTTACCAACTTTACTTTAAATTCATGTGCATCTTGTGATAACAAATCATTTTTATTTTCATGATTTTTTTGTATCTTCAACCGTTTAGATTCGTGATCGCTTTGCGACCGATTTTGCGAACTTGCGACCAAACGGCTCGGCCGATTTTTACCAATGAGTAACTTGCATACCAAATTTCAAGTTTCTAGCTCTTACGGTTCTCGAGATATCCTGTTTACTGACAGACCGACAGACACACACACACACGAACCAATGACCCAAACCAACTTTTTTTGGTGTCCTGATACTACAATTCGTCCAGAAATGTGAAAAAAATCCTTATTATAGGATAAGGAAAGTAATAAGCTAGTAGTAAAGTCCTAATATTTGAAAATTAACAAAGTTAACATTTATAAAAATAATAATTTTAGTAAAACTTTCTAAATTCATAAAAGGATTTCTAAAATATCACATTTTTTATCTAAGAATTAATCATAATCTTTCTTGAATAGAAATTGGAAGAAGAGACATATTGTAAAATTTAATATTGTCTGTCATTTTATTTGGTATTGCAATGACTGTTCTAAATTCAGTCATCTCTGTGTAACTTTATAGCATTTTAAAGTAATTTTAAAATGTAAATAAATGCAAAAAACACCAAAGCTTATCCCAAATGAGATTGAAAAAGAGAGAAGAATCATGATCGATAATACCATGTAAAGGCTCCGACTCATGATTAGGAGTAAAATCCGCTCAAAGGCTTGCAAAGCGATGAAATTTTTCCCAACGGCGGAGAAGGTAGAGTGAGTGACTAAGCTACAAGGTCCTCCAAAGTTGTAGCGCGATAACATGTGTCAAATGTTCTAGGTTAAGAGTAAACTGTGGAAGTAAAAAGAATTTTCGGATGGAAATCTCCACCTCACATAGAGGGAGCCCCATGAAGGAGGGGGGGGGTTTCAACTCAGTCCGTAATTTTCATGATACCAGTTTCAAACCGCAATCACAAACAAGTAAAAAAAAGAAACAATAGAACACGAAGAAATGTACTAAAGATAGACGCGCAATAAAGGGCCGTTAAAAATTAAAATAATATTACATGAACAAAACATAGCAATTGTGTGTATATGCGGGAAACGACTACAAATAAACAGAAAATAAGGATAATGTTTTGTTATCCTCGACAAACAAATAAAAAGTGTGATTAAACCGAGAGGACTAATAATAATTGAAAACAAGAGTGAGAAGTTATAGAGAAAAAGTGGTGAATTAAAATACCGGACAATTTTTTATGTAAAAACACAAAGTTGCTAATAGTCAATAACTTCTTCTTGCATAATTATACTTCACAAAGGCATATGGATACATTCGCTTGTTGAATGGACTGATATCAGAACTTAATAATTGTTGTAAGAAACCGAAAGATAAATATATATATATATATATATATATATATATATATATATATATATATATATATATATATATATATATAACTACAAGCCAAGTTGGCCCATGGCTTTATTACAAATTTTCCTCCAGTCTTTCTTGTTTTTTGTTATTTCTCGCCACCCAATGTTATGCCAATTTCATCCAGATCTCTTTCGACTGCTTCCAACCATTTTGTGCGTGGCCTCCCTCTATTTGTTCTTCCCATTATACCTCGTGTTAACACTTGTTTTGTTGGCCGTTCTTCTGGCAATCTTGACACAAGTCCCAGCCATCGCATTCTTTGTGCTCTTACAACATGTGTTATTACTGGTTGCCCGTATAATAGTACTAACTCCATAATTGTCTTCTAACCCACTGTTCTTGTTCTTTTCTTCCTCCATAGATTTTTCGTAGCACTTTTCTCTCCCAGATCTCCAGCATGTCTCTCTTTTTTTATTTAACTTCCACAATTCACATCCATTGGTAACTATTGGTCGGATAATTGTATAAATTCTAATTTTTGTGCTTCTCGAAATATTCTTTGATTTGAAAACAGCTCTTAACCCACCTAAACACTTTAAACCTTTGCTATCCTTTCTTGAATTTCGCATATTTCTTCATTCTTGCAGTGTATTGTTACTCGTAAATAAGTAAATATTTCCACTTTTTCGAAATTATATTGAGCTCCATCTTCTGCTTTAAATTCCATTTTTTTTGTGCACTATTTCTCCCTTCATTTACCACCATATATTTAGTTTTCTTTTCATTCATTTTTAGTCCCGCCTTTTTTGCTTTGTTTTCAAATATTTTCATTGCCTCTATTAAATTCTTCTCAGTTCTAGCCAGTATCACAATATCATCTGCATACGCCATTATCTGTATACTTTGATTGTATATTGTGCCTTTGGTTTTTAGTTCACTCTCTCTGATAATTTTATCCAGAACCACATTAAACAAGGTCGTTGACAGCGGGTCTCCTTGCCTTAATTCTCTATGTACTCTAAATATCTCTGACACATGTCCATTGATTAGTATCTTATAATCTATTTCAGTTAAGGTCATTCTTACTAGTGTTATAATTTTTTCAGAGATACCCATTTCCTCCATAGCTGTGTATAGTTGCTCCCTTTCTATCGTGTCATAGGCCTGTTTAAAGTCGATGAATACCATGTATAGGGGTAACCTTTGGTCTATACTGTTATCTATAATTTGTTTTACGATGAAAACCTGATCCATAATTGATCTATTCTGCCGTAATCCACATTGGTATTGACCTATTTTTTCTTCCACAGTTTTGTTTATTCTATTCTTTATTGCCGATGCTAGAATTTTATATGTTGTATCCATGAGAGCTATGCCAGTATAGTTTTCGCAGCATGTTATATATCCTTTTTTGTTCACGGGACATATCAGGGCTTTCCTCCACCTTTTTGGCATTATTTCCCCTTTCCATAAATGTTGAATGATTATGTGTACATTTATTACCAATTTTTATCTACCTGCTTTTAGAATCTTGGCTGTTATCCCATTTAACCCGGGTGATTTGTGGTTCCTAAACAATTTTATTATATTTTTTATTTCCTCTACACTTGGGGGTTCACATAACTCATTTCCCTTGTTATCTACTACATTTGCTTCCTCTGTATATTCTTCTACTTTCTAAACATCTTTAAAATATTCCACCCATCTGTTTAGACTTTCTCTTAAACCACCTACTAAATTTCCTTGTTTATCTTTACAAAATAGCAATGTTTCTTTGGATCTGCCCCTTTGTTTCTTTACATTTTGGTAAAATTCACTTGCCTGTTTTTAACATATTTGTTTTCCATCTGTTCCATTTGGTTTTCTAGGTATTCTCTCTTCTTGTTCCTACATGTTTTCTTTGCTTCTTATCTGCATTGTTCATAACACTTTTTGTCCTCTGCCGTGTTCTGCTTCAGCATTTCTATTCTTGCTTGTTCCCTTCTTTTTATTGCTTTTCTACATTCATTATCGTACCACATTTTGGTTTTCTGTTTTGTGTCTCCTCTTAGTATCTGCACTCTTTCTTTTAATATTTTTTCAAATTCATTCCATTTGTCTTCTATATTCGCACTATCTTTTATCGCTTTATTTATAATTTCTTGGAAGTCTGCTCTTTTATTATCGTCATTCAAATTACTTATATTGTATTTCACTCTTCTTAGTTTTTCCTTCTTTCCCGCTTTTGGTGGTCTTCTGTATTTTATTTTTGCTCTAACTAACATATGATCACTATCTGCATCCGCCCCACGATAACTTCTCACATCCCTTATGTAACGTATATGCTTACTTTCTATAAGCAGATGTTTTATTTGGTTTATCGATTTCTTATCTGGTGAAATCCAGGTTACTTTGTGTACTTCTCGATGTTCAAAATAAGTTGTCATTACTCTAAGGTCTTTTTCTATCGCCAATTCTATCATTCTTCTTCCGTTTTCGTTACTTTCTTGATGTTTACTGTGTATTCCAATATATGGTCTATACATTTCTTCTTTTCCCACCTTTGCATTATAGTCCCCGATAATTATTTTCACATCGTAATTTGGTATCTTGTCTATCAATTTCTCAATTTCCTCATAGAAGCTTTCTTTCTCTTCCCTTTCTTTTTCCTCGCTTGGGCAGTGCACATTAATGATGCTAATTTTTCTGTACTTACTTTTAACTCTCAGCATACTGATTCTTTTTGATATTGGGCAAAAATTTACTATTTCTTCCTGAACCTTTTTGTGTACCAGAAAACCTGTACCCAGCATTCTAACTTTACTTCCACTATTGAAAAATATATAATCCCCTATTTGGTTAGTGGTATTTCCAACCTGTTTTGTTTCCTTCAGGGACATGATCTCTATTTTGTACTTCTCCATTGTGTTAATTAGTCCAATTAGCGCTCCTTCTACAAATGTTCCCTTAACATTCCAAGTTGCTATGTTCATTTGATCAGTTTTGTTTTCTTTTACTCCATCTATCCCATTTTTTTGTTGGTTTTTAGCTTTTTCATTTATTATATTTTTCCCACAATCGTTAGCCTTTTCTCTTGCCGTTTTCGTCTTCCATTTTCTATCCTTTTGTGCTGCTACATTTAGTTTTTTGAAGGTTGAAGTTGCTGTTCACTTTTATTCCATTTATATACCGTGTCGTTAATTATTAGCTTCGGGTACCATATTTTAACCCTGTTTCCCCTCATTTTTCCTTCTTTGGTACTTTCTTTTATTTTTGCTTGAATTTGTCTTTCTTCCAAAGTTAGATCACTGCCTATAAAAATCTTGCTTCCACGCAGTTTGCCTTTGCTCTTCATTATTTCGTCTTTCTGTTTCTGGTTTTCTAATTTTGCTATTATGCATTTTCTTGGCTCTTCTTTCCCCACTACATATGCTTCTTTAACTTTCACTTCTATTCCTATCTTGTCTCGTATTAAATTTTCGACTCCTTCTTCCAATTTGTGATTATTAATTTGCGAACCCATAATTACTATGTTATTCCTTCTTTTTCCTTTCTCCTGTTTTTCTATATAGTCTTCTAACTTTTGCACTTTCGTTTCTAACACTTCTCGTTCTCTTATCCATTGTTCTTCCTTCTGCTGTAATTGTAGCTTTAAATGTTTAATTTCCTATTGATTCTTCTTAAATTCCGCTTTTAAGTCGTCTTGTCCTTGTTTCAGCTCTTCCTTCATACTTCCTATCAATTTTATTATTTCATCCATATTTTCTTCAATTTCTGTGTTCTGGCTATCAATATCTCTTCTTTTTTCTTCGGTATAACTGGCTTTGGCATTTTTCTCCGGGGTCTAAGTTTCGCTTCCGAGTTAGATTCTCTTTTGTCGCACTGCTCGTTCTCTATTGTTGACACTGTTTGAATCTCCTGCGTTGTATTGTTTCTTGGGCTCCTTGTTAGTTTTCTACTTTTCTGGAATGCCTTTAATTCTTCTTCTACTTTCTCTTCTGTGAGTGCACCTTCTCGTTTTCGCTTTAAAAACTCTTTTATTGATGTCAAACTGTTCGCCCTTTCTCTTTTTAGCATTCCCTCGTTCAGTTGTTTTACAAATATTAACTTCTGATGCAATTTTTCGGCACTTGATTTTTACGTGTGAGGAGTGGTTTAGCTTGTTTACACTTTCTAAAATGCACGAATCACGGCGGGCTTGACTGTTATCACAGCAGCTGCGTCGCGGAGTGCGGCCGCGGTTATCACCTTTATTGCCGAAAATTTCCCGTTCGTTTTTAATGGATTTGCACTTTAACCTTCGTTTTGATGCGTTCGATCTTTTTCACTTGTATGCCGTTTCACTTTATTTATCTCACTATACACTTTTCACAATTTTAACTTAACTTTATGTTTAATTTGAACTTAATTTTTCACTACGAGTCAGGGCCGCCTATTTGACAGTTGACTGACGTCATATCAAATTCAAAGAATTTTTTTTATAATATAACACCAGCGGTGCTGACAATTAAAACTGATCTTTTAGATCAATCATTAATTTATTTCTGATACATCTTAAAAACTAAATACTTAACGACTATAGTCCATCCATCAATGTATTGTAGATATTTCTATCTACTATACGCACTCTCACTAGCGCACTGTGCTCTGCTTTTACACAGTCACTGCTCAAATGGTTTGGTTTTCTTCAGTCTTCAGATTATATGTTGTCTATCCAGCAGCTGAAGGGCTTCTACGTTTTCGTGAAGGTGTAGCTTGGCTTCATGTTTCCCAGCGAACCTCTTAATCTCATCAATAACTGTAGGGATGCCTAAGGTCTCGATGCAAGTCAGCATTGCGTACATACCAAGGTGCATCTGCTATGTTGCGTGGTACCTTGGACTGGAAAGTTTGTCTAGTTTTGATATTGCTATCTTTGGTGCAACCCCATAGTTGTATACCATATAGCCAAACTGGTTTTAATATCTGGTTGTAGATCAAGATCTTACTATGTATCGGCAGCCTGGATTTTCTCCCAATAAGCCAATAGAGTTGTCCGTATTTTAGTCTTAGTTCGCTTATTTTCTTCTTCACATGTACTTTCCACCTAAGCTTGGCATCTAGCGTCATGCCTAGGTAATTGGCATTGTTCTCATATGGCACAGTTGTACCATTTATATCTAAAGACGGTGGATCATTCAGTTTTCTGTTCGTGAAGTTGACATTAGTAGATTTTAGATCATTAAGCTTTATTTTCCATATTTTAGTCCAGTCAAGCATTCTGTTGCTGGCTTATTGTACTCTTTCAGTGGCTGAGTCTTCATCTGAGTCCACTACCAGTAGTGCAGTATCATCTGCAAACATAGCCACCGTGGTTCCCTCCAAATTTGGTATATCACAGATATAAAGTAGATAAAGGATGGGCCCCAGTATACTACACTGAGGTACTCACGCATGTGTGTTCGTCCTCTTGCTTCATCGTGAAAAGCCTGTCTGTTAAGTATGATGTTAGTATCTTTACGAATTGCTATGGGAGCATTTTATTAAGTTTGTAAATCATTCCTTCGTGCCAGATTTTATCAAAAGCTTGCGCGACGTCCAGGAACACCGCGGAACAGATTTTCTTTTCCTCCAAGGCACCCTCTATTACATCCGTGATTCGGTGTACTTGATCTATGGTTGAGTGCTTTTGCCTGAATCCAAATTGGTATTAGGTTGCTCTTTTCTATAAGCGGTTTAAGTCTCTTAAGGAGTAGTTTTTCGAATAACTTTGAAAACTTATTTATAAACTTTTGTCTCGTCCCTTAAATAAATTAAATTTGTAAATTCACATCCAATAAAATTGTATATAATCCTATCATAGCCTCCAAAAATCTATAAGGCTCTCTAAGTAAGGTGATGATGTGGAAAATCAAAGCAAACGAAAATAACTCTCAACACGTCACATTTACAATAAAGCGTGATAACTGCCTACTAGTGCTTTTCCTCGGACATCAACTAAAACATCCAAATACTGCAAAATACTAGTGATTCTGTCTAGACTGATGCCCGATCGGGACAATTTATAAACGTAAACAGGTTGGATTTAAATTCAGTATATTATACTTGAAAAGATAAACTAAAGAGAAGATCTTACAAACTTACATATATATATATATATATATATATATATATATATATATATATATATATATATATATATATATATATATATATATATATATATATATAGAAATTCTCCGGGAAATCAAATACCCCTAACCACCCATTTTTAACACACTTTTATAGGTCGATCCTTAGTGCAAATTAAAGCTTGAAGCCTCAACTTCATAATACCTTGTGGCGCTTTTTAGTTCAACTCGATATACATGGTCAAAAACCGGAAATAAGACGGGAAGTCGAAAAAAATTGACAAAATGAAAAAAAATTGATAACAGCGTTATTTTAAATTTTGCTTTACGGCATCGTTTTCTATGTGAAAAAATACAGAAAAATTTCCCTTATATTTTTTTCGTAGAGTGAGTGGATTGGGTGAAAATTCAAGGTCAAGTTTTTCCAATTTTTTGAATTTTGAGCCTTTTTTCCGAACGAAAGAAGAAGTTTAGAAAAAAATTAGTAAGAACAAAAGTTATTTGATTTTAATCAAAGTATCACCAAAAGAAATTTAAAACCGATCCGACTTGATTTAAAATTTTTCCCAAGGAAAGACTGGTAAGACTTCCAAGAGCTTTCGAGCAGGAACAAAGCTAAAGCAAAGAAACCCATTCTCGACAACACTATTTAACATACTATAAGAAAGGGTAATTAAAAAAATGCTGATAATGTGGCCAGAACAAGGCAACAATTAATTCAAGTATGCCAAAATTTTATAACAGCAGCAGAAATAGTTCAGCTGGGAATAAACTAAAGCAAATCCAAATATATAAAACTAGAAGTAATGGGAAAAACACGAGAATTAAAATAAGATCTGGTAAGAGCTACAGAATCAAGGAATATAAGGCTAAAAAAAAGTCTAAAGCTATGTGCATTGAGGAACTGTCATAAGAGAGACAAAGAAAGAAGACAACGATATTGAAGCAAGGTTAGCCGAAGAAGATAAATGTGCATGTGCTTTAAATAAAACTTTGGAATTGAAAAGAGAAAAAAATAGATACATTGGACAGAACAATACTGAGAAGCAAGTTCGGATAGAAGGAAAAAGATGCCTGGTTAAGAACTAACAAAGAAATAAAAAACCTATACAGGGAAGTGAAGTTAAGTAATTATGTTAAAGCAGCAAGGCTGAGGTGGATAGCGCATCTAGAAAAACGAAGAGAATGCAGGGTTCCTAAAAAGTTAATGAATACAAACCTAGAGAAAAGGAACACCGAGAAAAAAAAGGTTAAACGCAGCTAATTAAGACTTAGAAGAAAAAGAAATACAAAACTGGAAAACACAAGTAAAAGATCGGAAGATATGGAGATAAAAAAAATCACGAAATGGCCTGCGTGACATACAATTTTTTTTAATGTCATTATCGAAAGATTTCAAATTGTGCTTTAACCCATAGTACTTATCTAATAAAGTTATTTAAACTTGTTTGTATCTTCAATAAAACACAATTGAACAAATCCATAGAATTGTAGATACAATTAAAAGACTTCGAAAATACGAGATATTGTTCAGACGTATTCCTTGATGTTGTGCAGGCCTCCGACAAGGTCAGGCACGAAGGTCTGTCATTCAAAATAAAAAATCTACTATCGCCAGAGTACTGTGAAGTACTTAAAGCTTGCCTTATCAGCAAACACTTTATCGTTAAGTATAGAGATTCCTTTACCTCTTTATTCCCAATCAAAAAACCAAAAATCTACTATCGCCACAGTTCTGTGAAGTACTTAAATCTTACCTTACCAGCAAACACTTTATCGTTAAGTATAGGGATTCCTTTACCTCTTTATTCCCATCAAAAAAATCAAAATCTACTATCGCCAGAGTACTTGTAGTACTTAAATCTTACCTTATCAGCAAACACTTTATCGTTAAGTATAGGGATTCCTTTGCCTCTTTATTCCCAATCAAAAACCAAAATCTACTATCGCCACAGTTCTGTGAAGTACTTAAATCTTACCTTACCAGCAAACACTTTATCGTTAAGTATAGGATTCCTTTACCTCTTTATTCCCATTAAAAAATCAAAATCTACTATCCCCAGAGTACTGTGTAAGTACTTAAATCTTACCTTATCAGCAAACACTTTATCGTTAAGTATAGGGATACCTTTACCTCTTTATTCCCAATCAAAAAACCAAAAATCTACTATCGCCAGAGTACTGTGAAGTACTTAAATCTTACCTTATCAGCAAACACTTTATCGTTAAGTATAGGGATACCTTTACCTCTTTATTCCCAATCAAAAAACCAAAAATCTACTATCGCCAGAGTACTGTGAAGTACTTAAATCTTACCTTATCAGCAAACACTTTATCGTTAAGTATAGGGATTCCTTTGCCTCTTTATTCCCAATCAAAAAACCAAAAATCTACTATCGCCACAGTTCTGTAAAGTACTTAAATCTTACCTTACCAGCAAACACTTTATCGTTAAGTATAGGGATTCCTTTACCTCTTTATTCCCATTAAAAAAATCAAAAATCTACTATCCCCAGAGTACTGTGTAAGTACTTAAATCTTACCTTATCAGCAAACACTTTATCGTTAAGTATAGGGATACCTTTACCTCTTTATTCCCAATCAAAAAACCAAAAATCTACTATCGCCAGAGTACTGTGAAGTACTTAAATCTTACCTTATCAGCAAACACTTTATCGTTAAGTATAGGGATACCTTTACCTCTTTATTCCCAATCAAAAAACCAAAAATCTACTATCGCCAGAGTACTGTGAAGTACTTAAATCTTACCTTATCAGCAAACACTTTATCGTTAAGTATAGGGATTCCTTTGCCTCTTTATTCCCAATCAAAAAATTAAAAATCTACTATCGCCAGAGTACTGTGAAGTACTTAAATCTTACCTTATCAGCAAACACTTTATCGTTAAGTATAGGGATACCTTTACCTCTTTATTCCCATTAAAAAAATCATAAATCTACTATCGCCAGAGTACTGTGAAGTACTTAAATCTTACCTTATCAGCAAACACTTTATCGTTAAGTATAGGGATACCTTTACCTCTTTATTCCCATTAAAAAAATCAAAAATCTACTATCGCCAGAGTATTGTGAAGTACTTAAATCTTACCTTATCAGCAAACACTTTATCGTTAAGTATAGGGATACCTTTACCTCTTTATTCCCAATCAAAAAACCAAAAATCTACTATCGCCACAGTTCTGTGAAGTACTTAAATCTTACCTTACCAGCAAACACTTTATCGTTAAGTATAGGATTCCTTTACCTCTTTATTCCCATTAAAAAATCAAAATCTACTATCAGAGTACTGTGTAAGTACTTAAATCTTACCTTATCAGCAAACACTTTATCGTTAAGTATAGGGATTCCTTTGCCTCTTTATTCCCAATCAAAAAATTAAAAATCTACTATCGCCAGAGTACTGTGAAGTACTTAAATCTTACCTTATCAGCAAACACTTTATCGTTAAGTATAGGGATTCCTTTACCTCTTTATTCCCATTAAAAAAATCAAAAATCTACTATCCCCAGAGTACTGTGTAAGTACTTAAATCTTACCTTATCAGCAAACACTTTATCGTTAAGTATAGGGATACCTTTACCTCTTTATTCCCAATCAAAAAACCAAAAATCTACTATCGCCAGAGTACTGTGAAGTACTTAAATCTTACCTTATCAGCAAACACTTTATCGTTAAGTATAGGGATACCTTTACCTCTTTATTCCCAATCAAAAAACCAAAAATCTACTATCGCCACAGTTCTGTGAAGTACTTAAATCTTACCTTACCAGCAAACACTTTATCGTTAAGTATAGGGATTCCTTTGCCTCTTTATTCCCAATCAAAAAATTAAAAATCTACTATCGCCAGAGTACTGTGAAGTACTTAAATCTTACCTTATCAGCAAACACTTTATCGTTAAGTATAGGGATACCTTTACCTCTTTATTCCCATTAAAAAAATCATAAATCTACTATCGCCAGAGTACTGTGAAGTACTTAAATCTTACCTTATCAGCAAACACTTTATCGTTAAGTATAAGGATACCTTTACCTCTTTATTCCCATTAAAAAATCAAAAATCTACTATCCAGAGTATTGTGAAGTACTTAAATCTTACCTTATCAGCAAACACTTTATCGTTAAGTATAGGATACCTTTACCTCTTTATTCCCATTAAAAATCATAAATCTACTATCGCCAGAGTACTGTGAAGTACTTAAATCTTACCTTATCAGCAAACACTTTATCGTTAAGTATAGGGATTCCTTTACCTCTTTATTCCCATTAAAAAAATCATAAATCTACTATCGCCAGAGTACTGTGAAGTACTTAAATCTTACCTTATCAGCAAACACTTTATCGTTAAGTATAAGGATACCTTTACCTCTTTATTCCCATTAAAAAAATCAAAAATCTACTATCCCCAGAGTACTGTGTAAGTACTTAAATCTTACCTTATCAGCAAACACTTTATCGTTAAGTATAGGGATACCTTTACCTCTTTATTCCCAATCAAAAAACCAAAAATCTACTATCGCCAGAGTACTGTGAAGTACTTAAATCTTACCTTATCAGCAAACACTTTATAGTTAAGTATAGGGATTCCTTTACCTCTTTATTCCCAATCAAAAACATCAAAATCTACTATCGCCAGAGTACTGTGAAGTACTTAAATCTTACCTTATCAGCAAACACTTTATCGTTAAGTATAGGGATTCCTTTACCTCTTTATTCCCATTAAAAAAATCATAAATCTACTATCGCCAGAGTACTGTGAAGTACTTAAATCTTACCTTATCAGCAAACACTTTATCGTTAAGTATAAGGATACCTTTACCTCTTTATTCCCATTCAAAAAAATCAAAATCTACTATCGCCAGAGTACTGTGAAGTACTTAAATCTTACCTTATCAGCAAACACTTTATCGTTAAGTATAGGGATACCTTTACCTCTTTATTCCCAATCAAAAAACCAAAAATCTACTATCGCCAGAGTATTGTGAAGTACTTAAATCTTACCTTACCAGCAAACACTTTATCGTTAAGTATAGGGATTCCTTTACCTCTTTATTCCCATTAAAAAAATCATAAATCTACTATCGCCAGAGTACTGTGAAGTACTTAAATCTTACCTTATCAGCAAACACTTTATCGTTAAGTATAAGGATACCTTTACCTCTTTATTCCCATTAAAAAAATCAAAAATCTACTATCCCCAGAGTACTGTGAAGTACTTAAATCTTACCTTATCAGCAAACACTTTATCGTTAAGTATAGGGATACCTTTACCTCTTTATTCCCAATCAAAAAACCAAAAATCTACTATCGCCAGAGTATTGTGAAGTACTTAAATCTTACCTTACCAGCAAACACTTTATCGTTAAGTATAGGGATTCCTTTACCTCTTTATTCCCATTAAAAAAATCATAAATCTACTATCGCCAGAGTACTGTGAAGTACTTAAATCTTACCTTATCAGCAAACACTTTATCGTTAAGTATAGGGATACCTTTACCTCTTTATTCCCAATCAAAAAACCAAAAATCTACTATCGCCAGAGTACTGTGAAGTACTTAAATTCACCTTATCAGCAAACACTTTATCGTTAAGTATAGGGATACCTTTACCTCTTTATTCCCAATCAAAACCAAAAATCTACTATCCTTGAGTATTGTGAAGTACTTAAATCTTACCTTACCAGCAAACACTTTATCGTTAAGTATAGGGATTCCTTTACCTCTTTATTCCCATTAAAAATCATAAATCTACTATCGCCAGAGTACTGTAAGTACTTAAATCTTACCTTATCAGCAAACACTTTATCGTTAAGTATAAGGATACCTTTACCTCTTTATTCCCATTAAAAAATCAAAATCTACTATCCCCAGAGTACTGTGTAAGTACTTAAATCTTACCTTATCAGCAAACACTTTATCGTTAAGTATAGGGATACCTTTACCTCTTTATTCCCAATCAAAAACCAAAAATCTACTATCGCCAGAGTATTGTAAGTACTTAAATCTTACCTTACCAGCAAACACTTTATCGTTAAGTATAGGGATTCCTTTACCTCTTTATTCCCATTAAAAAAATCATAAATCTACTATCGCCAGAGTACTGTGAAGTACTTAAATCTTACCTTATCAGCAAACACTTTATCGTTAAGTATAAGGATACCTTTACCTCTTTATTCCCATTAAAAAAATCAAAAATCTACTATCCCCAGAGTACTGTGTAAGTACTTAAATCTTACCTTATCAGCAAACACTTTATCGTTAAGTATAGGGATACCTTTACCTCTTTATTCCCAATCAAAAAACCAAAAATCTACTATCGCCAGAGTACTGTGAAGTACTTAAATCTTACCTTATCAGCAAACACTTTATCGTTAAGTATAGGGATACCTTTACCTCTTTATTCCCAATCAAAAAACCAAAAATCTACTATCGCCACAGTTCTGTGAAGTACTTAAATCTTACCTTACCAGCAAACACTTTATCGTTAAGTATAGGGATTCCTTTGCCTCTTTATTCCCAATCAAAAAATTAAAAATCTACTATCGCCAGAGTACTGTGAAGTACTTAAATCTTACCTTATCAGCAAACACTTTATCGTTAAGTATAGGGATACCTTTACCTCTTTATTCCCATTAAAAAAATCATAAATCTACTATCGCCAGAGTACTGTGAAGTACTTAAATCTTACCTTATCAGCAAACACTTTATCGTTAAGTATAGGGATACCTTTACCTCTTTATTCCCAATCAAAAAACCAAAAATCTACTATCGCCACAGTTCTGTGAAGTACTTAAATCTTACCTTACCAGCAAACACTTTATCGTTAAGTATAGGGATTCCTTTACCTCTTTATTCCCATTAAAAAAATCAAAAATCTACTATCGCCAGAGTACTGTGTAAGTACTTAAATCTTACCTTATCAGCAAACACTTTATCGTTAAGTATAGGGATTCCTTTGCCTCTTTATTCCCAATCAAAAATTAAAATCTACTATCGCCAATGAGTACTTGAAATCTTACCTTATCAGCAAACACTTTATCGTTAAGTATAGGGATACCTTTACCTCTTTATTCCCATTAAAAATCATAAATCTACTATCGCCAGAGTACTGTGAAGTACTTAAATCTTACCTTATCAGCAAACACTTTATCGTTAAGTATAGGGATTCCTTTACCTCTTTATTCCCATTAAAAAAATCAAAAATCTACTATCGCCAGAGTACTGTGAAGTACTTAAATCTTACCTTATCAGCAAACACTTTATCGTTAAGTATAGGGATTCCTTTGCCTCTTTATTCCCAATCAAAAAATTAAAAATCTACTATCGCCAGAGTACTGTGAAGTACTTAAATCTTACCTTATCAGCAAACACTTTATCGTTAAGTATAGGATTCCTTTGCCTCTTTATTCCCAATCAAAAAATTAAAAATCTACTATCGCCAGAGTACTGTGAAGTCTTAAATCTTACCTTATCAGCAAACACTTTATCGTTAAGTATAGGGATTCCTTTCCTCTTTATTCCCAATCAAAAATTAAAAATCTACTATCGCCAGAGTACTGTGAATACTTAAATCTTACCTTATCAACAAACACTTTATCGTTAAGTATAGGATTCCTTTCCTCTTTATTCCCAATCAAAAATTAAAATCTACTATCGCCAGAGTACTGTGAAGTACTTAAATCTTACTTATCAGCAAACACTTTATAGTTAAGTATAGATTCCTTTACCTCTTTATTCCATTAAAAATCAAAATCTACTATCGCCAGAGTATTGTGAAGTACTTAAATCTTACCTTATCAGCAAACACTTTATGTTAAGTATAGGATTCCTTTACCTCTTTATTCCCATTAAAAATCAAAATCTACTATCGCCAGAGTACTGTGGTACTTAAATCTTACCTTATCAGCAAACACTTTATCGTTAAGTATAGGATTCTTTGCCTCTTTATTCCCAATCAAAAAAAAATCTACTATCGCCGAGTACTGTGAAGTACTTAAATCTTACCTTATCAAAACACTTTATCGTTAAGTATAGATTCTTTGCCTTTTATTCCCAATCAAAAATTAAAAATCTACTATCAAGTATGTAAGTACTTAAATCTTACCTTATCAGCAAACACTTTATCGTTAAGTATAGGGATTCCTTTGCCTTTATTCCCAATCAAAAATTAAAATCTACTATCCAGAGTAATGTGAAGTACTTAAATCTTACCTTATCAACAAACACTTTATAGTTAAGTATGATACCTTCTTTATTCCATTAAAAAATCAAAATCTACTATCGCCAGAGTACTGTGAAGTACTTAAATCTTACCTTATCAGCAAACACTTTATAGTTAAGTATAGGGATTCCTTTATCTCTTTATTCCCAATCAAAGCTGGTGCCCTCCAAGGAATAGTGTTGGGCTTGCTCCTATATCTACTGTATACTGTTGACCTACCTACTTCATCAGAAGCTATAGTTGTGATTTTCGTTTATAATACAACAATTGTAATCTGATCCGAATATGACAATATGGTTTTTCTACGTATTGACGCAACTTATAAATATAAAGAAATTTTCGATGGAATATTTTCTACGTATCTTATATAAAATGTCAAACCAGTTACTGAGTACCACTAAGTGACAAATTGTAAATTTATAAATAAACTTAAAAAAACTAAAGGAAAGAAAACAATTAGTTTGCAATGCAATAATATTGAGATTCTGCAAAGGTTCCAGAACAAAGTGCTTAGATGCATAGTAAACACACCATGGTGCGTGTCTAATCGTGTTAATATAAAGTGATGTTAATATTGAAGCAGTAAATGAAGTAATTAAAAGGATTAAGTGCTATATGAAAACAGACTGTCTGTGCATACTTGTAATCTAGCTACCCAACCTTTAGACAATAATGAAATCAGAAGACTAAAACGATTTAAACCCTCTAACCTGTCTATCAGATTTGACTAGTTTATTATCATGTTGTAAGTACCTACTTAAATTATGTAATCTTACGTTGAGCTCATAAATAATTTATAAGAAAAGAGAATTATGAATGGACTATTTTCTGCAAGCCAATAGTACCTTAGTTTGTTAACTATTAATCAAAACATTTACTTATTGTCAATTTCTGACAGATTGTAAATAGATCGTAAAACTGAAGAAATGTTGACGATGTAAAAAATAAGGTTTTGTAGAAAAAGATTTGTGCCTTCTAACGGTGCTCTAGTTTTCTTAGTTTTTTTTTTGTTATAAACTCATTTTATTAGCAATCAGAATAAATAAAGTAATTATACGAGCTAATTTTATGTTATTAAATGTTTAATAAAAGTCATGAGGAAAAAGCACCCTCTGGTAAATCTCCTACTTTAGTTCACTAAGTCTATTGGGCACCTTTTCCTTAATCTTCTGGTTTCGGGTTCCTGGAC
This sequence comes from Sinelater perroti, assembly GCA_036346155.1. Classification (NCBI taxonomy): domain Eukaryota; kingdom Metazoa; phylum Arthropoda; class Insecta; order Coleoptera; family Elateridae; genus Sinelater; species Sinelater perroti. Next base: position 5,829,080 of record JARFIY010000276.1, read on the forward strand.
TAGGACGTTGACTGTTATATTTGGGTGATTTTTAACAGTGTAATAATGTTTTTCAGCTTTTGTTTTTATAAAATCGGCTATTAATGGGATGTTAAAACAGTTGTAGGTTGTTGCATTAGACACAAACCAGGGAGCATTGGATATCATCCTCAGGGTCTTGGACTGGAAGTGTTGTATTATTTCTTTTGTTGATTTACTGGCGTATCTCCATAATTCACAGTCGTAGATCCAGATGGGACGAATTATGCTTTTTTAGATTAACAGTTTGTTATCTATGGCAAGTGCTGAGTTTCTCCCAAGGAGTCAATACAATTTTTTGACGTATATCCATTTCTTTCCATTTTTTCTTATATGAGATCTCCACGTCAAACGTTTATCGAGATGCAGACCTAGATATCTGACTTCGTCTGCCTGAGGAATCGGTGTATTATTTAGGTAGACTTGCGGCACGTTGAGTGTTTCGTTGTAATCGTGACTTGGACCGATTTTCCCCCGTTTACCCTTACTTTCCACTTGTTTAGCCACTTTTCGAGCTGACTTAAATGTTCTTGGAGTAGTTCGGTTGCTTGTGTTCGGGTCTTCATTGCACGACAGGATTGCTGTGTCATCAGCAAACGTCCCTGTACTTGCTTGCTCAGTGATAGGAAGGTCACTTGTATATAACAGATACAATAAAGCCCGAGCACACTAACCTGAGGAACACCGCATTAATTCTATATATCTGAGAGGTGTCGTTTGGTTTGGAAGAATCGTTTGTCCAAGTAGGAGCGCAAAACCAGGTAGTAATGGTAAGAAAGTGGTTTTTTAATTTTGTACAATAAACTTCTGTTCCAAACCTTGTCAAATGCACAACTCACATCTAAGAATCGTGCACAACAGTAAGTTTGTGTTCAAGTGCACCACGTATTATGTGTGTTAATCGATGGCATTGTTGAATTGTTGATCTGGTAGCCATTTACTTTGAAGTTCACTTTCATTAATGCGTTTTAATATTAATTTTTATAGCAGCTTAGAGATTATTGGAAGTAAACTAATAAGTCGGTAGGATTTTATTTGGGTGGGAAGTTTACCCGGTTTAAGGATTAGGATAATTTGGGCAAATTTGAGTAATGATGGCCAGTATGCAAGACACAGTATTCTATTAAACAGGATTTGGACATAACGAAGTCCTTTCTCAGTTAAGTGCTTTAATATAATTCCTGTTATAGGGTCATGTCCTGGAGATTTTTTTGATAGGAAGTAATTTTATTTGGACTTCAATTTCGTGAAACTCTTTATTTGGGGTGATAACTGCAATAGAGTTTCTAAATAATATTCAACCTCCTGATCTGGTTCATTAGAATTAGGTTCAAAGGTAGTTTGAAGATGCAGCGCGAAAGCTTCAGCCTTTTCTTTATCAGTTTTCGCCCATAATCCTGTTACATCTTGTAGTGGTGGTATGTGCTCCTTGGGACGTTTGATTCCTCTAGTTGCCCTCCATATTGACTGATCTTGTACAGAGAGTGTGGTTGTGTAGAGTTGGAAAATTTCATTGCGAATCTATTGAAGTCTCCTTCTTAGTTTATTATTCAGTTGATTAAATATAGTTTTGTCTGCAATGCTGCGACTACGTTGCCAAGCTGCCCTTGCTCTTCTTGTTTCCCCAGCTATTTCCATTATTTCAGTTGGGATGTTAGGTGTGTTGATTTTGTGGTTGTAGGACTGAGCTGTTGATTTCCAACTGGCTTCCTGAATAGTTGTTATTAGGTGGTTAGTTGCATATTCTAAGTCTTCGTTTGTTTTTAATGCCAGGCTCATGTTAAGATTCCCAGTTGGTTTTTTATGAGAGTAGGTGTGGGTTCTTTTTAAAGTATAGTTGCACTTACTGAGACTACTACAGGGGTATGGTCAGATAAAATGTCGTAACTGGGAACGATGTCCATGTAGTTTGAGGACATACCGTGGGTGACGAAGAAGTCAAGCAGATCTGGTGTTTTATTGGGGTTAGTTGGCCAATATGTTAGGCTATCCGTTGATAGGAAGCTATAACTGTTATCTGCCATGAGTTTGTATAATTTTCTACCTTTTGTAGTTGTTAAACACGAGCCCCAGTGTGTATTTTTAGCATTGTAATCGCCACCTGCTAAGAATCTAAGTCCTAGTTGTTCAAAATAGGGTTGGAACATTTGTTTGGTTATGTTGTGGCGTGGCGGGCAATAGGCGACGGAAATTACTATTGGCATCGGAAGTTTTTCTACTTGTATTATGGTACCTTGCAAGTAGTCCGTTTGAAAGCTTGGTAATTCATGATGTTTGATAGTATTGCGAATTATTATACCAGAACCACCATGGGCTACGTCGTTCGGGTGTTCTGTATGATATATGGTAAAATGAGATATTTTTAAATGTGATCTTGTGGTATAATGGGTTTCTGAAGTTAACAAAATATCTATGCTATTGGTATGTAAAAAAGTTTCAACTTATAACTTCCGTTGAAGCAGTCCGTTGGCATTCCACAACGCAATTTTTAGAAGTTTAGCCATTAGTTGATTAATTTATTAATCAGTGTAGTCAGCATGTTTAGTATCATGTTGTTTTGCTGTAGTAGTTGATTGAACATGCTTTTAAATTCATGGAGAAATTGTTTAAGACTAACGTCTTCAGCTGGCTGGTTTTGTACTATTTGCAAATAGATGGAACGTGAAGGATTTGGTCGGTTGATAGTGTCGTGATTATCTTGTTGTCTTTAAGATGGAAAGTGTTGCTTTGTTAAGTTTGAGGATCTTACGTTTGTGTACTGCTTATCAGGTTAATACTTATTTTGCAACTCTTAATAAATTATGCATCTTTTATAGTTTGCTGGGTGTTGTCCCTCGTATAGAATTCATTTTGCTGGGGTTGCTTTTGTTTTTTGGCAGCTTTTTGTGTCATGCGGTCCAACACATTTTACGCAGGCAATGGTTTATTAGAATATCCCTTTGTGTGTCCGTAGTTCTGGCAACGAGTGCATTGCACTGTATCTTTGTTTATTTTTGGTGGTTCAAATAATACATGTTTATTTGAAGTGATTTTCTATTGTAGATTTCCTTGTTATTAGTGGATGGTTCAAGATCTATGTAAACGATTGGTAATGGGTCCTTAGTTAGTTTATTTTTTAAATTCATAATGTTTCTAACTATGTGTCCTGCTTTTTTAATAGCTTTTTTAATATCATCTGTTGGAGTAGTGTGGTGTATGTGTTTTAGAACTACTCTATATGGGTGACTTTCCTTCATCTGGTACGTGTGATGTATAATTTGATTTTCCTGCATGTGTTTGATCATCTTGCGGTAGGTGTCAGGGGTAGCTGTGGTAATTTTGACGACATTATTGTGCAGGCTTTTGCTAGAGTATTGTTCCTCTACAGCAACAGAAAGTAAATTTTTTGTCATTTTGTTGAAGTCTAGGACACCGAGAACGAAAATGGGGGGGTTAGGTGTAGTTGTTTGTTGCCGTTGTTTATTATTGTCATCGCTTGCTTCATTCTTTGGGCTTAGGGCTGCGCATCTATTTGCATGAATTAGTGTTTCTTTTCCACTGACCGTTTGTGTATTTGACTTGTCTAATCGTTTTCGTTTAATAACCCTTTTGAACTCGATTGAAATGTAGAAAGTTGTGTCTATGGCATCTGTGGAAATTGTTGGTATTGTGAGGACAATAATGCTGAATTAGGGGGCGGCTGATTTGTGTATTGGGTTTGCTGGTGCATGTTTGGGTGATGGATAATAGACGGGAACAGTGATGATTGTGATAGTATAGGATTTCCATTAATTTGCTGCTGAGTATAAGTATTAAATGCGGTGTTATAGCCGTTGTCGACCGGCAGCATTTTAATTTATGTAATATGAATTTTATTGTAATAGGTGTATAAATAAGTTCTCAGATTTCTTCTGCAAAATTTAAGTTTTATTTAAAAACAAACAAAAAAAGCTTAAGTATCAAAGTATTCTCCGTTGGCATCGATCACCTTTTGCCATCTTTCAGGTAGCTTGCGAATTCCCTGGTGATAGAAGCTCACCGGCTTCGAGGCGATAAAGTTATCGACGCATTTTCGGACTTCTTCTTCTGTTTTGAAGTGCGTATCAGCCAAGCGATGCTGTAACGACCGGAATAAATGATAATCGAAAGGGGCCATGTCTGGGCTATACGCCGCATGTGGGAGAAGTTCCCAGCCTAACGCGTCTGCAGCTCATCCGTGTCAAATGTTTGAGGGCGTCCAGCGCGTGGTTGATCTTCAAGACTAAACTCTCCTCCGCGAAATCTTTGGTACCACTTTTTGCACGTTGCATGACATAGCATTTTCACCATATACAGCACAAATCATTTCGGTGGTTTCAGCAGCGTTTTTCTTAAGATAAAACGCAAAGTGGATAGAAAATCGAATATTCTCTTTTGTGATTGCCATAGTGAACACAGCTGATTATTGAAGTTATGTGCATCAAACCCCAAATCGCATGATGTTTTGAAAGACCAAATGTCATTGCTTTAAAACTGCAAGAGGGGGACTAATACGTTACATGTAAACGGTGATTTGCGTCCTGTGAAATCTAAAGCTGAGAACTTATTTATACACCTATAGTTAAAAGTCTTTAAATAGTTATTTTAAAAATTACTTACAGTTTATTAAATTTTAAGGTTGATATCACAAGTGAAAAATATTAAAATAAACAATGTTATGGTGACGATAGATAAGAAGATATTTATATATAATTATTAAATCGTGTAATTTAGCTATTTACGTTTTGAAGTAGCTTTAAAAAAGAACAAACAAAATATGTGGTAACCTAAATAAATATTTTCTTCAGAAATCTGCATTGACACGCAACGGGAGATATAGCACGGTGACGCAAATAAAAAGTGTAACTATGTTGGCCCGCTGCGCTTATCTCAAAATTGATTGGAATGAACAGCCGCGGTGTTAGATCTAAATTACAATAATTGCATTCCAGCTCAGCTGCGTAATTGCGATCCCTTATAAGGTTTAATTTACCGCATATCGTGATTAAGCCCAAACGCATTCACGCGCCCTTAAATTACTTATGTGTTTCTTGGATTGCTGAAATGGCCATGGAATGATAATGTAATCGAATGTAAATGCGCGCTTCTAAACAAAAAGTACTAATTGTAAAAATTTAATACATCAGTTAAATTTTTGCAGCCATGTACAATACGTATACTGACATTGTTATACAAATTGGTAACATATGGTACGCTTAAATTCTCGTTAATAACTACTATTACCAAAAATTTTAAATTAGCATCAATCACGTTAAGAAGAGAATTCGTGCATAATTTTCTTAAATAATAACAAGACCAAATGATATTAATATTCTATCAAGTAGATATTCTATATTAGTTTGTTTCGGTAAAATGCATTCGATATTTAGGTATCAATGTTTATATCCATGTATTTAAATAAATTTTGGTTTATGTATTCTGACTGCTATCTGGACTATAATGGTGCACCTACAATGCTGCTGTTTTAAAGCTTACCAATCAATGTAATAGTTATTGTTAAATATTAGTTCCTCAATAGCATTAGTACGATCAATAAATTACTTCTAAATATTAACATTTATATTTTCAAGATACAAAAAGAGGATTATGTTACAAAATTTCAGTAATATAAGTATGTATATCTTGAAAGCCACTGACTACATTCCTATCTATGAATGTTAATTTCTAATATTCACTTACTAAAATAAACATTTCTGAAAATGCAATTGCCCTTGAATATTCTGAGGATAAAATTTACAGTGACAGGTCAAAAAAAGAGCAGCCGGTAGATATAAATAAATAAAGGTAAAACATGATACCCAAATATGCAAATAGATAAAGTCATTATTTAACTTCAAGTAATCTGGAGAAAGATAAAAATTATTTTCAGTAAAATACACCAGAAAAATCTACATATTATCTTTCTTCCCATATTTGTTCACAGGGTACTAAATTTTAAAAAAGTGCTAAATTGCATATCTATTGTTAGTTATTGAGATTGTCTTCAAAATTAAGGCAAAAACCGGATATTTACAGAAGCCTAATTAGATGTACCAAAAAAAGTTATTATCATACCTATTAAATAAAAGAAGAAAACGTACAGAATTACTATTCTTTGTAAGAAACGTAATTAGTACCAGAAAAAGATCAATGAGACCAACTCTGGCTAAGTTCTTCATCTATGTAGAATCTGTCAATTATAATAAGAGTATTTATAACTTATAATACCTTCAAAATAAAGTAGTCTTGACAGACCATATTAAGAAAGCATTTTAAGCTAGTATAGAGAATCAGATTGTCATCACTATATTAAAGCAATCACACATGTTAAATATGGTGAAGCTTTTAATGTTTGGAAAAATAAGAGTAATATAGCAAAGTGTATAACATCAAATTTATCGTAAATTGCAAAATATATACGAAATATATAAACGAATCAACAGAAACTAACTACAATTCATATAGAAAGAGCTAGTGATAATTTACACGTGCGCAAGATAATATGGTACTTCCCCAATAATAAACAAATTAGTTAAATTATGTTTTATAGAATGTCAATTACTTCCACTCAAATATTTGTGAAAAGGAATATTTTTAAAATTGCTTAATATTGACATAATGCATACGCCAGAAGTAGTGAAACAAAAGTAGTTCTTAACTTTCAAAAAGTGAAATAAGCTCAAATTTATTTTAGTTTTTTTCCATGTGTAATAATAAATATTTAGTTTATTAGTAGAGGCCTATTATCTTCGATTTTTTTGAGATTTTCAAAAATCCTGCTATCATATGTTGGGCCAAGCACCAACCTTTATATTACAAAAAATAATTTGCAGTTTTAACTGCTCAGGCAATATTGCCCTCAGTCATTATCATAAACGAATAGAGATGAAGCTGCTCAAAGACTCTCAGTTGAGACACATTAGGTGGATTTGCATGCTTTGGCACAACTGCCATGTTTTTAGTTTTAGTCAATTCTACATTTCTTTGGGCTCTAATAGCACAAAAAACAATTTTGTCTTATTTAATGTTTACTTAATAATCTTCGGTTACAATTTTGAAATATGTACATCCGTGTTAACCGCAACTGCTTTACGAGTTTGAATAAAAATGTTAGAAATACCTCGTACGGATATCACTCACCATAATGAAATCCTTTGGTTTAAACTTAGATTTATAGGTAAATTACGCTATCATATGCAGAAAATTTGGCCTTAGTATAAAATTCCTGATTTGTAATATTATTACTACTTTGTCATCCACAATAATGAGACTACCCTTCAGAAATTTTTGGCATGATGTTCTACTTTATTTAGGGACTTCTGCAAGCTGCTTTTCGGCATATTGTAGTTTTACATTACGCTAATGTCGTATGATATTTATTGTCTTTAAATTTCGTCTGATTGTATCCTTAGAACTCTTAAATTTACATGCGTTTTCGAATGCTCTCTTTAATAAATTTTTGGCTGCTTTCTTCAGTTTCAGGAGCTTACAAACAATGAAAATAGACTTTCATCCCGTTTTTTGTCTATTATCCGGTTGAATATTATTTTCGTATTTCGTAATAACACTGGATGTCCAAAAAGAAGCTTTGATTTGATTGGCCCACTACGTGAATGCAACGAACCAGAGGGGCACGTGGGCGCATATCAATTGGTAGTGCGGTTTTCAAAAATGTAATTGCTATGTGGCATTTCCTAGGAGCAGAGCGTACGTTTTGTTTGAAAGAATTTTACAAAAAAATATAGAGAAGAGTTTAGTAGTTAGCATATTTGACCTTTGTAACATAAATTAAACACAAAATGTTTCTCTGATCACGAATAGGTGTATAACTTCGAAGAAACCGGTTCAACTGTAGATAAACCTAAGTCAGGACTAAAGAAACCGTAGAAAGCGTAGACTCCTGACCTATCTGTTCGTAAACAAGCAAGTGCTTTGAATGTGCCCATATTATCATTACAACACATTTTTCACAAAGATTTGTGTGCATTCGGTGCAACAATTAAAACCCCACGATGCCAGTCGGAGGCTTTAATTCGTTAACTGTGTAACTGAGCATTTCAATGCATTCAACATTTTGTTTTTGGATGGGGCACATTTTCACCTCGAGAGTCACGTTAACAAACGACACTGTCGTTACTGGAGCACTATGAACCCACAATGCAAACATGAAAACCCTTTAATTCACCAAAAATGACTGTGTGGTTTACAATGTCAGCGCGAGAAACAATCGGCCTATTGTTCTTAGAAGATAAAAGGGGCCGCGTGTTAACAGTGATTTCGAAGCCTTATGTAGAGAGGCGCCTGAACTGCAACATTTTGCTGGATATAATCAAAGAACCTGGTATCAGTAGGATGGAGCAACATCTCACACTTTTAATATGTCTCTGCTATGAGTTCGTAAAATTTTCGCCTAAAAATTGATTTTCAGAAGAAGTAATATAAACTGGCCTCCACATAGTCCTAATTTAGTTTCTACTGATTTTTTTGTAGGGGATATCTTAAATCAAGAGTACATAGCAGCAATCCGGGCTGTCTAGTTCAACTGAAAAAAAATATCCGTCAAGAAATAAAAATTATTACAGAGACTACATGCCGCATAGTGCTTAAAAAGTTTTTTAATAGACTTCTTTGTTTTTTTTAACTTTTTGGACACCTTGTATTATACATTGTTCTCCGACAAACATTTTCGAACAACTAAAGTAAAACACACTTTTAACTGTTTGTTCTACTTGTAAGCAACGCGTAGACACCATGTTATAGAACGTTCTGATTATACATTTTTATCTTGTCAAACAAAACAATAATAGCAGCACTAACGATTAAATTAATGACAAGACATTATATATAAATAAAGAGCTGCAGTGCGTTTTTAATTATATTTCCGACCAAATAAGTTTTATCCTACTATCTCTAATATACATCTTAGTTTTAATATTTAAAACTTATTTTAGGAAAGGCTTCGATATAAAATTATCAAACTAGTAACATCACACTCAATATCTCGATTATAAATTGTATAAATAGCAGCTATAAAAATTAAATATATATAATATAAAATGTATATAAATACCATCACATGTCATATATTTTTAAAATAAAAACCGAATTCTCTTCAGGCAACAAAAATTTGAGTCACAAAATTGAATGGTTCAGTAAATATATCTGCTGTGTAATGTATTGTCCTTCAAGGCATAAAATTAATAAAGATAATCTTGAACCATTCTTTGAATTATTAAATCGAATATATAGTAAGGGCATTTATAGCTACAAATGAAAAAAAGGAGCTATAATAAATTATTGGCGAAGAAAATTAGACATTTATAGGAGAACTTACATGCTAGCCTTTAGAATTAAATACAGCCCTGTTAGATTTTTATATTAAAAATAGAATATAGTAAAAGTACACTTTAATTAGTTTTATTTTGCTATGTATTGAGACTGTATGCTTTGGTATACTTACAACAAACACAGCACTAAAATCATGTTACAATAATTAAACACACACAGTATGATTTTTTCAAATAACCTATAACGCTCATTAACGTCAATATTAATATGAAAACTGAAAGCGAGTTATTATCCATAAACTCTTTAAGTGCCTGAAAACTAAGATAAAGTACGTTATAAATCAATATTTTTAAAAATATGTGAAAAAATGTTTTATATAAAGACAAAACCACTGTACACAGTTTATTCAATCTAAAGCCTTGATGATGATTGGACAAAATCTGAGGTGTTTCCTTAACTTCTTCCACAAGTGTTCCACGTCGACAAGATTATAGAGGCATTCTTTATGTTATCTTCACCAATAATTAATTTTTTTAAAGAGTTGAGATTGTATACAAAATAAAGTATTTAAATAAAAAGAACACGATGATATAAATTGATTATTAGAAAAATTATATCTCAACAACTAAGGCAGGTATAGCTTTCTTAAATCTGTTTTACTAGATACTAACACAACAAGACTGAGATATGCATTATTGCGTTGCTTTTGAAACCACAAAAATTACTAATCATTTTAACATCTCATAAGTTTTTTAACAATAATTCATTTCAATGATTATAGGGGAACTGCATATAATAAAGAAAAGGATATAAATAAACTTAAAACTACAAAAAATATTTTATTATATCTATATTCCAGATGAATATTGGCAAAACCGGATTTTGAGTTTGATCCTCTTGATACAAACGGGATTGTCAACAAGGTTATTTGCCATGCCAAAGAATAAAGAACTGTGAACGATGTGACTGTTTCGAAATAGTACAACCCATTCAATTTCGTGTCTTTACCCTTGAAGAGCAAACAGTTTTTAGCCGACATTCTGTTTTCTATAAAAGAAACTTGCTTTGAATAGCAAATTTTAATCACTTGCGATTTGTTGTCTCAGGCATAATTGTCTGAAACTATTTAAGCAAGAAGCGAGAAGAAGACCTGTGTGAGTCAAGTATTGTTGGCCACCTACTTTAAAATTTATCTTATCAACGTGATTGTCCAAGCGTTGAGTTCCTCAAGGGCAAAATCCTTTGCTAGTTGCTCACTATTTTCTTTAAGAAAGTCGCTATTTCAGTTTCATAGAACGCTAACGGTATTGTGCATTTTCTGTTGGTTTCAAATAGAAAAGTTATAAATACTTAGCTGTATTGTAAGAATCTAAGGTGTGTTTACAAATCCTTCAAACAAAAGTATTCGACTTTGATCAACCACAAACGAGCTTTGCCCAAAGAAAACAATGCACCCGTTTAACTTGTCACAAAAATCATAGAAAAAATTGCTCAACTGAAAGCAATTAAGGGGTTACCGAATCCAGCCAAAATAAATAATTTTTTTGGTAAAAAACAATGAACAATTTTTGGCTTGCATTTTACAGGTGTTTATCTTTTCTCTAATAAATCAAAGGCTAATATTCCTATATAATAATATGACAATATAAATATTTTTTAACTTACCTTCACTTTTTGACAATTTAAGTATCACATAAGAATCTAAAAAAATAAAATAATATTTACTGTTAAAAAAACACTTGTTACATATATTTACTAGGAATTAATAAATTGTCATAAATTTTATATATCTAGGAGTAGATAATGATATACAGAAGTTAAAAAATCTAAATTACAACTACTTCGTTTTTCTGAAGTCAAGACGAAAGGAAGCGGAATAAAGATTAGGCTATATTAGGAGATGTGACTAAAACTATAAACTAAATAAAACAATAAATTCTAGACACATGACTGTAAATCTAGAACTTCAGGAAAATGTAGGAATCATCCAAATCTACGCACCTATAGAAAATGCCAATCTACAAGATAAGGAAGCGTTCTATGAGAGAAATTACAGAAAACCCTTAAATAATGCATACAAAAAGAAAACAATTTAGAATGGAACTATTAGAGCACATAAGCTACAAGGAAAAATAAATGCAAATTGGAAGAAAATGCTCGGTTTTTATACAGCAAACCAAATATTAACAAGAGACTCTTGGTTCCTACATAAGGATGCACATAAAATAACATACGAAGCGGAAGAGCTTGGAGAGTATGAAGAACTATATAACGTACATCAAAAGTACGAGATACGCAATTCATGGTGTCAAAGACATTAAAGGCGCTGAAATAAATACTAAACATTTGGTATTTGGATTGATGGCGGTTATCAAAATACAAAAACCATATCTAGAACAGTCAAGTACTTACACATTAATAAAGTGAGATAATATATAAAAACCACAAATAAGATGAAAACACTTATAAACAAATAATAACCTAATGAGAAAGCAGAAAACAATGTTGCAACAACTAAAAACTCAAATAAATTTTGAATAACAAATAGTGCAGTTATAAAGTAAATCAAACACTTAAAAACAACAGAAAAACCTGATATATTTATATAAGAAACAAGACAGAGCACATGAATTGCCAAAGGAAAAGTAGAAACAAAAAAAAAAACGTGAAAAGGTTGTAAAAAATAAGAAAATTACAGAGCAAATCAGAATTAATTCTAGAGGTTAAAAAAGTCAGTACAAAAAAGTAAGGAAAAATCAATTACAAATATAATCCTGAAGCATAGAAGTATTTTACAATCTAAATTTCAGTAAAATTTTGCTATATTCGTATCCGACGAACACGAAATAACAGACAGGGCCAACAAAGCAGCTATAATTACATTAGAAAAAATGACAAGGTCGCTGAGAAAAATCGTCCGGAGAACGAGATCTGGACTCGAGCTTTTTTAAGAAAAAAGACCCAATTAAACAAAATGGCTAACAAAATATCCCAATAGACATGAAACTAGGAAAAATGCCAAATAGTTGGAAAAACAATATTGTTATCCTAAGGAGATTTTACAATAAAAAATTATAGAGCAATCTGCTTCACACAAGCAAATTCTACTTGCACTAGAATATTAAAAAATATTGCAGACCGCAACAAAGGATAAGAAAAACGATAATCAAACAGTTTTTTGTAAGGAAAACACCTATATACATTAAGAGCTGCAATAGGTGAAATCTAATAAGCAAAAATAAAGACATATACTTAGCCTTCTTAGACCTAAAATACGCCTTTGATCTACTACCTCGACAACGTATATAGAATGCACTTACAAAACTTTACTTAACCTTAAAATTAAAGAAAATAACAAAGTTTTGACAAAAATATATAGGTAAACAGATGTATAAATAAACAAAAACCAGATGACTTCCAAATAGTTAAAAGAATCAAGTAAGAAGATATTCTAAGCTTTATACACTTTGTTGTATACATAGAGTATATTTACAAAAAATACAAAAATTAGTTAAGAAAAAGGCTATCGATTATTACAATCTAAACTCTATACTTACTGAAGATCTACTGTATGTAAAAGACATACTGGTAATATTAAGAAATAGATGACAACTGCAAACAAGTAAAGACACATGGAAAAACCATCTGCGCCAAAGATAATTGATCATAGATACAAGGAACATTAATAAGTAAAAACAGACGAATACATAAAGACATAGCAAATAGGATCAGCAAATTAACAACACAACAGAAATGCATTTATATAAGACCATCTACACTCCCACTTTAATGTACAGAAGAGTCACGAATGATAACAGAAAACATTAATTCAAACTAAAACAAGCAGTGGGGAGGACACAAAAATACATATAAGAGAGGATTTACAACAAGACCCTATAGCGTGAGATCTAGAAAAATTATAATAATATGACCATATGATCCGTATGGGGTACTACAAATATGTCAATGAAAGTAAAGATCAAACACCAAGAGAAAGACCTCGAATAGGATCAAAGACATGAGAAAAATGGTTCAATACCCCAACACCGTGAAATAAATGGGAGAAAAAAATAAGGCGTAACAATACAACTCTTTACAAAGTTGGTAATTAGTATAGAAAATGTTATTTTAACGACTAGAGTGTGTTTATTAGGGCTAAAAATTACAAGACTGCTGATTTTAGCACCAAAATGATGATGACGATAATAGAAACCTCCGACTTAAAGTAAAATATAGAAAAGTTGATCGATTGTAAAACTTTACATGTATAAATTGTATTTTTTTGTCTAATTATTGTCACTAAGCTAACTTAACTAATTATTCAACCCTATCTGTGTCTTATAGAATTTTATGAAAATTTTCCAAAATTTTAACTGTTCGTATACAACAAGAACTTCTCAGTTAGCATTAAAAATTATACAATTCATCAGATCACTTATAAAGATATAAAATTACGTAAACAAAGTAAATGTAATTACAAATTAAAACCTCTATTTCTATTATGCGAAGCATTCTGAGTAATCATTAAATAAAAATTAGTACACTCAAGATTTATGCAATTCTTGCAAGTTCATGCAAATATTCATTATTTTGATTAACTTTTCGTGCTCTAAGTTGCTGGGGTCGAGCAACTTTAAATAATTTAATTTTAAAAGCGTATTCGTGCTTGCAGGTGAGCTGCTACGTTTTCGGCATTAATGAAATTCTTGTGCAACGTTGCAGTTTCACTTTAAATATTCCCATGTTGCCTTCTTGTTTTTTAATAGGACAGTTCTGCGGCGGCGGCACCCCCTTTGAAGTTTCCATTCGCTTCATGACGCTAACCAAACTGTACCTAGCGCTTTATATAATTGTTTGCTCTCAGATTATTACTTTTTGTCTGACAAAGTGCCGACGGCTGCTGTAATGATCTTTGGAGTCGAGCATTCTGGCTCTTCCATGCGAGGCTTATGTCAACAGAGTTTAACTTACCTAATTAAAGCTCTTTCCTCTATACTGCACTAACAAGCTCGAGAACATGTAGTGATAAAGAAAACTCTCATTAGGACTGGAGAATTTAATCTACACTTACAGTCGTGCACGTGGAGCACGCGAGCGATGCCACCTATGCAACTGCGTGGAGAGCGACGAAGCTAACGATCCTAGCTTCCCGAGTAAAATTTCAACTTGGAGGAGCTCAATAGGTGTAGGAACGAAGTTAATTTGATACGGTTTTCGCAGCTATTGCTGTAGGTTGTTTCTTAATACCTCCGCTTAACTAAAAGTCTTTGGTATTTTTTCGGCAATTCCAATAAAAGTGCAAAACGGAGAACAAATTGGTTTCTGATACAATCTGCCCCATCTTAAACGCAGTAGTTTTGGAGTTGTTTTATGGGGGCATTTATCTTTTGTAATTACAAGTAGCACCGGCGTATTACAGTCGCAATTAACTTTAAATTAGCGCAGATGCCTGCAGCAGGGCTGTTTTTGAATTAACGGCAAAGAGGTAGAAGGAATCAACATATTGGCGCCTTTTAGATAAAATTATTTAAAACACAGATCTGCTCCGTGTATTTTTTATAAAGCGAATTAATCTTGTAAAAAATTGGTAAAGCTGTTTAAGCAGCTGACTATAAATTGGCTCATTAAGTAAAGTTCAAAGCAGATCTATAACTAAACAAGGTTAACTTTTAAACGAAATACCGAGAAAAATTTGTCTGCAGGGAGAAATTTACATAAATGGGCAGTTGTATGTGTAATTTAAAATTTAAATAAATAACAAGATTGCATTATATGTATAACACAACAATTTCAAATTTCTTTAAACTGCTTTGCTTTATTTAAACGCTTTAATTGTTCTCTTCCTATTTATGCAATAGTTAAGAAAATATTTTGTTAGTAAAACCTGATCAAGTTATGAAACATTTATTTGCTTATCTACATATTATAAGCGTAAATCAAGCTTTATTGTGATATATTATTCAAAAACGTTTTTTAATTAATATATGGGGAAAATCTTTATGATGTGTTGCAAGCAGAAGCGTGTACATAGTTAAACCCTTATGTTGTTTGGTTTACTGAAATGTTCAGACAGCAAAATCAATTTCTTAAAGAGCTGCAATTTGCATGCTATTCTTCAAAACTGTAGCGTCAGCCTGCTAAGTGTTGCTATCAAGTGACTGCACTTCGGCATGGGTATTACAAAGGCAAGCAATAAGAAGCTTAATAAGGCTTGATAAAAGCATTTAATATCCCCCGTTCTTGCAGGGCTTTATGCTGAATATTAACGATTATACAGGTGCTTACTAGGTAGCAGAGCAGATTCTGCAATATTGCAAGCGTGTTTGCTGCGAGATAAAATGTGTACTGTTCGAATATGGGATAGTGTTACCAATAATGATAATTTATGTCCTTAGCTTTAATATGTGTTTAATAATTCTAACGTGGTTGCAACCCTCTATAATAAGCAGCCAATTTTAACAAATCATTTATTTTTAAAATGAAACATAATTGAAACAGCATTATGTCTGATACTAAATATGTAAGTTTTATTTATAATTAATTTCATAGTTTTGTGACTAACATGGATATAACAATTTTTTTTTATATAACAATTATGCAATCTGCTCTAGCTATAAACAGGATCACAAGTATAATGTAAAATGTACGTTTCTTTATTTTCGCCTAGTTGACCAAATCTTCTAACCAATGTATTACGTTGTTCGTTTTAGGAATGTTAGGCGGTGGCCGAAATTTGGAAAATTTTGACGTTATGTCCATAATTGTAGCGGATATATTCTTAAACAATTTAAATTAATTTACCGTTTTGTGCACTTTTGCTTGTATAGTCATACGTGTGCGATAAGAGTGGTGGTAGTAAACCGCTGCCAACGTCACAGGGATAGCTGCTGACGTGTACCGGCTGGTTACTGGTAAAATCTTGGCAATTGCTGACATCATTTGCTTAGTTACTATATGTTAATCTATTTTTATCCCTTAAGAGTAGTAAAATACGACTTGGGTGAATATAATCTGTCGTATCTGTTAAAGTTATTTTTATATTTATAAATTTACCTATGGTCAGGATTTTCCAAAACATGTTCATTACCAGTTGACTTTTCAGGCTGATTAAGGCGTAGGTATCATTGGTGTCCCAATATAAACCTGCTCACATAAACATGGTATGCAGTACACCCCTAGTGTATCTTGTGGGTTACTTGTACCCTTAGCTAGTCGAAACAAGTCCCGTGTTTTGGTAGTAGTAATGCCGATGGTTTTTATTTTATATTTGTTCAGAGTTGATTCTATCGTAATCTTATTTTCCCTATTTGTTAATGAAAGGTAAAAAATATACTGATACAGTTCTGTAATAAATAAAACTGAATGGTAACAAATACCTAGTTACAACTCCCAAAATGGTGATTATACACTTGGAAAGGGACAGAAGACAACTAAGAAAATATCATAAGAAATCAAATAGATTACAAACTGATAGATAAACGATATAGAAACAGAATTAAATGTGTACGAACTTATCCTGGACCAGACATTGGACCTGATCATATACCTGCAGTTAGAAAACGTAAAATAAGACTAAAAAAATCCAGGAAAGAAAAAAGACAAAAAATAACCTTGAAACTAAAAGAACCAGAAACAAAAGAGGAAATAATACAAGTATTAAATAGTAAGTTTAAGGAAACTGAAAACGTCAAAAACAATAACAGAGAAGTCTTGGAAATCTATTAAAAAAGATAATAAGTACTAGAGGTGCAAAAAAAATAAACTGGGAATTCGAGAGCAGGGAGTAAAGCAAAAATGGATGACAAAAAAATGTATTATTTATGGACGAAAGAAGAAAATATAAAATGTAAGGACAATAATAAATATAAAGAAATCCAAAAAAAGATTACAAGACTCATAAGGGAAGCAAAGAAGACCTGGATGGAGAAACGCTGTTAAGAACAGAAGAGCTGCAAAAAAATATAATATTTTTAACATTCACAAAAAAATAAAAGCAATAACTGGAAATAAAAACAAAACTTACCAACAGGTTATATCTTAATTACAAATAATAACAAAAAAATAACAGACCCAGAAAAAATATGGACAAACTATATAGAAAAACTTTTTGATGATATCAGAATCAAGACAAATGGACCAAGAAGACCAACCAACTATAATTCTTGTAACAGAGGTGAAACACGCCATAAAACTATCAACCACACGTAGAGCCCCGGGTGAAGATAATATCTATACTGAGATGCTTAAACTATTAGACGATGAAAGCCTCAACCTCTTAACCACCTACTTAAATAAAAAATATTGTACAGGAATCATACCATTCGACTGGACCCAATCTACATTTGTTCTGATACCCAAAAGGAACGGAATAAAAAAGTGCCCACAGAATCGATTGATTAGCCTGATGAGCCATGTACTGAAGATCACACATCAATGAATACATACAAATTAAAACAATAGAAGAAGAAAAGCTCTGTTTGGACTTAATCTACTACTTCAAAAATGCAGGTACCAATCACAGGATGTGTTTTATAGACTACGAAAAAGCCAGAGTAAGACACACAGGGCGCATTAATGTACTCGATAAACAAGGAATAGACCAAAAGAGCATCAACCTAAATAAGAATCTATACTGGGAGCAAACAGTATCTATAAGAATAGAAGATAAATTGACCGTCAACATACCCATCAGAAGAGGAGTAATGCAGGGTTTTATACTCTCTATAGTCCTCTTCAAGATGTACTCAGAAAAAGTATTTTAGATAGCACTAGAAAACATCGAAGAGGGTACAAAACTAAACGAAAGACTAGTGAATAATATACGGTACGTACCACACTGTTGTATTAACTAGCAGCCGGAAAGAAATTTATTGATACAATAACAAGAAAGGGAGATACATTTGGCCTTAAAATAAACACAGAAAAAACAAAGATAATGTTCATATCCAAAAAAAAACACAAATGCAAACACCAACATAATTATATACAACAAACCAATAGAACAGGTGGATTAATTCAAATACTTAGGATGTTGGATAACAAGGAACTAAAACCAGAAATACAATAATATATATATATATATATATATATATATATATATATATATATATATATATATATATATATATATATATATATATATATATATATATATATATATATATATATATATTCTACTTTATTATATAGAATTGAATCCTGGATGCTGAAAGCCTGTTCAATGCAACGATTGGCGTCCTTTGAGATGTGGGTAATACGCATAATGCTCAAAATATTATGGGCGGAACACACTACTAATGAAACGGTCCTAAGAAGAATGATCGTAGATAGAAAATATATATATATATATATATATATATATATATATATATGCAGAAGATACGAGTTTCTAAGACTGATAATGGAGGGCAAGACTGAGGGTAGAAAGGGACCAGGCAAGAGACAGTGCTTATGTTTGAGAGATGTGAGAGACTGGACTGGTCTAAATTCGCAGTCACTTATTATTGCTTGAGATTGCTGTTACATATAATTTGCTTAATGTACATTGTACATATTGGGTTATTAAAAAGAATATATATCAACTTTTGAGCGTCAATAAAATCAAGTGCGACAAAAATAAATAAGTAAATGCCGTAATGCCGATGTAGTTATGTGTTCGATAAAAACAGCACAGCGATATGATAGTAATATAGAATTTAATTGTTATACAGTAAGATTATATTTTACTGCTAAGAATCAAACATTACCAAAAATTCCGATAAGACCTGTGAATGCAACAGCATAAGCGAATATTATCTTATATTCACATAAGAGGCCATAAAGGTTAATGAAATAGTTACGATAAATGGTCTGTAATCTTTTACAAATTAATATTAACATTATGATCAACAACATGAGAAGAAACTTAGAACGATTCTTAGGAAATGACGGAAAATAAACTTCACCAGTAACCAGGGAGCGTTTAAATAATAAAACCAATTATAGATCTGGTAGAAAGATCTGTAATAACTACAATTGCGAGATAATAACCATAGAAAAAGTAAAGTGACAAAAAAAGCAACAAAAATATACAAAAGTATTGTAAGATTCTTAGAGAATGAGAAAATGTATTTTATGTGGACTGCACGATATCTACTGCAAAAAAAAACTAAAAAAAGCAAATGTTTAATGTTCAAAATATGTTCCCTGACGGTTAATACATTGTTGGTGGGATAAATTTTTATAGCATTTTTTCCATAGCCAATCAGCTATGTCCGAAACATTGATTTTGAACGCATCAACCGCCTCTTCCGACGCTGAAAATCGTTCTCCACGCAGTTTGCTTTTTTACAACAAAAATAAATCGTTAGGGACCAAATCAGAATTGTACGGATAACCCATCAATTCGACGTTTTGAGTACTCAAAAAGCCAGTTGTTTGTGTCGATATATGTGAACCCGTGTTGCCAGGTAAAGAATGATCCGATGTCACGCGTTGGTTTATCTTATTTCTCCGAAGACTTTTGGAAAATAAATTCAGAATTGACCATTCTATGATTTTCTAAAACCACAGTTGTAATAGGTCTAGTTTTTCCAAAAACAGGAGATCATTTACATCAAAGTGTTTTGAGTCTCTGAGACTTTTGTTAGTTTTGGCTCATTCTGGAAGAGCGGTACAGTCGAGCTCGTACGCCTAAATCCAAGATTCGTCACAGGTGACAATGTTGTAAACAGTTTATTCAGTACTATGATTTTATTTCTTCAGCATTTTTTTCGACTAATCGAAATTTGAACGACCGTTAACTTATGGGTATTTCAACACGTACACAGATTTTTTTATAGTTACATATTTATGCAATATCAAATGTGTGCTAGTCATATTGATAACTAAGCATGCCTGAATTTTACTATAAGTCCTATGAGAATATTGTTTTATCAGTTTGCGCATGGTATCAGTGTGTGGTGGCACCACAGCCGATTTTGAACAGCCTTCTTTGAAATTATCCGCCAGTGAACTACGACTACGATTGAAACCGTTAAATCAACGATATAAAGTGGTTATGTGTGAGGTTTTATTACCAAAATACAAAGTGAGTTGATATATGCACTGTTTTGAGATAATAGACATCAAAAGTTGTAAGAAAAAATATTAACGAGATAATTTTTTGGCCGTGAGGACGGTTTCAATTATAAGCTTAAAATATCTTTGCTTTACTTTTTATTTATTTTTTTAGTCATATTTAACAGATTGCCCATACTAAGTAAAACTGTCGTACGGGAGGTCCAACCTGCGTGCAATTAAAGTTGGAGCTTTCCAGGAAAGTGTCATAGAACCAGTGTTATAAGCTATGGATATGCGAGAACCCACCAAAAAATATCTTAGCAATTTTCACAAATGATACTCCTATTCTAGTTTCCCACGAAAATTCTCTTCAAGCAGCACAATACTATAAGAATACCTGAATAATTTAGATAATTGGCTTAAAAATAGCTTATCTGAGTCAATGAAATCACATCCACACATATAACTGTCACCAACCAAACAGGAACATGCCGACATGATACACTTATAGGTGCAATAGTCAATTTCTATAAGCTGAGTCGGTTAGATATCTTGGTATGCATATAGGCAAGCGTCGTACCTGACAAGTACACATTTGGAACATGCGAAAGCAATTAAACGATGAACAAATACTACCAGCTTATTAAAAAGTTGAAGGCTGGTGTTCAAAACATATTACTTGTGAAGAGTGATCAAAAAGCTATAAGGTGCAGAAGGTACATTTAATATTAAAATCTTGAAAAGGTAACAGTCAGAGGTTCATCGAATTATCACTAATGCCGTATAATTTTGTCATTAAAAGAAATCTCTATATGGATTCTGTTAAGAAAGTAATCAGTTCCACTAGTGCAAAGTATCCTAAAAAAATGAGAACATCAGCAACAAAACAGGATTGCGAAGGACCAACCCATTGGATTTGTCTTATAAGTTCGACAGTCAACCCTATAGTCGTTACTAGTGCAATCGTAAATATGTGTTGTACGAATACGTTGGTAAGATAACTAATTAACTTTGACCAGAATCTAAAGTTTTTCCAAATTTTTATTAGCACAAATAATCTCTTATCAACCACTTAACAGTTTACCTCGAGTGTCGCTCGGGCAGCGCGTCTGCTTACATACCGACTATCCTGGGCACACGTCATTTTGAAATGTTTGATTCTTGCTTCAATGAGATACGCTTGTGCAATGCGATAAATTAAATTTATGTACACTTGTTTACGTGCGCTGCTATGAGTGCGTGTTGTGGACACGATAATATACTTATACTTTATTGCAAAAGATTTCATTTAGAACGTTGTATTTGCTGGCATCGGTCGCTGACGCGTGCTTCTACTGCAATCTGCGTAATAAATTTTTTTTGCTTTTCTTTGCTTATTTTATTGGGGAAAAACAGTTATTGTCCAAATGTATAAATTTGAAGGATGATACTGATGAGGAATTCTTGATTAGTGAATCAGGAAGTGACAGTGAATCTGAAGATGATTTGTTGGAATCTATACATGACGATTCTCATTTTGAGGGCTTAACGCCCGCTACTCCAAGATTTCCATCACCAATAAACCTGCCGATTGAATAAGATATAGAGTCAGATATTTTATATTACTTTGCATATTTCTGGAATTCTGAAATAATGGATTAGAATACAAAAGAAACTAATAGATATGCAGATCAATCAAGACCTTCTGGAATTGTGAGAAATATTTGCACTGGAAGTACCGGAAACCAACAGATAGTGCAAAAACTTTTATTTTTTTGCTCTCAATATTTTACAAGTAATTATAGCTAAGCTAATATATGAGTGGTATTGGTCGAAGAAAGATTACATAAAAATCTTTTTTCGCTAAGGTAATGTTATATAACTCTCGAGGGAGCCTGTAACCCTTAGAGAAACGCCCTTCAGATATGAAGGGCAGGAGGGAAATAAAATACCTCTCGCGGACTAACAGGCTTGATGGAGGGCGTAGTAACCATCAATACTGAAATAGAGGGCCAGAAGATGGACTTCGAAACGGTCTATTGACAGATTATTGCGGGCGATATAGAAATATTCTAGGCACTGCGATGCAAGAGGGTACGAGAATCCACTGCATTACTTCCCATAAGAACCACTGCGTATGATGATGTAACAAACAGAATTGCCTCGGACAACGTCATGCGACCCGGCTGACAACCGACGCTGCTCCAAGTCCGGGTTGAACAGCGAGAAGTATGCTATGCAGGGAACCAGGGTGGAAACTATGCTACTGGAACTAATATACCTTCATCTATATAACTCAGAAAAGAAATACGCGTAGGCACTTAGAACATGCAAGGCTTAATAACTCACATCTGAAAACTAGCCATCGTAGAAAGAAATATTGAAATACAAAATTGAAATAACAGGCCTCGCAGAGATACATTGGGCAGAAAGTGGATACTTCAAAACGAGCAACAACTACATATATTTTTCAGGTGGAAACGCACCAAACAACTATGCTGGAATAGCCGTAATAGTGTCCACAAAACTACAAAAAATCATAATAGACTTCCAAGCAATAAACGACAGGATCATCCGGGAAAAACTAAATGCCAAATCACAAATCATAAACATAATTCAGATATACGCACCTACCGCACAATCCACAGATGCTGAAATTGAAGACTTCTATGAAAAACTCGAAGCAACCATCGAAAGCATTTCTAGCAAAGACCTTGCTATAATATGCGGTGATTTCAACGCCAAGGTAGGAGAAATAAAACAAGACGATCACATTAAATTGGGTATCGAACAGAGGAACCACAGAGGAGAACGCTTACTAGAATTCGCAGCGGGAAACGGTTATACTATTATAAACACTGCATTTAATCATCAGATCAGAAGATGCACACATGGAAAAGTCCAGGAGGTTGAACAAAAAACCAGATTGTCTATCTCTTAACAAAAACTCAATGGAGGTCGTCCTGCATCAACGCAAAAACATCCGGGACCAATATGCGGCTTAGACCACCAACTACTAGTAGCAACATATTAAACGTAAAAACGCTACCGAACAGCAATTTAAGAAAGTTTTAAGGATAGAGCACAAAGATCAATTTCTTAATCAATTAAAACATAGTGAACCAAAATATAATACCAACCCATCTACCGAAAAAATATGGAACGATATTAAGAACAGGCCAAAGCGCGACCCAAACGAAAACACTAGATATCCGACAACACTCTCAAACTAATAGAAGGACTTAAAGAAACAGCAAAAACGGTATTACATAGAGACGTAGGCAAGAACAACTAGCAAAGACTAAACCGCAAAATAACTACTACTCTGAAATATGCAAAGAAATCAAAAACCATGCAATCACAAATCAACCTGAGGACCTCTTTCGAAAAATAAATTTTTAACACGCTATTTCAAACCCAAAACATGGGCGATCGAATATCAAAAGGGACAAACAAAAACAGACATACACGATATAATAGAAACACGAAAATAATACTGCAAACAATTATACTCTGGAAATCTAAACTAACAAGAAATCACATACACAATGGGCAATTACAGTGAAGAATCCGTTATCTTAAGAAGCGAAATAGCATTTGTTATAAACAAACTGAGACGAAGGGAAACCCCTTGCCTAGATGCAATAACAGTTGAGATAATTAAAGCAGCGGACCAAATAGGAATTGAAGAGCTATACACCTTATGCAACAAGATATAGCACACTCAACAATGTCCTAAGGAATGGGCTGAAGTTATGTTTATAACGATCCACAAAAAAGGTAGCATCACTAAATGGAAACAATCGCGAACACCAGCAAAATCCTCCTTCATATAATTAACAAAAGACTCAAAACTTATCTAAATTTCCAAATACAAGCGAAACAAGAAGATTTAATGACGGAAAGAGGCACTAGAGATCATATAATGAAACTGAGACAACTAATAAGAAAAGTCAGGGAATTCAACATCCTCCTACACATCTGCTTCATTGTCTATCGTAAGGAATTCGATAAAGTTAAATGGAATAAACTATGGGAAGTATTAGACAAAATGAGAGTATCTCAACATATATTATCTCTCATAAACAGATTATATAAAAATAGCACAGACAGAGTCAAAGTGAACGAAATGCTATCTGACGAATTCGATCCACAATGTGGGGCGAGGCAAGGCTGCATCCTATCGCCACAACTCTTTAACGTATATAAAGAATTTGTAATGGGAAGAGCTACAGAAAACTTTGAAGGTGGTTTCTCAATCAACGGACAAAAAGTAAACAACTTAAGATACACCGATGATACGGCTCTGCTCGCAAGCAACGAAAGAAAACTATAAGACATCATAGAACAAGTAGAAAAAGAAAGCTTATCTAAAACCAAGATCTTGGTTATAGACAGACCACATAACTGACCCAACATACAACAAATAAACAATTACAAAGCAGTACAACAATACATATACCTGGGGTCACTAATAACAAATGACGGTTCAACAGAAAAAGAAATCAGGAAGAGATGTGAAATTACTAGAACGGCTATGAAAAAATTATCAAGAATATGGAAAGACAACAACATATCGAAGAAAACGAAATGCAGACTGATACAATGTTTAATCTTTCCTACACTAACATACGGCAACGAATCCTCGACTCTTAGATAGAAAAAAAGGAAGAAAATTGATGCCGCAGAAATGTTCTGTTGGCGAAGAATGCTAAACATCTCATAGACAGAACATCGAACAAATATATCAATACCCCAAGAACTTAACATTAAGAGACGACTGTCGAGCGAAATACAACTCAAGACACTAAAATACTTTGGACATATTATGAGAAAAAACCTGACAACAGAAAAATTAGTTATACAGGGGAAGGTAGAAGGAAAAAGATCCAGAGGTCGATTACCTACCAGATGGATAGATCAAATCACAAAACTAACCAAAAAATCTATGCAGATACTCACAATTATAGTACAATGGAGAGAAGCAATTTAAGATAATGGCCACTACATTCTTACTGGGAATTAAGACTGAGGAGGAGAAGGATGTCATATAAACGTTTCGCTTTATTAAAACAATACATTTGTTCTGTCAATAATTCTACTTACGACGTTTAGTAGTCATCCAAATCCTAAATTAAATAATATATAGTCGATTGTTAAACATTTCAATAAAAAGTTTTCTAGTGCAATTATACATGAGAGAGATATCACAATCGACGAAAGTCTAATGCTGGGATGGATTCCAGTTTATGCAACTGAAAAAATTATTATAGTTTTAAATAGTTTTATAGTTTGGAACCCTGAGACTGAGTAGGAAGAAAGTATCAAAAATCTGCAAAAAAACTAAGAAAAGGAGAAATGTTTGAATAATGAGTAATGAAATGCAAAGACAAAAAGTACGTCTCCTTATTGTCAACAATTCATAATGCAGAAACGATAGACGTTCAAAGAAGGAACACAACAACAAAAATTCCAAAAGCGGTCAGAGATTATAATAACCCTATGGGTGGTATTGTGAGAGTTGATCAACATCTAACAAGTAATCCTATAATCACAACACGGGGAAAAATATTTATCCATCTTCTGGTCCAAACAATGTGGAACTCTTTTGTTATTTGCTAGGGGTTGCTCGCAAAAAGGTGTTTTTGCGTTCTAGGCAATTGTTTATCCCATTTCCCTCAAATTTTTGCAAGTATAAATTTTTAACTGAATCGGTTGCCCGGCTTCAGCTTCGGCAAGGAGCGAGAGCGACTCCGACCTACGTGCACGAACGCAAGGAGCTCGTCATGTAAATCATGAGCTCAAAGCATATCAGCCGTCTTGGTTTACTTTACGTTCAAATGTATAGGCTGTCTTTGTTTACTACGCAGGAACTTCCTCGTGTAAATCAAGAGGTAAGATCACGCCACATTCTTTGTTTACTTTTTGTTGAAATGTATAGATAGATTCAAAAAATCATCTACAATTCAGAACAGATCTGATATTACAAATAACAGAAAAATACGCTATAGTACAGTCTTCACCATGCGTTTAGTGGGAGACATTTTATTGAAATGTACAGAAAAAAGACGCCAACAAGACAATAATGCCAAAAGAACACGAAAAGAGGCAAGACACTACTGTACAGTTCGTAATGTTGCGTTGTATGGTGAATGTTTTAAAATATACCATACCCAGAAAAGTAAAATAAATTTGATAAAAACGTTGTTTTTGTGTATTTTGTAATATTATTTTTTAAAATTTAACAAAAAACATGCAATTTTTGGTGATTTTGAATGTAAAAAATTTGTTTTCGTTAGCTAACACATAATTATAATTTGATTTTTATTTATTTTTATATTAACAATGTTTTAGAAGAGCAAAAAAACAGCAGTAGATAATACTTACTACAAATGTTTTAAACTAAAATACTAATCCTTTTAATAATTACTGTTGCAGACTTTTAACACGATTTAATCGGTTTCAAAATTTTACCTTTTTCATTTTTAATAAATCAATTTAACACTAATTAGTATATTTATTTTGTTGCACTTATTGAAAAGACAAAAACATTAACAAAGGCTTTTATGCCTTCGTCAGTTTTCGAAAGGCCCTCGCTTAATGTACACTAAAACAAATCTGCGAGTTTTCCGCAAAGGTTTCGATAGAATCTCGCCCCGTATTTTACAAGTGTCCTGATAATTCTACCGCAATCTCAGGAGAATTACGGTCTCATGAACCCACCGCAAACTCCTAAGCAGTCGTGATGTATGTGGGAACTTCTTTAAATTTAAACTCGAGGATTTCTATTATAAATTATTTTAGGGAGCCGGGCGCCAGCGCTTATTCAATATTGTTTGATCGCCGATCGCTCGGGGTTGAACGGTTTTTCTTCGGCGTCTTTTCGTTTTACCTTTTGTTATTATTCAAGAGCTGCCAAATTTAATTTGATCAGTTGTGCGTACACGTACGTATTATGGATGCATCATTAATGCCATGTACATGACCCAATTGAATCATTCCTGGTATTATTCGAAGGAACAAACGCCCGCCATTATCTCCCCTAGCAGGTGGCCATTTTGCGCAAGGATGGTGAAAAGATCGAGAAGATCCATCTCTATAAAAATCGTTGACTTCCACAAAAATTATGGCAACCCGGCTTAGGACGGCAAAGGGCCGGCAGACGTATTTATGCCTCTGATTTATTGATTGATGAGTCGAAAAGCCTGGTGCTTGCCTTTCACGAGGCAGCACGAGTGCAGACTTTTATAGGAAGGGAAAAGTATGCCTCATAGATAAAGCACGTCAAGAAAGGCCCTGACAGCAGCAACAATGCCCTCTCCTTGCTGTTTTGTATTGATGAAAGTGGAAATGTTGACACATTAATCAATGTTTCTTGACGAGAATGCAAATGCACAAAGTATATTTCGCTCGAGCCGGCGTCGTGTAATCCGGATTTATGATGTGTGATAAGAATGTTCTACGAGTGTCGTGCAGTTCAGGCGAGTGCAGCAGAATTATTGCTATTATCTGAACCTATTAAGCGCTTCGTGGATTATCCGCTAATGCGCTGTTTAATGAAATTTTTGCTTAATTACCTTGTTTAGTTTTATCGCATTAATCGGCTTTATAGTTTAAGTGTTAGCAACATGTAGATTAAAATTAACTTTATAATGGGCTTAATTTACTTAAGCCAGTCGATGTCGTCGAGCTTCTCTTCTAAGATTTTGTTCTAATTAGATTAACTACAATCTTGTATATGTTGCTACTAATATTTAATAATATCAATTCGTGGCGTTTGTTTATATGATAATTCATCGAAGACATAGGTAGGGATAATGAAAATTACAATGTTGCTAAATTAGTTCTGAATTTTTGAAATTGTGCATGATTTTAAAACACTTTTTTAATTTAATTTTTTATTGGCAAAAAGTTAATTATTAATTAAATGAAATAAACAGAATAAGTAAAGCATAATTTTATTTAAGGGGCAATAAAATATAAAAATCTGGTGTGAACATCACACGACTTTCCTTATCCTATTATATATATATATATATATATATATATATATATATATATATATCGGCCCTGCGCTGCTCTCGTCCCAGAACTTGATATTTTAAAAAAGGACGAGGTGCGAGTCCAACACTCGAAAGCTGATTAAAATAAACAGTACAAGACAATACAATACTTACAATTTTGCTACGTCACTGAAGGTAACCGTGCGAGCTTGGTCGCACAGCCTGCGTGCTCCCTCTTAGCGGCCAAGCGTTCCCCCCGTCCTCCCAAAATCGGCCCGGTAGCTCTCCGAGCGCGCTGTGATTGGTCCGTTAAATTAATTTTTAATCGGCTATAACTTATTTATTTGACCTCGGAACAAAAAATTTCATTTTAATTTTTTGTTCGTCTCGGTTTGATCTATCCAGTAATATAAATTTCCCGAAATATTTTATGAACACCCGGTATGTTAAAAATCGTGAGTTTCAATTTTTTTTGGAGTTCCTATTTTACCAACTTTTATTTTAAATTCATATTTATCTCATGATAATAAATCATTTTTATTCTCATAAATTTTTTGTATCTTCAACCGTTTAGATACGCGACCGCTTTGAGACCGATTTTGCGACCTTGTGACCAAACGGCTAGGCCGATTTTGACCAAAAGCTTCGCACTGCGTCTCCTACCTACAAGTAACTTGCATACCAAATTTCAAGTCTCTAGCTCTTACGGTTCTCGAGATATCTTGTTTACTGACAGACAGACACACACACACACACACACACACACACACACACACACACACACACACACACCAATGGCTAAAACCAACTTTTTTGGTGTCCTGAGGCTATATTTCGTCCAGAAATGTGAAAAACTGGGTAGGTCAAATTTCCGCCGATTACATTACTTTCCTTATTATAGGATAAGGAAAGTAAAAATATGTAATGCAAACATTTCATTAAACATTTTTTTTATTTCATTCTTTTATTATACAATCTGTCCTATGTACAAGGGGAAATAAGTATTTAGTGTGTTACATATTGCTTATGTATATATAAGTAAGGCTACAATAAGCAATTCTAATATAAATTTTACTAGTATATAATACAACTGAGTGTTTTAACATAAATTTAAGAGCACGAAGGAAAACTTAAATTAATTCTTATAATTAATGTTAGGTTAAATTAAAGTTATTAATTAAAATTCGTTGGGAGTTCGTTGGGTTTAAATAAACATTTTAATTTATCGGATTTGTTCATTAAGGTATTCACTAGTTGATTGGAATGTACTGATAGTGTTTATATCCTTGGGTAGTACTTTCTATTAATTCTTTTATAGTAGGTATACGCAAATAACTTAAGATTACTTTATTTGACACATACCACTTTATTTTAAAATCTGTAGATGATAGCCAGGTTGGAGATGCCAGAGGTTCCCCATGGAGAAAGACCATACGTCCAAATAGATTATAACGTGACTTTAAGAGCAGTAATTTGTTTTCTAATGATAGTGCAGACCTCCTTCCAAACATCCAGCAAATTTTTCTGTATTGTAGCTCAAACTGTTTGCGTTTGAATGATATATGGGTTTTCTAATTCAAACATCGATCCAGATGAAGCTACAGATATTTTGCCAAATCGCCATGTTGTCCGTTGAGGGTAACCGCCGGATAATTATTGCGATTCATTGTAGAATTGATATATTCGGATCTGTTTTCATTCATCTTGATTCTTTATACCTTGAGCCATCGGTGGACTTTATTAAGGGATACAATGGTAGGATTAATATGTGAGGCCAGGACAGCCGTATCATAAGCTAAAGTGGCGGTTGTGGTTAAACTCGTAATTGGTAAGTTGACTGTGAATAGTAAGTATAAGATAGATCCTAGCACACTGCCTTGGGGAACTCTAGATACACCGGATTGGAGATTTGTGGATGCGCCTTGGTAATCCATAAAGAAACGCCGGTCTGATAGATTTGGTATGGCAGAAACTTTTTTAGTTTATAGAGTGTTAGACTTTATCAAAAGCCTGGAAAATATCTAAAAACGCACCGGAGCATTACTATTATTACGGATTTGATTTACTAGACGATGAATTTGTTCTACTGTTGCGTGTTAATGTCGAAATCCGTACTGGTGATTGGAGATTAATCCTTATTTATCTAGGATTGGCTGAAGTCGTGTATTAATAATAACTTTTCGAAGACTTTAGAGCGAGTTGACGGGAGGCTAATGGATCTATAGGATGTTAGATAAGTAGGTGTCTTTCCGGGCTTCTGTATTATTGTCACCTATGCCATCGCTCGAATTGCTATTTCATGTATCTGTTGCTTTACTGATTATTTCTTGTACTTCCAAAATCTTAAATGGGTTGATCGGGAGCTTTATTTAAAAAAGAGATTTTAGAAAGTCCATTATTTTAGCATCTTCCCCAAAACACTGGCTGTGGAAGGATTTGAACACATCCACTAGGTGTTCAGCAAAGGTCTCTGCTTTCTCTTTACTGCTGCAGGTCCATTGTCCATTAGATTTGATAATTTTTAACCGTTGTTTTAGAGAGAATAGTCAGAGCTATGAGTAGCTGTGAGATTGACTAGGTAATATTAGATACCTTGGTTTTTATATTGTAGTAGAAGTTTATTACTTGCTTCAAGGTTTGATTTAGTGCTCGTTTTTCTGCTTCTGTTCGGGTGACCTGCCAAAGTTTCCTTAACAATTTTTTTCCTTATTTTTCCTTTTTATATTAAGGGGCTGTTGGTGGCGGGATTTTTCTTGCTAGGTGTAGCTTCTCATGCCGCTTGCTAGATTATGTCAGTTAATTCTATTGCAGCTTTTTCTATATCGTGTTTGGTTTTTAATGGTATTTTTAAGTTAATTTTATCGGTTAATGTGCTTCGGAAGCATTCCAAATTCGACTTTGTTGCATAGTATTGGTCGTGTTTGAATTTGTATTATTTCTGAATGCTAAGTACTTTGGATTGTTTGCTTGTATAGCTGCTAGTAGTTTACGCCTACCAATTCTTGTAACGTGAGAGCCCAGTCTTGCTGTTTTGCGTTACAGTCGCCGACTTGAGTGTTTTGGAGGTCTATAAATGACGAAAATCTTTATAGTTGTTGTTTTCTCTTCAACTTGCATAGTAGTAGCTTATAAATATTTATGTTTATGAGCAGTTCTATCAAAGTGGTTTGTGTTATAAATGCAGTAGTTTGGAAATTTGATGTAGTTTTTTCTGATGAAGTGGGTTTCAGTTATAAAAGGTATATAAATTTGGTTATTTTCAAGGAATATTTTGATCTCCTGTGTGTGTTAACTAAGCCCATTGGCACTCCAAGCAGCTATTGTTAAGAGTTGAACCACTATGTCATTTTGGTAATTAGCGTGATTAGAAGGTTTATAATAGTCCGCATTTTAATGATTAAGCTCTTCATCATGGATTTGAGTTCCTCAATACCGTTTGACTGTTGATTTTGAGATGTGACTTGTGGTTGTGAAATTGTATTTGTGTTTGAGTTTTGTGCAAGTTGTTTGTTTTGCCTTGCTTGTTCTGCATAAGAAACCTCAAGAACTTGACATTTTTGGGTTGTGGTGCGCATGTGCGTACTAAGATCGCGTTTTAGTTGTGGAAAGAGTTTTCTTGTAGTTGCTTATGTACTATGCATCCTCGATAATTAACGGGATGGTCCTCGCCACAATTTACACATTTAATCTGGCCATTTTTTAGGCATTCTTTAGTAGAGTGAGATCCTATATGACTAAATCTTTGCCATTGGGAACATTAAGGGTTTGTTTTTTGCGCGGGGGGGGGGGGGAGGGGAGGTGGTGTAACTTATGCTTGTGTTAATAGATAGTTTGATTTTGTAAATCCCTTTGTTGTTATCTTTTTTTTTAATTTTTACTATAAACATGGGGAGCAAAATTTTGGTTGGCTGTTGTTTTATGTTCCGTATATTAACCATTTCATAGACGAGTATTTTGAAATTCTGTTAGATTTCTGCTGTGTTTGTTGAATGATGAAGATTTTTCATCAACTCTGAATATTCTATCTTGCTTTGGCTTGTACGTGTAGAATTTCATGTTTTTATTTATGAGATTTTTAATAATAGTTGTATCAATTTCACTCGTATTGTTTTAGATTTTAATTTGATCATTGCCTAGTGCTTTTAGTGTGTATTTGTCTTTTGCAATTTCGTTAAATAGCTTTATTAGGGGATTAATGTTTTTCACATCAGATGCGTAAATAGGTAGTGGTTTAGAGAGTTTCGGAGTAATAACTTCTAGTGAAGTACTTGTCTGCTCATCAGTTTCTATATTTAGTAGGTCATATCTATTATTGGTTTGTACTGAGTCGTCTAGATAATATTGGCTTCTTTTTTCTTGAGTTTGGTTATCTGAAGTATCTTCAGGGCTTTTGCATCTCTTTTTGTTGTGGCTGACTAAGAGCCATTTGTTTCCTGACTCGTTACAGGCTAGAACGGCCGTAGGATGTTGTTGTTGATTTATTGGGTACATATTGGTCATCTGTGCGTAATAAGAAGTCACTGGGTAAGTTGAGATTGTAAAGGAAAAAGTTGTGATGCATTATAGGTTTGGTGTAGAAAATGCTGTTGTGACCCAGCTTGATTTGAATAAGAATAAAAATGTACTTCATTATTTGATACTTTATGTTCAATTCAATTTAAGATTTAATACGGAGTGAAAATAATAAATAACTGAATGACAATTTTCCTGCCGTATCAGAGACCTTGCGGCCTATGACAGCGATTGGTACCCGTTTACAGCCGGCACGCCAGCACTGAAGGTATTTACATGTAGATATGTGATTGAAAGCGTAGTTATTATTTACAAATTAGAAACTAGTAATAGAAATGCAAGCTTGACCTTAAACAATACGTAAAGTGTTCCGGGCACTTTTATATTGAAGCGTGGCACACCTCTGCTTGATCCGAAACGCAAGTGCGAAATTTCTATAATAATGAGGCACAAAAGAAAAACATCTAATTTTTTTTACTCAAATAAATTTCAGTTACAGAACTATTAAATACCTTATTATTTAGCTGTTATAATAATAAAATGACAATAATTTTATTGGTTATTAATTTCCGGCGTTATTAATATAATATGAACAAGTAAGTTATACTTTATGTTTCCTCAGGTTATATGTTTGTATACGAAATCTAACCCTCCAAGTAATCATTGTTTCATCTAAGAAAAGTTGTCAATTTGGTTTGTAAACAATCTAAAATATGTCAAAGCAAAAATCTAATAAAAGTCGTATTTAAAAAAACCTGTTGGTTGACTGTTGCAAAAGTTCATTTTTGTTGAAATGTAAGCGCCACCAAATTTGTTCAAATCTGTTACGGTTCATAAAGTTTCTGAAAATAGTATCTAGCATCTAAAAATAGATTACTAGGCCAGTAATCATTTAATTTATTTACTCCATTAGAATGATCATTAAAAAAAATTATTTCTGTTATAGTGGCAATTTCAACCCCTTAGAACCAATAACATACTTTTTCTGATTCTGTGAGTAATATAGATTTGTTGCTTCATACCATATATCAAAGATTCTGTTTTCAAAAAAGAGTTTCGTTGCTTGCTATACTGTCGTCGGATTGGAGGAAATAAATTGCCTCAAAGTTGGAATTTTATCTATTTGTACCCATTTCGACACCGCTGAATTTAGTGTGTCGTCATTGTCATTCTTTTGTGCTTTGTTCACTGTCACTGTAACTCGGTAAAAGATACACAATTTATTTTTGTATATTTTCAATAATAGAAGATCCACTGTTATTTTCACTGTAACTTTATCTTCTATAAAATATTTTTTCCATAAAAACTACGTCTTTCTGGTATAGATGTAAAGTGGTTGAATCTGAATGCTAATTAAATGCAAAACAGATAAATAAGTCGTTTTTTACCTGATTGTATTGTGTCAACAGTCAGTTTGGTGATGGAGGCATCATGGTTTTGAGCTGTTTTTCATGGTTCGACCTGGGTCTTCTAGGTTTTGTAGCGATAAGGATGAATGATTAATATTATTGGCAACTATGTGCTTACAACACCCCAGGAACAATTATAGGGAGCCAACAAGATAACTGACCTTCATAAAATCTAGACCTGAATCCCATCACACACTTCTGAAAGAATCGGAGCGCATATTACGCCCCAGGTCAAATCGCCTATTTTCAGAGGTTGGACTTGCTGAAGTTGTTATGAAGGAAGGCAATTCCTACGGACATATATGAAAATCTGGTTAAAGCTTTTCCCAGATAAGTGCTAAAAGTAGACTAACATCCTATTAACACATGCTACGTAAGTATTTGATTCTAGAACAGTAGATGTGCGAATATTTTAGCCATATAGTGTATATTTATTTTTTTATAAATTATAAACTCAATTTAACATTCTCTTTTATAATGTTAGATGCGCCATAAACCGATTTAGCTTTTGCACAAATAAAATCATTTATTAAAATAATAATAGTCCGCATTTTGATCAAAGGTAAAGCAATTTTGATAAGACACTTGGACGCAAATGTTAATTATTTATAAAATAAAGTTAACATTGTTATGCATCTAGTATAACTCACTATTTAAAACACACATTTAACATTTGTAAAGTTATTGAAGTAGTAAAGTATTTTTTTAGATTTTCTTAAAAATGTAAGAAATGAATGAAATTTCTCATAAATTAATTGTATGTAAAACGTTCCTAGCTTTTGACAGATTTAATTCTAAATTTTTATACCGTCTGAAAATCCAATGCTAATGCTTACTATGAGATATTTCCAAAATGGTATAATTTGACCAAATCGGCAAAGTCTAGTTGTGTTTATTAATATTTTTGGTATAAAACCGTACTTGTATATTATTCTAAGTTGGTAGATCTCAAACTTTTTTAAAGCGGGACACTTTTGCTGATAACTCCCCCATTTTTTGCCGACTAAATTCCACTGATAATAAAACAAAGACTGTATGGTCAAATGACTGAGGACAGCTGCTACTAATAGGTCAATTTTTTATGTTGCTAGCGCCATCTTTCACCTAATAGCCTAATGTCTGTTTTTGTGTTTCTAAGACCTTTCATAATACTCGGGAAACTGGAAATATCAGTTTAGCTTTATGTAAGACGCAAATGTATGCAATTGTTGACAATATAGAATATTTAATTATAAGTTACCAATTACATTAATTTGTTTAAATATAGATAAATTTTTAAAAATACTATTGGAACATGATAAATAGATTGTATAGTGATAAATATAATATATATTAAAAATAATTTTGCTGTAATTTATAATGAACCGCAGTATGAGCAACTCAAGAAAGCTAAACTTTTTCCATAAAGGATTACATCAGCAACTGTTATTAATAAATAACTGTTAGTAGTGGTTTATCGAGTTGCACTTTGCAATGTAAAAACAAATACAATACCTAAAGATCTCGTTTTTTCTGCAGCTGTTGAAATGGTACAAGGAGGAGTTGGCGAGGGAAAGAATGGGTAACATCGCAAAAGGTAATCGAACACAAATTGTTAAAAATATTAAAAAGTGTATATACTTCTCACTACAGATGGACATATCTTCAGTATCTACTTCCAGTTCATGGAATTTGTAGAATGCGGTACGAAATGTGATACTATAGATGTTCCCATTAGAATCCAATATGATCCGAACTTCTATGAAATGTAATACTCCTAACAAGTATACTATCGATTACCAGAAATGCATTATTACATACACACATGGCGTCAATGTTATGAAATAAGATTAATTTGAACTTAACGTCAAATTACCAGAAGTAATGCTGAAATCTACATGACTACATTGTTTTATACACCGACAAGCACTTGCATCAAAATCTTTACTTTCTAAAATGAATTGTATTATAAAATTTTTTATTAATGTTATAAAAGAGCTGTAGATTAGAATTTTTAGGAAAATTTGCTAAAAAATGAATTGACTATCTTATCACTTAGTAATGAGATGACTTTTCACTACAGTTTTAAATAAGGAAGAGCACTTTTAATGTACTTAGAAAATGTGTAATCGGAATATAACTACCCAGTTTCCAATTTCCTTTGAACTTCTTATGTTAACGATCCTTGCTGATATTTTCGAACACTCAGATATTTTGAACAGTAGTTTTGCAGGTCGTGGTTTTAATATAATAAGTCATAGATAAAATTGATAAATGTATAAAATAACTTTATTTATTTGTCAATTGGAAGAAGAATCATTTTGGTGAATTCCAGGATTAATGATAAATTTAGCTACATAATATGGTTTATTGTAAACCCATGTCTGCAGACATGCAAGCCACTCTGCATAATTTAAAACAACAGCTTTGTGACTATTTTTTCAAAAAATTTAAGATAGTTATGATAATTAGAGATGGTTTTTAGGTAATTGCTACTAATGTGCTTAAAGTTCAACAAAAACTAAAGAAAAACTGATTGAAGTATCAAGTCATGAAATTTGCAACTTAACTTTTTATCCAGAATATATATCAGAAAACTATGCAGTCAAATGTTTAGTTCTCTATGATTACTATTAAGACATACGCGTTGCGTATGTATTGAATATAGAGGTCAGATTTAAAAAAATCCGAAAGAAAGGTACATGCGATGCATTAGTCTTTTTTATTTTATAATTAATTTTTTAAATTTGTTTATGCCTTTGATTTTCACAAAGTGGAAGATTAATCATGTTCATGGTCATGATTTTGTGAAATGTATATTCAGTAGCTAAGTTGAAGCAGTAATTTTGTTTCATATGTATTTTTATTTAAGTTTGAAAACACAAAAATAAGAGTCGTGATAAAGTTTTTTTGTTTTATTTTGAAGATCTTTTTGCAACCTCTTAGGGAGTAGAGACTCATACTTTGCTAAATGATACTAATAAGTAATGTTTTAAAGGTTTCAGGAAATTCGTAATTTTTTCAATCAATAGACTTTATAAGTGCAAGCCCTTCATTTGAACAAAACATATTAATTCTTGTACTTCATCTTGTCGATGAAAAAATTTAAAAAATCACAAATTTTCACATATTGTTTTATAGAGGTCGACAATGTCACAATGTTCACTTTGTAGTGCGTTTTATTTGTTTATTCTTACAGCTGCAAACAGTAATAGTAAATTCAACAAATTGAAACTTAGCGTTGTATTCAAAAACATACTGAAGTTCGTTCAGAATTTATTTACTGACAAATCATTTTTCGTATTCAAAAGTGTTAAACAACACATACCAAGTAAGCAACATAGTTTTGTAAAATTCAAACTAATTTTATAATAAATGTTATTGTTTACTAACTGTGAAAATTAAATTATTTTCAGAAATGTTTATTGCAATTGGCAGAATCCTCATGAAAGTCGGCCCCTGGCCTCGCAGACTAGTGGATATGTGTACGTAGCGCGCATGTTACCTATGTATGCACTCGGTTGCCAGTGACCCGCATTATTCAGTGAGTTTGTTTTAGTTACTTTAAATATATTTCCGTTTAAACAACAAATGTCTGCTACTCAACAACAATTATTGTACACAAGCCATCCATTAATGCCCAACACTAACCCTCACATGCAACGATTATCAAATCGAACATATGTCCCATATATATCACACACAGGCCACCATGAAATCCTAATAACCAGCATTCAGCACCCGAAACGACCTAAATAAACGATGACCCCAAACGAGCTCTTATAATTGACAAGTAGTGAAAAAAAGAAAAAGACGGCTACGTTCCTCTGCTAATAAACTCGAATTGTAAAAACAAATCAACAATAACAACAAATTTAATTTACTAAATGATACTCATGAAGATAACGTTATGGAAACAGTTAAAGACGAGCCACAAGCTGTAGTTAACAGACCCCCTTTAATATACATACATGGGGTAGTAGTTACAAACCTGACAAAAGTATTAGAAACTGAACAATACAATTTAAAAACACTGTCAAAGAACGTTGTCAATATAAATACTAATAACTCTGAAACACATCGAAAACTTCTGAAACACCGTGACGACGAGAAATTTTATTTTTTATACATATCAGATTAAGAAAAAAGGGCATTCAGAGTAGGAATTAGAAACCTCCCCACAACCGTTGATATTGGGTTGATGCAAAGAAGGGCTGAAAGAGGAAGGATATGCTATACGTAATTTAATGAATATAAGACAAAACACCACTTCCTTTATTCCAGTAACAACAAAGAGATATATAAACTTAAATCTCTATTAAATATAATAATTACCATCAAACCACCAAAGAAAAAAACCACTATAATCCAGTGAACTTGATGCCAAGCATATGGATACAGCAAAGCTTACTGCAGGAAACCATTCGGGTGCGTAAAATGTGGTGGTGATCACAACATGATGACATCCACAAAGTCAAAAAGCACTTCTGCTATATGTTCATTGTGTAATGGAGTTAATGCAATAGAATATTATGATGCTTAACCTACTCAATAGACTAATGACAAAATCTTCCAATAATGGATACCCTAAAAATAACTGTATGGAACGCAAATTGACCTTTACAACGCCGTTTAGAAGTAGGCGCGTTCCTCAATTTGTTCTTGGTATCTAAAGCACATTTTATTGATTACAACTACCTCAATATCCTCAACTACAGAAGTTATTACAATTACCACTCTGACAACACGGTCCGTATTGGAACAACAATACTAATTACATTCCAAAATGGAGAACTTTAAAACAAATCATACACAAGTCACAAACGTCAAAACTAAAGACCGCGTTAAAGACACAATAGTATCAGTA
Source organism: Sinelater perroti (assembly GCA_036346155.1). Classification (NCBI taxonomy): domain Eukaryota; kingdom Metazoa; phylum Arthropoda; class Insecta; order Coleoptera; family Elateridae; genus Sinelater; species Sinelater perroti. The sequence goes on from JARFIY010000276.1 coordinate 5,868,172, forward strand.
GTATGCTACCCTCTCCGACATAAAATAACCCAGAATCTATTCGAAAACTTCAGAACGCTACAAGACAGGTCTATAGCAGGTGGTGATTTCAATTCTCAACAACTCTTATGAGGTTTCAACTTAATTAACCCAAAGGGAAGGCAACTATCATAGATAACCACTATAATGCAGTAGCCATAGGTAAACTCATCTATTAGCCAAGCAATCTGAATAAACTGTGGCATACATTAGATTTCCTTATAACGAAAAATGTCTCGCCCAACTAAATTAATGTTGCTGATCGGTACGACTTAAACTTTGATCACTTTGCTATAATATACGTTAAGTACCTGCATAATTAACAAGCCTGCAAAGCCCAGCCTACATACCAATCGTACGGATTAAGACATTTTTCGACAATATATCTGTTAGTTTGAGCAATACTCAACACTGTAAATAAAATTAAAACAGCTATAGAATAACCCACACAAATTTTACAGTAGGTTTCTTAGACAGCTACGCCTATAAAACTATAGCAAAAATGTAATTAACAAAAACACTAATCACTACTCTTTAAAAATTAGACAGATCAGCGGCAAAAGATGGATCTGGCAACAAACAAGACATCCAAGAGACAAAAATGAAGTTAAGACTATTACGACACAACTAAAGCTCTAAGCTCTTTGAACAGATTTTACTAAGCAGACTAGAACCTATTATAGAAAACTGGGATTTAATCCCTGAACATCAATTCGGTTTATAAATACCCAACATCGGAACACGTCCACAGAATAATGGATAAGATATAAAATGATTTTGAGGAAAAACAATCGTATCTAGCAGTATTCTTGGATGTGGGCCTAGCTTTTAATCAAGTCTGGCACCCTGGCCTGCTGTACAAAATAAAAATAAACTCTACTGAAACTATACGGTTTGTTTTTAAAGTCGTATCTAGAAAACAGGTACTTTCGAGTTAAAGTAAACGACAGCCGCTCACAAATCTACCCAATCGAAACAAGTGTACCGCAAGGTAGTATACTGGGACCAACATCATACCGGTTGTTTACGGCAGACTTAGCTGTGATATAATACTATCTTTGCACAGAAATCCATTTCGAGCATCAATTTATCTACAAAATGCTCTGAAAACATTAAAGAGCTGGACAAAGACTTGGTGCATCAAAATTAATAAAAACAAATCGGCATCAGTCGTTTTCACTCTCCGCAAAGTTGATCTGCTCTGTATAACATTTAACGGCACTAACGTACTATACAAAAAGGTATCAAATATCTCGGTAAACATCTCAACAACGAACTTACCTGGAGAAAACACATGTAGGCCAAACAAAAATAGATGTCCATGTGAAAAAGATGTTTTGGCTATTTGAGCGGAAATCCCAGTTCAGCCTAAGAAACAAAGTGTTGTTATATAAAACTATAATAGTGCCGATATGGACATATGAGATCTTATTTTGAGGATCTGGTAAGTTATCGAACATCGAGATCGTACAATAAATGGTATGTGAACAACCACACATTACATAAGGATCTCAAAATTTTATAGATAAAAGATCTCATCAGAGATCGCTAGAGCAAATACAAAGATCGGATTAGTGATCACCCTAGTGTTCTAGTAACAGATTTCTTAAATAATGCTAACGCGGTTAGACGCCTAAAACAGGCAAAGTTTAGTGACCTAACAAATTAATACTATATAATATATAATATATAAAACTTGTATACCTAATATAATGACAGTAGCCATCTCTTGGTATTCCTCCCTACATGTTATGTATGCTAACTCATTTGCTTGTTGCTCTAGTTGGACTAGTTGTAAAAATGTAGTAAATAAATTTAAAAAAAGAAACTTATTAGCCAGATAAATGAAAGATTCCATAGACCGTGATAAAAATCAATGTAGAAAAATAAGACAGATATTTTCCGTCCATTGATTAGATCTTGTATTGGTTTTCATTAATTTTTGTTACCTATTTTTTATTTTTAATTATAACTAGATATTTGGTTCACTTTACTTTAGTACACGTTGCTGTTTTGTGCTTTATGGTAAGAATTAAAATACGATTATTAAAGGATACATTAGTTATATTTCTCTAGCGTTCTATAAACAAAATGTAAGAGAAATAAACTTCTTTGACGGTAATATTGTGCTTCAAGGTGCTGTTATAAGATAGCTTCATTTCCAAGGGGGAAAGTTTTTGTAAAAGGGAACTTTGTAAAACCTTATGATAGGTATTTTAATTTGAAATGAGATTATGTGAAAAAGTAATGTACTGTTGTAGGTTTATAATTTGTATAATAAAGGTTATGTATTTAAATGGAGATATCTTTCCGTTGTGCTTTTGTAATTAGATTAAAATAATTTTGTCTTATATAATTATGCTAATGTTAACGTGATGGGTTTTTTGAAGTCGATATTATAATAACGAACATATTCTACTAACTCGTAGAAAAAACTTATGTTTTTATAAAGTAAACTAAACTGAACAAAAACTATAAATTATTTTATTGTATACTTCAAACAACAAAAACAACTAATCGTGCCTCTAAACATAAGCATCAAATAGCATCAAATTATACTGTACCTTTTTCATTTTTCTGTTTCCAATTACGTACGAATAAGTGGCAATTAAAGTTCAATTAGAATAAAGCAAATCCCCATTAAAATGAAGTGGTAGAACAGAAAATGTCAAAACTTTTGAAAACTGATAACGACCCAAACCCCTCTGCTGTAGCTAATTTCCGCGCCTGAAGCCCGCATTCGGCAGCTTATCTTCGTATATCAGTCTCGGAGAATCCTTGAAGCATACATATTGATTGCAAGAGCTTGATATATTTTGCCGGCGAAGTAATAAAAGTGCTTTATCTAACACGGAGAGTGACGACGGCTCTTCTTTTTGTAGGACATTGCAACATTTTAAGGGATATTAAGGTTACTGTGCATTTATGGTTACCAGAGAAAGACAAAAATCTGGGATATTTAAGTAAAGGAGATTCTGCAAATCTTATATTTAAGGTAATGCATTTTAAGCACCTTTAAGTAGCATTTTTTTGCCTAAAATATTACACCTTATAAAAATATATGTAAGATAAGTGAAAAGTAACTTGGTATTTAAATTTGTTTATTAAACTTGTGGTATTACTAAAGTTATGGTTAACGGAATCGATCCATACATAGTAATACTACTACAGTAATTAGAATTTCGTATTTTCCTCGTCGATAGTACAGGCATCGGCAGCTAGGGCAGTACATACAACGTAAACAGTGACGGTGAACCGTTAGACTATTCTGAAGCAAACTAAAATCCTGGCACACCATAAAGTGTAGAAGTCCACTGTTCTTGTGCAGAGATGATAGCGTTCAGCAAAAGGGAGAAATGCAACATTACGTTTAAAAGACAATACAAAAGGTTAAGCAAAGCTGCTAATGATCATAAACTTAGTGAACTATGCAGAAAAAACTGGCTATACACTGGTTTTTAGTTAAGTTAAAATAGTTCAAGAAACAAAAAATCAACACGTTAGATAGTTCGCGAAAGTGGCCTAACTAAATATGTGGTACTTACAGTGTTGCATAAAGAATTAAATTTTCATCCGTGGAAACCTTATTGAAGATAATCCGGAATTCTTTAAAAGTGTCCTCTGAAGTGACGAGAGCGTGTTCTACGTCGACTATTTTGTCAGTCGTTATAACTGCCATTGTTGGGCATCACGTGGTTGGGAATTCGAAATGCCGGTTAAGAATGCAAACTCAAAAGTAACTATCTAGTACAAAATGATCACAGCAAGACTGATCGACCCATATCTTGTGCAGACAATTGTATTCAGATGCTTGAAGATTACATTTGACCCATGGTATCTAGTATAACATTGGTGACGTTATTTTTATGCAAATAGTGCACCAACCCATTTTGCTTTTACTATACGCGCGTATTAAACCGGCATTTCCGAGGACGTTTACAGAAACGACGTGGACTTTATGAATTGTCCCCAAGAAGTCCAGATCTTACTCAATGTAGTTTTTACGCAGTAAAGGTTACAGAACAAAGCTTTTCACAGTATAGGTCAATATCCCATTCGACATCCTTCAGAAAACTACATTTTATCTCCGACTGTTTTAGAAAACTGGTTTAAATAATTTTGAATGCCTAGTTGCATCTTACTCCCCTGTATTTGTTAGTATAAACAGATTACATTTGTAAACAACGATTTTATTGGTAGAACAAATTACAAATTGTATATAGTAATTTTATGTATTAGGAATGCACATAAGAATAAAAACCTTAATAAGGATTTTGCTAATAATTTATTATACTTTGCCTACAAATACGAAGTGTGATTTAATAACATATTGTATATTATTTATGTGAAAATTATTAATTTGTAACTATTTATAATAAATATTTAAAATAAAAATATATTTAATTAATTTAATTATTTTACTTAAAAAAATTTTCAAAAGCTACCAAATAATTTCTGTTAGTTATAATGAAAATTTTATATCTTGCAAAAATGACACTGAAGGTACATTAAAGATAATTATCCTTTTTATTGTATATTTATTCTCTAATACGTATGTTTAAAGTTTATATCGGAGCATATTCAAGAACACTTTTGTATTAAATTGTTGAACACTAATTTAAAATAACTAAATACAGGGTGACCAAAAGTAGTTGTTCGTTTTAAAAGGGTAGTACACGGTAATGGGAGAGAAAAGTGTTGGGCGGCTTTACCCTTGAAATGCTAATTGAGTCATAATGAAACAGTGGATGTTACAATATCATTTGTTTGCTTACGACAACTTTGTTTGAAATGGTCAGTATACAATAACGACTATTTGGTGGACAATTTAATATCGGTTAACACGGAGTCGTTTCCAGTCGCATCACCATTTTCAGATAAGATAAATATTTTAAGACAACACCGAAAAACATTGGTAGGGCAAAAGAGACATTTGTTACGAGCCCAGGACGGCATGCTCGAAGACATGCAAGTGAATTACCGTTGAGTCGTTAATCACAGAACTGTTTTACAAATTCTATCCATACAAAATGCAGATTGTTCAACAGTTCAACGTGAAAGATTACGAGTTACGAGAAAATTTTGCTGTGCTAATATAACTAAGTGATTAAGGAAAAAAATGAAAATGAGTGACAAAGCTCCTCTTAATAAACATATGGAATGTTTATTTTCAGCAGGATGATGTCGCAACGTATAATGTCAACGCATCTATGGATATTCTTTAAAACATGTTCTAATTTCATGTTTTGACGAAATTCCCTGACTTGTCATCATATAATTTTTTACCCTACCCGAAGAACCCGTGTACACTCACAAACGCCTTAATTTAAATAAATTGAAAGATGTTCAATAGCTGTTGACCAAGCGATGAACAATTTTAAGCGATAAATTGAAAGGTGCATTCAAGAGGATGGTTGTCATCTAAATGACTTTATTTTTTATAACTGAGTAAATAACTCAAGTGACAAGTTTTTGATTTGTCTTTGTAAAAATAAATTCCTTTTCAGGTAAAGATCTACAAAGTACTGTTTTTACAACTCAGTTGGAGTCCTATTAGTCGCATTGTAAATAGAATTAAGAATAGTCTTAGGGTAATTGAAGAGGTTTTTATGTCTAATAAGGCAAAAAAGTTAAAGTGATAGTCGAATAAGGAAAGGTGAGTTACTAGCAAAGTTATTAAAAATTATCTTATTCAATACTAATATCCTATCATACTTATTCTAGGTCATGAAATGACATATATTTACTTTAACTAAAAATTTTATCAAATTAAAAAAGAGCTTTTTGTAATATTCATCGACATCTTTATAATTTACAGTTTTTCAGCATATGTCGGTATCTACTTTCGGTTTCCAACGAAATAGTCCCTATGTTTCCAATTGGTTGTCCACTCTGCAGTTATATATAACTACATTTAATATTTAATAGAAAAAAATTATATTTTGAAAAAGTAAAACAATACATTCAAGACATTTTTTTTAATAATGTTATAGTTAACGACGATCTAGGAATGAACTCCCACTTGCTTCATGACGAGGCAAAACTTTCTCTCACTTTTTCGGGTTAAATATAAAAAAAAACAGAAAGTACACAAAATTTATTTTGAGCTAAAAATTTTATTTTAATGTGTCTTAAAGGGGATATCAGCCAAGTGGTGATTTTATTTCGATGCTTTTTATAACATATTTTGAGTAAAACGCATGATCTTTTAACCATTTTGTAGGGATTCGACTTCAAATTTGAAATATCCCTTATAGGAGAAGCCACACGGGGGGAAATCCAATGAGCAAGCTGGTCCAATAAGCTTTAAGAAATTAGACGCCCAAGAGCCATTTCACGAACACTTGGAGCGAAGCTTTTCTTAGGTGAACTATGGTTTCATCCTTTTAGAAACAAGTTCGTTGCATTTAGAGTACATTGAGATTTGATGGAAAGAAATGTCGAATCATTTCCATATGTGGAAGTAAAAGAAAATATATTATCCTTCCTTCTCAAGAAAATAAAGACCAATGATTTCTACTTTACTCGCTGGATACCAAATAATGACATGTTCTCTGTAGATAACAAGAATATTTCGTAGATTTAATAAAAAATATTTTGTTTATTAATGGATTATAATTAGTGAAAATATGTCATACAACACAATTTCAAAAATATTTCCATGCATTTCCAATTGAGTTCCAATAAAACAACTATCTGGAGTGGATACAAATAAAGATTTTGGTGCAGTACAACTAGGCCAATGAAAACCAACAGCATGTTTATGGGCAGATAACAAAAAACTGTAAAATGGGACGTCATACTGCATCACTATTTTCGGTGTTCGTACACCTGAAATCTTGCTCTTCTTCTTTCCACTAAAACTAATACTTCGAAATTTTCCTATGCACAAAAAAATTAATTTTTGATTAAAAGTGAAGACCCAAGAAGCAAGTTGAAAACGCACCTAAAAAGAATGTTGTACGGCCACAACCAAGTCATTGTTCGGAATCAAAACATAAAAATCTCTCTGTTCATTTGTCCACGACATGTTGGCTGTTAAAAGCTCCTATTTACCTATTTTCCAACTACCCACGCCTAATAAAATTACTTTTTCCACTTTTATACCACCATTCGCTTTATAAACTTCCTTAAAAAGGGAGTTTCACTCTACCCTATAGGGCAGTAACATTTCTGACAGAAAAAATAACAGGAATGATCATACATATGATACTAATAGTTTTAAACTGCATTTTTAATTTTTATAATCTTTCAATACAGCACTGTATGCACTTCTGCATGATCAAAGCTAGTTATAGAAAAAACGTTTTCTTAGTGATCTGGGCACACTCACTATCCCATTATATTAAGACGTCCTTCAAGCTAGAAATACTTTAGTTTTTAGCCTATTCTTTACGTCATAAATATAAAGCAAATCTTTTTTAGTTGAAGACGCTCATACATAATGGTATATGATGGAAGAATGCCTAAAGATGCTTCTATCTGGTGTTGACCTCAAAACCCCTTCCAGACTGAAATTTACTTTCTGAAACTCCCAACATGTGGTATTTTAGCACCAACTTTTATTTAGATTTTATTTAGACAGTGTACTCAATCCAGTCATATAATTTAAAGTAACTCCGTTCCTAATTACATTGTTAAAATAACGTTCACTATTGCATGTTATTCAGAAATATGTCTAAGCAACATCGCCTACTACTGAAAAGTTCCGGCTTTGATTTTTCAATAAAACTCACAAATTACCCCACCAAGTTTTATGCTAATTCCATTTCATTAAATAACTAAAATACGCGAATCTGCTGTAAAGAGCCCCTATCGCAGGCACTTGTTATGCAAATATAGGACCTACTCGTTGTAATCCAACCCTAAGGGTTGAAACCCCGGTTGACATTCAATTGTTGTTGCGTTTATGGCGTGAAGCTCGGTAACTGTAAACACAAGGGCGCCAGCCTGTTAACTGCAATAATTTAACGTAATTTTGTAGACTTCATAGCTCAAAAGTACCGTCATATTCTGTAATTCACCGTCAGCTTTATGCAAATATTACAATTTAACTTGCTGTGCAGCTTTTTGCAAGACTCAAACTGTTTGGGAGCAGACTCGGCGGCTCCCTTTTTCATTTAGTGGAACACTTGACGCAGATTAATAACAAAAATACACACGACGTCATACTCCCCGTAGCCGCACACTTATTTCCAACAGTCTGCCAAAAAGCCACCGCCGTCAGTACGCGAAGGTCCTTTTTAAAAAGGTGCAAAATCAATATTAAGCGTAGCCGTAGAAGTTCATATATAGAAATCCTTATTGTACACTGGAAACGTATCCTTTAATACCGCTGGCAGCGAAAAAATATGGAGCTTAAATGTTCGTAGCTTGTAGTTCTGAAGCTGGATATTCCCGTTTTGATTGATTTTTCTCCCAAGCTCCATCTACGGCCGCCTTTGTAAACAACCAGCCGATTGGGGCAAAATCGTGTTTACTAGTTTCAAAATATTTCTGTGCATAATCCTACGCGCCGAGACAAATTTCCGAGTGGATGGAAACCTATACTGTTTGTTAAATACAACATGCGTCATAATTAAATTTCATTCACTATACTTGAATAATAACAGTGTGGCAAGTTGAACAAATATATAAAAGATCTCATTAAGCACAATTAAGAAAGGATTTGACATTTACAGAAACTTATAGGACTGTTATTAGCACAACACAACTACTTCATGATTTGCACATTCTGTGTGAGATAGTAATCATTATTCTAAAATTTTATGCAAAATAATTTTTATTGTTAAAAAATAGACTGAACTATAAAGTAATAAATCTTGACAATGGCAGCTTAAACTCGTATATTAAAAAATATATATATATACTTTACTCGTTTAAATAGTTAGTATTCTAAAGAGTCTTCCATTAATAAGTGCTATTTAAAATTTTACACTATTTTTTATTTTTTAATGTTAGAGCTGCCAAACTATACAGCTAAAAAAAATTTGATTTAAAAATGGTAAAAATTTCGTAGACAGTACGTACACCTTTCTGTCAAAATGAAGCACCTTATCGTATAGTAATTATAAAATTAATACTTTTCGATTAAGCTTCGGGTGTAAAGAATTCAAACATGCTCAACTAGTCAAATGTTCTATAAATATCACCAGTGCATCTAAAAGTGTTGCAAAAGATCGGAATTTATCGATCTAAAGACACCCAACAATTGGGCATCACACAAATCTTACAAGATCTGGAAATTAAAGCTTACAAAGTCTAGTTTATCCAAGAACTTATGTCAGCAGATCATGAACAACGTCGTATATTTGTTAATTGGGTGTTAGATATACACGAAATTGACCTCCATTAGGTCAAAAACAATTATTTTGATTGATGAAGCTTATTTCTACCGAACTGGGGGTCTAACAGTAAGAGTATCTGAAAGTCAAAGAGAAGTAGAAGAAACCTTTCTATTCCCAAGTTACAGTTTGGTGCGTTTTTTAAATGGGTGGAATCATTTGTCTATATTTTTTCGAGAATGAGGCTGCTGAGATCGTTTCAGTGAATGGTGTGCATTATCTTAAAATGCTGACAGACTTTTTTGACCATGTAACATCCACAGTAAAGTTTAAAGTTTTTATTAGAATCTCTCAAGAATTTCAATAGTAAAAATTGACACGGACCTTCACAACTGGAACAGGTTTCACAGCGGCTTTATAAAATAAAACTTTGTTTTTTTAACCAACTTACAATTTTTCTCCTATTGCAAATACATTTTATTTGTTCTAAATTAAGTTGATTCTTTTTGACTTTATTATATCTTCTCTACGTCAATTTTCTAATTGGGGCTAGGGGTATTTGTTGGTTATTTAACATTGTTTGTGAATAGGTACTTCTCTTCGTTGCGAACGTTGCATAGATTTATTTTTGTTCATTACTTTTTATTTCCTAACCCAAAGTCACATTTAGTTATGATTTTGAAAAATAGCTGATTCTCTTCTTGGGTCTTTATGCAACCCCAGAATAATCGTATAATTTGCAAAAGCTGCTATGGTTGCAGATAAAAATACTGATAGACCCGTTGTGTAAAGCTGGTACAAAACTGACCCAAATACGCTTCTTGTTATTCAATGTAAAATGGTCTACCACTTAAATAAAATTTAAGTGTGCTATTTATGCTGTGAGGTTTGGAACACGCCTAAAAACGTCTATAAGCAGTATTTCCCCACTTTAAAGTCTAAATGTATCTGACACACTACTCCATGCATTTGTTCTGTAGTCCCATGTTACTTTTGAAACCATGCTAATAATTTGGAATCACTTGTTCTTATTGTAATACTGAGATTACTCTTTTGAACATAAGTTTCTTAAATACTTTAGACATTATCTACAGCAAACTAATTGAACGATAGGAACTCACGATTCAGGATTTTTACCAGGTTTCACTGTTAATATAATTTTGGTCAATTTCTATAACTTCGAATAGTTCAGTTATTGTTCTAGTAGTCTATTTGATAATTCTTTGGAGATTTCGCTAATCATAAGATTACTTGGCGCTTTTTTTACATCGAGATTTTTGTGGATTACAGAGTTGATATCATTTATTTCAAATTTCTTTATTAGCAAAATAGTTTGCAAAAAAAAGTTTATATGACTGTATATGTCGTTTTCTTCTTCTCTTAAAGTTTTGCTAGAAAATTGTGTAAATGTTCTTACTAGACAATCTGCTACAGTTTGTATTAAATGTTAGTTTTTGTTTTATAATATTAATGCCAGATTATATTATAGCGGGGGTTTAAAATTATTTGGTTTTTTTCAGCAAACAGTGGATAGCCATGGTTGTTGTTTTAATTATGTTTATTTTCTCTTCAAAAATCGTTAATTCATTCTCAGCTTCATTAAGTTGGCTTTGTCGCATAGCCCTCTAGTCCGTTGCAATTATTTTTTTAGTTTAGAGCTTTTCATTGTTTTTAGTTTTACCTTACTGGGACAATTTCTTTAAAATCCTATTCCTTTTTCTGTATAAGCCGCCCTATAGACAAACTCATTTAACTTATTGACTGCTATATTATCTCATCTGTTGGTTTGAATGACGAAACATAATGAATATTATTTAGTATATTTTAAACAGGTAGTGTATTGGTATGAAGTGCTAGTAACTGTGTCATAGCATTTACGTTCAAGGTTGTCAAAATTACAGTTCAAAAGACGATTGTATAATTGAGTGGATAAAAATCGTCTTGCCAATTGTTAGTGGTGTTGCAAAAGCTTGCCTCAGGAAGTAAAGTTGTTTACTTTGTATTATTAGTAAATTTGATATAGAGCTCCACCAGGAATTTATTTGTTTTACAACATTGTAAAGATCTGTGCTCTTTATGCCGTATTTAGATGGTGAGTAAATGGCTAATATAATACCGATAGCTTGACAATAATTTTTAAAGTTTTCTTTTGTAGAATACTATCAGATATTGAATGTCCTATTATTCTCAGGTAACTCTTTTTCGTGTTTTGCAAATAAACAACATTGATGTTATGCCGTAGTATAAGAAATTTTAAGTTTCAACTTCTCTGAGCTAAACATAACATTCCATATAGCAATTTTTAAGCGAATTAGCCATTTTTGCGTTTATTATTATTGAGCATTAAATTCTGTCTTTCCAGTAGTTAACCTACCGGTGCTTCTAATTTCATAGCACAATCGTTGGAATGAACCGATTAAAAAATATATTTTCGTGCTGGTGGAGTAACTGTGCCTTTTACTATCGCTGCCGACTTTGCTATTTGGTTTGTTGACAAGTTATGTTTTTTTTTCTCTTTAAGATGTGGATGTAACTTTTATTAGAGTTGCTTTCCTATATCGTATTCTTTATAACTGTAGGGTTAGTACCTATGTAATTGTGGCAAACATCTTTTAAATTTTTGGTCTTTGTACAGATCGCCGTGAAATAATTACCGCAATATTTTATGCATTTAGGTTACCTACAAAAATAGGCATTTTGAGCATTAAGAAATGTTTTAGGTACTAAATATTGTAAACATATTTCTTGTCATTACTTCGTTTAATAACGATGGTATTTTGGTTTTCGCGTTATATGCATACTGTACTCTCTACATCTTATTCATTCTTAATACTTCATAGTCTTTTGCTTCTACTGCTTCTTTGAGTTTGTTCATTTCTGTAGCAGGATATAATTTTTTTAGCGCCACTTTATGCAAGTATGTAGCACTGTGATTTTTTATTTAGTATTTGTTTCATAACCATTAAGTACTTTTTTGAGTTTATTACTTGCATTTTAACTTAACCATTGTTCCAATTTATTAAAATTTTTTGTATCTGTTGTTATAACATTTAATAGATCTTTTAATTGTATTACATTTTTTATCACGTATAAAAAATATTCAACTAGGTTTTCATCTATTTGTTCGTTTTTTAAATGTCTATTTTAAACTCATTCCTAGTATTTTCTTGTATTCTATTTTTCACTACTTTGGTTCTATTTATATTGATAATTGTAGATATTTGTTTGAATACTGCTGTGCTTAGTCGGCTGGAACATTTGGAAAGTTGTATTAAAATTAGATTATTGATGGGCAGTTTAAAATATTAATACACAGCAAATTTGTTGTATAATTACCGATTAATAAACTAAATTATATTCATTATTTTTATCACCGTATAAGTGTTCTTTACAAGTTTTTTATTACTAACAAAAAAACAACATTAGTACGTACACAAGAAAAAGGGAAGCTTTTTAACAATTATTTAAAATATTACTGTCACTTACAACAAACACCTTTACTATAGCGGAGTAATTGGATTCACCGAGTATATAGTTGTATTCAAACATTACATAATCACTGTAACAGACGATATTTGTTTCAGAAAAGTTATATCTTTAAACCAACAAAAGTTCGGAACATCTCGTAAGAAAAACATTTCTTGATTTTTAAATATTTGTTTGTTTCACATCTTATAAATATGGTTAAAGTTGCTTCGCGTATGTCACACTTAGATCACATATGCATTTTGATAAACTGCTGTCACTTTTGAAATTGCAGTTTTTGGTATAACATTGCCTAGCGTCTATTTTGCAAACGCCCCTTGTAAGTGTGCCGTTTTTTCAAGAACGGCAATTTGCGTAATTTTGTGATTTAAAATTATAATTATTTTTTGCATTTATTGGGTGTTTAACGATGGTATTTTCTTCTTACGCATCCCATGTATTGATTGCTATCACGCCCGTGTGCAGAGTTTGTTTTCTGTTGCCATAACGGGCCCTGTCCTTGTATCGCTGTCGATTCTGTCCTCAATCTACATTACAGTCTTTAATAGTCGCTGTTGTTATTGTTTCTATTATCTTTTAAGATGGTTTGTTTACTTATGCAAGGTAAATATACTCTTGCAGTTAACTACACCTTATACAAAATGAATATTAACATCATATTGGTACAAGGTGCTATATATGGATTTCAATTTCAACCAGCATAAACTACATATGCGTTATGTCGGACGTGGAATTTTCTTTGGAGACGTAGTATGTGATTATTGTTTTGCGATAATCATACAATTTCTTTGAATGAAAGAGCCTACTGACAGATTGCAAGGAAGGTAATAACTTACCAATTACATATATACTTTTTCTATAAAAATATCGATTATACTTTACTTTCTTGTCATTAGCACTATAAATTCACAATCTTTTTAATAATATTGGAATTTATTTTAAATAAAAATACCATAAGTAACTAAATTGTTTACGTTATGGTAATATATATATATATATATATATATATATATATATATATATATATATATATATATATATATATATATATATATATATATATGGTAAGACCAAAAATCCTTTCTAGGAACTTAGAACTTATTTTTTTAATTATTTCTAAAAGATATAACAGAGCAATGACATACTGTAAGATTTGTACCTATTAATGGCAATCTTATTACTTTAGTATTAATCTTTGATCTGTGAAATTTAACTATTAGGCAAAGTATTTTAAATATTGTATTTTTTATTTTTTCGTTACTATATTTTCATATTTGGGTTGTTAGCCACTAACACTGTGCTTTTCCTAATACAAATATTTTTTCTTAGATTATTTAATTATAACTATATCCGTCTTGTTCTACATCATGTACAAAACTGATATATGTAACAAGTGGAAAAGCAATAAAATATATACGTTGTCGATTTTATTTATTAGCAGTTTTCTCTATGTATTTTTCCTTGAAACATCTTCAATCGATGCTAATAATAAACGCTGCCTATATGTTTTCAATTGGCCCAGAATAATTAAACCATGCACAGAGTTTTTAAACTTATAAGACAAACAAGGTCTTTCTGTAACAACATTATAATTTAACTAAAAATATACTGATATATTTTTACCAGTTACAAATGACATTTGTGCACCTTTTGACTTAATATGATTTAAATAATGCCTCTATTGTTATATCATATTTAGTTGTTATTCTTCAGTTTCTAAACTCTTTGCTTTAAATAAGTCATTAATAACTACAAAGAATAGTATTACACAACAACAAAATGTCATCTTTCAATTGAACATCGACTTTTTATCGTTCTACATATTCGAGATTTATTCAATATTTATTACGCAAATTACTAATACATACAACTAATTTAAAATTTTCGATGTATGGAAACAAATACAGCTAGTTTTTTTTTAAATAGCACTTTGGTGCATGTAATTAAAACTAGTCTTTAGAGACTAACCATTAATTTTACTCTAATAAATCTGAAACTATATACTTAACGACTAGAGTCTATCCAATGATGTCTTCTAGGTTTCTTCTAGACTATTTACACTTCACTCGCGCACTGTGCTCTGCTTTTGTACACAACACATTACACAAGATCAGCAGGTTTTTTCCTCTTTAATCTTCGGACTTGGTGTTGGTTGTCCAGCGGCTGAAGAGCCCCTGCGTTGACATGTAGGTGAAGCCTGGCTTCATGATTTCTAACAAACCTTTTAATCTCTTCCTTGACGGTTGGAATCCGGAGATCTATGTGGATATCTGAGTTGCGTACATACCAGGGAGCGTCTACTATGTTACGCAACACTTTGTTCTGAAATGTTTGTATGTTCTTTATGTTGGAAACACTAGCGCAGCCCCAAAGCTGAATACCATATAACCACACTGGTTTTAGAATCTGGTTGTAGATTAGTACTTTGTTGGAGATTGAAAGTTTTGAGTTTCTTCCTATCAACCAATAATGCTGTTTGTATTTTAAGTTTAGTTCAGTTCTTTTTTTCTTTACATGCTCCTTCCATCTAAGTTTGACGTCCAGATTCATGCCGAGGTATTTTGCAGTAGTCGAATATAGTATAATTGTTCCATTAATATCTAGCATATGTGGGTCGGTTATTTTCTTGTTAGTGTAGTTTACCTGTACAGATTTAAGCTCGTTAAGTTTGATCCTCCATTGCCTGGTCCAATCAACTATCGCATTGCTTGCTGTCTGGAGCTTACTAACTGATCTTTCCTGGTCTTGATCCACTGCGAGAAGAGCAGTGTCATCAGCAAATGTAGCAGTGACTGCTTCTTCTAACACTGGCAAGTCTCTGGTATATAGTAGGTATAGAATGGGCCCAAGCACACTGCCTTGTGGCACCCCTGCTTTGATCTCCTTTAGGTCAGAGTATAGTCCTCTTGTTTGATTCTGAATAGTCTCTCTGATATGTACGATGCTGATATATCAGCATGTTGTTTTGGTAACATTTTGTTTAATTTGTGTATTAGTCCCTCGTGACATACCTTATCGAAGGCTTGTGCCACATCTAAGAAGATTGCCGAACAGACTTGCTTTTCTTCTAACGCACGTTCAATGACGTTAGTTATTCTATGTACTTAGTCTATTGTAGAGTGCTTTTGCCTGAATCCAAATTGGTAATCTGGGATTAGGTTATTATTTTCTATTATTAGCCTCAACCTCTTGAGTAGTAGTTTCTCAAAGAGTTTTGAGACTACGGGCAGGAGGGAGATTGGTCTATATGATTTGACATCATTAGGTTGCTTTCCTGGTTTTGGTAACATAATTACTTCTGCAACTTTCAAGCATGCAGGCACATGTTTTAATCTAAAAGCTGCGTTGAATAGGTAGGTCAACATAACTATACCCGTTCTCGGCAGGGGCTTTAAAATTTCTCCAGTTATGAGGTCGTATCTTGGAGCCATCTTTGGGTTCAGGTTAGTTTTTATCTCATCTGCTACTTCTTTTGGAGTAACCGGTGTGATATTTTCAGTTCTTTGATTTTCAATATTAGCGATGTCTTGATTTACTTGCCCTGGATTAGGAGTAAATATCTCAGCCAAGTGTTCTGCAAATAACTCTGCTTTTTGCTTATTGTCTCTCGCCCATGGTCCATTATTGTTTCTAATCGGAGGAGTAGAGGTCGCAGGTCTTTTAATCTTTTTGATTGCCTTCCTCGGCGAGTAGTTAGTTTCTTCGTGTATATATATATATATATATATATATATATATATATATATATATATATATACAATATATATACAATACAGCTAGTGATTATACAAACAAAACTGCGCTATTACTACTTACAGGAATAAAGATCACAAGTTCTTAAGGGCTTCAAGTTGAAAAAAAGCATTGAACAGTTTCATATAAAATTTTGGATTTTTAGGAGTTACATATTATTCCACATCTGAGTAATTATTTGAAAATTGTTCTTAGTTTAG
The DNA here is from genome assembly GCA_036346155.1 of Sinelater perroti. Taxonomy (NCBI): domain Eukaryota; kingdom Metazoa; phylum Arthropoda; class Insecta; order Coleoptera; family Elateridae; genus Sinelater; species Sinelater perroti. Next base: position 5,884,913 of record JARFIY010000276.1, read on the forward strand.
GCTACCTATACTTAATGCCTTTTATTTTTTACAGAAATACTTTTAATAAAAAGTTAACAAAGTAACTTTTCTTGCTGAATTCTTTAATTTAGAGAAGAATGAAATACATCAGCAGTGAAAAAAATTCGTCAGCTATTAATCAAAGGTACGTACAACACGAAAATGTCAATTACCTATAATATTACATTTTTCTATAAAATATGATTTACTTTATAAAATTAGCATTAGACTATAAATTCTGCATTCACAATCTTTTAATAATATATATATATATATATATATATATATATATATATATATATATATATATATATATATATATGGTAAGACCAAAAATCCTTTCTAGGAACTTAGAACTTATTTTTTTAATTATTTCTAAAAGATATAACAGAGCAATGACATACTGTAAGATTTGTATCTATTAATGGCAATCTTATTACTTTAGTATTAATCTTTGATCTGTGAAATTTAACTAAAACGGCAAAGTATTCTAAATATTGTATTTTTTATTTATCCGTTACCATATTTTCATATTTGGGTTGTTAGCCACTAACACTGTGCTTTCCCTAATACAAATATTTTTTCTTAGATTATTTAATTATAACTATATCCGTCTTGTTCTACATCATGTACAAAACTGATATACGTAACAAGTGGAAATGCAATAAAATATATACGTTGTCGATTTTATTTATTAGCAGTTTTCTCTATGTATTTTTCCTTGAAATATCTTCAATCGATACTAATTATAAACGCTGCCTATATGTTTTCAGTTGGCCCAGAATAATTAAACCATGCACAGAGCTTTTAAACTTATAAGACAAACAAGGTCTTTCGGTAACAACATTATAATTTAACTAAAAATATACTGATATATTTTTACCAGTTACAAATGACACTTGTGCATCTTTTGACTTAATATGATTTAAATAATGCCTCTATTGTTATATCATAAAATTTAGTTGGTTGTTCTTCAGTTTCTAAACTCTTTGCTTTCAATAAGTCATTAATATCTACAAGGAATAGTATTACACAACAACAATATGTCACCTTTCAATTGAACATCGACTTTTTTATCGTTCTGTACTACACATTCGAGATTTATTCAATATTTATTACGCAAATTGCTAATACATACAACTAATTTAAAATTTTCGATGTATGGAAACAAATACAGCTAGTTTTTTTTAAATAGCACTTTGGTGCATGTAATTAAAACTAGTCTTTAGAGACTAACCATTAATTTTACTCTAATAAATCTGAAACTATATACTTAACGACTAGAGTCTACCCAATGATGTCTTCTAGGTTTCTTCTAGACTATTTACACTTCACTCGCGCACTGTGCTCTGCTTTTGTACACAACACATTACACAAGATCAGCAGGTTTTTTCCTCTTTAATCTTCGGACTTGGTGTTGGTTGTCCAGCGGCTGAAGAGCCCCTGCGTTGACATGTAGGTGAAGCCTGGCTTCATGCTTTCTAACAAACCTTTAATCTCTTCCTTGACGGTTGGAACTGGAGATCTATGTGGATATCTGAGTTGCGTACATACCAGGGAGCGTCTACTATGTTACGCAACACTTTGTTCTGAAATGTTTGTATGTTCTTTATGTTGGAAACACTAGCGCAGACCCAAAGCTGAATACCATATAACCACACTGGTTTTAGAATCTGGTTGTAGATTAGTACTTTGTTGGAGATTGAAAGTTTTGAGTTTCTTCCTATCAACCAATAATGCTGTTTGTATTTTAAGTTTAGTTCAGTTCTTTTCTTCTTTACATGCTCCTTCCATCTAAGTTTGACGTCCAGATTCATGCCGAGGTATTTTGCAGTAGTCGAATATGGTACAATTGTTCCATTAATATCTAGCATATGTGGGTCGGTTATTTTCTTGTTAGTGTAGTTTACCTGTACAGATTTAAGCTCGTTAAGTTTGATCCTCCATTGCCTGGTCCAATCAACTATCGCATTGCTTGCTGTCTGGAGCTTACTAACTGATCTTTCCTGGTCTTGATCCACTGCGAGAAGAGCAGTGTCATCAGCAAATGTAGCAGTGACTGCTTCTTCTAACACTGGCAAGTCTCTGGTATATAGTAGGTATAGAATGGGCCCAAGCACACTGCCTTGTGGCACCCATGCTTTGATCTCCTTTAGGTCAGAGTATACGTCCTCTTGTTTGATTCTGAATAGCCTCTCTGATATGTACGATGCTAATATGTCAGCTTGTTGTTTTGGTAACATTTTGTTTAATTTGTGTATTAGTCCTTCGTGCCATACCTTATCGAAGGCTTGTGCCACATCTAAGAAGATTGCCGAACAGACTTGCTAATATAAAAAGTTTGGTTGTGTTTAAAATAGTTTTTATTTTATTTTACTTTAAAATCATATAGTTCTGAAAAAAAAACTCTTTATCAACTTTCATCAACTTTACTTTTGTTTTGTTAATTGTGATATAATTTAAACTAAATCTATCGATTACTATTTAATGTCCTTCGGAAAGTTTTAACGTATTCATAGCGACCTTAGGTCATCGTCTTTATAATAAAAAAGTTAAAAAATTTGACAGATCCAAAAATTATATCTGTCCTCTTGTTTGCTATTGGAACAAAGTAAGAAATGTTTTGAGCTAAATTTTGATCTGCAACAAAGAATTGATTTCTTATGACAATCATAAATAAAATCAACAGTAGTTGCCCTACGAAAAAACTCAGACCTATTTTTAATCCAATAAAGGTCACGGTAAATGTATGGTAGTCCATCGAAGGTAGCATTCATTATTCCTTTATGCATTCTACTAAACAATTAAAGCAAAGTCCCACTGAAATTTTGTTGAGGTAACCTTCTATGATCAATAGACGCAACCCGATACGTCTTTGCCACAACGCAAAACTGTACGCGGAATAACCGACGCTACAATAATTAATGGAGCTGACCTGTAAATTTTTCTCTCCCCAGTTTATTTGTTTGACCTTTTATTAAAAAATTTTGATTTTGTTAGATAATGAGTAACCATATGTAAAACCAAGTCCATTCTAACGATGAAACTATTATGTTAGGTAACAAAGGTACCAAATTCAGATTTATTAAAATAGTATTTTGGTACACCCTGAGCACTAGCAACGGCGTCTATTTTGAGTAATAATTGTTTTTGGTTATAAACTGCAGTTATTGTTACTCTACGAAAATATAAACATTCTTTTGTAAACTCTTCGCGAAACCTATTTTGTGCTTGCTATTCGTCAGCTCATTTCTGGTGTAAAAACAATCCACAAAAGATTTACGAGAAGCTGTTGCATCCGCAAAAGATCACTGTATGGTGCAGTTTATGGCATGGTGGCATCATCGGACCATTTTTATTTTAAAATGAAATAGGAGATGCAGTTGCAATGACTGGTAAGCGGTACCAAATGATGTTAACAGATTTTTGTGGTCAAATTTAAATGAAGATTATTTAGAGAACAAGTCGGTGCCACATGTCATATTGCTAACCCCAATATTGACGTAATTTCAAGAAATGCAGAAGCCTCCAAGAAATTGTGATTTAACTTCTTTAGATTATTTTTGGTGAATATATTTTATTCTATGCAAACAAACCACAAACACTTAATGCATTAAGATCCAACATTGAACGCTGCACTCGTAACATTAGACCCGAGCTATTCCACAAAGTCATCGAATTTGCTCGTGTGCACGAAGTCGAGGACACTTAAATGATGTGCTATTCAAAATATAATGTAACTATACTTTCAAATAATATAAAAAGTTTGGTTGTGTTTAAAATAGTTTTTATTTATTTTATTTTAAAATCATATAGTTCTTAAAAAAGTTCTTTATCAACTTCCATCAACTTTACTTTTGTTTTTGTTAATTGTGATATAATTTAAACTATTCCATCTATGTACTTCTTACATTTCCTTCAACAATTAACCCAAAATGGTAAACGTAAAGAGCAATGTAATTGTTTCTAAAAAAAAGTTTATAACATTTGTGGTTTATTTTTTAGATGTGGAGCTCAATAATATATTATTTAGTGTAAAGCAGCAGATCATTTTAATGCAAAATAATCACCAAAGTAAGCCTTCTTTGTTGACAATCTAAAATTAAAATGTAAAACTATTAATCTAAAAATAAAGCACATTAAACAAAGATGATTGCTACTAATGTATTTTAAGCAAAATATCTATACCAATTATACCCTTATTAATAGACTTATTTTTTAAAATTTACTATTAAAAATTCACTGTAATACCTTTAAACCCACAATCCTTTTTAATTTCAGTTTTCTTAGAACTGTAACATGTGGAGGATCACAAAATTTGTATAAATCTTAAATAATCTTAGTAAATTTTATCTCTATCTGATGAGAACTGCAGGAGTTACAATTTTCGGTTTTACCAACGCAAACATTTTAAAAAATCAATAATTATGTGCTGAATATTGTCTAGCCAATGGAATTTGATATACAGTCCATAATGTTAAATTAGTAGATAACATTTATGATTAATGATATGGAGAAAAATATGATGCATTTTTGGGTTACCACAGTTTTTAAGGGTAAAAGCATTGGAAAGTTTATGGTATGGTGTCGTAAGTTATAAAGCTATGCTACAAGCAGTAATAAAACGTTTTATATATATTTTTTAAATTTGTACTGTTTTATTTTTCCAGTTAGTGCTAAATATACAGATACAAACTTAAATTGATGGTTTGCGTTTTTCAAGGACTGAACTAAAATTGTGTATAATACATTGAGTTACATTTAGTTATTAATATAATAATGCATATACAAAGAAGTCACATACAAAAACCATTAACACTATTAAATGTCTTATTATATTACTTGTCAAATAAACTAGTATAGTATCACTGCAAATGTCACAAACAGATAAAAAAGAGAAAAGTAAAGTATTTTGCATATTTGAATGAGATTATTAGTGTTTGCTTTATTAATACATAAAAGATTTGTTAAATTAGTACAACTGGTAAGAAATGTTACTATAAGAAAACTAAAAAGTTGACGACCAACAAGTTATCCTAATAAAAATGCCAAAGATTTATAAAAAGATCAACATTTCTTATATGTAATTTGACGCAGTTTAGTGGCACAAAAAATAAAAACAAGAAATTCCTATAAGACCTACAAAAAGAATATAATAGAAAAATGCAATAAAGCAATTTAATAGAGCGATGCACTAGGCTAAAATAGTGTATCCTCAAAATATATAAACTATAATGTACAACAAAGACTATACAAACAAAAGAAATTTGTATAGTTAAATGATAATTTAGGTGACTCAAATAATTATATATTCAATGAAACGTGTGGATAAAAAATTTTAATGTGGTAAATTTTTATTTTGTGGTCTTTTCCATTAAAAGTAGGATAGGAAGAAAAAAATTCTTAAAAATTGAATTCTGCCGTAAATATTTGTTTAACTAAAATAAAACCATTTGATGTTCTGCAACTATTAATATCGGTGGACTTTCTCAAACTGTATTTTTTTGTTTTACAAGTTTTTTGTATAATATATGAGATAAAACACTTATTTTTACTCATCAAGTTTGTTTGTTTTGTAGATTCAAAGAATTACACCACCAAAAACTAAAGCAAGTTACGATAAAAGGTTCTAAATCATAAGCAGCAATTTCAACAGAAATTTGCACTTCTTAAAGCAAGCTGGTCCAAATTTGTGATTTAGAACTTTCACGAACAAAATTTAAGCTTGCATCATAACAGACTCTTCTTAACTTCACCATAAAATTAGTTTTACCTTATGACAATCAATGCCTTCAGTATTTTCAGTTCACATATTAAATCTAGTCTGGTTTGGGCATTCAAACCAAGCGGACATGTTGCGTCATCAGTTCGTGTTCTGTATGATAAGTGAGAAAAATATAAACAATTCCCGCGATTAGAGACTTGCGATCCGGCAACGTGTGGATGGGGCCCCACGGTCATCATTAATGTGGCCTAAATAGGCTGGTTTGCAGCTTCTCTCCGCCCTTCCTGCCGCTAACGTCGCTGTTCTGAGGGGAAGAAGCGTTACAGTAGATTCTTTGCCGTCGCAGCAGAGCCGGAATAGCAGCTTTTATCCCGCTTAAAATACTAGGAACTGTTATTCAAAACTATATAAGTGAGCTAAAGAAATTAGATGTAAAGTGCTACTTATTTATTAAGCGTTGACATTGTGTTTTTGAGTGGAGTGGACTTATTACTTGCGCTATCGCTTCAGACGGAAGGTCGGCTGGATCTATTGGTTTTTTATTTTATAAAAATTATACTAAAATAACTAAACATAAAAAATTTCTTAATTTAGTCAGTTAGTTTACGGGCCTCCTGGAAGAACGCAACCTTCCAAAATTCTACCCCTAATTGTTTTACAGACTCTAATATTGACACCGTACCAAACTCAAATGTATAAGAGTCAGTTCCAACAAATACCAGTACCATCACAATAAACACTTTATTCCCAACGCTACCTCCACACCCAACACCATATTTACCCTACCATACCTACCCAACTACTAGAGAGCAACAATAACTGAAAAAGGTCTCATATAAAAGAGGTAGAAATCTAGACCAAATGTAACCCCAAAACAAACATACTAAAATGAGTGAATATTGGCTTAGCCCGTCCTCAACATCAAATCATTACTCATCACTAAACATGGAGAACGGCGACACAGAATAGGAAACAAACGCAGATAAAACAGAAAACAAAATCCCAAAACCTTTCCCAATTTTCTTAACAAGGCTTTAGATTATTACGCCATTAATACAACTTTTGAATCAAATAAATAAACAACAATACGAAATAAAAGCCCTTACTAATATTTAAGTAAAAGTTTAGCTTAAATCATCTGAGGGTCATAGAATAATCTGACTGAAAAAGAAACCGAATTTCACATCTACAAATTAAAAAAAAAGAAGCTACAAAGTAGCATTAAAAAATCTCCACAATACGAAAAAGTTTGCCATCTACGTCACATTGCGTAAAATGTGCAGGAGACCATCTCGCAGAACAATTCCACAAAAAAAAATGTTAACAGGACGGAAATAAATTTTACTCATAAAAGTAGTAATTAAAAGTTCAATCAATAACCGTAAAATACTAAACTATAATCGTGATTTCCTTCAAGCTACAAGCTACAATAAACAATACTCTCAGCAGTGTGTTTCCCTCCCAAACATGTAGTAAAGGAGGAACAATTTCAGACTATTTTAGAACACTAGGACAACGATTTATTGGGGGTGGCGATTATAATGTTTAACATATTGATTAGAATTCCAGAATCATAACGACAGAGGGACGAGAACTAAATAAAACTTTAGAAAACAACTTACAACATCTTTCAACGGGAGAGCCCCCTTACTAAACAAATTACCAGATTTGATTAATATCTGCATAACAAAAGGCATTCCTCTACATTTTGCCAATACAAAATCTTATTTTGAACTTTTGTTAGACCATTCTCCAATCTTGATCACTCTTATCACTAAAGGCCATAATGAATAAATAACTCTTAATCTAAGCAACAGACATACAAACTGGGATACCTTTAGATAGCTAGTGAATGAAACACTAACCTTGAATGTTCATCTTAAGTCTCCAGAAGATGTTGAACCTGACGATGCTATTCCGCGGGTCAGCTGAAAAGCAACGCCAAATTAACCAGATACTGTTGTACTTTCCAACTGCCCTACAATAATCAAGCAAAAAATTGAAGATAAGAGAAGACTCCGAAGAAACTGGCAAAAACTACGTACACCGGAAAGCAAATAACTAATTAACACGGCACCCATCTGTAATTTTCAGGGCAACTAAGCAAGAAGCGACAAGAATAAGGCAAGTGTAAACCCTAAGAAGAAGAGTACTTCACCCAAGCTCTAGACCTGCCGTACCAACTCAAATTGCCTGTGAAAATTTAAAGCCACTGAAGTTCACGAAGCTATTGATACCCTAAACCCTAAAAAGGCTCTCGAAAAGGACATAATAACTGGTAAAATTCTTAAACAGCTACCTGCTACTGGTATAAAATACCTAATTCATGTATTTTACGCAGTTTTACACTGGATATTTTGCATCCCAACGGAAAATTGCTCAAATGATAGTTATCCTAAAACCAGGCTTCTAATGAACCAAAATCTTATCGCCGAACAAGCCTTTTACCTAATGTGGCTAATGTTTTTGAAAAGCTTCTATTAAAACAATTAATTCTAATTATTGACGACAGTGACTTAATACCAGCTTATTAGCTAGGTTTCCGAAAGATGCACTCTACAATTGAGTAAATCCATCGTGTAGTACAAAAAATTAATCAAGCTTTGAAGACAAACAATGTTATTCTGCGGCATTCATAGACATCTCTCAAGTGTTTGACAGAGTATGGCGCACGGGACTACTATACAAATTACGAACATTCCTCCCCCTAAAGTAATTCTACCTTTTTAATCGTCGGTATTCCCGATAAATGGTGCTTTATCTCTTATACACTGCAGACGTGTCGATCTTACCAGACATCATAACGCCAACATTTGCGGATGATACTGTAGTCCTGGATAGAGATGTAACGATAGCTTCGCAGAAATTACAAACAAACTTAACTGCCATTAAAAAGTGGTTAAAAGAGATAAAGAATTAAAGCAAATGAATACAAGTCTATTCACGTAACCTTTACCACGTGCAAAGAGATCTGTCCAGGTAAATGACAATCCTTTACCTCAAGAAGAAGATGTCAAGTATCTCGAGTTATACTTCAACAGAAGATTCACGTGATCTAAGCATCTTTACAAAATGGGTACAGTTAAAACCAACAATTGGTAGCTGTGGCATCCAACTATGGGGTGCAGCCGCGAACTCTAACATTGAAATTCTAGAACGCCCTAATTTGTGACCAACGCGAATATTCGAAATGACCTACAAATATTAACAGCGAAAGAAGAAGTCAACCATTATAGTATAAAATACGGCGACCGTCTTAGAACACATCCAAACCCTTTAGTAACGGGCTTCGAGGTTCTCCCAAATGAAACTAACAAACTACAATGATATGTACCAGCAGCCGATTTGCATGCTAAAATCTTTATTTTAATAATATTGAAGGTATATATTTACTTTTACTTTGGGTTTTTTAAGGTGTAGTTTGTAAGTTTAGTTCTGTGTCCAAAAGCCACAAAAAACTTATAGATCTGCTGTTACAGGAGCATACTACTGTGTATACTCCTACATGTCCAAATAATCGGTTCAAACTATTTACTAAATGTATATGTACAGAGTATAAATAAATATATATTAAATATAAAAAAATAAATAAAGATATAAAGTTCTTCAGATATAATTTGTTAATAAAGTTACTGTTGGAACGTATGTACTGGCTTTGAGACCGTAACAATAGAAACAATAAGAGCACTAAGTTGTGTTGAAAATTATTATTATTATAAAAAAACATAGATCGACAGAATAGGAACAGTACCCCGCAGTCAATTTACCTTTAGCCGATGATAATTTTTTATTTCCGTTCTATAGAAAGTTAGAGCAAATAAATAATTTTTGAAAAGCACTGAACGGAAACAGGTACATAATTGAATGTTTTAAATTAGCAGCTTCAGTGCATCAGTAATACCAAAATAAATTTTTGTTAGACCTTATTATTATAGATCTTTTGAAAGGCGACATCTTTGAAAATAAGACTAAATAAAATTTTAAGAGTTTCAACAAATTATAAAAACGTATGCTAATATTTATTCTAAAATATGAAAGTAAAAGTATTACAATAGAAACTAAAAAAAAATAATCATGTAGTATCAAAGTCTTGGCGACAAAAGCCTTTAAACCTATGTTTGTTACGATCTCATTTGAATTTTAAATTGAAAAAATCTATTAAGACAAAATGTTAATAAAGGTACAATAAAAAGGTATCTATTGATTAATGTGGCAAAAAGCAAATAAGAATATCAAAAAGGATGAAGAACAAAATGAATTTGACTGAACAGAGAATATCATGTCATACCAAGTTAAATATTATTATATTTCCTTTAAGCTCAGATAGATAGCAGTAAACTAGCTATTGAGTTAAATATTGTTCAGTTGTTCGATTTAATAGAAATAAAAAAAAATGTATTTTTAAAACTACACTGTAGATTGTTTATACAATTATTTCAAGAGAAAAACGAATAATAAAAGTATTATTTCCGTCTAAATAAAAAACTTATTCGCACGCAGTTACCTAATTTACCACATAAATATAATCAGAGCCAACCTTATGCAAAATTTAAACTGTTTGTTTGAAACAAATGGTTAAAATTAATATTTCACTAATGAATGTCCTTTTTGGTACAAATAAACGTTTAAAGATGTACAAACTGCGCGACAATGCCGCTGAAAGTACGGGAAAATAACTAAAAACAGACGCTGAAAACAGCAATTAAAACGCTCGCACAATCCCGGCAGTCCAATTACCGGGGAAACCTTAGGAAAATTAAGCTCTAATTTCCAAACGTTAAAGCAAACTCCCCTTTGAAGAAATCGAAGGCTGTCTTCGGCTGCCAATGCGGAATTAATTCGAGTTATAATTGGGGCCGCTTGCTTAGGATTTAATCACAATTGATGTTACTATAAAAGTCGTAGGGCGGCGATTTTAACGAGGTCCGTATCTGCCGAAATGACCCGTAACGACGCAATTTCTGCGATTCTCCCGAGCCTCACCTTCTAGAATAAAGCCCGGCCACAAAGCGAAGCATTTGCCGGGTTATATCTTGGCTTACTCTCACTTTTATGGTTTGTCGCATTGTTCCCTCTTAATTATTTTTGGTAGTCGACACGTGCCAACAAGGCGCAGCCCCTGTTTCCAAAATTAATTGTCTTTATTGTTGACCCACACCTTCCGCAGCAGAAAGAGGAAATAAAGGGACTATCGCTGCTATTTAGGAACGTGACAGACGCAACTAAATGTCTCGGTTTGTTATGCAAATGTAACCTGCAGTAAAACAAACTCATCTTTCCACCTCTTCGTATTATTGTTTCTGCTTTGTAACCGGTTAATTTGCTACGGAATCTTGAGCCAGTTTTGAGCGCACTCTATGTGCTGTCGCGTCCAATTTAAAGGGAACTCGTATTATTTACAGGCCCTCTTAGCGTATTCATCTTCTAGACGAGGCTTTGCGAGCTGAAGTTAGGTATTTTCGTATAAGGTAAGTTGCGCACTGTCGAAAGATTAATGAAATACTGTTAGAAGTTTAGAAGCTTATTTAAGAGTGGCGCCGAGCGTCGATGCGTTCTAAATTAACTTACATATGGAAATTCGGAAGTTCTTCCAACTATAATGAACCGCAGCTACTTTACATAGTTGAACTAACTAGTTTAATTTTGAAAGTACATATTTTACTACTTAATACTCGGATTGCTTCCCCTCTCTCTTGACTAATATGTTTTAACTATTAGGATATTAATTAAACAATCCGCTGTTAATACGAGAACGCACACAAAACGTTGGCGGTCTTCTCTGTCCAACTAAAGTCCACCGTTAAACTGCCGCTTCGTAAAATTAGTTTTCATTATAGCGCACAACGCCAAAGGGACCACGTATTTAGCTCCCGAGTTAAAACTTTAGCGGCGATGGCTCACAAATATGCAGAAAGTTTTTATAAGCCACTAGCACTCACTCTGGCTCTAAAATTAACTGCCTAATTTGGGTTTTAATAAAAAAGCAACGTGACAGGTACTGCAGAATTTGCAGGCTCGCTAAAAACGCAATGTTTAAAGCCGGTCCGGTTCAACCCTTTTGGAATTACAGGCTACACAATATGTAGCAAATGATCAGGTAGGTGCGGGCTAACGAAATTTGATTATGGCGTGTTGCCGCGTGAAGTGCAATCGAAATAGTCAAACTTCTGCCGATGAACCGTGTGACGCAACGCAGCTTAGCACTAGTTTATTTAGCGGGCGATGTCCTGGTGTAATTACATTGGCCGCATTTTTAAGCAAATTAAAATTTACGAGCGAGCACTTTTAAAAATGTTTTGATTAGTGTGACAGCTAATGCAATGTGTTCTCGTACTCTGCTTTTATTTATTGTTTTATATGCCTTGCTTTGCTGGGCCCTCCGCCTTTTTCCTCCTGTAGTTTAATTCTCTTAAAATTATTAATAAATTGCTTTAATCGCATTTTCTAAATAAACTTTATTAATTTTTTTTTATTATAATAAGTCAGAAATATAGGGTGATCCAAATTAGACTTTAGGATGAATTTCATTGCTATCAGTATAAAGTATAGAGTTAGTAGTTTATCCAAAATGTTTTCCCATAAATGCGACTCTATTTAAGCAATTACACATTTAATGTTCTCTTTTCGCGTTGGAATAGTAGCATGTTTGTTACCATAAATCCTTTTTTCCAAAGAGCCCCAAAGAAAAACGTCTAATGGGATTAGGTCGCAAGACCGAGGTGCCCATTCGATGTCACTCCCCTTTGAGAGGACCAGAAAGTTTAGTTCGAACTAAGTAAGTGTTTCATGTACTGTGTGAAATGTGACACCATTTTGTTGAAACCAAGCTCGAATCGTACGGTTTTATAACTTACATTATTGACAGTAACGGTGCTACTAGCTTCGTCCTCAAAAAAGCACGGATCAATGAGTCCTCCAAATCATAGTGTACACCAAACAGTGCATTTTGTAGAATTATGTTGTATTTTGTAAATATCACTTAAATTTTCACTACCCCTGATGCAATATCAGTTTTTTTTCTCATAAACAAGTATCAAATGCTATGTTCTCTAAAAGCCAGTTTGCTAATGTACGACGTTTCTGGTGGTCTTTGCTGGACTTTGTCATATGTTTAGATACCAACTGTATAAATGCGTTTGCAAAGTTCAATTTAGATCACCCTATATAATAATTATTTTAAATAACATTACATTTATTTCATTTTTTTTGTATTCTTATATTTAAAAAACATTCAATTCTTCTGTTTACTTGAGTCGTCCGTTAGTTAGGACAGTCGCTAATCGACAACATCTAAAAAAAGCAAAAACCAAATTTTCAATAACACAATTTTCAAAACTCTTAAATGAAAGCACTAAGCATTAGAGAAAAACAATACCAATGTTCCCTCCCCTGGTCTTGTTAATTAACTACGCAACATGCAGTTATATTATACAGGGTGTCCAGAAAGGATAAAGGATATTTGTATCTGCGCCGCTCACGTAACGGCGCGGTTTGGACGGACGCAGTAAGGATAGGTTGTTGCACGGCTCTTTGGAGATGTAGTAGCCATAGAAGTGTACCCGAAAGACTATGGCACTTTTTGAGTACGCGCCTATTATCGCAATGGTGATTCGATAGTCACAGCTCAACGTTTATATCGTGCAGAATTTAACGTACGGAATGTACCGAAGGACAATGCCTTCAAAAAATGGATACAAATATTTGAAAATACCAGTGCGACTGCAAAGATTCTCAATCAAGCTCTGTTCGAAGCCAACAAACGATTGAAGAAGTGAGAGTTTCAGTGTGTGAAAATCCGTCTCAATCAGTTCGCAAACGCAGTCAAGAAGTTAACATTAAAAAATCGTCGTTGCACAAGATTCTGAAGCAAGATTCACAACTTACAGCCTACAAAATTCAGTTTGTTCAAAACCTGAACATTACTGACTATCTTCTCCGGCTGAATTTCGGAAATGAAATGCTTCAAGGTTTCCCAACGTTCGAAAACATTGTGTTTAGTGACGAAACAAAACTTTCACTTAAATGGGGTCACGTAAACAAACACAACTGCCGTTACTGGGTCAAGACAGATACATGAACGACCATTACATAGTCCAAAAGTTATTTTGTGGGTTGCCATGTTTGGTAAAAGCATTATTGGGCCATATTTTTTTGAAGACTGACCAGGGCGAGCACTTATGGTAAACAGTGAACGGTATTGCGACATGTTAAGAAAATTTGTGGTTCCACATTTGATATTTGATGTAAATAAATTTTTTTAATGATGTGTACCATATTACCAATATTCTGTAGTATACTTTGCGAAACGTTTTTTTAAAATTCATAAAGCTCAAATATACATTTATGCTAAAGTTTCTACGGCATTGTTCTAAAACTTAAATGCTAAAAAGAGCCTTTCGTGCTTTTAAGCTGTCTTGAAAGCTAAACTAGGATTCGCTAAGATTTTCTTCTATTATCTCATATAACCTAGAATATATTATACAATTTCAGCTAGTCTTCTGGTGCCTCTTCTAAGTCATAAATTTTGTTAAATAGCCTTACTCAGGTATTCTTTCCCGAACCTAAGCAAATTTCAGTTTTTTGTTGAAATTCGACTAGGTTCAACTGCTATTCTGTTTTTGCTAGTGTAATCGCTCTTTTTATTACTTCCAATGTTATAAATTGTCCAGTTGTAGGAGTATTTCAGATCTTAAACCCTCAAACAAATCCTGTATATACTCAATCCATTTATTTGCCTTCGCCTCTTAGTTAATTATTATCTTTTGATAAGAATGTATTAGACTAATTGTTGTTTGTACATATCGCTTCTTTAACGTTCTTATACATGTTGAAATAAAATTTGCTCTGCAGTTCTCCAATATCTTTGGATTGTTCTCCTACCAATCTTAATTTGCTTTTCAAATATTTTCTTCTTGTCATTTTGTTGAGTTAGTTACACCTTTCTTTGTTTTAATTCTTGTGCTGTCTTCGTTCTCTAATTAATTTTGTCGCACACCGACCGTTGAGTTTTTTTTAATTCCTAGTTCAATCTTCAATTACCTTACCTATAATAGATTTAATATTTGACTGTTCTACTCTGAACTTACTAATTGATTTTTTGTATGTTATTAAAATGATTTTTTATTTGTATACCTTATAATTAGCTGCGTGTATTAATGAAAATTATATCAAATTTAGGTACTTTTTTTATGAGTTTCTTTAATCAAAGATGTAATTCACTAAAAATCAGGATCTAGTTTGAAAGAGCATCTCTTTTAGGTACGTTTTAACAAATTTAAACATGTTCTTCACTATGTAATTAACTGAGTCAGTTAAAGTCTATCAGATAAATTAAAGAATGCACTTTTTGTGCGAAGTCGATTTTCTTTTCAAAATTCAACTAACCGATCTCCTCTTACCTTTTTTTATATAAGCTTTTCTTCCTTTAGCAATCTTAACATTTAAATAGCTTACTAGTATATTTATATAGCTTTTCTTAAACTCTTCCGTAAAACTGTTAACGTCACTTTAGAATTTTTTAAAGTTTTATGCTGAACACTTAGCGGTTGATAAATAGACTTGATTTATATTTATATTATGGTTTGCAATTTAGCTAAATCATAATGACTCTGTCTGATACACATGCTACAGGTCTAAGGCACTTTTCTAGTGCTTTTGTTACAATTATCTTATTATTCCAATGATAGTTAATATCTTCGTCTGAGTAATACATGCATTTTCCGGAGTTGAGTTATCTAATTTCACCGATTTATAGTTTAGTCATAGTTGTTTTATTCTTTTACTGTGTTATTAGTCTTTCTTAATATATAACAACTATTAATATTCTATGTTTTTATTCAAATACTTGTTTTAAATTTGATATTGTTGCTCTGGGGATTATTAACACATCTAACAATTTAGACTTCTTTTTCTTTATCTCATAATACTTATTTCACATCTTAGTTATTTTTAATTGGATCTTCTTCAGCTTGTTTTACTTATTAATAATGTTTGTCTCTGTAATCGACAAGTATGTTTAGAACACGGACTTTCAAATCTCATTTTCCGAGAGAAGATTTTCTAGGGCCCATTTTGCAGAGTGTGTTTTGACAGCATATAATTTTAACAGCCAAGTATTACTGTTAACGTAGTTTTGTAATTTGCTGTTTTATTCATTCATAACTACGTAATTTAATTAACACACCAACTCAGGTATTCGTGATATTTTTCTTTCCTTTCTAGGGACGGATCCATTTCTTTAGGTTTTGAGGCTATTTCAAACAGACAGATTTTTCCATAAAGATAAGTACAGCGTTTACATCATTATTCTTTTGACATTTGCACCTATTGAAAAAATAGCTGTAATTTTTCTCACTGTTTTACTTTGCTGATGCTACAACCTATAAGTTAATTACAAAGTCTTTTTAAGTGATTTTCTGATAAGAGACGGGTGAACAATGGAATGGAATGTGCATATATAAAACTATGACATTCTACTTATCTAAAAAAAGCATAAAAAAATAATTTTTAATTAAAAATAAGAAAAAACAAAATAAACACAGATTTCCAAAAATGAAGGTAACAGAATAACAAAAAATTGGCAAAATAGAAAAGTAATATTAGTACATTAAAAATGGCATTAACAGTTGTAAAATTATTAGAAGAAGCATTAGAAGTAAATTAAAATAAGAATTATTTAGCTTTGGGAACCACGTAGATTCTGTAATAAAGACTTTTTTAAAGATAATTAGTTGACAAATCGAGACTACAAATTTTTAGAAACACACGGTTTTAAATTTAGCTGAATGAAGGGTTATATGAAAACCGGGAAGTAGACAAAATTAAAGAATAACGCACCAAAGCTTACTAAAACAAGACCGGTGTTATAACCACTAATATTTGATGCACATGATAAACACGCATTAAAATATTTGTACGAAAAAATAGTAAATTGCCATTAACTATTTATTTTAGCGCAAAATAGAAAAATATTGCATACATGTTAGAAAAACTAAAAGAATTGCTGCAGCAAAAGCTTTACAATAAAGAAAAAAATACAATTACATTAAAAGAGGGCGTTGTTACTGCTTTCTTTGCGCCCTTCAAAAGCTTTATAAACGTTTCCAACAGTGCGTTTTGTAAGATATCGATTGTTTTGAAAGTCAATAAAATTAGTTTGTTCGTATCTTCGGCTGTGTTCGTTTTTGATACTATTCCCCAACATTTTTAGACGTATCTTATATTGTTGAGAGGAAATACTCGGTAAAAAAGTAAGAAAAAAGTAACATATATAATACGTCAAGGAAAAGATAACAAGTTCTTTGAGAAACATAAGCAAACTAACATTTTTCTAGTAATATTAATTGCTGTATTTTTTTACAAATAATTACTAAAATGGAAATTTTCACAATTGCCTTTAATTTTGATCTATTGCTATTATTTATGCTGTTTATGTATGTTACTTTTTAGTCATTGCTTGTGAGGTATTATTAAAGTATTTTCTCCCTCTTTTCTGGAATCCGTGGAGCTGACTGCAGGCCACATTGCAAGACTCTAATAAACTTCTATTTGCTTGGGGCAGTTCTGTTTTATTTGACATTTGACTTGGTAATATTTGACTTCTTGCTAGCTAGATCCCGTGAGGGATAACTAGTCCCCTATCGGGCGCCTCCCCAGATGGCGGATAGGGGAATGCTCACCAGATATGGCGGGTACCGGGGAAATAAAATACCCGAGGCGGACCAAAACTAGTAGGTATTGGGAAGCAGCAAGTACCACAACTAGACTAAGGCGGAGGAGATGGACTCTGGAACGGCTTACCCCCAGATAGTCATAGGCGACGGCCACATAATGGCCCTACCGGTTATGATACTGCGATGAGGAAGGCAACGGAAAACCACCTCATTACTTATTTCCTAGTACAATCATCATGGTTGAGAACATACAAACCACGGCCCTCAGTCCCCGGCAGACCTTCAATGGTCAGAGGGTGCGAAGAATCCCAGGTCAGCTATGAAAATTGCAACATGGAATGTGCGAAGTATATTTGGAGCAGGAAGACTGCAAAATGTAACCAAAGAGATGAATCGACTACAGCTGGACATTCTCGGAATTAGTGAAGTACGGTGTCCAGGATCTGGTAAAATAAAAACAGATAATGGAGTAATGTACTACTCAGGCAGTAATGAAGCAAAACACCAACATAGAGTCGGAATAATAGTCACCAAAGAAACTAACAAAAGCGTCACTAGTTTCACACCACTATCTGAAAGAGCAATGTTAATACAACTATGTGCCACAGTAGGTAAAATAAATATAATCCAAGTCTATGCACCTACCAATGAGAAAAACGCGGATGAAGTAGAAGAATTCTATGAACAAATAGACACCATTCTATCCCTAACCAAAAAGAGCGATGTGACATTAATAATAGGAGACTTTAATACCAAAATTGGAAAAGGAAGAAGTGGAGAACATGTAGGAGAGTTCGGTCTTGGAATGCAAAATGAAAGGGGTGATAGACTGATCCAATTTTGCCAAGAAAGAGAATTTATAGTAGCCAACACATTCTTTAAACTGCCAGATAGAAGATTATGGACTTGGAAATCACCACAAGACACACCACAGAATATTTGCCGAAATCAAATTGACTATGTTTTAATTAGAAAACGATACAGAAATAGTATAAAGTCGGCAAAAACATATCCAGAGACAGATATAGATAACAGATATTGGATAACAACGACAACATAGCCTCAAGATGGCATACCATAAAAGATGCGATAATGAAACCAGCGAAAGAAATACTCACCGAAAGAAAACCAACAAAGAAAAAAAGGTGGATGACAGACGAAATCTTAGAGCTGATGGAAGAGAGAAGAAAAAGTAAGATAAAAGAGGACGGCAAATACAGTGAAATCCACAAATTGATAAGGAAAAAAAATGAAAACGGAAAAAGAAAATTGGATGAAACAAGAATGTGAAGAAATAGAAAAGGCACAACAGAAACACGATATGTTTAACGTACACAGAAAGATCAAAGACGTCACAGGTACATACAAGAAGAGACAATCAAACATTTTAAAAGACAAACAAGGAATAATTATACTAGATGTAAAACAAAAAATAGAAAGATGGAAAAAATATATTGAAGAACTATTCGCCGATGACAGAAAGGAAGACTATAAACTATTGAAGGAGAACATGGCCCCAAAATAACAAAAGAAGAAGTCATTAAAGTATTTGAAACATCAAAATGCGGTAAAGCAACTGGACCAGACGAAGTTCCAATTGAACTAATTAAACTAATAGACGACGACCAAGTAAATATTCTTGTAGATTTATACAACACCATATACTCAACTGGTATAATACCGAAAGAATGGCTGAATTCAACGTTTATTACAATACCAAAGAAAAACAATGCAAAGGAATGTTGTGAACATAGAACGATAAGCTTAATGAGCCTAAAGCCTTTCTAAAGATCATACACGCAAGAATATATAAAAAACTAGAAGTAGATATTGGTGAGACACAGTTTGGCTTTAGAAATGGTTTTGGAACAAGAGAAGCATTGTTCACACTAAACATACTAATACAGAGATGCAGAGATATTAATAAAGAAGTATACGCATGCTTCATAGACTATGAAAAAGCGTTCGATAAAGTGAAACACGATAAACTAATGAAACTCCTAAAACAAAAGAACATAGACGTAGAAGACATGCTGATAATTGCAAACTTATATTGGCAACAAAAAACAACAGTAAAAGTAGAAAATCAGCTAACAGAAGAAATAAAAATACAGAGAGGAGTTCGGCAAGGTTGCATTCTTTCGCCCATGCTGTTCAACCTATACTCAGAAGCAATATTTCAAGAAGCACTAATGGAAGAAAACGGTGGTAAAGTAGTAAACGGAAAGGTAATTAACAACATACGTTATGCTGATGATGCTGTACTTTTAGCAGATAATATTCCAGATTTACAGAGACTTATTGAACGGACAAATGACATCAGCAGAAAATATGGTCTCCGAATGAATTTAAATAAAACTAAATACATGGCAATCACAAAAACACCAGTGAACATTCCTGACATTAGAATAGATAATGTGAGTATAGAAAGAGTAAACAAATATAAATACCTGGGAACATGGGTGAATGATAATTGGGAATACACAAATGAAATAAGGACACGTATTGAAATGGCTAGAGCCACATTTGTAAAAATGAAACAAATTCTGACCAACAGGGATTTAAGCTTGGAAATACGGATGAGGACAGCCAGATGCTATGTTTTCAGTGTTCTCTTATATGGAATGGAGGCATGGACCCTAAATAAAGAAATTAGCAAAAAAATAGGAGCATTCGAACTCTGAATATACCGGCGAATATTGAAAATATCATGGATGGATAGAGTCACAAACGAGGAGGTGCTACGACGAATGAACAAGAACAAAGAACTCCTGTATACAATAAAGAAAAGAAAGCTGGAATATTTAGGCCACGTAATGAGAGGGAACAAATACCAAATTCTACAACTGGTAATACAAGGAAAGATACATGGAAAACGAGACGTGGGAAGAAGAAGAATATCCTGGCTTAAAAACTTACGCCAGTGGTACGACTGCACGTGAAGAGAATTGTTTAGAGCAGCAATGTCCAAAGTTAGAATAGCAATGATGATTGCCAACATCCGATAGGGTACGGCACCTAAAGAAGAAGAAAGCTAGCTAGATAGATTAGAAGTTATAAAAGGGAGCGAATAATATCTAGTGCAGATGAAAAATAGAGGACATGATTTTTTCCGAGACACAGTATTTGCGAATAGCAACTTTACGAAGGTTTTGAACGTGAGCTTTTGATTAGAGATAACCGCAAAGAAAGAAATCACAGATAGATAAATATGGAAGCGTGGAATAAAAGGACATTACCGAAACGTGAGATTACGTGTTGGGAAAACTTTTACCGAATAACTGGCATCGAAGCTCTTGTAGTGTAGACTTACAGGCGATATACTATAGTCGTCAACTTCCGCCTACACAATTACTATTCATTTCAAAAATATGTGTTTTATCGGTTTTTAGATAGTAGTTGAGTGAACTACTTGATGTTGTTACCTCTATCTGTATTTAAAATAAAGCGTAGTGTAATAAAAGACAATAATTTTGTATTAGATAATAGTATTTGCTTCTAAGTTAAAATTAAGTTAAATGGAATAATATAATTTAAAAGTTTTTAGCTTTTTACGTTTAATATATTGCTTATTCATTATTTTTGAGTAGATAATAATTATGGTGATAAAATAAAAGTTACTTTTGAATATCAGTAAAACATACTAAGCAAAAACTAAACATTATATTTTTGCAGAGACATTAAATCAATATTTACTTAATTTGTTTACTAGAAAATATTTTTAAGAAATTAATTTAAAGCGGAACTGGATAATTTCTAATAAATCAAATTTGGAAACCTCTCTCTTATTTATGTGTGAATAGGTTGTAGATTTTAATATTTGCCCCTAAACATAACACTTTCTCATGTAGAATGGTATAAATGACTTTAGGATGTCCTTCCTGAATAAAACACAAAATATTAAAACAATCCGGGTTTCATAGTTATCAGTGTGAAGTACAGACATCACTACGTGTACAACATGGTATCAGCCAAATGCCTCCATGATTCCGTTGACACATGACCATTCCTCCATCCAAGTTCTGATAAGTGCGACTTTATTTAAGTAATTACGAGTCGGATGGTCTTTTTTAGCTCTGGAATCGTAGCAGGTTTGTCTTGTATAAACCCTTTCTTTCAAATAACTTTAAATAACGTGAGTGTTTCTCAATCAATATTTAAGTTCAAATCGTTGGTTTTATTGAGAAAAAGTTATTTAGCATCTCTTGTACGCCGTTGACAGTAATAGCGCTGTCAACTTTTTTCCTCAGAAGTACGGACCAATAGTTTCTCCAGATCACAATACATCTTTTGCGATGCATTGGTTCTTTGTGAATATCATGTAGGTTTTCACTATCCCAGATGTGACAATGAAGACGATTAACAAAGTCATTTACAGAAAAATGAGCAGTATTGTCATCTAAAAAACCGTTAAATGAATAACAATTTGTAAATTAATAAAAATATAACGATATTTTTAGTTTTATTTTTTATGGAAATATTAAAATTTTTGCAGTTATTTAATTGTTGATAACAATGACAAAGTTAAAAACAAATATTCAAAGTCTAATAAAAATAAAATAAGTATGTAATATAATGTGCCTATTCATAAGCGAGCATTTTGCTTAACATTATACAGAAAAACTTAAATATGGTAAAGATATGCTTAAGCATACGTTTAAACACGGAACAGAAGGATGATAAATGTTATATAATAGCCATGTCTATTGCACATTTATTGTTTCATTTTTTTATGTAATTGAAGAAATTGTTTCAATAGAAAAGAAAATAACTCTATGGCAAATACTTATAAATATATTGAAATTGCTATAAGTAAATTACTTGTTAGATTAATAGTTATATATATATTAATTAAGAAAAATATTTGAAATCGTGCATAAACGCAGGCCTTAAGTGTACGAACCAATGATGCAATTAAAGCAGAACGCTATACACAAGCCATAAATTCATTTCTGTGTAAATCAATCTTGATTCCAATAGCCACCAATCTAATAACAAATTTAGAATCTAATCATGAAGCTATCACACAGTGACCGTGTAATTACAACCTGATAACGCGTAGTGCTACAGTTGTTAGATAATATAAGTAATCGAATAAATTATACGGCTCATTCACCCCCTGTTATTGTATGCGTTTTATTGTAGTTACTTTATGCTATAATTGTTTTATGCTAATTATGGTATTGTACAAATGTTGGAGAATTAAAATGATTTTGTTAGTTTATTACGATTTTCTAAATAGTTTAAACAACAAAATTGCCTTATTTTTAGGTTCTTTAAAATAAACATCATAATGCTGAATTACTTAAATTTATATTATAATAAAATATTGAAATTGGTGTTAAGTAAATGCATATGGAGAATTATTATTATAAACTTAGCAATGTTTAGTATTCTATTTTAAATTAAAATTTTTAATAGTGCGGTACTTGTGAAAAAAGATTATTAATGTCACCGTTTAGTGATAATATGGTATTAGAACTATACAGAGGGTGTCCCATAAAAATGCTCCAAAGTGTCATGTGCAGGTTCTTTGAAATATTTTGCGCAAATAAGTTCCAATAAACAAGGGTCGATTTTTCAACCGTTTTTGAGATATCGATGAAGCCAGTTAGGGATTTTTGGGGGTGGTTGGTCGTTTCTTTTGGTGTTATATAAAGTCACTTGTCTAGTAAAAGCAAGTCTAATTTAAAGAAAACATTTATTGGAAGATCACGGGAAGTTTCTGATGGGATTTGTAAATCGATGGGAAACATCAACTGACGAGAGGATCTACGACGTCGTATCACTTATAACGTATTCGCTATTTTAGTTATTTTTGAGTTCATAAAAGTGTTATTACCATCTTGTAATAAATAAAAAAACATTAGGATACTGAAGATATTTAATTGTTGAATTTTCAGGAGGTAATGATGCGACCGGATTAATAATTAGAAACAAGAAGTTTAAAAATTGTGAAAGTGCAATACTACCAGTTGAGATAGGAAATAAGAGATAGCTGTAAAAACAAGAAATGACGATAAAATAAAACAAGCAAGTAAATTAATTTAAATATTTAAATGCTATTTATAGAAAAGATATGTAAATTGTTTAAAAGTTTAAGATTTACTGTGTGAGTGAAACTATAAAAAATGATCATGCCTAGAAAGAGTTTACAAACAAGTTCTGTAAGCAGAGCTACATTTTTTAAAAAATTGAAGAGAATGTATTTGATTAGGCGTATTCAGTCAACTCTATTTGAAATGCGTACTGTAATTTTTATAAGTAAGTAGGTTGTTAAAAGTGATATAAACTTTATTAGATGGTCTCGTATTAGTGAATTTTTTAAATGTGGCCCAACAATTATTAAAGAATTTTATTTATGGTCTATTCTGCCTTATAAAAAATTATCAGGAACCATTACATTCTAAGCTTTAACTACACTACTGTTTATCTAAATATCAGGATCGAGAATAAGTGCAAATTATGGCTACAACTTTGAATGTTTATTTAATCCTACAACCAAAATAACTAATTAAATCTACAAATACCTAACAACCTTCTTGGCATCTAAACAAGATCAGGGGGCGAAACGGTAATATATACAAAAGTTGAAACTCATAAACACCTTGGAAACTCAAACTTAGACCAACCAATCAACTATGAAGGTCTCAGCACTCTATATATTATCGTTCATGAGATATGTCACTTAAAAATTAAAAAAGCAGGAAAACCCCCATTAGGGGTGTTTCATTCCTATTCTACTTTTTAATGAGGAGTTCAAAAAAGGTGGTCAGAAGTTTCGACCTAATTGTACAATTGATCACTATATTCAATTATATATATTATCTCTAATAAACCATAAAACTTTACTTACATTTCTTGACGATTGTGAATACCGCTTTACCCGCAAATAATGTCGGACAGTGTTAAATCAGGTGATCGGGTTGAACATGTTTTGTTAAAGAAAGTGTAATGTGTTCCTTACATATATGGAAAATTCTTAAGTGATTTAAAAAGTTGCATCTCTATTAATGATTATAGGTAATCTGGAATTACGGTTTTCAAGCTGTTCCGCTCCGTTTCTCCATATCTAGGGAATTTTATATTTTAAAAACAAGAACGGTGTAATACCGTAAAGGAAACTTTCTACAGCGGTGCGAAATCATAACGGTCACTTCCGGTTACCGTTAACTGATTTGGCTAAAAATCATTACCATAAAAGGTACTGGCCTAAGATGTGTGTATGCCAAGTTTGAAGTGAATCCGTTGGATAGATCGTAAGTTATCTTGTTTCCAGACACACAGACAGACAGACAGGATGATAATCTCATTAACTTTCTATAAGCTCCGCTGTAGAAAGTTAATAAGGTGATTCTGTGTCATTTTCTTATCTACAAGAGTTAGTAATAGCTACAAGTCCTATTACGGGTAATCAAAATCAAAGAGAGAAAATGGATTGTCGGTATCACATATAGTCCACCACTGATGCGCTAGGACACATTGTGATCCACAATGACAAACCTTCAAAGATGATGATCTTCCTATTTGGGAGTCTTTGACTGAGATTCTTTGGAAATAGAAAATATACTAGGATATTTAAATAAAATTAATATTTTTATTGAGAAGATGCATGACTATATACATCTTGTGATCGTAACTTTGGTGATCTTATTTACTACTTTGTCCATTGGAGCAAGACCTGATTCAGGCGCAATTTTTGAATGAATTTTTCTTCATATTGCTTTAAATCGTTTTAGATTTTGACCTTTGGCATAATACTTTTTACACAAAGCTACACTTAGTGTGGTATCGGAATTTTTTATAAATTTATGCCATTAGTTTGTAGCCAATTTGTTACTAATGATAACGCAGTGCCGTGTTCATCCACAGCAATACATTTTTAATTTTGTAGTATTTATTAATAAACGGAAACACTATTCTAATAAAGCACTCTTTTAAATAAACTTTAAGGATTGTAATCAAAGCATTTTTAAATGTGTTTTTACCGTTCTGTTTAATGATATGCCAAATTGGGCGATTCTTAGAAAAATCAGCTGTAGATTTAATTTTGTTCGAAATTAGAGCTTCAATCTCCTGATGTACGGTGATAAAACCTTGTCCAGGTACATCAAAATTTAAGAGCATAGATTTCATAGTCCATGACTAGAATCAATTCTGAATTTGGTTGCCACACACGCTTATTCGTGATTGACAAATACCACGCAGACTGCCTAAACTAGAGAACTGAACTTGTTACATGCCTAGTTTGTTAATTTACATTACTGATATTTCTAATCAACGTATTTCTTAGGCACCTTTTACACTTATAATAACTACTTTCTAGATGCTCATTTGTAAGTAACGATTAAAAATTTCTCACTCAGACATGTACACACAGTTCTTATACTTAATTATTTCTTATTATTTCTATTATCTACCTTTATGGATAGAGTATTTTATCATAATGCTATATCTAATATAATAAACACAATTAGCATATTTACTGTTTGGTTTTATGAAAAGTGTTTTCCAAACTCATTTTATGCAAATCTTTTTATATCTTAATTATATATAGCAAAATATATCATTACAGAATTATGATAACTAAGAAAATAGCTTCAAGGCGTCAAGTGTTATTTTTATAAATTAATTTTATGTATATGAAATTCGATTACACCAAACAAATTTTTATTAGTGATGAAAAGAGATACAAATAGCCGCAGCTTTAATGGTATGGGTTATTTCGTTGTTCTGATACAATAATTCAAATATAGCTTACTTTTTATTATTACTTATTTCATAGCAATCTCGCAGTTCTTAAAGTTCTAACAGGATTTTATATTTATTGTCATCGATGTGTAAAATCGCTAATTGTACACAAAACCAATATAGTCTTGAATATCGAGGTTTGAGGTTTTCCATTTTGTATTTCCACAATTTTGAATTCAATGTGCTGCTTGTTGTCTAATTCTCGTAAAAATACTTCTGCAAATTATTTTTAAACATGCTAAATGATCAATTATAATTTAGAGTTCTCGCTTAACTTTCGAACAGCAAGGACGTGTCAACGTTCGCTCCGCGACTCGGAAGTGTGAGTGCGGCTTATCAACGCCAGCGTTTATTTACATCAACATAAACCACAATATTTATTTCTGGTAACAAAATTAATTTATATAATTAGCAGCAACATTTTCAATTGCTACCTGTCACCCCCTAGGGGGGGTGAATTAATCGTATTATCATGTCACATCTCAAAAGAAATTCTGATCACTTATCGCCACCGATGACTGATTTACAAAAAAAAAATATCAGTGGAAACCGGAATCACTACTTGAGAGAAACAAGTTTTATTTGCCTAAACATCTCGAACCATCATCCTCAGAGGAACCAGAGACCACTGAACAACCCAAAATAAAAATACCGCCTATCTTTCTTCAAGGCCCACTTAACCATAAAGAAGTTATAAACGATATTAAAACCATTGTTAAGGGAGAGTTTACGACTAACCTCAGCTCATCTTCACTGAAAGTCACTCTAACAAGCGAAACTGATTATAGAAACTTGGCCAAACATTATCTGACAAACAAAATTGAATTCCACACATATCAAAACCCCAATAGCAGACCACTATCGGTAGTTATAAAGAACGTCCCTCTCTCTTTAACCGAAGAAGAAATACAACAGGAACTTGCCGTCTACGACCTCCCTATAACGCGAATTACAAGGCTTTTAAATAAGGACAAAAAGCCCATGCCCGTCTGTGCAATACTTCTCACGGCAAATGAAAAAGCAAATGAAATTTATAAGATCAAAAATATATTCCACGCATTAGTTACCGTTGAACCACGTAAAACTAATCGCAAAACTCCTCAATGTCACCGATGTCAACGCATCGGACATACAAAAAATTATTGTAGACTTGAACCAAGATGCGTGAGGTGCCAAGGAAATCACTTGTACACCAACTGCGATAAACCTCGAACTGATGCCGCAGTATGTACTAACTGCGGAGAAAACCACCCCGCTAACTTTAGGGGATGCCAGTACTTCCTCCAATCAAGGAACCAGCAAGGCAAACGACCTCAGAACGAGACTCCTGGAGCAATAAGACCGAATAGCAAACCCGGCCCTGCCAACAATCTGAAAAATTTCCCTCTCCTCAAAAACAGTGTAAACAACACCTTCCAACCAAACGTATCCTGGTTCCCAAAAACAAATTCTACATCACCCGAAACCCAACCCTTCCTCAACACCATCTTGTCATCCCTGTTGCAACTCATTCAACCTATCTTAGAACAAATCAAACAATACATAATATCAAATTTCCTTCCTTCCCTTTTCAATGGATCACAAAAATAAGACTATAATTCAATTAAAACTCCTAAACTGGAACGCGGATGGCATCAAAAGACAATTAACTCTATTTAAATCTTTTCTTGAGAGACATTCTGTGGATTTAGCGTGCGTCTCTGAAACGCACTTAGCCAACACAGATCAACTCAAAATTGCCGGCTATCAGATCTACCGCGCAGATAGAAAGCCAGGTTTGCATCAGGAGGAGTAGCCATTATCATAAAACGCAACATAATTCATCATGAATGTCAAACAATTAACACGATAAACCTCGAAACAGTTGGGTGAAAATCAAACTAACTAACGATACTACTATAACCATAATATGTGCTTACAAACAACCCAACAAACAACTTCTTGAAATCGACATCTCTACCATATTTAATCCAAGCGAACCCATCCTTCTGATAGGAGACATGAATTCAAAAACACGATATGGGGATGCAAGAGACAAACCCTGCTGGAAACAAACTTTACGACCTAGCATCAACGTACGCTTTCCAAATAGAAGCTCCAGCCGAACCTACACACTACCCGTACAGAGACGATCACAGACCAGATATACTTGACATAGTTGTCCACAAAAACTTCAGCAAACAAATCTTCCAACAAGTATGCACTGAACTAGATTCAGACCACCTAAATTATAATCTCGTTTTTACTGACACCAGCAAAACAAATCCAAGAACCGAAACTCATAAATGGACTACTAGATTGGAACGCTTTTCAAGATATCCTTGACCAACGACTTAAGTATCCTAATAACCTTCAAACCCCAAATCAAATAGATCAAACTATCTCACACGTAACAAAACTATCACTGACAGTGTCAACAAGGCCACTACCACCACGTACAAACGAAGAGTACACATTGATCATTATTCACCCAAACACATAGTGGATCTAATTAAGCAAAAAGCACACTGCGGAGGGAATGGCAGAGAACTAGAAACCCCGTAACCAAAAATATGGTAAATAACTTGTCACATCGAATAAAGAAGGAGCTAGATGCCCACCGAATAGAGACTTACGAAAACATATTAGTAATCTTGAACCAAGAGATCCCGGACTATGGAAGACGACCAAACGTATCCTACGTCAGCCACAAGTGATGCCTCCAATTTCTTCAGGTGCGCAAACATTTAACACCGATGAAGAAAATGTGAAGCCTTCGCAGATCATTTAGAAAAACCTTCACATCTGAAAATCACGCAGATCCAACATTTAGAAATATAGCCATCAACTATGTAGAAACTCACCAGCCAATCATAGAACCAAACTTCAAATCAACTTCACCTAGAGAACTCGCATCAATAATTAAAAGTCTTCCAATAAATAAATCGCCAGGATATGACAAAATACCTAATGTCATACTTAAAAAGCTTCTAAAAAAAGCATTGGCATACCTAGCAACCACATTTAATGCGTGCTTAAGGATTGGTTATTTTCCGAATGCATGGAAACATGCAATTATTCTACTGTTTCCCAAACCAAACAAAGTCAAGAAAGATATTACTAGCTATCGACCTATTAGTCTTCTAACTACAATCTCGAAGCTTTTCGAAAAGGTCATATATCGCCGGCTTAATGAAGAGGTAATAAAACTGAGTATTGTTCCCACCTTTCAATTTGGATTCAAAAAAGGCCACTCCACCTGCCATCAACTACAGCGCATGATCGAAACAATCGAACGAGGATTTGAAAGCAAACAATACGTTACTGCCTTGTTTTTAGACATAGCTCAAGCATTCGATCGAGTGTGGACCGATGGCTTAAAATATAAAATAGTACGTCTTCAACTACCTTGAGTACATAAAATCCATATTGTTCTCGTTCCTAGAAAATCGTACATATGCAATCAAGATACAGGCAAGCTTATCAACTACTAGAGCTATACATGCAGGGGTTCCACAAGGAGTATTCTAGGTCCCATTTTATTCAACATCTACATGCATGACTTTCCTGTTCCCAATGCAAACCTAGCAATGTTCGCAGATGACACGGTCGTGTTAACTAGAAATCAAAACTTAGAGCAAGCAATAGCCGACTTACAAACTGCCGCCAATACACTAAGCAGATGGTTCATGAAATGGAATCTATCAATTAATCATTCCAAGTGTACTACGAAAATATTCACACTTAGAATTATCAAAAATCCAACGTTAATTACAATCAATGGACATACTATACAATGGAATGCCAAAGACGAGCCCGTGAAATATCTGGGTATCCATCTCGATACTCGGCTCACATGGAAATACCATATATTAAAAAGCTGAACGAAGGCCACACGCGTTTAATCCAGCTCTACCCAATCATAAATAAAAGTCCACTATGAAAATCGAATGCATGACGCTCTTGTATAAATCTCTAATACGTCCATTGATTCTGTACGGATGTGTGATATGGGCTAACACTTCCAAAACCAATCTCAACCGAATCCAGACGTTACAAAATAAAATTCTTCGAACAACAGTCAACGCCCGTGGTTCATTACAAATCAACAACTTCATCACGAATTAAACACGCCCACAATTCAAGAACATATTGCAAAACTGACTAAAACCTTCCATGACAACCTTACCAACTGCAATGGTGCCACCTTCTATGAACTAGGCCAAAGAAGTATTCATAGACGATTAAAACGAAAGTTACCCCAAGACATATACTTGAGTGATAGTGGTGATGACTAAGTGCGGACTAATCTCCAAATAACTATTTGATCAAAATACGTAAGTGATAGTTTTGATGTCTAAGTGCAATTAATTCTCAATTAACTATGTGATCAAATGGTAAATCCAAATGACTATTAACACAGCTATTTCAAGTGGTTATTAGGTACCATTCTATTATTTCCCTTCGTTAAGTATTAATTGTCAAACATACCTTGTATGACAATGTATATTGTTGAGGAGGCAAAAGTTCTATTAAAAAAAAAATTATAATTTACTTCATTAAAACAAACTAAACTTATAATCAGCACTGATATACTCTGCATATAGAAATGTTTTCAAGTAAGTGATGTTTAGATACATACAGAAGTATGTTTAACTTTTCATAAAAATTTTCATTGCATCTTTCAGTATAGAAATATAAGTATTAAGTTCATCAATTTTTTTACATGTAACTTGGATATAACTTGTTTTGCAAAACCAATTTTATTGTGAAAAAAAATTAACTTTTCTAAATAGTTTCAGACAAAAGATGCAAAATTTTATTTTCAAACCTTAAAAGCCATTTTAAGGCTCATCACTTAGATATCATTATTTCTTTGTATACAGTAAAGTGGTACTAAAATTAAATTCTATTTTATTAATTAAAATTTTAATAATAAAAAACAGTGTAGATTGGCGAAAATTTCGTAAGCCACTAATGCCTCTTGATGTCTCATGCAATGAGTAAAATAAGTCCAATAATCACATTTTTACCCTTAATGTCTAGATGTTCTTGTTGTTACCACTATAATGTCGTTATATATTTTAAGATAATTATTCTAATGTAACCCTATTCTTCGAAAAAAAATACTTTTGAAAGAATTATGCCATCCGCTGCATTTTCTTTAGTATAATTTAAATAAAACACTATAACATTAATGTTGATAGACAACAAAAGAAAGAGAAATGCAAAAAAGAATTTCCAAAGTTTTCTAAAACGAGAATGAACAAGGTAAAAAAATTAAAATAAGACCCCAAAAAGTGTTTATTTATGATCAAGAATAGAAATGGAGTTACAAATGAGAAAAAAGTAAAAGGCAAAATTGGCAAAATGAGACTGTATATAAGAAAGAATAATGAAAATTGAAATTGGAGAAAACAGTAGGTTACATTTAGTAATTTTGTATGGACTAAATAACAATAATAGAGCTGAAAATGAAAACTTCTTCTAGAGAAAAGTATAAAAATACTTCAAAGGTGCAAAGGGACTACCAATATTGTAAAAAATACATATAAATAACGAAGAATAACAATGGAAACAAAATTATTTGTTTTTGTGTACAAGGTAACTGATTACTAATGAATTCATTCTTTCAGCACAAAAATGTGCATAAATACATCTTAGGCGTTCCAAGTAGATATCAAAAATCCATAATAGATAAAAATAAGAGGATGTTAGAGACATAGGAAGATCGGAAATAAATAAAGACTACTACTTCTTAAAAATGAGGGCAACAATAGATTGCCAAGAGGCGTGCAATGGCAATAATAAAACAGAATTGCAATAAAAACTTTTGGACTAATGGAAAAGATGAGTAATAAGTAGCAAGAAAGTATAAAAGATGACAAACAAAACAAGAAATAACATATACAGTAATGTACAAGAAGTATAGGTTATCTTCAAAAATATATTAATTAGTGCAGCAAAAAATACGCGATACAATAATAGGAAGCAGATAGTTTGCTGCAACAATAACGTCAGGACAGCAGTTAATTTGAAGAAATAAAAATGGAAAATGTAACTACTACAAAAGAGTCTGGGACAAGATTAGGAGAAAAGTGGAAACGGATTTCCATGCAAATTGAAAAATTGTTCTTTAAAACATTAAAAACCCACAATCAGAGAAAAAATTAAGCACATTAAGAATGAATAGGGAGCAGTACTATTTAAGAAGGTATAATAAAAAGATGGAGAAAATCTGCAGAACAGAGAAAATAATGGAAACAAGAGGGAAACAATTTACAATATAGAATAAATCCAAAAACAAAAACCCATACAATCAGAAAAATTAAAGCATGCCATAACGAGCTTAAAAAACAGGACCGTTGAGTGTGATAGTATTACAGGAGAAATGATAAGAAAGCTGTGCCGGAAAAGAAGTATAGATGTTAACAATATGTATTTTGCCAAAACAACCAATATGACAAGAGAGACTATCTAGGATTAATTTGCTTAGTATAACGTATCCGACAGAACCTTAGAAATAAAACTAAACCAGAAACTAAAACATACAAGTAAATACAAAAAGTCCCGCTCTCGCCAATTCGATCACTGGCATTTTTACGGCCCAGCTCGTCTCAGGCTGCAATAAATGAGTACCTGGAGGTCAAACTCTGGGGTAATAATAGGCGGTCGGTACGTAGCGCTAGCCACGTTACTACCGTTGTGTACCGTAGGCTCTAGATTGTAGCAGATCTACATATCCTGTTACGACCCCAAAGGGCCTTTAAGGCCTGTTACGGGGAACTATTATTATAAATACAAAAAGTAGAAGCATATAGAAGAAAATTAAGAAACACAAATGATGAAATATATCTAGCTTTACTTCTAGAAAAGGTATCTGACATAATATCAAAATCAAGAAAAAAGTATGGTTAATAGAAAAATAAACATAAAACTAATAAAAACAATAATGTATGTACTAAACTAATAGGAATACGTAAAAACAGACAATACGCGGTCAAGTGAGTTCTTGGCAAAGTCGAGGACGTCTATCAAGCAAACTTTGTTTAACCTGATACTGGACGATTTAATAAAGGATACGAGAAAAAGTACATATACATTAAATATGAGATAAAAATAAGTAAATTCGTGTTTGTTGACGATTTTGTTATATTTGTTAAAAATAAATGATCATCGAATAAAAACATAGAAAAGTAAAAAAAATCAATTACAAGGGAAGTAAATTAACAAATTAGGAGAAAATAAAAACCGTGCTTAGGGGGAAATCCGATACAAAAAGTAATATCAAACTAAACAGAAACGTAAAAAATGTCGACACCTTCAAATATTTGATAGTATAACTTAATAGAGAAAATCATAAAATATAAATCAACGACAAAATAAAAATGCATGGAAAGTACATAACAGTTTTAGAAAAATTAAAAACAAATATATACAGACGCGTGTTGTATTATTCTACAGGGAAATTTAGGCGTTAACAAAGCGACTAAAAAGCACTGTCAGAGAACAGCCACAGGTGCAACCCGTTATAAAACGAATTTAAAACAGCAAATTGAGATTGTATGGACCTCTTCAGTGAATGAACAAGTTCAGGCCAGTTAAAAGTGTTTGGAAGGTTAAAAGTCAAAGCAACGAAATAGGAAAAGACCAAAGACAACATGAAACCCATATATAGAGAAGATAGTAGAAGATAAAAAGCTAACGGCAATCAAGTATTAACCATGTCGAAAAGAGAGGAGTGGGGATGTAAAATGTTTAGAAGAAATGAAATATATATGTAAAAAAAATTACGAACATAATTGACATGTATCTCCTCACACCTAAGGATAAGGTTACCTTCTAATTATGTATGTATACAGAATTGTCAACCAACTATCGAGACAGAAAGAAAGAAATTTTGTGAAGACACCACTACAAACAGTAATACCTGAACTCGTAATTGCAAATTGATTTTTTAAATAAGTTGTTCTCAATAATTGTTACTAATTTTTGAAAAAATTGCCTAAAATAGTATTAGCATTGTTTATATTATTCACTTTATATGTTATTAATACCACAAGTTTTCTGTTAATGATATTTGTGTTTTAAGAGCTGCAGGGAAGAGGCTTAAACATATTTTATTGACCAGGACTTGAGCTTTAAAGATTATATTGGTTTTCTGCTCAAGTTAATAGTTTTCCAAAAAACTGCATAGGTTTATTGAAATATTATGGAAGTTTGTTTTCAATTTTGCAGATATCCACGAGCATGTAATGTACCTTTACAAAGCGTTAACCAAGGATTCAATGAGCAAAGAAGCAACGAAAACAAGGTTTTTGCGCCCAAAACAATCTTTGTGTGAATAATACCTTCTTTAATTATAATACGAAAAAAAATGTACATAAACAAGCGATCAAATATTCTACTCTGACATAAACTATATAAATTTTAGCAGAAACTTCTTATCAACTAAGATTTTAGATGAGAAAATACTACAGGCCATTACAGATAGCGACCATTTATATTTTACAACAACGAACAAATCTTAAACAAATAGAAAAGTTCAACGCAAAGTCGCTAGAGAGTGAGAATACTAAACAAATGTGAATCAATTGATTAAAATTCAACATAAAAATAGTACAATAATTGATGAAGATAGTGCAGAGCAGCAGAAACAGGAACAGAAGTGAAAATTAACATGGTGAAAGTAGAAGAAAAATTATGGGTAAGAGAAGTTTAGAACACAAGTCCTGAAGAAAAACAAAACACCAAAGTTTACTAATGATATGAAACAGAAGAAGAATTGAGCTTTTATAAAATACAAAATAACTGGAAAATGAAAAGAACGTTAATTATACGTACATAGTAAAACTAAGAATAAGGCAACTAAAAGAAGAATACTGGAAGACTTTAATAAAGGACAAGGAGATGTACTTATTCGGATCGCAGAAAAAATATGATGTAAACTGAAGCGGTACTGCGAAAATAAATGCTATAGACTCAAAACAATAGATATAATACTTCAGAAATTTGTGTAATTAAGAATGGTCGAAAATAGTATAATACCAAATTAGAAAATAAAGATAAATCTGTTGCTCCGTCTATCAAAAAAACTAAAAATCACTGAAAAACAGGTACTGAATCAGAATTGAATATAGAATTCTTAAAATAGGGAGGGCGAGAATTAAATGAACAGCTGCAAAAGTTGTTTGACATAATTATTGGAAAAGAAAAAATGGCAACAGAATAAAAAGTAAACACACTATTCCAATATATTAAAAGAAGGAAAACAATAATCTGGAAAATTATTAAGAGATAATGCTTTCAAATACAACCGAGAAGTTACTGACTAAACTAACATTGAACAAATGTAGTTACATAAACATGTAAGCAAAGAACAGTAGGGTGTCTATCCTAATTGGTCCAACAACGACGCTATATTTACGTAAGGTGGTTAAAAATTACTGGCTTCAACACATGCGCCTTCATTATTTTGTGGCTATAGGAAATGCATTCGAATTATTAATTTTACAATAAGAGAACTTTTCTATAGTATTAATAAAAATTTTAAAAAATATAATCTTGTTATGGATAGAATTACTACTAAAGAAAATTATCCAGGTACATATGATAATGTTCAAAGGACTGACTTGATGTATGCTTAAAATAGGATGAATAATAATAGAATAGGCCATAAACTTCTATTTGGAGTGAATATAACGAAGTGAACAACAATATCTAAAAAGTGGGCGAATTTCTGGTTATTTAAGAGATATAACCAGAAATAATTTCAATCTTGACAGTAAAATAAAAGCAATATGACTATAATTAGTCCAATTATGATTTATGGAGTGGAATAGTGTGCGAACACTAACCAAATCATGCAAATGTCGCATACTAGTGAAATGAATATGTTATGAACGGTAGTGAAGAAAACGAGTAAGAGAAGGGGTGTAAATCACAGGTATAGTCCGATTATTATTAAGAAGAAACAATTAACGAAAGAAACATGTAAACAAAAAAATGACGACACAAAATATAAGAGCAGAAGAATGGATTTTAACATTAGATAAAACGTCTTATACATTCAGCCCAAAACTAAATTTATATCTTATATTTATTTATTAATACATACGTAATCTATTTTAAAGATATCGAGTTGATGCGAATAAAAACAGTTGGCGCGATCACAATGTAATGTGATAGCTGATGAGAACAAATGAGAACAATTTCACTGACAGAGTCAGTTTGGATTTAGTCATAGCTGAGTGAGCACATGTAGCAAATAACAGCTAATCTGCATCAAATTTTGTACAAAATTAGTAGTACAAATAAAGGTGTGATGCAAATAATTTATAGATAATTAAAAATCTGTTAAAATTAGTTACGTTTTAAAAGTCTAGCACCGAGCAAAACACCGAAAATGTTTAATCTGTACAGACTGCAATCATCAAGTATTGGCAAGTGCTAGTAATGCAGTTACTGTTTTAAAGTAGAACGAACATTTGTCTGTGGTTGCTAATATCTTGAGTCAGACCATTATCAATAGAAAAAAATTTCTCGAAAAGATTATAAGGGATCAGACAGAAATATGTGAGATCTCAAGTTATTTACTTTCAAGTAGACTTAGACTGCCTATAACGTTTCTTGTATCTCGTTCCATTTTCATTAAATGCATATACACTTATTTATTAAAATTGTACTTTAGGAATAAACCACGTATTCTGAATCTATTTTTTAGCCAATAACAATATTAAAATTACTCGCATGTACTCTTACTCCAATAATTATTTTATTGTTAAGGGCTAATCCAAATTTTATTATTACAATAATAAATTAATTATACTAAAAATAGTGTAATCATAAATGCTAACCACGTTCAGCCCAAATAGACAATGTGCATTTCAACAAAGATTTGAGCTTTTTATATGTTTAATGTAAGAGCGCAAAGCACATCTTTGTCTCTTGTTTAATTTTAGTTACAAAACTGGACTCTCATCCTGAGTGCTTATTACAGTTTTGATGAGACTGTTTACATGTCCCTGCGTTGCAGAATTTGCGTAGCAATTTTGTGGATGCGACAAAATTAAGCTCTATGACAATTATTTACAAAATTAATCTCCATACAAAGTAGGGAGGGCGGCACGCAGTGAGACAGGATTTAAATTACCGAATAGTGCATACGTCCAACTCGCTTGTCATATATCAAATCTGTAACTTAATCAATGAAAGATATGCTCTGATATATTTTTGTTAGATACGAATTTTCGTTTTTTCTACATATTTAGAAACCGAGTAGCATTAGATGCAAATTAATATTGAAATGGCTGCGTTTTTATAGCGAACTTTTGGAACGGTGCTACTTAGCTTCTACATGAATAAATTGTGAATTTTTTATTAATATAAGAACTTTACAACCTGTCACTTGCTGACTTTAAGTATATATTAGAACAATGTACATACAAAACATAATGGAAAAAGTTCAACAACAAATTTCTTATGTTTAACAAATTGGTTTGGTCTGTAGGTAACTTAATTTAAACTAACTTATCACTAACACGCACGAGCGTAATTACATGAAACGGTGTGGTAGATTAAAAGGCGTAAACCTCTTAAATATTGACTTGTCTTCGTCGCTTTCTAGTAGGTACTCTATAAGCAAATTAGGATGGGCAATAACCCGATTGTGGCAGCGTATTTTTGATTCTCCTCATTCAGTACATACCATGAGGCATTTACTATTAATATCAAGATGTCAATATGTCAAGATGTCAAAGTTTAAAATACTGGTTGTTCTTCACAGTTGTATTCCGTAAGTTCAGACTGATTTGGTGATAGCTGTATATTGTAATGACTTACTTTTGAAAGATAGCTGAGATTTACGTCCTAGTTTCCAGTATATCCTGCGGCACATTTTTCGCAATTGTTTTCGTTTGAACCAGATGTGCTTTTTCGAAGTTAACCTTCTATCAAGGTAGACACCCACATATCTGACACTTTATTTTTATGGGATTTGTTGGTTATTCATTATGACAAGGGCACAAGTAACCTTACGAGTTATTTTAATATTTAGTATTTGCAGAGTATTCAAGTGAAGTTAAAGATTTCGAGAAGTTGTTTGCAAATCAGGGTGAGAAGCTAACACAGCTGCTCGTCGGCAAATGTTGCGGTCGTTGTGGTTTCGATGATAGAAAGATCTGCAGTAAATCGGCCCCAGCACACTACCTTGGGGGACACTGGAACTGATGGAAAGCAGAGTAGTTTTATATTCTCCAAATTTGACTAAAAAGTATATTTAAGTAGAATGCAGTCCTGAGGAATTTTGTTTTTAATTTTATAAAGTAACCTTAATTCTAGGACTTTGTCAAAAGCGTGTGGTACATCTAAAAATACACCCGAGCAGTATCTCTTTGTTTCAAAATCTTTATAGATTTGTTCGATGGTTACATGTTGGTTGCGAAACCCAAACTGATAATCAGGAATTAAATTGTTCTCTACAAGTATTGGTATAATTCAACAATGCAACAGTTTTTCAAATACCCTGGATAGTAGAAAAAGCAAGTTAATGGATCTATAAAATACAACTTCCTCCTAGGTTTAAGAATCAAAATAATCGAGGCGACTTTCCATTGCGGAGGGATAAAGCCTTAGTATTGCATTACAAAGGCAATTTATAAACCTAAAGCCTTTGTTAAGGAGTTCTTTCAAAACTATGCCTCTGATTAAATTATGTCCAGGTGCTTTACATGGATTCAAGTTACTAAGAATTTCAGTTTTAATCTCAGTTACAGTAAATTGTTTCATAACCTATGGACATCTGAAAGAGGTTTTAGAAATTGTTGCATCTTTATCTTTTGTAGATGAATAACGTTTGATAGCACAACAATTTGCAGTTTTAGTCTGCTTGGTCTGGATATTCATCTTATCACTAGTTTCTTTATTGGTGCCTGTTTTCCACTAATTTTCAATCAAAATCTTGAGGTGATTGTTGATAATTAAACTATTTAGGAAGTGTTATTTGATCTTATGATATTGTTTATAGAAAATTGTGAATATAAATTATTAGTTGTAGACTGCTGTTACGTATACCAATAATTTGGTAGGGCATACTGCAGGTAATAATTTTAAACTATTTGCATAGAACATAATTGTTGATTGGGATTTTTTGTTGCGGCAGGTGCATAATAGTAGGCCATACTAACCATATAGATAAACAGGATCAAATAAAATTAAAATTCAAAGATCCAAAGGTAACTCTTTATCTTGCAGTTCATCACTAGGGCCATTTAAAAAAAACGTTACGCTTTGAGACTAAGTCGATAACTCCAGATAACACTTGATATTTAATTTATATGTCTACTTATATAATTTAGGATAGTAGTTCTTACTACTTGATACAGGATAAAAATTATTATTCCAGATTTGCTGCATCGGCGAGGAACCGCAGCAACGCTTCTTCTCAAAACAGCGATTGTGGCAGCAGCAGAAACGGTGGTAGGGAGCTGCAGGTCAGACCATATCAATGACGGGCACGGAGACTAATCGAGGAGCTGACGAGCCTCAAGTCTTTTAACACTCGTCACACAGGACGCAAACTGTTAAAACGACACGTCCGCTCTGTTTGAATACACAAACCAAGTGGATATTGTGAAATTTCCCAAGAAAGTAAATGTAGTACACGATGAAGCTCAAGAGACTAAATACATTTAGATAACCTCACTGTAAACCATGCCTATTTTTTGTAATGTTCCATTTTTAAATAAACATTTGATTATATTAAATAAATTTCTAATAAGAAACAGTTATAGCGAAACAGACTATAATTTTACATATTAAGACTTAATCTGGCTGTATTTTATTATTTCTACGTTTATTTACGATTATTTAAAACTAAACCACTAAAGTCAAAAAAACAATTTTACCATAATAATGACAAATATTACAGATAGAAAATTTTTAAAACTCATAAAGGTAAAACTAAAATAAAACAAAATAAAACAAAAAGATAAGTAAATGTAAGTTATAAAAACAAAATTGTGCTAAATAAAAAACTGAAAATAATAGAATAAAGAGCGCGATTAAGTTAAATTTCTAGGAACTGATAATTCCGCCGATAAAATTTGTATGAAAAATATAGGAATTAGTTATAGCAAACAGTTTAAGGGAGATAGTTTTATTCCAGTTACAATCTAAAAAAAAAACTTTTAGTAGTGTTAATTTGAATTAATAATAGTTAAAAATTGGAGTCATAACATATATTTCTTACTTTAGTATGTATTTAACACCCTTCACTTGGGTTATGTTTATTTTGACATAGAATATTGCCATAGGTCAAGTATTTGCTCTTCAAATACTTAACCGGGTGTTTGAGAAACCTTTAATTCAAAGGCTTTACTTTGTTCTAATGTAGTCCGGACCGGGTCTTATGTTCTTTGGAGAAGATACATTGAATCTAGTAGGGGTTTTTTAACAATCTACGGGAAATAGACTCGGATAGGGGTGTTCTCAATCCCGACATGGCGCCTCTCAATGGCTGATAGGGAACGTCCTGCAGATAGACAGGACAGGTGCGAATAAGACTTCCCAAATAAGCAGCCGTTGAGAACGATAAAGATATGACCCCTAGACTCTGTTAGCCCTTAGACGACCAGGGGGTGCTAGAATACCTGGGTTAAACATAAAAAAGTAGCAACCTGAAATATACGTAGTTTTTTTGACGGTAGAGTTATACGTATAATAGCCAACATATATTGGGGTCAGACAGCGGTTGTTAGTGTGGATAGTCAGCTATCATAAGACATACTTACACTGACAGGAGTAAAACAGGGGTGTGTTCTGTCGCCCCTATTGTTCAATTTATACTCTAAAAAATATTTCTTGATGTTATCTAAAGAAGAGCAGAAAGGATCATAATTAACGGAATTATAATAAACAATCTGAGATACGCTGATGAGATTGTCCTGCTAACCACAAGCATGCAAGATCTACAAACACTCTTATCAGCGGTGACAAACCATAGTGAACAAATGGGGCTAAAACTCAACGCCAAAAAAAGTAAATGGTTAGTAAACAACATAATAACATACATAATAATGTACTAGTGGGAGAGGAGTTGATAGAGAGAGTAACATCGTATAAATATTTTCGCTGCTATGTCATCGAAAATTGGGATTTAACACAGGGAATTAGATATAGGATAAAGCAATCAAGACAAGCCTTTCAAAAAATAAAGAAAATTTTGACCTGTAGAGCCTTGTCCATTTCCTTACGTATTCAATTATTAAGATGTGATGTCTTCAGCATCCTCTTGTATGGTGCTTATGGAGGCAATGTGCAAAATAGCGGAAGCTTTTGGAAATATGGACCTATCGCAGGATTTTGAAGATTTTATAGATGGACAGGGTCACAAATGACGAAGTACTATGACGCGTAAACAAGGAACATGAAATTCTTAATATCATCAAAAGAAGAAAACTTACATATGCGGGCCATATTATGAAGAACAATAAATACAAACTACTTCATATTATTATTTAAGAAAAATTGAAGGTAAACGTGACTCAGAAAGACCCAAAATATAGTGACTCAAAAATTTACGTCAGTAGTATGGACTCAACATCAGGGCACTACTTAGAACAACAGTTAATAGTTCGCTAGGCAGTGCGGAGCGGCAAAAGAAGATTGTATTGTAGTTTACTCGTCCGCCACATCAATTAAAAATAACCGTTGCGGTAGGAAATCCACCAAATGTGAAGTGCATGCGATAATACGAGCTGTGGTTTATCGCAAAGAACCAAACATGATGAATGAAGGGGTCATACGTCAATAATCGTGATCGCCCATCTGTAGTCAGCAATGAACTTGTGTGGAAAATTAACAAAAAGGTGTATTTTGTGTATGAAACAGTGGGATCAAATTGGCGATGACAATGCGCTTCAAGATGTTACAGGGTGGCTTCATTCATAGGGCGCGTTTTTTTTTTTTGTAGAAGGAAATCCAAGTGTGTTTTATGTTTTTCTAGTAAATATATTATGGTTAGAAATTTATTTATATTGATTTTAAACCGTTTTTACACAAAGTTTCACGATACACAGATAGCTCTATAAGTTTATCTATGTTTGTATGTGAGATGCTGCCTAAAACTCAGTGTCATCAATGAATGTGCTAGTAATCCATTACTCACATTATATTATATAATTCTTTTTATTTAATCTAATAACACCCATCGTATATATGAATATTGGTATGATAAAAATAATTACATTTTATACATTAACCCAGATTTCCACATTCAATTTGAAGTTTTATGCTAAAAAATGGTGCAACTCAATACCTGTAACCTTAGGGGTCTCTTTCAAATTAAACGTCCTGATTAACCTACGTAAATTGTTGTAAAATTTCTATAATCTCTTGCTTTTTGGTTTTAAGGTATAATGGATACGTTTTGAGACTAGACGGCTTTGAGTGGTACATCATGTGATATTTCTTATGTATTCATTCAACACGCTCTAACTCAGCTTAGGCATTCTATCTTACTCTTAGTTATACTTACATATTGATATTTATATTGACTTTCTAAAAAATTCCTTGTTTATAGGATTATTCCCTTTTTAGGGGTTTTATTGTGGTTGAGATAAAAGCAAGTGGACATTTTTTAATAATTTGATGATAAATCGTTTGTGATTAAGTAATTGATAGCATTAGTTTTACAGGGTGAGCAAGATATGTATATATACTGACTATTCACTATTTTTTAACTAAAATAAGAAATATACATTTGTTTAAAATTTAA
Source organism: Sinelater perroti (assembly GCA_036346155.1). Classification (NCBI taxonomy): domain Eukaryota; kingdom Metazoa; phylum Arthropoda; class Insecta; order Coleoptera; family Elateridae; genus Sinelater; species Sinelater perroti. The sequence goes on from JARFIY010000276.1 coordinate 5,927,814, forward strand.
AATTATGTCTTGATTGCACAGATATGTGCTCTTCGAAACATATTTCCGATTACCTTGAATAGATTTCCGTATGTTCCTTTTTTAAGGTTCCCTATTGTGTTTGGTTTATTAGCATAAATCTTATTTTTAAAATACTTATACAGAAAAAGTGCGGTGTATTTAAATCTGACGATTTAAAAAACTAAACCACGTCACCAAAATAAAAGATTAAACGTCCTAAAAACGTTATTCTTAGTATTCCCATCGTTTCTCTCATTATGTCACATTCCGCAACATCTTGCTGAAACAATATGCCAGTCAAATTAATAATACTTATTATGAATGACTAAAGGGCAGGTAAGGGGTAACGCCAACATCTGGTCATCCAAATCTCAACTTTACCTGCACGTGGTAGCCTCGGTCAGATAACAAAAGAGGCTCTGGCGACCCAGCATCAGGGGGTATAACCTGATACAAATTGTTCCGAGGTAATGGGACCCTCGTCGTTAGGCCAATTGTCCACACGAGGTGATATTAAAAACGAAACGAATGCAACAACTATACCACGTTGGAAACATCGGGCGTCGGGCGCAGTTAGTACTTAGAAGGGTAACCGCTTGGGAATACCGTGTGTCGTTGCGCTCTCCACCGCCGTGAGGCATAATTGGGTAGTAGAAAAAGGAGAAGAAGATTGAATGACTGAAAATATTTTTATCAGCATTATCTTCAAATAACAATGTCTAATTACACACACAAAAAAAAGAATTCCATAACATTATGTAGCCCAACGTAAATGTAACGATAACTCGGGGACAAAATATATGCAAATGGGTTAAAATAAGTCTCATCACTGACTAGTAGCTTTACAAAAGAAATGTTTAGTTTTGGCACTAATTTTCAGTGTTGCATTAAAGTGCTTGTGACTTTCTAAATGGTCTTTAAAATTAAATTTTCTGTTAACTGTATTTTGTACGGCATAAGTGCAAGATATTCTAGAAATGTCAGTTTTTGATGATCAAAGCCTGGAAAAGATGTGTAAATCCTCCTGGATATCTCCAAATTTCAAAATATTTTTAGCATAGCCAGATCTTTAATTTTTTTAATTTGTTGGTAAGCTGTGTTAAAACTAAGTACATTATTATTATCAAATTAGTTTTTGCAACAGTAATGTATAAATTAATGCGACATAACGTTTCATTAACATACGCAGACTATGATTAATTTTCCATGTGTTCTCTACATAAACTCTAAACGATAACTTACAACAATGCATATATTCAGGATGGTGAAAAACCCAAATAAATTAGCAATATTTTGCCCACCATATATATTACTTAAATCAGTAGTATATTAGCTCACCCGTGGATAAACGGTTCTAATTCATTATTATCAAAATGGTTTTGTGCAACTCGAGTTTTCTGACCGTGGTTAAGCTATTTTATATGACCAAATTGGATATTTTGCTATGTAGCATGAACTGCGAACGTGTTTCTTAATTTTGGAAAAAATCCTAACCGATTCTCAGCAAAGTAATTCCAAAGTTTGTACTCTAAAGTGTTTTTGACTGAATTCAAAATTAAAAATAAAATACTTTTCTAGCTTTTTGATGTTTAAAAATGGTTAAAGTAATACATTAGATTTTATAAAATATATTTGTATTTTTTGTTGCATATATATACTAAAAGTTCCATAATTCATGAATTTATAAAATCAGGATTAAGTAGAATCAAACTCAGAAGCAGAATCATATTCTTACCTGCACATTTGAAAATTTAACGCATAATAGAACAAATAAATTGAACAAATGTTTGGACAAACAGGCGCAAAATAAAAACAAAGGGCAATTGTGATTTACTTGTGTTTACAAAAACCAAAAACAATGTCTTCCTCACAATCTGAAAAAGCAAAGCGATCTCATCTGTTGGCATAAAAAACTGATCTGGTTAAAGCAAAACTTTTTATAACGTGCTTCTTCTGCCAGAAAATTTTTGTAAAGCGTATCACCTTCACTTCAAAAACTTTGGACTAAATGTATTCATTAAGAACAAGAAGAAGAACTGGTAACCTACTACAACTGATCGAAGTTGTTACATAGCTTTAGTGAATTCGTTCTATGGTGTCAAAACTGCTACATTAAAGCTCACTCGACTTGTTCTCAAAGACAGTGATAATTAAACTGTTGCTTTCAAGATCTTTAACTTAAATTATCTTTTAAACCGCTAATTATTTAAAAAAATCAAAAACGGCATTTCTTTTTGTTACACAGATTTAATATCAATTAACCTTAAGTCGTTTAAAAAAATGATTTTTATTTTGCTGACATGTATAATGACACAAGCTGTGTTGGAGACATTTGTCCGAGAAAGTTTTGAAAAAATGTCGCCGTGTGTGTGACAGCATCATTTCTCTGGAACCTCAGTGGTATATTTCCATGTAGGTTGAGTCTGGCCTCTATAGCGGGTAGACATGACAATCAATGCGGGCCCGGATATTTCACAAAATACGACCCTATGATGTCAACTTCTGTACACCAAACAGTTATACGCTGGGGGTAGATAAATCTTTAATGGATTTGTCTTGGATTTTGTAAAGCCCAAAAATTCTGCCTACTGACGCAGTTCGATAAATTAAAATGGGCTTTGTTACTACTAACCATAACAGCATCAACTAGAACACCTGCCAACATGTCCTCTTAAGCAGCCAGCTGAGCATACCAATTACATCATTTAAGTTTCTGGACCACCATCAGTTTGTATAGATGGGGTGTGAGATCCTAATGTAGAGAGAGCATATGCTTAACAGCGAAACGTTATGATATTGTGTACCCACAGCATTATGGTTTTCTTAGTCGAAACCCTTCTGTGGTGAGCTACTCTGCAATATTTACAAAATATCCGTTACGTTGCAATCGCAGAATCACAATTTAAAATAAGTTTCTTACACAAACGTACGATATTCAACACCCCACGCCATCATGGGCACTAAAAGGGCATGTCTTGTGCTGCTCATTGATATAGGACTCGAGCCATACCAACACATTACGTGTAGTAGTCATTCAAAAAAGAAAGATTATTTTGCCAGACCCTGCCTTAAGACTGTTAAAGATAAATAAATATTATGCAACAGACAACATAAGAATATATTTGGTTCAATACGATCTGTGACCTGATTTAGATATTTCTGTATAAAGGAATAATTCGAAAACTATGCTAAATTGAATTTTACCCAAGCCTTCTACTTTAAGTTACTACCCAAATCTTTATTATCGATACATGAGTTCAAGTAATTATTAATTAAATTATTAATTTAATATTCACTTTATTAGATCATTGAAGAAGGGTATTTTTAAATTTTTCTCAAACGTTAAAAAACCATATGTACGCGTTGAAGTAACCTTAAGGAATTTTAGTTTCCTATTAATGTACAATAATGGCTTATAAAACAAATATAATAAACTATAAAGGCGTAAAAATTTTTAACAGTTAGCACTAAAATCATTAAGTTAAAATGTGTGTTTGACACATTGTGTTTGTAAAGGAAATATTAAACCAATCAGATGTTTTAATTAGAATTTTTAAAGAAATGTATTCAACAATCTGCAAATTTTTATGTACCTAAATGGGTAGTCTTAGTAGCGCACTAAAAAAAATAATCTCATTTAACTGTATATAAAGTAGCTGTAAAAAGTTTCTAGAAGCATTTAAATGTAAACGCTGCTCTATTATGCTCACTGCTGAAAGAGCACTTCTGCTAACTACAATTGCAACTTTTACATATAAAACGCTAGTTAAGAGTCCGCAAAAAGTTGGAGGGCTTGCTAGAGTAAACTCCACAAAAGTTATTCAATATATGTGACAGCATATTGCTACTTTTACAATGACATAAAACTGAGCCGGCCTGCTAAAGCTCCCGCTCGAAGGATTAGAAAAGCTCAACCTACATGCTTCTAAAGCCCTCGCTAAGCTTTAGTAACCAAAGATAAATACTACAATGGTCAATATCCTCTGCGCTTTTATTCTTCCAACTGCAGGCGACGCATTTATATTTCTAGAAATTGCCGTCGTAAAAATGCGGTAATAAGCTTTCATTACGTTTTGCCAATAACGGCTGTGCTTTATAACGCGAATGCCATTAAATTACGTCCCATTCAATTTGCCCAAGTTTAAAATGCTGTTGAACTTTTTGTTTAAAAAATGCTCTACTCTTTACTAGTAAATAACGTTTAAGTGTTATAAATAGTCAAACGAAATTATGTAAAAAAATTCCATTAGTGACGAATTAAATAAAAAGTTCAACCAATCTCGATGCGCTACCTTACTTTATAATTACCTAATTTTGCTAAGTAGGTAATAATTTCAGAGCTATCAGTGTATAATCGAATGATAAATTAGCGCACACCATTTGATGCATTCTAACGGGCTCATTTGGTGTTCTGGTCAGCTTTTGCTGTTTCCACATCGCAGTGTGGTCGATTGGATATACCCATTGTGTGAAATCAAGGGTTCAACTAATGGAATACATTATTCCTTTCTACAATTGCAATTGTCACATTCAAATCACCGTCCTCGATAATCAATACGAAATTGCGCCGTTTCTTGCGCACAAATGTAATACGACACACTTGTAGATTTTTCATTTAAAAGCCTAAGATGCTAATCTAATTTTCCTCACTAAAATTTTGCACAAATAACGACATTCCTAATTATTTCACACAAACAACAAATTCTCTTTGTTGAATAAATTTGTTGTAAAGGGCTACTAGGGATATATTGTTTAAAATTAAAATATTAGTATTTCTTCTTAGCAATGTAAAATTTCTCGTCTCCAGTTTTAGGATGCCTTTGTACTTTTAGATAAGCTTCTTAGTTTTTCAATTCTGTTCTACAGCATATTCTTGCGTTCTTTTGACCTTCTCTTTTGTTATTTTTTTATATTTCTATTATTCTATTGTATTTGTAAACCTGAGTTTGCTAAAAGTTTTCTGCTAAACAAAACTAAATGTAGCAGACCACTAAATAAAAGCTGGTAAAATTTGTTTGTGAATAACTAGTATAAAGATAAAATAATTATCAACTTTATGTAGAATAGTTTGGTAGTTATTTATGTATAAATTCAGCAGTAGTATCCTTTCGAATGTTGAGTTGGGGAATGTTGAAGTTAATTTTAACAACTTTAAAGGTCAATCTGTGCTGTCAAATGTTCAAATTAATTTGTTTAAAAAAATTATATTCATAACTTCTATTGTGTTACCTACTATATATGAAGTAGCATTACTTTGTCGACGTATGTTCTATAGGCCCGACTATAAAACTGATAGCATTTTCAGAGACCGCAGCATTATTTCTTCAAATATTTTCACACACGCATACTAGCTCACATAGTCAAACATATTGTTATTCGACTATATAAAAGCTTCTTACGTAGCCCGTATAGATTTTAATTTTTTCAACGACTCTATTTCGTCGATGAAAACCTTTTCTTACATAATACATAATTTTTAATGGCATAATATCTAATTGCCATATCTACAACTGTAATTGAAGAGGTAACATTAGTTGAATCTTGTATATACATACAATACTTAAAAAGAGAGGTAAAGTGAGCCTCTTTATAAACGGCACCATGTTTAGAAAGATCGCAGAGTACACTTTTTTCTTCTAATGATTTTTCTATAATGTTGTGGACTTGGTCGAATGTTCATATCTGGTGATATAAAATCAATATTCTTCTCTCTAAGATTAGTTATAGTCTTTTGAAAAGCAATTTCTCAAAAAGTTTGAAAATGAATGGTCATAATGGTATTGGTCTATAGAAGGGGACTACTACATGAGGCGGTTTTATTGGTTTTATAATTATAACTGTTTCTGCCACTTATCATTACTTGGATTTTTTCTTTCTGGATTACATTTTCACTCAACGTTATTATTATAACTTAATAATCAAAAAATAAGTCGTGATATTCATCGGAACGTATTTGGATGATATATTTTTGACTATAAAGACTATATTATAACGTAGATATTCATCGGAATGTATTTGGATGATATTTTGACCTATAAAGACTAAAGTATACTACTTCTATGCATAAGATGGTAAAGCTTTCGAGTGGTGTACGTTGAGGCGCTTCGCGCCTTGTAATAAGTATGAGTCCTACCTCTCTCCCTCACTTAAATGTAGCCACTGGCATATAAATGTAAAAGGAACTATTTTTTAAGCCATTTGCACTGGTTTTCTTGGATTTCTGATCACGGATTTGGATTCTACGACAAATTTGGCTGTCTTTTTGTTTCTTTCCAGGGGGAACCGGGGGCTAGAAAATCTGAGCGTATGTATTTTTAAGGGATTTCTGAAGGTTTTTTCAATTGTGTATAGATTTTTAAAATAAAAGGAGCTATTTTTGAGGCCACTTGCACTGGCTTTATTGAATTACTTATTGCGGATTTGGATTCTGAGTCAAATTTGGCTGTTCCTTTGGTTTTTTCCAGAAGGAATCGGCGGCTAGGAGATTTTATGTGCTATCTTTATTGTTTATAGAGAAAATTAATCAGATCAGATACTTTTCTAAGGTTTGTTAGCTAATATGTCGGTTTTCCGATAGATATAGTTGTATCTCTGCTTTCATGGTTTGTAATTATTCTAGATCACCAGTGAGTAATTTTAGCGTTGCAGTTTTCTCCAATAATAAATTTGTTACTTAGATAATTAAATAGGTCATAGTATTCATCTTTTTGTATGCTGTGTCTAGGTGGGTAGTAAATTCCTGCCGCTCTCAGTTAATATTGATTCGTTTTTATTTTAACAGCTATCATTTGTACTTTTTCTGTTACATAGTTGGGTTCTTCACGTTATTGTATATATATATTTTTTGATTAATACTGCACTTTCTCCTTTAGTATCGGCCAGCATGTAAAATTTATATAACCATAAAATTTAGCAAATGAAAGTTTATTTTGTGAACGTGTCAAGTTCTTCTGAAACAATTCATTGTTTTGTTGGATTAAATATAATTCGCTTATTGTGGTCGCTTGTATATTATTAGCCTACACAATAATAATTTATTTTACATTTTATTCGGTTTCAATAGGGCGGTTGCAAGCAAGGCTACGGCCATAATGTGTAGACACCGACCACTCTTATCACACTCACTTATATTTAAATTCGGAGCGTTCCAAACACGTTCTTACACATCAAAACTCAAACAAAAGCTTAGGGTAAAATTGTTTGTATTATATATAAATCAATTTTTAATTAAAGCAATAAGAGACGAATATCTATACTTACTGGGTTAGATAGTAAATTATGCAGTCAAATTAAATCATATTGCAATTGTGGTCTCTGCATTTTTTAAACTCTTTCTATTAGGGGTAATTACAGAACAATCGATACATTTTCTCCTAAGTGATGTCTAAGTATGTCTTTTATAATCAGTTACTAATGTAATGTGCTCTAGTTTATAAAAGCGAGTGATTATTTTTAATAAGTTATATTAAGTGTGATTTTACATATTACTCTTCATGCGCATTGAAATTGATAAAATTTCTAGAAAAAATAAAAATTTGAAACAGGTTTTTACAGTAGTAGACTTTATTATCCTTAATGTCACTACTGTCCAATTTAAAATACTAGGTGAGTCATAAGGCACGCTACTATTTAAACAACAAATAACTTTTAATTAACAATTAATTTTGCTATATAATAATCTGTACCATTTGTATCATCATATTAGCCAATATGTTTTTTCTATGTTCCGAATTTCTACATAAAAATCTCTTTGAGCTGTTGAAGATTACGGAATTTATTGCCATAAACATGATCTTTTAAATAATTCTACAGAAAGAAGTCGTGAGCCGACAAAGAAATGAAAGTACGATCATTCAAAATATCTTTTAAAATCTGCATGTACTCTATTTCCGTATGAACAGTTCCTCTATCTTGTTGCTATTATAAATTACGTGTATTTTCAACAACTGCACAAATAAAAGTTTCTAACATTTTTTTATAACGGGTTCCGGTAATTATTAAAGTATACTCATCATTAATAAGATCTGAGTATCATTTCTGATATCACGCCGCACCAAACTGTCACATTGAAAAGAATTAGCTCACGTTGATGTATGACTCATCAATTTTCCGCGCCCCAAAATCAAGTGTTTTGTTTCTTCATGAAGCCACTGAGATGCTTTTCTGTATATCTATTCCTTACTTTCTAACATGCGCACAGTACACAGTCTATTGCTGAGTGGCAAGTCACCCACAGATCTCTCTTGCAGAAAACAACTTATTAGTCCCAGTATACCAATTTAGAGGGTGCATTTATAGCTCAAAAATGGCACACGGAAGCGCATTGTGTGAGAACTAAGTAGAGTTTAACAATTTTGAATATTTCGTGTTAAGTCAATTTGTCATCATTAACCTCCAAAACCAAAACTTTAAAATATGAAATAAAAAAGGAAAAGAGTGGAATTATAAATTTTCTATTAACTGTTTAAATAGTATCGCGAATTACAGCCCATCCTGTAAAGACTTTAACTAAGCTAATCTCTAAATCGTTTAAATATAAAATACCACAATAGGTACATGTTCCCATCCGCTAACAATTTAACAATCAATCCGGAAATGGATTTGGATAATGTGATAACTACTAAAATCAACCTTTTGTTCAATCATGAAATATATCAGGATAATTATTCGTAAATACACAAGTGACAATATTGTATTCAAACAAATCAGCAGCCAATCAAACGCCGTTCATAGATATCAGTTAACAACCAAGCCAAATACCTCCTACACTCGCATGCAGTATTAATCGTGTTCCTTTCCTCCTTTAACACCAGCACAGCAGGTCAGTGCAAGCTATATTAATAGTAATAATAACAATGCCGATACGTACTAGAAAACCACATTTTAGCTTATGAACATCAATAAATCTGTGATAAAGAAACAGAAATTCAAACCAAACATCCCTGGCCAGTAGTAACCAAAAGGGAATAAAATAAAATGACAAGCTCCTACTGAAATTGATATTCAAATTGAAACAGCAAATAGGTTTAAAAATCTGTCTGAAAATAACGGCAATATTTTGAATAGTCAACATTTTTCCAAAAGAAAACCGATACCTCTACCAATTTATATATATATATATATATATATATATATATATATATATATATATATATATATACGTATATAAACCCCGCTACCCCAGAAACTTATAGAAAACTCAGGCAACATGTTTGTGAACAGGAAATTGTGCACCATACATATCAACAAAAACAAGACAAGGATACCTTGTAGTTATACGAAGCATGCATTATTCTAATCCCCCACCACAAATCAAAAAAAACTTTAAAAAAGGCATAAATCTCCTAACATTGTAAATGTCAGACATAGAGTTACTAAGGAGCCATTACCTTCATTATTCTTAATAGATCTTGAACCAAATACAATAATAAAGATATCTTTAACTTAGAATTTGTATCTCACTTTTAAATTAGAGTAGTCTTAGAGAGAAGAATATTGATTTCAAAGCACCAGATATGAACTTTCGACAATCGACCAAGTCCATAACATTATAGAAAAATCATTAGAAGAAAAAATAATGTGCTCTGCGGTCTTTCTGAACGTAGTTTGGCATAAAATTAAAATATTTACAGATATTTTATCTATTAAACAGATCTTTTAGTATCAAGATAAATGATGCCTATTCCGACCTTAAAGAATTTGAAGCTGAAATATTACAAGATAGTATTTTGAGCCCTATACTTTACTTCCTTCATACATCTGATCTTTTGGCATCAAAAAATAATATTATAGTTGATTTTGTGGACGATATTGCCTTATTAATTAATAGTGAGAAAGTATAATATAGAAACACTCAACAAAAGTTAAAAACATTCATTAATAAATTTCAAATCTAGAACATCAAAAAGACAATTAAATTAAACTAAGAAAATAAATTATATAAACTTCACCAATCAACAGATAGAACATGTACCTATAAATATAAATTGACAAACCGTCTCATATACGAATGAAGCCAAATATCTTGGTTTTACTCTAGATACAAAACTCCACTGGAAAGTGCATTTAAATAAAGAAAGGAAGAATTAGGTATCGTATTTATATATAATATAAATACATAATAATCTCTTTTTGTAGAAACAAATATTATAACCGATATGTACGTATGGCTTATAACTTTGGGGCTATACCAGAAAGTCAAATACTAAATTATAAAAATAACCCAAATCAAAGTACTAAGAAGCCTAGTTAATGAGTCTTGGTATATTACAAAAGTTAAGAGATAAATCCAAAATTTGTAAGAGGTTATAAAGACATGTAAAACACAAAAATCGAGAACATTAAGCTGATAAATAACTGCAAACAAATAAGAAAACTCGAGAGGATCAAACCTCACTAGCGCAAAAGCAATGTGTAAGGTTGTGGGACGACGCTCGAGTCTACATCCTTGACCAGCACAAGCTATATTTAAGTGCCCATTATGACTTAGAGTGAGGAACATCGTGCGTTTGAGTTAGAAACTCATTTTAAAAATAGTGATTCTGTGCTTGTGAAACAGCGGTTATTTCGTAGTTAAAACGAAAATTATCCGGTAGACCTTGTAGCGTTCAGACACACGAGAAATTCGCAGCAGTGCGGCAGACTTACATTGCTACGACGTTCTCCCTTAAGAATTTCTGACAAAATGTTTGACAACTCCATAAGCGATCTCTCCCCAGTCACCGTATAGCTGCTTGGTCTGCTGTTACAGAATTTGTTACTCAATTTCCTGGACCCCAGAATAAACGATCATGAAAATGCACCATTGTTTAAACAAGATGGCATTACCGCACACGTGGAAAGATTTTTATGAGAGGTTCTGAGACAAATGTTTCCAGACAGCCTATATATACATATATATTCTGGATCTGATAATACATTACAAAGTTAAATTAATTTATCCAACTACTGCTAAGTGCTGCCTACCCAGTCTTCTTCTTTAAGACCATCTTTCCCGTGTCATATCCTCGTTCAATTGTCTCGTCTCCATTGCCTGTCTAACGCTCCCACTCCATGACCTTCGAGGTCAGCCTCTTTTCTTTTTCCCTGATCGTGCCTTCTGAAACAGCTTTTTAGGTGGTCGATCTTCTGCGTTCTCATTACGCGTTTGAAATATGACCCTGCGTTTTATTCTGTCCTAATATTGTATTTTTGCTAACATTTGACATCTTATTTCTTCGTTACGGATGTGTTGTATTCTTGACACTCTTACACGTCGCCATAGATAGTTCATTTCTACTGCATTTAGTTTTATTTTCTTGTTAATAAAACAGATTTCGGACCCGTGGCACAATGTTAACTCTACTATCACCTGTCGAATACGTTTTTTGTTTCACTTAGAGATATTTTTATCTTTTATGGTGACATCCCATAATCGGATACATAACCAAACTTGTCCCCTTAAGACTGAAGTCTTTTAATACAGGCTTTCGACTGCATCAGGGGAAATAAATCGGCAAGCAATGACGAACTTTAAGATGAAGCTGCAAGAGTGTATCGTTTGTGCGGGCAAACATTTGGACGATAACATCTTTAAACCTGGTTGATGATTAAATGGCAAGCACATTTTTGTGTGATGATACAATAAAATGTTAAACAGAATCTATGTTCTTCTTTTTATTGGTCTTTCGAAGAGGGTAGACACAATAAGTAGGCCCGTTTCAGTCTCAGTACTGGCGGGGATTTAAAAATTTCTTGCCTTTAGTATATACAAAATTTCAATAACAATGCAATAAGTTATTTTAATAAATAAAATTAGAGTTGATTAACTTACTTTCAACAGTAAAAGAAATAAAATTGGCAGCTAATTCAATTAGTGAAACCCGTCTAATAGTGTAAACGATCTGCATTGAGTGACAATGAAAAGCGTTAGAAAACCATAAGTATGTTTAAATTACATAATTAAGTTCACTAAACTTATTTTTTGTCATATTTGCGTATTACACACTGATTACAGCTTAGGAACGACACAAATAACTTTTAATATTTACAATTTCTCGGTCAATATAATGAATTTTTAGTTTTGCACCTGTTAAAAAATTAAAGAACTACTAACTTTAGATTAATATACGATGATAACACCGCTTATGCGGTTTAAAGTATAAATTTTAGACGTTTAATATATTTCCAGAATATGTGCAATATATATTATTAAAACAAAAAACAACGTAAAAACTGTATAAAAAAGTAAAAATTTAAAATAAAAATATGAATTATTAACTGTATTTTCGTTATTTTGCAGTTAAATTCATTTAAATATAATTTTAAATGTGTTGAATCTTGTTAAGCAATCACCTAAATGCTTATGAATTTATTGGTATGTGTTAAATTATTGTACACAAATAAAATCCTTATCCGTCTGTACTGCAGCGCAAGCTTTCAAACGCGAGCGGATAGAACAACGGCTCTGGTCACTTTTGGTTCGCAAGAATGCCCATCTTTGTGGATTAAAATCGGCCAGGAACGCGTAACCGGATTTGTGCAAAACTGCTCGGACTGCCAACTAAATTTACACCGTATAAAACTATTTCACGTCAATCGGAAGCGGTGGAATTTAATTGCAGCTGGGCCGAAAGAGGGCTGGGAGAGCTAAGACGTGTCGTAAATAAATTCCAAACTTTGCTGGAAATGGTTTCCTCTCTCTATGTAGAGTTGTATTGTGCAGAGAAATCCGTTGCATTTGGCGATTCTGAGCAGGGCGCTTTAAAATTCCTCGAGGCACATTGTTGCAAGGAATTTGTCATAAAGAGCTTTTAAGTGACTACCCAGGGTTGCTATTGTATATAACTGCTTTGTTGTAATGTGACACCATCTGTAATTTTAAATTATTAATTGTAACGTAATAATTTATGTAATTAAGTAAGAAATATAGCTTTGCTTTAACTTCAAATTTAGACGAGAAGTAATTTGTTTTAATAATTACTAAACTTAATTGTATACTACTACTATTATTCTCAAACAATATAAATGAACACCAATTTATATACCTGCATTATAATTATTTTGTAATCTTTTTAATCTATTTTTAAATGCGTAACCGAGGCAATACACTTTTCCGGGTTTTGTCAAAATCACTCTCTGTACCTATACAGTTCACGACAATGCTTTTCCCAAAAAAACTTTCTAATAGTGAGAGAAATTACATTCCAACCTCAAATTCTATTTGTTCCGTATTTAATCCTACCTGTACTACATCTGAATGAAGATAACAGCTTATTAAATACCATAATAAAGTTACACGAAGATTATTTCTGTTAACCTGCAGATTAGATTAGCCACAAGCGCTTCTGAAGAATCATAGCCGATCATATCACCGAGGTGAAAATGGCAACGGAAAATCACTTAACTATTTTTTTCAAAAACAACCACTGTGATAGAAACAGCACCATACTCTAGCGGCCAAAAGTAATGCAACTTTCCTTTTTGGCCAGAAATTTCCCCTGGAACACTAAAAAGTCCTCCTACACACACCACGTTGCAGCTTGCTGCAACCTAGGACAAATACAGGAAATCCCTCCGAAAAAAGTACCGAAACTTCCCTTCCGGCATTTCCATGTTCCACTGCATGTGGTTTGTTTGCACTCTTGACATTTTCTCCTAGTGTGGTTTCAGTTCCTGGTCGCTATCATGCCAAAAAAGCAGAAGATCGTTGACGTCGAAAATTCTGGTCTTAGCGGATCCGCGGTTACCCGTTCCTTGTTGGTGCCAAAATCTACGGTATTAAGGATTTTCTCACGTTGTCTTGCACGAGGTGATGTCCACCAAAGTCCGGCCGCTCTCGTAATTCGTCCATTCGTAAAGATAGGAAGATTGCTCGGCTCTCCATTGCAGATCTCCGTCATACGGAAAATGCGATTCGGACCGAACTGAGCGACGCTGAACGGAAGAAATTCTCGGTCGCATCGTCAGACGACGTCTCGTTGAGGCTGGACTCTACGGACGCGGCGCTGTCAAAAAAACCAGATATCCAGACTGGAATGGGCACGGCAACACATGGAATAGAATCGCCGACTGATAAAAATTCCATCCACGGTTAAGCATGGAAGTAGCTCTGTTGTGGTCTGGGCTTGTTTAGTGCTTGTAGAGTGGGTCCGTTGCTCCGTAACAATAGAACAATGGATGGAGTTTCCAGCATGACAACGATCCCAAACACAAGTAAACGATTGTCTGGCAATTGGCTTGTCAAAATAATGTTTGGGTTATGACTTGGCCAGCGCAGTCCCCAGATCTCATTTATATTGTGCATCTGTGAGATGAGCTGGAACGTCGCGTTGCGGAACAACGGGCCAAATCGGTAGCGGAAAAATTTGCCATTCTGACTCGTGAATGGGCGAATATTAGTCAGGAGGTTATTAGTTGTTTCACTATCTCGATCCCTAAACGTTGTGCTGAGGTTACTCTTAATTACTCTTAAGGTTATACTACACGTTATTGATGTTTGTTAATTGTTTCAATAAAACAGTTTGCATTTAATTAGCTGGAAGTGGACCTGTGAATGCAAGCGACTGGGAATGGGAGTGGGATTCGGAAATGGGAACATCCCAAAACATTAAAAAACGAGGACAGAAAATGATTCAGAGAAAATTCCCTCGGCGAAAAAAGGAAAGTTGCATTACTTTTGGCCGCTACTGTATATGGCTGTTAGAATCTAACATTATTATGCTATAACTTAGGTGCTAAAAACTCGGACGGATTAAAATAAATTACACACCCTTTGAAGATTAATACATAGAACACAATAATGTTGTTCCATGCGGGGAAACTAGCTAATGTATTAATAGTAATATTACTATAAAAGAGCGAGATACGCTGGATTGAAAAATACAAATCTAATAGTACCAGGACTATTCTACTGGACGAATGATTGCACAAATCAGTACACGCATTTTCCCTACTCAGAAAATATGGTATAATAGGATTAGAAAAAAACTTAAATAATATTAATATTCTTACAGCAAAAAACATGATAATGATATGATTTCTACTCAGAAGTTCGCAAAAGTGAAATTCTGCTAAGAACAACCATCTATAACAATACATAGTATAATTTGTCTGTAAGATGAATCTACATGTGAACATCTCCGCACTATACGCCACAAGCCATCGTCGGGTGTCTAATAAATTCTTCTTCTTCTTTATGTTCCATCTCCGCTACGGAGTTTGAAAATCATCCTAGCAATTTTCACTTTTGAAACTGCTGCTCTAAAGAGTTGATTGGAGCTACAGTTATACCATTCTCTAAGATTGCGCAGCCACGACATCCTTCTTCTTCCCACACTACATTTGCCCTTGATTTTTCGCAGATAATAATGTTCCCCCCGCATCACGTGTCCCAAATATTGAAGTTTGCGCCGTTTAATTTCATCCAATATTTCCGTTTCCTGTTTATTCACTCTGTTTAAGACATCCGTATTCCTTATTTTTTCGACCCATGAGATTCTCAGAATTCTCCTATATGTCCACAGCTCTAATGCTTCTAATTTTTTCATAAGATGTTTGTTCAATGTCCATGCTTCCATTCCATATAAAAGTGTGGAGTGAACATAACATTTCACTATTCGTAATTTAAGTGTTAGGGAGAGGTCTTTGCTGCATAGGACATTTCACATTTAAGAATACATTTCTTGCTTGTTCTATCCTAGAGGTTATTTCGCTGGTATTATCATTTTTATCGTTGACTATAGTGCCTAAATATCTGTATTTCTTTACTCTTTCAATCTGCTCTCCTTGAATATTTAAGTTAACGTTATATTAGTTTCTTTTAGAGATAATCATGAATTTTGTTTTCTTTGTGTTTAGGCTTAGTCCCATTTCGTCACTAACCACCGCGATTCTTCTCATTACTCTTTCCAGGTCTTCGGGGGATTCGTGATTATGATGGTATCATCCGCATATCTGATGTTATTGATTGCAATTCCATTAAGTCGCACGCCCGCCGTTTCATTTTCTAATACTTCGTTTATTACATGTTCTGAATAGAAGTTAAATAGAACTGGTGATAGGACGCACCCTTGTCTGACCCCTCGTTTGATCTCGATTTCTTCTGATGTTCGGTTTTCTATGCGTATTGTCGCTTTTTGATTGTAGTAAAGATTGGCAATAATTCTGAGGGCTCTTGTATCTATATTCTTATTTTTCAGCAATTTCATTAGGATGTCATGTTTTACTTTGTCAAATGCTTTATTGTAATCTATAAAGCAGACAAAGACGTCTTGGTTCATGTCAAGACACCGCTGGATTAATATATTATATGCCATAAGTGCTTCTCTCGTTCCCAGTCCCTTCCTAAACCCGAATTGTGTGTTCCCTATGTGCTCCTCTAGTTTTCTATATAATCTGTGGTGGATAATTTTAAGAAATACTTTTAGTGTGTGACACATAAGGCTAATTGTCCTATACTTGTTGCAGTGTCGGACGTTATTCTTTTTTGGAATGGCTACAAATGTGGAGATCAACCATTCTTCCGGAATAATGCCAGTTGTGTATATACTGTTGAATAATTCTTGTAGCGTATTAATATGTTCTTCTTCTAGCAGCTTAAAAATTTCACTTGCGAGATTGTCTGATCTAGGTGCTTTTCCGGTTTTAGTATTTTTTATGGCATATTTTATTTCTTCTACAGTTATATCAGGGCCACTTTCTTCTATCTTCCTTTCGTCTTTCACCCGATTGTCTTGAAATAGTTTTTCTATATACTCCTTCCACAATTTTATTTTTCTCTCAACTTCATCTTCATCATCATCAGCTATGTCATCCATCGTCGGATGTAAGCCTCTCCCAACGTATCACTTTGTTGGGGGATGTTTAGCAATGACTCACCGCGCTGACCAGGCGTGTTGGTGAGCCAACATCTGCTATTATTTTCCCATTTTCGTCTAATAAATACATGGTTTCCTGTTTTCTTGCAAGTCTTGTTGCTTCCCTTATCTTTTATGAAGATTATGTGCGTCGTGATCTTTTCTAGTTTTCGATCTCTTCGCATTTTTTTGTAAACCAAGCTTCCTTGGCCTGTCGAATTTTATAGCGAATTTCTTTTGTGTGTTTTGTATTCGTTCTTATTGTTTTGTTATGTCTTCGTTTGTCCATAAGTGCCAAGATGTCTTCTGTCATCCATCCCTTATTTTTATTTCTTTTCTTTTCTGTAAATGTTTTTCTGTTGGTGTTACTAAAGAAGATTTGAATGACAACCAATTTAGGTTGATATCATCTGGAGAAGTTCTTCTGCTTTTCAGATTCCTATCGATATCCTTTTCACTTTTTCCTTGTACGCCTCATTTTCTAGGCACTTATAGTCAATACGAGTATGAACTGATGTTGCTGGCAATTTTTTAAGCCGAACTTCCATTTTTGCAATTATAGGATTATGATTTGAGTTCACGTCTGCGCCTGGGTATGCCTTTATTGATTTTATACTATTTTTGTATCTGTTGTCAATTAGTAGATAATCTATCTGGTTACGGACAATTTTTTCCTTATTGTCTTGAGGTGATACCCAAGTATACAATCTTCTTGGCGGTAATTTGTATAAAGTATTGGTAATCACCATTTCATGCTCTTGACAGAACTGAATAAGTCGGTGGCCTCTTTCATTTCGTTCCCCTAAGGCATAATCTCCAACAACGTTTTGCACCCTGCCTGTCCCAACCTAATAAATTAATACTAGTAAATAAACGTTTCAAATATGGTGTACCCTGGGACAAAAGCACGTTCAGATCATACTCTGTTAATAACAAAGATAAATTTTAAGATGAAAAAAAAAACAAAACCATTCCCGAGTAACAGAAAGAGGTGCAACAAAGCTTAAAAATACAAAAACAAAAGAAAATTTTAAATTTAAGGGTTAACAAAAGAGAAAGAGGTAAATAGTATATAAACTGATTAAAAATATACAGCAAGTTGTGGTTAAAAGTAAGGAAGAAGTAAATAACAATGAGTTTTAAACATAAACAGAAGCTACACATAAAATACTAACGTGAATAAGCGAATGTAGAGGATAAAGTATAAAGAAAATGATAAATATTAATATAACTAATAACATGTTAAGACAAAAAAACAACAAAAGAAAAGCAATAAAAAGAAAGATGTGCAAAAATTAAAAATTTTTGAAATCAAACAAAAAGAACTTAATACACATAAGACATTGAAAGACTAATTCCAAACAAAATTCAGATATTCTAAAGAACAATGATGATAAAATTATTGAAATATCTAAATTAAAAAGTATAGCGATAATGATCGCTCAACTTTTTAACAACTAATTTTAAATACAGAATTCTTCAGAAAACATCCTTGGCAGATTGAAAGTTCTATAAACTGAACTAGAATATGCAATAAGAAATGTTAGCAATGATAAAACAGTTGGATCAGACTAATGTTTTAAAATTAATAGACAATACCCATATAAAATTGTAACAACATATGTATAATAGATAAAAATTTCCAGCTGATTGGTTAAAGTCAATATTTTTCTACTTAGAAGAAAATTGTGCATAAATATAGAACGATCTTCGATTAATAAGTCTAGTGAGTAATGCGTTAGAAATGCTATTAAGTCATACAAAATCAAATGTAAAAGAAATCTGAATTTGCAACTTATAATTCACAGTTTGGATTTAAAAGTAGAATAGAAACAATAGATGTACTGTTTAGCATAAATTTCTTGTTGCAAAAACGCAGAAAATTTTAATATCTGGTATTTTTATGCTTCATAGATTTGCAGAAAGCTTTTGATTATGTTGAACTCGAGGAACTTACAAAAGTATTGTAGAAAATAGAACTAGACGAAAAAGGTGTATGATTAATAGGAAACTTAAATTAAAAACGATCTGCAACTGTACGCGCAGAGGAAGAGAATACAGAAGAGTAACTAATTAAAATAAGCGTGTCAAGATTGTGTCCTTTTAGTGGTTCTGTTTAATGTATGCTCCGAATGCATATTTCAAAAGGCACTATAGAGGAGAGAACCGAAGAAATGAACATCAATAAGAGAATTATAAATCATATAAGATATGCAGATGATTCTCCTTATATTAACTGAGAGCATAAAAAATTTTCAGCTTGTAGTCAACACATTAAATAGACAAAGAGAAGAAATGGGACTAAAAATAAGTAAAAAAGAAACTTGCTTAGCAATCGCCACAAAACTACTGAAAAATAAAAGCTAGGATAAAAGTGGCTGAAAGTTTATTTATTAGGCGATACAAAAGCTTTTTCCTTTTTTAATATTAATTTTTTCATATTCTGAAGAAGGCGCAAAATTAAAAATCAAAATATGTACTTTTGTATAGTATCCATCTGGCTATGAGCCAAGTCTCTCCTATGGGTCGTTGGTACCACTCTTGTGACTTGGACTCTAAGAACTGATATAAAAAGGGTATCTTATACTTTCTATGACTTGGCAAAGTTGGTATTCGTTGAAAAGGTGAGCTATAAGTTAGAACAAATGGTGTCAAATCACCCACAAAAACTTCAACAAACAAATCTTTCAAGAAGCGCTCTCCGAACTCGATTCAGACCACATACCCGTTATAATCTCGTTTATACTATCGCCTGCTAAACACATTCCAGAGCCGAGATTAATAAATGGTCCAGTAAACTGGGACATCTTTAGTGCTACACTCGATCAACAGCTTAAGTATCCCAACGATCTTTAATTCTCAAACCAAATCGATGGAACGATCACACACATAACCGAAACCATCTCCGACAGTGTAAAAGCGGCGACCATAGCTACCCATAAACACAAAGTAAATATCGATCACTATTCACCCAAACATATAGTGAGCCTAATTAAACAAAAAGCACTCTGCGAAGAGAGTGGCAGAGAACAAGGAATCCTCAACCAAAAACATGGTGAACAATCTATCACATCGTATTAAAAGGAACTTGACACCTACCGAATCGAGACATATCAAAGACATATCAGCAACCTTGAACCAAGCGACCCGGGCTTGTGGAACACAACCAAACGCATTCTGCGCCAACCAAACGAGATACCTCCAATCTCTTCAGGAACACAAATATACAACTCGGATGAAGAAAATGTGAAGCCTTCGCAAACTATTTAGACCAAAGTTTCACTTCTGCAAATCACGCAGACCCAGTATTTAAAAATATAGTGATAAATTATATAGAAACACATCAACCAATTGCTGAAGCTAACTTTAAACCAACGTCATCTAGGGAACTTGCGTCTATAATTAAAACTCTCCCGATAAATAAATCACCTGGATGCGACAAAATACCAAATATAATACTGAAGAAGCTATCTAAAAAAGCGCTAGCATACCTAGCAAGTACTTTTAATGCCTGCCTAAGAATAGGATACTTTCCGAATGTATGGAAACATGCAATTATTCTAATGTTTCCCAAACCAGGCAAAATAAGAAAGAAATCACCAGCTATCGACCAATCAGTTTATTAACAACAACCTCGAAGCTCTTCGAGAAGATCATTTATCTCCGACTCAACGAGAAAATCACAAAACTGAGTATTCTTCCCACTTTTCAATTTGGATTTAAAGAAGGCCACTCCACCTGCCACCAACTTCAGCGTATGACTGAGACCATTGAACGAGGTTTTGAAAGCAAACAATACGTTACCACCCTGTTTTTAGATATAGCACAAGCTTTCGACCGCGTTTGGACAGAAGGCTTAAAATACAAAATAACACATCTACAATTACCCGAGTATATCAAGTCTGTATTATTTTCGTTCCTTGAAGATCGCACATTTGCGGTCAAAATACACACTAGCTTATCGGCTACCAGAACTATACACGCAGGGGTCCTGCAAGGCAGTATACTGGGTCCCATACTATTCAACATCTACATGTACGATATTCCAGTTCCCAGTACAAACCTTGCAATGTTCGCGGACGACACGGTCGTGTTAACTATGAATGAACATTTAGAACAAGCTATTGCTGAACTTCAAGTTGCCACCAATATTCTAGGCAGATGGTTCAAACAGTGGAATTTATCAATTAATTATTCTAAATGTGTCACTAAAATATTCTCTCTTCGAAAATCAAAATCCATCTCTTATTTTAATTAACGACCATCCCATCCAGTGGAATGCTAATGATGAGCCCGTGAAATATCTTGGTATCTACCTCGACACTCGACTTACATGGAAATACCACATACTAAAAAAATTGAACGAGGGACACACACGACTAATCCAACTTTATCCACTCATCAATAGGAATTCTTCTATGAGAATCGACTGTATGACTCTTCTCTATAAATCATTAATACGTCCTTTAGTTCTTTACGGATGTGTGGTATGGGCTAACACTTCCAAAACCAATTTAGATCGAATCCAGGTCCTACAAAATAAAATCCTTCGAATGACAGTCAACGCCCCTGGTTTATTACAAATCAGCAGCTCCACCATGAACTAGCTCTACCCAAAATTCAAGAACACATCGCGAAGTTGACCAAAACTTTCATAAGAACCTTACCAACTGCAGCGGTGCCACCTCTTACAAACTAGGTCAAAGAAATATCCATACACGTCTAAAACGCAAGCTACCGCAAGACATATATGAAAGTGATAGTGGTGAAAACTAAGTGCCAAACAACAATCAAACCGAAGTGAATGTGAACTTTTTCTATTTCAAGTGGATATTAATTTCCATTCATATTATTTCATTATGTTAAGTATTATTTGTTAGAAATACCTTGTATAACAATGTATATTGTTGAGCAGGTACAAGTTCTATTAAAAAAAAAAAAAAGAATTATAGGCGTAGTGCGGTAACAGTTCGATTCCATCAAGTTTCCCTACTTTCTGTCGGGTTCTTTAGGCCATATGGGGCCTGTTATTATTCAGTCTTCGACTGACTAAAGTTTCGCTGTTTGAAGATAATATAAAACATGGGGCCGGCGAAGAGATTGCCCTGTAAGCAATCCCAGAACTTAAAAATTCGAAATCGAATATCTCGCAAACTATTCGAGATAGAAATTTTTTAATTTCGAATTCGAAATCAGCGTAAAATTTCCTATAAGAATCCATTTTTAAATTTTAAAAATCTCAAATTTTGTGACGGACCGACAGACAGACATAGAATTCAGTAACGAACTTTTTGGGTTCGTTGATAATGCCGAAAAGCGGCTGAATAGTTGCAACAGTTTATTTAGATAATCTAACAACTCAAAAAATAAAATATAAATCTGTTGTGCGATAGTCACCTGGAACTCCCATTTAAAATAAAATTTGTTATATGTATGGTCAATATTGCTATGCTACATAGGGGCCTGGATACTAACGAATAAAATAATTAATAAAATTGAAATGTTCGATATATGCACATACCATTCTGAAAATAGCCTGAATAAGTACTAAAAAGAATAAGCACAGAGAGAAAGATATCAAAGGAGGAAACTGCTTATTTTTGGGGTAACCTCAGAAATAATACATACAAACTTTTGCAAATTATTCTTAAAATAATATAGAAATATACAGAAATAAAATTAATATGGTTGTGTAACATCTGTAATTGGATGGACCTGTAGGTTAACTGATTAGAATATTCAAAAACGGAGTTCAGTTTAATCAAATGGTAGCCAACCTTTGAAAAGACACACCATTAGTAAAGACACCCAAAAGATAAGAATTCAAAGTAACATATAAAAGTAATTTTATCTGACGACACTTATGTGCATTAATTTACAGTCAGGGTAATTTAAATCCGTGCAGTTATTCAATATGAAAAAAGTTAATATATAAAAGTGACACAACTGAAAATTTTGACATAAAAATAAGACACATCTAGTGGCCCATAAGAAATATTAATATAAAATACACAAATTTATGCACTACAACGATGGAAGCAGATGTCCAATCTTGCAACAATGCTGTAGGAAATTCTTAGGGAAGTCACATTCTAAGCTTGTTCAATAATATGACAGTATGTCTCATCAACTATAAAGAATGAGCATTAACATTAGCTTCACTTGAGTTCACTTGCATTCCATAATTTCTAATTTACAATTGTTTCCGTGTAAAATTAGGTTGGATTCACTTTAAGACATGCGATAGTAGTTAAAAAAGTCATAGTGATGTATTGAAGCCGATATTTATTTTTATAGTTCATATTAAATTCATATTGATATAAGCAAATTAAAAAAACTTTTTATTTTAAGTCATGAAACTTATTAAATAATTTTTCAGACAATTATCACCATCGTCTGTATTATTCAATCTCTGTGAATACTTAGCAATTGCCGTTAATTACATTTGCTTCACATGCATGTTTATGTCACGTGCTAGTCTACCAAATTACGCTTTGGCTGCTTACTCTATACAACCTAAAACTTATGTAATTAACGTAGGAATATCGAAACTACTGTTAGTTTGCCAGGAGATGCCTTTAAGTTGCAGGTCAATACAACAAAGTAAGCAAATGCGTAATAGTGTATTTACTATAAAAGTTGATTTTATTTTGGTGATTATTTACAATTTTATTTCTTTCTAGTAACACAATAAATGCGAAATGTTTTACACGTATTGTTTTTAAACAGCATAAAATAATTTCCTTCCTAAAAATTTGCTTCTCAGTACTATCCAAATAAGGAACTATCTACGCGAATGAGTTAAAAAGTAAAAATTTTATAATCCTTGAGTATCAATAGTATTTTCGTTCGCCAAGACCATATATATGATCATCCAAATTAAACTTTAGGATTTTAATTGGGCGCCGTTTGCATTAACGTTGAAAGCTTGCACTTGTACAGCCGGTATTTAAACATATTATAACGCAGTATACTGTGCAAGAACGCGCCAGTATAACTCAAGTTTATAATGAAAATAGGTGATCAGTTACGATTACGCAAAGAATTGTTTGGAGGCGATAATATCCCAAGTGAATATGCAACTCGTAATCTGGTGCAAAAGTGTTTTTTGAAGATAAAGCTAGCAACAGTGTTGCTGTCAATAGTGTATGCTATCGTGAGACATCTTAAACAACTTTTTCTTCAATGAAATCAATATGAATAACATGTGATTGGAACAAGATGGAGGTATATTGTACATAGCACGCGAAACACTCACTATACTTTAAATTTACCGGTCATATTAGTAAAGGGATTACATCGATTCGGCCACCACGGTCTTGCGATCTAGACCCATTCGAAATTATCTTTGAGAACAGGTACTCCAGCGGTAACTATCTGTCTACATTCGGGTTAATTATAAATCCCAGATTTATAGAACGTTCTAAAATGCTATGCGTAGAAATTTTTTAAACTCCTATACTTATAGGACATTGTTTAGTGGTTGAAGATGGCAATACAAGATTAAGGAAATATAAAGCGTTGCTAAAGATTTCTTCGCAAAGCTTGAACAATTTTTTCCAGCAAGCAAGGTATGGAAAGGAAACAACCTGATTACATCTAGAGTGAATTTCTGCAATTTTCTTGTATTTGCTCACGGTGCAGTTTGAATGTAACACTGGTACCTCGTAGTAACTGCTTAAAGTAGATAATATCAAACTAAACAGACGTATCATCTTTTGAGGGTGCAGTTTTTGTTGTATATTTATTTGTGGTTTTCTGTTTCTTTGTCTACAAACTTTTGAACTTAATAGTGATATAAGGACACAACTTTATCTGTCGGGGTAGTTCACGAACGGTACTGACGATTTTTGTATAACATTCATTTAACTTTAACACATAACCTCATGTATTATACACTAAAGCTATCGACAATCTTACTCTAAGACAAATATGGATTTGTTTTAACTGTTTCTTCCATCTGATCCCAATTAACGATAACCATTGCGGAAACTACAGTAGTTTTGCGAAATGTCGTATTAATGCGACGATTTGATAAAGTTAGGAACCGGACTGAAAGCGCCAAAAAACTTAAATACCTTCACCACCAGAAATATGAATTTGATTGGCAGATGCGACAAAAAGTTGCTAACTACAAATTCGCAACAACCTACTGCATTTTTAAATGTTATTAGTATCGTAAATTATTAATGTATGCTTATAATACCCAAACTACATGTTTTCAGCATTCCTGAAATTATTAATTTTTTGTTTATACCGTCTGCATTTATCGGGAGAAATTTTAATTTACATCGTATTGGCATACGTATTTAAACAAATATTGTAAGTATTTAACACATGATTTTTAATATCAAAAAGCATCATATAAAATAAAATGGAAAACCAAGACCTAAAATTAAAAGCTTTCTAAACCGTTTTACAGCTACTTATTTAATACATTCGTCACATATCAACATTAGTGTGCATTTCTCAGAATATCCTCTAACTGAAATTGATATCCTAGCTCTTGTAAAAGATTTCAATTTGCCAACATGGCCAATCAAACCAGACAATATATAGCCAAAGTACTACCTACAGCCGGTGCCTCTGGTTCCACTGCACACAACTTAGTCAATATTGGCCAAAATCTTTCAGCTCCTCACAGAACAAGCCTCGTCATATGTCCGAAACTCGTTACATTTTTTTAGGAATTTTCAAATCCTTCCCCACGCGTAAAAATAACACAATGATTAATTTTGATATCAATTTCTTATTTATGAATATTGCCATTCTTTGATCTTGCAACTTATAAAAACTAATCACTATGTAGAAGGCAACACCCTCAAATTAATTTACCTATTGTAGTAAATATATCTATGACTGATTTGAACATAAAGCCCCCACTTCCTTTCCCTTGTAACGTACCTTGGATAAAACACCTTAACAATACTTTTGCTATGTGGCTTTATGTACATACAAAATGCGTTTTCACAATTCTTTTCCAATTAATCAAATTTCATACCAACATCCAGTTTACAATGAGAGCCGAATTCTTCCTCTCCCTAGACTCCCTTATAACAAAAATCCTTCTAACGACAGTTTCTATAGCACTATCTATAGGAAACCTACCCCTACTAATTGTTCATTAGACGCTAAATCCTATCATCACCCTGCTCAAATCCAGTCGTCACAAAATTCTTTATTACCAAATCCCTCAAAGTTTCCTACAATAAGAACTGACAAACTGAAATTAATACAATTACCAAAACCCTAATACGAAACGAATATTCCCAACAATCCTTCAGCCACATCACTGAAAATAATAACATAAAACAAAATTTGAAGATTTTCTCAAGCAACTTCAAGCGTTTCCGCATTACAATAGAGGTATCACTGACAGAATAAGCCGCATACTAAACAAACAAAATATAGAAACAGTTTTCATGACTAAACATGGGGACGGCGAAGAGATTGCTCTGTAAGCAATCCCAGAACGAACTTAAAAATTCGAAATCGAATATCTCGAAAACTATTCGAGACAGAAATTTTTCAATTTCGAATTCGAAATCAGCGTAAAATTTCCTATAAGAATCCATTTTCAAATGTTAAAAAATCTCAAATTTTGTGACGGACCGACAGACAGACATAGAATTCAGTAACGAACTTTTTAAGTTCGTTGAAAATAAATTAGTTGACTTTATCCGCTCAGATAAGGACGTATGCGAAGAACACCTTATAGGAACTGTGGCGGAAACTACAGAGGCCAAACAAACATACAAAATGTCCAGTTGCAATATCCGAAAAAGCAATAATTCTTCGGCATAATGAAGAAACCGATTATAAAATTAACTTTTGCAAATCTGAAATGCTCGCGCTTATCTCCTGTCCCACAAGTAGAATTATTCGTAAAGCTATTGAAATACTAAAACACTCGTAATGCTTCAATGTACAAGAAGGTAGTCAACATTTACCCATTGTTTTAATATCTTTAATTATCACTTTATTAGTTACGTATGGTAACTCATTCAAACAAACAAACTTTCACTGAGCTTTTCATAAAAATATGTCCTTCTCAAATACTCTATTTGGATTCAATAAATAAAGAATTCTTTTCACCTTTATTTATATTTACAATCTGCTCTCTTTAGAACAATAAGTACATTTTATGATTACAATTAGATTGTTGTACATGTTGGTAATCTTTCCAGAGAAAAACTTTTAACAATTACTGATTTAGTACATTAAATAGATAAAACATATTATGAGATATTTATTTACATACACATAAAAATTAGGCATTTAGATATTTAACTTAACTAAAATGTGCACCCTAGTCATTGTGTTGCTGTTATCTAGTAGGTTTACAGCAAGGGTGTTTGTGTGATATTTGAGACGTTCAAGATATTTTTTACTCGCGCACTTCACTACTTCTTTCATTGTTTGGACCTTAAGTTTGCATCACTTCGTCTTTCACATACCAAGGTGCGTCGACCATTGCCCTTAACGTTTTTGATTGAAACCTTTGAATTATATTTAGATTTGAATTGCTCAAGGTTCCCCACATTTGGATAGCATAGGTCCATATTGTTCTTAATATTGTATATTAGGACCTTGTTACTCAGGGCCATTTTGGATTTGTGCTCTAATAGCCAGTTTACTTTGGAGAACTTTATGCTGCTTACGGTTATTAAAGATGTTTTTTTCAAGTTAATCTTCGATCAATGTGCATACCAAAGTATCTGACGTCTTCTGCTTGCGGTAATGATTCATAGATACTGCTAAACGTGTTCCTCTTTAAACTGTGGATGTCACATGAGTCATTTGGTTTTATTCACTTTGATCCAATCTTGTACATGATTGAGAAAAATTTGTAAGTTGATTGATTCAATGTCAGGGTTTTGGCCAGACGATAGTATTGCAGTATTATCTGCGAACGTGGCGATAGTTCTACGATTTGTGATAGAAATATCTACTGTAAACAACAGATAGAAAAAGTCCTAATATGCTTCTTTGCGGGACTCTAGACTTTATTGAGTGTAGGTCCGTGAGTGCATTTTCAAATTTTATCTAGAACTGTCTGTTACTTAGATAGGACTTCGTGAGTAAATGGTAGGTGCAGGAGAGGCTTTTTTTATTTTAAATAATAGTCCTTTGTGCCAGACGTTGTCAAATGCCTGAGATACATCTAAGAACCTATCAGAACAATATTCGTTTGATTTGAATGTACGATTGATTTTGCTTACTAGTCTATGAATTTGCTCGATAATGCCGTGTTCTTCTCTAAACCCAAACTGATATTCTGGTATAAGATTTTTTTCCTAGAAAATAGGTTTAATTCTTTCAAGTAATACATTTTCAAAACACATTAGCTAGTAGAGGTAGTAAGCTAATTGGACGGTAGGAAGTCACTTTCTCTGGTGGTTTCCCTGGTTTAAATATGAGTATTATTTGAACCACCTTCCACTAGGTAGCAAAATGACTCAATTTTAAAATAGCGCTAAATACGGCAGTTATTATTATTATTCCTTTTTTGGCAATTCTTTTATGATTTTTCCTGTAATTAGATTATATCCTGGTTCTTTTTTGGGTTTTATTTCGGATCTAATTGTAGATAGGACTTGCGCTACTTTAATATTTGTAATTGGTAGGCTCAGTTGGTCTGGTACGTCCAGGTTTCGCAATATTTCGATTTTTTCTTCTGCAGTTAATTCAGAAATGTGTGGTTCAAAAACATTTGTTAAATGGATTGCAAACATATCGGCTTTTCGAATTAGAGATATTCCTTATCTAACTTTCGCGTGTCTTTCCATAGTGAATAATTCCAATGTTTCCGTAGCAAATAGAGTAAACAGATAATCTTGCATAGTTCGGTTTTTGTAATTTTGAAACTTTGTATTGCATTATTTAATCTATTTTTGTCTTTTGGAAATCTAGTATTTTGCCAGATTCTTCAAAATTTTCTTTTTGCAGATATTGCTTTTTTATTACCACAGGTAGTATATTTTTTGTATCGCTAGTTTGCAATAGGTTTTAGATGCTCTACTGCTTCATCGATTTCATCTGCGGTCTTAAGAGATATTTTCAAGTTCATGTTTTGTTAACTAGTTCTCTAAACGTATTCCAGTTGCTCTTTCTATTATAGAGTCTTACTGGTTTTTGCTTGTAGATTATTTGTAAACTTGAGGTGACTATGATTGGAGAATGGTCTGATGATACATAAAGACATTGTTCAATGCTTAGATAATTTTTGCTATGCTTTTTTAACGCAAAAGTCTAGC
The DNA here is from genome assembly GCA_036346155.1 of Sinelater perroti. Classification (NCBI taxonomy): domain Eukaryota; kingdom Metazoa; phylum Arthropoda; class Insecta; order Coleoptera; family Elateridae; genus Sinelater; species Sinelater perroti. Next base: position 5,956,906 of record JARFIY010000276.1, read on the forward strand.
AAATTCGAATTTTTTTGCTCTCTGTGGGCCAGTATGCAGGCTGTCTAGTGGTAAGATGAAGTTATTTGCGATCAGTAACTTTAATAATTCCCGACCTTTGGTGGTTGTTACCCTAGCACCCCAATCTTGGTGTTTGGGATTGTAGTCTCCACTAGCGATGAATCGTGCTCAGAGCGTTCTAAAAAAATGGGTATAGTGTTCTGTTTTAATTTTATACCTTGGTAGGCGATATAGTGCTGTGATTGTAATTGGTCCTATCCAGTTTTCTACAACCACACTTGTAGTCTGAATGTGCTTTTGGATATATTGATATTGATGGATTAAGCTTTTTATAATTACTGCTGCTCCTCCTTGTGCCGCTCCGTCAGGGTGTTGCGTATCGTACATATTAAAATTTGGTATTCTGAGGTAGCTTCTGTCCGTGAAATAGGTTTCAAAGATTAGAACTGTTTAACTCATGATTGATAATAAATGTTTGTAGTTCTTGGAAGTGGCTTGACAAGTAATTGGCGGTATATTCTGCGATCTTGAGTATTTGTGCCATTATTTTAGTTTAGTGACAATTGCTGTGAGGAGGTTTAACATTATTTTGATATTCTTAGCTAGCTCTATCATCATCTTTTTTAATTTTTTGATGTTTGCTGTTTTCTTAAACCCATTTGATGCATTTGTGCCAGTGTTCTTCCGTTGGTAATTGGTAGTTGTGTCTAGGTAAAGCTTGGTTGTCATGTGAGTAGTTTTGGACGTGCCGATGAAATTTTTTTTTCTTTAACTCCTGGTACACTTGGCATCCTTTATAATTTGCGGGATGCGAACCGTTATATACAATGCATTTTAGTTCAATTTTTTTTGTTTTAATGCACGTTTTTGATGAAGGTTTTTGGTTACTATTCTAAAGCTGCGTTCTTCCTTCATCTGGTACGCGTAGAACTGTACTTTTAGATATTTGAATTTTCCGCCATGATTTTTATTTGGCTTCTCCCTATGATTTTTAAAGTATATTTTTTGTTGGCCATGGTATTCAGTTCTGCTGTGAGAGAGTTAACGTTTTATACGTCCGTGATAAAAATTGTGGAGATTTTATTATTCTCGTTTTTGTTGTATTGGAGTTTTCTACTTCTACTGTTTTGTCTGGTTTCGGAAGTACTTGGAAACAATTTGTTAAATTGATTTTTGGAGATTGTGCTATTAAGTTTTTTGCTATATCATACGATTGTCGTCTTCTTGGGAGTTACGTTTTTCTTTTGGAGGTGGCCAACTTCTATCCCATGTTTTTTTGTTTTGTCATTGCCAGTTGATAATCAGATTGTTGCCATTGTAATACGCAGTAGGTACTGTAGCCTATATTTCGACCTACCGGTTGATTAAATGTGTGGTGAGTATATTGAAGTTGTGGTAATTGCAGCTAGGACTGCGCCATATTACTCGGAAGTGGTGGACATTGCAGGATAGTATTGCAATATTGAAGGTTATGCGTAAGTCAGTGAATATTGTTGCCAGTCATTGAGGCAGACACTAAAAATAGTTAATTTATTACACGGAGCAGGCACTACCGTAGGACATGTTGTTGCTTCGCGAAAATCAAATGCGTCACACTTTCTAATACTCATCACAGGATAAAGCTCATAAGACAGCAACTGTGGCCTCAGGAACGCCGCAGGCCAGCCGAACTAGGTCATATCGGCGGGGACCCACCAATACGCCGGAGGGTTGCAAATCTCCACTCGCCAAAATTATCTATAATTTTTGTCAGTAGGGTACACTGTTAAATTCCGTTACTTGTAACACAGAACGCGAGCTGATTATGCAACACGCAACACGTCTGTTCTGTTTGAGAGCACGAGTCGAACCCATAGAGCAAGATCAATCTTTACTGATTCATAGTTTTCCTCGGGAATTCAGCAGATGGACACCCGATATATGTAGCTTTGACGAAATAAAACGCTGAAAAATATCGAAAAAACATGATTCCAAGAAAATAACCGGTTAGGCTAGCCATCTAACTAAAATACGCCAAATATAGTTCACAGTACCGCACAACTGTGTGATTAAGAACGGGTTAGTAGCTTATATAAAAATGTAGAAGAAAAAAAAGACAAAAATACAAAAATGCTGTTTGCTATGCTTTCACATTTCTTTGATTTTCCGGAAATTCGATTTCTGAGCTAGTTAAAGTTACATTCCATTTGTTTATTTTTTCTTGTTACTGTTTTATATTATGTACCTATAGTTAGAGATTTGTAAACTGTTATTAATTTTTTTAACCAATTTTTTGATGTCTTCCAAAATATTCATATAATCTTTTAATATTTCCAGGGGTTTCTTTGTGTACAATGCTACTTTTTAATCGAACGATACTTAGTGCAGATATCTGTATAACCCACTAATTTTTTCTATACATCCGTAGTTTCTAAGGTTCAGATAACCTTACGACTTCTTTTGTGTAACTTTAAAATTAATTCCTGCCTAATGCATATCACTCTCATTGGTACTAATCGGATACATGTATATAATTAATTGGAAGTGTAGCAATACCTCGCATCATCCGGGCAATCGATTCTGCTAATATCACGGACTGTTTGATACTGGACTAATCCAAAAACTAAATCTATGCAAAAAAATTCCTTATTGGAAAGAATTTTAACAAATGCATGTTCTTCGTAATTTTTTATTTTCTAAAAATAGCAATATCAATCTCTGCAGATTTTAGTTCTTTAGACTTTTCCCTTCATACACTTATTTGTAGCAACTAATTGCATTGTTTGTCGTTGTTTTTATCCAGAATATAACTTTTCATTGGCTGCTATAAAAGTACTTGATCAACGTTAAATATTTGTTCATCTTTTGTATGCCTTTACTTAACTTTGTTAAATTTCTTTAAGCTGCCTCTTTACCTGTATTGCCAGATACACCAATAATACGAACATTGTGAATACCAGTTCATTGCTTCAAACGGAAAAACCACATCAGTGTTTGTCAAGATGGCGACTGAGCAAAGGAAAATTATTTTGTGTTCATGTAGCCTACGATGAGGTTTTTGTAAAACTTGAAGTTATATCTTTCAAAAGTTTGAACTTCGATATCTCCAAAACAAATCCGGACTGATCAAAGCCGAACTATGTGAGGTATTTCTGTATAGCAGCAAGTCAAAGCTGTCTCGCCGTAAAAATGTGGATTGAGCGATAGAATAAATATGTAAGAAGTTATAAATGTGTGTATTTATAGTTATAATTACTTCAAAAATTCAAATAATTTCTTTGAAAAATTATATCGATCTTAACTTTAATTTTTATGATATAAACTGCTTTTTTTTGTATGATCTTTACGAGGCTATTCATTGAGTTGTCTCTGCAATTAATCTTAAATGAAAGATTAAATTCCCCTTAACCAAGTTTTGAGTTTCACCAAAAGAACAATGGCTGCTTTTGTAAACCGAATTTCTTTGCAGAAGCAGGTCATTATTAACTGTTAAATATTAAGATCCTTCCATCGCATTCATTGAAACGCGACTAAATACAACAATAGCAACTGGCATCGAATACGCCGTTCGAACTTTTAATAACCGGGCTGCACTATTTGCGATGCATTGTATAAATTTTATGAAACCCTACGTGCATCCGTTTGTTTGGATTTTATTTGCATTGTTAGTAGAGTTGCATTCGACCGCCGAGCATCCGATCGCCATTGCCAATCTCTTTTAGTTGGCCTGAGTTTCGCGAAGCAAAACCGCAAACCCTCAATGCAGCAAACCTTTAATTGATTTATTTTAACAGCTTAACGCAGGCCCACGCCGCTAAAAAAGTTAAAATTATTTATATGAAGCGAGTTTTTGCTTTTATCTAGCCATTCATCAAAAGTATTCGCCGAGGAAGACGAAAGCCTGAAAAGCCCACCGTTATATTTTTCTCCCTTTCGAATTAACTGTCCCTTTCAAAACGATATAACTTAGAGCATCTTACTGAGGGAAATTCGCCTTACAATAAAGATTGCCACAGTGATGGAAATAAGAGGGATTTGTTTTAGAATTTTGCTTCACGTTAACATATTTACAAAGTAACTTAAAATTATGTCTAATATATTACTTGTCATAACACAGAGAAATGTGTTGGATTATTATTATCTACAAAAGTATAAATTGGGCCAAACCCTTTTTGCTGCAATTGCAGCTGATAGCGCATCATAATTTACATCAAAGCAAAATGAAAAATAAGCTGGATAGTTGCTCGCAATAATTGCAGTATTTGCGTATTGCTGTAATTATTAATTCGTTTCAGTTTAAATTAAATGCAGATTTTGTAAAAAATATGATTAGTTGGTAACTATGAATTAAATATTGGAACAAAGCTTTGGCGTGCAAATATTTTAAATTAAAACTGTATTTAAAACTCGTTTTGCTAAAAAAGACATATTGCATATCAATGCTTTAATTTTATATTTTTAATGGATATACTTGCTAAAACATGTTTGTGTTACTAAGATATTAAATAATCTGCCAAGAACACATAAAACCCATATGCTAAACCAGCAGTATACCGCAGCATGCCATGTTCGTGTGATGAGGTCTACATTGAGACTAGGAGCTATACGATATCGCTAAAAGAAAGAAATGAGAACGACACTTCTACTTCAATCAACCACGAAAATTATTGTTGGAAAATCCTCACCACGAGATATAGTTCGAGAAAATACAAGTTATACAAAGGGGCTGTGGAAATTTATAAATATAAAAATATTTTTAATAGAGACGACAGACTTTATTTACCTGATGTTGGTTTACCACTCTTAAAAATCAAATAACAAACTGCCATGCAATTAAAAAACCAGCGACGTGGCAGATGTCAAAATTTTACCTGCAACTAGTTGATTTATGTCAACAGCTAGCCCGATTACGTCATCAGCGAACCTAATGGCGTCAATAACGGTATAAAAGCAAAATCATATCCATCCTGACCACTCCACCATCCACCAGCTACTTCGGATGGTGCCTTCCTCGCCAGCAGGGGGCTCTTGGCGTTGGTGACCTACTCTTTCCCTCTTACTCATAGGATCAAGATGGATATTGACGACATGTCTTCTCCAGTGACACTCTCCAACAGGAAGGATAAAAGAAGCCTTGCTGAACTTACGAAACTTGGATTTGACCAAAAAAAAACATGACCGAGGAGGATGTAGTTGCCTATTCTAATAAGGAGGCTACAGAAATCTTCAGTACTGTAACAACCAAACACCTTTCAGGTGCCTAAAACAAAAGGCTGCTATCACCAGGGCGTTAGCAAAAGGAGAACCTATAAGATCCAGAAAGCATCCGAAGAAGAAGAACACTGAAGCTGCTGGCACAGGTGAAACTTTTAAAATACCCTCCATGAAACGAAAGAGATCTGTTGGGAACATACCTAGTTCTGTCAAATCCTCAGCCAAAACTCCCTGCACCAGTAAATACGGCAAGGAGAAGAAGAACCTAACCTTTAGGGATACTTTTAAAGGGATGAAAATGGCAGTAGCCCCCCAGGACTATCCGAAACAGTTGTAAAAACGAGGAAAACAAGTCGTGGCTCTTAACGACAATCCCTAACTTCAAATTATGAGAGGGAGCTAACCTTAAGGTAGAGCAGGCTAAGGATATCCTGAATGTAGTGAAAGTGCTTGTATGGGTACCCAAACCTCCTAGCACCAAACTGCAAAAGGAGATCTTAGACTTGCTTAAGACCCAAAACAGGGGACTGTACACTCAGGATTGGAGGGTAATCCACAGTGCAACTGAACCAAATGAAAGGACGTTGATAATATTTATCGACAAAAAATCTATGTCAATCCTTCGAAACCTGGACATGAAATCATGCCTGGGGTTGGGAAGAGCAACAGTTAAACTGCTATCAGCCTCCACTTCTACTACCCAATATGGCGGAAGCACCAGCAAAGGGTTTGAGTCTGCTTCAAGCAAACCTCCAATACAGTAGAAGCCCCACAGCTGTCCTCAACAGCCGCTTAACCTCCGAAGACATTGGTGTTAAATGCGAGATAATGGGAATCGGAGAAGTCAGAGGTGAGTTAATATTTAACAAATCCTCTGATATCCCCAGGTCATGTATTTTTATAAAATACCACATACAATGCATGACTTTGTACAATTTATGTTTTAAGGACATAGCAACCATAAAACAAAAAAAAATTAAGGAATGGTAATGTGACGGAGATAATAATATCCTCAGTTTATCTCCCTTACGATGTTAACCCACCACCAGGCTCTAAATTGACGGAAGTAATCAGGTTCTGCCAACAACCTCCAGTTCCTAGCGGGCTGTGATGCGAATGCTAACAATATTTCACGAGGCAGCACGAAGGACTCTCCTCCTGGAATTCCTGGTAAATAGTAACTTACAAGTTATCAATCTAGGTAACGAGCCCACTTTTGTAACTCGGCTACGATAAATTTGCAGAGAAAGATTAAGCAATGGCATGTATATAACGAACCATCAATGTCCGATCACAGACACATTGAATACTCGCTAGCAAACTACGACAGTCCTTTATAAAATGAGGCAATCATACCTTTATAAAATAGTACTAGAAAGTTTTTTAATAGCACGGAAAAGTGGTCAGAGTATTTCAGATGTAGGGATATTTGGACTATATGGTATGGTCCACTAAAGATGCATTCTAACAATAATGCCAAAATAATTTTAATAAATTATATTAATAAAATCTCCTTCCTTTTATAAATATTGTAATTAATTTAGGACATTCTTACCACATATTCTACATAAAATATGTTCTCCTTCTTCTGTGAGAGCTCTGCAATAACACAAGTTCCTGTTCTTGGTTTAATATTTTGTTTGAATCCATTTTACTTTGCTTTTTAAATAGACATGAGGAATGGGAAGATAATAAGGTTTCACGTTATCAAAAAAAATGATTATTTTTAATTGAAACGATTTGTGGTTTTAGATGGTCAGTTAAGTTTTCCCTAAATTTTATTAGCAAGTTGGTAATTATTTTAGACTTCCTCTGTCATACATTAAATACTAATTGAATCTCCTGAAAAGAGTATAATTTATTGTAGAACTATATGAATTTTAGAGTATAGCATGTCTAAAGATTTTTTGGAGTTGTAAGTCTTTAAAAATACAATTAGTCACTTCAACACAATATATTCTAAAAACATAGATCTTCGGTTAATCACAGTGCAACAGAGTAAGTATATTTATTGGGTTCAGCGGACATATTAAAATACAATGCTAACCAACTGCAAAGTTGAAGTGTAATTTTAGAAGACTATACACAGATTATTTGGAGGTTAACGTTTGATGCTGGAAATAAAATAATATGATTTTTTTGCAGGGTTCAAATATTTATAGAAATGTGTATGATATTTTCTAATAATAATCTTTAATAATGCAAACATTGGAGAGGTAATAATCTCTGTGAATTAGCAAATCGTTAGCACGCTGTCTCAGACAAGCCCGGTCTCGGGCCAAAGATGTTTCTTTTACTGCCCTTTTTCTTTTAGGTTCTGTACAGTTTTATTACAATTGTATTTTTTTGTAAAGAAAAATTGTAGTCTTTACAAGTTGGGGTCGAAATTTCGCAGAAACTTTCTAGTGCATTTAAGTCCTTGAATCTTGATATCTTTGACAAATTGATTCTTTTCAGTATTCTAAAGATGAATTTTGAATTTATATTTATCTTTTCAAATTATTTATATAATTTTCAAACAATCTATTGGTTAACAGCAACTGAAAGAAAATTCAACTTATAGGTCTCTTGTCAAAATCCTAACTCATTTAGTTGTCGTGGAGCTTAAAGTTATGTCGTAATTATTTATTTACATGTGCAGTATATTTATCAATCTTTAAGTTTTTAAATTTTGTAGAAAAATTTAAAATGTGTTTTTATATTTTATTCTTGGAAACAAATGTTTCATTTTTTTCTAAGATATCTGATTTAAGTTTTTCACTTTTCATTTGTAAATAGTCTGGTTGTTTAGTTTTCCTTTGCTTTTAAAGAAAAAAGGTCTTTGATGACGCACATTATTCAAATGTACGATCAGTAGTTGAGTAAAAATTATTAGCTCAACATGTATAGAGAACAGTGTTATAGAAATATCCGCTAAGGATAAGCTTCGTTTCCCATTCATTATTTAATTATTAATCGGGTTCACAGTAAAATTTAATTTTATCTTTAAACTGAACATAAACAAAATATTGAAAATAATACTATTTGACGTTGAAAATACAACAATTTATCTTGTTGGTCTCAAAAGTATTATGGTATGTCATTGACCATACTATTCATATGAGTTTCAAAGTTCCTTATATGAATAAAGTCATCCAGAAATGCAGCACTAATCACCTCAATCAACTACTAGAACTTATCGACAGTAGAAGATTGAAAAAACAATGTCTTCTCGACTTACCAATCTGAAGTGACATCGTTGAAATTTTTAATGCTATTACGTACACAAATTCGTCAAATATTGCACAAGTTATCAAATTTGCTAACAGATTTTGTATATTCTAATTGCTAATAAAATCGAAGAAAAAAAGGAGTTGCGCTCTTATAAGCCGTAATGTTTATTCTACGTTAGGGTTAAATGGCTAGATATAATCACTAAACCCACTTACAAAAATTCAGAACTGAAGCAAGTGGGATTATGACTTTTGATAGGTTTAAAATTTCTGAACTCGCCATGATGTTTTGTATACAAAGAAACGGTCCACACTAGTGATCGACCAGTTTATAGTATATATTTAAAATTAATTAAGAATATTTTGAGTAAATTTTAAGCCAAAATCTACGAAGTAAAACAGTTCAATTATTAGGCTAAAAATGGCCAAGCAATGCTCCAAAAAATTTTATAGAATTATATATATAAAAAAAATTATGAGTGCTGCTGCTGCTGTCACACAGGTCAAAGGTCAAATCGTTCGTGCCTTTCCGTGCCGACCCGAGGGCTTCCGAAGGACAAATTTCGGTCCGGCGGCAGGCGCGACCGAGGCAATATATTTCCGGAACCGCAAGCGATGGCAAATTTTCGTTTGAGAGGGGGTAATAAAGCACTTATTTATAAAAAAAATTATGAGTGCTGTCACACAGGTCAAAGGTCAAAGTTCAATTCTAACTGGGTATACGTAAATGCGTTGTCATGGCAACGGCGTACGCCAATTATGTCAAACAGAGCTTTTTAATCGTGTTTTTATTTATTTTTTAAAAACTACTATGCGAAGGGGCTCAAGCATGTCGGAGTTGGACAAGCTCTCCGGGGGGCCGCTGCCAGACCTCGTTTACATAAAAAAAATTCTGTTTTTATATAAATAAACGTTTACTGATAGTTTAAAAAAAAACAAAACTCAAATTTAATTAACTTGTATTGGTCTAAAAACTATTTCACTAAGATTTATTAAATTAGTGTACACTTGACTTTAATAATTAATTAATTAAAAAATCTCTTCAGTAACTTTTATTAATTATTGTAATGAATAATTACCCCAATAACGCATGTCTGCAATAAATTTTAAATAATTTAATAACGAAACTACTTTACCAATTTTTCGTTTTTGGTTTCAAATCTGAAACTTGTTATGAAATCCAATTAGCTAATTCTCAGTAAAATAATTCAAATGCACTTCAAGGTACTTTTGACTAAATTCAAAATTAAAAATAAAATATTTTTTGTGGCAATTTAATGTTTACAGATAAATAAAATAATATATTAGACTTTATAAAATATATTTATAATTTTTATTGCAAATATACTAAAAGTGCAACCATTTCAATGAATATGTCAAATTAGTATTTAGTAGAATTAAATTCGCTTATAATTATTTATTTGCCAGATCAACACTACAGTTTTATTATACATGGCATTGTAAATATATTTAAAATTATTATTCTAACTTATGAGGTGACTTGATACCTCGAACAAATATGTGTGGTTATTCTTCGTCGTCGGATAAGAATTGATCTTGAGGGAGTCTTCGTTTTAGCCGGGAGTGAATGTTTCGTTTACCTAGGTTATAGTGAACTGCTCCTTCGCACGCCGTGATATTTTTGAGAAATTTCTTAGTGGTTGTTTTAATGTAGTCTTCGATTGTTGGTACACCTAGCTCATCGTGTAGTTGTTTATTTCTAATAAACCATGGCGCGTCTACTGAGATTCTTAGGACTTTGTTCTGTAGTCTTTGTAGCTTGGTTATATTAGTTTTTGATGTTGTACTCCAGATAGGTACCGCATAGAATGCTAAAGGTCTTATGAGGGAAGTGTACATCATAATTGCACATTTGGTTTTTAACTTTGACTTTCGATTTAATAACGGATATAGTTGTGCTAATCTTGCGTGGCTCTGGTTGAGTTTGGAGTTGATATGCTGGTTCCATGATAATTTGGTGTCTAGAAGTACTCCTAGGTATTTTACTGGTTCATCGGGGGTATTCCATAGAACGATTTCATTGTTGACATGAATGCTTGGTGGATTGCGTATTCTCCTGAGTGTGAATATTTTAGCTTGGCATTTGCTCGAGTTGATTTGGATGTTCCAGTTGTTAAACCATTTACATACTTTGTTTATTGCTGTCCGAAGTAATTGAGTTGCTTGTGTTAAATCGTTGCTTAGAGTGATAATGGCCGTGTCGTCAGCAAAGGTTGCTAACGTAGCGTTGAGATTTGGTATGTCAGATGTATATATATTAAATAATAAAGGTCCCAATATACTGCCCTGAGGGACTCCGGCTCGTATACGTTTGGTTTCTGAGACTTCGGTATTAATTTTAACTGCAAAGCTTCTGCTTTCAAGGAAAGAGAATAGTATTGCTGTAAGGTAGTTAGGTATTCTTAGTTTTAATAACTTTCTTTTCAGCCCCTCTAGCCAAACCTTGTCGAAGGCTTGAGCTACGTCTAGGAAAATGGCTGTTGCAAACTGTTTGTTTTCATATCCGGTTTCTAATACTTCTACTATTCTCTGGAGTTGATGTGTAGTTGAGTGATCTTTTCTGAAGCCAAACTGATGTGGCGGGAGTATGTTAAGTGAAGTCACTTCATTGTTGAGACGAGTGTAGATTATTTTTTTCTAACAGCTTGGATAAGGATGTCAGAAGACTTATAGGTCTATAGTTTGTAAGTGGTTTTTGTCTTTTCTTGGCTTGGGGAATAACAGTATTATAGCATGTTTCCACTGTTTTGGAAAGTAACCCATCCTCAGGCAACCGTTAAATATTGATGCAAGGTAAGCTAGGGATTTAGTTGTTAAATGAGTTAGCACAATGTTAGGTATAAGATCGTAGCCGGGAGTCTTCCGTTTGGGGAGCCTGACAATTAGGGATTGTAGTTCGTGAGAAGTTGGTTCGATATGCTCAGTGACGACAGGTAAGTTTCTTTCGATGTAGTCAATTGTTGCTGCTACTTCTGTTGGGCTGCAAGTTATTTTTGGTGTAAATACGCGTTCCAAGTGATTGGCGAACGCTACGGCTTTTTCTGCGTCAGTGTAGTAGCTGTTGTTGTCATCTGTTATTGTTGGAATTTCGTTATTCTGTTTTAGGATTCGCTTGGTTGCTCTCCACATACCTGGGTCACTGGGTTCAAGCTCTTCAATGTACCTTTGGTAGGTGGTTATTCTTATCTCGTCTAGTTCTTTTTTGAGTTGGTGTGTTAAATGGTTGAGCGTTTGCTTGTCCAGTGGGTTTCTGCTTCGTTGCCATTTGCGTCTCGTTTGGCTCTTTTTTTATGAGCTCTGTTATGTGGCTTGAGTGGTAATAGTATCTCGCTTTGCTATATACTTTAGGTTTTTTAGATGTTGCATCGCGAACGCTGCTTACGATGGCTGTTGTGAAATTAGTTGTTGCTTCGTCAATATCTTCAAGTGATTTTAACTTGGATGGTTGTTGCAGATGGTTATTTAGAGCTATTTGGAATTTGTCCCAATTTATTACTCCATTTATTAGACGAGGAGCCTGTGGGTTTATGTGTGGAATGGCTATAAAGGTTATTAGTACCGGAAGGTGATCTGAGTCGAGCTCATCAATGACCGTTTGGTGAATTTCCCTTGAGAAGTTTTTATGAAAGACCATATCCAGGATGTCAGGCTGATGGTCGTTACGATTGGGGTAGTAAGTGTAGTTGGATGGGGTTTGTGTTAGGAATCCAAGCTCGGAGGAGAGTTGTTCAAATTTGATGCCTTCCGGGTTGGTGGCTCTACAGCCCCATAGCGTGTTCTTGCAGTTTGGATTACCAATTTCAAGGGTAGGATCAGTCGAGTTAAATATTGCAAGTAGATCTGAAGGATTTAGCTTTTTTTTTGGTTGCTTATACATGCTAACTATTGTGTGACTCTGATTATTTAGAGTTATTCTGATACCGACGGCTTCCATGTTTGGAGTAGTTGGATCAGGTATGGGGTTGTGCTTGATCTGGTTTTTAACTAGTATGGCTACTCCTCCTGCCGCTTTCTCTGATATTCGGTCATTTCTGTAGACCTGATAACCTGGTATTTTGAGATTGTCTTCTGATGAGAGATGACTTTCAGTGAGACAAGCTATGTCCACATTATGTCTTGCTATGAAGGAAATTAATAATGATCGTTGAGTTTTGATACCATTCGAGTTCCAATTTAGGATTGTTAGCTTCTCTATTGTTTTTGGTTCTTTATGGGCCATTGAAAAGGAGAGGAATGTGTGTATTTGAGGGATGAATGGGGTTAGGAAGTCTATTAGAATTTTGATTAAATTGTTTGGTTCTGTATTGTTGGTTTGTTGTTGTGACGTAGGATAGGGTGTATTGGTTGTGTTGTGATTTATATTTGGAGGATTATTACGTAGCGCCTGCGTCTGCGATAAATTAAGCGGGGTGTTCCATGCATTTTCTGTATGTAGACGTCTGTTGAGGTTGGGTCGGTTTGCTGTTCGTTTTTGAAGTAATTCTAGGTGATGTTTACAGCCACGATAACTTGCTGCGTGGTTTTCCCCGCAGTTTGCACATGTTGGCTGTTCGTTTGGCTCTTTAGGACACTGATTATGTACCTGTTTTCCTGCGCATTTCACGCAGCGGGGTTCAAGGGTGCAGTAATTTTAAGTGTGGAAATATTGCTGGCAGCGGTGACATTGGGGAATGTTAGTTGGTTTTTTTTTATTTCAACTGTTACTATTGAATAAAATATGGATTTTAATTTGAATATTTTTTTTGCGTCTTCATTATCTGTTAGATCTACCGCGCAAACGGGCAGTGGTTGTTTATCTTTGGTAAGTAATCGCGTTATTTTAATTACTGGTAACGTTTTAAGTTCGTGTTCGAGTTCTTGGATTGTGAGCGAAATTGGGACATTTTTAATTACAATACTAAGTGGCTTGCTAATGGGGTTTTGAAAGGTGTGAAACTTGATTTGATTTACTCTAAAGTGTTCGGAAACTTTTCTGTAATCTTCTGGTTAAATTTATTCTTATCGAATTTGTGTTGCAGAGTGTGGTGAACTCGCCTGTTGATATCTTTTCGAGGTCAGCGGTCAGCTCTTTGTGATTAATATTGCTTTGTAGGTAGATGGGCGGAATTTTGATTGTTGGTGAAATAGTTTCAGGTTTCTTGTTAGATGCGTGTGCCTGATTGTCGTTTAATTTGTCTTCTAAACTAGGTGGCAAATAAAACCTGTTTTGTGTTAGTTTTGGAGGTACCCACGTGTAGCGTTTCCGAACTTCATTTATCGGCGGTGATATGGCGTCTGCTTTGCGTTTGTTTAGCGTTTGAACTTCCATTGGTAGATCATTGTTGATTGCGAGAGTATGAATTTTAGCAATTTAAAGGCAACTTACTGGTTTAGCTGCGATCTGCGGTTTAATATGATGTAAATTGTATTTGTAACGTAGGCACCAACTTGTTTACACTTCCAGTCGTGGTATACATGTCTTTGCGCTAACAAAGTCAAATGCGAACTCAGAATTATTATCGCCGCCTTAACATTTGAAAATTTAACGCAAAATAAAACAAACAAATTGAATGTGTTTGGATGAGTAGGCAAACAATAAAAACAAAAAGAAATTGTATTTTACTTGTGTTTACAAAAATTACATCAATGTCTTTGTCACAAAAGCAAAGGGATCTCATTTTAATGACGCTTCAAAGTTTTGTATAGTCAGTGGTCAATTTTTTGACAAAAGACAGATTCCATTTGGCCATATCAAAATATTTTATGATGATCTTTTATCAGAGACTATTCGTCAAACGTATCACCTTCATTTCATAAAAAAACTTTGGACCAAATGTATTTATTAAAAACGAACCAAAGAACTGGTATTCTAGTAAATTAGTTTGATGGTGTCAAAAGCGCTACATTCAGGCTCACTCAACCCGTTCTCTGAACCACAAATGTGTTCGGACGATCCAACTGTGTCGTAGTGTTACTTCCATGCAAGTGTGGTACCAAATGTTTTAAAACGTAAAAGATACTATCATTACTGTGCTACAGCTTCCAAACTTGTGCAGTATTAAGATCAAGTACTCTGGAAAACTCTGACAATAGCAAAGACAGTTATGATAAAGATAATGAAGAGCAACCCTAATTTTATGTCAACCAATTTTTAAAAATCAATGATAGCCAATCAAAAAGAAACAACTGACCTAACAACAACATTGCAGGGCATTAATTGGAGCTTGCTGAGGTCTAACATAAGGTGAGCAAGAATGAAACGGAATACTGTTGACAATTTTAGTGCATAGTTTCTGGTTTATATACTACAACATTTCTGAAAAAATTTAAAACATGTTACAAGGTATTTACTTAAATTAATTAAACATCAACAATAACGACGTTTATGCTTAATATTTTTCTACTTTTAATGAATATTGGCTCTAGTTATTCAGCGAGTAGATTTGTATTAAAAAAAATATCGATTCGCTTTTTTTGCTTTGCTGATCAAGAATTCTTTTAAATAATGATACAGCTACTGCATTTTTAGAATTTTCAGTTATTTTTTAGTTTTTAATTATTCTTTATTGTCAATCAATCACAATAGAACGCTGTAACAAAGTTTATGTTAGGTAAACTGATATTTTGTTAGAACTCTCATAATGAATAAATCTGCCACTAACTGTAATGACGCTTTCGTTGTAGTTTGCTTTAGACAGTAAATTTTTTGCTTGCAAATACGCATGCATAATGTTAGTTAAACTTTGGTGGAACTAATTTCGGAATTCCGTCTGCAAAGTTTTCGGAGAAACATTTATTTTGTGCCAACGTATTAAAATAAAGTTTGTGCCTTCGGACGTTGAAGTTTTATTTGCTAGAGCTTGCATATTCATGTAACAGCCATAATCCTTCGCATCCAAATGCACCAGCAATTTATATTCGTGCGCTGAAAATTCCATTATGACGAATCGAGAGCCAAGTAAAAAATTCACCGCGCAGCGTACGAATTGTGGCGCAGATTGTAGCATTACATAATCCGATTTCCGTACTTGCGCCGCTTTGCGGCACGCAGTAATTTCACGTTAAAGGCATCTTGTTTGCTGCAGACGCCGGCTTCTTTTGAAACCCGCCTCCGGGCTTTTGTTGCGCTTTTGGCGTCAATAACACGAAATAACCCGAATCTGCGTTAGAATTCCGCAATCAGTCCGAGTGCAGCTTGAGCTCATGAATCAGGTGTAACTGCCGCTACGCCCTATAGTCCAATTTCTCCCCTGACACGGGCTTTTCACCAAAACTGATATTTCTATTTGCAGGATGGCAGAATGGCAGAATGGCCTGTGGAGTCTACATTTGTTTGAGAGTTTCTCCCGTAATTCCGCGGTTCAAATTTGCATCAACCGTAAATCTTCATGCTGCGGTGCTGCGGTGCTGCGACAGACGACTGGTATCACTTCGGCGGTTTTTCTTTTTGGATTTCACCAATGCTTTGCATGCTATTTTAAGGTAGGTAAGCTAACAATGTACATGTATAAATAAGTAATTAAATTGGATTTCTTAAAAAAAATTAATATAATAAACAATACAGAAAATGTTAGCGTAAATTTACTGAAAAAGAAATATAGTTAAATATTATATATATATATATATATATATATATATATATATATATATATAAAATGTAGCATTCTCTTTATAACTAGAAAAATAATATTAATTAAATAAAATGTCTGGTATAAAGTTGCGAGTCCTATTTCGGGCGCGGAGGCACTCTGGATAATTACCCTAGATAATTACTTCTCTAGGACATCAGTATGAAGAGAAACTGAGATATGTGGGCTTCTAGTTCTGGGCAGCCCTTCATGGGCAATGAGTAAAATCCAAACTGAAAATGGCGATATAGAACGTGCAAAGTTTATTAATGGCTGGAAAACTAGATAACACGATACAAGAAATGGAGAGACTTAATCAACGTACTAAGAATAAGCAAATTAAGGTCAATTACTCAGGAAGAAACAAAAATGATCAATAAATATAATCGAAATCGTGCGGAATATTTATGGGATCGGAATATATTAAATATGTTGAAAATTTTACCCCAATTTCAAATAGAGTTATATTACTACAGCTACAAGGTTATCCCTTTGATATAAACATTTTACAAGTGTACATTTCGACGGCAGAAAACAGATATGATGAGGAAGTAGAACAGTTGTACAGCAATATAAAGCAGGCATTATAAGCAACGGAATATTGTGATATAACGTTAATTATGAATTTTTCAATATCAAAGATGGTGAGTAGATTTTGTTGACAAGTATGCCTTGGGAGAAAGTACTGAAAAAGGGACAAGGGTTTATTAGTTTTGCCAGAAACAACAGATGGTCATTGCAAATACTTGGTAGCAACTTTATAAGAGAAGACTAAACACGCAAATATCCCTGCAAGATAATGAAAGAAACGGACAAACCCATAAGGAATCAGATTGATTATATTTTCATCAACAAACGCTATAGCAACTACATCAAACGAATATCGACATACCCAAGTGAAAACATAGGGATCGGACCATAATCCTCATGTGGAAAATGTAACACTTAGACTAAAAAGAATTGCTAAAAAGAAATGAGATATAATAATAGTTATAAACAAACTAAAAAATAATAACGTAAAAGAGAAAACTGCAAATAAGATTAACAGAGAAATAGACAAGTTAAATAACAGAAGTGCAGATACCATGGCAAGACTTTAAGAACATTACTCAAAAAGTTTGTAATAACAATCGTAAGCCAGATGGAAGAATAAAAGGAAAAAACTGGATAAACAAAAAGTTCTGAAATTGATGGATGAACGCAGAAACCTTAAATGCAATGGTATTAAATATAAAAGGAAACAGCCAGAAGTAATGAGATAAATAAGCATAGCAAAGAAAAATAGATGAGAGAAAATTATGAAGGGATGTAGATAGCGCGACTCAAGCGGTGATAACACATCAGTGTAGGAAGTAATGGATAATTGGAACATGTGGTTTAATTACCTCCGAAAACTATTTCAAGAAAAACGCACTGACATTCATATAGAAGCAGAAAGGTTAAAAGGTTCACATATATTAAAAGTAGAGGTAGAACATACAGTCAAGATTCCAAATAATAAGAGAGCAACAGGATTAGACGAGATTCCTACGGAAATACTGAAGATTATAAATGAAAAATGTTTGTATGTGGTAGTAAAATTATTTAATAAGGTATATGACTTTGGAGAACTGCTTGAAGGCTAGTTAAAGTTTATATATAAAAAAAATCGGTTGCTAGAAAATGTAGCGACTACCGATTTAATAAGCCCAATGAGCCACCTCTTGAAGGCTTTTCTACGAGTAAATACATGCATAAATTAGACCAAAATCCAAAAAACATTTGAACACTCAGTTTGGTTTCAGAAATAGCTTCGGTAAATGCATTATTGGCAATTACAGTTATTTCACAAAAATATCGCAAAAAGACATACCTATTCACTTGTTTTATTAATTATGAAAAGGTGTTTAATAAAGTGAGATATACAGAGCTAATAGAATTACTAAAAACAGTTGGAGTAGACGAAATAAATTATGAATTATTAAAAACCTACGACTGGAAAGACTGACAAACGTGGGAATTGGTAGAGGAATGCAACAGGACTGCATCCTTTCCCTCTTGCTATTCAGTATATATTCTAATGCTATATTTAAGGCAGCATTATGCGGTGAAGAATCTAGCGTAAAGATTAATGGTGTACCAATTAACAACCTGAGACGTGCGGATGATACTGTGTTACTAGCACATAACATTGAATATTTATAAAATTTCCTAAACAAAGTTTATACCAACAGTACCGACATGGGATTCAGCATTAATATTTACAAAACTAAATTCATAGTATCCGATAGACGACAGCATGAACGTCAGTTTATACATAAATAATAACCAAATAGGACGAGGTAGTGATTTTAAATATCTAGGCTGTAATCTTTCAGATAATCTTAATGTAGATTGCAAAATTAAGAGAAGTATAGAAAAATCTCGCACTATTTTTAATTCAATGAAAAAGCATTAAGTAATAACGCATTGAATCTAAAGCTTCGGCAATGTATAACAAAATGAAAAGGATAAATAGAATAGAGGCGTTCGAAGTGTGGTTACGCAGAAGAATGCTGACTATTTTATGAACTATTTACCACCATCAAACAAAGGAGAGTGACTTATCAGTCATATATTGAAAGGACATAAATATCAACTTTTACCACTCTAACCATGAAAGGAAAAATCAAAGGCCGTAGAGAAATTTGAAGAAAGCAGATGTCATGGGTGAAGAATATCAGAAACAGGACATGCTTAAGAAAAGCAAATTTGTCTCATAGCAGAAGACCGTGAAGCACGGACTACAGTGATAACTAACGTTGAAACAACTGGACATGGCACTTAAAAGAAAGAAGTAAACAAAATACAAACCAATTTAATAGCAAATACAATCATCCACGGTGGATTAGTTTAGTTTTTAATGATTCTGTTCACTATCTTTTGATTATGTATAAAAACTACTAAAAGAAAATTTGAAATATTTAAAGCTTTGCAAGTAATCTGATATATGCAAAGTTAAACAAATATTTCACAACCGTAGTACATAGCAGTTTTGTATTTCACAGGCTTTTCCTGGTAAATAACTAGAAGTCATATAAATCAACATTTTTGTGTGACACATTTAAGTAAACAACACGGAACTATTTTACTAGAAAAATATCCAGCTTTTTTTAAAATTTTTTTAACTGATTAAAAAGAAAAGAGAGAAAATTTTTAATTATCTGTGACACATTGTGGATTGTGTCTTTTTGTTATTTACTTCAGCTTAGTTATTTTTTGATTTATTGAACTTTTTATATAAAAAGGTAAGTTATAAGTACTTTGACAAATTTAATAATTATCTTGACTAATATGTGAACATAACTTTCAACTTCTAAAAGAGTGCTGCTTGTAAATTTTCCGGGCACCACTCCTGGAGTGGAACGAACAAATTTGAATAGCAGCAATTTGGTATGTGTGTCTTATACGGCCTATAAATATTGCGATAATAGCGTCAATACGTTCTGATGAACGTTCCAGGCCTACAACAGCGCGAGTTGCCCCTCGAGGACTATTATTTAGGAAAAATTGTAACGCCACCTGAAATCTGATTTGTTCGCTTTTTCTTCTTGATAGTCCATTTTCGTAATTTCGTACTGATGTGATTTATCCCTTGTCACTTTTCTTTTTATTTCCGCCTCATTTAAACGGTTCGGAGGCACCAATCAATCATCAATCGTCACTGGCGGATTTCGGCGCGCTTTCTTCTGGTTTCCTTAACTCGACGCCTCTCCGTCAATTTGCGGCTTTGATAGTACACCTTACAAGTTTTAAGGAAGTACTAAAAAGCCAATTTGATATTAAATTGAGCCTTGAGGGGAACTAAAATGTTTCCTTGCAATCTCATCTGCCGCAATTTTTGAAAAGAAACCCAGGGGCTCTAAGGTCATCGCGCAATAAGCGCCCAAGGAACAGTAGCAGAATTGCGCTTCAAACGCCGGAAATGTAAACTATAAATCAGCAGGTTTTCGGAAACAAGAAGAGTTCCGGAAATTGGAATGACAGATTCGGGAGAGAGCAGGAGTTAATAGACATCGGTCAGAACCAGTCGGCGTCGAACAAATAAGACGTTTGACATGACGTTTAAGCTTATGTTAGGTTTACCTTTGAAAGCCCAATACCTCCCTTATTAGCAAATCTGAGTGAATACTCGAATTTGAAAGGCCAGCGGAAAATGCACAGATTCATCACTTTTAGCACAAACAAAAAGTTCATTTCTGAATAAATAATGCTCAGTTCGTATGTAACGCGTAAGAAATTCTTAAGCGCCTTCGTCGTACAGACTTGAGATCAATGAATTGTTTTAAAATATTTGTACTTTAAAATTAGCAGAATCAATAGCTTGTGAGCTTTCAAGTATATTAATATAAAGCATTGAGATAATTTGGTGAATAGATTAATTGTTGCAATTTATTGTTTTATGCAGATATGCTGCTATAAATTATATTGCAGTTGCTGCTAAGATGCAAGGAAATATTTAGATAATAAATACATCAATGTCAAAGAACGTGCTCGCTCTGTTTTAATTGAACATAAGTCATCCATACCAGAAAATATGAAGTATTAGTAAATTTATATACTCTATATTGAGCAGTAGAGTTAAAATTATTGAAAAACTAAAATTTTAAAAAAATATATTAAAATAACGTTAATTTTCTAAATAGTGTATATAATTTTGACATTTGTATTCTGCTATCACCTCTGTAACTCAAATTTGTTAATGAGAAAATAAAAGTAAAATTTCTGAAAAGAAGAATTCAATACCTTCATCTTCCTGATTATATAAATATATAAAATTGCAATATATTTAAGAAAATATACCTGCTTGTATTAAAGAACGCGCTCTTATAGTGGTTATTAGTAAAATTCGAAAGTATTACTCCGACTTGATGCTACGGGTGTGTTCAAGTTCTAAGGTTTTCAAATTTTTTTCTGAAAAAGTACTTACCCAAGAAAATTGAAACTTCTGTTACTTTTGGACATAATCTCCGTTTAAACGTACACATTTTCGCAACGTCGTCGTCATTACTCCATGGCTGCTAACAACACTTCTTTAGTGGTGCGTTTTGCCCACTGGAAAATCGTTGACGCAACAGCGACTCGATTGCAAAATGAGCGGCCACGGAGTGTCCTTCAAGGTCGATAATTCATGACGCCATTGCGTGTCGACATGTCCTGAGGCAATGCCACCCCGCGACCATGTATTCCTCGGTCAGCATTTGTAGGACCCAGCTTGAAGAAGCTTTTACATTTTTAGGTGAATTTTACAAATATGCTCTACGAAAATGCCAAGTTTAGAGGCGATATCACGCATACATAATCGACGGTCTTTCATAATGACTTTTTTTAGTCCGGCTGGTATTGGCCGAGGTTGCTTCGGTTCATTGTCACACAACTCTCGACCTTCTTTAAACTTTTGCACCTACCAACGCACATTTTTAACATCCATAACGACTTCACCGTATGTCTGACTCAGTTGGCGATGAATTTTGCGTTACATGATTACATGTTGTTCTTGAACACTAAACGTTTACAAAAGTTTTCAAAATAGCATTAACTGCAATGACAGTAATTAGACCTATGTGCATTGTATGATGTTGCCATCATAAATATTTGGCGCGTGTTGCAGCAGTGTAGTAATTCAACAAACTAAACTATATTTTATCATGTCCGGTAAGTATTATCTGCCCTCAAAAATCTACAAATATGTTAATACTGTCATAACTTTAAGCTTCTCTTTTACCAAAGAACAGTACGCATTAAATCGTTCGCTTGAACGTAACTACAATTTTTTCTTCTAAATATGGGACAGTATAATATAAAATTTTTCTTGGGGAAATTGTTATCGTCGAAATCATTGATCATAAATGCAGCAAGCGTACTCATATGAGAATTTTGATTTGATCTTTTGTGTTATACCTCCATTTATTTTCTATTTTGTATTTTTGATACACATATTTCTGCTTCGAAGTGACAAATTCGGCAATTTACTAAGGTTTGAAGTTAAAGTTTAACGTTATATTGAAATACAAGTTGCCCGAACTCATTCATAATCCTTCCTATTTTTGAATTTTTCATTTGTACATACAAATACATACCACTGCATGAGTATGAAGGTACGCTAATAAATAAAATAAATTAAACATGTCATTAGTGTACTCAAAAAAAGTTCTTCTAATTAAAAATAATTAAGTTGCAAAGAAGTACACAAGAATGGTCCGTATTCAGACAGATTGCTAAAAAAGCACTTGAGCTCAACTAGACATATATAGGGGCAATCTATCTGAGAAAGTCCTTTGATGCTGCTAGAGCACTATACTAGAAAAACATGCTAACAGAATTAATTGTTAGAATACAAAATATACACCAAGGGACAAACAATGTAGTGAGAATTAATGGAACGGTAACAGATGAATTTAGAACACATAAAGAGGTAAGACAAAGTGTTTTATTAAATAACGTATTTTTAGAAAAATTCCTTGAAGACTTGGAGATTATGATAAATTGGTTACAAACCACTTCAGCCAATTGAAATTAGAAATTTTTGTTGTGCTAAACAACCACACTACTCTACAGAAAAAATAAACAGCTAAAACGGAATACTAACAGAAGTAGGAATAAAGGTAAATACACTTAAACCTGCAGTTAAACTTATCTCTAGATACAATAAAAATATCATCATAGCACAAGAAAACGAAAACCCAAACCAAGTAACTAAATACTTTATAAATCACTCAAATTTTCATGATCCTAGTTATATTTAATATTTGAAATTAGTAAACTCTCCCGTTTACGTATAAAACATAATGTTAGGCATTTATCCACCCGCACCGAGTTTACACGCATTTATCCATTTCTGAAAATTGTTAATAACTCTGTCGTATATATCTGGTTCAATACCTCTAATTACGCATATACTTTTTACATTCAGTTTCAGAATTGTGCGTGGTTTTTTAGCGTACTCTTTTGATTTCACAAACCTCCATAAGAAGATATCACAGGAGGTAAGATCGTAGCACCTTGCCAGTCATTCTTAGTCACCGTGTAAAGAAATTTTTTGTAGAGTAAGGCAACCGTTTCACGCTAACTGTGACAGGTCACTCCATCCTGCTTAAACCAAAGATTGCCAACCTGCATACCTTCAAATTTCAATCAATTGGATATTATGTTATGGTAACAGTCTCCATTGACGATAACTGCATGACCCTCCATCATCTCCAAACAAAAACGGTCCTATCGCTCCACCTGCCGAAAAACCACATTATACAGCTGTTTTAGTGGATGCATTTTACGATCCTGGATTATTCGAGTATTTTCATTTCCCCAAATCTCGCAGTTCTGTTTGTTCACGAAGCCTACTTTCACTTAAGTGCCAAATTTTCGTCCCCTGTCAGTCTCTCTGTAACCCATTTAGCAAATCGCCTCTGTTTTTCATGATCAGTAGACTTAAGTTTAATTTTATACTCATACATATGGAAATCTTTATGAAAAACGCGATGTAAGAAAATTGACTCAATGTCCAACTCCTGCGAACGCCAAAGAATCGATTTTCCAAGACTCATAACAACACTGTCTTGCACATAAGACCGATTCTGACCAGGAAATTTCGCCGTTTCCAGTAAACCAGCCGTTTCAAACTTTGTTATTAGTTTTCCAATTGTAGACTTGTAGGGTGCTTTATTTGTCATGAAAATTTCACGAAGTCTTCGCATTGTCTAGGAAAATGTTTCAATATTAAAAGCAGGTTGCTAAAACCTAAATAAACTGATGCATTGGAAGAACAGCCAATGCTAAATTAATCGCAGTGCCAATAGATAACGACAATAATAAAAGCATGTCTTTATGAAACACCTTTTAGAATTAAATAACTAGACTCTGTTGTAACTATAACGGGGGATATCGAAAATAAAGGGAACAGCAGAAACAACAGTATTATAAAAATATAGAGAACATTGTATAACTCATAACTCATTCTTCAAAAAAGAGAGAAATTTTCACGTTTCCAAAGTTTGGCTTAGAGAAGTTGTAGTTTACTTGGGTATAAGTTGGGCCTAAAGGCGTTTCTTGTAACTTATAGTAAATATTGAAAGTTGATACCTTCTTCAGATTTTATTTTAATTTTTTGTTGCAGAAAAATAAAAATATTTTACACAACACCTGGATTTTTAGTGTACTTTTTCTCTCAGCATATTAAAAAAAAACTATTTTTTTTAATTCAAGAAAGTGCGGATTTATAATATATTTAGCAAATTAAAGTAATAAATAAATAATATACCATTGTATGTAGTATGATCTTGAAGAAAATCTATTCATTGGTTAGAAGATTAGGCCTGGTTGGCTAAAAAAATTAAGTCTGTTGGTTATGTTCGGTTTAATATTTTAGAAATGGTGGGGTCAACGTATACGTCTTCTACAGAGGTGTTCTCATATCCTACGAAAGTGAAGTATCAGATAATTGCTAGTCGATGGAAAATGTCGGTTGCATAAAAAATTCCTAAGTCTGGCTTTATATATAACATAGGGTATCAACAATTGAATTGAATTCGACTTAAATTTCTTCGAAATTTTGGTATTTGGTGGTTGAACTCTATATGTTTAAACTGGTATGATTCTATAGGGAAGCACCCCGTTGTTTAATGAGAACTGTAATTGGCGTCCTATTAGCCAGTGCATTTGTTTTAGTTTCAGGTCGAGATGTTTACGCTTAGCTTTTATGTGGGGTGTTCAAGTTAGGCTTATGATCTAGGTGCAGTCCCAGGTATTTAACCGCTAACTTTACTGAGATAACAGCAATAGGTTGGCAGCCGCTGCGTTTGTTTATAAATATAACCTGTGCAAATTTGTACTAATTTTATACTTATCAAATAATTCTTGGATGAGGTTAAGATTATACTATTTCTGGACTGCTATGAATAACTAACACAGTCGTATCGACAGAGAATGTTAAAATTTTGATTTTATCTGCTGTTGAGATATCCGACGAATAAATCAAGTACAGGATAGGTTTAAGGACACTACTTTGAGGTATTAATTAAAAAGTATCAGATGTATTGGGCTGAAAAGGCCTCTCTTTATTTTAAATAACAAAACATCGTGTCAAACCTAGTTAAAAGCTTGCTTGATGTCTAAGAAGGTCCATGTGTTGTATTTTTCCGTATTTTCAGTAATAATTTACGTTTAGAAATCAGTATTAATTGTAAACTATCTCAACAAAAGAAAGTACAATTTAACTATTTGCCAACGTTAATTAGCTAGCCTAATCTTTGCATTTTTGCAATGTTCAAGAAATGGCTACGAAATAAATCTTCATTGAAACTGGGATGAAGAACTACATTTAATAAGCATTTAAAAAATCGTTGCAACTTTTAATAAACTATCATATTTTTAAGTAAAATTCATAATAAAAAAAATTATATTTTAGTAATCGTATGTATTATTTCTATATTTTTCCGTTATAGTTTACATAACATTAACAACAAAAGTAATACAAAGGTATATTATTGCTTTGGTTTTTATTAAAAACTAGAACAGACAATATTTTTAATGCACTCATTTTAATTATTGACACAACACAACACAATATATTTTAGATTATTTGATTGTAATTTTGTCATAGTAATAATAGAATAAGAAATATAAAAATTTAATAACGATAATACTGCTTTTAAAGCGTCAGTGTTACACGGTAATTTTGTAGTTCCTTATACTGATTGCACATACTTTTCAGATTACAATACTTTAACTCTTTATAACTTAAAATTTTAAAAAAGCTTAGTTTTTATTTCGTATTAATTTAAACTCTTACCAAAAGCACCTACTATGGACATCAACAGAACCAAATAAATAAGTCTAAATTCCATTTCCAGTACATAGATGTAACATATTTCATTTCAGAGAGAACAAACCTTTGTAGGGGATTACTTCCGGCGTTTTTAAAACCTGCACTTGAACCAGCCGGCTTTAAATTAGTCCTTCATGCGCTGGATGGAAGCGACATTAACAAAATGAATACAAACCGCCAGCGGTTTGCGAGCTGAACGCAAGACTTGATATTAAATTTAACTAACCCTTCGTAGGTGGTTATTACAGGGACGACTGAAACTAAACTTGCGAAATCAAACTTGTTCCTGAGTTTGCACACAGCGCACAATATGGCATTTCTGTACATTATTAGACCGTTCTGCTTGTCGCTGGCGCGATGCAAAACTTGAGGATTTTATTATGTGTGTGGCATGTATGGAAGTGTCGAGATTATCACCGCCGCAGCGAGGAACATCTCTTAAATTATGACTAAAGAAGGGGTTGGAGCGTGGTGTCGAGTGTTCCGTCACTGACAGTACCTAGAGAGAGCAACTGTTGTTGATGCTATAAATTATAGAAACTTGTGATACAGCTCATTCGTCATAGCGACATGTTTTCTTGTTACTGTTCATATTAATCTTCCAATCATTTATCAAGAATTTCCGGGCATTTTTCCGAATTCGCCGGCTCGGGGTGCTTCGCGGTCGTGGAAGCGATTCGCCCGCACGCCTCCGCCATAAACAGATTTTTCGGCGAGTTATTCGGAAATTATAACTTCGCGCTGCAAACAAGCAACAAAAGTTTATCTGGGCGCGGAAGTGGGATACGAGGAAGATTAAATGCAAACATACTTTATCAAAACAGATTATCGAGAAATATTGCTGTATCCGAATTGGTGCCAATACTACAGTATTTTCAGCCACTGCTGCCAACTTTATCCGCAATCTCGTTTCTTTCTGCGGAAGTAGGGGTTCTTTATTATTTCTACTGCAGTATGTAATCGCGCGAAACTGCTGCCAGAGTTGGGAAATGGTAAAAGCGAAACTGTCACTAAAAACTGAATATTTTATACTTATGAATATTTTGAAGTTTCTAAATTTACTACTTGTTCTCCCAGGCTCTTTGATGCTTGCCGCAACTATTCTAACCATATTTCAGTAATGTGTTATACAGCTAACATGACAAAGAAAGAAACTCTTCAGATGTGACACACACACACAATTTGCATAGGAAAGGTGTGACAATTCCCCGTTTTATGTCGGAACAACACTTTTTATCACAACTAATGCGAGCTCTTATACGGGCAAAAAAGGTAAAACTTCCCTTTAGAGAAGCACCCACTTGACACTGGCAGACAAAGGGATGGACATATTTACACACAAAGTACAGCGGAATAGTGATAAAGTGGGCCATTTGTCTAGTAATCGCAGCAATCGCTTTCAAACGGAATTTAATCGTGATAATAGGAATTGTCTTATAAAACACTAGACTGCAGAATTAGATGGTTACGAAATTTTTACGTTAAAAGCAATGCTGACTTGTTGTGGTGATAACCACACCTAGAGATATCAAAGCAATATAAAGTACGAATAAACACTTCCTTTAAATTATCTATACTAAAAGTTGATAATTAGAAGTTTAGAAAATACGAAAATTTATTACACTAAATATATAATTTAAATTACATACTATGTCACTAAACAAAAATTTTCGATTAGAAACAAATCAATTTATCTCCAATACTTAATACAAATACACTAGATGTCAACTCAATGCTGCAACATTAAAATTTCTAAGCTGGATGCCAAATTGAACAGTGTTAGACATTTAATTTGTAAAGAGGTTATTAATGGACGTTGCAATTTAATTTATAAACTGTTGTTTACTAACGATTGATTGCTAATGTGCTGCAGTCGGGAGTATTGATCGTCAGGTTGAAAACTATGCAATTACAATTTAACAAACTGACAATGAATACAAGTCATATATCTAGTTGTATCTAAAATTAATGATAATTTGAAATGAACGTTCATTGGCGGACAACCAATAAAACATTAAAAAACAATAATGAAATAATCAAATTATAATATTCTATAGTAACAGAACGCTAGTAAACATTCACGTAAAATCTCCGATTAATATTTTACCTATGGAGTTTAGTAAGCAAAAAATACACACAAAAAATATTAAATTTTTTTAGTTTCCAATAAAGATTTATTTAGTGTATCTAAAAAACTGATATATATTTCAAAATTAAGAAATTTTATTAAAAATCACACGAAACTAATAAAGTGCATTAAAAATCCTTTGATAATCTCGCAATAACAAAAATTCACGAAAAAATCTATCACTTGGGAACGATAGGAAACTTTAAAAATATTCTCTGCTTTAGAATAACTTTGTATCACTTAATCTGCTATAAGAAATAAACAATCATAATTACGCATATGCAAATGTCTAAGTAAATCTCACAAAAATTATGTTCGCTCATTTTTAAAGCTTTTAAAATCGTTCTAAATGTATGTAAGAAAACCACTATCTTTAAATAATTGTTCAGTCGTACCAAAAGTCAAAATATTAAACAGGACTCAAGACTAGTTTTCTAAAAAAAAAGACATACGGGACGTTTGTTGATATATTCCTTATAGCAGTATTTTAAAAAAATGAAAGGAGTTATTAACCGACTGTACGCATGAAAGTCAAAAAAATTCTGCTTACAGATAAAAAACTACAATTGAGGAATCCTTCAGGAAATAAAATGAAAAGGTGCATGACAGGTTTATCCATAGAAGCGTTACTATTAGTTCCAAGAATTTAGAGAAAGACTATCATCCAACATCTGTAATGATTTGAAGGAAGGAACTGTTGGAATAGAATGGCTGATATTTATTCTTGTAAAAGTATGATAAAAACTTGGGCTGTTGATTTGTCAACAGAATAATTTAAAAGGTGCACGAAAACTTAGAACCACAAGTTTCCCTAAGCTATATCTTAAAGTTCCTAGTAAGGCTGTAGCAATCAACAAAGAAGTCTTTTTAAATTTGAGTGAGTTGCCTCATTTGCTACAAGTGGGCGATTGGTGTTTTGGTAGCCCAGACCTTAGTACTTCAAATTTTATATTGTGCGTCTTTAGATTTCACGATTTTTCTTAGTTTGCGTAGTACTGATTCCAAAAACGAAAATCAAAATATTGCAATCAACTAAAACTAAACCCAATTTTTTAATCAGTTTGTAACCATATTTATGTGGCAGATAGTACCTATTACCTTTATTAATAAAAAATCAGAAATTATAAAACTAATTATAAACCAAAACCTACAGATTATAGGCTAGCAACTTCATTTATACCAAAAGAAAATCACTCATTAAAATGATTTATTTTTAAGTAAATGCCTAATTCTAATTGAAAAATTTACATTTAAGTGTAAATAGTGTCTATTAAATAGTCACCTAATTATTTTTGACAAATTGTCTTTTTGCGAAAGTTGTACACTGGAGTTTTGCCAATAGCGGTTGTATTTTTGAAACTACAACTTAAAGTTGTTTTTTAATACTCGATCACTTTGAATAATTGAAATAATAAATCAAAAATGTATCGTTCACAAATTATCAGTAGCAAAGATTGGTGATATTGGAAAATTATGTACTCGAGGTATTTTTTATGTAAAAATGTCACTGTGGCATGACTTATATAGTTCCTTATATTAATAGAAACAAATCATTAATTCTAATAGTAGCACCTTCATTGTTCTCGAACAAATTTGTCTCGATGGCACTCCCAAGTAAAAACCTTACCAAAATGTCACTCGTTTTGTAAATGTTTATTGTAGATAATTTTCGAATTTCTTGAATTTTGTGTACGGCAGTATACTAACAAACTAGTACAAATAAAAATAGGCCTTGTTATACAGATCTCAATAGACATACGCTATTTTTACATGGTTTTTGATTTGAATTTTCATGTCGATTAAAAGTTGACAATATATTAGGCAAAAGGAAGTGGTATTTTAGGTAACATATATTTGTTGCAATTACTAGTCATTTGAAACATTCACAAAAACACCAGTGTTATAGCATACTAAAATACCATGAATTCCGCAAACAGTTTCTTTAGTATTTTTAACAAACTTCTATATATTTCCACTATTTTTATAAACAACAAAAATACATATTGTACTATTTTCTAAAGTGCATACTTTTTTATAACTTTACGCATCCTGTGCTATATGAAAAGGCTACATTTTAAGAAATGTTTTGAACTGAATGAATTAAAACAAAATTTCTTGTTTGATTGTTTTTTAAATTTCATTTACCTTAAAACATATAAAAAATTGTTGTAATTATAAATATACGCATAAAAATTTTAAATGTGGCATTCAATACTTTAATATGTTAGCTTTTTATTGAGATATAATAGCCTATGAGACATATTAAGAGAGCACGTGTTGCGTTTTTCACCCGATCTTTAAAAATGACCAATCATGTCAATTTATCAAAGAAGCAGAAAATCGAAAAAGAACTATTAGGTGAAGTGAAATCTGATGAATCAGAATGTGACTTGAAATTGGAAGAAATAGACCATTGTGATGACAATTCAGATATTGGAGGACGAAAATGTGATCAGTCTTGGATTATTTAAAGGGGGGCAAACAAATAAAACAGTTTTGTGACAAAAATGGAATTTTTAACAACATAAATCCCTAGTTTACGCCTTTTGCCTGAGTCAAAATGTATGAATAAGTTTTATGTTTTACATTTTAATCTTTAGATAATGTTTTTACTATTTTTGTGAATATCTATAAACAGAAAGCTGAAGCTAAGTGAACGTTAGTCTTGAAACTATCTCCTACGGACAGGCGACTGTTCAAATTAAAGATAGTAGTGTTGTCAATAACACAAATCCGAATAAACATTGTGCCATTTAAAAATTATTGCTTCGGTGAATTGTTACTGCTGTTCAAATTGCGCCTGTTGTTAAAAAGATAAAGAGTCCGCCAAAAAGTAAACGTCAATTAACACCATGTTTTTTTCTGTCAATCCAGCGTCATTTTTTAGGTTGTGGTTTGGCATATTTTACTATAGAGTCATATTCGATTGAAAACCATGTTAAAGTGATTTAAAAGCACTACAAAAACATTTTTAGAACTCTCCGTGATTATTTTTGTCGTCATACGCCCAAATTAAACAGTTGTTTGGTTCTGATGGTGATAAGTCAAATAGTGGACAACCCAAAAGTGTTAACACACCGGCAAACATCGCTGCAATGAAGGAAAGCGTGAAGGAGGACCTAAAACTCTCAATAACTCGATTGAAAGAAGTGGGCATTTCGGAGACCAGTTTACGCCGCTATGATGCATTGTTTGAATTTATACGCTTAAAAGATCCAGTTGATTCAAGACTTTAAGTCAGTAGACTATCTCTGTTGATTGCCTTCTCCAACATCATGAAATTGATCCGAATTATTTATCGAAAATTTTGTTCAGCTATGAGGCGCGTTTCACATTATATAGAATGGTAAACAAGCAAAACTGTCGCATTCAGAAAAAGTGACTGTTTGGTGTGCTCTATGATCAAAATGTGCCATTGGACCATTTTTTTTGAAAATGAGACTGAAAATGCGGTTACTGTGAATTCTGATCGGTAC
This sequence comes from Sinelater perroti, assembly GCA_036346155.1. Lineage (NCBI taxonomy): Eukaryota > Metazoa > Arthropoda > Insecta > Coleoptera > Elateridae > Sinelater > Sinelater perroti. The sequence goes on from JARFIY010000276.1 coordinate 5,988,384, forward strand.
CCCGGGATAATTGATGACTATCCAGAAGCTTAATCAAACTGACATAAATGATGTTCATTTTTAACAAGACGGCGCAACATACCACACAACAAGCGCGAATATCAAGTCATTGCAGTCAAAGTTCGGCGAATGTTTAATTTTGAGGAATTGAAATGTCAGCCTGCTCGTTCGTACGATTTGGTGCCTTTAAACTTTTTTTGAGAAAATCTGAAAAGTTAAGTCTACATCAACAAATCCAGCCACCACCCAAAACCTCTCAAGATCAACATAATTGCCGAGATAGATGCCATTGAGACGACTCTACGTAAAAATGTCATAGAAAATTTCTACAATCGTACCGACGTCTGCAAGGCCAGTCGTGGTAAACATTTTTCGTACATAAATGGCATATATGAATGTTTAAAATAAAATGCCCTATTTGACTATATAATAATTATTGAAGTTTCAATAACCGTTTACTTTCCTGCTTCTGAATTGGTGAATGTATGTATACCAGAAGTAAAATCCATAATAATTGTGGTAACAAATGAAACAGACTACGTATTCTATTACGATATATAATATATAGTGGAGCAACTATCGAGTTCGATGAATATGATAAAAATTGAGGTACTTTTGGTGCTTATATATCAATAAAATTTTACATTACATCTGTCCAAATTTGGAAGAGTAGTGTCCTGGACATAATACAAATACAGTAATTACGACCAAAATAAAAAATGTATTCTAAAATTGACAAAAACAAATTTGAAACAAGACAAGGCTTCCAAAATTGTATAATAAGCATACATGTTTACCACGATTGATACACAATAAACAGTAGAATACAAGGAAACAATCCGACAACAAAATGACACCAAAAAACATGGTATTCAAAATGATACAATAAGAACACGTATTTCGTCAACATAATCGATATGGTCTTTTGTTCAGCATATGCTAAAGAAATCAAATAAAGCGATACAAGAAAATGTCCTTTTATTTAGTTTATTTAGTAAATCCACGTGTCAGGCATAAAGATAGATAATGTTACTTCTTTAGCTAATTTTTAACTTAAAATTATAACACGTAAGCGTTTTTAACTGTTTTCTTAAACAAGGTTACATTGGAAAAACACATTTTGAGTGGCTTTTGCTCTTACAGCATCAGATTCGAGTTCGTCATTCGAGCAAGAGAAATGATGCATGTGATCTGGCAACCAGACAAAACTGGACTTTCGGTTCAACCGACAGTATAGACAATAAAGCATATTTGATTTATATCTTTTTTGTGTATCTATGCCTAGAGAATAAATATATGTAGAAAAAATATACTACAAACGTACATATATTCACGAACAAAAGGATTTGTGCACTATACAAATTTATACAATTCGAAACTTAATTTAGGAGAGCAGACATTTTTTAATTCAGAAACGCAATGGCTAATATCTGAACTGCTTGTGAGCTATGAGAAGAGACTTAATATTCAAATATTCTGTCTTATTTATAATTCACAAAAATCAGTTTTATTTAAACATTAAAATAAAGAAAACTATTTTAAAATATCTCAAATCTCAAAAATCATCCTAAAACAACAATCCAAAAACTAATGTTAAAAACATTTATGTTGTTAGAAATGCATCCTTGATATTTAATTTCTATTTATTTTTTAACGTTTATTGAATTCTTTGGAGGTATTATTTTGCAAACAACAAATACCCTCAAGCATCTCTATATTATATAGTAAATGCTTAAGGAAAAATTTCAAAAGAAAATTTAAATTTGGGAGACCTTCTTAGATTAGAGCCCCCATTCTTGCCTGATACAAAAAAAAACATTGCTTTCGTTAGGAATATGCTTTAGTCCAATGGAGATGGACCAATCTTTAAGTAATATTTGTCTTATCTCCCTAACTTTCTAAACTTATAATTCTATCTCCTCCTAGACGCTTCAACCTTGAAACTTGCACACCACATTCACAACTGTATTTGCTAATTCGGCGCAAAAAATCAGCCTTCTAACTTTAACCGTTTTTGAATTATTTAAATATTTTAATTATTGTCGCAGAAAACCAGATGATGACTGTTGTTATGCTGTTTGGTTTGTATTGTGTTTACTCCTCTCTTTAATAAACACCGTGACATCAATGCTAAATTACATTGGTGGCATTTGTAATGCTCAAACATAAAAGTTTTCATGTCCTCCCAATGTTCCTATTGTTTGTAGTATTAAATGTACGCAAACATGTGGAATGTTCTACACGACTGCCTGGCGTCTAGATCAGGCTTCGTCGACGAAGCCTGCGGGGTTCTCTTGTTGTTCTATAAAAATAAAATATTTTACTAAAAGAGAAATAATTATCCAACAATCAGTACCATCTGATAGCGTAAAATAACGATTGTATCCAGATCTCTGAGAAAAGGTGGAAAAATCTTTTGGAATTAGCAAACAGTTGTCATATAAAACATAAAAATGTTATTTGAAGATTTGATTCAAAGTTTCAAGCACTTTTCAGGATTACTAACACTGGTTTTGAGATTACAAACAGTAAACTACGGGTTTCCTTACGACATTATTGGGGGAAAATTCTGACCACAAGAGATGCCAAAAATCTGCGAAGCTGACGGGTAGAGGAACAGTTGCTCAACAACAGTAGTCAAACGGTTCAAGTTGAAGCACTTAAAAAAGATTTTGATCTTGAAGATGTCCTAGTTAAACAACGAAGATTTGCTGACGCCGTTGAACAAACGTCCACCACAAAATCTTGATCTGGAATCGGTTCTTGGAGTTTCCTTTTATCAAATGGGGTTTAACCATTCGCATCAACTTGATTTCGTTCACAAAAGGCACAGGCTAACGAGCGAGTCTAGATCTTCTTTCAATTGTTAAAAAACACACTGAACAGTCGTTTCTGGAAGCGAACTGTAATGCCGGATGAGAAGTGGGCCTATTTAGTCAATTATGATAAACAAAAGAAGTTAAAAATTTGTTGATAGTTCTGTCTCAATGCCGTTTCTCAAGAAGGTCATGATTTGTGTGTGGTGGAATTTTAGAACTCTAATTCTAGCAGTTGGACTGTACCTACGACAAGCTATAACAGAAGTACTCGATTCCGCTCCGAAGAAAGCACGCTTAACTTCAGCAGATCCATGCCGAACTAAACACCGACAAGGAATCTAAGGAGAAATTTGAGGAGCTAGACGGCCTGAAGATTCTCCTCCATTTATCCTACAGCCTAGACGTTTCTCTGTCCGACTACGGTCTCTTCTGATCAATTTGTATATAAAATATTAATTAATTTGTACATAAAAATATCATTATTGGTATTCAGTATATACTTTTAGGCAAATAAATTTATGGTTACATCAACCGATAGTTAAGGACCTTTAAGAAAAGATATTTCTCATACCAATGCTCTAATATTTTTAAAATATATAATATGTAGGTAGTCTTGTAAACTGAAGCACTTAATTCAGACCCCATGTTATGGCTTTTTAAAATCATAGTTTACTGACTCCCGTTTTGCATTATAACAAGATGCGTCTTAAAACCTTCTAAAAATTATTTTTGTACATATTTTTTCTACTCTGAACATATTACAATTATTACATTTGACAAAAAACATAGTTATCTTGATATAGCACAATAAAATAAATATATTTTTAGAGAGATACAAAATAAACAGAAAACTCATATGGCTAAAAATTTATTCTGTAAAATATACTATAATACTATGAGATCTAATTTTGGCTTTGTTGAAATACAATTGTAGTCACTATTATTGAAAGTTACAAAAGTGTTGGGGGTATATGATAAAAAATAGAAAACTAGATCGTATTTTATTGATATTTTAAAGTGGAAAATAAATGCCTTTTTGAAAGGAAAATAAAATTTTGTAACACAATTTACTAAAAAATTGCGTGTAGACGAAAGAGAACTATTTATAATTTTATATCTTTTAACTTGAATTTTTTTAGCTTATTTCTAACAAATTTAGGTCCACTGCCTCTTCTATTTATGGTGTATTTTTATAATCAATTTGAAAATATATATAACAAAAGGGCTTTAAATATGGAGTATTAATTTACAATTATTCAGGTGAAGGATAATTTTGGCTTTTCATTTTTATTTTTAAAAAAGAGAAATAATTAGCCTATTTTAAATATAGTTGCAATTAAGAAGAATTATTATGATAACGCGGCGTAAGAAACAGTTACATAGAACTTACTGTTAGAGCTTTTCCCACTCAAGAGTGAACCTCAATTTTCAGTAAGTGTTTCTATTTTAAACAAACGAGGCTCTGGCGGCTGCGTACTAACATAACTGATATAACCAGACTTCCACGAGAAAGAAAAGAGAAAATCCTTTTACAGTCTGCTGGGTATTAGTCCATAAAAATACAGGTAAACACCAAGCGGGAGGTAAGGGTAACATAATGCATAAAAGTAACAAAAGCATTTTTAAGTAAATACAGCAAATATCATTAAATATTCTAAAACACATGAACATTAAATGTAAAAACATTTCTTAAAACTGGAAAACTTGAAAATTTAAAATTATAAATAAAGATATTAAGAATAAGAATCCTAAAAATCCCAGAACATAGCTAACGGCTACATTCTACACAATAAAAAAATTATTACAGTAAAACTAGACATAAAACTAATAGACACCGTAATAATACAAGTATATATGCCAATATATGACTACAAAAATGACGAAATTAAAGAAGATGTACAAAGACAAATAAAATGATAGGACGCACTAAAGGGAAAGAGAATATCAGCTGAAGACAAAATAATAGGTAGATAAAGACAATTTAGTTGTGGCCAACAACACCGCGTACGAAGAAGAAATAAAACTGAAATTATCAAAAATAAGATATGAAAAGTAGCTAGCTAGAATATTCCACAATTGGAAGGGAACAATGTATGAGATATTGTAAGAAACAATTATATCGGAAGAAATACCAAGAGAAACTAATAAAGTGTACAGAACGACTTCAAACAAACTGCAGTACAAGCTGCACAAAATATAAAAAAAAATTACGGAAGAAATAGTACAAACCATAGAGAAACTAGAAAAACTAAAGAGCAGTTGATTGAAAATAAGCGCTAAGAGAATGATAGCAACATGAAAGATTATAACGTAGAAGAAACCTATAGAGACAAAAAAATTTTGTTGATGAATCTAAAACAATAAATCTCGCAATAAAGGACAAACATGGACACTTACTTATGCAACAAAAATATAATAGTGTTAGATGAAAAATATATATAGAAAAACAGTATAAACAAACAAATGAAGAAGGTTCCTGCTTATAAAAAAGAGTAAATAGAGTAAATAGAGAAAATGAAGAAAAAGTCAATACGTATAAAGCAGTGGGAATATTAAAAAACATTATGGTAGTAATGACAAAAAATTATAAAAACAATAAATGTGCAAACCGCCAAATAACATCATATGCATGAAAGGTACCCACTTGCATACAATATTGTCGAAGCAAAGATAAAATAAAGAAAATCCTAAAAGATAATTATGTCAGGTTTAAGAGACATTCAGGAACGAGGGAAAGCCATCTTATACTTAAGACTATTGGTATTCAAAGGAATTACAAAAACAAGCTTGTATATGGCATTTGTAGATATTATAAAGATTTTTTTAGAGTTTAGACTGGCATAAGCTGTGTAAGGCTATTACATCGATTGAAGTAAAATGCGATGATAGAAAAATAACTTACAATTCGTATAAAATACTATTAACATTAATTAAATGTAAAAAGTCAATTAGAAGTTAATATAAGAAGAGTGATGCAGATACTATTATTACCACCCTAATTTAACGCAATATATACGAAAAAGTCGATATACCAAGCTAAACAGATTATCTAATCTTGGCCGAATGTAAAGAGAATCTAGAAGAAGCACTAAACCAGATTCATAATAACGATATAACGATAAATAAGGTAAAACCAGAATAATGACTTCTGGGAAACGTATAAGTAGAAAATTAAGCAATTCTGCTATTTAGGCAGCATTACAACTAACAAAAGCCGAAAAATGAAGAAATAACTAATAAACTTAATTAGCCAAAAAAGCTTTTTATAAGCTAGAACGTATTTATATCAAACTTTTACTGAAACCAACCATACAGTTACTACGAACGTATGTATTGAACACTGCGTTGTATGATTGCACAATATAGATAATTGTAACGTATAATAAATAAAAGCCAAAAGCTCTGAAAATATGGTATTATCAAAGAAAATGAAAGTAAAACATATTGACATAATCACGAACGAAAAGTTCTGAACACTAAGACAAGGTAGAAACCTATAGAAACAAATACTAAAAAGAAGAAGTGGCTTAATAGGACACATAATAACAGGAAAAACGCAAGGGGAAGACCAAAGATGGGGTCATTCAGAAAATTATAAAGAACGCCTGATGCAACAATTATGCAGAATTAGGACGTTCGGCTGAGGACCGACAACGGTAGAAGTCTGCAAGAAAACAATCAGCTAATAAGTGATTGAAAGAAAAGGAAAGGAGAAAGAGAGAAATTTTGTTAATCGTAGAAATCTTATTAATTTTCATGTTGATACTTTGTAAATAAGTTTCTTTATAATTTATATACAGGTAAAATTTTATATCCATTTTGTCAACAATGTTATGCTCCATTATTATACCAAATAATCATCAGTGATAAAACTCATAAATTCAAGCAGACTAATAAGATTATTAGTTGCCGAAGTATCTACAATTCAATGCATAAATGTTTTCATTTCTTATATAATTCATAATATATAGTACAGTCTAGTGTTACAAAAGAAATTGTTGTCTCCGACCAATTTTTAGTAAACTTGATTATAGCTTTGAATAATTCTAGGACTGATGTATTAATTCTTTAATTGTGACATTTAAATACAAGAAATTGGTGATATGTAATCTGAACAGACATAGCCTTGGAAGTGTTTTTATCTAAACACTCTAAGTGGAAAGGTTGTGCTTAGTAAACCACTGTTCAGTAAGTTGACTCATTCAGTTGAAAGTTACATAACTGTCGTAATGGACACGGATACCAAGCAGATAGTTGACATTAAGTACTGCGTTAAGCTAGGAAAACATGAAATATGTTACAGTAAGCATATGAGGCGAGCCGTTATCGAGAAGCCGTAGCTTTGAATGCCATAAAAAGCTTCGGGGGCGCAGAAATTTAATGCAAGACGAACTCAATGTCGATATCCAATGAGTACCACAAAAAATTTCAAATATGGAACGTCTGAGGCAGTTACTGCAGGAAGACTGTCATGTTACTGTGCGCATGGTACCAGAAGAACTAGAATTAAATAGGGATGTGTGTCGCCAACTTTTACGCAACGATTTAGAGAAACGGAAACAATGCAAAATTAGTCTCTCACATACTGACGGAGGAACTAAAAGGAACCAAATGAACAATTGATGTTAAGATCTTGGAAAAGGCCAGAATTGAAAATTTGGTAAATATTAAAGCTGGAAATATAAATTTTTGCTATCAAATTTACCCTCAAACAAAGCGCCAAATAGCCGAAAGGTGAGGACATGTTTTATGAACCCTCAAAAAAAAAAAACAACTTTCTAAAACAATGACAATATAGGTCGCATTTTTTAATGATAGAAGTTTTGTGCGCCATGAAGAAAAAGATAAACCAAATCTTTGACATTGATGTGCTGAAACGTCTGCGTTAAACATAGGTATTTGGCAACTAATTCTGATAGCATGATAATATAAGACTCTATACTAGTGCATCAATCTAGGAATATCTCACCAATTATAGTACCTCATTTTTCACCGATCTGTCGCTGTGTGATTTTTTTTCGTATCAAAATACCGTTGAAAAAGAGCATCATAAAGATATTAAATCAATTTTAACGTCTGTACTAGATGTGTTTAAAAGTTTTCTAGATAAAGTTTTCTCTGATTGCTTCCAAGACCTCCAGAAACAGTGGTAGCTGTGCAGCAAGGCGCTACTTAATAAAACTTAGGACCATTAGTTACTAAGTTAAATAAAATATTTTTTACAAGATCAGACCCAAAATGTATCCGACAATCAAAATTACATAATAATATTAACGTAGGTATCTCAATGCACGGTAAGTAGAAAAGTTATGGACTAAATATGCACTAACCTGGAGAATTTTAATATAATAAGTAAAATGGTATAGCAGATTAAAACATAACTGTATTTTTACTAATAAAATTCAAGTTAAACAACAGGACAAACAAAGATTTGAACGACTGATTGCAATGCAATTTAATATATTGGTAACACAGTTCATGATTTGATAGTAAATAATGGGTAGCCAAAAATTTCTCACTATTTTATTTAGAAGTGTTAGATTAGAATAATAATAAAAAACCTACATACATATAAATAATTTCTTAGCTTCTTACTCAATTTTCTGAGTTGCTTAGAATGCAGCAAAAACTTCTTTTACAAAATTAATCTTCCCACCGTTATCACAAAAGAGAGAAAACATGTAAATACTACTAAATTTCTCCAATAACTGAAAGCTAAAAGTTGATAAGATAACTTTCCATAAATTTTATTCCACTAAAAAAAAAATAAATACATTTCACTGGGTATATAGAAAGAAATGAATAGTAGGCTACACATAGTGGATGAATTTTATATTTAGCTTATTATGTATTGATATTTGAAAAATGGATATATTATAACACTAAGTATATCATAACACAATAAACAAAATGATAAGTAATTCTGAGTAAGTATAAAATTGTCTTTTTCCTTCACGTGCCCTTCAAATGGTACACTGTGTCGGCGTCTAGATAAAGTAACATAGAATAAATACAGAGGTCAATTATACTGACAAAATTGTAGTGTGAAGATCAAATAAAAACGTTACTGCATTGTGTTGCACCTCCATAAAATAATTTGATGCTAATTATAAGTCATTTTAGTAATCTTAGAAGTCATTATAACAAAAAAATTAACCTTAATTCAATGAATGCCTTGGTAAGGCCAATTAAATTAATTATTTATTTGAAAGTTAGTCGTAAAAGCTTGAAATTTGGCGCAATGTTTTTAAAAGAAACATAATTTGTTCAATTATTTATTTATATCATCTTCGTCATCTACTCGCATTGTAAAATATTTAGTATTTTAGGTCACTCTTCACTGACTTTGTCTATCTAATCTTTTTTGTTGTTCATTCTACTCTATGTTGTAAAATAGAAAGTTTTTATTATCTGCACAAATTTAGTTTTCAAAATGTTCCTTTTATTTGCGTATTTATGTAATTCCTTACCTTTCAATATCCTCTATCATATCTGCAATTTTTTTGATCATTTCTATTTAACACCCATAGCTTGATTGCATGTGCTAATATTGGTTCTATTATAGTCCCATAAATTTTTATGAGTAATTTAATACGATACACTACAAATATAAAAACGAAACGAAATAAAAATAGAAACAAAACCTCCTTCAATATATATTCTACGGTATCACGAACTACAAGACTACAATGTGGTTTTGGCCGCAGAAAATAAAACATATATTAGCAAATCTTTAGAAAACAACGTTCTAACTATAAATCCAATGACTTATAAAAAACTAATTAACCACCTTCGCAAAGAAACCATTATTCATTGTAGCTACCAGTTCAAGTAAGAGGGAGCCTAAAGAGTGGTTATAAGAAATCTCAGACATTACCATTACCAAGGCATTACCATTATTTTTCGTAGATTTAGAGCCAAAAGGGAACAATAAGAAAATTTACGATCTTCAGTTCTTACAACATACAAAAATGAAGGTGGCACCACCTCGACTCAAAAAAGTAGTAATACAATGTATCAGATATAAATTTTAATCACTCAAAAACCTATTGTATGAAACTGTTTAATTGTGTCAAATGTGGGAAATCCCAGGACTCTTAAACATGTACAATACAAAGTGGAGTCACAAAAATATAAACATTTTCCTAGACTATGTGCATCGTAGCAATTTATAGTCCACCACATCTTGGATAATAAATAGTAATGGTTCTTCTTTACTCTTGGACTCAAGTCAGAACCTATTACAAATTATGGAGCAACATAATTTTAACTTTTTATTATTTGGAGAACCAACGTACTGGCCTACTGACCATAATACGATCCCAGATCATTGTCCATAATTTTGTGGTTACAAAAGGAATGCCCAATATATACACCAAAATAGGGTCAAACTTTGATATAAACTTTGATCACGGTGCTATTATAATAACCTTAAGTACTTAAGTTATCTAGAGAGATCCACAGTTGCACCTGTACTCCTAGCAAACCAATTGGCAAATATTTGAACAGTTAATAAAAACATTAAGTTAAGCTCCCGTATATAAAAAAAAGAGGACAATATTTTACCAAACTACTCCAGAATGCGTCATAAAAATAGACTCTAAAAAGAAGTAAAACTCTACTGGAATAACACAACATACCATCACACATAAAAAGGCTTGTCAAAAAAAAAACGTAAGACCCGTAGCAACTGGCAAAAAACGAGACATCCTGAAGGTAAAATAATACTGAATAGGTTAATACATGCACTCCATACAACTGTGAAACTAGCAGGAAATGATGCGTTTCAGCACTATATCGTTAAACTAAACAGATGATCATTCATATAATTCAAAAGACCAATAACGCCGGTGCTGCCCATGAGAAGACTAGACCGTAATTGGGCACGCTCTGATAAAGAAAAAGGTAAAGTTTTCACTGAACATCTTATTAATGTATTTACTCCACTTCCATCGGAAGCGGACGACAGTAAAATGTAAACCTATCTTAATGCTCCGTGTTAATTGTCCGTGTTAGTAAAATCATTCTCACCGAAAGAAGCTCTTCAAGAAATAAAAATCACTAACTCTTACAAGGCTCCTTAATAGTAAGACAAATTTTAAAACACCTCTCTAGGAAAGCGATTATCTTTTTTAACAACAATTTACAATAGCATTCTATGACTGTATTATTCTCAATGCAGTGGAAATTCGCTAAAATTATTATGATACCCAAACCAGTGAAGCCGCTACCCGAAACATCATTCCACAGACCGATAAGTCGCTTACCTATAACGGCAAAAATATTTGAAAAGTTACTTCTCAGCAGAATTAATGATACTATATCAACAGAACATCTAATACTAGTTTGGCTTCCGAGAAAAGTACTCCACAATACAACAATTCTACAGATTAGTTAATAAGATTACGAAAAGTTTAGAAGAAAAGAAAATGTGTACAACAGTTTTTCTAGACATCCAGCAAGCGTTTGATAAAGTACAGCATGATGCACTCTTGTACAAGCTCAAGAGAAATTTGACGAGTCACCTCTATGTGTGTATATTTTTAAGTAAAATATAACAATACTTTGTCTGACTACCAATTAATATAATCCGGAATACCGCAGGGCAGCGTATTAGGACCATATCTATATCTAATTTACAGGGCACTCACTAGTCACGGAGCATACTATGGTAGTTACATTCAATCCTATCAGCCGACCTAGATGCAGCAAAAGCATCGAAAAACTTACAAAGTCACCTAGATGTATAGCAGAAATTGCTAAAACGTTGGAGAATTGAATTTAATATTGATAAATATGCTCAAATTACATTCGCCACTAAGCATAATTCGAGCCCATAGGTAACTATAGATAATACCCCTATACCAATAAAAAAAATAAGTAAAATACTTAGCACTCCATCTATATGTAAAATTAATATGGAAAACACATATTAAAGCCAAAAAACAACAATTAAAGTTAAAGGTTAAACAATTGTACTGGTTAATTGGTAGAAAAACCTAACTCAGTTTAGAAAGCAAACTAAGAGTATACAAAACCATACTGAAACCCAATATCGACATATACAAAAGCATTACAGTCGGTACAATCAAAAATTCTCCGTATGGTAACGAACTCCCCTTGGTGTGTTTCGAACCTCACAATACATAATGATCTGAAAGTACCATATGTACAAAGTGTCATTAAAGTAACATACAAGTTATTAAAAATATAGATACCGCAATATAGGACACTCCAACCAATTAATAGCTAAAATACTCAAGAAGATTAAAAAGACAGTGGCCAGAAGCAGGTGTCTTATTGATTGATGGGATCCCACTCAAGACGTTTCGTATGTAACAAATTTGCTTATTACTCTGTGAATTGAGCAGCTTGTAAATTTGCAGTTAAAATAAATAAAAAAATATTTTCGTATCTGTAATTTATTCTATATTAAAAACTATTCCTCACTGTGCCGCAGATTCCTCCAGATATCTCAAAATATTTTGTAACTCTTTTTTGTCCTACTAGTCCTTGTTAAATTGTCAGTGTAATCAGTACACCGATGGCTCTTATTACTTATTTAATTTCTGTTATATAGAACCTTCTCTAAAACTGATGTGAATTAAATTAAGCTTCAGAAAATAATTTACGTTATCACAGCCTACAATGTTCGGTTAATATCCAAAAATTCGTATATTTCCCTTTAAGTATAGAATTGTCATTTTTTTGTTAATATAACGGTTTTTTTGATAATACAAAATTTCTAATGCCTTACACCTTTTATTCCTATTTATCCTGCCACGTTTGCTTAAAATCAACGAAATAAGTGTACAGAAAAGCTGTGCTTTAACTGTTGGTTTATTTACAGATCCGTACCTTTTGAATTGCTAATCTTCAATTATCACAAGTTATCTTTTTAATTGCTTCATTGAATATATATTTTAAACAATTTGTAGGAACTTTACACACTAAGCCTTACATTGTTAGAACCCAGCTTTAACTATACATGAAGTAGTACTATTAACGCACATGTAATAAATTGTACGATTTTATAACTTTTAAAAGCTAATAAAATATCAATACTTAGATGGTTTTAGCAGTAATTCATAAATCATTAGGAAACTGGTTTTTAATTACTTTAAGAGGTTAGAGCAATTTATACTTTAATCGTAAAAATCGAAACGGTTGCAGGCCAAATTGAACCAAACGTTTAAAAGAAACAGTAAAACTAAGATTAGTTGGTGTTCGAAACACGCAGGCCGTAAGGAAGAAAAATCAATCAGCCCTTAAAGGATCCTCCGATAACAACAAATCCACATCCGCGAGATCATTCTTTGTTTCCTGTAACAAGCGGCTAGGGCGGGCGCGAATTTATAGAAACGCTGAAGTTTATTCGCTCCTTCATTATTAATTGGAAAGTTTAGGGCAGAACGCCCGCGGGCGCCGAATCTTTCGAAGCTTTCGTTGCGTTTTCGGGAATTATCCAATTTTTCCAGCAATAATTACTTGCGGTTCTAGGGCGGGCCAACCCAATCCGCAAATATAATTGTTGCAACTTTCCGGGAGCGTCATCCCCCCATTCAAATTGGAAGGGGCGGGCGATTTCGGGGCGCACGGCGTGCAGATTCCATACTTTTATTTATGTCAAGCAAATTTTCCAAGTTGTAAATTCCTTCCGGCACTTGCTGTAAAATATTCATAGAATTTTAATTTTGCATTAGAAATGAGCCAAGTTATAGAGACGCCTCGCGAACGTAGTTACTGGGTGCATCTAAAATCCGAATCGCAATTCGCATCTGGTATTTTGGATGTGTACGTGATATTAAATGAAGCACATGCAAATTATGCAAATAATTCCAGCAACTAAAACAAAACCGTCTTTGACGATAAAGCGAAACAAGGTTGCTTTGCGTATTATGTCGTTACAAACCACGGCTTGGTTGTGTTAGGCGCTGAATATAAACAACATTTTTATACCTTTTACTATGAGCTGAAATTTTATTGGATGAATTTGTAATTAAAATTTTATTAGTCTCAATCGTGCAAGCCATATTTGTAATTAGCTTAATGTTTTCACAACGCGTGCGGCTGCGCAGAAACAAGTTAAAAAAGTACGTCTAGCAATTATTAATAAAACAAAGCAAAGTTGTGCCTCAAGACACTGCTTCACGTAAAACTCCTTCTAAACTTATATAACCACAAGAAATTATTATAATTGGGAAAGTTCTACGCAATAAAGAAATACGACAGTTACAAACACTCATTACTCTATTAACATGTCTTTCTGAATTAAATATAAATTAATATTCTAGTTAGCTATGCTTATGAAGTAATAAGTATTAAATTGTGTAAATTTTTTATATGCAGATACACCAAAAATGTGTAACTAAATAGTTATTATGTAATTTTTAAATTAAATGTATTTTATTAGAAATAAATAATACAAACTCCTTTTATAGAAATAAAGAACAGCAAAAACATCTGTTATCAAACGTGTGTGTGTTTTATAACACTTTTTAGGTGGTGGAAAATTCAATAGCAGCAAACTGCGGAGAGGACAAAATAATACATGATTTTCAAATAGTAGTAAAATAGAACAAACAATAAATGTGCTAGCAATAACAGTTTAACCAGTTTAAACGTAAATATAAATTTTATAAAAATGGATATTTTATTAAAAACGAAATAATAATCGGATAAGGAGAGCATAAAACTAGAATCCATCAAACGAAGGTAATTAATGTGAAAGTTAGTTAAAATGCAAATACTGCAAAGAATATAAAAATAAAAAGAACTTAAGAACATAAAAGTACTAGTGCCAGTAATACAGCTAAAAGGGTTCTAAAAAATTTTTCTAGGACCCACTTTTCCCATTATGTTATTCATTATTTTATTAGTCTTCATATAATACAAATACAATTATTAATATATAGTTTGAGTGCAATATAGATTTAATTTTTATAATGTTATTTATATATGGAAGAAAAGTGATTAATACAAAGCCGAAGAAAACGTGTTAGTAGAACGAACAAGTAAAAGAATTAGTAAGAAGGAAAAAAGTAGAATGGAAAGGGTACATCAGAACAGAATAGAGAAGAATATAGCAACAGAAAAATGGGGTTAAAAAAGGGAATAAAAGAGGCTAAGGCTAAGGCTGAAAACTGAGAATAATTCGGAGAATAATTAGGAAAAAACAATCAATTACAAAGCAGGAAATTCTGGAACAATATAAGAAAAATCTCAGAAGAAGGAAAGAAATGAATCAGTAACATTAAAAATAAAAACAAAGCACCACGGAGGTGAAAGAATAGAAGAAACGGACTATTTAGAACAGTAAAAAGCGGAGGAGGTAGGAGGTACAAGTATAACCAGAAAGAAAGTCTACAAAACAGTTAGTAGACTAAAAATAAGAAAATCCTGGGACGAAGACGAAGTAGGAACTAAAATGATAAAACGCAGCAAAGCTTGAGAAGAAGAACAAAGATTGCCAAAGGAACGTTATAACCCCAATATATAGGAAGAGGGAACAGACAGATTGTAATAACTACAGACCCATATGCCTCTCTACAGTGTGTTTTAAAGTATATACAAGAATAATGGAAAGACGAATTAGAAATGAAGTAGAAAAAACGATCACAGAGACAAAATAAGAATAGTATCATTATAATTAACAACCTATTAGAGCAAAGAAAACAAGCAAACAACTGTATATGATTTTAATAAACCTAAGACCTGCCTTTGACAATATAGAGAGGAACATAATATGAAACTGCCTAAAGGAATTAGAAGTTACAGAAAAAGTACTCAGGGTAGGGATAAGTATATACAAAAAGGTATACAGAATAATCCAAATCAATGGGAAAAAGATCAAATTAATCCGATATGAAAAAAGAAATAAAACAGGGAGATAGTCTAAGCCCACTGCTTTTCATTATTATGATGGATAAGCTGCCGAAGAATACACGACAAAAAGCACCAAAGGCTATTGTGGGATACAAAACCTTAACCCAATACAAATAGACAACTTGTTGTATGCGGATGACACAGCATTAATAGCAGACACACTCAATGAGACACATAAATTAATGGAGTTCAGAGACTGAAAAACTGAAAGTAGAGATAAATACAAATAAAACAAAAGTTATGATAATAATGAGCCACCCGAAGAAAATGATGCAATAAAGAAAACATGCTATGAAAACGGGATAGAAAGAGTACCAATTTTTAACTACCTTGGAAGCATAGTAACGAAGGGCAGAAAAGTAGATGCTAAAATAACAAACGGGAGAAGTAAAACAAGAAAGTTATGCTATGCTTTACATAGAACGGTATATAGAAAACCAGAGCTTAAAATATAAAATACATTTGCACCCCAACAGGAGTGAATCCCAATTCAAAAAAACACGAAGAAAAAATAATAGCAGCGGAAATGGAGCATCTTAGAAAATAGCAGGGAAAACAAAACTGGACAGGATCAAAAATAAGAAAATTGTGGAAGAGTTAGAGTAGAAGACAATAACAAATATAGCAGACTTAAAGCAAGTGAAATGGTTTCGACACACTTGCAGAATAGACGAAGACAGACTGGCGAAGAAAGTAATACAAGCAAGATGAGTGAGAAAAAGGCAGGAAGACCTAGAAAAAGCTGGTGGGACAGAATTAAAAAAGTGGGAATGGAGAGAGGCAAGACCATTAAGGAAATAATAGATAGTGCGGGGGTGGGAAGTAATAAATGAAATGAGTGAAATCGACATCCGACGCCCAATAAAAGGACAAACGGATTAAGAAGAAAGAAAAAAAAGCAAAGATTTGTATATGTAAATCTTTAGTATCTTTTGCTCAGATGGTTACGTTATTCTCATATGAATGACAGAAAACTAAGTGCCAACGACGACTTTTACTGTTATAACTTTGTAGTTGACAAATAAGGATGTTGAGTTAACAATAATCTTTTTTGTGTGTGATTTGAAATAAAAAACATTACTGTGCTTTTATTGTCTAATTATAATAAAAAAATAAAGTATTTAGATAATTACACAGACTAGTTCAATGACTGGTATAAAATCTAAGAGTAAGTTGAATTAAAATAAATTTATAACTAGCAATCTACAAAAGAAATTTGTGGAACTTGACTACTTTTAGTATGTTCCTATAAATCTTTCTGACTGTTGCCAGTTTGCACAGGAATGAGTAGTTGGATTACCAGTGCACTTGTTTTCTTATTAATCAGTTTTAACTTTTTTATTCTGAATTGAACAAAAAAACAGTATACAGAGAATTAACTCAAAAAAACTTGCAGAGATTTCAACATTAACAAATTCAGAGAAATCATTTCCAACTGCTACTCAAATGATTCTCTTCAAGGTCCTGGGTGGCATCTAGATGGTTCAGATGATTTGTTATTAGAATAAAATTCTTTTCATGGGGGGAAATACTGAAGAAATTCTTTATGATAGAGAGGATATGGGTTAACCAAATAAAGAGCAAGTAGTCACTTAGACAGAATATTCTATTCGTTCTGGCCGGGAGGATTTGCAGCAGGCATTGCCACCTGAGAGTTCTCCTTTAGAAATTATTTGTCTTTTAGTTGAAGGATAAAGTAGTAGGTCACATCGTTTTGGAAACTAACAAAGGTCTGCAGCAACATTATGCTGTTCGCCTACAAACAAAATTTGCGCAGATAAACAAATTTTGTGTGTTGGTTTCGTAAAACTTGGTAAAGTTTCTGGTTATTGCAAAAACGGAGGAATTTATCAAATGTTAATTCCACGGTAAATGATGCCAAGAAAGCATTTCTATTTTTTTGAAAAAATCGCCTGAGGAAAATTCAATCACTTTTAAAACTAATAGGTAGAAAATTCAAGAATTTGTCTTATGCCTCAGAAGATATAGTTGACAAAATATTGGTACCTTGGATAAGACGTCTTCTGTTTAGAAAATGTTCCCCAATAAGAGCTACCGATATGGTATAAAATTCTTTAAACTTTAGCTGTACATGAGCGATAAAAGTGTATGTAGAAAAGCCAACGACAGGTAAACGTAAGACCGGCTTGGCCAAAAATATGCGCACCAGAGAGTTTTTTATGAAAGCAGAATATTGTTGGCCTACAGTTTTTACAACTTACCAATTGGCCCAAGAATTATCAGACAAGCATACCCATCTTGTTGGCACTTATAGAGCAAACACAAAAGGTTTCTCACCAGAGAAGTCGTTTCGCGTCAAGAACGGCATCGTAGTACTAAAATGTGACATTTGTGACACTAAGGTTTTATTAACGAAACACGCTCCAACTCTTGTAGAAACCAAAAAATCTAAGCAGAAACCTGCATAGAATAAATTTATTTTCCTGTCGATCGGCCTTTGAAAAGCACTACCTTTGATCTGGTACTTTCTTCCGACGATTCCAGTTTACTTTTGGTAAGTTAATTAACGGTAAATAAAAGTAGCATACAAAGTAAATAAGTCATATCGAGGCCGCTAGCTGGCTTAGCATACAACAAAGACAAATCTGGTATTGACTTATCAGACCAGATGGGTTCTTATGCTACTACTATCTGCAAAGGAGTAAAATGGTTTCGAAAACTTGCTGTAGAGGTAATATTGGGAATAAAAGTAGTAACCTCATGTGTTGTATATAAAACAAACAAAAAAGAAAATTAGGTTTTCGAAAAATTTTTTCAATATTTAAAATGGAGCAGTTTATCAATCGTCCTAGTGCTCAAAGTCAATTAATAACACACACTATTTGTTTCAAAAGGTCAACGACGAAAAGTTCAAAGTAAAAGCTAAACCTGCAATAAAGAGAGAAAAATAAAGAACCTAGGAAGTATGCTAGGATGGTATGTATATTCTGCAGTTCTTGTCCAAATGAAACTTATTTTAATATTTTACATAAATAAGTTTTGTATATCAGATATATTTACTTTTTTCTCACATTAAAATGTTCTTATTTACAGTAATATTTTATGTTCGTAGTTATATAAATATAAAAAATATATGAAAGACTTTGTTACTACCACCGTAATAACCAGTTTGGTCAAGCCAAGTATAGATGTATATTCCCTGCAGGTCAAGCTGTAAAATGGCTATTGAAATTAACGTTATCGTCATTCATATGTGAATTCCGCGGCTTACTAAGAACGTCGTTTGTCATACACATATGAATGACAAAATACTTATATGCCAATAATATTGCTGTTAAATTGTTAAGTATTTTTACTTACTAAGTGTCTTTTTTTATTTTATAATAATAAACTGTTATTATAAGTTTACTTCTTTCGCGATAAAAATATAAAAATATTGCATAATTTCAATTGTTTTGTGCACGTTATTTCTGTCATAGTGTAAATTAAAACAAAAGATTTATTAAAAGCGAATATTAACACTAAAAGTGTACCACTACACTATGTTGAATGTATTCCCTTTAGAAAGAACTAAAAAGGCTGAGAGATTCATGCCCTCAAAGAATTCCATCTCAAATACCCGAGAATGCTGGCGGAAGACCAATATTTAACGTCACCCCCTTCAAAAATCCAAGGGCATTACTCTGTCTTTCCGGAAAGCTGTGAAAAGGTATAGTATACACATATCCAAATGCAATCTTTCGGTTATTGTGTTGTCTGACTTTGTATTTGTTATGTTGTATCTTGTACCATTAATAATATCTTTGACAGCTGACGGGAAAACCCCTCTAAACTAATGTTGGCTCCTTGTGCGCCTCAGCGGCATCACAAGCGCTGTCGCTTCGCATTGTACCATTCATCATTTATTTTCGAATGCCCAGTTACAGCTGGGAGCGGCACTTTTTCGAATTAAAATTAGAGCCGCCGCAGCCTATTTTCTTTATTTTAGAAAAAATGGCTGCCGGCTGCCGAACGTCGCGAATTTATTAAAGCGGAAAGTTCGGGCGGACGCCAAAGGCATCCTCGTTAAGCGATTTTTAGAAAATCTTAACCAGCGCCGACAGTGTGCCAGCGCCCTGACAAAAAAGATCAAAATGACAAAGGCAGTTTGCTTTACAATTCAAATTTTATTAACAATTTTCGGTCGAACAAATTTATACACATAAATTACCGGCCAAATTCGCCTGTCGATAAATATTTTTACTAGAATGTTACTTCCAGAGCCAGATGATTAAAGCTCCATTAGGCGGCATTTAAATCGAGGGTAACGCCCGGCCGATAATTTTTCAATTTTCCGCATAATTTAGGCAATACTTTCGCTGTTCTTAATTATCTCCCCCGAAGTATCCTATGAACGTGAACGGGTAATGTTTTCTAATTTACGTTCCGCCTGCTTTCGTCAGTTTAATATTTTTATATTAATTTGCTTCCCTGCGGGATAAGGATAATAAAGGCTTATGTTGCGTGTTTCTATATGGTTACGCCAAGTTTAATTTATTATTTTCTACCCCACTAACACTTTCCTTATTATTGTTTACGTTAACTCAACATTAGGGTTTTTAATGCATGATTAAGTGAATACTTAAATGATAATTGGTAACTATTCTGAGTAGTTATAAATTTTAGTTTATTCAAAATTGTTTTTTCTACTTTTTTTTTAAATTTTGTGAGACAGTTATTATTAGAAAACGTATTCTATAATTTAAAACAACAAAAATAAGTAAAAAGCATTCTTGATAGCTAATAGTTAAAAGAACTGGGATATTTACTTCTTCGGAAAACTTGGGAGACAATAGGCAAAAAGTTCAGTTGTTTTATAGCAATTACGAAAGCTGGAATAGCTTTATTCGTGTGTTTTTACCCATTTAGCAAGAAGAGATTCGAGTAATGAGCCGTTTACCTGTTTTAATGAGACTCAAGATGAAATAATTGCTGAGTTATATGCCTACATTAAACACAGTAACGTTATCATGCTTCAAGCGAATAAATATTTCTGTATTTTATTTTTATTGGCATATTATTAAGCTCCTTTTCAATTGCCCACATTATTATTTCTTTAAAAAATGTGACTGTACTGTTTTGATAAAATTATATTAATTTTTTTACTAAAATTAGAAGCAACACAATTCAACACTTTTATTATTAAAAATTCTATCTATTTTTAACGTTCAAATATCACTTACTTGTTAGCGACGGCACGCTAAGAGTGGGGTATACTAAGAATCTATAAAGTTTAAGGCATGTAAGAAAAAATAATTCCAGGCGTATCACATGACTTTTAACAAATTATAGTGTAGAAAGGGATAGAATATCACTCAAATATATACAAACTAACGAACGTTATCTACTCCGAAAAGTAGAGAGCCAATGTTAATATGTCGAAAACAGTTTGTGCCGTTGCGATGTGACCTGGCAGCCGATGAGAATAGATTGCAATGCGCATGACGATATAGTGACCTGTGAGTGAGCGTATCCGGTTTGTGATTGTTGTATTTCCAATGACTAAGCGTGTGAAGCAAACAATTTGCATTTTATGCGAATCCGAATCATTCGTTCTTAGAAACTATTCGAAATACTCAGAAAGCATTCGGAAATTATGCAATAAAGAAGCACAAATAAAAGCATAATATCTCGTGCAAAAAATATTACCGCAAAGATGAACCTGTAAGTACAAATTTGTCATCCTAGGACTTCAGACTGTCCCAAAAATTTAAGGGAAAGAGATTCTAGGCCGTTCACAAGATTTAGGCAAATACGAATATGCGATTGTTTATTATACAGTACTTTAAAAATGATTTAAACAGTAGAAACCCAAAGTACTTATTTTGAAGGGGATTGATTTTCATTTTTACTAAATATACACACAATTTATGTTATCGTAATTTCATTTTTTTGTTATATGGATCAATACTACTGGGTGGACTGCGCATAACAAAAAATAATACTACCAATGACAGTATATTTAAATTACTTCTTTATTAATTTAGTTTATTGGTATTTTATATAATTATCGTAAACCTTTAATTAAATTTTTTATGTATCAAACGCCAACGCTCTGCAAAATACTAGTATAATTTTTGCATTTTTATTTTTGGTTAATTAATCTTGCAAGGAAGGTGCAGACCACGAGTCAGCACTTAATTGACACGAGCCTGCCACAGCCCAAGGGTCTCTGAGTCGCTATTCAGCATACAGATGACAAAGAAAGCAGCAGCTAATAAATGTAGCAAAATCGTTTTTAATTTTAATTTATCCATAGTAAACAGAAACGCAAGCTATAAAGTGCAACACAAAAATTCAAAAAATACGTAAAAATAGGAAAAAAAGTGCTTACATCTTGGAAAAATTAAATCATTTATTAGAATTTAAAAAAAGAAAGAGTGCTAAGTTGAAAAAAATTATTGGAACAATGCACTTTACTTCTTTAGTTCTCATAAGAGATGAAGACTAAATTTATGCCACTTAATTCAATTACATGCAGTCTGCATTTATATATTGTTAATACATTTTTTCTAATATTTTGTTTGTTCATTGTTTTTATTTGGCATTTCAGTTGTAACGTGTAACATAGAACAAGGAATTAAGTGAGATTTATTCTAAAATTTACATCTACAAAATGAATAAATAATGAAAATAACATTGAAATATAAGGATTAAATTTATTTGCACTGCAATTAAAGTAAATAGTATTTAGATTAATATTATTCAATCCAGCGCTCATCAACTCTAAGCTTTCAACTAATTGGTTCTTCAAAGGTTACTGCTGTTTTTTTTGTCGCTGATATTTCATGTTAAATTAGTTGTCGCTTACGACCATGCTTTTGTAGATTTTGAGATTCTAAAAATTGGTAATTAAAAAACATAATTTTCCTAGAAATTTTACTTAATATAATTTACAATGCTGTACAGAACTTTAGGTATACTTTCTTTTTGCAGATATTAGTCACCATATAAAAGTAAAAGTCTAATATAGATTCAACTAGTTATACAATCAAATAAGAAAATATTTCCTTCAAGCAGTCCATCAGACTCCTATGCGAGCTTATTCTAAAACAGGTTCATAATATAATCTCTCTTCAAGTCAATCTTCGCTACTTTTATAGTTTTGAAATTTGCTTTTCTGTCATGGCTATGCAAACCTTTAAGAGTAATTGAAAGCTCTTAAAGTCAAATGGATAATCTGGCGGTATAAGTGGTATATCTGTTAGCACTGTCTACAAACTTACATGCTGTTTGTACAGATATATAATACTCCAATGTTAAAATAGCACACTTACATAATAATTCTAAGAATTTTCTATTATACTTTCCAGATTGAGGTAAGTTTTGGATGTGAGATTAATTAAAGTATTTATGGCTAGGTCTAATTCTAATAAATGGTTAAATTATCCTTAAATATATAATAATTATTGTTACCAATCTTAAGAAGTAGCGTAGAGAGTTAGCTAGCGGACATATTACCTTTAAACCCTAATGTTGTTAAGACACTGTGATGCATACTTGACCTTATCAGTTCATATCTTTCTTGGCACTACAAATGAAATCTGTCAAAAATCTCCAGTCAGTAACGTACTGGCCCATATCATCACTCCATCGTTTTTCATAAAGTGTTTGAGTCCTGTTAACAGCCACAAATTCTATTTTGTACACTATGGTGCTCTCATCATATACAATAAATTAGTAATCCTGCACTACCTCAGCCATGTTACTCTGTTTAACGATATTTTACGTAAAAGTTACTGTGAATTAGGTTGAGAGGAAGTTGAAAAACAGCGTGGACTTATTATATCACGGTCACTCAACACAGCTAATGCAGCAGACTTTTTCAGTATTTTTTAAGGACAAATCTTATAAACATCCAACTTCCCATATAGCAAGGAATATTTATTGTTTAAAACTGTATGTGCTATACAGTTAGTTATTTATATCTCCATATTGAGATAAACGTTATATATAGAATTATTAGGCACTACACGGTGAATATCTGACTGCAAAACTATGAACTCAATAACAAAGTTACCGTAAGATGCTATCATTCATTGATACTTTTGATGTGCGTCTCTCACTGTTTAAGTGTCATTGAGAAAAGGTCATGGTAGCCTTTTTTCATGTACGATAAGTTGTGGTTTTGACTGTCGCAAAAACCTTGTGTTACATTGGACTTACCTATGCTTTGATTATAATAATGTCTCCTTGAAGCAGACCCCGCTTCTTCTATTCTACAGAGAACATAAAATACCAAAATTTAACAAATAGAGTTCTCCTGTTTAAAAGAGGCATCACTTTTTAACTTTTAAGCATAAAAACTTGTTTATAACATCATGGAAATTACAAAACTTTTAATCAGGTAACAGTGCAGCTGTAATTTCATTCCAGCGAGGACTTCACGAAAATGTTATAGAAAGATCAAGGCGGCTATAACGATGAACGCATGTTATAGTCTTGAGTACTTTTCTCTTGATAAATAAACATATAAGTACCACTATCTAACACCTAATCGCCATCAGCATACCATCTTCTGGCAACACCTCTAAAATGAATATAGCTATTTGTTCCGAGTTATACTAATTTCCTTTAATGCAGTTCATTTTGTTATTCTACATTTTGGTGTACATATTAAAACAAAAATCGAATAAAGAAAGAAGAAAGGTACACTAAGTAGTTAGCTTCATCTTGTGTGACTATGAAAAGATAAGAATAAAGGAAACCGTATTAATTATTTTTCTGTTTGAGATTGAGATACATCTTCATCACGACTTATAACAACTTAAAAAAATACTACAAGGAGTTGTATGATTGGTGTCTTTTACTGATGGACGGTTATGTTATTGTGACTCTCGTTACGCACACAATCACTAAGGTCAAGTCATTTGCTGTTAGTGCATTAAAGCCACATTTACAACAATCAATAGATATTCTACTAACATAGATAACGACTTTTGTCGTAGTTTGGGGGCATCTTTTTTGAGTTAGTCTTCAGATTCTTTATTATTAGCATGTGGCATGTTTTGTTGTTGCTTTATTCACACTTGCCTCAAGCGTGCCTCTCTCTAGTTCTCAGTAACAAAATAAGTTTGCACAAATAGAGGTTTCTGCCTTGAAAGTAGATATTCACTTAAATCGTTAACTTGACCCAGAAAAAACACGACGTTTCGGTTTCTACTTTGATACCATTTTCAAAGGTGTTCAGGTTCTTCATCGGCGCCTCCTCCACAGGGCTGTGAAATAATATTTTGTATAAAATAGATGCGAAGGCTTTCACGGCCGGTGTTATGGTGCATCGTGTGGTTGGTTCTAGGGTTATAAGCCCGTGGTCGGAATTCAGAAACTCTTGACGTTTCGTCCACAACTGCGACGGACATCTTTAGAAGAAAATCTTCCAAAAATTAAGCGTCTGTCCCGTGCGTTTTCGCTTTTATACTCGTGCGAGTATGGTAGGGATGGTGTTGGGGGAGCGTGGCCTTATAACCCGAGAACGAATCACACGATGCACCAATATTTTGTATAGTTTACTCTACTACTACTGATAAGATTCAAAATAAAGGTTTGACGAGAAATATACTACATAAAAAAAGTTTGTTGGTTCGGTGGTGCTGTCTAAATGAAAATAAGGACCAATAAGAGTTTTTCATATGATAGGTAAGGGTTATCTACCATTTTTTGTCTTTAGTCAGTAAGGGTTTTTTTTATTTCAATTGCCTCTCGAATCATTTTGATAATATAAAATAATAGAGAGGTATTCGATGTTCCAGAGTGAATGTTAATTACTGAAAATAATAATACCAACGAAGGTGGTAATTAAATTTAAGTGTTTTATCATAATCAACGCTAGAAAACAAGAACATAAAAATTAATGTAAAACTTGAAACTTTTAGAAGAATCAAAAATCATAAATAATTACATGTTATTTTGTTAAAAATTATTGTATATCTAATTTAGATAGAGAACCATTTTTAATACTTTTCAAATACACTACTATTCATTGAAACAAATTATTTTATATTCAATTAAGCCTACTATGTTCAGAAAACGATTAAAGAATGAGAATCATTTACTTATGTTTGCCTGAGATTGGATTATATTGTTTCTTAGATATGAGATCTAGGAGAAATTGTGATATCACATGCAAAATAGACATAAAAGTGTTCGCAATCATGCAAATTTGCCATGTGCAACTTACACGATGTAAGAATGCTTTATCGTCAGCAAAGAGTATATTTCTTGCGGCTACCACCGACAACTAAGGTTACAGTAAGCAAGGATAACGCAGATATGGACACACGAGTGGCATAGAAT
Organism: Sinelater perroti; assembly: GCA_036346155.1. NCBI lineage: Eukaryota > Metazoa > Arthropoda > Insecta > Coleoptera > Elateridae > Sinelater > Sinelater perroti. The sequence continues at coordinate 6,014,384 of JARFIY010000276.1, forward strand.
AGTCTTTTCTGATAAATCAAATTTTCCTAGGCAGTAATGAATATTAGAGCAAGAAAATTACATTTGTACGAGATATACGGCGCTAACTATAAACATTATGGTATGCGGAATTAGAGGTGACATTTCCATTCTGGTGTATATCGACGCAACCTTACAAACCATGGTACTTACTTTCCTCTGAGCGTGCTCTAACCAATATTTCATCAATTACATGTGGCACGTAACAAGTTAAACTTTGACCGATCAAACCACCTGGCCCTTTTTCTTCTTTCCTTTACTCTCTTCTTGGCTCTTTTCCTTTTATGAGTTAAGCGTTCTTTTCTACTTTCCTGCTAATCGACTACTTCTCTTTTTTCCTCTAGGTAACCATTTCATAACTGCTTTCAGCGATCTCTCATACTTCATCTTTTGGACATTACAACGTTTTGTTTTCCATTTTGCTTGTGATAGTCATCTCTATATTCATTTATCTCCAGATCTCTTCATGAATATTGTAGTTCCGCTTCATTGTTCTAATTTTATCTCTTATTTTCTTTGTTATGGACTCTTTTATACATTGCAATATTATTTTAATGTTTTTCTTGTGCTTTTTCTTATTACCACTTTTATCTTTTACGTCCGCCTCTACGTTACCCGTATTTGATTTTATGGAGCCTAGCCACTTGTATTTTGTACATGCCCTTATTTTTTCGTATCCTAACTGTAGCTCATATATATATTTGAACTTCTGTATTTTGGTATGACATTTTAGTTACTTTGGTCTATTTATCATTAACACTTATTTCCTTTACTGCGCCCCACAATTTTTCTCTTGGAATATTATCGTATGCCTCTTCCACGTTTTCAAAAGTCATATGAGTTCTAATATTTTCTGTTTGGTTTTTCTCGATTACTTTACTGATGTTGTAACTATTGTGCACACCGCAGTACATTTTCAATATAAACCCAATTTTTTCTTTACCGAAATCTTTCATATGCTCTTTCATCTTATTTTTACAACTCTTCCTAGTAACCTCACTATTGGTGATAATATGCTTATTTCTCTGTAGTTATGTCATACCTTTTTGTCTCTTTTTTATGTATCGATACGATGTTTAATCGTCATATTCTCCCATCTTTCTATCTCTTGAAACATTTTAGTTATCATTTTTATTACACTACGTCTAATTCGCACTTTACTAATTTTGTTCTAGTGTTTCCCGGTCTTTTTGATTTATTATATGTGTTGTTTTTAAATGCTTTTGTCTCATTTCGTACTGTTATTTTTTTATATCTTCCTGAATTATCATGTACTGTGTTCTTTTCTGTTATAAGAGTGTTTCAAAATATTTTATTCATTTCCCAGATGTTATTTGATGTAGTCTGGTAGTGCTCTTTGCTTCTTGTCTTAAGCTGCAAATTACTTTATAAACTTTTTTGGATTTATTGAATCCTATTGAACTAGTTATGTTTCTACATTCATTGTTCTTGTATTCATTTGCATTCTGTTTTACTTATTGTTTCACTTTACTTTTATCTGGATTTTTGTTTGTTCCCTTAACTCTTCCAAATAGTGATTATTCTTATTTTTGATCTTGCTGAACGTCCTGCTTTATTGTTTTTTCTTATATGTGGAGTCAGAGCGTCATATACTGCTTTGTGGATGCTAATACCAACTGCAGCCTTCAGCGCTTGCTTCAAATAATCAACATTAGTGGATTAAGATCTGGGCCTCCAGAAGGCCAATCTTTTACTGTTAGAAAATGAGGCATATTGTTACTCAGCCAAGTGTAAGTTTTTTTTGTGCGGAGTTTCACTAAAAGTTCCAAAACATTTTCATAATACGCAGCGGCCGACTAAACCACTAAACCATTACAATTGCTGAATGATAGCCTCTCTGAACCCTTGGCGATAGCCGAGATTATTCTTTAGACGACCTAGTGTATAATTTGTTATTTTTCTTTCTGTTGCTATTACGTACGTACTCAGTCAACAACATTTTTGCTTCTTCGCTCGCACTTTTTTAAACATCTGTCAGAAAATGTCCCATGTTTTGTAAACAGCTAGTCCTAGGTTTTGCTTAATAATGTCAGACATCGAAGTTTTGAAAATTTGCATCTTCCAATGCATAATCAGACACTTGTGGCTTTAATTGCTTAAATAGTTCTGAACGTGATCTTTCAGATTTTGGACACCTTCAATCTCATTAAACCGTTTTATGACCTGATACACAAACATATGACTAATGCCAAGGAGATGCAGATTCTCGAAGATTACACTATTTCGAGTTTCACACTTATGTAATGCTCTGACAGCAATTCGGTTTTCTTTGTCGTCGCACTCCACTGGTAAATAACAACACTTTACAAAAAACACATTTTAAGTTGCAATTTTAAGACTTGAAAATTACAGCCGTATGTCAATATCACAGATATTGTGATGCGAGGGCCAGTTCGATTTTGTAACACTATTTATGGGAATACTAGGTATTCGTCTTAATTAATGATTCATTTATCTCTTATACATAATATTTTTTTTTAAACAAAGAAGTTTATCTGGTCTTATATTTTTAAAATCTACGTTTTCCTTGGTGCTGTTATTTTTCTTATTTCTTTGCTCCTTTCGTTGTCTTTTGTGATAGTATTCTTTGAGTGTTTGAATTTTTAGGCTTTCCGAAGGTAACATATAACTGCCTATTGTTATATTTCTTAGATGTCTTAGTTAATTTCTTGATTTTCTTTTTTTTTCTAGTTTTCAAAATGCTATCTCTAAAGCATGCTTGGTTCTTGCTGATTACCAAATCGTCTACATGTGCTGATAACTGGAAGGTTCTATTATACGTATATATTATACATATATAAATTATAATCTCTCTAATACTAAATTAAATATTGTTAGAGATAACGAATCACCTTTTCACATTAAACTGCTCGGATAGGTTTTCTTGTTTTCAAACATATTTTACATAAAAATCAATCATCATTTATCAGTTTATTTACGCACTATATTTATAAGACAATCTAGCACTTCGTTAAGGTAAAAATAAGGGCGAATGGCAGTATTGAAGTGTACTTTCATAAATCACACCTTAAAGCACTAGAAAGGGGAAATATATCTAATAATTTTAAATAATTGCTTGGTGCTTTAGGTTCTATATAATCATTTCTAAGCTTTCGGAAACGATTACTCTTACCAAACTTAACGATTAAGTTCACATGTTATTTTAAAGTTAAAGATGATCAATAAATCGGGTTGTTATGCAGGACATGAACATTTTGGTTCGGTTCACACTCTACTGGGAATTGGTATGGACTATTTGTTACGACAATGAAAATTCATCCTAACATAACTTTTATCATAAGGACGATAATTGTAAGACTTAATGTATTGTAATTAAGCTAGTACAAACCTCTACTGCTCTTGCAAATTAAAATAATGAAAATATCATTGAAAGCTTTATTTACTTTTTTGCATATTGTTAAGAAATATTTTAAGGTGAAATGATAGTGTTTATGAGTATAACAGCCTGCTTCAAAGGATACGTCGATATTTTTTACGAACGGCATGAATACATGTATTAATTAAAGGATTAAAGGTGCCGGTGGAGCAAGTGAACGCAGCTGTTATTGCAAGCGTGTACCTGCGCGCAACGTTAACGAACTTCTAAGCAGGTCAACATTTTAAACACGCCATTCCGGTAACTAATCGGCTCCAACTTCGTTAGTAAAGCAATAAATATCACAAAAGGCTTAAATGTACTTTACAACAGCAAGAACTAAACTGCTAACGATTTTCTGTTTGTTACTCCCAGCGTTTACGGACAAATAGCGCATAAAACCGTTAGCATGTGGAATTGGCTAATGCGAGCGCTCTAATTTGTAATAAAATCTAATGGTAGTTGCATGAGATTTCAATTTCGCGTATGCGAGAGCCGAGCATGCGAGTATACGACTCGCTTGAATATACGACCGCAATAAACAACTAACATTTTCTTTGTTATTCAGTAATTGGTTCCTTTTGCAACGAGCATTCGGAAAACGTTCCGTTTGTTGGAGGCCATCTTTATTGGTTTCATCTGCCTTCAACGCCTTAGCTCGTAAGTTATTCGAAGGAAGGAATTACTTCGTGCTACTGGTCGATTTTTAAACTACAGCATGTATTTCGCTTTCCTCTTAAATTTATTTATTCGTTTAATTACTTCAACTTATTTAAAAAGAATTAAACTAAGTTTAAATTATAATTAAATAACATAAGAAATTCGCATATCAAGCAAACTAACGCCACTACGGGTTTTAAATCAAATTCCTTCATGTAAATCTTTATTCAAAGGGCTACGCTCAAGCAGCGACTTCTAGAAGAGCCGTGGATCGCGGCCAATACTGGCAATCTTTGACTTAAATTTCCTAAGCCATATACTTCATGCAGCTCGTTTCAAGCTATTCAAGATAAGGTAAGGATTCTTAAGGACCGTTATCGTCATTTGAGGTCAATTCAATATCATAAATTTTTCCAAACTTCGAATATCAAAGGAATGAAGTATGGTTCTTAAGAGCGCGGAAGTTTAGGGGCGCATTATGGAATATTTTAACAATATCCCCCGAATTTTCGTACTTTTACACGGTTCATAAAATACTAGAGTAGAAAATCAATAACTCCAAAAGATATATATTTAGATGAGACCCTGAAAGAACGAGCTTTTCGCAGACGAAACTAATGCAGAATTTTATCGGAAAAATCCCTTTGCCTTTGGGTGGCTTGCCTTCAGAAAGTATTTACAGAAAAACTAGGACTTGTAGAGAGTGAGATTCCTTGCTAAGCGATTGCTGATAGCAAAGTTTTATTGGTAGTAAATCTGTATTTGTAATCGAAAGTAAGGAAACCGATTTTTACCATTTATAATAAACTTAATTGAAAATAGATTTAAATAAAAATAGTAAAGTTATGCTGTGCTTATATTATTTATAGATGAGAATTTTAAAACATTTATAACTATTTATAAACACCAGTGTGAATGTACGCTGAATTTGTTACAAGAGATTTTATTTTAAGTTTACATGTTATTGCTTCATCACAATTGCTCACAAATTTTAGTATTTCCTGCAACTCTTTCCTTGTATATCACAAAAAGAGGCAACGAAAATTTTTCGTCTATTGTAACTATCTGACGTGCAAACGGTAAACATAAATTAGAGTTCTTCGTTTCAGTGTACATAAGAGATGGGTAGATTTAGTTTCATTTGTATTAATGCGCTATTTTCAATTTTCTGTGCAGGTATATTTCCTTTCTAAGAAGTATTTTCAGATGCGACGTATAGATATTATATATCTTATTATTGTATGCATTCTAATATCCAATATGCAGTTTGTAGGCTTTCCATAACCGCCATTTTCCATTTATTTACAATCCATATATTACCTAATGGCAAATTAACAATTCTTTAAGCAATTATTGTTTTCCCCTTAGTACATTACTAATCTCACCACCAACCGCCCCAAGTAGAGTTTATGAGACAATATGTCGGAAAATGTACAGTGAGTTGATGATATCACATTACATTGCAACGACACTATGTCATTTATTTTTGATAATTTTAGAGGAAATGTTTAAAGTCTCCCACCCCCCATGGGTTCAATGCAAGCCCAAACACGTTACATCATAATATGATACACCCATTAAAATCTTCCGTGTATGTGCCTATATATTAGGGACTACCTGAACATACATAACGCTTTAAAGTACATCTACAAGTAAAAGTCAAGGAGGTTTAAATCCTGCTAGAGTGTGCTGAAACATCATCATGTATCGGCTATAAACAGTCATACTGCTAATAACATATTTTTAGCCAATGAAGACTGAGTAAAGAATACAGATACACTGGGCCATTGAGATGTTGTGGAAAAACGACTACTCTAACTAAATGTTGATTGATTCTAAACCGTTCCATAAGGATTCCGCTTAATCTACAAATAAATGATGTGTAAGTGTATGCCATTCCTGCCAAGGCTTGCTTCATCTGTGAAGAAGATTGACTACAGAAGTACCATAATAGTAATCCATTTTTGATTTACCAGTATTTTTGGATTATTTACAAATAATTTTTTTAATCTGTTTTTAATAGTTTGCGGTATATAGCAGAAAGTTCTTTGAGAGATTGGCGCTTGAAGCGAAGTTTACACAAGACAAGCATTATGCTGTTCTAATATTTGCAGATATTAACGATCTAGTATCTCACTTGCATAAACTTTCTGTAAATGATGATGTAGTTAGTTATTCTATTTTGTCTTTCGTGCTGTCAAACGTATATTTCTGCTTATAAAATGTATTATTGGTAAGAAGTTTTTTTGAACACAAGTTGTTTCAGCATTTTCCTGTTGTCGATAATATTTTTATCAAATCTTAGCATTATACCACAGATAGAAATACATCTCCCATTATAAAGATATCTGATTTGTTCCAGATTCCGTCTGATACTTGTTAAAGTTCATCGTTCCTTGATTTAAGTTATGCCTGATGCATATACACTAAACATGTATATTTTTCTTGGCTAAGTTTAAAGACGGTTTACATGATATGTCTGTTTAAATATTGCACTTTGTCAATATGGTCTTCAAATTTTTCATACATTTTCACCCGGCTTGTACTCCTTCATTTTATCTTTGCTATTGTAAAACAATATACAGTATTGATGTATTTTATACCCCTTATTTTTCTTTTGTAATTCCGATAATGCGCATATGTCAATTTTTTGTTTATTTACTTCTTCTTAACTTCCTCATCTCTATTATTCCACGAAATTATATCCCACTATTAAATACGTAGCTTTTGCCGTTCTTACTTGCTATTTGTTTATTATTCGAGGCTCTTCAAGTAATTATTGTTTTAAAATACCTAAGTTGCTAGCCTTACATTTCTCTGAAATTAATATCGACAGTGAGAGATTTAGGAACCGTTATTATTTGGGGATACTTTCACAACATAGGATGGTAAGACATGCTTAACATGCGGTTATAAATAGTTGTCAAAAGTACAATAGCTTTTTTAGGGAACCCTTTCAGTATTTCCCTGTTATCAAATCATACCTTGGTGCTTTGTAATTGTTTAGCTTCTTAATTTCGAGCTGTATTTCCGTTAATGAAATTGGTTTAATATGTAAAGACATCTGGGATGGAACGTCTAGATACTCCTCTATAGCTTCTTCCGGTGTACTAGATTGAAAGGTCAAAATGTATTGGACAAATGCTCAAAAAGTTAGGATTTTGCTTTGTTAGATCCAGCCCGTATGTAATAATTTTTTCATATAAGGGGTATGGTTACTTGCGGTCTTTTAAAATTTTCGTAGCCCTCCAGAATCTCTTGCTTGAGGTTTGTTATGTAATATTTTTTAAATTTATTTGCATATTTACAATCCAATTATTTAACAAGTAATTATTAAATGGTATGTGGTTTTGCATGCCATGTGGGATGTCATTTCCATTTCCACTTCCCATAATAATGTTACTCTAACGTTGAATGAATTATCACAGGTCGTGTGGCCGTTAGCTTTTCAATATCCTGATGACATTTGCTTGGTTGGACAGCTGCTCTATTAGTTTGTTTCTGTGTCCTGTTAAGTTGTTGTATAATTTTGCAAGCCTTTGAATCTTATTGGCTACGTATAGGATTTCCAAGTCGCTATAGAGAGTTTCGTTTGTTATATACCACAGAGCATTTGTTACTGTTCTATGATCTTCTATTGACATCTTTAAAGAGTTTTGGTTGAATCCTATAAGCCTATATAGATTTTAGTATGGTTTTATACAAAATTACTTTCTTCGAGAAAAGTTGGGATTGTCTCCCAATTAGTTAACTCATTTGTTTAGTTTTAATGTCAATCTGTTTTCGGTTAGTCTTAAAGTGTGTATCCCAGTTTAATTTCTTTAGTTTTCTGGATTATTGGAGTCCTTGATTCTGAGTTGAGTCTTATTAATCGTTTGTTGTAAATGTGACTTGTGTTGATTTGTCAAAATTAACTGTCATGCCATATTTGTTGAACCAATCTTGAAGGGTACTGAGATGAGTTTGTAGGAGTTCTGCTGCTACTTCAAGTTTTTTGTTTGCTGAGAGAATAAGCGTATTGTTTGCGAATGTGGCCATTCTGGTATAATATGAGTTGGCGTGACAGGGTGTAAATTAAGTATAACCACGAACCCAGCATACTATCCTGTGGTACACCGGAGGTAGGTTGGTGGTAGACACTACGTTGAGTAATCTTAACTTAAAATAACCTATCAGATAGATATGATTTAAGCACAAAGCATTAGCTTAGGAAATACAACATGATTTGGATTAACAGGCCCTTATGATCGACTTTGTCAAAAGCTTATCGTATGCCAAGTATGCCGCAATACATACACGCTTTGACTCTAAACTCTCTATAATATGGTTAATAATTCGATGACTTTGGTGTATTAATTGAGTGGTACTGCCGAAAACCGAATTTATGGGATAAAATTATGCTGTCCAAATCTACAGTTTTGTGAATTTTTTCAAACAATACCTTTCAAAAATTTTGGACATTAAGGACAGGAGAGTGATTGATCTGTAGAAAGAAAGTTGTGCGGGTTAACCATCATAATGATCTGGCGCGAAATTTCATTGGGCAGGGAAGTAACCAAGTCTTAGATTACTATTATAAATGGTAGTGAACAGTATTAGAGCTTTTCGAGAAAGATTTTGTAGAATTTCTCCTACTATTACATCGTAACCCGGGACATTATGAGTATTGGTAAGTTGGACTTATTTGCATACTTCGGCCGACAAAAAGGGTTTAATTGATAATGACAGTTGGCATGGAGTATCAAGAAATAATTTGATTTTGTCATCTGTGTGTATGTTTTGAGGTTGTGGTGAAGTGAATATGTCAGAGAGATACGAATGTATTTACTTTTTTGATTTTTTTGTTACTTTCTATATTGTGTGGTCATCAGGCGAAAATTTTGCAATAAACTATTGTCATTCCGAGCTTCTACTAGTGCTTTTTGCAACTGATGAGTTAGTCTATTTAGTGGAGCTTTCTCTTGTCTGTTTTTGGACCTTTAACGTTTTTTTCTGTATTCTACGTTTCTCAGCTAGTAGATTTCGGATGTTACGAGGAATATTAACTTCTTTCGGGTAGTTGGTTGATGGGCTAGGCGTAGCTTACCATGCAACGTTTTGGATTGTTGTAGTGACGTATTGGATTGTTTCAACTAAATTTTGGGTGTCTTTAATATGAATGGCAAAAAACTTCTCCATCTTCTCCCAGTTGATAAATTTAGTGCAAAACCTTGGGGAGGGTTTTCTTCTAATAATTGTGCTCAGAGTAATAATTAAAATTGGCTTTTCCGAAATTCTATGGGTCAGCATAAAGTCGGCGAGTTAGCCTCTTACAATTTAGTTTATTAGTTGTATTACGTGTTTTTGCCATTTTAATCGAGCTCATCGTTTCTTCGTTATTAATTTTTTTATGTATAAACATGTGTTATTTGCATGATGAGCAGGTTTAATTTGATTGGACTTCTTGGATAAGAGTAGCCAGGTATTAGACTGCTCGGCCCAAGTTTTAAGGTTGTTTTATTTGCAGTTTGAGTTGAATTTTGTCTTAAACGTGTTGCTGAAATGTATGCTAAACATTTTTGTTATAAGGGAGTCAATTATTTATTGTGCAGTACTTAAATGAACTATTACTGGAGCATCAGTTTCTAATATTTGTTGTACGGTTCAACCAGAACTAAATTTTTAGTTATCGCATAGGAAATGCAAAAAATGTCCAATAAGTCGGGAAACTTGGTTATATCAGTTGGCCAATGTGTCTGTTCCTTGGTGCTCGGCAGTTGCAATTATTTGCCATAATTATTCTAAATAGGATTCTACCTTATGTTATGATTCTGGATTTTCAGTGAATATGTTTAAAGTTCCAGTCTCCTTGAACAATGAATCTATTTCTCAGAGAGTGAAAGAATTCAGAACAATCATCTGCAGCTATTGTCATCCGGGATGGGAGTAAATAGTTGATATTATAAATGACTAAGCGAATGCGTTTACTCAGCTCGTATTTTAACAGTTTGAAATAAGTTTAGCTGGTGATGTGATATGGAGTTTTTAATAATTACTACAGCTCCTCTATGAGCAATGTTATCCGGATGGTTGATGTTATAGAGTAATTAAATAAACGGAACATCATTCGGCTGTAAAATTTGTTTCGGATACTACCATTATATCTATTTTATTTAAATGTAGAAAAGTTATTATCTGTTGCTTAAGATCTAACAGAACATTTGCATTTCATGCGGCTATTCTTATTATGTTGGTCATTATTGCGTTATTTTAGTAATTCATATTTATATATATATATATATATATATATATATATATATATATATATATAAAAGAAATAAATAGGTATATTAGGTTTGACACCCAAAACTTGTTTGTATTTTATAATTATTTGTATTTTTAATTTTCTAGTATTGCTAATTTATAGTTCATCGTCAGTGTAGGAGTTCAGTTTGCAGTCATTTCAAAATCCTCCGGCAGGAAGTTGTTAGCGGAAAATTTTTTGTAGCTGTTTTTAACAACATAAAAGTTACATCATCAATCTCTTTCACTTTTTGTATCACTATATTGTTTACCTTTAGCGACATCACATGTCTGATAAACAATGTGTATAGCTTTTAGGGGAGCAGTTTGCTGTTCAGAGCTCGTAAAGTGTATGCAGATTTTTATTACAATAAATAACGGACACACGCAGTTGATGTAAATATGTAAAAGCAAACACTAACAAAATTCATGCAATTTACTATGTGAGGAGGCTCGCTGTCGTTCTGTAAAGCACTGCGTTAGCAGTACACGCTAAAATGCTAACAGAGATGAGGCTAATGGGGTGCCACATCGATTTGAAGAGATTTCGTGTCGGGATTAGGTAGCTGAAGTTCAAAAAATCCGATATTTCATTAAATCGTAATCGGATAGGACTCACGTTGATGGTATTTGCCTACAGTAGTGATTCCGCGTTTTTGAACGTAAAAACCACCACATAATGTCAGCATATTAGTATTTGCTCTGTAACTACGAGTGGCAAGTAACATACGTTTTTAGTAATTATGCGGAGAAATTAAAAACGATAGAATACAACTCAATAAAAATTTCATGTTAATGCACTACAAAAAATTTCAATAAATATAATTATTAATTATGTTAAGCTAACAGTTACATTGTTAAGTCTCCCGTTTTTTGTTTTGTTTAAAATATATGGGTACCCACTCAGGCGAATCAGTGCTGCAAAATATATCGCAACACCTAAAGCTTAAAATCGGCCTGAAGCTTGATACTTGCCCTTAAGTTCTGGCGAGGCTTTCATGGATCAGCACTTGTGGGAAAAACTATAGCCGCCTCAAGTGTTAGATAAACTCGAGTTCTGGTCTCTCTTTCCTAAATAACTGAGATTAAAGTTCGGCGCTATCCATCTTGTGTATAAAGTTAGCTTGACATTTTCCGCAAAAAGCCCTTGTTACTTTTCACCATCTCAAAATTTGTATCCGGCCACTAGTTTAACCCCATTGTGCTGCAGATCCGCGCTGAATTCGAGCAATAAGTCGAAACGCCAGTTCAATAAAGAGTAATGCGGCCTGGTTTTGATATGGGCGGATTATGCGTGAATGGCGCCGTCGAGCGCGAGTCGTTAGTTATTCGCAAAACCTAATCAGTCTATCTATGATGTCATAGGCGAAACGCTAAGGATTATATTACAGGTACGGTCTAAGCTTCCTTACATCACACGCTGCGTCAAAGCAAACTGGAGTAATTAGTCGGAACCACCACTAACCCTTTAGTGCTTCTTTTCGCACTATAACTAATAGCGCCTCGGCGTCAATGAAATGGCTGACAGCTTCTTGTTACCTAGATAGATATATCAGATTGGATTATGTGAAAATAATTTCATTTAAACTAGTAATTTAGTTTGTGTAAACCATTCGTATTTTTACAATCAATAATAGAAAAAGGAATAAATAATTTTCAGGGCAGTCTGACATAAAATAAACTTTAGATTATAGTGCTATAAAGTGTTACCTTTTATCATTATTACCAAATTATATTTAGCTAATATAAGTGATTAATTTTTAATAATAATATAAACATTAGTCCTGTTTTTGTGAAATGTTCATATTCGTTTTAGTTAAGCTTTGTATGAAATATGACTAGCATGCCCATAGAAACGATTTTTTTACTTACGTCGACATTCAGATGCTCAACGACGAACTCCCTGGAAGGGGGAGACTCTTTCGGGACAAATCTGTAGAATTCCACGTCGTTCCTGTACCACTTTATGGTGTACAAAGCGACCTGTTCCAAATCGTAGTCACACGCCAATGTGACGGAATCACCCACACGCACTGCCTCCGGCACCTTTATGTGCATGTCTCGCAGGGCGCACACATCTGAAAAGGAAGCAGAGCTGTATTTATGGCGATGCGGTCCGCGCTCTTTGTATAAGATACCAATTAATTTCCCGGACGACGTGTACACGAAACGACAAATGAAACCGTAAAATTTTATTGCCGGGCAATATCAGTTTTGCTTGCAGAGCTGTACTGGGGATTACATCCGGCTTCTAATAAAATATTGATCAGCGGTGGGCGAGCAACAGTACGTGGCCCGGAAGGGCGCTTAAAAATCAAATGCGCCCTCCTTAACCAAACTTCGGTGTCGAGTTGTAATAGAAGATTTCGGAAGTTTTTTCATTCGATGAAATAAAGGATTCCGGCGGTATCCAGAAACAATCGCGGGCGTTTCAAACTTCCTTTGTTCCTGGGAACCGCTTTCGTTTTGTGTTTTTAGTTTTATCTTTGCTTTTTTTATATTGCTCAATGGAGTTTCTAGAAACAATTTCGATTGTGACTAACGTTGCTTGTTATTTGCCATTTTTTATGTTCCCTTTTTCGAAATTTTCGTATACATTTAGCTTTTCGCAATCTTTTCACCAGATACAATTCTGAAGAGCCTTCCTGTTAAAATTTGATAATAACCCTTTCACATGCCTTTGTTCATATAACAGGCACATACAAAAAATCTCCTGTGTCGACTAATAAAATCAAGGGTACGCCAATTTCTTTATTTGATATTTAACCTATGCCCTAAAAATCAACTAATAAGAGCAAGAAGATAGAATATGTACAAATTTCTACAAATAGACCACTTTGTGTCCGAGCGGTTCTAAGCTTCAAATGTGTGGCTGGTGGCCCATACAGTCTTTGAAAATAAGTGAGTACCTACGTTTAGATCTAATAATGTATAATGGCCTGGTTATCTAAGACTCGATGCTTGCCATATCGCTCTGTATCAGAAGGGATGAGTGACAGCAGTCATACGGAAGTCTTAATCTTCCAGTTCGCCGGAGATACTTTCTCATTAGTATAGATATTATTACATATATAGAACATCAATTAATAAATTAAAAATCTAATTTTTATTTAATATTCTATAATTACACCTTATCATATGTAATTCATCTCTAGACTACATCTTTAAACATTTTCTTTTAAAATGCAGGGTCGTAGAGATAAATCTGGAATTTTGTAGATTATATTGCGGTAAAAACAAGAAGGGTGTGTTATGAACACGTGTAATCCCTTATTATGTAGTTAGCTTCACATAATCAACAACTTACGTTTGTCGACAAAATTAGCCGAAAATACGATCTCAGAGCTGCTATACTCAAATCCCCTCGTGTGGGAAAATCGAGTATAAGAATTATTAAGTGGTTTGACTAAACAAGGCCCAAGATTACGATGTATCCAAAAAGTACAAGGAATATGACTACTAGGAAAAGGTAACTGCTAACACAGTAATTTACAGCAATCGAACTGATTGGAAAAGAAGTGATGAGTTTGTCCTAGAATTAAAAAATAAGGTCGATCAGGATCCTGAGCGGAGCATGGCAAGGTTGATGGTCAGTTCAGCAGTGTAAAAGAACCTGCACTAAAGGTCTTTTTATAGGCTTCCTAAAATTCTTTTTGGAGGAAAAGGTCTTCATACAGGATAGAAAGTTAAATCATTGAAATGACCGTTAGATCTGTCAAGATGCCTTTTAAGGGCTTACTGTCATGCATACAAAGTTTCCATCACTGAGATCATGCTGAGACTTGTAAGCAGCGAATGGGATCTTATGTCGCTCTATTTTCTCAAAGACAGCCTGAATATCAACGTACTGGGAAGGTAGCCGCTGGAAAGTACATATTCCAGCAAGATCCCGTTTTAGCCCACAAGGCAAGGAAGATCTACGCATGACAATACAACAATTTTCATTATCAGTATAATCCCCTTGATTAATTGGTGTGCGCGTGGTTGAAGCGAAGGTCATCATAACACCAAAGACAGCTTAAGGGCTTCTATCATGAGGGTATTGAGATATACGGACAAAAAGTAGGTGTAGGTCTCAACTCGAGAAAGCTGTGGCCGCTGATAATTATATTGAATAATGTGATCAGTATTATTTACTTTAATTGTAAGTTTCACGTAAATAAATTTAATTTTTCTTGTCTTTGAATGGTATTGTCATTGTTTATTCATTTTCTGGATTTATCTCGACGACCCTGTACATAATTTAGCAAAGATTGAAAAATAAACATTCTCGATAATTAGTTCTCTTATTCTTCTTTATAAAATAAAATTTTTAATTTATGTAAAATTGGGCTGTAAGGGACAAATTTATGTCGCTCAGTTGACTGTCATCCAGCTGGCCATCGCCCAGATGTCATATACCCAACAAATGCAAAAAGTGAATTAAAGTATATCCATGGACTAGAATTAAGAAATAGTTTAATGAATCAATAAAAGTGTTAAACAAAAACTCTATACTAAACTGGAAAAAGCTTATAACAAATGGCCTAGACGTAATATTAAATTATAATTTTTAACATTAATGCTCTCAATTAACAGGAAGGTGGATTTCTAATTACAATGGCCTATAATAAAGGATACCAATAACAGTTTAAGGATGTTGCGTGTATGGTTCCTAGAATTTAGATTATATATAATACTATTTTCTTCTTGCTCTAGGATATACATAAAGAAAAAAGAAAAGCGTAATGCTAGGACCCGTACCCAAATTGGATATGCTTTGTAATGATATGATTTATGTTGGTCCTACAAAAGGGTAAGCCAAGACTACGACTGTCATCGTGTAGTGATGAAAATAAAAGTCAGTCTGTCAAAGAAAATTACTCTGTTAACCCAAAAGAATTTTAGTAGTATGTCGAAAAAAAAATCAGAAACGGTTCCGGATATAATAAAAAACTTTAATATACCTTTGACACATGAACAAAAATGTCTAAAAAACCTTTTTAAAATTTAATAGAACACAAAATGACAACGGAAAATACTCACCGAAACTAATTTAATGCTGTTAAAGAATGAAGCAGTGCCAATCGGTAAAAAGATAAGTGGACAGAATGAAGAAGTTTAAACATCCTATAAGAAATTAGTAACTTTATAACTAAAAATATTTTTAATTAGCGTTAAATGAAGAAAACTGGGTTTTCAAAAAACCGAAAGTATATCATGAGAAATTTCTTTTGGTCGGAAAAATCTAGGAAACAAACACAAAAAGAACATAAAATATTTAACAAAGCGGAAGGACAGATCAGTGTTAAGAATTGAAGAGATCATAAAGAAATCAATAAATAATAAAGCTCTAGGCCCAGATAACATAAGGCAGAATTATCAAGCGTGGTGAGCACAATCTTATTCTGCAAATGCAAATTACAGAGAGAATAGTAGATGCTACCTAAATTATGATAACGCATAATTTTCCATTTCATGTGTTTACCTTCCATCAATTAGCTTCCTATGAGAGCCACCAATGTATGTAGCTATTTATTTCACATATCAATGATGATCTATATTTTCACATTATTATTTATTTTTTAAATACAAAAAAAAAACTGATACGAAACTTGAGAGTAACTGATATATCGAACAAGTTAGTTCAAATAGTAATGAGAAAAAAGAAAGTATTTAAGCAATTTTCGCCATTTTGTAAAATTATCGGAATAGCAGAATTGCTAATTAGAAATGTTTTTTATAAATAGTTTAACATTTTCGGTTTTGGATACCTTAATTTTGTAGCGAAAACTTAAAGTTCTATAAAACATACATAAAAGATTTTGAAAAAAATAGCTAAAAATACAAATGTTATTGCTAGAAGAACTGGTGATAAAAAAGCAAACCTTCCTAAATTTTTCAAATAATCTCAATAGTTTACTAATAAGTTAAAGAATGAGCTACCTCAAAATTTTCATGTGTTCAGAGGTTGGAACTCTTAAGACTCATACAGGACTTTGTTTGTTTTTTTTATTTTGCTGCAATTATTAAAAAATTATCGTTATTGAGGTTTTTGCCTTAGCACATCTTTAAAATTAATTTAATTTTTGTTTACATAACATATTTTAGACACCCCTGAAATTTAGTCCCATAAATCCAGATAGAATTTAAAATTTGTTACCCCTATTACTAGCTTTCTTGGTTTATGAGACATTAGCATTGTTTTATATAATTAATTTAATTTTCGCTTCCTAGCCCAGTTATTTATATTTTTACTTGAATTTTGAAATTACCTAACTGCCCCACTACTACTGGTACAGGGATTGCTATATCTCAAATGTGGCACTTTGTTTGTGACTTAAAAATTAAAAATCAAATATTTTAATTTATTTTCTGCTGGAATACTTTAGTTTAAACCAATCTGCTAACAATAATGATTTTCTAAGCTACGTTGATTATATATTTTAGTTATCACTTAAATATTTCTTATTTTAAGGTACTGTAATCCAATTTCTTTTAAATTATTGGTTTTGGTTTTATTTTTTAAGATATCTTAATAAGTTTATTCTTATTAATTTTTCGGCGTAAGTTTCGTTTAATCGGAATATTTCTCCCAAATTAGTAGCAAGCATATTATGGATGGTTTTATCACCCATTATATTCTGCATTCTTGATGCAATAACGTTCTTGTAGATCTTGTTATTTGGTTTCTGTTTTTATTAATTAAGTTACATGATTCAACCTATTTTTACTCTCTGCTATTGATTTTCGTATTTGTCATAAATAGTTATTTTTGAGAATATTTTAAAACTTATTCTAATTGATTTGCTACGTAACTAGTGTTAATTGTTTGTTTAATTATACTTCCATCTATTACAAACTTTGATAAAAATGTTCTCTTACTTTTGAATCATTCTCAGAAAAGGGAGGTCTTGGAAGAAGAAAGATAGCCTTGTTAAGAAACCTAAGAGAGCGATTTGGCTCCAATACAGCAGAATTATTTAGAATTATCATAAATAAAATTAAAGATACCTTGATAATCTCCAACCTCCGTTAAGAGGAAAAACCAAAGGAACAAGCATTCTTGGTATCAGCAGGTCAGTTCTTCTTCTTAAGTGCCGTCTCCTCTTAGAAGATTGGCTATCATCATGGCTGTTTGTATTCTCGACGTTGCTGCTCTGAACACTTCAATAGAACTGCAATTGTACCATTGTCTCAGGTTACTCAACCAGGAGATGCGTCTTCTTCCTCTGTTCCTCTTACCCTGTATCTTCCCTTGCATGATATTTTGTAGGATTTCATATCTTTCTCCCCGCATCACATGCCCCAGATACTGTAATTTCCGTATCTTAACTGTATTCAATACTTCTTTTTCCTTCCCCATTATTCTGAGTACCTCACCATTCGTCACTCTGTCCACCCAGCTGATTTTCAACATTCTTCGATAGGTCAGTAGACTTGCTTAAAACTAGAAAGTTATATTTTAACTCAATTGGTGTGGTTAACGTCAGTTTTTAACATAAATTTTTTGTTTTTTGTTAGTTTACTTAAAATTTCCAAACAATTTCTTTTGATTAAAACTTAGGAAGCAATAGGGTTCAGGTTATTATAGAAATATACTTTTTTTTTACAAAATATGACTCACATTTATGTAGGTAGCCGTACTAGTATCCATGTTAATTATTTGAATTCTTAAAACAGCCTTTTTATTATTGCTTTACAATTTGTGCAACTTAATTCTAACAATTTTTGTTTTGTTCTTAAAAAACAACTTAAAACGTTAAAAAGACGCAAGAGGTAAGAATTTAAAAAATCCAGCCTCGTCATTTTTTACACTGACATATAGGTTAGAACAGTTTATACATCATCCGAAATAAGTTTATTGTGTTTCAATAATAATAGTTATTTATAATTACTCTTATGATTTAGGTTTATTTGAAGCTTTGAGAGCATTTGCTTGGTTATAACTCTCCGGTTGTGGCTTTTCCTTACCTAATATTACAAACTCCACTTGCTGAGCTTCCGCAGTAACAAGAATATGAAAAAATTTGCACAGACTTTCTGTTTCTACTGGTAGTATTAAAATATGTTTAGCCTACTATGGCTGTACTGTAGGAAGTTTTGCCTAGCCTAGTATGCTAACGCATTACGTATACCAATAGCTATACTGGCTCACAACATGCTATATATTCGCTCAAATCCCTTTCTAGCTAGCACATTAGTCTTTCTTGGTTTCGTGCCAAAATTAGAGATAATTTATCAGTTTCCAAAATATCTGTTTTTATTTTACAGCCACAGACATACAAAAAATACAAACGTTATTTTTGAATGTCCAAATTAAATATAAGAAGTATATTGATTAAATGCAGCAACATTTTTATGGCACCCATCACTGTCTATCAAAAGAGTGGAAATAATACAACTTTCTTTTCTAATTTTTATTACAACACTTGTATAGTGTTTGATGTATTAAAACTGGTTAAGAGGGACAAATCGTTAATTTATCTGTAACGTGTCTTAAAACTAAGGCCAAGTATACCTAAATACGTCTAGTGAGACCCTGAGTTTAGAGCTATATAGTACAAGTACATTTAGATTATTCTTGCCTGCACACTTTTTTGCTTTTAAATCACAAAATCAAATTATTTGGTTTTCTTTAATCTGCTGAACAGATACCGGCTGTCTAAGAGTGTAAGAGCTTTTACATTTACATGACGTGGGTTCTAGCTTCCCTGCATTACTTGATAAAGTAAAGAGAAGATCGCAATAAATAGCTTTATTACATTGGATAAAATAGTTACACAAAATGTAAACAAATTTTATGAGAACAACGAACAAAAAACTCAAAAATAGATGCTTCTTCTAAAGATAGCCATTTTGAAAATACTGAAAAGAATGATGATACAGACTAGCCGTATTAAGAGAGAAGTTCAACTGCAACGTAGACAATATTTAACGAAAAAGGGCCTGTCACCAACAAAAAATGTTTTCTTGTGAGGTCTCTCTGTCCAACTGGTTTTAACCGGAAAACCATTTCTTCTTAATATATACGAGAGAAATTCGAAAAGAAAACTCCGTTTGGTTATCAACGCAACTTTCGCAACTTTTATTGAGGTAACCAAATTCGCACTTTTTGTTTAGATGAATTATTTTTATTGCAGGCTCAAAATACTCCTTCACTTGACACCCTGCTCGAATTATAAGCGAGTCGTTTAAAAAATGTGTCAATGCTGCGATTAATTCTTTGTGAAAGTCTACAAAACAACGGTAATAACAATTACTCTTCGTTTCATTAAGAAATAATAATCAACTTACTCATTGTATTATTGGTAATATCACTGCACCAGATCTGTTTTTCTCGATAAAGAAATAGTTTAAACTGAATCAACATATTTTTTATTGCTCTTATATAGCGATATCGTAATATGCTACTCTTCGAGCAAACAAGTTTCAACCTGGCGATTAAAAAACCGCACTTTCACATCTCACAAATAAAAAATAAAAATGTATCAATAACCGCAGTTCCATTTTTGAGCGCAAAAAATATTTTTCAGTTTGACCACATTTCAATGCACCTTATAAACAAGCGATAAAAGTAACCGCATTGGTAATTAAAAAAACATATTTTTATGATTTTACATTATGAAGGGTACCGTATTTTTAATTCTAGAAATTGTTTAAATATATGTCATTCTGTGTTGCAGACAATGCAACACAAGAATGTGTGATGCATAAATCATATGAAAATTTGTGACGATAAAAGGACAGTTCTTGAAAATAATGGTAGAATTATGACGGAATTTGTAGGCCTGCTGTCTAAAATGTATGCTATAAAAATTGAAGACACCGATATTGTAAAGAAGGAAAAAGGAGTAATGTACAATATTGTTAAATGTAATTTAAGTTTCAATGATTATATCGACTGTCTTTACAAGAATCATATTATATTTGCTCAACAGAGTAGTATACGTAGTGTAAATCATAATGTACGAGGCGCATTCATAAAGTAAGGGCCGTTTGCATGTATATAAATAGTGGCGCTTCGAAGCACAGTTTTACCACCGCAGCGCCATCTACTGACTCATTGCGAAGCTACAGCTTCATTTGTTTTGATTCTGAAATTGTATTGTTGTCAGTGAATGCAAAGAACAATGGCCGCGAAAATCGTTGATCCCGCCAAGTGTGAAGTGCGTTCTGTGATTCGTTTCTTATGTGCAAAAGGATCGTCGGCTGCTGAAATTCATCGGGAGTTATGCCTGGTTTACGGACCTACAGTTATGAGTGAAGGAAAGGTTAGACAATGGTGCCGTTATTTTAAAATGGCCGAACAAATGTCCATGACGAAGAGCGGAGTGGCAGGCCCAGTATCCAGACTGATGAAATCGTTTCACAAGTGGACCAAGCACTGCGATCTGATCGTCGATTGACGATTAGTGGCCTGGCTGACAAATTTCCTCAACTTGGACGCACTACTGTTTACAATATTGTCACAGAAAACCTCGCATACAGCAAATTGTGTGCAAGGTGGTACCAAAATGCTCACCGACCACCACAAAGAGCAAAGAATGTCTAGTGGACGAAAGTTTTGGTCCGTTATCAACAAAATGGAGATGATTTGTTTTCTCACATTGTTACTGGGGACGAGACGTGGGTATCCTACGCCAACCCAGAAACAAAACTGCAATCGATGCAGTGGCGACACTCATCCTCACCAGAACCGAAAAGTTTAAACAAACTCAGTACACAAGTCGAAAATTGATGGCTACAGTTTTTGGGACAAAGACGGTGTTCTTTTGGTTGATTTCATGGAACGTGGGACAACAATTACAGCTGACGTGTACTGCGAAACGCTCAAACACTTGAGACGTGCGATCAAAAACAAACGCCGCGGGAAACTGTCATCTGGCATAATCCTCCTCCACGATAACGCGCGTCCTCACACTGCCGCCAAAACCATTGAGAAAATTCGAGATTTTCGTTGGGAACTTTTTGACCACCCACCGTACAGTCCCGACCTTGCACCTAGCGACTTCTTCCTCTTCTTGCATTTTAAACGGTGGCTGGGTGGACAACGTTTTGAAACCGAAGACGGACTCAAAAACGCCGTTGTCAACTGGTTCAACTCTCAGGCGGCAAGCTTCTATGCAGAGGGGTTAAAGAAGCTGGTGCAGCGGTACGAAAAATGCTTAGAAGTGAACGGCGATTATGTAGAGAAGTAAAGTAAGATTGTACCTAACTAAATATGACAATAAAATTTGTTTCTTATGAGTACATTTTTTTCTGTGACCAAACGGCCCTTACTCTATGAATGCGCCTCGTATATAGTGTGCGGCCAAGAAAGTTGCTTTGACCGATAATGATAACAAAAGATATATATTAGATAATGGTATTGATACTTTACCTTGGGGGCATTACAAAATAAAAAAAATTCCCATGCAAGTTGATTAGTTAGTATTGTACTGTATTATGTATAATGAAAAAATAAATAAAACAAAGTTATTAAAATATGCGTATTTCTTTATTGATACACCACTGTAACTTAAGCAATATCATTCTTATTTATCCACGAGTCATGAGACTTGTTAAGTCCGAGCCAACGCACATACAACCGATTTCCTTTACGTCGTAATACCTTTTCTACTAAATATGTGTAAGGCTGAGCGGTAGTCTGCAACTCTTCTGCATAAAAGAGACCAAGAATCGGTTTGCCTTCAAAGTCCTTCAGTAGGTAAGTTACCGGTTTACCTGTTTTAATTTTAACAATTTTAAATATCTCCGTGGACCAGTTGGGTGTATATCCTTTAGCGAATATAAACTTTTACTTGGAAATTCTTACGTAGCTCCAGTTCTAAACTTTACCGGGCCCATGATTTTAACACTTTTATAGACCGGGATTCTCGTTGAGGTAATAACTTCCTTAGGTTTCATTTTAATAGTTCTATATTTTCTATCGTTATATTCTGCAGTGACGGTATCCAGGATATCTACCCATTTATATTTTCCTCTAAGGCTAAAGGCCTTATAGAGAGAATTTTTAACGTACGCACTACACAAAGCAATTGCAGCTTTTTTCACACTATATGATGAGTAATGGTTTGTTATGTTTTTTCATTACAGCAAAGAACGCTTTGTTATAGAATTCTTTACCCTGATCTGTTTGTAAGTTGACTGGAGCTCTATTTTTACTTAGTATTGAAGCCACGGCTTTAGAAACTTCTCCGTTTTTCTTTCGTTTTTAGGGGGCGAGTCCAAAGAAACTTTGAATAACAGTCAACTATCGCTAATATAAATTTGTATCCCTTATTGTGCTTGGAATATTGTTGAAATTCCGCTAAGTCAGCTTGCCACAAGTCATCAAATCCACTTATGATAGTTTTCTTCCTAGGAAAGTTCTTTATAGCCGGTCTGTGCAACTCCCTCACCACTTGTTCCATTTTTACCACCAATATCTGGTTAATTTGTAACTTCCATTTCCATACGTCTTTTTAGCGCATCCAAATCGGCTTTTAGGTAATTTATTTCTTCGATAGTATCCTTTTTAAATTGCACTGCATGTTGTTCGCTCTCGTTGAAGCTTTCTATTTGTTAACGAAGATGATTTGTTATAATTGCTTTTATATCATCCACGTACAGCTTATTGACAGCTTCGGAATCTGTTTCCGGTTTAGCAATATTAAAATTTTTTCTTTTTTAGCATTATAGCTTCCATCCTTTTCCAACATTAAACACTCACGAGATTCTAAAGAACTTATTTTTCATCCAACTTTTCTATAAGTTCTGTTTTCACGTTACTATACAACTTTTGACACAGCGTATTTTATTAGCGGCATCTTTGTCAGATTCAGGATTTCCCAAGTTTTTCAACATTTTAAAATTACAGTCATACTTAGTTTGAAGGTAATATTTTAGGTTTAAGACATCATTATCATTTGCAGGATCGGATACCTCAACGATGCGCCTTTTACGTGAATTAAAAACACCATTATCATCCAAAACTAAAGCACTTTTTTATTTACAACATCAAACTCATCAACGGGATTATTTACATTTACTAGTCTCTTATTTTTGATGTCATAATTTCCATCGGTAGTGAGGTTGAATCCAATACCTGGTTCACCTTTTTTTACCGCGTTTTAATGTCCATCGATGCTGTTCAAACTTATCAAACTCTCATTTTTGTACTGTTCACATTATACACCTCATTAAGCTATTATACCTTCTTCCCGAAGCTCTTCTTTAATATTAATAATTTTGTTATCGTGTCCAGTATGACCGGACATTTTAGAGGCTTGTAGAAGCCTTAATTGCGCTACTAATTCACGATGTGTATCCCAATGAACATATTCTTTGGCCTTATTATTTTCTTGTTTTAAGACATACCCTGTCGATTTTGGGCGAGAGTTCCCAAAAACTAACGGTTTTATTACACGTTGATACTTGCGTCCCTTTGTGCATTGGACTTGTTCGGAAGAGTTATAATGTTTTCTATATGCATTTGTATCTGTCAGAATTTTTTTATAAATTTTCTCGTCCTCACTAGTGTACCGCTTAGATTCCTTTAATACCATCAGCTCACATAAGCCATGCGTACCTTTATACTTTTTACCTTTTATAACCATGTTTGGACCTTGAATGTCTATCAAAGAATCTCCAATAGCTCATTTATCCATATTAGGATCATAACGAATTCCATAAGTGTGATCTACTCGCCCTTTTACATCATTTATGAGCAATTCTACAAACTGACGTGAGAGAGGATCGTATTGTTCAAGAAAGTCTCTACTTATGTTGGGATCGTTCAGTAATTGCAATAAATCTTGCAACGTAGTTGTGAATACATTTTCATCTTCAGATTCCGGGTGTGATTGAGCAACATCTTCGTGTCTTAGCAATGTCGCTTCTAATGTTTTCAATTTTTCCTAAAGGAGATTGTTTAGGTTCATTTTTCGCAGACGGTTTCGGTTCTGGTTTGGGCTCAAGTTTTACTTCTGCTTTCTGAGGTTGATGATGGGAGGATTCGGCAAGTTTTTTTAATGGATCTACTATAGGTTTATAAGTCGTTTCCACAAACCGTTTTGTTTCACGTTCTCCTTTCTCCAAAACCTTACAATTGCGTTTAATAGCAGCTCGAGCTTTAATTAGCTTCTGCTTAATTAATTTTTATTTAGGATCCATCGAATGCTTCCTAAAACAATAATTCTTATAGCGTTCTCAAGCGGTTTTGATGTGGTCTGAAGCGGTCTGAAGCGGTCCAGATATAAAAACACTATAAATGGTATTTGCTTCACCGACTAAACCTCTATGGTATTTAGACTAATTAGTTTAGCTTTATATAGCAATCAAAACCTTTTCGGTATCTACCATACCCATACTTAATTATTCTTAGAAATTCATACTTGTCTTTCTGAACATATTCTTTTAAACAGCTCAGATGGCATACCAGTACCCACGTGATCATCATACACATGTTTCAAGTTGAGATTGTCTTGTTTTAAAAGAACAATTATGTTGGAATTATCACGAATCAGTTGCTTTGGAATAATGGAATACGTTTGACATAAATACAGAGAGTCTATTCCATTGTGACGGCCCATACTAAAATAATCTCGCATTACATCTTGCTTGTCACAAGCAATATCGTCGAATATCATTATAAAATGATTTTTAGCCTCTTTCGGCGGTATAATATTTATTTTATCAGTGAATGCGTTGTATGTAACTCCTCTCATGGGCTTTATCAAACGCTCTAAATAAGAATACTTTGGTTGTTCTAGAGTCTTCGAGTACACATACACATTTTTGAAGGCAAGACCATTTGGAGATTCTAGTAAACTAATAACACTATTTGTTTTACCACATCCCGACGGTCCACAAATAATGCCTCTAATAGAGTTAGGAAAAAGAGATCCATGTTTGCTTGACACAGTGCTTTCTAAAAAACCATGATTATCAATGTATAAAGAATACGGTTGCTTGACTAACTTCATGATTATAAATGATCCGTGATGAAATTACAACGCATATAAATAGTTTTTCATAACTTGACACAATTAGTCAATGGCGAAACGTTACAACGGTGAGGGTGTTGTGGACACCTTAATAAACAAATTTCCATTTGAGGCACATATACCTGGATATAAATTTTGCGGGCCAGGGACAAGACTACAAAAACGGTTGGCTAGAGGTGATCGTGGAATAAATGCGCTAGACGAAGCTTGCAATGAACACGATATCGCTTATTCCCGAAAGCGTGATTTAACATCTCGACATGAGGCAGACAGATTTTGCAAGAAAGAGCTTGGGAACGAGCCAAATCGAAAGACACGAGTTTGCGAAAACAAACAGCCTCTTGAGGAGTTAAAACCGCTATGAAAGCTAAAAGAAAGCTTGGCATGGGTGTTCCAACAACAACAACAACAGAAAAAGTCTGAAAGAGGCATTATTCCCAAAAAGAAGAAGAAACAGCATATTAGAAGACGTTTAGAGGTGTAGTACTAAATAGTGTGATGGCAGCTATTAAGAACAATGATTCGACCAACATTAAACAACTTATAAAGCAGAGTTTGCTCACTGCTAAACGAGCTGTAAAAGTTCTGAGCGGTAAGAAGAATGTTAATGTACTGCCCAAGCAGGGAGGTATTATTCCTTTTTTAGTGCCTTTATTTGCTGGTTTATCAGCTGTTGGTGCCCTTGCTGGTGGAGCTATTGGAATTTCTAAAGCTGTGAACGATGCCAAGTCGGCTAAAAAACAATTAACCGAATCTGAGAGACATAACAAGATTATGGAAGCAATAGCTCTAGGCAAAAAAGGAAGTAGTTTGTATTTGAAACCGTTCAGAAAAGGAATGGCTCTCTATTTGAAACCATACTCAAAAAACTTGTAAACTTGCCTCGGAGACCTCTGACAGATAATGATCTTAGAAAATATGCAAAGCACGTTCCATACTTTAGAGGCGTATTTATGCGTGATAATTTACATTCTAAACCTCGATTCAACGAAAGTGCAATTGTAAACTTGGACAATAACACAGGACCAGGTACCCATTGGGTTGCATACAAAATGCAGATTATAAACTTAATCTTGCGGTTAGTGTTTTGATGCGGCTTGGGTATCTAACCAACAACGCTATTGTTGCTGCGCTGAGGTCGTATCAAATATTTTACGGTTTACCTGCAGACGGTGATTTGAACGAGCAAACGTTTGCGCTTTTATCAATGCCCATGTGCGGAAATGCTGATGGTGAATATGCCATACATGGAGCGAAGTGGACTGTTCCGGTAATAAAGTGGTCAACCACTGTTACAGATATAAAGACTTTTAAGATATTGAAAAAGGCCTTTCTAACCTGGCAAAATCATGCAAACCTAAAATTTCAATTCAGTTTGCAGGACTATCATATCCATGTGGCGCTTTAAAGGGGAAAACATCTAAAGTCTACAAATACCGATTGCCCATGGGCGTTTGATGGGTGTGGCTGAATACTAGCACACGTGGACTTTCCGCTGCTAATTTATCTAATATACATATTGATGCTGATGAAAACTGGTATGTTGACGATGAATACAAACCTCCTAGGGATATGCTTAGTTTGTATAACACGCTGCTTCATGAAATAGGACACGCTTTAGGACTGAAACATTCTTCAAACAAGTATTCCGTAATGTTTACTTATTCAATCCCTGAACATCATCTTTCAGATTTACATCGTGACGATATAAACGGAATACAAAAAATCTACGGCAAGCCCACCGTTAATATTGATACTACTACTACTAGCGTCATGGATACGACGACGACGACGACAACCACATCCTCAGCTACTCCTTTAGTACGGCCGCAAGCGGCTAACCTGTGTGATATCAGCGTGGATCATTTTTTACTTGTGAACAAGCGGCTCTACATGTTTTACAATCAATGGGTTTGGATATCTATTTTAGACAGCAACACTGTTGAACCACCTAAGTATTTACGCGAATGGTTGCCTTTCCTGCCAAACGATTTTTTGAAAATTGGAGCCGTTTATCAAGCGGTTAATTCCGACATTGTTTTATTTGTTAAGGGATACATATACCGCGTCAATTTTCCAAGTCTAACAATTGTCCCCGGCTATCCTAAATCATATACATCAATTGGATTACCTAATAAAACGGGTGTACGTGCTACCGTAAATAGCTACAGCGGGCGCACTTTTATTTTTCATGGTTACAATCAGGTACTGGAATTTGATGAATGCGTACAAAGGCCGAGCTCTCACAAATTAATGCACGCTGCCTTTCCTGATTTGTTCGTTCTATATTTAGGTATACCGATGGTCTGCTATATTTTCTATATAAAGACACATTCTTCGCGTACAACGAATTCGCTGTCAAACTGTTAACCAGCTGTAAGAAAGATCTTGCACACTTTAACATTCACTGTTCAAATAAAGGAGTTATGAAACAATTGAGAGATGTTCTATCGAAATTGATCGCTTATGGCGCTTCCTTGGAAAACTATTCACAGCAACAGCATGATGATGATGATTATGATGATGATGATGATACTCTGTAAATTGATTGAAACAACTGTCAGAGAAGATAAAAAGAATCACCAATATGTTGTTTAATGCGGAATTAAAATTTGACTATTATCCATTATACTGGAAAGTAGTAATTTTAATTTTAAAAGTCCAGAAAAAATCGAGAGCAGGTGAAGTCCTCGTGCCACATTAGCTTGCTATGTATTATATCAAATATATTTGACTAGCTACTGTTAAAAAAATTAAAATAGTGATGTTAGAAAGCCAATTAACACCTGGAAACCCAATTTATCTACAGAGGAAGATATGCAGCGACCGAAAAAGTACATAGAGTTGTATGCAAAATCAATTACCGCCTTAAAAGTTTAAAATATTATTTTTAGATATGACCTAGCCCTTTCACGAAAATCTGTTTAAGCTTAAACAGAACTTACCATATAATATATTGAGTATCCTAAAATCTTATATAAGTAAAAGACAGTTTGTTGTTAGATACCAGGATAAGCACATAGATCCATAAGGGCAATCTAGTCGGGTGTTCCTCAAGGAAGCGTACTAGGGTCTCTACTTTGTGTACTATTTACTTTATATTTTTCTACACTTAGAGACACGATGACTGCCACTCTCGCAGATGACACCACAATTATGACATACTCCACCAGTCCAAGAATGGCATTTAGTATACTATAGGATAATCTAAACAAAATTCAAATATAGCTTTGAAAGTTGCTTCATAGTTTCTTACAAATGATATAATAAAAGTTATTTACCAATTTTAGCTGTAAAAGAAAAATTATAGTAATTGTATAAAATGTAATAAACTTTCAACAGACTAGGAAGGTTACTCACAGAACATATTGATATGGGCAAACTCATAGATTTAAGCTGTCAGTTAATAAAATAGATTTATTTAACCTACATTAAATTGATTCGTATTTTAGTAAGATTAATCTTAATTAAAATCGTAGAAAATTAAGGCATTGACCATTAGATAATTGCCACATGCTAATTTTGTATTTTAATAGCATCGTTTAGTTATTTTTGCTAAATAATTTACTTATTATCCTTCTCAGACAGTTTGTAAACAAATTAAGA
The DNA here is from genome assembly GCA_036346155.1 of Sinelater perroti. NCBI lineage: Eukaryota > Metazoa > Arthropoda > Insecta > Coleoptera > Elateridae > Sinelater > Sinelater perroti. The sequence goes on from JARFIY010000276.1 coordinate 6,043,316, forward strand.
GTTAAATTTAAAAACTTTAAGTTACAACTTTTTGTGGTAATTATCTATTTTAAAATTTAGTACCTGGAATGTTTGATATATGACCTTACTCTATTTTTTGAAATTTCTTTAACAAAGCTTTGCATATTTTAAAGCTAAAATAATTAATTATTTGGAATTTTGCTTTGATGTGTCATTACATAATGCATCTGCTATTATGATTTTTCTAAAAGTTTAAGTTTGCCCATAGCCTTCTAATGAGCGTAAAACGGAAGTTGAACCTTAAACATTTTTTTTTTTTACTTACGACTTACTAGCTTGAAAATCGCAAAGACTCTGCCCTTTAGCAGCTGCACCCCAGGTATAAAACCCAGGGTTGAAAGGCGGACACCTTCTGTCTGAACCTTTTTACTTCACCACATCTCCTTCATCGACACTTTAAAAGGCTATCAGTTAGTTCTTTAAGCTTATTTTAAATAATCGTACTTTTGATCGGTTACTTAAATTACCTTTAATTAAACTGCAGTGCGCCCTTACATCTAACTGTTTATATTATTAACGGGAAGAACAATCAATTTATATATTAACACGAGTAGGTGTTAGGAAAACCTCAGAATGTATCGGGTTTGGCGCACGTACTGTTTATCTAAACCGAAAGCTCATCTGGCGTTATCGGAAAGTGCAGCTTTCCTGTCTGCAACACGAGGTGATAAATGCCTGGAAAAGCGCGCCGGTTATAGTGCTATTTTCTATAAACGTGCCCAGACAACTAATCATACAATTTCAGTTATCACTCGCGAGTCGGTGTGCGCCGAACCCGTGGTGTAATTAAATAGTTCGCGCATTGGTCGCCTCTTCTATTTACCTATCTGAACGTCTTCACACCGGATGAAATAACCGCCGGCGAGCAGCTGAATTCGCATTCTTTGGCGCGTAGCGAATTACAGTTATTTTATCTAACCATCTATTAAAGTCCGGCGCACTTGAAAAAACAGATCGCGGATGAGGAATGGTTGCGAGGAATAAATATGAAATAAAAGCTTGCTTTTACAACAACGTACTCTATTTTGGGACCATAAATTAAAAGTTAGGGAAACAACTATCTGGAACTCTATATTTTTGCATGAAAATGAAATATTTATTAAAGAAGATAAAACATCTTGTGTACTGAAATTACGTCCTAGAACAAAAACAACGATTGTGTTTCTGATTTATTACAGTAAAATGTTTGTCAACTGCGCTGCGTAACTTCCTATAACTATGATTTGTTTTGATGCACTGGACGCGTGATTAAGATTGAAGAGAAAGTTCTTTTTACTTCTTTATAGTTACAATTCATTGTAATGAAAAAAATACGCAAATGTATTCTATAAGGGGTGTTGCTTTTTAATTATCAGAAAATAACAAAATACGATACAGATAATTATTGAGTGGAGTACTTATATTATATACAGACCACACTTTCCAAGTAAAAAACGCGTAGCAGCCCTGCTGGTAGCCGCCGAGACAAAAGATTTTGTACTATCGGCAAATTACGGGGGAACAAATTGCAGTCGATTTAACCATCAGTGTCGGAAGCTTTTACAAAATTCACGTTGATGAATCAGACCGTCCGGTGCGGGCTTCATCTGCGACATTTGTTCTGTCGAATTTAACTGCTACTTCCACTTGTAAAATTGGTCTGGCCCGTACAGGTCACCTCGTAATGAGAGTACATTCTCTTATAAAATGTATTTGGTGTATCAGCTCTACTGTCTATCATAAGCCCGAGCTAACTTTTTGCCTCACATTTAGTGTTACTCTTAGATTTTTATATATTTTTTTAGATAGTTTAGTAGCTCAAGAATAGAAGAGTGTAAAATAAATGACTTGTACAAACCATCCTAAAAAGTGGGTGTATTTATGTAAAATATTTAAGCTGTCTTACGTTTAATGATTATTAAAACACTATCTAAATTCTTTAGTTTTACCAATTTTTAAGCCTCAATACATCACATTGTCAATAAATATATGTTGTCTTTGATAAAGGTCTAAAGAAGCACACTATTAGTTGATAATTACAAATTACTACAACCGAGATTTACAATTTAATTTACTATTATGAGGGAAAATATTCAAAGCTCATAATAATTCTGATTAGTGACTAACACGTAATGGAATTATAGACGGAATAAGGTGGGGTAAGTTTCATATTACCATGTAAATTACTAATAACTTTATACATATAGTGAAATTATTGTACGAAGGTAATCCCAAATATAAGGTCTTCTAATTTTTAGAAGTAATTGATGCATTCTTTTCAAAGCTTGAATATTCCTCTATGTTTCTACATAGTTGCCATTTTGGTAGATGCATTTTTGTAGGTGTTGCGGCAGTTTCTGTATGCGTATGTTATACCAGCTTGCCGCCATGTCGTTCAGGAAGCGTTAAATCACAATATTCATCTCGTCATCCTCACTGAAGCGCATTCCGACCAAATATTTTTTTAAATTTCGGGATCAAGTAGTAGTCACTAGATGCTAAGTTTGGACTATAGGGTGGTTGGGTGATTATGACCTATCTGAATTGTTGCAGGAGAGCGACGGTTGTACGGACGACGTGGGGCCAAGCATTTTCATAGAGAAAGCATACGCCCTGCTCAACATTCCTCTTCTCCGGTTCTGAATCATCTGTCTGAGCTTTTTGTCTCACAATATCTGTAAGTGTTTGTTGTGGTCTCACGAGCTACAAAGTCAACCAACAACTATCCTCTTTCAACCCCAAAACAATTGCCATGACTTTGCTGGCTTGGGCAAAAAGATTCAGTTACTCACGTGATTGCTGTTTGGTTTCAAGTGTAAAGTGGAACGCCCAGGTGTTGTCACCTTTTGTCTACATAGGGTCGAAAAAAATTGTGAGAAGAGACAACGCGTTGCCGTTGGTGGACCCATCTTGCGCACAAATTTCGATATTTCAACTTTTTAGTCAAAGTATTATGAGTAGTGCTTCGAGATACCCCAGGAACCAAAATATAGAGATCATCAAGAGCCATCTTCCGATCTTTAAGCATGATTTGTTCAACCATTGCGACTGTCTCGTCGGAAATTGACGATCTCTCGCTTTTTTCTTTGTCGTGAATTTATGCGACCGCCTGTAAACTTTCTTATCATCTTTCGAACATTTTTGACATCCATACACAACTCTCCATACATCCCCGTCAGTTGGTGATAATTTCGATTTGTTTAATGCCTTTGGCTTTCAAAAACTCAATAACTACCGGAACTTTGGACCTAGCGGTAGGGGCATGCGAGAGCTCCATTACGAACGGCTGTCGAGCCAAAACTGAGCATTCCTGCAGACTAAAATATTATTTACATAAGAGCGGGAGAAGCAGCAAACATGGCAATGTGGCTAACAGCCGCGCAAAATATTTTCCTGGGGCTTTAGCGTTATAGAGACCTTATTTTAAGAATCATCTTCGTAATACATCCCCTTGTAATAAATTATTAAGATAGCATACTCAAAGTGGATTAGGGTATTCTAAGGGTGACCTATGAGCTGTCATTAAAGACAGTCAAATTTTGTAAACCTCTCTTCAATTGCTGATTCCAATAAAATCTATTTAACACACAACATAATATTTTGGCGATAAAAATTTCAACCCAAAAATGGACAACCTGGTAATTCAATTACCATCGCAAAATCTTGAAACTCCCGGTGAACCGACGTTTCGTTTCGAAAAAAGATGTTCGAATCTTATTTCCTAGCACAACTCAGAAACTAGGAGATCAAAAAGGAACGCAAGCGCGCGACTTAGTAAACTGTTTGGGCGCCAAAGCACATCGGGTTTTCCCTATGCGTTACCTAACACAGGCACAATATTCGATACAGCTCTTGAAGAACACTTTATACCGAAGGTCAACATGGTTGCGGAGCCTTACAGATTCCAACCGCAAATATAGCTCCCAAAAAAAACAATAACCCATAATTTTGGAGCGCCGCCGGATATTGTTTTAAAGTGCGAGTACGAAACAATCGAAGATAAAATGAACGGGATCACCTAATTTGCGACACGAGAGTGAAAATAAAAGTGGAAGGCACCTTCGACTTTCGAAGAAAAATGCGGTATCGCTACCGGAGAGTATAAGAAAAACGTGTGTACTTGGCTTTGCGGCTCAGTCAACAAAAAAATGTCGAACGAGAAATGGTAAATATCATTCATTCAGGAAAATAGAACATTATAGTAAAAAGTGTAGGTCAAAGTATGGTCTCCAAAGTCAGAATGAAACAATTAAATAAGCCACAGCGCTAACAGTAAAAGGTAAACACAAGCAACAAATTTGAATTGAATCAACAGTCATTGTTGGCTCGATTTGAGAAGAAGCTCGCACCTTATACGAAGAACCAAATCAAAGTTCAAGATCAAATAAAGCCTAACGTATTCTATATGGATGCAAAGAGCAATGGATACATATACATCATCAATTGTAAAAAACATGGATTTTGTCCAGAGTTTGAATCTAATAATAGCTGAAACAGAATTTGTATCAGCAGTCAAGGCGTAGCCTTTCGATATTAAAGAGCACCCTGTAGCTACAAGAGAACTAGTTAGAAATAAAGCGATTCAAAGACTTTGGAGTTATCGAACGAATCGTTGTTGTAAAAAAATAACAAAATTGATTTGTAGAAATCGAATTAGGCGGTTATTGCCGATCAATATCCGATTCTTGTTATTGATAAATTTCTGACAAAACTAAAGTGTGCAAAATTATTTTCCTCGATAGACCCAAAAAGCACGCATCATTTGTTAACCCTTGCTGAGAAAGGCCGAGATCTTATTGAATTCATTACGGATGACGGCTTGTTTCGTTATAGAAGAGTACCGTTTGGACTGGCATCAGCGTCATCAGTATTTTAACAAATGATGCCCCGAGTACTCAAGGATTGCAAGGAGTGTATATTCTAATTGGACGATATAGTGGTCTACGAAAGAAGTACTAAAGAACGCAAGAGGGACGTATTGTATCGTCGAATCTAAAAAAGCTGATATTACATTGAATGGAAAAAAATATTTGTTTGGGAAACGCCAACTGGTATTTCTCAGACAACACATCAAGACAAACAGGATCAAACCTGATAACAACCAGATCAATACGGTATTGGGGATGCCTTATTCAAATAATTTAAAATCGCCCCTTAAAATTCTCAGATTGATGGGTTGGGTTTTGAAGTCTATACCGAATTTTACAACAATCCCAGAACCTTTACGTGGTACGAAAGTAAATGTAAATGAAGCACTGAAAACTTGAAAGAATTATTAGTATAATAAATAGTCCAGCGTTCGGCAACGTATAAACCAACGTTACAGACAAAAGATACGTCAGACGCTTTAGTCATAGCAGTCATAACACAAAAGCATGGCAATGATTAGAAAACTGTCACGTTCGCTTCGAAGATACTAACAGTTGACGAAAGAAAATGATCAACGATGAAGCATTTGCGTGTATTTGGGTAGTCGAAAAATGAAGAAGCTGGTTATGGGGTAGAAAGTTTACACTCGCAACGGACCAACACTTGCTAACAACGATTTTTACAACGAGAGGAAACATAAGAGGGGATGAGAATTGCTCGTTGGTCTGCCCGGTTGTTGAATGTCGCATACGATGTTGAATACTATAAAGGATTTAAAAACGTCATCGCTGATACACTTTCAAGAAATCCAATTGTGAGTGCTCCTGAATATTCAGAGGGAGGCCTCAATGAAGAGGTCCAAACAATCGCACTCGTTGATAAAAGTGTAACTATTCAGATTGGAGAAATTTTAAAAAACGCATCGATGTAAAGCATTACAAAATATAATTGAATATGTAAACAAAGAATCGCTACGAGATAAGAAATTGAAGGCTGAATTCAAAAACTATTTTAACGTGGTGAATTTCGAATCGCTATACTAGAAAGTTTGAGAAAATGTATCATCAAATACGAGACGCATCAAGAAATCGTTAGAACGAAAGCGAGAATACAAAAATCGTATTGGTAGTCTCGTATCGATAAAATGGTTGAAGATTTTATTCGGAATTGTCAAGTGTGCAGAGCGGCGGAAAACTATAAAACGAGAACAAAACCGTTACAGGAAATCGAATTTTTAAATGTTAACTGGGAAAAGCTTGGAATTGATGCTGTTGGACCGTTTGAGACACTGCCATTAAAAGTTAAATATGCAGTCACACTAACTGATTCATATAGTAAGTGAGTGGAGATGATTTTTGTATCAACGATATCGACAGAAACGATTATTGTTTCATGAAGATGGTCTTTAGTCAAGAAGGCAATCCTAAGGGGCTTATTTCGGACAACGGTTGGCAGTTTGTCTTGCGGGAATTTAATTGCTTTCTAAAAGCTCGAAATATTAAATACTTGAAGACAGCGATGTGTCATTCGCAAGGAAATGGCGAAACTGAGCACTTTAATGTTAAAAAGCGCTGTACAAATTACGAAAGGAAATGAATATAAAATAGATATTTTTAATTTGAGCTACTTTATTTATTTTTATTATTTTTTCTGTGGCGTTTTCAATGATTGTCTTCAAATTCCAGCCGTGGTCATCATACATTCAAACAGTAAACGCGATCATTATCTTTAAAAGTTACGAGTCCCATAAGCAAATAAGTTAATCTAAGTATAACAAGATCCAGTAACATTAATTTAAAAATTACACAGGCCACCCATCCATGAAACTGTACCTTCAATTATATATTTTAATTCGTGTAAATACGCTTCCAACCGGAAGCGACTACGGTCTCGAAGCGCCCGGCCACGGGAAAACTATAAATGTATATTTAACTTTCTTTTCTTTATTAATATGAAAAATTCTCCGTACCTGCAATACAACAAATTCAGTAGATACCAAATCTCATAATTCCTAATCGTAACTCAAAATCAAACAGTAACATCTACCTCTTATCTAACCAATCCCTCCGTAACTCTATAACCCCAGACAAAGCAAATTATTACAAATCAACAAGCAGTTAAACTAACAAATACTGACAAACATTCTTTGAGCGATGAAGATAATCAAGAAGGTCTGATAAACAGCAAACGATTAAGAAACGGAAACGAAATCCAAAGCTAACTGTAAACATGCAACAGTCGAGCAAAAAATTACTTGGAGTTATAGAGAAACAGCAACATACATAACAATATTGGTCAACAACACAGTTAAAGTTAACACTTTAAACTAAAACCCGTACAGAAAACATAAGGTGCGCCTTAGAGAAGAGGAAATAGTACACTATACGTACCATCCCAACCTCAACTTATTTCAGATGCGCTTGCTACGCTGGGACACAAAGTATATAATATTATAAATATTAAATTACTACCATTGCAATCTATGGCTGACCAACAAAAAGAACAAAAAAATATTTAACTCAGGTAATATAAGTGTCTTGATTAAGTCGCATAAGAAAATATTTTAGTTATACTTAAACATATTATAACAGGCCTATTAAGTATGCTAAATATAGTGAACAACACATTATTCCTTCAAGGTTGTCAGTCTAACGACTGGTTTCTCACAGTTTTCCATATTTGTCGTTGTAAAGCCTTTTCTTCATTTCTACGTAATTGGCACTGCTCGATTCTGTTACTAATTGTTTAATGTATTGCATACGTGGTCTTTATCTTGGAGTTTTTATGGATATTTTTCCTTCTATTATAATTTTTAGCAGTCTTTCTCTTCGTTTCCTTGAATTGTTTTTAGTACTTTTTCGTCTGTTTTTCTTACTTATCCTAGTATTTATCTCTTTCGTACATTTGCCATTTTGTGTAATTGTGCTCTCTAAGTATTTGAATTCACTCACAACTGTTACTGTTTAACTATTAATATAGATACCTATTTTTTGGTTTCTTCTTGAGCATTGTATCACCTTTGTCTTACTGCTGCTTAATGTTGCAGCTATTTTTAAAAACATTGTCCATGTTTTTTATTGCTTGTCTTATTTCTTCTAGAGTGTGAGGACATTGTAGCGCGAAGAGACCAGAGAGCTGAGACATTGGAACGCGACGACATTAAAGCGCGAAATGTAAAATTACATGAAGGAATAATATTAAGCATAATACAAGGAAAATTTAAAGCTTTTTACTAGGGTCATTTAACAATTAAAGAGACAAACTGACCTGGAGAAAAAACTGTTTATTTCTACAAAATAAGACTTTTCCTGCTTTTCAACATAATCCCCATCAACATTTATGCACTTGTCCCAACGGGTTACTAGCTTTTTTATATCGGCTGCAAAGAACTCTTTGTCTTGGTGTCGGAGCCAATTTCCCACAAATTTCTCTCTCATGGCAGGCTTCACTTTCTTCAAAAGCATATCTGAGTAGTATTGTCTGTTAAAAATAATGTCATCAATTCGAGTTTCGAGTGAGGAAGTTGAAACTTCAATAGGCCGGCCAGAACGGTGTTCGTCAGACACTGATTCTCGACCACTTTTGAACTGTTCTACCCACGTGTACAAATTTCACAATACACTTTAGTCATTCTAGAGTATGCATTGGCTGGTTTTTCACCTTCAGCAATCAAAAAACGAATCACAGAACGTTGTTCAACCAATGTGGAATTTTCAAGAAGACCCGACATCGTTTAACTTAATTTTAAGGTTATAAACAGAGCAATGTTGATCAATCAGCTGATTAGAACTGATCCCAGTGAGGCCAACTTAAGATCCTAAATGTATTAAACTTGTACTACCAACAGTCTTTTCCCCACTCTAGTTTGTATCTTTAATTATTGAACGACTCTCGTATATATGTACATATGTATGTATTCAAACATAGTTTAAAGCGTTTTTAGCCTAGCAGCCTTTAATTGTTTATCAATTTTTATTTTTTTTTGTTTAATTCAGTTACAAGCTGTTTGCTGTTTGTTCATTAGTTGGGAATCTCTACAATAATGTTCAGTTAGGTAATTATATAGTGTAAAGTCCTTCTCAAACTGTAATGTACATTAATGTGTAATTTAAAAGCTGTTATTTGTCTACAATCCGCCGAATTTGTGTGTAATCACTTAAAAAGTGTACGTAAAAGATTACAGTTAATGACAAAACAAGCTCCCGAGTTTCCCACTGCTTAACGACTAATCAATAAATTTGTCATAACATGGAAATGCCTTCTCTAGTAAAGTCTTTTTAAGGTGTAATATGTTCATTAAGTTTTCAGCTCTAAATTATTTTGCGATAATTAACTTTTGCTCAAGCTTTAGTTATGGGGTATTTTTTTTCGTAATGATGGAGTGCAAAAGTGCTTTACCCAAAAGGGTAAAGAAAAACTTTGTTTAGATGATTACATGAATCGATTCGATCGAAACAGCGTCTGTAAAACGAAAAAAATTGTGGAGATGCTCAATCAAATCTTGCAAAGTACGATTGCATACCGCTGTTGAAAAAACTTTTTTGCGGCAAGTGAACCAACACTCTCACGACAGTTGTGCTGCTGCAATTACAGTCAGTGTTATAATAAATGAGATTAAAAGTTAAGCTATAGAAACCATGGAGACAACTTCTCAAATTACCAATCACTGTATCAGTCAGAATTATGGTATGGTAAGGGAAAAAAGCAACCAAATTAATGGCACTCCTGTAGTGCTTCAGGGATTAAATGATATAATAATTTCGGAGTCTTATAAGATGTACAAATGCTCTGACAGACAAATAGATACAATTTTTACTAGTTGACAATAAAATATCAAACCAAATATTAATATTGGGGCGAAAAACAATTTAAAGTACGTAGTACCTAATATTTTTAATATATTTATTGCAAAATATAATGCAATCTAATTGATTTAAATCAACACTGTGATAATTTTACTTTTACTTGGTTTATTTGCTCATATGCATTAATAACTTTACTAAGTCCACATCCTGAATGATATGAGCATTGATTGACAAAATAAGTTTCTACCAGTGTCCACACCATATTGGCAACCTTATATGTCTATCTTCTCTTCCGAATAATCAACAAGCAACATATAAATCCATGGTCAACATAATAAAAGATTTAGGCATTAGATTGCAGCCGAAGAGGATATTTCTCAAACTCAAAATATTGGATATTGCTTCTTCTATTTGACGAAAAATATAAAAAAAAACGACTGAAAGATTACCATCTGTTGGGGAGGTCTAACAACAACGCAGAATTTGTCGTGAATGTCAGGATGGTATCGGCATTGGCTTTTGTACGCATCGCTGATATGGTCGAAGTTGACAAACTTTCGGCGGCGCTCTTAAACGAATTACAAGAACTCCTATAATCGTTTGAGAACAATTATATCGGGAGTCCTACTTGCAGAGGAAATGGACGGCGGCCTCCTATATTTCATCCCAAGATACGGACAGTCATATCCAAAACTGAGAGTACTAATAATCATGCAGAAGCCGCGCACCGGAGACTGCAGCGTGATTATCGATGAACCATCCTGCAATATGAAAATTTTTTGATACATAAAAAATTTCATATTAAATTTAAGATTTACTAAACAGTTGAAAATCAACAAGCAACTAGAGGCACTTTATTTTTGATCGAACGTTACTAATGGTTAAAAGCTTTATATTTTACTTCTTCGTTAATTTTATATTTCGCGCTTCAATGTTCTCGCGCTCAAATGACCCCGCACTCTAGTGTCCTTGCGTTTCAATGTCCCATCTCGATATTGAACAGTACAGGTAATACTACATCTGATTTCGTCTGATTCTTGCTTTTTTTACCTTTGTACTGTATTACCGCTGTTTGATTTTATATATATTATAAATTATCTTTCTGTCGCTTATGGCAATGCCAATATTCCTATAATAAAAGAATATTTTAGGCCAGCTCCCACTATTACTATGTATAAAAAATTACCAAATCTTCAGCTAAATGTGCCCTATGTCAAGAAAGTTAAAAAAATGCACAGTATACAAAATTTTCAGAAGTCTAAAAATACGTAATTCAGATCATCAACAGATAAAACGCACATAAGATAGACACTTTCAAATATAGCTGGACTCCTCTTCCGTCAATAACAAAACCGGCAACACAAATACTAAAACTGTGTTTCTCTCAGAGAGCAATATTCTATCAGAGAGCACTATAAAACCAAACAATATCAACAGAGAAATGTGTTTTTGGCTAATAGTCCAAAATTATTAAATATGCTCTTCACAGTTATTAATAAAATGGAAACTTTGGTACGAAGAGTTATCTGGAAAGTCAAAGTTACCGCCTAACACATTCGGGAAATAATCACGTATTAAAAATTGATATAATATTGATTTTAAAATTCTACGTAATCACGTACAAGCAATTAAAATATTGCGTTTTGCTAACACTAACACTTTACTAATAATCGTAATGACGTGGTCAATCTTAAATCGGTCGTGAATGGCAAAAACACAATACCTCATTATGAACTATATCGACTCGACAGTCATCAACAAGAAATTCCCTTTAAGATTTTGCACTAAATATACTGACTAAAACCACCCTTGAAGCCACTTAGAAATCGAACTCTTGTCAACAGAATAAAATATACTCCAGCACACAGTATCTGATTATAACTATACAAAATTCTGCATGACAAGCCACTTCTAATCCAACCTACATTCCAGCTGCATCAAAAGAGATTTCCAACTATATACAAGATCTCATTGGTAAGTAAGAAACAGTGGTAGATAACCTAAGATATTTAGGACAATACTTTCTTTAACAAGCTTACTTATAGATCAACGGAAAGCCTCCGACTGTAATCTTATAATTGGTAAATTATTATACAACCTTCTCAAGAGAGCTATTATATTCATCCATGCAATATTTAATTTTTTATGGATTTTCTACTTTCCTATTTTATGGAAAGAGGCTTAGATTTTAAAGATTGCTAATTTTCAAGAATCACTCAACCAGCTATAATTCTACAGACCAAAAAATCTCTTGCCCTTGCTTTTAAAACTTTTCTAAAAATCTTCTTAAGTTATCCTACTGCACTAATTCAGATTTCTCGAATGTCACTCAATTATGCACTAAAGGCATTCACATATGGGAAAGCCTAGAAAACATGTGCCTGTCCAATATTCTTATTACACATAAAACGGGCATTTCACAAGGTCTGGCACAGCGGAATGTTATAAAAACATAAACTGCACTTTCTCAGCCAGTTATTCTTAGCTATAAAACCGTACGTCACAGACAGAACCTATCAAATTAAAATCAACAATGCAATAAAAAACTGTATTAGCAACATTTGCAGGCGACATGGCCATCCTATCAGTCAACCTGTCATCTGAAGTAGCTATCGAACACATGCAGAGACATCTCAACTCATTACAAAACCGGTTTTATTACAATGTTAAACCAGGGTCGGCAAAGATAAATATCCACAAATTAACTTTATCTTGAGGCATATCGAAGTAACAACGCTCCAATCCCGATAAATGCCAAGGTCAAGTACCTTAGCAGGCACCTAGATCAATAGCTTACTTGAAATTAGCACATTAAAATTTAAAAAAATAACTGTAGTTAAAATCTAAAAAAAGGCGACATGGTCACTTAAAAGGCTCCCATATCAAATTATACTCTACAAAATTATCTTGAAACCAATTTGATCCTATACAATTCAAATCTGAGGCTGCGCTAAAGTGTGATATACTAAAATTCACCTTAAACTCCAATCAAAGACGCTCCAAATTCTGACAAACACACCCTGGTAGCTAACCAATGATACCTGCCATTACGATCTAGAAGTTTCCTATGTACTCATCAAGATCAGCAGACTTTTTGTCAGATACAACAATCTTCCAGGTCGCCCTAATCATACCAAGCAACTCGCTAACTAACCAGCTGTTACGAGACGACTGTAACAATAATGGTCACAAAACCTAGTACCTCAACCCAACCAGAATAGTTGTATTGATCAGGGAGACTGGCACTGGGTAGAGCTCTCCACAAGGCATATATACAGTAGCGGCCAACATTCGTGTTCTTTGAGGGCCATTTTTGGACGAATCATCCAATTGACTTGAAATTTTTTGGACATATTAGAGTTTGGCTGACGTGCTATATTGGGCACTTTTGCAAGGTTGTGCCGAAAATCACCAAAATTCAGTTTTTCGCATTTTTCAAAATTTTCAACTTTTGTTGCTATAAAAGTTGGTCAAAAACAGAAATCGTTAAAATAAAGCAATTATTTATTTTTGTAAAGTGTTGGCCAGTCTTGTGCAAAATTTGAGCTTCCTATTTTAGCGGTTCGTCCGATGTACTTTGGCCAAGTTAACCCATTGCCCTCAGAATTCAGCATTTCTTTTTTGTCAAGTACGGCACAAAACCTTCAATGTAACTGAGCAGGCAGACTCAGTTGGGTCTACTATAAAGCGTCAACATATTTTTTTCGACAAGATACGGCACGTTTGTGGATTTATGCCGTACTTTTTTATTTTTCATTTTAGCAAAATTGGCAAATGCCATCGAAAAATACCAAGCTTTGGGCGAAATTTATGTGAAGAATCTCTATAAAACTGTAAAAATGTGTATGTGTTTGTTTATTTGCAACTAACATTGCAACTCCTACATTTGTGGACCGATTTCAAAGGTCAATACCTCATTCAAATTGGTTTGTTGACAAACCTCGCATAAGTTTTAAATTTTTGATTTAGATTATGGTTGACCTGTTATAGGTCAAAACATACATTGTCATAAAGCAATTTGACAGTTTGCGCCACCTATCGGTGTTTCTTGCACTACGTGGCCAATTCTTGCCATTAGTAGATGCACGAGACACAACTTTGATTTATGTAAAACCGAATATAGCCGAACGAATGTCATCTTGTTTAGATATGGCTAGCAAAATGATTATTTGCCCGTCTTTATGAAGGACCTTTTACTAATAGGTCATAATTTAAGTCAAAGGCATATACTATCGTGTTACTGACTTAAGAAATTTGTGTCTAGCCCTCGTAAAAAGTTTAAGAAGTCAGGAACTCTGCCATTATGCTTAATGCAAAACTTATAGTAACAACTTCAAATATTTCTATATCTAATTTGAACGACAAGTTACAAGAAATGTCGCAGAAAATTTGAGCACCTTGGTACAAAAATAAGCCAGGTAAAAATTCTAATAATTAATTACAAAAGGAAACAAAAAAATGAGAAAGCTAACAAGAACAAAGCTTAACAAGTACGTATTTAAAATAAAACAACAAAAAATTCTAACTCTAATATCTTGCAAGTAGTTGGTATTAAATTAAAAGTAATAGAACTTAAACTGAAGTATTTGTTAACAATTTTAATAAAGTCTTTTGATTTTATTTCTGAAGTAATATATACTAAGGCACATTTCTATAAGAACGCATTGCCTTTTAATTCTATAGTTTTATAAGTCTGCGGACATCAATGAACGTAAATCCACTTATAAAAGTGGCATTACAACTTTGTACCTCAAGCAGTTAGGTGGATTTGTAAGCGTGCACACTCAAATAATTTAATTAAAGGCTGCAATACCTAAAACCTTACCAATTATTTATACCTGCAACAAATTTTATTAAATAAATATAATATCAAGATTAAACTGAAAATAAAGTGTCAAAATCTCTAAAGTATTAAAGTATTAAAGTATTAAAATTTCTAAAATAAAGATTATAGTACCTCATAAAATAAGAAGGATATTTTATTTTAAATGTCAAACATTTGTTTCAATCTTTTTAACTTATACACTATTATAGATAATGTTAAAATATCTCAAAAACCATTCAACAATGTTGCTTCAAACAAAGCATGCAACTTCCCAGATCTTCATAGAAGATTGATACTTTATAATTAGAATGCACAGCATATATACCAGAAACATTCGTAAAGAAACCTTTGTTTGGCTATGCGCGAGAAATAGGCGGGGTTGCAACGTCAGTTCCATGGGACTATACGTAATAGTTCAGCAGGCAGTGTAGAGTAGGAGAAGAAAATTGTGCTGCAATTCTGTCGTCTACTAGATTGACTAAAAATTAACGCTGTCACAGAAAAGCTTGACAAATGTGGAGCACGATGTCTTTATGCGAAAAAGCTTACGTTAGTTGCGATTCTCCGCGAGCTGTGTAATATTCACGGTCGAAACGTGATAAGTGAGAGTGTTGTACTTCAATGTTGTTGCATGTTAAATATGGACGCATTAATGTGCACGATGAGGCAAGAAAAAAAGGTTCGTTATGCACACAAAACGGTGGCTAGCATCGCACCGCTTTGACGACGGCACCTGCCCTTCAAGAAGCGGTTCCAGGATGGATTTATTCCAAGATGGGAGTGTTTTTTGTAGACCGAATTTCAAAAATTATAAAGCTGAGATGTTATAACAAGTGACTCAATTTGCACTGCGATTATGTCGAAAATATACTGTTGTTGGTTTTTAATGTGTACAATAATTTTGGAAAGATTTTTTGCAAATTGTTCTCGTACTGTATTTCGTCTGATTAACTCCAAAAGCTCAACATACTCAGTTTGCTAATGTATACTGCAAATTTGTATTATATAATCTAGATGTTGCTCCGCAGACGAATTTATAATCTGGTATTTCATTAAGAACTAAGCATTGCGTCTCTGTACTTCTACACTAGTCACACACATACCTTGTTAGCTCATTTAACTCCAGCATAGCTGTGTAACGTTTTTATAAATGTTTCATATCAAACGTTATCCTATATTATTTAATATATTTTAATAAAATTACACAATGGGACTTCGATTACCATTTAACAACTTTATAATACAAAAATTCCAAAGATTAGTAGAAACTTGTTTCTAATACCTTCAAGTGTATTTAATGTAATGTTGGAAGACATTTCTAATATTACATTTTGCTATTAATAGTAAGCGAAGCATTTTGTTTAAATTTGAAAACAGTAGTCGCAATATAATGGAGAGCTGGTACATCCCGGCCTTTCAGATTAGTCCCCCTTTGAAAGTTCGTTTACCTTCAAATTAAGCGGAATTTTGCACAAGTACGCGCGAGTAAGCCTGCAGTCGAATAAAAACCATCAGCAGCGCAGATAATATGTACCCTATTTAGTGTATACGAGCGCAGTAGTATTCACGAAGCCCCCATAATTTTAAACCCGGACGGAGGATTGCGAATTGTCTTTACAAATGCGGCACTCCTGAAATTAACAGCTACTTTATGGACGCGCAGGCTGCTGCAGAATGCCATTACATGTAGATTTTATGTGTTATTCAGTTGTAATCACTGCCATGTAATTTTTGTCTGCATCTGATAGGTGAGGGTAGGTACGTAATTTCGTATTAAATGAATATCTCGCGCCGGTGTGCTTCCGCAGTCATTATTTTTACATTACTGTCGGCGATTATTACGGGCCCGAATTGATACGGGGCAATGGAAGAAGCCGCCGCTTCTGCTAAGGAGCTTATCAAGCGGCCCTGGTGCATGCCACATTTCTTTAATCTGGACACCTCGGTTACAGCGATTTGGTTGTCGATCTAAAGCTACATTATTAAGTAATTTCGAATGAGCAACACATGTACTTAATGGAAATGAATATTTAGTAAGCAGAGTTTTAGGATTTGCAAGCATAATTTTCTACTTTCGTGTATTTACTTAAAAATGGTTAGTTACCAACAACTAAACAATGTTATTTACAAAACAATTAACACTGGTCTACGTTGAAACTAATAATAAATAATTTAAAATAATTTCTAATAAAATTGAAAGTAATTAAATATTTTTAATTAACTGTTATTTTAGTACTTGCTTAGAAGCAATATCTTCTTCTTTATGTTCCATCTCCGCTACGGAGTTTGGAAATCATCCTAGCAATATGCACTTTTGAAACTGCTGCTCTAAAGAGTTGATTGGAGCTACAGTTATACCATTCTTTGCGCAGCCACGACATCCTTCTTCTTCCCACACTACGTTTGCCCTTGATTTTTCCCTGCATGATAAGTTGCAACAGACAATAATGTTCCCCCCGCATCACGTGTCCCAAATATTGAAGTTTGCGCCGTTTAATTTCATTCAATATTTCCGTTTCCTGTTTACTCACTCTGTTTAAGACATCCGTATTCCTTATTTTTTCGACCCATGAGATTCTCAGAATTCTCCTATATGTCCACATCTCTAATGCTTCTAATTTTTCATAAGATGTTTGTTCAATGTCCATGCTTCCATTCCATATAAAAGTGTGGAGTGAACATAACATTTTACTATTCGTAATTTAAGTGTTAGGGAGAGGTCTTTGCTGCATAGGACATTTCTCATATTTAAGAATACATTTCTTGCTTGTTCTATCCTAGAGGTTATTTCGCTGGTATTATCATTTTTATCGTTGACTATAGTGCCTAAATATCTGTATTTCTTTACTCTTTCAATCTGCTCTCCTTGAATATTTAAGTTAACGTTATAGTAGTTTCTTTTAGAGATAATCATGAATTTTGTTTTCTTTGTGTTTAGGCTTAGTCCCATTTCGTCACTAACCACGATTCTTCTCATTACTCTTTCCAGGTCTTCGAGGGATTCTGTGATTATGATGGTATCATCCGCATATCTGATGTTATTGATTGCAATTCCATTAACTCCCACGCCCGCCGTTTCATTTTCTAATACTTCGTTTATTACATGTTCTGAATAGAAGTTAAATAGAACTGGTGATAGGACGCACCCTTGTCTGACCCCTCGTTTGATCTAGATTTCTTCTATACGTATTGTCGCTTTTTGATTGTAGTAAAGATTGGCAATAATTCTGAGGTCTCTTGTATCTATATTCTTATTTTTCAGCAATTTCATTAGGATGTCATGTTTTACTTTTTCAAATGCTTTATTGTAATCTATAAAGCAGACAAAGACGTCTTGGTTCATGTCAAGACACCGCTGGATTAATATATTATATGCCATAAGTGCTTCTCTCGTTCCCAGTCCCTTCCTAAACCCGAATTGTGTGTTCCCTATATGCTCCTCTAGTTTTCTATATAATCTGTGGTGGATAATTTTAAGAAATACTTTTAGTGTGTGACACATAAGGCTAATTGTCCTATACTCGTTGCAGTGTCGGGCGTTATTCTTTTTTGGAATGGGTACAAATGTGGAGATCAACCATTCTTCCGGAATAATGCCAGTTGTGTATATACTGTTGCATAATTCTTGTAGCGTATTAATATGTTCTTCTTCTAGCAGCTTAAGAATTTCACTTGGGAGATTGTCTGGTCCAGGTGCTTTCCCGGTTTTCGTATTTTTTATGGCATATTTTATTTCTTCTACAGTTATATCAGGGCCACTTTCTTCTATCTTCCCTTCGTCTTTAACCCGATTGTCTTGAAATAGTTTTCTATATACTCCTTCCACAATTTTATTTTTCTCTCAACATCTGCTATTGTTTTCCCATTTTCGTCTAATAAATACATGGTTTCCTGTTTTCTTGTAAGTCTTGTTGCTTCCCTTATCTTTTATGAAGATTATGTGCGTCGTGATCTTTTCTAGTTTTTCGATCTCTTCGCATTTTTTGTAAACCAAGCTTCCTTGGCCTGTCGAATTTTATAGCGAATTTCTTTTGTGTGTTTTTGTATTCGTTCTTATTGTTTTTGTTATGTCTTCGTTTGTCCATAAGTGCCAAGATTTCTTCTGTCATCCATCCCTTATTTTTATTTCTTTTCTTTTCTGTAAATGTTTTTCTGTTGGTGTTACTAAAGAAGATTTGAATGACAGCCAATTTAGGTTGATATCATCTGGAGAAGTTCTTCTGCTTTTCAGATTCCTATCGATATCCTTTTCACTTTTCCTTGTACGCCTCATTTTCTAGGCACTTATAGTCAATACGAGTATGAACTGATGTTGCTGGCAATTTTTTAAGCCGAACTTCCATTTTTGCAATTATAGGATTATGATTTGAGTTCACGTCTGCGCCTGGGTATGCCTTTATTGATTTTATACTATTTTTGTATCTGTTGTCAATTAGTAGATAATCTATCTGGTTACGGACAATTTTTCCTTATTGTCTTGAGGTGATACCCAAGTATACAATCTTCTTGGCGGTAATTTGTATAAAGTATTGGTAATCACCATTTCATGCTCTTGACAGAACTGAATAAGTCGGTGGCCTCTTTCATTTCGTTCCCCTAAGGCATAATCTCTAACAACGTTCTGCACCCTGCCTGTCCCAACCTTGGCGTTAAAGTCGCCTAATAGAACTGTAATATCTTTATTTTTGTCTGCTTAATGGCATCGTCGATTTCTTCATAGAATATTTCTATTTGTTCGTCCTCTTTGTCCGCCGTGGGTGCATAAACCTGTATTAAATTTAGTTTCCTGTGTTCTAATTTTATCTGTAATAGCATCACACGTTCAAAGAACGGAATAAAGTTTATGACTGAGTTGGACAAGTGTTTCCTTAGCATGATTGCCACTCCGTGTCTGTGCTGATTGTCCTTACTACCTGAGTAGTAAATTATATGTTGGCTACCAATTTGACATCTTCCTTCCTTTGTCCATCTTGTTTCACTGATGCCCAGAACATCTATATCCATTCTGTTCATCTCTTGCGCTACATTGTGGGCTTTACCTGGTTCGTACATACTGGTTACATTCCACGTTCCGATTTTAAGGATGTTCTTTTTTCTTCTCTTGTTTATATTGTTTAACTTGTTAGCTTCATTCAAAACTGTCTCCCCCGGAGATCCGATTGGGAGACTATTAACTCCGGAAAATTTCGATTCGAACTTTGCCATGATGATTGTACTAGGGAAATCCTTGTGGATCTTTAATGCAGTGGTTTCCCCTTGTCTTCTGCATTCCCCTGCCATTGACCTGTTTGGTTCTTCTGCCTTTAGGGGCGATTTCTCTCCCCCTGGGACAAGAGAGTGCCCTGACCTCAGTTACTCATCCGCTCAGACCGTTGGCTGCTGAGGGAGACCGCTTATACCGGCGTTATCGGAGAAGCAATATAATAACAGAAAAACTGAAATAATAAAGACTAAAAGAGCATACTATAAATAAAAGTTAGTCTTTATAAAATTACAACAAATTGAATGACTTTCTTTAGATGTAATTAAATAGACAACATTACGTGTCTGTTAATTGAACTACATAAGGCCAAGCAAATTTTGATTCATATACCCGGTGGGTTTAGTAATCTGGCGGCTCTTTCTTAGGAAGGTGAATAAAATTCGACTTTTTCTAGTTTAAGGAAAGCACCATGTCTATATGTCAAAGTAATTAGTTAATTTTTTTGTTTCCCATTGTTTGATATTGCATAAGATTCATTGAAAAAAGTTTCTCTATAAGAGAGAAGTCAGTACCAATTTCTTCTATAGTCTACAATCTGTTTTGCTTGCTTGTTTCTCATTGGAGTCTGTAGAGATACTCTATCATTAACATCTTCTTTTTCTTCTTACTCCTAGAACCAGCACTATTACTGATGCTTTTTTTATTATTTTCCAACAACACTAACTCCGCCATGTCGCCGTTTATTATTACATGACTAGTCTGTACATATATCTTTGTCGACACTCTTCGTTTTTTGTTCTTCTTAAGTATTTTAAGTCATCCAGAGAACATTTTAAAAGTAATCCTTTATGCAAATTTCACTTACTCTTTTCCAAGCATTTGCCGCCAAGTGTTGTGCGTCGATGACAGAGACCTTTTTGACCACTTCAGGCGCTTGGCGAGGATTCCTTATTTTTAATTGTATAGTGTTTTTCAACTTTTGATTATGTCTTTATATACTGGTTGAAAGAGAGAGCTTGCATTTAATATTACACAATTTGTTGTAGGAATATGTAGGGCAGTTGTCCAAGACAATCTTCTTTTTCTCTCTTTGAAAATTCGAATCTCAGATACTGTTGTTGCCATCCATGCATTTTTGTGGCTTTAGTAGTTTATTGGTAAATACTTTACTTCTTTGAAACATTTCGGAGGCTTGCTCTTTCCAATTACCAGTGGTATCTTCTTGTTTTTAAGTTCGAGTTTCCGATGACTCCTAGTTTTGGAACACCATGGGACGCTCTGTACTAGCCCTGAAATAAAGTCTGGTTTTATCTGTGATGTAAGTACAAGAGCTATTATTTTCAACATAAGATAGCGCTGCATAAGTAACCGAGCGAGCAATATGAGGCGGATTTACGCACTATGCTACTACGCAGCTTCCTCGCTATAACATTTGTCGAGTTGAATCTGAGCTACAGGCTCCTTAACATGGGCGACATGATTGGTTCTCTCGACAAGTATGAGTTGCGCAGCACCATTCGTTTCCTACAGACAGAAGGGAATGGCGCAGCAGAAATTCATCAGAGAATGAGCTGGGTGTATATAAACGAAACTTTATGAGTGATGTTGTTGTGCGAGAATGGCATAGGAAATTTAAAGATGATGTTTATGATGGTGGACAAAAACTCAAGTCTGTCGCTAATAAAGACCCTGAGACGACAGTTTACCATTAGCAAATCGTTTTAGATTTTCCGGACATATGAAGGTGGAAACTTTCTCAACACGCTGGCGCCAAGCTTCTGTGAAGGGGATATTGAAAAAGTCGTCCACCAGTATGATAAATGTCTCAATGTTTACTAGAACTATGTGGAAAAGTAACATCGATTGTATCTGACTCTTGATAATAAAACTATTTTGTTATTCGCACTTGTCTTTATTTAATGTCAGGTTGAAAAAAATAACTTGTATTCTCTGGGGATAGTTCTGTAGCAAACGCTATCAAATGTGTGCTAAACTCTCTGCAGAGTCTCTCATTTGAGTCAGTTTTCTCCCCATGTAACTGTTTATACACTATTCCGGCTCTTCGGTCTCGTTAGCCATTCATCCGTCAGTTTAAAATTCTCTTCTTCTACTTTCATGGCTAGGTCCTCTGCCTTTCGAAGAATAATTTCTCCACTTACTGGTGCATTAAACAGGCTTGTCTGCTCAAACCACTGTAGAAAAGTTTCTCCGACGTCTACTTTTCCCCACTCTTTTCGTTTTATTGCACGACCATTTGATTGGAACTAAATTCTAGTTGGTCTTGAGATTCAATCCAATTTATTATTATAAAACTCGACGCTCGGTCTCTACACTGCTTTGATAGATTTTTGTCATCGTGTTTTTTTAAGTTTTAACTTACTAATTGTGCCAAATAGAAGTGCCCTTAAATTGGAAACCACGTAGCAGAGATGTCAACGAAAACAAAACCAACTAAACGCGAGACAGGTAGAAAGAAATTATTGACGTGTTGTATATCTGGCTATTCAAATGCAATTTAATAAAAAAAGAGAAAGAAGTTTAATGTTAAACGCAAAGATTGGTCTGTACCTGAAATAATCGGATTAGTTATCCGATTCAATAATTGTAGATACTGTAATATAAACTCTCGATCCAAGAGATCCAAAGAGATTGTTGTTTTATACTTGTAAGTTAATAATTAGTTTTCGAAGCAGCAGGTGAAACTTGAGTCCATAGTATATAATATTTTATTTGTTAAAAACATCATTTTGTGGGAAAAATACAAGACAGAGTCAACAATATGTTGATTTTGATTCAGAAGTTGAAATTTCATATCACATCCAGTAATTCCTTAGATATTTGTACCTTTTCTCTAGAATGTAGAATGTATTTGATATTATCCAAAGAAAAGTTTTGCAAGATTCAATAGTTGTACAATCAGGCAATACTTGGAGCATGGCATAAATGGTAAAACCTTTCTTTTAGAATTTTTCATGATTTAAGTACTTTGAAAAAAGATGAATACTTTAAGTTTCAAGGTCAATGGAATATCAGCCCAATATAAATTTGTTTGAACTGCATGACGGAATGTCTGAGTAAATCATCTGTTGATTAAAGGTGCTAAGGCTACACCAAATCTGTAAGGCGCATTACTGTGGTTCGATAGTTAGCTAGCATAGAACACGCATATTAAATATACACGTAAAAAACATTAAAATATCAAAATTCCTATACACTTTACTATTTAAGCGTAAGGTAAATATATATTTTTAAAATGATAAGGCTATAAAAGAGAAACTGATTACTGCAAACTTCTAATTTATCATCTAAAGTTTCCAACTAAACCTCCTTGCAAATGTCAAATAAACAAACAGAAAAATTTCTAACGAGTGCATTTAAGTTGATTTAGAAATATTAACTATGCGTTGAAATTTGTGATGCAATAGGACATTGAATTATTCCAAATAATAAGCATAAAGTAATAATCTTTCATGGTTAATCAAAGGCGTCTCTTAGACTTAGATACTAACAATCAAAAGTAATTATAAAATCATACATTCGAATAAAAAATTCTAATAGTAAAAGAGGAATGTTTTAAAATTTACTGTTAGAAGTAGGAAGTAATGTAAGCCAACTACCGTTTAATTGTTAGATCTCTAAAATGCTTAATATAATTCTCAACTCCAGCTAAATTTTGACAACCAAATATCTTGTTAATATCAGTTTTGGTGGCAAAGGGAGTTCCAGGTACTTTTTTTATACACTTAAACTCTAAGAAGTGCTTTAATAAAAATCTTTTTAAACTAAACTATTAACTAAATTATTTTTGAGTCTGACAGTTTCAGCAACGCAATTAAGCTGTAAGCCAAACAAGTACAATGAATGAAACTAAGGAAAAATCTTTGTTTATAATGTAATATTATTAATAAAGAACAGGTTAAAAGGATGTCGGCTTTCCACGACGGGGATCTAGTAAAGATAATAGTCAGTGTGACAATCAAGATGATTTAAAAAGCTGTACCAAAATTTTGTGAAATATTACTTCAGGTAACGTCTACTGCTATTCAAAAGAGCTTCGTATAATAAAAACAAGAATAGAAAGAGGCGCACAAGAAGCTTTCTTTGACCAGCACCAAGAATCTAATACGCTTGCCATTTTGTGGGCCCACTGCGTCACCATCGTGGGATGTAGCTTTCGGCGCTGCGAAGCAACAGCACGAGCACCTTGTCTCATCACAAATACCGAAAGTTCACCGCCACGATCGCGCTAACGCAATGGCTGCAGCCGCACCAACGATCACGCCACAACTAAAAAAGTTGAGCATTTGTTTTGTAGAAGTGTCTGTACAAAAAAAATATCTGTGGCACAATTCTGTAAACCATGGAAGCTCGCCAATTGTGCACCAAATATTTGTAGGCCTACAAATGGTTTACATGGGTTGACCAAAAAGTTGTTTTCAACAAGGAAAACTCCAACTCGTTTTTCAAATTACTGCAAAATCAAAAGCTAAATCATTACATCAGCGAAACCCAAATTTAATTAACTCAGCACCAGTGGATGCTGTTAACCCTACAACCCTGCCCCTATTTATTTCTCTACCGTTTAGTCCAAACCTTATTTTACTTGTTATCTTGAGCAAGAAAATTATTACTGTCTGCTTATATCTTCATTTTTCTCTTTGGAAAGCTTTGAGAACCCCTGGATTAAAATGTTTAGACACAAACATGTGGCTCAAACTCGTACAAAGCTTAGCAGTTGTGCGATTAAATGAATGCAGGTGGACAACAATCTTAGCCGTGTTTGCGAAATTGCAAATTTGTTATTATAAAAATGCAATCTTACCGAACTATACATTAGGATGAAAGAGACTAATATGATTTTATATTATTTAAATTGCTGTTAGTTCAACCTTTTGTGCTTTTATACTATACAATGCTGCCTTCTCTTTGTGTATTTGAAACTATTTTGTTCTTTATACAGAGAAAAATAAAAAAATTGTAGCACAACACTCTAATAGCAATACCTAACCATTTTTAAGCTTGTGATTGAACAAATTTGCCTTTGTTAAAAATATTAGATGATGTTTTGAATTCCTTAGATTTTTTATTCATAAAAGCGGGGGATTCTTTAAGCGGTATATAATCTTTAAACTGAAAAAATGCGAAAATTTTAATCTTTGAAGAATTGCAATAACATAGCATGTATTTCTCATTTAAAAAGATAGCTTAGAATTAAGTTTTTGATTACACAAAAATCCCATGAACAGCTATCATGGTTGCTTTTACAAGCATTGAATCCGACCAAACAGTTCACTAGGTTGTTAAAAAAATTCGTGCTTGAGTGGAAAATTTTATAAAAACAAATGGTTGCACTTAAAAAAAATTTTATAAATCAATTATATAGTCTAGAAGATTTTCTACATTAGTTTTCTACTGTTTTTTATTTCAAAAAGTTGATGATTTCTATGAAATCAACCTTTGGCCACACAAACGATCCTACAGAGAACAAAATCGTTCAAATTATTTTGTCAAAAAAGAAAAGATTTATTTATAATCTGCCTAAACTAACAGCAATATCTTTATTGAATGTAAACCAGTTTTTGCCACCGACTCTTCACTTTCACCTATTTTGTTGTGTATTTTTGTACAGGATCCAATTTTTCTGACTACACAAATACATTTTAGAGTGTATACTGCTAATATTCATAAAATGAGCAATTTCTTCAGGTGTAATTTTTAGGATATTTTCTAAGAACGCGCAACGTCATCATCAATTCGAAACGGTCGTCTAAAATGAGCTTAATCGTTTAGATTACACTCATTCTTTCGAAATATACCAAAACACTTTTTTATAATTGTAAACTGGGGACTAGTCTAAGTAAACTTTCTGAATATTTTTGTCACGATTTCAACATTCACTCCTGTACTGAAGTTCTATAATATACAATGCTCTCCATTTTGAAAAATATCGCAGCTTTCTTATCTCTGAGTGTCGGCCGGTTAATTCAAGTCAAGTGTTCACCACTGATATCACCGCTACGGTTCAACTAAGTTTATTTTTATATTATTCAGCTTTTACCGTACAAATACAAACCTTCATGTGATAAAATGTATTCAGCCGGGATTATACCCAGACCATTCAACAATTTCCAAAAGAACTGGAATAACTTTCAACTGATGTCAACAAATCAAAATCAGCCACCGCAAGTACCAAGCCACGTAAACCAGATAAGTCAAACTCAATTTGCTCATCAATTAATACCACAAATGCACCAAAACAAATATACGTCACTGCAATTCTATCTAATACAATTGAGTTAATGGTGCTTTGTTATTTTGGCACAATGTTGAATTTTGAATACCGAGCTGTAATTAAATTTCTCACTAAAATGCCAATCTGAGTGATATTAAACAAAATTTTGATGGTGTGTGCGGTGCATTTATGCGTCCATATTTTATTGTAACGGAATGAGTAAAACAAGTTTGTTTGGATCGAGTAAGCACCCAGAAGGTCAGCCAGTAACTAGTAACTATTTTCAAAACTGAAGAACAACCTTCCAGGTAGAAAACTTAACAACGATGAAGGTTTGCAGAACTATTTTCCAAATAAAATTTCAGAGTATTTTTCCAAGGTATTAAAGTGCTAATTTCAAAATGTCATAACTGAGTAATAAGTTTATTGGTTTATTTCTATCACCCTTTTCTTTCAAAACTTTTTTGTCATATTTGTCCGAAGGTTGCCTTAACTTTTTTAACACATGGAGTGGCTCATTAATGAGTTTGGTAAACCAACTGAGATAAAATTCTTTATTTATTATATCCATTTAATAAATAAATATAAGTTTTTTGAAATAGATAGCATGTGTTTATCTATAAACTAATATAGCAGTTCAATGTTAGACCCACCCAAAATATATACTGAGAATATATAAAATTTGCGCCGTTCATTTTAGCGAATATATATATATATATATATATATATATATATATATATATATATATATATATATATATATATATATATATCAGGGTAGCGGGTAGACACTCCTATACGATCCCGGTATAGGATAGGTCTGCTTCAGGAGAGCGATCCTGCCCACGCGAGCCTCTACTCTCTCTACATCTCCTAAATACCGAGAGAGACCTGAGTCCTAAAATCCCAATCCTTACCCAAAACCAAATGCATCCCTCCTACATATATCCTATTCAACTCGCCAACCCGCTCGGCAAGCGTGGCGTTTTAATTGCCAAATTCCTTCATATTTTATTCTATGCTAAATGTCGAAATTCAAAAAATATAAAACCCAGGTGGGTAGAGTGTGTAACTCAGACTCCCACTCTGATCAAGTATCAGACCGCCTCATTTCGGATTCTGGGGGAGGCAGAAAATCGACAAGAAATACATCAAACAAGACATTTCGAGTAACAACATACAATGTGCGTACAATGAGATTGGACGAACATCAAACCAGATTAGAACAAGAGTTGGATGCCATCAAGTGGGATATCCTCGGTCTATCCGAAACCAGACTAAAGGGTGAAAAAGCAACGATACTCAAAACAGGCCATGTGCTATATCAGTATAATAAGGAAGAACAATCACACCTAGGGGGAGTGTCAATTATAATAAATAAAAGGAATAAACCATCTTGCAACAAAAATGCAAGCCATATCTGACCGTGTTATCTATATAACGCTTGAACTTAGTAAGAGATATTCCTTACAAATAATCCAAGTAAATGCACCAACCAGTAGATCTGAAGAAAGCGAAGCTGAACAATTCTACGAAGACATTACAAGTGCAATCCACCACGAAAAAACCCAATATGTAATAGTATTGGGTGATTTCAACTCTAAAGTAGGGAAAAATGAGGATGACAATCTTCAAAACATCGGAAAATACGGACTGGGATCCAGAAATGAAAGGGGAGAGATGCTTCTAAACTTTTTACAGCAAGAAAAATTATTCTATCTCAATACATTTTACAAAAAACCACCCCAAAGAAAGTGGACCTGGAAAAGCGTTAATGGACATACGAAAAATGAGATCGATTATATACTATCAAACCGTAGAGATATCTGCACCGACGTTTCCGTTCTGAACAAGTTTGACACGGGAAGTGATCACAGGATGGTGAGGGGAACCCTTAAAATCGATATCAAAGTCGAAAGGAAAAAACTAATTCAAAAACCATACCTATTTCCTACAACACAACATCTAGACAAACATCAACATGAATATGCAGAGCTTATCAAATACAAATTGCCGCCCACCCAAGAACTAAACAATTTAGAAATAAACGAATTAACAAAACAATCACATCTACTGTTCAAACAGCGGCAAAAAGATATGCACACAAAAGACAAAAACAAGTAAACTCAAAGAAGATACACTGCAAATGATAGAACACAGAAAGGAGTTAAATCGAGAAACTGAAGAATATAAGCAACTAAATAAGGACATAAACAAACATATACGTAAAGACCTAAGAGCATACAATACAAAATGATTCAATCAGTGATTGAAGATAATGCAAACATGAAAGTCCTGAGATCGAAAATGGCCAGAGGAAGAGCGAAAATATATAAAATGAAAAACTCCGAAGGAACAGTGGTGAGAAATAAACAAGATATAATCGAGTCCGTCGAAAACTTCTACAAATCCTTATACAACACTTATTCACAAGAAAAATACCAACAACAACATATTATGAATGTAGGATCTGAAGAAATTCCGAAATTAACAACGGGGAACTCAAAGCAGCCTTGCGGCAAATGAAAAATGGAAATCACCAGGGGAAGACCGCATTATCATCGAAATGCTGAAAATGGGCGGCGAGCCTTTACTACAATCAGTCCGCACTCTGTTAAACAAATGTCTCTGTGAAGCGGAGATTCCAACTGCTTGGCAATGTGCGGAAGTCATCTTACTATTTAAGAAGGGCGATAGCGGAGTCTTGGAGAACTACCGCCCCATTAGCCTCCTATCACATCTCTACAAACTGCTGACCAAGATCGTTACAAACCGCCTAACAACTAAATTGGATTTTTACCAGCCGGTAGAACAGGCGGGCTTCCGAAGAAACTATGGCACTAATAATCACCTACAAACGATCAGATCCTCATCGAAAAACCACAGAATACAACATGCCCATCTATCTTGCATTTATAGACTTCCATAAGGCATTTGATTCCATTGAAATTCCGGCAATCTTAAAATCACTGGACAACGCCCGAATAGACACAAGGTATTCAGACCTACTGAAATATATATACGAGAATTCCACCATGAAAATAAAAATTAATGATGAACTAACAACCAATCAAATTAAAGTCAAGAGAGGCGTGCGCCAGGGCGATACTAATTCGCCAAAACTGTTTACTCTCGTCTTGGAGGATATATTCAAAAACCTTGAATGGAAGCGAAAGGGACTAAATGTAGATGGAACATACCTAAGCAATCTTCGATTTGCGGACGATCTTGTCCTAATTAGCGATGACCTAGAACAACTCAAAAACATGCTAAATGAGCTCCTCAAAACATCAGAACACGTAGGCCTGAAAATGAATGTCCAAAAAACGAAAGTAATGGGCCCAGTCGAAGAGAGTATCAACGTAGGCAACAACAATCTTGAGGTAGTCAAGGAATACATATACTTGGGGCACAAATTCAGGATCGGGAAAGAAAATCAGACCGCAGAAATCTCACGCCGGATAAGCCAGAGTTGGGCTGCCTTTGGAAAACTCAGTCATATAATGAAAAACACCGATATACCAACTAACCTGAAGAGAAAGGTTTACGACACCTGTGTGCTTCCAGTTGCAACATATGGCCTGGAGACAATGACATTGACGAGAAAAAGTATGGTAAAACTTAGAACTACTCAAAGGGCTATGGAGAGAGCTATGATCGGCGTCAGTCTCAGAGAAAGAATCGATCACGAAGAGATCAGAAGGAGAACCAAGGTGACGGATATAATCTCAAGAATACTAAAAATGAAATGGAAATGGGCTGGACACGTGGCACGGCAGGAGCCAAACCGATGGGACACAAAGATAATTCAATGGAGACCAAGACTTACAACGCGGAGCAGGGGAAGACTACAGAAAAGATGGACGGATGACATCAAACAAACGGCGGGTAAAAACTGGATTCAAACCGCAAGAGACAGAGACGCATGGAACAAACTTGAAGAGGCCTTTATTCAACAGTATAAGAGTAATAAGAGGCTGATGATGATGATGATGATGATGATGTATATATATAAAACGGAACATAGTACTGATTATTTCTTTTTCTGATTATTATTACAGTGTACTTGCAATAAGCTCTCTTGAATCAATAAGTAAATATTTCATAAATACAAGTATGAGAGCAAAACTCAAGAAATTAATTATTATTTACAAATGTCAATTAAACACAAAACGAAATTCATTTTTACACTCTATGATATAAACGGAGAGAAGTTAGGCATTGCAGATTTTCCTGTAAAGTATCTTGCATGACCGCTGCTTTAGTTTCACGATATTAGAGCAAAAGTTACTCTCGATCGTTGCGTAACGGATTATTATCAGGTTCTCCAAACAAAAACTGTAACATAATCAGAGGCTTTCAAAATACTTGAGGTACGGCCTTGGGGATAACACTTTTAAGAACACCCGAAATGAAAAAGCGGTTGAAACTGAAAGTTATCGATGTTGCTTGAGGAATAAGCTAACTGAGAGAACATTTACATTATTCTAATTAATGTTTTAAATTGGTTAGTAAAACGACTTAAGCTGCAGCGATGCTTAAACAATCCGGGGATTTAAGGTTTTTTCCGATGTATACAAAATAATTCTCTCTTCAATTAGGACTGAGATTATCATTTGTTTGGAGCACTAAAAGAACTCGCAAGACAGAAATTTAACAGTGATGTTACTGGCGAAGCAGTTCGAGGATAATTGGACGCTGTAGCAGATACTTGCATTTTATATTAGCGGAATTAAAAAACTATATTTTTTTAGAAAAAAATATGCTTCTTAATCAGAGAGTTATGCAAAAAATTATTTGTATGTGTATGATGCTTTAATAAATAAAATTTGTCACCGCCTAACGAAAAGCTGGTTTAGGGAATTCAGAGCATTCCCTGAAGCTGGTTCAAGTTCTTGACAATTTGCGTAGGCAAATATCTTTCATCCAAGTTCATCTTTTGATGATTACTATCATTAACATTGCCGAATGATGCTAGTTTTCCCCGTGCTAACTGGAGTTTGAAAATTAGATTTTTGAAGGCAACAAGCTGGTTGTAAGCTATTGTAGATTTGAATTGAATTACGCTTCAGTTGAGCAAAATATTATTAAAACCTGTGTAACCATCAGAAGTGGTAATATTATTTGAGGCATCCGCATTTGTTGTTGCTATAAAGAAAATTGGGAAGGTGTCTGTTGCAATTAACTGTATTTATTAATAAATATTTAATTTGAGTTATAAGGAATTATGGATTTATATTACTAGGCTGGACATCTTAAAATACCTCTAATAATATAAAACTGTTAGTTTATTCGTAAATTTTAGTTTTCCCATCACACAAGTTTGGCCTTCACAAAATAAGTATTTAAAAAACTGAAAATGAGAAAAAATATTTTCACAAAGAGATTGCTCATCTGCAATGTCTTATTACATTTAACGTTTACATTAAAAAGTCTGCCACTGTCTTAAATTTAAATAAAATATAAATTTAAATATTCACTGCTTCTCTTATATTCAGAATAAATGATCTAATATTTAATATTACAATGTTTAAAATGTTTAACAACAAATAATTTAGCTTATCCAAAATTATGAAAATGTCTGCTTGTATAATTCTTTAGAATACTCTTTATATCTTCTAGAAATTTTTATTAAGTGTGCAAGTTTGTTGGCTGCTTATGTTGAATCCATTTCGTTAGCTAATTTTGCGCCATTCTTAAAATTAATTTTGCTTTGTATATTGTAAAGAATGTATTATTTGTTTTCCGCCTGAATCCTTCTTCACAAAAACAATGTACAAATATTTTCAGTGTACAAGCCAAGAAAATGCAGGACGTTAATTTTCTTAACTGATAAGTTTCCAAATAAATGTACAACTGGATAACTGACAAAGTCAAATAAATTTTACGCCGCTACTTCTAATGCATCACTAGGTGTAATGCTGTTATTCATCTTCAGAACAAGTCACGACAGATTCTAATTAGTTACTACGTCAATTACAAATGTTTATAATTATTAGCTATAACGGCAGCCTTTTCCATTATTGTTGTAGCAAAGGTTCCTATTACAAAATATCCTGCTTTTGGGGTTACAGACTAACTTTAATACGTTTAAACTGTTTTTGTATAGATGTGTACTGGTGTGTAGTAATGCTAAATCACAGGTGAAAGTTGAAAACTAGCTTGTGCTATGAGTATATTATTATTTGTGTAATTAGACATCAAGCATATAACTGCCAAAAGAGCCAAGAATAATTTAAATACGCTATTTTGCATATTTTAGTGACATAAATAATGAAAATTGATAATTATTGTTTCTTCCCTTCCTACCCAGGTACAACTGATTTTATCTTAGCTATAGTATTTTTAATTTTTAAATAAAAATGTAGCTATAAAAACTATCATTTATAACTCTAAGTCTGCATTACAAAACTCATTTTATTCAATATTCTAAGAGTATTAATGCAAATTTCAATAATATTGGTGTATCATCTGTTTTTAAGATAACTTTCCACATAAAATACTAGAAAAATTTACAAGGTAACATTTTTTATAAAAGCTACTAGCTCACTTAGATATTTAAACTTAGTATTTAAAATATTTATTGAATACGTTTATAATTACTTAAAAGCCAAGCAACATTATGCGTCGACATAAACACTGTTGACCTAAGCATAAGGAGCAATTACAACAAAAGGCTTAATAATTATAATAAAAATTAGTTAATTAAATTATTATCAAAATACATTGTTTTTAGTAATATAGAAGAAATAATTTACCTCCTTTACATATAGATGAAGAATAAAAAATAGCTTATTAGAATTATTTTAGTAATAAAGGGATAAAGGAAAGGTTTTCTATACTACTGCTTCTTATTTTATAATTTTTGTTAAATTCTATAGCAAATATAATTGAAAATCAGTTTAACTATCACTAAAAAGTGTATATTAGATTTTAATAAACGTATTTAGCTTGTTATGTCGAAATAGTCTGTTTTAGTGTCAGCAGTATTAACCAATACTCAAGTACTAAATTGGCATTTATTTCATGAAAATAAAACAGCTATAGGTTTTCAAAAAGGTACATAAACCAGCCTCTAAGCTATAAATATACGAAATATGTATAATTAGTTGGTTATATAAAACGTTTTCTACGTGTATGTAATTTACAAAGAAGAGATTTAATATTATACGTGGGCATAATCATTCCAAAGTTGACAGTTTGGCTTGTACATCGAAGCAAAATAGACGTGTTCTGAACCCTTTAAACATAATTTTAATTCTACCATTGGAGTATTAAAACAGCTACCATAAGTGCCACCATCTCTGTAAATTTATAATTTATTTTTCAAAGCAAATGGCTCTGAATGTATAAGAAATAATATACAAGTTATGCTATCAATAAAGTATTTACAATATCAGAAAATATGACAAACCCACAAATGTCAATATAATATAAGTCATACCTACAATGATCAGATATCAATAAATAATATTACTGACAAAACCAAGATCAATTGAAAAATTACACTCAAACGTAAAATTTTCCATTTCAACCGATACAATCACAACATAAATGGCAACCACGTTTACCTCAGCAATCTGAATAATGCAACCACAACACTAAATTGGGAATATTAGCTAGTCACGAGAAGATCGACAATGCACCCCACCAAAACCCAAAGTACAAAGCATCATAATAAAGAAACTTTCTCAATTAAGAATCCTAAACCTGCGGAAGTAAACCTTAACAACAAATTTAGTACATTACAGCCGATTAATGAAGAATCTTCAAACACTATCAATCCCTCTGCATTCGTATATAGTGTGACTAATTACTCCAAAGCAACCAAAAAATTGACTGATGTAATGGAAGAAGCTAGATATATGTCTAATAACATTATTAAAATAAATTGTCATCTCCCTGACACATACAAAGGATTGGTAAAGATTATGCAAGGACAAAAATAATTCATCACACATCCCAACCTAAAGAAGAAAGTACTAAAGAAAAGCCACCTAAGTTGCCATAAATATGTTCTTTATATAACTGGAACAACTTACTAATAATAAAACTATTGTAAAATAATTTAGCTTTTGAGTTGTTCAGTGCAAGTGGAACCACTCAGAAAAGATAAAAACATAACTCACTCATTGTATAATGTGTTAGCTGTACGGGCACCCAGCAACTTTCTGAAGTAGGCAGTTTGCGCGTGTGTGTGTAAAATGCATATGCTCATATAACACTGCAAACTGTAAAAAAGCAATAACACTCTTCTGATGTGGATGTTATGTGAAAGTTGCATCCAGCAAATTACAGAAGATGCGAGTATTATCACCGTCTTTATAAAAGCAATAAAAGCAGTAGCAAACATAGTAACTGCCGCTCTACATCATCACACACAAACATAAACTTTATGCATAAACAAATGCCAACTTGTTCTAATTAAAAATATAAAGAATATGAATTCCAACGCTTTTACAAACAACATTAATAATACATCTGGGTGAACAACACTAGGGCAACTAAAATATTAATAATAACAATTTATAAGAATTGCTCTTTGGAACCCCAAGAGAGAAATCCAATATAAAGAAAAAATTAAAATCTTCTTCCCTCAACATAAAATCAACATTTTATTAATCAGAAAACTTGACTTCGCTGAAAAATGATACTTTAAAGTACTAGACTAAATATATTACCACGTATCTAAACAACACAACACGTGCCCAAAGTGCAATATTAATAAAGAAAGCAGTAAGCAATTACAAACTATAGAATATGCAAAAGAAATAAAATTAACAAAACAAAATTATGAAGAGGTAGAGAAAGCCACTAGAAAATTAATTTATTCTCTACAAAAGACAATCTATTACGCTACTTCCGAAGTAGAGACATATAAAGGTACCACAATCATATTTTTTAAAAATCAAAAGACTTATTTGTTAAAAATTTAAAGCAAGGGTGTTATGGCATCTGAATCCTACACCAAAACACAGAACTGCTTACAACTAACTAGCTAAAAACTTAAATCTAAGTTATAGATAGTTGGTAACAATTTATTCCAATACTAATCTTAACAGATATAGTAACTCTACCGTTCCGACAAAGCGAAGCTAAAACCAGTGCAAGCTAATCCCCCAATTTGCAATGAAAATTCTATTCTCAGCCCATAGGCATCTACTATACATTTGAACAGAAAATAAACAAAGACAACTGATATAAAATTTGGCGTGGTTGGGCTCTGAGCGTACGTTTGGTTGCCTATCTTCAAAATCGTTTATCTCACTTTTGTCAGGTCACCGCACCACTCATCTCGCTAAATTGTTGCACATTTTCACTTTGCAAAAATTTGAGAAAAGATGGGTAAAAAATTGTAAGCCTAGGACGCCAAAAATACGTTTTTGCGGACAACCCCTCGACCAGCAACAACGAAAAGGCTAACCTCTTTACCAAAAATTTTACCGATGGTTTTACTCTGAACGATACTGTACCAAAGCAAGAAATATCTGAATGTCAGAACAATGCTCTGGCCACTACTGATAATATATAATAATAAAAAGAGTAACTAGTAATTTATAAAAAAAAATAAAGGAAAAATCTATCTTAAACGACATAAATTCGCCTTTTATATATCTAAACTCCTAGAAGGTTAATACTCCACCGTAGCAATCCTACCCTGGATACAATTTCTAACCACCAGTTTAGATTTTGTCGACTCCACTCAATTATCCAACTGTGTTATTGTATCGTCTAACAAGTCAATAAACAAATCATTTGAGGTTAAAAAATATACGTGTGTCATGAAGGTGTGCTCTATAAAATTAAATTAGCATTTTGTAATACTTTTCTACCTCTTTAAATCGCACTTAAACGACTTAAAATTCGAAATCAATTTAATGCCGATTTCACCAACATCGTTGTTTCAATCAGGAATACCTTAAGGTAGTCCATCACCTGCTGTATACATGTTATTTACCTGCCACAACTTGCAAACCACGCAAATATGCCAAATACACCGTGTAAGTATAGGTTAAAAATGAAGGATTAAGTTTGCCAATACTAACTCATTGCACTAAGAAAAAGCCTTTGTTCTCTAGTTTATATCAACAATTATTGTCTATCCTCTGAAGTGCTTTATTTGAAATTACACCTAGATAGAAAACTCAATTGAAAGGTA
This sequence comes from Sinelater perroti, assembly GCA_036346155.1. Lineage (NCBI taxonomy): Eukaryota > Metazoa > Arthropoda > Insecta > Coleoptera > Elateridae > Sinelater > Sinelater perroti. Next base: position 6,079,409 of record JARFIY010000276.1, read on the forward strand.
CATATATCTAAGAAGAGCAAACAAATATATTTTAGATTCAATGAATTAGAGCAGTTATTTAAAACAGATCCCAGTGTCCCTTTAAAATAATATCATGATCTGCAAGGCAGTTATCGAACCTATAGCATCAAACTATGTGAATGTGCAAGCAAGTTTAATTTAACAATCCTTTAAAGATGCTAGTCTAAGATTTTTTGTGCAATGAACAACGCTTTACGTTGACTTCTGTATGCCATTTGCAAAAAATAATTTGGAAATGCTGTGAAGACACCATGTCAGACTAGCATCTCGCAGTAATCCCTTAATGCGACCACTAATACAACGGCAAGAAACAGAAAATTAAAAAGGTGCTGACCAGCCGTCCTCAAACAATTAAACTTCTCACTGATAGAGTTCATATCCTGCTAAAAGGACCCCTAGTGCTTAGATCCTGTGCTACCATATTAGCTTATAGAATGTAGAATTTTAATTATAGTAAATTAGATTCTCCGATAAACATTACAAAAGAGTAATGCTATAAAATTTTGGTTCATAATGATCTGATAGCAAAACCTATGCGGGTTAGAAACTTTCAACCTCCATATCTCTGAAACGGTTAAAAGTTCGAAAAAAATGATTGAATATTTTTATTTAGAATTGCTCATAGGACCTGTATACGAAGTTTGTCCATCAACTCGTGGGACACTATAAATCATAACGTTGAATAAATTAGAAAATCTATAAGAACAAAGAATATACTATTGTAAAAATACAAAAAACTATGCTAAGCAAAGTCTGCAAATAAATATTAATGTCAAAACCAACTTAATAGTTACTTATATGTTTACTGGAAAGTAACTGGCTGTTCAATTAGAAAAGAACAACACAATATAGCTTAACATAAGAACAATATTATTAAAGAAGCGCACATTGATTTTGAGTACAATCACTTGCTTCATTAAGTTTAAAAATAAGTGGTACATATGTACTAAACAAATAAAAATTTAAGTATGAGTTTCTTCGAAGTTAGTAAGAAGTTATTGAACTGAATATATAGTACATTTCGAAATGTACATGTATATCATTAAGAGCTGTTAAAAAGTACACCTAAATATGCGCCAATTTAGGAGCTTTAGTAGGCACAACAAATTATTGTAGTTTAGATTACAATAATCTATTAAATGTCAGTTACATAAGAACCTTTATAATGAACTTTTTATAGCTTGCTAATTATATAGTTCAGAATGAATTAATCTTACGTTCAGTATAAAAAAGTTAATAATAAATAACCATTTTAAAGATAGACACAATATATACTTCAACATATCACACTGAAGGATCAGAATCTAAAGACTTAAAAACTGCTTACTTACTGACTGTGTCTTTTTCCATGTCTCTCTTCTTTTTCTCTTCTTTTGCACTTTAGAGCTTACTTAACTTTACTATATAAAGCGCCCACTACTATTCCACACACGACAAAGTTATTCTACTGCATGATAACGCTTGTCCACAAGTTGTGGTGCCGGTCAAAATCTACTTAGAAACACTCAATTGGGAAGTCCTAACGCACCCGCTGTATTCACCAGACATTGCCCCTTCCGATTATCACTTGTTCCGATAGATTACACTTTACATCATATAAAGATACCAAAAGTTAAGTCGATTCGTGCATTAAAAGATAAAGTGTTCTTCCGATGCGGTATCTGTATGCTGCCAGAAAGACGGAAAAACGTAGTGGCTAGCGATGGACAATACTTTGAATAAAACATAAGGTTCCGTTCTTCCACAATAAATGCCCAATTTTTTATAAAAAACGGCCGGACACTTATTTGTACTCCATTTATCTTTTTTAATAGCTGCGTATCTCACTTCTTCACTCTACGCCCTTCGCAGTCTTCTTTTCGTTTTCTTTTTATACGTTTGTGCTTCACTCTTCTTAGAATGGTTTAGCTATCTCTCTCTCTCTCTCTCTCTCTCTCTCTCTCTCTCTCTCTATCCAGCGTTTGTTGTCCATAGGTGAACATACGCCTCCTCCATTTCCCTCCATTTGTTTCTGTCCTGTGCTACGTTCATCCATCCCCTTCCTGCCACTTTCCTGATGTCATCGTACCATCTTAGTATGGGCCTTCCTGGGTTTCGTTTTTCTCCCCATGGTTTCCATTCAGTCGTTTTTCTTGTCCATTTCTTCTTCTCCATCCTCGCTATATGTCCTGCCCATCTCCACTTTGCTTGTATTATTTTGTTTTTGACATCTTCCATTTTGGTTCGTTCTCTAATCCATTTTATCGACTTTTTGTCTATCAGTGTTATGTTGAGGATCGCTCTTTCCATGTGTCGTTGGGTAGTTTGCATCTTACTCGTGGTCTTCTTTGTCATTGCCCATGTTTCAACTCTGTATAGCAAGACCGGTATTACACATTGGTTTAATAGTTTTATCTTCATGTGTATCTTAAATCTTTTTTCTTTACTCTATAATATATGTTTCAATCTGCCGTACGCTGTCCATGCGAGTCTAATGCGTCTATTTACATCTGCCGTTTGCATTTTCCTGTCTACTCGCAGGTTTTGTCCCAGGTATATATATTGTTCTACTTCTTCTATAGTTTCCCCATTTAGCGTAATGGGACCGTCATCTTGGTTAGAGGATCTCTTCATTATTTTTGTTTTTGTCATATTCATAGTTAGTCCTATTTCTTTTGATTTTTCGTTCAGTTCTTCCATCATCTCCTGCAGTTCCAATCGATCTTCTGCAATAAGCACTACATCGTCTGCGTATCTTAGTGTATTTAATTTTCGCCCTTCTATATTAATACCATGGTTCTCCCAATTAAGGTTTTTGAATATGTCCTCCATTGCCAGTGTGAAGAGCTTTGGCGATATAGAGTCTCCTTGCCTTATTCCTCTTTGGATTTTTATTTTCTCTGTTTCTGAGTGTAATTTCACAGTGCTTGTTGCTTCCCTGTATATATTTTCGATGAGTTCTATGTATCTGGAATCCACTCTGCAGTTTTGTAATGAGTTTATAATTGCCCATATTTCTATCGAGTCAAATGCCTTATTATAATCTATTATAATATTATAATATTTAGCTATATTAACTGTTTATCTTTTGTCATGTTCATTAGTGGTTTAATTTCCACATTGCTAATGATAACATTTTCTTGTTTTTTTTATTTCCATCCTTTTTTCTATTTTTCTGGTTTTGTATTAAGACCTAAGTTTCAAACACATATATCAGAATTGAAATGACTATTGCTTTGAATATGTCCGTCTTTTCTAACCTTTTGAAAACAATTTCTAATGTTTATTTTACCTGTCTAGCTTCTATTTACCGAATCAGCGTAACCGCGCTATTGGGTCACGAGTTCATCTCTAAGATACAGATGTTTGGAGGGTCACTAAAAATAAATGAGTATCTGTTTCCACATTGAACAAAGGGTAATAATGGCGGTCGTCTAAGACACGGTGCTTGCCACATCGCCCCGCATCAGAGTACCTTAACTTCTTAGTTCTCATTATTTTTTATCGTAACATTCAAGACCTTATTCGTTATTATATTTAACATCTATACTATTTTCTCATTTCCTACTTTTAACATCATGGCCGTTATCCAGGCGCCTTTTTCTGTATTAGTATATCATCCGGTTGTTGATCTTTTTCACTCACTAGGATTCTAGTTCCTTTCCAAACTGCATTTACACCTCTTCCAATAAATTTTTGAAATATCTTTTTCAGCTATTTATTATTTCTCTTTCGTCTATTAAAACCCATTATATTTGCCTTTAATGTTTCTTAGCATCTTTTTATTTCATTTTTGTATACGTTTACATTTATCATAATCTTTTTGCTTTTTATGTTTAGATATTTTTTCTATATTCTTTTGTCCACTAATTTGTTATTACATATTTTTTATGTGCGTTTTAATCCAAACTAAATAAAGCATAATTAGGGAGCATTTCAAGTTGATAATCACTTACATACATATATAGTTCAGTCCTCTTGTAGCTGAAGGTGTTAAAGATATTTTTCCATTCTTCAGTACGTTTAGTTTACTCCTTTCTGTCTATTGCCAGTCACTCAATTTTTTCTGTAGTATTTTTTAACGCTCAAGTTTTACGTCCCTCTTGGTTACTTTGGTTTTTATTCATGTGTAATTTCATTTATAGGTTCTCATTTCCTATCTTTTCTTTTGACATGTCTCTTAAACATTTATTATTCACTGTTTACAATCGAAAATTGCAAACAAATACATTTATATCCAAAGATATAAGAACATATATATCGGATTCTAATTTAACAGACTGAAGATTATGGACGAACGAAAAACGACAAACCCGCGGATTAGGCAAATGTCACCTGTTGGTATTTTCAAAGAACTTCAAAGAACACAAGAAAATTAATGGCCTTAAAAATGGTAGTTGTCAGTAACAAAGTATTATTATTTTAAAACTGAAGCATCTCAACCAACAAATTTTTTATTACAACACGAGGGAAATTTTAGTCTCATCTCACAAGAATTGTTTATTGTTAAGCAATAATAATACTATGAGGAAACTAGCCACAACGCCTCACACATGATATTCATTTCCTGCACTCGGTTGACCCGTCTCTTCAATCTTTTTAACATTTCCACATAGAAAGCACCATTGACTGCCTGTCCTTCAGGCACAAATTCCAAGTGGACCACACCTTTCTTGTCGAAAAACACAATCAGCATTGCTTTGATTCTGACATGCGAGCTTTTTTTGGTCAAGGCGATTGTGGAGTGTGCCATTCGGTACTTTGCCGTTTTGTTTCGGGATCGTATTCAAATATCCAACTTTCTTCTCCGGTAATGACATTGTCAAAAAATGAGGGTTTTCTTCGATGCGTTCCAAAAGATCTTTCAAAATGGCCTCACAGTTTTGCATTTGCTCGTTTGTCAAAACTTTCGGGACGAGCTTGGGGCAAATCTTTCTCATCCCAAAATTCTCAACGATGATTTTGTGAACAACCATTTTATCGATTCCTAGCTTATCCGCGATAAAACGAATACTTAAACGCCGGTTCGAGTTCAGCAAATCTCGCACACGTTGTTCGTTGTCTTCAGTTCTTGAGGTTGACGGGCGACCTGTGCGGGGTTCGTCTTCCACGCTCTCCCGGCCTTGTTTGAACATTTTGTGCCACCTAAAAACTTGAGCTTATGAGATTTTTCAAGGCGAGCACAAAGTTTGATTGCGCAACGCTGTTTAATGCTTTGCTGCATTTTAAGCTTGCACACAGTTCTTTGCAGACATCCGTGCCGCACGTGATCATGCCTTAACGGAAGCCAGCAGGCGACTGCTGCTTGGAGCGTATTCAAGGTCAAACCCCACCCTCTACCGACTCCTACCGGTCCTAGCGCCCTCTGACGTATATTCGCGTCAGGGCAAATATATTCTCATTACTTAAAGTACAGATCCTGTATATAGTAATAATAAACTGTCAGTATTTCTAAGCACGCTTTGAAAAAATATTCAGTGTTACACTACAAAATAAACTGCTTCCTTTGTAATTCTATTTTAATTACTTCATATTTATAGAATTGCTACCATACAGTAGAAAACGGTTGTTTATTACAAAACTGTGGTTATAGTTATTATCAATTTTCTCCCCCACGTTGGCGGACATCATCACTCACTTAACACAATCTTTCATATATGTGTTGCGGTAATTTTTCTTCCTTTATCTCTTCCAAACTCTTTTATAAACCATTCTATTTGTAGAGATGTCTGAAATGTTTCATAAAAGAAAACTCAAGGAAACAGTTATTTTTGCTCTGTCAAGATAAGCTAAAGCATCGGTTTCATTTAAATTCCGAAGTTTGTTGCGCTACTTCTGCTTCTCTGATACGTGCGTATTTATTCGAAGGCAGAATGTGTTACTTAACGGCCGCGGTTCATTATTGCATTGCAGTTGCGAGCGGTTGGAGGCCATTCACTTGTAAACTGTCTCTCCAACACATTTCCGGATTTTTACAAATTACCAATTTCCCTCGCGACTATGGACCCTCGAGATAGCAAAAGTAATAACATGAACGGTTATGAGGTTTTTTGTATTATGTCCCATGCGTTCCCTTAAGGGTCTTTAAGGGACCTCCTATATATTTTATATCTACGGAAACACGGAATAATCGGCAATCGTCCATAAAGGGTTCGCTCTGGCCACCTTCGTTTCGGATGCGCTGCCTATCTTGCCTAAAACTACGAAAGGCGAAAAGAGAGGAATAATTTAAAGCGGCAGCGAAACAACCAGCGCCCGGCTTTAAATGGGATGTTGAGAGAATTTCAGTAAGCCACACCTGAAGCGAGAAAATTCTGTCGTGTCAGATACATTATGTAAGTAGACCCTTACTGCAACCAACAGTGCAAATCAAATGCAAAACTATTTAACGATTTTAAATGTAGGCAATAACATTCTGGAGTTGGAAAATTATTTAATTAACATTTGGCTGGTCTAAAGCTAAATTATTTACCTTTATATTTTGTTTCAAAATTTTAAATTGCCATATAGAAATGTTATTTATTCTATAATCTATTGATATAGACTCATTAGGCTACATATGTATTTGTTAGATTAACAGGATTAAATAGCTACACGGTATATAATTACAACGAAGCGCAACTGCCGAAAACTCCGCGGAATTAATAATAACGCCTACACATCGTCCGGAAGCTGTTGCTTTTAATTAAATTACCAATCGCAGTAATTATCAATTTAATACAGTTTCATAGATCAGAATCGCTGGAGTGCTTGATATGCATATTCCACAGTTATTCGAGTATAACAAAGGCAAAACATTTGAAATTAACAATTAACCATTAATTGTATAATAATTTTTTCAATTCAATTCAGAATTATAGTGGTAAAATGAACAATGTTTGGTTTGGATATACCAGAAACAATAAAACAATATCAAAATAGAAATTTTGGTTCCTTAAAGTACTCCAGATCTTTTTACAAGAATAATTTGTCAACTGTTGTCTCTACTTTAATGTAAAAAAATAAAGTTTGGAATGATAGGGCAGGGGGATGTTATAAAATTCAATATAATAAGCAGTAGCCATTGGTACAACCTTTACGCACTATAATTTTATTAACACCAAAATTAAGAAATAAGATTTAAAAGAATAGAGACAATACGAACCATCATCTGTCAGGATTTTTTAATCCTCTAATGGAACCACTAGATTTGAAAACTTATTGTATCTATGTAGTTAATTATTTTTTTAGCTGCAATGTATGATGACTGCATAATACTCAAAATTTATTTTATATTTTTCAGCAAAAGTTATTACAGAAGACAAAAGCTATAAATAAATTATTTTGCAGTAACTTTCCAGCTTTCACCTATGAATGCTTAAATTTGAAAATTGGGATTTTTGTTCGTTTTAAAATTTTAATGAGGACCAAGATTACATTAAACAATAAATAACAATAAGTTAATTCGTATATATAGTGTTTACATAATGCTGCAATATTATGTAAATTAGAATTTAAAAAACATAATCCTCTTAGATATTTTTTAGTTCCAATGGACCAAAAATGTCTGTTTAGCGTCTAACTGAGAAATTTGTAATACATTTATAAAGATTTTAACTTCATTCTCGACCATAATATTTAAATTTTTAAATATTAATTCCACGTTAACGCTTTTTTTATTAGAGAATTTATTGCAAATTTACAATCTACTCCGTCTACAGAGTAATAAATAAATAATGTGACAGTGTTGCTCCAAGATTCACTCGACGAGATCTTCAGGCCACTGCCTTTTGAGTCTCAGATTTGCGGGTTGGAGGTTGTAGAGGTTGGCGATGAGTTGATTGGTGTGGTTCAATGTGCGGTCTCGGCTAATGCGAGCTGAAGTTTTGATGACATCTTTGATGAAGGGAATTCTGAGATCGTGGTGCAGAGTTTGGTTACTGATGTATCATTGAGCGTTTGCCAGAGTACGTATAGTATTCGACTGAAAGGACTGTAGAATCTTGGTATTGGAGGGTTTGCTACATCCCCAGAGCTCGATTCCGTAGGTCCATACAGGCATTAAGATGGTTTTATACAGCAAAATTTTATTTTCGATGCTTAGTTGCGATTTACGCCCGATGAGCCAATATAAATTTTTTGTTTTCAAATTTAGTTGCTGCCGTTTGGCTTTTATATGGGGTTTCCATGTCAGCTTTTGGTTAAGGTGGAGTCCTAGGTATTTAACCTCGTTTTTTATGGGAATGGGATGATTATAAATAGTAACTTGTGGACAGGTGGAGCGTTTTGTAGTGAATGTGATTTGGGTGGATTTTTCACTATTTACTTTGATTCTCCAGCGATCTAGCCAAGTTTGTAGGAGGTTTAGGTGTAGTTGCAGCTTCTCGGATGCCCGGTTAGGATTAGTACTAGATGACAATATGGCAGTATCATCTGCAAAGGTGGCAATTAAAGTAGTGTCTGTAGTGGGAACATCTTCGGTATACAGGAGGTACAAAAAGGGTCCAAGGACACTACCTTGTGGAACTAAAGAGTTAAGGGAGTGGTAGGATGATAGTGAGTTGTCAACTTGAACCTGGAAGTGTCGTTTATTTAAGTAGGATTTTAAGAGAAAATAAATTTGATGAGATAACTTTCTTTTTATTTTATGTAGTAGTCCTGTGTGCCATACTTTGTCGAAAGCCTGCTGCACATCTAAAAACACTGACGCACACATATTCTTCCCTTCCAGATTTTCTTTGATGTAGTTAACTATCCTATGGCATTGTTAAATGGTTGAATGCCCCTCACGGAAGCCAAACTGATGGGACGGTATTAGTTCATCTGGTTGTGTTATTTCCTTGATTATGTATAGCAGTAATCTTTCAAATAATTTTGATAATAGTGGCAATAGACTTATCGGCAGATATGAGGTAGTTTCATGTGGAGGTTTTCCAGGTTTAGCAATCATGATTATTTTAGCGTATTTCCACTGAGTAGGGAAGTGAGAAATGGCAAGCATGCGATTAAAAATCGTTTTGATGAGTACTACTGCTTTTTTCGGAAGGTGTTTTAGTACTTCCCTACTACAAGGTCATAGCCCGGGGCTTTATACGAGCTAGTTAATTTAATTTCCCTATATACTTCTGCTGGTGAAAAGAGACTCACGGGTAGGGATAATCGGCCAGGCCCGCATAAATATTTTTCTATTTCTGTATCAAAGTTTTGCATTAGATGTCAGTGGTGTGAAGACTTGGGCAAGGTGTACTCCGAAGGTTTGTGCTTTTTCTTCGTTCGATCTAGCCCAGCTATGGTCAGGTTTTCTTAGTGGTGGAACTAGAGTAGTAGGTCTCTTGAGTCTTTTTGTAGCTTTCAGATAGAATAATCTACTGAATATAGGCTAGAGATGTAATGCCCGAATGCTGCATTTCTGTTTTCATGTAGAGCTTCGTGAAGACGGTGGGTTAAATTATTTAAGATGGTCTTGTCTCGAGGGTTTCTGGTCCTTTGCCATTTTCAACGAGCTCTGCGTTTTTCTATGACAAGCTGCCTGATATGTAGGGGTATGTTATATGTTACTGAATCGTTTTTGTGTTCCCAGGATGCCTTTTGGATTAGGTTTGTGAAGTACTCCACGGTTTCATCAATTTCGTTTGGAGTATGCATTTTGTGGGCTAAGCTTATATTACAGTTGATGTGGTGTTGGAATTGCTTCCAATCAGTCTTAGCTGTACAAAGTTTTCGTATTGGGGTTTTATAAATAACATTTGTACTCAAAGTAATTATTATTACACTGTGGTCTGAAAATAAATCAAAGTTGCTTTCAATTTTGGTGTACACATCAGGAATATCTCTGGTAACTGCGAAGTCAAGCAGGTCGGGAATTTTATTTAGATCTGACGGCCAATAGGTCGGTTCGCCGGTAGATATATATTTTAGATTATGTTGCTGTATGATTTAAAGAAGCGAGTGACCCTGCGGTCACGAACTGTAATATTACAATTTATTTGAACTTAATTTTTACTATATTTATTCGTTTTTTTTTAACTTGCGGCCGCAATGGCTTACTATTACCGAAACCAAACCACACCGGTGCCCATCGCTTAATTCATCCCAATGCAAATAGACCAGGTCCAACAAATGCAATTTCCTCAACAAAATTATCAATACACCCAATCTCCAAATATAAACAACACATTCACGCAGTTCCCTGTTCAGCTTCAAAACACTACACCACATCAATCTCATTGTACCTATCAACAGCAACAATCCCCACTAGTGTCTCGCGATTTAGAATGACAAACAGTTGTTAATAAAAAACGAAGCAGACAAGATAACACAGACAAACAAACCGATCAGGTTAGGCAACCTAAAACAACAAGTATTTGGCTAAACCCCACACACCGTTTTGAGCTGCTAGCTGAAATTCCACAAGAACAAGAGCCATGTACCTCCAAAAACATTGAACCAAGACCCCCACCGATATTTGTTTCCGGACTCAAAACTACTGAGCCCCTAATTACTTTTTTAGAAACTGTAGCTAAAGATGAGTCTACCCTCAAGGCTCTTACCAATGACGAAATCAAAATACTTACAAAAGCTCCCGAAAATATAGACTTATAACCAAAGGACTGATAGAAAAAAACACCGACTTCCATACCTATCAGGTAAAGCAAGAGCGTAGCTTCCGAGTTTTTCTTAGAAATTTACATCCATCCACTAGCATAAATGGAATAAAAAATGAACTACAATCGCTTGGACACACAGTAACAAACATTTTGAATGTGAAACAAGCCGTTACGAAAAAAGATCTGCCCCTTTTCGTTGTAGAATTAAAGCCATCTGATAATAACAAAGCTGTACATAATATCAATAGACTCATGCACTCTGTAATCAAATTTGAACCCCCGCGCGTCAAAAGAACGATACTTCAATGCCCCAGGTGTCAAAACATGGACATACCAGAAATTTCTGCAATAGAACTCCTCGATGCGTCAAATGCACTGGCACCCACTCCACGTCGCAATGCGAGCATAAAGAAAAATACAAGGAAGTCAAGTGTGTGAACTGCAATGGAAACCATCCTGCGAGCTATAAAGGCTACCCTGCATATAAGGAAATACAACAAAAAATTCCCCCTCTTAGGGAAAAATAACTACCAACCACAAGATTTTACCAACCTGGACTCACTCATGCACAAGTATTATACAATAATACTATACAAAGCAGCAAAAATGTTCCTCGACCACAACTTCCGGGCCTGTCAGGTCCCTCAAACGATATAGCCGAACTAAAACTGATGATGAAACAATTAATGGAGCAGATGAGCACAATGTTGAATCTGCTAATCTTGATTGTAACCAGAACACACAATGGCTCAACACCTTAAATTAGCGGTATGGAATTCCAATGGGCTGCTACAACATAAAGAAGAATTTATAGCATTCATTACAAACCACTGTTTTGACATTGTGTTAATATCACAAGCGCACTTTACTGACCGCAGCCACTTCAAAATCCCACGTTTTACAGTCTACGCAACACAACATCCAGACGGAACTGCCCACGCTGGCACTGCTATAATCATCAACAACCTAATTAAACATCACGAACTCCCCAAATACAGCAAACCATATCTTCAAGCTACAACGATTGTAATCGAAGACTGGCTAGGGCCACTTACCAAGACAACAATAAACAGGAACTATACGACCACTAGTTTCACACACTAGGTAACAGGTTTATCTCGGCAGGAGATTACAATGCAAAGCATGTCTACTGGGGTTCTCAATTAACAACCACAAAAGGTAGAGAAATATTGAAAGACGTAAACAATATAAGTTTACTACCCACGTCCACAGGCGAACCTATATACTGGCCTACGGACCCCAGAAAACAACATGACTTACTTGATTTGTGCTTCGTAAAAGGGATAAATTTAAATTTACTAAGTATTAAATCTTGCCTTGACCTCTCGACTGACCATTCACCAGTACTACTGACACTGGGTACAAATATAATAATCAAAGAAAAAACACCAACGCTCACCAACAAATATACAAACTGGGATCTCTTTAGAGAGTCAATTGACGAATCTTTGCACACGGATATCACACTAAAATCTGCAAATGACGTAGATGAAGCAGTAAAACATTTTAACCAGGTAATTCATGAAGCGGCTCGCCAGGCTACACCCGAACAAACACATCAGCTCAGCAAGCTGCCCAATTATAGTGAAACAAAAAATCGCAGAAAAGCGCAGATTACGTAGGATCTGGCAAACTACAAGACACCCTAACGACAAACGGACTTTAAACCATGCAACTACCGAGCTTAAAACCTACTTTCTAACATTAAAAATCAGAATATACAAACTTACTTAAAACACCTGTCACCGTTGGAGGCAGATGACTACTCGTTTTGGAAAGCCACAAAACACCTAAGGCAACCACAGCAACACCACACGCCTATTCATACTGCCAATAATAACTGAGCAAAAGCGATAGTGACACAACTCTTGCAATGACAACAACAATGAAAAGATCTAAAATATTCTAGAAACGCCGTATCAAATGAATGCCTTAAAAACTTTAAAATCAACCAAGTCGAAACACCATTCGCAGCAAAGTATGCGCATAAAGCCAGGCAATGATTTAATTACTGGCAACGTTCTCAAAGAACTAGCGCAGAAAGGCTATCAATTCATAACGCATTTATTTAATGCAATATAGACTGACAGTTTCCAACTGTAAAACGCCGTAATTATCTAATTCCAAACCAGGAAAACCAAAAGAACAACCTGCATCACACCGACCTATCAATCTGTTGCCAGTGTTGTCGAAAGTATTCAAAATGATACTAGAGATTACACCCAATATTCCAGGACAACCTTCTTATACCTGACCACCAGTTTGGTTTCCGTAACAATCACGCAACAATTGAACAAGTTCACAGAGAAATCGACAAAATCACTAAAGCTTAACAGAGAAAGATACTGCGCAGCAGTATTTTTGGACATCACTCAAGCCTTTGATAAGTATGGCATAGGATGCTCTGAAAATCAAGAAAACCACCTCAGATTATACGAAATCGTAAAATCGTGTTTAATAGGCACATAAATAGATATGGACCATTAAGCATTATATAACCATCATCATTCCTAGGAATAAGCGTGCTGCCAATCATCCATGAATATTAATCAAGAAATTCCATAAGCTGACAGTGCCAAATACCTTGGAATGCATCTAGACAAGAAACTAATGTGGAAGACGAACATATGGACAAAACGTAAAGTTTTGGGGTTTAAGTTACAAAAATATAGCGTAAGCCAGTTATCCTTAGAAAGCAAGTTACTGCTTTATAAAACCATGATCAAACCCATATGGAATACAGCTGTGGGGTACAGCCAAAATATCCAATATAGAAATATTGAGAAGATTTCAGTCAAAAGTGCTCCGACCCATTGTAAACGCACCATGGTATGTGACCAACGGAACCATACGACGTGATCTTTCAATCCCAACCATTAATCAAGAAATAGAAAAGTTTAGTGCGCGCTACTGTGATCGTATTAGTGTTCACCCTAATCCTCTAATGGAGTTCTTATTAGAAAACGATGTAGAACAGTCACGATTAGAAAGATTCAAACCGATGAATTTAATAAATATATTTCATTAACAATGCTGTGCTGTATAAATTATAAACCAATTGATGTATGTTAAACTAGATATAGATTAATATAGGTGAGACATCATTGGATGCTCTACCTTCATGTCTTTCAGATCTTATATCAATGTACGTTAAACCAACTACTGAATGTCGCGCTTAGGCAGATTGTAATGTAAAATAAATTTAAAAAAATTTAAGTTTATACATGCATATGAGCCTACGTAAGATTTATATATTTAAGGTACACGTTAGGTGAATATTGAGGCGTTACCTGATTGAATATTGATTCTAAGCGATTAGACTACTGTGGTAGTTACATTGACGTAATGTAATGCTTATTATTATCTGCCACTTGAGTAGCACTTACTTTATTTGTCTAAGCTGCGTCTACAATAACAATGCTTTGTTTATAAAGTACTAATTAATTGATTCGATACTTTGTTGCTGCCCACATAGTCAGTGATAATCGCGTTATACACGCTTTATTAGGCGCCCACGCTACGTCCTTAACACATGAAAGACAAACGTGATCTGGAAAGTATAAGTGAAAACATTTCTTTGCATTCATGATATAATAAAAAAATTATTGCACTAGGAACAAAAGCATAAAGAATAAAAAAGGGGACGTGAGGTAATGAATATAATGAGTAGTAAATTGACTTTATATTGTTGGCAAAAGTAATTATGGCGTAAGTAAACACAAATTTCAGAAATCGAAGAGCATTGTTTGTTCGTAGATTAACTTTTTACTATTTGCATCTCTAAGGTTTTGTGGTTAATTTTTAAATATCTTATTTAACCCATAAAATTCAATAACTTGCTTATGTGCAACACTAAAATAAGTCAACAATGCATTTGTTAGAAAATATAGATATCAGTTAGCTATAGAAACTAATTTAGAATTAAAACAACTTAAATTTAAAAAATTAACAATGGCTGTTTATTATACTGTTTACTCGTCACTCTAATCCTTTCATAAATAAAAACTTATATGTGTTATAAAAAATGTTAAAATATAATAAAATTCTCTTACAGTAGATTTAACAAATAATGACTCCATCTGAGAATATATTGTAAAAAAATGTTTACGACAATAATTTAAACTAAACCTCAGTAATATAGATTTTCACTAAAATAATTAAAATTGTAATAAAATATATTATAATTTGCATTCCACATCTTGTCGTAATCATTTTTTACGGCTACTTGAATGAGGAAGCATTTGGAGAACACATTTTGTTGGTTGCAACTGAGAGTTCCTCGTTTGGTCATGGAAACGATTCAAGCATCGCAGGTGGTTAGGCTGGATCTTCGGTCTCGCCGTGAGTTGGACGCGTGGGCGACGGACCGTCTAGATCATTGATTCCCAAAGTGGTCTAGGTGGACCCCCAGGGGTCCACGGGAAACTCGACTGGGGTCTACGTTGGCGTGACAAAAAAATGGGGGTTCACAATTAGTAAGCGGGGGTCCACTTAACTTTATCTGGTTTCGATAGTGAAGAACTAAAATGTTGGCTTGAGTTCACCTATCAATGTAGGCAGATAATATTTTAAGAAGCTCAGCGGCTGTTACTTGTAAAAACTTGCATATTCCATATTCAGTACAACGTGTCGAGACTTGCAAAGCGTTGCCGCTGCCGCCGTCCGCAATGCTTGTTCAGACGAGCAAAGGGACGAAGTACGACTTGTGGTGTGTGTGCTTGCAATCTTGCATGAACTTGTTTGATTCTTCACCACGCAAACATACTATTTTTCTTTTTATTTTTACCACTCCGAATGGGGAGTTTTTTAAATAAAATATGTGAGAATTGATTGGTTTCTTGTATTGTGGGTAGATGTCAAAAGTGTAAAGTTGGATGGAATGACTTTTTTGATTGGCCAACTTTACTTTTTTGATATCCACTCACAGCACAATCAATTAATTAATTAACCAATAACTCCAAATTTCCATAGTTAGATCTAGCCTTCACATTTTTTTCGAGTATTGGGAATATGGTAGAAATGCAGCTGCAGGGTCTACCGGAACCAGCAAAACTTTCAAAGTGGTCTATGAGAAAAAAAAGCTTGGGAGCCTCTGGTCTAGATGCTTAAGTTTTTTATGTGGTTGGTGGTTCAGAGTGGAAATGTTTCATATGGTCTGGTGGTCAAGTTGGGCCTTCTTCGATTACGATAGCTATGGATTGCACGTGAGTAATAAATCGTCTGGATTTAAAAACAGATTTAACGCCGTCCCAAGGTATTAATAAAGTGATGTTAGAAACAAAAGGGCACTTTGGCTCCCACGCAGTAGCGTGCGCGCGGTTGGGAGCTTGCATCCGCGTAGACATAGTTGCTAAGTAATAAAGTATTATAAATTACCTTAAAATCTTTCTTTTTATTCGACAATATTCTTAAAATACATAAAAACTGTATTTAATGTTAAAAACCTTGTCATCAAGGCCAAACAGGCTAAAAAAAGAAGATATAAAAAATAAGACAATTTGAACTTAGACCTATTTATGTAAATCAAGTACTTTTTTTATTGGTTTATTGGCAATTAACAATCAGAACTCAGTATAAATACAATATATGTTCTATGAGTTAATGTGATCACATTTATTGGCGTGAGGGGGAAACCATCCATCGATGTTATCCCGATTCATCAGAGCTATCCTCCTTGTAGACCATTAGGCCATTTCTTCTTTTTTAGTCTTCTTGGAGGGGGTCCCGATGCAGGTTGGAGGCGCGACTATTTGGGTGGACTTGAAGAAGTTGTAGGAAGTGACTGTTACTCCTTACCGTGCGCTCATCTTCTACCGTTGTTATGTTAAGGTCATTATGCAATGTCAAATTGCTGACATACCACGGGGCATTTGCAAGCATTCTTAAGGTTTTGGACTGTACTCGTTGGATAATATTGACCCCAGAGTTCAATGCCGTAACTCCAAATGGGCTTAATTACGACTTTATGTAGAATCAGCTTGTTTTTGAGAGAGAGAGACATGATCTTCGGCCTAGCGACCAGTACATTTTTTTGATTCGCAAATAAATTTCCTTTCTCTTCTTTGGTATATGAGATTTCCACGTGAGTCGTTTATCTAAGTGAAGACCTGGGTAATGGACCTCATTTGCTTGTAGTATAGATGTATTATTCAGATACACTGGTGGGCACTTTGCACGATTTTGAGTAAAGTTAACATGAGTGCTTTTTGTTTCGTTTATTTTGATTCGCCATTTATTTAGTCAGGTCTGTAGGATAGTTAAGTGGTTTTGCCGTTTTAAGGAAACTGTGTTAGGATTGGTGTGGCTGGAGGACAGTGTCGTCAGCAAAAGTTGCAGTGTATGTATCTGATGTTGTAGGTATATCTGCAGTATATAATACATAGAGCAAAGGTCCAAGGACGCTTCCTTGTGGCACTCCAGATTTGATCGGGTGGAGGTTAGAATACTCTTGTCCGTATTGTATTTGAAAGTAGCGATCTGACAAGTAAGATCTAAAAAGAAGGTAGTATTCACTAGGAAGCAAGGTATTGATCTTATATAGTAGGCCATTATGCCACACTTTATCAAAAGCTTTTTTTATATCAATAAATACTGCTGGACAATAGGAGTTAGAATCGAGAGCCGTGTTAATAATGTTTACAACTCGATGACATTGTAAATCAAATACTGTTTTATTTTACTTGTCTCTTTTTGTATGGAATTACCGAAAACATTTTAGAAAATGTAAATTAAACAATTACTACTAATGTATCTTGTTTTGCTGTTTGATATTAACATTAAAAGGTTTTTCAGCTAGTACAGAGTGATTTTAGTAGGTTTTTTAGTGTTGATAATGTCTGACTAGAAAAGTGTCTCCGTTTCATATTATTAGTAGCACGTTAAAGTCAATTTTTTCATGTACTCCATAATAATTGTTAACTTCCTTCAAATCTTCTTTTTAAAGAAGTTCTGTACACATACTTTGAAATTTTTATAAAGCTTAAGTACTACATTTCACTTGCATTAAATGTGCGTGATTTTTTTCTTGTAGTTATACTATCCAAACGCAATCCATAGTCGGATCCCCTTCCATTATTTTTCCAGTTTTATTTATGATACCGCTTGTTTTCGTTTTGTACTAGCAATTTTGTTCCTTTATGTTCTGGCCAAATATATTCAGATTGTCATTCTTACTATTATTTTCAATTTGCTTTAGCCTGTTTTTTATCCTTTCTCTTTTTATTTTTTTGTTATTTTCTTACACTCTTCTCGTTTGTCTTCATATTTTTCTCTGCGTTTTTACTCTTTAGTTTTAGCTATTCAATCCTTGCTCTGATTTTTATATTGGTCCTTTTAAATGTATCATCAAACCTCTTCCAATTAGTTGTTTTGCTGCTAAGTTGATTATATTTTTAATGTTGTTTTATTTATTTTCTATTTCAATATATTCATAAACTTTATTTTATAAAATATACGCTATTCCTTACTTATATCTTGCATCGCCTAATCTATCAATTTTTCATTTAGTTGTGTGCCGTGCATGTTTGTGGATTATCTTATGCCTTAGTTTAATCTCGCCACTAACCATATAGTAATATGTACTTATATTCATTACTGGAGTTCGTCTCTTATTAACCACTGCATAATCTGTTTGTGTTTGCGAGTGTTAATCAGGGGACGTACAAGTTACTTTATGCCTTTTGGGATATTTTTGGAATTCCCACTTCAACTATTTTTTAAAACTGTCTTTTTCATCTTCTCCTGATGTTTTTGCAAGGGCATAGATATATAGCAGGAACAAATTATAAGCATTCTTTCATTTATTTGTCTGATTTATATTATTTTTTCTTTATTTTTCCTGGTAGCATAAAAGCCATTGCTTGATGTCTTTGGTTTTTATTTCCTAAATAGTTTTTCTTATCTATTGTTGCTTTATCTCCCCATCTCACTTCTTGCAAGAAGACAATATTAATTTTATATCTTTCAAATTTCTAATAAAGCTCTCAAATTTTGTGTGTCTTTATTTTCAACTTTATATTTTTTGTTGAATTATTTGTTGCATCATTTATGTTTTCTTCTTACTTTTCCATTTCCATGTTTCGTTTCCTTGTTATTGCAATTGTCCTCAAAATTAATTGCTTCACCCCTATCTTTGCTTATTGGTTTTTTCTCGCTGGTTCTCGCTACTTTATAAATCTTTTTTTTATCACATCATTCATATTTAGGGAGCTTCCACTTGCTGTTCTTTTTCTGGTGTCACTGCTCCTTTCGTCTTCATATTCGGTATCATATTCTTTCTTCTTACCTTGCGCTTTTCATATATGTTATAAGCGCCTTTCTGTTCTCTTGGACTCTTTTTGAAAAATCTTCCACATTAAAATCCCCACATTAGTGCATTTCAAATACTTTACCATTTAATTATTTCTATTTTCTTATCAAAATTCAAAAATTTTCTGATCGTTTGATTTATTTTTTGCAGTGAACACTCCTATTTTTCTTACTTCGCTCGCTTTTTTTATTCAGATTGAATAATTATGTTCTTTCTTTTTGTTTCGCTTTCAACCCATTTCAGTCTTTTCTCCTGCTCCATAGTTATTTTATTTTAATTGCTTGTTTTCTTTTTTGGTATTTCTACTTACTCTACATTTTTATCCATTATATTTTCAATTGACACAATTTTTTCTTGTAAATTTAAACATTTCTTTTATTTCATTCATATTGTTTATTTCTTCGACATATTTGCGCAGTACAATTCAATAGTGTCCCGTAGATGCTTATTCGTCAAAAGCTTACTCGATTCTTCTTTTGATATGTAAACAAGCTGACCCAATACTTAGACTGCCAAAGTTGTTTCCAATCCGAGCCTGAATTCAGTATTTGTATTTTATAAGTTCTTGTCGCTCATCATTTTAAATTTTTACCGGATAATGCTTTTGCTATTATCTCAATAAACTTCACAACTGAAATGTTTGCACTTATCATTCAATTTGGTAATTATAATTAGTTTCATCCGAAATATTTAGAAAATATTAAAATTACGGAATTGGTTTACTTTATTGCCATGAAAAAAATCAAAATTTGCCTTTATGCAAAATTTAACCTTATATTATCTCATGCAGAGGTCAATTTTTAATTATACTAAGTGTTTTTCTTACTTTTTATTTACAATTAAAAAAATTTAAAAAACTCAGCTTAAGTAACTAATAAATCTCTTACACATAAGAGAACTAACAGCCCAGAAGTTATAATTTGCAATTGTTTATTTAAAAAATAATCTGTGCCTGACCTAAGCTATTACTTATAACTTTATCACCAGATATTATTATTCATAAATATCAGATCTATATGTAGCTACTACTTACGAACTTTACAGCTGACGAAAGTAACAATGGTTAGGTCTACATCATTGGGTTTTATAACTGCGTAAATCAACCACAAGTTTGCGTATAGCGAAATAATATTTTAGTATAGATGTTTTACTATCTAATTGTAAATCAAATTTAAAATGGCTTTTCTAATTCAAATTATTATTTCACTTAGGTAGTGTGCTATTTTCACACAATGTTAAATTAGTTTCTCAAAATGGAATTAAATAATATTTCATAAAAATTGTAAGAAATCAGAGCCAAGTTAGTTAATGATTGCCACTCCTATTATTGATGACTTCCAATTAATTTAGGATATCTCCCGTAATTCTTCTGTACATTAATGAACATTGCAATTCAAACACTACCGACCCTATTGGAATTCCTCTCTCGCGCGCTGGTGGTATCTAATTCGATTCGCCTTAAATAATACATGATGGGTAGCAGAGCTTGTAGCTGCTCTAATGAAGTATTGCGTTGAAGATGATGTAAGACAATACTAACAAATATTGCTGGGCTGAACTAAAGTATATAAAAAAGGGCTACCAACAAATTATTCCAATTGTATACGTTATATATTGTAATTGTTGAACTCACGTTCTAGGATAGTTCCGATCAACTATACAACTTTATGTAAGTCTCGGATTTTTAGATTTAATGACGTTCCTTGAACAAAACCTTTAAGGTGTATGCAGAAAATAAAGTATACCGGACAATCTGATAAGCTGATAGATTGATAATTGTTCATTTCTATTCTGGCGTCTTCATGTGGCCCTCCCCGACGTCGCCGGCAATCGAGATAATAAAACGGGCGAATTAATTAAAAGGCAAACTTTGTTAATTTTCTTGTGAATACCGACCATTGAATTAGCGCGTAATCGATTTCTAATTTTTCCGCCAGGGCGGCGGCGCCCTCCACGGAGGCGCGCCC
This sequence comes from Sinelater perroti, assembly GCA_036346155.1. Classification (NCBI taxonomy): domain Eukaryota; kingdom Metazoa; phylum Arthropoda; class Insecta; order Coleoptera; family Elateridae; genus Sinelater; species Sinelater perroti. Next base: position 6,100,291 of record JARFIY010000276.1, read on the forward strand.
CGGTGCAGCGCTGCATATAAATTGTTTCTTGGTCTCGATCACTTTGTCGAAATTTGCAATTAAGGCGGGCTTTGTATCGACGCGGAGCAAACTTTAATGCACCGTTACTAATTTGTAAATGTCAATTAAGTGCTAAATAGTGCGCTCTAATGCCGTGCAGCAGCTTTTAAACTATGATGCAGCAGTTGTTGTTGACAATCTTGGTTTGGCGTGTTACACACGCGACAGCTTAATAATATTGCTATCGGGAACGGCCCGAAACAGCAGCTCCAAATTTATTTCAGTTTAATTTAAATTTATATAATTACTTTTGCGACCACAAAGATTCTAATGTTGTTTATCCCGAAAAACAATTAATGTAGAAACTGGTTGGCTGCTCTAAAATTAACGCTCAAATTCAATTGTTTTTCAAGTAATAATGAAACAATGATATTTAAGAGTGAAGTAGACATTTTAACAGTTACTTTAGTAACAAGAAATGCTTTTAACCGTACATCTGCACAAGTATAAATAACGATATAAATTACATTACATTCACATTGCTCTACAGATTGCAAGTAAATATTTTGAGATATGACATACCTAAAAATATGATTGTGTAACAAAAGAAATGTTAATAATTGAACTGAATAATCAAAAACTTATAAATAATTATATTTAAAGATGGCTTTTAAAAGTAACTACAACTGTATAATATATACGTGAAAATAACCTTGTCAGAGAAAAAAATATAGTGAAGTAACATTTTTATTAGTTGCTAAAATTAGTAGACACAAATGTAGTTTATTATAATAATATACAATACCACAATGATCAACATAAATATTAGTGCAATATAGATACAGGTACAAATAAAATACGAAGTCTAAAGGTACAGCATACTCTCATATAACATTTAGCCAGAATTTGGAAATCGAATTGTACACTCATTCTCATTTTACACTCATGTACCTGCTTTTCCTCAAATTGGCATTTAAACATTTAAAGAACCTTCCAAGGTTACCTTATTTAGAGTATTTGGTAGATCAGTTTTTTTTATTCCATTTTTATAAGTTTCTAATTCAGGGCAATGGATAATAGGTGCCCTAAAGTATTTTCCTATTACAAAATAATGAGAAAAGGTAGATAGTTCGCTAATTGAAGTTTTATAGCAAACCATTGATCATGTGGCTATTTAATTGTAAACATGGAATCCTTAATCTTCGAAGAAAGGCTGTTTATTGTTCAGAAATTTTAGGAATTTGGAAAATGTTATGTCATTGCCTGAGAGGCGTTTAAGACAAAAATAAGATTTTGAAAAACAGGTGAAAAAGAGTAAATGAAATTTCGGGTCAAAAACGTGTAACAGTCTGTAAAAAAAATCGATACTTTTAGGCTGATTGATTTGAAACAACTGGCTGTGTCTGGAATCTATTCGAAGTTCAGCTAGGTTTGTCGATTCGGCGAGCAACTAAAGCAAGTAAGGATCAGCTATTGCAGCGTCCAAGCTTTCCTGACAAAAGATTCGAACATGTTCCTGTACAAGATTCAAGTCCGCTGAAGCCGCACAATATAGGGAAAAGATTACAATTTGGTCAATTCATGATTAAGAAAGTTGAAGATGGTTCGATTGATGTTTCCAAAATGTGGCTTAGTAATCAGGTTCATTTTATTTATAAGGTTTTGTTAACCAGCAAATCATGCGCCACTGGGGTAACGAAAATATTCACCTTGCAATTGTAAAGCCTCTCTATTCAAGTTTCTAGGAGGAGCAAAGGAGCCAATATGTTCAACAGTAACTGATTTCTCCACACTTCTGGATAATTTTGGAACGCGTGTTATAATACTAAACTTCGATAATTTTATTGGTGCTGGAATTAATTGGCTACCATATTCCCGACCATGAATCCATGTGACTTTTTTCTATAGAGATACCTAAAGAATCTAGTCTACGAAAAGTCTCCAAGGACATTCAAAGACCTCAATATAGCTATGAAAAAGGTTTTTGACTTCAGACTATGCTGAATAAAGCACCTTTCAAATTTGAATATCGATCAGCTACGTAAGAACTTATAAGCAAATACTTTCCGACACGTATTTTTGATCACCTTGTAGATTTATTGATTACATAAGAAATGAGCTTACAGAAATACTAAGGTATAATTTATATGTTATATAAATACGGTATATTTTGACCGTTTATAGGTTAGTATTACGAAATCTAGAAAATCCTTCAGAACTATACTACAAAAAGGAATTATTACAAAGGTACAGATTCGGAGGAAATACAATGAAAAATGTATTGCGTTCTTTGATATACGTTCTAAATTTGCTAGCTACTAAACGAAGCCTTCCAGCTGCACCTCTTGTAAAAATAGGTGCCGCTTTACGTTTCTATACCAGTGGGAGTCACCAAGTAAATAATTTTGTAATTAAGTTTTTGTATTAGAAATAATAAAGCTTTAAATTGCAGAATTGTAAAAGCGGTTTCAAATATTTTAGCAAGATATCTTGAAAAATGTGTTTATTTTCCAAATGAAAATGTAGAATTATCAATTATCAGATAAATGTTTTTTTAAGGTGCGTGGATTTCTTGGAGTCAAGGAATGCATAGATGGCAGTTATTTAAATAAAAAGTCCTGATTGCCTAAGTGCCAAAGTGTGTTTACAATAAAAATGGTTGAAAGTCCTTTAATATACAAATAGTTACAGGACTTTACTATGAAATTTTTGATATTGTCATTCGCTGGCCAGACTCGCCTCACAATAGTAAGATTTTTAAGAGTAGCGCAGATAATTAAATAATGTGACAAAATACATTACAGGTATTCTTTTGAGGAACACCTGTATACTTCAGTCTCTAACTCACAAACAAAAACAGAACATAGATACAACTCCGCTAATATTTGTACTCCCAATTACAGTAAAAACGAAAGTTAAAATATAGAAATCTATCTGTCGTTGCATTAGTTGCAACTTAGTTATAATAATAGAAACATCACCAGACTTACTGGAGCAGCCTCAGTTTTTTACAACATTGCTGTTTAAGAACACAAAGATATTAAACAAATGCGAAGGCTCTGCGTCCGATGTTATGGTGCATTGTGTGGTTTTAGGACATGGTCAGAGTTAGGAAACTCTTAATGATCGTCTACAACTGCGACGGACATCTTCAGAAGAAAATATTTTAAAAATTAAGTAACTGTCCCATGCGTTTTCGTTTTTATATAGAACCCGTGATATGGTTAAGATATGTCGATGGCACTTTTATGACAAAGACCCTACCACAGTTTCTTAAACACTTGAATTCTATACACCATGAAATTGGAATCAAACAATATGACTGCTTTCTTAGACGTACAGGTGAGATCGGAGAATGGACATTTACAACTCACCGTGTACAGAAAACTCAAGCATGCGGACAGATACCTTTACAAGCAGTCGAAACACCAGCCAAGTTAAAAAAGAACGTTTGAAAAAATTGGCAGACCAAGCATGACGTATATGTCAACCACGGTTTTTAGATAAGGAATTAAAACATTTGGAACAAGCTTTACAAAGTGAAGACGAAGATATATAGGGCACTAAACCTAACACGTGCGTACGCAAACACAACCGAAATCGGACACGGTAGGCAAAGCTTTTACATTATATCAACAGGGTTACGAATAGAAAAAAATCTCAATAGGCCAAACGATTAGGAACACAAATGTCATCTACGTCTTAATCAACTCGATAAATCAGCAGTTGCTGAACATGCTTTGGAAAATCTTGACCACGAGGTAAAATTCGGGGAAACACAAGTTTTATCCAACTGTAGCAATTATTACTACCCGAATTTATACAGAGAGGCGGGGGAGATTTATAAATATAAAAATAATAATAAGGGAAGACGGATCCAATCTACTTAAATCTTGGTTTGCCGTTCTTAAGAGGCAAACACACAGACTAGTATACGGTAAAAGAATGACTGAGAAAATACCGAAATATTACCTGCAACGACCCGATTTACGTCAGCAGATAGCAGAATTGTTATTCCAGTGACATCAACACTAGCACCACCCCCCTCCAACACCATCTTTACCACACTTGTACAAGTATAAAAGCGAAAACTTACTGGACAGTCACTTAATGTTTAGAAGATTTTCTTCTGAAGATGTCTGCCGCAGTTGTCGACGAAACGTCAAGAGTTTCTGAACTCCAACCACACGATGCACAAAGATATTGTTCCACGTAACAGAGAGATTAACGCTACGTTAGTTCCATAACCATTTGCTGTTGAAAATATTCGAAGAAATATAAGAACTATATGTGCAGAAAAATGATTTGCTGATTAATTTTTTTATTTACTATTCTAACTTAAGTGATAATTATTATTTTTGAATTGCTATTAATAAATTTTGCCCTATTAAAAGTTATCTTGCTAAATTTATGTGCACAATACATTTATCTACATATTTTAATTTCTTATTTAATGATTTCAGTAAGATGAAATATATTGGGAAAAATAATATATACACAATTAATTATTTATGTCTTAATGCCTGTTTCCAATTCTAAAATGCGCAAATTTATTTTTTCTTATTTCTAAATCATGTAACTGGTATAAATTTAATTTTTTGGTCATGTTGCTGTTCTTTGTTTTGCACAAATTATGAAATTCTGAATCTTGTTCTATCTAAAATAGAAACGGAAAAAATGTTGCTAAAGCCAATAACCATGACCAACCAGACAGACCTAAACTCCTGATACAAGCTTTAGGAAAAGAAACATACTTACTCAAAAGGGAAATTATATAGGCCATATAAAAACTGAAAAAGAACAAATTGATGAGATAAGAAAAAATTAGTACCAGAAAGATTAAAGTAACTAAACGATAAAGGAATCGAGCTCCTATAGAAAATCTCCAATAATATATAAGACATTGGATAATGGTTTAAAGACCTATATATGTACCAATTCACAAAGTTCAACCCAAAATTACAATAGTTATTATTTATTATATATATATAAGTCGCCCTAATTAAGCATGCTACTAAAGTAATGCTTATAATTCTGCTACAATTTCTTAAAAACTTTCTAGATTAGCATACACTTTAGGACCAAGCAAAATTTAAAAGTAAAAAGGACACAAGAAAACAAATTTTAAATGTACTACAAATAATAGAAAAAACAAGGAAGTTTGAAACTACTGCATACATATGCTTTTTAGGTTATAGCAAAGCTTATGACTGTGTGAATTGGTCAAAAGTCTGGACACTACTAGCCAAGATGGAAACTTCTAAACATGTCATTCTACTGTTAAAAGAACTATATGAAGGAGTTTCAGTAGCAATATAACTTGATGACAAATACTCAAACAATTTTAAGGTGCCTAAGTCCATAGATACGTTCAGGCTGTATACTTTCTCTCATACTATGCAGTACCTTTGGGGAGTATATTATACAGAAAATTCTTGATAACTGATAAGGCGGAATTACCATCGACGGAAAGAGAATGAGTAACTTGTGGTTTACCGATAATATCACACTTTTTACTAATAACAAAATGTTAGAAATAACAAATAACAAAAGGTTAGAAAAAAAGAGCCTCACTGATTGTATGTATCGTATTATTATAGATTTCCTTTAGTTGTTTTATTAAAGTATGTTATGAAGGAACAATGTTGTAAATTTGCCTTTATTAAAAAATTTGAGAGCAAATCAATCAACTCATAAGCTGCACTCGCATTTTTGTGTCCTTTTTCAAACTAAGGAGAATAAAAATAAAAACATTAACGTACAAGTAGTATCTTTATTATTAAGCCTTGAAAACGGTTGCTAATGCATTAATCGAATGATGCATTCAAAAAAATATGCATCACGAACCGGAATTTACGAATGTTGCTAATTGACCTACAGTTTTCTTGCAATCTGGTAATTCATCTCAGTCACTCATCCGAAGTTAACGTAAGCAAGTAAGTGACATAAGTGCTTGAGTGATTTTGCAAGAAAATGGATACCACAGCCGTCAGGCAGTTGCATTATTAAGAGAGGGTTTCAGTTAGAAGGCCGTAGCAAATTGACTAAATTTGAGTCCATCAGCTGCGTCAAAACTTATGGTATCGGTAGCGGAAACTCGTGGTACGTGACAACGAAGAAAAACGTCGATTTCTCGTCTCAATATCCCTCATAAATCGGTATATGACTGGCGTTGACTTCAAGCAAGAGTTGAGTGCGGTCGCCAGCGCTTACGAAGTGAGAAGAAAACTGAACCCAGCCAACTTAACCCCAAAAAAGGCAGCTACGGGTCTCAAGTTGACTGCAGTCCAAAAGCAAAGACGACTGAAATTTGCTCGTAATCATCTCGATTGGGACCTCGGCCATTGGAGATGGTCCAGAATATGCCTACATGACAACGACAGAAACGTGGGGTCTATAGAAAGCTAGGGGAGCGATTTGCTCATTGTTGCATATAAGAAACTGTTGCATGTTTTGGGCGGGCATTTCTGTGCACAGAAAAGTTGGGTTTCGTGCCTAGTAGAGGTTTAACAGCGGACTGCTACATCAGGGACATTTTTGAGGAAATGTTGTTTTATTGTGGAATTTGTTGGTGAGGACTTCATGCAAATGCACGACAATGCGTAATCCCACACCCGCGAGTAATTACGATCTACCTGGCTGACCTCGGTATACCGAAAATAAAGTGGCCTCTGTGTAGCCCAGACTTGAATCCAATTGCGCATGTTTGGGAGAGCTTAAGCGAAGAGTCCGGGCCAGAAATCTTGCACCAGGGAGCGTGAAGGAACTGAAAACGGCGTTGATTGAACAGTTGGAAGCAATCCCTTCAGCAACATAGGAAAAGTCATCCGATCCATGCGTAATCGCTTGAAAAGTGCAATAAAAAAGTAGATATTGCCACATTTATTAAAAAAATCATTAAATTAATTTCAACTAGGGATTTCACTTTTTTTCCTTTCATAATCACATTTTTCTATTCATTTCGTTTGCGTTACATATATTCTGAGGTCCATAATTTTGTCAGAACAGGTCCGATTCAATAAAAGTGATATCGTTTGAAACAATATTTTTAAGCTTTCAAACAGTACACTGAAATTTACTTGGAATGCTATCGCAGTGAATATACATTATCTCAAAACTCGAGCATGTTGCTCGGTCGATTGTTTGCTCTCAAGTGTATAATTTTAATAACATTAAATTAAATAGAACTAAATAAAATATTCTGATTAGTATATCAGAAAAAAATCACTACCTAAAATATAAAATTAAGAACATAATTAATTCTTTTACTTTCAGTAACTGGTACTTGTAGGCAAATATTTAATAGAGTGCTTCAAACAAATTTATTCATCAACGCCTCACAACATAAACACATTAAATAATAATTACCTACCCGTTTATTTAGTCCCACTAAATAGCTGTCCAGTACATTTCCTATTAAAATAATTTGTTTGGTATTACAAATTTATAATTACTAAACCTTCGTTGGAATGTACTATTAAATTTAATGTAATTGGAAATTAAATGGTTGATTAGAGTAACTAAAACAGTTGTTGACATTTATCATTAATAGCATATTAAATAATTACGAAACGCAGGTATTTAACTGATTTATATAAGTAAGATACTTTTGCCAATTTTAAAAATCAACCATGGACTAATATTTCTGTTATTTTGTAAATGTAATACACATTTATATTAATGTAAGTGTTGTTAAACTTTATTTGTATAAGAGTAGTTAGTATATTAATACAACGTTAAAATTGAAAGAAATTTTGAACAGAAAAAGCTATTTCCTCAGGCACTATTCACAATAGTCCAGTAGCCAGTGCGGAGTGGAAGAAGTTTGTGTTCCAGTTTACTCATCTATTAAATCAATTGAACATAAACACTGCCATTAGAAACTTTCCCAAATGTAAAGTATAAAGCCCATCAGTTTACGATATCTGAACTTCCTGTACATTTTTCTCAACTTTCTCGGGCTATTTTGTACATGCGACAGAAAATTTGTAATACTGCTATTTTTGTGTCAGTTGGATAAGAAAACTTCTTTCATCGTGTATAAATATATAAATTTTTAAGTACTTTAAGTTGTCGTTTAATTTTCGGGGAGTAAAGACGCCTGTAATCTCCAAATGATTAAGCATACATAAGTTGGTATGACCGCAGCGTCAAGCGAATTTACCTTTAGTTGCTATAAATGGTACATTCAAAATAATTTAAGCTAAATACATATTTACACGATCTTGTAGATTATCAAGTGATAGTAAACTATAAGGCGGATTGGTTCTGGTGCCATGTTAAAATAGTCATTCGATTTAAATCAATATCAAAATCCTACAATGGAGTTGCTTCTTCCTTGAAGATGCGTGCAACGCAATCAAATCCATGAACGTTGTATGACCCGCCACAAATAATACTCTAGTAAAGAATATGTACATCGCGACTAGTGCTGTTTGGGTGTAATTTAAAAATAACTAACAACAAAAATTACAAGGTAATATCCCAACTTTACAACATTTTCCCCCAGCCACAATATTACCATTAATTTTCATCATTAACAAATCAAGAACCTCCATCAAAAACTAGGAAGTTCCCCTTAAAAAAAAAATTATGTAGATATAAAATTAACTATACAGTCCAAACTTAGTGAATTATTGTTTCAGCAGTTGACTAGTAAAGAAAATGACGACAGAGAAAACTGAATAACCTAAGCAACCCCCAATATTTGTAAATGGTGTTAAGAATATAAAACCACTAACTGAACTACTGAATAAAATATCTAAAAATAATTATCCAATAAAGGTTATGAACCTCGACTAATAAAAAGTACAGTCCTAAATGTCGGACAATTGCGGTAACAACAAAAGCCCTAGAAGACAAAAACACTGAATCTCACACATTCAAACTAAAATTACATGATTCAGTCAATTTAAATTATATAACAGTAATATAAGGTTTATTTCATAAAGTCATTTTACACATTTTAAGCTTTCCCAATTATTTAACCTGTCACACAAACCAACCAAACGGTACTGTTATTTAAAACATTCTGAACACAATAAACATAACTAAGAATGCCTAAAACCAACTAGGGTAATCATAAAGGATTGGCGAGACCCACTTATAGTCTCCATATTGTATTTCTCACCATGTCGTGCCATAAAACAGCAGTTTGATCAATTCTTTTGTATATTGGCTAATGTTTAGCGATTAATGACTGTAACGTAAAAATAATTTATGAAGATCTAGATTAATCATTCCAAAAGAAAAATGACTCTTATTTGTCATAGAAAGTAACATTTAAAATATACGTCTACTGGTAAACCCACTTATTACCTTAGTCATAAGGATAATATCCCCAACCTAGTAGACTTTGGCGTTACCAAAGGAATACCAAAAGAGTTATTAGCACACTCTTGCTTTGTTCTCTTATCGGGCCAATTACCCGCTTTAATTATAATAAGAAATAAAATAATTTAAAAGAATTACTAGATACTTTAAGCAGTAAACACTTCAATTAAATAGATAACAAACTAAAACTGAGAACTACCGCTGAAAACTAATATCAATATTAACAATGCAGTTTGTTTAACCTGCAGTATAGCGATTAATACCTACAAAAAATTTTGACACATTAATCAAGCAAAGAAAAAAAAGGAACAAATATTACAAAAAGTGTCAAAGAACTCGAGCACGTAAAACTAAAACAAGATTAAACTAAGTATTATCATCTACTAAACCGTTATAAGAGAGATAAAATACAAAACTTATCTACGAAATTCAATTTTAACTCCGTAAGCACGAGACCATCTTAGTGAAGTTTTCCAATTGCACCCTCTAGATGACAATATTAACATCTAAAATAAGGTTCAACTATTCTTGCAAACTCCAAACGGCCACACTTTTACAAAATTTATAAGAAATGTAATTCAAGCCAATATAAATCTAAAAATCTAATCCATGCAATCTTATTACTGGAAAAAATCTTAAGAATTCTTAAAAAGAGCCGACAATACTTGATGCAAATATACAACGCCATCTCTTCCCTTTTGTGAAGGTAGCGAAAATTATTTTAATTACAAACCGAACTTCTCGATTTTTGAAGGCTACAGTCGACTCGCTGGGCAAATATAACATTAGAAGCATTATAAGACAAAAATAGTGTTTTGTAGCCGTTTGACAAAGTCTGGTATGCCAATTTCCGACAAAAAATTAACAAAACACTCCCCAAATCTTAAAAGTCTTATCTTAAAATCCCCACATTCTAGTGAATACACAACACTTCATTCTATTAAATTGGAATACTTGGACCTGTGTTGCGCCTATTGTATATAGCTAACCTACCCACAACCTATACTGTTATTACTGCGACATATATGGAGGCCACCGTTATCCTAGTATCTAACCAAAAGCCAAACACAGAACCTCAACAGCTCTAAACTAAGCTCAACTTAATACAAACCTGATAAAGAAAATAGCGCATCAGAACAAATACAAACAAATCTGTTGACATCATCTTCATCAATCGCAAAGACAATGGCCCTCCAGTGTTAATAAATTATGTTAAATACTTAGGAATTATTGCAAATTAATCTAAAATAAACATATCTTCTCTAAAAGGAAACAACTGGACCTACCACTCAGCAAGCTTTATTGGTTGACACTACCAACGTCGAGATCTTACAAAAATTCCAACCTACATTTTTTAGAATTAAAAACTAAGCTCCTTGATATGTGCCAAATAATTTCTTTACTCAAGACCTTCAAATAAAAACTATGAAATAGGAGATACTCATTTACTCTTAGAAATACGAAGAAGGGTTAGGAGACCATTCCATCAGATTAGTTGAAAATATAATGAAACGGCCAGTAAAGGCTATACTTAACTAAATCTGCAAAGACTATATCTCTAAGACACAAATAGCTTTGTTGTTAAAATTAAAGTGAAACAGAGGATTATTAAAAGACAGCTCTAGAGGTCGCTTTAGGTATGTTAAATTATGGTAAATTAATTGAAAATTAAAAAAACTTAAAATAAAATTATTAAGTGAAATCGGAATCCTCAAGTCTGCTATTTGTGCTGTTTACTAATGTTTAACGTTCTCTGAATGATTTATGTTATTGTAATTACTAATAATATACTCATATACTAGTAAAAATGAATAGAAAACTTAACCTTTAGGTAAACCCACTAATTACATTACCTTAAAACTAATTTTCTCCAATTACAAAATCACACAAACGACTAAAAAAGGCTATATAGTAGCTCAAGACATTTAAGAGCACTGATTTCATGCATACAAGGATGAAAATATTAAATAGTTTATTCTTTCACTGCTAGAGTTGATTTTCAGAAAACAATAACAAATATTAAATAACGCACAAGTGTTTTCAGGAAGAGTTAGAATAAGCTGTAATTGTAGTCTAATATTAATTTTCAGTACTAAATTAACAGTGTATCCTTAAGAACGGTTAAATTTTTAAAAATTTACATGATGTTATCTAAAATTTTTAGATATTCTAGACAAAAGTTTTGTTTCGTTTCGTTTCATTTTAACAACAATTGTTAAAATAGACCCTCTGCTATTTTTGGAGATTGGCTATCAGAAAGTTAATTTGTACTTTAAATAGTGTAGCCTGGAAAAGAGTAGTAGTTAATTGATTGTAGCATTTGCTAAGATTTTTGAGCCAAGATTCTCTTTTAAGCCTAGGCCCTCTTTTTCCATCTACTTTACTCTGCATTATCAATTGCAACAATTCATATTTTGAATTTCGCATGATATGACCAAGATATTCCAATTTTTGCTTTTTAACTGTGCATAGTAATTCTTGTTGTGTGTTCATTCGACACAATATCTCCTCGTTCGAACTCTATCTAGCCAAGACATTCGTAACATACGCCTGTTCCATAGTAGAGGTTTTATTTTGATGATAAGTTTTTGGGCCTGTTCTATTCTACTTTTTATTTCTGTTCTCTCCATTTCTTAAATAGAATAGTCCCCAAGTATTAGTGGTTTGTCAACTTTCTCTATTTTCTTTGACCCCGCTCTCATTTTTGTTGGTGCGTGTTGTGTTTTTTCTATAATCATGTACTTCGTTTTCTTTAAATTCATTTCCAGACCGTATCCGTTACCAGACACTTGCACAAAGTTAAAAAGAGTTTGTAAATCTTTGTCTAATTCAGCTATCAGTAAACAGTCGTCAGAATATTTAATGTTATTTACTAGCATTCCATTGATAACTACTCCTATATTACTGTTTTGCAGTAATTGCCTCCAAGTACACATTAAACAGCAAAAAATCGCACACTGAATGTTCATTTTCTCTGTTACTTTTGTACTCACCAGCATATTAGCCTTCTGATACCAATAAAAGTTTTCAATGATGTATATATAAACCAATTAGTTCATTCTGTATAACTAGTGCAACTAATTATCTCCTTTATTTTTGTGACTAATGGATATATTTATAATTGTTCGATAGTATTTTTAGTTTGCGAAATAGATTTTTTCCGTTTTTTCTCAAGCTTTTAGCAATAACCTGCAGCTTCAGAATATCTAAAGGGAGTACAAATACGTCTCCGTCGTTCGACAAAAGATGGTCCCACAGATAAGTTAGGGTTAAAATTGTTAGATGTAAAACATCATATCGTAAGGTTGGACACCTGGCAACACCATGACCTTGAGATATTAGCCATTTTGTATCAGCATCACATAATTTTTTCGTGCGAAAATGTCGAGTTTTGAGCCAAATAAGTGTCATTTGCGGGAACTTTTGATTTGCTTCTTTAATTTGAATAAATCTGCATCTGAGGCGCATCGATTGCTTGTAGAAGCATATGGTGAGGCTGATTTAAGTAAAATAAGTTTTCGTGAGTGGTTTTATAAGTTTAAGAACGGTGAGTTTGACTTCAAAGACAAATAACGTAGCGGAAAGCCGAAAGTGTACGAAGGCGCGGAATTGAAAGCATTATTGGAGGAAGATTTCTGCCAAACGCAAGAAGAACTTGCACTTATACTAGGAGTGACACAATAAGCAATTTCACATAGTTTAAAATTGTTGGAAATGATTCAAAAGTACGAAAGTTAGGTTTCATATGAACTGAAGCTGAGAAACTTTGAACGACGATTTTGCACATATGAAATGCTGCTTGTCAAGCATTAACGAAAGGCTATATTAAAAATTCTGAGCTTCAATTTTTTTCGAGTTCCTATTTAACCAACTTTTATTTTAAATTCATGTTTATCTAATGACAACAAATCATTTTTATTCTCATACATTTTTTGTATCTTCGATCGTTTAGATTCGTGACCGCTTTGCGACCGATTTTGCGACCTTGTGACCAAACGGCTTTGCCGATTTTTACCAAAAGCTTCGCACTGCGTCCCCTACCTACAAGTAACTTGCATACCAAATTTCAAGTCTCTAGCTCTTACGGTTCTCGAGATATCCTGTTTACTGACATACCGACACACACGCGCGCGCCCGCGCGAACTAATGGCTAAAACCAACTTTTTTGATGTCCTGAGGCTATATTTCGTCCAGAAATGTGACAAACCTGGTAGGTCAAATTTCCGCCGATTACATTACTTTCCTTATTATAGGATAAGGAAAGTAAAAAAGCTCATGTGTATTTGGTGGAATCAGCTTGGTGTCACATTTATGAGTTGCTCATACCAAACGAAACTATTACTGGGGCTCTCTACCGAACACAATTGATGAAACTACTACTCCAGGCACGACAAAGTTATTCTCCTGCACAATAATGCTCGTCCACATTTTACGGCGCAAGTCAAAACTTACTTGGAAACACTCAATTGAGAATTCCTACTCTTACAGCTATATTCACCAGACATTGCCCCTTCCGATTATCACTTGTTCCGATCGATAACACATGGCCTGTCTGAGCAGCACTTCACACCATATGAAGATACCAAATATTGTGTCGATTCGTGGATAGCCTCAAAATATGGGAAAAAGTAATGGCTAGCGATGGAAAATATTTTGAAAAAAACGTAAGGTTCCGTTCTTTCACAATAAATCCCCAATTTTTGATACAAAACGGCAGAGACTTATTTGTACCTCCTTTAAATTAAAATATTTTTATTTTGTAATTAATTATGATTTGCGTTCTCTCTCTCCCTCGTTTAGTGGCAAAATAAAATGAAATTTGTTTATAACAAATAATCACAATTAACATTACTTTTCCGGAAGGTATATTTTTCGGGATATGTTTTCTGTAGTAATGACAAAGTTTTTTTTAAGAATCGATAATAAGTCTTCCTTTTACTTATCCGTAATCCTGCACCAACCACGCTACTAAATCAATCTCACATATTTATGGAAATATAATCTCTAGCACTATTAATCTAACACATCGTTTTTCATATTGTCAATTCGTGGTGCATATGCACTAATGACTTAATAAATTTGTACTATAAAATTTTGACATATACTTAATAAACAAAAAAGATTAAAAATCTAACGTTCGTTATAACAACTTTTGTGTGCACCTTAATTCTCTTGTGGGGCACTTAGTAGACAAAAACAATAAAAACCTTTAAATTAACAAATAGTGAATTGTTGTAAAGTTTAATATCACAGTCCAATTCTTATGTCATTTGTGGTTTTGAATAATTATTATTAAAACATATTATATAACTAATCTTGCCAGGACTATTCTCGTAAAAAATTAGTAAAAAATATATAGAAAAGCTATATAGGAAACGCAATAAAACACTTCAATATTCAAGACCATTGTGCATGGAAAGATGTTTATTTTTAAAGTAAAACAACGAGACTAGATTAAACAATGCCAACAAAAATTTTTTCGTAGCTAAACCAACTCGAAACCATCTTTAAAGACCATAGAAACCATGGAATTAAAGTGATATAGCATTGGTAAGTTATTATTATTGCAGTGTCTAAGAGTGTATGTGATTCTTTATCAAAATTCATGTACAGTAGTGGTAAATATATATTAACTACGCATATTTTATAAAGTTTATAACAAATAACCCAACGAAAATTTACTATACGTTTGAACAGAGAGTAAACAAAGGCAGGTGATATGAAACGTGTCTGAGCTCTGAGCGTACGTTTGATTGCCTATCTTCAGGATCGTTTTGGATATCTTACTTTCGTAAGGTCACCGCACCGGCTTATGACATTGTTATCATTTGTAAATAAATTGTTCCACGTTACTCCCCTGCAAAAATTGTTAGCCTAGAATGCCAAAAATACTTTTGTGCGGGCAATCCCTCGTAATATAAAAATGTGTATCCCTCTGGAATTAAACGGTCAAATGAATATCAAAATATTACACATTAGAAGTTATCATAAATAAAGACGATTTATTAGTAATATTTACTTTTTATAAATAATAAGTATGCAGTAACGGTTTTTTACTAATACGGTTTTAAAAAATGACTGACGTAGCTTATAATGCACGTTTTATTCGCTAATTTGTAAACATGACAAAGCGGCATTTTTTCTTAGTCTTGAAGAAAAATACCGCCTACTATCGATGGAACAGATGTCCTGTTATTGGCAATAGCTAAACAGAGTATTTTTATTTGGTAACTTAACAAGTAAATGTAAATTTATAAAAAGTGTATGTACTCTCAAAAAACATTGTCAAATATTTGGGTACTGCACATATAACAATTTTTAAAGGAGTTTCAAAAAACAGGATCTCACTGCTTTAGACTATTTTTAAAATACAATTTAAAACTGTTAATAGGACAATAGCTAAAGATAGATATTGGTATCATGTAAAGGATTTTTTTAAACTACTGGAGGTAAAAAAGAATAAATCAATAAATAATTCTTAAAATAAATTATATTTAAATAAGATGGGTTATATAAGTTAAATGATTATTATTAATGGTTTAAAATATGTCAAGACTTCTAAAGAACGTGGTAAGAACATTTACAGAAGTATGCTGTAGTAATACGGAGGGATTTTGTCTATAGTCTTAATTATGTAATGTTTTGGTGAAGTTACCTTCAAGTTAATATTTAGCTACCTATATAAATAAAAAATCATTATCTTTCAACTCTAAATTGCTGCTAAATGGTTACAAGACTACTTTTTACTTAAAAACTACAAGAAAAAATTATTGGACGGGCTTACCTTTTAAACCGGGTACATAGAAACATCAAAAATTGCAAATCGAAATAAAATAATATTATATTTACTCAGTTACAATACACATAAACTGCAAACAATTAGTAAAAGTTGTCTAATAATTTAAAATTTTCTTTTATAATGAAACAGCCGAAACACGCATGATTGATCGTTCGGACAAAGGTGTAATAGGCAAAGTTTGAATACGTGTTATTTTGTCATGAAATGCTATTTCACAAAATAACACTTATTCATTTTATGTTATCTCTGATAATATTAGCATTAAGTAGAAAGTAGCTGTCTTTATAGTGTCTTGGAATTACCATAGAAAATGATCTACAATCGAAAACATCAATAAAAAAAAGGTTATATTTTAAAGAGGCAGATAATACGACGATATAAAAATATCAGCAAAAGCAAAGAAAATACAACCAAAAGTTTTAATCAAAAGTTTCTCTAATTCTAAATAGTCTATTGGACTGAAAGTACAGTAAAAATACAGTGCCGGATAAAAATATAACAACCTTTAATATTTTTGTCGTAAATTTTTCGTTTCTTTGTATTTTCCACTGAAATTTTTAGAGAGTCTTCTTCGAAGTATTTCACAGGCTCTACAACCGATTTTTTAAACAAAAACGAAACACAACCCAACTGAAAACAGCTTTATTAACACAGCAAAAATGATCCAAATAAGCAACGAAACAAATATGAAATAAAAACGCGGAAATCAATTAAAAACAAACAAAAAAAAGTATGTATGAAGAAGAAAGAAATGTTCTTCTATTTCTCGTCGAGTTGGGCATGCTTCTCATTTGCATTCTTGGCATTTTTGCCGACCAGACGGCGCTCCGGATCCCCTCGCTGATATTCAGGTCAGGGGATTGGTTAGTCCAGTGGAGAAGGGTCACACGGCGGCGAGCAAACCAGCCCTGGACATGATCCAAACGATGCTTGGGACCATTGTCCTGTTGAAAAATAAAGCTTCGAGAGAATTTGGCACTTGAGATCGAAGCAAGTTCTTTGGGGACGGCGAATCAACTGAATCCCGTTTATTTCGAATCATCACTCCAGAACACATTTTCTCATTATTTCCTCCTCCAGTTCTTGTGTGACTGCGGTCATTCTACACGAACCTTCCTGTTCTTTTTTGAAATCATTTGCTTCTTGGCCAGACGACATGCATTAAATCCAGCTTACTGCAGATGACACATGATAGTACACACAAATGTTTTTTGGTCCAGGAGGTCTCACAATTAGTGGATGGTCGCGGGACAAGCGGATGACGTTCCTGTTAAAGAGTCTCGAAGTAGTCTTGGCACGATCGGCCTTGCACTCCTTCACAACAGAAAATGGAATTGGTGCTCTTGTGGAGGTTAAACTGTGCAAGCTCACGGGGAGTTCGATTTCGGGCACGATCATTTGCAATCGCCTTCTGGATATCTGGGGATATGTTGCAGGAACCAGATTGTTTACTCATACATGACACGATCATTATTTAAGAAATTCAAAAAAATACAAGAGTAAAGAGTAAGTAAAGTCAATAAAATGCTGATGTTTACTGATTGCAGTAATCTGTACGCTATTATAAGCGGGCGTTTGAAAATGTCAAAATTTTTATTTGGATAATTGCAGAACAAATGTCAAAAGGTGTCCAAAAAATTAAAAAAATTTAATGGTATACAAAAGTTATGGGGGATATATCAAAATTTGATATATTTTTGACCGGTACTCTAATACATTTAATATCGCCAATTATTGTACAACTCACGTACTATTTATAAAAATGCCTGCAATCGATGTACAAAAAAAATATCATTTATATAGAAGAAAATAATTTTTAAATTAAGCTGGGATGCATTCCTTCCCCTCCGTTTTTTCCTACTATGCGAAAATTTATGCTGCAGAAAATTAAAAATAAATGTGGCAATGTGAGTTAATATAATTTCTTATCAGCATGTCGTTCTTTCACTCTTTAAAATTTTCATAATAGTAGAAGCAAGCTTTATCTATTTTTATGAAAACACTCCATAACTTTGATGCTGATCCTGCTGTATTTTATTAATAAATATGTTAGTAATTTTTTTGCTACACCCATTTAACAGTCTTCAAATAAATTTTTGCGGCAGTCTTCGCATAGTATGAGTGTGTGAAAAATGTAACATTCAATAACCAGCTTATGACGCTATAAAATCTAATACCGCAAAAGCTCATCTTTATGTACAAAAGTGCCACTTTATTAAAAAATATTTAAATCTTGCCAAATATTCTATTTATTCAAAAAACTTTTAAGCTATGGAATCGTGCAAATTTTTTTAATGGTGCTTCTATATAAACAAATCACTTCTTTACCACTTTATAAAAGCATAAAAAAAATAAAAATTTATATTTCACCTAATGTTGCCTTAACATATTTCCAGTTGGTAACTTTTCGTGGAAGTAAGTTCTTGATGTTCTTAAAATACTCTGTAATTGCGTTTTTGTTTTGACTTTCAAAACTAAATGGTAATTTTAGAAAGCTACATTTGGCAAATATGGTGCATGTAAATAAATTCAAAGCATTAGCTTGATCAGTTTTTGTTCAAAGACAAACAGTTTCAATATTCCAGTTAGAAAAGCACTTTTTGCTCGTACCATATGTTATACCTATCTGGTAATATCAGCCACAATAAGTTGTTCTACACTTTCGCTAGTTTTGCTTTCAAAAAATTATGTCACACCAGTAACCGCAAAATATTTGTTAATAAAAGCCCACACCCACAGTCATTGCTGTCCTTTTCTATGAATATGTAAACCAAGGAAGTCACCAACATACAAAATTTAGTTTAAGTAATAATAAAATTTATGAAAATCTATAAATGTGACATAAAACAGAAATGATTAAATAATAAAAAATGCCAATAAAATTTTATATTTGATGCTTAAAGATTTTTATTGGACAGCCAATTTTAAGTTATATTTAAAACAGTTATTTGGCAAGTAGCTCCTTTGGTTTATTTTTAAAGATTTCTTACAAAAACGAGTTGAAGAATGTTTAAATAAATAATGCTTTTATTAACTAAATGATATTTCATGCGTAGTTCCATCGTAACTTCGGAGCTATGCATAATTTTATAATTGCTTAACAGTTTGTACAATAATGGCTGTAACAATATTAACAACATAAATAGAAATTGTTTGCTGAATTATTATTCGTACTACAACAAATATTTGCATTAACAAGCAATTCCCTGTAATGAGAACGTAAACAAATCTTCCTTATTGCTCCCGAAACTTTGTTATTGTAAATAACTCATGCGTTATCCTTTTAAGTAGATAAACAAATATATCGTGGGAGCACTCAAGGATCTCTTGCACAACCGCCGACGTCTCCGTTTGCAAATAATCCCTGTTTATGTATAGTGTATGCATTCATGCCGTCGAAAAATAACCGCAAGTGCTTGTAAATTTGAGATGGGTAATAAAATATTTTCGCGTTTTCTCGGCGTAACGCGACAAAAGCCCTGCATGCTTCAAGGGAATAAAGTTTCGTCGTTATGGCGCCATCGCAAGTAATGTCATGCTCTGAGGGCGTTACCTATAAAGGAATTTCTTCACATTAAAACGGTCGATTTGGAAGTGCCGCTTTCCCTGCCGAGAAGATTACGCTGTAGTTGCTGCATGTTTTTGCCAAAGCATATAAGAAAGCCGAAAAAGTTCCTTAAATCGATCTCGCAAAGTAAATTAAATTTTGGCGCAATTACTACTAGCCGTAGCTGGAACTCAGGAGAAGTATAACGAGGCAGAAAACTCGAAAATTTATGTCGGATCTTTCATTGGAAGTTCCGAAACAGAAATTTGTTGGTTCACTGAACATTATATTAAATGAGCCTGTTAGACCGAGCATTACGGTGATGTTTCAGGCCAGACAATATGACCTGATGGTCGGCAACACCTGTAGCTAATGGCCAAAATAATATTACCTACTCGGGATTATCCTTTCGTGCCGTATCTTCGGCCGCGAAAAATACACGAAAGAACACTTGCACAACAGCCCTGCTTTATGACACACAATTTTGCTTATCGCAAATTATAAAGCTGCGTAATGCTGGCGGCACGTGCTTTAAATTAATGTAACGTCGGCAGTAGTGTGGGGACGTTTTGTGCTTCGCAGTCCATAAAGACATTTAGCTGGCCGTCCATTATGGGCGGCCGGTTAGAAACCGATGATGCAAGGCATTCCCCAATCGCCAACGGCGGCTCACTATTAGCGTTTATTAAAATAGAGCAAAAGATAGCCTCCACAAAGTGCCGCATATACTTCGGTAATAGCGTATCATTATGCCCGGCTAATAGAGAACGCAACATCAAAGCCGGTTTTGAAACGGCTAGCACTCGCTACGCGGCATTATAAAATCAAATATCGGAAATCACAGTTGCGATATTTTAAAATTTTTATATTGTATTCTATAGGTCCATATAAAATTTTGCTTATAGAATACTGCCCAACTCGATGTCTGACATTTTTTGCTATCTATTAGCAGTTAATTTACAAGAACATTTAATTTTAAACTACAAAGATGGTAAAGAATGAGGAAGTTCATATAGTCCATTATTATTAAAAAAATAATTTCGCTCTTAGATTTTAGTATATTAATCATAACTTATCTTCATTTTTATGGCTTATAATTTCTTATTAATTTAAGGATTTAATAATCATTTCATATCACTTTAATGTTCTTATTTTTACGTGTTATAAGTTACTTCAATGATCTTTAAAAATGAATCTTCTGTACCATCTGTTTGTACCTTTTTTGAGGATGGGTTTTAGAATATACAGAATACAATGGATTCTACAATTATAGATTTGGTCTTTATCTAGTGTCATCAGATTTTGGTGAAATTTGAGCAATATAAGTTATTTAAAAAAACAACAATGAGCCTCGATGGTCTCCTCCAAGGTCGTTAGTCTAACGATTGCTTTGTTGCAGCTTTCCATGTTTGTCGTTCTAAAGCCTTGTTTTTCATTTCTACGTAACTGTAACTGCCCGAGTCTGTTATTAGTTACTTAATATATTGTAAGCGTGGTCTTTCTCTTGATTTTGTTCCGGTTATCGTTCCTTCTATTATAATTTTTACCAGTCCTTCTCTTCTCATTATGTGGCCTATCGTTTACATTCGTCGTTTCTTTATGTGACACTAAATTTTTTGTTTTTCTTGAATTCTTAGGACTTTTTCGTCTGTTTTTCTTTGCGTCCATGAGATTTTCAATATTTTACTGTAGAATCACATCTCAAAGGATTTTAGTTTTTTGATCTGCTTTTCCCGTAGTGCATGAGTCGCAGCCATATAGTGCTAGGTTCCATATGTACGTTTTTGTAAATTGTTTTCTGGCATCCATTGTTAGACCATTATATGTAAGTAGTTGTTTCTTCTCGTAGAAAGTCCCTTTAGCTATGTTTATCTTATTATTTATTTATTTCGTATATTTGCCACCTTATGTAATTGTGCTTCTTAAGTAATTGAATTCGCTCACAGCATTACTGTCTCCCCATTAATGTATATATTATCCATATTTTGATTTTTCTTGAGCATTTCATCACTTTATGTTTTACCTGGTTTTAAAAACATTGTCCATGTCTTCTTTACTTGTATTAGCTCTTCTTTTGACTCGCCGAATAGAGCTATGTCGTCGACATATCTTCTAGTGTTAATTTTTACCCCGTAAATGTATACGCCTGAAGTCTATGTCTCATTGAATTCATTAAAATTCCTATATATATAAAATTAAAAATATAATATTAGAATGGTGCAAAAGTTATTTGGTTTTCTAATTTTAAAATGATTTATAAACTTTTTAAAGAAGATTCAAAAAGAAAAATTATATGACGTTGCCTTATAGCCATAAAGTTTGGAATAAGAAAAACTGACGACATCCACCATCCGGGCAAGGATTTACTAAGTGCACCTTTTTAGAGTGCTGTAAAAGTTTGTTTTTTAATACAAATATTTAGTTCATTCTTAAATGAAATATAGTATACATCTACTTGCGAATTTGTTTCCAAAGAACTAACAATACCCATTTGTACATGAGACATAGCAAAGTGGTGTCTGACAAAAAATAAAACATTGATTGGAATAGATGATAATTCGATGATGCCAAATTGGGACCACAGGCCCAAAAAGTAACAATCCCTCTAATTCCTGCCGCGTCCATGGGTAGTTTAGTGTTATTCATCTGGACCAACACCCGTTTTCAATTGACTACGTCAGGACATGGTTGTTCTAAGAAAGTACACATGGAAAGTAGTGACAATAAAGCTTGGCGGTGACAACCCGATCTTTCGAAACAGTTTCAAAGTAAATCACGCATTTGTTATTCC
This sequence comes from Sinelater perroti, assembly GCA_036346155.1. NCBI lineage: Eukaryota > Metazoa > Arthropoda > Insecta > Coleoptera > Elateridae > Sinelater > Sinelater perroti. The sequence goes on from JARFIY010000276.1 coordinate 6,122,761, forward strand.
ACCAGTTGCAAAGGATAATTTTGGCCTCAAAACTCGCTCGTTTTACAATAAGTTCTGCAGCTTGGTCGTTACTTAATCATTGGTTTGACCAATTTTTATTAGGAAAATAGATTTACTTTCCATCACCTCAAATTATTTGGCGTAAAAGTTAAAGATCCTGGGGACTTCCAAAAAATTGTCTGCACACATTAACCCATTGTTCAATTTGTCTGCTGTCTGCTTAGCAGGTGATAGCTTCATTCCTATCGGGATGATCTAAGGCTCCTGTGACATCTGTTGAGTGCTTATATCTGGAGATACTTTGAAAACTTAAGGTAAAGCTTCTTGATTTACTATAGAAAGTCGTTTGGATTGAAGCTCCATTTGAAGACTGATGTTGCCGCCAATAAATTTTTAAACCACTTTTGCGCAACGTTATCTGACATCCCATCTTGATCTTTAACCTAATCAGATTGGACATGTTGCCCAATTCTTAAATTCAAAATTTAAAAAATAAATTGAATAAAACGCAGATTAATCTAGAAAATTTCGCACTTTAATTTAATCAAGCACTTAAATTCTTTTAATAAATTGTTTAGAACCAAAGTACTCAAAAAACAAAAACTGTACCTACCTAATACCAATACACCGATAGTGATTTTATAGAATTATATTTATGTTAAGCCTTACTCTTTGATCTTGTTGTCAATGCAAGTACTCAATTATTTTTAGTGAGTAATGTTTTATGTAGTATAGTAACATGCTACAACTAGAATCTATCATTTTCAGTACATCACATCTTGCTTTAACTAATCAGATGTGGACATTTTGCCCAATTCTTAAATTCAAAATTTAAAATAAATTGAATAAAACGCAGATTAATCTAGAAAATTTCATTTAATTTAATCAAGCACTTAAATTCTTTTCAATAAATTGTTTAGAACCATGTCAATTAATAAAACTTACTACCTAATACCAATACACCGATTGATTTTATAGAATTTATTTAGTTAACTATTTGACTTGTTGTCAATGCAGGTACTCAATTATTTTTAGTGAGTCATGTTTTATGTAGTATAGTAACATGCTACAACTAGAATCTATCATTTTCATAATCAAGCGTTACTGAAAGTGTTATGAATTTTGCTAATCCCTATTATAGTTTCACGACATATTAAATTATAGTTAATTTAAATCAGGCACAATATACATATTAAAATTTTAAAACACTGTCAATTATTTTACTAAATAGTAGATTTGATTCCAAGGGCAGTCTGAAAACAGAGGTTATTTGGCTACAACATGCAGAAAACTTGTATATGGCATAGAAGTCGTATACGGCTTACGATTCTACTGCAGTGAACCGTTTTTTTAATAATGAAGGGCTACGGCAAAAGTGTATTTTCCACACTTTTTAACATATACATATTGATGACGCATTTTGTAAATAAAAGCTACTAGTCCCAAAGGTATCCGCATAAACAGGAATAAGCACAACTCAGCTATAATCAAAGATAATGAAAATGACCTTTAAAAAGTCTATCAGCAATGTTATTTAATAAACAACACAATTTAATCATCTAGTGCCTGAAGACAAAGACTATGGTGTTTCAGGGGAAAGAGCCAGTTCAAACAAAATCTCATTACGCGGCGAATCAGTCGAACAAGTCAATTACTTTAACTATTTGGGATACAACGTAAGATATTATATAAACCAAGACATAGAGATGAAAGCAAATAAAAACCCTCTCCAATAAAGCTAAAAAAAATAAATTATATTACATCAGGGCAATCTCTCTCTTATTCTCTTACTGTATAGTAACAAAACTTGGAATTTAAAACAAGAGGACCGTTCGCACATGCAAACTTGGAAGACGAAGAAGAGGTAATCTAGAAGTATAGCCTGTTCTAGCAATAATTGAAGACAAACAAGACTGAAAACTACACACTAAAAATATGGACGATTACCAACTACCAAAGGTGACATACAAATATTACCTTAGTGAAAAAAGGGACTCGTGTAGACTGAGACAAAGATAGCAATATGTAGATGAGGCCGTATTTTATTTAATCAGCTTTTATTTACTTTTCTATTATTATTCTATTTTGTAGATTTAAAAATTTTAATTATTAAAAATTAATTCCCATAATCTTTCTCTTATTTTTGTTATTGTTGTCTATTATAAATCCTCCACTGTTTCATCTAACACAAGTATTACTACTATTCATGTACATCAAACAGCCGTGCCAATTTTCCTATCCGTATTTTTAGATACCAATTACCATAATTACCACGGTTACGTGGTTTTGGTTCATTTCGTAATAAATGTTTTCGTAAAAACCATGTCTATTATTTTATGTTTTTTATTTGTTAAACGTTTATCTAGTATTTTTTACTATAATACCCCACTTGCAGCCTTAACATTAGTTTTACAACTTTACGTTATTGCTTAAAAATTAAGAATTTTATATATGCTTGCTTATTTTAGGGGTTTTTAAGGTTTGATGTCGGTCCATAACTATAGCTCGAAACCTAAAAATAGATATTTAGGGTTAATTTAATTCATGAAGGCGGAGAAAACTTGAATTTACTGAAGGAATTGTTATACATTTAATTATTTACAGTTACGCTAGTTAAAATCGTTTTTATTAAAATTGTTTAATTATAAGTTCAATTTTTTTAAGAACAAACCTACGCATATATGAAATAAAATGTCTTACCCTCAGAATCATGAGAGTCGATAACAAATGTGCACATTTTTTTGTAATTTTGTTTTTTTATCGTGTTTAGTTGAAATAATTTTTGTATTATAAGTAATAGGCAATTTTGGTAAGCTAATCAAATAACAATAGGGCGAAACGAACATTCTTTGGGGCGTATTCTTTATTTGCAAGGTGGTAAAATCACTACAGAGTAGTGATAAAAAATGTTTAAATACATTTTTTGTTGAAGTAGAAGAAGCAAAGTTTACAGCACAGATGATTAAGAATGATTTAATGTCTTGGAAATTTGTAACAGGACAATAGTGGTTTCAATGTTATGTTGCAGGTCATGTAGCTATATAATATGGGAAAAACTAAATCTTTAGACATATGTCAATAGTAAGACAAAAATAATAATTTCTTTCTTAACAATGTATGAGGCATGTCAATGCCAGAAAAAGTTGGTTTAGGGACACTAAGACAGATGAGGTGAAAGTAACGTTATGACGATCTAGTGATGTGTACTGGTCAGATATTTTATGGTCTTTGAGATTTATATTAACCAATTCTTTAATATACCCATCTACATCTACGGATAGACAGATACGCTAGCATGTTAGAGTAAACTAAACTCCAAGAGAAAATAGAAAAAAGTAAAATGCCTTCTTTCAAAAGCCATTATTCACATGGTAAGAAATTTTAGTAGTTTCTTGAACGAAGAGACGTTTGGAAGGCATAATCGGTCAGTTGCAACTATCAGATCCTAGTACAGATAATGAAAGTGGATAGAATCATATGGGTCTTCGGTCCCATCATCATTTGGGCGCACGTGGGCGACGAATCATCTGGACACTCAAGGCCTTTGATAAGGATGGTTGATTATTTAAGAATAGAAATAATCTAAACCAGCCAGGTATCCCAGAGGCCAGGCTGGGCCTTGAATTTCGACGGAAATTAATTTAAGCGTTTTGGGAAACAAGGAAAAATCTTAGCCTTAGAGCAACAGCGAGCACCTCGGTTGGGAGTCCGCGTTTACATAGATGTAGTTACTAAGTAATAAAATTCCTTAAAATCTTTTTTATTAGATGGCATCCTTACAACATAGAAGTAAATGTCTAATATCAAGTAAAGTCGATAAAAATACAGGTAGGATTGCGAATTCAAATTTATTGTGATTTACCAGGATCATTTGATCAAGTTTGACTACAAACAAAAGGAGCTAAAAAGTGGTCTTAGTTTTAACATTTGGAGTTGTTTGTATCTTATTTTATATAAAGAATACTAGAAAACTTCTCTAATATTGTCATTGCGACAAGTTCAAGCGAATTACAACATTTTTATACCCACATTGCAGACGACATAATGATCCCTGAGTAACTAATACTTCTAAAGAGTATGAGTGAAAGAATTTTGGTCAAAAGCAAAATATCGCGTGCCACAGTTTTGTACACAGTTTAAATGTTCATATTTGGGGAAAACGACGGAAGATGATTAAGTGTAATGATGGTACTGTACTCATTCCTGTTTATTAGAAGGAAAACATTGTTGCTGTAAGAAAGAGTTCGACAGGCATTTGATATATCGCCAAATAAAATTGTGCTTGAACATTACTGCGACTACCTTCAATTAACGAAGATTGATTCTCTTTGAGTACTTTAAGTCTTAACGAACATAAATAAGTTTCAAAATTAAACATATGTTATATTAATAGTGCCGTCTAAAGCGTAATATAATATTTTCCTACAAAAACCTTCGAATAGCGTAAGATGATAAGTGTATCTAGACTCTTATACAAGCTTTAAAGATTAATTTATACGGCTAGCTTTAAAGGATGCAAAAATGTGTATAGTAGGAAGTATTTTGAATTACCATAAAAATGAAAGATGTTTGACAAAAACTTTCTAATACGCGCTGTAGTTTATCAAGAAACTAATTACACTATGGTCTTACCTAGAGATGACCAGAGATTATTGCCGGATCGGAAGAAACGGTTATTGCCACGTTAAAGAGGGGATTTTTTCATGTATACCCATCAAAGAATTAGCTGCTAAGCTCCGAAAAAAATTGTACTAGATAGGAATCGAACCCTCGACCACCGGATTATAAGCACGTCGCCTAACCGGCTGAGCCATTCGCTGACTTGTGGAAACGTCAGTGGAGCATGCATAGAACATTTGGCATGAAGAGAAATCAAGAATAGAATACAGGTCGACTTTCCTGTGCATTCCTTACACTTATTTTAAGCTACCGCAGCTCCTAGGAGTTCGGAGCTCGGCAGCTAATTCTTTGAGGAATATACATGAAGAAATCCCCTCTTTAACGTGGCAAAATGTTTAATCTAATTCACTTCTTTATATCCCCGTTTCTTGTTTTATAAGGCGCGATCTTAAAGTTTCCGTTTAAGGGCGTTGCTGCAGCGTATATGCAAAGTAGCACGATTCCGATGCGGGTATATAAGCACCGACATCAAGGCAAGGGATTAGTGTGGCATTCGTGTCTTTCCGACGTGCATGAAACGCGAATTATAGCGACGTTATTACCAAATGCGTCAAAACAGGACCAACGTGCTATTATTCTTTTCTTGGCTGCCGAAGAACAAACGCCGGTAAACATCCATCGGAGAACGAATAATGTGTATGGGGCAACATGTCTGCCGAAAACCACCGTTGTGGAATGGTGCTCAAAGTTACGTGCCGGTCGTGATTTGAGACAAGACGCTGGTCGATCTGGGAGGCCAACCTCATCCACTACGGACAACAAGAAGCTGGCGCTTGAAGATGCAATTAGGGCGGTACGTCGCATAACCATTCGTGCGCTATCAAAGGATCTCGACATTAGCTTCGGTAGCGTGCACACATTATCCGGCAGGAGTTAAGCTACTGTGAGATCTGCAGCCAGTGGATACTCCGGGCGTTGAATGGCGAACAAAAAGCAAACCGGATGGCTGTTTGCCTGAAGCACCTGATGCGTTTCAATGTTGAAGGCAACACGTTTCTTGAGCGCAATATTGCAAGCGACGAAAGCTGGTGCCACCACTGGTAACCGGAGTCGAAAGCGTCGACGATGCAGTGGTGTTGTCCATCGTACCCTCGCCCCACAAAGTTTAAGAGCCAGCCATCTGCTGGAAAGGTGACGCTCACCCTGTTCTTGGATACCGGGGCTTATTGCTTACTTACGGTACTGCGAAAGGCTGGAGAAATTACGACGTGCAATTAAGGCAAAACGTCCGAGAAGATTGCGACATGGGGTGCTGCTGCTTCGTGATAACGCACGTCTCCATACCGCAAATGTCGTAGCTCAGAAGGTACGCCAACTTAAGTGGGAACACCCGCTTACAGTCCTGATATCTCCCCATGCGATTATTAATCACGCATTCGGACACTTAAAAAGGCGTTGAAGGGTCGACGTTTCCTCTCAGATGTGGATGTGTAGCAGGTAGTTACGGACTTCTTTACCCAGCAGAACACGGTAATTTAACAAACGGGTATCTTCAACATGGTGCGTCGGTGGAATGATTGCCTCCATGCTCACGGCGAATATGTCTGATTGGCATACCGGTTCTGACTATACGGGCATCGAGCGGACACTTTTTGATCGCCCCTTATAGTATTGTAAAAGTGCATAAATTATTTTCATTACTAACGCACCCGGTTTTACAATATTAATTTTTCAATATTTAGATATTTTTAAAAATAACTATTAAATGTTTCTAGTTACACGTCAGTTACTTTTTAAAAAATTATTAGTTGCACTAATTAATGTTCAATTAAAGTAAGCTTCCGGTTTGCAGCATTCAAGAATACTCTAAATATGCTTATAACTTGCTAATTAGCGACCGGGGTATTACATAACTAATTAGGTAATTACGAAACAAGTTTTAATGGAACATTTTATAGAGAGCGTTAATTACGTCTAAATTTACAAGAGAACTGCGCAGTCAGAAAAAACTCGTTAGAAAACTTGAAAGGCAAATGGTAGACTTCATTATAAAATCAATATGAATTGCTTTTGTAACACCCCGCCGCCAATTTTTTCCTGATAATTAAATTATTCTGTCAGGATATTTTACGCCGCCCAGCCCGCGCCGACGTTTATTCGAAATTCACTTATGAGCGCTGCAAGTTTTTATTTTCGCCACGAGCAATTATTGTCCGCTTCGCGTCTTATGAGTTTGCTCGTTTAATGGGGCTGTGCTCAATAGACTATGTTAAAAGTAATAATTCTTTTCTTCCCTTGGCTCCGTCCATGTCTTAATCGATTCTTTTCACGTCATTTGTATGCTTATAGCAGAAAACTATTGGAGTAGAAGGAAGTGGTCCGAATAGGGCAGAGAATCAAATGTCTGTGCTCGCTATTGAAATTCAATGCTATATAGATTTACAAATTAAATCAAATTTTAGAAGTTTGCGTTTGTAGTAAAATACAAACAGATGAATTTACTGACTCGATTCTATTACATATTGTTTCGCTTTTTTTATATTGTTCTATTCTAAATGAAAATTATTTAATCGAACTTTTAATATGATTCTGTCTAAAGCTATTTAAAATTTTCAAAATTTATTAGTCGATTTACAAATAATTAGAAATATAGTATACAGAAACACTTATTTTAAGGTAATTTGCATTTCCCTTCTGCTATTATCGACAGTTAAATTGAACGTTTATTATTTTTAATATTTTTCCTTTAATTAATAAAAACTGTGCATTTTAATTTAATAGCTTTAATTATATATTAATATTATAAATCCGTAAATCGTAATGATTGGTACTAATTAACTATACTAGCAGTGATTTTAGGTAAAATAAAAACATCTTACTATCAACACTTAAATACCTGAAATTTTAGATAAAAAATGTTTGTTTAACTGTTACATTTCTACAAATTTATTCTAAAACAAGAGAAAAATGTACAATTTATCGTCGAATATAATCTAAAATTTTATAATTTTGTCTTTTAGTAATTTTAGGTAGTGTCTGATCGTATATAAAGTTAGATGTAATCCAGTTATTGTCATATCATACACATACTGCACAACGCTTTCGGTAGTGAGCAATTATAATCGACTGTTTTGATTATTTCTTACTGATATTGTCATGGATAAAGATCATCCTATACACATCTATATTTTGGATTAAGTTAGCCTCTTTATACACAAGTGTAAAAGAATCAACGTTGGCTATTATTTATATCAGTCTTAAGAAAGCATGGATGTCTATGCGAAGTGATCACTCAGACAACGATGTTAGGTCATTTTCAATTATTTTGTTATTCTTGTTTCTTTACGTGTAGCCAGTTACAAAATTAAGAGGTCATGCTTATCGTAATGCTATTAGGTAGCTAACAATCTATTTTCAAGGAAGTGCCTAACCTTGTAAGCAATCAGATCAATCTCGATTGTAAGCATAATGCACCTTTTACTAACTATTTTAAGTAGGAGCAGTTTTACATTTGTATGAGTATGAAATAGTTCCAAAATTTATTTCCAAAGAAGTGTAGATTTCTGATGGTATACTTTTCCCTTAATTTCTGGAAAACAATTTTTTGGATTTTAATTCTTTGGATTTTAAGAGCTACCGATTGATACCCTCCCACATCTTTACAATAAATGAAAATTCCATCAGATCAAAAAAAGAAAACTGCAATATTGACGGTGGACAATGTATTGGAGCTTAGAAGCACAGGCTCAAGTAAGAAATTTAAATACATTTTATATGTAAACAATAACAACTAATAAATTTTACAAAATTTATCAAATATATCAACAGACGAACAAACAAACAACGAAATAATTAAATAAATAATATGTTAAGTTTGCCAGTTAGATTGAATAGTCTCATTTTTGAACTTTAATTATTTTATTCATGTTGTAACATCACCATCTTATAAAACAAAGTTTAATAATTTTATATTGCTTGTTAAAAGTGAAATATAATTGTTTATAACAGTTATCGTTAATGCTATCACTTGAGAACATCTTGCTCTTTGGTGTAAGACGAGTTGTGTAACATTATTGAAACTAATATTTGAACCTTGGCATTTAAGTTTAAACATGTTCATGGAATATGGTTTAAGAGGTTCTAGTAATTTGGTGCTGGAGTAGTTGTTCAATTGCTTTAAATACAAATTCAGGCTTATATTCTTCATTTCCATGATTTTATTGGTTTATACTTACTATTTTAAGCATTGTGGCTGTTGCTATAATACTTTATTATGTAATATTAGAAATGTTTAAATTATTATTACTTGCAAATTCGTCAAATATTCAATGTACAAACTAGTAATAAATTTAGGCTTGCAACAAGGTGGGACGTACGTAGTAATGCATGACATTTATGTTTTATATTACTAATTGCTTATTTTTTGGGCAACATGCCACATACGTCAATGTTAGTATAAAGTTGTTACATTAGACATTACATCTTCTAAGGTGGTTAAAATTGAATTCTCATTTTTTATTAATTTTCTTGTCAATTTAGAAGATATCAACTAATCAATTACAAATTAAAATGACAATATATTTTGCATTATAATTTCAGTAAGTAGAAAACTTTTTTATGGCAGCTCATATGTATATTACATTTCTGATTAAGCTATACACCGGTATCGATGTATATAGAAAGGCTAATAGGCGGTTTCCTATACCCGGGCATGTGACTTATCGGGATTGTAAGTTAAGGGTTGATCTCTACTAATTAGGACACGCTGAACACAATGGCACCAAGCTTTTTGACCTAAGAGGTCGGGAACTGGTCAAAAAGTGACCTTGTTTATGCATCATTTTCATAATTACATGTTGGGGCTCATTAGCGCGTGGCGAGCAAAAATTGCACATTTATACGCATCAATGCACATTGTAATTATGTAAAATTGCGTTAAAACAAGCTTTACGACGTTTTACAGCATATCTCTATGTAAATGTCACGAGGTCACTTTTTGGCCAGTTCCCGATCTCGTAGGTTAAAATGCTTGGTGCCAGTGTGTTCAGCGTGTTCACACTGCGGTAATTACCCAGATGGATATAGGTAAACAAACCTAGCTCTCCAACCTCTAGCTAAACAAAGAAAAATATTATAAAAATCCCACCTATATTCCTGCATTATGCTGCATCACTAACGTACCTAGAAATAATAAATAATCGTAAACAGCAAGTCAAGGGTAAATCCAAGATCGCTCAAAAAGGAAATAGAATACAAATCAACTTATATATTATTGAAATTATAGAAAAGTGACAATATTTAATAATGAAAATAAATTGAATTACCATAAATTTAAGGATGCAGAAATAAATAGTTTATCAGTTATCATTAGAAATATTCCGATTTTTACCACGGACGAAAAATTGCAAGAATATTAGAGTTAAGAATATTAAAATACCCTGTGTTAAAGGTACAGATACTTCAAAACAAAGATAAAGAAAGCTCTGTGTACTGTAGATCTTTAAAATATTGATGTTGCTAAAGGTATTCTTAAATTAACAAAAATCTATATGATATAATAGAAATAGAACCTAGAAAAAAGCTGAAGATATTTTGCATTGTAAATGGTGCTAGCGATACGGTTACACTCGGAACTACTGCTAATTGGAACCTAGATGTATAAAGTGCACAGAAAGCCATAAGAATACTGACTGTCTAAAAAGGCCCAAAGTACCTCCACAGTGTGTCAACTGTAGAGAATTATACCCTGCCAACTATGAAGATTGCACCTATATAGAAGAATTAGTCCTCAAACAAAGGAAAATAAACAAATTAGACTTCAACCATGGACAACAGCGACCACTGCAGAAACTATCATAAAAAATAATTGATAGAACCAGCAGTTACAACAATATTATGACAGATAATTTCCGAGACTTCCAGTAAATCATAACAGAGACAACTCAGCAAACTACTAAAAAATTACAGATTTTATAACATGCACTTGCAACAAAGATATAAAATTAATCATTCCACAATCAGATAAAGTAGTGCTATTTCTTACAACAATTCCATTATTGTTATCTAATCATGAATCCAAATAAATAGCACATAATCAATATATGAGAATCCAAAATTGAAATGCTGACTACAATTTATGACAAGACATAATATGGATATCGCAGGCATGTCTGAGACACACTTAATTGAAGCAAAACTATTTAAAGCTCCTGGATACATAGTTTACAGAAAGGATAGAGCAGCCCAAATAGCGTCAGAGGAAGTAGCGATATTAATTAAACTCCGATTAGCACACCGCGCACTACCCGACTTCAACCTAGAAAATCTGGAATCTGTGGCAGTAAAACTGACACCAAAGTTACCCTTCATGCGATATACAACCAACTAAATAAGACGATTTTGGAAGAGGATATTACCAAAATATTTCACAGTAACGAATTAACCTTGCTGGAAGGAAATATGAACTGCAAGTTCACTGATTGGGGTTGCAAAGCTAGCAACCCGAATAGTCCCAGACTAAATAACTTTATCACAAATCATGATATACAAATTTCAGCCTTCAAGGATCAGACATATTATCCATATAAACCTGACCATAAGTCAGATATACTAGATATCATCTTACACAAACATTTAAGCAAATCTATCTATCAAACAGTTCTAATGGAGCTTGACTCAGTGATAATTTTATTTTACAGCAAACTGTGGAAAGTTTTAGTAATTCCGAAATTAATTAAAGGAAAAATAGAATGGGATATCTATCATACTGAGCTAGACAATAATATGAAAAATCCAGGACCACTTTCAACAACTGAAAATTTAGATAATGCAGTGCAATAATTTAAAGAAGCAGTAAAAGCTAGTATTTTCCAGCAGTCACACCTTAGGGACACAAAAGTGTAATAAATCACAAACACCAATAGAAATACTAAACTTAATTAAACTAAAAAATCGAACTAGACGTGAATGACAAATAACACGTCTTCTTCACTTAAAAATCTTACTAAATCAACTGACGCATAGGATTAGAGAAAAATTAAATAACTACAAATTTATCCAATACAACAAATATATTAAAGAACTGAAACAGCGAAACGTCGCAATGTAGTAAGCTGCTAAGAGACTAACTAGACAACGGAACATTATACATCTCTTGACAAATGGTAACAACATCACATTTGTAACTGATAAATAAGAAGCCAATGCGTTAGCTTTACGTCTAGAATTAGTTTTTACCGTTAATGATACGACATGCACTGAAAACCATTTGCAAGAGATGAGAGAAGTTAGTAATAATTTTGCAGCTCAAGAACTGATCTAAATTGTACCAGCTTCACCCACAGACCGGGTCCAGATTTGAAAACAAATATAATATTGAAACACCTAACCAAAAGAATAGGCCACTGTCAAAAAAAAAAATTTAAACGTGCACGTATTTTCATTTCATAAAAGCGGAAAAGTAGAAATAAAGCAGAAAGCTATCGTTTCATAAGTTTACAATCAATAATCTCTAAATTATTAAAAAATAAATAATGTACATACAACTTCAAACATTACTGAGTGAACGAAACGTTATACCTAAAATACCAATTTGGCGTCAAGAAAGAACATTCGACAACACACCAAATAGTAAGAATAATAAAAACTATCAAAAATGGTTTGGAGAACAAAGAATATGCAGCGGTGACCTTTATAAATTCATAAAATGCTTTTGATAAAATTTGGATCGCTGGACTAAGATACAAAATCATTAAATTTGGATTTCCAGACTACATTGTTAACATCGTCATCTCATTTATTAGCGACAAAAATTTGCAGTACAAGTAATTGCAACATTATCCAACACAAAGAACATCAAAGCAGAAGTCCCACAGGGAAGCATATTAGGACCAACATTATTCAACTTGTACGTTTATGACCTACAAACCACATGTAGCATAACCCTGGCAATGTGTAATAACCCAAGACGAAAATTTGATAATTCCTAACAAATACTTGTAAAAATTACTAAACGTGATGTGTCAATGCTACAATAAACAGCAAGTAAAAAAAACACAAAAATGACAAGTAAAAGTATTTAGTTTAAAGTAAATTAAAAATCTGCCAAATGTTGCTTAAAACAAACCGTAATGTAGTAGAACGCCAGGGACTCGGTAATTAAATATCTAGAGGTGTATCTAGACAACCGCCGCGGATGGGGTTTTCAAATAAACAAAGAACTAAATGAATGTTACGCCAAACAAGTAATCTTGTATCCACTAACAAACATGAAATCGCACCTTAAAACAGAGCGCTCAGTGCTAATTTATAAGTCAATTCTAAGGCTCATTTTAACTTACACGTGTCCAGTATGAAGTAATGCATCAAAAACACGCCTGAAAAAATCCAAGTCGTTCAAAGTAAAATCATGCGTATTGCAGTGAACGCCGCGTAATTTGTACGTAACGAACAACTTCATAGAAAACTGAAATGACCAACTATAGCAGAATTTATAAAAAAAGAGTATACTAAGTTCATTAAAAATATCAAATGCAGTGTACTACAACCTTGGACAAAACAACATACATGATAGATTAAGAATAAAACTACCGCAAGACCTGATCGATATAAACTACCTTTTTTGCGTATTAAAAGTGCATAATTTATGAGGAGATATACTATCCTGAACATAATATTAAAAGATTTTGATTACAAGCATCTAACGCAATAATTTATTGCGTAAATAAATGCTCAGCTGGTTTTATTAATAAAAATAATATTAAATAGAAAAATTTAGAAACACCTAAAATGTTCTTTTATTATATTTTCTGGAAAATTAAAAATAAAAAAGTAGGTACTTCTTTTTCTTTTGAGTAGGCTATTAGCCTGTTTCTAACCGTGGATAAAGGTAGATACTTGGTTCATATATTCTTCTGATCATGTGATTAACAAGTTTGATATCTAAAATAATTAAAAAATAAATGTATTTTGTTATTTCTTATTCTAGCCATCGAACAAATAATGTATGTCATACATCTATTTGTTAGATTATCCTTAGAGTTTAAATTATTGGGATTATTAATGTTAATAACAGTGAGCTCTACTTCGTTGGTTACAATTATATAATGTTTTTATTGGTGTGTTTTAAGAAATGTTTTTATTTATTGGTTATTACGTGCTACAGTAGCCTGATCTGCATAGTTAAACAAATTCCTTTTTTATTTTTATCCATCCTGACATGCTTATCATAATATTTATGATCATGTTCTTAGGTAGTTTCATTCACAACGTGAACCTTACTCTTTCTGTGTATTTTTACTAAATTAATCAGCTCTAATATGTTTATTTTTGCAAAATTTATTTTGGTTACGCTTCCTTTTGTAAATGCTTTATTAGAATGTTTTTCCTTTAGAACACGGTAGTACAGTGCATTGTTTAAAATAATAAGCAATAACTTTTCTAATTGTGTCTTTAATCAGTGTACAAAAAAGTGATAATCTAATTTAATTAAAAAGACACAAAACTGCATTATTATTAAACCTTTTTCACTATCACTATTAGTCATAATAAACTGTTTTTCTTCATACTTCTTAATACCGATTGATCACAAAATATGTCGGGTATTTTCGCAGCTCTTTAAAAATATCCGGCTTCTATCTAGACAAACTACTTTTCGTGAATGGGATGATTACTTGTATTTTATGTTTTCTTTAAAAAGTTAGTTTGTACGAAGTCAGTATTTACTTTTTCCACTAAACATCTTTTATATTTGAAACCCAACTCTGATAACAGAGGTAAATAATTTACATCAAAAATGTATTTTCCCTGCAAGAGCTTCCAAATTTACCATACATCTTTCTGCAACAAAACCAATTATTTATCGCGCAGCTATAAGTGATAATAAAGCAAACTGTTTTTTATCGCTCTAAAATACTGCAGCAAATATACCTAGAACCATTCACAATTTAGCGATTAACGTCTTGTACTTAAACAAACGTCTAAAAACATACTTTAAATTCAACTTTTACGTAATAAACATAATCTCTATTTTTCATTTTGATACAATGGATTTGTGTAAAGCAAAATAGTTTTAGTTATCATTCTGGGTATATCTTCCTTTTGATGCAATAATAAAGAAGCTGAAAAAGGTAGAAAAACGTAGCATTGTTAGTAACTGTGACAACTAGCAAAGTATTTGTAAATAACTCGCTAGCTTTGCGCTACAACTTTGCACCGTATTAGTCGTCTTTGTTATCACCACGCTTTTAGGATAAGTAGCATGAATGTGATTTTTATTTGCTAAATGTTTCTGTTTACACGTTCAACACAGCAATGAAAAAATCGTTACAAAAGTTGGTTTTTCGTAACTTGGACTTTAGAATTTTTTTTAACTAAACCATTTATTTTGAGTTAAGTGGTTTTGCTTTCTGTAATTATTAATAACTTCAACAATTATGTTATTTCTACCTATAAAATACAGTTTCAATAAATGTTCGATATGTTTTTTGCTATTAATATTATTTTCGTCTTTTAGTTTCTCACCTTTTGGTGTAAATCTTACCCAACACCTGAAATTGATTTATATAAGTCTGTTACATACTTTTTGTCTTTACATGTTTAACTCAAATTTTGGCTATTTTTTTCTATTATATTATCTGAAATAATTTCTGTTTTATTTAAACATTGAATATATGTACTTCCTTGATTGTTACATAAAGGGTGGTCCAACCATAATGCACGATGTTAATTGTAAGTCACACCTTAACGTCAAGTTTTTGACCAACTTAATTTGACATTTCTTTGTTTCAGTGTTTGACAAATTCAAACATGGATAGGTACACAATTGAGCAGCGCGTTAAGATTGTTGAAGCCTTTTACGAAAATGGGCGTTCAAATCAAAATGCATTTCGTGCACTTCGTGATTTTTTTGGTCAGTATAATCGACCAAATATGTCCACAATCGGGAGAATTGTGCACAAATTTCAGCAAACCGGGTCTGTAGGAAATGCGAAAATACCTGTGCATGCTCATCCAGTTCGTTCTGCGGAAAACATTGCTGTTGTTCGCGCTAGTGTGGCAGAAGAGCCGTCAACCTCGACTTGTCATCGTGCCCAACAATTGAACATCTCACGAACATCACTGATGCGAATTTTGAATAAAGATTTGAATTTACACGGTTCAATTGACTCAAGAGCTGAAGCCTACTGACCATTTCAAGCGTCGTCAATACGCCGAATAGTTGGTCGAACAGACAGAAGTGAATGGTGACTTTACAAAGAAAATCATCTTCAGCGACGAGGCACACTTTCACCTCAGTGGATTCGTTAACAAGCAGAATTGCTGCATTTGGCCAAATCCACGAGTGATTGTTGAAAAGCCGATGCATCCACACAGAGTGACTGTGTGCTGCGGTTTATGGGCTGGCGGCGTCATCAGGCCGTACTTCTTCGAAAATGAGGTCGGCCAAGCAGTTACCGTGAATGGTGTTCGCTATCGCGAGATGATAACGGACTTCTTGTGGCCAGAAATAGAGGATATGGACCTGGACAATATGTGGTTCCAACAATATGGTGCCACTTGCCACACAGCCAACGAAACAATGGTTCTTTTGCGCGAGAAATTCAATGGCCGTGTTATCTCACGTCGTGACGATGTTAATTGGCCGCCACGATCATGTGATTTGACACCGTTAGACTTTTTGTTTGGGGATATTTAAAAGAAAAAGTGTACGTCACTAAGCCAAGAACAATTCAAGAGCTAAAGGATGGGATAATTCGGCACATGAACGACATTGAACCTTATTATGTCTGAGAGTCATTGAAAATATGGATCATCGGATAGAGGTATGCCACCGAAGCCGTGGCGAGCATTTGGCTGATATTTTGTTTCACACATAATTGCCATAGATCCTTCTATCATAATAAAAAATATTAAGATAATTCTCTGAAAACTTTTTGTTTTATTTACAATTAACATCGTGCGTTTTGGTTGGACCACCCTATATATACTTATTTATATTTAATTTCGAGTTATCTTCAAATATTACACAAATTATATATAAATGTTATTTGTGGGAAAACAATTAATTTTTCACTTTCAGTATTTTCAGCATTTTCCTTTAATTTGCAATTATTAATGAGTATTTTAATTTGATATGTGTACTGTGTTCTATCCTAAAGCTTACTCACTCTTAATCAATTTGTATCCAAACTAAGTAATAACGCATATTGTTATTACTTAACGTTATTTTATTCTTATTTCATAATCTACTAAATATTGTTACAAGTTGCTCTTGGCTACCAAATTTATTTAATAATCTTAACATCAAGAAATATTTTGCAACGAACTTTAAGAGGACTTATCTCTTTTCTAAGAGATGTAATGACATAATGACCACCAATTGTGTCCAAACAAAGTGGGACATTACGCATCATATTACCGGTACGTCTACTGTCAGTAACTCAATTTCTACAGTGCTGTTTGCTTTCATCATATTTATGATTTCTGATTTATTGTGGTAAACATAAAACGATATTATGCATATTATATCCTTTTAAAATGGATTTCGGTCACTTCCAACACATGCTGTAATGTCATCGTATTTCTTACAAAATAGGATAGCATGTTTCAATTTCTTTGAGTAGAATACCTTGTAATATATAATAAATTCTCGGCGTATATGGACCAACTGACGATAGCACTCAAAATAAAAAAAAGGACTTTATGGAAACGCTAGGGGAGGAAATCCAGAAAATAAGAGACTCCCAAGAAATTATAGTAGCAGGTGACCTTAATGGTAGAACAGGCAAGGAAGCTAACAACAAGACAATAGGACAATTCGGAGAGGAAGTTACAAATGGTAATGGAGAGAGAATTATAGAATTATGTGAAATAAATAACCTCCGAATAACGAATGGGTTTCAACGGCACAAAATGATCCACAAATATACTTGGGTACGGATGACAAGAAATCTGAAATCAATTATCGATTACATCATAATAAGAATCAACACCAAAATAAAAATAAAAGATGTAAGAGTTAAAGAGGGCGGAATGTGGCACAGACCACAAATTATTAATCGCAAAGATGGAATTCCCTTGGTATATGAAAACAACAATATCCTACAAACATACACATGAAAAAAATAGAGGATCAGCACTACCAAGTCGACCAGCTACAAGACGAAAAAATAAGAGAACTCTACCAAAGAAAATTGGATCAGAAACTAAATGAATTCACATTTGATAATATAACAGACATGTACGAACATATAAAAACTAGTATAAAAGAAACAGCTCAGGAGGTCCTGGGAGTCAGAATAAAAAAGAACAATAATCACAAGATAATACTTGGTGAAAATACGCTAAAAAGTATCCAGGAAAAGAAAGAACAATATAATAGGTGGCTAAGCACCAAAACGCAAGAAGATCAACAAAAGTACAAAGAGAAGAACAAAGAGGTAAAACGATTAGTAACAAGAAAAAGAATGATCAGTGGAAAACCATGTGCACAAACATTGACCAATACATAGGGGAACAAAGAGTTCAGAAGCATGGCGAATACTAAAAACGTTAAGAACAAATTCAAAAGAAAAGGCATACATACCGTTCATACAACAAGAAAAATGGGAGCAATACTACCAGGACCTACTAACAGAAAATAGAAGAGTTTAAAGGACAAACGATAGAAAATAAACAAAATGACCAAATAGAACACGAAGAAGTAGAAATAACAATTGGAGAAGTCAAAAGGCCACACAATCATTAAAAATAGAAAATCAGGAGGACCGAGGAATAGTACCCGAAATGGTAAAGTATGAAACCCCGAAATTACTACGCATGATGCAACATATGTTTCGTAAAGCACTAAATGGGATGTACTACCGAATGAATGGACAAAAGCGTATATAACGTCGATATTTAAAAAGGTAATCGCAGAATATGTGACAACTATAGAGGCATTAGTGTGATCTCTCTAATGGGAAGAATTTATGCAAAAATAGTAAAAACAAAATAGAAGACAATATTCATGGAAAAATAGGAGAAGACCAAACAGGATTCACAGCCGGAAAATCCCGTATAGACAACATATATACTATCCAACAACTTATAGCGAAGAAAAGAGCGAAAAACAGGGACATTCACTTGGCCTTCATAGACCTCAGAAAAGCGTACGACTCGGTTCCCAGAAAAAACTGTGGGAAGCGATGAGTAATATAGGGATCAACAAAAGTCTAATCAGGACAATACAGCAACTTTATGGAAACAACCAAGTGGTAGTGAAAGTGGGGCAGACGATCAGTAATTACTTTAAGACAACAAAAGGGCTCCTACAAGGATGCTGCACATCTCAACCCTATTCAAGATATTCTTAGAAGATACCTTAAAAATTGGAAAAGGAAATGTGAGGGAATGGGGATACCAGTGCGCAATGAACATCTTTATACACTAAGCTACGCAGATGATCAAGTGATAATAGCCCAAGATGAAGAGGACCTGAGTTATATGCTACGAAAACTAAAGACAGTACACTAAGGCCGGTATGGAAATAAACTTCGACAAGACAGAATATTTAGCGATTACAGAAGAAGAGGTAAAAACTTAGAAATAGACGACAATGTAGAAATAAGAGGGAAAAATAAGTTCAAATACCTCGGCTTTACTATATCAAAAATACATCTACAGAAGAAGAAATAAAGAACAGGTTAGGACAAACTAGAATAAGTATCAGACAACTACATCCCATTCTATGGAACACACACATTACAAAAATACAAAACACCGAATATATAACACAATTATCAAGTATTATGACATATGGGGCAGAAAACTGGATAATTAATAAGAAAAATAGAGGAAAAATAAAAGCCACAGAAATGGAATTTTGGAGAAGGTGCTGCCAGGTGACACGACTGGACAGAATTAGAAATACAGAAATAGAGAGGAGAATGAATGTAGGAAAAGACACACTGACTTACATCGAGGAAAAGAAATTAATATGGTACGGCCATGTTAGAAGGACGGACAATAATCGATAGATAAAGAAAATAACAGAGTGGAGTCCTCCAGGAAAACGAAAGAGAGGAAGATCCCGAAGATCTTTCAGAGATGAGGTGGACGAAGACATGGAAAGAAGAGGGCTAGCAGACGGAGATTGGGAAGACAAGAAGGAGTGGAAGAAACGGTTGAGTGAAGGAAGACAGCGTCAGCTGTGAAGATCCTTTTTATATATATATATATATATATATATATATATATATATATATATATATATATATATATATATGTATATACGTAGCTCTGATTGATACAAAATCTACTCATATATGAATTCTACATTTATTATATGTTGCTGCAACTTCATCATTATATATTTTTTGTTTTTGTATTTTATTTCTTTTTAAATTAAAAATTTGTTCATAAACTCTGACGATCTCTTCGTGGTTCGGATAGTTCTGATATCAATAATAAGCAATAAAAACTTCAGCTTGTGTAAATTTCAGCCTTCTCGCTTAGTTGAAAAATTAAACAACTAAATGATTGGCAATATGTTTAAACTTAAATACAAAACACATTCCAAATTAATTAGAAACTTATTAAAATTTTTGTAGAATAAAAACATATTTTTATTTCTTACCAAAATTATTAGTACTTCGCACCACTTAAAGTAATTGCCTTTCAATTGCCACTTACTGTGTTATTGTTTGATTCAAAAACCAAATTATCTTCAATTAAACGAATAACATTTCACTCTTTATTAGATTTTTCATGTAGGTACATACAGTCCACAAATGTACATGAGATTATAAATAAACCTGCAAAGCTTGCACGCATAGCGAAGTGGCGAAGCAGTCTCCCAAATTTGAGAACCTTTAGTTTGTAAGTTTAAAAGCAAATTCATGGGTTGACCAATCAGTTTCAAAATCACTAACAAACAAGCCTTTTTGGCCACCTGTCGATTGGTGAAAACAGAATTTGGAAACTCTCAGCCGTTCTCGAGTTTTTGCTCGGACGGACGGACGGACGGATGGACAGACAGACAGACAGACAGCATAAAGTTAGTAAGTGACTCAGCTTCGCTTCGCCACTTAATAATCAAATACTAATTTTCGTATTAGGGAAAAGCAATAGCTAACTCAAAACTAACCTATGAACAATTATTATATATAAAAAAATTAAAATAATAGCATACTTCACAGATATTTTTAAGCTGAAAAAATATAGTAACACTCTAAGCATGCAATCAGTATAAGACTGATAAAGCTCCAAAATTAAATTTTAAGGCACACTACATGCAGGAAGGCAGCATTCCGGTACCAATACAGAGAAAATACATGCTACTAGACAGCACTTTCTACACGGAAATTACCCGTGACTTCATCTGAAAATTAGTTGTGTATACTATTTTAATGTAGCAAAACTAAAAAAAAAAAAACATAAGGACCATTAATATACGCCTAAAAGGAGGGAACTCCGATAGATAAATGGATTTAACTTTACAAACGATTATTTGATGAAAAAGCTAGTGTGTAATGATAAAAAGCTATTTCCCAGTCAAATAAAACAATTAAAATTTTAGCAATCTATGCTTCATTAAATAGAAACATTTGCATTTTGCGTTTCAATGTATAGCATATATCTTTAATAATATTACCAGCATTGACTACCCCAAACAAAAAATGGTTTCTCATATTCAACAGCACAAGGCCGTTCATTATCAGATATATTACAACTTTTATTGATGAATAGATGATTAGAAGAAAAATAATTAATTTTTACTTCAAATTTGTGATTTCATCAAATTATATTTTTTGTCCAAGTTAAAAGGCATGAAATTTAGATTTTTCAAATCGAGTTATTATTTCATATATATTTCTACAGTATATAAATCTATCAGAAGATTAAGAAATGCAAAAAAGATGTAACTAATTTATAAATTCTTCAGAAGTAACAGCAAAGTGTCATATTTTATACATATAGTATACAACTTTTTATAAACGTTTTTAATTTTAAATTGACTATAATAAATAATATTTCATCAAGAAAACTTTCGTTTTTAGTAGTTTAATAGTAAGGAATTAATTTTTCGTGTATTATTGATAATACCGAGTGAAATTTGAACACAACTATAATGTTACATAAAAGTCATGTGCAAAAACACAATTTTAGATTGCCAACATCTAGACACCCAAATGCACTCTCTTGGAGGATACATGTTAGATAACAGACGAGGCTCTGGCGATCAGCATGCGTATACCTGATACCAGTTGTCCCAAGGTACGTGGCTTCTTTCAAAGGTTGGCTAATCAAGCAGGTAAACAGATTCAGAGAACAGACAATCGCCTCGAAATGGACGGAAAACTGGAAACGGACTCGGCGAATCACGGGTTTAATTGGAACATGGAATGTAAACGGTATAAACGGTAAGAAGTAGAAATAATGGAGAAATGGCCAAATATAATATGGAGATGCTAGGTATAAGTGAAATAAAGAAGAAACGAAGACAACTATTAGATCAAGGTTCCAGTTATATACTCAGGATCAGGGAGGACGACGTGAAGACGTAGATAATCCTACCTAACAGATGGCCCAACAAGTAAAAGCAATGGGAGGTAAACAGTGGTATGGGTAGTGAGGATGTCTAAAAGAGACTGAAGAATTTAGGAGCAAAGCCAGAGGACAAGAAGCAGAGAGGCCACGAGAAACATGGGAACAGAGCTTAGAAAAGATGATAGAACAGAGTTAAAACACCTAAAGTAAAAGAATGGAGCACAGGACAGCTTCCGGAAGTGGTTAGAGGACCCGACCGTTTGGGCATAATGTGAAAGCAAGAAATGTTTGCAACACATATTTTAGTATTAGCTCTTGGTGCATTATAAGAAAAATATGTTCTTTTGGAGGAACTGCTAATATAAACCAAAATTACAGGCACATTACAAATTTAAATGTGCGCTTACGTTACTGTCATTGGTACCCAAAGTTCCTGTGGCTTTCTTTCAAAGGTTTGAAGTTCGAAGATGGCATGCTGTTAAGGCTCTTTCAGCATGACATAAGCTTGTACGTGTTCCATGTGTTCAATTATTACTTAATATGTGAAGGATGGCGTTTATCTGTTCTGCGCAGTTCGTCAACCCTGCAATGGCTTCCAAGAAGTTTATGGTGGCCGCTAACATAATTTGAGTGGCCGCTAACATAATTTGAGTGGCCGCTAAAACCGCGTTCTGAAGCCATTCAGCGACAATGGTCTAGCCTTGGCGTTCAGGCTTCGACTAGTATCGAGAAGGTGGCTGAACTTGTTGTGGTGGACACGAAGGGGTTGGAGTATCCACGTGAATCACTGCAACGTAGCTGTGATCTGTGAAAATTTCCAGAAGCTGGGCGAAGGCGCTGGCAGTTGGCAGAAGTGGCAGCTCATTTCGGGGTTTCTTACACATACTTCCTACATACAGCTCTGACTTTGTATAGTGTAAAAAGCAGTCACCCCATTTCTTCCAAAGAAACCACGCTTTCTATGACTATCCATGATTATCTGCTTCTATGGTTTTTCGTTTTATTCTCAACTGTATTCATGGTACTGCACAAACTACTTAATCTAAGACACAATCAAACTTTCAAGTTGGAATCCCATTCATTTTGAAATGTCCTAAACAGTTGTTTTTTCCAAACACTCAAATAAATGTGTCGTTTAGACAAAAAATTTTGGGTGTTTGTTTTAGCTTTTTAAACACTACGTTTTGTAGGCCGTTTTTCTTTATAACTAAAATAGATTTCATTTTATTTTATACAAAACACTCGCACCTTAATTCGTACTGTGTTTTGTCGAGTGTGTTTTCTTTATAAGACTAAGCTAGTAGTATCTACATATATATGTAAGATAAGGTATAGTATTTTCACTAACATACTTTAATATAATATTATTTTAGCACAACTGGCTATAACTGTTCAAAAAAGAGACTATTTCAAAAAAGAAAATAAATTCACTACATTTTTATTACATTTAATCACAATTTTTAAATTTTATAACTAATAAAATAAATAACAGCAAAAGACTTATACAGATCTATATTTTCTATACATTTGTTAGTATTATATGCACAAATACATGCAGCACAGTAGCTACATTTCGTATAATTATCTAAAAAGATATGCATTATGAACGTATGTGACCTGTATTTGAACAAAAACTTCAGAGACATATTTTGACCATTGAATAAGGTATATTGTGGTAGATTAAATAAATTAAAGTTGTTAAAAAAAGTTCTGCAAATATATAGATTTAAAATTCACCAGTCTACTTATAATTTGGTTGAACGGATCTCAAACCAGCAAACTGTTAGAGTTTCTAAAAATAAAATTGTAGGACTCTTACGCCTAACTTTACCACAAAGTAGAAAAACCAAAAATAGAATTATCCAGTATGCTAAAGGCAGAGTTAGAACTGGTACGGAATTTTGCAGATGACTGTTTTCAAGATTTACATTTAAAATGTTAAAAAAGCAGAAAGCGTTATAAATACAAAGCATTTCAACTGGTTATAATTCATAAATGCTACGGAGTATGAAGGTATTAAAATATTACTAAACTCCGCCTATGCCGGTCCAAGTCTGGATCAGAAAGTGCGGAGAGAGGAGCATCAACCTCGTTAAAAACTTGAGCTCAACTATCTCCGGCTGATAATACCCAGTAAGGGCCCCTTCCTAGGGTTACAAGAAGAAAACCGGTCAACAGACTCATACATTATATGAAGAACCATCAACGAGAAAACTGGTCTTGTGAATCCAGTAAATAACCAATCTAAGGAAAGAAAACCCTAGAAAGTTTAAGCGCAAAGAAAGATGAAGGTTTTAAAGAGCTCCACACATATAATATTGACATTGCAATATTCACATTGTCAGTGAAACGAAAAAGAAAGGCCAAGAAAACCAATACACGAATGAGTACATAAACATTTGGAGTGGAGTAGAGAAAGCAAAGAGAGCAAACGCGGGGGTGATTGTGGCAATAAGAAAAAATGGTGAAATTATCTAGTAAACTTGTTTGACAATTGACTTGAAAATAAAAGGAAGAGATATAATACTTATCGGAATATACGCGCCTACTAATGACTCAGGTATAAACACAAAGGACAAATTATTTGACAAACTCTCAGGTAAATTAAGTAAAAAAAAGGCCAAACAAGAATTTATCATGTTAGAAAATTTAAACGAAGGTGTGGGTGAAGCTCTTGATAATAAAATAAATGAACGACATGGTCAACGAAAACGGAACAAAGTGATTGGAACTCTGTGAACAACACGTTAAAAATTCTTAATAAATCTTTTCAAAACTAATAGATCCATATATATATATATATATATATATATATATATATATATATATAAACAAAAAACTTGGGATCTACATTGGACTATATTGTAATAAAGAAAAACTTCTATATAAGAGCATTCCACGTAAAAGTGAGAATAAGAGCGGATTGTGGGTTAGACTATCTACTAGTGAAGTCACATATAAAAATAAATTACAAGAAACAAAAAGTAAAAGACAAACAAGAAGAAAAAGCAGAAATAACGAAAGCCTATAATTTAGATAGTTTAAAGAATGAATGGACTAATTTGCTCTACAAAATATGACTAGCGCAACAATTATAAAAAGACAGAGCCATAAGAAATGTATGAACAATTAAAAGAAAAATTACATAATGCAGCAGCGAACGCTTTTGGAACAAGAAAAAAAAGACCAAAAAATTTTTGGTGGGCAGATGAACTAACTGAGTTAATAAAAGAAAAGAAAAACTTGTTTCTTATATACCTAGTCACAAAGGACGAAGAAGATCGTAAATAATATAACCGATACGGATACATAAGTTAAAAAAAAAAAAGGTAAAAAAACGGGCATGGGACAATAAACTCATTGATGGGAGCATTTTGGTCGGGAAACATAGAAAGCTTTATAGCTTTATATACTTTAAGGGCAAATTTAAACAAAACAAAGAAATAAAGTCGTAGGAAGAGTACTAAAGTGGCCTACTGAAAGGGAATAAAATAAAATAGAATATTTGCACACACAGTTAGATGCAGTTAAAGTACAGAAGGGTGAAATAGTGCGAGTAACAGTAGAGGAACTAAAGAAATCTCTACAAGATATGAAAAATAATAAAGCAACACAGGAAATCTGCCTATTGAGCTACTAAAACATGTCACAACATGAGTGTTAGAAATAATCTGCAATATATTTAATAAATGCCTAAAGGGAAAAACACCAACAAATTAGAAAATTTACAAGAAAGGAAGCAGGTAAGAATGCAGGAACTATAGAGTAATAAACGTAACATCGTCAGTAGGAAGATTATACGCAAAAGTCCTTAAAACTAGAATAGAGAAAGGAGTTAAGGAAGTAGAAGTGCAAAGTGGGCTCAAGCCAGGAAGATCTTGTATAGATAATTTATTTACCGTCAGATAAAAGCGAAAAAGAATCTAGCAAAAAAAGAGAACTGCATGTTATGTTTATAAATCTAAGAAAATCATTTGATTCCATTCTCTTTCAAAAGTTATGTATTGCCTTAAAGTAGGCAGGCATAAATAAAATGTGCGTAAACGCACTACAACTGCTACACAGAGAAAATCAAGCGGTCCTAGAAGTCCTCGCTATTCTCGCCTTCAGGAGGAGTAAATCAGAGATGCTGCCTCTCCCCATCTCTTTTTAAAATATACCCAAGTGCCGTTTTAAAACATTAGATTAAAATATAGTCCGAAACACATGACATTCATGCTAAATATACTTATAGGAAATATAACAAAACGGTGTAATACCGTAAAGGAAACTTTCTACAGCGGTGCGAAATCGTAACGGTCACTTCCGGCTGTGCTGAAAATCAATACCATGAAAGGTACTGACCTAAGATGTATGTATGCCAAGTTTTAAGTGAATCTGTTGAACAGAACGGAAGTTATAGTGTCTCCAGACACAAACACAGACAGACAGGATGATAATCTCATTAACTTTCTACTATAAGCTCCGCTGTAGAAAGTTAATAAGTGGATTCTACAACTGAACACAGAAAGGACGTACTGGCAGGACATACTTCTAGATAAAGAAACATTAAAAAGCATTCGTCCGTATAAATATCTTGAAGTTAGAATATGAAAAAGGTAACAAGTATATAATGAAGAAGATAGGCAAGGGGAAGAATATAATAAAAACACTACATCCAATTTAGTGAAACAAACACTTAACAAGAAAAACGAAAATAAATATATTTAAAACAATAGTATAACCAGTTATGATATATTGGTCTGAGATATGGGTTATAGACGAGAAGATAGATCACCTTGTACGACCTCGTTAGAAATGAAGAAATAAGAAATAACATCACAGTTAAAGATACCATTTTAGGCAGGATAAATGAAAACAGCTAAAATGGTACTGGAATTTACTCAAAATGAAATAAGAAAGAGTATTAATACAGGTATTGAACTGGACTCCAGTACTAAGGAATAATCAAGGGCATTCTTGAAAGAAATGGATAAACAATATAGAACGGAACATGCAGAAAGGGGATTAGGAAAAGGAGATTAGAACGACAAGAAGAAATGGCGTTTAGGATGCGAGAAGTAACAATAAGTTGCAAAAACTCGCCATACTACTACTAAAATTTTATTAGAAACTATTTCATTGTTCTGAATTATAAAACGTATTTTATCTTCCCTAATTTAGAAATGAAGTACGATTATGTATTTTACACTTCTAACGTCAGAAATCCTCCAAATAAAGTAACTAAAGTAAACAGCCGCGAGGTAAAGTACTCGATTTGCGACACTGGCACGCTGTAGTTCTGGGTTCGACTCCCGAGTCTAAATGATTTTGGTAATCATAAGCGTACTCGCTTCTTTTTCTAAATTATCGGTTAGGCTAGCCATCTGGCCGGGGTATACTCAACAGGGCTCATGGTACCCCCTGACTATAAACAGGTTAATAGCCTACATCAAAGTAGTAGTAATCGTCGTAGAAGAAGAAGAATAATTGAAAATTAAAGCCAAAAGCAATACATTCTGACAAAGTTTAGATTTGGAGTAACAATTTCTTAAAAGGCCTGACGCCGAAAAAGTTAAAATTAAAGCTGTAGATGCAAACTTTTGTATTTGCAAACTTCTTCCAAATATGATCGATTTTGTTAATGCACATCATTAGAATAATAAAATAATATTTTAGTCTGATCTTACCACTAAGGGCTTCTTAAGATAATATTAGTTTTGTACTTTTAGAAAATAATCCCCAAAAGTCAGCCTATTAAAAAATTTTGGTCACACCTTGTTGGGAAGACTCTATGCCAATGATTGAAAAGCTTAAATCAAATAATGGTTAAGGAAAAAATATATAGGAAAATTCGAAAAGTAGGGTTAGTTTTTCTAGAGAAAAATAAATCAAGTTCCTAGAAAATTGCGACTCTCCTCAGTTTTGTAAAATTAGTTGCATATTAATTTAAAATATAAGAACGATCCTTGTGTTTATGTATCAATAAAATTTTGTTACTGTATATTTAAGAGCTCTAGTTTATATCTTTAGCTACGCTATTATTGCTCTAAGGATATTAAATGTATTTATTCTAATATTGTTGCAAAATATACAGCTGGTATAATTATTTACATTTAATAAACATTCATATATTTTTAGAAACAACACCGTAATTTATTGTATGTTACAGTTATATTACAGTAAGTTATTATGTTTGCTTTAATAATATTTATATTACGTTTATAATAAAGAATATTACAGTTCTTCTAAACTTCTACGTTTAAAAGCTTTCTTTATTTGAACTACCTGTTTTAACACTTATATTAATATTTTGTCTAAAAATGTATATAAATTAAATGCTGATATAATGTAATTAAAAAGGTAAAACATTGATGCACGTGTCAGAACCAGACTTATTAAGCCAGTGAGCTGCAAAAGTTATTAAGCAGCCGAACAACTTTTCGCAATGCTAACCGATTCAAAATCTATCAAACAACAGCGAAACTTCTGCACAAAAGCACAAGTCCGCGGGTCGAAGCATTAGCGGACTTTTTATGACCTGAAGCCTCGACATCAAAAAGGCAATCGCCCCTGTTCTCCGTACAAACAACATCACTGAATTTCAGGTGACAGCAATTTTTCGCATTATGTTTGCTTTGTGGCCGAACGGGTTATTAATCCCGCGGCTTAATGGCCAGACATTTATAAAGCGAACCTCGGCGTAAGATATTTTCCGGGTGGTAAATTTTCGAGCAGCAATTTTTCTCCAATTACTGGCGGCATCCGTTTGAGGCAAAAAAGCGAAGAGTATTGTAATGAAAACGCGACCGAAACTGTAGACGGGATTACTGAACTGCCCGGTGGACTCAAAGCATTGTATTGCCTTTGAATACAAAGGACTGCAAACGGAAACCGGTGGAATGCTAATGATGTGTGCCAGGCAAAATGTTTTACGACTCCGCCGACCTCCAAATTTATTTTTGCGGCGCAATCTACGGAATTTCGGCGGCGTGCGCTCGATAATTGTGCTTGTCTTTTGCGATAACTGCGAGAAATGAAACTGCTGATGTTTCAGCGAGGCCTTTTTCTTATAATGCACTTTGGGAGTCACCGGTTATTAATGGCAGTTGTCAGGGCTAAAAAGGGTTCTTTAGTTGTGACATTTGAATATTGGCCATAAAAGGTTGTCTTGGTGAAAGATATATTAATATTACTGCAGTTTGCCCTATGTACTATAAAGTTCCTTTTTCATTTTGCAGTATTCGTTCGGGAGTTATTTGATATTGAAATATGGCGCGACTTTTATGAGTCGGCTTTATACGAGTTAGAAGGAATTCATTACGTTTATTTTTTTAGCACAAATGTTCAGTTATTTTCAAAATACAATAAAAGTAAACTTACGACTATTTACACTGTTGTTCAACATAAAGTTTTATATTTTTAAAATAATTTTATAATAAAGCATTTCTCTTCATTAAGTATTTTACTTGTATCATATAACATTAATACCATAAAACTGTTTCGATATTTAGGTTAGATGTGGTAAAATATACGGTAAGGGTATGGAAACGGCCAGTAATTAAAATACTTCAAATTAATCATATGCAGAAAATACTATTTTATATTTACACAATTATTCTGTGTAGTATAATTACCTACAGATTGGTTAAAATCTACTTTCATTAAATAAAAACAGTGTTATTAAATATAAAGACTACCGCACCATAAGCTTGACATCTTCTGAAAATATTTTTACGCGTCATTCATGCTAAAATATATCAAAGAAAAGAGGAAAATTTAAGTGAAACACAATTTTAGATTCCTAAGGGGAATAAGGACACGGAAAGCTCTTGCAAGTGTTGCTTCAACGATGTCGGGATGTCAACTGTGATGTGCATATATGCCTAATCGATTTTGAAAAGGCCTTCGATAATGTATTTAATTTTGAAAAAATTGACGATAAAGATTTGGGTATAATTGGTAATCTTTACTGGCAAAAATTAGAGTAGGACAACTAACAAAAGCAATAGACATAAAAAATAATGTCTCTTAGGGATGTATATTGTCGCCTCTACTCTTCAAATTGTACTCCGAAGAATTATTTATGGAAGCTTTGCACAGTGTAAAGGAGGGAATCATAGTAAATGGATAGTTAATAAACAATACCAGATATGTTGACGACACGCTGATTTTCGCGAATATCAATGAAGGTCTGAAAACGCTAATGGAAAAAATTGCTACAACGTGCAAAGAGTACGGCCTAAAACCTAATGCATCAAAAATTAAATATATGATAACAAATAAGAATAACAACATCCAGTTAGGAAGGGTAGAAAAAGCAATGCATCTGGGATCCAACATAAACAAAAATTGGGACCCTTTCGTAGAGGTAAAAAGACGCTTTGAATATGCCTCAGCTGTATTTCTACAAAGAAAACTCTATGCAGTCACAATATATTTGCCTCTTCAAATGCGGCTGGTGAGGGCACACGTTTTCTCAGTGCTGTATTACGGAGCAGAAAGATGGACTTTAACAGAAGTATTACGAAAGTGGCTGAAAGCTTTTAAAATGTGGTTTTACCGGAGACTGCTCAGAACAGATAGATTTGCGAATAAAGGAGTAATAAGAAGAATAAATAGAGAAATAAAACTTAGAATATTTCAGCCACATTATAAGAAGTTAAGAAAAACATAGCATATTACATCTTATAATACAAAAGAAGATAAATAGCAGAAGCCCCACGTAGACGAAGTGTTTCATGGTTACAAAATTTGAGACAGTGGTACGAACAATCCACAGTGCAGCTTTTCAGAGTTGCAGTTGACATGGTCAAAATCGCAAATATGATAGCCAACATGATCGCCAACGATCGATAATGGTCAAGACACTTGAAGAAGAGAGTATATTTACACGCTCAGTAAGTTCTAAATTAAGTGTGACAACAAGATATATCATTATTAATTTAAATGCAATTACATATTTACGTACAATGTAAAATTAAATTTAATTTTTGACCAGTAATAAGAAAATAAACATCCTTTTAACTTATTTTTGCTATTTGGTTTAAAGAAGAGTTATGTTTGTTAATAAAATCTTTATGTGCAAATAAAAAGGGAAACAAAAGAGGTTACTTAAAATGACTAACATGTTTTCTTTGGTAATTTAATAATTGTTTCATTTTACACTTTATTATCAAACCTTTAATTTTTATAGCCTTCTAATATTTGCTAATCACACTCTGCTTCGAAACCAATTGTGGAACTAACCCTTACGCGATACCTTGTAGTCCGATGATATTAAAACAACCTTATAATTGAGAAACCTTGTTATGCATATTGAAATAATAAAACTAGGTTTCTTGACCTATTAAGATACTGAGTATCTCATGGCACTGCGAAACGCATCGTGCTCTCTGCTCATCGGTTAAGGCATGGGGTACTTAAAGTAATACATTTGAAAGTTCTAATAAAAGATGGTATTTCAAAAATGTCCAAATTGAGCAATAGGTCACAAGCCTGTTGGAATCGGACATCTTTCTGGAAACAGCGATGTCACCTTAGTAATCATTCAGCACATAAACTATTTCTTCCAAGCAGATAAACATTCAAACCACTTGTAAAGTGTAGGACAAAATTGGTCTATATTTTGTTATTGGCCAAAATGTCATTGGGTGCTCTTTTATTATTTTATTATTATCTCTTTAGTCAACAAAAATTGCGTTTTTAACGTTGAGAAAACTTACTACAGATTATGTATAACGTAATATAATTTCCAGCTGAAATAAGTGCTGCAAAAATCTTATTTTTAATAATAGGAATGAGTCTTTTGCATACTTGCTCAGTGAAGTAAATATAACTAGCATATTCGAGTACTTAAAGCCAAAATATTTTTGAGATCTCTGAAAGGTGAATCTGTTAAGTAGTTTTTATTTGATTGACATTATATTCTAAATTTATCAGGAGCCGCCTCTTTTGTATAGGACCCTGTACTTTTATTGGGGTTTCTAGGAATAAAATAGTTCGTATTATTTAAAGCAAAACACTTTCTAAAAATATTTCCTTTATCTTCAGGTATCTTGGACGTAGTTTTCTTTGTGGTTTAAATTATTTCAGATACTGCAATTTTCTTTCTGTATCTAATATTCCTTTTTTTGTGTTCTACCGTAAAATACTCATCAAAGTTCTACCATTATCTTACACAATATATACTACAAAAATATAAAGAAGGTTTATGTAAGCCCTGAAATTTTGCTTTATAGAAGTTAATTAAAATATATTGGACTAAAAGTTTTAACACTTTTGAAACCATTATGCATGTTTTGTTGTGTTTTGTGAGATTTCAAGCTGTTTACTTCGAGGAGATTGATGTTCTTGCATCATTTTTCATTTTTGCTAACTATATGAATTTTTTAAAGTGATTTTATTATTTTTATATGGTTCGACTTTGAATAAAAATTTTACAAAGCCAATAATGGCATTTTAGGTTATAACATGAACAGTGCAGAATTTACGTAGTTTGAAAAATAATAATTACTGTAGGATAAAATTTGGAATCATTTTAACTTATATTCTTCGTATAAGAATATTTGGATTTTAAATATATGTTATATGAAGAATTCTAGCTAGAACTTTAAAACATTAAAGTAATCGTTCTCGTGTTTTTCAATAGCTTACAATATAACAAAAAACTGTAGATTATTAGTCTAAGGACTTGAGTCGTCTGTTTACTGGTAATTAATATTAATTAATTCTCCAATCTTACCGTAACTTTGTTTCACTAAAAATCTTTCTTGGCATAATTAATAATCAGCAATAATATTTTCTTGTATATTTTTGCTATATATTATATTTTGCACTGTAGATCAAGGATTTTCAGTAATGAATCTGTAGAAGTTAAAAGTTGCTTGTGGTTAACTAGCAATAAAAAGGATTTTTATTGGATATTAGCAATTTTAATGTATTCATTGGCAATTAGTTTTTGTCACGGCTTGGCACTTATGTGTGACATATTCCAAATTATATCAAATGACACTATAAAATCTTCAAACTATTATATCACTTATATTTAAAATGTCTAAATCTTAAGATATTACATGCGATAAGTGTCTGCTTTTGATGTTTTATTCTGTTAATCGTTCAAATATTTGCCACGACAAAATGGTTTGCTATAGATAACATCTTTGATACTCCTGCAGAAGTTTTGAAATTCAACCCGTTTAAAAAATTGAAATGCACTTTGGATAATACCATTCCAATGAACCTAAAATAAAAAACAGAGTTACAAAAGAATGAGTAATTTAAAAACTATTGTTTCTACTTGTTATATCAACTAGTTGTGGGATTATGCTATAATGGAATACACATGTTGTGAATTTTTTATTAGTTTTACGTTTCTACTTGTTCCCGTTAAATTAGCATTGTATAGCCATGCAAAATGTTCCGATAATTTAAAATTTATAGAATTTGAAATATTCGTTTGTTCCATTATAATAACCTCATTTATATTAAACATTAAAACTGCCTAGAATCTTATTAGACTCCGGTGTTTATAATTACAGCTCAGATGAAGAAAAAGCTGACATGTGCTGCAAATATTGAAATGAGTCGCTTTATCACTAGCATACATTTTCATATTAAATCGTAATAGATAACATCGAAAGAAATGCGCCCAACCCAAAAATAATTAAACCTATCGCCCTCGAAGAACTTAGGAACATCATAACCACACTTCCGACGAAGAAGTTTCTTGGACATGATCTAATTACAAACACAATACTTGAACATATATCCAAAAAAGCCTTAGCTGATCTATTTATATATTAATGTTTGCAAACCCCAGCAAGAACAAGGCTAAAATAAATAGCTACAAACCAATAAGCTTGCCGATAACATTATCCAAATTTGTAAAAAGGGTAATTCATAAAAAACTAACCGTAGTAAACAAAAACTGGAATATACTGCAAACCTTTCGGATCGAATTTGGACAACCCCAAAGAATAAGCAAACTCATCGGACAAGGCTTCGAAAACAAGCAATATTCTTTGATGTCGTATCGGTCATTGACATAATGTATTTAGAAGGTCTGGAAAAGAAAATCCTGAGTCTAGATATGCCCCTTTACCTCAAAACAATCTTATTACCGTTCCTCAAAAATCGAACTTCTGCTGTTAGAGTTAACTCAACTTTTGCCGAATCCAAAAACACCAACGCTAGCGCCCACAGGGTAGTATACTAGATTCAATCCTTTTCTGTACATACACATCCGATCCACCTGGAATTAATGTTACATTAGCCACATTTGCGGATCACACAACGAGCGATTTTGGATGATAATGTATTCGCTTTAAAACAAGCAACAATGCCAAAACAAAATATTCACGATCCGCAGGCTCATTAATCCAGCCTGCATACTAATAAATAATAATAAAATAAAATAAAACTGAAAATTTAATGACCCAGCGGTTGAATACTTGGGCATCTACCTTGATACCCGGTTAAACTAAAACTTTTATATAAACCAGAAAATTAACCTAAGGATATACCAGGCTCGAACAACTACGTCCATTGATAAATCACAAATCCGCATTAAAAACTGAGTGTATTGTCTTACTGTATAAAAGCTTATTACGACCATTGATCTTATAATTACCGGATCATCAAAAACGAATATATAAAAATTACGGAGATTCCAAAAAAAGATTTTGCAATTCAAAGCTACACAGAAAAGAGAAAGTTTATAGATGAGTTTCTGGCGATATTTTTTGTTGCTTTTTGAAAAAATTTTTAATTTTCAGGAAATTTAACAAAAAAACTATTGCTTGTTAGCATAGTTTAATATATTTTTTGTAAAAAAAGGGTTTTTGATATTTGCTATATATACATACATATTCACCAAAATTGTAAAAAGCTATTTTAATAAAAACAAAGTAAACTAAAACTGCTATTTTTAAATATAAATAAATACACCCGCGACTTATATAAGTATATGTTGAGTTAAAAGAAGATGATTCAAGCAAATTAAAAACAAAATTGCCTTTTTAACTAATACATTAATTAGCATATAAAAATCACAGGATGTTTTCTATTAAACAAAGTTGAAATGTGTAGATATTACATACTCGTAGATTTATTCGTGTACCTCAAAAATATTTACTGGTTTGATCTAAAGTTATTATTGGTTACAAAAATAGTACTTTTATCGATGTACGCAACAAAGGAAATAAGAAGCTTTTCGTAATTTACATAAAGTAGTCTTATAATATAATACAATAATACATTTTTCGTTTATTAGTATTGAGACAAAAAAAAGTATTTTATCACTCCTGATATTTACTAACAATTTAGTTATCCTATTGGAGAAGATATCTACGACTGATAAAATAACTTTTTTTTCTAAACAAAATGAAATTCAACTAACTAAACCTTAAAATTATTAGAATTCTTCATACGTATCATAAAAAATCCAGAACAGTAAGTAGATTAAAAATAATGCAAGATATTGATTGCCTGTTATAATAAGCATAATCATTATTATTATACAAAATAGAGCAGAACTGCACCTCTAAGTTTGAAATCAGAGGAATTAATTTCATTAGACTCAAATAGTCGAGAAGTTTTGCCTAGAGAGGGTTTTCGTGAACGAAGAAATCTTTCGCTGTCAAAGCATACATTGGAGGCAATGACTTACGATTCGGGCCTTCGTTTCCGATCAAAAATCGATTTTGTTGTAAATAGGGTAGTTCAGATGTACTGTTTTATAGTGTGAAATAACTCGGAGTGAGCAAACAACTGACAATATCCTTGCAGCAGGATGTTTTTCAAATGTGATTAGCAAAATTTTCTAGGAGTGTGTGAAAATATTTCATAAAAGTGCCACACCGTGCAACTGTTTTCTTTATGGATGCGTTAATAAACAAAACTTTCCTTATTTCTGTAGTAACTTACAAAAGATCCATAGAAGGCCTCTCCACAGCAAAAGTGTTAATGTTTGATGTATGATAAGTAAAGTTGGGACAACTAACTGTTACTTTTTTAAAAAAGAACTGTTGATTTCGATTAATAAGTGGAAATTATTATACACTTTTACGCACCGAATCTTAATGTAGTTCGACTGGAAAAAGTTTAGTTTCAACAATTTAGAGCCATAGCCCATACAGTAAAAGTTTTGCTTAATGTGACGAGATGTTTTCTGGGTTTTCGATGTGGTGAGTTCACTTGGCCAACTCACTAAATGAATCTTGCCCTGTGTAACTTCTTGGATGAGGTTTACAAACATCATTCTAGGACTCACTGAATCATAGGACATACAATATATCAAGAAATTAGGCGTATTTCCTAACACATATTGAAAAGAGTAATAAAACCCTATCGCTTATATGAATATAAGCAATCCCAGACGTATATCTTTTACAGAAATTAAGTAACTTGTAAATTGCATCTTTTAATAGTAGCATACTTTTTTTGCACGTCATAGGTCATCTATTCGGCTTACGTAGCATGTGGTAGCTTATTATAACTTTAAAAGATTCCAGGCAGTAACTTTTTCTTCTTCTTTATTTATTACTTTATGCCTTACAGAGCCGGCTTCGAGGCAGTAAGTAATAATAATACTTTTAAACATAAAACGTAGACCTATTTTCAACTCTCACAACATAAGCTTTAATCGCAATCTATTTTCTCTTTGACGAACTGCAAAATGATATTAGTCCGAGGTCTCTAGAATTAAACTGACGACGTTTGAATGGCCAGCCGTTAAAAAAAAGTTGAAAAGGACATTGAGAAAATGAAAGATTCAACAAACCTAAAACATCTAAAGCGATCTCGCGAACCAATGACCTTATTAGACGTATAATCGTAACCTTTTTTTACGCTTCGAACACCACAGATATAGATAGGCGCAGTAAAAAATATCAGACGATGATTAACAATCTAGCAATCATGCAATGGTCAATAATACGGTTCAAATTAATCTTTACAGAATTGAAGCCTACAGAAAACTAGCAGGAAATGTAAAAGAAGAACACAGAAAATCAAGGGAAAAACCTAATGAACATTAAACACAGAATAACTAAAGAACCACTTTCTTTGTTCTTTATTAACCTCAAACCCAAGACAAATAATAAAGCAATATTTGACCTAAAGTATATCTACAACACCAAAATAACCGTAGGAGCAACAAGAAAAATACGTGACATATGAAATGTCAAGAGTGTAATCACTCTAAAGCATATTTGCAAAACCATGCCGAATAGATAAAAATGCACCTTATGTACAGGCAATCCCAGAAAACTACAAAAACTGCAGGGTCTACAAACTCCGCTGCTACAACTCGGACAACATACATGTAGCAAAGTCAAAATCGAACTTACGCTTTTGGTAAGTGATAAGAGAGGATTCCTTTTGGGGCTCGAGACATATTACCCCTAAGAGACATAACCTCTTGCGGATATTAACTCACAACTACACCCATCTATCTAACGAAGAACCCACCTACTAGTTGACAGATGCGGGAAAATTGTCGGCTTTCATGGATTTCTTTATAATCAGTAGATTCAAATTACAACTTGTCGTTAGACCACACCTCTGTTAAGTATGTGCACGACAGTTATAAACAAATCTACACATCCAAAGCTGGCAACAAGATACACCTACTAGGAAAAATTTGAAGAACTTAAATAAAAACATAAATTTCAATATACTCATCAAAGACTCAGCAGATCTAGATGCCGCAGTCTAGTAGTTCACTAGGTTATTACAACAAGCTGCGTTGCAATCGACTCCT
Source organism: Sinelater perroti (assembly GCA_036346155.1). Taxonomy (NCBI): domain Eukaryota; kingdom Metazoa; phylum Arthropoda; class Insecta; order Coleoptera; family Elateridae; genus Sinelater; species Sinelater perroti. The sequence goes on from JARFIY010000276.1 coordinate 6,160,652, forward strand.
AGAAACAAACTAGCATGCAAGTTCCGTCTGCACTTACTTACACATCCAACAACTTATCAGTGAAAAAAAAACAAGCCAGAAAGATGACAACGATTACATAATGTGGAAGAGTTATACTATTACAGAAGACTTACTGTAGCACTCAAAGAAGCTAAATCTCAACCTTTGAAACGTATATCTGGAACTTATCCTTTGATGATCGGTCTGGAAAACCATAGATAAATTCAAAATACTTACACTACCGAAGTCTCCGATAAGAAAACTCGGCAACTAGTAGGGTCGTTTCAACAAAGCATTTCACTTATCCCGTGTCTGTCAAGCGGGTGAACAAATACCTGCCATTCCAAACGTTGATATTGAAGACTTTCTTGACATACCCTGTCACATGTCGTTTGCCAACAAGACCACTAAGCCTGGCAAAAGTTAAAGATGAAATATCCAAGTCAAACCAACCCAAAGCAATGGGATATGTTCTAATAATAGGAAAAATTCTAAAAATGTTACCACGAAAAGCTATTGTTCTCTTCACAATCGAAAATTATCTGTCACTTTACCATGGAAATATGCAGAACAAAAAATAATACACAAAAAACATATTCATCTGGCCCTATAAGCTTATTGCATATTCTTTTTAAAATATTTGAGAGGCTTTTAGTCACAAAATCTAAGAATATCAACTAACAAATTTTTGGCTTAACTACCAGTACAGATTTTGTAAAATTACGTCGATGATACACCAAGCCCATACAATTGTCAACCAAATATCTAAAAGTATGGAGGAAATGAAATATTGCAATGAAGTATCTTTAGACGTGTTTCAAGCGTTTCATAGTATGGCATACGAGCCTACCCCACAAACTTAATAATATGGCAATTACTACCTCCTCCTGAAATCAAAATAAATCTAAATAAACCAATCTAAATTTGTTTAATTATCATTCTGTAATTTGTCCTCATTTAACTGTTGACGCAGTCACTGTGCCTGCAAAATTAAATATTAAATAACTAGATCAACACTGAACGTAGTAGAAACACATACAGATGAAACGGAGACAGGTGGACTTTAAGCTGAAACAAATGTACTTTTCACCAAGAATAAAATTCTGCTATATAAGATGTCAAAACCTAAATGGTCTTATAGTCTATAGTTTTGAAAGTACGTCAAACCTACCCAGCAAAACAAAACACTTCGTTAATGTACATGGTACGACAGTTACTTGATATTGCACCAAGACCTACACATCCCATACATTACTATCGACACCGGGTCATAAGACATCAAAACGTTTAGACCCCTAGCTCTAGTATTTTCTTCCATGCTTTTCTATCTTTGGCTTTTAGTCTTCAGGTCATTAAGCTCTTCTCTTGTATATCACTTTTTACTGCTTATAACAATCTTATTTTGAGTCCTTTTTATTGTAGGGTTTAGACAGTACTTTTACTGTTACGTTGTCTTCCCTTTTTCACATATACCTTAGCCATCTTAAACGTAAGTTCTCTATAAACTGTGTAATAGTAGGTTTATCATACTTCAAGCTCAATTCTTCGTTAATTCTTCGACTCTATATATTATATCCCTATTTATCTCCTAATATTTTCCTGGGTATTCTGCTTTCCTAAATCTCTAATTTTCTGTTTCCATTTTGTTCAAAACCTATGTTTCACATCCATAAGTCTCTATTGGTCGTAAAACTATCTTGTATATTCTTAGTTTTGTTTTTCGATATACATATATTTGGATCTCAAGAGTTTATTCAGTGCGCCGTCACAACGATCTCCTATTACTATTTTTGCTGCTATTTCTTCTGTACTATCTCTATCCTCCGTTAACAATGTTTCTAAATAGACAAAACTCCTTACTTTCTCCATTTCCTAATTTTATTCCAATTTGTTTTTGTTCCCTTTTCTTTCCGTTTGATTTTCTCATATACATGCACTTAGTTTCTTCTCGTTTATTCTTAAGTCTACGCTCTTGCCTTTATTTCTAATTCCTTGTTACTTTTCTTAGCTCTTTTTTCGTTGTTGCTAAAATAGTAATATCGTCAGCATACGCTAAATATTGATGGCTCTTATTTATTATTGTTTAAAATCGATTTATCCTGCTTTCTCTAGTAACTTTCTTCAGAATTATATTAAAAAGTGTTGTAGATAATGGGTCACCTATTCTTAGTTCAATTGATGTTTTAAATGGTTTAGAGATTGGGTTTATAGACTTTTGCTTTATCTGTTGGTGTTCTTTAATGTTATTTTTACCAATATTATTATTTTGTTGGGCATTCCTAGCTTTTTTATGGCTTGATACAGTTTTGCTCTATTTATTGAATCATAAACTTTTAGAAAATTTACGAAAATAACATACACATCAATGCTACTATATATTCGTCACATAATATCTGTAACTCTTTTAACATAAAATCTTTTTCAATAAAACGATTTTTTCTAAAGTCACGATGGTATTCTCCTATATGTTTTTCTGGGCGTTCCTGTAGTCTGCTGTATTACTGTACCTAATATTCGTTAGACTGTCTAATAACGCTATCCCTCTATAGTTTTGGTACTCTATCTTGTCTTTTATTATCTCTTCGTTCTTTCATATTTCTCTTATTAAATTGTGTATTTTTTTATTGAACCGATCCATGTCTTATCAGCTCTGTCATTATACCATTTTCCGGGGTTTTGCCGCTTTTCATTTGTGAACTAATCTTTTCTATTGCTTGATTCGTTGGTGCTGAAACTTTTACTTAACCTTCGTTCTTATATTTTTCTTCGCCTTCTTCGTTCACTTCATTTATGACATGTTTTAGATTTAAAATGCATGTGAAATATTTTATTTATATTTTGACCACCTCTATCTCACCTATTAAATTTTCCTTTTGATTTTTACAAAATAGCGGTTTGGTGATCTCCACTGCCTTGTATGCTTTCCTTTGGTAACATTCTTCTAAATTTCGTAATTTATTCTTGCAGTACTTTCTCTTTGCTTTTCTATGTATATGTTTTTCTTTTCTGGTTTTTGTACATATCTATCTTTTCCAACCTCTTAGTTTGTAGTATTTTTAATTTCGCATCTTGAGTTTTATTTTGGTTTCGTTACATTTATCATTGAACCAGCTTCTTTCCACTTTCCGTCTTTTCTTTCCTAGAGTTTTTTCTGTTAATGTTATTTTCCATATTCTTCTACTCTTCATTTATTAGTTATTTTTGATTAGTAGCTTGTAGGGTTATTTCCATGTTCTTCTGGTATTTTTGTTGTATCTTCTCTTGCTTGTTTCTACGTGTTTTTCTTTGTTTTTTTATTATAATAAAAATTTTATATTTATTTTACCAATATGTGGTCTGATCCTAATCTTAACCTCTCTATATGATCTTACATCTTGTATGGCGTTTTAAAGCTTTTTGTGTATTATTATATAGTCAATTTGTTTAACCGTTCTGTCATCTAGTGAAACCCAAGCCCCTTTATGTAAGTGCTTGTGTTTAAAATGGGTGCTCATAATTGTACAATTTTGATCTGCTATTACCACAGCCTCGTTTAATATTTTATGGTTATTACCCGTTTTCTACCCACTTTGGCATTGCAGATTCCTAAAATTATATTTAACTCATGTTTTGGAAACTTACTGAATACGTCTTCAATCTTATCGTAAAATATATTCTTCTGCTCTTTTTCTTTTTCTTCTATCGATTTATGTATATTAAAAAGATTGATATTCCTACTTTTCAACTTTATTTATAAATGGCCCATTTTTTTATTGATCGGAGTAAATCTTGTTACCAAGTGTTTAATTTATTTAGTTACCAAAAAACTTGTTCCAAAAGTTGTTCTTTAGTTTCCACTATTAAACAGGGTATATTTCTCACTTTGTCACTTTTTGTTCGGTTTCCTGTAGGGCTAATATGTAAACGTTGTACCTCTTTACTCCCGCCTCCAAAATTTTGGCGCTTTTTAAAATATTCCACTTAAATTTCATATTGCTATCTATATGCATTTATTTGTTTTTTCTAGATTTTATTATCTAGATTTTATTTACCTGTTTTGTTATGTTTTAGGTATACGTAAAACCATTTCTGTTAGTTTTTTAGTCCCTTTTCCTTTTCCAAATATTCTCTTGTACTCAGTTCCCTTAGTAACTTTTTTATTTTCTCATTTTTCCTCTTAATAATTTCATTTTCCTTTTTAATGTTTTCATTTGTTTCTCCTAATTTTGTAAGTTTCTCATTACCTTTTTGTTGTTTTTCTTTCAACAACTGCACCTCTCGTGTTATTCTTTCTATAATTTTTTAATAGCTATTCAATTTTCATCGCTTTACTCTTTCTTTTTTGTAGGTGTTCTTGTAATTTTCATTATTTCCACTGAATGTTTTATCCTTATGTTCGGATTTTCTCCTTCTTTTGAGTTCATTCGTGGAAATGTCTTCAAATTTCGTTCTGCCTTTTTACTCTTAATATTGCCCTGCACGTTTGCTGCGTTGTCTACAAATCAGGCGTTCGCTTAAGAATTTATCTGGTTATTCTTTATTGTATAGTGATTGTGTCTTCACTATTTCTTCTCTGCTTACAGTTTTGTGAAATAATATCTTAATACAATCCAAAATTTTTAATTTTGTTTCGGAGCGTTTATCTCGCATTAACATTACCAGGACCGGACCAGGCAACTAAGGGCAAGCCCATGTAAAAATCTCTCTGTCTGCAAATAAGCACAGGCGAGTTTGAGTTTTGCTCCAAACTCTTGGGTGTATGTGACGGCATACTATTAAGTTTGTAAAGGGCCTGTTAGTAGACACAATAAGCCCTTGAGACTGCAGTGCCGATAAGTGCGCCCCAACAATTTTAATACAAAAACTTGTTTTTAAGTAAAAGCCTAATCGTCAGCACATCTAATTATAAAACATTAGCATATTTAACGTGATACTACCTGGCCTACCTCACATATTAGTAAATGTAAAAAGCATTAAAATAAATCCAGAACGTTTTTCAGAAAAGTTATTAATGCAAGTAAAATAAATATAAGCGATATTGGCTTCAGTGCATGTTGAACAGACATGTAGAGCCGGAAGAAGATTTTAGTATATTTTACACGGTAAAGCGAGTACGTATGCATTGTATATAATTTACTTCATATCATATATAAATGTACCCAATTCTTTTGAAAAGTTTTGATATTGAACGAAAATGATTGATTAAATTTTAATCAACGGTAGAGTATGCTAGCTAGCTACGAATAAATATAAAGCCAGGAAAATATTTCAAACTTACTCGGTTCATGTAAATGCTGAGGTACAAGAAGGCATTCTCCGCGCTGCCAACGTGATGAGAATAAAGAGAGGAGATCGCCATCAAAGCGCTTTAACAAAAGCTACACGTTGCCATTTATATAAATTATGGAGCCATAGCCGAATAAAACAGTGTCCGCGTCGCCGCAAATATTCGGTATTAGCTATGTCGTTAAGTTTTAAATTGAGGAAACGCCGACGAGGCGGTGGGACGCATCGCTTTGCCGAATAATTTGAATAAATGAAGACCTCACGTGAAGTATTCCGTGAGTGTCGTCTTACCCGGCTCGTAAATAAATTAGCCAAAGTTGGCTCTCGGCCAGGATGTGGCACATTTCCTAGGAACCCTCACGGCGTTTTCGCAGAAAGGTTTGCTCATTACACCTCGCCGCTTATCACAGAAAAAGAAACGTGACGTTATTCCTGTACAAGCGCCCGTTCTGCCGCGGCGCCTCTGTGAAGCGCGGATTGCGAGTCCTCACCGGTAATTAGCGAATTTCCACGGAATATCAAAACTTTCCTCTTGTGCTCGTCCAGAATGCAAAATGAAAGGAGGCTTAATTAATGGGGATTTTTGAAATGATTATCTTATCGAACACGGCCCTGAATGTTTGCCTTGTAGGGAAGGGCGCTTTGAAAATAAACGCGTATTATTCTTTTGTTTCTGGCAGCAACCTTGTTATATCCAGAAATAAAGAGAGCCTAATCCGGTTTACCGTAACATAAATATTGTGTTCTTAATTAACGATGTAGCTGAAGCATACATCGTATGCCGATGATTTATATCTAATTCAGAACCCTTGGCTAACTTTGCAGGTTAGAGTAAACAAATACATTTCCCCAGTAGAACATAAATTTTCGAAGTGTACAGTTCAGGTTTAACAAACACCACTCTCAAATATTTGATATCTACATAATTAATACTACATTTGAGTTCAATATGTTTGCTTGCCTAGCAATGGAAATTTACATTTTAATAAATGTTTAACAGATACTTGAGAAAGACAAGAATTAGTATTAGTCAAATATCGTAAATTAAAGTTACCAGCATGTAAAGGTTATAAAACAAATATCATTGAAAGCTCATATAACAAGCTTGTGTATAATAGAGTCCAGCTTAAAAGTATTTGCAAATAGGACTTGATTAAGGTTGTTGGGACCATAAAATGTTTTAATCTGCCTTTTCTTAAATTTTTCCATGTTTGAGACGTTTTCAAAAAATTACTAAAAAGTTAATTGTTTACACAAATCATTTAATTGATTTTTCAATTTTCCTTGAATACATAAATAAAAAAAATATAAATGCCCATTTCAATTAAAAAAATTTTTTTGGCTTTAGAATTAGCAAACCCCTGTGCAATATATCATCAAAATAAAGTGTTTGAAGATACTCACTCTCAATAAATAAAAGTGCAAGCTCCCTTGCTGTTTCTTGTTTTAACGTTGACCTCTAAAAGTGTTTCGCGCTTTTAAAAGCTAAAAAAGATCGTTTTCTAATGCAGTTAGTAACTGCCATATATAGAGAAATTCTTAGCACAATTGCAGTATTGAGAAAAGCAGTCTTTAGATCCTCTGGCCTCAATACTGCTAGGACTCTCTGTTTTTCTAATTATGTTTTTGGTTTATCTTTGCCTTTAGCAAGGAGAACTTTTGTTTTTTTCTTATAATATCTTTTTCTTGTGGACGTCTCATTCACACATTAATTTTGCTTTGTTTTCTAGCCTTGAAAACTTATCTATTTTTTGAAAAGTGTTTATAAGAGCTTCTAAAATACTGTATTGAGTAATAAACTTTGTTGTATACTTGTGTACTTTCTCCTCGGAGCCTTTCACTTGCTTGTTGAGAATATACAAGAATATTGTTTCAAAAACCTAGCATTAATGCCATTTTAAGGGAAGCTTTTCCAATATCACATTTTCTTCATACTGTGCATCCTTAATCAGAGTAATAAAAACCTTTTGGTACGATTTATATATTTGAGTGTATATCAGCACTGGCACTCCATCGGGATGTCGATAAAGTTTTTAAAAATAAGAAGTCTTCTTTAAAGTGAGACTACAAAATATTTCATTTTGTTTGAAGAATTAAAAAAGTTATAAAACAGGGTACTTGCTGCTCTCCGTAGCTGCAGAGCAAACTAGTAGAGGCCAGAAGATTTACTTGTTTTATTCTAGCCTGAAAACCTCTTTTTCTCTACAGTTATTGCAACATTCATTACTTCTTCACCTTTACAACCACAGTTAAAAAAAATATCAAAAATCGTTTAATAGAAGTTCCCGTAGTTAGATACCACATAACGTATAACAAAAATGAATTGGTTTGTATGCAACACATCTGGCATTGCGTCTACAATTATGGAATAATACTTTGTATTTATAATCAGTTGGACAAACTCTGCTTTAACTTGGTCCGCTAACTGTGTAATGAATTTATCGACAGTCGTACTTGATAAATATGAAAGAACATACCTTCCTTTATTTCGAAATTTCGCTACATGTTCGGCCACAAGATTGGAATGCTAAAAACACTCACTGGGGTTCTAGAATTATACTAACAAAAGGTCGTAATCTCTTACAATCAATCACACAAAACTACTTCATTTGCCACTCCTCCGGAGTGCCCACTTACTGGCCGTCAGACTACAATAAACTTCCCGACTTATTGGATTTCTATATCTCCCATGGCTCCCATGGCTCCCATAGCTACCAATTACGTAATGGTAGAAGCAAGTAATGACCTGTCGTCAGATCACTCGCCAGTCATACTAAACCTATGTACCTCTACTATAAAAAAATTACTCAACCACAAACTAGTGTCTACACAAACAAACTGTGAACTTTTCAACAATACTTGGAAGACAACAAAAATCTTAAACTACGAATAAAGACCCCCAATGAACTAGACGAGCTAATCATCTCACTAATGTAATCCAAAAGGCTGCCTGGGAGCCAACCCCTATCGGAACTGATCACGAAAAACGGTTAAAGAACTGATCACAGAAAAGAGGAGAGCCAGAGGAGCGTGGCAGGGGACACATAATCCTGCTGATAAAACTATCTACGATCGTTTAACGCGTAAATTTCATAAACTATTAAGAGAGATACAAAATCATAACTTCACTGAGTATTTAACTTGAAACAAGAGGATCACTCAATCTGGAGAGCCACGAAGAACCTTAAGAGGCCTCAAGTACGCAAAAGACCTATCAGGAGAGCAGATGGAACATGGGCAAGATCTGCTATAGATAAAGCAACCACTTTTGCAGAACATTTATCCGACGTCTTCAGTCCCTTTGAAGCAACGCCAGCCCCTGGAGACAACGCAATAGAAGCATCTCTAGACATCCCGTGTCAAATGTCACTCCCAATAAACCCGTTTGCTCCCGCTGAAGTTATATATGAAATTCAAAAGCTGAACCAATTGAAGGCGCCAGGTCATGTTTTAATAACTGGAAAACCTAACTACGATTTTCAACAGGATGTTGTCTCTCATATTGCCGAATGACCTGGAAGTACGCACATATATTAACGATACCCAAACCCGGCAAGGAACCAGAAAGTGTGACTTCATATCGGCCAATAAGCCTTTTGTTTATAATAAGTAAACTATTTGAAAAACTGTTTCTTAAACGACTTCGCCAAGATACAGACATATTTCAACACCTATTACAACACCAGTTCGGTTTTCGAGAGGGTTATACAACCACACATCAAACGCACAGAATAGTAAATGAAATCTCATCCTCTCTAGAAGAAAAGAAGTATTGCGCCGCTGTGTTCCTGGACGTGTCCCAGGCCTTCGACAAGGTTTGGCACACAGGGCTGCTATATAAACTAAAAGAGTCATTACCGAGCTACTATTACTTGCTCCTTAAGTCATACCTAACAGACCGTTATTACTATGTCAATTGCGATAACGAACTATCCCCATATTACCACATCAAATCCGGTGTCCCGCAGGGAAGCGTCCTGGCCCCCCTCCTTGTCTATACTGCTAACCTGCCAGAAACTGACAGCACTGTGACTGCTACCTTCACTGACGACACGGCAATACTTTCCACCCATGAAAATGCGGATAGTGCAACTTCCAACCTCCAACAACACCTCAATATAATCAGCACATGGTTAGATAAGTGGCGCATAAAAGTTAATTAATCAAAGTCAGCCCAAATAACATTTACTATAAAAACCAATATTTGCCCGCCTGTCAGCAATAACAATGCTCCAGTACCGGTAGAAACCGACGTAAAATACTTCGAACTACATCTTGATCAACGGCTCACGTGGAACAAACACATACAAACTAAGTGCAAACAATTAAACCTCAAATACCGTGAAATGTACTGGCTCCTTGGTAGACATTCAAAGCTATCGATCCGAAATAAGCTGCTACTCTACAAAACGATGCTGAAACCAATTTGGACATTTGGTATACAACTTTGGGGATGTGCTAAACCGACCAGAATAAAAACGCTGCAACAATTTCAGTCAAAAACCCTCCGCGCAATTGTTGGTGCGCCCTGGTTTGTAACCAACGAAACAATCCACTAAGACCTAGACGTCCCATTCGTTGTCGATGAAATCAAAAGATATGCGATGAATTACAACCAGAAGTTAGATGGACACAGCAATTCATTAATTTGTCAGCTTTCCACTTATCATCCACCAATACGAAGACTGAAGAAAACATGGCCTGAAGACCTCACCAACCTCCCGTAATTGGTGCTCCTAGGGAGTGTCATCAATGGATGATTTCTCCTTTCACTGCCTCCCCTAGCATCACATTTACTGAATACTTTTGTTAAGTAGATTGTAAATTAACATTATTGTCAATAAAAAAAATGTTCGGCCACAAAAGAATCGAAATTTAAAATCAGTTCTACATATAGTCCAAAGTTATCATTTCGTACTGAGCCTAATATTTCATTATATCTAAGAGTTGGCTGACAGTTCACAATAAGTTAAAAACTTTACAATTTCTACAACCCTTAAGAGAGCACAAAGCTTCTTCCTTATATTGTTCTGCCGTCTTAGAATTAACTCTTTCTGAAACTCGACTTCTACTAATATTATTTAAAACACTGTGTTCAGAGATGTTATAAGCATTTATTATTTTTCAATCTCTACATTTTTAGTTACTAGGAAAGTTGTTCAAATTTTTTAATCTCAATAAATTAACCGATTTTGCTTGATCGGTTCTCAATTCATTTACCTTTTATAATACAACTGATTGGTACAATTTTTTTTGAGTAGCATAGTTTTTCAAATGTTTCAGTCAGAGCTATCATTTTGTTGACTGCCCTTGTAGACCACTGACTGACGAAGTACATCATTTATGCATCACAGTTATTGCGCGGAGTCATCGAATGATATAAGTGGGCATATGTCTTTGAGTATTTTTACTGTTCGAAGACTCTTGCAATTGTACATTTGATGCGCTAAAATTTGGAATTGAAGTTACTGAAGTCAATTACTGCACACTGCTTGGGAAAAGTGTCTAGCTTTGGTATTTGATTGATTACACATCTTGTCGTTCCAAAGCTATATTAGGCATGTTTTCTAAACTCTGCTGCTCTTATTTTTTTGACATATTTCAACCATCTTTGCCATTTATTATTCAGCCTTTATGATAAATGAAATGTAAATTGAATGCCGATTTAACTCAATATTAAAATTTACTTACAAGGGCTAGATTTTTGCAAAATAGTTGTAAATTTTAGTACTCCATGACAAAAAACTAATAAACCATTGTTTTGTTTAATAACACAAAACTTTCAAATAGCAGCGCCTTCTGCAGATTGAATTCAGTTAGTCGCCATTTTATTAGCAGTGTTATGCAAAATAATAAAAAAATGGGTATTTTTGATTAGACAATGTTATATAAATAGTGAAATTATTGAGTTTTCAAGAAAGGCATTTAAAAGGAATTATGGAAAATACTCAGCATCTAAACGACAAGCAGTTAAAAGCTAAACAATATTACTTTTAATATGGTCTTATAACAAAATTATTATATATTTATTTGTAAGATTAACTGAAAAATTTAAAAACATGGGTATAACTGAAAACATGAGAGGCGAATGAGCTGCATATCGGGTAGCAACTACGACGTATGAAAATCTTACAGAAATCTTAAAGAAAAACTGTTCAAATTTTAGGCTTTTGTACATGTAAAAATAAAAGCCTTTTGCGTGTACGATCTGTCCTGTCTGTCTGTCCGTTGCTTTTTTCAGTTTTTTAAATTAAAAGGGGCTTGTTAAAAGTGGTATTCGAACCCACGCACACAGAGTGGACTGCGAGCTGTACGCAGCCTTACATCACTCGGCCATCTTGACACTGATAATTTTATAATGAACATTTATATGCATAAAAGCCCAGATTATTTGTGAAACATTGTTCTACGTTCTCACCTTGTTTAATGTTAATCAAGAGTTATTACGTGTAATGGTCAGAGACAAGCTTAATTTGTAACTATTTAAATGCATGTGATTTTTATTTGTGAGGTTACTTGAAAGATATAGTATATGCCTAATCACCAAAAACTATTATAAAGTTAGAATCAATTATTGAAAATAAAATTACAAATATTAGTGTTTCAACATTGTAGTCGACAATTGAGACTTTCCTTAAATGGCTTGACATTTACACCAAAAATTATTGCTCGCATTTAGAACATATAAACCGCAGTTATTTGGTTATATTTATTAATTTATTATGTAATAGTTTAAAAAATAAAAAACTATTAGCAAAAACAAATGTATTATTAGTTTTCTGTCAAGGTGTACTATCAACGCAACGATTGGTCAACGTTTGCTACAACAACACTAATATATTTGTATCACTATTGTTCTCTGTATGTTTTTCCCTATTCGACTGCCGCGAATACTCATTCGTTCTGCCTTACATTGAAACGCACGCTTTTAGGACGAATCAGGTTCTGGAATTTGAACTAAAAGACGCTGGAAATGGCACGGGGAGTGATCAACCATTCTGGAAAGTTCTTGAAGAATTTTTTTCTGATATATTATTTCTGTTACAACATAAATGTTCATAAAAATTTATTATACGTTGATGAACCATGATTGTACTATCTGAAAGATTGATATAACCTATTAAAATTTTCTCTGACTGAGCTCACTTTACTCAACTTTAAATTTTGGACCCCTTAAATCCTTGCCCTCTCGGCTGCAGCTTACTCAGCCCATGGGTTAATCAGACCCTAATTGTGTATTGTTGTTTTTGTCTAAATAAAAATTTTTGTAGCCGGTACATAAGTAGAGAAATGAATACATTAAAAGACTTTATTGCTAATTGTCATGCTTCTTGTTTTACTGTTATCCAAAAAGAACAAAGATAATTTTTAACATGAGTTAATATCTTCTTATGGTTATGTTTTCTTGCATTCAGAATTCTTTCTTTGAAATCTGCATTTTATCAAATCGGGAAATTCAACAGATTATAAGTCCAATAAATAACATTGTTTATAGTTGACAAATTATATATATGTTTTATTTTCAGTTGCACATTTGTTAGACATCACAAAATGACGAACAAGAGTAGAGAAAAACAATTCGCATCCACAGGATGCGATGGCAACAAAACACATAATAAAAGCGCAAAAAAATTCTTTAGAATACTCATGTTGGCCTTTCTCTAAGAAATTATAAAATATCACCAAAATGTTTTGAAAAAACCAAACTTTTGACGTGCTGCTGCCGATGCTATTAAAAAAATAAAAAAATAAAAAATAGACAACCTTTTCTTCACAGATAACAACAATAATAACGTGGCCTTGTTAACACATAAAAGCTATAAAAACGTAAGCCAAAAGTACAACAGTCGAGTCACACATTTAAGAACTTGTAAATTCAGCGAGTAATAGCGGCCCATCTCACAATGCTTACAAATTATTAATACCATACGATTTTTAAGCGCACAATTGATGGGGAGAGATGTTAAACTAATAATCACTGCAAATTACAAAATACAAAATTTTACTAACTTTCACTACGCATGCCAGCAAGAATTTATTTAAAATGAATTTTTTTGTGCATATCAATCTAGAAGCACTGGTGGCTATAAGTCAGACCGTTAGTTTAGTTGATTGGCTTAAACGACTCAACCGTAAATTACAAGGCGTAAAAAAGATTGTTAATTATGATAATGTAATGTAATGGAATGTAGAATAAAATTTGAGCAATACCTGATAGCTGGGAATGGCTTTTGTAATCATTGTGTTTGTATCTCATACGTACGAAGTTTCGTAAAGTCTTCGAAATCGCTGACAGAAGGGTCAGCTGGACCAATTCACTTTGACATTATACTGATAAAGTGTTTAAAAGTCAATTAGCAGCACAATATGTGTGTTGCTTCTGTTGCCAATAAAGCTTACTGCATTTTCTTACTAAAATTAAATTAATCATAGAACTAGAATGCTATACGCACCCCAAATAAAGAGCTGCGTCACACAATCAAATTGAATACTTGAGGAAACGGTGCAATCGATAACGTCTAATAGTAAATTACGGCCGAAATTATTCGAACCATATCAAGAACCATGCAAGTTGTTGCATAGCCTGATTTCTTAGGAAATCTAGCTGGGTAACAAACAAATTGGTAACGATACGTCCATTTCGATTCCGGAGGCTGAATATAGTAACATTGCCCCGAAAAGCATCTCAATGTTATTAGTGAGCTACAAATACTGGTTTAAAGCTAACAATTTGTGGAACACTAGGTCTAACACAGTAATCATCAATAGTGTTAAAATTGCCTGTAGTTAAAGAAAAAGTAAAAACAATGGGTTGGATGGATTAACCAAAATAAGCTAGGTAAGAGGGAAAAGAGGATAATTAATGATAAGTACCATAATTGCTTCAGCATTTTGTTACCTAGTCAAAATAATGCCAACTATGACCGAAATTGAGCAACAAATTAGAAAAAGGCAATACGCAAAAAATGGAAGTGATAATTTATGAACTCTTATTTTATCACCTGGCCATCAAATGCATGTGAATGGTTGTGATTGAGACAGGTCGAAATGGCAGAGCGGCCTGAAAAGGAGTGTTTCGTTCTCAAAGCTGCTCGCGAAAACTGACTCAAATACACATATATTTGATAACTGCTACACGTAATACGTAGCTGAGTGTATGGCCATCGAGAAAATTACTGGTATACCTAATTAATTTAAATTTTATTTTGTTACAATTTAATTTTTTTTTAATATTTAATATCCGTCATTTATATTTAGTATACCATGACAATTCATCATGGCCAAATTCACGCTCTTTTGCGCTTACTATTCGTGGAATACTTCAAAAATTTTAAAGGAACAGGACGTTGAAATGCAAGAAATATAGAAAATATTTCTACGGTAAAAGATAGCGTTGCAAAGGCTTCAAATTTATCAATTCTTAGTTCTGCTCAATTTTCGAGTATTTTGCGAAAATATTTGGATTTATATCGATACAAGATTGTTTTGATACTAGAGCTGAAGAAACTGGATCATCGCAAACGCCGTGACTTTACTGATTGGGCTTTAGAGCAACTTGAAACCCATCATATTTTTTTCTCAAATGAAACTCATTTCTAATTAAATGGATATGTTAACAAACAAAATTTCGTTTTTGGTATAAAAACAATCCACAAGAGATTTACAGAAGCCCTTGCATCCGCAAAAGGCACTGTGTGTTGTTGTATTTTATAGCAAAATGACATCATCGGGCCATTTTTTTCCAAAACGAGGTAGAAGATGCAGTTACAGTGTCTGGTGCGATCATAGATTTTTTTGTAGCCAAATTTAGATAACATTAATTGGAGGACATGTGGTTCCAACAAGACGGTGCCACATGTCACACTGCTGATACCACTAATGACGTATTGCAAGAAGAGTTTGGTGAAAGGATAACTTCAAGAAATTTAACTGTTAGTTGGGCTTCAAGAAGTTGTGACTTAACTCCTTTAGATTATTTTTAGTAAAATTATTTAAAATCTATAGTCTAGGCAAACCACGAACCCTTGATTCATTAAGATAGAACATCGAACGCTGCATTTGAGACAATAGACCCGAGTTATCAAACAAAGGCATCAAAAATTCGGTTAATCGAATTTTCTGGTATGCACGAAGTCGAACTCGACACTTAAATGATGTGTTATTTAAAACATAATATAATAGAGCATGATTCAAAATAATATAAAAAGTTTGCATCTGAAATAGTTTTTTACTTGTGAACTTGTTATATATCTGTCAAATGCTTTATCTGCATTTTCTAAATGGTGGTCTCTAAGCTTTTCTAAAACAAAACCCCTCTTTAACAAGACTGGAAAAATCTGTTATAAAGTACCTCAATTTATTTCTTTATTGGTAGCACCATTTGTCACCAAGTAGTAAAAATTATCTTCTTGTTAGCTACATCATCTCTTACTAAGCAGTACAATTTGTTGTTCTTTAAAACGTCTAGAAATTTTAATTTGGCTTTATAAAGCAGCGAAGCTCAATAATAATAATAAACATTTTGTCGTTTGTCGAGAAATTTGCCAAAGAAAATTATAGTCATTAAAGCTACTACGACATTTAAGCAACAAACATTCGAGCAGAAACATAAGCCTGTGAAATTCTCTCAAAAAAAGTTAAACTGCTTCCACAAGGGAAAAGCCACTTTTACATCAGCAACTACTGCTGATGAAAAAGCAACACTAGCAAGTTGCATTTCGCATTGCAAAAGTAATAAGTAGCATACAATTTTAAGGATTTCATTTTACAGGCAATTGTTAAAATGGTACAAATATTGGTTAGTGAATAAGAAGGTGCAAATAATATTTCTTTTCAAAAAGAATAATTGACATGGCAAATTATATTTGAACACACATTGTTAAAAATAATAAATGCAGGTACTTCTTACTACACATGTACAAACCCACAAACATTTTTGAATCTGTCCATGATATAACACTCTCAATATACGGTAAAAGAAGTGATATTATGAAAGACAATTTATTTTGTATATCATTAGAGGCCAATATGACCAACAAATGTTTTTAGACCCTCATAAAACGCACTAATATGTACAATATTGGCTAGGCAAAAAGCATTATTGTGTGCACAGGGAAGACCAACATAACAATAAGATTTGGATCTGATCCCCAAAGAACAAAAATAAATGCCAAATGCTACATAAATGCACTATTTATACATCAACAGTTACATAAACAACTTTAACTAAATTGTGTTATAAATAATCCAATCAGAATTAAAGTTTTAAATTTCATCAAAAAAATGGTTTTCTTCTAGAACTTGTGAAGATGTGGGTTATTTATATATAAATATTCTTTGGTACACAGAAGTAAATTGGCACTTGTAAGGTAAGAAATCAAAATATCAGAACCTATTTTCCAAATATTATTAGCTACTTAGGCTAACTTTCATTGTTAATGTTTTAGAACATTTAAATATTTGGATATTTGTTTGCAAGGCCAATATGTTAATTAATAAGAAGGATAAATAATATTAAAGAATTTAATAAATTAATAAAGAATTGATTTATAGTCGACTTTAATTGAGAAGAAAAAGTTTAATTCAAGAACTCTCTTGCGGTTTTAAAGCAATGACATATGGTCTTTCGAAACATCATGCGATTTGGCGTTTGATGCACATAACCTCAATAATCAGCTATGTTCACGATGGCAATCACAAAAGAGCATATTCGATTTTCTATCTACTTCGCGGTTCATCTTAAGAAAAACGCTGCTGAAGCCACTGAAATGATTTGTGCTGCATATGGTGAGAATGCTGTAAGTCATGCAAACGTGCAAAAAGTGGTACCAAAGATTTCGCGGAGAAGAGTTTAGTCTTGAAGATCAGCCACGCGCTGGACGCCCTCAAATATTTGACACGGATGAGCTACAGACGCGTTAGGCTGGGAACTTCTCCCACATTCGGCGTATAGCCCAGACATAGCCCCTTCCAATTATCATTTATTCCGGTCGTTACAGCATCACTTGGCTGATACCCACTTCAAAACAGAAGAAGAAGTCCGAAAATGCACCGATAACTTTATCATCTCGAAGCCGGTGAGCTTCTATCACCAGGGAATTCGCAAGCTATACGAAAGATGGCAAAAGGTCATCGATGCCAACGGAGAATACTTTGATACTTAAGCTTTTTTTGTTGGTTTTTAAATAAAACTTTAATTTTGCAGAAAAAAGCCGAGAACTTATTTATCCAAGTTAAGTTTCTCGTCTATGACTGCCATTCATACAAAAGTGAGAAATTTAGGAGGTTGTACGTCATTATATAAAATTTACAGAATTCTTATATCAATTATTATTCTTATATTACAAAAATTATATTGACTTTTGAAAAATATGAATGAAGGTATTTGCTCTTAAATGGTACCTACCTTTCTCCCAAAAGTGCAGTTTACTTTTACTTTTTCGAATTATACTATTAATTCTAATTTAACTATTTATCGCTTTTTTAGAGTAATTTTAACCCACCTAGAACGTGTCCTTCACTTAAGAGTCAAACCATTCTGCAGGAGTTTCAGACAGACCTAATGAGCTGTATCGTGTCACTTTTAAAATTGCTTATTTATATAAGTTAATTATTTCACTAGCTTACACATTTCTAATAATAACGCAATAGAAAATTAAGTAGGCGACAGCTTTTTTTCTCAAAGTTTAGTTCACACTTGATTAACACTTTGGGCTAAATACTTTTTCGTTGGAGATCAAAAAAATAATGTTAAAATTGTATTGCATAAAATGTCAATTTTAATGGAAGACAAAGCTTTTTTTTTAATCATCAACTACTTTCAGAATATGTTATTTT
This sequence comes from Sinelater perroti, assembly GCA_036346155.1. Taxonomy (NCBI): domain Eukaryota; kingdom Metazoa; phylum Arthropoda; class Insecta; order Coleoptera; family Elateridae; genus Sinelater; species Sinelater perroti. The sequence goes on from JARFIY010000276.1 coordinate 6,178,754, forward strand.
ATTTAAAATATAACATTTTTGTTATACAGACATACCTTAATGTTTATAAATCATATTAAAAATCTATGATACGTTTACTATGGCTTAGAATTTTAATTGTAGTGTATTTTGTAGGACAAATTATCTGTTTCGATATTATTCTTCGTTTAATGAAATATACTTTATATTTTCAATTTAGTTAAGCAGTTGTCTAATGCAGCTTTATTTAATGTACTTTAATTGCAAATTTTCCATACAACTAACGTTTTTGAAATATTTATGTACAACGTAAACCTCAGAGTAAAAATATTATGTACTTTACGTACTCTCTCGTTTTCTTATTATCATTTGCTTATCTATACTCGTTGCTTACAATCTACTCTCTGGTACGTGGTATAATAATTACCTATAATAAAGGAAGTAAGAGAAATTATTCTTAACAATGATCTGGTTCTTACAGAGCGGTGAATTTGGCTCTAATTTTGTCCAAGTAAGTCAAACAAAAAGATTATTTTTGCAACAAGTCTGTTTTACATTGTTATATTTGTAGATAATAAAGTGTTAAGTATCTATGTACGTGTAAGCTATACAACGCATAATCTGCGATTAACAATTTTCATGTTTGAAACCTTGGTACAGTCCCACCGTTCAATTCTTTATTTCTATACGAAATTGAGTATACAAGCAGCCATTTGTCTTCGAATGACAACTTTGTTAACATTTGTTGTTATTTTACATTTATATAATCTATTGCCATGCCTGTTTTACTCAACATGTAAGCCCAGGTATTATTATTAAGAGTAACTTGTGGGAATATTGCGTTCCTCGTAGTAAAAACGACTTGCACCAATTTCGTTTGATTTATTTGCATTACATGTAACAAACTAACCGTAAAAGAGATATAAATTATGTTAAAACTGTTGCGATGCTAAGACTAGGTCATTGTTAATTGATGATAATGCTGTGGCATCTGCAAAGGTTGCAGTTGTAGTGCTATCTGTTATAGAAAATTCTGCAATGTAAATCGAAAGCAGGCTTTCCTACGTCACATATGATTTGACTTTGTAATAATTAAAACATTCACCATTATGTTATATTTAAGAATATTTAGTAATACAGGACTTTAGTACTGATAGTACAAGCTAGAAAATATATTCTTAATTTTAAACTGCAAAAAGCCTGCTGTGCTACTGAACACTACCGAGTGGCTTTCTCTGAATCTGAGTTATTAATAATAATTGTATTTAATTCTATAATGCGTCAAAAGTATGACGAAATGAAATAGGCTAAAAATACAGCGTTTAAAAACGGGTCTAACGTCACCTGTTATAACAATGCAAGCTACCCTGTGTCGTTTTGGGTAATTCAATCCTAAACACACTCGCCACAGCAGCGCACGTAATACCACCTACACGTAAACCAAAATTAATTAATACTAATTAATTAATTAACAATAATAATAATATGGCGTACTTAAGTAATTCTTTATTTTTGATTATCGAGTTTCCACCTGCGGCCTAGTGTAGCCGAAATGCGATACGCTAAATATTTGGGAATAATAACTTTCATAAATTTGTTAAAATTATATGCATTGATTATTCTTATGTAAAATTATTGTGAGTAATCGAATTCATCAAAATCGGTAATTGTTTAAACATCGTAAAATTTAGTTTTGTTAAATCAACGCCTCAAATACTATTTGAATCCAGTCAATTACGTTTTAATGTAATAGAACATAGGTATTAACATGCTTTTCAGCAATTTTGCAATATTAATTTCTTTTATTAAAAATGCATTTTGATCAATGCGCAATTCATTTTCAAATTAATGAACACATTTGGAAATTACAGGGCTCGATAAATAGAATATTACGGGTTATCAGAAAATGTAATGTAATATATCTAACGCAAGATTTTTATTGGACAAATAAGGATAATATAGAGTGACCCAATTAAATTTTTGGATTTGTATAGTTGGTATTTAAACACATGGCAAAGTCATTATAGCATTAATATCAGGCTATTAAGTGATAAGGCTAGGCTTTATAAATCGTCAAAATTGTTGCGTGTGTGGTAGCAAAAATCCACATGCTATTCACGAAACATCAATGTATCCACAAAGTCCGTTGTTTGGAAACCGTAACTTTTTAAGGACGAAGCTGACATTGTTACTGTCAGTGGTATATGCTGTCGCGATTTGCTAAACTAATCTCTGTTTTCAATTAAACTAACGATTTGAACTTCAACGACATATAGTTTCAACAAAATAGAACTCCATGTCATAGAGCACATGAAGCACTCGCTTTACTTCAAACCAAATTTCCTGGCCGTATTATCTCACAGAAGGGCGACATCAGTTGACCAACGTAGTTTTGCTATCTGATCGTCACAATTTTTTGTCTCGGACTCCATTCTATGACTAAAAAAGAACCTGCAATTGATGAAATGGAGTCGCATTTATAAGAAGCTTTTGATTTGGCCAACATCATTTTTAATTTGGATTATCTTCTATAAATGTATGCATGCACAAGACGGTTGTCATATCTAGTGACGTGGTTGTTTGCACATCACGTGTTTATATTTAAACTTTAGATTCATTTTTCTTAAAACTGCAAGCCACAAATTTTTCTTGAACAAAATATATGTGGAATACTAGAAAAACTATACTTGTAGGCATTATAAAATTTAAAAATACTCTAAAATCAACAATTGTAGGTAATTTCGTTTAAATAACAGTTAGTTTTGATGATATAGATATAGAATAGTAAAAACTTATGTTACTTCGTTATCTGCTTTTCCTAGCTTTGAAATGATTATGTTTTGTACAAATTTTCACACAAAAGAATATTATGACGTTAGAAGTATACTGTTATAAATGATTGTTTATTTGAATTTTTAACTACTTTTCCGGTAAAAAGATTACAGCTGAGTGCTTTGTATTAATTAGTTATTTGATTTTTTATGAATCAAGAAACGATTAATGGATAACCATATCCAATATAGTATTTCTAGAAACCTTTAACTTTCTCATTGCTATTTGTTGATTTCGAAAAATATTCAGCAGATAAAGTAGATTTTCCTACGTCAATCTTTGCTTTTCTGTTCGGTTTCTTTGCGGTGGTATTAATATCTGCAGTCTTCCGAAAAATTTTATAAATTATTTCGTAATGTTTTCACTGGGAAGTGTTATAGTTTTCATGTCATGTATTCTACATTTGCTATCGTGCTCTTTATTCGTAATAATTGAAATATAGCTGAGTAACAATTTATAATTAGATTCTAACTAAACTATCTATTTGAATATAAATGGCTCGCACGTTGATTGTTTGATAGTGAAGTGAATAATTGTTTTTCAAAGTACGACCTCTGCAACTAACCATGTGCTTTGTGGTCAGGACGCAAAATATAATACACTATAATTTGGTTTTAAATATTTTCTTGATTGCAAAATGTGTTTTTAGTGTTAATAAAATATCTACTTTATGTATTTGTAAAAAATAATAAAGTTTTCCATTATTTAGTGCACTATTTATCTATTATTAATTTTGTTGATGCTAGCACTTAGCATGTCTCATAGTTATTTTGGTATATAATCATTTCTTGGAGATGCTATTGTTACATAATACTTTTGTTGTTTTCGTTCGGTTCAATGTCGATAAAAATCAACAAAATTAAATAATTTGATTTATGGTGCTTAATAATTAATATACTTCGAATTATAGGATAGTGACTTTCCAGAAGCTGTTTTATTTCATCCATTGAAACTAGATGACAAGTTTCTCAACACCAATCTATATGCTTTCTTCTCTAGTCCGATATATGCGAAGCTTTGCTTTATCTTGCTGTGATGTTTAATTTAGTCCTATTAACTTTTATAGAATTGTTCTTTTTCAATAATAAAAATTAAGTAGTATGTGAGTAATTTCATATTGTACTATTGTATTGCTAAATTTGTTTAAACTTTGCATTTAATACACTGCTCGCTTTCATTTTCTGCATATCTTTATATCGTAAAGATCAAGCGAAAACTGAATATTATTTAAACAAATAATACCTTATCCTTAACAGTTATAATCTTATATAAGTCATCACCCAAAGTTATAATTAAGACTATAACTTTGTAATCATTAGAGGTAATATATGCAATTGAGTATAGTGGATCAATTGTACAATTAGGTCGAAACTTCTGACCACCTTTTTTGAACTCCTCATTAAAAAGTAGAATAGGAATGTCTCATAAACCCGACCCATTGAAACACCCCTAAGGGGGGTTTTCCCGCTTTTTTTATTTTAAAGTGACATATCTCATGAACGATAATATATAGAGTGCTGAGACCTTCATAGTTGATTGGTTGGTCTAAGTTTGAGTTTCCAAGGTGTTTATGAGTTTCAACATTTGTATATATTACCGTTTCGCCCCCTGATCTTGTTCCATATAACGATTTTATTTAGAATACTAATAACTTAATTAAACTCCAAAAGAAAGGAAATAAACTTCACGTTTAAGGTCGTTTCGTGAGTGAGAAATTAGTTTATATGTACACGCAACAGCTGGAGAACAGGTGCCATTAAAACAGCAAATGTATTCTCACGCATTATCATTTGTATTAAAATATAGATGTGTTAGGACAACAAACTACTTTACATTATTTTCAAGTAGTCTTTATTGATAATTGCTAATATTACAGTTTTTATCAAGAACTTTAAAAAAATGTTTAAATGACTATTTACATTTACCAACTCACTTACTGTAATTATTATTATTTTTTATGATCTCAGATTTTAAATAGCGATGTCAAAATTTATGGCGAAGTAGTCACGCTAGACTGCTTACATTGTTACAATAACATTTTTATAATTGTTGATTTTATGTTTTGTGTTTATATACAGATGTGATGAAGTGCGTTACGTTTTTGAAGTTCTGTCGAAATGAGGGCGAAGTAATACCTATTATAGAAGAAGGAACAGAATTATTATTAGTCTTTCATGTTTTAATAATTCTGAAAGTTTTGTTGCTAGAAGTTTACATTTCTGTTTTGGCGTCGCTGCGAATATAAGGTATTTGTCTTTAAAGTTTCTATTAATAAGAGTTGGTTTGTTTGTGTGTACTGTGAAGTCTCAGTAAAGTCTAACATGTTCGCCTTTTCATATTTATTTGGGTGTGTATTGTAATCTGGAGTTTCTTTTTTAAGAGTTTTAGTGAGATTCTCAATTATACATTAAAAATCACTTATGGTTATTACTACGTAATCTAGCTTTCGGAAATAATTATCATTTTTGAAACAGATGTATATAAAGTGTTTTAATACTGGAAAGTAACAAGACTGAATTTTATAGTCTAGGGCCTAGTTATTTGTGAGACATGCCAGCTAAGCACTTCGATCCTACTTATTCGCCTTTACATAATGCAAATTGTTTGTGAAGTGAACAACTGTATGAGCGTCGCGTCACGAGTTAAAATGCAGCAGTGTCGATCAGCAATCTGCTATAAAATTTTCAGTTAAACTTGAAAACTCCTTAGAACTAAAGCTTGCTATGGTACTGGAATCGTTTATTAGAAGCACAAGTATTTAGCTAGCATGAAGAGCGGACATCGAGGATGAGCTATGCACAGGGCGTCCACTAACATTTCACACCGGACAATGACCGGCTATGGTGAAAGCGGTTTTGGACTCCGATCGAAATTTGAGCATTAAATTGAAAGCAGATAAAGTGGGACTTCCAAAGTCCATCGCACATAGATGGTTACGACAGAATTTCAGATGAGAAACATTTATGGTATTCTAATGTGTGTGCGTGCACTGTGGAAGGACATGTATTATTTTTGAAGATAATTTCTTAATTTTCTGATTGGATTATTATGTAAATTTGTTATAATTTAATTAATAATCAACTTCGGCTTCATCTTCTCTAATTATGTCACAATTTTCTTTATATAATATTGGATATAATTTTCTCTTTTACAGGTTTCATTTTAACGACATTATTCAGATCATCTTTTTGTGTTCCGTTCATTATAACAAATATAGAAGAAAAAAGAGAGTCTCTGTCCTAGGTTTTGATTGTAGTATTGAATCTTTACTTATATTGTTTTAAGTCTTGTGATTAATTTATAGTTTGGTCAGAATTAAAACATTTTATTACTATTATTATTATTAATAGTAGTAGTATCACTACTATTACAACTAGTGTGCAATTAAAGAATTGGTTCCCTTTTTACCCGGTGGTTGTCGAGGTAAAGTCAATATATAGGAAACTAAAAGCTTTAAAAAATATATATTACTTTAAGAAATCAGAAAACTCATCAGAACCGTTTAACTTTTAAAACTGATTTCAATTGTAGAAATTAATAAAAATACAAAAAAAAAACAAGATAAGAAAAGGTTTTTCATTCCTGTTTTTGCCATAAACATTTTACACCTATATATTCTTTTGTTTTGCATGAATTAGTATATAGTATTGCAAAAATATTAAGTCCGTGAAAAAACTAAAGACAATTTGTTAATGAAAATTTCAGCTACTCTTCCTTTATAACTAAAATATTTAAAAATTGGTTTGTTTTAAAAACCCCACATAGAATTCTCAGCACGTTAACAGATGTTGCTCTTTATCACATTATTTTAAATTGTAGGGTAAAAAAATTAAAGTGGAATCCAAGAAACAATGTTTAAAATATAAAGTCAACGGCGAACATCTAGATACGCCAACCCACATTTTTACTTTAAATACATCTGCAATTACCGACAAAAATTGCATTTATTACTACATGTCGCCCAAAATTAATACAGAGCCAGGGGCAGAGTTTAGAATATATATTTAAGGAACACCCAATCGGAAATTTTATTTAAAAGGGCATGGACACGCAGAATAATACTAGGAAGTAAAAAAGCTTCCTAAAATGTCTATGGATCATGTATTTGGTCTGAAAATGGTGTTCAAAGTTATTGGGGAAGCGTTTAACGAATAATAAAAAAAAAATACAATACTTCTCTAACATATTAAAAATGCGACGAAGAGAATACCATAGCAGATAGAAATATAAATGTGAATTTAACTGTAAACCACTGTCAAGTATCTAGTTGCTCATCTAAGTATCACCTGAACTTTTACAGCTTAAAGGATGACCTCTAAATTTAGTCCTAAAGAGCAGTAAATTGTGAAGTTTTCTTGAGGATAGTCGATGTAGAAAATCCGGTAAGCGATACGGTATCACAAATGAAATGACACAACAGCCACGTCGCAGGATTAAAATCTACTTATTTTCAATATTCAATAAAATACAACAAGAAATAATACAAGAAAAATACCTCATTTACATCTAAACCAATAAGTCCAATATTTTTTATAGAAAAACTATTGCGAATAGTCGACGAATGTTGTTTATTTAAAATAGCTTTCTAACACAGAACTACAAAATTGCAGAGGGTTGAACCTTCAATTCTACTCTATCCCTTATTACTGTAGATGATTTAATATTACAAGCAGCTGTAAACCAAGTGGTACATAATACAGAATAAACTGAAGAATTTATATGAAAATAACATTATTAAGTACAACAGAATCAAATTTCTAAGGTTTACTCTTGATACGAAAATAACCTAGAAACGTTATATCTAAAAATTAAAAGTAAAATGCACCAATTGTAAATATGTTAAAGTTTTTAATGGTAACTAAGAGAAGCGTTGTAATAGAAACACTGAAAAATATACGAATATTTTAATATTAACTAGATTACGATAGTTTTGCTTATGTTTTAACATTCGCTATTCAATATTACTGTATACAACTTTGTATCGATGTTTTTCGTAACACACCAGCTATAAATTTGCGTTACAAATTAACACTTTTTAACATTAAAAGAAAATAGTTAACATTTTTTGTTTGTGGAGATACTAAATAGAAACATAAAAACCCAACTGTCCTATTAAAAATAATTTCAGGCGACAAACATTATAAAAATCAGTATGTCTACTGAGAAACTTTTGAATGACGTAGATTATTTTTTACCTGAAGTACGAAATATTGGTTTTTAAAAATAGCTTTTCGATTAGTGCCGTAATTCGACAGTTTAGTAGCTTCAATTTATTGTAATAAACAGAAGAAACAAGACCCTAAATGCAGAATTACTATATATTGACGATCCAAAATCATACATGATTCTGAATCTTTTTTAGTCTCAAAAGACTAGTCATACTCTTAGTCCATGTCAAATAACAGTTCTGTATACAAATCTTAAATATATGTTTTGTGACCGACACTACAGTGCTGTGTCTTTCATCAAAATTATAAGGAATTTATTATCCATATCATTAAGTGCCTTAACCGTTTCAAAAAATATCTACACATATGATCTAGTTATACAGATTAATTCATTTATGATTAAATATCACTACGATAATTAAAAATGCACCAATTCATTTACTTGGTTTCTAGCAACATTAATAACAAAAGAAAGGAGTCTGTTAATGAAGCGGCGCGTATAACAACACCTACGAACTACGTAAACATACATATCAAAAAGTACACAGATATTCGTAAAGTCTGTTAACTAAAAACATGAATCCAGCAGAAAGAATGGAGTCAGATAAAGCACTGCTTAATATGAGTTAATATTTTAGTGACCAGTTTGTCTTGCAAAGGATTTATCTAGTTAAAATACACATACTTCGATTAGGGCATACAAACTTGACTAGGACAAATACACACTTGTCCTAGGATTTGTCACAAAAGTAGTGCAATGAAGTTTATAAAATTATTTTTAGTTAATATATCGTTACAAACGTTTAAAATTCTGCCCTTGGTCATCCACAGACTTTTGCAAGAGACTTTCTTGCACGGTATGCATCATGGAAGGTCGTCGGGGACCTCATTTAGAGCCTTTGTTGCGACGGTATGAATCGCTTTAATGGTTCCAAAACGGGTTTATTTCAAGGCAGACTTGATTCTCGGAAACAAAAAAAGTCTTCCGGAGACAGGTCAGGACCGTAGCCCGGAGCTGCGTTGTCAAGCTACGCTTGGTTAGAAACTCCTATATGTGCAGAGCGGTGCGGCTGGGAGTGTCGTCGTGGCGCAGTTGCCAAGTTGCGGCGATCTCCTTTCGAGTGCGTACGACCCTATTTCTTAATCTGTCGAGCACTTGCACGTAGTAGGTTATGGACCACCCCCTTGACGTGAAGGAGATAAGGATATTTTTTATTTTTAATTTTCTCATTTTTGCCTTTTTGGGACGAGAAGACTCCGAGGTGTGCCATTTGGAACTTTAGTGCTTCATCCGCGGGTCGTACTCGAAGGCCCATGTTTCGTCACCGGTAATGACATTGTCCAAATAATTAGGTTTTTTTTCACACGTTCCAAAAGTTTACTCGCGATCGTCACTCGAGCGTTCTTCTGGTCGTCAGTCAACAATTTGGGGACTAACCTGGCACACAGTTTCGTGCACAGTAGTTTTCGGAATATTGAGAGTCTGTTACCATTCGAATAAGTACTCATTCGATGATCGATATTCAAAAAATCACAAACACGAGACATATTTTGTCACTTGACGCTGTCCAGAGTAGGTGTCATCCTCCACCTCGTCCTGGCTATTTTCAAACCTGAAAACTTAAGACTACGAGAGAGCGGAGTCCTTCTAGGCTGCCTGAATCATTTGGTGGGTTTCGACGAGGCTTTTGTTTAATTTAGCACAAAACTTAATCGCGTAACGTTGTTCGATAGTTTTCTTCATTGTGTAATAATATAAAATCAGATTTTTATTGTAGTTTCTTAATATTTTTAACACTTTTATTAGTCATAAACTCAGGATTAAAACAGGCTTCATTCTATTATTATATAATTTAAAAAATGTTATTGTTATTGTATTTGGTGTGTAATTAAAATATTATATATTATATTACACACGCCATACAGTCTGTTTCAAAAGTATCAAGCCAGTATAAAAAAATTATGTAAATATTTGCTCTATATGTATGTATACATCCATTTCTTTATAACTTTAAGATCAATTAACTAGATTTTGGAAAACTAAATGGATTAACTTTAAGGTACTCTAGTAAATGGACCTCATTTGATACAGTTTTTGATGACTCTTTCTCACTTCTTCTGGTTGCTTAGATAAATTAAAACATTACATATCGAGTGCGTTTTTGTAAAATTTATTCGGATAGTTTGGTTTGTAGCCTAATTTTGCTTAATAATAGTACTGTAGCTCTTGTTTTTAAGTACTCGTACAATAGAAATACTATGACACAAACTAGTTCTCATTAGTTGTCTAACTTGTTTAATCGATATCTGAAAATTAATTGAGAATTTGATGAATATTTATTGAAACTTTTCTACTTAAAATATTTTAAAAAATCTACACATAAAGTCTTGGAACATCTTTGTAGGACACCCTGTATATCCCAAATAAATTTTCCTGTGCTATTTAATACTGTGTGATTCAACTGTCGCAACCACATAGTAGTGTTAGCAACATTATAATATATAATAAATTTGTTTTTGAAACAAAAGTGGTAAATAAGTTTCAAATAACTTTATTGAAAGTCCCTTGCCTATTGTATTTTTAAGTCATTCACAATTTGTCCTAAGGGTGCGGCGATAATTTTAATTTTAATTTTAAAATTATAAACTAAAGTACACATCGTTCACTTATTAAAATTGTTTGAGAGAGTAGAATTATAAAAATATTAAAGATATGTTTTAGAACTTTCAAATAGTGTAAATTAATTAGGCCATCTTCACATAATTGTTGAATTTCGAATATTTTTTTCTTCTTTTTATTACCGTTATACGTGTAGCACGTAGATAAGATACACTTAAAGAATAATAAAAAATGTTGACATGCCGCTGTATTTCATTTCTACTTTACTTTTCTCGTATAGACTTTTACTTTTCTTAAACAGTCTGTTACACTTTTCCAATTAATAATAGAATCAAATAAGTCGTTGAGCATAACAATTTAATTTTTTCTTATTTTTTGATATAGAGAGCACATCCAGTCAACTATAATTCAACAGTAGTTAAAGCATTTTTATACTATTTACAACAATATATTGGCTTATTTAATTTACAGTCTGTTTAATCGTATATATACTCATAGTTTCTTATGTAAAAAAGTATTATATTATCAAATGCAATAAAATGCTTAAAAACATTAAGGTTTCTAAACTAAAATAAACAATATTATACCTACCAATGCACTTATAGTGTTAAACATTTTAATTTACAATTGTTTCTATAAGAGTCTTGTTTTTTAAGTGGCTTAGAGCCAAAGTAAAGTGTCGCACTTAATTTTATTGTACTTTATGCTTGCACTTTATATCAATTATAATCTTTACCATTGCCACATCTCTTAAATAATTTTAAGAAAAGTTACAAGATCAAACTGGTAAAAATAATTAGACCTGGGATAGTAGCACAAATTTAAATTTGTCATGTACGTAAGGATATAAATAAATCGAGACGGAAATAAAAACTGTATTTGGAGACGAAGCACCGCCTGGTAACTAATTAAATGGGGTTTTTAAAACTTAGATGACAACCACAAAACAGCTACATTTTTGACAAAACTGTACAGCATAAACTAGTTATTTGTACATTAAATTTTCACAGCACTACTCGTCAACTCACTGTTTTTGTCGCTAGCAGTCCCATAATGATGTTACAAAATCAAACCTACCCTTGCTTTACACAGCATCAAGATATCTATCACGCTAACTTACGGTTACAATTATCGAGTTTTAAAATTGTAAGTTACATTATGCTTCTAGAAAAGTTTGGTTACTTACCAATGTGATGGGGGCGCAAAGGAAACTGTATTGCTCTAATAGCATTACAACCACTCAGAATTAGCTTGTATACAGGGCTACAAAGCTATTTAATAATACTGGAAGTGTACCCAAGATCTGGGAGACCAGGTTGAGTTCGAACTGTTTAGGCAGTCGCAGCTGTAAGTGTTCAAATTAAACGAAATCTTCGTCGAAAGCAGAAGATGTCTCGTAAGATGCAAATTTCCAACACTTTGATTATTAAGCAACACTTAAATTAGTTGTTTACAAAAACATACGAAACATTTATTGGCAGATTTAAAAAAATAGAAAAGAAAAAGCAAAGAGGTTGTTGACTAAGTACAACCACGATGGCCACAAAAAATTTGTTTGCGAATAAAAAAAATTACAGTAGAGGAATCTTTCAACAAACAATATAACAGGGTATAGGCCAGGACGCCCAAAGAAGGATTTCAGCTAATGCTAAACGTTCAAAAAAGCCATCATTCAGCAGCTGTAATGGTTTGGTGAGAAGTGCATTGTGATGGAGTAACCAATATTAATTTTTGTAGAAAGAGAGTCAAAATTTGGCCGCTGTACATCATCGAGCTTTTTGGGAAATATAGTAAAATGTCAAAATTATAGGTGATGATTTCAGTAAGACTCCGCACTTGTCCATAGAGCACGATCAACTTGGATGGGCAAAAAATGCCTCATTTTGTAACAGTAGATCATTGGCTCAGATCTCAATCCATTATATTACTAATTATGGTCAATTTTAGAAGGCGTAGTTTGCTTACAAGAGAACTTAACGTTGATTCTTTGAAGCAAACTCTGACAAATGCAATCAATATTTTTCCAATGGATGTGTTGTGTGTGTTACCATAGACGTGTGAAACTCTTAAAGCTTGTGTAGAGATTAAGAATAGCCATTTTAAATACCTCCATTGTAATTATGTTTACAAATAACCATTTAATAAATCCTGAAAATATTATTCAAAAACAGCGAATCGTTTTATTTTATCGTTCTAATCAGTGTGTAACAGTATCATTGAGTATACTACGTAAATATCAAACGATTACTTTTAAATTGTCGAAAAGGATGGCAAATGTCGCTCTTAGTAAATGAAACTACGTAAGAAAGAATCAAGCAATCGCGGTCACTCTAATGCAGTAATTTTTGTTCCAAAACAGGTATTGCTTAAAACAATGGCAGAATAATAACAAACACGTCAAATGTTGAATGGACACCGAAGAATGTCTCTTCATATTTGTTAAAATTCAATTTTCATTTAAACATATACACAGTTACATTATAACAATAAACTAGTACATTTGACTACATTTACAATGGACTATTTAAGTTAGGTGGAGTTAAAAATTTCGCTTTATAGTTCTAACATTGTCATATGAAAATTTTACATGTTTTTTTAACTTCAGAACTAATTCAAATAATGAGGTCAATATGTAGAGCTAGCTATACTTTGAACATAAGGAGCCGAGCAGATATATCAGATTTATGTTTTATCTTAGAAATCATTCCATTTTATTTAAGTTTTTTGGTGTTATTTTATCCACATTTATAATTGAAAACTTCATTTTGTTACTTATTATTTGATATTAAAAAAAATACAAAACTGTTATAGTTTCGGCTGATCCCGTATGTTTTCTAAAGAATAATTTTAAATGATCAATTTTGTACCATACCATTTCAATACCAAATATTTAAAAACATTTTGAAACAGTCTACCACAAACCTGATATTGCAATTATAACAATAAAAATAGGTATTATAAGCTCATACAAAATTGCAATTTACGATACGAATGCGTTCTGTGAACTCTGAATTTGAATTTGTACACTTCAAATCTAAACATATGAAAAAGTCGTTTATGATATCATATACTTGGCAGAAAAGTATCAATGTGATTTAAGTTTATTATAACAACAAGCTACTGAGAGTTAATTTTTTTTCTGTAAATGCCTTTGTAAAGAAAAATCTATGTACTATTCACAAGAAATCAATACATCCACAAAAATTCACTGTTTGGTGTACCGTGTGAGCTGGAGGATTAATTTGCCCGTACTTTTTTGAGAAAGAAGCTCTTTTTTAATGAAACCAACGATTTCAACTTGAATAATGTATGGTTTCAACAAAACGGAGCCGCATATCAGCACTACGTGAAACACTTACTTCAAACCAAATTTTCTGGTCATGTTATCTCGCAGAGAGTGACATCTACTGGTCACCTAGTCTTTCGATCTAAGCCTATTACATTTTTTTACTGTAACTATGAAGAAAAGGGTTTATATCAACAAATCTGATACAATGCTAAGGCTAAAAAAAACGTTAGACTTGTAATTGCTGAAATAGAGCCGCATTTATGGAAAACTATACTAAAAGAAGATTCCATGCTATCGGAGTCGTGAAGGGCATTTAATCGACATTGTATTTAGCATTTAACTGCCAAGTCTACAATTTACACTGATAACTATATAATTCGGATTGTTCTAATATTTTATGTTTTATCTAGGAAGACGTTCTTGAAGTCCAGTTTGAATTACCCTATAGCTTAAATCATAAAACATAAAATTGTTACAACTTCTACCCGTTACAACCATAATATTTTATTATAATAGTGGTAGAAATGGAAAAATAATTAGTAAAATTAAAATTTTTAATTTTTTTTAATACATTTCTATATTCTCATGATTTTATTTCACAATATTGAGGTGAAAACTATTTTTCAGTTAATATTCTAAATTAGGCACTATTAAGAAGCCATATTACAAGTATCACTTATTTATAAAAAGGAAAATATAACTTTATAGTTTTTAAACAAGCTCTTCTCATATAATAAATACACACATTGTTTTATAAAACAACAAATAAATAATAAGCAAAATATGTTGAACAAGAAAGAACAGCATTTTACACATGAAAGTTAATATTGCTTCGGCAAATATTTAAATTATATTTGTTGTACCAACGGCTTCTCGTGTAATCTTTACAGCACACGCACCCTTAATTTCGAAAACCATAAGCACATGGCAGAGGTGCGCCGTGTTTCTTCATTCTATTGTTCGCGGCCGTCTCTAAATAAGTGCAAGGTCTTAGTGTAAACTGTATGATAAGCCGCAATTCCGCCAAACAAGCTCCCGAACGACAACGAAACAAGCCCATACAGAAAGACATTCCTAGGCCGCGCTTCGAGCTCAATTTTCCAGGGAGCAGTGTGACCCCCGGTGAGCGCATAAACGCTATCTGCGCCATAACAAGCGGCAGCGTTTCATTTACTATATAAAATTTGCTGCTATCTAAGTGGGATGAATGGTTAATGAGCAGGAGTGGTGCGAAAAAACTTTCCCTGATTGCACGCCCCCCAGCAGGCGTTGGTGCAGAACCTCCCGCAGCGGCTGGTCTATCTTCTAATGTCCTTTAATCCATTAAGATTATTAAACGTCCTTTAAAATACAAGGTAGTTTCGCACGGCGTTTTCGTTTACATCCTCATTTAAGGACCATAAAGAATTAACCGGAAAGCTCCCGGAATAATTAATTTGCGTTTGACATTTTTATGGATTGTTTCGCTTGCTTAATTACCTACTTAGTTACATTAATTCTTTTGTGTACAAATCTAATTGCTTTTTAATTACACGGAGAAACGTAATTACACTGGCGCATCTTAGGAAACGGCAGCGCAGAACGCTGCTCTAGTTGCCATTACATGAATTTTCAAAGCACTAAAATTACAACTTATTTTATGAACACAATTATAACTAAGAATAGTTAAAATATTTATAATAGCTCAACAACTAACTCCCATAACAAATTTGATTAATACAGAGTCGTCGAGGTAAATCGAAAAAATGAATAAACAATTAAAATAATATTAATATACATTTTTTTTAATGACAATAACGTTATTTACAATCTACTTAACAAAAGTATTCAGTAAATGTGATGACAGGGGAGGTAGTAATAGGAGAAATCATCCATTGATGATACTCCAAATGAGGTCCATTTACGGCAGGTTGATGAGGTCTTCAGACCATGTTTTCTTCAGTCGACGTGCTGGTGGATGATACGTGGAAACCTTGCGAATTACTAAATTGCTGTGTCCATCTAACTTCTGGTGGTAATTCATTGCAAATCTTTTGATTTCATCGGAAACGAATGGGACGTCTAGCTCTTCATGGATTGTTTGATTGGTTACAAATCAGGGCGCATCAACAATTGCGCGGAGTGTTTTTGATTGAAACTGTTGAAGTGTTTTTATTCTGGTCGGTTTAGCACACTCCCAAAGCTGCATACGAAATGTCCAAAGCATAGTTTTGTAGAGCAACGGTTTGTTTCGGATCGATAGCTTTGACTTTCCACCGAGGAGCTAGTACATTTCACCGTATTTCAAGTTTAACTGTTTGCGCTGCTGATGATGATAAAATTTTGTTTACTATTCTGTGCGTTTGACGTGTGGTTCAGTGACCCTTTCTAAATCCGAACTGGTGTTGTGGTAGGTGTTGAAGTATGTCTGTATCTCGGCGAAGCCTTTAAAGAAACAGTTTCTCAAATAATTTGTTCATTATGGGCAAGAGACTTATTGGGCGATACGAAGTCACACTTTCTAGTCCCTTGCCTGGTTTGGGTATCATTAATGTATGTGCATATTTCCAAGTGATCGAGTAGTAGGAGTGACTTAGCATCCTGTTGAAAATCGTGGTTAGTAGTAGTATGGTGTTTTTGGGCAGTATTTTAGTATTCTTCCAGTTATTCCATGTTCCATCTGCTCTCCTAATAGGTCATTTGGGTACTTAAGGCCTTTTAAAGTTCTTTGTGGCTCTTTAGATTGAATGGTCCTCTTGTTTAAGGTTTGCTAAATATTCAGTAAAATTATCATTTTGTATCTCCCTTAGCAGGTTATGAAGTTTATGTGTTAGATGATTGTAGATAGTTTTATCAGCAGGACTGTGTTCTCTGCCACTTTATTAACATACATAAAAGTTAAATTAAATTAATTCACATAAAACTTAGCACAATTAAAGTAAATGATATTGAGAATTATATTATTTAATGTAGACTCCATCACCGGCCATAAACTTCCCGAGCCGGGACCTAAATTTACTGCAGGACAACATAAATTCCTCCTTGTCTATATGCCCTTAAGCTGTTCCTGGTGTAATAGTGCACCTCATTACCCAGCAACCCCATCCTCTAGACAACTGTCTTCTCAAAGAAGTGAAACGCGATAACATCTCTGTTGCTCACAAGCCCCATCACCATTACAGAAGCGAAGAACTTTCTTTGCGTGACGATAGGCACTTCAAAGGCATCTCGACAAAGCCAATGGTCATTTTGGTGATTTACCTTTCTATTCTAGATGAAGTTCTTTCCATTCGAAAACAACCTCAAGAAGACAGCATTGTCGTGTTTGATGCTGTTAGGGGTGTGTAGGCCTTTAACTTCCTGTCTATCTTGCATTTTTTAATCAATAGTTAGCGCTTTGCTCATGACAAGCGACTTGTAGTGTACAGCTAGATTGACCGTCGACTTTTCCACGACCCTTTCTTTTGCCAAGTGAACCATGCTCCGTCCAGAATCCTGATGGACCTTCTCTTTCAATTTGCTAACGAATTTATCATTCCTCTTGCGATCAGATCGCCTACTGTAAGTTGTCTTGTTAGTAGTTCTTTCCTCCTTGTGGTCAAATTGCCTGTAATTCTTGGCTACGTTGTAAGTTTTGCTCTTTTTGTAGCCAAATTACGCAATTATTGCTGTCGGCGATTTTTCGGTTCGATCGGAGTATAAAACAAAGAAAGAATATCTGTTATGCGCAAGAACAACACATTACTGAAACTCATAATGGAAGGTAAAATTGAAGGTCGGCGCGGCGTAACCTGAAAAAATACTCCTGACTAAAGAATATAAAGAACTGGACCGGTTTGAACAGCAACCCACTGTTTCAAGCTGCCCAGAATCGCCAGATGTGTGTTGAGATTATCGCTAACCTATAATGAGATGACACTCTATGCAGAAGAGGACTACAATAGCTCTGCGGTAGTATGCTCAGCTCACTTTGTTGACAATCGTAGATTGATTATGTAAAGCTAACTTGGCGTGCTACTTAATGGGGATTCCGCATGCACATAAAACATCCTTTCGGCTTACGGATTTAACATTTTAAAAATAACATCATTATAACATTCAAGTATAATTGAAAAAAATTGTTCTTTTATATGGTAATATTTATTAATATAATAAACGGTAAAGAGCAATTAAAATCAGTTCATAGTGCAAATGATTTTGGCATATGTTTACTTACGAAAAGTGCAATTTTACTATACAACAGAACAAAGAGGAGACGCCATTAAAGTAGTTTGCTCCTTTGTCCTCTATTTTTTATTGCAAATTATTAAAGAAAACGTGAATACCGCCTAAAAGAATATAGAAAAGCTCACTTGTTTTGATTTGAACTAGGGCTTCGAATAAACCAAATATTTAAATACAAAATGATTAAAAATTTTAGTATTTAAAATTGATATTCAATTAATTTGAATGCCCAAATAGAATAATATTTAAACAATAGCTTAGGAGTAGACAAAGTTTTTTATTGAAATAAATAATTTTGTAATGTACTGGTAAAACTTTTTTGAAAATGATGGTGTTTATATTTTATCTGTTCAACTACATGACCAAATCATTTAAATATCCGAAATATAGAAATAATAGTGTGCACAACCAATACAATTGATTTTTATATGTTAGTATGTAGTATGACACTTTAAATAATGTATTTGTTATTAAGTCGGTGTATAAGCAATACTCATTTAAGTTCTACTAGACATTAAACTGATAAAATAAATTCTCAAGCCAACGTAGCATAGACTGAGGGAAATTTAGTATTCAAGGATAACATTGATTACCACATCTTCCACTAATAACTGTAAAATTTGTTATTCAATCAGCTATTCAATATGAATAATTAATGTTCAAAGTTGTTAAAGAAGTGCAACATACCACTAAAACTTTACCTGGTTACGTAAGTCAATATTATCATCAGTACTCCAAAGACACACAAAAAAAATTGAAGAATACGAGCAGGAATGTGAAATAATTTTTATGTATATAAACTGAAAGAAAACATGCCATATAAAGTTTTTATAAGGCGTTTGTAGCACATTCTCGGTAGAGTATATCAAAGAATAACTGTAACATATAAAAACCTAAATAAACACAAGTTTTTCGTAAGTTCTAAACCAAGCGGGACAATAAAGACATCTGTAATCTTACGCACCACGAAAACAAACTCGTTACTATAAATCCACCCTTTAAAAATGAGGGCATAGACCATAGTCCATTTGCTTGTGTGAAATGTGTAAATTATCATAACATGAAGTTTATCCGAAAAGGTAGGATACTAAATACTCTCATTATTGAAAATAACTACACAACTTATTTAAGTAGCAAACCCACATATTGGCTGACTAAAAATATGTTTCAGAGGTTAGACTTTTTTATTAAGACAGGTCCGACTACAAATAATATGAACATACAATATTGCGTCTGATCATACGCCAGTTACACTATTAGAGCCACAATTATTAAAAGACACCGAAACTAATCTTAGATAATAGCAAAACTAATCCTGTATTGTTATAAAATCTATAAAAGTAAAATAGTATTTTCTACACAATACTAAACACCAACTAAGCGTAAGAAACAACAAACCACCTAATAACATCAATTCAATCAGGTGCTTGAATCGCATCTTCAAATTAGCTGAAAACCGCAAGGCAAAATAGCCCAAGGAAGCCAGTCTGAGCAACTGAAAAACGTAGAGCTAGATCCAAACGGTAAGAAAACAAAATTCAACTTTTTAACAAACTTAAATGTATATAAAAAAGGTTTTTTTAAAATTACGTAAGCTATTTATTAACAAATTGATTGCAGTTGGAAATACTACACAATAAACTATAAACTAATACAGGTACACGTCCAAAAACGGATTGGGAAAAGCTAATCTTTTTATAATGGCTAACTAATAACAAGATGTAGAAGTTAAACAATTTCTCAAAGCTATTCTACAACAACTACTACCAATAACAAGTTTTAAGGAGTTCAAAACATAGGAGCAAAAAAAACCCCATATTATAATCTTATAACCAAATAAAGTACTAACGTGCAAGAAATGTGAAAAGTAACTCCATTTGAGGGACAAACTACAGGTCCAGTTAAAGTTTAGGCGAAGAGTAGCTGCTGTTTTTAATTGAAGAATGAAGAAAATGGGTATGAAAATTGAGAATAATTATTTGACAGGAGATAGAAATAACTGCCTGTAGCTCATGCCCAGGGAAAATTAACTAGATTCCCCCATGAGTAGAGTAGAAACAGTTTTCTATTGGCTTAAAATGGTGACGGTGTTCCTTTTACTTAGATAGCTTCCTAATCTCTCTAGTGCTTACGAAAGCAAAAGAAATAACTGTTAGAGAATAACAAGGGTGGTGAAGACGCGGATGTTTTGGCTTGCAAGAGCCTTAATCTAACGATGCAAGGAAAATTGGCCCTTTATGTCGGTTACCCCGACTGCCATAATGGCTGAATACGTACCAGGTGATTGTATGGTATGCCTGTTCTTGTGTATAAAACTGTTGTGTTGAAGAATTAATTAGTTTAACGAATATTCATGTGTCTGTTATACTATTACAGTGTAAGTTTTATTTAAAATTGTTTTCTTCTTTTTTTAATAGAACAGAACTGTCATGACATAGGGCATAGGGAAATCAAGATTATCTAAAAATGACTCCTGAAGGTTTGACATCAGATAGTCAAAAGCGACACGTACATTTTGATGAACTAGTTATGATACTGCGGTAAGAAAGGCAATTACTATGCTGCATATATTGCCCAAGAAATCATTATTATTATCATTGCTAAAAAAGAATAATCTAGTCTAATTCCAAACAACCCTTAAATGTGGTGAATTACCTGGCTAGTTATAAAGATGCGAATCGACATGTAAAATGTGCGAAGTTTACATGAAGCTAGAAAAACCTTTAATGTTATCCAAGAAATAAAAAGATTTGTTACAGACTTACTCAACATTAGTGAAATGAGATAACCAAATTTGGACAAATCCAGAATCAATGAGTATGCTGTATACCACCAGAACAGAGTTGGATTTATACTAAGCCCAACCGTGGCAACAGTAACCTTGCACGTTTGGCGAATATCAGATCGAGTTGCAATGATACAAGAGAATACTAATCTATACAAGACGAACATAATAGAGGTTGCACATTCTCAAATTTTGGATGATACAGCCGAAAATTCTATGTACAAGTGAAAACTGCTATGAAACATGTAAGGAGACAAAAGTATCATAAAATTAGCTATTTTAATGCTAAAATGGGTAGACGAAAAAAAAAGACAGTTGACGAATGGGGACTGGGAACACGTAATGATGAGGAGGGAGGTTAATACAGTTTTGACAAGAAAATACTTAATTAGTACAAATACATTTTACACTATATACGCGGAACTTTTTAGGAGAAAATACAGACAAAATTAACGGTAATAAAATAGATTTAATTAAACAAGAGATTTTGTAATAGCCTAAAAAGAACTAGAACCTACCAAATATATATATGTGCCAACAGATACAAAATAAACATGACATGTTAACTTTTTATAAAAAAATCAAGGACAATCAAATATTAAGATAACAATTAATGACGCAGAAGATATGGTACATAATACAAAACAAATTACTTTAAGAAGCTTTTTCATGATATCAAAGTATAAATTTGGTCAGGTGTATAGCGGACCAACTATAATAAAAGAAAAAGTACAAAAAATAACATCTGTAGTAAAAAAAATAACAAGCGTGTGTATGGTCTTTACGAAATACCGGGAGAAATTTTGAAACTGTTCCCAAGTGAAGCTCTCGAAAGGCGTGTTCAGTTATACAATAGAGTGTTCGATTTCGGAGAAAGTACCCGAAGAGTGGTTAAGATCCAGTTTACTGCTTTACCTAAAAATCACAAAGCAAATTAAGATAAATATTTTCGGACTACCAAAGTGTTTTTAAAAATAATCAACAAACGTATATAAAAAGATCCTATTGAAAACTTGCAGTTTGGTTCTAAGACGAATCTAGGAGCATGAGAAGTGTTATTCGCAATATAAAGATTCAGAAGTACAAACTGTGATGTCTATACATGTCTTACAGATTTTAAAAAGTAAAACATGAAAAACAGGAATAGATAAGCAAGATACTAGAATAATAGCCAACTTATATTAAAACTAAACAGCGACAATAAAAATTGAGACTAATTTAACAGATAAAAATAAGGTAGAAACGCGCAACAATATTCCACAGATATCCTGGGCTTTTATGTATATAAATTTTTATTGTAAAATCATCATCATGGTGCCAGGATAGTCGAGTGATCTAAAGCGCTGCACTCAGGTTGCCGTCCACTCTGTGGGGTGACTTCGAATCCCACTTCTTGGATAAGTCACTTTTTAATTTAAATAAACAGCTGAGAAAAGCCACTGATAGACCGTACGCAATAAACTTTTATTTTTATATGTATAAAAGTCTAAAAACATGGTATTTTTCAGAACTGTGTCACCTCTTTTCATTCGTTATACAATATCTACTCCAAAAAAACACTAAGCCAAACACTAAAAAATCTAGAAGGCATAACTATAAATGATACAGCGATCTACAACATATGATACCATTATAACACCAGAGAGATTACAGCTACTATCGGACATATTGGTCCATAGAGATAAAGAATGTGGATAAACACTACCAAAACAAAATATATGGTGATCAGCGAGACAAACAATATAGCATCCTACTTATATCTAGATGGGTCGGATATAGAACAAATAAAATATATTTCATATTTGGGATGTACGAAAGCTTGACCTACTCTAGAAAAGTCTGATAACGGCAATAGAAAGACAGCTGTTTTTTGAAAATGAGAGATATTCAGCAGTAATAATCTAAGCTTATAAGTACGTCTAAGAGTGGAGCAGTGCTATGTCTATTTACTCTTATTATATGGTGTTCAAGCATGGGCACTGGCAAAAGCCACATGCAGACAAAGTGAACTGTTTGTAATTTGTATATTTCGACGAATACTTAGAATAAAATTGGCAGATCATTTAGCAAATGCATAGATAATCCGAAAGATAAAAAGAGGAGGATTAAAAACCCAGAAAATTAAAAAATTGACTTATTTAAACCATGTCATGCTTCAACTAGTTTTACAAGGAAAGATCAAAGTGGAAAGACAATCTGGTAGAAGACGGATATCATAGCTCAAAAATCTAAGAGAATGGAAATATATTGAGCCGCTATGAACACAATAACCATAGCGATGATGATAGCCAACATTCGATAAGCGAATAAGGCATCAACAATCAGAAAAAGCAATGTCTAAAAATGCATGCATAATAAATCCTTTTAACTATTCCCTATTGAATACTGAAAACAGCAGATAATATTAGTATTATTGAACTCGTCTTGTTTTGTATCTTAATATATATTTTGTGTGCTTTCTCGAGTTAATTTTTGCGCGCAAGTGAATTACCAAAAGGAAGTTTACTTTCTCTAACTACTGTATTAAACTCCATATTGCGGACAACGTATTATCCATCCCAACTTAATTAGCACAAATTCTATCGATTTTAAATGTTGGAAAACCGACCAATGAAGTACAATCGAATAAGTCAGTAAGTGTCTTGCTATCTATCTACAAAATTCTGGAAAAACGGTTACCCAAGAAATGGAGGATTAATGCCAAGAGAATCAAATGTCTCAACACCAATTTGGCTTTAAAAGCAACACATATCGATGTAGCAACGTTATAGATTTATGAACGTCATAAAGAAAATATTAGAAGTAAATCAATTCTGGTGTTTTACCATGCATGCAACATACATTTGACAAAATCTGGTTCACAGGTCTCCACAAAATTAAGCAAGCGTTACCGTATCATTATTTCTGATATTTAAGTCCTACCTTATCGACATAGTAACATATACATTAAGGAGGGCATAGTATCTACTAGTATATAACAATAATATCTTCTAAGACAACGGTTAGATGTAAAGTCAGAAAAAGGTATAGCTGATACGTTTAATTCAGAGAACAAAACTTTACTAACACTAGAGAATAGCTTTGATGAAAAGATTCTTTAAAAAATAGAAAGGGGGGCTAATCTTTAAATTTACACATATTTACTGAATACTTGACGAAAGTATAAGTAGAAACTTACAACTTATTATTTTTCGACATAATCCCCATGCAAATTGAAGCATCCGACATAACATCTTACAAGATATGAAATTTCTTCTACAAAAAACTCTTCCACCTGAGTGCAAACCCCTCGTGTAACAGCATCTTGTATGATATGCGGGATTTATAGCCTGCCACAATCCTGCTCAGAAATGTCTCCCTTTCCTTGACATAAGGAGAGAGGAAATCCAAAGAAAAACTTATTTGGTGTGTTTTCTCAGAAGGTTTGGTACTCAACGGACACAGAACTTGCGGAATTCCAAACTTTCGGTTGTTACATAATACAAAAACACCATGGGAAAGTTGGGGAAAATTCACAAAATGTTCAGATATGGTGAACCGACGGACTGCACACGCCTTTTGCCAATTTCCCGCACAAGGTAATCGCTGACTACAGACGGACAGACACCTCTCGCCTTATCGTGCACGTTAGTGCGTCCCATCTTTTTGCACGAGGCACTGTTGACATACGACATCTTCACTCATCATGTTTGGTCCGTGAACACTACACAGTTTGCGATAAATAGTGCACAGAATTTTTTAAGGTAATATTTATTTTCAATTGATCTAGCGGGCGAGGAAACTGCAAGACAACTTTCTTCTTCGACTCTACACTGCCTACTGAACTAGTACGTATAACGCCACAGAATGGACGTCGCTATTCCCGCCTATTTCTCGCGCATGCGCAAACCGAAGTTTCTTTCTAAGTACTCTTCGTAAATCTACAGTCATAAATTTCTTGTTAATATGGTCGTCATTTTATCCGTTCTTGCAAAAGTAAAAGAATTATTAACAATTAAGACAAACGTAAAATAAATGTAACTGTAAATGAATCATATTTAAAATATTCCTGTCTATTTAAAATGTGATTAAAATGTCTTCTTACTTCTTACCACAATTTTCTTAAATACAATCAAGTGGAATGCAAATTAGTATTAATATTTTCTGCTCAATATAGCCGAAGAATAAGGTACCTAATAGTTATTTCTAAACTGTGGAATAAGTATATCGAGTCTTGTGTCAGTGTGAGTAGTACTAATTTCACATACACAGCGGATCGTTTTAATATTTGTGCTATAAATATCAAATTGTTATGCAAAAACAGTGGCATGAGGTCAAATAAGTCGACGGTGAAAATTATGAATTTCACTTCGAAACGACTGTAACTCGATGATTGCCTCTCCCTGACAGTAATATTGAATTATAGTTAAAGAGCTTTAAACAATACACATCCTCGTGAAGCGGGCGATAAATAATAATTCGCCCAATGGTTCCTTGCGTTAGAGGCCCTACCATTTCTGGAATTTATATTTGTAAGTTGCCGGGGGAACGGTTTGGGGGATTAATGATAAATAATGTTTCCGTTAACCCCTGCCGTTGAAAAAAGGACGGTGGGGGCGGAAGCGAAAAACAAGGGTGAAGCCTGACTGCTGATATTGGGTGACAAATATCCGCTAATTAAGTAGAGCAAGCATAGCAACTTGAACTCTAAAGACCTTACAGGTTCGCCTTAACGGCTGCGTCTGAATGCATACAGAAGCGCAAGCGAAAAAATTGGAACTCGTAAAAGTATCTGCCGCCCAGGAAATAAGCCGCGTAATATGATTCTCTGATAAGTGCCTGCAAAGCACTTAGTGGAACGTTGCTTGATTCTTCAAATGCCGAGGAATGCGTGCGTTAAGGTTTCAGATGCCGGACTTCCGTGTTGTTTTTATTATATAATTAATAAGGTATTTGTGGATATTCATTTACTAATACATTATTCTAAGATCTTAAAAACACTAAAAGGCCTGCAATCAAAACATTATAAAACAAAATTTAATTTTTTTACAGTAAAGGATAAGTAAATCAGAAAACAATTGGGGCGCTATCGTTACCGTATTACAATGGGCTAAAAGCATTTCAATTACATCCCAATAAGTTCCCTTTAAAAATACCCGAAAGGGTCATAATTGGTTTCCAGGTTCACGGATATTGCTTCCCTGTTGCGAAATTTATTTGGTTAAATGTAGCGTGCGAAAAACATTGCCACGTTCTGTTGCTAATCCTTTAGCACCTTGTCGGCCCAAATCCTAATTGCGCTCAAAACTAAATGCATTTTTCAAATTTCAATTGCGTTTCCGATGAAATTCCCGCTTTAAATCCCGATGAAATATTTGCGTGCCCGCCAGCTTATAGATCATCTCCAGCATAGTTATAAACAAGCTTTTACCGTGTATGGATATCGAGCAAGTTCAGGGAGCTTTCTCTTGAGACTTAACTGCTTAGAGACTCTAAATTGGGCCTATATTTGCCTGCCTCTCTTCTCCTTGCAACTTTGCCTAGTAAGCGCGACGATCCAACTTTCATATGATTATGGCTCCTCTGTTGGAGCTTATAAGAATTTCTCTGTCGTAGCTGTCTTGTAATTTTGTTAAGTCTGTATAATTAAATGAAAGATCAGAGCCCGTGCGCAAAATTTAATCCACAGCGGACTAAACAACAAAGAAGCTACTGAGAGACATGAAGATTGTACGTTTTATAGAATAGTGGCCACATGCACAATTTAGATTATTGCCAGTACAAACTTTATCAATATTTTTATTTTGTACGAAAAATGCAGAAAAAATTTGCATTTGTTAACTACAAATATTTTATAGCATACTTAATACGAATTCGTTATTAAGTTCATTCATGTCTAATATATTTAATTTAAAAAAAAAAACGTCACACATTCGTCCCAAATCCCAAAAACGTGACCAAAACTCGGAAAGCCAGGTTTACGCCCTAAGAAGGCGCTTTTGTGTGTTTGGTGGAGTATTCAAGGGGTCGTTCATTTTGAAGTGCTAACATCTGGACACACTGTGAATGCAGAATTTTACTCTGAGCAATTGGATCGAATAAATCAATGTTTAATTGAAAAGTGCCAACCGATTGTCAACAGAAAAGGCATTATTCTGCAACATGATAATGCAAGACCGCACTGCGCAAAACGAACCTTGGCAAAAATTAATGAATTGGGGTGGGAGGTATTGTCTCACTCACCATGTTCGCCCGATATTTCGCCATCGGATTTCCATTTATTCCGATCGCTACATTTTCTAAGTGGCAAAAAATTTGAAAATTTGTATGTTGTCCAAAATGCAGATATTTTGTTCAAAAACCAATTGATTCTTATCGATCCGGCATTTAAAATTTGAACACTAGGTGGCAAAAGGTTGTTGATAATTAGGGTGATGACATCATTTATTAAAAATAAAAACTTTATTATTATTTTCAATTATTATCTGTTTCAATTTAAAGTAAAACACTTACAGAATCTAGTCCTATTTATGTTTTAAAAGTTGTTAATGTTTTCATTTATGTTAGTGAAGATAGAAGGTTAATCATGTAGCCGCGAGATGAAGGACTCAACCCGCCACGCTGGCGCGGGCGGTTCCGGGTTCGACTCCCGTATCAATAACAAAGGCAAACATGGAATGTTTTCCGGCCGTAATACGAACGTTGTTGGCAGTCATGAAGTATATTCCCCCTTTTTTCTAATTTAACGGGTTAGGCTAGTTACTTGTCCGGGGTACGCCCAACATGGCTCATAGTACCGCACCACTATGTGCTTAGAAGCAGGCAAGCAGCCTACTTAAAAGAAGAAGATTCAGCAGTTACATCAAGCTTATATTTTTGTTTGAAATATTTTTATTTAGGCTGCAAAATCCAAAAATAAATGTTCGTTTTATTTGGAAATATTCCCTCCCCAGTTTCTTAATGCGACCAAAATTGTGGGAATCATTAGTCTACTCTAATTCCAGTCTTAATTATTCTTTAACTGTTTCAGATATAGTACCTTAGATAGGTATTTAACATTTTTCTTATTCACTAGAAATTATTTAAAAATGTTTGTGAGTTAGCTTTAACGATGATATACTAAATAAAGAATTTGCAATCTTAATGAATTTATATTTTATTTATTCTATTTCATTTATAATTTAAAATTTGCAAAATTACTTTGATTCAAATACTTTGCTTCCGCCGTTTTCCGACATTTGATATTGTAAAATACTGGATTCAAAATATTGTCCATCGCTGGCCACTACTTTCTTCTAGCTTTCAGGAAGCGAACGAATCCCGCGTCGAAAAAACTGCTCATCTTTTGAGGCGATCCACGTATCGGTCCAATTTTTGGCTTGTTCAAAGAACATAAATGCTGGTCAGCGAAATCGTGTGCCATTGATTGAAACAAGTGATAGAGGGAGTAATATTTGGAGAATATGGCGGGTGGGGTTAGGACTTTCCATTTCAATGTTTCCAAGTATGTTGACCGACTTTGCGACATGGAGTCGAGCATTGTCATGCTGCAAAATTACTTTATCGTGTCTCTCGTTGTATTGCGGCTATTTGTCTTTCAATGCTAGACTTAAACGCGTTAATTTCTTTTGATGCAGATCGCCTGTGATTGTTTCAGACCGTTTTATCAGCTCATAATACACTACGCCGAGCTAGTTCGACCAAATACAGAGCATGACCTTGGAGCTGTGAATATCCGATTTGGTCGTCGACATTAAAGCATAGCCGGGAAGTCTCCATGATTTTCTGCGCTTGGGGTTATCATCACAACAATCATAATACGATGCAGAAATCCCTTCCGCCTTTGTCTTTCAAGCAACTGTTCACAACAACGCCGTTTAACATCTCTCGGCTTCAATTTATGTGGCACCTAATTTTCTTGTTTCTGAATCACTTACATGGCTTTGAGGCGATTTTAAATGGCTTTTTGAGTCACTCCTAATGATCCTGCTAATTATTCTTGCGTTTAACACGAGTCTTCATGAAGTAATGCCTCTAATTTTACATGTTTGAAAACCATCTCTCTTCCACCGCCATGCTAGTCTTTGATGTCAAAATCACCGGTCTTAAACCGTTGAAACCACTCACGACACGTTCTTTCTTTTTAGGTTCCAAGCTGGAGACAAGGTTTACTTTTGTCATGTTCGTCGTCTGTCACGTCTTATAACTTTTGATCAAGGCAGCTTCTAAGTTGTTCTAAGACCAGCTTCTCTTTCTGTCATTTCTGATATCTGTCACGCCTTATAATTTTTGATATGTGATAGATAGAGACAACGTTTTCAGTATTCAACTAAGTACCATAAGTCAAGTCCAGACGCCAAAAAACAGCCTGATCGGAAAATCTCGAACCCGGTTTGGCCGGAAGTTGGCGCAAACCTTTTGGTCCTGACTGCTAAATTTTTGGCGTTATTCGCTTTCATTTGAATATAATTCACTGTCATTTGTTTCAATAAAATTTCCTTAAACCCTATAGTTTCATGCATAGGGTTCGCCCTGCTTTACCTGTAAAGCAAATTTTCGCTTGTTATATGTAAGGCAAAAAACACACTTTATGTAATTTAATACTACTAAGTTAATAATAGTATTAAGTCAATAATAAGGCAAATTACACTGAAGCACAATTTACTTCAAAATATTATCAAATTGTAATTTATAAAGTTACTTTTTTTATTTTATATTTTATTTAAATGACGTAGTTTTTTTAATCTCACATAGTTAAAGAAGAAAATTAAACTTTCTAATAACTTACTAATTACATAAAAATATATTACGAAATTTTCACGTCGCAACCTTAACGTTTAAAATCTACACATATAATTTTTTCCCCTGATTTTATTTAAGTTGTTTCAAGGACAGTTGTCTTTGGGTATTTTATTTTTCAGCTGTTTATACTTTTATTTTTATTTATACTATTATTTTTATTCCTTCCTTTTGTTTAAACTGACATAATGAATGAATTAATTGTATAGAGTTACACATTGCCAGGTTTATAGATTATTAATGGGTACTACTGTGCTATGTAGTTGAAAGGTTATTTTATTATGTTAATCAATAGAAGGTATAATAGTTATACGTGGTAGGGGCGAAAAGTTTCCGACACCGCTATATTTTAGGAGTGAAATAGAAATATAGTCTTCATGTATTCCAACATACTTATTACATCTTGCTATTAGCATTTTAATGCATTTGAAGTTTTATCTGTCCAACCAACCCTTTGCAAATCTCAAAGTTTTTTTTTAATAAATAGCAGTCACTGAGAGCTAGGAATGGACTGTAAAGTTAGTATAGAAGCTCCTCAGCAACCTGCGCAATTGCGACCTTATGGACAGAGGTGTTTTCGTGCAGCTTAACTCAGCATACCATGCTTATAAAGAATGCGTCGCATAACTGCATCGGAAGCCTCTAACTATACCGAGAAATTTTTTACTTTTAAACGCCTGTCTTGCATCACCTACATTACATTTAATATTTTAAACAAACGTACAGGGTGTCCAGAAAGGGTAGGGGTATTTGTAAATTCAATAAAAAAAACACTACAAGTCAGAAAAATATTTTTTTATTTTTAATCTTTAGGAAAAGTTTTGGAAAATTAAGTGCCAAAGATTATGTTGTCCAAATGTTGACCCTTGTGCTGCTGGAATTCCTCTAACCGAACACGGAAATTAGCCGCCACGTGTCTACACATTTCTCTGGGCATTTCAGTGCGGATATTGTGCTTCAATTGCAGTAGTTTGTGGTTCGTTTGCATACACTTATTTTTAAGATATCCCCAAAAGAAATAATCAAGGGGTGTAAGATCGGGGCTTCACAGGAGCTAGTTGATGGTGCCTCGGCAAAAGATCACTTTTTCCGGGAAAAGTTGATTGACAACCTCAAGTGATTAGTTTGAGGTGTGGCAAGTGGCTCCATCTTGTTGAAACCATGTTTCCACATTAAAACCTTCAAACTCTTGCAGCTTTGGAGCCAAAAAGTTTCTTAACATGTCGCAATACCGTTCACTCTTTATTGTAAGTGCTCGCTCTTGCCGGTCTTCAAAAAAGTAAGGCTCAATTATGCTTTCACCGGGTATGTCAGCCCACACAATAACTTTTGGACTATGTAATGGTCGTTTAGGTATCTGTCTTAAATTTTCGTTGGCCCAGTTGTGTTTGTTTAAGTGACCATTGAAGTGAAAGTTCGCTTCGTCACTAAACAGAACGTTTTCGAACGTTGAAGCATTTCATTTGCAAAATTCGGCCGAAGAGGATAGTCGGTAACGTTCAGGTTTTGAACAAACCAAATTTTGTAGGCTGTAAGTTGTAAATTTCTTGACTGTGTTTGCGAACTGATTGAGACGGATTTTCACGCACTGAGAGTCTCACTTCTTCAATCGTTTGTTGGCTTTGAACAGAACGCGGGCGACCTTGATTGAGAAGTTTTACAGTCGAACCGGTATTTTCAAACATTCGAATCCCTTTTCTGATGGTATCGTCCTTTGGTGCATTCCGTACGTTAAATTGTGCATGATATAAACGTTGAGCTGTGACTATCAAATCAACATTGCGATAACACGTGCGTACGCAAAAAGCGCGATGATGTCCCGGGTACACTTCCATGGCTACTATATCTCCAAAGAGCAGTGCAACAACCTATCCTTACCGTGCCCTCCAAACCGCGTCGTTACATGGGCAACGCAGATACATGCTGTATTAATATTTCGATTTTTTACTACTAACTAAGATTATTACGCTTGTAAAAAGAACAATATCTACTCTATAAAACTGCAAAAATGTAACTAGGCGTGTTTATAACTAACGTTGCAACTCCCCCAATAGTTATGAAGCGATTCAGAGATCAATACCTCATTTGAATCGGCCACTACCGCTATCTTTCTAGTAATAATTAAAATACATTTAAAATATTTTACGCTAGCAAAATCAACTCATACTTTTAGAAGACATATTTTTCCTATCATATCATATAAATAAGAAAATCTTAAATTTGAACTTAGGAGTAACTAAATAATCTAGCTATACTATAACTGCCCTGTAATCTTGAATCTGACACGAAGACTAATATTATGATTGTTACGTTTTTTTTTTTTTTGAAAAATTGACTAGCCTTTATAATGGGTTGCTTAAAATTTCCATTTCCATAGAATTATAGAAACCACCAAATTATTGTTTTCAGCTTCCTATTGGTTTATTTAATCCTTTGTAAACATTTTTGATGTTTATTTTACACTATTCCAACATCCATTTATTTAGGCCAGCATTTAGCTTCGTAATATTATCTTATGTACAATTTAATTTATTTATATACAAGTATTAATCGGTTACAATAATTAGAGTGTTCTTTAATTTATAGAGAAAAAAATATAAAACCACATTGTTAATAATAACAAAAAACATTTTACTATGGTATATTTTAGTTTAATTGTGTTAATAAATGTTAATATCTGTAATTTTTTTACATTATTACACTTTTAATTTACGACAAATAAATATAATTAAAAGTATGATGTCACAGGTATAAGAAAATATGTATTAGGTTTATTTATTTTCTTAACGTTTTTTGCATTATGTAGTCAACAAACTTTGATATTAGTAATAGAGTAGCTAATAAAACTTCAAAAAACCATTTTCAAAAAATATATTTTAGTATTTGCATAAAACCGCTGTTTGTTTCTCACTTACTTTATATCTTATCTCTTTTATATTCATTTTAGTGTACGCCAGAGTTGTTCTATTTACAGATAAAAATGTTCACAAAAGAAAAGCAAAAATCATTTGTTGAATTCAAGAATTTCATAGTGAAACTAAATTTGTTTTAGTGTGTAATTTACGATGTATCATCGTAATAACTTGTTTTCTTGTTTGTAAAAAATGGTACAACATTGGTAAATAAATCGTCATTCCGCATTAGTGTTAATGCACAAAAATAAATTATTATATAATCATCAATTTTGTATATTATATTATACATGAAAGCAGTAGAACTTTGTGTCTCTGTTACTATTTTTTTGTTGATTAAAATTCGCTATTATTGCAGAAATTAGGAATAACAATTCTTTCAACTACCTCAAAAGCTAAATAACATTCACTGAAACAGCGAGAATAAAACTCCACTGTCGCCTTTTCTTTGAAACATACAAAATCAGCTTGCAAAAAATGTTGAAACTATACCAGACAATTGAAATTTAGGGTTTTTAGTTGATTTTTGTAACTATTTTTTAGTAATAATCTAGAGAAATTGGAGTTTTATACAAATTCATACATTTTATTGAAGAAAATATAACGGTTTTGGTCTTCTGGATCAAATTATGCTACAATTGTATTTCTTCGAGAATGTTTCGTGACTGCTAACTATACCCATATTTTATATGTAAACTTTTTGCTTATTGGTTGCAATTGTTATCGATTTTTAAAACGTTTATCAACGTTTTCCATTTTCAGACTATTATTGTTCGAGCTTGGCAATGATTTTGTAGATTTCCAATGCTCATTACCTTCTTGATGTTAATTTTCCTATTTTTTTGGAATCTTCCGCACTTTTTTTGGTTAAGTGCCTCTGTTTCCATGTCGCCTTTAGTAACCTTTTTTCCCCTAATCTCATAACGTGTCCGTATCAGATAAGTTGCTGTTCTTCTGTTTTTCCGCGATTGAGTATATCAGAAAAACATGTTCCTTCATTGTTGTCTTCCCTACTTCTTCGAGACTTAATATTCTACAAGATTGTCATATTTTGTCTATTTTCATCTCTGTTAATCGTTTTTCTGTCTTATTACATCTCAAGAATTCTGCGCCATACAATACTGTTTTCCATTATTATATTGTAAATATTATATTTTCAACCTGAAGTTATATCTTTATGATTTATCTCTATCTTATCTGGCCCATCGTGTCCTAGTCTTAGAACTAAGTATTTATAACTCTCACATGATGTTATTATTTTACTGTTTTTTAAGTCTGATGTTTCCCCTATCCAAAAATAACTTGTTCTATTTAAGTTTGTAGTTAGGCCAGCTATTTAAAACTTTTATTTTATTTTTTTAATTATTTATTCCAAATTTTGTGCTAGCATTTTCAGTAACCCAGGATATATAGGCAGCACGTATGTATGAGGGCTGTATTTATTATAAATTCTTTTATTTTATTGTCTACTTTAATTTTAAGTATAGTGTTTCTATATAGTTAAGAGGTGGTTCCAATTACTATATTATTCACATTTGTCGATTCTAGAGCTTCCCATGGTTTTCCTACTGGAACGTTGTCATACGCGTTAGTTAAGTCAATCAATAGTGAATGGAGAGTTGTTTCAGCCAAAACAGTAATCACTTTATTTTTTTTCTTGGTACCATTATTATGTTTTATTGTTTCTTTTATCACTCTACCAAACGACTAAATGTAGATGTTACTGTGTTTCCCCTATTATCATAGTTTTTCTGTCGCCTTTTTTATTTATTAGAATGAAGTATTCAATTTGCCTTTCTAGTGATATTCTTTAAGTAGTAATGCAAAAATTAATTAATGTTGTTATCCTTCCTTTACCTTTTCTGTTTCGTTCTTAATTAATTCCAATGTCACATTTACTAGAACACTTGCCTTGTTGTTCTTCATAACATTAATTAATTTCAATGTAATTTTTATGGGATCTACTTGGCTGTTAATATTTATGTGATGCTTTATTTGTCTATTATTTTATCTCCATTTGAAAGATATTTAAAATACGTTTTTTATTAAGCAGGAAATATTTATTTTATACCGTCTCTATCATTAACAAACCTGAACACTTCTGTATCTCTTTCTTTCTGATATATGTTTTAATTTTTCTGCATTTGCTGCTCAATATCTTTAATTTATTTTTTTCTATGTATTTATGTCTATCTACATTTTTTGTATTTAGGTATTTTTGGTGTGCCTCCCCCCTTTTCTTTTTCTACTTAGTTAATCTGAAACACATGTGTGCTTTATTTATTGTTTATTTTTCATCTGCATCATAAATTGCTGTTCATGTTATGTTTCTATTTTCTTGTAATATGAATATGAATAATCCCTCAGTTGCATTGACAATTTTTTATATTATAATGTAGCTGATGATTGATTTAAGATTTTTGGTGTTTTGGGCCAAACTGTATTTATGCATATTATAATGTTAATAAACCATTTGTAATTTTTAAATTGTCTTGGCCACAGGAGTCTGTTTGTCGTTGTGTAATTATTTCTTTATTTGTTACGAATAAATGTTATACTTTAATAATATTATTAGTTCTATCTCCACAAAAACTATAGGAAAAACAAGTCAGGCTAGTGGCGGAAAATATAGGAATACATTAGTGCAAAGAAAAACAGTGGAAAAAGACAGAACCAAAAAAAAATCAAAGACACAAGGATGAAGTGTAATATGTAACATATAAATAAATAAATATAATGTAAAAATGTAAATGTCAAATATATGGTCTCACGGTCTAACGGTAAAACAAACTTCAGATTAAAAAAAAAAATAAAATTCTAGATCGTCACGCCCCATTTTCAAATTTGTTACCCTAAAATTATTTTAGTTTTCTACTCTTTAAGCATCAATTTATAAATGCTCTTCATAGATGATCTCAAATAATTTTTGTACTTATGAAATATTAATGTTTGCGATATTCTCAGACATATATATATATATATAAAAAAACGAGCGAACTTGGAGCTGCTAAGACAAATGGGAAAAGATAAAATGTTAATACACATCATCAATAATTGAACGTTAGAATCTTAGACATATCACAACAGAAGAAAAATTTACCACATTACAGTTAATAATACAGGGTAAAATCTAAAAAAGAAAAAATGCGGAAGGAGGGAAAACCATCGAAAGTGGTTAGGATGTACCTTTAGCCAACTGTTCAGAGGAGCAACTTTTAAAATTGTAATAGCAACCTTCAACACAAAGATAGCATCTAAGGAAATCAGTACAAGTTGTAGTTTGCCTTATTCTTTTATACTACCGTTTGTCTAATCGCTGTCTTAACATCATCGTTTCATCTGAGCATATACTACGTCTCTCAAATTTTTTCAGTTACCATTTGATAAGCTTTTTGAACAAGTTTTCTACATATCAATTTGAATTTGGTAGCTGCTTTTACATTGTGGTGTATTTTCTTTCTTAATTTGATTAATTCTTCAACAACTTAAAAATATTCATGCAATTTGTCTTTCTATAGCCATTTGCTTTATTTGATATTTACGTAAAACGGATTTGGTAAATATTCACGTTTCAAATCAATATGTTACTGAGAGCATAATGGTAGAACCAAACTTTCAGGAAAAGAAGTATATCTATCTCCATAAGGTCTTTTAACTTTTATTTGTTCATAGATCTTTAATTCTTGATTTTCTTTTTATAGAGCAATTGTTTGGCATCAACACTTATAATTTTATTAGTTACTTGTTTTTAATTATAATTTGTTGTTCCACATCTATTTAACTTGATACATATTTGATTTCATTTTGATTTAATTCTAAAGCCTACACTTTCGTTGCTGTTCCTGGGTTTTGATGTTCAATCTCATATGATATAAATTTTAGTTATTCATTAATTCTAGGGTTATTCCATTCAAATTCTTGAAATAGCTTTGTAATATTGAGATGAATAGCGACATCTCTTTCCCATCCCACTTTATTTTGGTTTTTATAAATGTGTTCCTGCAGTGTGGAGCTTTCGTAGACTTGCTTAACTAAGTTTGTGTAGCGATAATCGATTATTACATTTTCACAGTTTTAGGGTAATATCTCTGTCATGTAAAGCGTCTTTCTGTAGTCGAAATAGGTACTTGATATTATGTTGTTTTCTCTATTAAAGTCTATGATGCTATAGCTATATAACTATGATTTTGCTGTTACTCGATTTACTACAATTTTTAAGAAGAGCTTAAACATTTACCATAAGAAGTGGGTAGGTCTACAGTTGGTTAAGTAATTTTTATTTATTTATAAAATGTGTTCTGAACTTACGTCGAAACATTTTATTGCTTATTTATTCCATCTAGGTCACATAAAAGTCCCATTAAATAGAGTTCTGTATAACTTCAACCGTCTTCAAACTATTTTTAACATTTACCTTTTTTTTAAATTAAGAATGACTTTTTTCACTGTTGTGTTTCGTTGGAAGATGTTTTATGTACTTTTCCTTGTTATTTGATTCACTAAGGCGTATTATACTAAGTTTTTTTTATTCTCGTTTATTGTTGATTTTAGTTTCTTCAATAATTGTTTAGTTTATTTAATTTCTCAAATTTACTTTAGCACTCTATATTGTGTAGTCTCTCCAGGAAGTATTTTAAAAATATTTCTGTTTATAGCATTCATATTTTCTTCGCCGTCTATATCTTGAGCTCTTCTACTTCAGTTGTTCTCTATAAATAGTTTAAATGTAATTTTTAGTTGATATATACCGTTGATCTAACTAACCAATAGTTGCTGCCAGTACTAAAACTATTCATAACATAAATGTTACTGATAATGTATGTTCCTTGCTAAGTATGTAGTCGATTGATTCTTGGTTTTGATATAGAGACTTTTTTGGCTGTCCTTTTTCTTCAGATTCCCGTTGACTAACATAATGCGTTTATAATTCCCTTCACCTAAAGTTTCTGTTAAAGTTTATTCACTTTTGGTTCTATTTTCTCGTGCGGCTTTGTAAATATTATTGTAGCATTTCACCACGTCTTTGTGATCACAGGATTTTGTTAGCTCTGCCATTTTTAGGTTTCTTAATATATTCATTTTTACAATAACATGTGACTATTTGATAGAGTATTTATTACCATCACAGTTTTACTTAACCTTTTACGTATTAGAAAATCTGCGTTATTGTTATTATATAGTACATGATCCGTTGTTAAAAACATAAGTTTACCACTCCTGTTTGTTCCATTTACTTCTCTTTTTTAAGATTTTTAGTCCTAGGATGATATAAATCTAGTATTGTACGTCGCAATGTTCGTTATCTTTTGGCACCCTGATCTTGTCTAGATATCGTGGCATCGTTTTCTGGTTAAGATATAAAGTTTGAAGTTATTTCTTTGATTTATATGTTTATATGTATGCTAGTACGTATTGTATTTACTCGAACTTTATGTAATGCATTTCTTCTTCTCTTCTTCACTCTTCTTTATTATAGGATTACTCCTGTTCTTTCCCACCATTATAGTGACCCTCTTCACTTTCTTGCTAGTCTTCCAGATAATCGTATTTCTGTCGGTTATCCAGACTAATTGATCCCCATTCATTATTTAAATATGGTTGTTCCACTCTCTTAACCGTAATGCATCCAATTAATTGTTGTCGACCGCACTAGTTACTTACGTCCTAGCCTCTCACTCTATCTCTTCGTGCTTTTCCTATTATGTTCCCTAGAGCCTTCATCTCGGCTGTTTCCATCATCTGTTTAGTTTTCTGTGTATCTTCTCTTTGTATTTATGTATTTGTTATATCATATGGTATTTAATGCGACAAATGTCTTAGTTGTCTTTATAACTTGTGGCATTACTTGCTGTTTGAGCTTTCTATAGCTGATTATATTAAATCCTAACTAATAAAAAAGAGTATACTTGTTCTACAAGTCTCACATTTATAATTTACATTTTATAGGATATTTGATTATTGTGATACATTTAACTTTTCCACTAATATCTTTATATTATATTTTTCACATATCTCCAGTCTTCATTGGTATTCTTTGGAACTGATCTTTGCTTTGTATTACCAAGACAGTGTTCATCAGAGTAGCATACAATTGTTATGTCTTTGTCCTGCACCTTGTATCCTGTTAATGCTTTCACCTCTTTTATTACTCCATCCATCACTATGTTGAAAAGTAGCGGGCTTAGTAAGTCACCTTGTGACTTTTATAGGTCCAAGAAACGTTCCATTTTGTTACTTTATTATCGGTTTATATATTTTTGACTAATTTAAAAATTTCATTTTCCATTTGTTTCAATATTGTAACACGCCTGTAATGCATATAAATAATTTAACAGTTGCTGCATATTATTTTAATATGAGGACCTTCTTAAACATTGAGATTAATCCATGTTCAAGTTTAAAGCAAGAAGGCTAAAGCTAAAAGAAAGACAATTTGATTTTAAAAATTGCTACAATTTAGATGTTTTGGTTATCAAAACAATTTAATTGTTTTATTTCAAAACTTAGTTTTATGTTGCACTTATATAAAATTTAAGTAACGCAATTGAGTAATAGGGAATTAAATAAAATCTAATATCACCTACCTTAATACCACATAATTATATATTTCACTTTCAATTAAAATTAGTTCTATATGCACAATGTCATTAAAAAGCTGACAATAAAAACAATATAACTAAAACAACTAATTTATAGATAAACAAATGATTATTAAATTTTATTTTAGCTTTTTAATTATCTTGACGGATTATTGTACGATAGATATGTTGTAGTAGAAAACTATGTAAATGCAGAATGTTAACCCATATAATTTAAAAATTCGACTACCAAATGTCGGAAAAAGCGATGAAGACCTTTTTCTCCAGGGCGGCACCGCATCATAATCTTTTATTTCCGGATAGAAATGAAGAAATCGCGCTGAATGCTCCAGCGACCTAACGGGCTGAGTGGAACGGAAAGCTCCGTTGATCTACTTTAGATAGGGTTAGAGTGTGCAAATTCCCAAGCCGTCGGAATCCTTTATACCCTGATTAAAGCCACCTGCTGGCCACAACAGCCCTTCTGTTCTCAACACGGTCTATCGGGGCATTTCGCGCTCTGTTTAATTACTCCGGCGCCCTCCGCTCGAGGAGGACGGTGCAAACGGCCCCGTAGCCGAAGAACCGGACGGGCCTGAATGGTTGACAAATGAGAGTTTAATAAAGGTCGCGTATCTTTTAGCAGTTAAGCAATCAAGAGCACTTTGTAATATAAACACGACGTAAATTTGATATCCGATATTCCTCTGCTGTCAGTTTGAAGAGTCAATGGATCAAAAGGAGTCAAATGTAGTTGAATATTTTGAAAAAGTCAAACCACAACAGCTACTATTTTTTAAATTAGCGGATAATCTTATACAACTTTTATTATTTATTAAAAAGTAATTTTTGCCTTAAGTCTGTTTTATAGAAAAAAATCCATCCTTAGCGAACTGTGGAAATGTGAGAATTAAAATTTATATAAAGGCATTTAATATATTTGGGAATATGTCTTCATAAAACAAAAGCGAATAGTTGTATCATTATCATTGGTAGGAATTAATCAAATTGTCTTAATCATTATTATTATACATCATTTTTAATTTCTCAGGTGAGCCTAAATGTTATTTCAAGTAAAAAGTCTTAATAAATATTTATAATTACACACATTTTCATCTTATCAGAAAAGTGTTTAAAATGACATTGCAACTTTAAAGTTCAGTCAAATTACCTTTTTATTGGAAAAACTTCTCTGGATCTAAAATATATTTTACAAAGACTACAGGGTCCATCCCAAAAGAAATGAGCCTTTTTCAAAAAAAAATAGTTTTATTGAGCAGATCGCTACAACACCTCAAAATTCTTCAAAATAGGATCCTCCTGCATCAATGCACTTTTGGAGACGGGTCTTCCAAGTCCGGAAGGCTTCCTGGTAGGCCTCCTTAGGGATGTCCTTGAGGGCTGCTGTGACATTCTCTTGGATGTCCTCAACCGAGTCCCAGTGCTTGCCTTTTACCACTCTTTCAACCGCGGAAACAAAAGAAGTCCGGGGAGACAAGTCCGGCTGTAGGAGGCTGGGGAACCACGCCGAGTTGAATCGCCAGGTACTTGGTCACGATGAACGCGGTGTGACTCGATGTACTGTCGATTTCGGAATGTTTAGGCATCTGACTTGATAAACACTGAACCGACGATCGGCGTTCAAAAATCGCGCACTCGCTGCACGTTCTCGTCGGTTCAGTTGACGGTCGTCCAGACCGAGGTTCGTCGGCCACCTCTTGGCCCTCTTAAATGCTTTGTGCCACTTTTAACTTGCGAGTACGATAAACAATCATCCTTGAAGGCCTCCTGAAGCATTCCAAACGTTTCGGTAGCATTCTTGCCGAGTTTGAAGCAGAATTTAATTGCGTAGCGTTGATCGATTTTGAATCCATCGCGCCGTGTCGAAATTGAAAATAGACATTCACGGAAACACCGTCCTGCTCGAGCTAGAGCCGACTTACCGACCGCGTATAAGCTAAGACCCACCACCTGCCCCAAGCGTCAGAGCACGCCGGAATGTACACTCGCGTCCGAAAAAAAATAAGGCTCATTTCTTTTGGGATGGACCTTGTATTTATATGTTTCGTAAATGTATAATTATTTTGTTGTTTTTAATTATTACAGATGTATGTAATTGTTTTGTTTTATTTTATTTAATAAACATCTTTTTCAAAGTTTGATAACTGGCATTGTTACCTCTTCTGCATA
Organism: Sinelater perroti; assembly: GCA_036346155.1. Taxonomy (NCBI): domain Eukaryota; kingdom Metazoa; phylum Arthropoda; class Insecta; order Coleoptera; family Elateridae; genus Sinelater; species Sinelater perroti. The sequence continues at coordinate 6,220,067 of JARFIY010000276.1, forward strand.
TCCTGTGTTTCTTTCACACTGTCCTTTACTCATATATTCTTAAACTTTATTTTAGTTAACTTGTCATTTTTTTAAATAAAATTTGGTGTTATTTTATAGCCCCGTATTTTTCCCAAATTTATCTTAAATGATTTTACTTTTATGTTTCTTGTTCATTATTTCCTTTTTTGTTTTGTTATAGTTATTTCTGTTGCACAATCAATTTGAATGCGATGGAACAGATCTTTCTATTTTGGTTTTAATTTGTTCTGGTTTTAATATTAATACTTTCTTGCTTTTTCAAAAATCGCAAGTTTTTGTTTGCTTCCATCTAATTGATAGATACAATTACTATTTGTTTACTTTTTATTTTCTAATATTCGCTCTAAAACAATTTTTAACTGTTTTTTAATGTTAAAATTATAAATTTGCAGAATAGATAAAACAATTGTAACAGTCGAATGACACACATAAGGTGGCTAATGAACCTTCGAATGGTTACGTGAGAAATCAAAATGATTCCAACATTTTTTATGAGTACTTAAGAAAAAATGTTTGTGCTTTACTTATTTCTCTAATCGAGATTAGATTATTTGACATTGCGTAATAATTTTTATATTGGGATCATTATTTGACCCTATGTAGACAAGAGTTAGGGATGGCATTATTAAAACCATGTATCACCAACCCAAAAATCTGAATAATTCTGAGGTACTCCTAAAGTGGCGAAAGAATAATTTTATAAACCGTAAAAGACACCTTTGAGCCAGCCTGTTGCAAAACCCAGGTCTTTTGTTTTATGGGATATTGCTTTGTGTGGCCTAGAAAATTTGACAGTAAAACTACGAGAAAGTGCCCTACCTGCAATTGACTTGTTTATAATAAGTAGTAAAAACAATAATACGAAATACTTGTAAATGTAACAACATTTTCTTCTATTTTGCATCATTTATTCTTTGTAGCATAGATACTTTTAGATTTTTATTTTGTACAATAAGTTAATTGAGAATTTTACAGGTAGGATCAGTAAATGCTCCTATATGGTCTGTGTAACAAAATCTTATCTAAGAGTTCAGCAAACAAAGAAAATTTTGGTATTTGCAGTTAGAACTGAACAATGTTTAACTAAAATTGTTTAGATCAGATCCTTAGTGCCCCTGTTAGGTTTATCTGATATTTAAAGCAGGTTTGTGGAATTTAGTTAATTGACGCTTATTAGTAAATTGCAGCTTCATTACACAAATAGTAATTTCAAATATTCCACGATTTCTGTATATAAATTGGTGATCAGCGCTAAGTATGTTCGTGATGCTTTTGGGGGTCACTGGTGTCCAGCAAACTTTATTCTGGCATTTTTTTAATTATATGGGATGGTTTCCTCATTAGGCTCGACCTGAAGAAAAGTAATCCTCAACTTCACTATTTGGGCATTTTGTTAAGTTCATTTTGAAATTACGAATTTAAGTTTGAATATTATTAATTCATAATACATTATATAGTAACAGTTCCATTGCTAACATTTTGTGCCATTTTATAATTCTAGGCAACTCTGAACTATATGCTATCATTAGATCTGATAAATCAATTAAAAATTTCCTAAATTATATTCGACAACTTTTTGGTTTCTTATATGATTTAGATGTTTTATTGATAGACGTCATTTCCGCTGAATGTTTAGTGGAAAACTTCCACACATCTCTTTTATCCTTCCATTTCGGGATTGTTATGTTTTTTTTCACTTTGTTTAAGTGTAGGTTCTCTACGTTTTAATTTCTCGATTATTACCTTTTGAAGAAAATGTATATGGATAATAAGTCCTTTTTCCAGTAGATCAGTCATACTGTGGTTTTTGCCCAATATATTCTTCGAAAGAGACATCATAACTAGACAATTTTCTTTTATTTTGGCATATTTTTGAAAATGCTAGTTATATTACGCTCACAAAATAATTAAAAAAATGTATTCTATAACTACGAAGTTTTCTTTAAATATCGTTGAAATTTTACAATTCATTTATACATAATACTTTAGCTGGGTAATGCTTTTTAAAAGTACTATTTACTATATTAATAATTTTTACTAATCTGCTATGAGAATTTTCTTCGTTACTACTAAAATTAATAAAGCGCTAAAGTAATTCAAATCGATTTTTTGACATGTCTCATCGCTACTTAAATTCGAGGTAATAACACTAAAAAAATATTGTATTTCATTGATTCGTTTCAGGTCATTTATCTAAACTATGCAATCATTATTTTTATTTTATTTGAGCAGCATGTGTATTCGTTTGATCCGCAATAATTTGAAATATTTTATTGTTGGCAAAGAGAGAATAAAAAATATGCGGTTCGGTATATATATATATATATATATATACACATATACATACCATACCATTTCAAAATATTGACAAGTTTAAGCCTTCATTAGCATCCGAAAATTTACAATGCGCCCTTAATGAGATCGCCGAGTTCACGGGACGCCCAGACGTATTCCCATAAATAGGGATAACATTCAAATCTCGGGCAGCTCCGGCTCCCTAATAAAGTAACGTTTCCTCACCTTTGCGCACCTTAGCGCTTCCGTCTCCGCATCCCCGTAACACATTTGTTTGCTTCTTGGGAATATTAGTAACCACAGCCTGCCCCTAACGGCCCAAATTTCAAGTACTTTACATAATTTTGTACGCACTAAGTGGACCACAAATCGCTATAACCAGATTTTACGGCCCTTACTTGTTTGGCGAATTTGCCTGTCCCAATTTGGACACGTGGGGATCTTATTTGGAAGTTCGGTGATTAAGCGGAACGGTGATTACCGATGTTAATTTTCAATAAGCGCTAGCAGAAATGAGCATTAATATTGGGGTGCGGGTTAGACATATAAATTCTGTAATTATAAACATGTATATTAAAACAGTCTGCTCACTTGCGTTAATTGCTCAAGTAATTTAAATTCAGCCCGAATATAAAAGTACAGATATTTTTAACATGTAGGATTTTGTAACAGTTGTTTTGCTTTAGGCATCTATTTTATAATTTAATTTTTTGTTACTACTTTGTAACTTGTACTATGTTTTAATATTACAATAAATTATTATTAAAAAAAATTACGAAGTTAATTCCAAAAATATCCTAAGTTTTTAAAAATAAAAAAGTCCATTTTTAATAATTGATATATCATTTTCATTCCGCGTTTTACTTTCATGCAGTAAGGAAGTGTTCCGAGCTCGTAGCGATAAGTGAGTGCAACGTGCGGAAATCGTTGACCCTCGGGTCACCTATAACAGTATACCTTAACTGATATAAACTATTTTTACGTTATATATTTTTGAAACACCAGCGAACTAATCGCAAGTCATCAACATAAATTACAATAGCAGCAATTATTATTATCAACAGCCAACAACCGCTCAACAGGGTTTCCAGCCTCCCATTAATTTCAATCAGACGACAAGCCAGGTAATACCACTATCTCTTGTTATAAATGCTTCTTATATACCAATTAACCAGCAATATATACCCCACACACAAATTCCAAACACATTTTCCCAAACACCGTTACAGATACATAACCCTATTACATCAACGCAATCAAATAACATGCTTAATAACGATGCAATAAGTAACATGAATACCTCAAATTCTGAAAACGATATTGAATTATATAATACACCAAGTAAAGATTGGTAATGTGTCAGAAATAAGAAACGTAAACGAATATCTAAACAACCAGCATCAGCGAACACTATGATACATACTATAGATAATAACAGATACTCAGTCCTCACAAATCTTACTGATGCAGCTGAAATAGAAAATACATCAAACACACAGCAAAATAAAACACTCAAACCACCACCAATATTTGTACAAGGGGTTACGGACTTTAATAAAATGGTCGCAGCACTAACAGATGCCGCAGAATCAGAACAATACAAAACTAAAACACTGACTGATAACGTAATTAAGATATCTGCCAACACGGCTGATATACATCGCAAGCTAATCACACTCATGAAAGAATCTAACGTCATATATCACACCTATCAGATGAAAAAAAATAAAGCATACCGTGTCGTCATCCGTAACTTACACCACTCTGTTCCCACAAAAGAAATAGCCGATTTACTGGAGGAGAACGATTACAAAGTGTGATCCGTATCCAACATTAAACACCGAATAACAAAAATGCCCTTGCTAATGCTCTTTGTAGACTTGAAACCTGCGCCAAGTAACAAAGACATTTATAACCTCAGGTTTTTACAAAACCAAATTATAAAGGTCGAACCACCACACAGAAATACAACAATCGTACAGTGTATAAGGTGCCAACAATATAACCATACTCAGGCCTACTGTAACCGCCCATTTGTAAGTGTAAAATGCGGCGGCTCACATGATACCCGATCTTGTAAGAAGACTTACCCGCCAAATGTGCTCTCTGTGGCGGAGATCACCCGGCTAATTATCGAGGCTGTACCGTACATAAGGAACTTCAAAATAAGTTAAGATCCAACACATCCTTACAAACTCGATTCACAACATCAAACATGTTCCAACAAGGACTTCATCAAACTCACCCAATCTTCCCTAATCATCACAACCCACGAACATATAGTCAGGCCGTGCAAGGAAATACAAACACTACACAAGCACAACCCCAAGATGTAACCCTACAAAAATTTCTAGAAGAATTTAAAGCTATGTTTTCACAACTGATGTAACAAAACAACATGGTAATAAACATGTTGTCCACAGTCATAAGTAAACTTGTAAGATAATGGCTAATTCACTCCGTATATTATTATGGAATGCTAATGGCATCCTGTCAAAAATCTGTGAAATTGAACCATTTTTAAAGCTAAATAATATAAATAACCTACTTATATCTGAAACACACTTTACAGACAGGTCTTTTCTAATATCACACTACACATGCTACAACACAGAACATCCTGACGGTACAGCGCACGGAGGCACAGCTATATCAATACGGAGCTCAATTACTCACATTGAACTGGAAAAGTAGGAAGAACCGTTTTTCCAAGCAACTACTATTCAAGTCTACAAATTATCACATCCACTAGTAATATCTGTTGCGTATTGCCCACCCAGGAATGGACTTTCCAAAGACGTCCTCAAGCCATTCTTTCAATCTCTTGGCAACAACTTTATATATGGAGGTGACTATCCACTGGAGAGCCCACGGATCTAAATAAGGTACCTGATTTACTGGACTTTTTTATCACCCAAGGTATATCCTCTACTTATACAGATATAGTCAGCAGCACTGAGCTATTATCCGATCATACATCAGCTTTTGCAATAAAATCTCCAAACCAATATCAGCCTGCGCACCCCTAATGATATAAAGGAAGCCACAGAACACTTCACCACTACTGTTCAATCTGCAGCCTGGAGGGCTACGGCCAAACTTCTAAATGCGGTACAACAGGATGGAAATGTCCCCAATGAAATCCTTGAACTCATCAAGCAAAAGAGGAGGACAAGATCTAAATGACACAGGACTCGAAACGCAGCTGAAAAAACGATATTTAATAGACTAACCAATGCCCTCAAGAATAAACTCAAACTGCACAAGCAAGAAACTTTTCCTTGTCCCGAGCCGACCACAGTATCTGGAAAGTTTCTAAAGCTAATAAAAGACCACAGGCTGTTAATCCACTTTTAAGAAAACCAAATAATGACTGGGCTAAGACAGATCAAGAAAAAGCAGATCTCTTCGCCCAGCACTTTGCCCAAGTTTTCACCCCCTACACTACTGCACCCGATGTTAAGATTCAAGACTTCCTTCAGGCGCCACTTCAAATGTCGCTGCCCATCAAAAGCTTCGCCTATACTGAGGTGCTTGATGAAATTCGCAATCTAAACAATAACAAAGCCCCTGGGTATGACCTAATTACGGCTAAGGTGCTTACTGAACTGTCCAAAAACAGTATAACGTTTTTACGAAACCTGTTCAACTCCATCCCAACACCCATGCATCCAACCTTCATCAGGATCCCCCACCGAGAAGATTAAAACTAAAGAAATGGCCCAGTGATCTTAAAGGAGTGCAACTCTAATGAAACGGGATAACATCGCAGGATGGACTCCCCCTCATGTCAAATGTCATCACATTAGCTCACAGAACATTGATTTATTGTATTACGTTCTGATTGTTAATTTGCTTATAACCAATATAAAAAAAAATATATCATTTTCTTATGTTTTTCTAAAGAATCGCCACTACGTTGGACCGCTTCACCATCGCCGAAGAGACAAGTAGTAGCCACTAAATGCCAACTCTGGATTCTATAGTGGGTAGGTGATTGTTCCATTTAAATTGTTGCAGGATAGCAACAATCGTATGGACAAGGTTGGGACGAGCATTGTCGTGGGGAAGGCATAAGCCCTTACTTAACCTTCCTCATTTCCGATTCTGAATCGCCCGCCCGAGTTTTTTGCGTTACTCTTAATACCTGTCGGCGTTTGTTGTGCGAGCCAGGAAGTCTTCCAACGATATCCCCTTTCAATCCCAAAACACAGTTGACATGACTTTATCGGCAAATTATGCGTTTTAATTTTCGCAACTTGGGCGAAGTGGAATGCGTCCACTCACGTGATTGCTTTTTGGTCTCAGGTGTGAAGTAGAGGGGCCACATTTCGTCACCCGTGGCAATAAAATCCAAAAAGTTGTTTTTTCCGTCTGCATACCATCGAAGAAATTCGTGGAAAGTCAACCAACTACCGTTGGTGGTCTTCTGCAGCATTCGCGGGATCCATCTTGCGCACAGCTTTCGATATTTCAACTTTTTAGTCAAAGTATTATGAATAGTGCTTCGAGATACCCCAGGAACCAAAATATACAGATCATCAAGAGTGATCCTTCGATCTTTAAGCATGATTTGTCTAACCTTCGCGACTGTCTCATTGGAAATTGACGGTCTCCCGCTTTTTTCTTCGGTGTGAATTTTTATGTGACCACATGTAAATTTTTTACAGCACTTGCGGGAGTTTTTGACATACATACACGACTTTCTAAAGGAAAGCAAACCTGAAATGGAGTTAGCATACTATTTTCAGTCCACCAATGTCTACTAGACAAGCAGGTGACTTGACATGAAAATAATAAACATTTAGACGGAACTCGACTTAGTAACGCATCAACTACAAATGTACGACTTATTTTTACTTTCCTTATCCTATAATAAGGAAAGTAATGTAATCGGAGGAAATTTGATCTACCCAGTTTTTCACATTTCTGGACGAAATATAGCCTCAGGACACCAAAACAGTTGGTTTGCGCCATTGGTTCGTGTGTGTGTGTGTATGTGTGTGTGTGTCTGTCAGTAAACAAGATATCTCGAGAACCATAAGAGCTAGAGATTTGAAATTTGGTATGCAAATTACTTGTAGGTAGGGGAGGCAGTGCGAAGCTTTTGGTAAAAATCGGCAGAGCCGTTTGGTCACAAAGTCGCAAAATCGGTCGCAAAGCGGTCGCGAATCTAAACGGTCGAAGATACAAAAAAATTATGAGAATAAAAATGATTTGTTATCGTGAGATAAACATGAATTTAAAATAAAAGTTGGTAAAATAGGAACTCGAAAAAAAATTGAAGCTCAGGATTTTTAATATACCGGGTGTTCATAAAATGTTTCGGGAAATTTATATTACCGGATAGATCAGACCGAGACGAACAAAAATTAAAATGAAATTTTTGATCCGAGGTCAAATAAGTTATAGCCGATTACAAATTAATTAAACGGACCAATCACAGCGCGCTCGGAGAGATACCGGGCCGACTGCGGGAGGACGGGGGGGAGCGCTTGGCCGCTAGGAGGGAGCACGCAGGCCGTGCGACCGAGCTCGCACGGTTACCTTCAGTGACGTAGCAAAATTTTAAGTACGAGTCAATTATTGTCTTGTACTGTTTATTTTAATCAGCTTTTCAGTGTTGGACTCGCGCCTCGTCCTTTTTTAAAATAACAAGTTTTGGGACGAGAGCAGCGCAGGGCCGATATATATACATACATATATATATAATAAGGAAAGTCGTGTGATGTTCACACCAGATTTTTTACTATTGTATTAAACATCAAGAACGCAAATGGAAACTTAATTAAATTTAAAACTGACACTTTTTAAGAAGATTATACCTATCATTTAGATGTAATATAGATTTATTAGGAATAGGTATTTATGGGAATTCCAGAATGAATGAGCCAATATTATCCAATCTCAACTATAAAATAGTCAAATAAAAGTATATTAATTATTAGTTGAAAGGCAAAATTAGTAATACAAAAGCAATTCTAGAAAAGAAAGACTACATAAGAATTAAAATTAGAAAAACAAAAAATTAAAAAAACGATTTTTGACATCTGTCGACTGCAACCAAAAATCGGGTAATGCTGTTACCAATAAGTTTTAATTGCGTTTGATAAACAAAAAAATTTAGTAGTTGATTGCTATAGCTAGGAGTACGACAATAGAACCAATATGTAAGGAAAAACAAGAAAAATTCATTATTGGTAAGACCTAAAATATGATAAAACACAATACATACCAAAATAGTCTTAAATGTCTAGGTATTTTGACTATCAAAGTATCAGTACCCCTACAGTTGGATTTTGATAAAATAATTCAAATATTCCCTAGTAGCAAAGCAAGAAAGTCCTATTATGTAATATATGTATAATATGATATCTGCAATGAAGTTATCAATTTATTATAAGAAATTAGATACATATTTATTTTGTCTGTAAATAACTGGAGTATTTAGCTGTGCAATAAAACTTTTTTTAGTAAAAAATAATAAAATGGAAGAATAATATACGTGTCGCAACGTGACGGTCCTAAAAAAAGATGTCCTATTGGTTTATATTGCAGCACGTTTAAAAATTGTCTGAAATAAAAAAATAAAACAGTTTTGTAAAATATATGAATATTATTGGTAACAATATCAATAATTTGTTTTAAATTAACAAAATGGCGGACATGTGAACCTTTGATACCGATTTTTCACTATTTTTCGCTTTTCAGAGCGCTATAAAAGAAACTCGGCAATCTTTCAGCATGTAGGTTTGGGTGAATTAAATACTCCTTAAAATAAAAATAAAAAAAGATTCACCGATTAGTCGAATTATTATGTAAACCGACTTATATAACATGGTTCCGAGAAAAACGCGTTTGAAGAAATAGTTAACGATTTTTTTAAAGTAATGACAAAATAAGGTACCTTGTGGCTAAACAGCAATTTCAGGGCTATGCATTATTCCTTCCTGGGCCCCGTATTGCTGCATTTTGCAAGCTTGGTCCGCTTTTTTTAAAGATGCTGCTTCTCTTGTGAGGTCTGTCATACTGTTTTGCGCTGCAGTAATGCGATTAATATCCGCAGTTTGAGTGACGTTGTTAGCTTCCAGTCCAACTGAGATTCTCAAAACTTCCACACAGCAATGTAACGTTAATTTAATAAGCCGGCAGCTGTATAAGTGGCAATCTGAACAGTTTTAGCGGCGCAATGCAGATGTTTTGGCGCGAGCTTCCATACGCAAGCGTTAACAGACTCAGACTTTTACGTATTGCCTCATGTACACCGTTGCAATAAATCATCAGTAGATAGAGCTTTAAAAACAGGTTTGAAGGCAACTTAAACTTTTTTGCAATGAGGAGGCTTGTGCTTAAATAACTTGAGATTATCGTAAGTTTCAGCCACGCGACACTTGCACCAACTATCTTTGCCTTTTGGACAGTTCATGTGTTGTGGTTTTTCAAGAATTTTGATGTTTGATAAACACTAACTCGCAAACTTTATTTTCGACTAAAAAGATGGGTCCCGTTATAATATAATAATTTTTCTTCAGCTAAATCACCTGGGAAATATATTCTACATGTGATTTAAACAAATTTATGCAAAAAATCGATTTGATTCGAAACATCTTTGACCATCAACATACTGTTGTTAGCGATTCTGCCACCCGTCGTAGGTGCCCTAGAAATCCCTTTCAGAATACTCATTAGAGTAACCTGCACATTATTAACAATTCTAATATGGTATCCCTTTTCAAGCTGGATTTGAGTCAGAAAAACTAAGAGAAGGTGCTAGGTCCGAGCTGTAAAAAATTTGAAGCAGCATTGTGATGGTTTGTTTTACCATAAATTCTCTTACTAGCAGCAATTGTCGTAATGAAGAACCTAAATGTTTAATTTATTATTTTAATTTGATATTAACCGTCTGTTCGGGTAATACAAACACCTTATACACAACACCCGTAGAGTCAAAAAAGACAGTAATCATCGATTTTATTTTTGATTTGATCATTCAAGTTTTTGTCTTCAGGTCGTACTCAGAAACCTGTTTCATCGCTAATTATTACTTTCTTAAAAAAATCTAGCAAACTTCTTATACGGGCCAAAAGCTCAAAAGAAATTGAAAGATTTTTTTCTATTCATCAGTCAGCACCTTGGAAACCAATTTAGCACAAACCTTTTACATCTGCAATTTCGTCGTGACGATTTTATGCGCAATGGCCGCTTTTATCTTAACCACATTGTCCATAATGTGCGAAATTGGTAGAATAGCCTCGATATTCTCCTTTCCATCTTTGAACGCTTTGGCCTCTCTAAGCACTAGTAATTTTAATAGAAAATCCTTCCGTAGTCTTAGTTGCGATAGTAATGCAAAATTTTAATGCGTATCGCTGACCGACACTGTGCTGCGTCTTAATCCGTGACACGACACTGAAACAGTTGTTCACTACTAGCCAGTTTCCCCAAGATTTACACTTTACCTGGCTGGTTACAAAAATAGGTTTTGAGACCATTGTCTTTTTAGTCTTCTGGTGACAGTCAGCTGGTTGCTGAGCTGACCAATGAGATGATTTGTATGTCTTTCAAACTTGTTCATATATTGTTTGATAAGTCGTTGGATTTCATTGCTACATATGGTATCCCCAGATCGTTGTGTGGAGTTTCATTTGTAACATACCATGGAGCATTTGTTATTGATCTAAGAATTGTTAATTGGCATATTTATAGTATTTTGATGTGGGAGGCTTTTAGGCAGCCCCATAGTTTGATCCCAAATGTCTAAATAGATTTAATAGTGACTTTACATAATAGGAACTTGTTAGACAAAGACAGTTGGGATCGTCTGCCGACTAGCCAGTTCATTTGTTTAATCTTTAGGTCTGTTTGTTTCCTTTTGGTTTTCATATGTGCACTCCATGTTAGTTTATGGTCTAGATGCAGTTCGTTATACTCGATTTCGGTTTTATGGGGTATTAAAAGATCGTTACTCTGACTTGTGAGCAAACAGTACCACTATTGGTGAACGTGACATAAGGACATTCGTCACTATTTACTGCTATTTGCCGTTTGTGAAACCAATCTTGCAGAGCATCTAGGTGGGCTTATAAAAGAGCTGCCGCTGTTTCTGGTCTTTCATTAGATAAGAGGATAGCTGTGTCACCAGCACACATAGATATTGACGTATTGGTTGTAGTTGGTGTGTCAAAAATGTCTAGAGTAAACAGAGTAACGAACTAAGTACACGTCCCTATAGTGTTTCGGATGTGATTTTATGATATTCTGACACTATTATTAATTTTGACTTTATTAGTGAAGTATGATTTATATATATATACATACATACATACATACATATATATATATATATATATATATATATATATATATATATATAGCGAGCAATAAAATAAATAAAATTAGTACTTGCCTATTATGGCGTATATAAGCCTTAGTTAATTATCATGTATATGCTTTTTAACGTTGCAGTTTTCGTGCCTTGTAGTGTATAATGATTTCTACTAAAATACTTCTACTTTAATTTTATTCTAACAGAAATACGCCAACAGTTAGATAAAAAATTCTGAGCACTCTACTAATTCAACGAAATACAAACAAACGTTTTTAATTTGACTACATTATTACTTTTGCGTTTTGCTTTGTAATGATATTTTTTATAAATTCACTGCCTTCCTTCGTTTGTATAGCAAGAATTAAAATATTTTGTTGGCACTAAATAATGAAATAACTCATTATCTCGTTTTGCTTTTGCATTTCCATTAAGCGTGGAAAGACAATTTATAATACTTTTTAATTTTTTTTATTTGGATGTTTTTTAGAACTGTTTATTTCTCTGGGGTTTTATTTCATTGAGTTACCGCTTTTTATGCTTAAGTCGGTTAATTAACTGATTACACTCCTATTTTTGGCAATATAATATTGATTTTCGATTAATTGAATCTACTTTCATTATATCAGAAACTGTCATACGTCGAAAAAGATTTTCACTTGTTCTTTTCAATTTCTTAAAGTACTTAATGTATTAGATAAGACTAGCAAAATTATTTGAGGCATGAAAATGACGACTTAGTAACCGAAATAGTAAATAATTATTGTGTATGGTACAGAATAAATTAAAAAAATATTATGAAAATATCTGTCAATGTTAATTAATAGCGCAGAGCTTACCACTGATAAATTAGATAACAAATGCAAGTACTGATGACGTATCAGACAGAAATTTTGTGGCGCTTACCTTGTATATGAACTTAATTGTCGTTATATATTAATGTACTTAAAATAATCTAAAATTATCTAAAGCTCATAGCTTATCACAACACTTCAATTAGTGTTTCTTTTGGCAGCAAATGAGTCGGGTGCACTTCCAGTCGCAATAGATATTTCGCCCTCGAACACTTGGCTTCTTGCAACACGGTCTTTTTTTTTAAGTTCTGGCGGAAAGTTTAGTTTTTTACAAACCAATGGGAATCTGCAATACTTCTCATAAGTTTGGACTGGAGTTGTTGATGAATTTCTATGTTAAGTACACTTCCAATACCCCACGAATATATGTCGCAACTCCATATTGGTTTGAGGAATACTTTGTATAAGGTTAACTTTCTGGCGGACGATAGGTTAGATTTTCTACCATTTAACAAGTAGAATTTAGAGAGCTTAGAACAAAGTTCATTTTTCTTAATAAAAATGTATTGAATTTAGTAATTCTTGAGTTGAGGTGTTTTTGAAGATATTTTATACAATCGACCTAAAGAAATCCATATCTATTAAGTGCCACTTTTTAATCATACTTACCTTGGTGCTTTGCTTATATATATTATATAATCGAATGCGGAATTTCCTTAGCTTAACAAATTTTATGGCATCAATACAAACTGTTACTTTAAATAAAGTTATTCACTTTTGTTGATTTCCAAGATAACAGAACCTTAAAGGTAATTTTAAATTGTTTAAACCTTTTTATTAGTGAGTAATACTTTTTCCTGTGTTACTATCTTGAAAAAAGTATCCGGAAAAAGATTTTGTTGTTTTCTGCTAGACATTAATGACATTAATAAAATAAAGTTATTGTTCCTTCGATTATAACATCCATTGTTTGAAAATGAGTCGTGGTTGTGATGCTTAATTATGTTTCTGATTATTACATTAAATAGCTTAAGAAAGTCGTTCATCGTAGTCGCTCTAAAATGTTTTTTATCCTAACACAGATTTTTCCCATATATCTCGAAATTATAGCTAATTATTATGTACTTGTCAGCAATATTTTTGCTCATTTTCTTCTTAAATTTTTATAAAAAGCAATTCGATTAAAACTTTCTCGTTAAAGGTTTCCTATAGATGAAGGAACGTTAAAGTAATATTATAATTAAGTTCTGTTTGAACTAAATTATTACTATGTAATAACCCTTAAAATGTGCTTCACTTGTAAATTTTATTAGAAGTTAAAAGACCAAACTGTCAGATGAAAAACAATTAGAAATAATGTTTTGTCTTTCTAGTCGTAAAATAGCGCCAGTGTGTCATCAGACTTCAATTATTTGAATTTCAAAAATATGCTGAGATGGCAAATATTAGTAATAAACCGCATGCTGGATGACTAAAAAAACTTCAGCTTAAAATATTTCCTTTAAAGATATTTTGAGATTTCTTTCAAACTCTAGAAACAAAGTTCGTAGCAGAAGGGAGTTCTTGCGGAAGGCCTTTAATTGGGAGTGACATTTAGCAAGGTATGTTGAAAAAATCATCAATAATATTATCGTTATAATTAATGTTGGGTCCAAGTGATGTAAAGTCAGGCAAGATGTCCGCATAGCTTTTCTGCATCGGTTTTAGTCCAGCTGTCCGGTTTTATAATTGAAGATACTGATATTTTTGGTATTTTAAAACTTTTGTAGTCCTCTATATTATGTGAACATCTTTAGAGAGTGCGTTCATATAAGTTTCAAATGTCGCGTTTTTTACTTCGGGAAAAGTTTTGTGTAAGTTGAATTTTAATTTGTGGTGTATTAGATTGTCTTCATTGTTTTGGGACCTCTGCCATCTATTTCATGCTTTTCGCTTTGCGCACACTAATTCTTAACCAAAATATTTACATACTTCCCACAATGCTACTGCCCTTATGGTATGTGGAGATGCATGTCTGCTTAAGGCATATCTCGACTTGTATATCACTAAATATATTAAAATACTATAGAATACAATGTTGCCTAGGGGAGAAAGTTTGTTTGGATATGGATATGGATATATAAATATATTTTGTAATATTTAATTATTACTTCTTATTTAAGTCTATGTATAATCACTTAACTATAAGTAAATCTGCTTATAAGTATACTTATTTTTAATTTTGTTATTTGCTGTTTTTTGTAATGTAGAAAGCGAAAGACTAAAAGAATTTGACAAAATTAAAAATGGTGCAAGACTTTCTTACAACTGTATTACATGGATTTGAATTTTTAATTAGCTTCATTTGGTGAAGTATAATTTAGAAATCAACATGGCGCCAATATTATGTTCTCTAAGAAAGTTGATAAATAGGAGCTACGGTTAACAATGGTATCCCAAAGAGCTATTTTTAATTTATCTGGACCGTTACTTCTATCGTCAGAATATTTAAGTTTATAGTTGCAGCATTCAATGATTTGATTCCATTAATTGACATTAAATGACTTAATTCTACTTTATTGCGTTTGATTGGTTTGTAGGACTTGTAACTAGATGGGGGTTTTTCAGGACTACAATCTAAATGTGTTTTTATAAAACAGGAATATTTAATACTATACCAATTATGAGATTATATCCGAGTACTTTTTATAGATTTGCTGATTTTATTTGCTGAGAAAGTCCTATTAGCATGAAGAGTTTAAGTGGCTGTGATAGTTGGCATGCAATATCAAGGAAGGATTCGATTCCTTCTATCGTCATTGTTGTTTTATGATCGCGGTGTTTTAAAAATGTTTAATGAGTGTTTGACCAAAGCATTTGTTTTATCCGTGTCAAAATTAGCCCAGGTTTTTTGATAACAGGGATCATTACAATTGGTTGCTTAATTTTTTTTATCTTCCATAAAGAGTTATTATTAGGCGAGAGCTTTGGGATACACTGTTCAAATGTTTTATTGCGGGCTTTAAGTGGTGCTGTTTATAATTGATAAGCAATTTTGTTGAAGAAGCTTTTGTCCCGTCTATCTCTAGTTCTCTGTCATTGTTGAGGTCTCGTATTAAGCGGGGAATGTTGTTTAATGCAGCTACATAGAAAGTGTGTTGAATTAGTAGTTTGGTTTCTCATGCAGCAAATTTTCAAGCATTATTTATTCTGATAACAACATTAATATCTGTTTGTAGGTAGCTTCAAAAGTGGTTCTAATTAGTATATTTAATGTACAATATTAAAGGAGGTTTCTTTTTAATAATTGTTGAGCTTATAGTTATAATGACAGTAATATAATCAAAATAAGTTTGATTCAGCTTAGTAATAGGTATTCACTAAACCGTTGACAACTGCATGGTCGAGTAAACTTCAGTCGCTCTATTAACAAGTTGAATGGCTTTCAGAAAAAACATCTCAAACTCTTGAGCCCCAATCTGCATTCACGAAATTCTAATCATCTCCAGCGGTAAATTTTTGTCCTAGCGTTAGAAAGAAATCTTCATTCTCAGTAGATATGAAATATTGTGGAGATTTGTAGAGAGATGCAATTACCAGGGGGTAAAATAGTGTCTATTTTTATTTTTGGTGCAGCACACTACTACACCAACAAAACTAGTTCATAATAACAAATTGTGTTTTTGACGATCACGGCTGATTCAACGTGCGCTGTGCCATTTGAGTGATTAGGAAAATAAGTTGTAAAAAGAGGTATTTTAATAGTTGTCCTTGTAGTTACCTGGGTTTTCGTAATAAGTAGAACATCAATTTTTTGAAGTTGTAAAAACGTAATTATTTTTTGGAAGTGTCTGGTAACGTTCATGGCGTTCCAGCTAGCGATTCGTATTGGGATCGCCATGTTTAAGCTACTTTATTAATAACTGTGAAGAGTATGTTTTCTACCTTGCGGTTTTGGCTTATTGACTAAGAAACATTGTTTTGAACTCTGTAAGAAAGCTATAGAAAATTTCGTAAATGTAGTAGATGTTTGGTTTTAAGTGTGCTTGCTGATATGATGCTATGCTTTGAGGAGATATAGTTTCAGTATTTATGTTATCGGTTTTGCTATTATTTCTTATGCAAGTTTCTAGATCTCTCACTGTCTTTGTATATTTTGAATCTTTGTAGCTGACCGTATAATTTCCTTAGAATAAGACTCGTTTAGCTGTGGTATTTGGTGTTTTGATGACGTACAATAGTGCTGAATTTTTCACTATATTTACCATAGTTAAAGGGCTTGTTACAGTAAATCTTCATATGCCCATAGTTTTGGCAACAGATGCGTTGCCGCATTGTGTTTTTTCTTGTTGTTTCCATATAAGTATTTAAGATCAAATATCTTTATTTTCTCTGGGCTTTAAATTAACCATAAATAGTGATAGTTATAGTTTTGTATTTTTATGGCATATATTTATGATACTGTGTGTTTCAGTTTCAGCTATCTCATCTAAGATAAATTGTATTCGGATAGTGTGATGAGGTATGTTCATTTTTCCTTCAATGTATTATGTACTCGTGTCTAAATTGTGCCGTAAGTTTTCTATATGAATCTGAGTTGACTTTGACTGTATTATTGGCTAATGTTGTGTAGTATTGTTCTTTCTCTATAACCGAAGTGATAATCTTGATCATTTGATTATAATTGTCAACTCCATAGAGTTTAGTAATTTTAGAGTATTAAATGGTAGAGCCACATTCAGCGTTCCAGATGTTTGTTTTTGTTTGAGGCAGCATTTCATATCTATTTAAAGTAACTGTTTAAGGATTGGCTCTGAATTTTACATTTGTGCTTGTTATTTTATCGGGTCTTCTTGATTGTCCTTATTACTCAAGGGATACTTGTCAGTATTTAGTGCTTTTGATATTTTTTGTTTTGTAATGATTTACTTTCCCTGTTCGTATAAGGTTGCACAAGGATTAATTAAACAGGAGAGAGATGCAATGTTTAATTTTGTTTTCAAATTAGTTGATTGCTGAATTGATTTTGTTGTACATACGGAAATATTATTTTTGTATTTCCTAGGAAAAACTAACAAATTATCCTTACAAGGAATGTCATGGAGTTGTTCTGCTCCAATCACTATCAAATTTGGTATACAGTATGATATGACTGAGGGATGAATACATGTTATTGCTTTTTGCTGTGTGACCCAAGACAGACGAGATAAGAAAGGTCAAAATGACGAAACATGAGGCATACATTGTGTTGTGTGTATATTGTCCATATCACTATTTTTTCTCTCGTGTCAACATGTGTTCTTTTATTCTCGTCAAGATGGCCAACCCCATAAATGTTCAATGCATCAATTTCAAGCAGAATGTTTTGTAGACATGATCAAATATTCCTTCTTTAAGGCAGGATACATACAAGAGAGACCTCCCCGATTTGAAACTTCTGCCACTGTTTGTTTCCCAAGAACCTTCGAAAATTGTCAGAACATCGACAGGACATCGAGGGCGAACGATGCAATGAATTATTCTTCATCAGATGTGCTCGTTGTCAAATGTATCTCTCATATGCATTATTGTTAAGCGGTAAACTTTCATACTTCATATCTCTAAAGTTTTGAGTCGCACAGCAAAAAGCAATAACATATATTCATCCCTTAGTCATATCATACTGTATACCAAATTTGATAACTGGTATCCGTTTCATTTTTAATGCATTTGTTACTTAAAGTAATTTAAAATGCTTACATGTGGAATTACTTTCCATACACGTACAGTTGAGCCGGAGCTTCCATTTATGCTAAAACCCGCGTACTGCACCCTAATTTTACATTTAAAACAGATGTTTCGGGAGGAGCCGCGTTGTATTTCATCAGCGCCGGTTATTGTGACGCGCTACTATTTCACGGACGTCCGGAATATTGGATCAATTTTTTCCTAAAATATTCATGTGCGCTTTCGTCTGGAAATAACATAATAAATTTCGGCTCATATCTTGTAAATACATTATCTTTGCCAAATGAATTCCATATCTCTTCCAAACGCGACGTTTTGAAATATGATTTCGACGTCGCATTAGTATTTCGGTCTTGCAGTAAAGTTTATATGGATCCACACGGAAAGGCAAAAAATCGCAAATGGGGTGCTGCGCTTTCTGAAATATGAACCTCCGCTCCGCGATAGCAAATGGCACTTGCATCGCGGTATCAATAGCTTTAGTGTTACGCGGTGCTAAGCTGCGACATTTAGGGCGAGCAGAGATTGAAATTCGCAAGCACCTGCACTTCTAATCAAACTTAATAGCGTTGCACGTTCGCGCTAACAATTGCGCATAAATTAACGTAACATTTAATTAGTGCGTTGTAATATACAATTTGCTGTATGGGAACGTTAAGAAATATTATTTAAATATTTTTCCACTTGTTATAAATGTTTTTTACTAAAACTAAGAGTAAGGGCATAAAAGTACACTAATTTGTTGTTTTAAAAAATTATATATATGTATGTATATGTATATGTATATTAATAGGTGTATAAATAAGTTCTCAGCTTTAGATTTTACAGGACGCAAATCACCGTTTCGATTTTCTACCCACTTCGCGTTTCATCCTAAGAAAAACGCCGCTGAAGCCACCGAAATGATTTGTGCTGCATAAGGTGACATTGCTGTAAGTCATGCAACATGCAAAAAGTGGTACCAAAGATTTCGCGGAGGAGAGTTTAGTCTTGAAAATCAACCACGCGTTGGACGCCCTCAAACATTTGACACGGATGAGCTGCTGACAGTGCTGGGTCAAAACAATGCGCAAACTGAAAAAGAGCTTGCAGAACAGCTTGGCGTCACTCAGCCAGCCATTTCCATACGTTTGCATGCAATGGGTAAGGTATAAAAGGAAGGCAGATGGGTTCCGCATAAACTGTCCGAAGACAACAAAAATCGACGGCGTGACACCGCACTGCATTTGCTTTCAAGGAACCAAAAAAGGATTTTCTGCATAAAATTATTACGAGCGATGAAAAATGGATCTCGTACGGCAATTCCAAGCGCAAATAATCATGGGTAGACCCTAGCAAACCTTCGACATCGACTCAAAAGCCCAATATCCACGCCAAAATGAATTTGCTCTGTATCTGGTGAGATGGGAAAGGTGTGCTGTACTATGAACTCCTGAAACCAGGTGAAACAGTTACGGCGGATCGTTACCAACAGCAACTCATCAATTTGAGCGACGCAATCGAAGAAAAGAGGCCATCTACTGGACAAGGAAGTCGCAAAGTCATCCTGCTCCACGATAATGCCCGACCACATGTTGCGAAGGAGACGCAAGAACACATCTTTACGTTAGGCTGAGAACTTCTCCCACATGCGACGTATAGCCCAGACATGGCCCCTTTTATTATTATTTATTCCGGTCGTTACAGCATCAATTGGCTGATGCGCACTTCAAAACAGAAGAAGAAGTCCGAAAATGCATCGATAACTTTATCGTCTCGAAGCCGGTGAGCTTCTATCACCAGGGAATTCGCAAGCTACCCGAAAGATGGCAAAAGGTCATCGATGCCAACGGAGAATACTTTGATACTTAAGCTTTTTTTGTTTGTTTTTAAATAAAACTTTAATTTTGCAGAAAAAAGCTGAGAACTTAGTTATACATCTAATAAATTATAGTGCTAGGTGTAAATTATGTTTTTTTATTAAACGTTTTCTATTTTCTATTAGAATCTGCCTCTTAAAGTCAAATAATTTAACAATATATGTATATAGTAACAACTACAAGTCATCTTGGAATTTATTAAAAACTAAAGTTCTGTCCCAAGCTAATGACATGAATAATACTACACAACGGCACATTGTTAAACAAACCAATGTCGTAGATCGAAGAGTCTTAATTTTCTAGACCTCAACTGTTTATGATCACTTTTTGGTAGAGAGCTCACCGGTGCATTTGCATGGGTACTGAGGTGATGTCGATAACATATACGTATTTTTGACCCAAGCCCGTTGAATGACATAGTTAGGAACAAACCAAAGAGTATTTACGATCGAATTTAAGGCGTCTTAGTATGCCCAAATTTAAATTGCTTATAGTTCCTCAAAGTTGCACACCATGTCCCCAGATCAGTTTAATGATGCTCTTATACAATAATATTTTTTAACGAGAACTGCAATTTTCTTCCAACAACCAAATATATTTTTTGTATTTTAAGACTTAACAGCTTTCTTTTTATATATATAATTCTTCCATGTCATTAATTGGTATAAAGATACTTAACGTGCTCATCTTGTAAGATTGGTTTATTATTGAGCAATACGAATGCACAAGTACCTCTTTTCAGAGCAAACATCAAGCGCACTGCTTTATTCTTAACTTTAATAGAACATTTCTTCACTTTTATAGCTTCTATAGATGCTCTTGCAGATTTTAAAATGCTACATTAGAGTCACTGCGTAATGAATATATGGCAGTATTATTGGTGAATGTGGCGACTGTAGTTTTTGTTAGGACAGGAAAATCGTCTGTATACAAAAATATAAAAATGGGTCTAGCACACTCCCCTGCGAAATTGCAGTGCAGATGAGAAATAACGCCGTGTGAAAATCTTCGTACTTCATAAGAAAATATCTGTCAGTTAGGTATGATTTCAGTATTTTATAAGCCGAACTGATGATCAGGTATAAGAAAATTGGTCATAGTTTTTGTAACAAAAGTTTTTCAAATCTTTGGGTAAAGTTAGTAGTAAACTAATTGGTCTGTAGGAAGTAACATTGGTTGTTGGTTTTCCAGGCTTGAGTATAAGTATAATTGTGCCTGCTTCTATTTGTTCCGAAAAATATCTTCCCAAACGACATTCTAAGTAAGAAGTTTTAAACATTTTTTTAGGGTGGTTCTGATAGTACTTTAAGTGTCATTAGGATATGTTGCGTAGATTTAGTTCTGACATAATTATAGTTTAACCTCATTAACCGTAAAGTTTTTAATTAATGAACGGGTGGTTCCAAAATCAAACACACCCATTAAATAATTTTCAAAAGACTTTTTCTTGATCGTTTCTAGTCCAGGTATTATTATCAAAACTTAGAGGTGTTACATGGTTCTGTGGTTGCCTCAACTTTTTAGTCTATCGCTAAAGAGAGCATTTTGTGACTTCCGATGGTAACAAATGTTGCAGGTGAATTTGCATATTAAAACTGAAATAACTAATTCCTCATTTAATTTTAAGGATTTATCAAACGATAAATTTTCTGTTGCGTATATTGTATATTTTGGAAGTTTTAGGTAGCTTCAGTTTGTATAGTGAAATTTTTTATGTTGTACTAATCCGCTAGCGTTCTATTCTGCTAATTTAAAGTACTGATGTGTTACTGAGTTTAAAAACGATAGTGGCCAGTAGAGTCATCACTATGCTCGATTTTTGCATTTCATTAAGTTCAAATATAGTAACTCACTTCTTCGTTAGCGTTGCATTGTGTCAGAATCAACTCGCTTTTTGCTTCCGCTGGCTACTTGAGAGTGTAGGATATTTAATTGAACCAATTGTCTTGAATATTAATGAGATGGCACAGTTTGATTCTTATCGAGAACATTTTTATTTTGCATGATGGTTAGCGCTGCGACACATACATTTAATATTAGGGTTTCTTTTCTTTTCTATGAAATGATTATCCGTATATTTAACACATCGTCGACTTTATTGCAAACGTTTTTGATATGACTATGTATTTAAAATTTTGCACATTAGAATTTCAAACTTTACTATTTAGTGTACCCATTTACGTATGTTGTACTCTTCTTTACCGTATTCAGCTGGTTTTAGTTCTACAAAGAACAACTGTAATGTTAATAGTTACCCGTTTGTGTGGTTATAGTTTTTCTTTTAATTCGTCTATATTTTTTAGAACTACTTTGAAGCTTTGTTGCTGTTTAAGTTGATTGATGTGAAATTCTGTACTTTTTTCAGCGAGAGCCTTAATTATAACTGTATACTTTTCAGGGGTTTTTGGTAAGATCTTGACCTGGTTATTATTTAATATCATTAAGTTATATTTATTTTTACTACAGACTTACGATTCCTTGCATTTGAGTCTTTATATTGGTTTCTGTTATCTTTTCCTCCAATATCCTATAACGGTTGAAATTGATTTGTAGTGTTTAACTAACATTAATAGTGCTTTATTTGCTTAAATTGTCTTTGTGTCTGTCAGAATTTGAAAAAATTTGGTTGTTAACTGTTGATTTGAAACTGTATTATTTTTATGAGCAATGTTAGTTGTTGGTGTTTGTGCAATATTATTTATAACAAGGTCCATTGTTAACTGATAACTTTGTACATACTGTGACGGCTCGTTTCGATCTTGTTGCATGGATACGAATTAAGAAACACCTGGTGTAGGTGTGAACTGATTCTGATAGAAAGCCATTGCTATTGATTACTTGATGTTACTTTTAATACAATATATAATTAGATTTAATACTGCCAAACAACATTTTAATCTGTAACATGACTTTAGTTTTCAAGTCGCACGTTAGCGCTCCAAACAGGTGCACAGGCTCTACGGCGTTTATGTATTTGTTTAACCCTATTTATCACTAGAACTTGAATACTACATCGATGTAACCAGCACAATACTTCTAATCAGTTTGGTTCCACAAACCGATCTATTACACAAATGACACTTAAAACTAATATTTTTAAAAATGCCATAGAAACCACGTTGTACGTCTTTAATATATATAAGACATCAATTTTTTTTAATTATAAATAACATATTAATAAATCAACAAATAAAATAAAAAACACGGGTAACATTTTCAATTATCAAATCCTGATAGCAAAATATTGAATAATGCAGTGTAATTAAACATTTATTTATTTAAAATATTGAAGAAAACTAATTGTTGAATATCAATATTTTAAATATTTACTTTTTTAATGCTGAAGGCGTAAACGAGCTTTACAACTTAACGACAATGCACTCGTGATCGCCATAGGTAAAAGCTCTACTTGAACAATATTATGTTGACATCATAAAATATAGTATATATACGCACATATAAGTTTCTTTAAATACTTCAGAATATAAAATTTATTAACTAAAACTTTCCCTATACCAAAATAGAGTAAATAATTTCTAGATTTTAGGGTTATCTTTGTACCTTTGAATTACATGCATTTTATGTACTGCATTTCTTCTAATTTGTTTATATGACCATACTTCATTTAAAGTACATCGGCCACATCCGTTTCAGTCTTCTGTTCTTTTATTCATGCGACTGCTGTTGGAGAAAGAAATTGTGATACTTTAATTTTTCATCGTGTTTGCTGTTTTTTTGTTAGACTGCTTTTTGAATTATCGGTATAATGACATTTTAATCTCCTTGGTTTATGAAATACTACGAAGTATCAGTTATTGTTTTAAGAATTTTTGATAGTGCACGTTGAATAATGGCCATGCTAAATTACGGTGTACTGTAAGTTCATACGGGAACTTATAGGGTTCTTCACTAAAAATAATTTTAAATTTTTATCTAATAACCGATATAGTTCTCTCGCTTTTATTATAATTTGCTTTCGCTTTTTTGTTACATTCTTGAAATTCTAATATTCTTCAGGAAAACTGTTGGAAATTATTACGTTCATGTGGCGATGAGATTCAGTTTCGTTAATTTTAATTTCCCATTTTTTCAGACATTCCTTTAGCTGAAAGAAAAATCAGATACAGCATTAACACTGTCCTGATTTGATAAGTTGGAATTCAGATATTGCCTTAGTTACGCTTGCCTGCAAAGTCAATCCCCTAATCATTTTGTGTAATCAATCATTTTAATATATCTTATCAAAGTTTAACTCACATCTAAAAAGCTGCCGAAGTAATTTTTTCAAAAATTTAGAAATTGCAGATATTACACTGATTACTCTATATGACTCAATGAAAGAGTAAAATATTTTCTTTTATTTTTTTACGAGTTAAGAGATTGATGCTATTTAGATTTCCTAAAAGGTGTTAATACGAAATATTATTAATAGATGCGAAAACGGTAGTTAAATATTGAACGAACTGATCTACTTTATCAAAGGTCTACGTTTAACTTATTATGTATTAGATATGATACTTTTATTAGTTTTCTAATGGGTTTAATTGGTCCCCGAATTAAATTACCATATATACTTGGAGTAGAAATGTACGCAAAGTATTTTTATTGCGGTTTTATTTTAATTATAATTTAACTTTGCTAAGATAATTATTTATTGTTTTATCATGCAGAATATTTACTACTTTGATCTAGCCAGTGTATTGCGGTACCAGTCTAAAGAAATAAACAGTTTTATATATGCGTTTTAATAATTTCCTTGCTTTAATTAACTAATTTTCATAAAATATTTTTACTGTTGTAATCTCGACGTGTAATAAATTTATGTTTAAAAATTTGTAAATATTCTTGAAGATGTCCTCTTTTTACATTATGCATAGTACAGTGCATAAACTGTAAGGTCGTATAGTGTAGTTTTAATTTTTGGATGTGTCCTGGAGATAATCATTTCAAATTTTGTTAATTTGTAATGTTCTATTGATGGTTTTATCAGGATCGCTAAACTGGGATGTCCAGTACTATCAGGATAAGTTTTGCAATGATGTTTATAATTAGATACCTTAAGATATGACCTATCAGTAGGTGAGTTTCACTTACTAACATAATATCTATCAGGTTTCGGTTAAGGACCCTATTTATTTCATTTCTGTGTTGTAGTACACTGTCGTAATTCAATTACACAATCCTAAAAAATGTATCCGCTATTTTATCTTATTTAGCAGCATTGTTAGCATGCTTAAAATCATGCTGTTATCGTGGGCTTTTGGAATTTTTATCATTTTTAATTTTGCTATCATCTTAACCTTTTGAATTAATTGTGGGAATACGTATTACTTCAATAATTAATAGGAACCCCCACTAATCAGGTCATAAGTTGCTGGAGTTTCCTTGCTTTTTTACAAATTGTTAGAAACGTATGTTCTACCAGATTTAGTGCATAAATGAGGTCTGTTACAATAAGTGTATTGTAGCCATACATTTGACACCGCGTATAGTAACTACATTTTTATCTTCTTGAGTGGTTGAATTTGAACTATTTTATTTTGCAGGGCTCTGACTTTATATACATCTTTATTCTTGTTTGATCGCTCAATATCTACAAAAAGAAACATTTAATGGTTTTTTAGATTGTTTATGCTTTACGGTGGTGTGTTTTTGATGTTCATGTGAGTGTAGTTCTTGTCATTAATCTCTGCAGGGTGGCTCAGAGATTTTGTAACAATCCTGTAGGCTCTCTATTTTTTTAGCCTTTAGTCCCTTTCATAAATTTTGAAAGTGTCCTGATCTAGTGTTTTACTGTTAAATTCTATAGTACTAGTAGAATATTTTTCGTCTTCTAAAATGTTTCTAATTTTTTCAAACTTACTTCCAAAATTATCAGCGCAATAAGCAAAGATTGCAAAATTTTTCCAATATTTTGGCAATTTTATTTGGGTTTCCTGCTTCAACCTTTAGCAGAAAATAATATCTGTTACTTAAGGTAACTTTATCACTAATCTTATTGCCTTCATTTTTCCTTTATCTTTTTACAACTTCCCGTGGAATTTTTTGTTGTTTTTCTTTTTTGTTTGGTCTTCACTTAATTAAATTATTTTTACAATCTGCAAACTACCGTTTGATTGTGGACGAATTTGTAAAGGTAGATATATTTGCTCAGATTGTTCTCAATTAAAATAACATTACGTTTTATAACTGGCTTGGAAACACATTTGTAAATACGATGACATTTACGATAGTCTAATTAATTGAATTTGTAACATTTGGAAACTTATTGTTGGTTGACTCTGTATAAAATGCAGCAGACGTTATTTGTACATTGTTCACAAAACCAGCCAAAATAAAAATTATTCAGCATTTTTTATCACTGTTTAGTTTATCTTATTAGCGACACACACTAAAAACGAACTGATCTATTTCAAGAAATGTAAATTTGAACTTAGGTCAATAAGACTTGGGTTAAAAATAACAGAATGAGTAGAGCACGTCTTAGTATTCTGAAAGCTTATACACAATTAGTTTATGTATCTATTTACTAATCAGCAGTTAAAATGCACTACAGCAGATTCAGCTGGTTAAAAAGTATTTCGATGTGCAAACTTTTACATAGAGCAAATCTATTCTCATGACACAATTCGCACCAGAGATGAATTAATTGTTCTATTTCCCGTATTACTGATAACGTTTGTGTGTTTGTGAACGAAATAAACCAGGGAAATATGGTATTAGAGTTTTATTGCTGATTTTATCTAAATTTAATCACAACTTAATGTGAATTTCATGCTACCTAAACTTACTACAGGTCAGAATAAGTTCGTTCTTGTCCATACCAATCATTACTACCATGATGTCCTTGGTGTTATAAAGCTCCCCACTGACTTTCGCCTCGGTCACTTTCCATACATTGTAGTCAAGAAAATTGTAGTCAGGGCTGAAACATGAAACATTTGGAAAACCTTGTGAGCCTTGTGAGATGGAGCGGCGTCTTGCTAAAACACGTACTTCCTTCCTGCAGTCACCTTCTTTATCCAAGGCTTGACAACTGTCTTTAGCATATTAGTTTGTCAAGCGCTCAACTTTAGGTATTTCTCAAAGAAGTAAGACGCCATAACAGCCTCTTCATTTTTCAGAAACCCTAGCACGATCACAGAGTCGAGAAACTTTGTATGCATAACGGCAGGTATTTTAGAAGCATCTTGAAACAATCAACTGTTGTTTTGGTGGCGTTCTTTTCGTTCGAAAGGAAGCTCAGGAAGCAAGCGCTGTCGTACTTACGTCGTTCAGCAATATTTGGGCCTTTAACTTCGTGTCTATCTTGTTCTTCTCGGTCAACAGTTGGCGGTGTCTCGGTACAAAAAACTTGTAGTGCAGATCCTGTTGCATTGTTAAACTAACTATCAACTTCGCTACGCCCATTTCTTTTGCCAGGTCAGTCATGCATCGCCCAAGATCCTGATTGGTCTTCTTTTTAATTCCCGGACCAATTCATCACTGCTCTTGGGATCGGATCGATTGCTGTAAGTTCCCGGTCAGCAGTTAGCTCCTTCTGGTTGTCAAATCCCTTATAATTCTTGGTTAATTTGGGTTTTTCTGTAGCCAAATCACGCAACAAATTCTGTCGAAAATAGATTCGAATATATTATAGCAGCCCTGCCGTTATAAATTAGGCTCATTTTGTTGACTGTCACATGTTGCTGATTATGTTGTTGTGTTACCTAATAGGAAATTACACATGCGCATAAAAGGTTTTTTTGGGTTCCCCAATACAACCTAAAAATTACGAATTTATCTTCAAAGTTGTTCATTGAATATCAGTAGAAGGTTGCTAGGAAGTAAACGTGGTCCACTGTAGCAATAATTGTAAATATTTAGAAATTTGTACCTTTTGCAAGTTTATTTGTCTCCAACCAGAATAACAATTTATAAAGGTTGTCAAAAACACAAAAAATCATTTTGTTACATTTTTTATAGAGTAACTATGTTTACGTCTTTACGTTACTAATTGCAATAATATTAACAAAAAATGTTTGTAAACATATTTTGGAGATTATTTGGCTCAACTCATCTAATTTCCAAAACAATGCAACGACAATTATAAAAACGATTTGCGTTACTTTTTATCGAGTTTAAATAATTTCTCCACTCATATAATGTTAAAGACAGAATTGTTGGAGTCAACCAAAGTTTTAAAAACCAGGAAAATAAATGGATTCTTTAAATTTTAAATAGCTTAGTATACTATTTGTATTTCAATATAAATAGGCCAATTATTTAAGAAATATGTATTTTTTAAGGTGTGTAACAATAAATGTGTTATTTTCAGGATTATTATAAATAAGAGGAATTAAAGAGACCATATAGTAAAATTGACTAATAAAAAACAATACAATAAACTGATACAGGTAACAACATCTGAGAATCGACCTTTGATCTAATTTTTCTCATGATAAGTCCATAAACCTGAAATAAAGCGAAATGTCTTCTGCTATCCGCTGATAAACTTTCTTGATAAACTGTGGCGTTCGCTATAATGCAAACTTTATGCGCTCTATATTATGCAAATGCAACAGTAAATTTTTTATGACACAATGAACGATAAAGCGAAATAGAACAATACAGCTGAGTATGAATTTTAAGCACATTCCAGCTTACAGTGTTTACAAACTCGAATCTTTCTGCTGAAAGTACAATAAACATACTGTTTTATGGTCTCGGGATGATTAAATCGCAATGCACGCTTCTTGTTCTCCGGCGCGCTCAAAATTAAATCCTTCCCTAATTAGCGCGCTAAAAGTGTCACGACTGCGCACCAGCACATTAAGCATAAATCAAGGAAGCGTTCATACATTTTGGGGCCTTTTATTTTTGGCCACTGTTCGTAGTGCGGCGCGGTTACAAGATATAATGTGCTAAGTGGAATTTCATGAATTGAATAATATTATAACCAGAATTTATGCCGCTGTTGGGGTAAATTCGCTGTAGTTAACGCCGCTTCCTAAAAGCGAACTTATGGCCCGTACTTAATTGTAGCATGCGAGTCGTTCCGAGCTAATAACTATTAAATTCGCTTCCAATTCCTAAGCGTGCTGCTGGACACCAATAGTTGCCAAAGTGGTTTTTTGCCGGAGGAAATTCCACATAAGTTAATTATCCCGCTTGCGGAGGACATAATCCGGCAATGGAACGAATTCCCACTTTATATACGTCCGAGCATTAAGAAACTTTTATCCGCCACTGTATGTGTAGTAAAACAAACAAAGCTTTATACGCCCCTTTGTATTCCCGAAATAAGCCCAAATGAATTCGGAACCGCTCTTCCAATGTATTACTTTGAGGGACGCGCGCGTCGTCTTGGGCGGCGCTCCGATGCGCGCAGATTATCTTTCGCCTCTGATATCGGAAAGGAAATCTTGCAGCCTTAATGACGGCGCTTATTAAAACTCCCGGCGCACCATCATTAAAATTGTTTGTGTCAATGAAGACATAATTGGACAGCGAACCCCGCGGCGGACACCGCTGAAAAACGGGTTATTCGGGATTTCTGCGTTATTTCCAAATTGTTGGTTGAGTGGGTGATACGTTTGAACTCAGCAACAAAGGACTCAAAGCGAAAAGGCCTTCCGGTTCCGGTGCTTGTCTGAAAGCATCAGAAAACACTGGCTTTTCAAGCTACAAATTGAACCGAGGATACTTTAAACAGCGCAAATGCAGTTTTTGGGCAGATACACATTTTCTATTCGGACAAAAGGTGCCTTTTGAGTAATGACGGGCATACCCTTACAAGATTCAAGAATCGATTTTGTTAAGTAAACAAGGAAATTTTATTGGAATGTTTTATTTTATAATCAACTCTAAGTAAAAGCACATTTATGATGTCACTTCTAAAAAAATCATTCATAATTTAAATTTAAATTTTAATACTTTTAGGCGAGTAATTATCATAAAACAACTATAAATAAGAATATAGAAAATAAAAAACAATTACACAGGCAATGCACATAATTATTAATTATAAAATAAAAAATAACTCACTTCGTAGAGTTTTCAAATCAAATCCAATTAACAAACAATACATATAATTATTTTGTTTGTATGTATGCTTTACTTTAAAGAATACCTCTTCACAACTCTACTGCACGTTATCCTTACTCTTTATGGCTTTGTTTGAATTCTTTCAAAAGTCCATTAAGGCAGTGTGCGTATTACGAAAACAATTTGTAAAGAAACCCCCAATTACCACTGATAGACATGTGTAGATACAGAACCTTTATTATACACATCAGAAACCTAAAACCGTACTTTACTTTCCGACATAATCGCCATGGAAATTGAAGCACTTGTCATGAAGTCTTACGAAGTTTAAAATTCCTTCTACAAAACTCTACCTCCTGAAAATAAAGCTATCCTGTAACAGCATTTTGAAGCACAGTGTAATCGATAAAGCAATGCGACGCAAGCTACTATACATATTAGATGTATAACTAATAAATATTAGCAAACTGATACAGACAACATCTACCCTTAGTAGAAAAGTCACAAAACCCCACATTTACAACACAAAATTCTTAACTAAAGTAGATTTTTTGTTATGTTCTATACGTATTTTTAAAATGACTTGTCGTAGAATTGAACCACTATCTTAAATTCTTTAACCACGAGTGTAGTCTGCATTCTACGTTTCTCTTGCATTATTAGTTGAAGCAAATGGTATTTCAGTATGCAACCTAAGTATTGTAATTTTCTTTTCCTAATGGTTATTACATCTTTTTCTTTCTTTATTTTTCTTGCTACTTCTATATTTGTTATTCGATCAATATTCTTCTGTACAGCCATAGTTCAAATACTTCTAGGTTTTTGATATTTGACTGAGAGCACGTAACATCTTAATAATCTCCTCTTTAATGTTGTTAATATTATTTGTGTCCAGATTTTTATTATATGATTATGGTGAACAATGTCAAAAGCTTTGTTATAATAAATAAACCAAAGATATGCATCATGGTTCACATCTAAGCATCACTGTATAAAGATGTTTAGTGAAAACGGCGCTTCTTTTGTACCTAATCCGTTTCTGAAGCCCAATTGTGTCTTGTCAATATTTTTTTTTTAATCTTTCGTAGATTCTACGCTGTACGAATTTTAAAAATGTTTTTAAAGTGTGGATCATGAGACTTACTACTTTTTTGGTTTTTATTTACTTTTTAATTTTATTTTTTCATTGCTTGTATAAAACAGATGCTAGTAGTTCTTTTAAAAACAGCGATGTCTGAATTTTTACGTTCTATATGGTGTACAGTTTTATACTTAATGTTCTAGATGATACTGAATCAACACGGATATATTTAAGTAACATTTCTGTTTTTAGCTAGCAGTGCTATTAGATAAAACAATAAGAGAGGTTCGGTAGTATGTTCATAGTTATAATTGATAAATATACTATATAAATCCTTTGAAAATGAGCATGAAGGTTGATATAAATAAGAAGAAAACTATGGCAGTGAGTATAATATGATATGGGAGGCATACTTCAAGAGTTTACTAACAGACAGCCAAATGCAAGAAAACTTTAAAGTCGAGGATGTAGACGATATAGAAATTGATAAGCTTACATTCGAAGAAATAAAAGAAATTATAAATAGACGCAATGCTATAAAAAAAGATATAATAATCATGGAACTAATAAACACGGTGGGGAGAGTTAATAGAACAAGATCTGGAAAGAAAAAATTAAGGAAGTTGAAAATGTAGGACTGAAAATAAATATGAACAAAACAAAACTGATGGGGATAGAAAAGGAAATAATAAACGAAACAACAGGGGTAGGAAGTAAGGAATTTGAGGAAGTGAGCAGTATTAAATATCTAGGAGTTAAAAAAATATCATTAACGCAGGAGAAAAACAAACGAATTTAATGGAAAAATAATAACGACAAATAGAGGCTATCATGTCAGTACAACAATTTTATAAAAATAAAATTAAGACTTACTGAATTAAAAATATATAAAACATTAATAAGTCCAATAATGGTGTATGTATGGAAGATTATGACAATCACTAAGAAAGAAAAAAAAAGACTAAAAATAGCGGAAAGAAAGGTAATAAGGAAAATATTAGGAACAATTAAAATAGGCAAAAATTAATAGGTAAAGAAAGAACTAAGAAATATTACAAGAGCTGAAAGGGGAAGACAATAAAAAAATAAAGCAACAAAGATCAAAATGATAAAAATGAAATTTAATTGGGAACTGACAGATAAAAGGATTGAGGTAGGCTAAATTCTAAATTATTACAAAAGTTAAACAATGATCTAAACTAGCCAGGAATAGTTTATGCAGAAAGAGCAACATCTATATTACGCTAATGCTTGCATATGAAACGTAAACAGAAAATAAGAAAAAAGATATTGAAGTTAGATTTCAAAGAAAAATTAAAAATAATTCTAAAACAAATGAAATAAAATGGATAAAAGTGAGAACAATAAAATATAAGATAGATAAGAGGTAACTGAGATTGTATTTATATATAAAAATAATTGAAAAAATCAGATGAATTAGAAAAAGCAAACATGAGGAGAAAAGGTGAGTGACAAACAAAGGGTGACAAGATAAAATAAGAAAAGCCAAGAAAAAGCACATAAAGTGAGAAGAAATAGAAAGAGCTGTGCAAGATTGAAAGAAACGGAAGGAAATATGAAAAACGACGGACAGAGATACTCAAGCCACGCCCCCTTCTGACAATGCCGTCCAACACTACTGCGCTGTGCAACTCCCGCTGCGATTTCCTGCAGCTTTGGGTATTTATTTTCTTGTGTTACTCTAAATAACCTATTCAAAATACAAAATTTTAGCTTTTTAGTTGTAAATACTACATTTGTAGAAATTTATCCATTTTACAAATAAACCTTTCGTGCCAAACCTTATTAAACGCTTTAGCAACGTGTAAGAGAATAGTTGAGAGTATTTGATTTTGAAGCCAAACTGATGAGTTGGCGTTGATTTTCCTCATATTATCAGCAATGAGAAAGTTTACTACCTTTAAAATGCTTGGTATACGTTTTAGCTTAAACTCTGCATTAATTAGTTAGGAATGTTTTCTTAATTCATTCTTGTTGCTTGCATCACTGAATAATTCATCGATGTTTTTCATTATTTCAATCTATTGTCAATAGCGGTACGTATATCTTTATTTTTATTCATTGGTACATCAGGTTGTTTGTGATTTTGTGTCTCCGTTAATTTCTCTACTTTTTTATGTACGTTAACATTGTCGTGCTTTAGTTAGAATTCTTTTATTGCCTTGCATGAATTTTTACCATTCTTCTTTCGCTGCTCTAATTTTTGTTCGAGTTCGTTTTTAGATATTTATTATTTTATATTTATTATGGTTATTTTTGACAATTTCACGATTATTTATAAGCTGTAGGATTTCAGACATAATCCAGATTTGTTTTGTTTATTAACTTGGTTTGGTAGGTATTGTTTCGCGTGCTTCTATTATTGTAGTTTTGAATTGCTTCCATTTGCTATTTGTGTCGTGGTGGAACTTTTATGTGTTTCTTACGTTATTATTTATTTCATTTTGCATTTTTGTTTTTATTTCTTGTTTTTTTTTTAATAGAGAAACATCTTTTTTGCTGGTGTTTTTAATCTGGTAACCATTTAACTGCAAAATGATTATAATCAGACAAAACATCACCCCTGGCTAATTCTTGATTTTTATTGTATTTTTCTATCTCTGATTGATCAGAAAATAGCTGACCTGGTTTCTTACAATACTTGTATCTTTATCTAAGGGTAATTTTCAAATATAAGGCTGGCGTCTCGGTAACTTAAAGGGGTTTATTATACATAAACCTTAACTGAATTGCACTAGGTAATCTCCTCTTTCATTCTTTATGCCAAGTCTATGTTTACCCACATGTTTATTGTATTCTTCTTCACCAACTTTAGCGTTGAAATCCCTAAAAATTATAGTTTTATCCCGTGTCGTTACTGATTTTAATATAGTGTTTATTTGTTTATAAAAGGTCTCTATTTCTTGATCTAATTTTTTTTCTGTAGGGGCATAAGTTGACTATTATCCCCGGAACATTTAACTTTAAAATTAACCATAATATAGAAATATCTATAAATGATATTTAATGCAGGGGTTTTCCGTTGCTTTCTGTATCTTTATGGAATTAACCATTTCGTGATGATTGTCCATATTTAGGACATATTTCTCTCCCCAATGATAAGAGAATCTCAGGTCTATGTTTGCTCTTTCACTCTTAAAAAAGGCTGTTGGAAATACATAGGAGGATCGTTTATAATGGCAATTACTCGGTCTACTTGGTCGGGGGCTGCTTATTTCTCAGTTACTCTTGCTTATTTTGCAGCTACCCTCTATATCTACAATCCACAATCCGCCACCTATGACCCCGCTGATAGCCTGCAGCACAGAAATAGCATAGTTTATTTCAACCCATTATAATTTTTTTGCTGCTGCTACGTTATGTGCGAACTATGGAATGTGTTTTATAGATTCTTTTATAAAAAATGTTAATAATGACAATGTGCACACAAATAGGCAATAGTTGTAAATTTAATTTAAATGTGGCTGTTTTTAAGTAAAATTACATATGTTACAAGAAAATATTACCAAATTTTATGTGACTCTAACAATTTGGCCAAGTCCCTAAACTAGAGGGCAATTCTGAAACAATTGGCAGGTGCGAGAAATAGATGGGAATGGTGAAGCCCGTTTTGTGGCGATATATACGGTAGTTCAGTAAACGGTGCGGTATAAAAGAAGAAAATTATGTTGCTGCCATAGAAAATTCCGCCAAATGTGAAATACGCGCATTAATACGATTTGTGTTTGTGAATTGTTGTAATTCTACGCGAACTGTATAACATTTACGAACCAAACATGATGAGCAAAAATGTACGTCAATAATGTCTCATGTTTAGGGATTGACGCACTAACTTGCACAATAAAATAGGAAGTGGCAGTTCATCTCTAGTCAGCAATAAACCAAAAAATTTTTTGCTCATTGTTGCATTTGAAGAATGTTATGTGTAAAATTTTTTAACAACTACTAACCAAAAATTTTACGTTGTTAACTAAACTTTGATATAATTTTTGAAAAAAAAAGTTAATCGTTTCCAAAGTAAGAAATTTAAGTGATAGTGCTATCGTGAGATACAGGTGAAGTCATAATATTTATTTATTTAAATATATTTAATAAATTTAAATTTATTTGCAACACATGTATATCTCAAATAAGTACTAAGATTACAGGTGAATAAATGAATATAAATAACATCATCTCCTAACACTCTAAATCAGCTATATTGACAACAAAGCCTTGGCACAAGAAATCATCAAAATTACTCCATGTACAAATAAAGCGTACAAAAATCTTGTAAAACACCTAAAATAGAAAAACATTACATTACACGAATCAGATTAAAGAAGAACGTGTGTATTGAAAAGTAATAAAAAATTCCATACTAAATAAAGATATCAAACGCAGGATATTAAGCACATAGGACAACTAAAGAACCATTATCATTATTTACCGTAGACTTAGAATCCCAGTAAAACAACTAACAAATATTTAATCAAGAATTCTTAGGCAATATTAGGATAATTGTAAAATCTTTCTAAAAAATCGTGTCATAATCCTATGCGCGAAGTACCAAGCTTATGGTCATTCTAATTATTATTACGTTAAACCTTTAATTGTGTAAAATATGGTAACTAACATGACTCTAAAGCATATAAAGTACCTAAAAGTATTCTATCATGGTATGCATTGTATGCAACAACAAGAAATACACATATAAAAACTGATCCTTCTTTGTCTAACACATAGACATATACTTCCATACATTATAATTAACCAACATCTTACCGAATATTAACTACAGCTATTGAAATTCTAAATCCATAATGGCACTCATTCCTCGAATTACAACCAAGCGTTATCATATCATTTTTATTTGATATTTGGATCCTATCTTACAGGTTTTCTACTTTTGTCAAACGCGTTTTCAGCATACTGAACAATTCTAATAAGAATCGCATTTCTATCAAATCGAATTAGAATGCTGTCCTTGAAGATTATACGCAACTTACTGATAAAATAAAGTACTAATCATGCGAATAATGAGGCTTCTTAATGTTTTCGTGTGTAAGTTCACGGATCTTTGAAATCTGGCTGGCCATCAAAGATATAAATTTAATTTTCAAGTTGTAAAAGCTAATTGGAGTATTAACCATAGAAATGTAATTTTTTTAATTGAGTTATTTTAGATGCCTTTGCAAACAAAAATTTTTTATCACTGTCGATTGCAGAAACATGGGAAAGGAGGCGTTGTGCTATGCCTTGCTTTTTCGAAGATTTAACGAAAAACTTAAAATTTACTACATTTTTTACTATTTAGGACCGTTCGCCCATAAAAAAGTTTTTTTACTCTTAATATACGAGTTTGTATTTTGATTTTAATTATAAATTAATATCTGCAAAAATGGGGTTAATTAAACTTTGTAAGGAGAAGCCCACTCAACATACAAAGATGCAGAGAGGCTTCCGCACATCTCCGAGGGTAGCCTAGCAAAAACAATTTTTGTTCTAATCCGGTTCTAGCGCATTTTTAGCGTATTTTTTTCCGGTCGGACTTTTAACGTTTCTAAGAACACTTCAAATTCCAAAAAGACAAAGACTGGACCATGCTAGTTCTCGCCGTTTCCGAATCCCTAAAATTTTTTCGGTTTTCAGCCGTCATTTTGACCATAAAAGAGTGAGGGTATTGATCTCATCCATAATTTTGTTTGTTATATTTGCCCGAACTATTGATTTATAATGGTGCGGTTCAAAAAAAACTTGCTGAAACGATCACCAAACTGATTTCTATAATTAGCTTTCGAATTACAACTTAAACATTAATGGATTGATTATAATAATTTTCTTTATTTAAATAAGGTCAATATTTTGCATATATCAGGCACAAAACACCAAAATACCAAGCTGACGAGATTCATACAGTGCAATTTGCAGCCCATCACAACACACAATATCAACGGATGAATATAAATATTTTCTTCGAATCCTTGATAACATTTTTTTTATGGGGGAAGATTTGAGCGCCAAATATGCTTGCTAGGGCTCGAGAATTATCACGAAAAAGGTTAAAATGTTCTGTATATCATGACTGGAAATGATTACAACCAACACACTAATGAAGCATCCATTTTTGTTCAACGGAGCTAAATAAAATTTCTGTACTTTTTATACACGTAGAATCTTAAGAAAATGTATAGGAAAATCAAACTTTGATTTTTTATCTGACCATATGTAAATTATTATCAGCGCGACTACTATTATTTTCAATAAATTTTGCCCCCTAATTAGTTTCGAAATATATTTGTTTCTAAACTTTTTAAAGCAAATATAGACCATAGTCTACTTTTGAAATATCGTAATAACCTACCCAAATACTTAACTAAACCAGTATAAAAAATTTTGCCAATATACTACTATATATCCAACAAGTAACTACTAATAAGCGCAGAGCTAGAAGACTGCAATAAAAATGTAGAATTACCATGGATCAGCACCAATACAATAGACTGGACAGATAATTAAAACCATTCATAAAGAAATTTAGAATAACCAAACGATTACATCCTGTCGAACAAAATTCTAAACAAAACCAAAGTTATTTGTGCTACTCATCCGAAAATCGAATGGTATATTGGGCACACTGACCAATAATAGCCTGTTATTTTTGTAAAACATTTATATAAACTGTTTCAATTCGTAGAAAGATGTATAAATAATAAAGTAAAAAGTATACTTTACCTGTATACCATGTACCCTCCAAGCAGCAGAAGTCTAGAAGAAAATAGGTAAACTTAACTTACGTAGGACTCCAAGATAAGACCTGAGCACAAACCAAAATTGGTTTGAAAATACTTGGAGCGATGAAAACGTTGACGAACAGTTTTAATATGTAAATCTGTAATTTTATTTGACAAATCATCTACGGGTATAATTTTTAAATGGATTTTATTAACAAGTTTCAAAATTATAATTTTAGCATTTTATTGTAATTTGCATTAACCATTAAGTAATTTTACAAAAAAAATATTCTTGGATTCAATAGCACCTTTTGAGTAATTATCATTAGCATTTCCCTCGTTATCAATTACTGCAGCCTTTTGTTGGAAAATTTTATATCTAAAATTAATTACCATCAATGTTTCAAACTGCCCAATAGATGAATATAAATACTAATGCAAAATTAAATAAATTAAAATGTCGTTTTAATCTATTTTAATTATATGCATTTGATACTTGTTGTTACTGATCATTGAATCAATGAATGCAATCGTTTCTTTAGTTTTTTTAATCTTTAAGAGAATTTTGAACGACGCCGTAAAACATGACGGATTTAATACAAGTTATTTGATAATAATTATTTCAATATTAAATGAAGAATGTTATGCCCCATACAATTCAATAGATGGCGAATACATTTCACGTGGGGTACTGTCTTTGATAGGTTACGCTTAGTGTAGGGAAACAATTTAAACATATATTGAGACTAATCTGTGAATTGTCGATTCTTCAAGTACTTTATTAAATTATATTGACATAAAGAACAATACATGAAGCCTACTTGGGCTTCTAAAAACTACGCATCCGGATAATTTTTCATCTTCTCCCCTCCCTCACGACTGACCTGTAGTGAGAGATAATTTTCGTCGTTGTTATAATGCAATTTTTGAATTTCATGATATAATTTATATATTTATACTATATATATATATATATATATATATATATATATATATATATATATATATATATATATATATTCTTATATAATTTCTATATAATTCTTACGTTTTGAATATTACAAGGTTATTAAACAAATAATGTCAGAATACGTAGAAAATAATTGTTTTCTCCAAGATTATTTTAATTTGTCCTATACTGTAGAATATAATTAAATCTTACATCTAAATATATGCAAGCTTACATACGTCTGTTTGTTATTCTTTGACACTAAAGATATTCAGATCTGTTCTAATAATGTCATTTATAACAAACCGTGGGCATCAACAATCCTGAGTAAAACTTTGACTTAATTTTATTTACAATGTTTATGTTTCAATTACGTGTCTTATCCCACAGTTAAATTCCACATAGCCATATATTAGTATTTAGTTCTCTAGGATGAGCTAAGGTTCTCCCTTTTAGTTAGTAAAATTTACTAAGTTTATGATTAAGCTAGAGCAGCTACTTAGAGCCTAATAGAGATATGGAGAGAAGCAATAGTCTTAATCAACTTATTAACTTTGATTTTATGTTACAAGAGTTTTAGGTATATTACCTAATCTTGACATAACCACTTTAAAAGTATCTTTAACAAAGAACTTCGCTAGCAAGAGTTAAAATCGAATGCAACTTTAACAACGCTCTCCACTTTTTAGAATGTCGCATTGCTGCTAGCAATAAATGGCTACTAACAATAAAACGAATTTGTTGTATTCCATTCAATTATTTTCTGCCAGAAGTGGAATTTTATTATTTCTATTATTCCTCAGGAGCCCCTCGAAACATATCTAGCATTGCCTACACACAATTAGAATGAGTACCACATATTCCAAGTAACGTAATTCCGAAATAACTATATTTGCAAAACAGTACAACAGTATGTAGGCAAGTCAATGATGAAGTGTGTTTTTCATTAAAGTTGATGAACACAGTAATGCATAATCCATTTTATTAAAAGTGGGCAGGCTACATTCTCCAATATTAGGGTTTTATAATATTCCATAAACCTAAAATAAAAATTAAAACATTATATACCATTAATGTTCAAATGATGCAACTATTTGCTACAAAAATTTTTAATAATTTATTTTTATTTATAATATTTATAAATACAAGTTAAGTTTATGTTAATGATGGGGTAATCGGACATAACTGATGATATGGGAGAGCCACTGGGTGGTTCTCTTTGTTACTTTGTTCAGAGACTTTAGTATTTATGTGGTAAATTTAGAGGTTACAACCCTTTAAGTCTATGAATTTGCATATTATTATCTAACACATTCACCGGGTAGGAATTTGGGTGATCTGAGAGTCTGTTTAAATTATTATTAGGACTACACATCTGCGTTTCGTCTTTTATTGAATTTACTTTCAGATCCACTTAAGATGACAGCGTTTATAACGAAATAAGGCGCATTACTAATTTTGTACATAACATTTAACCTCTCTATTCTTTGAATTGTTGAGTTGGCTGCGGTCTCCCACGGCTAAATACTGTATGTCCAAATAGATTTGAAATACACTTATAAACTAGTGATTTATTTGAAAGACTTAACTTGGAGTTACGTCGCAATATCTAACAGCGTTTTCCAAACTTGAGGTGCAGCCCTTTTCGGTTTTTTCCAAAAGTGACTTTTGGATCTTTGTGTTTAACTAACACTACTTTATCGTCAGCAAAGATTGCAACAAAAGAATGTCCATCTGTGAGGCAGTCTGCTGTGAATAGTACATAGATCATTGGATTTAGTGTATTTCCCTGTGGTAGCCTAATTTGATTGGATGCAGGTCTATTATTTCTTGCTCATATTTAATTTGGATGCTAGAAAGATGCAACTATCTCTAGTAGCTAGAAATCTAAGAACAAAATGCATATTTACATTGATTATAAGCTTCTAAACATATTTACTGTAGCCATAAATAAACGTTACCCGAAGTAGGGTTTGTAATGTCTTTTTCAATAAAGGGCACATTGACTATAATAGTTTTTACGCCAGAGTAACTATTACTATTTGAAAATCATTCGTTATAAAAAAGTTTTAAATTTGACATTATCAACAAAATTTTGATTTTTTCCCATACTTCTGTTTCCTACTCTAACAGTCTAATTATAAATCTTTTTTTAAGTTATAGTAAATTACTTATTTTATAATTCTAGATATAACAGAGCATGAGCTGTGGCACTAATTACTGTGAAAAATGTCAAAAACATCTAACAAAAATATAGTAAATATTTATAGATAAAAAAATGACATTAAAACAAGAATTTAAAAATCTTAAACGGTGCTTATATGTTAAAAAATGTATTCAATATATGTTTAGCAGCTATGCCAAGAGAAATTTATTGTACAGACATTAATTAAGGCCCATAAGTAAAAAATATTTAAGAAAAATATTACAGAACTTTTCGTCAAAAAGTATCAATAATAAAAACCTAAAAAAATGAAGGAAAATGCAACAAAAATTAATCTAAATCACCCATAGAAGGCCATAGTAAGCTATTGCTCTTAATTGTTAGACTATAAATTTTACAGAGATAATAACATTAGTAAACACTGGCTCAAAGTCAAACAAATAACAAGAAACAGAAATAAATGAAAAGCTAAACTATTAAAGGGAAAGAGACAAGAAAGAATAAGCAACGTAACCTTCCGGGCATCTTACACATGAAAAACGAAGAAACGTTATACAATTTTCTAAATAAAGAACATTTTAATTAAATATAAATTGACTATTTTAAAATTACCAAACGGATTTTAAATTTATTTTTTCAAATTAAATCATTTTTTAAATAAACTTCGATTACATCCTCATCTTATTACTGTCTAATTCTAGGATTTCTTTTTAAATAAAGAGAAATAAAAGTTTTAGTTTATGCTTATTGTAACTGCATTTTCTGTCGAAGAACATTTACGAGATCTATATTTACTACAAAAGCGTTTTAAATTTCTGCTGCACTGGCCAAAAGCCTAGCCCCCAGTATTGATCACTTTTACTGCAGCCAAGGTAGCACGCACTCCCAACTTTGTTCTAAAGTTGCATCGGAAAAACTTATGGATTCGTGAAGTAGACTAAAGTGGGGCTTACAATCGGCGAGCTCTCGTTTTGAGAGAACGTTCGCTAATGCGTAACCACTGCAAAATGGTCTTATTGGGTAGGTCGTGCGCAAAAGCCCGGTTTGCGGCGAAATGGGTTACACAACCCAGCTGCGTATATAGTATATCAAATTTGCTTGCGAAATCATGTTCAGGAGCGCACGACGCACTTCACATCGGCCGGCGAAATTGTATTATGCGCTTGCACGTAACAGAAATTTGTTTCCATTTATGTGTTGGCTGTTTTTCGCTTTTTGGAGGCTTGTTTTCCAAGCTAGGAGAAATTGCTTTTTAGTGAGTTCAGATTAACCGGAATTGTAGCGCTGAACCGTTTTAATGCTTCGATTTAGCAGCGCGCATTAAAAGATTGGATTACAACAGCACTCATTCTATAAGAAGATGTATGGGGGGCATTATTTCTTAAAAACCCATTTTTCCGCCGGGCAGCTGGCTGCTCTCGACATTCCTACGGAGCTAGTGTTACTCACATTTCATTGCACAAGGTGGGAATTTCTAGTTTACTGACCTTTCTCTTATTTGTCGAATATGACTTTATCAGTTCTGATTTGGTATCGATTCCTCATTCGGCGATTTTTTCCGCTCAGCTGCCCTTCCGTTGGGTTAGCACTTCGCCCGGCTGCAGTAACCTTAGCCGTGTCGTTTTCCCCGAAGCACTCCGCTCAATCCGGCTCGAGTAAACTGCTGGAAGGAGCCTCTCGCATCTTAAGTTTAATGTTAAATTCTTACAGCGTATATAAAAGCCGGGTGTATTCAGCAGACCATTCCGACTGACAGTGAATTCGCTGTATTTACGTGTTTATATCTAACGGAATTGCTGTTAACGCTCGCGGGCTCAACTTCTTTGTCCCAAGTTTCTCTTGGAATTGCCATTGTAGTAGCTGAAATACAATTAACAGGAATTTATAAGGTTTATGGCGTTTCTCTCACTAATCTTCGCTCAAAACTGGCTCCGAAGAATCTACATCACTTATTGTTCTTGCTCCTGTGCCGTATACGTCTCCACTTTGTTCCGTTTCCTTCCCATTCTTGTGTTTGTATAGCAGATTTGAATACATTTGTGAAATTTTTGGGGCCGCGCCTGTGTTATTGTTGTAGAAAGGGTCTCTTATGAAAATGTAAGGGTGACTTATGAATTCATGATTCCCTTTCTTCCTTACGCAGATTTACTTGTGACTTATTGATTTTTCCTAAAGAATTTAATTTGCAATGCAAATCGGCACTACCCTGCTCCATGGCCGACATGGGTAGTGGAAAAATAAACTATAAAAGGCGCTCTCCCTCGGCCATCGATTTTAAGCAACGTCAATATTTAACAATTCCGTTTAAACACCGACGAAAACGAGCTTACAATTGTAAATACGGGTCAAAATTGAGGAATTGCCAATTTTTATTGTATATTATGATTCGTTTAATACATTAGACTTGCAAGTTATAGCGGCAAATATTTTTATCAGTTACTTATAACACGTTACGTACCATTTTATTT
This sequence comes from Sinelater perroti, assembly GCA_036346155.1. Classification (NCBI taxonomy): domain Eukaryota; kingdom Metazoa; phylum Arthropoda; class Insecta; order Coleoptera; family Elateridae; genus Sinelater; species Sinelater perroti. The sequence goes on from JARFIY010000276.1 coordinate 6,263,489, forward strand.
AAATTACCCGTACCAGCCTTAAATTTAATAGATAGCATGTTTGTTTAACATATTAATATAAACCCTCAAAAACCTCACTCATATAAAAGACTTAGGAAAACGGAATATGAAAGAATTTGTTACTAAATGTTTCTATATTTCGATCGTATCTATATAAACTAACAGCATAAGCACACTTACTGTAACTTTTGGTAAAATGCAGTTCAAATTATACGAAGGCAGCGTTCAAGATTTTTGTTAAGTAACAGACGAAGAATCAATGTCCAAAAAACATTGAATATTGTCTTCATTTCAGATATAATTTTGAAAATCGTAACAATTTTTTTACAAATTAATTTGCAATATTAAAGTCACAATTTGGCATGATTTTAAGATGTTTATAATTGTATACAAATACTTGCTCAGAAGACTATTTACAAGTCGGATAACAAAAGAGTTAACTTAGCGGATGCTTTTCGTAAATGAAGACTATTTTAGCAGTTAGCGAAAGAAACACAGACGCTATACGAAGAATGTATAGAATGTATAGGTATATACAGAAAAACATGGGCCTTCGCTTAACTTTGACAGAAGATATATTGCATATTTATTTGAGTGCAAGAAAAATCCGTTAAAATGGGCTAATTTAACGGGGACAGAAACGGTAACATGCGAAATAAGAAACTTCTTAAGAATGTGATAGAGTAGTTTGTAGTGCTGCGGTGGGTGTTTTCAACAGATTTTAAGCCAAAAAAATTTAAGCAATATCAAAGTTTTGGAAAAAAATGCTAAAGTGTTTGTATGTGCGTGCACGTAAGTGTATGTAAGTACATATGTATCCTTGTTTACGTGTTGCCTCACAGGAATGTTCCATGTTCTTCGAAACATTTTAATCGAAAAATTCCAATAAACATAGGTTGCATTTTCAACCATTTTTAAGATATCGATGAAGCAAGTAACACTTAGAGGGAGAATAAAATGTTAGACCGACCAAGCACCCCCAAAAGACCCCCAGCTTGTTTCATCGATATCTCAAAAACGCTTAGGAATGCGACCCCCATGTTTATCGGAATATTTTGCTTAAAATATCTCAACGAACACATACACAAAGCTTTGGAACATTCTGTGTATTTTACGTTACGCTGCCGCAGTTTTACAAAAGCTCCAGTTTTTTTTACATAGTAATTTACAAATGCCATATGTTGCTCTCTCTGGAAAGGCAATTTGAACAAACTACAAATGCTTTTTCGTTAGTGTGGTTAAGTTTATATTTTGTTTAAAATAAAAATTCTTTATAATATGTAATACAAGCATGTTTTTAAACATTTTGAAAATATCCTAGAATATCTGTAAGCGCATTATTTTCAGCATAATCGCATTTAAATACCTTACAATACACTTTTCTAAATCAACATAATTTTTGAAACTTTTAGCAACTTATAAATTACCTTTTCTATTCGTTCCACTAGCAGAATATACCAGAAATCTGAGAAATTTAATTTCATAGTAACAGGCACGGAGTCTTTTGAATTTTATTACATGTTTTTGCTCAACAGATGAATTTGTAGAAAACTTGAAGACTCCCGATTACTTTGAAAGAGAACAATTCAAATATATTAAGAAACAACTTAACAATTTACAAAAGGTTAAATTTGTTATACAGATAAATTTCGCTGAAAACCTCACGTTTGTGATAGAAAACATTATTTGGCAATTCCGAATAAATAACTTTATTATAAAAATGAAAAACGAAAAAAGTTTTTTTAAATTTTAACACGGCAGAATCTTGCAGGATAGAATAAGAACCTACATTAAAAAGGACCTAATCTTTAGCTACTACCTGAAAAAGAAATTAGGTTCAATATTATGCTATACATAAGGCTATAGCAAAGGGCGAATTCTGTCATCATCTTCATCCGTAAATAATTGAACAACAGCACCGTTTTTTTATAGGGCATAATTTTGATGAAATAAAATATCTTCACTTCGCTAGTCCTTTATGCTTCGTGCGCTATTCTCCTTAAAAGTTTGTTTCTTTCTGTTATGCTTAACATTTGATAACTAAATCTTTTACACATTCATATCAAGTCTAACAAGTTTTCATGATACATTTCATATTGAGTTAGCGTAATCGTAATGTCTACTACAAGCCCTCATAATGTAAATTAATTCAGCTGCTTTATTATTTCTTTCCAGTGTAAGAAATAGCAATTTTCGACGGCGTTATATGTTTTAAAATAGTTTAAATTTGAAAAAGGTACTTTAACTTTTACAAATGCGAGTATGTTTAGAACAATGCACACTACAGCTGAATGATTAGAAATTTTAAATTTAGGACTACACCAATGAAAACAGCGCACAAACGCCTTCTAAAGCAAATTTCTTCAAATTTCTTTCAGGAAAGTGAGGCACTATATAAACAAATTTTGTCTCTGTAACTAACTAAGCTAGCAATATCTAAACTTATACAGAAAAATTAATAAAGAATACTATTAAAGCCAATCTTCTGGTAGAATAAAAATTAGAAGATGTTATAATAATATTATATCCCATAATTAGATTTTAAAAACTCATAAACATCAGGGGTTTGTCATAATCTAGTAAGGCCAACTGGGGATAGAATTCGAGATTTCGCTCAGAAAGCAGAATTTAGTTTTCTACAAATCTCTCTTGCTCTAACTTTTTGAGTAAACCATCCCATAAATTCTCTTTTACTTTTGTACTTGGAATTCTGCTACATCTCTTTATTGCTTCTAACATTTTTAGTATTTTGTTGTTTGCTTGCATTTTTTATTCATCTTTTTTAAATAAATTCCGAAGGTTTAAATTGTTAATCTCGTTATTAATTTGATTTGTATTTTAAAATAAAAGTATTTGAATGAGTTGGTTTGTTTCATTTCTTATTTGCTATCTTTATTATTGATTGTATTAGATCCAAAATTGCACTTTAATTTGTAGCAATTTTTAAATACCCTTTTCAAAGATTCTTATTAAACATCTTCTGTTTTGAGATTAAAAGTGAAGTAAATACTAAACCTTTTGATTACATTATTATAAGGTGTTTCCCGTTACTACCACAATATTTAAATTATAACGCTACAAACAAATATAAAAATAAGGTGATGTTCCGCTGGTCCTAGTGGTTTTGTGCAAAATCTTTATAGCATTACTTAAATACTGCTTACTAGTTCTTTAATCACTACTAAACCAATTATTGCCTTCCTACTGTTGTCTTCTTAATTTTAATTTCTGCCTTAAAATTTGCAACTTTATATTTTTTATTTTCTTGTTGCTTTTAATTTTTACTTGTTTCATATTTTACTTGTACTTTTGATACTGTTTTATTATTAAAAGCTTTAGCAAAAAACAGTGGAGGTAAATAATTAATACATAGATCAGATCCACATATCGATGATTTTGTTTCGTCCTCTTCTGGTCGTAATTAGGGAGAAAGCTAAGAAGAAAAACAGAAAAAATAAATGATAAATAAGTCAGAAATTAATTCATCTGCACTGAAAATCATCAAGGTACATTTCTGCAACTCATAATCTGCGTTTCTCCAAATGGGAAGGATTGTTGGTACGAATTCGAATTTGGATAGAACAGGCTATCGAGCGACAACTGTAGGTAAACTGTACAAAATAATACTAAGACGATCGCCGTACAAACACCATATCCACTAAAGGTAACCGCCGGCTTGGAATATTCAAAGTGATTACGAGCAAATTTTTCTTCTTTGTTTAAACTTTTCCTATTTATATCTTCACATTATTACACCATATTTATTTCTTAAATTTTTTGTACTTCACTAATGTTAACATATATCTAATGACTGTTATCGACGCTTTCTCTAATTTCCAAATAATTGTTTTTATTTTAAAATATGTTTTTTTTATTATTGAGCTTTCTAAGTTACATCAAAGTATTAACAAGGTTGGTACTACATTTTGGGTTGCCATAATTAAAAAGTTGTTGTAAACGATTATGTAAGTGAGATTGACTTATAACCAAATATTTTTTCTCGCATTTTATTTTTTTACTTTTTATTTTCAATAATACCTATGTATAATTAGGATTTCGACTTTAAAAATATTTAAAATATCTAAAATATTAATAAAAACCAGTTTGGGTTCAATAAGATGGAGATAATAAACTAGATAGGAATTTGTTAACTGCAATATTTTCAAACAGATGGAATATAGGTTTACTGAATAACTCGCTCGTTCCCCAGATACATTCTTGAATAGTTAAACTTTACTATAGTACACTTTCTTCTCTGTAACTGATGGTTGTAGGAGGTCTATTACCACATATGTTTTATCATCAACTACCATAATTCATAATTTGGCGATAGTGTAGGTATTAGTTTCAGAAATTTAATATTCATTGCATCTGTACTTTTAAGGCTTTAAGTTTTATGCATTACTTTATTTTTAAAACGAGATAAAAAATCTTATCTTTTTTTGCTACATAGCAAACAAAATTTTTATGTGTTAATAAGGGACTAATAGAATGATGAGAATTTCAGACCTCCCGTGAACACTTAGTAAGTTCTATAATAAATTGATAGTGCACTAACTATTCGAACTTTATTATTCGCTATATTTAATAGCTTTTTACAATTAACAAATTCTGTTACTATTTGTCTCATTAAAAACGCAATTAAATGTTTACGCTTCTGAAGACACTTGTTCTTATCATATGCATAAGCAGTAACACGAGATTTAGTATTATTATAGTTACAGACGTAAATTTAGGTCATCAAATGTTTCAAGTTGTATTGAGGGAAAGCCAAAAGTCTAGATAACACAAAGGGTTCTTCTTCTTCCCCAGCCTAGGTCGTCCACTGCTGGACATAGGCCTCCCTCAAACCCTTCCATTTGTTTCTGTCCTGTGCGATCTGGATCCAATTTCCTGCAACTCTTTTTACATCATCGGCCCATCTTGTTGGTGGTCTACCTCTGCTTCTGAATGCGTCTTGTCTGGGTCTCCATTCAATCATTCGTCTTGTCCATCTCTCATCTTTCAGTCTTGCCACGTGTCCCGCCCAGTTCCACTTCAGCTCAGCTATCCTCAACACAGCATCCTTCACCTTTGTTCGCTGCCTAATTGTGGTGTTTGGTATTTTGTCCCTAAGTGTTATTCCTAGCATTGACCTTTCCATTGCCGTCTGTGTTACTCTTATTTTCTTTATGGTTTTCTTGGTCAATGTTAGTGTTTCAGCCCCATAAGTGAGAACAGGGAGTATGCACTGATCGAACGTTTTCCTCTTCAGGCATATTGGGATATCTGATTTAAAGATGTTGCTGAGCTTACCGTAGGCTGCCCATGTTAAATTGATCCTCCTCTTCAGTTCGTGGGTTTGATTATCTCTCCCAATGGTTAACTAGTGTCCCAGGTATTTGTATGAGTATACTTGTTTGATTTTTATATCAGCTGCCTAAATGTTATCTCTCAGGACCAGGTTTGTCATATATTTTGTCTTTGTATAGTTTATGTCCAGCCCGACTTCCTTTGAGCCAGCTTTGAGTTTTTGTAGCATTTTATTTGCTTCGTCTATCTTATCTGTGATTAGGACTAGATCATCGGCAAATCTTAGATGGTTTAGTAATTCACCATTGATGTTAATTCCACACTGTTCCAAATCTAGGTTTTTGTACATATACTCTAAGAGTGTCGTGAATAATTTAGGGGATATGACATCTCCCTGTCTTACCCCTTTTTCTATTTGAAATGTGTTGGTGTCTTCGTGTAATCTTACTGACGCGGTTGCGTGGTTATATATGTATTTTAGTAAACCCGTGTATCTGGAGTCTATTCGGCATTGCGAAAGAGCATGGAAGAGTTGTTGCTGATTTATCGAATCAAATGCCTTTTCATAATTTATAAATATCAGCATAAGAGACTTGTTATACTCTACGCATTTTTCAATTAGTAGTTTAAGTACTGTTAGGTGATCATTCGTACTAAACCCTACTCTAAATCCAGCCTGTTCTCTTGGTTGGTATAGGTCAAGTTTTACACTTATACGTTTTGATAGTATTCTCGTAAAGAGCTTGTATATGTGTTGTAGCAAGCTAATAGGTCTGTAGTTGGTCAGATTTGTAGCGTCTCCTTTTTTATGTATCAGAGTGATGATGGCCTTGTCCCATAGAGTGGGTGTTTTTTGCTCTATGAGACATTCGTTAAATAGAGATTTCAAGGTTTTTAAGACAGCTAGTCCGCCTTCCTTGATCGCCCCAATAACTATTCCATCGTCTCCTGGTGTTCTGTTATTCTTCATCTCTCCAATTGCTGCTTTTATTTCTTCCAGACTAATTTCAGGTATATCTTCCGATCCCTGGTTTCTGATATATTTTATGTCTTCTACTTCTGCAGGATTTTCATTTTTGTATAGTTTGCGATAGAAGTTTTCTGTAATTTTCACAATATCGGATTTGTTTGTAATCATATTTCCATTTTCATCTTTTAGTTTCATTATACTTTTTGTTCCAATATTTATTTGATGTTTCAGAACTTTTGTTCGATTGTTTCGATGATTTTCGTGGTGTTATACTTTCGAATATCTTTTCTAACTTCTTTTGATATTTCCTTATTGATTTTTCTGAATTCCTCTGAGTTTTTGTCTCCCATTTCTCTCCTTTCTTTTATTAGGGATTTTGTGTTGGCACTGATCTTGCTAGTGCGTAGGTTTCCTTTGCTACAGTATTTCTGGGTTGCTTCCTTTAGTGTTTTTACAATAGCGTCGTTTCTTTCTTCGATGCTATCTTCATCTTTTATCTGATTTAGTCGTTCTTCTATCATGTCTGTGTATTCTTGCCGGTTTTCGACATTTGTCCATTTTCCATTATTAGGGTTCCATTAAAGGGTTAGATTTTCATAAAAAATCGCAAAGCTGCTACATTTTATTAAGAAAGTATTGCGTGGTTTAGCTACTAAAAGACCAAATTTTATTATGAAGTCAGGAAGTCCAGGACATCTAGGCGGAACACAACTAACGTAGTCGACGGTCAGTCTAACGGTGCACCAAGATTTGCACTCAAGTTTCTCGTCCTGACGAACCGCCAACTGTTGATTGAGAAAAACAAGATAGGCAAAACATTAAAAACCCAAGTACTGCTAAACGACATCAAACACAACTGCGCTGGCAGACATTCTCTTCGGACAAAAAAACTTTATCTAAGAGAAAAAGGTGAATCGCCAAAATAACCTTTGGATTTACCAAGATGCCTATCGTCATGCATACAACGTTTCTCGCCTAGTCATGACGTCGCACTTCTTTGAAAAATGCCTCAAGGTGGTCACTGACAGATTACCACTGGTTCCCCTGGTTCTCCAGGCCTGACTGCAATTCCCTTGATTACCTAGTGTGGGGTGTGTTCGATCGAAAAGTCAATGAGAGGCTTCATAACACCAAGGACAGCTTAAGGACCTCCATCATAAAGATCATGAAAAAGTTGTAGCCGCTGATGGGAACTCTATCGAATCTGTGCGAAGATTCTTGCAAATAAATTTAATTGTTCTATCATTTTAATGTTATTCTAATTGTCTATTAATTTTCCGGATTTACTTCAACGACTATATATCTCACTGGAGAGGCAGGCGTGTAAATAGCCGCTCTCGTGGTGCGGTGTGGGTACGTAGTACGGCCCGTTTTGGAACGTCAACCGATAAGGCTCAAATCGTCCCTTAAACGGCCAGCGCGAAAGCGGATGTGGGCGGCTACCGATATCCACCGAAAGTAAAACCAAATCGCTCACCTGAATCGGGTTCGGCTTCGTCTTCGTCGGCGATGATTTCACGGTGGCCACCTTGATGCGCTGTCTTCTTGTATGTTGCGGGATGTTAAATGCGGGCGTACTGGACGTGATGCGGTGTGAATATAAGCGGGTTGTTAAGCACGACCAAATTGGCCGCGCTGCGGAACGTATATATGCGGGGTATTAAGACACGACCGAATTGGCCGAGCTGCGGTTTGCGAATATTTGCGGGGTGTTAAGACACGACCGAATTGGTCGCGCTGTGATGCGTGTATACTAGTCGGCTGAGCAAAGCCCATATATGCCCTTCTGTGTGCGACGGCAAAACGTAGCGCCAGATGTCCAAGCCGCCCCGGCATGTCGCCGCGATATAAAGCGGTTCAAGGGCGAAAAGGCCGCCACACCACTCACATATTACTTAATCTTTTATTTATAACTTGTTATGGTAGATTGTACCAGCATTGCACCGGAGCAGTCCTTTTAATAAACTTTTTTTAATAGACTTTTTCTGTTAGAGCATAAGAAAATTTTAGATAAAAAGTAACTAATATACTGTGAAAAGAGGAGGTAAGATGAAATAGGATTATTGTACTGTTCTATGTAGATTTTAAAATATCTCATCTGGAATAAGAACCTGCTCTTTTACATTTTTAATAAAAAAAATTTAAATATTATTAAGTGGTTGTTAAGTGCCGGAGAGAAAACTAAAGCTTTGCCGAAAACTAAGGGCTCAAGGTAGACCTCCATTTTTCAAGATTAATGTTAAAGTGCACAAAGCGCCTTTCTAGCCGCCATTGTTTTACACCGAAATAAGCCCCACAAAAACTTCCAAATTTAAAAACCGCTTGTGCTCGACGAAGGTGGGAACGATAAATTGCGAGACACAGGGTGGCCCATTAAGTTTTGCGAAAGCGCGCAGGCACAAGCATCTGTTTGTCTTTGTGCGGCGCTATTTTCTCTGTCATTAGAAATGTGTGTGCTAAAAATGAGTATTATACAGCACTTTGTCGGCGTCATTTACGTTAACTGGCGCGGCACGCGTGTTAACACTTGATTTATCCTTTATGCTTACCGCGTAGCGCTTCAGGTGTCCTTTGGCGGTTAGTGCTGTTATAACTCACGTAGCCGCGCACTCGTCCTACACTCGTTCCTCTCTTATTACCCTGTGCACCGAATATTTATGCAAAAAAGGATGAACGGATGAAACGGCGAACCAGCTCTGGCAGGAAACTAATAAAGGCAAAATTACACACCATTTGGGACATTAGTTTAATGTATTTCCCAGCAGAATTACTAATTTTGGAAGTTTTATTGAAAAATTTGTATCCTTCATGTGCCATCTAAACTGCCGGCAATAACGCAGTCGAATTGGCGCAATTTTAACTGTCGTTTCGCAAATTATAAATTCGGGCCAAACTTTTCCTGAGATGAAGAAGACTGGAACTTCGAACATTTTTACTTTGAAGTGCTGCAGCTGTAATATTCGACATAAACAGCTAAAATATTAAATATCTTTTATAAAATAATTTGCTTTTTTGAGTTTATTCCGTATAAATGAAGCAGACGTTCTGTATGCAGAAATTTAGCTTTACTGGCTTGATGGTAACCACCTATCAATTTTATTAAATAAATTAACTCATTTCTGTGCTCATATAAATATAATACAAATGTTACTAAATAGTACATTTTTAATATTAAATTTTATATTTTTTGGAGTAATTTAGAGCTAGAAAGTTTTAATAGATATATATAGTTTAAAAAAGGTAAAGCCTTCAGGTCCTGGAAATGCTTGCTACAAACTTATAAAAGTTTAATAACGACTTTGCATAAAGTAACCTATTTTATACTTTATATAAACACAAAGTAACTCAGAGACACAATATGTTGGTTTTTACAGAAAATAAATATTCAATTACGTAGTATTATTACATTATTGGCGTGGATTTTTTAAGTCAAGTTAATTTACGAATAACTGAAAGGCGCAAATATGATGGCATTTGAAAATTTCCTCTATTTTATTTTTTAGTAATTATCACTACATGAAATAATTTTTATATGCGATCTGAAAGTTTAGAGCCTTTCACTTCCAAATATGAAACAGAAACAGTGACGATTTTAATAAACTTGCACGTAGCGGTTCACTGTCGATTATATTAACGTTACTAACTTGTTTTTGTTTGCTATAAAGCACGCAGATTTTGGCTCCTAAGAACGGCAACATAAAATATGTGCATATTAAAAGTTAATAAATTTATCTTTATTATTATATATTCTAATTTTGGGTAGTAATAATAACAGTTTATATAAATTTAATTGTTTGCCTATCTTTAATTTTCACTTCATAGTTGTTTTTGTCTTTATTTGTACGTAAATAATTTCTTTGATTTTATTTTGTATTACTTTCTTATTTTTCACAAAAATATGTTTAAAAATGATGCTAAAATAGAATAATTTGATAATAGGCAATATGAAATGAAAACAAAGAATAAATGATAAATATGTTTTTTTGTAAAAGAACAAAAAAAACTAAGAATTGAACTGGCTATATAATACAGACTCAAAATTATTAGAAACAAATGAACAAATTAAAATAAGGAAAGAAGCAAAGATAGAATATAATCATAGACTAGCAGGAGCAAAATACTTTATTAAAACCAATAAAATACACGAAAATGAAGAATTTAGTAGAGTGGTAAAATTATACATTTAAAAACAATGATAATGTGGAAAAAGGAAGGAAACAATTAAAGATTATACGCAAAAAAACATGGAATATGCAAAGAATGTGAAAGTAACTTAATAATAATTATCTACTGGGAGAGAATATAAACAAATTGTGAATACTACACAACAGTATGTTTAGATCAAACCAGTTTTAAATTTAATGAAATACTATTAGCAGAATCATTGAGAAAATACGTAGAAACAAAGCTAGGAAAAGAACATGCAGCTTTTACATAAACGAAACTCTCTACTCCCCAAAGGAGAGCTATGCCGTATTGAAGAAGATTGATCTCTTGTCTGCTCTACTTTACTATTTGTAGAAATGAAAATTCACGTTTAACAGGAAGGTTATTTGATGGAAGATGCATTGGGTCGTGGACAGTTAGTTAGTTTAGAGTTGCGTAACTAATAGTGATGAATAATAGTGGGTTTCTATTTAACAACTTGCCGTTGGCTATTATCTATTATATTCAGACAATGAGAGCGTTTCGCAATTCCAATTTGTTTACCAATAGTTTTGCTAGTATGCAAGGGCGTTGAGAGCTAATATAATATTCATTTTATATCTTTACATGTTATTAATACTAAATCAAGTATTAAGTAATATAATATAATTCAGGTCACTTTTTCCAAGTTGCGATAAACATCCAAGGTTTTTTTCGATAATAGTTTGTTCAACATTGATATAACCTAGTACATGTGTGAAAGGCAGCAACTTGAATCAGTAAGTCTGTGTGAATCTGGAATATTTTCTTATAGATCGATATAACGAGTGATCTATTCAGAGATTAATAAAAATAAGTGATCCACGTTTTGCAGACCAGTAAAAATATGATTCAATAATTTTAAACTTCAACAGGGTATAATTGGCAAAGATCAGCGATTGATACTCCAAGAATTAGAGTTGAATTGGTAATTCCAAAATCTAATGAAAATAAAATTTTGGTAGAAGACCTTGGCATAAAACATGTTGCAGCAAAGTTCGTTCCGCTGATACTGTTATCAGAGCAAAATATTACAGTTGTTAACGACTTGCTTCAGGCTACCACTAATAAACTAGATTTCCATAAAAAATGGAAACAATAGCTCACTCGCCCAGTGAAAGTCTCCTGGTTTTCCATGTGCGAAAAAGCATATAAGATTCTAAGGTCCTTCTTGTATCTTGTATCATTTGTACTAGATATCCAGACTTTTTTAGTATAATTCTAATTTGTTAATATATTTCTCGATACTTTCGGAACAGATTACGTACTTCTCTCGAATGTTATTTCACACATTTGTTTTTGAATTTACACAAAAACAGTTTGCGGTCTCGCAGGACATTTTATTAATATAAGGAATAGGCTATTGGATCTTTCTCGAAAGCCCAGAAATAACGGACCTAGAGAATTTAACCTCTTTTCTTCCTCCCACTCAATGGACCTGGTAGGATGGGAAATATTTCTTCATTCTAGATGTTTGTCGGTTTCTTTGACTTGCATAGTTATTGTGGTAGTCTCCATAAGGTATTTCATCTACTCTTTGGACATAATTAGACTAGTGTTCCTTGATTGAACGAATAACATTAGCTATTTTATTATGAAATTTTTAAATATTGTATGTATATTTTGGCTCATTAATTTTTCAATAATGCATCTATTATAAGGCAAAACGCTTTTTGTTAGCCAGAAAAAGATTGAGATAAGAATTGCTATTTTCGTTAATACAGGGTGGAGCGGAGGAAACGCAAGTTTTTTGAACCGCTAGTACTCGGCGACGAGTAGGGGTGTTGACCTTGAGCGACTGTTGGCAGACTGCTCAGACAATGCAGTTTCAGTCGCTATGGAGCGTTGGAGCGTAGAGCATTGTGTGTTCGCTGCCGAGCAGTTCTTTAGAAACGATCATTCTGTGGTCACGATTCAACGTCTTTTTCGTCGAAATTTTAATGTCGGACGTCGAGATGCAGTCCCAGATCGAAACACTATACTCCGATGGGTTGCAGTGTTTAGAGGTACTGGATCTGTGATAAAAAACAAAACCACCTGGTCTTCCCCGTTCAGTTTGAAATCCGGAAAATGTAGACAGAGTGAGAACGACAGTTCTTGCTAGTCCGAAACGATCCGCTAGGCGACAGGCTATATCGCTGGGTATGTCACGTCGTCCGCTTCATCGCAAATGAAGCCCATTTTCACCTAGACGGTTACGTTAATGTATAGAATTATCGGTACTAGGTGTCGGAGAACCCACATGAACTACACCAAAAACCTCTCCACAGCTTAAAAGTAACAGTGTGGAGCGACATCTCCAAGATAGGGATTGTTGGACCTTACTTTTTTGAAAGGGAGTGCCTGCAGTTACTGTGACAACAGCGCGTTACGTCGAAATGTTAAACAACTTTCTTCGTCCAGAACTTGAAAGGCGCCGAGTGATCACGAGAGAAATGTGATTCCAACAGAACGGTGCCGCAGCTCACACGGCGAGAGCATCGATGCAAGTGGTTCTACAAATGTTCCCAGGACATGTTATTTCTCGATTTGATGATATTCCTTGGCCCTTTCGCTTACCCGATCTGTCGATGTGTGATTTCTTTTTGTGGGGCTACTTAAAATCAAGAGTATACATGAACAAACCTCGCACAGTCAAGAACCGTGCATAACTTTCAAGAGAGGATCCAACTTTGTGTCCGACAAGAAGAACGTTATCTCCAAGACATTATTTTTCGAACTTAATTAACGTATGTAGAGAGTATGTATATGCATAGATTTCAAAAATGCAATAAAAGTACTATTACTAAATGTAAGTTTTTATTTTTTTAATAAAACCAAATATCAGTTATCCTTACTTACTTAGTCTTAGGCCTTTCTACCTTTAAGTGTAAGGTTGGATGGGTTGAGTATTGCATTTCTGTTTCCATTGCTTCCTATCTTGCGTTAGATTTTGTATTCCCTCCCATGACATGCCTTTTGTCACTACTTGTTTTTTTATATTGTCAATTCGTTTTGTTCTCGGTCTTCCTTTTTTATTTTTACCTGGCCCTCGCGTTTCGTACACTCTTTTTGTTAGTCTATCGTCCGACATTCTGCACACATGCCCAAACCATCTGACCTGCCCTTCTATAATTTTTTCGTTGATTGGTTCTATTTTCAGATTTTGTCTAAATGTTTCGTTTCTTATCCTGTCCTTCTTGGTTTTATTTTCTATTTTTCTCAAAAACGTCATTTCCATTGCGTTAATACGTATCTTTTGTCTTTCGGTAAGACTCCACGTTTCGCTGCTATAAGTGATTGGTGGCCTTACCATTTTTTTTACAATTTTAGTTTTTATGTTGTTTGGTTCTTCCCTTTTTCCCAGATAAATTGTCTTTATCAGATTGAATATTTTCCTCCTTTTCCTATTCTATCGTCTAATTGTTTATCCAGTTTCCCATTTTCTTCTATTACTGTGCCTAACCATTTAAAATTTTCTACCTGTTCTATTTCTTCCCCGTTCAATTTTATTTGATGTTTCTTTGTGTTTGATATTATCATTGTTTTTGGTCTTTCCTATGTTTATTTTCTTTAATTCTTCCTCTATTACTTTGAGATGATATTGCAGATTCTCCTTCGTATCTGCTATCAGGGCCATATCATCTACGAACATAAGTTCTGTCAGCTGTGTATGTGTCATTTTCCAGTATCCCAGTGTTAGTTTCTTCATCTTCTTCTTGGCTTTTTTATTGCCTCGTCTAATACCGTTGTAGTGATTACAATTGTATATTGGCAATATAATGTCCGTTTTCCAATCCTTTGGTATTTTTGTAACCTTTAATACATCGTTCATTATTTCCCTTAATTTATTCGTGCCCGCTCTTCCCATAAACTTCATCATTTCCGGTGTGATTACATCTTTGCTGGCTGCTTTATATCAGTTATCCAATTGTGAAAAACATGCGTTTCCTCTGCTTCACCTTGTATTTTAAATTTTATGAGATAAGGATTTATTCATGTAGTAGGGTAGTAATAATAGTTTCAAGTTATTTGTCGGAACATCTGACGGATCTGGATAAACAAGAAAACGCAGATAATAATATATATTAGAAATAAAACATCTGAGAAGAATAGTGGAAGAAATTAAGTTAGATAGAATAAACAACAAACATATTAGAAAAACAACAACTCAGAAAATAACAATGAATAAATTAAAAATAAACAAATAATAAAGCGTAATGAAATAAAAAGACATAATAAAATCAAGAAGTAGGCAGACCAGGAAGAAAATTGACGATTCAATGAAGAGACGTCTCAAGAAGACATAAATCAGTGAGATATATCTTCTAGCAAGAGGTAGAAAAGTTTGGAAGGAATCGGTACAGTATGACATGAAATCCTAATCCAATGCCAGAAAAGGCACAAAATTAGAAGAAAAATAATAAGAACAAAAACAGAAAAAAATATTTAAAATGCTTTTATAAAATATGGCTTACTGTTATAATTTGCGTATCTCTCTAGTTTATATGTGTGATATATGATTAATATTCAACATAAATTGTTTTAAAATAACAGAAATGGTTAATCATAGCATAAACGACAAATCTATGGAATACCTACATTTGTATGTTAGGAAAAAACTAAACAGTTAGAATATATTATTTTACATGATAAAGGTGTTAAAAAAATGTAGCAAAACTAACTAAACAATGAAGCTAAATTGATTCCATTTATTAGTCTCAGAGATTAAGAAAAAATTAAAATTTAATAACTATTAGAACTGAGTTCGCAAGTTCGCAAAAACAAGCAAAAAATTAGTTGATAAACATAATGGTATATTAAAAAGTGAGATTTATACAGCTACTCACAAATAAATTACCGAATCATTTACTTCAATAAATAAAAAATAAAAATAAGCACCAAATTTCTTAAATAGTAGTTCTATTACGATCAGATGTGCATACATTTGAATGTTTTAAAAAGAATAATCTAGATAATTACAAAAATACCGTATTATGTTCTTAATTAAAAAAATCTGAAAGCAGTATTAAGAATATTCAAAGATTAAAGTTTTTTAGCGTTAAATTTACTTAACAATAATGGACAAAACGTCTAGAATCATTTGACCTTTAATTTTGACTTTAATTCAATTTCAATCGCCTACAGTAAAATAATTGTAGAAAAAAATTTGTGAGGGGAGCAAAAGAGCAATTTTTTCAGGTCTGATAATTTAAGCACTAGCTCAACAAATTACGGTATGATTTGTTTATTGTCTTTGCAGTAGATGATAAAAAATAGATTGAAAATAGCACTAAAATGTTTGCTGGTGTGATATAATGAAAAAGTTACTTAAATAAATGGCGCCGTCCGTTACGAACCGGATATTGTGGTACATATTTGTTTAAAATATATCCAGCACTCAAATTAAATTGATAGTAATACTCGTGCAGTTGCAATAGCGATAACGTAGTTACAATTGTTGTCTGTTAAATAACTTCATATTCATTGTTAACGCCAATTTTCAAAACAATTTTAAAATGTTGAATACAGATATATCAATACCAAATTTTCGTTTTCGTAAACAATACCATATGTGAACGATTTTTGAGGTTCAAACTTATTCAGAATGTTTACAAAAAATCATTTAGGTACAAAAGCTCATTTGACAAACAAATATGTTTTATTAGAACGGCTTGCAAGCGTTTTAATTTATTACCATACACAGTGATAAATATAAAAAAGGCACGAAGCCAAGAATCATAGATATTAACGTTAATAGATCGGAAAATGCGCAACGACAAAACAGGATGTAGCAAGAGCAATCTCATAAAACAGAAACGCGATATCTGATTGAAAATCACGGACAAACAAAACTATCTAAATCAAAGGAATGGCAACTGTGATAGAAACAATAAGGCTATTTAAAAATAAGTAGCTCTGTAACTATGACAACAATTTATAAATTGCTGAATTACATAACTTTGTAAAGCGTCTTAGAAGTGTTTTTGTTATAACAGAGCAGCTTATTGTTTTTCTCGTAATAAGTAGTAAATAAATTGCTAATTTACTTAAAGTGGGCGGAATAGAAAGTAGTCTAAGAACAAAGGAAAAGTTTTAATAACTATAAAAATATAATATTTAGTACAAAAGAATATGAACGTCGATACTATATTAAGTAAAATAACTGTGTAATAATAACTAAAGCGTATTGCGTTCACCAGTTTCGGATATAACAGAGTGCATATACTACTTATTCTCAGAGAACAGATTGATTATTAATTAGTCTAATTATATAATTCATTTCAATTAAATTATTGTTACTTGTGTATGCCTATATAACTTTTTGCTTTGTGTTTGTTTTATTCCTATCTTTTAATAATTGTAAACTATTATCTATGAAATTCATTAACAGTGCAAATGTATTATTCTATTAGTAATCAGATAATTGTAATATATCTAACGTAACTTTTAAAATGTCTGTTCTAGAACTAGACAATTTATATGAAATCGTGCATATAATCAAGTTTTTTACGAATGGTCTTACTATAACTTCTTCAAGGACTAATAGGCATAGATTATTGTTTCCTATTTTTTTGGGCCTAGTAAATTATTTAGTTTTCAATCAGTATTACAAAAAGGTCTAACGCCTGTATTCATTACATTAAATAAATATTCAGATATTAATCTATTGCGAATTACATATTATAAATTATATTTCTTGGTCATTACTATTTCAGTATTTATGGTGGTGTATACCAGTCATATTGCGATTTACTGAAGAGAGGTTTATCTAGCTTTATAATTCTTAGGTATTACATGATTTCCCATTTCATGCCACCAGTCCAGAATCGCTCTTATTGAGGGCTCCAGATCTCAGCTCTCTCGGAAAGGACTGTGGGCTTTATTAGGATTGTAATTATTAATTACGATTTTTTGCTATTTGTATAAATTTTTTGCTTTAATCTGGTACTTATTACTGCATCTTTTGATATAAAGTACATAGTCGTGGTTCTATCGAATTTTTCAGGAGCATGAAATTAAACTTCAAGATACATATATATATATATATATATATATATATATATATATATATATTATCAAGACCTTTCCTACCATACAGTGTAAAGGTATGTATTTACAAAATAAAACTAAACTAATTCTTGACATAATATTTAAAGCTAAAATTATTCTTGATTTCTACTCGTATGTACTAATCTGGTCCACTCCTTTTTGTTCTGTGCCATTACCTTCGCTTCTTGCCATGTTATTCCTTTCTGAAGAAGTTTTTCTTCTATTGTTCTTGTCCATGTTTTCGTGGTCTTCCTCTTGCTCTACTAGTACCTACTTTCGATTCCCATATTTTCTTAACCTGTCTATCTTTGTCCATTCTAAGTAGATGTCCTAACCATTGTAGCTGTCGTGTTTCTATTTTTTTCAGTGGTTCTACTTTAAGTTCTTCTCGAATTATTTGATTTCGTATTTTATCTCTTCTGGTTACTCCTAGTACTTTCCTCAGATATTTCATTTCCATACTTTGTAGTTTACTTTCCTGTCTCTTCGTTGTTACCCACGATTCCCCAAATGTCAATGTCGGTAGATAAATTGTTTTATATATGGTGAGTTTTGTTTTCCTAGAAATCTCTTTGTTGTTCAAGAATGTCTTTCCTAGTGCGTAGTACAACTTGGCAGTGTTTTCTATTCGTTTGTTTAGTTCAGCTTCGTGTCCTCCTTTGCTGTCTATAGTAACTCCTAAATATGTGAAACTTTTGACTTGTTCTAATTTACTGTTGTTGATTTTTATGTTTGTCTGCTCTTCTTGTTTACCAATTGCCATGACCTTAGTTTTGCCTATGTTAATTTTCATGTTGTAGTCCTCTAACGTTTCTTTCCATATTTCCAGATTGTATTGTAGGTCCCTCTCCTTTGGTGCGAATATCACAACGTCATCAGCAAACGCACATTCCGAGATGTTTATTCGTTGCATGTTTCTGTATCCTACACATAATTTCGCTACTTTTGACCTACATGCGTTAATAATGTCGTCCATGAGTAGTATGAACAGCAGAGGGCTTAGTACACCACCTTGTCTTAGGCCATTGCTTGTTATGAACTCTTCCGATTGTGAGTATCTAGTTCTTACGTAGTTCCTGATTAAGCAATTGTTTTCCTACACCCCTTCTAATTAGGCTCTTCCAGATCTTTTTTCTTGGTGCGCGGTCAAAAGCTTTTTCTAAATCAATGAAGGCTAGGTAAACTTTTCTGTCTTGTTTTAGTGTTCTTTCTATTACTTCTTTTAAGCTAAATATGTGGTCTTGTATACTATGTCCCTTTCTGAATCCGCTTTGAGAGTCTATTAGTTGTCTTGCTAGGACTTTTCTTAGTTTCTGTTCTAAAATTCTTTCATAAACCTTGCATGCTATGCTCAACAGTGTTATTCCTCGGTAGTTATGACAACTAAGTCTATCTCCTTTTTTGTACAGTGGTAATATGATTCCCACTTCCCACTCTTTTGGTATTCTACCGGTTCTCCAAGCCTCTTTGCAAATGTCTAAGAATATTTGTGCTCCATATTTTCCCATAGTTTTCAGCATTTCTGCCTCTACTCCATCGTGTCCAGGTGTTTTCCCATTCTTAACGTTTTTTATTGCTTCACATAGTTCCTTCAAACTTCAAGATACAAGTTTTTTAAATATGTTTGCCCTGCTTTACTTGTAAAAAAAATACTTCTGATATTAGTAGTAAAGTTCATTCTATTTTTCCTACAATTATATTTTTGTATTTGTAGTTTCCTCATTGCGTCAACTTAATTTCGTGTTGAAGGTACCAGATCGTCTGCGAAAATTGTAATGTACGTATAGAATTATTTAGAGGTATTATTACCATTTGCTCCTCTCTAAATTTATTCTCATTATCCCCAACAAATAAGTAAAATAGGAGAGTCTTTTTTCTTTAAATTCCTAGAGAGTTGTTAAAATTTTAATTATCGTACTACTTGCAACTATTTTAAAAAGATTGAAGCAAATTATTTTATGACACAATGGCTAGAATACTGCTACCAAGCGGACTTGTCTACAATATTGACATGAAAGAAAAAAATTATCATTGCAATTTCTAGAATTTCTAAATTCTTCTTAGGCTTGGGTGTAGCCTGTTGTATTAAAACCATTCTATGAGTTGTTTTATCAGAGTTCCGGTAAACAAATAGATCGGAGAATATGTTAAAGTTATACTCTTATAGTTGACTAGGTCAAGTTTATTTTTTTATACTAGAAGCATAAGTTAATTTTACCTCACTTTGCAAGAATGGTTTCGGAATGCAGGGTTGAGTTGAACATATTTAGAATATAATGGATCCTTGGAAGGTTCAAATTTTTACGCACTTTATTTGGGATGTGGTCGGGTTCCGTTGCTTTGCCAACTTTGCAAGGTCTAATATTTTAAAAAATCATTCAAGTTAGTCTATTAATATATAATTAACAATGTCAAGGAAGAGGTGACTGTAGAAACAAAATTTCACCATATTTACTTTTGAAGCTTCAGTATAATTACATTTTAGAAAATATGAACTCTAACGTTTTAACTAAGTTTGGGCTTTTATTTTTGTGTCGTGAATAATTAACGTGACGGAAATGCAGAATAATTTATGTTAGGTGTAATTATTATTTTATGATTTACGTTTTGAACCTTTTTTATAATTAGGAGATACTGTTTCCTTCTCTGTTAATATTTTGATTATTAGTGATTTTACTTAACCTTTATTTTCTGTAATACTTTTGGTTCTGTTCATTTATACTAGGCACCATCAATACAACTCTGTGAGGTTTCGAAGAATTTTTTTCTGTCTGTGTATATAATTTGCTTCTACATTTTTTCCATTGCAGTTTTTAGTAGATTTACATAAAATAGGCATATTATTTATTAATATTAATTGTATTTTTCGGACATTCTAGCATATCATTTCGGTGTAACGGTATAACAGTTTAGAAGTTTATAACTTGATCATAGCAAAAACATAATTTCTCTTGTTCTTGCCTGTATCGCGGTAAATAGTACACTTTGTTACTTTATAATAAATAAAGCGGGAAAACCCCCCTTAGGGGTGTTTCAATGGGTCGGGTTTATCAGACATTCCTATTCTACTTTTTAATGAGGAGTTCAAAAAAGGTGGTCAGAAGTTTCAACCTAATTGTACAATTGATCAGTATACTCAATTGTTTATATTACCTTTAAAAAAGTCTATAAAAACTGTCTTCAAGTAGTTACAACACGATTTAAAATAAAAGAATTTAAACATAAAAATTTGAAATAATCTATTAACAATTTTAATGTAGACAGTTCAAAAAATACCGACCTAAACATATAAAAAAAATATGATCAAACTGTGATTTAACAAAAAATGCTCTAATGGATACTATAGAATACACATTATAGCTACTAGTGTGTTTCAGAAAAAAATGATGAAGTTAGGAATTATTTTTGCAAAAATAGAAGACAACATAGATACTCTACATTATTATAAACTTTTTTATCTTTAATAAAAGTTCAATGTTTTCTATGGGGTAAAGTTTAGGTCAAATGTGCTATTTGGCTTCTTGTAGTATAATATTGATATGATTTTTTCTTCTGTATTGCATGTTAGACAAATTTGACCAAAAAGACTTTATATTATATTTATTAGCAAATAACAAGAAACGCCTGTCCAACACTATGTGATGCAAACATCTAAGTTTATTGTTTTTATAGTCGTGAAAGAATTGTTTCTAAGGCAAGATGAAAAAGTTTTCTTAACCAAATTTTGGTTGTAGATAACTGGGAGCCTACTATACTTTATTTTGCAGCAAGCGGTAGATGGATAGATATAGATACAGGATGGAGTGACCCCATTGAGTTTATTATGTACCCCTCTAATCTGTTAAAGTTCCCTCTCTAGGCCTAAGCTTTTGATTAGCCCCCAAAGTCTAGAGAGAGGCTCTTTTGTTTAGCTCTCTGCCTTTGGATTTTCTTCGCCTAGTTGCAGGAATCTAAACCTCTTAAAGGCCTTTACAGGAACAAATAATGTAGACTGCAGATTCCTTCTTTTCCTGTTTAGTCTTAGGAGGCCTGCTGAAAATTTTGGTGACGATTTCTGTATGAACTTCTTTGATTATCTCAAGTGGCTGGTATTGTTCCACCTTTCTTGAGATTTATTGGGTATCCACACATTTATTAATGCTCTTTGAGGCTATTGGAAATTACACAGTGTGTATTGTTTCTGATACTTTTTGGCCAATAAGTCTGTCACCTCGTTACCCCTGAAGTCCCTATGTCCCAGTACCCAGGAAAGAATCAGGCAATTGTTCTCCCTATCAAGAGCACCTATGTAGACTCAAAAGTACCTTTAACTGTAACAGGTGTGGCTAGAGCTTTAAGTGCTGCTTGGCTGTCCGAAAAAATGGATATTCTCTTAGCCATAATGTTAAGCTTTTTGAGTTCCTTCGCACAGTATTCCACAACAAGCGACTGACAACCGCACCGGAGCTGGGGCTGCGAGATCCAGCAAAATCAATCTATGGAGGAAACGGGGTACGCGACCGAGCAAGATGGCATTTAATCGAGGACAGATCGCGGACGGACAACGGAAAAGTGGGAGCTACGTTTGTGGTCATGCAAAGATTCAACAAGGCCAAACCAAGCTCATAGATTAGAGCACTATTTTCGGATCTATCCGAGACTGCCTAAGGTATATCGACAGACTCAGAGAAGTCATCTGAAGATGCACTATAATATCTGACAGCAAGTCAGAATTGCTTACGTATGCAAGTCGATGTCTGGAGTCTTGCAAAGATGTTATCGGCTGAGATGAGATCCGATTTATTAGGCAGAGGCAGAGGCAGAACCAGTATTGCTAATTATTGAGATAGTTTCAATAAGGCTCATGAAGAACAGGCTACAAGTTAGGGCGGAAAGCAAGATGAGAGCAAAAATGAGCAAGCAGCGAAGGGCAACATGCGCGGATATTCATCTCCACATTCAACAAGCTGTAGCTTGCTTTAATCGGTACACCGTTCAGCTAATCACTGGATATAGCAACTTCCTGTACTACATACTAAAAATCCGGCAGTTGACGGAGGACCAAAACATGTGCGTGTGTAGGAAATTAACGACCATTACGAGCGGGTAGAGGTAATCACAAACGGTTTTTTAAATTGTGAGAATGGCGGACGGCTCTTTATATATACTTGCAAAACGGTAAGCGAAATTACCTATAGACGCGAAATTATAATGGGCACGTGGGGGTTAGGCAAATAAGAGCTGATGCAAAATACGAACTCTCAAAGACTAAACAGATAAAGGCTGGGTTGATTACAAAAGATTAGTCTGTTTCTTTACGTAGAATTTTCAAACGATAGAATGTTTCGGAGCCTTTAATCGTTTTGAATTGCTTGTTTTGACTTGGGTTTTAATGCTTTTCTCTAATCTTGCATTAAATTGCATACTGGGGTATTCTAATTTAGTTATGACAAGAAGTTGTTCAAAAAACACAGTAAAAAGGTAAATTAACATAAACATAAACTTAAATTTCACAAAACATAAATTTCTATAAGTTTGTTTGAATGTTTAAAAGCAAGATAAAATAGCGTACACGTTTAGTATGTTTAAAAATGATTGACACTCAGTTGTGAAATTTATTAGATACATTAATTAATGTAGCACTGCAAGTACAAATAAACACAAAACGGAAAACCATAGAAACAGAAAATTATGGGTGGTTATAGAAGTTGTCGCTTCTTCAGAGGAAAGTTACTGCTTTGGAAAGCCATGCGAGATAAGTAACCGTGTGCGAAAATGCAACACAATATGTTGCGCTAGAAATTAGAACTTGAAGGAGCCTAGGACTGCGCTAAGAAAGGAAAAAGCAGTAACCCCTGAAGACGAGCGAAACCACAAATTAGCATATGTTCTCTTCGATAATGGTAAACAAGCCGATAACATTCGATGCATTAGGGAATTCAATCGGTATGTTATGAGAAAAAACGCCCAAGAAAACGCCAGTTTATGATATGATAGCACACAGAAAAACCTCGTTTCAAGAATCCATGACCTAGATTGTTTATTGCAAAAGAATAACAATTGTCTTTGGGATTAGAAATGAAACATGTTGATATATTTATTACTCCCATTTCCACCGAGTATTATTGCAAACCACTGAAGCGACTTTACCAATGTAATCAATGAATCAAATAAAAAATAGAAACACAGAGCGTTATTTAACATGGACAATACGTTATTATATGTCGACTAAACGTTGTTACATTGCAGCAATTGTGCATAAACATTGAAAAAAGTATGTTTGATAAAATTTAAACTCACTTTTTTCTAATAATAGATAGAGAAGAGAAAACTATTTAGAAAAGCTCCCTAGCTACGAAATTTATTTCAATTGAACATAATACATTTTTTAAGATTTTAATATAATCTACAAGCATGAAAGGAAAGACCTTTTTAATTAAGAGTTTTATACTGTTAGCAAAAATAGGAAGATTAATGAACCTAAATAGGATTTCTGAGAAACATCAATATTAGAAGAAAGGATTCCGAATAATCTGATTTAAGTTTAACTGACTAAGTTCTTCAAATTTGATAACTAGACACTCATTTTCAAAAGGGTTCTAAAATTTATGGTGAAATAATTTATGGTGTGCCGCATACGGTCTATAAATTTTTTAAAATCCAGTTTTTAAAGTTTTGAAGCCTTATTCCTACAAAATGTTATTTTTCAATAAATAAGAAAAATCAATCTCAAAAAAATAAATCATTCGAGAAACTACTATAGTGTGCAATACTGTTTTCGCTTCTGACTTGAAATGGGAAGACAACACTATTTTTCTATTTGGAAAAAGGTGACCTATTTATAAAAAAAATAATATATAGTGGCAAAGTAGTAATATGTACAACTAATAATAAGGCTAGAAAACCATAAAAACGGCTTGCTGCTTGTTGTAGGAGTGAAATTAGTATATTTATGGCTTCCTCTAATTCAGGGATACTTTTAGATCTACAGTTTCATTGAGTACGGCTTTATAGACTTGCCAGTCAGTCCTTGAGTTGTGTAATTTGGGTATATTTTTAACATTTACTACTGATGTAGCAATTGTTGCAATTATAGGCATGTGATCCGAAGACAGGACATAGTTCGGTTCTATATCCATATAGGAGCGTAACCATTGTTACAAAAAATCCAGCAAATCTGGTGTTTTGTTTAAATCAGTCGGCCAATAAGTTGGGGTGTCCGTGGATAGGAATGTATACTTTTCTCTTGTATGGTTGTGGCCATTTCTCTGTCTTTAGCAGTGGTTAGGCATGATCCCCATAGAGTGTTCTTGAGTTATAATCACCTCCGGATATAAATTTGGGGCCAAGGATTGTGAAGCAGTCTGTAAAGTTTTATTTTTTTAGGTTATGCCGAGGTGGGCATTAAACTGTCGAGATTGTTATATTGTATGGTAGTGCTGTGATCTTGATTGATGTAGCTTGGAGGTAGTCCTTTGCGTAGCCTAGTAGTGCATGATGTTCTATTGATTCCTTCATTAATGTTGGACTGCCAGCATGTGCTCTGTTGTTAGGATAATTGGTGTAGTAAAATTTGTAATTTGGTATCCTAAAGTATGATCCATCAGTGAGGTGGGTTTCTCTAATTAAAAGTATATCTATTTGGTGTTGGTAAATAAATATTTTTACTTCTTCTTTA
Organism: Sinelater perroti; assembly: GCA_036346155.1. Taxonomy (NCBI): domain Eukaryota; kingdom Metazoa; phylum Arthropoda; class Insecta; order Coleoptera; family Elateridae; genus Sinelater; species Sinelater perroti. The sequence goes on from JARFIY010000276.1 coordinate 6,288,625, forward strand.
TGTTGCATTAAACCGTCTGGGTTCCATAGAGCTATTCTAAGTGCTTTAGTCATTATTTCTTTCCTATCAGCATTTTAATCATGTTCAAAACCATGCTGTTTTGTTGTATTAGTTATTGGAACATGTTTTTAAATTAATCTAGGTATTTCCTAACTACTGCGTTGATATTTGCGGTATCGTCGTCGTACTGCGTTAGGGGGGCATTAGTTGTATTATTCTTGAGTGCATTAGCATAGCTAGTTTTGGGACGTGTTGGATTAGAAGATGCGGGCAAAAAGTTTATATTTTCTGGAGTTGGTAGAGTGTTAACAGCTTTGTTAGAGACGCGAGTGTTTTTATAGAGACGATTATAATTTGCGTTAAAACTTTTTAAGTTCAGATCAACAATTACGTCACGGAAAACCAATCCAAGGCTTTCTATAAGGTGATCCATGATGAAATGGAAAGCATCACACTTTAAAGAATCTTATTGTGAGCCCTTGTTCCAATTAAATTTACGTAGTGAATTAGTTTTAGTGACTCAGTGGGCTACTCAATGAAAATATTCGTAAGATTGTGTTCCCAAATCATTTTTTTACTAATGTTTTGAAGCCGAAACGACGAGGTGAAAAAGTCGTGTTTCACGCTCCCACGGACGCCTGCAGTGGCGCTGGGGCACTTGACGCATTTCGCCCCATACTTAAATTACAATTAGATAACCCTTTTTTTTCAAGCCAAATGTCATAATTCTTTCGTTGACGTGCTTATAATCTTCTATAGCTTTTTCCCAGCGTTTATTATTTTAGTATAGTTACACCATATTTGGCTTTTATTTATTTATTAGACATGCAGCCAACATAAAATTGAAAGTGAAGATATTTCTAATTATATTTTCTTTTCATTAGTATGAGTTAGTAATGAAATAAATACCATGGATGGGTATCTAAAATGATTGCTATCGTTCAGCTTTAAGTAAAATTGCAATTTGATATTCTTTGGTTATATACATTAAATGTGATAATGGATTCCTTTACATTTTTTTTAAATAATTATTATCTGTGCTATTATAAATCTATCATATGTGATCATTATTAGATCAATTAACTATGTGACCAGCTAAGTAGTACGTTATAATTAAACTATTTTGCTATATCTATTGCCGTTGATTATCAAAACAATTTTCAAGCAAGGTACAAAGTAAGTGTCTTGAATTATTTAATGTGTTCAAATATACTGTCTTTAGATTTCCACCAAGATTTAAAGCATATAATCTGACTATGTCTATAATTCTAATTAGGGGTTAACATAAAATATATTTTCGACGGTTTGTTATTGTTTTTATATAAATAATTAACAAGATTTGCATTATTACATTTTATGTTTTCTATTTATGTTTGCTAGCACGTTGCACGTTGCAGAGTTCAATTATTCATTACGTCAAGCTTATGCAGGCGCTTTAATAAAAAATATCCTAATTGATTGTAAAGTCTAACAGCTTAATTAAACGGAGGCAGTTTTTGAGAGACGGCTGAGTTATTCCTTATTCTAACTTTTATCATAATGACGAAGCCGAAGTAAACGGAAGTTCTTGTCAAGCGTTACAAAGATCAAAGTCAGGCTACATCAGGTGTGAAAATTAGTGCTACAGCATATAACGGGAAGACGCAAAAGTAGAGTTGCGTTTAATTAGAATATTGATTTAATAGCGCCGCTGCTTTGAAGGCGCCCGTCGCAAGCTCGCTAATTAACCCTGACCGCGGAGCCTCGGCTAAAACTTATTACGAAGAAAAAATTAGCCACGGCGCTGAATAATCGAACAAATAATGTTAGCGCGAGCCGCCAGGTGCATCCGTTTGTTTTTACTTTAATTCTGAGTGTCAAAGGGCACCCATTTCCATTCAGGAGCAAGGTTTTGCCATCTCACATTCTACACTTATTAATTATGCTGGTACCGTAGCTAGATAATTAGTCTTTTGATAGCAATTCCTGAACGAGTAAAAAGCCGTTTGCTTTTTGGAAATAATTATTGCAGGCTGATGCACCTTGTTAACATTTCTTATCATTAAACAAACAGATACTCTGTTAAAAAATAACCTTATTGTTCGTAATATAAGAATTAGTAATAAAAAATATATTACCACTGTGTTTTAAATAGAGTAAACGAGCCTAAGCATTATCTAATTTTTTTTATTAGGGACAAAGGTAGAAGCTAAATTAAAATACTTGATTTTGCATACTCGGTATTAAATTGCTAGAGTAAACAGTTAGTGGACAACATGACCATCTTTATTAATTTTTAAATGTAATATTATTTATTGACGTCGTACTGATGTCTCTTTATTGTAATGTTGAAAAAGTAGCCTTTCTTGTGAACAACTCTTTAGTTGCAAAAAATTTTATTGTCTAATTAATTTATTAACATTATCTAACAAACGAGACTATTAGTTTATAACTTTTTTACAATTTCACAACAAATTGCCAAGTTACATTTTCAATAAAGGAGAAGTTATCCGAAATTACAACTAAATTATAAATTTTCATACAGCTTGGTTAGTCTTGAGTATCTACGTCATCTAAATTACTCGTAAAAGCTTCACTCTATTAATCAATACGTGGTGTGCTTTTTGCGTTGATTTCGTAGAGTTGCAATAAAATAGTTTTGTTGTTTCAAAATATTACACATTATATTTTACTTTAAAAATACCAAAAATTGGTTTGCGTTAAGATTTTTAACTAATTATTAAATTTGAGAAAAAGACAGCATCAAAATAATTTACAATATTCAGTTGTTATATTTTCTTCTAGTTGTCCATTCTTCAGAAGTTTCTGATATCCACAATATTTTGAATTTCTCATCGAATAACAAGTCCAATAACATGCTAATAGTTTTTTAGTTACTTTATAATCTGTCCTTAAGTAGTAAGTAATTGGATTAACAAAAATGATGCAATAACATGTACGAAGTCTTCCAGAAAATTTTGCCTCTAACTGTAATATCTTATCTATACACTTATTCTTATCACTATCAGTTTTTAGATAATATCTGTTGTTCATTATTGTCTGGTGCTTTCTATTACTTGAATCTACAAGAAACGTTTAATTCGTTTACTATGAACTACTACTAACAAGTTTGACTTCATTATACTTCGCATTCCTTTACGCTATAGTTTTTTAATGGTAAATTAACCATAATCCTTAAAACCTTCAATTAGTATCTCTCCAAAATTTTAATCTTTTGAACTTACGCAAATATCCACAAATAAATGTCTTAACTCCGGTTTTAAGATAGCTTTCTACAAAAAAAGTTAGCAAATATGTCTTCGTAAGCTTCAAATTCAGTTGTTCATTTTTGTATATTGTCTACGTGTTTTTTTTAAATCTCAATAAATACCCAACTAAAACACAAATGAAAAGTATTTATAAGAAACAACAGTATCGGCTAGTATGTAAATGCTGTAATGCTGCAAAATCACCAATATTTTCTAAGACAGAAAGTCTCACCAAATGGTTCTTTAACTTGCGTAAATGAGATATAATGGTGTCAATTTATTGTACTAAAAAATGCTTTATAACAGATCAGATACATTCTAAAGAGTAGACACGTATGAGTTTTATTGCGACTAACTCTCCTTCGATAAGTTCAAAGCTGCTCATCTGCACTTAAACTTTTGTTGCAGTTCCCATTCATATTAAACAAATTACAGTATTGTCTCGTAATTTTAATTAATACGGGTGTGGTGTATAATTTGAGTAATATAATGACTTCCTTAAAATCTTCTTTTGAAGAAAAGATTAATTTCAAAAAGGTGGCCAATTGTCTAAAATTAAAAGTTAAGTAAAAAGGAGCAGGAAAACTCGATATTTAGCAATTATGACTAATAAAACATCAGTTAATTGTTTTAGACATACATTCAGAATTTTGAAACATAGAGTACAATCAAAAATAATTTAGCCGGTTTAAAGTAGAACAAATCAAAATCATTAATTTGTGCATTTTTCGCTGTTACGTGCACTTTATGTACTAATTATCAAACGAGATGTTTTTATAAAAATCTTTCACATACACTTACATTTTTCTCTCTCCACAACTTGTAGATATGCAAAAAGTTTTTTCATAATGCACTAACTAGATTTTTTCATACTCAGATTGTGAGTAATACACTTAAACATAGAGATAATAAGTTTAATTTTTACGTTCCCGCATTAGAATCCTATATAAAAGTTTTTTGCTTAGATTATTCTTTAAATAATACGAATTTTATTAGACAGAAATAACGAGTCGTTCTATAATAGTTTAGAAATAAGAGGATTGTGTCCTTCAGTTTTTAAATAAAATTTAAAATATCACTTATTTCTTCTACTGTAATCATAAAAAAACGACTTCAAACCGCACTCTCAATGAGTTGCCTTAAACGGTTAAAATATTTAAGGTGTTTTAAAGTTCTTATTCCAAAATACAACTTTTGTTAGAAAAGCTCAGAACTGGGATCATAAAATGTAATTTACTCAACTTACCAACAGTGGTGTTTAGGTTTTGTAGAGCAATCTTCTCGGATATCTATGTACAGCTGCCACCATCCTGGAGGTGGAAACAAATATAAAAAGTTTTATTCAAGACGTTTTCAGCGTATCGGTCACAACTATTTGAATTGGTGCAATATCTTCATGACCTTTCTATTTCCTGACATTTTCACACTGGAAAACTAAGAAATTACACGTTGACGGGTCGGGTGAACATAGGAAATGTGATAGAGCAGAGATATGATGTTTGATCAGATATTCTTGGACTTATACAAAACTATGGGGTTTTGAATTATCGTACAATAGAAACCACTACAAATCCGAATATCATGCGCACAGTAACACGAACAACAAACAAAGAACATCTAAAAAGTTAGCCATCATGGTAAGCACCCCTAATGCTGACATATAGATGACAAATAGATGATTTCAAAGAATTTTGGCACTATTATATATTGCGCTGCATTAACGGCTGCAGGAGCCAACGGCTTCAAAACTTACCCTAAAACGACGGACATAAAAAAAGAACCTGACCAACTACCGTGAAAAAAACAACTTTAGACCAGAATAGAACACATCAGACAAGACATAGCACGTCTGCCTGAATTCACGAAAAGCCAACCAAGTCAAGAACTAAAAAAACTATTAAACAAGATCTTGGATAGATATAGCGTCTACACTGCTCTAGGGCAACATAAAAACCACTAAACCCACATTCTTCGATACACTCAATCAAAAATTAGCAACATTAGCTGGACGACTGAAAAAATACTGAAAATGTACAGAAAGGAAGACCAGAATGATTTAGTCAACAATAAGAATTTTTTTTACAGAACTATCAAGACAGAAAGCAACAAAAGAGGCGAAAATATTAATCGAAACACCATCACACCGAATCAAATAGAAATTGAGAATTTCTGGTCTAATTTGTAATCATCAGTAGATCAACACAATACTAATGCTTCTTGAACAGACAACGAGACCAATAATTGCAGTAACATGGAAAATATAAAAGATACTGATATCACAACGTGTTGCAAGAGGTATATCAGAAAACCCATAACTGGAAAGTTGGGGAATTATTGACACAAATAGTTCACTTACATCCATATCTATCTGCTTGCTTATTTTAACAAATGGCTAAAGAGCCCTAATTAAACGCCTACATTCATAAAAAAATAAAAAACCTATTTTTTATCTAAAAGAAAACAATCTATGGGCCCATCTAAATACAGACCTATATAAAATCACAGCTGGATGTATCACAAATATTATAAGCAAATACTCAGAAACCAATGATATACTCATAGAAGAACAAATAAAGATGCAAGAGGATGCAAAAGCTAATCATCTACGCAATTGCTATATTTCCTACCGCAAAGCGTTTGACTCTCTGCCCCATTCATAGCAGACAAAAATACTAGAGATCTGCAAGGTAAACGAAACCATAAAAAAATTACATATTTCGCAATACTGCAAGCTCTTCGAATAGGACGCATCACATTTAAGAAACAAATCCTAAACACTAAGAACGTAATTAAATGCGTAAACACCTCATTCCCTCACTAACATGTTATTTTGGCATAGTAAAATAAATCAACACAGAACTTGAACAGATGAACGACTAATAATAACTAAAATAGCCAAGTTTCACAAACATCACGAAAACTTTAGCGTTGAAAGGATGACTACCAAATAGTAATAGTGGACTTGGCATAATAGATCTACATAATTTACACAATAGACAAGTGAAAATGCTAAAAAGTTATTTCCATCAACGTAAAAAGAACTTCCATTTACATGATGTTGTCTGTAACGCCGATTCGAACTACACATTGCTTAACCTTAAAGATTAACAACCGCAGCAAAATGAGCAAATCATTAGAGACCATCAGAAAATTACAACGAGGCGAACTGGAGACATCCCAATGACCTAGAAAGCTTAGAAGTCGACAAAATTGCATGGCATATATGGCTTGAAATGGGAGAACCGTACCCGGAAGTCACAAACTATATGTTAGTTATACAAAACCAAACGATGATACACAACTGTAGGAAATACATATTGCACGAACAAGAAATGCAGAATGACTCATGTAGAAAAAGTAAGCAGAAACCTGGCAGAAAACTATTATACACACAGCCACAACCAGATTTCAAACATAATACACCAGAACTTAACAATGAAAACACAATTATAAAGTAGTTTTAATATTTGTTCTTTTAGAGCATAACTCCTAGTTTGGGAACAAGTTTTCAATGTATAGTAATATATTTATTACAAATTGTTGTAACAGATGTTCTCCGCAAAATAGATGTCATCTGTATTACTGATATATTTTATTGCATATTGTTCTGTTATAAGTAATGATATAATTTTTGCTTTGAAAACTATCACAGGAAGGGCTTTAACAATAGGATCTAAAACTTTTCATAATTTAGTTACATGAAATAAGAATGACCTTTCAAATAACACTGAACTATATGTTGGTGGTGCGATCAGGTGTTTATGACGAAGTTGTAATTTGTGTGCATCCGTCCTAAATTAACCACAAAAATTAAAATGTGAAAGCACTAATTTATCACAAAGGAGTGTTTTACCTGTCTGGTAATACGTGTAAAGTGTCTAAAAAAAATTGTTTTTATGTTGCAATGCAATGTTTTTAACGTTTCACTAACAAGGATTTTGAATATAAAATATTTATCAAGCTAAGTTTTTAGCAGCATGTACTTTATGCAAAATATTATCGTTTAATTGTAGATTAAAATGCTTATATCATCGATCTCTGCTCTTATTAATAAATATAAATACTTTCGATTCTACGATGATTTGTTTTTAAATTGTGTTATTCCAAGATTGCTAACAATTGACGTAGTTTACGATTGATTATATCATCATCATTCTGCATGTTAGCCTTATTAAAACTTGCAGTCACTTAACTAAGAGCGTGTTTAGCATAATTAGCAGTTGGTAAAAGGTATCACCCTAATTCTTTTGTGAGTCTATAAAGGGAACTTTACAAAATATTCATTTGGCATTGAATTTTTGCTAAACCAACGCGTAAAGCACCATGAGTGTATCATAGGTGTCAAGATACGAGGCTGTTACTATGTACCCATCCGAAAGGTCCGAAAATGTCTCATGCAACACTGCTAAGAACATAAAGTCGAAAACATTCGTCAGCAAGTGGGTGTAGTGATATAAGGAGGAAAAAACGGTCCATGATTTGCTGGAACGTAGCTTGGTAGGTAAAGTGTCTCCTAAAATCAAAAAACAGACCGTAAATTTGTTTTTTCGTAACCCGGGCTTAACATTGAAAGATGTAGATATCGTACCAAACCTATTTTTGTGCGCAGTTTATGTTGTAGTTCAGTGAATAAACCTTTGTTGGGTGAAAATTATGCGACTCACTTGGGCAAAGGACAATATCGACCGAGATTGGAGTAATTTTTTACGGTCGAAGCTTCTGTTTGGGAATATGTTATCGTGCAACGAGCCTGGTCAACCTTCAACTAACAGCTTGATACAACGGACTGTTAAACACTAACTGTAATATAACTCGGGTATCATTAGCATATAAATTATATGAGAAGCAGCAATAGAAGCCATCGGAACCCGAACCGTGAATAAGACAAATAATGCAACACTGAATAGAATACCATGATTCTGTAAATCAGTTAGGAGGAAAAAAGAAAGCTTATTTGAGATACCAAACTGCAAGAACCCCTAAAACATATGAGAGATACAAGAAAGCGCGTAACGAAACAACAACATTAGTAAGACATGTTAAAAATAACTACTGGGATGTATTTTCTAAACGAATGGAAAGTGACTTCTACGGATTGCAAAACAAATATCGCGACTAATCAAGCTCAAAGGAATTAGGTAAATGAACTTGTTGAAGTTAAGTATATAGACAAAGAAACCTGGATCGCGTATCTAAAGGAATTTTACAGTAAAAGGAGGACACAGTTGAACAGAATACACCAGAAATAGTAATAAACGATAACTTACAAGTTGTTGTAACAGATATACAAAAAAAGTCCGGGAGTTCTTAAGTATGGCGGACAACACCTCAATCAACAGCTACTCATATCAATCAATAAAATTTTTAATCACCACAGAATATCCGATGAATAGAGAACAAGCACTACAATTTCTATGTTAAAGAAGGGGGACAAAAAATACCCGATAATTACAGAGCCATAAATTTCTTGTGTACAAGTTTAAAATTACTTGCGAAAATAATGACAAATAAAGAAAATAACACAATATCCTTATCAGATGAACAACAAGGATTCAGATCTGGAAGACCGTGCACGGATGCCGTTTTTGTCATATGACAAACAGCAGAAAAATCCATTGAATACAGTAGGCCAGCTTCTGTATGCTTCGTAGATCTAAAGAAGCGTTTGACCCTGCCCAACTTAAAGATGTAATACGCCTTCTTTATGATACATTAATACCCTACAACTTAAGCAAAATAATTGAAAATATATACAGCACAAATAAAATACAAGCTAAAATAAACGGAGAACTCAGCGACTCGATTCCAGTACAAAATAAAATAAGACAAGGGGACTCCTTAAGCCCGTTTTTTTTCAACATCACAATGGACGAGATAATAATGAAAGTGCGCAACTTAAATGATATAAAATAGATGATCGCTATGTGACAATCCTGTGCTATGTAGACGATGCTGTGTTGATAGCGGAAAAGAAGATCATCTTCAGAAATTACTGTGTCGATTTAATTGCACAGCTAAGTCATTCAACATGGAGATATCTTCATCAAAAACAAAATATATGACGTCTAAAATACCCATCAGATACAAACTAGTTGTTGAAATTTAAATACTTAGGTATAGAAACCTCTGGATATCGTGATGTAGAAACAGAAGTAAGACAACAAGCAACGAAATCAATAAGATTAGCAGCCTGCCTAGATGACACATTGTGAAAAAATAAACACATAGGAATAGAAGTCAAGTCAGGAATTTACAAACCCACGATAAGACCAATAATGACATACACTGCAGAAACCCGTGCGGACACATCAAAAGCAAAAAGAATATCAGAAACAGCCGAAATGAAGATGCTATAAAGAATTGCTGGAAAGACATTATTAGTCAGAGACAGGAGCGAAGGAATAAGAAAAACGTGTAAAATGGAAAACATCATTGAATGGGTATTACATAAAAAACACGAATGGAACGAACACATTAACCGGATGGATGAACAACGAATCGTCAAAGCAACATGAAACAAATCAGCAGTGAGCAAAAAAAGTAAATAAAGACCGCGAAAGAGATGGAGTGATAATCTCAACGCAAACGAAAGAGAGGTATAAGTGACGAAGAAAGAACAGGCAAAGATGCCTATATTAAAGACGGAAGAAGAAGAAGCTGTGATCAGTTAGATATATACTTACATAAGTGTAAGTGTATATCATGTAAAAAAATAGGTCCTAATTCAAATTCTTGCGGTACACCATCAGTTAAAATTATTTTATCACTACGAAATTCTAGGAAGATCATGGTTTGCGTTTTGCTAAAAAAAACCTATGAAACCAAATATGGCTTCTAAGATTTTATAATTAATTATATCGAAATCCTTCGATAAACCTAATAAAATTAAACCTGTACATAGAGCTGTTAAGACGTCACTGGTTACTTTAGCCAAACCAATATTAGAACTATAACCACTAAACCACTAAATCCAGATTGTAACTTACGAAGAATATTGTAAGTTTCAAGACAACTTTGTAACTGTGTACTTACTATTTTCTTTAGAATCTTAGAAATAGGGTCCTTATCGGCCTTAAACCACTGATCTCATTTGGATTCGCATTTTTGGAAATGGGAAACACTAATGCCGATTTTCATTCAATAACTGATATTTTATTACAGTAAATAAATTTATTGATTAAATACGTAATTACTGATAATAGTTTTGGACAGCTTAATTATAGCATTTTAATTGATATGTTGTTCGCACTAACGGTATTTGATTGTATGGCCTGTAATAATATATTAATTTCAAATTCTGATATAGCTTGAATTTTAAATTCTATGTGGCTTTTAGAAAAAAGATTGGATTTATAAGACTTTAATATCGCGTCGTCGATCTTTACAAAATTTACCACACCAGAAGAATTAGAGTTTTTAAATGCTTAGTTATGTTATTGTTATTGCGGCTTCTATTGTGTATATTTAAATTTGTTTGGCATCTCCAGACATTTTTTGAGTCTTTAGAATCTCTGCGAGTAAAATTAAAATAATTTTTCCTGACAAATTGGCCATGTAGTGTAATTTTGCAAAGTCTTATAATGTTTGCCACTTTGCGTTTATATTATTCTTCTTATAAGTTTTATTTTTAGTTTTCTACAGTAATTTAATAGTATCTGTTATGTAAAGGTAAAATGGTTTGTTAAGAAGTTTGGTTACCGCTTGAGCATGTTTGTTGAATAACTCTAATACAATTGAATTAAAATAATAAACTTTATTATCTAAGCTTTCAATTTCATATATTGGAAAAAGGGGTATACATTTTAAATCATCGTAATTAAAAATTTTGTAGTTACGATAACTAATATATAATCCTTTTCTTACTATAAATAATTCCAAGAGGAGTTCTGTTTTGTCTGTAACTCGAAAAGTGAGCCTGTTTTTTGGAGAAACCAATTACTAAGCAAATCAAAGATAAAAGCAACGCTCATTGTTGTTTTTTAATCTAAATGTACGTTCATAAGAAGTATTTATCACGTACAAAGGGCCAAAACCACATTTTACTGGGTGTTCTTAAACGCTTGAAGGAAAGATCAGCAACACCGAAATTTTCGTCGAATCAAATCGTGGCAACACGTCCCCATCTTCTGTACAGCACGGACTTGGCTCGTCAATCTTTTTGTTTTCTAGGTTTAAATTCAGTTTAAATGACATAATTGTAGAATTGTCAATAATGTACAGACTGCTGTGACGAGTGCTCCAAAATAGATTTCATTTGAGGACTTCCAGGAAAACTATAGCGCATGGAAAAACCGCTGACAACAATGTATGTGATCCTCAAATTTGTTGGTATAAAAACATTAAGTGTATGTAAACATTTCTTTAATTGAACTAATTGCAAAATAATACATAAAACACCCTTTTGGTTGCTGCAATCCGCCCCTGAGCAGTAAAATAATTAAACGAGTTAAGGTTAGTCAGGTCAGATGAGATAGGCAATAGACAATAAGCTACATATTGCAAAATAAATCACTACGAAAGTATTTGAAATCAAAAATGTTATAACAAGTTTGAAGTTAAACATAAACATTTACGAAAAAAAAACTAACAAAACGAAACGTCGATGAAACAATACTCAGATTATTATTGGGATGCAGAAAACTAAGAAATAAGTCAAATAAAAAATTTTGAGACCTTATGGAAGGAATAGCTGGAGTCAAATAAAACGTAAAAAATAAAGCAGACGGGACAGAAAAATTAATCGCATGGAAAAAGAAAAAGATGACCACAGGTGTGGAGAGTTGCTAATATGAAAGATCTTAGAGAAAACTTATGTTCCAAGCAAAAATTATATAAGAAGGCGAAATTTAATATATAGACCTGCACTTCAACTATTTAAATATTAGTCAAGACTTTACAAATGAAGTTGAAAATAAATTAGAAAAAGACATACCCAACTTTCAAATACTTAAAATCCGTTTTGCGCCCAGTAACGAGCTCGTGTTTATTTGTGCAGCACTGAATATTTGCAGTCGCTCGGCTTCAAAAATAATTTGCTTTGTTGATACTTCGAAGGTAGTTTGCCTCAAGTTACCGGAACATTGTGGAGCTATTTCGCGTTTGTAGTCGACAAATTACGATTTAGCTTTACTTGAGTGACGTGTAATTTTCGCTGAAATAAGATTTGCGTATCAAATTGCTTTTCTCGCTAGATTTCCTTGTTAAAAAGATGTTAGAGGTTTTTTGCTGCTGTTAACTTAAACGATGCCTTATTTTTCAGCCGAGCTAATGGTTTTTACATTTAGTGTGTGCGGTGGAGCTTAATGATACATTTAGGCAATGCAAACGAGAAATGTCGCAGTGCTAAATGTTCCCAGGTAAATTATTAAATACCCGAAACCGCAAAAATATGGCTTCGTGCGCAAAAAGCTCCATTTGCTGCTGTTATTTATGCGCTTTAATAAACAATAAATGTACAATGGTTTCAAAAATATTGCATGTGGTTATTTTATGTTAATGTCATTGGCAAAATAGAAATAAAATAAAAATTGACAATGAAATGTAACGGGTAAGTGCCATTAATTATTCCAATGTATGTTGCCGTATTGGTAATACAAACTCTTCTTGTAATTGTTGGATATTTACAATATTTTTAAAAAATGATATGACCTTATACATATTCCAGGGATCGTTTAACTCGTACACCAATATTTAATCGCCAGCCCCTCGCTGCCGGGAGAGGCGCAATGGTCCGTGGCTAATATGATCAGCGCTACCCTTCATGAAAGCATAAAATCCATTGTTTGAATTAAACAGCCCTTCGCCGAAAAGATCCGAACCGGCCCACGTCCTTCGCGCCGCCTGTTAAATGGGCAGAACGGCCGAATGCGGGCTCGCCCGGCGCGCGCGTTGCCGACACCACTTTAAATTTGTCGTTAACTGATTAGCAGCGGCAAATTCCCTGAAATATATTTACAAATTAGGCTGAGGTTAGGCAGCTGAATGGAGGCCGCCCGGCCCACGGCCAAATTCAGTTAGTCCAGCACTGCGCAATAAGGATTAAATTGAACGTCCCAACACTCAATGGAAGATTGGTATTATCGGTTTTTAGGGCCGAAGGGAGCGGTTTAGGCCCGCGCAAATCTCTAAATTGGTTCCTTTAAAAATGAAATGGGATTTCGTAAACAGCGGATTAATTTTGCTACAACAATAGATGAAGGGTTCGCTTAGCTCGAAAAATATTTAGGCAAGGGAATAGGGAACTTAGAGTTAGGCAAACGCTCTCCTCTTATTAACAATTATTAAATAAAAAAGTGCAAAATATAAAATACAATTTTGCCTGTCTGCTTTACAAAGACACGCTTTAAATTGATATTAGCGTCATCTATAAAAACTACTTTATCATTATAAGTCCAAAGAGTTAGTAAATTTCGATGACTTCACAATGAACGTCCAAAACTACAAGACATAAAAATCTGATGTGAACATCAGACGACTTTCCTTATTTGGGTAATTCTGGCAAAAATCCTAGGCTTCAATTTTTTTTCGAGTTCCTATTTTACCAACTTTTACTTTAAATTCATGTTTATCTCGTTATAACAAATCATTTTTATTCTCATGAATTTTTTGAATCATCAACCGTTTAGATACGCGACCGTCTTGCGACCGATTTTGCGACCTTGCGACCAAACAGCTCGGCCGATTTTTACCACTTTTTGCACTGCGTCCCCTACCTACAAGTAACTTGCATAGCAAATTTCAAGTCTCTAGGTCTTACGGTTGTCGAGATATCCTGTTTACTGACAGACCGACAGACTGACACACACACACGAACCAATGGTCCAAACCAACTTTTTTGGTGTCCTGAGGGTATAATTCGTCCATAAATGTGAAAAACTGGGTAGGGCAAATTTCCGCCGATTACATTACTTTCCTTATTATAGGAAAGTAAAAAAAGGAGAAATACTTAATGGCGAAAGTCGAAACAAAATAAGTTGTCGTTTTTTGTTCTCAAGCTATTCACAAAAATTCTATTTTTTGACTTTTGTTTTTGTCCCTCATTTATAAAAAAATATAAATTTTACATTTTTCTAACTATTGAAAGTATATGTGTTGTTATATTGTTTGTAAATAATGAAGAAATGTTTTGCGTGCAACTTTAAAATTATTTTTACCCAAATAAAAACTTTTTTTTATTTTTAAGTTTTAAAAAGAAAACAATGTAAAAGAAAATTTAAACAAGTACGGACGTTTTTTTCTACCAATGTCCGGGGCATCTATACATAAACAAAAATTTGCGGCCACTTCCGGTCAAACCGGTCTCGAGATTTTCCGATCAGGCTGATTTTTGGCGTCTGGACTTGACTTAGGCCCTTGGTTGAATACTGTAAACGTTGTGTCTCTATCACAGATAAAAAAGTGTAAGGCGCGACAGATGTCGGAAATGACAGAAATAGAAGCTGGTCTTCAGCTTGGAAGCTGCCTTGATCAAAAGTTATAAAGAATGACATATTAGATGCTGGGTCCGCTAAAACCCTTACTACGTGGGACATCCCACCTTTGTCAGCCCGGTAGGCCACAGGCTTTCGGTTCAGTATTTCTCGAGTTGAAAGTCGCGACGGACAGATAGACGTCCACATCGATTTTATTAGGCTTCACTTTCAGGTATAAAGGCCTAAAAAGGAACAATGCAACAACAATCGTAACTACGATATAACATATACTTATATAATTAATCTAAACAATACCTACTTCTAGAGAACAATAAAAAATTAAAAATTGTTTTTAGAATTTTAATTTTTTGTTATATTTTTTATTATTTTTTTTATAATCAATAATTTTCTTTACCCTGTGAGTGTTAATATATTACACTTTAATCAATGTACAATCTATATAGCCATTTTTATATTTCTTGCCATTTTTGTTCCTTCATTCCATGTTACTCCTCTTTTGTTTAGAGTTTCCACTATCACACTGTTTCACATTTTTTTTTTGGTTTTCCTCTGTACATCTTCTGTATTTTTTGTCTGCCTTTCTTCCTCCATGCATACTACGCGTCAAAACCTCCTTAATTATTGTAATCTCAATACTTTCCAAAATAGGAGGTACGTTTAATTCTAGTCTTACCAGTTCATTTTTTATTTTGTTCTTTCTAGTAACTCCTTTCGCCGCTCTCAGATATTTCATTTGTATAGGTCGTATTTTGCTCTTTATCTGGTTTATTTAGAGTCTGACTTTCACATCCATAAGTTAGTATTGGTTTGTACACTGTACTAAACTGTGTGATTTTTGTTTTCCTTGTTATTTCCTTTCTTCTTATAAATGTGTTATTTAATGTATAATATAACTCGTATTTTTATTTTACTGTTTATTTCCATGTCTTCTTTTCTATCTTTCTGTATATGTACTCCTAAATACTTAAATGTCTCTATTTGATCTATGTTTCTTCCCTCTATTTCAATTTTTATTTTTGGATCATTTTTTCCTATTGCCATCGCATGTTTCATGCCAATGGTTATTTTCAAATTTCTCTTTTTTAGTGCATTACTCCAAATATTTATGTTTACAGGTAAGTCTTTTTCGTTTTTTGCATATATTATCAAGTCGTCAGCGAGATTCTTCTTCTTCTTAAAGTGCTATCTCCTATCGGAGGTTAGCAATCATCATAGCTATTCTAATTTTTGATGTAGCTACTCTGAATCGATCTATTGATGAACATCCAAACCATTCCCGGAGGTTCCTCATCCACGACATCCTTCTTCTGCCTCTCGATCTTTGTCCTGAGATCTTGCCCTGTATGAGCAATTGCAGCAAGCAGTATCTTTCACCTCGCATGACATGTCCGAAATATTCCAATTTGCGTTTTTTCAATGTCAGTAGTAACTCTCGTTCTTTGTTCATGCGATGGAGGACTTCTTCATTGGAAACGTGTTCTGTCCATGATATTTTAAGTATGCGTCTGTATATACAGAGCTCAAAGGCTTCCGGTTTTTTCATTTGCTGTTGTTTGAGGGTCCAAGCCTCCATTCCGTACAACAGAATCGAGAAGACGTAGCATCGTACGCATTCTCAGATATAGCGAGAGATTGCGATTAGAGAAGAATTGCCTCATTTTTACAAACGCTGCCCTCGCCATTTCGATTCTTCTATTGATTTCAGTAGCTTGGTCATTACAACTGCTTATTATGGTCCCTAGATATTGGTATTTGTGCACTCTTTCGATTTCGGTGTTTTCGATTTTTATTTTTATATTGTTGATGTTATTATTTCCTATTTTCTTGATGACCATGAATTTAGTTTTCTTACAGCTCATTTTGAGACCATACTCTTTGCTAACTCTGTTGATATTTTCTAGCATGTTTTGTAGGTCGTCGGGATTGCAAGCTATTATTACATCCGCATATCGCAGATTATTGATCACTTGCCCATTCACTTTTATCCCTCCTTGTTGGTCCTCTAAAGCCTCCCGGAATATACACTCAGAGTACATGTTAAAGAGGGCAGGTGATAGTACACATCCCTGTCTAACGCCCCTAAGGATCTCAATATTTTCGGACAACTGGCCATTAACATTGATCGCCGCATGTTGTTTCCAATAAAGATTACGAATGATGCGGATATCACAAGATCCAAGCCTTTTTGTCTCAAAATTGCTATTAACCTATCGTGTTTTACCTTATCAAAGGCTTTTCATAATCTATGAATCCTATATACAAATCCACATTCATGTCGAGACATCGCTGTATTAGAACATTTATCCCAAAGAGTGCTTCTCTTGTCCCCATGTTGTTTCGGAATCCGAATTGTGTGTCGCTAATATCTGCCTCTAATTTTCTGTAGATCCTTTTATGTATGATTTTCAAAAACACCTTTAGAGTATGGCTCATAATGCTTATTGTTCTAAATTCCGAGCAGTCTTTGGGGTTGTTCCTTTTTGGGTAGAGGTACAAACACCGATCGTAACCAATCGTTTGGAATACTCCCTTTTTTATATATATTATTGTATAGATCTACAAGTAAGTGTAGATTTTCGTCCTCTATTAGCTTTAGAAATTCTACAGGTACGTTATCTGGGCCTACGGCTTTATTGTCTTTGGAGTTGTATATAGCATGTTTAACCTCCTCTAGCGTTATAGCCGGGCTATCCGAGCTGATTTGGTTATTTTCCATTTCTATTTCTGACGTCCTGTCGTCGTCAAAGAGTTCTTTTATGTATCCCTTCCATATTTCTATTTGCTTGGTTATGTCTATAACTATGTTGCCATTATTTTCTTTCATAATACTTCTCTGTCTCTTCTTTGCTACTCCCGTCATCTCCTTAACTTTTTTATGCAAATTGAATGTATCATGTTTCGTCTGAAGCTCTTCTATTTCATTACATCTGTCGGTCATATATTTTTCTTTGCTTTTATAATTTCTTTTTTAATAATCTTATGTATTTCTTCATACTTGTTGTCATCTATGTTTTTATATTTCCTTCTCGTCTCCATTAATTTAAGAATTTCAGGTGTCATCCATTCCTGTTTTGCATATTGTGTTATTTCTGAAGAATTTTGGTTGGCTGCGTCTATTATTGCTGTTTTGATATGTAGCCATTGCTTCTCGATAGTTGTTTCTTTTGAATTCTTTAGTGTTTCTAATTTTATATTAATATCTTTCGTTATATCAGTTTTTACCGTAGCATTTTCTAAAATTCGGGCATTGACTTTTGGATCCAGACGTTTTCTTTTTATTATTTTCAATTTTAGTTTAAAAGTAGCCACCACTGGATTGTGGTCTGATCCCACGTCTGCACCAGGGTATGTTTTGGCGGACAGAAGCGCATTTCTATATCTTTTTTTTATTAAAATGAATCGATTTGGTTTCGTACCACGTGGTCGTTGGTGTGTGCTGGTGAGGTCCAAGTATATAACCGTCTGTTAGGGAGCTTAAACCATGTGTTAGATATTACCATCTGTTTGTTCTGGCAGAATTCAATGAGTTTTTCTCCACGTTCGTTCCTCTGACCTAGTCCATGTGGGACAACATAATCCTGTACACTTCCTTCTCCTATTTTTGCATTAAAATCACCAAGCACGATTGTCACGTCATTTTTAGCGATGGAGTTCATCAGTATATCCAGGTGATTATAAAACTCCTCTATTTCATTGTCTCTTTTGTCTGCGAGATAATCTCTGCCATTTTCATATTCTTATATCGTTCTTGCAGTTTCTTTGTTAATACTTTAATTTCTTTTAAGACATCTTCGAGTTTTGTATTGAAAAATATCGGTCTGAATACTTCTTTAAGAGTCTTAATCCTTTATTTATTACCGTTCCTGTCCTTTTCTATTAATTGTTTCACTGTAAATATATGATTTTAAACTTCTTTTCCTGTTCTAAATCCGCTCTGTGTATCTTCTAGTTGTCATTTTTTCCAGAATTCCTTCATACATTTTTAACATAATACGGAGCAGGGTAATTCTCCTACAGTTCTAACACTTTATGTCGTCTTCTTTTTATATATGGGTAATAGTATTTCCACCACCCAGTTCTTTGGAATTTTTTTCATTTCAGATCTAACTAAATAATTTTTCTAAAATTTCTATCCCTTTTCATCGTGCCGTCGTGTTCTGTCGTCGTGCTTTGTTTTTTGTTATAATATAAAAAAAATAAAATTGGTGAGTCCGTATGATACGCAGGCTGGGTGAGAAGTAACTAGATATTAAGAACTGGGCATAAAGCTCCGTACAACTATAAACGGCCTCCAAAAAGTGCAGGTCTTATTCAATGTCATTTTTAAGTATGGGATTAGCAAAGGCGGAGGTGTACAGAACGAAGTTTCGCAGAAGCTTCTCACCAACATTCCAAACTACCTTCTTCAAAAGACTGTCCATTCTATTTTCATCCGTTTAAGGTCACTAGTTGACGCCACTGGTGGCCGCGTTGAGATTTGAAAATTTGTTTTTATTTTGCTATGTTATGAAGTATATATACAATTTGTTATATATTTGTTAAATATGGACTTTATTGTTTATTTTTAACGTCTAGTTACTTTTTATCCTCCCTATATATCAGTAGAATGAAGAAAAATCTGTTCCTTGTTATGCTCACATTAAAAAAATAGGGAGTGACAATTCCACTTATATTTTTTAGCACAAAACCTGGTAGATGTAAAATTTAATTTTATTTCTATTTGTATAAATAAGAGTAAATCGCCTAAACACGAAAAATCAAAAATTGAATTTTATAAATAGTTTAAAAAGAAAAGACAATAAGCAATTTTTCTTTTTATTATTAACTATAGATAGTGGGTTCAGTTTTTATATCTCTTGTAGTTAGTAAAACATCCTACGAAGGCATCAGAATCTGCCCAATTTATACGATTTATTATGATTAAAACGCAACAAAAAACAACTACAACTATTCTATCTATTCTATCTCTAAGATAGTTAAGAAGGAAACAAAATTATTGTTAGTAATTGCACATGTACTTGAAACCTGATTTCCATTTAATGACTAAGGCGTTACTAACTTTATGTTTTTTATTTTATTTTAATTTTATTTATTCTATTGTTACACTCCAATGTTTTTCTAGCTATTCAATTTGACTTAATCAAAAAAATATATCTTATGGGAGTTTTTATTTGAATTTGGTAAACATAATCTCAACTCCAGTGAAATCAGTTCTCGCACTCGAACATTCTCATATCTTTTCTTTGTGTTTCTACTGAAAGTACCCATAACTGGTATATTGGCTTCGTAATGTAGTTGAGAGTTTTAAACTAAGACTATGCGAAGTATTTTGTTTTGGAGACGCCCTAATTTATTTATTTGATACTTGGAACTGGCTTATATAATAATTGATAATTTAATAATATAAATTTGTATTTAAGTGAATACTTTTTATTTATTATCAGATACCTTACAGCAAGCCTCGCTTAACTTTAGATAGGCTTCTTGTTGATGCAAAACAGCAAGGTACTTGGAGAGCCGTCTGCAGAGTTTATAACAATGTTTGGTGGCACTGCTGGTCTATGAGGGATAAATATCTTACATTTACTAGTATCGATGTTGATACATAATTTATCAAACCAAGAATTTAATAGGTTTGCGTTATCTTCGAATCGTTGCATTGCCCTAAATATGACAAGGACTTGCAACAGTAACACTGTGTGGTCTGTGTGCACAGCTATAGTTTATTTGATTGGTCCAGATGGATCATGAACGAATATATTGAATAGTGTAGGACCTAATATGAAATCTTGTGGAATAGTTTCTTCTACTAAAAAATAAGTTTTACTTGAAAGTAGCTCATTACAAAAAATGAAAATGTATAGAAGATATGTGGTATAGTGGCTTTCATCATCTTATGATTTCATCATTTTTAAGATTTATCAAATGCTTGTGGATCATCGAGAAAGAGTATTACAATTTTTCAGTTAGTTTAAGTTTTTTTTTTAATTTCCAAGATATTTACCACCTATATTTATACAAAACTATTAAGTAAATGTAAGTATTTGTAAACTAATGCCTTACACGCATTAGTTTATAAAAAAACATTTTGTAATGTTTCTCCTACTCCGTTATTTTATTGGTTTAGTAAGCTCGTGGGGCATGTTCTGTGTAGTCTTCTTGTAGGTGGGCCATTGCTACAGAGTTGCTCAATTAGGGCGTTTGCATGTTGTGGTTGTTTGTTTGTTGTGGGTCTTATTTATTTTCAGAATTTCACTTATAACAAAGGGAATCTTCAGGTCATTATTAAGTGTTCGGTTGCTCATGTACAATAGAGCGTTTGTAATTATTCATATTACTTTCGATTAAAATCTTTGGATGATATTGATCTATGACGGTTTTGTACATCTCCAGAGTTGAAGACCGTAGAATATGGGTTTCAGTATGGTTTTGTATAGCAATAATTTGTTGTTCAGTGAGAGCTTTGACTTTCTGCAGAGAAGCCATTGCATTTGTCGAAATTTTATATCAAGTTGTCTTCTTTTGAATTGGATGTAGTTCCTCCAAGAGAGCCTTTGATTAAGATGAAGGCGAAGGTATATTGTTTCCGTTACTACAGGGATTCGCTCATTGGTCATTGTTATAGGCGGGAATACTTTTGCGTCTCATGATGAATGTAACTTGAACTGATTTGGCGGAATTAACTTTCGTTTACTATTTGGTGTCTTGGAGTAGATTGAGATGGCTTTATCGGGAACGGCAATGACTGTCACGTCATCAGCAAAAAAGCGATGTTTGTGTTGTTCGTTTCAGGTACGTCGGCTGTGTAAATAAGAAAAAGTAAAAATACTTTAATAGGGCATAAGTTATAAGATTAGTCCAAATGTTTAACAGAGAAATATCTGTTCGACAGATATGATTTTAGAAAGAGGAAGTAGTTATAGTATAGTAAGTTTTTTTAGTTTAAAGAGTAAACATCTGTGACAAACCGTATCAAAAGCTTGGGAGATGTCAATGAAAACGGCGTTGGAGTATTTTTTATCTTCAATACTTTTGGAGATTGCGGTAACGATTCTGTGGACTTGATGGGTTGTGGAATGGTTTTCTCGAAAGCCGAACATAAATTAATGGTTGGCATGTAATAGTTTTAGTAGGAGACTTTCAAAAACTTTGCTTGTGGTAAGCAGCAGACTAATGGGCTTATAAAATGACGCATCATATGGAGGCTTTTCTGGTTTTGGGATCATTACTATTTTAGCATACTTCCAGATTGTAGGGTAATATGTTATCTTAAGCATGACGTTATATATGGTTGTTAGGAGAACGATAGATTTTTTAAGCAGATGTTTAAGTATTTGTCCAGGGATTAGCAAATATGTCAATATAATTGTCTATTTCTTAGTCAGTGTGGTCTGGCTGAGTTTTAAATACTTTAGTTAGATGTGAAGCAAAGACGTTTGCATTTTCTTTATCAGAACGGACCCACTTGCCGTTTGGTTGGCGGATAGAGGATATAGATATCTAAGACGTTTTTAGTTTTCTTTGTAATATTTCATGTAAGAACCGAATTGAAAGTTGGGAATTATAAGATTTCTATTTCCCTATTTAATGATGGTATATGGTGCCCAACAATAATTCTTTGAAATAATTTAGATGTAGACGAAAAATTTATTAGGCTGTAGTTAGCTAGATTTGTATAGCCTTTTTAGGTTTTGAGAAAATAATCAGTTTGGCATGTTTCCATACTGTTGGAAAGTAATTCATTCTTAAAGAGAAATTGAAAATCATAATTAGAAAAGTGAGGGCTTTGATGTTGGTATAATTGATCCGACAGTTTTTGGAAAATTATTGAACAATTCTGTTTTATAACAGAATTGATGCATATACATGATCAATTATTGGTTCTAACTGTAGCAATATCAGATTGCTGGTTAATATTCTTTAACAATTTATCACATTAAAAAGCCTGTAAGTTATAAATTCAGAATGTAAATATCAATTTTGTAGTTTACCAATACGAACGTAATACGGCATATAATACTGTTTTGATTAAAGAGTCTCTGTTTCTCCGCAAAGTCCTTGAATTAATTTGGAAAAACATATTTATTAGAAGTAGTGATATTAAAGAGATTCACAACAGAAGGTAATACAATTCAAGTTCCGATGCTATGTTATCATTGCTATTAACTCTTCGAATAAATAAATGCTTAATGTGTCAGGCTGGCGATTCCTTTTGTATTGATAATAATTTGGTTCACTGGTGGTGATAGCTAAATAGTGTGGTTTGAAATAAAGTCTGTGATCTATTTCCATAAGAATTGTTAATTCTGCAAACCCAGGGAGTATTTTTATAATTAAAATCTCTAAGTACTAGGTGTTTGAAGGTTACTATTAAAAGGTAATGTTCTCTTTTAATAATCATTTACTCGGTTGCTTTATTTACATACATAGCACATTTGGTGTTATTTGAAGTAATCTTGACTGGATTATCTGGATTATCGATATCCTTGACTTGCTTACACATCCCCAAAGCTCGATACCATAAACCCAAGTAGGTTTAAGTATTAGCTTATAAAGAAGAATTTTGTTTTTCAGTGACATGTTAAACTTCTTCCAATTAATCAATACAAATATTTAATTTTTAGGCTTTTCGACTATCTGTTTTTTTTCAAGTAAGTCTAGTATCCAGGGTAATATCAAAATATTTGGCTGACATATATTTACCTTTTTTAATTTACTTGTGGGCACTGCTCTCTGCTGAGTATAAAGTTTACTTAGACAGATCGTTATTTTCCTTATTATTTGTATTTGATTTAAGTAAATTTTTTGTTGTTTTGATAAAAGTGGAGATACTGTTTAATTTTGAATAATCATCTTCTACGCCAAACCTTATTAAATACTTGAATAAAGCCTGTAATGAAATACAGTATTCTTTGCGTTCTAAAGCTTTGCTTATAAAGTGACATATTTTATGGGTTTGCTGCACTGTTAAATGGTATTCATGGAACCAAAAACTGTTAAAGTGATATCCATTTTTAATGTTTTATTCTTTAAAACAGGAGTCTTTAGAAAAGTTTGGCGATAACAGGAAGTAAGCTTATTGGGCGGTTCGATTCTATTTTATATTGCTCTTTACCTATAGTTTAGGTGCTCTGATAATTTCAACAATCTTTTACCTTCGGTGTAACTTTGTTTATATTTGGAGTTCTTCAAAATTTAGATAGTACCATTTCTATTTGTACTTCCTTTAGGGTGAATGCTTTAATTGCCGGTATATTTAGCAAATCTTTAATAGTTGTTGCACTATTTTATTATCTATGTCATTACTGATTGGTACAAATATCTTATCAAAATGTTGAGCACACAGCATTTACTTATAAGAGGTACTTGCTGATATGGTTTTGTTCTGTGTTTAATTAGCTTCCAAATTGAATTATCAAATCTGTTGCATTCTTCTTTGATTTTTGTTTTTAACTGATTATTTGCTCTATTTGAAGCTGTTTCATTTTGTAGTTCGATGTCAATTAGCTCTTGCCTTTTCATTGTTGTAAGTTTTTTGATCTCGATTGGAATATTATTAAAAGTTTGATTTTGAGATTTCATGTAGGCGTGCCCTGTTAAGCTGCCACTGTGGAAAGGTCAATTATGTTGGTTAATACTTTGTTCACTTCAGTTATGTTTTGTAAACTTATATTTAGATTAGGTTTTCTTCCATTTTAGTTGGTTATTTTTTGCAGTTAGTTTTCTTATTATACAATTTGAACGTAGGTCTTTGTAAATCATGACCGCTAGTTATTACTACTACTAATATGTGGTTAAAGAAAGCTCGTAACAGAGTGCCATATTCATATATGACAAGCAAATGCGATACATGATAAAATAATACAGAAAATCACAAATTTTATTGGACAGTAAGTTGGGGTAATAGTTGAAAGGAAGGAATAATGTCTTCTTGAGTATGGTTTGCTAGTTCTCTGACTTTTTTTCTAATAAAACATGAATCCAGGAAGATATGCTTATTGTTGAAGTTATCTCATACAATCTGTCTATAAAATGTAGTTTACTTACTGACATCATATCTATTATAGTAAAAAAATACTTCTGTTTTGATTTTATGTTTTATAAAACCACTGGCATTCTACTTAGCAATTTTGATAAATTTAGTAAATTTTATTAACAAATAATGGTTGAAAGCATGTTAAATGTTGTGCTGTTTTGTTGGATTGAATGATAAACTTGAATTTATCCAATAATTTATTTAAAATGTCGATGGAGTGGCCATGCTGGCGTTGCCATGCTTTTGTAGGAACATTTGTGTTGTTTGGTTGTTGATGGATAATTAGTCTGTTTATACTGTAGGGCATGAGACTTGTAGAGTTGGCAAAGTGTGCACCTTTACATAAAGCACATCTGGTGAGAGTTTTTAATTTTTTTGGTCATTCTATAGTAACTGCTTTGTCTTGAAGATATTCAATTTTTGTAAACTTCTTTATTATTTTCTGAGAGCTACAAGTTAACTAAAATTAGATTTATAGTTTATTTCATCCCTTTATGTCAATCGTAGTTTGAACTACATGTCAATTCATTCTGTTTTTGTGCTGTGATGTAAATATTTTATCATTATTATGTACACTAGTTTTTCTTTTAGTTGTGTATGTGATAAATTATTTTGCTGCCTCTACCATTTTTGTTGGTTTTATAAAATTTAGTAAGTAGACGATAATATTTTAATTGAAATCGATTTGTAATTGTAATTTATGTTGTGCTGTATAAACTTCTTATTTTACTACTGATTTAATGTCTGTGATTAAAATTTGCTAATTAATAGTTTATAGTAGAAATATACACGATACCTTACGAGTCCGTGTTATTGTGATTGCTGTATCTGCAATTCCGTTTTCAAAATTACCTTACTTTAGGAGATTTTTTTGATTCATAATTCTGCATTATTCAAATGAATAGTTTTTACTTTGAGGGTCAAAGATATAGATATCGGCGTGGAGCAAACTGAGTTGCTCAGTTATACATGTAATTACACTAAATCTTTAATTACTTAAACTTTGTTTTGTAGATCCGAATATTAATATTGTTTTTGATACTAACACTAGTATTCTACAAATGCTAGATACTGATACATTTTTTTTAGATGTCTTTATTTACAAATGATTGCAAGCTCTTTATAGAGGCATATAGTTTTTTATTGTAAATGTTTAGTACATTATTGAACTTGAAACAGTTATTTTTAAGAATGCTTGTAGTATAAAACTGTTCGTATTATACTCCCAACAAGTACTGTGGCTACTGTGCTTGCACCCTTTATTACAACTCTAAAATACGACGTTGTTGAATGTCTATATGATTATGATTTATTTTATAGGGATAATTCTGTTATACATTTGTACAACACCCCTTAATTTGTTTACGATATTTATATATTAAATTTTAGCTCTTAAAAAGTAGCATTTTGTTTCAAACGATATTTTTTGAGTTTCTTTTATTGTTGTTTTATTGTGTATCGATAGATGTTTTTCTGATGTCTTATTTTAGCCAGGTAACAACTTCAACTCTAATCTACTCTTTCAGGGCTTTAATCCCACATTACTATTGTAATGTTTGCTTCTTGGTTTTTTATCTAGTGATTTTCACCTTTTTTATTAAATTTGTTTTAGTTCAACATAAATACTTTTTATTACCACGTTCCTTTGAATGCCAATTCGTTAGTTTTAGTTATTATTTTTATTTTTTTTCTGTATTATGGACCAAAACGTTTATATATATGTATGTGAAAGTCATATTTATTTGAGACATTTATTATATCTTTTGGTACACTACAGTTGCAACACGGGCAGCTTTTGCATACATAAAGTTAGTATATGGTGTGCAATTTTCCACTATGAAATATCGGCCCACTGTTTCTCACAAAATATGTGAATGAAAAAGTTTATGACACAAAGAAAAATTTATTCCAATTGTGAGAGACAAAAGACAAGTCAACAGGCCACCGCCCATTGGACTCAGGGCATCTTTGACATTCTCACAAAAATCTGTGAAAGGAAGATTATAAGTCTGGACCCCTTCCCCCATGCAAGATAGAAAACTGAATTGGGTGGGCCCCAAATTTCCCCAATATAAACCCATGCGATTCTTTTTATGGGCTTATCTAGAGGATAGGGTTTATCGGAATAAACCTCAGTTCATCGACGAACTCCAGAATCGCATCACAGAAGAGGTTTTGGGAATTTCTGTGGACATTAGAAAAGCCGCAATTGAGAGTATCGGGAAAAGAGTTGAAATGACCATTTCTAGTGAAGGCGGTCGTTTTAAAAACGTAATGCACTGAACTCCACTTATTCATTATCATAATAAAAAAAATTTTATTTTGAGCAGTTTTTGTAACAATTTTTTTATCGTTTGCGTCACATGATAAAGTCTCGCTATTTCGCACCGGTTTTGGTCGCTTTTTAATTTTATGTTTAGATTACATCCCTTACAGCATATTATCTACTGCTCTGTTCTTGTTAATTCTGTGCCTACTTTATATTTTGTGTTGCCTTTTTAGTAGGCTTTATGTATTTAGATTGTAACTTTATCCAACTACATGCAAATTTTATAAATATAAACTTAATTTTAAATCGAAAATTTTAATATGCAGGCCAGACTACAATACGCGTAACTGATTTTCCATACACTTGCAAAACTTAGAACACCAAAGTTAATGCCACCTTCCCCCTCCCCGTCTTTGTATATATACATAACTAATTCTAACTATTTATAGACTAAGTAAATGCAAAAAATGCATGTAAATGTTTTGAATAATCGTTAATACAGATATATTTACTGTTTATTGTTTCTGGTATTTTTTTATTAACCGTTTGCACTACACAATCGCTTCTAAGATAAAATGTTTGCGTACGTCTTAGCTCCCATCTTAAAGCATACAATTACAAAATATTATGTTTTCAACCTTTAGTGAATACGTTTGTTAAGACGGCTACATAATTTTCACTTGTAATTCAGTAATTTTAAACGTTATTGTAGCTAAAACAACGTATGATCCATCCAATCCATCTCACAGGATTGGGTACTAAGGCAATTACATCTAATATAGTTTTTTCTGTGTTAATTTTAGGGTTACTTTCTATGCTTATTGTGTATTTCAATTCATTCCTAAACTAAAACTTTTTTAAACATTTTTGTTTATCGACTTTACCTGTGTTCAAAATGATCTCTTTTTTAGAGCCAAACAATTACTCTTTTCTTTATACATTTTTCCAATTGCATTTTTTATTGTTTACATAAAAATAATTTTTTTAATATAAATGGTGTTTTTTAGAATTTCCGTCCATTAACTACGTTATGCATCCCACTGCTCGTGTGTAATTTGTAGTAATTCTACCCAATATAATTGAAAATAAATCTTGTTTTATTTTAAATTGAATGTTATTCAATGACAATTGACTTGCCGTGTTCTTTGCATATGAAAAACTACTCCTAGCATAATATTTTCATTTTATTTTGTAATACGTGGTACGCCTTTGTCTTGATTTACATTATCGGTCTATTTAAACTATCTTAACTTCCGTACTGACAAATAAATTTCTTATATCGTCTTTCGAGGGAGGGTCTTGATTTAACTTTCTTTCGTTAACGCATTTATTTTATTCATCTAATTTGTTTTAGTCGGATATCTTACGACTCAATTCCTATCTAAAAAGCGCTAAATATTTTGTTTAAAATCGTCTGTGCAGAATACTTCTGGAGAAATTTTAATTTTGTTAAATTCTGAAAGAGATGACAGCCAGCGTTTGCCTGTCATATGGAAGCCCCTTCTTTCTCCGCACCGCCAATTACGCAACACCCTTAATCCTACAAACTTTCCCCAACGCAACGCATCTTCCGTCAAACAAACTTTCACTTCCAGCCCTATAAAAGATCAAGCAGGTCACACGAAAGCTCAGTCTTATTCAAAGACTCGTAGCTCTCCTTGTAGTAGGCAGATTGAAACCCCGAGTGAAGAGCTAACCTCTTGAAAATGGCATCAAAGCCGATGCCGAAACGTCGAGAATTTACCCAAAATAGACGCCGTTCATCCCGTGAACTAACTGCTTTTATTTTTTTTATTAATGAAGCTATTATATGTATTTTCGGTTCTTCTTACCTGTTAATGTTATCAAAAGGTTTTCCTAGTTTTATGAAGCAACACTTAACATTTAATACTGGCTTACTTGTGGATATCTAGTGCAGACTAAATCCATATTACAAATGCTCTACATCTACTTACTATCTCTATTTAGAGGAAGTTATTTAAACAAGTATTTAAAGAAAGCACAACGGACGATACGAGTATCTAGCTTTATAATATTTTAAAACTGAAGGATAACATCGCAGATTTGCTGTATTAAAAAATAATAACAATTTTCTAGAGACAATTCATCCATTTAGCAGTGCACTATATATCGTTACTTAAAAATGCTTAATTTTTCTAAGTAAAACGATCAAAAGCCGCGCCTTTATCAAAAAAATTAGAAAATAGAAAAAACTTTATCTTCTCTATCAACCCACACTAGCACAAAATTCAATAACTGTTTAGGTTAAGCTAAAAATCGAATAGCAGAATTTCTGTTAAATTATAAAACCAAAAAAATATTCTAAATTGATCGACAAGTAGGCGGTATATAAAAAGTTTCTAAGAATATTCAATACACAATTGCAAGACAAAAAAGTTGAAGGCTACAGTAAATTATTGTTCAGGAGATTACAGTTTTACAAGGTGTAAAATTATTTTTTAATAATTATAAAGCGTACTGTCAAAAAACTACAAAAGTCCGGTATCCATTTAATGGTGGCTGACAAAACCAATAATTTATCAAAGCCAACCTCTTGACAATTTTAATTGTATACGTTAGCTGCGGAGATTAAAAAATAAAGGCGGTAATAACTGCTTTACCTAAAAAATTGCTGTTCAAAGTACGTCACGCATAATAAGAATTAGACATTAAATGGTATGCTGTATAATAATGGTGTGGTTGGTCAAGTCGAGTTTACACTAGGCTAAAATACAAAACGCTATGCTTTATACGTTCTTTACTATGATCATCTAGTGTCTAGACGTCATTTAAAATAATTACTACATTACGCAAAACCTACGAAGTTTTTCTAAAAAGTTTCATCTCCAGCACATTAAATCAAAAACTAAAATTACACTCATGCGGTTATTCTGATAAGTAACATCAAAACAGCACTGTCTACGGTGGATCTTTTGTTTCCTGCTACATTGTCTCAATTTCTTTGTAGCCTTCTATTCTGTTTAAGTATTCTCTTTATGTTAGAAACTACAGCATATATACATACATAATTTATCAGTTCATATGTATCACTTACAATCCATTATCTTACATATACAGCTTACTTACTTTTTACAATGACTGTAAATATACTTTTTATATGTACAATTACAATTTTTATAAGTACAATTAACGTGTGTGCAAAAATTTAACAGAAAAGTGAATACAAGTCAAACAATATATTTATATTTAGATATCAATATACGCCTATTTCGCATGTTTGCAAAGCGTCAGCATATTCTAATTATGATATGTATGTATGTGGTTATCTTTCCTGTAGATACATAGATATCGCATATCTTTTTATTATAGTGTTTAAGAGGTTTGAAATAAAATGTGTGTTGTCTGAAACGATACTCGAGCGTAAATGTTATAGAGGGATGGAATACTTTCTTACTGGTAATTTTTTTTGTCTTGTTTTTCAATATCGTTATCACATCAAAGGTTAATATTGTACCAGAGCCCCCAATTTTAGCTTAACTATGCCAATCTTATAATGATTAAATGTTGAAGCGTTTTTAAAAATCAATAGTTCCCAAAAAGTCAATATAAATTTTAAAATCGCGATATAATTAGATGTTTTACATAGGGGGTTTAATTATGTTTAAAAATTAGTGTTAAATTGAATTAATACCGTTGTATATATTTATAAATATTCATAAAATGTTTAAAATACTAGTAATATTAACAAGCATTAATTAATTCTTATTTTGTAATTTTATATTGGGAAAATTATAATATACATAGTTATTAAAACCTCCAATTAACTTATGTTCGTAATATAGTAGCAAAATCTAATCGTTACGTACTTTTGTTCACAACTGAAGACCTCGCTGTAAGTAATAATAAACCTGCAAAGCTTGCAACGCATAGCGAAGTGGCGAAGCAGTCTCCCAAATTTGAGAACCCTTTGACCAAATCAGTTTCAAAATCAGTAGCAAACAAGCCTTTTTGGTCACCTGTCGATTGGTGAAAACAAATTTGGGAATTCCCAGCCGTTCTCGAGTTATTGCTCGGACGGACGACGGACAACAGTTAGTAAGTGCCTCTTCGTTCACTTAATAAGTAATAAATATAGCACATTCTTCAAATTCTGTGAATTAGATCATTAAGATTACTTAAGCAACAGCTTAGTCATAATATTTTTCTTTGTCTATTTGATATGTACATAATATAACCCACTGGAGTAATCATTATGGTTCAAATAGTGCAAATTATTAAGTTTAGAGGACATTACCTGCAATATTACACCCACTATCATCCAAATTAATATCTATTTTATGGCTGCTGCAGTTTTTCAGAATGTGTCGTGTCCGTATGAGCTAAAGCTGTCGCTTTAGCTTTAAGTATTACTAACATTAAAATAATCGTTAAATAATATTATACTAGAAGGGTTACAAAACCTAAACATGTTGCGCCAAAATTCGTTCCGCTGCTACTGTTTCCAGAGCAGATTATTGCAGCCACTAGTGACTTGCTTCAGACTACTATCAGTGAACAAATTCGAACTAGCTTAGTTTCCCAATAGAAGTCTCTTGGTTTGTCAAGTCCGAAGAGTTTGTAAAATCCCAAGGTGCTTACATTGAAAACTACGTACACTGTTCTTATATAATTTTTACTAAATATATAGATTTTTGTTAGTACATTTGTAACTTTTGTACTATATGCCTAGATACTTTCGGGGCAGACCTCTTATTTTGCCTCAAATTTTATTCAATAGGCTTTTTTATCTGTGCAAATTTAAGAAAAAGTTATGAAATTGTGTATCAATAGCAACCAATCTTTTCAATCGCACATAATCAAATTAAGTGCTAATAAAACATTTTTTTAAATAAGAAACTTATAATATAAAAGCCAATATATTGGAGGTGTTCCGGGCCTCTAACACCTGTTAACTAGGGCGAATCTTACTTTCTATTGACGGACTTGTTTTCATTGTACTATTATAAATTATGTATAAAATACGCAAAATAACTTAATTTGTGTATAAATAATAATAAGAAAAATATAATCATAATTCCTTGAATTGTAAATAAATTGGTTATTATAGGTGGCTTAGCTCCACAAACAGCATGTTTGACTTAATCACTTTTGAAACAGATACTCTTTTGCATCCAATATTGCCAAAACTATAAACAGTCTCCCAAATACCTTTGACCAATCAGTTTCAAAATCACTAGCAAACAAGCCTTTTTGGTCACCTGTCGATTGGTGAAAACAGAATTTGGAAATTCCCAGCCATTCTCGAGTTTTTGCTCGGACGGACGGACGGACAGACGGACAACATGAAGTTAGTAAGTGACTCCGCTTCGCTTCGCCACTTAATACATAGGTATACCACGTGTTAAAATTAGTTAAGCGAAGGTAAATAATAACCACATACAATTATTTAAAATGTTTTCAATGTAATAGATTATGTTTGTATTTCAAACTAGCCGCGTTCACCCCTCTCTGTAGCGGTCAGATTATTGGAAGAAAAGTCTTTTTTTAAATAAATCGTTTTACTCAGTTGCCTGGTGGTTGTTACTACAAATCTGCTTAACAATGGGTAGCTTGGTTAGCGCAAGCTCGCAACAATGTAGATGGCCGCTCCCATTGCAATTAAATGAACATTTTGATGATCAATTATCTCCTTACACAGATGGACGAGTACCAAGGTCAGCAATCATACCAAAGAAAGCGTGATGTGCAGACATACATCGTTACACTTTGTTTTATATACATCCACTTCAGCCCAAAAGACAAGAAAGACCCAGATACGGGTATAAACAATTTTGTATATAGACAATTTCATTTTTCTTTTATATCTTGAATTAGGGTTTTTAACAATCGTTGAATAAAATAGATTTAGTTATTTAAAAAGAATAAAATATAAAAATAAATATCCCTAAAACAAAAGGAATGGTGTGCAGAGGTGTGAGACACGGGAACATACCGACAAAACTGAATGGGACAAGAATAGAGGAGATTGAAGAGTTTTGTTGTCTATATAGCATCGTAACTAAAGACGAAAGCCACAAAAAGAGAAAGCGTGCGTAGATTATAAGAAGCTAAAATAATGTTGCTCGAAAAAATCAATTACTAAGACCAAGTAAAATCTTTTTGGTCAAGAGAATACAACTTCTATACACCGTATAAAGTGTCTCGCTATACGGGTCTGAAACAGAAAAGAATACATTTGAGTTATGATGCTACATAATAATGTTAAAGAAAGGATGAATTGACAGGACATCAGATAATAAGGTATCAGAAAGAATACAAGAAGAAAGAAGATTAATGGGAGACATAATAAATAGAAAAGACATACGGATAGGACATATATCACGACATACGAGTTTACTACAAAGAGTAATAGACTGAAAGAACACACAAAGCATATATAGACTATACGTTGTACTTCAAATAATAAAGACCTGGATTGGTCCAGTTACTGAAAAATAAAATACTGACCGAAGACAGAGAAATGGGAGAAGTAGTACTGAAACCAGTAAATTTACGAGTTTCAGTGAGTCTTTTGAATGAAATGAAGCTTAATATATAGACAATATATTCTCCGATCAACATAAGTGGTAGAGGAGAAAATATAAATAAATATTTTCTAAAATTATTATCGTGTATGATAGAATCTATATTAGATTCTTTATAAATTGTTTCTTTATTAGATTTTCTAAATAATAGCATATGCTCGTATACTGTATATCGCTGCCATTGCAGCTTAATTTACATAATAATCTCACTTTAATAAATTATCCTACAATATTTGCATTAGAAAACATAAATCAGTAACTCATTAGTTAACAAAAAAGACAGAAGATTAAAAATCTTATCTAGTTCATTAATTTCTGTTCCTTCGCATAACAAATACTAAATATAAGAGCTTGTTACTTCTGCGACTTGGCTTATCTCTAAATACAATTCTTCTGCAGAGTGCGGAATTACTTGATTTCGTTTTTCTAATTAAGTTATGTTTCCGCAGTCTGGCTGGTTGAAGAGAAAAACGTGCTGCTTGATCCACTACGTCAAACGCAGCTAGTTTGAGTTCTGTATATAATTTTGATTTTAATACAAAATAGAAATACTTCGCATAATATAAACTGATATGAAGTGGGTTTTATGAATGCCTTTGGAGACGAATTTGAGCTTCGCTGGAGATTATCAATATATTTTCTGTTTTGATTTAATTTCATTTTAATAATACTTACGATGCTAATTGTCAGATGATAAGTATTATTTTAAAGAAAAAAATTTTGTTAATTTTTATTCCTTATAACAAAAGAATGGTCTTACAGCATAATCGTACATCAAGCTGCATAAAACATTTTTCTAATCGTTGTTGAAAATGTGATAGTTATAATAATTATCTCCACTATAAAACAGAGAGGAGGGGTTAAAATGATTTAATATAATGCAAATAAATTTTAATGTGAGTTAAGTGTAAGAACCAAATATAGCAGTCAAATATTTGCAGTCATACCTTTCTATCTTCTCATCTGAACTTCTCCATTTTGAGACCGTACCTTGGAATATAGATATTAAATATGATTTAAATCAAACAAATAGCTATGAAAGTTTAAAATCATTTTCTCATTTCTTTAATAAATCTTGTCGATAAAGACAATATTAATCAATTACATTTAGATAGATTTATGGCATAGAGATTTGGGGGTGTGTCAGTCCTAACATAGCAATCACACAAAGAAGTCCATCTGAAATCCTCCGAATAATTGTAGATGCTATCCGGTTTGAGTCAACAATGTCACAGTAATCTATTAGAGAAATTTGCCCATAGTGCAGACAATAGAAGACTCGAGCCTTCCTGGGCCATGGATCTCAAGACCATGGGGGTACCACCGCAGGATGCAGTCCTCATCATGCCATATGATTATGATTGTATCTTTTATTTTCTGTGTATATAATCATATAACGTCATAAAATTAGCTTACAGGATGTATTTTCTGAGTGCTGATCAAATTAAATACGAAAACAGTTTACATAAAAAAGCCATTAAAATTTGATTTCAAACAGAAGGTGGTTTTGAAGTTTTAGAGGCAAAACAAATAAATATGCTAATATTTCCGAAAGTTGGGATATGAGGATGTCTGTAATTATCTAAAAAAACGTAGTTGTTGTAACCGATAATTATGACAATTTTATATCCATTTGTTAATGTAAAAGACCGCACCATTATTGAAAAATTTCTATTTTAGTTAATTATGCTGAAAACAGATGCTGCAAATCATATTTTCTTAGATTTAAGTCTTTCAATCCTTGCACGTTTTAAATTTAGCACACGTATAAGTAAAGTTTTCTACTTATCACTTTGGACGATACACTTGTAGAAATTGCCAACTCCAAACTATGTGCTTTCAGCAACCCTTTTAACTTTGTGCATAAAAAATTAAATTCTCTTCACGTTTTCTTTTAATATGCCTTGTCGCTTTCAACCCTTTCAGAAATAATTGTATTTTTATCGTTTTCTTACAAAAAATGCGATAAACCTTCGGTTTGCGTTAAAGAGTTATTTGTGCCATTTTGTACAACTTTTAAATGTGAAAAATAAAAAAAACATTAGTAATTAAAAAAAACAGCGGCGTTAACAAAACTGAAAACGAGATTTGCATTTTTATGGAAGCTGTGCTACCATCGTACAGACATTTGGTTCGGAGTTGGGAATTTTAATCTGGAAAATGAAGACTACAGTGGCCTTTCATAGACTATAAATGTAGGCTTTATCGAGAGGTTAATAAAAAATAAATCCGTGTATTCTTCGTAAATTTGCTGATTTTTTAAACATTGCTCAATCAACAGTACATAAGCTGAAGTTTGGCTATGTCAATGATTCTGTGGATTTCACAACAGCTGACCAAGAGTAACCCTCTTAACTGTGCTTTGATGTGTAATGTTTTTTTAAGAGATAGAGATAGGGTTTAATACCTTTACGAGAATGTTTACCGTAAACAATTAACACAAAATGGTCATTATGAACAAATAGACCAGGTTTCGTTTTCCAACATGATAACGCCAAGCTTTACGTACTTTCAACTGTTAGAAACAAATATTCAACATATTCATAATATTTTATCTCATTTCGCGTAGTTCTTTTTTGTGCCTATTACGTATTTCTGTTACTTAAAGAAATTAAGCTTATATTATAAAAGTTCAGCATTTCAGGTGAACATCGAAAATTCTCAACAGTTAAAAATTAATTTTTAATTAATTCTATTATCATAAAAATGTCAGAACGATTAAAAGCTAGTCTAAGAAAGAATATAATGAAAGAACAACGTTACAAAGGTGACTAAAATAATTTTTAATTAAAAAACACAAAATAAAATTGTAAACTTTTTTACACTTGGATAAACAGTTTGCAAAAGTTACGTTTAACACAAACAC
Source organism: Sinelater perroti (assembly GCA_036346155.1). Lineage (NCBI taxonomy): Eukaryota > Metazoa > Arthropoda > Insecta > Coleoptera > Elateridae > Sinelater > Sinelater perroti. Next base: position 6,325,021 of record JARFIY010000276.1, read on the forward strand.
TGTCTTCAGCAAAGCAATTAAACAATACTTGCTGCCGTACAATTAGAGTAATTTATTTACAGTTAATAGAATCTTGTCAGACGCAACTAATTTCCTGTTAATTAATTCCAGCATTTACAGATTACCACTTATTTTTGTTTTTAAGGCAACTTTAATAGAATTTTTAATCACGGCATGACAAGCAATGTTTAGTAGCAAAGCTTGTTAATTTAAAAACAAAATTATTTATAACAGTCAGCTATTGATATATTAGTCTCAACTATAGCTGAATTATTGGCCCGTTTGTCAATATTTGTAATAATAATATGTGTATTACAGATTATTCATAATAATTAAAGACTCAACTGTTTGGATAATAACATTTAAAAAACCATTCGAAAATTGCATTTGGCCTTTAAGAAATCATATTAATTCCTGTCCTTCTACATCAAAAGACGGTTTCCGAAATGCGAATTAAATTCTGCTAAAGGGAACAACGAAATTCAGCGGCGGACGTAAAAAGCTTAAACATCTCGGATTCCGTTGACGTCGCCGTGATTGCAAAGAGAAGAAGTGAGCGCTCCAAATAATTGCCCCAAACTAGAAGAAACCGTTTTATGCAGTGTCTTTCCTGCACGCCCGATAAAAATAGTTCTAAATCAGCGCTGCAGCGAAAAACTCCGGGAAAATGTATTTACATAAATATTCTAAGTGGTAGCGGTAATGTCTACAGATATATCCTTTTCTCGGATACGCCGCCTCTCTCGGTAGATATACATAAATAATCCCGTTTTATCCGGGCATTTAAACTACGTCTATTTGCTTAAATACAAGGAGCTTATTTTAGGAGCACTTACGCCACTGTGTTTAATCCTTATTCTACTATTTTTAAAGCACCCTTTGTTACTAAATACATTATGTTTTTTTTATATTAATGTAATCAGCAAATTTATTAAAAAATAATAGTATGTAAGTACGACAATATGCACCAATCAATTTAAACGTGACGCTCATATATGTATACTGTGTTACATCTGTATATACAAAATTACATTAAAAAAGTACTGAATATTTAAAATTGTTTCTATTTATTTTGATCTTACTAAAAGATTATCCAAAATACATTCTACAGATTGAAAATTGTCATAAATCAGCAATACTGTCATAAACTTTTTTAATTTGCTAATTATTCGTCACAATGGTTTCCATCTTTATGCTTTTAAAATACTTCTTATCGCTCTGTAGTATATTTTAATTTGACCAAAACTTTTGCTTATCAGATTGAGAACAGAGAGTAATTTGAGAAAGCTAAATCTGTTGAATTTCGTGGATTCGGAAGAATTATAAAGCTTACAATCAGATCAGTCAATTTTTGCTGACCGACATGATTTGAATAAATGAAGTGCGTTCGAGTTCTAAGGTCATTATTTTTTCTCAGCAGTGGGACTAAGTAGAAAAATGCGGTTAATTAAAAAAAAAACACGGAATATATTTCTGTACTTGTAATATAGATGGCAGCACCATACAATGTACACAGGCCGAATCACCGTCATAGCAGTGAGTATTGTTTTATATATTTCAAATGGTGATGTTTAGTGTTTAAGAACAACGTGTAATCATCCGTTTTCTTCTCTTAAGTGATAAAACAGCCATCCAAATTTATCAACTGTGTGGAACGTGCAGTGAAGTCGTTATGGACAATTGTCAAGTCGTTGTGTGACAATCAACCGAAGCAGCCTCAGCCACGAACAAACCGGATAAGAACCATGATTGCGCAAGTGGAGCAAGTTTTTATGGAAGATCGTCGATTAGGTGTGCATGGTATAGTCTCTAAATTTAGTATTTTTGTATAATCTGTGGAGTCCATTTTGCATAATGACCTGAAAATACGGAAAGTTCCTTCAATGTGGAACCCACGAATGCTGACCGACGAACACAAGGCAATATCTCAAGACATGTTGACACGTGATGCCGCTATAAATTTCCGACCATGAAAGATACTCTTTGTGTCCGTTTATTTTGTCAATCTAGCAGCTGGTGTTTTAGCGATCTTCCATTGGGCAAAACACGTCTCTAAAGAAGTGTTCTCAACAGCCATGAAATGATGGTTGCAACGTTGTAAAAAATGTGTATGTCCAGGCCGAATTATGTTGAGAAGTAATAGAAGTTTCAACTTTCTTGAACAATTAGTTCTTCAGAATAAAATTTTGAGACCTTAGTTGTGCGGTATTACAATGGAACAACACTTATTTGGATATTTTACGATAATTTTTAACGGTATCTGCTTTTATCTTCTCCAAAAGTGCCCCTTATTGTTCGCTACTAGTAAGAATTTCCTTTGTCCCTAAGAAAGTGACCCCATAACCTTTTAATCCCTTCTAATTTTCCAATATATATTTTGAGTTATTTATATTAGTTATTATTAACATTAACACAATTGAGTAATCGGACTCTACTTGACCATCCCTTGCGCTATACTGAGATTAAAATGTGTTAGCAATCAAGGGCGCTTATTAGAATATTAATCAACATTAACTCCAATCTTGTAAGCGAATGGCCCATAACGTTTCTTTACTCCGTCAAACTGTTTATTCTTATTGTGATTGCAATATATTTCCTCCCTTCTTTAGATTCATCTTCGTCCTCTTCTTCAGTTTCTTCTATCGCCTCACCAGAAGGTTAGACTAATTGAATCACATCTTGTGGTAGTTCCTTTTTGTTCCCTTTGGAGGTTTTCGCAAAGAGCTTATGACCGGGGCTGATGTCACCAGAACCTACAAAAACATATCTTCATTAATCTTTTCTCTTGAAGACTTCAGGTGTTTATTTCGCGCTTTCTGGGCCTCTCTTGACATCTGACCGATTGGCAGTAATGCACTCTGGATGATATCAGTTTCATGGTTTAATATCTTATGCACCAAAGTCGGCATGCAAAACCATGGATATAAATGCAGGTATAAAGTACCGCATTTTTCATTTTTCTAAATCTATAGATCAAATTCCAATCAATGCTTGTAATTTCGCCGGATTCTTCTTCTTCTTGTTGTCATTGTAGTCTCGCTTCCATCGGTCCAAGTTTATTTAAATTTTTCTTACATTTCCTTTTTTTCTTTTTTAATTTTTTATCTTTCTCTCCACGCGCGTGCTATGATTTGAAGTCTAGGCGGTAAAATACACGAATCAAGCATTTAAAGAATCTTATCCGCGCATGTACTTAAACCGAATCGAGACATGCTTGGATCAGCATTATTTTTTCCAACCCTTATTAAATCATTCATTTTTTGGGAAGTGGTCCCGCAAGTATAACATATAAGACCTGTTTGACTAACTGGTGAACGTATTACATATTTTGCCATCAATCATTGTGAGAGAAAATTTATGGCTTATGGTAAATGATTGTTCTTTGCTTAACTTCTTCTTCGGCGACTTCTTTAATTTCTTTAACAAAATTAAATTTTATCGGCCTACAAAATCGAGTCAAAAATGCATTTTTATTCTACCAAACAACCATAGTTTTTCCCTTGTCGACATATAATAGTTTAAGCAGAATAGCTAATGTTAAAAGTATATTAGAATGACTGAGATTGTCATCGTCAAACTTTTATTTATATAATAGCTCCCCGCTACTTCACCCCCCATTTCTAGACAAGGCACGGCTGGTTGTGATTCAATGTCAAAAATGCGCACTCATGTATGATCAGCACTTGCTGTTATCGTAGTCGGATAGCAGGACTTTTGGCTTCGCATATTCTCTGATATTTACACCCCTTTCTTTCGCACCCAATTTGGTTCACAGATATTAGACTTTAGTCAGGTCCGCGTCGACAAAATATGTCAATGCTTCATCACTGTAAGCCTGGATAGTTGGTGAAGCTGACTTTCATACCATTCGAATTTCGAATGCTCTCGTCAGACTTTTTTCCATCTCTGATACCAATTTCGACGCATCTAACCGATTTTCTTTCCTTAATTTTATCTAAGCAGCGAATATCAGTCCTTGGGTCTTAGTGCGCTGCCCCAACTCTTCACTTTTTTTGCTTTGTTATTAAGCAAATTTCGCAAAAGTCACAAAGGTATACCACCGCCGCCCGTTGTTGAAGCCTTTGTTAACATGCTACTTTGCGCAAAAGTCATAAAAGATCTTCGAACCCTCCTGCCAGAAGAAACGTAAACAATTTGTCGAGCCATATCTCATTCATCATCATCATCATTAGCCATCTTCGGTCCATTTCTGAACATAGGCCTCTTTCATGTTTCTCCAGTGTTCACGATTTTGAGCCTCTCTGATCCATGCTAACCCGGCCGTTTTCTTAAGGTCGTCGGTCCAGCGCATTGGGGGTCGTCCTCTGTTTCTTCTTCCTAGGTATGGTCTCCATTTTAATAAAGTGTTAGACCATCTTCCATCTTGGTATTTAGCAACATGTCCTGCGTAACCCACTTCAGTTCTGTCACTGCCTCCACAACATCTTTAACTTTCGTGATGCTTCGAATCCATGTATTCCTTCTACGATCTTTTAGGGATATTCCTAACATCTGACGCTCCATTGCTCTTTGCGTTACTTTCAATTGGCTCATTGACTGTTTGGTGAGGGTCCATGTTTGTGCTCCGTAGATCAACACCGGTAATATGCACTGATCAAATAGTCTGCTACGTAAACGCATAGGTATATTTTTATTTTTTAGTGTTTTACTTAGTTTTCCGAACGCGCTCCATGCTAGTCTTTTCCTGCGGTTTATTTCTATTTTTTGATTAAGCCTTCCTAACGTTATCATATTTCCAAGATATATATAGCTTTCTACATTTTCGATTTCTATGTTTCTTACATTTATTCTTGGATTTTCTGGGCACATTACTTTTGTTTTTTGTAAATTCATATTTAAACCAACTTTAGATGCTTGCTGTTTTAAATCAGTTAACATATTCTGTAGCTCCTCAGAGTTTTCTGTGATAAGTACTACGTCGTCTGCATATATCAGATGGTTTAGACGTTTTCCATTTATTAGTATGCCTCTGTTGTCCCAGTTAAGTTGTCTGAATATATCTTCGATAACTAACGTAAATAATTTGGGAGATAACGTATCTCCTTGTCTTATGCCGCATTTAATTGGGATAGGTTTAGTATGTTCATGAAGTTGTATTGTCGACGTTGCATGTTCATATATATATATATATATATTGTTCATATATATAATGCATATCTCATTATTATTTAAAAATTGTTTGTGTATTCTCCTTGCTTTTCCATTCTCCGAAAAATTCTGAAGTAAATCTCTTTATATCGTCGTGCTGTAGCCTGTCCTCCTTCGGTATAGATGTTTCTTCGATGTTTAAACGGTTTAAAATGTGCTGGATTAAAACATCGGTTTTACAGACCGAGTTCTAGGGATGTTAAGCAATATCTCTGCTAAATTGCGACGATTGTCTGTATACTGAAGTATTTATGAAACAATACAAAATAGAATATATAGACTAGGTAACTACGAAATAATAAAACCCAAAGAAAATAAAACAATGACCACTTTAGATGGAAATATTAAATTATATACCCGGTGGATACGCAACATTTCTTTTGGTGTCTTTAATAAGCAGTTAATAAACTACTATAATAAACTTTATTTAAAATCGGACCTCATAGGTCTAAATTTGTAACTTTAAGCAAACATTGAAACCTATGGTTTTTGATACGTATATTGGGCGTATGCATTTATACACTATAAGACATATATCAGATCTCCACTGGTTTTTCATGCAATTCTAATCTTAAAGAACACAATTTCTTTCTTATAACTGGAAAAAAAAACACAATTCAATCCTATCCCCTATCAGCATTCTCCCTTTAATATGAAAAGAATTCGGGAAGATGAACTAGAAGTCGATTGGATCCCAAATCATCAATTTGGTTTTCGTCATCAACATTCTACGGTACAACAGTGACACCGCATAATAAATACAATACAAACAGCGATCGAAGACAAAAAATACTGTATAGCGATATTTTTGGACATCAGCCAGGCCTTCGATAAGGTCTGGAACAGAGGATTGTTAAACAAGGTTAAAAAGCAGTTTCCCCATCAATATTTCTTGCTGTTCCAATCCTACCTAGAAAATCGTTTCTTTCAAACAAGAATTGGGCAAGAGACTTCCAACATAACACCAATCCAAGCAGAGGTGCCGCAAGAAAGCGTTCTGGGTCCGCTCCTGTACTTATTATACACATATGACATACCCACTACGAACCATAGCGACATGGAACTTTTGCTGACGACACGGTAATTATTGCTTGTAACAAAGATCCAATAATAGCATCTATAAAACCCAAGAATATATAGATTTAATAGATAAATAACTTACGAAATGGAGAATTAAAGTTAATGAGGACAAGTCGGTCCATGTTACGTTCACATCAAGATGCTCGACATGTCCGCCAATTAACATCCGAAACAAAGCGGTCCCTCGAGCAGACGTGGTAAAATACTTGGGATTACATCTCGACAGACGATTGACGTAGAAAGCACATGTCACTAACAAAACAAAGCAGATGAACCTAAAAATCAAAAACCTGAACTGGCTCATTGGACGGAGGTCTCAGCTCACTTTAACCAACAAATTGCTACTTTATAAGGCATCTATCATTCGTCGCATCTGGTTATATGGATCAGAACTTTGGGGCTGCGCCAGCACATCCACAGTAAATGTAATCCAGCGCTGTAAATCCAAGATCCTGATTTACATCGCAAATGCATCATGGTTTGTATCAAACCAAACGCTTCATATGGACCTAGGCATTCCGTTTGTGAAAGATGCTGTAAAACAAAAGAAAAAATGGCCCAATGATTTACTACAATAATATAGGAGTGGCTCCACTGGATGTCATCGCCTTCACGCCTAAGAATTAAATGATTATAAAATTAGCTCATAGAATGTATTCTAATATTCTGATTGCTAATAAATAATTTAAAAAAATAACTAGTAAATAAACACAATGTTGTGACAACAAATAATTTTAACAAAGTAAAAAAGAAAGACCAACGCACTAATTTCTTTCTACTTTAAAAAACTCGTAACTAATGAAGGAGGGTGAGATATATATTTCATTGAACGGCATTCTTTGTTCATTAAATATACTTCTGCAACTTTTTTCGACGTCAATTTCAGTATTTTGAAATAGGTTTCATTCGTGTTTTTTACAATCCGTCCCGTAGTGGACTGCAAGTACACACGACACCAGTATATGCATACATGGCTTGTACCGTTAATAATTTTGAAAATTTTAAAACAAAGTCGCTAAGGTAAGCATATCATTGATAATTTGTTTTATATTAATAATAGAAATTCTACATACAAGCGGATTTTAATGTTTCTTTTATCATGTAGTTCATTTAAATGCATTTTATTGAGGCTGTTTTTAGTTACATTAAAGGTTTTAAAATGCATAAAACAGAAGTTTGAACGTTTATTAAAAATGCTTAACATTTGAGATATAGATGAATATGCCTAAGCTAGAATATTTAAAAAAAGTTGAAGAAATGCTACTGCATTTTATTTAGATGCTTTATTATGTCAAGTTTAAACCTTTATGTGTTTATTTTAAAAATAAAGAAAATTATAGAACGTGCTATTTTACAAGTCAAAAAAATATAAATATCCAAAAGTTTTAAGTATATAAATGTGAACATTTACTGTAGAAGCGAAAAAATAAGCAATAAAATAAATCAAAATTCTGAAAAAGGTTCTTTATTGTACAAGTCATAAACTGTAAAAATTAATTTTTCCAAAGTAATATAAAAGAAAATAGAGGCTGCACAGCTATTTGCCGACGATGCCTTTTTTGAAGGGTGTACGGCCTAACCAACTGCGCCTGCAATTTTTAATTTACGTTGAGTAAAAATTTTTTATTCGATTATACATGTGAATAGCTATAGAAGCACGTAGGATTTTTTGATACATCAATTTTTGCCGAAATATTTAAAATATTTAAGAAAAGTCATCAGAAAATTATTTATAAAAAAAAACTATGCAATATATCGAAAAAATCTTACTTACTTCCAAGCAGAATGTAATTGTGAATATACAGTTACAATTTCAAGTCAATCGGTCAAGATTTGTTCGAGTTATGAGTCCGGCCTACTCGAAAAATGTAGTTTCGAGAAAAACGCGTTTAAAGTTTTCGGTACTGAAAAATCATTAATAAATTTTCGATTTCTTACCGGAAGTACTTTTTGACCCTTTTTGCGCTGTAAACTACCTTTTCACTCGTTTCGCAAATGAAAATAAATACTGACAAATGATAAAAAATATTATTATAAACAAACTACAAAATAAAATAGGAAAAAAACACGTGGCGTGCGCTCGCAGAGAACTGAGACGAGTTGCGCCAAAATTCAAAATAGAAGTACTTAAACATTTTTCCCGCCTTAATCCTTTGAGTATGTCATTTTTTAGATATTAAGACATATTTGGAATAACAAAAAATAATCGATTTTTTGAAATTTCTGTAGTGGCCTAACCCCTTCAGCTCTAATAGAAATCGTGTCCCAAATTTTGGAAATACCGTCCAATGCATTATTAGTCCTCTTTTCGCAACTCTTTAGATTGACTAAAATTACACACGCAATTGAAAGAATTGTATTTAGTAAATATAAAAATTTTAAATGCTTCATAGATTAATTTGGCAGACCAATGCAATGTATACACAATTTGATCTATACACTTTATTATAATCAGAATTCTGCATTTTAATTTACCTACAGATACTGTTGACAACTCATCACTCAAAATTCTAAACTAGTTTCATATGATAAAATTAAACACGTACAGTCATAACCACAATTGAGTTAAGGTCATCAAGTACAAGTACCAGATAAACAGCTGTAGTAGTAAAAATTGATACAAAATTTTCTCTAACGTTATCTATACTAAGGTTAGTATCAAAATTAATAATATTTTTTCAAATCTTGCACTCGCCAAAATTGTAACATTTTCTTACCTTTTCTTAATTTATATTAGTTAAAACAATGGTAATATTACTTATTTTGGCATGGTTTTATGTAAGTATATATTGTGAAAATATTTGTTCTATAGAATCAATACTGTGCCGTATTCTAAAATAAATGTATTATATCATATTGTTAATGTTCTAAAAAAATCGGGCTACCGGCTGACTTAACTTGTTCGTCAACGAGCAGTAAGTCAAGATCTTGAGGTTTCAAAAAAGACCATGAGAAATCTTCCATGATGTTTAAAATACTATCTGACAATATAATAGCGAATTATTTCAAAATATTACATCTGCACAAAACCGCTATTTAGAATTAAGTGCCGAAAAAAGATCGAGTAGTACAGCAAAGAATCTTGGTGGCATACAAATTCTTAGTTAAACCTTTGCAAGGTCACTAAAGATATATGGCAAAAGTGCAAGATGCAATTCATTAACTCTAAAGCACTGAAAAACTCACCTGGCATAATTTGGAGATAATTATGTTTCATCGATAACCACAGATCCTACGGTATCGTCCACCAATGAATTTATATTTTCTTTATATAGTAACTCGTCAAAAGTTGATAAATCCAAAAGTATCTATGAACCAGATCATTTCAAATATGTTGATGTGTGGTCGGTTTTTTGTACAGCTTTCCATGTCAGTAACTGAATATACTAACAAATAATTATTCAACAACATATTCACCATTGTAATGGGAGGGCGGGAAATTGAATCTACTTTCCTCAACCCACGGCCAAATTGTGCAAGCATTGAATTATTCTTAAAACTGTTTTTATAAAACTAACTTTAATTTGGGCCAACAAAATTTGACATGGTAAAACAAATATCAAAATTGCACCATGTCCGAAAGCATCTGTCACATTATAATTCATCAAGAATCACAATATGGTTCTGGTCAATAAAGAAATAAAGTTCCATAAGTTGGCAAAAGCTATGGACATTTGGGCTGTGTAAGTTCATTTTATGTTTCATACTAAGTTATTTTCTTCTACTTTCATATATAGGCTACTATCCTGTTTCTAATCACACAGTCATGTGACACTATGAACCTTATTAGGCGTACCCAAAGCAGGCGACTAGTTTAACTTGTTAATTTAAAAGTGCTTCACAACCATACAAAGATATTTGTGTGACAGCTGGAGATAATATAATGTTATTGACAAACCCAGAAACACCGTGGGCCGTTATAGCAGATCGAAGCCTTACCTCGTGCTCTTTATAAAAAATAATATACATGTAAAAAACGGATCAAGATATTTGCCGCAACCACTCACTCTAAACCAAAATCCAATTCATATGGAAATATAAACCCATTTTAAGTATTTAAAAAGAATTGTACGGATTTTTGTGGTGTCTGTACCTATCGATAAACATCAGACTTATTTCTATATACCAGCAACTTAACAGAAGTTTAATTAGTATATTACAAAAGGTATTACCGAAAAGGTTAAGGAGTGAAACAAATCGCCTCAATTACGTACTTTAAAAAAGTGTTAATGATAAATAATACATAATACTTTTGTAGAAATTGAAACCAATATTATTCAAGTGTAACAACACATCGTTCAAAAAAATTAATTTATTTCTTCTAATTATAATCTATTTTCAAAAAACTGGAACAAAAAATTTCTCACAGTACAAAGGTGGGTATTTTAAGGAGCTGAAAGCAATCTCAAGCCTGAAAATATACGGGCATGGCTGTTGAACTTTTAGAGGAGAAAATATATAAAAAAGGTATTTTCTAAATTTTATATTACCTTTAATTGTAAACCGCATTATTTGAGAAACCACATTTATATGCATTTTTGTTGGAACAGATTATACTCATTGATTAACATTTTATGCAGTATGAGATTTAGCTTTTGTGTCAGCAATTGTGCCACTCTATACAAGTTAGCGTTACTACTAACAATCGTAATTTAACAGAAGTCCTTTTAGATAAAAATTGTTTTTGAAATAAAACAAATTTATAAATCATACAGCAAAATCATGCCTTTTAATATTTATTTATTTAAAATCCACTTACTTTTAGCTTGCAGAACAGATTTAAATTCTAAGTTTACTTTCTTTAGTGCTAATTGTTTCCTCGTTAAATAAGTCAGTAACGAATAATAATGTGTTGGAAACACATCCCGACTCGGTCGCAGAAGAAAGAACAATAAATTAGTATCTGCCCTAAAAGCTGGAGTTCCAACATCGAAAATTACTCATCTTGACAAGTCAGCTAACAGTTGTTATTTCAGTAGAGCCAACAGGGTTTTCATCATTTGTACGGGGGTTTATTAGAGCCATAGCGGTCACATATGTAACAACTGGAAATACCTAGCCGTCCCGGTAGTTAAGCAATTTTAACTCCTCGGCGCGACAACCTGCAAAACAATAAATCACGGGCGCTGCAATATAGCAAGTGTGCACAACGTGCAGCTAGGACGTGGCAGCTTATTTCAGCAGCGTTTTCGCCGACAACAAAAGTCACTTTAAAGAGCAGAAGAAAGGAACACCAACGCGGGCCATATAAAATTTTATTGCGCTAGGTGCAAAAGACAGGAAATGAGAACCTCACAAGGCGCATAACGCATCGTCCTTACCTACTTGCCCCAGGATGGCCGGGTGAGACCGAGAGGGGTAAAAAATAAAACTGCAAATAAAAATAACCGAGCTGGAAGGGAATACGACAGCGCGACAACATAAAAACACTGCAAATGTGAGCCATAAAAATTGAAATTATGGATCGAAGAAATCATTATCGAAGCTGTAGCGCAAAATATGTTTCATTTTTACCCCAGGCGATGCTTCGCGGTATAAAAAGGGATAGGGAGGTAGTATAATAATAATGGAGTAAATTTCGCCTGCAGGATACGATCTTCAGAGTAATATCTATACCATCGCGCAAAAGGACTTCTTTACGATGAGATTGCCGGAATAATTCACTTTTTAGTGAAAACGACTCCGACTTTACGTTGCAACAACCCTTTACTGTTCGACACAAGCTGATACCATGCATTTTACGGTCGGCGGCAAGATGAAACTGCAATGCATTTTGATGAGGTCTGTAAGATGCAAAATTAAGCGCACGCTATCGTCTTACATTTTACATGTTTTGTAAACCGCATACGTGTCATCACAGATGTGAAGTGCAATATGCATAATTGAATCGCTTATCTGCAACGTAGATGTTCCTCTAAACAAAGTTGCGCAAAAATTACCTATAACGGTTAAACAAGTAGTTTGCTGCATGTTACGGCACTCATATTTTAGCATCATGTCCTCATTACACAGTGTAGAAGAAATGATGCTAAAGAAAATTTTAGTATTAAATTATTATTTAAATTAATATAACTAAAACTATCAGATCGAACGACCTAAAGGGTTAAATTAGTTTTTTTTTTTTGCATTTTTCAGTTCAAATTTAGATTCTATAAACTATAATGGTTATTTCAAAGTACATTTTAAAATAAGTGCAGCAATAACGAACGAACTTGTTAGAGTTGTAATTTACTATAAGAATAAGATAATTTTAACTTCAATGACTGTTCACATAATAATGAAAATAAAGGAAAAAAGCTGTAATTGAGCGAGGATTTTTTAAAGACTACTTTCACTAGTTACGAAAATATATGCAGATGTTACATCAAACATAATTTAATAGACATTCGAGTTATCTACAAAATTATGTAGTAAGTGCAATCAACAAGATTTTACTTGATTAGGTTGGAAGAAATGATTATGTTAATTTAATAATCTATAAAAATAAATTGAGTAGAATAGTATAAGAAAACTCTTCTCAAACACGATAGGGGTACATCTAAAGCAGATATCAACATCAATATATGTGACAAAAATTTAATACATGTATTTGAAGGTAAATCAAAGCAGCGATTAATAAAATAAATGCTTCAAACGGGTTCTAAGAGCAGGATCTAGAAAAACTGTCGCACTTGAATATAAAGTAAGATTAAATAAATGGCTGTTCAAAAGTAGGGTAATTAAAGCAAATATCAACACTTGACGACATTTAACATTGTTGAAGATGACGTTTACTGAACACAAAGATCTCAGCAGGTTCAATATTTATTTTACTTGATTAGCCACTTGAAGCTTGTTATTCGTCGTATTAAATTGTTTTTAGTTATCAATAAAATGTTTCAATCTATAAATTATGCAACTCAACAAGTTATGGAGCATTAGGTTTTAATTGTTAATTAAATTAATTATTCTAGCGACAGTTAGTGGCAGTTTTGAGCATTTGGTAAGTTTCGCTAAGTTAAAATTGTGGTTTAAGGTGCGTATGGCTCCTATTTGTTTATGATGTCACATTGGCTAGTGAATTGTATTAGAGCTAAAGTCTAATCATAACAAAAATAGACAAGATTGCAATATCTAAGTTTAAGGGTGCAAATTTTTTTGCACGGAAATTTCTATAAAAGCATTATGATTTGCTGGAAGTGCTGAGAAAAACAGCAAAGTGACAATAGCGCCCCGGATAAGTAACAAGCCTGGAACAAAAAGAGCAACAGCCCGTACTAGCTCGAAACAGGTATCGTGCATCAAGTGATTAACATGAAGACAGCGGCCGAGATAGGAGATAAACTGATCACTGTCTACGAACAGAATAACAAGACGTCGATTTTTCTGCTTCGGCAGTAGAAAATCTCGAGAAATCTTTTATCAACTACCCAACAAAGACCAAGTAATTTATAAGGCGCTTTGTACGTTCCCGTCGGCCCTCTATACAAACGACAGAACAAGTCTTTATTGCATGAACAACTAGAAGAAAATTATGGAAAAGCTGCTACCAAATCTGTTAAAATAAGAAATGCTGAACAAAACGGAAGTTGGCCATCCACGAGAAGAACCACTACGACAACGTTGCCTTACTAACACAAAAAGTCTAACGCAGTAATAAAACAAAAAAGGCTGCAAAGAAGATGGCCAAAGCGGCCAATACAGTAAAAATTTTAAAAAATAGCCGTATATGCCATTTTTGTAGGCTTAGCTTCAAGGAGACCGATTGCTGTAAGTTCATACAGCGCACCAAATAATAGGGCGGCCAGGCCGATATAGCAATAAACGTGGTGCAGGCTAACCGGTGTTTTATTTATGGCTAATTCAATTTTAGAGTAAGTAAGCGTTAAAAATGAACTCGATCGCATCCCACAACGAGTGTTTAATAATTTTGAAAAATTATGTCCTACGAACATAGGTCAGTGCTATAATTGACAAAGAAGTAACACAAATTTCAAAGATTGTTGATGTACTTTAATGACGAAAAGCAGTGTGTTAGTTAGAACAGGCCACAAGAATAGGAATGGTTTTTTTAACTACATTTTTGTGTGGCCTGAAGCGCTCTCGGCCATCAGCGATGAATTTAATTAGTTGATCAGCACTAAGCGAAGATGGCCGAAGCTAAAGAAGTCTTGTGAATATGCGCGTAAAAATGGCAAATAGTGTCTTGAGTCTGGTAAAGACTTTTGTGAAGATTCCTCAGAGCACGACAAATTAGTTCGCTTTGATACTATACCGACTGACAAAGTGCTTTGGTGGTGCGACCTGTGTGGTAGTGTTTACCGGCGACTATAGCGGTATGCTGCTTTTCGGTCCAGATGCAGAAGGCCGAAATGGGTGACAGGACAGTGGATATTTTAGCCGTGCTTAAAACATGCAAATAATGGTTCGGTGCAAACATAAAGGCACATCCGCAGCAAAATTTAATTCACCAATGGTCAGGTCAAATGATCCAATAGCAATAAATAAATTTTTTTAATAATAATCATAATATCCTAATTGCTGCATGATTTGTAGGCTGAAGTTATTTAAACTGCTACATTGGAAACGGTATGCTATGTAAAGGACTTGGTGGTCACGCACCATACGAAGTTTGGACTGGCCAAAAGTTTATTGTTCGTTCCGGTTGTGTTGCTAGACTACGACTACCCATCAAAGACGTACTGACTATAACAATCTACCGAAATATCATAATCGTCCAACGAACAACGAATATGCAATCATTGAAGAAAGATTTACCGTCGAAGAGCCTGAGTGAGTAGCCAACGTACCTTATCCTTAGACCGTCGGCTTGCTTGTGTATTTGGTCGTTGGTACGAAACCGGACTTGGCTTATTCGGTTATCCAATCGTCTTCTAATGTTTAAAAGAAAGTTTGGTCATCAGTGTCACCTACAGCAGCATTGGTCAATCAATTGACCACTTACTTGAATGCCGACTTGGCGAAAAGTGAAGACCGGCGATAAATTAATGAAATGGCCTTAATGATTAAGGAGAGTGAGATGACTTGGACGTCAGCAGACGATAATCGCAGTCTCGTCGTTTTATGTGACATACATGGCTGCGTATATTTCTACTAAAAAGTCATTTCAATTTCACCATTATACATCAATAAAGGGGCGATTAAAAAATTAACCACCAATCTTGAGTATCACCAGTACATGAAGTATATCGATATTAAGAATCATTTTACGAAGGTTAGGCTCATGAGCGGCGACAGTGACAACAAGCACATCGAAATGAGGAACAGTTGGCAATATTTCACAAAGCCACTGAAGATAAAATTCATGATCAAGAAATATTTACTGGATTTAAAGTAAATTTTGATTTTGTTTTGCTTGTGTTTGGTTTTATGTAATTTAAAAAACAATATCTAGTATAGGCTCCTGAAATTTATTAATTAATTTTGTGGTTGTATCAGAGCAAGTGGTAGTGTTGAAAATGTGTTAGTAATTGCTTTGGATAACTTGGCGACAGTGCCCTACAGTGCGCGCAAAATGACATAGCGTATATCAAATAAACAAATTCTTATAGGAGTCTGTTTTAAAATTACTTTTTTTTTTATTTTTCTTCTTTAGTTGTAGTAAAAATGTTTGAATGCTTTTTTTAAGGCATCAACTAAGCTAACTGGTATGTATGAAGCTTTTTTCTTAGAAGTTTTGTTAAGTTTCAATATCATAATGATATCTATGCATTTCTGTAGAATGACTTAATAAGTCTAGCTTAACTTACTTAACTAACTAGCCAAAGACGGGCGCTTTTAACTATATATAATTTATTTATTGCTAATATATTTTTACTTAAAAATAGATATTTTATAAATTCATGTTTTTATCATAATTTTGATTTAATCTAGTTTAATTGTTATGTGTACTCCTAATTGGTGAAATGGCAGCATTAGTCATTCTCCAGGAGGAACGTTTGTCTTTACTTAATTTAGCACGATACTGATATCCCCCATATAATAGTCCTATGTAAATTTGATTAGTTCATAAAAGAAGTATATACTGTTTTCATTTTAGAAGAAAAATATATTTATTAAAACAGGAATGGGTTGAAAGTATTACATCCTAATATTACATAATGTTCTTTCTTCAGCATCAACATGTACTCTATGCAAAGAAAATGTTATTTTCATTTTTTGCCTGAGCAAATTTTGTACATTTGTTGTACTAGCATTTGTAAATACACCTCAACTTTTTTCAGTGGACGGATTTTTATTTAGAAAATATAACTCCAATTATTCAATTATGTTTATGGCAACTTTGAACTTAGTTGTTTCATCTCTATTATCATCTATTGAATTAATTTGGCTAATTATTGGTGGCAACTTCACCAAAGTTGCTTCACCGGTATCTACTTCTACCAATAATCATTTATGTAGCTGCAATATTTATATGATAAAAACCCTCTCTTTTGATAGACTTTGCAAGTTCTACTACTGGACCCATTCTGTTTCCTGTTAGCCTGATTAAACTAACTTTGGCTATAAATTCTTCCAGAAAACATTTGGTATTAACTACCTTATTTTTTTAATGGAAGCAGTTATGAGATTAGAACAGTCTGAAATTGCGAAATTCTTTGATGCCAGCATGGCTTCAATAATCCACTGTCAACTTTGTTTAGAATAAATTTTAATGACTTGTGGATAATATTAGTTTTAAATATCCACCGCTTTAATTAATTAAGTTATATACGTCATTAGAAATATTATTTTGACAGTCGGGGACCTAAATATTTAGAATAACTTGATTTCTTCTATACCTATTATTTCTGTCTTTGAGTGGTTTTTACACACTTGCTACAAAACAGATTATAAACTATTATTTAAATAGAACCGGAGAGATACTTTTCCTATACATGGAAACAAGCCATAATGATAATGATTCCTAAATCTAGCAAACAACTTGATGCTCCAGCCAACTAACGCCCAATTAGTCTACTATCCTCTGTATCCAAACTTCTTGAACAAGCAATATTAACTGACTTCAATAACTTTTTTGCAGTAAACAATATACTTCTACACTTTCAGTTTGCATTTAGAACCTCATATTTAACCACACATCTAGTAATACGACTTACTGAAAAATCTAAGAAAGATTCGAAAATAAACCGCACACTCTCACTCTATGACGCCACACAGGTATTCAACCAAGTGTGGATCAAAGGTCTCGGTATCTGGTAAACATACTTACATTCTTTCTACACAACAGAATATTTCAGGTACGAGCAAAATCTTTACCTCTTCAATTTGCTAAATATAAACAGCCGTACCTCAAGGCTCCATATCTATCATCCCTATATCACCCGAAGCAGACTTTACAATGTATATCGTCTGCATACATTGCAAGGTCTACTTCGGCTGATGTAGGGATGTCGTGTATACATATGTTAAATAAGTTGGAGCCCAATATGGAGTAATCCTTACCCAATTACATAATAATACAGCTGCCAAAAACTGCAAGATAGTGTTAATCAATGATGTATAAAACTCGATGCTAACAAATGCGAAACTAAAATATTCACGCTCCATAGACCAGTGGACCAATCTGATATAGTTATAAATGATAGGGCGATATCATGGAACCCAAAGGACAGTGCTGTAAGATATCTTTAACTCTTTTTAGATAGAAGATAAACCTGGTGATTACACATAAATAAAAAATTATCTTAATAGTAGACAAGGTTAGGCAAGCTTTACCTGATCATCAATAGAAAATCTTCACTAAAACTTAAATGCAAGACACGTATCGACACGACTATTATACGGCCTATCTTCACTTATGGATGTAGTGTCTATGATGCACGCTCCATAACTAATCGGTTGCAAGTCTTTCAAAATGAAGTGGTACGCAATATCGCCAACGCCTAATGGCACATAAGAAATGCCCAATTACATAAGGAATTGGACATTCCTGTTATTGATTAATACTTAAAAACATTGTCAAGATCATTTTAAACTCTCATTAATCAGTGCCATGTACTACAATCTTACTAAACGATGGCTTTACACTCGACATAAACCTATCCTGCATATTTGACCGTCATTTCTCTATGTATAGCGAGCAATATATCCAAATTAAAGTTGGTTTCCAATTGGTTAACTTTTCTTACGTTGCTTAATATCTCTATGTTCGGAGGGTGGTCAAAGAATATTTAATAACTAGTTGACAAAAATACTGCTTATTATTGAAACACAGTAGATGTAAATTGTTGCCCATTGTAAGATATTCTGTAGATACAAATCTCTAGTTATCGTTTTGTGTAGATACGTATTCCTATTTTAATATTCTATTTACCTTTGAAAATAAAATTAAATCTTATTAATTAAAACAACAGGCACAATGATAGCAATTTAATGTTGTGGTAAACTGTACACAACTTAGATTACAAATAAACAAATTGTAACGGCAACTTGAGTATCGGATACTTGCATTTGCTCAGTTTAAAACTTAGGCAGTTCTTAGTATGCGTATGATTTTTTCTAATAAAAAAAGTATTTATCCCGGTCTAAAGAAATACGGCATTTTTAAGATAATTTAATTATACTTAGAATATATGAGGAATGTATGTAAATTTATGTAATTCCGATCATTCTCTCTCTTAGTGTTAATTTCCTGCAATGCAGCATGCATATCTACATATTATTGTAGGATTTTGAAGAATTGTTTAAATACAATTGTATTGTAAAATTGGATATTTTATCTGTAGCTTAAAATAATTTATGCGTCGAGCAATCCTGATCGTGAGAAGGATGTCACTTGACACACATTTAAGCGTGTCCAACAAAAAATTGTAAGACACCCATTTCCTTGTTGTTGAGGTTGGATTACAAATCAATAAAAAGCAGGAACAACATTGCTTTAGTTTCGTAATACTTCTGACTGCGTGAACTTCTTCTGGAGCTGTTTTTACGTCTTCGGTTAATACGTTGTAAGTCCTTACAACGACTCTATATATACCCTTTCTTTAAAACAGCAGGTATGATGGATTATCTTTTCCTCGCATAAGTGTTTTATCAGTTTTCTTTGTGTATCTAGGCTAATTGTAACTATTTTACTTGCCGCAACCTTGCTACACTTATTTGTTTCTTTAAAACTAGATTTTAAAGCATGGTGTCATAGTTTGTGATGGTCTATTTACAGAATGGAGGTAGTTTTGAAATCTAGAGTCACGTTGGGTTAATTTAAAATGTCATTTGTATTGTGGCAGGCTTAATTAATTAGTCGATAATTAGCAACTGTGTGTTGAGTTGCATAGTTATTTTTAGGCGATTTGCTTTTCGAGGTGTTTCATTATAGACAGTATGCTCTGATTTGCTGTATTTTAACAAAAATCTAAGAGGCAGAGGGATATAAAATTTATATTCTGTATTATACGTGGAGTGCGTGATTGATTTTGGTTTATTTTGAATATTATTGCTTGTTTTCCAGCTTAATTGGTACCTATAAATAACACAGTAGTCTGTACTTCTTTACTGTTAGAGCAAAAATTCAGTTATTAGCTAAGGTCTAAATCGCCAATATAAGATGAAACAGTTAACCAAAGCGCGTTTGTTCGCCTTTACTTTCCCAGAACACAATAGTTCATAAAAAACATTTTTTACACAATTGTTTTATAATAAAATGTATAACACACCTTGCTTTAAAATCATACGTGTAGTTCATTATTACTAACTTGTTTTAGATATTTTTCATATGCAATACTTAACGATATTTTTTTACTTTTTGTTTATATACAAATATTATCGTGTATACGAGATGCGTTCAAGTTTTAAGATCTCCAAATATTTTTATGAAAACGTACTTACCCAAGAAATTTAAAACTTCTGTTACTTCTCAACGTAATCTCCGTCTAGACGTACATATTTTTCACCACGATGCCATGATTTCATGGCTGCTGAGAACACTTCCTCAGAATTGTGTTTTGACTACTGAAAAATTGTTGATGCACCAGCGACTTGAGTAAAAACTAAACGCCCATGGAGAGTATCATGGTCGGAAATTCATGGCGGCATCACGTGTCAACATGTCCTAAGACATTGCCACCCGGGCAGCCTTGTGTTTGTCGGTCAGCATTCGTGGGGCCCACCTTAAACGAACTTTCGGCATTTTCAGGTCATCGTGAAAAATAATCCTACAGAAATTCCAAGTTCAGAGGCGATCTTATATAACAACTTGCGCCACTTGCACAATCATTGTTTCGGTCCGTTGGATGGTGGTCGAGTTTGCTTCGGTTCATTGGTACACAACTCTCGGCTTTCTTTAAACTTTTACACCCACAAACACTCGTAACACTTTCACCGCATGTCTCACTCAATTGGCAATAAATTTCGATGGGCATTTTACTACGCAAGAGAAGAAAACGGATGATTACAGTTGTTCTTGAACACTAAACATCGTCATTTTAAGTATAGAAAACAACACTCACTGCAATAACGGTAATTCAACCTGTGCAGATTGCATGGTGCTGCCATCTATGTTACGAAGGCGAAAATATTTTCCACGATTTATTGAATTAACCGCATCTTTCTACTTACTCAGTGTTAAGAAAAAAATTTGGAGATCTCAGAAATTGACGTACCTCGTATATGCCAACCTATTGACATATTTTTTTTAATAAGAATTTTGGTGTTACCTATACGATTAAATAAATTAATTTAAGTCGATATACTTTAGCCACTTTCATTTTATTTTAGATCCTTTCCTTATATGAAAACTTAATTATCTAGTCTACTATAGATTTTTGCAGTTCTTTCATGATTTTCATAAATTGTTTTCCCAACTTGATAAAATTTCCCACCTTTTAATGTTTATTAAAATCTTTCAGTCTAGATCAAACTTTTGTGATTTTATCTAATCAGTTTTTTTTTATATTTTTGTATTGTACGATAAATAGTAATCGACAGTATACTTTACTAAATATCATATCTATTAATAAATGTTGATAGACAACGCATATACGTTTTTGATAATTATCTATCTAAATATTAAGATGTCAGGTATAGTTTTTAATTGTTGTGCTTTCTGAATACAAGGTACGTAGTTTTCTAATAGTTTTTTTCGGCTTTCTATCAAAATGAAATCAAAAAATATTAAAAATTCTTATGTTCTTAATAAAAACAGTAAAGAACAATATGTTATTATGCTGAGAAAAATTTAAATATGTCAGTGGGAAATTTCGGTATGTTTTCTATAATTTTTTTGAGATAGTAGTTACTACTTTATTTATAAGAAGCATTTGATATATTATTTTGTTAACGGTCTTGTTTACGGCCAAGAAATATAGACTTCGTTAGTTTTATAGAATTTTCTTAATGCGGATAATTTTGGTAACATATTTTGCATAAGTGGGCGTTTATGGCTGCTGTGGTTTATTAATACATATGTTAATTTTTTTCAGAAAAGAAAAGCTTTTTTGAGTTGTATAGAGCAGACATTGATGACGATTATCCCGTATGAAGTCAGGGGAGTGATTGTATGTCACTATACGTGACACATTAGTTCGCACATTAAGATATCGTTCTATCCATTGCCTGTTGCAGGTTGCTTTGAGTTTTCGCTGAAACTCTACTACTCATCTTGCGGCTGTTCAGTATGCAAGAGCATTCTTATTGACTATATAGTTGCTATTACCTATGCTCCAATTCCTCGTATACATGCATGCAAAAGGAAAGGAACGAAAGAAGGACGGGATTGAAGATGAGGGAGATATTTTCCTCATTATTTAAAGCTTGTGCGTTATATTACAAGTGTTATTATCAGCTAAGATGTCACAGAAAAACGTATCAAACGCAAGTCTTAAAGAAGAAATACTCAGAAATTTAAGACTATTTGTAAACGTAGACTTTAATAATGATTAGAAGAAAGAGGAAGATCACCTTTTATCTGCTAGTGAAACCAAAATAAATCAAAAAACGGAAGGGAGCGATCAATTGTGGGATTATTCTGTGAACAGCGTTTCGGAATTTATTAATTAAGATAGAACAATGTAAAATTTCCTCTTATATGTTGTGTTCGCTTATACATTATCAACTCTATTTAATCAACTTAAATAAAATATAGTACTTTTATCACCAGGAAAAATTATTGAAGACACCATCGATGCACTAGTTAACAAAATAGTGTCTTACACAAACAAGAGGGTCAAGAAAGTATTGTAAAATATTCCTTGAAATCCAGAGATTTCTGCTTTACACGATTTCGCTACAAAAAATACGTTTTTAAAGAGTAAATGATAATATAGCTTTCGTCTGATGTATTTGTGAAAAATAAATAGTATCAGAATATATTACTTCCTCGGAACAATACCAAGTATTGCATAAAAATCTGATGTAATGTGACGTTGGATTATTGCTTGACAAATTTGTAATAGACAAAAATATTATTGACCAACAGAACAAAATGAGTCATAGTGCACACTAGAGATGGGCGATCCGCTCATGAGTTACTCAAAAGAACCAGCTCTTGGTAGGGAGTGAGTGAGTTATGACTCACAAAATAAGAGCGGTAGCTCTTCGATCTCCCGCCTCGATCTGATTCATAAGAGCTGGTTCTTTTGAATAACTCATGAGCGGATCGCCTATCTCTACTAGAGAGTGAGTGAGTTATGACTCACAACATAAGAGCGGTAACTCTTCGATCTCTCACTCGATTCTCATTCTTTCTCTGTCGTGCGGTCTGCGCATATGCGAGCAGCTCTTGGTTCTCCTGTCTCGATCTGATTCACTCCCGAAACTTGAGCTCGACTTGTTTCTGATTCCGATAACTCCTCAATTTTTTGCGATTTTGCTTATTCTATCTATCAGTCTTCGCCTTTATACAGCCTGGTATGTAATATTTATCTATAACATCTATAATATAATATTTAAACGATATACGTTATTTATAATATTTTGTTGTTATTTTAGAAGAAAATGTCGGTGAGAGCTAGTAGGTTGTCGAGTGATATTTGGTACCATTTTACCAAAGAAGGAAAAGGGAAATGCCGCTATTGTCAGAGAAAAATAAAATTTAAATAAAACGTTGTAGTTCATTACAATTGGTTTTATAATGGTAGCAGTAATAGCCTCACTATATAGCCAGTAGGCACAAATGTAGCAGAAAATGAGTTATAAGTTACAAAAAAGAGCTAGCTCTTTTTGGTGAGTGAGCGATCTGCATCTGATCCCAGAAATGAGTTACTTTGCCCATCTCTAGTGCAAACAGTTTACTAGGCTAAAGATGCATACTTAATGAAGTTTGTAGATATAAATGATATAGTAGCTTAAATTTAAAACCACCGAAGAACAAGAGTAAACATAAAAGTACTATTACACATTCAAAAATTAAGAACGATATATTGTAGGGCGTTGTGTCAACAAATATGTAGAAGAAACATTAAAAATTGAATTAAAAGTAAGTAATAGATGAATATGCTACATATCTCTCAAAAAGAAAAAACATGCACAGGGTTTGTGATACATATTGTAACGAATTTCCGAACGTTTCCAGTAGTGCCTCCCCGCCCTCCAACCGTCACGGTTGAACTGCGGAGATGTTTTTCAACAGTCCGCGCATGTGCAAGGACTCAAACAATGGGAAATTATCAAATACTTACTAGAAGCTTTACGTAGGATGTGGAATCTCTTTTAAGTTGCTTAAATATGACGTAACGAGGGAACCAAGGGGAAGTCATGTGTCGGAAGCAAAAATAGTGTCACAAATAAATTTTGCTCCAATAATCCTTTGTGTTGTAAAGTAAATAAAATTAATTTACCCATTATTCACCACAGCCGAGAGCAAGAACCTTATACTATAATAAAAATATTTGTGATAAACATTCAGTCTCAAAAATATTATGCAACAATAACTAGTTATCTGATAAAAAAAGCCAATAGAGAATTAAGACACACATTTGCAAATATATAATTATTAATATATAATATTAGACAAAGTAAAACAAAAACAGGACTCTTATTTTTGAATGCAGAACAGGTCCAAGTCAAACAATGAATAAATTGATAATATAACAAATTCACCGAATTCCGTTGTAAAAAGCAAAAGCAAAGTGCCACAATGCATTATGTACCAATACTTTGGACATACCCAAAAATATTTTTAACAAAACCGACGTTATGTTAAATGCTCTGGTAATCATGTCACACCGAAAGAAATGCACCATTGAAGTAAAGTGCATCAATTGCGGAGAATATAAGGGTTGTTTTATATATAAGCGACTACAAAAGAAAGTTCCTTCCACTAATAGAAGAACAGAATCAAATTCTCTAACTTAGAAACTCTTTTGCCTAAATTTCAAGATCAAACTCAACATATACTGCTTTGCACAAGCAATCAATCAACGCTAAAAATATAATTATTAAAATTATGATGATGAACAAGACGCATATTCTTACCGCTATGATCACAAAAATAAAATAATGGATAATAGTAAAATTTAATATAGTTATCTCGAACGCTACTGGCCTAATAAGTCATGGCTGGAAAGTAGGAACTTCTTTTAACAATCACAATATTGACATTATGTTAATCTCAAACGCCCACGTAACAAACAAAATCTGCATAAAACTACCTAAATATGCAATTTATTCTACCTAACACCCAGGAGAAACAATCCGTGGAGGTGCAGCCATTACTATCAAGGAAATGATAATACACTATCAAGTCACCAAATTAAAACAACGCAGGGAGGGGCTTTTCAAGATATTTTAGTTAAATACGAAACTAAAAGTTTTTAATTTAATACAGAAACCGCTGTGAAGACGACTAGAGTTATACAAAATACTACTTGGAGTTCTAACACAATTAAGTAGAAGCCAAAAGTATGTATAAACTGTTTTAATGTTATCAAGAAAAAATTGAAGAAAAGCGGAGGTTAAGGAAGGTTAAGGACAATTTACAGGGGATCCTAGAGACAAGACTAATTTCAGTTGAGCCACCAAATAAAAAAAAATACTTAATAAAGACACAAATGACGGAGACAAGAAATTTCTAGAAACTGCCTCAACCAATTTATCATAATCTGACGTGCCTAAGCTTCAAATCTTCATATCAGAAAACTAGATGGTAAATGGGCTATCAGCAATGAACATCTAGTTAATGCCTTTAAACCACTTCCAATAAAGGGAAATCCAGCAAAAAACTGCATGTTAAACTTTGTAATATATTTAAAGTTGAAATGGTAATTAATTTTGTTTTAAATTCCAAAAACTTGATAATGGGAAGAATACTGAAACAGTGATCCTGTAAAGGCATCAAAAGGATCCTTAAAATTGTTAGTGCCATATTAATTTTCTCCCCCCCCCTCTATGGAAAGAAGCAGAAACAATCACAGCACTTAAAGGTGGCAAAAGCAGAAGCAGCTTTTTACTATCCCTTAAGCCGTCTATCCATATTATCAAAGTTATTCGAGAAACTTTCCTTACTAAGGTTAAAATACATTCTAGAAGAAAGAAGACTGATTACAGATAACCAATTCAGATTTCGCCTAAAACATTCTAGTGTTGAACAAAATTGTGTTTACAAGAATGTAAAATTTGTTGTAGAGAACAAGAGGTGCTAGTCTGCTACCTTCCTTAATGTCTTCCAGGCATGTAGACATTTACAAAATTAAAAATAGCAACCATATCCTTACCACTTCAGTAATACCTAAAATATGAACTCTTTCTAGTAAAATACAAATATGTTCATACCTCCCTGGTTTCTATTTAATCAGAAGTCTCACATAGAAACGCTATTGGCGCTCTCTTGTACCTTCTCTATACAGAAAGCTTAAAAAAAACTAGAAATAAAAATCCTTACTTTTGACGACAAAACTCTGCTCTTGCTTCCCAACTTCTACACATTTTTGGAAATTCAAAGAATTTTCGAAGATATGGCACTAAATTAACCTATATAACCTTTACTCTAACAATGGGATAAACCCTTAAGTGGTTTAAAATAATGTTTTACTTCTACAAAAGGATAAAGATATAAAATGCCTCCTCTTATATCTAGACGTGGTCTAGCAAAAATGTCTTTAGGTAGGCCTTACATATCTTATATATCTGTACTGATTTATAAACAGAAACAATCACCTGAGTTTGTAAAATAAACTCCTACTCTATGAAGTCATATTAAAGCCAGTCTCATTCCCATGGTTTGACTTGCAACTCTAACTTTCGGAAGACGCAACGTTTTCAGCCAAAACTATTGCAAGTTATCTTCAACAGATGTGCTATCTAACGCAACTTGGTCCAAATGTCTTTGCTACAGATCTTTTTATTAGGCACTGATGTACTAGATCTACCCCAGATAGTACAGTACAGCGCAAATTAAATCCGTGTGATCATAACATAGCATCACAACTTGTAAAAAATATTAATTGCGTTGTAGAGGGTGATCACGAAGCCAGTCTCATCTACGTCAATATTTTATACTAATAGATTTACTTATTGTTTTTTCAAGTCGTATTGTGATTATTTATGGAGTGAAAAAAAAACATGGGGCCGGCGAAGAGATTGCTCTGTAAGCAATCCCAGAACGAACTTAAAAATTCGAAGTCGAATATCTCGAAAATTATTCGACATAGAATTTTTTCGACTTCATTTTCGAATTCAGCGTAAAATGTCCTATAAGAATCCATTTCAAATTTTAAAAAATCTCAAATTTTGTGACGGACTGACAGACCGACAGACAGACATATAGAATTCAGTAACGAACCTTTTAAGTTCGTTGATAATGGTGCTGTAAAGGAAGCTATAGCGTTTTATAGAAAGCACAAATAATTTTTTCTCTAAAAAATATAATTTTTTATAATATTAAAATTACTAAACATTTGACTATTGTTTAACATTGATTTATTAATTATTATATACATGTTACAACTTTCTGTAACATAGAGTTTAAAAATACATTTATATAATACAAATATTTACCTATTTGCTAGTTACAAATAAAATGTTTCGCGAAATGTGGTTATAAATTGTAAAGGTAAGTAATTTAACTTTAAGTCCTGCATCAAGAGCTTGCGGAATGTACCATAAAGTAGCAGTATATGCTGAAGACAGCTCAAGGTTCATATAATTTTGTTCCAGCGGCTTAATTAGATCTAATCCCTGACTACAATGCAAGATAGTAGAAACTTGAAGAAACATGTTGACAGCAGAATTTTGGTAGTTCGTTTAATGTACACAGTCAGCTTCCTTGTATTTAAATTACTTGCGGACGCTCAGAATAATTACACGATGAATTTTTGGGACGGTAAAAACAAATAAGCAATTAATTGTATTAATAAACAATGTTTTAAACTGATGTAGAGGATCAAAATATTTTAAAATAGACACGTAGTGAATGTGCATAATTATTTTTATTAATATAGCATTTATTTTATATTACTAAATTATTAATTTCATTGCCTATCATTGTAATAGCCTAAATTAAAATAATTAATTATGAAAAAATCATAATTAATAATGTGAGCGAACAAAATATGTGGATATCTGATAACGGACGGGAGAATTTTAATTAATTTTTCTAGCAAAATAAAATCGGTAGTTTTACTACAAGAATCTTTTAGACAAATTTGCGAATTTTCTCTATGAATATGTAAGAACGTGTATAAAAACGTAAATTACACGGAACGGATATATCAGAGGGTCTGAAAAATCTGAAGCTATTTTTAACGTTAATAGCAGAACCTTAGCAGATATACGTGTTTTCGGACGCACGAATCCTTCTTTTAACCGCCTCTTTTACATCTATTCACAGTTAAATGTGTTTGTGAATCAATTCTACTTTTCGATTACTCCCTAGTTAAGTAAATTTATGTCAATTTACTGTTTAACAGAAACATAATTTACAATTCTAAGCCTCATTGCATTACATTTATTTTTATGTATTTTGTTCGCGCTATACAAATGTATAGATCATATGGAACTACAGCTAAGCAATGCGTGGAGGCAACAGACGCACTTTCAATCTTCGTCACATATGAGCGACAGCAAGATAATGGAGTTTCGGAATCGTCACTGCAAATAACGAACTTCAACCGAAGGTTTTGTGCAACCGCAGCCAGCGCGAGGCGATACCGCCATTTCCATACTTTTTCAAGCGCAAAACCTCTATTTGCATTTAGCTAGGGCTCCATCGGCATATAATTTAAATTAGGCACAAAATCATTTTTTCGTTTTCGAGTCCATGGGCGAGGCGGCCCTGCATTGGGAATACATGGCCGAATTCGGGCTATAAAAATGCACGCCGTGATTGTGTTAAATGAACGGGATGTGATATGGCTAAGTCGGGAATATCGCATTCGCGTTATTTTGCCTGCTACGTCTACGGCCAAATTGTTCTCTCAGAAAATACAATAAAAATTCCGGGCATGCATTTGCCCGAAGCAATTTCCATAATCTCTTCCGCCGCATTCGTTTGCTAATCTTCTACATCGAATACATTTGACTATCAGAACCATAAATCAAATCGAACAACGAGCGCCGGGTACATAAACAGAGAAAAACAGAAATATATCTAGCCGGTACGTCATTAGAGTTGTTAATGCATAGGTAGCCATATATGCGGGACAAATAATTTTCTCCGTTGCGGCAATGCGGAACCATGAATTTCATATTCCGGATCCACGGCCCTGCAATATCGAATGGCTGGCTGAGTTACGCCAAACAGTTTTTAATTTGGCACTCACTACTACATGAATATGCAAAAACCCTTAAACGCTGGGCCGTAGTTGTACCACCGTCATCTATTTATTCTCTCGGTGTTAATATTTTACCTTTTACAAGTTTCTCTTCCTAGATAATAATTAGGGAACTTGGCGGAGTATTGCTTAAATGAATTACGCAATAGATAAACTTGTAGCACCGACAGAAGTTGCTACGCTATTACGGAATACAACATAAATAAAACGAAAAATAATTTTATTTTTCAGATTTACATCTCTTTTATAATATGGAAAACTCATGCGACTGTTTTTAATTAACCATTGAACAACAATAACAAGAATCTATCTATACATTTGTACAGAAAATATACAAAGACGGCTAATATGAAATTTGTCGCGAAGAAATCCGTGCGTTCGCGCACTACGTCGGGACTGCTATCGCTTTTTGCCGAATAGCCGGATGGCCACAGCAGGGGCTGCTGCATTGCCGAACGCAAAAATCGCATCTACCATGGCCATTTGGTTTGCTTCCGTCGGGCGGAGCTTCGATTGTAAGTTAAATTGTTCCACGTTCCCGATACAGGAAAAAAGTCAATCCAGTTAAAAATTTATACGTTCCAACCTTGCAAAAATTTGAGGGAAGGCAGGTAAAAAATTATCAGTCTAGAATGCCAAAAATACCTTTTGGCGGATGCCCCCTGTGTGTTACAAAATAACTACTTTAATTCAGATAATCATAATATATATAGCGTTAATGGGGCATTTAGGCCCATAGTTCTAGTATTTTCTTCAGTTTATTATACCTTTCTCTGCTTGTAACCATCTATTTTGGGCCATCCTTGCCTTCTGTTCATGTAGGCCTTAGATGGAGTACTTTTTTTACTATACGGTATGTCTTAGCCACCTTAAATGTTTCATATTTATATGCTTCGTAATTGCAAGTTTACCATACTTTAACCTCAACTCCTCGTTAGTTCTTCTTCTCCCTATATCACATTCTTTTTTCTCTTCGAATATTGTTTCGAGAATTCTCCTTTCCCAGATATTCAATTTTTCTACATTTTTTTGTTCATAACGAACGCTTCACATCAGCACACCTCTACAATGATTTCCTTTTACTATTCTTGCTGGTGCTTTTTTTGTATTGTCATCATCCTTCCTAAATAAAAAAAATTCCTTACTTTCTTCATTTTCATTTTTTTAAATTCCATTCCCATTTTTTGTGTTCCTTTTGAATTCCGTTTGATTTTTAATTTTCCACTGTACATGTAATTCGGTTTTTTCTTATTTATTCTTAGGCTCACACCTTTTGCCTTTATTTTTAATTTCATTATTACTTTTTCTAGCTTTTTTTATGTTTTTGCCAAAATAGTAATATCATCGGCATACTCTAGACATTAATGGCTCTTATTTATTTATTGTTCCAGTATGACTTATTCCACGTCTCTAATCACTTTCTCTACAATTATATTAAAAAGTATTATAGATAATGAGCCACCTAATTTTAGATATGTTAATGTTATAAATGGTTGAGATTAGGCAGTTGAGTTTTACTTTATTTGTTGAGTTCTCTAATTTTATTTTTACCAATCTTATTATTTTGTTAGACATTCTTGGCTCTTTTATCACTTGATACAATTTTTTTCTATTTATAGAATGGTACGCTCTTAGAAAATATAGGAAAATAACATACACGTCAATGCTATATTTGCCACATAATGTTTGTAATTATTTTAACGTAAAAAGTTGATCAATCCCTAAACTATTGTTTTTAAAGCCACCTTGATATTATTCTATTTGTGTTTCTGTGTTTCTGTAGTTTGTTGCTATATTACTGTAGCTAATATTTTGTAAATGGCGTCTAATAATAGCACTATCCCTCTATAATTCTAGCACTCTGTCTTATTTTTTATTTTTATGTAATGGAATAATTATTGCTTTATTACATGTTTTCGGTATTTCTTCTTTCTCTCATATTTCACTGATAAAATTGTGTATTTTTTCCTTTGGTTAATTTTCTCCATTTTTTACCATCTCTGTCATTATATCATTCTTCAATATTCGGGGTTTGCAGCTTTCCGTTTGTGAAACAATTTCTTCTATTTCTTGACTTGTTGGTGGTGACACTTTTACTTCATCTTTCTTCTTATAGTTTTCTTCAACTTCTTTGTTCAGTTCATGTATGACGTATTTTGTAAAATACCCTCTATATTTTAACCGTTTCTATCTCATCTTCTACTAAATTTCCTTTTTATCTTTACAGAACAGAAATCTTCATGATCTCCCCTGACTTATATTTTTGACTTCTTGGTAAAAGTTTCTAAATCTTTCCTTTGGTTTTCCAAATTTTTTAATTTATTCTCCTGGTACTCTATCTTCACTTTTTCTCTCCTGATTTATGCACACTTGTACATCTTCCTGTCTGTTAGTTTGTAACATTCTTTTTCTTGCTTTTTATGTTTTATTTCTACTTTCTTTACATTTATTATCACACCAGCTTCTTTCCAATTTTGTCGTTTTTTTCCTAGAATGTCTTATATGGTCAATTTGAGTTATCGTTCAGCTATTTGGTTAAATCCAGGTCCCTTTATGTCTATTATTATGTTGGAAACAAGTGCTCATAATTGTACAATTTCAATCTGCTGCTACACCAGTTGGCTTTAAACTTTTTTCGTTTGATATTTCATGCTTACTATCCTTGCGTATTACCTGTTGCCTGTCCGCATTTGTGTTACAGCCCCCTAAAATTATATTTAACTTCCAAATTCTAAAAACCTATCGAAGATTTCTTCAACCTTTTCGTAAAATATATTCTTCTCCTCGTTTTCTTCCATCTGTGCATGTATATTGAGAAGGTTGATATTCCTACATTCTATTTTCATCTGCAGATTTTTCATTGATTAATGGAAATTTTGTTACCAAATGTTTAATTTCTTTTGCTAGTAAAAAATCTGTTCCAAATGTCCCCTTTTTTCCGTATTTTTTTTCTTTAAATTCTTTTGTTTTCTTTGCCTGTTTTGTCATTTTTTAGAATGAGCACTACGTATATTTCAACCATAGTTTTTGGATAAGGAATTAAAACATTTGGAACAAGTCTTGCAAAAGAATGCTTACTCAAGAACGGAGATAAATAGAGCAGTACATGAGAAACAAAATCGGCTACCTACGGCAAAGATTTTTACATTATATCAACAGTGTTACGGACGAAATTATCAATAAACACAAGGTGGAAACCATCTATCCGACTACCACCAAGATATGGATCTACTTAGATCAGCCAAAGATACAAAAAATCCACAGGACACAATAGAGGTATAGTGCATACCTTGTTCATGTGAGCAAGTCTACATTGGGACTAGGGGCCGAAGGATTACTCTTAGAATAAAGGAACACACACGTTATCTACGCCTCAATCAATCCAAAAAATCAGCAGTTGCTGACGATGCTACGGAAAATCTTGACCACAAGTTTTATCTAATCATAGAAATTATTACGCGGGATCATATAGAGAGGCGGTGGAGATTTATAAATATATAAATAATTTTAACAAGGATTCAAATTACCTAAATCTTAATTTATGGTTCTTAAGGGCAAAAAATTGTCAGCTATATGGTGAGGAATGTCAGAAAATGCCAAAATATTACTTACAACAATTCGATAGACATCAGGAGCTGGCCCAATTTCGTTATCTATCATCCCGGTGAAGTCAGCAATGGCCTATCAATACCATCCCTACTACACTTGCAGGAGTATGAAAGCGAAAACGCACGGGCTAGTTACTTAATTTTTAGAAGCTTTTTTTCTAAAAATGTTCGCCGCAGTTATGAACAAAACGTTAAGAGTTTCCGAACTTCTACCACGCCCTTATAATCCGAGAACCAACCAACCATGCATCAGGATAAAACGTTTTAACAGTAATTAATAATTATCTTCATAGAAAACCCTGTTTGCATATCGATTACTGACTGGTATAATTATTTGAGAATTATAGAAAAGGTAAAGTCCTGTGATACAGTAAAAAAATGAATTATATGCTTGATTTCTTTTATAAATAAAAAAGAGGAAGCGACTTTTGATTCTTTCGGACTTATACTTGACATAAAATTGTGTAATAAAAGAGAACTTTGTCTATTGATAACTATGCACAAAATATCGACGAATGAAACTGAATAAATAGAAGACAAATATCCAAAAATCAACAATAATGAAATAAAACCAAAATATGAGTGGTTTAGGTCAATCAGACGTTTTATGAAGAAGCACCATAAAGTATACAAAACAGATAATAAAATAATATAAAAAAAGTCTTTCTTCATCTTGTTTATTTGATTTTATAATTCTTACATACTACATAATCCTCCGAGGCAAAGTAGATATCTTTAGTAGATTTTCAACTCAAATTTGTAAGGCAAATATTTAAAAAATATAATAATACTAATAAGACTTTGACAATAAACAGAACCCATGTTTATGATCTACTGAGACTAACGAGACGACATTTTATTATTAAAATTCCAACAGGAGAAGAACGTAAACAAAAAGTTAAAAGATATGTTGTTTGTAGCAAACATAACAAAAGAAAAGAAATGTTACATCATTGTAAAACCGCAATACTACTCTTTACGCAGTCAATTGTTTTGAATTTTTATCATTGCGAACGTAACTATTAACGAATATTTTTGATTCTAATATTATATTATTCATTTATTGCGTTATAATATAAACATATAACTTACATTCATACGTTGCTAGACTATTATTTTTAATGATTTTTGCACTATTAAAAATAAAACTTTTGGAGAATAAACATGGGCTATTATTTTTAACAGTATTAAAGATTACGTATAATATGCGAATAGAGAAAGAAATTGCCACAATAACGAAGGCTCTACAAAAACTTTTAAAATAGCCCAGCATAAGAGCATTCCTAATTCAAAAATAGTTAGCACCAGAAAGGTTAAGCAAAAGACACACTGAACAATGGATTACTGATTTTTAAATGGTATGACTTAAAAGTGGCTATTATTAAATAAACTATAAAAAAAAATAGAGGGTGCATCGATTAGTATCTGTAACCCCGATTCAATATCCGTACAATTTGCACTTATGGGATGCAGCAAAAGATAAAATCTATCGCACGGATGTGGAGAATCTGGATATAATATAAAAAGCTATAACTCATAAGATTAGGATTATAAAAATGAAAGTTTATGCCTCGATAAGAAACTAGTTTTTGAAACGTCTTCAACGATTATGCTAAAAGGAAAGTGAACGGTTCAAAAAAACTGAACGCAGAAAATCTTAAACGTATAAGATCTTATATAGTTTGCTTCAATAACAATAGCAGGCAACAGATTATTATCAGTATTTAAAGAAAAACAAAATTAACACCCGAGTTCAGTTTTACTACTTTTACAATTTGCAGTCTCCTATTACAACTTAGTGGCAATCGTTTACACAACTGCAACAATCAATTAGAAAATTATGAGCGATGCAATTGTCAAGACAATCAAGAACGGTGGATATTACCTTTAATTGCTTAATTAATTTTTATTTAATTTTACCAAACTGTTTAATTAACAATAAACAAGGACACAAATAAACGTAAATAAAAAAGTCATTTCTATTTTTCTTTTGTTCTTCTTTTATGCGTTTTACAATTGCACGTTTAATAATTAAAATTATTTTTTCCATCTCGTTTTAAAATAACTTATGCTTTTTTAAGATTATAATACTGAACAATCAAATACATTTTTGACTGTACATAGATATAAAGGTAGTAGCATAAAAGGAAGCAATGTTAAAATTATATAAAATAGATTATGCCGCTTTTATGACAACGAAAAACTGAAAGTTCAAAAATAAGATTTCCCGATCAATAGTTTTATATACCCTAAGAATAAAAAATAAGGAAGTAACAAAAAAATTGAAGATATCAAATATGAATTTAAAATACTAAAATTACATAAACGTACATAGACCATATAAACAAAATTAAACACAATTTTTCTTTAAAATAAAAATATTGATATATTAATTGTTCCTGAATTGTAGCGGTGAAAATATTTATGATGTTAAAATGATCAAAAGCTAAATACTTAGCAAATTTGCGCTATAAGTTTGTATGTGGTTGGAATGTTTTATAAGTGTTTCTATATTGAAAGAGATTGTTCTTACTTTACGACTATTTCAGGTGATTCTGTAAATTCCAGAGAAGCAATTTCAATCTGGAAAACACTTCGCTGTCTGTTGTCGTCTGCCACGTAAGGGGACATCGCTACTGTCCGGAAGACCCTCAAGTCCAACAGATATGTGTTATATCTCCAGATATACTGGTTTTGCGTTTGCAATTCTGCACGACCACCTTCAAGTGAGGAAAATTTGTCCTCCACCTTAACCGTCAAAAATAACCGTATAACGTATTTCGCAGTGCCGGTAGATGTTTAACAAATATTAAGTAAAACCACTCTTTCTGTCAACGATATCTTAACAAGTGACAAAGTAAAATAAAGTTTTCTAACGGTAATAACCTTCTAATGGTATGTGATAATGAGATACAGAAGTCCATAGAATAAAGTATTATAAAAATTGGAGTTGTGTTGTAAGGTTTATTTATTCGAACAGAAATAAGGATGAAACTATAGCTACATTAAAATATTTATAAAAACAAACAAGACAACTTCTAACTAAGGACCAGTAAGATGGAACTAAACGTATTTTGAACACAAACAAAAAAATATAATAAAACTGTTTTTTGGAATTTGGTGTTTAAAGATTATAAACTATATATACTACATACATTACATTATATATATATATAACACTACTGCATACGTTGTTTTTCCTTAGACCTGTAGCTTACTTTTCTCAAAAGTATTTTTAAATATATATTTAAAAAAAAAACTATCCTCTAATAGGTGTTTTTTGGGCTCGTCAAAAATAATTTATTCAACTTACCAACTAATGGTCTCAGGTCTTGTCTTCTTGGCTGTCTATGAACAGCTGCCAACCTTTCTGGTGGTCATGAAAGAAAGCAAAAAAAGCTCAATTAAGAATATTTTCAGCACATCTGTCACAACCGTATGAGTTGACATAATATCTTTATAACGCTTTTCTTTTAGCGATATTTTTATACGAGGCTTAAGAGTTTAGTAGCAGTTGCTCATCTGACTTCTTTCTGTTCCTTTGTTGGTGTATGAGGAACTATTTTTCCATTAAACTTGCTTTCCTAAATCGTTGCGTAAATATTAGTGATACATTCCTGTTTAATTTAACTCTTTTGATATGCGCACAGTAACACCATGATCTTCTTACTGCGACTGCTTCACACGATTTACGTTGTATGTGATGTTAATGATCGTCTTTCATTAAATCACTGCTCTTCCGAAAAGTTTTGTGTCGTTCAAAGACAGATTTTCAATAACACCTTGTTACCATAAATTTGATGTATTATATTTCATGTTTTACTAGATGTTTTCTCTAGATTAACGCAAAACTTAATGTTAACTCTTCCTCGAAATCAGTCATTCGAGTAATTAAATGCGCCGAACAATGTATTCTTCAACACAGCTATGCCACTTGGTGAGTTTACATAGCAAATTTTCCAAGGCCATGCTTATTGAAAACACATACCAGGTAATTAAAAATGACTGCTTAACTACGAGGGGAATTTGATAAGTTAGTGACGTTTTGAATTTTACGCGTAGTAATTTTAAATGCAACACTGCTTCTGTCAACTTCCATCTGTTAGTATATGTCAAATTTTGCGCAAACTGCATCATTTAGTTTGTGTTTGACAGCCATTGAAAGCACACAACTTTATAAATTTTGACGAATCAAGCATTATTTTTTGAGTAAAAAAATTATCACTGAAACCAAGGAAAGGCTTAGCACATACTATGGGGACTCTGCACTATCAATTTCAATGGTTAAGAAGTGATTTACTGAATTCCGTTGTGGTCGTACCAGCACAAGTGACGCTGAACGTTCAGGTCGCCCAATAAACGTCGTCACGCTAGATATTGTCAGTAAAATCCATGGAATGATATTGGACGATTGAAGAATTAATGAGGTAGTTGAGGCTCTAGGCATCTCACCTGAGCGGGTATATCACATTTTACATGAATATTTATGAAAAAGCTATCGGCGCGATGGGTGCCGTGATTACTGACACTCCACCATAAGTGCAACCGTGTGACCACTTCAAAGGAGTGTTTGCGCCGTTCCTTAACCGTGGACGAAACATGGATCCATCACAACACACCAGAGACCAAGGGACAGTCAAAGCAGTGAACTTCTCCTGGTGAACGTGCACCAAAGAAGGCCAAGGTGGGCCAAGGTGTGTCCCAACAAGGTCACGGCGACAGTTTTTTGGGATGCACGTGGTGTCATTCACATCGATTACCTTGAAAAGAGTAAAACGATCACCGGCGAATATTATTCAGAGCTGTTGGACAGATTCGACACTAATTTGAAGCAAAAACGACCGCATTTGGCTAAGAAAAAAGTGCTCTTTCACCAATGCAAGAGTGCACACATGTGTAGTTGCCATGCCAAAAATTCATAATTTGGGCTACGAACTGCTACCCCATTTTATCCGACTATTTCCTGTTTTAAAACCTGAACAAATGGCTTGGCGGTAAGAGATTTGGGTGGAATGAAGAGATCATCACTAAAACAAACGCCTATTTTGAGGACCTTGAGAAAACCTATTATTTGGAACAGATAAAAACAATTGGAAAAACACTGTACTAAATATATCGAGCTGAAAGGAGACTATGTTGAGAAATAAAACGCTTTTTTGCAGAAAAAATGTCTTTTATTCAAAAAGTAACTGACTTATCAAACTGCCCTCTATCATGGGTAAATAAAATTAAAATTAAAATATCAGTATTGAGTTTTCTAAAACAAAATATAATAGTCAATATTTGTTAGCCATGACACGAAAATTGTATTTGTGATCAAGAAAAGATAGGTGTAAACAATATCGATTATTTGTTATCAATTAGAAAAATATTTGCTAAAAATAACGATTTTGAACACGTAAAAATGTTCTCATTTTCAAAAATAATTTCTTGTTATGTCTAAAAGAGTAATTAAAAAGTGTCATAAAATAAATATGCATCCTTTTTCCTAACGGGTCATTCTGTAATGCCTAAAATTTAAAGTCCCAAATATATAAATACATATAAAAAAAAACAACCTCGTCTATAGACTTCATTAACTCGATTTCATAAAGTGTTACTTTGATAAATCTAATATAACATGGTCTAACACGTCAGTGAACAACAGCTATTCAAGACAAACGAAATCAAGTTATTTAACAAGAGCGCGATATGTAGGGACAGTTAGCGTCACATATAACGTGTTGTGTAATCAAAACCGGGGCGAGGCAGGTAATGTGAGGAAATGAAGTCGAATGTAGATCTTTGTTTTGCAAAGTTGGAAAGTTGGAACCTCAGCTGTCTGTCGGCACTTCCCTTCCAACGTTGCAACTCCCGCCCATTGCGTTATTACTTCTGACAGGCTAGATAAGGAAACTCGTTATGAGCCCTTTATCGCACTAGGCGCAATGCTCGCATACGGGAAAGGTCACGAATTTGCAAGCAACTATAATATAACGTTACTGCTTGCTAAAACATAAACCTAAATCATATTAATAGTGGCGCGATATAACCGTAATTGCAAAAAGACAAATGCTAGCGTCTCTTTAAATAGAAGTGGAGGCGAAAACTGTTTTAATGGTTTTCGTAACGCTGTTATCCTCAAATGTTATTTTGAAAGCGCTACTGCTGAAAGCGTAAGTGTGAGATGTATTTCTTCGTTACTTTCTAACTGAAAATGCTTTACTGCAGTTTACAACTGACTGCAATTTGTTTTTTATTAGTCATACTTTTTTGTAGCTAGCTTTAGAAGACGTTAGTGTACATTTTCTGTCTGCTTACTTTATCTTCTATAAGTGTAGCGAGCTTCTATGAAATATATTATTATCTTAATATCATTATTTTAAATCCCACAATACCACAACATGCACGAAAAGCAAGGCCACTCCGGCAAAATGTGCGTTATGCGGCGGGGATCACCCAGCCAATTATAAAGGCTGCGGGCACTATCATAGATTAATAAGAGGAAATAATAGAAACAAAGTTCATGGATCATCTATTCCATCAATTGCCACGAGAGTATATACTCAAAATTTACAACCTACACCACACTCACAACACAAAACTTACGCCGAAGTGGCAGCCAACAATACAAATAATGCAGACAGTACAACTAGCGTACTAACAAAATTCCTAGAGGAATTCAAAAACCTATTCAATCAGCTAATACAACAGAACAGCATGGTACTCAGTATGATTACTATGCTTGTTAATAAAATGAAATTAAAAAAAAGTGTCTAAGTTTCTTCGGATTGCCCATTAGAATGCCAACGGACTTCCGAGCCACAAATTGGAAACAAAACTATTTTTGGAACATAATTTAATCGACATCTTCCTAATCAGCGAAACGCACTTCACTACTGGAAGCTATTTCAACATTCCCAAATACAAACTGCATCACACAAACTATCCAGATGGTACTGTCCAAGGGGGGTCGGCAATACTCGTGAAAGAAAATATAGACCACTATGAACTTCCAAAATACGAAGAAAATCACATACAAGCAACATCTATGAAAATACGAACCCTTCC
This sequence comes from Sinelater perroti, assembly GCA_036346155.1. Taxonomy (NCBI): domain Eukaryota; kingdom Metazoa; phylum Arthropoda; class Insecta; order Coleoptera; family Elateridae; genus Sinelater; species Sinelater perroti. The sequence goes on from JARFIY010000276.1 coordinate 6,364,634, forward strand.
ATACGAAATAACGATTACTGCAGTTTATTGCCCACCCAGACATCAACTAAAAAAAGAACACTTCGAAACATTCTTCAAAACCCTTGGGCTAAAATTTATAGCTGGTGGCGACTACAATTGTAAAAACACTCTATGGGATTCAAGGCTTACCACTACCAAACGTCGCGAATTAGCTAAGGTCATTCAGAAAGAAAACTATTCATTTTTATCTACTGGGACACCAACTTACTGGCCGTCTGACCCAAGCAAAACACCAGATCTGCTAGACTTCTTTGTAACCACTGGAATTTCACAAGCATATACAGAAGTAATCCCGAGCTACGATCTCACCTCAGACCATAGTCCTATAATAATAACTATAAGCACATCGGTGATAACCTGAAAAACAACCCCCAGACTTCACAATTCCAAAATAAACTGAGATATGTATAGTCAAATAACACACGACAGCATAAGCCTAACTGGACGACTACAAACACCAAAAGATATTGATAATGAGACGGAGAATTTCATCCACCTGCGTCAGGACGCTGCCAACTTTCTACTCTACGAATTGAACCCCACCGAATAGTAAATAATATACCATGCGAAATTAAAAAACTAGTAGCAGAGAAACGCAGAGCTAGATCCACCTGGCAACGAAATCACACGCCGGATAGCCGGAAAAAATACAATCAGATAAGTAGCAAATTGAAAACGAAGCTTCAGGAAATGAGAAATAATTCATTCGAAAAATTTGTGTCAAATCTGTCCAGGCAAGACAATTCGATCTGGAAACCTATTAAAAATAGGAGTAAAGCCACTAAAGTCCACTGGGTCCGTGGGCCAAAAGCGACAAAGGGAAAGCTGCCTTATTTGCGACGCACTTATCAAAAGTATTTACTCCTCACAACAACGATCAAGTTCCAGATGTAGAGCAAGAACTAGCCTTACCTATTCCTACACATGAACACCTAAGACTCTTTACTCCAAAAGAAATTAAGAACGAAATTCTAAAACTAAACGAAAAAAAGGTATTGACTTAATCACAGCCAAGATGATTAAAGAACTTCCACGGAAAGGACTAGTTAAATAAATGGGGAAACCTCCGACCGATATTATGTACAATCAGGAGTACCTCAAGGCAGTATCCTCGGCCCCCTTCTCTATGTGATTTATACAACTGACATACCGCTTTCTCGAAATACAACTATGGGCACTTTTGCAGACGATACTGCAATATTGGCAACTGAGAATGATCCAATAACTGCTGCATCAAAACTTCAGCAGCACTTGAACCTCATAGAGGATAGGCTGTTAAAATGGAAAATAAAAGTCAATGCATCAAAATCGGCACACATAACCTTTACGCTAAGGAAAGGGAATTGTTCAAACGTGAACCTTAATCACAGGAAGTAGTGAAATACTTGGGGCTCCATCTGGATTCGAAATTAAACTGGAAACAATACATAAAAAAGAAAAGGAAACACATTGAATTGGCTAATAGATCGTAATTCACACCTATCAACTAACAATAAATTACTTATATATAAAACCGTCATAAAACCCATATGGACTTATGGAATCGAACTTTGGGGATGCGCGAGCAAGTTCAACACAGTTATAATCCAACGAATCCAGTCCAAAATCCTTCGTACCACAGTAGATGCACCCTGGTATGTCACCAACTACATATTACACACAGACCACAATATCCCATACATAAACACAGTCATCCAAAAACGAGCCACCTCACACCACGGAAAGCTTGAAGCTCATCCCAATGAACTACTACAACATCTGCAACCCATAGGAAACAGACGATTAGGAAGATTTTGGCCACAGGACCTTCTATGAATCCGAGGCGAAGTCGCTGGATGATGAACCTCTTCATGCCATTCTCTTGTACAATATAAATAATATTGTACATAACATCAAATTAGCTTATAGAATGTTTTCCTGATTGCTAATAAAGTTTAATAAAAAAAATTTTTTAATGTTGTTTTATATGTCATAAGTACCATTTTTCAAACATCAAAGTTTGAAATGTGGCTTTAAAAAACGAGAAGTTTGCTGTTTATAATTGACACTTTTGTCTACAAAATAACATTAAATAATATTAAAATATACTTTAATAAAAACTTATTGTCAGTATAAGTACTGTTACTTGCCAATGGTAATAACATGTAAAGATTGGTACTTCGTACTGTTAGGCGATTTTGTTTCTTGTAACTATTTATTTAGTAATAAGAATAATATTTGCACGATTGCTAAATGTATTAGAAAGTAAATGACATGATAAGTTTACATCCATAGATGCAACAACCTTTGTAACTTCAGTCTAAGTGTTCTAGATTGTCATTGTCAAAAAACTTTAATAACTTACACCGATAATAGCTTTACTAGCATAATTTCTCAAGTTTTTTATTAATCTTCCATTAAGAGTTTTTGAGGATTTCTAAAGTTTCACAATAGCTTAGTAGCTTTTCTTGGATTACTTCCTAAATCGCTGAGACGTTAAAGATCTGTATGAAACGGATAATTTAATATGTACCAAGGACGAATTACAATCTGACGGAGTATTTTTATGGTCTCCTTTAAGTTGTTTCTATATTTGTTTTAGAAGCACAGCCTTATGGCTTTATCTCATATGCCCAACTAGGTTTGTGAAGTGTCTTATAAATAAGAAATTTATTTTTTATTGACAGCCTACATTTTCTTTCTATCGGCCAATTTAATTCTTTTACCTATATCTGTTTTTTCTTTTTTTGTTATGTGTTCCAGAATGGACTTTTTCTGCAATTTTGAAAATTACGTTCAACGTTTTTCCACAAATCACGAAAATGTAAAAATTAAATAACGTAATTTTTTAATGACGATATATGGCAAAGTTCGTAATATGTGAAAATGTTCTGTAGAGGAACTGCCTTCTTGGAATTCAGTAGTTTCCTTTGGAGCAGAGTGGTCTAAGCGGAACTCGCTGATGCCTGGCGGGTGGCCTATTTAGTCACTAAAAATAATTGAGATCTGCATTCACTCGAACAAGAGGCAATAATGGCGGTCGTCTAAGACTCGGTGCTTGCCACATCGCTCCGCACCAGATGGTGCACGACGACTGGGCAGTAAAGTCGGACATATGAGAGCCTCAACCTCTCAGTTCGTAAGCCGTGGCCCCACGCGAAGCGTTAGAGACTTACCATTATAATTTCCTTTGAGTTAGATGATTTAATATTCTGATGCGGCTCTACAGAAAGATAATTTTGTTCTACTTCTTGATGTTTTGTCTACTGGTTAAAGAATTGTGGTCAAATGATTTGCGAATAGGTTAGCTGTCCTTTACCACTTTTTATCAGGTTTGTATATTTAACATTGTCTTTTATAGTTAGTGGTACATTTAGTTTAGACTTCCTGGAACTTTTAATTGGTTTGTAAGCAGGGTTATCAATTATAGTAGGTTTGTATATAAATGTTGCTCAAATGGCTGATTCAGTACTTCTAGATGTTTAGTTTTCACTCTGTTACATACGTAATGACAAGCATTTTTATCGGAGGATATGTGACTTCGTTGTCAATTTACTCTAGCATTTTATTTTTTGCAACCATTCATTTAATTTCTACCGTGTGTTGATATTTTAAACTTGTTGAAGTTTTTTTAATAGTACTTATGTAACTATTTACATTTCTTCAAGCTCATTCCATCGAATACTTCGATTTGTGTTTTCATTTATTATATTAAGATAAACGTTCCTGTTCTTATATTGTGTAATCTTGGTATGTTTATTGTGTATAATAGTGTAACAACGATTACTGTAACAAGAAAGTGATCCAATGTTAAGTTAGATATTAAATCTAAAACGGAATCAACCCGGCATGTTGATTCCGCTTGCAACAAAGAAGCCCAGCAAGTCAGGCAACTTGTTTGGATCGGATCAGTATGTTGGTGCCTTTTCTTTTTTATTTAGTTGTTATTAAACGGAAGTTTTGTCTGGTATGCTTGCTATTGCCTCTCCTAGCTATACATTTTGTGCCTAATGTTTTAAAAAATTTGTTGCAATCAGCATTTTTTATATTACATCGAGGTAGACAATAAAGTGATGATAGCGTCAGTCCACACTTAAAAGCAGACATGAGCAAGCAAGCTTCATCCGAGGCAAAAACCTATTGAATGGCTCCAGGCACGCTATTTTCCAAGTCATAAACAGCTAGCGAGTGAATGGAGAGGTCAATAAATGCAGCATTTCGCGAAGAGCCAAGATTACTGATTAAAACGTTATTTGCGTCATTTTCCTTGCCAAAATCGAAATATCTCGAGAACTGGGTCCTAGAGCAAACCTCCTCTCGTCGATCCACGCTATTAGAAGACGTTTACAGTCTGCCGGGTTGCAAGCTTGTCGTCTCTCCGGGAAACTGTGGGTCTCCTCCAATAACAAAGCGACGAGAGTAAACTGAACCAAACGCTATCTGGGGTAGACGTGCACAAACTGGAAAAAAATCATCTGGGGAGACAAATCGGAATTCCTTATATTTGATACGGATTGAGTGAAGTATGTAAGTCGTTTCAAGGGCATCCGATATGATCCGAGGTATATGCTTTCAATTATTAAATATGGAAGATGGAATGAACCTCCTTGTCACTATAGTCCAAGCGACAGGAAATAAATAAATGGGGGTACCTGGAAAGTATTCCAAAGTTAATGATATTTTGGTATGTTCTTTTGGAGTAGAATTTGAATTTTAGAACTCGGGGATCCCCTGATTACTTGGGGGGTTGAAAAACCTCAAAAGTTTTGGAATTTTTTTAGTATTTCGCTTATAACTTCTAAACCATTCGTTTTTAGCGGAATAGACTTATTTAAAAAGTTGGAGAGTATTAAATTTCCTCCAAGTTTTATTGGCCACAAGTATTTTTTGGCCCGTTAGATACCAAGGTACAGTGATTAAAAGAAAAAAGAAATACATTTAAAAAGACCTGTTATTTTAAAGATATAAGAGTAAAAAAAGTTTAATTAAGTTGGTATAAAACCTTACCTTGAAATTAGATTCATCCGACCAGACAACATTTGACCAATCCTCCCCCGTAAAATGTTTGTGTAGTACAGCCCATTGTAGCCGTTCTTTCTTGTTGTCTCCTGAAAGCCACGATTTCTTTCCGGCTTTGCGCCCTTTTAAGCCTGCTTCTACTAGTCTTCTCTTGGTTTTCCAATTTCTTCCAAGACGGCTCAGCAAACTCAGAAGAATTTTTATTTCAGTTTTTTCAGACTTTAGTTCAAGTTTTCGGTTCTAGCACTTGGTACTCACGCATTGTCGGCCCGTTCTTGATTTGTTTGCATGGGAGTCAGTCTCTGCAAACCATTTAATAGCAGATTGCATGGGATACCGCGACATTTAACCAACTTGGCAATCTCAATTTCAGAAAAAGAGACCATCAAATTTACTAATCAATTACGTACAAACCCTTCTTTACACTATGAACTGCAAAAAAACTCCTTAAATACCACATTGAAAGAAATTCACACAAAAATCACATTTTTTCTATTTTGCTTGCCAGATGTTTTATGACCCTTTAAATATGTCAACCATTGTTTACATGAACGTTTTAGACGTCCGCTTAGCATTTACAAAAAAACATGTTTTATAGGGGTTCCTAATGTTTTTGGCCAAGGCTGTATATGTCATTACCTCCTGTAATGGAGGCCTTTAAGTTGCCCTTAATGTTACAATGATCTCATTGACCTTCGCCTCAAATACGCCCCAAGTGTAGTAAGCAAGAGGATTGAAGTTGTAGCTATAGGGTGGCTACAAGTCGGAGAAACAATTGTAATACAAATTGTTGTATAGCCACATCTGGGTCTATCCTGCCTTGTGGACTAGAACGGAGACTCATTGAAACATCTACATTTGCCCAGCGGCCACTCTGTCTATACAGAGCTTGACAACTATCTCTTGCTCGTTGGTATAGCTGTCGGCTACCTTCAGGTTTTTTTCTCATAACTTTCTGCTATGATATGTCAGCGGATTAATTTATTTCGTTTTGTCCTTCTTTGCTGGTTATTGACATTCTCAGTAATTGTTGACTATGGTATTCGTATTGCAATTTGTGACAGATTATACTGTAGTTGTTGTATTGTCCCCATTTGAGGGACAGCGCTAGGGAATGTTTGTTGCGATATTTTTTTTATTGCTGCAGTTCATTTGTTGTAATAAAATTGTTACTTGTTGATTATTTTGAAATAGTCGATTGGCGTTGTTACATAAGTACGATATTGAGATATTGTATAAAGAGTTACATGTTCTCACTTATGCTAGTCACGTATGCACATTGTCTTCTATGCAGCTAGTGATAAAACTAAAATTACTTTGATTTTGAGTTATAATCTTGTTAGTTGACTTAGCGCAGTAAAGTAGTATCATGTTTTATATATGAAAAGGTATCCTGTTAAACAATACTTCATCAAATAATATAAAATTTGTAAGCACATAACAAAGTCAAAGGCTACAAAAAGTTCCTTAGAGCCAGTAAAATCGTCCTTTGTCATGATCTGTCTTGCAAAAAGTACCACAAAACTAAACGCTTTGTAGCAAAACTATTGCTAACAGCAGGGTTGTACTGACTGAGTGGTCAAAATCATTGTTCCTCTGTCCTGAGCCGGCGCAGGCGAGTTCGAGTCTTGCTCAACCCGTGGGTGTATGATGCTTCAAGTGTGCATGTTAGTAGGCACAGTAGGTCTGTAAGTGCGCTAATAATAATAAAAAATTACTAACAGCAGTGTTCAGAAAAATATCATAGATTTCCTAACAATACTATTATCGGGCTATAAAGTCAAGTTTAGTAAAAAATTGATCCAGAAAACATTGAGTACATTACACCTGACGAATTATTTGAAGTTTGGAGGCTTCAAACTAAATCCTTTAGACTAATTAATCTGCTTCTATCTGTAAAAAAGTTCATCATACAAATTCAATACATTTAAAAAGATAGCTTTTTTGAACAATAAATGTAGGCATCGAAGTAGTGCATTTTATTTGATGTGTTTTCTTTGTGTTTGATATTAGCATTGTTTTTGTCTTTCCTATATTTATTTTCTTTATTTCTTCCTCTATTAATTTGAGATTATATTGCAGGTTCTCCTTCGTATCTGCTATCTGGGCCATATCATCTGCGAACATAAGTTTTGTCAGCTGTGTATGTGTCATTTTCCAGTATCCCAGTATTAGTTTCTTCATCTTCTTCTTGGATTTTTTTATTGCCTCATCTAATACCGTTGCGAAGAGCAGTGGGCTTAAGACACATTCCTGCTTGACCCCTTATCTCGTTTTAAACTCTTTGGATTCTTCGTTGTTTGTTCGTACTATGTTTATATTATCTTTGTACATATTTTTTTATGATTTCTACGGTGCTTTTATTCACTCTCCTTTTCTGTAGTACTTTTCATACATCTTCTCTTCGTATCCTGTCAAAAGATTTTTTCAGGTCTATAAAACATATGTGTATTTCCTTGTTCTTGTTTATTAGTTTTTCGCTCCCTTGTCTAACTATAAATATTAAATCCTGGGTGCTTCTGTTTTCCTGAAGCCACATTGCGTGTCTTCCAATGTTTTCTCTACTGCATTCCTTACTCTTTTTTTATTATTCTTGAGAATATTATTCCTGGGATGCTGGAAAGTGTTATTCCTCTGTGGTTGTTACAATTTCTTTTGTCGCCTTTCTTATATATTGGCAATATAATGTCTGTTTTCTAATCCTTTGGTATTTTTGTAACCTTTAATACATCGTTAATTATTTTCCCTAATTTATTCGTGCCCGCTCTTCCCATAAACTTTATCATTTCCGGTGTGATTGCATCTTTGCCAGCTGCTTTGTCTAATTTTAACTTTTCTATTGCTTCCTCTATTTCTTTTTCTCTTATTTCCATCTCTTGTTCCTCGTTACCTTCTTCATCGTCATCTTCTTGGTTTTGTCTATCCGTGTATGTTAACTCTTCAAAATATTCTCTCCAACGGTTCATTGCGTCTTCGTTTGTTATTATATTTCCGACCTTATCTTTTTACTTATAATATTCTTTATTGTTAAAACAGTGGCCAAGATTTGGGAATTTACTCAATAAAAATATATCACTTTATAACACGGCAAAGTTGTCCAATTTTATTTTGAAAATCAGTATTTAATTATTGCGATACATGGATAAATGGACCTAACATTTAGTTGGATGTTTAATGGTCAAGATACATGATCGTCCACGTTCTAGTACACCTTCTGCTGGGAATCAAAATAACATCTATCATGTGGAAGAAATGAAGAGTGGGGAGTAGAGAGCTGGAGGAGACTCAGTTAATGCATTTTAAAATCGTTAAAATTGTGTTCCTATAAAACACAGCTCGTGTAAAAAATAAGGCATGGTAATTTTCGGCTTCGTCTCCATTATACTATTAAGTTTTAAGAACTACCCAGAAACCAAAATTAATTTATTCGCCGTCTAATTATGTTGAATAAGGCATATTTATATTTTAGTAATTATGTTAATGAACCTAACTGCAGGTTTTCGGTCAGAAAAAATCTAAAGTTGTTTATCAATATGAGCTTCACTTACTTAACTGTCCAATGTGGTGGAGTGTTTCTTTGCAGTTTATTTTTGAACCTTACCTCTTTTTGGTAATAGAATAACGGTAAATGTAGAACGTTATCGTCAAATGCTCAAAAACTTTGTAAGGTTTACGATTCAAGACAGCCCTGATATGTGGTTTTGGTAAAATCTAGCCATTTGTCATACTGCCAAAGCCACAATTCGTTTGTTAAGGAATATGTTTAATGGCCCCAAACTTTTTCTTAAAGAGAAAGTATATATAAATAAGTATTAAACTCTCGCATAATTGAGAGACAACATTAGCGTAGAAATTAAACAACCTCAGCTTGAGATTTCAGCAGCTATAATGCATTAGAAAGAGCTTCTCGTCATTGTGAAGCAAAATATAAGGTCCATTAAAGGATGTAATTTTTTATGTATAGTGCATATGAATTTCTAAACTAAATGTTTATTATGCCTAGAAGTAAATAAAATTGTTGTATAATAGAACAAATTATTAATTATTAAACTTCCGGCGTTACTTTTAGACCACCGTATATTTTTTGTGTATTATTTTATTTCAAACAACAGTATTTATAACACAACATTGTTTATAAAAATATATGCTTTGAATTAGTGTCTAAAGAGATCTGATCATACAGCTAGATTTATAAGTTACCTCTGTAACTGCAGAATTATTTTAAATGATGTTTAGTCTTTATGCTGTTAATGTTCATAACTTTTCAAAAAGTCAAAGGTCTGATCGCTAGAATTTTGCGCGTCAACATCTAAAAAACAGTTTAATATAAACTACAAGAATATGGTATATTCAATTTATATGTAAAATACAGCTTAAATTAAAATTGTCTTTCTATAACGTCCTATAAGAAATCAAATTATCTAAAAATGGAGTTTTCTACCCTTCACTTTTTGCGAGCTCTCTGCTATAAAGCTGCGTCGCAGCTTTATTAAATAGTCCGCAGACTGACATAAACATCAAAACGACCACAATCTTCTCGGCTTTCAACTTAGACACCTACGCAAAGTAGGCTCTATATTAATCTTCCCGTAACGCACCACGCCGGCCCTAAATTAAGCAATTTATATTTTTGGATGCGGCAGCCCAGCTGTCGGAGTGATTCTTAATGAAGGCTTATGTACGGCTGTAAGACCAGCGCTAATTGAAAAATCTGCGCCGCATTAAGACGGCGACATTGGGCTAAAATTGCCGTGAGAGATGGCTGTGTGTCTCAATAACTGCTGCAAATTGTCTGCTTCATAATTAAGCGTTTCCAATTTCAATTTCAAATGCGGCCGCTGCGCTACAGATTTATTCCAGGCGCTTCTTCTGTACTTATAGGTGTGCACTTTAAGTGCAGCTTTGTGAATTTCAAATTGGGAATTATTTTACCTGCAGTTGAATGTCTTTCTTTTAATTAAAAGTAAAATTGCATTTTACTGTTTATATAAAGTACTGCTATTGAATTTTAATTAATTATTTTTAGTAGCTATGTAGATGGCAAAAATGGGGAGCTTCAAAATCTAAAATAAAAATTTAGAGGAACATAAAATGTGCCCTTCTGCTATACAAAATAAATATAATTAATTGTTTAATAGATCTATGACAAGTTAACAACAGCACACGTGTCTCTCGTTTTTTCATAGTAGCCTAAGTTGACTTAAAATAATTTTTAAAAATATTCTTATTGTTTTATGGTAATAAAAGTCTTTATGTTTCAATGTAATTATATAATGTTTGAAAGATCCATATTCTAACGCTTATGTATACCTTTCTCAACTCTCTAATTTTTTTTTACTATTTCTCTACTCCAATACTTGTTTTACACATTCACAACATTACACAAGTGCACACATCCTTTTGCTAGTTTTCTTGTTAAGTTATTGGTTTAGCATAATGTTTGCCTATTTGCATTTGTTGTTTTTTCCTGTTACTTTTATCGATTTTTTGTATCTGAACAGGAATTTATCAGCTAAACAAATTATGAGATTATGATTGTTTTATACTTACTGTACTATTTGTCGACAGAGCCTTTTTCCTAACTGCAGGATCTTCTAGTATATATTTGTTTATTTTTGCTTTACATCTTATATTTGAATATGTCATTTTAAAGTTTCATTATCAGAATATAAACATTTAAAAGTATAATGTTATATATTTAATCAAATAAACATTAAACTGGCTATTACTAACAATAGAGTAAAGGCAAATTCAAATGATATATTATACAATACATTGCAAGTTCTTTTAGTGTCCACATGTTTTTCAGCATTATCTCAATAACATTCGTTATGTTGTCGTTGAAAACATTTAAGCCATTGATTGACAGTCACCATTTTGTGTTATATTTATTAATAGAAATGGAGTTTACCATTAGCTTCGCAGGCAAGTGGATGTTCACTTAACTGACAGTGACTTGCATTATCTAGTTAGTTTATTTTATTTATTTTAATTTAAGTATGTATTCATTCCAACAACAAACATCAATTACTGAACCACAAATTCCCATTATTCAATACGAAAACCAACCAATAATACCAAGCTATATGCCATGTGCATATAGCATATAGCATATATAACCCACGAGCAAACAAATTATTTCAAATGTATATATTATATGTGAAGATATTAATTACAATGCAATGACTAAAAATTTAACAAAAATCCTAAAAGTCTAACAAACAACTATAAAACGTTAGCAAAAATATTTCGTACACATACATAAAACTTGTTAGACATCTTGATAATAAAAGAATAATGTATACTACCTATTAAATTAAAGACAAAAGAGCAATGAACTAGTAAAAGGTAAACTAAAAAATAAGGCACAATATACATGATCTAATAAATTTAAAATGTAGAACAAACCTCATTCTTTATAACCCTGGAGCATAACATAAATAATGGGAAAATATATTAACTAAATGTTCGTTAAATATGTTTCTTACCGTCAAACCACCAAGGAAAGGGCAAATATAATCTCAATATAAAATCAATCATATAAACGCAACAAAACACAATAGAGAAAACCATATTCTTGCGTAAAATATGGTAGTGATCACAATACGATGACATATACAAAATTCAAAAATACCTGCTAAGTATGCAGCGTAGGTCGGTCCTCAACCACCCAATTACATAGAATGCTTAATTTAACAACAATTTCAGTCTACAAAAAGGAAATACTAACACTATAACTAGAATAAAAGTGCCTCGAATTCCAAGGACAGCTACCAAAGCCCCCATTAATCTATACCGCAGCTACTGAGGAACAACAGTCACGGCAATGTCAAACTCATGAAATAAGATTCACAATTAAAATCATAGTAACAACGACATATTTACCCAGTTAATGCAACAAAATTCAAAATATTGGATACAATAAGAATAGCTACACGTAACGTAAAACGGGCTCTTGCAAGACCGCCTGAAAGAAGAACCTTTTCCCAATATCTAATAAATGAATATAGATCTAATATCCTAAACACACTTTGTAAGCTACAGTTGCTTAAGTATTTATAATTGTCAAATTTACTAGACCTGCCATTCCAATAATACAGCTCGCGCCTGAACAGTAATAAGTATTGGAAAGAAAATATTACATCATGATAAACATAAAGTGTTAAGGAAACCCTATAACAGCTACAAATAACAATAGATCACGTTGCGATATAGTAATATTAGAGGTATACTGTCCATCTGGTACGCAACAACACAACATCAATTTGAAGATTTATCCAGGAGATTGGGGAGCAGACTCATAACAGGTTATGCTTTTACTTCTAAACACTACTCTTAGGATTTATTCAATGTAAAGCAAAAACAGCTACATAAAACTATTACTAACAATCCAGTGGCTATTGGTGATCCCACATACAGGTCAATTCATCTGAATAAATTGCCGGACGCTTTAGTTTTCTTCATTAGAAGGAAATATTTCAGCAAACTATATGTACGTCATTGACCGTTACAACTTAAGCTCAGATCACTCATCTATAACAAACATATTAAGCATATCGATAATAAAAAAGGCTAAAGTTTGCGCATACGCCATACTGGTACATATTGAAATGTTCTTAAGCAATATGTAAACGACTAACTATCGGTTCATTTCGAATTTAACTCTGCAACAGAAATATAGATAGCAGTAGAGCAACTAAGGCATATTATGCAGCATACATCTTGAGAAGCTACGCTTATAAAATTCCAGCAAAACTGTAATAGCATCACTAACACTACTCATTAAATATTAAATAAAAATGAGTAAACGATTGCAAGATAAAGTCTAACAAAAAGAGAAAACAAAGCATTATATATACATTAGCAATTTATCTCTCAGACATCATGATGACTGCTCCTTATGGTGAGCAATCAGAAAGTTAAATTATTTTATTATTTCTACTCCTCTCGCTCGCATAATTGATGGTACTTAAGCCCGTAATGAGGAAGAGAGATCAAGATATTTGATGAACATTATCTGTTACTCTTCAAACACATGAAACAACAAGAATTCTTCTTGATCATTGTGAAATTATTGAATTATTTGAATCTCCCTGTCAAACGTTGTACACTCAAAGAAGCAATAAATTAAATTAAATGCCTGAGAACCCATAAAGCGCTAGACTACAATCTTACCACCAACTGAGCAGCATTAACACAAATATGTAATACCATAATAAAAATCTCTCCCGTTCTCAGAAAAAGACCAAGCAAATTAACCAAGTCGTCAACTTCATATCGTCCAGTATCGCATTTTCCGTTACTTTCTAAAGAATATGGACAAATACTTTTAAGAAGAGTCAGTCCTATTATAGTAAAGAATCATTCAATCCCTCAACTTCAATTTGATTTCCGCTGAAAGGGCTCAAGCTTGGAACAACTCTATAGAGTATTAGCTAGTATAGAAAAAAATTGAAAAGAAAACTGCGTGCCCAGCTCTACTTCTGAACACAAGCCAAGCTTTTGATAGAGTCCAACTTTCTGAATTACTAGATAAGATCAAAAAAGCCTTTCCTGTCATTAAAAATATATATTTGCAAAGCAAACTGAACAGCAGCCTCTATTAAATCCATCCTGTTAAAGATGGTGTACTGTAAGATAGCGTCCTAGGCCCCACAGTATACCATCTATTCGCGCTAGATACTCTTGTCTCTGACAATGTTATAATCTGAACATTCGCGGATGACGCAGCCGTACTACCCTTCCACTTTAATTAATAACAAATTTACGGATACACTAAAGGTTTTTGAAAAGCTGACCAATAACTTGATGAATTAAAATCAATAAAAATAAATCACCATCTATAACTAGACACTTCGGAAAATTAACACATGCCCAGCAACCTTTAATGAAAATCATATATCCTACAAATAAGATGTTCAATATTTTAGCATACATCTTAATAACCAACTCACTTGGAAGATGCATAAAAACCAACAGGAAAGAATTGTTGTTGTTGGAGAGGGGGGCGGTTACTAAATCATCGAAGATATAAATACGTCAAGGACTTCAAGGCAAAAAACTATGAGCAATGGCAAACGTGGAATGGTATTTGATCAACTACATAATGATTTGAAGAGGTTTCACGTTTAAAACCCGAATTGGTGATGATCTCAGCGAATTAATAACAAACTTGATAAATGAAGTAAATGTAACCAGACATTTAAAACTGACAAAGTTTAATAAATTAACTAATTTATTTGGCAAGTGAAAACCACCTATTCCTTCATTTGTCTCATATGTTATGTCATTTGCTTGTTACTGTTTTTGACTAGTTGTAAATATGCAATAAATAAAAAAATAATGATACAAATAATAAACTTTTACAAAATAGCATGGCAACGCTGTTATAGCCTTTAGACACATTAAGGATTGAAGATACAGTAAGAAAGTCTAAAACATGTAGCCCTTTATAAATAAAAAATAGTAACGATATATAATAATGGTAAGGCTCTACGCCCCGCGTGGGAGCACGACCTGCGAACTGAGAGGTTAAGGCTCTCATACGTTCGCTCTCTCTACCTGGTCGTCGCCCACCATCTCTGATGCGGGCGATGTGGCAAGCACCGCGCCTAAGACGACCGCCATTATTACCCCTTGTTCGAATGAACGCAGGTACTCAATTATTTTTAATGACTGAGTAGGTCACCCGCCAAGCATCAGAGAGCACCCGGAATTGAACCCGGGTCCGTCAGCATCGCAGCCCGTCCCTCAACCACGGGACCACGCTGGCACAACGATATATAAACTTCGTTATTGATTACTCTTCAATTGAATAAAAAAAACATTCGCTCCAAAATTTAACAGGCCATGTGTTACATCGATTAAAAAAGAAATGAATAAAAAATTTAACAATAAAAAGAGAAAAATGTTATAAAACTAAATAAAATGTAACTGTTAACTTAAAAATTTAAACAATAAAAATGCAATCCATATAACATTCTAGCAGGCTGGGAAAGCCTATAGTTGTATTTAAAAATAACTTATACCACTCGAGTATTTCTAAACTACATAAACTACTAAACTACACAGGGCACTTGTGATAATCGTAAAAATCAAGCCCAGATTTGTTATTTAAAAAGAAGATTCGTACGGTATTTTACCATACCGCGACATAAATATAAAAGTAAAGGAGATAATTTATCTATGAGCTTAAAACAGAATAATAAAAACAGGATTACAATATTTGACAGAAAATAAAAAATGCAACTAAAAGCACTTCACCAATTTTCTCTCTATGGGACATGTATTCTCATATTTCTCAGCTTTGTAATCAAAACCATTTTTAAATTTTATATGGAGCTAATGACTTCAAGAAATATAAAAAAACTTATGTTTGATTATTTTCTTTTATTAATACTAACTCTTAATTATTATATACCCTTTAAATTAATTATAATAAATGTGAACCATTTTATAAAATCAACGATACAATTTTTAACTTGCTGGAACACTGCCGACAAACTTTGTAGCATTTCTTGCGCCGACGGCTACTTAGTGTGTCTTATTAGTTGCAACTACGCCAATATAGTAGAACTCGCGCTGCTAAAACACCAACGAACCTAATTTCATCACAGTAGCCCGATACCTTGCCAGAAGTTGCTCTCTTTTATTACCTTCTTAGAAAATTCGTATCAATTTCAGCCAAACTCCAGGAATGCCTGCCAGCGTCATAAACTTGAACTTTATGTAGTGAAATCCTCACAGTAAAATTCCGTGAAATCATGTCTGCGACCACTTTCAAATCGCTCTTTCCAAAACGTTAACTTTTTGTGCCGTTTGTTGATTCGGAGATTGAATTGCGCTCGATGGTTTCGGTGATTTATGTCGCAGCGTATTAATTTGAATACTCTGCCTTGCCGATGTATTTGCATGTCTGCTTTTAACAGCCGATGGCTTATACAAAGTATTTCGGTTTTTTCATCGACGTATTTCCACCCCCAGTGTTGCTGTTTGCATAAATAAATGCGTTGATGTATTCTGATTGCATGTAAAACGACAGCAAAATCTGTAGGAAACGCTAGCGTCTGGAACATTAAAAGATGTCAGTTAATCCAGTGGGAACACCCGACCCACTCAAGGACCTTTATGACTGACAGTCCATGTATTATTCATAGTATAAATTGTTAATGCCTCTCCAAAGCCAACAACAAGCCAACGCCAGATATCAAAATAATTTCGCGAAAATTGCATTATACTAACTCGGTGACGTCTTGACGTGACAAGAATATGCTAATTATTCTCGTTAAAAACTGTCCTCGGCTACGATAGATAGAATTAGTTGTACGCCAAGATTCAGCAACATTTCGGAATTTCAGATGAGACGCTAAATTTAAATTACAAAGGCGGAGAGCTGCGTTCTTTGCTTATCGGCAATGTTTATGCGGATCCTGCGCAGCCAGCGCGAGCAAATTAACAGCAATACCGGTATGTAAGCATTTTCAATTTATTTCGCTAATTCCGGGATAAATTGCACGTTACTCTAAGAAAGAATTTCCATTAGACATTCTTTGTTGTGAAATAAGGTGTTGATTAGGTTTCATCCTTCAGCGGATGCGAAAGCACTCGTTTATAATCTAAATGTAAATTAGGAAATAGGAATCAATTTGAGATGGAGACGTTGATTGTTAGCGTTCACTTGGACTGCCGGCGTTTAATTTACATACCAGAAACTGACTCTACAATACGCCAAAGTAACAATATTTGTATAATAATAAATTAGAATGCCGTGGAGCTATTCTCCTTCCTATTAAACATAAATTAATATGAATATCTCTTTTATGCCTTTTTATTAAAAATAAGTTTATAATACTTCCTTGTTCTTTTTTTCTTTATCTCCTTTATAGTGCTTACTTTATTTTTGTTTTAGATAATTGTTGTTCACATCTAACACCAGTTCATTCGCGCATATTCTTTTTTTGCTTCTTACCAATTCTACGCCGGTCCCGAATTCTACCCTTCAGATAGAATATTTTCTTCCCCATAGTACATGACCAAGATAAACTGTTTTGCGATATTTTATTGTTTATTAGTTTCCATTCTTAATAATTTTTTATTTAGTCACATCTCGAAAGCTTCCAAGAGATCCATTATTATTGTTTCGAGCGTCCACGCTTCCATGCCATATATCAATGTAAACTACATATTATAATTTAACCATTCGTTGTCTTAATTTAAGCTTTATGCAGTCAACAAAAAAAATTGGGTGTATTTTATGAAATGTAGCACGAGCAATCCCGATTTGTCCTTCAAATTTTTTTATCTGGGTCTAAATTTTCTGTTATTTAAACAAGTAAACGTACAATTTTCTTGTCATTAAAGTGTAATGTTACAGCGTTGTAACTTCCGCGAATGGTTACCACGAATTTTGTTTCTATAATATTTATATTGAAGTCTAGCTGTCCACTTACAGAGAGACGATTTACAAGTGTTTGAAGATTATCTGTAGTTTTGCGTATTTAATGGTATTAATTATCATTAATATTAATGCCCAAGTCCAATCTGTTCAGTTTCTTAAAAGGTCTACCAACATAGAAGTTATATAATAGGGGAGAAAGAATACATCCCTGTTGCATACCTCCTTCAATTTCTAGATCACATGATGTCAAATCTCTAATCCTGACTTTTGCATAGGTTTTTTATAATTCTAATGCCCTTTTTGTTTACGCCGTCGTCTTAAAGTAATTTAGCTAATTTGGTATACCGTACTCCATCGAATGCTTTTTCATAATTAACAAAACTTGTGAACACATCGCTTCGGTGATCCCGGTGTTTCTATAGTAACAAATTGAAACCAAATTTGCTTTTTCTAAAGGCTTTTCTAAAACCAAATCATAAATCTTTTAAATCAAACTCACATTTATCCATACACGAGCATGTATTACATAAAAAATTTTAACATATGGGTCATTAGGCTAATTGGCTAAAAATCTATGAATTTTCTAGTGTTGTTTCTTAGAAAGCGCTATGAAGATGACTTCAACCCCTCTTTGGTGTTATTTATATTACACAAGGTGGTTCAAATATGACCGGGACTGATTTGTGTGTAAACATGCTGCACTGCGCAGCAGCTGTGCGACCTTGAGAGAGTAGAGTCGCAACTTTTATCCTCCCTTCTGCTCGGGTTAGAATCTGTGCAGCCCTGTTTGGGAGTGGCTAGAGTGATAAGCGAAGAGAAGGTATTGAGGAGCGTAGAACAACACAGCGTTGGAGAAAACGTCCCCTTCGTTGAAATTCACCACAAACTCCAATAGTATGGGCAAGAGTATCGCACACGGACCTGTGTGTTTCAGATGTGTAAGTACCTCAAAGCGGGCAAAGAGCGCGTAGAGAATGAGCCGCAAGGTCGTCGGCCGCGAACATCCGTCGCCGAGCCAAATATTGATCGTGCAGACGCGCTTATTCGTGAGGACAGGCGTAGTATTATTAAATAACTTGGAGCAATGCTGTCCATCAATGTTGATAGTGCAGAATACATAGTGAAAAACACGTAAATTCACAATGGATATCACGCAATTTGACGGATGTGAAAAAAATGGTGCGCATGCAAGCTAACACTCATCTCCTACAGCAGTTTGAAGACGAAATTGGTGCATTTTTGAAGTCTATAGTGACAACAGGTGAAATTTGTGTCCACTACTTTATTTCCGAGTCCCAAGAGCCATTACGCGCGTAGCGGCATACCAGTTCTCCTAAACAGGAAAAGTGATGGCGACGTGCTTCTGAAACTGGTGGGGGATTATTCATATAAACTTTCTGACGGATGCTAGAACAGTAAATGCAGCTTATTACTCAGACTTCTTGGCAACAGACGTGAGGAAGAAGATTCGATCCAAGCGAAACAACAATGGAAACTCTTCGGAAATTGAAATGGAACCTTCTGCCACATCTGCCGTATAATCTAGATTTGGGCCCAAGTGATTTGAACTTGTTCGGAGGGCTCAAATTATACTTGGAAGACATTCGATTTGCGGACAACGACGACGTCATCCAAACTGTTCGGGGGGTGGTTACGTCGCCAACCAAAAGCCTTTTTCGAAAATGGTGTCAAGATGCTTCCAGAACGTTGGAAAAATGTATCGACTCCGGAGGGGAGTAGGTTGACGACTGATGCTGTTTTTTTTTTTTGAAAATAAATCAGTCCTGGGCATAATGATTTACTTCAAAATCGGCGTTATTTTTGCTATTTTTATAAGAATCCCATCAAGACCAGTAGATTTGATTCACCTTCAAGGTTGTTATTGTCACCGTTGAGATCTACATCTGTTCTGGTGTCTTCGAATAATTTTATTATATATGATTCCCACATACCCAGCAGTTTTTTATCTTGTATAATTTTGTTCGATTATTTACTAGAACTACAGATGTCTATTTTTTATACGATGCAGCTAAAATAAATCTTCTTTTTAATTAGTTCTTTCATTGAATTGCATTTACTTTTTGCAATTTTTATGTTCCTTTGTACTGTATTTTGAATATTTTTATATTCGGACTTGTTATGTTTGAGTAATCTTTACTCGTCCATAAAGTTAAGAATTTGGCTTGTCATTCAAAATTCTTTTAGAACGTTCAGTCGGTTTCAAATATCAAGTACTAATTTTACTTATGTTATTATTGAAAGTCAGCAGAGGTAGATTGGATTTTTGGTATTCGATTTAACCTTTCATCATTTTTCCGACCCTAGTTCCCCTCATGTCTATGTAGTTACTTACTCGATGCTATTGCTATAATGTTTATTTACTAATATATAATCAATTTGATTTTGATTAGGTTCTGAGTTATTTCGGATATTTGAAGGTGCTTTCTACGTGCACAGGCGACTTAAACCACGTATTAGCCATTACCATATTTTCTCTGTCATTAGTTTTACGTCGACTTTGTTTGACCTTTGTATTACAGTCGCCGATTACTAAGGTTATCTATTGACCTAAAAACGTTCTCAGTTTTGTTATAAATTTTTTCTACTTTTTTATCAGATTTTATTTATAATATTAGGACATACACATGGAGTATGTTAATATTAAAGGGGTAATTTTAAAATTGTAGCAGTATGATTTTATCAGAGATTTGTGTAAAGTTCTTTATTTATTTTGTAAATTATAATATAACAAAGACGGCCGTGCAATTACAATAATGACATTCTGGAAATTTCAGTTTGATCTGACACAAGCAGCAAAGCGCGGTACAGCATCATTTACAACTTATGCGCTGCTATGCTAGTGCCTATTAAGTGCAATATTAAATATTTAACGATAAGTTATGAGTTATATTATGTTGTTATGTTGTTAAATTATGTTGTCAACGAACTTAAAAAGTTCGTTACTGAATTCTACGTCTGTCTGTCGGTCCGTCAAAAAATTTGAGATTTTTTAAAATTTGAAAATGGATTCTTATGGGAAATAAATAGTACGCTGATTTCGAATTCGAAACTAAAAAATAATTTTCGAGATATTCGACATTACGATTTTAAATGTGAATCTTATAGAAAATTTTACGCTGAATTCGAAAATGAAGTCGAAAAAATTATATGTCGAATAATTTTCGAGATAAATCGAAAGGTCTTTTTAAGTTCGTTCTGGGATTGCTTACAGAGCAATCTCTTCGCCGGCCCCATGTTTTTAATCTAGTCATTAGGACTATCTACGTTGGGAAATGACAAGAATGAAACGGAAAATACATTACACAGAGATGAGTACCTTAAATGTAATTTTACCGTTATTTTAAATAACACATAGTGCGTTCTTTGTCAAGACGTACTGTTAAAAGAAAATATAAAGCCATGTAAGCTACTTTGACATTTAAATAACAAACATCCAGTCAAAGGAGACAAGTCTGTAGATTCCTTGAAAGAGAGCTAAATCCCTCCTACTAATCGCATTTAAATCAGGAACCACTAGTGATAAAAAAGCATCACTAGCAAGTTGTCGAGTTGCATTTTGCAAAGACCCGTAAATAATATATGAATTATTAGAAATATGAATTTTGGCGCATATTAGAATCATCAATGCCTATTTATATCAACGTGACCTTCATTTCCATTTTAACTACTTATGTTCCTACTGGAGGTTTTTTTCGGTTAGTATTTGCAGCACATCTATATCTAACTTTCCAGACTTACTCGTCATACCTAAATGTTTTCGCATTATCTCACAACATATTTAAAAAATTTTGTTGTTGGCTAGTTTAACCAAATATTAACAAGACTTGTTTTAAATTTTAAACCTTAAAATTTAAAATTATACACCGATAAATACTATATTTTATTTTAAAGCCTACACCTTTAATTTTTAACTACAACTTTTTTCGTTCTGTTTATTTTTCTGTTCGAAAAGCGCTTCAAAATTTAATATTACTAGCATCAGTATGGATAAAAAATGGCTTTACGGGTTAGAAATCTGTTGTAATTGGTGTTAAACTCTTCTTTGAATGTATCGTAGGCCGAGTTTCCTCTTAATTAAGTTTTCTCTTAGTTCGTTTAATATTAGTAAAATATTTAATAAATTGATAAATAGAGCTATAGGGCGAAAAACTCCCTAACTGGGTATAATTATAAAATTTTCTTTAATACTCCTCTTAATGTGCTTAAACGAATAGGATTTTTGGTTTAGTTTAAGAATAGTATATTTAAGTTTTTACTATAATGTTGTATAATTGTTGACTCCTTTAATAAAATTATTTTTTAGGCAATTAATAGGGCGAGTTATATCTTTATAATAAAATATTAATCACCAGATATTAAACCTAGGCTTAAAAGAAAACAATAGAAATTATTTAAGTTACAGTACGAGGTCTAAGTGTTGTTACAAAGAATAATCTTCTTTAAACGGTTTGATGTTGTTATAATCTTCGCAATCATGTTTGAGTTCTGTTGATTTGCAACAAGAAAACATTATAGCACTTTTGTGTAAAACCAGTTTTTTTAAAAATTTTTTAACTTCTATTTTAAGCAGAATGCGCATACGTCTATTGTTAAGATTATTTTTGTTTCTCCTCGTAGTAGTTCAGAAAAATATTGTAAGTTATTCTATTATTTGAAATTTAACAATTTGACTAAATTTTTACGATGCACATTACTTGCATAAAATATCTAATAATACATTATTTCCGAAGAAAATGGAAAAAAGCAAATTTTTATAAAATGACTCGTACTTAAATGTAGTTTTTATATTCTTAACAGGTACATATTTGTACAACCACAATTAATTTTTTGCATAATATTTTTGACGGTATTGTTACTCCTAAAAAAATCTTTGGTTTACCTTGGCGATGTAGGCTGCACTGAGAAGGACCAGAATGACAAGTTTAATATTATTTTTCCGTTAAATGTACACAACCAAACTTACTAGAGTGCGGAGTGGCATAAATCGAGATATTATTTTATTAGAGCTGTGTAAGAAACCGTATGGAAATTGTGCATTAAACATACCAGGACACCTCATTACAGGTGCACCCAATTATCCCTGTTTTGTGACTATCAAAAATAAAGATTTATAAAAAAACGTGATTTTTGTTGTACGAAAAAATGCTTCCTGCAGTATCTACAAAAAGTAAACAATTTTATCTATCGTGATACCAAAATTCTTAGACAGCCAAATAAAGGAAATTTTCTACAGCGGTGCGAAACGTAACGGTCACTTCCGGTTGCCGTTAATCGATTTGGCTGAAAATAATCCAATGAAAGATACTGACCTAAGATGTGTGTATGCCAAGTTTGAAGTGAATCTGTTAAATAGAACGGAAGTTATAGTGTCTCAAGACACACAGACAGACAAACAGCACGATAATCTCATTAACTTTCTACTATAAGCTCCTCGAAAGATGGCGCAGAAGGGATTATTTTAAAGATTAGATATTCAGTCGAAATCAATAAAGATTATTTGGACATTTGTAGTCTTGCTTGAATTTAAAAGGTTATATCTATAAAAAGCTTTGTAATTAAGGATATAAAGGCAAGTGAATTTTAGGTTGAAGTTTATTTACAAAAACAACTTAATTAACACCTTCCAAACGCGTTGCTGGAAATTAAATACTAAAATTACCGTAACCGTCTCATAAGAGGGAAAATTTCAGCCACAAACATATAAATTGAAATTTAAATATTTCTCAATGATATTGTCGAATATTCCTAGCTACAATACAACAAACAGGATTTTTTTTATTTTTATGTATTATACATATATCAATTTTTTATTAAAAACATATAAAGGACATATAGAGGCTTATATGCTTATATGTAAATATGTAGTGCGTCACGAAACTTGTGCAGCGGACTAGAGTAAACTGCAATGCATCTGCGTGAATGAGAACTACTTCAGTGGTCAACTAAGTTTTGCGTTAAACGCCGAAGCTGCATAATTTGTTATGATATAGGGGGCTTTCGGGAATTATACAACAAGTGCGTATTATAAATGATTTATAGATTGCCGGGTCTTGAAGTTCTATGTGCCATAATCAGTATTTTGGCAGTTTCCAAAACTTAAATTATCTTTGAAATGAAAGAGATTTTGAGACCTTCGATTAGTTATTCGTAATTCCAATACCGAAATATGCAGAAAGGACGCTAGGAGAAGTGTGGCTATCTACAATATTCCTTTTATCTTGCATCATTTTTATTAAATATATAAGTTTTTTACTATTATAATTGTAAATGGTTTTATTACACGGCTCCGCATTTTTAGCACAGACCACGTAAAATAAATCAATAGTAATATTATAAGGATAACATTATATACATGCTTTATCAAGCGAGCGGTGTTGAAGTTAGAGTCAAAGGATGCTGTCGCTACATGCAGTTTTAATAAAAAGTGCAGCATTTACTGCTACAAAGCATATTTACTGTTACAGATAGGAACATAGAATACTCTAACTCTGATAGTTACTGTGCTTGCATTGGTTGTAATGTCGCTTCTTTTTTTGTTCGCCAATTTGTAACCAATCGCCTACTCAATATCCTATATACAACCAATAGTAATTGTAATTATTTCTTAATTATACTTAATAAACTGCGCTTATTAACAAACACTTTGATAATTATTCTATCCTTTGATCCACAATTACATAGTAGCAGAGCCTGACTGCTGAAGAAATTACAGAAGAAATCCAGACACTTAAGACCACAAGCTATTGATAAGTGCGGAAATAGACACAAAAGAAGTCATTTTAGTAATTAAGCCGGTGAGCTTCCAACGGGAATATCTTTGCGTACGCAACATAAACCAAGTGAACAAGAGGTAGACTAAAAGAAGCAGCAAAGATGCTGACCTGCGGTCTCATCGGGTGTCAAAGCTCTTGCGATGTTTGGAAGTCCAACTATGCTATGGAAATTTTATGGCCTAGAGTATATGACCGACGAAGCATCAGTCGCGTGTACGGTCAGAGTGAAACAACTGGTCGTGCAAATAAAGTCTTTTTACATATTAAGTGTTCATATAATTTGAGAAATAAAACATTCCAGTACAAGAATAATTTCTTTTACGTTATTGTAACCAATATAAGCGTATCTCGGAGCCTGAAATATGCGATGGGTTCTCCAAAACCAGAAAACTAGCGCAAAGCAACAAAAAGATGGGAAACGACAAGACCAGTCTTTTTTTTTATTAGAAAAAAATACATCAACGATCAGAACTATGTACATATTTATACTTAAAATATAAGACACATTAGTTCTATGAGCTGATTTGCTGGCAAGAGGCTTGAGGGATTTAATCTATTAGTATTACCCTGGAGACGTTATTGGTTGAGTAGGTCACAAGGCCATTTCTTATTGAGTCTTTTGAAGGCTTTAAAGGTTCGACTGATGGGTTTGGATGTACTAGAAGACGGGTATGGTGTTTCACTGCACGTTGATGAATTTCCTCTCTTACAGTTGGCATATCTAAGTCCGTATGTAGAGTTAGGTTGGTGACATACCATGGGGCACCCGCGATCTGTCTAAGAGCCTTAGATTGGAATCTCTGTATAATGTTTAAATTGGATATGCTTGAGCATCCCCATAGTTCCAGTCCGTAAGTCCATATGGGCTTAATTATTACCTTATAGAGAAGTCGTTTGTTATCGAGGAAAAGTGGAGATTTTTCGCCGATTAGCCAAGCCATTTGTTTAAATTTGAGGTCCATTTGTTTCCTTTTCTTTGTAATGTGCGATTTCCAAGTTAGCTTTCTGTCTAGATGTAATCCTAGGTAACGAGTTTCGGTAGCGTGTGGTATTTCGACAGTGTTAATATAAACAGGAGGACACTGTTGTCTTCTTAATAAGAAAGTTACGTGAGCAGATTTGCTTTCATTAACTTTAATTCGCCATTGGTTCAGCAAATCCCCCAGGAGGTTTAAATAGTTTTGTAGCTGCTGTGACGCCAGAGCTGGAACTTTATGTGCTTTTCTTCCTTCAGTTGGTATGTATGATGAATAATATTCTGATTTTGCATGAATTTAACAAGTTTTTTGTATAAATCAGATGTTTTTACGGTAATTTTTACAACGTTGTTGGATAAACATTTAGTGATTAGATGTTCCTCTTCTGTTACATCAGCTAGAGTTCTTAGCATTTGGTCAAGATTAGTGACTCCATGGACAAAAATAGGAGGTGGTTTAGGTGGCGTTATTGTTGGAGGTGTACTTGACTGTTGCATACTGTCAGTGTTTGTTTGAGGAGTATTATTCGCTTCTAGCTGGTTGAGAGGTGTAAATCTATTTGTTTGGTTATCTGTAGCGGCATTTTCTCCAGGCGTTCGCCTGGAGATGCGCTTTCTTTTGTTGCTGTGTACGACTTTCCAGGAATACTTATTACTGCTTCCTTCATCTTTTCGCTGGTTTCGATTAAGTAAGCATTTTAGGGTTCAGTGACTTTAGTGGTTGCACTTTCGGGTTGATTATAAACTTGGGAGGATGGCGCATAAAATTGTTGCATACCTGCATTGCAGTTATTTTGTTGAAAAGGCAGCTGTTGTTGTTGATCTTGGCTCGAAAAGATTGGACTAGCGAAGTTTGGTTGTGGTAGATAACTTATCGGCTGCGATGAATGGCCGATAGGTCCCGTTCCACTAAACATTATTTTAACACTTGTCCTTGCGGCCGCACTTTCAATAAAGTCCGTAACTCTCACCAGCAAACACAACCTTACTCGTTGAAAGTCAAACGAGACCAGTCTTATGAAGGTGGTTGTTCAAAATGAAAAGAAAGACAGACGGATCGATTGAACGCTTCAAACCTATATTAGTCTACATGAGTTCAGTTAAATAAAAGCCATTGACTATAAGAAGACATCTTCACGCTAAAATAAAACCGGTCCGAACAGTGTTAGTGCATACAACATAGATGGTGTTATGGACATGGCTTTAATTTGAAGTGGAAAGTGCCTTTCTTAACAATCCGTTGAACGTTTGATGGTGAAGTCATACTGTTGTGTTTATGTGGACGACAAACTGATCGCATGTCACTTAAGAACTGAAAGAATTGAAACAACAATTTAAAGTGCGGAATAATCGGACTGATTATCATGTAAGACTTCAGATAAAATACCATCAAAACAATTTAATGGTATATTAAAGTTATTATAATAAAAATATGTTAGACTACCTAAAAATTGATGTCCATATCCCACTGTTGACACCAACAGATGATATCAAAGAGAAACTTAGTGGCGACAGAAGAAGAAAAGAAAGATATGAAAAATTCAGCATATGGATAAGCTGTGAGGGTACTTCTCTTCTTAACCATCATTTTCTGGGTCAATTCTTAAAAATTCTAGGACCCCCGGAGTGAAGGAAATATTGATGTACTTAAAAGGGACTAAAGACCTGTCGCTTCACGACCCGAAGGAAATTCTACCGTTTTGATTGACCGGTTATTGTGCTACAGGCTGTACGAAAAATCAGTGGTTTTGTGTTTCGCCTTGTAGACGGTTTCAATAGCAGTCAGTCTCTTTATCGACTACAGAAGCGGAATATGCGGCCGCATGTCAGGCATCGAATGATGCGATATGGTTGAGAAGACCGATGTTTGTGATATAACAACCAGAAAGCTGTGCGATCCAGCAGATTTATGCAAAAATAAATGAAAATATCATCACCATGCTCGACGTTTCCAAGATGCGTAATACTCGTTTGGTTAGGATATGTAACCATCTTCTTACAAAGATATTATTATATGTTTTTACGGTTAAAATAACATCCTAAAGACAAGGTTTTTTATTCCATTGATATGTCATACAATAAGGCGTTTCATAATTGTGATTAAATAAAAAACCACTTTACCGACGGTGATTAATACTTGGCAATAAAATAGTTGTATTATTTCCCTATTATTTTACATACAACTCTCATATAATACAATATGTATGGCACTATATTACCATAGTTGCATTAAAGTTATGTTAAATTAAAAAATATGCATACGTCTTAAAAGACATGCAAGGATACAAATATATATTTATATGCTTGCTTAGAATACCTATATGATTTGCAAACATGAACAGAAAAATGGAACGTTAAGATAAATAAATCAAAATCTAAGCATGTAACTTTTGTTACATTCCTCCATATAAATAATTTAGTGATACTACAAAAAACTTTAGTGAAATATTGATG
This sequence comes from Sinelater perroti, assembly GCA_036346155.1. Lineage (NCBI taxonomy): Eukaryota > Metazoa > Arthropoda > Insecta > Coleoptera > Elateridae > Sinelater > Sinelater perroti. Next base: position 6,392,274 of record JARFIY010000276.1, read on the forward strand.
TCTGTATTTAGCTAGCAAACTTAATTGTAAAATACACATCTGCGAGAAAAAGAAGCAAATATATTTAAAGACAAAAAACTCGATTGGTTGATTGGTAAGAGATCTAATTTGACAATAGAAAGTAAGATAGTAATTTGTAAAGCTGTTATAAAACCAATATCGACCTATCGAGTAGAGGTTTGGGGGTGTGCTAGCAAATTGAACATCGTAAACATCCAGAGCTGTTAATCTAAAATATTAAGAACCATTGTTGACATCTAGTGGTACGCTACTAATGGAACACTACGCCTCGACCCAAGAATCCTGAAAGTAAAGAAAGTTATCTACGATAGAAGTATAAAACGCCATAGAAAATTAAAATCACATTTAAATATATTAGGTACACAAGGAACACGGTATGACGCAACTTACGTCCCATTTAAAGACAAACAATTTATTAACTTAATGAATTTCACGCAACACTCCTGGTGCGTAACGACACTCAATTGCTTTAAGGTGATACTTTTTATTGCAAAGGCAGTAATTTTCTGATCGCGTTAATTGTTTTTCTTGGGTAAATTATTTAATTAATCTCATTGAACACATTTACAAACCTTAAATGATAGACGAAACCCTGTCACAATGCTTATGAACATAAATGACACACGGCATTTAATTTACAGCGGCGGAGATTAACTAGATTAGTCGGAAAATGACACAACAGTGTATGTTGTTATTGGTTAAAATGTTGCAAATAAGACGCTTGCGCTTGGCGCCATTTTTTCAGTCAAAAGATCACCCTTTTTCTGCTATTATCTGACCATGGTTAATTCAGATCGCATTCAAAACTATAACTCGCATTCCGTCTCTTCAAGACTAATCAAAAAAGCCATCAACCATTAAAATCGGTTGCTAATTCAATTCACAGCGTGTGTTTTTCCTTGGCTCTTTAATAATATAAATATTTAACTCACAATTATACAATAAAAAAATTAAAATGACAATGGCTAACAGACTTCTAATAGTTTAAGGGACTCCTCCGCTGGAAGAGATCTTATTATTAGCTAACTGCTAAATAAATAAAGTATATATTTACTTACTCGAGAAGTGTATTAAAAGCATTTAAAATGGACAATGCGATTTATTAAACAAACTTTAATGTCATACGCAAAGTTGCAGTGACGATGTTTCAGTTTTTAATATTATCGTTAACTTATTACAAAATTTAATTTAAAATTTAAGATAACATGTATGTAAGAAAAACATATATGCAAAAGTAGGTTCAGATTTTTGGCTAATACCTGCAAAACTGCTGCTTTTGAATACAAAAGCGCTTTTGATGGCGCACCAATCGATAGCGGCTTAGGAATACACACAAGTGCATGTAATCACGACTAATGTGTAACTATGTAACAAGTTACCGTACATACTAACATTATATTTAGTGATGAAACCTGTCAAACAGTTCTCAGATTAAATAGTCTATAGCTTTGTTTAGCTTTGATCGATTTAATTAAGCACATTTAGCTTCAACCGCATACAGTTACAGTTTGTTATTTACATCAAAGCTGATATCACTTTCCAATCTTGCTGGCAGAGAGTAAATTACGCGGGAGGTAAAATTGTATGCGAAAGTGTGCAAAAATTTCATTTTGCAAAGTACATTTTTAAAAAATACCTATAAAGGAACGAAAGAATGTTTCAAAAAGAATCATCCAATTTGAAAAAATCAAAACGATTTAGCTTTTAATCCTTTTTGATCGAACAATGTACTCTTAGAGTGAATTCTCCAGTTTCGTGCGGTTGTCGATAGGTAGCACCAGCGCGCTTCGTTCACCTTCCACTTCAGTGTTTGTCAAGATGGCGACTAGACAACAGAAATCATTTTGTGTCGTGCGCTTGGTGAAGTGTGAGTCCGTAACAAATATTTAGGGTGATTTTTCGCAAATGTGGCAATATGGTATTGAACTTCCTATCGCTCAAATAATTAGGCGATGGTATAAACAATTCCAAGACACAAGTTGTCTATGTAAAGAGTAATTTACTGGCCATCTTCGTGTGTTAGATAAAGATTTGTAGCACATCCGACTAAACATTTCCTCAACGTCTGTCTGGCGTGTTTTACCGCGCCATTTGTACAGGATTCAATAAATGCAAACTCTTCATACAGGTGACAACGCGTGGAGTTGTGTGAATTCATCATCGACAAGGTGTCAGAAAATAACAATTTTGTAACATACTTAGTGTTTTCTAAAGTTACTTTTCATTTAAGTAATAAGGTAAACTTCCATAATGTTAGAATATGGGGCAGCCACTTCAAATGGTACAGAATAAAAAAGACTCTCCTAAACTTAATGTTGTTTGTGCAATTTCTTGAAAAGTGTGCTTTCCAAGAGACATATTAAGCAACTATGATTTGGTATTGAAAAATAACTAAGATTAGCCCTATAATATAAAATTAATTTTAAGTGTCTATGTTTATTGTTTTTTATAATATAAACATTTTAAATCAAATAATTATTTTTAAAACACCCTGTTTATTTAGGATACATTGTAAATACTAATAATATTGTAATATTTAATTTGAATCCAAATAGTCACTAACACAGATTAATTGCTGAATACCCAGACACATCTATATATACATAATTTAGTTAATATTGTTCTAAGTAAAATTGTGCTTAACCCAATAAATAATAAATAATGAAGTTTTAGTTAGTTTGTTGCTTTTGTAATTAATTTTGATAATTAATTTATTTACATGGTTGTAGTTTTGTTTCTAACAGCAATGATAATTATGTTGATATGCTTTCCTTTGGCTTTGGTGCGAGAAGAGCAGGTATTGCGTTATATTAGCAATTACTCATTGGAGTAATGATAGCTACAAACGCGGCCGCTCTTCATCAACGTGCTGAAACTCCCATTAACAATTACCCGCGGCAATTGCCATGAGTTATGTCGACGGGACGCTGTACCTGAGTTTCGACAGCAGAGCATTAAAATCAAGTTTATGATTGCTTAGGTTTAACTTGCCAAACCTCGGCGGGAGATACGTAAATAAATTATATCACAGACACCTTACAGTGGGGCTTGTTGACATAAAGTCCGGGCTTTCAGCTATGGAGGCGTATTTATAGCGGCGCGCCAACCACGTAATGACGTCAAATATGACACTGTCTCGACAGGAAATGAAAAGAACATCTGTCCTGGAGGCCGCTAAGTGAATTGAACTTGTACAATTTTAAATTTAAATTGAGCCTCAAAAGCGACAATAATGATAGAGGTTAAGCCTCGTTCAATTACTAATAGCAGCATAGGCTTACAGCAACAACTTAATTATTATAATAGATAATGTGAGAAACTATTTTTATTCACCTAACGATCTAATTATCTAATTTAGTTGACATGTGTTACAAACAGGACTTATTTACGTTTTCGGCGCCCTAAGCTGACAATTTTTGATCCGCCTTTTCTCAGATTGTTGGATGTTTGGGATATTGCAAAAAAAGATGATTTCGATAAAATATTTATTTGATTTTTCAATTTTCGTTACATACATACAAACACATTAATGAGGGAAAATAAAACAAAGGCCCATTTAATCTATAAACTTTTATTTAAAAAACATTTATTTTCTTGACTTTAGAATTAGCAAACTACTAGACTATCTACAAAAAAAGACTGTAGAAACTCACTCTCAATAAATAAACGCCCTTCAGTTTTCCTTGTTTTAACGTTGATTTGAAAAAGTTCTTCACTTCCTCAAAAGCTGAAAAAAATTGTCCTCTAGTGAAACTTAGAAAATTTTTAGAACGACAGCAATATTGGGAAAAGTAAACTCTACGTCCTAAATCGCTAAGAGTCTTTGGATTTTTAATTGTGTTTTTGGTTTGACGTTCTTACCTTCTTTGTCAACATCAATATTTCAATTCTTAAAAATGCTGCCAAATGCACACCCTCTTAAGAAACTGTTTTATCTAATTCAAAAGCATACTTTTCAATAGCCGATTTGCTTTCTGCCGCATTCCTTCACTTCGCATTTAAGTGATTTCTCATAGAAATTTGACATCTTTATTATGTATAGATTGATCTCTTTTGTACTAAGTTGAGCGTTAGAGAATTAATTGCAGCATAATTTGTTTCCACTACAAAAGACTGTCGCTCAGAGAACCCATAATTTCTATCTTTGTTGAACTTTTTTGTTTTCCCTTTTATTGTAATACATGTATTGTAGACGTCTGTTTTAGGCATCAATTTTGCTTTGTTTTTAGCTTTGAGAAGCTATCTATAGAGTAGCACTCCTGGTTATGTTTATACTTTCTCCTTGAATGCTTTTACTTACTTTAAAAGGCTTTACTAGAACATTGTGCCAGAAACATAGTATTCATGCAATTTCAAGACTCTCAAGTCTTTCCAATATTATATTTGCACCATACCTCATTCTAATCACTATCATGGATAATATATATTAGAGCATCAAGAATCTTCTGATACAATTTGTGTAATACTTACTGGTATCATAGCGCACACTTCATCGGGATATTTAAAGACAAGGAGTCCTTTTCAAGGTAAGACTATAAGATCTCATCATTTGGTTAAAGAACTAAAAAGTTGTAGATTTGGTAAAGAGAAGAAAAGCTGCAGAATCAACTAGTTGTAAAGATTGGCTCGCGCAAGGGATGTACGTAACTAAAAAATGTATTACTTTTATTTTATCCTAAAGATTTTTATAGTATTCAGATATATTGCTGGTATTGTCGTAGTTTTGTCCTCTACAGTTATTTAGATCAAGACCTAGAAAATCTAGTCAAAATTACTTTAGCTTCATGGCTGCACTTAGTAATAAACGTCGAAAGCCGTTCAACAGGAATTCCTGTAGGTAGCATATATACTACAAAAGTTAGTTTATCTGCGACACAACTAGTGTTGAATCTACAGTTATAGAAGAATACTTGACATTTACAATCTCTTGGACAGTTCTTGGCTTAATTTGGTCTGCTAATGGTATAATAAATTTTATTTTAAAATATTGCCGTGTATCCGACCATAAAAGAATTAAACTTTAAAATTAGTTATACAGGGCCCAAAAATTATTATTTTCTACAGAGCTTAATATTTCATTATCGTCATAAATTGGCAGTCCACGGAAAGTTAAAAACTTTACAACTTTAACAACTTTTAAGAGAATATTTCGCCAATACAAAGCTTTTCTCTTGTACTATTCTGCTATTTTACAATCCTCTGGTTGTGAAACTCGACTTCTACTAATAAATTTTGAAATGTGCTATTTGTGTTCAGAATTGCTGTCATGATCGTTTATTACATGGGTAGTTTCTCAATCATCAAACCCTTTACTTGCTAGGAACGTGGTTGCTTCATATAGTTCGCAAGACGCGCAAAATGCTCATTTGGTTTAAATCAATCAATTTTGCTTGATATAAAGCAAACGATCGGTCAAAAACCTTTTTTGAGTGGCATAGTATTTTTAAGATTTTTTAAACTTAGCGTTTTGTTAAACGCCACTGTGGGCCATCAACTCAGTAAGTTACATAATACAAAAAAGGGTTTATGGGAAGTGTTATTTGGTATGGAGTATCTAGGTATTTTGTACCTTGTATTTTGTTGTCTCTTCTAGAGGAGTGAAGATTTCAGATAAAGGTTTTGCCTTATGCAGCCTAGATCTAACCCATTTTCCATTTGTCTTCCTAATAGGTCGTTTAGGCGTTTGTGGTCTCTTAAATTTCTTAGGGGCTTTTCAAACTGAGTGGCCGTCTTCCTTAAGCTTCGTAATGTATTCAGCAAAGATATTATTTTGTATCGTCTTTAATAGAGTACGTAGTTTTCGTGTTGACGATCGTATCAGCCAGTTTGTGTGTTTTTTGCCATTTATCCCTGGCTTTTCTTTTTCCAGATATCAGTGCCTTAACTATTAAAAGTACGCACGTTGTGGGTTTATCTTGATTTGTTTTGTTGGGGGTAGATTCCCATGCTCCCTTTTGGATCATGTTTGTGATGTAGTGAGTTGCTGCGTCAAGATCAGCAGAATTTTTTATTTGCATTTTAAGATTTATGTTATCCTTTAGATACTATTAGATTCATTTCCAGTTAATTTGTTTTGATAGAAGTTTGTGGTTGAGTTCTTTTTTAATAGTGACTGTGACTGGCGGGTGATCTGACAATAAAACATTATTACTTTCACCATCATCCATTTACTAGCTATACCATAAGAGGTCTAAAAATCCAGTAAATCAGAAAGTGTGTGTCTGACGGCCAAGAGGTGGGTTTACCAGTAGAGTGACAGATCGAATTGTTTTGCAGGATTAAATTGAATAATTTTGATCTTTTGTTAGTCATTTTTAAACTCCATTGGATTTGCTTGGAAACCAGAAGAATGAATTAATTTTAACATTTATAGCCCATATTAGTTCAGATTGATAGCTTTCCATTTCATAATGGAAAATGTAGTTTTTTGTGATAACTTCAACCTTTGCGTGGGCAATTCTCTTTAGATACGTTGTACTAAAAATAGTATAGTTTGGTATTTGAAACATGGTTCTTTCAGTGGAGTGGATTTCACTCGCTAGTATAGTTAATGGAATTTACTAACAAACTTTTCAATAGTACATTTTGAAATATGTTTACCACATTATCTTTATAATTTATTTTGTTTAGAGAGGTAATTTAGAGAGTTAATATAGTAAAGAGAAATAATATAGTAAAAATACCGTAGTATAATAATATATCAGTTTGCTGGTCGTTTCAGCATTTTTTTTAAACAGCACCACCATGAATCGATAGTTCGGGAAAATGTACGAAGACAAATCTTTATAGATGGGATCACTCTTTCATGCGGCTAAAAATTGAAAAAAAATTTTGAGATCTCGAAAACGGTGAGGGCAAGCGAGATCTCCTTTTGGGGTTTGGTAGCCCCAAGTATTGTTAATAAAAAAAGAGTTGCCAGTCTGACCAGGAAAAACGCGCCAGAAACGGGCCTGACAAGTACTCTAAAATTCCTTTACACGGTTACTCCCGTAAATGTCCGCACATTCTTGGGTGGAACTGCCCCTGAATGGTAAATAATGTAGCAAGTTTTGAGTTTTTTCCGTATATCTTTAAAAAGGCAAGGGGTGGCTAAACGGCTCTTTGCCACGTTGTAGTACCTAAAATAGAACATTTTTCATAAAAAAATGTTTGTATATTATATATTATACAGGATGTCGGAAACAGCATTTATACAAAAGTCGTGTTCTAATACAATACATTTTTATAGTGAAAAGTCTATAGTTTGAAATTTTTATTAGTTCCAAGTTTCCGTCATATTAGCATTGTATTACACGGCAGTATATTCTTATAATTCAAACAAAAAGGTTTATTCAAGCTTTTGCTACTTACTTTTTTTACACTCTAAACTAGAACTAGTAAGTTCTTAAAAAATTCAAAAGTTTTAAAGTGGTTTTTGTTACTTAGTGTGTGCAGTAAATAATAAATTTGTTGGTAAGTAGCGAGCCATAGTACTGAAATTTCAGAGAGAGAATTTGTAGACAATTTTTTGCGGTTTAAAAGCAAATATTAAAGTAAACATCTAGATATTCCGATTGTCGTAGGCAGGAAAATCTCTTGTATATTGATATGTTGCTGAAGAAGATTATGGTAATTCGGTTCGCTTTTCTTATCATAGCTATTACAAGGTAATTCAAAATGACGGACTTAATTTTGTAATATTACAATTCAAAATGAGGACTTATGACAAATATAAAGTAAACTATATTTGATTGTACTCACACTTAAGTTTGTAAATGTTTCAATGTGGCCCTCTCCTTCTATACGAATAACATCTACACAATAGCAGAATTAATTCCATACACGATAAAACATCTCTTGTCATAGTTGTGATACCGTTTCTTAGGACGTTCAAAGCTATTGGCAGAGTTGGTATGTAAATTTCTTCTTTTAAGAACCCTCACAAAAAAAAATTTAAAAGTCTTTATTCCTCATGCTACTTATTCGTCATCAAGACAGAGATTCGTTCAGAAAACGTCGAACACTCTTGTGCCAATAGAGTAGAGCTCCGTTCTGTTGGAAAATCAGGTTTTTAAAATCCTTATTTATCTAAACAAAAGCCAGTTTGGCAACATTATGAGATAAATATTACCCAAGTGCCGCGTTACATCCTAAAAAAGAAAGATCCATAAACTATGATTCTTAATATCACATAAACTACATTTTTGTGGCCCCCTTTCCCAATATTGTGTCGGGTCACTTTTTAATTTAAGTGAACATTGCCTTATCACCAAAAATTTAAGTGTTCTTTGTTTTTGAGCAGACCACTAGAAAATTATATACGTTTTAGTTGATCGTTTGTGTCTACCAGTGGCGGGTGCTATTGTTCAAACACTTCAACACACGCCAGCAGTTGCTTGTCGCTGTTCAAATTTAGTGCTTACTCTACGGGTTGACTACACTGGACTACATTTTAAACTCTCTCAAATTTATCCCACATTCTCCTCTGATATACGCCATCGGTGCATGCTTCTACCTTCCCACAAACAGGAAGTTTGATGAAATTGATGATTTCAACCACAAATTCTTTTCCTTGTTGAAGATTCGATGTTGCAATGACGAGGACTTTGTTTTTCGTGTTCATACAAATGCAAAAAACCTTATGCCACACGATAACCATCTCGCTCATAACTGAAACTCACAACTAACGCTGCTTTATAACTTTGCGCTAAGTGCGAGCGCTCTAGCGGTAGTAGTAAAAACTTTAGGGCAACAAACTCGAATGTTTGCTTATTAAAACAAAAAATAATACTTTAGAATAAATAAAATACTGTTTAAATTTAAATAAAGTAAATTTTATAAAATATTGCATTTTTAATTGATAAAGTATAGTGTTATATATATATATATATATGTTTTTATAAAATTCTATTTAGAATTGACGAGATTATACTGTATTCATTAGAATTAAATACATTATGTAGCATATTTTAATAAGCAACAATATGCCTGCTCTATGTATTTTATAAATACTTAATCGTCAGTGGGCCGAGAAGATTAAAGTCCCAGTAAACCATCGGTATAACGACGTCTCAGTTACAAAATTGTTATTATGTTTAACGTATATAAAGCAGAAGCAAACAAAGAATAGCTATGTGTGCGTGAATAGATAATAGAATTAACAGGCCTACATTTAATTATTCATGTTCTGTGTTTAGATAACAATGTGAAAGTGTAGTATGCTTTACAAAAACATTTTGTATTTATGATACATTTGAATATTAAACCAATCACTACGAACATAATACATCTGTATGCTGCACATTCTAAAATTTCAGATGACATAGTCGAACAATTTTATGCAAAAATTGAAAATAAAATAAAATATGCAAATTGTAACGAATTACTATAATAATTGGCGACTTTAATGCTAAAATAAGTAGAGCGAGACAATGAGGCATAATTTTTAACTGGAAACTGGGAACATGTCATGATATAGGTGACAGGTTAATACAATCTTTCCGAGAAATCACTACAAATACATTTTAAAGAATATTTACAGGACAACTTATATACATAAATTCTAGGTGATAATCCAAACAGAATTATCCGTAATCAAATATATTTCATTATTATAAAGAGATTTCGTAATAGCTACAAGCAGTTAGAACTCGCAAAAGTGCAGATGTACCATCAAACCATAACTTCTCGGCCCCCGACATGTGTTGCGTCTCAAAAGCATTGTAACACCTATTAAGGTTAACAATAAGATTTTACAAGTTAAACGATCCTGAAATTAAAGAAGTTATTTTATAATAGCCAAAGAAACAGTATCATTCTTGCTAGTGCCTTCAAGCAGACCGAAAGTGCGTATCGAGCTATACCTAAGTTATCACAATGGCGGAGCCACAGCCGTAGCCTTGCTTAAGGTCAGGCAAGTTTATATATTTATTAATTTAATTTCGAAAACTCGTGTATATTTTTAAACATTTTCATAATATTTAAAAGTGCGCATTATTAGAATCCTATTACACTGCATGCGAACGATAAACACTCGGGATCGGGAACATGTTCCCTTCCACGAGTAACGCAGGACCTGGGACCCCACAATTTAACACTCAAGCCAATAATGGATTCGGACAAAATGGTAATTACTATAATCAGCCTATTGTGCAGTCATCAAACATACCAAGACAGTAGTTTGTAAATGCACAAATGGCACTAATGTACCTCAACCGATCCCCAGCGAATCAAGCACCTTTACTAGGATTCAATCATCAGCCAAGTCAAATAGCACCTTCATTCACACCAACTTATAATCAATTTTCACCTGTACTATCAGCACAGCAGGTTAGTGCAAATTATGATAATTCTGTTAGCAGCAATATAAACTATAAAACCACAGAAGATAACTTAGCATGTGATGATGAAACAATGAACTACAATGAAACACAAAATCAAACCAAACACGCCTGGCAAATAGTAACCAAAAGAAAAAGAGCAAAACGACAAAATTCTTCTGAAATTGATGCCCAAATAGAAACTGCTAATCAGTTCTCACTTCTCTCTGAAAGCAATAACAATACGTCTAATACTTCAATTCCTCCAAAAAGTGAACCGAAACCTCCACCAATCTTTCATACGGGGTCTCAAATTACAAAGACATGATCGATAACTTAGCACAAGTAGTTGAAGAAGAAACTTACACTACCAAAACGTTAGCACGTTTTAGCAATACTGTTAAAATAAACCCCAACACTCCTGAAACCTCTAGAAAACTCATCCGTCACGTTCGTGAAGAAGAAATTGTGCACCATTCATATCAGTTAAAACAAGATAGAGCATACCGTGTAGTCATAAGAGGCACCCGCCCTTCTATTCCCCTATCAGAAATTACACAAGAACTCGAGAAAAAAGAACACAAAGTTCGTAATATTACAAATGTCAGGCATCGGATTACTAAAGAGCCCTTATCTCTATTCTTTGTAGATCTCGAGCCACAAAACAATAATAAAGACATCTTTAAATTAGAATTTTTGTATCATTCTAAAATTCGAGTAGAAGCGCCAAGAAATAAAGGTGGGATCGTACAATGCACAAGATGCCAAGACTATGGTCACACAAAAACCTATTGTAGGAAACCGTTTAAGTGTATTAAATGCGGAGGACCACATAACACCTCTAGTTGCAGCAAATCTAAAAATACACCAGCAAGATGTGCTCTATGTTAGAAAAGTCATCCAGCGAACTACAAAGGCTGTAAAGTTTATCAAGACTTAATAAATAGAAACCATCACCTAAGACCAACCAGGCCCAGTCCTTTGTCACAAAATATTACAACTAATACTCCACTACATCCAACAACCCCAACCCCTACTTATGCCCAAATGACCGCAGTACAACCTAACATCCCATCTAACAACACCGAAACAGATCTAACTAGCAAATTTACTATATTCCTTAATGATTTTAAGAATATGTTCAATCGATTACTCAACCAGAACATTATGATTCTAACCATGCTGACAGCAGTTATCAATAAATTAACTCCATAATGGCCCCTGCACTTAGAATTGCAGAATGGAACGCAAATGGCTTATCAAGCCATATTCCGGAACTTACGCTATTTCTTAACATAAATAAAATTGATATCCTCCCAATCGCTGAAAGTCATTAAACACAAAGGACAACTCTTAAAATACCATACTATTCCATTTACTATGCTAACCATCCTGATGATGCGGCTCACGCAGGGTCTGCAATCATAATCAGATCTTCAATAAAACATCACGTACTCCAACCATACATAACACACAAAATTCAAAGTGCCATCATAAAAGTAGATATTTTCCCCCGACCTATTACAATTGCTTCAATATATTGTCCACCACGTTATTCTATAACATGCGATGTATACCTCGAGTTCTTCTAACGACTAGGCTCACACTTTTTAGTTGCCGGAGACTGAAATGCTAAAAATACAGCCTGGGGATCTAGGCTGATTACTCCTAAAGGCAGAACATTATTGAGAGTTTTAGAACTAAATAATTTCAACTATTTGTCGACTGGAGAGCCAACTTATTGGCCGACCGATTGAAATAAAATCCCCGACCTGTTAGACTTTGCCATAACTAAGGGAATCTCAGACCTACATAGTGATATTGAATCAAATTTGGATCTGCACTCTGACCACAGTCCTGTAATAATAACTCTAAGCACCAGTATTATATGGAAAAAGCCACAGCAGAGACTATCTTCCAAAAAGACTAATTGGAACCTATTCCGTCAACATATCAACTATAATATATCACTAAATATCCGCTTAAAAGATAAGGAGGACTTAGATGAAGCTGTGCAGTACCTAACTACGTTAATACAAAGCGCTTCCTGGACCTCTACTCCAGAACACCATGGTCTCACCAGCAACAATCAGAACATTCCGCTTCATATTAGATAATTGGTCATCGCAAAGCGCAGAGCTCGAAGCAGGTGGCAGACTACCAGGAATCCACTTGACAAAACTTATTTAAATCGAATAACACAAATCTCCACAAGGCTAACCAAGAAGCAAAAAACGAATCCTTCGAACACTCCATCGTCAATCTATCTACTGATGATCACTCCCTGTAGAACGCGACAAAGAAATTCAAAAGACCCATAGTATCTATTCCACCTCTACGAAAAGTTGATGGGAGCTGGGCACGGACGAATATTGAAAAATCCAACAGATTCGCAGAACACCTTGCTAGCGTATTTTCCGCTCCTGATATCCTCAACGATGATGAAGATGATGTCGAAATACAAACATTCTTAAACGCCCTTGTCAGATGTCTCCTCCACCCAAGCTTATTTCACCTGCAGAAGTCAAAAAAGAAATAAGTCTCTTAAATCCTCATAAAGCTCCTGGATATGATCTCATTACAGGTGAAGTACTGAAAAACTGCCCTAGAAAAGCTATTGTATTACTCACAACCATATACAACAGCATACTACGCCTGTGCTACTATCCGATACTATGGAAGTATGCAATAATAATCATGATACTGAAGCCAGGAAAACCTCCAACTGATGCCAATTTTCGAAAAACTTATCCTCACCAGAATTGCAAACGTAACACATATAGATGCCTTAATCCCTAACCACCAATTCGGCTTCAGACCCAATCACTCCACTATCCAACAGTGCCATAGAATCGTTAATAAAATCAAAGAAAGCTTAGAAGCAAAACAAATGTGTACATCAGCATTTTTAGACGTAAAACAAGCGTTTGACAGGGTGTGATATGCAGGCTTACTTTTCAAACTTAAACAACACTTACCAAATCAATTGTTTCTCATCCTTAAGTCATACATGTCCAACCGTTACTTCCAAGTTAAATTCGAAGACTCATTATGTGACTACCAGACTATCAACTCTGGTGTACCCCAAGGAAGTGTTCTGGGACCTTTCTTGTATTTACTGTTTACCGCTGATATACCAGCCAGCGAGGATACACTACTAGTAACGTTCGCTGATGTACAGCCATCTTTCTACAGATTCGATCCGATACGAGCTTCTGCAAATTGCAAGCTTATCTTGATCAACTCCAAACTTGGCTTAAGCACTGGAAAATTAATCAAACGTTGATAAGTCGTGTCAAGTCACTTTCACAACACGAAGAGCCGAATGTCCTCCTCTTACCTTCAATAACACTCCCATTCCTGTCAAAGGAGAAGTTAAATACCTCGGCCTTCATCTTGACGCAAAACTAACTTGGAGAACACACATTAAGGCAAAAAACGTCAATTAGATTTAAAAGTGAAGAACATGTCTTGGTTACTAAATCGTAGATCTCAGCTCTCACTACAGAACAAACTCCTCATATACAAAACCATTCTTAGGCCTATTTGGACATATGGTGTCAAATTATGGGGCTGCAGCAAGCCGTCTAATACAAAAATTTTCCAAACCTTTCAATCTAAAACCCTCAGAATGTTACTAAATGCACCTTGGTATGTCTCCAACAACACCATACACGACGACCTCAAAATACCGTTTATACACGACGTCATCAGTTCTTACTCTGTCAAACATAAAAATCGAAGCATAACCCACAGCAACTAGCTAATCAGTGAACTGTTCAGATAACCAATGGAAAATAGAAGACTTAACAGAACTTGGCCAGAAGACCTCGCTAGGTGAATCCAGAGAGCCGTCAATGGATGGCCTCTGACTCAATTACTCTGACCCATTTACTTATTACTTTATTAAGTAGATTATAAATTTGCATTAATCCAAAAAACAACAGTATCAAAAGCTAGAAGAAAATTACTCTGATACCAATAAAAAAAAGCAATATAAATATAACAAAATACAAAAACAAGCAAACACTTTGAAATTGTTTTTAAGTGAAGTTCTCAAAAAGCTCTTCAAGAGCTTATTGTGCCTACTGACATTCACTAAATGCTAGGAAAACACACACCCATGGGTTAAGCGAGACTCGAACTCGCCCGCGCCGGATCGAGGACAGATGAACGACGATCTTGACCACCGAGCCAACGCAGCTCCTCCCAAAAGACTTATTTAGTTATATAATGAAGCGTACAAATTCGAATAAATACCCAAAAATTGGTTGGAATCTGTGTTCATTGCCTTACCCACATATTACAGAGCATATAATTAAATCTAAAAATTTTTGGACAATTGCTTATGAGCCACATCTTTAAGGGTTTTTAATAATAACGCACAAATATATATAAAGATAGAGTCTTACGTTGGTAACTTGCAGTTTAATTTTAGAAAGGCTGTAATGCCTATGCATGTTTTATAGATTTAAAAAAAAGCGTTTCACAAAGCGAAACATAGAAAAATTATTAACATCCTAAAAAACGTTAATTGACGAGAAAGACAATGAGTAGTAATAAATTTATATTAGAATCAAACAACAACAATAATTTAGCAGACAAAATAAACATCTATAAAGTCATTTGTTCCCATTTTTCAATATGTAGTTCAAAAATTTATTCACACATTCGAAAACCTATAAATGCAGCAATAATCAACACCATACGGTATGCTAACGATACTATTATAATATCGGACACATCAGAAGCTTTATTTTATTAACTATTATAATAAACAGATTGGTTCAGATAGATAAGGAATATATATATTAGAGATAAACACGGCCAAAAACAAAATATATGGTGATCAGCAAAACGACATAGCACCCAAACTGGATATATGGAGATGGATCAGCAATGGAACATATGTAGAATAAATGTATATTTTATATTTTGGATGTAGGTTACATCAAAGCTAAAACCTCTCCAGAAAAATCCTGCAACGAATAAAAAAATTAGAACTTTTTTTTTAAATGTGATAAGTGTCTGTTTAGGCCTATTATATAGTGCTGAAGCTTGGACAAAAACCACATGCAAACGAATTCGAGTCTTTGAAATTTAGATATTTTGACGAATTCCCAGAATAAAATAGACAGATCATATAACGAATGAAGAGGTCATTTGAAAAATAAAAAGCAAAGTAAAAAACCGTAAAAATTGAAAAATTAAAAGAAAAGACAGAAAAAAAATCTGAAAGAAAATATATTTTATATCTTAAACATGAGGCCGGCGAAGAGATTGCTCTGTAAGCAATCCCAGAACGAACTTAAAAAAACCTTTCGATTTCGAATTTCGGGAAAATTCGAAATCGAATATCTGGAAAATTATTCGACATAGAATTTTTTCTTCATTTTCAAATTCAGCGTAAAATTTCCTATAAGAATCACATTTAAAATCGTAAGGTCGAAAATTTTTCCGAAATTCGAAGTCGAATATCTCGAAAACTATTCGACATAGAATTTTTTCGATTTCATTATTGAAATCAGCGTAAAATTTTCTTTTAGAATTACTCATAAAATCGCAATGTCGAAATTTTTCCGAAATTCGAAGTCGAATATCTCGAAAACTATTCGAGATAGAAACTTTTTGATTTCGATTTTGAAATCAGCGTAAAATTTCCTATAAGAATCCATTTTAAAATTTTAAAAAATCCATAATTTTGTGACAGCGACAAACAGACCGACAGACATATAGAATTCAGTAACGAACTTTTTAAGTTCGTTGAAAATCTAGAAGATCGACTTCAGTCAAACTATTCCAAGCAGTCGCTAATAAAATAACCATAGCAATGATAATAACCAACTTTTAATAAATGGACATGGCACCAAGAAGAAGAGAAGATTGACCTGAATCTCATAAACTATTTTGGAATCTTTCAACTTACAAAGGTGATTTAAGTTTTGGGAATAACCAGAAATCCCAAAAACAAATATTGGATATAATGTGCCTAAGTTAATTGCACTATTTGATGTTTTAACAAAAGATTTCTGTGGTGAATAAGCCAGTGCGTTGTCGTGCTGAAGCTGCTAATCATCAGTTGTCTTCATTTGTGCAGCACCCCTTAGTTATTTTTCAAAAGGCTGCCGAATCATTCAAATAATTTGTATGGGCACATTTTTCAGCTTTGCACAAAATGTGATGAAAAGTCTGTGCTCTGCTCACACACACTGTATGTCTTCACTCACAGCCACCTAACCCCAACTCATTCGATCAATGAAGTCGACTTGATTCAAACTTACGCTTCGTAATCCGCTCTTATCTGTTACCAAGTTACATTTTGGTCACGAAAACTGTTAATATCGGTTAGATAATTCTAGAACAGATCACGTATGTACATATTAGAAAGATCTTTTGTACAACCGTGTTTTGCTAGATAAATAAGTCAAAAAGAGAAGAGTTGACCTTCTAGACATTTTGGGGTGGATAACTAAAAGCAGTTTCAACTTCAGTAGTGATTAGCAAGGCTCATGACGTATTAAATGACAGGCGATTGAAGTTGTAAGAGCGGGCATATTAAAATTACTTGCGCTGGTATGCCAATCTTCATTTTCCTGAAAAATGTGTTTGGCCCCAAACTTATTAAAATTATAGCATAATTTTAGCTTTTGTTTTTTAATTAAAAAATATTAATGTCAAAAGAACCTGGAAATAATATAACATAAATTGTAATTAAATCGGCATAAAAGCTCTTCCAAAAATAGTCTGGTTTTATGCACTTATTTGCAAAGAATCACAAAGCGACATTGGCATTTCTGATTTTAAGGAGAAGTGTCTTGCCTGTTACTAATTTTTGCAAAATTCTTTAAAAGTTTTAATTTGCATGGATTTATCGAAATAGGAAAAATTACCTCCCGTCCGCAAAGAAATATTCAACTAAACCTGTTTTATTCTTTCCTGGCGTAGCTGTTTCTATTAAACGTTCATATTTAAAAAAATTAAAATGATTTAAGCAAATCAAAGCTTGCTTCATGGGGATACTTTATTTATAACTATTATATCACAATTGTCAATTTGATTTCTACTGCACTGTTTGTATATCCTTCCATATTGGTACTAAATTTTTTATTAGTTTATTATACTAAAATCATCATCAAAATTAAAATTAAATTTAATCTGCGATGGAAACATTTATTTGCTAATTAGAAACACAGTTATGTCACTTTTTGCATTAGTCAAGTTCCTTAAATTTATATTTATTTAAATTGTAGCAACCAAAATCAGGAATTCCTAATTAAAGAAGTTTACAACTTCTATGGATTATATATTTAAGAAAAAACACAAAAATAACAAAAGCCAACACCTTCACTTAGAAGATCTAGTTAATAATAAACTTGGTATCTCAACTGAAATGCTTGAAAAATGTAACTGTCACTAATTTCTTATTTTCAGGACAATAACGAATAAATGCAGTATTACATAAATATAGACAGTTACAGTTTTGAGAGAAAAGAGAATCACAAGAAGATATACCCAAAATGCTAGAGGATAATTTACAATCATTCAACAAAACGTTTTTCACTTTACTTTCAGGAACCATGATAAAAACAATCCTAAAAATATTTCTGACGAAATGATTTTTGACGATTATTTTTATCCACAGTTTGTCCTTTATATTAATATTCTTATATTTTGTAGTAAGTATAATTATTTTGAAACTGTTTATTGAAATAGAAATTGGATTATATATTCTGTGAGTTAATTCATTAGGTCAGAATTTATTTAATACGAATTCACTGATGTCTTGATGAGACCTTCTCCATCGATTAGACTTAAGTTACCTTATTTCAGGTCGTTTGACCAGCATGGTTTTAATCTTCTGTTGTTTTGGTCTTGATGAAGTAGTTGTAGAGATCGTTTGCATGAATTTAAAGTCTGGAATGACGACTATTGATTTACTTGAATTGCTTCTATAATGACTAGTCTTGCCGAAAAATTTACTTATTTTCGTATCAGGGTATCATTTAGCAGGACTATGAGGATTTTCTATCGTAATCGTTGAATTGTAGCAGTATTGAATTTTCTGGCACACCCCTAGGGCTCGATGCTGTAGGTCTACAGGATGATATCCAAAAGTAGTAGGACTGATTTTTTTAAAAAAAATTTATTGAACATTTTGGTACATCGACTTAATACTCTTCAAAATAGGTCCCTTGGGCATTCACACACTTCTGGTAGCGAGCCTTCCAGATCGCGAAGGCCTTCTGGAAGTCGACCTCCGGGATGCTGTTCAGCGCTCTCGTCGTTGCCGCTTGCCACCGAGTCGAAACGATGCCCCTGGAGCTGCCTCTTGATCCGCGGGAACAGAAAGAAGTCCGACGGTGCCACATCAAGGCTGCAGGGGATGAGGCAACGTGGAATCGCCAAATTTGGCCAGGAGATCCCTCACAATCCACGCGCCGTGGCACGGCGTGTTGTCATGGTGGAGCTTCGACTTCCCCAGCAGGTCTGGTCGCACGCGTGTGATCCGATTTCGCAGCCGTGTGAGCACTTCCACGTAAAATCTTGCATTTACAGTCTGTCCAGGAGGTACAAACTCCTTATGGACAATGCCACGACGGTCAAAAAATGCAATCAAACGCGATTTCACTTTCGATTTCGATATTCTGGCCTTCTTTTTACGGGTTGATTGTGCGGTGTGCCACTCTTCGTTCCGACGTTTTGTTTCCGGGTCGTATTTGTAGCAAAACATGATGGCGTACCGCTCCAAATTTCGCTCCATCGCAACTGACGACGAGGCGTCACAACAGGAGATCACTAAAACAGTGGTCCACACTCAACTAACGCACGCAGGCGACTGCCGCAGGTCGAAACCTGTTCCCAAGGCTCCCCTCCATAACATCCGTCCTTGCAGACCCCCCCCCTCCATCGCTCCGCGCGTGCAGAACAAAAACCGTCCTACTACTTCTGGACACAATCATGTATATGGCTATAATAAAATGGTAGTCTCTAGTGTCAGTTTGAATTTTTTTCCAAGCAACTAGCATAGATTTCTATTCTTTTAGATATATATCTTCCAAGTAAATTTTGACCCGAGATAGATTTTAAGATACGTAGGTACCGTTTAATGAGGTTCTTCATCTGTTGAAAGAGAAGCTTTATGGTGGTTTATAAAACCACGTCTGCACTTCTTGCTCAAACTCACCATTCGACCTGAACTTGTAAACTCGCAATATTTCGTTTAAGAAGCTAAAGATATGGACATCATATTGCGCCAGACCAAGGATGTGTTAGTCGACGTCGATGGATAACCAAATTGACTTTCATCTGTTACACTTGTTCTTATCTTCTTATAGCGTTGTATACACTCGTCGATCTTTGGATTATGCTCCATCCTATGCTAATATCTAGCGATAAACACCCACAGACCCCTTCTGCCTGCAAAAAATGCACTACTACGTGTTGTTCCTTAATATAAGTGTCATCTGGGGATGTTTCTGCGATTATACTAGTGGTTGAAGAAAGATTGGATGTATATATTAAATATAACAAGTACGGATGTGAAACTCCTTTTCCACCAATGTCCGGGACTTCCATACATATATAAAAATTTGCGGCCACTTTCGGTCAAACAGGTCCCAAGATTTTCCGATCAGGCTGATTTTTGGTTTCTGAGCTTAACTTATGGTCCTTAGTTGAATACTGAAAATGTTACGTCCCTATCCATCATAGATCAATAAATGAAGGTGGTTTCCAGCTTGGAAGCTGCCTTGATCAAAAGTTATAAGAAATGACATATTGGAAGCTGGGCCCGCTAAAAACCCTTATTGGGATATCCCACCTATGCCAGCTCGCGGATGTGATCCCGGTAGGCCATATGTTCTTGAAGGAGACCTCCCATATGTCTTTAGGTTCAGTAGTTCTCGAGTTAAAAGTCGCGACGGACAGACAGACGCCGCAACGATCTTATTAGGCTTTCCTTTCAGGTATACAAGCCTAAAAAAGCCCAAGAACACTACCTTGGGGAATTCTTCCATTTACTCTAGTTCTAAATTGTCAATTCTCAAAGTACGATTTTAATGTTATTTGATAGTGTTCAACTTTGTATATAAACTTTGTGTACTAGGTCCTGTCAAATATCTGACTCATACCGAGAAAATGCGGCTATACAGTACTTCAACAGTTATCAACAGGTTCTTGAGTAACATTAGTTATCTGATGACATTATTCTGAACGAAATCCAAATTAGCGGTCAGGTTTTATAATTTTTAAAGGTATAATCGTTCTAATAGTTTTGATATCGTTGATAGTAAACTTATCGATCTATACAAGATTACATTATTTAGGTTCATCCTAGTTGTCGGTATAAAAATACTTTTTAAAGATTTTAGCTCTTGTGGTCAATGTTAAAACTAGAGTGTCCCATTAAATATATATGTGCTACCATTAGTATTCCTTTGTAGTCCTTGTAGGAGTTTCTTGGACAAATTGGAGGTGTTATTTTTTTCTGTATGTTTTTAGAGCTGAAAAGCTATGTGCCCTGTTCAAGTGCATTAAATACCTTATATCTAAAATGTCTTTGTTTAGTATATCGACATTTGGAGTTTTTAAGTATTTTGGTTGAATTTTCTCCATGGTGATTAACTGTGTATTGGTGTAATTGCTATATATTGGGGTTTTCTAAGCTTTAACTGATCCTAAAATGTTCTTATCATGACTACTAAGGTTGGTGATGTAATTTCAGAAGTTACTGTCACAAAATTTCATTAGAGTTAGTTTGAGCTCATTTCTTAAATGATTGTATGGCATTTTAGTTGCTAGCTTACGTCTTTTTAGTTTTTGTGTTTTTTTTTTGTAATTTAAAACGGTATACTATTTGTATTTTCTTATGTGTCCAGATTGGGTGTAGCGTATTTGATAGCTTGTTGGATAGTTATGATTAACGCGTTAACTACTTCTACTTTAGATTATGTCTTTAATCTACTTTTCAGATTATGTTTTCGAATTTTTGTATGTAGGTATATTGTAGTTTATATTTGTCGAATAGAATTTTGTTTTACGCTCTATATTTAAAATTCGCAATTTAATCGTAGATCTAAATAGGGTGTAAATCGTAATTTGGTGATAGAATATCTGTAACTTTATTGGTACCCCTAAATCAATATGTATGTATTTGAGTTAATAGAAAAGTGTTAGGTCATATGGTAGCGGTTGTACTTTGATGCAAACCACCTGTAAATAAGGCGTTTCAAATTATGAAAGTTTACAATAGCCAATTGTTGATTTGATTAGAACTGTCGTTGGTGATGTAGTATGTTAATATATTACTTATTAGTAAAATATGTCTACAAATAGGGTTGGACGTTTGGTTGTTTAAACTTTTAGTATTATGAGGACCTGTACATTTTACACATATATAAAATCTATTGGAGTATGTTTTGGTGTTACTGTACAACTGGTATTTCATGCAATGTGGAATGATTGTACCCAATTAGCACTACATTGTTTTGCAAATTTTGAATTTTGTAAAATTTTTTATTATTTTTAGCCGATTCCAAATTTATGAAAAATTATTTAAGTGTTCCTTGTTTTATCTGTGTTTGACATTCATGTTTCTCACTTTATGTCTTTTATTATTCAGTTTTCCTCAATTTCTTCTTTATTAACGGTATGATATAAGTGTTCTAGGACTACTCTATACGTTCCTTAGTTTATTTATCATATTTAAAACATGGGGCCGGGGAAGAGATTGCTCTTTAAGCCATCCCGGAACGAACTTAAAAAGACCTTTCGATTTCGATTTCGAATTTCGGGAAAATTCGAAATCGAATATCTCGAAAATTATTCGAGATAGAAATTTTTTCGACTTCATTTTCGACAGAGAGACATATAGAATTCAGTAACGAACTTTTTAAGTTCGTTGAAAATTAACTACTCCATATATGTCTGCAAAAGTTTAGAAGTTTCTACATTAGCATTACTTTCATTTTTTATGTCCTTTATTTGTTAAAGTTGTTTAAAAAATTGCATCTGTTGCTCGTTTTGATAGTTCTGCTGTGCTTCTGTTACTGAATTTTGTTTTCTTTTTGTACTCTTGACTACCTGCCACTATTGCTTTTATTAATGTTCTCTATTTTTTAATCACATGTTGAAAGCGTTAGTTACCACGTCATGTGGTGGTGTGTTATTGCTTCATTATTTGTCTATATTATTCCTGATTTGGAGGAAATAGTAATTGATCATATATTGACTGACTTGAAAATCGCGGTGACTGGTTTATTGAAAGTGGGTGCATCCGCATCTACGGAATTGGAATAGGAGTCATTCGTTTTTGGATAATTATGGTTGGTACATCGGCGTTTGTGAGAATTGAAGTATAGTTAGTAAGGAATCACCCTATATAAAATTTTATAGTTTCTATGTTTCCCGAGAGGAATTTTGTTTATGTATCTGCGGTATTAAAAATATTTTTATATTGTCATTTGAAACGATTATTTATATCATTGATTACACTATCTTGCATTAAACTTAGATCACCCATAACCCACGTTTTGTATGCCTATTTTTTGCAGTAAAACCAGTTGAATCGCGCCTTTTCGTTCCGAAAGTCAAAAGTGTACTAGTAGTTACTGTAAAAAAAACGAAAAGTTTTTTCCTAGTTAGCAAACGTAAAATTTATTTATTAATATGACTTACAAAAAATAAACTTATACAAAAATAATTAAACACAAAATAACTTTTAGTAGATATGACTACTTGTAACTTTAAACGGCTTGTCTGATCGGTAAAAATAAAATTTCTTGTTTCATGCATATTATTTTTTGTAGAAGCGTAGCAACAGCTTTAATATTTAATTCTCTATGGTTTATATCTTATTGTTACTTTACTCAAAATTTTGCTTCAGTAAAGTATAAATAAACAGTGCCGGTGCTAACGCTTGTATAATGCAGCGGTCGCCTCACAGCCCAACACTTCGGGACAGATTCAAAATGAATAATTCATTTGAAGGTAATTCGAGACCAAAAAAACAACGTTAGTTGCCACATTTTGTCCTGCAACATTTAATTTTATTTGTCTATATTTATTGAATTTTAGTAAGAATTACCATAGAAAATATTACTAACTATAACATCTGATTCGTTTAAGTAAGAATATCTACAAAAGCTATACCTAATATTAATAAAATTTAGCCTTCAAAATCTACAACAGACATATCTTGAACCTAATGTTAATGAGAAAATTCCTAAAATTACGAAATTTAATACGAAGGCTATGCCTATACTATGGTAATCTTAATGAGCGCCGGCTTTCATGTTTTAATTCCTTTCAGAATACAAGATTTTTTAGTAGTTATTTCAGCTGTAATATTTAAGAAATTTTTTTTTTATTATTTGTTGCTTATTTACAATCTACTCTCACACGAGTAATAAGTAAATTATTTATAATTTATAATTTTATAACATGTCATTGGGGGGATCCGGCCAGCGCCTTACTCCCCGTAGGCTAAACACTAAGTTATTCTGGGTAGTTACACTGGAAGGTCTTGTGGCCAATTTCGTTTTAATCGTCTGGTGATGGTTAGCTGGTTAGAGAGCTGTTCTATTAGTTGGTTTTTATGTCCTGCCAGGCGGTTCGTGTATGTTCGAGCAAGCTTCTGTATCTCTGCGGCTACGTATGGAATTCCGAGGTCTGTATGAAGGGTTTCGTTAGAGATGTACCATGGGGCGTTGGCTATTTTGCGAAGGATTTTTGATTGGCTTTGTTGCAGGATCTTTGTGTGGGAGGCTTTAGCGCATCCCCACAAGTGTATACCATATGTCCAGATGGGTTTTATGATGCTTTTATATAACAGTAGTTTATTTGACAGTGAGACTTGGGAGCCAGTGCATTTGTTTAATTTTAAGGTCTATTTGTTTTCGTTTGGCTTTGATATGAGTGCTCCAGGTGAACTTATGGTCTAGGTGTAGTCCAAGATATTTGATGTCCGTTTTCTGAGGTATCGGAGTATTGTTAATGTTGTTTAGTGGGCTTGCAATACGTCTATTTGTGAAAGTGATTTACGAGGATTTGTCGCTATTGACTGTAATTCTCCATTTGTTGAACCAGTTTTGCAAGATCTGTAAGTGTGTTTGTAGATGGGCTGCTGCAGTTGTTGGGTTTTCGTCTATTGAGAGGGTAGCTGTATCATCGGCGAACATGGCAAGTTCAGTATCGTCAGTTGAAGGCGTGTCGGAAATATATAGGAGATACAGCAGTGGTCCCAGTACGCTACCTTGCGGTACTCCAGATGTAATTTCGTGGTATTCGGAAGTTGTGTTATTTACTTTAACTTGGAAAGTCCTCTGGGTTAGATATGATTTTAGTATGAGGTACAGCTGATTTGAAAAATAGAGTTTTA
Source organism: Sinelater perroti (assembly GCA_036346155.1). Taxonomy (NCBI): domain Eukaryota; kingdom Metazoa; phylum Arthropoda; class Insecta; order Coleoptera; family Elateridae; genus Sinelater; species Sinelater perroti. The sequence goes on from JARFIY010000276.1 coordinate 6,416,970, forward strand.
TTTTGTATAACAGACCCGTGTGCCATACTTTTTCGAAAGCCTGTTTTATGTCTAGGCATACAGTTATGCAGACGCGCTTGGTTTTTAGAGTCTCCATAATACTATTAACTATTCGGTGCCCTTGAAGGATAGTAGAATGATTCTGTCGGAAGCCAAATTGGTAGTTTGGGAGAATTTCATGTAGGTCGACAGTTTCATGGATTCTCGTGAGGAGCAGTTTTTCTAATATTTTTGACATGAGTGGTGAAAGGCTGATGAGTCTGTAGGAGGAGGGTTGTGTAGGAGGTTTTCCAGGTTTAATAAGGGTAACGATTATAGCATGTTTCTACTGAGTGGGGAAGTGGCAGAGTCGTAGAATGCTGTTGTGGATGATTGTAAGTAACACTAGGGCTTTTCTGGGGAGGTTTTGCAATACATCTCCTACGATTAGGTCGTAACCAGGTGCTTTACGTGGGTTTGCTAATTTAATTTTCTGTCTTACTTCGGCTGATGAGAATGGTCTCAGAAGTAAGGACATTTGGCAGGGCGCGTCAAGGAATGCGGAAATGTCGGTGTCATCGTTGTTTCCTACCGGTTGTGGCGATTAGAATACATCATCGGACTTTTTGATTGGAGGTATCGGTGCTATTGGCCTTTTAAATTTTTTTGTTGCCTTCCATATCGTATGATCAATAGGTGAAAGATTCGTGATCTAATGCTGAAAGGTGTCGTTCCGGGCTTTTAGTAGTTCAGTGTGGAGTTGATGAGTCTATTATATATGGTCTTGTCTGGCCTTTGTTTAGTTCGTTACCATTTTTTTCGTGTTTTGCGTTTTTTTGTGACGAGGTGTCTTATATGACGAGGGATGTTAATATCTGCTGAGTAGGTGTTTGTTTCACTGGGTGTTGCTTGGCATGCCGCATTTTGTATCATTGTAGTTAAATATTGGGTTGCTTCGTCTAGGTCATAGGCATCCTTAATTCGGATAGTTAGATTAATTTCGTGATCCAGTGTGTTTTTGAAGAGGTCCCAATTGGTGTTCTTGTTGCAGAGTTTTGGGGATGCTTCTCTGGTGATAATGGATGTGCTTAAGGTAATTAGAATGGGAGTATGATCTGAGGACAGGTCATAGTTAGATTCCACTTTGGTGTATGTGTTTGCTATGCCGCGGGAAATAGCGAAGTCTAATAAGTCGGGGATTTTATTTGTATCTGTAGGCCAATAGGTGGGTTCTCCGGTTGATATGTAGTTGCAGTTATGATTTTGTATTGCTCTGAGTAGGTTACGCCCTTTCGGATTGGTTAGGCCACTTTCTTGGCGTTCCAATCTCCAATGAGGAATCTCACGTCAAGGGATTTTAGCAGATCTGCGTATTCTTCAGTTGACATAACATGTCGTGGTGGACTGTATACTGCTGCTATGATCAATGGGTAAGGTAGGACTTGAATCTTTATACTAGAACTTCGAATTTTGTCGGTTTGAAAGGAGTTCCATTCATGGTGGGAGATTGAGTTTTTGATAATTACCGCTGATCCGCCATGTGCTGTGCCACAAATGTAATTTTAGTAAATTTTCTTTGATTAATTTTGATTTTCCTTTGTTTGAACAAAGTCCTTTGTAATTTTCAGGTGCGATTTTTGAGTCTGAATTAGTTGACGTAATTGCTAAATTATGTAAAAAATGAACTGTTTAAGAATGCTTTATAAATCAGCTGGAAAAATCAGGCTTTAAAAAGCTAGCCTGACTATCTCGCATGTATGACTAAGAAAAGATTGTGGTGTTAAGAGAGGTTTTTATTCAACTTGTAAGGCAGCCTCTTGCACCATACTGTATCAAAAGTTTGCCAAATTTGCAAAAGGCCGCTTAATTCTTCTTACTATTCTTTGGCATGATTGTATTGTAGAATGTCTATCTAAAATAAAATTGATAGGAATGTAAGTTCTCTAAGCACTACTTTTTAATATCTCTAATAAAAAAACTTTATATATACATTATAAATAAAAAAATGATCTTGACAAATTTTTATTATTTAGAGTAATAGCACAATTCCAGTATATCGTATATTTTTATTAATGCAAAAATTTTTCTGAATAAATGCTTCGAAATGTCTTCAATTATTAAATTGTATCTAATACCTATGTGGTACTTTAACTTTAGCAAATATTTGTAATGGTTAAAAGTTTAAATTGGTTTGGTTAGCTAATAGAGAACATCGGTGTAAATTATAATTTCTGTGTCATCAATATTAAATAACAAAAGCAAGTATCTAAACTAAATTTTGTTTGTTTAATCGTGCAGTCTGGTTTTTTACAGATGACGTTGAAGTAATCATTCTTTTAAAGATTTTGTCCGTTTTCAAAGGGAGAGATCTTCAAGTTTTAAGTTGGTGAATACAGTTGAAATTTACATTCTAGGTTTTTCGCACAAGTCTATGTGTTGATTCGTTAAGATTAGTTTTTTTAAGGTTTCTAATTTGTTGTAACTTACATGAAATTTTTTGTTTTACTGATAACAGTTGTTTAATATACAGAAGCATTATGTGATTTTTAGGTATAATTTTAACTTTTTTCTAGATTGCTTGTCATGCTACATATTGGAGTATTTTAGTATAGTATTATAATGCATTTTTGACTTTGTGGGATTATTAGAATAATTAAATTGATAATTTTAGTACTGATTTTTAAACAATTTCTAATTGGCCTATTTAAAACATAAGTATGGGAATAGTTTTTCCAAAATTATATGAGTGCTCAGACCAAAACTGGCATTTATTTCACTATATATCTCAAAGATATTCCTTTAGTTGAAATTATTTTGCAGTATAGAATGCAAAGTGATAAATCGTGATCCCCAGATTATCTGTTTGATATTTCAGCCGCCAAAAATCAGAAAACGTGCTCAGAACGTTCTCCCTCAGAAACAGCTTTAAATGGTAATGATACTGACGGGCCAAAAAAATGTTTGTGGTTTTATTACTGCACTTTGGATTTTGCGTAAGTGGTTCAATCGAGATTATTGACGTAATATAAATGGTTATAACAGTTGTCTTAATTGATTAGCTTTTTGATATTAAGAGTATATCAGTTATATTACGTTTTAAAAGCAAGATAATGGTAGTTCATGCTGGTGTTCTAAAAAGTACTTTAACCTTATTGGCACAACTTAGTTATAGTAATTTACATGGTTTTGGTTATATTTTATATTTGATCTGTTTGGTCTTACCACGTGTGCGTACACAACTGTTGTTTTTAATATTTATTTAATTATTGGTATTTAGATAGTAAGCATATTTTAATTTCGTCGGTCTTGGTAAACCATACATTTTGTTCCGATTTACAAGATGGTTTATATTGCATAACACACAAGTTACCAAGAGCTCCTTGACTTTTTTATGTATCTTTGCATCATGAGGTATCTTGGATTTAATGTATTTAAATTATTACTTACAACAAGTTCTTAAATGTTCATATTTTTGTTATTTTATGCACTGACTTATGGTCATTTTTTCTCCGAGTGGTTCTATTTTAATTTCCATGTTCTGAAAAAGCTGTAATTTGTAGTTGTAATGCACTATATTTTTTTCGTTAAGGTGGTTAACAAATTTTTTATGCTTCTCACTATTTTGGGGGTTTATTTTTACAGCTTTAGTGTGTTCTGCTGTAACCGCCAGCGTAATCCAGTGGTTGAGACGCGGACTGCGATGCGGACGGACCCGGGCTTCATTCCCGGAACTCTGGCCTGGCGGGTGGCCTACTCAATCACTGAAAATGATTGAGTACCTGCGCTCGCTTGGGCAAGGGGTAATGGTGGTCATCTAAGGCTTGCCACAACGTCCCGTATCAGAAAGAGCAAACATATGAGAGCCTTAACCTCTTAGTTTGCAGGCTATGCTTTGACGAGGGGGCTAAAGCATCATATTGTTTTGCTGTAATATGCTCGCGACAACAATTTCAATATGTTATTTATTTTCATTTGTAAATCTTTGCCATTAGTTTTCTCCATAAAATTTACTTTTGTTTATCAGTGCTGCTTCTTTTAGATTATACCTGTTTCACTAATCATTGAGTCATCCTCGTTGCACAGTCTGCTTTCCGCATTTTTGCTTACTTTTTTTTATTAATACAATTATTTTAAAACATTATAAGTGGGTAGGTTTTCAAATTTGTAAATAAGTCGATAACCATTATTTGTGGTTTGTATATCAGCTGCTTAATTATGATATATTTGGACATTAGCACAGCTATTGTAGAAAATTATGCATAATTCTGATATATTAAAACTAACTTATTGAACTTGACAGTTGCATAACAATTTGATTTATTGTCATGTTAATAGCATTTTATATAGAAAATTTAATATTGATATTAAATGTCCAAGTTTGACCTTAGACGTTCAGATAATAGTCTCGGCGCTTTAAGAATTTATATTGCGGAGGGCAGACATACGTCCGTTGGCTTCAAAATGTGAACAAAGTTTCTTTTAATAAATAAGAGGATTTTTTTAAAAAAGCTTTTTTTTGACATACTTCAGTCAGATAAATTAATGCCGCTGCATTAATTATGATTACCCATATTATAGAAATATATATAAGCAATGCACACAATTTTTTTAAAAAATTATGTTTTTTCTTTACTTATTAATAAATCTTCAATTCGTGCAAACGAACTTTGGTTTTTATATCTTTTCTCTGAAGCCACCTTCCCGTAAATATACTTATATTTTATAAATATAAACGCAGCTACATAAAAATTGCAAGTAAAGCACTTCGAGTTATCTGGTAGTCGGTGCCGTGGTCAAGAACGCAAACTACGTGTCACGAGTCAACTTGTTAACAGAACTACTAAACAAATACCAATTCAGATTAAAGATAGATTATGAACAAAAACAAATGTTGATAAAGCTAAGGGTTTTTCCCATTATGTTGAAAACGTTTTCAAGTTATTCCCAAGTGAACTTACTACATCACTAACAGTTATACAAAAACCTGTTAAACAAACCAAGAGAATTATTACTTAAATAATTCATTCCTGACATAATGTGATATAAGGGATGGTGAAAAGCAAATAATAGCTTCTCTCATACAAATTAGAACCTCACCTTTGCACCGGTGTACTATATTTCACACGAACGAGGCTCTGACGACCGAGTAAGGGCGATGAAATCACAATACTAGTGATGATGGTAGAGGTAATGCTATGATTAGTCTACACAACATATTTGGACATCATGCGGAAAGTAAAGGGAAACTACCGCATTGGTAATAATAATAATGATGGAATATTCCCCAGGTAAATATTCCGGAGTCAAAAAGTTTCTTAATCGGATCTCCAGGCAAGGATAACTAGAGAAGATTTGAATGGTAAAACACCAAACAAGAATACTATAAATCTCGGAACGTGTAATGTAAGAATGCTTCTTAAAAGCGGAAAATTAAAAAACGTAAAATTAGAAATAAGGAGACTAGAGATAGCTTGGGGACAAGGGAACATCGTTGGCCACAGCAAGGAAACTTCTAGAGTGAAAATTACAGAATCATAAACACGACCGTGGTTTGTGGAGATGCAGGTGTAGCAATAATTTTAAATAAGACATTTGCAAAAAGGACTAAAAGCTATCTTATACAAAACGAAAGAATCGTCATGGTTAAACTAAAAAAAAACCGACAGACACACTAATTATACAGGCGCACATGCGTAGCTCCCAACATGAAGATGATCAAGTAGAAAAAATGTATGAAATGCCAAATAAAATGATAGAACAAGTGAAAGGTGACGGAAACTTTATTATATTAGGCGACTGTAATGCAGTAGTTGGAGAAATAAGTAAGAATAAGGTTACAGGAAAATATGGACTAAGACGAAGCAAAGAAAAAAGAAAGAGACTAGTGAAATTTTGCATAATACACAAGCTAGTTATTACTAATACGTTATTCCAACATCATACACGAAAAAGATAAACTTAACCATTCCAGCGGATGGAAAAAGGTATCAAATTGACTACATCTTAACAAAGCAAAAATTCAAACATCAAATATAAGACAAAAGCTATCAAGGTACGGACGTGGACAGCAATCACATCTTGGTTATGAAGAACACAAAATTAAAATTAAAAAAAATTACATACGCGAAAATAGCTGGCTATAATACAGATAAATTAAAAGACAAGAATGTAAGGAAAAGTTTGGAAAATAAAGTCGATGAAGAAACGATAGAAAATAAAAAGGATATAGTCGTAGAGAATAACGATACCATAAAGAACAAAATGAAGAAAAATATAGTCCAAGATGCGGATACATTCATAGGAAGGAAAATATATCAGAATAGAAAGCCCGAGATTAAAATAAATAGTAAAAATGACGGAAATATAAAAACTCACGTAAAATAGAAGATAGGGAGAAGTACGTTAAGAAATAAAATAAATAGAGAAACTGGAAAGGCTAAAGCTTGAAAGTGATTGAAAAGAGCATACAAGAATATAAAAAAACATGTCCAACGAAAATAAGATAAGGAATCACGAGATAAAAGATGAAAAACGAAACATACTAATGGAATAAAAAGATATAACCAACAGGTGGAAAAGGTACATCAAAAGATTATACAAAGTAGGTAGTAGTGAAGATTCCGCAATTGAAAAAATAGAAGACCTCGAGGGAGAGAAACAAGGAGACAGAATACTATGATCAAAATTTGACGAAGCTTTGTAAGATTTGAAAGACAGAAAATCCCCGGGAATAGATGAAATACCAGCCGTATTTTTAAAGTGCTTTGGCGAACATACTCTACAGAAGCTGTTTGGAATAAATTAAAATACATATAAAAGAGCAAAATTACCATAAGATTTGGGAATAACAATACAAGGTGAAAAGATTGAGATGCTGCGTTATGACGATGACATTGCAGAAAATGAAATAAACCTAGATGAAGCCCCAAACGAAATGTGAGGAGCTTTTAAACAAAAATTTAAATAAAAATGATTAAATCAAAGACAAAAATAATGGTATGTGGAAAACGTGGGCGTAGATAAGCTACAATACTAATAGAAGGTGAAAAGATAAAAGAATCTAACGAATTTTGCTATCTGAGTAGCATTATAACGACGAACGAAAAATGCAAACAAGATATAAATAGTAGAATAATACAAGCAAAAAAATATGCGAGAGAATGGAATATATAAAACAGATAATGAACGATGCCGGATGCCAAAATTATAATGAGCTACAGCGATTATCGGAAAACCGGCAGAAATAGAAATGCACAAAACTAATATCAGATTATTAGTTATATTTAGAAAATACCACAATATAAGAGATCTACAGTGTTGTCGACCTTGTAAATCGTGCTTTTGAAGAAAAACTAACCAAACTATTTCGAATAATTTCAGGCAGCATCTTGGGACCAGTGCTGTACCACTATATAACAAGTAATCTACCTAGCAAAAAGGATGCCATCATAGCTATCTTTACAGATTATAGGGCAGTATTAATCAGTTAAGCCTAATTTTAGTCCCAAATTACTCCATTGAGGCATATAACAATAAGAGAGATGGTCTACAAAAATCATCAAATGTAGGGTAATAAATCTATCAGTTACTCTTAATAGTGCAATACCACAAAGTAATGAAGTTAAATACTTAGGAATTTACACAGAGAACTTGCTTTACAAAATTGATTTTAAGAAAAACATAAATAACTAAATTGAAAACTTAGTAAGACAATTTAGATGAGATATAAAATTTGTAGATAAAGTTATATATTTTTTTGAGTCAATATGGTAAAATTATTAGAAAAATTCACCTCAATATTTGGTGAATTCATATATAATCACCAGTACCCTCAAGAAAATTAAATTTGAGAGATATAATCTACTAGCGACTGAATTTGATTCAACAAATTTGTAATACCTAGCTTTGTATAATACGATTTGATGTGCGATCATCATCATCTACAGCATTTGGTCAATTTTTTTAAAGCTTATGAACAATGTCTCGACCACAAAGCGGGCAATTAAAAGTACAGTACTCTAAAATGCTCCCATAATTAATAAAAATTAATGAAAAGTGACAGACAAAGACAAATATGTGCGGTAGCATCACACATGTGTCTAGTAAGAAAATGTTGAATTACATGTTCTGTAAACATATCAAATATTCTGTGCTAATGATGACCAACAAGTGCTAGATAAAATAAAATGACAGAATGGATTATTTCACAAAAATATGAAGTTTATGGAAACATCGGCTTTTAAAAATATATATGTAATTAAGTAAATTGGTAGTCAAACAGAAAAAATCTGTATAATTTAATTAATTTAAGTTTATAATTATAATTTTGTTATTGCCGCAACAAGATAAAAGTGTGTATTTTTTGAACTGTTTGCCTACTATTTATTAGCATTATTTTCCCTTTTCAACTTATAGAACGTATAACTCTATCCCAGTATGTCATTTTAAGCGGAAAATGGTAATTTTTCAAAAACCTATCTAATGCAAAAATTTTATAACAGTCTGTTACTTGTTTTTTACTTGAGTTTAGCTCGAATATCTTACTTTTTAGGTTAACAATAAAATATTTGGTGGCATTACCGTTAACATTTTTAATCACGAAAATTACATAGAATAACGAGATTAAACGTAATTGGCAAAATATTTTTTATTTTCATCCTTTCCACAATATTCTCCAAAAATGACGCCAGAGGCGGTTAGAAATACTTTAAATATTAATTTATGCTTCATTAATATTCATATATATTTTTAATCGCAGATTTTTCAGAATTCCTCCCACTTCCGCCGTTTGCCGGAAAATTTTGTAGAACAACTTTATTTGAAATCAAGGTTAGCCGTTTTAATTAATCTGAAAGAAAATAAAATTAAGCGCCATGCGCCGACGGCGAAAATCTCAGCGAGAAAGGCGCAGTGCTTTGTTATATGTTTATTATCTCATTATTTTGTCCTCTTGGCCCCGCAAATTTTTCCAGCTTATCCTGCCGGCTCTCACACTCAAAAGGAAGTAATTTTTTAAAAGTTCGTTCATACTCTCCATCTGCAGAATGACGCGGCGCCTACGAATGCACTTTTACGAAGTTGTAATGGATGCCATGCACGAGAAACGTCAGGAGGGCACTTAACAACAAAATATCATGCGATGTAAGTAGGAGATGTGATTCGAAGGTGCACGCGGGGAGCACGATAAAGAGGCTGGACAGAATATTTGCTTCAGAAAGTAACGCTCGTTTTAGAATGTTTTTGCTGCGCAAAACTTGGCCGCGGTAAAATAAAACAGTCATTAGGCACTATTTTGAAATTGGAGCCAGCAGAAATTTCAAGTTTGGAATTTACGATACTGTAAAAGTTTCTTTTATCTTTTTACTGGGTTGTCATAAATCGAGATAAATGTGGGAAGTTGTATTAAAAACACTGCATCCGAACTTTTGTTTCTGCCCGTAGACGTTTTTATTATGTTTTGCATATTCAAGGAACTCGCCTGTTATCACGCATCTGAATCGGTCCCAGCACTGCTTAAAATGCCATATATATTTTCTCTTTGAAATTCAAATTTTATATGTTGTCAGCCATTGCTTGATATTTAGTCAATTTCAGCAAAACTTTTAAAGCTTCAAGTGTTAAGTAACGTACATACTGATTCAATCTGAATTTTACTTCTAATGCTATATTTACGTTATACATTAAGTTTTCTTATTAGAAAAATAGTTTAGCACCCAATATACTTTATTTAATTTTTGTCCCAATACATAAAAAAGGTTTACAAATTATATATGTAATATTATAAATAAATTTATAACTAAAATAATTTAATAATAAATGTAACAATATTTACTTATGAAATAATAATATTTACGCTGCCAAAATGAAGAAAAACTTGCACACAACAAAAAAAAACATAAAGTGAAGTAGTTTTACAATTACTTTATAATTATTGAGTTTACTTATAAAATCTATTAGAACGACGCACTTTTGCAAAACCAATACTACTTAACTATAATATAGAGATTATTAAAAAATACTATTTTACTTTAAGAATAATTTACAAAAAATATATGGGACAATTATTCCATAAATTAGAACATTTGTATTTATAAACTCAACAGTTGTTATCTGGTCCATCAACAAGATAAGCATCACAAATACCTTTTCCAACTAAATCAAATCCACACTTACATTAAATTTACTAAGAAATCTACACAGAACTATAACCGCTATCTAAATGCCAAATCCCATCATTGTCTTACCCTACTTCATTCGGTTGTAACATCATTCGTCGCCAAATTCATCAGACTAAACAATATGGGAACTGAAAATATAAAACCATCATTACCAACCTACCACTAAAATGGATATTCCAAGAAATTCTTATCACACATAATTAGAAATATTAACAAAAATACCAACTCCAATTTCAAAGCTTACTGACTAACAAAAAGTGTTCTTGCCTTGTATTATAGACAGTGTCAATAAAATTAGCTGCATATTGATTAGGCGGCTTTTGCAATTAATAACAAAATACTTTCATTTATTCGGCTAAGAATCATTGTTTTAATGAATCCGAAGGAGTATCTGAAAAGCTTGTCAAAGATAATAAAGAACAGGTCAGAAAATCAACTTCTTTTATACAAAACTATTGTTCCTATTTTTCATCTTATCAATAAAATTTTTTGTGAAGCAATTTCAATAGAAATACGCTTTTCATAGTAGTCACCAACATTTACTTGTCATATAAAAACCCTTCATTGCCCCATATCATCAGTTACGCAACATATCCAAACTAACACATCTTTTCTTAGCCAGTGCATCTCTAGCCAAACCTTCACTGTAGTCTTAGAAAGAATAAAACAGAATACACAAAAGATCAGTCTTCTTCAAAGACTCATTATTAATCAAATTTATAAAAAGTTTTCTGTCAGTAACAAAACATTGAGTAAATTTTGTTTATGTGGCATCTTATTTAACATTACAACTGGATAAAAATGCCATGACGGATCATTTGGAATTATATGCGTTGTCAATTCATTCGCAGTTTATTTGTTTAATTGCAAACCGTTTATAATGGAAATTTATGCATTTCAATTTTACATGTTTTTGTTTATATTAACTGACAATTGAAATAGTATATAATGAGCCTCTGCAACTAGGGTATATTGTAAATTATCTGCGCGCTTACATTTTGAAAGCAGAAACCCATCTGTACAAATTATCCTATTTGTTGTTAATTGTTTTTATAACAAAATTAATTATATTTACTTATTATATACATTATATTTATTTTATTATTATATTAATACACTATAAAATGGTACAATGCGTTATTCTAGTGATACTGGTTTTTGTTAAAATAAGAAATGGTTTGCTAGTTTTAGTTGAAGCGAGAGTAAAAGGTACTAGAAGATTGGTCACGACATTTGACACCTTTATCATTGTTAGCTCAATCTCTGGATGTTTTAATAGATCGGTACTTCTATTGGTGGTATGTTTTAGCGTCTTACTTAAACATTTAAATGGATTAAGAACTTTTATTGCCATATAATCAATTTTTTATAATTATAAAATATATTTTATTGGTAGTCCTATAATTATAATAAATGTAGCATTATGTAAGAGGTAGATAAGTGCAATATAAAGTTTATATTACTACAAAGCCTACTACTTTATCTTTCTACAGTATATCATTTCTGTGAAATAGGCTCTGACAACCTAACACTGCTGATATAACCATATATACAAAAATAATCTGGAAATGGAAACATTTCCAGGGGTAAAGACTAGCAGAAAAAACGGAAAACCACCACCTTGTAGCATTTTTCTCAAGAAGTCAACACACTGTGATAAAATCTTCGAAAGTAAAATATTCTGGAGCTAAACTAGGCTCCTAATCAAATCTTCGAATGGGGACAACTAACAAAGATAGAATACCACGAAAGGGTAGGGAAGATAAAGACAAGAAACATAAAAACTTTGCTGAAATGCGAAAATCAGAAGACACAAAATTTTAGAATATAGTCCAGACATACCTGGACTGAGTGAAATTGAAAAAGGGATCGACTAGTCGAATTCTTTGAAAATTCCGTGGAAAACTTTAGAAGACAGTAAATCGTCAAATGAATTACATTTTAGTAAAACAAAGATTTAAAAAGCAAATAAAAAACTACAAAGATTTTGTAGGAATCGATGCAAATAACGACTACAATTTGGCAATAACAATATGCAAAAAAAATTAAAAACTGGAAAAACCAAAACCAAGTTAGATATGAGAAAATTTCAGAAAAATAAATGCGATAAAACAGAATGGAACAATTATGGGAAACTCTCTGAAATTATTTTACTAATAACATAGTAGTACCGATTAAAGAAAAGAAAGAAAACAATAAGATAATCAACATTGTATTGCACGCATCGGAAATATTAACACAAATTATATACATAAAAATAAGTTTGGATTAAGGAAAAACTCGGCACTACTAACACTAAGAGTAGTAGTAGAATAAGGAGAGGAAAAGTACACAAATCACCTTTGTCGATATAAAAGAAATGTGAAGGGTACCTTTTTAAGATCATATACGAGGCAGATATCAAATACAGAAATAGCTAAGTTATAAAAAAAACTTGCCAATGAAACAAAAAATGGTAATAGACTTGGAGAACGCACACAAAGTAACTATAATTAATAAGGGTGGGGGGTTAAAATAGAATACGCTATATGATCACCGCTTAATAGTCTGCATGCAAAAGATGTACTAAATAAATTCAGAAAGGGAAAAATAATACATTATATCGCTATATTCGAAAAAATGCTCAGAACCTTGAAACAGAATTTATAAAAAGGCTACAAAAAGCTAGTCAAGTTTATTAAAAAAGCAAGATTACTAACATCAAATCTCACTAACTAGAAAAACACATTTTGGTGGAGTACAACATTTTATATTGTGAGGCATGGACGGTATCTATTAGTGAGAAGAAGAGAATTGAAGCTAAATGTTATTAAAGCTACTAGAAAAAATAATTATTAAAAAGGTTTATGAAGACACCTCTCTAGAAGATCTAAATCCCCAACAACAGTTTGGTTTTAAACAGGAACATCTTACCATTCAACAGTGCTAACGCATAGCTAATATAGTTAATAAATCATTCGAAGACAAATAATACTGCTGTAGGATATTCTTTAATCTCAATCAGGCTTTTAACAATGTCAAAATCAAAAACTCCTTTCATCGCCAATATTTCCTCCTTCTCAAATCCTATTTGACAGCTGGATAGTAATTTTCAATTAAGACTTGGCAGTGAATTTTCGGAAGTTAAGCAAATTAATTCTGGTGTTTCATAAAATAGTGTCCTTTATCCACTCATTTACCTGGTATACCCCACAGACCTATCTGAAACACAAACAACAGCAGTAGGAACATTTAATGATGACATTGCTGTTTTCTCTTTTTATAATAATCCAGAAACTGCAATCTAGCATACACAAGAGCACATGACTTTATTAGCAAATTTTTTTTTTATTTAACACGCACTAAGCGTATACATTGCAACAAGTAAATACTATCTAGCAATTTGTTCTTAATAAATTCTCACTTAAATTCAAGTTTAAAGTCTTAAATCTAGGTAACTCTTAGCAGTTGGTGGATATACTCCCATTGGCGCACTCCACATATGTTAAAAACACTTCGTTCATATGTTTTAATTGCTCATAATTCACTTAACTTAACTTACACTAGTTCAAAAGGTTTTTGCCTTTTTAGCCTACGTATAAGTCCACTGTTGTCGAGTAATTGTAGCACTTCGACATTCACATGTTCATGTAGTCTTGTTTCGTGTTTTTTCGCAAACCGTTTAATTTCCCCACTGACCATAGGCACTTTTAGGTCTATGTGGATGTCTTCATTTCTAATGTACCATGGAGCGTTGACGATGCTGCGCAGTACTTTGTTTTGAAAGGTTTGAATAATTTTTACATTAGATTTCTTTGTGCATCCCCACAGCTGCACACCGTAAGTCCAAATTGGTTTTAGGATTTGTTTATACAACAATAGTTTGTTATGCAGAGACAGCTCGGAAGGTCGTCCAAGCAACCACCACATTTTTCTGAATCTAATGCAAAGTTCTTCGCGTTTTTTCTTTATATGTGCTTTCCACCTGAGCTTGGCATCTAGTGTCATACCCAGGTATTTAGCTGTGTTAGCGTAAGGAATTGTTTGCTGATTGATCACTACAGGCAAGTAATCAATTCTTTTATCGGTGAAGTTTATATGGGTAGACTTCGCCTCGTTTAGTTTAATTCGCCACTTCTTGGTCGACCTGGTGACGTTGTTGACGGCTAATTGTAGTTTATTAGTAGCTACTTCTATTTCGTTGCTTGTGGCCAGTAATGCAGTGTCGTCAGCAAATGTGGCTGTCGTCACTCCATCACTCATGGGGATGTCACTAGTATAAAGTAAGTATAGAACTGGCCCAAGGACGCTTCCTTGCGGTACACTTGCGGCAATAGCTTTTAGTTCGGAGTATTCTTCGCCATATCTCACTCTGAACTGTCGGCCAGAGATGTATGATATCAGAATGTAGCTCATCTGCCTAGGCAGATTTTTAGTTATTTTGTATTCGAGGCCCTCGTGCCATACTTTGTCAAAAGCTTGGGCCACGTCAAGAAATATCGCTGCGCATATTTCTTTTTCTTCTAGGGTTCTTTTAATTACATCAGTGATTCGGTGCACTTGATCAATGGTCAAATGTTTGTTCCGAAATCCAAACTGGTGAGTTGGAATGAGCTGCTTTTCTTCAATAATTGGCTTGAGGCGTTTCAGAAGCACTTTTTCGAACAGTTTGGATATGTTTGGTAGTAGTTAAATCGGGCGGTAAGATGCTTTCTCATTGGGTGGCTTCCCTGGTTTGGGGATCATAATAACTTCCGCAACTTTCCACTGCAGCGGTACGTACTGTAGTCGTAGCGCAGCATTGAATAGATGCGTAAGCTTCATTATACCCTTTTCTGGTAGTTCCTTCAGCAGTTGTCCACTTATTAAGTCATAGCCGGGGGCTTTTTTGGCACTGAGATTCTTTTGTATCTCATTGTAAGTTTCTTTTGGAGTTACTGGCAATATGGCCCTGTCCTCCCTGTTGTTTATCTCTGGTAGGTTCTCATTGTCATCAGCTGGATGTGGTTGGAATGTATTCGCTAAGTGTTCAGCAAATATTTCTGCTTTTTCCTCGTCTTTTCTAGCCCATCCGCCATCATTTTTACGAATGGGTGGATTATGATTATGAGGCCGCTTTAATCTCCTTGTGGCTTTCCAGAGAGAGTATTCGGTATCTTTATCGTATGTTAGTCCCTTTAGGAATTCAGTGAACGTTTCATTCTTAACAGAACGAATCTCTTCTTTGAGTTGTTGGCTTAGCCGGTTTAGCAGTTGTTTGTCTGCCGGAGCCCTGGTTTGTTGCCATTTCTTCAGGGGTATTGCTCCATGCGGCTTGCTGCAGGTCGATTACAAACCGCTCTGCTTGTTCATCTAGCTGCTCAATTGATCTTAGTGGAACATTTAGTTTAGCTGTTCTACTTCTGCTCTAAATCCATCCCAGTCAGTCCATTTGTTTGTTAGTGATGGTGAAGATGATTGATTGATTATTGTTTCGCTTAGTGTCAGGATAATGGGGGAGTGGTCTGATGACATGTTGTAGTTATCTTCAATACCAATGTAGTTGGAAGATACGCTATTCAGTATGAAGAAGTCTATCAGATCTGGTATTTTGTTGCTATCTGACGGCCAGTATGTTGGTTTGCCAGTTGAATGACATACGAATTTAGCTTGCTTGATCGCTTCATATAGCTGTTTTCCTTTAGTAGTAACAAGTCTCGATCCCCAGTGGGTATGTTTGGCGTTGAAGTCACCTCCTAATAGGAAGTGATCTCCTAGCTCTTGGAAAAGCCTTATAAAGTCATCTTTTTCTAGTGCGCACCTTGGTGGACAGTATATTGCAGCAACTGTATAGTCCTTGGACTTTGTGAGGATTTTTACCGCTGTTGCTTGTATTTCGCGAGTGTTGTAGTTTACTTCTTCATAATGTTTTACGTTATTTTTTAATAATACCGCCGATCCACCCTTGCTGTATTATCTGGATGGGGGTGTGGTATAGTTTGTACCCTTTTATATTTAGGTAGTTTTCCTTAGTAAAATGGGTTACAGAAATTAGGCAGATGTCTATTTTTTGATCTCAGAGGAATAGTTCTAATTCATGGGCGTGCTGGAGAAGCCCATTTGCATTCCATGCTGCTATTCTAATTGACATAGCCATTTTTATTTCCTAGTTATGGGCGCGACCCTATTGCTATTTTCTAGTTTCGTCACTCTAGTTAAGATAGACTTTATGGAATCTTCTTGCTTTTCGAGTTTTCCAAGAATTTTTTGCAATGTTTTGTTGATTACATCCATATTAGCTTCTTCGATCTTGCCTTGTTGAGTTTTACCTTTTGCCATTCGTGCGTATCTGGTACCTGCTGAGCTATTTTGCACAGCCGTACTAGCCTTAGGTAAGGTTGGAAAATTTTGCAGCGTTTTCTTTATTGGTGCCGTTTCTTGGGCATTAGTTGTTCTTCGGTTGTTTCGTTTGTTTTCTTTTTGGGTTTTTCCCTACGTTTTTGAAGTTCCTTTGCGACTACGCACCTGCGATAGTTTGCCGGGTGAGCTTCTCCACAATTGACGCATTTAGCTTTTGCAGGTTTAGTTAACTTGCAGTCCTTAGTAGCGTGAGGTCCTGCACACTTTACGCACCTTGCCTCTTTGTGGCAGAAGGATTGGGTGTGTCCATACGCCTGGCACTTTTTGCATTGCGGGATAAGGGTTGTTTTCTTACGTAGTGGTTCAATTTTTACCCTCAATCCTGCAATCATACTAATTTTGTGAATATCTTTAATATCTTCTGATTTGTCAAAATCTAACATGTATAGAGGCAGTGGCTTAGTGATGATTCCATTCTCTGTTTTCGTTTTTTTCATAATGTTAGTAACATTTACGATTTTAAATCCTCTTTCTTTTAAGTCTTCTGTGATCATTTTATTGAACACGTCGGTGTATACCTCTGGCCATAACTTTTATGGGTCGGTTTTGTTTGTCTTCATAGGTGTAATATTCGACATCGTAATTTCGTAGAGTTGAGATCAGACTACGGTATTGCGTTTCATCTGAGACGTTGATCTTAAATACATCATTATTCATAGCGGTTACTCTATAACTAACCTTTGCTGCTTACAATATGTCATGTACAGTTTCGTATTCTTTTATATTCACCAGATTTACTGGTGGAGGTAGGGGTGTTTTCTTCTCTTTCGACTTATTGTCTGATTGTTTAGCGGTTGTTGATTGATGCTGTGGAGAGATCTCCGGGGACGCAATTGCTTTCCGTTTTTTATGTCTTGATTTCTGAACTATCCAGTTTGTTTCTCTGGCTAATTCTTCTTCGTCGGTGTGATATTCGACTATTTCATCAGTTACTTGCTCTGCTTTGGGTGCCGCCACTGGGTTCTCGAGGCTTTTTACCCTTTGCATTAGCTGGTTGATATTATCCTGTAGAGTTTCGATCGTTGCGAGGGATTGTTACCAAGCGTTCCATAAATTAAGCTCATTTTGAGTTTTTAATTGATTCTCTTGTACAAGAATCTGGTTTTGCTGAGATAATAAAGCCTCAGCTGGTGTTGGAGGTCGTTGTATTAGCGGGAGATTATTCATTCTGTTGCTGTGTGCATATTTGCACTGCTGAAAAATGATTAGCTTGTTATCTTACCGAGCAGAGTACAATCACATTTTCAGGCAGTTGCACTTTCTCGGCAGGATCCTTATCACACTTCACTTCGCGTTTTACACGTACTTGCAATCTCGTATTAGATATCACTGCTAGAGCGGCATCCAACACGTCTTCACTCTTCAAAAGTAAAACGAGTACTGATTTATTAGCAAATGGATGAAAAAATTGCGCATACGCGTAAATGAAAATAAGTGCGTCCAGGTCGTACTTACACTGCGACGACGACCCATCGCTAGTAATAAATAATATTGAACTATCACAGTCAAAAAGGTGAAATATATGGGAATGAACTTGGACCAACAATTCACTTGAAGAGTACACATTGCCAAAAAAAGAGATGGACCTTAATTCAAAAAACTTTTTTGGCCATTTACAATAAATCTTATCTATCAATTAAAAATAATAAACTATTGACATATAAAACAATTATGAAACCCATATGGACTTATTGGGGTTGAACTGTGGGGTTGCTCCAGTTCTTCGGACGTTGACGTACTACAGTTGACTACTTTCAGCCTAACAGTTTGTATGTTCTGGTAAATGCTCCTTGTTATATAACCAATCAAACCTTACATAAAGATTAAAAATTACTGTAAAACTCAAAACTTATCTAAATGCGATTATCCAACCACTAGTGGTAATACTTATCAAAGACATCTTTAAAAATTATAGCCTACAGATATAGCAACATCGAATAAGTAATATAATATTGTTCACGTCATAAGCATTCTTATTATTGTAAGATCACACAGCTAGCTATTATTTTTTCTAATATATGTGCAGTTATTATTATCAGATTTCTAAGAAATGAGACTAGAAAAAAAATGCAACAATTAGTGAATATAATGAATAGTACCTTGAGAAGAAAAAGTGTTTATTCTGTGAGAATTATTAATATAACGAAATTACGAAAAATGACTTAAATTTGTATTAATTATCGTTATCGTTGTATAAAGATAGAGCAATAGATAACAATAACATAAAGGATGTTATAAATAGCATAGACAAAGCAGTCACGTGCTACACAGCAAAATAAAAAAAAAAGTTGACATTTGACTGTGTATTTTAATATACTTAATCTAAGCACCCTTGACTTACTTGAAAAAAAAATGTAAAACATGAATCACAAGAAATACGCAAGCGTAAATCGTTTTTGATAAATCTTGGTATGGTTCTGGTAAATCCATAACATTTACATACAAGAAGATGAGCCTTCAACGCCAACACTCCGATAAAACGACAAATCTACTATTTTTCCCAAAAACATGTGTTTTGTGTATGAAATATGCAGTTTTAAAAAGTATTTAATACAAATTTGTGAAACAATGGTGTTACTAGAATATTTTTCGTATCGTTTCAATACTAATAGCGGAATTTGTGCGGTTACTCAAATAAATGTGTGAACTGGAGCAGTTTAAATGTGGGCTAAAAAAATTTAATACGAATTTACATATATGAAATCTGACCTTAAAAAGCTCGATACATGAGATCTATATCAGAACAATATTTTACTTGTTTATCGCAGTAAGTTACAGAAAGTCCATTATTATGTAAAAATAATATAGTAAGTAAACTTATCGGCTTTGTAGGATATTAATTGATTGGATAGTATAGTAGGTTTTAATATTATTATAAAACTTTACTTCAGTAGACCATGTTAGGCAAAATATATTGTTGAATAAGATAGTTATCAGTTTTATGCCTGTACTGGGTAGTTCATTCAGTACTTTTGGGGTTATAATTTTGTATCGAGGCGTTTTCCTGTTATCTCTTTTATTGCTTCTGCTGACGAGAATATTCGTATTGGTGGAGTCAACTGCAAAGGCGTAGGTGTTGAGCAAAAATTTTCATTTTTAGATCTAGCCTATTCCCTTTCAACATTGAAGAGATGGATTAGGTACCTAAAGGTTCTTTAAAGATTTTGGACGCTTTGGAAAGTAAATGGCCATATATTGACAAAGAGTTGAAATATGTATGTCTAAAGTTCTTCATTACGAACCTCTTTTATTTTTTATTTAGCCAGTTGCTTAGGCAGTTGTATATCGTCCGGTCTAGAGTATTATGGGTCGGTTTCAGCTTAATTTGTTTGATCAACTAGTCTAACGAATTTGTTTGATTACAATGTGGGGGTGTTTGCGGTTTTAGGATAGGTCTAAATGGTTTGTGTTTTAGCTTGTGTAGAAACTGGGCGTTTTCTCTTGTTTACTCAAACTTCTTGATAGTTATTTTCATTAGTAGAATTTGCATCATTCGAATCAGTATTATACATATTCATGTCTATGTCGCTTTGATGTTTTCTATTTATTGCATATAACTGAGCCATTTGGAATTGAAAACTACTGTCAAACATGGCAGGATTTGGAAAATATTGCAGATTATTTAAAATTGTAATTGTTAACTTGGCACTGTTATAAGTAGTTACTGATTGCATGCATGGTGAAACCGGGGCCCGTACCGGTGAACTGTATGTTGTTAGTTTAACAACTAAAGTAAAATTTTTAAGTAAATATAATGTGTCTTTTTTTCATTTCTAGTTTCTTGATTGTGAATTATAGCAGTCTTTAAAATTTCTAGAAATTTTTCAGCAACATCTGAAACTTCTGTACATTTATTGTGAGATTTTAATACACTTGTTAGAATCTACAAACAGAGAAGCTAATCTACAATACTAAATGTTTTTCAAATAACCACCGTAGATTTGAGCACCTTTAAATTTGTGTTTATGAAAATTATGTTTTCATTTGCTGGTAAAATGAAAAAATAACAAAAGATGGTCATCTTTGGCTCATCAAATAACCTATTAGTAGGTTTTGGTGTTATAATAATTATGCTTAGTGTGAGAAATCTACCTCGTTAACTGCAGCTTCCGAAAACTACTGAAATTGAATGTCCTTCGATAAAAATGTGAATCTAAAATTCACTTTAAAATGATCTTAAGTACTCGTAACAGAACAGTCCTTCATCTTGGAATATTTTACTTAATCAGAATCTTAAAAATCGATTAATTCTCTATAACAAGAGAGCTTTGTCAAGTTGATTTTGTGCAAAAACCCGTATATGGCACAGCTCTGAAAGTCATAACAAGCAAACTCGAGAGGCGAAGTGCGAAATGAGTTCCCATGAATGAAGGCGAATGGTGGAAACAATAAGCCACCGACTTTTTGTAACTTGTCTCAAGCACATCTTCGCCTATCTTACTTTTATTATTTATCCCAAATATACGAACGGAAAGATAGGGCGAGTTAGTCATGCAAATAATGGTATACATTTTTTAAATGAGGTTGCTGAAGAAAAACGATTCGGACAACCTAAGTAGGCAAAATTTTACTAACAAAAAATATAAAACGTAGAGTAAAAAGAAAATTGCAAACATTGGCAGCAATCAAGCCGATGCTTAGCGTTTAAAGAAAGGTTTGCAAAAAATAACAGCTAATCGAAATGGCAATTGGATGAAAAGGAATCGGAACGACGTTAAAGTAAATGTATTTATAATCTTGTGCTACTTCTTCATACTTTTACCTTTTCATAAAAATATTATTGATTTATTTCAGTTGGAATTTCTGACAGTTGATACTTACGATTGGGAACAATAAAATTGTTCTGATATATTTTTTGCTTAGATTTTAAGTGAAGTAATGAGTTCTTTTATCAAGTAGCATCTTTAATTGTTAGTCAGCCACTCAATAAGTTGAAACTATTATATATCAATAATATTAAAACATTTATGATTTAATCTAATATTTCCATCGTGTTAATAAAATATTTACGCTACGTTTGATACGAAAGTAAAACTATACAAGCAAAAATTTGTACAAACAGATGTTTCTAAAACGTGAGTTCAGAGATTATTTACAACATACTTTGGTTACAAAAGCTTATCATTTACAATTTTAACGGACGATAACATAAAATGAAATTCACAAATATGGACTGCATAAGCATGTAGCTCCGTTGTTTATGTACGAGGGGTTGCCCACAAAAATATACTTTTGGTGTCTTAGGCTGACAATTCTTCACCCGCCTTCCCTCAAATTTTTGCAAGGTGGGTACATGGAGCAATTTATTTACAAATGATAACAGTGGGATAAGTCGGTGGGTGACCTTACGAAAGTAAAATATTCAAAACGATCCTGAAGATAGGCAACCAGACGTACGTTCAGAGTTCAGCCACGCCACATTTTATATTAGCTGTCTTTAACAACAATCACAAATGCTTTAACGGCACTAATAGTTTAAAATTTGTTTATAGGCATGAAATATATACGTGTGCTTATGCACGCATACGCACTCACATGCATACACATATATTTTATTTTTGAGTAATTTTATGTCTAATGTTTTAGTTCTTTTGTAGTTTTATTGATATCTTCACACTTTTACCCCTGTTACCAGTCTTATTTCTCAGTTGTTATATTATAAGTCTATAGTTTGAAGTCTTCTAAATCTATTCTGTGTATCTTATTTCTTTCATATAATTTTTATTATATCTAATAATACCTCTATAACTTGCACAATCTCTATTATCTCAGCTTTTGTGTACACACAATATTATTTCTAATTTTCTATCTTTAGATATACTTCCCTTTTTCTGTACTGTATCATATAAATTTGTTAACACTTCTATATTAGTAATACCAATTTTTTAGCAGCTTTTCTGTTTTAGATTTTTTCTAATTGTATTTCTTCTTGTTCATTAAATTCTTCATTGTATGTTTTTTTTATTATTTTGCAACACATTTATTACCTTTATTTGTTCTTTTCTAGTTTTGTTATTCATTTATTGTCGATTAATTTAATTTATTATATTCTTCTATGTTTACGCTGCTTTCCATTTATAAGTTTTTCACTTCTTATAAAACAATTTCCAATTTATATCTTATACTATCAATATAATTCCACGCTTATTGTTTCGTTTCTTTTACCAATTATTTAACTATTATTCTTTGTTTATAGTTTATAGTATTCGTAATTGTTTTTGTTATTCCTGTTGCTCAAGTAATTTTTGCATTTATGTGTTTTCAATTTTATTTCCATTTTTATGTTCTCACATCACCAGCTGACTTGTTTTATGTGTAGTTTATTTTTCTAATTCTACAACATTTCTTAGTACTGTATCTTTAGTATATTCATATATTTTTTCTAGGAATGTATTATTTATGTTTTTTTAAATTAATTTTCAGCTCCAAATTTTCGCTGCCCTTTTTTCTTCAGGCAATTTGTATGTTATTATTACTTTTTCTTTTATTCCACCATTTAAATGCTGTTGTTTTATTATAATCCCTATTTTAACTTCTTTTTATTCCTATTTTTGACACCAATGCGAAGTGTGGATATAATTGTGGTCAATTCTCTCTTACCCAGTTTCAGTGTTAGTATTCTTCCTGTGAAGCTTTACTATTTTTTACACACTCTAAGTTCTTTTGATTTACTATCCAATCTATACCTAATTTGGCTACTTCAAAAGTCTCTTTAAAGCAGTTTAGTTGCACTTTCCCCAATTTGTGATTACAACTTAGAATTAATTTAAAAGTCACTAATAAAAACCATTCAGATCAAATCGGTAGACTTAGGCAGTTAATTTTGCATGTATATCTCTTAAAATCCCTAAAAAAAATTTATAAAAGTAAGTAATTACCTTGCTAATAGAGATGTAAAGAGTGAAGCGCAGCATGTGTTATCAATTTATTGCACACATATTATAACTTTAACATCCAAGCAGTTCTTACAGCACCCTCTCCTAATACCGACAGCATCACAATTTCCTAAACTTGATCAACGTTTTTAATTGTGCCAATAGAAGTAGTATGAGTTTATATAACTTACGTTCATTTTCTACCTAGTGCTTAATTGATCTTTACGTATTCTTTTAATTCGAGACGACTTAGTGTCTTCTTTTATGCTAGGAACATGATATAACATTTTTTTCTACCTTATTTTACGCTATATTCTATTCTACCAAGTATTGAGTTTACTAGAGCTAATTTTGTATTACCGTAACTCTAAAATTGCGTGTTAGACTATTATGTTAAGTACTAATATAACTAAAATCAAAGTCTTTAAAATTAGGGTATTTGGTTACAAGAAGGCAATAGTAAAATTTACATGGAAATACCATCAGTCATACTTTTAGTATTAGGTACTAAACATCTATATATAGCAAATTTAAAATTAAAACAATCCCCCGTGGACAGACTCGTGAAAAGCAGATAGATTTTGTAATGTAGTAATGTAAATATAATAATAATTTAACGTTAGTTAAAAATAATGAATCAAAAGCAAGTTTTATAGGCATATTTCAGCACTCCATCCCATTTCCCCTATTTTTGAAAAAGACAGGTATATACCTAAAAACCATATGTGCTAGTGGAAATTACAAAAAGTTCAAAAAAATTTGAAGGTTATTTTCTCCCGACGCCTTTGACCAACTTTACTTGTTAAGAAATTGTATATTAATCCATTATGTTTGACTACAAAACGTTATTAAAATCAAATAATAACTAAGGGAGTTATTGTGCCTATAAGATCCACTAATTCTCATGCACATGTACGCATTCACGCACGAAATAATGTGCTTTTATATATTGAAGAAATGCAGAGCTGCTGATTCTAGACAAAATATTTGTTCTCTGTGAAAATGCCGCTACTACCTCTTTACCAGCTCTCGTGCATTGCAACAAACACAATGCCAATTACTTCAGGTAAGAACAACGTTCATTGAATAAATAAATGAAAGGTAATCAGGAATAAACTAAAATTTTAATATAATACATAAAAACATGACAGCTGGCCTCAAGAGCTGTAAACAAGGCGTTGTGAACTGACGAGTCTTAGCAGCAAACCACATCAGTATGTTCTTTGAAGACAAAGTGAACAGCATAATCTCCAGTGCATTCAACTAACAAGCAAACGTGGCTAAAACTTCATGTTCATTAGCAACTATACAGCTGCACTCAGCCTTGGTGCATTCATTCAAACATCACAGCTAACTGCACAACCATTAAATTGTCTCTGGTTGCCTATTACTTGAACCAAATGCAGGAATAGTACAACGATCCTAAATGTCTAATCAAATAAAATTTGTTAAATATATGGTATATATTAATATTGTTTTACTATTGTTTACACTAACCGTTTTGAAGTGTATTGATTATTTATTTTTTAGTATAACTTGATATAACTAGCACGTTAATTACACTTTTAGTGTTTTATTTCTTATCAAATACCTTTCAACTTAATTTTATATATTAGTACAAGTTTATAAGTTATTTCTAGTAGTATTTCTAGGCTTCTACTTTGATGCGATATTAATTTTGTTTTATGGTACTTTTTTCTCTAATTTTATTATTATATTTGAATTTTGTTTATTATTGGTTACGAAAACTTTAATACATTTCTATCTACCAATTTTATGTGTCATTTATTATTGCAACTCTATTGAAACCACTACAATTCCGTCAAATTCTCTTAAACAAAGAAAAGCAAAGTTACTTTTTCTAATTTTTTGCTTATTACTCGACAGTCCCAAGTATTTTATTATGTTGCATTTATTGTATTTGTGATTTGTAATATTCTTGCTGTTTGCGGTTACTAAATGCAAGTTTATAATCAGTGGTTATTTACCTAAGAGGATTCGTTTTTTTACCCTCCTGTAAATAAGTTCATTTAGGTTATAGACTTATTTTATTTAGTTATTCCCGTTTTCAACATTTTCCTTATTTTTTATATTAGTTTCAGTGTAGTTTAATATTTTAACCTCTTTGCATTTTATAATTCTCAATTTTGCTTAGCAAAATATCAATAACTCTACATGTGTTAGTTACAATGAAACAATTTCCTAAAACGTCGACGCTTTTAGTATCAGCTTTAAAAATAAGGTGTATGTCTTAGAAGACCTGAAAGGTTTAAACCTTTTAATTAAATAAAGTGGAAGATTTGTCTTTCTCTTCTAGATATCTGTATTCTCACCCACGTACTTCGTAGGCAGTCCATTGATATGCAACTACATTGAAACTTCTTGCGTTGTTTTTATGGGAAGATAAATTGCCGTTCCTAAGTTAGTAAATTTATTGTGTCTGAACTTACGAACACTCTGTTGCTAATAAAGTAATCCAAATTAAATTTTAGGACGTTTACAATTTACAATTTAAAGTTTATTGCCAAAATGCAATATTTACAATGTACTTAATGAAAAAACAAATAAATATGCTTAAATTAGTTAGCTTGAATCAGGACAATTCTTTGGATTTATCTGGCAAGGTTGTTTGGCCACATTCTTTTAAGCTTTTTATTTCCGAGTGATCGGTTGAAGAGTTCATTAATTAGATGATTATTGTAATTTTGAGATTTTTATGTATGTTGTTGTTGAGAACATACCAGGGTGCATTTATTAACATTGTAAGAGTTTTTGATTGAAACATTTGAAGATTGTTGCATTTTCTGGTTTACTGCAGCCTCAATGTTTGATGCCATGGGTCCAGATGGATTTTGGTACTACATTGTATATGACGAGTTTGTGTTCTATTCTGAGATGGGATCTTCGCTTTATGATGCAACTCGAGGTATGTAACCTCTTTTTTAACAGCAATCAAAGTGTTACTTAATATAAGTTGAGAATATTTGGCTCTCCTTGTAATGAAAGTGGCTTGACAAAATTTATCAGCTTTTGCATTAATCCTCCAATCTCTAAACTAATTTTGGAGTTGGTCAAGACAATTTTGTAACTTTCAGAAGACTTTATAGATTCAAGATGTGTGGTAATGAGAGCTATATAATAGACGAATGTTACTAGTAGCGTATGTTGGCTAGGTGGTATATCAGCGGTGAATATAGGAAGAGCCTTAGTACGCTTCCTTGGGAAACGCCAAACTTAATAGACTGCTACTCGGATACAGAGCCTTCGAGTTTCACTAGGAAGAAACGGCCAGATACGTATGATTTAAGGATAAGGATTGGTTGGCTAAGTAGTCGTTTTAATTTAAAAACCAGTCCCGATATCTCACCTTGGGCTTCCTTTACATCCACTAATAGTGATGTATACATTCTTACTTCCAGGAT
The DNA here is from genome assembly GCA_036346155.1 of Sinelater perroti. Classification (NCBI taxonomy): domain Eukaryota; kingdom Metazoa; phylum Arthropoda; class Insecta; order Coleoptera; family Elateridae; genus Sinelater; species Sinelater perroti. Next base: position 6,443,802 of record JARFIY010000276.1, read on the forward strand.
TTTCTTGATTTTATTAACGAATCCATGATACTGTTGGATAGTAAAGTGGTTGCGTCTGAAGCCAAACTAGTGGCTGAAAACTAAGTCGTCGATATTTGTTGTATCTGCAATTCTGACAACAATAAGTCTTTGAACATGATAGATAGGAGGCTTACAGTCCTGTATAAACTAACATCTGGAATATTTTTCAGGTTTCAGTATCATGATTATTGGAATGTATTTTCGGATCTATAACAGAAAACAAAAGTAAAAGACAACGTGGATTAATCTTCCATAATAAAAAGATTTAAGTGTTTGCAAGAATGGCTTAAATTTCTTTGAAAATATATAGCTCATCATTATTATTATTATTATTATTTTCATAGCATTAGATACTCACATAGTCGCAATTCGTTGTTGTATGTACATAGTTGCCAGTGACATAATTGCCTTTTTAGGACAGTTTTTTAATGCTTCACTTGTTATCAGATCATATCCAAGAGCCTTGTAAAACTTTGTTAGACTAGTTTTTTTAATTTTTGCTAGAGAAATAGATTTGAGTAGTAAAGACAACTCACAAGGGACGTTTACAAATGTTCGTATTTCGTCACCATTATCATCACCGTTGCGGTCCTCTAGAACGGAAAATATGTTAGCAAAGAGTTCTGCAAATCTGCTTGATTTTTCAGTTATCATTAGTTTTTTTTAATGGTAGAATCAATCTAAGTCTTAAATTTCCTCGTATCTTTCCAGAGATTATCGGTAGTTATGTTGGCTAGGTAGTGTTCGAAAGATTTGTTTTTAGCTTATTATTATTATTCGATTTAAATAGGTCTTGTCAAGTGGATTTCTAATTGTTTGCCATTTTCGTCGAGCTCTTCGTTTGACAATAACTAATTCTTTGATGTAAAGTGGAATATTATGGTTCTCTTGAACTAATCTGTGGATTTCAGGAGCAGATTTCCACAAAGCGCTTTCTATTATCGTGGTAACATACTGGACAACTATTTTTGTGTAATGATATGTCATCATATATTTTATATATTGACGAAAAAGGTTCAAATTCGTTTTTTTAACGAAGTCTAGGTTGAAGTTTTTTTTATGTAACATTTGTGCTTAGAGTTATTAAAGAACTGACGTTAAAATGTATATTAAATTTTGATTTAATTGCATTATTACTGAAATTCCCTTATTTTGTTTAAATTAGCCGGCCAGTAGATTGGCTCTCCAATCGATAATAAATTTAAAGTATTTTGTTCTATACATTTCACTAATGTTTTGCCTTTAGGAGTAATAAGTCTATAACTTCTTTGGCATTCCAATCTTTGACAACCAGAAAGTGTGAGATAGATTGTCGGAAACCAGTCATGGTATTCATTGTGGGTTATAATAAGTCTTGGTGGAGAATATATTAGGGATACTGTAACTGGCCTCTACTATTATGATCGTGGCTTTACTTTTATTAATTATGAATGGTTGTAGTATATGATGCTTTAGTGTCGATCTGATTATAATTGCAGATCCAGTTTGAACCTTGCCGTCGGGAGAGTTAGCATAATATACGGAATAATATGGCATTTTAAAAACTGACCTTTTTGTTGAGTAACGTTTCGGCGATTTTATTTATGTTAAGGAGTAGTGCAAGCTTTTGTATATGCTTAAATAAGCCGTTTGCGTTCCACTCTCTAATTCTGAGTGCGATGGCCATTATTGAGTTAGCTTATTAATAACAATTGTCAGCATGGTTAAGAACCATGCTGTTTCGATTAAGTAATTGATGGAACATATTCTTAAAATCATTAAAAAATGTAAGTATCTTTATTAGGTGTCTTTTGTTATTGTTTGGTTGTACTGCAGGTATTTGAGCAGAGGTAAAGTTTGAATTTGTTGGATGCGTTGGGGTATTGTCTCTAATAACCTGTGCCATAGGACTGGATCTGTTTGATCTTGGTGAACCGTTCTTGTTTATTAAGTCTTTATATACTTTACAGCCTTTGTAGTTTGCTGGGTGATTTCCAAGACACAGAGTGTATCTCTAGATTTATTAAAGCTCAATGTGTTATGTGGTCCTCCGCATTTAGCACACTTACATGATTTCCTGTGGTATGTTTTTATGTGTGCCTAGTCTTCGCATCTTGTACACAGTACGATGCTGTTTTTATTGTTCGGTGCTTTCACTCTAATTTTAAAGTGAAATAGAAATTCTAATTGAAAGACATCTTTGTTATTGTTATTTGGCTCAAGACCTACGCAGAATAGAAGCGTCTTAGTAACTCTATGTCTGACGTATATAATATTACAAACTTTATGTCCTCTTTAATTTGGGACAGGAGAATAAAATGATGTACATCTCGTATAACACGGAATGACTTGTCTAGTTTTAATTAATATGTATGGTGCACAATTTCCACATCACGAACATGACGAATTCATTTTCTATAAGTTGTGGTGCAGAATCGTGACTTTGTAATCTGTAACACTATATATAAGAATTGGTAGAGGTTTTGGTTTTGTTATTGTGAAATTGAGACTATTAAACATATTGCTGTTGTTTTCAGACAGATCTTCAAACCTATTTGCTGTTTAAATTTGAGTACTAATTTTAGTGGAAGCTTGCCGTTTTATTGGCTGCTGATTGGTATTTATTGGCACTTCTGTATCTTCCTGGTAAATTTTATCACTGAGCTATCCATAAATATGTCTCTATTTTTAATTATGCTTCTGATGTGAGCGTTTCACGCGCTGCGTAGCATGTGGCTGTATCTTAAAGCGACATGTCATTCAAGTTCAAATTATTGGTTTTACTGTAAATTGATTAACATCTCATATGGTACACCATTAACAGTAACAGTGTCGCTAGATTTGTCCTGAAAAAAGTACCAGACAATACCCAACAAACAGTATGTTTGTAGATGTACACTTGAGAGCAAAATAATCGAGACAACAGCATGCTCGAGTTTTGAAAGAATGTGTATCTACTCCGATAGAATTCCAAATAAAGTTCCTGGTACTGTTTGAACGCTTATAAACTGTGGTTTCAAATAATACCACTTTGATTAGAATTAGACGTGTTCTGACAAAGTTATTAGCCTACGAATATGTGCTGCACAATAGAGTTGAAAAAAAATGATTATGAAATCCTCAGTTTCATTTAATTTCATAATTTTTTAAATACATGTTGCCACCTTAACTCCTAATTGGACTTTCCAAGAAATTACGCATGGATTGGATTACTTTTTCCTATACTCTCTTAAGGGATTGCTTCCTATTCTTCAATCAACGCCGCTCTCAGATCCACCACGCTCCCTAGCGTAAGATTTCTGGTCCGGACTCTTCGTTCAAGCTCATCCCAAATATGCTCGATTGGATTCAAGTCTGGGCTACACGGAGGATAATCCATTGTCGGTATACCGACATCAGCCATGTAGGTAGTGATCACTCGCGCTATGTAGCATCGCGCATTAGCACAAAGTCATCACCAATTAATCGCGCAAACGGAACAACATTTTCCTCCAGAATGTCTCTAATGTAGCAATCTGCTGTGAAACTTCCTCCGCGTCTTCTACTAGGCACGAAATACTCGTCCAGAATATGTATACGCGACGGTTTCTTAAATACAGCAATGAGCAAATCGGTCCCCTGACCTTCTATAGATCCAACGATCCTGCCGTTACCAGGTAGGCACATCTTGGACTCGTCGGTGAATAATATCGGATTCCAATAGCCTAGGTCCAATCGAGATGTTTCGAGGATATTCGAGCCACCTTTGCTTTTGGATTGCATCAGCTTGGGACCCGTAGCTGTTTTTTTTGGGAGGGGGGATCAGCTTGACTCCCTCCAGTCTTCTTTTCACTGCCTAAGCGCTAGCGATCACACCTCTGATCGCATTCAGCTTTTGCTTCAAATAAACGCCAGTCATATGTCAATTTATGAGGGATATGAAGACGAGAAATCGATCGTTTCTCTCTGTTGTCACGCACGTACAGACGCTTCCTTGCCGCTGATTGACTCAAATTTAGTCGAACTGCCACGGTCCTCTGACTGAGGCTCTCTCTCAACAATGCAATTGCTTGGGATGCTTTGGCGGCTGTGATATCCATTTTCTTGCAGATACTCGAGCACTGCGTCACTTAGTTGCTTACGTCAACTTTGGATAAGTGACTGAGATGAATGATCGGATTGGAAGCGTACTGTAGGGCAATCACTGTCGTCGTGCATATGCGTACCAATTAGCAAGATTCGTAAAACCTCGTTCGTGATGCACATTTTTTGAATGCGTCATCCGCTTAATGCAATAGCAACAGTTTTCTTAAACTGAATAATAAAGGTACTCCTTGCGAGTTACATTTTATTTTAATTTTTCTTAGGCTGTAATAGGAGACGAAAATGCGAGTGCAGATAGAGAGGTAGTAGTGTTGCCTGAATAGTACGTGAATTTTCACTACACCAGATGTAACAGTGTTGATGATTTAGAAAACTGTTTAACGAAAAATTAGTTTCATCGTTTAATAGTTTGTTTTCATAAAAGGTTTAAAAGATATTAATGCGTTGGTGTATAGTATACTTGGCTATGATTATTTCTTTGGGTATTTATATACCAATTCTACAAACTCAAGTTTTTAATGGTCATAGAATGCAAAATGTGTTTAAAAAGCCCAAAAAAGAGTAGCTCCAGTAATAATTTCAATATTAAAATTTCATTATTATTTAATTTATTCTATTTATGAGAAAAAATAGGTTTGTTTTTGTAGTCAGCAGTAAATGTGGTGAAATACACTGCGTAGTTGTCCTAACGTGTAGTATGAGATCTACAAGGCATTGCGTCATCTCTTATAATACTGTTGTAATTTTGTTACATACAGCGAAGGTATCCAAAATTAGAGCTTTTTTTCCTCCCCCAAATTTCGAATTAAGTCCGCAGCGCAAAGCTGCAAGCGAATTACTCATTACTGCGTAACTCCGAAGTGTATGCACGCAGGAGTTTTGCCGTAACGAAACTGCCCGTTCGTGATCTGCCTGCAGCCGCGCTCGTTACACAAAAGCTCGGCCAGAAAGCTGCTTTCGCAAATTTAATTAGTGTCATCGTTGCAGATAATCAACTTGAGAGCGGAAGCTGCAATCGCCTGTTACGTCCTGAATCTGCGCTGCGACTAAGCATTCGCCATTTCCACGTATGACATTTCCAATTGCGTTCTAATTTCCCGGGGCATCATACGTGCGCCGGTCCTTCTCTCGCGCTGATTTATGAATGCGCTGGAGTGAGATGCGAATTAGGATGTACCGCTTGAAAAGTCGTGTGCGACGCAGTCAATTATTCGTCCAATCAAGCGTTTCCAATTCTGTTCGGCAATTCTTCTCGACGGTGGCTATTTACTTTGATGAAGTCTGCTCTGCTGAGTTCTTACTTTGAAGATATTGCTTTATTCGGCTTTTTTGTCTGATAGTTTTTTTATGTAATAAGAACCAGCTTCCACTACTGCAAACACCGTGCGATATTGGGTTCACCAATCGTCACCTTTATTCCATTCTAGCGCACATCTTATTAAGAAGAGTAGATTTCCATTGCAAACTAAAAACTCAAAAATTTTTGATTGCATTATTATTCTCAAATATAAATTACACAAAGTAACTTAATTTGTAGCTGTAAATATAAACGCAGCGCTTGATAGAACCATGTTAATACTACAACGATTATTAGCTATGCTTATGATTTGTCAAGTAGCACTCTTATTTATAACCATACCCCAGATTTAATACAATTTTTTTTAATTCTTTTAAGTCTATTTAGATTCGAAACTTTTGAGATTAAAGCAGGTGTTGAAGAATTCTAGTAATTGTTGTGAACGTCAATGTTATTAGAACATTCAACAAAGAAGTTTTTTGAAATAATATTAATTAAGTAAATTGGTATTATTCAAATAGACAAAAGTCAGTGTCATTTATTTAATTCAAGTTTATAATTCGAATTTTGCTTGCGACGTAATAGGATAAGAGCGTATATTATTGGTTGCAACTGTTTTTCCATATCTTTATTAGTACTGCTTTTCTTTTTCCACTTGCGGGCGTAATCCCATTACGCGAGTTTAAGTGAAAAACTGCTTTTTAATTTTTGTTTGGACGTTATAATTCTTTTATTTTTATATATTGTGCCAATGTTCTAGAGTAATATAATAATTAAAATTTTACATCTTTGGGAAATTTAGAAATACATTTTCAGAACTGTTTGTGGCAATATTCACCCATGTAGTTAAAGCAAAAGCTCTTAGTACACCAGTTTAAAAGGTATGGTATGCATAATATTTGCAGAGTGGATACATAAAAAATAATAAATAATAAAAGTGATCGAAAAACTTTAACTAATTTATTACACGTAGATAAGGATAATATTAAAAAATGTTGGTGTAAAAAGATTTAATAAAAAAAATAATATTTGTGACTAAAAAACCACTTACTATATCTCTAGATAACTATCAAATAGGAAAAGGTTGAAATTTGTTTTAAAGAGCTTTCGTAAGTCTCAAAAAAGTAAGAAATGGACAAGAACATAGTAATCCATGTCATAACTGAAAGAACCAAAAAAACGTCTAAGTCAGTGAGACGGCCGAAAAAAGTTAAAAGGTATAACTTGAATGTCTCTGTTTATTTTTTACTTCTGGGTTACTTTTTCCTGTTGCCTTGTCAATTCTTATTTTCAAATTTCTCTTTTTAGTGTTTCATTCCGAATATTTATTTTTACTCATGAGTTTTTTCGATCTTCGCATATATTATCAAATCGTCAGCAAAGGTACTCTCTGTTACTTCCACCATTTGCGCTTTTCTATATTCTATTTGCAGCTTTTTCTTAATACTTTAATTTCTTTTGAGACATCATCGAGTATTATACTGGAAAGTATCGGGCTGAGTACTCCTTGTTATCTTAAGCCTTCTTTGGCTAAAAACTCGTCTGACTTCGTGTTTCCTGTTCTCATGTAGTTTTTGGTTTTCTGATGTATAGCTGTTACGGCTTTTTTCAATTTTTCACTTACTCCCCTTGTTCTAAGGCAACTCCACACTTCTGCTCCTAGTATGCTAGTGTTTTGCTAAATCTATAGAAGCTACATATATATTGTCGTTTCTGTTCTTTTCTATTAATTGCTTTATTGTAAATATATGAGCTTGAACTCTTTTTCATTTTTTAAATCCTTTCTGTGGAATTTCTAGTTGTTGTTCAATTATTATTTTTTATCCTCCTTTCTAGAATAGTTTCATATATTTTTAACATAATAATAAACAGGGTAATTTCCCTGTGGTTTCCACACTTTCTATAGTATCCTTCTTTTATATATGAGTAATAATATTCCTACCTTCCCATACTTCAGTATTTTTTGTCTATTCCAGTTCTTATTAAATAATTTTTCTAAAATTTCTATTCCGTTATTATCCATGTTTTTATCATTTCTTCTGTTATGCTGTTGTGTCTTGCTGCCTTGTCTCGTTTCAATATCTTAATGTCTTTTGTTATTTTCTGTTTCTTAATTTCCTTATTTTCTATTTTATTGGCGTTTTCTATAGTTTCCTCAATTTCTTCTATTGCTTCCATCGTGATTAGTTGCTCTGTGTTCAACATTTCTCGAAATACTCTTTCAAACTCTTAATTACAATTTTCTCTTCTTCTAAGATTTTTCCATTTAATGGTTTTATGTATTTATTTTTATTTTCTTTACTTGTTCGTATCGTATTTAATATTCTATAAAATAACTTTTGGTTGTCCTTTCTAACTTATTCCATTTTTTCTCTAAACTCCTCCAGGTTTGTTTCGCTTCTTTCACTATCTCTTTGACTTTTAATCTTAGTTATTTTTATTTGTTATAAGTTATTTTTACTAAGATTTTTCCACTTTTCTTTCTTTAAGTTTATGTTCTTTTTAATTTCCTCTTTCTATCATTTTATTTGTGTTTTTTTTACATATTACTTTCTCGTTGTTTATATAAACCTGATTTTATACTTTACTTCCAGTTACAGAGTGTGTTGCATTTCTATTTTTACTTATCATTCTTATCACCTTAGCTTTTATGCAATTTTCATCCTTATTTTTAGCACCTTCTAACTTCTTATTTTACCAATATTAAAACACTCACAGGTTATTGCACCAATTCCCATTCCCTTTTCTTATTTTCCTTATTGCTCGCTTATACTGCTTTTGTTCATATAATTTCTTTATGTATTTATTCACTCGACATGGCCCAGGCAAAATACTGATTTATATGTTTTTCAGAAACATCACAATCTGTTCTACTTAAGGCCTATAATTCCGAACCACTTGTACTAAGTATTAGAACAAAGATTACATCTTAAAGCTTTACTTTTTTGTTATTTATTACTTCTTGTTTACTAAATGTATGTTAAAAGTTCAGCTCAATTTTGTTTTATTTATAATTCTTTATATCATAATATTTCCTTGCGTTTTCTTTATTTTCTTACTACATTTTTTATTACTTTAACCGTTCAAAGTTACAAATCAATAAAGGTTTAATAAACATTTCTATATTATTAATAATATAATTTATGTATAGATCTATTTTTTATTCTTAAGTAATTGAATCCTACATTTTTATTAGCTTTTTGACTATTTTCTGTTTTCTTAATATATTGGATATTTTCTTTTTTGATATTGTGTCAAGAACTTTTAAGATATCTGTAAAACATAGATATATTTCTTCATTGTCTTTTATTGTTTTCTTTATTATAAAACTGCTATTTTTTCTTTTCTTAATACAAACTATTCCTGTTTTTTGTATAGATTATTTTTTATTTTTGTTTTAATAATTTTTCTCAGTACGCTTTCGTAATTTTCTCAGATATTCTTAGTGGGGGGATAACTCTAATTATCACATTTTTGGGTATCTTTTTTATAATTTTATTCAAAAGTAGCATCTTTCTTCCTTTAAATGTCCACACCTTTTATCATTTTGGTATTTATTAATTATATTCTGTTGATTTTTTATTTTTGGACTTGTATAGTAAAAATAGCAGAAGTGAATCGAATTTAGTGCCAGATGAATGAGTATCATGATTTTTAGGTGTAATTTCAAACAAAAAAAATGTGTTGATTAATGTGAGTTTTTGATCTTGGCATGAAGGTTTTGCATATTGAAACTTTATATTTTTAGAAAGGCCCAAACAAGTACAACAAGTACTATGCTTTAGATTTTCTCAAGATTTTTTTTATTAGTGCGGACGCGAGAAGTCAGTATGATGTATTTGTATGTTTCTATGAAGAAGCAGTTTGTAGCAGTAATTGGCTAGCTTTTAACCCAGATTTAAATTGTCTTGAATATGGACAGTTCAACAATAAAGCGCATTTGATCAAAATGGCCAAGCACTGCGTCAAAAAGCTTTATTCTAGTGTGAGTAAACGTTTGTTGACAGTGGTATAAAATATGGGAAAGTTTAATTAATTTTTATTCTTAGAAAAACTTTTGCACTAAAAAAATTGTTGTTGAATAAATTTTCAATGATGTTTGTTGTCATACTGTATATTCACTCCAAAAATCGTATCAAATTTTCTAACGGCACACTGAGGTTTGGGCATCCTAAATATTTTTGCTCCAGGCAGTATTTAGTATATAAGTTTGTGTATGCAAATATTGTTTGCTTTATAATAAATAAACGTGGTGGTACTGTAACAGATAATTATTTTTATTGTCCATTTCTTGTGCTACAAACTTTAAACTTTAAACTATTCCACAAGGACGTTTAATTTGCAGACACGGGGAGCAAAAAGATCAACTGGAAAGAATTTTTTAGGCTTGTATAACTTGGTTAGTTACATCAGTAATAAACAAATTTTTAATTCAATAACTACACAAACACGTTTTACAGGTATTTCATAAGTAATGCAGCTTTATAAAATAAATTTTCATATTAAAAAAAGGAAAAGGAAAATTTATTTTAATATTTAAAATACAACCTGTCCAATTCTTTAGCTATCAATCGGATGACGTTTGGAATTTACAACAAAATGTTTTTTTTTGTTTAATTATTAAGGTTTGTTAAATCAGTGCTTTTGTAAAGATAAAAATTATGCAACCAAAGAACAAAAGCCATAAGTCACTTAATAAGATTCTTTTTTCTCAAGAAATTGTGTACAATTGACTAAAGTTCGGTATTTAGTGCGTAACATAGCATACGTCTATGAATGTTGCCAAAGACACACTTTATCTTTCATAATTTACCTGTCTAGAATCATTTTGTAAAATATCAAATCTTTATAATATTACCATATATACAAAATAAACTTGTTTTCAAAACGCCTACATTTGACTATAAAATTGATTACTATCTTCGACATTGATTATTTTACTGAACGAGTTTTCTAAACAAGTGGTCATTATGTGGCAAAGCAAATAACAGCAAATTGTGGGCCTCCACAAAACCTTTGTTTAATTCATAGAGAACAGTGTGGTAACTCTTACAATTTTTATCCAAAGTTTTAAAGTGGCGATGGATAATATCTTCGAATTAGCAAAAGCATTTGATATTATGCAAGTAATTGTCTTAGAATTACTTTTTGTTGATTTTTTATCTTAATATTCTAAAAACGTTCTAACCACATGAAAATTTCTAATTTTTTGTCTTTATACCTTCAAGTACCACCACAGAATAGAATCTGCACACCATGGATTGAGTCATGCCCTAATCTACTGTCATAAGAGTTGCTGTTGCTAATAACTTTTAAATGGTCAAGTAATACAAACCCAAATTATTACATATAGAACATATACTATCACATATTTCCATTAAAAAGATTTCAATCAAATTTTAAATAACAGAAAAACTGTTTCCTTTGCATTATAATAAATTATTATTTATCTTAAACAGGAGTTTAAATTATAGTACATCAGAAATATGTTTTTATGTGATTACTGCTATTCTCTAAGACCCTTTACAACAAATTTATCTAGTGTTACCATTTACAGATTCACATACATAAAAACGGTAACATAAAAATATAATTATTAGGTGTATTTACAATTTCTCATGCATAGATATTAATAAATATTCAGTTTGTAATACCATCTTATACAGGGTTACTACAAAAGAACAATGGAGTTTTAAAAATATATATTTTGCAACATATTACAGATATAATATTAAATAATATACGAAAATGGACGAAATACGCTCAAGCTTAAATAGTGGGCTTACAAATTTTGACCTAAACGTCAGGCGATGGAGGACGATGAATTTGCTAAGCGTCTTATGGACATTTTATGAAACTAGAAAGGTCACAATCTTTGATTATAAAGCAAAAAAAATCGTCATACTGTTGTGGAATATAAAACGGATTTTCCAAACTTAATGTCTTTTATAAATACTTCAAAACAAAACTTACAGATCCTGCATCTTCACTGAAAACACTGTGACGGATATAACATATCTAGACACGTTTGAGTTATAGCTGTTTTCACAACTGTCAGAGGATCTCAAGTCTCATATTTTATCAAGATGGGGTTCCATATTATTGATATGGTAAAATGTGTGACTATCTAAATGAAGAACACTCTTACCGGAGAATTGGGCGATGTGCTAAAGAAGATTTGGTATCGATCGGCTATTCACCAGGTCTCTCAATATTACGATTTGCAATTACCAACAACATTTAAAACATTTCTAGACCGCTTTACTGCTACTTTGAAAAGCATCAATTGGGATGTGAACTGAACTAAATTACCGTTTAGACAAATATCGTGTGACGCGAGAAGCTTACATGTAACATTTATGATAGTATGAATAAAATCTGGGGAGTTTTCTCTTCCTGTGTATATATGATTTAGCATTATATGTGTAATACTTTGTGAAATATATATTTTGTAACCCAATAGTTCTTATAATGCATGTCTTTCGCTAAGTAAGAGGATATTGCTGTAATATATACTAATAATATAGTTTATTGCATTTTATTCTGCTGTGAGTAATTATTTTATTTTTGTTTTAAAAATTATCAGTACTTCATCAATGGGATCTAATATATTTCATAATTAAAAAATAATCTTTCGTAAAATACTTTATTATATGTTGGATGTGTCTTCAGGAGTCTGGGCCGACATTGGAAATCGTGCAACTACCCTGAATTAAAATGATCATACAAAATATATGGGAGAATTTGAAATTATGATTATATTAATTAAGCAGAATATATAATTGATTAAATTAATATAGAAAAACTATGTTTCACTACTTAAATGTGACATTTATAAACTAAATAAGGTCTATTTTTATTATCATAAATATAAATCAATTTTATCCTGCAATACGCTTTTTTTGACATTTATCGAGATGCGTTTTGTACCAAAAATCATTGTAAATAATAATATAATAATTTTTTGTAACGTGAACTTTATGTAAAGTAATAAAATGTTCGTATAACTAGTCCTTGTTTTTCTTTTTACTAAATATAGTTACTTTTAGTTTAGAATTATTTACTTTTCTATCCAAAATTACTAACAATTGACCTACTCCACGTTTTATTATAACTTGGGCACTTTGCATGTAGCCTTTAACAAAACCGAAATATAATTGGGTGTCATAAACGTATATATGATACAAATAATTAGATATGTGCTTACATTTGTAGTGAGTGTATATCACGTAAAAATATGCCCCATATTAGATCCTCGTGATACACTACCAGTTAGTTAAACTTTGTTACAGCAAAATTCTGATAAGATTACAGTTTATGTTCTGTTCAGATAACAAAACTTATAAAAAAATTAAAGCTGTTCATTTGTTTAATCCTAGAACGGTTAAGATGTCATCAATTTATTTTGTGTAAGCACTTTTAGAGCTTGTATTTGCGCTTTTAACTTTCTTATAGTCGATATAAATTCTCATTGATGGGTGTTTCAACATTTGGAGACAATGTTGGAGTTAGTAAAATTTACTCGTCTTGACAGTAATGGTAATATACTCAGGGTCATTCGGCAACCTCCAAATCTCTGGTGTTTGAATATTTAATGCAATAAAATACAATTTTAACTTACCGAATAAAAAATTCATTGGGCTCTAAAAGGCAATAAACACACTCAGACATATTTTAAATTTTACAGATGACAACTAAGACGATGTTCGCAACAGCCAAGAATTGTTAGATAGTTCATATCAACATCGATTTCGGGCCCCAGCAACACGTTGGTATAATCAAAGTTTCTCTAATAAACTAAATATAAAATTTTTCACTTTGGTGCCCAGTGAAGTTACAGAACGAAGTTACAAGAATTAGTTAAATTAATTTGGGAGAAAATGGCCCGAATTACGTCTACTTTCGTAGCTTGTATCTTGTTTTTTTCCTTTCTGGGTATTAAATCTTCGAAATAAATAAGCTCCAATGTTTCTTTGAATCTAATACAACTAAATAATACTGAACATATCAGTCTACATAGAGTGTCACTGTTATTAAAAATTATTTTTTTCTTTTATAGTTCTCCAAATTTTTTCATGAATAATAATGCACCAATAAGTTCTAAGCACTTTATTTTTGGTTTATATGCGGAATTACATAAGTAATTATTGATTGTTTCAGACCTTTGTTATTCCTCAATATACGCATCTTTATTTTGGAAGCAACAATTTGAACATTATCAGATATATGTTTATAGTTTTCGTAATTTTTATATTCTTTGCTATTACTGTTATAAATAAGTTTTTCTACTCTATTATCATTTATAGAGCCTTTTATTTATTTTGAACAAAACATACTTTTCTTTAGCTAGCGCAAATTTTTAATATGAAAAAATAATGCAACAACACGTGACACTTTGGTTCATGCTAGCTAAAACATGTAAAAAACGCATATACACGCAATAGTGAACAATGCCTTAAACGGCTGCAATCAGGTTAGAAATAACTCAAATAAAGAAAACCTTGAAAAAGTACGTCATTACAAAATTTAACATTTTGTAAAGCGAAATGAAAAGATTGGCCGATTTCCAACGTACGATGGTTAAGTAATATTGTTGCATTGTGTTATTTATAAATAAATTACTTTGCGACCAAGGAATTTAGAAAAGTTTGGTAACTAATAAATTGTTTTCGATGCGTTTCTTCCTTTGTAAAAATATGTTGTTTATCTAAATTGTGTAGACTTTTATTATAATAAATTGTCATAGTTCTTACTGTATAGTTGTTACTACTTGCGATCAGTTTTTAAATATATATCTGGAAAATAAAAGCTTCGCAGAGTAAAAATTTAAAATGTTTAATAAGTTTTATACATACATTAGCTAATAAATCTAAAAAATTATAATTAACAATTTTAAGAATTTCAAATAGTTGAAAAATGCATTAGGTACTTGCAATTAGTAATCAGAATTTTATGCACGTTTTATGTGCAAAGTAAAACTTAATAAATACAAAGGCAGAAATAGCAATCAAGAGAAACGGTATATAGCATTTAATAGCAATATTAAAAACCAAAGTTCTTTATGTAACAAAACCTATTTTAGTGCGCCTTTAACTTCTATAATACCCTATACGTAAAGCGAAGAATTTATTGCCGTTTTCTTTTCCCTTGAACGCTTGTTATTCCGGTGGCAGGTAAAATTTTCAATTTCGGATATTCCTTCCCCGAGACATTCGGCATGTCGAAAACAACAAAGCTGTTAAGCTAAAGATGAAGTTCCGAAACGAAAGACGTTTTCTCACATAACAATAAATTTAAATAACTCAGAATAGTAGCGCGGTATCTTCCCTGGCCTTCTCCTCTCAACTTCCCCACTTTGTCTTCATAAACCGCGCGGGCGATATGAAAAATATTATATTCATAATTTACCCGACTACTAATTCGCTCCTTCGCCGACCCAATCCCAAGCCAAGCATGCAGCGGGTCCCTTACTGAACCTGAATCTGATCTCGAGCCGCACGAACCGCACACCCGAAAAGCACTGCAATTACAATAAAAGCGGAAGAATTTTTTAGGAATGCAATAAGTTTATCGGGAAATTTTTCATTTCTTCCTTAAAGGAAGCCAAAGCGAATTACACAACATGTTTCGTTGGTGTTTGCGAGGGCGCGCCCTGAAAAGTGGCTACGTGAAGTTGCGGGTAAAGTGAAAATTGCAAAACAACGCCTGTTTGCTACAGCAAAGAAAAATATGTTGGCTGCATTTTCCGGTGATGTATTATATATACTCACTGCTGGCGAAATTCAGGAAAGTGATGGATGTGTAAGTACCTGCAACAAAGGATAATCGTTAATCTGTTGTTGTTAAAATGTAAGAGTAATACTTTATTATTATTATTAACCTATTATCCGTCTCTACTATTACTGTTGATTTGCTTTTAATATTAAAGGCCTTACGCACTTTTTGTCGATCGCTTTGCTTTACACAGCTAAGACGTTGTCCTGGAGTGGCGTGTTATTCACAGCTCATTACTTTCAAGAGATCTCAGGGAGCGTTACTTGCACATGTTAGCTACAAAGGCATTATGAAAAGAATGTAGCTCCAAAACTCTAGCTATCAAGTTTCTGCAAAAAGTAGTAACGAATCTTGCTTGATGGTAACGTCCTCATACTACACAAAATTTATTAAAAAAATTACAAAAAATTAATAAACTTTACTTGATTACTTGTATTCTATCAATATGCATTTTGGTTGAATAGACTTTTTTAAATATAAAGTAAATTTTTAGAGCATAAATAAATACTTTTAGACTTACTTCTTAATGCAGAAATTTGCTAAATCAGCACTCTCCCATAAAGCACACCGTTACTTTAATAACTTCAAATACATTTATACACGAAAGTTAATTTAGCAAATACGCAAAAGTCGCATTTGTAATACAGTAGCTGTGTTTGTCATGTCAGGATTATTTTGCTTGCAAAATTGGAGAGCTTCGCTCCTAAGAAATCTTTGCGGTATTTTCGCCTACGCGTTTGTGTCTTCATATAAAAAGCAATTTCAAAAAGCAAGCAGATTCAGTCCCTTGACCCATTTAGCCGAATTTGATCTGTTTTGCCATAACAACATCGCACAGAAATGTTTATTCTCCAAACGCGCTAACCAGTCCGGCTCGAGCAACGTAAACAGTATCGTGGCTACGCCATACTCTTCATGAAGACATGGCTGTATCATAAAGTTAATTAAAAACGAAAATTAAGTTATTGTGTTTATAACAAAATTTTAATTGCCAGTTAAAAACTTTTAAATGGATTTAAATTTGTAATATGAACATGTTTATCACTTTAAAATTAATTCCTAAGAAAAATATTAATGTTTACATGATTATTAAAATTTGTATTAATATAATTATACACATTAATGAGAATTCTGAAATATAAAACTATTATACTATATAGGTGTCAATACAAACAAAAATATTTTTTTCTTCCTACTAGTAAATTATGGTTTCTAAGAATTTTAGAGTTATCACTCGATAGAACAATTAACAGGGTTAAATTCAAAGGTTAGATGTCTACACAATTTGGAAGTAATACAGGCTGGGAATATAAAGAGTCATAGGGACGCTACACATAATCAACATTGTTCTGGAATAACATTATAAGAAAGGCCAAAATTGAGACAAACAAAAGTTTTTAAATAGCTTATAGCAAATTCTAGCGTATACCTATGATCTTGTAATGACGTCCAGAACACAAGAGCCTCTGAGAAATATAATAGAGTTTTGAAAAACAACTAGGTCTAAAGATTAACACAAAAAAGTCTTAATACATAAATATGGGGAATATGAAACAAGGGGGAGTCAAAAGTTGAGTATAAAAACAAAAATAAGAAAAGAAGAAGTAACCTTCAACATATTAAACAAGAAACAAATCAGAGGAAAATAAACACAAGGTTATTTAATTTATCAAAATAGGTGGGTTTATTAAATTATCTACTAACAAATAAAAGTGTTTCAAGAACAATAATAATATGTTTGTGCTTGACAATTATCATATATTAAGTGAGGCTTAAATGGCAGCTAAATAAATAAAAAATCAATTAGTTACAAGGAGAAAAAATATTACGGCGAATTTGGAGGAGGAGATAAAAAATGACAGAGATGTAAAAAAGAACGAACAAAGAACTACAAGAGTTATATCATCAGCCAAACATCAGTGTAAGAATGAGATGAAGTAGGCTAAAGTAGTTGTCACGTAATGAGAAAAAAAGAACATGGTCAAATACAAAAATTAGTGCAACAAGAACCAGGAGAAAAAGGAAAAGAGGAAAATTGCAAATGATGTAATTTTGGTTTTATCTGTTGTAATATCTGTCGTATAAATCAAGTAGAGAATAGATGTAAGAAGACTGCCTGCGGTATTCCATCCTTTATAGGATGACTGTTAAAAACTACATTTAAGCTAGAACATTACATAAATATAAACTTAGCATCTAATATATTGGGCTGGGAAAGCATTCCATTATTTTAAACAGCAAACCATTGCGCCAGAGCTTATCGAAATCCTGTTTAATTCTTAAGTAGATCATGTTTTCAAGGTCTGCAGCATTTTAGTTGTGATTCCACATCCCTGTTGTATTGCTGAATGGTCCTTGTGGAAGCCAAATTGATTTCTGGTCCATAACATGATTATTATGTGTGTGTTTTAGCGGACTTAAGTATCATTACAATTTGGGAAAATTTTCACTGCACTTAAAAATAGAAGACTTAAAAGAATATGGCCAGAAGACCAAACCGCCAATGGATGGTTCTTGACTCAAGCTAACTAATTCTAGCACATTTACTTGTTACTTTATTAAGTAGATTGTAAATATTGTATTGAATAAATTTATTGCTCAACGAAAAGTAGTACAAATATAGCACACTATAAAAAGTAGTAGTAAGAAACATCAATGGTTTTCTGAATATGTGTAAGAGTTGCTCAGTTATGAGTTCGTAACTGAAAACGTTCTGTGTAGTAATTCTTCTCTTACTTTGATAAGAGAGATTGCTTTCAGTGGTAAAGAAAAATTGGCAGGATGTACTTAGAAAATCAGTTTTAACTTCTTCATTTGTATTATCATTTGACCGATGAGAAGTATAAAACATAACACAATATTCAGTAGAAACGTTTGCTCTATCGGTTTTTGTCCTAACTCATAATCCATATTTCTTGTAATTGGGAATATTGAAATATTTGGCCATTTAAACATATTAGTAGCTCGCCATTAAGATAGTCATAGTTACGACCGCAACAGGGGGGACTGGGGCTGTTAAGCCCCCCCAGAACCAGCCATGTCCTGTTGGTGTCGGATGCAGTACCGAGTACCCTTATTGGCGAGTCTCCAGACACGAACCGGGAGGTTAGCCCTCCTTACAGTCAGAACACTCACAAACGCATGCACCCGGACAATCGTGCAAGTCGAGACTAGGAAGCTCAGGCACCGAACCATGACCACTAAATTTCATCAGTCAGGGAGCCGGAGATGGCACGGCGCCACCCGCCAAGGACCGACATGGGCCGGACAGGCTTTTGACGGGTGGTGGGGGTAGGCCGAAGCCCCCCCCCCACTTAAGGGCATGCGCTCACATGAGGCTAACCAGGCCCTCCTGTCCCTAAAAGCGGTGCCACTACCCCTGAGAGTCAACATCCATCGATAAGTTTGTGAGGTAATTCTTGAAGGTTCTACTTTTCGCGTCACGTAGTCGCCTGTAATTGATGAGTGAATCTTTTGTAACCCGTCTGACTTGGTCAGTTTACGTGATCGCATCTTCTTTTGAATGAGGTATTTAACGCAATGTAGGATATTTAACGCTAAAGTGTTATTGGATAAATTAGAAAGTATAGTTCCCCAAGTTGTAGACTGTAAGGGCTACGTAATATATTAAGTTGCTGCATCAAGATCCTGAGGATACTTAGAATAGCACGCTTCTTTAGCAGTTGGCTAAATAGGTTCCAACTGGAGTGTTAGAAGCAGGGTCTTGGTGAATTTTTTTAGTTATTACTGTAGAGCTAGATAAAAGACAATTGGTCAGGTGATAACTCTTTATTTGTCAATACTGAGATAAGTATCAGATATTTCTTTTGTTATTGCAAAGTTGAGCAGGTCGGGGATTTTATTAGGGTAGCTGGATCAGTATGTAGTGAATTGGTTGTAACATAATTCAAATTTAATTTATGTACTGCTTGTAAAAGGCTAAGTTTTTTGTAGTTGTAAATTGTAATCCCTAAATTTATGACCAAGATAGTAAAACAATTCTGTGCATTCTTCAGTACTGAAGGAATATGATGAAGAGACGTACATCGTTGCAATTGTCAGAATATAACAGTTGGGCTGAAAAGTTCGTAGGCTGACACATAAGCGGCGCTAGTAGTATTAAATCCATGTGCTTTTTAGTTAACCCTAACCTTCAAAAGACTCGTGTATAAATTTGACAACTGTTGGACTATTAGTTTAGGAGATATCGTATTTTGAGTGAAGCAACTATTGTTAATTTTAAAAAAATGGATAAAAAGGAATTTCGAGTCTTAATAAAACACTGCTTTTTGGAAAAAAAATACCGTTGAAACCAAGGCTTGGCTTGATAAGCATTATTTAGACTGTGCACCAGGAAAATCAACCGTTGAGAAGTGGTTTCCAAGTTTAAACGAGGCGAGATGAGCACTGATGACGATGCACGCAGTGGACGCCCGAAAGAGGCTGTAACGGACGAAAACATAAAAAGTTTACAAAATGATTATGAATGACCGTAAATTGAAGTTAAGCGAGATAGCTGAGACTCTGAAGATATCAAAATACAGTGTTGGACATATCTTGCATGAATATTTGGACATGCAAAACTGTGTGCAAAGTGAGTGCGCGCGAGCTCACAATCCAGCAAAAGTTTCAACGTGTCGTTGATTCAGAACAATGTTCAGCGATATTCAACCGTAATAATAACGAATTTTTCTGTCGATATATGACAATGGATGAAACATGGCTTCATCACTACACTCCAGAGTCAAATCGACAGTCAGCCGAGTGGACTGCACGCGATGAACCGAATCCAAAGAGTGGAAAGACGCAATAATCGGCTAGCAAGGTTTATGGCATCAGTATTTATTGATCACCTTGAAAAGGACCAAACCATCAATAGCGATTATTACAAAGCGTTGTTGGAGCGTTTGAAGGACGAAATCACGAAAAACGGCCCCATTTGAAGAAGAAAAGTGCTGTTTCATCAAGACAATGCAACGTGCCACAAGTCAATGAAAATGATGGCAAAATTGCATGAATTAGGCTACGAATTGCTTCCGCAGCCACCGTATTCTCCAGATCTGGCCACCAGCGACTTTTCCTGTTCTCAGACCTCAAGAGAATGCTCGCTGGAAAGAAATTTAGCGCCGATGAAGAGGTAATTGCCGAAACAGAAGCTTATTTTGAGGCTAAAGACAAAATATATTTTAAAAATGGTATAGAAAAATTGTATGATCGCTATAATCGGTGTATCGCCCTCGAAGGCAATTATATTGAATAATAAAAACCAATTTTATCAAAAAAAAAATTTTTTCTATGTTAGCCTACGAACTTTTCAGCCCAACTGTTACAGACTAGTTTCAAGTATTGTACTTTGCATTTTATCGGTTAGAAAAGGTTCAGATGTAGAGGTCCCAACAGAATAATGTCCCCTTTTTAAATTGACTGCATTGTGCAATATATTGGTAGACGGCGCTCGAGTTGTATATCCTTGAGCAACACAAGACATGCTATTTTAGTGCGCATCAAGGCGTGGAGTAATGAACACCGTGCGTTTGTGTTGGAGTAATATTTAAAATGGTGAGGCAGCGGCTATTTCTTATGCATTTTAGAGTAGATTTTCATAGAGGAGTTCCATTATACCATAATGTTGTAAAGCCGGTAAACCTTATAGCGTTCGGACACTCAAGGATATTGCAGCAGTGCGGCAGGCTGTTGTCACATTGGCACATTATTCCGCTGCTAATCACGCTTTCACTTTGGAAATATCTGACTGGAACGTATGGAAAATTCTACACTGCGATAACATGTTCCATCTATACAAATCAATGATAGTTCAGGACCTTAATGAATGGACATGTTGAAAAATGTTCCAGCCAATGCTGTTTTGTTTAGTAGTAACGAAGCTCATTTTCATTTATCGGGTTTCATCAACAAACAGAATTTTCGTTATTGAGCCCTACAAAATCCTCGACAGTTAGCGTGTAACTGTTTGGTGTGCTCTTACGGAATTTGGCATCTTAGGATAGTAGAACGCATGCTGACTATCTAGTTAATGTTGTAATTTAATATAATTTCCTGGGGCCCATACTTGACAAATATGGAAAATCGCCACTAAGGCTCAAGCCAGATAGCGCTACCACACACGCGGCAATAATTTCTGGAACAAATATTTTCAGGCCGCCTCATCTCATTACAAGGCGACATTCCATAGCTAATTCTTTCTGTGGGGACATCTGAAGGTTAAAGTATGCTATTTCCAATGCAGGAGAGTATAGCTCGTGCGGAAAAACATTTGGATGATATCATTTTCAAAGCTGTTTGATGACAAAATGGCAAGCAAGTATTATTTTGCGTTATGGTACAATTAAACATTGAACAAAATCTGTGGAATTGTAAATGTGGAATTTTAATTGCGTTTCTTCCGTTGTTAGTTAATTCTTTTGCGTTTCAGACTGCAACACCCAGTGGTGACATAATTTTTAAGTTAAGTTTTTAATTATGGTAGAGTACATGTTTAACTACTCGACTGGCGACCAAGAATGCACAAGCGTAGTATCGACCGACCACCTGTTAGGTGGAGCGACGACAAAGCACAAGTAGCAGGAAAACTATGGAGACGTACAGCAAGAGAAAGAGAACCATGGAAAATTAAAAGGGAGGACTATATCCACAAGTGGACCTAAAAGTCCGAAGAAAAAGAAGAAGAAGAAGAAGACATGTTTACCATCTTGTTGTTTTGGGGGATTAGTTCCAGAAACATATTTTTAAATTAATTGAAGAATTGTAGAAGCTTCTGCTCAAGATTTATTTATTGATAGCCTGTATTGCATGGATTACTTGTGAAAGTGCTGCAAGCTTATTTTGTACATTGATTGGTGCCGTTCGAGTGGTGTGTTGTGTAGGAGATTTTGCGGATATTTTCCAGTTGTAGTTGTATCATTAATTGTTAGCTTGTGTAGCTTTGGCGTTTTCTTAGGATACATTGGAAGATGTTGAACCAACCTAAATTGTTTTTTTAACTACAAGTTGGTTAGCTTTGTGATATAAAATTTTGGCTTGATGCTATTGGGGAATAGCAAAAAACGAAAAAGTATATTTCAACTTTACTTTGGGGGCTATGTTGTATCTGGATGTATAGATATATGTTTGAGAAATTGTGTTCTAATTCTAATTTACAATAAATAAATGCCTTATCGATCGCAGGCAGATAGTGTATCTACAGTCAGAGACTCATGCAATATCATTGAACTTTTATGCACTTAGGACAGCTAACACCACAAAAGTTAAGCGGTTACTAATTGTAACACTTGAAAAAGATATGACTATATTCATAAATGTTTCTGAAATTAATATAAATTAATTACTATAGTATCATTGTATAGAAATTAAATTAAACGTACAAATGTTATATCCTCTTTGGTGTAAGAGATATTCAAATTTTTAACATCAATATCTTCAACGTCATGTAAGAAATAATCAATTTTATACATTCGCAACATAACCATACCTTGTTATTTGTGTACCGGGAAAAATGGTCTGGCGACCTTTTATTTTTAGCGTTTAATAAAGTTTCTTCTACATTGTGTGTTTTCTATCTTAAAATTTATTGGTATTTTTTGGTTATGGCATTTAGAGAAAATTTTCCATCTTGTATATGACAGTAGCGTTGATTTTCTGTTGATGGTTGCCAAAACTATTCTGTGCTTTAGCCAAAGAACCAAGAATGGCAATAGACTTTTCGCCCTGGAACAAGAAACAAGTTTTTTCCATCATATTATGTTGTTGGACGCTCCATATTCTTGTGACGTGCTATAATAATACAGTACGGGATGGTTACCTGTATATTGTGTCAAGATAATAAAAACTAGTTTTCGGCCACTAAATTTTCTGCATTACATTGTACAGTGGACATAATTAAATGTAGGTTCGCAGTTAGGTATAGTCTTATATATCTATTATAAGGTCATCGCTGTGTGTTGCTTGTTTATATAATGTTGAATTGTTAAAATATTACAATTATACTTAAACAACCTTGGTACATTTTTGCTTAATTTATATGAGATACCCTCAACCCCTATCGTACTAAGACATTTTCCACTTTGGGAGTCTAAAACTAGATCTTTTTTGTCATATGATTGGATAGAATCATAAAATCTGCCCAACTACAGACACCGCAGAAGATATTTCATGTTCAAAGTAAATTAAAAATCAAATGAAAATGTAATCTTAAAATTCTAAAGCTGCAAGAATAATTAAATACGTTATTTTATTATCAGATTACTCAAAGTTGCTTAAATTTCAGTTGTTGCAACAAGCAAAAAAACATTTTTAGTTTTTTCCCATCTATAACTATTACAGAATTAGTTATCTTAGTGACTATTAATTTATTATCTTTTTATTGACTACATACACCACTCATGAGTTTTATTCTTCAGAGATAAGAATATTTTAAACATTGTACTACTTTAAGCATTTAAACTAACCTGCAAGATAAAGTTATTCTACAACGATTAGTAGCATATAAATTTATTTTTGTTTTCTTCATTTTCTGTGCATTGATATTTGGATTATTTACGTCCACAGCAAAGCTCATTCTTACATACCTCTATGAATAATATTATATTCATTGCATATTAACATATATTATAAGAACATGGTAAATACAAATATATCATTCGAAAACTTAAGTTAATTTCTATGCAATGATGCTATTATGAATAATGTACAAAAAGTTATAAGCAAAAGTCTGAAGTTATGTTAAATTAAAATTGGGACATATTTACTTAGGCTTTCGAATAATTAAATTAGCTATAAGCTGTGTATTGTTAAGCATTTGTTACTTTTTGCTGGTTTGATGTCCGCCACTTTTTTGCATATTTATAATTGACTAATTGAAACAATAATGAAACTAATCCTTTAAATAATTTTATCGGCAGAACCGTTAGCAAAAAAATTTAAATATATAAATTATTGTTGCTCGTTATACTGTACCTAAAATTAGTTAAATATAGATTTGCGTTATCTTTTTAAGTAAACATTAAACGAAAACTTTTTATAAATTTATTTTCAAAGAAATCTTTAAAATTGTGTTTTTGTATTCATTTTCTGTATCCGCCAATATGTCGCCGTTTCTAACAACAATTAAAGAAACTTGATATATGCTGTTACAAAAAATACACTGTTACTCATAATTATATAGACTTTATGGTGTTTCAAGCTTATCTTAAAGTGGAAGCAACTAAATTCCATAATTTTTTCTTCAAAGGAGGTTAAGCATAGGCTTACAGTATCCTCGGACTTCTAATTTTTATCGAGTTTTTGTTTCAAACTCGATTTTCAATTTTTTGTAATTTTTTGTAATTTTCGTATTTTTCTGTTTCATTTATTATTTGTGTGATGTACTGTTTAATTGTATTTGTTATTTTTAATTACGTTTCATCGGAATTATGCCTGTGACGAAGGGTCAGAAAAAATTACCGGAAGCACAACCTCTCGCCATCGTAAATGGCCGCCGGCTCGGACTTACGCAGGCCGATCTCGCCCTTTAATGCGGAGTCACCAAACAGACGATTTCGGCTGTATTGAAGAGGCACGGTAATGAAGGACCTGTACAGAAGCTTTCCCATCCCGGAAAACCAAGAAAGACTTCATCATTCACTGCTTACTGCATGCCGGAGGGACCCCCGCATCACTTCAATGGAGATTTCAACTGATCTTTTGAATTCCTGTGGAGTAAACTGCTACAGTCAGAAGGTGTATTATCAACAGCGGACTTCGTAATCGTCAAATAGCTCGCAAAACCTTCATCAATTCGAGAAATCAGCGGATCAGAATAGAGTGGGCGAAAAAACGTCGTCCTAGAGATATAGTCATTTGGGGCGACAAAAGTCGATTGTTTCTCGTTGGAAACGACTCTCGTGAATTTGTCCGTCATCCCCCTAAAACCCGATTCTATCCTAAGTATCATGGTCTGGGACTGCTTCTCAGTAAGACAACGACCCAAAACTCAAGTCCCGCGAAGTCGCTGCATGGTTTCGTGTCAACAACGTGAATTTTATGGAGTATCCTGCGTCTTCTCCCGACGCCAATCCTATCCAACACGCTTGGGATGAACTGTGGGACGACATCCCACTTGCCCAACTTGCTATTGATTCTTCACTACTCTATTGGTAGCCAAAAACTATTTATTGCTGTTTGGGTAAATATTTTATAGTTTATTCAAGTGTTCAAAAATTGTGGGTTTTTTTTGACATAGTAAATAAACAAATTATTCGTAAATAAGCTAATTGGTTTTAAGTGAACTGATTGTGTCTAAGACACCATCATGTACCTCCTGAATACTGCATTAGCATAGCTCATCTATTCGCAGGAACAGTCTAAGAAACCAAAAGTCTATATAATTATGAGCAGGAGTGTATACCAGTTTAGAAAAATAGCTATATTATTTAAATATGTAATGTAATAAACTAAAATAATTTAAAATTTATATAACGTTGTTTTTAAATAATTTTCTATTGCAAATTTTATAAATATAATTTTTACCAGAATATTTACACAACTATAAAATATATTTTAATAATTTTCCACATTTTTGCTCTATACATTTTTACTTTTATTTTTCACGTATCTTAATAGGCAGAGGAATATTAAAAACAAAGTTACAACATGAAATAATATTTGTTATAACTTGCTTATTAAGGATGGTTAAATTTTCAGGATCTCTTATTTTTTAAACATTTTTTGCATAACCAGATTTTTACATAGTACTATAGAATATTTCAACAAAATTTTATTACTGGCGCAATACAAACAATATTTTTTGTTTCAATTTATTTGAACACAAAACAAAAACATATTTTCTTGTAAAGCACAATTCAATTTGTTCTAGTAATACGAAAAGAAAGCAGTTATTGGTAAGCTACCGAAAAAATGTGACTCATAAACCAAAACAAATCTATTCAAGCATAACAATAAAAATCTCACACGCAAACTGTTTACATGTTAATTATGTTTTTTAACGGTTCAGAAATGTCACTTAAACATTTTTTTTACAAACAATTATTCTGAAGTTACAATTGGATATCCACTTTTTGATCTTTTTTTTAAATAAATATAACATTTTTTAAAAGTCGTCAGTTACTACATTTAATTTTTTTAATGATATAAATATGGTACGTCGCATCAATGAAAAACGATTAAATTTACATTATTAGTTATGTGTACAAGCAGCGTTAAATTAACATAAGCGCAGTAACTTAATTATTCTTCACTTACATAGTTTGTAGATAATTCAAGAAAATACTTTTATTTATAGTTAAATTAATTGTTGGTGTCATTAGCAAATTATTTATTAACGCTTTAGAATCTGTTACGTTTGTATAAATGTAATAATTAAAATAAGTCAGACTAATGCTCAAGATTAAATTAAAAACTGAAGGAAAACATTTTTGCTATTATGCAGTTTATTTTAGCATAGACGAAGACATTTCAAAAACAAAAAAGTGTACTATATGTAGGAAAATACATTTAGCAATCGAACGTGCCCAGAGTTTAACTTACATGATTTATGTTAATGCAAAAATCATTGGGGTGTAAGGGGTCCCATAACATCTAAAGACCCAATGTCAACCCTGCTAGAAGACAAACGGGGCTCCGGCGACCCGGCATCGGGGGGTATAACCTGATACCAGTTGTCCTGAGGTAGCGGGGCTTTTGCGGCTGGGCTAATCACTCCCGCAAGGTAGGAAGATTCAGAGACCAAACAATAGCCTCAAAAACGGCCGGAATACTGGAAAAGAATTTGGCGAGAAAAAAGGACAAGAATTAGAACATGGAATATAAATGGTGTAAATGGAAAGGAAGTATAAATTGTAGAAGAAATTGCCAAATATAATATGGAAATACTGGGTGTAAGAAAAATTAAAAGATAGAAAGCAGAAGACAACGGTTAAATTAAGGTTACCAACTTATATACTCAGGATCAGCAGGACGGGCTAAAGAGGGGGGTAGGAATAATACTAAGTGCACAAATCGTTCAACAGATAAAATAGTGAAAAGCAGTGAATGCAAAAATATTTTATGTAGACTTAAAATTACAAGAAGAAATAACCATAATACCGATCTATGCCCCACAGAAAACTCCACAGAAGAGGAGAGAGGAATTTTACAAAGAACTTCAAATACAAGTAAATAAAGGTAGAGAATAAAGCAGATAATAATAATAATAATTCCCCGTAACAGGCCACGAAGGCCTATGGGGTCATAACAGCATAAGTCTACTACAATCTAGAGCCTACGGCACACAAGGGCAGTAATGTGGCCAACGCTACGTACCGACCGCCTATTATTACCCCAGAGTTTGACCTCCAGATACTCATTTGTTGCAGCCTGAGTCGAGCTGGGCCGTAAAAATTCCAGCTTTTGAATTGGCGAGAGCGGGATTCGAACCCGCAACTCTTGATTTCGTAGTCTAGCGACCTATCCACTAAACCACCACGGCTCTAATAAAGCAGATACATACTAATAAATAGGTGCCAAAATGCCGGGACAAAAATAGACAGGATATAGGATACGAAATAATAGATAAATACGGAGGGAAAACTGTTCTTAACAATAACGGAAGAAAAATGATAGATTTTTTCACCAATTAAATGCTAATTGGAAATAGCCACTTTAATCACAAGATAATACAGAAAATTACTTTTGAGGGGGCAGATGAAAAAATGAAAAATTAACGACTATATAACGTACAACAGAAAAGCGAAATATACCATACTAAATATAAAAGTTAAAAGGTGTGTAGAACTCCATACAGACCACAAACTGCTGATAACAGACACCAGATTTTATAGTGAAAAATCCCAAAAAAAAAAAATATCAAAAAATAAATATAGCCAAATTAAGAAAACCAAAAAAAGTGGAAATTTATGGTTGGACTACAAGAAACCTTAGAAGGATGGAAAACAAAAGTAGTAGAAGAAAGAAATAATTAGCCTATAGAAAAGAAGTGGGCAATACTAAAAACAGAAATAGTAAAATAAGCCGTAAAAGCTTGCGGAAAGTAGTAGTAAGGGAAATCCAAAAAAGAAGCCCGGTGGTGAAATCACGAAGTAAAGAGAAAGTTAAGATTAGCTTGGAAAAGATATATACAATGTCAGAAAGATTTCGATAAACAGCACTATGTAAATAAAAGATATGGAGAGAGCATTAAAAAAAATATTTAAAGAAAATAATAATATCTAAAGTAAATAAATAATAGAAACAGTGCAGGACGAATAAGAAGAAAAAAACATAGAAATGGACGATGTGATAGAATCTGTGGAATATATGAAGCTAGGAAAGGCAGGAGGCAGAGATTGCGTTACTACAGAAATGATAAAGTACGGTGGAGAAAGAGTACTAAAATGGATAAAAGATATATGTCAGCAAGCCCCTAAAGGAACTGGAAAGAAAATATGATAATATATTTTTCCCCTACATAAGAAATAATTGCGACATTTACAAGGAAATTTGCCTCTCCTCTATAACACAGAAAATATATTCAAGAATCCTAGAAAGAATATTACGAGAAGAAGTGGTAAAAATATGTCAAGAACAAGCCGTTTACAGACCATAAAGATAAACCCACTACCATATATTTATACCAAGAACAGTCGTAGAAAGGGAAACTCATTGCACTCAGCATTCATAGATTTAAATTCGGCTTTCGACCCGGTTCCCAAACAAACAATAGAATGCATCAACCGAATTAAGAGTAACATGCCAACTATAACAAGCCATAAAAATAGTATACGCTAAAGCAAAAAAAAACAGTGCGCATTAAAAGAAAAAAATCTCAGGGATTTTAAATAGAAAAAGAGATTAAACAAGGTGATTCACTGAGTCCTCTGCTGTTCCTAATAGTAATGAATCAGATTATTCAGGAAGCAAAAAAAAAACACGATTTATTGTGAAAGTAGGTCAATACAAGACAAAACCAGGAGAGCAATAAAGGCGAGTGAAATGAAATTTCTAAGACTAGTCGGGAAAACCAAAAAAGATCGTATACGAAACACAGTAACTAGAAAAGAACTAGATAGACAGTGCAAAAAGTGGAGAAAGTTGTTTTTCAATTATTTCAGACGAATATTGAAAGCAAGGCCAGAGGGAACAAGAAGCAGGGAAAGACCAAGGTAAACGTGGGAGCAAAGTCTAGAAAGGAGAGCAGAAAGGAGAGAAAAACAATTAAAAGAAATAAAAAGTATGACACCCAACCGGGGCAGTTTTCGGAAGTGAATAGAGGACTCAACGCTCTAGGTCATAAGGGAGAAGGAAAAAAAGAAGCAAAAACGATTGAAGTATTTTAACCAATCATTGTAGTCCATTTGCATTTACTTACTTAAGCAAATTGTCTTAAGGTTCAGTTACTGTAAACTTATGGAAATGAGAATTGGAAAGAAATTATATTTTACAAGACTTTAAGTTGAAATTAACAAGGTTAGAACTAGACGTAGATGTTTCAGTACATCTAAATATTAGAGGCTTAATGTGTAAATATAAGGAATTAATATAGTTTGTAAATAAAAACAATAATATAATGGCACTGTCACTTTGTGACCACGGGCTTAGAGAATATGTACTTCAAATGAATGGTATTAATAATTTTGCTTGGCAGATATTTTAAGTTGAACATTATTAATGATTATAATAGTTAAGTTTTAGAGCTCATATGACATGTCAACTTTTGGACTAAAACATGCTGTCACTGGAAATACTATATATCACAGTAATTATTTTATTGGTAACATTTTTTATAATACTAGAGATGTCATATAAACTTAAATACATCTTTTAGCTTACTCGGAGATGACCAGAGATTATTGCCGGATCGGAAGAAACGCTTATTCCCACGTTAAAGAGGGGATTCTTTCATGTATATCCCTCAAAGAATTATCTGCTCCGAACCCCTCGGAGCTACGGTAACTTAAAATAAATGTAAGGAATGCACAGGAAAGTCGACCCGTATTCTATTCTTGATTTCTCCTCATGCCAAATGTTCTATGCATGCTC
Source organism: Sinelater perroti (assembly GCA_036346155.1). Lineage (NCBI taxonomy): Eukaryota > Metazoa > Arthropoda > Insecta > Coleoptera > Elateridae > Sinelater > Sinelater perroti. Next base: position 6,473,986 of record JARFIY010000276.1, read on the forward strand.
CACCGACGTTTACACAAGTCAGCGAATGGCTCAGCCGGTGAGGCGTCGTGCTTGTAATTCGGTGGTCGAGGGTTCGATTCCTATCTAGTGCAATTTGTTTTCGGAGCTCGGCAGCTAATTCTTTGAGGGATACACATAAAAAAATCCCCTCTTTAACCGTTTCTTCCGATCCGGCAACAATCTCTGGTCAACTCCGAGTTAGACTAGAAGTGTATTTGCCAAAACTTATCATTCAATGCTAATATACAGTCAGTTAAGTAAGAGCGTGTTTGGATTAATGGGGAAAAAATTATTTAAAAACATTTTTAAATACGTGAGTACATTGCACTCCATCAAAACAAAGGTACTACCTTATTAATAATGTGTCCAGTCACCACCGGTGTCGATATATGCCTGGCATTTTACAGGCATGGTTTCGACCAAATTGATGGCGTATTCATTCGGCAAGAACCTTTAAATGCGAAGAATTGCTCGTGTTAACTGCTCTAAAATGAACACTTTTCTTCCAAGAAGCTTGGGATTGACATATGCTCACACATTCTCAATCGAATTTGCATCAGGCGACTGCAGCGGTCAATCAAGTGTAACGATGCCAGACTGCTCTTCCCACTCGATGCAAAGCCTGCTGCGGTGTTTGGGGTCGTTGTCCACCTGTAGGATCCGGTCCTCGTTTTTCTTGATAAACCAACGTTCGGCAGTCGGCAACAAATATTTTTTACAAATTTCGAGCATTTTGGAACTTTTAGGTGGTACGTAAACAAAGGCATCGTTCTGAAACACAGTTTTTAGAAGCGGCCCCAAAGATACTGGATGTTTAACGGTTCGCTGTACCAATCTGTTAGTTGAAATTGACCAGGCTCGTCAGACATTGCTTCAAACTCAGTCAGTATTGTCCTTTGATTGATTTTCACCTAACAAAAGTTTCTTCACTGAACTACAGAATTTGATATGGTGTGCACGAAGATGGGTTCGGATAGCTACGTTCGGTATACCTCCATCTTTCTGTTTATTTTGCTGCTCCTTGAAGCAATATTAAGTCCGGGTTCCGCGAAAACAAGTTACCGATGTGTTTTTCGAGTTTAGGGGACATTTTGCCTATCGAGATATGTTCCGGCAAGCATTGGTCGTTTTTGTCTCCGTATACCGCTGCAACCACTTGTTGACAAATATTTTCGACTTATTCATGAGATTGCATGAGATACTTTCGGGGTGGGTACAGAGGATCATAGTCTCCTAGCGCGACGCGTATGCGGCACTCATGATGCTTTACGCGTTCTCTAGCAATCACAACTGAATCTTTTGTGGCAAGGCATCGAGAGCAAAGCTTCCCTCTATTGATTCACAAAAGAATTAGAGCAATACCTTCTACCAACTGCTAATTATGCCAAACACGCTCTTACGTAACTGACTGTAACACTCTCTGTTGCAGTTAACTACAGGCCTATCAAAAAACAACACCTGCGTAACTTATTTCCATTAGAACATGCTAATTTGAATTGGCCACTGATCTCTGCTCTGGTGCAAATGCCGCTTGCAATATTAATTGGGAGTTTTTTTATAAAATATTTAAGGAAACTTTTAAAATAAAGCTAGTGTCAAAGTTCACTGCTAGACAAAATTTTTGTGAATTGCTGCTTAAACCTAATAAAATAAGAACATAATTTACTGTTAGATCTTTACAAAATAAATATTGAGAAAAATTTAACAAATAAAATTAAAGAAGTCCTCTATCTGGCAGTTTACTGACGACTCCAATCTTTTGCGTAGCGATAAAAACTTAAGGTGGCCCATAGAAAAAATGTATTTAACTATTAAGTTAATGTCAAATTGGTTTGAGAATAATAAACTAAAATTTAATTAAGATAAGTCGATCGTGTTTAGATTGAGAGATGCTGCGACTAACTCTGGTGCATATGCACTATTCCATGATGCAGTCATTATAAAGTTTTTTTGTTAACTGTTTTCTTCTATTGACTACGAATATATGTAAGATTCTGCTATTACTGTTTGAACTGTATAGTTTGTGGAAAAATTATTATTATTTGATAAATGTTGGTAGATTTTGGATGTTGCGATGCAAACTTGCAACCTTTGAACAACCTTAAAAAGGTTTTCAACCAAATAACTCAGTGTGAGATGGAACACTAAATCTACCTTACACTTATCAAAATGTATTTAAATACACAATAGCTTATTAGTTATTTAAAACTTTAAATTTATTAACAAAAATTTCTTCGATTTCATTTTAAAAGCCAAATTTTCTTTGGTGTTCAATGCACTTATAAAAATAACAACTAAATTGCTAAACATATAACTTTAACGTTGTGCTATTTAAGATAACAAACGTTATTTTTTCATTGTAGTGCAATTACCCAAAAATTACAAAAATAGTCATTTTTAGTTTATAGGAGCAATACATTTTCCAGAAACATTGTACCAATTGCAGACAAAGTCCAGTAAGGCATATAAGCGCATTGTTGTAAACAATAATTATTTATTTATTGAAAAACGTCCGTAAACTAGTGAAATTTATTGCCATCGTGGGAATGATAACCATAAAGCTGACAAGTGTGTTAAAGCAATAACACCATAAATCTCAATAGCAAATTAAACTAAATATTTGTAGTAGCGGGACAACACGCTGTGCCCATAAATTATCCTCTGTTTGGTTAGTTTTTAGTGTAAAGTTATGGTCTTATTTTTTGCTTTATTACTATAATAACATTATTGCGATATTAAGCACTTGATGTAAACAATTTACAGAAATACTAGATTTTCTCAAAACAGGCGAGTTTAAAAGGGCAATTAAATTATTAGGTAAATTATGTAACATTGCATAAATTAATTAAAATCTATTTTAGACATAACAATAGTTAATTGCATTTTTCGGTTCCTTTTATTATTATTTTATATTTTATTGTTACATAGATAATTCAAATTAGGGCACGTTGCACGATCGCTCCTTGTTAAATCAGCAAGTGACATAAGATTTTGTATATATTATTTGATTAAAGGTATCCTAGCATTTACTCTAAATTCATGAGACTTATGACATTGATGAGTGAATCTACTTTTGGCAATATAAACAAAGTCAGGCGTTAAAAAGTTTCCGAAGAAATGACAATAAATTCTTTCTAAATAGTTGCAGATAGGGAATTTCCGATATGGATCGTTTGGATTGCACAGCCGGCATTCTAATTCACCTAACGGTGTTTAGCGGAGTTTAAGTCAAACTTTGAGCCGACTAATGCATTTTCTAAAATGTTATTTTCTCATAGGTGCTGTTAATACAGCTATTTTATTACTAAATTGTTCTTCTATCGTAGACAAACCAATTTTCTGCACACTTCCTTATTTAGATTTATATTTAGTTTTTCCTGTGGGTTTATTCTTTTACGTGAAAAACATTCCTGCACTGTAAGCCTGCCTCCTCCGAATGTCACAATTGGCTCGACATATTTTAGCAGGTATAACTCTTCAGACATTTATTACACCTGAACCCTCTCATCAGACTGCCACGCAGTAAAGTGTAATTTGTCGTTGTAAAATACACGTTTTAGTCGTCGACTGTCACCTTTCTTTGCACCAATAAAGTTAGTATTTATAGCAAAAATACGAAATTATTTTTTACACATGACACCGATTACAAGCCCGAAAAAGACAATATTTACTAGACCGGGTTACAACCTACCCATCGTAAAACAAACCACGCATATTGGAAACACTCACAAGAATATAAAATAATTAAGGAATAGCGACAAAGCTTTCCGTCACTAACTTAACTACAAATAACAATGGATAATAACAAAGAATAAAAAAAGAATAAAAAGTAAAGATATAAGGATTGGGATACGGTACAATAAAAAGCATATTGATAGAGATTTTCAAATTAAAAATAGACATATGTGGTATATTTCTTCTTCTTCTTCTTCTTTTCCTTATACCCCTTCAGGGTGTCGGATATAAGGTCCAGTCCTTCCACTCCTTCCGGTTCTTTGCCATTCTTTTCATATCTGCCAATGTTTTGCCCCTCGTGATACCGATTTCTTCGATCCTTTGTGTCCACCTCTTTCTGGGTCTACCCCTTTTCCTCTTTCGTTCTCCTGTTGACTCTGTGATCTTTTTTAGTAGCGATTGTTCATCTTTTCTTATTATGTGGCCATACCATCTTAGTTGCTTTCTTTCTATAAAGTCCATTATTCCTTCTTGTCTTAGAGTGTGTCTGATTCTTTCGTTCGTCTCTCTATCCATTTGGTTTTCCCCTCGAAATGAAATTGCATTTCACCAGCATTGATCTTGCTTTCGTGCTTTTTGTTTATGGTCCATGTCTCACTACCATAAGTTAATGTTGGTCTTGCTATTGTGTTGTAAACTTTCAATTTCACTTTGTCTATTTCTTGTTTTTGTAATATTGGTTTGTTTATTGCGTAGTATATGTTCCTCGTCTTTTTCATTCTATTTGCTATGTCGACTTCTATTCTTCCGTCATCTGTTATTACGGAGCCAAGATATTCTACTGCTGTGACTACTTCTATTGTATTCCCGTTTATTTCTATTCTTCTTACCATCTCTGATTTTTTGTTATTTATAATCATCATTTTTGTTTTATTAGTGTTTACTTCCATACCCATGTTCTCTATTTCTTCGCTCCATATTTTAACCAGTCCCTTCATTTTATTGTGGGTGTCTGCTATGAGTATTATGTCATCTGCGTACATTAAATTGTCTACTTTGATTGGCCTTAGTTGGTAATGTCCTATTTGTGTTTGCAGATGCTGTGTTTTTGTTCTTGTGTTTAATAAGATTTTGTCCATCAGTGTTATAAATAGCAGTGGACTAAGGCTATTTCCTTGTTTTATTCCTTTTGTCATGAGGAACATGTCTGAAGATTCTCCGTTCATCTGCACTTTCCCTTTGACATTCTGGTACATGTTTCTGATATTTCTGATGAGTTTTCTTGGTGTTTGTAATTCTGCCAAATACCTCCATATGTGACTTCTCTTTATATTGTCAAACGCTGCTTTTAAATCTATGAGTGTCACAAACAGCTCTCCTCCTCTTTCTATTGTTCTCTCCGTTATATTTCTTATTATGTGTATGTTGTCTGTTGTTTGTTTTCCTTGTCTACATGCTGCTTGTTCATCGGCTAGCTTGTGTCCTATGTAGTGTATGAGTTTGTTTTGCAGAATCTTCGTATACATTTTGAATACTGTAGAGGAAAGGCAGACGGCTCTATAATTTTCACATTTTCCTGTTTCTCCTTTTTTGTAGATTGGTATAATTATGTTGTTTTCCCAATCCTCCGGTACCCGTTCTTCTTTCCATGCTTTCTTAAATATTTCATGTATCCATAACTTTCTTTCAGGGCCCATGACTTTTATCATCTCTGCCTCGACACCATCTGCCCCCCCCCCCCTACCTTGCCAAGTTTAAGTGTATTAATTACCTCTTCTACATCCTTCATTTCGATTTCTATTGCATTTTCTTGTTGTTCTTCATCCGTATCTTCGTATTCATCTTGTTCTTCCTGTTGGTTTCGGTTTTCCTCAAATTTTTCCTCGTAATATTCCTTTCATACATGTAGTATTTCTGTTGTTTCCGTTTTTAATTCATTGTTTTTGTTTCTTATTCCTCTTACTTCTTTTCCTTTATTATCTCTTAACTTTTACTATTCCCCAAAATGTTTGTTGTTTTAGTGTATAGTTCATCAAGTTCCGTCCAAATTCTTCCCAGCATTGAGTCTTTGCTTTTCTTATGTCTATTTTGGCTTTGTTTCTTTTTCTTATATAATCTTCTTTGTCCTCTTGACTTTTGGTATCTATATATTTTTCCATGCTTTTCTTCTCTCTAATTGCTCTCTTTACCTCTTCGTTCCACCATCTGGTCCTCTTGGTGTCCCGTTTAAATTTCTTTACTCCGCAGATCTGTCTGGCGTTCTTTATCATCTATGCTTTTCTTATACTTTTCTGCCCTATCAGTATCTTTTAGTTTATATACTGGTATTCTCGTATTCTTTTTTCTTCTTCTGTATATAATATATATATATATATATATATATATATATATATATTTATATTATATCATTTAGTAATGCTCTCACCAATGTCTTGGGTGGAGTTCCCTTCTACATTTTTTCACTTCATCTTTTTCTGTTACTTACATGTATACCACGTAATCTATGAGGCTTCTTGCTCCTCGTTCTTCTGCTACATAAGTGTATTTTCTGTGGTGGTTCGAAGTTGCTATGAATTTGCAACCTTTGCAGAACCTTAAAAGGTTTTCAACCAAATAACTCAGTGTGAGATGGAACACTATTCCCTAACTCTAACTGTATTTAATACACATAGCTTAGTTATTTAAAACTTTAAATTTATTAATAAATTTCTTCGATTTCATATCTAAAGCCAAATTTTCGTTTAAAATTCAATGCACTCTTATAATAACAACTAAATTCCTAACAATAACTTTAACGTTATGCTATTTAAGATAACAAACGCCTTTTTTTCATTGTATTTAAAGTACCCTAAAATTAAAAACAGTCATTTTCAGTTTATAGGAGCAATTACCTTTTCCAGAAACATTGTACCAATTACAGACAAAGTCCAGTAAGGCATATAAGCGCATTGTTGTAAACAATAATCATTTATTTATTGAAAACGTCCGTAAACTAGTGAAATTTATTGCCAAGTGGGAATGATAAACCATAAAGCTGACAAGTGTGTTAAAGCAATAACACCATAAATCTCAATAGCAAATTAAACTAAAAATTTGTAGTAGCGGGACAACAGCTGTGCCCATAAATTATCCTCTGTTTGATTAGATTTTAGTTGTTAAATGGTATGGTCATGATTTTCATTATTACTATAATAACAATATTGATATTTAAGCACTTGATGTAAACAATTTACAGAAATACTAGAATTCTCAAAACAGGCGAGTTTCAAACGGCAATTAAATTATTAGGTAAATTATCTAAAATTGCATAAATTAATTAAAATCTATTTTAGATATAACAATAGTTAATTCCATTTTCGGTTCCTTTTAATATTATTTATTTTAATTGTTACATAGATAATTCAAATTAGGCAATTGCAAGATCGCTCCTTGTTAAATCAGCAAGTGACATAAGATTTTGAATATAATATTTGATTAAAGGTATCCTTAAAATTGACTCTAAATTCATGAGACTTATGACATTGATGAGTACTTTTGAAAATATAAACAAAGTCAGTGTTAAAAGTTTCCGAAGAAATGACTAAAATTCTTTCTAAATAGTTGCAGAAAGGGAATTTCTCGATATGGATTCGTTTGAAATTCGAAGCCGAATTCTAAAACACCTAACGGTGTTTAGCGGAGTTTAAGTCAAACTTTCAGCCGACTAATGCATTTTCTAAAATGTTATTCTCATAAATGCTGTTAATACAAATTTTATTACGAAATTGTTCTACTATCGTAGACAAACCAATTTTCTGCACACTTCTTATTTAGATTTAAATTAAATTTCCTATAAGTTTATAAATTTCTGAAAACATTCCTTGCACTGTAACGACGACACCCAGAATGTCACAATTGGCTCGACATACTTTTTAGTCGTATAACTCTTCAGACATTTATTACACCTGAACCCTCATCAGACTAAAACTAAGTAAAGTGTAATTTGTCGTTGTAAAATACACGTTTTAGTCGACGACTATAAACCTTTCTTAAAACCAATAAAGAGACTTAGTTAGTATTTATAGCAAAAATAAGAAATTAAAATTTAAACATGACACCGGAGGACAAGCCCGAAAGTTACAATATGGACTAGACCGGGTTACAACTACCCATCGTAAAAAAACCACGCATATTGGAAACACTCACAAGAATATAAAATAATTAAGGAATAGCGACAAAGCTTTCCGTCACAAACTTAACTACAAATAACAATGGATAATACCAAAGAATAAAAAGTAAAGATATAAGAATTGGGATACGGTACAATAAAAAGCATACTGATAGAGATTTTCAAATTAAAAATAGATATATGTGGTATATCTAAAGTAATAAAAAAAGTAAAAGCACACAACTCAGTGGGAATTACCTTTTGGTGTATAGCGTATTATGTGACTCAAAAGTTTCTGAAAAAGATTGAACATAAATAATAAATATTTTCATATAATTAGCGCGTGCGTACCTACATGACTAGATTAAGGAAAGAAAGATGGAGGTTTTATGAGAAACTATAAAACATCATGGATACAATACCCATAATCTTAGAGCACAGCTAGACAATTAAGGTGTTAAAAAAATATTTAACGAGTAAGAGACTAACATCAACGAAGGTTTATTAACTGATTTGTGTGTTCAAAACAATGCTACATGCAGCTAATATAAGCACAAACATCCATTTATTTTATGCAGGATTCGAATATATTCAAATTAAAACACTCAAAAAAGTTCAATATAGAGCCGCTAGACAACTATATCATATTGGTCTAGAAATTAAACTAAAAAAATCAAGTAAATAACAAAGATGGTCCAGACAATAAAAAAATAAAAATAAAAACTAAGATCATAAAAGCAGAGGTAGCAAAAAAAGAAAGAAGCTTTTATGAGATATAAAACAACTTAAAAAACCGAAAAATCACCAGTTACACTTACGAAAAAATATTAGAGATATCTAAAATGAAAAAAAACTAAAAGGAGAATACTGGAAAAGTTTCACAAAAACCTGTATGGATATTACTAGGTATGCAACTAAGTTTTCAGATTTCACAGATGGATGGCTTCTAACGACACATGTAGTAGACATATATGTCTGAAATAGTATTTTTTTATATCTTAGACATCTGTAAACGTAATACCAACACATATATCAACGCAAAAATATTTTTTCCAACAACGAAGATGTCGAGTTTTGTGCCAAATAAATAGCATTTGCGGGAAGCTTTTCTTCTGTTTTAACTTGAAAAAAATATGCAGCTGAAGCATGTCGTTTACTTGAGGAGGCGTACGGCAAACATAAATTATCGAAAACTACCTGTGAAGTTTGGTTCAGAAGTGGCTCTTTCCACAATGCGGACAAGGAGCGCTCCTGAAGACCAAAAACAATTGAGGACGCCGATCAAAGTGTTATTGGATGAAGATGATGCGCAAACGCAAGATTAATTTGCGAAGTCACTAAACATGACTCCCCCAAGATATTTCCAAACGTTTACATGCCATGAGAAAAATTCAAAAAGAAGAAAAATGGGTGCGCAGGAGTTGACTGAGAGACAGATAAAAAATCGAAGAACCACTTTCAAAATTTTGCTTTTGCGGCATGAAAGAAAGAGTTTCCAGCATTCAATTGTTACTGGTATTAAAAAGTGGATATATTTCGAGAATCCCAGACGCAAAAATCGTTTCGGAAAGAACACAATGCTCTGCGATTCGTGGGACCAGAAAGGAATCGTGTACTATGAGTTGCTGAAACCAGGCGAAACTGTCAATGAGCATCGCTACCAGCAACAACTGATAAATTTAAACAATGCGTTGCTCGAAAAACGACCAGAATAAGACACGAGACACGAACGAGCAATATTGTAGCACGACAATGCTCCGTGCCATCTAAATTCTATCGTCCAGGACACCATCAAAAACGATGAAACCGTGCATGGTTTAGCTAGGCTACACTTGCCCAATTTCGAGAAAATGCAAAATTGGTTAGATGAATGGTTTCGGTCCAAAGCCGCATCTTTTTATCGTCGCGCTATTTATGTATTGCCACAGAGATGCCAAAAATGTGTAGCTAACAAGAGACGATACTTTGAATAGACTATTTTTTGTATTTCTCTTAAAATTTTCCAATTTTTTATTATTTAGGCGATTTACTTCTAGTCGCACTCAATAGTAACGCAAGTATATTGAAAATAAATTAAAAAGTTACAACTCATGAAAGTAACAAAGGTGTGTTGTGGGAAAAACATTTATCAAAAGTAGTAATATCTACAAATTAATACTTTTAAATAACTTGAACAATTCTTAAGAACAAGAGTTAATACTAAATACACCCATCTGTGGTGTAAATGGTTTATACTCATTAATTCTAGCGTATCGTTTCTATTTATTAGGCTATCATGATATCGCAAGATACGCCGTTTTATTATAATCCTAGCAATGTTCAATAGAAATAAGATTGTGCAAGTCATAAACAAAATCAATAGGCTTTCTTATTCAAAGGTCAGCACGAGACGGGCGATATATGGATAGACGTTATCTTATTGAAATATTTTCCTGTAAACTTCCTACACAAAGAAATAAATGCGCATTTATCCCGATTTCTTCAACAATATACCTGGTGTGATTAGCTTTCTGCGAATTAGAGTTGTGCACGCAAACGGTCTTCATAGCTAGTAGCTCACTATATCGTAGTCTTAGAGCAAATCCATCCATTGTAATGATAATAATTAAAAAGTAATTCGTAAAAAACACCTCCAAATAACGTTCCTGTAACCAAATGTGATATTTATGGTATCTCGCCAGACAGGCTTGACAATATGAAAAGGTTAAAGCAGTGGTCGGGATGCTACAAGCACAAATGCTCCAACAACTCATAGTACACTGAAAGAATGGTTATACTGCATTTTTTTACAAAAACTCGTACAACAGCAAATGGGTTTAGAAGAATTACTGTAAAACGTGATATTTTCAAAGGCTGGTAGTCGGGATAGACAAAAACCTAGACGTCAGACATTATTTTGTTAAATTATTCATTGTCACTACACACAATTAATAATATTCGTATTTTGCTGTAATTAATTAATCCTCACTTTGATCCACAATTAGGCTACTTGTTTCCACGACGAAGGATAGTGATGTCTTTTGCACTACAAAATACATATTTTTTCTTGTTTTGTAATTATATATTGTATTTTGCACATTTTTTTGATAGTGTGTAATGATTACTTCTAAGTACGTATTTTGAGATTTTATCGCTTTTGAAATAAACGAATATATTTATTTTGCAGAGCAAAGTATAATTTGCAATTGCTGTTGTACAATAGTTTCAGAAGTAAAATATTCACCTTTCTATTTATATATCTAAAATAGATTTTTTTGTAGAATTTTGTTAACTTATCCCTATTATACGTTTTTTAAAATTATAATGTAACCCCTTAGGTAAGAAAATTTTGCTCATTTTGAGAAATATACTTTTTGTTTTCAGATTTTTGTACTTTTAGGTTCTATGTATAACGAAATGTGACGCCTCTGCTATAAAATTAGGAATACATCAACAATGTAAAAAAACCGTGTAATAGACTGTCCTAGTAAAACAGGGGCGAGCTTTGCATTACAAATATTTAATAACGCAATGTACATCGTTTTATGTATAAAAGATAAGTTGGATGCCTAACAACAATTAATTGAAACAATCAACTGATGTGAATTACATCATCGGGGTAACGTAGCAGCATGTAAACAAAACAATTACATAAATAGCATACTCGATTAAGCCAAATTAAGAAATGGGAGATACAAGGTTGAAGCATTAAAGAGGAACGAGGATATGACTCTCGTATACTTGCTGAAGAATACGGGAGCATTTGGATAATCCACAAAATGCTAATAAAGTGAGCATTAGGAAAATTAGTAACAGACTCAATATAACAAAAATGTTGTCTATCGGATATTAAGAGGCAATCTATAAAGCATACGGAATATTATGTCCCCACAAAATAGCATATGATTAACTAAGTCATCGCATACTGATTTGAAAAATTAATCTTCAAGAATTCAGAAGGTTTAAAAAGCCCATGATAATGAATCTTGGTTTTGTCTCTATATGTTTGGTTCAGAAGTGGCTCTTTCGACAATGCGGACAAGGAGCGCTCCGGAAGACCAAAAACAATTGAGGACGCCGATCAAAGTGTTATTTGATGAAGTTGATACGCAAACACAAGATTAATTTGCGGAGTCACTAAACATGACTCGCCAAGATATTTCCAAACGTTTACATGCCATGAGAAAAATTCAATAAGAAGAAAAATGGGTGCGCAGGAGTTGACTGAGGGACAGATAAAAAATCGAAGAACCACTTTCAAAATTTTGCTTTTGCGGCATGGAAGAAAGAGTTTCCATCATTCAATTGTTACTGGTATTAAAAAGTGGATATATTTCGAGAATCCCAGACGCAAAAATCGTTTCGGAAAGAACACAATGCTCTGCGTTTCGTAGGACCAGAAAGGAATCGTGTACTATGAGCTGCTGAAACCGGGCGAAACTGTCAATGAGCATCGCTACCGGCAACAACTGATAAATTTAAACCATGAATTGCTCGAAAACCGACCAGAATAAGACACGAGACACGAACGAGCAATATTGCAGCACAACAACGCTCCGTGCCATCGAAATTCTATCGTCCAGGACACCATCAAAACGATGAAACCGTGCATAGTTTAACTGGGCTACACTTGCCCAATTTCGAAGAAATGCAAAATTGGTTAGATGAATGGTTTCTGTCCAAAGCCGCGTCTTTTTATCGTCGCGCTATTTATGTATTGCCACAGAGATGCCAAAAATGTGTAGCTAGCAAGAGACGATACTTTGAATAAACCATTTTTTGTATTTCTCTTAAAATTTTCCATTTTTTATTATTTAGGCGATTTACTTCTAGTCACACTCAATAGTAACACAGGTATATTGAAAATAAATTAAAAAGTTACAACTCATGAAAGTAACAAAGATGTGTTGTGGGAAAAACATTTATTAAAAGTAGTAATATCTACAAATTAATACTTTTAAATAACTTGAACAATTCTTATGTACAAGAGTTAATACTAAATACACCCATCTTTGGTGTAAATGGTTTATACTCATTAATTATAGCGTATCGTTTCTATTTATTAGGCTATCGGGATGTCGCAAGATACGCCGTTTTATTATAATCCTAGCAATGTTCAATAGAAATCAGATTGTGCAAGTCATAAACAAAATCAGTAATTTCTTATTCAAAGGTCAGCACGAGACGGGCGATATATGGATAGACGTTATCTTATTGAAATATTTTCCTGTAAACCTCCTACACAAAAAATAAATGCGCATTTATCCCGATTTCTTCAACAATATACCTGGCGTGATTAGCTTTCTGCGAATTAGAGTTGTGCACGCAAACGGTCTTCATAGCTAGTAGCTCACTATATCGTAGTCTTAGAGAAAATTCAACCATTGTAATGACAATAATTAAAAAGTAATTCATAAAAAACACCTCCAAATAACGTTCCTGTAACCAAATGTGATATTTATGGTATCTCGCCAGACAGGCTTGACAATATCAAAAGGTTAAAGCAGTGGTCGCACAAATGCTCCAACAACTTATAGTACACTGAAAGAATGGTTATACTGCATTTTTTTCTAAAAACTCGTACAACAGCAGATGGGTTTAGAAGAATTACTGTAAAACGTGATATTTTCAAAGGCTGGTAGTCGGGATAGACAAAAACCTAGACGTCAGACATTTCTTTGTTAAATTATCTATTGTCACTACACACAATTAATAATATTCGTATTTTGCTGTAATTAATTAATCCTCACTTTGATCCACAATTAGGCTACTTGTTTCCACGACGAAGCATAGTGATGTCTTTTGCACTACAAAATACATATTTTTTTTGTAATTATATATTATATTTTGCACATTTTTTTGATAGTGTGTAATGATTACTTCTAAGTACGTATTTTGAGATTTTATCGCTTTTGAAATAAACGAATATATTTATTTTGCAGAGCAAAGTATAATTTGCAATTGCTGTTGTACAAGAAGTAAAATATTCACCTTTCTATTAAATTATTTATATATCTAAAATAGTTTTTTTTTGTAGAATTTTGTCAACTTATCCCTATTATACGTTTTTTAAAATTATAATGTAACCCCTTAGGTAAGAAAATTTTGCTCATTTTGAAAAATATACTTTTTGTTTTCAGATTTTTGTACTTTTAGGTTCTATGTATAACGAATGTGACGCCTCTGCTATAAAATTAGGAATACATCAACAATGGAAAAAAATCGTTTAATAGACTGTCCTAGTAAAACAGGGGCGAGCTTTGCATTACAAATATTTAATAACGCAATGTACATCGTTTTATGTATAAAAGATAAGCTGGATGCCTAACAACAATTAATTGAAACAATCAACTGATCTGAATTACATCATCGGTTTAACGTAGCAGCATGTAAACAAAACAATTACATAAATAGCATACTCGATTAAGCCAAATTAAGAAATGGGAGATACAAGGTTGAAGCATTAAAGAGGAACGAGGATATGACTCGCGTATACTTGCTGAAAAATACGAGAGCATTTGGATAATCCACAAAATGCTAATAAAGTGAGCATTAGGAAAATTAGTAACAGACTCAATATAACAAAAAATGTTGTCTATCGGATATTAAGAGGCAATCTATAAAGCATACGGAATATTATGTACCCCACAAAATAGCATATGATTAACTAAGTCATCGCATACTGATTTGAAAAATTAATCTTCAAGAATTTAGAAGGTTTAAAAAAGCCCATGATAATGAATCTTGGCTTTGTCTCTATATATGACCGAACAAAAACTAATTTATAACCTAGCTAAAATCGGATACAGCAAAAACAGAATGCTGTTGCTGATTATATATTTTTATGTAATAAAATAAATAATAAACCTGCAAAGCTTGCAACTCATAGCGAAGTGGCGGAGCAGTCTCCCAAATTTGAGAACCCTCTAGTTTGTAGAAATTTGAAATCGTAAAGGTCACTAACGCTGACCTTTGACTAATCGGCTTTAAAATCACTAGCAAACAAGCTTCTTTGGTGACCTGTCGATTGGTGAACACAGAATTTGGAAATTCCCAGCCGTTCTCGAGTTTTTGCTCGGACGGGCGGACGGACGGACGGGCAGGCAGACAGACGGACAACATGAAGTTAGTAAGTGACTCCACTTCGCTTCGCCACTTAATAATGCACATCCTCATAAAGCTCAACTTGTTCAGAACTCAGTGGAAAAAGACATCGTTTTGTGACATTACCTACCGTATTCATCGGGTGTTTTGGTTTTCTAAAAAAATTCTTCGTAGTGACTCTCAAGCCAACTTGACCAAATTTATAGGTTGACTATATATGCAAGTCATTAATAAAAATGAGTTAATTACTTAATTATTTCAAAATTTTTCATTTCAAATAATTTTTTAATTTAACAGAAAATATATCTGTTTATTGGGCAGTTTACTATTTAAGTTATTTAATCGGCATTTAATTTAATCACTATTAATATCTTGGTCCAACTAAAACCAAGAAACTGACTACAGAACTGATTAGCACCTAAACACCCCATTGTTATCTAAAACTGTGAGGCGAAAACTGCATAAATTAGTATCCATGGGCCTATTGCTATTGCCAAGTCCTTAATAACAGACACAAATACTCAAAGGCAACATGCATGGTGTAATGCCCACAAAAACTAGACGTTGTAGAAACAGCAATCTGTCATTTGGTCAGACGAGCTACTCTTTACCTTCTTCTCCACCACTGGATGGGAAAGGAAAGGGTTGGTGTTTGTCTGGCAAACACCCTTTGAAGCATACGGATTTGAACTGTTTCTGTCTGTCTAAAATATGGTGGTAGCTCCATTATAGTCGCGGTCGGGTCACAGCAGCAGTGTATAGAGAAATTTTGGATAACCGGGTCCACTCATTTCCAGACAGGAATGTAGTATTCCAGGATGATAATGCCCCCACTCACACCGCTGGCTCTGCCCAAGAGTGGTTTTAAGAACCTGAATATCATGGAGGCTTTGTGGGCTGTTTTGAAAAACAGGATTTGGTGTAGATTTTTACCTGCTTCGTTTCTACCTGAACTAGAGGCTGTGCTGCATGAAGAGCGGCTTTAAATTTCACTCACCTTTATTCAGAACTTGTATCGGTCTATTTCGTCCAGAATTCAAGCTGCACTGCGTAATGAAAGTAGACCAATTCCGTATTAATATAAGGTATTTCAACTTTCACAAGTGTTTCCATTATTTTGTCCCACACCTGTGGATTCGTTGACGGTTTTCACAAGATATTATATTTAGGAATTTATTAAAGCAATGAATCTGGTTGAACTATATAGTCACCTATTTTATTACTAGTTGTAAAGACCGTATATATGTTTTGCTTCATTAATACGCAGCTTATTTTGTTGATAATGCATATAATGTAAATTAAGAACGCTTTTCATTGATCGAGAAGTTCCTGGGTTTGAAAATATTTTTGTAAATATTTTGAATGATGTGAGGTAAGATTTGTTAGAATACCCATTTTCAGTAAGGTTGCAGTAATAGTTTTAAGATTTGTTTGGTGATATCTAATGTAGAAGGTATGATTGATTTGGCGATGAGATATTTTGCAACTGAATGGGTTTTGGTAGAATGATTACGGGATTTGGCACTTATATAGCGGTTAGTACGGTAGGTCTTCTATAAAGAGTGTAATACAAGCTATTTTTTAAAGAGTTTTTGGTTATTTAGGTTTCTAAGAAATGAAGCTAAATTGTTTTGTTCAATTTTATGATAATTTTGATGTTAATGTTGATTTTATTTAGGTGAAAAAAGAATTCGAAAATTCTGCATGAAATCAGATAACAAAAGCACCCTCAACATATTATACTAATAGGTGGGTTTAAGATAAATGTAGGTTAGAAACTTAGTTTCAAGGATCGATAAAAAAAGTTTGCTATAACAGATGAAAGAAAAAAACTTATAGGAGCAAGATTGGTTTGGGGTAAAATTTGTTTTGAAAGGCAACGTAGATATTCGATAGGCAATTGTTAATGAGGAGAGAATATTGTTTTTGTATTGTAAGTTGAGTTTCATAAGTGTAATGCTTCAGGAATTGAGGCATTGGTAAACAAGAAGACAACATCAAAACTGACTATAATTAGTACGTACAAAGGTTATAAGTATTTCTAGCACATAGTAGGAGTTTCGGGTGTAACATGAGGCTTGCTTGTAAAACTTTGAAAAATTTTGAAAATACTTTAGCTAGGTTTTGGATAGGAGAATCAAATGTACTAAATTTGTGACGTAAAATCATTGTAGCGTTACCGTTATGTTTCTAAAATTGTAATATTATTTTGTTTTAGAATTTTTAAAGCATGTAATTCTGACGTTTTATAATTAATTTTGACAATGCGGCTATATGCGGTACTAAGCACCAAGAAAGAAATGAAAAATTATAAGGGAGCAAACGATTAGAGTGATGGCAAAATTAAAACCTTTTGCAAGGGCCTAAAGAGCCGAGATGTTTCTAAGGCGGTCGAAAAAGTTATAAACGGTAATGTTGGTTAGTAGAGTAATGTTTAGTTGATTTTGGCAGATTTAGAAAAAAAGATGATAATGCGTGTATAGGAAAAAGATGTCAGGAGTTTAGGAGTATGTGTGATGTATCATATTTAGAGGACATGGTGAGTGGAGTTGATCCATATCTATATTAGGGTTTGAAACTCATTAGTTAATGAGATAATTAATACTTTTTAGTCAAATGGGAAACGCGTATCTTATGTGTTAGGGAAACGTATAGGATGTCAATTTGAAGGTTTTGAGCCGTACAAGTCAAATAAATAAACACATAGACATTATTTGACAAAAAATTATTACAAGCAAACCATTTTTTAATTGCTTCGGATTCACATGTATCGTATATCTCAAACAGAACTATATTATTTGCATTATGATTTTTTATTTCACTGTGATGTCTGAGAGAGCTGTCAGAAGTCTGAGTTTAGAGAGTAACCGTTTGTATCCCAGATACCATCAGTGTGTGTGTACAGCAGTCAACAGATCTATCATCTGCTTTGCACCGACAGGTAGAACCCACAGACATTGTCTTTGTCTTCTTTTGACAAATCTAATTTACTACATGTATGACGGGACCTGACTTTTGCTCAAACCATCAGAGGATCATCAGTTTATTTGGACTGCGTCAAACTGCAAGTCTTAATGCGACATTGCGCGTCCTCTTTGGTGTAAACCTGACAATTGAAAGATGTCGTAAGGGTTCAGTGTGGAAATCATATTCAGGTCAAAGTGTTCGAATGCAGATTTTAGGAAATTCAGGTTATAGTGTTCAACGAGCATTTTCAGCTTATTGAAGTCTCCCACACTGCTCATCACTACCTCAGTTCTTTGGACAACATCCTTATCGTCATCTCCAATCAGTAATGGTTTTTCAAATACGTTTAGAAGACTCGCGACAATTATCACATCCTATGGCAGTGTGTGAGAGTCTTATTGTCGATAACAGAAGCCAGGTCGTTATAAAGTTTTATCGTATGGTTACTAGCCTTAACAACCCATTTGATGTGAGTCAAGATTCATTTACCTGTTCATCAGTAAATTGTTTTCCTATCAGGTGGTGTGGAATGATGATTCTAAATCTTTGAGGCATGAAACAGGAAAAAGACATTATTTTCGCAAAATGTTGCATCAAACTGAGGCATACAGTGTGGTGTTATCCAGAACCTGAGTCATTGTTATTAACCCAAGTAGTGGAAAACAAAGTCGACTTCAGAGCATTTCGCGCGTTTTGGATGGGCTTTAGCTTTCTCGTGTGAGAATCTTAATATACTCCCGCGTACATGCTGCGACATTCCTGACCACAAGTAGGCCAAATACTTTTCAAATTGAGGAATAACAGAAAACCTAAACTAAAGTTGAGAACTTCAATCTCTTTCGCTGCGCGACATGTTAATGTCTTGATTTCAGCATTATCCAGAAGATCCACAGGTCTTATCCTAACAGCTTTGTGGTATTCGTTTTCATGTCTGTTAAAAGGGAAATTACCTGAGGACCAGCTAACTCAAGATCTCTTTCCACGAGATGTGCACTAGAAGCAAAGCACCAATCGCGTTCTTACTGAACTTGTTGACTATACAGAATCAGTGTTCTCAGTGTCAGCACCATCTGACTTTATTATTTGCCCAAGTTGATGAGAGTAGCAAAGGAGCGAATCAACTGCACTTTTCAGCAGTGAAAATATAAGAACAGTGAGGATTATTGAGCAGCTTTAACCATTACGCCAGTGGACCCTCAGAATTTATCTTGTATTGACCGTGATAGTCACGGTTTGTCCTAATACATTTGCTAGAAAAAACGCACGTCTGCCAAATGTCACATACGTGATTCCAACTGGTGTCCTTGTCTCTGATACCAATCCCGCTATCCTGTGTACTACGTGCCTGCTGCTGAGATTAATATTCAACCACAATACTTATGATTGACTTGTAAAACAAATTTTTTTACTCCGTCTAATCTAACCTAAGTCATGTGCTTATTTATTTTGCTTGTACTAGTCAAGAGCTTCAAATTGACATCCTATACGTTTTCCTATCACATAAGATACGCGTTTCCCATTTAATAAAAAATTATTAATTATTTTATTAACTAATGAATTTTAACATCTAATATTCCTATGCATCGGCTCCATTCATCATGCCCTTTATTATGATACATGACACATACCCCTAAACCACTGAAGTCTTTTCCCATATACATGTTACCATTTTTGGATGTTGGTATCCTCTTTGTATATATATGACGCTTTGCTATGTATCATTATAGAAAAACACTCAAATAATAAGATGAATATTATAATAATTTAATTTATGGAAAGTACCACAAATATTTAAATTTGTTTTGTTAATGTTTCTTCGCAATCAGTGAACCAAGTGTCTAAGCTACGTTTTCTTAAGGATAAAGTAGATGGTAAATGAATTTTAGTGATGTTTCATTCATAAACCAACAAATATCACATCTTTGCAGAATTTTAAGAAAGCAAGCTGAATGAAAGTTAAATTGAAAGTTTCCTCTCTGTAGAAGCGTATGAAATGTTAGGATAGGTTTTTTAGGGTTAATTATAGATAATGGCTTAATTTTCGTAATAAATTTAATAATCTTTAAGATAATTTTTAACGTATTTTCATCTATTGTGATGCCATTTTTAAGAGAATTTACCTTTTTGCTTGAAACCTCAATTTGCCTACTCCCGCAGGAGAGCTATGAGTCTTTGAATAAGACTTATCTTTTGTGTGCCCTACTTTATTATTTATGGGATTGGAAGAGAAAGGTTGGCTGTCGAGGAAAATGTGTTGGTGTGGAGTTGTTGTGTATCTAATGGTATGGAGTAAAATAAAATTTTCATATAGCGGCTAAGGATTTTTCTGCTTAAATTTCTTCAGAAATAATTTTTTAGTAAAATAGGATCAATGGTTCTTGTATAGGAGAAATCAAATTCATAGCCCGTTTTTTATGATAGTTGGTAGGTGTCGAAGAATGACCACCTTTCTGTACGGCCAAAAAGTACTTATATATGAATCTAGATATTTGTCATTTTGTTTATTTTACTATCTCATGGACAAGATACTTTTTTCAAATTTCCTTCCCACTAATTACAAAATTAATACATACATTACAGTTGTAGAACATAATTTTCAACTCCCCACACAATATAGATACACAGAATATTGAATTATAATATTAATAATTATTACTAAGCGGTTCGATATAGTAAAAAAAAATAGATTTTAGCTTATATTGCTACCAGTACATAAATTATCTTGTCCTTTCTTAAGAAAAACTTTATTACTTTTGCATTATTCAAGCACATACGGTATTCAAATGATTATTAATAGAACAATCCATTTCCATAAATGCTAATTGCCGTAAGTGCTCTACTTGGTGCATTCAAACATTCCTGGTCTTGCAGATTAATATCAGCAATCAGTAAAACGACAACACAATAATAATATCACATAGTGGTTCCTTTGTGATTTATGTCGGGAGAAAGACTGTTCAAGCAACTCCCAGGTTCCCAGCTCAACCCTACTCCCTTTTCATAATTTATACGCAGTCGAAGTAAATCCCTCAAGCATTCCGCCATATCTGGAAATCTATCTCATTAATTTGGCCCGACCTAGGAAGCGCCCAAGCAAAGACTAAAACAATTTCGACTTATCGCCTGTCGCTCGCGATCGCCTTTTTAGATGCCAGCGACTCTCTTTCGTCACATTTCCCAGAATACAAAAGCGGAACCCGTTTGAAGACAAAGATGCGCAATTTACAGAAAATTCTGCTCGGTTGCTAAAAGGTACTTGTGCCGCCTGCCGCAGTCGGCCGGGATTGGCGCTTGTCCTGAGAGCCTTAAAAGTCCCGATGCACTCCGGCCGCGGCCCCGCTGCCGAAGTTGGCGGCGCACTTTTTATTATGTAGTAATTGCCGAGAGGATAATCATCAGGAAATTGGAGTTGCGATAGTAACTTTGCGAATGATCTCGCTTTCGATTAAGCTAATGTCGGAGAGCGGTCAGGCCCCTGCACTTAATTAACGGTTTCCATCCCCATCTCGCATTAAAACTGAAAATCTAGCCTCCGCTCTTATTAAAACAAAAGCAGAGTCACTGCGCAAAAATGCTGAGATTAAAGTAAAACTCCGCCCGCACTTTGTTCGTATTTCCCTAAAACTACCCGCCGGGATATAACTAGAATGGATCTTAACCCTTATTGCCTTTTCGCTTACGATTGATTGCACCGCTTAATAATGTAGGTAGCGGGCAGAAGGTTTTAGTTCGAAGCACTTTATGAGGAAAAACGCCCTATTTCCGCGAATGGATGTAAAAATCGTATGGTACGATAAGTTTCTCTACGCGGTGCAATATTTCACTTTATTTCTTTTTTATACAAACAGTCTTGTGTGCAAAGATTCGTGGGAGTTATTTGTAAATAAAAATTGGTTCAAACGCTACCCCTTTATCCTGTGTAGAAATCTAAAGAAAATATTTTACATAGAATCGCAGTTACTGTACTAAAATGACTCATAGAAAATGGAGGCCTGTAAGGCCTATAATAAAAAATATCGTAAAACTACAATTGACACAAATGTAGTACGCGCAGTGCAAAGTATATATGATTTTATAAGAACCTAACAACTGACACTGTCCATTTTCATCGTTAATTCTGTCTATTTTTGACCCGAGGATCTCAATTGCTAAATATTTTTAATATCTTTGGTTTCAGTTGAGTTTTTATTATTCTATTTTTATTATAATTACAGCTATAATATTTTTATAAATAATGCTATGTTTATACTGAACAAATTTACAAAGACGTAATTTTGTCTACTTATACATTTTGCAAATAAAAAGTATTGTATTAACATTTATTTATTTCCTCATATGTTATAACATTAATTAATAATATATTTTATTGCCGTTTCAATATTACCAACTAGAATTCTTAAAAGTTCCGTAGTAAAAATTTAAGACTTAGTAAAGTATTAAATTGGCCAAAAAGTTAATGTAATTTTCACCAAATGGCATCCGAGAATACGCATCATTTGTATCTTCTTCTTAAAGTGCTATCTCCTATCGGAGGTTAGCAATCATCATAGCTATTCTAATTTTTGATGTAGCTGCTCTGAATAGATCTATTGATGAACATCCAAACCATTCCCGGAGGTTCCTCATCCACGACATTCTTCTTCTGCCTCTCGATCTTTGTCCTGAGATCTTGCCCTGTATGAGCAATTGCAGCAAGCAGTATCTTTCACCTCGCATGACATGTCCGAAATATTCCAATTTGCGTTTTTCAATGTCAGTAGTAACTCTCGTTCTTTGTTTATGCGATGGAGGACTTCTTCATTGGAAACGTGTTTTGTCCATGATATTTTAAGCATGCGTCTGTATATCCAAAGCTCAAAGGCGTCCAGTTTTTTCATTTGCTGTTGTTTAAGGATCAAAGCCTCCATTCCGTACAACAGAATCGAGAAGACGTAGCATCGTACCATGCGCATTCTCAGATCTAGCGAGAGATTGCGATTAGAGAAGAATTGCCTCATTTTTACAAACGCTGCACTCGCCATTTCGATTCTTCTATTGATTTCAGTAGCTTGGTCATTACAACTGTTTATTATGGTCCCTAAATATTGGTATTTGTGCACTCTTTCGATTTCGGTGTTTTCGATTTTTATTTTTATATTGTTGATGTTATTATTTCCTATTTTCTTGATGACCATGAATTTAGTTTTCTTACAGTTCATTTTGAGACCATACTCTTTGCTAACTCTGTTGATATTTTCTAGCATGTTTTGTAGGTCGTCGGGATTGCAAGCTATTATTACAGTGTTATCCGCATATCGCAGATTATTGATCACTTGCCCATTCACTTTTATCCCTCCTTGTTGGTCCTCTAAAGCCTCCCGGAATATACACTCAGAGTACATGTTAAAGAGGGCAGGTGATAGTACACATCCCTGTCTAACGCCCCTAAGGATCTCAATATTTTCGGACAACTGGCCATTGACATTGATCGCCGCATGTTGTTTCCAATAAAGATTACGAATGATGCGGATATCACAAGAATGCGTGTTTTACCTTATCAAAGGCTTTTTCATAATCTATGAATCCTATATACAAATCCACATTCATGTCGAGACATCGCTGTATTAGAACATTTATCCCAAAGAGTGCTTCTCTTGTCCCCATGTTGTTTCGGAATCCGAATTGTGTGTCGCTAATATCTGCCTCTAATTTTTTGTAGATCCTTTTATGTATGATTTTCAAAAACACCTTTAGAGTATGGCTCATAATGCTTATTGTTCTAAATTCTGAGCAGTCTTTGGAGTTGTTCCTTTTTGGGTAGAGGTACAAATACCGATCGTAACCAATCGTTTGGAATACTCCCTTTTTTATATATATTATTGTATAGATCTATAAATAAGTGTAGATTTTCGTCCTCTATTAGCTTTAGAAATTCTACAGGTACGTTATCTGGGCCTACGGCTTTATTGTCTTTGGAGTTGTATATAGCATGTTTAACCTCCTCTAGCGTTATAGCCGGGCTATCCGAGCTGATTTGGTTATTTTCCATTTCTATTTCTGACGTCCTGTCGTCGTCAAAGAGTTCTTTTATGTATCCCTTCCATATTTCTATTTGCTTGGTTATGTCTATAATTAGTTTGCCATTCTTGTCTTTCATAATACTTCTCTGTCTCTTCTTTGCTACTCCCGTCATCTCCTTAACTTTTTTATGCAAATTGAATATATCATGTTTCGTCTGAAGCTCCTCTATTTCGTTACATCTGTCGGTCATATATTTTTCTTTGGCTTTTATAATTTCTTTTTTAATAATCTTATGTATTTCTTTATACTTGTTGTCATCTATGTTTTTATATTTCCTTCTCGTCTCCATTAATTTAAGGATTTCAGGTGTCATCTATTCCTGTTTTGCATATAGGGTTATTTCTGAAGAATTTTGGTTGGCTGCGTCTATTATTGCTGTTTTGATATTTAGCCACTGCTTCTCGATAGTTGTTTCTTTTGAATTCTTTAGTGTTTCTAATTTTATATTAATATCTTTCGTTATATCAGTTTTTACCGTAGCATTTTCTAAAATTCGGGCATTGACTTTTGGATCCAGACGTTTTCTTTTTATTATTTTCAATTTTAGTTTAAAAGTAACCACCACTGGATTGTGGTCTGATCCCACGTCTGCACCAGGGTATGTTTTGGCAGACAGAAGCGCATTTCTATATCTTTTATTTATTAAAATGAAATCGATTTGGTTTCGTACTACGTGGTCGTTGGTGTGTGCTGGTGAGGTCCAAGTATATAACCGTCTGTCAGGGAGCTTAAACCATGTGTTAGATATTACCATCTGTTTGTTCTGGCAGAATTCAATGAGTTTTTCTCCACGTTCGTTCCTCTGACCTAGTCCATGTGGGCCAACATAATCCTGTACACTTCCTTCTCCTATTTTTGCATTAAAATCACCAAGCACGATTGTCACGTCATTTTTAGCAATGGAGTTCATCAGTATATCCAGGTGATTATAAAACTCCTCTATTTCATTGTCGCTTTTGTCTGCTGTTGGGGCATAGATCTGAATAATATTGATGTTATTGGTGTCAGAGTGTAGTTGTAACAACATTATTCTATTTGAATAATTTATCACGCTTTTAACTTGCGGTTTCAGTCTATCTGACAGTATTGAAGCAACTCCATATCTGTGGTTGGGTTCATCTCCACCAGAGTAATAAACGCTGTAGTTGTTGTTTATAGTGCATTCTCCGTTCCTTGGCCATTGAGTATCGCTGATTCCAAGAATATCTATGTCCATCCGTTTCATTTCAGCAATAACATTTTGTACCTTTCCTGCTTGATACATGCTTTTGACATTCCATGTTGCTATTTTCACCGGTGACTTATTTATCTTCAAGAATGTATTTCTATTTGTGTTTGTGTTCGTTCTGCCGGGATTTCGCTTGATGACGACCTGGGAGGCCCAACATTCTCCTCCCCTGCCGGATCTTGGGGTCCGATACCCATGATCAGTAACATTTAGATTGTCAGTCTTCACTACCATGATGATTTTACTAGGAAAAGTAATGAGGTGGTTTTCCGTTGCCTTCCTCATCGCAATATCTTAACCACTTCAATATCATTTATTCCGTGCTTAAGGTTATCTGTTCTTATAATCGTTCCTGTCTTCCTGACATCCGCCTATACGAACTAATATCCACGTTGCTGCCCGTTGATATGCTAGTTTTGGTCCACCCCGGGTATTTAATTTCCTCGGTACCACCCATATCTGGGAGGTGTTCCCCTATCCGCCACCTGGGGAGGCGCCCGATGGGGACTAGCAACCCCACACGGGACCATTTGTATACATATTCTTAAATATGACATTTTAATGCATCTTTAGAAATGTTGTCAAACTTGTACTTTATAAAGATGAGGAAAGTGCTTTTTAGACACTTAATGCTTTTCTGTTACTGTAAAGGCAAAAATGCCACAGAAGCAACAAAAAAGATACGTGCTGTTTTTAAAAAAATCCTTTTACTGAAAGAACTATTCGGAAGTGGTTCGCTAAGTTTAGAGCTTTTAGAGCTGGTGATTTTGGCTTTAAAGATCAACAATGCTCAGATATGCCCTCCAACACTGGGAATGAGCAAATCAAGTAGATATACTAAATATATGAAACAGCACTCTCCAAGAGCATTCAATGAAGCTTGGCAACTTAAATCGCTACGATTTTTAGGTTACGCACAATTATCTGTGACGCGCTGTATAAGCGCAATAAAAATGCATAGTTTTTAAAGCATTTAATGATGGACGTCGAAAAATGGATCATATGCAACGATGAATAAAAACCGTCTTCCAGTAAGCGAATTGAATTATCGTTAGCTACCGCCAAAGTTTATCTCAATCCGAAGAAAGTCATGCTTTGTATCTGGGGGGATTGGAAACGACCAATCGATAAATACAAATAAGCACTGCTTGCAATTCGATAAACTAAAGATAGTAATTAAAAAATCGCTTATAACTATTAGGTTGTACCAAAAGTCCTCACTCAGCTGCAAAAAGTTTAATTCCTATGCATTTGTTTTGTTTCTTTGTGCTTACAGTATTGTAACAACCTTCATCTTTGTATTCCAGATAAGTTTACAAGAACGTGAACTTTTAATTTTCATCCTCCATTGCAGGAAACTTTCAACAAAAGATGCCGTAAAAGAGATTTGGGATGCTGAAGGTGAAAGAACTGTAAGTCACTCAAAAGTTTCAAGACGGAGCAGGCGCTTTGAATGCAATGATCTTAGCCTCGAAGGTTTATTTTGTTCCGGACGGATGATGGTAACTTGCAAGCTGCTTTAAATGCGGAACCTCCATCAAGTATTCGAGATCTGGACGCTCAACTTGCAGTTGGCAAATCATCAATTCATTGGCACCTTCAGCAACTTGATTCTCTCTGCTAGAAGCTCCATCAAGATCCGCATGAACTCATCGAAGCACAAGCTGCCAAAAGAGTCGAGATTTACCGCTAATTACTCTACAATTCGTCAAACAATCGATTTTGGAAGCAAATCCTAATGTAGGATGAAAAATGGGGGTTTTCGGTCAATCAAAATCAACACAAGAAATGAGTCCTAAAAAGCCAAAATCCTAAGTTAGTGCCGCGTAAAGATCGTTTCGGCAAGAAAGTCATGATTTGCGTGTGGTGGAACTTTGAAGGCGGGCTTCATTTTGAGTTGGTTCCGAGTGGTCTTGTTGAAAGGTCCCGTTTCCAGAACAGCGGATCAAAACTCAAAGCTCACTTTTTGCAATTTCATCTAGAATATAAATATAAAGTTTGTTGTAACACTATAAGCACGAATAAATAAAAAAATATATAAAAATTAAATTTTTTGCGGTTGAGCCAGAGCTTTTGAAATAACGCAGTGGGTAATAGGAAAGCCTTTGTGTTCCACTCGAGTAATGCTAGACTTCATGTCACTTGGACTAGTCGATAAAAATTGTTGGAGCTTGGTTGGGGTGAACTGCTCTGCCAGATATTGCACCTTCCAATTTTGATTTACTTAGGTTTTTGCAAAATTCTCTTAATGGCAAGAATTTTAACTATTTGGAAGCCATAAAAAATCATTTTGAAAAATTTTTATCCAAAAACCTGGGAAGTTTTGCAATTTTTCAAGTTGTACGCACGATGGAAATAGTTAAATAAAATTGTGAGAATACGTAGTTAAACAAGTAAAGATCGACACATAAAAATTTTGCCTTTAAATTTGCTTAATAATCTGAACGAACTTTCTGTAAAACTCAATGCGGAAGAGTATGGACTTTTTATAGCTTCATAGCATTTCTATTTATATATTCTACATTAGGCCTGTTTAATGCATATTTGTAAAAGTTTTGTTCTCGTATTAAGATGCAACAAATTCCAACATGACATACTATAATTACGTTTTTTTTTATATGTGTTACTACTTTTTTATATTTTAATATAAATAAATAAACAATTAGATTCAAGGGTTGAACCGCATTGTTTTGTGGGAAATTCTTAACGTCTCGGTATCCACCTTGATACCATTCTCAAAGGATTAAAACTAGTTTTTTACCCGAGGTCTCAATCTGTACTCCTCTCTAAGGAGAACCATGAATCAAAGAAGAAGACTGGCTTTGGTGTGCTCTACTTCGTTATTTATTAAAACAAAAGTAAAAGTTTAACGGAGAATTGTTTTTGCAGGAAATATACTGGGTTGGAAAAAGTTTGTTGTAAATGGTTAGGGTAGTGTTGATGTGGTAATTAACAGTTTTCAAATAACAGCTAAACACTGACTATCATCTTGAGTACTAAGAAAGTAAGGGTGTTCTTCTATTTCAGTAGCCTCAAGAACAATTCTTCTGGTAGAAGGGGTTAGGAGCAACTGTTTTAGAATGCGAAAATTAATTTTATGTCCGGTTTCTTTGTCATGTTTGGCCAAAGCAGAAGAAATATCGGCCTTTCGTACAGCAAAAATGTTCGTAATATACACTTGATGTTTGTTTGTTCGTTTGGCCTATGTATCATCTGTCACAATCACCACAAAGTATTTCGTAGACTCATTGGGATTGGTAGGTCTTTAACTGATCGGATAAAGTCAGTTATTTTAGTTTGCATATTTTGTTTGTTTAGTGTGCAGCCTGTTTTGTCAGTAATACCCCTGATGTAAGGTCGTTTTGAAAGTGGTGTTTTTGTTAATATTTTTAATGATGTCGGTTAAGGATTTTCAGAAATGTTCGTTTCGTATTAGAATTTTGGCAATCGTATTAATTTCAGTTTGTCAGTTCTTACTGGTAAATAAGTGGGTGATCGTGGAATTTTACTATTAGGTAACGATTAGTAAGGATAGTTTTTCTGTAGAGGTATAATAAAATCTGTCTTTAGGAGGTTCCTTTGTTATCAGTGTCCAAAAAAGAAAGAAAGTTATTTTGTTCAACTTTAATTGTAAACTTGATATTGGTGTGAAGTTTATTTAGGTGGGAAAGAAATCCGTAAAGCATATCATGTCAGTGAGAGGGTAAGGTAAAGAAACCAAAACTTTTATTCCAAAATCGGTCATAAACAAGTTTGTTACGACATAACATTGATTTTGCAGTAAAATTTGTTTTCGAAATTGAATAGAGTATTGCATACGCAATGGTTAATTAATTTGAGGATATCGCCTTCAAGAATATGACTAGATTATAAAAGTGCAAGGTTTCAGAACCAGGTATTAGTGAAGAGGAAGACAATATTAAAGCTGACCATTATTTTATCTTTATGTATAGAAAAGAATTTGGAAATAGGATGTGGCAGGAGTTTCTTACGTACGATGCCGGTATTTGACTAAGTTATATTCAGCACCAAGAGCACTGACAATAGGTTGCAAAGAAATATTTTCGTTGCGATTTTTCGAAGGCCGCATAATTTTTTTATTGTTGAAGATTTCTCTTAAGGTATTAGGAGTTTTTTGATATTGGGGGATACTTTCGAATTGTTGATAAGAGTCTTGTCTTTTTAATGCATGTTGTTGGATATTTAACGATAGTTATTTGATATTAGTAAGTCTGTGTTGTTGAGGATAACAGTAGCACTACTTTTGTCTGCAGATAAGATAACGATGCTTTTGTTTTATTATAATGTTTTAAGTGGTTGCAATTCGGAAAGTTTAATATTTTGTTTGGGTAACATGACTGTGCGTAGAATTTTGTCTACATTTTGCTTAATTTTAATAGCTGTGTTTTTGGGGAATTTTGTAATAGAAGATTCTGTATAGGATATGATGTGATCGGTGGGGACACGAATAGGAGTGACAGGAAAGTTGAAACATTTTTCAAGGGCTTGAGTAGCCGGTTCAGTTAAAAGATAAATTGATAGGTTGTGCACAGTGATGTTTTTTTACATATAATAATTTTACAACAATAAAACTTAAGAGAAGAATTCTAGAACATCTTAGTTTTATGAATTTATACTATAAATGTTAAACAATACGACAGCATTTCAGCCTTAAGAAATAAATACCTGAGGGAATATTGGTTAACAGATAGATAGTAAAATATAAAGTAATTAAAATATTTTAAAATGAAAATTATTTAATGCCGCATTAAGATTTATTATTTATTTAGTCCCTTAATTTTAAAAAACTCATCTTTGTGTTAAACAAAGTACATCGTATTCCCTATAAGGTTAAAGTTCAAGAGCTCGAAGTTCGTCCTGCAGTCTGAATATTTTATTTAAGGGTGACCTTATATAGAGCCTTTATTTACTACGTAACATTAACAGGTCCTTTTCAGACATTATTCTTAGGTTTTATTTGGAAACCATAATAAATTTCTTGTACAATTGCAATATTCTAATTAGTTTAATTCAAAATTACTTAAAATTCAGCTCATAAATCATACGAACTTTCAAGCGACACTTTATTCTGTTAAAATGTATGTTTAAATTTAAATACATCCTATATCAATATGTATCTTTACATTTTTTACCTTCTAAAAATACCGTCCTTTTTCAGGGTCATTTTTCGGGTTTATAAACTTACTATTTTTGTATTTTAATTTTTCTTATTATAGTTGAATAACTTTACAATTCATAATTATTTAGCAAATCTATTAGTCTATATTCTTATATAATTTAAACCCTTTGAAATCTAGTTCTTCTACTTCTTCTAAATAGGCAGAACTTCCTGTTCCCCCTTCAGTCACCCTTTCCTATCGCTCTTATACCGACAGGCGATTTATCTCTTGCTACTTTCACCACGGTATTATTTGTCGTTTTTTCTATGTTTGTTCTATTCTGCTTTTATTCCTTTTATACAATTATTAACACTGCCTATTTTACATATACCCCTTGTATCTTCATTTTTTACTTTATTGCTTAATGTTTAATTTATGATTCTTTTAAGTACTCTCATCTCTGTGGTATCTAATAGTCTTTGCGATGTGCTAGTGTCAAGTCTTGTGTAACCCATTTAAACTGTTACAAAAATTGAAACAGATACATTTCTGATAACAATATGAATATTTGTTTGCTTATCTATAAATTTGTAAATATATTAACATTTGGTGTAATTTAAGTATAATTTCCTTAATGCTTAATGTAAAAAATTTTTATTTATACTAAAGCAGTTTGTAATAAGTGCACGTTTACTAGGTATACATTGATAATTTAATTATAAAAGATCATGTTGAAAAGATGACATATTTCTTTCCATAAACGTATCCTCTCCTTAAAGTTCTGAATGTGGACTTACCATTTCTTTTGGTACAGTTGGAATTTCTTTGCGAATGGCAACTTTCAGCTTGTCTATTATATGAAGATTTCGGACGCGGGTTTTCGATTTGAAAAACAAATCTGGTGAGCGTGGAAGGGAATTCTCCAAAACGTAAGAATACAATTTTTCAAACTGTTAGTCAATTGTGGACGAAAAAATTGCATAGCATGTTGACATAGCGCTTTAAAATCACTATTACTGTAGCCCCTTCTTAAAAAAGGTAAAATTTAACGATCCCTACCTTCGAAACTCAACATCAAACTGTAACCTGATGATCACGGTGGGTTCTCTGCTGCTCAATATCGACAGTTGTGCTTATTAACATAACCATCTAGATATAAATGTGTTTTATCACATACCCTTACAATGTTATCATCAAAAGCAGTCATTCCAAGCATTCTTTCACAAAACAGTTTGAGATGAATAAAACTACATTAAGTCAGCTTTTGAACAATAATGATGTTGTACGGATGGAATTTTAACTCGCTATGTAAGATGCGTCTAGCAAACAAGCCAGAGTCAAGAATCAATCTGAAGAATCGACCTTCATATTCGCTAAACATTTTCAGAAGTCCGAGTCGTACGGGGACGCCAGTGTATTTCTTCTCCATACCTAATCTAATTATGCAAAACGATTTAACTTATCAGAGTATTTTGTTGGGATCAGGAACCGCTCTATCACGCGAAACATTAAACTGTCAACGAAAAAAACGGTGAACAGTAACGGCATCGTTATTTCGAAAATACTACTCGAAGGCAGAAACTTGACGCTCCACATTCTACTGCACTATGAGAACTGAAAATGAACCCTCGAAACTACTTACAGCTGATCTGTAGTGGTTGTCAACGTACTCCTCAATACTACCTCTTTTAAAAGAATGTGTTCTTTTGTGCCACCCAGTATTATGAAGCGATCATTTTCGACAACTGTAACAGAACTTAACAAAAAGTTTTCATTTTGCTTTTACAGCAATTAGGGCTGGCCTTCTTTTTACTGTACTATCAAATCGGGTTCTTAAGTGGAGTTAACATTAAACTAAAACTGAAATTAATATCTAAATATTTTTTAGTTTACATATATTTTTTAATTTCTTTAAACTTGCTCCATTTATAATAATTAAATATGTAACTATTGTTCAAAAATTAGTATTACTTTCCTCAATTATTTGCTTAGGTTTTCGTTATTTAGTTATTCTATATACTATGTGTATATTTTTTCTAAATATTTAGCAAGACATATTCCTTACTAAACTACAAATATGAAAATGTAAGAGTCATTACTTACATGTTGTTGGACATGACATCCGATTTTGATAAAATTTGGTATGTTGGTAGCACCTGTGAAGAGAAATAAAAAGAACTAAAACATTTTTGGAATAATAGTTTCACAGTTACGACCGTTTAAAAATCTAAAAAGTCGCCACAATCATCCCTACTTCAAGACTTAAATGCTTATTCTTAGTCAAATTTATAGCTAGGAAGATAAACTAAACGCGAATCTACAGCTGAAGAGTTAAGTTTCACATGATATACATCGGGAGAGTATTTGGTACCACTAAGTGACTACTCGAATGCCAAATTTTATTATAGGATAAGCATGGGTTCATAGAGAAAAACAATTTCAGAAATACGTGTTGCGTCCGTTTGTTTTGTATATTTTGTATAATATAAAACTGTCTATAATGCACCTTAATGAACTTTTTTGTTAAAGAAAACTTTTCTTTAAAAGAGGGCTTACAGAATATTTAAGAAACCAATTTTTTAATTCCATCTTACTCTTCAAAATAACGGAATTGAAAAAAGCAATTGTTTTCCTAAATATTCTGTAAGCCGTCCTTTAAAGAAAAGCTTTCTTTTTTGTAATATATGAATCAAATGGACGCAGCACATATTTTGTATTTTTTTTCACTATAAAGCTAAGCTCGTCCCATGATAAATTTTGGTATTTAAGTAGTCAATTAGTGATGCTTCTGTTGTCGCTTCTGAGTTTTCGAAGATCAAATGGGTGTTGGGGGAGGGAGGGTAAATAACCCCGTCAGTATAACAGCACTAAATCCTATCGTAATGTATATCACAAACAGGCTCAAATATTCAGCTTTTGATTTACGTTTCGTTTAGTTCACCTTCCTAGTTATAAATTTGACTAAGATATAAACATTTAATTGTATTGAAGAAAGACCAGTTTTTTATATATTCATGCGGCTGTAACTCCAAAACCAGTGTTACGAATTTGCTTTCTGCTTCTCTTTATGAGTACTAACAACATAATAAATTTTATTAAAATCGGAGATGTCATGTTTAACAACCCGGCGATTTGGTATGGAATGATTGACTAGTAAGTCATAAATAATGTGGTTGGTGTATAAAAATAAAATCCAAAGACATATTATACTTGCAACTCATTATTAATTAAATTGTTATTCAGTCATTTGGTTAGTTCAAAATATTACTTAACTAAAGAGAAGCCTATAGAATTTAAATTGTATACAATTACATGTTGCGTTGCGGTTACTTTGTTATTGTAGTAGTAACAGTTACATCAGCTGACTCGATCTTTTCGGGAAAGATGCATTACAGTCCCTTCTGTCTTACTCTTGCTTTTGAATTATATGACAAGTTTTAGTAGAATATAATATATATATATATATATATATATATATATATATATATATGCAATATTTTTTATGTTCCTAACTCTTTGTACTTACCCATGACATTATCGAAACATGATACTTAACTTCTTAGAAATTTTTCTTTTTAATTTTCTGATAAAAAATTGCATCTATTGAAGCTTTTGAAAATAGGAATTTGTTAGAACTTATTTGTTGCAAAGTAACCTTTAGTTAATTATTTCCCCTAACTTTTCAAACTAAAATAGTGAGCATTTACGACACTATTTATAAATAATCACAGCACATCTGCGCTGTAAAGATAGTGAATTAAATAATTTTTATTTTATTATAAACTAATTTAACGTTTTTTAATAAATAGGACATTTGCGAATCAAATGTATATAACTATTTTAATAACCTTAATCGGAACCAACAATTGTTTTTAAAATCTAATTTTTTAAATATATTTTAGGAGATTGAGGCAACATTTCTTATATACTTTTTTCATAAAATGAAGTATAATTTTTTTAATAAACCCATTTATGTTAATTATCCTTTAAAACGATATTTCGTGTTTTGCTAAATATCTAAGTTTAATTGTCCTAAGTATGCAACAATTTAATCTTATATGAAAGTCATACAATACATTGATTTAAAATTGAAAAAACTTTTGAAATAAATATTTCAATACGAGGTGCGTTAAAGCTCTAAGGTCTCTAAACATTACAGTGAGAGTGAATAAAAAGATGCAGTTAGTTTTAAAAGACGTGGGAAATATTTCTAAATTTGTAATACAGATAACAGCACCTTACAATATACATAAGTCGAATTACCGCCTTTGCAGCGAGTGTTGTTTTGTATAGGTTAAATGGTGACGTTTAGTGTTTAAGAACAACGTAATCATCTATTTTCTTCTCTGTCGTGGTAAAACTCCCATAGAAATTTATCGCCAATTGGCGATTATGTTATGGACGTCAAAAATGTTCGTTTATGAGTGCGAAAGTTTAAAGAAGATCGTAAGTTCTGTGATGAACCGAACGAGCCTCGGTCACGAACCGGTCGGACCGAAACCATGATATCACAAGTGGAGCAAATTGGTACAGAATACTTTTTGGGTCATAAAGGACACTTTCCGTGGCCGCTCATTCTTCAATCGAGTTTCTGTTGCATCAGAGACTTTCCAGTGAGCAAAGCACACCCATAAAAGAAGTGTTCTAAGTTGCTATGAAATCATAGCGACGACGTTGTTTTAACTTTTTGGGCAAGTATTTTTTCAGAAAAAAATTTGGGTACCTTAAAACTTAAATGCACCTTATAGAAAGTTATTTATCGTGTTTCCATAAAGTGGTAACTAAAACAATATTTTAGTTTAGTTTATTTTAGTAAACTATAATTTTATTGCACCTAAGCTTATGTGAAAACTTTCTTTTTTGAAGAAGCAGTACCACGATATTTTTAAAAGCTAATAATCAAAACCTGTTTGCCTTTACTTGCT
The DNA here is from genome assembly GCA_036346155.1 of Sinelater perroti. Lineage (NCBI taxonomy): Eukaryota > Metazoa > Arthropoda > Insecta > Coleoptera > Elateridae > Sinelater > Sinelater perroti. The sequence goes on from JARFIY010000276.1 coordinate 6,509,191, forward strand.
TTGCAGTTTCATTCTCTTATGACTTATCGCGGGATGAACCGCGACAGTGCGGCAAAAGTCATCCGGTCGACAACACCTTTCTTTTGTTCAATTATGGCAATCATTAAGAATTTTTTTGTAGTGCGTCTGTACAGCTCCACAATGTGCAAAGAGTGTCTAATGATACTGCTACTTATTTTTGACCCTTGCGTCATTTCGACTACTGTTTTTGAGGATACTCCTAAGAGGCTTTCTATACTGCAGCCAGATTTGTTCCTTTGGTGGGTTTTGAGGAGCCAAATTTTTGGGATCTGATGGTTTTCGCTTCTTTTTAATGGAATAATCAATCCTTCTATTCGCTAGTGACAAGCTTATTTTTAAACACTTATTTCTTGTTGTGAGGTATCATATCGATAGCTGGACTCATCTAGATCTTGACATTCAGTTAAGCATAGAAAGGCTAAGCAACAGCAAATTATCCATATATGATTATAATTTTATTATTTTAATCGTCAACTTCCGTTTAATGTTGTAATCATTCAATTTTTTTCCATAATAAAAATATTTAATATTCTAATGTAGATGGGTACATATTGATTAAATAAAGCAGACTTACAAAAGTAAATTTTTTGTGTAAGATTTTGCATATGAAAAAAAATTTAATAAAATTTATTCTAAGATAAAGCGAAACTTATAAACCTATAAAGTATGAATTTTTAATTTTTTATAAATTATATTTGTGTAACAAACATTACAAAGTTTGTTTTAAATAATTAATTTTTATGTATACTACCACTTATAGAAGTATAGACACGCTATTAAAATTCAGTTACACAGTGAATAACAATGTATATTTTTTGTAATAAATTTTGTTTGATTAACACTTTACCATCTAATATTGTTTTGAAAGAAAATAATTAGTTATTTGAAATCTTTTATAAGAATTTTAATAGAATCATACTGCTTTTACGTTCTTGAACTGTCACTCAACACTTCAAATCTTTCTTTCTGTCCCTATTAAAGAAAGAAACTGTGCGCCGTCCGGAGCTCCGACAACTGAGCTCTCCAGTTTATCGTCAGACCTTGTGCTGCTTACTTGGGTTTTTCACGTCTTGTCTTGCATTTTTGCATTTAATGGCCCGTTGTAATCATCTCACTTTACATGGAGAATTTTCGTATTTCGGTTTAAAATTGAAAAGATAATCCAGCACTGTATTGTTGACTATCAAGCTCGAAGATCTGTTTTAGTGTGGGGGTACTTCTATTTAGCTAGAATTGGAGACCTAGTAAAAGTCAATGGTATTATGAAAAAAGAACAGTTTCAAAATATATTAACAAAAAACGCCATTCCGTGAGGTTTGCGACTAATTGCAAAGGGATTTGTGACGATGCACGGCAACGATCTTACACGTACTTCAAACCAATAAAAAAAATGCTCAAAATGATAACATGGTCACTATATAGTCTAGATCTCAACCCTATAGAGTTGCTATGAAATGAGCTGGACAAAACATACCAGTGTTTATGATTTTTGTCTGCTTTTTACGTGTTGTAGAATAACATACATAATAAATTGTTTTCCATTAAAGTGTATAAATTTATTTTTTATTTAGTGTCAATGCTTTCATGAGCAGTAGTGTATATGCAAAGTATGTAATAAAAAATGTGTAACTAAAGATATTTTTGTTTGTTAAATAATTATGAGAAGTAGTCCGAAATAAAACGAATTTGGAACGAACAGTTTTATTGCTCTTTAAGTACGTGCTGCTTAAACTTTTTATTTATGTTTTAATATAACACAATAAAAATAAATTTCGGTTATAAACGTTTCATAACGGCACTAACTTTGGGTTCGGGGCCGTTGACGCCGAGCAGTTTATTACTTTGCGTCGTCAAAAGAACGCGCAAAATTCCGTATTTAACTAGCTCATGTTTAACATCCGACACGTTCAAATCAACCCAGAAACTTCTAGTTAACAATTGCGCGAAAGTTATGATTGATGAGAAGGCGGGGACGGGTTGATGCACAAGAACACAATTAAAACTCGGCATAAAATATTCGGCGATGAATTTGCGCCTTTCAGGATTTGAAATTGTAATGAACACAATTATTTCCGACAGCAGAAGTTGCTGCGCGATGTTTCGCCGAGTTCGGTCGCTGTTTTTCGCTTCGAAAGTGTATTAGCAATGAGAAAAGATAATTTGAAAAGTTTCCGCGTAAAGATAAGACAAGGGCCTTGCATTGCCAATAAGATAAGGCGATTTACTGCTACCTTTACGGACTTCACCAGAGCAGAACTTTTTGCGACTGACGGCCCTAAATAACCGCCCCGAGGTCCTTTTATGACGCCGCTGTTTGTTTCCAATATCTATATTATCTATTTTTGCTAGTTCCAGCGCATATACATGACGTCCTTTATCAGTCGTCCTGGGTGCCGGACGCGCTTCCCGACGGATTGGATCGATTGTTTGCAAGGATGCTATATGTTAGGAACTTGGGACATATATGACATTATCTTATTAAACTGGGGTTGCTTGCCAGGCCATGAAATAAATTTTCTGACGCACTTTCTTATTCGCAAGCGTCCCACAGTGTTTTGTGTGTTGATTTATTGGCGCGTGATTTGAATTCCTTAGGGACTTGCGGAAAGGAGAATTTGAAAATTAGTTTTATAATTTAATGGGCTCGCGGAGCTCCGCACAATTGCCCGCCGGCGAAAAATAGACACACACAAAGCCCTTTCGGATATGCAATTTTGTATGACTGAAATGAAGCAAATGGTGCGTAAAAAGGATATGATTTATGGCCGCGTCTAACGACGCTGCATGAAATCAAAATACTGAAACATATTTTCCCAATCGAACATCAACACTTCACTTGTGCATGTATATCAAATTGTACTTTCCTGTGCTGTACGTACTGGACTTTCAGCTGAACTATCATAGTAGTTTTATAATTCCTTTTTAAGTTGTTTATTAATAAATCACATTTGTTATATAATTTTTTTTCCAAGTAGCAGTGAAACGAACGCAACATAGCTTTTTATGTTTCAAGCTGACATTGTACGAAGGTAATGCAATTTTTTCCTTGTTGTTATTCATTGCAGCAGCTCGTACGCATGTAAGCGAGATGCGCACGGAATACTAATCGCTTACACAATAAAACTTAATTTCTTATTTTTAAATTAGTTTAGAAGGTTGCGAGGCACTGATATGAGTCGGTGGGATTGGGACAACTGATTAATTTAAGGTCAAGCGTATCTACTGCTTAATAAACTCATATTGATATATATGTATTGCAAAACTCAATTAATAAATTCTGGCTCTGTATTAAAGAGCTAACAAAGTTGTCAAGTTGCTTTCTTAATTTATATTCTAAAAATACATTATGAATAGTGCAATACAATATTAGAGTACAATAAAATTTAATTAGTTTGAGTTTAAAGAAAAATCGTCCTTGTTTTTATTTCTTTTTATAATATAATTTAGTATTAACGATCAAAACTATACTTGTGTTTTTTATGCATCATGTATACACATTAAAAGAAGCTTAGTCAAATTATAAGTTACAAGTTTTTGAAAGGTTAGGAAAGCCCCAGCATATTTTCTATAAAATAAGTTGGCGCAAATAAAATACAGATATTATTTTTTTTAGTTTATTTATAAGTTTACAATTTGTCACTTGGTGATATTCAGAAACTGGTTTGACTTTTTGTATGACATGTAGTAAATATTCTATCTAAAATTTCTTTATATTAATACAAACAGATTTGGTAAGTAACATATAACTTAAACACTACAGTCCACCTTATATCAAACGATTGTGTAGGTTCTTTGGTTAAATCTCCGAGTTCTTCATTCTCAGAATTTAATAGATCATCGACCAGCGAATGATGAACACTTATGTTGTTATGATAGCGAACACTGCACTTCTGTATTTCCTCGTTTACCGTAGTAATAACTAGGTCTTGGCGTATAACCTCATTCGGAACGAACCGCGCAGCACTTTTCTTTGGAATCTTTTAATAATGTCGATGTTTGATCTGCTTGTAGTTTTCCATAGTTCTATTCCATAGGACAAAATAGGGCGTAAGCTCGATTTATAAAGTAATATTTTACTTTCCAAAGAGAGCTGTGATTAGCGACCAATTGGCCAGTACATCTGCCATATCTTTAAACTCAGCTGCTTTCATTTAGTAAAAATAAGTTTTTTCCACGTAATCTAAATACCTACATACCTAAGGACATTGTCATTTTGCGGTATTTGTCTGTTGTTTAATATAACGGATGGGCAGGTGCTTCTTGTCGTAAAAGTTAAGTGGACTGATTTAGTTTCGTTTATGTGGATACACCATTTTTAAATTGTTCAAACACGCTTGTAAATAAGCTGATACCATATTCGGATCAGAATACAATTAAGGAATTGCTGTATTATTAGCGAAAGTAGCGCTACAGCTCCTGATGAGGGAGATAGGTTAGCAGTATACAGTAGATATACGAGCGGGCCCAACACGCTTCCTTGGGGGACCCCAACTTTGACTGGGAATCAAAAGGCATAAGAATCCCTGTACTTGACGATAAAATGTCTATTGATAAGATAAGCTTTAAACTGCATAGTAGTCTGAAGGTAGTAGGTTTTAATTTAGAATAACAGACCTTCATGCCAGACCTTGTTGAAGGCCTACACGATACCAAGGAATAAGGTTGAACAATATCTCTTATTTTCGAAGTCTTTTACCATTGTTTAATGGTGGTGTGCTGCATGTGGAATCCAAATTGATGGTTGGAAACAATATTATTCTCCAGAGCTATAGGCATTAGTTTCTGCAAAAGTAGCTTTTCAAACACCTTCGATAATATTGGTAGAAGGCTAATTGGTTTAAAAAAAGGTTTGTTCATTTTGAGTATTTTACACTGTTTGGGAAAGTATTGTAGCCTTATCACGGTATTGAATAAATAGATAATATATTTGAAGCCTTTCTCTGATAGCTCTCTAAGATCTTTTCCCGCAATTAAATCGTCACCATGCTTTTATTTGTATTCTGATTTAATATAATTAATGTCTTGATGTTATTCACTGTAAAAGGTTTAATTGGTATGCACAATCGAAATGCTGCAGAGATACTGTCGAATATCGACTTGTTTAGTTGTAGTTGATTGCAATTCAAATGGGCTAAACATCTTTATTAAGTGGGTTGCAAAGGCTGCAGTCTTGTCAAGGTTGTTTCTAGCCCAGATATCATATTCCAGTTGTATCGGCGATATATGTTGCTGGGGCTGTTTTAATATTTTTGTTACTTTCCGTTCCCGCTTTCTATTCCCACAGTTTTGGATCAAATGATTCCTTATATCGAAAAGCAAATTTTTAAAATTTGTTGTTAGTTGATTAAGTTTCTTTTTTGTCTTCGGGATGTTTTGTTACTTGCTATTTTCTTCTTCGTTTGCGCTTTTCAGCTATTTTCTTCTTAATTTAAATGGGAAAAATTGGTGTATATTATTTAGCATTTTCTTTTGTGTTGTTTTCCTGCTACTTGTTGGAGTACTCTGTTGAAGTGTTCCACTGCTGCTAATAAATCTTTATCGTTTTTAAAGACATGTCGAGTGATAGTTCTTTATTTACTCTTTTTTTCTAGTAATCCCAGTTCGTGAATTTTCTATGTATAATACCTGAGTAGGCAATGTCATAATTATTGGCGAGTGATCAGAAGACAGATTTAAACAGGACTCAACTTTGCAGCAGTTTGGATTGATGTCCTTTATAATATAACAGTCTACAAGGTCAGATATTTTCGTCAATAGATTGGCTCATCTGTGGACAGGTAGTGTAATCCTTTGTTCGTTATTGCCTTCAGCAATTCTCTGCCTTTCGTAGTAGTTACCCTTGATCTCCAATGCTCGAGTTTGGTATTGTAGTTTCCAACCGAGATAGATCTGATACCTAATGTTTCGAAATATTCTTCAAAGTGCTCCTTCTTAATATTATGTTTTAGAACAAGATTTCCTGTTTTCTTTCTTATAGATTGAGCTTATACAAGCTCTATTCGAGTACTGAGAGATATTATACACTTTTTCTACTTTATTAAGTGTATTTTGTATGTATTTTGTAATTTTATCTCTTTCTCGTATTTAAATAGTTCCATCTTTGAATTTTCTGTCCTGATTTTGGTATTTTGAAGTTCTTTCCAAATTTTTCTGTTATTAAACAAGTTTTACCTGTTTTACTAGTTTTTCCTAATTTTCCTTATTTTTTCAATAAGTTAACATAATGAGTCATCCAGTATTTGAGTGATATGACTTAAACAGATTCTAGGTTACTTGTATCTGAATTTTTTATTATTTTTTAGGCTATCGTTGAGTTTAACCTATTCAATAGTGTTATCAGTATACATATTTTATTCTCTTACTTTTACTTGTACTAAGTATTTTTAATTGCATGTATTGTTCTCTAAGTTCTGGTGTGTCTTCTGATGTACATTTTATAAACGCCAATTTTTTTTAAATTTTTAAATTTTTGTACGTTTTTTTGAGTGACCTTTCTTTATGTATGTCTGATTTATTTTGTGCCATATTTTGATATAATGTCATTAGACTATATTGTTTCGGTAGATCATTCTTGAAGTTCCTATAGTTATATCCGTATGCTTTTTACGTCGCCATATTTTTGTTTTTTGGTTTTGAGCTGTTTGATAATATGCAAGTCGAAAAAGAATCCTTCAGGGTTAAGTACCTGGCAGTGCAAAATTCAAGAGATTTGCCTTACCTCCTGAGATAGTATCGTTTTGAAATTCACAAACATAATGGAGGCAATTAGCTAGGTTTTTCTCGATGTGTCGGATAGCTGGCCTAACGCCACAATCTTCCTTCTGTCTCGATGCTTGGAATTGACAAGCAGGTCTAATAAATTAGATCTCTCAGGCCTAGTAAAACTAATATATAAATCTGAATTGCAGGAAACTTATTACATTTTTATAAAAAAAATTATTATTCCAGTTTCTTTTAAGATATTGCCTTCATATCTTTAAAACGGCAGCAGTTACATAACCCATAATTGGTGTTTGTATTTTATTACTATTTGCTAAAATGTGTTTTTACAGGTGTACTATTTGGTCAGCCCACTTTTAATTCACAACTTAGTCACTTATTATATATAAAACTTTCTTTTCTCTTAGTATTTTTTGCCATTTTTTAAATTAACCAAATATTTAAAAAAACCATAAAACGTTAGAGTTTTTTTATCTAATATTGCGTGTAGAGTTATTATTATGATAACGAATTAAGATATAAATTATAACCTTTGAGAAAGTACTATAATATAAGGTTAAGATTATAAATAATCATACATTTTTTTCTTCTAAATTTTAAATTAAAATATACAACGGGCAACAGTGCAACTTCTGCTTTTTAGAGTTAAATTTAAGTATTTTCTAAATGGTGTTCTGGCAAATATTACGACCTGTTGTAATTTATTTGATTAGACAAACGACCATTTTGTCAAGTTTGTAAATATTTTAAAACAACAGTAGGTTGTTAAAATGGAGATCAGTTTTGCTAATTCGTGGTAATATTGATCTACCAACCAATAATTTGAATCGTTTTAAAAGTCTGCGCTTTACTGCGCTAATTTGTAAATATAAATGCGTGATCCAACAATATGTCAATAGGGCGTATCATAAGGAATTGATTTTTCAATGGAAGTCCAAGGGAATCAAATTATTTGACATTTATTCTTTCAACAAAAATGTTTGACATCAGGTGAATTAATTCCAGATTATATAACAAACATAAAAAGATACATTAAATTTGAACTGTCAACAATTCTTATCTCATAGAGATATTTAAACCAGACAAAGCCCTTTTGTTTATGCAAAAAACATTGTCGCTAAAACTCAATCAAATAAAACCACTCGGGAAACTAAATCTACCCTGAAATCCACTGCAATTTTATTCGATATTTTAGTAAAGAAAGCTATAAAAATGTCCTTAAAGCAGAACATCAAATAACTAATAGGCAAAGCTTCAGAAGAAAAAGATGGTGACATTGGCCGCAAAGAAAAAGATATGTAGGCAGATGAAACTTGGAATAGAAAATTTGTTGTGGAATAGAAGACAAGGGCGGGTTTTGAGAATACAATAAAGATAAACTCAGTTTTGTCTTCCCTCTGATTAATTACATTTTAAGATCGGTAAGAAACATACAACTAAGCGTTTCCAATCATTTTAAAAATTTGGTGTAAACTTTAGTGTGTTAGAAATGGGATAATCCTTTAATATCATTTTTTAACTAAGACCAGAATTCTTTTACTTTGTGCTTTTCTATTCTGAAAAAAAACAGTAATTGTTTTTATATTAAAATATATATATATAAAAAATGTAGGCACTAAGAAAATTACTAACACTGTGATTAAAATTTAAGAAAGAAAATAAAAAGTGCACCAATCATCACCGGGGTCCTAAAATGTTCCTCTATAATTTTTTTAATCTTCAAATAAAAATTATAGAACATATAATTTGTAAAAAAAAATTTTAAATTATATATAAAATACTAAACCAAACCCAAAGAACAGAAATAAAAATTTTAAAATTATTGTTTATTGTCATATATTAAATTTTATGTTTGCAATCTCATAGGCAGTACCTAATTGTCGAGTGTGTCTAATAATTTTAAAAATAACATGAACATTACATGATATTGTCAATGCAGATAGCATATTTTCACTTAATAGCCGAGAAATTTTAAAGCACCGCATAAGCGTCTGTTGACGAAGCCTACCCGTTTCTGAGATTAATAACACACTCCTGATATGGGAAGTTACAGATGTTTGAAAACCAGCGCATATTTAGCACTGCGTGCTGCTCAAACTTGAAACTTCGCCTCAAGAGCAACATTAGAGTTTGTTAAAATCAATAAAGCTTGTGCAAAATAAACCACCAAAGAAGAACCATCGTCTGAGCCCAAGCTGCTTCTCGGCTTAAAGTTTTCTTAGTTTTGGATTAATTCTTAGTTCCAACGAGATATATACTTAATGGTTTTATACTTACATAATTATCATTTAAAATAGTGGTTATTCTCAAAAGAAATATTAAAAATAATATAACGTTCCAAACGAAATTAGATATTAGCATTCCTTAAAATAGAGCTTGCGGATGCCATAAAGGGCGCCTCAAATAAAACTGCAGTTGGGATCGTTCAGAACGTGCCGAGCGTTCTTTGGATGTTGCCGAGATTAGCGTCCGTATTGGAGATCCCCGAGTTGATATAAACTACAAATAAACAGCACTTTGGGGGCAATAAAGGGTTGAAGTAGCTCCTCGGAGAAGTTAATTATATTTGTAGAGGACAAATTAGGGAATATTTAATCAGTCGTAAGGGAAATCTAGGCAACAAAGTCCTCCTTGTTTGCTTACAACTTTTGCGGCGCAATCAGGGGCTGTAATTGTACTTCCTTGGAGCGCGGCGAAGTGCTGCGGCAAACATGGAACAAAGCGCACTTGATTGCACTGATGTCATTTAATCAATTTTCATCCATAAAATTGCAAATTTTTACGGAATGTGCCGAACAAATTCAAAATAACTACGTTTCGGTTACGCTGCGAGGAACTTTTACTGCGTGTGGCTAATGGGGAGGCTTTCTAAATTATCAATTAGTCTCGGCTTTGAAGCAAGTATAGATACTTCTTTGTAAATTATTGCCTCAGCAACGTTAACATCACGCCCAAACGCAAACATAATGAAAGTAGAGATGTTCAAAGGAAACAGGCAGATCTCAAGCTTAACGATTCACTTTTGCTGTCATAAAGCTTTAAGGAAAAGTATTGCTTTGCCAGGGAATAAAGCTCTTTCAAAGTCAATTGTGCTTTGGATATGAACGTCTTGACGTTCCATATAAAACCAAAAAGCTTCAGGTGCGCTTCTAAACGATAATGTTCAAACGTAGCGTTTTCTAGCCATTGCGAGTGGATCTTAGTAACTACACATTTTTGAATTTTTGTTTTTACAATTTTTATTAATATTTGTTTGATAACAAAATATTTATAAAACCTAACCGTGTGTTAATTAAAAAGAATTTATACGCAATATAATACTATCCAAATAATTAAAAGACAGAGCAAAACAAAACAAAAATAGTAAGAAACATGAAGAAAAAAATAAAGCATATATCTATACGAGAGACATTCGGAAATTTGCTTGCGTATGTGCAAAAGATAGGCGGGGATAGCGACGCCCTTCTTATGGCGCTGTACACAGTAGTTTAGAAGGCAGTGCGAACTAGAAGAAAGCAGTTATGTTGCAGCTTCTGTGTAATGTTTACATACCATATGAATGAAGATATCAAACGCCATTGGACGCACTAATATGCACGATGGGACACGAAGTAGCGGCCACTTTTTATTTTATTATTAGTTATAAGCTAGGGCAGAAAATTGGTAAAAAGGCTTGTTGTGCACACGAAATAATAGCTTGCGTAGTACTGTTTTAAAAATAACACTAGGCTTCAAGATGCTATTAAAAGAAGCCTTCGTTCCTGGGCGGAAAAGTTTTTGTAGAAGGAATTTCAAACGTTATAAGACGTTTTGATAAATGCCTAGATTTGCATGACGATTACGTGTAAAAATAATATGCAGTTATAGGTTTCTAATATGTCTGTGATTGATAACCAAACAAACTTTTCCGAATTTCCCTCGTAAATAACAGTAATCCAACTTAGCTATAATAAAAACGCGATAGATAGAACCTTGAAATACACATTTCCATCATAAGTTTCAATTCAAAATATCAAAATAGTTGTTGTCTCCATCTGATAAAACATTATTATTACCATTTTATTACTCAAAGGCATGTTTTTGACTTAAAAAATAGTAAAAAACCTTGCCACAATTCTTAAATAAAGTGCATTTGAAAAACCAAATAATCTGTTATAACACAATTTTCATTAAGCATTTTTAAAATATAGTCGTACAGCTTTGAGAACATTACAAAAATTACCAAAACACATTTGTATGTTATCATAATAGATCTAATAACTAGATAATTATTTTATAATGTACAATTTCGCAAACATTAAAAAAACAATCCCTTAAGATGTGCCTTTTATGTTACCAAGAAAACTTTAAAATAAGCTAATGTGAAAAAAGTTTTTCGGTAATTATCTATACGAGATGCGTTCAAGTTCTAAGGTCTTACATTTTTTTTCTCGACGGTAAGAGTAAGCAGACAGATGCTGTTAATTTTAAAAAACGTCAGAAATGAAAAAATGTACACAGGTTGAATTACCGACATTGCAGTGGGTTTTATACTTAATATGAACTTTTAGAGTTTCTCCTCTTGCGCGGTAAAATGCCCATCAAAATTCATCGTCAATTGAGTGATACATGCGGTAAAAGCAGTATGGGTGTAAAAAATGTGCGTTTGTGGGTGCGAACGTTTAGAGAAGGTAGATAAGCAGCCGGGGCTACAAACCATCCAGAACGAAACCAAGATTGCGCGAGTAGAGCAAGTTGTTATGGAAGACTTGCCTTTCTGTAGAATCTGTGGAGTCCATTTTGCATAATAATCAAAAATGCGGAAAGTTTCTTCAAAGTGGATCCTATAAATGTTAACCGACGAATCCAAGGTGCGCGGCTGGCAGTGTCTCAGGACATGTTGACACGTGATGCCTCTATGAATTTTCAATCATGAAGGATACTCTCCCTAGTCGCTCATTTTCCTATCGAGCCGCTATTGTATCAGCAATTTTTCAATGAAAAAAGCGCACATCTTGAGTAAGTACTTTTTTAGAAAAGGGTTTAGAGATCTTAGAACTTAAACGAACTTTGTGTGCTACATTAGTTAGTTACTTGAAATATATTTTTTTAAATTAGTGTCACTTTCCTACATATACTTCTAATATTGTGATTCCAAACATGTGATAAAAGACAACAGGTATTTATCTAAAGTAAGTTGGACTAGTAATCATACAAATATCAGAATAAAACCATTTGGTCTCTATTGGCACTTCCCAGCGCGTCAACAACGTGTTGGGTGAACTGAGGTCTTTACATGAATATACCATTAAAAAGATGCTTTATAGGTACTTTATAAAGGTAAAAAGTGACGATAAGTTTTTCAACATTGTTGCTGTGTTAGTAGTAAACTTTTGTTGGCCTGAAATGTTACTGAAACATATTTTCTTTTTTAAACTTTAATTTATTTTAGGTATAGCGGTTGACTATTGCTGTATTTGTCAAAACAATAACTTGTACGAAACTATCTATAAAAATAATATTGACTTTTAGGGCGGCTTTATTTATCCAAAAATAGTGGCGAAAATGCCCTGAAAAACAGGAAAAGCAAGCAAAAATTTGAAGGAAAAAGAAGCATAAAAAGCAGGATGCCTTTTTTATTCACTTGTTCTTCATATTGATGCCAGAAAATAGAGATTCTGATAAAGTCCTTAAAGTCTGCCTTATAGCAAACAATGACGTCTGTAAATAAATGCAGTATACACATATTTCAAAAAGTTAACCAAATGAACAAACTTCTGACTCCTAGTAGGAAAAGGAATAACAAAGTCTCCATAAACATACTAAAATGCATACTTTTAATAATAGGCACTGACAGTGTTTTTCATGACTTTAGCCCCCCATGACAACAATTATCTCACTTACAGTGAGTTTGTACGTTATTTTCAATTGTATTTAGAAATGCATCTTTAAAAAATTATGTCTGCCGTTAAAGTAGCTCATTGTTTATATGAGCAATATAATATATACCTCTAGACAAGTGAATAGAAATGGTCGGGTGACCGCATGCTTTTACCAAAAGACCTACCCTATCAGGCAGCAACTGAATCAAAAAACTTGGAACATCATTTTTTATGAGACGCTGACGCTTGGTAATATAGGTAAACAAGAAAAACGGGGCATGATGCTTGTACATTTAAGTTAGAATAATTTCAAAAGATATTAAGTATAATTCAGTGGAAGCTCAAACTCCAAGAGTGCATTCTATGAAATTATGTTGAACGACGTACACGAACAGTTTTCTGCGAATAGAAGGATTTCATCGCAGTTTCTCTACAATTCCACTACTATTACGGAATTTTTGTTATCAATTCTAAATGAACCTTCGCTAAGGATGGCATTATCAACTTACACAAAGGTTGTCCGAGTCTAAGAAGCATTTAAATGGAGTTGTTTATTATCAGTAACGGTTTTCTACAAACGTTTGGGACACTCGTTTAGTTAGACGTATTCTACTTTTACAACGCCTTATGCCACAACGTACGTATTTTTAACTATTGTTTAAAGACGTAATATTAACAGTTTGATAGGTACAGTTCACTTCAGTGTTAAAGTTTCCCATTACTCCAATAACAGTTTCCAACACGACAGATAGATCGAATAAAGTGGTGCTGTTACATGACCTACCCGGCCACCAGACTTTTGCCTGCTGTGTCACTTGAAAAGTATTGTGTATGATAAATCGGTTCTTGGTCTGCAAACACTTGAACAATATGAAATTGCAGCTTGTAACGCTATTGTAGTACACAGTTCTTCATATGTTCACAGGTGAGTCACTTTATAATGCAAAACGCATTATGCAGATGAAAGAGTACTACGGATATCTACTCTAAAGTTTCCAAAAATTAAATAAGTATGTAATATATATATATATATATATATATATATATATATATATATATATATATTCAGCTGTTTCTGTCGTTTTTCCTCTTTATATAATCATTATATATTATATATATATATATATATATATATATATATATATATATATAATGATTATATAAAGAAGAAAACGACAGAAACAGCCGAATATTTTGAAATGGGCAACCCAACTGCTAGCCTTTCGGAAAAGTCATAAAATACAACGAACTTCTAAAAAAGAAACCTCAGAGAAAAACGAAAATTAATATATGCTAAAACAATTAAAGCACAAAATCTAACAATACGGATCTAATAGAAATCGAAAATATAACAAAGTTGTTAGAAAAAATAAACGAAAAACTCAGTAAAGTAGCAAAGAAAGAAAAATAAGTAAAGCTAAAATAATAAAGGACCAAAATAAATTAAAGAACCTTAAAGAGAAATTACAAAAGTAAGAAATTTAGAACATTAAGAAAGACCAGTTACTAAAGGAGTTGTAAAACTAGAAGAAGCATTCGAAAGAAATGTGAGGAAAAATAAAAAGAAATTATAAGAATAAAAGAATTGTAACTCGAAGTTCAGCCACAAATCAAAGAGTATTCAAAATAGGAAGAAATAAATAAAACAAAAACATTATTTTAAAAAAAAAAAAATAGAAACAGAAAGTAGCCATAATGAGAAATATACACTATTTATATGGGACGAAAATTACAATAGAGAATAACTTAACGGTACATGAACGATAAATTTAAGTAAAATTAAAATATAAACGAAATTAAGGAAAGGCCGTGAAAACAAAATATCAAAAGACAATAATACATGATACAACATAATTTTGGGACAAACACCGAAATAAGTTAACACCTTTAAAAGATGACAAAAACAAGAGGAAGAAGACGGATTAATGATAAAGAACCTGGCAATAAAAAAGGTAAATGTAAGAAAAGAGATGGCCATAAAGTAGTAATAGAATTCCGCAATGTTTAAAGCCTAAATAAAGAAGGAAAGATAAAACATTTGGCGACTAAAAAAAAGTATGAACTAAATATTTTATTGGAAATTATTAATAAAAAATAGGTTTACTATAGTAGGATCATAAATCAGATTTAGAAGAGGTTTTTTTTTAAAGAAGAAACTGGAAAATACAATTATGAGCATCAGCGTTATAAATAGAAGTATAAGCTATCTGAAAATAACAAAAATGTACAGGAAGTTTAACATCTTAAATTTTTAGGTACCCACAGAAGATGCAAACAGCATCTCAAAATTTGACATCAAGATGATAATAGGAGACCTAAATCGGAAAAGAAGATAGAACTAGGAAAAAAAGTTCTGCAGGAAAAAACAAGTGAGAATGGATAGAAACTTACCAACTGCGGAATTAAAACAGATGATAATAAAAAACCCAGTCATAAAGCTTACAGCAAAAGTCACCCGAAAAAGGCCCAACAAAAAAACGTATAACTAGATAAACCATCTATTAATAGAACACGCACAATGTATTTAAAATGCGAGAACCTACAAGGGAGCTGATACAAGCTCTGATCATTTTTAAATTAAAACAAGGATTAGGCAGCAAGTGTTAAAGTTGGGAAATGATTATAAGAAGGAAAGAAAGAAATGGAGTACAAATAATTTGAAAGAGAAAGCTAAAAAATAAAATACACCAAAGCTATAGAAATGAAAATCAGTTCAATAACAAGAAATGAAGATAAGCAAAAGGACCAAAATGCTCTAAAAATTCTCATAATTTGCAAGGACACTAAAAGGTAATAAAGAGTGGTATTTTCATTTTAATTTGCGAGTACCGAAAATCCTTGCCTTGCAATTGTAAAGCTTCTCCCGGTGTTCAATTTTAGAGAAAAGGATGCTCGGGCCACATTTCTTGCGCGCCAATGTAAACTTTCAAAATTACCAGTTTCTACAAGGAGCAAAAAGAGCCAAGATTCTCAATGGTGACTGGTTTATGCAGGACGGTGCGAGGTCCTATCGCATTCCAAAAGCTTTTTTGCACTTTTAGATAATCATGAAACACTTGTCATAGGCTTCGATCATTTTGCTGGCGATAGAATCATTCTCCTGACCTAAATCCATGTGAATCTTTTCTATGGGTATACCTAAAGGATTAAGTCTAAAAAGGATCTCCACTCGAATATCTTAAAATAACCATAAGAAATAAAGCTTTACCATTGTAACATACAAGGATCAATTATTTAGTGAAAAATCAGAAAAACTTTGAGAAATAATCATGATCGTAACCATTCGTATAAAAAATCTGAAATAGCTTGAATATAATGTGATAATAAAAAATAAAAATGACAATTGCTTGACATGTTATTTATAGATAACTTAAAAAATCAACTAAACAATCAACTGGCAGTTGCGCTGCAACAATACGCGCAATTTACTAGCTGAAACAGTTTAATAACGCTTTGGAGAGTTTAAATGCGTTACGCTCAATATCCATTTGCACGCGCTCTTTTATTGCAGTCCATAAATAACAACCAGTAATAGTTTTCATAATTACAGCAAGTTAGTTTTAAACGAACTGCTGGCTAATATCGCAAATTTCAATCAACCTGAGAGTTTCCCGAAAATAACTGGGAAATTTATGAAGTCTCGTTACGTAACACAAAACGTCCTCGTTTATGGCAATTACCGGAGCGCTTCCCGTGCTCATCACTGTAATGAACAAAAGTAATTTGGCGAGGATGCAAAAATTTCATGCCCATTAATAGTACATGTGCGGCTCCCTACGTGTTTGCGGCTGAAGCTCAAACTCCCTTGATTTTGGTGGATTCCCGACACCTGCGAAATAAGCATCGACATGTTTAAAGTTTCATGCACGTGCGCAAACACCGGAATGACTACAGCGCGATGATTTATGCAAGGGCCCTAAACTTCGGGACAGGGGCTCATTTAAAATGGTAACTGTAAAAGATGATGAAGTAATTCCAGCAGAGATAATAATGCGGTTTTGCGGTTGTGTTTATTGCAATAAAATTTCCCACCAAGCACTCCTAGCTCCTTCCGGCAAAAACTCTTTATACCCATAAATTAGAGCTAACTTAGCAGCTTCGGGTGGTTTTATTTCCATTCAAAATAAAAGGTTGGTGATTAGCGTGCTCTGTGTTAGCAGTTGAACCACTTAAGGAGTGCATTCTTGGTGAAGTTTGTGCAGGGATGCAACTGTTGATTGCGCTGAATTTCTGTGTCGGTAAATGGAGCATGGAAGTCGATATCACTTAGAGCATTTAAGTAAACAACGCGCCCATGAAGGGAGGAAGTGCATGTATGGCTGCACGGCCCTAATGCGTTGCTCTGAATAACTTGGTATAACAACATAATCCCACGGCAACGGAACCGGACAAAGCTACTGCAAGTGCTGTCTAAATAAATTTCCTGAATAAACATTCCAAACAGCAAGACTAATTCCATCTTCCCGTCTGCAAGCAGTGTTTCTGTCCGGCTTCTTGTAAACGACGGAAATTGTATTTTATCGACAACCCACGCGATGTATTTGCTTAGATGTTCGATCACATTCAAATCGAACTTCGCGTAATTACACTTTTTTGGTCTTTTAATAAAACGTCTGATGTCTGCTTCAAAATTAAATTTTCTAGTACAGACAGATGTGCAGATTTGCTACAAGATATTAATGACGTACAAATTAACTTTACAAGCTTACTCAAAAAATTTACATTTAAAAAGGTTTAGGTGTACATCAAAACCTAAAATTTAATGCCACCAAAATATATAGGCAATAACATATAATAAAACTATATACAATTAACGTTCATGAAAAATATTTACAAATTATCAGATTTAACAAGAATAAGTTAGAAATTTCTGAAACGATAATAGAAACGAAATAAATGTTATTCAAGTTATGCTCTGCTCATCAAGATCTTTTGAAATATCAACACTGTTGATCCAATTTTTTTAAAGGGCACCAAGTTAATCATGTACAAACTGAATCACATATGCATTACATCTAAATATCTTTTAAATTAGAAATATGTTAAGTTTCAAGAATACATGAAAGGTTCGGATGGGAATCAAATAAAACAAATTAGGTGAATGCAGGATGATTTAGAACTCTACTTATTTCAACTTTTTCTGAAAAATGGAACTGAAGTGTCAGTGTGTTATCATAGCAAATCAAAACAGTATTGTTTTAACTATGTGGCTAAATTTTCATGCTTTCAGTTTATCCAAAAGTGCCAATTAATATTGTATAGTAATTATTTCTTCTTTTTTAAAATAATTTAAGGCATATATTTTGATGTTTCAAATTCTAATACTAACAGCTTTCTAGTTTATTATTAGATTTTGTCTACTTTGTGTCCACTGAATATATTCGATTTCTAGTGTCATTGGATTCCTGTTAAGCGAATGAAGCGAGTTAATTCCGGTTGAACAAATACGATACCTTGTAGAAAGTCCTTTTAAACGCAATTAATCATACAGGTTGTTTTAAAAAGAATCATCTGATTTTAAACGTTTACATTATGAAAATAATGAATATAGACACTCAAGATTAATTATATATTGCAGGGTAGCCAAATTCGTCCAAAACTTTGGCGAGCATATTTGGGGTCCACTGCTACCAGGGCTGCTGCTATGCAGTTTCGCAGTTCGACCACTGTAATTGGAAAAGGAGGCACATAAACGCAGTCTTTTATAAAACCCCACAAGAAAAAATCGCACACAGTGAGGTCCGGCGATCTCGGAGGCCAGTGATGTAAAGCTGAATCATTAGGTCCTGGTGTGGCGGCCTTTTCGCCCTTGAATCGCTTTATATCGCGGCGGCATGCGGGCCTTTGATATCAGCTACGTTTTGCCGTCGCACACAAACGGCATCTGGGCTTTTGCTCAGCCGACAAGTCTGCATACGCCTTTTGATATGAAAGGTGCTGTCGAATGAAAATTGCCCGCAAAGACCTACCGCCAAGCCAGGCGCGAAGCCCGGCGACACCCGCCATCCGCAGCGCGACCAGTTCGGTCGTGTCTTCACCCCGCAAGAAACATTCGCTACCCGCAGCGCGACCAGTCCGGTCGTGCCTTCACCCGCATAGATTCGCATCCCTCAGCGCGGCCAATTCTGTCGCGTCTTATCATCCCGCAGATACCAGATCCGCAGCGCAGAGGTGGCCACCTTGGAATCGCCGACGAAGCCGAAGCCGATTCAGGTGAGCGATTTGGCAATATTCGTTGGTTGATATCGGTAGCCGCCCCCATCCGCTTACGCGACGGCCGTTTAAGGGACGATTTTGGCCTTATCGGTTGACGTTCCAATACGGGCCGTACTACGTTTCCACACCGCACCACGAGAGCGGCTATTTACACGCCTGCCTCTCCAGGTCCTATGTGGCCGATCCGTGGTTGTGGAATCAAACGTCAATAAAATGTTTTATTTTCTACCAGCACGGTAACCGGATTTTTGGGGGCTACGTGCGAAACTCACTTGGAGGCGCTTCACATTTTCGTCTGACACACGGGAACGACCACTGGATTTTTCTTTACACAGACGACTCGAGTTTTGAAATTGTCTATACTATCTTCTAATGTTCTGAGCAGTAGGAGGCTCAACACCATAATATCGCCGCAAATTACGCTAAACAGTTGTTACGGATTCACATTTCGCTATGTGTAGAACACAAAAGGTGAAAGAATTGCGTGAAACTCGAGAATTCTCACTTTCTAACAGTATATTAGGTCAAAACGGATTAAAAACGGAATAGTTATAATTTTTTTTTATTCTATTTGAAATACGCTGTGCATATAATATAGACTAACAGCTTCTTCAATTTATAATTAAGAGCTGCCAGTCGTGATCCCCAGCTTGTTGCTTGTTTATTTCCCAGTTAAATAAATATTTGGAAACGTTTTTTTGTTTACTGAATAGTTGAGTAGGAAATAAACTTCTTGGTCTATTCTAAACTTCTACAACTACACTAGCTGCTTAATGATGGGGTTGTTCTATACTGTTTAACATATAATATTTAATATTTTACCAACTTGAGCTGTTATTTCAGTATCCGGATGTAACATTTTACAATTTATATTCTCTAAGAATGCAGTCTAAAGAGAAGAAATAATTTAAGGAAGTTTGTAATATTTTATTATTTAACAACTATGTTTACGTGGACGCAGGCTATCAGCCTAGCACAGGAGTTAAGAGTGTCCCCTGGTTCCGAAAAACGGTGTCTCAATACATCGAGACGCCGTTAAAACTATTTTGAAGCTTAGACGATCCGTCGTCTACGTGCGATCATATGCCGTTGAAACCGAAGGCATAGCCCATTACTCCGCCTGGGGACCGAGTCGCCTGAAATTTCTGGACTATTTCTATTCGTATGCAACCAACCACATAAAAGGGACTGTAACGTCTAGACTGTCCGAAGGCCACGTGTGGCTAACTACTATAGAGGCCAAAGATCCAGCCTGGACTGTTTTTATTATCTAAATAAAAATCTTGTAGCTGCAACACTCGTAAGACAGTTGTGTAGAAAAGACAAATTTAAAAAATGTGGCAGCAATCAACAATTATAAATATTAAAAAATATTTAAAAAATATAACATCAACAGCGGATTGCGATTACACGTTTTGTAAAGCTACTAAAATACTAAAACAGACATGTGAACATATTCCAATCATATTAATGTCAAAGTGCAGAATAGTTTAACAAATGAAAGTAAAGCAACAACTTTGCTGAACACTTAGAGATTAAATTAACTGTTAAATCAAGCTAGTGACCTTAAAATCCTCATAGACATCTGACACTAGCTTTTGTGTTACAAAAATTATTAAAACAACATTTTGTTTAGACTTGCTATTTGATAATTTATCTATAATTATTAAATACAGTAGTCAATAGATAACTATGGTAATAATTCACGACATAAATATATATAAAATTAGTCACTGACTATCATTAAAAATAGAAAGTGACTACAGAACTTTGGAAATTTAAGAAAAGCGATACAAACTTCTGTTCATATTAGTACTCCCAATTATACTACAAGATAAAGTAGTCTCTAACATTAGTAAAACAGCTGATACAAAAGGACTAAAAAAATCTGACATGTTACAAGGACTCTAACTTATAAAAGTAAAGTTAATAAAATAACTCAAAAACAAAAATTGTTATTACATAAGTCAAAAAACAAGCAATATAAGAATACCATATGCCTATGTTAAATGCGAAGGGCAACATGATACCAGAATTTGCAAGATCACAGATACCGCCGCTACTTACATACTATGTGGTGGAACGCATCCGGCAAACTATAAAGTATGTAGAGTATATCAAGACCTTCAGAGAACATACCAACCAAACAAACTTCCCCTAATGAAACCTCCATCTTCAAAATTCCCTTTCCTCTCAACACAACAGAAAGTTCAACTCCTCTAAACAACACAGCATCAACTTACAGGTCTTACTCATAGGCACATAAAAATAACCCTTCAAATCCTCAGGACATAAACCTTTACCAATTTCTTAATGAGTACAAGAATCTTTTCAATCAATTATTACAACAGAATACCATGATTATGAATATGCTAACCACCGTCATTAATAAAGTAATACAGTAATGGTTCAGAAGTACTAATTAGATCATCTATTGCTCATCATGAACTTCCACAATATAAAACTAATTTTTTGCAAGTTGCTTCTATTCAAGTAAACAAATTGGCTACGCTGTTAAATGTATCAGCTCTTTATTATCTTCCAATGGTGCAACCCTTCTTTGAATATATGGAACGAAGATTTGTTGTAAGAGACTACTACAACGCTAAACATACGTACTGGGGCTCACAATTAATAACAACCAGAGGAAGGGAACTACTTAAGCTCATAGATGATGTGAACTATAATTATCTTTCCACCGGTACTCCCACCTACTGGCCGACAGATTCTGACAAAATCCCCGATCTGCTTGATTTCTACGTCATAAAAGGCCTATCTTCAAATTACTTGGATGTCACATCTAATTATGACACCATGAGATCATTTTCTAGTAATTCCAACTATCAGTGCCACAATAATGTATAGGATACCCAAGCCCTCGCTCTGCAATAGCAGAATCGATTGGGAGGAATTGAAAGAATACTTGAATGCAAAAATTAATTTAAATGTACGACTACAAACTAACAAGGACCTAGAAAATGCCACAAAAGATTTTATCGCTATCATTCAGAAAGCAGGATGGAACGCTACACCAGTACCACAAAACCTAAAAATAAGCTCACCTAATATTTCCAATGAAGTAATGGAGTTGATTAGAGAAAAGCGAAAGGCAAAAGCTAAGTCGCATCATAGGCAAAAGATAAATGATCGAAGAATATTCAATCAGCTAAATACGAAATTAAGAAGAACGGTAGCAAAAATTAGAAATGAAACTTTTCAGATCGATATGAACTCGTTATCCGCATAAGACAATACAATATGTAAAGCTTCAAAGGGTCTCAAGCGACTTACAGCGCATATTCCCTCACTACATGATTCCACAGGAACATGGAAGAGAACTAACAGGGAAAAAGCAGGTAAATTTACCATTAATAAAATTCGAGAAGAAATCCTCAGTAATAATAAATCTCCAGGATACGACCTAATCACAGCAATATTACTAAAACAAATACCAGATAACGGCCTCCAGTTTCTCCGAATATTATTCAATAAAATCTTATGCCTTAAATACTGGCCAATGATATTAAAGTTTGCCCAGATTATCCTTGTACCTAAACCTGGTAAGCCCCAACGCAATTCAATCTTATCGCCCCATTAGCTTCCTCCCTTTAATATCAAAGTTGCTAGAGAAGCTAATTTATAAAAGAATCCGGGAAGATGAACTACAAGTCGTTGGGATTCCAAATCATTAATTTGGTTTCCGTAATCAGCATTTTACGGTACAACAGAGTCATCGAATAATAAATGCAATACAAACAGCAATCGAAAATAGAAAATACTGTTTAGCGATATTTTTGGACGTCAGCCAGGCCTTCGATAAGGTCTGCACAGAGGATTGTAATACAAGATTAAAAAGCGGTTTCCTCATCAATATTTCTGGCTGTCCCAATCTTATCTAGAAAATCACTTCTTTCAAACAAGAATTAGGCAGGAGACTTCCGACATAAGACTAATACAAGCAGGAATGCCACAAGAAAGCGTTCTGGGTCCACTCCTGGGATTAACTCTTGTGGAGAAAAATTTCATACCAAATCATCAGCTTGGTTTCAGAGAAAACACACTATCACAGAAGAAAATACACATACGACATACCCACTACGAACCATAGTGACATAGGAACCTTTGATGACGACTCGGCAATTATTGCTTGTAACAAAGTCCCAATAATAGCATCTATAAAAATCCAAGAACATATAGATTTAATAGATAAATGGCTTATGAAATGGAGAATTAAAGTTAATGAGGACAAGTCGGTCCATGTTACGTTTACATCAAGATGCTCGACATGTCCGCCAATTAACATCCGAAACAAAGCGGTCCCTCAAGCAGATGTGGTAAAATACTTGGAATTACATCTTGACATACGATTGACGTTAAAGACATATGTCACTAACAAAAGAAATCAAATGGACCTAAAATTCAAAAACCTGCACTGGCTATTCAGACGGCGGTCTTAGCTTACTTTAACCAACAAATTGCTACTTTATAAGGCTATTCATTCTATCTGGTTATATGGATCAGAACTTTTGGGCTGCGCCAGCACATCCACAGTAAATATAATCCAGCGCTGTCAATCCAAGATCCTGAGAAACATCGCAAATGCACCATGGTTTGCATCAAACCAAACGCTCCTTATAGACTTAGGCATTCCGTTTGTGAAGGATTCTGTAATACAAAAGGCAACTAAATATCACGCCAACTTAACAACTCATGCCAATGAAATTATAGATTCAGTAAAAGAAGGTTCAAACAACCGACGCTTAAAGAAAAAGTGGCCCAAGGATTTAATGCAATAATATAAGGGTGGCTCCTCGGGGTGTCATCCGCTTCACGCTCAAGAATTAAATAAATCATAAAATTAGCTCATAGAATGTATTAATATAAATATTCCGATTGTTAATAAATAATTTAACAGAAAAACATTTGAATAACCACGACATTTCATTAATTTACCAATTATCTTTCATTTTCCCCAAAGTATTGTAAAAACTAATTTAAAAAGAAGAGCGTTAACTCTTGTGGAGAAAAATATCATACCCAATCACCAGCTTGGTTTCAGAGAAAACACACTATCACAGAAGAAAATTAATCATGATCGATAATTTTAAAAATATTGCTCTGTAGTTTTTCTTGTCGTAAGTCAAAGGAGAACTGCCAGTTTACTGCAAACGATAAGAAATATTTTCAAGTAGAATATCTAGAACAGCTAATGCCGCCTTATTTAATGCTGTAGCAACCGATTCCATGAAATTGGGT
The DNA here is from genome assembly GCA_036346155.1 of Sinelater perroti. Lineage (NCBI taxonomy): Eukaryota > Metazoa > Arthropoda > Insecta > Coleoptera > Elateridae > Sinelater > Sinelater perroti. Next base: position 6,533,265 of record JARFIY010000276.1, read on the forward strand.
CGCAACGGCAGTACAACGCGTACATATCCAAAGAATTCTCAACGCGATCGTTTGGCATGCCCACGCGGAGCTTTGAGGACTTTCAAAGCCAAGCCATGTAAGCTTGCACGAAGACCGGTCAAAGAAGTAGTTGCGGTTAAGTAAAGCTTGCGAGATGATTTAAGTATTTAAGAAATGGATCAGCTAGTAAAAAGAAATTATTAATATTAGTGCATTAGTTAATTATTTGGTTACAAAGTGATAAATAAATATTACGTCTCTTTATATTGCTTTATTATTTCTATGAATCTGATAATGGTAGTTACTTACGTTGACGATAATGCAATGTAGCTTAATGCAATAATCCAGAGATCCAAAATACTTAAATAAATCCAAAATAGATACCAAACTGATTAAAGGCCTAGTGCTTCACTACAAAAGAAAGAAATCAGCTCATGATACATATTCACCTTGCCTTGAGAAATATATACTTCAGTAAATTTTATTCTTGCTAGTGCCTTCAAGCAGACCGAACGTGGCGTGCCGAGCTATACTTGAGTTATCAGAACGGCGGAGCAGCAGCCGTAGCCTTACTTAAGGTCAGGCAAATTTATATATATATTAATTTAATTTCGAAAACTCGTGTATATTTTTAAACGTTTTCATAATATTTAAAAGTGCGCATTATTAAGTATCCTATTACACTACATGCGAATGATAAACCCTCGGGATCGGGAACACGTTCCCTTCCACGAGTAACGTAGGACCTGGGACCCCACAATTTAACACTCAAGCCAACAATGGATTCTGACAAAATGGTATTTACTATAATCAGCCTATTGTGCAGTCATCAAACATACCAAGACAATAGTTTGTAAATGCACAAATGCCACTAATGTACCCCAACCGATCCCCAGCGAATCAAGCACCTTTACTAGGATTCAATCAACAGCCAAGTCAAATAGCACCTTCATTCACACCAATTTATAATCAATTTCCACCTGCACTATCAGCACAGCAGGTTAGTGCAAATTATGATAATTCTGTTAGCAGCAATATAAACTATAAAACCACAGAAGATAACTTAGCATGTGATGATGAAACAATGAAGTACAATGAAACACAAAATCAAACAAACACGCCTGGCAAATAGTAACCAAAAGAAAAAGAGCAAAACGACAAAATTCTTCTGAAATTGATGCCCAAATAGAAACTGCTAATCAGTTCTCACTTCTCTCTGAAAGCAATAACAACACGTCTAATACTTCAATTCCTCCAAAAAGTTAACCGAAACCTCCACCAATCTTTATATAAGGGGTCTCAAATTACAAAGACGTGATCGATAACTTGGCACAAGTAGTTGAAGAAGAAACTTACACTACCAAAACGTTAGCAAACAATACTGTTAAAATAAACCCCAACACTCCTGAAACCTATAGAAAACTCATCCGTCACGTTCGTGAAGAAGAAATTGTGCACCATTCATATCAGTTAAAACAAGATAGAGCATACCGTGTAGTCATAAGAGGCATCCGCCCTTCTATTCCCCTACCAGAAATTACACAAGAATTCGAGAAAAAAAACACAAAGTTCGTAATATTACAAATGTCAGGCATCGGGTTACTAAAGAGCCCTTACTTCTATTCTCTGTAGATATCGAGCCACAAAACAATAATAAAGACATCTTTAAATTAGAATTTCTGTATCATTCTAAAATTCGAGTAGAAGCGCCAAGAAATAAAGGTGGGATCGTACAATGCACAGGATGCCAAGACTATGGACACACGAAAACCTATTGCAGGAAACCGTTTAAGTGTGTTAAATGCGGAGGACCACATAAGACCTCTAGTTGCAGAAAATCTAAAAATACACCAGCAACATGTGCTCTATGTTAGAAAAATCATCCAGCGAATTACAAAGGCTGTAAAGTTTACCAAGACTTAATAAACAGAAACCATCACCTAAGACCAACCAGGCCCAGTCCTTTGTCACAAAAAAATTACAACTAATACTCCAATACAACAACTCCAACCCCTACTTATGCCCAAATGACCGCAGTACAACCTAACATCCCATCTAACAACACCGAAACAGACCTAACTAGCAAATTTACTATATTCCTTAATGATTTTAAGAGTATGTTCAATCAATTATTAAACAGTATGATTCTAACCATGCTGACAACAGTTATCAATAAATTAACTCAATAATGGCCCTGCACTTAGAATTGCAGAATGGAACGCAAATGGCTTATCAAGCCATATTCAGGAACTTACGCTATTTCTTAACATAAATAAAATTGATATCCTCCTAATCGCTGAAAGTCATTCAACACAAAGGACAACTATTAAAATACCATACTATTCCATTTACTATGCTAACTATCCTGATGATGAGGCTCACGCAGGGTCTGCAATCATAATCAGATCTTCACTAAAACATCACGTACTCCAACCATACATAACACACAAAATTCAAATTGCCATCATAAAAGTAGATACTTTCCCCCGACCTATTACAATTGCTTCAATATATTGTCCACCACGTTATTCTATAACATGCGATGTATACCTCGAGTTCTTCCAACGACTCGGTTCACACTTTTTAGTTGCCGGAGACTGGAATGCTAAAAATACAGCCTGGGGATCTAGGCTGATTATTCCTAAATTCAGAACATTATTGAGAGTTTTAGAACTAAATAATTTCAACTATTTGTCGACTGGAGAGCCAACTTATTAGCAGACCGATCGAAATAAAATCCCCGACCTGTTAGACTTTGCCATAATTAAGGGAATCTCAGACCTACATAGTGATATTGAATCCAATTTAGATCTGCACTCTCACCGCAGTCCTGTAATAATAACTCTAAGCACCAGTATTATATGGAAAAAGCCACAACAGAGACTGTCTTTCAAAAAGACTGATTGGAACCTATTCCGTCAACATATCAACGATAATATATCACTAAATATCCGCTTAAAAGATAAGGAGGACATAGATGAAGCTGTACAGTACCTAACTACGTTAATACAAAGCGCTTCCTGGACCTCTACTCCAGAACCCTATGGTCTCACCAGCAACAATCAGAACATTCCGCTTCATATTAGAGAATTGGTCATCGCAAAGCGCAGAGCTCGGCGCAGGTGGCAGACTACCAGGAATCCACTTGACAAAACTTATTGAAATCGAATAACGCAAATCTCCACAATGCTATCCAAGAACCAAAAAACGAATCCTTCGAACACTCCATCGTCAATCTATCTACTGATGATCACTCCCTATGGAACGCGACAAAGAAATTCAAAAGACCCATAGTATCTATTCCACCTCTACGAAAAGCTGATGGGAGCTGGGCGAGGACGAATATTGAAAAATCCAACAGATTCGCAAAACACCTTGCTAGTGTATTTTCCGCTCCTGATATCCTCAACGATGATGAAGATGATGTCGAAATACAAACATTCTTAAACGCCGCTTGTCAGATGTCTCCTCCACCCAAACCTATTTCACCTGCAGAAGTCAAAAAAGAAATAAGTCTTTTAAATCCTCATAAAGCTCCTGGATATGATCGGATTACTGGTAAAGTACTGAAAAACTGTTCTAGAAAAGCTATTTTACTACTCACAACCATATATAACAGCATACTACGCACGTGCTACTTTCCGATACTATGGAAGTATGCAATAATAATCATGATACTGAAGCCAGGAAAACCTCCAACTGATGCCACTTCCTATAGGCCAATAAGCCTCCTTCCTGTAATGTCCAAAATTTTCGAAAAGCTTATCGTCACCAGAATTGCAAACGTAACACATATAGATGCCTTAATCCCTAACCACCAATTCGGCTTCAGACCCAATCACTCCACTATCCAACAGTGCCATAGAATCGTTAATAAAATCAAAGAAAGCTTAGAAGCAAAACAAATGTGTACATCAGCATTTTTAGATGTAAAACAAGCATTTGACAGGGTGTGGCATGCAAACTTAAACTTTTCAAACTTAAACAACACTTACCAAATCAATTGTTCCTCATCCTTAAGTCATACATGTCCAACCGTTGCTTCCAAGTTAAATTCGAAGACTCATTATCTGACTACCAGACTATCAACTCTGGTGTGCCCCAAGGAAGTGTTCTGGGACCTTTCTTGTACTTACTGTTTACCGCTGATATACTAGCCAGCGAGGATATACTACTAGCAACGTACGCTGATGATACAGCCATCCTTTCTACAGATCTCGATCCGATACGAGCTTCTGCAAAATTGCAATCTTATCATGATCAACTCCAAATTTGGCTTACGCACTGGAAAATTAATCTAAACGTTGATAAGTCGTGTCAAGTCACGTTCACAACACGAAGGGCCGAATGTCCTCCTCTTACTTTCAATAACACTCCCATTCCTGTCAAAGGAGACGCTAAATACTTCGGCCTTCATCTTGACGCAAAAGTAACTTGGAGAACACACATAAAGGCAAAAACACGTCAATTAGATTTAAAAGTGAGGAACATGTTTTGGTTACTATATCGTAGATCTCAGCTCTCACTACAGAACAAACTCCTCATATACAAAACAATTCTTAGGCCTATTTGGACATATGGTGTCGAATTATAGGGCTGCAGCAAACCGTCTAATACAAAAATTTTACAAACCTTTCAATCTTAAACACTCAGAATGTTACTAAATGCACTTTGGTATGTCTCCAACAACACCATACACGACGACCTTAAAATACCGTTTATACACGACGTCGTGTTTACTCTGTTAAACATAAAAATCGAAGCATAACCCACAGCAACGAGCTAATCAGTGAACTGTTCAGACAACCAATGCAAAATAGAAAATTTAACAGAACATGGTCAGAAGATCTAGCTAGGTTAATCCAGAGAGCTGTCAATGGATGGCCTCTGACTCAAGTGAACTTCTTTCAACCCATTTATTTATTACTTTATTAAGTAGATTGTAAATTTGCATTAATCCAATAAAAAAAGTAAATTTTAATGACCAACTCTCTAAGAATGAACATAACATAATCTGAATCCTTTTTACCCGAAGGTGTCGAATTAACAAAACTTTATTTAAAACTAATTTAAGAGTTGTCAGTTATATATATATATATATATATTATGTTACGCCTCTTTTCTCTAGTATTTTGGGCTATGCTTGCGGTTCAAGATTTCGTCGGTCTCCCTTTAAGATTTTTTCCCATACTACCTTAACTTGTATTTTGTTTTCTGTCGCTATCATTAGAGCTTTAAAAATATTCCTTATTTTATATTAATTTAGTAAACTATAATCTTTATGATATTCTTTAATGTATTACCCAATTGTCTGCTTCACATATGTGGATTGATAAGTATATGATATAGTACGCTGTCACCTGAGTTTTATTTGTTATCTACTACATAATTTATGCTTTTGTATTTCTTTACTATTTGTTACTGATCCTATGTATTTGTAAATTTTGTTTCTGTTAATTTCTATCTTTGCCCTTGCATTTATACTTGAAATAGTTGTTTTTACTTATATTCATCGTTAAGTTGTATAATATTTAATTTCATTTGTTAACACTTTGCACTATTTAGCCATTAATACTGTATTATTCGAAGCAGCTTTATAAAAAAAGTAGATAATTAGAAATAATATAAACTCGTTCTTAACTTGCTTTTATCATTTGTCTTGAGTCAGTCTTTTTACTTGTAGTTAGGCCTTACTAAAGATTTTAGTCCTAAACGTTTTATTATAATAATCTTGTTTTTCCCCATTCATCTCTGGTTTTTCTATTTTTTGATTAAGATCTACAACCTTGTTGCGGAACTTTTCTTTTTCTCTGTTGTTGTTTAATATAAACTCGCCCCCCCCCTCCAAATTGATTTTTCTTTATATTTCTTGGTTGCATTCTGGCTCGTAATTGTATTTTGGTTAGTGAATTTGGCCAGAGTGAATATGCATCTATATATATGTACACTTACAATTCTGCTGCATCCATTAATGTCAGCAATTGTATAACTGCTAACCTTTTTTATAATTAATATTTTTTATTGAAAATTTGCTATCTAATAAATAACTGTTAAATTATAATTATATTATTTTATGTTGGTGTCCCTTGCTTAAAAAGCAATAGCAAGTGATAGAAAAGTTGTGCAAACAAACCAAAATTTTTATTTTCAGGCCAAAGTGAGGAGCAGCGCTTACGTAAAATTTTATGAACACAATTATGGCAAGTATAAATAATAATATCTAACTTTTAGTTAATAAATAAATATTAGAAAAAGTACAAATTCCCATGACAATAAGAGATGGGTACAACCCCCCCCCCCAAAAAAAAAAGCAAGTCAACAGAATAGTTATTGAAGTTTGATTAATCTCAGTAAAGATAACGATTTTGCTTCAAATATTAGCAATCAAAATTTCGCCAAGACGACAAAAATCTTCAAGTAACTACCTCCTACATATTCTAAAATAAATGTTACAGAAAAAGACATGTTTTATTTCAAACATCTGTTAGAGATGTACTCAAAATAATAGCAAAACGCTTGATACTTACAAAACCTTAGTTATATTTATGGAACTAAAAAAAGTAATTTGGAATACTCATCAAATAAAAAGAAGGACATTACACAATCGCTATTAAATATGTGCAATCTGTAATCTCAATAAATGATAAAATAAACTTTCTTTGTGAAAAACATAAAAACATCAAAAGTCTAAGAAAATAGCTTTGCCTATATTTTTTGTTGCTTTAAAACCAATATAAAATAATAAGGATATTTACAAACTAAAACACACTTAAAATAAAGACACTACACCCTCCAAGCTAGTACAACATACCACATGTCCAGATTATAACCAGCCTAAGATGTATTGCAGTCACGTAAATGCATGTCTAAAATATGGTAGTCATGATACAAAAGTTTGATTAAAAAGTTTAAAGTTTTGAATAAAACTTTAAAGGTTATTTTAAAAGAATATCAAATTTATCGTGAACTACAAAAGAAATGCCGAACAAATCAACAACAGTTAATAAAATATGTTATAAGAGCACATATGCAATAAGCAAAAAATAATTCTCAAACAACTTTTAAACTGATTAAAAGACTTACTTGATAATTAATTCAAGAGGATATTCTGATCTTTATTATATGTTATCTATAATTCTAAACAAATTATTTTTAGCTTTACGGAATGTCAAAGTTCTTTAATAAATAATTTGTGAGGTAGAAATAATTTTAAAATGCACCATATTAACATTATTTTAATATTCGAATTATCAAATATTATCGTATTCAACATCTTGATAACTGGTAGGTTAGTTGTTAGAAACAGAAATACCATCATACATCACGAATTCAAAAACACGAATCTGCTTTTCTTCAACTAACTAATACACAATGAGTTCTGCGTATTTTCATCCAATTAACAGAAATGGTCCTAAATCGAATCATTATGCAAAATACTTTTAGTAACTTGGAAACTTTAATGTAAAGCATTCCAAGACACTGAGAGCAACAACAAGAAAATGCTACATAAAATTATAAGTGAAGGAAACTATATTATCTACAATAGAATTCAGATTGACTTTCAGACCTGAATAAAATTCTAAATCTTTTAAATTTTTATATTACAAATGTTTCAAATGCCCTTTACTATACTGATGTTTATTCTTATTTTGATTCATGTTTGGACCATACATGTATTGCAGATAAATCAGTACGACTTTTATTGAAAATAAATACAAATCAGTATTAAACATGCAAACAGGATGTATAATCCACGACATTAATGCCAATCTTAATAATAAAAACTAAAGACCACTTAAAGGGAACAGCTAATTATTTTACCAGAATTATTCAAAACTAGCTACTTGAAATGCTACACCATTATAGGAGGACTAGAAAAGGTAAACAGAATATACCTTAAAAATTAATAAAACTAATAACAGAAAATGAAAGGCCGTGACCTAGACGGCAATTTTATACACAAAATGACCTCTAATAAGATTATATATTAATTGACATCTAAGCTAAAGAGAAACAGAAATCAAACATTCTAAAAATACGTTAAAATGTATTATATAAAGTCAACCCTATGTGAAGAGTTACAAAAGTTTAAATATTCCTCTACGTACAGTTTCTCCGATTTGAAAGAGTTATGATAGTTTAGTAAGTTCTGATAGCAGAAAAGGTGAAAAGCTTACTCAACATTAAAAAGTTTTTGAACAGTTCCAGTTACCTTCAGCAATAACTTGACAAAATAGAATTTGAAAAATTACCAGGATATGTTCTGATTACTAGTAGTCTTATTCCAACTACCATTGATGGGAATAATCTTAAGAACCAATTTAACTTGATATTAAAGTTAACTTATTAGCCAGTCAAACTAAAATATGCATATATACTAGTTTCAAAATCGAAGAAACCTCCAAACTATGTAGCATCATGCAACCTCAAAAGGCTTTTATCTAAAATATCAAATATTTTTGAAAAATTATTAGTGAAGGATTTGAATTTTGACATCCTCATGCAACCATTTAAAAAAATTTATTCTGCAGTTTTCCTAGATGTACGCAAGCTATTGATAAAGTATAAGATGGAGGACTAATATTAGAATTAAACAACATTTTCCGTACAACTGTTACTTGCCATTGAGATCTTACCTGGTCAATTCGATCAGGGATTCTAAACGGAAATGTGTTAAGAACTATCTGTGTAGCAGATCTGCCGGTAACTTTATTCACTGCAACTGGACGATAAAGAAATTCTAACAACTAACGTAAATGTTGAAACCGCTTCTCAACAACTTGAAAATTACTTAGATTTATGCGAGGTGGACTAAAATAATGAAAAATAAATGTTAATAAGACTAAAACAACAAAGTACCTTATTATTAATAACATGAAAGTTTTTTAACTTAAGAAATAAAATACTTAGAACTGTATCTAAATAGCAAGTTTACAATAAAAGTGCGTATAACAAAGAAAAGAAATATACTTAAAACAATGCACTGATTTATCGATAAACGATCTTTTCTATCTTCTCCCACCCTCTTTCTACAAAAATTTGTATTATTAAACCTGTATAGCCATGTGGATTTAAATTATTAGTTTATTTGAGTACCTTACATTACAATTTAAAAGTATTACTACAATTAACAGATGTAAACTGATATGTAAACAACCTTACTTTCCACAACGATCTAATAGTTTCAACTGGGATAAATAAAATTTACTAACATATAATTAAATAGCAATATTTATTGGAAGTACGATAAAATAAATCCACAGAACCTTTGTTGGTAGCACTAGTCTGCAGAAGTTTAAGAAATAAATTATTGCAAGAGCCGATAATAATACTGGGTCTGTCCCCTCACATTAGTAGTGTATTCCATAATTCAGTTATTGTATAGTTCTATTGTTCTTATTATTAATTTACACGAGTTAGTAAGAAAATTTATTAATCTCTCAATTTCTGTTTTTACTCTTTTTCTTTTGTTCCTATGTTTTCTATCAGATTATATGGATTGTCTATGTGTTCTTCGTTTTGTTGTCTATTTTGTTTTTATTTACCCGTTGAATTTAGTTTAATGACACTGTTTCAATTTCTATTCCCGTGACTGACATTTCTATCCTCTTCAAATAATTTTCTAAGAACTCTAAGCTCTTTTAAATTTTCACCTAATCCAGTATAATATTTAACATCTGATAATGTTGCTTTTTACCCTAATAGCAATGAACTTGTTTACAAGAAAGTAATTTGCTTCAAATTCAATATTATGCAACGATTGGTCTTTCACCCCTACTTATTTGTATAAATAAATTACTATCGCATACAATTTCAAAGCATATTTACTGTTGGACAATTCCATAATGAGTCGACAAATTTTGAGAAAAGTGTTGAGAATATCGATGCCATTTTTTATATATAAGGTAAAAAGTAAATCGGGGTTTGGCATTTAGCTCGTGCTTTCAGAGATTTTCAACTTTATGTGGACGAGAAAGCAAAGTTTGATAATTTTATGCTACCAAACAACAGTCTTAAGAAGTTACAGGCGAATTTAGCCTGCAGCCATAGGTCTTATCAAAAATTTTCGGATACCTCACTTGGATTGTGTTAGAAAAAATTGCCCAAGAACGTAAAAATTGGTATATTTAAAAATGTTTTTCTACAAAACTATAGTAGTTATGATAATAAACTTTTGGTTCCGAGTAGCTCTTGATTCCATGTATGCACCATAAAAATCTCATATATATAAAACCTCTTGTAGCGCGTAGAAAAAATTTTAACAATTTCGATTTTGTAAAATTCGTTAAAATTATACCCCTTGTCAAATTGACAGTTGATGATCATGATTTGTTAAACCAACATGTTGACAATAACCATCAGTTAAAACCTCGTCTTGCATATCTCTATTACTGGAGGAATTAATTTTTTAAAAGGTAAATTTTTGATATATTTTAATCAGCATCAAAAAATGCAAATATTCAAAAATTTTAAAACTGTGACATAGACAACTTAGCACAAGTGATAAAAAAACTCTTTCTTATTTTATTTTAAATGGGTTTTACATCTATATAAATCAAATTTTTAAAAAGCATGGAAAGGCTAACAATAAGCACCAGGCCTAGAAGTTTGGGATCCTGGAATTGGCTCCCTTATTCTTACAACCCTCCCCGGTAGATACTCTATAAGAAATGAGATGAAGATAAGCTACCTCTTCTTTGATAATTGAGGTATTACCTCCACTGTGACGGAGGTAACATATCAACCACCTGCAAGAACTATGGGTTTTCAGTATGATAGAAAAACATCTTCCAAGTTATACTTTACAACTCAGGAGGAAATCTTCCTAACATTAGAAACTTGTAGTTCTTAGAGGTTCAGCAATCTTCCAAAAACGGGAAGGTTGTTAATCCTCAGAGGGCCTACTAGAGACCTCCCAATAAAAGCTGCCTCCACGCAACTGAGAGGGGCAACGGAAATAATAATCTCCAGCTAAAGCCTTCAACTTATTTATAATTAAATTAATAAGTTCAAAATTTTCTACTAAAAATCTATGTAAACTTGCCTAATTCGTTCTGGCTAAACGGTATAGTTTACAGACTTGGTCCAAGAGAGCTTTTTATCGCTCGTGCTAAGTTGTCACTTACAATGCACGTGAGGTATCTGAAAATTTTCGATAAAGACCTATGGTTATAAGCTATATTTGCATAAAATTTCTTAAGGCTGTCGTTTGGTAGTAAAAAATTACCAAACTTCGGCTTTTTCGCCCGTTCAAAATTAAAAAGCACGAGCTAAATGCCAAACCCTGATTCACTTTTTACCTGTGGCTTATGGACTTGCATATAAAATTAGCATCGAGATTCTCAGAGCTTTTCCGAAAAATTGTCAACTTTTAATGTAATTTCTCTGTTTAGTAATATTTACAAAAATAAAAAAAATATTAAAGGGAGAAAGATTGTCTTTAATTACTATTTCCTGTTGTAAAAGAATTTAAAATAAATATTGCTTGCCCTCAATTCTTGTAACATGTACCGGAGCTTTTTAGTTAATGTTCGAATAATGTTAAATTTATGTTATGCTATAAATGTTATAAAACTTTTAAATTAAGCAATTTGCTGGAAATTTTAGTTTTGATTAATCTTTGCGAAATTACGTCTATTTCAAAAGCGTTTTAAGAAGTCTAACACACACTTTAATATAACTTCAAAGAAAATCAATTTACTTATATATTTCTAATTTGCTAAAATTAAAGCTTTATTTAAAAACTAAAAATTTTCTAATGTAATAATTACTAATATTTTTGTCATCATTTAATATTTCTATTAGTTTTTTTGTGTAAACATAAAATAAAATAATTTATACAATAATTTGTTAACTGGGAATAGGTTTATATGCTTTGTTTGCCAGATTTTATTTAAAATATTCTTTGCTGTATATCCAACTATTTGTATTTAATCATCCAAATGAATTTTTTAGGTTACTTCTTCTATTTTCGGCTGCAATGCACTTATGCCAGCGAATTTTCCACTCATCAAAACACTTTGAAAAGTCCTGTTTCGGTATGGCCTTCAGCACCTTCTCCGATTCGGCTTGAATCTCTTCTATTGTGTCAAAACGGTGTCCCCGGAGTGGTCTTTTCATTTTGCTGAATAGCCAGAAGTCACATGGAGTTAAATCTGGCGAATACGGCGGTTGAGGAACGATATGGGTGGAATTTTTAGCGAAATGGTAACGAATAAATTGAGGGTTTTTAGAACCAAACGAGATTTGACTTTTTTGAGGCACAAAACTTCCTTCAAAATGTTGTTGACTGATCCATTTGATGTCAGCCAACGATGTCAGCAAGCTCTCTAGTTGTCAATCGACGATTTTGGAGCACCAATTCCTTAATTTTCGCGACGTGCTGTTCGTCAGTTGATGTTCTTGGACGTCTTTGATGTGGTTCGTCTTCAACGCCTTCACGACTCTCTTTGAACATTTTATGCCATTCGTATACTTGTGTTTTAGACGTAGCCTGTTTACCGAAGGCTTTTTGTAACATTCTGAGCGTTTCCGCAGCAGAAATATCATTTCTAACACAAAATTTAATCGAACTGCTTTGTTGGATATTTTCTGACATGGTAAAAAATCGAAAAAGTTAATTTTAGTTGTTTACGAAAACGAGCGCCTCTCCTCAACTAATTAAGATATTAACCTAAAATTTGACACAGATGTCAGTAGCAGTTCTACCAACTTAAAACTAAAAAGGTTTGTGCCCAACGAAATGCCCGCGCAGTTTAAATTAAAAATTCCGGGTTATATTTGTGCACAGTAGTATGTCTACAAAGTTTCAAGTAGTAATTAAAATAAAGTTTTGTACAAGGTGTCCCACAAAAAATTTGAAACTTGAGGACTTTAATATATCACTACCTTACAACACAAATATTAATTACAAATCAAATAACAGTTCTTGCAAAATTATAAGTTCCAGAAACTAATATAGACAAGCTCTGAAATTATGCATAACTGTACGGCACATTCTCTCTGAGATAGCTGCACTTTCTTGGTGGCCATTTTCTTGTAACTCTTCGATAAACCTGTTTTGCTGTACACTCTGCTGTTAATGACTTCCTTTTAGAAAAAGCTTTAAGTCAGAACTTCGTGCAAGTCAATTTATGTTACTTCTTCTCGATGTCAATTGGGAAATTGCTCGAACAATTAACAAATATGTGTTTGAAGTGTAACACCGTTCTAGCTAGTTAATTTCACGTTCGCTGTTCTAACCATAAAAATCTTACAAGGCTGGTGTAAAAAAAATTGAAAGTGTTTATTTGCGTTATGTGAATGACAGTTTATGGAAAATTATTTTTGTACTATAGTCGCAGTATTACGTTTCGTTAAAACTACAGCACATAAAATGCACGTTTCGCCCCGGTGAAATGCTACAGGCGTTTAAATTTCCAAGGATTGGTTTTACGCTATGTAACCCTACCAGCCTCTAGCATCTATCCAAAAAACAAAAAAAGATTGTTATATTTCTATGACACCGGTTGTACCAAATGAATAGATTCTGTAAGCCTGTGCGTCGGTTTGGTGTAAAATGTGCTGCCTTCTAGAGGTAACACTATCGTCCTCAGAATTAAAAAAGAGCCCTTGGGCTTGTGATTCGCAGATAAATAGCCTTTCGTATCTAAATATGTATATATTACGCTTAGTGTAATATGCATAAAAAATATTTATAATTGAAACAATTAATCCTCATATTTCATAGTTGTCTAATAAGTATTATTACTATCTCAAAATTTATGTGATTTTGCAAATTTATGAATTTTTAAGCAGTAAAATTGCGGGCCATTTTATGCATGGTCCATTCTTCTTAAATCAAAAAGCAAATACTAAAACCATTTTATGCTTGAATTTCATGTTAGATAAAGTTTTCAACGACTACTCCGATGTTTGTCAGTAATTGATCGCTTAAAACGTTCCCAAAAAACATAACATGGCATCAATTAGTCATCTTTGAGTTGAGCTATTTTACTACTGCTATTGGTTCAACTAAAAAATAAAAATATTAACACTAAGGATATCCCACAACTTTTTACGTAAAGAGCTACACGTGCGTTGTAATGTCTAAATATCTTAATTAAAGACAACCATAAATTTTTCATAGTTTTATCCTGTAATTCTTGTTAAGAACTGCTATTTATTTGATTTAGTTTGTATGTTTTCATGTTTTTATAGTCAATTTTTGACTAAATAAAATTTTACTTACGATTATACTTCTTTTAAGTCTGTAACCTTGATACACATAGCATCTACGTTTTTTTAATGTCTGCTAATGTAGCCGAACTGGACTACAGTGATTGTGAGGACGATGACAAGTATTACGTCCATTAACCTAATTGATTTGTTCATATGACTAATTTAACAATAAATTACATTCCAACGTTATATTCTTTATATAACACCTTTCCTCAATGTTTTACTTATATTTGGGAATTCAGACATGCGAGGTTTATACTATAGGACAGTCACCAATGGTTATAATTATTTTACAATTTGACAGTTGCGTTCTTAATGAATCGCACAATGCACGTTATTACCTCTCATATGTTAAATAACTCAGTTTTTTCAAGAAATATTTAAATAATTTAAAACTCTTTTATAGTTTTGATCTAAACAAATGTAAACTATATATGTTACGCTAAGCAAGGTATTTACTTGCGCTATATGTATTTTACTATCAGAATACAAGTGAAAATAAATTCTTCTAATTGAAAAACATATTAATTTTTTACATTTTGGAGCTCTAATAGTATTTTGTTCACACAAGTATAAATAAACACATATTTACACATACATTTTATTGCTTGTTCATCACCTAAATTCTTCATAAAGAACAAAAGATACGACAGATTTATTTTTTCCACTGCTATACTCTACATTAGTCTTCATTATGACGCAACTTTTCTTGTATTTTATAAAATCTTTCTGGTAGGGGTTATCGAAAAAGTCGTCTTTCATATAACCACTGTTTTGACATAACCAGGCATGTATTGTATTGGTAAATGAGAGAAAAGTCGTTCTGATTCTAGTTATACTAAAGTACAGTTTTGCGTAGAAACGTTATGATAAGTCTTTTGTTATTCCTACATGTATGAGGCAAAAGCTATTAAACATTGTCAGGCACAAATTGTGACATTCACGATAACTACAGAAATCCACAATTTCTTCTTGATTTTAACTAAATTTTTTTTCCTTATACACGTTTTGAAAGATTGACTATTGTTCAATATATTCTTTAGATTGGTTTGTTGGTATAAACATATATTTTAATTTATTAGTGCATTTAATTTTAAATAATATTTATCAAGAAATTTTTGAACCTAAATGTTTTATATTTACATAAAAAATTGAAAAATGTATAAAAACCCCAATGTGCTTAGAAAAATCGATAATTATCCTCACTCTTGCCATAACATATTTTCAAATTTTTTACACTGCTTTAAAGTACAGTACGGGTGTCCTTGGCTCCAGTTGAAGTTGTGCATCTGGATCTTAAATTTCCAGTTCGTTTGGGTGTAACAACCAGTGAGATTCCAAGATTTGGTCGATGTAATGCTTGTACTGGAAGACGTTGCCATGCCACAAGATAGGTAAGCTTTTGTTATGCTTGACCACTTCGGTTGGTGCTTAGAAATATTTGCACACACACTTTTTGGTTAATGTCTAAAGTCTGATATTTGACACGTTTGTCATAATTTTTGATCTGCTGCTGTTGGGCTTTACTGACATAGGACTGGATATTAGGGGGAATGCAATCCATCGGCGTTTTCAATTTTCTACCTTGCAAAAATTCAGTTGGTAGGACACCTGCTGTAGCATGAGGCGTGACACGTTAGGAAAATAGTAACCGCTGTAACTTAAACTCCACATCTCCGGTAACGTGCTTTATGACGTTCTTGAAGATTTGGACGAACCTTTTTGCTTTAACATTGGCACAGGTATAGTACACAGAACTACTGCTATGGCAAATACCAAAAAATTGGAATTCTCTGGAAACCAACTGTCTTCCATTGCCTGTGACAATCTGGTCCAAAATTTTAAAACGACACATCACTTGTTTAACACTTGATTGTATACTTGGAATGAGCATTTACGATTATAAGCCACATCTTTTCATGCACGAAACCTGAAAAATCCATGTAGATCTGTTGCCATGGTTTGCTAGAAAACTTCTATAGAGTAGATGAGAAATTGTTTCGATTTTAGCGGCACTGCTGACACGTTTGACCCGGGTTTTCTATGTCACTGTCGATCTGCGGCCACCAAATGTACTGATGAGCAAAATTTTATCCTGACGATGCCGCTGCGACTAGAAGAAAGCTCCGATAGTAACTTGTGACGAAGTAATTACGGTTCTTGCATCCCACATTATTACTCCTTGTAAAATGTAGAATTCCTCCTTACACAGGTACAATGAATACACTTTGTTAATTTTAAACATAAATTCTGGCCAACCAGACTGGATGAAGGTGTAGACAGCTGACAGCTTCTTATCCTTCGACGTTCCAATGGCAATGCCCTTGGTGTTTATCGGAAAAACCTCCTGGTGCCCCGCTGTAATCAAGTTCACTTTGCTTTTAATTTGTTCTTCTGAAACTTCCAGGTCGGATGATGACGCTGAATAACGAGACAACGAATCTGCATTTCTATTCTCCTTTGTTACTTGATATCGTAACAAAACTAAGACAGTGCTGTAAACAATGATCCGCATAGGTGCTTAAAGAACTTTTTTACTCTGATAATGATTAATAAGGTTTCTTTTTCAAACAGAGTAGCGCTTTTTCTTATCAAACAATTCGAATTTCACTGAAAAACGCGTCGCACGATATTCCAATGCGGAAGATTGGATTATGATGAGCACTTGTTGACACTTCTGCTAACGAAAGCATCAATTAGACATGTTCAATTGCTTGTTGCCATTTTGATGACCAATTTTAGCTTGCTGTTTTCCATGTGAAATTGTAAACATTTTATTAAAACGGCATGAACTTTCTATAAAAATAGATCAATCGAAGGAATTAACGTACTTCAAAAATATTTACTGGACGCTGGATCGCATTAAGAAAGTTAAAGAACTTTCTTTAGACTGGTGTAGATTCCTTCCTTGGATACAACGTATCTTAAAAACTCGTTTTTTCGTTGTAGAATCCACATTTATGTTTGGATAAGCGATAACTGATTTTTCACATACGACTGCAAATAGCTTGCAGTGATCCTGGTCTAACTGACCACTAGACAATCTATCGTTAATGTTGGACCCGAACATCAAAATACCGTTTATGAGTTCATCCATAAACTCCTGTAATATGGCTGGAGAGGAGGTAATGTCCTGTGGTAGGACGTTTTATCGGTAGACCTCGGTGCGTGCTGATGACAAGAAATTTCCTGCAGGTTTTCTCCACTTCAAATTCATGATAAGCGTTAATTCCATCCAACTTGATAAACTTATCTCTCTCAGCGATTGACCAAAATAATTCGTCTGGTGTTGATTCGTGATAAGGATGGTGATTCGGAACTTTTCATTGGACTTTTTGACCATGACGATTGATCATGATTACTCACTGGATTTGATACGTTTTATGACTCCAGATTGTTCCATTTCTGAAAGTTCTTGATCAAGTTCTGTACATAATGCAAAATGGAGAGGTTGAGTCTTTAAAAAAAACTTTGACGTAATTGTTCTTAAGCGAGATTTTAGCTTTAAATCCGTGAATTCTGCCAGTAAAAAATAAGAACAGGTCATCATACTCCTTTAAAAGAGACTAGTGTTGAGCTATTGCTGCTTGCTGTAGTCTTTTTAATGACCTAAGGAGGGAGCTTAAATATTCGCATCAGATCGCAACCAAATAAGGACTCGTGTTTTACCATTAAAATGCAGCGTGTCATTTCTAATTCCTTGTACTTCAACTTACACAAGAGTTTCTTCCAAGTAAGCATGGAATGTGTACTTGGGCGGGTATTCTCTTTCCACAACCGCTGTCGTGTGCCATTTGATAAGAATAACCATTTACTTCAACATTCAGCATAATTGGTGGTTTCTTATTAAATTGCCCGACGGTTATTTGCAACTTACTGCTGCTTTTTGAAACGGCAAAACTTTTTGGAGTGTCCATGCTTCCCGCAAGAATAGCAGACGATATTCTTGTGGATACTCCTTGACTGTGGTGTGTAACACTGAATCACATTTTGGACAAGACTTTTCAACGTAAATCTGTTGTTGGAAAATTTATAGGGGTTTTTTTCCGATTTGGGATATTTTCTGAACTCATAGATAGTTTTGTAGACTTTAAAAAGTTCCGCGAGGGCCTTCGGTGAGAGCACCTTCAGGACTACGACGAGATTCTTGACCGCTTTAGAGACTGGGTTGTCCAGTGCTACCAGGTTAGACAAGGTGGAGAAGGTGGCTACCCAAATACTGAAGCAAGCCGGTACCGAGCGGTAGGCTTGCTTTTGTTATCCGGTCACTCGTATTAGGCACTAGGAAACTGTCGAAGACTTTGACACAAGTTTCGAAATCATCGGATTCTGGCTCAAAACTTCTTAATGCTCCACTAATTGATATTTTGGACTGCCGCAAATTGATGCTGAAAAACTGTTAATCGATTATACTCTAATCTGAGACTCATTTTTCGATTCAAAAGATGCTAAGAATTTTTATCGTTTTTAGAATCCGCCGCAGAATAGCTCATCTCATCATTTTCCGAATTCCACCCTCGTCGCCAAAAATTGTGTAGTGTATACTGTAAATTAGGGTCCAACGTAGGCGCCATATTTGTAAAACTTTATTTTCTACAATTATAATTATCGTGTACAGTTCAATAACATGTGCCATCTAAAACTAAATTTAGTTCCCCCGGCTCTTCACCGCCCAGCGTTACGCAGCGTGCTCTTCACACTGATACTACAGACAGAATCCAAAAATATGAGGTCGCAAGACCCAGAATTGCCAACGAAAAAGAAATTTAGGACTAAACCTTCGGCGGGAAAGGCGATGCTAATTATTTTTTGGGACACAATACTAGAAGATTATCTGGAAAATAGGAATTCGACAAACCGTACAAGTAATTTTCTGATCAACAATCTGAAGTCAGCAATTCGCACCAAACGCCGAGGCCTATTGTCGGGAAAAGTATTATTGAAACCATTATCCATTTGTATTTTGAGGTGCTGCAACACTCTGCCTATAGTCCAGAGCTCGTCCCTTCCGACTATCGTCTGTTCAAACCGCTCAATACGGTGTCGGTTTTCTACGAAAAGCGATGCAACTAACTAAAATGATTTTTCTCAAAGGGAATGCGCTTGAGAGTCGCTAGAGCATGTTCATCAAAAAGAAAGGAGTTTATGTAAAAAAATATAGTAGTTGTTCAACCCCTACATTTGTACAAATAAATTAAGAAAATAAATTGTGAATAATTGTAATGGAACTTATTTATTATTGTTAATTTTTGTTATTTTAAATATTCAGCGAAGTACAGTAAAAATCAGCACTATTTTAATTAAAGTAGCTTAAACACAAAAATATTTTTTAGCTTACTTCATAACAAGGCACGTAATAAATTAGAAAAATATATAGAGTTGGTTCTTTGAGCATGATGCAGCGAATGATAAATTCTTAAATAAGACAGATTTTGGATACTGTAAAACGCATATACTTGAGAGAAACACCGCTTGATACTGTCAAAATGCTTTATTGCCGACACATATTCTGCAGCCCGCAGACAGAAAGTAATAAATAAGGAAATGCATACTGCATCATTTTGCTAGGCAGACCCATTTTCATTATTACATTTTTGATTTAATGCAACTGCACTATAAACATAATAAATTGCTGAAAACGATTGCGCTACGACTGAGGGGACCAATAGATACTTTTCTTGCTGAATATAAGAGCTGCACTTTCAAATAAATTACTTACGTATGTGATCATTGCGGTCATGCGTTATATAAATTTATAGCGTGCTTTGCTATATCAACTTTGAAGTGAAACGAATTACCATTTTACGAGATTACAAAAGCAACATTTAATATATAGCCATACTAAAATACACAATATATTAGTAAAAATTTTAATTAAAATGTGCTCATGTGTAATTTAGTTAGGAACGAAATATGTGGGTTTTGGTATAATAAAAAAATTAAACTAAAAAAATTCATACTCAAGCGAACTTAATTATACTGAAAACTAATTTTCTTAAAAAATTTATATTAGTGTGTCATGCGCTATTGTAAATGTTGTGTATTTAAATGTAAATTGTCACAGTTACGAATGCTTGAAAAAAGAACAATAAAGCAACTCAAACACTGAAGTGCAATCTGAAAGACAGCCGAACCCTATTTGCAATGCTGTTTATGCAGCAAACCAAAGAACTGTAGAACTCTTTATTTCATCCAAGTGATTGAAACTGGAATATAAATGAGTTACTTTCCTTTGCGGAACATCTACAAAATAAAAGGCCGACAACGTTGCGCTTGACATGACAGTTTCAAAGCTCTCAAAAGGACTCCACAAACAATTGTATGCCAATTGGTTTTTATAATTGCTTGCTTCATGAACTCGACTTTTCCAGTCCTTTTGAGCGAATTCTCTAACGAACAATGAATATTTCTCTGTCATTTGGAATTATAATAGGCAAGTAGAACCTTTCACCGCCAGTAATTGCCCGAAGCGACAGTGAGGACGACTAAAACAACAAATAAATGTTTCGCTCGGTGTTACTGACGATCTATTTATTACGAAGGCGAAAACGTAAGCAACGCCTTTATTTACTCTTCTTAAAGCAATTAATTGACGCTGTTAGAGAAAGTATTGTTCAGCTTCTAGGGTACGTAGCCACAGCCAATTATTAATTGTCTAATTAACCTGCGGGAAACGGAGCCGCGCACGTGCTACTTCGCTTTAATAAACCCCGATTGTATGTCTAAACTGCAGCAAGTTCGGGCAATTCCGTTTGTATCAGATACGTAAAATAACTCGGAAAGTTTACACAGGCCACGCCATACAGCTAGCTGCTATGTAATGTTATGGTACAGCGTTAACTGCTCTTGGTAGAAGGACTACTTAGCTTAGTTATAGTCTGATAGCATCCTGCATTTCGGGGGTCACTACATTTCCTTGAGCTAAGTGTGGTTTGAAGTGCTCGGCAGTCTTGAACGTTTGTTCGCGAGGATTACAGCATTTTGCTTTCACATAATCTAAATCAGCTTAAGAGTTCCGAATTGTTTCAAATACTAACCGCGACGCGAGACAAACGCTGCCCCTAAATATTTAGTTGTTCCTGCAAACATTTGTATTATGAGGGAACAACTTAACCGAACTTTGCCCCGTTCGGTAAGTTTTGAACTCTGCTTGGTTAACGGTTATGCTTCTTTCGCAGAACAACTTGCAGAGAAAATGTCCGTACAAAACTTCAAAATTAGTTGCCCGTTCTTAGTATCCTACTGAACATTATAACCGAGAGGAAAATATGGAACAAGCTTGTTGAATTTGCCAGAAGTTTGCGAATTTATACATCTTTGTGGAGGGATCTATAATACATATCGCTTGAATATTTTTTAAGAATTCATAACAAACTTACATTTTTTAATTAGTATGAAATTAGGTTTGTTTCTTACTTAAAATATGAAATGTACGTATATTCAAATTAAGTCTATTTAAAATTTTATTTCAGCCAATAGTTGTAAATATTTAATAAATAATTGCTCATGCTAACAATATAAAATACTTTTATACAAGTATATTATACAGTATATCTACAATATATATACATATATACAGGGTCGTCGAGATAAATTCGGAAAATAAATCAATAAGGAGAAAATTTAAATTTATTTTTATAAAACTTAGCACCATTAAAGTAAGTAGTATTGAGAATCATATTATTAACTGTAGTCCACATCAGCGGCCATGGTTTTTTCAAACCGGAATTTAACCTGCTTTAGACCAACACAAGTTCTTCCTTGTCTATTATGCATTATTACCTATATCTTGGAGGCTCTTCAGCCGTCCTTGGTGTTTTTATGCCTCTCATTAACCTCTGCCTCAACCAAACCATACACAGGGTAGCCAAGCTGGAGGGAGACCACAAATCATGGGACTAATGGTAATACTAATTGTTATACAGCTTCATTGACTTGTAGGCTGGAAGAAAGTATTGGAGAAACACGTATTCTTGCCTAGCGGCTACCTCGGTTAGCCAGGCCTTAATAGTCACCTTCAGTACATTGTTATAGCTGTCAAAAGTCAGTTTCAGGCCTTCCACAAAAAAATGAGGCGCAATGATTTTCCTTTAGTTGCTCACAAGTCTCAGCACCATCACAGAGGCCGGTAGGTACTTCAAAGGCATCTTTATAGATCCAACAGTCATTTTCCTGTCCTGGATAAAGTTTTTTTGTCCGAAAAAATCTAAGTTAGACAGTGCTTTCGCACTTGATGTTTAGCAGTGCTTGGACCTTTAACTTGCTGCCCATCCTGTTCTCATCAATCATCAATTGGCGGTTTCCCAGGACGAAATACTTGCACTGTTGGATTTACTGTCGACCTTACTACACTAATTTCTTTTACCAGGCCAGTCACCTTTTCCTGCTGTGTGTTGTCTTCTCAACAGTTACCTCCTCCTGGTGGTCAAATTCTCTGTATTTATTGGTTACGTTTTGTGTCCAATTTCTGTCGGCGATTTTTCAGCACGAAGGATTTCGAGTGTAGGTTGTTAATTATTTGAAGCTAATTTGTTGCGTAACTTAGGGGATTGCGCATGCACATAAAACGGTCTTCTGGATTTCCCGAAATACAGATTTAAAAATTCCGGATTTACCTCAACGACCTGTATTTTAATTGTGTATGTAAAAATGCCAGAATATCAAAACGCAAGTTATTTGTTTTAGTAGATATGTGGAAGTTTTTATAAAAACTTATCAATATTAATAATACGAGTACAAGTAAGTGATTATCAAATTTTCCAAAAGGCCACTCTGGACAAAAAACAACAGTAATGGTGCAATTGTCTTAAACAGTCTCATTTCATCTTAATTTACTTTTTTAAAAGAAATTCATAAAAATTTCATAATGTAGCGTTTAGTCCTAGTAAAATTAAAATGTGAAAATCTAAATAAATACTTCTTTAATATCTTATAAATGCACAGCACGTGTAATCCTTTCCTTAATATATTACGAGCTTCAAGAAAAAAGCTTTAAAATTGCGCAATAATTTTTAATAAAAAATGGTAAATACTACAAAAGAATACAAATTAACAGCAATGTAGGTGGGAAAAATTCAAATTAAACTTTCCATTTAATTGCTGATATTACAGCACTGAAAACCCCCAATTACATAGAAATTGCTAGCTCGTGCCCGCTCGCTGGATTAAATTTTTACCCTTCCACATTGTTTTGTTAATAACATTTGGGATAACTGAACAACCAGTGCCTAGTGCCATTCTATAATGCATAATGATAGAGCTTTAAACAAAGAAAAAGGTAAAGCCCCCGCTATTCTGTCAGAATCCGTCGACATTTTCAAGTAAGGTGTTCAAATGCATTACACTCCTATCAACACCATCCAAAAATACAATTCTCAAAGTTTGAAAACTTAATAAGGGCAATTGGTTTCTGTTGATTGACAAAATATTTACTAAACTACGTATTAGTCTGGCTATTCCTCTCAGTTAATAATAAGATCATATTGAAATCTTGAAAAATGCAAATTAAAAAACATCTTCTGGTTTCTTAAAACTAAACAAATAACTAAAGAAACACAAGATCAATTAAAAGGTCCTTACTCGTTAGTAATATTGACGTTTAATAAGACTTGAATAGATCATTATAATCCCTAATCAGTCAAAGCGCTTTTTTCAGTAGACCAACCAAATGACAATCACAAGAATATGAATCTGTAGTGTCGGGGGGCGTTTCCGTGTAGCTTAGATCAAATCTTCAATATTTTGTCCAATTTGAGTAACTGCATAAGACTTCCAAACGCTTTTTAAAACCCAAAATCGTTGCATATTCCAACATCAGAAGCAATATGAGTAGAGAGCAATGGAAATAGTCTCCTCAGTCACCTTTATTTGCAATTAATACTTGTTTTTCCAAACAATGTTTATGTTACGCATACACTTGAGTCGTCTTAGGAATATAGTTTCCAAATTCTGTTTTAAATATTTTCAAAAATTCGGATAATTTTATTAATAACTTTTAAGCTTTAACATCATTAAATTGACTAAATAAGCGCTAATTTAAAATTCTCTACTAAGAATCTCCTTCATGTTTTTCTACTTACCGCGCTTTGAAGTTGGCACTTTAACCGTTGACCTCATTGCGTGTAAATAAGTTCCGGTTTATATTTGATTCATCTCTGTAAATAAATGGTGAGACAATAAAGCATAAGATATAGGATACAAAGCGTGAGAGAGAGAGAGAGAGAGAGAGAGAGAGAGAGAGAGAGAGAAACTATAAAAGAAAAATGTACTTAAAATTAAATAGCAAAAAATAGATATGCGTTATTTTAATACCAATATAGGAAAAGTTGAAAATTTACTATAAAACTTTTGTATTTTCTGTAGGACATCATAAGTTTTGAGGATTGATAGAACTGGTGTTTATTTTAACTTGTTTGCTAAACATGTTGTGCATATCAACATTAAATTTTTACTAAATTTCAGATTTTAATTTGCCATTAAACTCACAACTATAACAATGTAGAGAAGTATTTTTTTAAGAAATTTACTTATACATAAAAAACATCCTGATATAAAACGATAAGTTTAGTAATTTATTGAATTCATAATTTTACTTTTCAGTCTAAAGTTCTCAGAATCCTGGCAGACGCTCCTTGGTATGTCAGTAATCTCACACTTCATACCGATTTGAAAATTCCAACCATCAAAGAAGAGATCGAGCGCAGTGTTATTAAATACCAAAATCAAATAATCAACCACGACAACGCTCTGGTAGAGCAGTTATATGAAAGCGGTCCAAACACAAGAAGACTCCACAGAACCTGGCGTCAAGATTTAATATAACGAAGAAGAAATCATCAAAAGGAATAGCATTAGTGAATGTTTCCCTTATACACTTTGTATTACATTTATCGCATTTACTTAATACTCCTTTCCTCTGGAAGTAGATTGTAAATCAATAAAAAAAAATAATAATTTTACTTGCTGTCAAGGTCGAAAACAAAACGGAAAAAAGAAGAATTCTGGAAAACTGACATTTGAAATATACGAAAACAGAAAAGGAACAAGAATTAATTGATAAATTTATACTTAGAGGGGTAACTGCAGAGGAAGATTAGCATATGGTAATGGTAAGGTTCTAACGCCCCGCGTGAGAGCACGGTCTGCAAACTGAGAGATTAAAGTTTTCATATGTTCGTCTCTCTCTCTCTCTCTCTCTCTCTCTCTCTCTCTCTCTCTCTCTCTCTCTCTCTCTCTGCTCGGTCGTTGTGTGCCACTTCTGATGTGGGATGATGTGGCAAGCACCGCGCCTTAGACGATTTCCATTATTACTCCATATTCTGTGCAAGTACTCAATTATTTTTTGTGACTAAGTAGGTCACCCGATAGGCATAAGAGAACTCCGGAATAGAACCCGGGTTCATCCATACCCCAGTTCGTATCTCAACCACTGGATTACGCTGACAACGTAAGCATAGAGAATGCAATATTAACAGAAGCGATAATAAAGGTAAATATACTTAAATAAAAAGTTATAGTAACATACAAAGATGTTGAAAATGTAATAATAGCAGTAGGAAACGAAAACCTAAGCTTAGTAAATATAATTAAATACCCGGAATCTATTATTACTGAAAAAGAGGATATTGAAAGCAAAATAAACATCAGAATTAACAGTAACATAAAAACATGTAGAATAATCAACAGTTTATTAAAAAAAAGAGAATTTACAACGAGAATCAAAGTAGAAACATACAAAGCAGTAATAGTGTCGTCTTTAAGCTATGGAAGTAAGTCTTGAATACTGCATAAAAACTCACAAGCAAACTACATACCTGCAAAATAAAAATTTTTAGGACTATTGAAAATTTATAATAAAAAATACTAAAATAAGAAACAAATTAGTATTAAACAATTAGTATTATATAGACACTATATCGACAAAAAAGCTATTGTGGTTTGGACATGCTAAAGTGAAAGAAGATGAAATACCTAAGCAGATCTGCTGGGCTGGTCCGCTAGAAAAGAGGTGAAGAGCTAGACCTAACCAATCTTGGAATCAGCAGTTGTAAAAGTTCCAGAGTAAAGGAGCACTACTTAGAACAAAGTAAAGGCATGTGCTACTAATAGGAAGACAAAGAGGGTATATTATAACCTTAATACTAAAAAGTAAAAGACGTATATAAGAAGTAATTTTACTTTTTTTTATAGGATGCTTACAAAACGCATTAAATAGTTTTTACTTATACAGTCGGCCATTATTTGTTTTTCTTGTTTTTCAGAATCGATTTTTTTTACCAAAACATGTTTGGTAACTCAATTTTGAAAACAAGTACTATGAGATGTAACTCTATCTAACTTGGAAGTTAGAGTACATTGGGAGTTTCTATCATATTGACTGTCACTGCTCTAGTAATTGTAGTAACAGCCTGTGATATCACAACTCGCAAATCAGTGTTTGATCTGAGTAAAAGCGTTTGTCACAAAATATACAATTTTTGAGTTTCCCACTTTATTGGTACACTTATTACCACAAAGAATATGAGTCGCCATACTGGACTTTCATAGATCGATGAGATTTTTGCCTTAGTTTACGTAAAGTCTAGATTTCTTTCTATACTTAAAAATATCAAGTGCTTTTTGGCATGCTATCATTAGCACAGCAGATTTTCGTATTCCTTTTAAGTTTACCTCTTTTGTTAACTTATTAATCGACTACCGCTTAAAAGATAAGCAGCAGTCGATTTTTGATGGATTTACAGATAATATTATCAGTAAGAGTGTAACATGCATCATATCAAACATAAACAAAATGCTCAAATATCATTTACGTTATCCAGTTAATCAAGCCATAGTTGTTCAACAGCATAATTGTACAATTGGAAAACAAATATTTTCACGGAATATCTATTATGTATTTTATACAGTAATCTTTTCAAACACATTATCTTGAATCATCATCCTTTTCACTACAGCAACTTAATTGAAACTACCAAGAGGAAAACACAATACGGAAAAACGCTACCAAACTTTATAGAAACAAGTAATTGGAAATCGTCAGCAGAAAATAGCAATACACAGAAATTTAAAATATCTAGAAAAAGTGGAACCAATTTTCCACCAGGAATAAATAATTATCTCTAACTAGCATGCACAACAAATTTGATGCTTTGTCTCGACCAAAGGATAACAGCAATGCTCAAGTAAGTAGAACCGTATAATGACCAGAAATTATAAAATCACCACAAGTATAGTGTATAGTGTATCTAACTAAATAAATAATGGATAATTTATTGAAAGTCATTGAAATAAAGCAGTTGTAAGACAATGCTTTAACAAACAACATAATCAGAATTAAAACATCATACACACAAAAATAATTTATCGTGCATTCCAACTTAAAAAAGATCAAGCATATAGAGTTGCATTCAAGAACATGCACTTGGTAAAACTAACTGATATAAGGCACGACGTACGCAACATTATCGTCACTTAATAACAGATGATCCACTATATTTGTTTAAAAAGACCCTAAATCGAAACTAAATAACAAAAATATGTATTAAATAAAATACTTAATCAAAATTTCACTTTTAGTGAGCCACCTAGAAAGCAAAACATTACTACAATGAATATAAAGCCATATTTTTGCGTACAAATGTGAAAAAAAACATGCCAATAATCTTCAAATGCCTCTACCAAACACCTATCATTAAATTTAAATACCACAGCAAAAATGCTGTTCTATCTATAAAGACCTATTCAAGGTAAGGCAAGTTTTAAGCAGAAGTATAACAGAAAATTCACAGTCATAAGCACCAAATTTAAACGAATTTTCTTTTTTAATAAATCAGCCAGAACGCCACCCATTGTTTTCACTAAAAATATTGCAAATCCACTAGTAAAAGAAGATAAATGCTAACAGAGAACAACATACATATACACAATGGAAAGCAACTACAAAAATTTCTGTTCGAATTTGGCAACACGATAGCTAATTCATCAAAATAGCAAAATATGAAACATGCTCTCTGCTGTTATATATAAAGTATCTTAAAAATCGATTTTCCATTACGTATAGCATCGTAGAATAAAAATGGAATAAATGATCATACAACAGAAATAATAATTCTACAATTAACAAAAATTACATCTCGGAAACGAATACTGCTATTAAACTGTGGGTTCATATTAAATTTTATAATTTACATTATAATTCACTTAGATAAAGCGGCCTTTACAGAACCATGACTTACTCTCATATCAAACTAACAAAATTTAGACCATATCGTACAAACGAAAACTAATACATTCCTCTTGAAATTTGCAACTGTTTACCGCCGTTTTACAATATTTTAGTAATAAATTTGTAACTGAAACGCAAAACATACTACATGAGAATTGCGGTTGATTGCAACCTCCTACGTGTTATTTAAAATTAAAATTTGAATTATCTATCAATACACAGATCAATACATAAGCCTAGTAACCTTAATAAATTTTCCAGCCTATTAAATCTGCAGTAACTAAAGGCAGCGCTAGGAACATTCTTTAAAATCGATTAAAACAATAGCCCGACATCCGATCGCAGGTCAATAATTATAAAAATAAATTTTATTGTCGCCCATAAAGAAAATTTATTGAGTTTACTTCTAAATACGCAAAATTGGTTAAACAAATCAATCTGACAAATAAAATCAAAGACCTCGATGAACTAGCCAACACAACACAATTATTCAAAATGCCACACGGGAAGCTCCAACTAAGTCCAATTAATATACTGAAAATAATTACTTAAGAGAAGGAGTTTCTAAAAAGCGTTTATTGAGTAGCAAATGACAGAGAGCTGTACAACAGACTTAGGTATCATTTACAAAGTGCGCTGAACAAACTTTAAGTACTATATAACTAACTTTTTTTTTCAATAGTGAGAGCTCTAAGAAGATTAATAGATCGGCCGTTGTAGAGCTACAAATCATAAAAATAGATCGTTCAGAACTGATCCTGGCAAAGGCAACGTATTTAGTAATCATCTCGCACAAATCTTCACAACTCTACAAACAAGTACAAATAACAATCAAGAAGAAATAAAAAATTTTACTGGTGGATTATATCAGCTGTGCTTAACTATCAACCCGTTTTTGTCTACTTAAATAAGTTAAGAAGTTAAACCTCCCGCCTGCGGTCTCATAACAGGACAAATTATATGCAACCTTTTTAATAAAATTTTAATATTGCTTACTGTCGTTCGAAATATCTCTAAATTAAGGCAGTGTTACACGATTGATAAGTGAACGACGTGCGGTGAATTGCTTTACGCGATAACCACAATCGCGCGCCTCGCTGCTGACCTTAGGTCAAGCGCACCGATTAAATACTTGAATTGTCGGACTAAAGTTTTCGATTTTCAACTAATGGAGTAATATGTATCCAATTAATACTGGCAATCTTAACGCCACTTACGGGTATGTAACTAATTTAAGTTATAGCCAGCCCCAACTGCAACAAACCTGCCAACAGACACCTTATGGCGGTCAGCAGAATTTTGAGACACAATTTAACCCTACCCATCATTCGCATAACCAATCATTTCCTCCCCTACAACTTCCAACCCCAGATTTTTATTTAAGTACAGCAGCTCATTCTGATGAGCCATCGACAATGCAAACTATCGATGACATCGAAGTAGATGGAGAAACCAATGCCCACTCTTGGCAAGTGACGTAAAAAAGAAAACGGTCGAATAAACCTGCCGAACATATTCCTACGATGCAACCGCTCACTCAAAATCGATTCCAACCACTATCTGGCCATAACATAGAACCAACCACCCCTCAGAGTTCCGGAAGAAATGAAAATACAGCCAAAGCCATTAAGATTCCTCCTATATTTATATATGGGGTCACAAACTACAACGAAATTATTGAGAATATTGCTAAAGTTGCTGAGAATGAGCAATATTACAGCAAAACACTTGCTAACAATACAGTTATACTGAACCCACTCACTTCCGAAACATATAGATATATTATCAGGCACTTAAGAGAAGAAAACATTATCTATCACACCTATCAGCCCAAAGAAGAGCGGGCATACAGAGTAGTGATCCGATATCTTCATTACACCATCCCGATTGACACGATTAAAGAAGAACTCCAACAACTTAACCATAAAGTCCGAATTATAACAAACATAAGGCACAGGGTTAGCAAAGATCCGCTTCCACTTTTCTATATCGACTTGGAACCTATCCCAAACAATAAAAGTATTTCTGATGTAAAATTCCTCTGCAACTGTAGAATAACTGTTGAAGCCCCACATAAAAGACGAGATATCATACAATACACAAGGTGCCAAAATTACGGCCATTCGAAGGCTTACTGCCTGATGCAGTACAAATGTGTCAAATGCGGTGATGACCACGACACCAAAACGTGTACAAAGCCAAGAAGGTCGCCAGCCAAATGCGCTATATGTGAGGGCACCCATCCTGGAAACTATAAAGGATGTTTAACATACAAAAACTTAATAAATATGCGTTACAAAACAAATAATCAAACAACACCTAATAGAAGAGTGATATCTTCACAACCATCTAACCCTGTCCCAGGCACTCCGCTGCAACCCAACATGATGCCACATATAAACCATATGCAATCTTACAGTCAAGTCGTCAAAGGAAGTCCCAACGAACAAGTCAACCTAGGAGAACAACTAATCACCTTTCTAGCCGAATTTGAAAATATGTTTGCTCAATTAATGCATCAAAATAATACAATGATCGACTTGTTAACAACTGTCATAAACAAAATAACTCCTTAATGGCCAATATACTAAGAATTGGGACGTGGAACGCAAACGGGTTAATAAACAATAAACAAGAATTAATAGCTTTCTTACAAATGAATAAAATTGACATTATGTTAGTGAGTGAAACCCATTTTACTGTAAGAACCATGTTTCAAATACCCAATTATTCTATCTATCATACAAAGCATCCAGACGGCACTGCCCATGCAGGATCTGCGGTTATCGTTAAAAATTCCATATCACATTTTGAAGTGGAAAACTATCAAACAGTATTTATACAGGCTACAAATGTTAAAATCAACTCTTTTTGTTGGTCTTTTGTTGTCTCATCAATCTACAGTCCCCCCAGACATAACATCTCTACTCACCAATATAGTAGCTTCTTCTCTGCTCTGGGTAGTAAATTTATTGCGGGTGGCGATTGGAATGCTAAACACACCCACTGGGGTTCTAGAATTATACTAACAAAAGGTCGTCATCTCTTACAATCAATCACAGAAAATCACTTTGCTTGCCACTCCTCCGGAGTGTTCACTTACCGGCCGTCAGATTACAATAAACTTCCTGGCTTATTGGATTTCTATATTTCCCATGGTATAGCTACCAATTACGTAATGGTAGAAGCAAGTAATGACCTGTCGTCAGATCACTCGCCAGTCGTACTAAACATATGTACCTCTACTATCACAAAATCACTCAACCACAAACTAGTATCTACACAAACAAACTGTGAACTTTTTCAACAATACTTGGAAGACAACACAAATCTTAAACTACGAATAAAGACCCCCAACGAACTAGACGAAGCGACTAATCATCTTACTAATGTAATCCAAAAGGCTGCCTGGGAGTCAACCCCTATCGGAACTGATCATGAAAAACCTACTGCTTCCATACCTCTAACGGTTGAAGAACTGATCGCAGAAAAGAGGAGAGCCAGAGGAACGTGGCAGAGGACACATAGTCCTGCTGATAAAACTATCTACAATCGTTTCACGCGTAAACTTCATAAACTATTAAGAGAGATACAAAATGATAACTTCACTGAGTATTTAACGAACTTGAAACAAGAGGATCACTTAATCTGAAGAGCCACGAAGAACCTTAAGAGGCCTCAAGTACCCAAAAGACCTATCAGAAGAGCAGATGGAACATGGGCAAGATCTCCTACAGATAAAGCAACCACTTTTGCAGAGCATTTATCCGACGTCTTCACTCCCTTTGAAGCAACGGCAGCCCCTGGAGACAACGCAATCGAAGCATCTCTAGACATCCCGTGTCAAATGTCACTCCCAATAAATCCGTTTACTCCCGCTGAAGTTATATATGAAATTCAAAAACTGAACTAATTTAAGGTGCCAGGTCATAATTTAATAACTGGAAAAATTCTAAAAATGCTGCCCAAGAAAACTGTCGTACTCCTAACTACGATTTTAAACCGGATGTTAAGTCGCTCATATTACCCAATCACCTGGAAGTACGCACATATATTAATGATACCCAACCCCGACAAGGAACCAGAAAGTGCGAATTCGTATCGGCCAATAAGCATTTTGCCTATAATGAGTAAACTATTTGAAAAACTGTTTCTTAAACGACTTCGCCAAGATACAGACATATTTCAACACCTACCACAACACCAGTTTGGTTTTCGAGAGGGTTATTCAACCACACATCAAACGCACAGAATAGTAAATGAAATCTCATCTTCTCTAGAAGAAAAGAAGTATTGCGCCGCTGTGTTCCTGGACGTGTCCCAGGCTTTCGACAAAGTTTGGCACACAGGGCTGCTACATAAACTAAAAGAATCATTACCGAGCTACTATTACTTGCTCCTTAAGTCATACTTAACAGACCGCTATTATTTTGTCAATTGCGATAACGAACTATCCCCATATTACCCCATCAAATCCGGTGTCCCGCAGGGAAGCATTCTGGGCCCCCTCCTTTACCTTGTCTATACTGCTGACCTGCCAGAAACTGACAGCACTGTGACTACTACCTTCACTGACGACACGGCAATACTTTCCACCCATGAAAATGCGGATAGTGCAACTTGCAACCTCCAACAACACCTCAATATAATCAGCACATGGTTAGATAAGTGGCGCATAAAAGTTAATTAATCAAAGTCAGCCCAAATAACATTTACTATGAAAACCAATATTTGCCCGCCTGTCAGCATTAACAATGCCCCAGTACCGGTAAAAACCGACGTAAAATACTTGGGACTACATCTTGATCAACAGCTCACGTGGAACAAACACATACAAACAAAGCGCAAACAATTAAACCTCAAATACCGTGAAATGTACTGGCTCCTTGGTAGACATTCAAAGCTATCGATCCGAAATAAGCTGCTACTCTACAAAACGATGCTGAAACCAATTTGGATATTTGGTATACAACTTTGGGGATGTGCTAAACCGACAGAATAAAAACAGTGCAACAATTTCAGTCAAGATATGCTATGAATTACCACCAGAATTTAGATAGACCCAGCAATCCACTAATTCAGACTGAGGAAAACATGGCCTGAAGACCTCACCAACCTCCCGTAAATGGTGCTCCTAGGGAGTATCATCAATGGATGACTTCTCCTTTCACTGCCTCCCCTAGCAACACATTTACTGAATACTTTTGTTAAGTAGATTGTAAATTAACATTATTGTCACTAAAAAAAAATAAATTAATATAGGCTGTAATTATACTGATAGCCAAACCTGCTAAATCATCAACAGAACAGAAATCATATAAACCAAAAGGTCTACTTGCATGAATGCCATTTTTTTAAAACTACTTCTAGAAAGATTAGAAGGGAGGTTGACTTACGTTAGATAATTCCAACACATTAGTACGCCTTTTGTAAAAATCACTCTTATTAAAATCCTATGTGTGTGACAGAAACTTCAAAGTCGAATTACCAATACATACATACATGCCGTTGGCAGGCTCAGGAAACCTTTAGAATCAACTTACACTTCTTTATAATTGTTTCAGAATATAAAAAATATAATCAACAACAATAAACTTACCTTAGTAACGTTTACCAGTAAACATGATTTTTGCCCCCCAAGCAACATTAATAAATTAGAAGACTCACATAAAAACTAAAAGAAAACGTCTTGATCTTAAAGTCAAAGAAATGTTAGTTAATTGAGGTCCATTTCAACTGTTTGCAGAAAATAAAATTTTTATTATAAAGTTTTGAGAGGTCAACTCTGGAGTTATACGAGTCTGTAACGCTATGCATCATGACGAACCCTCCCTGTTATGTCAATAATTAAAGTCCCCGTTTAAACCTGGGAATTCCATATGTATCCAAAAAAATTAAAGATTAGCATCTACTTATCATCGTAATTTTCACTTAGTATATCAATTAACCCACACTAAACAACTACAACACCAGCAGTCACATGACCTTATCTCACGGCCTTTTATTTGGTAATAAAATTAATAGATGGCCATCCTTGGAGCCACTAACATACTCACACGATTTGCTTATTGCTCAATTATGTATATATCTGAGTGGATTTCAGTTATTAATGAATATTAATAAAAAATATTTCAGTAATTTCGCCTCAAATCAATACTTCAACCTCCAAAAAAGATTTCGTATGTTTTAAGTGTATGACGGTTTTTCGTCTAATATAGGCAGCTACAGAATGTTGCGCATACGACCGTTAATTTTAAAAATAACATTTTTTATGGTTTTACTGCAATAAAAATTTTATAATCACTTTTTATTCCTTTTTTGCCTCTCAAAGTTATCAAATATTCATAAAGCAAGAATTAATAATTCAGCATTCAATAATGGGAACCTTATTTATAAGTTTACTACACAAAGGCATCGTTGCATAATCTCGTATAATTTACATAACTTCGACAACGAAATTGTACCTTTTTGGCGTTTTCCAAATAATCAATTTAAATAAACTCTCATTTACATAACAATTACTATTAAATTAAAAAATACTACCATTCTGCACTAACACATTAAAACGACCAGAGAATAAAGCATTAAAAAAGTTTAATAACTAGTGTTTTTAGTCACCTGCTACTAAATTAAAGTTTGCGAGGGTTTTTTATTGTTACAGTTTCTGAAGCTAAGCATAAAACTGCGATAAAAATAATTGTTTAGTGTCCAACACAAAGCTTAATATACCCTCTAGAAACTAACTTTAATGATATAGAAGGTAATATAAGGAGAAATAATCCTTAAGAGCTTTCTAGAATTACTAATGTGTAGAAGGCTAAAATTGTATATTAAGAATTAAAACCTAAAATTCCGTTGTAATGTCAATATAAGAAAAATTCTTAATTTTTTAGTGTCCGCCTATAAAGAGTAAAACTAAGACATTTTTTATTTAAAATAAAATACAGTCAGTTATTTTTTACTATTTTCTGCTGTTATGTGGAATTTGTCACTGCTTTTTATCTTATAAATTTTATATTCATTTTTCCCCGCATCTTAATTTTTAATTCTAAATATTTAACTACTGCTTTTAAAAGGGACCCATCCAAATGTTCCTTTTTGCATGTATGTGCTTATATTTTGAAATCTGTTTGAATAACCATAATGCAAAAATGCCGACAAATTTGTAATTAATACGAAATGATCACCAAAAATCTTACAATTTATTTTGCTTCTAAATTTAATCCAACCTTATTTAGAACTGTTTTTTCGTCATATAATCAAAACAAAATTAGTAATACTAATACAACTATGTCATCAAATCTGTGCTGGCTTCTGTGTTTATTACAAATATCTACAGATTATTTGGTGCAAGCTGGTTAAATATGAATGGAATTATTAGGGATGCAAGTTCATAATTATCCAATATTTACGATAGAAGTCATGTGCAAAACGCACATCAGTGGCGTAGCTATTGCAACTACAAATTAAGCAAAACGTTTCTGATGGCTTTAACAGAATACGAGCGATTGGTTGTACTTGCATGTATTGTAAAATAAGCACGCACACTTTTATTACAGAATTGGAACTGCATATGTAACAACAAATATTTAATGCCTTCAAAGCGTTGTTACATGTTTAGGAGATCTGTATATGTTGGTGACACAATCATTATTTTCTGATAATATTATTTTACAGTGATATTTCCTTCAAATAGAATTTCAAAAAATACAGTAAACTCGACTGATAAATATAATTTAAATTAAAATTCTCTTGGATATATAACGTTTAAAAAAATTAACAATTGCAAAATAGTTTTAAAAGCAACAAATTTGCAACTTGCAATTATGAAATTTATTTAATATAACATATTACGTTGATAATTCTTTATATTTCACTTAAAAGTATTGATTTTGTATCAAAAACAAAAATAAAACTTATAATTTATATATGTATCTATCAAAAGTTTATAAACTTCATTTGGAAACGTGTTGGATAAATTAAAATTGAGGAAGTAGATAAAAAGGGCCTTAATAAGAAATATTATACATAACAAGTTTCATAAATATCTTATAGAACGACTTGCAGTTGTTAGTTTGATTGTTAGTGGTCTACTGCTCAAGCTACCTTTAATTACAGTGTAGTCGCATTTTGGACTAAGCATCTGCATTTTCTTATGTTATCTGGAAAGCTTATATTTAATTTGTTGTCATGATAGATCAGTTGATGTTTAGTAACATAAAAATTCTCAAAACGATTATCTGTGCATCATTGATTTGCACATGACACCATTTAAGAAAATTGAGGTTTGAAAAGATACTTTATACTATACAAAATGGCTTTTAAATCAAAGACACAGCACTGTAAATGTTCTAAATTCTTGCTAGGGTGTATAAAATGTAAAAATCCTAATTTAAATACAATAAAGTCAACCTTACTTCACCTACCAATAGAAGGTTGCGCAAGTAGCTATGATACCAAAACTAGGAAAAATTCTAACGATGTTGCTTCGTACAAACCCATCAGTTTGATATATATAAAAAATGTTGTTAAAATAATTAGTACCAATAATCCACAAACTTTAGCTCATACTTACACATCAATTTGGTTTTAGAAAGAGTTACGGTACAATTGAATAAATATATTGATTATTAAATCAAACAAATAGGGATTTTGAAAATGAAAGCTGCTGTTCGGCTGTATGTGGGGATACAAATCAAGTGTTTGATTAAGTTTGATATGCACTCTGATTCCATAAATTTAAGTTAGCTGTCCCGCGTCCAGTGTATTTTTTATTTAAGTCCTATCTCACATTCTTAGTTAGACATAAAAATAATATAATTACATCCAGTCTTATCTAAAGTTCCAGATTATGCACTATATTTACTGCAGACTTACCGGAAACCAGACAAACAATGATTGCAACCTATGCCGATAACACAACAATTTTACAATTTTATAAAAATTCCATTGAAGCCTTTCGAAAACTACAAATGCATCCTACACCTCTTTATATAAAATCCAACAAAACTAAATATGCACACACTATACTCGCTTTGAAGTATAGAAACTGTCTCTGCGTACTATTAAGCGGAACTTATATACCAAAAAATAAAATAATCAAATACTTAGGTCTTCATCTGGAGTATACTTGACAGAAAGTCAAAACTATTTATTGAAACAAAAATTTTAATATATAAGACAGTTTTAAAAGCTTTTTGGACTTACGGCATACCAACATGGGACTTTCCAAATACATCTAATGTAGAAATATTTCAGAGATTTCAATATAAAGTACCTGGCGCGATAGTGAACGTACCATAGTACGTACCAAACAAAGATAACTCTGTAGATCCGAATTAATTGGCAACCACATTGTTCTATGACAAAAGCGAGCCCAAAAGACTAAAAAGGTTTAAACCAGCCGATCTAATGACATGCTTCATATAAACATTAAGACACAATATAGTAATTAAATTGTATTCTATGTATATGTAAATACAGTTTCTTATAAAATGCTCGCTGGAGCATTACTCTCCACGATTTGAACTTATTTCTAGTTTTTAAGCCTTAGATAAAGTATTACATAAAATGTACTTATAGTCAGCAAAACGAACTGATTGTACAAATAGGAATCAATAAAAAAAATTACTATAGAAATAATAGTTAAAGACCACTAAGTCAAAATAACCTGCCTACATGATTATCACATATTAAAACAGGTACGTTTTAGAAAGTAAGTAAGTAGTACAACCACACATTGACTCATTCTAAAATTATTGCAAAAGCGAGTGAAGTGAGAGACAGCTCTTATACACTGGGTGAATGCGACAATCTCCGTCAGTCTGTTGCATCTGTAGGGCTTTTACTACGAAATAGATCACTATGAAATTTTCCACAATGATAGAACTCGAAGCGAGTGAGGTAACCTGATAAATTGTTTCGAAATCGGACAATTGGATTTAGAGCAATTAGAAAATCCAATTCCCATAGACTTAACATGGAAAAGGTTCGGCGACTGTCTAGCGCGCGCAGCGACCATTGTTGGCACGAAAAGTTATCTCACCACCAACTTTTTGTTGTTTTGTGAGGAAATTTGATTTCTCAACGCGGGTTACGAATTTTAAATGTAGAGACAATTACGTAACCAATCAAAATAAAATTTTCCACAATGATAGAACTCGATGCGTGTGAAGTAACCCGCTAATTAGTTTTGAGATCGGACAACTGAATCAAGTGCAATTAGTAAATCCAGTTCCCATAGACTTAGCATGGAGAAGGTAGTCCTGATTGACCACTCTGCCGTAAGCCCGCCGAGATTATTTTAATTTCACGTTACGTCCGAGAAGATTTAGACAATCTGCAACTTAAGTGCCTGATTTTTAAGGAAGGTTGCAAGGTGATTGGCAATCCGTCGACAATAAAAATTCATGTTGAAAATTGCGTCATCGCTTATGGTCACTTTGAAGCCGCTCGCATTAAAAAACTGGAGAATACTCTTGGTGACAAGGCAAAATTGATTGCAGAAAATGAAAAGCTGAAACAGCAAGTCTTCGCTCAGGGCATCGAAATCGGTCATCTTAACGTTCAATTGGACCTTTACCAATGGTAGAGCTCGTCGCCGAGAACAACGATCTCAAGCGCCGCCACTGAATTGATCCACTTCATTGACTAACTAGTGCAACAGACTACCGAATTCTCTTTTTAACTTTATAACTTTAGCATTTGTAGATCGTTTAAGCGATTCACGTTTGACAGTTTATGCAATAATACGTTCGCAAGTTCAACAACTCGCTCCTGCAACTTCTCAAACAGCGTGCGAGAACATTACTAGTATACCTTAATGTTTTTTATTTGATAGTGCAGCGTGCAAGGTTAGGTTTGAATGTTTGTAGTGATAATTGGTATTAATTATTTGATCCCACAATTAGTTCTTTTTTAAATAGTTATAGACTAATTTCTTATTTAAGTGATTACATCAGTCAGAAAATTTTTTCCCATTTTTTTATTGGCTTAAAATATATATTAACAATCTAAAAATGATATTCCATCACATACGTGAGTGATTGAAGATATATAAACGAATTTTAGCGAATAAAGTACCCTTATGTTGATGTCCAACTATTAGTTTTGATGTTGTTCAAACATTGTTCTTATTCTATTCTTTAAATAGTTAAAGCAAATTCACAAGTTGCCCTAAGAAATATATAAACAAAAGGAAA
The DNA here is from genome assembly GCA_036346155.1 of Sinelater perroti. Lineage (NCBI taxonomy): Eukaryota > Metazoa > Arthropoda > Insecta > Coleoptera > Elateridae > Sinelater > Sinelater perroti. The sequence goes on from JARFIY010000276.1 coordinate 6,572,910, forward strand.
GTTATATTTTGTAAGAAAAAAAATGTCCAACGACAACATTCCTGTGCGGCAGTATATATTATTACAATAATTTAGTTGTTATCTGTTCCCCTCCAAGGAGCTGTAAGACTAAGCACCTTTGATGACTCCGAGAGCAATGCTGGCGGAAAATTACAGTCTCCTGATAGAATCATCCATGCCAGTAAGGTCAAGGATGAGAGGGGAAACTAAGGACAGCTCACCCTCAGGAGGTACCCTATTATGCTATGGGAATTAATACACCCGGGGGCATTTCTATCTACGGACATCTGAACGGCAGGCGTCTCGATAAATATCGTAACCGCAGCCCGTGCTCCAACAACTACTGGAGGACGTATCAATAGTACGCTGCACGGGGACTTGCGACCAGGAGGCTTGCCTTAACCGGCCGGCCAGCAACAACAACACTAGAAGAAAACTATACACTATAGAAAAGGAGAACACTTCTAAAAACCTGTGGAGCACCAGGCGCGTCCTATGGTATAAATATCTTCCTCCAGGAAAGGGCGTTACGAACGTGAGGTCGCCCCCCGACTTTCGACCCATCTCGTGGGAATACTAAGGAAAATCGCAAACATAAAATAAATAGAAACATAAGAAGAGAAACGGGGGACGGTGATACTTTCGTCGAAGAAAAAGATGCAGCTGGAAAAGCAACCAAAACTATCTCGGAGCTGATGGCGTTAATTGACAAAAACATAAATACCAAAGCCGAGATAAAAAATACAATAATATACTTAAACTGAAAAATAACTTATCTGAACAAATGCATCGCAGAACACGAAGAAGAATACAGAAAAAACGAAACTAGACACACCTAAAAGAAAACGAGAACAATTGCGGTGCAAACGGAAGAAAAGGACATAATAGAGAAAATGAATGCAGGAAGGGAACACACAAACGAGCCATAAAGAAATTCCTAAAAGAACAGAAGGGTTATGAGAAACTGAAAACGATGATAAACGAAAGATGGCCTGACGAAACCTTCGAAAGGGCCTTTTATAAGACTGGTGATATAAACACCATTAGTCTAGAAGAGGATAATAAGGATGGAATAAATGACACGGAAGATTTTTTTAACAAATCCAAGAACTAAAAGCACTAATGAAAGACGTGAAAGCATAAAACCTAAATACACAAGAAATATGGTTGAATGCGTGTTTCATAACACCATGCTAAAGGCCAGCATATGACTAAAAGAACTCAAACACCTAAGACTAAAGAGTAGAAAGCAAAAAAGCAAAACTCAAAAACCGAAGGGGAAAAACATACTCGGAACTACTAAAGACTAGAAAGGACAACATTAATACAGAAAGTATGAGAGTTAATGTCAGGGAAATCAAGAAAACAAAAACGGGCGATATACTCTTAGAAATAGACGGAGACAGAAACAAAGCAAACGCCCTTAAAAATGAGATAATAAAGTAACAAAAGTGATAACACATGTGAAGATGGAAAACACAGACAGAACGCTCTACATATACATAGATGCGGCTATGACTAAAGAGGAAGTGTAAAATGCATTAAACGAAGAGGTAGGAGCAAAAAGGGCAGAGATAATGGTGATTAACATGAAATAAAACCGGACCAAAAACTAAACGATGATTGTGACAACGGGCAGAGCACACGCAACAAACCTAATAAAGAAAGAAAAAATTAAAATAAAATGGATATATTGCAAAATAAAAGAAAAGCTGTTACCAACCAGCTATAGATGCTATAGATGCCTGGAATACAGACATAAGTCGAGAGACTGTAGAGGCGCGAATTGTGGGGAGACAGAGCATAGGGCCAAGAAGAGGTCTATTGCATAGCTTGCAAAAAGGAACAACACAGAACACGAAATGTCCAAAATATAGACAAATAATCAGGGAAGAGAGTAGTCTCCGAAAACCAAGAAGAGGAAGAAATTACCCGAAAAACGGAAGGAAGAAACACTAGGAAAATAAATATAATGCAGTTTAATGTAGGAAGAAATAGAGCAGCCCATGGTGTAGTACATGCCATAGTAGAAAAATAGAGAGCAAATATAGTGTGCATGCACAAGTCAAAGAAGGCAAAAGCAAGAAATCAGAGGCTAATACACGACGTAAAGACAGATGCTGGGATGCTGGGATAATTAGGCACACGAGCGGTAACGGATACATAAAAAAATACTGTTTAAGGAATGGACGATCTGCAACTATTACATATCATCAAACACGACTATGCAAAGTTTTACTGAAGATATCGACAAAATAATGCACGACACGAGGCAGAAAAGAGGAAAAACACTGATTCTTGCAGATCTAAACGCAAAATCATTATTATGGAAATCACAGAGGAGAAATAAAAGAGGCACATATATAGTAGAACGGCTTGCATCAACCAAGATGGAAGTAATAAACTTTTGTGAAAGGGACATCTAAATCGCCTATAGATAAATTACACCACGTCGAAAGTTGCAAGAAAGATAAAAATTGGAAAGTATCGTAGGAGGAGTCTCCGAGCTTACACAGATGCATCACCTTTGAGATAGACGCAAAACCAACAGGCACGGAAAACAAGAACACAGATTACAAAAAAACAAAAAAGCTAAATAAAAATGTTTTCGAATAAACACTCTAATGAAGCGGAGATTCGACTTAAACAGCACAAATGTTACCGGGATTATCAAAGAAGCGCAACAGTTGGCTATACAGACAGGCGAAGACGTGAAAAGAGGACAGCAGCCATACTAGTGGAACGAAGAAATCGTAAACGTAAGAGGCAGATGCAACCGGACCAGAAAGGAGCTTACAAGAGAAATAAAACGAGCCACAAACTTAGAATTGGCAAAAAACACTAAAGAAAAATATAAAGCCGAGAGGAAGAGGTACAAAAAAGCGATCAAAAAATCAAAACGTGAACATTGGCGTGAACTTTGTAAAAAGGCTACCAAATTGCACGAATTGCTACCAAAACCACCTTAACTTTACAACCTGTAAAATAGCTAAAAAGCCAAGATAATGGAGCTTTTCCCTCAACAGCAAGACAACTGGAAGAGAAGATGGAGGTAGACAAATCCTTCACAATGGAGAAGTTACTGATGGCAGGCGAAAGCTGCAAGACCGGACGAAATAGCCCGCGAAACAATAAAATAAGCGATAAAAGTTATATCTGAGAAAATTCGGGAAATTATAAACCAACTACTACAGGAACAAAGCTTTCCCAACAGCTGGAAAAAGACTAACGTAGTCTTAATACCGAAAAAGCCAGTAAACAAAGCGATTTAAACGTACAGATCAAGCTGCTCACTGTACAGTCTATGTGGCGATAACTAAAGGGCATTCTTATAAAACAAAAATTTTAAAATTAATATTTAAAACGGAAAATCTTACCAAACGACATGTGTCAAAATCGATATGGTATATACCAAACAAAACATTTTGATAAATATTTTATAATACTACCATTATTTTGACTTGTTTTGACAGTTTCTAAAGTTTGGCTGTTTTATTGTAGATGAAGCGAATATTTGCATAGATAATATATAAAAATGTTTAATTTATTATTTAAACCTTTTAAGAAATCAAAAAATTACTCAGTCGTACCACAGTAGACGCAAGAGTAGAAGTTGAGGATATCCCAAGGATATCCTCGTCACAAGGTTGGCAATAACAATTAAAAAGTAGCCTAAAAATAACAAAAGAGCTTAAAAAGATAACGACAACTTTGTTCCTGCAACTCTACCAAATAGAAGATAATTTGTTTAGTCAACTCCTCTACCACCAAGAAAACCAGAAATATAAATACCTTCTGGTTCCAAAGTTAGAAATGTGATCTAATTCAAATATTAATCTGTTCAATTCAAGGCAGATATTAAATATTCAGGTAAATTAAAACTAATTGCACTATTAGAAAGAAGGGTATGCGACAATAAAAAATTAAATCGTCAACTTACTCAAATTATAACCTTAAAAACATTTAAAATTTGTGTTATCTAATAACCGCATTGTTTAAAAAATATAAATTTTGCTCGTTTTTATATGTAATTAATATAAACAGTACGTATTTCTAAATATTTCTTAACTTTCAGTATTATTTCTTGAACAAATTTGTCCCAATACAACCTTCGCCAGAAAAGTTTCAAGACTAACTTTTTCATTATTTACTGTGGTATTCAAACGTATGGAATAGGAGTTATTCAGTTACCTGATTTGTATTTTGAATATATGTAGCTTTGAAAATGTTTTGGTGTAAACTCACTAGGTGGCAGTTTTGGAAGAACCCCCAGTGAAACATTAAATATGATACAGCAAGCATGTGGTGACAAGGCTGTATAAAAAAGCCGTGTGTTTAAGTGGCACAAAAAGTACCGGGAAAGCAGAGAATCGGTATTTTAGAATCGGCCAACCATCAACATTATAGATACGCCACCAATATGGAGTGCGTGAAGCGAAATAGCCGAGTTTCTATGCGCATATTATTAGAAGAGTCAACACTAACTAAAGATACGCATCACCAAATTTCAACGATTTAGAGAAACCCAAATATCTGTAATAATCTCATACACAATGACAGAGAAACAAGACAAACAATTGTTGAACTATTAAAACATACTAGAATTGATCCGACATTTGTGTTAAACATTATTGAGGGAGACGAAAGTTTGTGCTACCAGTACAGCCCTTAAATGAAGCTCCAAAGTAATAAAATCATCTTTTAGCAATTTCCAAAGAGTGAAACGGCATTTTTCGAAAACAAAGACAATATTGATCAAAATTATGTGCTAAGCAAAATCTCGGATTAAACTTTCTCTAATTGGTTCCATAACTTTGACAAGTTGAATAATCTATTCTTTACCATTCCGGTCTTGGAACTTATCTGACAAGGGTTGTATATACCATATATATTATAAAAAATTGCTTTAATATTCAACTTGCCAGGTTTAATTAATTTGAAATTACGTATGTATCTATACAATTAAACCGAAAGTAAACAAAGGCAGCTTATATAAAATATAGCATGGCTGAGCCCTGAGCGTACGTTTGGTTGCCTATCTTCAAGATCGTTTTGCCCATCTTACTTTCGTAAGGTAACCGAACCGACTTATCCCACTTATATCATTTGTAAATAAATTGTTCCACATTCTCACTTTGCAAAAATTTGAGGAAAGTCAGGTGAAAAATTGTCAGCATAGGACGCTAAAATTCCTTTTTGCGGGCAACCCCTCGTATTAAATAAATTGATTTACATCTATTTGGTTGCTTCGTGATTAAGTAAATAATTATGTAAACAAACTATTAATGAAAAAATAGGTATTTTTCCAGGTAATAATCCCATCTAAACTATGTTTTTAAATTTTAAATGCTCAATTAGCATATCAATAACCAAACAATTAAAGATATGAACTTAACAGTCTTTTTTTATAAAAATAAAGCAATTTGTTTCGTACTGTATTGAAGTGAAAATTAAAAATGCTTTCCGATTATTTACATTTTTATACAGCTGCTGTAATAAAGTGCGCCTAAAGAACAGAATACGATATCGAAAAATACGCAAATATTCTAATTCCTCGAAAGACTAACCACGTGGAAAAGCAGGTAACAATACCGTTCGTTAGCATTTGCGCTGCCGCAGAATTTTCCGGGCTCGACGCGAACGCTATTAGTAACTAAGCAAGAGGAAAAAGTTTTATAAAATACGATACATTTCCCCATATCTACACGAATTTTAGGTTTTCCGGCGTAGTTCGCGGAGTGTCCTTTAATATTACATTCTTTTCACAGCCAGCTGGTTTATACTTTTTCTCTACTTTTTGCAGCCCTTTCCTTGTCGATTGCAGCTGTTTGCAACCTCTCGCCGCCCACCTCATTCTCAACCGAGCTTTTTGTAGCTTAATACCGAATCTGCACATTTTACTGTTAAGCAGTGAACATTAATTTATAACTACACGTTTCCCTTTACATTGTTCTCTAGTGGCTTCTTGCTTTCCATGCGGACCTCACAAGTTTAATATGTGTGAAATTATAAGTTTTAGCAAAAGAAGTCAAAGAAGTACGAAGGACAGAGTAACAGACAATATTTTGTCTTCAATTAAATTTCTTTGTGTGTCTCCTGACGCATGAAGAATTTAAAATACCCGACTTTGTGCTTAAATACTTAAACTGCTTTTATAAAAAGTATATATACATGCGAGGTTAGCTTTCTGGTGAACGTTTCGTTTTTTGTGCGATATAAAAAGCTTTACTTTTATGCTGCGTGCTTTTGTTGCACTTTTTTAGATTGTCGTTAACTTTAATACGTTTTAGTGCGTTACTTAATATATTATACTTAATCTTTTTTATCATGAACATTTTTTAACAAAAATCGCATTTTAGAAACACATGATCGATACTATGTTAAATAATACAGGAAAAGGAAAGGACAAGATCAAAATTTGTATTTATATTATCACAACACTACACATCTTTAAACGGCGGTTCAGTTCGTCTCATTCGCGTGGTAGTGTGTTCATATCGATTCTCCTCACAGCAGTAGTAATGCGGTTGTTGGCATTAGTGGCACGTATACAATATCTTTAATGTACACCAAAAGAAAGAAATTGCAAACCCTAATGTTGGGAGATCTGGAGGACCAGTCGAATAACGTAAAATCCTCTCTAGTACATTTCCCCATCTAGCGTTAAGTCAGTTGCTCATTTAGATAGTCCGCACTTCAGCATACTAATGAGATAAGCCCTACTTTGTTAGAATAAGAGGTTATTAAAATCCTATGTCAGTTTTGAAAACAGCCGTACCTGCAATATAACTAAGTTGTACCAATCCCAACCTTTTTCACTTTTATTTTGGAAACTGCACAAGACATATTAAGTTTTGGTGAATCCTTTTCATGTTTCACAACGGTTCACCTTCTCAGTTACCTGAAATGTCGCCTTCTCACTAAATACCAGGCAGTTAGCAAATTCGTCGCCCTCTTACATTACCATACAAAAATCGATACGGTTTGAGTCGAAATTGCTGTCGTAAAATCTCCTATGCAATTTGGTGCGAAACATCAAGACTTGCTCTGTTAGTGGACTACTGCGGACTCCGCACGAAACTTCCCCTAACTGCCTCTATTTGTTGTCTTGTTGTGGCGATACTATGGCAGATTATTTTGGTGATCTGACGGTTTTTTTGTACTAACCAATAAACTTCTCGCGTAATCGAGAACACAAAACGCTTTTTGCTGCACTGCCGTTGTTTTGAAAACTGGATTCGTATAGCTACCATGAACGGTTCAAGTTAACGTTTTAAGCCCACATTTTAAACTTGGACATTTCTCCTTCTTTTCATGTATCATGTAAGATTATGCCTATAATAACTTGTATATCTTTTTAAAACTCGATTATATGCCCACGCATGTGTAACATATTGTATCGACGATTCCCAGAGTTTTTCCCGTTCTACTATGTGGCATTTGACTGACTATAAGATCATAGCTGGGAAAGTGCTGTGTAGGTTTGTGTGCTGAATTTCGCGTTTTACTTCGGCAGGTGAGAATAGTTTAATGAGTAAAGACAGTTAACAGGTTAAATTTATAAAATTAGTAACCTCTTCGTCATTTGCGTCTAAATTTGATTGTGGTGATGTAAAGACGTTTCCAAAATATTCAGAAAATGCATTCACTTTATCAACATCAGGTCTGGTCGCCATTACTTTTTTTAATTATACTTTTCTGCAGCTTGTATATTGAATAGTCATATTTTCACAATTTAGTAAGACAGTATTTAGAGCTTCTACTGCGGGTTTTCTATTTATGAGTTAGTTTGGTAAGTATTGTTTTTTTCTGTCTGTTCCTTACTCTTTACCAGGTGTTACATGTCCTTTCCTTCTCGCTTTATTCTATACAGTAGAGAAGTTTAAATGCTATATTATGACTGTATATATTAGGTGTTACCTACCTGGTTGCAATTGTATGCTACTTCAAGTTCTGGGATTCTTATGTTCTAAGGGTTAAGTTGGCACTTGTCTAGTAATTGTTGAAATGGCTCCTAATTAATGTGTTTAGAGCAAAGTCTTAAAGGATCTTTAGATATATTGCAACTTAGTATTAAGATAAAGAATGTAGTTAATTCTACATTTGATTCAATATCGATGGAATGATTAGATAGACATTCTTTTGATTATTGCTAAGTCTATGAGGTTTTAAATTTTTCTAGGATGGATAGGCCAGTATGTCAATTCTAAAAGTAAAAAATATTGGAAAAATACACGGTGTGCCAAATAGACCTAGCAGTTTTTAAATGTTGCAGATATGGGACTATTCTTATGCTTGTGCAATTTTTTAAAAATAAACCCATAACTACAGTTCAATAAGTACTATATCAATATTTTAATTTTCTATATAAAATAATAACGACATTACTTCTTAATTAAAGTCTTGGAACAAACTAAATTAACAACTGCTGACTTGAAAAATAAACATTAAAGTCAATTTTACCTATGTAGCTTTATTGGCATCTATAATTGCCACTATTGTTTGAAAGATTTATTTATATTTATTCAAGAATGAATATGACGGATCATTAACAACTTAGCGGGATCGACATAACACCAGTTAAATGTTGAATATTAATATCTATGATTTCAACTGATTAGGGCTATATGGAAGCTACCTCCAAAGGATTTTGCGAAACTTCAATTTTTATTGTTTATACGGATGTTTGAATATTTTAATCATTTTTAATTGAAAAAATAATTACTCGGGCACTTTTAAACGAAACGTTATGAAAATTTTATGAGAGATACTTGAAAATTTATATTTTCAAATGAAATAAACAAAACTCGTAAATTCATTTAATTACCACTTTATAACAATTTAATAAATAATTAAATTTTTAATACTGTTCTTAAGCTTTGATTCTTCTGATTTTGGACGCAAAATGTTCTTTGGACCTTCAGCTTTAAGAATCCGCAAGAAAATGGCACTTGACGTGTTTTGCCTCAATAGTTATTGTAGTCAAAGATACAAGTTACATAGGCTAAACCTTTGGTTAAGTTTTTAATTACTATAAGTTTTATTAAATTACTGCAATATGTGATACAATCAATTTCTTTTTAAATAGAATATTGTTAAAGTAGGATATTTAAAAAACACCTAAGTGTGGTTTAGTTTGGCGAGATAATTGCCGCAATACAAAAAGGCTAATTATTTATACATTTTGCTTAATTAAATGTTACAAATCTATTAAATCTTACAAAAACAAGCAAAATTACTAAGGAAAAAATGCGAATTTAACAAATAAATAGGTTATTTACAATTATCAAAAATTTGACAGATAATGTTAGAAACAATGAGACCATAAAATAATTTATATTATATCTGTAAATAAATTTTGAAAATAGAAAATGTTAATAATAGAATCGCAGTACAAAATGTACTATTAAATGTAAAAAATAAGTGACAATATTACTATATTTAAAATATATATATGTGCATCCTTATAATAATTGTTTTGTTTGTAAGTAGATATATACTTTAATTTTTTTTTTATAATCTCCACTCTTGGAATGTTATATTATAATGTTATTGTAAAATATCGAAGAACAATAATATACGTAAAAACAAGAAGTCTCAAATTGTGCGTGAATTAAAATTGAACAAAAAAGCTTGATCGACATGTAATTTAAAATTTAGTGTATTTATATTGACTACATTGACTATCACAATATCTCTCCAGTTTCACATTTTGTCATTTCATTCTTCTTTTGATAATCATCGCTTTCCTACAACTCGTTGAAAAATTTTTCTTCCCATATTTTCTCTAGTGGTGGTGTCAATGTTTTAACAGTACTTGCTGTATCTATATTTAAAATATGGGGTAAATTTGTCGATACCCAGAGCTCTATGGCTTTTTGTTTTACTAATAGCTTTTACTATCTTTCTCAATGGATGTACCAAACCTTGTTCCAAGTTCTACATTCAATCGTCTATTCTACAAAAATAAAAGGCTTCTAGAAATAACTGATTTTAAATACACGTTAATAATTAAGTAAATATGAATGAATTAAACAGAAAGAAGTCAGTATTATTTGCTTAAATGAAGTTTATAATTGAAACATTACTAGTGACGTCATGTGATAAGAGCATGTACAGCTGTTTGTTCGTATTTTTGTTAGTATTGCTTTTTTCCACTTATAGGGCGTATAACTCTTTATCCAATTACGTCACTTTAAGCAGGACATGAGTTTTAGTTCCTTTTTTAAAATAATTCTTATTTTTAAAAAAACCTATTTAAAGTAAACATTTTATTTTGAGTAGAATAGTCCCTTCTGCCTTCAGAAACTGGCGTTTGTATTATTTGTGACCATGGCAATTAAAATAACCCTTGCCGTAAACTTAGTCATAATTTAAACTTGTTACAGTTGCTCTGCGATTGTTGAGAGCGCACAAATTAAAATTGTGTTTGTAAGGTGCATTTCGAAAATGAGCTGGAAAAAGTTTGAGCGACGTTGTGATATGAAATTTTGTATAATGGTTAGCACATCCCCTACTGTGACTAATAAAAGGTATAAAGAGTTTATACAGGATATTCTTTGCCAAAAGTACAAGACCTTTTTAGAAAGCCGAGAAAAACTGGAAAACAAAATGTGCGCAAAAAAACCTTTAACCTTAAAAAAACGACAATATAAAATAAGTGAAGAATTTTGTTGTTAAGAATAAATAAGTCAGTTACATTAATTTACTGCTGTTTAGATTTTATCACAAGATTTGAGCATGAAAAAGATATAAGCTAATGTGATTCCAAGAATATCAAAAATTTTTGGTTTTTGTGATTGCACAACCTGTCTATTCGGCAATTTTAATTTTTTTCATTATCCCAACTAAAAAAACTATTTTAGTACTTTGACTAATATCAAGAAAATCGCAAAAAACAAGTTAAAGCCTTTCAAGACTGTTATAAGTAATATAAAAAACATCTCGGGCGGTTTTCAGCTGCCTAATGAAACTACTTTGAAAGTAATAACCTTAATGTAAAATAAAAGAAAATTAGTCTTCTTGGTTTTCTACCACACCTCGTATTTTCGCCAGGGCTACTCTTTATCCTTATGTGGCACCTTTATTATTATCTACAGAACAATTCTGTAATGCAAATCTGTTGAAGGACTACATCTGTAATATAACTGTACTCACATCATTTTACTATAAACCGATTTAGAGCGACCCAAAAAATGTATCCACTGCCTAAATATGTAGATATAGTAATGGAGGTCACGAAATTATATGTACGCAAATCTCTCTTGTTAAATCATTAATTTTTGTATATCTGACATAAACATAGTGCTTTGTAAAATCAAGAGGACTAAATATTTTTTGGAGCTGTCCAAAATTAAGATGTCCTTGTAGATCGTGAGAGAGAACTATAAGGATTTTACTCATATTTTTAGGAAAAAAATTATATTATAGGTACAATACTCTTTCCAGGCTTACACAGACTGAACTTATTTCCTATTTGCTATTTGCATCTACCTATTTACTGTTGCATCAATTAATTATCAGTGATAGTTTGCCTAGCACCTCATATAATGTTTTGATCTACTACATATCTTTACACTACTACTTTACACTAGCAGAATTACTTTTGCCAACTAATATGCCAAGAACCGTATGTTAAGTTGTGATAAACGCTAAAACTTACTCTTCTTAAAAGGTACAAAGCAAATCAAATATTTTTCATACTAAACATCAATAAATAGCTTGTACCAACTCTTTTTAATATCCATTTTAGTCAATACCTGTTTCTTCTCTAACCATCTAACTTCTAAAGCTTTTGGAGATTCATTTTCTTCTTTGATAGCAACGACATTTGCAGCCACGTTATATATGATACAGTTTTTTTATGAGAATTTATTGAGCTACCTAAATAATTGTTTAAATAGATAAATTAAAAATATGAACTTGTCCTAGTTTTAATTTGTTAATGGATTGAGTGATCTCCTTTTCTGTTACCGATTGTATACTATTTTTTTCGTTATTGTTTTTATGTATCCATGATATTTTCCACTTCTGTTAATATGTTTCCTAGTTTATCCTTTATGTTTAATAACCTCAGTGGTTTCTTTTGTTTGATCTATTTTAGTGTATTATAGAATAATTTATGGTTTTCCCCGTATTCTTCATTTTATTGCCAAAATCTGCTCACGTTTGCTTCTTTGCTTCCTTAATTATGTTATTACAACAGAAATGCTAAAGCACATGGGATACAAAGCAAAATAATACTCAAATATCTACTAATAGGTGTATAAATAAGTTCTCAGCTTTTTTCTACAAAATTAAAGTTTTATTTAAAAACAAACAAAAAACTTAAGTATCAAAGTCTGCTTCTTGGTATTCGACGTAATATCGATGCATTTTCGGACTTCTTCTTCTGTTTTGAAGTGTATATCAGCCAAGTGATACTGTAACGACGGGAATAAATGATAATCGAAAGGGGCCATGTCTGGGCTATATGCTGCATGTGGGAGAAGTTCCCAGCCTAACTCGTCTGCAACTCATCCATGTCAAATGTTTGAGGGCGTCTAGCGCGTGGTTGACCTTCAAGACTAAACTCTCCTCCGCGAAATCTTTGGTACCACTTTTTGCACGTTGCATGGCTTACAGCATTCTCACCATATGCAGCACAAAACATTTCGGTGGCTTCAGCAGCGTTTTCTTAAGATGAAACGCAAAGTGGATAGAAAATCGAATATGCTCTTTTGTGATTGCCATTGTGAACACAGCTGATTATTGAAGTTATGTGCATCAAGCGCCAAACCGCATGATGTTTCGAAAGACCAAATGTCATTGCTTTAAAACCGCAAGAGGGCGGACTGATACGTTACATGTAAACGGTGATTTACGTCCTGTGAAATCTAAAGCTGAGAACTTATTTATACACGCTAAAAATAATATCATAAAATCAACAGAAATACCACAAGACTAGAATATCGACATAATACTACCATTATACAAAAAAGAGAATATAAAATAAGGTCCAAACTACAAAAAAATTACCTTAACAAGTGTACCAGGCAAAATAATTACAAGAATAATCAAAAATAGACTGAGAGAATAAATATAAGACACAATAGGAGAAGCGCAACATGGGTTTAGAAGAGGTAGAAGTACTCAAGACTTAATATTCGTATTAAGATCAGTAAGAGAAAAATTATTAGGGAAAGTAAAAGTAAAATATTGCATTCATAGACCTAAAAATAATTTTTGACAAAATAAGGAAAAATGATGTCTGGGAATTCCTAAGAAAAGAGAAATATGGGAAGAGATGATAACAATAATTAAAACACTCTATAAAAGCAACAGAAATAAAGTATGAACACATAACGACGAATCGAAAAATTCACATTAAAGATAGGACTGAGAGAGGGGTGCATATTTAGCCCATTGCTATTTTCAATAGTAGTGAACAAACCCATAAGGAAATGTAAGAAAAGATATACAAGTATGAAAATAGAAACCTAAAAGGTGAAATTAATTCAATTCCAAAAATTTGAGGATGATATGGTGTTAGCGGCCGAGTCAAAAGAAAAATCATAACAAAATTTAAATGAATACTTATATCTTTAGATGTACGTTTTTAGAAAAAGAGGTAGAAGAGAAAGTCAAAACACAGGTGTACCCTAACTTACGAAAGTGAATCCTGGATTTTAAAAGTAAGAAAAAATGTCGATTCTAGGCCGCAAAGTTGAGGAAGATAGAATGGCCAAACAAGTATATAAAGCGAGGACACAGGAAGAAACAATGTATATTGTCCACAAATACGACGGGAAGAATAAGTCAGACCAGTAGCGGAAAAATCAAGAACACATAAGGATGAAATGTAATATGTAAAATATAAATAAATAAATATAATTATGGATTTAAAATTTTTTAAATTCAAATAAGTTAAAAATATAAAAATTATTTCGTATTTTTTTTAATATTGGCATTAGATTTGCTAAAATCATAGCGTAAACGTGCTTGACATTTATTCAACTAATTTGATATTTACGAAAAGTCACAGCAACTTTTCATTTACTTAATCAGAGGTCGAAGTTCTGAAGCGTTCATTTTAACTTAAGATGTTGCTGCCTAGACGCATAGAATTATTTACCGTCTGATTGAAAGATTTTTTTAGTATCTAAGCTTCCTGTAGTGTTACTATAAAAGTTGTTCTAAATTGCTTACATATTTACAGTTTTATTATAATTTTTACATACCTTAGACATCGTGCCACATCAGACAATCAGAGTCGAACTTTTATTTGAAAACGATTTTTTCAATTGCAACTTTAAATATTACTGTCTTCTTTAATTATTTATCCTATTACTATACTTAATTAGTGTTTCGTAGGATATTTTTTACTATTGAGAAGGAAAGGAAAATCCTGGATATATATATATATATATATATATATATATATATATATATATATATATATATATATATATATATATATATATATATATATATATATATATATATATACATATAAGATCTTTAACACAATACTCGGACCAAAAAGTCTCGGGACTAACCCACATAGGGCGCTACAAATACCAAATGACTTTTGCTTTAGGTAGTACCAACCTTCAAAAGAAAAATGCGTCAAAAATTTCATGACATTTCGTTCAGTAGTTTTCGAGATATTAAGTTGAAGTGACGCTGCTTCTGTGATTTTGTAAACAATGAATCAAAACGAGTTTTATGTATTAATAAAACACTGCTATTTAATGGGAAAAATACCTTTCGAGCTCAGCAATGGCTTGGAAAATGTTACTCAGAAAATTCCCCGTCAAAAACAACCATTTTTCGATGGTATTCGGATTTTAAACGCGGTCGTACGGCCACCGAAGATGCGGTACGATCGGGGCACCCAAAAGAGATAACTACACCAGAAGACATCCAAAAAATCCTAAAAATTGTTATAGAGATTGTAAAGTGAAGTTGCACAAGATAGCTGACATCATAAAAATATCAAAAGGCAGCGTGCTTAACATCTTGCACGAAAATTTGGACATGAAAAAACTTTGTTCAAAGTGAGTGCCGCGTTTGCTCACTATGGAACAAAAGCAACAACGTGCTCATGAATCCGAGTGCTGTTTGGAGCTTTTTAAGCGTGATATAAAATTTTTTTGCATTGGTATATGACAGTGGATGAAACGTGGATCCAACACTATCTCCAGAGTTGAAAAGAGCGTCTGCTGATTGGAGAGCTGAGAGAGAAAGCCGTCCAAAGCGTCCGAAAACTTAACAGTCGGCCGGCAAGGTTAAGGCAAAGAATATTGTTCATTGACTATCTTAAGAAGGGGCAAACGATCAATAGTGACTATTACATTGCATTGTTGGACCTATTGAGTGACGAAATAAAGCGTAAACGACCTCACATGGAGAAAAAAACGCTATTTTACCAAGACAATGCACCAATTCACAAGTCGATGAAAACCATGGTAAAATTGAGCGACTTACGATTCGAATTGCTGTTCCACTCATCATATTCTCCAGATGTTAAGGCAAAAGATAAATCGTTTTATAAAAGGCATAGCAATGTTACAAAAGCGTTGGAATGATTGTATCGCTCTAGAAGGAGAGTATATAGATGAATAAAGTCGAATTTTGCAAAAAAATTGCTTTTATTGGTTAGTCCCGGAATGTTTTGACCCGAGTGTTACATTAAAACTATACCTGAACTTCCTAAAATAAACACAAAAAGAATAAAAACTTAAAATTTGCAGTTCCCCTATATTAATCTCAAAAAATTTCGGTGAGATGAGCTTTATCGATATATTCTTAATGTGTGTCCAATATCACAACAAGATCTTTGAGATAAACTGCAAAAAATAGAGAAAATATGACAAAAACTTTGCTTCGACTATTTTTGAATTTTTGACTGCTTTGAAGAATCTACTGTTTATGCATTAAAGTGATTTTTAAGTTTTCTCTTTCCTAAATACTATATAAATATAGAAATAATTTTTTTTAGTTAATGTCTAAGATGCAAAACATTAATATTAAGAAGATTAAAATACCTGAAAACTTATTAGCGATAGCATATATAATTCTACTTTTTATAAATTCAGCTTACTTAAGTTTATTTTTGTCATATACAAATTAATTCTGACTACCAAAAAAATTATCACTTGAACAGCGAAAGTTAATCTTATTTGTTTAAAACTTTAACTTTAAATTTTCTTACGAGGCCTTATTCTAGGGCTAGTCTAGTTGTCCACAATTTGTACTATTAAAAGGTATTCCATAAAGCCCGTCAAATTTTAAAATTCAATAAATCAATCAAATTTTCATTAAAGTGATTTATATTTAATTATATAATAATTATATAATAATTTATATTTAATACTTGTAGTCATTAAAATTTTTTATTTGGATATGAAACGTAATGTCAGGCATACGTCCTCAAAATTACTGATTACTCTCTCGCAGATACCTGGCCCGATGCCTCCAATCACGCGTAGTATTTCCGCTTTCAGTTCCAGAATTGTGCATGGTTTGTTAATATACATCTGTAATTTCACAAACCCCCACAAGAATAAATCAGTGGGTGTAAGATCGCAGGACCTTGCCGACTATTTTGCGTGGAGTAAAGCGCAAAGGCTGACAAGTCGCTCCATCCTGATAAAACCAGAGCTCGCACTGTTTGCATGGCACTTTCACCGTTTTGGTAAAATGTTTTAACAATAAAAACATGTTAATACCCATAATATTTATTATATCCAAACTGTATAAGAGATATGGATTTCAATTTATTGCGAATTACAGTGATATGAGTTTCAAATGCTCTTGCTTCCACCTCATATAGTATTTTTAATCTCTTATTAAGTTACCTATATAAAATATCCAAGGTTAAATTTAAAAGCAGTCACTTTTTTCTTTAACATCAGCAGTAATCTAATACTTCGTTTTCCCTTTTAATTTGAAAGTACTGGTCGAATTACATTAATAACTTTCAGCTTAATTTTAACTCAAATTGATATAACTGACATGCTTACAAAAATGAGATCATTAAGAAATAACTGGACATAAGCCCAAGCGTGTAATTGATTAAAAAATTTAAACGAGTGACTACTGATGAACTTAAAAGTAATCCACAAATTAAACATTAATTTAACTATAGAATTATACACAATAAAACTTTTTCTCGAAAAATTTGTAGAAACGAGGGTTTCAAAAAAATTAAAGTATTTTAAATTCTGTGAGTTGTTTAATATAATTAACACACATCTGGTACTGTTATTTATAACAATTTAATACGTGATTCATGACACATTACTGCTGCATGGTTCTCAAAATAAAAAAAAATGGTAAATGTTTTATCTGGACTATAGCGGTACGAATTTTAAAATAGCCACAACGCAATATGAATATTCAAAAAAATAAAAGGAAACGTTACTAATCAAGAGACTTAAGAATACTAATAAATGTATGTTTTGTCAACCGAAAGTTGGATCTATTATTATGTCAATCTTATCTTTTATAGACAGTTTAAACTCGAAAAATAAACAAATTTGAGGTTATTCTCCAAAATAGTCTTCATCCCTAGGATTACGCTCCCCTCCAAGTGCATTGGAGCACCTTCTTAAACACATCATATTCCTGTAATCAGCGACCTAAAGCCCTCATTCAGACAGTTTAAACTCGAAAAATAAACAAATTTGAGATTATTCTCCAAAATAGTCTTCATCCCTAGGATTACGCTCCCCTCCAAGTGCATTGGAGCACCTTTTAAACACATATATTCCTTATCAGCGACTCAAAAAGCCCTAACATTAGACAGTTTAAATGGCCTGCGGAAAATGCATCAAATAAATGCATATTTGCATGCAACTTATTATAACCAAAATCTGTGACACCGACTTTCCTTATCCTATGATTATGATACCGGGTCCATCGTCTCGCCAAATGCACGTGCACTCGTCCGGAACTTTATATTCGTGATCAGCGACTCCAACTAAAGCTGATTAAACTAACGAGTAGCTTATTTTGGTCAATACTGACGTAAATAAAATATTCGCTTATGGTCACTGCAAGGTAACCATGCGAGCTCGGCCGCAGCCATCCATTATCGCCTGCGTGCTTCTGCAGCCTACATCATTCATTATCAACATGATAAAAATCATTTGCTCATCATTTTTATCTTCAAGGCTTTTACAAATTCGCGAACGCTTCTTAGAACCGATCTTGATGACGTTGCGACCAAAACATTTCGAGCTTTTACCAAGCGTTTTTTTACACTGCTTTCCTGACCTCGACTAACTTCAAACCAAATTCTCAACTTTCTCATAACTTTGGTTCTCAAGATATCCTGTCATACGATATTGACATACGTTCACATCATAACACATTTCACAGAACCAAGGCTCAAACCAACTTTTGGTGTCGTGAGGCTATATTTCGTCCAGAAATTAAAACTGGGTAGGTCAAATTTCGCCGATTACATTACTTTCCTTATTATAGGATATTATATTAAGTAATTTGTACATTTTTCTAAGGCTTTTACAAATAGAATGCTTCTTAGAACGTCTTGATGCGTCTACCTACAAAACATTT
The DNA here is from genome assembly GCA_036346155.1 of Sinelater perroti. Lineage (NCBI taxonomy): Eukaryota > Metazoa > Arthropoda > Insecta > Coleoptera > Elateridae > Sinelater > Sinelater perroti. The sequence continues at coordinate 6,591,474 of JARFIY010000276.1, forward strand.
CGAGCTTTCAGCGTTTTTTTTTTTGCTAATTTGACTCGACTAATTCACCCCATTCTTAACTTTCTCATAACTTTGGTTTAAAAATTGTCATACGATATTGCATACGATTTCAAATTCATAATAAATTGTGCTAAGGTACAGGGTATTAAAAGTTGAAAATTTTACTACTCGCTGACTTACTCACTCACTCATTAAAATTATGAAGTTCTTCTTGTAGAGTAGAGACTTGAAATTTGTATACCCAGCCGTATTTATTATTCAACTCAAATTTCTACATAATTTCTACACTCCTTTATCCTAGCAATGATTTTCTAGTATGTAGCTTGCCCATTTTTGTTTATTTGCTTGCCTGATGTATTTATACAGTGACATAAAAAAATAATGAAAATACAATAACCATGTTACAGACCAGAAAATCATTAACAGAAAAAAGAAATTTGAGTGGAATAACAAATATGACAGGTTAAATACGGAAAATCGGAAGCTGGATGAGACATGGCTCGAAGCTTGGTGTATGCATGAAATTTTGGTAGATAAAAGTTAAAGAAAATTATACTGCTAAACAAGCAAAGTGTAATGTAATCTGATTTAATACTTGGGCTCTTGAGCTTAGAATTTTTGTAATCATAATTCCTTGTTACGCAGCATTTGTACACCATACAAAAGTCATAACGTATTTAAATAATCATACCAGTAGCTTCTAAATTAATTACTTAAAAATGTAACAGTTGTACACAACCAACAATATTTCAGTGTAGATCAAGAACAGTCTGTTACTTAGTATTATAAACTAAGTTTTTAACAGGACAGAATATTGTAATACATTTCTGAACAATCCTTATAATCATATCGATTTCCGCAGCCGCAGTTGCATCCCGTCAAACTCGCACACGTGTTATTATTCAAGCAAAGCAAAACTTTCGGATGTTTCCAGTCCGGCGTTTACAGATGTTTCGTGGCCCTTTTGGTAGATCTCAAATAAGCATAAATATCATCGCGTAGCAGGATGGCCACGTGGAAATCGAAATTACTTAAGTGCCTGAGGTTGTGCGCGTCCGCATAAATAAAGTTACAAATAAATACCGTGTAATTTTATTATCTATTGTATATGTTGCATACATAAATAGCGTTAGGTGATTTTGATGGCCTGTAAGTACAATAAATAAATATATTAAGTAAATTTTAAATTTTATTCACCACTTTAGAGAGCAAAAATGTTGCAATATTAAAACAACTGATATTTTGACTAGACTATCTGAAAAATTTAGTTCGTTATGAGGAAATGGAAAATTGTAAATGTAATACAAGAACGTAACACTTGCATCATCAACATTAAGACAAATATTGATCGAATTATCGAGTACAATGAATAGCAATGAATAACGGTAAACATCGAGTGCTCTCCGGCCATCATACAAGCACCTTTGGTGGTCGTAAAGTACATTCTCCTTCTTCTAACGGGTCAGACTAGCCACTGGGTACAACATGCTCATAGTACTACACGAAATGTGTAATTAGAAACAGGCTAATAGCCTATATAAGAGTAGAAGAAGAAGAAGAATGAATAGCTGTCAAATAACAAGATATGTTCTCAATAACTATATAATAATAACAAATGGTAACGCCTGCCTTACATCATCGCTGCAATTTGAGTCAAACTAGAGCAAATGCGTGTGATGCCTGTGGACTACTAATCTTACAGTTTCAACATAGTCCCTCGCAACTATTAAATTTTCGAATCACTTATGAATGTATTAGGAGAAAAGCTATTTAAAAACAACAATCAAGTAAAAGAATTCATGCGCAAACGATTTATAAAAATGGAATAAAAATTTTTCAGTTCGCTAGATCCACAGGAAAAACGAAGTAGAGAGTAAAAAATAACCTTTTTTATCGAATTGCTGTATCTTACTTTATTAAAGCATTAAATTCATTTCAACTTGCTCACGTATAAATATAATTAGACATATCACCCTGCTTCTACATCAAAACTAATGTAATCACATGTTAATATTGCCTAAGTGTTAACGATGTTTGCTAGAACTATAGGGAATTTTATGTATATTATAAGCTTTGAAGCTTCAATTATTACTGTGCAACAGTTTATGACAAACATCTCTATAGGCTAGGCAAGTCTATATAATTTAAATGATGTATTTGGCTGTCCCTAGTGCTACAACGGATTTTTAGTTTAACATTGCCTACACAGCATCCGCCTTATTAGATGCACTATCGGATATGAACAAATTAGGTTGCTCAAGTAAGCATGCAGTTGTTAACCCGCTGCGTAGCATAATGGCGAACTCCATAAATATGCCCCTAAACAGGGAGGCAGAATGAGCTCCGATGCAGCTGTAAAGAATTTACGGGCATTTTTAGTGGCGTGGGCGGTTGCTTATATCCGCGTTGCGCTCACAAACGCCAGGTGATAGTTAGCTCTATAATCCTTTAGATTCAGTCCGCCCCAATGAGGAAGACAATGTTTCATTTTCCGGAGGGCGTCTCCACATCCGCCGATTCGCAGTGCACACAGTCCGCTCACATAACGCGGCGAAGCTAGGGTCAGCAAATATTTACTTTTGCGTAGAGATGTTTGAGGACGAATTATTGATTTATTTGAATAGCTAAACGGACTGCCATTGGAAAAGGTAATTCGGTGTATTGCAATGGATCGCTGGCAATCCCTTTGTTGACCCGATTTTCTCGAGCCCGTTTCCTAGCGGTGAAAAAGAAAGCGTTCTTAACAAAGTTGTTTGGATTGTAGGAACGAGGAATGTGAGACTAGCATTCTTTCATTTTGTGATACTTTTTCATCTGGAGTTGGATAAAATTGATCAAAGGATTAATTAAAATGCTAATTTTATCCATTTTATATTATTCATGTAGTTCGTTAACAAAAAAATACATACAAAGGATCTTTTGATATTGATAACTTACATTTTTAATCAAACGGCATTACTATTACCCCTAGCAGTAAATTCTAAAATAAAAGCAATAAATAAATATGAGACATTGTAGGGTACATGAAATAAGTAATTATTATGTGAAAACGTAGTATAAGAATTAATATATCTACCTGTAAAAATATGTATTAGTGAAACAGAAATAAATATCGTAATTAAATAACAAAATATAATGCATATAGCACAAAGCATTACATATTAATTTTGTAGTTACACATAAGAAATATTAGTTCTATTTAAGTAACAGTAAAGTAAAAAGATAATTTAAGAAATACGAGGTCTGACAGCGGCCCCCCGGAGAGCTTGTCTAACTCTGACATGCTTGAGCCCCTTCATAGTAGTTTTAAAAATAAATAAAAATTAAAGTCTGTTTACATAATTAACGTACGTTGATGACAACGCATTTACGTATACAGTTAGAGTTGAACTTTGACCTTTGACCTGTGACAGCACTCATAATTTTTATATATAAGTGCTTTATTACCCCATCTCAAACGAAAATTTTCCATCGCTTGCGGTTCCGGAAATATATTATAGTCACCGAAATTGTCCTTCACTAGTCACGGAAAGGCACGAACGATTTGACTGACCTTGTGCAGCAGCAGCAAATATAATTTATATATATAATTAAGCGAAATCTTCTACTTATAATAAACTTTTAACTTTATATAAATTATATATATTATATAATATATATATATATAGTCAAAAGCTCATACTTTATACAATCCATTGTATATATATATCCATTGTTATATATATATATATATATATATATATATATATATATATATATATATATATATATATATATATATAATTAAACCTTATTCTACCGTTAAGGTGTTAATGTATTACGTTCAGGTATTTTACATTATTACGCTACATCTAATACAAGTCGTTCTACTATATTACAAGTCATTATATATTAAGCTTTTCTGTGTCTCCTCTTGATCCACTCTTTTTTATTCCTTGCCCCACTTTTCCCTTCGTTCCATCTCAGTCCCTCTTCTTTTAAGTTTTCCTCTATTCCTTTGTTCCACGTTTTTCTTGGTTTTCCTGTTCCTTTTTTTGTTGTGTTTATGCTTCTCATATTCTTTTAGTTATTTGTAGCTGCTGTCGTTTTATATCTTTCATAATCGGTTCAACTTTTAATTCTTCTCTTATTCTTTCATTTCTCATTCGATCTCTTTTCGTAACGCCCTGTATAGCTCTTAGGAATTTAGTCTCGATGGCCTGTATTTTACTTTGCTTTTGTTTTGTCAACACCCAGCTTTCGCTACCGTATCTCAATATAGGTTTGAACATGGATTTAAACACCGTCATCTTCGTCTTTATCGATATTTCTTTCTTCCGAGTGAACAAATGGTTTAATTCATGGTAAAGTTTGGCTGCACTTTCCAATCTATCATTTAGTTCCGCATCTATTTTTCCATTATTTTGTACTTTCACTCCTAGATATTTAAATGATTGTACTTGTTCTATCTCTGTCTCGTTTAGTTTTATTACTATGTTTGTGCCCTGTTTACTATCACCATCATCTTAGTTTTCTGGGTATTTATTTTTAAGTTTTTATTACGTAGAGCATTATTCCATAGCTGTAGGTTGTACTGTAAACCTTTCTCATTCTTTGCATATATAATTAAATCGTCCGCAAATACACTTTCAGCTATTTCTACTACTTCCATGTTCCTGTATCCTACTTTTAATTTCTTTACTTTTACTTTGTCTTTTAACTCCTTTAAAACATCATCCATTACTAGATTGAACAGTGAGGGACTGAGAACTCCTCCTTGTCTAAGACGGAGATGACCAGAGATTATTGCCGGATCGGAAAAAACGGTTATTGCCACGTTAAAGAGGGGATTTTTTCATGTATGTCCCTCAAAGAATTAGCTGTCTAGCTCCGAACTCCTAGGAGCTACGGTAGCTTAAAATAAGTGTATGGAATGCACAGGAAAGTCGACCCGTAGTCTATTCTTGATTTTTCCTCACGCCAAATGTTCTATGCATGCTCCACAAGTCAACGAATGGCTCAGCCGGTTAGATGTCGTGCTTGTAATCCGGTGGTCGAGGATTCGATTCCTATCTAATGCAATTTTTTTCGAAGCTCGGCAGCTAATTCTTTGAGAGATATACATGAAAAAATCCCCTCTTTAACGTGGCAATAACCGTTTATTCCGATCCGGGAATAATCTCTGGTCATCTCCGAGTAAGTCCTTTCTTGGTTATAAACTCTTCCGATTGCATGTTTCCCGTTCTTACGTAATTTCTTGTGTTTTCATATAAACTTTTTAGACATTTTATCAGTTTGTCATTTATTTCTCTCATTTCTTAACCTCTCCATACAGCTTTTCTTAGTACACTGTCAAGGGCCTTTTCCAGGTCGATGAAGGCTACAAATATTTCTTTTGTGCTAAATTTTTCTATTATTGGTTTTAATACAAATATAGGATCTTGGACCCCTCTACCCTTCCTGAATCCACACTGTGAATCTTCTAATTGTCTTTCTGTTATTTTACTTAGTCTTGCTTCTAGGATACGTTCATATAACTTCGTTATTATGGGCAACATTGTAATCCCTCTATAGTTTGTGTCAGTCACTTTTATTTCCCTTCTTAAATATTGGAAGCAGTATTCCCAGTTCCCAATTTTTGGAATCTTCTCTTCTTGCCAAACTTTATTAAACAGTTTAGTTAGCATTTTTATACCCGTTTTATCCAGATTCATAACCATTTCTGCCATTATAGCATCATGTCCCGCAGCTTTACCTCTTTTTAACTTTTTCAAGGCTTCTCGTATTTCTTCTTTCTCTATTTCATCCTTTTCTACACTTTTTTCTAAGCTTGCTTCCTTATTCGTTTTTTCCTCGTCCTCTGTTGTTATGTTATGCCTCTCTTCTACCGTTAATATTTTCTGGATATAGTCTTTCCATCTTTCTATGATGTCATCTTCGTTTCCTAACGTTCTTCTATCTTTTGATTTTATGTATTTAATTTTCTCTGTCTTTTCTTTCCGTAGTGTTGTGAGTAGCTTGTAAAATAACTTTTGATTCCCTAAGCTGTCCTTTTCCATCCATTCACCAAACTCTTGCCCAGGCTTTTACTTTCGCTTGTTTGACCTTTTCTTTTACTTTGGCTCTCTGTTCTTTATACCTATCATACTTTTCCTGTATTCTATTTTTCAAATATTCTTTGCATAATTGTTTCTTTCTCTTGTACTTCCTTTATTATGTCTTCATTCCACCAGCTTGTTTGCCTCTTATCTTTGATAATTGTTGTACTTCCATGTACTTCTTTTGCCGTTGTTAATAATGCTTCTTTGACACATTTTTATGCTGCTTCTAGTAGTATCTTTTCTTTCACTCTCTCTTTGTATTCTTTTGCTGTCTCCTCATTTCCCAATTTGTAAGAGTTAATTGATTCGTTAATTACACTTCCGCTCTTTCCAGTATTCCTAGTTGTCTTATACCTTTCTGTTTGTATCTTTAGCTTTGACATCACTAAATAGTGATCTAAATATATCTCCGTCCTCTTTTCACCCTTGCATCCTTTATTTTGTTTCTATATTGTCTGTTTGTTATTATATATTCTATAATGGATTTTTTTTTCCTGCTCACTACTTCTCTAACATATTTATGAATATCCCTATGCTTGTAGAAGATATTAGTTATTTTCAAGTGATTCGGAATACAAAAATCAATCAGTCGTAAACCATTATTATTTCTGACATCCGCGCCTTCACTTCCTATTACTTCTCACGTTTCTTCATTTTTCTTCTTACTCTTCCATTTAAATTCTCTATTATTATCATTCTTCCCCTAATTTCTTCTATAGTTCCTTCTAATTGCTCCCAGAATTCTTCTTTTTTGTGCAATCTCATCTTCGTCTGGTCTATAGACCATAGTAAAGTTAATCTTGTTTGTTTTTCCATTTCCATTTGTATCATTAATATTTTTTCAGAGATTCCCGACCATTTATTTAGGTATTTTGTTTTCTCCTTTCTAATGACACAGCCTACTCCTTTTTTGCTCTCTGTGTCGTCTCTACCCCGCTGTATATTAATATATGGCCTCCTTCCAATTCGATTTCCCCTTTCCCTTTCTTCTTTGTTTCTGTTAAGCCTAGCATGTCTAAGTCAGCTTTCTCGAATTCCTCTTCTAGTTCTTTTTTTTTCGTTAAGCTTCTAATGTTCCGTGAGCCTATTTTCAAATACCTTTTGTTCTTTTCTATTTCCTTTTATTTTACTAATTTCGTATCACTATTGTTTTTTTGTTTGATTTGTCCCATATTCGTATCCTTTAACTTTTCCCTGTCCGTCTTCTTGCGGCCCTTTTTACTATTATTAGTTGGTTTTTTGGAATTTCATTTGTTTCTTTCTTTTTCATTTCTTCCATCTCGTTCGTTATTTTGTTCCATTTCCACTCCTTTCCAACAACTTTTGGTAACCACTTCTGACGCTTTTCTATCTCTTATTTTCCTCTCCTGCTTCTTCCTGATATGTACATCTGTCGCCATTTCTTGTTTTGTTAGATAATTATTAATGTATATATTATCACCGTTTAATTTTCTTAAATTCGCTTTTATTTTCATTATCTTCGTTTTATCGCCTAGGTTTTCTAGTTCCATTATGAAGATGGTTGGTCCTACTTTATAGGCATTTTTAATTTGGGTGTCAATTTCTAGATTATCTATAAACATTTTCCATTTCCTGCTTTATTTCTAATGTATTATTTTAATATTTCGTTAGTCCGTGCATTACTATGTTGTTTCTTCTCTTTTCTCTTTCAAGTTGCTCAAATTTTTCGGTCTTGTCCTATAACTCTTTTTTTAACTATATGTAGTTAATTTTTATGACAGTATTTTCTTCCATTATATTTTTATTTTCCTTTTTTAATTCTTCCATCTCCTTATTGAATTTCAGCTGTTCCATTTTTATTTGGTTCACATGAACCATTAACTATCGTCCAATAAGCATACCTCTACGTGTATCTTCCGAAAACTGACAATAAAGTTCGTGGAACATTTTTATGTGCTTTTGTAATAATCTGACAACACCAATAATAAGTTTTTTATTGAACAGTGCTCATCAATTACATTTAGTTCAAATATGATGATGATAGTCAGATCCGTTCACTTACAAGAGGAGCACTTTGCTAAATTTCTTCAGAAACAAGTTATTGGTACAAATGATATTTGAAGAAGAAACACCTCTCAATCTTAAACGTTTTCGAGAAATCACTAGTTAAAATTGTATACGTATATTAGTAGTATTACATCAAGCAGCCCTGGTAGCCGAGTGGGATAGAAGTATTACTATGGTTAATGAAATCACTTGTTAGCATGTTACCCGATCTTTGATTGCTTTCTCCCCCTATTACAAATAAAAATATGTAAAATACCCAACAATGCATAAATAAATTTGGTGAATTTTTTGCACTGGGAGAAACGGTTAAAATGGATAATTTATTATCTGAAAAAGGAGAAGAATGTGAAAAGAGAGTAATTTTTTAGCAAAAGATTGTTTTGTTTTAGCTAGATCACGGCAAAACATTTGGAAATAAACGGAGTTTGCAAATGCGCAAATATGCGTTAGTGGTACTGAACGTGCTCTCAGATAGTAAAATATTAACCCATATTTGACAAATAATGGTTATAGCCCTATTCGTCTGATCTGCTCTCACTGATTTTTTCTGTTCCCGAATATCAAAAAAAAAAAACATCAAGGATCATCCCTGGGGATCCGACAAGAGATAGGCCTAACTACAACGTGTGCTTTAAACATTCCCATGGAAAATGACTTTGAAAATTGCTTTCTATAATGGAAAAAATATTGGAACAAATGTATTGTATTACCTGGGGACTATTTTAAAGAAACCGTGCAACAGATAAGGTTTTTAATTGTTATAATAATTTTTTACACATTTGACAATTTTCGTGATTTTATATATATATTAATGGAGTTTTATAGTAACGAGGTATTTATTAATCTAAAGCTGTCTTTTAGGTTACTCTTTCATTTACCATATTTTCTCAAATCATTAAATATAAGAATAATTTTACATGTCATAAATATAATAAAATATCAGAATTTTTAAAACATTCAATGTACACAATAAAACCGTACTAATTTGCCATATTAAAACAAGCTTGTTGATTTTCTTAGTATTAATATTCATAATGTATAAGTTGGTCCTATTTTTTTCTTTTTATTAGTAATTAATCAATACACGATATTTTATTTTTTATGTTATCTTTGTAAATTATAAACAATCTATTCTACCCTAATACTTTCTTTCACCTCTCTAGATGTCGCACAATGTCATATTTTCAAAATAATTGCCGTTTATCAGTCAAATTCTGTTACAAGTGCATTTTATGTAATTTATCAAACTACATCTTTTACTACAAAGAAAATTTTTTAATAAAAGAAAGTTTTTTTAGTAAATATAAGGTAAAACACTCCGGCAAATATTAACAATTTAGTTTTAGCGGCTAAATAAGGTAGGGCTTCGCCTTATCGCGTTGGAAAACAACGCTTCAGATGTTTTTTAATTCTGGTCTTTAATTTATCTTGTTAGGAATTTCGTTGAATTAATGGTTTCACTTTGTGGAAGCAGTTTATAATAAGTGATAATTTTCTAATTCCGTTAAGTAGAAATCAGAATTTTTAAGGTAAAAACCATGCCTTGTTGTAGTTAAAATATTCCTATTGCTTGTCAATGGCGTTTACCGTAGACTTTCATCGAGGATCTAAGTCTCATAAACGATAAACCTGCAAAGCTTGCAACGCATAGCGAAGTGGCGAAGCAGTCTCCTAAATTTGAGAACCCTCTAGTCTAGCTGACCTTTGACCAATCAGTTTCAAAATCACTAGCAAACAAGCCTTTTTGGTTACCTGTCGATTGGTGAAAACAGAATTTGGAAATTCCCAGCTGTTCTCGAGTTTTTGCTCGGACGGACGGACGGACAACATGAAGTTAGTAAGTGACTTCGCTTCGCTTCGCCATTTAATAACTAATCTTTTTAATAAAGTTTTTTTTATTTCGTTGAAAAAATAAATCATATTATGTAGAAACACGTTTAAGAAGGTTTCTGTCAATTGACCCTGAATATATAAATTAGAACGATTTGAAAAGCCAATATTTATGTTGTTCGAGGAATCTTTATAGCTTCCACTAATTCATAATTACTGCATTGTTGATTTTTGTCAACCATGCTGTGGAGTCTGTAAACGAAAAAATTGGGTCTTCATTAACTAGATTAAAATTATAAAATGAAAACTGTCTGAACATTTAAAGCACTACTCTCATAAATAGTGCAATTTGTTTGGAGTACCATTAAAGCCCATAATGATGCAACATTAGATTTTCCTAATTTTTTCTTTGATTGCCATACTTAAAGGCAATTATAACAAACACTTTGATGCTACAATAGCTAGACGACTGAAAAGGACGACGTCAACGTTCAAAAGACCAATAAAAAGAACCGTATAAAATCTGTCCAACATTTTATCGTGCCATCATATAAAATAAACGTTTGCGATTTAATCATATAGTTTTGCTATAGCAGCCCCCCCCCCCCGTAATGTCCCAAATCATTTCTACTGATACTGCTGCGATGGCGTTACGCATAGCATCCTTTAACTCCTCGTTAGTCCGCGACCTGCGTTGAAAGATTTTAATCTTTGGGTATCTCAACAGAGAAAAATCGCTATGTAATGAGATGAGACGGCCTGCAAACATTTGTCCTTAAACTTCTCGAGAAATTCTTGCCGCGTATGAGTGCCAGCACCATCTTGTTAGAACCTGGGTGATGCATTACTATGTTCATTGAGCCTGGGCTTCAGCAAAGTGTGTACGACAATCAACGCGAATTTTGTTTCTCAAAAAATACGGTTCTATGATATCAAATTTCGAAAGAGGACACCAAACTACTACATGTTAACTATGGAAAGGTCGCTCATAGAGCCGTCGATGAATTTATTGGACCCAATTTTTTTCCTTGGCGCAGTCCGGTAAATGAAAATGAGCTTTGTCATTACTGAGAACAACAGAATCAGCTGAAACATTTGCCAAATGTCCTTGGAAACAGTTTATCAGACGTACCAGTCACATTTGTTAAGTTTCGGAACCACTACTATTTTGTATGGATGGAACATAAGAACGTTGTGAGAACTTGTCTTACTGCTGTGCCAAAATCGATTATCCAAACGTTACAAGGTCTACTGATTTCAGTTTTAATAGTGAAACAGTCTGTTGGATATTGTATACCGACTGCCTCATAGTTTCCTTGGTTTCACTTCAAAATGTCTACGAGTCACGATCACAAAATCAACCATTTTTAAAATGTCTCCAACACAAACTCTTGGAGTTCACCACTCCACGTCATGGCCATTAAAATAGCATGCCTTACGGTTTGCAAGGATGTACAACTCGGACGCTGTCTACCAATACGTTACGACGGCGGTCAATTCACAAAGGGAAGACTATTTTGCTGGACCCTGTAAAAATAATGTTTAATGTGTATGTAAATGCTGTCAAATAAGCACGAAGAAAGCGGCAGTTCAAATCATACAAATATAGATAACATAGCAATTATACATATACAGAATTTAAATAAGCTCCGACTGCTGTTTTGCCTTTTTACTACATAATAATTAATATCAAATTATCATGTTTGTTTATAATGCTCCATTAATTTAAAATACTTAAATGACGGTACATGCTGCTACTCCAATCTTCTTGAGCTGATCAAGTTTCTCCTCTAAATGCATAACTTGGGAAAAAATGATAATGCGCATCATTTTCATATTTCTGCCAAGTAATTTATCAAAAAGTCAATATATTACGAGCGGGCAACATATTTTTTAAATATCTTACGAAAGAGGATAATGAGAAAAAATAAATCATATTGTGTATTGCCGGGGCGGAAGTAAAAATCGATTTGCTGTAATGGCTCGCACAGTCAAGCGTTGTATTGTAAAGATGCCTGCGGATGCTCCCGGATAATTTATCAAAGTAATCGGCGTTCTTCAGCACTTTGATTAAAAATTCAATGCGTTCTTAAAAACACTAATTTGGTTCTAACGACGTAAATTGCCGATTGTTTGTTTAGTTCTACGGTCTGTTCCGCGGCGGCGTTTTGACTTAAAAGTTAATTTAGTGTTGTTTCTGTTACATTAAAAACATTAGAGTAACTCCTTTTGTAATTATTTTTCCATTAGTTCATTACTTGCAACATGCATTTATGTAATTTTATGTACCCTTCATTCACAATGATTATAAAAATAAAATAATACAAATTGAACTTTAAGATGTTTGTCCTGAATAAAATACAAAACATATCACAGTAGGAATTTTATTGCTATCAATGTAGAATATAGACTTGGTAGTTATGTATAAAATATTGTGGCCAAGTGCCCTCCAGGACAGCTCTGGCATGCGACCATTCTTTTAACGAAGTTTTCCATAAATGCGGCTCTATTTCAGCGATTACACGTCTGATGTTTTAGTTCTGAAATTGTAGCAGGCTTATTGACTTAAACTTTTTTTTTCAAATTGCTCGAGAGTAAAAATCTCATGCGATTATATCACAAGGCTATGGTGGCAAATCTACGTCACCTTTCTGCGAAATAACACGATTAGAAAATTTGGTTTAAAGTAAAGTGGGCATTTCACGTGATGTGTTACATATGGCTCCATCTTGTTGAAATCACATGTCATTCAAGTTTTAATCGTTGATTTCTTTAAAAAAATTGTTTAAAATTTTTCAGTAGCGCACAATGCTAACAAAAATTCCCGTCTATAAAAGTACGGGCCAATGATTCCTCTCGCTCACAATGCACACAAAACAGCGCATTTTTATAAATGCATTGTTTTTTTGACAGTAGCATAGATTTTTACTACTCCGGATGCAACAATTTTAACGATTTACAAAAGCCATCTAAAAAATGAGTTTATTGCTCAATAATAAACTTGTGTTTATTATTTTACAGTTCAAATTGCATCACCCTATGTTAATACTTCCTTTTGTAAAATTATTTAACATTTTTAGATTGTAAAGACATTGTATGGCGTTGCTTTTGTTAAATTCTTAGTATTAATGTGGCAGTTATTTGTACATGTTATCTTAAGAAATTTTATTACGTCCATACATAAGCTGAGAAACGAGACGTTGAGCTGCCGAGATTTAATCTTGCCGTCGTATAAAATGAACAGACTGTAGTGGGTCAGTGTCGGTCCATATATGGGTTGGATAAACAAAGCTTTCGCCAATTTTGTTTTTATAACGCCGCTGGAACCATTTGCAAGGGCAACAAAAAGGGACGGCGCGATTTTGTTATTTCTGACGGGTTGCTACCCTCCAAACGAAATTACTTCCTTTCGTTAATAACCGACAAACATTGATTTTGTTTTCATCCTTCGCTGGCAAAATTATCGAGAAAGCAACGTCAATTTTCATTCTGATTTAACTTAATAAAAACTACTTCTTCCGCCTTCCGCTACAGGATAAATTTTATGTGGGGCTAATTCAATTTTCTCTTAATAAAAATATTTCCCGCTACATGTTATATTCGGAGCCTAATGAAGAATGGTCATAGTTTGGAAAAATTAAATTACGAGAAAACAGTTAAGCTCGTTATAAATTAATTACTACAGTTAGCAAATACATTAAGTTATAAATAATATATATCTCTAAAAAACAACTTTTATTAACAAAAATCAAATTTAATTTATTACAGATATAAAAAGTGATTAAATCAAACAAAGCAACATATTGTTCTTTTCTTTAGTTTTAGTAGGTTATTGAGTAAATTCTTTTCTTTATATAGTTTTTTGCTGGAAATGCCCAATCCGTGCAGTTTCATTTAAATCTCCTAAAGTGTCCTTATAAATCCATAAATCATGCAAAAAGTTTCCATTTGACGAGAGCTTTTATTTCAAATTACCATTTTACGCGCTAAAAGTGACCCCACAAAATGCCAATCAAAGGAAAATTAAATTTTTTGCATACAGGAGCAGCCTACGTCATTGTGAAACGTCCCCTTGTTTTTAGATGAGCCACCCCTCTTAGGGTCAATTGCAGTCCGCTTTTAAACCAAGCACCCTTATCAACTAAGGTTATCAGAGCTTTTTGGAGGCATGGCCTGTAAAAGCTTATGACTGGACTAAGCAGAAAGCGGCCCTTTGTTCGTCTACTTCGAATTATTATTAAGCAGTAAGCTACTTTCAACTTCTTCTATTGTGTTTGTTTCATTATTTAAGAAAGATAAAGCAAACGAAAGATTAGCTCCGCTTTTGCATATTTTTACACTTCAGTGAGACAATTTATAAATACTTTAAACTGCATTAATATAGCCTAAAGCTACAATATTTCAAACACTAATTACAATTTCGCAATACAACCGATCACAGTCGATTGCATAAGTCAATTGGATGTTACACGAAATAAACGCAATTTTGACTGTAAATAAAATTAACTCACGTTTCGTCTATTAAATGCTTTTTGCGGTTTTGATAACACTTTAGCACCATCAATTTGTTTTCATTTACTTTAGGTTAATTTAATGGAATTATCTGCAAAGTTCTACATAACCTTGTATGTTAAAATAAATTAAATATTTTAATTTTTTCAAATGAACAGCATATTAATATTTAAAAACTTTGAATTTTCTATATTGGAACATTGTTAAAGTTCGTGCTCGATTTCCATAAGCTGAGGAAGCATTGCCGGATTGGAGAGCTGATGTTTTATTTATGGCTATGCTCTATACCGAAGGATAGATGGTAGTATCACAAATCAGTGTAGCGTCAGGCGGCGTTGAGGAAAAGCGATTTGTTCGTGAGAGAAATTTTTGAAGATGGAGGACGTAAAATTACACTTGCGCCAGTTCAAATATAAGTTGTGGGAAAAGTGTGTGTCGGAACTGCAATAAAAGCATTCGAGGTGTTTATTTGGAAGTTTCGCTTTTTCTAAAATAGTGAAGCAGTAAACAGCGAAACAAAGATTTTGAAATGATTATTTTAACTTGAACAGACGATCTCGCCCTAGCCTCCGGTATTGATTATGACATTATGTATACCTGAATGAAGATTAACCTAAGGATTACAAATGAAGAGATTGCTAAGGGATTAAATCTTGACGATGTGTCTAAATGTTTCAATTGAAGTAATTTCGAAATAATTTCCAAGCTCAAGACATGAATATCAAATGCTCTATCGATAACCAATAAGTTGGTCATCGCCTCTGCTTGAACGTCATAAAAAGTTTTTTTTTATCTGATGTAGTTGTAACAAGTAGGTAAAGTGGATATTGTACTACAACGTACAACAAAAAATGAGTTATAAACAAATGGGCGCAGAGAAAATTATTTTCTTCTAGCTTTCTCTATCTAATGAAATAATTACGAAAAAGAAAGACTCTAAAGAACTACGCAAAATCAATATAGAAACGTAAGAAAATTGTTCCGTTCTAGCCATCTTCCATCACGACAACATTGAACATTGAACTATGAAGTCCAATGACATTTATTTAAAAATAATTATACAAATCTTTTCTATTTCCGACGTTTACTTAGCTATTTTGAATAATACTTCTATAACCTTATGTATTATAGAAAAAAAAGCACTTAAAGTGTTCGTCGTTTTTGCCAATGGCCATAAAAATTTAATAAAAAGAAAACGAATAATCATTTTGTGAAGTCCAGGTGTGAGCAAAAGCTTCGAAAAAGAAATTTGTATGATATAAACGTTGTTGACCACGGCTATTTTTTAATTTTTAATTTAAAAATTTGATTTTTAAGAGTTCTACATACTCAACAAATATCAAAAATAGGAAATTGAATCATAATAAAAAACTTTGAATTATACACGCACGAACTTGTGAAAAGTTCACTGAATGAAGAAAAAATTGAGAACATAAAACGTTTAAGCTTAACTCCAAAACGCACACTGTAAAAAAAACATTAAAATAAAAAATTTGTAAGCCAAGAAGGGCTTAGATAGAAACACTTTTATTCAACGTAGTATTTTACATTAGGGAGTTTTCATGAAAAACTATTTGGTGTTAACTAATGCCCCTTTTTCTTTTAATATATATTATTCCAATTCAACAATGACCAGAGATCCGCAAAATATTTATCACCAAGAAATATTAATCAATAAAAGTTTCTCTTACAAAATGCGGAAAGGAGTATGGATTCAAAATTACTCCATCTGGAAGATTTATCTTATTAGGTCTCCTTACCGGTCTCAAATCTGGAGAAAGAAAGTGGGTTGGGTTGTGCCGTTGGTCCAATAAATAAAAAAAAACTTTTACCGCAACTATAGGAACTAGAAATATACTAAGTATAAACACCATACAGATCGAAGAGATAGAGATCAAAAAATTAAAAGCCAACTTAATCATCCTCAGCAAGATCAAAAAGAAAGATATAGGCGAAAAAAATTGACAACTATTGCCATATTTTTAGTGGAGCACCTAAACACTAACATGCCAAAAATGTATTCATCATATTAATAAGAACAAGGAAGAAATATATCATCACATTCAAACAGTACTACGAATGAATTATTAGAGTTAATATGGAGATTTATGAAAAACCAACAATGTTATAAGGTAACCTGCAATAAATTATAATGTTGAAAACGACAAAAAGTATCCTCTCTTTGGGAGACTGACAGATATCGTAGAATATATAACAAACCGTAAAGAAGTAATTATAATAGGCGACCTAAATAGCAAATTAAGGAAAAAAGATATATATGTTTTGAAACGTTTTGAAGAAAAAGCCAATCAATGATACTAAAAATTATTTTGATTTTTACATAAAACACTACATAGTTGCAATTGCATCATTGCAACATAAGGACTTCTATTAGTATATACTAATAAATTGAAAATGGACCTTGGATCAGGAAGTAACAAAAAAAAGTGACGAAAAGTACAAATACAGGACATAAGGGCCTATAAATAATCAGAATGTGCAAACAATCATTGTACGGCAGTAGGATATGTTACACCAGAACTCAAAGAGCCATAGGCGCAACTGTAAAACCACAGTAAAAGCAAAAAAAAAGAATAGTTTTGGAACCAACGTAGAGATACTGATAACAATACTGAATACAATACATCAACGTCAGCTTGAAGATCAAGAATCAAGAACAACACAAATAACTGAGAAATTGTACACTGTCAAAGTGCTGGATGACTCATTATATTAAGTTGATAAAAGAATTTTTAGAATTGTACGTAAACAAGTACAAACTAATAGAAAATGTAAACACTAATTGTGAAATAACAGTCTTCTGGTAAAGCACTTCAAGAATTTAAAAAAAAACAAGGCGTCAGAACGTAAGAATAAAACTTAAATAAATTTGGGATAAAGTTACAAGATATATACAGACGATGTTTAATAAACTAGAAGGAGAAAATATACTGCAGAAACGGAACAAAACCTATATAAGCTTATAAAAAAGGTAACAATAAAGTCTGCTTTAACTATAGAGGAATAGGCGTTATCCTGTTTATAGTGAGACCATTTTCCTCTGTCATAGAAAGTAAAACAAAAAAAAAACTGGTAAATATAAGTGAAGAACCAAATGGTTCTATGGAAGGAAAGATTTTTTAGACAAATTACATTGTTAGAAAACATACATAGATACACATATGACCTTTATATATTTTAAAGAGGCGTACTCAGATGTGAGTTAAGGAAAACTACGAGGAGAAAGCATATATGCGAGAAATATATACAAATAATTCAAATAATGTATTACGTGCAGGAAACACATATAGAAATATATATAAATAACAAAAGATCTGAAACAGGGGCGCGATGTATTACCATTACTATTTCATATGTAATTTGAACCAGCATTGGGCATGTGGCATAGAAAAAGCTCAAGAATGGAAAGTAAAATAAGAAACTAAACCTTACATTATTTTTTTAATTACATTTATATCCAAATAAACAAATATTTTTGCTATACGTAGCATTGATGTTACATAATGTGCTTAACTGAGACTAAATAACATAAGAAGACTTTTTGCTGTTTCAGTGAACTTTTCAATAACAGTTTCAGTGATTCTCGCATTCAGCTAATATAACGTCTTGAGGTAGTTGACCTTTGAGTCTTGTGTGGATTTTTGTTCGAAAAAGATCATAACGACCCCCACCACTATAGGCACTTGAATTGGTTATGAGCTTTTTTGCACTTTTATTATGGTCTTCAATGGACATAACTCCTAGTTTATGACGCAGTTGTGTATTTTAAATATACCAAGGCGCGTTGACAGCGATCCGCAAAACTTCGTTTTAGAATCTCTGTAGCTTTTGTATGTTGGTTTGAGATGTATTGCACCATGTCGGTGATCCATACAGAATTAAAGTTTGTAATAGGCTTTTATGTAGCAAGACAGTGCTTTCATTTTTAATGCAGATTTGCGGTTAGTTAGTGGATACAACTGTTTGCTTGGATTAATTTCTGATTAATATGAAAGCCCCTACTCAGTCGTGTGTAGAGGTAGATGACAAGGTATTTGACTTACATTCTTTGCTGTTTATGTAAAATTAGATCGTTTTTGCGCAAAATCCGGAAGACACGAAATATATTACAAAAATTAAATGCAAAATATGAAAAGTGATGTTTAATATTTAATTACAAAAAAACAATATATTATGTAGACAGAAAGGCACAGGATATCAGATTCAAAACCTTACAACATTCAAATATTTGGATTCAATTTTAGTTCTGCAGGTACATGCGAGAGAAAGATTAACGACAAAAAGAAAGCTACAATGATATGGAGTGATATGGAAGTGCGTTTAATAATATGGTATAAAACCTAGTATTATATGAAAAAAACTGGACCACTCACAAACATAATAAATAAAATTAGAACAGCACAATTAGATTTTATGAGAAGGGGAACCGATATGGCCTTGAAAAACTTTGGAAAAGAATAAAAATCGAAACGTTAGACATCGCCTTTGCTTGAACGCCATGAAAAGGTTCTTTTTAATCTGATGTAGTTGCAACAAGTAATTAAAGTGGATACTGTATTACAACGTACAACAAAAAATCAGTTATAAACAAATGGGTGCAGAGAAAATTATTTGCTTCTAGCTTTTCCTATCTAATGAAATAATTACGAAAAAGAAATATTGTAAACAACTAAACAAAATCAATACAAAAGTGCATGACAAATGTCCCATAACCATCTTGCATCGCGACAACATTAAACTATCTATTGACTAATCGACTCTGTTTAGATGGAAGGCGATAAAATGGGGATGTTTTCACCGCATTTTCGCCAAAATAATTTAAATTACCTGGAAGCAGTAAAGAACTACATTGGGGTTTATTTTTGAAGAAAAACCAAGCAGTTTCAACAAAAAATCCACAAACTTTTTGAACGTTAGGAGACTACTGTAGAAAATGATGTTGATCATATAATTAAATAATATAATTTTATTTGATATCTAACACTTAAACAAAAAATTAAATTTCAGTAGTGATATATAGAGTAACATTAAATAAGACAAATCCACAGAATAGCTCCTTACTACTATTTTATCGACTATTCTTTTTCTTCATTAGCTTTATATTCATTTTTGGATGTACGCCTCTTTGAGATCTGATTTTTATGTTTATCTATTGTTTGCTCTTTCCATCCATTTTAAGCCCGGTATAGTTTTAATGTCATGGACCCCATCTTATTTTCGGACGTCCTCTTAACGTTCAATAATAATCGTTTGGTCTCTATGGTATGATTTGTTTATAACATTTTTCTTTATCTTCTCTAGTTTTTTCAGTTTCGCTCCATGTACAGCAATGTCTATTACTTTTGTTCGTTCTTGTATGTAGGTGTTGGTTTTTTCTGTTGTTTAAATAAATTCCCATTTATGGCTTTGTGTGGTTTCAAGTTTATTTAAGTTACTTTTTGTCATTGTCCAGGTTTTCACCCCATAACACATAATTGGTATAATGCATGTGTTAAATATATTTGGTTTTGGACACAATGAGATGTTTTTATTTTTCATACAAAACCTAGTTTTCAAAAAGCGATCTATGTTTGATTGATTTTTCTTGAGTTTGATTTTCTTTTCCTGTACTTATTTTTTGTCCCAGATATATATAGCTTCGTACATTTTCTATTGTGTTCTTCATTTTTACGATCTACTGTTAGGTTGTCCTATTCCTCTCGCAAATATTGCTTTAAGGGTTTCAAATTACAATATTTTGCACAAATTTGGACTTCCGAAGTTGATTTGACGCCTTATCGTATAAGGCTCAAATCATGAGAATTCGATAACCATTTTTTCAGTGATAATAAAATGGAGATAATTTTCAACATCATGCTTAAGTCACTCTTAGTTTACAAGCAAGGTCAGAATTCTACTAAAGTGTCTAATTCTGCTCTCCACAATATTTCTACATCCAACATAATACAACAGTTTTTAAAATATCATTGCTTACTTGAAGCCATTTTAATACTAAAATAAGAGTTTTGCTTGTGGAACAGCCCCACCTCTTACCATAAAGATAGTTCACTCTAACGATGCATAGTTACATCCGATTTTATTGAATGTATACGAAAACACTTTTTATGGTTTGGTTATTACAGGTCCGGTTAACTACAATAATTTTTCTGTTTGTAAGTTAAGAAATTAATGTAATTATATGTATATTAAAAACCTAATTTGATTATTATATGTCCCGATGTCATTTTCGTTATAGAACAATATGTTTCTTTGTCAAACATCTTATTTATCACATTATCATATCACTTCCTTACTGTCCAAACACTGAAGTAGAGTTTCCTTTCCTGGAATAGTACTTTGTCTAACACACACTCTGCTCGTCTTGCTTTTTCATGATCTCTCATAATATGATTTTTGAAACTTGCTCTTGAAAATTATTTTTTTTTTATATTTAAAACATTTTATGCCATTCTAATCTAATTAACCAAAGAAACTTTTGCTGAAAATGCAAACTATTCTTGTTTCTTTAACAATTCTTTTGTCAATTTAGCTTACCACAAAAATGTTCTGAAGTGTCTCCGTTGAGATAACTTTAATGCTAGATAATGTATACAAATAAACTATATATTTTCTATAAATTTAAAGTAAACTGCATTAAGAGGTGTTATAAATCACGTTCACAAAAATTTCAACATTTTTAAATATATGCTATTGCTTTACAGGATGATTAGTACGAATTTTGCTCATCCGCTATTGTAAAGGGCCAACCACGGCATATCGAATCATGAAGATTTATCTTGGCTGGATTTTGTCTTTTCACACTTCTTATCCATTGCCTAGCAGTACTGGCATTCACATGGGCATTGACATAAATAGCACCAATTTGTCGATGAATGTCAATGGGATCAGAACCCTCAGCCGTAAGGAACTCAATAATGACATGTCAATTCTACGAAATATATATATCACTTGTCATTATGGCCACTACAGTAGTGAAAAAGAAAATCTACCGGTAGTCTTCATACTCAGCGAATTAGAAAATCCGGTGATACCTATTTTATATGATTTGTAGATTATTACTAAACTTATCGACTAAATAGAAGGTGTTTTTAATACCCTTTCTCAAATTATGTTTATCCAAATTAACTTAAAATTTTGTAAAATATAAATTTCTGTTTTTATTCTATAGGATTTGTCGATTTCTGTTTCTATATGGATTTTTAGTCTACTTCCTGCAAATCTTTTTCCCCCATTGACATTTTGATATAAGTTCTTCAAGAAAAGGTTAGTTTTCCTCTTTTTTCCCTTGGAAACCAATGGATCTATTTCTTTAGCTAACCTTTATTTGGCAACCGTCTCACATGTATATTTCATAACATTTTCAAGATTGAGCAAGCGATTTTTATTCTTCTCTAAAGTTTCTCAAGACCGAGTCTGTTCCTCTTCTAACTTGTAGGCAGCTTTTCATAAAATCTAATTATGCTGTTTTAATTTTATTTATTATGTTCGTAAATGGTCCAATTTTCTTCATGCAAATACTAGGTTTTCTACCATATTATTAAACGTACATTCCATATCACTTCATGCTTTTGTTGCTTTCCTGCTAAGATAACTTTTTCGTTAATGCCTCTTTCGCATATACCTGCAAAGCTAAAATTGAATTTAAATATTTGAACATTCGCTATCCACATTGAAAATACTTTTACTCTAATAATTAGCAGTCCACCTTATTTAAAAAAAAACTTTGTAGAAAACTATATAAAAACACATATGTCGTATCCTATTAATGACATTCAATCAACTTCTCTCAATGAATTAGCTCACATCATAAAAACTTATCTTCTAACAGAGCATCTAGTTCCGATACAAAAATATCTGTCCTTAATTCATGGTTTTGATCGCATTTGGCTGCATAGTTTTAAATATAAACTGCTGAAAACAAATTTAACCCCCTATCTAAAGCTATCATTTTCTCTTTTCTTGATGAATGCAACTTCTGTGTTCCAACACATAACGCGTTATCGGAAAATAAAGAAATAGCAGCTGGGGTAGTAGTGTTAGGCCCTATTTTGTTCAACATATACATGCATGACATTAAAACTTAAAATCAGATATTTCAAAATTACAAATAGCTGGAAACTCTACCACCAAATGGTTAAACATCTAAAGGCTTCAAATTAACCATAATAAGAAGGTGGCAAAAATATTTTACGCAATATATAAAATGCTACATCAATTAACACGAACAATACTACAATTTCCTGTAAAAACCATGACGAACCTGTAAAGTATCTTGATATTAAATTAATATGAAAATTGTATATCTTACAAAAACTATACCAAGGATACACAAGACTTATTTCCCAAATAATCAACAGAAAATCGTCGTAAATACTAGAATGCACGTTATTAATATACAAATTGCTAGTAAGATCAATGAATATGTATGCCAGTATTGTTTTATCTTTTACTGTTAACTATGCAACTTATAATACTTTCTTTGTTGACCGGGCAAATACATATATTTAAGAAAACACATGTTGTGTGAAATGTAAAGATCGTTTTCAAATCCACCCCAACGAACTAGTGCGTAATCTACTACATCACAAAGTAGCAACGCCCAAGATCAAACACTAAACGAGCCGACCTGTTATTCACAAACTGCGTAATTATTGTAGCAACTAATTTTAACTATCGTCTTTTTCCGTGCAAAACAATTATACACGTATATAACTGTGGCTTAATAGTTCTAAGATTGAATTGGGAATACGTGTCTATTGCATACAAAATAATTATTGTTTAAACTGCATGCAGATTGTACGATAGTAAAAAATCCACTTAGGAGCTTTTAGTTTTTGCATACCTGTTTATTTTCCTATTAAAAATATTGCCATTATTTAATTCAAACTTTTTATTTCCTTGGTATTAAAGTAAAAAATTAAAATATTTAATTTTCGATTTTACTCACTAATTTTACATGCAATCATATTCTATACAAGAGCAGGATAAAACGCTTACGCGTTTAATGAAACCTGTAATTAGCAGTTTCACGGGCGCTTTTCTAAAGTGTCACAAACAGCTGCGCATTAAAATAAGGATGACAAGTTACATTAGCGGCTTGCAGAAGAACAAAGCGAGTATAACAAGAAATTTTGACTTTGTTGTTCAGTTCGCCATTTTAAATATACATAGGGTCGGCAGATCGCAGGAAAGGGTGCACTTCCATATTTACAAAGAACTGTAATGGAGCAGCGCGACAGTGTACTCGCAGCAAGTCGCTTGCACTTAATTTAAACCAGCACAAATGTTTGCTCTTAAACTTTTGTATAACTTTCACAAGCAGCAATATGCAGAGCTAGATCATTGTGTGCAAAGAACGCCTTCCTTTTGCTGCTGCTGTTGGTGTTGCGCAAGAAGCTCAAAGTTAAAGGCGATTGCTGCCGAAAGCCCTACAAACAACCAACTTTTTGCTAAACAACGTAGTAACGAACACTGCAAGTCATGAATCTGTAAAATAATATTTATGTACAGTTGAAGTTGTAATTAATTTCTAAAACAACGTAGTATCACATTTGCGAATCTTTTCATTAAAAGTTAATTAAACTTTCCACTTCAAGGCAATTAAAATTAAATAAACAAAAAGGCAATGAATTTCCACATTCTAGGCACATTTAATTATTTATTTGCAATACTGTTCTGTACGTTTAGTTTTAACTTTGTCATTATATTATTGTATTTTGCCACGTTTTAAAATCCAGTCAAATATGCATATGCTAAATTTCTGCTGTGAGTTTTAGTGATTTTGATGGCTTGTTTATAATTTAATGTTTTTACATTATTACACTAAATGTAAATGCATTTCAGTGTATGTAATACGAAAATAAAAATAGAAAATCTATATTTAGTCTTTGAGGTCGTACGTAACTGTTGTTATCATATAACACGAACAGCATTTATTTAATTTAAATATTCATGTATTACGATTAGTAAAATTATTTTCTCAACAGGCATATTTATTTTAAATTTAAATTCAAACTAAAAGCATTTTTTAGAAGGAAGTTAATGTAAATAAGCTTTTAGAATAAGTCAAAAAACGCTTATCTCTAGTAGGTAAAGCAGATCCCAAGTATTTCTTTGCGCTGCCAAGTGTGTAAAAATAAAACGAATTGCCTTGGCTTTCAAGCAGTATATAGTATGTAGTGAGTGTGCTACTGAAAATTAATTGCAACTGCGGCTCTAGTTCAGTTTACAAATGCCAACTGGAAAAGGTAAGTTTGTTACAATTTTTTAAAGAACCAATTTTCCGTTCAAATCTCATGTTTCTAATCATACTGAGAAGGCTCGTCGACATTACGCCATTTGCTAGTGCCGAAATTAGGTAATTTTGCATGACGACAACAACGGAATAACCTTTTTTATTTTAAATTAGTAGTAAAATCAGGTTAGAAGAGAGGCAGTTCGACATTCATGGTTTTCTGTAGATCTATTCTCCCGCAATAGGCCTTTTTTTAAATTTGACGAATACCTATAATCTATTAATTTTTTATTGGTTGTATTGCTAATTTATAATGTACTCTTAGTTTCACAGAGTAATAAGCAAATGCTATGCACTGTCCATTGGCGAGTCTTCAGGATTTATTCAGTAAGGTCTTCCACTCATAGTCTATTCAGTCTTTTAACTTTAGGCTGGTGGGAGTAGAGGTCGGCAATAAGTTCATTCGTGTGGTTTAGTGTGAGATTTTTGCATTTAGTAACATGATTAGTGATGAACGGAATGTTGAAGGGTTTAGTTGCTGATATACAAGAAGTACAAGCCAGCGTGCGTGTGTTTTTAATTTGAACAATTGCACTATCTTGGTATTCGATGGCTTACTGCATCCCCATAACTTGATTCCGTAGGATCATACAGGTATTATAATAGTTTTGTAAAGTAATAGTTTACTTTCTAGAGTCAGATGCGATTTGAGTCCAATCAGCCAGTGCATACTTTTGTCTTTAGATTGTGCTGTTGTTTTTTGGCTTGTATGTGGGTTTTCCAGGTCAGCCGTTGGTCAAGATGAAGTCCTAAGTACTTTACCTCAGTTTTTACTCGGATGAGTTGATTGTATATAGTGACTAGAGGGCATCTGGAGTGTTTACCACTGGTCGAGCCAACTTTCACAAAGGTTTAGGTGTGATCGGAGTCTTTCAGATGCTTAATCCGAATCGGTATTAGACGACATTATTGCAGTGTCATTAATGAAAGTGGCAATTAAGATGTTCTCTGTGGTGGAGATATATTCTGTATAGAGGAGGTCTAGGGACTAGGAACCCTTCCCTTGGAGATACCAGAATTGATAGTTTGATAGGTTGGAAGTATACCCTCGAATTGGACTTGGAAGTGTCTTTGAGTTAAATAAGATTTTAGGAGGAGGAACATTTGGTGAGGTAGCTTTTTTTAATTTTATGCAACAACCCGTCGTGCATACCTCATCAAAGGCCTGTTGGATATTCAGGAATACTTATGCACACATTTTTCCCCTCAAAGGTATCTTTGATGTAGTTGAATATTCTCTGACATTGTTAAATGATTGAATGTCCTTCACGGAAGCCAAACTGGTAAGTGGAAATAAGCTATTCTAAAGATTTTATATCTTTGACCCTGTATAGCAGCAACGTTCAAATATTTTTAATAATAAAGATAACAGGCTAATCGGTCGATAGGATGTGACTTCTTGTGGAGGTATGTCAGGCAATCATAGCAATTAAGACAAATTTTCATTGAGCGGGAAAATGGAAAATAGCAAGCCCGCGGTTGTATATTGTTGTAATGAGTACTGCTGCTTTTTTAGGAAGGTGTTTTAATATATTTCCTACTATGGGATCATAGCCGAGAGCTTTGAATGAATTAGTCAATTTTATCTCATGTATACTTCAGCTTGTGAAAATGGCTTTAAGGGTAGCGACAATCTCCGAGTTGAGTTGAGATGTTTCTCAATTTCTGTGCTAAAATTAATATTAGATTCAAATGGGGTGAAAACTTGAACCAGATGTTCCTCGAAGGTATTTACTTTATCTTTATTTGATTAAGCCCAGCTTCCGTCAGGTTTTTTTAAGAGTTTGTTTTAGCAGAACAAAATCTTGGTGATGATGTTTTCCATATGATATTGGTACTTAACGTTATTATTATGGGGGAGTGATCAGAACCTAGGTCGAATTTACTTTCAACTTTGCTGTATATATCGTAGTAATAGCGAAGTCCAGAAGATCAGGGATTTTACGAAGGTCCGTTGGCCAGTAGGTTGGCTCGCTAGTTGACAGGTAATTTAGATTATACTATTGTATGGTGGCAAAATGTGCTCGTCCTTTGGGTGAGGTTAATCTTCATGCAGCATGCTTAGAGTTCTAGTATCCAGCTAGTAGAAAACGATGTTCGAGTGGGAGTAAAAGTTTTTGAAACTCGTCGGACGAAATGGTTTACCTAGGTGGACAATAGATAGCTCCAATAGTTAATGGAGGGTATCATGTTTACTTTTACCAAAGCGCTCTGAATTTTGTTTGTTATATAGGATAGTAACTTGTAATGATTAATTGCAGATCTAATTATAATTGCTGAGCCTGCGTGTGCTGTTCGTTCGGATAATAATTTCGATAGTACAATTTATAGTTTGGTATTTTTATTTTTGTATAAGATATAGAGTGGCTTTTAGAAATAAGTAATACATAAATTTTGTTAGTGTTTCAAAATAACTACTTTATAAATCTGGTTTCTAGGCCATTTGAGTTTCATGCTGCTATTCTTATAGAGTTAGCCATTATTGCATTAATTTATTAATGACTGTGGTGATCATGTTTAATATCATGCTATTTTGATTTAACAATTGCAAAAACATATTTTTAAATTCGTCCAAGAAGACGGTAAGTTTATCTGTAATTTCATCGTTATTGTTAGTTCTTTTAGCTGCGATTTGTGAGTAAATTGCAATTTTATGGAGTAAATTATGCACGGGCTGATGGGTGGTTAGTATAGAAGATGTTGGTACTGATGACAGGTATTCTGATATTTGATTGCTTAGTCATGTTTCTCATTTTTAGGTCTTTGAATATAATGCAGCCCTTATAGTTGATGGGATAATCGAACATCCTTAGTTTTCTTGCAATTTTTACTGTCATGGGATCCTCCGCATTTGACGCATTTATAGGGCCTCATGCAGTAGGCCTTAGAGCTTCCATATTCTTGGCAACGTATACATTGTATTATGTTGTTCTTGATTCGACCTGCTTCAATTCTGACTTTGGTAATTTAGATAAATTCTACTTTATAAATATCTTTGTTGTTAGTCTGGGCTTCAAAATCTACGAAAAACATTGACAGTGGCCCTTTATTTACTATTTGTCAATGTTCACACTCACCGGGCTCTTAAGAGAAGGGAGCGGCGATCGACATGTCTTCATTCCGTAAAAGTCAACCGAGTACTCTCCCATAATCTTATGCGAGGTTTGGCGGAAGATTAGAGAGACCTTTTTCTCTCATAAATTTTATTCTCCTTACAAATCCCCTTCAAAGTAATTTTCTTAGACAGCTACACACTGATGGCTTTTTTATCTATTGTTTGTAACCCTTCTCAAAGGCTTCTGATAGAATGCCTTTCAACTAGTTGGTTAAGCTGTTTGGAATGTTATGTAAAATACCTAAACGTTGCCCTTTAAAATAATTTTTTAACCGCGGGGTGTGGGGGATAAAAATTTTATTGATACTGAGATTTGCCAGATAGAGAAGCTATCACAGCCACGCCTTTCTTATGCCAAAATTTTATACTAAATCCACTAGACAGAAAAACGGTTCAGATTTAAGAATAATTAGTAGATTCTCAGCGTCAATTAATGCTTTAATATAATAAGAGTTCTCTCTATTTCAACATCCTCTAGACTCTTTAAAATGCCTTGTGGCAATTTGAACACTTATGCTTTAAATAGAAAATGTCCTTCATAAGCCCATTGTAACTTTATTTTACACAAAACATTATAATACAACGTTGCCCCAACTATTGCTAGTCTCTTTTTGTAACATATCTTGCAACTACAACTTCACACGCTCAACAATCGCATAGCAACTGTAACGTATTTAAAAATTGTACAAAGCCTACGGTAGGCGCCATTCTAGCTCTTGTGTGAGTAGCGTTACCAGTCTTATTAGTTTTCTGTCAAACCTTGTATTTGTTACCACACCATCTAATGGTGTAATAAAATTTATTTATATACTAGAATGCGATCCTATAAGTATTTTCTCTGTTTTCCAACGATTGTAAGGACTGTTAAAACAAAATGAGTTTTTCAAAAGCCTTTATGCTTTTCCTCTGTTAACTTTATTGGAAATAGAATTTATACAACAGATTCTATGAGCTAATTGTGTGACATATTAGGTATGATTCAGAAGCTTCACAAAAACCCCTGTAACTGCCTATATAGATTATAAGTTAAAAGCAGTTGAGTAGGGTTTTAGTTTAAATCCTGTGGCCACTTCCATTCTAGTTGTCGATCTCGTAGACAAGGCTTACACTAATTTATTAGGATATACTGCTAGTCTGTTGAGGTTTTGATTTCGGACATACCAAGGGACGTCCGTCATAATTCTGAAGTGAATTGAAAACTCAGAGTAATAATATTTGTATTTAATTTATAAAACCATCCTGACAACTCAGTTCAGTACGTTCATTCGGGCTTTATTATTGTTTTATTAATTATAATTTTGTTATCAACCTCTTTCCTTTTACATTTGATGTGTTGTTTTCAAGTTAATTTTCTGTTTAGAGGTATA
Source organism: Sinelater perroti (assembly GCA_036346155.1). NCBI lineage: Eukaryota > Metazoa > Arthropoda > Insecta > Coleoptera > Elateridae > Sinelater > Sinelater perroti. The sequence continues at coordinate 6,620,721 of JARFIY010000276.1, forward strand.
CCTAATTATCTTGATTTACTGATTTGTTAAATGAATGTATTAGGAGTTAAACTTTTGGATATAAGAAGCGATTTAGTGTGTTTTTACTTCTGTTCATTAAATTGGGTTCTTCAATTCTTTAACCCGATTTTTAAGTGATATAGGTAACCTTGTAATTTGTATTTGGGGAAAATGGATTTATACCGGTGGATAAGATGACCATATCATCAACAAACATTTCTATTTCCATGTGTTTTGAAAATCTGAGGTATACACCAACTACAGATCCGGTACTCCGGATCTTGTCTACTATGTATACAAACAGAACGTAAGTTTGGTTGCCTATCTTTTATTTTCTGTGTGTATTTGTAGATTTATAATTTATTTTTATTTCATTGTTTGCAACACTTATTAGTGCATTGCTTATTCTTATTATTTAACATTATGCTCAAAAACTCCTTGCGCAAAAATTAAGAGTCCTTTTTAGTTGTTTTTTTTTGTTTTTCATCAATATTTTCCTGTTGAGTTTTATTTTTGAAAGTGATTCATATGTATTTATTTGATTTAATATCCCAGTGTTAAAAATCTGTTTATTTTGTGAACACTTTGTGATGTTTTTTTCTTTTTGTTACTGCCTACGTGCTTGCTTCCAACTGTTACTTGAGTCTCCAGCTTTTTCTTCAGGGTTGGTGTAAATTTCTATAACGTTTGGCATTTCTAAAAATTGTAATTGGGTTCCCAAGCTATACGAATTATACATAGAAATTTGTTGTGATAGTATAGGAACGGTTGGTGTGGTAATAGGTGGCAGAATTATTCGCTCTGCGTTCGTATTGCTAGCACTAAATTAGAGTGGAGTATTATTTAGTAGCGAGTATTATTGACAGTGCCTATTGGTTACTGTTAAATTGTAGAAGACAAAATTCTGTGGGAGAATTGCTAGTGGGTTGGAGGAATCGTATTCCTAATCCATTGTCTGTAGAACTGTTTATCTGGATTTACTTCAGGTCACCTCGCGCCTGTGTTTTAATTCACTAATATTGATATTGAAATAAGCACCTCACCAAAGCTTAGCAAACGCTCGTACAGTATGTATGATAAGAAAGTATCCATCGTATGTTAATTTGATTGAATCTTAACTTCGTTTTTTTTTGTCAGCACATTGCGTTGGTGATGTCAGTTAATTCGTTATCTCTACAATAGTGTAATAAAGTGACACAAGACAATGTTTTTTTATGAATTATGCAAATGAATTGAAACTGACGTATAAGCGGCTGTAAAATATAAACAAAAATCGAAAACATTAGTTAAGAAGTGGGGAAAGTAATATTTTGAGGTTGGAAATGTAGACGATATGCAAGAGAGAAAAATAGCCCGCTTTACAACAACAAAGAAGGATAAAGCGCATCTATTTGAAGAAAAGCTAGGCTTTCGATTATGCAGTGCTGAAATAAAACTCCGCAACAAAAAAAAAAGATTTTCAAGTATATTAAAATACAATTCGAAAGCGTTGTTTTATTTAACCAAGCTTTAAAGAAACCTTTATTATAAAAATGCATGTGGAAAAACTACTGGTGTGAGCAGAGAACAATTTGAATTTAGATTAGGACAATGTCATCTTCGTAGACGAGTTTCTTTTTGGGTGTGGACTTCTTTACCGAAAGGGTAGTCAACGAAAATTAATTCTTGGGGCACAGTAAAACATCATGTTTGGGGTGCGTTTGTAAACGGGGATTGGTTGCCTCTTTTAATTTTTGAACAATTTAAACATTGGAAAAATGTGCACCGTTTATCAGAAATGTTTACTGAAGTTTACTAAAGTTTTTTAGTTTTGAAAGGACAAGTTGAGTGCTGCAAGAAGACAATGACTCTATACATCGAAGTGTCTGGAAACAATAAATAAATTCACTACGATTCAATGGCCGGCAATGTCCCAAGTGTTAATTTCATTGCAATAGTATGGTCTTATATAAAAATGAATTTCAAAGAAAAGTCAGTGTATATGGTGAAGCAGATGTCGTTTTCAAAGTTTTAAGAGGTAAAAAAATAATTTTGACGCCATCTAAATACCCATAAAAAGGAGTATCTTACAGTTTTAAAAGATCATAAATAACGGAGTTACAGCGATTTTAAAAGTTGCCCAAACATGAATTTTGGCCTGTATCTCTAAAACGGTTGGAAACATCAAGATGGAATTTGTGTCAATTGATTTATTTTTAAAAGCGGTCCTATACATGTGAAACTGTTTTTTTTACTTTCTGCAAAAATAGGTGTAGCCCCAAATCCCGCCTGGTCTGGAACACCCTGTACATTAGACGAGCTGAAAATTGCTAAGAAGAAGTTGCAATTGTGCAAGAAGAAATATTTGTAAGTGCGATGTAAAACTTTGAAGAGAGGCTCTTGGCGCATATACATCAAGAACAATATCATCTTTTCTACATTTGAGACTAAAATAATCTATTCACTAGTTGCAGGCACATTTTCGTTTCCTGTTTCATTCTAAGGAAAATAAAAACATGAATGTGCAAGGAGTATCTTTATTATTGAGCTTTAAAAAATTTTTGCTATTGCATTAAATGAATGCAAGAAAGTATGCATCACAAACGGGGTTCAACGAATCTTGCTAATTGGAACGCACGTGCGCGATGACTGTGATTGGTCTACAGTACGCTTGCAATCCGGTAATTCATGTCAGTTACTTATCCGAAGTTGAAGCAAGTGATGTAAGTGCTCGAGTGACTCGCAAGAAAATAGATACCACAGCCGCCAAAGCAAGCCAGGCAATTGCATTGTTGAGAGAGGGCCTCAGTCAGAAGGCCGTGGAAAATCGTCTAAATCTGGGTCAATCCTCAGTATCGACAGTGTGGCGTCAGTACCAGAAAACCGGTGGCTACGTCTGCCGGCATAAAAGTGGCCGTAGGCGCATGATAACAAAGAAATACAATTAATCTCTCAGAAATCGACATATGATTGGCTTTGACCTCAAGCAAGAGCTGAGTGCGGTCAGAAGTGTGGTCGCCAAAGCTTGAACAGTGAGATGAAAACTGAAGGTAGCCAAGCTTACTCCAAGAAAGACAGCTACGGCCATTGGAGTAAAATATTATTCACCGACGAGTTCAGGATGTGCCTACATGGCAACGACGTATAAGACGTCGGGTTTATAGAAGAGAGGCGATTTTTTTATTGCTGTATTCAAGAAACTGTTACATATGCAGGTGACTCTTGCATATTCTAGACGGGCATTTCCATGCACAAAAAAGTGAGTTAGTTTTTGTGCCTAGTAGAGAACGCAGAGGAGGGGAGATATTCTGGAGAAACATGTTGTTCCGTTTACGGAATTTGGCGAGGACATAATGTTAATGCATGACAATGCGCGATGTCACACCGCGCAGGTGATCACTACCTACATGGCTGACGTCGGTATACCGAATATGTAGTCTAAACTTGAATCCAATTAAGCGAAGTGTCCGGGGTAGAAATCTTGCATCAGGTAGCGTGATGGAACTGAGAGCGGCTTTGATTGAAGAGTGGAGAGCAATTCTTCAAAACAGCATAGAAAAAGTCATCCGATCCATGCGTAATCGTTTGGAAAGTGCAATTAAGAGTGGAGGTAGCAACACCACGTATTGAAAGAATTCATTAAATTAATTTCAACTAAAGATTTCATTTTTTCCCTTCATAATTACCTTTTCCCTTTTAACTCTTTTGTGTTACACATATTTTTAGGCCCATAATTTTGTCAGAACAGGTCCGATTCTAATTAAAGTCATATCATCTGAAACCACAGTTTTTAATCTTTCAAACAGTACACTGAACTTTACTTACAATGCTATAGGAGTGGGTATCCACTCTTTCCACATTCCACCTTCTTTCAAAACTCAAGCATGTTACTGTGTCGATTGTTTTGTATATAATCTTCCGCAATTAAATAATCAATGTACTCGTACCAAAACTGCATTTATTACAAATTGTTTTGTTGCAAGTAAAATTTTTTGTAATAAAAAACAGCGAAATTGCATTTATTTGAATGTGTCCTTTTAGCACCGCCCTATAGACCACTCTTAGAAATGCTTAGGCTAACTTACATTGTTTCTTAGCTCCAGTATTAGTAAAGTAAACATGAAAGTTTTGTATTTTACAATGAGTGACAAACTTTGATGTTTAAAGCCTTTTATAGGACATCTAAGTTATTAAATAAATTTTTTTATTCTACATAACTTATTATTTATGGTATGTTTATATTTATTTAAACGTTAAAAAGTACTTTTTTTAAGTGAGTACATTATGTGTTTCTTTAGCAATAGTTTGTTTATACAACACAGGATATGCAACTTATTACCTGCATCTTACAACCACGTTGTATTTCACATTCTATTTAGTACTAATTGTCACTGTTTTAAAGCCATAAAACCATACTCCATTTGATTATTAAAGAGGTATAAATTCGATAAAAATTTCAAATATATTTTTTGATAATTATAAACAATCTTTTAATTGTTTATTTCAAATTAGAATTACTATAGGTAATTGCAAATTTAATGTTAATTACATTAGTTTGTATTATAATGCATAAATGATTAAGCAAATTGATATTACATAATGGATTGCTGATGCATTGTACCACTTTGCGCAGTGTTACATTATTTATTTATTAACTATTGAACAAAACTTACCAATTATAATAAATAACCAATACATTAACGCAGACAATGTTGTTTATCTTTTCAAACCTACAATAGTCTGAAATATAATAAAATGGCTAAAACCAATAACGAACGCATCCATTTTTGTTATGCTATTATCAATAGCCCGCCGGGAGTCACCACCGAGCCTTCTTTTTATGATTTCCCAAAAGCATCAGAAAGGGCTGAGGTCAGAACTGTCCCCTGGTAACTGAATGCTAACAATTTGCACTGTCTATATTATTGAACATTTTTTTTATACATAACAAATTTTTGATCACACGCTTCCAACATTTTTTTAGAGTATTTTTTTATTTTATCAGTAAAACACACATATGTGTAAAAATGTTATTATTCTTGCTCTGCTAACTAAACTCTTAAATTTTAATAACAGTGACAATAGCAAATTTAATACAAATAATAAAATAAAAAATAAAGCGCGATGTAAGGTTTTAGTATCTCTGCATAGCTGCACGTGACTGTATTCTTATATATAGAACCAAACGTAATTGAAAATGCGATTGTACGAAGACACGCAAGCAAGCAACGAATAGAAGTTCAACTCCAGATATGAGAAGTATTCGAAAACACAATATTGTTTGCGTCTGGACGGAAAGATTTTCTGCGAGTTAGAAATTTAAATCGCACTCGTGACATTGCTTCCATCCTTCATAAAGAAGAAAAAGATGGCTCAAGCGATTCTGCTACATTTTTGTTCGTGGCGCCTGAATCCTCCAGCTCATCACTTTGTCAACGTATTGTACCTAAGAATTAAGAAATGCGCGCTGTTTATACAGAGACGGCTTCTGGGAATCATTTATCCTGAATACAACAGCAAAACTCGGATTACAATTCCGTTTATTGGGCAACTGAACGTAAACAAACACTCGATCCCGCAATAATCTCATTCCTTATTAATAGCGCGCAGCTGAAATAAAATAAAATGCAAAGCTTAAATTTGCCCAGAATGTATAATTCACAAGTCAAAAGTTTTCCTTGTAAATTATTCAAACGGCAAAGTTACATTCCTAGGTACACATTTGCGTTTAAAAAAGAGAGCAAGAAGCCCTGTCAAAAGTAATGAGTTTGTTGAAAACTTCAGAATGAATATTTTAAATCTTTGCCACCGAAATCTAATTTCGCAAACGTTTTTAGGAAACAAGAATACTAAATCGTCCATCTCTTAATTTCTGGGAGAAGAGTAGCCGAGCGCGCAATTTCCTTTTGCTTTTATTTTTAATAGCAGTTATTCGATGATGGATGCGCTGAGAGGCTTTGAAGTCGCATTTATTTTCATACCAGACGTTTATATTTTTAAAATTTATAGCCGCTAATCTGGCTAATAAGTAAACGTCATTTTTATGGATGCCTCTTGGACGAAGCTGGAAATTGGATAGCCTGAAGGTTTTCGGGACAATTTCACACTTTAAAATTGCTAACTATTGTTAATATTTTAAGTATGAAACTGAAATATTCGTTTTCTGTTAATAACACATAATTTAATGAATTTATTATAAACGTAATTTAAAAATACTTGTTTCACTTTTATTTAATAATTGAATTCACTACCAAACAGTTCAGATGTGTTAGTTTTATTAAACTCTCTTTATGTAAATTAAAATTTCTCAAATTGTTTTTATTTTTTTTACTGAAAAATATGAGTACCAATTACCAATTTTATATTTTTTGAAATATGTTTCAAAAATATTTTTTTTAATGAGAAATACTTTAATGTGATTTTCATAAGCAAGCCCATGACAGGTAGTAACATACATTTACAGGTCTGCATAAAATTTAGAACAATTAAAGGTGTCGGTGTTTTTGTTATGAGATATCAAGGTAATGAAATGTGAAAGTGATTGATAATGTAAATATAGTAAATTACCACGGGTTCTTGCTGCAGGTAATAGCTTTCAGAAAGGCCTGTAGAAAACAGTGCCTACAAGAATTTTATAATCTAACCATGCATAGCAGCACGTGCCCGTTTACTTGTGAAGCTGTTCGAAAAGATATCGTATATGAGGGTAGATGTTTTATTAAGAGTATCTAATGTTAAAATCTATAAGGAACCTTACAATAAAATGTGATGTAATTTGAGATTACTATAATAGCTGTTCGGTTTAGCAAGTATACAAAAACTTTAAAACTTCACATGTGAAAGTAAAGGAATAAGTACAGATATAAAATATGTAAACTGTGAAGAAAATCACACAGCCAACCAAAAGGTTGCCTTGTCCTTAAGTAACTGAAAAGTAATAGGTATCCTACATTGAGGAGGAAACAAATAAATGCTAATCAAGTAGCTCAAATAACAGCCGTCCTAGAGAATCGACATGATAGAAAAAAAGTAACCTTTGCCCAAATACGCTGAAAAAATAACCAACTTGCTGATAATAATTTAAATCTCCACATAGAAAAAAATAAAATAAATAAGTTAAAGGCATGTCAGTACGAATTATGAAACAGATATTCAATCATTTAATCAGAATCTTAAATATTGCATAATGTTTTAATATACATTAATAATTGCCGAAGGTAATGGACTTTGGTGGGCAAAAACAGAAAGATTTAAACAATAATTTAGATATTGTATTAATATCCGAAGTCTGTTCCATTCGACGTTTTCATTTCATTATTTCCTGTCAACTAGTTAACAATTTGATCGCTATATAGTAAAAGCATACCTCAAAATGTACTAAACTGAATGCAAACTGGTACTGTTGAACTATAATTACGCTTAGTACCCAGGTATTTAATTACTGCAAACCTTCAAGACTACGCAGAAAGAACTGGGAAGAAATTCAAAGACATTCACGCCGTACTACACACAAGTCATAAATAAAAATAATCGTTCGGTTTTAGATCTACTTATGGAGTTTATCGGAGAGAACACGTTCTATGTTTCTGTTGTTTTCAGTTGTAAACCTGTGTATTTATTTAGATTGATACAAATCATTCTTATATGTTGTTTTTGACCCACTGCAAGGTGTAAAGCGACACAGATCTAATAGGGTTAATGGGGAAATTACATGCCAAGAACGTTACTACAGTTTGGTACTCGGTTAGTTAGAAATGAACAAAAATATATTATTTCAATTGTTGTTATTTACTAAAAAATCGTTGAAATACCTTTTTGTCTGAAAGTTTAGTAAAAAACCAATTTTCTTAGACATTCAACGTGATCAGCATATATTACGTGGGCTGCACGATATCTACGCGCTCTAAGTGCGATTTGACATTTCTATCATACAGTTTGACATTTTTGACAGCATACGTACTCGGAACGTTTTGTCATATGGGCGCCATTTATTTTGTTGTCATTAAGTTGAAAATTTTCTCTTGATCAAAAAATGTAATTAACTTATGAAAATTTTCGTGCGATGATTTTAAGACTATTGATGTAGATATCTCAGCAACAGTGCGTTGATTAACTCACTTTGACTTTTGGTGATGAAGCCCCACATAGATACTGTATATCGTTGGTTCAATGAATTTAATCGTAGTTGTATTTGAAGTAGCACTCAAAACTAAAAATATGTTAAACTCACTCAGTCAAACACTTAGATATAGAATGGTCGAGGTAAAAATCAGAAACCTTTTTTAGTTGTATTGCGGAAATGCTTAAAAGCCATCTTATGGGCATGTGCAAGCCCCTATTAAGTACACAATGAATAACCTACAATAACCGACCTCAGAGTTGCTACAGTCGAATTCTTTCGAGCCGGAAAATCTCCGGACAGAAATATTTGCATTGCTGGGCTACCAGAAAAAAACACGTTCACGACGTAAGAAAAGCGTAAAGGGAATCTGACCACCAGGAGGAAGTAACTGCTGACGGGGCAACTCACAGCAAGTGATCTGATCGCAAGAGAAGATTGACTTGGCAAAAGAAATGAACGTAACAAAGTCAAATAGCGCACCAGAACCTGCAATAAAAGTACTTGGCCCTCAGAAACCGCCTATAGCCACATCAACGTGTTGGAGAAAGTAGGTCTCTTAACAAGACGCCGTTCCAGCCCATAAGGCGTAGCTATACAACATTTTGTATTACCACTGATCCTTTGACTTGTGGCTACCCTTCAGGCTCAACTGCAATCCCTTTGACTACTATGTGTAGGGTGTGGTCGAGACCATGGTCAACTCTAAGGTCATCTTAAGGGCCTCCATCATAATTATACATGTGGCCAAGGAAAGGGAAGTTGTATTGGTCTGCAGGAGGTTAGGTTTCGGATCGACGAGGCCGTGATCCCTAATACTATTTGCTTAATTGTACTAAATTTCATGTAAATAAATTTAATTTTTCTTGTGTTTTTATTTAGTTTTATTTAATTGACCTTAGCCACTTATAACATGGCAAAATTCAAAAGCATCTATTGATAAAAATGTACCAAACCCAACAAATGAAAACACTCTTACGAGACATCAAAGAGCAACCAAATCAAGACTACTTAAGCCTTTGACGAAGTATGGTAGGTGTGACTATTCTGCACAATTAAATCTAATCTACTTGGCCTATACTATAGTGTTTTATAATTATACTTGAAAAGCGAAACATTTCTCGTGAAGCTAAAAAAAGAATGAACGCCATGTTCAAGGAGTTGAGACCGACGCTATATCTTTTTTACAATTCTGATCTTCCATCTACTAATTAGGCAGCAATTATGATATGTCACAACAACCCATACTTACAACGCCATTTAAATAAGATCCAAACCTGACTCAACAATGGCGCATCAAAGCAAATGGAACCGAACCAAGGCATGTGATCTTTACGTAAACAATTAATAACTTCCACTAATAGAAGTGTGAAGTATCTGGACATTCATCTGGATCAATAACTCACATACAGAACTGGTCACTAATTTATGCAAGATATACTTCTTAATGGGTGGCAGCTTCTAGTTATCTCTAAAGAACAAATTACTTCTATGTAAAGCAGTATTAAAGTCGGTGAAAACTTGTGGGCTGCAGTCGTACGGAACTACTAGTAAATCTAACTTAGCAGTATTTTAGAGATTTCAGTTAAATGTACAACGTGTCGTTATAATTGCTCTATAGTACGTACCAAACGAACTTATTCAACATCTACATCTGCATGCGCCTACCAATACCAAGAAAATTACAAAGCTTAGCATAGACATCAAAATAGATCTTTCCTTCCCCTTAATGAGACGGCAGCGGACCTTCCTATGATAAAGAGGAAACACGTAGTTTCTGAAGGTTTAAACCATATATATTCGTCTAGGTTTAGTTCAAGCTTATCTATTTTTATTACAATTATACCTTATTTCTTATTGTTATATTACTGAAGACGGTTGTATCATTGGGTACTACCGTACACGTTAATTGCTCGTTGTTGTTATTGTTAATTTTTTATATAATTTTTTAATTATCTTATTTTAACTTACATTAAAAACAATAATGGGAGTTAATAAAAGATTATTGGGTTCTCTTTACCTTCTTTCTTGCAATGAAACTAAGACTTTAATATAGAGACTATTGTAATTTTAGAAAACTAAATGTGCACTCTTAGCAAATCCATCTAGTTGGCTATACATATATAAATACATTATACTTGTCTATTAAAAAAAAATAAAGAGCGCAAAATATTGGCATCAGCCCATAAAAAATCATTTCAAAACATTCCATTAAAATTTCATAAGATAATAGAAATAACGGACAGAGTTATTAGGCCAATTACCAATGAACAGAATTTTTTTCAATTGCTGCATTTATTTGGCATCAAACAAAGAGACAGAATTAAATAAATTACGGTGATCTCTCTATGTAACATAAAAACTTGGTACAATAAAAAATGTGTAATAAAAAATGACGTTAATACATCGCAAATAAATTTAAAAAGTGAATAAAAATCAAATGAATTATAGACGGTTCAAGGAAGCCAAAATGTAGAAGTAACTTCAAATCAATTTGCTATATTATCATTATGTCTGAATATTAAAATGGTGATAATGGCACTAATAATGGAAAAAGAAACAAAAGTATTGCTAAAGAAAAGGACTAATCTCAATAGAATAATTCTACTGGATGGAATTTATGTCATGATTTTATAAGTCAATAAATAATTTTCAGTAATTATTAATTTAGTCTAATTATTAAGAAGCAAAGAGAATTGACAATAAATGTCGATTACAAAACTTTAAGTGAAAACCCAATTTATAACTTGTAGATGAAAATAACTATAACTAAATATCCTACTTTTAATATAAAACAATCAAATCAAATAGCATCAAAAACGCTTAATAAGAAGGTAAGAAACAAGGCAAGAAAAACTGAAAGTAATATCTAACCAACCATCGTCTACCACTGCAAAAGAATGAAGCGCTGAAATTATGAAGTACTGGCTAAATTTAAGATAACTGCAGAATTACTACGAGTAGTAAAATAAAATAAAACATTAGCCAATCTGAACCTCGAAAATCTAAAACTAATTTGAAGAAACAAAAATCACCTTCTCTCTGCGTGATTCAAATGTGATGACCATTTTCTATATCGATGAAGATTGCAGCATATCATTAGTATAATTTGTCTTCTTTGGACGCAATACTTCTAGAACAATGACTATAAAGATTGGCACCTTACGTATTAAATGTGCCAGTAGAGAACAGGTACTACTAATATAGTTTTCAACATCAGTTAACGATATGAAGACATAACTTACTGCTAGATCATGATCTGAAGACCAATTTTAAAAAAGCAATCCGCAAATAAATATTAAAAAATTACCATTCTAAGATATTTCATGTTTTGAATTCATCAAATTCACTTTGATAACAATATATATATATATATATATAATATATATATATATATATATATATATATATACAAGCTATAAGACCAATAAAACTACAAAATTTTAACTAGAAGTTATTTTACGATTTTCGTTAAGAATAATACAGAATTATTAGAAGATATAAATATGCTAAAAAAAACAACAACCTCTTGTTTCTCAGAAAAGGAAAATGAACAATGTTAGTACCTAATAGACACCAGAGCGAAAAGATACCTCAATCAACATCTACAGTGACCATTATTTTCCAATATAAAGACACCAAAATATGTTTAAGATTAAAAAGTGAATTACTAAATTTTAGGTCTGCTATAAGATCAAATAATGAAAAAAGACAATTTAAAACTCTACTTTCTTCAGTGAGGGTAATAGCTTTTAGTACTAGACCATAAAATTAATTATTAGCAATTTTAATTTTGAAAATGATCCTAAAAGTAATGGTCAGCAAATTTAAAGTTTAAAAACTGTTAAACTCAATCAGCATTCAAAGGAGCAACAAACTTTAGCAAACTTATATAGAGCTAGCAATAAATGGAGTCTCCTTAAAAAATAAAGATAGAAAAAATATGCGGCTTTATGCTAATTAAGAATAACATAGATTGTACCTAATTTTAAACCTAACTTTATTTCGCTTGTTGTTTTAGGTTAGGTTCGTTTATCCTGAGCCAAATGGTATATTATTCTATACGAATAAACAATAATTGAATTCATTAAGCTTAGATAACATATTGAAATAACGAGTGACGTTTAATAATTGACTCAGGTGTTGTCGTAGGCAGGATAAATGAACACATTGATTATATGATGCTCGTCATGCTAAAACTTTGGAATATCACGTAATAAATAGAATTAAGTCCCACGATATTTTAAGAAAGTGCAAACTCTAGAAACTAAAAATTCAGAAATATCACCGTTGCTGTGTACTCTATATTCTACACATCTCAGTCAGGTAAACGTCTACTGCACAATCATTAACTACTATTACTGACAACTGATAATTGAAACTGAGGATTAGCTCTTATGATCATGTAAAGTGAGTACAATGGTCCTAAAAATTAATAATTTATATAAGGAAACAAATGAATATTCAAGAAACATCACGAAAATTGCCTTCACTTAACAGTATTTGGCTGTAATACGACGTAGCTTCTATGCATTTCAAAAATAAACATTACCTAAACAATTACAATAAACACTAAACTATTTTAAGATAGTGTGCATTTCGGACAAGTGTTTTTATTTTTCTAAAGCAGAGCTATAAAAGTTCTCAATAACAAAATATACTCCTGCTTTTCTTTTATGTTGTCAAATAAAGTCTAATTTGATAAACATTTGCAACATATTTTTATATCGTTCTGCATTGACTGCATTATCAAGGAAAGTGGGTACAATTATTGCTTTTCTTAATACTGCTATTTTTCACGAAATGTAACGGAGTTTCGTAAAAATCGTGTGGTTTTTCACTACTCCATATAATTTCCGATAATTTTAAGACTTTACAACTCGTAGTCGTGTCAAATTAGTAAAACAAATACGCTAAAAGCTCGAAATGTTTTGTAGGTACACGTATCGAGATGTTCCAAGGCGCATTCGATTCGGACAAAGCATCAGAAAGAAATGTTACCATATATTTTTTTGTCATAATGCGAAAGTGCATTTGTGAACGCGAAAAATGGTTTATTTCTTGCTGAATATTGGCTAAAATTTTGGGGTCGCTGATTACGAATATGATGCTTAAAAAGTGCCCCGATGCACTTGGGGGCATAACTTAAGGGTTGGGGGTGATTTTAGAGAGTTACCTTAAATTTGCTTCTTTTCCGAGTTTAAACTGTCCCAATAAAGGTTTTTAGGGTTGATGATAACGAATATGATGCTTAAAAAGTGCCCCGAAGTATTTGGGGGCCATAATTCTGGGGATGAGGGTGATTTTGGGGAATTACCTCAAATTTGTTTGTGTTCCGAGTTTAATCTGTCTGAATAAGGATTTTTGGGGTCGCTGATAATGATGCTGATTTTCAGATTAAGCTCTAATGCACCAAAGTAAGAAACTGCCCTGAGGCGTTTTGGGTACGAGTAGTCCATTGTTTCATTTAAATATGATACGATTTGATATATTTTCAAAAACAATTTTTTTCAGATATTACAAAAAAAATGTTGCTTACACACAAGCAACCCCATCAAGATGGTCTCTTACCAACAGTATTAAATAATAGGAGTTTTCAATGTTTTTTTTTTAAGTTTACAGTCGTTTTGTTTTTAGTAAAAACGTAAGTCAGGGTTCTGTTTTCAGTAAAAAAGAAAATCGCATTTCAGCGCATGTGAGTTTAGGGTAGAAATGTTCGATGAGGTATCGGATAATTAGGAAACCAAGATTAGTCAGTTTTCCATTAGCCACACGGTAGATACTTGCCACAATGTAAACAAAATGTCATAGAAATGGTCATTTTTCTGCATTGCGTGCAACGGATTCCCGCCTGGACCAGAACACATTTTTGTCGTACTTGAAACGCTCTTTTAAACGAGCTATCAACTGTAACTAATGGATGCGTGGTTGCCAAGTTAAAGCGGGGACCCAGGCACCTCATAGTTTGAATAAAGTCTTTTCGGCCCTTTTATAGCACTTTTTTTATATTCGGCAGTTTCCAATTCAGCACACGGTAGATATTTGCGATAATGCAAAAAAAAACCTTGAAAACCCCTACTTATTTAATACTGTTAAAACGTGGACACTGATAGGGATGACTGTGTACAAGCAAAATTTTTTTTTGTAAAAATATCTAGAAAAAAATTGTTTCTGAAATAATTAAAATTGAATCACACTCAAATGAAAAAATGCTCCACACGTATCCTGTTGCCCCAGGGTGTTTTTCTCCAAAGTTTCCCAGGGCATTTTCTCACTTTGGTGCATTGGAGCTTAATTTGAGAATTAAAATCGTTATCAGTGACCCCAAAAACCCACATATAGACAGTTTAATTTTGAAAAATAAACAATTTTGAGGTAGTTTCCAAAATCGCCACAGCTCTAGGATTCTGCTTTGTCAAATGCATCGTGGTACTTTCTAGGCATCATATGCGTGATCAGCGACCCAAAGATCTTTGTATACAGTTTAAAAAACAAACAAATTTGAGGTTATTCCCCAAAATTCCCCCATCCCCAAGATTCTGCTTCCCTCTAAGTGCATTTGGGCATTTTTTAAACATCACATTTGTTATCAGCGACTCCAAAAGTCCTTATTCAGTCAGTTTAAACTCGGAAAACAAACAAATTTGAGGTAATTCCCTAAAATCACCCCCCCCCTAAGTACATCGCAGCACTATATAAGCATCGTATTTGTGATTAGCGACCACCAAAACCTCCAGAGTATTGGAAATGAAATGTTTGGGTGAAAGTGCAATTCTATTTTCATAACGGTACGATATGAATCATATGATAAACCAAATTCCTAAACTAACTAATATAAATGATTGCTGCTTCTTTTTTGTTGCTGATTTTTCGTAGCCTACAGTTCCAGAACTACACGACAAATGTGGCAGCACAAAACTTAGTAGTTAATGCAAAAAATGCAATTGGTAAAGTTGGACTCAATCTAAAAAGCAGCAAAAACGTCAAACCTATTTATATTGGGAAAAATAAGCGTACTTATCTGCGCTACACGCAAAACTGTCAACGCTAAACTAGAAAAAAGCTGATGTAAAAGATTATGAAGACTTTTACATGATCAAAGTCAGAAAACTAAACTTGCACGACAAACATCACATCGTACCGCTATATTCGTATAAGTAAAATGGAAATAAAAATTAGCAACACTTGTCTTAAAAAGAAATTTTTTTGGTCAGTCTATTTGCTCACTAGCAACTTTAAATTTGTTTAACCTAAATGGAAATTTTTCTTAAAGTTACTGGGTCATCATTAAAAATATTAAAAGACAAAATATCAAACGAACAAATAATAGACGCATTAAAGAAATTCTTATGTTTAATGCTAAGTTTACTGAAAAACTTTTATTAGAGAGACACGATCAAAAGGTGAACAATACCATCTGACTAAAAAAATCCTTAGGTCACACTCTCACAAGTATTTGTAAAAAAGCATTACATAAATTTATTAGGCACCGACGTCAATGGATGTTTATAATATTCTTAAGGGACTATAGAGTACAGGTATACAAATGAAAAGAGAAGCAAAATTAAGATATTTACCTCTACTATACACAAATCCTTTAAATGACTATTGTAAAGCAAGGAGTTAGAATATGGCTTAAATGACGAGATTCAAAAAAAATATGATTTGCAAATAATCATTGCAACAGCATCTAAATCAAGAAAGCATTGTAAGAGAACTAATTTATATATATACATTTTTATACAAAAAACTGAAATTGATTTACAATTGACAAGGATCTGTCCAAACATAATAATATCTACGGAAACATTTAGTAACTCAATGCCACCACTACAATAACATAATAAATCTCAATTACCATACAAAAATCTGTTATAGTGCGGTAGCAAACTGCTTAAAAGAATAAAATAAACATAGGCTGTGGCCAGAAAAAATCTAAAATAGAATAGAGGTAAGGCAGAATTATTACAATTAATTAAATTAAAAATTATTATGGTTATTACAAAAGCTTTTTGTAACATTTCTTTTGTCTAGTGATTATGATGACTTCTGTAAGTTTGGACTTCTACTGAAACTAGACTTGGATCAAAAACTTAATTCTAATTTTCCTGTATTTGTAGCGTTTGTAGTAACATTAAGGAAAACAGAATGCAAAAATTATTCCAGTAAATCATAAAACATTTCATCACCTAAAAATTGTTATTAATAAAAACTGGTCTGATTACGACCATCACATTTTATTATTCTTGTTCGTTTGCAGTTCCGCAGTTTATAAGTTCACATGCTGAACACGTGCCAGAATATTGATTGGAAAAAACTGCAATTATCTGTCGACTCCCTGGCCAACACGAGCTAGCGATATTCTTTCGAAATCGTGTAAAATGGAAAAATGAAGCCGGCGAAGAGATTGCGCTGTAAGCAATCCCAGAACGAACTTAAAAATTCGAAATCGAATATCTCGAAAATTATTCGACGTAGAATTTTTTCGACTTCATTTTCGAAATCAGCGTAAGATTTCCTGTAAGAATCCATTTTCAAATTTTAAAAAGTCTCAAATTTTGTGACGGATCGACAAACAGACATAGAATTCAGTAACGAACTTTTTAAGTTCGTTGAAAATAAATACCAATATAATTTTTGTAATATTTCATTAAAAATAATTCAAAAGGCAAAACTAGATTTAATTTTCTACTTTATAATTTACATATAAATCTAAGATACGTGCCTAGTAATTTACTAGCACGTGACAAAACCAAAAATGAGCAAAATTGTATCCTGATACCCAGTAAAAATATTAGAAAAATTACAAATTCTGCGAAGCACACCGAAAAATAATTTTGTACGAAACATAATTTAAACAAGAAATACCTTTCCTCCTAAGCAAAGTTCAACGGGAACAAAATACCCTCGATTTGTTTGTCCTTTGCTGCCCGATTCAGTTTCGACGAAAATCGATGCGATTCGTTTAATGCTTCCGAAAGTAAAACAGGAGATAACTAAAGCGTTATTAAAGTTGTATTGGAAATTTTGAATGTTAAACAAAGCGCAATCTTCACTTTGCCAAGCGTTAAACTCGAACAGAAATAAATTGTGAAAATGCCAAAGTTGTGCCTCGCCCGCGCGCTTGCCACTCTCGAAAATAAATAATTGCCGCCTCAATACGCGCGGATAATTAATTTTAACTCAGCAAGATAAGTTTATAGGCACTAAAATTGAAAGTTACGTCGAAAAACAGTTCGCTTAAATTATTCAATCGGCAGTGAATTATCCGTTCCTCCGGCGTAAAAAGTAAGGTTCTTAGAGTCAGGTTGTAATTCCACCACCGGTGATTTATGGTGGCCCAGATCGAGCTACGCCTTTCCTATATCCGAACTAAAGTGGCCGGTTCCTTATCCTTTATTTCTTTAAGGAATATAAATATAATCGCAAATTTATGGCCGGCAAAAGTATGCGTACTTTTGGTTAGGTGTTTTATTGCACCGCCCCAGCCTCCCGCACGCAGCTGGTCTCCTGTCTAATGTTTAATAGTTACCCCCGAAATGCGCCTGTTCCGGACGTTTTGCTCGGAGCTTTCGGAAATACCGAGCACGTCCACAAACATTTGCGAACTCGAAAAGTGCATCCAACGTGAAATCGTGTTGCATTAGCTATGTAGATGAGTAATGCATGCTGGAGCAATCGTACGGAAAATTTTTATTGCAGTTGCAGCGAGGAGGACGTAAAGCATATATTTACCTAACGCTCTCTTAAAAGAATTCTGACAGAAACAACTATGACTTCTTACTGTTTACTAGAACTTTCATAAATAACTATGTGTATTTAGGGGTATTATTTTGCAAAAACAACTTTACAACATTGCATTTATTATTCTAATCATAACCATATATTAAGAAAAGTTAAGATAAATATTTTGCATTTTATTCAATTTTATTCAAATCAGGATTTTGTTTAATATTTTTTTCCATTTTTTAATTTCCATAATATATTCTCCTAGATGATTAAGATGTGCAGGGTTTGTATAATAGGATCGGAAAAAGTTTCGGAAAATAGATTTATTTGAGATATCGGTACAATAGCGCAAAAGTCTTCAAAGTACATCCCTTGAGCGTCGACACACTTTTGCCAGCGACTTTTCCACGACTCGAAGGATCACTGGTAAGAGGATTTCGGAACGTTCTTAAGAGTACGCGTGCAAGCTTCTTTGACGGCACTTAGTATCCCATGGTGGTGTCCTTAAAGGGAGGATTTCACTTTTGGGAATAGGAAATATTCTGCTGGTACCAAATCAAAACTGTAGGGGGGTTGAGGAATCGTCTAAAAAGCCGGGGTTTTCTTCAACGCTTTGCAGAAGGTTTTCGCAAGCAGGCACACGCATCTGCATTTGGTTCTCCGTCAAGACCTTCGGTATGAGTTTATCGCAGGTTTTTCGCATCGACAAATTTTCACTGATAATGCTGTGCACTGTCATCTTATCAACACCAATTTTCTATACGCCCATGCGCACACTTAACCGAAGGTCTGAATTCAGCAGTTTACGCACACGTTGCAAGTTGTCGATTCTTGAGGTCGACGGTTGTCCAGCGCGGGGCTCGTTCTTCACACTCTCTTGGTCATCTTTAAAGAGCTTGTGTCATTTAAAAACTGCAGTTTGTGACATGTTTTCATCCTCGAACACTCGACGTCTCCATATCCGATTTCCCCAGTCTAACGCAAAATTTGATGACGTACTACTGTTCAACCATTCTCTGCATTTTGCAGGGGTCCATTAAAAACTAAAAACCGATACTTTTTATACAAACCTTGTATAGTGCTATTACTATATACACTACTATTTATTGAAATTACAGCACCATTAATAACAAATTATATTGAATTAATACTTATATTAAATTAAACATATTAAAATCAGAAGAACATTAAAGTTTGAGAACAATTATGGTTATAACTCTCCGAGATATGGTTATAACTTTTTTAGGCAACAGGTATGAGGAAGTAGTGATATATTTGTAATACAAATAAACATGTTCTCGTCTATTCAAATCTAGCATATGTAATTTACCTAGTGTAAGAATACTTTGTTGTTGACAAACGATAAGACATCAACAAGTTAAAGATTTGAATGAAAGGATGTTCCTTTAAGAAAAGTAAGTTCAAAAAATTGGTCATCATAGGAATAGTATGACGCAAATATGGAAAATAAAGGCCCTTATTATTCGTGAAAACTGGGGTCTGAAACAATACACAGGACGAACAACCTAGAGGATTCTCATCTTCAGGAGCTTAAAGTTACAGAACTTAGTGCGCTTTCAAGTACTCTAGCGCAACAATAGTGGATCATTGCACAATACGGATTGTCTATTTTCTTTCTTCGATTTTAATTACTTATCTTAGGACTAATAGCCCGTCATTTCCTGCGACTACCACTTACTTCTTTAAACCGACGACACAGGTTACAATGGATAATGAAAAGGTATCTGTGTTGACATAGAATCGTTTTTTTTTTCTGATAGGTGGTCAGATATCAAAGAGCCGTAGATACAATGAAATAAAGCAAAAAAACGTATCAACTATGAACATTATTATTAGGTATGACGTCAAGTAACCTTTAGTCAGACTAAGAAGTAACTTTACTTTTCTCTCAGAAGATGTTCCAAGCAATCTTTCAAACAAAATAACGCTTGGTGGCACACATAATAATAAACTTCCACAACAGAATGAAAACTCTCTCGTGGCCGGTCCAATCGCCTGACTTTTCACTAATCGAAAACATCTGTAATATCATTGGTCAAAGGTAGTGTTCAAAATCTCCTAGAAACATGATTAAATTATGGGAGCGTGTTAATAGTATATGAAATCCAATGTATCAAGACAACATTCGTTTATTGTTTAACCCAAGGCAAGTTCCCATACATTACAGAATAAATGTAAATGTTTTGTAAATTTAATTATTTATTGTCTTATACCATTGAATAAATATGCGAACTTTTAGTTTCCATTTTTCATTGGGGTAGCAGTTTCAATAAACAGTGTACGTTTTTATAATGCACACTTATTCCTCCAGTTTATATTTACAATTGTTATTATAAGTCTCCCGGTTCAATCACCGTTGCTTCTATTTTGTGGCTTAAGACTACACTTACCCCTTAAGTTCTTCTATTTTCTATCCGAATTTCAGCTTATTTAAGTATATATACTTTATCTAGTATTTGTCTGCAATTTTGTCTTCTTAATTATAATTTGTAGGTCATTATTAGCATTTAAGCCCATTCATTGACGGGGTAGGGGAAATTTAATAAGTAAAATCTATGTAAACATTTTTTGTAAAAGTTTTTAAAACTTTTAATAATACAAACTAATAAGCAAAGGTAGAGAAACAGGCAAGAAAATAACGACAAGTCAATGACAAAAATGAGTAAAATGGTAAACAAACAAAGTTGCTAGAAAAACGATAAAATAAAAAATAGAAAAACTGACCCGCCGGAAATAAGATAGAAATGAGAAGATAGGATTGATAAAGAAAAATGTACACTGCTGTACAGAGGTGAAAATAGTCAAAGACAGAATGGAATGGGATTTTTGGTAAGTAAAAAACTGAGAAGAAATTATATGAAATTTAAGAGAATAAATGATAGGATTACTTATATCGGATTAACACACTCATAAACACTTAAGCGCCAACCTAAGTAGCAGCTGAAAAAGAAAAGGATGAGCTTTATAATAAAATGGGAAAAATCTGTGAAAAGCCCCAAAAACACGCCATACTTATTCTTTTGGGGGATTTTAAATTGGAAAGAAAAATACTGGAGAACAGCAGCTAGAAGAAAAACGGTGCATGACAAAACACATAACAATGGAACAAGATTACCTTGGCAACAAAAATGGATATGTACGTAGTTAACACAAAATAGCAACATAAAATACAAGATAAAGTAACATGGCTAGTCCCTGGTAGAACTACAAAAAACCAGATAGATTACATACATATAAGATCGTTTAGAGGAGCAGATGTGGGGACATATCACATCGTAGTGATTACAAAACTAAAGTTAAGAACGGTAAAAAGAAGCGAAAAACAACAAAGAGAAAGAGATGAAAAATTGAAATAATAACAGAAAAGAAAGCAGTGTATGAAGCGGAAGTTAAAAATCAATTAGCAAAAAATCCGGAAGATAAAAATATATAAGAAAAAAGAAGCAATGAAGACGCCGTAGATAAAGTAATAGCAAAAAAAACACAGAAAAAATAAACGAATGGTTTGACAAAGACTGCAAGGAAATAGCACAGGAAAAGAAGCTCGCTAGATTAAAGCGGCTAAGAACATGGAATGAAGTAAACCACAGGACCTACCAAGAAATTAGAAAAGACAGTACAAAATTATTAAAAAGAAAGAAGACGAGATAGACACAATCGTATTCCGATAATAATAAACATTCTGGAATGAATCCAGGTGTGAAGCAACGATCTGTGTTATAAAAAACATTATTTATTTTAGCACTGGACACAGCAGTCAAAGAGTACAATTATAAGGAAACAATAATTAGTAAAGCGATACAAATAGTAGCATTACGCAGACGACCTCTCTGTGCTAACTAGAGATAAGAAAAGCCTGGAAGAGCAACTAAAAAAATCGAACAAGAAGCAAAGAAAAGATACCTAAAAATACACCAAGAAAAAACAAATACATGGTAATAAACAGAAAAAATAGGAAATCAACAACTAAAGAAGTGAAAATAAGAAATTTTGAATTTAAAATAGTGGATCATTTTAAATACTTAGAAATAATAATTAACAGCAAAAGTTGCAAAAACATCAAGATAAATCACAGAAGCGGGACATAAAACTTATTATAAATTTAAAAACCTCATAAAAATAAAAGAATAAATACAAAACTGAGGGTGTACAGATCAGCAACCAGACCGGTAGTGACTTATGGTGCAGAGACGATAGTAAACTCGGAACAGAAAAAGCTAAGAAAATTGTAAGAAGGATATAGAGACTAAAGAAAGTTGCAAATGGCGATTACAAAAGACTAATGAACTTTAAAATAAAAATCATTCTAAAAGGAAAAGATATAGTGTAGGTTATAAAAGTGCAAAGACTTCGCCTGTAATGACATAAGAAAAATGGGAGGTAACAATAAAGTAAAGAAAATTACAATGCGAAGAACAGGCATCGGCAGAGGAAGAGGAAAATCAAGTACTAGAAAATATAAAGAAGTTGAAAATACCGATAGAGATACAGGAAAGAAAATAACGAAAAAGCAAAGACAAACAACAGGGTAGAATAAGGCAAGAATAAAGAAAGTGGACTAACTCACCACAAGAAACGAGTTTCTAGAGCTCAAAAGAGATGAGCGGGTACAATGCGTAAATAAATAAATAAATAAACACAACAGTGTAATACCGTAAACGAAACTTTCTACAGCGGTGCGATAAAATTAGGATAAAAACTTTTAAAAGAAATTAAGATGTTGATTAATGTCTCCATAATGATCAGCTTCAAAAATTCTGTCGAATGATATGCTGCATGACATACGTGACTTCCGGTTGCCGTTAACCGATTTGGTTGAAAATCAATGCCATGAAAGGTACTGACCTAAGATCTGAGTATGCCAAGTTTGAAGTGAATCCGTTGAATAGAACGGAAGTTATAGTGTATTCAGACACACAGATAGAGACAAGATGATAATCTCATTAACTTTCTATAAGCTTCGCTGTAGAAAGTTAATAAATAAATACATAAATATATATATATATATATATATATATATAGATAGATAGATAGATAGATACACAGTTTGTAATATATATTACAAACTTACACTACCAGATTTAGAAAATTTCTTTAAAGACAATTAAACATGTATATTTTGGTTATCTCCATCTAAAAATACCTGTTAATATCTATCTTGATTTTAAACTTTAACCCTTTTTTTTAATATTGTTCTTAAGAATGCAACATAGAATTAATTATGGTTGAATACTAACTCTAAAAGTCAAATTCAAACTTTTAAAAGATGTGTCCTTATGCTTTGTTGAATGTCATAGAGAATTCTAATCTTACGAGAAACTGTCTTCTTTTAAATTTGAAAGCCAAATTCATATAGTCTGATACCAAGCCTATCTTTAACACTATATAAATACTAAATAGGTGTGCCGGTCACTTATAATACGTGCAATGATTAAATTGGGTTTTAAATCTCCGACAAAAAGGCAAATTACATTGCAGAAGCCTTTTCTCATATTTAAATTCCTGAGAAGCACAATAACAAACTTTTTTATACATAATTGGAAAGTTGAAAAGTGTCAACTTATTTAAAAGTTAAATTGGGTACTCATTAGCGTCATCTTCACTGGTAATGTGGTGAATAATTCGTTTGTTAGTAAAGAAACAACTTTGTCTTGGAATTTCCATAGATTTCCATATAACAATTGTTTTTGGATCAAAATTTATTTTGACGAATAATTATTCTATATTTCTGTTGTATCTAGACTGGTTCAGATATAAATATTATCTGATTGAGCTTTAAACATTTTTCAGGAAATAGTAAATTGATTGTTATATTGGAAAAGGCGTCAAAATTTTGTTAATAACAAGTTATTATATATATTTCCTAAAACAACTCTCCTTTCTAAAATTGATTATGTATCAAGAACGTATAAGGGAATTTTGGCGATTCAATTTCGGGATGTAGAGCAGTATAGACCTATTGTAAAGATGTCTATGAATTAAAAAAAATAAGGTACTGTACCAGTGACACAAAAGCAAACAAGCTGTTATAGAGTCATATTTGCACGAAAATCTAGTTCAATGAGTACATTTCCGTTCATGAAGTATTTAACAAATTTAGGCATTAAAACTTTTGATAGGTTCATTTATATTTGTAATAGCAGATTAAAAACGTGTCTTCCCTTCAACGCTTTTTAACAAAGTATCTTGCTTGACAACGAGAACAAATTACATCCATAGATACACAGTAATATTCTGAAACATTTTGCTGTATCGAAGCAATATTATGAGTAGCAACTTGGTGTCTAAATGGGTACACTTATACGCGGTGCTATGTTCCTATTTTATATGGTCTTGTCCCAAAAGCCCACGTGATCCTCATATATACGTAAAGTAGAAGTAATCAAAATTAATAGAAGCTGATAACTTTCAGAAAGACCTGAAATTAGAAAAATAAATTATATGATTTGAAAGAAAATACCTTAATATCTCTTGACTTCAAAGAGTCTAATCTAAATACATATATATATATATATATATATATATATATATATATATATAACATTGGATTCCTATTTCTCGTTTTAAGTTTTCAATCATTTCATCTTTGTTATAGGTCAACTTATGCTTTTTAATACTATCACAACTGTGTTCGCTTTTTGCTCTGTTCTGAATAAATTATTTAAGAAAACTGGAAAATATAAGATAAAAAAATTAAACTACAATATATCTTACATAAAATAATACAAATAAGAATTATCCAAGAAATAAGAATATTAGTGGCACAAAGAAATAATCACAAGGGACGGATTAACGACAATTGTTGTAGGTATTACTGCAAATAAAAAAGAACAAAACTTTTGCTTATCTAGACCCTGGTAGTATTATACTTTTCATTATTTTGTTCTTAGTTAATGTTTTTTTATTAAACCAAATAACTTTATTTTTAATAAATTCAATTACTATTACTCTGTTTAGTATAATACCCTATCTTTCTTTTTTTCATTTATTCACCTGTGTATTTATAAACAAGGCGTGAATTACCTAGTATGTGTTATAAATAAGCATGGTTTTAAAAGTGTGTTGATGTAAACTTACTAAGTGGTAGAGCTGAGCTTGGCAATCTACTGTTCAGCTTGTTAGCACATTTACTAGGAAGTTACATGAGTGACACGGTCAATGCGATTTCGGACATAGAGGGACATTAAATATAATGCAGTAACCATATGGTGATTTTATATTATTGGGAAGCCGTGTCTTTGAATAGCCCAATAGGTTCCTGAAGAGTACATATTTAATATAAGGCAATCCCAGACCTGGCAGCTCACCAACATCACATGAAAAACGTGTAAGGCATTTACTACGAGGAGACAGTCATGTTACTAGGTACATTTCTGAAAAGCTGAGATTAAATAGAGATGTGTGTCATTAAATTATATGGAACAATTTAAGGAAACGTAAACTTAATACAAAAATAGTCCCAGGTATAATGATAAAGAAACAGAACGAGACCAGACGAATAATTGCTTTTGAACTGTTGGGAACGGCCAGAATTGATACCATATTTGTGTTAAACATCATTGCCCGATATTAAAGTTTGTGCTATGAATACCCTCAAACGAAACACCAAGGTTTCGAATAGCCAAGTTATAGATTAGCAGGCTCCAAAAATGCAAATCAACAATTTTGATCGTATTTTTTATGCTAGTGGTTTAACTTATAAATATCTGTTAGAAGGGCAAGCGACAAACTAAAACTATTACGTTAACGTGCCAAAACGTGTAGTTTGTATGAAAATTTAACCAAATATCATTTCCTGGCTCTTCTACATAACCCGTATTAACCCAACCTGTCATCGTGTGCCTTTTTTGTTTCTTCTGTGCAAAAATGGGTCATGAAGATGAAGCTTTCTCTGTTTGCTTCTATAATCTCCAGAACCAGTAAAGAGAAATATTTTGACTAGACCTAGGACTATTAGTTGGTAAGTTGAATAAATTATTTTTGAAGAATCATTATTCTCATAAAATGTGTATGCATATGTGTATCTGTAACTGAGTGTACGTGTATGTGTAATCTTCTAAGTTCTATGAGTAACCACACAAATTATTCACAGAATAAAATCTAACTTTTTGTAACCGACCTTTCTTATGTTCATCTAAAACACATCTAGAAATATATTATAAACCTAAAATTGATTACACCTCTCTGTTAAGTTTTTTATAGATTACATAATTATTTGTATATTGAGAAAATGCAGAACTAGTTTATTGTTACTTATATATTTTTGAAGTTTGTTGAATAATTTTTCAGCAGTTTATTGTACAACAGATCTAACCATAAAGTTTTATAATTCCATTAAGAAACGACTATATATCTACTAAAAGCCAGAATCTTAGGCTAGAATATAAAATTCCTAATAAAATTATCATGTCAGCACAACGTATAAAATAAAATCTAAAGACCTTACTTATTTTAGTACAACTCTATTCTCATTTTCAATATATGTGATATGATGTTGAGTTGCAGACAAAAGACAACGCAGACGAGTAATTTATTAAACAACGATACATATATCGGGCTATTTATAATTACCCAACGAGTGTCGCATGAACATGTATATACATTCTATAACACATACAAAGTCTATATGGTTGTTTTATTCTAGGGATTACAAGAAAAATATTTTCACATTTATGAGCATAAATATGTATGTGCAAAAAGTGACTGTAGAAAGCGAAACCACGATAACGCTCTACAAAAAGTATGGGTCGCGGTCAATTCGACCAGCCTTCAACGAGTGCGACAATGAAATCCAAAATAACAGTTGAGCTGAAAAGTTCGTAGGCTAGCATAGTAAAACACATTTTTTAGATAATATTCAATTTTATTATTCAACATAGTTGCCTCCGATACAACGATTATAGTGGTCATACAATTTTTCGATATCATTTTTATAGTACCATTTTCACTTTAGCCTCAAAATAGGCCTCACTCTCAGCGATTACTTCTTCATTAGTGCTGAATTTCTTTCCAGCGAGCATTGTTTTGAGGTCTGCAAACAGGAAAAAGTCACTGGGGAGAATACGGTGGATGGGAAAGCAATTCGTAGCCTAATTCATGCAATTTTGCCATCGTTTGCATTGACTTGTGACACGGTGCATTGTCTTGATGAAACAGCATTTTTTTCTTCTTCAAATGGGGCCGCTTTTTCGTGATTTCGTCCTTCAAACGCTCCAACAACGCTTTGTAATAATCTCTGTTGATGGTCTGGCCCTTTTCAAGGTAATCAATAAATATTATACCTTTCGCATCTCAGAATACTGATACCATAACCTTGCCAGCCGACTGTTGCGTCTTTCCACGCTTTGGATTCGGTTCATCGCGTCCAGTCCACTCGGCTGACTGTCGATTGGAATCTGGAGTGTAGTGATGAAGCCATGTTTCATCCGTTGTCACATATGTATAGACGAAAAAATTCGTTATTATTACCGTTGAATATCGCTAAACATTGCTCCGAGTCAACGACAGGTTGAAACTTTTGCTCGATTGTGAGCTCGCGCGGCACCCACTTTGCACATAGCTTTCGCATGTCCAAATATTCATGCACGATATGTCCAACACGCTCTTTTGATATATTCAGAGTCTCAGCTACCTCGATTAATTTCAATTTACGGTCATTCATAATTATTTTATGAACTTTTTTTATATTTTCGTCCGTTACAGCCTGTTTCGGGCGTCCACTGCGTGTATCGTCTTCGGTGCTCATTTCGCCCCGTTTAAATTTAGCAAACCACTTCTCAACGGTTGATTTTCCTGGTGCAGAATTGGAATAATATTTATTAAGCGAAGTTTTGGTTTCAACAGTATTTTTTTTCATGATAAAGCAATGCTTCATTAACAGACGAAATTTTTTTATCCATTTTTTTTACAATAACAAAAGTTGCTTCACTTACAATGCTATATCTCACGAACCAATTGTCCGACAGCTGTCAAATTTACACACGTATCGTTTGAAGGTTAGTACTAACAAAAAATCATATAGATTTAATTTTAGTAACACTATCTATGTGTTAGCCTACGAACTTTTCAGCCGACCTGTTAAGAAACGTTGAAGAGACATTTAGGTAAGTTAGCTAAAATAGCAGGATTTAAATAGTAGCACAGACTACTTTTCTAAAACCAAAATAAAATAGCAAACTGTTGAAACAATGATTAACAATATGCAGAAAATAAGAGAACTAAAAAAAAACTACACGAAAAAATAAAAAAATATTTTTGTGAAAATAGGAACTAAGAAATTAGATTACAAAAAAGAAGAAAAGTGGGAAATAAAACAAAATTATAAGAAAACAGGATACCTAAAGAAGAAAACAAATACGAATTTGTAATCGATACATTTAATTTTAAAGAACAGAACCTTCGTCGAATGATTTATTCGAATAAAAATTAAAAGCAGAAATCAAAATAAAAACCATTGATAAGATAAAAGTTACATTAAACGTGAAGATGCACTCATGAAATAAGAATACAAGTGAATATCAGAAATAGAAAAACTAAAAGATAATACCTTAATAATTAAATATCAATAAATAAATTTAGATGAAGCAAGCTGTAAGTACAGTGAAAAGGAATAACTCTTCCTAAAAATTAATATTCCAGAAAGCAAAAAATGATATGCTAAAGACAACGATGAATAAGACAAAAAAGAAAAATAAACTTATACATATAGACAATAGAAATATAAAGGACAAAAAGGATTACAAATAAATAACATAAATAAAAGAAATTATGTTATATTAATAGGCGATTAAAATTAGCAAATAGGCACAATCAAGGGTGGCATTTCTAGTACATCGTGATAAAGTAGATACAAAATGTACAAAGTAAAAATAGAGCAAGAGAAAGATATATACAAAATAAAAAGTCCTAGTACCGAAACAGACAAGAAAATTAAAATAAAAAATATTTTGGACAACTTATATTGAATAAAATAAAGATGAATATCATTAATATTATAATTGATTAATTGTTTTATATAGATATTTATAATAAAAAATTAATTATGTATATTAAATAATTATAATACATAATTCTGACATAAAGGCAACACAGTAAAAATTATCAATAGAGGCAACTGGAAAAAAAAAGAAATGTTAAAATATAATTTATAAAACTTTAAAACACTTGAAAAGAACGAAAAGACCAATTACAAAGAATATCAAATTCAAACGGTAAAATATTCTAAGAAAGGAAATAAAGTTATTGAAACAATGAAAACTGTACTTTCAATAATTAATTGCTTGCAAAATGGGGAAAATTGGTAACTCAAAAAAGTTAAAAAAATCTAAAAAATACATAAATTTACATATCCAGACACAATGGTAAAATAAAAAGGACTAGATGTAGTGACAACAAAGCTGAAATTTAAAAGGCACCTAGTGTGATAAAAATAGGAGAAACAACAACGATATGATCTTATCGGAATTAACACTAGAAATTTGCTAAACAAGAATCATAGTACACTTATTCAAGATTACTATAGAGTATACTATAGATATAACAGAGTGTCTTTATTAAACAGTAGATAAATCAATAGAGGATAAGCAGGGCAACTTTATCAAAACAACGAGTTATCAGGGGATTATATATTTGGAGTAAATCGAATCTGGATCTATGAGAAAGTAATAATTAAAATTTAAAAAGGCATCTTTGTTTTATAGATATCAGGTTTATCACAGAATGTCACAAAAAATTGGAAGTGCAATTAAGTTAAATGAAACGGCCTCAGCTCCTTGAAGAAATAAATATTTGCTTGAATTCGAGGTACTACAAAAGGGCAAATAAAGAGTAGACAAAATACAAATAAATAATTATTTCTAGAATAAATTATGTATAATAGAATTGTTTTTTGAAGTAATGTGATTTGTAAAATTCAAGAAAATTAATTTAGTATTTACATTACAGAACTAAATAAAAGATAAATACAAAAATTAACGTAAAAATTAAACAATGGTAATAGCAACTAATAGAAAGAAAATTTTAAATATCTGAGAGTTAAAAGACAACGAAGTAAGGGGGAGTAGGAGCACCAAGGAAATTGTTTAATTCGATAATGTTTACGTTTCTAAGAAAGAAGAAAATACTAAAGGAGGCTAAGCTATAAAAAGACAAGAACAAAGTAGAAATTATGAAAATAAGATTACCGGAAAAAATAGATGAAAAAAATGAAATTTATTTTAGAAATGCATCATTTCGGAAAAAGTTAAACATATCGGCGGTAATAACGGAATGTAAGAACGACAGTTACAGAGTAGTTTGGCCACTTATTAAGAAGAGTGTTTATAGCAAAATTAATATGGAAAACAATTATTCCTATTAGACACGCTAATATTAAGCAATTTAAATTTTTATTTACATTATAATATTTACGTGGCGAATTGAAATATACAAACAAAATCTAAAAATTCTTCAAAACTTTAACATCTGTGCTTTGTATGCTATCCAATTATGCTATAAATTGTAATTAACCAGCTCATTGGAGATAACTATTGATGGAGCATTAGCAACGTGTACTCAAAAATAATGTGTACCAAAACAATACCATTTTAATGGTGAGGATAACATATCTAAAAAATTAGAATTTTAGCAATATCGTTTTTGTGAGTCAAAACAAACTTCTATGCCAGTATGTTAAACTCAAATAACAGAACCTTGCAATTGTGCATTTTGTAATTCTCACCTTATCCCTTTAGACCATAAACCCAACTTATTTTAAAGAGAATGATGAAAATTTTTATATCAGTAAATGTAAAAGCTGCACGTGAGCCAACGGAACATATCTGTGTAGCATATTATTATGATTTTAAAGTATTTCAATAATCGCTTATAAAGCTATCTTTATTTATTAGATTATCAAGTACGATAAGTTTGAATAATTAGATTTATATTTTTGTGCCATATTTATTATTCCTCAATTGTTACATCAATTAAACCTGCTACTGGAATTTATTGACTTATCATTCACTGAACATTGAAGAATTTATATTTAGTTTCAAATAACATAAAAGAGTGTTAAAGCAGATTATTTAAATAGGCGTACAAGCTCACTATAGTTTCATTTGATGTATATTAACTTAGTGGTTAAACAGTTAACCAAAAATATTCAAGAAGTAGCTTAAAAAGGAAAAAATTCTGGTTATAACTAAAGGAAAATTGATAAAAACATACAGTGAAATCAACAGCGGCAACATTCTAGAACTGTAGAAGACAACATCAAGCTTAATAAGGCGACAAAAAGGTTAACAGAGATGCTACAAAGCTTTCTTGAAACTCCATTCCAAAACGAAACGTTTTAGACATATTATGATTAAGAAGGCATGTTACAATAGAATAATTTAAATTTAACATTAACTAATGAACTATTCAACTAAGACTTATGTATAAGGTATAGTTCAGCTTCATTCATGGATATACTCAAGCCATTGGTATGGTACAGGTCAGCCTGCACTACAAATTATAAATGAACATGCCACTTATTCACTTTCGTCTTCTTAAATTGTATTTAACAACAGACACTTACTTGTAAAACAAAGTAATGAATATTCGGACCTTGTCACTTAATGTAGTGTCTCGTAAAGAGATGTCTTATATACAATACTATACTTTCTCTAAACTGCATATTTACCTACAACGCGACTCACAATTATAGGTACATTTATTCTACAGGGAAGTAAATTAACCACAAATAGGTACTTTCCTTAAATATTTATTCTTTTAATAGAAAATGACATTCTATCAGTTGTCAAATTTGTTGTGAATTTCTTCAATGGCAAAAATAATCTAAAAAGAAACTTTTAATCTCACACTAAGCAAGATCGCACTGTTGGACTGCTGTCTTCCAAAGCAAGTTTAATAACTTTACGTTTCTGCAGAGTGAAAACATTTAGTTGATATACAGTACTATGCTTTTTTTCAAAGATATTTCGCATCATCGGTATGGAGTTTGGCAATCATTTATCTTATATGGTTGGCATGCTTCTGTTTGTATTGTAAAAGTGACGCTCAGATTGTCATTAATTGATTATAATATGCCACTATTAAGCTAATTATGTATTTGATTTAAACTGACTTGAAAGATGTTTGTTGCTGTTAAATCTATGTGAGATGCGAAAAATGCAGTATCGCCAGTACTTGACGAACCCTTCTTTCTGTTAAAACTCAGAAAATATACATAAAAATATGTATCTTATTTATGAGAAAAATGATTTTTATTTGCTTTTAGTTGCTTCCAGTCTCCATTACTCAGAGAGGAAAGAAATCATTAATAACCAAAGTGAACGATAATATCATATCTGTCACTCCCTGAAATTATCAAAAACAGCTTAGGGTTTTAAATAATTCAGTTGAAGCCAAAATTGGAGATTGTAACATTAAAAGTGCCTTGAAATTTCTTTCTACTGCTGATGCTTTACTAACAGATGGCTAAACATTTGAGTCACTGCATATAAAACATCCAAAACCGTTTTAACCACCATTTTTTATCAATTAGACACATTGGAACTTGACTTTTAAAATAAACTAGAAATTACTTATTGAAGGTATACGATCATATGACAATGGTTCTGCTGCAATAATTGATGTACTACTACTATTACTTTTTAAAAATTCTAGTTCTAAATTGCTCGCAAATTATGGTTTTACTCTTATCAAAAAATTAAATAAATCATACACAGTCTTTATTTTTGTAAAAACTAATCCATATATATGGAATAAGAGCAATTGTAAATAAGCTTTTCATTACGAAGACTTGGTAATAAACTATATTCGAACTAGGCCAAGTATAATTCATAGTACCTTATTAATGATGTGCTAGCTAAGAATCATGTAGCAATACTATATTTACAGATGTGATGCTTAATAATTGAGTCCAAGAAGATCGACTTGAAAGTCAATTCATCAATGCAAACTATTTTTCCTTTCCAGGGTACACAATGCTTTTATTCTTTTTATTTTCTATTTATTACATAATTCACTCTATTTAACAATAAGTAACGTGTAGGATTCAGAAGCCCGATGTACTAATGACGTAGAGTAGGAGTCCAGCAAATTCTCTTCTGATAGTAACTTACACTTAGTAAAATGAACAAGCTATTATTATTTTATATAATTAGGACAAGCACTAAGTTTTTATTTCTAATTTTTAATGCATCGTAATTTTAAATTTTGTATTTCACCGTGAAGACACACATATCGTTTAGTATGACTTTATTGGGGACGTACAACAGTATATTGACAATTGTTTGTAGCAATTTGTTCTAAAACCGTTAGAGGATTTTCACATTATATTTAGACGCAGGCTTTATTGTAGATTAGTAGTGTGTTTTTTAAAGGTAATTTGATTTTTGTTTTGATTAACCAAAATAAAATTATAGCCCAAGTTAATCTTTATCAACGTGTAGTGCCGGGTACTTGGCTAATTCAGTGTGATGTAGTCGTTGGTCGTTCAAGACCACTGGCGAGATATTCTTCTTCATAATAAAAGTAGTATGTAGAGATTTAAACTAATTTACATATATTTGCCATATCCTAAAGCCTCAATGTTGTTCAAATGAGTTTGAAGATATTTAGGTAGATCTGCCATATACAATAAATATAACATAGGTCCTACTACCTTGAAAAACTCCTGAGAATTGAAGTCAAAAATATGTGGTTTTTTCTTTGTATTTCATCAAACATCGTCAATGAAGTCAGAACTTCTCTAGTTTTTAGCGCAGACTCTGGTGCCCTCTCTTATAGAAGGCCTTAGTTTTGTTTAGAAATACTGCATAACAGTTTATATTTTCTTTCAGATCTTTTTTTTTTGTTTTATTTACTACACTATATACTTGTTTGACTGCCTCATATTGGCTTCTGGGACCAAATTGTTTGGAAATTAATATTTGGGCCTCTAATATTGGTATTATTTCATAAAAAACTGATTTTTCAAAACCTTTTAATAGTATCGGAAGTAGTTTTATGGGCTTGTACGATATTATTTTACCAATGGTTTACTTGGTTTAGGTATCATAATAATCTGCATTGTTTTCCATTGAATTAAGAAGGAGCGTTGTACAATGTGTAAAAACTCAAATTTCTTTATTTGGTCGTTTATTTATATTTATTTTAGTTAGTAATTTGAATGGCACATTTATTTTGAAAGGCAATTCTAATTAGTTTAGGATTTTCGTTTCTTCTCTGGTTTACAAATTCATGTTAATGTTCAGCAAAAGCACTCGCTTTGTCTTTATTACTACAAGTATGTGCTAGATTGGTTTTCTTTATTTAACCAGGACAGCGCGCATGCAGCCCTGATTACCAAAAATTTACGTGCCAATTATTCATATTAGAGATAATTACATGTAGCAGTCCGATCGTTGTGCAACGAAAGAGTCTCATCTTAAAGGAACCGCCTTCATGATCATAGTAATCCCTACGGCAAGTAAGTATAATACTGTTGTTGAAGAGAAATTTGGAATATTACCTGGAGTTTAAACTATCGAAAGCATGACTATACTAGGGTCACTTTTGAGTGAAATCTAAGTCTGCTTTAATGTTAGTTAATAAGTTAAATTTAGTACTGTATAGACTTTTACTTTTGAATAACATATTTTCTAATTAAAAGCTGTCTAGCGGATATTTACGGTCATATACAATTTACACATAATTTTTCTTAGTATCCACAACTTGCACGAATTATAGACACTTCGCATTAGTTACCTTAAAAGTAAAAACACCAAATTCTGCCTAAATAGATAGCGATTATTCAATAATGCTAAAGTCTTTACAAAAGCTATGATAAAGAACTTATATAGATTGCAAAAAAACGATACTTAAGGCATACAGAAGCTTAAATCAGTGATGCCGTAAAAATAATGCTATAGGTGCGGAGCAATAGATATCCAACTTCAGGTATTTGTACAATAAAAAAACTGTTAAAACTAGTATGACGTCAAATAAAGTAAATGAAGATGAATTAGTCAGCATATCAGAAGAGTATTAAAAAACGGTAAAAAAACTGAAAACACGAACATACCACGTCAGGGTAGCATAAAGTAAACATTTCCAAATATTATTTAACGTAATAGTTGAGGAAAAATGTCCAAGAGCATGAAATTTAAGAACTATTCTAACATTTAAATGGGGGAAAAGAATAATCTGGAGAACTATGGAGAGATAACGCTTCTAAATGCAACCCAGAAGCTACTAACTAGATGATGCAGTTATATTAACATATAAGTAAAACACCAGGTTTTCCGCCATAACAAATCCACCAGAACTACAAGTAATATTATTAATTTTTGAGGAAAAATACATTTCCACAGTTTTAATAACAGTTTTAAAAGGCTTAAATGAACATATAGTGGCGAAAAATTTTAATAAACCACATGGCATTTGGGATCTACAAACTTTAGGTCTTTCAGCCTTTCCCTCTTCTGTACATGATGTGTTAATACATATCGCTAACTTCAAAATTTTTCATGATGAAAATTATTGAAATTTTGATTTACCTCTCTTTTTCAATACCAGAAGACCAATTAATCATAAAAAACAATTAATATTTGGTAATGATAGTAAAGGCAATGCGAGATTTAGAGTTTTGCAGAACAACAAAGCTGAAGATTTTGTCTATACACCATTTTGTCTGAAAATATTAAAACTCTTTTAGAAAAAACATATTTTTTTACTATTGTGTAGCCACTGCAGAGAAACTGTTAACGAGTTTGACTATCAGATCTTAATTTTTATTTAAACACTGAAAGAGTAGAACGTCGTGCTCCTTAAAATTGCAGTAAATCCTATAATTTTGAAATCACCAAGTTTATAGAGGGATGATAGAAAAAGCTCAAATGAAGTTGTGTTGATTGGGTCAGTGTATTATATAAAGGTTCCATTACATATACATGACACTTGGAACATCAATGTTAAGAATGAGGCATAGCAAGTGCAATCACCCTACATCCACACGCATTTTTAAACTATTACAATAAAAAATTTATGTGTCCAGAATTACGGAGCAAAATGATTAAATAGTGAAACTAGATATATATTAACTCTAAGCACAAAAATTTAAGATGCTTTTCAGATCTTCCTTTTTTGGTTCATTCAACTTATTAAAAAATTTGAAAGAATTTAACACTAAAACTAATTTTTTTTTTCTGTATTGTTATACTTTTTACTGTAAATTTCGTTATAAAACTAATGTTACAAAATTATTTAAAAAAAAATTCAATGTTCTTTATATAAAACTCTACATTTAGATTATCGTAGTTTCCACTAGAAAAACCTTTAGTCATTTAAAATAAAACATTCTTTAAATGATTCGCACATCTGTTGCATTTTAAATTATTTTCAGTTCGTGATCTTCTAGTTACATCTAATGTTGCGTATATTTTCTTTAATCTAAAAATATGAGACTTTAATTTTTTAATTAGTAAATTAGAATTATTTCTATTGGCACTTTTTGTAGGCCCAACTAGTAAAAATAATTTTGAAATCTAAACGAACACTTTTAAACACACTATAGTAGTTCTTATCAATATGCTATGTGCTAAAATCTGTTAATGCTGTTGTATAATGAATATTTTTGTAATTAAAAATTTAAAATTGTTGCTTAAACTTAAAGCCCGATTGCATGGTAGTCCAAATAAAGAATGCCTAAATTAAAAGTTAGAATTCTTTTAAACAAATTGTGGTACGGTATTATTTTATTGTGACATTACCGTAATTGTCTTAATATTTATGTATTTATAATAATTTTAATTTCATATACAGCTTTAGTAAAGTTATGAAACATTACTCAAAGTAATATGACTAAAATGTGTTAGAAAATGAGCCGCAGTTAAGATGATTTCAATAGAAAATGGTTATCTATAGGGTACTTACTCTTTTTCCTCCTATTTAAGTATTTTAACTCCCTCAAATATTTATTAACCAAAAATTATCTTTTGCAAATATTTGTGGCTTCATTTGTGTACAATGCTTAATTACATCTATGTGTAAATTAACTAAGTCGTTTTTTTAGTGAAGAAATACTAGCAAAGTGAAAATTAGCACCATTTTAATATGCAGGGGCTTTTTATCCAACCTAATGGCCACATGCGGATAACATGTAAATTTTTCACTCATTACACATAAAATACACACGAAGACGGGTGTAACTATAGAAACCGCGTACATTTCTGTAATTTAAATTTAATTAAATGTATAAAACAAAGGCTGTTGCTACTAAATTGTTGTTCTTCGTACATTTGCTACCGAATGATATTTTCACTTACTTTTACTTTTGTTGTGTTATTAACTTAAACAGCACGAGCTTCAGGCATTCTGAATTACGTTACAATAAAAATATTTCTCTAAAAGTAAAACAATTCTAACAAATATTTTTCTGAAAATGTTAATTATGTGACGTAATGGTGCTAAATCTAACTGTAATTGGAGTCCTCCTGTTCCAACTTCCCAACTAAAGCAATCTTTATTTCTACGACTAGGGCCGCGCGCTCCTGCTGAAACTGAAGCAGCCAGCAGCCGCCATTGTTTAATGCCAATATAAATTAACTTTCCCGAGGATGACACCAGAGGCTCCGAGCACATTTACATCTAAACTTAGAACTTCCAGGAAATTGAATCACTTGGTCTTAATTTTGCCAGCCCACATCGCGGTTATTCCAAATAATTTACAAGCGGCGGGCGCACTTTCGATAACTTTCCGTGCATTCGGGGTGCAAGCTCGCCCTGATTAGTGCTCAAGCATCCGGACGAGATTGTTTTTTGGGCGCAACTTTTAGACTACAGAGCGGGGCTTGGACTATCGGATTAAACTAACAACTGTCATAACTTCCAGCTATTTGTTATTCCCACCGCGTATAATTCGGCTCCATAAGCCTCTCGGCGGAGTATTGCTCCTTGGCTGTGGCTGCCCTGTTTGTTGTTGTTTCTTTAATTCTGTACTCTAATTTGTACCAATATGAATAGAAAGAAACGTTTCATAATAATTTAGAGGTACAAATATTTTGTATTAACTATATTTGGACAGTTTTGAAGAATTATAACCACAGCTTTAGGGACTGCGCTTAAAGGACCTGTTAATCGTCGGCTGTTTTCTGCTTCCCCGGGGAATATGAAGCGGTTTCTATGCTTATAGGTACGAAGTAATGGCCGAAACAAAGACCGCGAAATTAGTCACTCAACTAATTGAAGGAGATAATCCGTAAATTCGGCCGTATTGCGTCATCCCTGTTTATAAATATGTATTATGCGTACCAGTAACTCGCTCGAGGCATTTATTTTATTGGCCGCGCCGAAATGGCTGAATTATTGAGGCGAAACTTCTTCCGAGTTTATGGGGGCCGCCGGAAATCGGTTTTAACAGCCTCGGATTTCATTAGCGTAGGTTAGATTTTTATTTCGCGGCGGTCGTGCCGGGGGAGGCCGGGCGGCGACGAAAAGCTCGCGCCGGCTCCCCAGAAGCGGCCATGGTTTCCTGGCATGCGATGTTTTATTGCAATAAGTGTGTATTTTATTGTCAGCGTACAACGCCTCGGCGGCAAAGGGCAAATTTTACAAAGGGCCGGCGTTGCGGCGATAAGATTTTAGGGGCGTTTAGTGGGGCTAAGGTGTGCCGTTTTAGGGCCTCCAAATCCACATAAATATTGCATGGGAGCGTGCGCAATAACGGCTATTTATGGTACACATAAAAATTCCAAACGGCAACAAGAATTGCGTTACTGACAATTTTTTACCCATTTTAGAAAACATTAAGGTTAACATATTGTGCTGCACCCCGTAATAGTTTTCTTCAAACGAGTACAGAGGTGTCTAACCCCATAAATCATATTTGAAAATAAAACTGCTTTACTGTTACATTTAACTGTAGGTAAAAAAGTAAATATAAAACTTATTTGTAAAACATATAATTAATATTGAATTACATTAAACCTTTTGTTTATAAAATAAATTTTGTACTTTATCATTATCTTACAGAAGCGTAAAGACTGGTTTTTCTACTAAATTAGAACACGCAGGTTTTGCTTATCAATTTTATAAAACAATATCGGTACAAATTAACTATCCCTAATTACGGTTTTTATTTAAATTAACACAAAATGACCTTTATTCTATTATTTTACATATTAGCAATAAACATAATCACAGAATAATTAATTTGACATAGCAATAAAACCCATTTTTATATTATTTTTATTGAAATTACTTATTTTATTATAATTTTAATAATTTGTTAAACAACACAAACAACAAAAATAATTTTATAGAACAGTACCTTAAATTAAATACGCCTATTATCATCTAATCTGTATATTTTGAAAATATAAGAGAACCCCGAATTCCGGATCTTTGGATTTCTATGCAGCCACGGTAAGCAATTTTTGCGTTAAGGACATAAGTTATTAAATAATTAACTAAACTATAAGAAATTTACTTATATTAATTATTATTCAAAGCCTAATTAAGTTACAGATTGGGTAAGCTGCGACCTACAACACTAGGATCTGAAGGCCCAAAATTTTGAGTCGATTAACGAAAAAGTGCGCTCAATCAGAGGAACTTTGAGTAGGTTATAACTAATAGATTTTGAAATACTACATTTACCGTTCATCGGCGTACAATACATTCTTTAAAAATAATTGTAACAGAAATAACATATCACAAAGAAATTATTCAGGAGATTTTCAGAACAATCAAGCCTTCTTATTTGTTCTATAACAATTTTTTGTGCAGAAATGTAGCCCTTGAGAATAAAGTTTAGTTTTTAATTAAATCGTTGTTCAATTCACATTTTATTTATAATAAAGGCTAAAAATGAGTAGCAAAGGTAGTCGAAATCTATTAAAAACTAAGTGGCACAGTATTCAGAAAACGTTCTAAAGAGCATCTCGAGTGGCAGGATGCTGCAATCAAGAAAATAGTAAAACTAGACACTTTTTTCTTAAGTAGGTTGCAGCAATCACAATTGTTGCCCATCCGCTTCAGTGACTTTAAGCTCAAATTGTAATACGTCAAATGTACAACTGCAAAAGGCTTCAAGCTCATAGAGCACTGAAAATACTATCAAAGAAGGAAACTATATCACTTGATGACCCGGCATTGTGGTGCATAAATGATGAAATTTGTGAGTTGGTAGCCTACAAAAAAACGATGACACCAACTTTAAAGAATTCCAAAAGACAGTATCCCGCCCAGAAAGAATTAATGAATGGAGAAAGCATGAAGCGAAATTGGTTGGTATATTCAAAATCAACTGGAAGAGTATTTTACGTGGTATCCAAACCCTGTGGAGGAATTACTTTGCTTGCAATTAAGTAATTGGTGATTGGAAGAACATATAGTAAACTATTATGACAATAACTCTGAATACAGAAAGTGCATTTTATAATTTACTAATATAAGCCAAGTTTTACAGAGAGCAGATTGTAAAATATTAGAACAGTACAAAACAAAAGCGTTGTATTGGTGAAATGTTCTCCTAAGAGTTGTTAAAGTTATGAACTGTTTAGCTTTTCATGGCGATAGTGAAATATTAGGCTTTGTATGAAATGATAACTTTTTTGGACGTCTAGATCTGATTTCAAAATTCGATACTTTTATGCCCAAACATGAGGCAAAATTTGGAAAAAAGGGGCGTATCCTAATACTTACGAAGTACAACTGTCATTGAGTTTATTATATAGCTAATGGACTAAGTTAGAGCTGAAATTGTCTAAGAGATTGTAATTATCAAGTGTTATTCTATAAGTGCAGACTCAAAGCCAGATGTGTCGCACACAGACGACTAGCTTTTGTGGTATTCCATGTGCTGCTACCCCACGGTAACTCCTGTTCAACTATTTTCGACGTTTATTCTAAACTATGGCCATAAAGTTGAAGAACTAGTAGATTATGCAATGTCGGCTTTGGATTTTGTAATTATTGTTCTAAAAAACTATAGAGGACAGGGCTACGATAATGCCAGAAACATGTACTACATAAGTCTTTAGGCTAAAACAAAAAAGTAAATCTTCTGGTCTCATACATTCCTTGTTAGGACAACTCTTTACTATTAGTTGGCGCTACACTTTTTTAGTTTTTCAACCAAAAGATGGGGTATTTTGAGTCCTATCTTAAAAAACACTCCTTATCTTTAAAAACATTGTCGACAACTCGATGGAATGCTCGTGCTGATGCCAGTCAAGCTTTATATAAATCTTAATAGGAACTTCATGATGCTTCGACACACATTACCCATGATAGTGGTGAGACTAACAACGAACAGTATAAAATAAATGTGACATTTTAAAATTTAGGAGTCCTGAAATAAATGACGTTAATAGCATATTTCTAGAACAGTGTTCTTGTAAAGTCTTCAAAAAAGATTTGGTCACAGTACTTTAAAAGATTTTATAAACACTCTTCGAAACGAAGGTTAGAAAACAACAAAATTTATGTTTAAAACTGACGTCTACAAAACAGATATTACAAAAAAGAGGAACCCAAAACTACAAATTTTCTGAACAATAGTCTTTTGTGATAGAAACATATTATGCTGAAATTGATTATCTGAATCCCATATTGCTACGAAAAAGAACAACCTATAGAGAAATACATAAGGATTTCAGATTTATATGGAAAATTACACAAATGGAAAATGACAGAATACACCAGAAGGTAAGTATTAGAAAAATGTACTTCTAATTTAGATATAACATTCCCCAAGCTATGTGTGTATTCAGCAACATTTTTAAAAATCAATAACAGTATTGACAAAGGCTCCAAATATTTTAAAGTC
Organism: Sinelater perroti; assembly: GCA_036346155.1. Taxonomy (NCBI): domain Eukaryota; kingdom Metazoa; phylum Arthropoda; class Insecta; order Coleoptera; family Elateridae; genus Sinelater; species Sinelater perroti. The sequence goes on from JARFIY010000276.1 coordinate 6,662,366, forward strand.
ATTATAGACTTTACTTCTTTCAATACTACCCTAAGATTTTCTAAGCATGAAATTTACTAACTACACTAAATAACAAAAATTTTAAACTCTTAACAGAGTAAAATCCTTTTTGAAATCAACGTTAAAACAAGAAATAATGACAGGTCCTGCTCCTTTATTTATTAATAGTGAGTATCTACGTGGCGCTTCTTTCAATGACATAGTCTAAGAGATGAGAAGGTTGAAGTTATAAAGTTTTTAGCTTTCCATGGACTGCCAATTGACCACAATAATAAAATATTAAGCTCTATAAGAAATGGTAACTTTCTTGGCAGTGTAGAACTGATTTCAGAATTCAATCCTTTTATGACCGAACATGAAGGAAAATTTGAAAATAAATAAAGAAGTGATCACTCATACCTATCAAGTACCAACGTCAAATGATCCATTATACGACTAGTGGACCAATATAAGGTACAAATTATTGTAAATACCAAGTATTATTTCATAATTGTAAACTCAACGGCAAATGGCTCGCACATAAATAAACTATATTTAGTGGTACGCTATGTGCTGCCCTCTGCTGAACTATTTGCGACGTTTATTCCTAATTGACCATAAAAGTGAAGAGATAGCAAGTACTGTAAGATCCAGTAAGTAAATTCTCTGGCCACAAACATCTCTTGCACGGGCAATTCTTTGCAACTAATTGGTTCTGAAGGGCAGCCAGCACAGTTGAATGTGTTCATTTAAAACAAGAAATTTATAACTTTTTAGTTTTCAGCCAAAAGATGGGATATTTTGCAGTTTCACCTTAAAAAAGACTCCTCAATCTTTGCCGTGTTGATGCCAATCAAGCATTATACAAATTGTACCAGGAGGTCCTTGATATTACCCATAAGAGTGATCAAAATAAGAACGCGCAGTATGAAGCAAATATAATATTGAGAAACTTAAGAATCTTGAAAGGAAATTAATGGTGTGTTGCTAAAATAATGTTCTTGTAAAATCTTGTGAATTAAGTAAAAGGCTTCAAGAACAAAGTACAGGCACAGCAATGGTTATTGCTTTATGCAGTATTTTAGGAATTTTTATAAGCACTCTTACAAAACACACATTACAGGAAAGAAAAATCCAGAAGTTCCTTTTGGTAAAATTAAAGATGAACAACGGTCTATCGTAATAAAACATTATGCTGCAATTGATTCTCAATTTAGTACGAAATAGGCTTTCTATGACGACTCACTCAAATGGAAAATAACAGTATGCAGTAGAGGGTAAATTAGCTATTCAAAATCGTGTTTCTAATTCAGATAAAATATTATATATAATTAATAATAAATATATAAGTATAATTAATAAAAATATTAACACATAAGTTAAGAATAGCAATCCAAAAACACAAAAACCCTTAGCATTAATGAAGTTATAGGTTGTAAAATCTACTTTTCCATAAAAATTCAAGTTCTCACTTACTAACGCATTAAGAATAAAAAACTTTTTGAAATCAACGTTAAACAAGAAAAAATCACAACCCTCGCACTTTTGTTTTATTGGGAGTAAGTTTCTGCAGTCTTTCTCTTAATGAGAGCTCAAAAATTTGCTATTTCTAAAGCCAGGAGAGGAAATGTTTTTTGAACAAAAGGCTTTGGATGAAATGGACGTTTATTTATTTTTTTTTTGGTGGTGTGCTTATATATGTTAAAGATTATATTGAAACCCATCGAAAAAATCAAATAAATATTTGGTCTAAACCATCGGCTTCCTTGTAATTTTTGTTAATGGCTCAAACATACAAAAATTTAAGGGAAAGTAGGTAAAATATCGTCAGGCTTAATAAGGCCTTGTGAATAATATTTGGATTTTAAACATAAATTGTTTAACTAAACCATAATTAATTTATAAATAATAGTTATTAATTTGGCTCAAGAATAATAATACTCAGATGAAACTTACTAACTTACACTGTTATCGGATTTTAATTGTATAAATGCTACCTACTGTAAAATAAACAAATAGCAAAACAACGGGTTCGGAATTGCATTTTTAATGTAGAAAACCAAAAAATTGTAACAAACAGCAACTCAATCCGCTAACTAATACGTAATTTACATTTTGTAATAGAATATGCTGCAACAAATTTTTGCAAATTTGCAGCACAACAAACAATAATTACAACTGTTAGGGCCAATGCCATATTTTAAAATATTTTATTAATTTCAAAAAATAAAAATTGTATACAAAACTTCATAAAGAATGACTACATAATGTTTTAATATCTATTATTTGTATGAGAAAATGTGTAATATTTGAAACAAACGTTTGTATGCAACAAAACTGCTTCATCTAAATTAAATTATATATTTCTAATAAATAACACTGCAATTATACACTTTCAAAATATAAATAAAGAAGTTTGAAACATAATAGCTGTTTTCTTTTTTATGTGGCCGTGGAAATATTTCAATGCTAATTTTACTTTATGGTGGTGGCAAAATATAATTTTGATTAGAAAGTCAATCAGTATATTATATAATTAGGCCCTTAAATTTCTTTACATAATATTGCAAAGTTTGTAGTAATACGACTGAAAAAATAAATTTTTTATTATATCTAGTCGACCGAAATAATTCAGATAAATTAGTTGTAGGCTCGTTTTAATTATTTTAATCCCCCGACGTTGACTATGTACTAATAAACCGAAGTTGCTGGCCGTTGAGTAAATGTCGGAGCGATTTTACAGTCTGGATAGTTTTGAAGAACATTTTGCCCCGGCAAAATCATTAGCACTGCAAAAAGTTGTCTCAAATTACCACCAATCCGCACACTCTCACAATCTCAATTTTTACTTGGGAAACTAATAAAAAGTATTTTGAGAGATTCTTATAACACTGTAATAAAAAACTTGTTTTTTGTTATACATTGTAACAATGTTCTGTACCTAGTAAGTAATACTCTGAAGTTTATTACACTTTTCTGGGGCTTCAGTCGTTTAGTATTGCAAATTTTAGAACTGCCCCAGCAAACTTTACCGACTGTAATGCGAGCTTACAAAAAGTTAATGTAGATTTGGTAAAAACTGTTATCAGGTGACATTCTCTTGAAAGCTATTATAACTCACGGAAAGCAGACAAGATTGTACAGAAATTTGCATGTCTGGAGATAGAATGATTGGGATCCACGCATTTCGTTAATTTTTTAGGATATTGCTCAGACTGTAGATATTTGACGAAATTAATTCAAAGTAAGCCGCTGCTAAAGCGATTTTGTTAACTGTAAAGTAAGGCCCTGTTTGGCAATCAAGTGAAGTATTAGGCATTTTAGCTTTATCCGCCTCGGGGTTTATCCTTACATTTTCATTTTAATGCATCCTAATTTTATGATTTTACGCGAAGATACTTCCCCCATAAAATTTTCACTTCATCATAAAACTCGATAAATTAAATTACAGTCCTCACAAAGGAGTGTTGACAGTTTAGGCCGCTTTAGTGCGACTACGCCACAACCTTTACTCCCATCCGCACTGCTCCAGAAAGCCCCGTGCCTGATATGAGTTATTGTTTGTCGAGCGTTTTTCAAGAAGAACATGCGAAACGGGCTTACCTAGCATGCTCGTGTGCAGCAGCCAAACAGCCAGGACCAAATATTTCCCCATGGTTGCGCCTAAACCCACTCGGTGCAGCGGCTGCGAACTGTTTTTCCTGATACTTATTTGCACGCTAAATTATGCACTTCGCGCGAGCTTTCGCATCGAGACGAGGCCTTAATCCGTTTTTGCCCATAAATTATGGGCGCGGGCACTCCGACAAATCCGGCGCGGTTAAATAGTTTCTATTTAATCATCGGACTGCATTACCCTGATTGGAGCGTTGCGAAAAATTCGGCCCGGCGGGCCGCTCGTATGATGAATGGTGCAGAAACTTTGTTTGAACGGGGAACCAAACCCCGGGTGGGTAATATTGCAAACCGTAAATTGGAAGTTTTAAAAATGTCCCGCACCCGCGTCGAACGCGCAAATTTGCACAGAAGAATTGATTTAGTGATTACGTAAAACAAACAGGGCCGTATCCGCTGCCAGCGCGGTCCCAAAATGCGGAGGGCGATAAACTGCGCGAGCGGCGCAAGAATATGAAAAGTTTCCAATTAGGGCGCAATATTAATTAGTTTTCCTCGCAGGAAACCCGCGAAGCACTTCAATATCTGAGGTTCAGATATTCATGATTTGTGTTCAGAGATAACGAGCTATTTAAGAATGTTGCTAATTAGTATTGCAGCAGCCACCTGATTCCGACAGATAATTACTTTTGCACTAATTAGTTCCTAAAATTTTTGCACTGCAATTTTAATATCTCCGGTCGCTGCACATTAAATTCCAAAATTATAAATGTGGATAACAAGGCTTTATACGGCCACACAAATTTTTATTTGATAACAGCGCTAGCTGATCTAATATACCTCGTCAAGTTACTAGTCTCTGCCGTTTAATTTCCAAGTTATATCGGACAAAGGTTTTCGCGGTTAATCGGGGATTTTGCGACTGAGTGGATACGGCATTAAATACAGATTCGGCCGTGTTTTACCCGAGAATAATTACACTGCACGCGTTAATGCGATATTAAAATTAATACGCGCGATCTCGGGTAGGTGCTCCGGTGTGAAACAGCTGGAAGCGCGGTTTTGCCAGCACTGACGCTGCATAGCGAGAAAGCTCTAAGCTTTCGCTGGTCCAGGGCAGCATGCGCTTGCTGAGCTTTCAAATCCGGACTGGTAGCACATAACTGAATTCGTTGTTTCATGCTAAACCGTTTTTAAAGAGCTTCTGCTGCTTCATGGAAATCGTTTTTGCACTTATATTTCTTATATAATATCGTAGTTATTTTAGCGCCATGTGTTGCAGAAATAATTACACCATAACATTTACTGGTGCTAATATTAAATTTCGCACATTTTTAACAGTTACTAAAGATAGCAAATTTATTATGAGACGTATATACAGGAGGCGTTCCATTTAAAATGTAATTTTTGATATTGTAATTTATTTTTGTTGGTCATTTTGTCAGACACTCCTAAAAGCAAGAACGTTAATAAACATTTGCTACATTAAATATATTTAATATAAAAATTATTTTATTACTGACGATTTATATTTTGGACATAATTATTAAAGTATTATGTATAAAATATAGTTTAACCTTAAATTATAGGGTGTCCCAAAAGAAACAGGATATAATCTTAGAAACAACATGTTATTTATTTATTATTTGGCAAAGTTATTACATTATTTCCATTAAATGAGGAACAGGATATTTTTAAATTCTTGTTTATAATTCAGGAATCATTCTTATTTTCGTAGTACTAGGTGTCCCAGAAGAATGTTACCATTTGATTGACTCATTGTGTGAACGCAACGAACCAGAGGGGCGTGGAGCGCATGTCAATCGGTATTCGGTATTCGGAAATGTAGTCGCTGCAGAGCGTTTCTCTTGCGAGAATTTTAGAAAAATAATGATTCGGCGGTTACCGCACGTAGAAAGTTTATCATGATTTGAGTAACAGAAATCAAGCGCCAAGTGTTTCTTTCATCAGAAAATAAGTTCAAAGAAACTGGTTCAACTACGGATAAATCTAAGTCGAGAGGACCAAGGTCATTAAGAACTGATGAAAACGTAGAGAGCGTACGACAGTCCGTTCGCGAGACTCCTGACCTAACTGTTCGTAAACGGGCAAGTGTTTTGAATGCGCCTAAATCATCATTACACCGCATTCTGCGCAAATATTTGTGTGTGCGCCTTTATAAAATTCATTTTGTTTAAGAATTAAGGCCCAAACGATGCCAGTCAGAGGCTTAAATTCGTTACTGTGTAACTGAGCATTTCAATTCAATTTTCGAATGAGGTACATTTTTGCTTAAATAGCCACGTCAACTAACAGAACTGTCGTTACTGGAGCGCTAAGAACCCACAATTTAAGCATGAGCAACCCCTTCATTCACCAAAAGTGGCTGTGTAGGTTGCAATGTCAGCGCGGGGAATAATCGGCCCATACTTTTTTGAACATTACTTTAGAGCGTTATGTGGAGATGCTAAACAAGTTTTTGGTAGTTTGCTAGCTATAATTAAAGAACATGGTTCCAACAGGATGGAGCAACATGGCACACTTCTAACATATCTCAACCACGAATTTATAAAATTTGCCTCCAAAAATTGATTTCAGAAGAAGTGGTATAAACTGGCCTTCACGCAGCCCTGATTTGACTCATAGGAATTTTTCTTTGTAGAGATATCTTAAATCAAGGTTATACAATAGCAACCCGAGCACTATGGTTCAATTGAAAGAAAATCTCCGTCAACAAATGAGCCATTACGGAGAGCGCAGTGCTCTGAAATTTTGCTTCTCATTTAAAAGAGTGTCATGAGTGTACAGATATATTTTAAAATCTATATTTTAATTAAATAACAGCTTTTTAATAGATGCCTTCTTTTTTTATAACGTCCTTAAAAAGAAACTTTCTTTTGGGACTCTTTGTATAAATTTTGGTATTCAGGAATTCCCAGAGGAAAAAATCGCAAGGTGTGAGGTCGCAAGATTTGGGTGAACAGTTCACTTTGTTGTTTTGGGAGGTAAGTTTATGAAAAGTTTGCTCTAACAATTCCATTGTTTTTTGCGTCCTATGACAGGTGGCGCCATCCTGCTAGAACCACAAATCATTCAAATCCATGCTGTCCAAATGAAAACACAAAAATCACCTCACAACAACATTCATCATTGGTAATCACTACGTTCCAGGATCATTTTTAAAAAAGGACGGCTCAATTGCCGCACCAGCATAAATCCACCCTGAACTGTTACTCTCTGTATATGCACAGGCCGTTCAAGAATAACCCTATTTTATGTCCCCAAATGTGACAATTTTGCTAATTTACATATAGTAGAACTGAAAAAACATTTTTTGAAAAAAGATGACAATCATATTTTGTTTTTGTTTTCAGCTAAATTTGAAAATGCAGCATTTTCATAAACTTTTTTAATGCACAAAATGTCCGATATGTCAACATAACTCAACCAATGATATCTTTAAAGCTTAAATAGCTTCACGTGGTGTCACTTTTTGTAGTTTAGGTTTATCTACCAATTGGCAATCATCATCACTGTCATCTTCTAGTGTTCATCTTCTTTGTTTTGCTGATTGCCCATAATTCATTTCAACACATCTAATGTAGTATATTGATCTTGAAAAAAAATAGATATTTGAGTTTTACTTTACACATAAAAGTCATCATCAAGCCGTTTGAGTCTTCTGCTGGACATAGACCTTCCCTAATCGTTTCCATACACTTTGGTTTTGTGCAGCTCTAATCCATTTTCGTGCTACTCTCCTTATATCATCGGTCCATTGGATAGTGGGTCTTCCTCTGTTTCGTTTATCTTGACGTAGTCTCTATTTGATGTCATTTGCGTCACTGAGCCTCGCTACATGCTCCGTCCATTTCCATTTTAAGTTGGCGATTCAGTGGATTATGTCACATATGCCAGTTCTTTGCCAAATGTTAGTGTTTCGGGTACGGTCTTTCAGTTTAATATCTAACATGGGTGACTCGATTTTTCTCTAAGCAAATCATAGTTTGTTAACTGTCTTTTTCGTTAACGTAAGTGTTTCTGATTTATAAGAATGGAAGGAACACATTAGTCGTATAATTTCCGTTTGATATTTATCGGTATGTCGCTTTTAAATGCGTCTTTTAGTCTACCATCCCAGGCTTATTCGTTTTGTAGGTTCTATGTTCGGTTATCTTTGGCAATTCTTAATTCGTATCTTAGCTATTTGTATTCTTTGACTTCTTTTAATGTTTCGTTCTCAATAGTTATGTTTCCTCCAATGATTAGGTTTGTCATTACTTTTGTTTTATGCTTGTTGATATTTAAGTTTAGTTTTTGTGTTGCCAGAGATAATTTATTTACCATCTCTTGCGCTTCTTTTAGGTTACCTATTGTAATAACAATATCGTCAGCAAAACAAAGGTTAGTTTTACACCGTCAATGTTTACGTCTTTTTCGGACCAGTTTAATGTTTTTAACGTGTATTCCAAAACTGCTGAGAGTAATTTGGGCGATAAAGTGTCTCCTTGTCTGATACCTCGTTGTAATGTAAAACTGTCGGGTCTTATATAATTTTATGTATGTCAGTGACTCTTTGTATATATTGTGAATTAAACGGGTACATCAATAGTCGATAGGACTTTGATTTATAGCAGCTAATATAGCACTTGTTTCTATCGTATCAAAGACCTTTTAGACGTCGATAAACACCAGTACCAGGGGCCTATTACGTTTTATTGTCTTTTCTATTAATATTTTTATAGTAAGTAAATGATCATTTGTCACGAATCCCGATCGAAATTCCGCTTGTTTAATGGGTTGGCAGAAGTCAATCTTCTTTTTGATACGATAGCTTATTATTTTTGTGAACAGCTTATGGGCCTGTAATTTTCGAAGTTTGTCAGATCGCTCTTTTTGTGGACTAATATCATCATAACAGTGTTCCACGTCTGTGGTATGTTGTTTTGTATTAATTAGAGGTTGAAGAGGTCTTTTATTTCTTCTAGTAAAGTGTCTTCACCCATCTTTATTCCTCAAATCTCATCTTCTCCAGTAGCCTTGTTGTCCTTCATTTTATTTATTGCGTATTGTATTTGCTCTATATTTATGACAGGCATGTCTTCAGATCCCTGACTGATTGCTGTGCTTGTCTTTCCCATTTCTTTGAGTTTATTTTTTATTTGTTGCTTAGTTATATATAGTTTCTCGTAGGGTTTTTTTCCTATCAATAATAGCTCGTCTTTGTTACTTGTTACTTTAACTGTGCTCTTTTTAAGTTTTATAATTATATTTTTCGATTTTTAAGCTTTTTTCTTAACACTTTCATGCTCTTGTTCTCTTCTGTTGTTTATTTGATGTTCTCGTGGTTATGTTTTCTTATATCTTTCCTAATGCCTTTAGGTACATCTCTATTTAACTGCCATAAGTTTAGAACATCTACATTGTACCTTGTTTTTATTTTCCTCCTCTGTTGCATTAGCTTTTTTGTATCTTGATTTAATTTATTTTGTGTCTTTTGTTTTGAAAAATGGGACTCTTAAGCTTTCTGTAGTGCACTAGTTATTCTGTAGTTAGTTTTTTTGGTATCTCCTTTTTGTGCTGGGAATTCTATCAACATCTATTTGATTGTGTCTTTAAATTTCTCTTGGTTTTTTGGAGTCTGTCACTTTTTTATTTTTTCTTCTAACCGTTTTATATCTTTCATTACCTAGATTTATTTTCATTGTAACCCTCGCCATTCTATAGTTACTTTCTACGGAGATTTGATTTAATACTGTTACGCCTTGAACAATAGAGTTTTTGTCCGTTATAATGTAGTCTATTCATTTTTTGAGACTGCATTTGGGCTTGTCTACGTCCATCTTCCTGTGGGTTTCTTGTAGAAGAAACTATTTATTTGAAACAAGTTGTTTTCTAGTAAAAAGTTAAGGATTTCCTTTCGCTGGTTCCTTGTACCGCTTCCGAAATTTTCCAGTGCGATCTCGGCATTATCTGTTTTAACACTAGTTTTTGCGTTAAAGTGGCATAATAAGTGCTTGGAATTTAATGTCGTCAACTCTTCTTATTTTCGCCATAGTTCAGTTAGTCCGAGAATAGCCCATTTGATAAATGGTAACCCTTCCTCTAGCTTAAGAATTTTGCTGTCTGTTGCTAACGTTCAGACGCTGTATGTATGTTATCTTTATCAGTAAATTCAAAATTTTTGAATATGTTACGCTAACACTTTGAAATTGCTTTTGGTATTAAATTTTCGCCAGACACTGTGTAAATGTAGAATCGTATCTTTTAGAGTAAGCTTTTTAGAAACAACTGCAACAATAGAACTCAACAAGTTTTTTCGATAATATAATTTTGTGAGCCTTAGAACACTTCGGTCCTTCGGGTGGATCAGTGATGTGACGTCAGGAAGCATAAACATAACAAATATCATTTGATTTTCAGTTTTTAATTCCTCTTCTGGAGGATGGGATAGTGCAATGTCCAAAAAAACGGCTTTTTGAGGAACGCTTTGTTGCCACAAATATTCTTTAACCTAAAATTTACAAAAAGAGAATTACATGATGTTAACAATAGCTTTAAAAGTCTGCTTACCTCTGAAACAAAATGTTGAAAGGGCCACTCTTTAAAAATGTTTCATCTACACATTTTTTGTATTCTTGTAAATTATGGGACAAATTTTGAATCTGCGTGGATTTTTTGATTTGCCAATTACAATTTTTTTCATTTCATGTAAACCTTTCGCATTTGCACAGCCCAAAAATGTTAACCGTTCTTTGGCAATTTTCAAACCAAAAGCAGTTTTTTTTTACTAAATGCAATGTGTTTCTTTTAGCAGAATTTTCCAATATAGACCTGTCGAATCTGCATTGTAGAGTTGGCTTTTAGAAAATTCAAATTCTCAATTAGTTTATTCTATTTTTCGTTAAAAGGATCACAATTTGTAATTGAGATGATAGTTTTTTACCTGTAATTTTCAAAAATCGAATTTCATAAGAACACTTAAAACATTGTATCTACCCATTACTTGCAATAAATTTTGCATTTCTTGTTGGGTTTAAGCTTGAACACAAGTTCAGTGCTTTTTGCTTTATGATTTCTCCAGTGACTGATAAATGTCTTTCACGTTGTTTAAGAAACCTTTTTACAATTTCTTATATATCCCTGGAAACACAGGTTTTTCAAGTTTATTAGGTTTTAATGTATGGCTGGCAGTACCAAGAATTTAACTCTTTTGTTTTTCATAAAACAAATTGTTGATTTAGCCATACTATTATATTCTTTGTTTTTGGCATTTTACATTGTATTTAATCACTCATGAATGCACCACCGCACAGAACCTACACAATATATTCAACTGAACTGTAGTGTATCGCTGTTCACGTTACCCGAGTAATGATGGAAAAATTCGGATGCTCACAGAAACGAGATGTTTATATATTTGAATGTTTATGTTATCGAGCTTCTACTGCATCTACTAAAACGTAAATGCGCCTAGTAGCTAAAATTTAAAATGGTCGTCTAGCTTTAGTTTCTGGGTTAGTTGCATCTTGAATCTGTTAAAATTCACTGTATGGGTTTTTTTGTAACGTTGTTTCAGTGACCGTCACTGTACTGTAGTTTTTGGACGTTCCTTCTCACTATTGTCCTCAACGGCTATGTTTTTTGTTATCTTTAACCAAGTCTTTTCGCAGTTGTGTATTTTTCCTTCCTCAAATGCTACGTATTTGCGCAGTTTCAGCGACACATTCACCATGCTTGTAATAATCGCCATTTATTCTTTCGTCGAGCAGCTTTCCTTTTTGACTAATCGCAATATATTTACTACAAAATCTCACCAAGGAAAACGATACCAAACTTTCAAGAAAATATAACACGCAGTTTAAATTCTTCCTGTCTTTACAACTAAATAAAAATAATTTGTAAATTGTGTATCCAAAAACTAAAAATGTAATAAAATAAATTTAAAATGGGCGATATAATGAACAACTTGGTTCGCAAGCTAGTAAAAAAATAACTGCACATGTAGTTATAAAGTTTCCCTTTTATAGATATTCTATGATTACAGATGATTTACCGACATTTTTTTCCTCCAGTGTGATCTATATTGGGCTGTGCTTCTCCAGTTCTTTATATTGAACTTTTAGAGATTTTAAAACACATTGTCGATCCATCTTATGCAAGGTTTTCCTTTAAGTCGTTTTGTTGTTGGCACACTGTTGAATACACTCTGCGTTTTGGTGTTTGATGCCATTCGCATCACATGTCCTACCTTTGTATTTGCATACATTTAATAACAACAACTACGTTTGATTCGTCATAAGAGGCCTAACTTCTTTATTACATCTTCGTCTCTAGTCTCTCCTTTCATTTCACCGGTCTAAATATCGTTTATAGGATCCTTCTCTTGAATATCCTTAACCGCTGCTCCTCTATCTTAACTAGTGTCCATGATTTGCAGCCATATGTTAGTATTGGCCTTATTATTGTTTTGTATAGCCGTAATTTTGTTTTCCTAAATGTTAATTTGGCTTTGAAGATATCGTGGCAAAGTAGGCCCCATTAGCAGCGGAAATTCTGGTTTTGATCTCTTCAGTTACACCATTCTTTTAGTTAATTACTGCCCCAGATATTTAAACATAGTTACTTTCTTCTTCTTCCTCTTCTTTAGGTGCCGTCTCCGTTGCAAAGGTTGGCAATCATCATCGCTATTCGAATTTATGACACTGCTGATCTAAATAACTGGCTGGTAGTTCAGTTAAACCATTCTCTCAAGTTCTTCATTCATGAATGCCTTCTTCTTCCCACGCTTCTCCCCCCTTGAATTTTCCCCTGTATTATTATCTGGAGCAGATGGTATCTATCTCCTCTCATAATATGTCCAAGATATTGCAGTTTTCGTTTTTTAATGGTGAAGACAACTTCGTTTTTTTCCCATTCTTCTCATCACCTCTACGTTAGTTACATGTTCGGTCCACGATATTTTTAATGTTCTTCTATATAGCCATAACTCAAACGCCTCTAATTTTTTTACATCTGCTTTCTTCAGTGTCTATGTTTCCATCCCACTGAAGTGTTGATTCCTATATTCCTGGATATTTGTTCTGGTTGTTCTATTGCTCTTGATATTCTTAGGTATTTTGTTTTTTCCCTATATATTGTGAGTCCACCTCTTCTGAGTTGTATGTCTTCATATTTTCGTTAGTGCTAATTATGACTATGCTAATATGTGGTTCTGGTTCTTGAAGAGATAGTTATTCTGTGTAGGGATTTTTTAATGACAGTGTTAAATTATATGGGGGATAGTGCGTCTCCCTGTCTCAGTTTGACATTGCTGCTAATGGTCTGTGTTTCTTTTCTTCCTACCTTTATCTTATCCTTGATAATCATTATTAATCTCTTTAGCTTCTGTGAAATCCTAAAAGTTTCTAGGGCTTGTCTTACTGTTCTATGTCTTGTCCTGTCGTAAGCTTATTTGTAATTTACGAATATGTTATAAATGTAAATCCCATATTTCCTTGATTTCTCTGCTATTTATCTCAGGCTAATAATTTGATTTGTTTTTAATTTTCCCTTAATGAAACCGACGATAGTCTCCTTATTTACTCTCGGCATGTAGTTTCAGTCTTTTCAAAAGTGCATGTGATAAGATTTTATATGTTGCGTTAAGCAGGCATATTCCTACAAAGTTCGTACAAATCGTCTTAGCTCCTTTTTTATGAATGGAGCATAGGATTCCTGTATTCCATAAACGAGACATCTTTTTGTTCTTCCATATTGTCTGAGTTAGCTTTTGTACTTTCTTCGCAGCTGCTGTCCCCCAGATTTCAATAACTCTGTCGGTATATTATCTTCTCCTGGTGCGTTAAGAAAAAGTAAAAACAGTAAAGAATATCTACAAAAAGGTTTTTACTACATTAGGTGACTCATTCTTAAAATGCGATAGGACAAACATCAAAAACGTACTGCATACTGCACAAATTAACAAATGTCGTGAGCATCTGAACTGAACGAGTTCACTTTGTATTTGTATGCGAAAATAGCCGAATGTTTGCCAATCCATCTAATTGTTTCTGACATTGTCTGACAAATGTTGGATTTATCACTATACACTAACACCTAACAGCATTATAGACAGTAGACTGCACAAGGTAAACCGGTTCCGAAAAAGGTGAAAAACATATTAGAAGATGGAAAAGTATTAGTATTTTGGAAACAGTCCAGTCCAGCTCCGTCAAATTACAATATATGCGCTCCCAAAAGTCGATGCTTATTTGACTAAACAATGTTTTGAAAAAATGAAAAAACGATATTGAGCATAAACAAGAATTTTAAGAACTTTTAAAAATTTATCTTTATCTAAATATAAACATCTTAGAGATGTTAAGGCTAACGTATTAAACTTTGAAAAATTATATCGAAAAAAAGATGCTTTATAAAACCCTAATTGTTGTATTTATTACTAAATATTTATGAAACACTCTTACATCTAACTTGTGACAGAAGCAATAAGAATAACAAAAAAATTGAATGTATTTGCATGAAATAGTATAATTAAATTAAATAGTATTGAGAGTCATATTTAAAACCGCTGGTAAGCTCCATTAGCGGTTATGATCTTCTCGAGCCGGGACCTAAACCTGCTGAAAACTGACTCAACTTTCCTGTTCGTCTATGTGTGTCATTATCTCCACGATATAGAATACAGTAAATTAGTTAAAAGTATATTTGGCATAATTAGCAGTTGGTAAAGGTATTGCCCTAATTCTTTCGTGAGTCGATAGAGGAAATCTTTGTCCTCGATGCTTTTCCACAAAATATACAGTTGGAAATGAATTATTGCTAAAGAATGCGTAGAACGCCAAGAGTGCCGCGTATGCGTCACATTACGAGGCTGTGTTTTTTTTTGTAAACAGTTGAAAGGTCCCAAAATGTCTCATAAAACAGCTGTTAAGTAGATGATCAAGTCTCAAAATATTTGTTAGCTAATGGGTGCAGCAATATAAGGAGACAAAATCAGTCGATGACTTGCTGGAATGTGTCTCAACAGGTAAAATGCCCCTAAAGTCGAAAAACAATTCGTGAACTTATCTTTGCGGAACCCAAGCTTAACATTGCACCAAGGAACAGTAAAATTAAAAAAAATATATAGAGATATTGTACGTAGCTATCCCAACCCATCTCCATTCGCATAACATCAAATGTTGTAGTTCAGTGAAAAAACCTTTGTTAGATGAAAATTACGTGATGAAGCGACTTGCTTGGGCAAAGGACAATATCGACCAAAATTGAAGCAATATAATTTTTACGGAAGAAGCTTCTGTTTAGGGATATGTTATCTCTCCCATGAGCCTGGTCAACTAACAGCTTGGTACAACATACCCTTAAACACCCAGTAAAAGTGCATCTTGGCGCTGCTTCCCAAAACAGGGTTTCGGAACGTTGCATCTGTTTACAACTTAAATTCTTCGAAAATACTTATAAAATATATAATATTTATTTATATAATATTTATAAAATATATTTGTTACCGACTGCTGAACGTTAGTTTATTAAAAAATAACGAGGGCTGAATCTTGTCGGAGGATAACCACCTAAACACCGCACCAAGCTTTGCATCGAGTGGAAAGAGCAATTTGGCGTCGTTACATTTAATTGGACGTTGCAGTCACCTGATGCAAATCTGATTGAGAATGTGTGAGCATGTATCAAGCACAAGCTTCACGGGAGAAAATTGATTACTTTGAAGGAGTTGACAAGAGAAATTTGTCGTATTTGGAAATTTTGCCGGATGAATACACCATCAATTTGGGAGGAAACGTACCTCGGAGATGGCAGGCGATTATTGAGGACTGGACACATTATTGATACAATAGCATATTTGTTCTGATGGAGTACAACGTAGCTATGTATTTGAAAATGTTTTTAAATAATTATTTGTTTGTATTAACCTAAACAGGATCTTATTTAATTGACTGTAGCCATGCCTAAATATTTCTTTCCCTGTGGCCTGGAGTGTAATCTTACTGGAACACATACCTCCACCTAGAAGCCACTTTTTCTATCCAAGGCTTGAAAACTTCAACATTGATAGAGAGGCAGAAAACTTTACATGCATGACGGTAGGCACTATGATTTTTTGTGCTCCTCTAAGTCTCTTGGGGAGGTTTTGTTCCGTCTAGGAGTTACAGTAAATTCTTTATTAAATCCTCGTGCCTGTATGTATAAATCCATGGAAAGTTGCGAAAAACAGTTTTTGCGTACTAAGATAAATTGCTGGACAGTCGAAAGTTATGTGTGAGGCTGTTTCCTCATTTTTATTATATAAGCTAGGGTATTATCTCTGTATATATGTATCTGTTTAGTGTAGATATTTTCTCAGATGGCAGTACAAGTCCAACTATCTGTCTCATCTGTACACGTTCTAAGTGAGTGATGTCCGAAGTTAGCCTGCTAAAAGGTTTTTCTAGTGCCTTAAATGAAGTTCTTTTTGTCTGAAAAGAATCACAGGATTGGCGGATCAGTTATGCTCAGAATTTTCTGAATTTCTCGGTTATGTCAGAACTTAAATTTTTTGTAACCAAACCACGCAATGATTTCTGTCGGCAATTTTCTGCTCATCTTGTCGATTATAATTATGCAAAGCTAATTTATTGTGTTACCTAATAGATGATTGCGTATGCGCATAAGAAGGTATTTAAATACGGATTTACATCGATGACTTTGTACTACATGTAGTCATTTTAAAAATTAGATTCTTTGCAACTTCAAATGCTAAGCTATTCGATTTTTCTACAACGGTCGCAAATTCTTATTTTACTAATGTACTTTTAACTCTTAATGACAAAAAGATATGTGCAGGTATTAGTACAAATAAATTCTAATTTATGAACTATAAACCGAAGTGAACAATATTATATAAACGCATTTATTATTATAATCATACAAAAGTACTATAATATAAAAAAATATTTTTTTAGCCACGTACAAACATAACAAGAAAATTGCGATAAGCATAAAATTTAATTCTCTAATAATATTGTAGAAATTTTTTCGAAAATGGAACACACCGAATAGCGTCGCTTGTAAGTGAGCAAGTAAATAACTATCGTTACGAAGGTATAGCGCTGATAAGTTTGTGTCCAAAATTATTCTGTTGGTAAAATTCGTACTTCGGTCATGTGTATTGCGCTACGAGCATGTCGGCATTAATAACCTTGAGTTAAAGAAAAATGTTTATAGAAGGAAGAGCAATGCTTGACAACGAAGAACAAAGAGATCAGTCCTTTGATAGCATAACGACTGAGACTGTCAGTCAAGTACGCTAGCTTTTAAATATTGTCTAACGTTTAATTGTTAAAAAATGAGTGCACGAGTAAATGCAATAAACCATTAAATCAATGGTTGGTGAAATAATTCGAGATATGCTCTGGATTTTTATAAAGTAACTAGACTCTCGCTAACGACCACAAAACACAACGTTCTGCTACAATTCATGTACTGGCATGAAAATAAAAGACGCCTTTTTAACTATCCATGTAACTAAAGAAACTCTTAGGGCGTCTTAAGCTTAATAATTATAACAAACTAAAGCCCAAGGATAAAATCCAATGAGGTAATTAAATACATGGCAAAAAAGGACAAGACAAACCACAAAATAAAAGTTGGATTTTAACATCAATGAATAAAGAATAACGTATTTTAGCCTACATAGCAAAAAATGTGAAAAAGAAAATGTTATTTTTCTACGCTACTATTAAAAAATTTGTCATTTTAAAAGAAATAAAAAGTTATTCTGGTTTGACAGATCTGACAAACTCGGATTGTTGTGTACCAAAGTGGTAAATAACTCACTAAAAGCAGGCCAATTTTGGGGCATGCCATCAAAATAAGGAAGATTTATCGCGTTAAATTTTAGCGCTATAGACTTTGAGAAAGCAGGGGGTATCAAACTGATCACGCTTTTCTTTATTTGTTGAGCAACCCTCGCGATGACCTCTAATAAAACCCCAATCACCGTAAATTTGGGGTCCAAATCCAAATAAAATTTGGTTAATTTGAAACTCTAACTCGTTAAACTCTTTAACCGTGTCTTCGTGTATTGTGTAGGCGTTTTGAAGTAATAAAAGTCGTGCAATCTTTGTATGCAAAGGAAAAACATTTGTTTTTTGTATTTAAGATTTTCAAAAGATTTTCCTCTTTCTCTTTGTTGGTAATTTCCACTGTAATCAATTTTAATAGTCAAAAATCAATCAAATTTACAATTTAACAAAATAAATAATCAATTAATTTAATCCAACTGTAAGATAATTTACTTTCACAAATTTAAATAACCAATCTCTCAATCGGGTCTCTCCCAAATGGGTGTAAAATCTAATTTAATGCGATCAAGACCACGGTCGAATTGACCCAGCTGGAATAAACAACCAAAACATTCAAATCCGGCTTGAAGGACGAGATGCTTAGGTTCTATGTTCGCGACTTTCTTTGTTGTTATTCATTGTTGTCATTTTATTTACAGTTATTTCTATTAATTCCAGCTAATCTCGTTTCCCTTAATCATCTCCTAATCATGAATTTTACTGTGGATATTATATTAACCCGGTCTACAAACTCTCCTCCTTTTCTTGGGTTTAGAGCTAATAGCAGTGCCTATAAGCTTACTCAGATCACTCATTAGGAACTGGAGGCAAAGTTTCGACAAATAATAAAATTCAAAAATTAACAATCTAATAATCTTATTTCGTTTTCTTTACATTTAACTAATATATATATATATTACTTTTGAGATAGCCTATGTAGAAGTAATTATATTATTGTTCTTTTGTCATTGATTTTTCGTTACTACAATTTTCCATTTTTATTCTTTAATTGTAATTTTTTTAAATTCTTTATTTTCTTTTTAGTTTTCTGCAAATAATTTTATTTATTATATAGTTTCTACTTATAGGTATTTCCATTTCTATTTTCTGAACTTCTCACAATCATAATATTTAAATTATTAATTTATAGTTTTTACAGTTTGCTTTATATTTTATATATTTTGCTTTTATTGATTATTTTAGTTCTGTTATTTGCTGTTGCAATTAATGTATTTATAATTAATTATACATACATTGTAATATTGAACTAAAAAACAATAAAATAGAATACTTTAGAAGTAGACCTTCTAGGCTTTGTGCTCATATAAGTAAAAGTGAAATTTTCATTCACAGGATAATCGAGCAACAATTTTTGCAAAACTCAGAAGTAGAGCGTTTGAAACTTTAATAAGGTAGTTGCCGTATGTGCTCAGCATACATATCAACGGAATAACTTCGTGAGTTTTTATGTCAACGAAAGCATTGCTGTTGAATAGAAACTTTTGCATTAACTTGAAAAGCGCCCTTTGAAAGCCCATTACAAAGTTCACGTGATGCCAACCTAATTTTTTTGTAGCTAGCATCTTAAATATTTGAATTGTTAGCTTCCTAATTTCGCTTATTTACTTCAATTGTTATAATATATTTATCTAGTGTTTATAGAGATGATGTTTAGCAAAAATAACAATTTCATCAATATTAAGACAAATCACGCATTACTTCGACTACTAAAACATCCAAGTTAACGAAATTTGGGTTTTATTTTTGAGGTAGGATCAATTTAAATTTTTATGTTTTTATTATAATAGAAACGTTTTACTATTTTTTACAAAAAAATACGCTTTTAAAAAGTTTAACAATTTTTTATCGAATAATATGCATGTAATCCAGCAAAATTATGGAGGTTAAAATAAATTTTAAAGACTAACCAAAGAAATTGAATCAAAATTTATTACAGCACTATTTCGCAGACGTAAACACGGCCATATTTGAAGAGGTTTCCCAAGAGCTTCTAAATTTAATTACTCTACTCATAGATGTTCAAACTTGTAGTCACTTCTTTAACATAAGCTTTAATCTAACTTAGCTACAAGTTTAGTTGCAAGCTATTTGTCAAGGTACGTAAGAATTTCAAATTAAATACTGCTAACGTTCGTTTCCAAACATAGCTCGAAATAGCAAAAACATTAGTTCGAAATATAACAGTCGCATCAATAAAACTCGCAAACAAATTGTTTTCTGTCTAAATCAACTGGAGATTGGCTTTTATCGTGAACTGTTTCATGAGAACACAATAACAACAATAAATTGTTTAAATTATAGTTTGAATCAACAAAAGTCTCTTTAAAAAGTAATACATATATATATATAATTATTATTATTATTATTATTATTATTAAAGGTGTATTACAGTAATTAATTGCCATACCAAGCTTTCACTTCAACTGCAACAAATATTGAAGTAGATTTAGCGAAATACCAGTCTTCTAATGACTCATAGTTCTCTTTGTTACTAAGCTTGTTGAGATTCGAAGTAAAGAACTAGTTGTTTGTCCTTCAGTTATCGTGCATCAACCTTCTAGCATCAAAAAATGAATATCATAAAAACGCTACAATATTTTTACAATGACTGCCCCATATGCTCCACATTTGCAGATGTATTTGATGTTGAACTGACTACTTTGGAATCGTCTTGCACTGAATATTTGCTCTCCCAATCCATTTTGTGCCATTCAAAGTCTCGACAATGTCTCGTCACTCATATTCCACTAGAGATTTTCTTTAGCATAACGCGGAAGTTAATGTTAATTTTCTGCTCGGAATCCGCAACTAAATTCGCCAACAAGCAAATATTGAGTTCTTAAACACAGCCTTACCACCTAGTAAGTTTGCATAAAAACACTACTAATATCTACTCAAAATACATACGAGGTAACTGAATAATCCCCATTCATTTTGTTTGGCCATCACAAGTAAAGAATTAAGAGATTATTTTTGAAACTTTTCTAGGGTTGCATATATCTATAAAGTTTTAATTTTATACTTATTTTAACTATATTTTTCTTGATAAATTTTTATCGTGCGATTGTTCTTTTTTTTCATAATACGTACAAACAGAATTACGAGGGCTTTAAGCCGAATTAAGGAGGTTTTTAGGTAAATTTCGACCGAATTTCACAAAAATTTTTATTTGCTTTTTGCAATCCTTGAAGGGTCTAGAATATGTCCTTAAAACCGTTTTTCGAGATTTGAATTAGTTTTGAGTGAAATCGCATTTTCAGGGTATGGCTGCACCGGCCAGATTAGACGCATTGGGAGCGCACGTATACGGGCCACTTATGGATATATAACCGATGTATTATATATTTAATTGGAATTGCAACTTTAGTTGGAAAGCACAGCAAAAAAAGTCTTAGAATTTTCTACAAAATCTTTGTTTTGCTGGAATTGTGCAAATTGGAAAGGCGGCAAAACTCAGATGAACACCACGAATGGTTCGAAGAACACAAAGATGAATGCACCAAAAATCACACAGGTAGTTCCGGAAAGATAGAAGTAGATGCGATAGTCGAGATGTTTCTTCGATCCTACGAACTACTTATTATGTTTTACGCAAATTATATTGGAGACGGCGATACAAAAATTTTCAAAGCCATTCTTGAACAGAATCCGTGCGACAATTGTAAAAAAGAAAGAATGCGTAGGTCACGTAGAAAAACGAATGGAATATCGACTACGCGCCGTGACAATAAATACAAAAGGCATCGGAGGAATAGGTGCTGGAAAATTGACGGACAAGCTAATAAAAGTATTAACAGTATATTATGGCTTGATAATAAGAAGACATCCTGATTCAGTTAAAGAGATGAAAAAAGCAGTCCGGGCAACATTTAAACACAAATCTTCAACCGATGATAAGCCCCAACACGAGTATTGTCCCGAAGGCGAAAATAGTTGGTGCAGTTGACGCGTGGCGGAAGCTCTCGGTACCCTAGACACATACCACCATAAGCCTGCTATTTTGTCTGAAGTACAACAAGCGACAAGTACTTTCGGAGGACGATTTGTTAGAACGATGCACCGGCGAAAACACTCAAAACTGTAACGGAAGTTTGAATGGTTGCGTCTGGCGTCTCGCTCCGAAACACCTTCAACACCGTTGAACTTGCCACCAATATCGCTTGCTGCATTTTAATTTTAAAGAAGGTTTCCACAGTGTTTTGAAGATCATGGAATTGCTCGGAATCGAAATCGGCCTGCAAATCAAATGTTTTGCCACGAGCAGTGACGGGCGCAGAATGGAGGAAACAGAGGAGAAAAGAAAGTAGAATGAATTGTTTGAGGACGAAGAGAGTTTATTGTATGGCCCTGGGACAGCTAATTGGCTGTAAGTTAACGAAAAAGACTCTTATCAACAAAATAACTTTAACTGCGTTTTACTCGAAGTAACATTTTTCAAACCGGCGTGTACGATTACGTAGGACATTTTCGTTTAAAGACACTTGTAGAGAACCTTCTTTATGGGAGCTTGGCGTAAAAAAATTTGAAAAAGTTAATTTTAAGTATTTTTACAGAGCTTCAAACGTGAAAAAATGAAATAACTTTTTTATTGGCAAGCCGCCATTGTCACGGCAAAATCAACTTATTTAATCACTTGCTAAAGCAATTCTATCGAGCAAGTAAAGGTAATTTTTAAAAGCGTATTAAAGCTCAAAATTAACTTTTGTTAAATGTTATCTGGAATATAATGATTAAGAAAATTACTACGCCATAATTAAAAAAAGCAGTAAATGCATGAAATTGCAATAACCATTTATGTAGATATTAACGTAATTTTAATATAAGCTACGCTGCATAATGCGAGAGTAACATCAAAATTTATAAGTAGGATTTATTTGCTACGTTACCACAAGTTCATACAAAACAATAAATACTGACTTTTCGTCTCCTCAACGTGCTGCTATACAGAAATAATCTTTTTCTCCCTTTCTTTTTATTTCCTACATAAATACTAAAAATTACAAAAGAACCTAGAAGAATGAGAAATAAGAATAGCCTTGATAATAAAAATAAATAAAATACATACAAAATTTGTAAAAACATGCTAATTTACATCAAAGTAAAATAATAATAATAAAGATAAAAATTGGGAACAAAACCTAAAATATATAAATTATAAAAAAATTATAAATATCGAAAGAGAAAACTTAACAATAATACGTCTATAAGCCTCAGAAGAAGGATAATAGCAAGGCATTTTATAAAAAAATTTAAGAATTTCTCACTCAAACAAATAAAAATGGCGGTGACTTGCATGCTAAAACGGGAAAAGACAAATTTGAGAGCATTACTGGAACAAACTGCAAAAATCATTCAAATCAAAATAACAAACACATCAGAGACTCGAATTATAAATGGCTTTTTTAAACATACATTAGCACACACATATACATGAAAGCACACTTGAGACTGCTAGCAAATGTAAAAACAGCCAGTCTATTTAACTACCCTTTAGATTTCAGAGATATGAATAGCGATCGCCTATTTGGGTGCTAAAATATGTATTCTAGCAGAACAGATAAAAATTAAGAACCAAAAGTTGACGAAACAATAATTGAAAGTGGATCTATTGGAAAAAGAATATTTTAGAACACTGTGTCAAATCCGACTAACAGAACACGATACAAAGTACTGAAAAAGAGATAGAGTGGATAATCGTAAAAGATATATTTAAACAGCAACGTAAAAAGCTATCAGATAACAGAAAAAAATAAAAAAAGCTACTATATCTTGCCCTAAGAACAAAAACAAATGAATATAATGCATTCTAGAAAATAGCTTTAAGAATCTTTGATTTTTACAAGAAGTAGTAGGTGTATATAACATGATACGCTGCAAAGTACTAAAAATAGAAAGGCTGACACTACAAACGGAACAAACAGTGTGTTTCGGAGGACCTACGCGTTTAATTCAGATTATTAGAAATATTTACACTAACACAAAAATATGTATATATAACGACATATACAATCTGGTAAACACAAACTAAAACAGAAATGTAGTCTATATCAAATTTAATTAATCTTTATGTACAAAACGCTGTAAAATAGTGGATTATCAACTTAATTATATATACTCATAATCTAAATAAAGAAAAATAAATTACGAGTTTCTTACTTACAGACGACCAGTTGGTCGTAGCAGACTTAAAAGATTCATTGCAGTGAGCTGCATTTAACTTAAAGAAATGGTCATCAAATAACAGAACGACACAACTGGTGTGGCGGCCTTTTCGCCCTTGAACCGCTTTATATCGCGGCGGCATGCGGGCCTTTGATATCTGCTACGTTTTGCCATCGCACACAAAACGGCATATGGGCTTTTGCTCAGCCGACAAGTCTGCATACGCCGTCGGCGGCACCTTTTGATATGAAAGGTGCTGTCGAATGAAAATTGCCCGCAAAGACCTACCGCCAAGCCAGGCGCGAAGCCCGGCAACATTCGCAATTCGCAGCGCGGCCAATTCGGTCGTGTCTTAACACCCGCAGATTCGCACTCCGCAGCGCGGCCAGTTCGGTCGTGTCTTATCAACCCGCATACATTCGCACTCCGCAGCGCGGCCAATTCGGTCGTGTCTTATCAACCCGCAAGAAGCACTCCGCAGCGCGGCCAATTCGGTCGTGTCTTATCATCCCGCAATTACCAGATCCGCAGCGCGGCAAGGTGGCCACCGTTGAACCATCGCCTACGAAGCAGAAGCCGATTCAGGTGAGCGATTTGGCAATACTCGTTGGTTGATATCGGTAGCCGCCCCCATCCGCTTTCGCGACGGCCGTTTAAGGGACGATTTTGGCCTTATCGGTTGACGTTCCAATACGGGCCGTACTACGTTTCCCACACCGCACCACGAGAGCGGCTATTTACACGCCTGCCTCTCCAACAACCAAGAGAATACTTAAAAATAAAGTACATTCTGAAGCAATAATAAAATGTTATAAGGTCTCAGCTACCCTAAGATTTACATAAGATAGCAATTGCTGAATCACCACTAGAGATAACTAATATAGAATTACGACAGCAATAACTACGTTCTTATAATCAACTGCGTGATACAGTAGACAAGATAACAGGAGAATAATACAACGTAATAAATGTGTGTATGACATAAAAGGATATAGGACACACTGGAAAGAGTATCCACAACGAATGGAGGGTGCAAGTTTATCTAAAAGCAAGAGTAAATTTAATAGACGTAAAAGGTCACATTAAAAGCATAACAAAGAAAAAGAAGAACATATTGTCATTGAATTCCTCTTTAAAGGGGAAAACGTTATAACCTAGTATGTATAATTTCCAGAAAAAACACAAGTATACATAATAAGCCTTGTAGCGATATCCCTCCTTATAAAAAGAACAAGGAATGACTATGAAATTGGTGAATGTAGATATGTATATGTGTGTGAAATTTAAATAAAGCTTGGAGTAGGTTACAATATAGTAAAACATAGCAGAAGCTTAGATAGCTTAGGAATGGTTTATAAATAAACATTTACACTTCCACAACAATTTGAAAAATATATGCAATGAAATAAAGACTATACGGAAAAATAAAACAAAATCAATAGAATATAGAGAATAAGATGCCTTATTTTATTTTTAATTTTTTCCTTTTTCAAACAATGCTGCTCGTGACTTTCAATATTTAATATTCAAGAATAGGTGTTGGAAATATTCGTTTATAAAAAAATAATGAGAGGACGCAGAGCAGCACGAAATTTCATTCATAATAGTTAGCTAATTGAATTTTTGAATCAAACCATTGATTGCGTGACTATCTAATTGTAAACATGGAATCCTTAACCTTTGAAGAAAGGCTGTTTATTGTACAGAAATTTTACGAATTTAAAAAAAGTCGTGTCATAATCCGACGGGCCTTAAAGAAGTGTTTTCTTGAGAGGACGCTAAGCAGGCGAGAAAGAGTAAGTGATATTTTAGAGTAAACCTACAACAGTTTGTAAAAATTATTTTCGCTACTTTTAGTTTTATTCAGAAATTTGAGACAACTGGCAGTAGCTGAGATACTTGAGATGCAAACTCTTTCTAGCCATAAACGGCTGTGATGCCACAAAATATAGAAAAGATGGGAGACCTTTTCGAAGATCGGCCAGGTTTGTCGATTAGGCGAGCAGCTCAACAAGCGGGGATCAGCCATGAAGGGTTCAAACTATTCTGACAAAACATTTAAACATGATCCCGTACAAGATTCGACCATCAGCCGCTGATGATTGAAGTGGAAGTCAAATTGACGTTTCGAAAATTTGGTTTAGTGAAAGGGTCATTTTTATTTGCAAGGTTTTGTTAACAAGCAAAACATGCACCATTGGAGTGCCGAAAATCTTCACTTTGCAACTGTTCCTTTCCATTGGGCAAGACTGACCGGCTGGTGTGCAATTTAGAGAAAAAAATTATCGGCTCATATTTCTTTGTGAATAAATGCAAAAGTAAGTACCAAAACAAAGAACAATGTAATGTGTATTATAGACGTCCACGGAAAATGTGTATTTAGCTATGTAAAAATTGTATATACAAGAAGAGAAAATTTGAATGTACAAATAAACGGCTCATGGAAGTATGGACACCTCATTAAAATTTTGTAACTACATTTTTTGTAATAAATTTTGTTTTGTTTAACTCTTTCCCATCTCATTGAACAATATTGTTTTAAATAAAAAAAAATTAGTTATTTATAGATTTATTTATAAGGATTTGTTGAGTCAAAACTAGAATAAAAAAACACAATGCTTTTACGTCCTTGAACCGTCACTCAACATTTCAAATCTTTCTTTCTGTTCCTATCTCCCGTTACATTAAAAAAGTTGTGCGCCGTTCGCCGCTCTGAATTGTGAGTTCTTTAGTTTATCATCAGACCTTACGCCGTTTACTTGGGTTTTTTTACGTCTCGCTTTGAAGTTTTTGATTATAGGCCCGTGGTAAGCCTCCCTTTATAAAAACTCATTCAGCTATTCTCATTTTACATTGAGAAAGGCTATCAGTACGTAACATTGCGAAAATAATAAGGCTTCGAAAGTGAATTTTACATTACAACGCTACAGGGAGGCAGGAAGTCATAAGAATCGCCATCGCCATGGGTCATCACGAGCAATATCCGATGCAAAGGATCAGTTCATTAAACTGATGAGTAAGCACAATAAGCCTTAAACGTTGCTGCGGAGTTTGACTGGGGATGTGAGAAGACACTATCAGTCAGCACAATAAAGCGGCGTTTTCAGGAGAGTAATTGTTATAATCATATTGCGACCAAGAAACCGTTGACTAAACGGCTTTACTGAGCCCAACAGCGCCGTTTCTTGACAAAAAAACACTGGAAAAACAAATTATGGGCCGACGAATCCAAATTTGAAATTTTCATACATCTTTATCTATCGGTCTAAGACTAAAAAGATGATCCAGAACTGTATTGTTCAGATTATCAAGCACGGAAGTAGGTCTGTTTTAGTGTAGGGGTGCTTGTCTTTGGCTGGTGTAGGAGACTTAATAAAAGTCGATGATATTATGGGAAGACCATTATAAAAATCATATGGGCTTTAATGAATCAGGAATAGATTCGTGATGATGCAAGATAATGATCCTAAACATAGTTCAAAGCTTGGTAAGGAATATCTGGGAAACCAAGAAGAACCTAAAAAATGCTCAAAATGGTGACATGGCCATCGCAGAGTACAGACCTCAACCCAATAGAGTTGCTATTAGCTAAACAAAACAGTAATGAAGGAGCGTCCCATATCCAAAGATCATCTTTGATTCTTCATGAAGATACCATTCTGGGGCTTGAAAAAATTAACCGAAAGAATTACTAGAATTGTAAACACAATATTAAATGCAAATAACGGTTTTTTTGATGAACAAATGTTTAATATTCATGATAAATTTTGTTTGTTTTTTACGTGTTCTATAATAATATATTATATAATAAATTGTTTTTTTACAATAAAATGTATAAATTTATAGTGTCCATACTTCCATTAACAGTAGTATAGGTAGAAACATATAAGCTACTGATTATTAAGTGGCGAAGCGAAGCAGAGTCACTTACTAACTTTATGTTGTCCGTCCGTCCGTCCGTCCGAGCAAAAACTCGAGAAAGGCTGGGAATTTCCAAATTCTGTTTTCACCAATCGACAGGTGATCAAAAAGGCTTGTTTGCTAGTGATTTTGAAACTGATTGGTTAACTCATGAATTTGCTTTTAAACCTACAAACTAGAGGATTATCAAATTTGGGAGACTGCTTCGCCACTTCGCTATGCGTTGCAGGTTTATTAACTTTCTACAGCGGAGATTATAATAGAAAGTTAATGATATTATCATCCTGTCTGTCTGTCTGTGTGTCTGGAGACACTATAACTTCCGTTCTATTCAATGGATTCACTTAAAACTTGGCATACATACATCTTAAGTCAGTACCTTTCATGGGATTGATTTTTCGGAAGTGACCGTTACGATTTCGCACCGCTGTAGAAAGTTTCCTTTACGGTTCTTGTTTTAAGATGTTTTTTTATAAATGTGCTTGATTGCAATTCTGCCTTTTAACTTTTACGAATTAGTAAATTTCATTTTGGTTCTCACAAAATAATATTGATATATTTATAGTGTCCAGATCGGCGAAAAAAGCTTTAAAACTTTTAAACGATAATTAAAAATAAGAAAGCTTAATTTTATAACGCTTACTTGGTAAGCTTGCCGTTAAAATAATAATTAAAAAATAACCAAAGTACTTTAATAAGAAGTAACATCTAGTTTATTATAGTTATCGTAACATTAGTTTATTATTTCACAAATGCACTTTTACCCTAGTTATTAATAAAAAGTGTATATATTCAACCAAAAAGTTGATTTAGCTGGAATTACATAAAGCAGCTGAGCACTTTATTCTACTTCTCTATTGAGCTGCCTAATGCTGTTCCTTTTACAAACACACAACAATGGTCATTAGTTCATTCGCGGAGTCCACTGAATGTCATGCAGTTTCTATGAAGGATATTGATGTGGGTCGTTTCAATTAGAACTGAAACAGTGTCGAAGTTATTATGCAGGATTGTTTGCAAGCAGAATAGACTCATAGTGTGTTATAGGAAGACTGCAACATTTATGTATTTGAAAGTGGAATTCCAATATGTTCGGAGCATTCTTTAATTTGCAGATGTACACGGCTAAGTATTCAGAATTTTGCAGATTGCTAATACAATGGTGCTTATTAAAGCCACAGTTATTAGCGGAAGTCGCGTTTGGCTATTGCGAGCAGACGAGCGCCCCGCCTCCTTAAAACATAATGGAAGCGCTAACCTTTATCCTGTTATTTCAAAGAACTCCAATTGAAGCACTGCTTTTGACTCTATGTTGCAGTCTGCAACTTAGTATATGACGGAAACTTTTGTACGTTTCCTCGCAACATGCAGTTAAAGTGCTTTTAGTTTTGTGGATACGTCACAAAACCACGCTGTGGGTGACATCTGCGATTTTAGACTTAGTGTACCACTCCCATTATCCGAATTTTTCTTCATAAACTCCATCATAACCCGCAGTAGCGCCAAGCTGGTCGAGTGTAACGGCGGTTTTATTTGGCTCCGGAGGAAAATATAGGAACTTTATTAATTTGCGCGGCGATGACCTTTCAGTATTTTGTACATGGAAAGTATGTTAAATTTATGTGTTCGCAATTAAGTGACATTTGTATTTATAAACAGCAACTTAAATGTGCACTGTAGTCGCATTGTATTTTTATCACGTCGCAGGCGTGCGCTTTACTGCATTTTTTATATATACAATATTTTATTAACAACACTGTTTATTAATTTTTATTATCACTACTAATTGTCTTGTTAAATAAATAGTATGAATAATGGAACGCATGTAGGACTATGGTGCTAAAAATTTAAAATTTTAATTTTATATTTACGTGTTGGTAAATGATTGCTTTATAACAAAGCTATTTTATGTAACTGTTACTCTCTAACAACTTGCTAGCAGCTATTTTCTAGAAAAACCTGTGTTAAAGTGGCCCCTTTACCTCAAAATTGTCAGCAATTGTAACTGAATGAACTTCGAAAGATCGATTGCCTGAGGTAATAAATTTCAGATTTAACAAATTAAAGAAAATATTGAAATTTCATAACGGTAACGTATCTCAAATCATCTTGAATTGGAGATATGTTTTACCAAAAAATAAAAAGTAACAGACTAAAATTTCTTTTTATTCGCCAGATAAAATATATCTTTCTTAGTCACTTAATGGGTACCCCTTGAACCACGATCAAGCGGTAACTTATTAATGATTAAAAATTACTCTTGCAAAGCTTGACAATAGCCCATTCAATTTTTCGTGTAATAGGGTATATTCATCCTTAACAGGCCATGTTTAGAAGTCCCTTTAAGTATATTTTTTTTTTTTTATATCTTTAATACATAAGAAAATTTTACATAGAATCCAAAAGCAACTACATGTTAGTACACACATTTTTTATGTATTTACTGAAGCTTTTCTTTTGTTGTCTAACTAATTTTATTATTTAATTTATATATAGGGGCAGTTTAGAAAGAAACTTCTATTTACTCATGCGTGAAAATAGGTGGGAAAGGCTACGCCCGTTCCATAGCGTTGGACAGAGTAGTTCAGTAGACAGTGCACAGTAAAAATCTTATGCTGCAGTTTACTCATCTGCTAATTCAATTGAAAATGAACGCTGCCCTAGAAAATTCCGCCAAATGTGAAGTGCGTACAGTAATTCGACTTTTGTGGACGAAAAAACTTCCTACAGCTGCGATTCATCGCGAACTGTATAATGTTTACGGATCTAACTTGATGCGTGAAAGTGTTCTACGTCAGTGGTATGCATGTTTAAAGATGGACACACTAATGTGTACGATGATGCAAGAAGTGTAACCAACGGTAAACTTGACGAAAAGGTCCGTTATGCACATGCTACTATAATGTGGCTTTATTTCTAAACAAAAGAGTTTTTGTGGAAAAACTTTCAACCCGTATAAAACATCATGACAAGTGTCTCAATTTTGATGGCGGTTATAGCGAAAAGCAATATATTTTGTAGCTTTCTAATATGTATAGTAAAGGATAACTAAACGAAAGTTTCTTATGGAATTGCCCTCATATACAGAGCTGGAACTTAATATCTCGGAGGATCCCACAGAACTTCAGGATGTTTTCCTGAATAATATATAAAATATTTGAACAAACCAAAGTTAATGCTATCTATGTAAAATTAGGTATGAAATACGATGTCGGCTAAATGCCATTTACTACTCAATCACGCGTCTGATGACCTCCGTTAGACACGAAATCTTAGCGAGTTGTTACCATAAAGACTTTCCTTCAAATAGCCTTAGAAGAAAGTCTAATTAACTTAGATTACAAAATCGCATGTCTAGTCGACGTCACCCGACCGTGAGATAACACGAGAGCGGCCGAAATACCAATGTAGCGCTAACTGCCTTTAAAGCCAAATTTGACAATCACACTATCTTGTTTGCCTCTATAACAGCAAAGTAAAAAATACCATAATAAAATTTGCTCTATAATTAAATTGTCTATTTTACCGTGTTATAATACGCTAATTGGAAAATTGAAGAAACTGGATGTGTATTTGATAACAATTTCTTAAGAACGGGCAAACCACGCCCGAGTCCGTAGAACTGGCTTGAGGGCTTTAGAAATAAAAGCCCACAACTCTAGCCTCTAAAGGCACAACTCAACTCAACGTGAATGTGTGCTCTATGCATACCATCCCTATCAAGAAATTGAATCTATTTCCATATAAGATTCAATTTCAAAAAGTTCAAAATTACGGAATCTTAAATTTTGCAATTTTAATCTTCAAATCGGGAAAATTGTTCTGCGCTAGATGAGAAAATTCTTTTATCGGCGGAATCGTGATTAGGGTGTTAGGCACAACCATTTAAAATGAAAATCTTATCTATCGTGTTCATTGGGCCACCCTGTAGTAACTAACAGTAACCCATAGTGTTGTAATAATCCTTGTTCTAAGTACTCATAGGGTATTCATAGAACCCACGTGGTAACATTTTTGTCATAATTTTGAAAATAACTATTTTGATTTTAGAAAATAAAACACAAGTACAAAACAGAATAATAAATATATAGGTTACATTCCATTTATTATTTATATGTTAATTCCACAAAAAATTTATCAGGTAATAAAATATTTTACAATTTTTTTTTGAAAATTATCTTTTGATACATACAGGGTCCATCCCAAAAGAAATGAGCCTTTTTCAAAAAAAAATAGTTTTATTGAGCAGATCGCTACAACACCTCAAAATTCTTCAAAATAGGATCCTCCTGCATCAATGCACTTTTGGAGACGGGTCTTCCAAGTCCCCTCCCGGCCCTCCTTAAATGCTTTGTGCCACTTTTTAACTTGCGAGTACGATAAACAATCATCCTTGAAGGCCTCCTGAAGCATTCCAAACGTTTCGGTAGCATTCTTGCAGTTTGAAGCAGAATTTAATTGCGTAGCGTTGATCGATTTTTGAATCCATCGCGCCGTGTCGAAAATTGAAAATAGACATTCACGGAAACACCCGTCCTGCCTGAGAGCTCAGAGCCGACTTGACCGACCGTGTATGGAAGCTAAGACCCCCACCACCTGCCCCAAGCGTCAGAGCACGCCGGAATGTACACTCGCGTCCGAAAAAAAATAAGGCTCATTTCTTTTGGGATGGACCTTGTATATAAATCTCTTTGAATAGAGAGCATCCTTTAAAATATTCAACCTAAATGTTAAAATACATAGTTTGACAAAATGATCTTCCCTTTTCGAAAGAAAATTAAAAAGAACAAAAATTATTTTCAATGGTTTATTGTACCATCACATAGAACAATATCGTCCAAATGTTTTCCTGCAGCATTACCTTAAGGTTTCGCATTGCTTGGCGAGTTATTTTTGCTAGCACTGGTGCGATTGCGTTTCGAATAGCATCCTTTAGTTCCTCGATAGTCTACGGTCGGCGTTGAAAAACTTCAGCCTTTAGGTGTCTTTACAGAAAGAAATTGCAAGAAAATAGGTGTGGTCTAGTTATATGGGATATCACTATGTAATAATAAGCTAAAGCTCCTTAAAAACATCTCTCTCAAAACTTCTTGAGAAATTCTCGCGGTGTATGCGGTAGCGCCATCTTGTTGGAACCACAGTGGTGCATTTCCATGCTCGTTGAATCTGGGCTTCAGGAAACTACATAAGATCATAACATAATGGATAGATGTGACAGTCGCCAGGTGTCCTGCTTTCTCAAAAGAAATGATGCCAACTTTCGTAAGAGCACATGAAACACTTACGCGCTGACTGTACAGAAGTCGCTCATAGAGTTATCGAAGATTTTTAGAGCCCAATACCAACAATTCTACTTATTGACGTGGCCTGATATATTAAAATCGCCATTTTAAAATAATTTTTCAACGCAAAGGCAAGGTGTTTACCACTTTACGCTAGGATAGACACTAAAATGATATGCCTTGTGCTCAAGGATGATTAAAAAATTTAACATTACAATCCTGAACCATTCTACAAGTCAAACTGTAAAAAAATAATATTTTCTTAGATATGGTTTTATCATGGTTTAAAGTGAATTAATAAGCTCTTCGTACTATTACGTGTCCATTTTCGATTTGTCAAGTGACCGTTTGGAGGCCATTTTTAGTTGGGGAAATCTTAGTTATTTTTAGTTATAATGAATTATTCATATAAGTGTAATTTTTATCTTCTAAAAGGTCTTCCAATAGGGACTTCCAAAATTTGAGATTTGATAGCGGGCATATTATTGAAACTACATCTGTCGAATTAGCTGTCATTTAATCAGTCTGTTTTGCCAAATCACCATGGACGGATATAGCGTTCAACAAAACGTGCAAATGATAAAATTGTTTTATCAAAATGGGTGTTCTGTTCGGGCAACGTTCCGCGCGCTTCGCCCATTTTACGGTCGCCATAATCACCCTACCGAGGAGACTAATTGCAGTGTGGTGCATAAATTTGAGTCCACTGGTTCAGTAAACAATCAACCAATACCGTACGACGACGAAACGCAAGATCTGCCGAAAATGTTGGCGCTGTCCGTGAGAGTGTGCAGGAGAATCCGAGGCAGTCGATTTCGCGTCGCTCACAAGAACTCGGCGTTTCGCAGACCACAACTTGGTAAATTTTGCGTCATGACTTGGGCCCGCACCCGTACCAAATTCAATTCATCCAGGAACTGAAGGTAAACGACCATAGACAACGACGTGTGTTTGCTGAATGGGCCTTGGAGCAGTTGGAAACTGACCCTAATTTTCATCGAAAAATCATCTTCAGCGATGAGGCCCATTTCTGGAGGAATGGGTACGTCAACAAACAAAATTGTCGAATTTGGGACGATTCCAATCCACAAGAGATCCAAGAGCATTCAATGCATCCCGTAAAAGTCACTGTTTGGTGTGGATTTTGGGCTGGCGTCGTCATCGGTCCATATTTTTTTGAGAACGACGTTAGCCATAACGGAGAGCGCTATAGGTCGATGATTACCAACTTCGTTTGACCTGAATTGGATTATATGGACACCAACGACATGTGGTTTCAACAGAACGGCGCTACGTGCCAATGTGGCATTGGACATTCTTCACGAGCGATTTGGGAACATGGTCATCACACGTGGAGGTGATGTAAAGTGGCCACCTAGATCGTGCGATTTGACCCTGTTAGACTTTTTCTTATGGGGTTTTCTTAAGTCGCAGGTCTATGCGAATAAGCCACAAATACAGCCGCCCTCACAGTCAACATAACCCATGCCATCGGTCAAATTCGGCCTGATTTATGCGCCAGAGTCTTAGAAAATTGGACATTTCGGATGCGCACCACGCAGCGAAGCCGCGGCGGGCATTTGCACAATGTTATATTCCATACATAATGGCATCAATAGGCCTTTCAAACGAATAAAAAAATTTCCATGATATCTCACTCACACTTTGTTTTATTTAAATTTAAAGATAGGAAGCGCTTCATGAAAGACCCTTTATAATAGAAGCTCTCAATACAATTATACAATTTCTCCCTAATAAAATTGTTTTTCTCAATCACAAAAACAACTGGCACCAAAGCTGTTGATGTAAACTTGTAGCTAACTTGTGATTTCTTGTAGGTTACAATAAGAGGTTTGTATAGCTGTAGCATCTGTAAAGGTAACGATTAATGTTAATTGTTGTAACACTGACCATGAAAATAAAGTACAGGTATGGGCCAAGTACATTACCCAGCACTACACCAAATTTAATAGGACAGTTTAAAAATGTTATGAGTCTAAATTTAGTTTTAAAGTGGCATTAAAAGAGATATGATTTAAAGACGAAGTAGCGATTTGTGTAAGGGGTATTTTATTTTAACTAGCAGTCCTTCATGCTTTTCCAATATGAAAAAAGCGGCAGTACATATATTTTTCTCTTTTGGGATTTTTGTGTTCTCAGTGATTTTATATGGCACTGTTGTATGGTGAAATAACCGAATTAATATTTGGGAAAAATTTGTGAAAGTTTAAAACAAAGGACCTTAAACTAATTGGGTAAGGTTTAAGACTTTTTAAGTTTGTGCATCATTGTTATCTATGCAAAATACATAGAAAATTATGTTAATCTTATTATTTTATTGTAGATTACGGTCAAGACTGCTGTGGCTTTTCTTGTTAACTGATTAAGAATGTGGACTGTGAAGAGATTAAATCATATATCTTATATTGTTTACATACAAAATTCTTCTTTCTGTTTATGAAAGATAAAATGGATTAATAGAGAGGCTCTTTAGTCAGGAAATGTTTAGAAAATTTTTTTTTCTGATTTAGATCCAAAAGTCTGAAGATTTTTGGGAGCTCTTCAGAGAAGATGTTTTCTTGTTCTAGTCTAGCCCAGTTATGAATAATAATTTTGATTATACAATTTGTTAGTCCGTAGTCTTCCAGAAATCAATGCGTAGAGATAAAAGCCCTTTATTTGACTTTCATTTATGGCAGTTGAGAACATGCTTACTTTTATGTTATTTTAACTTAATATTTTTATAGTTGTGAATTCTTGGGAGAATTATTTATCTAATCGGTGAGATTGTAGACTTACCTTTTTTTGGTATTTTTAAACTATAGAATATATATTTTTTGTTCGAATAGCTGGTTTTACAGATGGGATGTAGATCTTTCTTTTCAGATTTGCAGCAATTTTTTTTGGTGGTAATATTTTGAACACAAGCACGTTTGGCTGGCTGAGTTTTAGGCTTCGAATATGAGACTGACATGTGGTTTCCACCACATTTTACATTACATTTGTAAAGTGTTCGACGATATGACGTTGAGTGGCTATATAACTGGCAGCGTACACATTATAAAACCTCTAAAAAGGTGATACATAAAAATGAAGCTTAAAAGAAAGCTAATATACACGGTAAAGTAGTTATTTCAAATGAAAAAGATATGACGATTTTTGACAAATGATTATACAGAAAAAAATGTAAAAAGATATAAACAGTAATGGAAGCGATTGGGCCAAATTTGGACATAATTAATATTGTAATAAATAAAAGGAAACAATTTTATTTATATTTTTAGTTTTTAGGATTACAGCTGTTACTTTATTATTAAACATACTATACTTGTCAGAGGAAATAAACCATTAATTTCTAATTTAAAATTTACGACTTACCGTGCTTACGTAATTTTCTTATAAAATACACACATACACATCAAAGGTTCAATTTTAAAAAGAAATTGATATACTTTCTAACTTTTATTCGTAAAGATTGACAGGATATTAACCTTCTGAGAAAGTATAAACCACCTAGCGAGCAAATATTGTAAAAACTGTTCGCAACGTCTTGCTTTAAAATACTTTTACGCCTTATATCTAATTAACCGTTCACAGACTTCATGAGATTTCGCTCGGTTACACCGTTAAGTCGTTATATAATAAACCTAACTTATAATGTAGAGCTTATACTGGAGCCTTACCAGGGTATGCCGTTAAACCACAAATTGCAGTTAGGGAAATAAAATTATGGCAACAGCTAAGTGTCCCGTAAATTCTTCCGTCTTACCACAACACCTGCTATGCCTATCTCTGAAGTGTTTTTCAAAAATTAAAAAAACGCAATAAATATTTTAAATGTCTCCTTCAATGATGTTGCTGAAATTTTAATTGGTAGTTCGCGAAATTCATTGATGCAAAAAGAGATATTCCTCCACTAGCCTCGGAAATTCCCCCAGAAAGAAAGGTACAGTAAACAAGAGTTTTATGTCAGACAGCTGTATTTTCTGTTTATGACTAGAACAAATGTTTTTACAATCTTATCGCAAGGAAACAATAAAATAGAGTCATATCTCAAGAGTTTTATGAACTCTTCGTTGGTCAGGCGGGTTATTCTGTAAACAAGCGATACTGCGCTTATTTTGTTCCACATAATTTATATAAACATGCTGCGAACGCAATTACGATAATTATTATGTTTATAGGGGGAATGTAAGCGTATTAAGCTTAACGCGGAGTCTGTTTGGTAGCATCCTTTCGGGAAAATATCCATTTCGCTTTTGAGCGCCGTCTGAAAATTGAAACCTAGCCCATTAGAGTGGTAAAACAGGTTAAGTACAGCAGTTACGGTTGCTGCATCGAGAAAATGCAGGTACCAAGCGTCTTGCAACAGTGTCATTAGGTGCAGCTCTTGAAGGAAGTTCGCTGGAATCGTGCGCCCGCCTTATTAGTCGAATTCCGCTAATTGAAAAGGCCGGCGATTCTGCCGCTTAATGCGACGACTTCCATAAAGTTCAGAAAAGGCTGTAACAATTCTTGCACATAAGTTCGCAATTCCAGTTTTAAACCCGTTCGCGCGCCGGCCTACTTTACCCTCAAACTTTCTTTGACCCTTCTGCTCAACTGCTCAGTTGCCTGCTAATTAAAAGATTAATTAACACTTATTTCTATTTTCGCGAGTCTTACTTTTAAGATTCGTTTCATTAGACGGTCGTAACTGCATGTGCACTATAAACAAATAAATAAGAAATTCTGTTGAATTGGAAAAGATCTAACTCAAACAATAAAAATTGCATAGAATTAATTATACAAAATTCTTATTTTCTTAATGTTGCATGTTGTGGGAAGCATTTTTATTGTTTCCATTTATTATTGATGAAACCAGGAAGACTATGGTTGCTGAGAAAATATAATTCTTTTAACTTCATGGGGTAGCAACTTTATAACCGTTTTATATACAACTTTTACAAATACTGCAGGGCTGTTTAAAAGTGTCGTAAAATTTTGAGGAATTTTTATAATCTCTGTAGTGAATTTGACTTTTTACAACAAATCTTTATAATGATCTACATTAAAATCCGGTTTTGTATTTTAAAGTTACAGTTTATTTCATAATACATATAAATATGCAAAAAGTAATTTTTGTGGAAAACGTTACAATCGGTCTTAATTACAACTAAATAGACAATTCTTTTACAAAAGAATGATTTAAATTGAACTTCAGAGTATTTTTCTCGAGTAAAACACGAAATATTGAAACAATCTAAATGTTATTGCTATTAGTGTAAAGTACAAGTAGTAGTAATTACGCACCAAATATCATGTCGGCAAAATGCGCTCTACAACTCCCCTGACATATAATCAAGCTTTTCATAATGCTTTTCCAGAAATAAGGCTCTACTTCAAAAACTACATGTCTGATGTTCAGGTGACAGGTTGACATAAACTGTTTTTTTTTCAAATAGTCATATGAGAAAATTTTAATAGAGTTAGATTGCAAGACCGCGGTGACCATTAGATGCCACCCCTCCGCGAAGTAACACGAGCAGGAAATTTGGTTTGAAGTAAAGTAAGTGTTTGACGTGCTGTGTGATATGTGGCTTCATCTTGTTGAAACCATATGTCGTTGATTTTATTAAAAAAACAGTTGCTTAGCATCTCCCAATAGCGTACACCATTGAAAGTAATATTGTCGCCAGCTACGTCATCAAAAATGTACGAATCATGTATCATCTACCCCACAACAGTGCATTTTTGTGGATGTATTGGTTTTTTGTGAATAGCATTTGGATTTGCACTGCCTCAAATGTGACAATTTTAACGATTCACAAAGCAATTTAAATAAAGATGAACTTCATTGCTCAATATGAGTGTTTTGAAAAAATCTGTATTAATTTCTCTGTTTCTTAAAACCCACTTCACAAATGTACAACCTTTCTAGCGGTCTTTGGTAGACTCTGCCATGTATTTAGCTAGTAGTATGCAAATTCAAATTTGTTCCACAGAACCCAAACGCTGCGCAATTCGAATCTTAAAGTTCAATTAAGATCCTCTATATTAGAAAATAAAACTGGAAAGTGCATTTAAGTGGGATTAAAAAACTAAATATTATGTTTAACTGCATAAGTCATTGATTAATTTTATTTATATAAATTTACGGCAATCATTTTCAAATTAGTAATAGCAGTTATATATTTTTATGACAGAAA
The DNA here is from genome assembly GCA_036346155.1 of Sinelater perroti. NCBI lineage: Eukaryota > Metazoa > Arthropoda > Insecta > Coleoptera > Elateridae > Sinelater > Sinelater perroti. Next base: position 6,701,375 of record JARFIY010000276.1, read on the forward strand.
ATACTAAGAAATTATAGTATTCCTCTGTACGGAAGTTACGTTCTAGTTAAGTTTCAATTTATAATACTTTTGGTACCTATCTAAACTTCAAAACTAACATCCCTCTATAGGTTTAATTTTATAAATTAGAAGATTTGTTTATCTCGAAATACCCCTTCAAGTTATTTAGTCCATCAAATAAAATTCACGTCCTTGTTAATAGCTTAGAATCTTACGTTAAAATGGTATTTAATCAAGGTATGCTTCCTCTACAATATTCACTTTGATTTGATAATTAGAGTAGTATAACCAGAGAGAGAGAGAGAGAGGAGTGAGAGGATAGAATTCTCTGAGTCCGTAGTTCTTGGGAGCTCAAGCGCATTTCAATATATTAATAAAACTGTTAATTCTTTAAATAATTCCTAAGAGCCTATAATTGGATTTTATGTAAATTCAAAAAGCTGGTTGGTGTCAGTACATGGTTTTATCCGCTCTTCCTCAGTTTTTAACTGAATTCAAAGCCATGTTTAATCAACTCATTCAACAAAATAGCATGATTCTAAACATGCTTAGCACGCTAATAAATAAACTAGCCTAATTATGGGTAAGTTTCTCAGAGTAGCTCTGTGGAACGCTAATGGCCTAACGCAACATAAAGAAGAAATAAAATAAGTGAAACACACTTCACACAACAGACTTACTTCAAAATACCTCATTATGAACTCTATCATACCAATCACCCAGACGGTACTACCCATGGAGGTACAGCCATTCTTGTCAAGCTAACAATTCAACACCATGAAGAAATAAAATATCAGGAAGACTTTATCCAAGCCACCACAATCAAGGTACAAACATTGCCGTATGAATTGACACTTGCTACATTTTATTGCCCACCCCGACATAATATCAAAAAAGCAGATTTTGACAAATTCTTTCTAACACTAAGTCACAAATTCGTAGCGGGAGGGGACTACAACAGTAAACATACTAGATGGGGCTCACGCCTAACAACAACGAAAGGTAGAGAACTCCTTAAGTCAATGGAGGACAAAAAATACTCATTTATATCAACAGGAACACCAACCTATTGGCCCACCGACGCAAACAAGTTACCAGACCTACTAGACTTCTTCGTCGTAAATGGAATAAATCAGGCATATACTACTGTAATACCCAGTTATGACCTAACTTCCGATCATTCTCCTATCATACTAACAATTGGGGCATCTATAGTAAACAAGAAGCTCACAACCAGATTACACAACTCTAGAACGGACTGGGCTACATATCGTAATATTCTAAGCGAAACCATAAAATTAAACATTCGACTCAAGGAATGCGAAGAAATTGAAACAGCTACTGAAGAACTCATAACAAAACTCCAGCAAGCTGCGCAACAAGCTACACCAACCATTTCACAAAAGCAACTAAACATTGACATACCACTAGAAATTAAACGAATGGTCGCAGAAAAACGTCGTGCTAGAGCTAACTGGCAACGAAATCACACCTGCTGCCAAAAACGCCTACAACCATATGACCAATAAATTAAAACAAAACTCAAAGAAATCAGAAATGAGAAATTTGAGCTCTATGTATCTCAATTAAATCGAACTGATGATTCTATCTGAAACCCATCAAACAAGCTAGGAAACCAAAATTCAAAATACCACCAATTAGAAAAAGCAACACCGAACCTTGGGCAAAAGCGATAGAGACAAAGTCAGACTCTTCGCTGAACATCTATCCTCAGTTTTGCAAGCACTTGATAGCGCACCAGACCAAGAAGTAGAGCGAAGTCTTTCCATCCCTCCTGACATACGTCATGAAATTAAACCCTTTACCCCAAACGAAATAAAATCTGAAATAAATCTGCTAAACCTCAAGAAGACCCCAGGAACTGATCTGATAACTGCCAAAATGCTGCGTGAACTCCCAAAAAAGGGCCTAGTGCTCTTAACTTATATTTACAATGCAATCCTGAGGCTAGGATATTGGCCAAAATGCTTTAAGGCTGCACAAATCATAATGGTCGGAAAACCCGGAAAAGAACCAACCGACGTTACATCCTATCGACCTATCAGCCTCCTCCCGGTGACCTCAAAGCTGTTAGAAAACTCATACTTCGTCGAATTAATGAAGACTTACTGCCCCAACATTGGATACCTTCTCATCAGTTTGGGTTTCGACAGGCTCATTCTACCGTGCAACAAGTACACCGCATTACACAAACCATAAATAAAGCACTAGAAAACAAAGAGTACTGTTCAGCTGTCTTTCTCGACATTAGTCAAGCATTTGACAAAGTGTGGCACCCGGATTACTTTTCAAAATTAAGCAAACGTTCCCTTTGGCATACTATAATTTACTAAAATCATATCTAAGCGATAGAACATTTCAGATAAAAATTAATGAAGTAACATCAGACTACCACCCTATCAACTCAGGCGTTCCACAAGGCAGTGTTCTGGGGCCTTTACTCTATGTCCTATATACATCGGATCTACCAACGACACAATATACAACAATAGGAACATTCGCAGACGACACTGCTATACTGTCCAGACATGAAAATCCTGCAACTGCATCGGCCAACCTACAAAACCACTTAGTACTCCTTCAACAATGGTTACACAGATGGAAAATCAAAGTTAACGAAAACAAGTCGGTACACACAACATTTACGCTCAAAAACAGATATGCCCACCAGTCGTAATAAATAATGCACAAATACCACAACTGGAAACGGAAAATATCTAGGCTTACACCTAGATCATAAGCTAAATTGGAAGGAACACCTCAAGAAGAAAAAAACAAATAGATCTAAAAGTTAAGGAACTCAACTGGCTAATTGGAAGGCATGCAAAATTATCGCTTGCAAACAAAACCCTAATCTATAAGACTGTTATAAAACCAATCTGGATGTATGGGGTAGAGTTATGGGACTGTGCATCCAAATCAAACATCGCATTAATCCAACGTACTCAATCAAAAATATTACGTCAGATTACAAATCCGCCGTGGTATGTATCCAACAACACGCTGCATATGGACTTACATCTCCCAACGGTCCAGGAAGTAATCCAGGAGAGAGCTATCAAGTACCATCCAACCCTAGAAACTCACTCAAACCCCTTACTGGAGCAGATGCTGGAACCCAGGGTCAACCAAAGACTAAAGAAACTATGGCCAATAAACCTAGTGTGAGTGTCGTGGTATGGCCAACAAACTCGTGTGTGTGTGTAGTGTATTCCTAATATCTATTAGACTCTAATACTCTCGAAGTACAAAACTGTAATTACGTAGGTTGTATCGTAGGATGCAAGCCTCATCATGCTATTCTTATCGTTAGTATCTATAATGATTGACCATTTAGCTTATAGAATGTAACCTTGTTCTGATTGCTAAATAATTACAAAAAAAATGGTTTTATCCTATTTTTGCGTAAAAACCAATAGCCTTAAATGACACTCGAAGTGAAACAGGTGACCTATTCTGAAAATATTCAGCCATATAGTGCAAAAAATATATACTTACAATAACAAATTTATCTTTTACTGGTATATTTCTAACCTCAAAGTTGTGCGATACTAATAGCTGACATGTTGAGCGCACCCCGGGCAGATGGATAGCCTTACAACCTATTAATTTACAAGAAGAAGAGAATGTACTTTATAACCGGAAGAGAGACATTGTTGTTGATCCGGGAGTCGAACCCGGGACCGCCGCGCGCCATTATGGCAGGTCGAGACCTTCATCTTGTACCTAGCGTACTCTCTACAACTTAGCTAATTAGTAAAAATAGTATAAGCTACAACAGACGTCTAGGGATTTTACATACATCTTCGATTCTTCGTTCAACTCCGCTTATAGCTTTTTGAAAAAATCTAGTTTATTGGTTCATTCTGGTTTATTTGTTCAATTTGAAAGAAATCATTAGCATTTCAGAAAGTCGTTGCTTCTGCCATGATAACAGTAGCCGAGAAATAAATTATGCTATGACACGTTTAATGCTAAAATCTTCCATCAAAATTTCACACTCTTTAATTTTTGTAATCTCCAGCTCATTTTTTAGTTTTCGGCCTGTTAGTTGTAGAGTCATATTTATTATAGCTCGTACAGGTTTAAGGTTTTCTGGAACTCTTCATTGTTGGCCTGCCAAAACATAAAATACCTTTTACCAGATTCCCTGAATGGTTTATTGCATTGTTTCCTAACATCTAATAAATAATCCGCATAGCTTCTGTATACAAAAGTTCCAGCTTTGCACAAAAGTTTTTGATAAAAATTCGCCCAATTATTTTAAATTCGGCTCAGTCATTATAGTCCAACTCTCAACGCATCACAGTTTACTATCACCAGCTCCCAAGTTACATCGTAATCGCCCAAATTGTTTTTATCATATTAATATTGACTGAATATTTTCAAAACAGACATTACCATTTTTTAAACATTCTGAAAAGTTCTGCATTGAATCACAAATAACTGTCTTGATATATTGGCCTGCAACTTTTAAACGATCTTAAATCTCTTCTCTTTCAAATATGATTTAAGTTTCAAAAACAACTATAAGTTGAAGGATGACAATTCTGAGTCGTAATTCTAGTTCTTGGACTGTCAATCACCGATTCTTGTTTATTATAATTCGTATATGTTTGACATGTTTTATTTTTTGCTCATTGCTAGTTTTCTAAAATGTAAATCACTTAGATTCTCGACTATGTCTAAAACCAAACCTTTATTTTCACTATGCTTACTCATAATTCTTAAACCTTTTTGATCTTCTAAATAGGCTCTGAAGCCAAACGTTCTAGTTTCGCATATTTTTAATGCAGATTTGCTGCCATGTTTGTACACTGACTGAAATATGGCATTTATATGCTTACTCACCGACGTCCCGACTAGTAAGATCGTCTTTAATCACACATGCGCTATAGTTTTCCTCATCAGCTACTAGCTTACATCGCAACCGCGGAAATTGCTTTCATTATATTACGGCCTAGGTTTATCAACATTTGCATACAACAAAGTACAATGCGATAACAATTTAAATTGCCTTTTTGTATGAGTTCCAAGACTTAAAAAAAGTCAGTCTAATGTTTGGTATTTTTTTGGAAAAGCACTTACTAGTACTGCAACCTAAGGGTCGTGCCAACATACAACTTAAACACTACAACGCCACATACGTTCATGAGTTTCCAGCGAGACTCAAACTCGTCCGCGCGCTGAGTTTCCAGACAGAGGAGCATTCGCTCTTGGCCAGTCGCCTACAGGGACGGCCCTGATTTCTGCTATAATATTTCGTGTAATATAAATAACACTCAAAGATATAAAATACAATAATTTAAGGGCTCAGAAAAAAAACTTTCTCCCGAGCTAAGCTTTGGCTCTCGACGCCCCTGCGTGCGACTTTGTAGGCGTTCTTTTGAGATCAAAAAGTTTCTATAATTTGCAACATTTGGTATTATTAAAAAATTTAGTAAATTTTAAGAAAGATACTCATTTGACGAGAAAAAACCAAAATGTAATTTATAAAATGAAGATGACCATATGAAAGTCTCAATCTCTCAATTCGCAGGCCATGCTCTCATGCGGAGTGCCTGAATCTTACCATTATTATTACATTTTGCTAGAATGTTGAAGGTTGGTGCATTGCAAAGAAACAAAATAAAATGTACTTTCTACATAATAACTCTACATAGAAAGTGAGTTTAACTAATATTGATTAGATATACCGATTGAAAAATCAATTTAGTAAATCTAATTGTGATAAAAATCCAAACAGCTCAATGTTGCAATTATAAGTATTCAATACAATATTATTTCTTAATATTAATTATTGCGTATCACATGAAAATGATTCCCAGTACTAACGATTATGTTTATATTGTAAGAAACGAGAAGCGTACGTTAATAATAGTCTGTGGGTAATGTAAGACCACACATTTATATTGAATTACCATCCAGAGATTATGACTGCCAATGAAAACTGTTCTATTTTCTTATATCCAAGTTGTCCATATTCGACTGCAATGTTTAAAGTCATTATTTTTTTGTTATAACCACTTGATACCATTTTTCGAACAGACTGCGGAAAACACTTCACGTGTGTTTTTACATTTAACGATTCTGTAAAGAAATGTAATATTTTAAATCTGAATTTACTAAAACCACTCTAAACATACAGCTCAAACGGGCATTTTAAAATGTTCTAAAATAGTTTCTTCCTAGAGAGCAGGTTTGTTTCAAGGGAGACCAAATGCAAACGCACGCTTTCTCAGTAAATGTAACATCACTCCAGTTTCTCTCTAAATTTGTCTCTACTCATCAACGTGGGTTTTCCAGATGCTTTTCTATAAGCAACGGCTTTATAGTTGTACTTTTCCAGATAATGTTGTGGATTTTTAATCATCGTTTGATTGTCATGAACCTTACTTTAACACGCTTTTAAAGAGTTAAGTTTGATACTTTTTTTTCGCTAAGAATAAGTGTATTTTTCTCCGGTTGTGCAATTTATCAACTACTTCTGCATCCTGATATTACTTTATCTACTTTTACACAAAATCAAAAGATTTGCACAGGTAACGCACTACTGCTGAAATACTCATAGGCGGGCCTTCAGATGGTGATATAGGAACACTACTTTATATCTCCTTTTAAAGACAGCATCATTGTAAAACCATACCACTGCATTGTAACTTGCAAAGTGTATTAGAGTGCATTTCAAGAAATTTATTCGACCAGGTGCTCTTGTGAGAGTAATTGTAAAATTACGTCTGCTTTCTCGATCTTACAAGCCTGGTTTAATAAAAAAAATTATCTTTTCGAAAGCTTTTTTTTTGTTTAACTTATTTTTGACACCTGGTATACATAAAAAAGTAAACGATTTTACTGTAGTCTCATACACGATTGAACAGTACCCCCGTAAACAATTTCAGACAGCTTAATACAACCCTACGATGAGTGCGTCATTATACTGTTAGATTTTTTTACTATAAACTGCGTTATTCAATGGCTCCATTGCTACTAATATTTTTCTATGCAGAGCTTTTATTTGTAAAAGTATTTTTTTAGTTTATTTTCTTGCAATTCACCAACCCTCACCATTCCTAGCAAAGCGAATTATAAAACACCAGTAATAAAATTTAATTAAACTATTAATTCTGATAATCACATTTTAGGAATAAAATAACTTATAAATATGTTATTTTCAAATATAATTTGTTATATAACATACAAAAAATATTAAAGTGTAATTCGGAGACTATACAAGAAAATCAAATACTACATATAGCATATCATCGCCATTAACAGTATCCAAAATAATTAGTAGTATTCTTATACCACTAAAACTACAGCAAAAGATAAAGAAAGAATTTTATCCAAAAAAAAAGTATATTCCCGCAGAAGCAATACTATGTCCAATGTATCACTGCAAAAATGTCATGAGGGCAGAAGATAGCATCACAATAGTCTAAGAATTCACCAAGGATACCAACAACAACATCTTGGTTAGCTAACTGTTTAGGCATCCAAAAGTGACAGCACACAATTGACATTTTTTGATCAGTGATAAACTTACAATTCTCCATGGCAGTCCTCCACACAGAAAATCAAATCTTATATGAGTGCTAGTCAGGATTGGCCATTTATTTTAATGGTACTGCTGTAATTTTCTATCATCGTAAAGCACTCATCGACGCAGAAAGGTTAAGTTCACATCTTTGGGGAGCAATGCATGTTTCCAGACAACACGTCGTGTCTTCTACTGTTCAGTGAGTTCGCCTAGATTACGCAATAAGTTTGGCATTGAGCTCAGGCATCGACATTGATTTTTCTTTTGCTCTCTGCCTAAACTCCTCAACTGCGGAACAGGTTTCTTAATTGCTGTTAATCTCAACATAACTGGCATAGAGCTTTTAAAACTCTATAGACAGTTTTGTTATTTATTGCGCTTAGATCCCGCCATAATGGACGCCCTTAAGTGTCGTTGGTGTTACGAAGTATCTCATGGACTTTCGCGTCGACCACACATGTAGTAGTCAGGAGAATTGTAGACATGGCTAGAACGTAGCCACAAATCAAAGGACCAATGGCAATAAAAATTGTTGCAAAGCTGTGCCTAGGTCTTTCTTACCTTATGGACTAGAGTGGAGTCTTTTACTGAGACACGTACTCTTGTCCAGAGGCCTCCTTCTCTATTCTGAACTGACTCCAGCACGTTGATACAGTTGTCGGCAATCACTTTCTACTGTCCTATACTGTTCAAAAAAAAATTTAAGCAAGCCAGCGCCAATGTCGTTCAGCAGTGCTTGAACCTTTAATTTTCTGTCTGTTGTTTTTCTCACTCTCACTGGCAGTTTCTCAGGACGAACGACTTGCACATTTCTTTTGCCAAGTCAGTCATGCTCCGCTCAGAATTCTGATCGATCTTCTGTTTCTGTTAATATTACTTTGTGCCCTTTTATTTCTATGTCGTTTTTACAATGAAACTTAGTGGTAAGAATAGACGATAAAAATAATTAATTTGTGCCAATTGCTTTAAATAGGTCGCAATATACTTTCTGCTTTGTTTAGATTATTTTGTTTTGAGTTGTAAGAAACACATCAAGTTTAGAACAAAAAACTTTTTAACTTAATCCTGTAACAAAGTCAACGACAAGAATAATTTTTAAAATTTTGTTTTTAGTGTTATCAGATAAATATAATGCAAATATGACAAATGTACAACCAAAACAAGTTACTTTAGAGAATTAATTAGAATGAAACATGCTTTACAGTAAAATGCCTTCGGAAGTCTTCGCACCGGAAGCGCCACGTAATCCTACACTACAAATACGCTTAAAGTTAAAGACCAATTTTCTCGGAGACTATCACTGCAAGCAAAAAAGCCCCCACGAATAAAGTCGTCTATTCAGGGCTTTATTTAATTTAACAATATTTGTTTAGGAACCGCCAATTAAGCGACCTTTCGAACATAAACGCCGAACAAGTAGCCGACGCGTGGGCGATGGTAAATATCAAAATAAATTACAGGACACTGAAACAGTCTGCCGAGCCAATACAGAAATTTGGGTTCCAGCAGTACTTCTGTAATTTAGAGAAGCTGGCGGCCGACATGATGGCAATTTCGAAAGGCATCGTAAAGTTTAGCATTTTGCAGCCCCTTATCAGAGGTTCTATTAATCATCCCATGAGCGATGTACGGTCAAGGTTATTTCAGTAAGCACGCAGTGCGATAAATTACAATAATGCCCTATAATCGTTGCAATTTTTTCATTTGGTGACGTAAATACCGCCGTTTGACTCTTAATCTGCTGCATGTGCCAAAATGGCGAGATCTATTCCATGCAAACCTCGGCAAGAGTACAATGTGCAAAGGAATTGCTTTTGTGCCTTTGTGTGTGCTATTTTATGGATTTTCTTGCTGGAATACTAACGTTTTCGTTGAAGGTAAGAAATACTATTACTCCTCGGTGCATTCCTCGGTACGCCGGAATCAATAATCCAAAGTCAATTCAACTGCTCGGCATGCATTCGAAAGTTCGGAGCTTTTACGGGCTGATAGAAATTTTGCAAACAGAAGAAAAATGCAAAACGCCAGCATAACCTGGCATTTCCATTTTGTATACATTTGTAAACTGGAAAATCTGCAAAATAGAAATAGGGCAAACTTGCGAACTCGTGAAAAGCGACGCCGAAAAAGGTTTAGTGCAGGAAATTCAATTCTGCTTTCTTGTAACTGCTTCAGTTTACTTAAAACGCCAATGTAATAATATACCACTAGCACACGTCCATTAAGAAAATTGAAAATAGAACACTCTTTTATTCTACATTTCAAATATCTGATATTTTCTATGCGAAGTTTACCTAATAGTGTGTATAAATGTATATTGTGTAATTTTTGATAAAAAAAATTAAAAATACAAAATATTATTATTAAAATTAAACTTTTGAAGTAGCTAATACCGTTGTAATTCAGTTTATAGTTATTTGCGATAAATTTTTTTGTTGCTTTTTTGCTCTCTTCTGTTTTAATATTGTATGTGTAATTGTAGATCAAACACTGACGTAATTATCAATAACGATTTTGACGCTTGATATATATCGACTTTTTTAGTTTCTAAACAGAATCCTGCAGATTATTTTGTATATCACTTCTACGAATGTACCGTGAAGAAACAAGTCCAACTGTGTTCCTAACAGTGTTCGAACTGAATCATACTTGACCATTCGTAAAAATGTGTCCTTATAATCGATGCCTTTTCTTTGAGTTAAACTTGAAACGTTTTATAGATCCGCCTTTTGCTTTATTCTCGCACTATGGTGTTCTATTTCTCAGATGATAGTAATTATAGAAAGGATTATAGATATGGTTATTTAGTAGATTCTTCGCTCGTGTCTCTATTCAAAGTGCAAGAGTTCATCAACGTTTCCGCTCAACGGAATTAATCCCTTTTTATGAATGATGACATTCCTTGAAACTTTGGTCAGATATCTATTTACATATGCTAGACCATTGTCAATTTTGAGCAAGCAAAGCATTTTTCCCGTTTCAGTCTTTAATTTAATGATGAGCAGTTACCTCTATTTAAGCTTTGGTTTTCAAGAAGTATATTGTTAGATGACCACTATAGTTAGCTCGCGATAACATCTCCATTAATACGCACAAGTCTAAGTGCACAAATTCCCCAGGTTCAGATAACTTGTGATTACCTGACTCAATTTTTCAGCGCGCATGCTTCCAACGTCTTTATATTCGATGACTTCGATCTTTAGTTTTTCAGGTAAACCATTGACAACGCTGGTAGACTTCCTTTTAATTATGACACATGACGTTTGCGACACCTTTGAAGCTTTTATTTGCATATAATATAGGTTTCTGCTCTTTATCGCATACATCGTCATTCGACCATCGCGTTTCAAGTCAATTGTCTTCTTCATTACGTTGACAAGACCATGATTTTATGAAATTAGGTTTATTCCTGGTACCACAGTTAATTCTATAACGCTATAACTTTATTTGTATCATTTCTGTCGCTGCAGAGTGTATTCCTGCAGCGACAGGTCTGAAGGTTTTGAAGAAATTACTTTCGCCTGTCATACGTGCTCTGGCACCGGTATCAGCTAATCATTAATCAAGTGTTGAGTTTCTTCTTTTCTAATTCTCTTTCAGTGCTGGCGAATTTCTTTAGCTTCTTCGGCTTTCGACACTTATACTGCTTGTGTTCGACTTAAAGCATTTTAATTTATGGTTGAGCTTCTTAATCTTTTCTCACGGGATTATTCTTCGTTTTCAGAGCTGACAACCCATGCGTCGTGCTGTCCACGCCTGCATTAATTCTAAGCACATACTAGCGGTAATTTTCAGCATGGTTTATTCCTCTTCTGGTTCTTCATCCTATGCGGGTAACAAGCACTTTGGTTACTATTTCCACATCTTGGCACTGCGCGACCAATCTTTCCATTCTGACCATGAATGCGGTAATTGTTTCATTTGGCAAATACTTTAGGCAATAAAACTATAATAGCACAATTCAACATACGTGCAACTCCTGTTCGAAGATTGCCATTAATCGCTTCTAAACATCGCCCAATAAAACTGCTTCAAACTGATGGCAACAACCATGAAAACGCCTTTTTGTGCTTTTCTTGGTTTACCTCTTTGTCAGACTCTTCGACTACTTTGTCCATATCTCGTGGGCGAAGCTAGACATAAGAAATTTTAACATTGGAACCTCACCGGCTTGACCACTAAAACGAGGAACACTTCCAACTTCTTTTGAGTCCAATCTTTACTTGTCGTCTGAACTTCTTCTATGACTTCTTCGGCAACCATGCTCTGCTAGCATCTAATTGTAAATCAAAGCTGGGGTAATTGTAGAGATATTTGATTTTAAGCCCAGTTTATTAATGCTAATTGAAAAATAATTATACACAACTAAACGCAAGCACTCGTTAACTGTTAGGTTTATAGTGTTCTACGTTCTTATTCTTAACAGTATGCATTAATTGTTTTTTTATAAACTTAATTACATTTATCAAATTACTCTGCATATTTTTCTCTTATCACACAGCTCACATTTTATTTCTTTAATATTTTATTTTTTTAATCTGCATAACCTACAAATTGTGATATATAATTCTAAAACTATTACACATTTTTTAGAAGCATACGAAATAGAAGAGTTTTAAAGTATATTAAATTTTAATGCAACTATATCGCATTGCTTTCGTTTTTCTCAAAAATGGTATAAACATTATTTAACAAGCGTAAGATACATTTAATCAAGACAAATCCTTTTAGGCTTAAGGCCTCTAATGATTAATTAGTTTAACTTTATTATATGATCTTTATGCTAACTATGCTTAGGTAGATTTTATAATCACAAATTTTTCTTTGCATTAATTTTATTTGCTTTATTGTACTAGTTATGACACCTTATTTGTAACCAACATATTATTAAAAAAATTTTAAAGTTTAATTAATCGACACAATTTTACATGTTGGGTTTTACGATATCTGCATGTTACTATAAAGCATTTGAACTTGAAGGTACAGTGTGGTGTGAGATATCAATTTTGGGAATCGTAGAACCATCATTTGTGACTAAACTGTCACTTTCAATACTTACTTAATTATGCTCCAGAAATATCAATATGATGTTTTAAACAAATGGATTTAGTGTAAACCGGCCCGTGCAACTAATTGTTCATTTACCTTAGACCGTGGAAAACTTTTGCGGTCATATGTATACTCAAACCTACAGATACTCAAACAGGTTCTAGCAAAACTCTCTCCTTAATTTTAAAAGTAGATTATAAAACAAAAAACAGTCCGAGAGTAGGGGAAGTGATTTCATTAATCTTTTAAGAGCAGCGTGCATTCGAGACAATTGTTCTATTGAGCTTTTTGAACATACTTTTAACTCGCACTCGGGCTTCTGTTCTCGATTGAAAATCAATTTTGTTTTGGGGAAATAACCTCAAAAGTATTTTTTCTACAATGAAAAGATGATGAAAAAGATCTTGGAATGTGAGAACACCAGAAAACATCGATGCAGTAAAATATTGCATTTTACAGTATCCGAAAAGGTCTGTGCGCAGTCCTGCCGTTGCTTTTTACTTATCTAGTCCTACTATTTCAAGAATTTTGCAACAAAATCTATACGAGATGAACCTCTCAGTGCGATGATGTCATTTAACCAGCCCGTTTACCAGATCTCGCTCTGTGTGACTTCTCCTTATAAGGATAGTTCAAAGTTGGAGTTCAAAAAACATCGCTCAAAGATCTTTTAAGCCATTTGAAAAATAATGCAGAACTACAGAACTAATGCAAAATAGTACTTTAACAGTGCATCAAAGATTAAGCATCACTTGAGCCATATCCTCTTTAAAACACACTTAGATTAAACTTTCAGTTCTGTAATTTCAACTTGTAAAATTACATTTTGTATCGCTTTCCTGTTTTTTTCTTTATATAATTTGACAAAAGGAAAGGAGTTTTACTTACTCTTAACCAAGCGTAGTCAATTCTGTGATATTGGGCAGCACGATGTACTGTAAATGCCTGCAGGGTGGCAACGCTGTGCCGACTAACATATGGCCACGCATTGCCATGCTGAAACAAAACGCCACATTATCATTTTAGGATCGACCTAATTAGTTTCAGGAGATACATACAACGACCTATTACCTATAGTTGTAGTGACCGCGCGCAACTGTGCAGAATAGCTTAAAACCGCAACGAATAATCCGAACTCCAAAAACGCTACTATAAATTGTGTATATGATACTACTTATATTTCAAATTGTTAATAATATTCTTTACAAGAAAGAAGAAACATAATATACACCCGAATTTAAATATTCGTGCACAACTAATTGTGTTTGTTCAAGCTGACTTTAGTGGATATATGTTTAAATACGATGTAGACTGTGTTTCTTTGATTTGATGGAAACATTTTAATGTTAAGGGTTCATTTGAACACTGGCACAAAGTTATTTTGTTTTACATATATTTTTATAATGTACTCGTAATGTATATGTAAAAATTATTTAATAATATTGATTGTTTTTTCTTATATTTCATCAACCTCATGTTGCAAAATATGACCGTGAAGTAAAATCTATGTAAAACGTGAATATTTCTTTACAAGTAGTTTATTCAGTAAGTTAATTAATAGTCATGGCGACACCATAATAACCATTGAATTCGGTAATATTTTTCTAATAATAAACAGTACAAATTTATAATGGTTATTAGCTTTTAACAGGTCAAGACCCATAGTTGTAAATGTGACAATCTATGTAATTTCATCATCATACCAAGTATCGAACTTTTCCGTTCTGGCTATAAGGTAAATCTCTTATTTACTTCACCACACCACTAATTTTCTGTTGTGTTGCAGATATAAATGCCCGTTCAATGCTTATGTGTATGAAATTATACTATAGTGCCAAGAGATGACACCAAATAGCGTTTATGAAAGGTGAAAATGAACAAGTAGTGAGTTGTATATATGCTTGTATGCGAAACGAAAGCTATAGTATTATAGACGGTATCGTTTATTTGGAAGTAGTGACTGTTTAGAAGTTAGTAGTGTGCAAAGTAACGCAGCGCTAAGTCACTGGTATCATGAGTTTAAAGTCGCCAAGAAATAGCGAGCGCAAGCCATACATCCTACATGTGTCTGATGTTATGATGGAGAACGGGAGCGTTACATTTCATGCAACCGCAAATACAAGAGATCTATTTTGCAAAACTTTGCATATTAGCACTCGTAAACACTTAAAGATAGCAAAGACCTGTATGAAATTAATTTTCTATATTTTTACCAGCAAAAGCAGAAGGGGCTTCTATATACCAAAAGTTATTGCGACTGTACAACATAAATCTGGAGGTGTTGTTCGAATGTCTGGTCATAGTATAAAAAGCATGGTGTTGGCACAGGACGTCGGGAATGTCTGCTATGTCTGCTATTAAGTATCAATTCTACTGATAAACTGTCTGCTTGTTTGTAGGAGCATTACCAGTGAGGAGTCATGCATGTTAATGCGTAGCCGTATATTAGACGTCACAGAGTTGCCACCCTGTAAGCACTTGCAGTACTTCGTTTTGCTTCACGCCCATAAAATTTTGCCCCGGTGACTCCGCTCAGTTTAACGAAATAAGAAAGGCAGTGTGCACTAAGAAATACTTCTTCAACGACAAACTACAGCTATTGTAAAGAATAGTTGTAGTGGCAACGGTGGAAGTTTATAAATATTGAAGAGAAATATCTTTAACAAAACATATACTCATTTCCTTATAACAATATAAAATTATAATTAATTAATTACTACAACTCCAATAAATTTTTTATAAAAATTTTCAAAAAATTGACATTCTAATGTCTTTGTCACAAAAAATAAATGTCCAATATTAAAAACAAAAATAATCAAATCCAACGTTAACTATTCTTAGACACTGTACCACTGTTACCTCTTTTTATATTTAATTTTTATTTAAACGTTAGTACGTTTTTAGTTGGATTTAAATTGTTTCAATATTATATTATACTTTATGATTCCAGGTATGCGTCATGCATTTTTCTATTAAATAATGTAATTAAATAATCGTCATTCTAAAAATTTATTACGGCAAAACATAGTATTTTAATATAATATAATACTTTTTATATAATAACTTTTCCTTGCAAATCAAAATCAAACTAATGTTTCTTTAATCCATACAACTTTAAATCATTATATTACCTCTCCATTGCAGTAACTAACAATCTGGATGATAGACTCATCCAGCATTTTTTAAAATACAAATAGCATTTGGAAAGTAAGTTTCCATAAAAAGCTATTAGAGCACATCAGATATCTGATCGCGTATGCTTGCTAAACTTCTTTATATATTAATTGTTTACAAACGTCATTTCATTAAGGGCATTTGTTGTTTACGGTGCTTATTGTAAGGTTCAAAATGTTCAAGTCCCTTGAAAAGCACTCCAACTGTGAAATACTTTGTTATCCGTTTTTTAAATTCAAGAAATGGCAAATTGGCAGTTCTTCTTCTTGGAGTGCTTTCTTCTATTGGAGGTTAGCCACCATCATAGCTATTTTTATTTTTCATTCCGCAGCTCGAGATAGTTGTAAGGATGTGCATCCATACCATTTGCTTAAGTTTTGTGGCTAGAATGTCGTTCTAATTGATATTCTGCCCTTTATCGTGCCCTACATGATTAATTGTAACCTGAAGTACTTGTTGCTGCGCATAATACGTCAAAAGTTTGCTTTTTTATAGAAGAAATTAGTTTTTCTTTGTTTATTTATGAACCTTATCACTTATTCATCATTTATGCAAGCTACCCAAGAAATTGAAAGAATTCTCCGGTATATCCAAAGCTCGAAGGATTTTAGTTTTCCTTTTTTTAGATCTATGCTTCTGTTCCATATACCAATATTAAGAATGTGTAACATCTAATTATAAGAACTCTCAAATCGAGCTTCATTTTTTTATTAGAAAATAGATCCCTATTTTTACAAATGCTGCACAGGTCACCTCGATTCTTGTATTTACAATATTTTCTGCGTGTTATTACTTTTTGCTTTTAGCCATGTTGTAAGGTATATATACTTGTCAATTTTTTCTATCTTTATATTGTTGCAAACAGGTTGTTGTCTGTAGTGGGTCTCTTATTAACTGCCATATATTTAGATTATTTAAAGTTCATCTGCAAACCGTAATCGTTACTAACTCTGTTCACGTTTTTCAGTAGATTCTGTAAATCATTAATATTATCCGTTAACAGCACAGCGTCGTCAGTATAGCGTATATTATTAATTACTTGTCCATTGATCTTTATTGTACCTATTTGCTCAGTTAACATTTAATTAAAGATAATCTCATTCTTATCGTACCTTTTCTTTGAATTCCATTTCTCTAATTTTACCATCGCATTTGGTTAGTGCCTTTTATTAGCACAGGTTTTGTATTTGTCTATCGCGTGAATCTATCTATGCCTTTGCTTTTCAGAATTTTAATCATTTGTTCATGTTTTACACCACGTAATAAACATATATACGTTGATATTTATATATCTAGACATCGCTGGATCAATACGTTGATTCCAAATAGGATCTTTCTTATTTCCACGACATTTCAAAATTCGGTCGGGGCTTCGCCTATTTCTTGTACTAATTTATGGTATGTATATTCTGTGGATGATCTTTGGAAAAAATGTCATATTTTTCTATTAGCTTTAAAGATTTTACCGGTAGTTTATCCGGACCTACAACTTTGCGCTCTTTATTGTTTTTTAAGGCCCACTTTACTTCACTACACGTTATTTCTGCCAATTTGTCACTTTGCATTCAATGTTTTTTTTTACCCCGGTTATCACTAAATAAATATTTTATGTAGCTTTCTCATCTCTTTCATTTTTTTATTTTTACAAATCCTTGTCGTTTATTTGGCCAAAATGTTTTTTCCTTCCAATTTCTAGCAATTCCTTTATATTTTTATAAATTCCAAAAATATGGTGCTTTTCTTGTAAATATTCTAGTTCTTTACATTTTTCGCGGCAACATTTTGCCAGTGCCTCCTTAATTTTATTTTTTCTTAGTTAATTTCTGGGGTCATCAACGATTTCCTTGCTTTCCGCTTTGATGACTTTAACGTTTCCATTGCTGCATCCATGAAGTAATGGATCTTTATCTTTTTTCCATCTTTAATTTACATTATTGTCTGAGTCGAATGTTACTCTGAGATTTTGGTGCTTTTACTAATGTCCTTTTTAATTTGCAATTGAATGTTGTGGATTTTAACGCTTCTAGATTTAACTTTTTTAATTTTGACGTAGCATGTACTTTTTTTTAATTTCACTTTAAACACGGCTAGTGGAGAATAACGGTCAAACATGATATCTGCCCCAGGGTACATCTTAACAGATTTAATTGCATTTTTATCCCTACTGTTGATCAAAATAAAATTAATGTGGTCTCTTACAATTTATCTGTTGTATGTTTCCGTGATATTCAAGTATACAAATGTTTTTTAGGGAATTTAAACTAAATATTGGTCAAGATAAAATTTTTAGCTTGACAAAACTCCGCGAGTCTTTCTCTTCTGTCATTCCTTACATTCAAACCATATTTTCGAAAGCTGTGATTTACTGATTCTTCTCCAACTTTTGCAATGAAGTATTTTCTCCAGGGAGCGCAAAAAATTCCCGAGTGTTCACTTACAATTAGAATTGTAACGTGGAACGCAAAGAGTATGTTTCAAGTTGGCAAATTTCATAAAGTAGTCGCTGTAATGGAGAAACTTGATTTAGATATTCTAAGCATAAACGATTTTTAGTAGCTGGTAAATGGAGAACGTGCATTTAACGATGATATGATGTATTATACAGGACAAAACAATGCTGATCATTATTTTGAGATTTATTTTATGTAAGGATATACATTATACAGATCTGGATCCCAATAAGTAAAAAAACAAATTTTAGATCTACCGGGGACTGGGGACCGTTGATTTATAAACTTTAGTCGTGATAATAGTTTACGAGGGACCTTAACGACGTGATATGCAGTTGCTTTTTTTATTGCAGTGACAAGGTCCTGATAAAATTAACCTTTCCATCTGTCCAGGAATAAACCTTTTTCACTTAAACCATATACTAATGCAGCTGTTGATTTAGGCCAGGTGTTTGATAATTTAGCGCAGTTAATTCGCATTAATTCGCGTTTGTTAGACGGAGCCATTTTCAACAAAAATTGACAAAGAATAAATTCTAACAATAGCGGATTTCCACAGGTAAAAGGACAAGGCTCGAGCAAAATATAAAACACAAAAGGATCAAAATGCAGGTAATAAATTAGGGTGCGAAGGGTCGACCGTGGACACAAAACAGCAAGGCTAACGCAATATTTCGGCCCGCAGCAACTCAGGCAAAACTATCGATCAAAATTTACACAGCTTGCTCTTAATTTTATTCCCTTTTGTTTTACGCAAAATGATCTAATTTTCCCGGACTAATTCGATCCGGCCTCGCAGGACCAAAAGAATGTTTGATAATTTAGCGCAGTTAAGTGACTCGATAAGCAAAACAGGAGATAAAACAAAGCGGAGCTGTGTAAACTATATATTGGGCAAAACTAAAATTAACCACAAAGTAACAATTAAGCAAACAACGAAACTGAGAAAAAACAATACAACTGTACTTGAATAACTGCAACTATGGTGGGCGGCAGGTTAGTTGTGCGCTCTCCCGACGCAAGTAATGGGTCTCTGGTAACATGGACGGCAGATTTCGGCGTGCTCTTCGTTGGCGGCTTCAATCCTGGGGCACCACGTACGGGGCGGAACGTACAATAGGCAACGACAGCGTGCAAACACAGCGCACTAGAGCACCTGGTCGGCTGGCTCTGCTCCGTCGCTCACGAGGGCTCAAATCGGAATGCCGGACGGTGGTAAAAATCCCGTTTTGTTGCGACGAGGGTAGGTTGGCGGACAGTAAAGGTTACCGTAGAGATGGGACACGGGTTTAGAGATGAGCATCAAACATATCGCCCACCAAAATTATCAGTGAAGTAATTTTCTTAAAGCCACAGAAAGTAAAATAAACTAAAAATAACTGAGGGAATTATATATATAAGATTTAATCAAGATTGCTGCGGCGCCGGTAAGGGGCACAGTTTAACTAGGGGTTTCTTGACACACCCATTGGTCGTACGCACAGTGGCAACACGAGCAATGCCTCCCCGACCAGGATGTAACTCGGAAGTTCTTCCTAAGCGCCATTTTAGGGGTGGACATAGCTCGTCCTTGATTAGTACCAAGGTACCTATGTCAATGGTGTTAAAGATCTTCGCCGTCACCCATTTTCCACGCTGAAAACACGTGTGAAGATATTCGTCTTTTCAACGTTTCCAGAAATCCTGCTGAAGTCTCCGAATGAGTTGCCATCGCGATAAGTGCGACAATTTTACTTCAGACAAATTGGGGTCAGGAGGGGCTGTTAAAGGCTCTAACGTTAGAAAATGACCGGGCGTCAGAACCGACATATCTTGAGGATCTAAACTTGTAGGGCATAAAGGTCGCGAATTGAGCATGGCTTCTATTTGTATGGTAATGGTACAAAGTTCCTTGTATGTTAAAATTCGAGTTCCGATGACACGTGAAATGTGTGACTTTGTCGACTTGATCCCGTTCTCCCATAAGCCACCGAAATGTGGGGCCGCAGGAGAATTTAAATGCCACTCAATAGCTTCGGCCTCCACCGCCGAACTCATCATTTCTATCAACTCGCGGTTAGCACCGACAAAATTAGTTCCACAGCCACTGTAGATTTTGGAACGGCGACCTCGCCTGGCAATAAAACGCCTTAAGGCGGCAAGGAAAGTTTCTGCGCTCGCATCAGAAGCTACCTCAATGTGCATCGCTTTGGTGCCAAAATATATGAACAGGCATATGTAGGCCTTCTGTGGCCTGATTCCTCGTCGTTTAGACATGACCACGGGCAACGGTCCCACATAATCAACGCCCACGCAACTAAAGGGTTTTGCCTGTGAAACACGGATTGCTGGCAAATTTCCCATTGAAGGTTGTACCGAATGGAGATTAACTTTAAAGCACCGAATGCATTTTGCCAAATAATTTCGAACAACCTGACGTATTCAGGGTACCCAAAACCTTTGCCTTACTAAATAGCAGGTGGTATTCATACCAGAATGCAAGTTTTTCTCATGGACATTTTTGACTATGAGCCCTGTTAGCTTATGTTTAGTAAAGCGGGATATTTTGTATCGTACGATAGGTTGGCTTCCTACAGTCGTCCGCCCACCCTTAACACACAGTTTTGATCCAAGAAAGGAGCTAATCTTTGTATGGATTTGGCACACTGCAAATTGTTTGCGTAGTTTATCTAATTCTTGGCGATAGAACTTGGCTTGTACCATTTTTATTATTATCAATAAGGCATTGAATAATTCTAACTCACTCAAGGCGCCCGTTTGAGGAGGGTTCCTTTTACGACAGATATTGCAAAATCTAAAACAGAACGCTACGATCCCCTGAATCTTTCGTAACGATGAAGATTGAGTCAACAAATTGTCAATTAACGAAGCTTCGGTTTGGGCAACGAATGACACGATTCGTTTTTCAGACGCTAACTCGTCTAGGCACGTTGATAAGGTATATCCTAGTGACCATGAATCGGAAGGATTTATTAACCATGAGGGACCCGCCCACCATAAGGAACAGAGCGCGAGATTTTGAGGCAATAATCCCCGGGATGCGGGGTCAGCAGGGTTGTCATGAGAGCGAACGTGCTTCCACAAACTGGGTAGTACTCTTTCTTGTATATGCGTGACTCTATTGGACACAAAAGTTTTCCACTGGTGAGGAGAAGAACAGATCCACGAAAGGACAACGGTAGAATCACTCCAAGGAATGACTTCATCGAATACAATACAGGACTTATAGATTTCTAGCACGAATGCCACCAGATTGGAAAGCAACACAGCGGCACACAATTCCAACCTTGGGATTGACAATTGTTTTAAGGGGGCTGCTTTTGACTTTGCCATTATTATAAATGTCTTAATTGTCTGATTTTCATCGGTACGCCAAACGTAAATTACACTTGCGTAGCCCGCTTCAGAAGCATCGCAAAATGCATGCAAGTGATACGTTAATGTGGCAGACCCTTTCCAGCAACGAGGAATTGAAATATTGCTTAATAACGACATGGATGCTTTAAAATTTTCCTATTTCGTAACGACGTCTGCAGGTACCTGGTTATCCCAACCAAGACCCAAAGTCCACAAATACTGCATTAATCGTTTGGCAAAAAAGTCACAGGAGCTAGGAAGCCAAGTGGGTCATAGATTCTTGCTAAGTCGGACAAAATTGTTCGTTTACAACAAGACTTGTT
The DNA here is from genome assembly GCA_036346155.1 of Sinelater perroti. Taxonomy (NCBI): domain Eukaryota; kingdom Metazoa; phylum Arthropoda; class Insecta; order Coleoptera; family Elateridae; genus Sinelater; species Sinelater perroti. Next base: position 6,723,286 of record JARFIY010000276.1, read on the forward strand.
AAGCGGCGTGACTGAAAATGAAAATGCATCTGACGAGGACAGCCACTGCAAACCTAAGACCTTTATAGAAACAATGTCCAAACCAAAGTCGATGGGACTATCGAGGCAATGTTCGGGAGGCAAATCACTCAGTAGCGGGGGATAATTACTTGACCATTTACGGAGTTCAAAACAACCCCTTTTTAATAAATCGGTTAATTGTTGTTTCAGTTTCTCGACTTCACCTAAAGTATCTGCGCCAGTTGCGATGTTGTCTCCGTACAAATCAGTACGCAAACGTTGTGAGGCAAGAGAGAACTGATAGTGCTCTTCATCGGGTAATTGAAGAACACTTCTAATTGCCAGGGATGGTGATGTGGAAACTCCATACGTGACAGTATTGAGTTCATAATTGCTGATTTGTTCTGAATCCAAAAATCTCCAGCGAATCAATTGAAATTGGCGATCTTCCTCGTGCATTACTATCTGCCTATACATTTGACGGATGTCACAGGTAAAAGCAAAGAGATGCCATCGAAATCGAAGAAGAATGACGGAAATATCGTTCTGCAGCTTTGGACCGACGAAAATTGTATCGTTCAATGACACCCTGGTAGGATCTTTCGCCGATGCGTCAAAGACGACTCTGATCTTAGGGCCGTCGGATTGTTCTTTCAGAACGCAATGGTGTGGTATATAGAAACAATCAGGAGAAAAAGGACGGGGCTTTTCTAATAAGGGACATATGTCCAGAAAAGATGTGCTCGGCCATAAATGCATTGTACATTGTGCGAAGAACTGGTTCTCGGTGGAGCCATCGCTCTAGGGATTTAAGACGTCTTAAGACAATTTCAATGGTTTTTCCAAAGGTTGGGGGGTTATTTTCCTTAAAAGGTAACCGAACACCAAAACGACCGGAAGGCGTACGAAAATGAGTTTTGGAGAACCAAATTTCTATTAGCTCATCTTCTGGGGATTTGACTGCAACATTGGGCACCTCCTATATTTCCCAAAAGCGTTTCAGAAGATTGTCACAATTTTCCATCAGCGTTAAAAAGGAGTTTGGTTGGCTGATCTTGTGCTACTGAGGTTGAACCTATCAATAGCCAACCAAAAGTAGTATTAATGACCGCGGGAGATCCATTCACGGGCGGAATGACACCATTTCTCAATATCGAGGCATAAACATCTGCACCCAGCAATAGGTCTATGGGCCCGGAAATAGCCTAATCTGGGTCAGCTAACTGTAGACCTCGCAGGTGAGGCCACTGAGAAGGGTTTATATTGTACGTGGGTAAGGGCGAGCAAATTTTAGGCAAAATGATAACTTCTAGATCTAGGACGCAGTTGGTACCGATTGGTCTAATCATGCAGGAAGCAGAGCTTTGGGAGTTTCTGACAGATACTTGACGTAAACCACGCACGACTGTGGTAGAGGACAAGCGCGGGAGTTTCAAACGCGTAAAACAGTCTTTACTAATGAAACTAGAATGGGATCCAGTATAAACCAGCGCTCTTACCGTTTTGTAAGAGCCTGAATGATCCTGAATTTCTGCAATCGCGGTAGACAATAGTACGGTCGAGGATTGACCGTTAGTTGAATTAATGCTAGCGCAAGCATTGGTTGTATTGGTGACAGTGGCAGTTGAGGGCGCCGTGGTTTGACGGGGATTAAGCGGCTCATTGCGATTTATCGGTTTGAGATAGAGCAAGGTATGATGTTTTTGATTGCAATGCTGGCAGGAATATTTGGATCTACACTGTGGCACGCTATGCGTGCTTTGTAAACAGTTAAAACACAAACGAAGACGCTTAGCGGCAGCAAAACGCTCTTGTGGGCCGAGTGCTAGAAACGAATTACACTGGTAAATACTGTGTGAAGCTTTACAAAATCCACAACATTAAATCAGAATTGACAGGAGAGGTAGTAGCTACGGTTTGGTTGACAAAGCTTTTAGTTTGTCGCATCGAACGTTTTCGCGATTCAAAATTCGCTTTATTTACTCTGCCGGCAATACTGGCATTAGGGGGGTTTGATCCTTCTTTCGATCCCGATGAGACCGGACTTGGAGCAGGGAATATTTGCTCAAAAATGACGATGATATTAAAATATTGGCTATCTATTTGTTTGCGTAATGTGTCCAAGACAACAAGGTGTTATTCGTTTGCTTGGCTCATTAATTTCACGAGTGTTGCATTGAAATCGGCATATAAGCCGTCGAGCATCTTGTGTTTCAATTTGAACAACGTTCGCATCGATGCATCAGTTGTGGCAGCTTCCCCAAGCTCGGACAATTCGCTAATTCGGCTAACTATTAGCGTTTTGCCATTTTTTGCCATTAATTCGCGTTTGTTAGACGGAGCCATTTTCAACAAAAATTAACAAAGAATGAATTCTAACAATAGCGGATTTCCACAGGTAACGGGACAAGGCTCGAGCAAAATATAAAACACAAAAGGGTCAAAACGCAGGTAACAAATTAGGGTGCGAAGGGTCGACCGTGGACACAAAACAGCAAGGCTAACGCAATATTTCGGTCCGCAGCAACTCAGGCAAAACTAGCGAACAAAATTTACAAAGCTTGCTCTTAATTTTATTCCCTTTTGTTTAACGCAAAATGATCTAATTTTCCCGGACTAATTTGATCCGGCCTCGCAGGACCAAAAGAATGTTTGATAATTTAGCGCAGTTAAGTGACTCGATAAGCAAAACAGGAGATAAAACAAAGCAGAGCTGTGTAAACTATATATTGGGCAAAACTAAAATTAACCACAAAGTAACAATTAACGAAACTGAGAAAAAACAATACAACTATACTTGAATAACTGCAACTATGGTGGGCGACAGGTCAGTTGTGCGCTCTCCCTACGCAAGTAATGGTCTCTGGTAACATGGACGGCAGATTTCGGCGTGCTCTTCGTTGGCGGCTTCAATCTTGGGGCACCACGGACGAGGCGGAACGTACAATAGGAAGCGACATCGTGCCAGCACAGCGCACTAGAGCACCTGGGTCGGCTGGCCGGCGGCTTCAATCTTGGGGTACCACGGACGGAGCGGAACGTACAATAGGAAGCGACAGCGTGCAAGTACAGCGCACTAGAGCACCTGGTCGGCTAGTTCTGCTCCGTCGCTCACGAGGGCTCAAATCGGAATGCCGGGCGGCGGTAAAAATCCCGTTTTGATGCGACGAGGGTAGGTTGGCGGAGAGTAAAGGTTACCGTAGAGATGGGACACGGGTTTAGAGATGAGCACCAAGCACCAGGTGTTCGTGATATGTGACTATTCTTACTTAGTTTTTCCTGCAAGTCAATACAATTTTCTTGAGTGTGGCACAGGTAACAGCTGGGAGCCTCAAAAGAATCAGTTAGCAGTACCATCTCTTGTCTAGGATATTTGATGTTACTATTTCAGTAGAAAAGTGCTACTTCCTGTTGGTTTGAAAACACATTGCGTCGTTTCACTTTCCTTATATTAAATTAATTACTGTGTACTAATTATACTAATTAACAACTTTTAACATCCATAAAAATAAAAATTATGTAATAATACAGAATTAAAGTAAACTCTACGTACAACTTTTTGAAATAAAATAAATTAAACAATAAAATTTAAGGTACTTAATATTCTCACATATACATTTATCAATTTTTTTACTATAAATATCAGAGAAATTGAAATGCCGTTATAGTTTTTGTATGTGCACATATAATTACATGTTATTCCAAAAAAATTAGTTTATTTTAGTGTTATTATCCAAGTAAATTTTAATTTTTATCTAATTTATTTAAGACGTACCCTTTTTAGCTAATAAAGTGATTAAGTTGTTTTTAATTATAAATATTTCAAAATAGGTGTAGTTTTTATATTAATAAAATATGATTTGGTATTCAATTTTTAATTTTTATGTATTTTTTTTTCTAACCATGAATGTCCAACAATTTGCTTCCTACCTCTTTAATTGCGAGTGTAATACATTACTACTAAAAAACAAACAATTTGCGACTTACCAGTCCGTTTTATACATTTTCATTGAAATACTTAAATATAGAGGCGGTAGAGTTGCCATTCAAATTTCCTTTCCTGCTTACGGATAGACATACAGGCATCGAAACTGTCACTCTGCTGCAGTATCGATATACTTTACACTCCCCAAAATAACGCAATTTATATTGATTCCAGGCCTCATAGGTGTCGGCGGAACCGAGCAAGAATGGGGCCATGTTACAGTGCGACCCCATGCTCACATGTTCTGGTGGTTGTACTACACTACCGCAAATGTGTCCCACTTTACCGAAAGGCCCTTAATAGTATGGCTACAAGGTAGGCAAACGTAAAGCTTCTAATTAGATTGATTCGGATGCATCGCCCGCAGATAATGTTGCTTGCATAAATTCTAACGCATTTTTCCATACACATCATAGCATAATTTGATGACTTTCGGCGCCCCCTCCCACTAGACGTAATCGCCACCTTGCCTGCGCAGCACGTCCTTCGGGCCGCGCTCCCTGGATACGTTTAAAAAGTAAAATAGAAGCAACCATTGCATTATACGGTTTAGCTGTAGGTGCCGCCTAAGAATTTCCCTACATCCTGCGCAAATGGGGAGCGGCGCTCTTGTCGACAGCAATTTTCAACTTACAAAGCCTTACACGTCCATATCTTAGAGATTCTCTAAACTCGCGGAAAATACCGTGCCGCTTATAAAAAGCTCCGCCGTACGTGCGAGTGCGCTTTATCCGCCGCTGAAGTGCAAAATTTTTTCGCGTCAAAATTCCCTCGCAAGATGCTCCGCCTATTCGGCCCCTTGTTTGTATTCTTTCACACGGAACAGCAGTTGGTTTGTTGGTTTATTAAACATTGAGGCACTGATAAATAATAAGCGCCGCGCCGGCACTCTTTGCGTATGCGTCTGATTACGTCAATTTATTTATAATTCCCACGGGCTTTCTTGAAAAATGTAAATTTTTAAAGAACCCAAAAATACTAAAGAAGCTATTTCTGTATTAGTATTACTACTCCATTTACAATGCTAATATAAAATATAGTGGATGATAATTTAATATTTTTTATGAGATTGTATTCTAAAACAAATTTAATTATTACTAACAATAAAATAAAAGCGGAAGAAGTAGTGACACAAATCAATATTGCTGAGGTAGCTGAAGTGGACCTAAATGTATGCTATATGTAAAATACAGAGGTTATACTTGATATTCAATCTTCCATAAAGTTTAAAGCAGTACAGAATAAATAAACTATTACATTAAATTTACAAATCTATGAATAAAAAGCACAAAAGCTTTTCTTATGGGATGTAAAAAATAAATTTTTGTTGGTAATATAAACATTTTTATGGGTTTATGTATCAAGTGCATTTTGCAATAGATATAGTGGGCATATTTTCATCCTACGTTAATTGACAGGTAAAATACTATACAAGTGCTTAGTAAATGTACATTTTACATTCATGTCAGGAAAAATGTTCGACGGTTTGATTTTTATCTATATAGGGTCCAGCAGAATGATTTCGCCTTTTTGAAACATCAATAAAAAGAAAAACGCAGATCCTGTTCCATATTTTATTGTACCATCACAGAGCAATGTTTGCCACTTAGTCAATTTAAAAGATGATATCGTCCAAATGTTTGGCCATATGAACGATACACTCCTGCAGCCTAACCTTACAGTTCTGCATTGCTTGCAGAGTCATTTTCACCGGTACTGCTGCGGGCGCGTTGTGAATAGCTACTTTTAATTCCTCAATAGTAAACGACCTGCTTTCAATCTTTATATGCCCCCATAGAAAGAGATCGCAAGGGGACAAGTCTAATGACTTAGCTGACCATAGCTTGTCACCAAGTAATGAGATGAGGCAGCCTAGAAACTTTTGTCCTAGAATATGTCTAAGAATTCTCGCCGTGTGTGCGGTAGTTGAAACAACAGAGGTGCATTTTATATTTGTTGAGTTTGGGCTCCAGGAAATTGTATAACATCGCACATATAGTGCGTAGATGCGACAGTCACCACATGTCCTGCTTCTTCTTCTTCAAAAAAATACGGTCCTATGATGACAAATTCCGTAACATTACACCTACATATTTACACGCTGACTGTACAGAGGTCACTCATAGAGTTGTCGAAGACTTTGTGGGCCAAACTAACAAAAAATCTGCAGACTGAACTAACTCGCTAAATAAAAATGAGCTTTGTGACTACCGAGTACAACAAAATCTGCTAAATATTTTGCTAATATGTCCTCGACAGTCGGGTGTATCACTCACGTTCATCAGTTTATATGGTCAGACATTGACAAGACGAGAGCTTGTTTAGCGGCGGAACGTTGTGACGATGTGATAACAGCCTGCCTCACTGTTGCAATATTCTCAGATGTACAAACGCTACGAATTTTTCTTTGAATGCTAGACCAGTCTGTTGGAAATTGTGTACCCGCAACATTATGGCTTTCTTGGTCGGAACTCTTCTATTTCAACGAAATAGCCGCTGCGTCAGAATTACGTAATTTTTTTTTAAAGTAACAACTTCAACATAAACGCACGGTGTTCACGATTACGCGCCATAATGAGCACTAAAATGGAATGCTTTGTGCTGATTAATAATGTATGACTCGAGCACTGTCTACCAATACATCGCACGCGGTGGTGAATTCAAAAAGGGGAGATGATTCTACCCAACCTGATATATAGTTATTATGAATAATCTCAAGGGAGTGCAAGCAAATAATTAAAATTTTTATTATAAAATGCAAAAATCTGCACATTTCCAACTAATATGAATGTATGTACAATATATCCTATTAATACGAAATGTTAATAAATGAATAACGAGCTAAAAATGAAATAAAATTTGGAAACAACGTTGTTAACCAAGTAAACAACCTTAAATATTTAAGTAGCAAGTATGAGCGTTCTCGCTCTCTCTCTCTTTCTCTTTCTCTTTTCCTCCCCCTCTCTCGGTTTTTACCACCTATCAAGGGTCTTCACCAACTTAACAATTTTTCTCCAATCTGTTCTATTTTGGGTAGTTCTCTAGTTGTTTATATTGAGCTTTGGAGATCTTGAAATACATTATCGATCCATCTTATGCGCGACCTTCCTTTGGATCGTGTTGTTGTTGGCACGCTATGGAATACTCTCTGAGTTATGGTGTTGGGTGCCATTCGCATTGCATGTTCTACCCATTGTATTCGCATATGTTTAATGATATTAATTACGTCTGGTTCGTTACAGCCTTAACTTGCTCATTATATCTTTGTTTCCATTCTCTCCTTTCATTTATCCGTCCAAATATCCTCCGTGGAATTCTCCTGTCGAATATCTTTATCCGCTTCTCCTCTTTTTAACTAGTATACATAATTTGCAGCCATTAATAATAATAATAATTTTATTTTCCTGGATATTAACTTTGTTTTGAAGATATCGTTCGTAGCAAAATGAGGCTTGTTAACAGTGAAAATTCTGGTATTGATTTCTTTAGTTATATCATTCGTTTCGTTAATCACTGTTCCCAGATATTTAAATTTAGTCACTCTGTCTATTCCTATATTCCTAGATATTTGTTCTGGTTATTCTATTTATCTTGATATTCTTAGGTATTTTGTTTATTATGAGTCCGACCTTATTTGAGTTGTCTGCCTCTTTCGTTAGTATTAATTATGTCATCATCGTAAGTCAATATCTGGTTCTGGTTCCTGAAGAGATAATCATTCCGTGTATGTATTTTTTTAATGGCGGCATCCAGCACCATGTTAAATAATATCGGGGACAGTGCGTCTCTCTGTCTTAGTCCGACATTGCTGCTGATGGCCTGTGTTTTCTCTCCTGCTAACTTTACCTTATATTGTATATTTTTGATAGTTATTATTATTAATCTCTTTAGCTTCTGTGAAATTCCAAAGGTTTCTAGTGCTTATCTTACTGTTCTATGTCTCACGCTACAGTATGTTTGGTTGTAATCTACGAAGATATTATAAATGTCAATCCCATATTCTGCTATTTATTTGTCTCAGGTTAAAAATCTGGTTTGTTGTTAATTTTTCCTTAATGAAACCGGCCTAATAGTCTCCTTATTTACTCTTAACGTGTGGTTTCAAAAGTGCATGTGATATGATTTTACATGTTATGTTAAGCAAGCAAATTCCTCTAAAGTTCGAACAAATTGTTTTATCTCCCTTTTTCTAAATAGGGCCTAGGTTTCCTGTATTCTATGAACGAGGCATCTTTTCGTTCTTCCATGTTGTTTGAATTAGCTTCTGTATCTTTCTCCACAGCTCCTGTCCTCCAGATTTCAATATCTCTGTTGATATATTATCATGCCCTGATCCTTTATGCATTTTTATCTTGCGGATTATGTTCTTAATTTTGTCATATGTGGGTTCTGGTTCGTTTTCATTTGCATTTTCACTTGTCTTATTTTTTTCGCTTTTTTGTTCGTCCTTTTTCGTTGTCTGTATTCAGTAGTTCAGCAAAATATTCTCTCCATTTTTCAGCAATGGCATCTTTGTTTACTATTGTCTTTTTCTCTTTATTTTTACATATATTTGTCCTGGGCTGGAAACCTTCTCTAAAACATCTTATTTCTTCATGTGCCTTCCTTACTTTGTTCTTTTATTTTTGTTAGTTTTGGGTGTATTAACTCACACTTTTTCTTTTTTAAAATTGCTCTGGCCAGTTTCCTTGTTTCTTCAAATCTTATCGCATGCGTGCTTTTTTACTATTATCCATAGCCTGTTTCCGCTCGATGTCAAACCACTCATATTTCTGCAGTTGTTTTATACCCACGCTTTATTCAGCCGTTTCGATAACCGCTTTATTATGGCATTCCATTGTTCGTCAATGCTTTCTTCTTCTGTTTCCGTTTCTCCTAGTTATTTTATTCTTCTGGTTAGTGATCGTTGGTATCGTTCTTCGTTTTTTTGGGATTAGCTGTGTTTTGAGGTTTAATGCTTAATGTCTTTTATCGTATCCTTGCTTGTACCAGGAAGAGATTGCTATCGCAATTAGCACTTCTCATTGTTTTCATGCTTATTATATTGACGCGGTTTGTCTCATTAATTAATATGTAATCAATTTGGTTCACCGTTATTCCATCATTTGATTTCCAGGTTTCTTTATGGGTATCTTTATGTGGAAAGATGGTACTGTTTATATCGTGAAGCCTTTGCTTGCCGCTAGCTCAATCAGTTTTAATCCATTATTATTGGTTTCTTAGTGTAGGCTATGGCTACCTATTTTTGATTTATATACTTCTTTTCTCCGCATTATCTGCGCATTGAAATCGCCAAATACTAATTAGATATCGTTCTTTAGTGTGTTGTTAACGATTTCTTCTAGAGATTCGTATAATTCTTGTTTTTCTTCTTCTTCTGTTACTTCGGCTGGTATGTATGCGTTTATTATAGTTATAATTTCCTTTTGATCCTAATTGCACACAACCTATGGTATATTGCCTTAAATTTCTGAAATTCATTCTTGATTTTGATATTTATTACAAACCCTGTTCTACTTTCATGGTGTCCATATTCTTTTTCGCTGTACGGTAGAGTGTAATTTCCATGTATAACATATACGGTATTAGGCAATTTTGTTTTCTGAACTGCCGTGATGTCTAATTTATATATGGTTAGTTCTTTACACAGTTGTTGAAGTGCTTCTATAGTCTATACAGACTTATCACGTTCTATCATTTCTCTGCATAATTTTGGGCATTCGTTTCTACAAGGTCATAAAAATAAATCCAAAATTTTTTAGGATGTATTATGGGAAATGCGAATTATCATCTTATGCACATACTTAATTTAAGTAACACAATAAATTAGCTTTACATAATCAACAACCTACGATTATAGGCAAAAATACGACAGTAAAGTTGTTATACCTGAATCTCTTCTCGCCGAAAAATAGCAAACAGAAATTATTGCGTGGTTTACAAGTTTACAATGTATGCAGAAGTAACCACTAGAACCGCACATTAACTGGTCTGATCCCAAGAAAAGTGATGCATTCGACTGCGATGTAAACGAGAAAATAGATCAGAATTTTGAAAGGAGCATGGGTAACCTGGCAAGCAAAATGGGCATGGCAAGGTCAACGATCAGTAAAGAAATGTACCAGAACCTACACTACACTTCTAATCGAGTTTGTTCAGCAGACAGCACACACTCAACTCTACGCAGCCAGTAGTAGCAAGACAGAAAGTACCTACCGTCACGTACACAAAGTTTCCCATCTTTCTAATGAAACTGGGGCTAGCGAGTAACAAAGAGGATGTTATGGCGTCTCACTTCTTTAATGACGACTTGGAGATGACCATCGATAGCTATATAGACGTGCTAGAGAGAGTTGTGTCGAGCCCACAAAGCAAGAAAGCCTCAGGCACGGCTATACAACAATTTGACTGCACATATAGACTTGTGTTTACTTGTATGCAGAATGTTCAAGACATGTTTAACAACTCTGGTTTTTTGAGTTAATTGAAGTGTAAGTATCGTTGGTACTTTTTTATTCTGATGGTAATCGCACGACTTATAGTCCTAGTGTAGACAAGCTCATTTAAACGCAGTATGTAGTATACCTCTATTATATCATTTAGGTTTCTTGTATTTTTTAGTTTGATTGAAGCAAATATCGTATTTTGATGATAATAATGTAGGTGGTTCCTATATTGTGTATTTTTCAGAATTTTTTCTAACTGGTCCGTAATTTTGTTAATATAAGAGCTTTGCTTACCGTGATTGATTTCTGTTGTTTTGTATGTACATCTGTTAGATTTTATTTTTTCTTTTATCCCCGACTTTAAGTATCCATTCTCTTGTAAGACTTGTTTAAAATATTTTAGTTTCGTAACTAAGAACTGGGGTGGATATATTAGCTTTATCAAATTTACCTATGTTTTTACAACCGTTCCTTTTTAGATTAGATGGTGATTCAACTGCTTATAAAATTATCGATATGAATGTGCTAGTTTTTGGTACACAATATGTTGTAAATGTCTATTATCCAATTTCGACAACTGTATATCTATGTTGTTCGATTCCAGTTCCATAGTAAACTTGAATGTATCGAATTAATATATCTCCTTGTAGTGTTTTTATATCATGAAAGTTTTATTGACGTATCTTAATCATATCGCGAGTATTAATAGTGCTGTACTGATGACGATCTTTTCTAATTTCTCCGTCCAGTAGTTGAAAGCTGAGTAGGCTTGCTGTCGCTACGTCGTCTTTTTATTCGAAATACACTCTTTGCCCAAGAAAGTAGCTACACGTAGGGCACTGTCGAAAAAGCTGCAAGATATCATTATAAAAAACCTATTTTAAGTGGCCCAGGGTATTTAGAAATGGAACTTTGCTAAACAGGAATGTTGTATCAAAATTGACTACTAAGTCTCACTCCTGTATCTGGATATATTGAAGGTGGTTGACAAAGTGTCTTTAACATAATTTGTCCAACATAATAAGTCCAATATGTGGTAGTAATGGACTAGACAAGTATTTGATTAGTTTGTAGGTAGGGTCACTGATGGTGTTGATAATGTTCCATAGTGGTACACTATCTGTATGGATTTTAGGGAACCTGTATATTCTTGGGAGCAGCGCCACTTTTTTTAATGGTATCAACCGGTGAGGAACTTTTTATCAGTTTTCTAGTGTCACTTAGCATCTGTACTATAGGATTGTGTCTGGCAATGTTTTTTTTGTAGTCCTCCTGTGACAATATGTGCCCTCAATCAAAATGGATTTAGGAGCTACTGCAAATTTTTCTTCTTTGCTGAGGGCATTGACATCTTCGTTGTTTGGAAAGGTTTATTACCGTTTGCTTATAATTTAGTCGTATAGGAACGTTTTTCTTCTATAACAGTGACTCCGTGTTTTACCGCTGAACCGAATATCGGATTTGAAGGGTGGGACAGTGGACAGTAACTAGAAATTCTTACGTAAGTTTTAAAATTATCTCACTGACAGAGGCATATCAATTAAATGCAAAAGCTATTACGTCAAGAGTTTCCAAACCCCAACCACGACTTAGCAATCCGAGAATAAACATTAAAATTCATCAAACCATCAATTGTAAAAATAAATTTAACAATAACATGGCAGATGCCTAACAATATTTGTAATTACTCTCAAGTTATATTAATGTGACACCTGTTTACCAATATACATGCAAATGTTCTGCCAATATTTGTTTGTGTTTCAAATATCTATTATTTGAAATAATCATTATAAGATTTTATTAAAAAATTAAAATAAATAAGATTATTTTTATATAAACTAATTCAATATATAGCTTTGGTATATCCATAGCTTAATTTATTAAAAATAACTTTTTAAAATCAACATTCACATATTATAAAAACCATATGTTTGAAACGCAATTTTGGTTCTTATAACATTTTCAGTATATTTTTAATCAGTTAGTCAGTAGTATATTAATATAATTTTCTAATAAATATATCAGTTTGTTTTTTAATATAATTTATTACTTCAACTATGATAGGATACGGTATATTTTTGACATAAGTCGAATATATTTATTTTACATATCACTGTGAAAACAGCAGATGTAGTATATGATCAAAAATATTAAACATAAAATACCTTATTATCAACGTTTATAAAAAACTAAAATTAAAAAATAGCTAACTATTTTTTGAGTTCTACGTCTATGGGGATTATGTATCTATCGGCGATTGTAATATTAAGTTTTATAGACATTACGCAAAAAAAATTAAATGAAAATTACTTTATTGTTTGGACTGTTTCATACGTATAGCAAACATTTGTTGAAATTTGCATGCAGCTTCATATTAAATTTGGTAGAGTAAATATTAACTTAAACAAAAATAAATTTTTGCTCGCTGTATGCATCTACATCAATAATAAGCCGTTATTGAATTTTGTCGCTTTCCCTCTGCATTTGCATTTAACATTTGATTTATTAAATATTACAACGCAATAATTTTTACGTTAATATGGTACTTTTAATGGAAATTTTAATCGGCTTTTACGATTTATTAATAAAAATTTACTAAATTTAAAAACTTGCAAGCCCTTTGTGCTGTTTGAATTACGCAGCTGCACAATTATATTTATCTTTTTATAATTTAAGCACAATTAGTTACTTTGCATAATAATAATTTGATGTGTGAAAAATGTATTGGTATTATTAAACAGCATTTTTAACAAAATAGGGGGCAACGATAAAAAACATGTTTTATCTCAAAAATTCAACAAAAAACGTATTTGTGGTAAGCGGTTCTTCAAGGAATATAATAAAAAAGTTAAACAAGTAGGAAAGACAAAAGAGGCTTCTTAAGTAGTCTACTAAACAATTTTATAAAACAGTCTTTTATTAAAAAGTCGATTATAATTGTGATACAAAAAATGTACAAACGAATTATTAAGCAAATAATTGATTTAATCTTTTCATGGTTTTTTATATGTTAATCTTTACTCCTTTTTTATTTACATATTTTCTTAACACAGTATAATAGAACAAGTTCTATTTTTTGCATACAACATAATTGAATTCATACCCTAAAATACATGGTGCGCAATGAAATGAACTTTATTTTGTACAGCAAGCTAGACATTTTTGATAAAAAAGCAGCAGATGCTTTAGAAATAGAACATTATTAATGATTTATCTACAAAATTTAGAAAGGTTTTTTAATAAGTAGTATGGAAAAGCAACACCACACACATCTCAATGGTGTTCAGTTCTAATCCACAATCTATCAAGAACGGTACTAGTAACAGTGTTAAGTGCTATATTGTTTACTTTCTGACATTACCTAATAGGAAGAAGTCTGATGGCACTAGGTTTAATAAATCCTTGTCTTCTAATGCACTTTTCTGAAAGCGAACATGTTTACGTTGCACATAACCGCATAATGCAATGAATGGGTCAGTTTCTAGATTATCGATCTTGAGAAATAAAAACTACATGTTCATATGCACCTTCCTGATGATTGTTGAGTTGAGAAAAATAGTATTAGATCTTGTTGTTTATTAATTCATAGCGTACGTTCATTTTTGGAGAGCCTCAAATGTTAACAGTTACGACAAATGACGCAATCGTTTATATGGAATTCTGCCTCGTCAAAGAAAAAGATACATCAAAAAAATCTCAACTTACAGTCCAGTTTCTATCATATCGACTGCAAATTTGATCCGTCAAAACTAGTTATTTAAATGTGGTTTGAATTTATGCAAGAACTGTACTTTGTAGGTATGCAGTCTTATACTTTTTAGCATCACGTATCACACAATAGCTTTCAACTAATGTTTTTGTTCTATTAGGTGATTTCCTTCTTTACAAAATACCAGTTTCCCTGTAAATACACTTTGTTTAATTTGACTGTGTAGTAAAGCGAGTAAGAGCTTTTAACACATTTTTATAGTATCCTATTTTATTTGCAATCTGTATAATATATACAATCAGCAAATTATGTGGCAAACCGTGCAGGTTTTCTAGACCTAGTATGACCTTAGGACATTGTGCTTAACGACTAAACCTTAAATCTAAAACTAAAACTAACTTATCTAAATAAAAATCTGTTTGGTAATTCATTGGGCAGGTATCGTAAAAATCTCTTATTGTTTCTTGGTGGGTTCATAAGATTTGTTACCAAATCGTTTGAGTGGACGCCGAGTCTGGTTCGATATTTTATGCTGAAATTTCCTATTTCTTCCTTGATCGTTGGTATTTGAAGATCACCTCAAATAACAGCATTTGGTACGTATCATGGTGCATCCACAATCATACGAAGCACTTTGGATTAAAATCGTTCTAGAATTTTTATGTTGGAATTGGAATCGGTGCTCCTGAATTGAATTACATAAGACCAGATCGGCTTAATTATGGCTTTATAGACAAGAAATATGTTGTTGACGATAAGTTTTGAGTTACGCCCAAATAATTAGTACATTATGGTGATAGTCAAACCTAATTGTTTCCTTTTCGTGATGTAGATGTAGCCCAAGGTATTTCACGTCTTCATGACGTGGCATTTGTTTGTGAATTAGGTAAACAGGGGAGCAAGTTTCTTGTCGTGTGGTGAACGTTATATGTACTGACTTAGTCTCACAAAAACTAATACAAATATAAAAGATGTAGAAAGGAAAATACTAAATGTAAATTCAGAAGACACTCCTGATATTGAAATATACGAAATAGAAAAAGCTTTAAGACAGACAAAAAGAAATAAGGCACCAGGCGAAGATGAGATACTCCCAGAAATGCTAAAATAAGGGGGACAGCCAATATTACAAGAACTAAAAGTACTATTAAACCAATGCCTGCAAGAAGGGAAAATACCTAAAGAATGGGATAACGCAGTTGTAATATTACTCTTCAAAAAAGGCGACAAACATAGATTGGAAAATTATAGACCAATCAGTCTATTACCACAAATGTATAAATTGCTGACAAAGATCATTACGAATAGACTGGTTAACAAATTAGACAACTACCAACCACCAGAACAAGCAGGATTTCGTAGCGGCTATAGTACCCAAGACCATCTACAAGTTATGCGAAATTTAATAGAAAAATCAAAAGAATATAACTTACCATTATGTCTTGCCTTCATAGATTTTGAAAAGGCATTCGATTCGGTTGAACACTGGGGCCATAATACAATCTCTACAGAACAGCCGCGTAGATTACAGATACACGGAATTAATAAAATATATATATAAAAACGCTACCTGTACAATCAAATTGCAAAGTACTGCCAATCCGATAAATGTAGAACGAGGAGTAAGACAGGGAGACACTATCTCTCCAAAATTATTTACCCTATGTTTAGAAGATGTGTTTAAAAAATGCGCTTGGGAAAATAAAGGAATAAGAGTAGATGGGAAAAGATTAAACCATCTACGATTTGCTGATGACGTCGTGCTCATATCAGACAATGTAGAAGAATTAGAAGAAATGATAACAGACCTAAACGAAAAGGCCAAAGACATAGGATTAAAAATAAACAGAGGAAAAACTAAAATAATGATAAACGATCTAGTAGATGAGATAGTTGATATACAGATTGACGGGGAAACTTTAGAACAAGTAGGAAGTTATATATACCTTGGACAATACATCTCACTACAATCGGATAATCAAACAAAAGAAATAGAAAGGCGAATAAAACTTGGTTGGGCCGCATTCGGTAGATGGAAAGAAATATTTAAAAGTAACATAGACCAAACACTAAAGACTAAGTTATACAACCAGAATATACTCCCTGTTTTAACCTACGCAGCAGAAACATGGACGTTAACGATAAAAAATATGCAAAAACTGAGGGTAGCGCAGAGAGGAATGGAGCGGGCAATGCTGGGAATCAGTCTAAGAGATAGGATGACAAATATATGGATTCGAAATAAAACAAAAGTAAAAGATGTAATACAACATATATTTAAAGGGAAATGGCAGTGGGCCGGACATATTGCCAGACTAGAAGATAAAAGATGGACGAAGAGCATGCTGCAGTGGAGACCAAGAATAGGCAAAAGGCATAGAGGCAGGCCCCCCCTCAGGTGGACCGACGACATCAAAAGAGTAGCAGATTACAATTGGATGCAGAAGGCGAAAAACAGGGACCAATGGAAGATGCTTGGAGAGGCCTACGTCCAACAAAGGACTGAATTGGGCAGATGATGATGATGAGTCTCATTAACCTTTATTCTCCATCTTTTTAACTATGAGTGTGTTGAATTTAGAGTGGTCTGTAAAGTTTGTGTGGCGACTTATTGACAGCTAAAACACCGGTATCATCTGTAAACGTTGCTGTTAGGACTTCTGATGCAGTTGGAATGTCGGCCGTGTATAACAGGTACAGCAGAGGACCAAGTGCACTACCTTGGGGTACTCTGGTATTTATTTTATATAGTTTACTGAGCTCAGTGCCAACTTTAACTAGTAAATGACGGTTTTGTATGTAGGATTTAAGTACGAGGAGGTAATTCAAGGGTAGTATCGATCGTAACTTAATTGACAGTTCAACGTGCCACACCTTGTCGAACGCTTGTGTGACATCAATAAACGCTGCAGAGCAGTATTGTTTGTTTTCAAACGTTTCGTTGATTTTTTCAACCACTCGGTGGACTTGCTCTATTGTGGAATGCATTGGTCTAAAACCGAACTGATGGTTGGGTATAGTTTCATTTTGCTCGAGGATCGTGGATAATCTTGTTTGTAAGATTAAGGCTTATCGGCCTGTAGGATTGTACTTCATTAGGAGGTTTTCCTGATTTTGGAATTAAAACAATCTGCGCTACCTTCCACTGGTTTGGAAAGTACCCAATGTGTAAGACAGCATTAAATAATTGCGTGAAATATTTTATTCCCTTGTGAGGCAATTGTTTAAGGATTTGGCCAGTAATCTGGTCATACCCATGTGCTTTCTTAGAGTGTAGAGTTTTGATGACACCTTGGACATTGGCGATTTTGATGCGCGAGACTGGAGGCTCAAATCATTGTATGAGTTCTTCTTCTTCTTCGGGTTTATTTTCAGGTGAATGTGGTTAAAATACGTCTAAAAATGCTGTGCAAGGCTCTTGCTTTTTCTTCATTGCTTCTAGCTCATGTTCCTTGGCGTGTCCTAATTGGTGGTGAAGCTTTTATAACATGTTTGGTCTTTTTAGTCGCTCTCCACAGTGAATAATGAGTACTTTTAGAAGGTGTAAGTTCACTCAGAAAGGTCTGAATGCATTTGTTTTTGTTGTTGTTGAAGAGGTTTTTTAATTGCTGAGCTGATGCGTGAAATAATATTTTACTTTCAGACGTTCGCAGTCTTTGCCATTGTTTTCTAAGCATTCTCTTTTCCAAAATTTATTGTTGAATTAATGGAGGACTATTGAAGGCTAGATTGGGTTTAGCTAACTCAGGCGTAGAGTTCCAGCCCGCTTGTTGCACTGTATCACTGAAAAGTTTGACAGCTGTTTCAATATCTTCTTCCGTTTTTAAAGGAACGCTTGATGTTAAGTTTTTGTCAATGATTTGTCTAAATTCGTCCCAATTTACTCGTTTATTACTTATGCTCGGTTGTTTAATTTAACTTAGTACTTTTGCGGATAAAGTGATTAACATTGGAGAGTGGTCCGAAGATGATTTTATTGCAGCGAAACCGTGAGGGTTGCCTTTTGTAGTACAGAAATCCATCAAATCGGGTATTTTGTTTCTATCTGTTGGCCAGTATGTGGGTTTTCCACTGTACAAATATTTTAAGTGTTTTTTCACCAATCGGTGTGTTTGGCGTTGTAATCTCTGCTAGCAAGAAATTGTCGCCCTAAGGTGCTAAAGAAACTTTCATAATGTTCCTGTACTTTGTGCTTAGTAGGGAAATAAACAGCCGATATAATTAGTAAACCTGAGGGGTCCTCTATAGCTGCATTTGTGGCTTGAAGAAAATCTTTGCTATAACTATTAGTTTGGTTATGATTGATCGAATTTTTTATTATTACAGCTGATCCGCCTCTTGCGTGCCATTTGGATGATTAGTGGAGTAAATTGAATAATTAGGAATTTTAAGGTGACTTCCCTCGGTAAAATGTGTTTCATAAATGAGCATAATATCAATGTTGTGGTTAGAAATGAATACTTTTAGTTCTTCTGCATGTTGTGAGAGCCCATTAGCATTCCATAAAGCGAGTTGTAAGTAGTCCATTAGTTGAGTTTAGTCAGCACGGTAGTTAGAAGGTTTAACGTGGTGCCTATTTGCTCAAACAAGCCCTTTATCATATTTTTTAGTTTCAGCAAGTCATTGGGTTGCTGGGGAAATTGAATTTGATTTGGTATTTGTATAGTGTTGTTAGTAGCATGAGATTGTTGGTTTTGTGTTTTGGTTATTGATAAATATGAAAGTCCTGGTTGAGTTTGTTAATAAGTTTTTATTTGTGCAGAAGGGGAATACAATTTCGGTCGAAGTGGTGGAAATTGCTTTTGCTGAAGTTCCTTGTAGATCGTGCATCCTTTGTAATTTGCAGGATGCTTTCCTCCACATAAGACACATAGGACTTCGCGGGACTTTGTTTTTCGTAAACATTCATCAGTAGTATGATTTCCTACGCATTTAACGCATTGTGGTTTTAGATTACAAAAATTTTTGGTGTGCCCATATCGTTGGCATCTATCACATTTAACGATTTCTCGTTTGTATTTTGGTGGTTCAAATTTAATTTTGCAATGTTGAAAGTACTCCACATTATAAATATATTTATTATTAGAGGCGGGTTTCAGTTCAACGAACAACATTGGCAATGGTATTTTGGTTTTGTATTGTTTAATATTTTATACATTTGTAAGTGTGTGACCTAATTTTTCAATCTCTTTTTTAATTTCATCGGTATTGATAGAATAGTGCAAGTATTTCAAGACCACTTCAAATTTTTTTTCTCTTTCAGTTGTAGGTGTAAAATTTAGTTTTTTTTATCAGGGCTTTTGTAATTTTCCCATAATATTCGGCTGTTTTGGGTTGCACTTTTACCTGGTTAGTTGCGAGGGCTTTAACGTCGTATTGTTGTTTAGCTATGGATTCTAATAGCTGCACAAAAGGTGCCATAACTTTGAATCTACTTATAAAAATTGATGGAGGCTTTGGAGCTACTTCATGGTTGTTATCTTCTTATTGGTCATTTATGTTTTCTTCTGATAGGTTTGAATATCGGTTTTATGGATTTAGCCAGTAATTATCTTCCTTTTGTTATTTGGATTTATGTTCTGTTTTATTTTGAGTATTTCTGCCTCGTTTATATGTGACTGTTCTCAGTTATTTGAGTTTAATTGTGGGGGAATTGCTTGGGGTTGTTGGTGTAATGGATTTGTTGGTGGAGTTGGGAATAAACTAATTGTTGTGGTTATGACAAGTAGTTGCCTGACATTTGTTGACACTGAGTGCTGTAAATCTGGCACACACCCACTATGTTTCAGTGCACGGACCAAACTCTTTAACACATGATAAAAATAAGCTTTTCAAACCTCATCGTTTTTTCTCTAAAAAATTTTATAGAAGTAATTGTTGCTTGAATATCGTTTTTGGATGAATTATCACAAAGTAAAATATATCCAAAATCAAAATATTCCTCTGTTCAGATTTCCAGTGGGAATGCTAAGAAATAAAAAAAGCTGATGAAACAAAAACGCCGTATAAAATATCCTTTCATAAAGAAATGAAAATTGCGACCTTGAACATCCAAGGTACGGTATTGCATCTTGGAAAGCTCTTGGAAAGTTAAAGACAAAGAACTAACAAGCGCAGTGGAAAGGCCATAGTCACATTACTTTGAAGAATAGCAAAAACATTTACTTTTCTTTTTGTCAATAGGGTGGCAATAAGGATGCATAATAAATGAGAGTTATCAGTACTAAGTTATAATCCAATAAGCGATAGAACTTTAACAGTGAGAATAAAAGCAAAAAAAAACAAAATTCAAATTTATGATTCCCCTTCTAGAAGCAACGAAAGCAAAATAATAAATTCCAATAAATTGCAAAAAATTGAATGATAAATACAAAACGATGAAATGATATTTGTTATAGCCGAATTTAACACCAAAAATAATAATAGCAAAAACACGTAGTATGAATATTATGACTAGACAATATATCAGGTGAAAAATCAATAAACTACTGTATTGAGAACAGTTGTACTATTCTAAATAGTCTATATAATCATCACCCTAAACGCTGTTTGTAAAGAAATAAGATCCTCCAACAACAATAGAATGCAAGTTCTTTTCCATCAAAATGAACAAGTAACGGGAAATTCTAAACCTAGATCATGAAAAATAAAAGACCCCAATAAAAAGCTACTACTACTAATATAAAAAAAGTAATGCAAATAAAAAAAAACTTTAAAAACCTTTACTCAGATAGTCATAATAGCAAAACAGCCAACTAAATCAAAACTGCAGAACAAAAACCAGTTATATTGTAAAAAGATAAAATTAAAAAATAATTAATTGGTAAAAGACGACAAAATTAACGCAGAGATGTTAAAACAACTTAATGGAAAATAGTTTCGTCGATAATAATACGATTTTTACCAATGACGAACGTTAAATACCGCCAGAAGTTCAAACTGTGGATGAAATTGAGCCATCAAAAGCCAGACTATTGACAACAGACAAAACAAGCACAATAAACAATAAGACTAACATACAATACATAAAAATTGTAAATGACGTTGTCTATATGGACTTGCACGTTAACAGAGATGGAAACTGTTCAACAGGAATACCAAGAAAAATTACTATTGACAAAACGACAATGACTAAGCTTAACGAGATGTGGAAAGATCGCAGTAAACACCTATCTAAACCCACTAAGGAAAGAATAGTTATAACAGTTTTTCCAATAGCTTTTCTATATGATGCAGAAGCTTGAATATTCCTTCAAGGTGTGGTGTTGGAGAAAATTCCCAAGAATTGTGCGGACTGATTACAGAAGAAATGCATTTATACTAAAGGAAGTAAACATAAAAGATCATCTATCCACAATAATTAAATGTCTTATCCTAAAATATCTTGGCCACATCATCAAAAGAGGTAACGGTAATCTGGAAAGGTTTATTGTAGAACGAAACATCGAAACAATACGACCATATGGATACTCTCCAACTATGCCATATAAACTTAAAAGTTCCGCAAAAACCTCACTAAGACTGGCAACTAATAGATATAGATGGACAAAGATGGTACATAAAACCACGTCTAGACATATAATCTCGTTGTTTCAGTTATTTCGCCAGTAAACATGTTTCACTGCCATAAATATACATAACGTAAAAATAATTGAACATTATATTTAGAAGATACGGACATTACAGTAAGCCCATACTAAATATTAAACTTGTGCAGGAGTATTGTGGTTTGCAGAGATCTGCTTGAATGTTTTGAAAAGAATATTGGCAGCAAATTAAAAACTCAATAATTTATTGTATATTGGTGATTAACTCAAGTACAAAATCTTGTACGAGTAGCTTCAGCGCCACATGTCTTGTTTTGATGGTGCAAACCCACTTGTACGTAATTGCCAGCATCCACCGTTCCAGTATGTCTTTATGTTTCTCCACCTCTACGTTTTACATATGTCGATTTGAACCCTTATGCAATGTAAAAGTTAATCCAATAGTTTATATATAATATGACACCTTTAATACAGCATTTAGTACTAGCCATAACGAGTGTCATAAATCAAATATTATCCCATAAACCAAACTCGTAATTAAATGTACTATCCAAATTTTAAAATATCTAAAAGGAGTAAATTACGAATCTTCGAATACACTGCACTCTCACCCAATCAAAAGTTTGTATGGAAAACTACCACCTATAAAATGGTGTAACTTATTACAACTAAAATATGGAATTTTTCTTTTAGCAACACTTTTTCATCATTTATATAAACTATTAAAAACAGATTAGTCTTCTATTCTAGCTGATACTTCTACTCAATGTTTTGTTACTCGCTTGCAACCACTTATATCTATCTACAACATATTATTGCTACACATATTTCCTGACATTCAGTTTACCATTTTTCCATAGACACTACTTATTAGAATATGTTTAGACCTATCAAATTAGACAAAATCATATGTGCTCTACAACAATATGGACAAGACTTCCGATCGGTTCTTACTAGATCGGTCCTGCATATATTTATTATACAAATAGTTTCTGCTCTCTGCTAAAGGTAGGTTGTGCAATACATTACGAGAAAATGCTATAACTATGGTATTTACCAAAAGAAAGCCACTATTTATACAAGTAAAACAAGACTTTATTTATCTGATAAAAGTACTATCCAATCAATTTGCACCTGATCTACATTGAACCACCCAATGGATATATCTGCGATTTGTTCGTAGAATATTAGGTCTTAGTAAAATTGGCCCATATTAAATGGAAAGATAAATTGGACTACTTTTAAGTCATAAATAATAACAGTGCTACCAACTTAGACAAACAACATCTGAAAATTTTTCTCGCAAGGAAAAAGTTGTGCTATATCAAGTCGATATTAGAACCATAGCTGTCATCTGTAACTTCCTCTTTTGCAACGTTCAATATACAGCATCTAATATTATTTTAGAGTGTATGCAAAGTTTTAAACTTTATCCCTTTGCTGCGTGGCCATTAATATATATATATATATATATATATATATATATATATATATATATATATATATATATATATATATATAAATTTTACGTCAAAAATAATTACTTAGCAAATTATTACTATTAAAATAATATTGTATTCTAGTTATTTCATCATATTATTTCAGAGGGACCTTTACAACATGTTACAGTATGTGAATGTATGTATGATTATTTGTTTTTGCTCTTTGTCTTCTTTTTTACGACATCCTCCAAATTATATTTTAATTTTTAGTATATTAATATAACTTTTTTAATGTTTCTAGTCCTTGCGGAAATGCATATGCTTGTTGACCAAATAAAATAAACAAATACAAGTAAAGGGTGAACGAGAAATAAATACTTGGAAGTACTAGTCCTCTTCACAAAAATTGAAACGACTCATTACTACTAAACATAAAATTGAAAAGCTAACATAAATATACAAAACCAGGATATCTCAGATACGTTGGGAATTCTATTACTTTATTTTTTTATTTCGCCTTTTTACACATATGCCTGTTTACTTAATTTACTTTTGTATTTTTATCTACTTCATTTTAATTTTATAGTAACGTTTCTCCTCTTTACGGTAGTGAATAAAACGTAAAAATTTACTTAAAACTACTTATTTATTGTACTTACAATTATACAAATTTATAACACCATTTATGTATACTCTGCGGTTTCCTTTCATCATCCCTTGAATAAAAGGCTAGAGCCGCTGATACCTTTTGCCTCTCATAGTGGGGCCCTAATATTCAATTTGCTCTATTTAATTGTTAAATTTAACTCGCGCTGATGTTCTATTCTTTTTAATATCTATATTTATCTAAAGAAACTTTTGGGTTCCCTCTTTATAAAAACATATCAAATATTTTGTCTTAATCTTTTTATTACTCTTGTGTTCGGTGTCTTAATATTTTAAATACTTTGCATATTCAAGTAAACCTACTGAAAGTCATATAAACAATATTGTAAGATTTGAACCATTTTTAACTCCAGTCGAATTATTTTTTTGGTATTTCATCTCTATTTTAACTATTTTGCTCTCTGTTAAGTTACATTATTTAATTTTTGCTTTTGAATCTCTTTTATTTGGTTTCTAGTTTCAGATATTAATTTATTTTAAATTAAACCAGAATTTATTATTGCTAATTAATAGTTACATAAATAGGTATAAATTAACGGATAATAGAGATAGGATAAATAAAAATTATTACATTAGCACACTTTTAATCATTGTTTTATTATAATAATTCATTCTGCCTTATATTTATCATTGAAGATCAATTTCTAAAAATATTCACTTAAAGAAAATGTACCACGTCTATTTCTAGCTTATCATTCATTAGATACAATTTATAATATATTATATAAGTTTAACAACTGCAGACATTTCAATTTAACATTTTTATACCACAATTTATTGTTATTAAAAATTACAATAATTAAACATCAAATTAGGTTATGTAACCTTTTTAAAATTTATAACATTACTGAAGATAAATTTGCAAATTTGAATGGGATAACTAAGTTACACACGTGTATACAGAAATAGCTGTCGCATCTTCGCATTGTTCACTTCTGTTTTAATAAGCTTGTTTCGCTGTTACTTATCTGTCCCAAACTTTGGCTGCTCCCTTGTTTCCTCCATACACAAACATTTCCTCGACGAAAGGACGTGAACTTCGACAGGGAGTTCTTAATCCGTCTAAATTTGTCAGACATATCCACGCTGCCACCTCCTTAATCCGCACTGCTGGGGCAACTACATCACGAAATGTCAATTTCAGGTGGTCCTGGAATGCCGTCGAGCGGCTACGGAAATTTCATAGAAATAGGGCCGTTGACCATGAATCTAACTGAGCGGGACCATTCGTGGGTAAAGAACTTTAACGTTTTATTCATTGACAATCCCGTGGGAGTAGGTTTCAGCTACTTTTCCGACAGTTCGGCCCGGATGGTGCAGAACAACAAAGAAATCGGAGAGGACTTAGTTAGCTTCATGAAAACCTTCTTGAACAATTTCCAGGAGTTCCAGAAGACGCCCGTGTACATCTTCGGCGAATCGTATGGCGGAAAGATGGCCGTGGAGTTCGCTTATCAGCTTCTCGGGGTGCGCTTTTGCTTGAGTTATTAAGCTAATGTGACGCGCAATTTCTTGCAGGAAATTAAAAAAGGAAGCGTTTTTGCAAATATAAAAGGAATCGGGCTCGGAGACGCATACATCTCGCCCATTCATTACATATTAAATTACGCCTCGTTCGCGTTAAATCTCGTAAGTAGCACGTGCAAATTAAGGAATATTGAAAGCAAAATTTTAATGTTTTGTACAATGTAGGGCTTAGTGGACAAAAAGGGGTACGAAGAAATAAACGAACTGACTGAGCAGGTGAAAGCAGCAATCAGCAAAGAAGACTACGAAACTGCCTCCGACATCGAAGCCAAAATAACCGACACGGTTGTGAAAACCACGCAAGGAATCGACGTATACAACATCGTGCTAAAATCGAATCTTTCCGCACTTCCAAGTAGGGGCATACCTTTTCATAACTCGTAACTCAAAGCCATTTCAATTTATATACCCTAACTAAAAACATAGAAGTTTTGCATTAATTAGTAGACTGGAGTGTCTTTTGGGAAATATTCGCTAATTAAACGAACTCCTAAATTCCGCACATTACAACTGGCAACCCTCTAATTATCATTTTTATTATGTGTTGATTTTAACTTGTGTGTAAGCGCATTTTAATGTTTTCCAAATTAAATTTGCCCGTGATTATAATGTTTAATTAGAAGGTAAATATTTTCCCACCTTATAGCCTATAAAATGTTTTACAACAGAACGTCTGGCGGAAGCTTCAATTTAACTTTACTACATTTTAAGGGTTTCTCAGTTATCAGGATAGTTGTAATCTGCTGATGAATACCAAGATAAAGGAATCTCTGAACATCGCCAAGGATATCGAATGGAATTTCATAAACGACGACATCTACTGCGCCCTACAAGGCGATCTGATGCGGCCAATTACATCCACCAGTAATATAAAGCTCTAACATAATTCTTTGCTGTATAATTCTGATCCTTGGTTGTTCTTTTTTAGTTGAAGCATTGCTGAACGAGACGGATATTAAAATAATTGTTTACAACGGCGTGTTTGATTTTCTCGTTAATACAGCAGGTAGGCCCCTATATAAAGCCTTACTTGTTTTTGTGTTGCTTAATTTTAATTAGACTTTTTTACATTTTAATTATCTGAACAGTTTTTTAAATTCAGTTTTTTAATTTTCTTCTACGGAAAATACTGTGCAAATTTGAAAAAGTTGCATATTTCCATTTTATTGTGCAAATTTCTTTGTTTAATTGAAAACATGAATATGGCATGTAAAAACAAATATTTAAGGTACAGCAATGTGGCTGGATAATTTAAATTGGAAAGGCAGTTCTGAGTGGCACGAAACCTCAAAGCAATCTGTGGAGGTTGATATGGTGAACGAGGGATACTTCAAGCAGGTTGGAAATTTGGTATTTTACACGATTCTAAGGGCTGGTCATAGCGTAAGTACCTTGATACTGTGTGTCTTTATTAGCCTATATTATAATCCTTGCAGGTACCTGTCGACAATATCGTAGCAATGGAGGAAATTTTAAAGAGAGAATTATTAACTTCTAAGTATGTAGTATAAAGCATTAGTCATATTAATATAAACAAAATATTAATATTAAATGTGAGTGCGGCTCGCAATAAAGAATTTAGCAAAATTATCTATCGTCTGATAATTAGTAAATATGGCGTTTCCATTATATTCAACAGCGAAGCTCCAATGAATAGTCCCGCAGCACCACCAATTGAGACTGCATCATCAAAATAATATAAACAAAACCTTTATAAATCGCAGCAGCCAACATACCAACCAAATCCATAGTAGACCGTACGACGTTCCTCTTAAAACGAAACGTTGGGAGAGATTGCATCTTAATAAGAATCTCGCTGTTGCCCGATTTTATCCTGCAACGTAACGTCTTAACAGCTTGCTAACAATTTAATTCAAACCTTACCCTCTTTGTTCCGAAACTATATTATATTCGGGTTCCACACAGGAAGGAACGCAGTCGCACACTAATCCGGGTTTAAGAAATCCCTTAGCATGCAGACGATTTAGAATCTCTGAAATTTACGCGTTAGTCTGTTTAAAGTCGCGCGCACCGCGCAATTGATTTTCTCCTAATTAACGTAATTACTGCGTTGCTAGGCTTAAAAAGTGCAAATTACCGAAGTTGTCCGTCAAGCACTGCAGCCCGTCCATGTCGCAGAAACCAATTTCGCCTGAAAAGTGTTGGCTTGAAATTAATTTAAGGCGCAGAGATCTCCAAAGACGTACTTAATACGGGCATTAAGTGGTGGGTGCAATTACAAAAATCCTTATGAGCGTCGGCGTGGCACTGGACAACACAGGTTGAGTAACTGTACAACTTGTGAACTTGAAGCTCTTCGGTTCTTTCCCAAGAAAACCGGCAACCCCGTTTATCCACAGAGATTTCCTTTACACCTTCGTCGTTAGCAATTTCAATTATCTGAAAAGATAATTTAATTTACTCTGATCACTTTCTTAATAGTCTTCAACATTTTACTATTTATATCATAGTAAATTATATTAACAATTGGAATTTAATATTTATTTTAATTTTTTAGCATATCTTGAATATATTTCTTGTTATATAAAAGGTATTATTGCAATCCTCCAATTGAAATTAAATTTAAAAAAATGTTCATTATGCATGGTCGTTGAGGTTGTATTGCACAAAAGCCGACAAGCCGTTTTATGTAAATGCGCAATCTTCTATTAGGTAGCACAAGTTAACTTCACATAATCAACAAATTACGATTGTGACCAGATGAGGCGAGAATACGACCGCAGAGCTTCTTGCTCCTTGCGTCGGAAAATGGTAGGAGAAATGCTTGCTTAATTAGACTACAAAAAAAACAAGATTATAACGTAGCCAAGAAGTACATAGAATCTGACTAACAAGAGGAGGTAGCTGCTGATAGAGAAACTCACAATAAACGATCTTATTGCAAGAGAAGTAATAAATTTGTTTGCGAATTGAAAGAAGATCGAACATGATCCGAGCAAACGAAATGGGCGTGGTGGGGTCGACGGGCAGCCGACCTGGTGGCAGTGCATCAGGACCTGTATTATCTTTTGTCCAAGCACGGCTAAATGACACCAAGCGCGACAGCAGTCGCTTCCTGAAATTCTTTTTGGATGAAAAAGCTTTATCTAGGACAAAAATATAAATTATCAAAATAATGATTAGATATACCATGATGTCTCCAATGTACCTATTACCATGCGTACCAAGTTTGCTGCTTCTGTGATAATGCTAGAGCTTGTGGCAGCGAAGAAGTTACCGAAAGTGGTAAAACACATTGAGCTGTACGAATCTACATTGAACTATTAATTCCAGATTTTTGCACTTGCTCTTAACGACAAAATCAATTATGTTACTCACTTCAAGCATTAAGAATTATTTGTGAATAGCAAATTTTCAAGCTACATCATTCTGCAAATTTCAAGGTCTTTTTGCTGCCTACACCCTTTTTTGCCCCTGAATGCAAAAACAGAAACAACGACCTGCCGTTCGGCTTAAATTAATATTTGATATTTAACCAAAAGCAGTAATTCGGCTTCGAAGTGCGCTTAGTAGCAAAACTTTTTGTAAACATTTTGTAAAATTATTGCATACTTCAGTTCTGACTAACAAAACTCCATTGAAGGGCAATAAACGTTACCATAAATTGCAATAATATTGTTTAATTTAAATTATTTTGGATGTGCTTTATTTAATTTGGTGTAGTAATTTAGTAGTTACTACATTTATTGTTATAAAAAATTAAAGTTTGTCAATATGGGATGTACAACAATCATAATTATAAAAAATTATATAATTACGAAACATATAATAAACCTCCTTCTCTTATTCAGACACATTTTAACTTTTAAGTAGTATTTTATGTTTTCTTATAAACTACATTTAAATCCATAAAAATAATATTTCCGAAGTAGCTGCAGGTCACTTACATTTATGGTAACATTAAACGCTTCCCCCAGCGCAACGTCCTTTCTCTGGTCGGAGTTGGAATTTATAAAAGGGACGTCTTCAGGGGCGTGAAAATACAGCTGAAACATTTTAAGTGAAAGTTGCAGATTGAATAAAAAACGCCGGGCTCTGCATCTGCTAATTGAAATTTACCCTGACGTCGTCTATAGTTTCAATTAGCAACTGTCCAGGCCCGGTCCTCCTGTTGGATTTCATATTAATTTCAGATCCAGGTGTTTTCCTAAATCATAAATATCAATACCGCCGCTGCATAAATCCAAATTCTTGTGATTACGTACCGAGTGTGCAGAGAATTAATTGAAAAGCAGACGCCGTATTCGGTTTCCAGAGGCAGAAATTTTTCACAGCAGTCGAACGCCATGTTATTCCACTTGCATGTCTTCATTATGGCGTGACAGCCTTTCCTGTACTACGAAATTGAAAAAAATGATCTGCAAGTAACTGCGTGTTGAGCAGCGGAGGTTAAAACATATTTTTGTATGCAAACAATGTCTAATAAACCATATTTACACATAACTCTTATTGTACAAATTAAAAATCTCTAAGTCTAAAATTAAATTATAATTATTTTTATTATAATACAGAATATAAGAGGTTGCATCGAAATGTTCCGAAACAACACATATATCATATAATTTAAAGTGTATTATTATTTTTATCAAAGTACTTGAATAAGTTGTAAAGAAAAAGAAGTACAGGGTAAAATAAACAGAAGTAAAGTTCTGAAAACGCAATTATTTTAGTTAACTTTGTTGTATTATATTGAAGAAGTGCTTTATACATATATTAGAGCATATATTTGACAATTTTATTTACGACAATATTACGCCACACTATTCAAACCTTGATCGTATGTTTTTTTGTCACGCGAGAACACATTCGCGGTAAACCTTGCATACTTCTTTGATTTTTCTTTTTAATTAAAAATCTTAATTTAAGTCTGGTCTGCACAGTAACCAAGAGATATCCCCGTATTTAGATATGACATGACCAAAAAACAAGTAACTGTTGCAGTATGCAATATTACCGCGTACTGGAAAAACCATGTATCAAGTTTTAAATCAGAAATTTTTGCTATCTGTGGCGTTAGGATAGTTTTGATTATTGAGCATATATTTCTAAAGTCACTATCACTGTGTCCTTTTCATTTTTGAAAAAATATAGTCCAAGTCTGCCAGATTGCACACCAAATAGTCTTTTTAGCAGTGCATAAAATTAGAGTGGTGCCTAGCAGCCCAACAGTTGTTTTTGTTCAGAAAACAATTTAAACAAAAATGCGCTTTGTAGTGATGACATGCTATTTATTGTCCAGGTCGAAGAGTGTTAACATTTTATTGTACAATACGAAGTACGTAACCAAATCGCTATGTTGCAATTTCCGATTTTGCTATAATTACTATAAACTATTCTGTGAAACGACTGGTCGCATATTTTTAAGGTTAAAACAATATCGGAGTGCAAAAAAGGTAGAAACACATCGCACAGCATTACTAATGATCTCAATATTTTGGCATGTTTTTATCATTTTTTAAGTATGTGAACACATTTGCTGTAAGTTCAAACCTGTCACTTCAAACTTCCTTATCCAGTGCTTGATTGTATTCGCTAATAGTCCAATATCATTAAAATAGGTATGAAATAAACGTGAGACTGTAACAAAGTTACCGTTTTTATAAAACTCGACCTAAAGTGCTCTTGCTATACTCACCTGGAGCACCTTGTGTCTGATTTTGGTACAAATTTTTTAATCTCCTATATAACCTATCCTAACCAACTAGTCGCTCTTCTAACAACTAATAGCTATAAACTAACTTTAGTTCGGTTTTCAAATGTATAAGTCTATGTTCCGTAAAAATCTAAAAGGTGGAGAGCCTTCAAATACCTAAAAAAGCGTGTTCTTATTTAAAGTAGTATTTTTTACACTTGACTCGATTAATGCACAAAGTAGTGATCTTAGCTTTATCAAGCGTTCTTGTAAATTAACACGATGTCTGTGGATTGTCTTGAGCTTAAAATTAATTTAATTTATTATGCTCCCCCTATTCGTTAAAAATCTTTACATTTTCGCCTAGTCGATAACGATCTTTTATCAGCACGAATTATTTATAATGATATTAAATAATGAAGTACAAAATAAAAACTTAAGTTAACTCGTCGTCTCCTGCAGTGAATGTGTGATCAATTATTAAAATTTTGATTCTCTTAGAGAACACAAGTTTCAAGTAGAGTAGCGGCGTTAAAATAGGTAAGTAAATAACAACAAAAATTTTTCTGGCTTACAACACAACTTTAAGAATTTCAACTTACAGCGCAATATTTTAAGACAAGCAGATTAGAGCTTTTGATGAAGATCAGGTAAAAAGATCAAATCATTACAATAGAACACCGTCTTACAGATTGAATGCATATCTACTTCTTCTTCATCTTTCTAAAACAAAATAAACTTTAAACATTAACATGAAGAATATTGTGACTTTCTAGATAATTTGGTTAAGCAAAGCCTTCTTAACTCACAAATGTTACTGATTTATTAAAAATTTTACTCTGCAGATTCTCATAACTAAAGCTTAGAATGCATGCAAAATACATATTTCTGTACGCATGCAGTTTTTTTTTATAAATTTATATGCAAAATATTATTTTGCGTATTTAAGGGCACTTAATTTAATTTACAAAAAATAGTTAAAATTCCTCTTCCAAATTGTTATGTCTCTCGGATGCTTTAATCAGTTTTATTTTTAGTAAATATCTATAGGGGGTAGTTGAAATACTTTTATAATAGCTTCCAAGAAGGTTCATTTGATATCTATTTATGCTTCGCTCTATTGTTAAGGGATTAGTAGTACCTTAAAGTAATTACGAATTACTTTTCGACAAGTACACACTTAAAAATGCATTCTAAGGCAATTAGAAAACTCATCTTTTCAATTTATAGAAATACTAAAGCATAGAACTGCTTTTATACTTATTGAGTTTGTTAAAATATATTTACAAGCGCAAGTGATTTTATTTCGATTTTATTCGAATTGAACAGTTTGTGTCTCTAATTTGATGTGTTTATTTCATTTTGTGAAAACAGTATCAGTTTAAAAATACATAAACAAGCAGCCGAGAGAAGTGTTTAAAAAAAAATGGTGTCAAAATAATACGGACTTGAAAATTATTCACTCGTCTCATACTATTCTGGACAGTTTGTGACAAAAATTAAATTTTTTATTACTAAAATTATAGTAGTAAATTTAAAATATACTTTTATATAGTGTTTTTAATTTTATATACAAGAAGTTTTAAAAACAAGACAAACATATAACATTTTTCACTTTATAAACTAGATCATCCCATATTTCAAAATTTTCTAAAAAATACTGCCCTTTAAAGTACACTTTTAATGTTGCTAATTCTTCAATATTAAGAAAAAAATATGTCAACATTAATTATGATGACGCAATGGCTGAAATTAAAAAACATACGAGGCGCATTCATAAAGTAAGGGCCGTTTGGTCACAGAAAAAAATGTACTCATAAGAAACAAATTTTATTGTCATATTTAGTTAGGTACAATCTTACTTTACTTCTCTACATAATCGCCGTTCACTTCTAAGCATTTTTCGTACCGCTGCACCAGCTTCTTTAACCCCTCTGCATAGAAGCTTGCCGCCTGAGAGTTGAACCAGTTGACAACGGCGTTTTTGAGTCCGTCTTCGGTTTCAAAACGTTGTCCACCCAGCCACCGTTTAAAATGCAAGAAGAGGAAGTAGTCGCTAGGTGCAAGGTCGGGACTGTACGGTGGGTGGTCAAAAAGTTCCCAACGAAAATCTTGAATTTTCTCAATGGTTTTGGCAGCAGTGTGAGGACGCGCGTTATCGTGGAGGAGGATTATGCCAGATAACAGTTTCCCGCGGCGTTTGTTTTGATCGCACGTCTCAAGTGTTTGAGCGTTTCGCAGTACACGTCAGCTGTAATTGTTGTCCCACGTTCCATGAAATCAACCAAAAGAACACCGTCTTTGTCCCAAAAACTGTAGCCATCAATTTTCGACTTGTGTACTGAGTTTGTTTAAACTTTTCGGTTTTGGTGAGGATGAGTGTCGCCACTGCATCGATTGCAGTTTTGTTTCTGGGTTGGCGTAGGATACCCACGTCTCGTCCCCAGTAACAATGTGAGAAAACAAATCATCTCCATTTTGTTGATAACGGGCCAAAAACTTTCGTCCACTAGACATTCTTTGCTCTTTGTGGTGGTCGGTGAGCATTTTTGGTACCCACCTTGCACACAATTTGCAGTATGCGAGGTTTTCTGTGACAATATTGTAAACAGTAGTGCGTCCAAGTTGAGGAAATTTGTCAGCCAGGCCACTAATCGTCAATCGACGATCAGATCGCAGTGCTTGGTCCACTTGTGAAACGATTTCATCAGTCTGGATACTGGGCCTGCCACTCCGCTCTTCGTCATGGACATTTGTTCGGCCATTTGTAAAATAACGGCACCATTATCTAACCTTTCCTTCACTCATAACTGTAGGTCCGTAAACCAGGCATAACTCCCGATGAATTTCAGCAGCCGACGATCCTTTTGCACATAAGAAACGAATCACAGAACGCACTTCACACTTGGCGGGATCAACGATTTTCGCGGCCATTGTTCTTTGCATTCACTGACAACAATACAATTTCAGAATCAAAACAAATGACGCTGTAGCTTCGCAATGAGTCAGTAGATGGCGCTGCAGTGGTAAAACTGTGCTTCGAAGCGCCACTATTTATATACATGCAAACGGCCCTTACTTTATGAATGCACCTCGTATTTGCCGTGAATTTGTATGGTTTTTAGTAGATGAAACAATTGATGTTAAAGCTAATCTTGTGTTAGGTACGTTGAATAAAAATTAACTTGGAAAAGGTAATTTTGTCAGTATAAAAGCGCTAGAAAAAACCAATAATGTAAGGATAGCTAGATTTGTTAATAAATTGTTAAGTAATTTTTATTTGCGAGAAAGAAATGTTAATGAATAGAATAATATGAATGATTGGAAATGCTGCACCGTATATAATATAAGCTTCACAAAGTTTAAAAGCTTCTTTCTCCAATTTAACTCGTTGTACTGGTTAAGCTCACGCTTTAAATAGCGTGGCTGAAACTCTTAGATTCGAATTTAATTTAGTCAACAGTTTAGTTTCGAAAAATATTTTTATTAAAGCACCTCTTAGAGTTCAAGTGGGTAAAGTACCCTGAACTCCCTTTACTTCCAGAGCCGATCTTAACAAGATGGGGTACCTGGTTAAAATGTATAGATCTTCTTGCAACGAATGTCGTATGTCATTTTGGTTCTCAAAGTTCAGCTGCAATTGAAAACTGCATTAGGTATTTTAGAAATCCAACAATTAAACAGCAGTTAACTTTTGTTTGCATACCAACTGCCGTTGAAAAATTAGAAATGCCGAAACTTTTGCTACATAAAAGTTTAAGCATTATTGAATGCTTGAAAGGCACAATTGCTGAAGGTGGCGGAGAAATTTGAAAAAAGTCGAAACAAAGCTAAACTCTGTTTTGCCAAAAAATGAAGATTACATCATGTTAAAAAAAATTAATGATGTATCAAACGGCGAGCGTGGGGACAATATGTGCATTAAAGTACGCATCTCTTACTTCTTGCAAAGTTAAATGCACATTTTCAAGCTGTAATCATTTGTTAAGCGGTCGAAGACAATGTTGAAATATTAAAAACTTAGAAAAATATTTAGTAAATTCTGTATTGGAAAAAGTAGAGATAGTTTGTCTTCGTAATTATAACAGAAAATATTAGGAAAGCATCAAGCACAATTATACGCTAAGTGATTTTTTCACACTGATAACTAGCAAGACCACAAAGTTGCCAAACTTAAACAAAAATTGCGAAGAGCACCAACTGAAAACCTTTGAAGTGATAGTCAATTCTACTTAGAGGCTAGTTGCAACAACACCGATACTAACAAGTACATAACTAATCGATTATCCCATATCATAATATTTTTAAGAGGTATTAAATTGGCGAAGGGCAGTAAACAAGGGTACGTCATTTTCGAGAAAGACATCGCGACGATCTTGATACGATATTAAATGCCAAGCGTTACTCAAGGAATAACCGCGTTGTCAACATTAGCAGCAGGCAGCTTCATAAAATTTTATAACCCTGTGATATTGGGGTAGTGAGATCCCCTAAATTCCCACTATGGCGTTACCGATCGCCCACACCTTCTTGACATAATCATTTTTAAAAAAAATTTAATGCAACGGATAATAAAGTGTGTTACCGAGCTAAACAGTGACCACAACCCAGTTCTCCTCGCCCTGTGATAGCTCGTAAAACTCCTTCTTATTAAACGTTCTGGCAAAAACCTGAAGAAGCGGATATACCACCACACCTCCTTCATCAAGGAATTTATCTGCTGTGCCATAAATATCATCCGTGCCGGAGATATACAAGATCAGAAAGTCTGGGAGAACAAACTAAAGGTATCAGTGGTAAAAAACAGTTTCCGGAAATTTTCAAAGTCTTAAGCAAGTGTTCTTTTCCACCGCTGTATATCTATGGGGGGCGTGCCATCATTTACACCGTAAAAAATAAAGCTGAAACCTTAACCTTCACTGGCAACCTGAACATCAGTATGACCTTAGCTATGACGGCGACGACCACAATCACTTTGAGCGTGTTGACAATTTTGTGGTTCGTCCTTGGAGGCAAAAGTCTCTCGACAACTTAGATTGAACGACCTACGTGGAAATCCTTCAGCTCATCTAAACCCTCACACTGTTCAAGGCACCCAGTCCGGCTGACATCCCAAACGGCACCATGTAGAAAAAAGAAAGCAATTACAACTTTTTCACGGTTAAATGTTCATGCAATATCAAAAATATGCTAGTCATACTAATGCCTAAAAATCCCTGAATTTTACGACAAATTACATGACAACCTTACTTTATCTGTTTGCTGGTATGACAGCCGATTTTGAACGGCTCTTTAAATTCATCCGCCAGCGAACTACTACCACGATTAAACTCATTAAAGCAATGATATAGGGGTGATAGAGGAGTATTCGTCCACAAATTGTTATTAACTAAATATATTCTTTTTAAAGTGCAAGTCAGTGTTCGAACCACCTTTATACTGTAAGGAATTCTGTACCAAAAATATATAATCGTGAGTAACATCAAAATAAAGTTGAAAAATTATAGTAAAAGTAAAAACACAGTTATGTTTTCGCTGTTGAGCTATTTTAGGATAATTTAAGTTTGCATAAAAACCAAGGAGGGACGATTAGTAAATATTATTGAAGTAAATGCATGGGAAACTAAACAAGAAATTATGAAGAACAAATACAAATTGAAAGGTAGTAAGATATATATTGAAAATGATCTAACACTAAAGGAAAGAGAAATACAGACTGAGATAAGGAAAATTGCTAAGGAAGAAATTACCAAAGGACACAAAGTAAAAATAGGATACAGGAAAATAAACATTGATGGAGAAGCCTACATTTGGGATGATGATGAAAAGGGCGTAACCATAGCAAAAAATTGAACAAACCAAACAAAGGAATAACAGAGATGACGAAAATGGCAAAGAAAAAGGACAATGAAGCGGAATACAAATTATGGAAAATTGGAAAATGGAAAATAGGGACAAAAATGAGAAAGACGAAACACTAACAAAAGAAATAGAAAACAAAGAGAAATACAAATAAAAAAGAAACTAAATACATGGAAACTAGGAGCTTGGAATATCAGAAGTATACAAGGAAAAGAAGTGGAAATAATAAACGAATTTGAAGCAGCAAATTTAAAAATATTAGTGATAAATGAAACAAAAAAGAAAGGAAATAGAGAAATCAGTCTAACAAACGGGCACATATTAATATACAGTGTAGTACAGAACGATCAAAGAGCAGCAGGTGGAGTTGGCTGTATAATACACAAAAAAATAACTGAACAAATCAGTACCTGGAAAGCAATATCGGAAAGAATACTATCAGTAGAATTAAGGAATAGACATGGAAAGATTATGACAATAATATCAATATACGGACCAGACGAAAATGAAAGAGTAGAAGAGAAAGAAAAATTCTGGGAAGAATTAACAAATACCACAGAAGAAGCAAAAGGAAGTATATACATAGCAGGCGACTTCAATAGTAGAGTAGGGAAGAAAGATGAAGAATATAAAGAAATAATAGGACAATATGGAGAGGAAGTGCGAAACAATAACGGGAAAAGACTTTTGGATTTCTGTCAATTACAAAACATAATTATAACCAACACATTCTATCAACAAAAGGAAATACACAAGTTCACTAGAGTACAAATAAATAGAGGAGGAATCAATCATAGATTATATATTAGCACAAAAGAAGAGAAGAAAAATATATTAGATGTAAGAGTGAAAAGAAGTGCAGAAATCTATAGCGACCACTACTTGCTTATAGGAAAATAAGACAAAATGACACGGAAATAGAAAAACATTAAAAACAATAAAACGAAGCCATACAGCAATAAAAACATAAACTTAGAAATAAAGAAACTGCAAAATATATCAACAGAAAACAGAAAACAAACTAAAGAACAAAATGGACGTAATAAAACAGGCAGATGCACAAAAAGGATGGAAGCTATTTAAAGAAATCCTAATTAATACCGTGAAAGAGATACGTGGAACTTATAGGATGGAAAACGGGAAAAAACAAACAGCCTGGTGGACAAATGAGATAAAAGAAGAAACCATGAAGAAGAAGAAAGAATGGAAAAAATACTTAACAAGCAAAACAACAGAACAATACGAATTATATAAAAATCAAAGGAAAAAAGTAAAGGAATTAGTAGCAAAAGCAAAAGAGAAATTATGGACAGATTTTGGAAACAAAATGGAAAAAGATAGCACAGGTAACCAGAAATTATTTTACAAAATCATAAAATCCTTCAGAACAGAAAAGCAGAGAAAAGAGATATACATAAAGAACAAAAACCAAGAAACAATAACAAATGACACAGAAATAATGGAAAGATGGAGAGAATACTTTCAGGAGCTACTAGGACAACAGACACGTACAACAAGAATTATTACAAACGAAACGGGGAAAACAAACCAGATAGAAGAAGAGGAAATTGAAAAAATAAAAATGGACGAGCTGAGGAATGTAGTAAGAAAACTAAAAAATGGAAAAGCACCGGGAGATGATAAAGTTACAGCAGAAATGATTAAACACTTGGGAGAGACAGGGATGGAAGTACTACTAGAAATATTAAACAAAGCATGGCAAAGTGAAAAAATTCCAGAAGAATGGGGAGTGGCACTAATAACGCCAATACACAAGAAGGGAGACAGAAAACAGTGCTGTAACTATAGAGGAATAACGCTACTGAACATTATTATAAAAATATATGAACAAATAATCAATAACAGATTAAAAATAATATTAGAACCCCAACTAGCAGAACCGCAAAGTGGATTTAGACCAGGGAGAAGTGCGCAAGACCACATCTTCACAATTAAACAACTAATAGAGAAAAGACAACCACAAAACAAAAATCTTTACCTAGCCTTTATAGATCTGCAGAAGGCATTTGACAAAGTTCCTAGAGATAAAGTATGGAAAGGACTGAAAGAAAAAGGAATAAATAACAAAATTATACGAGTGATTGAAGACCTATATGAAACCAACACAAATTATATAATAAGTAACAATAGGAAATCAGAAGGGTTCAAGACAGAGAAGGGATTAAGACAGGGAGGAGGACTAAGCCCAACCTTATTTAATATACACATGGACAATATCATCAGAAAAACTGAACAAAACATAAAGAAGTTGTTTGTAGGACATAGAAATTTAGAAAGAGTAGAAATAGCCGAGGAGTTTTCGCAGACGACGTGGTGTTAATAGCAGGACAGGAAAAACTTTACAAGAAAATATAAATACATGGAAAGAAGTACTAGAAACAGAGGGCATGAAAATAAACATAGATAAAACTAAGATAGTGGTAATTGGAGAACAGGATATTAGAACAAATATTAGAATAGAAGACATCAAAATAGAACAAGTAAAGGAATATAAGTATTTGGGAATAACATTAGACAAAACAGGGAAACAAGTTGCAGAAATAAACGAGAGAATAAATAAAACAATAAAGCTGTACTATGCAATGAACAAAAAATTCATAAACAAGAAAGAAATAAGTAATAAAACCAAGATAAAAGTATTTAATACAATATACATACCAGTACTAACCTACGGAAGTGAATCGTGGATACTCTCAAACAGACAAAAAAACCAAATCCAAGCTATAGAAATGAAATACCTTAGACGAATACTAGGAGTAACCAGAAAGGACAGGATTAGAAACACAGAAATAAGAAAAGAATTAGAGGTGAAACCAATCATACAATTTATAGAACAAAAGCAACTCAGTTGGTGGGGACATATACAGCGAATGAATAACAAAAGACAAGTAAAGGCAGTATACGAGGCCAAGACACAGACAAAAAGGAAAAGGGGAAGACCAAGGAAACAATGGAACCAAGTGATAGAAGAAATACTACATCATGGGAAGAGGCAAAAAGAGTAGCAAGAAATAGAAAAGATTGGAGGAAATTTATAGAAGAAAAATAAAAATAAAAATAAAATGTAATTATAGATATATAATGTAATATGAATAAATAAGAATGTAAACCCGACACCGAAAGGTATAAGGGTAACGATTATAAAAAAAAAAAAAAAAGTTTGCTAATTAGGTTTTGTTTATTAGTCTCCAAAATGTCCTCTATTAATGATAAATAAACCTTTTCGCCTTAAATATTTTGTAGTTGCAACTTCTGCGGAAATGCTCAATATTTATCTAATGAAATGAAATACAAAGCTCTTTGTATGGAACTTCACTAAAGCAAATTCTCTTTCACGTAACTTTTCATCCTAAGTTTCAAACTCATCACTTAAATCTTCATGTGAATTATCATGAATTGATATATTATCACCCTCACTTAAAGTAGAGGAGTAAAATTTGTTTTTTATTTGAGTTAAATTGAGCTCTTTTTATTTATTGTTTTTCTGAATTATTGCTTAAGCCGGTCTATTTTAATGAATTCTTGTTTGGATATATTATTAGCTGCATTCAAGTTATAATACCTCC
Organism: Sinelater perroti; assembly: GCA_036346155.1. Lineage (NCBI taxonomy): Eukaryota > Metazoa > Arthropoda > Insecta > Coleoptera > Elateridae > Sinelater > Sinelater perroti. The sequence continues at coordinate 6,763,710 of JARFIY010000276.1, forward strand.
GATTTTTTTTTCACATACACCTCTCGACGTAAACTCCCTGCAGCCGTACACATTTTTCACAACATCGACGCCATGATTTCATGGTCGCTGCAAACGCTTCTTTAAGATTTTTCTTTGACCACTGGAAAATTGCTAATACAATAGCGGCACGACTAGTGAATTTGCGATCACGGGCAGTAACTTTCATCGTTGAAAACAGCCAAAGGTCGCTAGCAGCCAGGTCAGGTGAGTAGGGATCACGAGAAATTACTTCAAAGTTGTTGTCACGAAGAAACTCCTGCGCCGCGTTCGCCCAATGCGCTGGTAGGTTGTCTTGGTGGAATTTTCAGGTCTTCATGCAGGCTTGTGTGCATATATCCCACGGAAATGCCAACTTTGGAGGCGATGTGTTCCACACTCATTTGGCGATCCTCCAAAACAAATTTCTCCTCTCGTTGATGCAAGGTCGAGGTTGTCTTAATTTGTTGTCACACGACGTTCTGCTTTCTTTGAACTGTGGCAGCTACAAAACCAAATTAGACATGTCCATACTACCATCACCACATGCCTCACTTAATTTCCGATAAATTTCAATCGGTGTCACATCACGCAAATGATTGCACGCTGTTCTTCCAATGAAACGTCGCCATTTTAAGTATCAAAAGCAGTCCTCACTCTCGCCGCTGCCACTAAGGTCCTGTGTGCCATGCAGTACTGCCATCCCTGTCACGCATTCACAAAGCGTGCGCGCGTATTTTGAAATAAACCACATGATTCTATCTGTTCCCAGTCCTGACAAAAATTTGGAGGTTTTGTAACTTAAAGGCACCTCGTATTTTTTAATTCTTTGTTTTTCCAGCTTCTCTAACTTATTTTTATCTGGAGTATCAGTGTATATCCTTGAAATGCCGTTGTTTTCTTACTATTCTTCTTTCTTTCTGCAGCTTTTGGAAAGGATTTAATATTCTTAGATGTAAATTTCACATTTTTATTCTATAGTTCAAATCTCTACAAGAAGGCCTAGGCAAACACGTAGAAAAAAATTTTGTAATAACGTAATTTGAACTGACATCTTCGTCGCTAAAAGCTAACTGATTAAACGGATAAATCGCAGGTTTTTTAAAACCACTAATAATATTACTCACTGTAAAAGATCTTAGTCAGCCTCGCAATATTTCTAATGAAAATTGTTTTTCCATGATGAGTTGTCATGCAATCATTAAAGGCAACATTACAAAACTGCTTGAATGGACCATATGTACTGACGTCTAGTAACTGCATGCGATGTGTCGTGTGGGATGTAAAACTTAACAAAATAATTTCATTATCTTTGCAATATTTCACGCTTGTTAAACTAACATATGACTCATGATTATTCAATAATTAAATAATAGGATTTTCAACACTACAATGAATTTGGTTTACCATGTGCTGGAAATACACTACCAGTTTTGCCACATTTGAAATTGGTCTTATCTGTAGAAATTCACCAAGATTTCTTATTCTAGGAAATATATATACCGGTGAAATACTTTGTCCTGCAGCACTAATTATCCCAATAAAGGTTACTAATTTACTTCTTTCGGCAGAAGCAGATTGGTACCCACTTACTTTTTGCTAGAAGAAGCAACCACCTTAACAGGTTTATAACTGTTGTTACGCCGCTTTCATCTAGACTAAAAATTCTCTCCGAAGGAAACTTGTAACGATCCAAGACTGCCTTTAAATTTTCGTAAAATTGGTCAACCTTGTGCTTGCTAAACGCAATGCTTCTACTCAAGCCAATACTTTTGGGTTTTCTTAAGAGCAACCTTCTGTGACCGACCATAAAACCCCATATGTATTCTTTCTTTGCCCGTTTTTTCTCATGCCATTCATGCGAATCTTTCAATTAGGCAATGGTTTAGCATATTTGTAAGCTAATTGTTGAACTTGTAGTTAAGTTAGGCTGTAGTTAATATCAGAACATTTTTTGATATTTCTAACTCCTCCTTTTTCTTCTTAATTGGTCTTTTGGTATATTTACAAGAATATTGAAGTATACCATCTGCCTCACTGTCGTTCCCTGAATCATATGGATTTTGAAAATGTTGCTTCAAATAATGTTCTTTTGTATTTTTTGGTAATACTCTTTAGATTTGTCTTTGTAAAGTGGATCTTTTAATTTCATAGATTTGTGGAAACTCCCTTTCTAAATAAGATCCATTAAAACAATTTATTATTTCTCATCTTACTACTTTTCCATCATTAAGATTTCTATCGGTTTTTAAAACGGGGCATTTGAAATATAGATTAGTGGAATAAGATTTCATTTAAATACCCTATGTAGCGCTGGACAAATACTTTCTACCTCACCGACTCTCCGAAAAATTGCATTTGTTTGCACCTTTTTATTTTACTGTAGTTTTATAAAATCATATATCAATTTTCTTCCATCAAACCGATTTAATACCTACAGCAAATTTAATTAATTTTATATTACAGAAGTTGCTTGCAGCAAAGAATCTTGTGCAACATTGCAAAGCTGTGCAGTGCTGTGCGCTTGCCGGTTGATAATAAAATACATCTAGGGCAAACCTTTTTAGCAATTTCCCGAAAGTTAAACTGCTCGCATTCCTCACAAGGTGTGCTGCAGGAGTAGCAACTCCCCGTAAAAAATATTATGTCCGAGATAAATTGTTGGACAGGCGAATAATCCTCCCCCGGTTCTCTGGAACGGAAGCCGCTTTAATGCACGCTCCATTGACGAACATAAAAATTGCACGGCTGCTTAATTCCGCGCACCCACGTACGGCGTCCAGAAAACATCAGAACTTGTGACTTCGCAGATTGTCACCGCGGGAAAGGTTGTGTTCCAATCCAAGTAGGTGGTTTCGGTGACAAAGCTGATGGAATTGTGCTTGTAAGCTATATAGGAGGCTTTGAAAACTTCCAGCATAAAAACCGTCGATGTGATGAACACCGCTGTCCACAGCAACCTGCAGAATAATTCGATAACTCAACTTTTCACGAACCGTGGGCTTACGAGAACCTTATTAGAGGATGCCTCGTATCGTCAACAACATAATGCAAGCCGTGTAATGTAGTTGACTTTAAAAAAAATTTTATTCGCTGGTAAATGTTTTTGATCATGCTGGCGGCTTTGAGCGGAATTTCAAAGTGCGTGTGTTCCTACATGAGCGCTACGTTTTAGAATTATGTTGAATACATACTTTTTGCTATAGGTAATATAAGATTATTATCGGTTAAAAGCTTTTTGATTGCGGTATAAGTTACATAGTTTAACAAAGGCAACTAATAAAAGAGCACAGATAATGATGGTCTTTGTGTTCTAGATATAAACATGTGCGCCGTTACAAGGTAATATAATACATACATATACATATGTAAAGCAATATCTTCTACAATAAAAGTACAATTATTTGTTAAATATTTACAAAAAGTGAAATCATCTAGGAAACCATTTTAGTCAGTTGATATATCAGGTTCCTTTCTGTTTATGCGATAAATCAATTTTGGCTATCCTTTTTAAATAAAAAAGATTGTCGAGTGAACTTATTATACATAGCTGTAGGGAATAAAAAAGCTATTAACCTTTTCAGAGACAATTAATGAAATAAGTAGTAAAAATTCAAAATTTTGAAGTTTAAAAATTTTGACCTCGATCTCAAAAACGAAACCGGCGCATGGTCATCACCAAGAAAAAAAGTTGCGGAATTTATCGTACATATGCCCAACCGGCCAAAAATCTCAAGCTAAAAGCTTACTTTTTTTATTAAATTTTTTCCAAACTGAAATGTTTTTGACCACGATTTTTTCTGTGTTGCCGGGGAGCTAAGGCCCCCCAGGTGGGCCACACTTCGAGTGCCACGGAAAAAGCTCGTTACCCAAGTGGGGACCCCCTAGCTACCACGAATCCTTAATTATCCATAAATAGTAAATATTAAGATCACAAATCCACGTCTCTATCGCACAACCCCCCAACTGTTAATTTCACAATCCCGATACTCCAACTCGACCGAACCCCAGAGTTTTTTTAACATTCCTTACCAAAAAATTATTTTAAAATTAACTTTTGATATAGAAATGCTGTATTATCTTACCACAAAACCATCCGATCGATATTTTGGACGGTGCACGCGTATGTCGCAAACAAATGATTTCCTTAAAATTTATTCTGCAAACTGCAATTCTGTTACTCTGTTTTATAAAAGCGGCAAACGAGTACTGTCATTACAAGAAAAATTTTTTATTAGACATTGTACCAGATCAGCAAATTATTGTCTGTACATGATGGTTTTACATAATTAACTGTATATATAATAACGGTATATATTCATATACATATACCAGAATAACGGAATGGTTAATATCATCACCACTTATAAAATTAAAATTACTGTTGACACACTCACGATGTATTGCAATTAATTAGTTTATATAGTTTAATAGTCACCTTCACTATCACTATTACTTTGGTTTAGATAAATGATTTGCGATAAATTGGGTTTCAATCTTGTGCGTATTTGTCTTTGTCCAAGTTGATAGAACACTGCTCCGTAACTATTGTTAATGTTTGCGTGAAAATTTATGGTTAGCTTTTTGATGTACTCCGAGATTGTGGATAAGCCGAGTTCTGTGTCAAGTTGTTTCTTAGTAATATACCAAAGGGCATGCACTGAGATTGTAAGAATTTTGTTTTGTAGTATTTGGATTCTTTGTAGGCCCCTTTTGGATGTGTTTGCCAAGATTACGCGGGCTTAAAGTACTAGTGGTCGTATTAGTGTTTTATAAAGTAACATTACACATTTAGATTTTAATGACGATTGTCTTTTGATAAGCGGATATAGATGGGCTAGTCTTGCATGTTTTTTCTTTAGTTTTTTAGCTACGTAGAACCTCCAGATGAGTTGGTATCTATTAGATTGTCCAAAAATTTTCAATCGTTTTACTTTTTTTATATTTTTTGCATTGTTATTGCATGTTTTTGGTATCATTTGAAAGCTCGCAATATCCCACGCATTTTTATATATAATACTTGTATGTTTGTTTCAGTATGGAGCTTACGCGTGACCAAAATGATTGTTATTGCTGCATAAGTACAAGTTGAGTTCAAAACCAAATGCTGCTAAAACCGCTCGCCGAATCAATAAAGCATGGGGCTAAGGTACGGTTGGGGAGTCGACGGTTCGAACGGATTTTGTAGAGTCGGACTTACAAAAGAGATTGATTGTTAAGCCGTTCTTGAAGCTGCTGAAGAGACTCTATCATTGACGTGCCGAATGTTGGTCGATGATTTCGATTCCAGCCCCCTCAGACTATTAACAATATCCTCCACGAGTTCGGCAAGATCTGGAAGAAGACGCGTTGGGTTCCAGATGAGTTTTCTGCTGCTCAAAAGATAACACGGGTAAATGCCAGTCAAAATTTGTTGGATCGTCAAAATTAAACTCCGTTCTTGGCCAATCGATTTATTACGGGAGATGAGAAATGGACCAGGCGAAAAAACAACTGTAACACCCAAAAAGGGCTCTCGACACAAAAAGGCAATGTTGTGTGTTTTGGTCGGCTCGTGGCATTGAGTATTGGGAGTTGTTGAAGCCAGGACAAACTGCCAACTTGGAAGTCTATTGCCATTAGTTGGATGCGTTGAATCGAAGTTTGGATCGCCGTCGTCGGGTTGTTATTCGGGACAACAATGCAAAACCTCACCGCTCGCGCTTGACAGATGGAAAAGTCATCGAACTTGGTTTGGACCGCATTGACCATCCGGCTTACTTTCCCGATTTGGCGACATCATACTTTCATTTGTTTCGTTCGATTGCAACACTTTTTGAAAGGAAAACATTTTGAAAACACTGGTGAAATGAGATAATCGCTTGAAGAATTCTTTGACCCAAAAGATGTCGTATTCTACCGTCGCAAGATCATGAATCTGTTGGAAAAGTGTTGACGGAGAATACTTCGATTAGTTGTTATAAGTTGCTTTTTATTAAAAATTATTAAATTGATGAAAAAAAATTAAACGTTTGAAAATTTTTGGACAACCCAATAGATACACAACTGAGCATTTAATTGGTTCTGTGATGTGTGTATACATGACTGGATTGCTATTGATTGTTATTGTCAGTGGTTTGTTGATTTATTTGATAGTGAATATTTTTGCTGTGCACTTATTATAATTTATCGTTAGGTTCCAGCGTTTGAACCATCCTGTCAATTCATTTGTCGTAGTCGCGCAGTGACGGCTGTGGAGAGCAGACGTGCGCTCGGTTTCTCTCTGCAATACGTGACGTCATCTCAACTTCCAATTGGTACTTGTGCCGACTGGGAGAAAGCGTGCTTTTCAGCTCGAATTTGTGCTACAATTGTGCCACTTTGTGAGTAGAAGCTGCCGCAAAGAACAAGATGTTCAACAACCGGCTCTACTACTACAACAGGACCGACGACAAGGAAGTGAACGGGATGCTGGCAGCGTTTTTCGCCGCCAATCCTGACTGGGGCAACCTCTGGAAGATGTTGAAGGAGTGTTACCTCGGAGATCCTGAGAGAATGACGCTCATCTTAGAGAATTTCGTGAAAAAATATAGGAAAGGAGGCCAATACAATCCATTTGCTTCCTGCAGCCCGGGAAGTCACAACCAACTAAACTGCTACAACCGTACCAGCTGCTCCAACCATCCCAGTCACTCAGACTGGAAGGATGCTATCCACCAATGCCGCAGTTTCAACGCCGCTCCTGTCCAGCAGTTCAGGGAGCAATTCGGAGTTTAGTAACCAAAACCCGGTGAGAAAAATCGCGGCGAAGGAGTTTCAGCTCGCTCGCGAGCGTCGCCTAGTTCGCCATAGACTCGCACGGGTGATGATACTGTCACCATCTCCCTCTGCGCCAGTGGCACGTACCACCCCCGCCACCGACACAAACCCCTTCAAAGCCACTAGTGACCTCAAAGAAGCCGAGATGCCGGAAGTTCTTGCAGTCCCCAGTGCCCGTGCAGAAACGACAGCCCAGCCCAGCGATTGCTCCCCCTCGGGAACGCATACCTCCCATCATCCTGCGGGCCACGGAAGCCTAGTCGACGGTGCAACAAGCTACCCACGAAAGAAACATCAGCTTCGTGAAAGCAAAGAACGTGGCGGACGGAATCTCGATCCTGACCTCCACATCCAATGACTACAGGAGTTTGACGCGCTTTCTTGATGAGACGAAGATATAACACGACTTCTACCTTCTCAAGGGAAACAAGCTCCCTGGGACCGTTATGCAAGGCGTTCCGGAGTACGTAAATTAGGGAGAACTAAAAGAAGAGCTCCAACTCCGAGACATTCCCATCCCCACCGTAAGGAGGATAAGGAAAGGCCCCCATCGCCGCTCGATGCTGCTCATGCTGAGCGGTCAGACAAGGACAAAACAGTATTTAACGTGTATTTGACGTGGTTGTTTCCATGAAGCAGCCACACAAGAAGAAGGATGTTGCTCAATGCTACAGGTAACAGCGTTTCGGACACTGGGGAGCGAGACAGCAACCTGCGCGAACTGTCGGCATGAACATCCAGCAAACTTCTGGAGATGCCTAGCGTTCCCAAAGCCAGCATCCCGCATTACAGAGGCTACAACTTCCGACAGAAGCTACGCAGCAGCAATTGGCGGAAACACCATCAACCCAGCCGAGCACTATTTCTAACCAGCTCCACGGCGACAGCCGCAGAAATAACTACAGTAGCCCCAATATCGAGGATAAACAACACTCGCCAAATGGTTCCAGAACGTGGACCCAACCGCGTTTTTGGCAGCGACAGACATCTAGATCATCGCAGGACGTATTACTTGGCATGTTTAACAAACGCTAAACGTGCCTGGTCCAATAAGCTTCCGGCCACCTTGGAAGCGCCTATATGTCAACCAAATTCCAACGTCAGGTCTTCCTAGCGAAGAGCGGTTAGGGGCTGAGTACCCAAGTACCACGTTTATCGAACGTGATGAGATGAGATGATTCATTTGTCTCGTGTTGTAGTTGCATGATTGCATCTAGAAGATTGTTGTTTTTAGCCAGTAATGCAGTATCATCTGCGAATAATGGTAAATCTGCTTTTGTGTTAGGAATGTCATCGGTGAAGGTGTTAAATAATAATAGACCTAAGATGCTCCGTTGGAGAACTCCTACCCTAATGTGCCTTGCTGATAATATTGTAGCGTGAATTTTAATTGCAAACATTCTGTTATTTAAATATTAGAATAAAATAGCCTTCAAGTATCCTGGGAGAGCAAGATTAGTAAGCTACAATAGGCTGGAGTTAATGACACGTAGAACGTCCCATTTTAAACCCAAACTGAAAGACTAGTAGTAGTTGGAATCTCTCGATTTCATTACTTAACTGATTAATTACTTTTTCACGTAATTTCGATAAGGTTGCTAATTGGCTGATAGGTTTGTAGCTGGTGATTTTCTATGAAAATAGTCCGTTCTTGAACATGCCTCACATTTTTATTTGTCAATGTTATAAGTTGCATTATGAGGTTACTGAGGGAATTTCTTGCGCCTATTGTAAAATTTTCTTCTTAGTATTCCATAATTCATAATCCAAGTAGCTTGCCTCCTGTGAGTTAAAACCTAATACTTGCTCAAGATATACATGAATATCTGTTTCACTGCCACAGTCTCTGCAACTGAGATCTTTATTGTACAACCCTTTGTTGAGGTGTTCTTTGAGAAAACCTTGAGAAAGCCTTTGTTCCGATACATTTTTCAATATTTTTAAGTTGTTTTCTGACTCATTCTCTTATCCTGTTTTGTATTGCACCTTTAGGTGTTCCCAGAGTTGGTTCAGGGTCTATATATAAAGATTATCCTTAGTGTGCTAGCTCATCAGCTGCCTCGTTCCCTGCAGTTTTACAGTACCCTGGTACCCAAAATAGTTAACTTGTTGTGGCTTGCCAAAGCGCTGAGTTCTTTGTAGCATTCTCATACCAGCCTGGATGTTACCCCCGGGTTCCTGAATACCTTCAGGGATGCTTGAATGTCCATTAATACGTTGATTCACTTATTTTGAGGCCTTAAGTTATTTTGCCTGGCACACTACAATATATCATATATCTCCGCTAGAAAAATGAATGCATATATTCCTAATGAAAAGCTGCAAGTGTTCCTTTTTACCCAGTCTTTGATCCGTCTGTATACCAAATAATTTTTCTGAGCTTTTTCTTGTTGTTTATTTTGTTTATACATTCATTTCTATCCATAATATACACCTCGAAATTTATGTTGAATATGAATTTGCCGTGATATGGTCTGTTCTCATACCCAGTATTCCTACACTCATGTGTCTAATTTTCAAATGTTCCACTTCTATACAATCTTTTCGGATGGGTGTGTTGTGCAGTCTATTAAGAGACACTTCTGCTTTTCATATGATTTCACAATAAAAAGGTGGAAGGTCTAGCAATGTCTCCATTTCCGTCGTTGATGTTGTTTCTATGGTGCCTTTTATTCCTAGAGAAGCAAGCCTTTGTATATTACTTACTAAGGTTATAGCAGTTCTTTAAATCACCTTTTTCCATTATACTACAGCTGCTTATGTTGTCAAGAGTTTGACTGGGTTTGGTGTATATCCAATACATCACGTTTGGTTTTAGATCCCATGTTTCCCATGAGTTCATTTGGCTAACATTAGTCTCACCTCTATCTTCCTTTTGATTTTTGGAATTTGTGGAATCCAGGTGAGTTTTGAGTTCAAAATAACTCCAAGATACTTGACCTCAAGTGATAACTTTATTTCTATATTTCAGGTTCTAAGAGCTCCCAGTCCCTCTAGGTTTTTTCTTGTGAATGCTACTATGGCAAATTTTAAGGGACTTGTCTTTAGTCCGTTTGCATTTGTCCAATTTGTAAGCAGGTATAGGGCCCTTTGCATACGTTCTCTAACTGGATTGTTAAATCTCTCCTAGAATAGTATTTTATATATATATATATATATATATATATATATATATATATATATATGCAGTCATCCACATATCTCAGTGCTTTGTATCCACCCTCTTCGAATGTGTTTAACAGCTTATCCTTTAAAATGTTTCACAGTAAAAAAGACAAAACTTCCCTCTTAGGAATACATGTACTAGTTTTTCTTTCATCATGCATTCTATACACCTACAGATTGTTTTGTCGTATTATTTACTCCTCACGTTCTAGTGATTAAATCTAGGTAGTTATTATCATAAACTCCTTCAACATTCAAAAAGGCAAATAAAAGTATTTTTTGCTTTCTGCAGCATCTCCACTTTGGTAGCAGGTTGATGCAATGCTGTGTCTGTACACTCCTACTTTATATACATACTGATTTTAATTTAGATGTTGAGTGACTAATACACCACCCCTAGTATTCCTATCAAGCTGTTTTTCTAGAGTTTCAAAGGAAAAACATCAAACCAATGAGTCTTAGAGCCGTAGCCATATCCTGCCCTATCTTTCCAGGTTTTGGTATAAAAGTAACTCTAACTAGTCTTTATACTTTCGATATATATCCCGAAGCAAAACTTGTCCTAAGTATATCACAAATCCTATAGTATAAAGGGCCACTTCCATTTTGCAACAGAATAAGATAAATGGAGTCAGGTTTCGGCGATTTATAATTGTTTACGTCTATTATTTTCTGTGCATCCTGTGTATTAATTGTAGTTATTGGGCTTTGAGAATATTTTGTTGAGTTTGCACTTCCTCTAGTGCTTTCCACCTCGTTAGGGCGCCTCCTTTACATATCTTGTTTTGATTTTCTTAGAGCCGTGTTATATTAAGTTAGGGTCTTTTTATAATTACTCTATATTCCCATATTCTTTGCTGTATTAAAAAGCGTTTTACCTGTTTTCTCATTCAGGCAAAGTTTTTATTCCAACAGGGCACATTCTTATTGGAATCCCTTTTCATCTGATACTAGTTATCATCATACGTCGAGATCACTGCATCTTTCTAATTCCTGATCGTTTAACTCCACCATTTTAAGATTGAGTTCTAGGTCTGCTTGGTAGGCATCCTTATTTGTTGTTCGAGGGTTACGATAGTAAGTGTAGATATTCCTGCGATCAGAACAACTTACCCCTTCTGACAACTACTAGCAAATATAGTACCTACAGTTATATATATGCCCTCTTTTCTTTGTATATTAATGAAAATAGGTTTATTGCCCACATTCAGTTTATTGATGTTGGTGTTTTCCCAAGTAATGTGGTGTGAGTTTGCATCACAGCCGATGATGAGTTACGAATCATTTTCTCTGAATTTTATCATTAGCTCTTTCATTTCTCTGGTTGGCAATAGAGAGGAGTCATCGTGAGATAAGTATGCCGATCCGAGCATTAGCTCGTTCAGCCCATCCTTATTCCCGTCCTTAATCTAACTACCACTAAGTATCTTGAACACAAAGAATTTAAAAGCAGTTTGAAATCTTTTTTAATTATAATTTAGGTTCCAAGGACTTCTAATGATTAACTGTAAATCAGTTCTTCTATTCCTCCTAGATAGCTAATTTTGTCCTTGTTTATTCGGGGTTCTTAAATGAGGGCCACGTCGGACATTCCCTGAATGTCTTATGTATGCCTTACTACGCAGCGCCCTCCAGGTCTCTTTGAAAGGTCCTTAGTCGACCCAGGTCACCATTCGTCCTTCTAAGTCAGTCTTTGGTGTTTGGATTACTGCAAGTCATTCACAAAACCGTTCCGCTAAACGTTGTCCTGTTGAACTGCAACAGACCGCTGCTCCCAACAGAAGTATTTTCGATCGGATCAATAAGTTTTTCTTGAACCAGATGAGCCTGTTCCTGCTTCAGAGTTATCTCAAGATTACGCCTGTTTATTACTGCTCTCTTGTGTGCTCCTGGGTTTTTTTGTTATTGATGTGAGGTTTTGGGGTCAGACCGGGCTATTTTAGACCGTTTTTTACTGTCTTGCTGTCCTTGGGGTCTTTCTTATCAATACATGTCCCTGCTGCAATATTTCTAGCTTTAAGACAATCTCTTTTGCTGTTCTTCCAGCTTCTGTTTATTATCGGAGGTTTTTCCATGTCTTGGTTCGCAACAACCCATAAGTTGATAGCCTGTGATTTCATTGCCCCCCTCCCATGACAATAAAATTTGATTCTGAATCAGTAGCTTCCTCAGATATAGTATTTTAATAAGAATGTTCTTTTATAATATCTATACTGTTCCCACGAATATAGGAAAAAACAACAGAGGCTCCGTTAGCACCATTGCATATCTCCAGTGTCATTCATTCCTCTGGATGGGTTGCATAACAGCTTGGATTGGGTTCAGAAAACAGCCTGTTTCTTGTACAATCCTCTGAACGGCGTTAACTCAGTGGAGAAGAGAAATATTTATCGGTTCTCCAGCCTAGATCTGAGGCAGAGATCTATATATATATATATATATATATATATATATATATATATATATATATATATATATATATATATATATATATTTGTTCTAGTTTTGGACCTAAAATCCCTAGCTGATCTACAAAGTTGTTTTCACCTATGTTACAGTTTTTAGATCACTTAGGTATAACCACTTGCTCTTTACCATTTGAAGATTTTAAGCTGCTCAAAACTCTACGGACCTTTGCAAGTGATAGGTGATGGCTCTTCCTAAAGTAGTTAATTGTGTCAAAAACATTAATTTGATACCTTGGGATTTGCCTATTCGTCACCTGGCTATGCGAGGCGCCCGGTAGATAGTTAACCCACGAGGAACGCACGCAATAACATATGCGGGGTTACATTTAAATAATCGTATTGGTGTCGACTTCCATCTATAAAATCTACCATCTTTAAAAATATTTTTAGATTAAGAGGATAGAAGCAACGTTTATTGATTTTATTTCATATTGCTCAAAATAACGATACTAGAAAGAAATACCCTTGGCTGAAATATGGTTTACATAAATTTTGTAATAAAGTTTTAAGATGAATTTTATTTACATATTTTTGATTCCTCCTATACATTGCAAAAATGTGAACTAGTCTTTAGATATTAGGTGTGAACATATCTTTAGAAAGTCGTTGATTTTGTGCAATGATGCGATTTTAAATTTGACAGAAAGAAATGAGGCTGTAAGGCATCCAAGGATTTTACGTACGAATATTATTTTTAGTGACAAACACATGTAGATGCACTTACATAATACTACGCATGATCAGACTGTAAGAACGTTAGATTCTAACCTAGAACTTGCTAGAAAAACAATTGAAAAGGTTAAGTCTTTTGTTTTAATTAGGGACAGACAAAAACTATGGAAGGTTTATACTGTTAATATTTTTAACAAAAGCAAATCATCGATTTGTGCAATATATTAATTTAAATGAAGGATAATCCTAGTAATAAGCCAGGTATGGTTGTAATATTAATATATTATCATTTCTATGTACCTTTTGCTGTTTTAGGTAATTCCTCATTTAAGAGTTTGTGGAGAATACTTTTGCATCATACTGTTAAATTTTATAAGGTTTACAAAAGAAGGAATGGTAAATTGCCCTAAATACATGCCTATAATTACACTTTGGTTATGACTTTCTTTAATATTCTTTGAAAATGGTGCTACAAACAAATACTTAAATTTAACTGAGTTATTATACTTAAAGTTTTTGATTGAAGTTATACATAACATAATAAGGAATTTGAAAACAAACTACTATCGCTAACAAAATGTTCTATGTCTATGTCTATCAGCTAAAAGGAAGGATGCTGAAGATGTTTTTTTTTTAATATTTCACAATAGTTTTCATTCAAATTTCTATTGGCTAGCAGTATGTTAAATATGTCCATCTCGATGCATATAGTTGTTTAACTGTATGAAAGCTGTTAATGTTTACAATTAGTCAACGTCCATTTGCTACGCATCGCAGTGGATCTGGACAAATGGTAAATAGAGACAAGTTGAAAGGAAGTGTTGCTATGTTCATTCTGCAGAAATAGGTATGATGTAGCAAACCCTTCAGAAAAAACTACTCTCATTTTCTAGGTGTATAGAATTCAGGTAGATGTTATTTCACTAAAGTATTTTTTCTAGTTCTCATATTGTTAAAGTTAATAGTAGACATTTTTTTCCGAAAATAACACTTGTTAGTAGTGTTCCATTCTCTGAAAATTAATTACAAGTTCTTTTTGACTTATCTGATTGCTTTTCAATAATATAATACTGTCGTCGTTAGTTAATTCTCAAATATACATTCTGTCTTCTTTTACCAGAAGTAGCATTTTAATGATATTCAGGACATATGACAAATTTACATTTAATTGTTCCTGTAAACAATAATTTAAGGAAGATAAATCTGATGATTATAGTGGCTGATAAATTAGACCTCGGCCAATTAATTGCCTTGAGAGTTTGATTTAAGTATTGAGTAATTATACATATGTGAAGGATGTTTAAGAACCTGCGTGATAATTGTTTCAGCTGAATGGTACTTTAGAATCTTTGTAGTCTCTTCTTTTAAATATAAAGCATTTTTTAATGATGCTTCAGCCCTGCTAATTCATAAGAAAATAAGATTACCTTCATTTCCCTTTTAGTTATGAGTCTTGCTCTGAACAGCAATGAGGAAATGCTTTTTTCTTAGTTATTTTAGTGTAGAGAAATATGGTTAACAGTTGAAAGTCACATTCAAAGATTTGTAATAGAGGCATGGGCATGTAATAGGACATATCGTCTTGAAGGGAAATTACACCATGTTTATTTGTTTTGGAATATTTCTTGGCAATGGTGGTGCTCAATTCCTGCAAGAGGGTATAACAATATGTCAAGTTAGTCACCTGCGTTTTCTGCAAGGAATTAAATAATAGGATGGCCTCTCTATATTAAAAGATAGAGGCATTTTACATTTATTGCATGGAACTCTCATATTGTCATTCATTTATACATGGTTTTTAGATTTATTTCCTGTCCGACTGTTAGGGTTAAGATAAAATTTTTATAAATGTGCTTTGTGTAGCCAGGGAATTAGTGTGCAGATAGTTTGATATAATACTGGCAACTTTTTTTTTGATATTTATACATACTCTGCTATATTTCTAACAGTTCCATGTCTGTTCCTTGTTATTGGTATTGTAGATACATATTAGAATTTTGTAAATAGTCAATTTTCATACCAATTCGATGTGCCTGTGTAACAGATAAAAGATTTTTCTTTTTAGTGGAATAGTTATGGCTTTAAAACGTGAGAGTGATTTCCACAAAAGAATTCCTAATGACACAAAGAAAATTAATTCCTTCAACGGAAGCCAATTTGGGGAAATGTTCAGGAGGAAATAGGACCTTCAACCATCACTGATCTATTGGTTTAATATAAAATTATAACTTTCGCAGTAATATCTTACCAGTGTATAGAAAACAAGGTTTGGAAAATGCAAAAGTTAAACTGTCTAGGCATTATATGGTACAAACTAGTAGACATAAAGGTAGAAAAAAAGCTTAATAGTTATAGGTTTCAAACAAAGATTTAAAGGATACTTTTGGTATTCTAATTATTGTACTAAAATCTATAAATTATTGGACAAAAACTATTATTTTTACAGCTAACTTGAACAGCACCTGCTCTAGATTTTTTAAAATTATATAGTTTTGATTCCAGAAGTCAAATAATGGAAGTTATAATATCTTTCAAGAAGCATTGGGCGGTAAGATTAGTAAGAGTTTGGGAAATAGCCACAGTGTTTCAACAGCAATACTTACCTGTACTTAGATTATATTACAGAGGAACTATGTAAACAGAAAAATTTATATTATGACTGATAGGCAGTACTTGAACCATTAATGCCACTGTTATTTGAATCTAAATTTCTTTGTGTTTGCTATGAGAATATGGTGAAACTGACAGAACAAATGTGAATGTGAGTACCGTAAGATATATTTGCAATCAATTATTCCAAAACCAACTTGTAGTATTGCTTATTCAACGATAAAGCAAGAAATATAAAAGGGATGATTTAAGATCATTGTAAATTCTGGACCATCAGTACTTGAATCATTCCAAAGCTCTAATTCATTACCTTTCATGTAAAGCCACCAACGAGATCTTGAAATTGGGTGAATAAACTAAAAAAATAAGAAAGTTTCTTATAAATGTTATATACCTAGAATGTCTCTTCCACCATGATATATTTTTATAGTGCAAAAGAGATATAAAAATGGATTGTGGTTGTCTTGAGAAAAATAATTAAAATAATATTCTGAATTATTCTATTGGGTAAAGTGTGATCTAAGAATCTACAGAAGCTGCAGGTCAAATACAATAATTATTTCCGTGAGTATTACATCAGATAAGTAATAATTACTAATTTTTAAATTTCTGATTACTTATTTTAGCCAAATATTACCATAAAAATTGTCGTACCAAAAAAAAGCTATCCAGAGGAAATAAAAGTTTGTATGCAGCATCGTTACAGGTAATATAGTGACTGATATTAGTTTAACTGTGATTGATCACATAAAACTGCCACTAGAAAGCACTAATGGTGCTAAAACTGGTAATACTGCAGGATAGCTATGTTCAGCATAATCGGTGTGCTTATAGAAAGCATATCAGTCACTATTGTAGCATGCCTTTGCACCACATTTGACACAGGCATGAACAGAATTAAATGAAATAATCCTTGGACTACAGAAGATAAGGTGACCATTAAATTGTGTGATGGTATTAAAAGCAGTGGAAACATGATGGAAGTTTCAGGGTGACTTAAAATGGCCATTTGAAGAAGAGATCATGCTTTTATTTGTTAAGCACAAACTTGACGAAGGGTGTTTCTGCATCTAAAAACAATACAGCAGTAGTACTAATGGCCTGCTTCTACTCAACTTTTTGTAAATAAGTGACTGAAGAATGGTGACGCTTTGTATTTAGTAATGAATGAAGATTTAGTTTGTATATGGCTGATTACCGCACTTGGGTGCGGAGGGGCTATAGATAGGGTACAAATTAAATTTTTTTGATGAGTGACTTGTTATGATGATGTCCTAGGTGGGGAGCAATCTCCTATAATTTTCAGTCTTCCCGAGTAGTTATTAAAAGAACAATGACAGTGTAGCATTACAGTCAGGAGACTTCAAAGCTTGTGCTTTCTTTTCATGCATAGTTTCAACAGGATAATATTTGGCTACACGGTATAGCTTTTTCAGAACTGATTTTGTGCTGTATACTCAGACTACAGAATATGTATGGTGCCAGCAACTTGTCGCAGCAGTTGTAACAGTTATATGTAGGTGAGTCTTCCGCAATTGGTCTATATTGCTGCTAAGAGTGGGGCAACAAAATTTCAACTATAGAATTTTGCCTGAATAGATAAATGGCCCTTTTGTCTTGATACATAATCAGTTATTTAGAGTCATTTCTATTGGCTTGTACTAACTTTAATTCTTTTTAAATATCACATAAGTGCAGAAATTTTTATAGCAGTTAGTAGATGCACTTATTATTATAGTTTTAGTTATTAGCAAGAGAACAATTATTTCTACAGTGTAAAGTATTATTTGGTTACGTCCATTTTTATGCAATAATGCTTATGCTATAGGAAAAGGGGAAGAATGCACTTAAAAGATGATAGTAAAATTGGTAAAAAAAATGAAAAAACGAATGCTTCAGGAAAATTGCCCAAATATCATACAAAGAGGCACCATGTATAAAATATTCCATCATCAGTCTAGCACTAATTTCAAATCATATAATTTTAAATTTTTTTAGTCCCTGCATCAACCTGCTGCTACTTACTGCATCTAAGTCTAGATATGGTATGTAGTGAAGCATTTTTTTTTTAGTATTATTTAAGTGATTTTTATTATTTGTTGCAGGAAATGTTGAAACTGTTTTTCAAGAACATCAAAACGTATTTGTCAACGGTTTGCTGCAAGATATGTAGTGAGATTCATCTAATGTGGATAACAGTTGCTGTTTTGAGCTGTTAAACTGTCTGTGTATTGTTTTTGCAGTTCTTTTCTTTCAAACGAGCCTCATAAACCGTTTGAAAGGGTTAAATCTGGTGAATTAATAAGTCACACTTATTCAAATTATGGAATTTGCAAACATGTTCTGTAAAAAATCCATTGATTCATTTACCATGTATTTACAATATTCTGGGCAACCAGGCTTTATCAATTTTATGTTGAGATAGGTGACCTAAGAATGATTTAAGAATATTGAAAATGAGTTTAATTATACAAATTTGCAATATACCGCGATGGGGGGGGGGGGTAACTTTCTGATTGTAAAGAGGATTTTTTATATGTGCTTGAAGATTTTCAATATTCTACAGGCTAATGTTCTGGCTGAACTCAATGCACTGGCAGAACATAACACAGTAAAACTGTGCATTGCGGTATCTACAGCAACAAGAAAGCCGATGAACTGGCCAGGCAGGGATCTAGTGAAGTTTATATAGGCCCAGAACCTGCATTAGGAATTTGACGAAGTGCTGCCCGAAGCTTTATTAAGAAGAGGACACGCAGTCATCATCGAATGTACTGGAAGAACTGACCAGGACATTATTTTAGCAAAACCTTTAATAAAGGACCTAGCCAAAAGAGATCTGTAGAACTCCTTAACCTAAGTAGGCTACAGCTAAAAATAACCATAGGGTTTCTTACTGGACATGCGACTGTTAAAGAATACCTCTGGAAAATTGGTAAATTCAATGGTGACCTTGCATGCAGACTTTGTAGCAAGGAATCAAAAACAGCCTTACACATCCTGTGCAAGTGCGATGTGTTGTGTAGGAAAAGGCAATATATATTCGGGAAACCAATCCTGGAACCGGTGGAACCTGTATCTGGTGATTCAGGGGACATCAATTACAGATTGGTTATGAATTTATATAATTAGGGTAATCACAATAAGCCATAGGCTGAAGTGAGTGGATCTATTAAGGAAGACATACCCTGAGCTCAAAAAATGTTCTGGCTGTTTATGAATCTTAAAGGGTAGACTTACGCTGTATTTTTGTAGTAGTTACAACGTATGATTTTGGTGCTGCTGAACCTGGGTTTGATTCTGGATTTCAGATTTTTGGTGAATGGGCCACTTGATCACTAAAAATGAGAGAGTGGCTGCACTTAGTTTCAACAATGCGGTTGTCTAAGGCACAGTGCTTGCCACATCGCCGTCTGTCAGAGATGGTGTTAATCTAGATCATAACTAATATAATAACTATTTCAGATGACTATTTTGCATCCCCAAAACCCTGATGAAAAATTGTTGATATTTACCTTTTATCTGATTGCACATCATTAATTGAAAAACACAATACTGTACTTATTCTTTTTTAGCTAGTTTAAATAGAAGAGATTTAATCTATTGTTTGTATTGCAGTAGATTTATTGTTTAATCAGCATCAGGTATGTTGTTATTTGATTTCTTTTTATTTTTGAAAATTCATATTTAAATAAAAAGTATAAGCAGATATCTGCAGCAATTTATTAAACTACATCTTTTTTAAAATTTTGATTTATAGAGGAAGATTGCCTTTTATTTTTGGGATATCTAAGGTGTTTGATAAATATGAGTATTTAGTGGAAGGCCAATGACCATGTGAGCTGGTAAAAAACAGCTTCTAATTAAACTGTAGGTACACAGATAAAGTTGTTAGGCCAAATGGCATGCCGACAGTATATGAACATTCATTCCAAGGAGATTTCTCAGTACTCTCAATTTTGGCCAAAAAGGTCTGTGAATTGTGTGCTGAGTAGAAGTATAAATCCTGAGAAAACCACAACACCAAGCAATTGCCATATCTCTTCAATAAACAACTATAAATTAATTAAGTTTAAGTACTCGGTAATAATTTTAAGGTGAATCTAAGCCAGAATTCATGTATTCAAAAATTTGTTTAAAAGAACTTTTGTAGCTACAAGACGAGCACAGGGTAAAACAATAAAACTGGTTGTAAGATTTGTCGTTATATATGGCTCACTAGTATGAACTAAAAACTAAGTTTGATCTATCCAAATTCTACAGACTCGTCTGGCTATATATTACAGGTACAATGAAAAACGCTAACTTCAGTTAAGGGAAAGTAACACTAAATTTTCACCATTATTCACGAAGATGGGTGATAAAGTTTGGATAGTGTTTTTTTTATGTGGCTTTTACCGTGCCATAAGGTTAGAGTTGACTAAGAATCTCTATCAATAAGTTCTTTCGAAAATTTTGCGGGTGTACAGGACGGCCACGTGTAGTCTAGTCGGTT
This sequence comes from Sinelater perroti, assembly GCA_036346155.1. NCBI lineage: Eukaryota > Metazoa > Arthropoda > Insecta > Coleoptera > Elateridae > Sinelater > Sinelater perroti. The sequence goes on from JARFIY010000276.1 coordinate 6,783,915, forward strand.
AATGACACCTAAATGTTCAAGAAAATAAAGTGGAATCTCATGGTTTAACATGCAACTGTAGAACAAATTAAGTGACTATTTATCTCTGTATCTGTGTACAATGTGGGGAGGATTTTGGGAACGCATAACAGGAGTGGTAAAAGGGGTCTTAACGTGACTTTTGGGAAAGGTAACCTTAATGTTGAGACTACATGTCATTCAAATTTAAATCGTTCAAAGCATGCACCAGCTTCATTACAAAAAAATTACTGGCCAGTTATTTCTCCAGTCCACCAAACAGTGCATTTTTGTGGATGCATTGGTTTTTCGTGAACGGTACGTGGATTTTCATTACGCCAGGTGCGACAATTTCGACGATTCACAAAGCCATTCAAAGAGAAATCGGCCTCATCGCTCAATACAGTTTTTTTTCTGCAAAATTTAGCATTAAGTGCTATGTTTTAGAAAACCAAATTCAAAAAATTTTGGCCGTCTGTGGTGAAATTGTGGCACGAGTTTAAATACCAATTGTACAAATGCAAACTTCCAACATTTACAGAACGTAAACGGCGCACAATTCAAATCCTAAAGTTCAATTTAAATTAATATGTATATACAATAGCGTTTTTCCTCTTTTTTTGTATTTCTGCTCTTTTTTATTTATATCTTTCTTCGTATATATCGACCTTTTGTGTTGTTTCTAGTAGTTTCCATTACTCTTTCGACAAACCCTACTTTCCTTCATTTTCATTACCTATCCTTGACATTTTAATTAATTACTTTTAATTCTCTCTATTATTAATCTTCTTCTACTCTATTTCTACTTTCCTCGTTTGTTATGTACTCTTATTTTTTCACACATTTTCTTAAGTAAGTATTTTGTTTTTATAGCATTTATTTTACTTTTATTTGTTTTTAAAATATCTAAGATTCATTTCTATATAAAAGAATAGGGAGAGCTATATTGTTGTATACCTTTTCTTTAGATTTTTTAAGACCAATGAGCATAAGCCTTTATAATTTCTTTCTATCTATTTCTATTTTGCGCTATTTTAAACAACTGTAGACCAGTGATTCTCCTGATGTCATCAATCTATCTTGCCATTGGCCTTCTTTTGTTCTTCCCTCCCCTTCCCCTTTCAAGCACGGTCTTCATTATATTATCGTGGCATTCCATCTATTGTCTTTTTGTTTCTTATTGTACTCTCTAACATCAATCTTTTATATCTCATTATGTAACTTACAATTAATTTGTTACTTGTTTTGTGATAGTTTATATTTGGGTGCCACAGGTCATCACAGGGAGAACACATATACCCTTGTTCAAAGATGCTGGGGGATCTTCTTGTTTTTTAATATTTACAGCCCCATCTTCTTCTTCTTCTCTCTATTTCTATTTATTTGTTTTTTCCCAATTATATAATTTATCTTAAGTATATGTATGTTGCAATATTCTATATATGAGATCATTTTTTTTTATTTATGATTTTTCGGAACACATATTCGTTTTTTCAGGTTAATTTTCAGTTCTACCGTTCTCGATATTAATTCTAGTGTGTAAAGTACGTGTAACTTCTTCTGTTGTTTTTGGTATTTTCTCTAACCCAACATTAATTAATTTTGGATTTTGGTTTTTTGCTTGCCGGTTTTGAATATTGCTAATACTATTTTTTTTCTAACTCTAACTTACCTTCCATTTTTAATTGGCATAATTTCTCGTTTTCCATCTTTCTCCTTTGGGCATTCATGTTTTTAATATCTTCAATAGTTTTATTTCAATATACTATTTTTATGTCTTTTCTTGCCATTCTACGTGCGTTTCTTCTAGCTGCTCTATATTCTTCACTTCCATATTTATCTTGTTTATATAGCGTTTGCCTTTTTTTAGTTTCTGCTGGGTTTCGTAGGTGTTTTATTTGCGAGATTATCTACCGTTTTTACTATTGAGGTAGTCAAATGCTGAGATAATTTATTTAGATATTTCTTTATGTGTTCTATATTTCTTATTGCTTTTTCTAGGTTTTCCTTCTTATCTATTAGTATATGTATCATTTATCTTGTTGAAACTTTGGTTTTTACTAAGCGATGGTTGTTTTTGAAATTAAATGTGTTCAGGGTTGTTACGTCTCGTATTATTTATATCTCATCAACATATTTCCTCTTGGGTTTCTCTTACCTAATCCGTATTTTTCTGCGTATACTTCGTCCTCTTCTTTCGGTTTTCCTAAGATGGCATTAAAATCACTGACTATCGAATCATGGTCAATGTAGGGGTATACATCTGAATCATATTTATTTTGTAATTATTGCTTATTCGTATGCAACTTTATCTGATATTCCTTTGAAATTAATTATGTTTTCAACAGGTGTTTTGGAGAGTAGAAATCCAACATTTTGTTGACTCATATAACAGCACATTTCCTGATCGTTGTGTAATATAGAAAAAAACAGCGTATTAGGAGGTGGGATGGAAATCAGGACTTGTGTGGGCAGGGCCGCGTCTCTAAAGGTCTGTCTTCAGTTGGGGTCATGTAGGAAGGTCTATCAGCTACCCAGTTGTATACATGCTTTTTAATATCCAAATCAATTTTCTTTCTTTGCATTATTGTTTTATTTATCCTAAAATACAGTTTCTAACCTTCCTTGTTCGATTTACAATTTCACTATGTATTTTCCATCACTTCTTAGTATACTTCATATCTTGATCTTTGGAGGTTATTTTTATATTTCTTGAATTATGTTTTTTCTCTATTTTTACTATTATTAGTTTGGTTTCTTTATATTTCTTTTTATTTTTAGTATTTCAATTTCGTTATTTTATATATCAAATAATTTTTGTAATTTTTTTAATGAATCTGCTATCAACATAATATCATCTATATACAATATGCCCTTTTTTCTTTGTACTTTTAGCCTATTCGTTATTATAAATAACAAAGGACTTAAGCTGTCGCCTTGTATAATCCCATTCTTTATTTCCAATTTTTTAGATTTTTTTCTGTTTATTTATATTTTGTCTATCAAATTTTTGTATATATGTTCTACTATATGTGTTAGTAGACTGTATTTCCGGGGTTCCATTCTCGGAGCTCTCTGATGCCTGACGGATGGCCTACTCAGCCACTAAAAATAATTGAGTACCTGCGTTCATTCGAACAAAGAATAATAATTCGGTTATCAAGGGCGGCGGTATCTCCCACATTATTCTGTATCAGAAATGTTGCGCGACGACCGGGCGAAGAGGGCTAACACGAGAGGCTTCTCAACCACAATTCACAGACCGAGCATTCACGCGGGGCGGCTAAACTTCCTCGTCATTTTATTATTCCTAATTTTTCGAAATTGTATTTGTGTTCGAAACTTTATTACATATCTTCCAAAGCCATGTTTCCCCTCTTTTTCCATACAATTTTTTAGGTCCTAATTTTTTCTTAACTTGCTTTAATTTTTACAATTTCTTCTTTTACTTTCTATTTTTTTTAGTTTTGGATTGTTGGTATCTTCACTTTTATTATCTGTCTTTGTATTTAGTTGTTGATGACGTATGTATTTTTATATCAAATTTATTTTTAAAATAATCCCTATGTGTCTTTAACATTTTATGTAATTTTGCTTTCATTTAATTCTTTTTACACCCTATTTATCGAAGTATGTTATTTTTTCCGTATTTTCATTTTTGCTTTGCTTTCTGGCTATTGTTTTTTTTATGTTGTTCTTTTAAATTTCTCAATCTATTAGATAATATTTTATCTTTTTCTACCGAATTGATCTTTTAATATATTTATATATTCTTCGATGGCCATAAATTTTTTTTCGTTTATTCTATATGTTTTTAAACTTATTCTATCTTTCTTCTAATAACCAATCCTGTTTTTGTTATTCTATATTTGTTAAATGTTTCTTATATTCTTGTTTCGTTTGTGTATTTTTAGATTCATATATTGTTATATTCTTATTTTCTCCTTTTTCTACAATAATTTTGATGCCTGTGTGATTGCTACAACCAATCTGTGCTGGGTACTCAGTTCTACTACCTGTTTTATTAATTATTGTAATTATTGTGAATAAATTATGAAATCTATTATGCTTTTTGCATTTTGTTTTTTATACATGTGCATCATATTTGTTCCATTTGTTGTCTCTGGTAGGTATTTTTAATAAACAAGTTATTTTCTTGACAAAAATTTATTATTTTTCAACTACTTCTGTTTTTATTTTTCTTCTCAGATCCTTCTCTACATTATTGCCTAATATTTTTATTATCCTCTATTCTTTCATTATTACTTTTACTAATACAATTTCCTTTTTTTTTTGATATTACAATCCGCGTTTTTATTATTAAATTATTTTATTTCTGGCAAGATTTTATTCTCCGTATATATTTTTAATGTATTCCATGTCGTATTATTATCTATTTGTAGTACTAATGCTGTGTATTTATTATTATTAGTGCTCTTTATTTCTTTTTATTACTGTCGTTTATTATTGTTTTTAGCTTATTTTTATCTATTTTTTGTTTATCGTCCTCTTTTAATTTGTATTTGTTTTCATGATTTCTCTACTCTGCACCAATGGGTGGTTTATCATTCGAAATTCTCGTTTTAAAGCTTTTTCTCGTGTTTCATTATATTTACTTTTAATTGCATTTTTTGTTTCTCCTTTCTTCTTTATGTGTATAATTTCTTTATTTTTTTTAACTGATGCACTGTAAAACTTTCTCCGTTTATGATAAGTTTATTACATATTTTCTTACCGTGTAACCCTTGTCTTTACTATTTTTGATATGCTGAATTCAAATATCTCTTTACTCTAGTATTTGTTTTGGGTAGCCCTTATTTACCTATATTTCTAGTCCTTCGCAATTTTTGTCACGTTAATTGTATTAATATTTGTCTCCTTTTATTCTCATTTGGTGTTTTGTTCATCCCCATAAAATAACGGTTCCTTTCTTATTCACGTTTCCAGAATCTGAATTGGTTTATCTTGTTCCTTATAGTTGAATTTTAAGTTCAATGTTTCAGTTTAATGACATCGTTGTCTTTTTATGTTATGTAATTTATTATTCATGTATTTTGTTTCTTTATCCATCTGTTAGTGTTTTTAATTTTGCATTTATTTTTGTCAATAATTCTTCTATTTTAGCTTTTTTTAAATTTTTTACGTACTTTTTAGAGTACATATTATTTTTTATAGTTTTTACTGCAACTTTCTCTAATTTATATAAATATATTTTGTGATCTTTTCATATGCGTTTTAATTATTTTTATTTTTTAAATTTTCAAGAACCAAATTAACAATGAAAATGATTTTTAATCCTATTAAATAAATAAAATAGTAGTTTTGTAAATACTGTCAATTAATTTGAGCAGTAAAGCTACACTACCAACTCTACATTTGCGCGGTCGAACTATTTTCTAGCTAAATCTGATAGTTTACTTTAACACTAAAATATTTATATCGAAACATATTACTATTTTATTTTATTATATTGCAGCGGTTGCGCCCTTCTGTATATAGCATGGTGTTTAATACTAACCACAACCCATAACATTATCACTTCCAAGTAATAACTAGGTATTACATAATTACGGACAATTACATTTCTTACTGAATTGAAATGGTTAATAGCCTAATCCAAATACCGCTTAACTTTTAAAAATATTAACAGAACATTATGATTGTTTTTAAATAAGTTATGTTACTATTTAGTTGTAAAGGCCTATTTTATTTTTAATTTTTTAAAAAACACTTTTTTATTAACAATGTGCAAAACAAGTTTTAAAATCCCATAGACAACACAACATACTACAAGAACTACGCATACAAAAAACGCGACGACATCCACTAAAAAGTATTGGTACCAACGCAACTTAAGCGATAAAGGCTTCAACAGCGGTGCCCCCCGATTCCTCAAAACATGTTCGGTCCAGAATACTGCGGCGTCTATCGGTTTTATTGGTTGATCCCTTAGTGCTCTAGATCGCATCCTTGCATTTTTTCTGTACCTGACAAAGAAATGTTATTATGGCAACTACTAGATTCTATATGTTTAATACCTCGGATTGTTTAGAATCTCATATACAGCCGTCGTCAGCGATTTTTCAGATAAATCTCTGAAGTTGATTTTTATAGCGTAGCCGTTGGAAACGCCGTTTTCAATGTTAAACTGCTGGTCTCCAAAAAAAGGGACTCCTATTATGGGCATACCATAGTACATAGCCTCTGTTGTACTTAGTAGTCCCCCGTGTGTCACAAAGATTTTTACATTTGGATGGGCTGGAAGATTGTTAAGTGAATTTACGCATTTAATTTTCAAATGCATACGAAAGAAATTATATAATCAGATACTGTTATTTTATTTGGGATTAGATGAGTTTTCGCATAATATTTAAACTTTTAGGAAAGAATATTGCAATTACCTACTTTCCTCAAAAATTATAGGGTAATCCAAAATGGACTTTAGGAAGTGTTTCTTGAATAAAATACAAAATATCGGAACAATTTTATAGCTATCAATGTAAAGTACAGACTGGGGAGTTACGTATGAAATACGATGTCGGCCAAATGTTCAATGTGATAATTTCTCATGTTAGAATCAGTTGATAATAATATTTTTAGTTTTTTTAAATTTATAATTATTTTTTTACAAATTTATATGATATAAAAATATATTAGTTTATGGGATATAAGGAATATTGACTGCATCTATTACATATATTTGCAAACATCCACTTTTTTTAAATAAAGATAATTATTTTAAAATATTAAATACACCATGATATATTAATATAAAAAATTCTTACTCACATAATATATTCTGTTGTGGAAACCATTCGGAAACATTTACATTGTTCGGTAAAGCTCCAACGGATCCGTTAAACTTCCATAACACCTTAGAGGGATTTTACTAAAACTTTTTACAATGCTTTCCACTTTAGCTACAGGGAAATTAGTGGGAATGATGTTGGTTCCAAAACTAAGGTATAAAACCCCTTCTGTGGCTTCATCCAAATATTTTCTAAGATCAGGGCTAAAACCTCGGCTACTATTTTCTTCAATGTGAAGTCCACCTACGGGTATCATACCAGGAAGGTACGGCTTTGAGCCTTCAATGCTAAAATGCGAATTTATCAAAATTAACGAAACGTTTTCCAGAAGCTGCTGCAATGGCGGAGCACTCGGAAAATACTGTTTTAAATGCTCTTCGTGCATTTTTAAGTCGAGGTACTCGTAGTATTCAGATATTAATGAGCCTACTGTATTTGCAACTCTCTGCAGAAAATTCATTTGGTTTGGGAGCGACAGAAGTATATTTGGTACGTAAGAATACGGATTGGTGTTGCCCGTAATTTTGTTTAAAAATAGCGACGAACCCAATGTACTCAAGGCTATGACGGGGGCTTTTAAGTGGTGCGCTATGGCCAGAGTAGCGTCGTTGAAAAACCAATTCTGTATAACTAGGTCGAACGTTCGATGAGAGTTCAACAATTCAGCTAGTAGTGGGTGATCGAGAAATAGCTTGTTTAGTACATGTATATGGTTACGCATAAACGATAGCCTTTTGACTATGGACATGTGGTGTACATTCATAAACGCCTGGGAAGTGTTTTCTACAAATTTTTATCGTTGAAAGCAATATTTAAAAAATTTTATCACTTCCCTATCCTGTAGTTTGCAACACCTTTTAGTACAATATTTTCATAATTTCTCCCTGCTGCTTTTGATTCGTAGCAGCCTATCATTGTGACGTTGTTCCCTCTTACCGCTAATGCTTTTAATAACGCTTCTCCAATTATTTGATGACTTTTGCTAGGGTAGTTGAAAATTCCCAATATTTTAGCTGTATCGACGCACAAACTGTAACATGTGAATACGAGAAATATTATCTTTAGGATCATTTTGTCTCATCAAAGACTCTTTAAGTAATATAAAATCAATTTATACTGCCATAACACATAAGCACTTTTGCATTTATTTGTTGTAATAAAATAATACAGCAAACATTATTTTATAAGGTATTTGGAAATACTTATATACATCGCAAACTAATCAACGAGAATTTTGTTTTCAAGACAGCGAAAATTAATTTTAAATACAGCTTAAGACAAGTGACAAAAATATCTGTGCTATGCAAATGGCATTTTGTAGTGCAAAAATAAAATCATAAAGTAATAAAAATTATAGTTTTATAGCTGCTATTATGGCACGCAAGAAAGTAAATACTAGCAAGAGCCGACTGCTTTCTTAGGAAGCATCCATTGCTTCCACTGAAAATATCGAATCATATAATACAAAAACTATTTTAATATATTATAGGTTAGATATTTTTGAGATAGAACTCATTAAATTAACAAATGAAGAAAATTCACAAAAACTTAAAATTAGCACTACTTAAAACTGCTCTGTAATATATTTTATGTGGAATTCTAATTTGGCGATTATAAGACAGTGAGTAGTAACGGTATATTGGTATTTATTATATATTATAACTCGGTGGTGCGATGTTACCGCCGACCCCCTCATCAGTATCGATACCAAGACTACCTTCGGCTTTGAGGGAGTCTTTATTTGATTTTGGCTTTGTCAGTCTTAATACATTCCAGGTTCGTTCATCCAAAAGTTTATAGGTGTCATTTTTTATGTTCCGTGAACTTCGAGTCACCTTTTGCTACATGTGACGGGATCCTTACTCGTACTCAATCTCCTATTTTTATATCTGGCGCTCTCACGTCCCTCTTCTCATCGAAGTGAACTTTCTTTTGCATTTCTTCCTTTTCTTTGGAGAACTTTTCCGTTTTGAATATGTTGAGTTTCGTTCTAAAATTTTTGTGATTGAATGTTTTATTACTCTAAAGTTTATCAAGAATTCTTGGCAATAAACCTCTATTTAGAAAATTTGCACCATGCTTTTGAACGTCCTGTTGAAGCGTTCAATTTCACTATTTGCTTTCGGGTGATTTAATTGTGTGTTTAATATCTCGAGCTCTTAGAAAGCTTTCAAATTATCGCCAGATGAACTGTCGGCCGTTCTTCTTTAGTATTGTCTTCTCGGCTGAACACCATCTTTAAGAAACCAATAAGTGTTTCTGTTGATACGAACATCACCTCCGGAACTTGCTATAAAAATCAGTTAGTGTGACTGCATATTTAAATATCGAACGTTCCAATAATATCAATGCCAAGTTTTTCCGAAGCAGCGTTTGGAAATGTGATTCTGAATAAAATTTTCAACTATTTTATCCATACCAGGCCACCAATACAACTCGTGTACCCTCGCTTTTGTTCTAACTATACTTTTTCTGGTACAGCGATTCGAAATTCTTTACGTATAGGGATACCATCTGACACTTAACTCGGCTTTTACTTGAAAATACACCTTGTAATTAATTGCCCTCCAATTTTTTATCTCGCCGCCATTCAATTTGTAATACTTAGCATTGATATGTTTCTTTAATTATATCTCTAATCGCAATCGCTACGCTCTCACCAATGAGCCTGATTGTTTCAATCCCTTAATTGAGGGCTTTCTCTGAATTTTTCTTAATTGCACTTATTGAAAGTGCTTCGGCGGTGACGTTTTCAGATTCTTTCTTGTAATCACCATCGTATATATATATATATATATATATATATATATATATATATATATATATATATATATATATATTTTATTGGATTAATGCAAATTTACAATCTACTTAATAAAGTATTAAGTAAATGGGTTGAAAGAAGTTCACTTGAGTCAGGGGCCATCCATTGACGGCTCCTGGATTCACCTAGCTAGGTCTTCTGGCCATCTTCTGTTAAGTCTTCTATTTTCCATTGGTTATCTGAACAGTTCACTGATTAGCTCGTTGCTGTAGGTTATGCTTCGATTTTTGTGTTTAACAGAGTAAGCACTGATGACGTCGTGATAAACGGTATTTTGAGGTCGTCGTGTATGGTGTTGTTGGAGACATACCAAGGTGCATTTAGTAACATTCTGAGGGTTTTAGATTGAAAGGTTTGTAAAATTTTTGTATTAGACGGATTGCTGCAGCCCCATAATTCGACACCATATGTCCAAATAGGCCTAAGAATGGTTTTGTATATGAGGAGTTTGTTCTGTAGTGAGAGCTGAGATCTACGATTTAGTAACCAAGACATGTTCTTCACTTTTAAATCTAATTGACGTCTTTTTGCCTTAATGTGTGTTCTCCAAGTTAGTTTTGCGTCAAGATGAAGGCCGAGGTATTTAACTTCTCCTTTGACAGGAATGGGAGTATTATTGAAGGTAAGAGGAGGACATTCGGCTCTTCGAGTTGTGAACGTGACTTGACACGACTTATCAACGTTTGATTAATTTTCCAGTGCTTAAGCCAAGTTTGGAGTTGATCAAGATAAGCTTGCAATTTTGCAGAAGCTCGTATAGGATCGACATCTGTAGAAATGATGGCTGTATCATCAGCGAACGTTACTAGTAGTGTATCCTCGCTGGCTGGTATATCAGCGGTAAACAGTAAGTACAAGAAAGGTCCCAGAACACTTCCTTGGGGTACACCAGAGTTGATAGTCTGGTAGTCACATAATGAGTCTTCGAATTTAACTTGGAAGTAACGGTTGGACATGTATGACTTAAGGATGAGGAACAATTGATTTGGTAAGTGTTGTTTAAGTTTGAAAAGTTTAAGTTTGCATGCCACACCCTGTCAAATGCTTGTTTTACGTCTAAAAATGCTGATGTACACATTTGTTTTGCTTCTAAGCTTTCTTTGATTTTATTAACGATTCTATGGCCCTGTTGGATAGTGGAGTGATTGGGTCTGAAGCCGAATTGGTGGTTAGGTATTAAGGCATCTATATGTGTTACGTTTGCAATTCTGGTGAGGAAAAATTTTTCGAAAATTTTAGACATTACAGGAAGGAGGCTTATTGGCCTATAGGAAGTGGCATCAGTTGAAGGTTTTCCTGGCTTCAGTATCACGATTATTATTGCATACTTCCATAGTATCGGATAGTAGCACAGGCGTAGTATGCTGTTATAAATAGTTGTGAGTAATACAATAGCTTTTCTAGGGCAGTTTTTCAGTACTTCACCTGTGATGAGATCATATCCAGGAGCTTTATGAGGATTTAAGAGACTTATTTCTTTTTTGACTTCTGCAGGTGAAATAGGCTTGGGTGGAAGAGACATCTGACAAGGGGCGTTTAAGGATGTTTGTATTTCGACATCATCTTCATCATCGTTGAGGATATCAGGAGCGGAAAATACACTAGCAAGGTGTTCTGCGAATCTGTTGGATTTTTCAATATTCGTCCGCGCCCAGCTCCCGTCAGCTTTTCGTAGAGGTGGAATAGATACTATGGGTCTTTTGAATTTCTTTGTCGCGTTCCACAGGGAGTGATCATCAGTAGATAGATTGACGATGTAGTGTTCGAAGGATTCGTTTTTTGCTTCTTGGATAGCATTGTGGAGATTTGCGTTATTCGATTTAAATAAGTTTTGTCAAGTGGATTCCTGGTAGTCTGCCACCTGCGCCGAGCTCTGCGCTTTGCGATGACCAATTCTCTAATATGAAGCGGAATGTTCTGATTGTTACAGGTGAGACTACGGGATTCTGGAGTAGAGGTCCAGGAAACGCTTTGTATTAATGTAGTTAGGTACTGCACAGCTTCATCTATGTCCTCCTTATCTTTTAAGCGGATATTTAGTGATATATTATCGTTGATATGTTGACGGAATAGGTTCCAATCAGTCTTTTTGGAAGACAGTCTCTGTTGTGGCTTTTTCCATATAATACTGGTGCTTAGAGTAATTATTACAGGACTGTGGTCAGAGTGCAGATCTAAATTTGATTCAATATCACTATGTAGGTCTGAGATTCCCTTAGTTATGGCAAAGTCTAACAGGTCGGGGATTTTATTTCAATCGGTCGGCCAATAAGTTGGCTCTCCAGTCGACAAATAGTTGAAATTATTTAGTTCTAAACCTCTCAATAATGTTCTGCCTTTAGGAGTAATCAGCCTAGATCCCCAGGCTGTATTTTTAGCATTCCAGTCTCTAGCAACTAAAGTGTGAGCCGAGTCGTTGGCAGAACTCGAGGTATACATCGCATGTTGTAGAATAAAGTGGTGGACAATACATTGAAGCAATTGTAATAGGTCGGGAGAAAGTATCTACTTTTATGATGGCACTTTGAATTTTGTGTGTTATGTATGGTTGGAGTACGTGATGTTTTATTGAAGATCTGATTATGATTGCAGACCCTGCGTGAGCCGCATCATCAGGATGGTTAGCACAGTAAATGGAATAGTATGGTATTTTAAGAGTTGTCCTTTGTGTTTAATGACTTTCAGCGATTAGGAGGATATCAATTTTATTTATGTTAAGAAATAGCGTAAGTTCCTGAATATGGTTTGATAAGCCATTTGCGTTCCATTCTGCAGTTCTAAGTGCAGGGGCCATTATTGAGTTAATTTATTGATAACTGTTGTCAGCATGGTTAGAATCATACTGTTCTGGTTGAGTAATTGATTGAACATATTCTTAAAATCATTAAGGAATATAGTAAATTTGCTAGTTAGATCTGTTGCGGTGTTGTTAGATGGGATGTTAGGTTGTACTGCGGTCATTTGGGCATAATAGGGGTTGGGGTTGTTGGATGTAGTGGAGTATTAGTTGTAATATTTTGTGACAAAGGGCCTGGTTGGTCTTAGGTAATGGTTTCTGTTTATTAATTCTTGATAAACTTTACAGCCTTTGTAGTTCGCTGGATGATTTTTCTGACATAGAGCACATGTTGCTGGTGTATTTTTAGATTTGCTGCAACTAGAGGTGTTATGTGGTCCTCCGCATTTAACACACTTAAACGGTTTCCTACAATAGGTTTTCGTGTGTCCATAGTCTTGGCATCTTGTGCATTGTACGATCCCACCTTTATTTCTTGGCGCTTCTACTCGAATTTTAGAATGATACAGAAATTCTAATTTAAAGATGTCTTCGTTATTGTTTTGTGGCTCGAGATCTACAAAGAATAGAGGTAGGTGCTCTTTAGTAACCCGATGCCTGACATTTGTAATATTACGAACTTCTTTCTCGAGTTCTTGTGTAATTTCTGGTAGGGGAATAGAAGGGTGGATGCCTCTTATGTCTACACGATATGCTCTATCTTGTTTTAACTGATATGAATGGTGCACAATTTCTTCTTAACAGTATTGTTTGCTAACGTTTTGATAGTGTAAGTTTCTTCTTCAACTACTTGTACTAAGTTATCGATCATGTCTTTGTAATTTGAGACCCCGTATATAAAGATTGGTGGAGGTTTCGGTTCTCTTTTTGGAGGAATTGAAGTATTAGACGTGTTGTTATTGCTTTCAGAGAGAAGTGAGAACTGATCAGCAGTTTCTATTTGGGCATCAATTTCAGAAGAATTTTGTCGTTTTGCTCTTTTTCTTTTGGTTACTATTTGACAGGCGTGTTTGTTTGATTTTGTGTTTCATTGTAGTTCATTGTTTCATCATCACATGCTAAGTTATCTTCTGTGGTTTTATAGTTTATATTGCTGCTAACAGAATTATCATAATTTGCACTAACCTGCTGTGCTGATAGTACAGGTGAAAATTGATTATATGTTGGTGTGAATGAAGGTGCTATTTGACTTGGCTGTTGATTGAATCCTAGTAAAGGTGCTTGATTCGCTGGGGATCGGTTGGGGTACATTAGTGGCATTTGTGCATTTACAAACGATTGTCCTAGTATGTTTGATGACTGCACAATAGGCTGATTATAGTAATTACCATTTTGTCCGAATCCATTATTGGCTTGAGTGTTACATTGTGGGGTCCCAGGTCCTGCGTTACTCGTGGAAGGGAACATGTTCCCGATTCCGAGTGTTTATCGTTCGCTTGCAGTGTAATAGGATTCTTAATAATGCGTACTTTTAAATATTATTAAAACGTTTAAAAATGTACACGAGTTTTCGAAATTAAATTAATAAATATATAAATTTGCCTGACCTTACGCACGGCTACGGCTGCGGCTCCGCCGTTGTGATAACTCAGGTATAGTTCGGCACGCACGTTCGGTCTGCTTGAAGGCACTAGCAATAATCACCATCATATATGCAATTCAACAACTCGCCAGAGCAATTTTAATTCATACTCCTTTCGTTGTGAGAAGCGTTGTTGACGATCGTTGATCCGTTAAGAATGTGAATTTTCCATCCCATAACCAGCTTCGTCATGTTCTACCGTTGACCATTTTCTTTTGTCAGCTGTTAGAGTTTTCGAAGAAAACATGACAGTTTTCCAGACATCACCGTGTTTTTGTATCATAACTCCGATGCAAACTCCTGAAGCGTCTGTCGTAACTGTTGTCTCTAAAGTTGGATTTCACGTTGCTAATTTACTAATTTTTAACGTTTTACCCCAACTGAACTTTCCACTTCTAATTATCTCACGTAAAGGTTCTGTAACTGTTGCAAAATTCGGTATATACTTTATGTTCAAATCCATCAATCCGAGAAATGTAAAGAGTGACTAAATCATTCGGATAAGGCACCCTCAACCTTGTTGTCGTCAGGTATGATCCCATTCGTTTTGATGTGGTGTCCGAGAAATACCAGTTCAAATTTCCCAAACGAACGTCTTCCTTCATTCAGTGTAATACCAGCTTTCCTTAGCTTTGATAACACAGTATTGAGATTCATCGTGTGTTCCTCAGTGCTTTTTCTGTATACCACTATATTGTGTAAATAGAATATATATCCCTTGAAATCCTTGATTACTATAGACATAATAATAATAATAGTTCTCCGTAATAGGCCGCGAATGCCCTTTGGGGTCGTAACAGGATAGGCCTGCTACAATCTAGAGCCTATGGTACACAAGATAGTAACGTGGGCAGTGCTACGTACCGACCGCCTATTGTTACCCCGGAGTTTGATTTCCAGGTACTCATTTATCGCAGCCTGAGTCGAGCTGTGACGTAAAAATGCCAGCGATTGAATTGGCGAGAGCGGGATTCGAATCCGCATATCTAGGTTTCGTAGTCTAACGACTTATCCACTAGACCACTACGGGTCTTTACTATTAGTACTATGGACATCATTTGTTGAAATGCCGATATCCTTGATCCCAGTCTAAACGGTACTCGTTTATAACTAAACAAGCCGTTATCCGTAATGAATGCCATGAGACCTCGGTTTTCCTCAAAATTAATTGATTATACGCTTTTCAAGTCAAGAAAAAGAATTTCTCGCCCTTTAGTTTCGTGAGTAATTTATCAATAATTGGGATCGGATATTGATCTGCAGTAACCACCTTTTTCGGCTCTCGCAACTCAACACAAACATAAATTTTGTTATTTTTCTTCACAAGAACCTTGATCGATGAGACTCGTCTTACGGTAATATCCTACTTTCTTGCATTAATGATATTTTGCATTTTTTGCTGTATGTTTTTAGTTGAATGAGTCGCAAAACCACATGTAGTACACGAGTTTTGCTTATCTTTTCCAGTAGCAATACTGCCTTTTTTTCGAAAACCGAAGGAGCCATTGATTCTTTCAGCGAAGATTCAATCTATTTTGCTATCTCCAATGCCTTTGTAAGAGTTAGTGTTTTCATCATCAAACACTCACGAATCTCTTTCACTGTTGTGCCGCAAACTAGTTGTTCCAAGATCATCTCATTTTCGAGTATTCCATACTCGCATTTTGAAAACATATCCCTCGACGCTCCAATATACTGCGTTATTATTTCTTCTCGATCGGAATCTGTAACGCTCCGCAACCACGTTGACTTTCGGTGTGAAGTATTCTTCTAGAATTTTAATCTCTGCGTCGAACGTTGCATCGGTGTTAGGTAACGCATAGAAAACCCGTTGAGCTTCGGCGCCCAAACAGTTGACAAAAATCGTGCGCTTACATCTCTCTTTGATTTCTTTATCTCCGAACTGTGCGAGGACGTAAGATTCAAACATCTTTTTCCGAAACGGAATCGTCGGTTCACCGGGAGTTTTGAAAAATCGGGATGGCCCTTGAATTACCTTAGTGTTGTCCATGTTTAGGTTGCAATCCTCCAAATGTTATGTCGTGTGTTGAATAGATTTTATTAGAACCAGCAATAAAATTTGACAGCTTACACGTCATTTCGAGTACGCTACCTTAACCAAGTTTATAGCGCAATCATTTATTGCAAGGGGATGTTTCCATACATTTGAACAGAAAGTAAAAAAAGACAGTTAATATGAAATGTGACGTGGCTGACCTCTAAGCGTACGTTTGCTTGCCTATTTTTAGGATCGTTTTGTATATCGTATGGTACTTTCGTAAGGTCATCACTGTTATCATTTGTAAATAAATTGTTCCACATTCCCACCTTACAAAAATTATGAGAGAAAGGGGGTGAAAAATTGTCGGCTTAGGACGTCAAAAATATCTTTTTTCGGGAAACTCTTCGTTACAATAACATCACTACAAATCTAAAACAAAATGATTGCTTTCATAAATAAATTAATATTTTGGTACTAAAAAAATGTTATCACAAATAAAACATATTCTCACCAAATACACGTAGTGAATTTGGATGCTTCAGCTACCCTGAATTCGTTGCTTAAATCAATTGTTTCTTGAATATTACTTTTGGTCACATGATAGTTGTTTTATTTCGTTACTTAATTTTATTAAGTGCAGAGTATTTTCTCTAGCAAAAGCCCCCTATTGTCACTTTCAAACACTAAAATTGTTATTTGGAATTTTGTTTAGGAAAAGTTAATGGCATTTAGGCTCTTCCATTCAAATAGGACAATCAGGATTATAGAGATGCATAGGTAGAACATGACCATTAAAAGGATCAGAATCACTATGAACTATAGGGTGCAGATACTTGATCATCTGTTATATATTGCAGTTGTAAACCTCCTGAAACATCCATTAGACAATTTTCCAATTTGTCATCGCTTATGTCTTCTAGATTGGATAGTGCATCCACATTTTTAGGCGTAACGTTACTATCCCCACCAATTATAAAATTATTTATTATATTTTGCAATACCGACAGCTTTAAAAATGTAAGTAAAACATAGAATATATGTGGTTACTTTTTATTAGCAGATTGCTATCAAGTGTTTACAAAATTAAGCTTTACTGAAATATTTCTTAAGCAAACATTAATTTATAGTATGCAACATGCAGCAGATGCGATAAATGTTTGAAACGGCTACAACTATTGTTAGATGCATGTGTGTGTGCAAATGTACATGCAAGCGACTGTGTGTTGCAAACGTGAATTGTGCTTCTCAGCAATGCAAATAAACTATATTTTAACCAAATTTTCGGAAATAGTTCTGTATGACAAGAGAAAATGTATCAGATATATTATTATTAATAAACTGGAACTATTACCATGAACCAATAAATTGATGGACTGGAATGTCTTTAGAACAAATTAAACTAAATATTATGCTATAAATAACTGAACCGCTTATAGGCAACTTGCTGCAGGCGACAATACCTCTCTATTAAAAAGGAAAATAACGTGTAAACAACCCAAGAAAAATTAACATTTCAAAAAAGTGAAATTGGCGAAAAAGATGGTAGCAAACCAGAGCACTTGCAGACAAGATATTCTTAAATCGGTTATATATCAATAACTCAAAGATGAAATTCAATTTAAAAAATGAAACATTTACTGAATTCCTAAATGAACTAATAGATAGTAAAGACATTGAGTACTTTGCAAAGTCATCGAGAGATTAAAACGGTCGCAAAGTCAAATCTCGCCTATCCGAAAAGAGAGCGAAAGATGGATAGATAATAAAAGATAATAAAAATCATAAGATTTACTGAGAACTTGGCAAATATTTTTAGTTAAATGCTCAATAAAATCGCACCGGAAATAAACAGTGTGGAAGAAAAAGTCACAAAAGAGAGATACAAAGAAATTTCACCTAACGAGTGAAAATCATAAGCAAATTGTGCTCTAGAATGTCTTAACCAAATTTTTAAAAAAAAGTAACTCATTTTAATTCAAGTGAAGTAAATGAAGGAATCTTAAGAAAAATGGAAATATGCAACAATATTTGTAGATGTGACTTAAACTTTCAAGTAATTTGATACCCAATCTCAAAATACAAGATATTTAAAAAATTTTCCTGCTAAACATTATCAAATCTTACATCTCTGATTCTTTTTAATTCAGAATGAAGTATGAGCAATCAATACTTAAGGAAGCGTTTTTGGAAGAACTTTGTACTTTATTTCTATTGGTGACATCCTTAAGTACGTTGGAGTGCGACAGCGATATTTTCTGACAACGCTATATTACTAGCCACAAGTAATAAATTTGAAGTAGCTACAAACTTTTAGTAGTTGTTAACAACGTACCAGTTGGACTAAAAAATTGGGAATTAAACTAAATGAGAGAAAGTCTACTTGCATAAATTATACTACTTACTTCCTCTTCTCCCATTGTACCTCACGGTGTCGGGGTTTTAAGCCATTGTTTAAATGAGTATCTATCCCTTGCAAATGTTCGGATTTGTGTTAGGGTCTGTCCTCATTCTCTTGCTGATTCGTCGATGTTGTCTTCCCACTTTCGCCTGGGTCTTCCTCTATCTCTCCTTCCATCACATCTCATTTCAAAAACGGTTTTTGGGTATCGTTCATTGCTCATTCTGACCAGGTGTCCATCCCATTGTAGCTGTTTGGTTTTTATTTCTTCTACCAACGGTATGATTTCTAGTTCATCTTGTATGGATCTGTTACGGACCCTATCTCTTCTTGTTTTGCCCACTATCCGCCTTAGATACCTCATCTCTGCGGTTGTTATTTTGGATTTATGTTTATCTATTATCGCCCATGTCTCGGAAGCGTATAGAAGTGTAGGGGTATATATTGTTTTATATAAGTGCATTTTTGCTTTTATACCTATTTTTTTCCCTATCGATGTGTTGTTTACTTGATAGTATATCCTGTTTCCTTTGTTTATTCTGTGTTTCATTTCTTGGTCTATTCTTCCATCCTTACTGATTAGTACTCCTAGGTATTCGTATGTTTGTATCTGTTTCCCGTCTATTTGTATATCTATTTCTTCTTTGTTTTCCTGTTTTGTGACATGCATTACTTTTGTTTTTTTTATATTAATGGTCATCCCACTTTCTTCTAGGTGTTTTTCCATATGTTTATGTTTTGTTATAGTTGATTTTTGTTCCTTGCCATGAGTAATATGTCGTCGGCATATATTAGGTCTTGTGTCTTTACTGGGTTTAGGTTATGGTATCCTATGTGGGTGTTTCTTGTTTCTAATTTGCATTTTTTGTTTATGTAGTCCATGTATATCACGAATAGGAGCGGGCTTAGGCTATCACCTAGTTTGATATCCCTTTCCATTTTAAATTCTTCCGATACTTGGTTATTTAATCTTGTTTTTCCATTTAATTTACTATTCACGTTCTTTATTATTCTCCGCAGTTTTGGGCTTACTTCTAGTTCTTCAAATGCTTTCCAGATGTATCTGTGTGGTACCTGGTCAAAGGCTCCTTTTAGGTCTAGGAAGAGTAGGTAAATGTCTTTTTTCTTCTCTAATAGCTTTTCAATTATGGTTCTTACTGTGTATATATAGTCTTGCGTTTGTCTTCCTGGTCTAAACGCAGTTTGTTCTTCTTCTAGTTTGTCTTCTGTTTCATTTCTTAGTCTCTTTTCAACTATTCTTGTGTATATTTTTAGCGCTACTGAGGATAAGCATATAGCCCTATAGTTGTCTGTATTTGTGGTGTCTTCCTTTTTATGAATGAGTATTATTATGTTATTTTCCCAGTCCTTCGGGATCTGTTCTGTGTTCCATGCTTGTTGTACTATCTTTTTCATTCATTTAATTACGATCGGGCCGCCTTTTTTCAGCATTTCTGGAGCTATGTTATCTTCTCCTGCTGCCTTACCATTTTTTGTTTTCTTCAGGGCTTCTATTATTTCTTCTTCTGCTACTTTTTCTTCGGTGTCTTGATTATCATTTCTTTCTTGAGGTTGTTCTTTTCTCTGTATTTCTGTTTCTTCTTCTTTAAATCTTTTTGTGTAGTGTTTTTTCCATGTTTTCAGTATTTCTTCCGTTCTTGTTTGTAGCATTCCTGTCTCATCCTTAATATTCCGCACTTTTGGTGCTCTGTTTCCCTTTAGGCGCTTAACTATATTCCAAAATTGTCTCTGGTTTTCTATATAGTTGTTTTCTATCTTTCTACTGAATTCCTCCCATGTGTCTTTCTTTGCTTGTTTTACCGCTTCCTTTGCTTCGTTTCGTTTTACTAGGTAGTATCTTCTATTTTTTTCAGTTTTATTTATTATATATTTCTTCTAGGCTTCTTTTTTGTTATTGATTTTGTTCTTGACTTCTTCGTTCCACCATTTTGTTCGTTTATGTGCTAGGTCATGTTTTATTTCTTTTTCTCCACAGACTTCCTTTGCTGTTTTTGTTAGTGTATCTTTAAAAGCCTTCCATCGTTTGTTTACAGTCCACTGAATTTCTTCTTCGGCTTCTTATATTTCCAAATTGTTTAGATTTCCAGTTAGTTTGTTTTCATATTCTTGTATTTTTTCTGGATGTTCTAGTGTTTCCATTTTGATCTTTGTATAGCTCTTCGTTCGTTCTTTAAGCGGTTTCCTAATATTTGTGTCGGCGATCACCAGTCTGTGTTTAGTATTTAGCTCCGCCCCTCTTATTACCTTTACATCATTCACTGCATATCTCATACTTCTCGTGTACGTGATGTAGTCTATCATACTTTTATGTCCTAGTTCTTCGGCTTCATATGTTACTTTGTGTATTATTTTGTGCTTAAACCATGTATTTCCTATTAGTAGTTAGTTAGTTATGCAGTAGTCTATCATTTTCTCGCCATTTTAATTTACTTCACCTTCTAGACCATGCCCTTCCATTGTTCCGTGTCTTTGTTCTATGTTATTTCCTATATGGGCATTCTAATCCCCTATAATAAGTACGTGTCTATTTTCGTTTTGTATTTTCTCTATGGATCTTTGCAGGTCTTCATAGAAGGATTCTTTATCTTGTACGGTGGCGTTTTGCGTGGGTGCGTATATTTGGATTATTCCGACCTTCTCTTGAAGTTGTAAGTTTATTGTTATAATTCTGGAATTTATGGCTTCCCATTTGGTTACTTTTGGCTCTATCTTTTTGCTGAGGAGTATTCCTACTCTCTCTGTTGTTCTGTTTCCGACTGGCGTGCCCGCGTATCTGAGCGTGTACCTTTTGTCCATGTTTTTCATTCCATTTCCTTTCTTTTTAATTTCTGAGATTCCCAGTATTTTAATCTTGTATTTCTTCATTTCATCTATAATTTCGCATTCTTTTCCTGTTAGAGATGTAATATTCCATGTTCCAAATCTTATCCGATTTCACTCCGGTCGTCTTCGTTGTGACCGTCCTGTTCCGAGGCTCATATTACTTTTCTAAATCTGTTTACAATGCGCGGGTGATTAGCCCAGCCGCATCGGCCCCGTTACCTCGGGACAACTGGTATCAGGTTGTACCCCCCCGATGCTGGGTCGCCAGAGCCCCGTCTGTTATCTAGCAGGGTGTACCGGGCAAGTTATTTGCCACTCTTGCAGGTGGGGTTGGCATTTGGGTCCTAGGTGTTAGTGGACCCATTACACCCCCGCATAAATTGTACTGAAAAAAATAGATTATTTATGAATAGTAAAAATATTTTGTTATGACACTAGACATGAAGCTCGGATAAAGATAATAATAATAAGAAGAAACGTAAAAAATTGTATTAGATTTTAAAACCTGATAAACATATACAGTTGTCATTACAAAAAATGTATGTACAAATAAATTCTTAAGTCATTCATCAAATACTAAATCTTAGAATTACACAAATTCTATGTCCTGACTTTCGAGGGTAGTTTGGCATGTCTTTCCTTTTAAAGGTGATTAAAGAAACAATCAGAAGTTGTAGGGCAAAAAATATGGACTATAAGGTTGCTAAACCACTTGCAAGATATGTATTGACAAAAACATTCTACAAAATATGTGATGGATGGGGGGAACGTTGACGTGATGAAGTTGCCAATCATCGAACTGTCAATCACTGTACAAGTTTAATATATTCCGGTCATTTGCGTGTTGCTGGGTTTTGAGAAACAAGTATTGTTTCTGTCAAATTCAATTTTATTTTTCAACATATTTTTTTTTAAGTTGATACACTTCTTCTAGCGATGCTCCAACGTCTTCAATCAATAGTAGTTGGCGTTTTTCTCTGCAAAATAGACGTCTACGGTTGCGATGACCTTCTCGTTTGATGAAAATCTCTGTACCCCGAGCCAAAATTTTAGCTTAAGAAACAGAAAATAATCGCTGGAGGCTAGATCTAGTAAATATGCTGGGTGGTCTATCAATTCAAACGATAATTTAAATGCATTTTTGGTTCAAAGTGAGCGGGACCAAACGTGTACCCAATTCTTTAGACAGTATATGACAAACCCCTTCTTTCAATATGCTCACAGCCTCTGCTATCCCACTAACTTTGATTCGACGGTCGTCCAGTGCCATTTGGTGAACTTTTTCTATGTTATCGGTGGAGGTTGCAGTTGTTGGCCGCCCTGAACCTTCATCTTCAGCCATGCTGGTATGACCACGTTTAAATTCGACAGCTCATCTTTTCACGGAGGCAAATGATGGGGCAGAGTCCCCGTAAACGACGTCTAAATCAGCTTTAATTTGCGTAGGGGTATTGCCTTTCAAATTAAAGTGCTTTATTACGGCACGGCATTCGATTTTTCCATTTTTACAAAAACACTGACATCGACTGATATAAACGACTGCCAAACAACAACTAAGCGTTCAAAATGGCTAACATTTTTACAAGTATCTTTTAAAGCATGTACGATTGTATCAGCAGAATGGTTTTTGTTTGGATTGCAAATGACCAAGATACAGTGAAAATTAAAAATGGTTAATTAGAATCACTGTAAGGGTGAGATTTAGTAAGGGTTGAGTGAGCGCAGGTCCAATCAATAAAACACATAGGGTTACGCGAATGTTACTACTTGCCTAGGCATAAAACCTCTCGCGATTAGAGAGGAAAGCCGGGGCAAGAGTCGGCTTTATTGGTAGTTGTAAACTTAAGCTAAATGCAATTCATACCAAAAACAATAGTAAACGACAATACAAATCATCGTGTCGCAACGTCGCTAGTGGCGCGAACGCAATTACGCAAGCCGCAAGGTACCTTTCCGCACGCAATGAGAGCTCTCTACCTGGGCGAGTGTATGCCGTCCCGTCCCGCCGTCCACGGACATCGCTCCCTGAGGATGACCAGCTAGGCGAACGGGCCCAACCCCCCACGGGGCTCCATAGAAGGAACACGGACCTCCGAGCTTCCTTACCCAGGAACACACACCGCCCTTACAACACAATAGGACGCATACGCAACAAACGTACAGAGTCCTCACTGAGCTGTGTCCTTGTCACGCAGGCTCGAGCAACACGGGTTGCCGCAAAGCACTACGCCGCAAAAGGGCCACGAACGCGCCGTGACTCCTTCCCCAAGGCGCACATACTGCCCTTACAACACAATAGGACGCATACGCAACAAGCGTGATCACGCAGGTTCCTCACGCAATGAGAGCTCTCTACCTGGGCGAGTGTATGCCGTCCCGTCCCGCCGTCCACGGACATCGCTCCACGGAGGATGACCAGCTAGGCGAACGGGCCCAACCCCCCACGGGGCTCCATAGAAGGAACACGGACCTCCGAGCTTCCTTACCCAGGAACACACACCGCCCTTACAACACAATAGGACGCATACGCGACAAACCTACAGAGTCCTCACTGAGCTGTGTCCTTGTCACGCAGGCTCGAGCAACACGGGTTGCCGCAAAGCACTACGCCGCAGAAGGGCCACGAACGCGCCGTGACTCCTTCCCCAAGGCACACATACTGCCCTTACAATACAAGAGGACGCATACACATCAATCATCACGATTACACACTGACCTGTTTCCCTGTCACGCAGTCCTCTATCCCTTGAAAGCAGCGTACCGGCGCTAACGTCTGGAAGGCTCAACGGGCTCGAGTCAAGTCTCTGCGCTGAATTTCGCGCGGCGCCACCCGCGAGCGCGTGCACCCCTTCTCGCTAAAGCCCAGTGGCGGCGCATCCGAGAGAGGGGTCCAGCGTCTCCGATACAGCGGCGGCGCCAAGTTAAGTATCTTTTGTAAAGGCGCACGGGCGCCCGGTAGTAAAGCCCGAACATCCCGCCCGCCTTCGTCCTACGGACGAACCAATAACTGATAGCGAATCTATTTTTCCCTGCCATCTTTCTCTAGCAGCAACGGACACAAACGCGAAATGTGACGCCGAAGAGCTGTCGTGGCGGTTTTTACCGTGACCACTCGTACTAAATTGTCCGGTCTCGGGTAACCTAATCCTGTGACCGCGAATGCCCTACCAGCAGTTACGCGCTCAGCTGGACGTATTCCCATCTATCTATCAATAGTCAACAATGGCAAATCGATCAACGATTTACAGTACGCATACCAACGCTCGCGGACAACGCACTTCTGGATCCATAAATCCCGCATTAAATTTTAGTCGAAACTGTCACCCGAGATAGCCAGCCAAGCGGGTCGAATAGGCGAACAATGCGTTTTGTTGAGGCGGCCGAAAGCTCGGCAAAATTTCTAACGCTAAATCTGAGCTGGTCATTAACCGGACCCCAGAGAAACCCGAGAGTTTTTACTGACACATCCTTGTCGATTTGCTTCACCGCGCTCTGTTGGACCTGAGGAGGAACCAACTCAGGGAAATTCGCGGCCCATATATCGAGTGATATTCCAGCCGAAGCCTCTTTTTCACCGCCGAGCACAGCTCGTCTGCTCCAGCATACGAATCATCGACATACGTCTCGTAATTGAGACAGGCAGCCCCAAGCGGGAACCGAGCACCCTCATCCTCGACTAGCTGCAGCAGCGCGCGAATGGCGAGAAAAGGCGCGCAGGCCGTCCCGTAGGTGACGGTTGTCAAACGGTACTCCAGCGGCTCGGAGTCTGCAGTAGGCGCCCACACGATTTTCTGACGCTCTTGGTCTTCCGGACCCACGCGAATCTGCCGAAACATTTTAACGATGTTCGCGGTAAACACATACAAGTGTCGGCGCCAATTTAATAAAAGAAGCGACAGATCCCGTTGCCGAGGGGCACCCGGGAACAAGCTATTGAAACGGAACCCATTCCGAGTCTCTCTAAATGCGCCGAAAACGACTCCGAGCTTCCATACAGGCGGCGACGCCTGCACCACCGCGGGATGAGGCAAATACCACGCCCTGTCAGTTTGCGTCTTAGAGATAGGAATCCGCACCATTTGCCCTAATTGTTCGCATTCTTCCATAAATTCTTGGTAGGCCAGCGCCAGCTTATGATCGCGCGAGAACCGACGATGCATAGCCGAAAGAGATTCGCGCGCCAATTGTCTCGGTTCGTCCGCGACGCGAGGCAATTCAGCCCTTCCGGCAGCCGGACCACATAACGTCCTTCTGCATCACGCTTATGCGACTCCATGGGCAATAAATAAACAGACCGTACCGCCCGCCGTGAGCTCTCTCCCTGGGACGCGACCGCGCGTCCCGCTTGCCGAGCAAATGAGAAACAAAGACCTTTCGACCGGCAGGGACGAGCCGAGCGGATATACAGACGACTGCTACGTCGGCGTCTTACAATCTTAACAGGGGCTGTAGCCACAATAACTTTACGCCGAGGCAGCGTGCATGACTACCGCCGGCGCCAAGGCACCCTTCACCACACCCCGAGAGCCGCCCGCGATTACTCTGCGGAGCCTCGCTGCTCAGGCCTTGGGATGAAGCAGCGAATGGTGGTTCCCTTTGCACACCGTGCAGCGCCTCGAAGCCGGGCACGCACTAGATATATGCGGCCCGCAGCAGATAATGCAAGCCCCCAAACGACGCACCGTTGAGCGTCGGTCTTGAGGGGCCTTCTCCAACTTGGTACACTTCCTGAGCGGGTGGGTAGCGGAGCACAAACTGCACTCGGAAGGCCCAGACTGCTGAGCGGCATTAGCGAGGAAGACTTTTCGAGCATGGGGCGATCCCGAGCCAGAAGCTGGCCTCTTTTCTGCGGCGCGAACTGCCGATACCATTCCAAGTGCTTGCGCTCTATTTTCCAAAAACCTGACAAGTTCGGAGTACTTCGGCTGGAAACCCGTCGCGTCAGACGCATCCTCCCCATCAACATCTCGTCTAGCGCGCCCTCGTACTCCTCCTGCATGCGCTCAAACCGTTTCTCAGTAATATAGGCATCAGCCTCGACGTCGTCTCTGATGACAATATCCGCGTTTGTTTTACGCGCCTCCGACCAAATCTCTCCGATGGCGTCAAGCCGCGACTGCACGATATTGCGCGTGAGAGACTCACGCGGTTTTGCGACCAAACGCTCGCGAATGCTCTTGATTTCGGCTTCGCGAGCCACCTGCATTGCCGTCAACTTTCGTAAAGCGATAGGTGCCATTGTCCACGTCACTTCTCACCTTCCAAATGATTCCCGAATCTACGTGTATTTTAGAACAGAGGAATCAACCAAGTCACTCGTATCTGCGAGAAAAGACGGTGGTAGACTGAAAGACGATAAGCACACGCGCGGGGTGCGCTAACCTCCACGCTACCGTAATGCGGCCTTGAACGTGCTACAACACGAAAGTTCGCCCGGCACCGAATCCCGTTACTAACCGACCCGGCTCAACCCATAAACCATAAATTTCCAGAACACAAAGGCCCCTGGAAGGTTCCAGAAGGGAAAAAATCCCGTTTACATGCTTGACTATCATCTGCAAGAAAATATGCATAACACACCAAATTTGAATTGAGAAGACCTTGCACTCACTCCTCACCCGGGGCACCATGTTTGGATTGCAAATGACCAAGATACAGTGAAAATTAAAAATGGTTAATTAGAATCACTGTAAGGGTGAGATTTAGTAAGGGTTGAGTGAGCGCAGGTCCAATCAATAAAACACATAGGGTTACGCGAATGTTACTACTTGCCTAGGCATAAAACCTCTCGCGATTAGAGAGGAAAGCCGGGGCAAGAGTCGGCTTTATTGGTAGTTGTAAACTTAAGCTAAATGCAATTCATACCAAAACAATAGTAAACGACAATACAAATCATCGTGTCGCAACGTCGCTAGTGGCGCGAACGCAATTACGCAAGCCGCAAGGTACCTTTCCGCACGCAATGAGAGCTCTCTACCTGGGCGAGTGTATGCCGTCCCGTCCCGCCGTCCACGGACATCGCTCCCTGAGGATGACCAGCTAGGCGAACGGGCCCAACCCCCCACGGGGCTCCATAGAAGGAACACGGACCTCCGAGCTTCCTTACCCAGGAACACACACCGCCCTTACAACACAATAGGACGCATACGCAACAAACGTACAGAGTCCTCACTGAGCTGTGTCCTTGTCACGCAGGCTCGAGCAACACGGGGTTGCCGCAAAGCACTACGCCGCAAAAGGGCCACGAACGCGCCGTGACTCCTTCCCCAAGGCGCACATACTGCCCTTACAACACAATAGGACGCATACGCAACAAGCGTGATCACGCAGGTTACTCACGCAATGAGAGCTCTCTACCTGGGCGAGTGTATGCCGTCCCGTCCCGCCGTCCACGGACATCGCTCCACGGAGGATGACCAGCTAGGCGAACGGGCCCAACCCCCCACGGGGCTCCATAGAAGGAACACGGACCTCCGAGCTTCCTTACCCAGGAACACACACCGCCCTTACAACACAATAGGACGCATACGCGACAAACCTACAGAGTCCTCACTGAGCTGTGTCCTTGTCACGCAGGCTCGAGCAACACGGGGTTGCCGCAAAGCACTACGCCGCAGAAGGGCCACGAACGCGCCGTGACTCCTTCCCCAAGGCACACATACTGCCCTTACAATACAAGAGGACGCATACACATCAATCATCACGATTACACACTGACCTGTTTCCCTGTCACGCAGTCCTCTATCCCTTGAAAGCAGCGTACCGGCGCTAACGTCTGGAAGGCTCAACGGGCTCGAGTCAAGTCTCTGCGCTGAATTTCGCGCGGCGCCACCCGCGAGCGCGTGCACCCCTTCTCGCTAAAGCCCAGTGGCGGCGCATCCGAGAGAGGGGTCCAGCGTCTCCGATACAGCGGCGGCGCCAAGTTAAGTATCTTTTGTAAAGGCGCACGGGCGCCCGGTAGTAAAGCCCGAACAGTTTTGACGAGGCTAAAAACTTTTCAGACTGCCTACGTATATGGAGGAACGTTCATAGAATGTTGGAAAATTTTTATATTTAAAATTCATTTGATCTAAACTGATAGATCATGTAAACTAGTTGTAATATGATGAAGGAAAATATGTTATAGACAAATTAATCTTTAAAAATAAATGCAACTTTGTCTAATTGAAGTACTATACTTTTATAACAAAATGTTGTCAATATTTAAATTATTTATTTATAATATTGAACATTAATGAGTAAATGCAAAAATTTCTTTTAAAGGGAACTTCTGACTAAACTTAAGAATATTAAATATGCAAGATGAATTTTACATATTTGTGATACTAGAAAAAAAATTAAATTTGAAAACGAGTGTTAAATACTTTTCAACGGTTATAGTTCATTGAAGATTTAGAGGAATATAGACCTAAAGTTATGGCATATCATATATTCTGAAAAATTATTAACGGTGTGTATTATAGTTTCTCATAAAAAATGGTATTAGAAAATTATGTTCTATAATTGAGATTATTCAAATAGTCTTTCGTACTATTTCTCAAAAAATTGTGGATGGTAATCTTGTTTCATTTAATTGATAAGAGGGAGACCAATTAGATTTGGTTTTAAAAAATGGGGATTATATTGATCTAAAAATGGTTACATGTTTCATATGAATGCTGCTTGACTTAGGATCATTAGTTGTATTAAATATAATTTTAAAGGCGGAAAATTCCAAAATAACTTAAATTTTATTTCAGTAGCTATTTGCAAGTTTACAATTGATGAACTTCGGGAGCGGTACATGGAGAATTAACAGAATATATAAATGTTTAATACCATCAGTTATGAAAAAAAGGAGTAATTTGGAGTGTAATTTGGCTACAGATTTAATACCAATAATAAAATCTTGGTTATAACGCAAAAAAAAACGATAACTGTGTAAAGATACTACCTCTCGCACCATTTTACCCCCATACTAGTAACGAGAATAAACTTTTGTGTCTCAATTGCAACTAATTCGTTTGTATAACAAATTTGTAGATGGTGTTAACAAAATGGGTTAGCGGCGAGAAATGGTACTTTTCATTATTTTGATCACCGCAGATGATGCTGTAAATAATGGGCGTATTTTATAAAATATGGTGACCGAAAAGATCTCCTTATTAGGATGTAGAAGACAATTCGCCACTACCATTTACGCAAAGTAATTATCTTTCTGTTTCTAAAATTCCTGAACGATTCGCTTTTCTCGAAAAATCCTCGTTAATGCCCATTGTAGAACAAATTAGTATTGTCACTAGTAGTTTGAAAGGTCTAAATTATGATATACG
The DNA here is from genome assembly GCA_036346155.1 of Sinelater perroti. NCBI lineage: Eukaryota > Metazoa > Arthropoda > Insecta > Coleoptera > Elateridae > Sinelater > Sinelater perroti. Next base: position 6,813,480 of record JARFIY010000276.1, read on the forward strand.
TATTACAGTCACGGATAAAATTAATTGCTTCTAACCACACATTTTGTGTAGTATATGAACTATGTTGGGTGTACCCCGAGCAGATGGTTAACCTAACTCGTTAGAAAAAGAAAAATATAAAGGTGTTTCAAAAAGAATCATCCTATTTAAAATGTTTATATTATAAAAAATAATGAACATAGACATTTAAGATTCATTTTATCTTACATGGCTAATTTTGAAATTTTTTTACATACCAAATCATATGTGCTCAATATGTTCCCCTTAGGATACATGGCATATGTCCATACGGTAGCCAAATTCGTTCTAAACTTTTGCGAGTATATCTGGATCCACTGCTGCCAGGGCTGCTGTTATGCTGTTCAGCACTTTGACCACTGTAGTTGGAAGAGGAGGCACATAAACGCAGCCCACAAGAAAAAAAACGCACACGGTGAGGCCCGGCGACCTTGAAGGCCAGTAATGTGAAGCTGAATCGTTACGCATACGAACAATTTGTCGCAGTGGAATTTTTGTTTGACTGGATTTTTCTTTACATATACAATCTGTGTTTTAGAATTTTCTATACCATTACGTGATGCTCTGAGTGGTAGCGGGTTTAATACGGTATTATCGCCGAAAATTATGGTGAACAAATCACACTTTGCGAAGCTTAGAACACAAAATTATTTCTGTTGTCCAGCCGCCATCTTGACAAACACTGAAGTGCCAGGCGAACGAAGAGCGCTGTGCTACCTTTTGACAACCGCGTGAACTTCCCTCTTTCTAACAGTACATTGTTCGATCAAAACGGATTAAAAGCTGAATAGTTATAATTTTTTTTTAAATCAAATGATTCTCTTTGAAACATGTTCTTTATGACTGCCAAAGACGTTTGTATGAAGGTCGGGGTGCATTTGATGTTTACCGTTGCTTTTGTCCTGGGTGTCGTACCCAGGCTCACCGCGCACTAGTGTGGGGCAGGTCGAGACCTTTACCTCGCAGCTGTCATACTTATTTTTTATTATTTCATATTTGAATAATTTATTATCAATCTTTTCGTATTATTTTTCATTACCTGATTGTCTAACTTTTTGTCTTTTTAAATTCTTTTTTGTTTTTTTTTCATTTTTATACCTCCCTTTCTGTAGTTAAATTAGTAAAGCCCACTATGTTTTTTTCCTTCTTTTTTTTTTGTTAGCTCTTTCTCTTATTTGTTTTATTCATTTTCTTAGTATTTACTGTCTGTTGAATTTATTTTGCGTTTGCTTATTAGCATATTTTTCCACTTTTTTCAATGCGTTCCATATTTTCTCTTAACCTGGATAATTCAGTTCGTATTTCTTAATTTTCTCTCTTCACTTCTTTGTATTTGTTTTTCCTGTTTTTATGTATTTCAATTTTTCTTTAGGTTTCCTTTGTTCTTTCCTTATCTCTACTAAATTATTTTTCATTTGGTTCACTCCGTTCAGTATTTGGTTTATCTTATCGTAATTGCTTCATCGGTTATTTTTGGTGATCTCTTGGTGTTCAGGTCATTGACAACTCGATGTATTCGCTCGTCAATGGAATGTTGTCATCGAAAGTCAAATTTACTCCTTTATGTTAATTCCCGTTTATCGATGAGAAGCAATATTACATGTAAGAAGATTTTTATTGACAGGAGGATAATAGGTCTGTACGACGCTATTTCGTTTGCTGGCTTATGTATTCGGATTATTTGAGTTATTTTCCACTGGGCGAGAAAATATCAAACCTTATTTGTAAGTTCTTTTAGGATTTTTCCGGTAATTAGATCAAATTCTGAGTATTTAATTAAGTTCTTTAATTTTAAACTTTTTATTTTTTAAACGACTTAATAATAGGTAGCTTCGCTTGGAATTTATAGAATTGTGAATATGGACTTTTTCTCGTAGGTGTAATTTCCCATGGGGAAGATGTAAAAACGATAGTCAGGTGTTGCACAAATATTCTTGCCCATTATAGACTCTTGTTCACTCACTATATTTAGTTCTAATAGAAGGAATATGTTCTTATGTTAGGTTGCTTTTTTTTGAAATACGTTATAAAGAACATTTTGTAGTTTTGATGACTGATAAGTTGCTTAGACAGCTTTGAATTTCTTGATTTTTGTGGTCGCTAAGTATTTTTTAAAGTGGCTTAGGCGCGGTGCTTGCCACATCGCCCCGCATCAGAGATGGTGCGCGACGACCGGGCAGAGAGAGCGAACGTATGAGAGCCTTAACCTCTCAGTTCGCAGGCCGTGCTCCCACCCGGGGCGTAGAGCCTTACCATTATTATAAGTATTTTTTAAACTCTTTACATCCCTGTTGTGCCAAGTTCTATCCGAAGGGGAACGTGACAATTGCGATTTTTTACTGGGTAGTTTTTTTGCTCTGATCTTGTCTTTGATAATAGCTCGACAGTATTGTTTAGCACAAAAGTGACTTTCCGAATTGACTTAAGACTCGCCTCAGAAATGAGAAAATAATACACCACACATACCAACTTAAGGAAGGCCGAGCTTATATAGTAGCCATATAAAACCTTTATCACTTTATTCCAACTACGTTAATCACAGATGAACTAGCTGCCCTTGGAAATAAGATACGCAACATTGTAAATATGTGACACAAAGTATTAAAACAGCCGCTACCATTATTCATGGTTGACCTCGAGCCCAAAGACAATAACAAAAATATTTTTGAAATACAATACTTAAACCGCCTAGGAAAAAGGACACCATGCGGTAATGCCTACGTTGTCCATATTATGTCCACACCTAAACATACTGCACTAAACCTTTCCAATGGGTTAAATGCAATGGAGAACATGGTACGGTTGCATGTGAGAAACCCCCAAACACCCCAACCAGGTGTGCATTATTCGAAGGAAGCCATCCTGTAAACTACAAAGGCTGCACGCTATACAAAAACCTACAAAAGTCCAGCAATGTACGTCCACATTAGTCACTACTAAACACAAACGACTTTCCCTCTATTAAATACCATCGTAACAATACAAACAACGAAACAATAAGCATTTTTCCAAACAAAGCAACATACCAACAAAAATTTAGTACAAACTAATAACTTCTCAGTATCTAAAAAGAACTTAAATGAAATACTTACTACTTTTCTCGCAGAATTTAAAACGATGTTTACCCAGTCAATCAATCAAAACAGTATGATCTTAATCATGTTCTCCGCAGTTATCAACAAAATAGCTTAAAAATGGCAACTGCCATACATATTGCTCTCTAGAACACCGATGGCGCAATCAATCACATTTCAGAAATTAAAAATCTCTTACAACTTTATAATATCGAAATTTTACTGATTTCTGAACTCTATGCAACAATATTAACAGCAATTAAAATTTCACATTACTCAGTATACTTTGCCAATCATTCGGATGGCATAGCTCATGAAGGATCACCTGCAATCGTTAAAACTTTAATTACCCACTATAAACTGAAACTCTACGTAATAAACAAAATTCAAAGTGTAAAAATTAAAGTACAAGTACTTTCTTATCCTCTGATAATTACAGCCGTGTATAGCCCACCAAGATACTGCATTTCCACTGAGGATACGAAGACTACTTCCAACCACTAGGTACAAAATTTATTACTGAAGGAGATCGGAACTCGAAACACGAAGCTTGGGGCTCAAAAATTATCACCGCAATATCTCGTAACCTTATTAGAGCAATTTAGAATTACAACTATGATTATCTTTCAACCGCCGAGTCAATCTACTGACCTTTCGATCCAGGAAAATTGCCAGATCTCCTAGATCATGCGATTCTCAGTGGCATAGCAAATACTTACTACCTGTGACTTGTTCTCTGACCACACTCCAGTCATCATAACAATCACCTTAACAATTATTAAAAAAAAACTCTCTAAAGCTTTGCACCACACACATTGACCACGATAATGCAGAAATCTGCATGAAATGCCACTCCGGTTACAACCAACACTACATTCTCAGTAAATAACATTTCGAATCTCATCACTGAGAAACGTAGGGCGAGAAAAGAATGATAGAGAACTAAAGGTAGACAGGATAAACACTCCTATAACAGGCCTACTCAACAGCTGCATGAAACCTGAGCAGAAGACCGCAATAAAACTTTTAGACAATATCTGACAAACCTTTCACTCGATGACAACTCCATATGGAAGGCAACAAAAAAATTAAGCGGTCAATTATACTGATTCCCCCAATTAAAAATCCAAATGGTACATGGGCAAAACCGGACTCAGAAAGGGCAACCATGTTTGCAAACGTCTTTACAACACTGCAAACTCACAATGATGACAGCGATAGAGAAATTGAATCATTCCTTGATGTGTCATATCAACTGTCATTACTTCTCAAAGTTTTCTCAGTAGCAGAAGTCTCTCAGCAACTTCAAATAACGAATACGCGAAAAGCTCCCAGATACAACCTCATAGTAGGCGAAGTAACTACTTCCTCTGAAAGCTTTGCTTCTATTTACTACCATCTACAACAGTATACTTCAACTCTGTTATTTTTCCCCTCAGTGAAAATACTCTTAGATTATTATGATCACTAAACCAGGAAAACCTCCCACTTGCAGTTCTATAGATCAATAAGTTTTCTTCCCGTACTCTCCAAAGTCTTCGACCAACTACTATTACAACGAATTAAAGGCACCGTAAACCTTGACCAGCTTATCCCTTCGCACCAGTTCGAATTTCGGAAGTACCACTCAACTATACATCAAAGCCATCAAATTCTCGCACATACAATGAAAAGTCTTGAGAACAAGGAAATTTGTGCAGCAGTCTTTTTAGATATAAAACAGGCGTTCAACAAGGTATGGTATATTGGATTGCTGTACAAACTCAAACTACACATTTCCAGCTAGTTCTACTTCTTATTGAAGTCGTATCTCAACTGAACAATGCATTGTCCGATTGCTATCTAATCACTGCTGGTGTTCCGCAAGGCAGCCTACTGGGTCCACTGTTGGATACACTAACTACGGGTACTACTGTACCTGCCACATTCGTGGTTGACATGGCCATCTTATTAGGCAACCAATCGCCAGAAGTAGCAGCAGAACATTTTCAAAGTCACCTTAATTATCTGCAAGGCTGATTCCTTAAGTGGAAAATTATAGTTAACGCCGACAAATCTGCACAAGTAAATTTTACCACCAGACAAATTAATCCCAATAAAAACTAAAGTAAAATATATCGGCTTACACTTTGACCATAAACTCGCTTGGAGTGCACATATCAAAGCAACACGGAATCAGCTAGATCTAAAACTTAAGAAAATGACTAGGCTACTTGGAAGACGCTCTCAACTATCCATGTCAAACAAAACAATTTTTTTATAAAACAATTTTGAAGACAGTTTGGACCTATGGGGTCCAGCTTTGGGACTGCGCTAAATCATCGCACACTAAAATACTACAGCGATTTCAATCCAAGACCCTCCGAACAACATAAAACACCCCCTCCCCCTGGTATATGTCCTACGACACCCTTTACACGACCTGAAAATTATCTATGTAGCTAACGAAATTTAGAGGCTTTCGGCCGCATATAACGGCAATCTCTTCGGACACTCCAATTCCTTCATCGGACAACTCGCCCACCAACCAGATGTTACAAGTCGCCTAAAATGAACTTGGCTTTTTGCAGCAATCCAACCAGGATTGAAATCATCTCTGCCACACCATTTATTTAATACTCATATATTGTAGAGTATTATCAAAAGTAAAAAAAAATGTTGGTGGGGTTAATTGGAATATTTAATCTATAATCTTGTAGTTTTATTTTTCAGCAATATTTTTATTATATTTGAAACTGTCTTCTCTATCGCTATTTTGTTGAAATTAACTTGCTTCCATTCTCCTTGCAAGCGGGGTTTGGACTGGTGACAGAAATTGTAAGTTTTGTTGGGGCTGTTGTGGATAATAAATCCTTTGCGGGTAAATGACATTTATTCCAGATTTTACTTACATATTAGCAGTTATTGTATATTTTGATCATAAAATACGGTATTGTAAGAGACCGACACTGTAAATAATTACCATCGCGCCCGGGTACTCGGAGAGCCACAGTATTAGCTTTATAGATTTATATATGTGTTAGCTGACTTTATTTACTTGAACTCTGTTGTTGCTTATACTTTGAAAGTTAAGGCACTACTAGTATGTAACATATAAATTATATGCTAATAAGGAATGCCCATGGCTTCTCTCATTTTACTAATTTTTAGTTGACGATTTGCCAAAATCATTTATCTACGATATTTTAATATTTTTGTTTTTGGACATCTAAAAAAACTCCAAGAACAACAAGTTTTTCTTTTAAATAAAAAAACTTAAAAATTGGTAAAATTTTTCTATAATTAAAAATGCCTAAAATTATTTGCATTCAACTTCTCTTAAACAAACAGATTGATTTAATACCATACGCCGATTTATATGAAAAAGTTGTCAACAGATGAAAATTGTTATAGCATGTAATCCTCTAGTGGCGATTCTGGAAACTATGTAATATTATTATAATTTGTTTTATAATGTTAAGAAAAACGTAACGTTAAAATTAAAACCAGGGATGGACTAAATCTAATATTGTTTGCAACAGTATTAATACCAAAAGGAAGATAACTTATAGTGGTTTACAGCACAAAGTCTTAAACAAATAAACCCAATAAATTAAAACGTAAGTTGATGTATTTATAACATTATTTACAGAGTTTTAGATTTTTTTCGGTACACTGCAGCTAAACATATTTTATAGATTTTTATGATTACTAGACACAGTCCTGCTAATATTACAAAGCTGGTAACTACTAGAAAACCTACTACATCCAGCAAAAGCAACTGCCACTCTGCTAACTTGACGGCGCCTGTTTGCAAATGGGGAGCGCCGCGATGCCTCAACACGTACTCAACCCAGTAGATGGCGGTATCTAGGGCTTTTACGGGCCGGTCTCGAAGTATTTTTGAATGTTTCTTTGCATTGTTCCCGTACCTGAAGCATCAAAAGCTTACAAACTGGAATTTGAGCTACTCGATGGTTCCACTCACAATGGGTTGCTTAGGAGCTCATTGATGGCGGCTGTAAGCGTTTCTTTTGTTAGAGCAGCGAAATCTAGTTTAATTCCGTATCCATTGTTTACGCTATCTGCTACATTGTATTCTTGGTCTGAGAAAAAAGGTATTCCTATTAAAGGGACCCCATAGTGGACAGCTTCGATCGTGCTCAAGCGGCCGCCGTGCGTTACGAAGCCTTTTATGTTGGGATGAGCTTAAACAAGATAAAACAGTTATATGTACCAGAATCTACATTTATATTTATACAATTGTATTTAAAAAAATTATTTAAAGGTACGTTGATGAATCCATGAACAAACAAAAGAATCAAAAATTAATAAATATCTGAGCTGATAAAAAATGGTACATGATACAAAAGCAAAGGCTAAACATAACTCTTTATTCTCAAAATAGTGTAAATATTTAAAAATAATTGTAACGTCGGGGTATTTAAATTTAAGTTAGCTTTATGCGACTAAATTTTTGTAAATTAATATTTAAAAGATAATGTTAATTGAAGAGAATGAAAGTGATATTGGAAGCTGTGTTATTATAGTAAACAACAGTTACATATTTTAGCATAAATTCAAATCTCAAGATAACAACAATTTTATAGGGAATTTGCAGAGCCTGGCAGCCATTAGCGTAAAGCTACATAAATTCATCTAACTGAATTAGCACTTATTTTGAAATTGTTATTTTCGCAGCCAGCTGCTGTTAACAAAATTGGAATTATATTACTGGCAGACCTGCAACTTCAAACATATTCAGAGGTCGATTACGGTAAAGAGGGGATAATTTAATTTTTGAATGTGGCTGGCGGGCGATAGCTGAAACATAACTGCCAAAATACGAGTTTTTGGGAAATCGAATTACTGTCGCTCTGAAAGAACTTTTCGTGCACTAGCTGCGGAAGGTTTGCTTCGCGTGTTTAGTTAACCAATAGCTGCTGAGGGCGGACGTTATCGCAGGTTTCAGGCGCTGCTTTTTGCAATTTGTTGGAAGTTATCGGGCAAGCATTGATCGTTAGCGATGTTAAACATTAGGTTGCGGTTGCGATAATTTTTTGTACTTGCTTTTAACTCGGCTTATATGTAACATCAAAATCAAATAAAAATAACAATAAATATTAGTGTGCGGCTAAAAACTTGCATCAAATTTTATCTATATGATTGAGCACATATGACAGATTTCAAGAACATATTTTTCAGTGTATCTACTTTAAGTTTTTGGGGTATTTGTTTTTAACCATCTAAAACGGGAGATTTATTGTTTCTTGTTGTCTGCTTTTATACTTTTTTCGAGTTTTTATATGAGTGTAAAATGTAGAGTTAGTTTTGTCATAATCGTTTGCTTAAAATGCCTGCATATTATGTTGTTTTCTAGACGTTCAGTGTTGAATTTTTTCTTGTTACTTCTATTAGGTATCTTGCGAAGTATAGTTTTCACGAGATGCTACACAAAATAACAACTGGAATTTTATTGAAAAGACCTTGACAGAAGCAGGCGAGGTGGTTTTAGGCATCAGAAACCCCTGGTTTCAAATTGAGAAAAGAAAATAAATTAAAGGAAAAATAATTAACGCATCCGATGAGGAAGAAAGTCAAAAACTGGGCGAAGAATATAGAAAAGTCAGTGTTTTTATGCAAAAGACTGTATGACGAGACAAAAAATCGAGTAAACTACCTAACCCAAGAAGGCGAAACTGCTGCAGAGAATAACAACTCAGACACTTTTTAGAATAAAGAAAACAACTTTCGATAAACTGGTAAAATAAGAGGGAGAAGTGCAAAATTTTAACACACGAAGAATATCTGAAAAGATAAAAAGACTACTTGAATGAAAGTCAGCCCCATAGTATTATCGGAACCAGTCCAGCGAAATTTGAGAATATTCATAAATGACAATTTTAGAGATTAAAGCACCTATGAAATTTCTTAATATTGGCACAGTCGCTGGATCAGATAAGATACAAAATTTTTCACGCTCTACTTTCAAACTATAGCTGAGATATTGCATCAAATTATTAAATCAATAATGGAAAGCAGGCCTAATAGTAGAACTTTCGAGAAAAGGTAATTTAAGTTACCTCCAAAACTGACGAGGAATAACGTTATTAAACACTGCTAATAAAATATTAACGATTTTACTCAACAACAGGATCGCGTAAGTAGTGTAATTTCTCCACGGGCATTAATAAGCTAGATTTAGGAAGAATGGATTATGTGTGACTCATATTAAAACTTTATGCATAGCAACAAAGAAGCCAAACGAATTTTGATCTTTACTATACCTGATCTTCATTGATTTTAATTGTGCGTCGACACTAAACCACACAGCAATCTGGAATATTTTTAGAAAGAAGGGCGTTCCAGACCAAATAGTCAAAATCATCAGTAGCCTCTACAAAAATTCTAGGGTATTCCATAAAGGAAGAGCAAGCACTGATATCCCAATAAACAATGGCTGCGTCCTTTCCCCTCTATTGTTTAATATCGAGCTGAGAAGCGCCCTACAGAAAACAAACAATATACTAAGAGATATAAGTTGGGATTTGAATGGAAGCTTAAAAGACTTAGTCTATGTCGACGACAGTGACTTACTGTTCCCTTTCTTGGCAGAAATGAGAGAAATGGTAGATCAACTGCAGCAGAAAACTCAGAAAATCGGTATTAAAATAAATACAAATGAAGCAACACATATCCGATTCAATACACAAAACATTTAAGTCTTCCGCATAAACAATCAGCCAATAGAAACTGTTAAGGAATTTGTCTGTGCTTTATCACAGATGATACTGGGCGCACTGAACGATGTAATAAAGAGAGCCAGAAAATTCTTTGAAATGCTTAAAAAAATATGGAAATTGAGAATATATATATATATTTTTTTCAGCCTTGTAGCGCCCAGTATTGAGCATAGGCCTTCCTTTTTGGGGGGGATTTGGCAATTAAACGCCACGCTTGCCGGGCGGGTTGGTGAGTGGATAGTGAATGTACTTTTTTACGACCGCCAAAGGGGTTTGCATGACGGCCGGAGAGCATTAAATGTTTTTGTCATTGCCGGGGTTCGAACCCGGAGCCGCCGTGCGCCAGTTTGGCAGGTTGAGGGCTTTACCTCGCGGCTGTCGTGCTCTCTCGAGAATATATTTTAATAAACCTAAAATCTGTATCTGTATTAAACCTATCGTTTTATACGGATTCGAATCTTGGAAAGTTACCAGAGCAATTACTAGGAAACTTCAGATCTTAATAAATAAATAGAGGTTCAGACAATAACTAAACAAAGGTCAGTAGACAAAGAAATTCAAAGAATAAAATGAGGATGGCTGGGACGTACTCGCCGGAAGCCAACATATGATATCGCATGGCAAGCCATCGACCGGAATCCCTAAGGAACTCGCAGCAGAGGGCGTCCAAAAATCATCTGGAAAATAATAATCCTTAAAGAGCCAAAAGGATAGGAAAATACTAGACAGGCAATTAAGTCCGTGTATGGATATTTATCCCTCATTGAGTGCGTCCCCAAGTAGGATATTAAATATTACCCCCGGACCAAAACAGAAATCTGAAGATGGGAGCATTTTCAGTATCAATTAGAGGTAGAATTAAGGGCAGTTGGAACAGTTTTGCTTGAAACAGCGGTGGAGTTTATAGTATCCATTTGTAAGACAAAGCTACATGAAAATGGAAAACCTCTACATTTTTATGTATTAGCCAACGTTTACCCGTCATATGGAAATCCGGTATCGTCAATTACGCAATACCCTTAAACCAATAATCTTTCTCCAACCCAATGCATCTCCCACCAAACTTTCACTTCGGGCCCTATAATGACAAAGCAGGACACACGAAAGGTCAGTATGTAATGTGGAGCTCACATTTGTTAGCATCAGCCTTGTGAGGCAAGATAACAACTTGAAGGTGAGCGATATGTTTAATCTGAGCGACCACCAAGTGATGTCTTGGGATATAGCAATTGAAGAAAAGAGTAAGGGGCCACCGTTGATGTGAAGAGGGTAGTTGAAGCTTTCGATGCACCAATATTATGGAAAAACTCTTACAACTGGCATCATCCAGTGTATACTGGTCGAATGAGAACATCGCTGCTATCCGGAAAGAATGCATCTGGGTAAGCAGCGCGCACACACGTAACCGAAGAAGAACAAGAATTTCGAAGAACGGAAGGAGCTGTACAAGAAAGCGCGACTGAAATTAACTAAGGCCATCAAAGCGGCCAAGAGAGAATATTGGAAGGACCTGCTTGAGGAGGTCGACGGGGACCCGTGGGAAAACCTCTACAAGGTTGTCAACCTGCCCAATGTTTTTTAAGAGAATAGTCAAAACACTTTTCCCACAGCAGCTTAACTGCAAATTCGAGATCGATCTGAGTGATGACGAGGTAATTCCTCCTGTGACGATAGAAGAACTGAGGAAGACATGCGCTAAAGTGGGAAATTCAAAGGCCCCAGGATTAGATGATATTTCCAACATAGCACTCAAGATACAGTGTCAAAGATGTTTTTCAGCCTATATAACAGATGCTCGCAGGAAAGAGTTTTCTCCGCAAGGTGGAAACAGCAGAGATTGGTTCTTCTCCTTAAAGGAAAAAACCACCGGACAAACCCTCATCTTACCGTTCACTCTGCATGCTTAACACAGCAGGAACATCGTGGAGGGCATTATCCACGGAAGGATTGAAGAAGTATCTGAGAGGCATTTACCGGATAATCAATATGGCTCGACGCTCGGCGCCATCGACTTGGTTACTAGCATCGCAAAATGAGCCATCTTCGGTGAGAGGTGGAAAAGCGGAAAGAAGAAGTATTGCCTGGTGGTAGCACTAGACATCAAGAATACCTTCAATTCGATAAAGTAGGACCGCATCATGGAGGCGTTAACGTAGATGAATATTCCAGGGCATCTGCGGAAAATGGTGGCTAGCTACTTTACTGACAGAATACTAAAATACGACACCAAGGAAGGACCAAAGGAGTACCGAGTGACTGGAGGAGTGCCGCAAGGCTCAGTACTTGGACCACTTCTGTGGAACATAACATACGATGGTCTGATTCAGCTCACGCTGCCAAGAGCGGTCACGCTGGTGGAACTTGCTGACGATATCGCTCTTGTTATCATAGGTAAATACCTGGAAGACCTGAGCAATCTCTTTAGTGTCTCTTTCAAGAAATACCAAGAGTATTTAGACTTTATAGGTCAGCTCGCCGAGCACAAAACCGAGGCTGTGCTGATAACGAGCAGAACGAAACTTGAAACGATCTTGCTGCAAATCGTACAGCACAGAATTATATCCCAGCCTTCCATACGACACTTGGGTGTGAATGTTTATGCCAGGCTCAATTACAAGCGGCAGGCGGAGCACGCTGCAAGCAAGGCGTCAGCAGTCCGGACGGCTTTATCGAAGCTTATGCTGAATGTAGGATGACCCAAACGAAACAGAAGAGCGCTCCTGACAAAAGAGGCAGCCGAGGTCATCGCAAGCCTGTTACCGATAGAAGAAACAGCAGGAGAGTAGAAACGCATCTTCCGCCGAGGACGAAGCACGCGCATAGGCGCAGATCGGGTAAATGTTGAGAAAAGGCAAACGAGCCTGCTTTACTGGCAGGTGGCATGGGATAAATCGAATAAGGGAAGATTAACTCACCGCCTGATCCTCCACATGGACAAGTGGTTATACTGCAAAAACGATAGTGTCAACTACTATTTGACACAGATGCTATTGGGCCACATATGCTTCCGGGAATACCTCTACCAATACAAGTACGAGGATTCCCGGAGTGTTCAGCTGCAGCGGATTAGAGGAAAACGCGGAACATGTATTTTCAGCCTGCCTTAGGTACAAAGTATACCGTCGCAATCCGGTAACACTGGATCACGCCAGAGACGTTGGTTGGGGCGGTGCTATCCCCTGAAGAAGCATGGAAAGCAACGACAACCTTTGCGGCTAAAGTGCTTAAGAACCTACGTTGCGAAGAGTATAAGAGCACCAAGCTGAAGAAGCAACAAAAAATTAACGAGGAAGGCCTCTTACATTCCTGATTTTTTCTTATTTCAAGAGGATATAGTAAGAAGAATAAAAAGAAGAAAGGATCTCACCGAACCTTGAAAATATTAGCAACATCACGGTAAAAACAGGAATGTAGGGAGACTCAGCATAGAAGGAAGAGCTTAACAGCTAACGCCAGTAATGCCTGACGGCCGTGCCGTAGGGGATAAAGGCCGGGTGTAGAGAGGTTTATATCGAGGTAGACAATGAGCTTTCCGATTAATTGGATATTAACAAAGGACTAAGACAGGGATGTATACTTTCTTTCACCCGGTTCGATCTCTATTTGGAGTATATATTCAAAGAAGTTCGGCATTAAGTTGCGGTAGGTCTCAACATAGGCAGCCAGGTTTAAAATAATTTGGGGTACGCCGAGATAAGTTCTAGTAAACTAAGTGACAGAAGCTAATAAATATATGGACTAGCAATAAACATCAAGATAACAAAAGTCACAATAGTGTCCAAATAAAAACTTTCACAATCACATATCCCGATTGGTGACGCCGCTCTCAAAAGTTAAATATGTATAATGCACAGTAGATGGTTAATGTGACTGCTCAGTAGAAATAAGATTGAAAATTGAATGGTTGAAACAAATTCTTGTTAAAATGTGCAGCTTGCTTGAGCAATAAGAATACAAATCTACAACTGTGACTGCTTAATAAAGTAAACACAGAAGGTTAGAATCGTTTGAGATGTGAGTAGATCGGGGGATGTTAAGAATTTTGTACGTCCGTGGAGTGCAAAACAAAAAAGTAAAAAACAGAATATGAAAAGAACAAGAAATACTGCTGCATATCAAAAGAACAAAACTAGGATACCTAGGGCATGTACTTCTACATGACAGATACCAAATTTCTCAAGTGATAATGCAAAGTAAAATTGAAAGCAAAAAGGAGTGTTGGTCGTAGATGAACATCTCAGTTAACAAAGTGGTACTTCGGTACTTCCATCAGTTGTGGATAAGATGAAGGTTGGAAAAGGAGGTACGTAATTATTTAATTTATAAAATATTTAAAACGTTCGAAATGTCTAAAAACTGCTGGTCGTGCTATAATAGGTTTTGCGTTTTCTTTGATTTTAAATTATCACCATTTTGAGGTAACAATTATTTAATGTCGTTTCTAAATCCTTGGTTGTCAAAATACTTTATATAAAGGTATCTACACAAAACTGTTTGATTTAAGTTGTTCTATACTTTGTGGAAAATGTAATAAACAATTGTAAAATAAATTAAATTATACAACATAATTCACACTATTAGAACTTTTCATCCAATGCGCAATTATTTGTAAGACGTCAACATCCTAAGTATCGATCGTTTGTATGTACTGAACAAAAATAGTGAAACCATTTCATTAGGAAGTTATTAAGATATTTATTTAACTACATTATAGGTCAAAATGACTTTACTAAATTACTAATATTAGCTGAAAGCAAAAATTATTTTAAGGATTGATTAACAAATAAGAATATCTAACTTGACTAAATGTTTAGGCTAATTCAGTTGTCTGAAATGACAATTTGGAATGGAATTATTTACCCAAGTAATCAGGGTATTTCAGGCGCCCGGACTCAAATATTTTGATTAAAAACTAATTGTTCTTTTGTGATAATAAATTACTCACTACCAACTAGTAATTATTAAGTAATCTACTTTATTCTCTTCTCTTAGAAAATATTTTTAAACATGCGCTTGATAAGTAAACAGGAGAGCTATTCTAGAAAAAAATTTTGGTTTGAACTGCGGCATAAAAGAGAACTGCGAACATTTTTATAATCTATTGGATAAATTCAAATTTACAAGTGGAAGGCCTAATTAAACTGGTTTACATTGTTGCAAAGGCAAAAAATAGTGTGCATTGGATATAGAATAAATTAGAAACGAATAGATTCACACAGTAGCCACTGAATGGAAAGTTAGAATAAGGTTATATTGTCATAATTTCTTCAAAACTAGAGTGGTAAGTATAAAGAGTCGACAAAAGTTAAACTTATTTTATCTTTACAAAGCAATAGTTTTTCGTTGTTCTACTCCTAATAAAAAATTTTGACAAAACCTTAGGTTTTCAAAGAAAAATTCAATATAAGCAATTAGTTTAACGATAATGCAGACCAAATTGTCAAATTTAAATTTGGCATCTATAAAAAATCGTCGGATATATTACATATTGCTTCAAAAATTCAGGAAATAATAAACCACATTCAAGAGGATCCAATAGAAAACTTATTTAGCAACCTTTATTTAAATTAGAATAAACTTTAAACAATCACGTCTGTTGTAGTATAGTTGAACACAATACGTACATTTGTGATATAGAATGAAACTCAGGATAGTGCTACACTTAAGCTCAATAATGGTGTTTTAGTAAAGGTAATCATCATAAAGGTAGACATTGCAACAAAATCTTCTCTCATAAAACATAAAACATAAAACAAAAAAATAACAAAGTAAATATTTTTTTGTAGGAAAAAGAAACAACAAAGCTACAGAGTACAAAGAACTGAAAACAAAATGCAAAAAAAAGAAGATAACCAAGAAAGCAAAGCAGCATTTTAAAGAAGATGGACAACGAAAAACTGAGAGAAACTCACTAGATTTTTAGGACAAGTATCTGTTTATAACTCTTAACCCTTTCTTTTAGAGCAAGTACATCTAGTGCGCCCCCTATCATTAGTGCAGTGCGTAGATAAATATGTAATTTGGTTTCCACATTACTATGTACGCTAAAATCGTTATTTTGGAAATAAGCTTTTATCAATTATTTCTACAAATAATTTTATTTGCATTTCAATAATGTCAAAATTGTTTAAGCATCTCTCACTCAAAGGTAAGTGTAGCTGAGTTTTTGTTAATTGTAACTTGCTGAAATGTCTTCTCCCACTTTCCGCT
Source organism: Sinelater perroti (assembly GCA_036346155.1). Classification (NCBI taxonomy): domain Eukaryota; kingdom Metazoa; phylum Arthropoda; class Insecta; order Coleoptera; family Elateridae; genus Sinelater; species Sinelater perroti. The sequence goes on from JARFIY010000276.1 coordinate 6,829,504, forward strand.
GTTCCGGAAATGGATTTCAGATCAATTTTTGCCAATTATTATGTTCCTATTATAACATTAAAAAATATTTTTGAAGTTTCTAAATATTGATGCAATGTTTTAACAGTCTCATTGTATTCAGTTAAACATATGTTTATATAAAGTTTTAGATGTGTTCATATAGTGCATCGTGTGGTTGGTTCTCGGGTTGTGAGGTCCTGGTCGGACGTTTCGTCCACAACTGCGGCGGAGATCTTTAGAAGAAAATCTAAAAATTTTTAGACTCCGACCACGGCCTAACAAGCCGAGAACCAACTACACGATTCATCATAACACCGGCCATAAAAGCCTATTTGTGTTTATCTTAAATTACTCAAATCTGCTTTAGAGGTACTGAAAGATGGTGTTCACTGTTTGATAAATAGTCCTTTCACATTTCCTCTAGATTATTGAGTATTCTGTAGTTCGCTAATTTTAACATGTAGGTTTAGTTGTTTTTAATATTTTTCCTAATTAAACCTTTCTTGGCCTTTCAGCAATCAGGACAGTAGCTAAGCTTGAATCTGATTAGAACTGGCATTGAAAAAAAAACGATAAGCTTCCACCGTGTTCACTATCTTATTTTGAAGAAGAAAGAGGTATTTCGGCCAAAAAGGAAATAAGAGAATATGATATTTTGTATTAGTGATAATGGACGAAGATGGAGCCTAAGTAAAAACGTTAAACCAGAATGGCTGTTTATGGAAGCATCTACTCATATATTAGTATCCTGTAGATTGCCATTTCAATGAGTCAATAAGGTTTAGCTTATGCTTAAAAAGTATTTGTAGGAAGAACATACCTTTTTACATCTACTTTTAAGACTGACCTCCACTTTCATTCTAGAAATTTAAGTTAGTCTTCTATAACATGTTTGGTAAGTGAGAATATAAAACATTAAATTTAGTTTATTTGTTGTTATAAAAAATACTTCTATTTATTAAGAAGTGCAAAGAAGACAATTTTTGTGTTTGTGATCTTTGTCATTGTTCTGGACAAATGTTGTTAGAATTGGTTTTATAAATCTAAAAAGGATATAATATACAAGTATTTAGAATACATGCAAAAATAATTACGCTGAGGAATTAACAAAATATCAACACCATCTACAGGTTAATTTACATTACAGTTAATAACTTGTGAATGATGGTAACGTATTGCACGAAATGCAAATTTGTGCTCTTCCTTATTAAAAAGAATCGGTAGTGATTTTTCAGAACCATTTTCTATATTAACACATTTTTAGAATTAATATTTTGATAATTTCTTATGTCTATAATTACAACATTAACGAGATGGAGAAAACATAAATGAAGAAACTCGGCTTCACTTCAGGAAGTATTTCAAAGTATATTTATTCCAGAAAGAAAGCATAACAAATGTACACAGAACTAGAATAAAATTGACCAACCAATAACGAAATCGACAAAGAACGGAACACTATAAGAAGTGGCATAGAAACAGCCGCAAGTAAAGCGAAGGAAGAAAATGATCCACAAAAGACTTGAGAATGTGGAATAAATAATTACAGGCAATCGTAGACAAAAAACAAAAAGCATATATAGAACTCCCGCCGACAAAGAATACACGAGCAACAAAAGACTAATATATTTAAAAGAGAAAGAGTATGACAAAAAAACTAGTAAAGAAAACCTACCAAAAATTCATGATATACTTGAAAACCAAAATTTAGCATATAAATTTATGAGTCATTTTAATTAAATAGAGAAAAATATAGTCACATTAAACACAATAAAAAATAAAAATACAACAGAGTTATGACATAAAAAATTAGGAGTCGAAACAAACGTAACAAATCATATATCATACAGGCAACTTAAAGCTTATACCACGAAATAAATAGTGATAAATACAGATACACGAAACAAATAGAAATTAACCCGAATGTGAAGCAAAGTTGTAGGTTCCTACACTTTTTAACTTATATATTGATAATACTCTCAAACACTGGAAACCAGGTGTACATTTCGGAATATTTACCCAAACACGTTTCTATGTTACTTGCCGATGATAAAGTAATAACACAAGAAAAGGAAGACACGCTTCAATTAGCAATCCTTCGACTAACCCAAAAGTGTGAAAATACAATCTCGCAATGTTTATAAAAAAGACGGATGTTATAGGTTTAAAAGGTAAACATCTCGTTCTATCAAAGGTAATCATTGATAATAAATAAATAAAACAAGTATGTTATTTTAAATATTTAGGCTGAGGCGTAAGTTACGATTACGACAATGATATAAATGATAAGATACAAAAATATTAGAATATTTAAGGTACAATTAATAGAACATTAAAGAATCAAACATAAAAAGATGCAAACTTTAAGTTCTATAAGACTGTAGCTACACTAGTACTAATACATAGAAATAAATGTTGGGTAAATACTAATAAAGACGACAGCAAAAAAAAACAGCATAAATAAAATTTTAAAGAACAGAGAAAAGTCTACACATAAAAATAATACGAAATAAACTAAAATCTACATTATAAACAAAAGAGTAGTCTATTATAAAAAAAAAATGGAAGCAGCACGTTAAAAGAATAATCAATATAGAAATTTCTCAACTACAAGCCTAAAAACAAAAGAAATGTAAGCTGTTCGAGAAAATAATGGTCATAAACATAGCTTTCGAAAAAAATAACAGGTAGATAGTTAAAACTTGCCGTACAAAAGAAGACGAAGAGATTAGCACTAAATGACTAGCAACAACATACGAAATGTAAGATGTTATTTTAATATAGTTAATTAACTTTTGAATTTTTTTAACATCATGCTATATTTGAAAAGTAAATATTATAGTAATATTAAAAAGTTATTATAGAAATTAATAATGCTTACCTAACACATCCGTTTGTGGAAGCCATTCATCAACCATGACGTTAGTGGGCACATTGTGGAAGTAATTTTCAAATTTCCACAAAATCCTTATTTTCAGTCCTGCAAAGGCTTGTACAATTTCGGACAATTTATCTTCCGGCAAATGAGAGCTCTTTACGTTTGTGCCTAGGCTAAAGAGGACGAACCCGTCTTTAGCTCCATCCAAAAACTCCTTCAAACTTGGTTTGACCTCTTTGGACTCTTCTACATGAAGTCCTCCGATCTCTATCATAGTAGGCACGTAGGGCCTTGGGCTTTCAAGCCCGTAATGAGAATTTAGGAGAACTAAAGATACATTGTCGATCAACATTTGCAGGGGAGGAGCATCCGGGAAAAATTTTGCTAAGATTCTTTTTTGTACAGCTTCATTGACGTAGTAATCCACCAGTTCAAATGCAATGCTTTCTAGCGTGTTTTTTACTCTTTTTAAAAACGTCATTTCGCCTAGGTCTGTGTAGAACAAGTTGCGGATGTACGAATAAGGGGCTGGATTTCGAGTAATCTTATTGGTGAGCTGGGATGGTCCGATGCTGCTGAAAACAATCACGGGCACTTGAAAATGGTGGCCGATCGCTAAGAGAGCCTCGTTCATCGCCCAATTGAGAATCACTAGGTCAAACTTTTGCTTAGAATGCAGCAGGTCTTTAACGTTCTGATTGTTTAAAAATAGTTCGGCCACTCCTTCAGCGCTTTTTATGTCAAAGGTCATTTTCTCATACATAGACGCAGCGTGTGCCGATACGAATTTTGGCACTATGTTTTCTATAAAAATAAATATTTTAATCATTATTTGTTATTACATAATCATACTCATTATCAATAAAGTTAATTAACATATGTGAATAAAGCGATTCAATCAATGGAAATGTAAAAAATGATTTAGCCTGAGAAATAGTAATGTATGTTTAAATTTGATGATTTAATAGACTTTATACAAGGTGTCCCAAAAGGAAGCTTTTTCAGGTACATAGTTATAAAAAAACAAAGGAGACTTCTATTAAAAAAACTTTTATTTGTTATTAAAATGTAGATTTTGAAAAATTATTTTTTTAAAATGTCACAAATGTGACCCCGCATACTCGCGACACTTTTAAACGAGAAGGAAAATTTCTAAGCACTGTGCGGCACGTAGTCTCCGTAATGGCTGCCATTTCTTGACTGATATTTTCTTTCAATTGAACCAGAGAGCCCGTATTGCTGCCATATACTCTTGATTTAAGTATCCCCACAAGAAAAATGTGTGGAATCTAATCTATATCACCTTTCCTGAAAATTAATGTTTGAGGAAAAATTTCACAAACTCGTGGGAGAGGTATGTTAATGTGCGATATTGCTTCATCCTGCTGGAACCATATTCTTTGATTATAGCCAGCAAAATTTTGTAGTTCAGGTATCAAGAAATTGTTAAGCATCTTCACGCGACATTCTAGTCATTTTTAACTCGCGGCCATTTTTATCGTTAAATATGTACGGGCTGATTATTCCTTGCCCAAACATTGCAGCCCATACAGTCACTTTTAGTGAGTAAAGGCATTTTCCATGCTTGCATTGAAGGTTCGTAGAGCTCCAGTAACGGCACTTCTGTTTGTTAACATGTCCATTCAGATGAAAATCTGCCGCATTCGAAAACAGAATGTTGTTGAATGAATTGAAATGCTCAGTTACACAGTTAACGAATTGAAGCCTCTGACTGGCGTCGTTGAGCTTTAATTATTGCATCAATTAGATTTTATAGGGGTTCAGGCACAAATCTTTGTACAGAATGCGGTATAATGATGGTCTGGACACATTCAAAACACTTGCCCGTTTACGAACCGATAGGCCAAGAGTCTCGCGAACGGACTGTCGTACGCTTTCGACGTTTTTGTCAGTTCTTGATGACCTTGGTCGACCCGTTTATCCACAGTTGAACCGGTTTATTTAAACTTACGCACCCGTTTTCTGATGAGATTTATGTTACGCAAATCATGATAATTACTGAACGTTTTCTTGCAATTATCGCCGAATCATTAAATGCGCGTTTGGTTGAGTACCCATTCTATAAATTGTAAAAGCTGGTCGATGTGCACATATTTTGTATCAGACGCTTAGATCAAAGGTAGATATCAGTAGAAACATAACAAATTATGTAATCTGATGCTAGTAATTTTCGCATAGCATTACTACAAATAAAAACAACTTACAATCACTCATTACAAACGATGTAACTGAGTTGAAAAAGGTTTTAATATATTTAATAAAAAACTTTGAAATGTTGATGATTACAATGCGAAATACATTTTCTGGGGATTTAGATTAATTACTACAAAGAGAGTCGATGATTTTATGATAAAAGAAATAAAATTGTATACATAGCAAAATGGAAAAGTAGCTACTCAATATTTTGAAGATAAGATACAGGTAAGAATTAAAGTTAATAAGATAACAGTTACTGATAACAAAGTAGGTGGAAGAGCGAATATTATAGAATTACAGCTATGGGAAAAATAATGAGAAATAAACATAACCAAAGAAACTAACGTATATATAAAAAATGACCTAACACTAAAAAAAATAGCAATGCATGTTAAAATTAAAAAATTGCAAAAGAAATATATACAGAAAAACAATTACTAAATTCAATCAGGCATCTGAGATGATAATGAGAAAGTGACTGTACAAAAAACTAAATAATTTAAAAGAAAGGCCAATGACCTTTTTTGGAAGATTATAACCTGAATTATAAGAGTTATATATTAATTTTATAAGGGGAAGATTTAGCAGAAGAAATAGAATAGTCAAAAATAAAATTAGTAAAAACCACAAAAACTAAAATGTAGATAAACGCAATCACCATTAGTAGAAGGGCATTTTTTTAATCTATGGAAGGGTTAAATAAGCCACAAGAGCATTACATGTTGTGTACATAAAGATTATACAAAGTGAAAAATTGGAAAAATATCACTAAAGAAAAATTAAAAGTAATAATAAATATATACGAAAATACATTGATTACATTTATACTAGTTTATGGTCTTAATGTAAATGAAAGAGTAGAAGATAAGAACAAGTTTTGGGGAGAGTTTTTAAATACGATAGAAACTTAAACAGATAGTGTAATATTGATAGGGAATATTAATGCAGGGATGGGGAGTTTACATACTAAATGAAATGGAGTAATTAAAGCATTCTCCTGCTTGTAAATTCTTTCTTTAATCACAAACGGATACGTAAAATCACACGAGAACTATCAAGTAGAAGTGAAAAGTCGATAGGGAATTAATTTTTAATTTTAATTAAATAACTTCAAAGAATTATTTGAAAGAAACAAATGATGTCAGAAGTAGAAGGGGTTGTGAAATAGAAAGTAACCACTATCTAGTAGAAACTACTATCAACAACGACTGAGAAGCCACATACAACTATAAGAACGTATAATCTAAGAAGTACAACCTATAGAGTTAGATATAAACCTAATGTAGAAGATACGATATCAATTACAAGAGGACGGCTGTAAAATCTAGAAAGGCAACTTTCGAAAGCAAAGCAAGTGGTGCATGTGACATTGTGCCCCTGTATCTAGGGTCAAACGAAAGCTATAGGTCTGAAATTCAAGAACAAGGAAGATACCCACTAAAGGGATTTACTGATCAAATAAGGAATGAATCGGTTAAATAGTTCCGGAGATATCGTGTCAACAGACGCACATACATGCACAAACAGACATATAGACAGATAGGCTTGTGATTGCATTAACTTTTGTCTATGCCTTAAAGGCTTTTGAAAGTTGATAAATATAGTAGCAATATTGATATAAGATGGGAATATTTTAAAAAGATATTGGTAAAAATTGCAAAAGAGAATAATAGGAAAACACAAAATTCACATCACATTGTGGAATAAAAACAAAATAATTTAAGAAAAATTATGGAAACAAGATCCATCAAATAACAACAAATAAAAGGCAAAGGGAAAAAGTAAAAAAGCAGTTAGTGTAGATAAAAAACTATGAGAAGTATTTAACGATATAACCCTTTCGCCCCCATCGGTTTCACGGTGAAACCGCATATTCAATAATTTGTTTCTTAAATCCCAGTGGTATTTGAGCCAAACCGCCTTTCAAATTGTTTGTCTGCAGCGCTATCTATTGGTTAGTAGTAGAACCAGCACTCAAAATTTGTCAATCCCATTACAGATGGCTACTTCTCCACCTGTTGCAAAAATAGTAGCAAATCTCTTTGCGAGTACTTTTTTTAATGAAATAGAGGCATACGTATTGCATAATCTCCATACAATCAATTTATTATCGTTATCTTCTATTTCCTGTATCCCAAAAATTTTCCTTTACATGTCGAAACACCATTTGATATATTTCTTCATCTCTTCCTTGTTGAACTTATACCTCATGTCAGAAAGCAAACAAACTTATACACACTCCAAAAATATGATGATCTATCCAAATTCAAGAAAACAACTGATAAAATAAAGGCCTTTCTGGGTATCAAGTGGTTGCCGACTGTCAAAGGCAGTCAAGTAATGAAGAAATTTGAGATTTCCATATTGCAAATATAATGCCAAGAAATAGATTTGAATGGATTTTGGCACACATTCACTCGAATAATGATGAGAAACAACCAAATAAAGGCAAAAATGATTATGATACAAAGTTTGCCCCTTTCTAAACACACTCCTGAAAACCTATAAAAACCATTAGGAATCGGATGAATATCAGTCAGTGGATGATCAAATTCAAGGGTCACTCATCTATGCGCCAGTATATGCCGCAAAAACCTATAAAGCGCGGATACAAAATGTGGGTACGTGCAAATAAATTTGGTTATATTTCCGATTTCCAGATATATACCGGTAAAGTTGATACGACAAAAAAAAACATCTAGGTACTCGCGTTGTTCAAGACCTGTGCAAAGATATTAGTGGTGAATATCACCAGGTATACTTTGATAATTTTTTACTTCTCTTTCCTTGATGAACGATCTATTGAATAAAATAATACATGCATGTGGAACCATTCGTAAAGATCGCAAGGGTTTGCCAAACAATTTGCTCTCTGATAAAGCTATGAACAGAGAAGATTACGATTGGAGAAGGCGTAGTAGAAGATACCTTTTTATGAAATGGGTGGAAAAGAAAGAAATATGTTTTCTTTCTAATTTTGACAATCCGGATGAAACAACAGTTGTCAGTAGGAGGGCAAAGGATAGAACGAAGAGTGATGTAACCTGTCCAATACTCGTAAGGTATTATAACAATCATATGGGGTATGTCGACAAATCCGATATGTTGAAATCCCTTTACGAAGTAAATAGAAAAAGCAAACGCTGGTGGCTCCGTATATTTGGCACTTTCTTGACGTCACGATTGTGAACTTCTTCATTCTATTTTGTATGCGAAGTGAAGGGAAATCGCTAAAATTGAAAGAGTTTTGAATGACTATCTCAACAGGTCTTACAATATTCCAGAAACGAGAGAAACGAGGAAAAGCGAAGATATGTGCTTGCTCTAAACCAAACGCAAGTGTGTTGTTCCATCAGAGATACGTTTCGAAGGTGCAGCACCTATGCCGAAACATAGAACCTCCCTGCGTTGTGCCATATGCAGCACAACAGCTGAACCACACCGTGTACAAGATGTAAAATAGGTTTATGTTTAAGTGACAAAAAAATTGTTTTGTAAAATATCACACCAAATAATTGAATAAACTTACTTTACGCAAACTCCCACTGGTTACTTGGTGAAAACATCAGAATTTTTCAAAGAAAATGTGAAATCAGGTTTATATTATCATTATTTATCTATTTTTACCTTATATTAGTATAATCACAAAAATTCACAAAAAATGCAATTTTGGTAGTCAAAGGAACAATAGAAGTAAACAATAGGAAGAGCAAGAAATGTGTTTATAAAATATTGAAACTTTTTATGAATAAGAAAGAGATTGATTTTAAAACCAGTAAAATACAGATAGGGAACTACTTGATAAAAGATAAAGATATTTTAAATAAATGTGTTCAAGACTTACGACGTACAGAATGGCAACATTGTAGAGATAAAAGATAGTAGCATAATAGTAAATGAGCATGATGAATAGATTGCCAGACACCAAATAACAAAAATGATAGCAAGAATTAAAACAGAAGAAATTTCTGGATGTAATGAAGTAATAATAAAAATGATCAAATTTTTTGAGATAAAGAAATTTAGCAGCTACGCAATATATTTAATCTAGCATGGACGAGTAAGAAGGTAGAGTAGAGTATGGCAATAACTTTCCCAATAAGCAAAAAATAAAATAGACAGTTTTGTACAAACTATAAGAGTATATTTCTCTTACGCGTAGCTGTCCAATTGTATAATGGAATATTGAAAAGCAGAACAGCACTACAAAATAATTTAGAAGAAGTACAAAGCAGTTTTCGAACTGGTCGTAGTATGCAGAATCACGCGTTTATATTCCAACAATTGTTGTAACAATAAGTAAAAATACGGAAGCTGTTCTATGTTTCATTGATTTACACAAAGCATTTGATATCACTAAGAAAATGACTTTATGGAACTGCTTAGAAAGAAAAAATATTGACATGGTTGCGTATTTGCAGATGATTTTGTAATGTATGCTGATAAGGAAAACCTTTATTAAAGACAAATTAAGAAAATATGGGAAGCTAAAACCATAGCTGAAAACAAAGTGGGAAAAAGACAAAATACAACATGGGACATGAACGTTCGACAAATACTAGATGAAAGAAAAACGGAATGGAACAAGGCTTTACGACTAGCAGTAGACAAGAAGGCATGGATACTAAAGAATGTGAAATAATGGGACTATGAATATATGTCTGTATGTACTCCAAATGACACATAATTTTTGTACATGGAAAGCAACCAATGAAATTATATGATAAATTCACTTAGTGCCTCATGTACCATATAGTAGTAAGATACCTAACCTAGTTGTTTTTGGTATTACTAAATAAATTTTGAAATAGCTGCTATTAGTAGAGTCTTGAGCCGTGGTGGGTTAGTGGATAGATCGCTAGACTATGAAACCAAGAGTTGCGGGTTCGAATCCCGCTCTCGCCAATTCGATCACTGGCATTTTTACGGCCCAGCTCGACCCAGGCTGCAATAAATGAGTACCTGGAGGTCAAACTCTGGGGTAATAATAGGCGGTCGGTACGTGGCGCTAGCCATGTTACTACCCTTGTGTACCGTAGGCTCTAGATTGTAGCAGACCTATCCTGTTACGACCCCAAAGGGCGTTCAAGGCCTGTTACGGGGAACTATTATTATATTAGTAGAGTTTTGCCGTCGAATTCTTCATTCTTTCATTTATATGCTACCTTACCGATCAATTAATTAACTGGAATAATTTCAGCGAACTTTTAGACAACAAATTAGAATTTAAAATGCCGCTAAAGCTAGTTTGACATAAATAATACAATTTTATAAAAGAAGTCAAGTAATGACAGAAATTTCAGATTTCCATAAATATAATGCCAAGAAATAGATTTGACATACCGATTTTGGCACAGCATTCACTCGAATAATGATGAACAACCAAATAAAGGCACGATAAATGATTATGATACAAAGTTATGCCCTTTCTAAACACACTCTGAAAACCTATAAACCATTAGAATCGGATGAATATCAGTCAGTGGATGATCAAATTCAAGGGTCACTCATGCTAAGCCAGTATATGCAAGCAACGAGAACCTATAAAGCGCGGATCTACGAAACTGTGGGCACGTGCAAATAAATTCTGGTTATATTTCCGATCTTCCAGATATATACCGGTAAAGTTGATACGACAAAAAAACATCTAGGTAATCGCGCTTGTTCAAGACTGTGCAAAGATATTAGTGATGAAGTATCACCAGGTATACTTTGATAAGTTTTACTAATCTTTCCTTGATGAACGATCTATTGAATAAAAAATACATGCATGTGGAACCATTCGTTAATAGATCGCAAGGATTTACCTCTAAACAATTTGCTATATGATAATTTTATGAACAGAGAAGATTACGATTGGAGAAGGCGTAGTAGAAGATACCTTTGATGAAATGGGTGGACAGAGATAGTTTTTCTAATTTTGACAATCCGGATGAAGACAACAGTTATCAGTAGAGGGCAAAGAAGAAACCCTGATGTAACCTGTCCAATACTCAGATTATAACAAGCATTTATGTCGATTAATCCGAGTATGAATGACAATTTTCAACAAAGTGCCAATATACAAAAGCAAACGCTGGTGGCTCCGTAAAATTTGGCACTCTGGAACGTCACGATTGTGATACCACTTCATTGGATTTTGTATCGAAGTGAAATCGCTCAAAATTGAAAAGTATTTCTGCAACAGGTCTTACAAATGCTTCCAGAAATGAGTAAAACGAGGAAAAGCGATAGATCATATGCTTGCTCTAAACCAAACGCAACTGTGATCGTCATTCAGTAACTGTCTACGTTTCGAAGGTGCAGCACCTATGCCGAAACATAGAAATATTAACTGAAAACCTAATAAAACGATTAACAAGATGTTAACCAAAAGAGGTGTATTCCGTTTGATTTACTTTAAAATTTTAAATCTGAAAAGATATATCATATGTACAGGATGTTAGAAATGTTATTGTAGGTTTTATCGCAATATGTGATAACAATATTAAGATTACAAGAAGTGACATAATGTCTTCTTCCAATAAAAGTGTACTTTCTCACTATGTATATCCTAAATTTCTAGGCAGTTGGTTGAGAAGGAAGATCGACAGAATGATCAGTTTCCTTCTTGATATGTAATTGTTGTCCATGGAGTTATTCGAAAGAAAAGTTTATGCTTGAAAGCTGACAAAGAAATTCGTGTTATTACACTGAGCATATCAACGTAATTAGGTTCACGTTGTTTCAAAATACGACGATAAAAAGGCGATAATTGTAATAAAAAACAGAAGAAATACTTTAAAATTGTTATAGTAAACATTTTTTAAATGCTAAAATGAATGAGTAAAGAGTGGGATGGGGGGGTGTAAATATAAATGGGACAATAAAGTACTGATCATCTATATTTCTTTAATATAGATAAGACAGTGAAAGATCGCATTTTGAAAGCTTTGGTCCAATTTATTGCTTGCAAACGTGAAGAAGATTGCAGTTAAGCGCGTCTAAGGTACTCTGTTAGATATATTTGTAGTGAAAACTGTTACGAAACCATTTCAGAAATTATTTATTACTAAGAAGAAAAATTGCAATAAGTTTAAAAATGGTTTATACAAACGAGTAATGTGACCTAATGTAATATATAAAAATTTGCTAATTAAAGGAAAAACTGCGCTATATTCGTAAACTAAATCGGAATGGACAATGTCTGGTGAATAAGGCGAGTGGAGTAGGACTTCCAAATTGAGTGTTTCCAAGTAAGTTTTGACCGGCGCCACAACACGTAGACTAGCATTATCATGCAGGAGAATAATTAGTAAGTAATAGGCGCGTTTTTGCTTGAGTTGTGTTCGGTAGAGAGCCTGAATAATGGTTTAGTTCGGTTTGAGCAACTCATAATACACGACATCAAGCTGATCCCATCAAACACACAACATGAGTTTTTTTCATGAATATTTGGCTTGGCTGCCGATGTTGAAGCATGGCCACGTGGTCCCCATGATTTCTTTTTTTCAGTTAACGTAGTGGATCCATTTTTATCACCAGTGTCTATGCGATGCAAAAAATCCTTTCTTTTATGTTTGGAAAACAGTATTTCACATGTGCAAAACCGGCATTTAACGTTTCTTGGGTTCAGTTCATATGGACCCTAATTTCCTTGCTTTCGAATAATTTCCAACGATTTTACACGATGTGAAATTGCTTGCTGAGTCATTCCTAATGTAAGTGCAAGTTCTTCTTGCGTTTGGCAGGAATCTTCCTCTAATAATGCTTCCAATTGCGTGTTCGTACACTTTCGGCTTTTCGCTACGTTCTTTGCCTTCGACGTCAAACTCACCGTTCTTAAACTTACGAAACCACTCACGACAACTTCTCTAACTTAAAGCAGCCTCACCATATGCTTCTACAAGCAATCGATGCGCCTCAGCTGCAGATTTCTTCAAATTAAAGAAATAAATCAAAAGTTTCCACAAATGATGCTTATTCGCACGAAAACAATTATGTGATGCTGATACACAATCGTCAATATTTTAAGTTTTATGAAATGACGTTTAACATTTGACAATTTCAACCATATCTTACTGGTGGTGCCTTCTTTTGTCAAACGGCGGAGACTTTATATTTAGCCTAATTTAGTTTGAGGGCAGTGGAATTATTATTTTGGAAGCTACAAGAAATAAGAAAATTAAGTAGACCAGTGTTGAAGAAGTTAGAAAAGCTCTCAAAGATTAGACACAAGTTTAATTAACATCCTGATCTTAACCAAAAATGGTTGAAGTCTCTTTTTCATAGTCCTAAAAGAGCTTTAAGAAATAAATAACTTCTTGATAATAATTGCCAAATTTATGTTTTTGTTTAACGTAATAATAGTGAGCTTTTTCAATTACTCTAACCAAAATGTTTTAACATCTTCCAAGTTAAATCCTTTCTTTGAATTTTTTGCATTATCACCAAATTTGTCGAATGTCTGTAGCTCAGATTGTTGGTGATGTTCATAGAGACGTTTACTTTATTTTTGTAAAAGCATTACAATGTTTCTTTAAGGTAGGGAATGGCTAAATTTTTATTAGATTTTTCGATAGTCCATTCTGTAAAATTTACTATGTATACATTAATTTTATAAAATGTTCTAAGTATGTAAAACTACACCAGAGTGGTCCAAGCGATTGAAGCGCGGACTGCGATGCAGACCGACCCGGATTCCATTCCCGGAGCTTTCAGTTTTATTAAGTCATCAAAAATAATTGAATATCTGCGTTCACTCGAACAGAAGATAATAATGACGGTTATATAAGGCGCGGTGCTTGGCAAACATATGAGAGCCTTAACCTCTCAGTTCGCAGCCGTGCTCCCATACGGGCGTCAGAGCCGTGGACAAAAATTATATAAAATTATATTTGTATATTTTGACAACAGTTTGGCTACAGCTTCCTTGCAAATAATTTCCTATGCCTTATGTGTAAATAGGTGTATTAATTTATTTATAATAAGTTAATATTTTTATGGTTAATTAGTTATTGCTATAACAACAAATTAGAATATGCGTATACATTTCCGAAGCATGTCTTCGTTGTAGCTTGCCCAGCAGATAAATGAGGCAAAATTAGTTTCTCAGTTTTATTGACAATTGCAAAGGAAGGCCTTATTTTTTGGTAAGATCATAACGGCAGCAAATTCCAATTCTTGAATGAAAATTAATGTTTAGTACGCCTTGAAAGAAATGAGTTTAAATTCAGAAAATTAATTTAATTAGAAACATGTTTATAAATATTTAATATTTTTTTTAATTTTTACTCTTGAGCATAAATACATTGATGCCTGCAGTTCTTCTACGATGTACATTTTTTTACAGTCCCAAAATGGTGTTCTTTCAAGTTGTTTTTTGACTGGAGAAACACAAAGAAGTCGGTCGTATCTATAGAAAAGTTTTAGCAACGTTGCTACATTTGTTTCACTAAAAACTCTTTTATTAGCAGCGACTTATGGCTTGGTGCATGGTTGTGGTAGAGAACCTAGATGCTAGCGATTTTTGGACCGATGACTTTTTATGAACAACATCACTCAAAATTTTGTTTTTTATGTCTTTGAATGTTGTTCAAAACACACGTTTTATTATTACTCGTCACTTTCTCCAAAAAATCATGTTTATTTCTACTACTATCCAAAATCTTTTTGTGTTAGTAGTAGGTAAAAATCTTGAAAACCAATTTAGAACAAACTTTTCACAATATTACCAAGTTACAGGCATAATGAGTTTTTGAAGTTCCACTTTATCTATTATCAAATTAAGGTGCAAAGGTCGTCCACTTAAGTCACATTTTGTAAAGTGTGAAATATTACCTCTTTTACCTCTGAATGCTTTATGCTTCTAAACTCTTAATGAAGCATCCCTCCTGTAGGCTTTCTGTATCATACCAAGTTTAACACAAAATTTTATCGCTTATCACTGATCGACACTGTGCTGCATCAAGCCTGTGATGCGACGCTCGAACAGCTGTTCACTTCGCAAGCGATCTGCACTGCATAAAAGCTCAAAGGCAAATAAGTTAAGTTGGACGGTTTATTTTATATCCTTCACTAACCGTCGGGCTCTAAGACTTCTTCCTCCGACTTTTCAGGTTGGATTAGTCTCGTTGAAATTCTTCTAAGACACCAGCAGATGTCTAGTTTTAGCAAATGCATACATGTAACAATAAATATATTTAATAATAAAGTTAAGAGGTTTGAGCCACTTAACAAAACGCATACTTTATAAATTCTTTAATAAATCCTAATGCGCAAATTAAAATATAACACCAAAAGTAATTATAATCATTAAATATAAATAATAAAGAACGCATGCAGATAGAAGGTAAATGATAAAAAAATTGTAATTATCATGAAAAGTACAATAGCTTAAGTTTCAGAAATAACAAGGCGATTCGGAAGGAAATCCGAGTTTGCACATACGTGAGAAATATACACGGAGATAGCTACGCCTGGTATGTGGTACTGTAGGAAGTGGTTCAATAGAGAGTGCCAAGTGTAAGAAGATTGTGTTGCAGTTTACTCATTAGCTAGATCAACTGAAAAATATTGCTGCTATAGAAAATCATCCTAAATATGAAGTGCGAAGTCAGTTGGTTAACGATATTTGAACTTTCTGTACATTTTCTTCAACATTTCAGAATTTTTTTTTGTACGGGGTAGTGACAAAATTTAGGATACCGATAGTTCTTTGCCTATTACGTACCAAATCTGTCCGAGGAGCACAAACACACCAAACGGATTCTGCTTTGAATTCTTCCCCCGTTATGCCAAAGAAAGAGAACAATTTCTGAACAGAATTGTGACCGGAGATGAGACATAGGTGTCGCCCCATTTTAACGATGAAATTGCGACTTAAGATGCTGTTACAGGGTGGTTCTTTTCCTTGGCGAAAGATTTTTTTGTAAAATGAATTTTGAACATTGATAACTAAACGAAAATTTCTTTTCGAATTACTTTTGTAGAAAGCATAATCCAAGCTTTATGATCACAAAAAAGTAATGTTTTTGTGTGTGCACAAAATATTTTGATTATTTTTTATTTAGATTAGCTAACAATAATCTTTACTATCTATTTTCCAGTATCTTGTAATTATAACTAAAATAAGGTTACACAAATAATGTCGTGAGATTTGAATTATTTATTCAGTGCAATAAAAATAGACTTTGTCAAGTATTACTTAGACTCAACTTAGACTACCTACCTATTTTCATCATATAACCATAATAAACTTAGTTTAGTAAAACACAAGTTTGTATAAGAGAAACAAAATAAATTTAATTTTCTAATTTGTTATGTTAACTGTAATTTAAGGTTTTTCATATGAAATTTATCGTTTTTTTTGTTGATATGAAGCTACTCTTGCATTGATTATGATTTTTGTACAAGCTTAAGGTTTCACATAAGAACTCTGTTTTGTTCAGGGTTTCACTATGTTTTCGAAAGTGTTATGTTTATAACTTTGACCTTCAAGCTTTATATTACATTATCTCTTTGTATGTAATATCCCACCACATTATTACCATTGTGGGTGCTGGAAGTTCGACGATATTCTTTAATTTTACATGCATTTAAAATTGCAGCACTAAAAAGAAATGCAAATTTAAAATTGAAACTTTGCAAATTTATTTAATAGCGCAAGACAAGTAATTATAAAATTTATAAACTTATTGTTTTTCTTTACGTTTATTCACTAATGTACGGGTCCCACTTTTGGTTCTTATGGCTATATCTAGTATCGAGTCAAACAATGAACGAATTCAATCAAATTCCTTGAAAGTCATGGATACCACTGTACTTTTAGCGAAATGACTTTTTAGAATGGTGCAAAGTCAGATTGACGAGCCGGAAGTAGAAAATTTTCTCTCTGTTGTATTTTAAACAGTATAATGCTCTATGTGCTGGAAGATTGGTTTATTAGAAGATTACTTTCTGAAGGAAAGGAAGTACAACTGGTTATAAGACAGCATTGGTATAAGTAATTGTGTTTTTAACTTTGAGTAATAATAACCTGTTAACATAGCTGATAGCTTCCCATATCATAATTTTCATATATGGAGTTGCATGCTTCTTACGAATGCCCTCTCTCTCTACGTCCACAATATATTTATCTGGTCATCACTTTGGATTTAATAAGTGTGCAACTTTGCTTTCGCCGTTGTTCTCTGACATTTATTGTAAAAAACTGGTTAGACATTTATGATTCAAAATATTGTCCATTGCTGGCCACTACTTTCTCCCATCTTTCGGGCAGCGTGCGACTCCGGAGTCAAAAAAACTGCTTATTTTTTGAAGCGATCCACTTATCGATCCAATTTCTACCTTTTTCATAAGAATGTATGTGCTGGTCAGCCAGGCCGTGCGCCATTGATCGAAACAAGCGATAATCAGAGGGGGAAATGTCTGGAGAATACGGTGGGTGGGGTAGGACGTCCCATTTCAACGTTTCCAAGTATGTTTTGACCGACTTGCGACATAGGGTCGAGCATTGTCAGGCTGCAAAATCACTTGATTATGTCTCTCGTTGTATTGCGACTGTATGCATTTTAATGCTTAAACGCATTAATTGCTTTCGATACAGATCACCTGTGACTGTTTCAGGCGGTTTTAGCAACTCATAACACACTACGCCAAGCTGGTCTCACCAAATACAGAGCATGACCTTGGAGCTGCGAATATTCGGTTTGACCGCCGACGTGGAAGCATGGCCGGGAAGTCTCCATGATTTTCTGCGTTTGTAGTTATCGTAATGAATCCATTTTACGTTCCCAGTCTCAATGCGATGCAGAAATGCCTTCCGTCTTTGCCTTTCAAGCAGCTGTTTGCAAGCAAACAAAGGCCGTTCAACATCTCTCGGCTTCAATTTATGTGACCCAATTTTATTGTCTCTGAATCATTCCATAGCTTTGAGGCGTTTTGACGTGGCTTTTTGAGTCACTCCTTATGATTCTGCCAATTGTTCTTGCGTTTGACACGATTATTCATAAAGTAATGCATTCAATTCTGCATCTTTAAGAATCTTCTCTTTTTCAGCGCCATGCCGGCTTTCGATATCAAAATTACCGTTCTTGAAGCGTTGAAATTATTTACAACATAGTCTTTCACTAATAGCGGTCTCGCTATAAGTATTTAAGGGCATTCTATGAGCCTCAGCCGCAGATTTCTTTATATTGAAGCAGAAAATTAAAACCTCCCGCAAATAACAAGAATTTGGCTCGCAAACTGACATTTTTAATCGAGAATAACTTTACGAGACGCACACAAATTGACTAATGTTTCGATGGGGTTATGTTGACAAATGCCCAAGCTTATTGTATGACGTCTGCATCTGTTTATTTTCACCACCATTTATCGCCTAAAGCCATCTATTGGAAAACGGCGGAAGCAAAGCTTTACACCTATTAATAAAATCTGGATTTATTTATAAAAAACAATTCTGTCATGCGCTATGTCCACAGATGTCTTCCCATTCGCCATTGTAACCTTTACTCTGGTAGAGAGAACTCATTGTTAGTAGTACTCCCAAGAAAGAACTTTGTGCTGTTAGTTTCATTGCGAGTGATGGACTTTGAACAGAGGAGCTAGACGATTGAAAAACTGTAATTACCACCACTGTTGCACTTATGGTGTGTAATCGCAAGCTTTTGACGGTTGGTTCTCTTGCAAACTCTTTCAGACATTGATCTTCTTGTCACAGTGCTGCGATAGCGACCAACTGTTCGCCTATTTCTTGCAAAGAAACACCCCTTTATGTAGGCCACCAATACATCCTCTATAAATTTTGTTGATAACGCACTTTTTGTTGACCACAAGATATTCTTACGCCGTGTAAATTATATGTGCCATATATAAAGACTTTTATGCCTATTTTCAACTGATATTACAACTTTCCTCAGATCTCGTACGGTTCTCAAAATTTAACCGTTTTCTAATTATAGTGTGCTTAATTTAATGTAATCTTTTTAATGTAACATCATTTTGACTTCGTTGCAATTTCAATAAGCAGTGATGTTTTTAAGCAGTTTTTGTAATTTTAAGAACTAATTTTAATTAAATTTTTTAATCTACAAACAAAATTGGTTTTGAATATTATATTACTAGCAAATCTCAATAATGTGTTTAATTTGAGGAGAATAATTCTAAAATTTGAATTTTTTAAGATCTGATCTGAAAAATAATTACTATAATTAAAATATTCAAACACAACAGACATACTGAATTAATATCAACACAAAGTTACAAAAAAATTAAAAATTGGCTTTTACATACAAAGGACATATTGGAACCATACGTGCATGAAGAAAAACGCCAAAATAGCAGTACGCCCAATCTCATTTAAATTTTACAAATGTTTACTTTTAGCATCAATCTGTGCGCAGTTGTTTATTTAAAAAAATTGTTATCTGCGGATAAACATTGCTTTAATTAACTCTGCATTTAAAAAAGATAAGAGAAAAGGTGTTGAAATTAATGATAATTAACTGAAGTAAAATTTCACATTGTTTTAAACCGGGTTCAAAAGGTTTCTGCGTGAAAATTCATTACCTAGCAGTCCCCTGTTGACAAACTCTCTTTGATTATAAAGACAGCAATAATAATAATGATTAGGACGCTGTTTAACGCCTGCCGTCTCCGAATTGCTGAACGTTGTCACGCGATTCCCTGCTAATGATATCTAGCTGTTCGTTTCTTAATACGCTACATCCGAGGCCGCTTCCCGCTTTTTATTTCGCCTACCTTCTTTGTACCGTAGCACGCCCGTGATTTCTATATCTGTGTAATTTTCCACCTGAGCCTCGAAAGGAAATGGACTGACCATTGTAACCTGATGGCCCCTCCTGGCGAGCGCTTTCATCAACGTGCTGCCCAGTATATGGTGGCTTTTACAAGGAAAATGAAATATCGCCAATATATTTGCACAATTCACGCCACATGCTACTACACACAGAGAGTAAAAGAAAGCGGCCCTGCCCGCCATGGTTGCAATTTGTTATCTAACAAGAGCAGTTGAAGTTGTATACACTTGGGTGCGTTAGCATCAGATGGTGCTGCTGACAAATTAGCGCGTAACGGCTGATCGGGACTGCTCTGAAGCACGCCGAGGAAAATAATCAGGGCATGCAATCCGCACTACGGCCTAAGTGAAGTCTCGATTTTAGTGAACAATTGAATTATCGATGAGCAAAATAAATGAAATTCAATTTCTTTTCCGCAAACTTCCTGCGCTGATCCAATTTATAAGCACAAAACGGGCGATTTGTTGCAGGATATCAAACTGCTGCTGCAACATCTGGATCTGCACGATGATTAATTTGCTTAGTTTCAAAGCTTTCTGTTTGATTAGGGGCACACATCTCGGGAAGTTTTAGAGGTTTAAATATTTATTTTTGTTGGAGACAGCCAGAATGCTACGCGAGGTTTACAAATGATATATATTAAACATTGAATGAGGTGGTTCTAAATTAACACAGGGTGCTTTAAAATAACGAATGCGATTTTACATAATATTTCAAAGACGATGTTATAAAGTTTCGAGTATTAGCGCTAAAGTACTCGCGCCTTCGCGCATAATCGTGTAGCAACGTTAGTTGTGAGCGTTATTTGTAAGTGAGGAAGCTACAGTGCAGCACACGGATTTGTCGTTGGAATCATCAAATTGACTGTTTCGGTAAAGATAAAAGTACGGATCGACTATGTGTATAAGAGGAGGATACGGAACATATTCGAGAAAGTTTAGAGCGTAGTCCTATTAAGTCAGTCTGTAGAGTGACCACTTGGACTGCCACACACATATGTCTGACGTTTAATCTTCAAATCGTAACGTCTACAACTCTTACAGGTTCTTTGCGAAAACGACAAACTCAAGTTTGTAAAATTTTCTATATGTTAAAAAACATGGAAGATGAGACTTTTCTGCTGTGTTTAATTAAGAGTGACGAGATAACGTTTCACTTAAATAGGAAAGTGCATCGACACAATTTTCGGATGTGGGGCTACAACATCCCCATGCAATGGTGAAACATGAGGGGAACTTCCGACAGTTAATATGTTGTTATGGATCTTTCTTTTTTGTTGGTAACACGGTTACTGGGGTAATATATCTTGAGATGTCTCGAAACTTGCTTTTTCTCAAGTAAATAAAAATTCAATAAACTTTATTTTCTAACAGGATGGAGCTCTACCCCAACAATAACAGGAAATTTGATGTTTTCTGAGAAAATCTCCATCTTAAAGATAGATAGGTCGTATGGAGAAGGGATACTTGGTATTTATGTCTAGGCCTCCGAAATGTTCTTATCTCAGATCTTTTGACTTTTTGTGGGAGTTTCTAAACGAAAACGTTTATGCGCTACCTATACGAACAACTTTGGACTACATAAAAACCTGTGTCACAGCTTAAGTGAACTCAGTGACCCAAGACATTGTTTATGTGTGTGGGATGAATTACGCTATTATTAGATGTTATTCGTGAAGTCGGAGTGTGTCACATTAAACATTTACATACTTGAATGGGAGTACAGTCAAATTTAATTTACATTATATTTGTGACAAATTCTGGGTTGAGTTTTCGAAGCGCTAAGATGGTTTTTTGCAGTCGACGATAATCAAGTGCCCGTGCGTAAATTCAAATATGACTTGTTCGAATACGACTAGCTTTAACGTACAAATGATGTGTACCATTACGGTTGATAGTGCAAATCGGATATCAAACTATACTGTAAATCGTATGTACAAATACTTTTACATTAACATTGTCTATCATATTTAACAGCTCAAACAGAAGGGAGCCTACAGAGTGATTTTAAAGAACCTCCAGAATTCTATATTGTTAGAAAATATAAAAAATAAGTTTAGAAAAAAGGGGCACTCAGTCAGAAATATTATTAATATCAGACACAGAGAAAGCAAAAAGCCATTAACGTCACTTTTCTTGGATTTAGAGCCAAACGAGAACAATAAAGAAATATACGATCTTCAGTTTTTACAACATACAAAAGTTAAGGTAGAACCACCTCAAACCAAAAAAGTGGTAATACAATGTACCAGGTGTAAAGATTGTGGTCACTCAGAAACTTATTGTATAAAATTCTTTAATGGTGCACACTGTGAGAAATAACATGTCTCAAAAACATGTTCAAAGCCCAAGGATACGCCAGCAACATGTGTTCTTTGTAATAGCAGCAGACTATAAAGGCTGCACTGTTTATCGGGACCTAATAAAAATAAAATACAAGAACAATTCATACAGACAAAGAAACTTTATTCATCAGAGTAAAATTAATATAAATTTAATACAAACCAACTAATTATTTAAAGTCTGCAAATAAATTCAACCGTTACATATCCACATGTAACTGGGACAGGCAGAAGATCAAACGAAGCTATAACAGAGAAATTGACAGAACAACAGTAATCAATAAACTTATATAATAATGGCTGCAGCACTGAGAATAACAGCGTGAAATGCAAATAGATACATAAAATTATCTTATTTTTACAAATTAATAAAAGAGATAGCCTCTTAATATCAGAAAGTCATGCAACTATCAGAAGAGTTGTTAAGATACCAAACTATAACACATATTAAGTTAATCATCCTGACGGAGAATGTTATTCAGGATGCGCTGTTATCTGCTACCCTCTGCAGGCTACATCGCAGATAAAATACAATGTACGGTAATAAAAATAAATGTTCTTAAACTATGTGCATTGCAGTAATCTATAGTCCACCAAGGCACCAAATTGCAACTAATAAATACAAACAGTTTTTCCTTACTTTTAGACCAGACTTTCTAGGAGCTGATGCCTGAAATGCCGAAAATATGATATAGGAATCAAGATCAACTTCAAGTAAAAGTCGGAACTTCCTACAAATTATGCAACAACATAATCTTAACTTTTTATCAACTGGAGAAGCAACGTACTGGCCTACTGACTTACGAAAGAAATATCTAATTTATATAGTAAAATAGAGTCAAACCTTGATCGCAAATGCTATTATAATAAAGTTAAGTACTGAAGTTATATGGAGAGCTTTAGACGAATCAAGTAGGAACTATAAAAAAAGGTAATCGACTCCAAAAAGAAATGCTATCGAAACAACACAACATATCATTACACATGAAAATGCTTGTCCAAGAAAAACGTAATCTATGTAGTAAATAGCAAAGAACAAGACATCTTAAAGGTAAAACAATATTGAATAGACTAACAGATACACTTCATACAGTTCTACAAGAAATGTATTATACAAGGTGACAAATAAATTTAAAAGCCCCACAACAAAACCTAACCGCAATTGGGCAAGTTCAGATAAAGACAAAGTTAAAGTTTTCTCCGTAAATCTTGCTAATATATTTACTACACTTCCATCGGAAGCAGACGATAGTGAAATGTATACCTATCTTAATGCTTTATGTCAATTGTTCTACCGGTAAAACTATTTTCATCTAAGGAAATTCTTTGCCAAATGAAGGTGAGTAACACACACAAGGCTCCTGGATATGACTTAACAGTCGGCGAAATTTTAAAACAACTTCTAAGAAAAGGGATTGTCGTCTTAACAACAATTTACAATAGTAATCTACGACTGTGTAAATTTTCTCAAATTATTATGATTTCCAAACCATGAAACCCACCAACTGAAGGATAATCCTACAGAGCAATAAGTTTCTTACCTATAATGGCATAAATATTTTTAACAGAATTAAAGATTCTATACCCACAGAACATGTAAGACTAGAACATCAGTTCAGCTTGAGAGAAAAGCACTCCACAGGACACCAATGCTACAGATTAGTTGATAAAATCAAGGAAAGTTTAGAAGAAAAGGAAATGTGTGCAACAGACATCTAGCAAGACTTTGATAAAGTATGGCATAATAGACTCTTATACAAGCTGAAGAGAAATTTACCTAGTTAGCTTTATATAATTCTAAAATCGTATATACCTTTTTTTAGTTAAAATATAACAATATTTTGTTTGACTATCACTTAATACATCTCGAAGTACCCCAGGGCAGTGTATTGGGACCATTCTTATATTTAATCTACACGGCAGACTTGTCAGCTAATTAGCTGATGACGCAGCTGACCTGGACCCAGAGAAAGCATCGGAAAACCTATAAAGCCAGCCAGGTGTATTGTAGGAATGGCTGAAAAATTGGAGAATAGCAGTTAATATTGATAAATCACATAAGAAACTATAAATAATACCTCTACACCAATAAAAAAAGAAGTGAAATACTTGGTACTCCACCTAGATAAAAAAATAGCATAAAAGGCACATATCACAGCCAAAAAATAACAAATAAACTTAAAGGTTAAACAAATGTACTGTCTGATTTGTAGAAAGGTCCAACTTGGTTTAGAAAGCAAACTAAGACCATAAAAATCCTTACTGAAACCCATAGACATATGGAGTGAAGCTATGGGGATGCAGTAACAAGCGTCGGACACAAAAATATTACAGACGGTACAATCAAACATATTCCGTATGATAACAAACTTCCCTTGATATGTACTAAACTTCACAATACAAAATGATCTGAAAGTGCCACATGTGTTATTAAATCACAAGCCATCAAATACAGATACAACATAAAACACTCCAACTAGTTGATAACTGGAATACCCCATCAGCTCTTTGAAAATAGAAGATTAAAAAGACAATGGCCAGGAGACTCGGCTGAATAAATTCGGGTGCGCTATCGATGGATGGGATTCCGCCCAAGCCTCTTCACATACAATACATTTACTTATTACTCTATGATTGAGTAGCTTATAAATTTGCAGTTAAAATAAAAAAAGTATTTGTCACTATTTTTAATTTTGAATTGTAGATTTACAAAATTGAAATCATTATTTTGAATCACCTTGCAAATGGTTGGCGATTATTAGGGATTAAGCTTGTTCTAGTGAATGCTGGTCCAATAACGCTTTGTTTAATAGAACAAGAGCCTTGATGTTAGGTTTTTTAAATACATCTTTGATATTTGGAGTCAGAGAATTCATGATTTATATGAGCACTTATTAAGTTATTAACTTCATAGGTTCGACTTTGTAACTTGATTTTTTTTACCTTGTGGTTTTTATTTAATTTGTGGTCAACATAACTAACCAATAGAACTCACAATTTGTTTTAATTCGAGGTTAGTGCTTCAAATGTTCATCGATACATTTTAATATATAGAACAAAAATGAATACTACTGTCGCAGGAAAAATGCTAATCAAATTCTAAATTTATTGATTTCTAGCTCTCGCTCTGTCTCTCTTATAACCTCTATAATAATCTGTAATAATCAATCTACTAATTGGTTTGATGGTCTGATGATCAATCATTTTTTTCTGCCAATGACCAGTCTTTTTAGCATTCTTGGTTTACCTGGTGCGTCTTTTCCTTTATTTTTTTTATAATTGTTTTAAGAAGTCTCTTGTGATAGGTTCAGCTAGTAAGCCTGGTCTTTCGCTATCTCTTTCATTAGAGTTTGTCTTTCTCCTACTCTTCTTAATACTTCCACATTTGTCTAGGCTCTAGGTTATCCTCAGCATCAGTCTGTAGCACTACACTTCAAATGTGTTTAGACCCTTTTTTATTGCATATCATCCATAATTAGCTTCTGTAAAGTATTATGTTCTAGACGAATATTTTTAGAAGTTGTTTTCAGGTTTTAATTGCGATATTAGAAATCTTTTTTTTTCTTTATGTGAAAGACTAATTTAGCTTGTTGTGTTTCTTGTTGCTTCTTCCACCATTTGCTATTCCGCTTTCCAGGTATAAGAACTATTTCACTTTTTCTATTGTGTTACAATTGAATGTAATTCTTGTTCATTGCG
Source organism: Sinelater perroti (assembly GCA_036346155.1). NCBI lineage: Eukaryota > Metazoa > Arthropoda > Insecta > Coleoptera > Elateridae > Sinelater > Sinelater perroti. Next base: position 6,855,440 of record JARFIY010000276.1, read on the forward strand.
TTGGTGTTTTTCTAGATTAGGATTTTGGTTTATTTTCTTGTTGTAATCTTGTAAAATACTGTTCGTTACCGGCTCGTTTTTCGCCAGCAGAGCTATATATAATCTGCGTATCTGAGCGTCGCAATTTTTTCTTTCTATATTTTAATGGCCGTTTTTTCCGGTTTTGTGTATATACATTATATAGTGGCTAGTGGCCTTGTCTAACACCTTTTCTTATACTAAGTCTCTTTATTTATTTCTCCGACGTTTATTACGGATTATATGTTCCTCATATTGCGCTAGAATAGTTCGTCCGTCTCTAAACTTTACGCTAATACCTTTCATTAATTTATAATTGAATATTTTATATTATTAAAGGTTTCCTTTTCTTTAAGCTACTTTTGCATTCCTTGTACTTACATATTTACAAACTGGCCTTCTGTTAGGATTTCTTCTAAATTTTTTCAATTCTACAATGCATAATTTTGTTCAGTATTTTTGAGATGCGTTACTACCTTTATTTTGTGATAATTTTCGCAATTTACATTTGTGTTCTTTTAGGTACAAAAATCATTATTTTTTTGTAGTTTTTGAGAATTTTTTCTGTTCATGTATGTGAAACATTAGCTTGTAAAGTGTATGGTGGTTTCCTTCTCCTGAATTCCTAAATTTCTATTATAATTTGATCAATCCCTGTTACTTTTTATTTTTATTACTGGACTGCTTTGACGCATTCTGATTAAAGTGTCATATTTCCTTCTTCTTTTTGTCGGCCTGGTCTTTTGGTTCTAGAAGGATATCCTGTTTGCTATCTTCACTGCATAGTTTGTCAATATAGTGTTTCCGCCTTTTCAAAATATCATTTTTCTCAAGTAACTCTTGTTTTGTTTTTACACCCATCCCTCCTATTTTTATTTCCTTAAAGAAATTTTATTGTCTTGATTAATTTTTGTTTTTTATAAAAGATTACTTACTTTACAATTTTCCTATATATATTTTTGTTTTGTTGATTTTTCTTTTCGATTTTTAGTACTTTTCTTGTCCATTATTTGTTTTCAAACTTGTATGTTACTTCTTTTTTTATTATTTGTATAATATCCTTTGTTACCTAAGGTTTTCGTCTTTCTCTTTTCTTTTAAATTGCAATGCCTCATCCGCTACGTTATCTATAAATTGTCTTGCGATGTTTTACGCCTTATTTATATCTACCTTATTTTGCCCTGCGTGTTGTTCTCCCAAATTTCTAAAAATTGTAGGGTCCAATAAGTTCTTTTGTATTTTATTGTTTCAATTTTTTGGTTTGAAATTTTCCCCGCCTATTTTAAGTTTTTATATCTCAAATCGTCTGAGATAATTTCGAGACCATTATTACTACATACACCGGCGCCTGGATATTTTCTGCTATATTTAAACTGTTTTTTAATCTTTGTTTCACAAGTATAAAATCAATCTGGTGTCTTCTGATACACATTCAATGTGGGCGATGGTCAAATAATATGTTTGATATTACTAAATTATGTTTGCACAAAACTCTGTCTGACAGTTTCCTCCCTAATTTCTTCTCCCCAATTTTCACTTTTCTCCAATACTAATATTTCTCCTTTGACGTATTTGATAACGTCTTCTGTTTCTTCATATACTTTTTCTACTTCATTGCCATCATAGTCTGAAGGTGGCATATATTATAATTGGGTCTTTTGGTTTGCCAACTGTTTTAAGAATATCATTCTTTTCAAAATGCAACTTTTCATTTTGAATCCTACTTTTTTTTCATAACTCTCATATCCGTTTACAGCAGCAGTGTTTATTATCCTGTATTTGTTACTCCATACGTTACCTTCTTGTGGTCATTTTATTTCATTTATTCCGAGAGGATCTATATTATTGTGTTTTATTTCTTGCTCGATATTTTTGATTATCTACTTTTCCTCAAAGTTCTAACGTTCTTTGTTTCAATTACCTTCAATTTTGACGTAATTTTGTCTGTTTAGTTGTTTTCGTCCGGAAATCTGATTAGGGATAGTTTTTTCCTAAATATTTGAGTACTAAAGACATCACATTATTAGTTTCGATAATTTTAGGAGCGCCAGCTATATCTCAATAGTTTCCCTATAATTTTTTTCATCAGCATTTGCCTTTAATTTATCAAGATAGTTTCTTCTCCAGTGTTTCTTATGTACGGTTATATCAATAGTACTCGGCGATAGAACCTCTGTAGAAAAATAGAATGCTCTGCGGAAATGTAAAGTTGACATTTTCATAGCTGTTTTAACGGTAAAGCTTATTTTTTTGGCTCATAGGTTTCTCAATAAGTACAATTGGCAAATTTGGTGAGATACTCATTTTTAGTTAAAAGTCAAGCAATAGTTGCGCTTATAAAAAGTTCTTGGGTGGAATTATTGACCTTTTTTTAGTAGAAGATGATAATATCTGGGACTTTTGCTGATAAGTGTTAATATTCACTGATTTTAATTTTGCCTTCATGAAAGTAATTTATATGAGGTGTGATTTTAATGCTTTTGTTGTAACTATTGCTTAGCAAAATTAAAATACAAATATTTCAATAAATGCAACTGGTAAACTTTTTCTTTTTAATTATGGCCCCATAAATTATTAAATAACTTAAGAAAACAGTTGGCAACAAACGACTTGAGTTATCACAAATGTCATGTTCACTCCAAAGAATGTAATCGTAATGTATAATGTACTTAAAGTATTACAATAGGCAAAGTACCTTTCGTATTTTTCTTTTACTTTCAAATAAAAGTTTCACTCTTTCTAATAGAAACTGGTTATTCTTATTTGATTCTCAAATTCAATCTGTAATATAGTAATTTTTTTAAGTAAGGCAGTATTCTTATGTCATTTCCTAAAATGTATTGTCTAATATAATAATTGTAAATAATGGGGATAACTCATCGGACATACAATTAAAGTAAATTTTGTAATTTGTACGGTTTCGATAATATCAAAGTGAACTTATTAAAGTACTTAAGATAAGAATGTTCTGTGATATTGTGATATTCTTCAACGAATGATTATTTCTTTTTAGACTAAGCTTCTTCTTTTTTGGCCTTCCCTAAAGAAAATAAAAATGTTTCTGCATAATGTAAATACTCACTATTTATTTATCGAAAAATATGACAATTCGAAGATGAATGTCTTCGTCTTAGTTCCCACAGTTAAAATTAAAAAAAACTTAACCCTGCAAACTCTATAAAGTTTAAGTTTTAAAAAATATTTAAAAACTGTGCATACTACTACAATATGCAGGTACTGGAGAAAATAACGGAAGTTCTTGGGGAAGTTGGAACATGTTATATTAATACGGTATTGGACCACTTTTAGCATCCAACAGAACTTGAATTCAGGACGAAATAGACCGATACAAGTCTTGAATAGTTGTGAGTGGAATTTGAAGCCATTCTTTATGCTGCATAACTTCTAGCTCGGGTAGAGAGGAGGGAAATAAAAATCTACGTTAAACCCTGTTTCCCAAATCAGCCCACAGAGGCTCAATGATGTTCAGGTTTAAAGACTGGACGGGCCAGGGAAGATGTTTAGCGTCATCATAATGTTCTTGAAACTACTCTTGAACAGGGCCAGCGGTGTGAATGAGGGAATTATTATCCTTAATAAAGTTTGCACCATTGGGTGCAACACTGCTGCTGCTATCCGACCACGTAATGTGACAAGGGAGGGTAGGTTAGAGCCGCCACCATGTTTCACAGTCGAGCAGAGATAGTCTGTATCTTATGCTTCAGAGGATGTTCTCCAGACAAACACAAATTCAGTGGTGGGAAAGAGGATAAAAGACAATTCATCCGACCAAATAACACGTTGCCAGTTTACCAACGCCTAGTTTTTGTGGCTATTAGTGGGTATTACACCAAGCATGCTGGCTTTGAATATTCGTGTCTCTTATTATGACGCCCATGGATACCAATTTTATGAAGTTCCCGCCTCACTGTTTCAAATGACATTGGGGTGTTTAGGTGCTGATTAAGTTTTGTAATTACTTTCTTGGTCGTTGTTTTCTTTTGCGACGTCACAATACGTTTTAAGGCCCGGTGATTTCTATCCTGCAGCTTCGCCTTTCGCTCACCATTATGCTTCGCCGATTCTGTTTTACCGTGCCCTGTATATGCGGTCATAAATTTTGAAACCGTGCCTTGTGTTACACCGTATAACGTCGCTGTTTTGCTCACATATACTTCAGTTAGACGAACACCAACAATTAAGTCTCTTTGAAACATAGTCAAGTCTCACTTACCACACCTGCACAACATCCACAACCACACTGCTTCACTCTATTAGTGCACAGTCCATGCTATCTGCAACAAACAAGAGACGGTTGATTTAAGCAGTGCTCAGTGTTACCAGACACAGTGAAAATATGACCCACTGTTGATAAGTGTTTGCATCATTTAGTCCAATACCTGTACATATTGTATACAGCAAGTCACTGCCATTTAGAAAATTAAAATTTCTTCACCCTTACCGCGGAATCAAACGATCGATTCTGTTGCGTACTGTCGTCAACTGAATGATTTGAATACATCTCTCACGGAGTAACGGCCAGAAGTCATCAATCTCAAAGGCATGATGTTTCATCATAACAATACGAGACCACATGCAAGTTTGGTGACTCGCCAGTAGTTGCTGCAGCTTGGATGGAAAGTTTCGGCCTTACTCACCGGACCTTACCCCATCAGATTACCATTTGTTATGTTCTTTACAAAATAACTTGAATGGTAGGTCTTTCGATTCTGATAAGGCCATCAAAGAACATCTTACCCGGTTCTTCGCTAGAAAAGAGCAGTCCTACGAGCGCGGAATCATGCAACTCCCAGAAAGACGGCAAAAGGTTTTCAATCAAAGTGGACAAAACAATATTGATTGAACTTTGTTATGTTATTAATGAACAAGTCTTGAAAATTACCCAAAAATACGCCAGGACTTTTCCGACAACTCAATATTAAAGTTTTTGTATATTAACATGTTTGTGCAAGGCGGTGTTAATTACTCTAATGCCAATTTTTAGAGTTGCTTAAATTATGCAAATATTTACATAACAGTCTTATAGTCTGAATGTTTACGCCAACAATAAAATGTATAGGGAGAGCAGCACGACTTATAACAACAACAACATTTATTGTACTTACATTTTATAGAGGCTAATGAACACTACTTTTGTATCATTAAAACATTATTGGCTACTTAAAATTACTACTTGGTAATACTGATTATTAAATTTCATAACCTTTGTACAAATTTATTGCTGTAAGCAAACATATTTCTAGAACTTCTCAGTATATTTTACTATCATTCGAGTTAGGCATACAAAATGGTATCCTGACGGTTATAATAACATTTGCATAATGTTTTTATGATCTCCTAGTTAGGCTCAATAATAATGAATCAGCGCTCGTATTACAAACGACTTGCGAATATGCAACATTACATTGTAACAGTAACTAAATACTTAATTATTAGAAGTGTATACTTTACTAAAAATATTTCCTTTTGAAACATTTCAACATATGTGTTTCCAAATGATGTGTAACATTAAACGTTGATTACGTGAAACGAATAATTCTATTACAATTCTCTATTTAAATTCCAATATTCCTTATTTCACAGCAAATAACATTATCTTATCAGAAAGAAGATATACTTTACAATTAAAAATAAACAATAAGAGTTTCGAAATGCAGCATTAATAGATTTGCACGAATAGAGTGGATGGAACCAAGGTAAAGGAAGAGCAAAGACGAGCGATTTCCAATTTGTGGGCAAAATGTGGGTTACCGATTGGATCCTCTGGCTTGATTGCTTCCGATTGGATTCGGCTCGCTTTAATAATACAGCCGCCTACATTATTATAGTATTACTGCTCTCTATTATCTTCTATTTGCATAAATCTTATGCGTTCGAGACTGATGGACTCATCTTAATAACAAAAGTATTCTTAATATCAGGATATGATCTGTTATGTTACTTCAGTAATATTCTATACGTTCTATACGTATATATATATATATATATATATATATATATATATATATATATATATATATATATATATATATATATATATATATATTCAGATATTAATTACATGCAACATATTTTTAGAAATAATTGCATTTTAATTATACCTTGCCGACTATGATAAATATCGTGCTATTTCTACAAATGTAAACAACTTGTCTGTTTTTAGCACTTATCTTTTAATTAACAATTTTTGATTCTGTGAGTATTCGCCACCCTTCAAGTTTTTTTTCTAACTTATTCTTCCTATTGTAGTTTTGTAATTTACATACTTTGTTTTATTAATTAAAGCTTTTAATTTTATATATTAAAATCACAATAAATTCAATTAGTTGGTAAAAGCAAGTAGCTTTTTAGTTTTTCTCATATTGTTGTTATTTTTGTTTATATTTTATTGACAAATGGAATACCTGATATTGTAGAACTTTACCAACTAATATATTCGCAACTTTAAGAATTATTTTCTTTGTGTGTCAAATTATTATCAAACCTTGTTTTTTGAGAATTAGGATAATGTTAAAAATAAATTATTTTTCTTATATTCATAATTTAAATTTTAAATTGAATTTAGTCTATAAAGTAGTATAAGTCAAAACTACAGCTTTAAAGGTAATTGCCTATTAAAAATTATAAGCTTACAATAAAAGCCTGTGAAAATGTTGATCAGTAGTCGGTATTGCAACAATGTAGTTATGAGTTATTATGTGTTTCGTTCGCGAAGATATCGAGATTTCTTTTTTTTTTGTCCAAATTTTACAAAGTATAAATTACAACGTTTTTATTAATTTACTAAATTTATGTCGTGGGTAGATCTGGGAATAAGTGGAGACCTAAAAATGAGGGCTGACGATGATTTAATTTATAACTAGGGACAATGTCCAGCGAAAAGCCAGACAAGATAAAAAACTTCAGCAAAAAATAATGTCAGAAGACTTTGACTTACTCATTCAATAAATTACTAGATAAGAAAACAACGAGGAGAAAATTAAAAATTGGTGTTTAAGAAACGATTATAAGGCCGATTGTAACATTTTGATGTGTGATATGGAGTTTAGAAATAACAGTACGAAGGATGTTGGAAGTATGTGGGAGAAAAGTTCCAAGAAAGATATTTAGAGGTAAAAAAATATAAATAATGTTTAAGTCGAACAAACCAATTCCAGGCTAAGAGAGTTATTCCAGGAACTAAATATAATAAAAGAAAATCACGGAGATTAAGATAGTTGGGACGTATAGTGAGGATGGCGGAAAATAGAGCACCAAAAAAGATACTTGGGAGTAGTGTAAAAGACAGAAAAAAAGACGTAAAAGATCCACATTTCCATTAAGATGCAGCTAGATAGTAGATAACAACAAAAATAGAAAAGAACCGGAAAGCGGCGGTCAAAAGTTAATGCTAGTTAGTAAATATTTCTTTTCCATAACGCTTAGGGAAGATTTAATATTGCTCATTAGCAGTAATAAGAAATTTTAAAATCTTTTTTTGGTGTGCTAGCAACATGAACAACATTGATGTAAGTGCATATAAGCTCCCCTTGACTCATAGAGATCGATGTCATCCTAAAGGTGGCCACAAAAAATATGCCTTGAGTACAATGGCAATAGGATTGTCATTATTCCGAGCAAATTTATGAGATTCCTGACAATTCATATAAAATTATTTATTTATTTTTACTTTTTATTTAGTTTTAGTCCGGTGATAATAAAAATATTTATTCTAAAATCCATTGATTGATTTGAGCTACAAAAGGTACAAAAGGTAGTGTGAGTTCAGTATAAATAATATGTTTATACAATTGCATATATCTCAGTTTCATATAGCATTAAAAGTAGATATTTTTTTAATTGTAGTTTTTACTACTTTTTTCCGCCAGAAATTTTTTTTGTAAGGATATACAAAAATCGTTTTCACTTCTTAATTATCATATAGGATTTTAAAATCAGCTGCTTTGCATGCTTTGGATTTATTTGCGTTCATAGATAGTTTGACTAATAAATTTATTAGAAACTACTACTTTATTTTTCCCATAACTTCTTCAATTTTTGGTTTTATTGTGCTTGCTAACATTCAACCTCATACACTACTTTCAAATTAAAACGCTACAAATATTTATGAGTTATCAATGAAACTTAAACTCTCCCGTGAGCTGGTCAGCAAACGCTCTTGATCTTACATACCAAGATAATTTATCAAGTTTGTAAGTTGTACTTCTTATTTATATTTTTTTAATATGGTGATCTCAGTGAGTAAAACTCTATTTACTTTCCAAAAGTTCAAAAAAATTTTAAAATTAAAAATTACTTGCACCGTTTGACTTTTTTCCAGTTACTTCTAGAAGAACTAAATGTTTACTTGGTTTTTATGTGTTATTTGTTTTATGAATTCTTTGCATAAGGTGTACAAATTTTTACTAAAGGTTTTCTGAAGATTTACATGACCGAGTAAGATTCATGCTTTGTTGATGGACTTCATGTAAGTCGAAATTAATACCATCAAGTAAACGGTACCTACTTTTCAGTTGTATATGGCAGCTTAAAGATATTTACAGAATATCATGTTTGGGTCATTTTAAATTTCTCATACGTACAGGTAGGAAAATTAATGTTTCGTTTTATTTTGGTCGACCTAATAATTTATGTCGACATTTTTTGGGACAATTCTCGAGTGAAATATACTATTTCTATCATTTCTGATGCTCTATTGTAATTAATTTTATGTTGCTTTCTCTTTATTTTTTTAATTCTAATTAGGAAATTGTTACTAGCAGCTAGTTTTAATAAATGATTGATTTTTACAAACTGCAATATACAGCAGAGAAGATTATTTTGTAACAGAAAAATATCCTTTTAAGTTTATTCTTTCGTTTTAACTATGCTCATTTATATATTTTAATTATTAGCTATAGATACTGATAACCAGTTTTGTTTGATAAATAATAAGTTAATGTATGTGTTTTATTCTGTTGTCGTCGCCCGACTGACTGGTTTGATTCTGATGTCGCTTGACGGACTATTTAGAATAATTCGGTCGGTTACAAATTAACCCTATTTATTTACACCTCTGTACACCCAAGTTAACAAACGTTTTACAGCAAGTTACAAGTTATAAATTTTTATACACGAGACAACCGTCTTGATGCAGTTTGTTGGTCAGATCTGATTCTGTTTCGGTGACGATGGCTTAGATGACCATAACCTCTTTCTCTTCATGTAACTAGTGCCGCGACAACCAGTTCTTCGAGTGAGATTCTTGACGATTTACACGATTGTCAGATTTGGCGACCAACGCTTTCACTTGCCAAACTTCAGCAATTCTCGGTGCACTGGTACGCGTCAGTCCAGTTGTATGACATCGTCTGTGATCGTATCTGGCCGTTGGCACATCAATATGATAGTTTTGATCATCACCACTATCAATCTGAGAGTCACTTGTCGTCGCTGACCTTTTTTGAGGGGGCCTTTCGGCTTCTTGACGTCCAAATAACAGGTGTTGCACAGTTTAATCTCATCCTCATGCTTCGATATCAAATTCTGTATGCGAGCAACGATCCCTCCGATCCATGCATTAATCACTGACTTGAGTTTTGACCCCGGAGTCTTTGCTTTTTCACTCCCAGCCGCTCCACAACACGAGCACCGAGGTTTTGGTGCGAATAGCGGCATTTTAAACGTTTTTCTGAAAAATTCGCAAGTTAGTCACATCACAGATTTAAAATTAAAGCTTATAAAGAGAAAATTTAGAATACAAAACAGCTGTACCATAAAAAGCTTGAAAAGTCAACTTATGGCCAAAAATCGGCCACTTTCGGTCAATTTGTTTATTGAAAATCTCCTTAATCGTGTAACTCCAAAACATACTATACCCTCTTGTATCTTCTACCCTCCAAGGAAGTCCCGTACTGATGATAACATTGGTCAAAAGTGACTTAAAACACAAAATAGTTTAAAATACACTTTCGTATATTTCGATATGTTGCAACAAGACGATTTTTTTGAAACTTCACTCACATATAGTCTGCCTTGGTACCTTCCTTCTAGTATATGTCGTGTTCTGGATTAAGGTCTCTAAAGTGGCCTTTTGGGCCTAAACCAAATTGACCATTTCCAAAAACCGGTCAAAAAGTTCAAAAGTAATTCCCAAGGTCCACCAAACAACGATTAAACTTTGGCGCTATCTGTCACCGTTTTTGAGAAATTGAGCTCCAAATAGTTTAAAGTCAATTCAGCATCGCGACCTTTTTTTAAAAAACTTCTTCAGCCAAAACTCTTTAAATATATTAAATTTTGACTCTAGGCCAACCGTCCAGTCATCGTAGCAGTTTTGCTGGTACTCTTTCAACTAAATACTACTGGCGTCAGAACGTTTCCTCAAACGATCGGAAATAGAATGAACAATTTTTGAAACAATATTGCTGATAAGCTTCTTAATACTGGCTTCCAAGCCCTACAGTGTGCGATGCTTTGTCGCGTACACTTATTTTTCATAACTTTACAGGTAAAAACCAAATGATTTTATGAAACCATTTATATGGCTCGCGTCACCCTAGCCTAAATTCTAGAAAATGCTGGTCTGACACGCAGGCACACCAAGAGTAAAATGAGGTAGTGTACCATCCTGCATCAAATTAAGGTCACCAATGCTATCCCAGCCAGATACCCCCAATCAGAAATAATCTTCAAGCATCTAAATGTAGCGGTCCCTATATCACGCACAGTACATAGGGCAATGAGTCATATTGTTGTCATGTTGCATCACACGGTTACTTTTCGTCGAGCTTGCATCTTTCCAACCGTTATTTCTAAGTCGCCCTCTTTTCAATTACGTTACATGTTTCCCCATCGCGACCTATACCTGTACTATTAATGTGGAAAATATAAAATCCCATATACTGTTACTTATTTAAACACTGTTTTCATCATGTCTGGTGATACTACAAGTTCTAATTTTCAAATTTCATCCACTCTGTACCCGAACAACTTCCTTAAGATTATTCAAAGTTAACCTGGGATTCACTCAAAACAAATCAAACGTAATTCTTTAAGTAAAGTTGTCTTTGTATCAAGTTGTTTTAAATTTAAGAAAATAAAGTAATAATGGAACTCCAAAATTTTACAAACTGCTTCTACTAAAATGTTAAATTATAAAATTGTAAGAAACACGCATAAACCTAAGAGAATAAAACTATGAAGTAATAAGAAACAAGTTCTATTAGTTAAGTTATTATATATATATATATATATATATATATATATATATATATATATATATTATTATATATATATATATATATATATATATATCAATAACAATATTTTTTTAATTACCTGTTGACTAAAAATATTTTTAGTTTTTCTCATAACTTAAAGTTTAGTAAAGTTTGTATATTTTCTGAAGATATTGAACACTTTTCAGCATCTCGGCAAGTCATCGATCCCATCTTTGTAGAACGCCGCCACGTTGTCTACCCACTTACGGAGCTTCGCTTTATTTTTATGTTTCTGTGCTTCCAGGGCGTTGTTTAAAATTAGAAAGAGATGATAATCTGTTAGTATATAATCGACACTATACGATGGATGCAAGTATTTTTGGCTAGTTGCTCAAGTTGCGGCTGCGCAATGTCATACAATAACCAAACTTAATTTTGCCAAGAGCGGGTTTTTATAATTTTTATGAAAACGCATCTGCATTTTCGTTTGGTTGAAAATACCTTCCACTATTTACGACATTTTGGGCTTAACAGTGTTATAAAGAAACTACATTTCAACTGTCGTTACTATAAAATTGGTTTTAGAATTGATGTGGCGATAAAATAACAACGAAGCAATAGCTTTTCAACGGTGCCGATGGTCCTTAACCTACAGAGTTTAGGATACCCATTGGTTTAGTTTTGACACATAACCCAGTGTATGCATGTATCATCTGTATGTGTTCAAAAAGCGTATTTCGGGCATAATACTGCTCAGTGAGATGTGATTTCGCTCTAACTAGATACTGAAGGTGACTTCTAGGGTCGTCCGAACGGGGTTTATCTTCAAGGTCAAAATCGTCATTGTGAAAAAGACTAGATTACGGTTACAACATGAATTTGTTGATAGTAAAAGTTAAAATTACTTTTACAGTAACCCAGCAATAGTAATGTAGATATTTGAAAATATGAGCGCAAAAATATTAGTGTCTGAAATATCAACTTAATTCTGCTTCTCTGTTAGCAATGCTAGCGATAGCCAAAAAAGTTTTAATTTAATAAGCTTGCTTATTATTTAACAAAATTTGTTTATTATTAAATACGTTTCGGGATTTAGGTGTTTTATCTTTTTTAAGCTTATGTTCTTCCTACTAAGAGTGTAATTAATAAATAACCAACTTTGTAATAATCACAAGATCCAAAAATTATAAATTTTGGTATCGGTATAGTAAGAACTATAAAACAATTAAAATTTTTTAATACTGGTATTTGAGATCGCGGGGTAGTTCTCCTGAATAGCTTGCCTTTGACCAAATGCCTTAAACGCTTCACTCAAATGTCATGACTCCCAGGCAGATTTTTATATATTTTTTCAGAAAATTTAATATTTATCTTTTTTCAGTCGTTCTGATAAATAATGAGGGTGGTTTGTTATTATTTGTTGAGTCTACTATAGTATCTTGAATTTTTTGTGCAGTTTTTTAAGAATAAATATGCCAAGCAGTATTTGCTGTAAATCTTATTAAGTATACAATTTTTTTTCAAGTTAAAATGATTATTCGCATTTGGTTTTTAAATAGTAAAGACGTGCATGTCGCCGCTGCGTGGTTAAAGTGTAAGTATGCTCTATGTCATGCGAAATGATTGTAAGAGGTCTGTGGGTTATCTATCAACTTAACTGATCTGAAAATTTAGCTAATGAGTTGTTAACTTTGTACAGCGAGGCAAAATAAATTTCACGCAGCCATCAACAAATGTAGTTTTTAGAGTTTCTACTAATCAGACATCAAGCTACACTATTTACCAGTTTCCTTATTAATATCAATAGGTTACATACTTCTAACCTAAATAATTTAAATCAACAATTGCTTTCCCAAATACACCAGCATGTATACCTACATTTAATCAAAATGCTGGTCATATAAACATTACACCTACAATTCAATTAACTCAATAGACATCAAGTGATAAAAAAGACAAAACACGGAATATTACTCATTAAAGGCAACTAATAAAAAAAAAGAAAAATCCGATCCCATGACAATATACACATAAACTTAAACCAGTCATATGCAAATACGCCAAATAAATTTACAATACGGCTTAACAAGGATGATAATATAAATGAAAGCGAGTCAACTAATACAACTAACAAGCACGTGAGAGAACTACAATTGTTGCCAATATTCATTTACGGCGTAACTTTAAAGCCACTTTAGATAGTATTGCGGAGGTTGCAGATGACGAAATATATTATAGTAGAACTCTAGCGAGTGTAAAAATTAAAAAAGTAAAAAAGTAAGTACCCACTTAAGAAATGAAATCCAACATAAATTAATATCTCACTCAATCTCAACTGATAATATAAAAGCAGAACTCAAGGTGGTTGATTACAAAGTTCGCAATTTACTAAACATAAGACACATAATAAGCAAATAACCTTTCTCACTGTTCTATGTAGACCTAGAACCCCGTGAAAACAATCACAAAATATTTGATGTTAAAGAAGAATAAATGTTGATTCATCTATAAAGAAGAACAGAATAACACAGTGTACAAGATATCAAAACCATGGTGATTCTAAGATATATTGTACAAGGCCATTTAATTATGTGAAATGTGGAAGACCGCACAACACATCCACAAGTCAAGACAAGTACAAGCAAAATACATCATTTGTGGCGGAGACTATTTTAGTCAACTATAAAAGTCACAAGGTTTATCAAGATCAACAATATCTTAAACCCTGAGCTACTCAATTATCAATCAACAAATGTTCAAGCTATGAAAGTCCAAATTACTGCTCTACCTTGATCATTTACAGTAACAGCCATTTATTGCTGTCCTCGGCACACAATATTGACAAACCACTATAAATTTTTCTTTTAGACCCTGGGTGAAAAGTTTATTGTTGGTGTTCATTGAAACGTAAAGCAAACATACTGGTAGTCTTGATTAATTATTACCAAAGGGTGTAACCTACTTCGAGTCACGAGTGACAATTATGTACATCTTACTGGCTAGTTGATACTGAAAAAATTCCTGACCTGTTAGACTTTCTTATATTTCTTTGTCAAAGACAATTACGATCATTGTTATGATCACTCTCTTATTATTAATTACCCATATATTAGCGTTGAAGTAATATTTAAAACAATAAATCCCATGTTAGTCGCCAAATTAAGAGACTACGAGCAATTTTAAAGATATATTTAAGAAAATATTAATTTAAAGCGTCGCATAATAGATTTTTAAGAACTGGACAATCTAGTTTAATATCTCGCACAACTTATTCAAAAAGCAGCGTGATTTTCTACACCAAAATCCAGTCCAGTCTATGACAAAACTAATAATATGTAAGACTAGCAGCAAGGGAATTGATTACATAATCCATAAGACAAACGTATATGCATCAAATTAACGAGAAGACTTAGCAAAGTAGTAAAAGAACATCTTCTGTTTCAAAGACTACATCATGAAACTAAATAAAGGCCATTCAATAAAGGTGGCAACAAAAAAATTCAAACACTTACAAATCAATATATTATCCATACAAAAAACAGATGACACCTAGGCTGTTAGAAATTTTTTTTCCCTTTGAAGCAGAGCCAGCAATAAATACCGAGGAAATAGTTAAGTTGTTGGTCAATCACTGATTAGGCACTTTACTCCTACTTAAGTAAGTATTGTTATTAAAGCATTAAAAAGTCACAAAGCCGTCAGGATACGATTTAATCACAGTACAAATACCAAAGCATTTCCCTAGAAAAACTATTGTCTTTTTAACCACTATCTTTAAGCAAATACTCAGCTTGTCATACTTTCCTGTACAATGAAAATATGCTTAGGTCCTTATGATACTCAAGCTGGGAAAACAATCGCATTTACCTAATTTTTAATCGGTCTACAACAAAAACTTCAAAAAAACTTAGACACGACTACATTGATAGCTAAAAGCTTTGAAGATTATGGGCCTAAGGATGTGTAACACAAAAGAGTTGAAAGGGAAAAGGCGATTTAAAAAAAATGAAATCCTCAATTAAAATTAATTTAATGATTTTTTCAATACATAAATCAGATTGCTTCTCACTCCTCCATCAAAACCGTTCGTAGTTCCATCGCGCTCCCTGGTGCAAGATTTTCGGCTCGGACTCTTTTGCTTAGCTGTTAAACGTCCTTTGCGTCCTCTGCTAGGCACGAAAACCAACTCAGTTGTCCGTGCATGAATATGCCCCCTCCGCAGAACATGCAAGAGCCACCTCCATATGCGACAGTTTCTTGAATACGGCAATGAGCAAATCGCTCCCCTGGCCTTTTATAGACCCGACATTTCCTGTCGTTGCCATGTAGACACATTCTGAACTCCTCGGTGAATAATATATGACTCCTATAGTCTAGGTTCCAATCGAGATGTTTGCGAGCAAATTCCAGTTGCATTTGCTTTTGGACTTCAGTCAGTCACTAGTAGCTGTCTTTTTTGGGATCAGATTGGCTGCTTTCAGTATTCTTCTCACTGTTCAAGCGCTGGCGACCCCACTTTTGATCGCACTCTGCTCTCAGAGGTCAACGCTAGTTATATGTTGATTTCTGGGGGATATTGAGACGAGAAATCTATCCTCTCTTTTCTTGCTAGCGCAAGTAGTCATCGGTTTTCCGGTACTGACGCCACGCTCTCGGCACAACTGATTGACTCAGATTTAGTCGATTTGCCATGGTCTTCTGACTGAAGCCTTCTCTCAACAATGCAACTGCATGGACTGCAAATCACTTGAGCACCTACCTCATTTACTTACATCAACTTTGGATACGCGACTGTCATGAATTACCGGATTGCAAGCGTATTATAGACCAATTGCAGTCGTCGCGCACATCCGTTCCAATAACCAAGATCCGATCAATGCAATAGCAACAATTTTTTAAAGCTCAATAATTAAGATATTCATTTTACGTTAATGTTGTTATTTTTATTTTCCTTAGTCTGAAACAAGAGACGAAAACGCGCGTGCAGTTAGTGAGTCGATTATTTTGCTCTCGAGTGTATATAAAACAATCCGGGATGTTTATCTGGAGGTACGGAATGCAGCTCTGGAGATGCACCAAAAATCTGAATAAATATTATACAACGCGTTTAATCAAAAATTCTCCGAGGCCTCGTAAATGCACCTTGGTTTATGAGAAACCAAACTTTGATATATTGTTTCGTGGCGGATGTAATAGAGAAGCCTTATACAATAACTCTGAGACCCTTTACCATTCGAAGGTTGACCTATTAACCTGAATTGACAAGGAATTCAATTCCAGTCACTCCAATAATATCCAGAAGCATCATTGCTGGATGAGGACTGTTACATGTCACTATAGTCAACGCATACACGTAATACTCTTATATACTCAAATACTAGTGTATATTGTAAATTATAATTCGAAGCTATTAATCTTAAAGTAGGCCAGCATATTGTAAAAATGGTATCATTTTGTAATTACCAAAAAGGCAATTAATTTCGCGTTGCGTAAACAGCCTGCAATTTTTTACCAGCGCTTATTATATTTGCGAAGTCCGCTGTTGACAACTACTCGGTCATTAATATAAAACATGACCGCAAATTCATTGTTGAGCAGGCGCGTTGTTTAATGCGTCAGATAACTTCGCCTAGATGGGCAGCTCAGTTAAACTGATGGAGGAGCTCTTGCTCGCCTACGCCAAAAACGAGATAAAAGCAAAACCTGAAATATCGACCCCTGAAGACCCTGTTTAAAACTCACTGAAAAATTAAATTCTGCGCGGAGTAATTCATTTATTACATTAAGTCTAGTGTAGCTGCTATTCTGTGACTTAGTTAAACTGTAAGCCTCTTAGTCGCGGAGCGGTCCCAGAGTGAACTTTGCAGAGGAAAAGTTTTACGTTGCAGATATTTCGTAACGCTGTCAGTTATTAACAAGTTTTATAAGCCACGTATACCTTGTCGAGTTTAAACATCCTTTTAATTAGAAAAATAGCATTAATAATGTAAAGTTTGCGCAATTTAACTATTGTATTTTAAAAAAATTATAAGAACTAGCATATATTTTACTTACGCTTTACATTGTGTACTGTAATCTTCGTTGCCAGTGCAGATAAGTCAGTAGTAGTCGCAAAAAAAGATGCCGTGCTGTTAGTTTCATTGCAAGTAATCTATAAGCGAAACCGAAGTAATGACCCACTACTGTTACGCTAAAACTGAAAGTTGCATTACGGTTGATAATCGCAACCCTCTGGGGATGACAATTCTTTCTGTTGTCCTGTTTACTGCTCTGGATCTCAGTTTGTGGGAACGAGTACACTGATTCCATATTTACGCCACAGTACAACTATCGTAAAGAAATATCCCTTTCAGGGATGAAAACAATATCTTCTTTCAAATTCGTTAACTAGTTGATTAAATGCCCTTTGTCGACGACGAGGAATTTTAAACCATGTAAGATAATTTTCTGAGGACAAAAATGGCAAATAACTATTTAAACTAGATGTTTAGACTTCTAAAACTGATTATCATTGAAATTTTTACCGATATTTAGATATCCGTCCTGTATTAAAATTGCTTCCTTGCTCAGGTCTCTGAGTAATTTTATTATTTACATTTTACATATAACCCTATGAGAAAACAATAGTATAAACAACATTTAACAAACTTTTCTTTTTATGTACGTTGTTACTTTGCTTGTGGCTTGTGGAGAACGTTCAAAAGATCTCTCTAGATCATCTAGCAGAAATCTGTTAACATTGAAACTGGCCACTTTTTTTGTAATGTTGTTTCATTGCAGAAATGTCCTTATGGAATCGCAATCCTTTTTCGTTACTGAAAGCACCACTATTCGTTGGGAAAACATCAGTAAGTGAATTTAGAAAGTGGATCTTTAGGGACATGTATCCAATTTTCTCGTAGGCAGATGTAAGTTTTCGATTAGTTTTCAGCACAAAGGTTGCCTAATAATTGTGTACTAACATTCCGTAAGCAATGCCAGGTATGTAGCTCATTAGGATTGAGATTGGATTATCTGTATCTGTCTTGAAAAAACTTGCGTATCTGGAATTTATACCCCCTATCTTCCCTTTACATATTTAGACAATACTGTTAGGGTTCACAAAAGGTTCTGTTTGTATTGGGCACGCCTTACGCGGCTACCCACTCACATATACAGCATCAGTACTTTGTGTACTCACCTTGTAGGCCGAACACAATTGCTATAATTTTGAAATCACCACATACTAACCATTTATGTAGATTGCAATTTATAAGATCCAGAAGGTGTTGACACATGGGATGCTAAGCGTTTAGCTTTATTCTTTGGTAGTTCTAAATTCCTAATCAGGCCACGAAGTTGACATTATGTGATTCTGTGTACGTTACAGGAGGTGTTTATCGATTCAAATGTTGGATCTGCATCACTGGTGTTTGAAACACTTTCTAGTATAGCAAGTTCTCTTCCATTATTCTCTATATCGCTGTCTGTTTAGTGGTTAGTGGGGGGATTGGACAAGCCTTCTCCATTATACACTGAGCGAATTGCAGATGATATCACAAGGTATTCGATATTTATCTTCTACGTATTAATTCCTTTCTTCAAGCACGGTACTATGCAGAAATACCAATCTGTAATATAATTTGTTAGTTTATGCCAAACAGCGGGCACACCAAAAATAATGGAAGCTTTTCCCCAATTATCCAAACATTCAGTGTGGATCAACAAGTCATACAACAAACATGGGGAGCCCACGGTTTATTTTGGTCTTCGACACAACACACAAAGTACAGTACATATGGAACCACACATCACGTCAGCGCATATATAGCAAAAGTTGTCTGGAGAATTTATACAAAAGCTGTACATTCAGTGGATCACAGAATGTATGTAAAATATATTTGTGTAAAATGTATAAAGTTACTAATACAGTAAGTCACTAATTAAACAAATTAGTAAAAAAAACAGAAAAATATGACACAATATAAACTCCACGTGTTCCACGTGGTTGGAAAGGATGGAATCCGGTTTTAACTGCAGAATTACGTGATTCATGAGACGAAAATCGGAAGTAACGAAGCCGAGTGAATAATAGCTTTATCAAGAATGACAGTGCCTATTTTATTTATTTTCCCTTATTTTTTTATTTTACGTATACTTCACGTTTTGTAATTATAACGTTCCCTAATGTTATATGTAAAATGTAAACAATATAATTACTCAAAACTGAGCCAGAAGAGAATTTTAAGAGGGATTTTCGTGTTCAGATTCCTAAAATTTATAAGAGGTGTCTACTTTCAGTTTTGTAAAATACAAACAACAAAATTGTTGAACAATGTAATTGTGTTTTACATGAAATTTATTGTAAACCTTGACAGTAACAACTACGGCGGACATCTTCGGAATAAAATCTTCTTCAGTTAGAAAGTTTCGTATGGACATCATAGCCAATATACAAGCGGTCACAGGAAACCTTCCAGCGGACGAAATAAAGAAAAATCTTAACAAACGCAAGGTAGATATTATCATATCAACTACCATTAAAATATGAGACTTACTTTGTCTAGTCAAGGACCGAGGAAGTCCACAGGATACATCAGAAGCATACTGTATGCTTTATTTTTGTGAGCAGGTGTACATTGCGACTAACGCCCATACGATTACCACCAGTAAAAAGGAACACAAACGACACCCGCGTCTCAATTAACGCGAAAGATTAGCTGCCACGTGCCTTGGAAAATCCTGGCCACCCGATAACAATTCGGGGAAACACAAGTTTTGTCTTATTATAAAAACTTATCCAAGATGTGAAAAAATGAGTTAGTAAATGTCGCCGTGTTATCTGCAATGACCCGATTGTTGTTAGCAGCTAGCTTTATTACGTCATAAATTAACCAGGTCATGTCAATAGCGCTCCTCCCTCACCATCCCTATCACATGCGAATAAGTATAAAAGCAAAAGTACACAAGACAATAAACTTAGATTTTAGATTTTCTTTTGAAGATGTTTGCCGCAGTTGTAGACAAAATGTCAAGAGAAAAAAGTAAAAAACATATAAATTACCAACTACAAAACCTGTCACCAAGCGGGCGTCTCATTTAAATGGAAAGGTTTAGCATATTGCGCAACATATCCCACCAAATTTTAGACATAGAATGGATTGGACTCAACAGCTTTCTGCACTGCGACGCTTAGGGTCTATTCTGCACCCCTCTAATTTGTTAAAGCTCTCTTTCTAGGCCTAGGGTTTTGACTAACCCCTAGAGTGTAGAAGAGGCTCTTTCGTATAGGACTCTGAGCCTCGGAACGCCTTCTCAGTAGCATAAAATGTGGTCTACGGTCTCCTTATCTTCATGGAAAAATTTGCACAGGCTGCTATCTATTAGTCGTAGGAGATTTAAATGCTTCCTAAGAATACAGTGTCTTATCAGCAGAACAACTATCAGAGGCCTGCTGTAAATTTTTGTGACGGTCTTTGTATGAACTTCTTCGATTATCTCAAGTGGCTGGTTTTGCTTCATCTTTCTTAAGTTTTATTGAGTATCCATTTATTAATGGATTCTCTTTTGATGCTATTGAAATACCACAATAAATTTCGGGTTCGATTAGTCTTATTTCTGATCTTTTCTTGGTCAATAAGTCTGCCATCTTGTTACCCTTAAAGCTCCTTTGTCCCAGTTACCAGGAAAAGTCAGACAATTGTCTTTTCCTATTTTTGTTAGAGCATTTATGCAGTCCCAAACAACCTTTGACTTTACCACCACAGATGTGCCTAGAAATTTATGTGCTGTTTGGCTGAGCAAAAAAAATGGCTATACTTACTTCTAATGTTAAGCCTTTTGATCTTTCTCGCACAGTGTTCTGTAGCTAGGGTTTCTCTCTGAAAGACCGCAGAAAATTTTGCAAGCGCTATTGGAGTCTTAATGTTCTTTTTTGTAACATAGAGTCATGCTCTTGTACCTAATGGAGTTTTGAGTCATTAGTACACCAAATAAAGTCTGCGATTCTGTGTTCTCTATCTGGAATTATAATTTTGAAGTTTTTTTTTCAAACAGGGAACCAAGTTGTCACTAAACATTTTCAGTCTGTTTTTCACTTCTAGCTTCTCCTTTGGTTTTAAATGTTTTCCCACATGAGAATGATTGGAGCTTGTCCTTATATAAGTCTGTGGACAGTTGTTTGTCATTCCCTTTCGATAAATATGTAAAGTACTGGAGAGTTCGGTAGCACTTCTAAGGAGCACTTGATGCCGTTTTCACGCCAGAAACGAGCTCTTCCGCCTTTGTCTGTAGTGTTTTCATCTTTCAAGCTACAGAGCCATATGTTATCGTAGGTTTTACGAATCTAGTATATAACCATAGAGTCATCTCGGAATTTAACCCCCAGCTCCTACCACACGGCCTTTTTACCTTTTCAATGTTACTTTAGCTCTTTGTGTGATTATATCTAAATGTCTATTCTATGTAAGCATAAAAGATTACTCTTAAATATTTAGCCTTTAGGGAAAAATGTATTTCTGTGACATTTCATCACAATCAGTTTTATTCCTTCTAATACCTTCTGTTTGATGGAACAAGGCTTCCACAGTTTTGTGGGTGATAATTTAAATTTCTTTTTTGTGTAGCATTTGGTCGTAGTATTAAGGGAGATTGCAATCTTCCCACAATAGTACCCGCAAAGCGCCCTCTAGTGTCTACTATGAGTTTATCTACATATCCTAGGTAATGAAAGCCCTCTGCTGATAGCTTGTCAAGGAGTGTACCTATAAGAACTACCCACAACAATGGCGAGAGAACTCCTCCTTGAAACAGAGAACCAATAAAGACATTGTTTAACGCTTTCTCGATGTTCATAAACAGGGCTGAGTCTATTTTCTTGTCTTGCATGGCCTTCAATAAAAGTCTGTTTAGGTCATTCAATGCTAGATCTGTTGTTTTTCCTGCTTGGTATGCGTAGTGGTGATCACTGCGTGGGGACCTTCTCATTATTGTATTTATCTACCAGTTTCTCAGGAGTCTTTTGCATAAAAGACGTGAGACTGATAGGTCTGTAAAAGCTTAGTGAAAGATTCATACTTCTGCCTACTTCTCCCCCTACGCCATGCTTGGGGGATGAGTCTCCAGCCAAAACAAGACCTGAAGATTTTCACTAAGAATGGCATTAAACATTCCTGGTGTTTCTGCAGCAGAACTGGTAGGATTTTATCGATGCCAGGCGATTTGTAAGAAAAAAGTTTTCTAGCGCTCCTCTATGATTTAGTTTGATTTTGTTCCGATTTTGTCCGCCGTTTCTCTCTGGTCCTCTCAAGTTGGTTTATACTAAGTTTCCCGGGTACGATCTATCTTATTGATGGGTCTTACTTGGCCATGAGTACTATTTTTAGCTAAAATTCTGTAGATTCTTGCACATGCAGGTGCCTCTCACAAAACTTCCTTCAAGAGTTTGTTTTAGCCTTGCCGGTTCCTATATTGCACGCTTCTCTATAACTATCCCCCCTGGTCTGAAAGTACTATAAACTATAAAAATTTAACAAAAACAACCTTCAAGTTACAAATATAATGGTAGAAGACTGGATGGGACTTGTTGTAAGTTCAGCGGTATATTGTCTACAATGTCATAATAATAAACAAGAACAATATGAAAAATCACTCTCAACATCAACTACCACTGATCTTTTCTTCGCTGCAAATGTCCAAGCATCTTTCTATGCTTTCTTAAAAAGTGACAAAGCATAGTATAACAAAATATAGATATGCTTTTTAAAAATATTTTTAATTAATTAAATGCTACTGAATTGCATTTTACGTTAGCAAACATCAATTTCAAATGACAAAATTAAACATCCTGAAGAAACGATTGGTAATTATACACCAAAATAATAATTCTCACTTTATTTTGTTTTCTTGCGGGGTAACAAGACTTTAGTTAATTACAATAGTTTTAAACATTTATTTAATATCTGCGAGTATGACGGGAATAGCGCTTTTTGGCACAAGATAACATTTTTATTTGTTATATTTATCTTTCATTTATTTTCCTATGGTTGGTTTTGTATATTATTTAATTTTGTTTCATCTAATATAAAGATTATTGATAGATAAATTTTAATTAGTTTTTAGGAGTTTAGTACAGTCTGTTCAATATTGAAGAACCGCTATAATCTTGAAAAAATAAAAATGTATATCAGAGAAGGCTCGTCTATTAAGATAATATTGGCCCAATTTTAATCCAAATATTTCTTGCCCCGCCAGTCGTTTTTCTATGTGTTTTTCGAATTATAAAAAACGAATCGTATTTAGAGAGACATAGATTCCTTTCTTGGAAGTTTGGAAGGCATGGTTTATCTTAAAAAGACGCAAAATTGCCTTTTTTGCTGTTGTGGCGTGAGTTGTTTTCTCCTTCGGTAGATCTTCTACATACCAAACTTCTAAATATCGCTTTACTCATTTTTTGACAAATACCTCTGACTTCCAAACATATTTTTGCACCCATTTTACACGTCAGTTTCGTTCCTTGCGCATGATTCACTAAAACACTGCCATGTATCGCTTCAGGAGTTTGTGTCTCATTAACATCAATAACACAAACTATACACTGTGCAAATAGGACGAAATAAAGATTCCAACCAATTAACATGGATGACGATGCGGTACTTTTTACCACAATTATCGGTCGGTCTCATTTTTGTAGCTGCCGTTGTAAGATGTTTCGAGTCGGTACTATTATAAGACAAAGGACCTTATCCAAACCACGCATTTAATGGATACAATTGATAGCTTGTTTAAAAGAGCGTTTCAAGTACAACAAAAATGTGTTCTGGCCCAGGCAGGAAGCCTGCACACGATGCATTTTTGCAAAAACCATTTGGCATGTGGTTGTTACATACGTGCTAGGCTAAAACCTTGTAACTTGGCAACCACGCATCCTCTGGTTATAATTAATAGCTCATTTGAAAGAGTATTTTAAGTACAACAGAACTTAGTTCTGGCCCTGATGGGAGTCTTTTGCACACAATGCATTTTTTGTAAGAGTCACTTGGCATGTAATTATTACATATGTGCAAGGTTTTTGTAACCATTGTATGCTTAGTTGCCAAGTTACAGCGAGGCCCAGGCCCCTCAAAGTTTGAATATGGCTCTTTGTGGTAGAGCTAATTATAAAAATTTATAAGATGAAGCTGTTGTTGGAAGTTGTCATATTGAGTCCAATCGCTATGAAGTATAAAGATTTTTGTACAAAGTGTTAAATTAGAATTGTTTATAATATTAACATATACTTACTGTTTTTTGTAATATTTGTCCAAAAAGTTGAAGCTGTTTATTTTATTTTTAGTTTAGCAGGCACAAAAAAACCAATAACACGATTTTTATTATAGTTAATCGTTTTGTAATGTATCAAAGACGTAAAAACAACTAGGGTTTATGGGGGAATATACCTTTGAAGTCATACATCAACTAGGAAAGAAGAAGAACAGAAGAATCTTTATCTGGAACGACAATTGTATGGTTCAGGCATCGCTGATTAAAGGTAAACAATAAATTTCCCTGATTTTGCAGTACTTGAAATTTTGAAAGCGGTTTTCTCGAAACCACGTTTTAGATACGGGCGTATTCGTAGCGCCTTCATTTTTGAACCGATTGACTTGAAATTTTAACTGTAGCTTCTCGACAACATTTTCTAGTCCAGTACATAGGATTTTTTCGATAAGTTGAAATTTAAAATTTTATGATCAATAATCGACCGATTTTTTGATGATAACAATTTTTCATATTGACACCACTTTGTTAAAAATTAATATTTTAAGTAGTAGTCTAGTTTTTATATCTACTTTCAAAATATTTTTCGTTTTTTGTTATGAGTTGAAAATTGTGACCTGTACGAATACGCCCGTGGAGGACCTTAAAAAACATTTTTTCCATCAGTCACTGCGCCGCTATTTTATTTTAAAATTATTAAAAGAAACTTTTTCTTAAGACCTAGATTAATATGTATAAAAACTCGTTTGTAAAAATATTGATTTGTCTTTTTTAAATAAATTGTCAAAAATGACCATTGGTTTTTCCCTTACAAAGGTATATTCCCCCTTATGCGAATAGTTTAATACAACGAAACGGTAACCCGATATTTCCTAGTTAAGCGGCACAAGGACTATGTAGAGCTTTGTCGCATTGCTACGTATATTGCATATAAAACTCTAATTTATTTTGAGTGGCACTTAACAATCAATCGCAGTACAAGCAGTACTAATAGCAGTTGTTTTAAGTTAAAGCCTCAATTCTAACGCAGGTGGAAATAATTGCCTAGTTTTCTTTTTATTGCTTTAAGGTAAAAGCCGGCTGCGGTTACTGTAAATAATTTATAAACCTACTTTGCTGTGCTAAAGCAGCAACTACGTAACCAGCGTCACATGCCTTACATACTTTATAACTTCGTATCTCCGCTACAAATTGAAACTTCTGCTGATATTGTAA
This sequence comes from Sinelater perroti, assembly GCA_036346155.1. Taxonomy (NCBI): domain Eukaryota; kingdom Metazoa; phylum Arthropoda; class Insecta; order Coleoptera; family Elateridae; genus Sinelater; species Sinelater perroti. The sequence continues at coordinate 6,881,131 of JARFIY010000276.1, forward strand.
GCAAAATAAATGAAACAAGTTTAAAGACTACTTCCAGCATGCACGCGAAATAAACTTAGCCGGTTTGAACGGTTTCTAAGGGCTCTTGGAGTTTCGCGCGACAGAGGCGCTCTTCATACTCGTTTAGAAATTCCGCGACAGATAGGCGACCTTAGCGTTTCGAATCATTCTTGTCCCGATGGCGTCACTTGCTTGACGGAATACGAAAATTTCCGTTCTCCGTCTAGGCTAAAATTGTGTATTTCTGATGTGTTGTAGTTTAAAAAGCCGAGTTAAACCGAAGCGAAACGCGCTTAGGATTTCTGGCGCCGACAGATTGAACTGCTGTGAGCACCTACCAATACTTTGATTTCACGAGTTATGAGGCGTTTGACCTACATAACCCTAAAGTTTGTGAAATTCAGCTCTATATGTACATCCTATAGGTTATTATAACACGTGTGGCTCCCAAACTTTCTTGTAGTCTTTTCAATCAATAAAGATGTGGGGCTTAATGCTACACTTCCTTGCATACATACATTTCCCCAGGCTATAATTAATATAACGTGCTTCTTGTCAGTATGGTTTTATATGTTTTGATAACCAATTAATATATTTAACTAGTACAGTTATTAGTTATATTTTTTATGTTGCTTACCAACGAGGTCTATTTTTTGCAGTTTTAAAGTTTTAACAATTTTATATTTTTTGCATTTGATATTTATTTTTCTTATTTTTATTGAATTACTTTTTTAGCTAGTTTCGTATTTATTTTTACATTTTCTAACCAATTTGCTCTAGGCATGTAATCTTATATTAAAAGAAAAATTGCAACTGTATATTATATCACAAGAAGGAAATTCATAGGCGTGCAATGCTAAAATAAATTAAAGATTCTTATGAAATTTCTCAGTTCGGCTCGTGCTTTTAAACAGAGCGGACTCATTGCGTACCACATCAGTTCGCGTTTTGTGTTACGAATGACGGAAAATGTCAGTGTCCGCCGTCCGCGTTGTGATAATTATAAGCAATTTCCAGGACTGGAGACCTGCGACTCGTCAGCATTCTAGAGCTAAGATTACTATTGTTATTCTGCACTTAGTACTAAAACATTTGTCATTTGACCCATGCCGTTGGAAAACGCTCAACAATTCATTCAACTTGATTAAAATCAACAGATGCAATATGTGGAAAACTATTCGTATGCGCCAATAAATAATTTACAATCAAATGTTAATGTAAATGATATTTTACGAACGCCGACAACAAGCGCGGCTCGTCAAAATCATGCATTCTTATACCAGCCTGTTCCTACACAATCTTCTTCGAACTTTGATTGGCAAACGATTGAAAATAAAAAACGAGGACATAAAGACAACAAAAAATGACAAAAATTACCCAAACTTTCGAAATATTGGTTAAATCCCATAAACCTTTTTTAGCCGTTAGACGACAGCCAAACAGAAGATGATTTAAATCAAAATAAAGAAACAGATAAAAGGGCGTCCAAATCACGTCTGCAATAAATATCCAGTGTTAAAGCAATCAAAAAGCTAGTGCATCTACTAGAAACTATAGCAAGAAATGAATAGACTTTAAAAATTTTAAATTATGATGAAGTAAAATGATTATAAAAACCTCTGAGAAGTCATTAAAGCTCTAACGAAAAAAATTCCAAACCCACCAGTAAAAAAAAGAGCAAAGGTTCAGAGTAGATTTGAGAAATACGCACAAATCCGCTAACTTAGAAAAATTAAAAAAAAGGTGAAAGCATTTAGTTAGTAATATTGCGAATATTAAAGAAGAAAACATCAAGATTGTGTTACCAAAAGTAAAGCGTAAACTACCTCACTGTCCAAAATGTCAAAGATTTGAGCATAAAAAGAATTTTTGTAACAAAACTCTCGGTTGTGAACTAAAATTTGTTAAATGTGTAAATTGCAGTGGAAACCACACTACAAATTATAGTAAATATGCTGTTCACCAGGAATTACAGCAAAAAGTGTCTACCCTCGTCTCAACCTAGCTAAGAAGCAGACATTTTGTACTTACTCGTGAATAGACAGCACCACGGACTTAGTCAAGCATTAGTTACGCCTAAGCAACAAGCGGAACCAACTAGTGTAAACGAATGAAGTGAGTTATCTGAACTAAATGACATGTTAAAAACAACAAACAAAATGCAACAAATGGGCAATACTTATATGGCTACCTTCGTTTCTAAACTAAATAATGGACCAGCACCTTAAATTAGCATTATGGAATGCTAACGAATTAGCACAACACAAAGATGAGCTTACAAAATTTCTGTCAAATCACCTTTGTGATTTAATATTTACTTAATTCGTGCATTATAAAAGATATTAACCCAAATTATTTTAAAGCAGCTTCTTGCCTTGATCATTCAATTGATCATTTGCCAATTATTGTGAGCTAAAGACTCAAGTGGTGTCTAAAATAAAGCTTCCTATCTCTTTAGAACTACAGTTGATGCGACTCTACCGCTTGGTACATCTTTAAAGTCGAAAAAGGAATAAATTTCCGCTGTTAAAACATTTAATAAATCTATCTAATAAGCTTTAAGAGCCTAGAAAACTTAAATCAGCGACTATCCTATTATAGTTAAAAAAATTGCCTAAAAACGTAAGTTACGGCAAAAATGGCAAACAACAAAGCATTCCAAAAATAAGCAAAGGCCCAATTATGCGACTGCAGAGCTCAAGAAAATTCTCCCTAATATCAAGAATTTGTCACCGACGGAAACCAGCAACTACTCCCTTTGGAAAGCGACCAGAAAGGTAAAACAACTATAAAACTACATGACATGACATTTTATTCTGGGGCAAGAAAAAAAATGAAGAAATTCCTCAATTTCTTGAATATCTTTTCCAGATGTGCTTATCAGCTAACACCTTCAGGATCATCGAGGTCAAGGCTATAATTACAGTTACATAAAAAAATTTTTGTTCTTATCTGGGAGTTTGACCATGTTTACTATATGTTTTTGGGGCCGCTGAATTCGAATCCGAGGCCTATTTAGCCCCATCAGATCAAGATTCTACCATAATTTCAAAAAATCCATAATTTAAGATATTAAACGCACATAACTCTAAGAATAAAATTGAAATATGAAAATTCAAGCTCTATAACCCGTTTAACCATTGAACCGCGTTACTCTATACACAAGTCTAATAACCACGTATATTTGACAATTAACTTAATATCTACGCTATATAATAACCGCATAACTCGGGTCATTGAACCTTGTATCGCACAATTTTTCTCTTGGTTCAAGCACCCCAAAAAAATTGTTGTGTTTTACAATTCGAAACTGCATATGTCTGCATTCAGAGCACCTTCACGTGGTGACGGTGGACAACGGAGCTATTCCGTGATCCGGCAAAGTCCCTGAGATACGGAGTTCATGCCGCCATGGCAAACACACGTAGGAAACGTGTTACGATGCAGGGACTCGAAACCCCAGTATCGGCGGCTGGTCAGGGTGCGAAAGCGGTCCCGCAGGCGTCGTCATCATCCAACCGCAGCTCTACATTGGTAATGTAGAGTACAACACTACAAGAAGAAGAAACAGTTTATCTCACGATTGTGATAGCAATCGTGATATATTTTGTTACGTTTGCTGTAAATACGAATATATTTCACTGCGGAAACAAATGGATGATGACATCAAAGCCATATACAAAGAAATTTTCGATTTGCATATTGGTGAACATCCGTGGGTTTCCAATATAATTTGTAATTCTTGTAGAATAATGTTAAATCGTTGGAAAAAGACAAAAAGGCAATTAAATATTCTAGTCTAGCAGGAACTAACCTTTTCGGAAAGAAGATTGATTTTTTGTTCGAATAAAGTAAATAAGAATTTTACTATTAAGAACAAACACAATATCGTTTATAAAACAGTGTCACCAGTAAAGGCTCCAATTTTATCAAACAAAACTCTGGAGCATATGAACGTCATTGGACATACTGAAATGATGGATGTTGATGAATATGAGCCTAAGAGCGATTATACCGATGACGAAACCGACTCTTACGTAGATGCTAAAAAACCAGTTCCAATGCTGGTATCACACCCTGTATTGAACGACCTCGTACGGGATTTAGGCTTGCCAAAGGATAGTGCGGAGTTCTTAGCTTCTTTTTTTAGGCAGAGTAATTTTCTACAACCACGTACAAAGGTTTCCGTGTATCGAAATCAAGAGTCAAAATTTTGGAAATATTTTTCTAAGGACGAAGATCTGGTATATGAACGGACTCATAAATAAAATGAAAGAAAATTGCTACAAAGCTACGGATTGGCGACTTTTTAGAGAATAACCAAAAAGAAGTATTAAGGCAGTATTATCTCATAACACCAACGTCTATGCCCCTATACCAATAGCTCACTCGACTATAATGCAGGAAAAATATGAGAACATGCATGGCAGGTCTATGGAGTATTAAAGATCATAACCATGTTACTCGGGTAACAGTCCGGCTTTACAAAGTACTCCTACTACTTATGCTTATGGGATAGTAGAGACAGACAGCAGCATTACAAGATAAAATATTGGCCAACTAGAACTTTCTTCACACCTGGGACGCATAATGCCATGCTTGTAGATCCATCGAAGATCCTAATCCCTCCTCGTCATATAAAGGTAGGTCTAATGAAACAGTTTGTCAAAGCTCTTGATAAGGCGAGTAAATGTTTCGAGTACCTACAAATAGTATTCCCTGGAATTTTTGATGCCAAATTAAAGAAGGAGTGTTTGATGGGCCTCAAATTCGGAAAATGTTAGGAAGAAAGCAGCTTGGCTGAGTTTTTGAGAAGTTGCACGAAACTTTCTAGGAAATTGAAAAAGTTTACAGTACAAAGAAATAATTGCCAAGATTTCGTAATGTCAACATAACGTCAACGCCCATTACGGCGATGAACCAGAGTGAATCGGAATTCGTGACTGGCACAATCGTTGGAGGGCAGCAATAGTAACACTTGCGTTCTCTATAGGAGACAAGAGTAGCTGGACGGATATTATATATATATATATATGTTAGAATGTAGCTAGAAACATTCTAACATTTTTCTTGTACAATAATATTTATGTTTTACTTATGTTAAAAACTTATTTTGTTCAGCAAAAGCCAATTTAATATTCTAAACTATGCTATCTGCTTTACATATTATTTTGACACAGAACAGCAATCGCGTGACAACACAACAATAACAATTATAAAATGCGTAGGTTATTACAAACTACCTAAGTTTCGAGTAAACCATCTAAAGGCATCGATAGTAAGGATTGAAGGCTAGCATAATTCGCCAACTCTGCCAAAAACTTATTGTTCAACAAATTACCTTACGAACTAATAAGGTTTCGTGACTTATTTCTGATTTTTGGGTAATATATTTATGATCGAATGTAACGATAACCCAAAGCATACTCATTAAGGCTCCTACTTCTCTCCTCCAAGTCGAAACAAAATTTTGCATTAGATATTGCAAAGATTCCAATTACATCATCTGCCTACTTTTGAATCCACTTAGTAGCCAACAGATGTAAATAAAATACTGGATTTACTAGATTTATTCGTCCTCTAGAATACTAAAATATTTGTTCATTAAGATGTACTTCAACTATACCCCTGTTATATTTTTTGTAAACTCTTTCGTTATTATTAAAGAGAAGTTTGTTACATTCTTTAACAGTAGAACAGATTGGAATGGCTTCAGAAATCCGGTTAATTCTTAACTTAAAATGAGAATCCCTTTAGAAACCATCGACCTTGAAGAAGTTGCTCTACTTTTCGTCGCACTAATTTATCTGAGAAACCTTCTAAAGGCCTACAAGAATGCTGTCCAATTTCTCTTAAAAAGAAAATAATTTAAAAGGAACTGATCCGTTGGTAATTTGGCAAAGGTGTGTCAGACAAAAGGACAATACAATCAAACCTTTCATAAATTAAAAAATAATAATAATAATAATAATAATAATAATAATAATAATAATAATAATGGTACGGCTCTAGCGCCCTGCGTGGAAGTACGGCCTGCAAACTCAGAGGTTAAGGCTGTCATACGTTCGCCATTGTGCCCGGTCGCCGTACATCATCTCTGGATACGGAGCGAAGTGGCAAGCACCGCGCCTTCGACGACCGCCATTATTACCCTTTGTTAGAGTGAATACAGGTACTCAATTATTTTTAGTGACGGAGTAGGCTACCCGTCAGACATCAGAAAGCTCTAGGAATTGAATCCGGGTCTGTCTGCATCGCCGCCCGCCCCTCAACTACTGGATCACTCTGGCGATTAATAAATTAAAAAACTCAATCAAAAGTATAAAAAAAGTATTTAGAATATCTGGAAAAGCTATGTGTCACAGATAACATAAATTATTTTTTTTTGAAAAATATCAAATACTGCCTCCCCTACATAAAGAAGTCGGTAACTCAGCATGCACAGATTTGAAAAATGTTTACACCTTTACGTAATAACTAGTACAAGTGTTTCAATTTCTTCTTTTATCTAATACTTATGAAGTTAAATCCGAAAGAATACGGTAGAGGCTCTTCATCAGATATTCACTATCAGATTTGCTAGTAGTGAGAAAAGTTAAAATCATGATTAAAACCAATTTTCATCCAAATCGGCTCATTTTGATTTTATCAAGGAGTAAACCATCCGATGAAATTAACTTGTACAGATTTAGCAATCCTCTAGCCATACTTGGAAAATTACTTAAAAAGCTGTTACCCAAAAAACTCAATTCTATCATAGAAAATTTTAAACGTATTCCAGACAAACACCTTGGTTTTAGACATCATTTATCACAAATTAGATCCGAGTAATACATTTTGTTTGATAATTAAGCACAGTCAAGTAACTCAATAAACAAAACAGGAAATAAAACAAAACAACTGTGTAAACTATATATTGGGCAAAACGGAATTAATAACAAAGTAACAAGTAAGCAAAACAAAGAAATTGAGAAAAATCAAAAAAGAACTATGATTAAATAACTTCAAACTAAAACGAGACTTACCGCAAGTAATGGTCTCTGGTAGCTTGGACGCAGGATGTCGGCATGCTCTTCGTTGGCGGCTTCAACCCGGGGGTGGGTTTTTCTTGGCCAGGTGTACTGGAACACTACGTACAAAAGGCAATCGACAGCGCAATAATACAACACCTGGCTGGCTGGCTGGCGGCTCCGTAGCTCACGAGGGTTTGAATCGGAATGCCGGGCGGCGGTAAAAATCCCGTTTAGTTGTGACTAGGGTGGGTTAGCGTCTAATCAATGTTACAGGTAGAGATGAGATTCGGGACAAGGGGGTTTAGAGATGAGCACCAAATAAATTCAAAAACATAGACATCTTAAGTAATCTAAAAATAAACTTAGTAAAAAGTACTATAGTGAAATACACTGAAAAATATTTGCAGAGTTGAAATTTTATCATAATTTTGTCTTGAAACTTAACAATAGTAGAAATCTTCAAAAACTATGTAGAATTAAAGCACTGGATTTATTCATATTGAGTATCTACTACATAACTTGTAAGTTACTAAATACACAGTTTTATAAGTAACTTTACGGTTAGGATGTGTAGATCCTGGCTCCTATGTCTAATTATGTTTTTTTATAATATACCACTTTTGCTTTTTTGCAGTTTTTTAGAAAAATTGCAAATAATTAATTGTGCAAGATAAGTAAAGTTGTAAACAATTCATATTCTAGGAAATCCAAGCAAACACCCAAAGTAAGATAATGTATTATAATGCATAGTAAGTAGTCAAAAATATTTATACAAAAAAACTGCCAAAAATGCTCTATTTGTAATCTATTTTTTTGTAATAACCACAACATTAAAACAACTTCTATTGAATGTCTTTTTGCACTATTATTATTTTAAAATGTTTTCTAAAGTATTACTAAATGTGTTTTTGAGATACTATGGGACTTAATATTGGGGTGACATTAGTTACATAAAATGATATTAAAGAATAACATGAGATTATTGCATACATTTGTAGCGACAGTTTAAAGTAATTTACGCACTAAAAATGATATCACTGTAAGTATCTAACCTTGTGATTATCTACTGGGTGGCGCAAAAGGGAGATATGTTTTTGAAAAGGATGGTAGTTAGAAAGGTGTGAGCGACCACAACACACTTCCTGCGAGTAGTTCAGGGCGTTCAATTCTAGTAGCCATGCAACAGTGCAACATATTGTTGAATGAGTTATTACTGTTCGACGTCTTTTCTGTCGACAATTCAATGTTCCGCTTGTCCCTGATCGTAGCATGGTACTCTAATGAGTTGAATCGTTTCTCACAATTTGATCAGTTATAAATGATATTAACTAACCGTCCCCGTACAACTTGAACTCCAGAATATGCTGAGAGAGTGAGAAGGCGATACTCGTCTGCGCTTTGCTAGGCGCCGTGCTCCAATTTTGCGTCTCATCGCTTGCTACGCTGCAACCCATTTTATATCTCTTTCTTCTTCTTCTTCGTACCCTTTTATATCTTCGGAGGTTGGCTATTAGAAGGCTAATAGATACTGCAGCCCGGAAAAGAGCTGTAGTTGATTGATTGGCTTTTGAACCAAGATTCTCTTCTACGCCCAGGACCTATTTTTTAATCGACTTTACCTTGAATTACCAATTGTAATAGTTCATATTTTGAGGTTCGCATGACATGAGCCAGATATTCCAATTTTAGCTTTTTAACTGTGTGTAGTAATTCTTGATGCCTGTTCATTCGACGCTGTATCTCCTCATTCCGAACTCTGTCTACCCAAGATATACGTAACACGTCGAACGCATTTATTGTTTCACAAAGTTTATCTGTTAAAGTCCAAGCTTTCATGCCGTAGAGTACGATTAGAAAGATGTAACATTTTAAAATTCTCTTTCTCAGAGAGAGATGTTAAAATCCCTATTGCACAGTAGAGGTTTCATTTTGATGAATATTTTTCGGGCCTGTTTTATTCTACTCCCAATTTATGTATCTTGTCTCCAATCCTCATTTAGAATAATCCCTAAGTATTTGTAGTTTGTCACTCTCTCTCTATTTTCTTTGTCCCCACTCCTATTTCTGTTGGTGCGTGTAGCGTTTTTTTTTGTAACCATGTATTTCGTTTTCTTTAAATTTTTTCCAGTCCGTATCGGCCACTAATCACTTGTACAGAGTTAAAAAGAGTTTGTAAGTCTTCTTCTGATTCAGCTATCAGTAAACGTTATTGACCACTATTCCATTAATAGCTACACCTTCATTGATGTTTTGTAATACCACTTTAGAGATTTCCTCTGAGTGCACGTCAAACAACAGAGAGAACAAGACGCATTCTTGTTTCACACCACGCTAATTGTTCACTTTATTTGTTAATTTTGTACCCACTCTGACATTAGTCTTCTGATACCAATAAAGGTTTTCATTGATGATTATATGTATTTTGCTGGTCTAGAGTCAATTTTTGCATAATTTTAATCAGCTTGTCGTGTCTAACTTAATTAAACGCTTTCTTGTAATCCATGAATCTAATACACACCCTTTTGTTTACATCTCGACATCATTGTATCAGTACGTTCACAGCAAATAAAGCTTCCCACGTCGTAAATCCATTTCTGAATACAAATTGGGTATTTGTTAATGTTTCTTTATATTTCTTGTAAATTCGGCCGTGTATTATTTTCAAAAAGACCTTTAGTATCTGACTCATAAGGCTGATAGATAAGATAAGAACTTTAGGCAAGGTAACAAAGATTGATTCCAACTATTCTGTGGGTATGCGGCCTATTCTATAAATTATTTGAAAAACTTACTAATGTTTTGAGGTTGCCCTGATCAATAAGTTTTATAATTTTATGCCTGTATGTCATCGGTCTTCGCAGCTTTACCTTTTTGGTATTTTTAATGGCGTGCATCATTTCTTCTTTAGTTATTGCTGGAGCGTTTTCATAGTTTTCTATATCAGTTTCATTAAGTAATCTTTCCATTGAGACAGTTTTTTTCTATAGTTATCAAGTGTTTACCATCATCATTAGTTAATTTATTGAAATGTTTTTGTCTATATTGTCCATTTATTTGTTTTATCTTTTCATGCATATTGTGACTATCGTATATTTTATCTAACTTTTCTATTTTGTCACGCTGTTCCTTTATCCACTGTTCCTTGCCTTCTCTTACCTTTGTCCTAATTATTTTATGTATTTTTCTGTTGACAGTAGAGTTTTTATTTTTATGTTTCCGATTTTTTGCAAGCTTTTATTTGTCATCCACAGTTTGTTTTTTTGTACAGTTTTAGTCACTAGATATTTCGATTTGCTTTTCTCTATAATTTTCTTAATAGTAGTCCAACTTAAGTTTACGTCGTTAGTTTTAATTTTTTGTTATTCTTCTTTAATATTTTTATTTAGTTCGTTTATGATTTTTTCTGCTATTATATTTTTATTTAATTTAGTGCAATTATATTGTCTTATCTTCTTTTCTGTTTTGTGTAGCTGTTTTAACTTAATATGTACTATGGCAACTAAGGGATTCGATTTTAATGTTATTTTTTTATTAATTAATTATACGTCTGTTTGATGTCTTATGTTATTTTGTGGATTATCTCGTGGCGCAATCCAAGTATATAACATTCTGAATGGGTTAATAGAAAGTTTTGGAAATACTAAAGTTATTCTCTTCGCAGAATTGTATTAATCTCTCTCTTCTCTCATTTCTTTGTTCAAGTCAAGAAGAACCAACATATTTTCCTTGTTTTTCTCTACCCACTATTAAATTAAAATCATCCATAACAAAGTATATGTCAGATTTCTCTACTGATTTTTGAATTTTAATTAATTGTTTGTAAAAGTCCTTCACGATCACTCTATCTGATAACGGAACGACGTTGTTTATATGTTTGTCTATATATCTGTTGGTAACTGACGGGACTTTATTTCAGTGGTGTGGGTCATTGTTTCGGTTATAGTATATCACTTTGTTATTCGTTGTTTTTTTCAAACTCTTGGCCATCTTATTTTACTAATTTTAAGCACATCTATCCTTAGCCTGTTTCATTCTTACCCTTTGCGCAGCTGTACCCTTGCCGTCCTGATGATTCTAATAATTTTCGTATCTGCCTTAGGTGTCTTCTAAACCACTGTACCCAAATTATTTTCATTTCACTGGACTAGATTACTAGAAGTACAGCTGCCCACTTCTATACCTGTTGGTCCGCTGGAGGTATTTTATTTCCCCCATATCTAAGAGGTATTCTCCTATTCGCCATCCGAGGACGTCCCCTCTAGGGGTTGCAGGCTTACCCGGGGATTATATAGCTTGTTGAAATTTTACCCATACAAGATCATGATTGTCTAACATCTGCTTACAGTTGGTTTTGTCCAAAGCAAAATGTTTTGAGAAAGAATGCTGGAAATTGTTGCTTCTGATAATGTAATTATGATGATGCATTATGAGCCATATATACATTTGAATGGTTATATCAATAAGCAAAATTGTTGATTTTGAGTAGCAGACAACCTACGAGAATTACATCAGAGACCTCGTGATATGTTTTGAATTTACTTTTTTTGAGAAAGAAAAAGCTACAGTAACAGTGACGTTAGAGAACTATGATACAAAACACATCAAGTGAGCACCCCTAAAAACCAGTAGGTCGTCGATTTTTATAAAAAAATGCCTAAATCAATATTAAAGATACCTCCAAAGGATTTTGCGAAATTTCAATTTTTATTGTTTATACGGATGTTTGAATATTTTAATCATTTTTAATTGAAAAATTAGTTACTCGGGCACTTTTAAACGAAACGTTATGAATATTTTATGAGAGAAATTTATATTTTCAAATGAAATAAACAAATCTAATAAATTCATTTAATTACCACTTCATTTATAACAATTTAATAAACAACTGAATTTTTAATAATGTTCTCATGCTTCGATTCTTCTGATTTTGGACGCAAAATGTTTCTTGGACCTTCAACTTTAAGAATCCGCAAGAAAATTTGACTCCCCGATTTATTCTGTAACTCAGCACTTTTAGAGCTTTGCTTCGTCGCTAAATTAGTTTGTATGTGGTCGCGTATTATGTTTGAGAATCAAACTTGATTTTTGTGGTAGCTTTTTGAAGTAATACTACCTAGAGAATCCCACCAAATCTAAAACACAACTTTCTGCATGTGTTTTGTACTTAACAGTAGCGCAAAGACATCGCTTTGTATTACACGTCGGAATAAAACCAAACTAGGTGTTAGTGCGTCGATACGAGAACAGCGAAGCGATCGTTAATCGACAGAGCACAGGATATCCATTGGTTTAGCTTTGATACATTACCTAATACGTGCATGTATTTGTACACGTCACTACAGTGTCGCTCAAGCCTATCTACAACCCCATGCTTAGTTGGATGGGAATTTGCTTCGACGAGCTCTTGCTCTTGCAGCTGATTCTAATTAGCAATCGAGGTTAATCCTAAATTAAATTGCGTTTATTGTTTATACATTTTTTTTATCATCAAACTAATTGATTATAAATTTATAATAAATAGTTGTGCAAGAGGAGCTCAATTAAAAACAATAAAACATTTATGGTTAACGGTTGAGCATCTAATGGCGTTTTGAAGGTACTAAAATTGATCGAAATAAATATCTTTACAATTAGAATATGCTACTTGAATTTTATAGACAAAGTTGTCAAACGAAACAATGACTCGGTAAAATATCAGGCAAGATACTTAAAATTATACGATTGTTACAAATTTTATTACAGTTTTTTGTTTAGGTTTGTCGTCGAAATGGATACAACAAAATAAATTAAAATTATGTTTTTATATTTAAATAACAAAATTAAACATTAGTGTTATTATAACATTGCGTTCGTAGTAAATTTGAATCGCTAGAATAATATGATTCTGAAGTGTAACATTTATTCTACTGAAGTGACTGCGGCTTGCGTAAGTTACTGTTTTACCATTTTATCAGCGAACATTTCCTTCCTTCAGAAACACTTGCGAGAGAGACAAAGGTTAAAAGCGCGGTTCTAGACCATTTCCAATTGATTTCCAATCAAATTTATTTTGAATGGTGGGGACTCATGCAAATTTATCAGGAACTTTTGTTTAGGAGACGGAAACTTGGGCTGGCTGCTCCCACTTGCTGTTCTCTCCCTTGTCTGCTTTCCAGTCAAATTCCTTTGTGCAAGTTTGACGTGTTTTCCATTCCCAAAGCAAATACGATTCGCGATACAAAGCTCATTTCCCACTGCATTACTGGCGCTTCCTGCGGAATCGCGGCTCTCTCTGTGGCCTCCTGATAGTGTCACCTTCAAAATATTGAGGAGCAATTTTGCATTTACTTGTGCTGCCGTGTCGGCGTAACTAATATCTCGGCGCTTGTAAAGTTTCAAAACAAAAATAATTTGTAAAATAAAGTTCAGGAACGAAGGCACGTACCGCTGCGGCAAACTTAGTCGTTCAGAAGGAGTCTGCGAATAAATCGAAATCGTTCCATTGTAGTTTGGTACGCACCATTTGATTACGCCGATAAAACTTTATGGAACTCGGTGCTTCTTTTTTGTTGCGGTCTAAACAACTTCCACTATATAAACTCTGTCACTTCTATCCTTTGTCCCAGATTGAACTTGCACTAACAGAGGACTAACGTGTCGTTCTTCAGCATAAAGGATAAATAGCAGGAAAAAAGCAACCTTAGCTGTCTGCGAATTCTAACAAAAGATATCTACAAGGTAGGTACTAAAAGTTTCTGACCCAAATATATTACGGGTGACAAGGGTTATTGTTAAATATAACCCTCATGTATTTAAATACATTTATTAAATATCAAAGTTAGTATTTTAATTACCATTGAAAAATATTCTAAAATAGTCTCATGTAACTATTCGTTGATGTTAAATTTTTTAGCTCAAAAGTCTTTCTTCCGTTACAAAGACATGTAGTAATCACTAGCATATAAGTCTATGTGGAAAACCTTCTCAAAGTCACCGTTATTTGTAGAAACCTGAGAAATTGCTACATTGAGGACAAGGGCGCTATCGTGCAGTAGAAGAACAGTTCGACTCCGCATTCATTGAAAAAATTATGTAGTAAGCCTGTGTAGTATTCTCCGTTCGCCATTGTGTTCTTTACCTTAAAATTAATTAGTAAAATTCCAATCGTAATCATGATCCTTTTCATCGATTGAGCTTTGTTTCCTTGTCAATTTTTTCTCCGGTTGGTGCTCTTTCCACTAAGAGATTATAGTATACTTTCATAGTTTCATGACTTTAATAATGGATTGAAAAACTATTCTTTGTTTTTGCGACAGATGTTTAAAAATTGTTTACCACTGCTGTTGAGGTATTTATCTGACATTACCTTCATTCATATGAAGGCGTTCATAGGGAATTTGTCGTACGACCATATTGAAAAGCCATAACCGCGGTGATAATTTAACTTGCAACACCTCACGCCCGACGAGGGCGACATTTTCTTCTGAAAGTACGATCTGCCCGTTGTTCGCCCTTCTTGGTCCAAACGGAATTGTTTTGTCTAGTTCTTTACAGTTGAATCTGAAGGCAAATATTTACAGTACACACCAACCAAAGGTTGTTTAATATCACTGTGACTAAGAATAATACCTTCTTTAACGTAAACTGTAGGATTTGGTACTCAAATTTCAACATTGTGAAATGACACAGTACTAATAACTTAACTGTATACCCTGTTTCAATCATCACATGATATGAAGTTTTATTTGAAGTTATACTCGTGTATTACTAATGAGTAGCTCAAAAGTGACGCCGGGGATTCAATAATTAACAACTTTCTTTGCTGCCCTACATTTTTTTCCCATTTTTAGACATAAGACTATGCTTTATATATGACATATAGACTCTATTTTCTGCTTCATAAAGACGATCACTTTCTAATACACGCTCCATTACAACTGTTAAAAGCTCAAGATGTAATCGTCTAATTTCTACACAAATGCTGTCTCTCAATTCTGGGATAGTTCGACACCTATTTATATAGACTTTTTCGTCAAATCAGACGACCTTAGCAACCAATTAATTTTAATTTTCACGAAATTAATCTGTCTCCAAACATATCCCTTAACAAATGCGTTGTGGTTTTATCAGTACGGCTCTATCTTACTGAATATCAGATCTGTCCTAAATTACAGGTCGTACAAAATGAATGAGCATTTGACGATAATATTTAGCACTTAGTATTATTCTATTACAGAAATCATTTTCTAAGAAGTACAGCCCAAAAATAAACTGTTAAGAAACTATCAAACTTTGCACTAAAATGGGTGAAGTTGATGTTGCTGAACAATTCTTGGATTTGACTTGGCCCAAAATCTGTAATTCTGTTTATCAATATAACCATTGAGATATAAATGCGCCTCACACTATATCATCGGAAGGATGTTTTGGTTTCCGGTTAGTTCTTGAAATTGAATAGCGTAATAAAGGCTTGTTTAGAGGTTTTAGTTCTTTGACAAGCTGTGTTTTATATTCAACTTTAAAGATTTTAAAATACTTTCGGGTAGATCTTCTTCGGGTGGATGATCTTGGCTCTTCATTCACACTTTCATGCGGTCAATGTTATCTTCTTTCTTCGCAGAACTTACCGGAACATGGTCGATCATGCACATTCTTTGTTCCATAAAACGTCTAATCAAACGACCAATCGTTAATTTGTTAGGTTCATTTCTGACATTGAATTGGTGATAGTAATCTCATTGTGTGGCAATGACTAAATGCTGATTTTCAAAATAAAATTGGACAATTTTGACGGACTGTAAAGTTTTATAATTTTATATTTTGTCTCTAGTAAGTGTTCCAAATCAGGATTATAATTTTTAAAAATAATGAATATTAAAAACCAATTGTTAAAACAGTTCTAAACATTTAAAACCTCAAAAGCAATTTTGAGCCACCCAGCATTATTTTAATTAGGCTATGTTGTACTTCATCATACAACTCGTACTTCTAATTCTTTTTGCGTTGATAGTCAGTATTGAAAAATCGCTATAAGTAATACATTAATGTCTATAGTTATATTTTAGACTCTTGTTTTTACACTAATTTTTTCTGAGCCTAAAATAAATCAGCCCATCGATCTACCATGAAGGTCTTTGATATATTACCATTAATTTGTACTTTGTACATAAAAGAAGAAAAATTTAGAACGAAGGTAAAGTACAAGATCTCAAACTGTAATATATAAGCGGACTTATGACAGTATAAATCAAATACTTTACCTATAATTCAAATTGCATCCCCGTAAATTTATCAACAGTCAAATTCTAAAAGTAAAATCAACAATATTTGTATTTATGTGGTTACATCAACGGTACAGATCAAAAGACCAATATTAAGGTTTTTTGTGAGCTCAGAAAAATCATGTTCAATACATATAATGTTGCAAGGGTATAACTGTCAATTTGATTATATTGATATGTATGGACGGCTTAAGAATGGCAGAAAGGATTTGAAAAATATTCTTAAATGACTGCTGCTACATATTCTTTTAAAGTTCCTATTTTACTTTCGAATAGGAAAGACGTATCTTGCGGTTAAAAGTGCAAGTGTTGGCCGCGCGATAACCCGCGAAATCGGGCTTTATTTATTGCTACACATATTTCTAAATTTTAAATTTAACGCTGCGTGTTAAATTAATCTTATATAACTGAACGAAGCCGCAGCAAAGACGCCTTTATAGCCTACTACCAGCCCCCGGGAGGGGTGCAACCTCCCCAAATACAACCATTAGTATTGACACCGGGGCAAACCCAGATCGTCTACAGCCAATTCCATCCAACACCAGGTAATTTTCCACTTCAAACGCAACAAACTCAAACATTTTATCCCTAAAGCTCTTATCAAACACAACAAAACACTCATTCCAACGCACCCCCGCAGCCACAAAAAACACTAATAACTGGACCACAGTTTCCTATAAAAGAAATAGAAATCTAGATGAAGTGGAAATCAAAAATAAACATTTTACAGAGAGCGAATATTGGGTTAGCCCACCCTCAACATCAAATAGCTACTCAAATCTAAACATGGAAGGTGACGATGCACAACATGAATCAAACGCTGATAACACTAACGAGAAAATCTCAAAACGTCCCCCCATTTTTGTAAATCGTGTACTAACTATTGCTAATACAACTGCTAGAAGAAAAAGCCAAACAACAATATAACGTTAAATCTCTAGCCAATAATCAAGTAAAAATTCAGCCCAAAACACCTGAATATTACAGAATAATAACAAACGCTTTGACTGAAAAGGGTGCGGAATTTTACACTTATAAACTAAAAGAGAGAAATTATAAAGTGGTGCTAAAATATCTACACCACTCCATCGACTGTAAAGATATCAAAGGTGAAATTGAAAAATTAGGACACGAGGTCACAAATATTTGTAATATAAAGCAATTTAAAACTAAATTGCCTCTCCCAATGTTTTATGTCGAGCTTAAACCAGCCCCTAACAATGAAAGCATTTTTGAGGTAGAATAGTTACAGCAATGCAAAATCAAGTTTGAACTCCCAAGGGCAAAAAGAGTTATTCCTCAGTGGGTACGCTGTCATCGTTACGGACACACAAGGAACTTCTGCCAGCTACTCGCTAGATATGTAAAATGTGCAGGCGATTACCTCACGGAACAATGTCAAAGAAAAGGAAAATCCCGCGATGTCCGCTGCGTCCTGTCTAAAGGAAACCATCCTGCGAATTACAAAGGATGTACTATATATGAACAGTTACAAAGTAAACATTTTACAACCCTTCGACAAAAACAGTACGTACCACTCCCACAAATTAGACAATACCAACAAATACAACCGGGACTATCGTATTCACAAATAGCTTCAGTACAACAACAAAACTCTGAACCTGCTGTAAATCTCCCACAAACAACAAATACTAGCCATCCAAACCAACAAGAAAACGACATACAAGAATTAAAAAACATAATGTTAAAGCTATCAGAACAAATAGGAACAGTATTAAACCTATTAACAGCAGTCCTTGCAAAAATTAAATAATGGACAGACACTTACAGCTTGCCCAATGGAACGCCAACGGCATATCACAGCACCTTGAAGAATTAAAACTATTTATTACTAGTCACAACATTGATGTGTTACTTATTTCGGAAACACATCTTACTAGTCGGAGATTTATCAGAATCCCAAATTATGCGGTTTATACCACTAACCATCCGGCTGCAACAGCTCGTGGCGGGTCTGCCATAATAATCAGAAAGACAATCAAGCACCATCAACTAGAAAGCCACAGTAGCGATTTTCTCCAAGCAACAAGTGTGTGAATTGAAGATCTAATAGGATTCCTCAACCTCTCGGCGGCGTATTCCTCCCCTAAACATGCTGTTAAAAAAGAACAATTTACAAACTATTTCAAAACCTTTGGACAACGATTCATTGCGGGCGCTGATTACAATGCCAAGCACACTGACTGGGGTTCCAGAATTACAACGACAAGGGGACGCGAACTAAACAAAACTCTTGAACACAATAACTTGCGGCATCTATCCACGGGAGAACCCACATATTGGCCCACGGATCCAAACAAATTTCCTGATTTGATGGACTTCTGCATAACAAAAGGAATTAATCAAAGTCATGCCAATATAAAATCCTGCTTCGAACTTTCCTCTGACCATTCCCCAATCCTGATCAACCTTACCACTAAACCCTTCAAAAAAGAAACAACTCCTAAATTAAGCAATAACCGTACAAATTGGAACACCTTTCGGTACGTCGTAAATGTTGAATTAACCTTAAATATTCCACTGAAATCTCCCGAAAACATAGAGGTTGCAGTCAAATTATTCAATGATGTCATTCAGCGGACATGTTGGAAGGCCACGCCAATTATACCCGATACAGTCACAATTCCTGATTGTCTCTCAATTATTAAACAAAAAATTCTAGATAAAAGAAGACTTCGAAGAAACTGGCAAAGGCTGCGTACATCTGAAAGCAAACTACTACTCAACAGAGCAACTTCTTAATAAAAACAAAAGCGATTGCATCGAAACATTCCTTAAAGACTTATCACCCACGGAAGTGACGGATTTTTCCCTGTGGAAGACAACAAAAAACTGAAACAACTAAAAAGATTCTCTCCGCTCATCCGTAACCTCCAGGGCAGCTGGGCAAGAAGCGATAAGGAGAAGGCAAACGTATTTGCTGTACACTTAACATCTGTGTTCCATCCACATCCTTCAGAAAATCTCCCCTAAGAAGAAGACAACCTCACTCAAACACTGTTTCAACCGTACCAACTTGAACCTGCTATTAAAAAATTCAAAGCTGCTGAAGTTCATGAAGTCATTATCACACTCAACCCTAAAAAGGCTCCGGGGTATGATTTAATAAATGGTAAAATACTCAAAGAGCTACCTGCCATCGGTACACAGTACTTAACTCAGTTATATAATGCAGTTCTTCAGAATGGTTATTTTCCATCCCAATGGAAAGTGGCACAGATTATACTCATCGCAAAGCCTAATAGACCCCCAACTACCCAAAGGCCTATCGGCCGATAAGCCTTCTGTCTATAGTAGCTAAAGTTTTCGAAAAGCTCTTAGTACAAAGACTAATCCCAATTATTTATGACAAAGAGCTACTACCATTTCACCAGTTTGGTTTCCGAAAGTTGCACTCAACAATTGAACAAATCCATCGGGTAGTTCAAACAATCAATCAAGCCTTTGAAGACAAGCACTACTGCTCTGCTTCGTTCCTAGATATATCACAGGCATTTGATAAAGTGTGGCATACGGGACTCCTATGCAAACTAAGAACACTCCTCCCCCTAAGCTACTTCCTAATCCTGCAATCCTATCTCCTTAATCGGTACTTTCTGGTTAAATATGAAGCTGCAACCACAAATCTTCTTCCGATCAACGCTGGTGTACCCCAAGGCAGTGTTCTCGGACCACTGCTCTATCTCTTATACACAGCAGACCTCTCGACAACACCAGAAATCACAACAGCTACATTTGCGGATGACACCGAGGTTCTGGCTACTGACAGAGACGCAGTCGCAGCCTCACAAAAACTTCAAGCCAATTTAACTGCAATTGACAAATGGTTAACAAGCTGGAGAATCAAAATAAACGAGTCTAAGTCAACTTAAGTAACTTTTACCCTGCGCAGAGATACGTGTCCCCCGGTTCAGATAAAGAACAATCCTTTACCGCAAAAAGAAGAAGTAAAGTAACTTGGGTTACGTCTTGACAGAAGGCTAACATGGCGCAAGCATATCTTCAGCTTCAAGCAGCTGGGATTAATTTTAACCAAGATGTACTGGCCACTGGGACGTAAGCCGAAGTTATCATTAAGCAATAAACTCCTTTTATACAAGGTAATTCTCAAACCTGTATGGAGCTACGGGATTGAACTTTGGAGTACATCTGCCAACTCTAACTTAGAAATCCTAGAACGCTTCCAATCTAAAGTCCTGCGCATGAATGTGAACGCGCCCTGGTTCGTGTCAAACACGGCTATCAATAACGATCTTCACATGCCTTCAGTGAAAGAAGAAGTCAGCCGTTTCAGTGCTAAATACAGTGACCGTCTTAGTGCACACCCCAACACATTAGTAATGGATCTTATAGTTCCCCAAAATCACAATCGAAGACTCCAAAAATATATACCAAATGATTTGCCTACTAGATTCCCTATTTAATCAATATTAAGTATTGCGTTAGTTTTATTTTAGTTTTAAGATCCAGTTTATAAGTTTACTTTTATACCCAAAAACTCAAAACTCATCTAGATGACAATTGTACAGAAGCATCCTACTGGGGATGCTTCTACATGTCTATCACAGAATTTAATTAAGATTAATTTCAAGAACTGAAGTTAGTTGGCCTTAACGGTTTTAGTAATCGTTCATGAATAGTGCATATAAATTTCCAAACTTTATATCAGGATATGTCTAAAAGTTAATGAAATTGTTGGACAAATAAAAATGTATGAATGATTAAGCCACCGACTTTACTTTTGGGCCACTCTATAGTAATCTTATGGAATAAATGTTTGCTAGCGATTCAGGCGCTTGGCTACGGTCCGAATGGATCAGGGTTTTCAATTCCAGGCTCAGATCCCTGGAGTATTTGCATTCAATTTGAACAAAGGGTAGCAGAAAAAAGGAAAGCAAGATCTATCTGACAACAAAACACGTAACACAACGGATATAAGCAACTATAACAGATAACTGTTGTCCCTCCAATTCGAACTAAAACAAGAGAATGGGCCAGATCTGACAAAAAGAAAGCAAACACTTTTGCACGTTATTTTACAAAAGTTTTCACTTCGCATTTTACAGGCATAAATAGAAAAATTCAGGGCTACCTAAATTCAGCATTGCAGCGTAACTTCTCAATTTTACCTGTTTCGCCGTATGAAATCAAAAAAGAAATAAATTTTCTGGTAAAAATAAAGCAGCTGGAATTGACAATATAACAGAACAAACATTAAAAGAGCTTTCTAGAAAAGAATTAGTTCTTATCACTACCATATTTAATGCGGTATTCCGCCTGTCCTATTGGCCCCAGAAATTGAAAATAGCAGAAATGATGTTGTCACTAAAATCTGGAAAACTAACGAATGAAGTTTTATCCTACATATCCATAAGTCTCTTATTAGTTCTATCAAAACCGCTGGAAAAAATGTTTCTTCAAAGAATACGCGCGGATCATAAAAAATCAAATTGGATACTTAACCACCAATTTGAATTTTGATATAACCATTCAGCAGTTTCACCATATAACAAAACTTTAGGTGAAAATAAATATCGATCGTCTTTATTACTCGATGTTATTCAACCATTTGATAAGGTGTGGCACAGGAGACTTATTTAAAATCAAATCAATACTTTCCCACTTCTAAAATCTTACCTAACCAATCGCAATTTTTGTTTCTTATGGAAAAGCAACATTCCATCCCTGGAGTATAAACTCAGATGTTTTTCAGGGAAGCGTTTTAGGTCCAATTCTTTACATATTGTGCACTGCAGATACCAACGATGCAAGAAATACTAATCGGTATCTTCGTAGACGACACGGCTATACTAGCAACCGACGTCGACCCTATGGTAGCCAACCAACTTTTTAGGGGCGTATTTACTTACTTGAAGATTGGCCTCAAAAATGGAAGATTAAAATGAACGAGACAAAGTCGGTGAACGTAAAATTTTCATTAAAACCACACCAACGCCCTCGGGTCACAAATAATAATTTACGAGATATCTCAAAATACACTTACATTCCAGACTAAGTTAGAAGACACACATATTGAAAAAGGAAAGAAACGGACCTTAAGGTCAAGAAAATGTATTGGCTATTAGACATAAAATCATTGTTATACATTGAAAACAAAGACATAATTTACAAATTAATTATAAAACCAGTGTAGACGTACGGCATTAAGCTATAGGGATGTTTTTGTAAATCAAATATAGACATTATTCAACATTTCTAATCGAAAACATTAAGTGCTATAGTCAACGCTCCCTGATTCTTGTCAAATCAAGCAGTACATACAGTTTATTGAGCAAATGGCAACAAAATACCAAAGTAAATTAAAATCACATACCCCTACTGAAAACCAGGCACACCAAAATGTCTGATTTATCCACTTACACCAGAAGCGCAAATTTTAAAAAAGGCACTACATGTGATCTAAGTAAAGAAAAATATTTATATATTTATTAGTAAAAACGGTAAACTTAAATAAGTGATAATATGGTAACTAGTCTAAGTACTAATAAAAGAATCATTAAACACCTACATAGGAAAATACAAATCTAAAAAATAATAGCGGTTGCTGTTAAAATACTATTATTTTAAATTATAATAAGCCCAATTAATAAAAATTGCGTTTGTTTCGAATAAGATGTTAAAAACGAGTAACATTAATTGGAAAAACGTATCGTGCGCAACCATCTTTGCGAATGCTCTATTAAACGCCGCAACAAACCTAATACACGCCGACTTGGGTTTCAAAGCTTCACAGTGCATGACAGAATTGATTCAGAAGC
This sequence comes from Sinelater perroti, assembly GCA_036346155.1. NCBI lineage: Eukaryota > Metazoa > Arthropoda > Insecta > Coleoptera > Elateridae > Sinelater > Sinelater perroti. The sequence continues at coordinate 6,904,204 of JARFIY010000276.1, forward strand.
ACTCGACTCCCAACTTAATCAACTCTAAATTGAAAACGCTAAATGGCAGTGTTAATTACACCCCGAAAGTAGCTTTCCCGTTGCATGTCTATATATAATGCGCACATATAAATTGCTACCCATATCCCTGCTTCTGTTTTGCAGCCAGTCCCGTTTATAATCATACATTTTAAGTCACTTTTCTTACAACTAGCTAATATTAGTAAACATCTTAAGAATACGTCATCTGCCATGCTGCGTGGTTAAGACAAAATTTTAAAAGTTGCGCTTTTTGGGGTTTCAGCTGCTTATAATTACATTTGCTTGTTTGTCAGTTTAAATGCTATTTTAAGAATATTTCATACTTGACTTTTGCAACTCACTTTGCATTGTCAGCATTACATTATAATAATTTTTGGCAATCAAAAAGGCAAAAAAGGTTAGATAAAAATTAATCTGCGGAATTGGGTATTACGTATTTACAAAAACTGTTATTCCTTTTTATATTTTGTAATTTGGAAACAAACGTCGAGGCTAAAGGTGGTGATTCCGACGAGGTTATCAGTTTACTTTATTTACCAAATGTCATAACAAATATTGAGTTAACTATGAGACTTAATTTAGGCGCTTCTGTGTTTGTTACTTCAAAAGACATTTATGAAAAGAATCTGTCACATGTACCTGTAAAGACCACCACTATTAAATTATATACAACGGTAACAATATTAATTAGCCGGAGGGTGAAGTCAGGGCATTTTTACTTTCCTTATCCTATAATACGGAAAGCAATGTAATCGGCGGAAATTTGACCTACCCAGTTTTTCACATTTCTGGACGAATTATAGCCTCAGGACACCAAAAAGTTGGTATGGGCCATTGGTTCGTGTGTGTTCGTGTATGTGTGGAACTAGCAAGGCCACCATTGTTGTTATAAGTTACGGTTTTTTATGAGAGTGTAACTAAAAAATTCTATTGATACTGTTTTTGTTGTACCTGATATACAAGGAACTGCAGCGTAGTCTTTACACGCAATGGCCAATAAATCCTGTTTACAAAACCTTCAGTGTAAATTTGCCGATTTGTTTCAGCTAGGCCCAAGTACTGATTGTAAAGAGATGATTTATATTCAGCTAACAGTTGATCTTGAGTATAATTTTGTCTGCTTATAAGGATAAATATGTAAAGGTAACTCGAATTGGGCCTATTTTTGTGATTATTTTGAGGCATTGTGAAACTGTGTGCTAGTTATAAAGTCGCCAATAAACATATTGACGATTTTTAACGCCAGTGGGGGAGTAGAGCATATGTTGGCCCAAATATAAAGTGAATAGTGATACTCAAATTAGATCTAGCTTCGGCTTACAATCAATTTTTGCTTAGTGAAAGTATAGACAAATTGGAGTACTTGTGTATTATTTCAATAAACTGCCTGCCTTATGGTGCCAAATCTGCTCGTAATATTTTTCAGTTTATTATAGAAAAATTTTGAAACTTCTAGTTGGTGTTTATTTAATTTTTTTTAATAACATTCTTGTGGTGCAGACGTTGGGAATTATATTAATTTGTCTGTCGTTTTTTTCTTCTATTTACTATTTTGGGGCACATTATGATAAAACAGGTCCCAAAACAAACCTTTCAATTGTTTAAAATATTTTTGAAAACATTAAATTTTTAATGAGCTTTTTGTGGTACTTTAATTATTTTCTGAAGGCGAAAAACAATATTCCTATTATTTCCTAATGTATTTATTTACAAACCGCATATTTCTAATGATCCGTATATTGCTTTATGCTTACGTCGAATTTATTATTGCTTTGAATACGTTCCTTATTGTTTGGCACTTACACCTTGTCTTTAAGATTTGTTACTCTTTTATTTTTTGCGCAGTAAACTGTACAACTTATTTCAGAGAGTAAATTGCTTTATCAATAAATCCTCTTTAGACGTTTTAATTAATTTTGTAAGCGGCTATAATAATTATCAAATCTTTGTCTGTATCCAATTTTATTTCTCAGCAATTTTACAATAATTTTAGCTTTACATTATAAATATCTTTTAAGGTTACCTTTTTTTTGAGCCTGGTTTGCACTACATGGTTTCAATTCTTCAAACACATTGTTAAAATAATTTAACCTTTTCAATATGTTTAAAAATATATTTAAAAGAGTAAATCCGCTGTGGAAATTTAGAGTATGGAAACTATTTGTCGTCTTTTTAACGTCTCATTTTTTATAAAAACATTATTGACTAGACTTATTTTTATATTTCATTAAATTAAAAAAAGTGAACTGATAAATATGTTAACGAGAAGGGTGTAAACTCAAATTTGCAACTAGCGAAAACATTAACTAACACGATGAAAAAAGAATTTCCCAATTTAGCTGAAAATCCAACTCATGCTTTGTTTTGATTTGAAGTACTCATGTACCAAATTTGGCGTCAATTAGAGCTTTAGTTTTTGAATTATCGTGATGACCGACACATACAGACGGGATATAATCTCATTAACTACCTCTTAAACGTTAGCACGTTTTCGGTATATAAATTATAGTCACATCTATTATTTAGCATGTGCATACAAAGATACCATTAGTTAAAAATAAATAAACAATTAGGTTCATGAGTTGAACCACGTCAATGATTAGAAAAATTCTCGACATGCTGCATCCCAAAGAACAACTACAAATGATAAAATAAAACCTTCTTCTGTCAACTTTGTTGCTAGGCTTTTGCTATGCCTTGTATGAATAATATGCTACATTGAGTTCTTGCCTAGAGACTGCTCTAGCTATACAAAAGTTGAATATATTAAGCTTAAATAAGAACCCATCACTTAAAATTTTAATGTATAGAGGCATTTACGATGTTATCACACAAAATTAAACGGGACTGCCTTTACACTACACGGTACTTTATATTTTACAATTTGGTGAAGAAATTTATTATTCAATTAATTAAACTAACGTTTCCATACCTAGGTTTGACTGTTGTCACTAAATCAACAGTATAGGCTTTTGTAACAAAAATTATTGATCACCAAATGTCATCCGGTTAAGAACGCATCTTTGTTTCTTAATAGTGTCGCCGATCTTTGTAGAAGGATGTCAGCAAAAGTTCCTTTTTTGACAGCTGGTCCAATTTAGCACGAGCTATTTTTGCTAAACTGCAAAAAATTAATCTCATTTACCTAATACTATAAAGGCAAAAAACATTCAATCAGTATGCCCGTACTGGCCTATAGTACTAAAAACTGGATAATAAAAAAACAGAAATAAGATTATAAGTTGCTTAGAAATCAATTTAACGATGAATGCTGAATATCACAGTAAAAGGCCGCATACAAAATACAGAGGATAAGGCGGCGATCAAAATTAACTGACGTGATCTATTAAGTATGTGAGCTGAGATGGAATTGAGTAGGCTATATTGCCAGATTACAAGATAATCATTGAACCATTAGTATAACCCAATGGAGATCACGTAGATAGGAAAGACCAATAGAACGTCCGTAAATAAGATGATGATATTAAAGACGGATGATATAAAAAATTACGCAGGATATAATTAGATGAAAATAGCAGTACAACAGGAATGGTAGCAACTTGTGGAGATTTATATACGACGGTGGATGATAATGGCTCAGTTTAACTACTGTTTTTTGGTGATTCTTAGCACCTTCTATTACTGCTGTTCAAATTGTTCTTCCAGAATATTTTGAAAAGCCATGTCTAAGTAATGATAATATTTATCGCCGCTTTTAAATTGAATGATAAGCAGGTTTTCTATTAGTAAGAGTATTTTAAAAACACATTTATTTCTTGTTGTTATAAGATCACTAAGATTAGACTGGATTATGATACACCCACAGCTGCAATAATCTTTGGATTGACGTTCGACTTTAACGAATTAAGGTCGTTACACGACAGTATTTATCACACTCATATCACAAGCGATAGTTTTTGTTCATCTAGGTTTATTTGCTATTATGCTTTATATGCAACCCATACCAACAATACAGTACTAAGTGCAATGTCATCCGCCACCGGGGTGCTCATCTCAAATCCTATTTGATCCATTGAGCAGCAATTCATATCATATTATAATGACAACAGTAATAACAGAAGAGTACAAATTTTTTATTAATATGAGGGTCGCCTTGTAAAACTAAGGTGATACTAAGATTAAATACTACTAATAAATTTTAAGCCCTACCTCTTTGTAAGAATAACAACATAGATATTATGGATGCTAAACAATTTGTAACCACAAAAGTAGCTAAAGTGCCACCAATTTTTATTTCTGAAGTTTTAAATATAAAACTTCTGACAGATAAACCAGATATAATTGTTGAACATAGTTACATTTTAAAATAATAAGAAAAAATCATATTAAAATAATGGCATCAAGTGCAGGTAACCGTAGTAGATAAACTAAAAGACCTAAAAGCACAAATGTATCAATTAAGAAAGCGTAATTGTAGTAGTATTACAAAAAATAAATAACTGAAAATTAATAAAAATAAATAAAGGTGTGAGTGTCATATGTTGTCATAGTGTTGGTTTGTTTTATAAAATATTATAAGATTTATTTTTTTCAACGAAACGTACCTTAGTTACAGCAAGAAAGCTTTTTTGGTATGTCTAGACAAAGCTTAAAACTTTTTTATATGATAAAGGAAAATGTGTAGGTAAGCTGAATATGAAGTGCGTTTTGGAGTGCCTTTGTAACCTTGTGGTCACGAACATTGTTTCTCTTTCCTCTGTGTTATCAAATATTATTTTAAATACATGTACATGCGTAGTCAATACAATATGTACAACCTATAATCATCTCAACTAAAAAAAATCTCCCAAGTGCTAGGAGTTTTTGTAGTGTAACAATTTGACGTAAATTCAATCAGAATTTAACGTAAGTTATAAGTAGGAATCAAAATATTCGTAATCATATCTGCTCACTCCTTTATTCAATCTTCTTTATACCTAGTTATATGTCTAAGAAACATACAGACCAAATTTGATCTAAATATGGTAAAAACAGTGGAAAGTCTGATAAAAATGAAAATATATAAAGATTGTTCCCCTCATTCGTTTGACCGATTTTGCTCACTAGCAAGCTGAGCCGAGATATTGTAAATGTGTTAAAATTTCATTCAAATCTGATAAAGAGTTACGACAGTTATCTTGCCCACAAGCTTCCATTATAAAACACGCGCGCTGGCACGCACACATGTAAAGTTTCCAAATTAACAAGGTAAGCATTTTTTTACTTCTACATAAATTTGAATTTATGATATTTAGATATAGGAACTTAGTTCTCTACTAAAATAAGTAGTGCATTCTGTGTGAATAATTTTATTTGAATTTTGTTTTGAATATTGCCGTTCTTATAATGTTACGCAAAATTGTAAGTTATAAGTTATTTAGATAACTTTGCCAAGTGTGCTTATGGAAAAATTCTCAACAATCTGCATTTGTCAGTCTTTTTTATATATATATATATATATATATATATATATATATATATATATATATATATAAGATATAATACAAATCACCGGATAGATATCAAGAAAATTTAATATGTAATAAAAAATTAAAAAAGAAAAGATTGGACACAGTAATTGGTAGTGGTATTAGCAGAGATAAGAAAATGCAGAGACTGATAAATTAACGGTAGAAAAAAAACGGTATATATATATATATATATATATATATATATATATATATATATATAAAGATATAATACAAATCACCGGATAGATATCAAGAAAATTTAATACGTAATAAAAAGTTAAAAAAGAAAGATTGGACACAGTAATTGGTAGTGGTATTAGCAGAGATAAGAAAATGCAGAGACTGATAAATTAACGGTAGAAGAAATTTAGAAACTAAAAATAAAAATATTAATAAAACTAATACTATGACAATAAATGAAGAAGGAGTAAAACACCAAAACAGATGCATTGGAGTCAATTTGTAGAGTTACAACATATGAATATCTAGGAACCATAGTTATAGAGAATGGAAAGATAGAAGCAGAAATAACGAATCGAATAAGTAAAGGAAATAGGATATACTATGCTTTAAATAGATCAATACTAAAAAACGACATAGACAAAAATATAAAACTAATAGCACATAATACCATTACAATGCCAACAGTTTTAAGTGATAGAGAAAATTGGACATTATAAGTAACACACGAGAGAAGAATGATAATCATAGAGATAAAACATCTAAGAAGTATAGCCAATAAAATAGCATAGAATAAAATATCAAATAAGGAAATTAGAGAAGTAGTAGACAAGGAATTAATAACTAGAAAAATTGAAAATGGACAACTGAACTGGTACGGTCACATGTTACAGCTGGATACAAAAGATTATGTAAAAAGTACTTGAAGTGAAATAGAAGAAAAAATAGATAGGACAAATTATCAAAATAGGGAAGAAATGGGGAAACAGTTGAAGTGAAAACCTTAGCAAGAGATAGAAGTAAAGGGAAAAAGTAAACGTAAGAGGACACGGACTCCTAAATCCGACTCTGAAAGGCAGAAGGATATGAAAAGAAGAAAATATTTGTTAATTTTTGAACACAACTGGATAGTGACAGTTATTATATTTAGAAAGGACTTCAACTTTTAATTGCTCTAGTATAGAAATATTTTCAAACATGTATCTAAATACTTAGAGTCGAAAGACATGATGTGCTATTCTTATTAAATATTTTGTATATTTGTTTAAATTTATCGCTGAGAGGGGGTATGTTGTAAATTTACTCCATTTTGAATTAAAAATAATTTTGCTACGTGTTTTAACTACCTGCTGCAAAAACCATTGCTTAAAATAAATAGACAGCGGAAACGTTTGCTACAAGTAAAGTAAGGCAAAAGTTCAATTTCTACAAGTTCACGAATTATTTTTTTTATGTTAGACTCACATAGAGTTGTAGTAATATCATTTTTATTCGACAAGTGTAAAATAGCGTTAAATTAAAGCGACGTGTACATTTAAACTGAGCAGAGTAGAATAAAGTAGAAGTCGCGGTAGGATCATCAGGAACAAATTCAAAGTATACGCAACTTTTTAAGTTCCCCAAGTGTGTAACATCAATTTGTGTTTAAATACGTTACGATTGATAATGTTTCTTTAACCGTTGCTTACATATGTCTGAATTATTAAAAAAAATCACAATACGGATTTCTAAGAAGTAGACGAGACTTTAGTTTCTACTTGTACTTGAATTAAATTATGTGATACAAGTCTATAACTTTCTTTATCTTTTTAAGTACAAGGCGCACATATGTAGACGATTTTAAAGCCCCAAATATACCTAACAACTTACGTGTAATTAAATATATGTAGCTCTTAGGTAAGACTGACCTTAGAAATCGTAACCACCACGTTAAAATTTTTAAAACCAAGCCTTTGAAAAAAATTCAAATATTTAGGTTGCTGGTTAAACTCAGATCTAAACTCAAATATAGAAATAAGGAGTAGAATAGAAATAGCTAGGCAAGGATTTATAAAAATGAAAACACTCCTGACAAATAAAAATCTAAATTTACAAATCAGATGGAGAACGGTAAAGAGTTATATATGGTCAATATTGTTATATGGAACGGAAGTCTGGACACTAAATAAACACGAGATAGACAAACTGCAAGCCTTTGAAATGTGGTTGATGAGACGAATACTTAAAATCCCATGGACAGTCAGGATTAGAAACCAAGAGGTACTACAAATAATGAACTGTAATAGAGAAATTATAACTACTATAAAAAGAAGAAAAACCGCCTACTTGGGACATCTAATAAGAAATAAAAAATATAACCTACCCCAACTTATCATACAGGGCAAGGTTGAAGGCAAACGCGGAAGGGGTAGAAGGAAAACTTGTTGGCTTAAGAATATAAGGCAGTGGACAGGCATGAATGTTCAACAAATATTTAGAGCAGCTGCAGAAAGAGAAACATTGCCAATGTAATCGCCAACCTCTATTAAGAGAAGGCACGACAAGAAGAAGAAGCCTTTGATGTATCGTCATTAACAGCGTGGTTCCCTTTATCAACAATAAATGCTTTTTTGCTCTTCAGTAGCCTTGGAATGGAATTAGATTAATACAGTAAATGTTGCCAAGTCACTAATATATCTGTCCAGTTTTAATATTTTTAAAATGGATTAGTAATTACACATCTGAATAAAAATGTTTAATTACTGTAAATAAATAGGTATTTTCTTTAGTGTTACAAGAAAGCCACGATTTCATTGTATATATTATAACGCAATATATATGTTTTGCTTATTTATTTAAAGAAATAAATAGGTGTATTCAGAGACGTCTAAATATGATGATAATCTATTAAGTAGAAAAATGGTTTTTTAGCTGCAAATAAACTTTAGTCTCACACAAATAATTGATAAATATTAATAAAGTAAGTAGCCCTTAATATAGAAATATAATAGTATTAAATGAAGCTTAAAATCATTTGTTGACAAACGTTAATAAAATATTTACTAAGGATTTTCATTCAAAGGGTTTAATTACCCATTCTGTAGATTGAGTTGGAAGTTGATTTTACAGAGTGTTTAATTTTCATCGATAACGTGCCCAGGAGAAGGACAAAGAGGGATAGATGGATTAAAAGCAATTTTAAAGGTAGTGAATTGAACGAAACGCTTATAAGTGTTAGGAAGGAAATGATCACAGTTTATGTAAATGTTTTTGCATAATAATTTCTTTATATTATACAAAATAGTAACATAACAATAAAATAATGCATAAGCCACGAAAATAAATTAACATGAAACTTATAAGTAATTTGTTGGTTGCATAAATTTTAATATTGCACACAATTTTCAAAAATATAAAAATAAAGAACAATATTTTATTTATTTTATGGCTTTTCGCACGCATTAAGTTGTTTGGCAAAAATAATAATTTGTCATTAGTTATTTTTCTATGTAACGTTTGATTTTCTAAATCTCAGCCCTATATATGGGGATATACCAGGAGTGTCTAAAAATTCGATGTCTGAACGATAATATGAATAACATGATTATTATTTAAGAATCACTACCTAGCGTGGAGTATAGGTAACCGATAGGATGAATACATTAAAATTTTTAATAAGGTTTATGTCTCAATTTTATAACAAAAGAAAAAATCTTTTGTGGTGGGAAAAACGCTGATCACAATTTGATTACTAGGTGTATAAATAAGTTCTCAGCTTTAGAATTCACAGGACGCAAATGACCGTTTACATGTAACACATTAGTCTGCCTTCTTGCGATTTTAAAGCAATGATAATTGGCCTTTCGAAACATCATGCGATTTGGCGTTTGATGCACATAACCTCAATAATCAGCTATGTTCACGATAGCAATCACAAAAGAGCATATTCGATTTTCTATCCACTTCGCGTTTCATCTTCAGAAAAACGCTGCTGAAGCCACCGAAATGATTTGTGCTGCATATGGTGAGAATTCTGTAAGTCATGCAACGTGCAAAAAGTGGTTCCAAAGGTTTCGCGGAGGAGAGTTTAGTCTTGAAGATCAACCACTGGACGCCCTCAAACATTTGACACGGATGAGCTGCAGGCGCGTTAGGCTGGAAACTTCCCCCACAAGCGGCGTATTGCCCAGACATGGCCCCTTCCGATTATCATTTATTCCGGTCGTACAGCATCACTTGGCTGATACGCACTTCAAAACAGAAGAAAAGTCCGAAAATGCATCGATAATTTTATCGTCTCGAAGCCGGTGAGGTTCTATCACCAGGAAATTCGCAAGCTACCCGAAAGATGGCAAAAGGTCATCGATTTTTGCTTGTTTTTAAATAAAACTTTAATTTTGCAGGGAAAAGCTGCGAACTTATTTATACCCCTCTTAAGTATTGATCTATTTATGTTTCAGAATATTTCCTTATTTGTATCATTGATTTTCTTTTAAAATGGCCGATAAACAGTTTGCTTCAAAAAAAAATCATAACTATTCAGCTTTTGATCGAACACTGTACTGTTAAAAAGAAGGAATTTTTGAGCTCTTCGGTTGTCGATAGGTAGCATCAGCGCGCTTCGTTCACTTTCCCCTTCAGTGTTTGTCAAGATGACGACTAAACATCAGAAATTATTTTGTGTGGAAGCAAGGGATCAAGATATGCTCGCAAAATTTTAAAATAAATTTGGCTACAGTACGGACATATGTTGTGCATCTCAAAGGGGGCATATTAACCACCTATGATTTGGTATGTAAAAAATTTCAATATTAGTCCTGTAAAATAAAATTAATCTTAAGCGTCTTTATTTATTATTTTTTATAATATAAATATTTTAAATCGAATTATTCTCTTTGAAATACTCTGTAGTTTACAAAATAAAAATGCGGAAAAACTTGTTTTATATTTCTAAGAATAGCTTTTCTTTCTTTAGTGCAACTTGAAATTTGGTACAACAATGAATAAAAACATATAGGTAATGAAGAATTAAAAATATTTAGTGTCCTAATTCTTAAATTAGTTTTATCAATAATCGTTTATTTTAACGACAACTATTCTTACTATTTTATCAACTGTAGGTCATTTTTGAAACGATATCAGTGACTTATGGCTATATGTTACGTAAACAAACTTTAGTAATAAACCGTTTAGTTTCGTCTGATTTTGTTATCTATTTAATTCTAATCATTAATTAGGTGATGAGTCATTTTAAGTTAAAAATAGCGTATTTGCATTACGCCTTTGAAAACTATTTATTAAAAGAATTTTTAAACAATGAGGTGTCAATAAGCTACAAGAAATAAAACAAAGTTTAATTTTTAGTTTTAAATTAAAATTCTGACATTTATCCGTTGCATTTCGAAGTGGCTCTTTCGAACCAGTGACTTATTATTAATAATATTTATGATAACCTATTCAAGGCATTGGTTTTTATAAAATATATATATTAGTCACATATATCTGCCCAATTTACATCTGCTGTCATCTTGTAAATTTACCTTCGACGTATGTTTAGCATGTTTTTTGTTTAAATTTAGAGAGCAGGGATGTGCGATTCAGTGTTAGTCGTGAAAACAGTTATACAAATACAGAGTATCTGGTTTATTTAGTCTGCAACCTGTTCTTTCAGTAATGCCTCTGATGTAAATTAAAAACCTTTTAGTTTGGTCGAGAAGATCATGAGTTTTAGAAGTGGTATTTTTGTTAATACTGTTAATAATGTGGGTTAGAGATAACAAATAAACCGGATATATAATTAATTTTTCCAATTCCAAAACTTCGCGCCCACTTTTACTCTACCAGTAGAATTATTTGTAAAGCTCTTGAAATAAAAAAACGCCCTCAATGTAGCCCGTTACAACAAAAAAGTTTTTCTCAACTCAGTACATTTTCTGCACAAACATGTTTTTGTCAAACTTTCACTTTTGTTATATACATGGTGAATTTGAGCATACAAAAGCCAGTTCTTTTCTTGGACTTATATTTCTGCTTAGAGGGTGCTAGCGTGAGATTTCGAGTAAAGAACTAAAACCTTTTAAATATTGCATTAAAGTGGATGCCTAAACGTCAGGAATTTTTCAAAAATAAACTTAATTTAACCCCTAAACCCAAATCCTGGTTTGGAATAATATACATCAGTAAATGAAGACTGTCCTAGAATTAAGGACATGCGCCTTAGAAATGAGAAATAACAAAGTTTCAAAACCAAAAAATATTAGTGTAGATCTCTTTGAGCAAACTTCACATATCTTAACGGATATATTAGCTACAACATTTCATTAATACCTGGATAGAGAAAAATACGGAAGTCGGAAGAACAGAATGGCTGCAAAACTGGCCGCTCATGTGTGGAAAAAATATTCGAAATTAAACAGTTAATTGGAAACTACATTAAACGAGGGCATTCTATCCACCTTACTGTTGTAGATTTAGAAAAACCCTATGATAAAGTAGCACCGAGTAAACTGTGGTACAGTAGAGAAGCGCTGGAGTTAATTCAGCTTTTTTGCTAGCTCAATAAAAGTAGGAAAGAAGTTATCTGCTGATTTTAAAATAGATAAAGTTGGTTTGCCCTTTTTCTAGTGAAAACAATACTATACTTGTAAGTGGCACTAAAATATTGGAAATGAAAATATGAGCAAATGGGTATGAAACATTTTAGGTGGCCTGGTATTTGCCGCCGATAAAGTATTGACAGCTATTGGAAATAAGAATTTTACCTGTATGCTACTATCTGAACTATAAGCTCTTAAAACAATATGACAATGGGGAGTAACACAAAATACATAAAAGATCTAATATATAATAGAGTAAAATAACGTCAAATCCAACCTAGATAGAGAGTTGTAAGATAAAAAATTGTATAAAATTAAAGTACCTTGGAGTAACTTTGTTCTTCGATAGTAGAGCAGACAATAAAAGTAGACAAAATAAGCGCATGATTTAGCAATCTCAAGAAAGTAAAAATAATCTATAAAACTGCAAAAATCTGCTATACATTTGAATAGAAAGTAAACAAAGATAGTTGATATAAAATGTGGCGTGGCTTAGCTTTGAGCGTACATTTGGTTGCCTATTTTCAAAATCGTTTTGCATATTTTACTTTTGTAAGGTCACCGCTCCGACTTATCCCACTGTCATCATTTTCAAATAAATTGTTCACGTTCCCACCTTGCGAACATTTGTGCGAAGGCGGGTTACAAATTGTCAGTCTAGGGCGTCAAAAATCCCTCATGTAACTAACATTGCAAATTCTCCTACAGTTATGAACCGATTTCAAAGGTAAAGATTTTAGTTTTTTTGATTTTGGTCATGGTTGACCTGTTACAGATCAAAACATAAATTAAAATAAAGTAATTTGACAGTTTGCGCCAACTGTCAACTTTCGCCGGTAGTAGGCGCATGCGGCACAACTTTGATTTATGTGGCTCATCTTTGGGACGGCCTTTTTACTAGTTATCTACGATACTGTCGTAGAAAACACAATGTGGGGTGGTCACCTATAATATGTATCTCAGACAACCAAAGACAAAGAAATTGTGGAACTGGTGACCGACTAAGTTAAATAAAAAACAAACAAAAAAACTAAATCCGAGCAGAACAATTAGAACCTTATTTAAAATCTTCTAAGAATAAACGCACGAATGAAGTGTTAGAACATTAATAAATTAATAAAGTTAATCTAAGCAATTGTTAACAACTGCTAAATAGATATGCTTAAAGGAATTTTTTGATAAATTATTTTATAATTGTTCCATAGAAGTCAATTGTACAACAAATGGCAGACCCAAGTCTTGATTAGATGTATTTTGGATTTGGACTATTGCCATCGACATACGGGAAATTTTTTAATAATCGTCAAACTTGTGATATAAAATACAGATATAAAAAGCTGCCAGTCGTCTCCTACAGCGGTTTAAAGAAGAAGGTGATGTGTTTTTAAAGTTTTCATTCCCGAGTTCTAGCAGTCATCACACGAGTAGCGGCATACCAGTTCTCCCAAACCTAAGAGTGTGTAGGAGCCGTCCGACAAGAAAAGTGATGGTAACGTTCTTCTGGAACTGGTAAGCGGTTATATATGCAGATTTTCTGATAGATGCCAGAACAGTTAATGCAGTTTATTACTTGAACCTCCTGGCAACAGACGTAAAGGAAAAGATCTGATCCAAACGGAAGACAGGTAGAAAGCGGGTAGCCTTCCTTTAAGAGAGTGCACGCACCCACCTTCTGCCACATTCGCAATACAGTCCCGATTTGGCTCCAAGTAATTTTCACCTGTTTGGAAGGCTATAATTAGAATTGTAAGGCATTTGGTCTGCGGACAATGACGTCGCTATCCAGACTGTTCAGGAGTGGATACGCCGTCAAGCAAAAACCTTTTTTGAAAAGAGCTTTGGAAATAATGTGTTTGGAATTTTGTTTTTTTTTTTGTAAAAAATCAGTCCCGGTCATATACGAACAACTTCGCACTAACTGGCGTCGATATTTTATTAATATATTCTAGGAGGATTGATGTTTTGAAGTTTGAAAACTTTAAAAATTGGTGAGAGCAACCATCACAATTGTGTATGTAGGTATGTGACAATATCGCCATTTTCAGTCTTTGTTAAATTAGATTTTAGTTATGCTTGCGTGTTATTTGATTACGGAAAATCTTTGATACATAATTTAGTTGCTACATGGATTAGAATAAAATAATGATGCAAGCTATATATATTTAAGTAACGCTTGTTGTAGTTAGGACAGTATGACAGATTGAGTAATTTATAATTTTATTTTATTATATTAAGCATATTTAAAAATATATATAATATGATTTTGTTACATTTTTATGACTAAAGCAATGTTATTTTAGATATTGTTTAGATAAAATGAGAAAGCAGCATATCTTGTTTAGAAGATAAAATAACTATGTCTTATTTACTATGTGTATCTTAGAAGAGATTAGATAACTATTGTTTCAAAATTATAAATAGAAGAAATTGTTGCAATAAGTAAGAGTGAGAAAACTATAGAAGAAGTGGCATTGATTTTACAGTAGAATTTGTTTGGAAAAGTAAAATAGGTATTAAATATACGATTCATAAAGAAAAAAATGTTGCTATATTATAGTGCAGATGTTTTCGAAAAAGCTATATAATTTAAGTGAAAACATAGTAAATGAGAAATGGTATAGGAAAATACAGGAATAGAGATTTTAGGATTTTAGGGACATCCATCAAAGGATTAATAATTTGAACATAACAAGTACGCAGTAAACGTCAAAAGCTAGAAATATAGAGAAATAAAAAGACTTGAACGAGATCTACCTCTAAAAGACTGGATGTCTGGATGTAATCACTACCAGAATAGAAAAACCTAGCTACAATTCGGAGCGCTAAGAATGTTAGTAAACAGGAAACCTTATCAAAATTGACTATTATATCAACTTTTTGATGAATTTTAGAATGTAACCAGAGGTTTGGACGTTAATAAAGCTTATTTTATAAAGAACTAGAAGATTAGTCAAATGTTTAGAAGGGATGTACGGGAGAAAATCGTTAAGATTTTCAAGGTTTTTTTACAGGAGTGTGAAGTTGCATAAAATAAAGACGTGATGTGAGTTTATCAAAAAAACAATATGTCATATTTAAAAAAAATTGTTATTCTCAAAATTCTTTTGTCTTTTAAATAGAAACTTAAGAGAATTTTAAGTTTGATTTTATTAAATTTAACAGAGACTGTTGCTCTTGTTTACCTAAATCTTAGTTTGTTTCTCTCAGAGGTCAAAGTATCGGACTGTATAATTCTATTGAAATAAAAAATGTATATCTCTCATTAATTATTATACCTAATTAACAAAATGATTATGACTAACACTGACCTACGCCTTTATATTCTGTATATTCTATAATAATCCTTAAAAATCCCAAAATTATGGACAAAGAACTTTATTTGATTTTATTACGTACAACTTGATCAACCATTTGATCTGTTTATCTATATAAAATAAACTTTACTAATATTAGAATCTCTTTGTTACTGTCTTTTTCTTTTTTTTATACTATACCATAGTTGGGGTGTAAGGGTGGTACATCTGATTACTACCAAATGTCAACCTTACCTACTAGAGTGGTGAATCCATCATTTGGTGCATCCTTCTAGAGAACTAAGCAGGCTCTGACGACCGAATATCAGCGGAATAATTGAAAGAACTAGAATTAAGGAAATGTAATTCTATGAATACAAAGAAGAAAACGGAAAACCCGTCAAGTTAATTAATATTCCCTAGCAACGCAGTATCTTTTTGAAAGTTAAATGGGTATCCGGAAGTCTTCCAGTCGGATTTCCGGGATGGGAGAACTCAAAAAGGCAAGATGGGAAATAAACGTATAAGGAAAATCGCGTGATGGAATGTAAGAACGCTATTAAAATGTGGTTAGAGCACTTAAGATACAAAATAAAAAACCCAATGGAAATACTAGGTATTAGTAAAATGAGATGGCCGCAACAACAAAACTTTTGGTCAGTAGTTACAGGATAATTAACACGCAAGCTAAGATAGATGGAACAGTAGGAGTTGGTATAATTCTAAATACAGACTTAGGAAAACGAGTAACAGAATATGTACAACACCAAGGAAGACTAATAATGGTATGGTTAAAAACTTACCCCACAAACACAAAAATAATCTAAATATACATGCCAACCTCAACACATGATTAATACGAAATAGAAGTAATGTATGAAAATATTGAGAATCTCATCAAACACACGGAAGGAGACGAAAATCTAACAATAATGGGTGACTGAAACGCCGTAGTGGGAAACGAAAAAGAGTTACAAAATATAGTGGGGCGATGTGTGTTAGAAAAAAAGAATATGCGTGGAGAACGCGTAATTGAGTTCTATGCTAAACATAACCTAATAATTACAAACACATTACTTCAACACCACAGAAGAAGAAGATATGGAGATGCCAGGAGATACTAAGCACTAATGATTTGCACTTGCCAAATATACTAAAAAAACAGGTCACAAAATTAATTTTCCGCAGGATAAAAGCGTTGTTCTCATTTCTCATTTTACCAAAGGGATTGTACGTGGGGCAGTTGAAATAAAAAAACGCTCACAGCTCCTGAACGCAACATATGATAGCCAACGTTTACCCGTCATATGAAAATTCCTTTTTACCCCGCACCGTCAATTACGCAATATCCTTAATCCAGCAAACTTTCCCCAGCCCAATGCACTTCCCGCCAAAGAAACTTTCACTTCTAGACCTATAAATGACATAGCAGGACACACTAATTAACACTATAAGATACTCAAACGACGTAGCGATACTCGTCGAGTCAAAAAAACAGCTAATACAAGCAATAGAAGACATGAATAATGTTTTCACATTAAGCTAAACAAAACTAAAATATAAGTGATGAAATTCTTAAGAAAAACCAAAAGATAGACAGTATCTACATTAAAGGGGAGGCAAAAAGGCTGTGTTTGAATTCAAATACCTAGAAAGCACAATTACACAATATAGCAAATGTACGAAAGAAATAAATAATAAGATAACCACAGCTAAAGGAGCTTTCTAAGAAAAGAAACCTACGCACACCTGATGTCCTCACAATAGATAGTAGAAACCAATTACAAAAACGTGCATATGGAGCCTAACACTATATGGCTGCAAATCATAGACTATAGGAAAAGTAGACCAAAAAAAACTAAAATCTATTGAGGTGTGCTGCTTCAGAATTATATTGAAGATCTCATTGATCCAATGAAAAACAGACGAAGAAGTACTAAGGACAATTAAAAAAAAACAAAAAAATTGGAGTCACATAAAGAAACGATGAATGCAAACGATAGGCCATATAATGAGAAGAGAAGAACTGCTCAAAATTATAAATAAAAAGAGAAAGACCACGTCTACAATATTAAGCAATTAATAACAGTCTCGGACAGTGGCAGTTACATAGAAATGTAAAACAAGGTTTTAGTAAGACAAATATGGAAAGCTGCGACGAACCGGTCGTTAAACTAACGGCCTTGGACGAGGACCATAGTTTATTCAATGCTATTAGATTGTAGACTAGAGAAGTAAGTTTTCCCTCTTAAACACATTTTTCAATTAATTCTTTATTTATTAATATTTACTTTACACAGAAGCAACCAGTTCTGAAACCGTTCTGTTTCTCCCCATATTTGGTATTGAATCTTTCCCATCTAGTTAATTTATTAAATATTGTGGCTAATATTTTTTCAAAAATATCTGGAGCTGCATTGGTGAGCTCTACACTTAATATTGCTTGGCCAAGTAGTTTTGCCGTTTTTCATTTCTACAACACATTTTCTCAGGGGAGCTTGTAACCCCTAGAGGGCACGTCCCCAGGTGGCTGATCGGGGAATGCCCGGTAGATATGCCGGGTAGAAAAGAAATACAATACCTCTCGCGGACCAACAGGCAGACCGCGTGGGCAGTAGTTGACTGACACAGTTAGCAAAAGTCGGGTTGTCTTTGACGTGGCTGAATGTGGTGTTGCGCCTAAAATGTGGCAGCGGCACATTCGGGCCTAGTTAGATAAGCTACCACTAAGTTACTAAGACGCTAGCATAGTAACTCAATAATCAACTACCTTTCAATGAAATGTCGAGCAACAAAACAACAATACCCAAGGTGGGTAAGGTAAACAGCCTACAATCGCACGCTGCTTCGTTGGTCAGACACGAATTCTGGAGGTGGAAAATAATCGACAATAAGAACGATAAAAAAATACTTTTATTAAAGCACAAATGAAAAAAGATTTTTACTATCTAAAGTCAGAGAAATTAGTAAACATAAATAGTTTAAAATTGTAGGAGTAAAAAAATAATAAATATGATAAATAATTAAACTACCATTAATAGAGCTCAAACAAAATTGTCACCGTGTTCATAAACGAACATTCTCGATCTCCTAACTTTTACTATATAACTGCAAAAAGCCCGTAAGAATTTTATGCAGGCAGTTTTCATTTTTTTAATATCTAAGTATGGATTGCATGTATAGTTATATAAGGTATAAATTTCTTCTTTTATTAAATTAAAATTAAAGAGACTTAGAATATTAAACCCCACAGATGCCGTACATTCAGAAATAAGTTACTGATGCAGGATTGCTGAATATTTAAGGTTAAATAACTTTTAGTCATTTAAACAGCGCAATTACCACGAGGTGCGTTCAAGCTTCTAAGGTCTCCTAATTTTTTTCTCAGCGGTGAAAGTAGAAAAATTAATTTTAAAAAACTGTACACCGGCTAAATTACCGCCATTGCAGTGAGTGTCGTTTTGTATACTTTAAACGGAGACTTGTAATTATCCATTTTCTCCTCTTGCGTGGTAAAATTCCAATTGAAATCCATCGCCAATTGATGAGACATACGCGAAGGCGTTATGGATGTTAAAAATGTGCATTTGAGGGTGCGAAAGTTAAAAGAAGATTGAGAGTTGTGTGACAATGAACCGAAGCAGCTTCGGCCACCAAGCAACCAAATAGAAACCACGAGTGCGCGAATGGAACAAGTTGTTATGCAAGATCGTCGATTAGGGTTGTCTGTATAGTCCATTTTGCATGATGACCTGAAAATGCGGAAAGCTTCTTCAAGGTGGGTCTTGCGAATTCTAAACGACAATCACAAGGCAGCGTGAGTGGCACTGTCTTAGAGCATATTGACATGTGATTCAATTCCAGGTTATGAAAGACACTTTCCGTGACCGCTCGTTTTCAAATTGTGTCGCTGTTAGATCAGCGATTGTCCAGTGGAGAAAGCACAAATTTATGTTGAGAAGTAACAGAAGTTTCAATTTTTTAGGTAAATACTTTTTGGAAACAATTTGGACACCTCAGAACTTAAATACACCTTGTAGTATACATAAATCTATTTAGAGCTCCTAATTCGTTTGTATTATATTTTATAGTCATATTGTTAGTTGTTTAACAGTACGAAAATTTACTGTATTATTAAAGTAAAATATAGCCTAATTTAGAAATGACTACATTCTACATGGCTTTTAAACAGTAATCCCTTTTGACAGTGTAATAATTCATATACTTCTTAAAACTTTTTGATGCTGACATTGCTTTGTGAGCGTATCAAATGCACTGAATCCATTTGAAAGCAATGTTTGTGACGTACTACCTGCCCACTCCTATCATGTTTATGAAACACGCCTGTTTTATGGAAATAGAGCAAATTCTCATTACCAGACAGGGAGATCAATTGCTCGCGCGCATTAATACCTTTTGTGCGTGCTCTCCGGTGTAAATTTTTTGTGTTCGGTATTTTACTTAACACGCCTTTTAAAAGCTTAATGCTCTGTAATGCCCAATGATTTTGTCTCTCTAAAAGCTTTCATGTGCTGGGGGATTATTGGGATATCGCACCTCATCGTATAAGGATGCTTTTTGTGTATATCACGATTTTTGCTACCTGCGTTTACGCAATTCCGGATTTTCATTTTATTTGCGGGTCTAATTCTTTTATGGGAACTTATATCGCTTAGACAAAAAAAATGCAATTTATTTCTAATAAAGAAATTGTTTACATGAAAAATCCTTAAAGCTCTTATAGGATGCTAATTAAGTAAGATATACTTTGTATTAATATATATATATAATGTTCAAAAATCGATGAATAGATTTGAAAAATAACCATAAATAAACTAAATAACGAAGGAAAGGATGGATTTGTAAACACGAAAACAATTTTAACCAGTATTAGATAGTTTGTGCGTGAAATAAAAGAAAGATTCAGAAATCTTATTATAGTAAACATGCACGTACTATTTGTAGAAAAAGACAGGAAAGTAAAAAACCAGTACTATAAATACGAAAAATAGCTGTTCCAAATATATATACAATTGCTGCACGCATGTCACTTAGACACATAGCTTGGTGATTTCTCTCCATCTCTTCTGATATTTTGTGACGTCCAGTCCTGTATCTCTTTTTCTTCTAGGTTTTCCACGGCTGTGTCTAATTATATCTTTCTTGGTATTCATTTTCTTCTTGCTTTTATTAGGTTTGTAGCCATTAATTGATTGAAAACCATGTCTTCTGTTTGCCTTTCTAGATATCCTAGTCCCCTTAGTCTTGCTTAGTTAACTTGGGTATTAAGCTTTAGTTCTCTGTATATGTTCTTTTTCTTAGTTAGTTTTGCTTATCCAAAAATGCCCTTTCTTTATTTCTCCGAAAATCCTGCTCAGCATTTTCTCCCCTATATATCTATTTTTTCTTTCATTTTCTGGCAACTCTGGCCAGGACAAAACAAGAATTTTATGACAGCAACAAAAGCAATTAACCTAAGAATAAACGAAAACAAATCTAAATTTGTAAAACTAGACCCAATGGGAAAACCACAAGAATTAAAAGAAGATTTTGTGATAGCCATATAATCAACAAATAATATAAGGCTAGAATTATGTATATTTAGAAACTATCACAATCGAGACGAGGGAAGAGAAGAAAGATATTGAAGCATGATTAGCCAAAAGAGATAAATGTGGAGACACCTTAAATAAAATCTTGAAATAGAAAAGCGTATTTAAAAAAATAAAAAAACCAAAATACAATTATGTAAAATAATCATAAGACCAACTGTACTATATGGGAGCGAAGTATGGATCCTCAATACTTCATCAGCATAGTCTAATATTTGGTGCAATCTTGTTCTTAAGGTGTCAGAGCTATTTAAGTCGCTTATTATTATTACCCATTCCAATAGTACATTAAATAATGTTGTCGACAATGGGTTTCCTGCTTTAGCCCTGCGCCTGTTTGAAGGCTCTTGAAAATTTTGCCGTTGACTTTTAGTAAATTCTATGGTTATTTTAGTTAGATTACTAGCTTTAACGGAAATTTCAGTTCCCTCATTACCTTGAAACGTTTTTCCCGATTTACAGAGTCCTAGGTTTGTTGAAAATCTACCAACACTATCCGTAGACAATCCGAAAAGTTTTAAACCTCAACATGAAAATCAGTCCTACTCGTCAAAACCATTGTGCTACTACAATCGTACATGCTTTGAAAGATATCTGTAAAACTTTTAAACGCTTAGTTGTTTGTATCAGTCGATGTCAATACTGGTGTAAAAATAGATCAAATAATTACCGTGTTGTAATTTAGTACTAGCATTTGAAAGGCAATACGCCTACGCAAATTAAATCCGAGTTAGACGTCGCTTACGGAAACTCTGCCCCATAATTTGCCACCGTGAAAAGATAGGCTGCTAAATTTAAACGTGGTCGTACCAGTTTGACTGTTGATGAGCATTCGGGATGACTAACAACTGCGACTTTCACCGATAACATCGAAAACGTTCACAACATGGTACTGGACGACCGTCGAATCAAGGTTGGAGAGATAGCAGAGACTGTGGGCATATCGAAAGTACGCGTTTGTCATATACTGACTGAAGAATTGGCCATGAAAAAGTTGTCTGCACGTTGGGCCCGGGCTTGGTTACTTTGAACCAAAATTCCATTCGAATGCACATTTTTAAAGACCTGATTAAGCGAAACGAATTGGACTTTTTGTAACGATTTGTCACTGTCGCTGAAACTTGGGTCCACTATTACACTCTTGAGATTAAAAAAATAGTCAAATCAGTTGATTATAAAAGGTTAATTTCCTTCAAAAAAGGCAAAGACGGTTTAATTTGGGGTGGGGTGGGGGGTAATTGCAACTGTTTTTTGGAATGGTCAGAAAATTCTGGTCATCGACTACTTAGAACAAGAGAAAATAATAATGTTCTTTCCATCTTGCTAATATTCTTTATCATTAAATATTAAATTATCTTCTTTGTCTCTTATATACTTTTTCGCCATTTTGATCTTTTTAATCTTTTGGTAAAAATTTTACATTTATTTATTTATAAATTGTTTTTCTATTTTTCTTATTTTTTCCATATGCACACTTTTCTTGATCCTGCATGTTCTTCATATTTTTGCCATCTTCAGTTGTGCCTGTTTGTAGCATCTTCTCTTTAGTTTGTATTTTTCTAGTCATTTCATCTCTGAATTATAGAACCACACTGCCCATTTCTACTTATTTGTGGTATAGTTTTTATCGTTGTATTTCTTATGGTCTTTTCTGTTTGTCTCCATCTCTGATTTATTTTTTTACCTTGCAAATTATTTAACTTTTTCTCAATCTCCTCCCTATATTTAGTTGTTGTTTTCTCCTCTGATAGTTGTCTTATATGTATCTGTTTAACTTTCTTATACTTTTCGTCCTTCTAATTTCGAAATCTTGTCATTTTTGGTAATTACTAGAAAGTGATCGAGGTTTGCGTCCACCCCTTTGTAACTGCGTACGTTCTTTATATTTCTTACGTTTTCTTTCTAGATTAGAATATAATCAGTCACGTACCTATTATGTATTGTATTTCTTTGTGTTCAAACTTGGTAGTAGTAATACATAGCCCATACTGTGTTGCAAAAACTTATTAGTCTTATGCCGTTATTATTACTCACCTTATGTTTACTATGCTGTCTTGTTACTAAAATGTACATTTCCTGTTACTATTTTAATATCCTGCTTAGGTATAGAATTGTAGATGCCCCGCAGTTCTTCGTAAAATCTATCTTTAATATCCTCTTCGTCATTCTTTATTGGTACATAAATATTCAAAATATTTAGATTTATATTTTCTAGTTTTATTTGCAATTGACACATTCTGTCAGATATTGCTTTAAAATCCTTAATTGTATTAACATAATCTTTTGCTTCGTTTCCAGTTTGCTTATACTTGTGCTATTTTTTTTAATATATCGTTTACCTTTTTCTTAACCTGTGTCGTTTCCTTTATTGTTTTTTATTATACGCTATTAGTTTTTGAGGTATTTTTTCTTTAAAAGATTCTCTCGACTTACTTCATCTTTATTACTTCTTGATCATCTTAACTCAGAGTTATACCTTTCTTCCTCCATTCTTCTCCCTTCTGAAATGTTAAGTAAAAATATATTTTCTTTTATATCTACTTTTTCTCTTTAACTCGCTCCCACCATTTCTTTCCAAATCTAAACTCATAATATGGAATATTTGGTAGTTCATCTTGCTTTATTCTTTTATATACAAATTTTGTAAAACTTTTGAATTTATGGGCAAAAGGTTAATAGAACGTTAGGAATTGACGTTAGTAGAGAACGTAGCAGGTTTTGAAATTAATATAATTTGAGTTGTTTAAGGTAGTAGATTCATAGTAGAATGAAGTTGAAAATTTGGTTAACAACGATATTTCCTACTTTGGATGCTGCTTGAGCATTTTAGTAGCTATAAAGTCGCAACCTGGTGCCTTTTGTTTTTGCAGATAGTTAATCTCTTGTTTTACTTCTTTTTGCGAAAAAGCATCGATAGACGACAATTGTAGTGAAATCTATGACTAAGCTTCTACGCTATCATCTAGTTCATCTGTGTCGTTTATAAACGTCTAATAAATGCCTTAAAAATAATCCTTCTTAGTCTTGATCGATTTTTGCCCATACACGTTGTTTGATTCGCACGGGTGGAATTGATACCCCAGCCTTATTTATCTGGTATATTAAGATTTTCAAGATACATGGCAAATGATTTATTTCTTGCTTTCCTTGATATTTTCTTTAGTTTATGAATT
The DNA here is from genome assembly GCA_036346155.1 of Sinelater perroti. Lineage (NCBI taxonomy): Eukaryota > Metazoa > Arthropoda > Insecta > Coleoptera > Elateridae > Sinelater > Sinelater perroti. The sequence continues at coordinate 6,928,310 of JARFIY010000276.1, forward strand.
AGAGAATTGTATTCTTTTTTGTCGTTTTGGTTTTGAGTGTTTTGTCATTGTGCTCTGGTTGCTTATTTTTTTATATTTTTATAGAAATGTTTGTCAAATTTTGTGGGATTTTATAAGTTTAGGTGTGATTTTCCACGGGGCGTCTTATAGCTTTTACCATGTTTTTATCTTTAGGTTGAGCATTAACTTCTCTTTAATATGTCGATGAAATAAAGCTCAGTCCGTTTTCTTGTTAATTAGTCCGGGCCTTGGTAGTTCAGTAATAATTTGTTTTTTGTTGTAGCCTAAATAAAGTTAGTTTTATATAGTAGCATTTCAAAATGTGTAATGGTTTTCTTGTTTTGACGACTGTAGCCCCATTAGTTGTACCATCGGGGTAGGTAGTATGGCAAACAGTATAGTGGAAAATGTGTATAAAACTTTTGTCCATTATGTAAATTTGCTATACTGACATTATGTATATACAAGGTAACCAATAAAGTTCTTGCCGTTTTTGCTTTGCAATTGCATGAAAGGAGAATAGGTATGCAATTAGTGTATCACGTGATTTAAAAAGCGGTCGGTCGAAAGTAGGAATATCAGTCGTTATAAAAGCAGGCCCACCTCGCACTTTCATTATTCGTAACTCGTACAGTAGCGAAGACAAATGGAAGTTTGAGACCCAAGGATCTCGTTTGGTGTTGTTTGGTTTACGACTTCAAAGTGGACTTATCAGCAACTGCATCAAATGGCCGAATATATCAAGCATTTCGGGAATAGTACTGTGAATGAACGCACTGCAAGGTATTGGTTTTAAAAATTCAGGTCGGGAGATTTGTGCCTCTGTGATTAACCTCGCAGTGGACGACCACAGACCTTGGATAACAAAGCCCTGCAGGCGGCCATTGAGGAGGACAGTAGTCTAACGTGCGGTGAACTTGCAAGACAGTTTAACGTTTCTGATGAAATAGTTAGACTTTATCTGCACCGCTTAGGTAAGACGTACAGCCTGAGCAAGTGGGTTGCGCACACGCTGTTGAAAGTCCACAAGAGACAATGAGTGGGAGCCTGTACGTCGTTGCTTTCTCGCCACGGTGCCGCATCCATATTCAATCTAGTGCTTACCAGTGACGAAAAGTGGGTTTTGTATGACACTCCCAAGCGTTCCAAACATTGGTTGTCACCCCAGGATACTGTCTCTCACAGCACAAGACCACCTATACACCCACGCAAGATTATTCTTTGTGTCTGGTGGACAAATCGTCAAGTGGTTCACTATGATCTGCTACCAAGGGGCAAACAGTTACTGCGGACCTGTACTAGCAGCAATTGGAACGTGTGCAACAGGCATTGCAACAGAAGGAGTAAGCACTAGTAAATCGCAAAGGTGTACTCTTCCTTCATGACAACGCCAGACCGCATGTCGCGCGGGTGGTCAGGGATACCATACAGCGACTTGGTTGGAAGACTTCGTACCATCCTCTTTACCCACCTGACCTTGCGCCATCCGATTACTACCTCTTTCACTTCCTGGACAATCATCTTAGTGGAAAATCCTTCACCAATGAAGTAGACTTGCGCAAACCACTCACGGACTTCTTTGGGTCCAAAACCCCCGAGTTTTACTGCAAGGAAATTGCACAGCTGGAGGCACGTTGGCAGAAGATGCTTGATGCCGATGGCGATTAGTTCGAGGACTAACAATAGGCTAAACTTTCTGTAAATCATTTTCTTTTAGGCCATTAAAAACGGCAAGAACTTTATTGGTTACCTTGTATTATTTAATGATGCGAATGTAATTACCTAGTGTTTTGGACATAGAGAGTTCTTGTTCCTTAATTTTTAAAAATTTTGCCGTGTTGCTGCTAATTTTGAGATGACTGTTAAGAGAATGTTTAAAATATGCCATACTGCTGGATTAAGTGATTAAACATGTGTTGGTTGAATTATGTTGGAGAGATGCTTCCTTGAACTGCCTAACTGTATAATAAGGTTGAGTTTACAAATTATTGTGTTATTGGTTCTTTGTGACGTTCTTTCTAACCTTTTTTAAAGATGTTATTGTATGTAGAATTGTTCTATTTCTTCGATATATGTTGTTGATTTTTTTGTAACTTCTAGTATATTAAGTAACTTTTATAGTTAAATGAATGGTTTCCTACGCGTAATACGCAAGATGCTGTTGTAGCTCTAATTTTGAAGTAGGTCTTTATCTCATATAGACTTAAAGTGGTTTTTGAAACATGCGCACTGTGGTATTTCGTTGTCTTCTGGGTGTTTCTATGACATTTGATTTTGTAAATGTTTTAGTTCCGAGAGTTCGCCGGCGTGTTTGATTGGCGGCAGAAGTTTCAATTTTCGCGAGGCCGTTCTATTGAAGTCTAAATTTGTGGCGGAATTCGATATTTTGCCGACCAGATTAACCTCTTCCCGGAGGTCTTTTTGTTTTCCGATTACATTTCGGGGTTTAAATTTTGCCGGTGAGAAAAATTCGGTCCGATTTCCTTCGTGTCTAACCTGGCGATGAACAAAAAGGGAAACTTGTTGCACCAAAAAAGACGCTACCGATCGGCTCCGCCGTGAATGTTTAGGTGACTTGTCCTACCTTTTCACCCATACCCTTATTTCCTCTTCCTGGACTCCCCAAGATTACCACAAGGAACCGACTTATGCAGGAAAGCGTCGTTCCCAAAAAAGGTGAAAGGTTATTTGAAGTTCTTTTGTTTAAATTTAAAATTAGGATACAGTACACTTTTGGCCGCCACATTAGATATGATGGATCATATTATTGTTATTTATATAATTAATAATTTTTTATGGATATCTGAAATTTTACAGTTTTGTTTTTATCACATTGTTGGTAGGACTTGCTTATTCTCCGCAATATCTTCGAAACTATTTATTATTTGTATTTTGTTATTTCTCAGTATCGTCAGGTTTATTTCTGTTATTTTCTAAGAATAGGTTTTTTGAGCTATAGAAATTACGAATAAGTTGCTATTGTAAGGGAAAAGTTGGTATAGTAATCTAGTAATGTGTCTGTTCATATTACTTGGATTAAATTGCCGATACTGTACACAAGTTCAACTGTTAAATTGTGGTACACCTGGTACTGTAAGCGACCCGAAGTTACTGATAGATGGAAAAATTTTCTTGAGCCATTACTTACAAAACTGTTTATCTTAATTTACTTTAGATGACTTTGTGCTCCGGTTTTTAATTTGCTGAGATTGATATTAAAATAACTATATGACCATAAGTTAACACGAGCTTGTACAAAATTCTATTACAAAAAGAAACAAATTACCAAGCACTTACTTGTACATGTTAGCCTTCAACGTACTCCATCTGGAGTCAACACATTGTTTCAAAAACATCTGTGTTGAAAGTGAAAACGCATAGCTTTCCTATCGGACTCCGAATAACAAAAGATCAAACATATTTTGATTGCGGAAAATAGTTAATTTTATATGTGAGGTTATTAGAAAGTGTAAGCGTTTTAAGTTAGAAATCATAATCATAGTTACTTATTATGACAAATTAGTTATCTGTTGGAGGATCATTATTTTTGAGTTCCTTTTTTATTAAAATTTAAAAGAAGGAATAAATATGTAGTGGAAAGAAAATGTAAGCAATTTTATTTTTAGTAATAAACTTTCAAAAGACATTGTATTTTCCTGTTATATAAAAAACAATGAAAATTTCAAATGACTACGTTTTTTCCTGAACTTCTGCATGTAATAATATAAGTTGCTATAACACATCCTTCCTCGAAAAAGTACAACATAATTGTGAGGCCCAAATTGCATTTGTTTTCTCTGGACAATTTGTTTGCCGTTCTAAGTTCATCCTAATTTTGTGACGAAGATTCGGGGTAAACGGCCCGATTTAGTGCGGGCCAGCGGTAGTGGAACGTGCTGTCGCGATGTTAGATGCTACATAAAAAGTATTTAGAGTAGTCATGATAGTAATAACGATAATAATATCTGCGAAACAGGCAACCGAGACACAGAAGATTATTGCGGAGCGGTCTATTTTCGGGACACTGCGAGGGGCGGTTTCGAGGCGCCTATCGATCAGGCGCATGAAACATAGAGGGCGTCTTGGACTCGCTGGCGGTTTGAAATGAAAGCGAGAAGATTCCGACTTCTGTATATTAGTATCTTATAAAGACATCAATTATTTATAAAGCTATTGTTTAGACAGTAAATTAAACGTAAATGGATGAAAATGGGAAAACATGAATTGCTACTTGTGGATTAATGAGCAAGTTGTTGAAATAAGAAGCAGCTGTAAAATAAATGTTATGTACGTAACATCCAAAAACAGTTAATACATTTTTAAAAAATGTAAATTTAGTAATGTAATAAAAATAATTTTTAAGTTTGCCGTAAGACCAGGTTTTAATGAAATAATAATAAGAGTTCCATGTTAAAGTACAAATATATTCTTTAGTTGTTAGAATAACTGCACAAATTGGGATTGGACGTTTATCTATACTGATTAAGCAAATTACACTATTTTATATATTTTAGATAACAGTTCTGCTTTAACTTTGTTTTCTGTTAATGAAATGGGTACGTTTTTGATTACTATCGACAGCGGTTTGTTATTTGCAATTCTAAATATCTAAAATTGAACCAGTTTATTCATATAAAATTTTGTTAACTTCCGGTAATTATCGTAGACTGTCAGGTTAATTTTTATGTATTGGTTGCTACATTATGTTGAGAATTCCCTATCTCCTATGATTTGTTTGATGTCATCTCTTATTTTCTTATGATTGTTGGCGTTATGTATAAATATAGGTGGTACCTTGTGCTGTCTTTGATTATTGTCGCAGTTTTAATTTTTAGATGGAATATCATTATTTCGTGTTGAGAGGAAGTAGTATGGGTTCTTTTTAATTAAGTTCTCTGAGTATAATAAATTTTAAGACTTTATTTTCTGGCGAGGTTAGCTAGGCATTATTGTTAACAGAATTAGTTGGGGTGGGCATTCTATATATTATTAATTGTGCGTTTCCATAAAGAATGTAAATTCACTTACATGACACAGAAATATGCGTATATTTCAATAATTGATGATAAGAGTACAGCTGACGTATTTTTTTTTGTGATAATGCCACCTCACTGCATCACCGCTTGCACTGGACTCGATATTAAAATATTTATCTACAAATAACCCCAGTTTTCGTTTGAATATCAAGGTGTAAGGTTGTGTCCGACCACGGCTGGAATCAGGCGAGGCAAGTAAGCGAGTGACCCGTCGGTCGCGTATCGTAAGAATACTACATTTATTTATTTAATAATTCAGTTTACGTGCATTGTCGAAACATTTTGTCCGACTTACTGGCAATAAATAACATAGGCCTTACAGCCTACTATTACAATAACCCAGCCCCAACGGCTCCGAGAGTCCAGCAATTTACTCCTATGCAAATAGACCAAGCACAACAAATGCAAAATTCTCAACAAAATTATAAATATGTCCTACCGAATGTTAACAACACAACTTTGCAATTTCCCATTTAAGACGTACGTCCACCTTCGTTTACATCAAAATTCCACCATCAACCAATAATTCATCAGCATAACGCCTCAACATCACAAGACACAAACTGATAACTAGTCAGCAATAAAAAACGCAGTTGGCAAGACAAACTTGATAAACAGATGAACTAAACAACCTAAAACCACAAGTTATTGGCTAAATCCAACCAATATCTTTACTCCACTTCAAAATAAAATCCAAATGAACAGGAGACATCCACATCCACAAAAGCCGAACTAAAACCCCCACCGATTTTGTTTCGGGCGTTAAAGCAATTGAACCCCTAATGAAATTTCTGGAAGCGCTAGCTAAAAACAATTACACAATTAAGACTTTCCCAAATAATGAAATTCAAATACTCCCAAAAACACCAGAAACATACATGATTATAACTAAAGCCTTAAACAAAAAAAAAATACGGAGTATCATACCTACAAGGTTAAACAAGAACGGAGTTTCCGTGTTTTCCTTAGAAACTTACACCCGTCCACTAACACAAACGAATGAAAAACGGAATTGCAATCTCTCGGCCATTCAGCAACTATATGAAACGTAAAACAAGCTGGGACAAAATTAAATATGTCCTATATTTAAAAACATCAGATAACAACAAAGACATATATAAAATTAACAAAACATATGCACTCTATCGTAAAATTTGAACCACCACGTCGTAAAAAATACATACTTTAATGCTCTAGGTGCCAAAAACATGGTCACACAAAAAACTTTTGTAATCGCACAGCCAGATGCGTTAAATGCACTGGTCTACACTCCGCCTCACAATGCGAACACACAACTAATTACGAAGAAGTTACTTGTGTAAACTGCAACGAGAATCATCCCCCAAGTTATAAAGGTTGTCCTGTTTGCAAGGAACTCTACCTGAAAATGTTTCCTTCGCAAAGACCAAAAATGATACTAACCGGGCCTCACTTATGCCCAATCAGCTGCCAACAATACCCAATACAACGTCAGCAAAGCAATTAACCTACCGAACTCAGGACCACCATAACACCCTAACGACATAGCAGATCTGAAACAGATGATGAAACAATTGATGGAACAGATGAGCACCATGCTGAACCTGCTAACCACAATCGTAACTAAAATACATAACGGCCCAACACATTAAAATAGCTGTATGGAACGCCAACAAGCTGATACACCACAAAGAAGAACTCATTAATATTTATTGTCTCAACGTAGCATTTTACTGAACGCAGCTACCTTTGCTCTTTCGCAACACAACGTCCAGGCGGCACTGTCCATGCTGGCACCGCCATAATTGTTAAAAATGCTATCAAACACCACGAACTTCTTAAATACAGTGAACCCCACCTATAAGCCACATCCATAGTTATCGAAGACTGGCTAGGGCCACTTACTCTATCTGCCGTATATTTCCCACCACGATACAACAACAAACAACAAAACTATGAACATTATTTCCATACACTAGGCAACAGATTCATTTCCGGAGGGGATTACAATGCGAAGCATACCCACTGGGGCTCGAGAACAAATACTACGAAAGGTAGAGAAATACTGAAAGCTATAAATAACTTGAAAATACTAGCTCTGACTACAGGCGAACCCACATACTGGCATACAGACCCCAACAAACTACCAGATCTACTCGACCTTTGCTTTGTAAAAAATATAAATCTAAACCTCCCTAATACTAGAGCCTGTCTTGATCTTTCAACAGATCACTCACCAATACTGGCAACACTAGGCACCAACATACAACTCAAGGAGAATTCTCCCACACTCATTAACAAACATACAAACTAGAACTTTTTCCGAGAAATAGTCCAAGAAACCCTGAATACTGATATTCAACTAAGTATTTGGAAGTCGCAGTAGCACTCTTTAATCTGGTTGTCCAAAATACAGCTCGCCAGGCTACTCCGGAATCGGTCAAATACATTAATTTAACAAACTTCCCGATAATAGTCAAGAAAAAACTCGCAGAAAAACGTAGACTAAGAAGAAGATGGCAAATATTAAAGCATCCGGATGATAAGGGAAACCTAAATCGGGCTTCCACAGAACTTAAAAATCTCCTATCTGAAATTAGAAACCAAAAGGTACAAAAATATTTGAGACACTTGTCTCCGCTCGAAGCTAATGACTATTCGCTATAGAAAGCAACCAGATACTTAAAACATCCTCAACAGCATAAAGCACCAATCCGAACTTCCAACACCACTTGGGCTAAAAGCAACAGCGAGAAGGCGAGGACCTTCGCAGAACATCTAGCTAACACGTTCACACCACTCCCGAGGGACGACGTTGAATTAGAAGAAATACAACATTTCCAGGAAATGCCTTACCAAATAAACCATTCAAAATCTCACAAATTAAAACTACCATTCATAAAAAAGTGAATCCACACAAAGCCCCTGGTCAAGACCTAATTACAGTTAAAATTCTCCAAGAACTACCGCATAAAGACTACCAATTTATAACATTTCTCTTCTATGGAATACTACGACTCCGGCACTTTCCTGAACAATGAAAAGTCGCAATGACAATACTTATCCCTAATCTACGGAAACCTACAGACCAACCGTCACCATATAGACCAATCTACCTATTACCAGTCTTGTCAAAGTTGTTTGAAAAACTGCTCTTAGAGAAACTCTCCCCAATTATTTTGGACAATCACATTCTACCAAACCATCAATTTGGTTTCCGCAAACAACATGCAACAATAGAACAAATCCACAGGGTGGTATCTAAATTTACCAAGGACTTCGAAGAACGTAAATACTGTGCAGCAAGATTTCTTGACATTAAACAATCCTTTGACAAGGTCTGACATACGGAACTTATCTGCAAAATCAAGCAAATCTTACCTACTGATTACTTTGAAATTCTACGGTCATATCTAACCAATGGGCAGTTTATTATCCGATATGGCAGTGCAATATCAAATCTATTCCCCGTCAAGTCTAGGGTTCCTCAGGGCAGCGTGCTAGGCCCAGTATAATACCTCATATTTACAGCAGATCTTCTGACAATATCAGACAACATGGTCACATACTCACATACTCACATCCAACACAGATCCAATCCTGGCATCTCAGCAACTACAGATACAACTAGATGAGATACAGAACTGGTGCAATAAGTGGCATACCCTAATAAACGAAAGCAAATCAGTGCACGTAACTTACACCTTAAGAAGGGGCATATGTCCTCCGGTTACGCTTAATAACAAACAAATACCCCAAGCTGACAGCGCAAAGTACCTCAGCATTCACCTAGACAAGAAACTTACCTAGAAGACTCACATATGGACAAAGCATAAGCAATTGAGCCTGAAACTTCAAAAAATGTATTGGCCGATAGGAAGAAAATCACAACTCTCTCTGGAAAGTAAGATACTCCTTTACAAAAGTATAATAAAGCCCATTTGGACTTACGGCATACAGCTATGGGGTACAGCCAGTACATCCAACATTTAAATAGTCCGACGTTTCCAATCTAAGGCACTTAGAGCAATAACAAACGCACCATGGTACGTAACCAATGATACAATAATACAGGACCTACCATTAACGAGGAAATACAAAAATTTAGTGCGCGTTATAGTGATAGAATCAGTGATCATCCTAACATCCTAGTGAAGCGCATGATATAACATGACAATGAGGTACAACCGCGTCTAAAAAGGTTTAAACCGATCGACTTGACACACAGATTTGAACAGTAGTGTCAATAGTAATAATAGTTTAAAATATATTTTACTTAAATATATACTTAAAAATGCTGATTTTCCATATGTGACAGATTGTAGTGGTTATTAAAAAAATAATAATAACCCACGTGTAGGTTTGTTTGTGGATGTATTGCGTAACTTTAGGTGTTGTAAATTATATTACATTATAGTGGTTGAATATTATGGTATTGATATTGCTGTGTAATTTGTAATTGTGTAATAGTGTGTGTATAATTCTGATCAGATGAGTAGATAGTGGCATGTTGTGCTTGTGAAAACATTTCTTATATCACTGTTTTATAGTACTTGAATGTTTATATTTTGCGGTAGCCACATTCCGGCGTAATCCGGTTTTGTGTAATCGTCTAATTGTGTAATGTAATTAATTTTGCAATGGTCGCTTTAATATCGTACACGTGCTTACGTTACGAAAGTCAAGATTCAATTTTTTAGGGTAAGAAATATGCTGCCATTTGAGATTTATAATCAAATAGTAACAATGAATAGTGATCAGGTTATAGATGAATTAGAGCGAGTACATTGTAAAAAACGTTTATGCTGGAGCTTTTATATAATTATGAATTATTTATTCAACTTATTTACAAATTTATTCAAGATTAGAGGCTTGTGCGTGGTGCCAACCAATTTAACTATCACGTTTTAGTTGTCATATTTTAATTATTTTGGGTATGGAAAAAAATGAGATATAGGTGCTGAATTATTTTTTTAACAAAACGTTTTTAAAAAAACAAATTATCATAAGATGATGTTTATTGATCTAAGAAATATTTAAACAGTCTGATACATTAATGTATAACATTTAGTAAATAATATAAAAGAGTAATTTGACATGTAAGAATGCTTTCCAACGGTACTACACTTTCCTAACATAACTTATACAGGTTGATGTTTTGATATTTTTTGTTAAATGCTTTTATTTCGTCTTTTTCTGGCGGTATATTAACATCTTGCTGAATCAGCCAATTAGGAACGGTCTTATGATTTTATTTTAAAAACGTTGCAGGATCTACAGATTTGAGTTATTGGCAGACTCCTATTACTGGACATTATATGTCTATATAGGTTTTATGAAAAACTTGTTTATAATAAAAGCTTGTTTTCAGTAGATAGTTGAGAGTTTTTGCTTAATAATCAGTGGAGCTAACAAAAATTTTAGTCCTAATTGTAGCTCCTTTTTTCAATTAAAAATAATTTAATCTTATTTGTCTATAACGTCAGTATGGCCTACTATATGGCTGTAATGGCTCAGTGCTCAAGATCATTGTTGCTCTGTCCTGACCCGGCGCAGGCGAGTTCGAGTTTCGTTCGGCCCATGGGTGTATGTGATATCCTAGTTTTAAGTATGTGCCTGTTAGTAGCTACAATAAGCCATTGTGGCTGCAGTGCCGGTAGTGCGCCAATAATTGAAAATAATAACCTACTATTATTCATCTACCACAACAGCAAATAGAACAAAATTATCACCCCGCCAGGAGTTAATGTTGTGGCGATCCAAGTCGCCCTTTAGAATGAGGACAGTTCGGTTTCCTCTGAGAGTTATGGAAAAATTGTTGGAGTAGATCATATAATCATAAAATAGTAAAAGCTTCTAAAGTTTAACTTTCCCCAAAATACCGTCGGGTCCTTTGAAAGTTGACTTATACCCCAAGATAGTAGATTGGATATTCTCCTGGGATATCGAGAAGTAAACGGGGACATACTTGGTTTGGGATTTAAGGAGGAAGGGTTTATAATTGCTGGTGAGGAAAAAATAAAGGTTTAGGTATCATAGAATTGGGAAAAGATTGGGGTACTCAAGCCGTTGGACGAGTGACTGCCCAGAGAATATCTTGGAGTCCAGCTCCTTACTATTTTTGCCATAAAGGTGCTGAGCTCGCTGGTTAGGTTGGTGGGATTAGGGTTAAAATTTATAGAGGGGGAAATGGAGAGTAGTAGTAGCATCTTGTTGCATGTTAGGGTAGCAGCAAGGTGCAAGGGACTGGAAAATTTGATGGAATGGCTGGAGAGGTAGCTGACGGAAGAGGTTGGCTATTCAAGTTGAATGTAAAATCACTGTCTTTCTAAGACAAAGAGGTAGAAACAGACGAGAAAGGAGATGGCTGTGTTAAAGAGAGGTTAACTTCAGAAACAAGTGAAAGGAAAACAGGAAAATGCACAGAAGAAGGAGACAGAGGAGGGATAATAGTTTGGATAGATGAAGGGAAAGTTAAGGGTTGAGAAGAAAAAGTTGGAGGAGTAATGTCGAGAGCTGCATCGTCAGCGACAATGGGGCCAAGGAGATTCTTTAATAAATTTCTCCTTCTCTTATATATATATATATATATATATATATATATATATATATATATATATATATATATATATATATATATATAATTGATGATAGCCTGCTCCGATCGATGTGGAAATAAAGTGGCTAAATGATTATTAATATGCCGACCGTTGCATGTCAAGAACTTCAACGGCGGACCAGGAGGGTGTCTTAGTACCCTATTTTTCTAATTCGCCGTTGTTTAGGGCTGGATGGATGAGGAGCACATGCTGCCTCAAACTGAGATAAGTGCAAAAGAACTTGTCTCAACCGAGATATGCGTTGTTGGGAGCGGTGGTAAGATAGCGGTAATAGCAGCGTTTATGATGTTGTAGGTGGGTTGCAAAGAGATAAGATTAAGTCATTGTCACCAACCGAAGCTACTGAGTGTTCGCTCTGGAGAGTAACCAAAGGTCTAAAAAAGTCGCAACAGCAATACAAAGCACCTCTTTGTACTGGTAACGGTACTTGGACTAGAACAGACTAAGAGAAGGCCCTGGCTTTTCCAAACCATTTAGTATTTCAATCTTGTCCTTCTAAAATCAAGAGCGAAGAAACCTAGAAATTTCTAGAGGCCTCTTTCTAGATGTCCATGCCAATAAAACAATTTACTGTAACTGAGATCAAAACTGAAATTCTCAGTAGCTTAAATACGCGCAGAGCACCAGGATATAATTTAATCACAAACAAACTTTTGAAAGGCTTTAGGTTCGAAACCACAATGACCGCAATACTTTCTGAAGACACGGCTTTGTTATCTTCTTATCCTGATTCGCAAACAGTATCGCAAAACTTTCAATTTCACTTGAATACTCTGCAAATCTGGTTCAAGAAATGACGCGTTAAAGTTCATATAACTTACAACTGTAAAGGTATCCTTGTCATAATGAATAACCAGAAAATCCCACAAGAAAAAAGCACCAGATATCTGTGTGCCTACGTTGATAAAAGGTTAACTTGGAAAAAGCACATCTGGTCCAAACGAAAACACCTAGAAGAAATATACCTCAGAATACTGGCTGCTAGGGCGTAAATTTCAGTTATCTCTCGAGAATAAGTTATTGTTATATAATGCTATCATCAAACCAGTAAATGTAAATAGTAAATGCCCTCTGGGTATGTACCAAAAGAAGTTATACAGCACGACCTTAATATTCCTACAATTAATGAAGAGATTTAAAAACAAAACATCCTAATTCTCTTATCAAGTACCTACTAGAAAAGACAAAGATGAGCCTAGACTTAAGCTTTCTGATCTACCAAACCGTTTTTATGTGATTGTGTGCGTACGTGTTAATGTTAAGTTAAAGTTAAGCTAACTCTAGATTAAACATAAAGAATTTGTTGTTGAAGTTTTTTTATCATGTTGTGTATGTACATTATTATGATATTTACTAAATGTCAGCAAATGACAGATTGTAAAGTTCTTATATTAATAAAAAAAAGATTTACTTTTTGTTAAATTCATATCTTAAAAACTATTACAAAATACTGACTCACAACTTGTAATTATAAAAGTATTGAAAGTTTTAAACCACTCACTTTTCAGTCTGGGCCTGGTTTGAGTTATTAACATATTTTTACTGTCCTAATTTTTTGAAGAAAAAGAGGGGAGATAATGCTGTTTTTAAGTGAATTGATGGGAATAATATCTAACAAGTTTTTGCACTATGTGGAAACATAAATTAAGTTGTAGAGTAAAGTAAAATAAAAAATCAATTTAAAATGCTTTTACTATGTGGACATGCCTTGTAAATAGAGTTCCGTTAAATAATGTCATAGCAACTATTAAATTGTTTGTAAAATGAAAAACGCATCTTTGAATTATCTTGAATTATTTGCAATAATTGATATTTTATTAAATTTAAATTTGACCTAGTTTAACCTCACTGATTAAAAACATTAAAATTACAAACTCCAATATTGTTTACAATTTCGCTTGCATTTTTATCTAATGTTTTGCGTATAATGATAACAAACTTAGTATTTATACAAACATTTGAAGATTTTTGTACATTTCGTTAAAACTGTCGAACATGTACATATTACTTGCGAGCAAAGATACGTTAGTGTAGTGCATATGCTATATTAAATTTATTTTAGTGTAAGGTAAGCGTTTTAATTTTGACATGATAAGTTGCTTAAGTAATTTTTATTACTAGATGGCTTACCTATATCTTGCTGCATTGGCAATTTTATTATTAGTAATATTTATTTTCTACAAATTTATAACAAGGAATTTAGATTATTGGGATAAGAGAAATGTGTCCTGTCCGAAGCCGTTACCTTTGGTTGGGAATTATTTGGATATATTTACCTTACGCACTACTGTAGCGGAATTTTTGGGTAAACTCTACAATCAATATGACACACCCTATTTTGGCATTTTTGTTTTTAACCAACCGTACCTGGTCATTCGCGAACCAGAACTTATTAAGAGAGTTTTATTAAAAGATTTTAATTACTTTCACGACCATAACGTGGCTTCTAACGAAAAATGCGATCCGGTATCCTCGAGGTTTTTAATGCTGCTGAAAGGTACTAGTTGGAAATCCATGCGCACGAAAATGACTCCGTTTTTCAGCTCGGGAAAGCTAAAGGCTATGCTGCCCTTAATTGCCGAAGCAGCCGATGAAATGGTAGAGTATTTGGAGCAACAATACGAAAACGGGTGCATCGAAGCCAGAGAGGTCTGTACCAAATACTCGACGGATTTAATAGCCACTTGTGCGTTTGGAATCAAGGCGCATTGCTTTAAATATGAAAATTCTGAGTTCATGTGGATCGGAAGGAAAATATTTGCGCCGAGCTGGAAGACTGCTATTCGCAGAACATCGTATTTTATGGCCCCTAGCTTGGTTAAAATATTTAGGTTACCTTTTCTAGAGAAGTGCGTAGCTAATTTTATGAGAGAAGCGTTTTGGGCAGCTCTTAATGAAAGGGTCAAAACGCAAGGTACAAGAAATGATCTAATAGATATTATTAACAAACTGCGAGAAAACGACGAGACTTTTGGTAAAGCTGTTTTTACTGATTTCTTTTAGTGTATTAAATTTTATTTTTTTAAGATGGTGATAAGGTTATTGCACAAGCCGGGCAATTTTTCATTGCTGGATACAACACTGTTGGTGGTACGATGTCTTTTGCATTATACGAAATGTGTATAAACCCTGAACTTCAAAGAAAAGTACGGGAGGAGATTAATGCAGTTTTATCTCAGTACTCTGGTTTCACATACGAAGCAATAAATGACTTGAAATATTTAGAACATGTGGTATACGGTAAATTGCAAGTAGGCATTTTTTGACCTACGCATTAATGGACTCATTGCAGAAACTCTTCGTAAATATCCTGTTCTTCCATTTTTGGACAGAATCTGCGTGAAAGACTATAAAATACCCGATAGCAATTTAGTGATTGAAAAGGGCACCCCAATCTACATACCAGCGTACGGTTTACATTACGATCCCAAATACTTTACAAATCCTGAACATTTTGATCCAGACAGATTTAGTAGGGATTTCAAGGAAGTTACTACAAATTGCACTTACGTGCCTTTCGGGCAAGGACCGCGCAGTTGTATTGGTAAATCATAATGTTCTTTAATATTACCGATCTCTTAAAAATCTTTTTAGGCGAAAGGTTTGCTCTAGTGGAAACCAAGCTTGGTTTAGCTACAATTATTGCAAAGTTTGAAGTCATACGGGACGTGACAACTCCTGTTCCAATCAAGTTAGATCGCACATCAGTTGGAATCAGTTCTGAAGGTGGACTCCCAATGCGACTGAGAAAACTATAAACTAATATTTACCCTTATGCAACTGTTAGATGTTAGATACTGTAATATGCTAAACATTGAATAAGAATAAAAAATAAATTGTTAAGAAAAATAGAGACTGTTATTATATTTGATATTTTTATTTTAAAGAAAGTGACAGAATTTTACTATAAATGAGGTCTGTTTGACTAATAAAGATAAATAAAATTTACTAACTGCTTTTTTAGCTTGCTAAAATTTAATATACAGATTTTCTATAATTTTTACGACAGCATAATTGCGTAAGTAATTTGTTAGCTGACAGAACGAATGTTCTTATTATAGAGACAATTGATTCTCATTAAAAACAGGAAAAGGAGTTTTAATAAACATATTTTCGAGTTAATTACATTATATTCCACTACGCTATTTTTCTGACAAATTTAGAGGAAGCGTTTCATTGTCCTTAATGCAAGTGCGAATTCGTCGCGTTCTGGATTGATGCACCTATTCCAATCACGTCGTAAACTGCAACGACACATTTAAGTGTCTGCACGTTTTAGACTAACTCAGCAGACACGGCGCATTTTAAGTAACCTCACAGATGAGACTCAAAATGTTTAAGTTCAGTGATAGGATGACTTATGTAGCAAAACCATTTTATCCAATCCATCTGTCAAAAAATCTGCTGCCGAGATACTGGCGAAAGTTAACTCTGAGGTGAGTTGGAGTTTCACCATGTATCAGCCATACGATCTGTCATATTCCTAACAACATATCTGTAAGCAATGAAAACAGAGTGTTATTCAGGAATTCAAGGTATACTAGGCTATTAAATTGTTGTGGAAGAGGTAATCGTCAATAATTGCAACCTAAACATGGATGCTAAACCGTTGTTGATGATAATTTTTAATCACTTCAGTGGTTTTTCCTCGCCGGCGGATGCAATTTCTACCAAAGGTTACTTTACCTGTAAACAAAATTGACAGTGGAAATTTCATAAAAATAATGGCTTGTTGCAAAAACTAGTATCAAAATACTTATCTCTAGAGACTCTGTTAGCGATCATTTTTACTACAATTTTGCTTCTCCGTTCCTTCACAACATATATAAAACAGCGATTTCATTTAATACACATTATATTACTAATTACACATTATTTCATTAAATATTTCTGTGGGGGATTAGAGTACGTCGATTGCAATAATGTTTTAATTAGTAATGATTAATGTTTTATCACGTTTAACAATAATTTACTTTTTGCATAACTTACATATAATTGATCAGATACTAATATTTATAGAAGTTATTTGGAAGATAACCTTTTCGTACTATTTGATATCATTTACAATATGTAATATTTGCATAGACAATGCGTAGTTTTTTTTTAGTTGAATAGATCGAGAGTAATGATATAACAGCGAAAGAAATGGAGAAACAATCCCTATTTAGAGCATTTTCAAAACAGAAAAGAAAAACGTAAAGACAACCAAATTGGTTCATAACAAAGTGATAGTAAATAAAAAAGAATGTAGATGGAATAAATGAACAGACAGAATGGAAAAATAGCTAGCAAAAAACGAGAGTTGACTAAAAAACAAAAGCAAACAAAAAGAAAAAAAATACATAAAATTTGAAAAGATCAGATCAACAGAAAAAGTTAAAAACTAGACAAAAGTAGTAAGATTAAAAAATATGAAAACAGTGCAAGGAGTAAGGAAAAATATGTATTAACAAAAATAAAGAAGAACAAAATTTACAAAAATAGGAACACGCAATATTAGAAGCTTAACTAATAATGAAGAAGAACTAACAGGGAAATTGGAATAAATAAATTCAGGTATTGTTGGTATCACCGAAACGATAAAAGAAAAGTAAAAAAATCTGGTGTGAACATCACACGACTTTCCTTATCCTATTATTATATATTATACCGGGTCCATCGTCCCGGCCTGTCTTTAAAACCCGGAACTTGTTATTTTACAACGGACGAGGCGCAAGTCCAACACTCTAAAGCTGATATATATAATATAAATAAATAAATAATTGACTAGTATTATATGCTTGCTCGTCACTAGAACTTGTTTTTGAAAGGCGAGGCCAGTCCATCGCCTGCGTGCTGCTAAAGCTACAGGACACAATCGTCCTCCCAGTCGACTTTAGCTCACAGCGCGCTGGAATGGAGCTCGGTCCTGTATCTTCAACCGTTTAGATTCGCACGCTTTGCGACCGCTCCCGAATCGCCGGTACAACACTAGCGCCGATTTTACAGTTACTGCGTTATGCTACAACTTATATTATTTACCTCGGATCAAAATCTAGCTTTTCTGTTCTCAAGATATCCTGTTTACTCTATCCAGTAATAAATTTCCGAAATTGACAGACAACCGGATATAAAATCCGAGTTCAATTTTTCAGTTCCATTTACCAGACTTATTTAAATACAGTATATCAGAAAAACAGTTATACATAAATTTTTGACACTACACACACGTTTACACATACACCAACACACTTTGACACACACACACACACACACACAGATTGACCAAACCAACATTTTTGGTGTCCTGAGGTTCATTTCGTCCAGAAATGTACCAAACTTGCAAGGTCAAATTTACCGGTTCTCAGATACTTTCCTTACTTACAGGACAAGAAACACACAATTAAAGGACTATACCTATTGATATAATTCTGGTGTCCTCAGGCTAATTTCGTCCAGAAATTGTAAATTAGCGGGTCCATCGTCTTGGCCCTGCGCTGCTCTCGTCCGGAACTTGTTATTTTAAAAGGTGAGGCGGAGTCCAACACTCAAATGTTAAAATAAAAACAATAATTGACTATCTTAAAATTTTGCTACCTTACTGAAGGTAACCATGCGAGCTCGGCCGCACGACGGCCCATTATCCCTGCGTGCTCTCGATTTGGCTTTGTCTTCACCTTCCGCAGTTCGCCCAGAAACTCACCGAGCGCGCTGTGATTGGACCGTTTAATTATTTTTTCGGCTATAATTTATTTATTTGACCTCGGATCCAAAAATTAATTGTAATTTTGTTCGTCAAGGTTTGATCTATCTGGTATAAATATTCCTATATTTTATGAACAGACTGTATATTAAAAAATCCTGACTTCAATTTTTTTCGAGTTCCTAGTTACCAACTTTTATTTTAAATTCATGCTTATCTCATGATAAAAAATCATTTATTCTTATAAATTTTTGTCATTCAACCATTTTAGTTCGCGACCGCTTTTGTGACCTTGCGACCAAACAATGGCGATTTCAAAAGTTCGCACTACATTCCTACCTCAAGTAATTGCATATCAAATTTCAAGTCTTTTGATCTTACGGTTGTCGAGATATCCTGTTTACTGACAGACCGACACACAGACACACATACACACACAGGAACCAATGGCCCAAACCGACTTTTTGGTGTCCTGACAAAGAAAAATATTAAAAGTCAAAGAGATAATAAAAGAAGCAAACAGCAAGACTGGGAGGAGTTTGAGAGTGTTTCAAATAGATGCTGAACACAGAGCAACTAATTACATCGGAAGCAACAGAAGAAATTAAAGAAACTATAGAAAACACCGAGGATGTAGCAAACGAATATATTAATAAAAAGAAAATAATAGAACCTATAAAGATGTTGAAATGAGGCAAGACGGCATGACGCAACGGCGTAACAGACGAAATGATAAAAATGAGATAGAAATTTTAGAAAAATTATTTAATAATATCTGAACACAAAATACCAAAGAACTGGGAGGTGGGAATACTATTACCCATATATAGAAAAAGAGACGACAGAGAATGTAACAGCTATAGGGAAATGACCCTGCTTAGTACTATGTTAAAAATATATGAAATAAGTCGAAAAATAACAATTTAATAACAACTGGATCTACAGAACGGATTTAGAAAAGGAAGCAGAGTTCAAGCTTATATATGTGCAATAAAGCTTTAATAGAAAAGAACAGGAACGAGAAAGAAGAAGTGTGGAGGTGCCTTTAGAAAAAATAGAGTAAGTGAAAAATTGAGAAAAACAATAACAATTATATATCAGAAAACTATAAACTGAGAGCAGGAAACATAGTCAGACAAGTTTCTAACCAAAGAAGGATTAAGACAAAGACTCATACAAATACTTTTCAATATAATACTTGACGATGTATTAAAAAAAAATTATTAACAAAGAAACTGCAAGTAGGGTATAAGAACATGAAAATGGTGGAAAGGGCAGAGAGTGTTTTTGCTAACGACTTGGTAATATATGCAAAAAACGAAAAAGACTTACAAATAAACATAAATATATAGAATAAAGCACTAAAAAAGAGAAATTTGAAAATAAACATTGACAAGACAAAAGTGAAAGCAATGAGAAAAAATTAAAATACAGGGAAGAAACAGAACAAATAGTGACATTCAAGTATTTAGGAGTAAACATACACAAAGATGAAAAGGAGACATGGAAATAAACAGTAGAATAGAAAATACGACTATGTTATATTATAGATTAAATATCACATTTATAGAAAAAAAGAAATAACAAAGAAAACAAAAGTTACAGTGTTTAATGCAGTGTACACCCCAATACTAACTTATAGATGCAAAAGTTGTAGTCTAAATAACTAGACGAAGAGCAAAATACAAGCTATAGAAATGAAATATCTAAGAGTGGCGAAAGAAATTACTAGAAAGAACAAAAGAAGAAATGAACTAATAAGATAAGAAATAAAGATACTGCCTATTTTGGAAAGTATTGAAATTAAAACAGTTAAGTTGGTTTGGACACGTAGTACGCATGGAGGAAGAAAGACAGACGAAAATGGTATGGTTAGCAAAAACAACATAAAAGTGTCAGAGAAATACCAAGAAAGACATAGAACAATGTGATAGAAAATTTAAACAAAAAAGGGGTAACAAGGAATAAACGAACAAGAATGGCAACAAATAAAAAAGAATTGACAATATTTATTTATAAGAAGTGACACACTACATAGACTTACGTTGACTGAAGTATAATATCATAACACCCATTGGGCAAATAAAATTATTGATTATAAAAAAATATTTATTTATTAATTCGCATTTTCTTGTTACTGCACTTTTAATAAATGGTAATGGATACAATCATTGCATTATGTATTTCAAATCAGTTAACAGTATAATAAACTTTATAACTGGTAATATAAAAAACAAAATTTAAAAAGTGCTGAGTTATTATTTTAGTTATTTCCTACTAATCACTTAATACTGGCAAAGTAACTTTCTCTATATATTTAATTGATTGTTGCCAGTAATTTTAGAAAAAAATGTTTTTCTTTATGAATTTTTGCATATTGGTATAAGGAAAATCCTATATCATTATTTTACAATATATTTTACATATATAGCCCCGTCCTGTGTTAACTATAAAATTAAAGGTTTGATAATTTAGTTATCACAAAAGACGAAGTGCATTACAGATTACCTTGGTGTATATCATGATACTGTTTCATAAGTTTAAGAACGGTGAGTTTGACTTCGAAAACAAAGAACGTAGTGAAAGGCTGAAAGTGTACGAAGACGCGGAATTGAACACATTAGTGGAGAAAGATTCCTCCCAATCGCAAGAAGAACTTGCACTTACATTAGAGCAATTTCACATCGTTTAAAATTGTTGGGAATGATTCTAAAGCAATAAAATTGGGTTCCAAATGAACTAAAGCCGAGAAACGTTGAACGCCGATTTTGCACATGTGAAATACTGCGTGCCAAACATAAAGGAAAGGGTTTCTTGCATCGTATAGTCACTGGTGTTGAAAACTACGATAACCCAAAGAAGAAAAAAATATGGGGACCACGTGACCATGCTTTAATATTGACAGAAAAGGCGAATATTTATGGAAAAAAACTCATGTTGTGTATTTGGTGGTATCAGCTTGGTGTCGTGTATTATGAGTTGCCCAAACCAAACGAAACCATTACTGGGGCTCTCTACCGAACACAATTGATCAGATTGAGCTAAGCACTCAAGAAAAAACGCGCCCACTTAGTAGTGGGGTAGTCCCTTGACACGACAAAATTATTCTCCTGCATGATAATGCTCGCCCACATGTTGCGGCGCCGGTCAAAACCTACTTGGAAACACTCAATTTGGAAGGTCTACCCCACCTGCCGTATTTAGCAGACATTGCCTCTTGCGATTATTCACTTGTTCCGATCAATGGCACATGGCTTGCCTGAGCAGCACTTCATATCATATGAAGATACCAAAAATTGGGTCATTTAGTGGATAGCCTCAAAAGATGAAGCGTTCTTCCGACGCGATATCCGTATGCTGCCAGAAAGGTGGGAAAAGTAGTGGATTACCAATCATTTTCAAAGTGCCCTGTCATCGTCGGTACTACCACTGTTTGTTATAAATTGAAAAACATAAGTGTTCTCGGTCGTGGGGCTGCTTACAAAGCTAACATAAGCAGGATCAATGCCCAACGCCACTCACAATAGTGAGAAGCTCACCGCCATTGGACTGTAAAATAATATAAATAAGTTCTATTGAGTGATAAATCCCAATTCGGAATCTAACAATTCGATGGACGCGGATGCGTTTAGAGGATATTAAAAACCGCTTCTTATGCGAGTGTGCCAACAGGCAAATTTGGTCACAAAGAAATCATGGATTATAGTGTTTTTTGTGGTTAGGCCTAGATTCTGCAGCTCCTATAGCCATAAGAGTAAATGCTGACAATGCTTAACAACTTTATGTTCCTAACCCTTTGTCAACAGTTCAAGGACTTCCCTACTTCAATAGTATAGACATTCTGTCCACACAGCAAATTTTATACAGCTGGGGTTTAAAGACATTGGCATTGCAAAAATAGATTGATCTTTACAGAGCCCCTATATCAGTACTATGCCATACCTCTGAAAAAAATTGAAACATAGCGTATGCACCAGACCAAGTCGTCCATCTTCAGTGGTTGGACAAGCTGCAGCTTTCATGGAGCAATAAAAAACAATTTCTACAGGCAAATATCAAAAACGTGTGCAAAATCTTTCCAGACGAGTGCAAGCTGTGATTAATAACAAAGTTGGACGAAAATTCTATTAATACATGCCATATAATTCCCTGATTTTACAACATTGGGTGCTTGAATACTTTTTCCATACAGCATATTAAAGTGCAAGATTATTTCCTAATAAAAATATTTAAGCTCATTTTACCTTATCGAGGAGATTGAGTTTAATATTGAGAGATATTTGAAAATATGTTACCACAGGCTAATGTAAATTTCCCATGCACGATTCCAATAAAATTCTAGAAAAGACGTAGTTATCGGGGAATAAAGTTAATGTGATTGTGATTATTTCTAATGACGGATTATAAGCCCAGGAAGAAACTATGGAGCGCCACTGAGTGGAGATTTTGAGACAATATCTAACATAATAAAGGGTGATTTTGGAAACTAAAAAAATATAAAAAAGACTGATTGAATTTATCATAATGTGTTAGACATTAATAACATTTTGTAATAAATTATTGATACTCTTTTGTCTAATAAAATACCTGATGTACTTTATGTTGTTGGTGTGTTATAATTTTATATTGTTTACTGAAAATATAAAATCTACAAACAGTAAAAAGTTTGCTAGACATGTTAGATTTTATCTAAGTTTTAATTTTAAAAATTTACTATTATAGGCTATCACTATCAGTTTTTTCTTATTTACTTTACATGTTTAATTGAACACAAAAAATTGCTAGGAGTATATTTTCACTGCTTAATACATATTTGACATCTGTTAAAATTACCAACTAATATTTGATATTGACCTTACAGACGAAGTCACGTGGTGTTTGAAATTATTATTGAAGTATTACAGTCAACATTGTTTGGCTGTGGCCTTGATCCTTATTATCTGTTTCCACCGCGATTGTATTCTGTAATCGTAGTGTGTATACGCAAATTCTATGGTGATATGAACTTGATTTTTTGTTTACTTACTGTATCTAATAGTATTTTATAACAAATATTTAGTGGTCATTAATAGCCTGTATTTACTAGTATGCTTATCTCTCCCAGCAAAATAAAAAATTTGTACTTCGTAATAGTTATCATACAGTAATTACTTAATAAAGGCTGTTGATTGTGTAAACAACTTTATCAATTATTTCAGTTTTTTTTTATTTGAAAGCGCAACTAAATGTATCCTTAATTTTGCTTTTTAATTCCTTCAGGACAAACAAAATATAAATCTTCTTCTTCTTCTGTTGTCAAGGCTTAGGCCATTCTGCCTGTTCCGAATTTCATTTGATTAGGACCATCTTTTCTTCGGTCTTCCTACATCTCTGCGTCCTCTTGGGTGGTAGTTTAGGATTTGTTTCGGTATTATTTCTTCTGTCATCCTATTAACGTGTTGTCTCCAATTGTTTCTGTATTCTTCTATTTTGTCGTTGAAAATTTCTAGTTCTTCCCTTATTTCTTCATTTCTTATCCTATCATTCCTTGTGCAACCTTTAACATATCTGAGAAACCTCATTTCCGCTGCTTGTATGCTAGATTTGTTTTTTGTGTTTGTTATCCACGATTCGCTTCCATAAGTGAGTATAGGGACGGCCATGGTCTTGTAAAATTTCATTCTTGTTTCTTTTCTTGTTTTGTGTTTTAGCGTTCTATTTATTGTCCCAAATTTTGGAATTTATGAATCTTGTTTTCTACATCTTTATCATTTTCGTATGTGGTGTCGCAGCCTAAGTAGTTGAAATGAGATATCTGTTCTAAAGTCTTTCCATCTATTATTATTTTCGATCGCACTGGTTGTTTTCCTTGGAAGGCCATTATCTTTGTTTTGTCTTTAGATATTTTCAAATTGTAGTTTTCGCAGAGTAATTTGAGACGGTAAATTGATCTTTGCAGATCGTCTTCGTTCTTTTGAATTATTGTTAAATCATCGGCATATAGCAGTAAGTTTATGTTTTGTCGTCTCGTAGTTTTATCCCTGGGTTTACTTGTGGTTTCCAAAGTTTAACCACGTCGTCGATATAAATATTAAATAAAGTGGGTGATAGCCCACACCCTTTCTTAGTCCTTGATTTGTTTGAATTTTATCAGACTTACTGCCTTTGTTGTTTATTACTATGTTTGTGCTAATATATAATGGTCTTATGATTTCTATAAGGTGGTTAGGGAATCCTTTTCTTTCATTATTTCAAGGAGTTTATGTCTGTCTACGCAGTCAAAAGCCTTTTCGAAATCTATAAATGCAAGGTGGGTTTCCAAGTTGAATTCTCTTCTTTTTTCAATTAATCTCTTTAAAACGAATATGTTGTCACTACATGAGCGGCCTTTGCGAAATCCAGATTGCCCTTCGTCTAGTAATACCTCAGCTATGGGTTTTGTTCTTTCATTAATTATTTTGGAGTATAATTTATAGGTGGTGTTTAGGAGGCTGATTCCTCGATAATTTGAGCATTTTGAGCGGTCTCCCTTTTAAATAATATGACTTCTGCTGTCTGCCATTCTGTTGGGATCTTCTTCTTTCGCCAACATTCATTTAAAAGATGTAGTATTCTGAATTCTAGAAGTGGTCCTCCATATTTCAATAATTCTATACTAATTCCATCGGGCCCTGCAGCCTTCCGGTTTTTCATTTTCTTTAGGCATTTTCTTAGTTCTTCTATGGTAATCATGTCAATTGTAAAATCAGTTTCATCAATATCTTCCTGTATTAAAATGTCCTGTTCGTTGATTTCTCGATTATTCCATAGGTTTGTGTGTGTTCCTTCCACTCTTTGTCGTTAATCGTTTTTAATTTTTACGTCCTTTACTGTGCTGTTCAAATGTTTCATCATTTTATAAGCGAATTCCTGTCTTCCATATACGTCGTGTTCTATGTTGCTTATCAGTTTTTCCCAAGATTCTTCGTGGGCTTGTCTTGATCTGTTTTACTAAGTTTCGTTTTCATTGTAGCGTTGTTTATTTTCGGGGTTCTTCTTTGTAATATATTAGATATGCTTTTTTTTTCTTTTTTGCGTTCTCTACTTCTTCATTCCATATTTTTAATCCTCTAGTTTTTTCTTTTCTTTTTCTTCCCTCTTCATTCGCTTTAATGATGCCGATCTTTATATTATCCCATTCTTCATTGATTTCATTACTAGTGGGTGTACGTAAAGTGTTCTTGTAGTCTGTTTTGATATAAATATCGGGTACTTTCCTCTTAAGGAGATGTATTTTGAAAACTTCTTTGGGTTATTTGTGTTTGTGGTTTTCGTTTCTTCCATTTTGTTAATAGGGTTATAGTGGCTACTAGAAGATAGTGATCTGAATTTATATCACTTCCCTGTAAACTCTTGCGTCTTGCACGAGGTTTGTCATCTTGTTATTGACTATTACATAGTCTATGATTGATCTTAATCCTCTTGCTGACCAGGTGTATTTGTGTATATCTTTTTCTTGAAAAACGTGTTTTTTTCGTTGAAAGTAGCGAAATGTCGTAGTTCTTGTCCATTATTGTTGATTACGTTTTTGTGCCTACAGTTCCTGGGATGGGGTCTTTTCCCACTCTTGCATTTAGGTCTCCACTTATTATGAGGTGGTCTGTCTTTGTATACTTTTACTTTTCTGTAGTTGTTTGTAGAACTCTTGTTTCCTTTCTTTCCCTCTTCAGGGGCGTATACTTATAACCATCATGTGTCCTCTATCTATTTTCATTCTGGTAGTTACTATTCTTTCATTGATATATTCGGCTTACTATTTTGTTTCTCCACTTTTATTGACCATGATTGCGACTCCACTTTGCCCGTCTGTTTTGAGGTATTCCGCTGTAGATCATTATATAATTATTAGTTTCTTTAGTGCCTTTTAGTTTTTTTGTTTCACTTATAACTGCTATGTCTACTTTTCCATAAGTTCTTTGTCTAATTCAGTTTCTTTTATTCCTAGCCCTCTAACATTCCACGTGGCTATCTGTATTTCTCCTTAATTCCAGCTCGTTTGTCCTTTTCACGCCTTTTCGTCTCTTGGTGATCCGTCCGGTTGATTCTCATGAAGTTTGCCAGTAATTTAAAATCCCTGGCAGCGTTACGAGCGCGTGCAGGTTAAGCCGGTAGTGGGGCTTCCACTTTTCTGCCTCCGGCAGGCAGAGCAATTTCAGGTTACTATCCCTTAGACACGTGCCTTCTCTACGGCTGTTGGCCTGTCTGCTTTGCAACCGCCCATTCTGGGTCAGACGTTGCAGACTCTTTATCTGGTTACCCCTTATTTAGCCTGCGGGTCAACGCAGTTTCCAGGGTGTGGCACGGGAGCTATAAGTGAGGGTTGGGCACCCTGGGGACCAGTTACCGGAACCATCTCCCAATTATAACGCTCGATTGACCGTCCCGGCAAAAAGGTACTACCCTTCAGCGGCCCCCAAACAAAATAGGTTAAAATATAAATTAAAGTCAACTAATATTTACATTTTTAAAGTAATGTTTGTATAAATTCAACTAAAATTAATACATTTCTTTCATTTGTTTGGTAGCAAAATAGTATATGGGAGGCAGGCGTGTAAAAGCCGCTCTAATGCGGGTGTTAGATACCGATCCGGCTCGTAAGGACCAAAAAAATGGAGAGGCAGGCGTGTAAATAGCCGCTCTCGTGGTGCGGTGTGGAAACGTAGTACGGCCCGTAGTGGAAGGTCAGCCGATAAGGCCAAAATCGTCCCTTAAACGGCCGTCGCGTTAGAGGATGGGGGCGGCTACCGATATCAACTAATGAATTGCCAAATCGCTCACCTGAATCGGCTTCGGCTTCGGCTTCGTCGGCGATTCCAAGGTGGCCACCTCTGCGTTGGTGATCTGGTATCTGCGGGATGTTGAGACACGACCAAATTGGCCAAGCTGCGATGCGTGAATATTTGCGGGGTGTTGAATATGCGTGAATGTATGCGGGTTAAGACACGACCGTATTGGCCGCGCTGCGGGGCGTGAATGCTTGCGGGGATGCGAAATGTTTCTTGCGGGTGAAGACACGACCGTACTGGCCGCGCTGCGGGGCGTGAATGCGAAATGTTTCTTGCGGGTGAAGACACGACCGTACTGGCCGCGCTGCGGGGCTTGAATGTGAATTTATGCGGACTAAGACACGACCGAACTGGCCGCGATGCGGGGCGTGAATGCCTCGGCTGAGCAAAAGCCCATGCCGTTTGTGTGCGACGGCAAAACGTAGCTGATATCAAAGGTCCGCATGCCGCCGCGATATAAAGCGGTTCAAGGGCGAAAAGGCCGCCACACCAGTATATAAACTGTAAAATACATAAAATAACTTGCAGAATGGTTAGAAAACATTATTCAAATTATAAAAATTGGTTTAAAAATTAAATTTAATGTTTATTTGTGCTTTTAGATAAATAGATAATCACATTTAGTTTGAAGGAACAGTAAGTGACAAACAAAATTAAACTAATAACAATATTTATTTCTTCTTCTTCTTGATGTTAGATTCTCCCTCGTAGGTTGCTGATTAGCATGGCCATTCTTATTATTGAAAGCCCAAACCAAACATATAAGTTACAGAACCAGAAAATCTTTGGTCACCCGACATAATAAGCCGCGGAATTCCGAATTTAGCATTGGGTAAGACATGACCGAGGAACTCTAACTTTCTCTTTTGAATGGCGAATAGAACCTTCAATTCTTTGTTCATTGTCTCTAAGACCTGTTGGTTTATAATGCGATCCGACCAGAAACTTTTCAGCGTACATCTATATACCCAGAGCTCAAAAGATTCTAGCCTCCTTGTGGTTTCTTTCTTCAAAATCTATTCTTTTTCTTAAAGCCATTCAAAGATTTTGAGCTACTGGCAGTCTTTTAAATCTAATTAATGTTTGTCTAGCTTGCTCAATTTCTGATAATATTTCCGTTTTATGTGTGATATTCTGATTAATTATAGTGCCAAGGTACTAGAAATGCTAAACATTTTCCACCGTTCTATTACCAGTTGTTAGGTTAGTTGCCTGCATTGTTATTACTTTTTGAAATCACCATCATTTTCGTTTTATTAATATTAATAGGTAGTCCATATTCTTCGCAAACTGTTGTTATTTTATTTACGAGTTTTTGGAGATCTTCCAGACTACCCGCAAGCAGGACAGTGTCATCAGCGTACCTAATGTTGTTAATTGAATTACCATTTATTACCACACCTGCTGATTTATCCTTCAATGCTTCTTGAAATATGAATTTGGAATAGATGTTGAACAGCATTGGAGAAAGGACACAAACCTGCCTAACTCCTTTTTAGATGCTAATTTCATCTGTCATTTTGTTATCATACTTTACTTTTGCATTCTGCCCCCAGTAAAGACTGGCTATTATCTGTATATTGTTATAGTCAATGTTGATACTTTGTAGTATGTTTAGAAGTTTTTCATGCCTCACGTTGTCAAAAGTCTTGCTGTAATCAGTAAAACATATATACAAATCTTGGTTAATATCTAGACATTTCTGTGATAGAAAATTCAAAGCAAAAATGGCCTCTTTGGTACCAATCCCATTACGAAACTCAAACTGAGTATTTAATGTCTGCTTTGAATTTACTGTAGATTCTAGTGTATATGACCCTTAAGGCAGTCATTCTGTGTGACTGGTTCAAAAAATCAAATTTTGCATCAAAATATAGTGTAGAATATGTGGTTAAAGTAATTTTCCGACATTCGGAGTCGTTCGGAAATTACAGCGTTAAACAGGCCAGGTGTTTAGAGCGCACTTTCGAGCACTCGATGAGGCGGAACATCGGACCCACAATACCCAATACAGAAGCTCGTTATATCCTCTAAACTCCTTTCTTGTTTCAAATATAACAATTAGCTTAGTCTTAACTGAGCACCCAAAGCGTTCGAACTGAACTCTTCTATAATGTTTTGTTGTATGTATCGTAAGTGATTTTTAAATGAGTGGCATCAAAGGAAGTCGATCTTATCCTACACGTCATAATCGGCTAAAAAACAAACATTTCATGGAAATCACTACTCATTAGAACAAGACACAGAATTTGCATCAACGTCAGCGAAGAAACTTTTAGGAAGTATGAACTTGAATGTACCATTTGCGACAAGTTTTGTGTATTGTATACTAGAATTTGCTTCCGTTTTTTCTGCTATTTTTGCAAATGCAATATGCAAAAAATGTAAGAGAGATGCGACTTTTTACAGTGCTTTAAGAGACTTGGGTTTTAAAATTAGTATGTCACTTGAGATGTTAATTATGTCCGATGACAAATTAGTGAGTCAATCGATTTTTTGTGATGCGATTATTAGGAATTGGTCATGAAGGACCAAATCTTTTCTGCAGTTTAATGAGCATATGCTCTGGCATCGGAAATTCAACATATGCAGCAATCTTACAAAATATTCACACAGCTGCGTCTGCTACATATGAAACTATTCTGTCATTTGTCGTCACTCAGGAAGAGAAATTAATGAAATAGCTGCAGGAGACAAATTCACAGTTTCGGTGATGGCACACGGAAGAAGCTAGGCTTTTATCTTTGGTGTTTTGTCGTTAATTGCCAAATATTGCGGTACAGATGTAGACAGCTCAGTGATGAGTAGCTTTTGTGGTGGATGCAGTTTATGACAAAACTAGTAATCCAATACGATATGTGGTATGAATCTCACGCACCTATATGTACTGTAAATCATACAGGAAGCTCTGGGAAAATCAAGGTCGGTGCCATTGTGCAAATGTTTTCACAATCCATAAAAAGCATTGTGTGACGTACCTCACATACGTCGGTGAGGGTGAAAGCGAACAATACGGACAAAATTATTCAGTGGTAAAAGAAGAATGTGTATGACATGTCTAGAAGAGAATGGAAACGCGAAATGCTAATACAAATAATAAAGAAATTGGTGAAAAAGAAGCTGAAAAGCTCATCGATAAGCTCATCAACGAGCTCACTAAATTTTACGGTTTAGCCATTCGCCGACACGCAAACTCGATGGAAGAGATGAAGAAAAAAATTTGGGCAACTTTGTACCACAAATGTTTTACAGGCGTAAATCCTCAACATCAAAATTGTCCAGTAGGCAAAAACAACTGGTGCAAATAGCACAAGGCTGAAGCTGGAGGATAACTCGATCATTTCCACTACGATGAGCCATCTCTGGTTGCAAAAGTTTAAAAAGTCATCAAACCAGCCTATGAAGATTTATCAGAAGATGAACTGTTGACCAGATGTTTAGGAGCATAAACACAAAATAACAATGAGTCATTAAATTTATTGATCTGGATTTTGCTCCTAAACATCTGAATTCCGACACAAAAATCGTTGAAATAGCAACTTTTCTTGCCATGATTATCTTCAATGAAATATTCGATGGCATTTTGAAAGTTTTAGTTACAATGAAATGTCAAATTGGCCACGTAACTCAAGCTTACGCCCATTGCCGTAATGGAGCGCGCATCTGCCCCTCCGAACACAGCCCGAGCGACTTCGCTAGAAAGCGAGAACTGATTAAAAGAAGCAACAATCGGCTGTGCAAGATTTTTTCAACAAAACTGAAGGTTCACTTTATGGACCAGGCATAACAGATTAAGGGTGAGTCAATTTTATTGGTGATAATCGTATTTGAATCGCGTTTCTCTCAAAACTGTATTTTTCAAACTGGTGACCACGATATCTCAAAATATATAGAATGAATTCCTTTCAAATTTAAATGACTTATTTAGTACTCATGTAGATACTTTGTAAACTAGGATAATCTTAATTCATCAATTCGTTTTTTTTCATGTTAAACAAGTCGTGAAAAAACACCAAAATTTACGAAAAAATGTACAACACAATGCCAAAAATTTATCTTTCAATATTTTTTAATAATTCTATATAAAAAACTAGTTTATACTTTACAATTTAAAAGGCCGTTTGATTTTTTGTTTCGGGTAAGCAGAACGCCCGCAATCGTAGTCACCGCAAAACACTTTTTTTGAAGATAAGTGGCTAAGTTGCTGTTTACTTCAGCAATGAGCGACGATTTCGAGCTCAAAAAATTGTGAAGTTTGTTAAAAATATGAATAAATATGTGGTGAAAAGTTCGCAGTTGTATGTTTATTTAGTTCGCCAAAAAAATTTCCCAACAAAGCCAAGAAACAGAGCCTTCACACGGGACGACTGCCTTAAGAAAGCTTTCAAAACAAGATCCATTAGATTTATAAGTCTGTGTTCATCGCACTAAATTGTTCGAGGTTGCTTGGGTTTAGGAACAAAGGTAGAGAGGAGCCATTACTGAGAAATCTGTTTTGTTCTATAGATGTTATTGAACAATTCTACTACAACAGTAACTGAATGTTTATCCAAAAATTTTAAAACTTTGCGAGTGTATTTAGTCTGATCCCACTGCTTTACCGGATTTTGCAATCTTTTGGGATGTTTCACTTCTTCCCGTGTAATTTTTTCTGATTTGGTAGAATTTTATTAATCTGATCTTTGGTTTTCAAATAATTTGGTTATGTATTGTTGCCACAAGTCTAAGTTCACTTTAAATGAATAATTATTCTATCTTGGTCATCCTTCAATATACTTGTTTGTCTATTTTTTTATTATTGGTGACTTTCTTTATGTTTTTATGCAAGTTAATACTGTCATCTTTTTTCTCCAACTCCTCGATCTTTGTACACCTTTCAGCCATCCAAGTTTCTTTTGCCAGTTTTATTTTGCATTTGATTGTATTCTGTGTCTCTTTATATTTGATGATGTATTTATTATTCTATTTCCTTCTTTTATGCATTAATTTCCAAATTTCCTTTGTTACCCATTTTTTGTGTTTTTAGCTCTAGTAACGGTTTTTTATTGAGTTGATATCATTGTTTCTTTGATTTTGATCTACTTTGCCTCCGATTCGCTAACTTCTGGTATCTGCAGGCTTCTGATATTCAACCTGTTATTTTGCGTCTGGTGCTGTTTTCTCTTTTATTTAAGAGTAACATAATAAATTTGACTTTACCATAAATGATTTGAGCCAGATGAACACTTTAATTTAGTGCTCAAAATAAAAACGAGTTGTTGGCTTTTACTTAGAGTAAACCAGTATTGAATTAAATGACGTTTAGGGCAGAATGTATCTGGCGACAGATTATTTTTAGAGAATAGGGCGAACAAACCTAACGGGAAAGAGGAAATTATTTCTTACAAAACTTAAAAACATAAAATTTAAAAAGTGAATAAGTTTGGCGATTGAAATTTAAATTTTGAAAACTGACTCGATAATGTACACATTAACGAGATAGATAGTACAAAGCAGATTATATAGGACATATTGTTTGTTACAAATAATATACTAATAAAGGTCAAGATGGTATATGTTGCATTATGGAGGAAGAAAAGTTAGTTTATGTAAATTATGATAACGAGTTTCTATCAGATCAATTACAAAATTATTGGTCAAATCCAGACTTTTTAAAATAGTACTGACAGATAACATTGTCTATACTTTATAGATATAAAATAATAAAATAGAAAAATATATTAAAAATAAACACATTCTATAAATAACAAAATGGACTAAAATAATACAGACAATTAATTAGCAAAACCTTTCAGAACACAGGTATTTAATTTCTTAGACTAGTGTTTTTCAAACTTTTCTTCATCACGGTTAGTTAAACGGGCCACTAAAAGTGCTTTTATTTAATTTTAACAGTAGAAGATTAGGTAAAAAGCAGAACAAATATATAAATATACTTATTTTTAAATAATTGAAATTATTAGAATAAAATTTTGTTATGGTTGTCTGTACAGAAGAGATAAAGATATTTTATCTATATTTAGGACATTGTTATGCTGAGGCAGATCTACGTTATTTAATAAAGCTACTGTTGAAGAAATGAAACTGAATACTTAACCACTTAAATTACAGTACAGTGGTAATCAAAAATGGTAAGCCTACAAAAGACTATTTTTTTAAAAATAAATTGTCAATTTTTTATATTCTTAAAGAGGACAAAAATTATTTATAATGTACCCATAATATATCTATAATATATAATAAATTAAATCACTTAGCCAAACTAAAGCTGGAGCCTTAGAATAGCAATATACAACGGTTAACTTACAGGAATTCATTCTGGAGACTGTGACAAGCCACTAAAAATATGTTACAACAGCCTAATATTAATTACCCTTTAAATGATAGTAGCGTAAGATACACTTCTAAAGAAGAAAAATCAAAAATTATATCCAGGCATCTAGAGCAGGTTTTTACTCTAGACCTACTTAAAACTGATCCCATCTTCGATACCCAAATAACGAATGCATTCACCAGTACCACCAGTTATTCAAAGAACTTAAACAGCACATAAATCGCCTTTTTAAGCACAAGTCCCCAGGTCCTGACGTGATTAACAAAGAAATACTATTGGATAAAGCATTAGCATACCTAACTTTAATCTTTAACTACTGTACGAGACTCGAATAATTTCCTCCATTATGAAAAACCGTGAATGTACTCCTAATCTATAAAACTGGGAAGAAAGAAAAATCCAGACAGCTATATGCCCATTAGCTTATTACCCAATCTAGCTAAACTCTTAAATAAGGTAACTCTCAGTCGTTTACAAGACTTCCTACTAGAAAATGAGTTCATCCCGCATTACCAGTTTGGGTTCCAAGCAGCATGTTCAATCTTCCATTAACGTCTAAGAATAAAAGAGCTAATGGGAGAGAGGTAAGACACACTGCAGTAATATTTTTGGATCTCGAACAAATCTCGGCAAAGTTTGGTTGGAAGGATTCCTACGTAAGAAGGTAGAGTTACATATCCCATTCCACATAATTAAAATTATATGCATGTTCTTAAGCAACAGAACTTTCAGAGTGGGAATCGACGTTATATTATTCAGTGTAAAAGTAATAAAAATTGGAGTTCCCAAGGGAGCATACTCGGACCTACCATATTCAACATATATGTCCATGTAGTTATGAATTCAGCACCGGCGATGTATGCAACTGACACTGCATTCCTTACTCAGAGAACAACAATAGCAATTGAACATCTACAGAACGCAATAAACATTAACTTCAGAATTGTTCCAAAAATGGAACATACAAATAAACTTCACAAATGCCAAGCATTTAAATGGCACATAGATTTTTCACCGATTAGAATAAATAATGTCATCCTTCAATGGAATCATAAGGGTACTGGAGTAACACTTAGATGTTTAGTTCGATACAAAACCCAACTGGGAATATCATGTCAACAGAAAAATTAACGAATGTTATACTAGACTTAATATGTTGTACATATTAATCAATCGAAGATCTTAGCTTAAATCAGAATGATCAGTATTAATATATAATTCGACACTGCGACTTATTTTAATTTACACATGCTCGCTATGGAGCAACGCACCACTACGTGTTACAATTAACTGCCCCTGATTTGTATGAAATAAATAAATATATCAAAAACTAAGTGTTTCTCTTATAACAGATCACATAAAAAAGTTGAATAGTAATTTATTAAATAATCTTACGCTTTGTACCAATGCAACTCAACTAAATGTCGGCCAAAAAACTTGCATACAATACTGAAAAGAAAGTTTGGTCAAGACTTACTGGATATATCTTAACATTATAATATTAGAATTAAACTACTATTAGACAGAGGTGTGAACGCATTCATTTAACTCCCCAACTATATATAACTCCTATAGGCTAGTCGACAGGGAGGAAAAACGGTAAAAAAGTGGAATCGTTGGAAGCAGGCTATTTTATTATATTATAGTTGAACACCCTAAGTTTGCTAAGAGATTAGATGTATGCTTGATTTTATATTTAACAATTAGTGACAAAAAAACGACTTTTTCACATTTTCGCTTATATCTCCGTTCCTTGGCACTTTTACTATGGCACATGCAACTAGAAAGTCGTTATTAAATTTCCTAAATTTTAAGCCTCACCTTCTATCGTTATCTTTTATTGTTAATTTGCAAATAGCGTCTAAAGTTGAAAAATGCGGTTTTTCGATATTTTGTTTCTTGAAAATTAAAACGCGTAAAAGGATAAAAATTGCCCTCTGCAACTCAAACATACGCTATTTTTCAGGGGGCTTAAAAATTGACCGAATAAGACTAGAAAAATGACAAATCTATTCTCGATTACGAGGCTTTTTGAAATTTTGAAAAATATAGTAATCATACAGCTGCTATTTTTTTATAAAAAATATAATAATTACACATATTTAACTGCTTTTTGAAGTATTAATGTCTTCTAACCTTAGGTTTTTGAAGAAAGACAGTGTTGGCTGAAAAAATTCTGCAATTACATAAACTATCTGAAAAGACTTGACAAATTTAAGTAAATAAAAGTAATTTGACTTCCTAAAAGAAAATTGATTATATATTTTGTTGTTTTATATTGATTATATAATATGGTTGATCCATGAAGAAAAGAAAAAATAAATTTTTTATAAATGTTACCTTAAATACAAATAACATTGTTATATGAAACTTTAAATAGGTATTAAAAACGTTTAAAGTCAATGATAAATATATATATATATATATATATATATATATATATGTATATATATATATATATATGTTATATATATGTAATTATATATCTGGTTTTTGAAAAAAGTAGGCAGAGGTTACATCACATCAGTAATTTGTCTTGATACTGTTTAAATGTTTTATTATTATAACACTCTAATTAATATTTACGATCTGTGAATGAGGACAACGTTGATTATAATTTCCTATATGATAATTTTACGTGTAGTAGGTTGTACAAGTTATATTTTTATTGAGAAGTAATGCACTCGCTATTTGGTTTATTAGGGTTATGGATAGTTTAAAATTAAAAGTGAATAAGTGAGTCACATTCCTTGTTTAAAAATGTTTTTCATTATCAAAAAACAAACATGTGCTTAGCACAGAACGTACAGTTGTTATTTGCTTTCAGCTACGTTATTAATGACATTATAAAAAATATCTGAAAAATAGTCTTGCACAATAATGCGTTGTGACATTAATACAAAACTAATTATTATAATCATCGTCACTGACAACTATTAACAGTTATTTTTGTTATATTTTCTCTGAATTGCCTGTAATAAAATAATCAAAATAATGGGAACGCTTGCAGATAATACGGAAATCGAAAAAAATATGTAAACTTTGTCCTTAGCATATTTATATTTCATGTTTATAACTTTCAGTATTTTGAAAATTACTTTAATATTATATCTCTTAATACATATTTTCGGTTTTCTTATTCATTTTGCTAAACAAAAATAAATCAAATATGACTTAATTACCAATACTAGATTTTCAACGAACTTAAAAAGTTCATTACTGAATTCTGTATGTCTGTCGGTCTGTCTGTCGCTGTCACAAAAGTTATGGATTTTTTAAAATTTTAAAATGGATTCTTATAGGAAATTTTACGCTGATTTCAAAATCAAAAAGTTTCTATGTCGAATAGTTTTCGAGATATTCGAGTTCGAATTTCGGGAAAATTTTCGACATTGCGATTTTAAATGTGATTCTTATAGGAAATTTTACGCTGAATTCGAGAGAAAAAATTCTATGTCGAATACTTTTCCAGATATTCGATTTCGAATTTTCCCGAACTTCGAAATCGAAATCGAAAGGTTTTTTTAAGTTCGTTCTGGGACTTCTTACAGAGAAATCTCTTCTCCGGCGCCATGTTTTTATTTCCAATGAATCAGAAATTAGAATACAAAGCATTCTATAAGTTAATATTTTGTCTTTAGAGTACACATGTAAGAACACACTTATGACGTGATGAGGAAGACGTTCAGTAAAAGTCTTCTGTTGTAAATAGGTAATAGAAGTAGTTGTGGTAGGGAGTTTGGATGCGGTTTCAGTTTTTTATAATGTTTGGAGTTTGAGCTCCGTGTGGAGGGTGAGGTTTGAAGACGTACCACGGAGTGTTAGTAATAGTCGATAATTTTGACCTTCTACCGATTAGCCAGTTGAGCTTTTTTATTGTTAGGCCAATTTCTCTTTTTTATAGTATAGGATTTTCAATTAAACTTATTGTCTAGGGTTAAGCTAAAATATTTCATTTCGTTGGTCTGTGGAAGTTTCTTGTTATTTATGTAAGCTGCTGGGTAAGAAGTTTTTCGAAGGGTAAATATTTACTTTCATTAAATTGAATGCAACATTTCTGAAGCCAGTTTTGCAGCAAACTTAAGTGATCTTGTAAGTGAAATGAGGCTGTTGTTGGGTCTTGATTCACCATAATTATGTCATCCTCAAATGTTTGTGTGATTGTGTTATTGGACGTTGGCAACTCTATTGTGTACAGCAAATATATGAAGGGTCCGGGAACGCTTTCGTGCGGTACTCATTAGATAAACATTGAACACTTTACTGTTAAACTTTGTTTGAAACTTACGATCACTTAAGTACGATTGTCATGAACTTATCAAAGGGTTGACTAATATCTAGTGCCGCTGTACCGTATTGTTTATCTTTCATTCTTGTATTTATTTCACGTGTTATTCTGTAGTTTTGTTGTATGGTGGAGTAGGCTTGAAACCACATTGGTAATTTGGTATCCAGTCTTTCGGCGGTAGTTTGTCATTTAGTCTACTTACAATGAAACTGTGAGAATCGTGGACTCGAGTTTCAAAAACTCTACTCTGCAAAAAGTTAGCTTTTTGAACTAAAAAAAGTTTTCCGTTTTCGAAACTTGCCCTGTCGACCTACGACCTTTAGGCATAACTTCAAAGTTTCAGTTTGCTTCATAGAGCTAATGATAAAATGTATCATTTTCAAGCTAATAGGACTTCGGAATTATTATATCATCCAATCCTTCAAGCACTGAGGAGCGGCATTAATTTGGTTTCTCTTCCTCCCTACCATTTTCTTGAGGGAACCATTCCTTGACAACGTAACTTAAACACTGGGTACCATACTATCATTTAGATTGAAACAGTGATTGATAATTTGCGAAGTTGTCTCCATAGTTTCGATAATTCGACTTTTAAGCTCATTTACTACAATACTAACTGTAATTGCAGAGCCACAATTGTCATGAAAGTGCTGGTTGACTTGCTGCAAAAAGTTTTTTCATCAGTGGTATGCAATTGTACTTTGCAAAATTTGATTGAGCATTTTTGATTTACAGGCACTGTTTAGATCGAATCGATACGTGTAACAACCTAAACAAAGTTTTTCTAATCACTTTTGCACTCTATCTTTACGAGAAAAAATACCGCGTAACTAAGGCTTATGGAGCGAGTTAACTATCGCAAAGAAAAGTTAACACTGAAAACTTAATTAAAAATTAAAAAAAATTTACAAGAGAAGGCATTTTCTTTTTATGATAAATTTATTGGTTAGTGGTTAAGTAGCGGGGAACTCTCATTAACTGTAACCTTCCACGTACCTATCTTAAGTGATTTCACAAAAATCCTAAATCTATGCACTTTCAGAAAATGCCAATCAACAAGATAAAAAGGCTTTTTTAAGGATTCTTTGTAATTCATCTTCTAAGATGAACCCTTAAAAAAAAAACAAAAAAAACGCAATAATGATGAAGAAATAAAAACAAATGAAAAGAATTCTTAACTGTGTGTAACAAACCAGATCTAAATAGAAAATACTTGGTTTCTACACAAAAATACATATAAGATAAATACAAGAATATCATACGGAGCAGAAAAGCTTGGAACTAAAAGAATAGCATACAAATATCAATCCTAAAACAGCCAAACATTTACAAAAATAAGGTTGGAAGAACTAAACACACTAAACAAAGTAATATGTACTTATGACAAAACACAAATAAATTACTCTTGAAAGAGGACAAGAAAAAGATGAAAAAGAAGAAAAACTATAGACTATAGACAAAAAATTGGTCTGCTTCCAAGGGATTATATTACAAACAGCTAAACAAGTATGTGGAACAAAAGCAGTGGTGCAAATTTTAAACCTGGAAAGAACAAAATTTTAAACTAACGAAGTAAAAAAATTGGAAAAACCTGGTACACGTAAAAAAAACAACATAGAAAACAACAAAACAAGACCAACCTAAAGAAGAAATAAAAACAGCAAAAAAAATTATAAGCTGATTTTGGAAAAGGATAGAAAAGTGTTACAGAGAAAAAAAATGGAATGCGATTAAGGAATTAAAAGAAAAGCCATCATATAAAGTGAAAAATGTGATAAGAGAGAGACAAACTACAAACTAATACAAATAAAATCCTAAAATATGAAATTAATTTTGTACACCTAAGTAATTATACTCGACCATCAAGAGATTGCAGACAGAGCAAACGAAGCAGGTGGAATGATGAATGAAAAAAAGTTAAAGTTTTCGGTAAAAACTAAATATGGAAAGAAGGATGCCCAATAGTAACAAAATGATTAGTAAAAATCTTCCAGAGAACATGGAACTACAAAATATCAAAGAGTTGGAAAAAACGACCTGATATAAAAAAATCTACAAATTGTGAAAATTACAGAGAAGCTTGTTTAACGTCAATAGCGCTAAAAATCTACACTCTGGCATTAGAAATACAATTGAGGACCGAAGTATAAAATAAGTATATATATATATATATATATATATATATATATATATATATATATATATATTTTATAATATAATTGTCTTATCTCTGACTTTCTCTCTTTCTTTCTTTCTTTCTAAACTTATAATTCTATCTCCTCCTAGACGCTTCAACAGATTTTCTTGAAACTGTAAATGAATGTAAAACGTAAAAATTACGGAGTGCATTATGAACGAGCGCATAAGCTTTGCATTAATTCAACTTTATGTATTACGTATTTCCTATGGGCGGCTTATGCTTATTATATATATATATATACATTTTATTAAGTAATATGCAGATTTACAATCTACTCATAGTCAGTATTGAGTATTAAGTAAATGTTCTGTTGGGTGATGTCATGAGGGAAGCCATCGCTAGGCTCCCGGGGCTGCGTTAGTGCAGATTAGGATGCAGTTGTAGATCAAGTGGCCAGTGGCGCTTGAGACGTCTCGTGACGGGTGGTTGAGTGGAGAGTTGGTCGACAAGGTTGTTGCTGTGTCCTGTGAGGCGGTTGGAGCATGGAGTTGACAGTCTTTTGATTTCGCTGGTTATATACGGGATGTTCAAGTCGTTATGAAGGGTTTCGTTTGTGATATACCAAGGAGCATTGGCTAGCATGCGGATGGTCTTTGACTGGAATCTTTGTAGAATCTTTGTGTGTGACTCCTTGATACATTCCTATAGTTGGATCCCATAGGTCCATATAGACTTCAGTATAGTTTTGTAGATTAGAAGTTTGTTAGATAAAAAGAGCTATGATCGGGTACTAAGGAGCCACATCATTTGCTTAAGTTTTAAGTCTAGTTGCATTCTCTTAGCTTTTATGTGGGTGCTTCATGTGAGTTTTTGATCTAGGTGCATCCCCAGGTATTTGATTTATGTTTTTATTGGGATAAGGACATTGTTGATTCTGGCTTGTGGGCATGCGATACGTCGAGTGGTGAATGTTACATGCGCGGATTTATCGGTGTTATCTGTAATTTTCCATTTAGAAAACCAGTCCTGTAAAGAGTCCCGGTGGGCCTGTAGGTGTTCTGTTGCTGTTGTTGAGGGCTGTATCGTCAGCGAACGTGGCTATCACTGTATTTGGTGTAGTTGGATTATCTAAGGTAAATATTAGGTATAACAGTGGTGCCAAGACACTGCCTTGTGGTACCCCAGAACCTATGTGGTGATAGGAGGATGTTGTGGTGCTAATTTTTACTTGGTAAATTCGATCTGCTAGGTATGATTTAAGCAGTAGATACACCTGACTTGGAAAATATAGTTTAATCTTATAGAGGAG
This sequence comes from Sinelater perroti, assembly GCA_036346155.1. Lineage (NCBI taxonomy): Eukaryota > Metazoa > Arthropoda > Insecta > Coleoptera > Elateridae > Sinelater > Sinelater perroti. Next base: position 6,969,502 of record JARFIY010000276.1, read on the forward strand.
TCCTTAATGCCAAACTCGGTCGAATGCTTGTTTTATGTCTAGAAATGCTGCTGTGCATATAGTTTTTGTTTTTAGACATTCCAGTATGTGATTAATGATTCTATAGGTTTGATGGACGGTTGAGTGGAATTCTCTAAATCCAAATTGGTATTCTGGTATAAGTTGGTCGAGGTCTACAACGTCTTTGATTCGCTTAAGTAGGAGTAGTTTGAAGACTTTGGATAGGAGGGGTAGAAGGCTTATTGGTTTGTAGGATTGTGGTTCTGTAAGTGGTTTACCAGGCTTAGCAATCACTATTATTTGGGCATATTTCCATGTAGTAGGGACATAGCAGAGTCGTAGGATATTGTTGTAAATTGTAGTGAGTAGTCGTATGGATCTTCTAGGAAAATTTTTAAGAACTTCGCCTACTAAAAGATCATATCCAGGAGCTTTTCTTGAATTTGTTAGTTTAAGTTGTTGTAGGACTTCCGCCGGTGAAAAAGATTTGAATAGTAATGACAACTGGCACGGAGCGTCAAGGAAGGAGTCAATTTCATCATCTAGATTGTCTTGTCGCTGTGGTGTCTGGAAAACGGTGTCGAGGTATTCAGCGAATACGTTTGCTTTGTCTTCGTCAGATCTAGCCCAAGTACCATCTTGCTTTCTTATGGGGGGTATTGCTACAATCGGTCGTTTAAACTTTTTGGTTGCTTTCCATATGGAATTGTCATTAGGTGTTAGTTTTGTGATGTATTGTCTGAAGGTTTCATTGCGACCTTCTGCTATCGCCTTGTGGAGTTGGTGGTTGAGTTTTTTATAGAAAGTTCTATCCCGTCCGTCTTTTGTTCTCATCCATTTCTTCCTTGCCTTTAGTTTCTGGGCGCTGAGGTCTCGGATATAAAGGGGGATGTCGTTTATTTCATCTCGGGAGGAGGCTAGATTGGTTGTAGCTTGCCAGCGTCTTGTATCACTGTAGTTAGGTGTTGCTGCATCAAGTTCTTGTTCAGTTTGTATACCGATGTCAAGTTGAAGTTCTTGGTCGATGTAACTTTGAAAGAAAGCCCAATCGGTATATTTGGTGCAAAGCTTTGGTTCTGATAACCGTAGAACTTAGGGTTACAATGACGGGAGTGTGGTCACAGGATAAATCGTAATTGGATTCTGTTTTAGTGTAAGTACTTGCTATGCCGTTAACAACTGCATGATCAAGGAGGTCTGGGAGTTTGTGTGGGTCGCTAGGCCAGTATGTTAGCTCGCCTGTTGATAGGTAACCATAGTTATGCTGTTATATTACTTTAAGTAAGTTGCGTCCTTTTGGGGTAGTAATTCTTGAACCCCAAGCTGTATGTTTGGAGTTCCAGTCTCCCATAACAATAAATTTTGAGCCTAAGGATTGAAGAAAGTCCTCATAGTTTTCAATAGAGATAGTATGCCTGGGTGGACTATCGATAGCGGCAATTACTAGTGGGTAAGGGAGAGCGTTAACTTGTATTTTTGCGCTTTGAATTTTGTCTGTTTGATAGTGTTCAAGTTTGTAATTGACGATTGCGTTTTTTATTAACACGGCCTATCTAGCACGAGCTGTGCTATCTGGGTGGTTAGCGTAGTAAATGGTAAATTTTGGTATTTTAATTGTTGTTCTTGTGGTTGCATGGGTTTCCGAGATTAGTAAGATGTCTATTTTTGAAGGTGTAGGAATGTTATTATTACATAATTAGCAATGCTGTTGGCGTTGCAAGTTGCAATTCGAAGTGAGTTCGCCATTATTATGCTATTTTATTGATTACCTTTGAAAGCATGTTGAGGACCATGCTATTTTGGCTGATTAGCTATGCAAACATTGCTTTAAATTCTGCAAGAAAGTTGGACAGTGTTTCATTAATATTCGTTGATTGGGCATTGGTTGATGAGTTAACATTTCTTCCTATGATTGCTTGTTGATAGCTTACTGCATTTTGAGGAAATCGCATATATTCGCCGTTATTGGTGTTTTGATGATTTAGGGGGGGGGGGGGAATTCGTTGGAATTTGGTGGTGCCTGCCTTGCTTGTTCATCACTAGCCGGAACGAGGCATTTCTTACTGTTTGGAGGTCTTTGTACACAGAGGACCCTTTGTAGTTGGCCGGGTGACTGGCTCCACAAAGGGCACATTTAGCTGGGATGTTCGGTGGTTTCTTGCATACAGAAGTACTGTGATCTCCACCACATTTAACACAGGTGAAGGGCCTGTTGCAGTACGTCTTGGTATGGCCATAATTTTGAAATCGTAGACACTGCGGTATAACATTTTTTTTAGGTGGTTCGATCCGTACTTTTAGACTACCTAGGTATTGGATGTCAAAGATCTTCTTGTTATTTTCATTGGGCTCTAGGTCGACCATGAATAGCGGCAGTGGCAATTTAGTTAACCTGTGACGGATATTTATAATATTACGTACTTTGTGCTCGTGTTCGGCTAGCTCATCTTTAATGAGTTGAATTGAATAGTGTAATGGAGATTGCAAATGGCTACTCTGTATGCCCTTTTTTCTTTGATATATATGATGTACAATGTTCTCTTCTCTAAGGTATGCCGTGAGTTTCCTATACGAGTCTGGGATTCTGGTGCTAATTTTTATAGTGTTGTTATCTAACGCTGTTGCATAGTATTGTTCTGTAGCTATTACAGTACTGATGCTAGCGGTCATTATTTTTTGTAGTCATTCACTCCATGAATAAAAATTGGCGGTGGTTTAGGAGTTTTTGTTTGCTGATTGTCGAGAGTTTAAGTGGAATTGTCGTTGTTCTTTGTTGTTTGTGATAGAACTTCATTTGGTGTGTATTGTTTTTTTTTGGTAGGTAACTTATTTTCCTTTTTTTGACTTATTGCCATTTGTGTTTAGCTTATGGAGAGTTTTCTTGAGTATTATAAGTCGTTTGTGTTTGATGAGTTATCTTTGTCATATGTTGTTTTATCTACGCACATATGTGTGTTTTGATTTGGGGTTATTTGTATTGCTGGTAGATATCGGATTGCGTGAGGATTGGGTACGTAAGAGGCGGGTATTATTGTTTGATTTTGAGATGAGTTTGGAATTTGATGATTGGCATATTGATTTAGCTGTGACTGATATTGGGTACTTTTCGCGTTAGATAACGGAAATGTAAAACCGTAATTTTCTGTGGCAACTTGAGTATTATTGCCGGATGCCCGGATTCAGGCGGTCTTGAGCCGTAGTTGTTTCCAGTTGGAAACATTGCTTTATGTAATTAAATGCACAATAAAAAGAATGTGTACGTACAGTTGGCAGGACGTTGTGGTGTATTTCATTCAAATAGCGATTCAAGCAATTGAACTTATCAGCGTGTGGCACACAACACTTTAGAAGATAACGGAGCAGCGAGCCTATTTACTCTACGAAAGTCAAAATAAAATAAGATATATGACGAATAAACGGTTCTCCGCCGAGGAAAACAAACAAAACAACATACGTGCCTTTAAAACTGTAGTAGAAAAACCCATATATATATAAGTGAAAATAAAGATCTACACGTAGCTTTCCTGGACCTAAAATCCGACGGTGCCGTGAGAATATACATGGAATCCATTTAGAGAACTTTAGGTAATTTTTAAATTGGGAAAACTAATACAAAGCCTACACAAAAAATAAAAGAGACAGTAACTATATGGGAAAAAGAAAGCAAATTTTAATTGGCTAGAGGGATCAAGCAAAAGGATATACTACCTGTAAGCCTTCTACTATTTGTCATATACATATCTTATATTTATAGGGACTGCAAAAACAAGTTGCAATGTACTATACAATATATACTGTACGCAAACGATATATTAATATAGACACATAAAAAAACCACCTGGAATAAAAAAAATTATCATAAATACAAAAACAATATTAAAATAATGTGCATATAAAAATGGAGAACGAATGACAGGTAGATATGAATATAGATGGAAACATTTTAGAGCAAGTAGATACCTGCGAATATCTTAAAACTTTAATCAACAAAAACGGACGGTTATATAGAAAAAATAACAAATAGTATCAGCAAAGTTAACAAAGTTTACTACCAAATTAACAACGTACGAATAGGGAAAAACTTAGCTCGAAAAGAGAAAGGCATTTACTAAATATAAGATTATTTACGTTTCCACATTATATGCAGAAGGAACATGAACTAGCATAAATCCAAATTAACGCTAGCTCAAACGAGGTACATAAGACGGGTAGTAGAGAAAACAAGAAGATACAGGATAGCAAATTAAAACACAAGAGAGGCTCTAAAACAAGTCCTAGAAAGAAAACAACTGCAATGGTATGGCCACATGGTCCATGTGATATTTTAAATAAAAGGTCAAAGTCAAGAATCGAATAAGATGGGAAGATAATATGAAAACATTACTAGAATAAATACAAAGACAGCAATTGAGAATACTAGTTAGAAACAAAGGAAAATACAGAAATTGGCTCAATACGCCAGTACTATGACGTAAATCGGAAAAAGGAAAAGTAAAGTACAAGTTACATAATTTGTTTTGGTTGATAAATAATATATTCACTATCTTGTTTGTTTTGCATTATAAACATATTAAAATTAAACATAAATAAACTTTACACTTTTGTATTTATTGTATTGGTATTTGTGATTCAAAAATCCTTGTTTCTAAATTTACTTGTGCAAAATAAAGAAAACTGTTTGCTCAAAATATAACTTTGCTGTTTATTTCTAGCTACGCTTTTAATAACATTATAATAAAAAAATCAGAAAAACAACTAAGCACAATATCTTAGTTATAATAATACAAAATTGATTACTATGTAAAAATTAAATGCATGCATCATCAATGACAACTATTAATAAGTACGTATGTTGTTTGTTTTTTTTGAATTGCGCGCAATGCAATGTCCAAAACAAGGCCAACGTTCTTAAATAATGCTGCAGTACTATATCGTTATAATTATGTTGCCTTAAGATTGAGAACCGAAATGAAAATATAACCTTTGCCGTTAGTAAGTTTGTTTGATATAATTTAATATTATAACTCCTAAGATGCTTCTATTCGTTTTGTTATATGTATGTCAAAACATACTAAAATCAACTTAATTATAAATGCTATATCTACTAGAAATTGTTTTTTTTTGAAAAAATAATTATTACGAAAGCTCAAACTTTGGTGTACAACGTATTTTTTACAATAACAACGATAAAAAGGTATTGATAAGCCAAATATTTAAAGGCGAGATTAGCTTTGAAAATAAAATAGAAAAAATAATCTTAATGGAATTATTTTTATCAAATAAAGTTCAAATGTCAATATATGTACATGGTGTCTTCAGTTTTAGTGTCCGCAATGGCAATTTTTAAAAATACTTTTAAGTATTCAATTTATGTTTTATATTAGTATCTTTAAGGAATAAGTCAAAATGTAGTGTACATTATATTACAAAAATGTGAAATATATTATCTTTGATTTAACAAAGTATCGAATTATGTTCTAAAGCTTAAATTTTTGTACGTAAAATTAATAAAATGTTTGACCCACAGGACCTCCTTGGCACGTGATTAACTGTAGAACACTCGATTGAAAATGTAGAGCATAAATGTTCAGAGTAATACAGGGTGGTATCCAAAAGTAGTAGGACTGATTTTTTTAAAAAAAATTTATTGAACATTTTGGTACATCGACTTAACACTCTTCAAAATAGGCCCCTTGGGCATCCACACACTTCTGGTAGCGAGCTTTCCAAGTCGCGAAGGCCTTCTGGAAGTTGTCCTCCGGGATGCTGTTCAGAGCCCTCGTCGTTGCCGCTTCCACCGAGTCGAAATGATGCCCCTTGAGCTGCCTCTTGATCCGGGGGAACAGGAAGAAGTCCAGCGGTGCTACATCAGAGCTGTAGGGGGGGGGGGGGGTGAGGCAACGTGAAAACGTCTAATTTGGCCAGGAGATCCCTCACAATCCACGCGCCGTAGCACGGCGCGTTGTCATGGTGGAGGTTCCACTTCTCCACCAGGTCTGGTTGCACGCGTATGATCCGATTTCACAGCCGTGTGAGCACTTTCACGTAAAATCTTGCATCTACAGTCTGTCCAGGAGGTACAAACTCCTTATGGACAATGACACGACGGTCAAAAAATGCAATCAACATCGAATTCACTTTCGATTTCGACATTCTGGCCTTCTTTTTACGGGGCGATTGTGCGGTGTGCCATTCTTCATCTCCGGTGATGACATCGAGAAAATGTTCGTCTTCTTCCAAACAGTTCAGTATTTCTTGGGAAATCTCAACACGCAGTTCTTTTTGCCCGTCCCTCAACACTTTAGGCTCCATTTTCGCGCACACTTTTCTCATCGACAAATCCTCTGTGATGATGCGTTGAACTGCCCCGTACGAAAGATTCAGCTCATCACTAATTAATTTAATGCCCAACCGTCGGTCAGAGTTCAAAAGTTGCTTAACTTTCAGCACATTGTCGTCCGTTCGCGAGGTTGACGGACGCCCGGCGCGTTGGTCGTCCTCGACGAGCTTCCTCCCCTCCCGAAACAACTTGTGCTACTCAAATATCGAGGAACGGCTTATGGTATCCTTCTTGTAGGCCTGCGTAAGCATGTCCTTGGTTTCAGTCGCTGATTTTCCAAGTTTGTAGCAAAACTGGATGGCGTACCGTTGCTTCAAAATTCGCTCCATTGCAACTAACAAGGCGTCACAACAGGAGGTCACTAAAACAGTGGTCCACACTGAACTAACGTACACAGGAGACTGCCGCAGGTCGAAACCTGTTCCCAAGGCTCCCCTCCATAACATCCGGCCTTGCAGACCCCCTCCATCGCTTCGCGCGCGCGAAAAAAAAAACAGTCCTACTACTTCTGGATACAACCCTGTATAAAAAAATTAATTCAAATACCAGTCCCTATATTTCGTGATTCGTTGTCTTCTACAAAGTTATAAAAAATATTTTTATTTTAAAAAATTTAGAGAAGCAATCAAAAACGTACTTTTCCAGTTGGATATTACTAGACCTCCTAAGTATAACAAGTTATTATAAAAGATAAAGAATTTTAACTATTTTCTTACATTTTTAGAGTTTTTATTGCTGTGAACAATATATAATTTGATAGTAGTAAAGATTTCTTAACAAGTATCACAAGTCACAATTATATGTTGTATGTACGTCTATTCATAACACTGACGTCAGAAGTAATGGGTTTCCCTATAAATATCATTACATCATTGACACCTGCTACTACCATATTTAACATTCACATCTCTTTCAATATTTTCTATCATACAAATTTCTTGGTTTCTTGATGGGGCTATCATGTCAATTGGATGTTCCTAGAAATTTACAATAAAAACTCGTAGTACATAATACCACTGTTTAGTACGAAATAGTTAGTAATTTATTATTAAGAATAGTTGTAAGGATTATCTTATTTTAAGAATTCAGATTCTCCGGGCAAGTTAAGTGACAGATTTATAAGTCTAAGTGGTTGGTGGGTTTTTCAGGTAGATGACCGCTGTCGTCACTTTTTGTGTTAAATACAAGTTTTATGACCCTATTCAAAAATACATTTATGAGTTTAAGACTTGTCTGCGGGTTCGCTCGCCACTAAGCTGAACAATTGCAGTCGTCTGCCTTTTTGCAGATAATCTATTGGCCCTGATTTCAAGAACCCACTCCTTGAATTTGATGTCACTCACTTGCCGACTCAGTTTTTGTAATTTTAGTGAGTCGTTAACAAGCAACCTCATCGAAAGCCTCAACTAATGCACATTCGCAACTTTGTATTTTTGTTTGAACTTCAGTCAACATTAAATAATAGTTTATAAATCGCAGTGTTTGATTGAAGAAAATATCATCGCAAATAAGGAGATTTATTATTGCAATTTTTCCCCTATTAACTATCGCGACAAACTAGCCGCGGTAACAAACAACAACCATTAGCCACATTTAAGTGCTTTTGGTACAGTTATAGTTAAAGAATATTTAGCCCAGCGTGTCAACATTTTTTATATTTTATTTCTCTCTACTTGCTTAATCAGTGGTTTTGTCGTTATGTATATTAGGTATCTTCTCATTTCGTGCATTTGGGGTTTGTATCTATTTTAGGCCCGTTTTATAGGCCGAGGTTTTACACCCCAAGTAGTGTCAGTTTGTGAGTTGTACACCAATATGTTAAAAATTGATTTTTAAACTGCAGTTACACAAAGTATTCGGAACATGTTCCAAAATGTGACACTGAAAGGATGCAATTTCCACTTAAACTAATGTTTATAGCGAAAAATTCAGTAATTGGGTATGGTTTGTTTATATCGAGATGACGGAGAGATTCGCAAACACTTGCGAAAATGTGCTTTATTGGCGCATATGTCTTCGGAAGCAAAATATGATGGCTGGCCCTTGAAGGTTGGCATAATTGACTAAATCGTGCAGTTGGAAAGTACAAACCCAACATTTTTGAGCTATTATTGGTATTAAAAAGTGATGCAGAACACTGGTTGAGGTAAAGCGTAATAAGGTCCAGGAAAGTTTCAATAAAGTTATTAGATATTGCTGGGGCACAGAATGAAGGTAGTAGTGTTGTTGTTCTGAGCTAGCCCGCTTCCGAGTTGCTCTGAAAAATCTGTATACCACTTACGTATGAGTTTCTGGCTTGGGTTCGTGTCCGTTGTTTTAGCAATGCGATGTAGTGAGTACAGCCACGATAGTTTGTTCTGTGGTTGCCTCTACAGTTCGGCATACTTTAGTGGGTCGCCTAATTTCTTTTGGCGATTAGTGTGTAGATATTTACCAGCGCATTTTACTGGATTTAAGCTACAGTAATTTTTAGCTACCCTGAGGTATATTCTTGGATTTCCTTCTGGGCTCTACAGTAACGACGAAGTGAAAAAGTGTTTTAATAAATATATTCGTTTTGCTTGCTCATTATTGGTGAGTTCTAGTGCGCATACTGGCAGTGGTTTTCTATCTCTATTGTACAAACGTGTTACTTTAATTAGTGGTACTTCACTAGCTAGCTCCAATTTAATTCCTTTGTCTGTGATACAAAGCGAAACATTTTTTATAACTACAGATGTTGGTTTGTTATTTAGATTTCGGCAAGTATAATATTAAATATAATTTTTTGAGAAGAATTTGATTAGTGCTCGAAAGTCTCCTTCTTTGGTTAAGTTAATGCGTAATGTTGTTATATTACACGTTGTTGTGAAGGTTTTAGTTGCTTTAGTCTTCTATTAAGACTTTATGATTTACGGTGTTTGGTAAGTAGATAGGTAAAATTTTAATATTTGGTGTATTTGTTGAATTTTATTGATTATACCTGTTTCATTATTGTTAGAAGCTGTTGGCTAACTTATTTTCTAAAATTTCCTGTAGGTTGCTGGTTAATTAAAAAGAAAAGTTTTTTTACGAAGTCAAAATATTTGTTCCAGTTGAATTATTGTTATTGCGTAAATACCCAAAAAGTAATTTTACCCTGTTATTATTTCATCCACTTTTAATGTAAATATTTTTAGCATAACCTTTAAAACACTTATAAACTGTTTCCAAGTACTTCAAAATCACTTTTGCTTTAGCTAGTATACCTATATTTTTGCCTAAACTGCTCGTTACCGAACTATAAAGATCTATTTAAATTTCTTATTACCATAAAGTATATATAAACATACTATACTTTAACTTCATGTAACCTTTTCGTACCCACTTGGACTGATGAGAAGGTAATTCTCTAATATCTCCGTCGAGTAGATTTCTAGATCTCACTTATAAACATAGCACAAAAAAATTGGTTTGAAAAGTGTGTTTAATTATACAAGCGTTTTCAGTGTGAGAAATTGAACATTATAAATTTGTAATAAGAAAGAATAACTTTCTATTGGGTAAGTTTGTAGTTTAATTATTACGATCCTTACTATAATTAATAATAATGGTAAAACTAACCCCCTCGAAGGGCACGGCCTGAAAACTAAGAAAGTTAAGGCTTTTATTTGTTCGTTTACTGTGCCCAGTCGTCGCGCACCATCTCTGATGCGGAGCGATGTGGCAAGCGCCGCGTCTTAGACGACCGCCATTTTACTCTTTATGCGAAATGAACGCCGGTACTCAATTATTTGTAGTGACTGAGTAGACCACTCGCCAGGCATCAGCGAGCTTTGGGAACAAACCAGGGTCCGTCCTCATGGTAGCTTGCGCCTCAACCGCTGGACCACGCTGGCGTTTCCTGCTATAATTATAATGTTTTATTTATTTAGATATTACTATTGGACTTGCCAGAAAAATTAGAAGATATTTAAGGAATTACAGAAAAATATGATGTATTTTAGAAGTAAGTGGAAAAGATTAAAGAACTTGTAAGGGCTAAATATTTGATAACGAAATTGATGTGTTTGAAGGAAGACACTAAAGTAGCGATAGAGAAAAACTTTGATAATCAGCTGAACAGTAAATTCCACTGCCCAACAAGAGTTTAAACAGTCTAAGACATTGATGAAACCATAAATCACAACAATCAACAAAAGAAAGTGTCAAATTGGCTTGTACAAGACCAAGACGAGCCTGTCCAATCTACTACAATTATCCTCCCAAACGCATTATCGACCTCAACTAAGGAACTCATTGACATTACAGAAAAACTCCCCGATAAGAAATTTCCAGGTTATGATCTAATTACAATTCTTAAATACCTCACAAAGAAGGCAATAGCTTATCTATGTTCTATCTACATGAGATTATACTGCGGTCAGCGAATACATATAGTAATAAAACTGTTAAAAATCCTCGCTCATTTAAAATAACTATCCGTCATTGGCCGGTTTAAAAAGTGTGGATATTTCAGTAGTCAGGTACACACTAACACATTTCTGGGCACTCGTGTATTAGTACTGCAGGTAACTTATTTTGTTTAGAAGTGGTGATTTTATTTGTATCTCACTATTAATTATAGTGAATATTATAAAAGTGAGTTTTTAAATTTTAATAATCTGTTTACCACAAAGAGGTAAATATAAAATATTGTTATAAAGCTACATTGTAAACCTGGCTTCAGCGCACATCTTTCTGTGTTTCAGGGGTGTGCCATGATGATTTATTATTATACGCATTCGCTAAACGTATAATAGGATATTTTACACAATCCTGGAAACATCGACATATTCTAATGCTCAGAACAATATGCAAAAGCAAAAATAAAATAAATAGCTACGAACCCATAAGTCTACTAACGACACTACCAGAACTCCTTGAAAAAATTGTTTACAATTTCAATTTGGCGTTAAAAAAGGCCATTCAACAAACCATCAGCTTCAGAGAATCAGCGAGTTTATTGAATACGAATTTCATAACAAACAATATAAGGCAGCACTTTTGCTAGATGTCGCATAGGAATTTGACAAAGTGTAGATCGAAGACCTTAAAAAGAAAATCCTGGATATTTCCATGTCAACACATCTCATTTTCTCTTTCCTAGAAAACAGAACCTTTGCAGTCAAAGCCAATGCAACTCTGTGTGAAACCAAAAAGACTCTAGCCGGTGTCCCACAAGGCAGTAATTTGGGCCCAGTTCTCTTTAACGTATACACTTATGACTTTTCAGAACTTAGTACAGCAGTAGCTATTTTTAGAGATGACATCGCTGTATTTACCCAAGGTGATAATCCTAATGAAACAGTTGCAAAACAGCAAAATTCAACTAACAAGCTTTCATCATGGTTCAAACTCTAAAACATTACAATAAACCTAGATATATGTCAAACATAAATCTTTACTTAATACTACCAATACTTAACAATCCTCTCTGTGTATAAATTGATGACAACAAAATCTCTTGGACTCCTAAAAACACTGCTGTCAAATACCTAGGAATATATTTTGATACCCGATTAAGTTGGAAATAAACCAGAAGGTTTCACAACGCTATACTAGACTAAAGTAAATATATTTGCTTATTAATCGCAAATCAACTCTCAACATTAAGGTGTTAGGAATGGCAGTATATTCACGGTGGTATGTTCGTAATACACAGCTGCATAAAGAACTAGGCATCCAACTCATTGATCAATTCATTAAAAAATGGGTGGAAAAGTTTATCTTAAACTCAAGCACATGAAGTGGCGCGGTTCATTATAAACTCTTTAAGCAGAATATTCACAGCAGACTCCAACGTAAACTACTTTAGGACATAGTACTAACAGCTCAAATAGACGATTAAATTAATACCAGTTAATCTCACTGTGACCATTACTTCGTCACACAATGTTATTATTTAAGTTATTATTATATTTCGTTCTCTTACCCCTGCTATGTATAACAAAAAAGCGTTTTTAATTATTTGAAATAGAATTACATCTATGCAGAAAATTAATCAAACGGCAATTCAAGAAAATGTTGAAAAACATAATAAATAATAGAATAATTAATAGCTGTCACTAAAAGGGTTATTATCCGTCTAGTGATACAATTATCAAAGTAAATTAATATTTTTCTGTCAAATAATGGTTGTAAACTTAAAATGAAGTGTTAGTATAAATGGTATCATTTTAGTGAATACAATGGTAACGTCTTTATATCATTCTATAGTTTTGTACTTTTAAATATATCTTAAATTAAAAAAAATTGTTGTTTGATACAACTTTTCAATGTAATTAATAAAATATTGTCGCTTTACAAAAATTGTAATTGATTTTGGTTCACCAAGTTGTTGCCCACCTCTCTAAAGCATGTAGTATATTTTGTAAATTTATTGCTGCTTGGAATGGATAATTATAGGATGTAGTGACTGTGTGATCCGCAAACCTAACATTTATAACTTTATTAGATCTGTAGTGAATATTTCATATAATGTGGAACTTAGAATGCTACCTTGCGGTACACCAGGTGCAATAAACCGGAATAGAAGAGTCTGGTGTTTAGTTTAAATTGGGAATACGATTTAAATAAAAAGAAGTGACAGGGAAGGCTTTTTCTCCTAACAAGCCGGCAAACTAAATTTGATCAAAACATAACTTACGTCAAAAAGCATAGCTTAGTACACATTTGTTTCTTTTATAATGGGATTTAACCTCATTAGTATTCGTTCAAGAAGTCTAGTAAGTACTGTCAATAGTAATATCGGTCGATAAGAATCTGGTGACTAAGTTGGTTTGTCTGGTTTTTAAATGAGAATGATTTGCAAATTTCTATTGAATAGGAAAGAATTGAAATCTTATTATAGCGTTCCATTTTTGTGTTGCTAATGCTTTTTTAACAGCTGGCAAAAAAACTAGGTTGTGATAAAACCAGAGTTTTACGAGTTTTAAGATAATAATTTTATTTTTTATTTGATTGGGTGTATAAATCTTGAAAGGCAGATTGAGTTTCAGTAACGCTTCAAGATATTAAGGATTTAAACAATCATCAAGAGGAATTCTTGTTGTTTCATATGACTGAAGAGTAGCAACTAAGTACTTATTAAATACCTCTAGTTTTTCTTTGTCACTGCGGGCTCAAGTGCTATCAATTTTACGAATAGAAAGGGTAGGGAATTACAAATTGCTTTAGAAGTAGATATCGTTTGTTTGGAAGAAAAATTCTTAACGTAATCGCTGAAAGTTTTATTCTTCTATTCTTTTATTAGTACTTTTATTGTTAGAATATTTAGTTTATTTATACCACTGGAGTGTTGTTTTTGATACCAAATTTATCTTGATATTATTTTTTCGGCGATGTTTTGCCTAATATTTAATGTTGGTTGTGCTGTTACAACTTTGTTGTAATTGTATAAACATAGCTGCCAAAGATGCATGCTCTACTGCTATATCAATTTATATTGCACAGTTAAGGTCCAATTGAACCGATAGATGTCCCTGAAAATATCTCATTTGTAGACTATTTTGTAAAGGCAGTCTTACAGGCTTTTTTTGCTAAGATGTATAACGTGCATATTATTGCGGAGTCATCTTAGCTTAAATTATTAGTCAGAGATGTCCAAATAATTTAGTGAGTAGTTGTTTGCAATGAAGAAATCTAAAGTATCTAGTAACTTGACCAATAGGTAAAATTACCTGTAGCTACTGCATTAAAATGATTATCGATCACAGTTTTATGTAACTGTATTCTCTTAAGATTGATTAGTTTAGAACCTCATGGGGAATGTACAGAATTAAAATCACTATTTGCTATAGCTCTGTCCTCTGAAGTCTTACAGTAGTCTTTAAATTGATTTTGTATTATTACATATCTAGGTGGTATTTCTAGTATTTCTAGCGTGGTATTTTATTTTGACATTTGTTGTTTATGATTTGTTCCATATTTATATGTTTTATAACATAATATTTTATTTTTAATGATGTCTGGTCTGATGTAAGCTGTATTATGGGTATCACAAATACAGTAATCTCTACGCTTGTTACAATGATGACTAATCAAAATAATTGCTATTATTATCTACGGTATTTTGCCATTTATCGCGAAGATGATGAATGACTTCATGATAGAGACATAGTGGTTTCCAAGCAAAATAGTCATTGCACATTTTTGCACATCTTCAACTTTCGTGAACCGCTGGTCTTTCAAATATGGTGACATTGATCTGAATAAGTAGTAATCAGGAGACAAGCCTGGAGAATACGACGCATGCTGAACAACTTCCTAGCCTAAGGAGAAGATAAGCTCTTGGGTTGGTTTTGCTTTATGTGAACGAAAGTTGTCATGCAGCAATATAACTTTCCGCTTTCCTTCACCCGTAAATACTCTTTTTTTTCAAGAGCATCATTTAAATTGATCAATTGGATCTGGTAACGTTCAGCTGTAACAGTTTGACCAGGTAGTAAATAACTTCTTTCAAATCCCACCAGACACCCAGTAACACTTTAGTTTTTGCAACAGATGTTGATGGCTGGCCTCGATCAACCCTTTTCTGCGTTTCGGATGTCGAAGAAAATCTATTTTTCATTACTCGTAATGATTTTGTGCAAAAAATTCTGTCTCTTGTAACGAGAAAGCAAATTCATGCAGATGTTAACTCTTCAGTGTTTGTTTTCTTCCGTCACTTTATGAGGAACCCATTCTCCTTCCTTTTATATCTTTCCCGTTGCACGAAATCGAAGGGATGTTGCTTGGTGAGCAACCCTTAACTGTCCTACAAGCTCTTCTTGAGTTTGATATGGATTTTCATCCACTGAAACTTAAAGTTCTTTGTCTTCAAAATGTGGATCGTCCTCAAGACTAAAATTTACATCACAAAATCTTGCAAACCACGCCTCAAGTCGAATTAATCAATTTCATAGATTGAGCAGCATTACTTTTTTGTTTGAAAACAGAATAGAATGCAATGGCGTAAATATTGCTTATCGACATCTATCTCTTCTAAAATTGATACACTCGGAATGACAGCTTGTAACTGAGTGAAACTTATGTCATAAAAACAGCAATGACTAAGCTACATCTATCCAAAATGGCAGAAAAGTTGGCTGCGTTCAAGTATGTTCTTTAATGCAACTAACTTCAGAGCCGAGTTTTTACTTGCACAGCTATTATGTTTTGTTGCTTTAACTGGGTAAACGTAGCTTTAAATTTTGATAAGAATTGGGACAGCAACAAGTCGTTGTTGTTATGATTTTTATTTTGAATGTTATTATATAAGTCTGGCATTGTTGTGGACTGTTGTTGACTAGGAGTCCTTGGAGTTTTTAGTACTTGCATTCTAGTTGCAATGTTGGTATTTCCTATTATAAACTAAAGTTCTTGATAAACTAATCATTATTTTTAATTGACTGGATGGAGATCATCGCACAGTACACTCTTAGTGGGGTCTTTCTACTTGGTATATGTCGTAGTACAACTAAAAGCCTTTTTTCTTTTTTAATTTAGTAGGTACAAAATATTTTTTTTTATCAGGATGCCTTACAAGTTTCTGGTATGTAGATATATAGTGATTATCTTAATGACATTTTTGCTAGCGTTTTAAAGTTGCATTGTTTGTCATGAATTGTCTTTGTTTGTTTCATTTCAACAACAATTTTTTTGTCAAATGGTAAGCAATATAGATAACTTACCTTCAAAGCCTTGGAACAAATATTTTCCTTTCAATTGATAATTTACATAACTCGTCAAAATAAACTTATTCACTATATAATAATTCTAAGTTTTTATAGCACACATTCCTTCTTGAAAAAAAATCCATAGGTAAACATGTAGGTTTCTTATTTATTATTTTATTATGTGATCCGGTCTACATTATCCCAATCGTCTTTACCAATTCTGCTGACTAAGCTGACATGAACTTGCATCAGTTCTAGTGAACGCACAGCTTCCATTTTTCAAAAAATTTGTTGAGCCTTAAGGGTGCGCAGGTGGTGTTTAACCTATAAATATATTTAAAATAAATATAAATTATTGTTATTACTGTTAAAGTGAGTTTATTAGATGATCACGTTTCTTATTATTTAATTCTCAGTGCTATTTATTATAGGTAGATTGTAGATGGACCCAAATTGACATTACATTTTCTTTAAATAAGATAATTTTTAACAAGTGTATTTAATAGGCGTTAAAATCTATGTAATATAAAAATCAATAAGAAGTTGTACTTGTTAATGAGATCAAAAAAGCTTACGTTGGTAAGCAAGTGACTCACTGAGTACAAATTCAGTGTAACAATTAAATTACTTATATAAATATGCTAAAATACTTTTCAATATTTACGATAAAACAATTTAAAAAGTCTGTTCTGGCATAAAAGCATCAATTATGCTGTTGTTGGGGAGGTATGAAATGCATTAATTTATTTAATGTACTGATTTCATTACAAGGTTTGGCATTAGCCTAGCCTCACGTGATATCGAAATTATGTATGTCGGCTTATAATTTGACACGGATGATTTCTACCCGCGCCAGCAACACGCAAGTTTGCAAATTAGCGATTTTTAATCCCCCAACGCCAATTCCATCGCTAACTTCGACAATTAATCCAATAATATCCGAAAATTGCTGATCGTAAGTCCAAAAATAGCACGTCCGCTTGATTTATGCTTATTACTATGTATTTGGTGTAGCAGGGGAGATTAGCCACATTTTACTTTTATTAGCTTCGCAGACACATGCCATGCATCGCTCGCCGGTAAATCTGACGACAGTTTCACCCGATTTAACCTGAGTGGTTTCAGGAAACAAATGCATATTTGGTGAAAGTCAAATAGGATTGAAGTTGAGTTTTTCAAGCGCGCGCACTAAAAATCTACCTGCAGCTGCTGCTCAAAATCAACAACGGGAAGCTGCCGGCGAAGTTAAGCTGTGCAAAAAGAGCAAAGAAGCTCAAAAACTACACGAGGTATGGCTGAAGAAAACACAAATAAATCTGAAATCCCGAGCAAACCGCCAAATCCTAAAAAATTATTTGCGCTCGATCTGTGGCTGCATTTGCAATTCTTTATGCTTTACGGCATTCTGAATGAAACTAAATCCTTAAAAAGAGAAATCTATACAAATGCATACATACATACATATATATTTGAACAACTTAGTTCACGGGATGAACCGCGTCTATTTTGAGAAAATTCTCGACGTTTCGGCATAGGCTTTGATGCCATTTTCAAGAGGTTAGCTTTTCACTCGGGTCACAATCTGCCTACTCCCCAAGGAGAGCTATGAGTCTTTGAACAAGAGCTTTCGTGTGACCTGCTTGATCTTTTATAGGGCTGGAAGTAAAAGTTAGTTTGGCGGGAGGTGCGTTGGGTTGGGGGTAGTGATCCTTTGCTGAGCGAATAAGCCCAGATATTTGGTTGTTGGTCGTAAAGACCGGGCAGATATTTTTTCGCATTAATATGCGGCTTATTCTATCGGTGATGCATCTGATGTAAGGTAGGAATACTTTTTGTTGGTCAGGAGGGTTTTGGGATTGAGAGTTAATGTTTTTATTTATATTTTTGATATCTATTTTGCAGTAGGGTGGTGGTAATGGATTTGATTTCTGTTTGGCGATTTTTCGTATCGGAAAGTCTGATGGATCTGGTTATGAGGGATTTTGCAACTGAATAGATTTGGGCAGGGTGGTGATGGAATTTGGCATTTAGGTAACGGTTAGTGTGAGTGGGTTTTCTGTAGACAGTGTAATAAAAGCTGTCATTAGAAGGATTTCTTGTTATGAGAGTATCTAGGAAGGGAATGGAATTGTTATGTTCAGTTTCAATGGTAAATTTGATATTGGTGTGGATTTGGTTGAGGTGGGAAAAGAATTCTGGAAGGGTATAATGCCCATGAGGCCAGATAACAAAAGTGTCATCGACATATCGTGTCCAGCAGGTAGGTTTAAGGTGAAAGGAGGCGAGGGCTTTTGTTTCAAAATCCATCATAGAAAGGTTAGCAATGACAGGTGAAAGTGGGGAACCCATGGGAGCATCATTAGTTTGGCGGTAGAATTTATTTTGGAATATTCTCTCCCTAATGAACCACTGTCTATCCACTACTTACTTTACCTTCCAAAATTTTTAACGTTTCTTAATTATTTTATTCCATAACTACCTATTCCTAGTTAGGCTGCTGATCTCTCTCCTCCCATTTCATTCTTGGTCTATCTACTTTGTTTTATCAATCTACTTTAACTTCATATATTTTCTAGCTATCCTGGTGTCGCACATTCGACGATGAGGACTTATCCATTCAAATTTTCTCTTGTTTATCAATTTCTTTATTGGTTTCACTTCAGTTGTTCTGTTGTTTTCTTTTCTTACTCTATCCATTTTTGTGATTTCTTCAACTAAGAAACGTCATTTCTATGGCAGTAATTCTACTTTCGTTTCTTCCAAGATTCCAAGATTCGTTACCGTAGATTAGAGATGGTCTTACAACTTTTTTACACTTCTGATTTTATTTGTTTGGGGACTTTTTCTTCGTAAGAAACGAGATTTTGAGTGAATTATAGATTTTACTCAACTTTCCTATTCTTTCCGTTATTTCTCTGTCATTTTCCTTTTTATCTTCTATTATTATACCGAGATATTTGAAATTTGTTACATGTTCTAGTTGATGCCCGTTTATATTGATATTGTGATTCAAATCTTTCCTTGATAATATCATAGTTTTTGTTTTCTCTATATTTATTTCGGAGTTTTATTTAGTAAATATTAAGGTTTTGTTGTAATTCTTTCTCTATCTCTGTTGCTAATACCATATCATTTGCAAATAGCAGTTCCTTTAGTGTTTCTTTGTTCAGTCTCCATTTTTTATAATGATTACTAAAAATAGAAGTGGACTAAGTACGCATCCTTATTTTCGTCCTACTTTTGTTAAAATTCTGCTAACTCATCATTGTGTGTCCTTACTTAATTTTTGTTGTTTTTGTGTAGTACTTTAAGGATGTCTACCAGTTCTTTTTCCACTCTTTCTTTTGCCCAGGCATCTTTCATCTGTACTCTATCGAAGGCTTTTAAGTCTATAAAACAGATATTAATTTGCTTCTCTTTTCTTATTAGTTTTTCTTCTACCTGTCTAATTGTAAAAATTAAATCCTGGACACTTCTGACTTTTCTGAATCCATGTTACAATTCTTCTAATGAACTTTCTATTTTCCCTCCTAGTCTCTTCTCTCATTCGAAGTAATATTTTGCCAGGCATGCTTGCTAATGTAATCCATCTATCGTTTGTACACTCTTTTGTGTCACCAGTTTGAGGGTATTGCTTTATGGGTTATTATTTAATTTAGTAGGTTAAGAAATTGTTCTGTAGCTTTATTTTCTATGAATTTTAACATTTCTCTTGTGATTTTATCTTCTCCTAGGGCATTATCTATTTTAAGTTTGTTAATTGCTTTAGTGGTTTCCTATCTGGTTATTTTACGTACACTATGTACTTCTCATGTCCTATCCTTATTTCCTCTGTATCTTGTTATTCATCTTGTTTAAATTTAGTTAATTCTTCAAAATGTTTTTTCCATTGTTTTTTTATCTTCAGTTATCACATTTCCATTTTTGTCCTTTATATTTTTTTGAGTTCGGAGGTTTCTTTTGCCTTAACTGCTTTAAGATATTATAGAATAATTCTTGATTTTCTAATTAATTTCCTTTCATCTCGTTTCCAAACTCTTTCCATAATATTTTCTTAGTTTTTTTTTATAATCTGTTTTGTTTCTATTCTTACTATTTTGTATATATTATTGTCTTCCTCAATTCCAGTTTGTATAAACTTTTTTACTTTTTCTTCTTTTTTTTAACTTCTTGTTGTATCTCCGTAGTCCACCATCTACTTCTTTTTGTATATGTATTCACAATTTTACCTACTCCTCAACTGACCGTGGTCGATTCTAGGCCATTTTCTTTAAATTGGTTCCATTTAAATATTATAATTTAAATCTTTTTACTTTTTTTGTACTTAAATTTTCTTTTCCAGGTTTTTTTGGAAGATTTTTAAACTTTGTTATCCTGTGGTCTATGACCTTTCATTTTTTGCTTGCCTGTTTTTTTCTTTTTACTTTTTGTTTATCATTTATGTTTGTCAAAAATTCCATCCTTGGTAAATAATGATCACTTCCTACTTTTGCATTTCTTTAATTTTTAAATTTTTCCCTTTTTCCAACTTTCTGTGTATATAATAAAATAATGGGCAATTGATTTTTCCTTCCTAGAACAAACTTCCCTGTTGTATTTGTGTATGTCAATGTGCACGAATTTTATGTTGGATATAACAAAATGATTCCTTATACATATCAGCCATTTTTGTTTCCTCATACGATCCCATATATCTTTCAATGCCTTTAATGTTATTGTCTACTCTACTATTTATATCCCCTACAACAATTACATTTATTTTTTCTGTACCTATTTACCTATGTAGGTTTTCGAAAAACTTCTCTTTCTCCTCCTTTCTGGCATTGACGTTATCAGTATATTTCCATTATTAATTATAGTGCTTCCTGCTAGTAATCTTCATCAATACAATTCTTTGCTCTTGTACTTTCTTAGTATCTTCATCTATCCATATGTATGTCCTTTTGAGTTTTTTTTTTCATTTTGTAGGATTGTTAGTTTTGTATTATCTTTAGTTACATTGACGAATATTAGTCGTTTCTTGCCTTTTATATACCTCCCGATTCTTATGGTTTGATCTATATCCTCTTTTATATCTAAGTTCATACCTGTTTTCTGCATTATTATCAATATTTTGCCTGTTATTTCGTTTTCATTTTTTTTTCTTTATCTACTACTCCTTTCATTATAACATTCTTTTTTGTAATTTCTCTTTCTGGGTTAGCTATTCACATTTCTTGGTTTGTTACCCAGGCTTTTAGTTTTATATTTCTATTTTTTTTATTTTTACCAATACTAACGTATTTCATTTCTCATTGATTTGCTTCATGTTTCCATCTATTTGTTGGAATATTTTCTCAATTTTATCTATTTTGCTCATCTTTAGATTTGCTGTTGGACTGTTAAATTAAATTTAAATTTATATTTAAATTAAATTTACAAGTATTGCCGCGGTGTACTATTCTGCTCAACCTGCATCATCATACTTCCTTACATACAGTTCTTTGCTGTTTGAGTGGCCTATTCAAACTCCGCAAACAGCGCAAAGTGTATCACCTAAGTCTACCTTTCGGAGGTGATAAATTTATCTGCAGGAAATGCTATCTATAAGTTGGCCGAAACTCAATAATTACTATAACTCTATTATTATATGCTTATTTGACCTGATTTGATTCACATATGGCCCCTTATGGCTTCCAATCCACCCGCTAATTCTACTCGCAAAAGCCCGAAAATCGAGTTTGTTTACGGAGCAGATAACATGCACTCCGCGCTACGTGGCCAACACTTTTTCCCTACTCTATCCGAAACCGTTCAGTCTAGTGTCGACTGTCTGATAGTTCGTTATGTTTTTTAAAATAATATTTATTCTACTCTCTGCACGATTGGAGCACTTTTGTGGTCCATGTGACTACTTCCATTACAATTTTTTTCGATGGAAAATTTATTTTATTTAGTGTGATATAAGTATATATTAGTTTTCTTTTAGTTTTTAATTGCTTTAAGTAAAGTAACTTGTATGTACTGCTAATGTAAAACTAAAAGTAAATAACAATGTCTAAACGTGGCTGTGAACAAATACTACAACTTTTGAGAGAAGCACATGGTTGTGAATGTGTTTTCGATGTTGAAGATCCAGATGAAGATATACGAGATAATCATCAATATTAAGCGGACAAACTTCTTAAAACCATTATAACCTAATTTCTTGAAACTAGAAATTTATTATCGCACCACTCTGAAAATGTTACCAAAAGAAATACAGTGTAAATGTAAACTACTTTTGAAACTAGTAGAAGTAAATCCATCACAACTTTTACCGCCGAAGATAGCAAAAACTAAATGTTATTACATCTGTGGGAGAGAAATAATTAAAACTATACAAAAGGATGTTGAAAAAAAGGTTAGAAATAAGCGTATCCTGATCACCAAAGAAGTGTGTCAACAGTGCTTCCAATTAATAAATTTGTGGCATATACTGTCAAAATGCCATACGTAAGTTTTTTGCAATTACAATATATATTATATTTCCACTTAGTAAAACCTTTAAAAGTTGATTGTGAGTTTAACAAATACCCATCACTCATAATTACACAATTTTACGTTTAGTTAAAACCAACACTAATATTTAGATGAAAAAATAAATTTTGGAAATGAGTCAAAAACCAAAAAGTTTTATGGACCAGAAGTAATTATAATTATTTAACAAAATTATCAAGTATGCGCTCTAAGCCCAGACCGTTTAACTTGTCCTTGGTCAGACGTGCGGTGTGAGGCTTGGCATTGTCTTAAAGCAGGATGACATTTCGGCTATGTCAATCTGGCAAGGCTTGATTGTAGCAGTCCAAGTGCTCGTAATAACGTTCGGCGGTGATCGTCTTTTTAGCCAGCGGCAAGTTCCAGTGAATCCTATTTCGTCGCACTATGGCACTATCAAAAGAGGTCATTTGCAACTTGCTGCTCTTTGAATTTGAATTGAGACACTATGCGTAAACGGCTGCCGCGAATGTAAATCGAGCAAATGGCGGCGATACCATCCACTAGGCGACTGCGCACCGTTGTAATACCAAATTCCGAGCTGGCAACACCGATTTGACCGGTCGGCCTTTCTTCGGACACATACATAAAGTCGATCGAGATGCTACGATTGAAGCAAATGAGAAGCATACCAATCAAAGCATTGACCGAAAAATTTAACTGCAGGTAAGAAGTAGAAGAAGGATCAATGGATTCTGCATGAGCTCACTCAAACACAGATACGAAAACGCAAGGACATCGCTCGAAAGCTGCTCCACTGTCATCTTCGTTCTCAATTTTTGGCTAAGGTCATCACAACCGACGAAAAGTGGATCTTTTTCAAAAGTCCCCGACGCCCCAATTAATGGCTTTCACCAAGCTAGCGAGGAACTTCAACTCCATGTCCAAACCGATTTTCACCAAAAGCCATTATCACCTTTTGGGACCGAAGTGGACCAATTCACTGGAAATTGTTGCCGGCTGGAGAGGCGATCAACACCAAACGCTACTACGAGTACTTGGACTGTTGCAATCGAGTCTTGCTTCGTCTACGTGGCCTCAATGTCATCCTACTTCAAGGCAATGCCAAGCCTGGCACTGCACGTCTGACCAAGGATAAGTTGAATGATCTGTGCTGGGAGCGCATACTTAGAATAATGTTTTTGAATAATTATAATTACTTTTGGTCAATATATTTGTTGGTTTTGGACTCATTCGCAACAATTATTTTGCCACTTCTTACAAAAATTGAAAGATATTACTTTTTTAACATATAAAATTGAGTTTTATATGTTATCACTTGTGTTGGCTAGCTGTGTCAGGTTTCAATAAAGTACCTAGGTTACATAAACATTCACGTTAAAATTCATGTCGGGTAGAATTTACAAAGAATAATTATTTTGGTAAAATAGCCTAATCGTCCATGCTTACACATTACTACAACTTTTAGGGATATCTTTGAATGTCCCATAATTTTATAGACATTGAATTTGAGAGAAGGTGCACGCACCTAATCTACGCTTATATCAAGAACTACAAATTTCAATAAAGGCTAACATTTAAAAATTACACTCTTGAACTCCTCATGTTTCTTATTATATATAGGTGGTTTAAAGGTTACTGGAGCATTTAATACAACTTTGGTATAATTAAATTTTTCAATTTTTTTAAACTATTAAATATAATTCTCAATAATTATTAAATAATTTACATTAACAATGATATAAATAACCAAATGTGATCTTGTTACAGATAAATTGTGCTAGCTCAAAGAGCTTGCACTTGTAATTTTAGGGTCAGACCACCACTATCTAAACAAGCGGTATCCCAATAATTCTGGTGGTTTAAACAACAGTGGGCTATAAGTGATTTACTGCAGGCTGGGAGGCCGTATTCAGAGAGGTTCCGGGATAACATGCAGCCTGTACAGCAAAGCAGTGAAGAAGAGCTTTTAACATCAACCCGAAAGTTGTCTCAGTAGCTAGGCATATCCTGAACGCTATTAATAACATTCAAGAAATACTACTTGTCTTTCCGCATAACATGCAGCTAGTGCAATAACTACTCAGCAGATAATTGAGTAGAGTTCTGAATTGCCTTATAATTAATTTTAACAAATTGACAAAATAATGTAAAAAAAGTTATTCGAATTTTAATGATCCAGCGACTGTTGAATCACTCTGTGTAATTATGACTAATTACAAAATTTTAAATTGTTAATATTTATACTAATAACACTGTTTCAGTAAAAAAACAACTAAAAAATATATTCAAATTGTTTCACTATAAGTATATTTGAACACTAATTACAGTCCGCAATATTTAATGCCAAATTTATTGCTTTAAGTTTATAATATATCTTTTATATTACTTTTGCGTATATGCGAATTGTTGTTTTATTTAATACATTAATTCAGCACAGAATCAAAAGAAAGGACATTTAAGATATAAGAAGCAGTACAAACACTACAGTCAATAATATTATTGTTTGAAACTACTGAGTACATTAACAAAATTTATAACATTTAGTACATCAATTATATCGAAGTTATAAGAAACAGCAAGTTTATACCACAGTGTAAACGATGTCAAATATATGGTCACACCCAAATATTCTATAACAGAGAACCGTCTTGTGTTAAATATACCGGTAATCATCTGATACCAAGTGCACTAAAACTAGAAATACACCAGCAAAGTGCATGAAATGTAATAAAGAACACTCTGTTCATTATACAGGATGCGCCATATCTAGTTACAAAAAAAGAGATAATGCCTCTAAAGTCAAGAAAACGGTTGCTTAACTAAGAACCACGGTACCAAGTACAGTCAGAACTGGAGTGTCATACTCGCAAACAGCCCAAAACAATTCAATAGAACCAATACATACCTCCAGTGTCAACAAATCTATATATGATGCAGATAACGCAAAGTATAATGAAAACTTTTGAGTCCATAAAAGATTTAACAAATTAGAACCCAAAAATACTGGAGCAATACCTAAAAACAAATAATTGTTATGGATTTAAAAGAGCTAAGAATTGCTATATGAATAATGATCTATAAGTCTTCCTCAATACTAAATACAGATGCATGTCTAATCTCTGAAACACATACGTCTAACCAGACATGTATTAGGTTAAAATGTTACAAAATATACCACATCTATCCTGATAACCAAACCAAGGGTGGCAGTCGAATAACAATTAAGAAATCAATAAATTGCTTTAAAGAATACTATGTACAAGTAGACATACAACTCACAATAGTAGGCATCAAATCTACCAACCAACCACTAAGAATAGGTGCCATTTATAGTCCACCCATGCACAATCTACAAAAACAAGAGTATCTAACTTTCCTACAACATCCAGGTGAAGGATTTATCATTGAGGGTGACTTTAATGCCAAGAATGTAGACCTAGGATTCAGACTTGATGTTTCATTTTGAAAAAACCTTCTCCTAACTTTATTGGCGTTGAAGAAAACCTTGATTTAGACTCTGATTACTCAGCCTGACATACTCTTCTCAACAAAACTACTGATTGGAAAAATTTTTGGATTAAGTTTACAATAGTATAAACCTGAATACACAACTGAAAAGAATTGAAAATTTTTAGATAGAAGATAAAAACTTTAGCAAGCTTGTTCAAAAAACTGCATATAAGGGTAGCAAAGAACTTACTCATCTAACCAAAGATGTTAATTATCCTACTGAAATAAGAGAACTCGCCAATAAAAAAGAGCAATTAAAAGATGACAGCGTTCCTCAAACCTTGCACATTAGACTACATTGAACAACAATACACAAAAACTAAGAAGAGAAATACAAAAGTTGAAAGAATATTCCATTAATTTATATTTGCAAAACCTCGCAGCTGATGTGAAAACTAATTATTCCCTCTGAAAGCTACCAGACAGATTAGAAGACCCATTATACTATTCCTCCCATCAAAAATAGTAAAGGAGCGTGAGACAGAGATAATACACATAAAGCAGACTTGTTTGCAGAACATTTAACATACATATTCACGCCTAACCAGATACAAGAGGAAAATAATTTCTGTGTGTTGAAAAGTTGCAGAAGTCATCGTGCTTTTGTATTTACTCTATACTAGTGGTCTGTCAGTTTCGTAAGAAATAACGGTAGCAACATTCGCAGATAAAAATGCACTCTTAGCAGCAGATAATAATTAAGAAAACTCTATTAGAAAACTACAAAGAGCAAGCAACTTAGTTGTAAGTTAAACCAGCCGATGAAAGATTAAACTTAAATAAATCTATATTAATTTCAAAAACAATAAACTAGCAGAACCCATTACCTTTAAACATTAATGTACAGTAAAACCTTATGAACTGAACGCAAAGTATCTACAACCAAGTTCTAAAACCGATATAGCTTTACAACATCTAATTATAGAGATGCATCAGTAGTAGTAACATTAAGATAATTTGAACGTTTCAAAATAAAATATTGCGCAACATAATAAATACCACTAGTATATGGGCAACGCAGATCTTGATCGATATTTGGGTATTCTCATCTTTGAAGAAGAAATAAAGAGGTTTGCTGGTAAGCATGAAACCAGAATACACCTTCATGTCAACGCAAAATCTCTACAAGTGCTGAACAATCAATGTCACGTCCGAAGATTGAAGAGCACCAAACCGCTTGATATTGTGTAGTGTGTTGTGTATAATAACAGAACAGAGTGTATCTAGTTAACCGAATAATCTAAAGCACATTATTAGAGTAACTTTAGTAGATAAGTAGTGTTAAGCCCTTAGACTAGTTTCAATAGTTAGGCACCACTAGATGCTATGAAATAAAAAAAATTAATTTAAGTAGGTAGTTATGACATCTTTCAGTTTTAAGATTATTAGAGTGTTTTTCTACTGGTTTTGTTTGCAACTAAAAACAATTGCAGTAATTAATATATTTATGTAGATTATAGGACAGTATCTGTATAAATTATGTTGTTACTTTGCTTATTATCTTTTGACTATGCCAAGTTTTGCGCATAAATAATTTCTAAAATTATTCTTTTTATAAAACAACTCTAAGTTAGCTTGTTATTATAGATAACCGTGACATGAAAAACAATTAATAGAGGAATATTTTGTAAAATAACAAATATGGGATTTAAATAATTTTTTTTCCAAGTGTAGATTACTTTTGTGATTAAAACAGATTAAGGATTTTTATCGCCAACATTTAAAGTGAAGTCAAATAATGATGCGGCTCTAACTTCTCCTCGTGGCAGCACGGCCTGTGAACAGAGAGATTAAGGCTCTCTGTACGGGTGTCGCGCACTAACTCTAGTGCGAGACGAAGTGGCAAGCACTGTGCCTTAGACGACCACCATCATTACCCCTTGTTCGAGTGAATGCAGGTGCTCAATTATTTTTAAAGTCTTTTTCAATGAGTACCTTATAATTAACAAAAAAAAAACTGAAGATAATAGGCTAAATGCTGGAGCTAATTTAGACCGTTGTATTGGTGATATAGAGAATTTTGTGAAATGTAAAAAATCGCTTCATTTTACGTTTTTAATTTTTTCCTAAAATCACCGTTTTAGTATGTTAAGTGTTTGCCTGCAAGGCAATGATGATAAAAAAATCATCCCAATCCATCAAGTTTTCGAGAAGTTCTTGCACCAAACATGTCATTTCGTATACTTTTGGACGGCAGTGTAGAAAGATTTTATGAAAATCTATACCCAGAAATAGTTTTCCAGCAACAAAGAAATTCAAAAGAGAAAAGATTAAAACTCACCAAACATTATGCAGAAAATTTACCATCGATCAGTAAATACAAAATAAAATCTGCAATAAAAGGTTTGAAAAACAATAAATCGCCAAGCGACAGTTACAGAATACATGAATATGGAAAGCCAAAAAATTTTAGACTATTTTAGAAAGATTAACGAACGAATGTCTAGAAAAAGGAAGAATACCAAAGTCCTGGGAAAATGAAAAAGTTGTTATTTTCTACAAGAAGGGGGATAGGGTAGACATTAAGAACTATAGACCTGTATCGTTGCTCTTACATGTTTGAAAACTGCTAACAAAGATAATAAAAATCAAAAACATCAACAAACTTGACCATTTTTAACCCGCGAAACAGACTGGCTTTCGAAAGTGATACAGCACGGTGGATTACATACACACATTAAAACAGGTAATAGATATCAAGAGTACAACAAACAAATGTACCTGGCTTTTATAGACTTTGAGAAAGCATTCAATACGATAGAAAAGTGGGCCTCTCTAAACTCTCTCAAAAGACGCCGCATTGATAGGAGATATATACAACTAATTAAAAACCTGTATGGCGAAACAACAATAACAGTTCAAGTCTTAGGAGGAACAGAGCCAATCATCATTAAAAGGGAAGTTTGTCAAGAAAACACAATATCCTTCAAAATATTCACAAATGCATTAGAAGTCATTTTTAAGACATTAGAATGAGAAAATATTGCTACTAATATAAATAAAATGATAATTTTTGTTCCGCCTACGATAAGTATAGAAATATGCCAGACCTAAAAAAAATAATAGATCTAAACAATTCGGCACGAAGTTATGGCCTTAATATCAATAAGTTCAAAACAAATATTATGTCAAATATGAACGACGCTATGCCAACTATGCATAACAACGAAAGGGAAATGACAGTGCTTAACGAGTATAAAAATAACCTTTGAGAAAAATAATCAAAAACTAGGAATACAAGAAAAAATACAATTGGGATGGGCAGCATATGGAAAACTTAATAGCGCTTTTAAATCCAACTTTCCTCAACACCTCAAAACTAGAGTTTTTAACTAAACTAAATATGACTTGGGCAGCAGAAACCCAGGGCTTAAATAAAGGACTGATGGAGAAATTAAGGATTGGACAGAAGAGAATAGAAAAATCAATGCAGAATGTAAGATTGCAAGGCAGAAAGAGGGACGAATGGATTAGAAAACGAACAATAGAAGTGGCAGAATATATGGCAAGACAGAAGTGGAGATGGACTGAACATTTGATGAAAACAGGAGACCGAAGATGGACTAGAAAGGTGACAGATTGGCGACAACAGAACCAAGGAAAACCAAAAATACAATGGAAGAATTATATCCAAAAAGTAGTGGGAGTGCAATGGATTGGAAAAACGAGCAAGAGACAGGAGTGATAAAATATCGGAAAGGCGTATGTATACCTAGAGATGGAGTGAAACACGCTGAAAAATAAAATTATGATGATGATCGTCTAAGTGTTTGTCTGCACGAGCAATACACTCTTGCAGCTTAACCTTAAAGTTCCCCATTGGTTGCCTAGTCATTTCCACTGCTACTTTTGCGATCGTGTTGTAAATAGCACCTTGTTGGAACACAATGGTGCATTTCCATGTTCGTTGAGTCTGGACTCCATACAATTAAGTACCACCGCAACATAGAGGATAGATGTGACAGTTATCGCATGCCCTGCTTCCTCGAAAAAAACACGGTCCTATGATACCAAATTTCATAAAAGTACAGCAGACAATTATACAGTATGGAGGAATCCCTCATAAAATTGTCGAGAATTTTGTTGGACCCAATACCGAAAATTCTGCTTATCTACGCAGTCCGGTAAATAAAAATAATCTTTATCACTAATGAGTATAACATTTGTCAACATGTCCTCGCAAGCAGCCTGCCGGGCGTACCAGCCACATTCTTTAAGTTCCTGGGCCACCATTAGTTTGTATGGATCGAACACGAGATTACAGTGTAGAATTTCTTGCTATTCTCGCCGATATTCTTGGCCACTATAAAGTCTATCGGATGATTTCTGTTGTCTGTCGAAAATTGTGTACCCAAAGCATTATGGATTTCTTGGTCGGAACACTTCCGTGAATGCCTACGAAATAGCCGCTGCTTTACAATCGCTATTTTAAAGCAAGTCTTCAATACTCTCGGTGTTTACCACTCCATGCCATGATGGGCATGTCTGTGCCACTCGAGCGCCGTCTACCGACACTTTGCGCGCGGCAGTCAGTTCAAAAATAGGAGATCGTTCTGCCGGACCCTGTATAAAGTCTTACTGAAACATTTAGGTGCTATTTATCACTTTCTCAAATAAAGTTCAAAGCTGGGAAAACACGAAGAAAAAAATTATTCTACTTGGTGATAGTACTAGCTACATCGCAACAAATTGAATTATTGGTAACAGACAGTGCCAGTCATTTAGCTGCGCGTTTGTTGTTATATTGTGAATAAAGTTAAATACAGTAAAAAGGAGGAGGGAAGGTTGCCAAGAAAATTGTTGTCAACACGGAGTCTCGCTTAGAGATGTTCGGCAACCACTGATATAACTGCTGTCCTGTTTCTGGCTTTAAATGGTAAGATTAATTTGTTCGCTACAACAAAATACCTATTATTAACATCAAAAAATAAAATATTGAAAAGATCACATTTTGATGTTACTTAATCTTCTTTTATAACAAGTTTTTTTAAAGCATCTAGACAAAAATCAAAAGTTTATAAAAATTATTTGGATAAAACGGCACTATTGTATATTTGTATTTATATCGTTTTTTAGAGTAGGACTTTTAATACGGTTTTTGTCATTATTTATAAATGGCATATCAGCTCTCTTATATTGCTGGCTTCTAAACAAAATAACAGAATTTACTTCTATTCTTATTATTCTAAACTTAAACAGGTAGCATTACCCAAAAGAGCTTTAAAAAGTCACATAAACAATTTTTCGCTTTCTATATTTCCATAATATTTTCAGAATAGCATCTTTTTTGTGTTTAGAAAAATTGACATATTTTTATAAAGAACAGAGTAAAATAACTATTAGCGAAACCGCCACATTTATCCCAGTACGTAATTTTTACTGCTACGTAAGACTCAAATAGGATATGATTAAGCAAGGACAAGTTTGGCTTAGTTCAATGGGATGCAAATTGTAATAAGCAGGTGTCAAGACTCTAGATACTAATTTAGCTTCGAAATTAGCTCTGGAGTTTCTATACCGTGCAGATATCCTCAACTCTATTTGAATACAGAGCTGCTGCATTTGGAATGACCGATTAAAGATGCTCTGTGCATCACAACATTTAGGATCTTTTGCAGTAAAACTTACCGTATATTCAAATTTTGTGGTATAGTTTTTCTTTATCTGTGACCAGTGAAATATGGCCTAATTTTTAAATATGCAATTTAGCAACTAATATTGCCCATTATCTCTAAGTAAACTATGTGATAATGTCTATATTTATACAATGTTTATAAATGTATAATTTTTGTGAAATACAATGTGCAGATTTATAAGGGTAACAGTGTTATATATATATATATATATATATATATATATATATATATATATATATATATATATATATGCGTAAATATCGATGGTACACAAGATATACTACGTGAAAGCGGTTTATATGTACATAATGCCAACTGTAAATGTGTTTCACAAACCTACATCAAAATCGAATGCTGCTGTGGTATAAATTATTACTTGTGTGCAGGTGTGTGGTTTAATTCAATTAAGGATTCCTTGCAAACTCAATTCCATTATACAGTAGTTTTAAACTACAATAGACAATATTACAACTAAGCTGATGTTTGTAAATTCACACCTGCTTATTTGTTTTGAAATATGACGTAACTTCTGGA
Organism: Sinelater perroti; assembly: GCA_036346155.1. Taxonomy (NCBI): domain Eukaryota; kingdom Metazoa; phylum Arthropoda; class Insecta; order Coleoptera; family Elateridae; genus Sinelater; species Sinelater perroti. Next base: position 7,001,658 of record JARFIY010000276.1, read on the forward strand.
ACATTTTATCGTATTTACTTTGCATCTGGAACTAGTAGTTTATAAATAATAATAATTTCTGGTATTGCCTCCACTGAATCACGTGTTTCGGTTATTTTTAAATTTATTTAAAGTGTTAGGCAACCCGTCACGTAAAGAAAACTTCATCAAATAGTGTGTTAAAAATAAATATTTATCTTGAATTTCAAAAAGTAATCAAAATTAACCTTACAAACAAATATAAATATAAAGATTTGTGTTACGCACAATTATATGTTTTAGTAAAAATTATTATATTTCACTTATTTCTCGGACATATGCTAAATTTTTTCATTCTCATTATTCTTTATGACATTACTCTTATTATAGAACTTAATGATTTTTGTTTTGTTTTATATTTTGTAATCTTTATTAAACATTTTAATATAAATAACATCTTATGATTTTTGTTTTGATTTTATTGTTTATTGTACAATATACCTTATACGTACATATATCATAAACACGGGCTATTTGAGACCACATTTTTTTTATTTTTTCTATTAAATTGTGCTCTTCAGAATTTTTATTTGACATAGGTTATATATAGTTAAACTGTGGATTATTACCTACAATTTAATATACAATATGCAATGTTTGAAATATATATATATATATATATATATATATATATATATATATATATATATATATTTTTTTTTTTTTGGGGGGTAAGGTGGCGCCAACATCTAGACACCCAAATGCCAACCTCACCTACACGTGGTACCCCTGTTAGATAACAGACGAGGCTCTGGCGACCCAGCATCGGGGGGTATAACCTGATACCAGTTGTCCCGAGGTAACGGGGCCCTTGTGGCTGGGCTAATCACCCGCACAAGGTAAACAGATTCAGAGAACAAACAATCGCCTCGGAAATGGATGGAAAACTGGGAAACGGACTCGGCGCGAATCACGGATAAGAATTGGAACGTGGAATGTAAACGGTATAAACGGAAAGGAAGTAGAAATAATAGAAGAAATGGCCAAATATAATATAGAGGTGCTAGGTATAAGTGAAATAAAGAAGAAAGGAAACGGAAGACAACTATTAGATCAAGGTTACCATCTTATATACTCAGGATCAGCAGGACCGGCTAAAGAGGGCGTAGGAATAATCCTAACTACACAGATGGCCCAACAAGTAAAACAATGGGAAGCGGTAAATGCAAGGATATTATATGTAGACCTAAAACTGCAATAAGAAATAACCATAATACAGATCCACGCCCCCACAGAAAACTCCACAGAAGAAGAGAAAGAGACATTCTACGAAGAACTCCAAGTACAAATAGATAAAGGGAGAGAAAGAAGTAGACACATATTAATAAATGGAGACTGAAATGCCAGAATAGGAAATAGACAAGATATAGGATATGGCACGATAGGTAAATATGGAGGAGAATCTACTATAAATAATAACGGAAGAAGAATGATAGACTTTTGTGTTACCAATCAAATGTTAATCGGAAACAGCCACTTTAACCATAAGATAATACACAAAATTACTTTTGAGGCAGCAGGAAGAGAAGCGAAAAGCATTAACGACTATATAACATACAACAGAGAAGCGAAATATGCCATAACAGATGTAAAAGTAATAAGGGGGGCCGAATTGCATACAGACCACAGACTGCTAATAACAGACACCAGATTTTATAGCAGGGAACCCAGGAAACAAAGAGAATATCAGAAAATAAAAATATCAGTATTAAGAAAACCAGAAAAAGCAAAATAATTCAAAAACAGATTAGAAGACACCTTAGAAGGATGGGAAGCGAAAGAAGCAGAAGAAGGAAACCAATGGCCCATGGAAAAGAAGTGGATAATACTAAAAACAGAAATAGTGGAACAGGCAGTAAAGACCTGTGGAAAGGTAACAGTAAAGGGAGATCAAAAAAGAACCCGGTGGTAGAACGAAGAAGTAAAAGATAAAGTAAAGATCAAAAGAAAGCTTGGAAAAGGTATATACAAAGTAAGAAAGATTGCGATAAACAACACTATATAAATGAAAGAAATGAAGCCAAAGAAGCGGTACATAGAGCAAAACAAGAAACTTGGGAGGAATTGGAAAAAGAACTAGAGACGAAATTCAACGAAGATAACGGAAGACAGTTTTGGAAAGTAATCAGAGGGCTAAGAGGGAAATATGGAAAGCAAGTATGGAGTATAAGGAACAACAAAGGCATAGTAGAAACAGAAGAAGGAAGAATCTTGGAGGCATGGAGAGAGTATTACAACAACATATTTAAAAAAGATGATAATATCCGGGGCAGAGAGAGAAGAGGAACAGTTCAGGAAGAAGAAGAAGAAATAGACGTAGAAATAGAAGAGGTGATAGAAGCCGTAAAACATATTAAACAAGGAAAAGCAGGAGGTAGAGATGGCATAACTCCAGAAATGATAAAGAATGGGGGAGACAGAATATTAAAGTGGATAAAAGAGATATGTCAACTAGCCTGGAAAGGGGAAAAAATACCAGATGACTGGGAAGAAAACATAGTGGTACCTATACACAAGAAGGGAGATACAAACGATTGCGGCAACTATAGGGCAATATGCCTTTCTTCAATAGTACAGAAGATATATTCAAGAATACTAGAAAGAAGATTACGAGAAGAAGTTGAAGAAAAACTATGTGAAGAACAAGCCGCTTACAGGCCACAGAGGCAAACACAAGATCATATCTTTGTACTAAGAACAGTTTCAGAAGAGAGATTAGAAAGGGGAAACCCTTTATATCTAGCATTTATAGATATAAAATCAGCATTTGACACAGTACCCAAACAAACAATATGGAATGCGCTAGCAGAACTAAATGTATCATACCCACTACAACAGGCCATAAAAAGAGTATACGTTAATGCAAAAGGAAGAGTGCGAATTAAAGGAAAGAATCTCAAAGCTTTGAAATGGAAAAGGGATCAAACAAGGAGACTCACTGAGCCCCTACTGTTCCTAATAGTAATGAATCAGATTATTCAGAAGCAAAAGAACCAAGATTCAATGTGAAGGTAGGAAATTGGAATTTAGAGCCCATATATATACAATGCCTCATATATGCAGACGACATCGTGCTTCTAGCAGACTCAACTAGAAAATTACAACTAGCAATAAACAAATGGAATAGAGCGATAGAAAGAAGAGGTATGAAAATAAACACAAACAAGACTAAAATTATGAAAATCGAGAAAAATGATACAAACGAAAACACAAGAATAATATGCAATGGGGAAGAACCAGAATGGGTCAATAACTATGAATATTTAGGAACGATAATAAATAAAACTGGCGCGATAGAACAGGAGATTCTGAATAGAAGAGATAAAGCAAGCAAAGTATATTATGCGATTAACAAACCAATAATAGCAAAAAAAGAAGTAAGCATGCAAACAAAGCTTAGAGTATACAAAAGCATATACACACCAGTATTAACGTATGGGGCGGAGAGCTGGACAATACAAGATAAAACCAGAAGCAAAATTACGGCGAGTGAAATGAAATATCTAAGAAGACTAGTAGGTAGAACAAAAAGAGATCGCATACGAAATACAATAACCAGAGAAGAAGTAGGTCAGCAACCGCTAATACAAGAGGTATAGAAGAGACAATTACAGTGGTATGGGCACATAGTGAGGATGTCAAGAAATAGAGACCCCAGAAGAATTCTAGAAGCAAAGCCAGAGGGAACAAGAAGCAGAGGAAGGCCACGAGAAACATGGGAACAGAGCTTAGAAAAGAGGGTAAAACAGAGAGGAAAACGCCTAAGAGAAGTAAAAAGAATGGCAGCCAACCGGGACAGCTTCCGGAAGTGGTTAGAGGACCCAACGCTTTAGGGTACAAGGGAGAAGGAAAAGAAGAAGAAGAAGTTATTTTTTTCAATTTTGGTTCAAGTTAATCTTGAGACTGGGTTACTTAAACCCATACGGAAATTTCAATGGTTACTACATTTGAAGGCAGTGTGGGGCAACGTAGAACGTTGGTTATTAGGTAAAAAACATGTTTTTGTACACACAGACACCCAACAGTTTATTAATTGAGAAATAAGAATACGAAACTTTAATTGTGAAAACTTTTTACACTTGGTATTTTCAAAACGTTAGTAGGCCTGCCACAAAATCATAGTAAATTTTTTTTTGTATGAATAAGGTAATATCACTATGAAATAATATATTTTAATAATAATATATATGAAATAATACTGTGATAATAATATATAAAAGTCTTAAGTAGTTCATACACATACAGAAAACAAATCTCTTGATTAGTTTCGGGGTTGTATTTTTATAACATCTTCCCATTTATACAACAAGACAACTTTGTTTTTGGGCCACGCTTTTTTCGTAAGCTCCAAACAGTCGACTTTGACACTATCAGTCTCTTGGCCTATAGCGAGTACGACCCTTGGATACTCTTTATAATTCCATTTTACAAGAACGAAATTACTTATTTCTAGCTGATCTTTCGTGCCGGCATTGGTGCTGATTTGGCTTGGTTTTTGCTTTTGTTGGATGGCCCTTGGCAGTCGGAAACTTTTGGTTTATTGGCAGATTGAAGGGAAGCCTGTCCAAAGTTCATAGGTAAATGTCATATATATTCTTCATCACTATTATCGATGCTAATGTCGCTATCACCTTCTGATTTCAAACTGATTGCACCCTCATCTTCCGAAGTAGAGTTTTCACATGTGTTTTTCTTTCTTTCTTTTTGGCTTGACGGTCTTTGGTGTTTTCAACAACTCTCTCTTTTTTAGGGTATTTTTTAAGGTGTTTAGTGTTTTGCATAGAGGCACTTGTACTAACGGTAGGACACAAATCAGTGACACAAACATTATGTCCAGGTAGAACTTGGAGTTTCTTCTTCTTGGTAGAACGAGATGAAACAAATTTGTTTCGCTTATCTTGAAGTTGTTCAAGAAATGCATCCCTGATCATGGTCAAGTTTACTTGCTTGTCTTGATTTGATAAACGGCTTATGATCTGATCTTTGTTTAGAGGTACTAATTCAGCTTTATTAAACACTGCCTTTAAGGTACTTTTTACGTTTGGTGGAATTTTTTCTAAAACAATTTGCATTGGAAACTGGTCATTCGAAAGCACTACATTTTATTGCTTCCATCTACCGATGACGTCTTTTCACTTCATTTTTAGCGGCTTAAAATATGCCATATACAGTGGTTGAGCGAGATGAGACAAATTAGGCGGAAGAAAAACAAAATGCACATCGCTTTCTTCACAGAGCTTCATAACATTGATGCTAAGGTTGTGAAGTTAAAATGTTTTCAATTACCACCGTTTCCTCTCTTTTTTCTTAAGAACTGGAAGCAATGACTGAAAAACGAGTCCTCAAAAATTGCAAGATTGATTCACCCATGATTACTCCTGTTATGCCTAGCCCCAGGTGGACCACTCTCGGTCCACGTTGTCCAAAGGTTTTTGGCCTTATATATTATATAGAGTGGAATGGACTGTCCAGTTGCAATACCACAAAGCATTACACTTATACTGGATTTAGTAGAACTTATAATCCACTTTGGGTATTTAGAACCCCTTCGACAAATCATTTTTTCCTGTCCGTATCATCACTTATACTGGTTTTGTCATGATTGTAGAAGTTTTCAGAGGGTATGCCTTGGAACAGTTTGCTCATATTTTCAATATACTCACTGATGATCTTCTCATCAATAGCCTCTTTTGTACGCTTTATGTTAGCTGCAAATCGAAATGCAAAGTTAGGATGCCTATTCAGAAATGACTTAATCCAATCTCTAACAGTAGATTATTTTTGAACAAAGTAATAATACGATAAACAAATTAGTTATAAGCTTCTTAAGCCCAAACCTATTTAGGCACAGAACAGCAAGAAATATGAGTCCATGGGCTCAAGTAACCCGAGTTTAGAGATTATGTGCAATTGTTGTACTTAATTAATGAATTATTTGGAATATAAACAATCCTCAATTTGCTTTTATACTAACTAAAATAAAAATTTATACACTTGTCTTAGTTTTTAGACTATTACAATTATCTGTCTAGACGAAAGTTTGTGGAGTCCAATAAAGAACGAATTTTAATGTAGTCAACACAAACTCTCTTGTTACTAGCGGTAGCTTCTGGAACTTCCTTGACTCAGACAATATCTGCCTAGTACTGCTACCTACCAGCCAAGCATTTAACTATGTAATTTTACTGATGTTGAGAGTAAACAGAAAACAAAATACCTTTTTTTATTTGGGGCTCAAATTAACCCTTAAGGATCAAGTAGCACGTGTTTACGATCCTTTTTTTATTGGGGCACATTTACCGTTCTACTGCCTTGAGGGATTATTGCGCCTACTAACATGCATTTAACTAACTTAACATACACCCTTGAGTTCCTAGCGAGTTTTGAACTCGGCTGTGCCGGGTTCGTGCACAGAGGAGCAAGGATCGTGACCATGACGCCACGGCAATGGCTCTACATATACCTAAGTCAAAACCCAATTTTACTTTAATGAGAAACATATTAGATATTTTTTATAAATTTTCATACAGTACAATTTTTGCTTATCAAATATCAGTTAGAACTATAAATTTCTCTTTCATTGCAATACCTACTGGAAACCAAATTATTTGCCGTCGTGTGTGTTGCTAGTATATGTACTTATTTATGTACATATAATGCTAGAAGTTTAACTTTTTTAGTATCTGTTGATACACCTGGAATTTAATTTAGAAAGTGGGTTATTTTTTAATAACATAAAATTTATTCATGAACACTCACTTCATTTTTGAAATTTCAACAATGCTCCATGAGCTTAACATTTCTTTAGCTAAACTGTCAAACTTCAATTTAATGTTATTCTATTGTGATAGAAAACAAAATTATATCGATAGTTTGAAATATTAATAATTAATACAATACCGGGCTAAATATAAATTACAATGCGGCTCTTAGTTCTGGTGCCGTTGCAAAAGCTCTTAGTAAAATAAAATTCAAAACTATGTTATATGTGGGCTGTGCGATATCTATTACGAAATGACAACATTGCGTATGCCAGGTGCAATCTGACGTTTGCATCCTACAATTTGACATTTTTGACGGCTATTTATCTTGTTTCATTAAGTTGAAAATTTTGTCTGAGCTAAAAAATGTAATTAACTCGTGAATAAGTTAGACTATTCCCTATTTTTGTTTATGGTGTCAACAATTTAAAGCCGCTAAGAGACATGCTAGATATCCAAGCCAAAGACAATTACTTTATCAAGTTAATAGGTAACACTCAAGCCAAAATCCAATTAAGTTATGTAAAAATTATTATGTTATTAAAATCCTAAAGGAGAACCATAAGAAATTTCATTCTCTTCAGTACAAACAAGACAGAATATTGAGAGTAGTGTTACGCAACATGCACTCCGTAGTCGATTTAGAAAAACTCTAAAAAAATAATTATTATAGGCACAAAGTAATCATTATGTACAATATTAGACATACAGTCAATAAAACACCATTAACAATTTTCTTCTTAGAATTAGTACAAAACTAAAACAATGAAAATATATACGACATAGAATTTTTTTTAATCATGAATTACTTTCGAACCTCCATACGTTAAGCATAAAGTCATACTATGTCAAAATTTTCACAGATTTGTTCATTCCAAAAACTATTGCCACAGGATCCCAAGATGCGTCAAATGCACTGGATAACATGTTTTTCAGACAAACAGTTTATTAATTGAAATAAGAATACGAAACTTTAATTGTGAAAACTTTTACGTGGTATTTTCAAAACGTTAGTAGGCCTGTACAAAATCATAGTAAATTTTTTTGTATGAATAAGTAATATCACTATGAAATAATATATTTTAATAATATATATGAAATAATACTGTGATAATAATATAAAAAGTCTTAAGTTCATACACATACAAAAACAAATCTCTTGATTAGTTTCGGCGGTTGTATTTTATAACATCTTCCATTTATACAACAAGACAACTTTGTTTTGGGCCCGTTCACGCTCTTTCGTAAGCTAAACAGTCGACTTTGACATTTCAGTCTCTTGGCCTATAGCTAGTACTTATTTCTAGCTGATCTTTCGTGCCGGAATTGGTGCTGATTTGGCTTTTTTGTTTTGTTGGATGGCCTTGGCAGTAAACTTTGGTTTATTCAGATTGAAGGAAGGCTGTCCAAAGTTCATAGGTAAATGTCCTATATTCTTCACCTATTATCGATGCTAATGTCTATCACCTTCTGATTTCAAACTGATTGTATCCTCATCTTCCGAAATAGAGTTTTCACATGTATTTCTTTCTTGTTGGCTTGACGGTCTTTGGTGTTTTCAACAACTCTCTCTTTTTTAGGGTATTTTTTAAGGTGTTTAGTGTTTGCATAGAGGCACTTGTACTAACGGTAGGACACAAATCAGTGACAAAACATTCTGTCCAGGTAGAACTTGGTTTCTTCTTCTTGGTAGAACGAGATGAAACAAATTTGTTTCTCTTATCTTGAAGTTGTTCAAGAAATGCATCCTGATCATGGTCAAGTTTATGCTTGTCTTGATTTGATAAACGGCTATGATCTGATCTTTGTTTAGATACTAATTCAGCTTTATTAAACACTGCCTTTAAGTCTTTTACGTTTGGTGAATTTTTCTAAAACAATTTGCATTGGAAACTGGTCATTAACACTACATTTTTATTGCTTCCATCTACCGATGACGTCTTTTCACTTCATTTTAGGCCTAAAATATGCCATATACAGTGGTTCAGCGAGATAGACAATTGGTAGAAAAAACAAAATTCAAATTGCTTTCTTCACAGAGCTGCATAACATCGGTGCTAAGGTTGTGAAGTTAAAATGTTTTCAATTACCACCGTTTTCCCCTCTTGTTTTTTAAGAACTGGAAGCAATGACTGAAAAACGAGTCCTCAAAAATTGCAAGATTGATCCACCCATGATTACTCCTGTTATACCTAGCCCCAGGTGGACCACCCTCGGTCCACGTTCTCCAAAGGTTTTTGGCCTTATATATTATATAGAGTGGAATAGACTGTCCAGTTATAATTACACTTATACTGGATTTAGTAGAACTTATACTCCACTTTAGGTGTTTAGAACCCCTTCGTCCATAATTCGTACCATAATGGCTCAATTACTAAACATTGCACTCTGGAATGTAATGGCCTGGCACAGCATAGCCAGGAAGTTAAAACATTTATAACAAATAATGACATTGACATTATGGAGATTTCGCAAACACATTTTACCCAACAATCACACATAAAATATCCAAATATTCCACTTATTCAGTAAACCACCCAGCTGGCATAGCTCATGGGGCACAGCAGTGATAGTGAAAAACTCAAAAAGACATTATATAAGCCACGAACATGAAAATTAACAACTTCGAACTACAAGTTTTGTAGTTGCAGAAGTCAACAGAGACATAGAATTTGTAGAAGTATACTGTCTACCAAAGCATAAAATTAAAGAAATTTTTTAAAATTATTTTTCAACACTCTTCATCCCGGGTAGAGACTATTTCGCAAAAAATAAACAATGGAGATCAAGATTAACTTTACCCTGAGGTAGGAAACCACTCAAAGATATGCATTACATTCACTTAAACTACGTATCAAATGTAAACCTACTTACTGGCGATTGTATTCTAACAAAATTCCGGATCTGCTTAATTTCTGCATCACAAAAGGAATAACAATAAGCATAATTGACGCTACATTATGTTTAGATAATTATCCGTAATTATTAAAAAATAAAGTAACAGAGCTTTGAAAACACAAAACCTGTTTCATTTCACAATAAAGCCACTAAGTGGAATATGCGCAGGAAACTAATTTATACTAATGTTCATTTAAACATATATTTAAAAACAGAAAAAGACGTGCATAATGCTATAGAACACATCACTTATATCATATATCTTCTGCTCGGGCCATAACCATTGACTACAAAAAACAAAAAGAATTCTGCAAAATTCAAGACACCCAAGAGACAAGACAAAACGTAACGAGGCAACCCAGGAATTGAAATATTTCCTGGACAATTTAAAACAAGTACGGACGTGAAACTCTGATTCCATAGATGTCCGGGGCTTCTATATATAAACAAAAATTTTCGGCCACTTCCGGTCAAACTGGTCTCGAAATTTTCCGATCAGGCTGATTTTTGGCGTCTGGCCTTGACTTATGGTCCTTAGTTGAATACTGAAAACATTGTGTCTCTATCACAGATCAAAAATTATAAGGCGTGACAGATGTCAGAAACGACATAAATAAAAAGTAATCTCCAGCTTGAAAACTGCCTTGATCAAAAGTTGAAAAATAAAAGGACGGACAGACTATATATAAGACTTCTCATGTTAATGTATAAAAGTCTAAAGCTAGGAAATACAGGTATATATGACTGATCTAACCGCTATCAAAAATACAAATTACAAAAATAAAAAATTATGGAAAGCCACTAAGAAGTTAAAACGGTCACGGGCAACAATCTCACCTATCAGAATAGCAAATAGAAATTAAACCAGTGAAAAGGTAGCAACATTTGCAAACCACTTAGCACAAGTATTTCAGCCATTTTCTCAGACTTTAAAATAAGAAAGGCAAATTCACCATTTTTGTCGAAAGAAATGTCACGCCGACACACCCTTTATAATCAAAGAAGTCGGGAAAGTTATAAAAAGGCTATGAAAATTAACGTACTTAGTTCTAATCTTAAAACCAGAACAGAAGCCAAAGAAAACTACGTAATAGAGTTTTATTAGTCTTTTTCCAATCATAGAATACTTTAGACCCGACAACTAGTTTTGGACTAAAAGGCTTGTATGTGCCGGTGCACCATCCTGCTGTAATACATATCGCCTTCCCAAAACCACAGTTGCCATTCACGATTTTACGACATTTGTCAGAATACGTACATCATCCTCTTTCTTAACAATTTTTTCCAAAGTAAACGTCTGAGCCCTTTATACGACTACCTAAGTACGTCTCACGCGTTCTTCTTTCTCTCAGTGGAACCTTCTCTAAATTTCTCAGAAACATTGTTTTTGCAACAATGTCGTTGATCACAGTTGATGTCGGGTACCCGAAGAACCAAATTATTTCAGTCGCCGAAAACCCAGCGCAAAGATGGGTTGTACTTTACCCATGTTCGTAACATCTCGTCCATTTTAAGGCTATAACTGATTTCTAAGAGCATATGGCCTTCACTAACGCACCAGTACCACATGGTGATATATTCAAATTTAAATTTGTTTGGATTTAAGTGCTGCACCCTGTATAGGAAAAGCATTGCTTTTAAAATCCAGAAAAAAATAGTAGAATCTCATAAACAATAATTAGATACTTTTGTAAGTATTAACAGTAAAAATGTCAATGCACAAATTTTATTATAATTTTCACACGGTTCAGACTTTGTAGCTTCAGAATATAAGCTTTTAGGAATTATAAAAATATATTTTGACTAAATAATATTTTACAGTAGTGAAACTTTATAAGAAGAGCTAGAGTGCCAACAGAAGACTTTTTTTCTGAGTGACATTAAATTTTACCTTCTGTGTCAATGTTTTTATCTTTTTTCTATATATAAATTATGATTTGTATTTGTCCAATATATAACAGTTCTATTGTAACTATCTCTAAAAAGCAATAACAGTTTTAGTTTTGGTGTAGTCTGAAGTAGAACAAATTGTAGTGGAAGCAGTAATTAAATTTTTTAATAATCTTTACTTCTGTAACTAATATTATTTTATATAATGTTTTTGGAAATTGCAAAGCTATTCAGTAGTACAAAGTAGAAAATAATTGACTACTTCAAACCCCTGTATTAAAATTATACGTGAGGCAACTGATGTAAAAACAATTTACAACAGACGAAACTTCAACCGTGGATAAAACGGCATGCAGGAAAATTTTATTGTTTAATAAATATTTATGATATTAAAATTGTACAAATTTTAAGAATGAAACAATATACGCTTCAACAACCAACGAACTTTAATTGTTTTTATAAGTATGGAGAAGCCTTGCGGAAATAATGCGTGAATTGTGCGGTATTTTTTCCGTTATAAACTTTTTTAGCATGAACAGAAGCGACTGGATGTGAACGATTTTCATTTCCAGCAGGATGGCGCAACAAGCCACAGAGCGATGAAATAATATAAATGTTACGCGAAAAGTTTTCTGATTCTGCTATTTCTCGCAGTAGGGCTCCCCTAAATCGTGTGACTTATTACGTTCAGACTATTTCTTTACAAGTACGTAAAAGAATGTGAATACGCTAATAACATTAGAGTCAAATTACGCAAAAGTAATAAAATTATGATTTTCTGTGTTAAATTTAAATTAAACTTTTTAATTTAAAAATGTCTTATTTTGCATCAGAAATTAATATATTCATTTTTAGAAGTAAAATATAATTTAATCAAAATGTATTTATATAATAATCGATTTGTAACGCGGGGAAGAGGAAAGTTTAGTATTTTATTTGTTAGATACCATATCCAATAATTAGCAGTGAAGTTTATACTTGAAGTCCTGTTTAATAAAATTACACCTTCAATTGTACAGTCTTTAAAATAGAACTTTTATCAGTTAAATGTCCGCCTATTATCAAATTATAATTCTTTTAGATGTTAATAGCCGTATATTAAAAATCAACTGATTTACTGCTTTGTACGCTTTATTAAGTTTGATATTTGTTTATTGGGTAACACTAGTATCTTTATTTATTATTGTCAAAGTGTACTCCTTCTACAAAGACTCATACCTTATTTGTTAATAATATATTTTATATTAAAAAGACTCGATGCATACAGCCCTTAACAGAAAATGTAATAGGTGAATACCGAGTGGGTTTCAGGCGTGGCAGGTGCACGATAGGCCCACTATTTACGTTCAAAGATATTCTACGAAAAGCATGGAAGTAAGACATTGACGTATTTTTTTTTTATTTACTGCATATTTACAACTAGTCTAACTAGACTAACAAGCAAATGAGTTAATGTACATAGCATGTGGGGAGGAACACCAAGAGTGACCTCCTGTCATTACAAGGTATACAAGTCTTATTACTAATTTGTTAGGTCACTAAACTTTGTCCGTTTCAGGCGTCTAACTGCATTTGCATTATTTAATAAGTCTGTCACTAGAACACTAGGGTGATCACTAATACGATCGTTGTATCTGATGCAGCAAGCTTTGATGACATCTTTAATCCATGGGATCTTTAGATCGTTATGTAATGTGCGGTTGTTCACATACCATTCGGCGTTTGCTATTGCGCGAAGTGTTTTGCTTTGAAATCGCTGTAATATCTCGATGTTCGATGACTTAGCAGATCCCCAAAACTGGATCCCATACGTCCAAATCGGTACTAACGTGGTTTTATATAACAACACCTTGTTTGTTAAACTGAGCTGGGATTTTCGTCCGAGGAGCCAGAACATCTTCTTCACGCGGATATCTAATTCTTTTCGCTTAGTCTGTATATGTTTTTTCCAGTTTAGTTTGCTATCGAGATGGATTATAGGAGGTGGAACAACCTTGCGGAGGGTGAAGACGACTGAAGCCGATTTGTTTTTATTGATTTTGATGCGCCAGATCTTTATCCAGTTTTCTAAAGCTTTCAGCGCATTTTGCAGGTATATTGATGCCTGAAGTGGATCTCTGTGTGAAGATAATACAGCCGTGTCGTCCGCAAACGTAGCAATTAAAACATTGTCGGTAACAGGAAGGTCTGCCGTAAACAACTGGTATAATGTCGGTCCCAGTACGCTACCTTGTGGTACACCTGCCTCGACTGAGTAGATTGGTGAGTGGCTGTCATTGATTTTGACCCGAAAGTATCTGTTTTCTAGATACGACTTGAAGAGCAGATAGTACTGTTGCGGTAGGGTTTGCTTGATCTTATATAGGAGGCCAGGGTGCCAAACTCGATCAAAAGCTTGGCCCACGTCTAAGAATGCTGCTAGGCATAACCGTTTTCCTCGAAGTCTTTTCTACCTTATCCACTATCCTATGGACTTGTTCCAATGTTGAGTATTTTCTGCGGAAACCGAATTGATGTCCGGAACTAAATGCAATTCTTCTATAATGGGTTCAAGTCTTCTTAGTACAATTCGCTCAAAGAGCTTAGAGAGGAGTGGTAACAGCGAAATCGGTCTATAAGAAGCTGGTAATTGAACTGGTTTTCCTGGCTTTTGAATGACAATTACTTCGGCAAATTTCCATTGGATTGGGAAGTACTGAGTTCTTAAGATGGCATTATATATACGTGTTATAGCTGCTATCCCTTTTTTTGGCAGTTGACGGAGTAATTCGGACGTAATTAGGTCATATCCCGGTGCTTTGCCAGTTTTTAAACATTTAACTTCTGTTTGGACTTCGTTGGGTGTACAGTGTCGAATGGGTAAATGGAGTTGGAGTGGTGATTTAAGGAATTCGAGAATTTCGTAATCATCTTGTGGAGTTCTGTCTGATATTGACGTATATAACATACTTATAGAATTCAAACAAGCGTACGACTCGATTGACAAAATAAAGTTCATCAAATATTGCTCAAATTTAAAATACAGCATAAACTAATAAGACTGATAAAAACAACAACTGATGACACGGTAGCGGCAATATGTATTCAAAACCGGTTGACTGATATGTTCAACATACCGAAAGACCTAAAGTAAAGACACTGGCTGGCCCCCATACTATTTAACCTAGCATTGAAATATATAGTATGGCAAATGAGTATCCGAAAAGACAATCTACTCACCAACAAAACACTACAGCTGGCCGCCTCGCAGATGATATTAATATTATGAACCGAGGGTCAGAGGTGACAAGTCAAGCCTTCGCAAAATTAATAACACAAGCTAAAAGTTTTGGGCTTAAGATTAACGTGACACAAACCAAAAGTTAATATAAGAAAGGCAATAGAGCGCCACAAGTCGTAGTAGAAGATAATGTCGAATGGTAAGAAAAATTGTTTATCTGGTGGGTGAAACTAAACGCAAATTGAACAGAAGATCGAGAAATTTGTTACAGAATAACCGCAGCTAGCAAAGCTTACTTCGTTTTCTCCACGTATTTAAATCAAAAAATTTACAGGGTAATAATAAGCTAAGAGTGCTAGTCAATAATAAAATCTATTGTAAGTTACGGAACTAAAGTGTAGGTCAAGACAGAAAAAACCAAAAAGTGATTAATATTTTTGAAAGGAAAATACTGAGGAAGATAATGGGACCAGTTATGGAAAATGGCATATGGAGATCCAGATACAACATTGAACTATACAGACTTTTCAAGGAACCCCCACTCTTAGAATTTATTAGACTACGACAGCTACAGTGGGCTGGACATATGGTCAGAATGGATAATAAAAGGTTACCAAAAAGACCAAACAACCGAATGAACGGCAAAGGCCAGTGGTGAGACTACGGAAACTATGGAAAAATGAAGGACATGGAGGCAGAAACTATAGGAGGTCAAGGCTCAATTTGGGAAGAAGAAGTTTCATAATATTCACTTTCAAATCAATAATTTCCAGAAATATTTACGTTGCATGTATTTGTGAGTTATGATGGTTTTATATAATTTTTCAATACCCATAATATAAAATGAGATTTAAATAAACATACATGTTCACAGCTATTAGCAACAAAGACTTTGAAAACCAAGTAATATAATAAGTTTTTTATTTTTATCCTATTTTTTTAAGAAATCTAAAAAGTGTTTATCTAGGAATTAAAATTGTTAAGAAAACGCTTGATCTTCGTTATTAAATCCCAAGTTTCTTCAATTATTCGATGAATAATCGAACATACAGATGTGGATTGTGATTGGTATTTTTTATAAAATTTTAATTTGTTTTATAATAAATTCTCAGTTTTAGATTTCAATAGGACGCAAATTACCGTTTACATGTAACGTATTAGTCCGCCCTCTTGCGGTTTTAAAGCAATGACATTCAGTCTTTCGAAACATCATGCGATTTGGCGTTTGTTGCACATAACTTCAATAATCAGCTGTGTTCACGATGGCAATGACAAAAGAGCATATTCGATTTACTATCCACTTTGCATTTCATCTTAAGAAAAACGCCGCTGAAGCCACCGAACTGATTTGTGCTGCATATGGTGAGAATGCTGTAAGTCATGCAACGTGCAAAAAGTGGTACCAAAGATTTCGCGGGGGAGAGTTTAGTCTTGAAGATCAACCACGCGCTGGACGCCCTCAAACATTTGACACGGATGAGCTGCAGACGCGTTAGCCTGGGAACTTCTCCCACATGCGGCGTATAGCCCAGACATGGCCCCTTCCGATTATCATTCCGATTATTATTCCGGTCGTTACAGCATCACTTGGCTGATAAGCACTTCAAAACAGAAGAAGAAGTTCGAAAATGCATCGTTAACTTTATCGTCTCGAAGCCGGTGAGCTTCTATCACCAGGGAATTCGCAATTTACCCGAAAGATGGCAAAAGGTCATCGATGCCAACGGAAAAACTTTGATAATTAAGCTTTTTTTGTTTGTTTTTAAATAAAACTTTAATTTTGCAGAAAAAAACTGAGAACTTATTTATACACCTAATAGTAAACATTGATAATAAACTGTTATTTATAGTATCCAAAAATCTAATATTTTCAATATTTACGAATAACACAGCAGTGAAAGCCAGGAAGCCATCAGCGCGCTTAGCAAAGCAGAAACGTTTGCAGTGGCACCCAAATGAATTCCACTTGAGAACATTACAACTAATGTAAAAGCGGTTATACAAAACATTCTAGCAGATAAAGTAAAAAAAGTTTGTATTGAGATTTCATGCAGCTTTCGTCGTGATAAACCATTTAAAAAGAACGCAGACTAGAGTTAACTGCCCTCCTGTGAACTCCAGAATAATGACAACATTTTTATTTTACTAGCCAATAAAAGTAACTCTACAGTTGTAGTGTCATAGAAGATCTACACAGATAAAGTGACTAAACTGCTAGTTTCTAAAAGTTAATAGTTTTAAAACATAATCCTACAGCACCGTTACTGCGTAACGCGAACAGACAGAGAAGAATATACGGGCAGTTTCGACCCTTTGTCAGTGTTATCGGTAACTCTATTTATAAAATGGTCGAGTACCTGTCCACTTTATTGCAACCACACATTGGACTTACCAGTAGTTATATCAAAAATCCAATGCATTTTGTCAATAATCTTTAAGACATTCAGCTGCCAGAAAGGAGACGTTTGATATAACGTGCCTTTTTAGTAAAGGTTAGATGCTTTGGACTGCTTGGAGTAAGTTTTTAATAACGTCTTGTAGGTCCATCAGCAGTGCCTTATATCCAGCTACTTTGTTTGGCAAGGCATACAACACGAACAAAGAGATAGAGTAGCGATGAAAAATTTGAAGAGACGCCGTCAAATTATCATTATTAAAACCTAAAGTAATGCTAATATATGTCAATGACACACTTGTAATATGGAGACATGGCAGGAAAACACTACTGTAGTTCTTTAAACTGCTTTTATAAGATACATCCCAAGTATATCAGCATACCATTGAACTGGAATCGAACAATGGAATTGCATTCCTAGACATACAGATGAGTTCGAAGAATGTAAATTTACAACGTGCTGTATACGCATACGAGCAAATACTTTCATAAGCAGTCAAAGCACTATACAAGCCAAAAAAGAATGGTTGTCAAAATATTGGTAGATCGAGCAGAGCAAATACGTCAACCTCAGTTTTTAGATAAAGAATTACAATATTTGGAACAAACCTCACAAGATAATTGCTACTTGATGACTGAGATAAAAAGAGCCTAACAAAAGCGCATGCAAAACACAACCTAAATCGGTTGCGGAAGGAAAGTTGTTTTGCCTTATATTAACAGAGGAATCACTTTATTAACCATACTGGACAAGACATGGGCGATAATATGAAAAACAAGATTAAGAAAAAAACTGGAAAACTCTGATTCGGCGGAATATGCAAAGTAACGACCGAATATATATATATATATATATATATATATATATATATATATATATATATATATATATATATATATTATATTACAACTACCTTATACCTCGAAACAGCCAGTGTTTGGAAATCAATAAACAACTCAAAATTCTGATTTTCTACAAGTCGCACAAAACAATTCTTGTGCACCATTAGATCAATATCTAAATTTCATATCAGCATTTCCAGCCTTCATTAACACACCTCCATTTGTACCAGTAAGCAATCAAGGTTATAACCCTCAAATTAACCTACAACAGACAGTCAACAATTGTTGACGATTCCAATGAGAACAAAACAGAAAATCGACATGTTTGGCAAAAAATTAAAAAACGCAAACGAAATAATTAAGAATCTGCAAGTAAATGAAAACCCGACTAAATATCAAAACAGATACAATCTGTTAGCCAATATTACCACCAATGATAAACCGCAAGCATCAGAGTAAGCGAGGTGAAGCAAATAATTAAACCTCCCCCGAAATTCATATATGGTGTTACAAATTACGCAAAAATGCTTGAAAACCTAATAAAAATACCAGCAAGAGAACAATTTACTACAAAGGCAAACAATACAAGATAGTAATAATAACAACATCTTACTGTCTCAATTTTTGTCTAAGTTTGAAACTATGTTCAATCAACTTATGAACCAAAACAGCATGATGTTAAATCTGTTATTTATTAAAAACCAATAATGAATTCCCCCAAATAGCCTCCTGGAATGCAAACAGGTTAGCACAACACCGACTGCTAGTTAAACTACTCCTAAAAGAGCAAAACATCGACATTTTATTGATCTCTGAAATTCATTTTACGGAAAGGAGTTATGCCAATATCCGCAATTATACTACACACTACACCAACCACTGGGACGAAACACATTATTATAAACAACAAAATATCTCACCAAACCATGGAAGCGTTTGTAATTGACTATCTACAGGGCACTATCATCAACGTCAAATGTCCAAATTGTTCAGTAATAATAGCATCGATATTCAGTCCGCCAAGATACTCTCTAAAACAAAATCAGTATGAAGCATTCTTTAAAAAACCAGGCAACAGGTTTATAGCTAGCGACGACTATAATGCACAAATTGGGACTTGTTGAGTACTTAGCGGACATTACAACAATTAATAATAATAATTAGAACATCTAATAAAAAACATTCAACACGCACCTTGCTACTCAACACTGCCACCTAGTCACAAAAAATCGAAGTTATTGAAAATCATTAATTATATATTAAAATCTAAATTGCCGATAAAAAAAGAGCTAGACGAATCTGGCAGCAAACGAGAATCCCCGTAGACAAAAATAACTTAAATAAGTTAACCAGAGAAGCTTTCAGGAAATGGAAAAACAAAACATTTAATGGACATTTTGGCACCTATCTTCCTCCGCCAATAATAATTACACGCTTTGGAAGCCAACAAAAACACTAAAAAATATCCGAAATCCTAGCACACCAATTCGCAAAGTCGACGGCTGCTGAGAAAGAACAGAAGTTGAGAAAGCTAAACTTTTTCCAGAACACTTATCAATAATATTAAAACTGCATCCCACAGTTACTACATCTGAAGAAGAACAAGAGATTATAAACTACATTAAAGCTCCTTTACAATTAAGCCAACCAATACAATTCTTCACCCCTGAAGAAATTAAAGTTGAAATTAAATATTTAAACAACCAAAAAGCGCCTAGGTGCGACCTACTCACTGCCAAACTACTGAGGGAACTGCCCACAAAGCAATAATGTGCATGACGCACAGCATCAATTATCAGGGATACTCTACATTAGAATAAATACACAGGTTTGCCAATGTAATAGAAACTGGCTTTGAAGAATGAAGAAATAAAGTGTGTCATCAGGCGTTTGGCTGAGTCTGTCATCCCGGGTTACTATGTCACACCAGTACTTCTAATTAAATCATATCTAAACGGGAGGTATTATCTCTGACAATCAAATACGGCGAAAGTCAGTCTTGACTATACCCAATAAAAGCAGGTGTTCATCAGGATTCATCTGGGATCAACCCTATATCAGATATTCACAGCTGACCTACCATGCAATAAAAATGCAATACCGACAACTTTCGCAGACGACATAGAGATATTAGCTTCTCACTCAGATACAACACAAGCTTCGGCTATCCTACAAAGTAGCCTAGATAACATGCAAGAATGGTTGCACAGGTGGCGAATACAAATCAATAAAAATAAATCCACAGTTATCACGTTTACGACAAAACACAACTCCGTTCCTCCAGTCACGCTAAATAGTATTCAAATCCCAATTAAAGAAGAAGTTAAATATCTCGGCATGTACCTCAACAGGCGCTTAACAAGGAAAACCCACGTTATAGAAAAGAGAAAGCTATTGGACGCAATAGTGAAAAAGATGTACCAGGATTCTAGGAAGAAAATTAAAATACTACTGTATAAGACAGTTATAGTTCCAGTGTGGGTATAAGGTATTCATCTATTGGGCTTTGCCCATCAAACATCAAAATTCTGCAAAGATTGTAGACCAAAACTCTTTGTGGTACGGCCAATGCTGACTGTTGCATTAATAATAAAACTATGAGGACCTAAAAATTCCATGGTCTGAGAGAAAGTTAAAAGACATGCTACTACCTATGTCAACAAAATACATAACCACCCCAATGTGTTAATGCCCAATTTACTAGTCAATGCTAATATCACTCGAAGATTAAATAGACTTAAAACGTTAGACCTTACTAATTAACAAGTGTTCTATTAGTATGTATAGGGAATCGCTACCGCACGTCATTTTCTCATCATGACTAGTATTATAGTATTAGAACAAATTTGCTTGTTCGCCTCACGGATAGTTGTAAATATGCAGTTTTGTAATAGTTATGTAACACCCACAGCTTTTATGTAATTACGTAATTTGTACAGCGATCTTTATAATATATATCAGAGTAATCAAAAACGGTCAGTTGCGGTAAAATTCATATTTGCTGATGTCGTACAAAAACACTGCAACCGTTTTAGTTTGGTTTTGAAATGTGCTTTAGCTATTTAATACATATACTTGCAAGTGCATCTTAAGTCAGTCTACAAACGGCGAGTTCCTCAAGACGACTGTGCATAAACAATCCCAACTCATTTTGTTTTATTTGCGACTCATTGACCTTCAAATCAAGAAAGGAGAAGATAACATCATTCGTGAAAAAAGATTACCTAGCTTATTTTGGTGTCAATTTAGAAGACCCAGACAAAAGATTTACGCCACCAGTATATGTCATTGGTGTGTTACGGGGTTAAGAAAATGGAGCCAGAAAAAGCAGAATCACATAGATAATTTTTAAAAGTTCAGAGCCATAACAAGAAAAGTCACATGGACCCGATATAGTTGTGCCTAACCCACCTGTAACACTACAAGCAGAATTGTTTACCCTAGGTGAACTAAACGACTTAATGAGAGATCGGGTCTATCGAAGGAGTTGTCATAAATTTTGGATTATCGTTTAAAAGAGAAAAGACTACTCCAGGTACAACATTTTCTGGTACCAAACAATAGAAAAGGAATTTTATGAGTACTTCACTGAAGAAAGCCCTTTTTTATTGTTTAATGTAATAATATTAAATGAGTAGTATTAAAATATGGAATTACATACAACAAGAATGGATGAAGGATATTTATTAATGGAACACAAAAAAACATCACATCAATTGGTGCGGTTCAATATTCTTACGTCTTGAACGAAAACAGACGAACAATTTGAGGGTATGATACCTTGTGAAGACAGATTGGCTTAGATAGGATTCAAGAATGTGATAAACGCTTTTTTCGGGAGCAAAAAGCACCCGAATTACAAAATAAATCCGTAGAAGATACGTTGATTATATAAAAAATTTAGGTTGTAATATGAGTATCAGCTGCATTTGCTTTATAGTCATCTCGACTTTTTTCCTGAAAACTTTGGAAATTTTAGTAAAAAACATGGGGAGCGGTTTCACCAGGAAAGAGATAGAAAGGCGTTATCAGGACAGATAGAACGCTGTAATGCTAGCTGACTATTTCTGGAGTCGCAACACATCAGACAATTATGAAGGTCACACTCCGCAGCAAAACCAAGAAAGTTTGAGTCATGAAATGTATATCCTGGACTTATCATGTGTGGAAACTAATTTTATATGTTAACAAACAAAGTAATTAGTAAACTGTTTTCTGGATTCATTTCATTTTTAAAAAATTATCTATCGGGACCAAAAGCTTTGAAAAAAAATTAAATTGTATAACTTCGTATGATTATTACATTAAGCAATACTGAAGAATACCGTTTTGGGATTAAGTCGTATACGGAATCTATCTATTAAACAAAACGTAAACAACGACAGCTGATATGAAATGTGGTGTAGCCGAGCTCTGAACGTACGTTTGGTTACCTATCTTCGGGATCGTTTTGCATATCTTACTTTCGTATTTGTTCCACTGTTATCATTTGTAAATAAATTGTTGCACGTTCCCACCTTGCAAAAAATTGAGGGAAGGCGGGTAAAAAATTGTTACCAATTGAGCACCAAAAATAACTTTTTGTGGGCACCCCCCTTTTATTAAAACAAAATTAAATTTAACACCAGTGCATTAGTTATATACTTAAAGCTTACTAAAAGTCATATTTGTATATTAAATTAGAGAATAAAATAATAATTTGCGGTTACCGCCGCGGTGGTAGTGTACGTATTAGTTATAGCTAACTGATGAATATGTCCGATAGACAAATACACGAATAAAATATGACAATTGTTTTCTCTTATTTGTTAAATATTTTTTGCAGTATAGATGTAAAGATGAAAAAATCTACTATTATAAGTTTTAATGAAAATGTACAGGATGTTACAAAAATAGGCGAATAGCTTCATACACACATTGTATTTTAATTTTTTATTTTAGTCTTTGTATTGTTTTTGACCTGTGTTATTATTTTTGTTTTAACCTTTCTATGAGCAGCAACTTGACCAAAAAAAATTATGCTACACTAAGATATGTTTTACGCTTAAGCGGCCCATCGAGCGTTGCGTCGAGGTCTTGCTCGATATAATTTATTGCGGCAATACAGCGAAAATTAGTAGCACGACCAAAAAAACATAAACCGCTTAGGCGTCAGTGTTAAACAAAAACAGTCCGCGCAATCTCGAATCTCGTCCCTGCGGCATTGCTGCCGCCGTGTCTAAATGACCGCCGCCGCTGGGCGCAGGCGCCCATGCGCGACGCCCTAATTCCAAGGCGCAGCGTCAGTGCAGCACCGCGACGACGGGCATACTGTGTCCTGGCCGCCGTTCTACCGCCTCCAATGTTCATTTGTGCTGTCGGTGCCTCCGGCCGTCACTAACCTCTCTGGTGCTTTTCGCTGCATTGCATTGGTAAGAAGATCTGCTCCGCAGGACCTAATCAATAGAGCTTTTAGACTGATTTTGCGGACCTTTCGGCGCCTTTCGCTTGGCCGCGGCGATTCTGAAATCCATAATTCACGCATTTTTACATTGCGAATAAAAGGAACGGCAGGCGAATCCGAGACGATCATTCTCATTACTGCTAGTGGAAGTTACGCTTTTGGGCCATCGTAAGTGTATTGAACATTTTCTGTTGCAGTTGCTATTTGACTGTTTAAACACTCCTGACTTATAAAAAATTCAAGAAGTAGAAACAGTAAAAATGAAGTAGCTTTATGAAGAAATAGTGTTCGTGAATATCAAATTAACTATTTCGTTTACGTTGCTAGAAGGACTAAGTGAAAGTACATTAGAAGCGAAACTGTAGTGGAGGACACCGGCGGCATTTTTAAACTAAGGCAAATTAATTGCAAGTCGAAGTCAATCAATCAGAAAAGAGCGGATAAGCGAGAGCGAAATCGTCCGCCTTCGGAAATTGTTTCCGATTTGTATCTGGCGCTTCAGGAGATGTTTCTCAAGCACATCGAGTAATCCGGTTAATTTACTCGAACGATCCTCCCGCGTCAGGGCGGGCTCCCCGTGCTGATAGACAGAAAACGTGGAAAGAAGGACATAAAGTCCATAAAGGAATCCGTGCCGAAATGGTCCCGGGATCGATTGTAATTCAAGCAAACGCATTTTAATGTGAAAGAGTGAAGATGCGGCTTCTCATCTGTGCCAGCCTTGCCCTCCTGGGCTTCTGCTCCGGGTTCCTCTTAGACGGCTCCACCAACTCGTACTCGCAGTTCCGGAAGTGGGGCGGCGGCACGAACGGCAGCCTCGAGTTCGAGTTCAAGACCGATCAGCCCAACGGGCTGCTGCTTTACACCGACGACGGCGGCACCTACGACTTCTTCGAGATCAAGCTGGTGGAAGGAGCCCTGCGTTTACGCTTCAACTTGGGGGGAGGCGCCCAGATCATCACCGTAGGGAGAGACCTCAACGATGGCCATTGGCACAAAGTGCACGTGCAGCGCCACGAAGACCGCACGGTGCTCACCGTCGACGGCGTCTCGCAGATGCGAACGTCGCGCGGCAAGGAGTTCAACTTCGGCCGCTTTTCCACCAACTCCGACGTGTTCGTCGGCGGCATGCCCACGTGGTACAACAACAAATTGACCCTCCTTGCGCTCCCCAGTGTAATTTTCGAGCCGCGGTTCGTTGGGGCTGTGCGGAACCTTATTTACCCGGATACGGAAGGCGGCTCCCCGAGACGCCAGGAGACGAGACCGAAGGACCATAGGGTAAGAAAACAGTAATCAATCTGCATGCAAATCGCTCTTAGATTGAATTCCCAGCTGAAACAATTTGCTCGCGTCATGAATGACAGCCTTGATTTTCTTTTTCTTTTTTCATTTTAACAACTGTCCGTTTCATTTCGTTAATAGCATTGCTTTAAAATTACAAATAAAATAAAAAAAGTAAAAAATATTAAAATAAATACGAACGTTACTTAATAATTTATTGTTACCCTAAAAACCTTTCAATTAAGAGTTGAATGGTGGATTTCTCATCTTGTTTTCAGCTATTTTTGTCTTCCAAGTTTTGTGCGGTTTTTATCCTCGTTTGCTTTTATTTACCTGACCCTTTTTCTATATCACGTTTGCCCTATATGTTTGCTTTACGACAATCTTTCCTCTATCATGCGTCACAAATGTCCAAACCAAAGTAACCTTCTGTGTACGCTGTATTGTGTTTTATATTTCTTTTAGTGTCAGCAGTATACAAGCTCGGCATTATTAAATGATTTCCCTGCTTGCTGATTTAACTTGTAATATTTTATATAAAAGGATTTGTTTATTATATTTTGTAATTTATGTCTACAATAACAATGATAAATTAAAGCTCTTGACTTAAACTTAATCAAACACAAGTTAAGTATCAAATTCAACTTTTATTACTATTGTTAATGTTTTGACAAGCCAAAAGATTTAAAATGCTATTATTGTATATTTTCTGTAACTCTTCTATGGTTTTGAAATGTGAATCAATTAAATAATGTTGCATTAGCTGGAATAGTTGGTAGGTTAAACGAGTCGTTTTAGGAGCGTGCAGTAAAACTTTTACCTGACGTAAACTGATGGATGTAATCGGATTTTGTTACAAAACCAGACGAATTCGAGACTCACTTGATTGCCAAATAGTCTTTTTTCTAAAACGGTTGCTCAAATTGGTAAAATGTTATCGCTAGCATTGTTATGGAGATAACTGTCTCACTTGATATAGATTTAATTAACGCAAGCAAAATGTTGCTGTACATAAGGGGTGTTTTTTATTAGTCTTACATTTTTGCGTTCAGGTTTACTGCTTATATGAGTTTGTACAAAAATTCTCTTTTTGTGTAAAAAGTTGTACCTATGCATTATTTTTTGTTTTAAATCTGAGCTCATCAGAAACCCTTTCAATGCAAATCCTAGTGAGCTGTTCTTTTAGGTGGATTTCGTAGAAATGCTATTTATTTTTTTAAAGAAGTTTTCTGTAGTTTTTTATTTTAAGTTCCCAGGATTTTAAAATCACTCTCCGTTCAATACATACACAGGTGTAATATATAAGGTGATCCAAAATGATTTACTCAATTCTGTAAGCGAATTAAATTTAAAATTGAGGCTACTAACAAATACGATGTAAATTACATTTGATTGAAGTTTATAAATGTTTAATATATCTCTTTTCGGCTGCATCTATAACATCTAGGCAGTAGCAGAATTTATCCCATCACTGCAGCTGTGTTACAGTTCCTTAGGTCGTTGAAAGTTGTTGGTAGAAATAATTTATAAACTGCTCTCTTTACAAATGTCCAAGAGGAAAAGTTGCTAGGTGTAACATTAGGACTCTTCATTTTCCATGCAATCTAGCCATCGTTGAGGTAGGAACGTCGAACACCTCGGTCTTAATGGAACGGAGCTCCATCCTGTTGGAAAATAGTTTTCTAAATCTTTATTTATTTGAGAACATCGCTTAATACGTTACTTTAGTAAACGTGTTACTATCAAAAAAGAAAGGTTTATAAATCACATTAACTTTTGGGGAGTCTCTCTCAAGTTCTAGTGTTGTAGCCTCCATATCCAAACATTGTGTCTGTTCAATTTTCCATTTATCAGAAACCTTGCTTCGTCACTAAAATTAATCGACTCAAAAAGCGTCATATTTATGTTTTCATGTACACTATTATTAAATTCTACAGACGAGCTTTATAACGATAGTATAAAAAACCATAAAGCAACTTTTTTGAAATATTATGTGGATAATTTGCTATAATGTTTTAGAGGCACATGGCAAAATCGGCCAAAAGGGTGGAGATAACAACCTTCAATTGTTTAGACCAAACATGGAACATTATTTCTTAGACATAAACCCAAGTAGGGTCAAAAATGGAGAAAATAAGGTAAATGGAATAGAAGATATAGTTATGTATATATTAAATTTTAATTTAGTTATACCAATGAGTTGGAACCCCATATTGTTGGAATATAAAGTCTTTTGTATCCTTTTTCAGTTGCGGAAATAGCCATAACCGCAACATATCTAGGTATGTTATATCAGTCACGGTACCTGTACACTTTTATTTTCAAAACTGCACAAAAAACAGTTTTAACAAATCGCGTTTATGTTCCACAAGGGTGAGAAGATTTTCCACACCCTATATTTAAAGACTTTATTTTAAATCACTTTGTCCCTGAACACCAGACGGTTAGTAGACATGTCTTGCATCGTTTCCTAAATTACCATACCAAAATTGTCTTTTTTTTCACATATTACATCATTTGTAAACGGTGCGATTTGAATTGCAATAACTGTCGTAAAATCTTATGTACAGTTTGCTGCGGAATAGGAAGTTTAGGACTTCCTCTGCTAGTGGACTGTTGTGGAATACCCATGAAGCTTTCCCTTAATGCCTCCGCTACGTTGTCAGAAACGCCAGGTCTTTTGCGTTTATTTAGAAAACTTGCATCCTTAAATTGGCGAGTTATTTTTGTACTGCCTTTTCGAAGCACGCTGCACTGCAGTAACAGATATATTTCTCGCATTTTTAAAATCAGGTCCTGGCTGTTACTTGGACGTTTAAAACGAAATTTGTAAGTCCACATTTTAAACTTAGGTGTTTTCCTTCCTTTTCATGTATCATTTGTTATTATGTTTTTAAAACTCGATAACGCTTTTGTAATAACCCCGTTTTTGTTTTTTTTAGGAGATGGCTCAAACGTGAACACCCGTTTTAAAATTTGCTCCTTTTTTGTTATGCAATTGTTGGACAGATATTACTTATGATTCTTTCGTTTAGTAAATATGGAACACACAGCAAGTAATTGTTGTTAAAAATTGAAAATTTGTTGAAAATTTTGTAAACCAGTAGAATTTTTAATTTAAGGTTAATTAGAAAATTAGTAAATAATTATTGCAAATTGATATAAGACCTCGTAATTATCAATGTGGGCAAGGTCCCGTTGGCATCTTACCATATTGAGTAAATATATGGTTGCAAATTTAGCATCGTGCACACTTCGAGTAGTTCTAACTGAATTGGCACAAGAAATGATGCTTACTAACCACTTTTACTGTCAAGAATTCACAACTTGTTTTTAGAACATTATAAATTGGATTATGAGTTTATACAAAATGAGGCAACAAGGCGCGTTTTCCAGTCGACGCAAAGTCATCGCCTAACTTATGGGAAACAAATGCACTCCTGATGATATTAATAGATTCATATTTCTTGGAAAGCGATGCTGGTCTGTAGCATTACATAATAACCTAGTTTTCTTTATACCAATTGAGCAATATGTATCTGAAACGAATTTGGTTTCAGCAGGACAAAGTCACCTGTCATACTGCTCCAACAATTAGTCGTACAATTTTACGACATACCGACATCCACTGGCCGACAAGAGCTTATAATTTAACATCACGCGGCTTTTTTGTAGGGTTACTTAAAATCTACCAATTTATAAATTGTTGACAATTTCAAAAACGAAATTGGTCAGAACTTATGTGAAATTGTAATCAAAAGTTTCGTAAAAAACAAGACTTGCAACCGAAGCCGAGGTGATCACTTGTCCGACATAATTTCGTATATAGTTAATCCAAGGTAGTGTGCTTTAACGTTAAATAGAAATATAATGATAAAAACAATTTAAATGTTCTTTTATTTACGATTTAAATCCGGCATTCAATTTGATTCAGCTCTTAATTTTTATTTTTTCTCGTACTCTTTGGTATATGTATATGTAATAGATATTCGTGCCTTGATTAGTTTTAGGTATACGAAGCTTAATTCATTTACAGGTAATTTACGGATACACCCATTAGTTACTTTGACTTTGCAGTGTCAGCATTGAGGCCACAAGGAGCTATTGTGCCTATTGGATTTCTTCTGACTAAGCATAAGACAAATGTTCAATTAGTTAAAGCACCCTCTGGAGATTATACGTAAGGCATGTCCTACAGGCATTCGATACAGATTTTTGTGGCTTACGCCCTCAACTAAATTTATCTAAATTTGATTTTTATTTAACTGAATATAAATATTAATAATTAATTTTGCCGAACCAGTGATAATAATGTGAACTTCGATTTTGTATTTAAATGTGTAAAGTTTTTATAGTAGGTATTACCGACACACACTTATTTTTTTCTAATTAATAATTGCAGTGCATAAATATGGAAATAGATAAAAATGAATAAACTTAATAATGAAGCTTGTAGCACAAAATATACGGATATAACTAAAAGTATGAAGCACCCGATAAAATCATTCTCTAATGTTCAATTGTGCGTGTTGGTGAAAACATACACCAGTATTTTTTTACTATTTATTAGCTGTTGTTAGGTACTCCATGATTCGTTGGTAAACTTTTAAATTTAATAACAGTAGTTATCCTTTTGGGACAACTGTGCATGGGTGCAGTACCGTTTCCAGTACAGAAATATATTACTTAGTGATTGCTGTTCAAAGAATCGTGCAACTCCAAATCATTACGCTACTCTGACTGTAAATATTACACTGTAAAGAAACATGCAACCGACTCACCGTTATGAGTTAAACGTTAAAATGCCTCATTAAGCTAGTTTTAAAGTTGGACTCATCTAACCACAGAACATTTTCTCAATCTTCCACTGTTAAAGTTTGGTGCTGCAGAGTTATTGTGAATGAGCTTTTTGTCGTTATCCGAGCGCCATGGATTTTTATTGGTCTTGCAGCTTATTAGGCCTGCTTTTTTAAGCTTTCTTCTCCTAATCCTAGAGGCCGGCTAATTTCTGTAAACATCGTAGCGGCAAGCTCAAAAGAGGCTTTCTTCGGTTCTTAAGTAATTCCTCAATCAATCAAAACTAGAACATTTCGCATGAATCATAAAATACAAAACACACATTTACAAGTTTCCCGATCAAATGTTTTATTGAAAATATAAAGATATACAACATTTATAGTTTGTTTTGGCAAAAAGTAATAACAACAGAAGCGTTTATGTACTTCAATTATTAATAAATTATATTAATTAAAATTGAACAAATTGTTTTTGAGTTAACAATTTAAAATAAGTTAAACGAGACATTCACATAAATTATTATTTACTAAAAATGGTGTGCGTAAAGTATTCAAAAGAATAATGTTTCTCAATTAATAATCTGTTATAGAATACTTTAATTGTGCTATTGATATAATTCGTTAGTTTATTGAAAATATAAGGGGTGTTCAACAATAACTAGTATTAATATTGTCTATAATTTATTATCACATTTTTTATACTTATAGCGGGTATAAATTCTGATAAAAATTCCGGTAGAGGACTATCTTCTACTTCCTAATGTTACATCCTTAAAAAATTGGTTAAAAGTCAGTTTATCTCTTCCACATTTTATTGACTAGTCTATGTGGATGATTAAGACTACTAACCTCTCATAAACCATGGCAAAGAATATAGAGGAGGTTTATTTTTAGAAGTAGACCGTGAAGTGCTAATAAATGAAGAAAACATATTTAAACTTATATTTTTTTTAAATGTTACGCAACCTATGACAATATAATTTTTATCACTTCACTTTGGTTCGTTGAAAACAAGCAGAAAACTATGCTTTATTAATTGATTTAAAATTGCCTCTATAGTTTCCAATATTCAAATTTTAATGTGAAATTGGCAGCAGCTTAATCTTTTTAATTACTGTGTAAAAATGGAGATTTCGTTATACCAGGTCTATAGATAGAGTGAGATCTATAAAGATTATTTATGGTAGAATTTCAAATTTACAACAAGTGCACAAGTTGTTAACAGCGAGGCGTGCTACTAAGGATAGCCTCATTTTTAGGGCTAAAGTTTTTCACTCATTTTTAAATTACCTATGCCGTCCAACAGAATTTCACCTTATGTAAACTTGCATTTTAATGACGTTGGTGGTTTAAAGGCTACTTTTTTAGATTTATAGTTATACAGCCCCCTTTTAGTATCAAAATTTGTGTGCAGAATCTTTATTAAAGACAAATATGTACGTGTTTTAATATTTTTTGAATTTTGGCTTCAAAAATGGTAAATATACAAAGGTTAAGTTTTCTATAGGTATGTGACAGCCATACTTCGACAGGACTTAAAAATTTAATTATCAAAATTGTCTTGGACCTTGAAATTAAAAATAAGTGGGTTCTTTAGTATTTTTCTAAATTCTAATGTTTAGACTCCTTATTAAAAATCAATAAATACTAATTTAACATTTTACTAAATATTACTTCTAGATACTCCCAAGAGCAGCTAAAAATGTAATTTTCATAACCGGTATACAGACCGTTTATTAAAAAGAAGTAAATGTGTGTTTTAGCGTTTTTATTTAATTATACCCCCAATGAAATAAAAATGGAGTCGTTAAATCTTCTCATTCTTGAAAAGCCATTGAAGATAAAAGTATGATAATTGGTATATTGATTTTATTTTATAAATAAACATTTTACTAAATTTCACCCCAAAAGCAAATCAATAATAGCGAGAATTTGTAACGTGCTTATCTCAAAAGCTAAAATATTGCTTTTCTTACAAACAATAACGCCCATCTTTTAGCATTTTTCTAAAATCTGTCTTTAAGTCGTCTAAGGACCATATCATTATATATGCTAAAGATGAATGTATCAAAATGCACACTATATTACCATTAAATATAGTTATATACGCGTTTTAAGAGAGTAAACATAGAGATGTTACCACTATCTACACATATAAGAGTCTTTAAAAATAAAGTAATCAAAATTGATGTATACTCTATCATTAAAAATATATAAATACGTGTTTTAACAGTTTTCTAAGTTCTACCCCTAAGATAGGTAAATTTGGTGTAGGAATCAGTCTTTTTCAATGGCCACTGAAGATGATGCTGTTATAATTTGTACATAAATTGTTTATTGCATATAAATAAGCCCCGTACTTTACCATTTTCTTAAATTTTCTAATTATGTAGCACAAGAACCGCTGAAGTCAAAATTGGTGTACAGAAT
The DNA here is from genome assembly GCA_036346155.1 of Sinelater perroti. Taxonomy (NCBI): domain Eukaryota; kingdom Metazoa; phylum Arthropoda; class Insecta; order Coleoptera; family Elateridae; genus Sinelater; species Sinelater perroti. The sequence continues at coordinate 7,033,636 of JARFIY010000276.1, forward strand.
GTTCCTTAGTTTTTTAATTCTACTTTTAAGAAAATATTTTTTGTAACTGTTGAAAACAGAAATGTTGTAACTGGAATATATATTTTGTATTACAAACTAGCGTTTCCTTTATTATTGCCTTAAACTCTACCTCTATCGACAATAAATATAGAGACAACTAAATACGTGCTTTAGAGTTTCTCTAAATTCTGGGAAGTAAGTTTTATTATTGAGATATTTGAGATCTAAGTCTGCGCTTAGTGAATCTGACCGCGAGTTTTTTAGGTCTGCCGGGTTTGACACGGGATTTGTGTGGAGAACCCTTAGTGGAGCAAAAAATGGAATTACGAAAATTTGCTCATTACATTAAGGAGGCCACTAGAGAGCGATTTTGTTTACTACGTATTAGCTTATATCTCATAAACGGCAAGGGATAAAAAAGTGCAACCTAGATTAGCACACTAACCTTAAGCCAACTTGAAAAACAAATTTATTCTTACAACTTACTCATATAAAAAAACACTTTAAAGTATTGTTTCCTACAATTTATTTAAAAAGTTATTAATAAAAGTAAATCATTAGATTTCAGAGATGCTTAAAAAAGACATATTGAATTTTACGTGTCATAAAGATATTTAAAGTATAACTATTATTATTAAGGTAAGAAGTGAGAACCTTGTAACAACAACAAAAATTGAGCAAAAATTAGTCAGTCTATTGCATAACTCTTAAACCAGTTAACAGCTTTATAGACACTCTCATTATTTCTATTTGTGCAATGGTGTTCATTACTCCCGTTAATTATACCTGCACTTGTAATCCTAACCTTATCTGTCCAAGACGATCTATTCCTTAGATTATCTTTAACAGTTCGTCTATTACAAAGTTTCACAGTAGACAAGATATCCCCTTGCAACCAAAATAGACATTGTTTTATCCATCAGCATATACATACTAATCTTTCTTTAAATGTGGTCCAGACATCTGCAGCTTGTTATAAACATATCATTAGAAATGCTAAAGGTGAAAGTATCAAAATTGGTATACGGACGGTTTATTAAAAATTTTTTTTGTTACTTCTAATAAGATGAAAATGGAGGCGTTAAATTTTTTTTCTCGATACTACCTATAGATATAAATGCTAAAATTGGTATACAAATTGTATATTACAAATAAACATACCTTCCAACATTCTTTTAAGCTTTAGGCCTAATAAAAATTAATCTAAAGCCAAATAAACATATTTTTTAGCATTTCTCTAAAATCTCCCCCCAAAGGATTAAATTAAGATAATTAATTTTTCTAATGAACATATCTCTAGAGATACCGGGGATGAAAGTATCAACACCTATTTCCAAATCTGCTAAAGATGTATCTATTAAAATTAGTATATGCGGACGTTTTATTATAAATAATACTCACTTTGGCACTTTAATTAATGCAGGGGTGAAAATGAGAGGGTTGAGATTTTTCAAATGTCTGTTAGATGATAGTAATATCAATTTTAGATTTTTGTTGCATTTTCAAATATCTATGCATTATGTTTGATTCGATTTTCCAATATTATTTTATACATAAATTTTTTCAAACTTGGAAATAGCGTGCTCTGTGTAATTATGTTTTGATCTATTATATTCGGATTTTTGCAAAAATACATCTCTAAAAAGCAATTTAAATTATATCTTGTCAAAAGGCGATTAAAGCTCATCATTTATTTAATAACAATTTTAGTAACTTTTGAAATCTATGTGAACCTAGTTGCAGCAACTGCTAATTGTTGGATAAAATGTATGCATCAGCAATCAGTTTATTTAAAAAATCTTTCACGATTATTTTAAAATGTTATTTTTGTTATATTAAAATTATAAGCAGTTATCTAAAGCACTTTACTGTAGAATCAAAGAGAAAGTTCAATACTCCCGTCTTATTTCGTTACTTTTGTTATTACATTTTAGACGTTGCTAATTACATTTAATTTCTTTAAAAACACTTTTTGAACCCCATTTATATTTCTACAATTAAAAATTTGTAAAATAACCTAGTAGTTATAATAACTTATTTTGGTAGAGATAATAATTATAAACTAGTTGCAATTTTTATTGTTTGCATTTTATTTTCAATAGAACTAACTGCTATTTATATTTTTCTAAATTCTCATTGAATTGATATGTTGATATGAAAAACTTGTATTGATAGCTAACCTCGCACACATCTATTTATTCGCTACTCGCAAATGTAGACACCTACAAGTGTTATTTACGTGTTTTTTGGAATGTACAAGTGCAAGCACACAATTCAATTTCTGGCTCGGCACCAAGTCGCAAATGTAGTACTTTGATTTGTCACCACATTTTCCTTGTTGATACAATTTTAAGATTTTACGTACGTTCCTAAATACGACTGCAGTCTTCTTCACTTATTAATTTATTGTTGAGTATGTTACCGTGCTGTTTTAATATCTTGTATGTTAGTTGTATAAACAAGTTGCTTTCGGATATATTAATTCGTACATCTACATTTTCACCATCGTTAGCTGTGTTTTCATCCAACTTACAGCGCTCGCAGGTTTTGCCTTTGCAGTATTGGCAAACGCCAACGGCAACGGTCATCGACCCAATTTTCTGCTTAAAGAGCACATTTTTGATCTTTTTCAACATATCGTTTGCCTATAGATAAAGCATTGTAAACGTTTCTGACCAGTCAATATTTTGGTATTTGTTTTTACTCATTTCTATATTTAGTAATGTGTGAAATATATTTTGTTAAATAGAGATAGGCGGAGACTTATTTTTCTTCTGTAGGTTTTTTTATTAATTACCTTTTACTAAATAACATTTTTGTATTTTTACCTATTTAGTGAGAACAATTAGTTGTCTATGGTAGGTACAATTTTTACTGTGTATTTGTAATTTTTTTAATGTGACGTTTATTTTATTAGTTAATCTGTGTGGGACTACATGTTTCTCCTTTATTATATACTCTATATTTTTACATTTTTTCTACAAATTTAATTTTTCCGGATTTTTAGATCGTTTTGTTTTTATATTGTCTATTTGCGTTTTGTTTATAGCAATGTATTACGATTTTGTTAATTCTAGATGTAATACTATATGGTATTCCACATGTAAAAAAAAATAAAGCGAGCTCATATATGGGATTATTCTGTTATTCATGGTTCAAAGCTTATTTCAATCTTTGTTTTTTCTAGGAAATTTGCTAGTGCGCCCGTTACAAAATGGAGTACCGAGAGGTAACGGATGCACCTTCTTAATAAAATCTTTTTATTAATTTGGTCTTCTGTAACCCTTCTTAGGACATGCATTTAAGTCATTTCACTGATTACGGACTTTCACAATCCACATTTCCTCATCAGCCCAACACTAATGTGTTCATTCTCTTTTCTTGTTCCATATGATGGTTTTTATTAATTGTTTGTTGTTACATGTACCTCTTTTATTTGTTTTTGTTGTGCCCCCCTTTATTTACACTTCTATTGTGTCTTTCAAAATTAAAATAATTTAAAAATACGATCTCTTCTAGTTATACTGTTTTTCTTACTGAAATAAAGTCAATTTGTATAAGTATTGTATGCCAACTTGCAGTTTCTATAAAGAAAATTTAGTTTAAAACCGCAATGGTGTTATCAATGACAGACATGCGTAGAACCTTATATATAAACATTAAAAATCTACAACGATCCATTACTTTTCGATATAATCGCCATGCAAATTGAGGTACATGCTATAACGTTTTACAAAGTTTGAAATTTCTTCTACATAGAACTCTCTCGCCTGGAAAGTAAAACACTTTGAAGCGCAGTGTCATCATCAAAGTGGTGCGGCGCAAGCTACTGTGTCATGTGTAGAACGAATACTTTCGTCAATTTTCTGTACAAGTTTATTATGGATGAGCAGCCACTCCTTGCCTCATTGTGCATATTAGTGGGTCTATCTTTAAACATCCGACGCCATGGACGTACGACACCTTCACTGATCAGGTTTGGTTCGTAAACATTACACAGTTAATAAACCGCAGATGTCGAGAGTTTTTTCGCCCACAGAAATCGCACTACTGCACGCAAATTACATTTTACAAGATTTGTAATTATATATATAAAAAAAATTATGAGTGCTGCTGTCACACAGGTCAAAGGTCAAAGGTCAAAGTTCAACTCTAACTGGTTATACGTAAATGCGTTGTCATGGCAGCGAGCAATTATGTCAAACAGAGCTTTTAATCGTGTTTTATTTTAAAACTATGCGAAGCTCAAGCATGTCGGAATTGGACAAGCTCTTCGGGGGGCTGCTGGCAGACCTCGTTGATATAAAGAATAGATAAACTGCAACATAACCTTTCTCTTTCACTCCACATTGGCTAGTGAACTACCACGCACAGCGCCATAGGAAGGTCGTTGCTATTTCTTGCCAAATTGCTCTCGTATAATCAACTTTACAATTTTTAAGCACTATAGTTCTACATTAAAATTTTTTCTTAACCCACAAACTTCGATATATTGAGGATTCAATGTATTTTTCGATTACAATGTTCATTGCTTTTAAATAACCTCAGCTATCTCATTTGATCTGAGGTTGGTTTCATCCTTGTCTTGATCTAATTACCTTCAAATTTTATATTCACGAAAATTTCTTTAATATTTTCTTATAAAGGAACATCAAATAGCACCATTTATAATACAACCAAAAGGTATAAGAAAACCGATATCAAGTAATAGAAAATAATGTAGATGTTTGGAAATTGTTGCTAATAATAAAAGTGAGATGAAAATTATATCTTCTTTTATAATTTATTCTAGCATACTACTTTGGAATTTCAAAAACTTTTCTTGACGCTTTACAACATACAGTAGTATCAGTGCTAAAACTTGCTTAGACAAATACATTCGTATCAAACTAATTTCGTTGTTTGATGAACATTATAAGAAATTAGCTATTTTATTTATAAGACCTAAGAACCATTTATTATGCAGCAATATAGTTCCTCAACTAACAAATACCACAATATGCCCTTAAGTTAAAAAACTCTTTTACTTTACTCCAGGCGTGAAGAACTTGGACAGCTTTGAACAGTATTTGAGTAGTATTATTTACTTATTATGTAAAACAAAACGGCTCATAGGTTCGCCCTCTGTGGTTGCTGGTCGCGCACCATCTCTGATGCGGGGCGATGTGGCAAGCGCCGCGCCTTAGACGACCGCCATTATTATCCCTTGTTCGAGTGAACGTAGGGACTAAATTATTTTTAATGGCTGAGTAAGCCACGCGCCAGACATCAGAGTGCTCCGGGAAATATATCCGGGTCCGTTAGCACCGCAGCCTACCTCTTAATCAAGAGACCCCGCTGGCTTTCTAAAATATACAATCTATTTAAGAAAATTTGAAAAATGTTTTAGTTAATATGGTTGTGGACCTTGAAGTTGTATAGCATAGCAAAAAAATTTTTGGCTTCTTTTTGTTATTATTTATTTTAATGTTTTAACTTCTTACATGTGAGTTTCTTAGACTTCTACTTGTACTTATTTTTGTTTATGATCACTTATTTACAGCATATTCATTTTTGATTATATTTTTTATTAATTAGTAAAAATTAAACGTCTTCGATGATCATGCTAATTTCTCTAATTTCTCTCTTTTCTTTTGCTTATTTGACTTTGTCCTAAGTATTCTGTAGCTCCTAATATGTTATATTATTTTAATTACTCAAATATCTAAGACAGTTACAATTGACATACATTACACGATTAGGTATTACCTTATAGATTTTAACATTCTTCTTATTATTATAATTTAACACCTGTTAAGTAAGGCCTCTTTGTTTTCTTTCAAATATTATACGTTTAATTAACTTAGTTGCAGTAATATTTTACTATCTTGTCTTTCGGGTAGTAATATTATATTTACCATTTGTTCTATTTCCTTATTTTGTTCTAATATTTTGACATTAGTCTTGGAGAGCTGTCTTTGGGCTGCTGAAAACTGGGAGCCATTTTTCTTTGACTTTACTCGTCCTAGAACTTCTTAATTTTGCATTCGATGTTTAAACTTAGGTTATTTTATCATCGATACTTGGATATCTATTGGCTTTAAAGGAATTTATTTTTGGGCAAAACTATTTTTTTGTGTTTATTCTAATTTTTACTGGGCTTAAGATCAGACTCCAACAGAATTTCTCAACTACTAGAAGGTGCTTAATTCTCTTGTTCACGCATTATATCCCCTTTCAGGTCAGCATCACCACAGAGAATTTCTATTAATTAGCCGGAATATTTTTGGGCTATGACGCTAGAGTAGTCAAAGCGGTCAAGGCGAAGACTATATATATTCTATTCCTACGCAGTCACAAAAATAATTAAATACCTGCGTTCACTTGAACAAGGGGTAATAATGACGGTCGTCTAAGGCGCGGCGCTTGCCACATCGCCCCGCATCAGAGATGGTGCGCGACGGCCGGGCAGTAAAATCGAACACATCAGAGCCTTAACCTCTTAATTCAGAGCGTTAGAGTCTTACCATTATTATTATTCTTGTGCTGCAGTTAATTGTATTAGTCGTTTTGTTATATTTTCCGCAACTTTTGTTCAGAATAATTTTGTTTTTGGTAGACAAGATCTTTAAAATAACCCCTTAAACAAAACACCACGGGGTTTAAATAAAATGGTAGTAGATTTTAAACCATTGGCTTGCTTCCTCTAATCTAACGCTTTTCGTATTACGTGTTTAGTTAGAAAATCATGCAAGTCTTTAAAAGTTGTGCATGCAGTGTATTTGGGCACGCTTCGCAAATGGATTTCAATACGTTTAAATCTTTGGCGTTGTGCACTTCTCAGAAATAACAATTCTAGAAATTTGGAACAAATGCAACTCAAAAATATAAAATAACTATAATCCTCATTTTAATGATTAAAAATTACATATTTATGTAATATTCTATCAATAAAATTATAAACATTTAATTGTTTAATAATGTAGTTTCGAATTTCGTCTCTAGACTATTTTTGATGTCAACTTGTCTGGTACTTTAGTCATTTTAGCTTTTAGTTTAGATTAACATTTGCCACAACAACAACTACACCCGTTCTAATTCACACTCGGAATAAACACATTCTAATTAGAATATATTCAAATTACCACTAAACACATTCAAATTGGGGCTAATCACATTCAAATTGAGAACAAGCCAATTCAAATTAGAAGGGCAACGTTTTAGTCCATTTAAGCAGACAAATTTAACAAAAGTTGTTTTTATTGATTTACTATGTTGTACCTGGTTATCCTTTTGTCAAAGGATAAAAGATACGCAAAACGTATACACAAACTGTAATATTTTGCATGTAAAAGACATTGAGGGACAAAAGAAAGGGACTAGCAGCTTCTTGCGTTATATATGTATAGCAATGAAAATAAATCTGTAGGTGTCCAATTTTAGCTGTATTCGAGACTGCGTCGCATTACTTGTCATGTTTTGTAAAGCAGTTTAAAATAAATAACACTGAAACTGGCACTGTAGCTTTTTCTATAAAATAATTTCTAATAAAAAATAATTATAACAAATTTATGAAATACATATATTTAACTTTCCGCTACTACCAATTTAAAAGAAATATAAATTATTTCACACTTTGCTATTTTACTCAGATTTGGTGAAATTAGTCTACTATGCACTGAATCTATTTTAAACAATGTATAAAACAAGATAGACTAAATTATGCTTTTTCAATAAGTGTTTGTTTATAAGTACAAAAAATAAATAACTCTGTTTCAATATACAATATTCATAGTTGATACGTACAGAAAGCAAACGTTAAATAGAGACAAATGCTTGACCATTTGGTTTAGATACATGAAAAAGTTATTTACGATTATCCACTCAATTAGAAAAAAAATCCGGTGGTCTATAATTTTTCTGGTAATATACGACAGAGCCTCTGCCTTATAAATATATCTAGTAATTAATAAACAGAAAACTAAATTTGAGATTAATTATCTTCTCTTTACTGACTAAAATTTGGATTAATTACATGGATAGATCTTAATTAATGGAGGGAGAAAACTAAACCAAGAAAACTAAGAGAATTGATCATCGTAGTATAAAGACTTTTATTTTAATAATTCTTAAAAAATGGATATGTCAAACGACAATGCCTGCAATCAGCATAATAAACGACAGACTCAAATTGTTGACGTTTTACTTTTTTATAGTGAGTTAATCACATATCAATTACTCAATCAACAACGTAGATATTAACCCTATAACCGTTGTACATATTGGGGCAGAATAAGGGGCGATTTTAAAAAGGGTAGTAATCTAGCTGTACCGGAGAGAGGAGATTAGAAAGCTGCCGTCCATGGTTTATACATCCTATGACAAAAACATTAATAAGAACTTCCAAAAATATGGAGCGTGGAAGAGTTTCGATCGGAAAAAGCCCGCGTTGGCATAGCAGCACACTTCAAAATTCCACCAGAACAATAAGACAGACTTGACACAATGATTTTCACCATCACCTGTATAAAATTCAAATTCTAAATTAAGCGAATTATGCTTCCCGAAAATTTTTGTGAAAATTTGGTTGATTAAGATGAGGGCATCGTACGCAATTTATGGATAAGGGACAAGGTGCATTTTTATTTATCCAGTTACGTTAATAAACAAAACTTTGGAGTAACGTAAATCCTCGACATCTCTATCAGAAATCTTTTCATTCTATCAAAGTTACTCTGTGGTACGCTATGTCTTGATCGGCAATCATGAAATTATATTTTTAAGGATACTCCCAAAATACTTTGTTTGTGACTTAGAAGAGATACACATACATGTTGAAAAACTTTTTAACTGTACAAGTTGCTTAGTAAGATGTAAGCGAATGAATATTTTTCAACAAGACAAAGCTACAAGCCACACAGTGAGAGTAAGCATGAATATTTCTTTAAATGGGGATACTGAGTGGCTCTTTGTTCACTAGACTGTACAGCTTCTCTCTTTAAAGGAGTTTACCAGGATGAACCACTAAGAACATTCGAGGCCTTCCAATAACGGATTCGAGAGCAAGTGGCTCAAATCCGACTAGAAATTCTGTATAATACGGCGACAAACGCAAGTATTGTTCAAGCCAGCTTGAACAATACTTGCGTTGTTATAATTTTCAAAAACTAAATTCTGGGAACTTACTTTTTTATATACTTTAATGTGATTACAATAGTTTGGGAAATATTGAATACTTTTTCAGTTATTCCAAAATCGTCTGTTATCCTGTCCTGCCCTTTACTTGCTGATATATAATTGCAATTAATAATTATTATGTAATAGAATTATTGCCTAATTAATAAATTAAAAGCTACTGTATATATTTTTCCCGTTAGGTTTGCAAGCTCGTTAGGAATATCTTTTAATGTGAACTTTAAATAATTTAAATGCCTCCATAAATATTTCGTAAAGACTTAATAGTCCTTTATAAATTTACGTTTAGGCTATTTAACGCAAGATGTGAACTTTTTTCATACTTAATCTTAAAAAGCAAATGTTCTCCTGTAATTTTTACGTCCCCCTATTTTCCATATTATTGCTTTTTACTCATAGTGTATTAGAAACTCCTTCCCACTTTGCAACTTTTGCCTAAGGCAGCCGCCTACATTTAATTTTTTTAGTTTTTTAAAGGATACTAATGCACTTCTTATTTAATGTTAAAAATACCTCAATTTTTAATTTTGTTTTTTTCTAAATTGAAGATGTTATGTTTATTTATTCTCAACTAGAATTATAATAGTCTAATTTGCGCTTTGCATTGAGCAATTTATATGTGATGCTTTTTGTTTTAATAATGATAAAAATTTTAATAATAGAACAGAACTAAAAATGTACATTGTTTATGTATAAGCAAACGTTCTGCACGTAAGCATTCTTTCTATCTACATTATTTTATTGTAACGTTTGCAATATCTGATATTTAAATTTTTATAAATGCAGATAATTTGAGCAACATATATTTCTGGAGTTTTAGAAAGTATATTTTAATAAGGTTAAATATTTTTAGTTTTGTAGTTGGTATATTGGTAAACAACTTGTAGTGTTTTTAGTTTTCAAGATGAGGGAGTTTTAGACTATTTAATTGAAGCAACTTATTAAAGTTTATTATTCGATGCTAATAAACTCCTTATCCACGGAAACAAATTCTCTAAAATTTGAAAATTATATGGTTCTCTAATTTTTATGAAATGAACGTCTCTGTGTGTCTCTTTTCTATCTAAATCAAATCTACATCAATAAATTGGACGCTAGTAGCACTCCAGCCTTTAACCCGTCTGTTCACTTAATCAGGGAGAAGGTTTGCAGTCTTCATCAGACTAAGTAGCTACTAGGCCTTATCTAATTGCAGCTTCTTAAGATTTATTTAAAAAAGTGAATTTTCTCTACCGGGCAACAGCTTCGTAATAATGAGGCGATTTCATCCCCTTTATAACAAAATCTACAAATGTGTTCTCTGTAAACATCCATTATGTGCATGTTTCGTAGTTTACTGTGAGTAGAAATCAACATAGAAGTTTTAAGCAGCTCTTTGCTTCTACTCAGTTGTAGTGATTTTGGTAATATTTAGATATCCAATTATACTACAAACTATAAACTGATGCTTTGTTTACTTCAAACACTGGTTTTGGATAAATAAAAGTAATTACTGATATTTTTCTCCAGTTATAAGATTTTGCAGACATTTTCAGACTAGCTTAGGATCGACTTTTATTTATTGAGATAAGTAGCTGGTCATATTGATAATTTGCATTTAAATTGTTTTGGAAAAACATCTCTATAGGGTAAATTATTTTTGGAATACTATGATATACTAATTTAAATTATAAAACTGTCTCTAATACCTCTGTTCGTATACTATTATTGGTTTTGGATCTATCTATGTACCAGACTACTACTTGACAATATCTACGTATAAGCCTTTTACCCAAGCTGTATTATATGTTTACTATAATTTTTATCTCGACCACGAGCTGGAAATACTTTACAGAAATTCTATAGTTTCAGTTATTAAAATAGAGCATAATCGATGTATTATGCGTGGTTTAAGTCCTCATGTTTTCCTAGTGCAGCGAATACTACTTGCAGCGAATAGTATCATTTTTTAGTTCATTTATAATTTTCTGTATATGTGAAGTTTAGTTTAAATTTGTATTTAGAAATACCCTAAGCTACATAGCTTTCTTGCTTTGGTGTAGTTTTTTTATTAAATAGATATAAAGTTCAGAATTCTTATCCTAATACGTTATAGCAGCGTAACTTTCTGATAATTTACACTTAGGTTCTCCTTGGTACACCCTCTCTTTATAAGATTCAGATTCCTGTTCTGCAATTTCTAAAACTAAATTTAGAAATTTTCCTAGGATGCAAATTAAGAGATTTTTGGAGTATTTCTGAGTATGTAATAGCCCTGCTTATTAAATTCAACAAGAACCTTATTTACTAGTAGGTTCAACAGTAAAAGCAACAGAATTCCTCCTGGGCATTATTTCTATACCTTTACCAGCTAGGTAACTGCATCTCTATGTCATGTAACATACAGATGATGTTTTCTGTTCCACACGTTTTTACAACTAGCATTAACTTGTAAGAAGTCTCATTAAATGCCCTTACATTAACAAGATAAACTGTAAGTAGTGTCTTTTGGAATCTTAAGAAATTTTCAGTTTTCAATTTTAAACTCATATGACTTTCCGCTTGATAGACATGTTAATATTGGTGTAGTAAGTCTCCTAATAGTAAGTTTTCCTAAATATATCAATAATAAATTGATAGATCTATATGCTTTTACCTGGGTAGATCTTTTTTAAATTTAAGAATAAAGCTCTCATAGATCTGTGTCGAACTGAAGGAATAAGCTTGCTCTTAGAAGTCTATAAAGCTTTGGTAAAGTTATGGGTTTTTCTTGCTTTAACAGCACAGGTACAATCTCAACAAAGTCAAGAGATTTATATGATTTGAAGGAGTCAATGCTATAATAATTTTGATAATCATGAGTATCAGCTGATATTCATATAAAAGATGTGCTGCATATTAGCCGGGAAAATACGTTTGGAGTACTACCTCCAAGGTTTTCTTTCTTGTATATTTGCTATTTGGATTTATGATTGTTTTAAGAGGTCCTACAAAATTTTGTCCAAGATATTTTGACGTCATAGTGTTTTAAAAAATTTCCCCCAACAGAATTTTTCCAGAAATTTTTTATAGTCAATGAGATAATTGATTATATAAATTTTCAATGCTCGGATCTAAATATTTTTTTTTGGTTATCTAAGAATATACAAATGAAAAGTTTATAAATTACACTACCAATATAATGATACGTGTATATTTTAATTAAAAAACAGTATTAGACTAAAAACATTGGTATTTGAAGTGCAGTGTACTACATATTAGTAGTGAAAGTAATAAGTGGGCTAGGATAAATATAAAAATTTTTATATGCTAGTTTTCCAATTCTGGTATCATTTTCTTTTGCAAAATTTAAATTTAAGATTAAGAAACTGTTTTGTTTAATAATGGATATTTTTTAAGACGTTTACGTCCAAATATTGGGTTCGTATTTTATTTTTTAAAAATATTTTAATATCCTAAAACTGTGAAACTCCCAAAGAAAAATTTGTCGCGCAAACCGCTTAGCCCACTTTCCCTTTAGTTTCACTCTTAAGTAAAATATTTGAAAAGCTGCTATCAAAAAGAATAATAGATGTGAAGCTTCTGTCACTGCTCCTAAACATTTGATTTGATACCGTGGGAACGATTAAGTATTTACCAAACAAACAAAATTGTAGCCATATGCTCGTTAGAAAAAATAGTTTTTGTGCTGCAAAGGAATTTAATAAACCTTGACATACTTCTTATTTTTAAACATATTTTTTACATTTGCTCTTAAGAGTTTATTTAGCAAATCACTGCTACATTATTAAATACAATAACTTTCCACTGAATTGTTGTCAGTTCTATTTAACTTTATCTTAAAAAAGTGTAGTTTGATTGATTATTTATTCTCTACATACCTATTTATGATGACAATTATAAACGGTCACACTTGTTCACTAAAATTCCATATGTTGCTGACCATCTACACCTTTAATTAAATCATAATTAGTAAATATTTTAGTTCACAGTAAATTAAAATAAAAGGACCTGTATTTTTTAAATTGTTTGCATCAACTATTGTTGTTCATATTTTAGTTATCTTTTCTGATGCAAACATTTTTTATTTGTGACTTAGTAATAATTAGAACATCAATTGCTCATTAGAAACTTCCATCGCAGAAAACTCACTTTTTACAAGCCGCAACGTTTGTAGCAGACAAAGTCTCTATGTCGTTAAATCTATTAGCGGTTTGATGCCCGTGAGGCAAAACAGCACTAAACAAATATTGCCACATTCCTTTAAATCTATGAGATACACATTTTTCGTGGTTACTAACTTTAATAACACATCTAAATACAAACCCATGCTCACGATTAAGGACTAAAGAAATGGATCTAGTTAAACTTATAAATTATTACTGGTACTTCTAACCAAAGTTAACGAAATTTCTGATTTCATAGATTTATTTTTGGTATAAACGGCATATCTGTAAATTACATAGATATTACGTTCAATTATTACATAAAATCCAATTACTCTCCAGAACATTTACGTAGCACAATGACGTGTAGGATATCTAAACTTTTTACTAAAAGTTTTGCTAATTACAAAAGGCTTAGAAATTTTTTGGACAAAAATGAAATAGCAGGACTCACCTACTGCTTGGAAGAAGAAAAAATCTTTAGAATTATCCTAAAACAAATGCATCACTTTACAAATGTAAACTTGATTAAAGAAGTTCTCAAGACAAAAAGCCACGAAGTAGTAAATATTGTTGCTGTCATTAACAAAAGAAAAACAAAAGAAAAACCGGTTTTCCCATTTATATAAAACGTAATTCTAACAATGTTTTTTTTTTTAATTTAACACATTGAAAACGCAATTGTAATATTCGAAGAATATAAGAATGAGAAAATCACATATTCCTTAGTGTAAAAATTGCCAATGCTGCGGTCATATCGCAATAAATACAGCAGACCTCCTGGTTGTATCTTCTTCTTCAAGTTCCATCTCCGCTTCGGAGGTTGGCAATCATATTGACTATTCTAATTTTTGATATTGCTACTCGAAACAGTTGACCAGAGCTGCAGCCAAACCATTCTCGTAGATTGCGCAGCCATGACATTCGTCTTCTACCAACGCTTCTTTTTCCCATGATCTTGCCCTGTATTATAAGTCGTAGTATGTTGTACCGTTCTTCACGCATGATATGTCCCAGATATTGGAGTTTTCTTTCTTTGACTGTATTTGTAATTTCCTTCTCCTTTCCCATTCTTCTCAGTACCTCCAGATTTGTCATTCTATCCGTCCACGATACTCTTAAAATCCTCCGGTAAGTCCACATCTCGAAGGAGTCAAGTTTGTTTAATGCGGCTTGATTTAACGTCCATGCTTCCATACCATACAAAAGTACACTAAACACATAGCATCTGAGCAGTCGTATTTTTAATGGTAACGACAGATCCTTACTACAGAAGACGTTTCTCATTTTTAGAAAATTAGCTCTTGCCTTTTCTACTGTTGATCTTATTTCTGCCGTGTAGTCGTTGTTTTCTGTAATTAGACTTCCTAAGTAAGTGTATTTCTTGACTCTTTCTATCTGTTCTCCTCTAATTCTTAAGCTGTCGTTGTTGTTTTTACTGATCTTCATAAACTTCGTCTTTTTGATATTGAGTGATAAGCCGTATTCCTCACTATAGTCAATTACTTTATTCATTACCCTTTCTAGATCTTCTAAGTTTTCAGTAATAATTACGGTATCATCTGCATATCTTAGGTTGTTTATTGGTCTTCCATTTACCTTTATTCCCGCAGCTTCAGATTCCAGGGCTTTTTTCATTATTTCCTCTGAGTAGGCGTTAAATAGACTGGGCGACAGAACACAACCCTGCCTGACACCTCTTTGAATTTCAGTTGCTTCTGATGTTTCGTTTCCTATTCGTACTGTAGCCTTCTGGCTGTAATATAAGTTTGATATTAGTCTTATATCTTGATAATCTAATTCCTTATTTTTGAGAGTTTCTATGAGTGCGTCGTGTCTAACTCTATCAAAGGCTTTATTGTAGTCTATAAAGCATAGATATACACTTTGGTTAACATCCAAGCATCTCTGAATAAGCAAGTTGAATGAAAATAATGCTTCTCTTGTCCCCACTCCATTTTGGAAACCAAACTGTGTTTCACTGATATCTGCTTCTAGTTTCCGGTGCATCCTAGAGTGAATGATTTTTAAGAGAATTTTTAGTGTGTGAGACATAAGACTTATAGTGCGGTAATCACAGCATTCTTTGGCATTAGCTTTCTTTGGTATACATACAAACGTTGAGATTAACATTTCTTGAGGTATAATTCCGGTTTTATATATTATGTTGAATAGATTTACCAGTATATCTAGATTCCCTTCGTCAATTAGTTGTAGGAGTTCACTTGGTATTTCATCTGGGCCTGGGGCTTTACGATTTTTCATTGTTTTCATTGCATGTATTATTTCGCTTTTTGTTATGTCTGGCCCTATATCTTGGTTGGGTGTGTGTATGTTCGGGTTTTCTTCTCTCTGATCTCTGAATAATTCTTCTATATATTCTTTCCACCTACACAATTTCATAACATTTTCTGTTATTATATGTCCCTCCTTGTTTAATAGTATGTTGGCATTCTTTTTACGTATTGTACCAGCTATTTCCTTTACTTTTTTATGTAGGTTAAACATGTCATGCTTAATTTGAAGGTTTTCTATTTCTTTACATTTTTCAGCTTAATACTGTTCTTTTGCTGCTCTTATTTTGCTTCGTATTTCCCTCTGTAGATTTTGGTACATGTTTTTATTTCGATTTTTGTATCTTCTTCTTTGTTCCATTAAGTTCAAAATCTCGTCTTTTATCCACTCTTCCCTTTTATACCTTGTTTCTTTCAGTAGCTCTTTGCTAGGTTTTAGGATTGATTCTTTGAAGGATACCCATCGTTGTTCTACTTTGTTTCCTGCTTCAAGTTCAGTATTAATTTTTGATAGATTTTTGTTGATCTTTTGTTTTAGCACTTGTTGTAGGTCTGTTGCCTTGAGGAGTTCTACACTAAGTTTATTTTCGTTATTCCTTATATTAACCTTTTTTAAGGTGAGATGAAATTTGGCAACTAGGGGGTTATGATCGGAAGATACGTCCGCTCCCGGGTATGTTTTCACAGATCTAACTGCGTTTATGGTTGTATAAAATGTGCCAAATTACATGATTATGGTACGCGCCTGAAAAACTATAAAGATGGTAAACCGACGAAATGTGTTTTGTGAGGCGGTGTTCATACCGCCAATTACAAAGGTTGCAAAATTTATTTGAATATCTTGTGCAAGAGATTCCTTAAACACAAATCACCATCGTATTTCACGATCCGCCATATGCAATCCACAAAACTATCAACATGACAAACATCACATTATCAGCCAACTTTATGCCCAAATAACAGACTGGCAAGTACAATGGATAACTGCCTGCTAATGTAACTTCAACTATAAATCAACATAACCAAGTAACTCTTCAATCTTCAAAAACAGCCAACTAAGTGTTAGAACCGCTAACGGGAGATCTCAGCTCTATAATAGTGTCAATGCAGTAAACCATTCAAACTCAGTAACAAACAATCAATAAATTAACTACAGAAATTAGACTTTTGAGAAAAGCGTTGTTAAGAAACAAAAGTGGCTCCTAATTATAAAATAGCTCTCTGGAACTCAAATGGTCTTCCTCCACACAAACAGGAAGTTACAACATTCCTCTTGCACAACAATAGTGATATTGTGCTTATTTCAAAAACTCGTTTCTCCAGCAGAAGTCAGTTTAGCGTTCCTAACTACGTCATCTACTCTACAAATAATCCTGATGCAGATACACACAGCTAGGCTAATTAAAAACTATACAAATTTTAGGAAAGCTATTTATAAGTCATAACTGTATAGATTAAAGATTGGCATGGTCCACTTCACTGTCTGAAGCTTAGGTTGTAGTTTAACCTTATTACATTGCGTTAGTTGATAATTATAATTTTTTTTGACTATATGAGAATTTATTAGGTCTAACAGTGGTTGTATTGCTGTCATAAAGTATAAAAAAAGGTACTTGTACAACATTATTTTTTCTGCCTTGTTTGACATGCGGCTTCTGATATGATTAGGTTCTCGAGCTGATTAGCAGTTTGTATTTCAGTATTTGCCTGTTTAGTTCTTAGTAAGAATGGACTAGTGTTTTTAGGTTTTCTCTTAGAGAATCTTACTTGATAATCATTAATAGTAATTGCTTTTGATTTATCACTGGTAATTGACATGTTGTCTTCAATGAGGAAATTTGACGTTGAGTGTGATATTGTGAAGTTCAAATTATATTCTGGTTCAGATGCTGGCGTTGGCATATGAAAGTTGGTAAACCCAAATGTCGTTTCTGAAGGCGCTGGGTTAAAATTATGCTACGTAAGGTTTGGTACCACCGTAGGTGAGTAATGCAACTGGGCTAGCTGGGGAAAAAGCTTAATCTTTGTAAAATTGTCTTGCTGGCAAGTAAATTGTAAATCAAAAGTTTGTTGAGGTTGTTGCCATTGAATTAATTGCAATGGTTGAGGCCGTGCAGCATGTGACGGTAGTCACTTCATTTGTGGCTGGGAATTTGTGAACATAGAAGTGTTATGATTGGTACTATTAGTACTATTAGTACTATTTTTATATATGATGAAATTATATTGTTGGAACTATTGGTTAGGAATATTTAAAAATTACCGGGTATATGGCTGGAACCGATAACGAAAAATAGTTGTAACCTGGCAAATAAATATCCATTTACGTAATATAACGTACCTTTGCTAAGATGAAGAAGGCGTTACTTATATAAAACATTTTTGAAATTTGTTGTCAACAACTTTTTAGTGGTAACAGCATCTAAAACAAATTCTCACGTTCATACAATATTAATTGCAAAAGTAACTAGTTTTTTCACAAAACTCAGAAATCCCTTGCAGTAAGGATACTGAAATAGGTCTTACTAATCTACTTAACTTAATTGTATAAAAATCAAAATTATTCCGTGTTTAAGAATAACTTGCAAGCAAAACAGGAAACATATTGGCAATCTTTTTTTAAAGAAATAAACGTCGACAATAGATCAATGTCCAGGCTTATTGTGAATGCTTTTGAAATTTTTAATATTACAAACTAGGTATCAGATTTTAAAAAATTCTTTGAACACACAATTAAATATATATTTTTGCTTAGTGCTCTTATTTTGATTTTGTTTTGCCAAATTAACTAATTAAGTGTCCTTGAAATGGTGCTCTCTTCTTCGTTATTTATTTTTATGTTTTAGAGAAATTTAAATTTTTTTAATTAAAATGTATATTTTGCGAATTTTAATATATAAATGGATGTTAGGAATTTACGCATTCTCCCATTACATAATACATTTCTCTGGAGTAGTAAATGCTCTATATGATTTAAAAAATATATATCGTCATTTGTAAAATAAAGCTTAAATTTACATTAGCAAATTCCCCTAACTGCTTAGTGCTTTAAAAAGTGTACTTGGACGTATGGAAACTATCATAAAATATTTAATTTTATTATACAAAGTTTATGAATTTTATTAATGCTAAATAAAATAACTAAATATACTTTTAACCGATTTATATGTTTATCTTTTTTACTATTAACATTTTTAGACTATCAGACTTCTAAAATTAAGTAATTAATTAAGTGTACAGTGTAACATATATCATTCGAAAACTTATTAGTCCTCATTTATTGTAAATACTACATTTCAGAAGTTATAATATAATACACGTAAAGGAACTAATTAGTCAATTTGTAATCTTGTTTGAAGTAATAAGGCAACTTGACATCCCAGAGTGACAGAACGCGAAATTGCCTAAAGCACTAAATAATTCTTGCCTTTTTAGCCTGCTTTACTTTCTTAAAATGCTCCAAACGCCGGCTGGTCATGAAAATTGCACAATTTAGAGATCGTCAATTACGCGGAATGCTACAAAAGGACAGCAAACTGCCTCCGTCCAAATTGATGTTTTTTGCTCGGGGACATTTCAAAGACGTAACGAAATTAACCCTCGTCATGGAGACAGCAGTCCACCTTCGCAGGCCAGAATTAAAGTTTGGCGCGGTGCTGGAGTTTTAGCAATTCGCCGCTTATTTATTGCATGTGCTCTTTTGAGAATTCGGCTAGAAGTAAAGCGGCTATTTTGTGTGCTGCGAGAATCCAGCTCCTCGCAGAGGCAGCGAACTGATAAATAATTAGGCAGAAACGGGGAAGCGTCAAATTAGAGGGGTCCCTGGCCTCGTCGGAAGTAGAATGGCTATTTAGATTAAAGCAAGCAGGGTAATTATTCGTATTTTAGCTCACACGGTTTGGATGAAACTGCGTTTGTTTTGTATAAGTACGGTTCGAGTTGCTGATAACACGGAGTGTTACGCCATATTTTTTGACTTAACTTTGCTACGTTCTTCAAAATCATTTTATTAATTTCTTCGTTTTTTCCTGACAACGATTAAGATATTAAATTTTGTTGATAATGTAAATAAATTGCCTATTTTGTATTCTAATTAATAGTAATCAAAATTACAATAAGAAAAGTAACTAAACTTACTATTCTAAAAACAATGTTATATAGACATGGGTGTTTGCGCTGATTAGATTTGAACACGCTTGCAGTACTTCATGAATTATTTCATGGGCGGAAGACACGAAATACAGCAATACACAAAACTAATTACTCTGTTTGTTTGTTTGCAAAGCAATTTTGTGCACACGAAAAGCTACTCAATAAAGTGATGCAGTTTAATAAGGCGATTATCTTATCAGAAACAGATTGAATTTTTTAAACAATACTATAAATAATTCTGCTTAATGTAGTGTATCACAAATTCCTTAATACTATTTAACTATCTAAGTTATAAACTCCCACATCCTTTTTATGTAATTGTGGTCATAGTTCATCATTCTTTCATTATGCTTATTTTTATAAACAATTATTGCATCGTCTACTTCAGATTTGTTCTGTACGTCAGTGATTAGAACTATTTTATTTATGAAATGAAGATGGTTCCAAAAATAGTGTTATCCCTGTTTACAACTTTAAACCCATTTCTAAATTGTTAAATGAGTCATCCATTATAAGAATCAACAGTTTTAATAGTACTACATTCCCTGCGTCGCTTGATTTAGAAAAAAGTTATTAGATATTTGTCTAATTTCAACTTTAACATAAAATATATTTTTATGGCGTTCTATCAAATATAATGTGTTATTACAGCTTATAAATGCTAAATAAAGCTTTAAATTTTATTAGAGATATATATGTTTGTTATGTTCATAACCGCTTTGGTGTAATGGAAGTCTGACTATTCATCGAAAATATTAGTCAGTCTCTTTCCAAAAATATTTGTTGATAACTTAAATGCATTTCTTAACAGAACAATTGGCGAATAATTATTACTAAATCTTATAGTTTTTATTATCTCTTAGGTGTTTATTTAAAAATAGTTATTTATATTGACTTTAGCTACATATTTTTGTAACATTATTTTTGCCTGTAGCAAAATATTTTTTCTTGTTTAAGAATTATTATGTATAATAATATAGTATTCTTTAACAGTAGTCTCACATATTTCTTAGAAATTAGTTTTTCTTGTGTTTTTTAATGTTATCTTTCCGGTTTTTAAATAGTATGAAGTTCTTATGGGTCCTTTAATAATTTAGCCTATTGGTTTTCAAGGATTTTATAATTTTATGATTTTCTATTAATTTGCAGCAGGGTTCTTGTCACTTATTTATTACTTAATCTGTACTGATTGTCTTTTCTTATTTAACTTTAATATGGATTGGATAAGTGTTATCTTACGCTTTCTAAAAAGGTCAGTGCCAAGGAACTTTGGAAAAACGAAAATTTGCTAAAACTATACTAAAAATATTTAAGATTAGTCAACCTGGAATAATTTAATTGCAAATTGTTATGAACAAAGCGTAAATTTTTGGGGTTTAACTTACAGAAAATGCATTGACTCATAGGGCGTAAGTCACAGTTATCCTTAGAAAGCAAGTTACTGCTTTATAAAACCATGATCAAACCCATATGGACATATGGAGTACAGCTATGGGGTACAGTCAAAACACCAAACATAGAAATATTGAGAAGATTTCAGTGAAAAGTGCTCCGATCCATTGTAAACGCACCATGGTATGTGACCAACGAAACCATACGACGTGATCTTTTAATCCCAACCATTAATCAAGACATAGAAAAGTTTAGTGCGCTCTACTGTGATTGTATTAGTGTTCACCCTAATCCTCTAATAGAGTGCTTATTAGAAAATGATGTAGAACAGCCACGATTAAAAAAATTCAAACCGCTGGATTTAAGAAACAGATTTTCTTAACAATGCTGTGCTATATAAATTATAGACTAATTAATGTAAGTTAAACTGGATATACCATAGATTAATATAGATGAAACATCATTGGATGTTCTACCTTCATGCCTTTCAGTTCTTAATTCCCAAATGTACGTTAAACCAACTACTGAATGGCGCACTTACACAAATTATATTGTAATTAATGATAAAAAAAATTGCAAATTGTCGCGTTAAATGGTAATGGTAAGGCCCTATGCCCCGCGTGGGAGCACGGCCTGCGAATTGAGAGGTTAAGGCTCACATACGTTCGCTCTCTCTGCCCGGTCGTCGCGCATCATCTCTGATGTGGCGATCTGGCAAGCACCGCACCTTAGACGACCGCCATTATTACCCCTTGTTCGAATGAACGCAGGTACTCAATTATTTTTAGTGACTGAGTAGGCCATCCGCCAGGCATCAGAGAGCACCGAGAATTGAACCCGGGTCCGTCAGCATCGCAGCCCGCCCGCAACCACGGGACTACGCTGGCTTTGTCGCGTTAAATATGCGGCCATTATATTTGGAGGACCATCTGGTGGATTTAGAAAAAAGGAAATGTCCTGTACCACAAGATTACCATGTGAAGAAAACATCACCTTTAAATCTGGAGTATATTGATGTACCAAACATACAAATATAATATATAGTCACTAAAATTTTTATCAATTAAAGCATTTTATGTAATCTGGAGGAAACCGCAACATTATAGTTTACAAGAGATTAATATATAAGACGAAGAAGGTACTTCAGTTACTCGATAGTTTAAAACAAAAAAATGCTATATCAAAAATATGTTCTACCAAAAACACGAACATAATAAATATTATATATAGTAAACCAAACACATAAAATCAAAGGTAGAGGTCAACAGAAAATTAAAAAGACAAAAAATCGAAACGCCTTTTAATGGTAAAAGTATTTAATAAAAATTGTGCATAAATTCAACTTTATAAAAAAAATTAACACTCGGCAAAGGAACATAAAATAAGTTGATAGCTTACATATTTTTGTTATTGATGTATTTGGAAATGGATCCTTTATTTCATAAAATAAGGAAGACAAAATCCAGCCATTATTTTTTTATGTAGCGAAAAACTAAGTACAAGACCAAAATCATTTTATTTATCATAGGTAATAGCTAACTTGAGATGAATAGTTGACGCGTGTGAAACGAACTGGCAGTATGAAAAATGTAATTGCTGCTACATGAGTATCAAATAATTCTATACGAAACGCCCCCAAAAAGGAATGTTAATTATCTTTTTCAATAAATAATGAGTTGAAGAATTATACAAAAAAAGTTGGAGAAAAATTGCAATAATTTCTTTATTTCAAGTACATTTGTTGTCTATGACATACCAAATCACTTATTAGGCACTTAATAATGATGTTGGAAAAACTCATTTTCACTCCTTTTATCATTTTACAATTAATTTTGCGTTACTTTTACTTTTGCTTATCATTAGTGTTTCCAAATAATAATGTTTTTAACCCCACAAATATTTTTCATTGCTCACTTTCAGTTCATTTTTGCATGTTTAATTTTATTTCTTTAAATAATAATTTTTTCTTTTCTGTACATTTCTCCAATATATTGTAAATGTTTTGCGTGTTTTTTGTTGTTTTGTTGGTTATTGTTAGATTGTTAACATAAGCAAGACTTTTATTATTTTTTTTAGACTGCGGTTCTTGCGTAGTACCTACTTTAATGTAAAGTAAATAAGATTTTAGAGAGAGTCACTTTATCTCAGGTTACGATTTATATAGAAGGTATTTGATACAATCCCATTAATTTGGTCTTGGCTCTTTGGACCTTTATGCACAAATTTTGTTAATGAAATGAGTTTTTTTTATAATATAAATACCTTTAAATGCCTTAAACATTTTATACCTTTTCATTCCAGCTTACACGTGCCCACAATCCATGAAAATTAAATATAAAAGTAGATTATGCTTTTAACTATTGATTATAATTTGGCTTCTGATGAGTATGTTACTATATATAGAATTGTACCTTCTGAATCCGTCCTAGAGATCAATTACTTCGTTGGGCCTGTATTTGAAACAATTTGCCAAGAGTATATGGTTTGCTTGTTAGCCTCTCTAATTTTGAAGCATTGTATTAAATTTTTTATGTATACCGCTTCAGATGGTTCGTCTTTATCCCATATTGTTTTTATCCAATAATGCAATTTACTTTCTATATCTTTATTGCCTATTTTTAACAATTGCACTATAAAACTATTTTATTATAGTTGTGCCTTTTAATTACTATTTTAATTTCTTTAAAATTTGGTGCTTAGAAAAGTTTATAAATATTTTCTCTTCATTGTCGTTATCATCTATGGATGGGTTCAGCCAACCTCTATAAACATTCTGTAACTTCACTAGTTAAATTTTCTGTGTATCTATGCAGACATCTCATCTTTCCAATTTGATTTTTTATTTTTCTAATAACCTTTTTATTATTATTACAATTTTTGTATCTACTTTTTGTAATTTGTTATACTATTTGTTAACATTGAACTTCTAACCTAATTCCTATATCGTATTGTTTCCTTACTTTTCCTTTTCGGTCTTGTTACTCCAAGAAGAGTAGTTTTACTTCGTTAGTTCAGTGACTTGAAAATCTTCTTCTTGCGCAGTTCCCTTTTATTTTTTCTTCCGCTATTAGTTTTTCTAATTTATTTTTTCTACAAATGTGAGCAAAGTATCGAAAGTATGCCTGGTGGATCTTAGTAGAGGAAAGGGTTGTGATCTTAAACTGATTCAAAATCAAGACATTGGTTTGATGTTGGGAAGTTTTTGTAACATTTGCCTATACACCCACATTTCACAGAGATTAAAAAATTAGTTGGGCAAAAATCACTAATTTGCAATTGTAAGATTAGAAAAAGTTAAACTGAATAATATTTTATCTAAATAGTGCATTTGGAGCCGTTTTTGAGATATACGAAGCCAATATGGGACATTTTGGGTCTATCCGACCGCTATAAAAATTTGCTGTCTTTAAAAGACTATAACTTCAGATGTATTGGCTCTACTGTTAAGATGATTATATTGAGATAAATCTGAAACATTAATTTACATTCTGGAAAAGATTTTGAAATAGTTTAGTGACCAATGTTGATATAATTTGTTTAAAACTCATGGCTACGCATTAAGCATTCATTTAGTCAATACAAAAACAAGTAAATTATTACAAATCTATTGCACACTACAAAAGAGTACTAGAGTTTATTACAATATTTCAGGATCATCCGATTTGAAATTTAAGGTTAAATCAGTGTTTAAATTACTTGATGTCAACATTAGTGTCTGTAGGATGAGAAGGAGGGACGGCTAAGACTTCGATATCCGGATGTTGTAGCCTGTGAGGTTGTACAAGTTCTTGGAAATAACTGGAAATGATCGGGTCCAAACAGGCCATGAGAATATGAAAAAGATGTTTCCAGTTGTGTCACGACAAGAGAACCTTCTGGTGTTGCCCTCGCGGTACGGTTTGCACGTCTGTTTTGATCCTTTTTTTTGCACTAGCAGAGAATGCGGGAGATGCCTGTAGAAAAACCTATGTTAGTTCAAGAATCGCAAAATCTTGCAAACAATTCCGTAACAGGGTAATTGCCTCGACTTTTTCTAATAAATGTTTTTATGAGTACTTTTTTCATTTTGTTAACTTAGTAGTGATCTATTATATTTGCAATTATTTTCTTATCATTTTTATCTGTGCAAGACCATCATAAATTTTAATTTTTAATTGTTTATATTATCTTGGTTGCTGTTTCACAAAGATCATTTAAAATCCATGTGTCTCTAATTATTTTATTTTTTTCTCATTTGTGTCTAGTTATTTCATTCAAATTTATGATCATTGACTATATATGTTGTTGTCATTGTTTATACAGATAGTTGGTTGCTTTAACTTATTTTTGTTTTTTATAATTCCTGTTTTTATTTTTCAGTTTTGTTATAAGCATAGTTGTGGTAGTTGGTCTATATTATGTTTGCATTCATATTAAGCTTATTAAACAAGACCTTTTTTACTTCTTTTTCCAGCTCTTTTGCTGTTTTTTTCGACTTGTAATTTTGTTTATTCTTTCTTCATTAACTATTTTTAGGTGTCTTATAATCACTATGAATTTCTTTATATATGCAAAATACCTTTCTCTTATGTAAGATAGCGCTCTTATCATTCTTTAAATTTTATTAAACACATCAACATTTTTTTAGCTGCCTTTTATGCTTACTTTCCTCCTCGGCAGAGTTATCTTTATCGTATTTCACCCAACGCGCTACCCAGATATTTTGTGTGCAAAGCTGACTGACAATCCTTGATGTATTTGGCTTTATTCGCTTCGATTTCTTATTTTTCTTGTTTTTTATATATATATATATATATATATATATATATATATATATATATATATATATATGATATATGTATATATGTATATATATGTTCGGATAGGTTTCCGCGGTTAACTATATTTAAACAACTTAGTTCGCGGTATGAATCGCGTCTATTTTGAGAAAATTCTCGACGTTTCGGCATCGGCTTTGATGCCATTTTCAAGAGGTTAGCTCTTCACTCGGAGTCTCAATCTGCCTATCCCCAAGGAGAGCTATGAGTCCTTGAATAAGACTTAGCTTTCGTGTGACCTGCTTGATCTTTTATAGGGCTCGAAGTGAAAGTTTGTTTGGCGGGAGATGCGTTGGATTGGGGAAAGTTTGTAAGATTAAGGGTGTTGTGTAATTGGCGGTGCGTAGCAATAAGGGACTTCCACATGACAATCAAACGCTAGCTGTCATCTTTTGTGTTGAGGCACTGTGGGCGTTCTTCTATTTCAATTGCCTCACGTACTATTCTGCTGGTAAAATGGCAAATGGGGGCAATGGTTTTAGCCCCAGAGAAATTAATTTTGTGCCCTGTTTCTTTGTTGTATTTGGCAAATGCCGAACCATTATCGCCTTTCCGTACGGCTAGAGAATGCTCTATATTCGGCTAGATATTTGCCGATTTGTTTGACCTATGTAGATCCTTTGGCAGTCTCCACAAGGTATTTCATACACTCCTTGGGATTAATTGGGACAGTGATCCTTGCTGAGCGAATAAGCGCAGGTATTTGGTTGTTGGACGTAAAGACCGTGCGGATATTTTGCCATATTAGTATGCGGTTTATTCTATCGGTGATGCTTCTGATGTAAGGTAGGAATGCTGTTTGTTGGTCAGGAGGGTTTTGGGATTGAGAGTTAGTGTTTTTATTTATATTTTTGATTATATTGGTTAAGGATTTGTTGGAATATCCATTTTGCAATAGGGTTGTGGTAATGGATTTAATTTCTGTTTGGCGATTTTTCGTATCGGAAAGTCTGATGGATTTGGTTATGAGGGATTTTGCAACCGAATGGATTTGGGCAGGGTGGTGATGGGATTTGGAATTTAGGTAACGGTTAGTGTGAGTGGGTTTTCTGTAGACAGTGTAATAAAAGCTGTCATTAGAAGGATTTCTTGTTATGAGAGTATCTAGGACAACCATATTGTTTTTTTTTTTTGGTGTGGGAGGTGGAAATGACCTACACTGGACTAGTCAAAGACGAAAAAAATTATAATTTTTATTAATCGTACTCTCTCTTCACCTTCTTTCGCCCCCCCTCTATCCAAAGGCACTAGAGCCCAAATTTGGATTATCCTCCGTTGACTTTCGCCTCCACCATTGCCGATCAAGGATCGCTTCATCCTCCCACCTTTTTGGTGGGCTCACTCGTGGTTTTGTATCTTGGATTTTGCTCGTGAGAGCTATTTTTGACAGTCTGTGATTTTTATTCTCATTGCATGACTAGCCCATCCTAGCCTCTGTAAACTAATGAATTTTACGAGGGGTGACTCTTGAAACTTCTATTTGACATATAACATGTTCCAGAACCATATCGTTTCTATGTAGTTTTGTGTTGCATAGAGAATGTTGCAAACGTTGAGCCCATTGTTGACTTTGTTAGGGGGAATTTTGAAGTTATGTAGAATCTGTCATAATCGGTCTCTGTTGATGGCATCGTTTACTTGACCGTAAAGAGCTGGTTAATTGTGGAGCACCCCCGTCTAAAACCAGCTCGATATTCACCAATAATGCGCGTTATATATATAAATGTAAATATTTTGTACGCTGTACATAAGAGTGTTATGCCGCGATAGTTTTCAGATGTCAGTTTGTCTTCCTGTTTATAGATTGGGCAGATAATTTTAGTCTTCTGATCGCTAGGAAAACTTCTTTTATTCCATATCTTAGTCACCAGTGCGTGTATTTGAGATGTTAGATATTAGCTTCCTGATTTGTATAGTTTTGAAAGTCATTTGTTGACTCCTGGCGCTTTGTTGTTTCTCTGCGCTGTAATTACTTATTGAACCTCTTCACGCGTCCTATCTTTTCCTTTTCTTCCTCGAAATGCTGCATGCCTATAAACTGCTCACCTTTATGTGTTCCTATCAATGTTTAGGAATTATTTTTTATGTCGCTTGTTATCTGACCTTCTGTGTTTGTACGCTTCTCTCAGATTATCATTTTGAAGGTTACTGTTTATTTTTGTATTTTATTATTCTTGTATTTTCTTTTCTGGTTGCGGCATATATTATCGGCTTTGCGTCTTGCTTCATCATAAAGAGTCCATATATTTTTTGTTTCTTTCTTTTATAGACTTTTTGTCGAACTATTTTTGTTACCTTTCATTCTTGTTTTTACTTCTAATAGATTTTTCTTTAATTTTTCCCATGTTGTTCACCATTTAGGTTGTCTGTGTTTACGAGCATACGGTTTGTGCTGTTTCTCTTTTATATATCTGTTGTTGTTCTAACTTTTTTGTGGCAGTTGTTTTATAATCTGTTTGTTTTTATTTTTTTTTAATTCTGCATTTGAATTTTATTTCTACTAGTATATCATCGAATCCAGAATATATTTGTTTGTTTCTCAGGGCACGGTCAATTTTTTTGGCAGTTTATAAATGTCCTCTTGTTGATATTCTTATGCGCGAAGAATGTTGTGCTGATGATCATACTTTTTTATAGAAAAAGCTAATTAGGTATTGTCATGTAGTAAGTTTTTACTTATTGTCTTAGAATCTGTTTTTATCTGCCTATATGTGCATTCATATCCCATATTTACGATTTTTGTGACATTTCTTGGAGAATTGTCATACATTTTTTTGTAATTTTTTTTTTTATATTTTATATTTTTAGTTTTGGTACAAGTAATTGGTTTCTGAATACGACAAGCATTCAAATAAGTACTTGTTTACTTACTTTATTGCAGTTTATTTATTTTTAGAACATTTTTTTATAAAATTATAATTTTTGTCTTTCCCTTTTTGATATTTTTGCCAGTCTATATTCAATATGTAGTTACAAAGGTACATTTCCATTTATCAATAGTTAGATTATTTGAATTCCTGTACCTATCTTTATTGGATTTGAATTTTGTTTTTTAGTTATAATGTTATAATATACATTACATTATAATATTCTAAACTAAAATATTTACTTGCGTTAATGTTATCTCAATATTAAGGCGAAGTTTATTTTTTGAAAACATTTTTGCAAGGAAATAATATTCCAGTGTTGTCCTACCAATTCGTCTACCTGAAAAGGATTTCTACTTCAAAGTTTGCTGAATGTTAGCTGATTTTGTTACAAAAATTTGTTAATTTGCTGCTAACTTTGTGAGTATTTTAAAATCTGTATAACAATTTTTTTAATATTTTATTTTACTTTTATGTTCTTATAGATTGAAACTAGAGGTATGACTAATAAATATAATTTTTCCTTTTTTTCTATTTACTTTTTCTTTGTCACCAAAAGATTATTATCAAATTACTGCAAAGTGGACACTTGCTTCAACCTTTTTTCCGATCACTAATCCATAATAACCACAATCAGCACTTTTATCATCACACAAAAAAATCCATCACTTTATAATGGTCACACAAATTGGGAAATATTTAGAGAATACTTAACAGATAATACAATAATTAAACCGATTTTTACCAAAAGATATCCTGTTTACTGGCAGACAGACAGACAGACATAGACACACGAACTAATGGCCCAAACCAACTGTTTTGGTGTCCTGTGGCTATAAATGTCCATAAATGTGAAAAACTGGGTAGGTCAAATTTCTTTATTATAGAATTTAAGTAAATAAAACTAGAGTCTAATTATTTTTTACATGATCGCCAAAGGGCGGTATTCTCTTTTCACTATAGTTATTAAAATTACTGCAAAGTAGTCACTTGTTCAACCTTTGTTCCATCGAAATTAAGTCCAGCCCTACAACATTTTGCGCATGAAAAAATAAAATCGGATATTAAAAATCTCAATGATAAAAAGGCGTCGGGTTATAATCTCTACACAGTTAAACCACTGAAAGAATTGCCTAAAAAGCATTAATGGCAATTATACAAATAGTTAATTCAGTAATAAGATTACAGTACTTTGGACAAAAATATTAATACATAAACCAGGAAAACCCCTACATAACATTCTTGTCAGTATTATCAAAATTACTTAAAAAAGTTAATGGGCGTAATAGATAAACTAAAACTCATTCCACAACATTAATTCGGATTTAGACGCAAATACTCTACGCTAGAACAAATTCGCAGAGTTGTAGATGTAATCGAAAAAGATCTTAAAGAACATCGATATTATGTGGAAGTGTTTTCAAATGTAAGCCAGGCATTTGACCGAGTCTGGCACCCTGGCTTATTATTCAAAATCAAGCAGTTCTTACCACATTAATATTACCTAATTATAAAATCATATTTAAGTGGCAGGTATTATTAAGTGAAATATGGTGACGGTTATTCTAACGTATATCCAGTCAACGCTGGTAATCCACATTCTATACCAAATATTTACAGTAGGTCTACCATGCAACAGGAATGTAGTCACGGCCACGTTAGCAGACGATACGGCAATCCTACACAAGCAACGATACAACTACAAAAATCACTTAATAATTTACAGAAATTGTTACTTAAGTGGCGTATAAAAATTAATGAGAATAAATCAACAACCATAATATTTACTAAAATGCGTGTTAATTTACCACCGATCACACTAAATGGCATACAAATTCCTGACAAGAAGTTAAGTACCTCGATATGTATTTAGACAGAAGACTCGCATGGAAAACACACTTTACAAAAAAGAGGAAAGCGTTGGACATCAGAATAAAAAACATGTATTAGCTCTTGGGCAAAAAATCTAAATTGTCGTTTATAACAAAGAGCTACTGTACAAAATAGTGTTAGGACCTGTGTGGACTTATGAAATCCAATACTGGCGTTGCGCGAAAACTTGGAATGTTGAAATAATACAAAGATTCAAAGCAAAAATCTTCGCAGTTTACCAAACGCGGAATGACGCGTCAGCAATAAAACGCTTCACTCCGATCTCAAGGTTCTATGGGTCAGAGATGAAATTAGAAGATATACAACCAACTATACAAACAGACTAAAGAGTCATCCAAATGTGGTAGTGACAAATCTTCTAGAAGATAGAAATACCACTCGACGTTTAAATAAAAACTCTGGTGTGAACATCACACTACTTTCCTCATCCTATTATTTGGGTAATTGTGACAAAACTCCTGGACTTGGAGTTTCTATTTTACCAACTTTTATTTTAAATTCATGTTTATCTCATGATAACAAATCATTTTTATTCTCATGAATTTTTTGTATTCTCAACCGTTTAGATTCGCGACCGCCTAGCGACCGATTTTGCGACCTTGCGACCGAACGGCTGGGCCGATTTTTACCAAAAATTTCACACTGCGTCCCCTACCTACAGGTAACTTGCATACCAAATCAAGTCTCTAGCTCTTACGGTTCTTGAGATATCTTGTTTAATGGCAGACAGACAGACAGTCAGACACAGACACACGAACCAATGGCCCAAACCAACTTTTTTGGTGTCCTGTGGCTATAATTCGTCCATAAATGTGAAAAACTGGGTAGGTCAAATTTCCTTATTATAGAATAAGGAAAGTAAAAAACACTAGATCTTACTAATTAGTGTCTTTTTACAGGGGATCGCCACTGGGCGGTATTCTCTTCTCATATTATAGTACCAGAAAGTATCACATTTGCATGGTAGTCCTAGAACTAGTTGTGAATATCAAACAATAAAAAAAAATTAACGTTTCTTCTGAGATTATTTAAACTTAACATTTGAGAACGTAATAATAATAATAATAAAATATATTAATAAAAGATCTACGTTTGCTTGTTTGTTTAATTGTATGACGTGCGTTAAAATGTTATTTAAAAAAATAATTTATTTCTTGCAAAACCAAATAACTCAGGTCAATTTTAATTTAAGTGTTACGTTCCTGAAGAGTTCTGAATACATGACAACTAAATTTATATTTAGAGTTAGACAAGTTTTTGTGTTAAAAAATTTAAATTAATTGAAACAATTTATTCTTAATCTTCTAATAAATCAATCTAAACATTTTAGTAGAGATTACTTTTTAGAAACTATGGCGTTTAGATAACAAAAATACGATAAGAAATGGCTGACAGCAAAAAGAAATTCTAGGAAATTACAAGGAAAACGAACTATTCTGCATATTTACGATAATGCTGCATTTGTACTATCAATGAAATAATTTGAGAACTACTTTGTTGCAAGTTTACTAATTTTACCCTCTGACAGCCCCTTTGACTTTAAAATTAATAGCCCGTTTATATTAACGGAATCTTCAATTTCGGAATTGGCCTCCCCCATGCAGCTGCAAAATTCAGTTTTAAGTGCACCGGTGCGTGCCGAAGGCAATTAAAAGCATTAAAAGCCCGTAATGCAGTTATGCACGTAAACTGGAAAAACACGGAACTTCGCGCGACGCTCTGCCCTTCTGCCCCCGGCGCTGCACGAGGAGAGCCAGCAGCGGCGTTCGCATTGCAAATTAATTAACATCATATCACTAATCACAATTCGAATTTAATTAGCACCGCAAAGCAGGCCTGATGCGTATTAGATATTTGCGCCGCTGATTGCAAGCCTTTGTCTGCTGCGGTTCAGTAATTTTTGCGGCTGCACGTCCATTGTTGGGTAAATTAACTGCAAAACATGGACTGAGAGTAATTAGACACGTCACCGTTGAAAGAACCCACATTGACACCTACACTGGCTGTAGGTGGCATATTCGAGTTTCATGTAAAACACCGAACAATGGGGGTACTATTTCCAACTACTGCTGTAATGGAAACGCAATTTATTCCATTTTTCACAAATGTAGAGCTTGCACTTCGTAATAATTGTTTTGTATTTTTCTCTATATGGTAAATTACGAGTCTTTTCTACTTCCACTTTATTTATGATTTATAATGTTAGCAGGCACGCTTTATTTAATTATTAACTTTTAAGTGTAAACTTGTATCTTTATCTATATTACCTTTTATGGTTAAGTGGGTGTAGGTAGGAGTATACAAGTTCCTGCAAGCGTTTTATGATGATATCTATGTATTGTTTTGTTATAAACAAAGATATATTTGATATTCCACAAATGTTATGGTTTTTCTTCTCTAAACCTTCATATCTATCATTACTTATTATTCTATCCCCCATCCTTCAAATTTGTTTCTTCTATTGTTTGATCAATATAGTTTCCTCTTGAATTTTAATCTTCTTATTTCAATGAATAACATTTTGATTTGTTATATTTGTTTATTATCACTTTTTTCTGGCATATTTATATATTTCTTTTCTTTTTTTTAACTCTACGTATTTGTCTCTGTTTTTTAGGAAATTCTCCATTTTATTGATATTTACTATCAATCTTGCATTTGTGTATTTTTTTATTTTTATATGTGTTTTAGGAATATTTTAACAAAAGCAGATAACGCGGAGACCTACTGTAAATTTAAAATTTTTGTTTAATTTTTATGGCTCTTCTTACATAGAATTTCATTACTTTCGTTGAATTTCTTGGTTTTCTAGTTCTGTTGTAGCTTTTCCTGATAGTATTATAAATATAAATAGTGCCGCAATTTGACAACTATATATTTTCCTTTCCATTTGTGCTATTCATTTTAATTTTTATATACCGTGTATCCTTGTTTATTTATTTTATAGTTGTTGCTCATTCTTACAACTTCTTTCGCACTTTTGTTGAATTTCTATATATAACTTGGTATTTCTATTATTTATTGTAATGTTTTAGATGTCATTACTTTAATATAATTTTTTATGCACATATGCGACATTTAAACATTGTGTATGAATTTATTTATTTAAACACCCTATCGTAGCATTTCTATTGTTTTATTTTGTAGTAAGTATTACTTTTATAGCTTTTCTTCGTGTCTGTCTTGTTTAGACAGATTAAAAATGAACAGTTTAGTTTTGAAACACGTTATTTTTGAAATACTTTCTGACTTTTGGCATGTGCTTTAAAGCCATTTCAAATAGAAAATTTTTAATTTGATTACTGGTCAAGTTTTTAAAGGGCAGTACTATCGTATGTACCCTGCTTTATTATTTATAGAATTGTAAGGGTTTTGCGAAAGAGGCACTGGGTAGGAAAAAGTTTGTTGGTTTGGTAGCGTTGGTGGAGTAAGCATTTCCTATCGTCTCTTGTATTCAGACATTAGAAGAGTTTTTCTATTGCAGGAAAGTAGTTAATTTGCAACCTGTTTCTTTATGATATTTGCAAGTACCGATTATTTATAGCTTTTCCGTATGTCTAAGAGTTCTCATATATTGGGCGGAGATTTGCCGCTTTCTTTGCCCTATGCAGATTCTTTGGCTGTTTGTTGAAGGTATTTAAAATACTCAGTGAGATTCGTTAAAGCAGTGATTCTTAGCCAAAATAATAAAGTCAGCTATTTGTGTGTATGTTTTACCTCATTCATATGTAACTTATATTTATAGCTTTTTGTTGGTCAAAATCGTCTCGAGATTGGGATTTGATGCTATACCTGTTCTGTAGGTGGGTTGTGATAACGATTTTAAGTTTTATTTGTCGGATTTTAACTCCGAAAAATCTAATGGATCTTATGATAAAGGATTTTGCACCTAACTGGATTAGAGTAAGTTGATGACGAAATTTAGCATTTAAGTAAAAAATAGTGTAAGTAGTTTTGTTATAAAGTAATAACGATTAATTGAGAACAGGATGTTGATTTTATACTGTAAGTTGAGTTTAATAAGTGTAGTCTTAAAAATTGGTATATTGGTAAGGAAGAGGATGTCATTAATACCGACCATATTATCTTTGTGTAAAGGAAATTTTTTTAGTCTTTCTATGAAGTCCTACCACTTTTAACCTTTACCCAGATTTTGGGTAGAAGAACCGAATGCAATAACTATAGGACGTATGTTGAAGACACCATGCAATTTGAATTTCTAGATGATTTTTCTCGGAAAATAAGGGGGTGTTTAGTATTGAATTGTAGGTTGGTGTTATTTGTAAGGGTTCTGGTTTTCTAATAAAGGTTTTCAGTTGTTAGATACATGGCAATAATTGAAGGATTTTAGTAAGATTTCTATACTATCGATGAAGTTTGAAGTATGTAGGATGATTGCAACGTGGCCATTGTTTACTATGAAATTTTAATTTTATTTTCGCATATAATCGAGAGGCCTTAATATTCGATTTTGGTAATGGGGTTAAACCATCAACTAGCCATATGTTAAGCAACAACTACAATTTAAAAAAGTTTTTGAACTCAATGCATTTCCTACCAAACATTTTGCTTGTTTTATTTCTCACGATATCAGAGAGGATGGGAATGGAGAACTTGTGCCGGACATGAAAACAAAGCTACATCTGATTAGACATTTTGCTTCCCTCTAAAAAGCTTTTATAAAACCAATTGAAAATTCCATGGTGTTTTCCACAAATTAAGCTGCTGCAATACCCATTTTATTATTTGGAACCCTAAAGTCTTACATTTATTAAAATCAACTTAAAATATAAAAACAATAGCCACTGCTTAATTAACAATTACCGCTAAACAATTTGCCGCTAAACTAATGCTGTTCTTATCGGTTTTTCAATTCCAACCGCCATAAACTTTTTATTTTAAAATAAAAGTTTTTATTTGTTTTATCTTAATATCATTTATTAAATACATGCCAAGAATACTTCTTATCTGGCTTTACCGACTAAATACGCTTTGCGAATTCTTTTTCCTTCTAAACCAAATTCACATTAATTTCACAAACAATTTGTTTCCCAGTCTAGACAACCATACAACAAAAATTTTTTTGGATGACGGCTTTTTTAGGCTGTTCATGGAACACTTCCTCAGACTAATCGCTACTTAAATGCTAAATCTTATTATCACATTCAAATCCGTTCTTTTGCAAACTCAGTCATCGCCAAATCTATTACTTGGGTTAAAGGCCCTAATGAATACTAAAAAGTATGTGAGTTACCTTGTAGAGATATCTAGCTGAATACATAAAGATCTTCTGGTCATACGAAAAGGCAATAGCTTTTCGGTACTTGCCAAACATTATAAAGAAACAAACCATAAAA
This sequence comes from Sinelater perroti, assembly GCA_036346155.1. Classification (NCBI taxonomy): domain Eukaryota; kingdom Metazoa; phylum Arthropoda; class Insecta; order Coleoptera; family Elateridae; genus Sinelater; species Sinelater perroti. The sequence continues at coordinate 7,069,727 of JARFIY010000276.1, forward strand.
TTGACTTTTATCATACAAAAATCATTACTTCTATTTCCTATACTACCAGTAAAATTATTTATGAGGAAATTAAAATAGAATAAGGCTTTCAAATTCTAAATACAAGAGACAATAGTTAACGTTTACCTATCATATGAGGAAACCCTTAATATCCTAATCTTATGCAAGGACAATCCTCTTTGTTATTACATTTCCACACAATTTTTTATTACTTTATTACTATCGTCATTTTATTGTCATCACAAAGTGTCTTCATTAGTCTTGCTATAATTATTTTGAATTATTTCTTTTTTTTTCTATTAACTGTGTATACATAGGGTATTATAATGTTTTGCTTATGTAAACTTTTAGAATTAATATTTATTCATTTATTGATCGACATATTTATAATCTACTTCTGTATTTGCTTAAAGAGTTTTTCCTGTCTTTGTCCTTCTTTTTGCTCTATTACGTGAATGTTGCAATTTGATTTTTCTACTGATTTTTTTTGTAGTTTTCTCTATTCTGTGACATATATCCATTTTAATTACTTATTCTTAAATTTTTCATGTCGCTATAGTAATTTTTTATTTACTTCTGAATAAATGCTGAAGCTGTCAGTAGAAAATTTGCAATTGTTCTCTTATTGAGATTTAAATGGTTACTCGATGATTCTTTATCATTTTGTTTAATCATGTTTTTCTAAATTTTGCATTTATAATAGCTTGTTAATAACTAGTACGACCCACTTTTTTTAAATATACAAATTATTAGCTCTTTATCAATTTGACGCTACAATAGTTAACATTTTCTTTTATTGTCTATTGAAACTTCTAGACGGATTGTTGCACATACGGGAAGTGTTGATCAATTTTTATCTGTTTGTTTAAATACTTACAGATTACTATCAAACAAGATAATTAAATCCAGTTTTTTAGTTCTTTATTTATCGTTCTGTCATATTCTGACTTATTAAATTTGACAAATTAACAAACAAAATGACTTGCATGGATTCTGCTTAATTTTTAAGATTTATTAGTTATGTTTCTCTGCTTAATAATAATTTTAGTTTATCTTTTATATGTAGCATTGCAATTGGCTAATTTAAAACTGTGTAACTACTAAAATTGGTGTTTTAATAATATCTAAACTATAATAATTGTTCTTGTAAATTCTTATTTATATTATTTATGTACACTATTACTATGACAAGCATGTACTACGATAAATGTTAGTAAATTATGTACTGTTTTATAACTTTTGTCAAACCCAAAATTAAAAATTTGGTAAACTTCTTCCACTTGTTATTTTAAAAACTAACTTTTCAATATTGGGCTGCAGCTCGCATTTATGTTTTATTTTTTATTGATATTTTATTTAGACGCAACATCAAAAGTCGTTCTACGTTTGATCTCGAGTTCCTTATATTGAACATATTGTATTAAGGAATGCAATATTTATGTTTAGTAACTTTATTTAATATTGATTTTAAATTTATTATTCGTTTTTCAAGAAGCTATTTACTGCAACTAAAAATAAAAAAAAGCTATTATAAAATTGTGGAATGCAGACTTTAAGTATCAATTACATGTTATTTGAGATCTAGCAGAAGCACAATTTCAAATTTAAGATATGTCCGAGTTTTGTTCAAATTATGGTATCTGTCGCGTCTGCCCCAATGACAATACCCAATTTTAAAATGTTTTTTTTAATTTTAATTAAAACAGCTCACAATTTAATGTGCTATATATAATTCAGTTGTATGTTGTAGTTAACTAAAACTAACATAGTGAGGATTATTGATATATTCGTATTTTACATTGTACATTAAACTTACTACATGTATCTGACTGTGAGTATAGATTGTGTATTTATTGTCTTGCAGGAGTCTTATTTTTAATCTTTGGTGTTTATTTTTTGGTCCAAGTTTATATGTCACTGCACTAGGACACTCACTAATCGTATCGAAAAATTTAGGACACTGTGTATTTATGTGTAGTTGTTCATTCTGCACGAACCACGGTGCGTTCACTGCTATACGAATAATTTGAAGTTTTTTGAGGTATGTGTCTGTTCTATTCCTCAATACAGGGTACGCGTAAGAGAAGATGGGTCTCAGTATTGTCTGATAGATTAACGTTATGCACTCGACACGCAGGTGTGATTTTCGATTTATTAGTGAGTACAACTTTGCAAGTCTGGCATAACATTCACTTAATTTTTTGTTCACATGATATTCCCATCCAAGCCTGGAATCTAAATACACACTCACACCCAAGTATTTAGTTGCTGAGTCCTACTTTGATTTAATCATATAATAGGTAACTTTTTAATTTGAATATTTTTGTTAGTTTTTCTTGTATTAATCATGATTTTTAAATTGTCAAATTTGCTCATCTCCTCTAAGGCACTTTATAGGTGATTAACCGCTGTTTGAAGATTTATGCTTTGAGGTAGGACAGCGGTATCATCCGCAAACATAGCCAAAGTAGTGTTGTTAGTGGTTTGCAAGTCGTGCACGTAAATGTTGAACAAGATTAGCCCTAATATATTACCTTGCGGTACTCCCGCTAAAATTAGCCTTCTATTGGATATGGTGGCAAACACCTTAACTAAGAAGGTCGTATTATTTTAAGAATGATAAGACTATAATAATAAGGTAATCAGGGATTCCCAGTTTTATTATTTTATATCTCAGTGCTAGATGCCAAGTTTTGTCGAAGGCATTTTGAAGATCAAGGAAGGCTACCACAGTGTCTTCCTTGTTCTCGAAGCCCGTCTCAGTTGATTCGGTAATGCTTATTAACTGGTACTTTGTCGAATACTTTTTTGAATCCCATTTGGTGATAGGGTGTGATATTACGCTCATTCAATATCTTTTGAATCCGCTCGTGTATAACTATTTCAAGTAGTTTGGAGATTGATAATAAACTTTCTGGTTTATCTTTGCCAGATTTATAAGAGGAAAGTATATGGGCATGTTTCCGTTAATTTGGAAAATATCCAAGTCTAAGGCAAGCATTAAAAATTGTCACTAGAATGACTAAAGACTTTTAATTATTAAGTCTGTAGTGTGGTTGTGTAGTTTTGAAATGAATTCATTACTTTCAGCCAATAATGTCGGTTCGATCTCAATTGGGTCCTGACTGCTGAAATTATTGTTTGTGTCAATTACTTCCTGCAATAAGTTTAGTGTGATTGTGACATTGGGTGTGAATACTTTTTTGAGATGCGATGCAAGTACAAAGGCTTTATTTTCGTCGATTATGTGTGTAATCCCATTATCAATTAACGGATGAATAATATTTGATTCTCTTAATATTTTCTTAGTAGCCTGCCACATATTCGCATTTCTTGGTTGAAGTTCTTCTATGTATTTGTTGTACATATTAAATTTGCATTCTGACTCGATGAGTAAGCTGGTTAGTTAATGCTTTTAAATGTGGCCGCCTAGTCCTTTGCCATTCACTTGTAGTCCTGTTTTTTGGTTTAATTAAGTTTACTATGTCAAGTGGTGTGTGAAGACAGTTACGTTTTTCTGTTTCCACGGTGTTAAGGCTGATTGAACACTAGTTTTCACTGCTTCAGGATACTGGCTGACAGGCTGGTCTATATTATTAGTCTACTGAATAAGCCCATTTTGCATTCTATTAGTCTATGTAATGCGGGTATTTGCTGTGGTTTATTGTGGAACGATATAATGACGGGTACGTGATCTGAGGCTAGTTAATTCAGGACAGTTTGATAGAGACATGTTTTTGAAAGTTTTCGGGCAAAGCAACGTCTAAAATATCTGATTTGTAATCTGGTCTATAGGGATAGTAAGTATCACCGTTAGCAATTGATATTTATATGTTTTGGTTAGTCAATATTGAGTTTAGCCTGGTACCATTTGGGTTATTAGCTCTACACCCCCAATATTTAAGTTTGCAGTTTAGACCATCAATTAATAATGTTGGTTTGTTTGTGTAAAATATTTTAACAATGTTCGGTCGTTTATAAGCTGAATAAAGTAAAATATCAGCTTTGTTTTATAATGTAAAATTTATAGCTGCTGTTTCAAGATTTTCAAGATCTAGACCTGCTAACCAATGATGAGCTAATTTTCATTTGATAACGATTACCACACCTCCCGATGCAGTTTGCGTTTCTCTGTCGTTTTAACCTGGTAGTTTAAAGGTTTTTGTACATAAAAAAATATGTCTCTGAGATGAATCCACTGCTTTGTCCTTTTATGATATTGGGGTTCCAATTAAGGACTGTTATGTTATTAATTAGTGTAAGAAAGGGCACAGTTTTATCAAAGTGTAATATAATTTCGATTAAGTTTGTGACGATGCCGGTCGGTAAGTCCGGTTCTTCCTTATTAAAGTCTTTTATATTAGATTTATATTAGATTCGATTGGTAGTCTAGGAAATGATCTATGGTAGTCATGTTGATCTTATATATTTAGTGATTGATTATTTTGTCAGTTAGATACTTTTGTTGGGTCTGGTGGAGCCCACGCTCATGTTCGTTTTTGATTTTCTGATTTTGTTGTTTTTTTGGCAGTTATTCCGTGTAGATCCATAAAGTTGGCATTTTTAACATTGTGATATGTCTTCAGATTTTCTTTTTGCTTCTACTTCTATTATCCTATGTTTTATTTTTTCACGTTCACAATTATTTAGTATCTTCCGGTTTTCCAGGTCTACCGCACATAGTAGTATGGGTCTTCTGACATGCAACTTTAATTAATGCTTATTTTAGATTCTTTAGTTCTACTAATTCTTCCTTTTCAGTGATTAAGACCGGTAAATATCGGATTATAAATGATAAGTGGTTATTTTCGGGGCCCTTAAACGTGTAATAGTTTAACTTACTGTCAGTATAATATTTAGTAATTTTCCTGTAATCTCCTTTTTTTGCCGTTTCAAATTTTCCTGTTGTGATTTCTTTAAGACCCTTCATAATTTTTTGATATTTTAATTGAAAAGCATAGTGTAAAAATATGGGTGAAATTTTTACTTTAGTTTAGTGTGTTGAAAAATTATTTTATTCTTTGGTAATCACTTGTTCGAATGCTGCAGCGTATTTGCCTTGATAGATAATGTTTGTAGAGTTTTGAATGTTATTGCTCGATAAGTAATATTTGTTAGCTGCGATTAGAAAATTATTTTTGAATTAGTGTTTTTTATTTAGTGTGGCCAGAGGTGAGAGATCATTATTGTTCCTCTTATACGTTATCTTACAATGGGGAACCCTTCCGCAAGGTTTGTGTGTTGCGCTAATGTATTTATGATTTACAGTTAGCAAGAGTTTATTTCTGTAGCGATAATTTCGTACTTACCATAAGCTTTGGCCTCAGGTCAGCTCCGACACAAGTTGTTTTATCAGTAGGTGGGGCGTTTTGGGATCTTATCGGAGCGCGGCACACGGCCGCTCGTTCCGAAACACAAGCGCAAAATAAAAAAATGTTAAGTTTAATTTATTACTTCGTATTTCGATTGAATTTTTGTTTATTGTTAACCTGATTATAATTCTAGTTGTGTAATTGTTATTAGAAAATAATTTACTGTTATTTTTCCGCTTGATACTTTAAATTTGCTTGTTAGTTTTTTAAATATTTTATCTAAAAGATGCATCTGTTTATAGGCTATTTATTAACTTAATCCAGGTATAATCTTAAGTAGAGCTTATAAAAATGATGATAAAAATAACGTGAACCTACTTGTTTTCGTTCACTGTTTCTTTATGTTTTCTAATCATTTGTCTAAAATATTTTAGTGTTGTAGGATATTTAATGTTCTAATAGGTATTTACTTATGGACAATAATGCAACCGCGGGGTTTATTTTTTGTAATTAGTATGCTGGCTGTGTATAGAACAAAAAAATTTATGTAAAGGTGCCACTTTAATTTTGAATACAACAAGCAAAAACAGCATCAATCAAATGACTGTTTTTAGTGACCACTGAAACCCTGTCTCATTGTATAACATTTTTCAATAGATTAGAACATGTTTTTTGTATGACTTTGTGACGAAACTCTACAAAAGGTTTAACTACATATTTAATTTGATAATTGTTGAACACATAAATGCGGTCTTCAGAATTTCTGTGGTTGCATAAGTGACAAATAATGTGATATTATCCTGAAAGCGCCACATCTAGTAAATTTTGTATCATGCATTGCTCTTTGAATTATCTGACCACAAGCCACATTTAATTTTCTTGAGATATGCGATAAATAGTTTACTTTGGGTATTTTTAATTAGAAAAATGTTTATTTATTTCTAGACCATGCTTTTTTAAACAATAATAAATTATTAGTATCTACGATCTTTAATAATTTTGGTAGACAACTGAGGGCAACACACACACACAAATTTGGAATTCTCATAATATCTGCGTAACACCATTATAAATTCTTTAGCAAAACATGTTTTTCTATTCTACTAACATTAATATATTCTGTTTGGATTATAACGTAACTAAATTGTTACAAGTTTTTATAAAAGGATAACTAAGTGATTAAATATTTAAATGTAATACTATTCACATGCACAATAAAAATAATTTTTAAACAGTCGGAAAGTAGTTTGTTGAAACCTTTATCTGTATTGAGAAATACGCACAGTTTAGCTAAACAAACATTTTTGATATGTCATCAAATCTAAAACATAACATATCAAGCGGAGCTTTAAACCCAATATTTATTTTTTTATATTTGTAGCGATCAAGGTAAACTCATAAATTTTTAATATCGGAATTGGCTGTTTCGTAGCCGTCGTTCATCGCTAATACATTCCCTCACTGCTATTTTAGCGAAGCTTGAAAATGTTTTTTTCTATATTGCACAAATGTGCTACTTTCCACTTTACAATAAAGTAAAAAGATCCATTTGCCACTTTATAATATAAATATATAAAATGGTAGGCAGATTTAGCATTTTATATACAGTTAATCATTATTTAAGTTTTGTTAAAATGAAACTTTGGATTTTTATTTGGCTATTTTTCTTTAATTAATAACATTAAACTTACGTTTGTGTAATTCCCGAAGAACATGCATATAAATACATGCATAGTTCAAAAATTATCTTTTAATCAGAAACAAGCTTCAGATGAAATAATAATTGTAGTTTCTTAATAGTTAACCTAAACGAATTTTTACTACTTAGTACAAAATGGCAGTTATTGCTAAAACTGGCGACAAATTGGTAGGGAATAAATCAGTCGTCGATAAACTGGGTCTAGTATTCAATTTCCGTTATTTTTCACGTTCATTTTTAATTGTTAAAATAATTATTGCAGTTTAATTTTAAATATGAACACAAAAAGGGCAGCGCAATTCTAGCCTAATCCAATGCAATATGGATTAATTATAATTATCTGAATGAAAATTGAATGGCTGTCAGATGTACAACATGTCACGAGAATAATTTAATTATTTAATTATAGCAACTTTAGTTACGTTTAAATATCCCAAGACGAGATGCAAGACGATTTTAAATTGTATTAATAAATTTCCTACTAGTGATAGGCCGGCTAAGGAGTTTATTCAGGCTAGCAAATTTGAAAAACCATGTACAACCATTCAAAACTCTCCACGTTTATCGCTGCGCAATTAAGCAGAAGTTTTCAAAATTAACCGAAATTGTTAGAGATATATTTTATCTTCATATTGTATTTTTAACAATAAATCTGGCTATTTAAAAAAAGCATTAAATTATATTCTGAAAAATCTAGATATTCCAATTGATTACATTTTCAGAAAGAAATCTTCTAAAAATTAGCGTCTCGTAAGTTTTCACTTTTATACACGTGTGGTAGCTAGCAATGATGGTGGTGTTGGTGGGCCGTTTCAGACGTCGTTGGGTTAATTTCTGAGTGATAAACTATGATTTAGGTAAATAAAATCTGTTGTCTCCATTTAAATTATGTTTATATTTATAAATATCCACCGTTTTACTGTTAGATTTGAGTTTCTTAATAAATGTATATATTTGAGTGTGTCGAATTAAGATGTATAAGTACTGTCTCTCTCCCGCGTCTCTATTTTACAAACATGTCATCGACCTATCTTAGCCACATTGTTCTAATGGTAAGGTATTGATGACCACCTCTTTAAATTTCTCCATGTAGTAACTGGCTATTATCGACTTGAGCAAGCTTTTTTTTGTTGCTAATCTGTCTTTTTATTAGTAATACACGCATTGGAAAATTTAGATATAAAGTACTATTAAAAAGTCTGCAACGTATCATTAGAAAAAACTTGCTTCAGGTAGTTTAAGATATTTTGAATTGAAAGTTTGATATAGAGGAACGTTATAGCAAAACTAACAATTAGGTGTTTCTTCTGCAACTGGATGTTTTGAATGTGGTTGATAAACTTTGCGAAAGCTACAATGTAACTGCTGATAAATCCAATGTGTGGTTGTAATACACTAAAAAAGTATTTGTGCAGTTTAGAGATATAACCACTAATGGCACACTAATTAATTTGCAATAGAACACCATACCTGTGGATCTTGGAAAGTGCGTATATTTTTGGGGGCAGCGCTCTTAATATTGTTATTTGTTTCTTAGTGGCTTCGTCTAGAAAGAAAGTTTTTATCAATTTGTGGTACGTGATATTTGTACTGTGAAATAGCGTCTGAGTTTTTTAATAGAGCATTTTGGCCATTTTCTGTGTGTAGTCTTTCTGTTGCGGTATAATTGTACAAATATCTTTATCTACTAGTGAGTAGCTGTAGTTATTCATAAGTTCATAAAGAACATTTAATTTATCTCTATGTAAGTTCTTCTTAGACGGTTTAGAACCACGCAAGATGATTGAGGTCTGGACCCGAACTTTTTCTTCAAATATTTAATGTGGCTGCTTCCGTTAGCTAGAATGCCCTAAACCAGAATAGATTTAAGTGCTGCAGTAAATTTTCTTCTTTGATAAGGGCGATAATGGTTCCTAGGTTAAAAATATGTTCGGAAAGATCCATTACCGTTTTTTTTTATAATCCAATTCTATAAGAGAGCTTTTTTTTGTAAACTCTAAAACTCAGAAGTTTTTCTTTTAATGGATGGGTTTCGTGTTTTTTTCTTGTAGAATGAAATGTGATGCAGTCTACGGTATATATTTAGCTAACCAGGATAATATGCATTTGCATCAGTTCTAGTAAATACAGAGCGAAAGTTCCTTACAGCGTGCATTTGTTTTCTAATTACGGACGTTTTTGCTTTTTAATAATTTTTTAAGCTTGAGGGGTGTGAAGTGAGTATTTTACTAGCAGATATTTTTAAATTATTTTTTATCTTTTGCCAACGCAGTAAGAAGGCAAGATTAAATAATAGCTAAAATATCTTCTTATGTAAGTTTTTGAAATGTCTTGTAAATCTTGCCCTCGTAGATGCGTGTTAAATAAATATAAAAGCATAAAAATAATTTTAATAGGAATTATGGACATTATTTATTTGTATCTCGATCGCCTAGCATTGAAAAAGCGAATAACTTCAGAGAATGTCCAGACATTACCTACAACGAGCCGATTTACGTCAACAGCTATTCCGGTTACATCAGCAACGTCAACAGCAATCTTCATTTTTAAAAGATTTGGTTCTGAATATGTTCGTCGTAATTGTGAACGAAACATCAAGAGTTTTCAACTTCGATCTTAGCCTAATAAACCAATAACACACAAAGTGTGTCAAAAGACCAGCCGTGAATGCCTTTACGTTTATAAACTGACATTTTCTTTAAAATATTTCTGATATAAGTCAAGAACGTTTTTGTTGGTCGAAAGAGTCTTACGTTTGAGAGTTGGTATTTTTTATTAATATTTTAATAATATAAGAATTTGTTGGATTATCCACAGACCGGCAAATATGGTATCTATCCGAAGATACAAATATTCTCTGGGCGTACGGAAAGGCGATAATGGTTCAGTACTTGTCAAACATAATAAAAGAAATAGCACACAAAATTAACTTTCCCCAAGTAGAAACTATTTTTCCTAGGTCTCATCTCTCAGCAGGACTATTCGTAAGGAAATTTAAATAGAAAAACGACTACAATGCCTAAATACAAGAGACGATATCCAACGCTTACCTTTCATATAAAAATCCCAACTTACCTCGCACTATCCATTACGCAACACTTATAAACCAACAAACTTTTCCCAGCATTTCTCCAAACTTTTGCTTTAGCCTTATTCAAATACTTGTAGTTCTCTGTAGTAAACCAAGTTATTCTTATATATAGTATATTATTCTATATACCTATATATAGATGTTGGAATGCCTCTGACAAAATAAAAGTCTATTTCTCCTTAGAAGTAATAAGCACAGAATTTCTCAATGCGGAATAATGGATTTTAAAGCAAATTCGGTACTTTAATTTCTCACAGCCGTACAATAGGGCTAAAGTCAGGAAATCCATTTTTGTACCGTTATTGCTTGTAAAATATTTTCTTTATGACACTGTCACACTGATATGAGCGATAATTATTACCAAATTGTTCTTATATTGTAGTGTATCCTTTTGCTTAGAGATTACTATTTTGTACTCTATAAAAATATCCTTATATTCTAATGTCATATTCTCAAAATTTCACTAGAACAACACCTTGTGACAAATTTTATTTCCCTGATATTTGTCACACTAAAATTATAGAGTAGAGAGTACTTAGTCATATAAAATTACACGTTACCAGTTTTACATCACTTAGTGGAGTCGTACTCTGCAATTTTGTAAATATTGTATAACATTTACAATAAAAATCTTTGGTGGCTGCTTTATCATGAAACCTTATGTGACTCAATTTTTGACCAACCCTCATAATATTGGCTAGACATTATACAGCACCATAAAACTGTCGCGTGACTTCTTTTCACAATTACTAAAGTTCTTTTAAATTATGATGTGTCCTACCCGATCGTGGTTGTATCTTAATGTTTTGCTTTACAACTATGCCACTCAATAGTTGGCTGGGCAAATTGAAAAGATCTGAAATGCATTTAATTGATGTTTTTTGCTAATATGATTACGGATAATGAAATCACCTTGAAAGTTTCTGGGGTACTTTGAGTTATCCATTCTACTCAAATTGTTTAGCACTAAATAATTTATAATCTTATGCTTATTTTAAACATTGTAAATGTCAGCCTGAATTTTATCAGGATGAAAGCTAGGAAACGCAAATAAGAAACTTTGAAACTACTGTTTGCTGAGAAAAACAGCCTATTTATTCACAAATTGTGCAGCAGTTTGGATCAAACAAAGCGGTTGTGTTGCATGTTGCATTATCAGTTCGCGTTCTGTGTTACAAGTGACGGAATTTGTCAGTGTAATCCCTTCGCGTAGTGATAATCATAAATAATTTCCGTGAGTAAAGATCTGCGATTCGCCGGTATGTTTGTGGGATCTCGCGCCCATCAGCGATACGGCCTAGTTTGATTAGCCTGCAGTTTTTTTCGCTGCTCCTGCCGCCATAGTTGCTGTTTTGTGAGGAAAAGCGTTGCTGCAAGTTCCTCGCCGTTGCAACAGAGTTAAGATTATTATGTTTATTTTGCGTTTAGTACTAGATAATTTGTCATTTGATATAAGTTGAGCTCCAAGTGCTATGCACTGGATTGCTTGCTTACCACAAATTAACGCAATTAAACATGGCTTACTATCAAAATCAAATCTCACCCATCCGTATGCTCCTATAAATAATTCCTAATCGAATTGTACTATAAATAAAATTTTACAAACCCCAGAAAAAGCGCAGCTTACTAAAATAATGCTTTCTTATATCAGCCTGTTAAAACACAACTTACTTTGGACTTTGATAAATTATCAAAAATAAAAAACGAGAACCTAAAGATAACAATAACAGATCACGTAAACAACTAAAACATTAGGAATATTGGTTAAATCCTACAAACCTATTTCAGCCGTTAGACGAGAACCAAGTAGAAGATATACATATTCAGTGTTAAAGTAATTTAACCGCTAGTGCGTCTGTTAGTAAAAAATTTTAAATAACGATGAAGTAAAAATATTACCAAAAACCTCTGAAAAGTATACTGCTATCATTAAAGCTCTAACGGAAAGGAATAGAGAATGCCACACCTACCAGCAAAAACAGTAGGGAAGCTTCAGGGTAGTTTTGAAAAATGTACATCCATTCGCTAACTTACAAAAATTGAAAAAGAGCTAAAAGCGTAAGGACATTTGGTTACTAATATGGAAAATATTAAATAAAGAAGCACAAAAACCGTCTCACCACAATTTTATGTAGAATTTAAACCGGCCGAAACAGCAAAGAAGTGTACAACATAAATAGACTGGCATATTTTGTCTTTTGTCTTATCTACTACCCGGAATTACAGCAAAGAAGCAGACCATTTGTACCTACTCTTTAATACACAGCACAACGGACTCGGTCAAACGTTAGTTACGCCCAAGTAACAAGTAGAAGCAGCTAGCAATATGAACATCTGTAAATAACTCGATTGAGTTATCTGAACTTAAAGACATATTTAGAACCCAACAAATGGGCAACATGGTAACTCTTGTAACTACCGTCGTTTCTAAACTAAATAATGGACCGTAAATTAGCAATACGGAATGCTAATATTTTAAAATTTTCTTGTCAAATCACTACAGAGATATTTTGATATCTGAATCTTATTATATAAAAATATGCGCAACACGGTACCCAGATGGAGCGACTCAAGCTAGAACTGCGATTATTGTCAAACACTCAATTAAGCACTACAAACTTCCAAAATATAGCTCGGAACGTCTACAAGCCACTACTATGACAATCGAAAATTGTAAAATGTTTTTAGTGATCTTAGTAGGTTATTGTCCGCCCAACCGCAACAATAAATTAGAACACTACCAATATTACTTTAAAACACTGTGAAACAGATTCATCTCTGTCGGTGACTACAATGCAAAACATGTTCAGTGGGGTTTACGACTGATTATTAATAAAGACAGAGAACTGCTAAAAGCGATAACCAGTAATGGGTTGCATTATACAACTACAGGCAATCATCATACATGAAAAAATGTCAGATTTACTCGATTTGCGCATTATAAAAGACATTAACCTAAATTATTTTAAAACATCATCTTGTTTTGATCTTTTAGCTGACCACTCGTCAGTTATTGTAGCGTAGGGACACAACAAAACTTTCTAACCTCTGCAATAATCAAACGAACTGGGATATTTTCAGAATGACAGTTGATAAGACTGTGTCGTTTGATATATTTCTAAAATCAAAGGAGAAATTAACTTCCCCTGTTGAAATATTTAATAAATATATTCAACAAGCCGCATGGTTAGAAACATCTTCAAACGTCTATACAATAGAAGCCACCGACTGTCCTATTATAACCAAGAAAAAAAATGGAAAAAAACGTAAGTTACACCAAAGGTGGCAAACAATAAATTATCCCGATGATAAGCGAAGGCGCAATCATGCGACCTCAGAGCTGAAGAAATTTTTTCCAGTATCAAAAACACACAAGTGCAAACTTACGTGAAAAATATGTCACAAGCAAGTCAGCGGCTACTCTTTTTGGAAAGCGACTCAAAAGCTAAAACAACCACAAAACCACATGACACTCCTGCTCCTCAGAAATAATGCTTGGACCAGAAATATTGCTTTTGCAAAATAGTTGGAATCCGTATTTTGCCCATTTGATTCTGAGACAACAAGAGAAGAGGATGAAATTGCTCAATTTCTTGAATCTTCTTTCCAGATGTGTTTACCAACTAATAACTTCAGGATCAATAAAATCAAGGCTATAATTATGGATCTAAGTCCACGCAAATTACCCGGTTATGATTCAATTAATACTAGAGTGTTGCGAGAATGACCAGAAGTGGGTTTCAGGTTCTTCATCTACCTAATAAATGGTGTTTTAAGAGTATGGCACTTTTCAGAACAATAAAAAGTTGCTACAATTGCGTTAATATCTAAATCTGGCAAACCAACTACAGATATAAGTTTCTACAGACTAATTAGTTTACTGCCTATTGTATCAAAAAACTTGAAAAACTACTACTAAGAAAATTAGCACCAATATTCTAAAACAATCGTCTATTACCAAACCATCAATTTTAGTTTCGAATGAACCATGCCACAGTTGAGCAGGTGATAAACATAATTTGGAAAAAACGGCATTTATTATTTGTCTTTCTCAACATCACACAAGCATTCGACAAAGTATGACATTAAGTTACTAAGACATTTCCTTGTAAAGTGCGCAGATAGTCCTTGGTTCCTATTATTGCTGTAGTTCCTTAAAAAGTGTGTTGGGCTCACTTTTGTACTTTCTTTATACCAAAACAAGAACTACGATTGCCACATTCGCAATACTCTTGTCACACGCCAACCCCAATATAGCATCTCTAAGTTTATTTACAAAAATTACAAACTTGGACTAACAAATGGAGCATAAAGGTAGACGAAGGTAAATCGCTGCATGTGACTTTTACTTTGGGAAGGGGTACGTCAAAATTTATAGCTCTTTATTTTTTGTAGTTTTTTGAATCGCAAAATCATCTTTTCAAAAATTAATAAAAGTCTAAATTTTCTTAACTCAATAACGCAATCTGTTATATATAAACAACAAACTGTAGGCACAAATATAGAAAGGGGGTAAAAATAAAAGGTTACAATCATTATCATAACTGGAGGTCCACATCGAATAGCCGACAATACAACTAAAAATAAAGTAATGAAAGATAAGCAATCTGTGAGGCAGAAAAAGAAAAAACAATTATACAACAGTGTAGCACAAATATAACAATATAAGGAGCGGAATCATGACGGTTAATAGAAAGGAAAAAGTTAAGAACATTGAAAACGGGTACGGAAAGTGTTTATCAAGAATATAAATTAGATAAAATTCAAAACGAACCATAAAGACCATAAAGACCATAATAAAGGTAAAGTAGGATACCATAAAAGATATGAAAAAGTACAATTGAGTTTAGACATGTTAAAAGGGTAGATAAGCCACACATTCCGAAGAAAGCAATGGAATGTATTTCTCGAAAACGTGAAAAAATAGGAAAGATCGAAAAAAAGCTGTAGAAAAGAGATAAAAGGAATAATGATAGTGAAAGGCATAGAGGAAGAACAAGTAGGAAAAATTATTGACAACCGGAAGGCGATATATGCTGACAAGCCTGGAAAAAGTGAAGATGTATTCCAAATCTAATTCCACATATTTTCCCTCAGTGAAGTAGTCCATTCTTACGGTTAATGAAATATTAGATTCGTGCTTTTCTGTACATATTGACTGTAAAATATTCAGTTTCTTTTGTTCGACTATAATTTAAAGGCCGCAGTCTTTACAAGTATTTTTGAGATACGAGCTGCTGTTGTCGTTATATTATTTGGCTTGGTCCAACTTTATTTTAGTTTCCGTATTTAATGGTCTAAAACTGTTATGAAAATTAAAAGATCTAGCGTTTTATTTGAATTTCTGGCCCAACAGTTATAAAATGACTTTCTTCTTCTTCTTCTTCTTCTTCTTCTTCTTCTTCTTCTTCTTCTTCTTCTTCTTCTTCTTCCTCTTCTTCTTGTGCCATCTTCAATCGAAAGTCGGCGATCATGAAGGCGACTTGAACCTTTGTCACACCAGCTCGGAACAATAATCGGTTACTTTTGTTGTACCATTGGCGTAAGTTTTTAAGCCACTATGTTTTTCTCCTACCAATACTGCGTTTGACTTTTATCTTGCCTTTGGATTACTAATTGCAACAATTCGTACTTGAGATTTCTCATTATATGTCCGAGGTATTCCAAATTTCTAGTTTTCACTGATTGCAGTATCTCTACATTCTTAGGAATCCTTTGCAGTACTATTTCGTTTCTTATATTTCTTTGTATTTCCAGGATATCCTTAACATTCTTCTGAACACCCACATTTCAAAAGTTTTTTTTTTACACATATCATCCGTGAGTGTCCACGCTTCAACGTCGTATAGAAGAACGGAGAACACGTAGCAGCGCAATAATCGGGTGCGTAGGTTGATATTTATGTTTCTATTGCAGAGCAGCGATTTCATTTTGTAGAAAGCATTCCGAGCTTGTTTAATGCGACACCTGATTTCCAGACTATGATCACCGTCCTCATTAACAAAGCAACCAAGATACTTGTATTTACCCACTCTCTCCAATTTGTGGCCATTACATAGCAAATTTATGTTAGCAGGAAGGTTTTTAGCTACAGTCATGAACTTCGTTTTCTTTGTTTAACAGTACTTGAAGGTGTTCCATAGTGGATGCGATTAGAACCGTGTCGTCCGCGTAGTGTATATTATTAACGGTTTTGCCATTGATGACTATACCCACGTCAAGATCATGTAGGGTCTCCTGGAATATGTTTTCAGAGTGAACGTTAAACAGTAAGGGTGATAGTATACAGCCCTGTCGGATTCCCCTTAAGATTTCCATATTTTCAGTCAGTTAAGACTCAAAACGCACATTCGCCCTTTGGTTCCAGTACAAGTTCTTTATGAACGTTATGTCCTTACTGTCAAGACCTATTGTTTTCAAAATCTTCACCAATTTTGCGTGCTGTACTCTATTAAACGATTTTTCATAATCGATGAAATACACGAAAACATCTTGATTCATGTCCCAGCATCGTTGAATAAGGATTTGATACTCAAACAGCGCATCTCTAGTTCCCAATCCACATCTGAATCCGAACTGTGAGTCTGAAATAGTACTTTCGCATTTCTTGTAAATACTGTTATGTATTATTTTAAAAAAAATGTTCAAAATGTGACTCATTATTGAAATAGTGCGGTATTCATTGCATCTCTTTTCTGAGGAAACATTAGGGAAAGTAATAAAAGTAAATCTAAGACCCACAGACTTCCCCATTTTTGCTGTTTTAATAGCATACGCCATCTCACTCCTGGTGATGTACGGACCTCTAAGTTCTGTATTAGAGTCTATAACTATCTGGTCTATCGTCTTTGAACAAAACATCAATGTAATCTTCCCAAATATTTAACTTTTCTTTTATAGATATCGCGAATCTACCATCGGATGTTACCAGGGTGTGGGTGTTTTGCGATTTATTAGCTCCCGTGATTTCTCTTATTTTCTTATGCACGTTGAACCAGTCATATTTAGCTTTCCTATTCTTCAACCTCAGCACATAGGTCATTTAACCATTTTTCTTTAGCCTCTAGCACTTTAATACGTATAATTCTATTTGTTCTTTTATACTGCGTTACATCTCTACCTTTGTACTGCCTGCGCTGATCCATTAAGTTTAGTATTTCGGATGTGACCCAACAGCTTTTTTCACCTCTTCTGTCTTCAATAATGCGTTTGTTATGGGGCTCCACAAGTTCTCTACATCTCCATCTAATAACTCTTTGGACAAGTTGACGATCTCAACGTTAATCTCCGTGTGAAGTTTGACACGAACTCGTTCATCTTTCAGTTTGCTCACATTTATTTTCTTTTAAGGTGTCTGTGATTTAAGGACTTTTATGTTGCAATGTTATGTTTTGCTGTTACGATATCTTTTATTAATCAGTATAAAGTCTATTTGATTACGTATTATTTTCTGAGGCGAGTCTTTTGGCGATTTCCAAGTATATAGTCTTCTAGGAGGTAATTTGAAAAAGGTGTTAGTAATTACCAGGTTGTTCTCTTTGCAAAACTGTATCAAACGGTCGCCATGTTCATTCCTCTCTCCCAATCCGAAGTCCCCAACTACATTCGATATTTTCCCATGTCCTACCTTCGCGTAGAAGACTCCTAGGATCAAGACAATATCCCGGCTGTTTAAGTGACTTAGGGCCAGATTCACTTGTTCATAAAATTGCTCGATCTTATCTTCACTTGAATCAATTGTATCAATTGTATGTTCCTCGGTTTAGCCTTAAGTTGTGAGACCATCACCCGGTCGGATATAGGTAGAAAGTTGGTAACATTTTTCTTATAGTCCTTTCTCTAGGGACTACCACTACACCCTAGTAACTTTACCGCTGAATGGTCGAGGACTGCTTACGCAGCTAGCCAGGATATTTCCAAGCTGTTCTATGATCCGCCACCTTTAAAATTATTATTATAAACTTCTGGTTTGCATACTCATTGATATCTGAATGAGTTTTTATTTAAAATTACTATTGTGAAATTAAAATACATACGTTTTGAATAAATTTAACTCAATTCTCTGTTTTAGTTGTAAGATGCTATCTACTTTGTCTTCATAACACCCTTAGGCTTTATTTCCGTCTAGCACATTAGTACAAAATTTATATTTTGAATGCTAGAAAAATGTATTAGAATCAGACAAAACTATTATTTGTTTAATTACAATCATTTCTACATACATGGGAGCTTTGTGTTCTCAATTCTTCTCTATGGTACATACAGTGGGGCTTTCAATTTGTCCTTTGTTAGAAAATACACGGTAATCAGCTTCACAGTGAAAAATGAGATTAAACCATTGCTGGGAGTAGGCAAAATTGCCCCCATTTTCCTTATTTAGCCGCGGGAGTGCTTTCCCTTGTCGGGCCGGCGTCCATTTCAAAGTGCGCCCTAACGCGCGCCCACTTTGTCAAAATGCAAAACTGGCCGAGCCATTAGACGCGGCTGTCAAGCGCGGATTAATAAAGTCGCCGAAACGTCTCGCGGCAGTCACGAACGCCGAATCTGCGCGCGATCCCGCGCCGACAAATCGACCGCTATCCTGCCGGCGAAGCATCGTCAGTCACCATCAAGCACAGAATTTTCGGCGAGGAAATGGCTTTCCGAAGCAGGCACGCGAAGAAGTCATATCCCGCAACCTTAACCTTTGCGTTGCGTTCGGCAAGCCGAAGGCTATTTTGGCCCCGTTATCAATGTGCGCCGTTGCGACCCTGTTTATTTGAAATGCAGATCGGGCCCGATTTCCGTTGTGGCTCCTGTTCGCTTCGTGCCACATCTTTATTAACGAAACGTAAATATGCGGCATGAATGGCGACATGGGTTTGCCAGTAATAGGAAAATAGGTCATGCGTCGCGCGTTTTGTAATGTGGCGTGCCTAAATTGATCGCATTACTCACCCCACTGCAAATGTGGAACGAAATGGTTTTGTACATTTAAAGAATTGCCTTGAACTGCATTAACTTATATCACTTTAACTGCATTACAAACTGACAATTTTTCACCCGAATTTCTTCGCATTTTTGTATGTTTAGGCGCTATTAGAAATTGATTGTTTATGAAAAAACATTTTTTTGATTTTTCAATTTATTATACACATACATTTCAATACGATGTTTACATACGTTTACAAATCAATAAGAAAAAATAAGGCTTATTTAAAAAAATTCCTGGCTTTAGCAAACTTCTGGACTATACCATCAAAGTCAGTCTCAATAAATAAAAGTGCAATCCACGTTATTTTTTCTTGTTTTAAGAACTGAACAGGATCGTACTCTAGCTTAGTTAGTAACTGCCATGCCATGCAGTATTGGACAAATTAGACTCTACGTTCTACGACTTCAATAACTCTAAAACTCTTTGTGGTTTAGTATTCTTATTTTCTCGGTCAATATTTTTATTAATTCTTAAAAATGCTGCTAATTATTCACATTCCTCGCAGAACGTCTATTGTAAGAGTAAATCAGAAGCATACTTTTCAAAAGCTGATTCGTTTTCTGTCTTACTATGACATTTCTATTTCAGTGAACACTATCAAAGTTCCGTCACCGATTTCAATGAAAATTGGATATCTTGTATAAGACAAAAAACTAAGAGACGCCTATTTTGTTAACTTTAAATACGCACTTTAAAAGGTAAAAGTTACTTTTAAAGTTCCCCTAAAACAGTTTTTTTAGAATATCTCAATTTTATTTGAAATATTTTTATAAAACAAAATAGAAATTAATTTTTATTGAGAAACGAACAGATCCGTGGTAGCTTCACATCTAAAGGATTCATCGTATTTTTTGTAAGGACAAACCTTTTTATAAATTCTGATGTTAAAAATTACAAAATCCGTTATAATAAAAAAAATGTATAATAAACCAAAGCATGTTTTAGGCTTTACAAAAAAAATCAATAAACAAATAAACGTGAGGACTAAATCACTCCTTATTAGTGATCGATTTTTTAATGGAAAAATAGTCATACATAATTGTACATTACAGGTTAATCGAAAAATTGCTGTTCTTTCATTAATTACTTGTTTAGAAAAATATAACAAATTTTAAACCAATTTAATTATAAAACTAATTTTTTAAACTTATAATAAATGATACTAGAAAACGCTCCTTTGTGAAAAAATTAGAAAGTACGCCTTTTTTGGGACTTCTAGTTTGAGATAGCTAACTCTCATCGTTTTTAAGACACAACCTTACAAAATTTTAGATTTTTAAACTTCGACCCTGTTTGGAAAAGCCCCCATGTAATTAAAAACTTTATACGAAACTCATTTTCGATCGAGTACACTCTCATATGATCAAATTTGAACGTTACTCAATTTGCATGTTTGGACAACAGACAGACAAACAGCTGCTATTACGTACAGTATAGAGTATAAAGAAATATAGACGGTTGACGTGATATGGTGTAACACGCGTTCGGGTGCACGCGGAAATATATGAACGATTGTTGTTACACATTTCCTGATGATAAAATAACGTTAACGCCCATTACAGCAATGCACTAGAGTGAGATGGAGTTTGTGATGGGCAAAGAGCTGCCACCCGTACGGATTCCCGTTAGGGGGACAAACTTTAAACTTAACTAGCAGAAAACTGAAAGGAATAGTCATAAAATTTGATTTTTGCATGCTAATGTTCCGAACTCCCTTGCTATTATGGAGTAAACAAATTTTTTATCGCTTTTGGTTTCCGAGATATATTTTTTGGCAACCCTGTATAAGATGCATTTTTTGCGCACTTGTTGCAACCTCAAGGTCTTATTGTGCCCACTAGCATGCACTTATTCTAGGACATTCACAATCACACATGGGTTGAGCGAAACTCGAACTCGCACGCGCCGGCTAGAGGACAGAGGCAAATGCTTGAACCTGCTGAGCCACCCCGTCCCCTATAAGATGTGTGAAAAGTTTATTTACAAGTAAAGTGGTCCGTTTTAGGTCCTACAATATGGTAAAGGAGAGGTTTTCCTGTTTCCTGCATTTCAAAAATATAAGCGAAGAAGGACACCAGTTTTAATTAAACTTTGCAGGAAGAAACTCTACGCTAGGGAGTCTACAAAATTATAAAAACTCCAAAAGGGTTCTTCATCTGTGAGCGAATAGCCAAGCAAACAAATTATGAGGAGTTTTTGGAGTACATTTCTAGCGCACACTGCGTTTTTCTAGGATTGAACCGATAACGCCGTTTTAGTAGAATTGAATAAAGCTATCTCGCTATCTGAGATCTCAAAATTTTCAACTTTGTCCACTCTTTTAATAATGAAGGCTATATCATTCACTATGTGAATATGAGGCATGGTAGTCAGATGGCCGTAATTACTTCTCTAACAAGTAAGTTCGAAAGAACAACACAGACATATCAATTAAATAGCCTTACAGGTTTCAGAAAAAATACAATACGACAAAACACCTTCACGCAATTGAACAGCTGATCGAAAAACATTAGCGATTTTGTATCAGCATTACATAATTTTTTTCGTGCGGAAATGTCGAGTTTTGAGCCGAATAAGCGTAATTTGCGGGAAATTGTGATTTAATCTTTAATAGATTGCTGCTTTAAATGAGAGAAGTTGTCGTGAGAATTGGAAGCATTATTAGAGGAATATTCCTGCCAAACGCAAGAAAAACTTGCACTTATATTAGGACTGACTCAAAAAGCAATTTCACATTGTTTAAAATCGTTGGGAATGATTCAAATGCAAGGAAACTGGGTTCCATATTAACTAAAGCCGAGAAACGTTGAATGACGATTTTGCACATGTGAAATTCTGCTTGCCAAGCATAATCGAAAGGGTTTTTTGCATCGTATAGTTATTGGTAATAAAAATAGATTTACTACTTTATCCCAAAGAAGAGGAAATCATGGAGACCATGTGGCCATGGTTCAACATCGACATCCAAGCCGAATATTCGTGGAAAAAAATTCATGTTGTGTATTTGGTGGAATCAGCTTCATGTCGTGTATTATTAACAAAACTATTAGTAGAGCTTTCTACCAAACACAATTGATGAGATTAAGCCGAGCAGTCAAGGAAAAACGCGCCGGCTACCACTTCAGATGCGACAAAATTATTCTCCTGCGTGATACTGCTCGTTCACATGTTGCGGCGCCAGTCAAAACCTACTTGGAAACACTCAATTGGAAAGTCGTACTCCACCCGCCATATTCACCAGACATTGCCCCTTCCGATTATCACTTGTTCCGATCGATGGCATATGGCTTGCTTGAGCAGCACTTCACATCATATAAAGATACTAAAAATTGGGCCGATTCGTGGATAGCCTCAAAAGGTAAAGCGTTCTTCCGATGCGGTATCCGTATGCTTCCAGAAAGATGGGAAAAAGTAGTGACTAGCGATGGCCAATACTTTGAATAAAATATAAGGTTCCGCTCTTTCACAATAAACATCGTGAACTAACGATAGTTTCTATTATACCGTCTGCAAAAAACCTACTCATTCTAATCGTTAACTAAACGCAAAAGTCCCACCATCACCTTGCTCAAATCCATTCAGTTGTAAAATTTCTAATTACTCAGATCCCTCATAGTTTTTGACAATAAGAATCGATAAACTGAAATTAATACCATTATCAAAACATTAATACAAAACGGATATCCCCAAAAATCTCTAACACGCATCATTAACAATATTTCCAAAACTCATAACTTTTCCAATCAAACTAAAGCGTTTTTGCCTTACATCAAAGGCATACTGAACAAACAACATATACAAATTGTCTTCACGACCAACAATAAAATAGTTGACGTATCCGCTCAGCTAATTACCCCCGCGAATCCCAAGGAGTTTACGAATTACCTTACGGCGACTGTGGCAGAACCTACATAGGCCAAACTAATAAACGAACATTTAGTCGTATATACGAACATCCTTTAGCTCGTAGAGCTGTAGAGAAGGGCAATATTTCTTCTTCTTTGGCTAAATATAAGAACGAATCTGGACATAAAATTAATTTTTACAAATCTAAAATACTCGCTTCCATCTCCCATCCCACTAGCGGAATTATTCATGAGGTGTTTAAATAGAAAAACATTTATCTGCTATTTGGAAACCGTTAGTTACGGCACGTCATCATTTACGGAACCCGTTACAACAAACGAACTTTCGTCAACCCAGTACATTTTGCGGACAAACATGTCCTCGTCAACGTTCACTTCTGCTTTTATAAATAGTGAAGTAGAACATACGAAACGCCAGTCTTCTTCTTTGACTATTAATTCTGTTTGGGGAGTAGGCAGATTGAGACTCCGAGTAAAGAACTAAAACCCCTTGAAGATGACATCAAAGTTGATGCCAAAATTAACCCGGTTCAAACTGTGAACCTAAGTAATTATTTCTGTGTTTAATGTGAGTTGTAAGTTTTAAACCAATTGTTCAGAAGGAGGAATAGAGTACAACTTAACGCCAGATAGTACTTTCCCCTTTAAACCCAGCTCCCAGTTTTTCGAGTATCTACCCTGTATTTGTTATTCAATTCAAATTTCTACATCATTTCTACACTCGTTTACGCTAGCAATGATTTTATAGTCTGTAAGTTGACTTTTGTTCCTTTGTTTATCTGACGTATTTACAGTGACATGAAAAAAATAATGAAAATAAATTTCAAAGAAACCTTTTACAATGTTAAGGAAGTTGCATTAAAATATCACATCCAATTAAAATTTTTTAGTTTACCGAAATCATCTGACAATGGTAGCATAATAGCAGAAACATCCTTAGATCTTCAAGAAGAATTTATAGAACCTAACACTTTGATATTGTGGAAGACATTGATTTACATTTACTTCCTGTTGATCTTCAGGCACCGACAGATCAAAGAACAAAATTATCTCTTTCAACAATTCAACACAAATGAAGATTTGCCTTTAGAAAAAATAAAAACTACCACAATTTCATTCTTTTTTCAATGACAATTTATTTTTATCTGGTATTTTTAAGATATCTCAAATAGCGTTTGAAAAATTCCGAAAATCTAACTTTAAGGGGCAACTTAGGGGTAGTTTTTACCGCTTTTAGGTGCTTATAGTCGGATAAGAAAATGCGTGTCTTATTTTTTGTTCTTTTACAACATATCTAAGTTTCATGGAAATCACTGATGGAAACTTCGTGAGTGTTCTTTGTAAGATGAGCTTCAAAAGGGGAATTGCAGCTTTATATATCGAGAACAACTGCCTTCAGAAAACTCACTAAAAAGAATTTTTGCTTCCTCTTTCGTGTAATATCTGTTTTGTATGCGTTAATTTCACACATCAATTTTGTTTCGTTTTCTAGTCCTAAAAACTCATCTTTGTTTTGATAAATGTTTATAAAACTTCAAGAGTATTGATCTTTGTTGTATAACTATTTTCTTCTTGGAGCTTCTCACTTGATTCTCAAGACTTTACAAGAACATTGTTTTAAAACATTTTCTTAATGCTATTTCATGGCTCTTAAGTTTTTCCAATATAACATTTTCTTTATACTGTGCATCTCTATTTTGACCAATATTATAGATAATATGTGTCAAAGTGTTAAAAACTTTCTAATACTATTTACATAGGGATTGAATGGTGTCAGCACAAGCACTATATCGGCTTGTGAACAAAGTTTTTAAAGATACGGAATACTATTTAATGTGAGACAGTAAGATACCCTATCTTATACTTATGAAGTACTTATAACTTTTAAAGTTAGATCTATTGTTCTAAAGAACTAGTTGTAAAGAATGGCCAGAATGTTAACTTCTTTTATTCTAGCCTAGAGACTTTTTGAGCACCCAGATATGTTGCTGGCATTGTCGTAGCTCTGTCCTCTACAGTTATTTATATCACGACTTACAAAATCTATTGTCTATATTACAGCATCTTCATTTATTTAACTTTATGATCATAGTTAAGAATAAACATTAAAAAAGCTAGTTGGTCTGTTTACAACATACCTGGTGTTGAGTGCACAATTATGGAATAATGCTTGGTATTTATAATCTTTTTGATTTAACTTGGTTGGTAAATGTAAAATGAATATATTCACAATTGTACTTGATAAACATAAGACTACGTAAATCAATTTTGTTTAATATGTTCTCTATTAATTAACTTTTTATGAATCAACTGATTGGTACAATTTTTTTAAGTCCTTCAAGTGATTTAAAGTCAGAATTATCGTTTTGTTGAATGTCATTGTAGGCTACCAACAAACAAAGTTTATTATTTACGCGCTATAATGCTAGGCCACCCAGTGATATAACGAAGTCCATTTCTTTGAGAATACTTTCAGAGCTTTGTGAGCTCAAAACCTCTTGCGCATCAGTTTGAGCTTAAAGTTGCTGAAGTCGATGGCGACGATTGTGGTTGCTACGCAATATGAGAGAGAAAACTCACAGCATCCTACCGTTTAAGAGGCTCTTCGGAATGTTTTTCAAATTTTGCTCCGCTTGTTTAACTTTTATGATAAATTAAAAATGTGAAACTAAATGTTGTTTACAAGGGCTACGCAGCTGCACAATAAATTATGATACTATTAACGCAACGTCCAATGGTTACTATAACAACACTAATTTATTTTTCTGACTGTTGTTCGCTGTACGACTTCTCCTGTTAAATGCCGCAAATTCCCATTTGCCCCGCCTTATACTCAAACGCGCAGTTATAGAATTCTGGAATTGGAACTTAAGGACTCCGCTGGAAAAGGGCGTACATGGCGATCTGAATAATTTTTTAGCGATATGTAATTCCGTAATATAAATGTTTTTAGAAATTTATTAAATATGGTATTCATGCATTTTAGTAGACTTAATACTTAAAATTAACATTGTGTATGGTAATAATTACATTTTGATGTGCATTATTCTCATTTTTACTAATGTAAGAATTGGTTAATTATCATTATTACTATTATTCAGCATATATATATAATAATAATAATAATTACAAAGGTATTACAGCAAAATAAAACTAAAGCAATTTGTATAGTCCGTCTTTAATTAGTCTTGAAAGTCGGTAGGTTAATGGTGCTACTAATTTAGAACGAATTTCAAAAGCTACAGTTATCGCTTGTTAATTAAATCTAATCTGTCTTACCCCAACTCAAAGTTTGACAACCCAAGAAGTCCAAACTAACCAACTATCTCTTCAACGCTCTGTCTTCGCTCGGGTTAATTCAAAGAACCAAATTATGTCGCAGTTCTCTCTTACAAAGCAAATGTCTATACCAGTAAGCAAAATAAACTTTGCATTCTAATTTTTTTGTATTTTCTTGTTTTCATTGCCAAAAAACATAGTTGCTAGCTTTAACCAACTAAAGTTTAAAACAAGCCGATACGTTTAAAAAGCGATTGTCCTTGAACAACACACGCAAATAAAGTAATATCAATAACACGGTACCGGCCCAAGATGTAGAAGGTTTTTATATAGCGAAGAATTTGGGACACAATCGAAGCGTTATTGCTGTCGAATGGAACTTCAGGAATGTGGGCGTCGATATTCCTTTCAAGCAAAAACAGTGAAATTCTGTAGCCATTCCTAACTGACGTGCCTGAAATGTTTTGCGATTCGCATCACTTCTGTTTGTCGTCATTAAAACGAACTATATCGCTGACTGAGTAATTAAATTTGAACATGTACGTCTTCTAATATGTCTCCAACTTACTTTTGTCTCCAAAATTGTTAACTAGTTGTAATTAATTACAAATACTAAGATTTATCTGCTATGTTATATAAATTTAATTAAGCAAAACGTTGTTAATGTAATGTCTTCATGCTCCGTTTTCAAATTGAATATTCTCAGATTAGAGTAATTTTCAAGAAGCCAGATAATTAAAACATAACTGAAGTAAAAATTAGAATAATAATGAAATCATCACTTCAATGTATGAAAATTAAGTTTCTGTTAGAAATTAAAAAAAATTACAATTTAACGTGTTTAGCGACAGCTAGCGGTAAACTTAAAAAATAAGACAATAGAAATGCAATATTAGTGATATTTTTGTTAATTTGATTTATCACTTAAATAGCAAGGCACCTTTTAAACACTTTTTAGATTATCTCTATAACCTGTACAAAAGTATTCCATATTTTGTATGCTCAACGCGATGCTTTGAGCTAAGGGTTGGATCAATTTGCTTATTTATCTATTTGCTACATCTTTGCTTCAAAGCTAAGGCCATGTTGCTCCACCTCTGAAAGTAAGGTTCGTTTTGAGCAGCATCGCTTCAGGAGACAAAATATTTTTTGCCAAAGCCTCCGCAAGTTTAAACATCATAGCGCAAACACTTTGAAGTAAATGAAAATGTTTTTAAAGTGAAACGTTTGTACCAACGAATAACAGAAAAGCATTTGTATAAGTTCTTATTGATGCTATCGCGTATGATGTTGTTTCACTTATATTCTAAGCGATAATTTCATGTACAGAAGTGTAATATTATATATATATATATATTTGTTAATAATTATTGGATTATTGTGCAGTTATTATATTTATTATTGTTTCTTTAAATCACCAAGAATTTTATATGAACATTAAGCTACTTTTCTAATGCAGATCTAGTTAAAAAGATCAGAAAGATTTATAAAGTTATATAGGGTAATCTAAATTAGAACAATTTAAATTTTACTGCTATCAGAGGAAATTACCTATGTACCAGTGACGTATGAAATATAATGTCGGCTAAAGGTTTTCCACGGCTCCATTGGCATGCTATCATTCTTTACCGAAGTTTTCCGGAATGGTTTTTTATAAATCAGCTCTATTTCAGCAATTACGTGTTTAATGGACTTTATTAGCTCTGTAATCGTAGCAGGTTCTTTCACATAAATACTTTCATTCAAATAGCTCTAGAGAAAAATCTAATGGGGCTAAACACCAAAACCACTGTGACCAATCGGTGTCACTCTTCTGCGAGATAACACGACCAGGAAATTTTATTTAAAATAAAATGTGTGTCTGATATATAACTCCATCTTGTTGAAACTAAATGTCATTTAAATTCATATTCTTGGCTTTATTGAAAAAAAGAATTGTCTAGTGTCTTCTAATAGCGTACACCATTGACAGGAACAGTTTTAGCAGCTTTCGCCTCAAAATGTATAAGCAATGATTTATCGAGTCGACAATATACACCAAACAGTGCATTTTTGTGAATGCATTGGTTTTTTATATCACTTGGTTTTTTACTATTCCAAATGCGACAATGTGAACGATTTGTAAATCCATTTAAAGAAAAATAAACTTTATCGCTTATATGAGTTTTTTTTACAAAAATTAGTATAAACTGCTGTGTTTTCTAAAACCTAGTTCACAAATATACGGCAGTTTCTGATGGTTTTGGTGGACTTTAGATCATTAAATCAGAAGGAGTGTAGTACTTTAAAACACCTTATAGTTTTTTGTTAATTTACACGTTGATATGTATTGTTTTAACAATTTTTATTTTTTTTTTGCCATTTGACTTCTAGAACAAAACAAAGTTTTATAATACTTTAAAAAATTATATAATCATTGGTTGGTAATGAGAAAATGTTTGTAAAATTTATTGTTGCTTTTTAAGTGTAACGTAAAAGGTGATAATAAAGATTAATAGTTATTGCAAAATATATATAATTGTAAGGTATTGAAAAGCAATTCAACTTT
Source organism: Sinelater perroti (assembly GCA_036346155.1). Taxonomy (NCBI): domain Eukaryota; kingdom Metazoa; phylum Arthropoda; class Insecta; order Coleoptera; family Elateridae; genus Sinelater; species Sinelater perroti. The sequence goes on from JARFIY010000276.1 coordinate 7,098,496, forward strand.
TTATTGACATTTTTCAAACAGTAATTAGTGCATTAATATTATGATTACATATATTTAGACAAAAACCTTCTACATACCAATAATTTTTAAAATTTTTTTATGGTTTCTAATTTTTCTATAACTTAAGCGTAAAATCATTGGTTTGTAAGAAAATCTGACATTTTTAAAATACAGGGAAGGTAAGGAACTTAACAATTTTGGGGCTTACGGTGAAATACATGTCTAAAATCTTAAGATGTATTTTAATTGAAATGGAACTAAAATAAAGAGTAACTTTATTCTTGTTTATTCTTTTACTTATCGATTATTAGAAATATTTTTAGTAAAAGTGAAAGAAATGTCCCATATTTTCTTTAAAGAAAAACGAAACTGTTTGTTAAATTTTTTATATACAAAATATATGTTATAAAAGTAACAAAAAAAGTTAACTGAACTTGTCAAATATTTATTTTTAACTGCTTGAAGCGCCCCTCGCTAGCTCCATAGGAACAATTCCTTGAGTAATGGGAGGGAGGGATGTTTCGCAAGATAACTGAAGTATTTCTTGTAAATCAGTTGTACCTATTCCCATAATTGGTATATCATTCATACAATTGTTAATAATATTGAATGCGTTAACTTGTTTTTTGGCTCTGATGCCCCCTAAAAACATTTAATGCCAATAAACTTTTTTCTAGGAAATTTGTTAGTAAAATGTCTTCGTCAATTTTCCCCCAATTCAGTTTCTATAATACTTTGTCTCTTGCTCTTTGTTTGTTTTATTTTTTCTAGCCTTTTCTTGACTTTTACCTTTTCTTTATTATAACAGTTTTATGTTATTATTTTATGCCCTTTCAAGAAGTCCTTTACTACGTATTTATCTAAACTTAACACATTAAGCCATTTAAGTGATTAAACTAATGCTCTTGAAAATATACTTTTTTTAATTCTAGACTTTCTGTGACGACTACGGAATCTTTAAATATTATTGATTGCAAACCTTTATTATTTATATGACTGTGCTTTCATGGACTGAGAAAAAACCAATGTTTTGAAGAAAATTTTTCTTTCGGCGTCAGTTTCTACAACGAACAATTACAAATTCAATTATTTTCTATTGTGGTAAAAATACTAACTCCTGTAAAGACGGTCAAGGAACATATTCAGCTCAAATAAACCCTTATATATCTAGCCGTACAGAAAAGCGATAACTATTTGACACAAAATAGCATAAAAAACTGGCCAGAAAAGTATCTCTTCCCAAACAAAAAGCACTGTTTTTATTTCCCATACTATTAACAGAATTATTGGTTAGACAATTAAAACAAAGAAACGTCCTCGTTGATTAATTATAAGAGATAATAGCCAACGCTTACTTGTCTGTATGAAAACTTCTGATTATCCTGCAAATTACCCCCAAATCAACGAACTTTTCCCAACCCAATGCATCTTCAAATTTTCACTTTCATTTCCTTAATAGTAAAGCAGAACACACAAAATATTAGCAATGAACCTGAAATCTTTTTATAAAAGTTGCTTGGCTTTTTAAAGTGTTTCTATAATTGAGAAGCATGAACATAAATAACTAATCATTGAAACAGGCCATTCTAAAACCAAATAAGTGATATAATAGGCAAAGCAAAATTATTCATAAATGTTCCCATGCAGTTAAGTCCTATTTTAAGTTTCAGAACAACTTAACCAATATGTAATATCTGACCATTATTTATAATATACATTAATTAGCCAATAATTAGATCTCTAACTGATACACCCGGAATCAAGATAGTGGTACTTAAAGAAATTTTTTTCAAACGTTGGCATCGTTATAGTAAATAATACAAACTTGAAATCAGAAACATTAAAAAATCCTTGAATTATTATAACAAAAAGTCCCAAATACGAGGAAAACACCTGTTCAAATGCTTAAATAGCACGTGTCAGCTGCGCATGATAATGTGGTAAAAAGCAATCTTTGAGAGAACATAAAGTATTGATAATGAAGTATTGAACATAAAAAAGGCAAAAGCAAAAAAAAAGACGCAAGCGAATCTAAAGTAAAAACTGAATTGAAGAAAAGATAAGAAGACTAATAAAAAATCTTAATGATTTTAAAGAGTACAACAAAACCAAGTTGCAAGTTGACTGAATAAAGTGCATTAATCCGCAAGAAATAATTTAAAACTAAGACGCTGCAAGAGAAACTGCGAGAAGTTCTCCTTTCTTGTCCACGAGCTAGAAAAAAACGACTCAAGTATTTACAAATAAATATTTGATGTTATGGGTTTAATTTCATTTACAAGAAACAATTTAAACTGAAGACTCTTTACTTAACATCCCTGGCCTCCCTTCATATATATAAACAAATTTTATGATATAAAGTTTACGTTTCTATTTAACTTTTGAGAATGGACTGTATAAGTTTTTTTAAACTATAAAGCATATTACTATAAACATTTTTCTAGTTTTACAGACAATTTTAAGTGTTTTTCATTAACCATTTTAGTGGGATAGATTATCTTTTTGTTAACAGTGGGCGGTGCTGTATACTATAATTTATAATACAATGGTCCAGTTAACAGGATATAAAGAAAATTCCAATAATATCAAGATTAACGATAAAGTTGCAGTTTGCAAATTATATGTTTCCAATGTTACCTTACCTACTATATACACCAAATACCTAGATTATTGGAGCTCAGTGCATCTACAGGCCTAGTATATGTATACGGGGCCATGAAAAACAACTTACGAAGACATTGTTGCGTCATTTGCTAGCAAATATTACGAATTGGTGTTATAGTTTTAAAATTTATCTAAAAAATAGTGACAAAGATAATACATTTTTCTGATGCAAGTATGCTGGCAAGAAGACCTGAAATACAAATGTGCCAGTGCCAACTATTGATGTCTTACGATTACATAATCCTATGCAAGATACAAATCGCACCGTAACCACAGATTATTGGTTTCCCCCGTGGTATGTGAAGAATTGAAAATACCGTTTAACTATCCTAGGTACAATTAAAACTACAATTACTGCTAAAATATAAACCAAACAGCAAAAGGATTGCAAGTTCTATACTTGCTGGCCACTAGCACGGAGTAACCACATGTTCGTAAATTTCTAACAAGAGCCGAACTATTAGACTTACTTCTACAGTGCATCATGATCAGAAAATTAATGGAAAAAACCCTATACCATTAATGAGTTGACCAAAAGAGATGTAGATCATTTGGGTCAATTGTGTGTATTCAGTATTCAATAAGGAGAGATACACGTTTTTAGTTTATAGTCATACTTCTCATATTACTCAATGTGTTAATAATGATATGCTTGTTAAAAATCAGCCGAAGTTGCATTACTAATTATGCACCATATGCGACAACAAATTCTAGCTCAGTTACCAAAGGAATTTCAAACGATAGTAAGAAAATAGATAGAAATGAAGTACCACCTTTTCCATACAATAAAAAGAAAACTAAAACTGTGTGCCAAAAGTGCTGAAAGTATGTGGTGTGCCCAGATCATACATGCATGTGTGTGCAATGATTGTTTTTAATTAATATAAGTCGTTAATAAATGTATCTTTCATGTTATTCCACACTATACTTAATATTATTTTTGATTCCACCTATAAATCAAAATGGATCTAGGGATATTTATTGATTTTACAAGAACAATCATGGGCTACCATAGTTTCTGTTCTTATGCCGCGTCCAGAGTATTTTAATTCACCGTACGAAAGCAATGCTCCAAATTGAGAAAAGTAGAAAGAACCAGGAAACTATAAGTTTTATCAAAAAATTGACTGGCTTTATTCAAGTAGCAAAAGATAAAATTTAAACTTTAAAATGGTCGTTAATTTGCAAAAGTAAAGGTGAAAATATATTTACAAGATGTGAAATGCTATCGATACACATTATAGTGAGTTTGGTCTTGAAATTGATATTTTAGTTTTAGAACCTACAACTTAAGTCACCTGAAATATCTAAGTATCGACTGTTTTAACTATTTGAAAAATACCAGTACACTGTGGGACCAGATGAATTTCTATGGTGCCAAAAATTATCTTTCGATTTTCCTAAAACTTGGTATATAGGTTTTTTTGGGTCGCTGATTAATTTTTTAAAAAACCAAATAGCTGACACAATATGCCGGTCGTTTTTTCAGGTGAAACAAGTAGTTATTTATTATATATTTATATTTTTTTGTTATCTGTTTTTTTTTGCGTCGCTAATTACAAACCTAATATCTTTGAAGGGCAAAATGGTGGCAAATAGAAATTTAGTCTTGATTTTTTTATATTAGTTTCTTGTTAAACAAAAATGGAGTTAGAGCTGAAAAAATACGGCCATAAAGAACTAATTTTCTTTTTATTTACAAAAAAAAGCTATTATTCAGAAAAGATTGCTCCGGAGTATAAGGGATAATGTTCTGTAAAAAAAAGTCAAGCATTTTAAGTATATAAATACATAAAAATTATGAAGTATTTAATTAAACTTACTTTACTATTGTCTATGCTGCTTTACAAATTTTTAATGGTTTCTGTGACTACTTTCACTAAATCAGCAGCAGCGCGTTTTCCCTTTTCTACTAACATAAGTAAGAAGTAGTCAATTGCTTTCTTAGAAGAAATTGTTTTCTTTAATTGGCTTATTTTCATTTTTTAACGATAGTTGCTCTGTAAAAATGGCAATTTTCGACGACTTCTTTTTTTGCTAGCTGTTTCTGACTCTTCAGCTTTTGAAATTGGTACTGCTTCTTTGTTTGTGGATTGTTTAGCTACACATTAATTATAATATTTATTTTACAACTTATTTATAATTTAAAGCAAATCATATAATATCTTACCTTCCACCATGCAATTGGTTACATCAAAATTTAATTTCATCCAGCTAGTGTTCTTAGTTGAAAAAGCTTTTAGGAAACAATTCGAGTCTTTCCATCTTTTGCCGAGGTTAATATAAAACTGCTTTATTTTTATTTCTAGTTTATGCTCATCCAACTTTTTTGCAACTGAACCCAGGCTTAATATGATTTTTTTCAGCTAGTCTTTTGTCTATTATTCTGAAACGAAATTTTAAAAAAATCTCAAAAGTCAAAATATTTTTCACGCAAAAAATGCAATTCGTTAAACTGCATAACTTCGCTTGTAATTTTTTTTTTTTATTATTTATTTAATTAGCAATCAAAATACAAGGTATTCTATAAGCTAATTTGTTAACCTACAATCTAAATTTAGGATTTAGATCGATTAATAACATGATGAGATCTCATCCAGCGATGAGCTCTCTAAGTCTATTTATAGGTCAGCTGGCCACTGTCTTTTTAGTCTTCTTATTGCTGTGTCTTCTAGTAAAGGCTGTATTAAAGGATTTGTGTGAGCTTCCAATTTTTGGTGGTGGGTGATGCTTCTCTCATGGACAACTTCTTTTATAGTTGGTATCTTCAAATCTTTGTGGATCATTTCATTTGCAATATACCATGGGGCATTAACTATCGTTCTTAGTATTTTGGACTGGCACCTTTCGATTATTTAGATATTGGACTTGCTGGCACAGCTCCATAGTTCTATTCCATACGTCCATATGGGTTTGATTACTGATTTGTACAACAATAGTTTGTTTTCTATAGATAGCGGAGACTTTCTACCGATCAACCAATATAGCTCTCTCTGTTTTAGGACCATTTGCTTTCTTTTTTTGCAGATGTGTTCTCTCCAGTTTAATTTGGAATCTAAGTGTATTCCCAGGTATTTTACTGTCACAGTTTGTGGTATTACTATGTTGTTTAGGTATATGGGTGGACACGGATCTTTTCTCAGGGTAAATGTGGTATGAGCAGATTTTGTCTCGTTTACTTTTACATTCCACTTTTGAAGCCAGTGTTCTAGAACATGTAGATAATCTTGTATTAGAGTGTGTGCTTGGAGGACTACATTGTGGCTAGCCAGTATGACAGTGTCGTCAGCAAATGTGCCCATTGTGATGTTTGGTGAAACTGGAAGATCTGATGTAAATAAGAGATAAAGTAGCGGGCCCAGGACACTGCCCTGTGGTACCCCAGAGTTGATTGGGAGTATAGTTGAGACTTCCTGTCTTACTTTTGTTCTGAAGTGTCTATCACTTAGGTATGTTTTAAGTAGTTTGTAAAACGCTGGTATGAGTTTTTTAATTTTAAACAGTAATCCTGGGTGCCAGACCCTGTCGAAAGCCTGGCTTACGTCTAGGAATACAGATACGCAGTATTCTTTGTTGTTTAAACTGGCGAGGATAGTTTGCGATATGCGATGACACTGTTGGGTGGTCGAGTGAGCCTGTCGAAATCCAAATTGATAATCGGGTATCCATTCAGTATTGATTCTTTTAAGAACTAGTTTTTCAAGCAATTTTGAAACAGCTGGTAATAAGCTGATAGGTCGATATGATTTTGCGCTATTTGGGTCTTTTCCAGGCTTAAGGATTAAAATTATCTCGGCAGTTTTTAATTTTGAGGCCAATATTGGATTCGGAGGATTGCATTAAAGATATACGTCAGTAATACTATGCCTTTTTGGCAGTTCTTTAAGCATTTTTGCTGTTATAAGGTCCATGCCCGGGGCTTTTTGCATTCAGGCGTTTTATTTCCTCCTTTATTTCTTTAGGTGTGACGGGTTTAATTGGTTGCGTTGCTAAAACGGGAGATTCTAATATTTCCATTATTTCCTCGTCCGGGTCATTTTCGTGCGGCTGAAAAACATCGGCAAGGTGTTTCGCAAATACTTCTGCTTTCTCCTTATCACTTTTGCCCACTGTTCTTGTGATGGTTGTTCCATTCTTAAAGGGAAGAGTTATTATTGGTTTGCTTTTAGCTTTGATCGGTTTCAAATAGAATTGTCATAACGGTTAAGGTTGGATAAATAATCTTTGAGTGACTCTTCTCTCAGAGATTTTAATTTAGATTTCAGCTTATTACTAAGTCTGTTCAATATTTTCTTGTCTGCTGGGGTGTGTGTTCGTTGCCATTTGGCTCGTGCTTTTCTTTTTCAGCTACCAGTTTTTAATTTCGAGAGGAATATTCGTGATGTCTTTTTGTATGTTACTATTGGAGTAGCTTGTTGGGCTGCTTCTTGAAGGGTATTTATAAGACTATTTGTAGCTTCCTCAATTTCATTTGAGTTTTAAGCCTTAGATTTAAATTTATTGTATCTGACAAATTGCGCCTATATTCGTCCCAGTCAGTTTTCGAATTATGTAGTCTAGGTACAGGTTGAATATATAATGGGTATGTGCTGTGGTGGCTATTACCGGTGAATGATCTGAGGACAAGTCGTAGCTAGGTGTAATGTCCATATAGGTTGGCGAAATATTGTTTGTGACAAAAAGTCTAGTAAATCCGGTAACTTATCTCTGTCTGTCGGCCAATATGTTGGAGTTCCGTAGATAAGTATGTATATCTTTTGTCTTGAATGAGTTTGAATAGCTCCCTTCCTTTTGTGGTGGTTAGTCGGGATCCCCATGCCGTGTTTTTACTATTGTACTCTCCTCCTGCCAGAAATTTGGTGCCTAAAGTGCTGAAGTAGGATTCAAAGTGGTGTTTTTTTATATTATGTTTTGGTGGACAGTAGACTGCACTAACTGTTATTTCACATGGGGAAATGTGGACACGAATTGAGGTAGCTTGGAGATAGTCTTCAGCAAACTTTGGTAGTTCATAGTGACTTATTGTTTGTTTTATTATTATAGCTGTGCCTGCATGTGCATTGCCATCCGGGTAATTAGTGTGATATACATTATACTTCGGTATTTTGAAATATGTCTTTTCAGTGAAATGAGTTTCACTGATCAGGAGGATATCTATTAAGTTTTGTTTTAAAAATAACTGAATTTCATCTTTGTGTTGAGCAAGGCCATTGGCATTCCATAAAGCTATTCTAAGAGCCATTGTTTTGTTTATTGATTAGCATTGTTAACATATTGAGCACCATACTATTCTGCTGTATCAGTTGGTTGAACATTATTTTAAATTCTTCTAAAAATTTATTTAGTGACATGGTCGATTCAGCGCCTTGAGTTGTATTCTGGGGTTTAGTTACACGACTATAGCTTCTAGTTTGGGGTCTTGTCGATAGCGGTTGCGGTTGACTTTGTTGTGTTATGTTATTTTGATGTGTTAGGTTGTATTGATGATTAGGATGGTAATTGTTTGTTTTAGCTTTATAATTTTTTTGGTAATACTCACATCCCCGGTAGTTAGCTGGATGTCCACCTCCACATAGTCCACATATAGCTGGCGTATTTTTACTTTTCTTACAACTTGATGTAATGTGTTGGCCACCGCACTTAACGCACAGGTAGGGTCTATTGCAATAGGCTTTAGTGTGGCCGTATAATTGGCATCTGGTACATTGCACTAAATTGTTGTCTTTTCTTGGTGGTTCTATTTGGATGACATTGTTTAGTAATCTGTTTATTTTGTAGATATCCTTGTTATTCTCTGACGGTTCCAGGTCAATAAAGAACATATTAAGGGGATATTTTGTTACACGATGTTTCATATTTATTAAATTTCTCACTTTGTGTCCGTGTTGTGTGATTTCCTGTTTTATATCTTCTAGGTCAATCGAATGGTGTAGGTATTTAATTACGACTCTGTACGACGTTTCTTCCTTCGGTTGATAGGTGTGATGAATTATATTATTATCTTTCATGTATTTTGCTAATTTTCTAAATGTGTCTGGGCTTTGACAGGTTAACTTCACGGTATTGTTTGCCAAGCTCCTAGTTGTGTATTGTTCTAATTCAACTATTTCTGCTAGTTTATTATTCATTTGTGGTAAATTTGCAACTCCGTACACAAATATGGGAGGGGGTTTAGGTGTGCCCTTGCTTGCATTGTTATCTATCTGGCTATTTGCAAGTGCATTGAATGTGTTATTTAGTGGTATCGCTTCTTCTTCATGATTTATGGATTTCCTTTTCTTCCTTCTCTTAGTACCTCTTACTACTTGCCACGGGTTCTCTTTAGTAGAGTAGGTGTTATTTTCTTCATCACTAGTTGAAGTCATTCTTGTGTATTCATGGGTGCTATTTTGTCTATTTACATGATACATTGGATTTTCTTGCATGATAAATTGTTCTTGATTGGGCGGAAAAGAGTACTGGCTCGTAGGTTGTGAATGATATATTTGTTGTAGTGGTTGAGAGGAATAGTAAAATTGTGATGGCATATTAGTATTGAACATTGTTTGACTCTGTGTATTATTTGATGGTTGTAATACATACGATTGACCCTGTATGTTGTTTTGTGTCATTGGATTTTGGACGAGTCCCATACCTGGGCCGTTTCCTGCTGGTAACATTTTAAAGTTCGGTTAAACCGCACTGTTATTGAGTAACAATATTTATTTGCGTATTTATTTACGTGGAAATTTATTTATGTTTAAGATAAACTTTAATTGTACTTAAGATTAACTTTATCACCGCCCGCACGAGGCGGGAGGTCACCGAGCGCGCACTTATCTTTCGAGTTTCAGAACACACGTCTTTACGCTTCAATTTCAAATGCGAACTCGAGTTAATTGGTGATATCACTTACTTGAGGATGTGCTCGCTAGGCCCTGCGGCCTTGCGGTTATCGCTACGACTTGGTTGCTGCGCTCGCAGTGATGGCTCAGGTAAAACACTTCTGCTCGCGCCAACAGTCGAACGCGGAAAAGCTTCTAATTTAAATACAAAAATTTTCCGCACTTTCCCGCACCTAAAGTATTTTTTTCTCGTAAAAATACAAGTGTAATGAATGTTTAGAATTAAAAAGTATCTTAAAGCTTTTTGAAGCTTTCTTTTTCGACTCCAAAATTTTAAAAAAATAATCGAAAAAATGCAGTCCTTTCGCCACTAATCCACCCTAACTGAAAAAACGCCTGAAAAAATATATTTTTACATTCTTTAATAAACTAATAGCAAAAAAATACGCCGAACCGTATTTTAGAACGTTTAACTGAAGCATGCACCTCGTGATCGGTTTCGCATTAAAATTACGACCTCCAGTTTTTGAAATTTGGCACCGTAGAAATTCATTTCGTCTTATTGTCCAGTAGATCTTTATAATCCTGATTGATCACAATATAATTGATAATTATAATTTTTTATAGAAATTAAAATACCTATCAATTTGATTAACATAAGAACAGTGGTCAAAAAGAGTTTTGTTTTAGTGTAAATCTTAATTTTATGGATAAGTTGTGAGTTTCGAATTTGTTAAAAGGTCTTTAAGTAGTTATAGTTTAAATTTTGTTGTTGTTTTAATTGTTGAATATAAAACATAATTGTAATGTAATTATGTAGACATAACAAAGCTGTGCACAAAGCGATGTGGTAGTATTATTCCTATATTTATATGGATATGGTCTATTCCGTACTCTTAAGCATAAAAAAAATCTTGTAATTTATATGCTGCCACTTAGCTAATCGTTAAAAAATGTCTATAAAAATATCAATTTCCACTTTGATCACTTTTCTCGGGATATTATTTTGTGACTGGTTTTAATAAATATTTATTTTTTACATAAAAGATCTCAATAACCCAATCACAATTTAACGCTTTATTGTTTAGAGTTTTCTCAATAAATTCCCGTATAGTAAAAGGTTTCTCCATAGTATGCATTTTTACTTGCAGTTAAAGCTCTTCCGTATTTAAATATATTTTTCATTGTGTTGTAGATAACTAATTTTTATTTTGGTGTTTTGTAAGGTGTTCTTTGCAGTTACTTTATTTTTTGTATGTTTCAATTATTCATACAAGAAAAAATTCAGTTTTGTAATTAGTTTAAATGACGTTTTATATGAAAATCATTATAAAAATGCATTACAACGTACGTCCAGAAAGTAATGAAACTGATTTTGTTAGTTTAAGCAGAAGTACTAGAGAGCAGTATCTTTTGGCCTAACAGTTGGTAGCGGATGGCAGGTAAACAATCTGACTTAGCTCATTTGCCTTTGAGCGCTTACAGAGTAATGATCGGTTGCAAAGTGGACAGATGCAATGCAGTGTCTATATAATATTGTAATAAATTAAAAAAGTTTACAAGCGAAACGCTTGCTTTGAGAAGCATCCTTTATCAAAAGCATAAATGTTTAGGTGGCACATAACGTTCAAAGCACCTACCACAGTCACACACTTTAGACAATGTAGCTGAGGTTAAAGCAGTTTTGACTGTTTGATAGACAGCACATGAAATGGGACTTCCAAAACCTATTGTTGGAATCATCAGGGTGAAATTGGTAAATTAGTTTCCAATGGTGAACAAACTGAGAAAAAGATTTCTTATGAGTTTGAAAGTATAGCATTTTGGGACTGTTAAAAATATGCAGGTTGTGATGACAAGTGTTCAGAAAGAGATTCCAAGTCAAAACTTACAATCGCTTGAGTAAGCGGATCAAAGATGAAAGAGATGCTCATTGTTTTTTTTGTCCATGAGTTCGTACCACCCAGACAATCGATCAACGCTGCATCATACGTGTAAGTATTTAAACGACTAAAAAAAGTCGCGCGCGTGTGCTTCGAGATTGCTAACACGACAATGCGCTCAGCCATGCATCGTTGCTAGTGAAACAGTTTCTGACCAAAAAACCGTAATAACACCGACCTACCGTCTCTATAGCCTGGATCTAATGCACAATGGATTAAAAAAAACAACATTTTGGAATTGCCAAAAACGTGCAGATTGCCGCAATGAGTGCTGAGAAAGAGATTCCAATTTAAGCAAAACTGCTGGCAACACTGTTATGCTCAAGGATGTTATTTTGAAAAATTTTTAAATTTACATAAACATATTTTTAAATAAACAAACTTTTTAAATTTACTCACACTATTTTCCGGGTGTACCTTGTAAAAAAGTATTTTTACTGCCTGCATTCTCAAAAAGATATATATGGATTCGCTTGTGTTTAAATTGAAAACGCTAATAGATGAGCACCTCAACGTCCTAAAAGAAGGATGATGAACCTTTGCATGTTTATGCTACATTAACCAAAAAAGTTTAATCCTTTCGCAAAAGTAATTTGTGATACAACAAAATAATTTTATCTGTGCGTGTCAAGACTGTCTTTCTGTATGTTGATTTTGGAAATCAACTGTAAATATAGTGCGGTTATATCAGAAGTGTAATCTGTCAAACTGAATATTGGCGATGTGTTCAGCAGTCCCTATAAATAATAATGAGATACTAATTTCTAATCATTGAATTTTGAATTTTTATTGTACCATAATTTTCTAAATATTTGTTTTGCAGTTTATCATGTCCATTAGATGTCTAAGATTGAGTTATATATTATTTCGATTTCCTTTTGGCCGAAATAATATTTATATAAATATTGTGCTACAGAAAACGAATGCGGAGCTTATTACTTTGCTTTATATCGCTTTACATTTCTCCATTAACTTTTTTGTAAAATATTTTATAAAAACTTGTAATAAGATGTCGTACAAATGAACAAAAAAATTGTTTTACACTATCAAAAATTCGTTATTTTTTGATTGTCAAAATATATTTGTATTAATTTAATTCTGATACCTTCAAATTTTGATTACTTGCGGGTGTGGAGTTCTATTTACCTCTACATCAACAGATATTTCCATAAATTGTTTGTATTTGATGTCGCAGTATTCGTTACTTAATGAATCCTTCAGTTATCGATAGATCGTTTGTTCCATATGTTGTTGAATTGTTTTTTTTTCTAAAATAAAGTCTTATTACGACTTCAACGTAAAGGTAATTTAAAAGAATAGATTATTAAAGTTATCTGAGATTTTCTGTTTACCTGTGGCGGCCAATCGATTAAAGATAAACAATTTGCTTTAAGCCATTTTTTCCAAAAAAAAAATCAATAGTTTAATAAAAAATATCAAACAGAAATATTAACAGAAAACAAAACTACGATCTTCTGTATTATGCCGGAATTAACATTAAAGTTCCTTTTTTACTGAAAAAGATTTGTAGTTTTATATTTTATTGATATCCACGTTGAGAATCAAAACAATTTTCTTCAGTTTAAAGTGAAACTTACTAATTATTAGTTTCTTCAACTTTCTGAAATGAGAAGTATATAAAATGTCCAAGTTGCAGAAATTTTTTGCCCCATTTTTGAAGTACTCCGGTCGAGGTTTAGTATATAAATGTCACATTTTAAGCATCGTATCATGTAGATTACTAGAAAAATTATTTTAAAATTTTTAAATATTTGAATAATTGTGAAGACTGTAGGTAACTCTTCTTTGAAAAATGTTTACCAGATGAAATAATCGAACATGGGTAGAATATAAGTTTAATTTGTCGCTAGTTCTTTGACTTATTCCGGTTATATCAGCCAAACAGAAATAGCACAAGTCTGTAAGTCTTCATCGTTTATTTACAACTTGTGCTGTACGGCTTGCTCCTTAATTAGTCATGAGGTCTTCTTCTACGTGATAGACAGATTTATTTGTCCGACAAACCGATAAATGAAAGGTTCATTTACAACATTTGATATTTGGCTGCAGTATCTTACAAAATAAAGAAAACCTAAAGTTCAGTGTGAGATCTATTATTTCATAAGGTTTGAGTATTCTGAGCTTTTTGTTAAGAACCAAATTAATTTGTTTAAAATTAGCTCAGAATTAGTCAACGAACTTAAAAACTTCGTTACTGAATTCTATATGTCTGTATGTCGGTCTGTCGGTCCGTCACAAAATTTGAGATTTTTAAAATTTGAAAATGGATTCTTACAGGAAATTTTATGCCGAATTCGAAAATGAAGTCGAAAAAATTCTATGTCGAATAATTTTCGAGATATTCGATTACGAATTTTCCCGAAATTCGAAATCGAAATCGAAAGGTCTTTTTAAGTTCGTTCTGGGATTCCTTACAGAGCAATCTCTTCGCCGGCCTCATGCTTTTGTCTTGGATTAGGGGTACCGCACTTAGAGGACATTTTAAGTGTCTACCAGAGAAATTTAATTTTAAAATTTTAATAATTTAATTTAATATCAATTAAGTTAATATTAATAATTATTGTAAATCAAATAACAGTTTTTGGAAAATTATATCTTGAAGATAATGTCGTGTAAACCGTTAAGCTACGAACAGTCACCTAAAGTAGCCCTGAAATTATCCATATCCACACGGAATTTTCTTTTAACTCTTTAATAAACCTGGAATTACTTTTGTATACTTCACTGTTAAAAACTCACCATAAAAAACCTACGAGCGTTATGTGGACTCTCTTTTCGATAACAATATACCCCATAAAATTGCTTAAACAGCTAGTAAATTTATAATTGAAGTGTGTGACGTCGCTCCATTTTGTTTAAACTATCCACGATAATTACAAAAATCTTGTAAAACATTTAAAATTTTTCCACTCATCGCCACAGAATTTACAGTTACTAGTCGGCTTGTGTCGACTTAAAAAAAGTATGAGCCGATTATTTCCCGTGCTTACATAATAGTCCAAACCTTCATTTTAGAGAGTTTCAAAGAGGTCGGAGCTTTATTCATACGATAGTTAAAGAATTATTCGTTTAGTAACATTCTTCACACAAAACTAACTTTACGCTCCTGCAAAAAGCTTTAAAAATTTTAAATTTTCAATAATTTCGCTTGTATTTCATACCTCTACCAACCGCATTTTAATTTGGCGATCCCACAGAAAGCCAAACAAATTTGAAGTTATCTTTGAAACACCTTGTATTATACATGTTATTGTATAGGAATGTTGGTACTTGAATTTTTTACAAAATATAGATTTATTTTAAACATAATAAACACGTTTTAAAAGTGCAAAAATTTACACAACTGTTTCTATATACATCTATTTTAGTTATATTAGTTCTTTTACCTTAAGCGCCATTGTTTTACTTTTGTAAATATAATTTCAAAACTAAATTTTTTGTGTAATATTTTACAGCTTTTTATAAAGAAATACTGTGTTGAAAATAACAGTCTAGCCGTCTGCGAATAATGTCAATAATTTTTTTCCTTCCATCCTCGTATACCAAAATGGATTTGACTTTTTCATTGTCTTACACTTTTACTGATGTAGATATTAAGGAAATATATAGCTAACAAACAGCGTACTTGTTATTAAACAAGTACAACATATTCTGTATTTCTCAGAACATGTTCAGTTTTTGTAAATGCGTGTATACATATATACTTGTGTAAATATTGAGTTACTTTAACATCTACTACCACGTCTTTTCTACATCAACTATTCCAAGTTTGTTTTTAATTCAATAACTTAAAAGTGAAGAACATGTGTTTTAAAATTCAGTTTTATGTTCTTAAATTTATTTTGGTTTATAGTATTCTAAGTGTTTATTTTAATTTGTTACTTACCAATCTGGAATCATTTCATTTTTATTTCTTGATTGTCTATAAATATATTATATTATACAGTGTGTACAGCATTCCCATTCTTTGCAAATCCAATAGCAAGAATACTATTTTTGGCTCATTTGTTACACAATATTATTTTTATTTTTATTATTACTTCATAGTTGCGTTTCAGTTTACAACAAATTTTCTTTTCTTAATATTAATTTAACATTTGTTCGATAAAACTTGTATTTGATTTTCATTTTGGTGACCTTCTGTTTAATAATATTTAGTTTCAAAGTGCGTTAAATTTATGATACTTTGTTAAGTTACAATTTATATTTGCATTTGTTATTTAATCGTGTCTTATAGCAGTAGGAAGACGCAATAAAAAGCATTAACAATCATTACCGGAAGAATACTATTCTGTGAATATTTTGTATGCTTGGTTTGTCAACATCAACCGTATTATCATCATTTAACTCTCTCCTACCTCCTATATTCCCAAAACTTTAATTCTTCTGTCTTGCAGAAAGCCCCCTTCTAGAAAGAACCGCAAATCTACAGTAAAATTAAACCAAATGTAATAAGATTTAAAGGGTTTATGTGAAAAGATAATTAACTTTTTTTCATTATCCCAGAAGCATTTCAATCTATTTCGTATTATTACTTTTATTTTTAAAATTTTGTAAATAATATAATACACTTAAGCATTTGTAACTGTATCCACGGTCTCCGTTATTAAGAATTTTGTTTTAAATGACTACAAAAGCGATTGTCCAATTTCCGTAGATGGCAAAAACTTTTTTGTATTGCAGAATTGGTGTTCCTTTTATGTAATACTAAGGGACAGATAATACCAGTATAATTTAGTATTACGGCAAACACTACTGTAATAACTCAATTGAAGCGTGAGATAAATTTTTCCTAACTACAACTAAAGGGGCCTTTAAATATCGAAATTTAAGTAAGCTTGGATCTACATTCCAACTTGATACTCAGTTGACAAATTCTTTAATGAGCAACTATAAGTTGGACTGTGCCTCTGCGGACATTTCTCTGATTGGATGCCATTAAAGGCAAAACAGACGGCGCAAATTGTATTTTTCACGATAATGTACAGCAACAAAGAAGCTTAAATAAGCAAATAATATTATGATATCCTTGGATGAACCTAATTTATATCCAATGAAAGTGTCTGTTCAAAGAAATTGTTGGAAAGTTAGTTTTTTATCTGCTCACAAAGTTCCCTAAACTTAATATGACAATTCACAAGAAATGTGTAGTTTTATTCTATCGAAAAGGCATTATTATCTATCATGACAATACTGGAACATATGTTGCTCTACCAACGCTGCAAAAACTAAAGGTATAGACCTCGCTACTTCAAATTTTGATCTATTCCGGTATCTGCAAAACAGTTTGGTTTCATGAAAGCTGCTGAAGGCTATTTTGTGGCTTTTATTGAAGAAAAATCACCCAGTTCTCGTAAAGAAAAATCTTAAAAGTTGTTAAGCCTTAGAAGACTATACAGGAAATGGTAAAAATAGTGATTTGTATTTTTAATATATTCAATTGGGATACAAATTGTTGTAAACAACTATTATTATAATATTTGTTCTATATTTGATTTATACATTTTGCATAGCTAAATATATTCATAGGTTGTTGTGACTTTATTAGTTATTCATAAGAAAATAGCTTTTATATAGAATTTATCATAGTATTTATTTCACAAACCTTTATATCAATTATTTTTGGTACCTCAAGAAACTATTTTTTCGTAGAAGAAGTTTTTGCAGTACTGGATTTTAGAACCGTTTAGAGAAATCAAAGCGTTGTTAAAATTATATTTCTTCAATTTAATATGTATATCTTTTTAATAGATAGAATAGCAGAAGAACTCGTTGTTATCTATTTTTGTGTTGATAATTACGTTTAATGTAACACTCGACATTTGAGTCTACTGTTTTTGGTAATTACATAGAATCAGATTAAGCTAGCCATTTGTACAAAATGCTGTTATCAGCTGTGTGTAAATTAAAATTGTTTTATTTGTAATAAATAAAAAAGCCCAATTTCAAGTTTGTGCTCGCGCTCGAAAAATAGAGGCAAACAAATTATTAAATATTTGTGCGTGCCACTTGGCTTTAAAAGAAAACTTAAATTTTATGTATATTTGTTTCTTGTGCTATAATTAAATTTTATTGCAATAATTTTTTTGTTAAAATCGCGCTTTATATAAGTTATATTAAACTTTACTGTTCACGAGAATTATCATTTACAGTTTCTCTTGTGGTTTGTAAAACGCAACCTTTGATTTTTTAAATTTGGCTATTGCAAATATACAATTTTGTTATTACCGCTTTAAAAGTTATAGGACCCTTTACAAAGTATTATTTTTAAAAGTAAAAATTTAAAACATAGAAAAAGGTAGGTCGTAGTCTCTAATTTTTAATAAAAATACCAAATTAAATAGATAAAAACTTTTTAATTAGATATCCAAAAGTAAAGAAGTATGAATAGTTGTATTAACATACGTGGACATACAGCAGATGAAAATATAATGATAGCATTAAGAAAGTTCTTATCATTTAGTCCTTACTAAATTTTGTAATAATTAAAAATAGGAGATAAAAAGTACAAATAGAGTTATTAGGACCTCAGCAATCGAAAATGTAAGAAACTGCAGTATGTTATCCTGTTCTTTTAATATAATAATATATAATCAGGTATTGATGAAACAACATTGTAATAAAAGGACATGTATCTGAGTATAATTAAATTCTTTGACAGTTTGTAGTAGAAATTTAAATTATTGCAGTAAATTGTGACACGAGGATTCATCATTCGCTTCATTTTATATTGAGATTTTTTATAGCATCACTTGTTTTTAAGTCTAATTAATAATAGATTTAGCAGTCCGAATTGAATCTCAAAAGCTAATTGTGAACTTTAAAAATCTTTAGCAGAAAGCTTAATTAAATCGTCTATCTCGGGCTGTATTTTGGCAGTATAATTAGAAATATTTCTCTGTGAGTTATTTAGGCGTATTTCGAATTTTCAGCTTAATTATATTTGCATTAGCAAGATTTAATTGCTTTTAAAATCAACTGATTACCAATTACAATGAATTTTTTAACTTTTTTCTGATGTTTTGTTACAGTGATGTAGAAGAATCATATTCGCTACATAATTTGAAATTTATTTGCAAATTTTAACATTAATGAAGAAGTTACAATACATTCTGGTGTAGTTATTTCACTTTTTTAAGAGTATGATGACATGTATTTAAAAAAGGCAACAATAGTGATTAGACGAAATTAAACCCACCACACCTTATTTTAAAAGATTCTTATCAATACTTTTGCCATCATTCGTAGTATTTGCTTATGAGGTGTGTAAATTTTGCAGTTGTAATAAGCTGTCTTTTTAAGATATCTCCGTATAAGATAAATTAGAATCAGATCAAGCGATCTCAACGGCCAAAGCCTCTTTAAAATAACGCGATCATTGAAAGCTGCTCAGTTTTCATTATGTTCAGAATATGTATTAGAAATGCTTTCAGGTACTCATTCAGAAAAATTGAAGCATTCTGAACTGCACATGGAGTTACTTGGTGGAACATATTAATTCTCAGGATTATCGTATTTAAACTTTTAAATATCTCTATGTGACATGAACAATCTTTTCATTTAGAGTTCATTGTTGTGGGGTTTATGGGCTCATAATTGATCTTGTTTTCTTCATTATAACCACTATAACTGAATGAATATTTTATACATCATATATTAATTTGACCAAAACTGAGTAATTTTTCAGCGACAGCGTCATTTCGAAGAAATTCTAGCACAGGCGCTCATCCGGTCTGACGTTGCTTGACTATTGTTTACAAGGATACCTAAAAAAAAATTACCACAACAATCTACGGACCATAGACATCTTAAACCATTAATGAAAAAATTAAACTATGGCAGCGGATATATTAACAAAGAATTACATCATATTTCTTTCTAAATTAGATAAATCTGTTTCAAAATGCGTTGCACTACCTTTTTTAGTATTAAAACTATTAAAGATGTATCGGGTACGATAGCAAGTAAACCATCAGTGAAAAGTAAATGTTCTCATGTATTTTGATTTTATTTTTCTATTTGATTGCATTAGATTATATGTTTCTATCACTAACATATTATAATATGCCTTAACATTTTATTTTTGTTAAATGAATGTTGTTTTTTATAAGTCTTTAATAATTCACATAAAGCACATTTGCGATAGATATTGTATATCGTTTAATCATTTACAATAAATATAAGATGGTTCAAATATCACCGAGACTGATTTTTGTACAAAAAAAATCAAATTCTCAAACACTACTTGCACATGCTAATCCTCAACGAACTCTCCTCCGGAGTCAACATTTTTCCAACATTCTGGAAGCATCCTGATGCCCATTCCCAAACAGCCTGGACGACGGCGTTGTTATCTGCAAACCATATGCCTTGCAAGTTTAATTTAAGCCTTTCGAACAGGTAAAAATCACTTGGGGCCAAATCGCAATTATATGGCGGATATGACAGAATATTAAATGTTAATTTCCGGAGAGTTTCTATTGTTGTTTTGGCCGTATGGGGGAATGAGTTGTCTTGAAGGAAAGCTGCCCGCTTTCCACCTGTCTTCCGCTTGGATCGGATCTGTTTCTTCACGTCTGTTATCAGGGGGTCTGAGCTGCATTGGCTGTTTTGGCATCCATCAGAAAGTCTACATGGATAACCCCCTGCCAGTCCCAGAAAAACGTTGCCATTACTTTTCCTGTCGAACGGCTCCTCTGCGCAATCTTGAACATGGGAAAACTGGTATGCCGCTTCTCGCGTGATAACTGCAGGGACTCTATAATAAAATAGTACACCCATATTTTATCGGTGGTCACTATAGACTTCAAACGTGTATTGCCTTAGTCTTTAAACTACTCTGGGAGACAACGACTGGCAGCTTGCATACGCACTATTTTGTTAACGTCCGTCAAAGTACGTCGTACCCACCGTGCATTTATCTTGCGCTAGTGAAGGTGGTTTTTCACGATGTCTTCTAAATTACCAACACTGATGATCAATGTTTGGGTCGGTGACGGATGTGTACGGCCGACAATTACATGGTTCATTCTCCATGCGCTCTCTACCCTCCCTGAGGCACTTACACCACTCAAACACATGGGTCCATGAGAAACACTCTTCTCCATACCGTTGCTAAAGCTTTTGGTGAGCTTAAAGGTACAAAATGTTTTTTCCAACGAGGAATTTGAGCACAATGCATTGTTTCATGCTCCGCATTGCCTCTTGTTCGCTCATCACTCCAGCAACTTCCGAACAGGACTGAATAGGTTCTATTCCAAGCAGTGCGGCTTGTTTACACACAAATTAGTTCCGGTCATATTTTAACCATCTTGCACTATATAACTGTCCTAAAAATGTGCATTTGTATTTTTTTGTGATAGTTTTTATTTTTTTAACAGACAAATGATTATTGTTCGTTACTTAACTTAAAAACAATACGATAAAAAATTATCAGAAAGTGATGAAGCATGTTTTGGAGTCAAAATAATCAGGATTAGACTTTAATATGCCGGAATAGTTTAAATAGTTTAAATAGTTTAAACCTTATAAAAGACCAGCAGTGCATTATATGAATTAAACAACTTTTATAGTTAAATCTTATGAATGCACACGGATTAAAAAATACTCTAGTTATGATATATCCCACTGTCAGTAAAATGTTAGCGCGACTTAATATACTAAGAATACAAGCTACGATTCTAAATAATTGAAAGAATACAATTAGCTAAAAACGTACTAAATTTTGACGTGCCAATTTTAGTATATTTGCCACCACATATTTTCGTGATAAGTTTTATCGTCATATCCTTTTATGCATAGTAAAGCAAACACTAAATTGTAGTATCTATTTACTTTATACATAAATTTTTAGTGTTACATACTTTTTTAATTTTATGCTAGTGTTTGGTGCCAGGGCAGTTGAGGTGCTTGGCTGTTTAGCTAAGCTCAGATGCCTGGCAGGTGATCTAATAAATCAATGAAAATAATATTCTAAGTCACTATGCAAACATGAGAGCCTTAATCTCTCAATTCGAAAGCAGTGTTTTTACAGGACGTTAAAGTCTTGGCACCATTGGTAAATCCGACTTCTTACAATTTTTTTATCTTTATCTATTAATACAAACAATATGTCAAACATCCTTCAAACTGTTTTCAATAGTTAAAATGTAAGTTTATTTCCCTTAATATGTTTTATGTTCTATATTTTTATATACGAAAATTGTTTCTTCCTTTTTTATTATCTTACTTAATTGACAATAAACAAATTAATTTAATTGTTTAGCATAATTATTACCAAATTTCCAATTATTTTCCATTTATGCCTCAAATGTAATATCTATTTACTAGTTACATTATTTGGGTATCGTTTCATGTTTATTAAACTCAAATAATTAAATAAAAAGCTAACGGAGTTTGAGAAAGTTGCTTTCTTAGATGATTTGGCTAGTAGGTGAAATATAAAAATGGAAATAAAACAGATTATACAAAAATAAACCATATTTTAAATTTACCCAAAACATACAAAAATTATTATTGTTATATAACTAGACATAACAAAGAATTTTGTTAATTTTTTTGAATTTTTAATAAATTAACTGTTTTTCATCTTAAAACTAAGTTTTTAGAAATTTTTTTTAATGCAAAGCAATTCAAAACTCAACTTTGATATGCTCAATGTAAATGATGACCAGTAGTATACATTTCTAATTGTTTTAACGCTTTTTACTTAATTTAAGTAAATTTTCTATTACCTAATGCTGAAGGTTTAATGATGAGAGTTTAGCAACAAATTGTTCCAGTCTGATCTAACTTTGATAACTCTAAACAAGTTACATTTGTAATTTTTCACCGAATATTCCATAGTAAAACTTTTTGGGATTTAGATTTAATTTTACTTACAAAAATGACTTTTTATCTGGAAAAAATTATTGCATTCTTTGTGGTTGAGACTGAAGCACATAATTCAGTTTTAATCTTTTCATGACTATTTTATAAAATAGCTGCTAGACATTCTTATAAATTAAAAGACGGTGTAGATCTCAATTTTTTGTATTTATATAAAATAAGAACCATTAATTCTACGAATTGTATTTTTGAATAAGAAACAAGTCTATTAATTCCGGTAGCATAAAGTTCTGGAGTAAGTTCTACTTGGTTGCTGAAAACTTTTTTCTGCAGAAAGTTGTCTAACTGCCTGAAAAAGTGGTAATCTGTGGATGAAAGATCCGTTGAGTAAGCTGCGTGAGATGTAGTTTCGTATCCCAGTTTGTTAAATATTTATCCAGTCATATATGTGGTCTGACGTTATCGTGGAGAAGAATTGGTTCCTTGTAATTGACCATTGCTAGCCATAAACTTTGCAGGTTTTGAAGCGCTATGGTAATTTCCTGAAAATACTTCTCTGATGTGATGGTTTTGCCGGGGTTTAAGACCAAACAGTAACCATTTCTTTCTTTTAACGCTGCTTCGGTTTAGGGAAGTGCTTTTTACTTTCACAATGCGATCAAGATATGGATCATTTTTGTTGCAAAGACGAAGTGCAAAGTAGACTTCGTATTGGGAAAGTTTTTGGTTTTTGTTCAGATTATGAGGCACCCATTTGTCAAACTTTTATGATTTTCTCATTTGAATCAAACAACTGTTGAAGAACTGTTTAATAATAAACGTAAAGTTCTTCTGAAATTTCTCGCGTTGTTTTGCTTCAATAATTAACCTCAAATCATTATCTTCAACTGTAGAAGGACGTTTATGGCCCTCGTTATCTTAAAGTCTCTTGTCTTCTTGACGAAATTTTTGGAAGCAATGTTGAGCTGTACGTTTACCGATGGTTCGTTAGCCAAACGCTTGGTTAATATTGCGAGCAGTTTCTGTTGCTTTACGTGACAATTTGGCTTTCTTTCCATTATAATTTAGACAGCCTAAAACACACCAAAATCAAAGAGTTATAACAAAACAAATTGCATAAGTAATGTATTCCATAAACATAGTTAAATAAAAGTTTTCCCAAAATTAAGCATTAAAATTTAAACTAAATAAAAATTATTTTTGCACCAAACTGGTATTAAACCACTAAAAAAAATGCTTAAAAATTTTACAAAACAATTAGTGTACTTGGAATTCTAACAAAATCGTTAACTACTTAATAATGAAATTAGATATGAGCTTAACTTGGACTCACCATAAAACTAAAAGGCTTAATCCATATAGCAGATTCTGAATGCTTCACTCACTTATCAACAAATACATAAACTGCACAATTCTAAATCTTTACTTGCGCCTAACGCTTTTGTAATACCACTTTCAAAGATTTCAAAATAAACACTGAAATAGAAATAGAATATTTTATTAGAAAACTTGCAACACAAATCCTTCATATTCTCAATATTAGTAATATCACCAACCCACAAAATCTCGGATAGAGAATCTACATACCCCCTTAAAAGAAAACTGCCTTACGATCTACCACTATGTGATAAGAGTGAATAATAAGCTAATATCAGTGAAAAGTAAACATTTTAAAATCAAAACCATGTATAACAGCATATGTTGTTGATTTGATCGACCTTCAATAACAAAGTTTACTTAGAACTAACAGGAATGCGTAGAAAATAACAATCAAAATTATATTTGACGAAAAACCACAACTGTTGGTACACATTACATGCTGACCCTGCACAAATTACTATTAACCATAAATATTAATTTATCCGGAGATCTAACAAAATTTACAATGCTTGGTAACAAGTTTTCCATAAATTTACATATAATGGGAAAATTTTTAATTTTGTCGCAACACAATATTGCAAATTTATTGCGTAGTGTAGATCTTTATACCACATAATAATTTACTCTTATCAACCTCAACATAAACTTTAAGATATTGCAAAATGTTGCAACAGTATTACGCTTTCTTTCTCTTATACGTAATATATGAGTTTGCATTGACATCAGTGTATTATGTTCTATTTCTGTTTTAAGCGTAACTGTTTTATTTTTTAATTACTTCTCCACCTAAAGCATTTTATTGCCCAAACACTGATGTACGTTTTACGAATTGTTACACTATGTCCGCAATGCTTTTTGTGTTCGTATCTTTAAATAGTTTATATAATTTTGATATCCGATTATTTTATGTTTCAAAAGTAAATCAGGATTAATTCATTATTATTCATAACATTTTTATCTCGTTATATTAGTGAAAACATTAATTTTTCCCTTTTGAATGACATTTTTAGATTTTAAAATTCTGATCATATATGCTGTTTACTTTTTAATCAGGCACTTATTTTCCAACTAAAAATAAAAAGTAAAGTCTTGTACGCTCTGAAAATGCCGCTCAGAAATAACAAGCAGCAACTTAAGAAAGCAATTCTCAAAGCTGTTTACTAAAAGAAAGTGATTTCAAAATATTAACAAAAGCTTTTAAAGCACTAGAAGTCCAAAAGGGACAATTCACATCTGCGCTAAAAAATCATGTATTTGGGCAATTCATAAAGTTCTGGTAAAATTGAAGAAAATCAGTACGAAGATAATTAGTAAGCGATTGGAAAACACAAAAAGTGTTGTTCGTTGGGTGTTATAAGACGTTCTTGAGTTGATTAAACGGAAGAGGTGTTACGTAGTCCATGGATTAAGTACTGACCAATTGGATCGTCACAAATTGCCGGGTTAAGTTAAACTTTAACGGCACAGGAAGATCAAAAGAAACTGAAAATTTAGCAATTGCTAAAAATTGGGGTTGATCTTTACATGCAACCGACCGGAGACATAAGATAAAAGAAATAGACAAGATTGTTTTATAAAGTGTCCTCTCCATTTTTTCTTGCTAAAATAGAACACTGGTCAGAGACATTATCTCCCCTATTTAAGGGATATTAGTTTTTGCGTTTATTAAATAAATAAAAGACATACAATATAGATCATACTACAGTATAGTACAAATAAATTATCTTTGTCCATTTCTAAATGCCTTTAGGAATCTATGTAATTAATTTTTTAAATTATTAGTAATAATCATTTTGTCTTAAATTTCGAAGGATTATTATATCATTAGAGGCTATTGCAAGGAACATTTTTGTACATTTTTTTTCTAATGTATTACTTGTTTACTTTTTCTTGCAACACATAGGTACTTACCATTTTTATCACTACACATAGGGTACTAGAAAACTTTGGCAAGCAATTTGACAAATTCGAGCATGTTGAGATAAGTTTAATCCTGCAGTACAGCCAAGAAGACTAATTCTGGTTATTAGTTGCTTCTAAACTGTGGTAGTGAAAAACGCTCAAATATATTTGCATGCAAGGTATTTGGACAACGTTGTCTACATCGTACAATCATATTCAGAAGAAAAATTTGTCAGAAGCTCCTGTTGTCAGGAATATCGTAGAATCCGACAGGTGTGTGATATATGGCCAGATATAAGAATATTTGAACAGTTTATAACATTCTCCAAGACGTACCCCTATGCTTTAACCAACATTATAGTGTGCTTAATAATTTTGATAATGCAGCATCTTGCTATGTTAGTACCATCGCAATATGTAGGAATTTGATTTTATTCCTATAGGGTATTCACTAAAGCCCCAAAAAACAAAGATTTTAACAACAAAGACCCCTTAACTAATTAAGATGACACGTGTATTCAAATCTCTTAAAAGATATTGAAAACGTTATTTTAGAGACACAGAAGTCCATATAGTGTGGGGGAAAGTTATTTGAAATATTTATAAAAAATAAATAAATAATATTAAATAAATTAAATAAGTATTGCAAAACTTTTCTGATATCCTATGTATTTATAATAAATTTTTATGACAGAAACTTAATAAAAATAGAAATAAAAATAATGGACTAGTTTTAATATAAATAAACTTTAAAATATTTACTGAAAACTTTATGCATTAGTATTTATTAGATTTATATCTAACGCTAAAAAGCAATTACATAAACAGAAACATTGTGCTGTATTTCATTTATCCCGTTTTGTTGAATCGCAAAATATTATATGAGATCTAATTCCAATTCCAATTCCAATTTATTCCCGAATTTACAAAGCAATCAGCCGCATGGAGATGAACATTTTCTTTATATCCAGAGCGCCGATATGTCGTTTCATTTTATATTCAATTTCACTTTGCCGTCTCGTCTTTCTTAGGAAAATTCACGTTTATGCAGGAGCACAGAAGGAAAAATTATAAGTCGCGAAGACGCGCCGCTGCTGCAAAGTAGCATAGAAAATCGCCCTAATACTCTATGTTGCACCGCTGTCAACTGAGGAGCGGCAAATTGAGAGTGTCGTTGCAATGTACGAGGGCTGATTGAGTCTGTTGTTGCAGTGTGATGCAGGGTTGGTAGCGGGCACGGAGGAGCTCTGCCTGCCTCAATCCCGGGTGAGTCTCAGCTGCAAAACGTAGTGCCTGATGTCGTTTGCTTCTTGTGTGCATACACGCGCGCAGCGTGTGTAGATTTCTAGGGTCTGTCCTTAGCGAGCTGGCGCTTAATATTGCATAGAGCTTTGTTCGCTAGATGCAGCCGGACCGAGAGGGGCGCGCTCGGCGGCGCCTCTCAAACGAGCTTTCTGTGTGAGCTTGGAGTGCTGCACGTCTCTATGTTGTCCCGTGATCGAGTGGTGGCTTGAGAATTAAGGCAAACCTGCGGGTTGTTTGCTGGAGGGTTTTTCACGGCAGTGGCAATAAATGGAAGTCGCTGGGAGCTTTTAGGGCTCGGAAGGCCGCGGAGGCACTAACGCAGTATCGATTCGTCGTATGCTTTTCGTGTCTTGATTTCGAAATTTTCGAGCACTGGCGGATAAGCTTCGGCGGTGCTGCTGTGGCACAAAGTGCTTATGGATCTGGAAATAATTTTGGATTCTATAACAACAGCTCGCAAATTTCCAGCGGTGTGTTGATATAAAATAACACAAGCCATTAATATATTAAAATAAAGCACTTGATATCGAACCATATTTACACTTACTATAGAGAGTAAATCTCACAGCAACATAAATGGAAATAATGTAAACGCAACAAGCTTTTAAAAATTAGTTTATAAATTAGATATAAATTTAATTAATTATATTAGTGGACACAAAAAGGAAAGTTTATAAAAATTAAGTTCTATAAATTTGCCAGGTTTAGTTTGCTTGAATGTTGTAATAGTGAGATGAAACTGTAAGTTGCCTGAGCTTGAGCTACCTACAAGCGACTTTACATTAACTCACAGACGGATCTACTCCGCAATTCTGTTAAATTTTATATGAAAAAGTTTCAATACAATAACAATTGCATTACAAATTGCTATATCTTGAGGTATTTATGTTGCGTTTTAATACTAATTTTACTGCCCAGACATACAAAAAATAAGTCTGAATAAGCATGTAACTTAATCAAAAATTCATTTTTTGTTGCTGTTGTCTGCTTTTAAGTTTTAAGATGTATTCTTACTTATATTGAACTGAGTAATTAACAACGTACTCAGCCTAGCAGGTAATAAATATTCAATTTTTTATTTGACTAAATACACAGTTAATTTCTGCGAATAAAGTATTTTTATAAAGGCTATGCATTGTAAAATTGTGGCATTTGTTGTAAGTTTTAGTTTGCTCCTTCTCGAACGCAATATAGAAATATTATCGGTTAGGGGTGTCCTTAAGGATACATTTTATCGCTTCTTCTGTAGCTCCTATTGATGAATTGTCCCTTGCGAAATCGGAAGGGCTGAGTTATGTATCCGATTCTCCCATAACTTCTGGTACTAGGCTTGCAATGATTGCTAGCATAAAAAAGTTTGTGCTTTGCAGCTTTAAGGTATTTAAATAATTTAAAAAATTGTTAACATTGTATAAAATTTTTTTTTTCTAATTTCTTAGTTTATTATCTTCACAATATTAGGAAATTTAAATGTTATTTTATGTGTTAGTAAAAATTGTGGTTTTCTAGTTTGTCTTCATTTAAGTGATTTTGCCAGATATTTTTAATGTGCAGCAAGAGTTCTTTGTAAAAGTTTTATTAATTGTGTTTCTAGGTCGAATCACTTATCTGACACTTTAGTAGATTGTAGAAAGTTAGTGGATAAGTGTGTTTTGTGAATTTAGAGGACTGTTTAAATTTAAATTTTATTGTTCTTGAACGCAAACAGGAAATAATGTGAGATTAACAATTAACACGTACATAGTATTCATCTCCCGATGACTTTGTCTAATCCTCTTTCGTCGGTGATCAGGAAGGAAGCTAGGAAGGAAATTAGAGAAACCAGGGATAGATTTTCTTCGCCTTCGGAATTTTACCGAAAGTCGTCAAGATGCTTTATAATTTTCACAATCTCCATTTCAATTCAACCAGCTTTTCCAGGGGGTTACGATCTCAGAAACAAGCTACTTATCGCTGAAACTAACAAGCGACAATGAAAAATTCAACAAAAACTAAACAAAGAAAGAGACTGTTGCCCTACAAACACCAGACTTACCAAACAAATCCGCTGACATCGAACATCCGAAGCAAACCACGAAGAAAGGGCTTCTGACAAATAATTCCACCCATCCAGGTAGAGTGCAAGAGCGAACAATAAAACTCCATTGGATGTCTACGGACCCGCGCGTTTTGAATTCATTTTAGAATCTTAGATCTTCCTATTTCTATGTCGCTTAAATAAAACAAATTTAACATCTAGATTTTGTCATAGTCCTTACTAACAGTGAAATATTTTATTTTACGTGATTATACTGTATAATTGCTACTTCAGCATTCTTTTTTTGGTAATTTGATATAAATATTTCAGCAAGATACCTGTTAAGTAAACTATTCTTTTCTTAATCGCCCCAGACTGCATTAAAAAGTGCTAGGTTGCACAGAGAAAATATTTAGGATCTGCGTGTATTTCTGTTAAATCTAACGAGGGGAATCCCCTTTAGATATCTCTACCTACAATGCTTAGAAGCCGCAATCTTCTCGGTTTACCACATGGTGCGTAATCAACAAGTTTCGGATTACATATGATGTGTCTTTATAGGCAGAATAATTTTTTTTAATATTAATGACTCATTTGTTTATTTTATTAGCCCTTCACTCAAATCACATTGTGACAGCAGCAGCAGCAGCTCTCATAATTTTTTTTATATATATAATTAGAGTAGCACCATAATGGTTAACTAATACTTTACATCTGTGATTTATAATTTTACTTAGTTGATTATTGCAGTTTAGTGCATTTTTATCTAAAAGTGCTGTTTTAGTATATTTAACGAAATTTTTCCACATTTATATAGTTTTTTGTTTTTAATTTTTCTAGTTGTACTAATTATTGCTATTACCAAAGGCCAATCTGGTAACAGATCATAAGTTGGTAGAATATATCTGTATGTAAATAAAGTCGCATTGATAAAAATATTCCAAAATGTCCGCTTTCTCATCAACATCGGAACAAATATAATTAATTTTTTTATTAAATAAAATTTACAATTTTAAGACTTTAGCTGTTAGTATGGAGTCATGTATATTATGCTTACAGCTGTAATTAACCCCTAGAATAAATTTTCCAAATAGAATTTGGAAAATAACTTTAAAATTCTCATTTCCAAAATATTGTCGTGTTAGACAGTGGAATAACTGTTTGGTTGCAAAATATTATTTTAAGTTTAATTATCATACCCTATAGGATATTTTTGTCATGTATGAGTAAATTAGTGTTTATTGAAACCATTATATTAGGCATACTATAATCAAAAACGATTAAAGTTTGAGAACCATATATTTTATATCTGCCTGAGATTTAGTTATATCATGCCTTAGATAAGATGTCTGGGGAAAGTAGTGATATCACAAGTGAAATGTCTAGAATATCAAGAATACAGCAGTATCTACGAACTCCAAATAATCTAGCTGAATTATGGCATGCAAGAAAAGATTTAGAAGATACAAAAACACCATCATTAAGACATGAAATGGGCACCTTTATAATAGGTCAAAATAAGATTCTCAACAGAGTAAAAGAATTCTACAAAGAAGAACTCTACAGAATTAGAACGCGCTCAAATACCAAACACAAAAACAAAAAGTAAAGATATAAATGCAGATGTTCTTAAAATTGAAATATACGAAACAGATAAAGCGCTAAAACAAAAAAGGAAAGAAAACACCAGAAAAATATTAGATACTAACGGAAGTGGTAAAGGAAGAAGGACAACAATTAAAACTACAAATGTTTAATCGTTGTCCGCAAGAAGGAAAAATATTGCAAATTTGGGAAAGCGCACACAACACTACTGTTTAAAAAAGGCGACAAAAGCATAGTAAAAAAATTTAGACCGATCAGTTTGTTATTATATATATACAATCTGCTTATAAAGTTAATGACGAATTGATTGACCAACACAATGGATGCTTCTCAACTACAAAAGCAACGGTTACAGTACCCAAGATCACTTGCAAGTACTACGAAGCCTAATGAAAAGATTTAGAAAATATAACTACTGATTCTTGTCTTCATATATTAAGAGGTGTTCGACTCAGTAAAATATATAACAAGTTATAATAAGCATATAACATACTATAATAAAATAATAAACGGAGTTGATTTTAGATCCACTGAGTTGATAAAAATGTTTATAGAAACGTCACGTATAAATTAAAATTACAAAACAATACAAAAGCGATAAAAATGGAACGTTAAATAAGACAAAAAGGCACAATTTCAGCTAAATTACTTGCAATATATCTAGAAGACGTATTTTGAAACAAAATGTTTAAACATTGACGGAGACAGATTTAATCAAAAAAGTTGAAATGTAAACAAGTGTAAGAAGAAGATCAATGACTTAGTGGAACAAGAATTCGATATACGTTTGGAGGACGAAACTATAAAAATTGTTGACAGTTATATTTATGTTGAACAATTTATTATACTAGACTCAACAATCAAACAAAAGAAATAGATTCAAGAATAAAACTGGACTGGGTTGCATTTGGAAGATTAAGTAAACTGACCAAAAATTAAAAACAAAATTATTCAACTAAGACATACTCCCGGTATTAACCAGCGAAGCAGAAACCTGAATGTTAGATGCAAAGAACGTACAAAAATTAAGAATAGCACGAAGCTCAATGAAGTATAAAGTACTGGGGATAACGCTAAAAAATAACAGACATGCAGATAAGGTAAAAGACAAAAGTAGAAGACGTATTTGAAAAAGCATTTAAGCTACGATTATGGCGGGCTGGACACATTTCAAGAACAGAAGAAACTAGATGAACCAAAAAAATATTGTAATTAAGATTGCGAATGAGGAACAATCAGAGAAAGAGCCCTATTCAGGTAAACAGAAGAGCTAATTATAATTATAGACAGAGAGAAATGGCAAACATAGATAAATATATAATGATAGTGATAATAGATAAAAGAGTTCTTAGCCGCATGACTCATTATTAGCCTAAACGAAGGGATGTTTCTTTACGAAAATTAAGCTGATGAATTTTTCGCTGTAGCGGTAATGTTTAAGGTTCTTAGTTGTGCAAATGGGAATTTAGAGCAGTACTCAGGTGAACTAACCGGGAGGATGGTTATTTTCAGAGGCCCTAGCACACCAATGGTAGACCATTACATTAAACCAATTGGCTGCCTCTCTTGCGACTACCCTTGAGTTCTCTGCATCGGTAGTAAAGGTTACAATGGGCAATTGAAAGCAATCTGTGGATATAGAATCGCCTTTAGTGATAAATCCAGATTCTATTTAAACTGAAACGGTGAGAAATGGAGTGAGAAAACTGCATGCGTACGAAGCATACAATTAGTGGTATTATGGCACAGGGAACTGCTAGTTATGCAATTACCATTACCATTCAGATCTACAGCCTACTTGATAAATGACACAGGAATGATTCTGCAGCACGTTTGTGTTGTAAAAAATGGCATTCAAATTCCACAAGGCTCTTTTAATTAATTCAGCTAATTTTGCTTATCTATTGTTAATTTAATGCAACACAAATTTTTTATACATTGGAAGCCCCTTGAATTCTAAAAAATTTCGTTCTCTATTTTGATAGTTGCTTAATATCTTAGTACATGTGTACAACAGGATAACCATATAGGGTGTTTTAAAAAAACAAATGTTTTGAATTACAACCACGGGGTTTATTAGTCCAGAAACAATTTTGCGATGCCACCTGAAAAGATGCATGAAAAATTTACATTTTTATTTAATAATTTAGAGCGACAAGGCTATATTTGCGTTAAATAATTCAATTAATTAGGAAAACTGCGCTTAGTGAGCTCCTTAAAACCTGTATGTCACTATAAAATGCAATTTAAACTTATTAGATGTTATAGCGTAGTGTGATATATTCATCACATTTCTAGTTTGCCAATGGTGATATTTAGCAAAACACGTTCTTAGCCCACGCTGTTTTTAATTTTTGGTCAATTTTACTTAATCTTCCAAATGCAACCCAGTCCAGTTTTATTCTTGAATCTATTTCTTTTGTTTGATTGTTGAGTCTAGTATAATAAATTGTTCAACATAAATATAACTAACAACTAATATTGCAGTGTGCTGACAGGATTACTTGTTAGGAGTATAACAGAAATTAGGTAAAGTTTAAAAAAATTTAGATTGAGTATAAGGAAGAGTATAGAGTTTATAAGTATAATTATTGAGTATAGAGTTAATTGTATAAGAGAGTATAATTAGAGTAAAGAAATAATATGGAGTAAATAAAGAGTATCAAAACACCTGTATAATTGTTATATATTGGAGTATAAGAGTATAATTAGGTATGAGTTTTAGGAGTATAAGAGTACCATAATAAAGTTAAATATACAAATGATTACTTTAACAAACATTTATTTCGAACCCATATGGATCGATAGTTCGGCCATATTGAAGAAAATAAACATAGTGTATGACATAGCCGTCTCGACGTCTTCCTGGTGAAAAGAATGGTCAAAGTTTAAAAAAAAAATTTCAGATCTCGGAAACGGCAAGAGATAGCGGGACGCGGTTTTTGCCGTTCTTTAGTTGGATTCAATTGTACTAAGACGACGTTATCGGTACGAACGCACAATAATACTGGATGTGTCAAAAACGCGTTCCAAAAACACCCTGAAATTGTTTTCTCTGGCGAGCCGCTCACAGATGAGGAACCCTCTGGGAGTCTTTGCGAGTTTATGGAACCCATAATAAAGTTTCATTCTGCAAATTTTAAAAAAACATTTATGTTGATATAAGGACGCTATAGAGGCTGAAGGAAAAAAACGTTTTTTCGCAGATATCGATTTGCCGTAAAAGCAAAGTTGTAGAGCTATTAAGTGGCTTCAAAAAACGCTTAACAGCCCTTGCCCTTGGTCGCCACCTTCCTGTCCCAAAACGGTCCCACAGATGGAAAAAATCACGTTTTCGTTTATATCTCCGAAAAGGCAAGAGATACGAAGGCGGCTCCCTTACCAAGTTGTGGTGCCTAAAAGGGGGCAGTTTTTTCTTATGACTTTTTCGTGCAGCTCGTACGGGAGCGCCGAAATTTAACATTTCCTGAACCGGAAGCGATAAATATTTTTCGTTTGCTCTTAAATTGAAAGCCGCCCCTAATGCACGCGTATATCAAAAATCATAATTCTACGATTAATCCTTCGGTCAGTATTCGCGTATTAATTTCAGCATTCCCGAGGACGCCGCCGTCCAGCCAAAAGAAGGGAAAACTCGACGGTGTCCGCGATAGTTTTGTTTGCGCGTCACGAATTCCGTCTCGATCTGACACATTGATGAAATATGCGTTGACGTTATGTTGATATCACGAAATATATGACAAAAATCATTCGTCCCTACTGGCCAATCTCTGCTGGACGAACCCTGCCGGCCGAAGAAAAATTTCGATGGTGCCAGCTGGGTAGCAGCAAGCAGTTCATCTGCATATTGTGTTATATGGATAATGATTTCAATATTTCTTAAAATCATCTTCAAAGTAGTTTTTTTAATGCATAATTATATGTGGTTTACATCTGCAATGTCAGGCCAATATTTACAACGTCAAAATGACATTTGCTATGTTAGATTTATCATTTTAGGCTAGGAAATATGAAATACAGAGCGGACCAATTTGTTGTATACAGGTTGTTTCAAAAGTAAAAAAAAAATAAAAAATTGAAATTTTACTTAGCGACTTTACAATCCATAATTTTGCGTGGTTGGTAACAAATATTTTTTAATGCTAATTATATGTGGTTAGTAACTAAAATTTTAGATAACATCTACAATGTCAGACCAACATTTATAACATCAAAATTACATTTGCTCTGTCAGATTTATCATTTTAGGCTAGGAAATTTGTCAATAGGAAATACAGAGCGGACCAATTTGTTGTATACAGGTTGTTTCAAAAGTAAAAAAAAATTAAAAATTGAAATTTTACTTAGCAACTTTATAGTCCATAATTTTGCGTGGTTGGTAACGAATGTTTTTTTAATGCTAATTATATGTGGTTGGTAACTAAAATTCTAGACGACATCTGTAATGTCAGACCAACATTTACAACGTCAAAATGACATTTGCTCTGTCAGATTTATCATTTTAGGTTGGGAAATTTGTCAAAATGAAATACAGAGCGGACCAATTTGTTGTATACAAGTTGTTTCAAAAGTAAAAGAAGAAAATAAGAATAAATTTAAATTTTACTTATGACTAGTTTGTTTAGCAATTACTTAATGCAAATCTATGTGTGATTGATTAGTAAATAAAAAAAGCAATATTACAAACGGGAGTTTCCTATAATTTAAAAAATATGTAGCAAAAATCCGAAGGACAAATTTCTGGGTCGGCGGCAGGCGCAGCCGAGGTATTATATTTCCGGAACCGCAAACGATAAAAAAACTTTCGTTTGCTCCATAATTGAGAGCGGGTAATAAACCACTCGTTCCGTCAGTATTCGCGAGTCAAGTTCCGGATGGCCCGGGGCGCTGCGGGCCCTGGGCCTTGCCGCGGCGGTCGCCTGCCGAAATCTACGGGGAAGCAATTAACGTTTTGTAAATGCATCTTGACTTCAGGGATAATACGAATTTAAGTTTGTAAATATATATAATAAGTTCTTTCAAAAGTAAAAAGGGAAAATTATATTAAATTAAATTTTTACTTAGTTACTTTTCAGTCTATAATTTTGTATGGTTGGTAACCAATATTTTTTTAATGCATAATTATATGCGGTTGGTAACTAAAAATGAAAAATGACATCTGCAATGTCAAACCAACATTTGAAACGTCAAAATGACGTTTGTTTTGTCAAATTTTCTCACTTTAGGTTAGGGAATTGCTCAAAAGAAATACAGAGTGGACTAATTTGTGATATACAGTTTGTTTGAAAAGTAAACCAGAAAAAAAAATTAAATTATATAAAAATCATAATTTATTGTTTGTTTAGCAATTTCTTGCTACAAATCCATGTGTGATTGATTACTAAATAGAAAAAGCAATTTTATAATGGAGAGTTATATATAATTTAAAAATTTTTATAGTGGGAAAGTAAAATTAAAAAAACCATATATTTGTATATTTATACTCCTATGTCGACCGCTAGCTTAATATCTTACTATTTTGTTATCATTTAGTATCACATATTTTTTAATATGACGTCTCTCCTTCGCGTCTTGGTTTTATCTGTTGTAAATTTAGCAGGCATATTTAGATAAAAAAAATTCACACAGCATTTTGTTTAGAGTTTCATCCTTCAATTCATAGGTTTCGTCAGCTTATACTCTTTTGAGTAGACTGGTTTTAGTATTTTATGATGTCATCAACACTGCCTAAAACATTGAGTCATATCTTTGGTATGTATGTTTGAAGCATAACATAAACTCTTCTTCGCAGTAAACTTTGGTGCAATTGTTCGGTTTTTTGGATTAGTTTAAATATGATTTTGAAAAAATTCTTGGTCTATTTACTATTAACGAATTTAAAAAATCAACCGCCCAGTTTTGGTACCTTGTAAAACATTTTACATCTAATAACTATTTTATTTCGTCATTTTCGGTTGCAGGTGTAGTTTTTTTCTTATTGCGATTATAAATTTGGCTATAAATAAGAAAGAAAGAGAGCTACTGACGCTGAAAATTTGGTTTATGGATCGATTGAGGATAAGTAGCAAATCCCGGTTCAAAATTGTTTACTCCTTATATTTTTTATTATTAGTGGCAAACTAAAAAATAGTGGCATTATATATTTATTTGCAAAATCGCTTTCTTAGCTAGTCTCCTCGTAAGATATATCATCTTCTTAGGAGATCGAGTTAACTAATTTATCTTCCAGCTACTCTGTTATGTCCAGATTGGTAGCTGGATACTCAGTTATAGAGTAGGTCAATTTGCTCTTGATCATGCTAAAAATATCTGTGGGTTATATATAACCCTATCAGATTCCCAAAAGCATACTATTAGCTAAATAATAAAATATTGGCTTGTTCCAACAGTAATTTTAGGGTTATAATAAAGAATAAAATAATATGCAAAAACCTTCAAAAATCGTAAACAACACTAAAACTACCTACACAAAAATACAGCTTAAGAAGTAAAATAAAGATTACGAAACTGATTGCATATATAAAAACTACATAAAAACTATTAACAAACGCAAGTAACACTCTGCTTATTTGTCAGACTTAAATAGGATAAGCAGTAGTTAGAACATATATGTTCTGTTAGGTTAAATAGATAAATATTAAATAATTAGCAAGCATAACAAAAATGTTGAATAATTCTAACGATTTGTGTAATATGGTAATAGGTAAAAAATATTAAATTAGAATGGAAACAATCTTTATAATTTATACTTTGTTTTTGTTCTCTTCTTGAATTATGAAAATGGGAAAGTTTACACTTCGAAAGATTACTCTTAATTCAAATTTTCCAACGATCTAAAACCGCGCTTTTGCTTATGATACTTTGGGATTATGTTCGTAACTAAGAGAATTTTGCCTAAAATGGTAAATTTGGATCAAAATATTCCCTTCTATGACTATCACTCTAAGTAACATCCCGCGCTAATAGCAAAGTTTCAACAAAAGGGAAATTTAGATGACTGACTTAGATGTTGCTGATGAGTTACTGCATTACCGTAGCACCCTTAATGGGCTTCTCAGTAAATCGGTTTTAATATTTCAGAACTAATATTCTCGCTCAGTACGTGACCCCCGCGTATCGATTTCGTTAACTTTCCGCTGCTATATTTACCTGCCCGCATTCATTTCCATCCCGGCTTTGTTTTCCTTACAATAAGTATGTTGACTTTGTTCCAAAGTATTGATTAAGTAAAAATAACATTCGCGGAATCGGATTATATTTGCGCTTAGTCGCAGGAACTGTTTAGAATTGTTTGTCCCGTACATATTCATCGCGCAGCCCCCACATCCCTAGAAGCTTTCGGCGAACGTGTAGATGCCTATCGAGTTAACTTTCAGGTACTTTCTGAATTAATAACGCTCCCAAACTTATTGAAACGTAATATCAACTTTAGCCGAGTTTTCCTCCTTGGAAGCCTAGGAATATTAATCTTTAAAATTAAAGCTAGCTCGCGAAGTGACTTACATAAATTCCCGAGGAAACAGGATGATGAAATTAATTACTGTGGCAAAAATTCGCGTGGGTCAAATTTATACCTCGCTTTCGACCAAAAAGGGAATTTAAGCAAATATTTCCTCAGTTTGTAATAAATGAAATAATTACTAATAAGGAGAAGTACTGTTACCGTACAATCGACTTGTTTCTATTTATTTATGAAGTACTATGTTTATGGTTTATCTGTAAGTATAACCAAAGGTAGGTTTAGGGTCTGATTAATATATAGGCTGATGATTTGGGGCGTGAAAAATAATGCAAATAAATTAATGTTGTTGTGGTAACTGTTAATAGTATTATAATTCATTATTTGTAACAGTGCAACTCTTATGGACAAAATTTAGATTTGAATCATCGTTCAATTCAAAATGCGTTGTAATGACATTTGAGATTTGTTAAAAAATTAGATAAGACAGAATCCAGAAAAAGTTTCAAAGCGCCTTGAACGGTAAGATGCTGTGATCAAGAAAATACTAAAATTAGATACTTTATTCTTGCATAGTGCGCACAAATCACAATTGTTGCTACCGATTTCAGTGACTTCAAGCCCAAATTGTA
Source organism: Sinelater perroti (assembly GCA_036346155.1). NCBI lineage: Eukaryota > Metazoa > Arthropoda > Insecta > Coleoptera > Elateridae > Sinelater > Sinelater perroti. The sequence goes on from JARFIY010000276.1 coordinate 7,137,075, forward strand.
GAACATTAAATATACAGTTGAAAGAAACTTTGAGCTCACAAAGCCTGGAAAATAATCTGAAATTATATTACTCGATGACCCTACGTTGTGGTGCTTAAATGATGAACTTACAATAGCATTCACCAAAAAGATTATTTATTAAAAAGATCTGAAAGCAGTGTGCCACTCAAAAAATATTTTTTACTAATTAGTACAAAAATGTAATAACATAAGTAAAGAACGCGTCAGCGAAATTGGTTGGTTTATTTAAAATCAACCGGACAAGTATTTTGTGCTCAATTTAAACTTTACGGAGGAACGACGTTCTTAGCAACTACAGGGTTTGATGACTGGAAAAATATATAACATATAAAAACATATAACAAAGGGTCACGACAATTCTGAGCACACAGGTGCATTTTAAAATTTAGTAATGGAAGTCGGGTTTCAAAAAGGAAAGGTTTGTGGTAAGTTTTGAGCTTCTCGTGCTGCCAATTCATAACAATAATAAAAAATGTTAGGCCCCTTAATTTGAAAATAAAGGAGAGGCGTTTGCCCATATCAAATTTATTTCTAACTGGGGTTACAAAGATGAAGATATGGCGAATGGCTTGATCTAAGGAACCGTAGAGGACAAAGCTACAACAATGCCAGCAACATGTTTGGGTATTCCAAAAGCCTCCAGGTTAGAACAAAAGAAGTAAATCCTCTTTATATATCGTTTGTGCGGGTTACTCTTTACTACTCGGCTCTGTAGCTGTAGAAAATAGCAAGTATTCTGTTAATTTGTTTCTTTAAAACAAAAAGTCTATAATATACTTTGCAGTCTCACCTTAAAATCGACGCTTTAGCTTCCCTTTAAAAGCGTTGTTGAAAGTCATTATATACACCATAACAGGAGGTTCTTGACACTCTGACACACATTATCCACGATAGTGATTACAATAAGGACGCACAGTATGAAGCAAACGTGATATTCGAAAAACATAAGTCTTGAAATGGCATTAATGGTATGTTTCTGAAATAATGTTCTTGTAATATCTTGAGAAGTAAGTGAAAGATTTGAAGGAGAAAGTACAGACACAACAAACGTCATTACTCTATATAGTACTTTAGAAGCTTTTGTAAGCAGTCTTCAAAACGAAGATAGGTTTTCAAGCTAGAAAATAAAGAAAATTTGATGTGTGAAACTGACGCCTACAAAATAGACATTATAAGAAAGAGGGACTTAAAAATTCCTTTTGCTGAAAATAATATAAACATATTATACCGTAATTCATTCTTTGACGCTCAAGTAAGTATGAAGAACAATCTATAAAGAAATACATAAGGTTTTTGGATTGGATTGGATGGTACAGAATACAGCAAATAACAAATCCGTTATTGAAAAAGCATGGTCTTTATTTACATAAAACATTTCCTGATAAGCATTTAACAGAATTTTTAAGAATTAATAAATGTATTAACAAACTCAAAATGAAAATACTAAACCACAAACATAATTAGAACCACAAATATTTCTAGCATTATTGATGTTATTGGGTCTAGAGTGCATTTTTTCCAATGCTGCCATAGTTCTAGATAAATAAATAGATATGGAATGCAGTGACCTCAACGACCGTGCATGCATTTCTCTAGGCCTAGACTTTTGACTGGTCCCCGGAGTCTAGAGACAGGTTTTTTTGTATAGCTCTTTGGCTTTGCCTTTTTTTCACCTAGTTGTAAAAATCTGAGTATCGCAAGGCCTACGTAGTAGCATAAATGTGACCTGCAGTCCCTCCTCTTTTTGATAAAATCTGTACAGGCTACTATCTGTTGCTCTTAGGAGATTAAAATGCCTCTTAAGGTGACAGTAGGTTAACTATGACTCTCAGTGTAGGTCTGTTTTGTTGTAGGAGGCCTGTTGTAAATTTTGTAACGGTTGCTGTATAAACTTTTTCGATTGTCTCAAGTGATTAGAATTATTTCGCATTTCTTGCTTTTCATTCAATATTCATTCATTGATAGATGCTCTTTTTACTGTATTTTAAATGTCACAGTGGGGTTTAGGTCCGATGGGTCTTGTTCCTGATATGCAGTCTAAAACAATCATTGACTTCACCACAGGTGTGGCCGGAGCTTTAAATGCTGCTTTGCTGTCAAGAAAAATGGCTATTCTCTTACCCCTAACGTCGAACTTTTCTATAGATATAATTTCCGCTTGAAAAACTTGTAGGAAATTTTCAAGTGCTATTAGAAGCTTAATGTTCTTTTTTAGATCATAGATTTCTGCTCCTGTGCCTAATGCAGTCTTGCAGCCATCAGTATACCAGACAAAATTTGCGGACACTGGAAGTATTTCATTCCAGCCTTCTCTATTTGGCACTATAATTTTAAAGTTTTCTAAATTTAAAGTAACTGGGAACCGGGTGGGCATCCCCAATATGTCCTTCGTCTCCAACTTCAGTTTTGATACTATCCTACATTCATGGGGATGATTAAAGCTTGCCCTTGTATGGGTCTATGGAATATCATAGGTCTTACGACTTTTTGTATAACTATAAAGTCATGGGGTTTAATCCCTAGCTTTTACCACACAACCTCTTGCACCTTTCCAGTGGTATTTTGGCTTTTTACGTGATTATAGCTAAATATTTAGCCTCTGGGGAAAAGAAATTTTTATGCCATTTTTGTGGGGACAAATTTGCAGTCTTTTTTGTGCACCATATGCTCGTAATATTAAAAACAAGTTGCAATATTTTAACAATAATACCCACAGAACGCCATCTCGTGACTACTGCAAGACCATCTGCTTATCCTAGGCAGTGAAAGCCTTCTGCAGATAGCTTTTTAAGGAGTGTGTTTATAATGACTACCCGCGACAGTGGGAAGAGAACTCCTCCTTGGGAGCAGCTTCTGGTTGTTCTCACTTTAATAGTTACTTTGTGTAGAGTAAATATGATAATCTTTTTCCTTTGGCTTTGTGCAATTCATTGGCATAGGGAGTCAGATATTCCCTTCGCCTTAAGTTATTTCATCAGGGAGCCAATGGAGACATTGTTGAACACTCCCTTGATGTGCATAAATAGGGACAAGACTATCTTCTTGTTTTGCATGACCTTTGACAAAAGTCTTTAGGTCATCCGATGCCAAGTCTGTTGTTTTTTCTGTTTAATATGCGTATCGGCGATCACTAAATGTTTGTCTCTCTTATTTTACTTAACTTTGTTTGTAATTAACTACTAGTTTCTAAATAGTTTTTTTTGCATAAAAAACATGAGACTAACAGCTCTGCGAGAATATGGTGAAAGGTCAATACTTCTGCCTACCTTAGGTATATATATATATATATATATACGATTCTCATTCTACACCATGCTTGAAAGATAAGCCTCCAGGCCACAAAAGCTCTGAAGATTTTCTCTAAAAATAGCATTAAAAAAGTTCAGACCCTTCTGCAGCAGAACTAGTAGAATTTAATTGACTACAGACGATTTGTAAGGAAAAAGCTTCCTAACGCTTATCTAATTTTGCCCAAAGAAGATATTTCTGTAGCTTCTTTCCAGTCCTGTCGAGTTGGTTTATACCAGGTCTCGCGGGACTTTAGAGTTTTATTTTTCTCTAATATTAATTGGCGCAGGAAAATGTTTTTTCAATAGTATGACCAAACTTTCTTCAACTGTTTCCGCGTAGGTACCATTTGTCTTCTTGATAGATCCTATTTAGCCACGACTACCATCTTTCGCTAAAATTCTATGGATTTGTGCACATGCAGAGGCCTCTGTGATCTTCTCGCAAAACTTTCTTTAAAGTTTCTTTAACCTTGCCGGTTTCTTTATTGTACTATGCTAGTGCTTCCCTATAAGTATCTCAGTCTTGGTTGTTTTGGGTTTATTGAAGACTCTTCTCAACTGCGCTCTCAATGCATCTAGGTACTTATTCTCCCAGACTGTATTTGTATGGTTTTGTCTTGTAGTTTCCGGGAAATTATCCTTGTATGCCTGCAAAATTGTTTCATATTTCAGACTAATTCATCAAGACTCTCTTTGCCCCTTATCGTATTACCTACTCATCGAAGAATCTTATTAAGGGATTTTTTAAATCCTTCCCAGTTTGTTACAGTTAAATGAGGGGAGCTATGATATCAAATCTTATATGCCTGTGATAGAAGTACGGAGACTTTTCAGACACGTTCCAATTATAAATTGTACCACTTGTCTTATGGTTGGTTAAAGTGATGTCCAAGACCTCCCTTTTAAAGCAAGTGACAAAAATAACTTCTTAGCTTAAACCTTCTAAACCTATATCAATGAAAAATTCCAGAAGTGACTTACCTCTACTGTTGATGTTTGTATAAGAATAAGTTTTTCGCCCTGCTGTATTCCACTACGTCCTTTCTTAACCGAGATGGGCAGTTCTTCTGGTCTGCAAAATAGGCCAAGCAAAGTATCTGCCTCCTCTGCCTTTCCTTCGTCTTGGTTGTGAGAGTCGCTGTAACAATATCACCGGAGCTAAACCCCGGAATTAGTGTACAATTAATTCCTCTAAGAATTCCTTCGAAGAAATTATGGCAATTGCCATAAAGACGATTATTTTCAGCTCATAAGAGAGCAAAAAATTTGTTGGAATAATGTTAAAACATGAAAAACTGATAGGCTCAGCATTTTTATTTATCAATAGTGAGTTTCCACAGAATCTTTTGATAGCATAGTTCAGAGATTTGGTAATTCTATCCAGGAAAAATAATGTTTTTAAATAGAAGTTTTTAGATGTAATGGAGATTTCCTTTTATTCTTCCTCATTGATTTATGAATGTATCGAAGTGTACGTATGTAATGATAATTAAAAACTCAAATAAATATTTGCTCAAACAATCAATTTCTTTGTAATTATTTGATAACGTCTCAAACATGCGAAAATTTGATGGAAGTAATAAAATTCAAGTGCTTATGTCTATAATGAGTTATACTTTGTATTTACAACAAATACAATACATCCTGTATGTTTCATTTCATGTATTTTGTCTCATAAAAGTTGCTAGTGTTTTACAATATTTTATGAAATAGGTCTATCCAATTCAAAATAATGTTTGGTCATGTCTCGTAACTCTAAATTTACGTCTAAATTTCCATCGCGCCTCTACCGCCTATTCACATAGAAAATACCACATTACGGAAAGCACATGTTGCGGAACTGAGTAGTTTTTACCCTTAGCTATCCGTACTAAAAGAGTTTTCTTCCCACCGTTCTTCAAAGCCATCAGTTTTCATCAAACCGCCTTGTTTTAGTTGCAGAGAATAAATAACGCCCAACGAAACCGCGGCGCTCTCCGCGCAAAAGCCAAAAACATGTAATATCGCAATACATAAACATTTACACACGTGCGCGATTCAGGCAGGACTGATTTCAAATCGGAATTTCTCATTTTACATTATTCCAAGTCCGTGTCGACCGCGAGTCCCGAATTTAAAATTCAGAGCAGAGAGCGCGCAACAGCGCAAACAGCGCTTTTCAATTTATTTTTCGCCGGTATTGAAACATAATAGCTTATCGATTAGCGTAATTTCTAATTCAAATTCGTTAAACATATGCATCGTCACGCCTTTCCATTTGATGAATTTTCCCCCGCACGGCGCGGCCGCCTCGGAAACTTTTTCGGGCGCAGTAGAACTTCCCATGCGCTTGCTAAACACCAGATAATTAAATTTTCATTGAATTCCCGTCTGCTGGGGAACTAGACAGGAAGGTGGAACGCAAGGTCGTTTGGGACGCTACATTTGGTTTTGTTTTAACATTTCACTGCTGTTGCCGAAAGCAGCCGCCACTTCAACGGCGCAGTTGATAAGCCGGTACAGATAAAACATAATAGGAATTTTCTTGATAGGAATAAAAAACAGTTAGCTCGCATGCCCAGCCGGAGAGCTTTCCGAGTTAATCGGATTTTCGGTATAAGTGATTGTATTATTCTTTATAGGACGTTTCCAATTTCCTTTATTCATTCAAATGACTAAAGTTAGTCTTTGTAGTCCGATGTGCTGCGTCTGCGGAATACACAATGAGCAGGATTTATTATTATACTAGAATGTTTTCGGTGAAATCTTTCTGACTGGAATTTATAAGCCTTTTTTGCGGCGGTTTGGAGAAATGTATATATACAAAATACAAATTTTAAATGCCTAAAGCATCTTAAAAGAAAATTAGAAATTCTATAACTCTAAGAAGACCAGATCTCTACGTAAATATTTAAAGTAAAATTTATTCTACGAAATAAACTTATATTGTAATTTCAGTTTATTTTTTGCTTTATATGCTTCTGATAAATACGTTTAACATAAATACAAAAACTTATACAAACCTTCTATTTAACTTTTTACAAGCTTTTAATAACTTAAACGAAATACATTAAAGTCATCAAAATTCAATACACCAACGTACAGTTTTAAAGATCCTACACGTCTTCTATAATACAAAAAAATACTAGCAAATTTTTATAGCTAATTTAGAAAAGACTTAGACCTTTTGTACGTGGTTTAATTTAAAATTACAATAAAAACAAACGCCAGTTAAATAAGGCCGCTGAAAGCGCCGGTATTATTAACTTCAACACCGCCATTACGCCAACTAAAGAACCCTGACAGTCAATTAAAAATTAAAATTTGTTTGGTAATACTTCGGTTAACGAATTTTGGGCTAAAACGCTTAGCGCGTGAAATTTCAGATTTGACGTCATTCTTGACCTTTCACAAACTCTTGCGTAAAATCCTTTTATCTTTATATGTTATGGGATTTGTTAACTCTTTTATTATTTGTATCTTAGTGCAACCACGCAATGACTATGCTACTATAAAATCCAGTTTTACTTAAAGTTTTGCATAAATACGTTTTGGTTTAGAAAATTTGTTAATTTGTATTTAAGTATTGTTGCAAATGTACGCATATAAATGTCATAAAAAGTAACCTTAATCTTAAATAAAAAGAATAAATAAATAACAACGAAAGAGATAAATAACTCAACAAAACGTCAGAATATTAAAAAAATCCTATAATAAACGAAGCAAGACAATAAATCCAAAATTAGTAAAAAACATCCTTTTATTTTTGTCGCCGAGATTTGGCTACCCAATTATTAAATTCTATTATACCAAGCGTCTGTACGCTGAATAGTATGAATAATAATGAAATTAACATGCAACCTAACTCCATATATAATATAGTAACAAATATACTAATTTAACAATATAAACTTGCAATACTCAAGTGTCCACTAAATGATAGCAACATAAAAAGGCTATTAAAGGATAGAGTTATAAGTTGTTCGGCAGTCTCCACAAAGTATTTGATATACTTCCCGAAATTCATTGTGCAGCTTATTTTATCGATGAGGGATTAGCACTTTTTGTTGATCAGAAAGGGGCTACAACAGTTTTAGGTTTTGTTTGTCGATTTTTCTTGTTTACAAATTTAATAAATCATGATAAGGAATTTTACAAATGACTGAATTTGAGGAAAAGGATGGTGAGATTTGAGTGGGAGTCTAAGTGAATTATCTATAAACATTATAATGAAAGCCGTCTTGGGAAAAGTTTTTGGTTATGTAAGTGCCCAAAGAAATTGTAGAAATTATAATTTAATGTTGATGTTGATTTGTTTTAGGTATGTAAGGAATTTAAAATAATAATATTTGTGTCATCGCATCCAAAAGATGGTGTTACAGGATAAACAATTTCATTTTAACGCTAACCATAGAAATGTTTGGGGTAAGGATGAATCGCTGTTTTAAAGGTAAATTTAACGAAACAATCAAATATTTGACGACACAGATACAGAACGTTGCTAACAGGCCGCGCCCAAACTAAAAAATAAACATCCAAACGTCACGCTACATACAAGATCTTACTGTTGAAAAACGCACGGCACAAAAAAATTGAAAAAGTCAAATATAAACAAGCTAAGACCACTCTTAATACAGCTACATGACACGTTACTATAAGTACGAAACAATACATCCGAACAATGCATTACAAACCTCTTACCTGATGCCCACACACTAGGAAAATAATGAAAATGTTGAAGAGACCAGTAGTAGCTATACTCCAATCAAAAAACTAGATGGTACTTGGGTCAGATCAGAAGAAGGAAAACCAGTTGCATTCGCCGAACACTGCTAATGTTTTTAAAACGCCACAACCTCAAGGAAATAATGATGGTAGTCCAGGTCAAGTGTCAAGAATTACGTACAGCTACATTCCTTGATAAAACAACAGGCTTTTGATAAAGTGTGGCACACAAGCCTATTATACAAAATTAAGCTTTATTTCTCAATTTAGTTGTACTTAATATTAAAATCGTATTTGTACAAGAGAATTTACCAAGATGTCCGACTATCATTCAATTACCTTTACAGCCCTACAAGGCTACATGTTAAGACCACTACTCTACCTATTGTGCAACATTGATGTATTTATTACAGGCAACACTATCATTGCCACATTTGCCGATAATATGGCTATTCTCACAATTAATTAAAAACCGGAAACAGCACCTTTACATTTACAAACCCACCTCAAACAGCGAAAAATCGGCACAAGTCACGTTCACCAATAGATGCATCATGTGTCTAGCCATCACTTTTAACAAAATCCCACAAGTCTAAAATTAAATATCTTAGATTGTATCTGGACCAAAGTTAACCTGAAACATCCGCATTAAAGTAAAGAGCAAACAAATAGATATAAAAGTTAAACAAATATACTGACCCATTAAAAACGATCTCAGCTTTACCTATTAAACAAATTGCAATAAATCAATGTTAAAACCTATATGGAACTATATAATTCATCTGTGCAGCTGCGCAGAGGTAATACCAAAATTTTAGAATCATAACGGATTCTCTGTAATACGTCACAAGCGACACCATCCATAAAGACTTAGGGATACCGTATGTAGTGGACGATATTAAGAAACTTGACATGGCATGAAAATCAATGAATACAGGTAGCTTTCTCACTAACCCAGCGTTACCAAAAGGTTAAAAATACAATGGCCAGGGACCTTTCTTTAAAACCTAATCATGACTAATGTCAAATTTTGCGGGGAAAACGGCACTGGCTGTACCCTCCTCATGTCGTATAAACTATACCACATTTGCTTATTACTTGCACAATAAGAAAAAGTACATCACGGAAATCTCTTACGGAAATATTTATGCAGACAACAACAATTTTCGACAAATGCAGGATTATGCTGTTTTACAAGAATATCTTACAATGATAACCAAAGTAATGAACAGAACAGACAAGATTGTCAAGATGTTTGCCTTTCTAATTACAAAAAGTATATAACATCAAATGCGAAGTGTTTGAAACGATATTAAACATGTTGAATTAAATAAACTCACTATGAACTGTTAAAATAGAAAATTGGCAATAGAAACTCTTATTTTCAGTGGTGTGTTGCTTTTTATACAATTATGGCAGGAGATTAATATAAAATAGTTTTTACAACCCTTAACTATCGTTTTAATTCAGATGATAACTTCAACATAAACCAGTCACGGTGGAGAACTATGTTGATTACATTAAAAAAAGACAATTATATCAGGCAGTTTAGGACAATAACCTGAAATTTTTTCCAAAGTATGAATCAACTGACTAACCCATCTATCGTAATAAAATCATAAACTTTCTGACTTTTTGAATGACTGACAAAACTGCTTCGCTATAAAAGTAAGTTGTGATTTAAATTTTGATTATATTTAATTTTGCATATTTTTTGTATACCCTAGAATTGAACCCTAACTAACAAAAATTCAGATTAAAACAGATTTAAAAACAATCTGATAAATTACTCTTCTTATTAAAAGGGAGTCAAATAGAAAAAGTCACATGGCACGCTATGCTTGGCGCTATTGCCCTCGCTTTAACAAAAAAAGGGCATGAGAAAAGAAAGATAAGGAAGTTACACGAACGCCGAGATACAAAGTATATCTCAACAACGCAACGAGAGAATTGAAGTAACTCTTCTTAAATGCTAGTTTTCCCATTAGGAATTATTTTTATTGGAAAACATTAAAAATTTACAAATAATAATCAACTAGTTATATGTAGCAATAGTGATTTAGGTTAAAGGCGACCAAAAAAAGTTAAAAATTGTTTTCTGGCTACCTAAATTAAGTATTTTAACTTTTTTTTAACACTTTATATCAAACTGATAATCATCAAATATTTTCAAACATATGAAATTATCATTCTTAATCTAAAGAAATGGACTGTTTTTGACCAAAAGAGTGCAGAATTAAAGAAGCTGTCATCCTCTCAGTTTTCTTCCTGTATTATTTATAATATTTAAAAAGTCTTTCTTAATTTAACTTCAATTATTGAAAAGATGTAGCTAACATCTGACTACAAATTTATATTTTGACACTGCCATATATATAATCGTTAAGCAAATCCTCCGTATAATCATAACAATTAAAGATAATCTCGAAAACAAGAGATAATTCTATTAATATTACATGCATCTTTTAAGATTCGGTATGGTAGTCTAATCTATAAAATTAATGTTAATTGACTATACCAGTACAGTGCGTAAATAATCTAGTACAGCACAGTGAAGTCTTTTCTTTCTTTAATGACATCGATCTGGCGTACTACTTCGTGTTGTTGTCCAACATTTGCTATATAATTTGAATAATAACCATAGATATACCAATATAACATTCCTTGACAATGCTAACTAAATCTAGAATTTATTCCAGCACCATCTTCACAAAATTGAAGGTGGACTTAAACGATGATACTAAAGCAAAAATGATTAGGTATGTTCATTAAATACCTGATTCAAATAAATTAAAACAAACACGACTATAGCTAACGAATTTACTTTTGACCTCTACACCGTAGTTATATATTGGTAAGAAAATTCTAAAACCAATGTGGAGCCATAGAATTTAAATTTAAAATACCTTGGGTAGTACTAGTATCCTAAATTGTAGCGCATTCATATTAAAACATCGAGAACTATATGTAACACCCCTTGATACGTTCTTAATAAATAGTTGCTCGTGACCCAAAACATCAAGACTAATTAAAGATATACTTTAATGTTTCTAGTAACAAACCTTTTTATTTCTTCCAGTTAACAACTAGTTAAATCAAAAGTTAGCCAAAACATGCTAATATAGACATTTATTCTGTTAGCGTTTAACCAAAATGAAGAACTATAAAGAATTCGATCGATAATAAGCTCAATTTTAGAAATATCTAAAATATTTAGCTAAATATATGACTAAATTAAGGCAAAATCATATACATTAAGCCCCCAATAGAGATGTTATAGTAAGCCTTATTAAACTAGAAAAATAAAAGAGTCATTTTGTTGTCCATTAAAAAATAGCTATCTAGAGCGAAAACAAATACAAAGAATTAAAAATGTTTAAAAGACATTATTCCACTATCCAGCATTGTCATAGAATAGTCAACTACATTAAAGATACCTTCGAGGAAAAACTATGTGTATCAGTTTTCAAGATATCCAACAGGCCTTTGACAAGGTATGACACAGCGGGTTGTTATATAAAATTGAAAGAAAGCTACCTCACCAAATTCTCCTCCTAAAGTCTTATTTAACACAAAGGTACTTCCAAGTCCAATTCGAGAGTATACTTTCAATCTATCAAACCATCAACTTCGGTATTCCGCAAGAAAGCGTTCTTGACACCTTGCTATACTTTCTCTATACAGAAGATATTCCCACCATAAAGAACATTTTAATTGCCACCTTTGCAAATTCCACTGCAATAATATCTTTTGATACCGATTCGTATCAAGCATCTGAAAGGCTCCAGTTACACCTAAAATTTCTTGAAGCAAATCAACACAAATTACTTTTACCAATTAACACATTTACAATTAACTCATCCTAGTAAAAACTGAGGTATACACTGGCTGATTGGGCGCAAATCGCAGTTGACCTTAGAAAGTAAACTATCATTCTACAAAACTATTATAATGTATAGTCCTACGGAATCGAGTTATGGAGATGCAGTAAGCCACCAAATACCAAGATACTACAATCAAAGACATTGCGTATGCTAGCTAACGCACCTTGGTACATCAGCAACCAAACTCTTTATTATGATCTCATGATTCCGTTCATCACAGAAGTCATCACAAATTATGCTGCTCCCACCAGCCTCTAGTTAAAAGACTGAATAGGCTATGGCCGGAAGACCTTACTGAAGAACTCCTGGAGAGTCGCCAATGAATGGTTTCCTACTTATGTCATCTGGCAACCCTATTATAACATTTACTTATTACTCTGTAAAACTAAAAGTAACTTAAATACTAGCAATTGAACTAATAAACAAAATTCTATTCTATATTCAATAAAAATAAAGTCTTGCTATATTAAAGAAAAAATCAGCAAGAACTGAACTAATATTAGTAAACTGCACACAAGTTTAACTTAAACAAGAAATTAAGATAAACTATATTAGGAATGTATTTGGTTACAAATATATTTAAAAAAAATGTGGCATTAAACTAACAGCAATTTATGAGTAATAAAAACGAAAAATTAAATATATGAAAACGTAAGAATCGCTGTTTTGTTAATACTAAAACTAAATAAATGTAATTCTACTTTGACAAATGATACCTTAGCCGATTCAAAATTAGAACTACTTTTTCAAAAATGACATTCTCTGTTTGACAAAAAAGTAGTGTATTGAGTTGGATTTGTATTCCAATTAAACTGACTAAAAAAGCAGTTCTCGGCCAGAAGCTTCCTAAATCGATAAATTTCGTCAACAATTCATAACTACATTTTCTCTTCGCGTTAAAATCTGAAAAATAGAAAAGGAACTGATGTTCAAAATATAAAATATTTTTCAACAGATAAGCGTGTCATACACGCGTATATAATTCGAAAGGTTTAATAGTGAGTTTGGGTAACAGAGCTTTGACTGTATTTTATCTGATTTAATTGGCTATATTTTTAAGGAGAGTGTTAATAGGAGCTTCTAGGATATGTTACGTTTAGTAGGGATCAAATTTGGAGTATCAGCATTAAAACCTTTTGCAGGTAATTAGAGAGACAGTTCACTTAAAGAATAGTCGGAAAGATTATGTTGGGTGATGTTAGATTAGTAATAGGTAATTTATCCTGCCAAATTTAAAATTTAAATCTTTTTTTCTTTTAATATATGTGGTGCTTTATCAGATATTATTCCACTAAGGAATTACAAATGATACAATAAATATAAAAGGAGTTAAAATTATGAAAAAAGCCATACAGTTTAGAATCGGTTTTCTCAGAGTTTCTTCATGTTGTACAGATGGAATGTCTAAGCAAGACCTAAAAACTCTAAGGGCTATAATCTTGCCAGCAGACAAAGGTCATCATATAATTATTCCTAACCCAACCCTTCCTCAACACCATCTTGTCATCCCTGTTGCAACTCATTCAACCTATCTTAGAACAAATCAAACAATACATAATATCAAATTTCCTTCCTTCCCTTTTCAATGGATCACAAAAATAAGACTATAATTCAATTAAAACTCCTAAACTGGAACGCGGATGGCATCAAAAGACAATTAACTCTATTTAAATCTTTTCTTGAGAGACATTCTGTGGATTTAGCGTGCGTCTCTGAAACGCACTTAGCCAACACAGATCAACTCAAAATTTCCGGCTATCAGATCTACCGCGCAGATAGAAGCCAGGTTTGCATCAGGAGGAGTAGCCATTATCATAAAGCGCAACATAATTCATCATGAATGTCAAACAATTAACACGATAAACCTCGAAACAGTTGGAGTGAAAATCAAACTAACTAACGATACTACTATAACCATAATATGTGCTTACAAACAACCCAACAAACAACTTCTTGAAATCGACATCTCTACCATATTTAATCCAAGCGAACCCATCCTTCTGATAGGAGACATGAATTCAAAAACACGATATGGGGATGCAGAGAGACAAACCCTGCTGGAAACAAACTTTACGACCTAGCATCAACGTACGCTTTCCAAATAGAAGCTCCAGCCGAACCTACACACTACCCGTACAGAGACGATCACACACCAGATATACTTGACATAGTTGTCCACAAAACTTCAGCAAACAAATCTTCCAACAAGTATGCACTGAACTAGATTCAGACCACCTACCAATTATAATCTCGTTTTACTGACACCAGCAAAACAAATCCAAGAACCGAAACTCATAAATGGACTACTAGATTGGAACGCTTTTCAAGATATCCTTGACCAACGACTTAAGTATCCTAATAACCTTCAAACCCCAAATCAAATAGATCAAACTATCTCACACGTAACAAAACTATCACTGACAGTGTCAACAAGGCCACTACCACCACGTACAAACGAAGAGTACACATTGATCATTATTCACCCAAACACATAGTGGATCTAATTAAGCAAAAAGCACACTGCGGAGGAATGGCAGAGAACTAGAAACCCCGTAACCAAAAATATGGTAAATAACTTGTCACATCGAATAAAGAAGGAGCTAGATGCCCACCGAATAGAGACTTACGAAAAACATATTAGTAATCTTGAACCAAGAGATCCCGGACTATGGAAGACGACCAAACGTATCCTACGTCAGCCACAAGTGATGCTACCAATTTCTTCAGGTGCGCAAACATTTAACACCGATGAAGAAAAATGTGAAGCCTTCGCAGATCATTTAGAAAAAACCTTCACATCTGAAAATCACGCAGATCCAACATTTAGAAATATAGCCATCAACTATGTAGAAACTCACCAGCCAATCATAGAACCAAACTTCAAATCAACTTCACCTAGAGAACTCGCATCAATAATTAAAAGTCTTCCAATAAATAAATCGCCAGGATATGACAAAATACCTAATGTCATACTTAAAAAGCTTACAAAAAGCATTGGCATACCTAGCAACCACATTTAATGCGTGCTTAAGGATTGGTTATTTTCCGAATGCATGGAACATGCAATTATTCTACTGTTTCCCAAACCAAACAAAGTCAAGAAAGATATTACTAGCTATCGACCTATTAGTCTTCTAACTACAATCTCGAAGCTTTTCGAAAAGGTCATATATCGCCGGCTTAATGAAGAGGTAATAAAACTGAGTATTGTTCCTACCTTTCAATTTGGATTCAAAAAAGGCCACTCCACCTGCCATCAACTACAGCGCATGATCGAAACAATCGAACGAGGATTTGAAAGCAAACAATACGTTACTGCCTTGTTTTTAGACATAGCTTAAGCATTCGATCGAGTGTGGACCGATGGCTTAAAATATAAAATAGTACGTCTTCAACTACCTGAGTACATAAAATCCATATTGTTCTCGTTCCTAGAAAATCGTACATATGCAATCAAGATACAGGCAAGCTTATCAACTACTAGAGCTATACATGCAGGGGTTCCACAAGGGACTATTCTAGGTCCCATTTTATTCAACATCTACATGCATGACTTTCCTGTTCCCAATGCAAACCTAGCAATGTTCGCAGATGACACGGTCGTATTAACTAGAAATCAAAACTTAGAGGAAGCAATAGCCGACTTACAAACTGCCGCCAATACACTAAGCAGATGGTTCAAGAAATGGAATCTATCAATTAATCATTCCAAGTGTACTACGAAAATATTCACACTTAGAATTATCAAAAATCCAACGTTAATTACAATCAATCCACATACTATACAATGGGATGCCAAAGACGAGCCCGTAAAATATCTGGGTATCCATCTCGATACTCGGCTCACATGGAAATACCATATATTAAAAAAGCTGAACGAAGGCCACACGCGTTTAATCCAGCTCTACCCAATCATAAATAAAAAGTCCACTATGAAAATCGAATGCATGACGCTCTTGTGTAAATCTCTAATACGTCCATTGATTCTGTACGGATATGTGATATGCGCTAGCACTTCCAAAACCAATCTCAACCGAATCCAGACGTTACAAAATAAAATTCTTCGAACAACAGTCAACGCCCCGTGGTTCATTACAAATCAACAACTTCATCACGAATTAAACATGCCCACAATTCAAGAACATATTGCAAAACTGACTAAAACCTTCCATGACAACCTTACCAACTGCAATGGTGCCACCTTCTATGAACTAGGCCAAAGAAGTATTCATAGACGATTAAAACGAAAGTTACCCCAAGACATATACTTGAGTGATAGTGGTGATGACTAAGTGCGGACTAATCTCCAAATAACTATTTGATCAAAATACGTAAGTGATAGTCTTGATGTCTAAGTGCAATTAATTCTCAATTAACTATGTGATCAAATGGTAAATCCAAATGACTATTAACACAGCTATTTCAAGTGGTTATTAGGTACCATTCAGTTATTTCCCTTCGTTAAGTATTAATTGTCAAACATACCTTGTATAACAATGTATATTGTTGAGCAGGTAAAAGTTCTATTAAAAAAAAAAAACTATCCATGTTATATGGGTAAAGTGAAAAATATTACCGAGGAGTACATTTCCCCCTATATAAATACTCATTAAAGTTTAAAAAAATTTTGAGAATTCTAAAATCCGTAAAAAAAGATACTCTCTTCAAGCTCATTGTATGCGCCTTCGAACAAATACCTAAACCTAAAACTAAATATTTGACCAATATCCTCCAGTCTCTTATACAGCAAGCCTTGTCATACGTCCCAAGCTCTTATCATTTCCTAAAAATTCTCAAATCATTTTGCATGCATAAAATCTGATTTAACAGTTAGGTTTAACATTCTTATGCTTAAGTCTTTACAACAAATAAAAGGCATACATCCCAAAGATGACATTTTCAAATTAGTGAGCTATTACGTATCCGATACCTCTTTCGCATTTAAAATTAAATTTTACCGCTATATACGCGGCACTTACGTGGACTCTCCAATTTCACCTGTTATAGCAAACCCTTTTACGGACGATTTTCAAATAAAAACACTAGCTTTTTTCCTAAAGTCTATATTGAGACAGGTACAATGCCGATACTTTTATTGTCAGGTTTCATGGGCATGTTAAACCTTTCCAGTTCTTTTTCCTCATAAATAAACTTCATACTAGTTTGCTAAGCAAGTAGAAATCTGATTCTTAGATATTCTCAGAAACAAAAAATACTTTCGGCCATAGTTTCTATCATACTCACTGCAGAGAACTTAAGATTGAAAAAATTAAAATTAAAATTACCTATAAAATAATTACTAAAATTTTAATACAAAACTGATACCTCAGAATATTTTTAACTGGTATCACTAAAAATATTAATAGAAACAAAAATTTAAAAACTAACAATAGGTAAAAACGTTTTTGCCTTTCATAACAGGCATTAGTATACAAAATAAGGCAAATTCTAAATAAGCAAATTATATAAACAATGTTGCCGATTAACAATAAAATAGTTAAACTAACTCCCCCAGTTAAGGAGTATTACTCTTACGAATTGCTTGTAGTTAAGAAAATACCTTACGACTACAAAATAACTTACATAATCGGAATCTAAATTTTACGACCGTATAGAAGAAATATAGATTGTTACCATATGACAGACCATCAACAACTAAATGTTACATTAGAGTTTAATCTTCTTGCAAACTGAAATTCCGTACTAACTTGGTTAAGTGTCTTTGTGTTCACGTATCTACCTTTTTCAATCACTCACTTCTTACTCTCTTTCCTGTCTCTTCGTTTTCACGCCCCTTTTGCCTATCTGCTATATTACGTGCGCCTCTTTCTATCTAAAGCGTAATGCTCTCTTTCTACCACCCAACAATGAAAATATTAATGTATAAAAGCAAATACTCTACAATAGTAATTATATTAATTGATTGTAATTTAGACCACAAAACCATTTCTTGTCTAAAACTTTTATATTTAGCGAAAATATTGTTCGTAGGAAGATGCACCAAGTTAGAGAAAGCTCAATGTAGTAGTGCTGCACGGATGATGACAAAAAAAAATTCCAAATAATGGATAACTGACGGCTAGCATTTCAGGCATTGGAAAATATGGAGCATTCATTTGATTTGCAAATAATTCTTTTGGTAGATTGAGAAATGGGTACAAATGTTTTTATAAGGAAGATAATAAATTTGTGATCTGTTTCTTTATGATGTTTGGTAGGCAGGCGCCAAACAGTTATTGCATTTCTGTATAGCCAGAAACTGTTCATATATTCAACTTAACATTTTCCTATTTGGTTGACTTATATAGGTTCTTGGCTAGTTTCCAAAAGATATTTCTTATACTTCTTGGGATTCGTTATGATAGTGATTCTTGACTGAACGAATAAAGTCAGCTGTTTTATTATTGGTCTTAAAAACAGTTCGAATGTTTGCTCCATTAACATGCGGTTGAATTTAAGGCAACAATGCTTTTAGTTGGTCGGAAAGGTTTTACAGTAGCATTGAGAGTGATAAGTGGTGAGTCCAATTTGTCGGGAAATTTGTTGGAAAATTTAATAAATTTGGTAATAAGGAACTTTGCAATTAAATAGATCTGCACAGGGTGATGGGAAGATTTGGTATTTATATAGATAGTTTTGTACCGGTAAATTTTCTATAAATAGGTAATGCAAGTTAGAGTTTAAAGAATTTTATCCTCAAGAAAGAGGGGGTACTGTTTCCTTCTGTTATCATACTAAATTTGAAATTTGTTTAGGTTCAGAGTAGTGGGGTAAAGCAAACTTTGTTCCTAAGCCTAGATAATAAAAAAGATCACCATACCGTTTTCAAAATTGTAGGTTTAAGATGAAAAAGACGAGAACTACTGTTTTACAATTGTGACATAAAAATAGCAAACCTTGGTTTGATGTTTAATTAATTTTAGGGTAAAATACATATTTTACAAATAATAATTGGTTATGGAGAGAGCATCGTTAATTAAGTTATCATTTAATTATAATGAATATAAAATCTTAAAAGTTAAGATATGACTAAATAAAGGAACAACAGTAAAACTAGCGAGCTGCAATAATTATAAATAAAAATTCTCATTCCAAAATCCGGCAGCTGGATTATTTTAGTTTCGTATTATGTGTATAATTTTAAATAAAAAAAAGAATTGAATTAATTTATTGGTTATTTTCTTCATTTTACCCTGTCCGTATATTGTAAACTGTCCTTGTTTAAACAATTCTCTTTTGTCTGTTATAGTTTTCCTTCGAAATTTAGCAGCCATCATTTCTGATTTAATATTGTTGTACTATTGGGTTTAGTTTACTCTTCCGTTCATACGTTAGTACCTGAAACACTAGTGGTTGTGAAATAGCTAATAACGTTATTTGTTCTTGTTTATAATGGGTTTTTTCGATTAGACAGTTCACTAAGGAAAAGATATTCACCTGTACTTGAAGATTCGTCAACAACGGTATAGACAAATTAATCTAACAAATTCTTAAAAATTGCCGGAAAGCTATAGAAACTCCACAGTCTCCAGATACATAAAACTACAATTAACCAATCAGCTTATTTCTCTAAGACAAGCAACATAACATGCATATTTTTTATACATTCTCCTATTGCTATAAATCACTCAACATTTAACATTTAAAGATGTCTTCCAAATATTTTTCGGGAATAATATCACAATAAACTGTAATAATCCTAAAATTTATTTTCACACTTCTGTAACTCATATACAGGTAATATTAAAAATTGTAAAAAAGCGCGTGTTTAATCCACAAAATAAATATTTTACCATAAATTAAACATTATAACTGGTATTTATAAATAATTTATATATTCATATTGCTTTAATAAATTCTGCAATGAAATTTAAAATCTCATTTTGTAGATAGGATTAATGTTAATTTTATATTGCTTATCTAATTTTTTTAATTTCAGTAATTTCGTTTTATTAGATAAATGTACGCATTTCCATTGTACTTCATTATTAATTTACCTTACGCTTCATGCTAACGTCCACATATGTTTTGTTGACAGTAAACATTTTTCTAATGTGTTAGCGACGAAGCGAGTAATCGTAAATTTATAAATTGGCGACGTCAAATGTACATGTAAAAATACACCTCATTAAATTAGTCTGCAAATTTAAACATTTTATCTTTTTCCTGTTCACGTTTATTTTCTTATATGGTTTCAGAAGAATTTTCTTTTAATATAATACACATTTTGAAACTTTATAATTTCTTATACTTCAGCTTATAAATTACCCGTTCATAACGTTAATAATTTTGTGCAATTTGTCTCATTTCTAATCAGTGTGTAACTAGTGTTTTTGCAACTTTTAGGGCAGCCAAAGGTTTCCGAAAATGCATAATAAGAAAGTAAGTAGAAAGCTTTATTTCTAATACTAATTTGCAACTTAATTACTTTTACTATTCTCTTACATCTTATGCACTTGTTTTCAAATACTACTAATATTTGCTTTTCCAAAACTATGCACTTTATTTTTTTCGTAGATATTAAAGAAGAAGATGCTTGAGTTCAATTTAATGCACTGGGACGTTTAAAAATAATTTGCGCTACAATTGTTTCTACCCTTTAATGACTGTGTTTTTGCCGTCGCTTCGGCTGTTTTTGTAAAGTTGTGTAAACCATTTTTTGGCTGTAGCACAACACTGCTTATGGACAGCCAATAGGAGCTCCTCTTTGGAAGAGAATTTTTTTATTAAATAAATCAAACAGAGCATACTGTCCCAACGCAAGATTTGGCGAACAGGGAGCGTGAGCGGAGTCATTACTGGTAACACTTCTATGTTGGAGCTGTCAAACCATCAGCAAAATACCCTATTCAAAAATAAGCTCAGCCGTGCCCACTCGAGTCAAAAGGTTCCAATGTATTGTTGTTTTATAGTGGCATCTCGTGTCAAATTAGTCTACTCTGATCAGATATATAAATAACGTCTCTTGATCCAATTTGCAGCAACGGTTGACATATACGTTTCTGTTTCTCATGAGCATGGGATTACATTCTACACAGACCTTTACCATCGTCAATTTCTCATTGATCATGAGTTACAAGTTTTCGCAAAACAGACCTGTTGCACCCATCAGTGCGCAAAAAGAGATTTGCCTGTTTGTTACCGTGTGCGAAAACACTTCTGCAACTAGATGCTGCGTTTTTACTGCAAGACTTACTAGCTTCGGATAACTGTCTAAATGAATCACTCCATTTACCTCATTTGATGGCATCAAATAGCATTGTATATATAAGCGCCCGGCCGCATGTTCATTTTTACACAAGTTTTAGGAGTGCGTTTAGTCGACTACATCCGGAGTTTTGAAGAGTGACAATTTTTTTTGAACATAACTGTGACTAATTCAATAACGGCTGTAATTACTTTAAGTAAATTTTTTGATACTACCTACCCAGAGGCCTTCATATCCCGATTTTTAAGTAGTAACTGTAATTTTTTATTTTATACCTACAAGACCTCAAAACCTAATATAATATCATATATGGGATACAATAAATTCCTATCAAATTTAAATAAAACCTTTCATTTATTTGGCCAATACCTCGATTAGATTTATTAATTAGTAAAATCAGTAAAAGAGCTAAGGGAAAGCTATTCTCAAAAGTACTTGAATTTTTTTAACTTCCATAGCTCTTTCCAAATTTTAAATAAAGTTTTAGGTGCGGACTTAAATGTTGGGAATCGGATAAAATAAAAATTGATTCAGATTTACGTCAAAACAAAATCTACCTGCCTCTTGATTACCTTACCAGAAGGTTTTTCCTTATTTTATATATGTTATACACAACGACTTTAAAAAGACAATGCAACATTTTAAATAATCATGTTAACATTGTTAAAAAAATGCATTTTTTGTTTTTAGTGACTAATTATTTCTTTTTGCATCATTACAGTAAAAAAAATTCTTAACAATAAATATGAAGATTTCAATAGCAGACCCGCTAAAAATTTCTATTTTTTAATTTGTACGTGTACATTCCATACTTTAATAGTAAATCAACTTTTCTTTAAACTATTTACACCAATAGATAAAATATATATCGCTATTGAAAACTAAAAGCATTTTTTTATCTGCTGTAGTCTGTGACATTGGAAGAAATAAATATCACACTCCTCATTGAAATTAATAGCTTCAAATCTGGACTTAAAATGAAATATTATCATCTCTGAAATATCACGATGAGTTAAACTTATGCTATATGTATAACAAAAATAATAAATTAAGGCCCGAATAATTATATTGCTACACAGCGCCATCAAAAGGATACAATGAGAATAGACCGGAATGCAGCAAGAAACCATCACAATACTTAAACTGTCTCCTATATTATTATTAGTTATCAGAAAATAACAAACAAATATTTAATAATCTTTGTATATGAGAAACACACTACAAAATATTTAGCATACATTGTCATAAAGTCATAAAATCCTGATTATTAGATACATGACAGAAAAACACATTAGACATCGGCCCAAATGATGCAAATCGGTCAACCAACTATTTCTAAAACATCTTCTTTACTCTACACCAACTAAAATTACCAGAGAAAGTTTTTGAGAAATTAGAATACGGGGCTTATAATACAATAAATTTACTGAACAAACCGAAGTGCCGCTACCAATATCCTTTACAAATCTTAAGCTCACTGTAAATAATAAGAAAATTTATAACATGCAGTCTAAACAAGATAAATAGATTTTACTTAACCTGGAATTAACAATTAAAGACATTGTTTGTTGCAGATACTATAACTACAATTATATTAAAAATGTTTTCCAATAGCTTATATGGTTACGTTAAATTCGAGGGGAAACACGTGTTTAGAATATGCCACTACATGCGTACTACGTGATAAGGCGCATCCTGTTAACTACAAAGAGTGTCAATTTATCAAACCAAACCAAACTAACAGTCCTCTTTACAAAAACCTTAATATCTAAAATCCCTACCCATCCAACAATACAATAAAATTAGTTTACTTTAAATAAGGTAACTAGAACTTATCATCTTTATTCAAAGACATTAGAAGATAAAGAATGGAATTTTCAAGATATAAGCCTTTTCCGTTTCGCGACAAAGAAACAGCATGTTAACTACCGCATCAATAAAGTTATTTAATAGCGACTTAATTTTTGCAGATTATCCTATGGAACCCATACAGTGTGTAACAAAAAAAAGTTAAAACACATATACTTTTAAGTTTGCAAATGTAATGTTAATTTCTGAATGCCCCAACGGGCTGTCCCATATAGTGCAGCAGTGCTAGTTAAACATTTATTGCCCGTTCTAAACTTCTACCACATAAAACAAACTTTCTACAAAACACATAAATTCGAGTACACAAGCGCACTGCCATTAAATATATCAGTTATTTACCATCCTCTAAGAACCAAGCAGATGTTATAATCCTTCTTTGAATCTATGGGCCCCAGATTTCTTACAGTTGGCGACTTAGCCAAAAATATATACTTAAGTTCATTGTTAAAAATAACTGTTTAAGCTCATAAATGATAATAACTACAATTATATCAACAAAATCCCTGATCTTCTAGGTTATCTCGTTAATAATGGCTTATCTTCAAATCACATAAATGTCACATTTAATTATGACACCATCCATTGATGCTCCAATTATAGCAACTTTAAATGTCTCATTGATATACAGGACAACTAAGCTTTCACCTAATAGTGGTAGAACTGATTGTAATATTTTTAAATAATACACGGGTATACATTTTAACATTAACCTAGGACAAGGACTCAGCAATAATCTCAAATTATTTTACTTTGACCACACGGGAAGCAATACAGAACGCAAAATACGCAAGTATAAAAACATATTTTCCAGCAATTCCAAGGAAGTCACAGAAACAGTAAAAAAATGAAAAACAAGAATAATGTGGAAACGTAGCCATAACATCAAAGATCAAATAAAATTCAATAAGTTAAAATCAACGGAAGGCTATTAAGCGACTTACAGTGTGTATACCACTTCTACAAAATTATACGGAAACATTGAAAAGAACTGATAAAGAGAAGACAAAGGCTTTCACGTCAATTTTTAGAAAAGATCGCAGCGCAGTTTTACCTTCAGAACTTCCTGCGTTCAAACAAATGTATCACAAGAAGATATTCTCATACACTTATTATACACACAAGACATACCTATTACGGATCATAGCGACATAGAAACATAGGAAATTATTGCCTGCAATATAAATCAAATTTTGTTATCTATGCTATTTCAAGAACATAAACTTGATAGAAAAATGGCTTCAGGAGTGGAGAATCAAAGTTAATGAATATATGACCTTCACAAAAAAATCAACAGTTAGATACTTGAAATTATATCTTGATAAACGCTTGAAGTAGAAAATTTTATATGCATTTAATATTCTTCACAATAACATTCTTCAGACTCAGTATTCCGTTGCCAATGTTCTGCCACGCGTCGTAGATTGCCTACAAATTTTTAACTAGAATGCCCTTTAAAACACCCCTCACAACAGCCTGCATATTTTCGCAGGTTTAAAACGGTGCTCTTTCAAACTGCATTTAAGTTTACAAGAAATTGATACTCGGCTGTTTCTTTTCGTCGGCCAAAACCTTAGGAACCAATCTGGAAAAAACTTTCGCGATTTGCATTTCCATAGCGATTTTACGCACATTAGATTTTGGAAGTCCACTGCATCTCTTATCAATCTAACACTCAAATTCTGTCAGTCTAAAACCACTTTCCTTCAACCGAATTGTCCAAATTATGGGACACTTGCGCTCTCGGTGAAGCACCCTTCCTCTAGATTTTCTACATCATAGTCTCGATTGCAAACTTTTCAAGTTTCACGCAATATTTTATTGTCTATCCCTGATCGATACGACATTCTGTGAAGACTCAAAGGCAAATGAGCTGAGTTAAATCTGACATCTGACATTAACTATCAAGCAGAAGACTGCATCTACGATCATTCTGCTTGGATCACTTTCTTGACGTACTTTCGGTATATAAAATTATATATTATATATTCATTCTTTAACTTTTCTTCCGTATGTCATTGTTCTCCATTTTAATTTAAATAAATTAAATGACTTTTGCATTTTAAGTTAAATTTGTTTAATCAAAATAGTGTTATTTTCAATTTTGAATTGAGTTATAAATGAACTAGTCTACGGTATGAAAATATCAAACTTGTATAAGAAGTAACAACATTTTTTGTAAATGGAGCTTATCAAATTTGTTGTTTAGAATTTGCTATTAATTATAAATTTTAAGTACAAAGTTTAAAGTCTCCCAAGAATAACTGAGATAACATGTTACTGAAGACAATTAGAACTAAAAAGTATTTGTATTATTTTTCAATTATATATGATAATACTTAACAAAACAAACTGTAATTCCGAATATCTTTATTAAAATTTTAATGATTCATACAGAAGAAACCATAGCTAAATAAATACATATTTATTTTGTACGTAATCAAACTAATTTTAAATTATTATTTAAAAATGTTTTTATTATAATTTTGGATATGGTCCAATATCAAAAACGCATTTTTTGAACAAGAAAATTCTTAAAATTTCCACATTTATAACATGAAATATATAAAACAAAGATCAGAATATGTGTAATGATTAAGTTGAACTAAACACACATAAAATATAAAACAGATCAAAATATTTATTTTTGATGTACTTCTAGAAGAACCACAATTTATCAGATTATTTGAGCTAAAAAATGTGGTGCTGTAGTACCGACAGTTTCTTTGTAAAAATGTCGAGAATAATGTTAACGATTTGTATATTAAACGTTCAAACTCTTTACCTTTAGTACGTGGTATCTCACTTTTGTGTTCAAATAATGTCAATGTTTCACCCTATTAGTTTCAGGTGATTTTCAGTAAATGGACTAACTTTAGTAAGCATTTTTGCAAATCATTAAACTCTTTAATGGTTTAAGAAGTGTTATATATTCTATATTGGCAGACATCTTCAGTCTTAATTTTTCACATTCCATACATACATAATCTTTAAGATTACTTTTGTAATAATGTTAAATTTAACAAGTGTAACTCAAATTATTTTATGTAAGTTTATCTTGTTATTATGTGCCACAAAATATACAAATATATTATTATTATATATAATTCTTCTGGGAATCCCTCCCCCCAAATCAAATTATTAAAACTGCTGACCGGTAAAAAATACCGGTCTTCTGTGATTAAGGGTTAAGAAAGAAAATAGCCATTAAGTGGGATAAATGAAGTTGTATCTTGCGAATAGGTAAATAAGAATATATTTAAGGTCCAAAGATCCGACATGTTGACTTGGGTGATAATAGTTTACGTTTTTGGGTTTGGGTGTGCAAACAGGCAACCCAAACTACAAAGATTGTTTAAAAGGTATCTAGTAAGGTATATTTTAAATTGAAGATTAAAATGAAGTTTAAAAAAGCCGCAAATATAATAAAGTAAATAAATTAAACTAAATAAAGTCAAGCAAAATTAAAGATGAATGAAACAGGTAGAATTGAGGAAATGTTGCAACATTGACACAAATATAGATATGAGCGAAGATGTAGACAAAATAAGAAGATTAGGAAGATATACAAAAGACAGGAAAAGACCTATATTCGTCAAGCTAACTAAGAGAGTGCGAAAGTAGTAAAATTCAAAGAAACAGACATTTGGATAAACAAAAACTTGCCAAGAAAGTGCAGGAAGAGAGAAAAGTGCTAAATACCTTATATAAAAAAGGAATAAGAGAGAAAGGGCGCAGATAAAATATAATAAATTAACAACAAACAATGTAAGAAGGCGGGAAGAACCTAAAAAGGACGTAACTAGCAAAAGTAACACAAAAAAGGACAATAACGTAAAGGTCGCCCAAAGAAAGTAGTTAAGATAAGCAGATAAGAAAAATAACACACACGACGGGAAAAAACTACTAGGCATAGATAGGTTAAAGACTAACAATGACGATACGGGCGATGAACTTGGACAGTAATTAATAAATTATCAGCGTACGGAAAATAACAAAAAAGTTAAACAGCGAGACCAAAAAGATAAAGACCAACAAAATCAATCAAGAGAACAAAACATAAACATAAATACATAGAATGTACAAGGAAAAATGTATGGGAAAGGAGTAATAAATTTGGCGAAAGATCTGGGTAAATATAATATAGAGATAGCAGCAATACAAGACACACATTTAAAGGGACCAACATACAAAAAGTTAATAATTATACCTTACTTACAAGTGGCAATGAGAGCCGAAGATTGGGAGTGGGGTTTCTGATAAAAGATACTCTAGAGGAAGAAGTGAAATACTTTGGGTTGCTATTTGAAAGGATATCTTCCATAAGATTTAAATCAATGTATAACATGATAACGATATTTAATGTTCACGCGCCAACTGAAGAAAAAGAAAATGAGGATAAAGGAAAAGTTCTGTAAAGCCCTAGAAGAAAAATAGTTCGAAAAACCCAAAAGACAGACCTTAAATGAGTAGGTCGGGAAGAGATTTACAAGAACGGAAAAGCAAACATAGAGAGAGTAATGATAATGGACTAAGATTAATAACATTTGCTATAAAACAAAAAATAAAAATAATAAGTACACACTTTAAACAAAAAGTGATACACAAAGGGACGTAAAAAATATCAGGAAGGAAAGAAACAAAAGCAAATCTATCACGTACTAATAGAGGAAGCAGAGGTAAGGCGAATTAAAAAAGTAAAGACATATAGAAGAGCTGATGCAGACTTAGAGATAGAGAGAAAAATAAAATAAAAATAAAATATAATGTAACGAATACAGAGATATCGCAAAGATATAAAAAAGTATAGGAAGATTACAATGACAATGAGGCACAAAATGGAAAATTAAAGAAGTGGCATTAAGAATTTTTATAAAGTTGTAAAAGATATTAAAATCGGAAATAGTGGAAGAAAAGAATATATCAAAGATAAAGATGGAAAGTTAAGTACTCCACAAGAAATTAAAAGAAGGTGGAAAAGCTATTAAACCTGAATGAAGGAATATAAGAAGAAGAAAGTGAAATGGAGGAAGAAAGGCAACAGCCAAAAGTACAGGAAAAATAAATTTGGGGCCGGAAAATAAGAAAATCGAAGAAATAATAAATAAAACGAAAAACAAAAGCCTAGGAGAGAATGAAATAGCGGGCTAAGACCTGAAGTACAGAGGAGAAATTGTGGTTAATAAAGTGTACGAATTAGTAAAACAAATATCGAATACAGAAAAAATTCTGGGCTGCATGCAGAAATTATAGGAAATTGCATTACTAGACACAACATACAAAGTTTGGCGACAACGATAAAAAGAAGACTGGAAGTATATGTAGAAGCACCATTGGGAGAATACCAAGCAGGAATTCGTAAGAATAGATCTACAAATGACCAAATCTTCATACTAAAGCAAATTTTAATAGAGGCATACAAATATGAGATCCCGGCCCAAATGTTGTTTATAGATTTTACATCCGCTTATGACTCCCTCATTAAGGGAAAGCCTTTTAAAGCACCGATAGTAGTGACAATTACAGAAAACAATAAGCTTGGTAAAAATGACGCTACAAAACACCAGATGCGCAGTGACGGTAAACATAAATATAACAGAGAGTTTTGAAGTGGAAAGGGGTGTGAGGCAGGGCGATCCGCTGTCTACTCTCTTATTTAACGCAGCATTAGAAGTAATAATCAGGAAAATCAGGATAAACAGAAGCAGAACACTTTTTAAATAAGAGTTATCGCTGCCGCGCATACGCTGATGATATACTGTTAGTAGCAACAAGCAGGAGAGAATTAGAAGTAGCAGGAAATCTGTTTAAAGCTGCAAAGCAAATAGGATTACAAATCAATGTCAGTAAAACTAAATACATAAAACGTACAAGGGCCAAATAACCAAAAAAATTAAGTGTGCAAATTGGAGAAGAGGAATACATGTACTTGGGAATAAAAAATAAACAACAAATGTAAGAAAGGAAGAGATATAGATTTCAGAATAGCGAAAGGCAGCAGATATGCAAAAAGTTTAAATCTAGTAATGGGATCAATAATATTTTACGAACCGCAAAAAATTGTATTTTTAAAACTATATAAAGTTCGACAGTATTATATGGTTGCAAAACGTGGATTATGATAAAGAAGGCTCAATAAAGTGTGGGAAATAATAATGCTGCAAAGAATATATGGGGAAAAGAAGGTGGATGAGGTATTTAAGAGACGCAAAAACGCAGAAATATATAAACTGTATAATAAACCAAGCAAAGTGTGGTTTAATTTTTTAATATTCCTAAATATGCGCTGCCCTAGCAATAATTCGTTCCTCAATTCTTATTTTATTTTTTGAGCAATCAAGACAATCATGAAGGTTTAGCTGAAATCTTGTATAATTCTATTTTATCTCTAAAAAAAGTTACCTTATCATTATTTTCTGATATTTAGATCCTACCTTACTTAGGAATCGATACTTTTCAACAATGAAGTATCAGAGACATATCCAGTCGTTTGTATCACTAGAATCTCAAACTCTATACGTTTCACAATTTCTCTTGAAACATGGAAACATTTACTTTCGAGATAACCCTTGTAAAATTTGATACCAAAATTAAAAACTCCTTATGGCAAAGTTTCCAAAAGGCGATTGGAAGTAAATCGAATCAGAATTTAACGGAGTTACGCAAAAAACTCTAAAATGTTTATAATATCTCCCTACTCCCTTATCCGAACCCTTCAATTTTTGGATTGTATCTAGATATATACCGAAGAAATATATTTGGAAACAAATTTGGCGAGAACTGTAGAAGTAACATTAAATCTAAAAACATTTTAAGACGGTTTTGAGCATTGAAATTTTGGAATCGTGACATGAGGGCGTCTGTGGTATGTAACAACTCTTTAAAATCTACCTACAAGTAGAACTGTTAGGAGGCGCTTGTCGTAAATAAATGAATAGCAAGAATTACCTTTTAAAAGCACAATTTGGAAAAAAGCAAGTTGAAACCCGCCTGCATTTGCGTACACGATACAGCATTTCTGCAAGCCACCTGCACCAGTTTATCTTATCAAACTGGTGCCGTCTGCAAACCACCTGAACGTTCCGTCAATTTCCACTTACCACATTGGTGTTCGTTAGTCAGGCGATGGGCGCGGCCATAGTTCGGTTTAGGCAGTTTCTGCAGAATTTTGAATTGAAAGCTTCTTTTTATAGTTTCAGCTATTCGTTTGCGGTTAGTCACGCTCTCGCGAAGTGTTCGGTGATTTCATAAACCGTATCCTAACGCGCGGGGGTACAATTTTAGACAATTTGTGCGAAGACATTATGTGCGAAACTGCAGGACGAAATAGAAAGAAAATTCTGCCACCAGTAGATTCCGCGTGATTTTAAAGGTAATGATTCTAATGCATGTTAAAAAAACGTACAAAGTATTTTAATATTTCATATTTTATATTGAAATCATTATACGAGGTTTAATCAACTAAAATTCCAAGTCTTCCAGAACAATTTTTTCTTAATTAATTAGAATTGTTGTAATCAGAATATTATATGAGATTTATATGCATACTGCTACGGATTTTCTGCCTCTGCCAAACACGTTATTAGCATATTGGACAATTCTCATAAGAATCACGCCTCTATCAAATCGAACTAGAATGTCGTCCTTAAAGATTATATACAATTTATTGATAAAAAAAATCTGTTAGTGTTAATCACATGAATAAGTGGCTTTTTTATATTTTCATGTGTGACTTGAGAAATCTTTGAAATTTGGCTGGCCGCCAGCGAACGCTCAAAATTATACATTTAACTTTTTTTTAAATTTATTTATTCAAAATTTATTATCTGTCTCGTAGAGACATTCAGTAAATATTATAAGAGTGTATATATAAAATAATAACTAAGGCGTGTTATAAATAAACCAATGAATATTTCCCCTAATAATACTAAATTATATTTAACTAAGTTAACAATTTTAATAATGGGTGTACAAATAAGTTTCCGCCGTTTTCAAAAGATGGCGCCACCGATAAGATAACATCGAAATTGTCAGCTGTAAAAAGTCGTATAGTATATGCTGACATCTGGCAACACCATAACCTTTTAATACCTCTGACTTTTCGCTAGCATCATTTAGTTTTCATCGTGTTAAGATGCCAAGTTTTGAGCCAAATAAGCGTCATTTGCGGGAATTGCTAATTTACTTCTTTAATTTAAAGAAATCTGCAGCTGAGGCGCATAAGCCACTCGTAGAAGCATACGGTAATGTTAATTTGAGTGAGAGAAGTTGTCGGGAGTGGTTCCAGAAATTTAAAAGTGGTGATTTTGACGTGGAGGACAAAACACGTAGTGGAAGGCCCAAAGTGTATGATGACCCAGAATTGGAAGCTTTACTGGAGGAAGATCTGTGCCAAACGCAAGAAGAACTTGCACAAGAGTTAGGAGTGACTCAGCAAGCTATTTCACAACATCTCAAGGCCCTGGGTATGGTTCAAAAGCAAGTAAATTGTGTTCCTTACGAACTGAAGCCAAGAGACGTCGAGCGTCGCTTAGTCGCTTGCGAACAATTGCTCAAAAGGCAAAATCGCAAAGGATTTCTGCATCGAATCGTGACGGGAGACGAAAAATGGATCCACTACGACAACCCAAAGCGTAGGAAGTCATGGGGTAAGCCCGGGGATGCCTCTACTTCGATGGCCAAGCCAAACCTTCATGGCAAGAAGCTAATACTGTGCATTTGGTGGGATCAGCTTGGAGTAATCTATTACGAACTACTCCAACCTAATCAAACCGTCATCGGGGAACGTTACCAACAACAACTGATGCAATTGAGCCAAGCATTGAAGATTAAACGTCCACAATATGTCAAAAGGCATGATAAAGTCATTTTTCAGCACGACAACGCTCGGCCACACGTTGCAAAAATCGTAAAGGAAACGTTGGAAGGACTGAATTGGGACGTCCTACCCCACCCGCCGTATTCACCATACATTGCTCCTTCAGATTACCACCTATTCCGGTCGATGACTCATGGTCTGGCTGAGCAGCACTTCACTTCTTACGAGAAATTGAAGAAATGGGTCGATTCGTGGATCGTCTCAAAAGACGAGCAATTTTTTAGACGGGGTATCCACTTGCTGCCCGAAAGATGGTCAAAAGTAGTAGAAAGGGATGGGCAATATTTTGAATGACATTATTTGTACCTTTTTTTACAATAAATTCTTAATTGTTTATAAAAAAAAAAAACGAAGGAAACTTATTAGTACACATAATAATAATATATGTTGGTATGTAACTACTCCATTAGCAATTTGGTAAGTCAAAAAGTGTAAACCTCTTAAGTCTAGGTTGATCATCGTCATTTTCTGGTAGGGATACCACTAGCACATTTGGATGGATACCGAGTCGATCTCGATAACGAACACTTTATCTTTAAATTTCTTTGGTAATTGAAGGGATATTTAAGTCTCGCTAGATAACATAATTGGAAAAAAACATTTACCATAGACCTTAATACTTTTGACTAGAATAGTCTTAAAATATTTCTATTTGAATTGCTAGCTGTACCTCAGAGTTGTATGATATATGCCCATATCGGTTTGATAATGGTTTGCATAAGAGAATTTTATTTTCTTCTTAGGATCCAGTACAAGTATTTTGAGACCAAGCTGTTTTCCTTTGATCCAAATATGCTTCTTCTACGTCATTCGGCGGTCCAAATACACGCCTAGATACTTAATATGTTTGTCTTGGTGTATTTGTTTATTATTCAGGGCCCTTCTCTGAGTAAAAGTAACATGTACCAATTTACCTTCGTTCCCTTTATGCGCCATTTGTTAGTCCAGGTTTTTAATCTATGTGAATGGGCTTGTAAGTGTTGAGAAATTATATTGGGATTGTTGGTATCGTCGGCAAACGTGGCAGTTGTAGTTTTTATTGTGGTAGATAGATTAACGGTATAAAGAAGTGGGACCAACACATTTTCATGGAGAACTTCAGCGCCAATAAAAAACAAGAATGTATGACTACCTCCGCACTTTACAAAAAAATGTCTTTCAGATAGATACGACTATACTATCTCATAGCAATCCGAGGGCAGTGCATTCTTGTTTTTAAATAGTAAACCTTGATGCCATACTTTGTCGAATGCTTGAGTGACATTGAGAAAGACAGCCAAACAGCAGCAATTGCCTTTAAAGTCTTACAAAATTCTATTTGTCACACGGTGCAAGTGTTCAACTGTGGTATGGTTATTTTGGAATCCAAATTGTTTGGCAACAGAAAATTATCTTCGAATATTGGTGTTAATTTTTGAAGCAATAATTTCTAAAAATTTTTTGTTACAATTGGCAGTAGACTAATTGATCTATATACACTTGCATCTGTTGTTGGTTTGCCAAATTTAGGTATCAGTATAATTGCGACAACTTTCCATTGTTTGAAAAAATACTTTACTCTTAAAACAGCAATCATTAGGTAGACGAAGAACCTAAAATCTGTTTCTGGCAATTCTCGCAATACTAGCCATAATTAGATCATAACTAGGTAATTTGCATAGATTCAGATTCATAACTATACCCTTCATTTCGTTGATCCTGATGTTAATACGTTCTATCATCAATATATATATATATATATATATATATGTATATATGCATTTTTTAAATTATTTTTTGTTATATGTTTGTCCCATAGCACGGAATTTAACTGTTTAATGCATGTTTTGGCTTGTCCTAGTCTGGAATTTATGTTTTATTTTCATGTTTCTTGTTTTGTTGTTATACTCCTCGAGCCGTTAAATCTGCCTGTTTTCTTAATTTTTGTGCCTTTGTCTACTTCCGGTACCTCATATGTTTCTTCTTTGGTTGCTAAATATTTGAATTTGCCAAATTAACTTCTAACCCCTCTCTGGTATATTCTTTCTTAAGCTTCTTAATCATAAAGCTATATTCTTCTTTGTATTGAGCGATGGCCAACTGATCATCTGCAAAGCTTTTAGTATATAAATAATCCTTCTGCACTGGAACCCCATTCCTTTACATTTTTGTTTCTATCATTTAAGAGTATGCTTTAGGTATATTTTAATAATGTGGGCAAACTTTTAATTATATTAAATTCATTGCTCATCCTTTGTCCTGTTTTGACTTATACCCAGTTGTTCTCGTAGAATACTTTTATTGCTTCAATGAGACGTTTCTCTATATTTAATTCGTTTATTGCTTTCCATAGTCTACATCTGGATACCAAATCATAAGCCCTCTTGATGTCAATAATCTCTCTATTTTTTGCCTCTTTCTTCTCTAGAAGTTGTCTTATTTTGTATATATGATCCACGTATGATTTTCTAGCTGTAAATTCTACTTAATTGTCGCCAATTTTATCATGGATTTGGTCTTCTAATTTGATTTTTATTATTTTTTCATATAACCTGTCAATTGAAGAAATTATGCTGATTTTCCTGTAATTTATACGGTTTTTCTATGTCTTCTCTTAAACATTGACACTATATAAGCGCCGTGCATTTTTTTGTAGTTGTTGTCCATTGTTTGATCTTTGAAACATGTTCTATTCTGAATAGGTTTTCTGTTTCATATTTTATCAGTTTATTCACTATTCCTCCTGATTCCTGTCGAGTTTGTTATTTTTTAATGCCTTTATTGCCTTTTTTGTTTCTTTCTCTTTTATTGTTATTTATGTAGGTTTTATGTGCTGAGTCATAGCAATATTATGTTCTAAAAACTGAGGTTTGTTTTCTGTCAACAATTGTTTATAATATTCTTCTTATTTTTGCTAAAGTGTGTACGTCTGAAGGCCAGCATGTTGGTTTGTCTGTGGATATATAGTGCAACCCATTATTGGTTATCGCTTTTAGCAGTTCTTTGTTTTTAGTAGTAGCAAGTCGTCAACACTACTGACCGCATTTTGCGTTGTAATTACCGCTAAAGATATATTCATTTCCCAGTGTTTGAAATAACTTACCATTGTGCTGAAATCACTAAAGACTGTTTCCAATCGTCAATTGCTATAGTAGTGGCTTGAAAACGTTCCAAGTTATATTTTGGAAATTTGTGGTGCTTGATTGCTTTTTTGGCAATGATCGCAGCATGAGCTGTGCTGTTTAGGTACTATGTTACGTATGTCGCACATTTTGGAATTCTTAAGTAACTTGGTTTTATATAATGAGATTGTGTGATTTGACAGGAAGGTTGTACATTTCATATTGTTAATTTAAGGTGCTGGTTTATTATTCAGGTTAGAAACGATGGTAGTCATAAGAGTTATCATAATTGCCCATTTGTTGCATTAAGGTTTTAACACATCTTAAGTTCACTCACTTGATTCATTTACAGATATTCATTCGTTGGGCCTCCTCCTCCTCCTCCTATGGCGCTACAGCCCAAATCGGATCATGGCCTCCTTCAGTTTTTCAGGAGGTTTGCAGCATCTTCCGCAACGTTGTCTTCCCATCTTTTCTTGGTTCTTCCTACAGCTCTTCTCCCTTCCATTTTCCCCACAAGGGCTCTCTTGGGTATTCTTGCTTCTTCCATCCTGATGACGTGTCCAGCCCATCGTAATCTGTTTATTCGTATGTATGTCTCAATTGCTGGTTCTTTAAGATGTTGGTATAGCTCATGGTTATAGCGTATTCTCCAAATGCCATCCTCACATACTGGTCCAAGTATTCGTCGTAGTATTTGCCTCTCAAACCTGTTCACCGTTTCTATTGCTTTCTGATTGAGAGTCCATGTTTCGCTGCCATAACATAGCACGGGTTTTATTATTGTTTTGTAAATTCTGATCTTTGTGTGTCTGTGTAAGTCTCTGGATTTAAAAATTGGCAACAGGGCGAAATATGTTTTGTTTGCTAGAGTTATCCTTCTGCGAATTTCTGCATCTTCATTTCCGTCACTTGTGATTGTAGCACCTAGATATGTGAAATGTTGCACTACTTCTATGTTGTCGTCCCCTATTGTTATATTTTGTCGAATTCTCTTTGATCTTGTCTGCTTCAGCATCTTTGTTTTTTCCATGTTTATGGACAATCCAACCTCCTTTGCTCCATTTTCTAATTCTATGTATGCTTCTTTTGCTCCAGCAATTGATCTTCCCATTATGTTAATGTCATCCGCATATGCTGCCAATTGAGTGGACTTATTGAATAGTAGATTGTTTCTGTTAACTGACATCTTTCTTACTGCATACTCTAAGGCTATGTTGACACATTGAAAAATTTGGTTGCTATTCGAAGCCGGCATATCCTCTCATTAGTTGGTTGGAAGTCTATTATGGTTGATTTTAGCCTATTGTCAACTATGAAAGCCGTTTCTCTTTCCCTTATCCATTTTTCTTTACCGCTATGTAATATTGTGTAAGTTTTAGTATCTCTTATGGCGTTCCCCATCCATCGTGTCTCTTGTATGGCTGCTATACCAATTTTGTATTTCTCGATTTCTTTGAGTAGATTTCTTTGGGTCCTTGAGCTATTGTTAGTACATTCCAAGTTCCTAAGTCATATTCCATGTTTCGTTGCGCTAGTCGTCGTCGGTAATTCCTTTTTAGGCTTATATGAAGGTTTCGTAACTGTAGATTTTTCGGGAGAGATTGCTGTCCTTGTTGAGCCCAATTTTTCGGAGGACCATTTCTGCTGTTTGATTACTATCATCAGGTTGTACGGATCTCTGTATTGCTCGTTGCAGTTCACCACGATGAGAATCGATTTATGAGAGGCTGTGCGGCATAATCGGGATCTGATGCCGTATTTTCAATCATTTGAACATTCGTTGGGCCAGTAGTATTAAATTCATATCGCTAATTGCTTCCGCTTGTTGGCTGGGCATAACTAATATATAACCGAGTCCGTTGTGCTGTATATTGACGGGTCGATACAAATTGTTTGTTTCTTAGCGGAGAAACATTTTTGCTGGTAGAAAAGACATCTTTTATAGTTTTCAGGATGGTTTCTACTGAAATTTACACTTAACATCTGGTTTTTCTTCTCTCCGTTAGCGTTAGGCAGCTAAATGGTTGCCGGCGTATTTAACACAACGGTGGGTTCTGTTATTAGAGGTAATATATACAACTGAGTATAGTGATCAATTGTACAATTAGGTCGAAACTTCTGACCACCTTTTTTGAACTCCTCATTAAAAAGTAGAATAGGAATGTCTCATAAACCCGACCCATTGAAACACCTATTTTCCTTTATTTTAAAGTGACATATCTCATGAACGATAATATATAGAGTGCTGAGACCTTCATAGCTGATTGGTTGGTCTAAGTTTGAGTTTCCAAGGTGTTTATGAGTTTCAACATTTGTATATATTACCGTTTCGCCCCCTGATCTTGTTACAATACTAGTAATCAAACGTTCGTGCGCTTGTAACTTTTTTCTGGTGTTTCGCTCTTGTTTTTGCTGATAGGTGTAGAATTCTGTTTCTTCCCATTAGCGCTTTAACGACAGAAGTATATTTTTCAGAAGTTTTGGTAATATTTTTAATTCATTGTTATTTAAAATCCTTAAGATTTATTAATTTCGTTCTGTAACTTCTAGTAGAAGCACTAGCAGTTCGATTGCTTTAACATCGAATATGTACATAGGTAGTGGTTTGGGCGCTCTTTTATCTGTTCCTTTGTTTTGATTTACGTTATCTGCTTGGCGGGAATCGGTTTTGTAGGATTTAACCAATACTACAAACGTTCTGGTCGTTTTTGTGATCTGTTGTTATTATCTTTACGTCCTCGTTTTTTATTTTCAACTATTTTCCAATCGAAATCTGAGGGAGATTATGTTGTAACAGGCTGATATAAAAATGCATTACTTTGATGAGCCGCGCTTGTTGCCGGGTGTTTGTAAAATATCATTTATAGTAACATTCGATTGTGTATTATTTATAAAAGCATACGGATATTTTGTACATATTGCATTTGATCAAATCGCATGAGTACAAATTGTTCATCATTTTACGACATGGATGAAAGTTGGTTTTGATAGAAAACCATGCTTCGTTGCGTTACTTACTGTAGTGGTAAGCAACCACAGACGATGATAAAAACTGTACTTGACCCGCATGTCACACGATTATTTGTAAACACCACTTATACCTCTAAAGTCAAATGACAAATAATCTATTACAAAACACAAAATAAAGGTAATCATCTTAGGTCTGCTGCAACGATGAAGAACCCACTGCAACGCTTTACTTTGCGAAATAGCAACTATGGCGGCAGGAACGGGGCGGGGAGCTGCAGGCCACTCAAACTATGCTGATCTCAATATACGGGTCTACATTTTGGCTTTATCAGAATTGATATCTAAAAATATGGGCTTTCAAGCCCCGATTAAGCCGTTTTTAGTCATATTCGGTTAATTAAACTTTGTAAGGAGAAACCACTTAAGATACAACATATCAAAAATCTAGAGAGGCGCCCCCACATTAAACATCCGTTTCCAGCGCCCCAGTATTTTTTCGATCGGACTCTTCAACGGTGTTTCTCTAGCAACATTTCAAGCTACCTAAAGGAAAAGACTGCGCCCCGATAGCTTTCATCGTTTTCGAGATACCGGAAATTCTTTTCGATTTTCGCTGCTATTTGCTATTCTGGGGGTAGCGATTCTTCTGCACTATCGATCCAGGATGGTGCGGTTTAAAAAAAGTTTGCTAAAACGGCCATCAAACTGATTTTTATATATACACTGCAATCTATTATTTCTGCTGTAGGTCGAAAACGTTATTCTTTTTATTTTTTAAGCCGATAAAAAAACTTTCATTTAGGATGGGTAATAATATTTGTTATGCAAATTTTAAGTTGAGTCAAAATTATTGTTTTTGGTTACTAAAACTGGACACGATTCTGTACAAAGTACCCAATTAATATTTTTTTTATTGAAATAAAAAGTTAATTTTCCTAAATTTGATCTAAAAATTCGGTTTTGCTTTCTTTTAGTTTGCTTTTGTGGAGTTTTACGATGTACACTTCTGAAAATGCATTATTTGTTCAGTTATATTTGTAGCTCTAGATCAAAATGTTGTTAGAAAACCTGTTCAATAAACATTTCTTTGTAATGAATAAAAAATAGTTTTGTATGGTAATCAGAAATTATTTTTGAATAGTTTACTTTATATAGTAAATACTGTTCTCATACATACTGTTAAGCGAGTAGTTTGAGGGCTTAATACGGGTTTGATTTAAGTTAGACTTAGAGTAGTAACAGGTGCAATTGCGATAGAAGTTTCAATAGTGCCAATAAAATAAAAGCAAGAAAACGTTAACTACATTTCCTACATTCTCAATTTTAATATTAAATTTTGCTACTTTAGTTTTGTAGCATCACAAATGATTATCACGAAATATCTATATTATATTAAGTATTTTATGATAAAAAGACAAGCCCACGTAAGGATACAATCTAGATTGGGTTTCTAAAAAATAATTTATTTTACTTACTTAGGTTTTGTCAAAGTAGTCCTTTCTAAAGACCATAGAAGCACACAGAGAAAGCTTCATCTGCACGTCTGTCACGGTACTTCTTTTGAGGGTTATATTAATGACACAACTTTCACCCCCGGCAATAATGTTTAACGCAAATGCTGTGTCAATTCTGATCCTTAGCAATAGTTTAACAACAATTATTTGTCCGGTTTGTTTCCGTTCCCCTGTTAGTGCGTGATGAGTTATTTTTTTCAACAAACTTTCGTTTGTCTCGTCGCCATGTGCTTACTGTATGATGTACCATGTTTCACTGGAGAGTTTTTCTAGCTTAATGCAGAACTTAATGTTAACTCTCCGTTTGGAATCTGCATCCATAACATCATTCGTATAACTTCCAACTAAATGTACTCACAAGCCGAGTACTGGCTCACTAAGTGCAGCTTTATCACCTAGTAAGTTTATGAAAACTCTTCTAAAACCTTTCTAGAACACATATGAGGTGACCTGAATAACACCCGTTGTAACAATACATTAATACTAATGCATTTTCATTTATTTTTTATAAAAACTTAATTGGTATTGCAAAGTTTCTTTAGTTGCCTAGTGTCAAGTTAAAAACGCACCGAAATTGTAAATATATTGATTAGGTAATTTTAAGTCAATTCAAAATTAGACTACAATCTGAGAAAAAACAATTCATATATGCAATTTTTCTATTTCAAATCTGTAATATTGTGTATAGCTGGGGCATTATACAATTTTACAGATTTTTAAATAGATTTAAATATAAATAAAAGTTTAAAAAGCACTTAGGAAATTCACCATAAATTATTCAAAAGTATTGTATATATTGTTGTTATGAATCTAGGTATGTATACAAAAACAATTTAATCGGATTTCCCTTTAAAATGAAATATGTCAGCTATGCTTGGAAAATATGTCATTTTATAAGCTACTTAAAATTATTCTATCGGACCTAAACAATTCAGAGAGCACAAAATAGCATATTATATGTAGCTACAGCAGAATACTAACTGCTTAATGTGAAACTTCAAAATATTTATGCAACATCCGACAATTTACCTCTAAAACATTCCGATAGATGTAACCTTGGATTAAATCTAAAATAAACTTTATATTCTTACAACAAATTTAAATATTTCCAAATTTGAATTATGTATGTATCTATAGAACAATAAGAAAAGTTATAATTTCCTTTTAAAATTTTCTAACGTTTCTTACGTAAACTCCTTAATGCTACCACAAGATGCTTTTAAGCAGCAAAGTATGGTTTCCTTAGAACTTTGGGAAAGCCTACCTTGTTCCCTGATCTCTTATGCGGATCCTCTTGGCAATTTGATACTTTGGCTTGTCCGTGAGCCATGAAATTTAGGGGTGAGCATTAACCCTTATCGCTTTCGGCTTTCACTATGTTTATGAACGAAGTTGCTCGTCCGAGCCGACATTCTAGGCCGCAACAAAGGAAAATCATATTTTACAGGCGATTTTTGCTAAAGGCGTCCTCACACAGTGCGGGGCGCCCTGCGCCGCCCCGTAATCGCTAGCGATTCACCTAGAGCTTTACGCCGGGCGGCGACCCTTTGATTTAAAGTCATTAAAAAGCGGTAGCGCTGTTTAGTCTTTGCGTGGGAGGGCGCATACAGCAGTTAAGCTCATCCCGGTTCCCTCGGACGGCTGATTAAATCAGCCGCCCACCGTGGACCGTATCCGTATAAATAGCGGTCAGCGGCTAAACAAGGGGGCGGCAGAGGCGCGCGCTGTCGCCAAAGGGAGGCTGTTCACCCTTTCAAGTTCATGGATATGCACGACCTTTGATGTAAATTTAGATTCTCCCTATTGATTGACTGCTTGGTGCACGCTGGAGCACGGATGGCATGTAAATTCGGCTGACAGGTGCCGTTCGGGTTCGGCTTCCTAGAAGCGTCGCTGAAAAGCTGGATTTCATTGGTTTGTTGAGCTTGAATTCAAAGTTTTGCAAGTACATTTCGATGACCATAAAGTAGTGTGTCGTTCTAGTTATAACTACTACAAATACGGAAAATAAAGTGTTTTTAAAATCAATTTATTTTTATAATTCCGTCTTAATTAACGAGCTATCAAATTTCATGATAGAAAAGTAACTGGTAGATATTTTTTTATAAACCATAAAATAATATGAGATATAAAACTATTATTTTTTCAGTTCAACAAAAACTATAAAAAAGTGCAAAACTATAAAGTAATGACACATTTTTAACGAAACAACCGTTGGCTCCAAGAAAGTAAAAAGGAACCTTTAAATTTCAATTTTGCTTTGACGTGTCCCACTGGTGCAATTCTTTCTCTTGGAAGAAGCAAAAACATGATGAGTAACAGGAGAGCAAGACCTAGTTGAACAACGCTCTTTAAAGCAACACATTGCTGTTTCATATAATACCGATTACAAATTTTTATAAAACAACTGTTTAAATGCTACATGCTTTTGAAGTTCTCTTTACTTATAAATTTTATTAATAAATTAATTTACAAAAGTTCTGAAACAATAACATACCGAAAATTGTTCTTCCCGAACTTAACTTTAGGTGGTTTCTCACGCGTAAAACACAAGATGCTGCAACAATTCAAATTTTATTGCTATCAGTATAAAATACAGACGTATAAAATCTGAAATGATCACGTTTTTTGATATAAACTCTTTTCTTAAATAGCCTCAGAGGAAAAAATCTAATGAGATTAGATCGTAAGATCGCTATGGCCAATCGATGTCACTTTCTTTGAGATAACACGACTGGGTAATTTAGTTTAAAGTTTGACGTGCTGTGCAA
Source organism: Sinelater perroti (assembly GCA_036346155.1). Classification (NCBI taxonomy): domain Eukaryota; kingdom Metazoa; phylum Arthropoda; class Insecta; order Coleoptera; family Elateridae; genus Sinelater; species Sinelater perroti. The sequence goes on from JARFIY010000276.1 coordinate 7,179,285, forward strand.
CATGTAGCTCCATCTTATTAAAAGAACATGTTATTCAAGTTGAAATCGTTAGTTTTATTGAAAAAAAATGTTTAGCATCTTCTGTACATCACCGTACACCATTAAAATCTTCGTTTTCAGCAAAGTAGAGCAAATAATTCTTTCAGTCCACAAGTGCTTTTTTTGTGGATGCATTGGTTTTTCCTGAACAACACGTAAATTTGCGACATTTTTAACTATTTACAAAGCTACTTAGAAAAAAAGTTTTATTATATAATTAGCATCAACTGCTATGTTATTTATAATCCAGCTCAAAAATATTTAAAAAAAATTTACTATGTGTTTACTATACATACCAGTTTTACAAATCCAAACTTGATGTAAAATTTGACTTTCTCTATATAAAATCTGAGACATACTATTTATTTTTAGCTTAATTAGTCTTAAAAATATTTAACTTGAGTATGTGTAAATTCAGTACTTTAGTGCACAAGATTGACAGCTTAAACATGAATATGAAAAGTAGTAGTACTTCCAAGTGGACAAAAAGTATGAGTGACATTTTTAACGCTCCTAAAGCAGTTCAGTTTTCGTTTTCAGATGGTTTTTGACTCGTGATATAAGAAATTATAAACCGTGTGATAATCTTATATTATTACGCTAGTGATATATTTGATAATTAACGACAAAAATTCTCAAAATCAAAACTATAAGCGTTCTATTTTCTATGAGAATCTGCTTTAAAATATTTTAGCAGTTATAACTAGCAGCCTTTTATCACATCCTTATTAGCTTAGAAAGCAACTAAATCCTAACTGGGATACCAAAAAGAAAATGCTGGTAATATAAATTTAATAAATTCCATTGGTTCATCAAAAATAAATTTTTTTAATTGTTATTAACCATATATATAGATAAGAATCCTACGTGGAATTTCCTCTTTTCTCTTAGAGCTTATCTAACCAACCTTTCACTTTGTGAAAGCGCCAAAGTTTGTCTATTTAATATGTACTGGAATAAGTTGAGCACACAAACAGCAGTAAACATCTAAATGGGAAAATGACAAATATTCTGAACAAGATAAGACGTGGACTTAATATAACATTTTTAACAAGAATGAAGTAGGTGGTACACAATAATAATGCTCACAACATTCAAAATGAATGTTGAACTTTGCTTTTACTAATTATAACCTTTAAGAAGCTTTTGTAAAAGAAGGCTCTTTAACCGTGAGTAGATGATAGGCAAGCAATTAGCATAAGGCGCTACATACATAATAATACAATAAAGGATTAAATAAGACTCGTTTTAAGTCACATCAGATATTTCCAGTTACTATAAAAGCTTTTACAAAAAAGTTTAATGTGTTTTCTATAAAATTGCAAACCTTTTTTGTTTTAAAAATGATTTACAATTAAAAAATACATATTGGTACAAATCCAATTATTAAAACAGCGTGACTACCATATATTTTAAATATGAAGGTGCAAAAATGTAATAGATAAATGTTTTTAAAGTTTATAGACATTTCTAGTAGTTATTGTTACAAGAAATAATACCAGTGACTTCTATGTCAAATAAGATTAAATAATTTATTTTATTGTTATATTTGTTGTCTGTTATCCATTATCGGGTGCCAGTGTTCTCTTCCAATGTACATATTTTTAGTCTTGCTTAAAGTTACCTCTAAGCCTTAATTTGCATATTTTTCTGTAAGTTTACGAGTCATGTAATTCATGTCATCGTAGTCCTGACTATTAACATTTAATGGTGCGGAAAACATAGAGTATATAGGGTTGTTGTCTAAGGATAAGCCCATTATGGGCACTTTTTCATTCCTTTAATGCGCATTTGAAGAAAATTTTGAACAACCTTGGGGAGGGACCGCATCCTTATGTTAGTCCTTCAGCAGTTGTAAATACTTTTGCATTAATGTTACCCATCTTAAGTTTTGTTTTTGATTGTTTATATAAGATTTTATGGTTCTTATTAATTTGACATTAATATTATTTTTTTCAAGGGCTTCCCACAGTTTTTTAAGTGGGACACTATCAAATGCTTTTTTCAAGTCAACAAAAACTTTTCCATAACTTGAGTGATCGAAAATATGTGATTAATGATCGATCTACCTGCTTGGAATCCAACTTGTTCTTTAAGTTGTTAGTACTAATATTAACAGGTGTATAAATTGTGTAAAATTTGTGTAAATGTGTAAAATTAAAGTTTTATTTAAAAACAAACAAAAAAAGCTTAAGTATCAAAGTATTCTCTGTTGGCATCGATGACCTTTTGGCATCTTTCGGGTAGCTTGCGAATTCCCTGGTAATAGAAGCTCACCGGCTTCGAGACGATCAAGTTATTTTATTTTCGGACTTCTTCTTCTGTTTGGAAGTGCGTATCAGCCAAGTGATGCTGTAACGACCGGAATAAATGATAATCGGAAGGGGCCATGTCTGGGCTATACGCCGCATGTGGGAAAAGTTCCCAGCCTAACGCGTCTGCAACTCATCCATGTCAAATGTTTGAGGCGTCCAGCGCGTGGTTGATCTTCAAGACTAAAGTCTCCTCCGCGAAATCTTTGGTACCACTTTTTCACGTTGCATGACTTACAGCATTCTCACCATATGCAGCACAAATAATTTCGGTGGCTTCAGCAGCGTTTTTCAAGATGAAACGCAAAGTGGATAGAAAATCGAATATTGCTCTTTTGTGATTGCCATCGTGAACACAGCTGATTATTGCGGTTATGTGCATCAAACGCCAAATCGCATGATGTTTCGAAAGACGAAATGTCATTGCTTTAAAACCGCAAGAAGGCGGACTAATATGTTGTATGTAAACGGTGATTTGCGTCCTGTGAAATCTAAAGCTAAGAACTTATTTATACACTTATTATATTCTGTTTTATTATCTTTCCGTAGAGTCTACTGATTGCACTTGTTACGGCTACTTGTCGATAATTTTTACATCTACTTTTGCCGCTTTTTTCAGGTATGGATAATAAATATTTGGCTGTTCAACTGGTATACTTGTTCGTTTATACACTATTGTAAAAGCTTTTGTAAATGTTTAGATAGTTTGCTGCCCCCGTATTGCATTAGTTCTTTATATATATCGCCAGAGCCTTATGCTTTGCTATTTCTTAAAGAGTTACATTGCAAGTTTTATTTTTTTTGGCTAATCTTTCTGCGTACCTTTGCTTGAGCGTTCTTATACATTAGTTTATGTTCTACGCTTTTGTTACCAAAATATTATTCATATTTATTTATTTTATTTTCTTTTTCACAAGAATCTAGAGTTCTAAAATCTGCGCCATGGATATGTTTCTTCACGTAGTTGTAGTGTTCTTCTAGCTATCGTCGGTTTTTCCTCTAATTTTTTAGGTTATATTTTCTTTATTGTACACTTTTCTCGTGTTGCATGCCTATAGTCTTCCAAGGAAAAATACGAAAAAATGGTCGCTAACACAAACCAGTTTTCTAAAACCTCTTAAGACCTGAAATTTTATATTAGGTTTTTGTTTTGATATGACATAGTTATTAATTGACTTCAGTCCTCAAGTTCCTCGTTTTCACGAGTATGTCGCGATGTTGGAAGTAATCATTTAAGATTGCTCAGATATTGCTATTAGTCTATTTTCGTTATTATTTACTGTATCTTCTCCATATCTACCTACAATAGCATCTTTATCTTTTCTTTCCGTTCCACAATTTTATTGTTTAGCTGTTGAAAAAAAACATCCCTTACGTTAACCCGTTCAACGTCATTTACGGCGTATACATCTATAATTGTTTCCTTAAATCCCAATATACATTTAATAACCTTAGTCATTTTTTCATAAACAGGTTTTTAAGTTTTTATATATTTTCTCTATCTTCTACATATTAAAATCTATATATGTTTAGTAGGTTTAGTTGTTTTTGGTACCCTACTGAAGAAGTGGCCATAAGTTTTTAAATATTTGGATTTTTGTCATTTTATTTTGGTTAGAACAGTCAAACATACACTTAATCGTTTTAGTACAGTTGTTACTTCATTTATCTTCCTATAGATACTATGTACATTTCACGTACCTGAGTTCAATGTCTGTTTTCGCCGCTATATTCGTATCGTAGACATGTTTTTGCGTTTTTTAACAAGTTTTGTTTTTACAGTCTACCAAACAGTCTGGAAGCGGAGTTCTTTGACCGATTTTCTCGTTAAAAAATTTAACCAAAATCTTTTTCCAATAAATTCTTCAAATAAAACGGAAGTACATTGCTTTGCAAGAAAATCCAGTCTCGATTGCGGCAAGTAAACGAGATTTCAAATTATAATATAAAGTAAATTAATTTTGTAAATTGGTTTGTTATATGAATATAAGACTATGATAATTTTGCAGATCAATCAACAGAATTTATAAAATCAGAAATTATCAAAAATCGTGTCTGAGATTACTATAGGTAGCTTGAAAGTTTTATTAAAATGTAATAAAATTGTTTAATAAAAAACATTATCCGCGAAAACTCAAAAATATAGAATTTAAATTACTTGCAATATAGCTTTTGTCTATTATAATACTAAAATAACAAGCAAAATTTAAAAATTTAATACAGTTATAGATGATAAACTACAAATTATAAATGAATAAATGGACAAAAGTACTAACAAACCAAAATTATCAGACAGCGCTTTTTATGAAATATTGATTAGATTTTGCCAGTGACAATACAATATTTAGTTTTATACCAAAAATGATTAAAACAATGAAAACTATTGGTAACATAAAATAAACTTGCTTAGAAATAAAAGTAAGAAAATATTAAACAACAGGATAATATCAGTTGTAGTAAAAATAAAAATAAGTAGAGCCTAAAATTTTGTGATTTTATGATTTATACATTTGTAAGTGCATTAACTTCAACATGATTTAACATATTATAGACCGACAGACAGTTTGATCAACTATAATTTAATATTGCCAAATTAACCCCTTTGGTTCATAAAAAAAACATTTCTTGACCTCACGGGCAAACTTTCTGATAAAATTATTATTAAACATTGAAAATAATAGTTAACAAAATTTCAAATTATACTTTTTACTAAGCTACGACTTCACGCAACATCAAACATATAATATAGTTACTACACACTACTAAAAACTTGCAAAGAAACTGCAATGTAGTACAACAACAATAACCATATTTACCTTAAGTAAACTAAATGTAAAACTTTGGCACCCATTGACATTCAATAAGTTTTGCAATTGAACCATTTAAAGAAATAGGTAGCAACAAGGATCTGAACAGATCGAGATGGTCAAGAACAGCAATTGTCGAAGCTCATCAGCAAACTCTGAATCGACGAAATCTTTAATAAACAACGCATTTTCTATTAAACATTTGAATTTATTGAAAGAAGAAAAATAATCACCAAATGGGGGAGTAAAGGAAAATAATACACCATAACCTTTAATCCGGCCTGTAATTCATTGTATGTGATAAAAATGACTTACTATCTTATTCAATCAATTCAGTTCCTGATTATTACGTTAGTAGAACAAAATATCTGCACATAATATTTCCAGTAGTGCTAATAAAATAAGTAAAGAAATTTTTACCTAAACCGAAGGTTTCGCTTACAAGTACAATTACCAGTGATTATAAAATCTAATAGATGGGGAATAATTTGTTTTGCTGCCACGTATTTGTAATCGTAACAATTTATTTAATGTAACTTTCTAGAGAATTATAGTAATGCAGTTAGTCTATAGATAGTATTTTATAAGAGAAAATTACTACGAACTCGTCGAATGCAAAAGCCAAACATATTAGCAATTATGCCTTAGCAAATTTTCACAGCAAGAAAAGTCCAAAATGTGAAATAATTGCTATAGAACTATAAAAATGTTTTAACAAAATAACCAACTTGCATACTAAACTGATACTGTAATAAGAGCTAGAGAGGTAGAAGAATGAGAGAAGAGAGAGAGAGAGAGAGAGAGAGAGAGAGAGAGAGAGAGAGAGCGGGGGAGACGAGAAAGAGGATTATATGTTGACGAAAAGCAAAATCTAAATGTAACTTATTTAGTCTAGGAATCCATAGTTATCGTCAATAATGAGCTAAATTATTTCCTATGTTAAACTTTAAGTGCCCTAATAAATAATAAGACAGAATGCGCCGCTTTAATAGTTTGTACCGTTTTTAGCATTTATACTATCTGCAACACTATCTTATTAATTTCTATAAAACTGGGCAAGGTGATGATAAAAATATAGTTGGCAACCATGGATTAGGTACTCGCAATGAAAGAGGAAGCCAGCTAGTACAATTCTGCAAAAAAAAACATTTCCTACAACAAAAACCTTCTCCGAACTACCTGATACACCAAACTATAGAGAAGAAAAAATAATCAGAAACCAAATTAACTTTATAATGATCAATGCTAGACTCGGAAAATCCATAATTTTAGCTAAAACAAACGCAGGACGATACTCTGTTACTTTATAAAATTAACGAAAAAGGAAAAAGAATACACAATAGACCAGATATGAACAAATCAAGAATAAAGTTAAAAAAAAATTAATATTAAGATGCCAAATAAACAGAAAATACAAAAATAACAGTATAAAATAATCGACGACTATAAAAAACACTATAACATCAACAACCAACGACAATTAAATAACAAAGACTAGTTCAAATAAAAGAATTGATGAATGACGACGTATTAGATTTAAAAAATTGCAATGAGAAGAAATCTGAAGACTAAACAAACTAATCGAAAATAAGATCAAAGAAGCAACAACAATGAACAACGTGCTAAGATAGAAGAGTTAGAAAGGAAACACGACTCCATAAATATCCACTGGAAATTAAAACACAACAGGCATTACCAAAATGACCAATAAAACACTTCTAACAGAGCAGAACGGATAGGTAATCTGGAAACCTGAAGTGAGACTGAACACCTGGGAACAATATATGCAGGAGGTTTTCTCGGACGAACAAAGGGAAGAGATGATAACTATCAATGTAGCTGATGGACCATGCATTACCAAAACAAAAGTGATGACAGCAACCTGACGCATGAAAAATGGAAAAGCTCCTGGCCGAATGCGATCTATACCGAAATAATAAAGTTAATAAATTAAGAGCACCTGGAACCTAAGACTGATTTATTTAATCAAATATATCAGACATGGGATATGCCACAAGACTGGCTAACCTTTATATCTATCCCTAAAAGCAACAGTACATACAACAGTAAATACAAAGAACACAAATTAATAAGTCTGACGAGCAGCATTCTTAAAATTTTCTTGAAGGTCGTACATGAAAGAATATATAGAAAAATAGATGAACGTATATGCATATTTTATAGATTTCGCTAGAGCTTTCGTTACAGTCAGACATCAGAAATTTATAACAATTTTAAAATTGGCATTGACAGAGTACAAAGACGAATCATAACCAACCTATATTGGAACCAGAATGCTACAATTAGAACAGATAAATTAACATAATCACAGATAAATGTGCAAAAGGGGCTGGAGTGCATATTTCAGCCTTGCTATTTAATATGCAATCAAAGGGTTATTTAGAGAAACCTTGGAAGAACTAGATGTAGGCATGACAATAAACGGAGTAACCGTAAATAATATTTGTTATGCCGACGTCTATAGCATATTAGCGACAAGTCCTGAAGATCTGCAGACGCTGACAGACCGAATAGTAACAGTCAGGCAAAAAATATGGCCTGGCACCAAACACTATGAAAACAAAAATTATGATTATTAGCAAACGAACATCAATTATCTCGGCTACTATCCAAACGGAAACTAGGACTATTCAAAAAATATTAAAATTAGAATATAAAAAGCAAGAAGCGCATTCTATTGCTTGAAAAAAATTTGCATTCTTTCATTAAACATCAAAACCAGATTACTGCCATATATTTTCAATACTCTACTATGGAGTGGAGTCTATCATGGGTCCATCATGTGTCAAATGAAAGAATATTACAACGATTAAACAAAGCAAAATAATTCTTCAACAACATAAAATTAAGAAGAGCTGCATACTTTGGACACATAATGAGGAGTGAGAAATACGAACTTTTGCAGTTAATATTACAAGGGAAAATCGAAAAAAGAGGACCTGGCCGCAGGAGAATTTCATGGCTGAAAAGCGACAATGGACCGGACTATTCTCAGCTGCCCTATTTAGATCAGCAGCTAACAAAACAACACTGAGGATATGGAACCTGAAGAAGAATGCGGATTAGTAAAAGTTGCCTTAAAAAGAGTATTTTAAAGCGAAGAATTAGCAGGTTTATCTAGAAAACGTTTTAATAATGCAAATTATGTAATTATACCAAATTTATTTTACAATTATTTATAATGAATTTTGTCATACAAATGTTAAAGGAACTTTACAACATATATAAATTATTAAACCAAGTACTTATATATACATTAATTAAAAACCAAGTGTGTAGTATAAAAACACAATCTGTCAAAATCCATCCAATTCATAAAAAACAGTAAAGGCAACAAACTGTTAACATTGATGTCAGTAACTTTTAGTTATAAATATATTTTTCAGAAGTAAATTAATGAAGAATGTTGTATCTTAGACTTAATAAACATAGCAAGAAATGATGTTTACAACACAAGGTAATAAATATAATGCTAAAATATAAAAAAAATAAATGGATATATAGGTGTAAGAACAAGATAAGAAAATATTCTTCTGGATATGACTGTAAACATTCTACAACTGTATCCAACTAAAGAGCTGTGATACCAGACTACTGAAGAAAAGAGTTTTTAATAAACTGCATAACTAAAATTATACATTGCAAATAAACCTAAAAAGCAAATAATATGCGTTTGTTTGTTTCCAATGGCTCTTATTTTTAAATAAAAAATGTGAGGGTAATTTGGAAAGAGATCTCCGTTTGATTGTTAATGACAGACACGTGTTGATACAAAACCTTTAATATACACATTAGAGACCTACAACAGTACGTTACTTTTGATATAACCGCCATTCTAATTGAGGCATTTGTCATAATGTCCTACAAAGTTTTAAATTTCTTCTGCAAAAAGTACCGCTTGGGAATGAAGCCATCTTGCAACACAAATTAGAAGCGCAGTGTCATCGTCTAAGCGATGCGACGCAGCCATTGTTTCATGTGTATGACGGATCTTCTTGTTAACTTTCTGTACAAGTTCATCACTGACTACAGGCGACGACTACTTCTTGCCCACCGTGCACATTAGTATGTCCATCATTATACATACGACACCGTTGATATGCAACATCTTCAGTCATCAAATTTGATCCGTAAACATTATATAGTTCGCGAAAAATCGTAGCTGCCACTTTGCATGTGATACAATCGTTCATAGCAGCGTTTATTTTCAATTAATTTAGCGTACGAGTAAATTACAACACCATTTTCTTCTTCTAGTCTGCACCACCCACTGAAATATTGCGTACAGCGCCACAACACGAGCCTCGCTATCCTCATCTACTTTTTGTACATGTGCAAACGGAAGTTTCTTTCCGAATTACTCTAGTATTATTATTAATTAAAAAAAATCACTTGTTTATAAAGTGGATTGTAGAACTTTAAAGCAAGAACACAAAAACAAATAAAGCGAGTTCTCTAAGACGCTGGCTATATAGAGTATTTCAAAAACAAAAGTTAAAATAGCAGTTTATAATCATAAAAGAAAAAAAACTGTATACAGTTTTTAAAATTATGCTTGAAGAAATGATAAGATTAAGAGAGTGATTGCAGTACAAGTAGATAGAATACGAGAGCAGTTTTTAGACCAATAGAAAAATGACATTTTTTTAATTGTTATTTCTGAAAATTTTGATTTATTTGGTGTGATTTAGCAAATGTACATAAATAACAACTCTATAATAATTGTATATTAATATCAAATAAAAAATTTATAGTAAATAGACCGTTGGAACCTGAATAATATATTATAATATATTATTATAATAATATGTTATAATAATACTTGAAAAGGTTTTTGTATAATAGAGTATATTATTTAATTTATTTCAGTGCAGACAGCATATTATCTTTACGCTTTTAGAGGCACATCTTTATTGTACTTTAACACAATTGGAGTTGGTTAACAGTAACAAAGAACATGCATAAGTAATATTTAAAAAACGCATATTTTTATTTTGAAAATATTTATATAACTTTAAATTAAATTGAATTTGCATTTTGACAAAAAATAATTTCAATAGCAGAAGAATATTCTTATATCCTGGCTGAATGGATAAACAGTAAACACTGTAAGCAAAATATCTAAAACCATTTAATAAAGTTCCTAACATAAGATTCTGGAAAACGTCTTTCTAGGTAGCAAATATATACATGGAATTTGTACTAAAGGCTGTCTACATTTATTGCAGCGTTCTGAACAATTCATAACGCGGGACACGGGCGTTCCATGCCTTTGCGACTTTCCGAGTCCAGAAGTTTGAGCCATTTTTGCTCCGTCCCGGATTTCTTCCTAGGATGTGAAACACTAAACTTCGTTTAAGCATTAAATGTTGCCGTGGGAACACAAGTTTGTCGCGAAGGCGCGAGTTTTTCGACTTTCTCATTTCTGGCACTGTCATGTCTCTGGAAGTTTCGGAAAGCGAGTAAACTTACCGGTGAATGCTGGGAAATTAAATGCTAGCCGGCGTGAGACATTACGATCAAGTCACGTAAGTCGGCTAACTCTATGTGGGTTACGTAAAAATCATTTTCTAGTGCAAAAAGACCAGGAGATAGTACTTAGATAAGTGAAATTGCGGGAGCCTTCGAGCGAGCGCCGAGCACCGGCGCATTTCCCTCATTTAGTCAAAGATCAGCTGAAAATTGGTTGGAATTAGGAGATTGAACTTTAACCTATTTTCCTCGCTTTGTTCGCAGCAGACCAAGATCGTTCGATTCAATCAGAAAAACGCTTGCTTCATCGAGATCTCCGGCAGAATGACGGCTGTAAACTCTTAACAGTTCCAATTCTTTGGTTCCCGTTTCAAATTTCACCTATTAACTAGGAGCACTAAATTGGAGTGCGCAGCTCAAACGCTCTATCTGCTTACTTCCTAATCAGATCGATTTTAATTCAAATAAGAGTAAATAAACTCCAAAACAAGAAATTCTTAAGCATGTATTTATGTGAGATTCGAGCAATTACCATAACAAGTTTAACAGTTTTTTCCTTTGGAACTCGCTGTAAAGGCAGTAAGAGAAATTTAAGTTTCAATTTAATTAACATAAAAAAAGTAAAGTTCAGAAGAAACAAAGCTATTTTCAAGTCGGAATGTTTTTATATTTACATTAGGTTTATGTACAATTAAAATATTTACTTCTATCTCGAAAATAATTGTTTTTGTTAATTTGGCTCTTTAAAAATTAAATATAAAATTAAAACAGGGAAAACAGGATTATGAATAAAGCAACATTAATATTTAGTTATAGCTTTTAACTAAGTTAATTAATGTAAATATGATGCATTAAATTTATATTTCAGATTTTGATATCTCGTATGTTGTAATTAATTATGTTAAAATTGAATTTCTATGTTAAATATCAATCTATAGTAGATATTGTTTGACTGTTTAGCTGCATAGGGTCCATTAATTTGTCATAATTCATTTTTAAGCTAACAATATTGTAACAATTATGTATTCAAACCTACAGTGAACTTTACTTTTTTTGCAGGTACGTTTTAAATTCTCTTAACAAGTACACCGTAGGTCAAAGAAGAGAAATATTGTTGTTTTTCTTAAATGGTTTGTTTTCATATATTTTTTTCATCGTTCTAGGCAATTTTCCCAATTTTTAAATTTTGAGCTTTTGACGCAATAAACTTATTTAACAAAATAAATATGTGAAATCTGCTAACGGTTTTAATATGTCCTTTTCTGACAAAAGGAGGGGTTGCCCACAAAAAAGTGTTTTTTGCGTGCTAAGCTGACATTTTTTACCAGCCTTTCTTCAAATTTGAGAAAGGTGGAAACCTATACATTTTTAACTGGATCGGCTTTTCTCTGGATTAGCTTTTTTCCTGGATTGGGAACGTGGAACAATTTAACTTACAATCGAAGCTCCGCTCGGTGGAATTAAACCAAATGGTCGTGGCACACATGCTTTTTGCGTTCGGCAATGATTGTGCGTGCGTTCCCAATTTACAGACCGCGCAATTGTGTTGTGCAAACTAAAAAAAAATGTACCCAGTTGAGATTCTCAAATATTTCATAGTGTAAGGTTGTGCCTAATCGCAGCTGCAGCCGGGTCCACAAGATAAGCAAGTGGCCCTGCGGTCACGTACCGTAAAATATTTCTATTATGAACTTAACTTATTTTCCTTATATTGGCAACTGCGGCCGGTATGGCCTTTATTTCAAAATTAAATCACACCAATGTAGACGCCTCAACAATTTATTTCAATGCAAACACAATAAGTTCAATTTGTCTAACAAAACTATCAATATGCTCATAATTTCTCAAATTTAAATCAAACAACCACATATTGCCCTGCTTCAGACACATTTGTAACTTCAAATGACGCATCTTTCTCATAACAGAGAATGGAAAATAGTTAAAAATAAAAACCGTAACCGACAACAAAATGCAAATAATAATCTGTTCAATTAAAAAAACGGTCTAAAACTACGAACTACTGACTAAACTTAGTGCGCTCACCGACGTAAATTTATAGGAACAGGATTCGACTTTATCTAAAAAAAGTGATTGTAAACCGCCACCGATATTCGTCTTGGGTGTGAAATTCGTCGATCCTTTACTCAGCTTCTTAGAAACTATAGCCAGAAACGGGTACATATTAAAGGCTCTATCAAACGATGAAATCAAAATACTTCCGAAAACACCTAAACAATACTCGTTAATAGCCAAAGTTCTAGTAGAAAAAATACAGAATTCCACACTCATCAAATTAAGCAGGAGCGCAGCTTTAGAATCTTTTTCTAAGGCATTTACATCCATCCACGAGCATTAAATTAATCCAGGAGGAACTAAAAACATTTGGGCATAAAGCAACTAATGTATAGAACGTTCAGCAAGCTAGCAAGAAAAAATAATTACCCCTCTTTATTGTAGATTTAAAACCATCTGATGTATACAATATAGTTACACTTATGCATCATTATGAGAGGGGATAAATACTCATTGCTGAGAAATATAATGCAAGGCAAGATTAGAGAGAAACGTAGCATGGGTAGAAGAAGAACTTCTTGGTTGCGGAACTTGCATAAGTGGTATAATTGCAGCTCAAGTGAACTATCTAGAACAGTAGATAAAGCCAAAATAACCATGATGATTGCTAATCTCCGGTAGAAGTGGAACAAGAAGAAGAAGAAGATGCATTCTGTTATCAAATTTGAACCTCCACGCGTCAAGAAAACAATTCGTCAATGCTCTAGGTATCAGAAACTGTGACATGCGTCAATTGTAATGGAAATTACGCTGCGAGGTATAAAGAATGCTCCGTTTGTAAGAAACTCGAGCAAAGAATCTTTCCACCTCTACGACAAAAAATTCTCCCAACTACAAAACCCTATCAACCAGGACTCACATTCGCTCAAGCATTAATCAACAACACCCAACTCTCCAACAATACAACTTTACAGCAACAAAATATTGACCCAATATCTCAACCTAACAACATAAATGAAGTAAAATAGATGTTAAAACAACAGATGTCACAATGTTAAACCTCTTGTCATCGTCCTAGCCAGAACATATAATGGACAGTCACCTTAAAATAGCGGCATGGAACGCCAACGGACTATCACAACTTAAAAATGAGCTCGCGGCTTTTATCACAAACTACGGTCTCGACATCGTTTTAATTTCAGAAGCGCGCCTTACACAGCGTACTTTAACATTTTCAGGATTTATAGTTTACGCAACGCAACATCCTGACGGTACAGCAAATGCTCGCACTACCATACTCGTCAAGAATTGAGTACTTTCCGAATACATTCTCCCTCATCTACAAACTACGTCAATAGTAGTCGATGATTGGCTAGCGCCACTCGGGTGGTAACTTTAACGTTAAGCACATCCAGCTGGGGTTCTAGGTTTAGCACTAGCAAAGACAGAAAAATGCTAAAATATGTAACCAATCTGGGACTATTACCTTTATCCACTGGCGAACCTACATAGTGGCCCACAAACCCCATAAAGCAGCCTGACCTTGCTTGACCTGTGCTTTGTAAAAGGAATAAACATAAACCTCCTTAATGTCAATTCTTATCTTGATCTCTTTACGATTACACCCCTGTTATAGAAACCTTGGGCACTACTGTAATACTCAAGGATAAATCACATTCACTTACAAGGTACAAACTAGGAACGCTTCCAGGAGCTGGTTTGCGCATTTTCTGGATGTCACACAGACCTTTGATAAGGTCTGGTTTGAAGGTCTGCTTTGTAAAATCAAGAAAACCCTACCCACAAATCATTTCGAACTATTAAAGTCATACTTAATTACTGGGTACTTTTTTGTTAGATATAGCAGCGAGTTAACATTTCTATACGCCATTAACTCGAACGTACCTCAGAGTAGCCTCTTGAGCATAATTCTCCACTTGCTATCCACAGCGGATCTCTCCACAACACCCAGAACTATGGTCGCTACTTTTGCCGACACACGGTCACTCTCCCATCGCACACCGACTCCAACATGGCATCCTAACAGTTGCAAGACCACCTAAATAAAATACAGAGTTGGTGACTAAGTGGCGTATTTCTATAAACGAAAGCAAATTAGTCCATGTAACGTTCACGCTAAGGAGAAGCACCTGTGCCTTACTGACGCAAAACAATCCACAAATCCCATAAGCATTAGCTTGTGCCAAATATCTCGGTATCTACATGGATAAAAATCTGACTTGGAAAACGCTTATATGGACAAAACCTAAACAGATGCGTCTAAAATTACAAAAATGGACTGGCTACTAGGGCGACAATCTCATCCTTAGAAAATAAGTTGTTTCTATACAAAATTTTGACAGTTACTACTAGAACTGAGTTTTATATACACATTTATAGGTGAAAATATTTCAAATATGACAACTCTCTCAAAGCTGCACTTTAGATAAAATATTTGGATATATAATATTTAGATTGGTATTTACTAGTCTACTAAATCATATAGCATCTTCATCTTTGTGATGATGTTGTTGTCTGGCACTTCTATATCTTTTTTTAGATTACTTTCAATCTTATTTCCTAGTATCTTGATTCTCGTCTTAAATATCAATTTCCTACTTTGGATAATATAATTATTTTCGTGTTTATAACAATCGCCAGTTTCACTTTCAGGATTTTTATTTCTAAAGTCATCACGTTTGAAATCTTTATTTATAAGTTTTTTAAGTTTAATATAAGACAAAAACCTTAAGAGTTTAGTATCATAATATTGTATACTGTTGTTACATAACAAAAGAGAAAAGTCACGACGGGATATAAAAGGCGCACAAAAAATACCGTCGTTATCTAAACATCTCTATTTAGCTATCGTCTTATTGATAAGCAATGGTATTCTAGGGTTAAGTGAATCTGTGTGAGAGAATAATATGAATATGTTACCTCAAAGGTAGGTACTGTAACACTTTCATTCAAAATTAAATCTATCGTACAGCTTTTTAGATGCTACCTTCGATATGTAGTATTTGCTTCAACCAAATAAAATTTAAAAAATGTCATTTTTAAGTTATTTTGTAAATAAAATTAAAGAGACATCGTATTGATAGACATTTTTTTAAATTTTATATAACACACCACTATATCAGAACTTATCAAAACTTTTAACATACTTACTGTTACCAAGTCGGGCCCGGGCGGTGATAAATCGGGCGTCGGGAAGCTACGACCGGCAACGCGTGGGGCACGGAAGGCTAAAAAAACGAAGCATCGGTTTCAACTTACAATTAGTATTATATTTACAACCTTACAAACTTAACCTACTTAACTAATGTACAAAAACTTAACCTACGACTTAATGTATGCGCTGAAACGGGCCGCGAGCTAGGTGCAGCAGGGCCGATGGCGGAACCGGACAGCGAGCAGCCGGTCCGGAAAGCGAGCAGCAGGTCCGGAAAGCGAGCAGCAGATTCGGGCGGCGAGCAGCAAAAGAAGCCAAAAAGAACTCACCTGATGACACTTGATGGTTACTTCTTAAGGGGCTGACGACTGAGAGCGAATTCTTCTGTTGCTCAGGTTTTAAGGGCTCAGCCGTGCCCCACTCTGCTAGTGGGGTGCAGAGTTCAGGGTGGAAGCACGCTGAGCCCGCTAGGGAATGCAGGGCTTACCCAGGATTGGTGGACGCCGGGGGCGCCTTTGCTCTGATTGGAAAATGGCGTTGCGGCTATGGTCGGTGGCGTTCGGGTCGACTCGGGATCGCTTAGCACGGCGCGGCGCGGCAGGTCAACTATGCCGGTGTTGCACACGGCGCCACAAAGTCGGCTTCAGGTAACATTCCTGCATACGGCACCACAAGGTCGGCCTCAGGTAACATTCATTTGGGATTACAAATTCCAAATGAGGGCTTTTGTGTTGCACACGGCTCGAAAAAATTCCGAGTCAGCCCCGGCAAAATCGGGGCCAGGTAACAGTACCAATGTTGAGCATTTTTGACTAAATCCAAACTGATGTTTAGAAATGCATGGACTTTCTTCTAAAATAGATTTATATCTTATCACTATTGTGTATTTAAAAAGACACTGACAATAACAATATTCACCTCTAAGAATTTGGTAGGATGGATGGTTTTTGTGATTTCTGCATTAAAATTTCTATCGCAAATATCCATTGAAGTAAAAAGGACTGAGTTTTTAAAATCGGGTTAAAGATTTGCTTACGTTGCTACTCTCATGGTATCTCCAAGTACTTATTTGTTGGATTACCCTGAGTTTATGATTCTCAGGTTTTAATTTATTTACATATTTTATAGGGTCTACAATGATTCATAAGCAAATCAAGATGAAAAGTGAATTCTATAGATTTGGACATTGTCTTTTGTTATTTTATTTAATAGGTGGGGTTGGAAAGTAGCAGCTATATGTTTATTAAATGCTTTCGGCTTTTCTTCATCATAAGAGGAACAGAAACATTAAACCTATTCAGTTTTATAATTCTTTGACAAGTAAACGAGGAGTTATTTTTAAAAAATGTTGCTTTTCTGTTCGTATTTCAATTGCTTTTGGGTTAGAGGATTTTATTTATTTTGATATTATCTATAAGATAAACCTTGCTTGTCAGTTTGTGTTTTTTGTTTTTTTTATTTTTATTTAATATTTGGGGATCTGTTGTTAATATTGTTATTACATTTTTATAATTTTGCAGGTACGGCTGCCTGAGACGTATAGTGTAGATTTTTCGTTAAGTTTTTCACGGTTTTTATATAAGGCAGTCATTGCGTTTATTTCTGCGTTAATCATTTTTGTTTGTATACTGTCTGTATGATTGTATCAGTTAACTAAACAAAATTTATTACCTTTTTTGAATCGAAACTTAAGAAAATGAGATAAATGTATATCATACCTACATCATTATAATAGATAAAATATTTTATGGCACTCTTGAAAGTAAAGGTCATGGGTACAATATCATTTTTGTTTATCAACTAAAGAATTTCAAGCAGATATTCCTAGTTTAGACATTTATATCAGTTCTGTAGGATTGAAAATGGTCTATTTGTAGAGATTATTCTCTAAGTAATTACAACAAACAGTATTATACGCACCCCTAAAAAACCCAAGAAATGTTTAAAAGCACGAAGTAGTTTAATATTAATCGGTGTTTAAAATCAAGTTCGAGCCTACGCTGACGGATAATCTAACAAAATTCTTCAAAGTTTTAACTTTCAAGTTTTGGATATAGTTTCTAGTAGATATATCTTTTTAACGTATCGAACTAGAGATTTTTTGAGTGAAAAACTTTAAAAGTGAAAATATACTTCTGAGTGAACAACAAATTAGAAAGTATAAAAAATGACTAAATATTTGAATATGTAAAAGAACTATATGGATACATAACTTGTGTAAATAAATAAAAGTTTTTTCACCTTGTACATAAATAATCCAATTTAATTATTTCTTATTTCAAAAAAGCTCACTTTTTATATTGTTGGCCACAATAACATCAGTTACAAGAAGATAATATAATTTCTACAACAAAAGAAAGTTTGCCAATTATATTCTGTATACTACATACCCTTACTACAATAAATTTCCGTATTTTAAAAGTTATGTTTAATTCAGAGGAATAAATTGTTTTTTTTTGTGAACAAAACTCTTAGGGAATGAAACAACAACAGCTAAAATTGTATAGTAAAATAAAACTCTTATCAGCTTAAATGATTGCCGTTATATTGCTATTTGCCCGTACTTAACACAAAGGGCTTTCTGCAATAACATTGCGTGCTCATGATTGTTAACGTGTTTTTAAAATTATGGCACAATAAATTGCACATTTAATAAACATTTTGCGTTGCAAATTTTTTTGTTATTGATAGCAGACTTTGATCTACATTGAAAATGGTGTCTTATCTTCATTACATTTCCTACACCGTATCTTTTTTTTTAATTTCACTTTTGTTAATATAAAAGTAATGGTTGAATAGAGAATTCTTATAACTGCTAGGTTTGTTCTTTCTACTTTAATTTGGTATATTAAAAGTTTTTAGAGACGTTGTTTGGCAACATTTTTGAGTTAAACTGTTAATGATGACCTCATTTATGTATATGTACGTGTCTATGTACGCAATAATGTGTGCGTAAATCTCCCCCGTCACTTTCCATGTGTATATGTTACCACGCACAATAAATTTTTCCCAAGATGGGTGCTTGAGTTACTGGGTGTGCGTACGCGTGTACCCACCAGTATGTTTGTGTGTATGTGAACTATTTGATTTACAGGGTAAATCATGTTAATTAGTGTTCGTTTTAATGCCGTTTTCAAGAGAAATATTGAAGTTAGTCCTTTACTCGGATGCAAAGTTCAACCGGAACATTTCTTGACAGGAAATATAAATCCAATCTGGATGATTTACACCTTAACTGTTGGTTGTCTTTGTTTATTTGTGGATTTTCGTCTGTATCAATTAAAATATTGTATCTGTTGCTATCGTTTGTGTTTTTACGTTGTTTTCAATGACTCGAAGCGATTTTTTTAATTTTTACTATTTGCTACTCATACTGACTTGTTTGCGAATAATTTTCACACTTTATTTGTTTTGCTATCGTATTGCTGTAACTGTACAGAATTTTTTGCGTGAACTACCTTGGTACTTCAATTTAATTTGAAGGCGTCGCTATGGGCAAATTCATATTTGAAAATGTTGACTAGCTTAAAAGTATTAATGGTTATTATGTCAAGGGTATTTGAGGTTGGGGCAGGCACATGTAGATAAATAAAATAATTTTTGAAATAATCGGGTAGGTCATTGCCAGCAGAGTGCGTGTGAGCCAGCAGGTGCGTGACAGCGAGCACATCCACTTGCCCGTAAGGCCAACAGCGGAATCGCACATCAAATACAGCTTCGAAATAATTTCCAAAAAGCTACAGTTGTATTGCAAGTACTACATATAGAAACACTTTCACTGTAATCTAAGTAAAACGAGTGACCTCTTAGAATTTGTTACCTATAATTAGTAATTAAGTAAATCTAACCTAAGTGTTTTTTATTTGAATAACAAATAATAAGGACAATCTCAAACAAAAGTCAAAGAATTATACTTATAAATATAATACATATTAATAATTTTATAAATGCATGATATTATTATGTATTCTCCCAGAATACACGAATATAATCTACCCCGCTTGAAACCCTACGAGATCAAAGATATTCAGACACCCCTCTGGAAAAATACGTACAACTGTTGGATGTACTGAAATGTTATAGAATAAGATAAAAATGCAGGTAGTAACATATGTAAGTCACGCACAGCAATAAGTAAGTAACTAGAGTTTAATGATTTTGAGCGTGACATGACTATTGAGTATAATCGTTGCATGAAATGCCTAATTCAACTGAAAATGATGTCATTGTATAACTAAAACATATGTAATAGCAAATAACCATAAAACGAAATAGTAGGCTGTACAAACGCATCCGTTCAACTCTAAAGAGGGTAATGTTATAAAATTGGATGTGTTTGGTTGCAACGAACCGATTTTTGAAATGCTTCTGGTGTTGTGGCTAGTACCAGGACTATTCGCCGGGAGCTGAAAAATATGGGGTTTCACGGTAGTGGTGCTACTCACAAACCCAACATGAGCAATGACAAACCTCACTTGCATTGACGTAAAACCCATCGTTCTCTGAAGTGATGATTCTCGCCACACGATTTAGAAATATATGAACGCGTCTAGGTATGGCGGATATCAAGAGAACGCTTCTTATCAAAGTGCCAGTAATTAAGTTTGGTGGCGCAGACATTATGTTTTGGGGCTGTATTTCGTGGCTCAATCTAGATCCCCTAATTTTTTTATCCATAGGAATGAATGTTGACATATAAATTGACAATTTATTGACAACTCTTCGCTTCCAACTCTCTGGTAACAGTTTGGAGAAGGACGTTTTCTGTCCACAGAATTAAGGTTATTCTGTCGTGTTTTAAAAAGATGGGTATTGTCTTTACTAGTCTTTACAGAGACCCGATCTCAATCATATCGAATACCCCTAGAAAGAATTGATACCCAAATTATCCTCGAGCCCAAATAAGATAAAATGACTGCAGTTGTAGTGGAAGAAGAACAATTTTCATAGACTTATTTCAAAAGTGGTTGAAGATGTTTATGCTAAAAGTGGACCGATGCCACATAGGCCTCTAATTCTACACAACAGTAAGTATCCAAATACTTTTGGTCATAGTGGAGAAAAACATACTGACTGTCAAATTTGGGAAATAATAAATAATAAACATATTAGATTTATTAAATTGTAGAATACTATTTTACAAGCCGATATGTATAATTATTAAAATGATGTTACAAATCCAACGATAAACAACTAAATATAATAGAAACTGTATGTGCCTAAAAGACGAAACAAATTAAATTTTATAAATATTTCCGCTTTTTCAGTATTCCTTAAAATAAAAGCAACCATTTTTAGCTTTTAATAAACATAAATGAAGCGTATGAAAAATTAAAAATCTTATAATTATATATGTCACAACTACTCAAAGAAATATTGGCAATATCTTTATTGAACAATCAGTTTTGCTGTAATATAAAAATGTTTCAAAAAAGGTCATAACTTAAATGAAAAATATCTACGTATTAACCAAGTGGTTCTGTGTAACATTTTTGTTGAAAAAGTTACATAATTATTAAGTAAATTAACTAAATATCGCACTAGACATGTGTGTATAGATTAGCTCTTTACATAAAAATGTAAAAAAAATGCACAAATTATAGAGAACTTTGTGTTAGCCTCCACAGGTAGACATATATAGCAGTTTTATGAGATGTAATTGAAAATCAATTAGAGAAGTGGTAAGAATAAAGTGGTTTCAGATCAGGAACATCATGTACCAACAACTTGTGCCTTTGGACAGCGCATCCGTAAATAAACTTTGGGAATTATAGTTAGGTCATGGTATACATCATCAGTACACCAACGCAGTAAGAACAATATAAAAAATATATTAGCTGCGTTAAAACAAGACAAAGATGGTTAACATACTTTAAAGTTCATAGAGGTCTGAGAAAAGGATGCTATCTTTCCCGCAGCCTGTTTAAAATGTATTTAAATTCAACTTTAAAACAATGTATGAGAAATGTAAGATAGTGGAGATTCCAAATCGGGCAAGGACATATTACTATTTTGTCATTTGCTGACGACCAGGTTGTGTTGGCTGAAATCGTTGGAGACTTGAAAGGTATGATTAAAAAACTATTGGAAGGGCTTGGAAACTGGGGTCCGGAATTTATTATGAAAAAAACTGAATATATAACAATTAGCGGAGTAGGACGAGATCTGGACAAAGGAGGGAAGATAACTAAAAATACCAAACAGTACAAATATCTAGAAGTACTATTAAAACAAAAATGGAAAGGACGAAACAGATATAGTACAAAGAGTAGACGAAAAGCTATTACGAGTCAGCTGAACTCGCTTTTATGGTGTAGAGCTATACGAAAAGAAACAAGAAACGCTTATCTAAAACACTACTTGAAAGTACTGTTCTGTGTGGTTCGGAGATTTGCATAATAAGCAAAAGTATGCAAGCATCAAGAACAGAAGAAATTAAAGAAAGAAATTAGCCTGGTTCGGTCACATGAGACGTATGACATACGACTTGGATTCCTCAGAGGAGAAAGAAAAAACATTTTTTACCAGTTATTAATGTAGGAAAAGTAAGCGTTTTATATAAACAAATACATTGGTTTTATTAAGATTATATCACTCTTCGTACTTATTCGACAGTTATTAACAAAAATTATAACAAATCATAGTAATATCGATTAGATTGCTTAAATCACTTATCTATTTGTTTCAAAGGTCAAATAATCTAAAATAGTAATTAAACATCTTATAATATAATATATATAATAATATAAGGAGCAAGAACATGATTATACAAATGAACTAACCAATTCAAATAAGAGGAGACAGGGTATTGATTTTTTTAGTTTTCATTTAATTTAGTAATATATCTGAGTAAATGGCGCTATCCAGATGATCAGGTATTAGAATTTGCTAAATAGAACACAAATAATGACAAGAAATTTAAAGTCCAATAGTTTATTTCAAATCTACAATTACTAACCCAAGTATTTATATGAAATTTTAATCCTCCATTACATGCGGAAGTTCTGAAAGGTACATAACAGATTGGTATCGCAAAGCATTGTGAGGTAAAATGATAATGTGTGATAATACACATTGTTCGAGCACGTAACGATTATTGTGCTTAGTATTTTAAATTGATACAAATTATCTGCAGAGTCCATACAATAGGTCGTTTGTTCTGCATATAATGGCCTTTTGCGTTGGACACTCAGCATTTTCAAATACAACATAATTTGTTTCTAACGTTGTCTACAAATCTAAATTTTCTCTAATACTTCAGTATTCTATACGCTTATCATTAACATACACAAGAACTTTAAAATATTTTTGTTATCTATTCTGGTCTAGATGTGTGGTCGCTACAAAAGTAGCTAACTGATGAGTTTTCTTCTCGATATGATGTAGCTGTAGGTCTTATTTTAGTTGAATTATAAATTATTGATTTTCCATTTAGCATATTTTACAAAGTCCCAAACGGTCAGCGTTTTGTTCGGATGAGATCGTTATGTGTGTAAATTTCTTCTCTCAGCGTGTTATCAATTTCTTCATTTGTATGCAGGGCAATAAAGTCAATAATTTCGTAAAAAAATTAGTTTTTTCTTCAGTTACTCTTCCAAACTAATATTTCTTTTATTTAAAAATTTATTTTTGCAATCACGTTCCAAGTCGAAGCAGCAGAGAAATTTTCTTTCTTCAGCGTAAATATGACACGAGGCCACTTATTCTCATTATTCTTCAGTTGCCATTTTGTTAGACTCTGTTAGAGTTAATTTAAGTGACTTTGTAGATTTTTGGTTGCAAAATTAAGGTTGCAGTTAAAGCTAAGTTCATTTTGTCGTCGGTGTTATCGTTAAGTTGATTTTCTAGAAGTCTGCCGTGTGTACAAGATAAGCTCCAGGACGTGCCTTGTGGTACTTTTTCTTTCTATCTGTGCCATATCCTCGATGGACGTTGGCGATTATTATAGCCTGCAGCACGGAATAACTCTATTGATGTCATGTCGGACCATTGTCTTCAATTCCGTAGCCACGATGTTCTTCGTCTTCCCGGTCCTCTCCTTCCGTCAAACTTTCCCTGTATGACAAGCTGCAGCAATTGATATTTACTATTATGCATTATATGTCCAAAGTATAAAAATTCCCGTTTTTTGATAATCTCCATTATTTCTCTGTTTTTGTCCATTCGCTGTAGCACAGCTTCATTTGTTATATGGTAAGTCCAAGAGATCCTCAGCATGCGTCGGTAGCACCACATTTCAAATGCTTCTAGGCGCCCACATGCATTATTGGTTAGGGTCCAAGCTTCCACGCCGTATAATAGTATCGATAAGACGTAACATTTTAGGGTGCGGATACGAAGTTGGAGATTAACTTTGATATTACCTAACACATTTCTCATGCTATTAAAGGCGGCTCTGGCTTTTTCTATCCGGACTTTAATTTTTTGGATCTGATCCCATTTGCTATTTAAACTGGTACCTAAGTATTTAATTGTTGGAGCTATTTGCAGCTGGGAACCATGTACATAAAATTGGCCAGTGACATTCTCGTTTTTGCTCACAATCATTACTTTGGTTTTATCTATGTTTAGTCGCATGTTGTATGATTCGCTTACAGTCGCTACCTTGGTTATCAATTGTTGCAGTCCTGTTGCGGAGTCAGCGAGCAAAACGGTGTCATCCGCATACCGTAAGTTGTTAATTAGTACTCCATTTAATCTTGTGGTACACCAAGTTTAATAGGGTATAAGTCAATGTCCTGTACAAAAAGTACCATCTTACAACAAAATAAAAGAGATATAAAATTGAAGATGTTTATAAAATAATCCTAAATATCATATTTTGTAGAATTACTTTTCTATTTCAATAAACTACATCGTTTTTTTCACGTCTTTATTATTTATTGCTGTGAATGCTTCATGGTTTTGTGTTCTTGTCTAAATCCGAACTAATTAGCAGATATCATCGTGTTCTCATCTATAATGTTAAGTAGTCGTTTTAGTATAATTTTTTCCAGTACTTAGATATAGTGGAGCGATATTGGATACTTGTCTGGCTTGGGAATTATTGCGACTTGTCGTATTTTTCATATATTTATTTTAGACCTTTTTAGACCTTCTTGAAGTGTATTACTGTTTTGAACTCATTTTTGCAAACTTTTTTTATTGGTAGCTCATTTGAAAGGTGTTTTGATATGCTTTTTAATTTATTTTTTCTGTGATTATTAGTTGTAAAAATGATTAGAAGAATACAAAAAGCTAATAAGAATTTCCGTTCTTGCTCAAGTGTTTGACTTAGAGGTATTTGCTGCATTGGCTGTTTTAACTTACGGGTTGCCTTCAATATAGAATAATCTGTCGCTTTGGTTGATACTAATTTTCGAGGTATTCTTAGACAGACTATTTTTTATCATTTATTAACTTTTTGTGGTATTTAGTTAGTTTATTGTATTTCTATTATTTCAGGTAAAGCTTTTACATTTTGCCAAAGTCTTTGAGATTATTTATTATTATTGGGCATACTTTTTTAACACTTTTTTGTTTTTAACTGGAGTCGCGATTATATCACTTTTTGTATTGTTTTAGCTAGTCCTACTACTGTTTCATTGATATCTGTTTCTTGTGTAAATGCTCCCAATCTCTTATTTTGCTATTAACATTCTGTCAATTAGAATTGGTGTGTGGTCACATATGATCTCTGAGTTAGCAGTTTTGCAGTTGAGACCACAAGATTTGTTGGAGTCAGAAAGACGATAGCTAAGTTGGTGTGTTGATAAGTTGGATCTACAGTAGATATTTTTGACGAATTGCAATACCTATTAATAGTTGCACCATTATTTATTTTTATTAATAAGTATTGATATGAGATATACAAGAGTGCTTATTGGATCGATAAACTCATTTGTAAGTAGTTTGTCGTTGGAATTTGTTATGCTCCTATTTATCCTTGTGATTTTTGGTTATGTGTTGTTCCTGATTATAAGGACCTGTTCTCTTTCGTTGTCTAAATGATAAGTACATATTTCGTGCTGTTTGCTTGTTAAAGTGTACAGTTTCTGTAATTCTCTGAGCGGCTACTATCACAATTTGGACACTTAACGGTTTTTCTAACTGTACTTGGGTATTTAGTACCAAATCTATTTTATGTATTTTTTGTTATTATTTGGTTAATGGAT
Organism: Sinelater perroti; assembly: GCA_036346155.1. NCBI lineage: Eukaryota > Metazoa > Arthropoda > Insecta > Coleoptera > Elateridae > Sinelater > Sinelater perroti. Next base: position 7,205,278 of record JARFIY010000276.1, read on the forward strand.
GCATTGGTAGTATCATTTATACCATTTTGCATTATTTATGTTTAAGGTTGTATTATTATATTTTTATTGCAGGTTTAACTTTAATGAGTGAAGACAGTACAACTAGAAACCTTCTTTCTTGTTTGGGCTTATATTTATGAAATATAATATCTTCGTGTGGTGGGCTTTTATTTATTTTGGTATATATCATACTTTCTAAGCATTGTGCTTTAACTTGTTTATTATATAAAATTTCAGCGTATATCTGTATTCGGCTTATTCATTAAGAAAGTGAAAGAGTTTTATATTATCTACGTTCGATAAAAAAAAATGTTAGAGGCTTAGGTTCGGTGTTTTGCTTCGTCCATGATTATTTTTGAAAGTGTGCTGCCTTTAATGCTGCTTTCAATTTAGTATTTTTAGTATTGGTTTTTTTTGAAGTTGTAGGTTTATTCTCTACTAGCTGCCTGCATTTTTTTGTTACTTTTTGCAACAAATCTCTTGCATTTGGTATTGGTGATTATTTTGGATTTTTGAATTTCACTGGATTTGTTACAAACGAGCTTTTGAAGGCAAATTGACGCATTTGATCCTCAAAATAGGTTTATATTTGGATGTGAGAGCGCATGTTTCATAAATTGGTGGTATTTGAGTATGAAGATCCTTATTTGTTAACTGCAATAATTTAGTCGTCTTATTTATTATATTTATAATTACTTTTACAGTTTGATCTTGTACGTTTTTACAACTGTAGTGTGCAAATTAATCTTTATGTTACAGTTATTTAGGTTACATGAGCTGTTTTGGTATATAACACGTCTGTTACGTTTGAAGACATGGCGCGAATTGATATGAGAGGTTTAGTGAGTACTTTATAATATAGAGAACTACTATAGTACCTAAAAGGCACATACAAATTAAAATAATCCAACTCATCCTTCAAGAATTAATATTTAGTCCTTTGCGGTCCTAAAACCTTCATATAAGAGAACTTGTTGCTTGATATTGCAAACTCACACAGTGCACGCGTAAAATTTTGATGGCTTATTCCTTTGTAGAGTTTTAACAAATATTTAAAAATCATCGTTCTCGGTGATAATTTAAGTTAAAATGGGTTCCAAAAAAAATGTTCTTATTTATAATAATTCTAAAGAGGCCAAAATCTTCCAATCTTTGTTGAAATTCAACAAAGAAACTTTAGATAGAGTAGAAAAGAACATAGGAATTTTAAACTACTTCAAAATCAAAAATAGAGATAATAATTCTGATACTATAGACTAAGTTTTATTTGTTACATGAAACGTTTCTGCAAATAATTTAGTAACTCATAGAATATAATGTTTCTAAGAAAAGGTGTAGCTTGCAAATTCTCAAACTCGTCTAAAACGTTATATTTGAATATCATTTTGATAAAATAAGTTCTAAAGTAACAAACAATGCTTTGTTAGGATATTATTAAGTTAAATACATAGAAAATCGGTTAAATAGAATTAACTGCTAACACAAGTTACTGATTGTTTTCTACAATAATTTAGATAAATATTGCCTTAACTATTTAGAACACAAATATCTGTAAACAGAATCACATGTAAATTTATATATTAGTCATATATATGTATAATGGGAAATGAAAAGCCAACCACTGTCAGACTGCAGGTGACATGTACAACAGCAACTTTGGCACGTATAATTAGTGTCCATATTATATTGCTGACAAACACCGTTGTAGAAAAGGGCTAAAATTCAGATAATGGCGTTATAATGTGCACTAATGGTTATTTCTAGTAGCACAATTTATCATAAAGTGATAGAATACGTTTGATACAGCTTGCCTGCGTGCAATATTACACTTAGCTTTCTTTACCCATACCCTACCCGTCCCAGTCACTCAAAGTAAAAGCAGCACAGCGATGTACGTATGTTCTGCTCGCTATTACGAGCAAGGCGCTGAATGACTGTATTTGTATAGAAACGATGGGTTAATTTACGGTTTGTCTTTTGCTCTCGCTCACATCGCGACGCGCTATAAAGAAAACATGCATCTACCTATATCCTCGGTTATATTAGTTATCACATATGCCCAGCTTTATAAGAACACCAATTCAATTCGTACAAAAAAAGTAAAATGAATAACAGTTTTTTTAAATTTAAAATATTGCACTACAAGCTGTCATACAAAGATATTTAGTAGTTAGTTTAACAAATGCAAATTGATGAGCACATGAAGGTTAAGTTAAGCGAATGAGTACTCACCTATATTAAACTAAAATTAATTTAATAAATTCTGACTATCAGTTTTGTGACAATGCACTGCGTAGTTACTCAAATCTGTTTATGGGATCTAAAGCTTTGAATCTTTTCACTAGTGTATTTGGATGACTACCAATACGGTCTTGATAACGCCCACTGAACCGTTGTTTTTCTTCATTAACTAAAGCCATTTCAAGATCGCGTCTTATGGTTTCATTGAGGACATACCAAGGTGTTTTTACAATCATTCTAAATACTATTGATTGAAATCTTCTAAGAATTTTGATATTGGATGTCTTGGTAGTAACCTAGAGTTGTATTCCATATGTCCATATGGGTTTTATCATGGTTTTGTATAAGAGCAATTTATTCTCCAAAGATAACTGGGATTGTCGTCTTAGTGGCCAGTAACTTTTTTGTAATTTTAGACCCATTTGTTTACGTTTTGTCCATATATGCGTTCTTAAAGTCAGCTTTTTATTTCGGTGGATACCGAGATATTTGGCATTATCAGCTTGCGAGATCTGTTGATTGTTTTGCGTCAATAATAGACAGGTGTCTCTCCTTACTGTGAACGTTACATTGATTGATTTTCTTTCGTTTATGGAGATGCGTCACAATGTGCACCAACTATGTATTTTGTCTAGGTAGTTTTTCAACTGTTGGGATTCTATGTTGTGGGGAGATCCACTGTGAATAGGTCCCAATACACCACCCTAAGGCACGCCCGAGTTAATTAGGAGTGTTAACTCGCTGCCATATCTAACAAGAAAGTGTCGAGTAGTTAAGCATGACTTTAACAGTACGAAATAATCCGTAAGTAGGGTTTTCTCGATTTTGCAGAGCAGTCTTTCACACCAGACCTTGTCAAAAGCCTGTGTGACATCCAGAAATACAGTTGTGCAGTATGTACGTTCCTCAAAGTTTTTCATGATTTTGTCTACAACCTTGCGAACTTGTTCAACTGTTGTATGGTTTTTCCGGAAAGCAAATTGATGATCAGGTATTAAATGCTTTACTAAGAGTATCGGATATAACTTCTGCAGGAACAGTCCTTCAAACACTTTTGACAGAGTCAGAAGCAGACTGATTGGCCTGTGGGGGACTGGTTGATCAGTAGGTTTGCCTGGCTTTGGTATTAGAATTATTACTGCTGTTTTTATGATTCAGAAAATTGTCAATGTCATAAAACTCTGTTAAAGAAGTTAGTTATAAGCTGATATCCTCTTTGGGACAGATTTTTGAGGATACAGGCGGTAATGAAATTGTGACCAGGGCTTTGTGTGAGTTTACTTGCGTTTGAATCGTGTTTTTACCTGATGAACCTTAAATTTTTTAATTGGCAGTCTCACTTGATATGGCATTTCTAGTATGTTGTGAATCTCATTCTCATTGTTTAGATTGACCGGGAACGGTTTGAAAAAATAATAGTGAAATATACCAACTTACTGTAGATACGTAAAAATGTTTTGAGAAAATGGTATTTAAAAAAAATATATGCAAATTAATAATTAAGGGTGTGATGTATAATTATAAATATGGTATTAAAGTTTTGCAAAGCTATTTGCTATCTAAATAATGAAGCATTTTTCATAATAGTCTAAGAATATAGCCAATATAAAAGTAAGAGCTAACTACTTCATTTATACAATTTAACCTCCAATTTCCATTATATAATATTTTGATGCCACCTTTCGATTATCAGCGTAACATTGATATACGTATTGTTTTGATCATTTATTGCAGTTATTAAATTTCCAAGCAATCTTCAAATAGGCTGAAAATACTGCGCGTGTGTGTGATTTTCTTTTAATTGTGTGTCTTCTGCGCTGTCTTATTCATGTCACGTCTGTGTACGCATAGATTTCGTTTGCTACTACCATTAACAGGTGCTTTTCATACCCTGCACCACCTACGACTCTTATATTTCTATTTTGTATTGCGTATGTTACTTCAGCCTCTATTGTTTTCTTTTGCTATCGTTTTCATTCTTTCGAATGACGACCGCGTGCAGAAACCTGAATGACAAGAAACCAAAGAATTAAGATAAATGTTGTCAGAAACTTTATTCTATTTAACAGAAGTAGGTGCAACTATGTTGGATGCGGAAGACCTCTTTTTTTAAATATGTCTTAAATTGCATATATAAAGAAATTTAATTATTACTTTTATATTTTGCAACTAAAAAAACTTACAAAAATACATTGTTTCCTATTGATATTGATTTAAATCTTAGTCACATTGCATGTTTTTTAAAAAATATTAAATGTCTATCTACAAATTTTGCTTTGCAATTTTTTTTGCTTTGCGAATCATCTTGTCCACAGATATAGAATTTTTTATCTTAAGATGCAGCAGTTAGCTCTACAATAGTATATCCATTTTAACCAAACAACGATACTGTACATTTTATCAATATTTTTATTGAATATTGCTAATATTTTGATTTTCCTATGTCTGTTGTTAAATTACAATTTTTCTTTGTCAATGCAAATGTTTGCAATTAGACACAAATCTATTTTTGGTGAATTATGTCTTATTAGACCTGCTTGTGTTTAATTTATACATTGCACGTACAGTAAAGAGCTTAATACTTTTCTGTGTTTTATGCGTACGTACTAAGTACTATAGATCGAGTTGGATTTACATAAAGTACTGTCAATTTTAATAGGTGTATAAATAAGTTCTCAGCTTTTTTCTGCAAAATTAAACTTTATTTCAAAACAAACAAAAAAAGCTTAAGTATCAAAGTATTCTCCGTTGGCATCGATGACCGTTTGCCATCTTCCGGATTGCTGTGTCGGTGATAGAAACTCACCGGCTTGAGACGATAGTGCATTTTCGGACTTCTGTGAACTGAACGACCAGAATAAATGATAATCGGAAGGGGCCATGTCTGGGCTATACGCCGCATGTGGGAGAAGTTCCCAGCCTAACGCGTCTGCAGCTCATCCGTGTCAAATGTTTAAGGGCGTCCAGCGCGTGTCAAGACTAAACTCTCCTCCGCGAAATCTTTGGTACTACTTTTTGCACGTTGCATGACTTACAGCATTTTCGCCATATGCAGCACAAATCATTTCGGTGGCTTCAGCAGCGTTTTTCTTAAGATGAAACGCGAAGTGGATAGAAAATCGAATATGCTCTTTTGTGGTTGCCATTGTGAACACAGCTAATTATTGAAGTTATGTGCATCAAACGCCAAATCGCATGATGTTTCGAAAGACCAAATGCCATTGCTTTAAAACCGCAAGAGGGCGGACTAATACGTTACATGTAAACGGTGATTTGCGTCCTGTGAAATCTAAAGCTGTAGCCTATTAGTTCTGCCATTTTTCTTACTTTATCTTTTGGTATATTTCTACTTTTAGTTCTGAATAGAAAAGTTACACACTATTGTAATTCATAAAAACGTTTTGCATTGTTTCTCTGTATATATAAATAATTGATTGTCTTCACTCTCTTATTTCCACAATTTACCTATATTCCACTTTTATTTTATAAAAAAACTCCCTAAATTACTTTCTTATGCTAATATTAAAACTTTGAAAAATACCTTTACTGTGGGAGATCACAATAGGATAACTTTAGGTACTAGGGCACTAATGAGTTGATGAGCTAGCACAAAAAGTATTATCAACTCCACATATAGGTCCCGAACTGGCTCTGTGAAAATTACAATATGAAGCTTGGGAAGAGAATGGGCTAGAAAATAGCAGAAAGATGCTGAAAAAAGAATTCGTAAACGAACTCAAGAACAAAGTACAAAACAGGCATCAGCTACAAACTATTATAGGTATCCTCATAGGTTACTGCTCTTTTAAAGGATACCTCAACAAAATAAAGGTGTATAATGGAAACCTGAGTTGCAAACAATTTGGCAGGGAACAATATCTTACAACCATCCATATTTTGTGCGAATGTAAGGCGTTAGTTTGCAGAAAACAAGTTATTTATAGAAAACTAATAATGATTTTAAAAGAATACAACAACTATCGGATAATAAACTTGTACAAACTGGTGCAAGGGACGCAGATACTGAAAAAGTGCTGTAAAAAAATGAGAGAAGTAGAATAAGTCTATGATGCTGCAATGTTACAGGAGACATAAATTATTTTCAGACATAGACATTCCATAATCCAACATTGGCACCGATTTTTCGATGTAACATAAATCATAAATCATATAGTAAACTAACATTAAAGATATACTCTATTGCATCTGGTTATTGCAAAGTAATGTGTTAAGTCCGGTTCTTCATTTAATCGACATAGTCGACCTACCTACCCATAACTGTAAACTTTGTAAACGATGCAGAGAATTTAACCACAATTGGCGATCTAATTATTGCTCCACAACAACCTCAGAATTACATAAATTTGATTCAAAAATACTTTAGTAAATGGAAAATTAAAGCAAAATGAGAAAAATGTCACAGGTGTCGTCCCCGCTAAAAAGAAAAGTACCCACTCATCTTAATAACGTTAAAATACCACATGCTGCAAAAGTTTTTTTTTTATTTAGGGCTACACCTAGATATCAAGTAAATATAAATGAGTAAATTGGATTTAAAACTAAAAAAGATGAAAAATCCCCCTTTTCTTTAAAAAACAAAATCTTCATCTATGAAATTATGAGACTAATTTGGACGTAAGGCTTGGAATTCTAGAGTTGTTCTAGTAAGATAAATTTGAAAAATATTTAAATATTTCAGTCTAAAATCCGTTAAACAAATAATAGCATTTATAGCATATAATCATACATTTCATACCAATCTAAAAATCCCAATAAAACATTGTGATCGTCTAGAAGCTCACACAAATACATCTGTAGAAACCCTAGTCGACGATTTTTTCAAACTTTCAAACGACGTGAAAGGAAATGGTTGCAGGACTGTCCTGACCAATTAAAGTTTTTGGGGTAATGCTATTGGGCTGATCTCGTTACACCACTTCATCATCAAATTAGCTGATAGAACATGTATGTCTTACGTAATTGTATATAGGTATTTAGTATATTATTTTGATCGCTGATGTATACTATCAATTAAAAAATTATTTTCTGTTAATTTAAGATACTTACCTTTTATTTTGTCACACTATCTATACCATGTTTAAGATATAGAAAAATGCTTGTAGTCAGTCATCTAGATACTTTTTATTTTGAAAGCCATTTTCACTTTATTTATACTTGTTACTTCTAATCTGCTTTACCTCCATTCTTTATACTAACCTCTTATTTTGTTTTACTACTTATTTTTTATTTAGTTATTTTATTATTTTTTTTAGTTAATATTTCTTTAGATTATGTGTCTACATTAACTTTAACATTTTTTTGAATATTTTATAGACTAGTCTCTTATTGTCTATATTACACCGTACTTGTATGAAATTGTGATTTTTTGTTTGATTAAACAAGCTTCATTCTTACCAAAAACTTTTGTTTAATATATGCTTTATCTTGTTCTCCCACCTCTTCTTTACATGAATTAATTTCTTTTTATTATTAGTAGTGTATGCTATTGTTTTTTTTAACCACTGTTACATATAGTTTATATAGATTCTATTTTTTTTCTATACAATTACCTCCCTTAAGTTTCCTTTTTGTTAATTCATCGTTTTTTCTTATTGTTAAAGTATTCTTATATTTTCTTTAATTACTTTGTCTTAATTAATTCATGTACTTTGATCATTTATCGTACGTTTAAATACGTTATTTAGTGAATAATGATAACTATTATTTTAATAGGCATTTTAATTAAAGATAATTAATATCTTACAACTGATACTGTATTACGTTCTACAATTTCTACTGTTGTTTAATGCATTTTTTAATATTCATATTATGTTTTGGTAATAATATCATGATCAGTGCCATTATATTTTTGTTATTATTTTATTTTATATATTTAATTTATACTTTAATTGAATTTTTTATCTTTATCGAAAATGTGCTATAACTGTAATTGGTAGCCTGGTGACATTGTAATCGCCATTTAGCACAAATTCTAATAAGAGCTTATTCTTTTACTAAATCTGATCGCTTAGACCATTGCTTTGTAACTCCAAATTTGTAATGTAGCTTTAGCCTTTCTTTTTTTAGTTCGGTTTACTTAATTTACTATATAAATAATAATAATGATAAATATTGTCTATTTTTTGGTGTTTTGATGTTGTTAGCCTTTGTTTATTTTACGAAAATTCTTTCTAATTCTTCAATTTTATAATTTTAATTTATTTTAAATCCAGTTTTATTTCACCATGTATGATGCTATATCTAAGTTGTGAGACTATTGTTAATTGTATACATTGGTGTTTTATTAAGTTATTGCATTACTGCATATTTAATTTCATTTATCAACACTTAGGCGCTTTTATATTTATTTATTTTAAAAAGGTTTTATGTATGCCACTAAATAATTTTAATATAAGGCGTCCTTTACACAGCAGGAACGTTTTAAATTTTTACGTACTTTTGTTACTGTTATACGAAACATGACAGTTTTGGTCGCTATAGTTTTCCGTTTAGAATATACCGTACTATAACAGTTTTACGTATGTCTTATCAGTATTGAGAATATATTTAATTTATAAATTTGTAAACACGATTTAAATTATTCTGGGTAGTGTAAAAAAGAACGTATAATTTTATAATGAATAGTAGTTGAGCAGGAGGAGATCGGCAACTACTGCACACCACCGGTGGGTAGTTAAGAGGATTTAGTTTTACTAGTCGTAGCGCAGTAAAGCGTGGAGCATTGCCTTTTTGCTGTCGCACATTTTTATAGAAATAACGATTTAGTTGTTACTGTTCAACGACTTTTCTGGAGACAATTCAATGTTGCAAACACAATATAATACTCTAAAATAGGTTGAACTGTGTCGCACAACTGGATCAGTTATAAAGGGAAAATCAACTAGAAAACCTTAAGAAAATCAGAAGGTTCATTCTTAAGAGTTTTTGGCGCTCTATCTTTGCTTTTGATAAGATAACTGTAGGTTTAAGCACTGTCTTATCCTTTGGAGGAAGAAATATTCCCTAAATCGTCAACAATATGAAGATGCAAAAACTACTGTATTAAAAATCATTTATTGATTTACCTTGTAGAAAATTATTATAGCTAATTTTAAAGTTTAATATTCCGGAGTTAACAGTCCCCTAATCAGATTTCCAGAGGAGACGGTTTTGAATAATGCTATAAAAATTAATACTTAAAATGTGAGGTTTGTGTAGAAATCTAGAAGGTTGCATAATATAACACGAGAAATGTAGAGAATTAACATAAACATTCTAAATATCAGTGAAACTAGATGGCCAAATAGTGGCCAACAGCATACAACAAATGGTACTATATACTTTCCCAACAACGACGACCATAATCACAGATATGGAGTTGCAATAATTGTAGATAAGTATATAACAAAATATATGATTAACTTCATCCCTATGTTAGATAGGATTGTGTTATTACAAATACAAACACAAATCAAGACATGTAAACTCAATTTAATACAAACTTATACTCTTACAGAAGACAAAACGGATGAAGAGATAGATCTTTCATGGACAGCTAAATACCAGTATCATCAAATCAGTAAAGACATGGGATATAACTATACTTTGAGAAACTTCAACGCTAAAGTTGGTGAAAAGCAATACGATAAATATAAACTTGGTATAAAGAATGAAAAAGATCTTCTAGTGCAATTCAGTCAAGAGAACAATAAGTATAATGCAGATCCTCAAATTACTGAAACGTCGGCTTTATACTTGGAAATCATTCTAAGATACAGATTGAAGAATTATAAGAAACCAGATCCACCATTTTCTGGTAAATCAGAGATACAAAAATGTAATGAAAAGTGTAAAGAGATAACCAGGGGCTGATGTTTCATCTGATTATAAACGTCTTGTAGCTAAAAGGGTAATCAGATTAAAAAGATCAGCAAAAAAGACAATAAAGAGCAAAATATTACCCCAAGGTACAAACAGCAAATGGAATCAATTCAAAACTATCTACCAAATCAAATAAGAAAACAAAACAAAGCTGTATAACTTCTAAAATCCTACAGCTCGTGAATAATCTTAATTGTCAAAAATAACAGCAACAACAATGAATTAAAAATACCCAAAAACGAATTCGAACAAAAATTGGAACAGAAAAGGAAATCCAAAGAAATAAAAGCACTACAATTAAAAGATAACAATTATAACGTACATAAAAAAGAATAATAATTAACGGGGACACAAAAACGCAAACAACCTAATGTACTAATGAATAAAAATAGAAAAACATTTAATGATATTGAAAGAATGGAAAACGTGTATTAAGAAATAATTCTCAGTGTCAAAATAATGGAATTAAAATAACTAAGGAATAAGTTATCCATGCTGTCAAATAATTAAAATATGGAAAACACACGGGTCTAGATAAACTTCCTGCTAAACTTCTGAAACTGATTGACATACTGGTAGACCTATTTAATACTATATATGCAACGGTGATAACACCAAATGACTGGTTAATATCAACTTTTACAACTCCTAAAAAGTCAACTGCAAGAGTATGTACAGACTATCGCACAATAACTCTCATGAGCCACACTTTAAAGACATTTTTAAATCATACACCGTAGAATCTACAAAAAATTAGAAGAAAATATTAGCGAGACACAATTTGGCTTCAGAGACAGATTGGGTACAAGGCATGTTTTGTTTTCACTAAATATCCTCCTACAGCGATGCTTAGATGTGAACCAGGATGTATATCTTTGCTTCATTGATTATAACAAAGCTTTTGATAATGTCCGCCATGATCAGTCAATTCAAATATTAAAAGATAAAAATCTAGACACAAATGACATTATCATTATCAATCTGTATTACCGCCAGAGAGCAGTTTTGCAAATAGAAGGTAACTACTGGAAAATTGAAACAAGGGCTGTCAGACAAGGATGCGAGCCGTCACCAATTTTGTTTAATGTGTTTTGAAAAATAGAGCAGTTGAAGTTAACTGATTACCAATCAGCAATATAAGATATGCAGATGACGCAACGTTACTAGCTACCAGCCTTGAAGATTCACAGACAATACTTAATAGAGTAGTAGAAGCAAGCAAGGATTATGGACTGTCTCTGAATAGAAAGAAAACCAAATTTATTATAATGTAGTAACGAAAACATTACGAAATAATGGAGACATCTATATACATGACGAATCCTTAGAAAAAGTAGAAAAACACAATTACTTGGGTACACCTTTGAATAACAATAATGAGTACTCAGCAAAAATAGGATCAAGAATAGAGAAAGCTGGGGCAACTTTTATAAAAATGAAATCAATATTTGTGGCAGATTAAAGATAAAGTTACTAAAATCTTACGTACTGTCACTCTTATATTATGGAATGGAAACATGGACACTAAAACAAAATTAAACTATGGATGTACAGAAGGATATTAAAAATACCGTGTGAGTAACAAATGCAGAAGTATTAAGAATAAAAAGAAAAAAAAATTATAATTACCGTTAAGAACAGAAAATTATAATACTTAGGTCATATAATGAAAGGAGAAAAATACAATTTGCTTGAACTAATAACGCAAGAGAAGAGAAACGTAGGAAGAAAACGACACTTACGGTTAAGGAATTTAAGAGAATAGTTTAATTATATAGAGCAGCTATTTCATAAGACATATAGCTATGATAATTACTAAGCTTTGGAATAGAGACGGCACTTGAAGACGAAGGCGATGGCGAGTGGCAAGATACATTTTAATTGGGATTGTTATAAGCAAAACTTTTGACTTTGAGCAGCATAACATTTGCGAGAATCGCAACTGAGACCTCTCCATAGTAGCGTTACATTTTGGTGGAATGTTTTGTCAGGGTATATAAATAAGTAAAAGGAATAGCGAGACTAGGAGGAGAACAGACGGAATAATTCAGTATGGAGGAAGAGATCAAGCAAGGTGATAGTCTCAGTCCACTACTATTCATCCTAGTTATGAAAACGGTAATTAAAAATAGCGAGTAGAGAATCATAAAGCTAAGGACAAGTAATTAGAACCTGGAATCGGTGAAAATCCAAACCATTGTCTACGCAGTTAATATTATGGTCTTAGCAAGAAGTAGAAAACAAATACAAGCAGCAATAAACGTGTGGAAAGAGAAAATAAAAGCAGTTGACACTAAAAATCAACAATGGTAATACAAAAACAATACACATATCAAAGCAAAAACACCAAACAGCACAAAGAATTAAAATAGACAACATAGCATACAAAACAAATAAAAATATATGAGTACCTAGGAACAATAATTTCAAATAATGAAAGAATAGACTGCAAAATATTAAATAGGATGAATAAAACACGTCAACTGTACTACACTCTAAACAGATATATAATAAGAAAACGAGAGATAAGAACAGAAACAAAGCCATACATATATAAAACAATACATGCTCCAATTCTGACCTATAGGGCAGAAAGTTGGACTATGCTAGACAAGCACAAATCCAAGATAACTATGGAGAAAATAAAGTACCTAAAGAAAGAAACTGGGAAAACGAGAAGAGATAGTATAAGAAATACAACTAATTTGCAACAAATGCCACAAGTAACCACAATAGAAAAGAAACAGTTACAATTGTATGGGCATACAAAAAAATTATAGAACACCAAATTTCAAGACGAATTCTAGAAGCAGACGACCAAACGGTAGGCCAAGGAGAATGTGGACAGACAACATCCAGGAAATGGCAGGAAGAAAAGGAAAAACGATGGGAGAAGTAAACAGATTGGCAGGAGACAGAAACAACTATAGGAAATAGTTAAAGGCACCCGCCGCCGTTTAGGCAAAGAGGAAAAGCGAAAGAAGAAGAAGTTTCGATAGGAGCGATCGGTAGATTTTACTTTTTTGAAGAAGAATGGGTTAAAGTAATAGTGACTTTAGATAGGCATGTTAAGCAAAATTTGTGCTTACAACTAAGACGTATGCGGGTCTCAGGAAAATTGTAGTGTCAAGAAAATAGAGTTGTTCAAAAAATGTCTGTCTGCGACTTTTTTCTTTGGATTTTTCCCAAATCGAAAGTTTATATTTGAAATCCTCTTTCTGTGGGCGAACTAAGAGTTACCATTTGCGAAGGAAATGCAGCTTTGCCAGAAGAAAGGTTGAAAAAGCGAACTTTAAGAGATCTGTAATATGTGCGTTTTTTATGCCACCCTGTACTTCAAATATTTTATGTCTTTAGTCTACTCTTTCTGTTATATTAAAGTAATATTATAGCAGTTTTCAGTTCAGCAGATATTGTTTGGTAATGCGTATCATTTAAATTTTTCTGTTTTATGGTTCTGTAGGTGATGATGTCCCAATCTTAGTCAGAATGCATTTTTTGCAATTTTGCAATTACTAAGTAGTCATTTTTTAGGAGAAGCCGTATTGAGCACGACCAGCCAAATAACTGCTAGGAAAGACGTGCTGCCGTCTGCCGCACTCATTCATTAATGCGTCATTCTAAGGTGTTTCGTGTAAACAATTCACACGGCAGCTATACCAATTTTTCTATTTTTCCTAATAATTTGCTTATATTTAGTATTATTTAGATTTACTATTGATCACGCCTGCCAAATCACTGCTTAGGGCCAGCTCGACTCACTCATTCATAATGCGTACCTGGAGGTCAAACGGTGTTATCGTGTAAACAATTCCACGCAGTATACCATTTTCGTATTCCTAGATTGAGATTATGCTTTTTATTATATTTACGTTATTAATTTTATGATTTTACTACTACCTATACTAGTTTTATAATATTTTCGTTATTCTATTCTATTATAAATGCGTCCATTGAGAATGTATTTTTGTCTAGTATTATTTTATGATAAAATTGTTCGGAAAGTTGAAAAGATTGAAATAACAGTTTTCTTATAATATCCAAAATTATTCGGTTGATTTCCATTTCAAATTATGGTAGTCGGTATAGAGGAAAATGTAATAAAGTCCAAAAAAATTATATAGTGACAACCCAAAGCTACTTCTGCAGATTTGTAATATATAGTTAAACATACAAAAATGGTATTTACACGTCCGACTTTTTGTCGAAAAAAATTTATGGCAGCATTTTTATCTGCACTTGACCTTACCCACGGAAATCCGCCAAAAATAGCCACAAATTTCGGCCTGATCGCCGCCGATAGCGAAACGGCATATGCAAATGCGGCACAATAGAAATTTAAAATTGTAATGCATATGATAGCGCACTTTTGCGGGGTAATCGAATATTCAAAAAATCGCCGTCGGGAGCGGCGAGGCGCAGACTTTTTGCTTCCTGAAAAATCAACATCCGCAGCGCGGAGCGCAGATCCCGCTATCGTGGCGGCGGACCGCTATTTCGGAATTTCCATGGCGTAATGGCGTGTCCGATAAGATTCGCCGTGCACATAACCTTACCTAACGCAGGTCACACGCCAGGTATGGAGCGGCGCCGCCGAGCGCCCTTGATTACGGAGCGCCAGCGCCGCGGCGCCCTGCATTTCCACCAACAAATTGCTTAATCAATTGTTTTGCGAGCATCAAGGTCGAAATGCCAATAACGATCGTTGTTATTAACAATTTATACAATCCCTCCAGCTTTAATTAGGACAGATGTGTCTTTTGAAACCATAAAATTTTAAACCTCACGTGCAGCATATAATTACATAATAACATAATAACATTTTCATTAAGGGAAATTCTGCTACAAAAACCTTTTCGTGCTGGAAAAATTATAATATTTTTAGCGGTTATGCAGTTGAAATAGACAACCATACTTTTAGTTTTTCTCCGGTGTGCATGGTACGTCAGCAATAAAATTAGTATTAAAGAACAGTAAGAAAATAAAAAGACACTGCGTCGTAAATTTTCTTTACTTTATGGTATTTTATTGAGGTTTCAGTTAATTCAATTCCAACCAAGTGGTTATTTCGTGGACGTCCCAGTTTCGCTTTGCTATGAATAGAGCGTTGCCCTTTGTTGTATAATCCAGCATTTCTGCAAGTATTTGCGCTTCGATGAAATTTTTTGTACTTGTCTTTATGTACCTTTTTATAGTTTCGTCGTTTTATTCTCAACACAGTTAGTCATTTGTTTCAACCAAACATTTAATTGTAAACTTTATAGTTTTTAAAATTTGCAGCAGCTGTTATCGTAGATAGTTTACACCTATAGCTACTAAAAAGGCGTAACTTCGTATTTACTAAAAAAAATACTGAGTAAATCACAGAAATTTATTTATACAGTTTTATGTATTAAAACCATGTATCCAAACAGAATCAAAGGTTTTGAATTGGGACTAGACTTTCTAAATAATAATAATTGCAAGGCTCTAACGCTCTGCGTGGAGCACGGCTTGCGAACTGAGAGGTTAAGGCTTTCATATGTCTGTCCGCTGTGTCCAGTCGTCGCGCACCATCTCTGATACGGTATGTGGCAAGCACAGCGCCTTAGACAACCGCTATTATTATCTCTTTTTCAAAGTGAACGCAATTATTTTTAGTGACTGAACAGGCCATCTGGAAGGCATCAGGAAGCTTAAGGAATTAACCCGGGTTCGCAACCCACGCTTCGACCACGGGACCACGCGGGTACACTTTCTAAATATATTTCCCAAAAACTTAGGCTATTGTTAAAATAAATATGAAAACATCCCTTATGAAGCTATGTGCATATGTATTAGTTACATTATAAATAGTACATAGCAATATTTTTATATTCGCGCTTTCCCTTTTAAGTCTAGAGCACATTACTTTTTTTAGATTTTCAAAGTTTGGGTTTGAAATTTGAAGCGTAAAAATGTGCCTCCTAGAGTTTGAAAGATAACTGCTTGTTCAGCGACGTTCACTTCATGTAGAGCGTGATAAAACCAACTTATTAAAAAATTATATAAAATTTTTTCTTCTGAAATGCTGTCTCTATTTAGAGGTTGGTTAAAATGTTCTCTGTCACTTGCAGCTCGGAAAAATTGTTCGGCGTTCATTTCAGCCCATATTCTTATGTTTAGGGGCCAAGATAATCTTTTTCCCACTCTCCTTCTTCCGTCAAGTTTTCCTTTAATTATTAGCTGTGGTAGTCTGTATTTATTATTTTGGAGGGATGTCCACAGTACGCAGTCTTTCTTTTCTAATTTTACTTACTAATTTCTCTACTTTTCTTAATACTTTAGCATTACTGACTCTATCAGTCCAAAATATTTTTAATATTCTTCTTATTGTTCGCATTTCGAAGGATTCTATTCATTTTTTCAACGAACTTAAAAAGTTCGTTACTGAATTCTATATGTCTGTCTGTCAGTCTGTCGATCCGTCACAAAATTTGAGATTTTTTAAAATTTGAAAATGGAGTCTTATAGGAAATTTTATGCTGATTTCGAATGCGAAATTAAAAAATTTCTATCTCGAATAATTTTCGAGATATTCGACTTCGAATTTCGGGAAAATTTTCGACATTACGATTTTAAATGTGATTCTTATAGGAAATTTTACGCTGAATTCGAAAATGAAGTCGAAAAAATTCTATGTCGAATAATTTTCCAGATATTCGATTTCGAATTTTTATGTTCGTTCTGGGATTGCTTACAGAGCAATCTCTTCGCCGACCCCATGTTTTATACTTGTTTTCTGTAAGTCCAAGCCTTTATTCATGCACCAAGTTAGACCACACGTAAGAATTAAGAAATTTCAATAGAATGCAAGGTTAAGGCTTTTACTATTTAACATCGATTTAATTTAACTAAGGCAAGTCTGGCTATGCCAATTATTGTTAAAATTTCTGCATTTGGTGCTAATGAGTCATTTATCTAGCATCCAAGATATTTGTACTTGCGACTCTTTCAATATGTATGTTATTTAGCGTAAGATGTATTTGTATAAATTCATGCTTAATGCTGCTTCTTCGCTTTTGTTATTTAATTGCGTCAACATGTTTTGTAAAACTTCAGCGTTTTCGGCTAGGTTTGCCGTGTCGTCGGCATATCGAATGTTGTTAATAGTTTCTCCGTTTATCTTAATTCTTTCTGTTGCTTTCCAGAGTGCTTTTAAAATATTTATTTAGAATACACATTAAATAAGGTTGGCGAAAGTATGCAATCTCCATCTTCTGTTTTGATTATCGCAGTTTCATTTCAATAGATATTTTTAATTGGTCGTATATATTTTTCATCTAATTCTAATTTTATTAGCAATATGATAAGTTGAGCATGCTTGACTCGATCGAAGGTTTCCTCGAAGTCAATGAAGCAGACGAAAGCTGGTTTTGGAACTCTTTGCTCTTTTGCAACAAAACGTTCATACAAATTGTGAATTGGTTACAATACCATAACATTTTTTGTATATTCAATATTGAATTATTTTTAGTAATATCTTGAGTATGTTACTCATTCTAAAATCATTACAGAATGAACCATTGTTTTCTTTGGTATTGGTATAAATATAGATTTTAACCATTCTTGTAGTACATGTTCTGTATTATAGATATCCTAGAACATCTTAGTTATTGTGCTTATATTATCTTGGTCAAAAGGTTTTATAATATCTGCTAGGATTGTATCTAGTCCGTTACTGGCTAACTATATAGCATATTCGACTTCGGACTTGAGTACATCTGGGCCTTCTATTTCCATAATATCTTGTAAACTAATATCTTGCGTGTAGTCATCAAATACAATTGTAATGTGTATTTCTATGCGGATTTAATATAATATTTTTTATTATATAAAGCATCTTTCTTTTAACGTTTCCTGTTACTTCTTTTAATTCGTTATGTAAATTAAATTTGTCTTGCTTGTTTTGCAATTCTTCTATTTCTACGCATCGATCCTGCATCCATTTTTCTTTTGCCGTTTTGATTTCTTTTTCGATCAAGGTTTGTTGGTATTTGTATTTGCTGTTATCTTTATTTTTAACGTTTCTGCGCTTTTGGATTCGGGACTTTCTTCGTCATCCATTCTTTCTTTGCTTTTTTCTTATGCACGCCTAGTACTTCCGGTGAAACTTCCGTAGTGATGTTCTTTATATTTTCCGTTTATTTTCTGTTTCTGTGTTACAGTTATTTTCCTTTAATTTTTGGTTGAGTTTGTTTTTATTTCTTTAGTTTTGAGGTTTTGTAAGTTAAATATTGTGCATGATGTTTTTTTTAGTTTTATTGTTTTTCATTTTATATCTATGTTGAGTACTAATACGTTGTGGTCAGTATCGGTATCAGCACCGGAATAGGTTTTCACGCTTGCGATATTATTTCGGAATCTTTTGCTAATCATTATAAAATCAGTTTAGTTGTTTACAATTGCGTGTGCGTGATCTTGGGAAAATGTACAGGTATATGAACTTGTAAGTGGCAATTTAAACCACGTATTTGTGAGAGTTATATTTTCTTCACTAAAAATATTGAATTAATCACTCCGCGCGGTCATTTCTGGTGCCTAATCTATTTTGCAAAATCTAAAGCTGGACTCGAAAGTTATAATAATAAGAAATTGGTATTAGCACCAGAAAGCAGTCGTAAAAGTAGAAAATACTCTCTCTTAACAAATAGGATTTAAGAGATTTAAGATTTAAGTGTGACAGGGGTGCATTCTCTCCCCACTACTTTTTAATTTATACTCGGAAACGATCTTTTACGAAGCCCTAGAGAATGCTCCAGATGGAATAACTTTAAATGGTAAGAATCTCACCATTTTCCGTTATGCCGACGATATCGTTATCTCAGCAGATAATATTGAGAACTTGCAAAAAATGTTTACAATCATTAACGAAGTTAGCGAGAGATGTAGTCAGAGCATTAACACGAAAAAGACTAAATTATTGGTAGTTAGTAAAAATACACGAGTATTTAGGCTGCAAATCAACAATAGGACAATAAAATATTTAGGTACTATAGTAAACGATAAGGCTGGCCACCGCCCAAAAATAAAAAGTAGAATTGAACAAGCAAGGACTACCTTTGTTAAAATGAGGAAGATACTTAGTTCAAATGAGCTAAAATTACATATTTCCAATTTTAGTGCATGGTATGGAAAGCTGGACACTAAACAAGTAAACCATCAACAAAATAAACGCCTACGTAATGCAGATGTGTCGCAGAATGTTGCTCATATCATAGATTCAAAAAAGAGGTGCTAATTATAATGAATAAAGCTTTAGAAATCATGTTAATAATCATATCTCGTAAACAATGTCTTGGACACATTACCTGCAATGTTAAGTATAGACTGTTGCAATTAATAGTGCAGGAAAGAGGTGTTGGGAGAAGGAATGTTGGATGCGAAACATACGCGAATGGTACGAACTAAAAACCTCAATAGAAATCCTTTGAACGGCCATCTCAAAAATAAAAATAGCCAATATGATCACCAATTTCCGAAGGGAGGAGGTGTAATAAGAAGAAAAAATCTGTAATTTCCCACTATATCATTAACTCTACTTTCATCTATTTTCGCATTGAAATCTCCCATGATAACGTTTATTTCGTTTCCTAAGGTATTTTGTAATGTCTTTTATTTGTCCGTAAAACTCTTCTATTTTATCGGCTGTTTTATCTGCTGTTGGCGCATATGTCTGTATAATGTTTTCACTGGTTTTGCCTTTATCTGCAGCATAACACGATCAGAGTACAGAATAACATTTAGCACATATTTATTAATTCGGCTGTCAATTAATATTCTTACGCCGCTTTGAAGGATGTCATTATTTTCTTCCAAAACAATATGTATCGGTGTCGTCTAACTCAAATTCCTCTGAGCTTGTCAATCTGCATTTCCTAATGCCTAGTATTTCCATTTGATTTATTTTTTATGTTATTAGTTATGTTTTTTAACTTTCCTGCCTGGTAATGCTCCAGACATTCCATGTTCCTATTTTTGTAATGCTATTTTTCTTAGCCGCCCGGGAATTCTTAGCATCCCTGACCCGTTTAAGGGACACAGGAAACTCGAGCCATATCTTCAATTTGACTTTTTATGGTGGTTATTCTTAAGATGATAGTATAGTAGTTTTTCTTGCTTTCTACGCGCAGTACTTTACCCTTTCTGCTAATTTAGTTCCACCTGAAGAGCCTGCCAACGAGTCGTACTTATGTCTTTATCTCCCCTAATCTTTACAGCATTGTTAGCTACTGCTGCAGTCTACCAATTAATATAACAGCCTCTCTACTAGACAAACGTTATTGCCCTTAAAACTTTTTTTTGAAGATTTTCTTCCATATTTTCTTATTTAGTTTGGCCTTTGTGTCGATACAGTATCCGGGATGTGGCCGCTTATAAAGCTTTCAGGAGCCAAAAAAGAGAGTGAGAGTCTGTCCGGAGACCAATATCCCACGATAATCCAAGGATCTAGCAATCCTACATAAAGAGGTACTACACGTGGATGAAACTCTCATATATCCCATATAAAAAATACGAAAAACATTGTTTACCAATAATAATGCATATAACAGTGAACCCTGTTCTCTAAATGGTAATAATAAAAATAAAACAAATAAAAATCACTTAAAATACTAACAGCAAAAAATAGTCTAGGTATAGAATTTTTCAAAACACAATGACAAAAAACAACCTACAACATCAACCACGTTTTTTAAAACCATCAAATAATGATTAGGGTCTATCAATATTTAACGCAAATATGCCATCACAAATTTATTTTTCTCAGCCATTGCAATAACAAATATATTCTTCACAATGTACAAGCCAACATTTTTACTGCTCATTCAAAAGCAATTTGTGATGCAACAAAATCCAGTGAACCATGCCTTTGGTCCAAAAACACCCAAGAATACAAAGGGGGACTTCAACAAGTAAAAAAATAGCACTTATTTGCAGACGTAGGTACAGCTGCAATAGTAAAACAAACATTAAGTCATTGTAAACTACCAAAGCATATTGAAGAATATATATATATAGATATGATGTTTCCCCTGAAATTTTTTATGCCTACTGTTTTATTTCCTGTGTGTATGTTTATTGTTGTTCGTTGGGCCATAGGTTGTGGTCTGCATTTTTTATCTTCGTGTATTTATCTCGACTTGTATACATCATTATAATTAACCTTGATACAATGTATTACTACTGTCTTGTCTCGGGTCTGTTTAGTGTATTAGAAACTTCAGTTTTACTGTTTGTTTGCCATCCTTTCTGTACTACTATTATATCCTTTGTAACCATTTACTATGTACTTTCCTGTAACCATGTGTAGTACCTGAATAGAAGGTACGTGCATTTTGAGCTTGTTTTTCAGGATATACATAACAGTGATTGAAGTGTTTTTCAAAATTGTAAATTTTAAAGACAGTGACTCATATTTGTATATATTAAAAAGAATATTAATAAGTATTTGCAATTTAATTCTGCATAAACTCAATACAAAAAACTGATATATTGTATTCTTGCAAAGTTGAATAAAATGCCACTTTTTTAAGTAATCCATAATATTTTTGTTTAAAACTATAAATTTTGTAAATTATTGTTTAATTTAACCCAGAGAAATGTGAATTCTTTTTTCTGAATGAAGAGATCCCGCCAATTTCTTCGTAATTTAATAATCTTTCCCTTGGAATAAAGATAATTAAAGATCTCGATCTGCTCACCATTAGTCAACAGTGCTTTTACAAAATGTTTTGTCAAAAAGAGGGAGGAGCTTGAGAGACTATTCTATCGCCTTAAAGATATGAACTGCCACATAGGTTATTGTCTTATAAGAAATTGCCTCGCGATTACTAAACTCACATACTTTTTACGAACAGTCCCCTTAAGGAGATATTCAAATTACATCTAAGAGACAGCCAAAAACATCAAATCTAATTTAAAAGAATTATTACGATTACCTCGATCATAATGGTTAGACTTTGTCTTCTCTTTTGGTAGCAGACATTGCTTTATTAGCATTCCTCAGTTCCCCAAACTCAGTCATCAATAAAATCTTTTCAAAATTTACTCAGACGGGATCCTGGTTGCTGATTATACTGAGGAATTATCGTTGAATCATTTTTTACCAACAATCAAATATTTACAAACAAATTGGGACAACATCCAAATTTTAAAGAGCAAAGTAAAATTAATTTTTAAAAATTCAAATTTGAAAACAACAATCATATCATCTGAAAGAACAGAATCAAACCAATGGCTTAACGTACTTCTTCTAGAAGCATTGGAACACTATTGAATAACAACTCCTTCCCTGTTTCCGTTGCACTTCGTATTGGCACTATGAGCCAGCGTGGTCCCGTGGTTGAGGGACGGGCTGCGATGCTGGCGGACCCGGGTTCAATTCCCGGTGCTCTCTGATGCCTGGCGGGTGGCCTACTCAGTCACTAAAAATAATTGAGTACCTGCGTTCATTCGAACAAGGGGTAATAATGGCGGTCGTCTTAGGCGCGGTGCTTGCCACATCGCCCCGCATCAAAGATGGTGCGCGACGACCGGGCAGAGAGAGCGAACGTATGAGAGCCTTAACCTCTCAGTTCGCAGGCCGTGCTCCCACGCGGGGCGTAGAGCCTTACCATTATTATTATTATTATTCGTATTGGCACTAATATACGTCATCCCCATCAATGCGTCTGTGGTGAAACCGTGAAAGAGAATGGGATTCATAGTCTAAGCTGCTCAAAAAGTGGTGGACGTCACTCCTGATACTAAGAACTAAACATCCAGATGGAATGACTTTAATTGCTTTAGAAAAGGGCCAACTTATTGTTTGGGACTCTGCTTGTGTTGATACTCTTGCCCCTTCCTATTCTGACATTACCTCTAAAGCGGCTGGTTTAGTGGCATCAAAAGCAGCTTTGAAAAAGATTAACAGACACAGGGATTTGTGAGGAATAACCACATTTTTATCCCTTTTGCAGTGGAAACTCTGTGTATTTGGTATAAGGAAGCCCTTGATTTCATTGCCGCATTAAGATTGAGAATTTGGACAGTGACTGGAGAACCTAAATCTACCATATGTCTGAAACAGAAGATTAGCATCGCCATTCAGAGAGAAATTGCACTTCAGTGATGAACACAATCCCATCTCAACAACCAACGGATGAAATTGTTTATATTTTATAATTCTAGTGTTTATTTTAATTCAAGTGTATAAATTACTAATTCTGTTATCAAACCTTTCAGTGAAATGTTCGATAATAAAGTTTTTTATATAAATGTTCGAATTAGTTTTTTAAGATATCTAAACTATTTTTGGGAACAGTTCTTATTTTAAATTATTTACAAACATTATCATGTTAAACTTTTGGAACATTTCTGTCTTTATTTTTTTTTAGCTTGCCTTGTATAATTACGTTTAATAGGTAG
This sequence comes from Sinelater perroti, assembly GCA_036346155.1. Classification (NCBI taxonomy): domain Eukaryota; kingdom Metazoa; phylum Arthropoda; class Insecta; order Coleoptera; family Elateridae; genus Sinelater; species Sinelater perroti. Next base: position 7,228,825 of record JARFIY010000276.1, read on the forward strand.
TTTTTCAGTGGTTAGTACCTCCAAGAAATATTAATTAAGTAATGCAGATTAGAAAATCTATTCATATTTTTTCGTAACCATCTTTTAACGATTTCCTTGTCTTTTTAGATTACTTGTCTTTAATTCTCGAATAATATATACTCTAAGCAAATCTTTTTTTGAAACTTGCGAAAATAATATTGTAATTTTTATTATGCTTTTTTTACTTAATTATTACTGCTTATTTAAGCTTAACACTTATTCTACCAAAATTCACTATAGTTAATATAAAGTATTTTTTAAGGCAGTTTCTTTATCTTCCTTGAATTTGACTAGATACTCGTCTATGTTACAACATATATACCATTTTTAAATATTTACGATAAGGGGTTTGCATCAAATGTAAATAAAAAGAGCATATAGACTTGTAAACGTTTGCAAACTCTCAAAGTCTCAATACCTTTTATTTTCTTTGAGTTCTTAATAATTATTTTTTTAATCCAAAAATGTTAAAAAAACAGAAATTTGCTATTTTTTTATTTTTGATACTGATAACTTTTAATGGATGATTATTCTAAACGAATCAAATTCACATTTAAACAATAATTACAATTGAACCAAATGGAAGCACAATGCAATTCCAAAGGCAATGATAACGTGCAGTGAAATACAAAATTGTTAGTAAGCAGCAACTGATAAGGCAGATTTCATAGTTGCAAGTTAAGCCACGGCGTTATCTGCAAATTAGACAGTGAATGGGAACATAAATTGTGCCAGTCGCAGTCAGATGCTGTGTTTCGACTCATCCAACTCTACGCATAACGCCTATATTGTTACATACACTTTCTGTTGTACTGTTCTGTCTCAAACACTTAGCTTTATTTTCTGAATTTATACAAAAATAGCTAGTTTTTTAATGGTAACTTAACTTTTTGCCATTATAGAAAATGCCACTAACAAATAACATTAAAAAATGTGCGGTTTGCGAAAATTAAAGGTGCCACAAGACATTTAAATTTTTATAGGTGGAATTTAGAAGTAAAACAAGAGCTTCTTTATATTTCATAGGTAGACGATTTGTTTTCTAGAATGTTAAATTAGTCAGCTGTAGGCACAAGTAATTTATATTGTGACAGTAAAATCAAGTTTTTTTTAAATAATAATGAATGTTAAAATATCTTCTGGTAAGTTATTGATTTTTAAGTTAATTTAAATTCAAATATTATTTATACGCGTGCTGATGATTTTTCATTTACGGGTCAATTCCAAGTTGGACTTTTAATTAAAATTAAGTTTTGTAACGATTGCATTAAGTCCACAAGCTTTATGTTAAAAATTTTTAAATAATTAGAAATTAGCATATTTTTAAGTAAATCTTATAAATTTTAGCTTGCAATAATTGTACCAACGATTATTGCACAAAAATGTCAAATATCAAAAAACAATTCTGCAAATAAAGCAAACAATTTAGTATAATAGGTACTTCAAGAGATCGGCTCGATGTTTGGTCGTTTGAGAAAAAGCCAAACTTGACTAAAGTCTGTCACAACACGGGTGTCCCTGCGACGAGGACCGCAACAAAAGTTATATAAAGTTTTAAGATTTAAGATCAGAACAAAACAGAAAGCCATAACCTTAAAAAATAGGGCTGTAAAGGCACCGGGTTTAACACTAACATTGCTCCTCTCAATGTTATAAAATAGGTGGTTTGTTTTATCGGTTTCACTAATGTAGATGAAATTAATTAAATTATAAATATTTTTTTATTACAAAATATGTTAAAAAATCTACTGTAACCAAAATATTAGAAGGTTAGATAGATTATAACAGTTACAACATTATTAATCGTATTATTAGGAAGAATAGCATGCACGTTACGCTGTAACTAATAATTCAAACCTGATTTAAATAATAATCTCAATACAAGACTTGTTAAACATTTCTGCAGATTACTTTTAATTTTAGCGGGTTTTTTAATTTAGAAATCTTGTATATTTTTAAATTCAATTAAATAATTACAAGTTTGATTGATTTGATGAGTAGTTAATAATAACCCTTTTTGCTGAGGTACTTTCAGTCTTGTTGAGCTTTTTATAACATTCAAGTTTGTTGAGTTGCGCGATAATAGTGTAAGGTGACCATCGGTTGAAAAAACTAAATTAACAATTAAAAATTTTATTGAGAACTAAAAGCAATTTAACACGATGGATGAGCAGCCTAAAGTTTTTTTTTTAGAGTTTATTTGCAGATTAACAATCAGAACCATTTTACATAATAAACATATAATAAGGTCCTATGAGCTAATGAGATGACGGTAGTGACGTGAGGGGAGTCCATCCATCGATGTTATCCCGTTAGTTTCTTCTTAGATCAATGGGCCACGTTTTTTGTAGTCGTCTAGGAGGTGTATCATGTTGCAGGCTGGATGCCAGGACATTGGGATGAACTTGAAGTCGCAGGAAATGGTTGTTGCTTCTTTTAGTACGTTCTTCTACTACTGTTGGCATTTCCAGGTCGGTGTGCAGGGTGTCGTTGCTAACATACCAGGGAGCATTGGCTAACATTCTCAGTGTTTTGGATTGCATGCGTTGGATTATGTTTACGTTTGACTTGCAGGAGCATCCCCACAGCTCGATGCCATAGGTCCAGATAAGTTTAATTATTATTTTATAAAGTAGAATCTTATTTTCTAAAGATAGACACGATTTCCTACCAAGTGACCAGTACATTTTTTTAAGTCGTAGATCAACTTCCTTTCGTTTCTTTAATATATGCAGTTTCCACGTGAGTCTTTTGTCTAAATGAAGGCCTAGGTAGCCCGGGTAGCGATTTAGGGTAAAATTTACCTGGGTGCATTTGGCTTCGTTCACTTGGATTCTCCATTTGTTTAGCCAGGTTTGTAAGAGGGACAGATGATGTTGCAAGTTTAAGGAGGCTGTTTGAGGATTGATATGATGAGAGAGAAGGACTGTATCGTCAGCGAAGGTGCTTATAGTTGTAGCTGCTGTTGTAGGTATGTCTTCCGTGTACAATGTATATAGAAGAGGTACAAGAACGCTGCCTTGTGGTACTCCGGAGTTGATTGAATGAATGGCAGAATATTCTTGGCCATACTTTATCTGGAAGTGTCGATTTGATAAATAGGATTTTATAAGTAAATAATATTCACTTGGAAGGTGTAATTTGAGTTTATATAAGAGCCCCTTATGCCATACTTTATCGAACGCCTGTTGTATATCGATAAATACTGCTGGACAGTAAGATTTAGAGTCCAGTGCTGTGTTGATCATATTTACGACGCGATGACATTGCTGAATGGTAGAGTGATACTTTCTGAACCCAAACTGGTGGTCCGGGATGCAGTTTTCCAATATATCTGTTTCATGTATTCTCTTGACTAAAAGTTTTTCTAACAGTTTAGAAACTTGGGGCAGTAAGCTTATTGGACGGTAAGATGTAATTTCCTCAGCAGGTTTACCTGGTTTTGGTATGAGAATTATCTGTGCGAATTTAAGTGATAACGGCCAATAATGGAGACGTAAGATAGAATTGAAAAGGTTCCTTAGAAACACCAGACCGACTCTAGGTATATCAGCAAGCACTTTACTGGATATTAGTTCGTACCCTGGTGCTTTTTTATGGTTAAGATGTTGAATTTCTTCTTCCAGATCTGCACAGGTGAATCTCTTGATAGGTAGCGACAGTTGCAATGGTATGTCCAAGAAGCTGTTTACTGTATCATCAGGATCATCTGAGTAGGGCGTAAAAACATTAGCAAAGTGTCGTGCAAATAAGTCTGCCTTTTCCTGATCTGTTCTAGCCCACTCGTTATTTGCTTTTCTTAGTGGAGGATTTGTTTTTTGTGGCCGTTTGTTTGCTTTGGCGATTTTCCAAATGCTATTATCTGTTCTTGATAATGTAGTTAGATAATGGTTAAAAGTTTCCTGCCTTATCTTGTGTAGTTAGTTTTTTAAGGTATTTGCTAATCTATTATACACTGTTTTGTCAGCTGGATGTTGTGTTTTATGCCATCTAGCTCTCACTCTTCGCTTCTGTCGAACTAATTCAAGTATGTCATTAGGAATATTTATATCTCTTTGAACGCTGTTTGTGATCGTAGGTATGGATTTCCATGCTGAATTTTGCAGAGTAGTGATAAAGTGATCAGTAGCTTGCTCTAATTCCTGGGGAGTTTTTAAACTAACATTTGATTGTAGGTGTTCTTGAAGAATGGCTCTGTATGAGTCCCAATCTGTTTTATTGTTATAAAGTGATAGTCTTGGTGATTTTTTAATTATCGTTGTACTGATTGTAGCGATAACTGGTGTATGATCTGAAGATAAGTCAAGATTGCTGATAATATCCGTATAGTTAGAAGAAATTCCATTTGTGACAAAAAAGTCCAGCAAATCAGGTGTTTTATTATGGTCCGTGGGCCAATATGTTGGCTCCCCAGTTGATAGGTATCCATATTTTTCTTCTCGTAGGAGGTTATATAGAGCCCTACCCCTAGTGGTAATTAGCCTAGATCCCCAGTAGGTGTGCTTACAGTTGAAGTCTCCACCGCATATAAATGTACTGCGAAGTGATTGGAAAAACGGTTTGAGGTCCTCCTTGGTAATATTATGTCTTGGTGGACAATAGACAGCAGATATGATAATTGGGTTTGGTAATTTACAAACTTGTATTGTTGTTGCTTGTAGGTATGGATCCTTATATTTTTGTAGTTCATAATGAACTATTGAGCTCTTTATGAGTAGCGCTGTTCCTCCGTGGGCGGTACCATCCGGATGTTCCGTATGATAGCATGTATAGTGCGGAACTGTTAGATAAGATCCGTCCGTAAAATGTGTTTCTGTTATAAGAAATATATCTATATTATGAAGTTTTGAAAATAATTTCTTGAATTTTTGGTTGGATGCCCAGCCTAAAGTGAGTCGTAAAATAAAATTAATGCATAACCAGAGCATAGAAGAGTTTTTGCACGTTCGGCGAATAAAAGTGTTTCAGACATACTTATGCTGAAGATAATTGCGAAGATTACTGGTGGTCAATATCACTTTGTGCGCACTGTTAGCCCAGAGCGAACATTCAACATATATTTAACACTTTTACTCGCTCTAGTACAACTACGAAATTAATTAAATCAATTACCAAAATTCAATAGCATGTGCTAGTAAACTTTTTAAAATTAAACAGTACAATAAAACCAAAATTGACTTCAAATTATTTAAATATTTTTAAGGGCAAATTTCATCTTTTTGAGCGTCTTCATGAGAACATCAGCCAACTTTCTTAATGTTGATATTTTCGTTTACTAAGGAATCTTTGGTAGGATAGTACTTATATTAATGTGATATGTGCACTGGTGATAAACGAGCTTGGTAACCAATTTTTTGGTCAAAGCGTTATTGAATTACAACGAGGATGACATGTGTTGTTCCATTAAACATTGGACAACAAGTCACATATCTACATATTCCCGGTAACACGACGAGTTAGCTACTATTGCCTGATTTCGTCTGAAGAAGGCTACTGGCCCCTCGTTGACCATTACGACCACTTCGCTGATTAACCGTCGGTTTTCGCTTTTCAAGCGTCCGTGCTGCTGGTGACATTGAATTTACTTTTTAATAGTTTATTTAATTTTAACCCACTCACTGAATCAAGGCCAACTACAAGGCCATCATCCGCATAAAAAGCCAAATATGATTCTTTGCCTTCGTTGGCGTACTGGTAGAGACCAATGTTTTGTTGGTATTCGTAATGCAATAAGTACCATTTGCACGCTCTTTGGGCTAAATTTCCTACGTTAGATCTTACGAATGAACACATTGATGCCAATTTTGAATAGACTGCCATTATCGGACGCTTGTTTAGTCTAAACTTCATATGGAGTAGCTTGCACAGCGCACTGTTTCTTATAGGTGCATCTATTTGAATAAACATATCGTGTGGTAAATTCGACATTGCCATGTGCGGTTTGCGGTTAAGTTGCTTATGCCAATCGACTAAATCAAGCCAATTTCTGGCGGCCACAATCGCTTTTGGTCTTTGGTTAATATAAAAATATAGTTAAAGTTACCATTCCCATTCTTGTGGCTTGTGCCAATAAATACTGTTTTTAGTTATTCACATACATCTGCCACTTTTGTAGCCACTTCTTTGCTCCTTATCGCATTGCTCAAAATAAGTTTTTTGAATTTACAAACAGTACCGTACACTCGTGAAAATTACTTGGCTATTCGCATACGAATCGATTTACATTCTACTTTACTCGTACACTTATATTTTGGCTTTTTTAAAATTTGGAAAAGATGACCGGACACTACCCACAGAGTAAAATACTTCATAATTCAGCAATTGAATCGTTTTAAAACTTTTACAATTTTTGGTTAGTTAATTTTATTGTACACGGTATCACAAATTTAATGAGAGTTGGGAGTTACACCTATTTTACTACAAAATAGGACAAAACTGGTTTCGCATTCATGGAAATATTTTAAAAAGAAACAAAATAGTGTAAACCTCATTTTGATATCTAATCGTTTTTTCGATACAAACTAAAATCATTTATAGTCGATTTTATGGAATACCTAACTTCCTTTGATTTTAAATTATTTGTTTCTTTACGTTTCCAAGAAAACATGTTAACTGCAAAGGGTACTTTTAAAAATCTTAATGGTACTAATAGAATGGCTATAAATACCAGTATTTAAAACAAGGTTAACAAACTACAATTTTGGAAGAAAAAGCAATTTTTTGTAATACAGATTCTATTAAAAAATAAGTTTTTCTTATATTTTAAAGTTTTTATCACCTATCAATATAATTTATGACAGCCTTGCAATCATCGTAAAAAATTGCATCTGAAATATTCATACCATTTTAAGAAATATTTAAAAGTGACTAACTTATGATGCCTTATAAAAACCGAGCAAAATAGTTAAAAATATTTATATAAAATTTGCGTTAATCGACTTCCTTTTGTGCGGCCATTTTTTTTTATTTTGTGGAAAAATAGGTAACAATCTCCAAATCCTAGCAAATCTTTAGCATCCTATATACTGTCAATTTATTGAAATCATTACTAAAAATGTCAAGTATTTTTTTCTGCATTTGTATGAAGGGCAACTCAGTGTTTTTTTACATATAAAAAGAGTGTATAAATACAAAAAAGTATTTGAACTTTCACTAAAATCCGGCATATAAACACAAGTAAACGTTAAATTGGATATCACGACTGTACATGTTAATAATGGTAACATTATACATTGAGCTTAGATAAAGTTTTAAATATTTAACCAATGTAGTTTCTTTATGTACATGAATTCCATATTTACATAAAAAGTAGATGAACCTCCTACTGAATTTGTAATTTTTAGACGCATTTAAGAGATATTGTGCGACAATCCGTAATCTAATTGTTACGTTCAAAAGTGGACTGTATCGTAATTTTAAATTTGAACAAAGGAACTTCAAACAAAGCCAAAGCTGAAACACTAACTTTTGAAAAAAGCTCTCCTGCAGAAATCGGTTCTCTGTGCTGTAATCTTGGGGGATCCAGGAAGAGAAAATAAGGGTGTGGGTGAAAAAATAGGACAAGTTACCCCAATCTTCACAGCGGAGCCGATCGGAAGCGTCTTTCCCGGTGCAACAAGGTTCTTTCTTGAATCCTCTCCGAGTCAGATACAAAGGAAATCGTAGCGAGTTTTCTCACCGGCAAAATTTCAACTCCCGAAATGCAATCGGGGAACAAAACGACCTCCGGGAAGAGGTTAATTTGGTCGGCAAAATATCGACTTACGCAATAAAATAGCTTTTAACTAAATGGCCACCGGGATTTGCAAACTCTTGCCGCCAAACAAAACACGCCGGCGAACTCTCGGTCAAAACGCTCTAGGCCATGAAAAATTTAAAGCCGGTCGCCCGCTTTCTAAACCATTACAACTCAAAATTCAACAGGAAGCGGGCGAAAGAGAGACGAGGCAGTCAAAGGCCGCTTCGCTTTTATATATCGCACACGCGGCCAAATTGGCCGCCGCTATCTTAAATCAAAACTAAAGCGCATATACACGAGAGCACCAAAAGACGGCCGGCTCTAATTTACAAAATAAAGTAATTGGAGATTGGCGCAAACACAAATGTATTATTAGCATTAGAAAATAATAACGTTAGTGATCTTTAAACATATCTATATAAAATTTAAATAATGACTTATAGCAACATGTTATAATTTTCTGACTGAATAGGTCATAGCTCTTAAAAGTTTTCTGACTTATTTAAACAGTAAGCTCAATTATTTGTCTACCTAACAGTTCTTAAACTGAACTGAAATTGAACTGATTTTGAAATTTATAATAATACTTATAATATTTATACAATCATACAATAACTACCAAGCAAATTACAAAAAAATTATACGGATAATAAGATGAAGGAAACCTCGCGCCTTTTGTAGAACACATACTGGTTCACCAGAAAAGTCTAGGGTCCCATAGATTTTTCGATTTTCAAGTCCCTGTATTTCGAAAACGGTGAGGAACTTTTGGTCGGAATTATATGAAATCTAACTTATGTCGCGTGCTGTACAATCCTCTTATTGACAATAGATCATCTAGCGCCGGGTTTAATTTTCCAATGTTATTTTCCCTATGAAAAAGATCTGCAAAACTGCACTGGTAACTAGACACTGTTTACATTCAAACTAAGTTTCTGAACTAAAATATGGAGTTATACTCGATATTCCTGTGCTACATTACCCCATCAAAACGTAATAAAGAATAATTTAGTCTGCCAACACTGAAAATGACGGAAGAGGTCTTTATCAAAAACCTGTCCTTATAAAACTTAGAATAGCGCGTACAAAGCGAGGTTAAATTATGTGTCTAGCAAGGTTTTATCCTAAAAACCATGGTTTGGATATTATTCAACAAGTGAGATTAAATGGCAAAAAGGCACATTTTAGTTTTGGGCTTTAAAACAGAACATCCTGGAAACCTTCTCACAGTTAGTGGTGTAAGTCAAATACAATTTTGTAATAAAAAAATTGTTGTAGTGAATTTGATTCTTTTTTCTTTCACGCAGATCTCTAACTAATAAGTGGTATTTATTGTATACCTAGCTTAGCCTGCTTCGTTGAGGCCGTGCCTCGTGAGGGCCTCATAGGTCCTTGTATAAAATATATACATTTGTTGTATCATACTTTGGATGCAAGTAAAGTTATCAAAATAAAATAGTTTTTGTTAAAAACAAAATAAAGTAATTTCGGCTGCATTTGAATTTTTAACTTAACAACATTTATTTGTCGTGTTAAAATACTGATATCATGTTTCCAGCTGTCTGAACGGACCTTACATTTTTAGAACTGATTCACTATATTTAACCGACTGCGTCAAATTTATTTCAGTTTTCAATGTATAATAACAAACTCGGTGTCATCTATAATCACAAATTGTACTTTACAGTTTGTTTGATTACTGTTAAAAACTTTGAAATATTCGGCCGATGTTTGTATTCGAATACGTTTCTGCGCCGGATTGACGACTGTGGTACTTATCTTCCAGAAAGCTTCTGATCTAGACTTTTTTTATAATGGCAACCATAAACTACTGATTAATAAGAGATGCCTATATTGTTTTAAATTTTACACGCATTTATTCAGTGGCTTACGGCACAAACTTTTCCAATCTTTAGTACAGTTACTGTTTTTGAAAATTGGAGGTTAATAACAATGGTAAATTTTTAACAGTATAGTTCCAAGCTCAACAGTATACAAATATTAATAGAAAAGTAACCTACCAGTAATGATTCTAGAAAGTTTTTAATTTCTGTGTTTCTATTTAGTTTTATTTACTATTCTTGATTATATTTTATTAAAGTATATCTAGTTTTATTTTATTAGTATTTGTTAGAGAAACCTTAGATGGTATTTTTCTTTTTTTTTAGTGTTTTATTCTTAGAGACGTTGACTATCATGGTGGTCCATTTTATTTTGTCATCCGCGAATATAAACAGTGTGATTACTGACATTCCTTATCATTGTAGTATATTCTTAAGCAAGGACCTTTAGGGTGTTTCTAGGCTTTTTTTATCCTCTTTGAGCAATCAAAGCTGAATTTTAGGATGTTTTTTCTAAATATATCACACTATACTGGAACAAACCGAATTTTATTGTTGTCAGTGTAAAGTAAAAACATGGGAGTTACACATGAAATATGATATTAAGCAAATGCTTTCCACAACTTTGATAACCTGCAAAGTGTTCCACAATGCCTTGCCATAAATGCGGCTGTAATTTAGCAATTATACATCTGATGTTCTCTTTTAGTCCTGGAATTTTAGCAACCTTGTTGGCATAAACGTTTTCCTTCAAATAGCCTAGAGAAGACAGTATAATTGGGTTAGATCGTAAAACCGCGTTGGCAAATCAGGAAAGTGAATCTTTGACGTGTTCTGTAACATGTGCTCCATTTTGATCAACCACATGCCATTCAAGTTCAAATCGGTTTTATTGAAAAAGAAGTTGTTAACATTTTCTGGTAGCGGACACCATTGACAGTTTTTTTGTAAATAGCACATAGATTTTGACGATTCACAAAGCCACTTAAAGAAAAATGTTAGTTCAATGTGAGTTTTGTTTTACAAAATTTGGCCATCAACTTCTGTGAGCTGAAAGACCCAGTTTATAAGTGTATGGCGTGTGTGGTAATTTTTAGTAAACTTTGCTGTGTTTAGGCATTTACATTTAAAAATGCAAATTTTAAAGTTTAATATGGATCACCCTATATATGCCTGAATTCGCATATTTCTATTTTTATACTATATTTAGAAGATTTTTGCTCTTAGTAGTGCGTTTGTTACGTATTAGCTACACGAAACCTTTTGCATATTTCTGTAGCACTCCATCTCAAAACTATATTTTAAATTAACTACGTAAGGGTCTATGTTTACCGTCATGGAATAATACGGAGATTACGTAACATCTTAACACTTTAGTTTATACCTCTCTGTTTAGTTTGTTGTTACAAAGGACTTTTTTCATTTTGCTATTTCTATCCGAAACTTAATATTCCATGTACATATACAGTTCCATTGCTCCTTCAAAGAACATCCTAAGTAGGTTATATTTGGCATTCTTTTCGATATTTTTTGTTTTGCTTAAATTGTTCCATTTGCATTCATTGTTTTGCTAATGATTCTTATTATTCTCTGGTTAATTATTATCTTTATTCCATATATTTTATATTCCTCCATATCCTTGTCTAGAAGCAATTGTAAACTTTCTTAACCTGCTTTACAAACACAGAGTCACCTACACATTTTAGACTGTTGCTAATCCCTCTACTACAAATTTTTACTCCATATTAGTAAGGCGTTTTTAGGCACTTTTAGGAATATATTGAATAGGACAAACAATAAAACACACTTTCGTCATACTCCTCATCTAATAAGCATCTTATTCGAGTGTTTGTTATTTATATGTTTTATTGCTTTTTGTACTCAACTTAGTTTAACACTTATTGTAGAAAATTTACTATCTACTTCAGGGTTTTAAAGTATTTCTATAAATCTTCTGTAGTAAACCTTGTCAAAGGCTTCTCAGAATCAATAAACCACATTTATAGATCACAGCTATCATCTTTGCATCGTTCTATAAGAGATTAGAGGATTGTTATTAGATATCCTGCTGTCCAATTTACTGTGTATTTTTATAAATTACTATCAAGAATATTTTTAGTACATGGTTCACTGTTCTATGTTCTTTATATTTTCTTGTCATTACTTTGTCAGTATCGGAAAATATGTAAATGTATAGGCCACTTTTTTTTATTGCAGCGTATGTGTGCGTGCGTGCGTGTGTGTATAAAATTGAAAAGGTTTACTAATATTATTAACGATATAGTTGTTTCTATTGTTTACGCGTTGTCTTCTCTGTCTTTATTTTGGATAAGTCTTTTATATACTTTTTCCATCTGCGTATTTTGTTGTCGATATTTATTTGTATCTTACGGTTTTTGTTTGTTACAATTCTCATATTTTGACTGGTCGTATTCATAATGATAGTTTCTATTTCTTTTCATTTTTGTTATATATTCATTTATTTATTTTATTCTAGCCACTTTTGTACTTATTTCTTCTTTTAACTGTTGTTGTATTTGTTTGTTTTCTCTTATCGACTTCTTTTTTATCTTACTATATTTTAATTTTCATTAATTACAATTGAATGATAGAATGTGGGATGTTATGGTCGCTCGAAATGTCTCCTCCAGGATATGTTCTTGTAAGTATTATTGAATTGCAATTTTTTTCATTAGAATGTAGTTAATTTGACTTGTCTATAAGTATAATCTTCTAGAACATATGTTTTTTATTATGAGATTGCCGTTTTTGCGAAACTATATGAGCATATCTTCTTTTTTGCTCCAAGTTCCCAGACCGTGTTCTCGTACAATATCTTCGTTTCTACTTTTTTCGATCTTGTCGTTGTTGAAGTCCTTTTTGGTTCTTTTTAATACTATGTCTAATTCATAAGAGAAGATTTCTATTTATTTTTCTGCATTGTTGTTCTACCGGATACTTACAGGAATCCCTCAAAATTTTGATCCATTTTATTTACACACCTTATGTATTGACGTTTACCAAGTAGTAGAAGATGTGGTTGTCTCTTTTGCGCTTTCTGTTATCTGGCCATCTAACTTCACTGCAAAAAAGCATATCTGTGTTATGTTATCTCAAGAGATTTTTTTGTCTTACATTCCATGTGCCTATTTCCTTGTTTATTTTCCCAAAGACACTGAATGGTTTTATAATCTAGTTCTACAAGCGGAGGTTTTGCCCTTTCATGTTGTTGACCAATTGTTAGTCCATCCGCTTTAGAAAGGACTGCTCATTTAAGATACAAGAGGGTGTCCTTGCCTTTGCAAACTTTTCTACGCGCGGTTGATTATTTAACAGGTGAGGTTGTCATTTTGGTTGGCGCTTATGTGATATTATTATGTAATATATACGTAGCAGGCTATGTTATCTTATGTTTACAAATATATGCTAGATTTTACTCAACATCCCGCAGAATTACTTTTTAGAAAAGAAATATTAAGCAGAATTGAAATAATTGTGCAAGCATTTTAAAGTTATTACAATGTAACTAATTGTTACAGTTATTAATAATTACTTTAACTTTTATATTTTTAGAAAATTGTTGCTTATAAACACAGCATTTCATGCATTTACTCGCCTAGGCTTCTAGTGCACTACTAATGTAACTAATAAAATATTAAAGTCCATTAACCGGAGCTTTCAATTTACAGCAGAACGATGTAACCGGCAAAAACAGTGGAATAAATAAGTACTTGTTGCTAAAAAAAACTAAAGGCTCTGAAAATTCCAACAAAAGCTGAAACACACAAAAAACGCGTTTTAAATGTTAGTACCTTCATTTGAAATTTACACCCAAAAATGCTGCAAAAATGTGAATGAATTTTTACCTTTTAGAAAAGTTTGAGCAACCCCTTAGGTTACATATAGTGTAATGCACGTGGGCGGAGGACTTGCGAGGCCGATGGCTTTTAAACTTTAGGCGTCTCACCTACATACTTTGACACCAGGCGAGGCGAATTCCTGCAAAAGTTTACGCACGTTAATTTACATTCCTCCGTTGCTCTAACTTATTAAAGTTTTTTATGATGAATGCAAGTTAGGCTGGCGTTCTTGAACTTCGTTCGGGAGCTGCCAAAAGACTTTCGGATAAGTTATATTGCTAATATTAAAAATTTGTGTATACATTTGTATAGGCAGGTGACGAATATTTATTAATTGGTAATGTATATACAAATGGGATCGTATATTAAAGTAACAGGTTATTTAGTTTAAGAAAATAGGTTATATCTACTTTTTATTGAAAATTTTCAATTTTCGTGACATTTGTAATTTGTTTTTTATCTAAACATATTTATTTGTAGTAAAGAAAATTACTATAACATGCGTTTTATATTAGCAATGAGAATGTTAAATTAAATGATTGCATGGGATGCGTACTTACCCATAACATTATACATTATCCCAAAAGCACAGAGCGCTCGTGCTCTAATGTGTGCTTCGTCGTAAGGTATGATTAGAACTGAGAGTAGGAAAGCGTTAATTAGCAAGTTACACTAATATCTTACTGTAGGTCTGCTTTAAGCTTGTGTGCTTAAATGTATTAAGATGTGGTGCTCCAGGTACTTGTTTTCTCATTCCTCGTTTAGTGTAATTCTTTTATGGTGTCACTTTCAAAAAGTTCTCCTTTTCTACTTTGTTTTATTGTACAGTTTTATAACAAAAATTATTATTTCTTTTAAAAAACCAAAAGTATTAATAGATATTTTCTAAAATTAGAGGTAAAAAATAGTTATTCTCATTTTCAATACAATTAATTTAAAATTATATAGGATTGTTACCTAAATGTACGCGTCCAAAGCGTGGTCCAAATTAAACACTGCAGTTTTTCAGCTTTTCCATGTTGTGGTCGACTATTCTGACACTGTCAGACATCATCTACGATTTTTCCGATTAGTAAACATGAACCGCTAAACAAAATAAATTCTTCTTCTTTCTCGTTTCCTTCATGCCCTTTCAGGCGTCGGATATACAAAATAACAGCAAGTTATTATTGTTAAAACTCATTGCAACTTCGATGAAAAGTTAGCAAAGGTAGGTAATGGATTCAAAACCTTGTAAGCATCAGCATGGGGTAAGGTCCTGTGAGAACATTGCTATAGTTAATGAAAGCTCCGCTGCCAAAAACATCAATTCGGCATCGCGCATTCGATAAGCTCCCTTCAACAAATACTCACTAAAGACCGGCCATGCCTACAAAATTAAACTAACGTAAGAGCTCTTGCTTGTTGCCATTTCCTGTTGACAAGTTTGTCATGAGATGCATTTTTAACTAGACGGGCTTATACATAAACAAAATTGTCACATTTGGGTTTGAAAAATCCTCATGCAAATGGATTTTCAATGATTCACTGGTTTGTGTGAATTTTGGGTAGGTGATAGGCATGATAAGCCTATACATTTATAGTTACATAATAACTCAGTTTTCTGACAGCGACTAGACAACATGGATCTGAAAAAATGTCCAACAGGACGGCGCTACCTGCCATGTAGTTTAAATAGTACACAAAAGGGTTCAAAGGTGACTATTATTTAACAGACATAGTTTTCTGTAATTGGAGGTTATGTATTTCGAGTACTCAATAAAAGTCCAGTGATAAATTCAATTCAAAATAATTTGGGCTACCTCCTATTTTATTTTTAATATCGCATGTTCTATGTAGCAGAGCTTTTAAATAACGCAGTTTGAGAGGTTTAATAGGAGAAAAGAGGATTAAACCCATAACGTCATCAAAAATTTAACAGGCTATTTTCGTGAATTCGCTGTTATACGAATAAATGGCTGGCGCCGGGCAAACCCCTCCGCATCGCGCATTTTTAGAGTTAATTAAACATTAAGTAATCAAACACAACACGTACATTAGCGCCGTGAGTTATCTGAGCATTCATTTATTAACTAGCAAACAAGTTTTCAGGAGCTGTAAAACTTTTATAGGATATTTTATCTCTTCTGTCCGTGCTGCACAGCTAGACATCAGATTATTAAAATGTGTTGTTTCTAGCTCTTTCTGCGTGTTTGCTTATTAGTAACGGGATTTTCTGTTGCAACTTCACAGCCCCTCGCGATGTTGAGGAGCTGTGATGAACTCGAGTTTTTATTGCAACTTCGCAATTTTCAGCTACTTTAGTACAAATAATTAAACTTTCTGATGAGCTTGTCTAGACTGTTCCGTCTTTCAGCTACATAAAATTTTAAGAATTTTGTAAATAAGATGCTAATCGTGGAAAGCGTTCTACACTTTACGTTATCTTGTAAAAAATAAATATAGGCAAAAACTATTTTGATGCACATTTACTGTTACAATGAAAGTTTATTACTCAAAACATTTTTGTCTACTTGCAACATATTAAAAAAATGAATAAGTTGCTTTGTTATCCCTCCTTCATTGTATCGAACGAAGGGTGGGAAAAATTTAGGCTGGGTTGCTTATCACTTTCAACTTTTCTCTGTCAAACGCTGCCCTCCCCGTTGTCCTTCGTCCAGTAGTCGTTTGAAACTCGATCGTTTTGGTGTCGCTCATACTTTTGGAATGGCATTCAGTATTCGTACCGAACTAAAAGACATTTTTATGTTAATATTTAAGAAAATACGTGCAGCAAATGGTTATTAAAAGCTACATTTTGTACTTTTTAATCATTACTGTTGCTACTATTTAAAGTAGAAACATTTTAGGGTAGTTTTCGTTTGAGAAAGGTGTTTTTATTTTTTGTTAATATTCGCACACATTGTTCAACGTTGCTGATGCCCAACTTAAAGTGGATTTCTTTGCTATGCATAATCCTTGAAGCATTAATTGACATATGAAGAGTTTTTACGACAAAATTATGGGTTTTTTGATCTAGTGTTTCAAAACAAACTAGCGTGCGTTATAGTTAAATTGAAAAGTGTTTTTATACCAGAATTGAGCAGTTTGTGTGTAGTGAAATATTTCTATTTATCAAAGAATACAGACGCTTTGGAGGATTATATCCTTTGTTGAGTATTATATTGACGTGACAGCTTACCCACTAAAATACATATTAGACTCAAATGTAGGGTTGTTATGTTGTTATATTTTTTAAATGTAATAATTTTTACTGCAAATCTAGTAGTTTTATGTACTATTTTTGGGACTAATTTTTAAGCTAGTCTGTTAGTGCTTTTAAGGATCATCATGTAAGTAGATTTATTTAGTAATTAATAATAATGTCTAAAAAGATCGTGACCATATCATTTTACTTTAACATCCGCATTTGTTGTATTCTGCAGTCCTGTATGGTTATTGCACTACAGATTGGTCTTAGCGAAATCTAAGCTCAAAGGAGTTATTCCATGTTAATTTCGTTTAAAAAGTTTGGACAGCGTAGGTAGTAAAGTTAAAAGACGAAAAGAAGTGCAGGTAGTTTTCCTTTTTTTTTAGGTTTGAATAACATTATGGTATATTTACGCTTCTGTGTTCTAAGAAAATATCCTAATCTTGAATAGGAAATAAATAGGATGGCTAATTAAAACCATGTTGGGTAGAATATCACGGCACGATTTTATTGAAGTCAGTTATTATTGTTAAACACGTTTTTGTGATGAAGTCGTTCGACGAGCAGGAGATCTGTTTATCTCTAAAATTTCAGTTTTGGATGTATCTTCATGGTATTATTCAAAGGTTTTTTTGTTTCACCTTCATCTGCGGAGTAAATGTTATTTGGCCTGTTATTTCTTCTTGTGTAATGATATTTTTTAACTTGCTATAAGTTCGTATTGTATAATTTAATGTTTTCAATGCCACAATTTTTTTATACGGCTTTTCACTCAATTAAATCTATTGTAGCGTATGTATCCATTCATGATGTATTTAAAATTTTGTGCTTTCCATATCCTCTGGTCTAGGTACCGTCAATGCATAATCTCTAACAGCCTACGTGTAATTTTCAATAAATCTTTTTTACATCCCAGATCACACATCCTTTTATTATTTAAGAAACTAGCAATCTAATGATTGATGTGATGGTAGAAATGTTATAAGCGCAGGAAAATGGTACGTAAATTGCCATTTGTTGTACAGGAATATGTAACTTATTATTACAGTTTATTTAGGATTACTACTTACGATTGATTTTTTATGGCTCAGATGTTTAATTTATCACCTCTAAAATTATTGGTGAGACAATCCTAAAGAGTACCTTTGCAGTTAATGTATCCGATAACAAAAGTCGTTATCAAAATATTAAATTAGCTGTGTTAATATTGAGAGTTATTGTTTTAAAGGTCTCTGTACTTATATTATTTGAAGTGCGTACTTTAGGTAATTATTTTACGATAATCGCTGAGTCTCCTCGAGCTTCCGCAAAGTGTGTAATTGTTCTATATATACGATAGCCACTAATTTTAATTTATCTCCTTCCGACAAATTAGTTTCTATGATGCGAGCTTTGACATCGTTGTATATTGTAAAAAATAAAAAATTGAGTATTGTTAATATTTGTATGCCTGAAACTAGTAAGATGGCCTTCTTAATTTGCACATTTTGTAAGATCAGTAGACTTTTTAATACAAATTGATAATTGATACTTGTAAATCTGTGGGATAATTCAACCACGACTACTAAATTATTAGTTGTATTAACTTTCATGCCAGGACACGCAAGTATTTAGATTTTTTTTTATTTTAAGGAATTAATTACTTTTTATATCAGAAGCTGTTTCTTTATGTTTTGATTAATAGAAGGCAATGTTTAACAGATAATTGTTTATCGTTGTAATTAGAAAACAAATTAAATCGTGTGTTATTTTTAATAAAAAGAATTTATAAGAGCGCGATGGTCTTTGGTAGATGAAAGTAACTTTAAAGCATACTTCTATAATTGTTTTAAGATAAACGTTTTTCCCTTCTGCAGTAAAACTTTACTAGTTTGTTAATCTTTGTCAGTTAGTTGTTGACTTTAGTTACAATTTCGTGAAACGAGATAATATATTTGACAACTGTGTTTGTACATACATACATATATTTACACGAGTAAAATATTGTAGTATACACAATGTAAAATACTATATACGATGGCTCTCAATAATGTATATATAATTTACATGTGCAATTGGATAATCTTAGCTTTATTGCTTAAGTATTTTATTTTATTTATTGCACACTTTATTATAAACATTTACTTTTACTCCACAATAATTTAGTTGCTAATATAATTTGGTTAAGATATTATCGGAGCTTTTTAGCCTTTTTAAGATTTAATAAATAAAATAACATTTCATATTTCTCAACGTTTACATTTTATAAAAATTAAAGTAAATGTGCTAAGTATATAAAATTAGAAATACTAGCATTTTAATATAGCAAATTTAGAAAACTTTTGGTAAACATAAAAGTTTATTTTTTAGATTAGCTACATTTATAAAAACAATTTTTATCATACTTTTGATAAAAATATCTAAATTAAGTTATTTGATAAAGTATATAAACTGTATTTTGTTTTACAACAATAAGGCTTATTTCTAATTTTATTTTCTTTGGCATTCTTTAATTTAATTTTAATGCATTTGTTTTTATTTTCATTTTATTTTATTTGTAAGTAACTATCCGGCCCAGGTCGCCTTTGGTTTCCCTTCCCCATTTAGCCCCGCAGGGATGCATTTCATTTAAGGAAGTCCAGTCCTTAAGGGGGGAAACTGGTGTAAAATTTTTATTTTGGGGTTAATTCTAGTACATATAAGGAATACGTCTTTAAAAAGATAAATTCAGCCCTAACTTCCTTACAAAATGATGGCCATTTTTACGTTGAGAAACGTATGAGTAACAGGTTGCAAAACATAAAAAAATAGATAAACTCGGAAGCCGCGGAAAATTAACAGACAATTTGATTAAATGACTACCTATTACGGCCTAGCAATAAGAAAAAATAGTGAAATGCTGTTATGGGATCTTATATGCACATGACTTCGACGAATGAAAAGCTTTTATGTAATAAAAACTTCGAATGCCTCTCCTAAAAAGTTGTGTTTTTCAAACTGCCGGGGAATGCAGAGAAAAGAGATTTCATTTAAATTAATCGCCGTTTGGCGTCAATGTTTGAAACTGTTTTCTCCACAGCATGAACCTACTTTTGTACGTAATATGTTGAAACAACATGCTTTTTGTATAAACAACGTTTAAAAGAAAATAGAAAAAATAACTTTTTCTTTTCTACTTGAAATTTTTTGCGACAAAAATAATTTTTTTTGCAATTTTATATTCGTGCTGTAAGTAATAGTACATACTTTACGAAAATATTCGTCTTTTTTGTTTCAGACATGATCCTCGACTCCTAGAGTCCCCCGCGCAATGCGCTGCGCTCATGGGATCACTTTCTTCTATATTAAAAAACTTGTCTTTGACCTTTTTTAAATAAAATTAACGTAATTTTTTAATAAAAGGATTCCTAATAACATGCAGAAACTATTACTAAGATCGGTTTATTTACTTTCCTTTAATCCACTTCTAAATATAGGTCTATTTTTTAAGCATTTACACTAGATTCCTCTGTTAATAACATAAACCCGCAATTAATAAGTTTCCTGAATTACGGGTTCTCTAATTTTAGCTATGATTATTCCTGCTAAATATTTTTAATAAGTATATAGATGAAAAATATCTCTCTGTTTAGAGAAATTAAATTATAGGAGTCAAGAGACGCCCTGTCACGTCTTAGGAGGTTACAACAAACCCAGATACTGCCATCTGTTGTTTTTTTTAATTGAATACTGGCAAAAATTTAGCGGCCAAAACCGAAAACTTTGCTGCCGCTTCCGGTCTTGAGATTTTCCGATCAGGCTAATGATCAAGCTTTTGGACTTGACTTATGGTCCTTAGTTGAATACTGAAAACGTTGTCTCTATCTATCACAGATCAAAAATTATAAAGTGTGACAAATGTCAGAAATGAGAGAAATAGAAGCTTACCTTTTGACCCTCAGTTTAGCCCCTGTGGGGGTCGGATCAAAAATTCCCGAAACACGGGTTCTTTCAATTTAGCCGAAGATCATTCCTGCCAAGTTTCACGTTTCTAACTCGAGCCGTTTTCGAAAAAGCCTAAAATTTTAGACCCCCTTAGGGGGCGAATTTTAAAAAATCCTTTCTTAGTATGTCCCTACGTCATACAGAGAATAAAACTCTAAGTTTTCAAGGTTCTAGTTTCGCCGATTTAGGCTGGGCGTTGATGAAACAGTAAGGGCTTTCTCTTTTATACGTATAAGAAGATAAACAAACTATACTACAACAAATAAAATTATGATTTGTTTTTTTTATAAGAAAAATAAACTATGTTTTGCGAAACTTTTATGGCTTAATCATATAGGGTAGTTATCATTTTTTTTTCTTAGACTACCTGCTATAAGCAGAGTCATGCCCAGAAATACCTTCTAGATCGGGTAAGAGCATTATTAAGTCTGCAATTTCTTGTTTATTTAAGAAATTAACTTTTTATCTTAAAAAAAGTGACGCATACACTTCATCAGTGAATTAAAAATATAAATAATGCAGTCCTGTCTCCAATATATTTTTTTAAATTTTATCTAATTTAACACTTTTGGTTTATTTTCATTTGGAAGCCTTAATAAAAACTTTCTGAAATTCTGAAATATTTAAATTTTGTTCAAGACCGAGTTACGAAGAAACAGGAAATTTTGAAATCGCCTTATAATGTTTCTCCAGCAGCAGAAAAAACTGATGTGACCAAGAAAATGTTCAGTATTTTGAAGCTTTCACTTCAAATGGAGATAATCTACTTTCAAAAACATACATTCTTGCAAATGTACAAAACTGAAGAATTTTGGGGTCAATATGCTTCGAAAAAGTATCCAAATTTCAAAAAACTGCTTATTAACCTGAGAACTATGTTTCTCTCTCTCTCTCTCTCTCTTATATATATATATATATATATATATATATATATATATATATATATATATATATATATATATATATTGTTTTGAATGTAATTTCAGGCAATGGTCATCATTACTGTCCTGAATCAGATTACTTTATTTTTTTAACAATTCCAATGATATTTTACTTTTTTAGAAAATTAGTACACTATCATAGAGCATACTCATCAACTGCCCAGAATATTAAACAAATTAAACAAAACATTTATCAAATATGTAAACAGTAATTACAAAATTGTAAACTAGTTAAATAAAATAATAGTCCTTATTAGTGAGTTCATCGAGCTAGTAATATATTAAAACAACAATAAAAATTGTCACCTTTTACTTTTGTATTACTTACCTGGGCATTTCGGAAAGACATCTCCATTTGTTATCAATAACAGACCCATAGATAAAGCTTTTATTGTATACATTAAATACATCACTTTTTGAAATAATCGCCAGCAAATTGAGATACTTCTTATAACGTTTTATAAAATTCCTTTGAGAAGAAAGTCTCCCGCTTGAGAATGACGCCACCCCGAAACAGAATCTTGAAGCATAGTGCCATCGTTAAAGCAGTGGAACGCAAACCACTATTTCATGTGCATAACGGATCTTTTTGTCAATTTTTTCCAAAAGTTCATAGCTGACTACAAATGAGCGGCTACCCCTTGCCTCATTGTGCACGTTAATACGTCTGGCTGTAAACATACGACACCATTGACGCAATATACCTTCATTCATTACGTTTGGTCCATAAATATTACAAAGTTTGCGATGAATTGCAGCTGTTAAAACTTTTTTGCACTTCACATTTGGTGTAGTTTTCTGCCACAGTGTTCATTTTTAATTGATTTAGCAAACGTGCAAACTGCAACAAAACCTTCTTTCACTCCGCATTGACTACTAAAATACTACGTACAGCGCCACAGGACGGACGTCTCTGCTTATATCTCGCACATGAGCAAACGGAGGTTTTTCCAAACTGCTTAAATTCAAATCTATCTAAAAGGTTTTTTTATGCATCGTACTTTAGATACCCATTATACACTAGAAATATGATTTTTATTTCATCTTCACACTAAATATGCTAAAAAGTAATTTAAAAATTCTTTTCAACTTCAGTACGTGCAATAAAAGGTTAAAATAAGAAATCTACCAATTATATTCTAATTTAAAATGACATTACCGCATACCTTTTGTAATGTTACGTATTTTTGCTTAATGTCAAACACAATTAAATTATAAATTAAATTCTTGCTGGAGATTTCTCTTTTTATATTTTATCTTGTTGTTGTTTTTAAGAGGCATGTTTCTGATAGAACTTTACGTGGTTAATTTTACTATTACAATAAATTGTTGAATTAATCTAAATCACAACAGAACTAATAAAATTCACAAGCTCGCGAAGTTAAAAAATATGGCAACAATAAATAGCATTAGATAGACGTCTGCATCAATCGAATGCTTTATATTTTTGCGGGTGACGTGTGTATAAAACGCAATTTCAGGGTAAGTCTCTCTGACTCGGAACAGAACGAAATTATCTACAGATATCGCGAGCTTTGTGCTTATGTCTAGTTCAATAACGGCAACAGCTTAGTATTAATTTGCTGTCAAAACAGCAAAAATCTGTTTGTGTCTCTAACATATTTTGTATATTACATATAAATTTTATAAACCATTATATAAACTGAAAATTAAACATTTGAATAAGTAAATTCCACCAAACATAATTTCTTTGTTACTAAGTTTCCTGTTCGGGTTTCAGACATTATTGTCGCAAATACGAAACAGAATTTGAACATACTCTACATGTTTGGAGTTGCAGTCCAACAAGGGTGCCGATCGCCCTTAAGCATTCTCCCAACTTTACTTTGTACCAGCCAGTGGGAGGGTAGTTGGAGTCCCTTAAAGGATAGGACAAGTTGGAATCTTGTACAAGAAGTTGCTAGATCGCTACTCTGCAAATTGCTTTTAGAACCCATTACCATAGTCTAATATTCAGATATCTGCGGACAAATTCAGATTGCAAACTGCAATATTAGCGAATTTGTTGTATTAAAAATTTCTCTGGATTTTTAGTTGTTAATTTAAAAAGCTGTACATTACAAAGCACAAAACGTAATTTTTAATGGCATCTGTTGAATACTAACAATAATCAGCTGGTCACAATTTTATTACTTTATAAGTACATCCGTATCAAGAGATTTAACGAAGATAGATGAATATGTATGCATTTTGTATACAACGACATTTTTATTACTGTATTTATAAAATGCAATAAAACATAATAACCTACCTTAGCACTTCTTGCAGCGCCGTTAAACTGAATATTTAATTATCTCCGCCCGTCTTAGGAGTAATAAAATCCGTTTATTAGTCGTAAATTCTGCACGATATCGAGGTGTACACCCCTGCATAACCCGACGCGAAAGTTTGGAAAACCGTTCCGGGCAGCAGCCAACAAAATTTAGATTGCATAAAAATGTACGCCATCTGCATTGACATTTGCAGCCCTTGACAACAGTGAGCATCGGCACGAAGTGGCCGATTGCTTCTTCTCTATTTGCCCCGTGCTGCAGGGCTACGACCTAATTAATAACACAGGCGCAGTAATAAATTGGAGCATGTGGTGTAAGTACACGGCATAAATTCATAAATTTAACATTTCACGCGTTCTGAATTGCTCGATTAGTGTATCGATTGCGTGCCTGTACAGATGAAATATGTATATGAGGGGCGGCAAATAAATTTTCAAAATGGCCACGAGTGCGCGAGAGTCCAGGGACGAAGCGAGCGAGGCTACACAAAATCAAATTGTTTAAATATATACACTTACCATATTTTAATTTTAGCATTAATAAATCTAGTACACTAAGTGGCAAAAAACTATGAGAGAACCTTAATATCCTAGAAAGTTTATAAAATAATTTTAGAAATAACAGAAAAACTCAATATTACATCTTCACTCTCAGACAGATGATTAAAATAACAAGAGCAAATAGAACGCTGGTGTAGCTTAAAAACTTTATAAAAATGAAGAATATAGAAACAACACAATTAAAGGATTTAATGTAACCTAATATAAGAAAAAAAATTATATTACAAATTAAAATAGAAGCAAGAACAGATAAAGAACTAACGCTTACAAAGACAAAGAATAGAATAATATAAAATTGGGTGTTATGAAGACTTTAATATTTTTATATATAAATAGTGAGCCAAATTAAACCTTAAAATGTTTTTCCTGAATAAAACAAAATGTTAGAATGATCCGAGTGTTATTGTTATCAGTGTAACGTACAGGTTGGACACTTTCGTATGAAATGTAATGGCGGTCAAATTCTCTTCATGGCTCCGCTGATATATTACCATTGTTTTGGTTACTTTCTATAAATGCAACTATATTTCACCAATTACACGTCTAATGTTGTCTTTTAGCACTAAAATCGTAACAAATTTGTTGACATAAATCCTTTCTTTGAAATAGCCCAAAAGAAGTAAGTCTCATTGGGTTAGATCGCAAGAGCACGGTGGCCAATCGATGTCACTCTTTTGTGAGACAATATAGCCAGGACGTTTGGTTTAAAGTAAAAAGAGTGTTTCACGTGCTGTGTCGTTACACATGTCTGTGGCTCTATCTTACCGAAACTATACACCGTTTTAGTTGAAATCATTGATTTTATTGAAAAAAAATCTGATGTAAACATCACACGACATTCCTTATCCTATTATTATATATTATACCGGGTCCATTTTAAAAAAGGACGAGGCGCGAGTCCAACACTCGAAAGCTGATTAAAATAAACGGTACAAGACAATAATTGACTCGTACTTACAATTTTGCTACGTCACTGAAGGTAACCGTGCGAGCTCGGCCGCACGGCCTTCGCCATTATCGCCTGCATGCTCCCTCCTAGCGGCCAAGCGCTCCCCCCGTCCTCCCTCAGTCGCCCCGGTAGCTCACCGAGCGCGATGTGATTGGTCCGCTTAATTAATTTTTAATCGGCTATAACTTATTTATTTGACCTCGGATCAAAAAATTTCATTGTAATTTTTTGTTCGTCTCGATCTGATCTATTCGGTAATATAAATTTCCCGAAACATTTTATGAACAACCGGTATCTTAAAAATCCTGAGCTTCAATTTTTTTCGAGTTCCTATTTTACCAACTTTTATTTTAAATTCATATTTATCTCATGATAACAAATTATTTTTATTTTCATAAATGTTTTCTATCTTCAACCGTTTAGATTTGCGACCGCTTTGCGATCGATTTTGCGACCTTGCGACCAAACGGCTCGGCCGATTTTTACCAAAAGTTTCGCACTGTGTCCCCTACCTACAAGTAACGTGCATACCAAATTTCAAGACTCTAGCTCTTACGGTTCTTGAGATATCCTGTTTACTGACAGACCGACAGACACACACACACACACATACACGAACCAATGGCTCAAACCAACTTGTTTGGTGTCCTGAGGCTATATTTCGTCCAGAAATGTGAAAAACTGGGTAGGTCAAATTTCCGCCGATTACATTACTTTCCTTATTATAGGATAAAGAAAGTAAAAAATAATTTATTAGCATCTCTTGATACGTACACCATTAACAGTAACACAATTTCCAGATTTGTTTTTAAAAATGTACAAGTTACTAATCCCTTTAGTTCACAAAATAGTGCATTTTTGTGATTTTCGCTAACGCGGATGCGACAATTTTGAATATTTACAAAACTATTTAAAGATAAATGAGCTTTATCGCTCAATATGCGTTTTTTGCAAAAATCAACAACAAATACTGCGTTCTCTAGTCAATTTACAAATCTACGACATTTCTGGTGGGTCAGTTTTTATTTAATTGAATTTGATACGGTTGTAAATGCAGAAATGTTGTCACCTAAACGACCGTTTTGTTGATAGCAAACATTTGCTTTGTTAATAAGGATACCACTTGTTTCAAAGCCTTACAATAGATTACATATAGCATACTAATTTGCATTCAAATAATGGTCAAGTGTCTTTCACATAATCGTAACTGATGTTTTTACAATAAATTGAAGGATAGTAATGCGTTGCTGCACATTATATGACGCCATGGTGACTGCAATGTATTTAAATACCAACTGTACAAATTCAAACTTTCAACGTTTACGGAATTCAAATGGGGCGCAATTTAAATCCCAAAGTTCAATTTGGATCAGCCTCGTTCTATTGCGTCTAGTAGTACCATAAGTGTTTTAATTACCAAAATACTAAACACACTATAAAGGTGCTATCGCCTAGCTTACAAACCGCGGAACGGCTCTAGCTCAAGGGCAAATCTACATTATTGCATGTGACTAACCCGGCGAATCAATATCTATTTTGTTATAACTTACCAAATTTTCCAAAGTGCTTTTATTGGCGTGACGTATTTCAAACTTCGCACGTTACCTTGCCATTCGTTCCCAGCGACGTGCGAGTGATAAGCGTGAAAGATGTATAGCTGCAAATCGCTCGGGTTTATATCCGAAAATATTTTTATTTGAGTGCTACATTTTACATGAGGGCACATTTGTCGCACTAATGTTCTTGATTTGATTATGAATAAAAACTATTTTTTGTGGAACAAAGGATTAAAGTTTTCAAAGAACTATTTTGATATCCCAACAATGATCGCTTCTAGAGAATTGTAACTACTGATGTGTAAACATTTTGCTATTATTCAAACAAGCTAAAAATATGGCACTTCCAGTTGTTCGCTAAAACCGTTTTGGGTTTATTTCGGCGTTTATTGGAATTGAACTGAACATTCAAATTTGTATTCTAAGACGCTGGACAGGATTACAAAATACTATGCACTCATTAGTCTGCTTTAATCTATAAATATTTTAGTTTTGATGCAATGGATAATGATACTGCACATAAATCCTACTTGGCACACAAAAATTTTAAAACATATAAGAATTGTAGTTTTACTATATCCAACATATATCTTATGGTTTATTTCGTTTGATAACACATTTCTTACAAGACTTACCCTTCCATAATTTTGAGGAAGTAGAAAATACTATTTTCTAAACCAGCAAAGCGTTATCGATGTAAAATCTAGCTATTGCAAAAAATTAATAAATATTTCTAATAATAATGAATTCTATTTTGAGGAATTTATTTTATTTCCGCATGGGTTATACAGTATTATTACCTTTTATATCAATTAATACTTAGAGTCGATGACATTCTAGTGGATACCTTTCCAAGTTGCTCTCAATTGTTCAAACTGGTCATTTGATATCCACCAGACTCCTTTCCAGCTCATCCCACAAATTCTCGGTGATATTGAAATTGAGAATTTAACTCTATGAGGTTCCTCTAGCGGCAGTGCAACCAATCCCTAATACTCTTGTTCTTATGCTTTGGGTCATTATCTTGCTAGTATGGTTCTCTAGAATTCCTTCGTACACTTGAAGGTCTATGATATTCTGTATGTATACGGATGAGAGAACTCATCTCACGAGATTAGAAGCACCCCCGCACAACCACTGATTTTTCTCCATACTTGATAATTTAAAGAAAATACCTTGAATTAGAGCACTTTACATACTTCACTTCATCCGTAAGAAACATAAGGAATTTTGATTCGTCTTCAAAATGATATTTACCCAATCTGGGAAAGATCCATTGTTTTTTTGATGAACGACGGGCATACAACTCAACAGACTATAGGCGTTTTTTAATAGTGCAGATTGAAGGGTTTAGATTTTGCCAATGATTTTGAGTATCTCAGAAACAAACATTGCGTTTAATTCCTCTATTAATTCACGAGCGCTTTATAACTTGCGTAGAAGCTTATATACAAGCGTTGAACTGTTTGAAGGATGTGGTCAGCGACAGCCTATTTAATTTGCCTCCTATAATGGCTTCCTGCTTGTACACTGTTAGTTTAGAGCCTCCATTCTCTAAAATAGTTTTAAATTAAAAAAAGGTTAAAATAATAAGAAAAATACAATTCAATAGAACGAATAAATGCCGAAATTGATATCTACCAGATCACACTCAGATGGTGTCAAGATACCGTAAGACACGCCGCAAAATTGGAAAATTTTTATATCAATTTGTTAGATGAAGCGAGATACAAAGGAAATGGCAGATATATCAATAGACTTTTGACCGCTGCTGCAATTCTCAGCCATCGAAAGCGGCTTCTTCCATATTCTCGTTGTTGTAAAATAAAATTTCCTTATTAATTGATCATTCGGATGTTTTTTGATACATTTTCTTAAATATTATATTCATAGTAAACAATTCTAGCAACTTTTACCTATTCTCTGTTATTTATTCTTGAATATTTTATTTTTGCCTATTTTAAAAAAATCCAATTTAATTTAGTTTAAGTCCGTTACTTCAGTTTATCTTATGTTTTGCCCCCTTTTAATTTGTCTCTAGGGTTGCTATTATACATATTACTATTTTTTACATTTTTACTATTTGCTTGATTCATTTCATTTTTGTATCATTATCTTTGCGGTAATGTATTCTACTCCAACTTTGTTGATTAAATGATGTATTTATTTTTCTACAGCGTGCAACAAAACTCCCTCCCTAATTTTAAAGAAAAGTTATGAAGTCTGAGGCTGGGGAAAGGGATTTCATTAAACGTAACCAACATATTGTAAACGGATGAACAGAGAGCTTTTTCTGTCGAAGCATACATTTAAAATAATGACTTTGAGGGATTTGCATAACGTGCTTTTTGGACTTAACTTGAGCTCCGGGCTTCTAGATCAAAAATTGATTTTATTGTGAATAGAAAATTTGAGAAGTACTAGTTTTATAGTAAGAAGAGTGGGGTATAACCAGCAAAATTATTATTTTTTCCATACAGAATGCCCGTTTTACAGGAACTTTCCGAACGTGATAGGCAAAATTACCTGGATATATGAAGAAACGCCTCGGAATGCATGCTACATAAAGCAGTTGTTTTCTTTCGGGATGAAGCGCATTTTTACTTATACTTTACTTATACAAATATGCTATGAAGCAATAGCAACTTACTAGATATTTATGAAAAGTTTTTTCACGACAAACATGTCAGTATTTTGTGTGCGATAACTAAAGTTGTGGTTACTGGTCTCTATTTTTTCTGTAGAGGAAAGTCAATGTATTACTGACTGTTCCGGTTGATATATAAAAGTTATTCAATAATCTTTCGTATCTAACCTTGAGGAATTTTAACTGGAAAACGTTTAATTCCAACAGAATCTGGTCACACCCCACACAGTAAGTACTATAAGACGTTTACTAGGGGTTTAATCTCTGAACGTGGGAACGTCATCTGGTCAGCCCTCTCATAGGATTTTGCGTGACTTTTTTCTATTACTTCTTTTTAGCTCTACAAAATTCAATACATCAAGAAATTAAGTAAATTTTTAAGGCATGTTGAAAATACGACTTCAACAGTGCGTAAAATAATTAAAGCAAAATCTCGTTATCTAGTTTTTTCTATAAAAATAAATTTTGTATACTTCATATTTGTGCTTCTTTGTTCATCTTTCATATAGGGAGGGAGTTTTGTTCTACCCTGTACTTTTAAGCCTATCATTACCACTACTTGTTTCATTCCCTCTTTTTTATTATCATGTCACTGAGTTTGCACGCCGAATAAACATTTTGCTTGGAATAAAAAGTTTGCTTTAAGCACATTCTTTGGTATGACGAAACTCGTCTAGCTCAATTTATGTTACCTAAAGCATCCATGAATAAAAATGTTGAGTTTTAATATGGAGTAGTCTAAGTGCAATAGACAAGACTTTTCACAATCATCTGTCGGATAATCGGTCTGTTCCGTAAAATAGCGAGGGATCAAAAAAATTGAACAAGAACGATGTAATACCGTAAAGGAGACTTTCTACAGCGGTGCGAAATCGTAACGGTCACTTCCGGTTGCCGTTAACCGATTTGGCTGAAAATCAATCCCATGAAAGTACTGACCTCAGAGGTTGGTGTGCCAAGTTTGAAGTGAATCTGTTCAATAGAACGGAAGTTATGGTGTCTCCGGACACACAGAAAGACATGAATTTTCGAAATCGTAACGGTCACTTCGGGTTGCCGTCAACCGATTTGGCTGAAAATCAATTCCATAAAAAGTACTGACCTAAGATGTATGTATGCCCAGTTTTAATTGAATCCGTTGGATAGAAGTTATCGTGTCTCCAGGCAGACAGACACCACGTTAAAATCATTAACTTTCGCCTATAGCCTTCCGCTGTCGAAAGTTAACAAAGCAAGCAAAAGCTTATTATATATATATAACAATTTTTGCACTAAGATCAATGGCTAACATCTTCTGTTATCTTGTTGATGTAATAGTGGTTGTACAAGTAAAGTACTATATGTGTCTAATTTGGAATGTTGATTATTATTGTTTTTTAAATGACATCTTGGGCGATTGATATGCCAATATTATAGTGTAACATTTAGTGTAGATATATAGGTATAACAAGAGGCGTGATGGTTTAGTGGATAGGTCGCTAGACTACGAAACCATTTTTACGGCCCAGCCCGACTCAGGCTACAATAAATGAGTACCTGGAGATCAAACTCTGGGGTAATAATAGGCGGTCGGTACGTAGCGTTAGCCACATTACTACCCTTGTGTACCGTAGGCTCTAGATTGTAGTAGACCTATCCTGTTACGACCCCAAAGGGCCTTTAAGGCCTATTACGGGGAACTATTATATAGGTATAACATGGTGTTAATGTTGTTAAATTAAAATCTTTAAATAATTCTAATATTGCAATTACTATCAGAAATATGTGTCCAAGAATGTCTGATAAATATCTTGTAAACCAGGATACAATTTATTTAAAATATGTTGTTTAATATATGTTTAGTCTAATTAAGCTTGTCATTTATGTCATTGTAATTATCGTATTGATGATATTAGAAGAATATTTGTATTATTGGCGAAAACAATCATCTTTTCTCAGTGAACATGCTACCTGTGTCGATTTGCTTTCATAAATTTTAATTTTTATCTGTAAGTCCACTGTTTTTAAGGTTTAGAGGTCTTGTACGTATAATAAGAAATGGCTGAGTCTTCGTGGGTTTCATAAACGACTGTGTCGTCAGCAAAAGTTTCAATTATGGTATTTGTTACGGTAGGTAATTATTAGCAATTAAAATAATAAATTCAGCAAACTACCCTATTAGAGTAATGTTCAAAAAATTTTCCGTAAATTTTGATTCTCTGAACTGACGATCATTTAGATAAGACAGAGCAATTCATCGTTGAGTGTTACTGATCAAATCCAAAATCGATGATCTGAAATGCATCTATGAGTAGACTGTTAACTTTTCTATAAGCTTATAAAAAGACTTATAGGTCTGTAAAAAGAGACACGGTTTGGATTTTTACCCGGTTTAGTTATTTGAGAGTCTACGCTGAACCGCGCACGCGAATGGTCGCAATATTACCGTCTAGTGCCTGGTGTTATAACGAACAATAATTATTTTTAACATATAGTTAAATTAACACCTACACAGTGAATATATTGTTACCTCTAGCAAGTGGGTGCATTATCAAAAGAGTCGCCGCGGCCGGTCAACGAACGCGGCCCGCCCGACAACTGCAGGCAAAAATTCGCACGGAAGACATGCCTAACTCCACGATAAAACAACCAAAACTAACATATAAAGGAAGTCTTGCTCCTTCAGGAAATAATGACCAACACACAACTGAAACGAAAATTGACACAAGTACAAATCAATCATCAGATTCGGATGCCAAGCGCAAATCGGATCAAATATCCCCAGCAAGTGAAATCGAAGGTATCAAATATCCCACAAAATAGATTATCAATCCAACCGAAGGACAAATCGAACAAGATAAAGTTTCAACAACAAGTGTACCAAAAATAAAAATTCAACCAATCTTTCTACATAACGGTGATAAACTCAAATACTCGGAATTAACTAACGACATAAAAAAGATAGTTACTAATATCTTTACAACCTCATTTAACGGAAACATTCTTCGCATAAACCTCACCAACGAAGCTGACTATCGAAATCTTGCCAAATTCTATACAATTAATAATATTGGCTATCACACCTTTCAAAACCCAAATAATAAACCCCTCTCAGTAGTAATCAAAGGTATACCTCTATCACTGACAACTGAAGAAATTCAAAGTCAGCTCAAGCATTATCCTATAAGTAAAGTAACTTGTTTCTTAAAAAAGGATAAAACTCCTTCTTCCATCTGCGCAGTTGAACTTATCAACAACGATGAAGCAAAAGAAATCTTCAAATTAAATAAACTCTTCTACTCTATTGTAAAAGTAGAAACGCGCAGGAAAACAACAGATCTCCCCCAAAGTCGTCAGCGTTTTGGTCATACCAAAAATTACTGCTATCTAGCACGTAGATGTGTTAAATGCCCTGGTAATCATCTCACAAGCGAATGTCAGAAAAAACCCAACGATCTTCCAATCTGTGTAAACTGCAACAAGCACCACCCTGCCAATTACAGGGGGTGCAAAAACTACAACTAGCAGCGAAATATCCTAGCACAAGTCAAGTTCCGAGTAACAAATATACTAACAAGACCACATCCAGTCCAATAAACCCTAATCAAAGCTATGCTTCCAAATTTAAACATATTCCAAGAGAACCAACAATAAACCAACAACCAAACTCAACAACAAACGCTACCGATTCACCTATAATAAACAATCTAATAAAAATCCTCCTTGATTTTATAACCCCCCCTCCTTCCCCAAATCAAAGCATACCTAACACAATCCTCCCCAATATTTTCAATGGACCATAAAATACTTCAAAACTTAACAATCCTAAACTGGAATTCAAACGGAATAGTAAGACAACGCTCAATTTTATCGCGTTCCTAGATACAACATTGATATTGCCTGCATATCAGACACTCACCTCACTTAAAATAAAATTTTCAAAATCCCAGGATACATCATTTACAGAAGAGATAGAGATACTAGAGTTGCTTCCGGGGGAGTTGCAGTACTAGTTAAAAAATCAATTACTCATCACCCGATAATAAAGGAGAAGACCATAATAGAAACGACTGCAGTAAAAGTCACACTTTGTAATAATAATCAGGTTACCATAATTAGCGCATATAAACAACCAAATAAAAAGCTTATAGACAATGACATGCGAATTCTTCTAAACACCAACGAGCTCACCCTCGTGCAAAACCCTCAACAGCAAAAATACTGCCTGGGGCTGCAGAGCTACCAACCCTGCGGGAATACAACTCCTTAACTACTCGGCCTCATACAATTTTCAAATATCGTCCCCTACAGAACATACATATTATCCCTACCGAGCTGATTACCAACCGGACATCCTTGATATAATCCTGCAAAAATGCTTTGCCAAACAAATCTATCAAATACCAATTCAAGAACTTGATTCCGATCACCTACCCGTAGTGATAACATTCCTAAGTGCACCACATTACAACCCTCCTAATCCCAAATTAATAAACGGCCCTGTTAACTGGGATAGCTTTCAAACTATTCTTGACCAAACTATCAAACACCCCCCTAATCTTGAAACCATTAAAGATACCGACCAGGCAGTGGACGATTACACTAACAGTATTCAAAGTAGCATCCAACAGGCTACCCAAGCCAAGTACAGAATCAAACCAACAAAGTACAACATACCGCCAAACTACATCATCGAGCTCATCAAACAAAAAAGCAGAGTACGACGTGAATAGCACAGAATACGAAATCCTATACTTGAAAATACCTTAAACAATCTAACACACCAAATAAAAAGAGAGCCAGGTATGTGGAAAGCCACGAGAAGAATCTTAAAAGAACCTCAGCAAATACCTCCTATGACAGCCAACAGCTCAACTTATTACACAGATAAGGAAAAGTCTGAGTTATTCGCCAATCACCTAGAACAAACGTTTACTCCCGCAATCGGCAATAACCGTAATTTCACCAACGCAATTCAAAACCATATTGAGACACACCTTCCAATTCCTGATCGCATACAACTTATTTCTCCTAGCGAAATAAAAAGAATTATAGACGCCCTACCAAATAGGAAGTCTCCGGGATAGGATCTCATCACCAATGAAATTCTGAAAAGACTCACCAAGAAGGTATTTGCATTCCTGGCCACATTGTTTAATGCTTGCCTCAGACAGGGGTATTTCCCAATAGCATGGAGACATGCTATAGTTGTTGTCTTTCCTAAACCGGGGAAAAACAGCAATAACCCCAACAACTATCGACCAATAAGTCTTCCAAATACTCTATCAAAAATACTTGAACGAATAATCTACTCCAGACTAAATACTCAACTGCAAGAACTAAAATACCCTCTCACCATTCCAATTCGGATTCAAAAGCGGGCACTCAACCTGCCATCAGCTTCAACGAATTGTAGAAATAATCGAGACTGGATATGAGAACAAACAATATACTACAGCCATCTTTTGGACATTGCGAAAGCTTTTGATAAAGTCTGGATAGAAGGCTTTAAATATAAAATACTCCACCTACCAATACCAGGCTGTCTTAAAGCGATACTTTACTTTTTCCTAGACAATAGAACCTTTGCCGTACGAATCAATTCAACTGTCTCTGACAGTAAGCCAATCAAAGCCGGAGTCCCCCAGGGGAGTGTGCTGGGACCGCTACTATTTAACATATTTGTTAGAGATATCCCGCTCACACGGAAAATCTTGCTATGTACGCTGACGATACAGTGATCATACCGCAAAGTTGGAATCTAAATCAATCAATCTCTCAGCTTCAATCAGCAATCGATGAAGTAAACAACTGGTTAATCAAATGGAACATAACCCTTAACACAGCAAAATGTGAAGCCAAAATATTCACACTCAGGAAAATTAAGGATCCCGATAGTTTAGTAATAAACGGTACACGCATTGAATGGAATCCTAACACTGAAATGGTGAAATAGTTGGGTTTTTACCTAGACACACGCTTATCGTGGAAATTTCATATTAATAAGAAGCAACTTATGCTACGCTAGACTAACAAAACTATGCCCATTAGTTAACAGAAAATCATCACTAAAACCAACTGCTCTCTACTTTTATATAAATCCTAATTCGACCGCTAGCAACATATGCTTGTGCTATATGGAGCAATGCCTCTAAATCCAACATCAACAGAATACAAGTGCTCCAGAACAAAATCCTAAGAATATCAGTTGATGCCCTTGGTATGTACGAAACATCCAACTCCATCATGAGCTAAAAATTCCAACCATAGAGGAATATTTGAGGAAAACCACCAAAATAGTTCTAACTTACTATCACCAACTGCGAAGGCGCTGTGCACTATAAACTAGGACGCAAGAATCTGCATAGAAGATTAAAGCGTAAACTCCCACAGGATCTGTATGTATAACAACAAAAACTGACTAATTAATCCGACAACACCCAAGACCCACTGTTAATCTTTTAGGACTACCTGATACGATAATTGTGTATCTTATGTTATGTATCCCAAATGACATGTATACTTACTTTATCAATGCTATGAATAACAATGTACAATTGTTGAACTGGCAATAAACTTACTTAAAAAAAAGTTATTTGAATTATTTTTCTAATCTTTTACTACAAAGATCTGTATTGGACAAGTCTTACGGAGTTAAATATGAATATGTATGCTAACATTAAGTCAATTTTTTATTAAATCAAGGAATTTTTTTCTTGATTTCTCTAAAGATAATTGATTCTGTAGGTAATGTAATTAGCAGATTGTAATTCAAGTGTTATGGTATTTCCTTAGTTAGTTCAGAAGATGTTCAGCAAAGAGGTCAGCTTTTTCTTTATCTTTTCATGCCCAAAAACCAGATGTAAAAATTTTCTTATAAATCGAAAAATTAGCTTGCATAAGTTTTGCTAATACTTTGGCTGGTCGCTATATTGAATTGTCAATTGGTTGAGATTAGTAATATAATCTTGAAATAAGCTATTTTGTGCATTCGTAAGCTTGAATTTGAGTTTGTTGCTTAATTAATTGTATATAGCTTTATCTACTAGTAAATGACTCCAACGAGTTTTTAGTTACATCGAAATATATGGCATTTTTTAACCTTTAGTTGTAGTATAGCTACTTGTATAACTAAAATTAGTTTGTTTCACATTTTTTCTAATTCTTCAGGATGTTTGAGATATAGTATTAACTTTATAATTTTGTTATTGTTATTTCTCTAATCATCTCATTTGGTATATAAATTATTATCAATCTAGGTATTTTTTAATGTTTACTTCTGTTGCACTAACTGTTTTTATTACTGGCCTATGATGTAATGTTAAATTATAATGCGGTTCTGCATCCATACTTATGTAAAATGCTACTCGTAACGAAGAAATACAAAAGATTGGGGGTTTAGTTAAATTTTACGACAGTAGAGGTAACTGTAGCTAGAAACGATTACTTTGTATTGCTTTATTTTTTTAAAGTGAGAATATGTAGTCTCTATAAGATATTCTTAGAATTTTAATAACTTCTTAATATAAATTTGAAACTAAAATTATGTAGGGTTGGGCATCATGCTGTAGTGATTAGTTATGTCGTGTAGCAATGCTTTGACTTTGATTAATATGACTTGTATATAATCTTTTGTGTATCTCAATAATTCATAATGAGTAATTATCTCTTCTATTAGTATTTCTTATTTAGCACAAGTTGTGTTATCTAAATAATTAGTGTTGTAAAATTTATACAATAAGATGGGTTTTTCATTTCTAAAAAGTAAGACACTTAATGAACAAATATAGAAAGAGGTTTTGCAATGCTCACTTGTATGTTGTTTTTACTTCTTGATTTACCATTAACTGGGTTCAGAATACGTTGACTTTATCATCACACTATTGTTTAATTTTAACTATTTTGTTTCTTCAATATTTTCACCACTTTCTACAGCTTTATTGATTTTCAAAAGGAATTGAATTGCTGTAGTTGTTCAAATACCAAATGGTTGATGTTTATACTATAATTATTGCAACAGTTATTGCTGTAAAATTTGCATTTTTATCTGAATTTTAAATTGTTTCTCGCCAGGTGAAAAGTAGTATCTGTATCGTTTATTGAATGCAAAAGGAATATTTGCGTGTTTATTAATGGCTTGTTCTATACAGGAAACTCGGAAATAGCGTTGTTTATGGAATGTTACTCATAAAGCCACGTCCACTACCTGCAGAATGCATTTTTGTATTTGTTTAAATGTACATATTTATTTTTGATGTTAAAATGTGCGCTCGTGAAATGATTACACTTTACACGCAAGGACAGACCTTGCGGTCACGACATTATTGCTTTATTATGCTTGCCCTCTTGCGCTATGCATGTCAAACCCAACATATAAATTAAATTAAAGCGTGCCCTCAAAATTAAATGGGAGTATGACCTTAGGCTGGACCTGCGAAATGCGGTTTAGTATGTTCGTTTGCACATAAATGTTATTAACAAACGTGTGGACAGAATGTTTATTATTAATGTACTTACTCACAATCAGATTATGCACCAATCACTCACGAATAGAGTGCACTATAGCCGATTAAGCTGTTTAGAAAATACTCCAATTTGTAAGCCTTTGTACAGCAAACCGCAGAAAGTGCCCTAACATTCCAATTTGTGATGATTAATATAAAAAAAACATTTTTTTCAAGATAGTTTCACTTAAACCTTATTTATAAAACATAATTGTATCGATTATTATTTGACGATTTAGTGATAAATATAATTTTACTTACAATAGATGGACGATAAGGTTTTTCATTGTGCACTGATTTTTATTTCATCTAGAATTGTAGATGATCAGTAATTATATAAGAAGTAGGAATTTATCTCTGGCTTGCACATATGCCTTTGGTAGTTTTCTGTTACATACGATGACAATTTCAAAATTATATAGGTCAACTAATAACTTGTATTCGTTTTTCCGTATGCTTAAGCTTAATTCTATTTCATAAAGTTTGAATTCATGGAGGAAAAGGGGTGACGTTTATTATTTTTTAATTTACTTATTTATACCTGATCAATGCATAAACACGTCTAGTTTTAAAAATAAACAAAAAAGGCTAGAGATTTTGTTAAAGGGTGCTGCTCCTCTGGTGTCAAAATTTTGTAACTGTTAATTGGAACTGAAAAGTTGCATAGTTTATAAAATTACTCGCCGTCTAATTATATGTTGCTCTTAGTAAATGTAATATTTCATCTACTCATACTAATAGAGTTGTCGCTAGGCTTATCCTTGGGAAAAAACAAATCATTAGAAGACATCCTGATGATTTCACTATTACTATATATATTTATTTAACCAGCAACTGGTGTATTAATTTTTTAAAAATTTAAAACACGTAAGTGTTCTGTATATGATAAATTAAAGGTTATTTCAAAAATTAAATGATTATTTATAGATATCACGTGTTTTCAATTTTTTGTACCCCGGTTTAGACTATCAAAAAATTAAATATTTCTAAAAATGCAGTACATCTATGGATCTATTTCTACCATTCAAATGTTTTTCAGCTAGTTTCTTCATTTGTCCTATGTCTTTTAATATCCGTATTTTTCTTATTTTTATCCGATTCCGTTATGCTTTTAACAAG
The DNA here is from genome assembly GCA_036346155.1 of Sinelater perroti. Lineage (NCBI taxonomy): Eukaryota > Metazoa > Arthropoda > Insecta > Coleoptera > Elateridae > Sinelater > Sinelater perroti. The sequence goes on from JARFIY010000276.1 coordinate 7,267,987, forward strand.
TCTATTTTCCTTCACTCTATATATCGCTGTCATTTTAATTAATTATTTTAATATGCTTTGTTACCAGTACTTTTATTTTATTTTTAAATTCCTTATTTTGTTAAGTATTTCAACGTCGAGTTTTTTAGTGCCCAATATTTATTTGATATATAAGCTTGGCTGGAGCTATATTGTTATACACATGTTCTTTAATATTTAATTATTTTTCTTTCTTTCCCATTACTATTTCATTTTACAACACTTTTTAGTATGTTTTGTAAGTATTCGTATTCTGTAACTCTTTCTAGATGTTAATCTGTGCAAGTTACTTTTATATTTGTTGTATTATTTCCTTTCTTGATGTTTACTATCATCTTTTGTTTAGATTTTATTTCACTTTTAGCTTTTAATTTTCTTATTGGGAATATACTAAATAATTTTTTCTAGTATCATCGGCATAAAATGAGCCTTCTACTTTTATAGGTAATGATTTTTCAGTTTTTATTACTATTTGCAATTACTGTGTTTTTCTTTTGCATTTTTAAATAACCTGTCAATTATTTAATATATATAGCAAGGACTTAAGTTGTAGCCTCGTTTCATGCCATTATTTATTTTAATTTCGTCAGTACTTTCTCCGATTGTTTGTATTTGCCTACCATTTTTTGTTTATACTTTTAATTAAATTTATTAATTTACTAGGTACTCTAATTGTCTTTAAAAAAATTTTACATTGCACCAAAAGCAGATTGCTAAGACTGGCACTCATAGACGAATGATAAGCATTGTTATTATAATTATGTGATTTTTTTACTCTTTTCAAGAATTTAAAATATGCTTATGACAAGTATATTGCTGTATAATTTCTTTATTAAATTTAATGTCTTTTTTAGATTGGTATTAGACTATGTTCTCAAACTTTCGGTATTGCGTCCATTATTTCATTACGTATTTATCAGAATTATGCTTTTCTTTATTTTCTTATTTATTTTATCATTTAATGGTGTATATTAACTTCCCGCCTGCCCTTCCTATTTTAATTTATCTAGTTGCTTCTTATATTTTCTTTTTTATTAGTTTTTGTCATAATATTCTGGTTTATTATCAGAATTTGTATTTAGTTGCTAATGAGACGTGCATTTTTATATACCAAACTTATTTTAAAATAAATATTTTTAAAATTTAATGTAACGTTGTTTTTATTTAAATCATTACTTACTTCTAAAATTGTTTGAGTTCTCGCTTTACTTTCGAACAGCAATGACGTGTCAACGTTCGCTCCGCGACTCGGAAGTGTGAGTGCGGCTTATCAACGCCTGGTGCCAGCGTTTATCTACATCAACATAAACCACAATATTTATTTCTGGTAACAAAATTAATTTATATAATTAGCAACAACATTTTCAATTGCTACCTGTCACCCCCTAGGGGGGTGAATTAATCGTATTATCATGTCACATCTCAAAAGAAATTCTGATCACTTATCGCCACCGATCACTGATTTACAAAAAAAATATCAGTGGAAACCGGAATCACTACTTGAGAGAAACAAGTTTTATTTGCCTAAACATCTCGAACCATCATCCTCAGAGGAACCAGAGACCACTGAACAACCCAAAATAAAAATACCGCCTATCTTTCTTCAAGGCCCACTTAACCATAAAGAAGTTATAAACGATATTAAAACCATCGTTAAGGGAGAGTTTACGACTAACCTTAGCTCAACTTCAATGAAAGTCACTCTAACAAGCGAAACTGATTATAGAAACTTGGCCAAACATTATCTGACAAACAAAATTGAATTCCACACATATCAAAATCCCAATAGCAGACCACTATCGGTAGTTTTAAAGAACGTCCCTCTCTCTTTAACCGAAGAAGAAATACAACAGGAACTTGCCGTCTACGACCTCCCTATAACGCGAATTACGAGGCTTTTAAATAAGGACAAAAAGCCCATGCCCGTCTGTGCAATACTTCTCACGGCAAATGAAAAAGCAAATGAAATTTATAAGATCAAAAATATATTCCACGCATTAGTTACCGTTGAACCACGTAAAACTAATCACAAAACTCCTCAATGTCACCGATGTCAACGCATCGGACATACAAAAAATTATTGTAGACTTGAACCAAGATGCGTGAGGTGCCAAGGAAATCACTTGTACACCAACTGCGATAAACCTCGAATTGATGCCGCAGTATGTACTAACTGCGGAGAAAACCACCCCGCTAACTTTAGGAGATGCCAGTACTTCCTCCAATCAAGGAACCAGCAAGGCAAACGACCTCAGAACGAGACTCCTAGAGCAATAAGACCGAATAGCAAACCCGGCCCCGACAACAATCTGAAAAATTTCCCTCTCCTCAAAAACAGTCTAAACAACACCTTCCAACCAAACGTATCCTGGTTCCCAAAAACAAATTCTACATCACCCGAAACCCAACCCTTCCTCAACACCATCTTGTCATCCCTGTTGCAACTCATTCAACCTATCTTAGAACAAATCAAGCAATACATAATATCAAATTTCCTTCCTTCCCTTTTCAATGGATCACAAAAATAAGACTATAATTCAATTAAAACTCCTAAACTGGAACGCGGATGGCATCAAAAGACAATTAACTCTATTTAAATCTTTTCTTGAGAGACATTCTGTGGATTTAGCGTGCGTCTCTGAAACGCACTTAGCCAACACAGATCAACTCAAAATTGCCGGCTATCAGATCTACCGCGCAGATAGAAAGCCAGGTTTGCATCAGGAGGAGTAGCCATTATAATAAAGCGCAACATAATTCATCATGAATGTCAAACAATTAACACGATAAACCTCGAAACAGTTGGAGTGAAAATCAAACTAACTAACGATACTACTATAACCATAATATGTGCTTACAAACAACCCAACAAACAACTTCTTGAAATCGACATCTCTACCATATTTAATCCAAGCGAACCCATCCTTCTGATAGGAGACATGAATTCAAAAACACGATATGGGGATGCAGAGACAAACCCTGCTGGAAACAAACTTTACGACCTAGCATCAACGTACGCTTTCCAAATAGAAGCTCCAGCCGAACCTACACACTACCCGTACAGAGACGATCACAGACCAGATATACTTGACATAGTTGTCCACAAAAACTTCAGCGAACAAATCTTCCAACAAGTATGCACTGAACTAGATTCAGACCACCTACCAATTATAATCTCCTTTTTACTGACACCAGCAAAACAAATCCAAGAACCGAAACTCATAAATGGACTACTAGATTGGAACGCTTTTCAAGATATCCTTGACCATCGACTTAAGTATCCTAATAACCTTCAAACCCCAAATCAAATAGATCAAACTATCTCACACGTAACAAAAACTATCACTGACAGTGTCAACAAGGCCACTACCACCACGTACAAACGAAGAGTACACATTGATCATTATTCACCCAAACACATAGCGGATCTAATTAAGCAAAAAAGCACACTGCGGAGGGAATGGCAGAGAACTAGAAACCCCGTAACCAAAAATATGGTAAATAACTTGTCACATCGAATAAAGAAGGAGCTAGATGCCCACCGAATAGAGACTTACGAAAACATATTAGTAATCTTGAACCAAGAGATCCCGGACTATGGAAGACGACCAAACGTATCCTACGTCAGCCACAAGTGATGCTTCCAATTTCTTCAGGTGCGCAAACATTTAACACCGATGAAGAAAATGTGAAGCCTTCGCAGATCATTTAGAAAAACCTTCACATCTGAAAATCACGCAGATCCAACATTTAGAAATATAGCCATCAACTATGTAGAAACTCACCAGCCAATCATAGAACCAAACTTCAAATCAACTTCACCTAGAGAACTCGCATCAATAATTAAAAGTCTTCCAATAAATCAATCGCCAGGATATGACAAAATACCTAATGTCATACTTAAAAAGCTTACAAAAAAAGCATTGGCATACCTAGTAACCAAATTTAATGCGTGCTTAAGGATTGGTTATTTTCCGAATGCATGGAAACATGCAATTATTCTACTGTTTCCCAAACCAAACAAAGTCAAGAAAGATATTACTAGCTATCGACCTATTAGTCTTCTAACTACAATCTCGAAGCTTTTCGAAAAGGTCATATATCGCCGGCTTAATGAAGAGGTAATAAAACTGAGTATTGTTCCCACCTTTCAATTTGGATTCAAAAAAGGCCACTCCACCTGCTATCAACTACAGCGCATGATCGAAACAATCGAACGAGGATTTGAAAGCAAACAATACGTTACTGCCTTGTTTTTAGACATAGCTCAAGCATTCGATCGAGTGTGGACCGATGGCTTAAAATATAAAATAGTACGTCTTCAACTACCTGAGTACATAAAATCCATATTGTTCTCGTTCCTAGAAAATCGTACATATGCAATCAAGATACAGGCAAGCTTATCAACTACTAGAGCTATACATGCAGGGGTTCCACAAGGGACTATTCTAGGTCCCATTTTATTCAACATCTACATGCATGACTTTCCTGTTCCCAATGCAAACCTAGCAATGTTCGCAGATGACACGGTCGTGTTAACTAGAAATCAAAACTTAGAGGAAGCAATAGCCGACTTACAAACTGCCGCCAATACACTAAGCAGATGGTTCAAGAAATGGAATCTATCAATTAATCATTCCAAGTGTACTACGAAAATATTCACACTTAGAATTATCAAAATCCAACGTTAATTACAATCAATGGACATACTATACAATGGAATGCCAAAGACGAGCCCGTGAAAATATCTGGGTATCCATCTCGATACTCGGCTCACATGGAAATACCATATATTAAAAAAGCTGAACGAAGGCCACACGCGTTTAATCCAGCTCTACCCAATCATAAATAAAAAGTCCACTATGAATATCGAATGCATGACGCTCTTGTATAAATCTCTAATACGTCCATTGATTCTGTACGGATGTGTGATATGGGCTAACACTTCCAAAACCAATCTCAACTGAATCCAGACGTTACAAAATAAAATTCTTCGAACAACAGTCAACGCCCCGTGGTTCATTACAAATCAATAACTTCATCACGAATTAAACATGCTCACAATTCAAGAACATATTGCAAAACTGACTAAAACCTTCCATAACAACCTTACCAACTGCAATGGTGCCACCTTCTATGAACTAGGCCAAAGAAGTATTCATAGACGATTAAAACGAAAGTTACCCCAAGACATATACTTGAGTGATAGTGGTGATGACTAAGTGCGGACTAATCTCCAAATAACTATTTGATCAAAATACGTAAGTGATAGTCTTGATGTCTAAGTGCAATTAATTCTCAATTAACTATGTGATCAAATGGTAAATCCAAATGACTATTAACACAGCTATTTCAAGTGGTTATTAGGTACCATTCTGTTATTTCCCTTCGTTAAGTATTAATTGTCAAACATACTTTGTATAACAATGTATATTGTTGAGCAGGTAAAAGTTCTATTAAAAATAAAATAAATAAAAATTGTTTAAAATTGATTAAGAGTGCAATTACTATGAAATATAGGTTTCCGCGGTTAACTATGTTTAAACAACTTAGTTCACAGGATGAACCGCGTCTATTTTGGGTAAATTCTCGACGTTTCGGCATCGGCTTTGATGCCATTTTCAAGAGATTAGCTCTTCACTCGGAGTCTCAATCTGTCTACTCCCCAAGGAGAGCTATGAGTCTCTGAATAAGACTGACCTTTCGTGTGACCTGCTTGATCTTTTATAGGGCTGGAAGTGAAAGTTTGTTTGGCTGGAGAAATAATTAGGAGTTGCTGACTGCTTTTAAATGTATGTGGCCCGGTCCTGTTATAACATAATAAAGTAAATTAATAGGCCCACATCATACCTAACGCTCCCTGGAAAAACTGAAATATTACATATAATAAATAGTTATTCCTAGCAATAATTTTAATACACTCATTACACTGTAACTCCAGTCTGGCTAAAGTTATTAATACTTGAAGACGGTAAGTGTAGAATCTGTAACTGCATTATCTTTGCTAAATTTTAAGATTTGGTTATATTGAAAATTCAGCAAGGAATTGTATTTGCAAAGTATAAAACTTTTGATTATAATTTTATAATAAATTATGTTATACGTTTATATTGTTTACTGTGTATAGTATGTTAGCATTCACTTAATATCAGCAATGTTGTAATGACGTTACATTACACTATAAATATCATTTTTCTTTGTTCCGAAATGCTCTAGAGAATTCCAAATATTTCATTATGCCTTGCTTTTATTGGGTGTTTGAAGAACATTATTACAGAATTCGCAAGTGCACTGCAACACACTTATAAAGAGGACGAGGCTCTGCAAACAAAGTTAGACCGGCAAATTTGCTGCAATCCCTCAAAGGACTCTCGTTATTGTTGCCGTTGTGTTCGGGGTTCAAAGAACTTGGCCCCTCAGATAATTCCCGCCGCGTCTTGACTTGCGGCGATAATTGCGGGTTAAGGAAAAAAGTAACGCTGTGCAGCTCACGGCACAACAGGCCCTCTACACGCCCGTTTGCATATACAGGATCCAAGACGTCATGCCAAGAGGGTTCAAGGGACTTTGGAGGGTTCAACCAAGGTTTAGAGATGGCTTACGAGTTATTATATCAAGTTGTTTCTGGAGTTTGTTCGAGTAGGCGATTTTTAATTAAATGCAGACTTAATGAAGGAAACCGAGGAGTTGCGGCAGCACATCGACGCGTCTCGCAGCGGTTTGCTTTTCTGAGTTTAACGACGCCGAAAATTGAATCCCGCGCCCGATCTCGGGCGCCTTTTGTGTTTTCACAGCTGTGGTGGAAAGATCTTCCTGTATCGACACGCCCAGCGCCCTCGCTCACGTATATTGATCTGTCCCCCCTTTCCCCAAGGCGTCCTGTACCCTACGACGCCCCATAACAGCCGCCGCCGGCGTTGTCACGTTTCGCCGGTCTACTCGGGCGCCCCGACGCTCCGCACTAACTGCTTTCGTCTGCTCCTTCAATAACCCGCGAAGGCGCGTCCTGCACGCTGCGCTCTGCCTGATTTCGTGTTTGGGAAATAGACCCGGAGACCTAATCTGCATCCGCCGCCTTCGGGGGCCTGGGGCAGAGGACAAAGGAGGAGAAGTTGCCGCTTGGTCGCATTTTTACACCAAAATGTCTCTTTTAAAGATAGCTGAAGGTGCGGTAATTCATTTTGCGGCTTAATAAAATTGCACCCTCCGGTTTTAGGCGCTTTCAAAAGTTAGTAATGACAGGGGTCTGAGCCGGAATTAAGCTGCAGTTGAAAACCGCACCGCAGCGCGCCCACCAACAAAGAACTCCGTAAGGTGAAAGATTTCGAAGACAGAAAGGCGTCTGGTTTCGACGCTTTTCGTTCGTATTGAGTTCGCTGAACTCTAGAGATATTTATCTGTTTTTTACAAGTTTCGGCTAGGTCTGCTACTCAACTGTTTTTCTCATAGTGGTAAATACACGCTTAGCGCGTTTAATCCTTTTATTTTGTCTAGGATGTCTTATCAGACATACTTTTATACTAAATACAGTTGTACACGATATATAAGTTAGGTACTTAGTGAGTTATTCACGGTATAATCCGGCTTAACGGATAATATTGTATCTGTCAACTGAATCATTTTTTTTACTTAATTTACTAACGATGACAGGGCAGTAGTGTTAATTTAGCTTGTCTCCATCGATCAATTAACAATAAAATCAAGTTTAAAATTTATATATATCTCATATATTCTCGGTTATCTGCCGATTTTGTTTATTCTTAATATGTTTGTTCTTTTATCCGGTACACGGTCATCAAAACTTTTAATTTTATGTTTTGCAACTCATGACGAGCCCAGTTTTTTCTTCTTTTCTTATTGCTATCATCAGTTTCTTTTACCGAAGTGCTCCATTTTTTTCTTAAACCTTTTTTCTATTTTTTCTTCAAGAATTTTCAGTTTTCCCACCTATCTACTTATATGGCTTATATTTTAGTCTTCCAATTTTTACGTATAAGATAATAAGATTATATTTGTATTTTTTCATATGGTTTATTTTTCTATACATTTTTATTGGTCCTAACATTATTCCTAATAATTTACTTTCAAAGATACCCACTTATTTTATATTTGTATGAGTTGGGAGCTACGGTTCATTGAAAATTGTAGCCATCAGTCTTAAGAAAGTTTTATGAAGTAATAAATTTAAGTTTCAATAATATTCCTGTCTTTTAGTAGCGTATTAATCAAGGATAGTACTTTATTTGTTTATGTTGGTTATGTTTCAATATTTGCTTTCTTAATTCAGATTCTGTTACGCTACTTACAAGTGCCTTTCTCTTCTTTTGTATTCATATATTTCTAGGGCAATTTTTTTGTTTTTATTTTGTTCTTTATCACTCTATTAGCACCAAATTAAATTATATTGATAAGAAATTGTTTTTATTGAGAAACTGCTTAGTGTTTTGGGTATCTCTGATATTTTAGTTTGTACTTTAATCTAAATAGTATTTTGTTTAATTGTATATTTAATCGGTGGTATTTCACAAATACCCTAAACTTTTTTCGACGATTATTTAGTATTTATATATAGCCGGTGTATGCCTCTTTTAAATTTAGTTTTATTAACTGTTAAATTACATTTTGATCTACTTATAACAAGTAGGTTTTAGCCCACTGTTAACAAAAATGAATATCTTATATTCTATGATAAAGGAACTGATCCCTTAATTATACTAAGGGTTAAGATACTATCTTTAATTTTTGGGTAGGTAGCATTTGTTAATTTTTTTTTAAGTAATCCATATAACTCTTTATGTAGCTCTCACTATTCACTTTTAGTTGTATTTGATCCGGTCCAGGAGCTTTTTTGGATCGTTTATTACATTTATTATCTTTTGCAATCTTTACTTTTCTATATTTTATTATATTTCTTTTATTTTTACTTATTTTTATCTCTAACTTTGTAATATTCCATCACTCTTTTGTTTTTGTAGGGTTTATTACTCTGATTTTTTTCGCTCCGTTTCTTTTTTTCCTTTTACGTATTATCTTAAAATATCTTCTGTTTCCATATATTTTTCTTTTTTAATCTAATTGATATTTCCGTTTTACTTTTGTGTTTTAGCATTATTTTACATTATTTGTTATATCAACTTTTTCCTTACTTTACTTGTTCATTTGTAATTGTATTTTTTGTATTACTTTTTCATCTATATCCATAGCTTATTTACTTTGAAGCATTTGGGTTTCTTATCTGCTCGTTACAATTTTTATTTATTTCTTCTGCTTCTTCTAGATTATCTATATTTTATCTGTTTATATTCTCAATTTTGAGCTTGTTGGCTATTTTTTTTATCTAGCCTCGATCTTTGCTAATAAATAATTGGAATCATATTTGATACTTCTGGTATCTGTAAACTTGTAAAAAACTTAATTACTTAAATACTCGATCTGATTGTGTTTCTTGGTCTAGTAAAAATGTTATCCGATGCGTTACCTTATGAAGGAAATACTTGCTATCATTAAGGGTACGCCGAGTTATTTTCTCTTCATTGCTATTTGCTTTTTTGTGTAGTACATAACATTTTTATGACTATTGTAAAGGTTTTTTGCTACCTACGTTCTTAGTGAAACTACTCTTTGATAAAGTATTATGTTTAATAATATCATCCATTATTTTTTAAATTGTTCGTTTTTGTCATTGCTACTCTACTCTGTTGGCGAGCCCTTCTAATTACTTCAGAAATTTTTAACATTTAAATTTGTTCATCTGGCTTTTTATTAACTCAGGTCTTAGTGTTTTTAGATATTCAGTAATTGTTATAATTTCTTTCTTCTTTTCCTAATCAGATAGCCCATTCCCAACATTTTGCATTCCAATATCTTTTTTCTTTATTCTTTGTCTTATGTTTACTTCCCCAATAATACCAAAATGCGGTCACTGGTTAAAGAAAACTAATCTAACTGTTGGAAGCTTAAAAGAACTCGAAGTGCGTTACTGGCGAAGCTTTTTTTTGCGAGATGCGCTTCATATCCGGCTCTGCTACCAGAAGCATTTATTTTGATGGCAAAAATTTTTGGCCCGCTAGTCTTATCCCACTCTTTTCAAGAGAATTTTTTCTCGACTAATGTTGGCGAAATTTTGGCTAAGAAGGCCAATGCTTGAGTAATGATCACACATAATTTTTAATATAATTTCTTCATTTTTGCAAGCTTATTTCGTTCTGGCTTATCTTCTGGCCTTTTCATTAGCTTCGCTGCCTGTGGCCTTGTCAGTCGCAGCCACTTTCTCAGCTTTTTCGCCAGTGACTTTCTTTTCCAATTATTGGCCACTCGGTCACTCTAGTTACTGCTGGCTTCTCGACGATCTTGATATCTCTGCTAATTATTACTTTCTTGGTACCTACACGCCTTTGTTAGGTATTCGTGGTTACGAATTTAACACCATTTACATGCTCTTTGGATCACATTTTCACGTTTGGTTTTGCGAAGATACACATATGCGTCGTTGCCAATTTTGTATAGATGACCACTATCTAGATTTTGTATGGTATGCGGTCACCAAGCTGTTTGCGCAGCGTATTGTTACTAATTTATGTGACCGTTCGAATAATTTAGACATATATGCTACGCTGTTATCTCGTAATGAACTAATTTTCACCAGAAAAGCACCTTTATTTTTCGTTGGCATTTCTGATGCATTATCTAAACATATAAGCCGAACCACATGTTTCTATGCTGGGGCTACAGTCAAAATATCAATTACTGCGGCCTTCGTTTACATCGGCACCAGAAATAGTATATCACTGTAGTGGTCTGCAAACACCGCCGTGCAAATCACACCACCAGACGATTAGCCAAACACTTTGTCGGTCGGGATAATGTTATAGTGGGTTAATTTGCCTATATCTTTTGAAATGACGCGCGCCCATGTTGTCCAAATTAACAATGTTTACGAAAGTCTTTCTCGACTTCTGAAGACTGATTAAATTTTGTATGTACTTCTTAACAACACATTTATCTTTTACGCCATATGGTATCTGACTATGTTGCTCGTGTCGATCAATTAACATAACTACATTACTGTTGGCCAAATGTAATTCTTGTAATCTGTGCCAACATATTATTTTTCTTTGTTAACGTATATACACTGTTTTTGAAATTTGTGGCTACTTGCAGAAAATAGGCTTTTGTCAATTTGCGGACAATACCACATATTGCTCAGACTCACAAAAATTACTTTTGCCATTTACATACGAGTCGATGTACATAAAGCCTTGCTCGTGTACTTTTATTTTAGCCTTATTGTCAACTAAGATTTTACGCGGTTTAGCATCTGCTCTTTTAGCAGAACGTATTGTTTTTCTGTTCGTAGATAGTGGACAATTCTTCTCACATCAATACTTAACTCACTATAACTATTCGATCATAAAATGCTCACTGTTGTTCTTCTTGCCTCAAGCCTGCTGCTTGGCCAATCACAATTGAAATGTAGTTAAACTTGCAAAGCACACAAAATTACTACTAACACTTACCATCATAATAGAATTGGGTACCCACATACACTAGCTTATAAGCCATTGAGTGGCGCGATAGTACTGAAAAGTAGTCATTGGTTGAATAAAACCAATCTAACGATTAAAACCTTTATTGGAAACTCAAAGTAACGTATTCTAAAAGGATTAAAAACTAAAAAAAATATTTGGCCAGCAGATAAATGTGTCGTAAGCACGCTTACTGATCGCTAATGTTACCTCGCACGGAACGCGTTCGTCTAGTTGACCCAGAGCAAATGTTCAACACAAATGTAACACGTTATTTATTGGTTCTTACAACGGCACCAATTGGGGTTTTTTTGAAGTTTTATATAGAATAGTTACCAATCTTAACATTTTTCATTTTATTGACATTTGGGGCAAGTAAGGGGAAGCAATATAGTCTTTAAACTTCAGCAGATTTATGTTGGTGTGCTTCTATCTCAACAAATAATTATTCATAACTATTAGGGTAGTAAATAAAAATAAAATTTGAAAATGAGTAAACAGGACTCAATTTAAATGTATCTATAGCCAAATTATTTAATCAAAAAATTAATTGTAAAACGTTTTTTGGATGCAGTGTATTAAGAATTAAGAAAATATATTAATATTTTTTAGATTATTGTAACATTTTAAAAAATATGCTCACAACGAGTGTAATTAAAACATATTTTACAAAAGAACGCCAAAATATTTTACAATAATAAAAACTTTCAAGCCCTATAGTCTTTTAAAGTATACAATCAAAATACTTTTTAGGCTGTTATACAACTATAAACCTTCGTGTAGATTTTAAAAGACTGACAACGAAAATATACTATTACCTATACTATTTTAATAGTGAAATTGCAGCAATCATGTTACTGCACGCATTTTACATTTGGGGAAATTTTCTAAAGCAGTGTTTATTTTCAAATGATTTAGCAAATGACTAAACTGCTTCAGTACCTTCTTTCATTCCGTACTGCTTACTGAATTACCACGTACAGCGTTAAAGAGCAGGCGTCGCTATCTTCCTCCACTTCTTGTACATGCACAAACGAAAATTTCTTCCGAACAGCCTTTGTAGATCCTATAATTAATTAAAATCAAGTTTCAAGACAGCTTTTATACATAGGTTTTTGATCTGGTACCATTTTCAAATTTTTATTTGCTCTTTTGTCCTTTAATTTTATAACTTAAAACTTGATTACATTTAAACTTACCTTCTTGGTTTTACAATAAACGAGGTGTTGCTTAAGAAAAGAGAAATGAAATTATAAATTCTTAATGCGCATTTTTCTTCTTTGGTAAGAAAAAAGTTTGGGAATATTTTACATAAAGTTAAATTGCACATACGCCTAAATTTTCTTATTCGTAGCCTCCAAAAAAGCTTTATCACAATTTTGTAGTATGCTTCTCACAGCTCGTTTCTTAACTTTTCTTTTCAATAACAACATGAAAGCTGTTTTTGTCGAGTACCATGTCTTTTAAAAATTATTGCTGGAATGTTTTTTCTTGCGCGAATTCAGCTTTTGAATTTTTAATTCATCTTTGTAATGTACACTTAAAAAAATAGAAAATGATACCAGATATTAGAAACACAATTAATTGTTTCAAAGAATTTCATTTTGAATTAATTTTTACAAGCTTCAGATTATTATTTAATTTCTAATGCACTGTTTCTTATTTTGACAGGAATTTATTATTTTTGCTAGTTAACATTCATTTCTTTTACGAATTAGGTGAGAATCATTGTAATCTCTCTTTCCATTTCTTTTTCTTCCCCTTCTTCTTTTTCTCTCTTAAAGCAATTGCAAATTTTACAAAAATTACAGGATCTTTATCTATTTCGTAAAGAAACTGAATTTTAACTAGCGAAACTAGCGTCTCTGTTTTTCTTTTGTATCGCCCTCACTCTTTATATTTCCCTCTCTCCTCCCGTACTCTACCTTTCTATCTCTTTCTTCATATAGAGAGGGTGCAGGAAAATAACTTTTTTAACTGCCGATTGCTTTTTGCATTATAAGTTAAGTTAATATAAGTAACAAGAGAATATTTTCATGCAAACGTGCTATACTGTTTCATACAATATACAGTATCAGCAAAAATCATATTTAATATTTTCGGTTGCTTCCGAATGAAGGAGAGACTTATAGAAACGATTTTCTGGTGATAATTTCTAAAAGGTTCAAGAAGAAAAAAACTGGAGTTAGCAGAAATTGCCATCAAAGTTGTCGACCAGAAAATGTGAAAACCTCAAAAGTCAACAATTCGAACTAACGATTTCATCTGAACTCTTTTATTTTTACAACTGTTCAAACATAACAACTTGTTGTCAGAACATAACAACAACTCAAATGCATTAATATTTGATAGCATATCTCTAGTTCCTAATGACAGCCTGTCACCTACGGAGCATCGAATTGACGAGGTTGTCCATGGCGGACTGCGGGATCTTCTTCCATCCCTCCTAAAGCCGTGCAAACTTTTTATCTGCGTTCTGGCCTTTTTCTTGTCCAATTACCCCTCCAGTACCTCCCACAAGTCCTCGATGGGGTTTAGGTCAGGACTTTAACTGGGTTAGTCGAGAAGCCGGATCATTTTCCGCCCGAACCAGTGCCGTATACTTGAGGTCGTTATGCTGTTGAGATATTAAGGCCCTGCAGTGAGTACTGCGTGGGTAGGGAAGCATGACATTCTTCAGAATGCCCTTCTAGACATTGACAGTCTAGTATTCTAGTAATACGGTGGAGGACCGACTCCTTAAATGAGAACGCACCCTACGTAATTGCCGCCGCTCCTTTGTGCATAAGGGCATCGTACGTACGTATCCCCCCGATCCAAACAGTGAGGACTTGCTCACATCGCTGAAGATTACTTCTTCCTACTGCTAATGAGTCCAGTGCAGGTGCAAACTTGAGCCTGGCTGTCCTGTTCCGCTGATCCATGAGAGATTTCGTGGCTGGCCATCTCCCACGCAATCCAGCTGCTTGTAGTCTAGATTGGACAGTATGTATTCACGGGCGGGGCTGCTGGGAGGGAAGATGCTGGTCCTCATCTCGACGGCGTGGAACTCACGGTAGGTGAGTCTGTCGGTGTGTGGGACATGTAGCAGGGTCTGCCCCTCTTCTTGATGAACAGAGAGAGTCCGGAAGTGCGGAGAAGCTTGAGAGTCCGGGATATCGTGAAGTGGGTGAGTTAGAACAGGGCGGCCGGCTGGGTTTGGGTCAGTCCGTAATGATAACTTCTGAAAACGGCCTGGCGTATCTGGAGATTCAGTTGTTCTCGACATGTACAGCAACAAATAGAAAAAATAAACAAAATTCTTTGAAAACTACAACGCTGGAAACCGTCTTTATGCGAATTCTAATTTTTCTGGAATATTTTGGAAACAAAGACCGATAAACTGCTGGTTTTCAAGTAGAAATATCATGAGCCATGTCTGATAAAAACAGCATCTGAGTCGCGATGATTCTCCAAGTCTTCTAGAAAGAAGTTCAACTTTGATGAATATCATAGAATTTTTGCCGGTACTGTAGGTGCAAATTCTGATTTGGTAAAAATAAAAGCGACAATCTGTGTATCTTACCCAATATGTAATATATCAAGTAGAGGCTTACATTTATAAAGAAATCAATATTAAATATTTTTATGAAAAGGGATAAAAGAAATGTTCCTTTGTTAACAAAATTTCTTGTGACACTAAAATAGAAGTAAAAGTGGGACTGAAGTTGTAGACCAAAGGGCTCGCAAATACACTATAGAATTTAAGTTCTTTATGTGCATGTTTTAAATGTTGTTGATAGTAATAATACATGAATACTCTACTAGGAGATAATTTATGACAAAGTATCTCAGCACTAGTTCATATTAAAGTTTGAAGAATATATGCTGCACAAGCCTGCATATTATATAATGATACAACTGTGGTTTTAAATAAAGCACCAATGAAAGTTTTCCCGTTACGTGTGTTTTGTGTTGATAATTTCATTTTAAGTACAGTGCTATGTTATGATTGTTAATTATACATATAATCATTATATTCATATTGTTTAAAGTAGAGTGGGTAATTGTTTAAGAAGTTAAATAGCATATTCACCTAATAAATTTATCATCAACAATTTGCCTAATATTGAGCATGGATCTCCCTCTTGTTTTGCCATTTTTCCATGTTCTGGCCTTCTCTATATATTTTAATCCTAGCACTTTCTTAATGTCGTCATACCATCGAATTCCGTCTTTATAATATAGCTGACTTTAGTCTTTCGTCTGGTCCATTCATTCCGGTATCTATCTCTTAATGTCATGCCCATCATTGATCTTTATTTGTTATTTTTTGTGTATAGGTCTATGTCAGTGCTCCCTGCGCGATGACCTTATAGCACACATTGATCGAATATTTTTTTTCTGAGATGTGATATTTTCTTGTTTTTTATGATATACGCCAGTTTTACAAATGCAGCCCATTCTAATCTTCTGTATTCTGTTGCTTTCTTCAACGGAACTTTTTTATCGTCAAAATGTAGTTACATGTATTGTAGCTTTGGGGAAATGCAGCCTGTTGAACAAGATGGTAGTTCTATAATTGTTTTCTCTAACCGATTTGTTATTATTATTATAAATAGCTCATAGACTTGGGATAGTAAACTTATTGGTTAATAATTTTTCAGTCGTGTTCTTCTTCTTTCTTGAATAGTATTACTATTATTACGTTTTTGCACGTGCTTGGTATGTCTTGTTGTTCCAAATAGCTATGGAATAGTTATTCCAGCTCCGGTATTACTGCGTCTTTTGCTTCTTTAGCCATTTTAGCCATAATTTTGCCTTCTCTTGGTGCCTCTTAAGGTAATTTAGGGCAAAAACAAATTTCTCGTGGTCTATCGATATTATGTCATCCGATTCCACGTCTATTATTGTAGTTTTTGTCTTTTGTGGTAGTCGTTTTATCAGTGCGGTGTACATATTTTTATAATATCTTTATATTATTCGTATTATATATTCTCTATTTTTTTGGCCTGTTCGTCCATTAGCGAAACTATATGGTTTCTTTCTCCTTTTCTGTTCAAGAAATTATGTTCTTGTTTTTTTCTATAACGGTTGTTACCATTTATGTGAAATATTCTTTTTGTCGTCTATGTTGGTCAGTAGCGTATTGTCTTGTTCGATATAGTTGTTTTCGTTCTTTTACTTTCCTGTTTGTTACTTCTAATATTTTCTTTTCCTTATTTGTTTTCTTCTTTCTTACTTTCTTTACGGCTTTCTTCGTTGCTGTTGTTAGATTTTCTGTCAACTTTTTAACATTGTGAGAGTCCTTTATTAATTAATACAATTCCGCATGCTTTCTTCGTAAGCTTCCTTGTTGGTTTGGATTTGACATATCTATAAAAAAATTAAATTTTATGTCTGTTTTCAATCGTCTGAGCATTTATCCCTGCTCTGACCATTCTACACTCGCTGTCCGTGTTGAAAGTGTTCGGAGCAGTTACATCCTGTATATGTTTTTAGAGGATATTTGGTTTTTAGTTTTTCCATCAGAACTGAGCCGCGCCCATAGTGTTTGGAGATTTTTACTATATAATGTTCATCGCGTATAGTCTTTATCCTTCTGGATAGATTGTCAGTATATCTAGTCTAGTATTTTTCTTATATATGCCGCATTTGTCTATGTATTCCTCTTGTTAGTCTTGTTAGTCCCAGTATGCAATTGAAATCACTCACGGTAGCATATTATATAACACTATTTGTTTCTACAAATGGATCAACCTCTCTGTCGATTCTAATCGCAAAAACCCTTCCGACTTCCAGAAATTACAGACTTCACGCGCTGCGCTACGTCACGACCGGGGTACTAGAACTTGTGAGAAGTCTCGGCTGACTTACGTGGCATTCTATGTTATGTAATTCTGCTTTCAAATTCCCGGGATTTGGTTCTTACATTAGTATAAAGTGAATATTTTTATTGAGATATGTTTACCGTTGTTTTTTCGTTATAATATACATCATTACACAAATTGTATTCTATTTTTACAAAGTTAGAAGAATTAATAAGAAATAAAAAATTTCTTTTTTACCAAAACCAATAATTTCACTCGCTACCACTTAGAGTGCCAATCTAATTTTCTTTTAATACAATTTGCAAGTTTACCAGAAATTATTATTACGTAATAAACAGATTTTGAACAAATAATTTACATTACATTCCTAAATTTATTGCACATAAAACATATCCATGGAGCTGTAGCTATGTTTTTTGCTCTCTATTAATCCTTACGTAGTTCTATGCTTAGAACGTTTTCATTATAGAGTGAGCTACTATTTCTAGAGAGAGAAAAATGCAAAATCAACAATCAATCATCAGTAGGTATTCAGGACATTTATTATAGAGCATGCAATTGCAAAAAATGTTAGAATCTCTAATAAAGGTAGTAAAATATAGTTTTATTAATAAAATAGATAACATAAATCATTATTATTTTAGCTCGGTATAACAGGCAGCTTATTGTGCCAACAAAGTTGTTTCATCTTTCAAACTCGTGATAATTTAAGTTATTATTGCAGTATATAACTTGTTGTGTCTTGTTTTCTAATGCTGTTAAACTGATTTTATTTACAGTTATGCTAAACTTGAATAGTTTTCTGTAATTAAGCAACCGTGGTGTATCAATGTACAAGTTATGTGTTTTAATATTTTCCTTTGCCTCTAAAATATTACTTTAATTTTATTTATCTAAATACAAGGGTAGTTAATAATACAGCAATAAATAGAGTTATAATTATTTTAGAATGGATAAAATGTAATAAGCATCCTGGTAAGTAAAGTAATCTTTCGTGCTTGGTTCAACATTGTTATACAGGATCAATATTGCTTTAATATAGTTAAAATATTCTCTTACGGTTGCTGTAGGCTTAGGCACGAATTTAATTTTTTAACGTAAAATAAGTTCACTTATTAAAAATTGTTTGCCCTTGAGGAATGGCAAATAATTTACCCATTAGTAGAGATTTAATTAATTGTAAACAAAACAAATTGAGGAAGATTATTTCTCGCTTAGTTTTAAAATGATGTTTATACCTTGTTTTTGGTTTAGGTAATATCGCGTTATTAAATAAAAAAATTACTTAAGAGACCCAACAAGTTGTTCTTATTTCTAAATTTTGTTTGTATTTTTATAAAAAAAATTCATTGAATGTTAAGTTTTGTATAATACAAATAAAGTTAGGCAACAAAGGCAACAAAGAAGGGGCCATTTATAGCTTATTCTAGCAGTTCATTACAATATTAAGGTAATTTTTCATACGTTAAAACTCTCAGCAAAGAGTAATAGTCGACAGACTTCATTTAACTTTTGCCTATAATTTATCTTAATTTTTGTTGCTGCTGCCAGTGGATCATCCTTCTTTAAATTAAAAAATAAAAACTGCTCCCTTATTGAAAGCATATATGTAAATAAAAGACGACAAATGTACAAGCAGGAAAAATGTAAAATATTTACGCAACTATAAAATGGCCGCCAAAATTTCATTACAGATAAACTAAATATTTAATATTTTATGTAAAACTACCTGATATTTTTTATTTAAAATGTTTTTAATATTTAACTATAAAAATAAAAGCTAATATATCCAATATAAAATTAATTAGTAAAATGAATATACATTTTATATAACATATCTGTATCAGTAAGACTAAAATTTTTTTAGTTTACTATATTTTAATGTAATAATTAAAGTAATGAGATTATTAATAATATTTAAAATGTAATTTAAGTTTTTATTTTAATTTTGAATATTTAAGTTATTTTAAAAATACGAGGGAAATCCCCTTTAGATATCTCTACCTACAATGCTTAGAAGCCGCAATCTTCTCGGTTTACCACATGGTGCACAATCAACAAATTTCGCATTATATATGATGTGTCTTTATAGGCAGAATATTTTTTTTTAGTATTAATGACTCATTTGTTTATTTTATTAGCCCTTCCTTAAATCACTACATCATTGACAGCAATAGTATAGTTAGAGTTGAACTTTGACCTGTGTGACAGCAGCAGCAGCACTCATAATTTTTTTTATACATATAATTAATGATAATCATGTTTATAACAGATATTTAAAAAAAATTATATGCTGCCGTTATATCGCTGATGATACAGAAATGGGTTAACAGCATTCTTATTTTTATACGATTTTGTAATGAATTCAACGTGAAAATTCTGAAAATTATAGAAAAGCAATGTTAAGGCAAACAGATTTATTTAAATCTTATAAACCTCTTTACTAATAACCAACAGTGGCTTATTATCCTCTTGGAAGCCGTATGTGTTGAAATCATATTGTCTCCCTCCTGACAACTAGGCCACAAGTTGGCCATCCCAAAATGTAACACACTGAAACGACATTAACCTTAATTTAAAATTGGTGAAAGAAATAGACTACTGGTGTGGCACACAATAAACCTAAACTATTTTTCTGTAGATGCCCAATTGAGGTTCTCTCCATACTTTGTGGCTTTGCCTATTTTATTTGACGATTCTATTCACAGTAATTTTAGAATTAACCAAGTTGGGGGAATTATGTAGTGGTAGCAAGCTTGTTAGAATCAACTATCTTGGTTCATCGCTTAGCAATGTATTCTTTCCGCTAAACTGCAAGTGCAGCGCATAGCTCTTAGTCGAGTTTTAGATGAACGCCTCTAATTAGGACACTTTTATCTAGTCTGTAACGACTCGAAAAAGAAATTATTCTACTAACTTCAAATCTTCAAATGCGAAAGTGGTACTCAACTTAATCCATCTTTTACGACGAGTTTATGATTAGTGAGGTTACTAACGTATAATGCCATTTTTGTGCTGCTTATAGTTTGGCCAAGTCACTTATATCTCTACTTAAAGCAAAAGTTTCCTTATATGAGAAAGATGAATACTAGCTTTGTTTATATCTTCTTTTTGTACTACTCTTATAAATATCCTATTAGACTGTTTCTAATCACACATTTTGTGGGGTACTGAGTCATTTTGGGCGTATCCCCGTGGAGGTAGCTAGCTTAATTCATTAGCAATTATATCTGCATATATAATCCTTATTCATAAATTTTTAACAAAAAAATTATAATATGGTAATTTCACCGAGACGATAGCACCTAAACTGGTTTCTGTAGTACCATAAAGATGAAAACAGCGTGGTCGTATTGTACTGTATTTTACAATTTTTGCTTTTAGTTTCACTAAACTTTTATCTTTTGGTGCGTGTAATTTGTGAAAATAATTGTGAAAATGTATATTATAATTACGCCAAGTTTCCGATAGGTTTGATGTTGCTGCACTGTGCAATTGATATCCAACGCAGAACGTTTAACCGCTCTTAATATTAAAAATAACAACGTAGCTGGTATTGGTAAAAATGTTCCCTAAGAATTTTTAGACGTTAATACGAAGAAAATTCCACCGTGTATGGGAAGTTTGGAGGAGGATTCTACCGTTGCTGAATAGACCTTTTAGAACATTTTAGAGTAAGACACTTAAATTACACAAAGGTAAAATATCTTGTTAATGAATGGCTTTTAACCCAACAAAATGCACTCATATTTAAAATAAGCTCACATGAAAAACTATTGTACGATATCTATACTATTATGGGCTAAGTGTGTAAGTAATCATTACTTGGAACACTATACTATAACTTGAACATCAAGTAAATCAACCTCTATAATCCAATTTTAACGTGGGCTAGTAGAAGTACTATCTGATTTGCCGCCAATCCCACCTACAATGATTTCGTCTTCAGGGTTAAAACAATAGCATACAAGTGCGATAACCTGCTCAATTATCCTTTTATTTTAATAATTGGAAAGAGTGTAAAAGAATTATTGCCAAAATCAAGCTCATTTTATCAATACCTGCAAAATTTTCTGCTTTTTTATATTGTTTAGACACTAATTAAATTATTTATTTCTGTAGATAAAATATTTGTACTATTCACAAAAGTTCTATCTTTTACATATTTAATAACTGCTTACAAATTTATTTGAATATTATTTTCTAGCGATTCGTCAGCATCCGAATTTATAATCGTATTCAATTTTAGAAGATCTTTTAGCTTCACAACAGAATTGTGTTTGAAAGAACTTCTTCTAATTGACACTCGAACGAAGTTTTAATTGAGTTATTCCTTGAATGGAAAAATAAAATGACAGTACATATAGGACAATTTATTACACATATAAAGCCTATTTCAATTTATTCAAAAAATAAAGCATCTTTAGTGCCCTCCCCCAGCTTGTTTTGTAGAATTATTCAGTCTCCTTGTAAAGTATTACAAATTAACTGTAAGGTTGCTATGTTGTGTTACTATGAAAAGTAATAGTCTTTTGAGAGAGAACAAAAATTTGTTTTGGAGTTTCTATTACCATAATTTTGTTTTAAAATGAAGGCCGAAGCAATTTTTCAACGGTCTCTATGAGTTTGCCAATCGGTTAAATGGGTTGGTTAATCTAAAGCGTGACATGCACTCAGATATGCAAACATTATCACTTTAATATTTACATATAGATACATGGAAGTAAATAAAAATACATAATGCAGCTGTATTAAAGTTAAAACAAGTAAGTGTACGAGTGCTTCTGCATACGCATGTGGATGGGAAAGAGAAATTTATAACTATACCTCACCTTCCCTTTATTCGATATCCTCCAGTAAGATGTATATGTCTAAAAAAACTGTATGTCCCAAAGTTGGTTTAAATTTGGCGCGAGCTGTGTAACTTACTAAAGGTCGTGCCCCTCTTCTTCTTTGACTCATCTCGCTTATTTATAAATTGTGCAGATATATTCATATAGCAAATATTTGGGCAAGGTTTTATTCAAATTCTGTAAGAATTGCGGCAGTTATCTTATCAATAAAGTTTTGTGACCTGACCAAAGGCTTGACCTATGCCTAACAATATTGCAGAGCAGTATTTTTTATTTTCAAGGCTCTTAATGAAATGTGCAATATCGAGTTGTAGAGTGACTACGTCGAAAGCAAAAAAGGTAGTGGGAAATCTAGTTGTTAAATGTAAAGTCGACATCAACTCTTTTAAACAATATTTTTTCTAAAAATTTGGAAACCAATAAAAGTCTGCTTTTATGGGGTCGGTAAGATTTAACGTACTTTGAATTCTTTCTAAGTTTGTAAATTAAAAATATTTCTGCTATTTTTTGTAAAAAACACTGTATTCAAAATATTACATTGAATAGGTAATTGAATAGGTAATGTAATGAATGTAATCAGTACTATAGCCTCTTGCCCCATTCTTTTTGGGTTGTTTATCGATATATATCGATGATCAGAGGACCGATCATAACTTGATTCTACAAGAAAGAAGAAATTTGATTTTAAACGAATAAGTCAAAGAGATACTGCGTTTTCTTCATGTCTGTTGGCTAGTATGTGGAAGTGACTATTGACAAGAAGAAATAATTTCTCTCTTCTAATAAAATTGATAGTTCTCTACCTTTAGTGTACATATTCGAAAACCGCAAACAGTATTTTTAGTTTCACAATTTTCTTCTACCATACATTTTGAGCTTAGGGTGAGGAGGAATTATTCAAATTGATTTTTTCTAAGTTGTTTCAAAGGACAGTAAACAGCAGTAAGAGTTAGTTTGTATGGCAATACACAAACTCGGATTACAGTCGCCTGGAGGTAATCCTTTTCATACTTTGGCACCTCATAGTGCTTGATTGAATGATTTGTTATTGCCGTTGTACCCCTGAGCGCAGTTTCATCTGAATGATTCGTAAAGTAGGTACCATATAAAAGTATTTTAAAATATGTTTTGTTATAAAATGGGTCTCACTTATTAAAACTAACATAATAATAGATGTTTAAATAAGTTCTCAGCTTTTTTCTGCAAAATTAAAGTTTTATTCAAAAACAAACAAGAAAAGCTTAAGTATCAAAGAATTCTCCGTTGGCATCGATGACCTTTGGCCATCTTTCGGGTAGCTTGCGAATTCCCTGGTGATAGAAGCTCACCGGTTTCGAGACGATAAAGTTATCGATGCATT
This sequence comes from Sinelater perroti, assembly GCA_036346155.1. Lineage (NCBI taxonomy): Eukaryota > Metazoa > Arthropoda > Insecta > Coleoptera > Elateridae > Sinelater > Sinelater perroti. The sequence goes on from JARFIY010000276.1 coordinate 7,291,553, forward strand.
TTCGGACTTCTTCTTCTGTTTTGAAGTGCGCATCAGCCAAGTGATGCTGTAACGACCGGAATAAATAATAATCGGAAGGGGCCATGTCTGGGCTATACGCCGTATGTGGGAGAAGTTCCCAGGCTAACGCGTCTGCAGCTCATCCGTGTCAAATGTTTGAGGGCGTCCAGCGCGTGATTGATCTTCAAGACTAAACTCTCCTCCGCGAAATCTTTGGTACCATTTTTTGCACGTTGCATAACTTACAGCATTCTCACCATATGCAGCACAAATAATTTCGGTGGCTTCAGCAGCGTTTTTTAAAACGCGAAGTAGACAGAAAATCGAATATGCTCTTTTGTGATTGCCATCGTGAACACAGCTGATTATTGAAGTTATGTGCATCAAACGCCAAATCGCATGATGTTTCGAAAGATCAAATGTCATTGCTTTAAAACCGCAAGAGGGCGGACTAATACGTTAAATGTAAACTGTGATTTCCGTCCTGTGAAATCTAAAGGTGAGAACTTATTTATATACCTACTATTTATTTAATTGTGTCTAAGAAATGATTTAATGTCATCTTGGTGCTGACCGAGGCCATTGGCGTTCCAGAGAGCTATTAGGAATTTAGGAATTGTTATTTATTTTACCAATAAACATTGTTGGCATGTTAAGAACCATGTTATTTTGTTGAATACACTGATTGAACATTGTTTTAAATTTCTCCAAACATTTAGATAATGTTATGCTAGTATAGACAGCACTCCCTTTTGCATAGTGAAGTGTATTATTTATTTAATGCTGGTTTTGTATAGCTTTTAGTTTGCATGTTTCTAATTATCCGTTAGGATGTGTTTATATGAATTGAGTTGGTTGGTGACTTATCGATCCTATTGTTAATATGATTTACCTTGTGGTGTTTTTGATAAATTTCACAGCGTCTATCATTCTTTGGATGGTTACTCCCGCACAAATCACATGTTGCTGGTGTGATCCTGCTCTTCTTGCAGCTTGGAGTACTGTGTTGTCATCCAAATTTTACACGCACGTAAGGTCTATTACAGTAAGTTTTTGTGTGGTCGTAAAGTTGACAACGCACGCACTTAATTACGTTATTATTTTTTCTTGGTGGTTCTATTAAATGATAATATTCTGCAGCTTTGTTAATTAGGTAAATATCTTTGTTATTTGAAGAGGGTTTAAGATCAACAAAAAAGAGATTTAAAGAACATTTTGTTGTATTTGCGTGGCATTAATTATTTATCTAACTTTATGTCTCTGTCCTGTGAATTTATATTTTATATTTTCGATATCTACTAAATTATGCAAATATTCGATTACTACTTGATAAGCTAGTTCTTTTTGATAATCCTCTATATGCTTCAGGGTCTCTAATAGCAAATTTAGTTGTATTAATGACCATACGTTTTGTAGTGTATTATTTCTTTTTTCTTCATCTCCGGTAAGTTAACGACACCACAGGCGATTATAGGAGGAGCCTTAGGTTTCTCTGTTGTTTCTAGTTTTTTTTCCCTTTTGATGCCATTCCCTATTTTAAAGAATGTTCTTGCAAAATTAAAGCGTGTGCTGTTTTTATTTATATATATGTTTATACTTTTTGGTATTTTAAAAATTGTTCTTCATTAGGTGGAGTACAGTATCAGTTATTAACTTTCTACAGCGGAGTTTATAGTAGAAAGTTAATGAGATTATCATCCCGTCTGTCTGTCTGTCACTCTGTGTTCTGGAGACACTAAAACTTCCATTCTATTCGACAGATTTACTTCAAATTTGGTATACACACATCTTAGGTCAGTACCTTTTATGGGATTGATTTTCAGCCAAATCGGTTAACGGCAACCGGAAGTGACCGTTACGATTTCGCACCGCTGTAGAAAGTGTCCTTTACGGTATTAGACCTTTCTTGTTAAGTAATGAGAAGAGTGATTACTAGTATTACTGGTATAACCCAAATAAGCGAATCACACTGGCCGAAAAATTCCCACATAATTCATGAAAAAATAGTTAATTGCCACAAGAAGCTTAAACCCATCCAAATCTTGTGTTAGATAATGACCCAATAAGAAGACTGAAACGGAAATGTCTAGCAAACTTATAATTTATTTTTTTCGCTGATTCTCTTTAAATTACAATGTACTTTAATTTCTGATTTATATTGAATAAAGAAGTAATGTTTATTTAGAAAATAAAAAAAAAACAGAATTAAGAATTTTAGAGTTATTACTTGTTAAAACAAAAAAGTAATAATTCAGTGATGTATTCAAATCACTGAAAAGGGCAGACGTAATCAAGAGTAAGGGTTGCATCTTCAAAGCAATATTTGATTGTCAGTAATGCTTTTACTATATTTTTAAATTAGCCATGATTATAAAAACATGATGCTGTTAATAAATTCATAATAAGAATGTAATAAAATTTCAATTTTTTTGCAATTGTAAGCCGAATCTCTTATATAATATACACTCCCTATTGCTACATGCATATAAAAATATTTTTAACTAAAATTCGTTTTATTTTTATGCTCTTATGTCAGCAATAGTACTTCCCTACTGATTCTTAAAAATATTTAAATATTGTAGTCGAATTTCAACAAAGCCCAATATATATCTTTTTTTGGTATTTTATAATATTTTTGTTTAAGAAATAATAATACTTTTTGCAGTATAGTAAACCTCAAGTTAACAGATGCAATCATCATATCAACCAGGCGGTGATTATTATTGAAAATTTTAAATATTGAAACACAGACCCAAATAATGTTCTAGAAGAAATACCAAACACAACAACTAACAACGAAAGAAGAATAATAGCAGGAGAAGTAAAAGAGGTATTGTGAAAACTAAAAAACAGAAAATCTTCAAGTGAAGACCAATAGTAAATAAAGGCAGCAAATTGGTTAAACAACTCGAAATACCTATTCACAAAATAGTTAAATTTAACAGAATCCCAGATGAATGATAAAGAGTAACAATTATACTGATATTAAAAAAAGGTTATCTCAAAGAACTTGACAACTATAGAGGAATAAACCTGTTAAACGCCACATTGAAATTACAACGGTAATAATAGGAAAGAAAACAAATACAACAATACAATTACAAGCAGAGGCAGGAATTCAGACAGGTCTAACATTCAATGATACTGTATTAGAGTAAGAGAGCTAAAAAAGTCACTAAAATAACGTACCAGCATATCTATGCTTAATAAACCTTAAGAAGCTGTTTGGTAAGGTTCAAATAAAGAATGTATCTATTATATGTTAGAAATATTGCATTAGATCTAATTGTCAAAAATACTTACAAAGATAAAAAAGTAATTGTTAAAACAGAAGACGGGATTATCGATTCTATAAAGCATGAAAGAGGCATTAGACGGAGAAACTTCTTGAGCCTTCTATTGTTCATTCTAGGAATAGATGAGATCACCAAAAAATTCAAAACAAAAAGAAAATGCAGAATGGAAAATCAGCCACTAAAAATCGTCTAGTATGCAGACGACGTCATAAAAATGGCAGAAAACGAGGACGGCCTGCAAAGTGATAAACGAAAACAACAGTGATAAGTAAAGGTCCAATAATATGTAAGCTAGTAGTCAAAAATAAAATAATTTAACAGGTAAAAGAAGTTGAATATCCGGGCTTGCCTAGTGACGACAAAATAAAAGAAGAAGTGGAGAAACCAATTAATAAAGCAAGAAAAATCGGTTATATAAATAACACTACGTGGAAAAGTAAATACTTATCAACATAAAGCAAAATTAGTGTACATAAAAGTGTAATAGGACCATGTGAAACACGACCTGACACTAGCACAACCCAACGACTATCAGAGACGACAAAGATTAGAATACTTAGAATAATCATAAACAAGACGTTAAGGGATAGAGTAAGAAGTAAAGATCTAAGGCGTATATGATGGAAGATAGACAGTGTTAATAACTAGATAAAATAAAGAAAGACACAATGGAATAAATAGATAGAAAGAAGAAGGTAGCAAGAGAATAGTCGCCAGTCGGTAGAAGAATGATAGGACGCCCCATAAAACGTTGGTGTGATGATTTAAATTAAAGAATGGCCAAAAAATAAATAGACAGTGCAAAAGTGGTTTATATCAAACTTTGTTACACTTATTTATATTTCTGTTAAAAAATTGAACCCAAGTCTTACTTTTGAATACATCGCCCTTTAAATAGTTTACAATGTAATTTAATTATTTAATTATCGAACTTATTGTAATATAAAAATTTAAAGTGCGGCTACAATTTTCACTAGTATATTTTGAAGATATCTGTGCAAAGGGCACAATGAACTACGAAAATAAAACATACCACATAACTGAAGTGGTAATGTGTTAAAAAAAAAAAACAATAGTTGATTGATGGAGACCAATATTGTAAATTTTCGACTCAACACAACAGAGATATTTTACTGTAATCAGTAGTTCATTCATAATTAAATATTTCTACACTTGAATATGGATGTTTCAGTGTGCACAGGCATTTTTCTCTGTTTACTCATGCAAAATTAGGGTTAGAACGAAAGGCTGCTCGAGACTTCCGTAAACAGAGTCTGTTATTTCAACGCGAACTCTTTCGCACTGTCTGCCGCCAACAAGTCAGTTTGCAGCCGCAATTTCGGGTGTAATTGTTTCTTGCGGCAATCGACAAAACTGGCAATAAACGCACGGCGCTGTTGAGAAATTGAAACTTTGCCGACAGATGCGGAATACGAATGCGCTTATGGATAATCCAATATCCCGTGCTTGGGATTCGGCATGAGTTCTCCGGTTATAGTAATTAGATTATTGTTTCGAATAATATCCCCATGAAGACAATTATCTCGGGCTTCAGAATGTTTTCGCTTAAACCCAATTAGTGGCTTATTTTGGGTATCGTACGCAAGCCCGGATACGAATGAGCGCCTAATCCGGAGCACCTGCAAATCCGGCTGGGCGGAAAGACCAACAAAATCGTGGAGTGGTAGCCGGACTCGAATTTTCTAGTAAATGCTCGCTTTGAGTGCAGTCACGCTGGATGTATTTTGTTTTCCTTTTAGTTAGCTGCCTTTGAATCTGCTATTGCTACAAACACTGCGTTTTTGTGAGCTTTAGTTACTCGTGTAGTTTTTCAACAACTTTACAAGCAGATTAAGGTTAATCGCGACTAAAACATCAACATATTTAAAGCTACGCTTTTTTAGTGAAAGAATTTTTACTTTTTGTACTACTCTTAACTAATTATTGTTGTAATAAAGACTTCACGATTATAACAATTAACAAAAGTCTCGCACTTAACCACTTTAAAGTTTTTATTGCACACATGATTTTTATAAGTTGTAATTCTTACAAATATAATTAAATTTTAATATTTTTGACGTCCTCTAAATATGTTTCATTAAGTAGATTGATTTTTGTTTTTTTTTTTTTGGCACGATTTATGAATGGTTTGCACTTTTTTGATCTTATAATTCCAAAAATACACATTTCTGTAAGTTTACAAACGAAGTGTACCAAAATAGCAAGCCTATCATAACAAGTATTTATTTTCATCTAATCTGACAATTAGACTTTAATTTTTATAACCACGTCAATTAGTTTACGAGCTAATTTCAAAGTACGTGGCCTGAACTAAATGCTGAATTTAAACTTCGCATTTTTGTCAAATGCATCTCCGATTCTTCCGATTAGTAAATCTGGAACGTTATACAAAGAAATACCGAATTGTTATTGTTCAAACGCATTAAAAATGTTGTAAAAATTTTACTAGTGCGATACAAAAGTTCTGTTGTATTTTTAGTCAAAATAGTGCCTCAAATGAAATAACTGTCCAAATATTGATTATAAAATATGATAAAATTAGATGGGTAATGGATGCAAGACCTCGCAAACACCAGCATAAATTAATATTCTGTGAGAATATGATAATAGATAGTCAAAATATTGTTGCAATTCCGATAACATCAGTTGACATCGTGCACAACAATTAGACAATTCCAGTAGCTTCCTTTAGCAAATACTCACTAAATATTACTTTTATGCGTACAAAATTCAATTGATCAAAAAATTTAATTTGCTTGGCTATAATTACAGTAAACTATTTGTCAGTTGATCATGAAGTAGGTTTTCAGTTTAGTCCAAAGAATCAGCTGTAGTAATGAGGCGCATTTCTCTCAGAGAAAGCAAATACACCCCTAACTATTTTCTGTTTGATGTAAATTTTGGACAGGTTGTGTAATAACTTCAAACCTTTTCAAAGGTGATGCTGAAACTGCTGTATATACTATATATGTACTATAAATCATGATTATTGCCGTTGTATGATAATCCAGTTCTTCGACACCAGCTAGACAACGTGAATTTGGAACAAATGCGATATTAGCAGGAAACCGTCGCCTGTCATACAATTTAGGTCGATTTACTGCACCAACAATTTTCTGGCCGCGTAATTTTACGAAGTGCTAACTGACTAATAAGATCATCTGATTTATAGAACCGTATGACCTCTTTTTAATGTTTACTTAAAATCAAAGTTCTACACCAACAATCCAAAAAAGTTGACAATCTCAAGAAGGAAACTGATCAAAACATATGCGAAATTGTATTAAAAAAATTTGTAAAAGAACTAAAATTTCCGGCCAAATCTGAGGTGGTCATTTGTCATACATAACGTTTCGTATCCGAAATCCAATCACAAAATAAAAAAGTGCCTATTTAACATTTAAATCTGGATTTTAATTTAGGCCACTACTTTCTATAGAAAGTTAGTTAAATCAGAAAAATTATTTAGACAATTTCTGTGTTAAATTTGGCAATCAAGCGCATTGTAAAAGAAATATTTTAATAGGAAACAATTTTACTTAACGATAATTTTGCAAAGAAAAATTAATTACAGTATTAAAATACTGGAAAGACAATTAAAATCCTCATAACTGTCTTGCTTTAAAATAAACTCAATGGTAAATCTGCTTGACATTTTTTAAAAGGTTAGTTTACCACGCTAATATTTCAAGTCGTACCACTTATCCAACCTGGGCATTTTTAAAAATTCAGGGTTGAAACCGATAGATTATTTATGTTATAATCCTGACTTTACACTTTATGTATTTCTTAAAGAAAAAATAAAATGCGTGGTATATGATGTGAAAAGCTTTAAGACCCTATTCTTAAAGAAACTCAAGAAGAATAAAATTTATACTTTGGTCACTATGTTTATCTAATGGGTAGATACATTAAGTTTAAAGGCGAATACTCTTTGAAGCAGCAGTAAAATGTAATTAAACGTTAATATCCCTTATTTTATTAGATAGTATAAACTTTCGCTGGTGATAACCCATAATATTAAATGCTCAAATGTCAAATTGTTTAATTAATTAATTGCTTGGCGTCAATAATTTCTAGAAAGCGTAAAATCATTCGTTTTTGAAGCAGAAATGCAAATTTAGAACATTACTGCCTGTCATAATCCGACACTCATAAATCAATGTGCATGTGACTACAATATCTTCGTTCATTCCTCAGAGTCAATTTCCACTGCCTGTGCATGACCGGCATGAGTGTGGCCTACGATTTTGTGCATTAAAATATCGTTATAAGTTTTGACATATTTACAAAGCAATACATTAAACATGGCGATAATGTGACTTATGTGCATGTGTATATTTTGTATCTAAAAGTGTTCGATATTTGACTTTCGAAGCGTAAAGATCGGCCTTCGCTCTAACCGATATAAAGTTCAAGTTCAAGTGCAAGTTTATCGCGTGTGATAAACGCAAAGCCCTTGGCCAATGCTTTTATTTATTTTTATATAAATACTTGGAATAGTGCAAAGGAATCATAATTAAGAAGTAAATTTAGAAAAAGGTACGTAAACATCTATAATTTTTAATTTAGAAATATAAAATGCACCAGATCGAGTAACTACATGAAAATTAACAAACGTATTAACAACCAACGTAACAGTTTAATTTAGGACAGCAAATCTTTAATTAAATCTTGTCAGCACCGTGGCAAACACTCTACTGCAACAAACAATTACACTCCTATAGATAATTGCACTGCCAAAGAACTACTTAAATAAAAATTACTCTAGACAATGACGTCTGCGAGTGTAAATCCTAAGTAAGGAAAAAGAAGATATTCAACCAAATTGAAAAATAGCACAAAAAAGAAAAATCAATAATCTACAACAAATTACTTTAAAATCTTCTTCCTCTTTCTTGATTCCTTCTGCCCTCTCAGGCGTCGGATTGTCGGTGTGGGCCCGGTCTTCCCATCAGCCAACTCTTCCATTCTTTTCTGTCTCTTGCTATCTCTTTCATTTCTGTAAGCGATTTTCCTCTTCTTTTCCCTTGTTGTTCAATCTGATCTAACCAACTTTTTCTTGGTCTGCCCCGCCTTTCCCTACTAGGTTTTCCCATTTCTAGCATTCTTTTTGGAAATACTTCCTTATATGCGTATTCCTAATGTGTTCTCTTTTCGTAATTCCCGTGATCTTCCTCAAGTGCTTCATTTCCATTGCCTCTATTTTTCCTTCGTGTTCTCTCTTTATCGTCCAATTTTCTGCCGCATATGTAATTGTGGGTAATGTTATTGTGTTGTGATCTTTACCTTAACGTTCATTTCTATTTCTTTGTGTCCTAATAATTGTCCTGTTTAGAGCGTAATATAGTCGCGTGGATTTGTTTGCTCTGTTGGTTAGATCTGGTTCCATTTTGCCCTTGCTATCTAGGATCGTTCCCAAATATTCAAAGGAAGTTACTTTTTCTAGGGTTGTGTTTTTGCAAATGATCTCCCTATTCCTGTTGGTATCTCGGTTTTCGTTCACAATCATCACTTTTGTTTTGTTTGTGTTCACTTCCATCTTTATGTTTTTTACTCTTTTACCCATTTGTCTAGCAGTCTTTGCATTTTTCTTCTTGTGTCGGATATTAGGACTACGTCAGCTGCATATAACAAACTGTTTATTGCAATAGGTTTCAGGTTGGTGTATCCTATGACTGTGTTTAATGTTGTTTCTGTCTTCATTTGTTTAATTATTCTGTCCATCATTGTCACAAATAAAAGAGGGCTCAGGCTATCTCCCTATTTTATCCATCTTTTCATCTCGAAGTCCTCTGATCTTTGCTCTGCAATTTGTATTTGGCACTTAACTTTATTGATCGTTCCTCTTATTACTCTTATGAGCTGATTTGGTACATCTAACTCCGCTAAGGTGTCCCATAGTGCTTCTTTATTAACAGTATCAAAGGCTGCTTTTAAATCAATGAAGGTTATATACAGCACCTCTCCTTTCTCTATTGCCTTGTGTATTAATGTTCTCAGTATATACTTATATATATTTTCATTTGTTTGTCTGCTTGGTCTGTATGCAGTTTGTTCTTCCTCCAGCTTGTGTAAACCTTGTGTGTTGTTTGGGCCAGACAAATGGCTCTGTAATTATCGCATCTTTAGTTTCTCCCTTCTTGTGTATCGGTACGATCAAGTTGTATTCCCATTCTTTTGGGATTTTTTCCTTGTGTCCAAGCTTCCTTAAAGATCTCACATAGCCACTCCTTCCCTTCCTCTCCCATGTACTTAAGCATTTCCGGAGCTATCTCATCTTCCCCGCTTGCTTTCCCGATTTTTAGCCGCTGTAATGCTTCTAGTGTTTCTTCTTTAGTTATTTCCTGGAGGTCTCTTCTGTTATCATTTTCTCTTGTAGTTTCCTTCTTTGTTTCCCCGAATTTGTTCTCATAATACTCCCTCCATACCCCCAATATTTCCTTTAGTTCTGTTTGTAGATCCTCATTGTTGTTGTATGTTGCTTTTATTTCTTTCCGGTTTGTTCCTCTTAATCTTTTTACCGTAGTCCAGAACTTCTTTATGATATAGTTTTCGTTTAGTTCTTCCCCAAACTCTCGCCAGCTGTGTTTTTTCGCCTCTTTAACCACTTTTTTACCTTGTTTCTTCTTTCTGCATAGGTTGCTCTGTCTTCTCTTGCTTTTGTTCGGATATACTTCTTCCAAGCTCTTTTCTTCTCCTTGATTAACCTTTTTATCTCTTCCGTCCACTATTTAGTTCTCTTTAAGTTTTTGTTATAATGTCTTCGTCCGCATATCTCTTCCGCTACTTTTAAAATCGTTTCTTTGAAAATTTTCCACATCATCTCTAGATTTCTATTTTGTGTGTCTTCTTTGCGTATGTTGAAAATCATGTTTGTTTTTACTTGGAATTTCTTCTGATTCTCTGCAATTTTTAGTTTGTTCGTTGCTATCCTGCTATATTCTATTTCCTTAGTTTTCTTGATTGTGCTTATGTATTGGACCACCACTAATCTGTGGTGGGTACCTAATTCTGCCTCCTTCTTCGTTGCTATGTTTTGTATTGTCTCATTAAGGTTTCTTGTAGTCTATTAAACTTTTTGCGTTTTTCTCTTCTGCCACAAAAGTGTAACTATCTTCTTCTTCTTCTTGCCTCCAGAAGGTGTTGGCTATTATCATGTCGTTGCTTTGGCAGAAGTCTAACATTTTTATTCCATTCCTGTTGAGCGTCCGCCCTCCCCATTTTCCAATACATCCCAATTCTCTGTTTGTGTCTTTTCCTACCCTTGCATTCCAGTCCCCCAAAATCATTGTTGCTTCCGCTTCCTCATTTGCTTCACCTAGCGTTTCTTGGGGTGTCTTATAGACCTTTGTCCCCCCGATATATATATATACGGAGTAAAAAAAAACTATAGCAAGATTGTTTGATAATTAAGCACAGTTAAGTAACTCAATAAACAAAACAGGAAATAAAACAAAACAGAGCTGTGTAAACTACATATTGGGCAAAAAGGAATTGATAACAAAGTAACAATTAAGCAAACAAAGAAATTGAGAAAAACCAAAAAAAAAACAAACTATGATTAAATAACTTCAAATATGGTGGGCGGCAGGTCGGTCGTGCACTCTCCAGACTGCGGGAAAAAAGAGCTGTTGGGAACAAATGCACGACGGAACAACTAAAACAAGACTTCCCGCACGTAACGATCTCTGGCAGTCTGGACGACGGATCTTGGCGGGCTCTTCCTTGGCGGCTTCAACCCGGAGATGGGTATTCCTTGGCCAGATGTACTGGGGTACCACGGACGGGGCGGAACGTACAAAAGGCAGCGACAGCGTGCAAGCACAGCGCAATAGAGTACCTGGGTAGGCTTCAGCTAGCGGCTTCGTCGCTCACGAGGGTTCGAATCGGAATGCCGGGCGGCAGTAAAAATCCCGTTTAGTTGTGACTAGGGTGGGTTGGCGTACAATCAAGGTTACAGGTAGAGATGGGATTCGGGACAATGGGGGTTGAGATGAGCACCAAACAGAGATAGTAAAGCACATCAGAAATTGTTCTAAATACTAGAAGACGAAAAGTACAATATAAAACCATCTGTAAACAACATAATTAAAGTTAATTGTCAACGTTCTGAGTCCTATATCATCACAGGTATCAATTAAGGAACGAACGAGCATTCATAAGAGTTATAAAATTTCTAAATCGTTCTACAAACTTCAATTACTTTACAGACACGCCATTCAAACTTGAGCACAAAGTAGAGAAAGTAATAAATACACGTGTATGTTCTTCGCAGATCTGGAACCAGATGATATCAATAAAGACACATAAAATAATTGGCTTTTAAAACAAAATTATATAAGTAGAGTGTAAATCATATTGAACTTCAGGACTATAAACGTTGCAAGTTTTGACAAACTAATTTCTGTGCCTTATGCTATGCAGTAATCTATCAATATCATTAAAGTTTTTTATGAAAACAATTACAATTTTCCGAAAAACAATTTGATTATTGTTTGAACGCAATAAGGCCCTAAAGTTTAAAATAACTGTTATTCTTATTGACTAAGCAATGATTCGATATCAACGCAACGGTTGTTTAGGTGACAGTATTGTAATAATGTGCAAGCATGTCGTCGCCATTCACAGCAGCTGAATCTTTTATACGGTACTATGCAACGCATTTACATACATATAAAATTAATTGATTCAAGAACTTAAACAGACAACCAAAAACGGCGTACGTTTGTGAAATTTGTTTTATGGAACACGGCTGTTGATGCTGATTTTTGTACAAAGTTCACATTGAGCGATTCAACCCATTTTTCTTTAAATAGCTTTGCAAATCATTAAAATTATAGCATCTGGAGTAGTTAAACGTAAGTTTTATTCACGGAAAACCTGTAACATAATTTGCAGAAATAATGAAACAGGAAAAGCAATACCAAAATTACCAAATAATTTAACATCCACGGTTTGTCCCTCAACTATAAATATAAATTATTAAAAGAAGAAGAATTGCACAACGTAATTGATGCTACAAAATAATTAATATTTTACTGCTACTGAATTAATTGATTACTCTTTATGGAAGAAGCAAAACAAAGTGAAGAGACCTATTATAAAAACATTATTGGAAATTATTAGAACCCAGAATGGTAGTTGGCCAAGAAGCAACAAACAGGCGCTAATTACTTCTACTGAATACTTCCTAGTGAGTTTAAAAAATGTCCGTGCTAGTATCTATATGAACATAAGATAGACTTCATATGTAAAATATCCATATTAAACGAGTTTAACAGTTAAATCGTTTATAAAAGTAGAGATGAAATTAGTACAAGAAAACGTAATATTAAAATATTTCTTACATAATTATACGAAAAAATGATTGAGTTACTGACAAATTTATAATACTTACAATTAGATATGTTGCAATAGCATGGATATACTTATGATATGGAAATCAGGGGAGCCGTTTGTGAGCTTAAAATCATTTAGTCCCATCAGTTTATGATTTAAAGAACTAAAAGAAATAAAGTTAGTATTAGAACATTAAATTACTAATTTAGCTCTGCAAATCCACACAAAATAGTAAACAATGTAATCAAACACCTAGAAGGAGATAAACTGGACACTGTGGTACTTAGGATAATGTTAAAAAATAATAAATTGTGTATCTTATCAACTCTGCGAAGTCCTAAAGTCATTCTTAACAGAAAAGTAATTTTTCGCAAAATGCCAAGAAGATTTTTTTTTCGGAAATAGCCAGTCTTGTGCTTCAAATGCATGGCTGAGCTTTCAACAAGGTTAACTAGAGCAGCGGACTACTAAACTGTTCTATTATTTCATGTATATCCTAAAACCGCGTTTAAACGAATTAGCGGAGGTTTAAACTGTGGATATTCTTCACATGTTACTTATGCGATAAAACAAGTTAACTGTTTAGTAGTTACTCTTAGTATATATATATATACAACAGTTAATTTAGAGAACGCACAAGTTTGGCAAACATGAATAATTCAGACGTAAATTTAGTACGTACCACTAGATAGTTTGAAAAAAAACCTAAACTATGCACGAAAAATCATAAATCTAAAAAGTCATCCTAAGGCTTATATAGGCCAATACGATTTTGTTTATAAGAAACAGCCAGAAACTACATCGTAGAAATATTAGTATAATTTCAGATATTATTTAAAATTGTACACTACTGCAGCAACAAGTAAAAATGCAAATTATCCATAGATATTTCCGATCGGTAAAAGATCAAATAATTGAACTAAGTTTCCACTCGGCTTTGTTGCAGGAAATTTAATATGTTACTGGCCATGTGTGGTCAAGCTTGTTAAAATTTTATTTTATTAAACGATTGGATGGGCCACTTTCTGAAGGGAAAGAAATACCACGGGCTATAAGACCACGTCGATGCAGATATTATTATTAACTATCATAAGTGACATCTGTCTGTACTGTTATACACTTAGTTCAAGTTGTATGTTTCGTCTGAATGTAGTCTTTTTGCTCTCGTTCTCTGATCTACAGCATATTAATATCCAAATATCATTTCGATTTAAACAAAATCTAGATTTAGCAGAATAAACTATTCTATGCTACTCATGTAGTCACTGGCACTTTTCTGTTGTCCCGGTGCTGAGAGATCACAGATGGTCCCAAGAGATAACATTCTGATGTTAATCCTATTGTAATTAATCGGCTCCAAAAAGGAAGTAGACATATAGTATTGTTTAATGGTCGACCACTTCTGCGCTAGGGCGCTTAAAGTTGTGCTGCGCTCTGTAATCGCAAGTCTTTGAAAATGAGGATCCTCTTGGTTGGTTATCCTGTGCACTGCTCCATGCTCTTGTCTTGTCAAATGCGTTGCAGTATTTTTTGGCTCAGAGGTTGTATTAATGATTTATAGTATTAAACTTACTCGACTGTAGAATGGAGTCTTCTAAAACCAAATTTATGGTATATTATGAAGTATGGTTCTTTTAGAATAAATATTAGTTTCTTAAGTAACAGGTTTTTAGACAAATTTGAGATTATTGATAATAAACTTATGAGTCTGTGTGGCTTTAATCACTTAGGTGGCTTACCATTTTTTACATTAAATTAATTTCTGAAACCTTCTATTGTGTTGAGTGAGCAGTTTTTAAGATAGCATTAAATTTAAATCTCAGTGCTGTAAATCCATTGAATGAGAGTTATTTTGTAATGTTCCTTATAATTATTTGGTAGACAACTTTTTTATTGTATCTTTCATCTCTTTTACTTTAATGGCTAAATAGTTGACGCAGATAGTTGTAACAAAGGAATTTAAAAACCTGCTATTTCTTCTGTCCCAATTCAATGTGTTCTAGATAGTGGCTGCAACACTTTTTTGGGATGTTTAGTAAATACCACATTTTTTTACGCCATGGTTATTGGTTTAAATTTTTTCTTTGCAGATTTTGGTTGATTTAGCTGTTTGGTGTATTTCCATAATGAGTAGTAACTTGATTTTAAAGATAAACACTCGATAAATTTTTTAAAAATCAAGCCTCTGTATTTAAGCGGCATTTTTAATGCTCTTATTATAACATTATAATTTTGCTTTTCTTCAAGGTAATGTCTTTTCTGTCACTTCTTTTATAATCTCTTCTTTACATTTTGTCAGTGATTTCCGTCGAGTAGCGTTTCTTCCTGTTTGTCTACTAATACAATGTTAATTTTCTAGCAGATATCTGTACAGCCATCAGAAGATCGATGTCGTCCGCTGTTTTTAGTTTTATATTTAGAAAAATGTGTTTCTAGGGTGTTTTCCAAAGGTATTCTCGATGAATGAGATGATTGTATAGTTACGACGGCTTAGGTTTAAGAATTATTGATTAATATGATTAGTATCAGAGGAGTAACTGATAGCCCCGAGATTAGAATAGGCACAATAGCAGGAATCTATGGTCCAAAAAGAAACATTAAAATCTCAATGGTGCTTGGAAAATTTCTTACAGTCTTTCAGGCGGAAACCATAACTACAGAACACTGCGCGAAGGAGATAAAAAGGCTTAACATTAGGGGTAAGAGGATATCAATCTTTTTGAATAGCCAAGCCACACGTGTGGTAAAGTCAAAGTTTGTTTGGACTTGCATAGCTGGTCTGACAGAGCTAGAAAAACAGTTGTCTGATCCTTTCTTGGGTACCGGGATATAGAGGCTCTAAGGATAACGAGATGATAGATTTACCTGCCAATGAAGGATTAGAAACAATGCCCATCTGACTTTAACCATAGTGTGTTATTTCAAATAGCCTCAAAAGAGCATCCATTCATGAGTGGATACTAAATAAAACTAAAAAAAGTGGGACAAAACCAGCCACTTGAGACATTTGAAGAAGTTTATACAGCGACCGTCACAAACATTTACAGCAGGCCTCTTACGACTAAACAGACCTAAATATAGGGTCACCTGCTGACAGAACACTGTTGCCTTAGGAAGCATTTAAATCTCCTAAGTGTAACAGCAGCTAGCTTTTGTCAGGAACAAAAAAAAGGCTGTAGACCACATTTTGTGCTAATGCGAAGACCTTACAAGGCTCAAATTCCTACAATTAAACGGAGAAAAGACAAAGCCAAAGAACTATACAAAGTGAGCTTTTCTCTAGGTTCTGAGGGCTAGTTAAAAGCCTAGGCTTAGAGAAAGAGCTCTAAGAAATTGGAGGGGTGCATAATAGACCTAAGAGTCGCAATGCAGAAGGTCGTTGCTCCCTCTCCCTCTATTTTATATCTATCTGTTACAGGATTTTAATGTAAGCATTTAAATTTTTATATTACCTTTAGTAATGAAAAGGTCTAGGCAAGCTGAAATTTACGCTAGATCAATAGGTCAATAGGTGAGCTTATTCATGAAAACATGGTAGGTACTTATCTCAGATTATTGAGTGTAGAGGTCTGGCTCTTGGGAAATTCAATTAAGATCTCCAATGTGGTGAAAAGAAGACAGAGTTATAAAACGAACCTATTTATTATTTATAGGACTTCCCTACAAGAGGATCAGATTTGTAGAGTTTATATAATTAAAAGGGTGGTTTCAGAAACCATTAGCCCCTCGTACATAAAACTACATGTGCACTTGTAGCATATGTAGGAGATGTATATATATATATATATATATATATATATATATATATATATATATATATATATATATATATTATATATTAGCTATTACTTAAAACATAAAGAATATGAAAAAGTTAATCAAGTTTTTATGAGTATCTCTATTGCTTCTACATAACTTATATTTTTAAATACATATTTAAATTTCTTTTACTAAACTTATGTATTAGTTACTTTAAATATATGAACATTAATGCAGTTATTACATTGTTCCTAACTCACTTTGTGTGCATAACTTAGAACAATGGTTATCCTGCTCTCGATATTGTTTACACACATTCTATGTTCTCTTATTATCTCTTATAAAATGGTCTAGATGAGTCATCAAGTTCCCACTACAACATCTGCTTCTAATTAATTTTAAACTCTTCAGCGTAGTTATTTTCATTCCCTTTTCGAAATTCTTTTGGGCGCTGTTATTGAGTAATCGATGTTTTCACTTACAGTTGTGTTATTACATATAATAACATTGTGATTAACTAATTTCTTAAATTATCTAACATTTCAAAAATAAATTAACAACGTCCAAGTGCGGGTTCGGTTATTTTTATAACAATTGTTAGAAAATATTACTGCTGCAATCTAAACAAATGCGTATTTAAACCCAATTATGGTGTTAATTATAAAAGACAGCAGATACGCTAATTACAAAAAATGTTAGTTCAAGTATTTGTTTATTTGCGGAATAGCCTCCTCTTCTGTATTTATGTATCATTGGCAAGAACATCGTTCTTGCACTAACATGATTTCCTTTCCGTTAACAAATGAGGGTGCTTTCGAGGAAAGGCAGCCACGAAAACGGCTTCCCACATGCGGCCTGCGTAGCCTGAAAAGCGGAAATACAAATCAATTATTTGACTGGCCGCGTGAAAGCGTTTCCTATTCCGAGCAGCTGGTTTATGGTCCGATGGCGGAGCAGGGCTGTTTATTCTGCAGTTTACTTTAGCAAATGCTTTTATAAGCTGCTTGCGGTCGTTTCATCGAGCTTGTAATAATTCCTTAAACAACGTGCTTGCGATAATCCTTGCCTGCGCTTTATATGCCCGGGAAAACTTCAGGAACGTGTTCGCCGAAGCTACCAATTAGTGCCCATGTTTCCTAGAACACTTCAGCAAATAAAAATTGAGCCGCAGAACAGTTCTAGCAATATGCAAACATGCGGGTTTCGTAATTACCAAGTTGAACAATTTGTACCTTATAATGATTAACTACCTAATTACGTATTCTGTACTCAAATACAACATTAGTTCTGTAATATTAAAGGTAAAAAGAATACAAACAATTTAACTGTTTTATAATGATCCTCCTTAGGATGTCTTTTAGTTGTAGCTTTCATGTTTCTAGGTAAAGAAAATCCTTTGAAGGGTTTAAACAATAAAAGTAAGTTATATTGGAGGCATTTAACGTCTCTTTCTGTTTTATTACTATATTAAATTACTATATTAAAAAAAACTTATAAATTAATACATTCCCGCATTCCTAATTAAGTGTATAGAATTTGTTTGGTATTGATCTTTACTGTCTGTGTCAAATTTATTTTTGTTCCATTAAGAACAGATTAATTAGGCACCAATTTTGATTTTATTTAAAAGCATTTACTTCAAACATAAATTTAATCCTTACCTTATTCGTTTTTAAAGTATTATTCCTTAACTTACTGGTATTTATTTCTTTGAAAATCATTAAGTTTTGGGTTTTACCTCTAAATGTTTACATGTAAGCATATAATTTGCATCGTGTCAAATTTGATCTCTTACAATAATTTTTGTATTTTCTGAGTATTGATCACTCTAAAATAAAATGATAAAAAATATAGAACACCGTTTTTTATTTTGTAGTCACATTTATAGATTGATATATTTTCGTTATACAGAATACTTTAATTAACAGAATAATTTAATTAACCAAATTAAATAGATTCTCTAAATTGACAAAATTTGGTAATGAGAAATAACTTATTTTAGTTTATACTTATTTATCACTCTAAGGGTACCGATACATTTTATACATCTACATTTTTGATTAAATCTTCTTTCTCTTTCTTAAATTGTATAGACAATTTGTGAAGATAAATATAAAGATATAAAAGATAAAAATAGTATGATTCTGTCTTTCAAAAATCTGAGTGGGCTAATATTGGCTAATATTTCAAACGGATGAGCTGGTGTGCCGCCAACAAATTAATTTTTTGAAATGTAGCCTAAGAGGCGAAGCGAATTGTATTGTTTGACAATGAGTGAGGGTTTTTCAAAGATATTTGAAACAGCGTTTTTGTATCACCTCCGTAAAGTCCCACAAAGTCTACCGAGTTTGTGTAAAAGTGAATAAAACCGTACCAGATAACAAAAACTGTAGAGAAACAAGCAATCTAGACAAAAACGGTCAATCAACGTTACAACTTTTTGAAAAATACAAATTTAACAGTTTGTGAAGCTTGCGTAAATTTGTAGTGAGGTACATGATAATCAAATCAACGTTTATGAGCCCAAGATGTTATATGGCAAAGTTAACTATGAAAACGTTACTTATTAAAAAACAAATAAAAAAACTACATTTGTCTGTAAAGTATCATTTAGAGGGAGACTAGTGCAATGTCATATTTACTGACGAAGATTGGTGTGATTTGAGAAGGTTTTGGTCTGTACACCACTTAGCACTCTGTTAAACACCCCATTAAAGTGCATGTTTGGGCTTGTTTTAGTAAATGGAGATTTAGAATATCAACGTTTGTACACAGATGTTAAATACAGAAAACGTGGTTAAAATACGTGAGCAACGTTTGCTACCAGTAATAAATCGTGGTTGTTACAAAAAAAATAACAACTCCCAAGTATTGCAGCTGCATATGGAAAAAAGAAATGAAATCGGTTAGTTCATAATCTTCTGGCGCCGATCTAAAATATCATAATGCACAGACTCAGAGTTAAACGTATATTAATGATGAAAAAATTACTCCAACTAATGAGGGAAATATGACGCTCGTTTACTGTTTCTTATGTTGGCCAATCTGGTCGCAATCGCAAAATCGTGATTGAATATCTTGCAAAATCAGGGCTAGTACTTCAAGAAATATATGTTTCTTAATAAAAATCTTTCTTGAAATTGGCCGGCAACTTTGTGGTACTAAATGTAAGTTTATAACTAATACATTTATTCTGCTTTTTGTTGACTCCACAGAAGCTTACTACTTTTCCTTTGAAAATAACACTTTGCACTTTACTTAAATTTTATCGATTTTAAGTAAATCTACAGTATTACCTATAGGAGCAATCCTAAAACTTTAAGAAAGGTACATTAAACCACTAAGAATATGGTTTGTACAATAAAATTGTCTCAGTACAAGATGCAAGAAACACAAGGAAATAATATATAAAAGAAAAAACGTTTAAAAACAAATCTTGTCGGAAGTCTTAACAGATAGCTTAAAAAAGCAAAAAATATCTAAAACAAAATAGACTATTTACAGTTTTTCTATAGAGTTTCCTCTTCTTTAAATTAACCTAACAAGATGCATACATTGTAGCCCACGATTAACGACGGTTGTTACATTAACGTGACTATAGAATATCACAAGCACCTATAGACCAATAAGCAATTCATTAAGCTGCAGCTCCCGCTAACCGCGCCGCAAAGTTTTGACACAAAAGTGATTTTTATTAAATTAAGATTTTGTGCCCGGCGAAATCTGCTCTTTGTGCTCGGCAAAAGAGATTTCCTCATTTGCTGGCATTCGGCGGCACAAAAGGTGCCCTAGTCGGCAGCCGCACACATTCGATCCATTACATATTCATAACGCAGCACAAAAGTTAATCCCCGCTAATCTGAAACCTGGAATTCAAAAGAAAAATGAAACATGCAACGAATTTCCCGCGAGATAGCGCTCTGCTTCGGTCCCCTAAATCTTCGTTTGCTTAAAGACGCACAGATATAATCCACGATTGTCTGAAGTGGCTGTGCTTTTGTTATCACACTCTGCCAGTGCCTTGTCTATTGGAGCTGATTTTTTTACAATATTAAAAAAATAATAAATTTTTATGTACGAGGACATATACAGATAATTCTATTGCTACTTAAATCTTTTCCTAAAACGTTGTTTCTTCCTTCTTAAGTACCATTTTATCTCTTGGTTTATTATTTGAGTTTTTTTATTTTAATTCTTTTATTAAAATTATGGTTAACTATTTATTTAAGTTATTTGTATAACATCAGTTGCTTATATTGCGGTATTTCTTTTTTATACTTTTTTATATTTAAATTTATTTAGTGTTTTGCTTTGTTGGTGCTAAAGTTTCATGTTAAACGGTTTGTTAAACTATTTCAGATATTTGTTTAGCCATAGCTATAAAGGAACTAATTTTCTTCTTAATTTTGAATCTAACTAAAAGATTTCACAGTGAATGTATTTTATACTATTTTTTCACTGAGTTTTCCACCAAAAGAAAAGTTCTTATACAATTTCCACGAGGAAAAAAGAAATGTATTCTTCAAATCGTACTTCAATTAGGTTTTATCAATTTTTTTCATTTAGTGAATAAATGGTTTATTTACAGTAATTGTAAGTTTATTTAAATTTTACTATATGCCACCCTTGTAATTCAATTGACTATATCTAAGTAGCAAAATAAATACAATTTTTATAATAAATAAATATAAAAATACGCTATACAACTAAAGCAGTCCAAATTGTTACTCAACTGGGATAGTCTATACTTTCCAAGATAGTAGACAAATTAAGGTTGTGAAAAAATTACATTGAGAAAATTTTTTACGATGCTAGAATACCAAAGTATGTATAGTTGTATAGAGGACCAATTATAACGAAAGGAGTCCAAAAAGCAATATCTAGTATAAAAATAACAAGCGTGTGGTCCTGACAAAATACCAACAGAAATTTTGTAAGCTGTGTCCAAGTGAAGCTCTCGAAAAATTCGTTCAGTTATACAACAAAGTGTACATAATCGAAAAAATGACCAACGATGGATTGAGATTAATGTTCATTGTCCTAATCAAAAAACACAAAGAAAATAAATAAAGAATTTCGGGCGATTAGTTTAACAATTCACGTTTAAGCGTTTTAAATAATCAACAAGTATGAATAACAGATTACGTATTTAAAGCGTTTTTTTAGAATAATCAACAAACAGTACGTTAAATATAATTTAGAAAATAATGCAAACATAAACTGTTGAAATGTTACATGCTTAGTTTTAGAAAAGGACTTAGAAACTGGAGTAGACGTTAAATATAACCATGATAGCAAAACTTATATGTCAAAACATAAACTTTAATGTAATCTAACAGATGAAATAAATAGTTAGGGATGTCATCTGTCCCATATTTAGTACGTACTTTAAAGAATTATTTACCAAAACACTAAAAACAACAAATAGGGTAGTGGTCAACAACTTACGGTATACTGATGATAGCGTTATATTAGCTGGACACATAAAAGAAATTACAGCTACCAATGGACATATTGATTAAGGCAGATACCTAATATAAATTAGAGTTAAACACCGATAAAACAAAATATATGGTCTTTTGCAAGACGAACAACACAGCACTACACCTTTATATGGATGGACTGACTATAGATTGAGTATAATATGTATATTTCATATCTGAAATGTATGATACCTTAAATCCAACAGCACTCCAAAAAAAATCCGACAATAAATATTTTTTGAAAATTTTTTTTTAATTTTTTATTTAATTAGCAATCAAAATACAAGGTATTCTATAAGCTAATTTGTTAACCTACAATCTAAATTTAGGATTTAGATCGATTAATATGAGATCTCATCCAGCGATGAGCTCTCTAAGTCTATTAGGTCAGCTGGCCACTGTCTTTTAGTCTTCTTATTGCTGTGTCTTCTAGTAAGGGCTGTATTAAAGGATTTGTGTGAGCTTCCAATTTTGGTGGTGGGTGATGCTTCTCTCATGGATAACTTCTTTTATAGTTGGTATCTTCAAATCTTTGTGGATCATTTCATTTGCAATATACCATGGGTCATTAACTATCGTTCTTAGTATTTTGGACTGGCACCTTTGGATTATTTCGATATTGGACTTGCTGGCACAGCCCCATAGTTCCATTCCATACGTCCATATGGGTTTGATTACTGATTTGTACAACAATAGTTTGTTTTCTATAGATAGCGGAGACTTTCTACCGATCAACCAATATAGCTCTCTGTTTTAGGTCCATTTGCTTTCTTTTTGCAGATGTGTTCTCTCCAGTTTAATTTGGAATCTAAGTGTATTCCCAGGTATTTTACTGTCACAGTTTGTGGTATTACTATGTTGTTTAGGTATATGGGTGGACACGGATCTTTTCTCAGGATAAATGTGGTATGAGTAGATTTTGTCTCGTTTACTTTTACATTCCACTTTTGAAGCCAGTGTTCTAGAACATGTAGATAATCTTGTATTAGAGTGTGTGCTTGGAGGACTACATTGTGGCTAGCCAGTATGACAGTGTCGTCAGCAAATGTGCCCATTGTGATGTTTGGTGAAACTGGAAGATCTGATGTAAATAAGAGATAAAGTAGCGGCCCAGGACACTGCCCTGTGGTACCCCAGAGTTGATTGGGAGTATAGTTGAGACTTCCTGTCTTACTTTTGTTCTGAAGTGTCTATCACTTAGGTATGTTTTAAGTAGTTTGTAAAACGCTGGTATGAGTTTTTAATTTTAAACAGTAATCCTGGGTGCCAGACCCTGTCGAAAGCCTGGCTTACGTCTAGGAATACAGATACGCAGTATTCTTTGTTGTTTAAACTGGCGAGGATAGTTTGCGATATGCGATGACACTGTTGGGTGGTCGAGTGAGCCTGTCGAAATCAAATTGATAATCGGGTATCCATTCAGTATTGATTCTTTTAAGAACTAGTTTTTCAAGCAATTTTGAAACAGCTGGTAATAAGCTGATAGGTCGATATGATTTTGCGCTATTTGGGTCTTTTCCAGGCTTAAGGATTAAAATTATCTCGGCAGTTTTAATTTTTGAGGCCAATATTGGATTCGGAGGATTGCATTAAAGATATACGTCAGTAATACTATGCCTTTTTGGCAGTTCTTTAAGCATTTTTGCTGTTATAAGGTCCATGCCCGGGGCTTTTTTTGCATTCAGGCGTTTTATTTCCTCCTTTATTTCTTTAGGTGTGACGGGTTTAATTGGTTGCGTTGCTAAAACGGGAGATTCTAATATTTCCATTATTTCCTCGTCCGGGTCATTTTCGTGCGGCTGAAAACATCGGCAAGGTGTTTCGCAAATACTTCTGCTTTCTCCTTATCACTTTTGCCCACTGTTCTTGTGATGGTTGTTCCATTCTTAAAGGGAAGAGTTATTATTGGTTTGCTTTTAGCTTTGATCGGTTTCCAAATAGAATTGTCATAACGGTTAAGGTTAGATAAATAATCTTTGAGTGACTCTTCTCTCAGAGATTTTAATTTAGATTTCAGCTTATTACTAAGTCTGTTCAATATTTTCTTGTCTGCTGGGGTGTGTGTTCGTTGCCATTTGGCTCGTGCTTTTCTTTTTCAGCTACCAGTTTTTAATTTCGAGAGGAATATTCGTGATATCTTTTGTATGTTACTATTGGAGTAGCTTGTTGGGCTGCTTCTTGAAGGGTATTTATAAGATTATTTGTAGCTTCCTCAATTTCATTTGAGTTTTTAAGCCTTAGATTTAAATTTATTGTATCTGACAAATTGCGCCTATATTCGTCCCAGTCAGTTTTCGAATTATGTAGTCTAGGTACAGGTTGAATATATAATGGGTAAGTGCTGTAGGTGGCTATTACCGGTGAATGATCTGAGGACAAGTCGTAGCTAGGTGTAATGTCCATATAGGTTGGCGAAATATTGTTTGTGACAAAAAGTCTAGTAAATCCGGTAACTTATCTCTGTCTGTCGGCCAATATGTTGGAGTTCCGTAGATAAGTATGTATATCTTTTGTCTTGAATGAGTTTGAATAGCTCCCTTCCTTTTGTGGTGGTTAGTCGGGATCCCATGCCGTGTTTTTACTATTGTAATCTCCTCCTGCCAGAAATTTGGTGCCTAAAGTGCTGAAGTAGGATTCAAAGTGGTGTTTTTATATTATGTTTTGGTGGACAGTAGACTGCACTAACTGTTATTTCACATGGGGAAATGTGGACACGAATTGAGGTAGCTTGGAGATAGTCTTCAGCAAACTTTGGTAGTTCATAGTGACTTATTGTTTGTTTTATTATTATAGCTGTGCCTGCATGTGCAGTGCCATCCGGTAATTAGTGTGATATACATTATACTTTGGTATTTTGAAATATGTCTTTTCAGTGAAATGAGTTTCACTGATCAGGAGGATATCTATTAAGTTTTGTTTTAAAAATAACTGAATTTCATCTTTGTGTTGAGCAAGGCCATTGGCATTCCATAAAGCTATTCTAAGAGCCATTGTTTTGTTTATTGATTAGCATTGTTAACATATTGAGCACCATACTATTCTGCTGTATCAGTTGGTTGAACATTATTTTAAATTCTTCTAAAAATTTATTTAGTGACATGGTCGATTCAGCGCCTTGAGTTGTATTCTGGGGTTTAGTTACACGTCTTGTCGATAGCGGTTGCGATTGACTTTGTTGTGTTATGTTATTTTGATTGTGTTAGGTTGTTTTGATGATTAGGATGGTAATTGTTTGTTTTAGCTTTATAATTTTTTTGGTAGTACTCACATCCCCGGTAGTTAGCTGGATGTCCACCTCCACATAGGCCACATATAGCTCGCGTATTTTTACTTTTCTTACAACTTGATGTAATGTGTTGGCCACCGCACTTAACGCACAGGTAGGGTCTATTGCAATAGGCTTTAGTGTGGCCGTATAATTGGCATCTGGTACATTGCACTAAATTGTTGTCTTTTCTTGGTGGTTCTATTTGGATGACATTGTTTAGTAATCTGTTTATTTTGTAGATATCCTTGTTATTCTCTGACGGTTCCAGGTCAACAAAGAACGTATTAAGGGGATATTTTGTTACACGATGTTTCATATTTATTATATTTCTCACTTTGTGTCCGTGTTGTGTGATTTCCTGTTTTATATCTTCTAGGTCAATCGAATGGTGTAGGTATTTAATTACAACTCTGTACGACCCTTCTTCCTTCGGTTGGTAGGTGTGATGAATTATATTATTATCTTTCATGTATTTTGCTAATTTTCTAAATGTGTCTGGGCTTTGACAGGTTAACTTCACAGTATTGTTTGCCAAGCTCCTAGTTGTGTATTGTTCTAATTCAACTATTTCTGCTAGTTTATTATTCATTTGTGGTAAATTTGCAACTCCGTACACAAATATGGGAGGGGGTTTAGGTGTGCCCTTGCTTGCATTGTTATCTATCTGGCTATTTGCAATTGCATTGAATGTGTTATTTAGTGGTATCGCTTCTTCTTCATGATTTATGGATTTCCTTTTCTTCCTTCTCTTAGTACCTCTTACTACTTGCCACGGGTTCTCTTTAGTAGAGTAGGTGTTATTTTCTTCATCACTAGTTGAAGTCATTCTTGTGTATTCAGGGGTGCTATTTTGTCTATTTACATGATACATTGGATTTTCTTGCATTATAAATTGTTCTTGATTGGGCGGAAAAGAGTACTGGCTCGTAGGTTGTGAATGATATATTTGTTGTTGTAGTGGTTGAGAGGAATAGTAAGATTGTGATGGCATATTAGTATTGAACATTGTTTGACTCTGTGTATTATTTGATGGTTGTAATATATACGATTGACCCTGTATGTTGTTTTGTGTCATTGGATTTTGGACGAGTCCCATACCTGGGCCGTTTCCTGCTGGTAACATTTTAAAGTTCGGTTTAACCGCACTGTTATTGAGTAACAATATTTATTTGCGTATTTATTTACGTGGAAATTTATTTATGTTTAAGATAAACTTTTATCACCGCCTGCACGAGGCGGGAGGTCACCGAGCGCGCACTTATCTTTCGAGTTTCAGAACACACGTCTTTACGCTTCAAATTTCAAATGCGAACTCGAGTTAATTAGTGATATCACTTACTTGAGGATGTGCTCGCTAGGCCCTGCGGCCTTGCGGTTATCGCTACGACTTGGTTGCTGCGCTCGCAGTGATGGCTCAGGTAAAACACTTCTGCTCGCGCCGGAAGCAGTCGAACGCGGAATCTTTTTTGAAAATGAGAAAAATATTCAGCAGTAATAATTAAAGCATACAACTACGTCTTAGAATGATAAAGTACTACATCTGTTTAGTCTTATTATATAATATTGCACTCTGATCGCTAATAAAGTCATATACAAATAAATTGGAACTTTTAAAAGATGGATGTTTCGACAAATATTAAGAAAAAATGGACATGAAGAAATCCTCCAAAGAACAACATCCAATTGAACAGCATAAAAAAATTGTAATGATAAATAATAAATACGACCACTTTCAACTAGTTTTATAAGGAAAGATCAAAGAAAAAAGCAACCGGGCAGAAAACGTATATTATAGTTCTAATATTTGAGAGAATTATTTGAGGTAACTTTAGTCAAACTATTTCAAACAACAGCTAACAAAATAATATAAATTGCATCTTCCTGTTAAAACCACATTTGGTGCTAAAAAGCTTTCAGCATTTCTAGCATCATCTTCGAAGAAGTGTTGATTTACATACGATGTGCTCAGAATTAACACCAAATAATGACACATTTGGGTGTGAATTTTCCTGTAATGATTTACGAGCACCGTTCATCAGTGTTAGTAGTATATCGTAAAAAACTACTTGCACTATTGCAAGGTGAATGCATGGTGGGTAATACGCACTTTGATGGGCGTGAACAAAATGGTGCGCATGCAACTGCGAGTCATCTCCTACAGCAGTTTGAAGACGTAGGTGGTGCATTTTAAAGTCTGTGTAACCACCCGTCAACGTGGGTGCACTACTTAATTTCCAAATCCCAGCAGTTATCACGCGAGTGGCGGCATACCAGTTCTCTCATATCCAAGTGATGGCAACGCTCTTCTGGGGCTAGCAGAGCGTTATTTATGTAGATTTTCTGACAGATGCGATAAGTCATTGCAGCTTATTATTCAGATCTCCTGGCAACAAACGTGAAGAAACAGATCCGATCTAAGCAGAAGGCAATGCACGCCCCTATACGCTCGAAACAACAATGGAAGCCCTCCGGAGATTAAAATAGAACCTTCTGCCTCATCTGTCGTATAGTCCCGATTTGGTCCTAAGTGTTTTTCACTTGTTAGGAAGACTCAAATGAGATTTGCTAGCCCTGCGGTTTGCGGACAACGACGCCGTCATTCAGACTGTTCAGGGGGTGGATACGCCGCCACCGCCACCGAAAAACCTTTTTTTAAAATGGCATTAGGATGCTTCTAGAAAGTTAGAAAAATGTGTTAAATCTGGATGCGAGTATGTTGAAGACTGACAAGTGCAAGTAAATGTTTGGAAATTTGTTTTTTTTGTGAAAAAGTTAGTTCCAATCATATTTAAACCACCTTGTATTAACAGTAATAACTAATAACTGAATAATTCTGTTAGCAGTACTTCGAAAGACACTGTGGTGAAAATCTGAGAGTAAAGAATATAATAAAGACGCAGCCAATGTTATTTTACGCCCTCAACTACAGTATAATGAACATATTGAAAATCAATTATAAAAACATAACTGACAATTTAAGATTGTTTATAATTGTTATAAAACGTTGGGTCTTTGTTTCAGATAGGTTAGTCAGTTATTATTAACTATATTTAAATATGGTCACAAATTTGATTTTCCTCTCCTGTACACAACAATTGGCTCAGTCACGACAAAATACTATTGCAAATAAACAAGGTTTAAAAGGTCATGTACTAGTGTACATATGCAGTATAATTTTACGCCTAATAGCACTTTAATTGTATGATCTCGTTTGCGATATGGGTTAAAATACGAAACGTTGTTTTGATTTTATCGAAAAAGGCGTTTCTATCTAAACAACAATTTCGAAGGAAACGACTCAGAAATTGTCCTTCAGATATTTTATTCTAGAACAATTCTTAGATTTACTAATAGATTATTGGTTATATTTAATTGCAACTACTTGTATATCGGTAGAGAAAAGTTTCAGATTATGCCTACAAAAATCGTCAATTTCATTTTATTTACGAGCTATTGAACATTTAAAAGAAGTTTTGATTAAATAGAAATAACTAATACTTTTAATAATTACGCTGCAATAAATTAATTAAAACTTGAAGTATGACAATAACAAAAATTTTAATGTTTGCCTAACATTTCATTTTAAATAAATGACCTTTTAATATATCCTACATTTCTTATATTTATTGAGAGTAAGTTTTAAATTAAAACATGTATTTCAGGGTTTTTCTAACATTTTTCTTAAATTGTTTAATCAGTTACCACAGTTTGACATTACTTGTGTTAGTATTTTATAGGTACAGTTTATTGAAAATTACAGCGCCAAGAAAAAAAGCAAATTAACAACTGAACATTTGCAGATTTATTTAATACTATAAGATAAATAAATGACTAAATTTACAAAACATTTATCCATAAACATTTTCATTTATTAAATAATGTATGATCACGTTTCGGGCGCATGTCTCCGTTCTTGTTGATATCGAGTCAAACGATAAACGATTGGTTTTTTGATAAACTACGTTTTATTCATAATTCAACCAGGTTTCTCTAAGATTATGAATACCGCTGTACTTTCCGCGCAATGGTAATCTAAGCATTTTCAGTCGATAAAAGGTCAGGTAATCGGGTCGGCCATAAGAGAGTTTAATGTGTTATATGACACATATGGTCGAACATTGCATTATTAAAAGATAACTTGGGGTACCCTCCGAACATAAGGAAGTACCACAGACCATAAGACCGTGTTGATGCAGGTCTGACTGTTAAAGTTACATCTATCACTGACTAGAAATGATTTATTATTATGATAGCTCCTCATCCCATAATACTCGTAGTTTTTTGGTACATGTCGTACAAATGCAGTTTTCTTACCTCCTCTCGCCGTACATCGTATTAATATCGACCGTTTGATTTAACTAAAATCTGAATTAATCACAGAATATGATTCTGTGCCACTTATTTTAATATTTGTTGAAGGTGCAGAAAATTTAGTAGTAATCGCAAGAAAGTATGTCGAACTGTTAGTTTCATAACAAGTAATCGATATCAAACAGAGGGTACAAAGAGTCGGTACCTATTAATGGTCTACCGTTTTCCTCTAGGAAATTTGAAGTCGTGCTACGGCCTGTTGTTGCAAGTCTCTGATTAAGACCGTTCTTTCTGCGTGCTGCTCTAGACTTCGATCTTCTTTTATCTATTTCTCATAAAGAACATCACCTTTATATAGGCCAACAACTTGTCCTCTTTTAAATTTATTAACTTGTTGATAATGTGCATTTTTAATGACTAGGAATTCTTAAATCGTGTAAGATACATGTGCTAAATCTGAATAAACAATTTTATGTCTGTTTTATACTAAACATCGTTATTTTTCTGAGGCCACATATCTAAAAGACGACATAACCATATCTCTAATAGGCATAAATAGATAATTTTTAAACTTTACTCACGTTATGATTATTCTAATATACCAAATTTAATAGGAATATTAAAATGCACTATAATTTGTTATTACTGGTGTTGAATATCTGTAGAAATTATTGTACAAATACGTCAACTTATTAATTTAAACAAATATTATATATCAGGTGACATGTTAAATAATGTGTCTTGCAATGTTTACTTCAATCCTCTTTAATCTCTTTTGGGGTCATCTGTGAACTATGTTAGGTGGTTTTGTATGTAAATGCAAAATTACTGCATTTTTATTAGCTACAATAATCACAGTCTAAAATATGCATTTAACAATAGACTATTACGCATTGGATACGTTTTTAAAAAATAAGGAACATTCATTTTTGCATTTTTTCAATATACTATTATATTCAAGAACAAAATTAAAAAGCCGTTTCTCGCCTAAAATAACGTAATAGGATTAGGACCAATACGCTCCTGAAGTAGAAAAAGAAATCAATACTAATAAAAAGACAGACAACAGCTGCAACCAATAATAGACGATTTTATCCTATTACGCCACCAATAAATTATTTTTGTACTGTTTAAAAAATGTCGATTTATTTAATTATTTATATTATTTTTTTGTGTAGTCTATTGTCATAAATCATAAATCATAAATCATAAATCTGTTGTGTGAAAGTAAATATTCTACAGCTTAAACAAATATAATTTTAAGGTATCTAAATATTGGAAAAAGTAGATTTTGCTAGTATTTCAAGGTTATACATATTATTAAAAGCCCGATTTACAGTCATGTATATGGCAATGCAATATTTTTTTCATGGGGCCTTATTACTCATGTACTTTAGCATTGCTTAACCAAAAATATTTGTAGTAATTCAAAATTGTGCTTTGAAGTCTAATCTGACGTTTAATATTTGGGTGTACTACTTTTTCTAACAGCATAGTGTTCTAATTTGTAGATTTTCTACATGTTTTGGCTATAATTTAAATTTTAAAAAAGGCATAAAATACAAATAATAAGCACTTTACATTTCTTGTGCTATAAGATCGTTGATCTATACTTTAGTGAAGTTGCAGTAATTTTTTATATTGTTTGGAGCAGTAATTTTATTGTTTTTAATGTAGTTTTGATTACGTAACTAGCAGTAAAAAAGGTTTCGTTATGTACTGCTAATTACTAATTATATTATAACCATGGCGCGTTGTTTCTTTTCCTGTTTTTTAATTATTATTTTGGTTCATTCAACATTGGAATAGATTTTACCACACAATTTTTGTATTATTTCCATTGTCGGCGTGTTACTTGTCAAACTATTCGCTGTTCTAGAAGTAATTATGTTAATTCTTTTAGATTTATAAGTTAATTGTCATAAGAAAAATAAGCAGTTACGATTATGTTACGATTTACATAGAATTTTTTTAATTTGTTTTATGTTACGATTATAATTTTCTTATATTGCTTTAATTGTAACATTTGTAATATAGAGTTAAAATAATTTGAAACTAACTGCTCTCATATTAGTATGTACTTTTGTGTACTTCACGGCTTGAATTTCTAGATATTGGCATTATATATTTTGATTTTTTCTAAAGGTTTGACTATTTTACTACATTCTTTAGAACTGAAAATGTTTGGCTTGTTGCTACAAAGATATTTTTGGGAAACCTGAGAGCTTTAATAAAGAAATTACTGATCTTTATATTTTGCATATTTATTATTTGTTTGCTATACCAACTTTTACCACTTTTCTAAAACATTGGTGCAGCAATCTGGTTTTATATTTCGTAATTTACAAATGCTATATTATTTAAAAATATTATTGCAAATGGAAATAACCAAACCTAAGTCTTTCCAAACAAATAATACACGTTCTTGACTTATTTCAGAAGCACTATTGGAATAAACCGCATATTAGTGAGGAAAAGTGTTCACAAACAATAATAAAATAATTGTCACGAACCACTACCTTCGTTAATACCAAGAGGTATGTAAAATACCTTATAAATATTACCTATTAACGTATATAGGTAGGTCAAATATCTAGCCGAATATCTGAGTACTCTCTGGTCATACAAAAAGGTCAATCTGGTTCGATACTTGCCAAACACCTCAAAGTAATAGGCAACAGAATAAGTTTCTTTCATTCAGACAATTTTTTTCATTCTATTCTACCATCTTACTATTTTATAAAAAACGATAACCATCACTAACGTATCATTTGAAAACTCTAATAAACTTTCCTAATCTAATGTATCTTTCGTCAAATTTAACTGATTTCAAAATTATTAAATACTAAAGCAGAGAATATCAGTCTCCTTTCAAGATGTGCAGCTCTGTCTGAGAATCTTCTTATAAACAATGCGGTTCAACTCATAAACTAAGTTGTTCACATACTTTAGACACATCTATTGACTTTAATAAATGCTACAACAACGAAGCTAATTATAGCCTCTGGTATGGTTCTATAAATTTCACAATTATGGTAACACGAAAGGGTGCATTACTTTTTTTGCGTGCATAATAAGTTCTGAAGTATTATGCAGGCTTTACACAACACTTTTAAATGGGGTTTGAGAAGTTAACTAGCTAGATCTGCTTGAGTGTTAAATAGCTTCCTATGTTTGCTAAAGCGGTGAAGCAAACAATAAATGAATAATAAATTAAAGGAACACTGCGCTTGTAATTGGGTTAGCCTAAACGTAGTTTACAACTGTGAATAATTTATTCAGCAAGCACAGCATACTTCATTATTAAGATTAGTAAGTATCTTATGTCAAACAAGATAAAAAATGCTTTGTCTTAACATTATCAGTTAATATGTAGCGATGTTTTTTAATGACAATACGGTGTGAACCAACTGTTTATAAAATAAAAAACATGCAAATATAAATTAAAATTAATTTTTTAGTTTATTGTAACATCATAAGAATACAAACATATAGAATTATTTTCCCACATAATCTTCTAGTTAAAACACATTATTCCCAACAGACAGGCAGTTTTTTTGCTGTTGTCAAATAAAGGCGGTTGTGGCACCAGATAATCGCGCCACAAACGGTTCAAGAGCAACATGTCTGATTTCTGCTTTTTTAGTAGTAAATGATAAGCGCGGTAAATTCGGGCTGTAGCGTAGTCCAGAACAAATCCTAAACTTTTATCGAGTTTGTGCAACTGCACCGAACCAGACAAAGGATACATCTTATGGATCCCTTTCGAAACTTAAGGCCGCCAGTAATCGATTGGTTGAGTACTGACCTCAGAAGCAATTTCAGTAACCGTACAAATATTCCCTCTAGTCACGTTAGTTCTCAGGTGACATCGGTGAGCTTTATTTTAATTGCCTCTAAAACGTTTACAAATACTTTCTTTCACATAGTAACACTGACTAACGAAATTATAGTGCATTACTCTCCATTCACCTCACAATACATAAAAAATAAATTCCGCTTTATATTTGATTCACCCACGTACAACTGCTTTAAAGCAACTACAATCTAAAACGTGTTGCTGTTTTTTATATCTGCATGTTTTGAGAAATACTATTTTTATTGCACTTTAATTTAATTAAATTAATAATTGTAATAATCGATATTGCGCTATTAATAAAACTGTAATTGTGTTATAGCTGTAGTTAAGGCAATGGTTCTTTTACTAAATTACTGGAACACAAAACGTCCTATGAAGGTTTGAAAACAAAGCAAATAAGCTTGCAATTTGTAAATTAGGGATTAAGCTATACTTAATAAATAATAATAATAACTATCACCAAAATAATCTAACAAATAAATACCTAGAATTTTTGTATAAATTTCAAAACAACCTTAACTGTGACATAATAATAAGCTGAAACTTAAAAAGCTGACCATGAACTCAATTTCAATGTAAAATTGTTATAAAACCACAATTAACCATACTTTTGTGTAGTTATATATAACTACAAAACCAGATCACCCTTAAATGTTTTTTTAATATTATTTCCAGTTTCAAAAATATGTCTAATAGCAATTTCAGCAGTTTTCGCTTAATTATAAAATGTTTGAAGTTATAAAAATAAAAAATTAGCTGTAAGCCTTCCTTAACTATATTCAACGAATACAGCTTAACTGTAGTCTACTACAGGGTATTGGAAAAATATATTTACTATTTAAATAACAATAAACGCGGTGTCTATTGACTTGAAACAACGCTTAAAACTCAAAATAAAAATTATTAAATTAAAAGCCGGTGTACAAATATTCAATCTGACGTTTTTTTCCAAATACAGCTGATAACGTGGGTCAATAGAAACTGTGAGACATTGTTTCTTAGTTTCCTCTTTTAAGTTAGCGATTGTTGCTGGTTTTGTATAGTAAACCTTATGCTATTAAAGGAAGGCTATTAGAGTAAAGTCTGGGAAACACACAAGGAATTTTTTTCCCGACTTATGTTTTTCGCGCCTTAATAAACCCTTACATTTCGTTAATAACAGGAAGGCACTCTACCTTATTGAAAATAAATTTCTTTGTTACGAAACCACTGTTCTGCGCTTACATCGACGGATTCTTCCAGAAGAAATGGCCTTAGGATGCCCAATGCTAATATTAAACGCTACACTATAACCACAGTAAGTTTAAATGGTGTTACGTAGTAACATGTCGATTTTGAAAAACCCGGTAGTGTTGATAGTGTCGGTTAATCGAGCCATTTAATTTATTAATCGTTCTAAACAACTTTAAGTGGAAATTCTGCATCATCTACTTATTCTCCCACACACTATTTACAAAAATCACTGAAGTTAGTGTCATTTAAAAAATGCGTACATTCTCTGAGTCGTTCTCTATTTGCCATTTTTATTAATCTAACTGAAATACAAATAAAAAATATTTTATTGTTATGAATTAGCAAATCTATTTCAGGCATGTATTTATATTTATATTTATTGCTATTATATATTTCATTTTAATGAGTAAGAGGTTAAAAGTAAAAAGTGTCAATATAATATTAAATAAGCAAATAGCTTGCTATAAAGCAGCATTGTAGTTATAACTATATTTCTACACTACATCCAGTATAAAGTTATATTTTGTGTTTATAATAACTTCTCCAGTTATGATTTGTAAAATTTAAAAAGAGAATATATTAAATTTGCGCCTCTAAGCTTCACATTTTGGCAATATTGTCATAATTTTATTTATTTTAATAAACCTCTAGAACTACTAACGTCAACACAATATCTAATGTTATATATCAACCTTTTTTAAACTTTCTTTGTTTTAGAAAAATTACAAGCGCCCTTGTTTATTCCTTAGTGCTGGAGTCCACTTCCATACCTGCATTGGTATTCTTTCTCCTTGCATTCTGCGTAGATGCCCGTGTCATTTTAATTGTTTTTTATTTATCCTGTCTATAATGGCATCTTTAACTGTTATTTTAAATTTTTGATAAATACATTTGACAAATAAATATTATTTGTTATTGTTTGACAAATTGTATTTAAGTTTACTTAGAGCCTGTTACAGCGTCGTGCAAATTTTAATTGGAGCTCATTTTTTTATTGTATCAAATGCCTTTCTGAAGTAAATAAAATATTGATACAGTGGTACGATACGAACAGATTTTTGATCAAACCATTTAATATTTTTAAGGGGGTGCTTATTCTGTAATCGATATCAAAGTCTGCTTATTTTATAGGCTGGTAATCATTTCTTTACAAATGAGCTGCGGTGTTATAATTTATGTTAAATATTTATAAAAATTTATTTAAATAATTTTTGGTGTATGTTTGTATATTAAAATTCTATCTCACTCTAAACATGGTTTAGCTGATAGAATTTAGCAGCCGTTTATCTACTAACTTTGATATTTTAACTCTTATTGATTTTACTGTCATGAAGTGTTTCTAACATTGAATGTTTAATGTTTTAAATTATTTAAGGCTAATATTATTGAGAGTCATTTTATAAACCTTTTGTAAACGCATATCTATTTATTTAACTCAAATTTGAGTTTAGCATTTTTTAAACCTTCCTCTTGTTAGACTTTGTTCTTCTAAATTAAATCATCAGTTTGTTAGACTAATTTTTTTAAGTTATTTTAAAGACTTCTTTTAATCTCACTTTACATTATTTGTTAGGGGCTAATGTATTCAGATTATATTTTTCCTTTTTGTTTTTTTATTGATTTTTAAAACTTTCCTTATGAGTCGCTGATCTCAGTATAGAATGTAATTAAATCCACTATTCTTGTCGAATTTTTAAAGATATTATTTAGGTAAAACATTTGCATGCTTTTGTTAAAAGTTTATTATTCTTTCTGCTTTTTTCTTATTTTAAAATTATCGATATTCTTTTATTGCAATTTTTCTTATATTTCAATTAAATCTCCCACTATCACTAAGACATGTAATTTTTCAGAATTTGTTGCAAGTTTCACAACGGTTAAAATATACATTAAAAAAATTTTCAAACATTTTAATGATAAAAGAATTAAAAATGTTCTAACATATCACTTAGTTTTATGGTGCCTTAAATATGTTAAAAGAATAAAATAAATTTTGCTAAGGTTATTGCCCTAGTTTATTAACAGTCGAAAGTACTTCTAAAAGTTGTCATAATAAACAAAAAAGTTGCATTATCTATTCAAATTGTTACAGGTATTTAGAATAAATCTAACAATAATATTCACTGTCATAAAATGTTAGGGTATTTTCTATAGCTTAAACAATTAGTTTTTTTTTATTGACGAGACAAAAGAAGTGGTAGGTTTGAACGTATATTCTCCAAAAGCCATTAAGCGAATATCAGGACGCATAAGACGTAATTTTTGCGAAATTCTACAAGCATATCCATGTTAGTTTTTATACAAGGTGTCCAGAAAGGGCCGGGAGTATTTCTAAATTCAATAAAAAAAAACACTACAAGTCAGAGAAATATTTTTTTATTTTTAATCTTTAGACGAAGTTTTGGAAAATTAAATGCCAAAGATTATGTTGTCAAAATGTAGACCTTCGCGCTGCTGGCACTTCGAACACATCTCTCTGGAAACGGCGGCCATTTCAGTGCGGATATTGTGCTTCAATGACAGTAGAGTTTGTTGTTTGCTTGCATACACTTTCTCTTTAAGAGAAATAATCAAAGAGTGTAATATCGGGGCTTCTCTGGGGCCAGTTGATGGTGCTTCGACTAGAGATCACTTTTTCCGGGAAAAGTTGATTGACAACCTCAAGTGATTAGTTTGAGGTGTGAAAAGTGGCTCCATCTTGTTGAAACCATGTTTTCACATTAAAACCTTCAAACTCCTGCAGTTGTAGAACCAAAAAGTTTCTTAACATGTCGCAATATCGTTCACTGTTTACCGTAAGTGCTCGCCCTCACCAGTCTTTAAAAAAATAAGACCCAATAATGCCTTCACTGGACACGGCAACCCACACAATAACTTTTGGACTATGTAATGGTCGTAAATGTATCTGTCTTGGATTTTGTTGTTTATTTTTGTGTTTGTTTACGCGACCATTTAAGTAAACGTTCGCTTCGTCACTAAACAGAATGTTTTGAATGTTGGGAAACGTTGAAGCATTTCATTCGCAAAATTCAGCCGGAGGGGATAATCGGTAACGTTCAGGTTTTGAACAAATGGAATTTTGTAGGCTGTAAGTTGTAAATCTTGCTTCAGAATCTTGTGCAACGACGATTTTTTGATATTAAGTTCTTGACTGCGTTTGCGAGCTGATTGAGACGGATTTTCAGGCACTGAAACATTTGCAATAATATAAAAATAAATCATTGCGATAATAGGCTCGTATGCAACAGCGCGATGGTCTCCCGGGTACACTTCCATGGCTACTATATCTCCAAAGAGCAGTGCCAGAACCTATCCTTACCGCGCCCTCCAAACCGCGCCGTTACACGGGCGGCTCCTACCCTTTCTGGACGCCCTGTATAATAAATAAAGACCTTGATTTTATATATTAGAGTTGTAGATATACTATTTCTTTAATGAAATATTAGGAAAGGCTAGACATAAAAAAAACGTAAACAAATGCTCGCGCAACACAACTCCTGTAAACTCCTATTTAATGATGCATAAACATTTGCTATAGAAAAAACAGTATATTATTAAAATAACAAAATTTACAAAAGTCACACAGTAACGTTAAAACAAATGCGAAACTATAAGAAAATTACGAAACCCAGAGAAATTTATGATCTAGCGGGATGTTTCGTACAAGGTCACAAATTTTCGCTATTGTGTTAAGAAAATAAAGACTAACACCGATTACTGTATTTAATAGATTTTTAAATAATTTGTTGAGGCTCTGTTGCAAGTAAACTAAAAATAGGTATTATGTTTTGCAACTAGACTACCCCCTCGTCTCACATGGACACAAAATCTGCTTTAAATCCGAATCTAAATCATCTTGACTACAAATTATGCTTAGAACTAGAGCATAGAGTATACTCTAAGCCACATAAAAATTTAGCTGTTATTGGCAACTTCCAAGTACATTTAAAAAACTTGGACATTGTAAATAATGTCATTATTCTATCTTTATAAAGCGGAATAAAAAAAAAGCTGACAGTAAAATAAAACCAAAATTTTTATTTTTAATTTATATATCTTTTAAGAGACGGTTTACCGCGGCGGTCGTGCACGGAACACGGACGAATTTAATAGTGGCGATAAATAATCCGAATACGGGTCTTATCACACTGAAATTGAACGTAGTGAAGTGCAGAACACCGGTAAGCAGAAGTGACATAAGTGAAGTAAACAATAGTAAATAATAATTAAAACTGAAGTGCAATTTAAACTGAGTTATAACAAGCTAAAACCAAACTTTCCTTCAATAACGGCCGACTTTATCAATCGAGAGAGCGCAACGGGGTATTAGAGGCCGACCTGAGCGAATGAACTGTGCGATAAGCCGACCCGCGATTATCGGAGTTTGAAACTAAAAACTGTAAATAATTATTTAAAGTACTAGTGTAAAATATTTATGTAAATTTCAAATGAGTAACAGCGTAAAAAGGAACATAGATTTAAATAGCAGTGAAGAGAAAGAAATAGAGATATTCAAGCCTAGTAAAAAAGTAATTAGATCACCAACTGAAGAACATAAACAGAAGCCGACAATAACAAATATGGCAGATTTCCAAGAAATCAAGAATATGATGCTAACAATGACTGAAGAAATAAAGAAAAACACCGAAGAAACACGTAAACTAGAGAGGAAATGCAAAAAAGAGGAAAGATGGCTAACGGGAAGAAACAACTAAAAATAGGATCACCAAATTAGAAAACCAGATAGAAGGAATGGATAAGGAGAAAAGGAGAAACAACGTGGTGATAAAAGGAATAGGATTTGACCCACAACAGAAACAAAACGCGGCTAAACAATTCCTAAAGGACAGATTAATGGTAAAGGAAGAAAGTTACCAAAGGACACAAAGTAAAAATAGGATACAGGAAAATAACCATTGATGAAGAAGCCTACATTTGGGATGATGATGAAAAGGGCGTAACCATAGCAAAAATTGAACAAACCGAACAAAGGAATAACAGAGATGACGAAAATGGCAAAGAAAAGGACAATGAAGCGGAATACAAATTATGGAAAATTGGAAAATGGAAAATAGGGACAAAAATGAGAAAGACGAAACACTAACAAAAGAAATAGAAAAACAAAGAAATACAAATAAAAAGAAACTAAATACATGGAAACTAGGAGCTTGGAATATTAGAAGTATACAAGGAAAAGAAGTGGAATTAATAAACGAATTTGAAGCAGCAAATTTAGAAATATTTGTGATAAATGAAACAAAAAAGAAAGGAAATGGAGAAATCAGTCTAACAAACGGGCACATATTAATATACAGTGGAGTACAGAACGATCAAAGAGCAGCAGGTGGAGTTGGCTGTATAATACACAAAAAAATAACTGAACAAATCAGTACCTGGAAAGCAATATCGGAAAGAATACTATTAGTAGAATTAAGGAATAGTCATGGAAAGATTATGACAATAATATCAATATACGGACCAGACGAAAATGAAAGAGTAGAAGAGAAAGAAAAATTCTGGGAAGAATTAACAAATACCACAGAAGAAGCAAAAGGAAGTATATACATATCAGGCGACTTCAATAGTAGAGTAGGGAAGAAAG
Source organism: Sinelater perroti (assembly GCA_036346155.1). Taxonomy (NCBI): domain Eukaryota; kingdom Metazoa; phylum Arthropoda; class Insecta; order Coleoptera; family Elateridae; genus Sinelater; species Sinelater perroti. The sequence goes on from JARFIY010000276.1 coordinate 7,331,727, forward strand.
ATGAAGAATATAAAGAAATAATAGGACAATATGGAGAGGAAGTGCGAAATAATAACGGGAAAAGACTTTTGGATTTCTGTCAATTGCAAAACATAATTATAACCAACACATTCTATCAACACAAGGAAATACACAAGTTCACTAGAGTACAAATAAATAGAGGGGAGAAATCAATCATAGATTATATATTAGCACAAAAAGAAGAGAAGAAAAATATATTAGATGTAAGAGTGAAAAGAAGTGCAGAAATCTATAGCGACCACTACTTGCTTATAGGAAAAATAAGACAAAATGACACGGAAATAGAAAAAACATTAAAAACAATAAAACGAAGCCATACAGCAATAAAAACATATAAACTTAGAAATAAAGAAACTGCAAAAATATATCAACAGAAAACAGAAAACAAACTAAAGAACAAAATGGACGTAATAAAACAGGCAGATGCACAAAAAGGATGGAAGCTATTTAAAGAAATCCTAATTAATACAGTGAAAGAGATATGTGGAACTTATAGGATGGAAAACGGGAAAAAACAAACAGCCTGGTGGACAAATGAGATAAAAGAAGAAACCATGAAGAAGAATATAGAATGGAAAAAATACTTAACAAGCAAAACAAGAGAACAATACGAATTATATAAAAATCAAAGGAAAAAAGTAAAGGAATTAGTAGCAACAGCAAAAGAAAGATTATGGACAGATTTTGGAAACAAAATGGAAAAGATAGCACAGGTAACCAGAAATTATTTTACAAAATCATAAAATCCTTTAGAACAGAAAAGCAGAGGAAAGAGATATACATAAAGAACAAAAACCAAGAAACAATAACAAATGACACAGAAATAATGGAAAGATGGAGAGAATACTTTCAGGAGTTACTAGGACAACAGACACGTACAACAAGAATTATTACAAATGAAACAGGAAAACAAACCAGATAGAAGAAGAGGAAATTGAAAAATAAAATGGACGAGCTGAGGAATGTAGTAAGAAAACTAAAAATGGAAAAGCACCGGGAGATGATAAAGTTACAGCAGAAATGATTAAACACTTGGGAGAGACAGGGATGGAATTACTACTAGAAATATTAAACAAAGCATGGCAAAGTGAAAAATTCCAGAAGAATGGGAGTGGCACTAATAACGCCAATACACAAGAAGGGAGACAGAAAACAGTGCTGTAATTATAGAGGAATAACGCTACTGAACATTATTATAAAAATATATGAACAAATAATCAATAACAGATTAAAAATAATATTAGAACCCCAACTAGCAGAACCGCAAAGTGGATTTAGACCAGGGAGAAGTGCGCAAGACCACATCTTCACAATTAAACAACTAATAGAGAAAAGACAACCACAAAACAAAAATCTTTACCTAGCCTTTATAGAACTGCAGAAGGCATTTGACACAGTTCCTAGAGATAAAGTATGGAAAGGACTGAAAGACCTATATGAAACCAACACAAATTGTATAATAAGTAACAATAGGAAATCAGAAGGGTTCAAGACAGAGAAGGGATTAAGACAGGGAGGAGGACTAAGCCCAACCTTATTTAATATACACATGGACAATATCATCAGAAAAACTGAACAAAACATGAAGAAGTTGTTTGTAGGACATAGAAATTTAGAAAGAGTAGAAATAGCCGAGGGAGTTTTCGCAGACGACGTGGTGTTAATAGCAGGACAGGAAAAACTTTACAAGAAAATATAAATACATGGAAAGAAGTACTAGAAACAGAGGGCATGAAAATAAACATAGATAAAACTAAGATAGTGGTAATTGGAGAACAGGATATTAGAACAAATATCAGAATAGAAGACATCAAAATAGAACAAGTAAAGGAATATAAGTATTTGGGAATAACATTAGACAAAACAGGGAAACAAGTTGCAGAAATAAACGAGAGAATAAATAAAACAATAAAACTGTACTATGCAATGAACAAAAAATTCATAAACAAGAAAGAAATAAGTAATAAAACCAAGATAAAAGTCTTTAATACAATATACAGACCAGTACTAACCTACGGAAGTGAATCGTGGATACTCTCAAACAGACAAAAAAACCAAATTCAAGCTACAGAAATGAAATACCTTAGACGAATACTAGGAGTAACCAGAAAGGACAGGATTAGAAACACAGAAATAAGAAAAGAATTAGATGTGAAACCAATCATACAATTTATAGAACAAAAACAACTCAGTTGGTGGGGACATATACAGCGAATGAATAACAAAAGACAAGTAAAGGCAGTATACGAGGCCAAGATACAGACAAAAAGGAAAAGAGGAAGACCAAGGAAACAATATATATAGATATATAATGTAATATGAATAAATAAGAATGTAAACCCGACACCGAAAGGTATAAGGGTAACGATTATAATAATAATAATAATAATATCTTTTAAGAAGCTTATCAAACATTTTTTAATGATTTTCTATTACCCTTCTGATCATTTTAATTATTCATTCTTTGCTCCAAGCTTAAAATATTAAAATATCTGTGTATGAACGCTTTACCTTTAAGCCGTCCCCCACAGCCAGTATTGACAAGTTAAATTGAAAGATCTTGCAAGATAATAAATATTTAAACTCAAAACCAAATATTTAATTAACATTTCGCGCAACAATTGTTGACCTTACGTAGCTATTGAATGATAAAATTTTCTATTCTACAAATACTTCGACTGACTATTTGCAAAGCTGTAATATATTGACTAAACAACGTAAATTTTGTTGATTCTCTGTTCTCACTGCACCAATACTATTCAAGTACGACCCGCTTGTTTCCTCTTTAAAACTTTATAGTGTTACGGTTAGGAATTTCACAATAGCGAGAAATTTTCAATGTGTTGCAATTGCATAGTTACTGTTTTTAATAATCGCACGATGATGCTCAGTTTGTACTTTTAGCTTATGTTGCAAATTTTATTTTACTGATGCAGCAGAGCATGAAAACTATTTTAAAGCCATTACGTTTCTTTGTACTATCCTTTATAAATAATAATGTTGCTATTTTTTAAATACCTATCTAATGAAGTTCATTACGCTTTAATCTTACAATATGACAAATTATATTATTGACAAAACGGTAGCGAAATCTGCAAATATTGCAAAAAGAACAAATCTTATGCACGTCTTATAATCCGCATTGCTTTAAAAAATTACTAAAGGGTAATAATCATAGGCCTTTTTTTAAAAATACATTTTAAGAAAATTAAAAAAGAAACCCTTAACTCACGTTATATAAAAAATTTAATAATCGCTAATCTAATAAATATGACAGAAGAATAAATAACAGCAAGAGCGATGAAAATCTAAAATTTCCCATAAAAATTTATTTTATTAGATCTCTCTATTATTCCGGTATTTTGATAACTTTTAAATTATAATTTACATCGTTTTAAATTTAGTGTCATTTTAATCAACATTTAGATCGCAAATATTGCATTGATTTAATCTATTAATATTCAAAATGTATACAATTCAACTTCTGTAGATACCAAAAGCGGCCAACACATATAACATGTTGTAATATACCCCAAAAGTTTTTTGTGATTATATAAGAATTTCATGTTTATCAAAGAGCGAGTACCACGCCTATATGTCTCAAATATGGATCACTCGGGACAAAAAAAGTTTTAGCGGCGACTAGCGTGGTGATAAATGCATGACATTTCATTTATTACCTCTTTTTTATCTATCTCTCTTATAAATGTAAAACATTTGCTTTACAGAAGCCAATCAAAGAATAATTAAAATGTTCAAGCGTTACAAAAAGTACAATAAATTCTTTTTGGTTGTATAAAACAATTGCTGTGTATAAAAAGTGTCTTATGTACTATTATGTCTTACTTTAGTAGCATAATAAATAAAAAAAATTAAACTGCACGTACAGAAACATTACCATTTCAATAAGCTCTGATAAAACAGTAGAACTTGGAGCACAGACAAATTCATTAAAACTTCTGCAAGAGCAAGGAACGTGGTGTCGTTCTGCTTTTTATTGTAAAGCACCACACTGGTGCCGAACTGACCTTTCTTCTGGCATTCGCGAGGATTAAGAAGTGTAACCAAAAGATTAGCCCTTTATCTACGACATTCCAAACGATTAGTTCCCCACTTTACTGCGTAGGCAAGATTTACCTCTCCCTGGGAAAGCTTTATGGTGGATTGAGGCATTTCGCGGCTTTAGCTGCTTGTACCTCAAATACCTTTATTAACCTCTGCGAGTACATAACATTGCAAAGCAGTTGATTTGAGCATTTTTTAATTATAACAATTGCTTTACCATCATGGAATGGAGTACGTTGAAAATATATTTTATTGCAAAATTTGATATATCTTGAGCTGCACATAATAAATTGCCTTCTCTATTAATCAAAATGTAGGCAAGCGACAACAATGGCTAATTAGTATTCTTGGCACGTAAACGGGTTTAAATTTTGCTCAGAGCTTCGCAGAATGCTGGAATAAATATTTAAAGTGACTGCTTCTAATTCAAGATGCGGCGTGTCCAAGACAATAATTAATGAGATCTTGCGTAAGCTGTAATTTTAATAAGTTAATGTTTGAAACTAAAATTAAAACCAACACTAAACTCAACTACACATTAAAAAAATTATTTCTAGTTCCCTAAAGCTGTTGAAGTTCACTCTGTGCATTAATTACGTTATAAAACTGAATTAAATTACAACGCTCAATTAAACATATAAATATACGTACATAAAGCGCAATAATTCAAGCTAACAATGGGATATTGTGTTTTCAGCGGCCGAAATTTAAATTAAATTGCAGTTTTACAGCAGGTTTAACTTTACGGTCGAGCAGTAATGTGCAACATGTAGTTTTGAACTGCAATTGAACCGGAAAATTGTTTTGCAGTAACGTTTTTGAATTTGCTGCCTTGTTGAGGTTATAAATAGCAGTGTTGCACAACTTTAGCTCGGGCAGATATGGATAAATAAAATGCACTATTATTAGCATAACAAAGTGAATTATAAAAACTCTGCCACAGCAAGGCGCACGCTAGACAGACGTTAAACATTCACGTCCCACAAATGTCAAACTGTAGCAAGCACGCAATGGAATTTTCTTATAAGTAAATGGCGTCAATAATAGGCGTTTGGCCACTGCATACTAAACTATTCTCTTTTCAGTCACAAATGTTACACAAATAACCATTCAGTTAAAATAGTTTGTTGGGGATAAGTAGACTTTGTTTAATAATTTATTAGTTGTACAAGGTCAATTATGCAATTTAGTACCTAATTTTTTATTATTGTTTGTAATTTGTGATACTTGTGAGATGATTATATAGTAAACTTTTTCTTAGATACCATTGTTAACTTGCTTATGAGAATTTTCTCATTATTTTAACTTTTAATAAATATTGGGGGCAAGATGATCCTTTAGAACCGTTCAATATCTTGGTTCAATATATTTGGTCTATTCTAAACACCACTAATTATTGCGCACGCTATAGCGGAAGAAGCTCATTAATACAAACCTATATAAATCTAAATAAATTTACTTAGTTATATAAATATCACTGTTCCGCGCAACTGAATTTGTTCTATAGTTCGCCCAACTGTTTAGGTTCCATTCGTGTGTATTTCTTTTATGATAAAATAAGATGAATATGGATTTCTAAGAGTCTGTTACTCTTTGTCTGTGGGATCCATTGGTTCTTCAACAAGACGGGATAGCAAGTATATTTCCTTATCGTAAGTCACTTGTACTGATTTTTAAACCATGACTCGAATTTGTTGAAATTAGCGTCGAAGTCGTACCTTTCCATTATGCATTTTTTGTTGTTCTAACAGTAGGAAGACCCACAGCAAGCAAAATGTATAACACTGGTCTCAGTGTACTGTTTTAAGGCACGCTAGGAATATATCTCGGTAAGGTACAATTTAATAATTTGATAACAGTTTAGAAGAAAATCATTCTTAATTTTAAAAAACAGTTTTTGTGTCACACCTGATCAAAGGCCTGTATTAAGCCTATAAGTACAACTTTTAACATTTTTTTAAACCTTAGATAGTAACCAATTTTTGTTCTGTGCGGTCCAATGTTGTTCTGATTTTCCTGGCTTGGAAATTAAGATATGGGGGTATAATACTTATATTAAAAATACATTTAACAAATATGTTACAATATTTAATATCTTTATCTGTTCAGATTCTATACTTTTTAGGTTGCTCATAGAAAACTGATGCACCGGTAAGACCATATGAAACGCAACTTTGAAAAGTTGTATTTGATTTTATTTCTGTTTAAGATTTTAAATGGAACGAAAAGGCCAAACTTTTTCCTTATAATTTTAGGGCCAATTTATATATCAACACAGGGATGTGCTTTCTATTGTCGCTATGGTCGTTTAAGTTTTTTGGTCAATATCCAAAACGAGTGTTCAATAGCTTTGTTAGCCATAGAGACTTTAAGTAATTCTGTGCGGATAGGTTTTACCAAAATTGAGTCATTTGGGCTCGTTAGTTGTCTTATTTAATTTTAATTTATCCTTAGAATATTTGTTGTTTACCATTATCTTTGAGGTTCACTATTTTTATCACTGCTAGTAATACAATGTGTTTTTGCAGAGTTTGTCTGGATTAAAATGTGTGCAGTGTTTGTTACTTAGGATAGGCAACTGTATATTGATTACGATATGTTTCTAGGGTTACTATAATACGTAGTCATCTAACAAATCTGAATTTTTAGGTAATTTAGAGTAATTCTAGCTGCATAAAAAATAGAGTTTTTAGATTCGATGTATAGATTCGATAAGTAAATAAGTAGCGTGACCAATATTGCTAATTGTTTTTATAAGTTCTATACTTTTAGTTAAAGTTATTGCAGATATTTTTTTGTTATAAACTCATTTTATTAGCAATCAGAATAAATACAGTAATTCTATGAGCTAATTTTATGTTATTAAATGTTTAATAAAAGTTGTGAGGAGAAAGCACCCACTGGTGAATCTCCTACTTTAATTCACTAAGTCTATTGGCCACTTTTTCCTTAATCTTCTGGTTTTGGGTTTCTAGACTAGGACGTTGACTGTTATATTCGGGTGATTTTCAACAATATAATGATGTTTTTCAGCTTTTGTTTTTATAAAATCGGCTAATAATGGGACGTTAAAATCGTTGTGAATTGTTGCATCTGACATAAACCAGGGAGCATTGGATATCATCCTCAGGGTCTTGGACTGGAAGCGTTGTATTATTTCTATTGTTGATTTGCTGGCGCATACCCATTAATCACAGCCGTAAATCCAGATGAGACGAATTACGCTTTTGTAGATTAACAGTTTGTTATCTATGGGAAGTGCTGAGTTTCTTCCAAGGAGCCAATACAATTTTTTTAGATGTAGATCCATTTCTTTTCGTTTTTTTCTTATATGAGATCTCCACGTCAAGCGTTTATCGAGATGCAGACCTAGGTATCTGACTTCGTCTGCCTGAGGGATCGGTGTATTGTTTAGGTAGACTTTCGGACACGCTGAGTGTTTCGTTGTAAACGTGACTTGGACCGATTTATCCTTGTTTACCCTTACTTTCCACTTGCTTAGCTACTTTTCGAGCTGGTTTAAATGTTCTTTGAATAGTTCGGTTGCTGTGTTCGGATCTTCATTGCACGACAGGATTTCTGTGTCATCAGTGAACGCCCCTGTACTTGTTTGCTCTGTAATAGGAAGATCACTTGTATATAACAGATTCAAAAAGGCCCGATCACACTGCCCTGAGGGACACCCGCATGAATTCTATATGTCTGAGAGGTGTCGTTACTGAGTTTGGTTTGGAAGAATCATTTGTCCAGATAGGAGCGCAAAAACCTCTGTGCCAAACCTTGTAAAATGCACAACTCACATCTAAGAATACTGCACAACAGTAAGTTTTGTGTTCAAGTACACCGCGTATTATGTGTGTTAATCGATAACATTGTCGAATGCTGGGATCGGAATCCAAACTGGTGATCCGGTAACTATTTACTTTGAAGTTCGCTTTCATTAATGAGTTTTAATATTAATTTTTCTAACAGCTTAAAGATTATCGGAAGTAAACTAATAGGTCGGTACGATTTTATTTGGTTGGGAGGTTCACCCGGTTTAAGGATTAAGATAATTTGGGAAAATTTGAGTAATGATGGCCAGTATGCAAGACACAGTATTCTATTGAACAATATTTGGAGATAACGAAGTCATTTCTCAGTTAAGTGCTTTAATATAATTCCTGTTATAAGGTCATGTCCTGGAGATTTTTTGTTAGGAAGTAATTTTATTTGGGCTTCAATTTCATGAATAGTAAAACTCTTTATTTTGGATGATAATTGCAATTGAGCTTCTAAATCATGTTAAACCTCCTGGTCTGATTCATTAGAATTAGGTTCAAAGGTAGTTTGAAGGTGCAGCGCGAAGGCTTCAGCCTTTTCTTTATCAGTTTTCGCCCATAATCCTGTTGCATCTTGTAGTGATCGTATGTGCTCTTTGGGACGTTTGATTCCTATAGTTGCCCTCCATATTAACTAATCTTGTACAGAGAGTGTGGTTGTGTATTGTTGGAAAGTTTCATTGCGAATCTGTTGAAGTCTTCTTCTTAGTTTATTATTCAGTTGGTTAAATATAGTTTTACCTGCAATGTTGCGACTACGTTGTCAAGCTGCCCTTGCTCTTCTTTTTTCCCTTACTATTTTCATTATTTCAGTTGGGATGTTAGGTGTATTAATTTTGTGGTTGTAGGACTAAGGTGTTGATTTCCAACCGGCTACCTGAATAATTGTTATTGAGTAGTTTGTTGCATACTCTAAGTCTTCGTTTATTTTTAATACCAAGTTTATGTTAAGATTTTCATTTACATGTGATTTAAAGGTTTCCCAGTTGGTTTTTATATTTCTGAGAGTAGCTATCGGTTCTTTGTAAAGTATAGTTGCACTTATTGAGACTACTACAAGGGTATGGTCAGATGAAATGTTGTAACTGGGAACGATGTCTATGTAGTTTAAGGACATACCGTGGGTGATGAAGAAGTCAAGCAGATCTGGTGTTTTATTGGAGTCAGTTGGCCAATATGTTGGACTGCCCGTTGATAGGAAACTGTAATTGTTATCTGCCATGAGTTTGTATAGTTCTCTATTTTTGTAGTTGTTAAACACGAGCCCCAGTGTGTATTTTTAGTATTGTAGTCGCCACCTGCTAACAATCTAGGTCCTAGTTGCTCAAAATATGGTTGGAATATTTGTTTGGTTATGTTGTAGCGTGGCGAGGAATAGGCGACGGAAATTACTATTGGCATCGGAAGTTTTTCTACTTGTATTATGGTACCTTGCAAGTAGTCTGTTTGAAAGCTTGGTAATTCATGATGTTTGATAGTATTGCGAATTATTATAGCAGAACCACCATGGGCTACGTCGTCCAGGTGTTCTGTATGATATATGGTGAAATGAGATATTTTTAAATGTGATCTTGTAGTATAATGGGTTTCTGAAATTAACAAAATATCTATGCTATGTAAAAAAGTTTCAACTTCCAACTTCCGTTGAAGCAGTCTGTTGTCATTCCACAATGCAGTTTTTAGAAATTTAGCCATTAATTGATTAGTTTATTAATCACTGTAATCAGCTTGTTTAGTATCATGTTGTTTTGCTGTAGTAGTTGATTGAACATGCTTTTAAAGTCATCGAGAAATTGTTTAAGACTGACGATTTCAGCTGGCTGGTTTTGTACTATTTGCAAATAGGTGGGACGTAGAGGATTTGGTCGGTTCATTGTGTCGTGATTCTCTTGTTGTCTTAGGTGTGGAAAGTGTTGCCTTGTTAAGTTTGAGGATCTTACATTTGTGTGTTGCTTATCAGGTTGATACTTATTTTGCAGCTCTTGATAAATTATGCATCCTTTACAGTTTGCTGGGTGTTGTCCTTCGCAAAAAATACATTTTGCTGGGGTTGCTTTTGTTTTTTGGCAGTTTCTTGTGTCATGCGCTCCAGCACATTTTACGCAGCCAAATGGTCTATTACAGTACCTCTTTGTGTGTCCGTAGTTCTGGTAACGAGTGCATTGCACTATATCTTTGTTTATTTTTGGTGGTTCAAATAATACATGTTTATTTGAAGTGATTTTCTATTGTCGATTTCCTTGTTATTAGTGGATGGTTCAAGATCTATGTAAACGATTGGTAATGGGTCCTTAGTTAGTTTATTTTTTAAATTCATAATGTTTCTAACTATGTGTCCTACTTTTTTAATAGCTTTTTTAATATCATCTGTTGGAGTAGTGTGGTGTATGTGTTTTAGAACTACTCTATATGGGCGATGTTCCTTCATCTGGTACGTGTGATGTATAATTTGAGTTTCCTGCATGTGTTTGATCATCTTGCAGTAGGTGTCATGGGTAGCTGTAGTAATTTTGACGACATTATTGTGCAGACTTTTGGTCGAGTATTGTTCCTCTTCAGCAACGGAAAGTAATTTTTTTGTCATTTTGTTGAAGTCTAGAACACCGTGAACGAAAATGTGCGGGGCTTAGGTGTAGTTGTTGTTGTTGTTGTTTATTATTGTCATCGCTTGTTTCATTCTCTGAGCTTAGGGCTGCGTATCTATTTGCATGAATTATTGTTTCTTTTTCACTGACCATTTGTGTATTTGACTTGCCTAATCGTTTTTGTTTAGTGACCCTTTGTCAATCATTAGCAGGATTAGTTTCCAATTCTTTATCATCATTTTCATAATACTCATTTGATGTATTGTTATTTTGTATTAATTGAGATGAATATTTTGCACTCAATAGAAATGTAGAAAGTTGTGTCTGTGGTATCTGGGGAAATTGTTGGTATTGTGGGGACAATAATGCTGAATTAGGGGGCGGTTGATTTATGTATTGGGTTTTCTGGTGCATGTTTGGGTGATGGATAATAGGCAGGTACAGTGATGCTTGTGATAGCATAGGATTTCCATTAATTTGCTGCTGATTATAAGTATTAAATGCTCCGTTATAGCCATTGTCGGCCGGCAGCATTTTCATTTATTTAATATAAATTTTATTGTAGTTAAAAGTCTTTAAATAATTATTTTAAAAATCACATACAGTTTATTAAATTTTAAAGGTGATGTCACAAGTTGATCCCAAGTCGCTTTATCGCTAGGCACTTCTAATCTCGCAGACGTCTTTATTCCGCGAGTGTACAATGCGAACTATTGTAGATATCTAGTATACATTTTTAGTGTTAAAGTCCCTTTCTGATATAAATTGGCCACCAAATGTATTTAAGTATTGTTAGTCCAGCCTTTAAGCACAATAATAGTTGTACGGAGGTAAACTTTTTTATATTTATAATGCTTAACTGGATCTTTAATAATCACTGACGCATCAGCTTCACATTTGTCATGAATTTAAGTTAAAATCGCCTCTAACAGCCTAAGCATGTAATTTATTAATCTGTGTTAGTTGTGGTCTATGGTTTTTATTGGTGGGTGCAAAAATCTGTTTAGTTTAATTAATTATTTGTTATTTTTAGTATTCAAACCTCATAGTTATTAACATTTGTTTCCTAAGCATTTTTGGCTATTTTCTGCAACATTTAAATCAAACGTTCAATCATTTTGACGTCTGACAACAATCGGTGGAGGTTTATGATCTATTTCAACAAAATCAAAATTTTTTGTTTGTACTTCATCTGAGTCAGCGTCACCTGGTAACTTTATAACAATTAGGGGTTTCACCATTAATGTGTAGTTTTTGTTTGCTCGCTCTGCTGTAATTATTTGTTACTTTATTACGAGAACATATTCCACTTTTTACTGTCAGTCGGTGTCTTGAGCTGTGCAAATAGTTGCTGGCACCTTTTTTGAAAGGTAAATTTGAAGTGATTTAATTATTTGAAAGTCGCATAATTTAGGGCTAAAATAAATTATCGAAAACGCCTGAAAAATATTTCAATTGCCTAAATATACAGTTGGTAATACAGCTTCACCACTAAAATTAATTAACAGCATTTACAAACTTCACACTTTATTTATTTATCAGAATTAGAAATTATTTCATTGCTACTTTTGATTAATTTAGTTTTATGTTTCTATTTCTATTTGCCAGATGAGTTTCACAAGATTGTAATTCTTGTAATGTAAAAATAAGAAAATAAAAAATAATAGCAAATAAATAAATAATAAAAAATTTAAAAATGGATTGACATACTATAAAAGTAAGAAAAAATATTTTTTGGCAGATAAGTGAACACAAAATAAGAAAGAACCTAAAATAAAGGAAAAATTAAAATAGCATTATGTATGTGTATAGATATATGAATTTATAAGGATTGCCCAAAACAAAATTGAGAGCGAAGAAGGATTCTAATGGAGCACATAAAAAAGCAAAAAAGATGAAGAATAAACAGTTAAAATAATATATAACAAATTATTAGTAAATGAGAAATATTTTGATGTGCAACAATTTAAAGGAAGTGAAATAATGGTAGGAAAAATAAAAAAACGGTGAAAAATCCAATGAAAACTAAACATAATGAAACACAAAATAAAAGTTCTAAAACGAGAGTTGTGAATAAAAAATGCATAAAGTTATAACAAAACAGAGGTGCTCAGGAAACATAAAAATATCTATAAAATATTCTTTATATTACTTAGACGTAAAATCAAAAGAAAAATTGAGTGTATAAACAAAAAGGTAATAGATTTAGAGATTAATAATAATAATAATTAATAATATAATTAAAAGCGCCAGCGTGGTCCCGTGGTTCAATTCCCGGTGCTCTCTGATGCCTGGCGGGTGGCCTACTCAGCCACTAAAAATAATTGAGTACCTGCGTTCATTCAAACGAAGGGGTAATAATGGCGGTCGTCTTAGGCGCGGTGCTTGTCACATCGCCCCGCATCAGAGACATGCGCGACGACCAGGCAGAGAGAGTGAACGTATGAGAGCCTTAACCTCTGAGTTCGCAGGCCGTGCTCCTACGCGGGGCGTAGAGCCTTACCATTATTATTATTATTATATAATTTAAAAAAATGTTTTTGATTAATATGATTAATTTTAGAATGAATTGTAAAACATAGCAGACGGAAACACAAAATTACAGGAAACAGTTATAATAATAGGAGACTAATATAGAAAAATTTGAAATAATTAAAATACTGGACAATAATAAAGAGAATCATATGAGAAAGAAAACGTAAACATGAATGAGCAAAAAATAATTTATTTTTATAGGAAAATAACTTGTTTATTAAAGGGCAATAAATAACAAATTCCTAAAACAAACTCATATACAACTGGCTTTTGGAAGAAAGTTTGAATAAATTTAAAGACATATAACAAATCGAAAAAATATATGGAAAACGAAGAAGGATAAATAAATAAATTAGAATATCAGCTTGGTGGAACAAAAAACTTAAAATACCAATTAATAAAAAGAAAAAAGCATAAAAAAGTGTATTCATTCAAAAGAAGAGTGAGGTAGAATATATTGTAAAAAACTAATGACATCATACTAAAACAGTGGTCGGGGAGGTAAAGTACAAGAGTTGTAACGAGTTCGGAGAGGAACTAAATTATAAATATACAAAGAACACATTCCATTTTGAAGCCGAAAAGAAGCAAAACAGGCAGAATAAAAACACCTTTCCATAAATAAAAACAACATTACACTAAAATTTAGAAGCATAAAGGGATAATTTTAAAAATAAATATGATATAGAAATATCTATGTCATCAATAACTAAATACAAACACAGATAACATAGGTGAGGATTACGACAACCTAAAACTGCAATCATAGAAAATAAAAGAAACATTACAAAAGTTAAAATAGAAAAGCCAGGTGGAAGCCCTGTAATCATAAATCTGATGAGGAAAGAGGAGAAAACATGATGTTAGAAAATACGTAATAGAAAATTAGCAATAATACTAACTTGGAAAAAAAAGGTTATAGAATAAACTACAACAATTATAGAGCTAATTCTTTGCTCTCAAAACGTTTTAAAGTGTAGATACGAATTTAAAAAAAGTAAGGGAAATTATAGAATTATACTTGAAATACCAGCACGCAGCAATCAGAATAAACAGACAAACTAAGAAAAATATATTTATTTTAAGAAATGTAATGGAAAGAGTAATAGAGAAAGGAGCTATACTTAGCTTCATAGAATCACAACCTGCTCTTGGCACAGTAGGAAGAAAAATCATTTGGGAATGTTTAGAACTATTAGAACTCTATAGTAAGTTAACAGAAGCATTAAACAGTGTATACACAAATTTAGTAAAAATACAAATAAATAGAGGAAAATTTAGAAAATCAAAAAGAAAAAAGGGTTAAATAAATTAAAACTCATGTCTTTTGTTATTTATATTATTATTGTATGAAATAATTGCAAATATAAAAGAAAAAACAAAACAATTATAAACAATAATCAGATACCGACATTTTATACTTGTAAAAGTAAAAAGTTTCTTCCATGTTGACTATATTGGGTTAATAGGAGATTCAAAAACAAAAATACAAAAATAATCTAAAATATACAAAAGTGACTTGCAAAAATCAAAATTTAAGAACACTGACAGAATACAAATAAATAGAAAGTATACTAAGGATTGATGAGAAAGTAGATAGCAAAATTTTAAATGAAACAAAGAACACTAAAAAATAGGTTGCAATAAATAAAACAATAATGAAAAAGAGAAAAATAGAAGTAGATATTAAAAACGCGAGTTATTTTATTTAATACTAGGAAATACCCTTTTGGGGGAGAGTAAAAAGGTCCATCCTAAGGACGAGTCACATCACATATGTTAAAAATTTCTTGTCTTCTTCTTCTTTCTAGCCCTCATTCATCCATTGTTGAACGAAGGCCTCCCCCATTCGTTGCCAATTTTCTCGGTTCTGTGTGCTTCTTCTCCATCCTAGTTCAGCTGGTCTCTTAATGTCATCTACCCATCTAAGTTGTGGTCGTCCTCTGCTTCTTCTAGCTTCCCATGGTCCACAGCTGTATTTTTTTGTTCCATCTTTCATCGTTCTGTCTCATAGTGTGACCGCAAAATCTCTATTTAAGTGAGGCTACGTGTGCTGTTACATCTATTACTCTAGTTTATTGTCTAATTCATTGTATCTTTTTCCTGTCTGTCAATTTTATATTCAACATCTGGCGTTCCATTCTCTCTGTGCTTTTATCATTTTGTCCATATTTGACTTTGTTAATGTCCAGGTCTGGGCGCCGTATGTCATTACCGGGAGAACACATTGGTTAAATACTTGACTTTGTAATTTAATCGGTATTTTCTGGTTCTTCAGTACATGCGATGTTTTTCCAAAGGCAGCCCATCCTAATCTAACCCTCCTATTTATTTCTTCCGTCTGGTTTTTTTTATTTATTTTTATTACCTGTCCAAGATGTATATATATTCATCGACTCTCTCTAAGTTGTTTCCTTCTCTTCCAATAAGTATTTCCTCGTTGCTGTTTGACATTATTTTCGTTTTTGACATATTCATTTTTAGTCCTATCTTTTCTGATTCTTTCTATGAACATTTCTCTTATGTCTTGGCGGTTATCTGATATTAACAGTATGTCGTCTGCGAATCTCAAGTTATTCAGTTTTTCACCGTTGATGTTGATTTCTCTGTTTTCCCAGTTCATTTTCTTAAAGACGTCTTCTAGCGCCGTAATGAATAGTTTTGGGCTGATCGTATCCCCTTGTCTGACTCCTCGCTTTATAGGGATCGGGTTTGTGTCTTTATGGAGCTCTATTATACAGCCGGCCTTTTCATATATATATTGTGTAGTAGCTGAATATATCTGGAATCGATGCGGCTGCTTTGTAGGCTTCTTTCAATTGCCCATCTTTCTACTGTGTCGAAAGCTTTTTCATAATTGACGGTTATGAGATAGAGTGGTTAATTGTACTCATTAGCTTTTTCAATTAATGTTCTAAAGGTTAATAGATGGTCGTTAGTTGAATACCCATTGCGAAATCCCGCCTGTTCTATTGGTTGGTATTGGTCTAGTTTGTTCTCCAACCTGTTTGTTATTATTTTTGTCAGGAGTTTATATAGCTGTGATAAAAGGGTTATTGTGCGATAATTTTCTAATAGTTTTCGGTCGCCTTTTTGAAAAGCAGTATAATCTTTGCTGTATCCCATTCTGATGGTATCTGTGTTTGATATAGGCATTTATTAAACAGTATCTTGAGAGATGTTGTTAATGTTTTTCCTCCTGTTTTTAGCATTTCGATTATTATGTTATCTTTTCCTGGTGCCTTGTTATTTTTGCCTCTTCTTATTGCTTCTTCAATTTCATCTTCTTGAATATCCGGTAGTTCTTCTGAATTAAAATTCATAATTTTCTTTTTTAATTGTCGCTTTATTTCTGTTGTTGGATGTTTTGTTAATCTATATAAAATTGTATAGGATTCTTCAGTTGCTGAGATAATTTCATCTCTGTCTTTTATTTCTTTTCCATTGTGTTTAACTGATGTTATTTGCGCGCGTCCGTTTTCCCTTTTTAGACATTTCATACCTTTGTTACGTTCTATAAATTTTATAATTTTTTCTTCGGTTTTCTTGTACTTGTCTTTTTTACCTTTTTTCTTATCAGTTTGTTTAGCTCTGCAAATTGTACGGTTCCACGTTTATTTTCCCTAATTTGTTTTCTTCTTTTTTCAAATAGTTTTTTTGTGTAGTCACTTATCCAGTTTGTTTTAGTTCGTTGCTTTTTCGCTACTTCTTTTCCTGCTTCTATTAGTGTTGTTGTTATGATTGTATTTATTTCTTCAATACTTTTATCTTCTAACATATTTATTTGTTGTAATTTATAAGATAACTTTTGTTGGTACTCATGGCTCCTTTCTTGTAATCGGAAAGTATCTATTTTTATGGTGTTTTTTGCTACCATCTTAACTCGTTCCATTTTTGTGTTTAATTTTATGTGTCCCCTTACTAGTCGGTGGTCGCTTCCAGTAGAAAATGTGTTTATCACGGACACATATGTTACTATTTCTTTATGAGAGGATAGGATGTAATCAATTTCATTTTTGGTTGCCCCATTTGGGGACAACCAAGTCCATTTTTTCTCTGGCCTTTTGTTAAAGAAAGTGTTCATTGCAAACAATTTATTTTGTTCTAGGTATTGTATTAACGTGTATCCTCTTTTATTTCTATGCCCTAGTCCAAAATTTCCAATTTTCTCTTCTTTTATTTCTAGCTTTTTTTCTATTTTAGCGTTAAAATCTCCTATGATTAAATTATATCGGGTATTGTCGTCTCTTATCGCCTGCGTGATTTGTTCATAAAATAGTTCTATTGTTTCATCTGGACATGTAGATGTTGGGGCAGATACCTGTATAATTTTTAGGTTGTTTGTTATTAATTTTAAGTATTAGATATCCTACTTTATTCGATATTCCTATAAATTTTTTGATGTTGTTGGCGATTTTTTTCTTCACTATAAAACCAATGCCTCCTTCTGTTATGTTGTCGTCTCTAGATGGTAATTCTATTAATTTTTCACCTTTTCTCTGACTTCGCTTATACCTAAAATATCCCATTTTATTCTTTTTAGTCCTTCCTGTAATTCGTATAGTTTTTCATCTTGTAGCATAGATCTTATATTGTATGTGCAGACGTCAAAGTGTATTATATTTCGGTTTAACTGGGGTTTCGTCAGTTTTTTGCCTCCCCCAGAATCCTTGAGGCGGGCTGATAATTCAGCGAGGGATTCTGGGCTTGTAACCCTACCCTCCTGGGGTATTTGTGTTTTGTTAACTGACATTTCATTTCTTTTGATGAGGGGGGGGGGGAATTTGGCGATAAAACCCCTCGCTCGCTGGGCGTCTTGGTTAGTGAGCTGTGTCCCATCTTTCTCGGGCTTTGGTCGGTGCCGTTGATCTATATAAATTCTTCCGCCACCGTTCCTGTCGATACCTCTCAGCTCTAGGGTATCCGGCTCACTAGTCTTTAGGTACTTCATTAGTAAATAGCTTTAGTGTACCCCTTGCTAGTTTTGGTCTGCCCCGGGTATTTTATTTCCCCTGTACCCTCCATATCTGGAGGGAATTCTCCTATTCGCCACCTGGGGAGGCACCCGATGGGGGATCTAGCAACCCCTCACGGGGTTATTTACTATTTAAAATTTTTATTCAATTATTTTTTTTGTTTAATTTTATTACGACCTGTATATAACAATTCTCCAACCCAAAAAACGATGTGACAAAGCAAACGACATTTTGACGTCTTAAAAGTTAGCTTGACAGCACATACCTAATTACTTCATAATAATAGAAAACACCCCTTTGTGGGAAAATTTTAAAATTGCGCCTTTTTTGGGCTTTATGTACCGATTAGTTGTAGTTTCAGATACGAGGGTAGGGTGAAAAGTTCTCAGCCTGACACAGAGATGGTGCTGCAATCGGCAAATAATTATGCTTTCTGCTTGGGTGCATGTGTCATTAGTTCGTATGACTAGTTTGAACTTGTTCGCTCAAGTAGTTTGTTTACACGAATTTTTTCAGTAGACATGTTGCATGTTTTTTGTTAAAATGGATAAACTTGAATATCGCGCGGTTATAAAATTCTTTGTTTTGGATGGATTAACCCCTAAGGAAATTCATCCAAAGTTGACAAAAGTTCACGATGAACCTTCCATGTCAACTGTTAAAAAGTGGACAGCTGAATTCAAACGTGGTCGCACATCCCTCGAAGATGACCCAGGTGAAGGACGGCCAAAAACCGCAACCACACCGGAAACCATCGAAAAAGTGCATGATATCGTATTGGACGATAGGCGAGTGAAGGTGAGTGAGATCGCTGAGGCTGTGGGTATATCGGAAGAAAGGGTACGAAACATCTTGCACGAAGAATTGGGGATGCGAAAGTTCTGCGCAAACGATTTTCGCAGCAATCTTTGGACCGATTCAACAGGGATGCCACCGATTTTGTGCGGCGAGTTGTCACCATGGATGAGATATAGGTCCACCACTACACGCCAGAAACAAAACCCCAAGCAGTGGGTGGAAGCCGATGGTTCAGCGCCAAAGAAAGCGAAGTCGATCACATCTGCCGGAAAGGTAGCCAGCGTGTTTTGGGATGCGAAAGGGATCCTGTTAATTGATTATCTTGCAAAAGGCAAAACAATTACAGGTGAATATTACTCCAACCTTCTTGACCAGTTGGATGCCAAAATTCGCGAGAAGAGGCCTGGCTTGAAGAAGAAAAAAGTCTTTCCCCATTACAACGCACCGGCGTTGGCGATGGGAAAACTGCGGGATTTGGGATATGATTTGTTCGGTCATCCCACCTGTTCTCCTGATTTGGCACCCTCAGACTTCCATCTGTTCCTAAACTTAAAAAAAATTGTTTCTGGGAAGCGCTTCGCATCTAATGAAGAAGTTGATGAATAATTTCATTATCTTCCAGATTCTCACTTCCGAGAAGGAATACTGATGTTGGAGAGGCGCTGGATCAAGTGTGTTGAAGTCAAGGGAGATTATGTAGAAAAATGAAATAATTTTTTAATTGAAAGTCGCATTCTTTCATTGTCAGGCCGAGAATTTTTTACCTTACCCTCGTAGCTAGCTCTTATCGTTACAAAGACATAACCTCACAAATTGCTAGATTTTTAAACTTTAACCTTATCTGGAGGAGCTTTTTATGTAATTAAAAACTTTTTACGAAACACGTGTCAACTCATTTTTATTGGAGTACACTTTCATATGATCAAACTTGAACTTCAATTAATTTGAATGTTCGGATGACAGACAGACAAACAGCTGTTATTATATACAGTATAGATTGGTTATTCCAAAAAATACATATACATGTAAAATAAAAGCTAGAGAAACAAAATAGTTAAAACAATTTATGGAAAAACAAAACGAAAAAACAAGAAATAGAATAGAACAAGAATCAGTTATAGCGAAGATTAAAAAATGTAATCAAAATGACTAGAACGTGTAGTTGTAATGAAGAAAAACAGATTTGTTAAGAGTTAGTGGAAGCTGGCAGACACAAGAAAAGGAAACCCGAGAGATCAAGAAATACATGGATAGAAATAATACTTGAAAAAGAAAAGAAAAGAAGAATAATATGACAAGTTAAGAAATTAGCTACAGATTGGAACGGAAAAACTAGATCCATGCATAAGAGGCAAAAGAAATAAATAAATAACCTACATCAGACTCTCTACACGGAATAATGAAAGAAGAAAAAATTACTTACATAGAACAAAAGTCATTTAGTTAAATAAAAACGGTACTACCAATGAAGTAAACGTTGTAGCTAGTTATTACACTTCTTTTTTCTTTGTTTCATTTTCCTTTTTTATTTGGTTATGCAAAAATAGGTAGGCGAGTTATTTAATGAAGAATTTTTTATATCTAAACTTAATATATAAAATAGTTACAACCATGCTGTTATGACTAATAATTGAAGTGGTAATACGCTCTGTCATTTGAAACACCCACTTCCCAAAAGTGGCACTTTATTGACATGACGTCAAATGCCTAAACTTAGATAGCATATTAAGCAAATGCTTCAACAAGCGAACCATGTAGTGTAAGCAGAAGTAATTGCTTTTAGTGAGGCTGACGTCACGTGCCAGTAATAGCTCGTTTTGATTTGCAGTCCATGCACCGGTTTATCGCGCAATTGTGTTTAAAAGAGAACAAGTTTAAACTGTCAAAGTGCGTATCGGCTTTGGCATGTTTATAAATGGCTTGCATTTTAGTTCGTTCTTCACTATATATAATTCATAATGCTTAATTACAAACACATAACATTTAACCAATGTTAAATTAATTTTTGTTGTAAATAAATGCTTTATCAGGATCTCTTTTATTTACTTTTTATATTTTTCTATACATTCATGAATTACTTGATTACAAAATTTAAATTGTTTTTATAATGCTATTGTCGTTATTAGGATGCAACAATTAATTTTAAAAATATATATTATTTCCAGTTTTAAGAAATATACCATTTGGTTTAATATCAGATTAATAAATCATTACTAGTTTATTTTACCCCGTCATTAGTCACTTCGTTAAATGAGAATTTATATCAGTAAAAAATTTACTTATTAACTTAATCACTTAAACGAAATAGCTGAAGTTATAAACTTGAAAATAATCAAGACTTTAGCAAAGCACCTACAACAAAGTTTTTGTGAGTGATTCTGGATTATTAAAAGGCAGAGCATTAGCTACTGTAAAAAACAAGGTGTTATTCGACATTCAAATTTAAATGTAGAACTTTTTAATGAACTGAACTTTAACATTTAATTTTTTGTAGCTTTTAATTAGTCAGATTATAGAATGAATGTTAAGAAATATAAAGTTTTAAATTTTTAATTACAGAAAACGCTCGCTCATTACTAATATTCCATTTTTCCTTTAATTAATATAACTCCTTTAATAATGTGTAATCGGTGTCATAATTGTTAACATACTAACAATAACAAAAGTAAAACACATTCAATACACATACTTTTGAAACTTTAATTAAATTAAAATTTAAATAAGACTAACAATTTTGTAAACATATCAATAACCGATTGATGATTCATATAATACATTATTAGAAAATTTTTTTTAGCAAAATTGCTCTTACTGCTACTCAACTTAATTAGGTTAGTCACATATAAATAGAATAAAATCCTAATTAAGGAAATTGAATTAAGTTTTAAAAAAGTTATATTTAACTACTTAAATAACGAATTATATTTATATATCATTTTTATTAACATTTTGAACATCAGATAATAGCAAAAAATATGTTCAACCTAACCCAATATATAAAATGTATATAACAAAATAACAAATAAAAAAGTATACAAAAACGACAAAATATAATAATAAAATATTTCAGCTAACACAAAAACTACAGCTAATTGATATACATATTATTGGGTTGTCCAAAAATGTTCCAGCATTTTACTTTTTTCATCAATTTATTTAAAAATTTTCAACAAAAGCAACTTATAACAACTAACCGAAGTATTCTCCGTCAACACTGGTTACTTTCTCCCAATTTTTTAGCAGGTTCATGATCCCGTGACGAGAGAATTTGGCATCTTTAGAGTCAAAACAGGCTTCAAGCAATTCTCTCCACTTCGATTCACCAATGTTTTCAAAACGTTTGCCTTTCAAACAATGCAACGAACGTAACAAATAAAAGTCTGATAGCGCAAATCAATCGATTGGCTAAGAACGGAGCTTTATTTTGATGATCCAAAAAAGTTTGACTGGCATTCATCCGTTTTGAGCAACAAACTGATGTGAAATCAAACGCGTCTTCTTTCAGAGTCTGTTCAGTGACTGCAAGAACGGCTTGACGATCAACCTCTTTTAGACGTCCAACTCGTTGCTTGCAATCCAAGTCTTTATTGCCGTCTTTAAACTCTACAAAAATTGTTCGAACCGTCGACTCCCCAATCGTACCTTCAGTTAGTGGTTTCAGCAACATTTGGTTTTGAACTCTACTTGTACTCGTGCAGCATTAACAATATTTTTGCTCGCGGGTAAGCTCCAAAATGCATGGGAGATTGCAAACTTTTAAGTGATATCAAAATCATGCAATAACAATACAAAAAATGTGAAAAAAGTGAAATGGTTGAGCATTTTTGGACAACCCAATAAATAAATAGAGTTAAAAGAATTCAAGTAAGTTCAACAAAAATTATGATATATGTTAATCTGGAGTAGATTTAGGCCGCCGCTGTAGCTTATTGGTCAAGAGCGAATGCACCGCTGTCGGGTCCTCCGCGCGTTTGGTTTCGAGTCTTGCTGGAAACTTACTAATGTATGTGACGCCGTAGTACTTAAGTGGCATATTAGTTACCACAATAACACTTTGAGGATGAAATATTTTTAAGTGCGCCTCAACTAAAAAAATCTGGAGTAGAAAAACAGTATTATAAATAAAAACGAATCACTACAACTCATTTTCCTGAAAAATATTACTAAAAAATATAAAAAATATTAAAAAACGTAAAGTGGGTATTATAAATATTATGAAAATATATTAGTAGTATAAAACAAAGTTAGTAATAAGTAAAAAATATACAACATGAAAAAGAAAAAGTGAAAAATGCGGTCAATAATAATTTAACATAAAATAGACGCTGTTTGTTAATACTTTCTAATAACAATAAAACAACATGGTCAATAAAATATTTGATCAAAAAAATTTGAAAACGTGTTTTGTGTACAAATATTTTGAATGGCTTTTAGTACAAGCATGTGTATCGTCATCGGCAATAAGTAAACAAAGTTTAAAGTGTCGGTTATTATACAACAAGAACGCCTAAAAAAGAAATTTATTACATACTTTTTTTTGCGCCCTTACAGGCACTGCAGCCTCAAGGTCTATTGTGCCCACTAACATGCACTTATTCTAGGTCATTTACACACACCCATGGGTTGAGCGAGACTCGAACTCGCGAGCGCCGGCTAGAGGACAGAGCCAACTGGTTGAACCATCTGAGCCACCGCGTCCCCAAACTATTACACACTTACTATTTATATAAACAGGGCTTAATCTTAGGTTAAAATTGCAAATGTGCACACATGTGTAATAAAATAATGTCTAATTTGACAATTGTACAGATGTTTATTACACTTAATGTTACCCATATACAGCGATGAAATGATAAAAATCACCTTTCCTAGTGTGTGGTGCCTACCGTCAAACTCGGAGTGGACAACGTGATGATCTGGAATTACGCGAATGCCGACGGCATGGGAAAAATGGTTGTTTGCTAAGGATGCATAAACACTGAACAGTTGCTGTACTGAAAACGTTTTTGTACTCACTTTATACAAAAATTTTTGGTGACACCAATAAATTTCAAAAAGATTACACTCTGACGCAAGTTTGTAAATAACATGGAGTAATTTCAAATAACTCAAGAGCAGCTATTAGACTGGTCAGCCCAATCATCAGATCTAAACTTCATTGAGTATCTCTGGAATACACTAAAGCGGAAAATAAAAGAACATTCCGCGACACCAAACAAACATCTTCAAGAAATTCTAGAGGAAGAATAAATTTTTAGTAACTACCATTATTAAATCTAAAAATAGCTGGTGAATAAACGAATTCTGAAGAATTATTTTTATGGGGTACCTCATACTTTGGACCACAACTATACATACATGTATTTTGCAATGAAAAATAAATAAACGATTACATAAGTTCACAGGTTTTCACTAGACGCTTTTGTAGCCACTTTAATGCCATTATCAAAAAAAATTGAGTTTTTTATTCGTAGTCTTAATAGGGGTCTCAATATGCCAGAACTGTTTACCTATTACTCATCCGTGACTACTTAACATTATTGTGCATTACCTTTTAAGTGAACCGACTGTTCAAGTTTTTGAAGAGGGTTTTAACTTTACTGTCACCTCAAATTGTGCCCTCAATAAACATATTATATTCCATATAGAATCTTCCATTGCCAATCTCCTCTAAAACATAACCAGTGACACCATGCTCTGCACAACAACCCATACCCAACATTAATTCTTCTAAATTACAAACCGAAAAAATTCTAAGCCAAGATAAGTTATCCTTAACAATTTAGATTATTTAATAAAATCTTGTACTCAAATACTCGACAATTCAACCTTGACAACAAAACTAAGTTTTTCTTTATCAATTTACTCAAATTCTCCAAAATTTGGAAAATACGCGTTTTCCTAAAATTTGCAAAGCCAACACTCCTTTACGACTTACAGCAAGCGCTTTTAGTTGTACATCCAATCAACCAAAATAGGTAACCAAAGCTTTTCAGTTTGTTACAGATACATGATGCACCCGAATCTTCTGCTGCTTCCTAGGTATTCTCGAATTTTTTATGCTAGTCAGTTTTGATGTTCTCTCTCTCTCTCTCTTTCTTTCTATTTCTACTTCCTAAAATTTAGTATTTCTGAAATTTACTTATAATCTAGAAGACGACGCTCTCAAAGTAATCATTGCCTGTTCGATACCTATTTTACCTTCTAAAACAAATTTTATCGCCAAACCAATAGTATTCCTATAAAACTCAGGTTCACCCTTTATGACCAACTTTAAAACAAGCTCGCTCATTTGGTTTCTCTTAAAATACACCAGTCGGATAAGATATGTTGATAATACTAGTCTTACAAACAAGGTGCGTTTTTCCAGTTCCTTTTCCATCTAAACAACAAAATTTACACCAGTGCCACCTTTACTGTTTCTTCCTATTCCTAGACATCTTCATAAAAAATCTTTCCAATAAATTCCTATTGTAGTGTCTACAAAAAAAATTGTAATAAAGAAATTGGTTACTTAATTTTTCTAAATTAAAAATAGTTACTTACATTTATTCGAGAGGCAATTGAATTAAAAAAAAACACCCTTAATGCCGTATTACCCTAGGGAATGGTAAACTTTTACCCATTATTTGGACATGGATTCAATTATTAGTAAAGTCATAATAATTAACTACCTACTCCTATAACACTGAAGAAGGAAATATAGAAAGAACAAACAGAATAGTTACAAAAATGCAGTTGGTAAGTTACTTGTGTAGAGACTTTCTGACAATTCTCTTGGTTAAGTTTTGAGAAACAATTACTTTTAAGCCACTATTCCGTATGTGCATTATTTTACCAAATATCTATTCTGATAAAAAAAATTATTGATACAAGAGAGTTGCTTGCAATTGTATTGAATGAAGAAGAAGCGACAGCGTAACGGATTGTCAATTCTGAACAACATTTGCCTGAAAGCAGTACTGGCAAAAGTTTGAAAATGACAAGCAGATCTTCAAGTAAAAATATTTTCTACTGCATAATTTATTCAACAACTTACTCAGAAGAAATTCAAATTACATCTTCTGCCGAGTTGTGTAGAATCCTTTAATAAAAGATTGCTTTTGCGAGTTTTAATTTGATATAAATCATTCTACTAAATGCCATAATTACCATGATTTCTTTTGTGGGGAATACTTATCGAAACTGCAGCCTTGAGGGCTTATTGTAGCTACTAGCATGCACTTAACTAATTTAATATTAGACGTAACATATACCCATGAGTTGAGTGACTCAAATTCGTCTGCACCGGCTCGCGAAGAGAGTAACAATGATCTTGACAACTGAGCTATGGCAACACCCCAAGTTTCAAATTACATATATTTTGACTAAATAAAATTACGTTACATCTTCTATTATTAAATTATTTGTACTAAATGAACTACGTACTACCAACAGTTCATTACTTTGATTGAAAAAGAAAATAGAGAAAAACTGATACATAAGAGAGTTTGGTTATTTACATAAAATTACGTATAATACATTTGGTTGGTTTTCCTTTTTTCTCTTTATCAATGCATTATCGACTTTTATTTTTTGCGTGATCGGGAACCTCCATCGCCGTTATACATTGCAGTTCAAACTAATCTATAAGGTCAAAAATAAATAATAATAACATAGTTACATTTTGAAACTTGCAAGCTTAAAAATTAATTTTTAAATTGTTATTATTGCTTTTATTAACTTTCTACAGCAGAGCTTATAGTAGAAAGTTAATGAGATTATCATCCTCTCTGCCTGTCTGTGTGTCGGGAGACATTATAACTTCACTTCACTTCAAACTTGACATACACACATCTTAGGTCAGTACCTTTTATGGGATTTTCAGCCAAATCGGTTCACGGCAACCAGAAGTGACCGTTACGATTTCGCACCGCTGTAGAAAGTTTCCTTTCCGGTATTATAGTACACCGTTCTTGTTACAGATGTTTTAAATAGTTTTGACATGTTAGTGTATGTGAAATAAATTAGGAGTAGAGAAGTCGTCAACTTTTGTTGCAGAGGCTATTGCTAGATTTATTATTATTATTCCCTTAGATAAAGATTTACAAGTTTTTTGTTAAGCCTATAATATTATACTTTCAAATTTGGTAAATTAACTAATTGGTTTACCATTAGCCAGTTTTCGGTATAAAACATCACTCAATAAGTTCGTGTGATGACTAATACAACAACTGTTAGGCAAAATTCGACTTTATTCGTTAAAATCATCTCCTTCAAGAGTGATACATTCATTCTAACGCTTCTCTGACATTTCGATGCCTTTTTTGTAGAACGATTTATCATTGGAGACAAAATCTTTTTTTCTGAAGCATTCTTTTTAGGTTTGTAAAGAGGTAGTAGTCGTTGAGAGCCAGATCCGGAGAATGCGGTGGATGGGGAAGCAATTCAAAGTGCGATTCGTGCATTGTTGCCATTGTTGCGATCGACTTTTGACGCGTTGGCTTGCTGAAAGAGTATTTTTTTTCTTTATTTGGGGTATTTTTTTACAATTTCTTCCTTCAAACGCACTAATAACGCCACATAATATTTGCTATTGATGGTTCTTTCTTTCTCAAGGTAATCGATGAATAAAATACTGTGCGCATCCCAAAGCACGAAGGCCGAAATCTTATCAGCTGACATTTGCATTTTTGGTCACTTTTTCACCCTTTGTTGTCCACTCAGCTGACTGCCGATTTAACTCTGAAGTGTAGTGATGGTTCCATGTTTCATCCATTATTACATACTGTTTGAAAATATGTTGTTTATTGCGCTGGAACAGCTCCAATCAGCGCTCTGAATCACTTCGAACAGAGCTTTCCCACAGACAAATGTTTGTGAAAAATTGTGAATATATTGTCTTCTAATATCTTTAAGGTGTTATCTATCTTACACAATATTAATTTATGATCCACGAAAACTATTTTGTGGAGTTTGTACGGTCACATTTGAAATCAGCAAACCACTTCTCTGCCATTTGCCTCGATGGAGCAGAGTTCGAATAACACTTCTCAAGCCATTGCTTTGCTTAAACGGTTTTTTTCCATTAAAAAGCAATCCTTTCTCAACACACGAAATTCAGATTTGTTCATTGTTTTGAAAATTACGAAAGTAACGTCACTGAAACCACTGCAACTTGTGAACTAAACATCAAATTGTCATGAAATTTTGACACGTATCATTCGAAGGCTAGTACTTCCTAAAAGTCACTTGGATTTGTCAATAGTGGCACCATCTAACAGTCATTTTACGAACTTATTGAGTCATGTGTTAGATATCCGGTTTTCCAACTTTACCCCATATGTTTTTAAACACGATTCATTTTGTGACTGAATGGCTAAAAGAAAATTTGTAAAATAAAAAAAGTAAATAAAAATATTATGCACATTTTACCACCGCTGATGTTTAAAAGTATAGTAAACTTCATGTTTATCGAAATGCTTTGAAAAATATTTTGAACATCATCGTTTTTTTGCTTGACAGTTTCCAATATGTAAGGTATTCAATCGCTTGTTGGATAACACGTCAGTATTCTTGTTAGTATCTGTACTTCTATCAAACAAAACTCCATTGAAAGACGTGTAATGTTGCTTTTATCATGTTCAATTAACTGTTATACGTAGTTAGAAGGCAGCGAGCGTTTTCAAGATGTCCTATTGCAAGCAATTTATTTTTCTGTTTTTTTAATGTACAATAACAATGGATATATATATATATATATATATATATATATATATATATGGATTTAATAATAACATTATTTTCACATAAATTAATAGAAGAGCTGCATTAAAACAATTGTAGTATGTGCTACCTAAATGATTTCGTGTCACATATAATACTAATAGTTGCTTGCTATTTCACTTGCTAGCGTAGATTTCAAGATTACTAAATTTACTTTTACAAGAATTTTTCTTCCAAGTACTACGAAATAAAGTTTTACGACGCTTTTTGACAATATTGTTTTTGCAAAGTCCAAAAATCATAAATCCAAGCTAACTACATCGAGCAGCATATCATTTTGTAGTTTTTTTTAATTGTATTAATATTGCATAATTGAACCAAAACAATTTTACTTTTATAGGCAACTAAAAATATAGTGTTAAAATTAATACCTCCAGCGTGCTTCTTGAGATATAGTTATGGTTTTAATAAACTTCTTTCTTACATTTTGACCTCAGAGAGAGATTAAATGTAGTGATAAATCGGGTGCAAAATTTAAAAAAAATTATTATTTATTTGTTATAAAAAGTCTGCATACACATTTTGATACCTTTATCCATAAAAACTCTTGAAATATCAGTGTCAGGTTATTTATTTATATAAAAGTTTATGCCGTAATGGTCTAGTGGATAGGTCGCTAGACGACAAACCTAGAGTTACGGTTCAAATTCCGCCTTCGCTCAGGCTGCAATAAAGTACACCTGGAGGTCAAACTATGAGGTAATAATAGGCGGTCGGTATGTAGCGCTAGCTACGTTACTACCTTTGTGTACCGTAGGCTCTAGATTGAAGCAGACCTTTCCTGTTACGACTCCAAAGGGTCTTAGTAGCCTATTAAGGGAAAGTATTATTATTATTATTATTAAAAGTTTATGCAGTTTTGACAGCATTTTCGACACTATCGATCTATGGGTATCATTTATAAAATGTAATTCTTTCATTTTTATTCTTTAGAATTTAATGAATACTAAAACACGTGTCTGGCCTGACTGACTCAACATGCCTCAGCCTGAATCATAACTGAAAATACAACATATTGCTTATATAACGCAAGCCTTTTTTAAAGAGAAGTTTTTTAATGTTCCATCCCTGAATGCGTGAAAATGAGTAAAATATGTGAGGCCCATTGTAACCCTAAAACATTATTTTATTGCCCAGACTCCCCCAAGAGATTGAAAGGAAGGGGGGAAACACGGAAAGGCAACAAAAGGAAACGAGAAATTGAAGATAAGAAAAAATAAATACGGAAGGAAGTGAATAAGAAAGTTAACCAAAACAATATTAATAAGGAAACCATGTGGAATTCAAATTTGCCAAGTGAACTTCTTTCAACCCATTTACTTATTACTTTATCAAGTAGATTGTAAATTTGCATGAATTCAATTAAAAAAAAAAAAAAAAACCTTTGCACTCATTTGTTAATGCAAAAGACTGTTTAAGTCCTGAAGAGCTATTAGATGAGTACGCTCGTAGAGCGCCCCGAACAAATTTGAATAGCTTTATGTTTAATGGCCTTAAAAAATAAAAAATCGCTTTTTTATTCTCAGCCTTTTAGGGATACAATTTAGAATGCTTAAATGCTTATTTTTATTGTTTATGTATTTCTCTATATAACGTTTTTCCTTGTCCAATAAGTAAATCTGGAACTACATTCATATTTTAAAGAAGTTTAATCGCCTTTTTCGCCCATTTAATGGTTGAATTTCAAAAACCCTTTTTTAGTTGATGCTTAAGCTATAAGAGAAATTTCTTTAATTTTATGTTTTGACGAATAATGAGTAACAGCAGTTATTGTAATATTTTAAAAAACTGTATAAGAATAAAAAAATATTTGGGAAGTTGTCGAATTTTTAACCAACTTTAACAGAGCAGTATCAAGTACAAAAGACAAAATTTTTTTTAATAATTTTAATAATTTAAGAGGTTAATCCAAATGGATAGTGGTAAAAACTAATAACACAAGCTTTTCAGATAGAAGGATACTTTAAGCAATTGTAAAAATGATAGAGTTTGAACAGTCAACAGCTTAATAAGAATCCGAAGAGTTACAAAAAACTATAAAAAAGAAATAAAAATAGCAGCAAATGTAGCGTTTGTGTATCGTTAACTCGGCTAGTTTAGGAACGGTGCTATAATATTAAAGAATTTTTGTTCTTGAAAAGACGTTGTCTGCAAAGATATCTCCCTTTAACTGTTATAAATGATAAAAGATCCAGACCGAGTGCAGACAATACAAAATAATCATCTTTGTGGATGTAAAAGGATGGTTCATATTTATTTTATTATTACTTTTTTTTTCTTTATCTGTTACCTTACATAGAGAGTCGGAGTGAAAAACCCTTAATTTAACTGGTTGTCTATTTACTCCATAAGTTCCGATTCTGTGCCATTTGTCTCATTTCATTTAGCGCCTTCTCCCTGTTTCTTCCCATGTCTGCTATTTGTTGTAACCATGTTTTTTTGGCTGTTAGTTTTCCTATTCTTCTAGCTTCTTTTTGGAGAGTCTTTCTTTGCTCATTTTCATAACGTACCAGTATAATTATTTTTTCCATTATATTGACTAGTGACTTTATTTATAGCGAGTCTCTTATGTATACGTTCCTAATTACTACTTTTAAAATATAAAAAAAGAAGAGAGAAACCTGCTGGATCATCGCTGTAGAGAAGATGATATAATAATATGGAAAGTCGCTTCCTTTAAAACACATTTAAATATTTTAAACACCAGAAAAATATCAAGAAATTTTTGCTGCAACAAAATTGAAAATTAATAACTTAAAAGACACAATGTGGATCTTTCAGCAAAATAATGCTACCTTCTAACATAAAGTATTGGGTAAAACAAAAAAATGTAGTTCTAAAATAGTTTAGTTTTTTACTTTATTCTAATATACACGAACATTTTATGACGACAAACGACAATACCAAAATATAAATTATTTGACTGCTATCGTAAAGTCGTTTTAGAGTAAAATTTTAATATTTCCTTAAATTTTCCGTCATGAGTTATTTATGACTTAATTTTTTTGTAATAATTTGCAAATTAATTTGTTTTGTAGCTACTGCAGTTATTATTTTTAAACTGAAGTTAATAAACATCGTAATAAGAACGTGCTTGGCATAAGAATCATAATAATTTTCCGGAATTTAATGTTACATGCTTTCATATATTTTGGTAAATAAATCCACATTTCTTTAAAATAGCCAATGTCATTACAAATTTCTATAAAAAAAGGTGTAAAGTCAGTTACTTGTCACAGAGTATAGGTATATAAGCCTGAAATGACAGCGCTAAATCGGCCTAGCACTGAAACATCCTGGCGCCGGAGTAGCGCCACCGAATCGGCCAGAGCTAAATTGACGGCGTCAAAATGTCCTACACCGACTGGGCACGAGTTAGAAAATTCATCACAAATTTATATTATACGCTAGGGGTTTTGTAGTAAAATACAAAAATAAATGTTTAAAAAAATAAATATTAGATGTTTTATTATACTTATACATAAATAATTTATCATTTTGGTGAATTTTTATTGCACTTACGACAACGAATGTTAAATTTTGCACTATTATCCCATATCTCCTGTTTCTTTCGTTCTTCACATTTATCAAAATCGTTTGAAAGTTAATACATTAAATTATTTTTTTTTAATAAAAAATGAAACTCTAAAGTCCCACTTGCATTTAAAGTTCAAGAAAGTATTATTTCCAAATTGCCTTTGTCCCTTTTGCTAGATTTTTTTAAATTAGAATAATTACGTTTTATTCAACGCTGAGGGTAATTAATTACAAATATGAAGATATAAAAATTGAAAGATAAATTTGTAGGTGTTTCTAGTAAAAATTTGATATATAAAGAAATTTTAGATTTGCTTTTAAAGCTTTGAAATTTTTAAATTTTTACATTATTAGTCACAAATGTAAATAAACACAAAAAATTAAAAAATTATCCTGTTGCAGCTTTTCAGGTCTTAAATGGTAAAGTGCTAAAATTATTCAGTTTAAAAATACAATAAAATGTATTTTCGTTACCTTTTATATTAACTTTTTATTTTCAATTTCCAATAACTGAAAGTGTTGGGTTTGTTTTATTTTTGCTATGGTCGTAACAACTAAAAAATCAAACGATTAAAGTCTTGTTCATTTCACATCATTTTGTACTTACACGCCTACCATTTCAGGATAGTTATTTTTCTATGATATTTCAATATATCCAAAATAGCAAGAATTTGAATTACAGTAAAGATTTTCCCTCAGCTTTAACCCAAAAATCAAAATATAGCTTTTTAAAAAAATAAATGTAATTGAAATAAAACGGATAATTTATCAAAATAAAACTATTAATTTTTTTAAAGAAAAGCAACAGGGTGGTTTAGTGCTATAAGTTGATTTATTAAATGTTTTCCCAATTTAAGTTTGATGTAAAAGAACCAAAATTTGGTTCTACAAGAAACATGTTTAAATTATAAGGAGTGCAAAGCGCAGCTACTCTAAAACTTTTTAAAAGACACGCGGAACCCTAACAAATATTATATGGGTTTAAGCATAACCGGTATATATATATATATATATATATATATATATATATATATATATATACATATATATATAAGTTAATTAAAGTAAAATATGACAGGCAAATGAAAAATGGTTACAAGATCAGTGCCAAGAGATAGAAGAATATCAAAAGAAACATGGCACGTTTATCACACGCAAAAAAACTAAAAGAATAATTGGAATAAATAAACAGAAGAACGTAGGTTTGGTAAGAGATAAAAATGAAAACATAGTTGACATCAAAGAGAAAATGGAAAAATGAACCGAATACATAAAATATCTATTCAGCGGTAAAAACAGGGAAAACAATTATCAGATGGATTAATGAATAATTAAAGTAGATATTAGATACTCTCATCGCCGAACGCAAATAGTGCGTCTGTCACGGTCGTTTGGCTTGCTTCCGTCGAGCGGAGCTTCAATTGCAAGTTAATTTTTCCACGTTCTCGATCTAGTTGAAAATGTATACGTTTGCACTTTGCAAAAGTTTGAGGTAATACGAGTGAAAAATTGTTAGCCTAAGACGTCAAAAATACCTTTTGGCGGACAACCCCTAGTGCAGCGAATACAAAACAATAGCGCTAATGAGCAACATACTTAAGATTTTTCTCAAAATAATATATAATCGGTTTTTTTTTAATTTAATTCGTGTACATTAGCAATCAGAATTAATTACAATAAATTCTATGAGCTAATTGCGTGAAGTTTGGAATAGATTTGAAGAGAGGTGCACCCAGTGGTGCAGTCTCGTTACCTCCATTTGAAGGCTTAGGGGATGGTGTATGATTTCTTTATTCTGTCAAGTTCCATGGCCACTTCCGTTTAAGTCGTCTCATTACTGGCTGCTGTGTTAGCGGTGTAATCTCGTTATTAGTGTGTCCCACTAGCCGAGCATGGTGGCTTGTAGCCCGTTGTCTGATTATGTCCCGCACATACTGTACGTTGGAGTCAAAGTGGAGGATACGGTTTGAAACATACCAGGGAGCATTGAATATGCTTCTTAATGTCTTACACTGGAAACGTTGTATTATGTCAATATTTGAGTAGCTGGCGCAACCCCAGAGTTCACAGCCATATGTCCATATTGGTCGTATGATAGATTTGTACACCAGTAATTTGTTTTCTGTTGAGAGTTGAGAGTTTCTTCCTATGAGCCAATACATTTTTAATTTTGATGTCCATTTCTTTGCGTTTTTATTATATGTGGTTTCCACGTTAATCTTGTGTCCATATGGAGACCTAAGTATCTAATTGCATTTGCTTGCGGATGGGTACGTTATTCAAGCTTACAGGTGGGCATTGTGATCGTCTTGTGGTAAATGTTATATGATTGGACTTCGTCTCATTGACCTTAATTCTCCATTTTTCCAGCCAACCCTCTATTGTACTTAGTGCCTCT
This sequence comes from Sinelater perroti, assembly GCA_036346155.1. NCBI lineage: Eukaryota > Metazoa > Arthropoda > Insecta > Coleoptera > Elateridae > Sinelater > Sinelater perroti. The sequence goes on from JARFIY010000276.1 coordinate 7,366,228, forward strand.
TGCAAGATATTAGTTGTGATTTGTGGATCTTCATGACATGACAGGATTGCAGTGTCATCTGCAAATGTCCCCAATGTTATGGTTGGTGTCGACGGTATATCTGCAGTAAAAATCAGATATAAGAGTGGCCCCAACACACTCCCTTGGGGAACACCAGCCGTGATTGGATACAGTTGTGAATATTCCATACCAACTTTGGTTTGAAAGTGTCGATTAGTTAGATAAGATTTAAGCAGGAGATAGTATTGATGTGGAAAGATGTGTTTAATTTTAAATAGTAGCCCATTGTGCCAAACACGGTCAAACGCTTGCCGCACATCTAAAAATACAGCAGAGCAATATTTCTTACTATGAAATGATTGCTGAATAATATTGGTTATTCGGTGGCATTGCTCTATGGTCGAGTGTCCTTTGCGAAATCCAAACTGGTGATTTGGAATCCATTCTTCAAGTATACTGTTTTCGTTTATTCGCTTTAATATTAATTTTTCTAGGAGTTTTGACACGACAGACAGTAGACTAATTGGGCGATAAGACTGAGCTTCATTTGGTGATTTGCCAGGTTTTAATATTAGGATGACCTGTGCAAACTTTAATTGTAAGGCCCAGTATGTTAAGCGTAGGATTGCATTAAAGAGTGCCAATAAGAATTGTTCTCCTTGTCGTGGTAATTGTTTAAGTACAAGGCCTGTAACGAGATCATAGCCCGGCGCTTTCTTATTATTTAACCATTTTATTTCATTTTGTAATTCACCAATTGTGAATTTTTTTATAGGGGGTGATAGTTGTAGTGGTGCTTCGAGAAAATTGTTAACATCTTCATCAATTTCATTAGAGTGAGGTGTGAATACGTCTGCCAGATGTTGGGCAAAAAGTTCAACTTTTTCTTTGTCTGATCTTGCCCAGGAGCCATCGTTTTTGCGTAACGGCGGGACTTGTTGTTGGGGTCTCTTAAATCCTTTAGTGGCTTTCCATATACTGTGATCTTCTTTGGATAAGTTGGTTATGTAGTTATGGAATGTTTCATTACGCGCCTCTAACATCTTCTTCCTAAGTTTATTAGTAAGTCGATCGTATGTGGTTTTATCATTAACGTTGTGTGTGCGTTGCCAGATTGACCTTGCTCTCCTTTTTTCTTTTATTAATTCACTTATATCTCTAGAAACATTAAATGACTCGATTTTCTGGATATTCATTGGTGTAGCATTCCAGGCTGCCTCTTGAACTGTTGTTATAAAGTGATTAACTGCGATCTCTATTTCTTTCGGTGTTTTTAAGCTTATATTAATATTTATATGTCGGTGGACGTGTACTTTAAATTTGTCCCAGTCAGTTCGTCTATTGCAAAGTACTGGCTTAGGCTGATTTTGGATAACTGTAGCGCTAATGACAGCTAACACAGGGCTGTGGTCCGAAGATAGATCGAAACTAGAAGTGACGTCCACATAATTTCTTGAAATGCCCGAGGCTATATAAAAATCTAATAAATCTGGAATCTTGTTCACGTCAGTTGGCCAGTATGTTGGAGTACCGGTTGATAAATGCATGTAATTGTTGTTAGTAAGAATTTTTTAATTTATTAATCGAGACCCCCACCTTGTATGTTTACAATTAAAGTCGCTACCTACTATAAATCTCCCTCCAAGGGTGTTGAAGGATGGTTGTAGTATGTTCGTGGTTAGTCTATGTCTTGGAGAGCAATATACAGCGGCTAGTGTGATTGGGCTAGGAAGTTTACTGATTTCAATAACGGGAGCTTGCAGGAACGATTCTTCGTATTTTGGTAATTCATGATGAACTATCGAGTTTCGAATAATAATAGCTGCGCCACCATGGGCTGTATTATCTGGGTGTACAGTGTGGTAGATGCTGTACTGAGGTATTTTTATAAACGTTCTTGTTGTAAAGTGTGTTTCACTTATGAGTAGTACATCAATTTTGTTCATTTGAAGGAAGACTTCTACCTCCAATTTTTTAGATTGGAGGCCGTTGGCATTCCATAATGCAATACGTATGAATTTAGACATTATTTAACTAATTTGGCAATTACTGTTGTGAGCATGTTGAGGATCATGCTATTTTGTTGTAGCAGTTGATTGAACATTCCCTTAAACTCGGCAAGGAATTGTGCGAGGTGAGGTCATTAGATGAGTCTGGTTTATTTGCTGTAACGTGGCTATAGGTATGCATCGGCATATCAGCGTAAACATTAGGTTTTGGCAGAGGAGGAAAATTTCTTATATCTGGCTTATACTGTGCAGGTTGTTTCTTTGGTTGCTGTGTATTTGGGTAGGTCTTGTTTTGTAATTCTCTATAGACCATACATCCTTTGTAGTTGGCAGGATGTGGTCCATTGCATAAGATACACGTTGCCTGGCGTATCCCTATTTTTGGTGCACGTTCTTGTATCATGGTTACCGCTGCATTTGACACACGGATATGGGCGATTGCAGTATGATTTCGTGTGGTTAAAGTTTTGGCATCTTGTACATTGTACTATATTTTTATTTTGCTTAGGTGGTTCAACCGTTATCTTTAGGTTCTGCAGATACTGCAATTTATAAATATCTTTGTTGTTATCGGCCGGTTCCAAGTCCACGAAGAATAACGGCAGGGCTTCTTTAGTTTGTTTGTGTTTGATGTTGCTAATATTTCGAACTTTATGATTTTTGCTGCCAATTCTGCTATTATTACATTTATCGGGATTATGGGGTGTAGATGCCGTACAACTACTCTATACGCCCTCTCCTGCTTGTTTTGATATGTGTGAAATATAACGTTGGTATCTAAAAATGGGCGGTCAATTTCCTGTATGAGTCAGCGTGTGAACATTGATTTTAACGACATTATTGGCCATACATTTAGAGGTATATTGTTCCTTTTCGACTATGTGCGTGATGCTAGCTACCATTTGTTGATAGTTTTCGACACCTTGAACAAAGATTGGCGGTGGTTTTGGCAGTTGAATAGTTTGACCCGTAGTATTAGTGTTGCTGCTAGCCCCTGGTACATCTGTTTCCTCTGTTAACGTAGAGTATTGGTTTGTTGGTGTTAAGTTGAATGTTTGAGTTAATTGTGGGTCACATTTCCGTCTTTTCCTTTTATTAACAGGAACCACTTGCCAAGTGTTATTATTATCAGCCATATTTTCCACTTCGCCGACATTACTTAAAATTTCTTGCTGGTCTTTTTCTATTTGATTATTTTGCGGCAAGGTTTGCGGGAAGGTAATTGCACTTGAGACAACCTTGGATATTGCATTACGGGCATTGTATAATACGGAGAGGGTTGAACCGGTGGGATTGATGGCACTGCATACTGCTTTAATGGTGTTTGTTCGAAGAGTGGTGGTGTTGAATGTATATTGCCACCCACAGCATACTGTTGCTGTTGATAGGAGGGTGGGTAACCATATTGTTGATACATATTGGAGTTATTTTGTGATGACGGATTATTCCCATTGCCAGTAGGAAACATTAATATTAAAGTTGATTACATGGGTATTAAATTATTAAATAAATAAGTACGCCTGATCTTAAGGCTGCGACTCGGGCGCGGCGATATCGCAGGTAAAAATTTGGCTCCCACACGTCCACACTGTTTCAATGCACGGGCCGTACTATATATAATCGTGTACACAAAAAACTATAATTAAAAAATTACTCTTAAATGGGCTTCAGAAAAGGTTTAGGTAACAGAAAAGCTTTGTTGGGCTAAATGTACTAACGCAAAGATGCTTAAATGTAAACCAGGAAGTGTATGCTTTTTTCATCAATTTTGAAAAAGCATTCGATAAAGTCAGACATAAACAACTAAGAAAAATATTTGTGGCCGTATTGGAATCCACATAATAAGAGTTCGTAAATTAATTTAATTTGTCTTTATTTTTAAGACTGTTAAAATGGATTAGCATTGCATCAGACCAAGTCTGTTAAATTGCTGTAGATAGATTAGTGTTCTTCAATATACTTTAACTAGTGCCATTTATTACTGTTTTTTTTTTTACAAAACAAATGGTAGAAAAGCTAGATATAAAGATATCAGAAAGTTTATAAGTTACCTTCTGTCTTCCGCGTAATAGTTCAACAATTTTAAGTGTTAGAACATTAAAAAGCTTTTGTTAAGAGTAACACCGCTCACCATAGTTGCATAATTACAACTTAAAACCAAATCTGTATTCACTAAGTAACTAGCATATTAATAGTCATTGATAAAATGAACCTTTGTAGAGTTTGTTTCTAAAAGCATTAGTCATTAATCATACGTGGCTTAAATAAATTTATTTTTGAAACTATAGAAATATTCTACGTATATGTAAACAGCAAAAGAATTCTTAATAGAAACTTATACGTTTGTCAACAGAAGTAAATGTTTTGCATCAAAAGTCCAAACACGAGTGCTGCAATAACAATGATAAATAGCATATAGTTTGTAAAATTGACTACAACTATATGTGAAGAATCCCATTCAAACATAAACAATAAATTTAAACAAAAAATAAGAAAACTTTATAGTTAGCAAAGAACAATTTGCAAAACTAAACTAAAATCACTGCCGTGTAAATAATATAGGATATTTAATTTATTGTAATCTTTTTCTTTGCGTACAATAATTAGGTTTCGATCCCTTATTTTTTTTGTTATAAAGAAGCTTCTACATCACAAAAAATGGTAGTCAAGAAATTTATGTCAGTACAAAAGTGATTATACGTGTTCACAAAACAAATTCCAAACAGTCTTCTCTTCTTTTTTTTATTTTAGCTATGAGTTCGTCCTATTTTCTAGCCTACTATATTTATTTATGCCGACAACCAACTTTGTCTTTATCATTTGGGTGGCCGGCGAGGGGGGCTGTCCTCCATAGCTCTCTTACATTTACATGTTTTTGGAATATTCTCATCATCCATTGCATATGCAATATCACATTTCGTTCTTATTTCATTATTTTTCTTTACCTTAGCGATACTTCTACAATTGTTCTTAACACCTTCACTTCCGTTGTTCCCACCTTCTGTTTCGTTATCTTCATTTTACGCTATTGTTTCATTCGCATATGTGAGAAATAGTCGTACCGTTGTTTTATATATTTTACTTTGCTTACTAGCCATAAATAATCTCTAATTAACATCTTACTGAGTTCTTAAAAATCACACTTGTTTTTGTTTGATATTTTCATATTAAATTTCTTCCCTGTCATCGAATCTGTGAATCAACCTTTGTAAATCATCGTTATTTGCTATTAGGGTAGCATCATCTGTATAACACAAAATATTTATATTGTTGCCCCCTATTTTATATTCTGCAAGCTGTTTTACTGATTCCATTATTTCACCCATTGTTAGATTAAAGAAAAACATGGCCAGAGAATTACCTTCTTATGCCAGCTTTGATCTCTACAGGCTTTATGTTTATATTCGCCCTAATTATTTTTGTGTATGTATCATTAATTATATGTGTGAGATTCTTTTATACTTGTTTCTTGTTCAATATGTTTAATATGTCTTGTTTTTTACTTGACCGAACGTTTTTGAAAGTTCATATAACATAAGAATAGGAAGTTATCGTATTCTATAGATTTTCCAATTAACTGACGCAGTTTAAAGATTGCATCAATTGTGCTTCTGTTTTTTTTTTGCTATTACTTTGCTATAGGTATACTGTTTTGTAGCTGATTTCTAATTATCGATGTTAATAATTTAAAAATTGCATTTAACAAGGTAATGCCACAGTAACTATGTAAATCTTTCCTATTTCACTTTATTATCTTATAGATTGGTATCATGAAACTTTGTTTTCTTTGATATGGTACTTCTTGCTTTGCTTTTAAAATTTTTTTAAATAACCTGTATATACGGATTGACAAAGTGTTTTTTTTTGTATTCTTAAGGTAGAGCAAACTACTTTTTCAGCGTCTAATTCCAGTTTTTGTTTTAACCTACTTTGATACAACAATTTTCTGTTGATTTATTGATATTTATTTTTTCTATAAATTGTAATTTTCTTCTAAAATTTATTTATTTTTAAATTCAGTTTGCATGGTACCAGTTTGTGGTTTAACCCAAAATTGCTACTGTTAGAGATCTTAAGTCTAGAATTTGTTTAGGTTGTATTATTGTGGTGCAATTATTAATTGCTGTTTTCTAGAGTTTAATCAAGTTATTTTTGGTTGTATAGGGTGATTAGAAAATTATCAATTATATATTCATTTATTGTCCAAAACTGTATGCTCCATTGTCGTGAATTTCCGGTTCATTAGGCTTTATTAAAATCCTTGATAGAATAATATTTCACGTTTTTCATTTTTATTTATTAGAACTTGGAGTGTATCACAGAATTTTTCTTTTTTTATTTATGTCTTCTTATGTCAGAAACGTAAACTGATGTTTGGTTTTTATTTTTCGAATTTTAAAGCTACTAGCAGAATTATTTTATTAATGTACTTAACAACATGTAGGTGCTATTAATTAATATACTAATTTCTGCATGCGCTCTTGTGTGTTTATTTATACCACTTATATCAGTATTTTTTTTGATCGCCATTCCGTTTCATCTCTCTTCATTTCACTAATAGCACACAAATGGGTGTCATGATTTTTTAGTACTCTTATTATTTCTTTTTTTAGTATTTCAGGAATCTATATTCTAGATTCCTATTCTTAGCGTTTTCTTTAACATTTGCCATTTTTTTATAAATTATGTTTCCTTAAAATCTGTGGCATTCCAAGCTCATATTATTTGTACCGGATGTTCCAGATTCGATAGGATTTGGGGGTTACACCTATTTTCGTTCACTGGATCGTTTTTAAAAAGAAATCGATTGACGTAAGTCTCACCTTGACATCTCTACCAATTTTAGAGATACATACCAAGTCATATTTGGTCGATTTCTATAAATCTCAAAAAATAAGAAATATTTTGACGACATAGTCAACTATAATTCCCATTTAAAAAAATTTAATTTTATCTTACATCCCATAACTCTTAAGAGGTAAAAAAATAATTTAACTGCATATTCATAAATAGCGAAGATAGAGGACCTTATGTAAATCGACCAAAAGTGACTTTTGGTCTGTATCTCCAAAACGATTAAAGATGTCACAATGAGGTTTGTGCTAATTGAATGCGTGGCTAGTTTTTTTCTAATAACTACAGAAATAGGTATAACCCTCAAATCTCATCGATTCTGGGACAGCTTGTACATCCGCAATAGGTTGCTAGTCTTGTCAGGTCAGATCTTTTATCGACTTTCTTTGGTCTAGATCCGTCGTGTTCTACAATAACAAATAACAAATAAATTGGTGAGCAGCAGATCTGGTCCAAATGGCTCTATATTGACACTGCACCCAACATTTATCTTCTTCTCAAACATTTTTACTTACATAAATGCAAACTACAAAAACGGACGTACAGTAAAATATTAGATAATTGTAAAGTAGCACATCACAGACGCTACTTAATAATGTTACATGGTAATATAGAAATGATTTAAATAATGAAGGGGGCAAAAATGTATTGTACAAAAACAGGCTTTTATTTAAAAAAATTCTTATATTTAAAAATTTGCTGTTTGTACTTCAAACGCAGCGTTTGTAACGAACACCGCTACCGGGCGCACCTTTAGTCACATTTACGATGTCAAAATTTAAATGATGTAAAACGTTCAAAAAGGTTGCGCAAGCTATGCCGGAGTTTAAAAGTTTTAAGTGGAAATTCAAATGCAGAGCGAGTAGTACGCATTCATTTCAGCATCTGCTTTCAAAAAAGATATTGCGAGTTCGGAACTCGTTGCTGTGTTTGCGAGAGATTTGTAGAATACGCTATAAAGCCGAACCGACGTATAAATTTTAATATCTATCGGGCCGCGCACAACACAATAATCGAAAAATAAAAATACAACAAATTCGGTTATTCAGATTTATTCGCGGCAGATAGCATCCGCCGGCGGATTGACATCGCATTCCGCCTGTAAATTCTGGTCGAAATTTTAAATTTAAATGCTAAGCGGTTCCGTTATCAAGCGAATCCAGCCCGCGCATAAAGCAGCAACTTAAAATTTGCCCTCGTTTTTATTGCGAGCGGCTTTACGATCCGGTGGCGTTTCGCAACAAACAACTTTAATATTAAATGCCCAACTTCCTAGACAAATTCGTCGAAATTTATACGCATCGCGCTCTGCCTGAAATACTGCGAAATAAATTAACATATTTAACATATCCGAGCCATTACGGTGCCATTATGGGCGACGAAGGTGCTATATTTTATTCTTAGAACTTCTTAATTAACGCCATTAAAGCTCAGGACGCGACGAATTTGAATCAGGGCGCTGCGGCGTGTAAATGAAAAACACCTAATGGATTAGCAGCGAAAGAAAATTTAAATAATTCAATTAAGTCAGAAGTACGCTGTGGCTAAATTAATTTCTTCTTTTTTCTTCTTTTTCCCATGGCCGTCGATTTGATTCGAAAAAAGACGGAAGTTCCCCAAACGACGTGTTAAGACGCTGCGGAGGACAGAGGAAGGAACTATATCGCGCAGTTAAAGAACACTTAGTTCAACGCTTCAAGCGCATACCTTCCTTCTAGCTAATTTGTTTAATTTTAATTAACAGTGTTTTACCTGCATATTCCTTTGCATTCTTTTCAAAACAGCGTGTTGGCGTGTATCATAGGTTATATAGCTTTGTTAACTAAAGTAAAAAGAACAAAATCAAATATTATAGTTATTTAAATAAAAGTTTTTATATTATTATAGTTGTTAATATTTAAGAAACAGAAATTAGATAATATCTAAAATAAACTGATTAAAAAAAATATTTTGAAAATGTAAAGTTAAAGATCATCATAAAAACAAATTAATCAAAAAGCTAAATATATACAAAACAAATATTTGAGACTAACATCACAAAATAAAACGAGTAGTAATAAAAATTCTAATTAAGTTTGATACCAATCCATACACTATCATCATCAACTATAGTGATAAACTTAAAATGTATATATGTATATTCAAGAATTTGATAGAGACAGAGACAATGAACCATCTCTTAGTCTTCTCAGTTAGAAAATGTTTGTAAGAGTTGGCTAACAACTACCAAGTGCCTTCTGTATCAAATCATTCTTATTGGAACAATCTGTAGCTGGCACTTTGTACTGTGACAGCAATAACGATACTCACTGGATATCTAACAATCCACCCTTTGTTAAAAAATTTACAAAAGTTGGGCAATAATTGCAAAAAATAGGTGTAGAAAGATGTTTATTACTTTAATATATTAACTCGGTAATAAGAAATTGGCAATTTAAAACGTAAAGTATAATAAAATTTTCCACATATGAACTGAAGTTTGCTATAGAAAAACGAAAGAAAGAGAACATTAAAATATTATAAAGGACTGATGGACAGATGTCCATATTAAATTTTGGCCTTCGAAAGCCACCGAACAAAATATATTTATAGAAATATGTTACTCTCCCAAAACTCCAATAAATCAGTATTTTTAGAGTAACGAAAAAGTTGAAAGAGGAAGAAGAAAGGGGAAAGTTATTTTTAATAAAGTTTTTACAAGTTAATATGTCGGAAGATCTATATAAATTTTAATAACAAACCATTTTCGTTTTAATTTTGAATAATTGTTTATATGTAATATGTAAATAAGCGACAAGTGGTAAAAAATTGATGTTAAATGATTTCACAGGAGTATTATGTTAGTGTGACAGTATAAATAACAAGGAAAAGTAGGTAGCCTTTTACGGATTCATCGCGAAGATCATGGAAAATTAATAGCTTCGCAGATCATATACATTTACTAAGTATCAGAAAATACATTAATTAAAATAAACATTATATGCTGCTAAGAATGAAATACATAGTATGGTATTCTTTGAAGATTATTGTAAGAGGCAAGGAAAAAACTTTGATCAAGGACAAGTAGCAGAATTGGAAGTATTCGAAAAAAGTATGTTAATGCAAAGAATATCAACAAAAAATGAAACAAAAAAAATTAAAAAGGACGTTGTTGGTATAAACTTAGGAATGGAGAAATTAGCAAACAAATTGCAAGGAACTTTAACTAAATCATTTTAAACTACGTAAACTGGTATTACGAAAGAATGAAAGAAGAGTAGTAAATAAATTATAAAAACAATTATTTGTTTTGTTGACTCTTTCATTTCTTGAGCCAGTCTTCAAGAACAATAGGGTGGCTTTGAACTTGATTACATTACTGTGCTTTGCGAGTATAATGGTATCGTCGACAAAAGTACCTATAGTTGTGATAGGGCTAATCAAGAGGTCTGAGGTGTGTAATAAGTAGAGGAAGAGACCCAGAACACTGAGGTAGTATTTGAACTTGTCGATAGGTTAGGTAGGATTCTAGTAGCTTATGGTAGGATATGTTGAATTTTATAGACCTTATCAAAGGTTTGGCTAACGTCCAAAAGGATAGCAAAGCAGTAGAATTTTTCTTGGGAGCTGTGTTTATTATTTGTGTGATCCGGTGACACTGTTGAATTGTTGAGTGTGTTTTATAATAACCAAATTGATAGTCTGGTATCCAGTTTTCAGGGTCAAGAGTTCGTACCACTAGCCTTTCGAGGAGTTTGGAGGTCACCGATAGCAGGTTTATTGAATGATAAGATGTGATGTAGTTGGGATCTTTACCTGGCTTGGGAATGAGAATTCTTTCAGCTTTTTTGAATTCCGTAGGCCAGTGCTGAAGTCTCAGGATAGTGTTGAAGACGTAGGTGACGAGTACGATTTCCATTTTCGGGAATTCACGTAATATTCCGGATGTAATTTAGCCGAATTTAAAGGGAGTGAGGGAAGTTTCAGGTGGTATAAGGTTTTCTGGGTTTGGATCGTTGACTGTGTTTTTGTGTGCTTAGAAGACACCAGAGAAATGGTAAGGAAAGAAATCCACTCTTTCCTTAGCGCTGTTGGGCCATCCTAGTGCTGTTGGTTTTAAGGAGAATTTAATCGGTTTCCAGATTAAATTGTCGTTCCTGTTAAGATTTGATATGTATTTTTTATTAAGCTTTTGATGATGTATTGCTAATCGGCTACTATTTCAGCAAGGTTTTCCTTCATTTTCGGTAATTTTGTAATTTCGTGAACAAATATTAGAGGGGTTTGGTATTTTTTCTTATTCCTTTGTAGCATTATTGGAGTTATATTCTTGCGAATTGTTTAGTGCATCGTATTTGTTAGAGAGTAGTATCGCACTGGTGCCTGGACTTCCTTGCATGGTTTTTCTTATTTTCCGTATTTTTCTGCGTTTTGTGGGCATAACCGTTTTCCAATGGTGTTCTTGAGATGAAATAATATTTTCTAGTCTGTCATGGTAGAAAAATTCTAAGAAGTCCTGGGTGTTATTGGTTGAGTGAGCCATCGAGGGTTGGGATACGACGTATTGTTATTGGTTTGGTGGAAAATAATTGCTGAGTCCTGGTATAATTTGATTCATTTGTGTGTTATAGTTTACTGAGATTTGGCTGTTTATGAAGGATTAGTTATGAAAGAGGTTTGTAATTGGTAACATTTGTACATTGGGTTGGTATTAACTCTGTAGATCTTGAGTTAGTGGCCGGACAAATGTGCAGTTGAAGCCCGGTCCGTTTCTACCGGTAACATTGTAATAATTTAATAGAAAAATACCTACGATTTAAAAATTTTGTGAAACTATTATTTAAATTAAATTTAAATTAAACGCTGTTAGCGATAAGGCAGTAGTGACCGCGTTGTTGGACAAAGCTCTTATAAATTTAAAATTCAATTGATAAATAAACACGCCTGACCTTAAGCAAGGCTGCTGCTTTGTCTTTGTGATAGGGCGCGTATACTTGGCTTACACACGTCTATTCTGCTTCAATACATAAGCCGAACTAAATACAGGATATGAATGAGTATATACCGATAGCCGTAAACTAAAAATACAGTATTATACTTTACTTAAATGACCTAATGAAGGAGTACGTTATTTATGCCTTAGAAAATAATGTTAAAAATCAAGCTCAATAAATGTTTATGCATATACAAAGAAATTAAAACCCAATAAATCATAAATTACCGAATTTGTTAAAAATATGAGTATGATGTCAAACTTATTTTAAATCACTTTAATATAAAAGTTTAAAGAAAAGTTGAATATACATAAATACACTATAGAAGTTTTTAAAAAGCATAAATTTAACTCTAATAATAAACACAACCCTATTAACTTTGCAGCAGGAGAATTTTAAACGAAAATGTATTTATACAAATGTAAAAACTAAAAGCAAAATAGAGCTTAAATAAAAGAAACCCCACAAGAATGACAAAAGTGAGAAGTTGCAAAAGAGCAGATTTTAATTTAGAACATTATATAAATTAAAATGAAAGAACAATAAAATTATCAATATAACAAAGCAAAAATGAGAAAATCTTTAGTAAAGAATTTTGAAAAAGTAAAATGTTTAGGAAAAGACAGAGTGGCAACAAAAATGATAAAGTACGGAGGAAAATGTCTGCTAGACATAATACACCTACATTATTCTCTCAATATAGTATAAAGAATAAATATACTAAATTGTTATACATTTGAACAGAAAGTAAACAAGGACAGCTTTTATAAAATGCGGCATGGCTGAGTTCTGAGCGTGCCTTTGGTTGCTTATCTTCAGAATCGTTTTGCATATCATTTATAAATAAATTGTTTCAAGTTCCCATCTTGCAAAGATTTGAGAGAAGGCGGGTGTAAAATTACCTTTTTTCAGACAAACGTTCATACAGTGTATAGTATAGTATATCGTAAGGAAACGTTAATGTGATTTTCAGGAAAGTAGATGGGTAAAAAGAGAAATTTTTGACTGTCTACCAAATAAATGTGTGGGGGGGGGTTAATAGAGTTAATAAAATGAGAATTATGTTATATTATGTTAAACTAAGAAGAAACTGAAAATCCCTAACAAACCATTACATCTAGTAAGAATAATGGTTAAAAATGCAAATACTAAATAAAAACGCTATAAAAAAAAATACTTTTAGAGTAAATAATAGTTTAATCCAATGTTGTCAATGCTTTTTAATTTTTTACTAAAGTGTGTGATAAAAAGTCTAATAACTATGACTATTAACGGATGCATCAGTACTTAGGTGACGTAGTTCTTATATGTGAAATCAAGGCAGAATTGGTTGAAATAACATTTTGACTTCAAAAGAAACCTATAAAATTGAAACTCAAATAAATGGATATAAGAATAAATACATATTGATGAAGGAAACTAACATACTAAAAAGTGGAAAAATTTAAATATTTGGACACACCGCTTACGTGGATAAAATGAAAAAGATAGTGGCAAAAAAACTATCAGAAATGATGAGATCGAGAATATCAAAAAATAAAACAACAACCATATGCATGTGAAGAGTTTTAATTAAAAATGAAAAAATATTTAATTTAAAATTAAGAATCAAGAAAATTATATTAAAATCATGTGCATATCATTAAAATACAAAGGCTAAGTATAATAAGTGTGAAATAACAATAGTCGGACGTACTTCGTCACGGAAGGCATAAAAATACTAAAAATAAATCGAATAGTGTAAAAGAAAATTATTAGATAATATAATATAACTATTTATACACATACATACACACATGCGCATGTGGACGCATACATTTTAAAATGAATCTGTCAGGCAATTTTATTTTTTTTTTTCTTTAACGTTATCACTTTCTTATCCGACCGTGGCTTTTTAAGTGCAACTATTGGCCTTTTAATTCACGGATCACCTAACGGGAAAGTCTGAAAACTGGGATAATTCTTTGTCTCTATAAAATAGGTGAGGAAAAATGACATCAATTTATCTTTTTCAAGATTGATCGTAAAGCAGAATACAATGATTTGTATATTTGGTCTTAGTAAAGTGGCTTTTGGACGTTCCACATCCCTATCCAATTCAACCGTTCCAAACCACCCCCCATTGTTTGTACAATAAATTTATTTGATATGTCGAAAGAAGAAATTGCTCGGACCTAAGTAATATGTGAAACGCTTCTTTATTTTGCAATCATAAGAGTTTACTCTCTACAGAATGCAACTGCTAAAACTTCCTTGGACAACCAAACTTTTTCTCAAAAACGGATACTACCTCTAGTCTACACAGTGAGACAGTAGCACATCGGGTGGGAAATTAAACATGTCTTGGTCATAATTCCAAAATCAAGCTTTCTTGTGAGTGGCATAGCTGTTCATTGGAACTTAACCAATCTTTGTAAAATTTAGATCTTCCGACGTCTAATCTTATTCCACATTTGTTTTAAAATTTTCTGTTTGTTTTAAAGTAGGATGTGTATTAATGAGTATTTCCTTGGATCTGTTCTCGTTTTGATAATTTCTAATAATTGATATGCGTCTTAAAAGGTTTGAGTAATTTTCTAAATTTTTTTAATGATATAGCGATCGTGAAAACTATTTCATTTAGTATTGCATATGTTCTAATCTAACGTAAGACTTCTGACTTTTCTTTGCTATTATCATCTTAGGACAATACTATTGATGTTCCTCAAGCCTCTTTTCAGGATACTATATATTAATTTCAACTAATCCTAATATGTTCAATGCATAAGCTCTTGCCAGTGGGTTATTAAAAACATTTTTTTTATGATGGTATCTCTCTTTGGTGCTTTTACGTCTAGCTTAAATGTTTACTCCTGTAATAGCAATTAGTTGAGTTCTTTGAAACCCACAAAAATTGTGTAATTAGACAGGACTTTCACAACAACGCTTTTGCATTTATCTTTGACTAAAATTTTTTGCTTTTGGTTTCAATTCTTCTTCTAAATTCTTAGAGTACTCTCTCCGTTTAACTCTAGTTCTCATAAATTCTCCCTTCACACTATATTGAATTTTTTTAACTACATCCTTTTATATTTTTCTCTAATGCAACCTCTTTGGTGGTCTTTTCTTATGTGGTCTGTCCCAAAAGTATCGTGTCGTATAAAACCAGAAATTGCAGCTACAATAAGAAAACTTTAAATATATATTAAAAATGGTACAGGATACAAGAAAAACTGGATGTAACGTTATTCCCTTTTGAAATAATTACCTTCGAATTTCAAACACGTTTTTCAACAGTATTTTTCACTTTTCAAAACATTTTGCATAGCCTTACGTACTAATGGCAAAAAATCTCATCGATGATCTAAAATATCTTTTTTTTTTTCAAAAGTAATTTAAATTTCCGGAATTTTGCCGCAATATACTTCATACTACCATTTTCCGCAAATTTGACACACGTTAATTTTTTGAATCTCCAGCTTATCTTTCAGTTGTTTTTTTTTTTTTGTTATTGATTGTAATCTGTACATGTTTAACATCTTTCAGTATTCTGCTCATCGCTGATTTTAGAACATAAATTACTTTCAATAAATTTTCGGTCATCTCTAGTTTGCTTGTACTATGCCTTTACTTGTGTCGTATCATTCCACATCATTTCATACTTTTGAATTAGACGAACAGATACTGCGAAGGAGTGTTCTAGCTTCGCTGATAATTTTATGCCAATTTTCTGGCCTACTTACTCGCTCATTCCAAATACAACGATCACGTGCTACATGTGCCTACTCATCGGCGTCTGTCAACTAATCCAGACAGTGAAACTATCCTCATTCAAGTTTATTTGTCGTATCGTAGCCACGGAAATTATTTTTGTGATAATAACATTTGCTCTATATTTTTATAACAGACACTTGTGTATATAAGAGTCTTATTTAAAGACTCATAGCCGAGAGAAAGAGCCGCTAAACTTTCTTGAAGATGACTAAAAATATATTCTTATTATAATTTAATATAAAGCACTTGGATCCTGGCATAAGTGGTGTATTTATCCAACAGCTCTTAATTGCATTTAATAAGTCAATCAATTTCGTTTACAAAAAATAGTATGTTTTCTAACAGATCTTCCAGCATATAAGTTGTCATGCCAGAACAAAAACTTACGCTCTTTGTATTTAAAGTTGTTGCAGGACATGTATTAACAAACCGTTCGTCTTTCAAAGTTTATATTATCTGAGACGCGTATTAATTTTTGTCCCTTCCGCCCTAAAAAGCACTTATTGAGTTTCTGTATCACATAGAAATTTTATAGGATAAAACTAAAAGCCAATGAGCCAAAAAAACTACTCTTTTGCTAGTTTAACACGTAGTGACTCGATTTATTTTGGTTTTAGAGTACCTTAAGTAATTAAATTGTTAGTTGTACCTTGGAAACTTTCCGTGAAACTAAAGCATAGAAGTCTAATGTGTGGCCATACAAGAATTGACCCACCGGTACATAAAATATACCTTGTACCCAGAATTGCATAAAATGTATGTATTAAGTTGAATAACCTTAAAGAATTTATAGAACTAGAGCAATAATACAAACATCTTATATTCTTGAAATTGTTGTATATTTTAAAGTTTAACATAATATATATAAAGATCGGCATCATTAAAGCAGCGAATGAAGCAGTAGCGAAGAAAAAGAAAAGAAAGAAAACTAGAGGATCAAAAATATGGAATGAAGAAGTAGAGAACGCAATAAAAGAGAAAAAAGAAGCATATCTAATATATCTACAAAGAAGAACCCCCGAAAATAAACAACGCTACAATGAAAAACGAAACTTAGTAAAACAGATCGTAAGACGAGCCCACGAAGAATCTTGGGAAAAACTGATAAGCAACATAGAACACGACGTGTATGGAAGACAGGAATTCGCTTATAAAATGATGAAACATTTGAACAGCACAGTAAAGGACGTAGCAAAATTAAAAACGATTAATGACAAAGAGTGGAAGGAACACTACACAAACCTATGGAATAATCGAGAAATCAACGAACAGGACATTTTAATACAGGAAGATATTGATGAAACTGATTTTACAATTGACATGATTACCATAGAAGAACTAAGAAAATGCCTAAAGAAAATGAAAAACCGGAAGGCTGCAGGGCCCGATGGAATTAGTATAGAATTATTGAAATATGGAGGACCACTTCTAGAATTCAGAATACTACATCTTTTAAATGAATGTTGGCGAAAGAAGAAGATCCCAACAGAATGGCAGACAGCAGAAGTCATATCACTATTTAAAAAGGAAGACCGCTCAAAATGCTCAAATTATCGAGGAATCAGCCTCCTAAACACCACCTATAAATTATACTCCAAAATAATTAATGAAAGAGCAAAACTCATAGCTGAGGTATTACTAGACGAAGGGCAATCTGGATTTCGCAAAGGCCGCTCATGTAGTGACAACATATTCGTTTTAAAGAGATTAATTGAAAAAAGAAGAGAATTCAACTTGGAAACCCACCTTGCATTTATAGATTTCGAAAAGGCTTTTAACTGCGTAGACAGACATAAACTTCTTGAAATAATGAAAGAAAAAGGATTCCCTAACCACCCTATAGAAATCATAAGATCAATATATATTAGCACAAACATAGTAATAAACAACAACGGCAGTAAGTCTGATAAAATTCAAACAAATCAAGGACTAAGACAAGGGTGTGGGCTATCACCCACTTTATTTAATATTTATATCGACGACGTGGTTAAACTTTGGAAACCACAAGTAAACCCAGGGATAAAACTACGAGACGACAAAAACATAAACTTACTGCTATATGCCGATGATTTAACAATAATTCAAAAGAACGAAGACGATCTGCAAAGATCAATTTACCGTCTCAAATTACTCTGCGAAAACTACAATTTGAAAATATCTAAAGACAAAACAAAGATAATGGCCTTCCAAGGAAAACAACCAGTGCGATCGAAAATAATAATAGATGGAAAGACTTTAGAACAGATATCTCATTTCAACTACTTAGGCGGCGACACCACATACGAAAATGTTAAAGATGTAGAAAACAAGATTCATAAATTCCAAGCAATTTGCGGGACAATAAATAGAACGCTAAAACACAAAACAAGAAAAGAAACAAGAATGAAATTTTACAAGACCATGGCCGTTCCTGTACTCACTTATGGAAGCGAATCGTGGATAACAAACACAAAAAACAAATCTAGCATACAAGCAGCGGAAATGAGGTTTCTCAGAAATGTTAAAGGTTGCACAAGGAATGATAGGATAAGAAATGAAGAAATAAGGGAAGAACTAGAAATTTTCAACGACAAAATAGAAGAATACAGAAACAATTGGAGACAACACGTTAATAGGATGACAGAAGAAAGAATACCGAAACAAATCCTAAACTACCACCCAAGAGAACGCAGAGATGTAGGAAGACCGAAGAAAAGATGGTCCTAATCAAATGAAGTTCGGAACAGGCAGAATGGCCTAAGCCTTGACGACAGAAGAAGAGAAGAAGACATAAGTAAAGAATTTATTAGATAAAAAGAACTGACTATTCTTGAGAATATTAGATGATATGCGGTAGAGTGGCTAACAGTGTTAATTAGAATAAATAGTAATAAAATAGTGCAAATGCACTATAAACTCAACTATAATACATGATATTCCTAGATTCTAAATCACCGCATAAAACGACTCGACGTGGCCTGAATTGGTTTTCGTTAATGAACATCCCCGACATCCCCAAACTTAGGAATCTGTTAAAATGAACAGCGCTGCTTTAAGGAATTCCTTTATTGGCTAGTTGGGAGGCAATACCTGCATTTGCCCCTTATTGATTGAATTTAATATAAGTGTGCTTACAGAAAACCTAAATATTTGAAAGTGATACTAAATAGTTGCTTTCACTTTAAACATTCTTTATTATATTTACAATTCACTTTTTGAGTACAAACTTGAAAATAATAATAATAAGCTTATTAAATAAATACGAAAAAAAATATTGAAACATAATATAAATGTTATAAGTGTATCTCTTATAGGTAAACGATATATTTCAAATAATTAGTAATTTCAAAAGACTGTTACCCTCCCTACCATACAATTAGAAAAATAAATAAAAACTAAAAATCTGCGTCTAAGCATTAATATATGGCAATCTATTTTTTAGTATGAAAAGTTTAAATTTTTTTTCAGTACGATAAAGTATTGGTTGAACATCAATACATCTTTATATGACAAATTTGTTTTTTTTTTGTACCCAATATGCTATTTACATTGCAGGTTCTAAGTATTTTTTCACTTACTTTTACTTATAGTGACTAATCAATAACTTAATGGCAGAACTTTCTAAAACTAGAATTAAATATTTAGGACCAGACCACGGAAAAAGCTTTTTCAGTCAATTTTAAATGAACATTACTTTAATCACTTAATAAAACAAATTCTAAAGGTATAAACTATTTGGTAAAACTTTGTTTCTTTTGTGACGAATACAAATATGTAATCTTACAAACAACTTGGATTGCATAATTATCTGAATAAATACAGGTAGTTTTAGGTCAGTCCTCGTTTTTGTTTGGTGCAACTAACATTTCAAATAAAATTATTAAAATTTTGTATGAGCTTCTGATAATCAATAATGTTTTAGGAATGTTTTAGCATCCAGTCCTGTAAATACCTTATTGAATTTAGGAAGGAAAGAAAGTTGTCAGATTTTAGAGAACAATTCTATTTTTCCTGGTAAACAAATATTAAGGAACATAGGTCAGAATTATAATCATAATTATAGAGTAGCCACCCCGAATTCCCAATTTAAACTCCAACTTGATTAAAAAGTGCAAAAATCTGCTCCATCTTTTACAACAAGAGTTTGAATGTGCTTGATCAACAATGGTCTCAGAAACTCCAATTAATTTAATAGAAAGACTACAAAGATTATGCATTCTAGTTATTTAATGAATGTGAAATTTATTTCTTGTGGTATAAATGAGATGTCAATTAATAAAATCATATTTTTTATGTAGTTCAATAAATTATTTATTAACATAATAAATTTTATTTTGTAATTAGTTTTCTTTGTTGTTTAAGGTTGGTGAGTCAGTAAATATGACTAGTAGAATAATAATATGAAACTTGAAAATTATTGCTATAGCTTTGTAGTAGTTCAAGAAATAATTATTTAAACTAAGAAAATGTCTTTGGTATTATAATCAATCTATATACATTTTTTTAAGGATATAGAAAAGATAAACCTTTATATACTTTTATTTTATTACAACATCTATAACAGTTTTCAAAGAAATAGAACATGGCGTTCTTATTCACATTTATCATTTCATACGGTAAGGATTTTGAGAACAAATTAGTTTGTCCAAAACTAAAGGCAAAATGTAATCAAATTTTTAAACGGCTTTATTTTATTAAGTATCATTTTAAAACAGTTACTTAGATTTAAAAAGCGCATATAATGTAAAAATGCCTTTTCAATGGTAGTTGTATTAAAACATTAACTGTAAAAACAATATATAAATAATTAAGCATTTATTTCTTAGAAGTGACATAACATTAGATTATTTGGGTTTGGCTTATAAATTAAAGACCACAACTTTCAAAAGCTCGCAAAGCATTAAAATTTGTTCCAGGCTCAAAATTTAGGCATGCTTTTTTGTGTGTTTGCCCCCAATCCTCATCAAAAATCGATCTTGTTGTGGATATGGCACTTAAGAAGTACTAGTATTCGTATTGACGCAAACATCAAAAGACATCCCTACAGTAAAATGTTTTATTTTACACTCTCTATTTTATACACCCAAGAACTTTGCGAAAGTGCCAAAATTACCTACCTGGACACATCGTAAAAGGTGTGCCACGTGGCGACGTTGTTTAATTTAGCAAAGGGATGTATTTACGGTTATAAGGATACTTTAATAAACAAATCTGTTGAAAGGGTTCAACACAGCAAACGTGTCACTGTTTGGTGTGTGGTAAATAAAATTGAAGTCCTTGGCCTTTACGTTTTTGAAAAGGAAGTTTAATGTTTTACTGTTTCTTCCGATCGATGTGTAGAAATGACATTTTCGTGCCAAATCCCGATGTACTTTAACTGGACTTTAGTTCTAAGAGGATGAAATAACAACCTCCACAGTAAGAGCTTCGTTCTAAATGCAGAGTAAAATTATTTCTGTGCGCCTAATCTCTTAATGCAGTGACTTCTTCTTATGGGGATATCTCCAAATTGATACATACAAATATTATCATAACCCCCCCCCCCCCACCCAAAACCGTACGAAATACAATATGTCAAAAAATCTTGTGCTGGAAAAAGCAATGAAGAACACAGAATACAACTTGAATAGTGCAATAGAAAGATACACCATTTGGGCGGTATCCTCTTTAAATACATTGAAATAAAATTTTTAGTTCTGCAGTGATAAATTAAATTTGTTATATCTCCTATCGTTTTCCCCTACCCTGTACAATATTTTGTTATCACCTGTAGTAAGATTTTGCTGAAATCTGTGTTTTTATAACAATTTATGCATTTTATGCTTATGAATATTTGTTATTGTCGATAATGTATATAGCTTTTGTGTACTCCTATACTAGTTATATGTTTCAATATTTGATTTTATATGCGCATATTATTATTATTACTTGTATCTACGATATAGTAGATGATGCTGACGTTTTTCTGTTAGCTTTAATGTTTCATGGAGTAACGTAATCTTGGTGTGAAATATTTATATTTATATATTTTGCATAAAGTGTGTGAGTATCTATTATTTCTTTTTTCTTTCTCTGTCAATCACTAGTTGTTGTAAAGATAAAAATAATGTTTTGTATATTTTATTAGTCTGTATGTATGTGTGTTCATATTTTTAAAAATTGTTCTAAATTATTTTAATTCTTGTTAGTAATAAACGTTGTTTCTTACTTATTTTGTTTTTAGAGTGGATGTTAGATTAGTTTTACATTGCTTATAATGTTTTTCTCTATTATTATGCTGTTAAGCACCAGTGGGTGAGTGCATGCTTACTTTTTTTTGGATGAAATATGCGTATATTTTTTTAGGTATTTCGGAGAATGTTTAAAATTAGCAAAGCTGTAAATAATTTATAGTCATCTAAAATTATGCTTGTGTCATGTATGCATTGTAGTACT
This sequence comes from Sinelater perroti, assembly GCA_036346155.1. Taxonomy (NCBI): domain Eukaryota; kingdom Metazoa; phylum Arthropoda; class Insecta; order Coleoptera; family Elateridae; genus Sinelater; species Sinelater perroti. Next base: position 7,388,231 of record JARFIY010000276.1, read on the forward strand.
GATCTTCTGGTTGTTGGCATATTAATTATTTTTTGTTTTTTTAAATTGTTTGTGACTATCATAAACATCAGTAACCTACATGCATCGTGCCTTCTGGCCTGGTCTGATCCGTCGGTCTATCTTTTTCTTGGCTATTATTCTGCCTTCTAGTTTCTTGACTAAGGCCTGTCTTAGAATGTGGTTATCGTTCTTAAAATATGTTAGTGCTAGTTAGTTCTATATTCTTTGATTTTATTGTTCATGTCAAAAATATTAAGGTCTTCGCGGATGATTTTGTCTTTAATATGGTTAAGTTTCGAACCCTTTTTCTTACGCCTCTAAGAAATTGAATTTTAGTGGCCTGAATTCTAATGATATCTCTGATTTTAAAAAGCTGCGTTTCACCTCTGTATAGTAAATTCAGTATAACCACTGTTGTATTGAACTGTATATCTTTCCTTACTTTACATATTTTTGAAATGCAGGCTAGCCTCTTTTCCATATTTTTGTCGTAATCGTGTATGACGTCACAACCGAGATACTTGAAATGCGTTGTCTGCTCGAGTACTGTTCATATTTTCTCAGCTGTAAAATACCAAAACCTTAGCTTTAGCTTTGGAAATCTTACATTTGTATTTTTGCAATATAATATTTAACAAATATATGACCTTCTCTAAATCTGCTTTGGAGGATGTGATAATGGTTTGATCAGCAAATTATTTATTGGGTAACTTTTATTCAATTGTATATCTTTATGAATCAATGAAGCGTTGTCGGAAACTCTTATAATTTAAGATACTACATAATTTTTGGCTACTAATTTTATCTAAAGCGTTGGCTTAATTTATAAACGATATATAACTGTTCAACGTTCTAAGTATATTTTTCTCTTTTTATGCATGCATTAAACTAGTAACAATTGGGAACATTTGAAACTTGAACAGCACCAAATATGCCAAGTTATTTGACTTCATACTAAAATAATTATATTTCCATAACTTTACGCGTTTTATTAAAGAAAAATAATTTTTGCTGTAAAGTTCGCGTATTTCTTCTTATTTTTAAACTTTTGAGAAACAACAGGTTTTAACAGCATCACTCAATGTTTTTGTCTATACAACTTAAAATTCAATAAAAAGCACAGATAAGTGCACTACGACATGTAATATTAAACTAAAATAAAATAATTCAAGAGAGAGGGCGATAAACAGTTAGTGTCGAAAGAACTGGATCCTCCAAAAATAACTGCCTAGGCACGGCTATCTAATACAGCAAAATTGTTCTTAATAATCGTATTTAGTTCTTGCATTTCTTTGGTTTATTTGTTATTTATTTTTCGACTGCAACGACTGCTGTGTTACTACTTTATATTTTTTTAATTTTTGTATATCTTTAATTTTATTTATTTTAATTTTTTAATATATTTTAATTTATAAATATTTTATGCAAAAAACCCTTTAGTCATGTGTAGTATGAAGTGAATATGCCTGTAGCTCACATTGCTAAGTATTCTAATTAGTACAAAGATATATCTCAAAAAATCTGTATATTAAGTATTTTAAATTAAACTACTTAATATATTTACATGCAAATTAAAATATTTAAAACATTTATTTCAAAAAATATTTTTTGCTGTAATCTATTAAATAGATATTGTGTTTCTGTAAGTTTCAGCATTTGTAAAATGAGTTTTTATTATTTAACCAAACATTCAGAACAGTTAGATTATTTTATATATTTCATTTAACTCATATTGCATATTACCAGCGTTTTAAAATAAAAATAAACCTTTAATGATAAAATATTTTATGTTTTCTAAAGTTTTTTTATAAAAATTTTGTTCATTATGTTGATTGTAGCAACAACTTTATTTAGATAACTAGATAAAATTTGAAATATTATCAGCTTCTTTGAGTGTTTATCATATAGCGCGTATTAAAAGTTCCAACTGACATTATTTTGTAACTAAGGAGAGCATATTATTCTGGTAATAGTTTTGGTAATTACAGGAATATAAAAATAGTTAAAGTAACCTATTACTTTTAATACGTTTGCATATATGTCTGTTCGTTTAAAAAGACGATATCTCTCATATGCATTAGCCGAAAAGAAAATTAGAGAATTAAAGTTGGAAATCACGATAAAGGCAGCTACATAAAATCTAAATCACGAGGGTAGAATTATAGACAAACGGGAAATTGTTCCATAAGCTTAATAAAAAAATTAAAATGTAAGAAACAGAAATAGATACAGAAAAGCAATTTAAAAGATATATCGAAATATTTAAATCGACATTGCAAGAAATAAAGATAAATAGAAATAAATATTTTTATAACTTTGAAATGAGAAGTAAATATAGCACAAAAAACAACCTGGAACTTTTAAATAAAAACTAAAGCAAATACTTAAAAACATTTTGGAAGTTTGAGGAAATAACATTGAAAGCTTCTAGGAAAGCGTTGAAGGAGACATGAAAAAGCATTCCAAAACTTTAAATGAAAAGTCAGGTGAATTAGAAAAAATATACATGCCTTGTTAATTAAAAACGTTCTGAAAGACCCACAACGATCATTGGCAACTAGAGGAAAAGGTTAAAAAGTTACAAGGAACCATCAATAGTTTCTATAACAAATAACATCAAAAGCAGCAACTTAACTGAAAATTAAGGAGAAAGGATAAAAATATACACTATTTTAGGAAGAATAAATATTTATTAGATACAGCAGCATTCCTCGGGAATAAAAGAAAATTTTCTAAAAACCCCTTGCAAGATATAAATGGTACTAAAGTGGGTTAGAACTATTGATGCCGAAAAGCCAAATGTTGGAAACCGTATGTCACTTGTATAATGAGGCATCAAGAAGATACTTTAAAATTAAGAAGGCGTTCAGTAAGTTTGGAAATCATTCTATTAGGTAACTGTAAAAAAGGCTTAAAGAAATTGAAATAGAAAAGTAAATTGTGTGTGTATCGATAAACAAGCCTTTCAGAATGGGACAAACATTTATTAAGTAGTGTAATGTAAAAAGTCCAAGTAAAAAGATAATAATCAAGACTTCTGGTTTATTTTCAGAGATGGCCAATAGCAACAATTCTCTTATTGCTATTGGTTACTTTATCAATAAAAATGAATTGTACAGTAAAACAAATAGTTATATATGGTCGTTCATAGATTTGACCAAGAATTTTTCTGTCGCTTTAAGATATCCCTGGAAATTTGTTTAAGTCAAAGTTGACATTTTAAATTAGCATTCTTTTAGCACGTATAACAACTACTAGTTCAGTAGCATGGACTGGTAGAAAGAATAGACTACGCGATGGGTAAATATCTCTCAAATGTGTCTGAACATCAACGCGTCTGGGACCCATTATAATGACTTATCGATCTGCTGTTTATGAGAGCACTAGACATGTCTTAATCAGTATTATATTTAAAATGATGACTTATTCGTCATGTGAAGTGAATGTGCAAGCAGGCCATTGAATAAACATTTTGTTAGAAATAATTATATGAGTGAACTAGAGGCACAGGTAAGTACAGTACGATATTTAGTTTGCACAAGCATCCAAATTGACACGTAAGAGAAAAACTGAATTTGGTTCTACTATTTGCATGGACGACATGGTATTTTAATGTAACCTAGAAAGTCATTAGCGTTAACACCTCGTCAAATAATTTAGTAATAGTTAGGCTTAGGTAGTGCCCCTCAATTACGTTTTACGCGGATACAAACGCCGAATCCCCAAATAAACTATAGCTACAATTTGCAGTCAGAATATTTAAATCTCTGTATAATGATTGATTACGAAAAGTCGGGCGTTCCTTCCACGAAGGGGCAGCTTTTTAAGATTTAGGACGATTTCAGCACGCCAGCTTTCGGCCGATATGGAGCGCGTGGGCTGAGAGAGTTCTAGAAATTTAAAAGGCATAACTATTTAACCAGATATGCAAAACATGGTTAATAAACAGTTTCACTCACACACAGTCATGAACCAAATGGATCGTAAATTTGATCTAACTGTAAATACAACTAACTGATAGATAGTATTAGTACTTAAAAGAAATAATCGAAACCCGCGATTAAGTTCATTGCGTTATTAATATTGAAACAACAAATTAGCTGGGAACAAAACTAAGAGGGTTAAACATTGCATGAGATATTGACGTATTGTCATCCAAATAAAATAATCTTATTGGTTTTTAGATCCCATGATTAAATAAAGTCGAACATTCTGCTTTCGGTAAAAAGCTTACCTTCTATAGCGTAATTTTTTTTGTATTCTATTTAGTTTTTATAGATATTGTCCCCTTATTTATCTTTATTACGTTGTATTTGTTCTTAAACATATTATTTATAATACTGAATAAATTAAAAAAAAGTAGAGAAGATGAAAAATGTCAACACAATAAATAAAAAGTTTATCAGCAATACCCATCATGCAATTAAGCAGAACTTATAGTTTTTTCATAACAACTTTCAGAAACTTAGGTTTAATTATTCAAATCAAGAAAAATTTTTTAGCTTTAAACCTTAAAATTAATTTCACTAAATTGTATTGCTAATTTGATTAAACGAACGAATTTTTGTTAGCAACATTAATAAAAATGGTTCCTAGCTTATTATGTAATGGCGTACAGGTCCATGTTAAGCTTGAACACGTGCAAGTTTACAAAAAGTCTAAAACAATACGAACACATACGTAAAAAATGATGGCTGTAAAAAAACCAGCTTTAAACAGACCACACAGCAAGAAAGGGTTTTTTAGTTACACGAGCATAAATCATCACGCGGTCGGCTTTATTTCTGTGTAAACAGAACGTCGAGGAACACTTAATTTTTGTTCCTGCGCTTCTACAGGCACTGCTGCGAATTATTGTGCAGCAGATTTGGCATACTATATATTTTTCTATAAATTAATAAATGAATAAATTAATAATAGCGTTAATTTTTTAGGAATTTAAGACTGTGAAGTTGAAGTTGTGAAGTTAATTAAGTGCTTAACATGATTGCACACCTTGGGTTTAATTATTACATAAAGTATCACAACTTTGTTTTCTTAAAATTAACTATTGCTGCTTGTATGTATGAAAAGGGCAACGCATCAACAAATAAATTTAATTTAACCAATAGAATTCTAACTTTAATTATAATAAAAAAAAGAGTTATAAAAATAGACGTCTACAACTACAAGGTGATCCAAATTGGACTTGAGGGAGTTTTTCCTAAATAAAGCAAAATTTTAATACTATCAGTGTAAAGCACAGATTTAGGAACTACATATGAAATACAATGTTGGCCAAATTCCCTCTGCTGGTATACGACTATTCTTGTAGTGAAGTATTCCATTACACGTAACAGCTTTGTTGATAGAAATACTTGCAAATAACCACAGAGAGAAAAGTCTAATTGGTTATTTTAGATGGCAAGACCGCGGTAGTCAATCGATGTCACCCCTCTGCGATATAACAACGCAAAAATTTGGGTTAAAGTAACGTGAGTGTTTCACATTCTGTCTGACATGTGGCTTCATCTTGTTGAAAACTTATGTCATTCGAGTTCCAATCGTTGGTTGTATTGAAAAGAAAAGTTGTTTAGCACCTCCAAATAGCATACCTCGAAAAAGTAGGGATCAATTATTCCTCCAGACACCAAATAATTTATTCTTGTAAATACATTGGTTTTTCGTGAATAACACGTAAATTTTCATTACTCCAGATGCCGCAGTTTTGAAGATTCACAAAATCATTTAAAAAATGAGCTCAATATGTGCTTTTCGAGAAATCAGCATTAACTTCTGTGTTCTCTAAAACTCAGTTCACATAAGTACTGCATTTTTGGTAGTTTTTGATGGACTTTGCAATGTGGTTTTGATACCAACAGTACAAGTTCAAACTTTCAACGTTCACAGAACATAAACGACATGCAATTCAAATCCTAAAATTCAATTTGGACTAACTTGTGTGTATGAAAAACAAAAAAACTTAGCTGGAAAATTTGTAAAATCCGTTAAAACTATTGAGGCTTGGATTTATGAAATCAAATGTTTATTTATAAAAAAAATCTTTTCAGTAACAGGTGGATTCTCCACAGGAAGAATTCCTCGTCCTTTAATGCAATCCATGAATCTACCCAATTTTTTTTTATCTTCAAATGAGTTAGAGCGCTGCTCAGACAAGCCATGCGTCATCGATCGAAAGAAATTATAATTAAAAAGGGTAATGGCTAGTAAATACAGCAAATGGAATAGATCATCCTATCGAAGTGTTCCCAAATAGTTTTTGACTTATTTTGCTAGAAAATCACTCGTATCTTTCGGTGTATTTAGATCGTTTTCCTTTCAACGTTCGGTTGACTTTTGTCAGTTGTTATCGATAGTAATTTCCAGCAATAGCTTCGCCTTATTTCAACAGCTCATGAAACACTACGTCCTTTTGATTTCACCAAATACAGTGTATTACTTCCTAACCCTAGATGTTTTGCTTTGAGGTCGATGGTAATGCTTGTCCGGGAATACATCTGACTTTCTTGCGCTTGGGGTTTTCGAAGTGCATCTATTTTATATTACCAGACACGATACAATACAAAAACCCTCTCTTTTGTGCCATTGCCGTTTGCAGTTAAAAAAATCTTTTACGTCTTTCACTAAATTTCCTTGCTTTTGAATTACTCCCTTTGCATTCAGGTATTTACTGACGGTCGATAAATCAACATTTAAGAAATCTGTCAATTCTTCAAGCGCTTCATAAAGATTTTCATAAGTAATACCTCAAATTTTAATCTTAAAAGTTTTTCGGCTTCCGTATCAAAATCACCTCTTTTAAATTTTGAAATCGATGGGGCACGTTAACCATAAGCTTTGGTAAGCAAGTGAAGACTTTCTACTGCCGATTTTTCAAAGGATAGCAAAAAAGTAACGCTTCCCGCAAATTGCGTTTTATTTGCATGAAACTCGATATATTCAAAGTTCAAAAACATTTAACAAAATTGCACACACTCGAAATTCAAGCTTAATGATGGTGCTTTGCCACGAAGTTGATTGCAGTATGTACTGATGGCAAAAGTAAATATTGTAAAATTAATTCCAAGTCCCAATATTTAATTAAAATGAGTTATTTTAGTTTATTGAAATATGGTTTTATGAACTTAAAGCAACTATTATTACAGATTAAAACACAAAAAATTAAATAAAAATGCCCCGTAAAAAGTCAAAGTGTGTAAAGCATGTAAAACAGCAGTGAAACATTAATGGCAAATAAGCCGACAATTAACCTTGCTAATGGACCCGTACGCTCTCTGAAAACTAAAAATGGCCACGCAAAATACGATGAAAATAGCCAAACATACGCGTAAACCATTAATTGCGCCTGCAAGCTTTTTTTAGTTTATAGTTGGTCATATGGTCATTATCTACTGAAAGGAAACGCTTTTCAATTATAGGGTCTATGTTACATACACTTGCAATCCTTTCATGTTATGCAACATTCATTCTGCGAATTTATTAGATTAAAATAAATTGTGCGAAATTTAAAACTGGATTTATATCGTGATAAATGTTAATTATTCAGACTTAATGCCAATTTATCACTGTGATCTGTATGTTAATGCACAGCATTTTAAAACTTTTAAAACACGTGTGAAAGCACACATTTGCCTCGAATATTCCCGTCGCACGTATTCCAATTTAGTAGTAAGTAAGTAAACATCGAGTTGGAAAGCGGTATGTACTGCATGTTAACATTGCTCTTATCAATGTTGTTGGTGCAGTAAAGGGCTGTTACATACGCCTGGTGGTAGGCGATACTAAAGTGTACATTTTGCACTTCCCCAACTAACTACAAAAAGACCCTTTCAGTTGTTTAACCGTAAATTAGTTAAGCTAAAATGTTATTTAACACAATATGTAGGGTAATCTAAATGATTTTAGATTAATCATAATTTATTTTTACCATCTAATTTATTGATTAGTATATAAATATAATATAGATCTTTACTTACAACTAAATGTATATTACATTTTATACTTAAGTAATTATCGTAATGATAAAAAATGTCTCATATCTATTTCTTTATATTGCATACATAAAATGGCTTAATTTGTAGAATTAAGTTTCTATTGGACAAAAATACTCCACAACTTCTATTCGGTTGTTCTTGAATGTCCCTTAAAAATTCTCTTCAGTTTACATCTCTAATTTTTGCTTTATACTTTTATTACTATTGATGTGCATTTTTAAATAATAAAGACACTACAACTTTATCGGCAAAAGACGCAAAGGGGGGGCTTGCAAAAAATCTAAGCGGTAATTCATCTGAAAAATAAAAATTTAAACAAATAGAATAAAGAATAATAGAAAAATTGGAAGAGTAAATAAGGAAATTAATACAGACTCTCCCCCTCCATACTACATGCATCCACCTTTTTCTATTTCCAGCGAACCTTTTCAGTTCAGTATAATTAGTCTTCTATTAGAGTACATTGTAGTTTTGGTCTTCCTCGTAGATTTCGTCCATCGACTGCTCCTTCAACAACAGTCTTTCCTTTCTCAAAATATACATCATTAGTGTGTTTTTTATGCTAATTATAATTCTTCTGTTTTCTCTGTGCTTCTTCTTTTATTTCTGCGTTAGTAACCCTGTCTATCCAGGTCACTCTTAACATGTGTATCTAACACCAGATCTCAAAAGCTTTAATTCCCTTCCTTCCACTAGTAGCAATCGTCCATGTCTCATAGCCGTAAAGCACTATACTCCACGCAAATGCTTTTATCATATGTTTTTTTTTTAGTTAGTTGATATTAACAATCTATTCTTCTTGAAAAACATGACTTTAGCTTGTTGTCTTGCCTCTTTCGTTTTATGTTACAATGTTCTTTACTTCCTCTATGATATGTTCACATATTCTCATACTTAGTCACATACCCTCATATTTATTTTAGACTAATTTATCTTTATTCTATACCTTCTTATTACTATGTTGTCCATTTCATTAACATTTAATTCAAGGTCACCTATATTTACTCCTTCTCTAAATTTTTCAACTCGTCTTCTATGTGCAGGTTAAAAGCGGTGGAGATAACGTACATCCTTGTTTTACCTCTGTATTAATTTTAGCTACTTTGGTTACACTTTTGAAGTTTACTATCGCTTTCTGTTTCATGTACAAGATTTATATACCTTTATATAACATTTACCCTGCACATAATCTCAAACAATAGGTTTTTGCCATGTAGACAAGTGCAATTCTTGCCTTAAAATTAGTATAGTTTTTCTTATACCCAAGTTTCTCCTGAATCCAATATAATCTTTTGTGAGTTATTTTTTATTCCTGTATACAATTTTTATTAATGTATTCGTTGCGTATTATACTAGGTCGATTGTCCAAAAAGTTTTCATATTTATCTATCCTTTTCCTTTCAGGATTAGTGTTATGCGGTTCTAATCCTATTCATGTTATATACATTTCACATAGGTTTTATAATCTTAGAGAGTATCCGATCAAATCCTACAGCTTTATTTGTTTTCAGAGCTTTTACCACTGTTCCATATTCTGCATATATTATTGTATTTTATGTTGTTCTCTTTCCTTTTCAGATTATAACTCGTTTTGTTCCTCTGTCTCTTTATTATCATATAACTTTTTGGGGTATTGTTTCTATTTTGCCGAGATTTTCTCATGTTTCAATAAACTTTTTCCTTGTTTGTCCATAATACCACTAATATTCGTTTGTGTTCTTTGAAAAATTTATATTATTTTATATGTCATGTCTAATTTGATTGCTGTAAGTAGCTCGCTAACTTTTCCTAAAATTTTTGTGTACTTTTCTGTTGCTGTTATAGACTCTCTATTTTCTATTTTTTTTTTGTTCTCTATAGGGTTTTATCTTTCTTCTGTATTGATGTTTTTGCATTTATTTATTTCTTAACTATTCTATTATTTTGCTTGCTGTCTATAGTTTTTCTCTTTCTTTTCTCCGTGGAGTAATTTATCTGCTGTAGTCGCGATGCTTTGTTTCACGTCTTTCCGTGATTGTTCTACTATTGTATTTATTTTTCTGTAAACTTTTGTACTCGATTTTCTTTTATCTGGCCCTTTTTAGCTTATTTCAGTAGTCAGATTACCCTACACTTGGTTTCGGATTTTTTAAATTTTAATTTACCAAATTAAAGTTATTATTTGAGTCATCCCCTGGGTAACTTATGCAATTTTTTATTTTATTTTTAAATCTCTGTTTCACTAAAATTGTAATCTATTTGAGGTTTTCTATTTTTCCCGAGAATTTTTGGTGTATTTTCTGCGTATATAATGTTTAAAGGTGTATTGGCGATAACTAAATTATACCTTTCGCAGAAGTTGACCAGAAGTCGGCTCTTCCTTTCATTAACTTTTTCCGGCTATTTTTTATCTTCTACTATCCCATTCTATTTTTCCTTTATTATTCAGTTTTCTTCCTCTCTTACATAACTTCCCAAATCACTCTGTAGATTCTATCTACTCCTTCGTTCTCGTGTTTGGCAGCGGGCGTATAAACTTAAATTATTATTGTGTATTTTGGCTTAATTGCTATTTCTGTCAAGATTATGGTCTCGTCATATAGACTTCCAAATAATAAAAGGAACGGGGGAGAAAAGAACGATTTAGTTTTGAAAGTTTAAACTGAACACCTACTTCTACATCTCGGACATCAACAGAGACATAAAATTACAAAGCCACATGGAAGAGTAAACTAAGGTTTCTCAGATGGACCTTACACCCTTCTTCAACACTATCCATTTATGAAGAGATTGCATTTTTAACACCATCCGATAAAATCTGCATACCTCGAGCATGAATAAAATTACAAAAATCTTATTAATTATATATATAAAAAAAATTATGAGTGCTGCTGTCACACAGGTCAAAGTTCAACTATTGCTGTCACACAAGTTCGTGCCTTTCCGTGCCGACCCGAACGCCTCCGAATGACAAATTCTGGCTTGGCGGCAGGCGCGGCCGAGGTATTATATTTCCGGAACCACAAGCGATAGAAAATTTTCGTTTGAGAGCGGGTAATAAAGCACTCGTGTTTAGAAAATTAATTTATTGGTCTCCAGTGCGCCTTTTTTGTGGGGACTATTTAAACTCTAAGAAAATTTCTTCTCCGAATCTGTCTATATATGAATGAATTATGTTGTTTATATCACCATCGATCATCGATCACGAATGGTTGCCACTTTTTAACATGGTCTTGCTTAGTAAACTGAAGGTTCTTGGCGTAGATTATTTGCGTAAATTCCTCGAAGAACTAGGTAGGCGTTGTATTTTGTGTCCACGTGACTGTAAAGTTGATAGAATTAAATCTTAATGTAAAGACCGGTGTCGTAATGTGCTGTAACGTCGCTTAAACAAAAGCAAAATAAAGTCTTGACACTACTTTTCTTTGTAGCTGTTCAAAAAGTGAACGTACTATTACACTCAAAAAAATAAAATTTTTGCTTTAGATAAGTTTTTAAAAAATTATAGACACCTATTTTAACACTTTTCTAAAAAAATTTCAATTTTCAAAAAAAACTTGAAAGGGCGATTTCTCGGCTAAGTTGGCCTAACATGATTCATAGCTATGTACTCCATAAGTGAAAAAAGGACAACAATACCAATGAAAGATGGAAAAACTGCTGCAAATAATAATAATCTTATCCTATTACGTCACTACCAAATTCAAATTGAATGAAATAAATAACATTAACTTTTTTCCATTTGATTTTCGTTCATTTACTTAATTACTTTTTATTTTTTGTTGAATGGTCCAGCAAAAAAAAAATATGTAAGTAGTTGTTTATGCATAAAAAATAACATATTTGCTACTACTCTTAAAAAACATTTTGATCTTAAATATTAACAAATATGGAAAATAATTACTACAGATCAAAACATTTCGTTTATACTTCTATTAAAATAAATGTCTAAAAGCGAATCTGCTTACTTTAATAACCAAGAAAAACTTAAAAGAATCGCTGCTAAAATAAAAAACGTTGTTGCTAAGCATGGTAACTAGTATCAAGGGTAGCGCCTAGGTAACAAGCAGATCGTCTCATAATACAACGTCCTGAGGCGGCCTTAGTCTTAGTAAAAAATTGGAGGAACATGGTAAACAAAAACAAAGGTGGAACACAAAACTAATATTTGCTCATCAAGAAAAATTCTGTTCATTAAATATCTTATATTTTGTGATTTATATGCTAGTATATAATAAATTTCTTATTATTAAAACCTAAATTAAAAACACCTCTAGTTATAAAAAAAATTCTCTGCAGTAAAATATCATGCATTAAGTAACTTAATTTTAAAATAAATTTTTTCCAAGTTATAATTTTTTAAAAATCTGAAGTACTAAAATAATGTAAACAAGAATTTAAATTTTTACTTTATTGAATAGGAGTTACATTTTTGCACATTGAAAAATTTGCTTTGAGCGATACAGTTTTAAAGCAAAGATGTTCCGGGCATGACTCAAAACTTTTTTATTTTGTGAAAACCGTCTAGACTACTCCACTTATTCGAGATATCTTTTAGGAGAATTTTCACACTTAGTTTGTCTGAACGTAAAGCTATTGTTGTTCCAAAAAATTAATTATTTGTTTTAATTAAATGTAAATGGTATTTTTGTAATTTAGTAAGTTAATTGTTTTTCCCCAAAAATATTTGTAGTATAATAGAACTAGAGACACTGAAGTTGCTGGACGTGGCTTATTACGTGGAGTGCAATTATTTAGTAAAACATTGTTATTACGGTTTAAACAACGAAATTATTTTCCTATCGCCTACTGTTCATTGCTCTTAAACTGAAATCAATATGTCGGATTGATCCTGTAAATATTCTATAATCAAAATATAATTTACCTAAAGAAATAGTTAATATCTATGTATGCTAGTTAGTCGTCGAGCATGTAAAACGTTTGTCAGTCTCTAAAAATAATTGAGGTCTTTCATTCGCTCCAGACTAAGTTTCATAATGCAATTATCTAAAACTCGATCTTTATCACGTTACCTCGTAAAAAACTATAACTTTTCAGTTTGAAAAAAAAACAGCAAAGTATTCACTATTGTTATAATAACTAGCTTAATTTAGATAGAACTGTTATAACTATAATTATTTTCTTGTACATTAATAAATACCTTTGCTTATCTTAAAAGTATGACTTAAATAGTTGGTCACTAAAATCATTTTTGGGTTAGGATGTAAAGAGATAAGCAGCTTTAGTAGGATGATAATTCTGTAAAAAAACACTTATTACACTATTTAAATTACAAGATGGAAATGTGGACGTTGTGTATTATATATAGCTGTAAAAAGTGAATTTTGCATCAGAAGTTAAGTTCGGTTCGTGCATCCTAAAGAAACAACCAGCTCCTTCGAATCCAAACGCTAGTAATATTAAGTGCGATAAATACATATTAATGCGTTAAAGCCATACAACCGATTCATAAATAATATGATCTCAAATTGTTTCGAAACTGTGTAGTGAAAACCGTGAAAATATGTAAACGAAAAGAAATTTTACCAAGTGGTAGAGACATAAACACACTAAATACTAGTGCCATCAACTGTGCAGGTGCGCAAAATTTATAGGAGACCACACAATAAGAGATTGTCCAAGAAAATAAAAACCGATAACATTACGTTGTAATAGAACCTGACAATTACAGAGGTTATTATGTTTATAAGCAACTACAACAAAAGCTCTACACGCTGTGCGTCAAAAAATTAACAAAATTCCATCAAGATCAACATCACTCAAAGTATTAAAGACAAGACACCCCAATAAAAAAATTAAAATTCTGAACTTTATATTATGATGAATTAATGAAATAAATAAGTACAATCTATTAACTAATATTGTCAATAAACTGGCGTAATAGTTGCCAGGACTACTGAAGCTAAAATTTCTGCCCAACCGTCAACTCAGATTTAGAAAGCTACATAACAAGGGAGAACAGGTATAAAATACTGTTACTAAAATAATTACAATAAATCCAAAAAGTGCCTTTTTGCTGTATTTCTCAATATTAAAAAAGCGTAAACTCAAAAAATATTGCCGTATTATAAAATAAATGTTTTCTAAATAAACAAAGTAAAGAACTAACAGAACTCTATTTTATTGCTTCTGGAGTTCCCAAAGGCAGTGTCTTATATATTCTTTATACAGTTATACTCAATAGCAACCCTGATGTTATATCTACAAATCTACAAGTTTAGTTGATTATTAGCAGAAGAACTGAAAAACTAAAGTTAATAACTCCAAATATTTACGTTTACATCGAAAAAGAGAACATAGAGTCAGTTAACTAAGAGTGTGCTTCGCATAATTAGCAGTTCGTAAAAGGTATGACCCTATTTTTTTTTGAATCGATAGAGGAAATCTTTGTCTTTGATGCTTTATTACAAAATATTTAGTTGGCATTAAATTCTTGCTATAGAAACGCGTAATCCACCATGAGTACCGCGTACAAGGCTACGTTCCTCTATACTCACCCAAAAAGTCCGAAAATGTCTCATGCAACAGCTGATAAGTACATGAACAAGTCAAAAGCATTCAGCAAGTGAGTGCAGCGATATAAGGTCGATGACCTGCCGGAACGTGGCTCGATAGGCAAAGTGTCTCTTAATGTCAAAAAAAAAACAGAACGGAAACTTGTTTTTGCGAAACTGGGGTTAACACTGCGTCAAGGAGCAGCAAAATTGAAACATAAAGATAGAGATATACCGTACGTAGACATCCGAACCCATCTCCGTGCACATGATATCAAATGCCGTGGTGCAGTGAAGAAACCTTTGTTAGATGAAAGTCATGTGACAAAGCGACTTGTTTGGGCAAAGGACAAGATCGACAGAGATTGGAGCAATGTAATTTTTACGACAAAGTTTCTGTTTGGGGATATGTTATCGTTCCATGAGCCTAGTCAACCTCAACTAACCGGTTGGTAGAGAGGACCCACTAAAAGTCCATCTTTGGGGTTGCTTCTCAAAACTGTTTACGTATAACCTAAATGCTCGGAAAATGTTCGAGATTTATAAGAAATACTTGTTACGGATTGCTAAACGATAGCATTTTTGTTCTGATGGAGTACAAGGTACACATGTACACATGTATTTGAATATGTTTTTAAATAATTTTTCCTCCACATTAACCTAAACACGGGTTCGTTTTTAAAAAGAAATCGGTCGGTTCAAACCGCATTTCGATATCTCTAACCGTTTAAATATTCTATTATCGCTTGATTTACTAAAACCTCGTTTCTTGCTCTATTCTACGTACCGATATTTTGAATCTACTATAGTATAAACACATACATTTCTGTGGTACCTAGTAGCATCAGCTTTGAATAGATAAGAATTATTGGTCATATTGTAGTTCGGCAAGATGTTCCAAACATTAAAAAATCAATTATCAATTTATTAATAAATGTAGTACGTTTATTGGATTTTAAATTAGCTTGAAAAGAAAAATGGTCATCGATAGAGCTCACTCTTATAAGCTTAGGAAAAACTAATAAAAGAAGCTTAGTACATGTATTCCCTAATTTAACTAGAACATTGAAGAATAAAACACTGATGTTTTTAAACATTTTTATCAAAGAATATTTTATCATTTAAGAACACAAACATATTGATAAATATAAAATTAATCGGCCACTACTTCTCCAGTTACTTCTGACTAATTAACACATCTCATGAGATTATTAATTTTCTCACCCATAAGGAGAAATAATCATTTACCAACAAAGATTCTTTCTGTATTAAAACAGAAACATACAAATTTTGAACAGCAAAACAATAAGAGAACAATGAAAAAGCAATATACACTTTTGCATCTATTTGGGTTATTTAGAATTTTTATTTAAAATTACAATGACTTATATGCTCCCAGCGCATATCTTATCATTAACGAGCACCTATCAGCTTCTGAGGAACAATGTCCATTTTGAATATATACTCCAAATAAGCGAAGTATACTATTAAATTGTGATATTTTTTATGAGCAGTTAATCAGCTCGATACTTTAGTATCATACATAATTCGATTATGATTACATATACGTTTTGTTAAGATTAATCAGGTTGGAGGTGCATGATCATTCGAAGCTTGGTAAGCAGCGTACACCAGGGTTGCTGATTTTCACATTACGGATGTTATAATTTCGACATAGTTTTTTTTTTGAGATTTTGCTCCATACTGGACAAGCATAGGTGGTAATCAGTTTTAGAAGTGCTTTATCGAGTAGGAGTGTACATTCGTAAAGCAAGCAGTCGATAAAATACATGTTAAATGCAGGTCTGTATCTTGACAAAACCACAAATACAAAAAATTTACCATTAGTTGAATAGTTTTTTGCAGACTATTGGAACTTTTCAGAATTTTTTGCCAAATCTGATCATTAATAATTAATTTACATAGTAAGCAACATTTAGAACATAACAGAAACGTTTTGTCAAAAATGATTTTGTTAATAACGGGAAAGTCGGAAGCTCAGTATGTAGCAAACAAGATTCCTGTTTTTAAGCCCTAACCTTTTTTCTCTAGGAGACCCTGGCGCTTGAACTACGGGCGCCGATGAGGCGCTTTTTAGACATCAGGAAGCTTATAGATGGCCCAAACCTATTCAGTGCTAGCCAAATAAGCCAAGAATGATTTTGATATCGTCCTTGCAAAACAAAGGTCCTGCAATGAATTCCGTAACGTTGATAGCGTTCTCCGTCTCTGACGCAATATTTTCAACTCCTTCCAGGAGGTGGGGTCCATATCCTGGAACTATTTGCAGATGGTAGTTCGGGCTGCTGGAGGGGGTTCTGCGGCTGCCATCGAGGAGCTGGCTGGAGGGGCTCGGCAGGAACGCTGGTATCTCCACGGACCGGAAGTGGTCACCGTCTTGTGTACAGCTAATTTTGGGAATGCTAGGCGTCTCCTAAAGCTCGCTAGATAGCAGTTAGTATACGTTGTTGCCTCAATCCGGAGCTTTGTACATTCTCCGGACTGATAGTTTTCTCCATCGAAACAGCCACGTCAAAGATTCTGCAAACTTGGTAGATGGCCTTCCTTTTAATAGATCTCTCACATTTAATAAACATAATCTGCATCGAGCTGCAATGCGGGATGTCGCGTTGCTGGAGCTCCTCTTTCAGCTCTCTCGCTGTGACACGTACTCCGGGACGCTTCCCATGAATGCCCGCAGGGGATTCTCACTTTTAAGAAGGTAAAAGTGGCGTTCTATCTTTGTTTCCTTCAGGACGCGAATTAACCACCGGTAGTCATGGAGGGAGGCGGTCAAAATCGAGATTCCGTCTGCCACACTTTGGCCTTTGCAAAGCTGATCTTGCGCTTGGGAATGGCCGTACTGACGGTTGATCGGCCCTCTTTTTAGTTGGACGAGTTGCCGCTTCCACGCGAGGACTGAAGACGAAGACGACATGCACTTCCGGTATCCTCGAAGGCATTGGTGCTGGTAGCGGGGCTTTAAAGCTGCGGCACCATTGTATGGGTTAGCGGTAGCTGGAGCGACTCAAACAGCCGGGATAGTTAGGGCGATCCCAGATGTCGAGGTAATCGGGGCAACTGGTGCAGCGGCATATTTCTTGGACGTTCGCATACGCTTCTCACTGAAGATATTGAACACACTCTCAAGATCCTTGAGATACGTCTGCTACAGCAGGCGTCAGAGACTTTGCTGGTCGGGGTCGTTTCTGCCAGCCACTTCTCCGAGCCACCACTATCACAATCGTCGAACACTGCGAGCTGCTCGTCGAACATTTTGAACAGCGAACGAGCTCGCACTCCGGATTAGCACGGATCTAAGCCAAAAGTAAAACTGCTTTGACATAGAAAAAACTCTGATGTTACAAATCTGAGCGCCAGTGTACCCAAACGGTTAGGTCATTTGATTGCGGTGTAGACGGACCCGAGTCAATCTTGGGGTTCAGATACCCGGTGGGTGGCCTACTTGATCACTAATAATAATTAAAGTAAAAAGTAACAATGCGCTGCTAGCCACATCGCCCCGTATCAGGGATGATATGCAATAACGAGTGTAGACGAGCATATGAGAGCCTCAATATCTCAATTCGCAGGTTATGCTCTCATGCGGGGCGTACATAATAAACAATCATTAAAAAAGAAAAAAGGCCAAAACGCCATGCACGAAAAATCATTTATAATAAATAAAGATTTTATAAAGTCATTGTTGCAAAAAATAAGTGATTCCAATTTTACAAAGTTTGATCTATAAGGCTATTTGCTTAGAACGCCGTTTTAAAGTTTGTGAGTTTGTAAGACTAAAATTAACTATTATCACAGTTTGTTAAATAAAACGTTTTTGCAGAGCCATTTGTTTTAGTGGCGTTTTTTTTTCTTTTTTACTATTTTACCAATATGTAGTCTTAACAGTGCAGTTGGCTATGCTTAGCTTTCTGAAGTTCAATAAACTAATTTCTTTCGTCTCCCTTAGTTGATTTCTCAAAAACTGAATCTTTTTTAAGACGTTTTCGACTTAGTTGTACATGCAACTGTTTGTCCTTCTGGACGTAGCGCAAAAGCAAACAAACAGATCGTTAAATTTTACCTTGCACTAAGCACGAACGCTTCAAAAGTACGTATTTGCTTGCCTATTAGACGAGCGAGCACCGCTAATTGAAGCAACGCCGCCACCCACCCCACGGCCGCCCTACGTCGCCCACCTGGATGTGGCCCAAAAAGCTCTGGAATATGACGCCTCGCAGCCTTTGTATAATTAATGCACAAAGCGCGCGAATGGTGTGTTCAAATAAAGCACTGTTTAACAGCTGGCCGTTTTGTTTCAGACCCTGCGAGGAAACAGCAGCGACGTGTGCGAGACCCGGGATCCCTGCCAGCATGGGGGCATCTGCATTTCCACAGATAGCGGCCCCATCTGCGAGTGCCGCAATCCCGACTACGAGGGCGAATACTGCGAGAAAGGTGGGCGATTTCCGTTATTTACGCTCGCGCTGCCGTAATGAATTTTTCCGCCCAAGCCCCGTGCATTAGAGCAATAATGATATTTTTATGCGAGGCACACAAAAAAATTTAATATTCGGAAACGGGCTACACACCTAATACAAAAGAACTCAATTTTTATTTTTTACTACATTTTTCAGGACAATTATTAAATTATTTAATGTACAAACACAGGTAAGTTATTTAGGACTGACATATGGATAAAATAAATATAATTCTGCACGTCACATTAATACCAAAAATATTTTCTTGTTAACTTCTGTATGAATGATTTAATATCTTTTTTAATATAAAAATAGATTTTAAATATTATAATTAAAAATTAAAAATCATAATTTAAATACTAAAAGTATTTTTTAAATCAATATTAAGTGTGGGTGAAAAATAGTTAGGCATCAAAAATTAGCTATAGAATATATAGTATCACTAGAGTCATAATGAAAGTAGAGTAAATAGGTCGTAGTAAATTGGATTTCATATTTCTCACATCGATAACATAGACAACGGCCAGGTCGTAGTAAAGATTGCCTCGAATCTTCTGAAGTAATGAGACCGTATTACTGCTTTGGTGGCTTTGGCACCGCTATTAGTGGGCGTCGCGTGATAGCGATCGCAAAATGACGGCTGAGAGAATGCAAATTCGACCATAAGTGAGCGTATAGTGCGAAAAGACTACAACAAGACTCATCACCCCATATCTTGTGCCTAACAACATAAATGCAGACCACTACTTTCAGATTACGTGTGGTCTATTGTATCTGGCTGGAATAACATTCCCGATCTTATTTTTATATAGGATAGTGCGCCATCTCATTTCGATCTGTGTGTGCGTGGCTAGAGAGCATTTTGCAGCACGTTGGTTGGAGCGATTAGAACCTCATGGTAGCTAGTATTCCATAAATATAGCTTTTCTTAAATCAAGCATTCCAAGATATCTATGACTTTAACATACGGTTGCAATTATTAAGTCTTAGAGTTTTTAGTTACATTGTGTTTCTTGTCAAATTTGGTTATTTACCGATAGAGAAGAGTGACAAAGAAAACCGTAGTGTTGTAATTGCATTACATAAGGAGAATTTAAATAAAGTGTAATTTTTAAGATCCTACATCCCTTTGCCATTAGCCGTATGTTTCTCTATCAGGTTATAAAACGTTTCGTGAGACTGAAAGTGTCCAGGATTGTTCAAGATATGAAAGATTACAATTAGTTGGAACTGTTTAGGCAGTCATAGCCGTAACTGCCCGAATTAAACAAACTCTTCTTCGTAAGCAGAATATTATGGCTCAGGAAATTCAAATTTTCAACTTTGATGACTTGTATTATTAAACAAGACCTAGAATTAGTTGTTTACGAATGAAATACCAAATATTTTCTGGCAGATGCTTTAAAGGAATATAAGAGAATAAAGCAAAGATTTTGTTGTTTGAGTACACGCATGATGATTATAAAAACATTTTCTTTAGAGATAAAAAAATTTTTAGTATAAATATTTTTTGAAAAAATTAAATGACAAGGTTATACACTAGGCCATCCAAAAGAACATTTCAGTTCGTACCAAGGGTTAAGAGAGGCCATCGTCTACCAGTTGTAATGGTTTGTCAGAGAATGCGTAATGATGGAGTAATTGACATTTATTCTTGTGAAAAGGAAACCAAACCTTTCAAAGCTCATGTAGAAACTAAAAGTGATCGTGTTAATTAAACTTACCGGAAACCATTTACCAATACTAAAAATATTTTGCAATAGCAGTTAATTATTGTATTTTGTCGTTTTAATCAGTGTGTAACGGTATTTATGGACATACTATGTAAATTGTATCTGTAAATCTACGCAAAAGAGAAGATATATAGGACAAAGCATCCTAGACTGGAGAATTTGGAAGTACAGATTCAACAGGTTCTCATTGTTAGTAATATCCCAAACGACTTCCTTCAGAAGACTGTGTATTCCGTCCGCAGCCGTTTGATAAAACTGGTTGACGGCACCAGTGCCTACATTAAAATTTAAAAATTTGCTTTTATTTTCCTATATAATAAAGTACGTACTAAATTTCTTCCAATAAATTTGTGATAGAAATATAGACTTTATTTGGTTGCGATTTATAGTTATCAAATGCAGCATTGCTTCTAATGGTCTTTCTTTCTTATAAAAATAAAATGAACTGAAGCTTCTGTTTGCTGAATACATCGACTAATTTATGCCACTTCCCGTTTTATTAACGATAATTAAATCACAAAACACTTTTATGAAAACTGAATCAGAAGTACGGTACGAGTACACCGTCGTGTGAAAATCAATAGCTAGTAACATCCAAATCACTCTATTGGAATTCTTTTTCTAACGAATCAAACCACTGATAGTAAATAAAACAAAATAATATTTTTATTATACATTAAATCGTGCTTAGTAGTAATAATTTTGTGTTTTTAAAGCAAAAACATTTTAAAATTTTGCCTATTTGTCTAAAATAAATGTGATAAGTAAAAATATTATTTATTTTATTCATTTATATTGATTTGACTATATTTCCATAATTATATTACAATTTAAATTCGAATCTCCACATTACTCCTTTGATAGTACATTAGTAACCATGTTCATACACTTGCGTTAAAGAAAAACCAGTACTTCTATAGTTAAACTATTAATTAATTTTAATCAGAAGTGGACAATTATTATCTTTCGAGAATTTTATGCCAAAATATATTTTATAATATATGTTAGCAGTGTAACAACGAAATAAAGATCTTGGTAACTCCAATTTACATATTTTACTTAATATCTGAATATAAAATGTGCATAGTCATTAAAAGTAAACAATTTGACCATTATCATAACTTTCTTCAAAAATTAGCCGAATGTGGCGTCCAATTTATAATGATATTCTTCTTGTTGATAACAACCGAATAAATATCTCTCTGATTTCGTTAGATTCTGATATATCAAATTACTGATTAACTTACATTGCGTTTCAGCGCTAACAATTAACTATGCTTATTTGACTGTTTTCTTCTGTTTTTGGCAGCTTACATAGAATACATTGGAAATATCCTAATAAAACCAATATTTAATAACCACATCCGGATATTTAGTCTCATAAAGGCAGCTTTTTAATGAATTTTCTTTTGATTAATTTTGATAAAAAAATAAGATTCTGCACTTTATATAATCCATTATTTTTTAAACAATAATTTTCTGCAACGTAAATTGTACCTTATCGCTAAACATAATAGGTGTATAAATAAGTTCTCAGCTCTTTTCTGTAAAATTAAAGTTTTATTTAAAAACAAACAAAAAAAGCTTAAGTATCAATGTATTCTCCGTTGACATCAATGACCTTTTTCCAACTTTCGGGTAGCTTGCGAATTCCCTGGTGATAGAAGCTCGCCGGCTTCGAGACGATAAAGTTATCCATGCATTTTCGAACTTCTTCTTCTGTTTTGAAGTGCGTATCAGCCAAGTGATGCTGTAACGACCGGAATAAATGATAATCGGAAGGGGCCATGCCTGGGCTATACGCCGCATGTGGGAGAAGCTCCCAGGCTAACGCGTCTGCAGCTCATCCGTGTCAAATGTTTGAGGGCGTCCAGCGCGTGCTTGATCTTCAAGATTAAACTCTCCTCCGCTAAATCTTTGGTACCACTTTTTGCACGTTGCAAGACTTACAGCATTCTCACCATATGCAGCACAAATCATTTCGGCGGCTTCAGCAGCGTTTTTCTTAAGATGAAACGCGAAGTGGATAGAAAATCGAATATCCTCTTTTGTGATTTCCATCGTGAACACAGCTGATTATTGAAGTTATGTGCATCAAACGCCAAATCGCATGATGTTTCGAAAGACCAAATGTCATTACTTTAAAACCGCAAGAGGGCGGACTAATACGTTACATGTAAACGGTGATTTGCGTCCTGTGAAATCTAAAGCTGAGAACTTATTTATACACCTATTACTTGTCTTTGAATATATTTGTGAGGAAAACTAAGGTAACTTTAAAACATTTAGAAATACTCAAAACAGGATTATTTACAATTCCAGTTACTTTTAGTTATGTGTCATTTTAAATTCCTAAGTAAAGAGAAATAAATAAAAATAATAACTGCAACAATAAATATGACAAAGAGATTCAACATATACATATTTTCGAATAATAAACACGCTCGCGTGCAGTGCCACTATCTTTGAAAGTTTAAGTGTCATACTCTGATAAACGCACCAATATCAATCATTCTATCCCAACCAAAACAGTAACGCAAGAATTAGCTAAGGAGGTACATAAAGTTCGTAATATCATAAACATACGCCATATAATTACCAACCGGCCACTATCTCTATTTATGATTTGCCTAGAACCCAACGAGAACAATAAAAATATATTTACATAAAATTTATAAGTAACATAAAGGTCTCGATAAAACCACCAAAAGAAAACACTATACCATAATGTGTGCGCTGCCAGGATTACGGCGAAACCAAGACATATTACATGAAATTATATACGTTCGTCAAATGCGGTGGAGGTCTAAATGTGAGAAACCCCCAAACACCGCAGCTAAGTGTGCTTCACGCGGAGGTAGACACCCAGATAATTACAAGGGCTGTACAGTGGATCTCCAAAGATTTAGGAATTTGTCATTTAGACCAGTACTAAACAAAACGTACAAACAACAGTTACCCCAAATATTAACAAATTTCCTCCGTTGCGCACCAAAATAAGTAACACAAGTAATAATTTGATACCTCACAATACCATGCCTAATTGACAAGTATTGATAGGAAGAAACAACAACATTTCAACTAACGAACAAATGAACTTTAAAGAAACACTTCATAATTTTCTTACAGAATGTAAAGCAATGTTTGTTTAGCTAATAATTCAAAATAGCATGGTCCTAAATATGCTATACACAGTAATCAACAAAATATCTTAAAAATGACACCGTCTTTACGTGTGGCTTTTTAGAACGCCATCGGGGTCACCAGCCATATTCCAGAAATTATAACATTCCTTAAACTTTAAAATAACGACATCTTGTTAATCTCGGAAACTCATGCAACCACAAGAACAACAATTAAAATACCCTATTACACTACATACTTTGATAACCACCCAGATGGTACAGCTCACGCTAGATCGGCAGTAATAATTAAAAGTACGATTTCTCACTACCAGTTAGAACCATATCAAACTAACCAAAGACAGAGTGCTAAAATTAAAATAGAGGTATTGCCATACTCGTAAACGCAGCTGTTTATAGCCCACCCAAACATTCTATTTACCCGGAGGGATACGAAGACTTCTTTTAAACACTAGGTGGAAAGTTTATCGCCGGAGGAGATTGGAACTCCAAACACACTATCTGGAGCTAGCGAGTCAGCACACCAAAATAATCTCTTAAAAGTAATCCAACGCCATAATTATAAATACATTTCAACAAAGGAACCTATGTACTGGTTTAGTGACCTAAACAAACTGCCAGATCTACTTGATCTCGCAATTGTCAGTAGTATAGCAAATACTTACTACCAGGCAGATTCAAATCTACTGATCATACACCAAGCATTCTAACATTTATTACTAAAATCATAAGGAAAAACGCTCTTTAAAGCTATGCACCAATAATATAGATTGAGAAAATTTCAGAAGACATCTAGAACGAGAGGTCAGTCTTGACATTATGTTAAAAGATACCCAGAATCTAGACGAAACAGTTTAGTATTTGACTACAAAGATTCTTGGCACACTAACCCTAATTCATCAAATATTCAGTCTACAATGTATAATATCCCTATATATATATATATATATATATATATATATAAAACCAAGAGCGAAAAAACAATGGCAGAGAAACAGAAACATACAGGATAAAAACTGCTACAACAGACTTACCCATAAATTGCGCAATACACAGAACCCCGCAATGAAACCTTTAGATAGTACATAACTAAACTTATAGCTGACGACAACTTGATTTGAAAGGCAACAAAGAAATCCCAAGAGACCAATTTTAATTATTCATCTTATCAAATGAACAGATGCTACCTGGGCAAGATCAGACATGGAGAAAGCAAACACATTTGCCGATCACCTCACAAACGTCTTCAGTACACCACAACCCCAGGACAACAATAATGATAGAGAAATAGAAGCTTTCCTAGACGTATCACGTTAACCTTACAACTTCAACGCACCAACAAACGGAAATCCCTTGGATACGACCTCATAGTAGTAGTCGAAATACTAGCAAATCTTAAAAAAGTTACAACATTGATTACGACAATATATAATAGAAGGCTGTGATTCTGTTACTTTTCTCTACTATGGAAACGTGCCCAAATTACAATGATCTCTAAGCCTGGAAAACCTTCTATCCAGAAGAAACCATACCGACCAATAAGCCTATTACCCCTACATTCCAAAGTCTTCGAAAGACTTACTCAACCAAATTAAAACCATTGTAAACCTCAGTCATCTGTCATAAAATAGTCAACCATATAATAAAAAGCCTAGAAATGAAAAACATATATGCAGCAGTTTGCTAGACATAAAACAATATAGTCTGATAATAAAAAAAGTAATAAAGTCTGGCATACAGAATTAATAAAAAATCTTACACTACTTTTCTCTGGTAAATTGTATCTATTACTTAAATTATATCTAACACACAAAACATATCAAGTTAAGGTAAATAGTTCAGTGTCTGGCCTACGACAAATTACACAGGGAAGCTTATCAGGACCACTGTTATACCTGTTGTACACTTTGGACGCACTAACCGTAGACAACGCAGTCCTTGCTACATTCGCAGATGACACTGCTATCCTGTCAATTGCTCACTCGAAATGGCCTTAGAACTTCTCCAAACTCATCTATCTACACTATAAGACTGGTTCCATAAGTAAACTTTACCACGAGATGTTATAAATTGCCGCAAACCAGAATCGACAACGTACCCATCCCTCTTAAAACAGAGGTAAAATACCTCGGTATGTATTTAGATCAAAAGTTCACTTAGAGCTCACATATTAAAAACAAAAGAAAGTACTTAGACCTCAAGATCAAACAAATGGCCTGGTTATTAGGAAAACTTTTGCAACTCTCTTGGCAAACAAGATGTTAATCTACAAAGCCATCCCGAAACGAGTATGGACATATGGAGTCCAGCTATGGGGATGCGCGAAAAAGTCGCACACATAAATTTTTCACCGCTTCCAGTTGAAGACACTCCGGATGCTAACAGACGCCCAATAGTACGTTACCAACGAAACCCTCACGCTGACTTAGAAGTATCTTACGTAACAAGTAAAATCAAGAACTTCCTGCTACATACAATAACAACCTACACGGTCACTCAAACAACTTCATAAAACAATTTACCCGTCAACCAGAAGTCACACGACGACTAAAACGACAAAGACCTAATGCAGTAACCCAATCAGTTCCGAAGAACCTCCACCGGAAGATTGGCGCTGGCTAATGCTCCTCTCGTGACATTTTCATTGATGTCCCAACTACTAAATAATCAATAAGATTGTAATTTTGCATTTAAAATAAAAAAATATACGAGTACACAGATCACTAAGCATAAACAAAGAATAGCAGTCGATTCGATAAAAAAAATCGTAGTTTAGGTGCCTTTCCTTGATGCATATAGACTTTCACCGGTGTCGGAAGAGCCATCAAGATTGATCCCATCTATTAACTACAATCTGTACGTCATTCATAACATCACCCAACGCTTGTTTACATCTTATGTTATTTTATTAAGCCAACTTAGTGACTTAGTACCATGTTTTTTTTTAATTTAAAAATTGAGAGAAAGTCGTACTACTACTAAGATAAGTGTAAGATAAGTCAAATTTGAGGTGAAAATTAAATAGTTTGAGTGCTGTTTCCGAATTCGGCCCTAATTCTGGCAAGAACTGTGAGAATTGCAAAATTTTGTAAATATTTATAGATTGACTATAGATTAACTTGATCGAAATTTTCACCCAGCAAAAGTGCACGAACATTATTTAGAAGTTGTAACATGAAGGCTTTGTAATTCTACGAAATCTAACTAGACTTACAAATAATTACAATAACAAACATTTATATATTTACTACAAATGGTACAAAATACAAACAATATAATATACGTTTTCAATCCTCTTTGAAGTAGGCACCTTGGAATCTCGCAAACTTTAAGTATCGTCTCCATTATCCAACATATTCTACAAAGTCCTCTGTTAGAATCCTAAATAACTGCCTCTCCTATCGACCTGAATTTCATTGACATTCTGGAATTTCTCTCCTTTCAAAGGCGATTTAAAATTTGAAACTACTTAGAAGTCGTAGAGCGATAAGTATAAACTATAGAGTGGTCGAGTCACTTGTAGAGTTTGATCTTTTCACAAAAAATTCTGCACGAGATGGAATGAATGGATGGACGTGTTGTTAGATTAAGCTGCCAATCATCAATTATTTCTTTTTCAAAGTCCTTTAGATCATCGAAATAGTTTTTAACGACAATGTTTCATTATATATGCAAATTACAATAGTGATGGAACCACATATTATTTTGCAATTGAATATCCTTTAACAATGTTTTTTGCCTTATTCATTACAGATTATTTTTCAATCAATAACGACAATTGTGTTCAACGATATAGCTGTTGTAAAATGAGCTTTAGTAAAACCTTAGAATCCGATTCTGCCAATTAGTGGCTTTTTCGAGCATTAAATTGTTAGTTACCATCTAGTTTTAAATGATGTACGAAATAAAAGTTACAAACACAAAAAGGGGTTAGTAGCTTTTTAGGTTGTTTAATAAAAACTAATGAAAATATTAAATTGTTTGTGTAACTTGCATAAGTAGGTATTTGGGTGGATTACTGTTACGTAAGTTACTTACTAATTCTGTAGTCTTATTTGTTCTTGCACTTTTCGGTTTTTCTTTCGGTTTCTTAAAATTTCTTAAATTGCTACATATAAAGCATTAACCATCGACAACAGAAAATTGTCTCTTAAAGTGGAACTGAAAAATTATATTATAAATCATTTCTGTACCATATCCAAAAGCTACTTTTTACGAGACTTGAAATATAATGAGCAATTAAAGACAGATGAAATCTCCGATAAAGTAGAGGGACATTGTCAAAAGGGGATCTGAAAACATTGATTTTTTTCTGTGTCTTAAAGTCTATATATCTAGTAGGAACGTTAAGTGTAAATTATTATGCAACAAAGCATTATCCACTGAAAAAGAAAAGGTATACCCAATTTGGATTTGAACATGTACCTTCCCGTAGGCACTAATATTAGTGACTACTCATAATATATGAAAATAATGATGTTAAGATCAGATGTAATAAGTGTAGTAAAAAAATCGCATACTAAAGGTAAAAATTCTTAAATGCCACAAATAAAAGAAAAATAAGAGATATTCAGTGATAAAGAATTTAATGGTTAGTTATAAACCAATCTTTCAAGTCAATATGAGTTGACGTAACAGTGGGTAAATCTCAAATATTCTTAATTGATACTTAGGTGATCAATGATCAACTGTCAGTAAATAATATCCTCATTCGTGATAGTACTTAAGATCGAATTCTGGTAGTGAAATATTTACGTGGAATTTAGGTTAAACATTCGTATGTGATTTATATAATATAATTTTTCGGGCTTGTCGCGTCATTGGCGCTTTCGTAATATCCTCTTATTACTTTTTTCCCATCATGACTCATTCAGCGCCCACTGTAACTCAAATCTCTATAAAAGCAGCTTTTCAATATTGTGCACAGAAATAAATTTTTTATATTTTTAATCATCATTAAATATTACATATATGTATGTATATATAAACATATATCTATGTTTTTGGTAATGATTCCACGTAAATAGACTCTTTAGCAAATCCCCAAAAATAAATCAAAACGTGGTAGGCTATCTACAAAGAGCTAAATCATTTTTAAAAGATTGTACTTCTAGAATGAGGTTACGCCCCATCGTGTCGTAATTTGAAGTTGTTACAATCTAACTTTATTTTAAAAAAACAACTAATGTTGTAACATACCGAGGTGTGATGTACTCAACACAGTATTTTCAATAAAATAAACGGTCATTACATCTTTGTTTTCTAGATTGCAGATGTTGAGTTTTGGTAAACCCCATGCAAGTTCCACAAAAGCATAAGTATTTTCCGTGCACCATATATGGACGTTTTGACCTTTTTATTTAAATAGAATTTTGTCTGAACACCATCTGGACAAAAAAATCATCTCTTGGATGTAAATGTTGTAATAGCCGCAGACACTATGGTTTCAAACTCGATTTTTGTAAAACGTTCTAAACAGTTAGCTGAATACCAAGTTTACGGCTTGCATTATTTGTTGACATTTGTAAGTTACAAAACACACCCGAATTTTCTCTACAAATTTGTTACTCTTATCTATGTTCTTGAACTATCGATACGAGAGATACGAATTGACTTTAGGAAGTTTTTCTTAAATAGAACACAATATATTGAAGCATTTTGAGTTTTATTGCCATTAGTGCAAAGTACAGACTTACCAGTTACGTATGAAATACGACGTTGTCCAAGAGTCCGCTGACATACGACCACTCTTTAAACGAAGTTGTTCATAAAGCTTTCGCATAAATGCGGCTCTATTTGAGCAACTTCACATCAAAAGTTTCCTTTTAACTATGGAATTGTATTAGATTTGTTGA
Source organism: Sinelater perroti (assembly GCA_036346155.1). Classification (NCBI taxonomy): domain Eukaryota; kingdom Metazoa; phylum Arthropoda; class Insecta; order Coleoptera; family Elateridae; genus Sinelater; species Sinelater perroti. The sequence goes on from JARFIY010000276.1 coordinate 7,417,931, forward strand.
CCCGGAATATAATTTCTAATTGTAAAACCGTGATAGTCAATCTGTCACCCCTCTACCAGATAACACGACTACTAAATTTGGTTTGAAGTAAAGCACTTATAAAAATGCATTGTTTGTTTGATGTGCATTTCGTCTAAGACAAAGTTGGCAACGCTGTTACTATCAGTAGTATACGCTATAGAGAAATGGTTGACAACTTTTTTTTCAATAAAGTTAAAGATTTGAACTTGAATGGTATGTGATTTGAACAATATAAATCCACCTGTTAAACGTGTTTTACGTACTCTTTAACAGGTGGATAAAGTTTAATTTTGATTATCCTATAGAACATTTTAGTGGATTGCCTGTTTTTTATTGTAATAGCGTCAAAATGTACGCTGCAATAACTGATAAACACTTCTGATATTTTAAAACTAAAGCTCATGCTGCAACCATAACTATCACAAGTAAGTTTATAAGTACTAATTTTAAAATGTAATATTTAGTGTTTATTTACCTCGTTAGTATGAACGAGTACGATTTGTAAAATGACAGCTAAAACTGGATTGTTCCTCAAATTTCTTTAATATAATTGAAATAAAGCATGCTTTTCAACTTTTAATCTACATAATTTTTGTAATAGCATATCTCCAGCATTGTTTTTATTTTTTTAAGAATATTTTATGTAGCAATGTCATTATGTTTCTATATATTATAATCAAAACTGTTAAGCAGATTATTATTAAGTATAAAGAAGGATATAAACCCGTAACAATTTTGTGTAGGAACCTAGAAGGGCAGATGACAAGCGACGCAAAAGTAATAAAAGTAACCTAGAAGATCATTTCCAAGCACTGTTGGAAATATAAGAACGCGAGCAGCTTATTGACACGCAGCGTCTGAATAAAGAAAAGAAAGAGATAGAACCCTTGCCATTTGAAGAGGTTCAACAAGCAATTAGAGTGTAAAGAAACATCAAAGCATCAAATATCTACCAATTACCTTTAAAATTATACAAATCAGGCAAACATCCAACACAAATACATGCACCAATGAACAAAATATAGAATTAAGAAAGCATTCCAGATTATTGGAAAACTGGAATTATTTACCCAATCTTTGAAAATGGAGACAAACACATGTGTACAAGTTACAAGATCTTCACATTTATTCTTAAAAACGACTTTAACCTATCAATGAACGCATTATCGGCAAATACAAGGGGTGGCTTTAGACGGAGGTGCTCCACAATTGACCAGCTTTTAATGGCGAAGAAAATGCTAAGCGAAGCTTGAGAATATGGCATATACAGCATTTAGCTCCATTTTAAACAAACCTGCTATTTCATCAAGAGAGACCGATTATACTGCATTCTACATATTCTGAATATCCTCCCTGAATACATTAGTCTAATAAAGGCAAAAATGATCAACAATAATAGCAGTACGAATACAGCTCAAAACTACAGACTTATTCGAACAACGGATTGAACATGTTATATGCCTTAAAAAAAGTTGTGAGATCAAATTTACTGACAAATAAATCTGTCCAGCTTGCCGCATAAGCAGATGATATTCACATTATATCCCGTAGAGAAGAAAAGTTAACAGAAACACATACGATTGAAAAGAGAAGCGAAATACATCGGAAATAAATGTCCAAAAGATGGAGACACAAAAACAATCAAGAAAAAGCTTATTTCTTGTCATACATATTTCGCTCCTAATCTATACACATAAAACCCAAAACTAGTGTGTATAAAACTATCCAATGTACTGTAAATATGCTTCATGACTCATGACAGAAAGGACAATACAAAAACTAGAGGTGTTTGAAAATAGAATACTAAGAAGAATCTATAGACTTGTCAGCGATAATCGGATAAACAAGATATAACCATAAATTCTACTAACTGTTCCAATAGAGACCTATGTCAAAAGTCATTAGGTTACAGAGACTACGACAAGGTGGTTACATAATAAAAATGGAAGATTCTAAACTGCCAAAAAAAGTACTGATAAGCAGAATGCAAGGTACAACACCAAGAGGGAGGTAACGAAAATAGTGGAAAGATAAATTGCCACACATTAGAACCTGGAAAAAGTAGCCCTTGACCGGCAGTGTTGGTAGGTAACGGAAGTTAAGGTTTAATTTGGGTTGTACTACCATTGGAGAGAGGTGGGCGAAAGAGAGAGGGGAGAGAGATAGAGAGAGAGAGAGCTAATTAACTTTTTTAAATCTCTTATTGCATATCTACTTTGTAGATTTATTAGTTTATATTATTTTTAAGCGATAATCATATAACAATATTGCATATTTATTTCTTGTATAATATTTGATGTATAATTACGCATATCTCTTACCATTAATTGAAAATATCTTCTACCAACTTATTTTAAATATTAGTAGACATATACACAGTTTAATCATCGAATAAATTTTTTAAAATATATCTATTTTCCTTTTTTTTTGTATTGGTTATTATAAAATTAATTTATCATCAGTTCTTTCTGATTATTTGCAACAGATCATTTTTTTAGCAGAAAATGTATAATAATATTTATTTGGTCGATAAAAAACATCACATTTACTAAAATGCGTGTATTATATAAACCTATACTTTAACTTTTAAGCTCGCTTCAAGGTCAAAAACAATTTTACCCTGCATATCTGTCGGTACCTCCTGAACGCTTTCGTGCCCAGAACTTTAAATTGCCGCCGGGCGGGCTATCCGACTAATGCAGCTGTTTCTGCCCCGAACGCTCCTCCGCCGAACGAAAAACAAAGCGAAATTCTAATGTGCCCGCCAGTTCGGCTTCTATTTTGCGGTAATCGAAAAGACAATTTAAAATTCCGAGCGGAATGGCGAGGGTGCGCGCGCGAGCTGGCAGACGTTCCTCCCCATTATTATGGGAATTGTGTAGCATTCAAAAGAAATTCGCTTCAGAAACGACAACGTTTGCATCTTTTATTGCAATTTGAATGTGACAGTTTACGTTCAGACATTCCTATTCCCGCAAGACTTAAAATATCTGCATTGCGCTGCAACGCGCCGCGTAATCGGCATCTCGCGGACGGCGAAATGGGTTAATCAAGTTGGGAATTCCGCGTCGTTATTTGTTGTGCGCGCCCAGTGAGTGGTGGTCACGGTGCAGATTTGGAATTTGCAGCTTGTTAACATTGGCTGGATACATGTTGCAAATAAAGCGGAGAGTTATTTGGGGCCTAACATGTGTGATAAGTTTTAAAAGCTTCCATCGCAATGTTGCTTTTGCAGTGAAATCCATACCTGAGAATTAAAATCTGAAACTGTCTTTATTCATGTCGTGTACCACTTAGCTTTTAAGGTGTTGCAGAAGTTTCGGAAACGAAAACGTGAATATAATTTAGTAATTTTCCTTTTAGATATCCTAAGGGATCCATCTAATCCATTTGCTGCTCCACATTTTTTAGTATTTCCGCATTTTCTGTAACGACTTATTTACATATATAGTCGTTCTTAAGCGGATGTTATTTTCTTTTCGTCATCAAGTTTATACATTTATTTTGATCAGTTGTTATGACAGTTACGAGATGCGTCCAAGTTCCAAGGCCTCCAAATTTTTTTCTGAATAAATACTTACCTAAGAAAGTTGAAACTTCTGCTACTTCTCAACGTAATCTCCGTCTAGACGTACACATTATCGCAACGTTGTTGCTATGATTTTAAGGCTGTTGAGAACACTTCTTTAGGGGTGTCTTTTGCTCACTGGAAAATCGCTGATGTAACAGCGGCTCGATTGGAAAATGAGCGGTCACGGAGAGTATCCTTCACGACAGCATCACCTGTCAACATGTCCTGAGACATTGCCACCCACACAGCCTTATGTTCATCGATCAGCACCTTAAAAGAACTTTCCGAATTTTCAGGTTATCATGCAAAATGAACTCTACAAATCCTACGGAAATGGCAAGCTTAAAGGTGATAATCACCCACAACTAAACGTGAATTTTCCATAACAACTTGCTCCACTCGTGCAATTATGGTTTCGGTCCGGCTAGCTTGTGGCCAAGGCTACTTCGGTTCATTGTTATACAACTCCCAAACTTTTGCACTCACAAACGCACATTTTGAACATCTATCACGCCTTCACCACATGCCTCACTCTTTTGGCGATGAGCATTTCACTACGCAAGAAGTGAACACTGATTACACGTTGTTCTTGAACACTAGACGTCGCCATATGAAGTACACAAAACAATACTCACTGCAATGGCGATAATTTGTCTTGTGTACATTGTATGGTGCTGGCGTGTATATTACAAATTCAGAAATATTTCCTGCGTCTTTTTTAATTAACCGCATCCTTCTACTTATTCTCACCAGCAAGGAAAAAAATTGGAGACCTTAGAACTTGAACGCACATCGTATTATTGTTTACCAGTAAAGAGACCTATGCCAAAGACGGGCCACATAAGTAAAAGTTGTGCCGGATGCGCCTACTGACTATCAAGAAACTTAGTAGAGCTTCCTTGCAATTTAAAGTGGGTCTACAATACTGTTCGCAACGATGAGTGGTATAAAAATTAAATGAATGCCAGCAGTGCCAGTCTGAATATTAATGCTATTTGATTGTAAGCGAAATTATTCTTTCTAATTGCCTAATCCCTACGTAAAGTTGGATAGGTCGAGTACAAGCAGTGAATCATTAAGGACAGGACCTAATTAACTCACAAACTGAGTAAATTGCAGCCTAGAACGCCAGAATTTGAGAGAACCAAAATTGTGAGTTGGATAAACGAGAAACTTTCAATAGGTTACAACTATTAAACTTTGAAATCTTACATTCATTGATTTATTATAATTTTTTAAAATCATTTATATTGTAATAAAAAGAACATATTACAAAGCATTATTTAGGAACTTCCTAGAACAATCCATCACCGTCCATCACATTTCTAGCAGTACCCTTGAGTTCATATTCCAGAACTTCCCGATTCATTCCAAAATCTCGCGTTTGAATATAAGGCAGAGAAGATCAGCATTTGCGATGGTCAAATAGAAGTCATACAGCGAACAACAGTGATCCAAATAAATTAGTGTATTATAACTTAAAATTATTGTGTAGCAATGCAACCCCTGTAAATAATGTTTAGTTTTAAATTAAATTGTCCTTTAATTCACATTTCACTTATTAGGCAAAGATGATGGAGGTCTGTTACAAAACTAAATGAAGCAGAATTTGAAAATATTCACTTTGCTGACTTCAAATCCAAATTGTAGTTCATCAAATATATAGCTACAAGAAGCGTATATATAATATGTAGCAAAATTTGTAAATAGTTGAAGAGGTGTTCCTTTATACTTAATTAAAAAATTATTATTATGCAATTAGTAGGCCAAGTTAAGTCAGAAGTTGTCTAAGAGATTGCAAATGCCAAGTTTATTCCGTAATTGTAGACTCAACACCAGATGTGTCGCAAATAGATCTAGCTATGGTAGTACGCTGTATGTTGCCAACGTCTGCTGAAACTACTGATAAGTAATTTTTGAAGCTGCGGAGAACAGAAAGTACTCTGCGGAATTTTCTTTTTTAGGACAGCAAATTTGTAACTTTTTTAATTCTTCAACCAAAAGATGGAATATTGTTTTTTTCTTAGGGTATGTCTTCCTTGATGGATCCATATTCACTATGGCTTATTATGATTACCATAATAAAGTAAACTTACAACTAATCTATAATTGATGTCCCCTGAATCAACAGATACAGGTCCTTTACAGGGTGTGTCTGAAAGTCTTCCGGTTCCAGGATTGGTCTCCTGAATGTATGTTGCCTTTTTCTGTACAGCGCATCGCACTTGCATAGGATATGTAAGGCTGTTTCTGGTTCGTTGCTACAGAGTCTGCATGCAAGGTCACTATTGAATTTACCAATTTTCCAGAGGTGTTCTTTAACAGTTGCATGTCCTGTGAAAAGTGCTATGGTTGTTTTTATCTGTGACTTACTTAGGTTAAGAAGTTCTGCAGCTCTCTTTTGGTAAGGTCGCTTATTGAAAGTTTTACTGAAATTATGCCCTGGTCGATTCTTCCAGTACATTCGATGATGAGTGCGAGTCTTCTTCTTGATAAAGCTTCGGGCAGCACTTTGTGAGAATCCTAAAACAGGTTCTGGGCCGATATAAGCCTCACTAGATCTCTGCTTAGCCAATTAATCGGCTTTCTCATTGCCGTAGATACCACAATACCCAGATGCCCATAGCAGTTTTTCAGATCAGACTAGATAATGCTTTAGTGCTTGATAAAGCCTTTAAAGCTGTTTGGATGTTTGATATAATATAGATCCGCTTACTCCTGTAAGCCCTCTTGCCGTTTTCATGGGCACATGGCGAATATTTCTGTCTGAAATACAAAGGCGTACTGACCTAGGGAAAAGCTTAGCTCTACCTTAGGAGCCTCAGCATATATTCCTGCTTCGGTGTCCACCTCGATTTTAGAACCATATGTGTACCAGATTAGGCTACCAGGTGCAATTTCTTATCTAAATTTCTCGTTCCTACCTGATCCTGCATGATCACCTCGAATAGAGAGTCGTCACATGTTTTTGAGGTCATGTGATCCGTCCTCATTTGAAGCAGGGGCCCCTCTAGACTATCAATTATTCTAGTATGACCTGTACCCGTATGTATCTTGTACAGTAAATGATGCAGTCTGTAGTGACCTAGTCTTGTCTCCCTCTGAATCACTATGTGCAGAGGTAAAAAGTCTAGAAGAGCCTCCATTGCTGCAGTGGGCGTGGTTTTCATAGCCCCTGTAATGTCCAAACAGGCAACTCTTTGTACCTTGCCTAGTTTTAGTTTGGCAATTTCTTGTATAACTTTAGGCCACCAGACCAAAGCTGAGCATATAAGAGAGGGCCTAATCGCTCTGGTGTACAACCAGTGCACCATTTCTGGTTTTAGCCCTCACAACTTGTCGTACATCCGTCTGACAACTGCTAGAGTTGTCACCGATTTGTCGACCACTTTCTCAATATGACGGTTCCAAGTAAGTTTAGAATCGAAAACGACTCCTAGATACTTTACTTCTCTCGATATGATGATTTTTTTTCGCCAAGAAAAAGAGGTGTAAGCCCCTCTAACTCTTTCTTTCGCGCAAAGTCTTCTCGTCACTATAAAAAAACTTCTTATCCTTAAAAATGTTTGTCTACAACTCGATGGAGTGCCCGTGCTGATGCCAGTCAAGTATTATATAAATCGTACTGCGAGGTCCTCTGATACACATTACTCGATATTGCTCAGACTAAGGACGCGCAGTATGAAGAAATATGATATTGGAAAAAGTTAATAATCTTAAAGTAACATTAAATACATGTTTCTGGAAGAATTAGATTATTTTAACAATATGGAAAATTGACATAAATAAAAAATGTATGAATCATTCAACATTCAAAAAGTTCTTTGAATACGTACATTTTGTAGTCAGTGGTCTTCCTAACATATTAATATCATAGATAAACGTAGCTATAATACCATACGAGCATTGTAACTGTAAGATTAACAAAGACATTCTCTATTCGATTAATCCCTTATCGTGTTTTATTACAAAAATTATTTATTACTGACGCTAATGCGTAATATGTTTTTGATAACAAAATTTTTACTTTGTATGTTATCTTACACATTGACTTCAATGTCTAAGGAACAATTTCATCTTAAAATTTATATAAAAAGCTTTGTATTGTTATTACTCTGTAAACCCGCGTGTTATTTACAACGTTCAGTCTAGTGCTGAAAAAATACATTTTGGTAAATTGAATATTCCGAGCCATTTCCGGTTTAACCGGAAACACTACAACAGATCTGATTACGCCAAAGAACAATGTTGTGTTCCTGATTATTACATTAGATTGATATTCCTTTTTTACAAAATTAATCAAATAATTGCCTTTTACGTAGTCTCGTGAACTTCCGGTATATTTAAAATTTATTTTTAACTAACACTCTTTGATTTTTATTGCTTTAAATATATACTGGACAAATGTCTCATTATATGTTGATATTTGTTTTTAAGAGAATTTTAGTACCATGTGTACTGAAGTATTTTGAAAGTTCAATTAATTGGTAAATAACAAATTTAAAACATTTTACATTGCGCAGTATTTGAATATTAAAAAAACAAAATATATTTACAAAAATAATTGAATATTTTCGGATTACAAATACAGCCAAAGTAAATGTGATTTAAATTGAATTTTATTTTTTCGCATGGTTTTATTAAGTTTTAATACATTTTGTCCAATCTTGCTTCAACTTCTGAAAGTTTTATTGCTCTTTCTTTTGATAAATATCTCTTTTCACACGCAAGTATTTTATAATATTAGAATAAGCGAGGATATCGTAAGAATAAAGTGGTTCCGGAATAATTTTAAATTTCAGTTCTGTCAGCTTTTGCTGTATGATGGCGCTTAAATGGGCTAATGTGCCAGAACAATATTTTTTTTATATAATAAACGCATGATTTATCAGTTGCTGGTTTCTGTTGTCCATAAGTATCGTGAAATATTGTAGTTTTTCCCTTTTTTATGGTAATCTGCCAGTGAATTTATTTTGTATAACAAGATACTGATGTTCACAATTTTTTTACTGATTGAATTTATTTTTTAAAAATTGTTCAACATGTTCAATCTACTATTTTTGCTGCATTACAATAATGTAATTGAAGATTCGAGTCTGTCTTATTTATAGCCATAACTTTACTAGATTTTCCTTGTGGTTAATATTATTAGCCTTGCGCCACAATTTAGTTTATTCAATTGAACTAAGACTTTTACAGGCCAGACTTGTCTTTCTTAAAGGCAGTATCATCTCAAAGAAAATTTTTTTTATTGTCCATTATACAATACTGCGCAGAAACATTACTAATTAACAATAACTGCCGTGTGGCTAATCGTAATTAGAAAAAACGAGGCAAATGTGTATTATAATTAAAATTATTATTTCACGAGGATGATGCAATACTTCTTCACACTACTATAGCTACACAATAGATTAATTGCTGGAATAATTTAAAATTCTATTTAAAATGAAGCTTCTTCGATATCTGCTGTCCTAGTCGTCGGGTCTAATGCAACTTAATATATAACTCGCATACCTGGAGGTGCGAAACAAAACCCGTCTGGCCTAATACATCTCCCGTGTCAACTCAAACACGGTTTCTAGCCAAAAATTTGAAATACGACCAACGTTCCGTACTACGCCCGCCTTTTGTATCGGTCAATCCAGTCCAAGAATCAAAGGCTATCAATTTTGATTTATGTTAGCCGGTCCCACTATATTTCACAGGCTGTTCTATTTTAACCTCGCAGCCCTTCATGTTATGCAAAATTTATAAGCCCTTTAAGCTGTCGCTGGACCCTGCCTCTACACTGCGCGTGTCTTTAACGTGGCGGCGTTTCAGTACACTACAGTTCACTACAACTCGAAAGCTGTACAAGAGAAATGCTCTAAAGGGTAACGTAAAAATAAAATTTCTTGTTATTACTATTTACACTACAGACAAATTGAAGTCAGCAATATAGAAAAATAGTATATATTTAAATTTATTTAATGTAAACTGTATAACAAAACATTAGCTGTAACATTTGTCATTTATTTTTATTGTTTAAATATAAAAAATTACAAGAGTATACACAGTTCTGAGGTAACTTCTATTACGATCACAAAATTAATAACAGAAAATTGTCAACTTATTAGATGCACTATAGAATCATGTAAAATTAGATGACAATTATTTCCAAAGTATAAAATAAGGGTTTATATTTACAATATACGTTTAAACAAAGAACTTCTACTTAAATATAATTAATATAATTCCATTTACTATTATTAATATTGGATGATATTAAATTTAAATATTTACTAATTTTCGAATATAATTACAAACAGACTCTCCCAAAATTTTTGTAGTATCATGACATGCAGTTTTTTCTCTTGGAGTTTTTGGTTTATTAATCATCATGTCTTCTATAGGATTTACATTTTTCAACTGCAGAGGCGAGCTCATTGTAGTGATGTTTAGTTCTTCCTTTCACTTTATGCATAGGCAGTTGCGGAGTTTAGCATCGTTATTGTTCTACAGTATTTAATTATTTTAATTTTATCACCAACAATATTTAATTTAAAAACGAAAGGTCTAAAATATAAAATAAGGAAGCCAAATATCACAAAAACATTTGAAAATTTGTGAAATTATAGAACGGAGGAATATAATGGGATTAACAAAGAGGAAAAGAACAAAGAAAGAGCTATAATAAGACGACCGCGTTGATAGAACCGGGAACGCTATAATTAAAACCACTACCAACACTTTGTTGCAAAATAACTATTTCTATAAATAGCTATCCAATATAATCAAAAATATAAATATAAACATTAACTCCCAATCCCAAAACCCTCCCGACCAACGAAAAGCTTTCTTGCATTACATCAGAAGTATCATCAATAAAATAAGCCTTGTACTAATGAGGCAAAACATACAATCTTCACGATCAATAACCAAATACCTGAGTTTATTCGCTCAACAAAGAATCACTGCCCTATTGAACCCCAAAGAGTTCATGGAATATCTTGTGGAGACTGCCAAAGGACCTATATAAGTCAAACAAATCGGCAAATATCTAGCCGAATATATGAACATTTTCTGGCCGTACGGAAGGGCGATAATGGTTCGGCACTTGGCAAACATAATAAAAAAACAGGCCACAAAATCAATTTTTTGCAGGCAAAAACTATTGCTCCCATTTCCCATTTTACCAGCAGAATTGTACGTGCGGCAATACGTCAACACAAGAGATGATAGCCAAAGCTTACCCATCATATGAAAATCCCCCATTACCCCGCACCGTCAAACATACAAACTTTCTTCACCCCAACGCTTCTCTCAACAAATTTCACTTCCAGTCCTAAAAATGACAAAGCAAGACACACGAAAGTTCAGTTTTACTTAAAGACTTGTAGCGCTCCTTGGGGAGTAGGTAGATTAAGACCTCAAGTAAAAAGCTAAACATGGCGTCAAAACCTATACCTTAACGTCAAGATTTTTCTCAAATGCAACGCAGTTCAATCCGTGAACTAAGTTGTTCAAATATATACATACAGGACCGTTGAAATAAATCCAAAAAATAAATAACTAATTAAAATGACACTAAAATAAAAAAAAACTAAATTTTTCCCTAAAATCTTGCACAACTAAAATAAATAGTATTGAAAATTATATTAATCAATGTAGCTTCTATCAGCGACCACGACCTTTTCCACGTCCTCCTAATTCATATATATGATTACCTTCCTAATGAAAGCCCTTAAGCTGTCCTTGGTGTTATAATGCCTCGCTCACGGCCCATATGTAGGAGTCAAAGGGATTTTAGTCGGGGTTGAAGTTTGGTTGCAAGTCGGGAGATCAGTGATAATACCAATTATTATATAGTCATGCCTAGGTCGTTCTTGCCTTTGTGGGTTGGAGCAAAGTCTTGCTGTAACACATACTTCTGTCCAGTGACTACCTCTTCTATTCAGGCTACTGTTTCCAGCACGTTGATGTAATGCACCACCACAACAGAAAAAAACATTCTGTAAGCGTAACCGTAGACACTTTAAAAGCAAGAGCAGATTCAAAGTCATTTTAGTAATTTATCTTCCTATCTTGGATGAAGTTTTTCTGTTCGAGAAGAATTTCAGAAAACTAGGGCTATTATGCTTGATGTCGTTTAGCAGTGCTTGGAGTCTAACTTTTGATCTTCTTAGTCAACAATGGGCGGTTCTTCATAATGAAAATAATTTGTAGTAGACATTCTGGTGCGCTGCTAGATGAACCGTCAACCTCGCTTAATTTTTGCCAAGTTAGCCATGCTCTGCCCAGGATTGTTTTTCAGCCAAAAACATTCGAGTACAGCAACTCTGCGGTTACATTCTCGAGTCAATCGTAAGGGGTTGAATATTATTACCTAATAGAAAAATGCACATACGCATAAAACGGAGTTTCGGCTTTTCTGGATACAACCTGGGGCTGTGGTTGCAGGCTACCAGCGGGGTCACAGGTGGCGGATAGTGAACGGCCTCAAGATATTGAGGTTAGCTGCGAAATAAGCAGACTTGTCTGACGAATAAGCAGTCCCCGACCAAGCAACAACAATGAACGACCGAATGACCGCCGGTATAAGTGGTCCCCTCTTGCTAATCAACAGCTTCGGGTGGAGGCATTAGCAAGGGTTAGGGCACCCCCTTGCCCTGGGGGCGAGAAATCGTCCCTAAAGGCGGAAGAACTAACATTGACGAATATATTAGTGAACGGCATGAAGATTCGGAAGGCAACGGGAAACCACCGTATTAAAGATCATAAGATATCCCTAGTACAGATAAAATCATGGCTGATTTCAAGACGAAATGTTCCGAGTTTATAGTCCCCAATCGGATCTCCGGGGGCAGTTTTGAATAATGCTGAGAGAAAAGTAGTGAAAGGAAAAGAAGAACAAAAATAGCGACGTGGAATGTGAAAAGCTTGTTTACAGCGGGCAAAATAGACAACACTGTCCTTGAAATGAGACGTTTAAAAATAAATATATTAGGTATTAGTGATGTACAATGGCCGGGGACGGGAAAGTACCAAACTACAAACGGCATGATGTATTACTCTAATAATGACGACCCATCACATCGATACGGAGTGGGAATCATTGTGGATAAGGCAATCAATAAAACAGTGACGAATTTTACGCCTATCTCTGAAAAAGTTATGCTAATAAAATTAGAAGCACAACCAACTAAAATAAACATAATTCAGGTCTACGCTCCAACAGCTGAAAAAGCGAAAACGAAATCGAGACATTCTATGAACAGTTAAATTCTGCACTAAAGTTAACAAAACAACATGAAGTTACAATAATCCAAGGTGATTTCAATGCAAAAGTCGGCCGAGGAAGCATCGATACCTGTGTAGGAGAATATGGACTAGGCACACAAAATGAAAGAGGGGAAAGACTAGTCGAGTTTTGTCAAACCAACAACTTTGCAATAATGAACACGTTTTTCAAACTTCCAAACAGGAGACTATACACTTGGAAGGCTCCTGCAGATGGGATAAGGGGTATTATAAGGAACCAAATAGATTACATACTCATAAACCAAAGATGTAAAAACTCTATAAGATCAACAAAACATATCCAGGGGCAGACGTCTCCTCGGATCACAACCCAGTAGTAGCAACATGTGAAGTAAAATTTAAAAAAGTAAAAAAGACAAAGTTAAGCAATAGAATTGACACCGCAAAACTAAAAAATATGGAGATACGTAAAAAAGTAGAAGAACAAGTCAACAGCAACCTAACTAATGCAAAACCAAATATTAAGCAAACAAAAAATGTCAACGAGAAATGGAAATACATGCAAACAGCAATTATGGATGCCGGTAAAAACATCATGATGACAACAAAGAAAGCTAAAAAGAGATGGATGAATGAGGAGATACTTAAACTAATGGAAGAAAGGCAAAAACACAAGACCACAGATCCCACACGATATCAGAATATCAATAAGAATATAAAAAGGAAAATAAAAGAAGCCAAAGAGAAATGGTTGTCCGATAGATGTGAAGAAATAGAAGATTGCGAAAGAAAACACGACAACTTCAATTTACATAAGAAAGTAAAAGATATGGCGGGAATAAGAAGAATAAACCAATCATATATTCTGAAAGACGAAAATGGGAATACCGTAACGAGTGTAGAACAGAAACTTAAGACATGGACAAACTACATAAAAGACACGTTTAACGATGAAAGAACTAATACACGGCAGTGGGATACTAATAATAAAATAGGCCCCGAAATACTTAAAAGCGAGGTACTACATGCGACCAAACAAGTAAAGAGTGGTAAGGCGGTCGGGCCTGATCAAACACCAATTGAACTAATAAAACTGATAGAAGAAGAGACAATAGCTGTGCTACTTGAGCTATTTAACTTAATCTACCAAACAGGCATGATACCAAAAGACTGGCTAACCTCAACTTTTGTAGTACTCCCCAAGAAGAAGAACGCAAACAAGTGCTCAGAATACGGGACTATAGCATTAATGAGCCACACCTTAAAAATATTTCTGAGAGTAATACACAACAGAATATCCAGAAAACTTGATTATGATATCAGTAACACACAGTTTGGCTTCAGAAACGCTAAGGGAACTAGAGAGGCGCTGTTCGGTATAAATATGTTGATGCAGCGATGCTTGGACATGAACTATGAGATCTATGCCTGTTTCGTGGACTTCGAAAAGGCATTTGACAAAGTCCAACATGAAAAACTAATAGAGATTTTAAAATCAAAAGATGTGGATGAAAATGACATCAAGATCATATGTAATCTATAATGGGCCAAACAGCAAGGATTAAAATAGACAATGAAACATCAGAGGAGATTGAAATTCTCCGGGGAGTAAGACAAGGCTGTGTGATGTCGCCTTTATTATTTAACGTATATAGTGAGGCCATCTTTCAGGAAACCCTAGAAGAACGCAAGGAAGGGGTAATAATCAATGGCGAAATCGTCAATAATATAAGATTCGCAGACGATATCGTTATAATAACAAACAACATAGATGATTTACAAGATCTAATACAAAAATTGAACAACACATGCAAGGAGTACGGGTTAAATATGAATCTGAGCAAGACTAAATTTATGGTAGTAACTAGAACAGCAAATGCTAATGCAAATATTACCATAAATAACACAATAATAGAAAAGGTAGACACATATAAATACTTAGGAACATGGGTAACTAACGATGCAAATCACTCAAAAGAAATAAAGACAAGGATAGAAATAGCCAGAAATAATTTTGTAAAGCTCAAAGGTTTCCTTTGTAATAGAGACCTCAACTTAAATCTTAGAACAAGAATATTACGCTGCTACGTCTTCTCAACCCTATTATATGGAGCCGAGGCTTGGACCGTAAGACAGAACGAAGTCAAGAAAATAGAAGCCTTCGAGAGATGGTGTTATAGAAGAATGCTTCGCATTTCATGGGTGGACCATATCACAAATGCCATAGTCCTACAAAGAATGGGCAAAGAAGAAGAAGTAATAATAATAATAATAGTTCCCCGTAATAGGCCTCGAAGGCCCTTTGGGGTCGTAACAGGATAGATCTGTTACAGTCTAGAGCCTACGGTACACAAGGGTAGTAACGTGGCCAGCGCTACGTACCGACCGCCTATTATTACCCCAGAGTTTGACCTCCAGATACTCATTTATTGCAGCCTGAGTCGAGATGGGCCGTAAAAATGCCAGCGATCGAATTGGCGAGAGCGGGATTCGAACCCGCAACTCTTGGTTTCGTAGTCTAGCGATCTATCCACTAAGCTACCACGGCATGAAATAATAAAAACAATAAAACGGAGGAAGCTAGAATACTTGGGACACTTAATGAGGGGCGAGAGGTACGAGGTGCTAAGACTGATAATGGAGGGCAAAATACAAGGGAAGAGAAACATAGGGAGACGGAAAATGTCCTAGCTTCGAAATCTTAGAGAATGGTTTGGGATAACATCGGCAAAACTTTTCAGAATTTCTGTAAACAAAGTGAAGATAGCCATGATCATCTCCAACCTCCGTTAGGAGACAGAACATCAAGAAGAAGGATACAACCTACAAAAATTTAGATATACCTCGACAACCTTGTATTGATATCTTAACTGGATCTGGAAAAAAGCTTCTAAAGGTATAAAATTGTATCAATATCAGTGGATAGATAATTACTCTTTTCAGATGATTAAGCCATTATTACAACTCCCAAAAATATTATATCACAACAATACAACTTTGAGATATCCAAAGCTAAAACTAAGATAATAACATTTCAGAAATTATAAGATAAAAAATATAATCGAACAATGCGATACTCTATGTAATGTATTTCATCTCTTCTGGACATATGACCCTTGTTAGAAAAACCCCGTCCTTTTCTCCTGATTGTTTCTACATACCACACCATTGCGTTCTGAAAGAACAATCCGACGGCTCTAAGATCAGAGTCGTCTTTGACACATCCGCGAAAGACCCTACAGGGGTGTCATTGAACGATACCATTTTCGTCGATTCAAAGCTGCAGAACGATATTTCCGTCATTCTTCCTCGATTTGGATGGCATCTCTTTGCTTTTACCTGTGACATTCGTCAAATGTATAGGCAGATAGTAATTCACAAGGAAGATCACCGATTTCAATTGATTTGGTGGAGATTTTCGGATTCAGAACAAATCAGCAGTTATGAACTCAATACTGTCACGTATGGTGTTTCCACATCACCATTCCTGGCAATTAAAAGTGTTCTTCAATTAGCCGATGAAGAGCACGATCAGTTCCCTCTTGCCTCACAATGTCTGCGTACTGATTTGTACGTAGACGATATCACGATTGGCGCGGATACTTTAGGTGAAGTCGAGACGTTGAAACAATCGATTTATTAAAAAGGGGTTGTTTTGAGCTCCGTAAATGGTGTGAGTGATTTGCCTCCCGAACATTGCCTCGATAGTACCATCACCTTTGGTTCGGATCCTGTTTTTATAACGGTCTTAGGTTTGCAATGGCGGTCCTCGTCAGATGCATTTTCATTTTCAGTCACGCCGCTTAACAAGTTCTCTTGTAACCGAACAATTGTGTCCGACCTAACAAGAATCTATGACCCACTTGGCTTCCTAGCTCCTGTGACGTTTTTTGCCAAATGATTAATGCAGTATTTGTGGACCTTGGGTCTTGGTTGGGATGACCAGGTATATGCAGATGTCGTTACGAAATGGGAAAATTTTAAATATTAAGCAATTCCTCGTTGCTGTAAAAGGTCTGTCACATCAACGTATCAATTGCATGCATTTTACGATGCTTCTGAAGCGGGCTACGCAAGTGTAATTTACGTTCGGCGTACCGATGAAGATCAGACAATAAAGACATTTCTAGTCACGGCGAAGTCGAAAGTGACTCCCTTAAAACGATTGTCAATCCCTAGGTTGGAATTATGTGCCGTCGTGTTGCTTTCCAATCTGGTGGCATTTGTGCTAGAAACCTATAAGTAATGTACTGTATTCAATGAAGTCATTGGTTGGAGTGATTGTACCGTTGTCCTTTCGTGGATCTGTTCTTCTCCTCACCAGTGGAAGACTTTTGTGTCCAATAGAGTCACGCATATACAAGAATGAGCACCACCCAGTTCGTGGAAGTACGTTCGCTCCCATGACAACCCTGCTGACCCCGCATCTCGGGGTTTATTGCCTCAAGATCTCGCACCCTGTTCCTTATGGTGGGCGGATCCATCATGGTTAATAGATCCTTCCGATTCATGGTCACTAGGAAATACCTTATCAACGTGCCTAAACGATTTAGCGTCTGAAAAACGAATCGTCTCATTCGTTGCCCAAACCGAAACTTCGGTAATTGACAACTTGTTGACTCAATTCTCATTGTTACGACAGATTCAGGCGATCGTAGCTTTCTGTTTTAGATTTTACAATATATGTCGTAAAAGGAACCCTCCTCAAACTGCCGCCTTGAGTGAATTAGAATTATTCAATGCCTTATTGATGATAATAAAAATGGTTCAAGCCAAGTTCTATCGCCAAATATTAGATAAACTACGCAACAATTTGCCGTGTGCCAAATTCTTACAAAGATTAGGTCCTTTTGTGGACCAAAATGGTGTGTTGAAGGTGGGCGGACGACTTCAAGAAGCCAACCTGCCGTACGACACAAAATATCCGGTTTTACTCCTCCGTAAACATAAACTAACAGAGCTTATAATCAAAAACGTCCATGAGAAAAACTAGCATTCTGGTGTGAACACTACCTGCTATTTAACAAGGCAAATGTTTTGGGTACCCTCAATACGTCAGATTGTTCGAAGTTATTTGCTTTAAAGTTAATTGCCATCTGGTACAACCTCCAATGGGAAATTTGCCAGCAACCCGTGTTTCGCAGTCGAAACCTTTATTACATCCTGGTCGGGACGGCATTGCTTGTGTTGCCACTGTGCGCACGACCAACGGATGTGTCAAGCGAACCCTAGTTAAACTGTGGGCGCCGCAGCAACCTTGATTAAGTCTTTGATATAATTCCCTCAGTTATTTTAGTTTATTTTACTTTCTGTTGCTTTAAGAAAATTATCTCACTGATAATTTTGGTGGGCGGTATGTTTGGTGCACATCTTTAAACCCCCTTTTCCCGAATCTCATCTCTACCTGTAACCTTGATTGTACGCCAACTCACCCTAGTCGCAACTAAACGAGATTTTTACCGCCGTCCGGCATTCCAATTTGAACCCTCGTGAGCGACGGAGTCGCCAGCCAGCTGACCAGGTGCTCTATTGCGCTGTATTTACACGCTGTCGCTGACTTTTGTACGTTCCGCCCCGTCCTTGGTGCTCTAGTACAACTGGCAAAGGAAAACCCATCCGCGGGTTGAAGCCGCCAAGGAAGAGCACGCCAACGTCTGCCGTCCAGGCTGCCAGAGACTCTTACGTGTAGTAAGTCTCGTTTTAGTTGTTCCGTCGTGCATTTGTTCCCAATAGCACTTTTTTACCGCAGTCTGGAGAGTGCACAACCGACCTGCCGCTCACCAGATTTGAAGTTATTTAATCATATTTTTTTTTGTTTTTTCTCAATTTTTTGTTTGCTTAATTGTTACTTTGTTATGAATTTCGTTTTGCCCAATACACAGTTTACACAGCTCCGTTTTGTTTTACTACCTGTTTTGCTTATTAACTGCGCTTAATTATCAAACAACAGTATTATGCTTTATTTTATCCATACCTTCTTCATGAATGCAGAAGTGTTTTTTCCAATATAATTATTGTGACCCCAACTGCCATCAATATTTTTTATCTAACTAAATATTTTTTGTTTGTTTTTTTATAAATCAAAAGTAATGGTTTCGTAATCGCAACTCATCGCTTATATCGTGTTTCCCTAATCTTTTTCGAATTACATTTATAATCACGTTTATATTCTTTTCGGACGTTTGGTACAAAGCAATGTCTTTATAGATTTTTTAATATAAACTGTTTTGTGCTCTTTTATTGATTGTTTTGATTACAATTTCAGGCAATTTGTCCACATTGCTACATTATTGCTATCTCTACATCTATTTTGATATAAACGACTACGGCTTATTTATTTATTTTACTATTACGTCAACTGTCGATTTAGACCATTTTGGATGAGCAACCACAAACACAACACCAAATATTTTCTTGCACACTGCAATTATTCAGTGCAGTGTGCATTACACTGCATTAATAAAATTTCTTTTGACAAACAACTTTTTGCAAAAATTGCTATATTATTTTATTTGCATACAAGGTACGTTTGAACAGTAAAAGACTAATTCCAGAAAATTTGTTTGATTGAAAATACATTTATGTGAGCCTAATATACTTGAAAATAACATCTTTGTGCATCAATACACCTTTTCCAGCGGTTCTGCCACGTGTCGTAGCTCTTGAATTGGAATCTCTTTCAGAGCACTTGTCATAGCAGTCTGCATATTTTTAACCGTCCCCAAGTGGTGTCCTTTTAACCTAGATATTAGTAGAAAAAAACAAAAGAATATACATTAACGTTTAGTTATTGATTATCACTTTCTCCAAGAAATCGGACTCACAAGATCCAAAAAGCTCAGGAGAAATCAACACTCGGTTTTTCTTCTGCCTGTCGGTCAATTTAACAAAAACTTTTCGCGTCTGCAATTTTGACATGACGATGACATGCATAACGAATTTTGGAAGTTCCACTTATTTGCTATCAATCTAACACTCAAATGTTAGTCAAAGTCCACAATAGCTCTCATCTTAGCCACATTATCCGAAGTGTGAAACCTTATGGGCTCATTGCTCATCCTCAACGTTTTCCCTTTCTTTTCTTTGGGAAATTTAAAAACTTGTGCTTTCGATAAAGCATTTTGTATCGGAACAAGCATTTCAGTTCGAAATTTTTCAAATTTAACCCAGATTTTTGTTGTACATTATATCGTCGTATTTTGCCCTACAATGCGACGCTCAAACAGATGTCCATTTTGCAAGAGATCCCGATTTTGTAAAGGCTCAAAACTGACAACTCCGCGATTTGATCTTTTTACTTTTGCTCAAAAAAATCAGTATTTTCAAACTTACCTTGTATAATATTTAAGCTCTTCCTCATAAAGTAAAAACTAATTTTACTGTTAAGATTTGCGTCAATCTGTAGGTGCAATTTGGTCTACCAAAAGCATTAAAAAACTAAAAAGCAAACAATAACAAAAATTAAATTTAAAATTGTTGATTTCTTTTTCAACTGTGTTATAACGGTGTATTTTTTATGATTACAAATGTGCAACGCAAAATTTAAAAATACATAAGTAAACGTACATAGCCTTTTACTAAATATTTTAGCATGCAAAAGTATTTATAAATGTATACTTTTCTAAAAAAAAATTAAGTATAAAACAAGATTGATAAATAAATGCTAACTGTGCATCAATATACATAATAGTAAGCAAATAATGCAATACCGAAGACTTCAGTCGCCGATACCCTTTAACATTCATGGCGCACGGTTTTGCAAGTTCTCATGCATTTATAACTTTGGAAGGGCAGCTGACACTTCAGCGATAATTTTGCACCTCAACATATTTTATGACAAGTCATTTGAATAACCTTTCGAGGAAATGAAATGTTAATGCGGGCGTGGGCAGCCTGCCTGCTTTTAAGAACGAAAGTCGAATGTTAACGCAATTAATGCAGGCGGAGCTTTTTTGCATTAATAACCAAATTACGGTTTAAATTTTGGAATTTTTGTAATAAGGGGCTTTTAGCGGGACGATAAATAAGCTCGAGCCTAACAGCGCTGCTGGCGAAAATAAGGCATCCTTAAATTTTCATAGGAACAATACCAGAGCGGCTGCTAACAATTGGAAGTCTCGAGTTACATCTACGCTCATCAATTTCAGCTAATGCCTTGTTAACGCACCACTTAAATTACTATTTTAATTGAATTAGGCCTTCTAGCTGCCATCTGTAAAGAAAATAGTAAGAAAAGATAATTGCTTGTATAGGCAAAAATAAAATTATATTACGCTACCATAACAATCATGTTAATATAACAAAATAAACGACATATGTTAATATTGATGTATTGATAGAATTTCTACTTATAATATGTCTTGTTTAGTAACTGTCATTTAACCAACAATAGGCTTTCAATGCTCATCGAGCTATTGTAATTTTGAATACAAAACTATACAGTAATGGGTTTATTGTTGTTCTAATTTGCTGAATAATTTATTTGCAATATATCACTAAATAGAAACAATTTTTACATATAAAAAATAATTACATACAATTTCTAAACCTACATTTGTAATTATGTTTTTTCAAATTGCTTTATAAAAACAGGTCTTTTTAATGAAAGCGGTTTTTATAAATATTTTATTTCTTTTTATCACTCTCTTTATTCATAAATAATATTTTCATATTTAAATCCTTTTTATACAATTTGTAAGTATTTACTTATTAATATTATTAGTTTAAATATACTGCCCAGTGTTATAATATGAGTTAAACATAATTTTACGGTGAGGTAAAATATGTACGTCTCTACTAAAGACTCCACAATATATTACAGAATCGTTTTATAATTTTATAAACAACCAGTTACAAAAATCCTTGACAAAAAAACTGTTACACATTTACGACTAGCCTATGGAACCAAAAAAATTACTGATTTTTTATCTGACATGTGAGATGTATGTACTACCTTAAAGTAAGCTCCTATTGACTACATAGTTAGATCTCTAATCTACAAAATCACTAATCTGGGTCTTGTATGTATTAGAATAATCTTTAATAACATATTTAACTTCTGATGCCTGCATGTAATATTCGATTGTTAACGTACGAATATTTTTGGCTACTATACAGAAGGCCTTACTTTAAAATTCTTGAATTATATTTATGATCGAAGAATTGCTCCACCTTTAAAACTAAATCCCATAAATACACAAAGACACTATGCTAATTTTTAAAGTAAAAATGTGTTCTTTAAATTTCGCTAAACCTTTTGGAACATCTTATTTATCTTAAAATCTAATACTTTTCTTTTGATTTTATTTTTTTTAATTCCAACTTTTTATCAAGGCACTTACCAAAGCACTTATATCGTCTGTATAAAATATGACAGTTTTATTGAAAGTTAATGTAAGATTTTTACATTTAAGAATCTGTCTTTTAAATCAAATGCGTAGTAGTAATAAGGATAGCTTTTTTTTATATAACACATTAAGATGCCAGTTTCAACCAAAACTTTACTTTTATCTACCACTGAATTAATTTGTTTTAATGTTGAGTGTTTTGAAGAACTTTGAAATGATATTTAGTAAATAAATGTTTTTATATAGGTTAACGTCTTGTGAGTATTATTAATTCTAGTGATTGTACTGATTGTACTGGTAATAATAAATCATGGAAAAAATACTTAGAGAACAATAAACATAAAAAAGATTAAGAATAATACCAGATGCAAAGAGAAAACGTAAAAACAATGGTTAAGAAGGCAAAGAGGAAAGCGTGGGAAGCTTCTGAAATCCAAACCGAAAAAGCGGCTATGAAAATGCAAAATTATTATACGGCACGCTAAGAAAACTAAGATAAGATAAAAAACACCCCTAAAAAACATTAAAAATAAAGAAGAGCGGGTTATAACGGAAGAAGAGGAGAAAATTAAAAGATGGACAGAACATTATAAGGAACTACTAGAAAACAAAGAAGGGGATTAACAAACTACAGAAATGATCACGGACAGAATTCAGAAAGAAATTAAAAAAAATAAAAGATGTAAGGGAAGGAGTGCCGAAAACTGAAGATAGGAAAAGCCCATAGAATGGGCGAGGTAAAACCAGAAACGTTAAAATACATAGGAGAAGAAGGTATAAAATGGCTACATAGGATAATAAATCAAGTCTGGCAAATAAATAAGACACCACCGGATTACAGAAAGGCAATAATTTCTCCAATCCAAAAAATCTACGCAAAGTATAATAATTGCGGAGGATATCCTTGCTGCACTACTTTCAAAATATACGAAAGAATAATTAAAGTAAGGCTTAGAACAAAGACAGAAAAAATAATAAGTGGCTACCAAGCGGCATTTGAAGCAAATAACTCTACAAATGACTGAATATTTGTAATCAATCAGATAGAGAAGAAAATAATAGATACCAAAAGAAAAACTGTTTGTAGGAATTATCGATCTGAAAAAGCGATTGATAGTATAAACAAAAATAAGTTCTGAGGGATTTCAAAGAAGAAAAGAGTAAGCACAAAGATGATCAAAATCTTAAAAGATATATATAATTAGAGTTGAAGGTAAAATGTTAAGCAGCTTCTTTATATACCAAGAAAGTATTCTAAGTCCACTATTTATAATAATAGTAGACAAAATAGCAATGAAAGTAGTCAACAAAGCAAGAAAGATGAACCTGGGGTTCAAAACTTCAGAAAAATAGAGATAAAAGAACTATTATACGCAGATGACCTGATAATATATGCTAATAATAAGGAAGTGAAAAAAATAAAATACCTTTGCACATTCACGGAATTGCAAGGAAAATTAAAAGAAGAAATAACAAACAGAATAAAGAAAGTAACGATTTTATATAGAATTTTGTGCAAACCATTATTTAATAAAAATAAAGTTACAAAGAAAACTAAGACTAAAATTTATGAGACAATAATAAAATACCTTGACTTCACGATATGGCTATAAGCTGTAAAATTTTGTAGTATATGAATGTAAATAGTCTACTAGAAAGAATGTATACGACCGCCAAAGGTGTTTGTATGATAGACACTCGATGTTTGCCGTTATTTTGACCTAAGTACAACCCAGAATACTGAGACTAAAGCCTTTGCGTCGGGCATAGTACTCTCACCAATGCTTATTTACGGGAGAGAATTATGAATTTTAACTAATTGTTATTTAAGGAACAAATTAACAACATGTGAAATGAAGATATTAAGAAAAATAACAGAAGCGACTAAAATTGATAAAATAAGAAATGGTATAAACAAGCGAAAATTTACTTTACAAGTAAAGCAGAGCGGACTCTATACATGAAACTAAACTACAGGGTTTAACTAAATTTTATTGAAATGAATGGCAGTGAATTATATTCAAATGAAAGTGAATAGCGGCAAAAAGTGAGCGATTAGGCTGATGTTTGGCGTCTGGCCTTGACTTATGGTCCTTAGTTGAATACTTAAAACGTTATGTTTCTCTCTCATAGATCAAAAATTATAAGGCGTGACAGATGTCAAATAGAAGTTGGTCTCCAGCTTGGAAGCTGGGTCCTCTAAAAAGTGATAAAAAAACATTGAAAAGCAAGAATTGAGGTGGTTCAGGCTTATTATGCGAATGGACAAAAATAAAATAGTGAAAATCATATGGGAGACAGTCGGAGAAAAGAAGAAGAAGAGAAATATCAAGAAAAAACTAGAACTGGTGCACTAAAGAAAAGAGGAGTGGCCTGGACTTAGGCAAAGAAAGAAATCAAGGACAGGAGAAAATGGAAAAATTATCACATTGGCATCTAGGGTAGAAAAAAAACTTTTGCTGTGCAATTTAATTTTTTATACCTATATAATGTCCTTGGTTGTTTCTGAATCTGCCTTGCTTTTCTTTTATTATTTAATTCTACTTCTAGAAAAGTTATTGATTGTATTATAATAATTCTGCAATTTTACAAGAGTGGCTGTTCAAACACGTACTGCAAATTTTTTGTCAATTGTTTTACAATATCATCTACATCTGTTGCTACGTTCAATGATGTTTTAATAATTGGGCCTTTTCGTAATTCTCTTATATAATTATCTTTTCTTGAGATTGATTAATCTGAGTCTCCGTAAATGGGTGTTTAGAATTAAAATTATAACCTAGCTTTTTAAAGAATTCTTCATTATGATCTTATTTTATAGAATGTCGAAGTAGACAACATACCCCAAACACTACTACATCTCTCTTAATTTTTGTATTTGTTACTTGGATGTCCTTTGCTTGAAAGTTATCTATTTTACAGTGTGATATTTTCTTACTGATGATGATGGTTGTTCCTGCATGAGGGTGTTGTCGGAATGACACGTAAAACAGGTTTTTAAATTAGAAATGTTAAAATAATTATAGTTAAATTGTGCTTCAAATACAAAAGTATATCAATGTTTTGAGTATCAAGATATGTTTCTACCTATAATCGATGTTGTAAGAGGCCTTTTGTTATTTTGAGTGTATCTATTATTGAGAATTTTATTTACCAAGCATCATAGTGTTTTACGGCATTAGTTGACTGAACATGGTTTCACACTTTGCTAAAAATTGGCC
The DNA here is from genome assembly GCA_036346155.1 of Sinelater perroti. Classification (NCBI taxonomy): domain Eukaryota; kingdom Metazoa; phylum Arthropoda; class Insecta; order Coleoptera; family Elateridae; genus Sinelater; species Sinelater perroti. The sequence continues at coordinate 7,443,334 of JARFIY010000276.1, forward strand.
ATAAGTAGTATTCAATGAGTCGGCATTCTTGTGCTGCTGATATCTTACTACAGCTGCATAATAGTTTAATGGAGGTACGTTCATCTGAATATTTGGTATAATAGGAGACACTTTTGAATATTGCAGTATTTTTTATCAGAATAGTAACATTTTTTATTCATTTTGGAGTATTAATAAATGAATCATCTCTTATAATTCGCTGGATTTGGACAATTGCACCGTGCACACATGGTAGGTGATTTGCAAAGATTAATGCATATAGAAATACTCTGACTTCTTTCACACTTTACGCATACAAACAGCTTTCTTTACTATGACTATATGATTGGCTGCGAGGACATAATATTCTTTTTTGTAATCCCACTTTCTGTATTATTTAGAGGAAGACGAATTTTGTCTATTTAGTGTCTCATGCTTATTGCATTTCTTACAATGTATCCGTTTTTTTAACTTGCTTTTCTTTTGATTTCCGTTAATAGTAGGACAAAGATTTTTAAGACTACTACATACGCTCTTTCTTTAAATTTGTATGTATGAAATATTATCTTAACATTATTGCTTTTTAAAGGGCTTTGTTCGTTGGTATTTTTATCAACATCATTTGTGTAAGATTTATAGGTAATTGTTTTAGTTTCTAATATTTTTGTTGGTATTCCTCTTTATTTGCTTGTATGCTGTCATCTGTTTCGATAGGATATTTTATTATTGTCGCTAGCCCAACTTTATGTTTTTGTTGTATTGTGACTAGAACTATTTCTTTGCGAAAAACTACCATAACTTTCGTTAATTTTACTCTCAGCATATAACTATGATTACAACGACTGCGGGGAATTATTTGCATGTGGTACACAGAATTATCTTAGGTGAAAATATCTTTTGTTACATAAATATAACAAATATTAACTTATTTTAATCAACTTTTAATTTGCCACTTTTGTAACCACTTGTCCATTAAGTTAAGTTGTTCTGCGACCTAATCGATTCAGTAAGTGCCTCTTTATTACACGTCAACCCATGTTACTTTGTTGCCTAGTTGATAAGTAGTAAGTGTAGAGTAAATAAAGCAGGGGTCCCAACACACACCTAAACTACACTTGTTTCGATTTCTTTTATATTGGAGTTTTCTGTTTTACTTTGACGCACCGATTTTGTAGGTGCTATTAGAATAACAGATAAATATTGATAAAAAACAACTTTTAAATATTTTAACAAAGAAAATTTGGGTCCCAAAGTGTGAAAAGTCTTCTTTAATTTTTCATTTAGAAGGATAGTTAGTTCGTACAGTAAATACTTTAACAGAGGTGGGTTGAAGCATATCTATTTGATGCTTTATTTTATCAGGATGGCGCGGTTTCTATGTATCCAATTTTGTCGAAATGGTTGATACAATAAGTTGGATAGTTTAAAATTTTAAAATAAGATTTTTCTGTAAAGTGTTTCTCTTATTAGCAGTATATCAGCAAAATTGAGTTTTAGAAATGAAATAATTTGGTCTCCATGTTTTGAGAAACCTTTGGCGCTCCATTGCTCTATTCAGATAAATTTATCCATTTTTTTGTTTATTAATTAGCATTGTCACCGTGTGTAAGGCAATAGAATAGGTTTATTGACTTCTTAGCGATTTTGGTGTTCTAATAACTTTAATCATTTTCGTAGTGTCTCTGGTTATTATTAGAACAGTTCAATTTTATAAGAGTTACTTATTTGGAAACAATTTCAATAAAAAGGTGTTTACCAAAATCTTTGAAAAAACTTTTAATATTTTTAAAAATTGTTGAAGTCATTGACTGAAAATGTGGCTGAAAACTGAAGTGTGCTCATAAATACTGTTACACATTAATTAGAACGATAAAATGAAATAATTAACTGTTTTCCACAATATTTCAGGATTAATTAAATGGTTATTAATAAATATGATTAGAACGGATTTACACTACATACATTGGAAAAATGTTCACTGCACAACATTAAGGTCTTTTTGATCAAACTGTCTATAATTTGTAATCTAATGGACTGAGGTCTGGGCTATCAGAAGACCAATCCTCTACTATTAAAAAATGAGGCACATTGTTGCTCAGCCAAGTTTGATTTGACTTTGCTTGGAGGATGAGTGCGGAGTCTTGCTAAAAGATTCAAGGCTCACCTCGAAAAATCGTGTAATTTAAAGTTTCTTTACGTCTTCCAAAACATTCTGTTGATACTCAGCGGCCAAAAATTCCTTTTTCACAAAATTAATATCGGCTACTCCATCATAACACTCCCTATTAAACATTTACAAATGTTTGGCAGCACTTGAAATACTTATTTACCCTGTCACTTTTCGTATTTTTGAAATCTTTGGAGTTTAAAAATGTTTGTTTTTGTTATATTATTGCAGACTGAAGGGGCTTGGAGAGCTAGAGGGCGTAATAAAGATTTATATAAAATAATAGTGTATTCTAGACAGAGTGAAGTTTTCTAATTAATAATTGGATAAAGCTGTCGTAGTTTATTGTATCATTGTATTAATTTCTGTTTAATATGGAAACTCCAATTTAGTCTCATATGTAGATGTAACCTAAAATATTTTATTGCAGCTCTGGGGATTCAAGCTATCACGGTGCCGTTGATGTCAATAGAGGGTGGCTTGACTGTTCTTCTTAGGGTAAAAATCCTGCATTGGTATTTAAAGGGATTTATAGTGTCTTGATATTTTAATTTTTGTGCTACTTACAGAACTTGTCCGTTGCAGTTTGCAATTGGTGAATTGCTGTTTCTAAGTTTGTGGTTTGTGTTACAATAGCTGTGTGGTCGGCATACATTGCTACTAAAGTGGGAGTGTTAGGGATGCCAGAAGTGTATATATATAAAGATTAGTGGACCTAGGCTACTACCTTGTGAGTCTCTCACCCGTATCATTTTTGCTTTAGATATCTTAGCGTTTTTTGTTTTTCTAAGAATGTTCTTTGTTCTTTCTAGGCTTGGCAAACATTAAAACATGTGTCTGCTTCTAACTTCGAGGAAAATAACTTATTTTCAAACATGCATTTATCAAGGTAGCTACATATGCCTAACATTTACTAGTTAGATATAAGACTAAGTTGGGTATTAGATCGTAGCCAAATTATTTGCGCTTAAGTAGAGCCATTATTTCCTAATTATTTTGAAGATGTGGGTTTAATGCTTCTAATACTAACAGAGTGATGAGTTTCAAATTCGTTAATTACATGTTTCCTTGCTAGTGGTACATGTGATTGCTGGAGTGGTTGGCGAATATTTCAACTTTTTCGTTGTCGGTGTAGAAGATAGTATTATCTGATTTAAGTGTTAGTATCTCTTAGAGGGTTTTTAAAATTTTTTGGTGATTTTCTACATCCCCGGGTCACCAAAACCGATGTTAGCGATATACGAGGCGCGCTCAAGTTCTAAGGTCTTTAAATTGTTCTCAGCAGTAACAATAATTAGAAAAATGTAGTTAATTCAAAAAGACGCGGGAAATATTTCTAGATTTGTAATATAAATGACAGCGCTATACAATGTACACAGGTCAAATTATTGTCATTGCAGTGAGTGTTGTTTTTTATACTTCAAATGGCGACGTTTAATACAATCATCCTAATCATTCTCCTCTTGCGTGGAGAAATACCCATCGAAATTCATCGCCAATTGAGTGAGACATGAGGTTAAAGCGTTATCGATGTAAAAATGTGCGTTTGTAGGTGCAAAAGTTTAAAAAAGGTCAAGAGTTGCGTAGCAATGAACCGAAACAGACTCGCCAACAAATCAACCGGGCCGAAATCATGAAAGCACGAGTGGTGCAAGTTGTTATGGAAGACCTCATTTAGGTATGCGCGATATCGCCTCTAAATTGGCATTTACGTAGTATCTGTGGAGTCTTGCATCATTGCATGATGACCTAAAAATGCGGAAAGTTTCTTCAAGGTGGGTCCAACGAATGCTGACCGACAAACAAGGCTGCGCGGATGGCAATGTCTCAGGACATGTTGATGCGTGGTGCCGCTTATTTTACAATCGAGTTGCTGTTGCCTCAGTGATTTTTCAGTGGGCAAAACACACCCCTAAGAAAGTGTTCTTAACAGCTATAGAGTCATAGCGACGATGTTGATTACGTTGAGAAATAACAGAAGTTTCAACTTTCTTGGATAAGTACTTTTTCAGAAAAAACTTTGGAGATCTTAGAACTTGAACGCACCTCGTATTTACGGTAGGATTATATTTTGTAGTCATCCAGTACTCATTTTAGTTGATGAGTGAGGGTTATTTAATAATATTTGAGTTTCAAGGCTTCTCGTTAGTTGCCAAAGTCTTCTAGTTTGACTCCGGCTTAATCAAGGCAAAGAGGAGATTATATTCGGGGTTGTGGTATCTGAGTTTGTTTAAGATTAGCCTTTTTGAACATCAAATATTAATGTAGTGATGTTGGAAACGGTTATATGGATGTCTTCTTAGTCTCTGAAAACTCTCGTCTCTGCGAGTTTGCGGTTTAATACTATTGGGTCTAAATATAAACATACGTTTATGTATTTAAATCCTAAAGCATATTGCTGCCAACAATAATATTACTGTCTTCCAATTTTCTAACATTTACCAAAACAAAAACATAAAACAGACTTTTTAAGAAAATATGATGCTCTTACTTTGAACAAACATTAAGATTTTCGGCCTCCGCAGTTATTTAGTGAAACCGAGGAGCCGACGTAGCTCTCCCGCAAGCGGCCGGCGGCATCATTACAAAAACAAATATTTTAGCGCAAAGTTAACAACCCGTCAGCACCGCGCTTAGGTCAGGCTTCAGCCCGCAGGTCGCAAACTGAAAACTCCGCCGGCCTGACAAATCGGCTCGTGTTTGTCAAAACTCGGAGTCACGACAGCCCCGCAGTTATTTTGCCGTTAGCAGCCCCCTGGCAATTTCGCCCGAATTGTGAATTGTGTGGAGGTGATGCCGCACATAATTCCAGCCAATTTGTTTCCCAAATCCCACTTAAACCACGTGCAGACGGAAGGCGAGGAAGATGGATAAGGCGCAAAGCGGAGCGGGTATCCGGCAGATAACTCCCAATCTATAGCTGATGCCGCCTAAATGGACATATTCGTTATGCACGCTGATAACCGATAAATAGCACACGAATCCCGGAGCGGACTTCGACTTTTAACTGAAAGTATTTTTCTACTAAAATTCTAAGAGATAACTTAAAAATACATATCAAAATAGAATTCTTTGGTTATTATTTATATATTTTTTTCCTACAAAATATATAATGTGTTTTAATTTTTCTATATTAGTTTTGTCAGTGAAACTGAAGCTTCTTATATGGTTTATCTATATTTTCTGTATTACATTATTTATGTGATCTGCTTTGTTGCGATTTTTCGTTGTTTTTTTGATGTGATGCTCATATAATTTTTTTATGTAGCAATATTTACAATTTATTTTGTTATTTTCTAATAATAACCTTTCTGTGTAGTCATAACATAAACTACCTTTTCTTTAATATCTATTGTTCTTTTCAACGTTTTATTACTACATACTAGTTAAAAAGCCAATAATCGTTTTATCAGCCATATCTAAGCATAATAACATTCGTTCGGTTATATTTGGTTTCGCATAATTCAAAGTTGTGTCGCGTGCGCTCACTAACGGCAAGAATTGGTCACGTGGTGGATGAAACACCGATAGATAGCGCAAACTGTCTAATTATGTTTTGACCTATAGCAGGTCAACCGTGACCTAAATCGAAAATCGAAAATCTTTATGTGAGGTTTAGCAACAATCCGGTTCGAATGAGGTATTGACCTTTGAAATCGGTTCTTAACTGTAGGAGGAGTTGCAATGTTAGTTACAAACAGTTACATTTTTGCAGTTTAACAGAGTAGATATGTTGTTTGAGTTATTAGATTCGCCTATGTCACTTTTCTTACTAGTATTATTCTTAAATACTTCACTCTTGTAGTTTACAGTCCTTTAAGCTAAGTTTTCTTTACTTTTTATAACAATTATTAGAAATGAATATCGTTTTTATTTTCAGTAATATTGCTTTTTAGATCTCTTGCATCAAGATCAATAAATAATGATACCTCAAATAAACACAAAGAAATTGTACTAATATTTTAAAAATTGACATTTGATATTGAAAATAACTTGTGGTTTACTTACATACTTAATACTTTCTACTCTTTCTAGTGTAAGACTTGCACGGGTTGAGTTTTTAATTATTTTTTTTATTCCATATATTTCTCCATTGTTTTCTGTCGTGGGTCTTCTCTTTCACTTCTCGCAAATTTACCCCCTTTTCTTCTGCTACTGCTTTTACATCTTCTGCCTATATCTTTCTTGGCCTTCCTTCATTTTCTTTCTATTATTCTTGTCTATCCTTGCTACGTGTCTGAACCATTTGTTTTATTAACTTTGTCCCCAGTTTATCTATAAAGGTGTTCTTTCTAATTTTGTCTCCTCTTGTTTTATATTCTATCCTTTTGAGAAATTCGATTTTTGTGTTTTGTATTTTGTTTTCTGTTTTTGTGAAAGGGTTTATGTCTCAGAACCATACGTTAAGGTTGGAATGACCATCTGTTTAAATATTTCCACCTTTGTTTTTTTTTAAGCATTTTATTGCATTATATAATCATCTTTCCGCCAATCCCTTCTTTTATTTTGTTATCTAGTTTTTCATCTTCTAATACTATCAAGCCTAAATATTTGAAACCTTTTACTTGTTCTAGTTTTGTTTCCTTTAATCTTATCTGTCTTTGCGTACCTAAATATAATCATTATATTTGTTTTTGTTAGTTTTTTCTGATGCTGTTTTTCTCTGTAATGTTATTGAATGTTTTTTGCGGTTACGACCCGGTTATCTGCGTAGTTTGTGTCTGAGTCCCTGACATCTTCCATTTTTCAGTATTTTTTAGGTTCTTTAGTGTCTTCATCCAAGACCATTAAGAATAACTCTTTTTTTTTTCCTAAACGTGTATAATTTTCTTGTCTAATTCTTACAAATTTTCTTATATTCTTGTATGGGATTCGGCCGCTGGCCTCGTAGATGAGTGGATGTGTCTGTGACGCGCGTGTTGTCTATGCATGCACTCGAATGCCAGTGACCCGCATTAATCAGTGAGTTTATTTTATTTATTTTAAATATGTTTCCGTTTCAACCACAAATGCCTATTGCTCAACAACAAATTCCAATTTCTCAACATCATTTATTATATCAAAACCAGCCATTAACGCCCTACACTAATCCTCCTACGCAACAATTATTATCAAGCCAAACATATGTTCCATATGTATCTTATCCTACTAATATTCCACAACCCATGCACTGTCCGCCACAAAATCCTAATAACCAGCATTCAGCACCTGAAATGACCGCAACAAACGATGACCAACCCCAAACGAGCTCTCATGAGTGGCAAGTAATGAAAAGAGAAAAAGATGCTCACGCTCCCTGATAATAACCTCGAATTACAAAGCCAAATCATCGATAACAACAGATTTAATTTATTAAATGACATACACGAAGATAACGTAATGGAAACAACTAGAGACGAACCACAAGCTGCAGTTAAGAAACCCCTCCAGTATATATACACGGAGTAGAAAATTATAACGCAATGATTACAAATCTGACAAAAGTATTAGAAACTGAACAATACAACTCAAAACACTAGCAAACAACGTCGTCAAGATAAATACTAATAACCCTGAAACATATCGAAAACTTGTGAGACATCTTGATGAGAGAAAATTATTTTCATACTTATCAGATTCAAGAAGAAAGGGCATTTAGAGTTGTAATCAGAAACCTTCACCCAACAGTCGATACCGCGTTGATAAAGAAGAATTGAAAGAGAAAGGACATACTGTACGCAATTTAATGAATATAAGACACAGGGTAGACAAAACACCACTTCCTTTATTCTTTGTTGACCTCGAGCCTGCCAGTAACAACAAAGAGATATACGAACTTAGATCTCTATTAAATATGATAATTACAGTTGAGCCACCAAGGAAAAAAACAATATCATCCAGTGTACTCGTTGTCAAGCATACGGACACAGCAAAACTTACTGCAGAAAACCATTCGCGTGCGTAAAGTGTGGTGGTAACCACAATACCCTGACTTGTACAAAGCCAAAAGACACTCCTGCTACATGTGCATTGTGCAATGGAGCCCACCCAGCAAATTATAAAGGATGCTCTATCTACCAACAACTTCAGTTAAAAAGAGGAAACAACACCGCCAACCCTAGGATGCAAGCACCCCAAGCTCTAAAGGCGGCCACAATTCAACCAAACACATATAGGGCAAACAGGTTTCCAACTAGCTATGCCGCAGCCGTGGCTGGACAACAAAATTTCATAACAACGTCAGACTCATACAACACTCAAAATCAAAATCAAAACAGCAATGACATCTTCCTGTCTCAGTTCCTTTCCAAATTTGAAACCATGTTTAGCCAGTTAATGCAACAAAATACTATGATGCTCAACCTACTCACTAGCCTGATAACCAAAATCTCCCAATAATGGATACCCTAAGAATAGCCGAATGGAACGCAAACGGACTTCTACAACGCCGTTTAGAAGTAGAAGCGTTTCTAAACACCCAAAAAATCGACTTGCTCTTGGTATCTGAAGCACACTTTACTAATTACAACTACCTCAATATCCACAACTACAGAACTTATTACACCTGTCATCCCGACAACACAGCTCACGCTGGAACGGCAATTATAATCAGCAGCAAATTATCACACTACGAAATGGAGAAATTTGAAACATATCATATACAAGCCACAAATGTCAAAATTAAAGACCACGTTGGAGACATAACAGTATCATCAGTATATTGCCCTCCGCGGCATTCAATAACGCAGAACCAGTTCGAAGACTTCTTCAGGACGCTAGGAGACCGGTTCATAGCAGGTGGTGATTTTAACTCTAAACACCCCTTGTGGGGTTCCAGATTAATTAACCCAAAGGGAAGGCAACTATATAAAACCATCTTAAATAATCATTATATGCAGTAGCCACAGGTAAACCCACATATTGGCCAACCGATCTGAATAAACTGCCGGATGCATTAGATTTCCTTATTACAAAAATTTCTCGCCCAACTACATCGATGTTGCTGACTGCTACGATCTAAACTCGGATCACTCTGCTATAATATGCACGTTGAGTAGCTGCATAATCAACAAGCCTGCAAGGCCCAGCCTACACAACAGTCTTACGGATTGGGACATTTTTCGACAATATATTGATGAACATCTATCGATTCCAGCAGTACTTAACACTTCAAATGAAATTGAAACGGCAATAGAACGACTAACACAAACCTTACAATATGCTTCTTGGACAGCTACGCCCATAAAACTACAACATAAATGTAACAAAAACACTAACAACTACTCCTTAGAAATTAGACAAAAGATCAGCGACAAACGAAAAGCAAGACGGATCTGGCAACAAACAAGACACCCAAGAGACAAAAATAAACTAAACACTCTCACCACACAACTAAAAGATTAATCAAGGAACAGAAAAACGAAACGTTCAATGATTACGTGCGAAACTTATCCCCAGTCAACACCATGACTACTCCTTATGGCGCGCAACTAGGAATTTGAAAAGCCTATTATCCCTATCCCTCCTATTCGTAAAAATGATGGCTCTTGGGCCCGATGTGACAAAGATAAAGCGGTGGTATTCGGCGAACACTTAGCTGCAACCTTTCAACCCACGAATCAGACAGAACTCCACAAGATGATTACGAAATTCTCGAATTCCTCAAATCACCACTCCAACTCCATTTACCCATTCGACACTGTACACCCAACGAAGTCCAAACAGAAGTTAAATGTTTAAAACTGGCAAAGCACCGGGATATGACCTAATTACGTCCGAATTACTCCGTCAACTGCCAAAAAGGGATAGCAGCTATAACACGTATATATAATGCCATCTTAAGAACTCAGTACTTCCCAATCCAATGGAAATTTGCCGAAGTAATTGTCATTCAAAAGCCAGGAAAACCAACTCAATTACCAGCTTCTTATAGACCGATTTCGCTGTTACCACTCCTCTCTAAGCTCTTTGAGCGAATTCTACTAAGAAGACTTGAACCCATTATAAAAGAACTGCATTTAGTTCCGGAACATCAATTCGGTTTCCGCAGAAAATACTCAACATTGGAACAAGTCCATAGGATAGTGGATACTGTAGAAAAAGACTTCGAGGAAAACGGTTATGCCTAGCAGCATTCTTAGACGTGGGCCAAGCTTTTGATCGAGTTTGGCACCCTGGCCTCCTATATAAGATCAAGCAAACCCTACCGCAACAGTACTATCTGCTCTTCAAGTCGTATCTAGAAAACAGATACTTTCGGGTCAAAATCAATGACAGCCACTCGCCAATCTACTCAGTCGAGGCAGGTGTACCACAAGGTAGCGTACTGGGACCGACATTATACCAGTTGTTTACGGCAGACCTTCCTGTTACCGACAATGTTTTAATTGCTGCGTTTGCGGACGACACGGCTGTATTATCTTCACACAGAGATCCACTTCAGGCATCAATATACCTGCAAAATGCGCTGGAAGCTTTAGAAAACTGGATAAAGACCTGGCGCATCAAAATCAATGAAAACAAATCGGCTTCAGTGGTCTTCACCCTCCGCAAGGTTGTTCCACCTCCTATAATCTTCAACGGCACTAACATACCACACAAAGAAGATATCAAATATCTCGGTATCCATCTCGATAGCAAACTAAACTGGAAAAACATATACAGACTAAGCGAAAAGAATTAGATATCCGCGTGAAGAAGATGTTCTGGCTCCTCGGACGAAAATCCCAGCTCAGTTTAACAAACAAGGTGTTGTTATATAAAACCATGTTAGTACCGATTTGGACGTATGGGATCCAGTTTTGGGGATCTGCTAAGTCATCGAACATCGAGATATTACAGCGATTTCAAAGCAAAACACTTCGCGCAATAGCAAACGCCGAATGGTATGTGAACAACCGCACATTACATAACGATCTAAAGATCCCATGGATTAAAGATGTCATCAAAGCTTGCTGCATCAGATACAACGATCGTATTAGTGATCACCCTAGTGTTCTAGTGACAGACTTATTAAATAATGCAAACGCAGTTAGACGCCTGAAACGGACAAAGTTTAGTGACCTAACAAATTAGTAATAAGACTTGTATACCTTGCAATGACAGGAGGTCACTCTTGGTGTTCCTCCCCACATGCTATGTACATTAACTCATTTGCTTGTTAGTCTAGTTAGACTAGTTGTAAATATGCAGTAAATAAAAAAAAATTCTTGTATATATACCCTGTATAAAATATTTTCTATATTTTGTTTTTCTAGGATTCTCTATATATTCTTCTGGTTTATCCTGTTGGAGGCTTTTTTCACATCTGTGAAACATAGATTTATTTTTCTGTCTTCTTCAATTTTTTTCTCTAATACTTGTTTTAAAACGAAAATTGCACCTGTTGTTCTTTTAGTTGTTCTGGATCCCTGTTTTGGGTCTTTCATTGTCTAGTTGTTTTTAGGATTCTTGAGTATAGTTTGACTGTTCTTAATAGTGTAATGCCCTTATAATTATAATTTTTTGTATCTCCTAATTTGTTTATTGGAATTATGATGCTTATTGTCCAATCTTCTGGATCTTCACCTGAATCTAGTACTTTGTTAAATATTATTTTCAGTTTTTCAGTAATATATTCCTCAGTCCACGATAATTTAATCATATACCTGACCCAATTTCTTTTAATTCTTCTATTGTTATACCTTCTGTTGATAGTTTTCTTGTTTTATTTGTATTTTCCTTTTTATGTTGCTATTGACTTATTTAATTTAAATCCTTTTTTTAAAGTTATGTGTATGGATTATTGTAGATTACTCTGGATGTTGGGTTACTGTGAGTTTTTTTTATCAAATTCTCTTTTATTTCTGTTAGTTTTGTTTTAATTCGTGCGCTTCTCTATTACTACCTTTGTCCTTGGCCTGTCTATTCTATTCTTCCCCATTTCTCTAGTTTTGTATACTCCTTTTGTTCTATATGGCCCAACCAATCAAGTTGTATATCTTGTATTACTGTTATCGCTGCTTCTGTATTTAAGCAATCCCTGAATATCTCGATTTTTATTTGATCTCTCCTCGTTTTGGTTTTAATTTTTCTAAAAAAGTCATTCTCGCGCAATGAACTTGGAGGAGTTTGGAAGATTTGTGTTTGTTTTATAAAGTCCGTGATTTACTACTATACCACTTTTTTTAACGCTATCATCTCATTACTTTTGGTATTTCAACTTTCCCGAAAAATAAGTTTTTATTGCATTGAATAATCTTCTGTTTTTTTACTTTGTCGATCTTTTTTTGTTTTCACTAATTTATACGCCTAGATATTTAAATTTGGTTACTTGTTCTCTTCCTATAATTTTTGTTTTTTAGTATTTATTGTTATGCTTATTTTTATAGTTTTTCTACAACTTTAAATTGTGTTATAAATTCTCAATACTATAACTACTATGTCGGTTGCGAAAGTTTTTGTTCTTATTTTGCTTTCTCAAATTTTGTTGTTCATAATTAGTGCAAAGAGGAATAAACTCAACATTTTTTGCTTTAGAGCTTTCAATAGTTTTATTAGTATATTTTTCATTGCTTTCATTTGCATTCCTCCCTTTTAACTCTACCAATGACCTTTACTAAATCTACGAAGTATATGTGTACTTGCCGAATTTATTTCTGTTGTCCAACATGCTGTTGTTTTTTGTACACACTTTCTATTTTATTATTTCATAACGCTCTTTATCTGCTTCTAGGATACCCTGTTTTAAATGATATCAGTTCTCTTCTACACCCTTTCTTTTAAGATCCTAATTTCCTTATTTTTTCTGTTTGTATTGTGTAACTTTATTTTTTGTTCTATTTTATCTTTTCTTTAGTTATTTTTCAGTGTTAATTTTTATTTCCATATTTACTAAGTAATAGTCACTGCCTACGTTCGGTCCGGGTTTGGCTTTTACATATCTTATCTTACCACACATTTTATATTTTATTGTAAAATAATCTATTATTAATTTTTATTGTTTACTTTGTTTTGATTTCCAATATTTGTAAATATCTTTGTGCACTAACTTTGTGATCGTTATTATTAGATTACTTTAGAAGCATAGCTATGTTATTCCTACTTCGTTATTTCTTCTTTGTTTTCCTTACATGTTCACGATTTTTCTATTCCATTTACATTGTTTAATCTCTTTTAAAGTCTCTCATCTTCTTCTTCTCCCTTTGACACTTAAGAAGGGCAGAGTTCCAACGCCTGCACTTTGTTGGTTGGGTCCGTTGTTGTTGATATTTTCTGCACCAGACTCCTCCGTTTATTTTTTTCCTGTCCATATATGGCTTGTCCCCATGACATGTTCTGTAGTTGTAAGTCCTTTAAAACAGTTCTTTTCTATATGTCCCTCAGTCTACCCCTCTTTCGTTTTCCTTTTCTTTCGTAATATTACTGTTTAGTTTTCTCAGTGTATAGCCAATCCATTCCCACCGTCTTTTTTTAATTGTTATTTCAGTCAATCTTTTCCTCTTCTCGGATTGTTCATAGTTGCTGGTTTGTTATCCTTCCCAGCCAAAATATTCGATGAATATGTTTAAGACATTTGTTTATAAACACTTGTAGTTTACCCATCATTTATTTATTAATCGACTACATTTTTAGCATTTGTATTAAAAAAACGTTGCTTCGTTGTTGTTTTGAAGTTTTTTGTATTTCAAATTTCCTTTAACATATTGAATAGAGATTGTGCTAAGACTATTCCTCTATTAATATCTTTCTGTGTATTCTCGCGTCCAGTATGCTGGCTAGGTAACAGAATTTGTTGACTTTTTCAATCCTAAGTTCACCAAGTGTAATATTTGTTTCTTCTTCGTTCCTTGTTGTAAGTATTTTCCGTCCTTTTCTGGTTCAGATTGTAGTTTGTCAAGTTTTATTGCAATGCTCTTTCATTTGTTGTGAGTAAGCAGGTGTCATCTGCAATTGTAGGTCTCCCATTGTAGTGAACATGCCCCAGTAAATTTCTTTTTTTATATTTTGTGTATCTTATAACATAGTCCATTATAATAAGAAAAAGTGTTGGGGATAACATGCATCTCCCATCGTTACAGTATTATTTCTTTTATTATCTATTTCTCTGCAATTCCACAAAAAATCTTTTTCTTCTTTTGGTGCATTATCGTTTGGTTTGTTCGCTACTATCAACGTATACAAGTATGTCTTCTTTGCTTCTTGAGCTTTATATCAATTTATATCAATATACATTCTTTAGTTTATAATAATTTTAATTGTGACAGTTACTATTTTTTACGATTTAATTTTTAGACGTATTCTCCCTGTTTTTTTTTACTCCCGACCAGTCCATCTAATAATATCTTGGCAGTTTTGTTAGTCTTTATACTATTTTTGTTTTATAATGCTTAAATAATCTAATCCCAATTTTTTATTTAGTCTATTAGTTTATTTCTTGTTAACCTTTGATATTCTACGTGCCATTTTTAATTTTCATACCAGTACTTCTATTATTTTTCTTATATTTAGCTTTTTCTTTGTCATTTCATTTTGTTATGTTTCTTTCTTCATCCCCTTTCCGATATTTTTCCTATTTTCTTATATCGCCATTTGCATGTATAATTCATTTTCATTATATTTCTTTTTTTGCGTTCACGTGCACTAAGCTTCAGTCTGTTCATTTTACATTCATTAAATTTATTCTCATTATTCTTGTAGCTTCCAACTCTTTTTAAACACAATTTTCATACTGTTTCTGTCACATCTCTTTTCTAAAAAGATCTGTAAATTTGTTTGGATAAAATCCCACATATGTATTTTATCACCATTGCTAAAATTTATGTCGGCTTTTGCTCGATCAACCAACTCGAGTCTTTATTACCTTATTTAAACATATATTTGATTTGCTATTAATGATATAGATTCTTGTTCTATTTATTATATATTAACATATTTAATTTGATGTAAAGACTTCCATTGACTAGCACATATTATTGTAGATACATATGCTACGTGTGTAAATAAAACAGGAACAGAAATGACTTATAAATACACGCCTTAAAGTAATTTTGTTAGTGATCCAAAATGGCAATTACAGAGAGATAATTGTGAATAGTAGAGAGGGTATTGGTTCCAGAATAATTCAGTACATCTTTTTAATTTTTTCTTTTGTTTGGACAGGCGTTTGGTCTGGTGTCGTTGTGAAGCAGAATAACATTCAAATTTTCTGAGCATTCCTTTAGCTTATCCCTCCCTTAGAAACAATTTTAGCAATAGTTAAGACGGCAAACAATGTAAATAACCTCATCAATTTCGCTGGCTTTCGAGTTACCACGGTGACCTTAATTTTTAAGTACCTCCCGTTCTTCCAAAAATCGTTTATATCATGCACACATTTTAGATTTCTTACGAATGTTGTCCTCAAACTGCGCTTTAAACTTACTCAAAATTTGGACCATTTCTCGTCCCTTGTCTTAATTACTGTTCGGAGTTTTAATATTCAAGAAAATGTGAGGTTAATTTCTTTATTGATAACTTGTACTTCCTTAGAATTATAAAAAAAAAAAAACTATAAGGAGGGTTAAAAGTAAGTAGAAATTGGTAGTAAATTTTAACGTAAACACCAATGGTGTCAACTAGTTTCTTCAAATAGCCAGGGCTGAAACGTATAGTGGAAGAAAATCGTTTGGTGAGAATTTCTGAGAATCGTTTGAATCTGTAGCCCAAGTTATATCGTGTTTAAGAGTTTATCCTACGCACCTCCATTTTTACGTAGCTCCACAGGTAAAAATCATCTGGAGAAGAATTTGGACTTCTTGGACACCATTTATGAGGTTTTCATCGTCCCAGTCACGTCCTGGAAAATGCTGGTCTAACCACGTATGTACAATAAGAGCAAAATGGGGTGGTGCACTGTGGACCGTGCGCAATCTTCAAACAATTAAATGTAGCTATCTGCATTAATATGCATTCTAAAGTGTTACTTCGGGATTACTGTTACGTGACGTCCAACAATGTCCATTATGACGATTGATTAATTAACAATTGGACCAATCTTCATACTAACTCTCTTATCGATACAGGAAATATAAAATACTATTTACTATCGCCTATTTAAAGACTGTTTATATCGTGACTTTAGTGATACTGTAAGTTCTACTGCCATTCTTTGGTATTACATTTCCTCCCTCTCTTATACATTTTCTCATAATTTACTAAAAGCAAAGAAATCGAACACTGAATACTCAAATGAAACAACAACCCCTATGTACAAATGTGCAATATGGAAACAGTAATTTTGAAATAAGGTACAGTAGCGGTCTTAACCATGTTCGCTTTTGGTTTTTTAGCCATAACTTTCTTTAAAGTTAAGCTTTTGACTTGAAACTTAGGCTTAATGTAGATAAATTAATTAGTAATAACTTTAAATATTTACATTTTTACAGGTAATTATTATTAATTGTTGCTGTAAAATCGACGCAAGCGCCATAAAAAATTTTTATTTTAATTTGCTAAAAACACCCAACATAACAAACAAATCAACAAATATTAAAACTACAACTTTAATGTTCAGTTGCAAACCCTTGGCGTTGATTACCGCTGGAATTCTGGGCAGTATGGACTCAATAAGTTTATAGTACGTCGACTGCGGAATTCTGGCCCATGCAGCCTAAACGTGGGCAAACTTTTCGCTCACATTTCGCGCTTTGACATATTTGAGGCTTCTTTTTAGCTCGTCCCATAGGATTCAAGTTTTAAGACTGCGAAGAATACGGCAAAAAAGGACTTTGTTAGTCTTGAACCGCTCCTGGAAAAGACAAAAGCGTTGCTTAAGATCATTGTCCTACTGGAAAATGCAGCCTTAACGAGCCGTGCTGCGCACATAGGACTACACAACATCCATGACGCCTAGGTACATTTTGGCGCCCATGGTTCCTTCAATGAGATGAAGGAGGTGGAACCACCGTCGTGCTTGACTATAGAAAGCTGACAGTTCGGGTCATATCGCTGGCCCATAGGATGTCGAACGTAGAACGCACCATCCATACCGATTCATTGCTCCAAATGACTTTTTTCCACTGTTGAATGGTCTATCCGTGCCTTACAGTTTTTTAGCGAAATTAACGGCTTCTTGACAGGTCGGTGTCTATGCTGTCCCATCTATTGAAGCCAGTATCGGACAGTGCAAATTTAAGGATTTCTGGGCTTTTGAAGTATTATATTAACCACATTGATGCGAGGGTTACTTCTCGTTCCGATAGACGATGTGCGACGTGATGCAAAATGGTCCGGAACCGGCTTTGGCTCTAACCAATCTATGAACCTTGTACTTCTTTCAAACCTTTAGAGTAGTCCGTTCAGAAACGTTGTACAGGGTCGCAAGCAACTGCGGACTATTGCGTCTAGCTGGTGCTGTCGGAGGCTTGGACAGTTAGCGCCTGATGAAATTGGCTTAAAATGATCAAATACCAATTTACCAATTAACTACAAAAACAAAATGATAAATGGGATAGATAGAAAAACATAATATTGAAAAAATTAAACATGACTAATAGGTCACTTTTCTTGGTATTGCGCTACCAGGTGCAAGTTTCGCAGTGAGAGTGTTCAACGGCGCATCATGACAATGCGCAGCGAGTAAGTCTTTTGGCCATCTCATGTCCAAATTTCAAATCAAAAGCTTACCTTGAAAAAAAGTAATAGCCAACAAACCAAAACCGAACGTGTCTAAAACCATTATGTATCCGATCGCTAGATGCTAGTCTGGTTCAAAGCCTCTGGGAATCTATAAAGAACATACAAAAGAAACGTATACTTACCGCCATACTTTATTATACACAGTAATAATTAAAAATAATAGATATTGGAAATTTATTAAGTGATACCGTAATTGTATTTTATAACAACTTTCTGCTCATAAATTTGGTAACTGCTTATTATTTTAAAAGCGAGTAGAAAGGTAAAACATAAGGTAAATATAAAATGAATCTAAAACTTAAGTTATTCTATAAAGTAAAAAGGCAATTTAAAAACAGAAAATCAAAACACAGTAGCTAAAATTACAATGAAAATTACAGTGGAATATTAAAAGTAGATAAAAATGATGCATATTAAACTACAACTTTGTGTAATTTATTCTACCGCTGTTAAGTTTTAAAGTATCTAATAGGCACGAGCATTTATGATATATATTTTACACTAAAAATCTGTTTAAAAATTCATACACATTTTACATCCACCTACAAACACAACTAGCGAATAAATCCTGTCCACGCTGGCAAATAGGCCAAGAGTTTCGCAGATGAAGTGGATAATTGTGGGGTTAAACTGGAGAGGATTCCATTAGTGACATTTCAAGCATCGTCATCATTAACTAAGCGATTGTTGAGCTAAAAAGCGTTCCACTGGAGGGTGAAAATAATTGCGCGATACCGACAACATCAACAGCCGAGAGGCGGCGGCAAATATGGGCTGCAGCCTAGAGCTCAAAAATAAACACGTATAAGCGCGCAAATTTACAGCAGCTGAATTCCTAGTAGACCATAAATAATTAACTGCTCGCTAAATCGTGACACAAATAAATTGGAATTAGCAACAATAGGACGAAATCCCGCCAACAAGGGGATGTAAATTAACGGAGAAGCCAGTCGTAAAAGGTAAGATATGAATTCAATAAACGCCCACGCGTCCCTTTGCAAACATCCCGGTTACAATGCTTGTCGATTACCCCATTGTTTTATTAACAGACGTGGGTTTAAATTTGAAACAGGGTTTTATTCCATTATCAGCGTGCCAATCACGTTATTTAAATACAAATACATAAAAGCTGTATTTGTATTTATTTGTACTGTCGCATATAATTTTGTAAAATATCTTATTCAAATCTAACTTTTTCTGCCTTGGTTTTTGTGTAAATTTAAAATTATACTATATCTAAATAAGTAAAGTTTTAGTAGCTTAATACTTTACTAAACACGACTAAATATTAGAACTTTCTTAAACCGCTTTATATTTTATTGAATACTTCTTATACATATCGTACAACTTCAACTATAATAGGGTAAACTGCAACTAAAAATTAAGATAAAATGTAGGGTATAAAAAAAACTAAATCTTAAAAAGAATAAATTTTCTTGTAAAAATTGTGCCACATTACTTAAGTAAAAATACAGTCTTCTGGATAAAAATCTAGAGAAACTTTCTAATTTTAAAATTTCAGGAAATACTTAATTTTAACTTAAAAAAATTATATATATGGCTTTCCTTATTTTCAGTGAACTTTTCAATGCAACTAAACGTGCTTTTAATGAGGGACTCGAAAGATTCTAATAACAAATCGTTCCAAAATGTTCTTTGTCTTGGTTTTTTCAACTTTTTCCTTAAAGCTTTGTTACACATTTCCAATATGGTTATGACCAGGAGAGTCTGCAGGCCAGTCTAAAAGCGGACCAAAGCTTGTTTTGGTATGTCTTGCTGTATTTCTAAGGTATCCATATATGGCACTGAGTAGACATCGTGTCGAGTTTATCAATTTTTTAGTATCCCAGTACCTATTTTCAAATAAAATTTGCAATATTGTTTATATTTGTTGATATTTGGCCATTTTGTTGCGTTCTATGTTATTAAGTTTTTCGTTTTTGTTTTTTGTTTTGCCAATTTCAATCTAAGCCATAATTAGCCTCAATTCACCAATACAAAAAATTTGAGAGACTTTTGCATTTTTCAATCCTTTTCCATTTTTTATGCATCACAATTTTTTAAATTTAGTATTAAGCTTTACTATATACAAATTTTTGTATAACAAAAGAGGAAAGGCATATAAGTTATTGTAATATATATTATAAATCAGTTGCAAACAATTTGGACATGACTTTGTATTTTACATAAATTGTTCCTTGTAATGTTGGTTTGTGTAAAAAATGATAAAATATTATAAAAATAAAACCTTATAGCGACACAAGGAAAATATATAATAAAAAAATGATGAACTTAAATTCAGAAGAATTGCCCGATACTAAAATTTATGAGACTGTAGTAATTGAAAAACAATAAAGTCTAGACCAACCGGAAGGTTAGATAGCGATACCACAAAATATATGTCATTACAACAATAAGGTGTCATCTTTCCAAAAAATTTATACTAGCAATAAATAATATGTTCAGACAGTCAAATAATTGAAAATAAATTAAACCACTTTAATGCTTGACACAAAAAATGCCAACTTAAATATAATAAATAAACATACTTATCTTGAAAAACTACTTATAATTAGAATAAACAAATGAATGAGTTTTGAGAAATTTAAAAGAGAATTAACAACCAAAAAATACCTCAATATGTGTTGTTTCAGTTCTGAGGTACGGCTCACAAACTTGGATACTGACTAGAGTAAACATGTATTACATAGCAAGAAAAACAAGAATCTGGAATAGATAATAATAGGTATAAAAATATCAGTTAAAAAATGTGTAAATGGATTAAAGGAATAAGAAAAGTAAGAGATGCAAGAGAAATAGTAGCGACATTAAATTGAGACATAAGGCCAAGCAACCAGACCAAAGATAGTACAGAGAGATATAACAATGGAAGTTATGGTTAGGAAAAATATTTAAATCGAGTAGGAAACTTATACTTGGAAAAACGTGGGAAAGACCTATAGTAGCGCCCAAAAAAAATTTACCGGTGCCTTTTTTCGTCATAACTTTTTACAGACTCAACCTATCCGATTAAAACTTTCCAGGTATTTTGGAGCGGATTTCACTATTATTGAGGTTTGAAATTTCCCAAATTTCAACCAACGAAACAAAAATATCTGGCCGATTTTTGAAAATTGATACAAATGGCCATTTGCGTTCAATGTACTTTTCGCATATTATCTGCCATATTTATCGTTTTTCGTGCGATTTTTTAGTAATTGTTTATTTTAGGGTAATGGCTAATACTTTTACGCATCGTTGGTTGACAGATGAGAGGAAGGCCACCCAACAGGGCCAGCTGCAAGGACTCTCTCGGTTTTTTGCGGATCAGTTTTGTATTTAAAAATCTACTGTTACGAAGCTGTTGAAAAAGATTAATGATTTTAAAGTGGTCTATTGATGAAATGTGTTCGGATGAACCTAAGAAACTCCCTCGTGTTAGCGATAGGAAGATGATAATTATGTCCTATGAAGACTCTCCCTGCACTGCAGTCGACATAGCTCGTAGCTAAGTGAGTTCAACATCTGCGAGATTTTTCCCTAGACTCTCAGATATCACCTAAGTTATGCTGGACTACATGGACGGCGTTCCGTCTTCAAACCACTTATCAATGAGAAGAATTGGAAGGCACGCCTTGAGTTCGCTCTCAGTCCTCTGTACTTGACTTGCCAGGAATGGAACGACGTACTCTGGTCAGATGAAAGCAAGTTTATGTTGTTTGGTAGCTTTGGCATAAAGTATGTCTGTCGCCCAATCAGCAAAAAATTTTATCCTCGTTACCAAACCACGATTGTCAAGCATGGTGGCAGATCAGAGATGGTGCGGAGAGTATTCAGTCGGTTCCTTGCACAAGATAGATGGGATAGTAGAAAGAAAAATTTATTTGGATATTCTTGAAAAGATTGCTTCCATATGGAAGGCTGAAAGAACGAACGTTTAAAAGTATATTTATGACAAGTTACAAAGCCTTAACGGGAACACTAATACTAAGCTTAACTAAAGTGGCGCCCGATCGAGCAGCCAGGTTAGGCAAACGAGCAGCGCTGGTGTCGGAGGCGGTCGGGCGTGGGCGACGGAGGCCGGGCGGCGACGCTACCAGGCGGGCGGCGAAGCAAACGGCGAACCGAGCGGCGGGGCGGCGACGCTGGCGGTCGGGCGGGTGGAGCAGCCGGGCAGCGATGCAGCAAACGGCAGGGCGACCGGGCGGCGACAGAGCAATCGGCCGGGCGACGCTGACGGTTGGGCATATGGAGTGGCCGGGCGGTGGTGCAGTGGGCGGCAGGGCAGCGGGAGCCACCGGACGGTGACGCTGGGACCGGATTACCTCGAAGTAGTCTCGGGAATGCCGCGGGGGTGTCCTGGGTTGGCCTCGGAGATCTCCTAATCTAACGCCTCTTAGGAGCTCAAAAACTGAGAGCGAGAGATGGGATGCCTGGGCTTTTATTAATTTTTTCCGGCGCCCCACTTCGACTCGGGATCGGAGCGCTGATATTTGGCGCTTGAGATGCGCCGCGACGTTTAGATAAAAACGGTAACAAAGTCTAACCTTGGAAATAGATTAATCTTTTATCAAGAATGTCAAGAATGGTTTCAGCAGAAAGAACATCATTGTAATGGAGTGGCCAAGTCAGAGAACTTGTGGAACTGCGAAGAAAAACTTGGCTAAGGAGTTTGAACAATTGAAGAAGGAATGGCGGAAGATCCCGCAGTCAGTCAACGACAGACTTCTGGATTCCACGCTCTGTCGTTTATAGGCTGTTATTGATTAAAAAGACTTCGCTACTCGTTATTAGGCATTATTGTATTATTATAATTCATTTCGATCATTTCATCCGGATGTAGTAATGCTACGACCCTGTCATTTACACGGTTTTGTTGATTTAGAAAAATATGCTAATTTTGTTAAAATTTTTGAACATTTTAAACTAAGAACACTTGTATCGTGATCAAATACCTTTAGGAATATGTTTTTACAATTAAAAAAAAAATTGGTTGAGTTTGGAGAAAGTTATGATAAGAAAACGGGCCGGTGAAATCTTTTTGGGCGCTACTGTATATCTAAAATCAAATGATCGAATGATAAAAACTAAAAAAGAAAAAAATGTTGGTTCAAGCAATTCTTTGAAGTTTATTTCCACAAAAATAATATCATGTAAATACTAGTAGACCAATCAAAATTATTTTTGACAAATTTTAAAGTTCTCTTGTCTGTTTTACTTGGTATAAGAAATAATTCAGCGAAGGAAGCTTCTACCAAGCAATAATATATTATATGTGAGGGTTAAAACACTGGTGTAGAACATTGTTTACATAGGTAGTAGCAAGAATTAGCATTACATCGTCACAACGTTTTAGAAATAAAAATAGTGTAGTTGGATAAAAACGAAATATGCCAAAGGCTTCACCTCACAGCAGGGTTTTTAAAAAGTTTGAGGTGAATTGAATTGGCCTGCTTGGAAAGAAAAACTTACAGTTAGTCTCAAAAATATTCTTAGCGTTGTTGTTATGTCACCATTGTAAAGATGCGCAAGTGAATATCAAGCTCGCCTAAAATTTTACAAAAGTGTGTTAAGGAAGATCTCTGGCCGCTATCTTAGTTTTCTTCACATTTTCTTAAATTTACTATAATTCGCTAATTACTTAAAATTATATGTCCATTTTTTTTGTTTATGTAGAAAAGTTTTTAATTTCAAAAGCTTCAAGATATAGTGATTTTGAGCAAAAATTTTAAATGTTATTGTTCAAACATCAAATACTTTTCACAACTTTAGCACCACTTTAAAATTTATTTCCGGTAAACTGCTTATCGTTTTTATTGCGCTTTTTTCCTACATAAAATAGAATAATTAATAAAAATTTGGTATTTCATTTAAGTTACAATGCGCTATTGAAAATTTGTTTTTAATCTCTGAAATTTTTAACACATAAAAACCTGTTATCTTTATTATGTATCCTAAAAATATCCAATAAAATTTGAAGATGATTGGGTAGATAGTTTTAAAGAAAAAATTACATTTATTTGAAAAAACGCAATTTTTCAGAACCAATTTTCTATAACCCGACGTCATAGTGACGTTTTCATAAAAAAAACTCGATTCTTTGTTATCTATTAAGACTTTTCCTGTCAAGCAACAGTTTGTCTGTGAATTCAATCCAGTTTTGTTATCTTCAAATGTTTATTTTTATTTTTTTTATGTTTAAAATGCCGCGTACAACAATTTTTTTAAAAGTCGTTTTAAACCTGGAACAAGAAAAAAGTCATAAAGGAAGTAGACATTCGATACAGACCCAGAGTTTTCTAAAGATTGCCTCCCAGAAATTTCGTAACTCTTGTTATGGATCGGAAAGCTCATCCAGACGTTCTTCATTTCTTCTTCTCACCTTAAAATTAGCGTAAAAAATTTGACGCATTTGAATCGAACCAAATAAAAGCCGTTATTATCTTAGAACTCTTGTCCAAGACTGTAAAAGACATGCAAACAGTGCAGTTCAAATGTTTTTAGTTGTATAAAGTATTGATCTTGCATCTAAAATCTACCTGATCTACATCGAAAACCCCAATATATACAAAAAAATAACCACACATCAATAAGATATTTTTTAAGTCAATAAAAAAATAATTTTGTGGCTATTTTTGACATAGGCCTCCCTTAAAGTAAAGCTTATTACAATTAAACGACGTTTTGACCCCCTAATACTATATGGCAAAGTACGATCATGAAACCGTTAGTTACCAAAAAGTATTTGCAAAACAGAAAGTTAATTAAAAAATTTAGAGAAGAGCTGAAACAACGTCATATTTGTTAAAATAGTATAGTCAGTCTCCTTTTAAGCGGTTCTGATCTGTATTTGGAAAATACCAAACGAGCACTCTATTAAATACCTCGTTAAGCTGCATTTGGATTTAAAACGTTACACATTTTAATATAAACATTAACTAAAAAAATATTATTAAAATATATATAAGTGCTTTGTAGCTGTTTAGAACCGTTACTAAAGCGTGGTCGTTACAAAAAAATTAAAAGGAAACTTTCGACACCAAGCCAATCGAAAATGCCTGGTCCTACATCAAGCATCAACTAAGAGGCAGGCACACATTAACTGTCACAAAATTATCCCAACAGATACGTTATAAAGCTAATAAATATAAATATCGAATACACAATGTGATACGAGATAAAATAATGGTTGAATATCGAAGTCAAAGCATAATAATGTTTTGTAAATATATTATAAATTGTAGTTAGTTCTACATCTAAAACAAATATTTTCTTATAATCTGTACAACATTCTTATGGGACTAGCTGTGCTTGGGCTAAGTTTTTCTAATATCAATGAAAAATGCGTGCAGCTGTTTCCATGTTAATCTAGATTACCCTATTTAAATTATAAACACAATAACCTCTACTAAAAGTATCTACAATATCAACGTTAGTCGTAACGAGTTATACACAATGCTGGTGACAATCTAAAATAGGTGAAATAAGATTAAATTTGAATAAAATTATTATTTTCTCAAAAGGAAAAATATATAAAGAAAACTAGCAATTAAAAAGAATCTTAAATTATACTAATACCTTACTTAAAAAACAATCATAAATAAAATAAATTATTGAAATTCTTGACTAAAACCAGTAATATTCGAAACAGTAACCCTTTGCAAGCTTTTATGTTATCTAAACCTCTAAACTAACTGATAGTTGAGGTAAATAAATTAGTAAAAAAGATCGAAATTTTTGTGGGTACACGTATCGAGACGTTCCAGAGCGCATTCGATTCGGAAAAGTCTCAGAAACAAACACACATATTTTTTGTTATAATGCGAAAGTGCATTTGTGCACGCAAAAAATGTATTTATTTGATGCATTTTTTGCAAACCCTAAAGAATATTTTATTTCTCGCTTAATATTAGCCAAAATAAGCTGATTTCCGTTGCTTGGAGATTTTTGGGGTCCCTGATCATAAATATGATGATTAAAAAATGCCTCAATGCACTTGGGGAAGCATACTTCTGGGGATGGGAGTGATTTTAGGGAATTACCTCAAATTTGTTTGTTTTTTGAGTTTAAACTGTCTATAGAAGGGTTTTTGGGGTCGTTGATCACGAATATGATGCTGAGAAAGTACCCTGATGCACTTAGGGAGGCTATAATTCTTGCGGTGAGAGTAATTTTACAGAATTGCCTCAAATTTGTTTGTTTTCCGAATTTAAACTGTCTGAATAAGGGTTTTTGGGGTCGCTTTTAACAATTGACTATTTTATTTTAATTATTTTTTGATACCCCTTTCCTTCAAAACAATATTAGAGTATAAACTTTCATTTTTTTACATGCGCCAATCGCAAAATTATAAAAAAATAACTATTTCTTTGAAGTTGCAAATATTTTTTTTATTTTTTACCTGATTAATAATGAATATATATTTAGAATATTATTATTGCGACAAAGAAGATTGATTGTGAAAATTTAATGATTGTAACGTTTTTCTTTCTACATCTGTTGCCTCAAATCACTATCATTGCTTTATGAAAATTTCAATTTACTTTGATAACAGACAAAGGCTAAGAAAATCATGTAAAATTTGAAGATATTTTATCACTTTTGATTTTTTATACTTAACATAAAACCTTGGAAACCATTTTTTAAACCTTGAAAACCCGTATTTATTTAAAACTGTTAAAACGTGGCGACAGAGAGGATTGTCTGTGTGCATAATACCGTAATATCTGGAAAAAAATCGTTTGTGAAAATAATTAAAATTGAAATCTACTCAAATGAAAAAATGCCTTACGCGTATCCTGACGCTCTAAGTTATCCTTCCCCCAAAGTGCCCCAGAGCATTTTCTCACTTTGGTGTATTGCAGCTTAATTTGAGAATCGAAATTGTTATCAGTGACCCCAAAAACCCTTATATAGACGATTTAATCTCGAAAAACGAACAACTTTAAGCTGGTTTCCCAAAATCGCTCCCTGCCCTAGGATTCTGCTCCACCAAGTGCATCAGGGCACTTTCTAAGCATTATATGCGAAGCAAAGACCTTTGTATACTGTTTAAACTGGAAAAAAAACAAACAAATTTGAGCTAATTCGCCAAAGTTGCCCCCATCCCTCAAATTATGCTCCCCCCCACCCCGCCCCAGTGCATTGGAATACTTTTTAAATATCATATTAGTTATTAGCGACCTCTAGAACCCTTATTCAGACAGTTTAATCTTGAAAACCAAACCACTTTAAGCTAGTTTTCCAAAAGCGCCCCCAACCCTAGGATTTTGCTCCACCAAGTGCATCGCGGTACTTTTTAAACATCATATTTGTGATCAGAGACTCCACAAATCCTTGTATAGACAGTTTAAACTCGAAAAACAAACAAATTTGAGATTATTCCCCAAAATCGCCCTACCCCCAGGATTATGCTTCCCTTCAAGTGCATTGGCCCACTTCTTAAACATCATATTTATTATCAGCAACCCTAAAAACCCTTATTCAACAGTTTAAACTCGAAAAACAAACAAATTTGAGGTAATTTCTGATAATCACCTCCATACCCAGAATTATGCCTCCCAAGTGCATCGGGGCACTTTCTAAGCATCATATTTGTAATCAGCGATCCCAAAACCTACAATTAATGGAATTGAGCTTATTTTGGCCAATATTAAGAGAGAAATAAAATATTCTTTTGGGTCTGCAAAAAAGGCATCAAATAAATGCATTTTTTGCGTGCATAAAAATGCACTTTCGCATTATAACAAAACATATGTGGTAACATTTTTTTTGAGGCTTCACGAATCAAATGCGCCTTATAATGTCTCGATACGTGTACCCACAAAAATTTAGATCTTTCACGGTTTTGTTTTACTAATTTGACTCGACTATGATACATCTCAAGATATATAATTAAAATCTTAGCACTAATCTAAAAAAATATTAAATCTGAATCGTTATCACCTAGCAAATTAATGGCCTCGTCAAAGAAATTTTTAATTACTGCCATTATTAGGCCACGAGTATTTAAAAATGTCATACATACAACTTTGAACCTAAGATTCGACATAAAAAAATTAAAAATTATCTAGTGGAAAGCTTTATTAAAATTGTAACACAAATATGTAAAGAAGGTGGCAGCTACTAGGCTCCATGACCTGTTATACTTTCAGAAACGTGTAACTCACTTTACCATTCTACTTTTGTTTAATTGAATTAGTTTTTAATATCAAGTAATGAAATCGCATTTGCAGGAAATGATTAATCGATTCGTCATTCCATTTCCTTACAAATTTCTTAAATTAAATCTCTTGACTGAAGTTACTTTCACCAACGTTTTTAATAACTTATTTACCTTACTTAAATCCAAATGTTAACAAATTTCTCATATAATTTGTATTATATGCGCTTTTAGTATTAATCAAAATTATATAGTCAAGTTAAAAAAAAATACAGGAAATAAAAAACTGTATTTGCAATTTTTTTATGTTAGCATGCGTGCTAATTATAAGAAAAATTCTATTAATAAATAATAAATTTTGAAGGTGCAGCCTCATAAAATTTTTAATATATTTTATCCCTCCTTTAAGAAATGATGCGCAGCTTTTAAAAAGCAGAATGAAACAAACTGCTTGCACTGTTTTAATGTGACATGCTTAAATAGCGATCAAGTCAAGAGAAAAATGCAATTTCAAAAATATCCTCGTAAATTTTGTAAATTTTATTTAATTAAAAAAAAGTAATGTAAAAAAAAGATGTAAGGGCATCAACAGGGTTACCGACCGGATAGGAAAAATTCTCAATAAACACAAAGTGGAAACCATCTATACTACCACCACTAAGATACGGGATTTGCTTAGACCAGCCAAAGATACAAGAAACCCACAGGATACACCAGGGGTATACTGCATACCTTGCTCATGTGAGCAAGTTTACATTGAGACTACGGGCCGAACGATTACTACAAGGGCAAAGGAACACAAACATCATTTACGTCTTAATCAACCCAATAAATCAACAGTTGCTGAACATGCTTTGGAAAATCCTGACCACGAGATAGAATTCGGGAAAACACTAGTTCTATCCAACTGTAGGAATTACTACCCGAGGTTATACAGAGAGGCGGTGGAGATTTATAATAATATAATAATAATTTTAACATGGACGACGCATTCAATCTACCCAGGTCTTAATTTATCGCTCTCAAGGGGCAAAAACAGACCGAAATACGGCGAAAGAGCGAATGACGTCAGAGAATGCTAAAATATTGCCTGCAACGACCCGATTGACGTCAGCAGCTAGCCCGATCAGGTTATCTACCATCCCGGTGACATCAACAACTCTCCCCCAACACCATCCCTACCGCACTCGCACGAGTATAAAAGCGAAAACGCATGTGACAGTCACTTAATTTTTAGAATATTTTCTTCTGAAGATGTCCGCCGCAGTTGTGAACGAAACGTCAAAAGTCTCTGAACTTCGACCACGACCATAAAACCCGAGAACCAACCGCATAATGCACCAGAGTTGTTGAGAACCTACAAAAAATGGTAGTTGAATTGACGCAGATGTCAAAAAAAACAGAAACACCAGTCAGCAATGCTACTTCCATAGCGTGAAATTGTACAAACTCGTTTTAAATTTTTGCAAAAATCCTTTCAAAAAGTCGACAGAAGTAGGCAATAAAGATGCGTTCTTGGCCGGTTACCTCTTTCCGTTACCATACTAATTTAGCAACAGCAGTCGAACCTAAGCATTTTCATAAGACTGTAAAATATAGAAAAGTCATTGCAATATCATGGAGCGTCATTTGGTATGGTGCAAAATCAAATTAAATACTGTGTCCTAAATTTGTTCAAATGTTGAATAATGGACGTCTACCTATTTTTAATAAAACTCACGTTAAGGATTGTCTTATTTTCATAGAGTATTGTGTCACTTATTATCTAGGATAAAAGAAAAGTAACAAATTTTACCTCCAGATAATATATAACATATTATCCTACAGAACATAACCAACATATCACAAACGTCTAATTACAATTGGAGCGGTAACAGAAAATATAGCATAAAACGAAAAATGAGTTAACCTATAATATGTCTTAAAGATCAGAACCATTGTATGGTTATTACGAGATTCAACCAAGTATTAATTTTAGTTGGGTGTTTTAGTAAGTGTTGTATTAAGTACATTTGTTGTTTAAGTGTGTATGTTTATTTTATACTGACACCTTAGTGCAGATAGTTCGATAACTTTAATTAAAACTAAGCTGCAACTAGACACAAGACAATAAAGCGTAAGTATATTGCAGATTTTCCATGGTCTGAAAAGTTTGGCCAAAATGTGTACATTAATAGATTTTCAATGGCTAAAAATTTTTACCGACACTTGTTAACAGATAACTCAAAATTTAAGAGAAACTTCTATCTAATATTTTTAGTACCGCGTAAACAAAAAAATTTTGTTTATAATTAAAAAAACGTGTTATAGCAAAGATGACCCGTGTAACATTGACAAAATTGTTGTAATCTACTGAGTGTTACTGCAAAAATCTAACACATATCTATCTATATAATAAATGGAGAAACCTAAAGAACAATTCCCACAATTCGGCGTCCATGTTAATGCCATTTACAAGGGGGTTTTAGTTCTTTACTCGGTGTCTCAATTTATCTAATTCCCAAGAACAACTATAAGTTAAGGAAGACAACTGGCCTTTAGTGTGCTTTACTTTACTATCTACAGGGTCCGTCGCAATAACGGTGACAATTATTTTTTAGCATATTTATCAAACAACTAAAAAAAACTAAAAAAAACTATTAGGAAACATAATATTCAACGGGTTTTGAAGTGGCCTCCCTTGGCGCGGATACACAAGTCCAAACGCTTCTTGAAGTGCTCGGCGATGGGCCGCAGGTCCTTGGGTGACAATCGGTCCCACTCCCGGCGCAGCGATTCCTTCAGCGGCTCTAGGCTGTGATGTCGCTTTGCACATACCCTTGACTTTAAAATAGACCACACACTGTAATCTATTGGATATGGTGGCCATTCCCAAGAAGACGTGATGAACGAAGAGAAACTGGCTTCGGACCAGTCTTGCGTCTTCTTGGCTCTATGCGTAAGGGCAAAGTCCTGCTGGAACATTCTTGATTGCCAAAGTGCTTCTTGGCCCATAGAAGTACTACGGCCTCGAGAATGTCCCATCGCTAAACTTCTTGGTTGATTTTGACCTTTGGTCAACGAAAATCAGAGGGGGTCTTGCTGTTGGCGCACATTCCGCCCCAAAACCATGACGACTGTGGATTTTAACGTAGCTCGACAATGGCAGAGATGCGTGGAGACTCTGTGGACCAGTATCTGTCGTTTTGTCAATTGTACGCCTGCGCCACGGTGAACAGCTTCTCATCGGTAAACAGCATCCGGTCCCACCCACGGCCTGCGGCCCGGTCACGCCGTACACGCTTGTTGTAATTTGTTAGGAGCTACACTTTTTGGAGCTAGTAGGGCTTGAGTTCAAGTTTCTTTTGACAACTTATCGAACTGACCGGTCGCTGATACCGATATCACGGGCGAGTTTATTCATGAAGACCCGCGTATTTCGACTTACCTTCTCTTTGATGATTTTGCGGGCCCGGGGCGTGGTGACAGTGTGTTTTCTCTCTCATCATGGAAAGTCACCATCGTGGTCAAGCTCCTTGAATCGACGAATTGTTCTTAAAACATGCTACAGGTTAACATTGAGCAAGCGAGTGATATCGCATTGACGTTTTCCTTGATGATGAAACTCCAAAATAGCAGCGCGCTCGTTTGGCATTTGACAACATAACGTTATTTACACAAAATCGAAGAATATAATAACCGGGACAAAAAAAATGCACTGAACAAAATAGCGCTATTATCATGCTGCGGTGCGATGCTTTCGCGCTGGGAGTCATCAAACTTTGTTACCATTATTGCGCCGGACCCTGTATTGAATCAAAAGTGAAAATTTGGCAGAGACATGTTTATCTCAGTAATATGTTGGGCTGGGAAAAGTTTATTTGTTGTAACCGGTTACGTAAGTGATGACGTGTGGTAACTAACAGTATCCAAATGGCAAATTATAATGATATACACACTCGGAAAACTTCAAAAATCAATTTGTTGACCTTCGAGATAATATTTGAGAAACAACTTCTCTAAAATTAA
Organism: Sinelater perroti; assembly: GCA_036346155.1. NCBI lineage: Eukaryota > Metazoa > Arthropoda > Insecta > Coleoptera > Elateridae > Sinelater > Sinelater perroti. The sequence goes on from JARFIY010000276.1 coordinate 7,475,286, forward strand.
CAAAGTCTTGTTCACGAAATTTTACACAAACACCCATATGGATTCCGACAGAAACATTGCCACCATACAATAGTGACACAGAATCATCAATGAAATCGTAAAAAGCCTAGAAGAGAAAATTTTGGCATCAAACACTACTATTTAAGATAAAACATATCCTCTGCATAAATTACTTCATATCTTTCCGAGCACCATTTTCAAACTGAATTTATCCTCAAAACATCATTGAACTATCCCATCTAACCTGCCGAATTAAATTTATTTCTGTACCTTGTTCAATGTTCCAACAATAAAAAACACATTAATCACTTCTTTTACAAACAGCACTGCCATACTATGCACTCACCACGACCCACAAGAAGCCACAAACCAGCTACAAGCTTATCTTCCCAGTGTCGAAGAATGGTTTAATATTTGTTGAATAAAGATCAGTGCGACCAAATCTGCACTGATCATTTTCAAAACTAGGCACGACGAATGCCCAAATTTTAGAACAAAAAAGGTTAATTTACCCGTAAAAACCAAGTTAAATGCTTGAGTCCAATTCTTGTACTTTAATTAACCAGGAAACTACAGCTACAACAAGGGCAATGGCTTTTAGAACAAAAGCTTAAATCAACACTAGAAAATAGGTATCATCATAACATATACGCAGCTACACAGTTGCATTACATCATTCAACGTAGTTAGTCAAACATTCTGCGCACGGTTATAGATGCCCTATAGTACATAAGTCATAAAGCCTTACACATACTAAGAGGACGTCCATTCCATGGCCACCACTTACTTTCATAGACTACTAAGTGTTCATAATAACAAAATGAGCCAACTAGATGAGTCTCCTCTAAAACGATAACGGCCCAAAAGGCATAAGGACAGAATAATAAACTAATTTCATGTACTGAGAATTATCAATGGACGCCCCTTCTCTTCGAATTCATATTTGACCAATAAATTTTCTCATTACTCCTAAGAATTAAATTGAAAATGACGTTATCAATAAAACTATAGTTAAAAAACAATTGTTAACGATAAAGTTAAATTCTTTTCGTTTATCTGTTCACAAACCTTAATAGTATTACGACGCTGTTGAAGACAAATAGTCTAAAAAATGATTAACTGTTAAAAATAAAGAAATTGTCAATTCATTAGTTTATAGTGTTGTTGTAAAGTTTGGTAATTAATTAATTAATTTAAAAAGTGCTTTATGGAAATCATATGTAATCCCATCAACTCCATTGCTGATTACAGCTTCACGCCCTCTAGCTTTTTGTCTGATTTGGCAGCGATTGTCATATCTTCTTAATTTGAAATTACAGCTGCTTTTCCGTGTACATTGGCTTTTTTGAGCTTTATTTTTATGTACGATAACACATTTTCAATGGAATTTACATTTGGAGACATTAGCGGCTGTTATCTCAGTGAAAATATTTACTTGTTTATATCTTCTTGCAGCACCCAACTTATTCTGCAGATTTCAGCAACGATAGTGTACATTTTCTGGGCATTTCAGTTGTCAGAAAAGGACTTTTACAAGGTATTTTACTGTGTGTTGAATAATCCTAATACCCTTTGTTGACCACACGTTGAATAAAGAAGACCATGTCAAGAAAAAACTTGTCCGTGAAGATAACATTGTCTGGATTTCGAAGTTTTATCCCCACGCCAATCCTTTATCTACGTGCTTTTCTGATATTAAATGTTTTTTCAAAGCGAATTCAAAATAAACGTTTTTTTCGCGCAGGCGGCTTCGAATCGTATTCAGCTAAGTTTTACTTGAGCACAGAGCTTGCCTTCAAAGATATTCAAGATCACTTTATCCGTTTTCATTGTTGTGGTGCGAGTTATTCCTCTCTCTGAAAGACCGTCCACTTTGCCAAGCGCTAGCCTCCGATTTTCGTATATATTTTGCAATCGCTTCATACGTCAGTTTCTGTCCTTGCGCATAATTCGCTAAAAATACTGCCTCGCATCACTTCATTGTAAAGATAACAAATCCACTAATATTTATAACAAAACGTGCTGGCAAACTATATACTGACCAAAAGAATACGAAATAAAGATTTAACCATATATGGCACTGTGGTGCTTCCTTACCAAATAATGACATTTCTTGTCTTACAGACTGTACACGTATTGTGTAAATTCTGTTTTCGCTTCTGCGTAATTAAAAAAACAATATACAAAAACATTTCCACTACATTTTCAATTTGTTTTAATTCCTTGCGACACATTTAGCATGCTTTTTTATGTAATGTAATTATCCTATAAAGTAGCAGTGCAATCACCTTTCGTCGGCTCTGGTGCTATATTTGTACATTAGTAAACAAAAAGGAACTTGCAAGTATATTACATTAGGATAAAATCAGCGATATAAAATTTAAAGCAGCTGTAAAGTAGAAATGCGATATTGCAATTCTAGGAGGCATTGGCCGCATGAAACATTTTTTTACTGTTACGCTTTTATTGCACCGATTGTATCGCGGAACGAATTCGTCGAGACTTATTCACCTGCAGCTACTACTACTGCCGCACCTCATTAAAACGCCCGGTGCAACAATACAATCTCTACTGCTAAATATGCATTCCCGCTAGAAGCGCATTTCCATCTCATTTTGCTACGAAATACCGGGCTGATCGATTCTGATCACCGACATCTTCAACCTACGTATGGTAATGGATATCAGATGAGTTTTCCTTAATGCAGCCTTCACTGACGTCCTGAACATATGGAAATTAGGACAAGCTTATTGTTTGGCTTAACAAAGCAATCGTTGTTTTGATATCGTGTATTGTGGGTTCAATGGAATACCAAAATTACACAAATTATAAGTTTGCTTGCCAACAACAGCAAGATTATGCGTAGTTAGCTGGGTTGTTCAGAAGTAGTTCACTATTAGGAAGTTTTGAACAAAGATAATAAAGGTGTGGTATAATTTTACTTACTTTTCATTACTTGTTTATTTTCTTGGTAGAAATTAACAATTAGTTGCTGCAGCATTAAAGCTAATGTTACTTGATGTTGGGTATTCTATTCCACACATTTTCGTATTTTTTGTTTTACTATTATCAAAAAATTATAAATAATGCTTATATAAGGAAAAGATATTTTAACAAATTGTCGAAAGCAGGTCCAGAAAAATAAGATAATAATTATATAATTAAAGAGGAATTTAAAATGTAAATTCAAATCATTCTCATAGTACTTTTATGGCAAGCAATGCTTAAGTAATCATGATTAATAATCCATTATCCAAATTAGATATTTTAAAAGTCAGTTTGTTTAATAATTCAACCATTCGAACTTAGATTCTAAAGTAATTTTATAGATAAACTTTATATAACCCTAATTTTTGTTTGTTTAGTTACATAATTATTAATCCGGTTAACGCTACAAAACTTAATATACAGGTAAACCAGTATACAACAAATTAATTCAAAAACAATTAAAAATTCTTTGGGTATCTAGAGAATAATTGCATAGATTAAGATAATGGGGGTATTGCAAGGTTTTGTAAGAATACAAAAAAATCTAAAATTAATTTAAAATGCTATTTACTGTCACTGCTTCAGTAGGAGCACTTAAAAACATCTAATATTTTATTTTGCAATTTACTTGCACGTTCTAAACCAGTTCTTCCCAAAATTTGGATATTAGAATCTGATGCTGGCAGCCAAGGAGTAGAAAATACTTTTTAAATCTGGCATTTTTAATAGTCTTTGAATATACGAGAATATGAAATGTTCTTATTTATAAGCTTCCATGTTTCTTTTTGCATTAGATCATTGGTGTGGCGGCCTTTTCGCCCTTGAACCGCTTTATATCGCGGTGGCATGCGGGCCTTTGATATCTGCTACGTTTTGCCGTCGCACAAAACGGCATCTGGGCTTTGCTCAGCCGACAAGTCTGCATACGCCGTCGGCGGCACCTTTTGATATGAAAGGTGCTGGCGAATGAAAATTGCCCGCAAAGACCTGCCGCCAAGCCAGGCGCGAAGCCCGGCAACACTCGCCATCCGCAGCGCGACCAGTTCGGTCGTGTCTTCACCCGCATACATTCGCTACCCGCAGCGCGACCAATTCGGTCGCGTCTTATCATCCCGCAGATACCAGATCCGCAGCGCAGAGGTGGCCACCTTGGAATCGCCGACGAAGCCGAAGCCGATTCAGGTGAGCGATTTGGCAATACTCGTTGGTTGATATCGGTAGCCGCCCCCATCCGCTTACGCGACGGCCGTTTAAGGGACGATTTGGGCCTTATCGGTTGACGTTCCAAACGGGCCGTACTACGTTTCCACACCGCACTACGAGAGCGGCTATTTACACGCCTGCCTCTCCAATCGTTATGCAGCAATTTAAGTTTAGTCGTAAAATTGGACCTTGCTTGCAATAGCCATCATAGCATACTAAGAGTAATTTATGCCCGCTTTCACCGGCATATTCACCGATAATTTAATATGACGCTACACATAAATTATTAGCCAGTACATTATTTATGCTTTTCCATTTTGGTTTAGGCTTGTCAATTATAAAACCACTTCATCTCCTAAACTTTCTTTCGGATTTGTTATCCGCTTTTCGTATACCACATACAGTTCTAACAGAAACAAAGAAAGGGACAGAGAGTTGAAATAGATAAATACACATGAAAAGTGTTAAGTACCAGTAAATGAATTGAAACAATTTAATAGCAATATTAATATGAATTTGATTATGAATAATAAACCATTCTAAGCTAACATTTCAAACAAACTACACTATACAATCAAAGGCATTTATAGACACTCATGTGGCAGGTATTATTAAGGTGTCGGTTCATCTTTTGTATTATTAGCAGCCTTAACTCATCTGAGAAGACTTTCTATTCGCCTATAAGCGCTGTAGTGGGTTAAGACGCTAAAAATAAGATATATAGCTTGCCTCGTAATCTGCATTCTAATTCTTCCCAAGAGTATTCTGTAGTATTAAAATAGAGGCCCTGTAAAAGACAGCTTAGTTTTTCAATACTCGTCTCTTTAAATCACGACAGAATAACTTTTGCTGCGTGGACAGAACAGATATCCTATTGGTGTAAGAAAAATCCTTCACCAAACTATGACCATTCAACATTCAAAACCACATCTTTGCCGACTAACACATTGTTTGTCAAACGCACGTATATTATCTCGATCTAAGACGTTTCAGTACGAGAAACAGCCAAATCTACACTTCTCCATATAGGCATCTGGATAATTTTGGCTATATAGTATATTAACATTTAAATTATATTTGATTAGACGTTTTGGTAGATTATGTTATTTGATTTCTAATTTTTTGTGCTTTAACCCATGTGTGTCCAACCATTTTTGCATTTCTCTATTGTCATTGTTCCTAAAAATTTGCAAAACAGTTTTTCTATGGCAGCACGTTTAAAACTATTTGACGCAATTTGTTCAAGCTCAAAAAGTTTTTATGTATTGAATTGTTTTTAATGTATTTTTCTACTTTAGTAACATGTTAAGTTGTCAGTTATTACAACTTCCTAATAATGTCATTTTTTAGGTTTGAAACCCAATAACTAATTAGAGACAAAACTATTTTGATTACCAATATAACCAATAAAGTTATTCTTATTTTTCTTAAGCAACGGACGTTGTAAATAACAGTACAGTTGTATATAGAAATAATCAAAATTATTATTTAATCTAGATGATTATTATCTGCCCACATTTTTTATATAATATGACTAGTGTTAATTTAATTTTCATGGAGATAGTGCATTTGTCTACCAAAATTTTTTCAGACAATTTGTTCTTTACACTATTTCTTGTTTATTCCTCAGCATACCATTACAATTACATTTTTGACGTTAAAAATTTAATAATTTGAAAATTTATAAAAAGTTATTTTTTTAAATTTGAGGAACCAGTTATCATTTACTACACAAGCATTTGGTCTATCAATGAAATTCTAATTAAAAAGAGTTAAAACATTTTTTTCAAATAATTTATTTGTGAATTTTTTGGTTTTATCCAAAATATATGGCTCATTGGTTTGGAGCAGAGCTAATTTACTTTTATCTTTATATTTTTAGTTTTATTTCTTGAATATTCAAATTATACCTTTAAAATTATTATCACTTACATTAGGATTTGTACATTTTTATATTTTATATGTGAAATTAAATTAAAACTGCATTTTAACGTACAAAGTTTAATCATAGGCTATGTAAAAATCTTGAACCAATTTTACATAAATGCGGTAGTGTCTTCTCAACTGAATAATTACAGCATATAAAATGCACACGGTACTCATTCTTTTCTCTTGAAGATTAATATAGTATAATATCTTTTCTAAAATACTCGCCATTTTTAATTTTCCTACAGCATCATATAAGCGAAAATATTTTAAAAAGTCTAACGTACACATGAAGAAGTCACTGCCCACATTTAAAAATTCTTTATTTTTTTTTAACTCTACATTTTTATATCCTTAGAACACAACGTATTTAAGATGATTTTATTTCAGCTATACATAGAAAAATTTACATTACGATATTTATTACCAATAAATTTTTGAATATTTTAAGAGTTTTTAATTGCTCTATGGTGCTTTCTGATGACTTTAATTTTTTTAAGAATGTACTTATAGTTTGGCCAAGCATTATCAAAAGAGTATTCTAATTTTGTGAAGTTAAAAAATGTACATCACGCCATTCTGTCATATAACTTCGATTCAGAGTTAGCAGGAACTTAATTTATCAAAATTATACATCAACCTTTGAATGTATGAATGAGCGGTGCATATAGTTAATTTTAGTAGCCATCTCTTCAATCAGCAGCTTACTTTTTTTAGTATGTCGCACCTAAATAGAAAAGGTATAAACTTAACGCAAGCTTTGATATCTGTTTTATTTCCTAATTCCGTGAGGAAATTGTATCCCAACCAATTTATGTAATTCTAACTACCAATACCAATTCCTTTACCTATCATTATCCACTTGCTAACCTAACACCAACGTGGAAAATTACGGTCAGTCTCCGAAAGTCTTCTAATTGCATAATACAGTAGCATTTATCGAAATACGTGTTAAATATATTTCAAGCAAATAATAGGCTTGTATAATATTAGGTAAAAAATCAAAAGAACATACAATCTTATAAAGATACATATTAGAATTCTAAATGCAAAATCTCTCTATGCACAAGCAAGCTAAACATTTGAGAGAAGAAATATGAGATATTAAATGAAGGAGAAAAAATATGCATTATACTATAGGCAACAAGAATGTGAGAAGAGTATGAATGTTTAACGAAAAATAAACCATAGATGTTATATCATATATATTATTACCATGATATCTAATTGGTATTATCTATAAATTTTTTATACCTACACGCTAACTATCGATATGTATATATATATATAACATTGTTTTATTTATCTTTATATATATATATATATATATATATATATATATATATATATATATATATACGATATGTTACGAAGGTATAACACAAAAACGTAACGGCAGGAGATAAATGTTGAAATAAATTTAATAATAAACAGTTAAACATAAAAGTACAATATCTTACAAAAGAAAAATAGACACGGCAAAGCCGCAACAAAGTCGCATTTTAAATTGTAAACTCATTATACGAAATATAACTATTTTCAATAAAATTAGTCTGACATAATGGACAGAGCAAGAGTAAAATTAAATATACGATTAGATAGAAAAAAATTAGTTGAATGTGCATTATGCAAAGTGTGAAATAAAGAAGATTCTTGCAAAGCTGATTTAGAAAAGGTACTAATAAATAATCTAACCAGTAAGACAAATGTTGAAAAGCTTGCTTTATTTATAATATAAAGAAAGTATCAAATAGCGTACTCAAATAGTCAAATTCAACAAAAAGGCAATTTAAATTTAAATAGAAGTAACAAAATTAATAAACGGAAATAGAAAAAAAAGTTAGATATTTCGACAGAAGATTTAAAAAAATAGGGATTACTAAAACATGACAAACAAAAGTATAATAAAAAAATTGTATTGAAGAAAACGCAAAACTAAAAGTTTTTGGGAAAAAATATATATTTTTTTATATTATTTATATTTATTTACTGCATATTTACAACTAGTCTAACTAGACTAACAAGCAAATGAGTTAATGTACATAGCATGTGGGGAGGAACACCAAGAGTGACCTCCTGTCATTACAAGGTATACAAGTCTTATTACTAATTTGTTAGGTCACTAAACTTTGTCCGTTTCAGGCGTCTAACTGCGTTTGCATTATTTAATAAGTCTGTCACTAGAACACTAGGGTGATCACTAATACGATCGTTGTATCTGATGCAGCAAGCTTTGATGACATCTTTAATCCATGGGATCTTTAGATCGTTATGTAATGTGCGGTTGTTCACATACCATTCGGCGTTTGCTATTGCGCGAAGTGTTTTGCTTTGAAATCGCTGTAATATCTCGATGTTCGATGACTTAGCAGATCCCCAAAACTGGATCCCATACGTCCAAATCGGTACTAACATGGTTTTATATAACAACACCTTGTTTGTTAAACTGAGCTGGGATTTTCGTCCGAGGAGCCAGAACATCTTCTTCACGCGGATATCTAATTCTTTTCGCTTAGTCTGTATATGTTTTTTCCAGTTTAGTTTGCTATCGAGATGGATACCGAGATATTTGATATCTTCTTTGTGTGGTATGTTAGTGCCGTTGAAGATTATAGGAGGTGGAACAACCTTGCGGAGGGTGAAGACCACTGAAGCCGATTTGTTTTCATTGATTTTGATGCGCCAGGTCTTTATCCAGTTTTCTAAAGCTTCCAGCGCATTTTGCAGGTATATTGATGCCTGAAGTGGATCTCTGTGTGAAGATAATACAGCCGTGTCGTCCGCAAACGTAGCAATTAAAACATTGTCGGTAACAGGAAGGTCTGCCGTAAACAACTGGTATAATGTCGGTCCCAGTACGCTACCTTGTGGTACACCTGCCTCGACTGGTAGATTGGCGAGTGGCTGTCATTGATTTTGACCCGAAAGTATCTGTTTTCTAGATACGACTTGAAGAGCAGATAGTACTGTTGCGGTAGGGTTTGCTTGATCTTATATAGGAGGCCAGGGTGCCAAACTCGATCAAAAGCTTGGCCCACGTCTAAGAATGCTGCTAGGCATAACCGTTTTTCCTCGAAGTCTTTTCTACCTTATCCACTATCCTATGGACTTGTTCCAATGTTGAGTATTTTCTGCGGAAACCGAATTGATGTTCCGGAACTAAATGCAGTTCTTCTATAATGGGTTCAAGTCTTCTTAGTAGAATTCGCCAAAGAGCTTAGAGAGGAGTGGTAACAGCGAAATCGGTCTATAAGAAGCTGGTAATTGAGCTGGTTTTCCTGGCTTTTGAATGACAATTACTTCGGCAAATTTCCATTGGATTGGGAAGTACTGAGTTCTTAAGATGGCATTATATATACGTGTTATAGCTGCTATCCCTTTTTGGCAGTTGACGGAGTAATTCGGACGTAATTAGGTCATATCCCGGTGCTTTGCCAGTTTTAAACATTTAACTTCTGTTTGGACTTCGTTGGGTGTACAGTGTCGAATGGGTAAATGGAGTTGGAGTGGTGATTTGAGGAATTCGAGAATTTCGTAATCATCTTGTGGAGTTCTGTCTGATTCGTGCGGTTGAAAGGTTGCAGCTAAGTGTTCGCCGAATACCACCGCTTTATCTTTGTCACATCGGGCCCAAGAGCCATCATTTTTACGAATAGGAGGGATAGGGATAATAGGCTTTTCAAATTCCTAGTTGCGCGCCATAAGGAGTAGTCATGGTGTTGACTGGGGATAAGTTTCGCACGTAATCATTGAACGTTTCGTTTTTCTGTTCCTTGATTAATCTTTTAGTTGTGTGGTGAGAGTGTTTAGTTTATTTTTGTCTCTTGGGTGTCTTGTTTGTTGCCAGATCCGTCTTGCTTTTCGTTTGTCGCTGATCTTTTGTCTAATTTCTAAGGAGTAGTTGTTAGTGTTTTGTTACATTTATGTTGTAGTTTTATGGGCGTAGCTGTCCAAGAAGCATATTGTAAGGTTTGTGTTAGTCGTTCTATTGCCGTTTCAATTTCATTTGAAGTGTTAAGTACTGCTGGAATCGATAGATGTTCATCAATATATTGTCGAAAATGTCCCAATCCGTAAGACTGTTGTGTAGGCTGGGCCTTGCAGGCTTGTTGATTATGCAGCTACTCAACGTGCATATTATAGCAGAGTGATCCGAGTTTAGATCGTAGCAGTCAGCAACATCGATGTAGTTGGGCGAGATTTTTGTAATAAGGAAATCTAATGCATCCGGCAGTTTATTCAGATCGGTTGGCCAATATGTGGGTTTACCTGTGGCTACTGCATTATAATGATTATTTAAGATGGTTTTATATAGTTGCCTTCCTTTGGGTTAATTAATCTGGAACCCCATAAGGGTGTTTAGAGTTAAAATCACCACCTGCTATGAACCGGTCTCCTAGCGTCCTGAAGAAGTCTTCGAACTGGTTCTGCGTTATTGAATGCCGCGGAGGGCAATATACTGATGATACTGTTATGTCTCCAACGTGGTCTTTAATTTTGACATTTGTGGCTTGTATATGATATGTTTCAAATTTCTCCATTTCGTAGTGTGATAATTTGCTGCTGATTATAATTGCCGTTTCAGCGTGAGCTGTGTTGTCGGGATGACAGGTGTAATAAGTTCTGTAGTTGTGGATATTGAGGTAGTTGTAATTAGTAAAGTGTGCTTCAGATACTAAGAGCAAGTCGATTTTTGGGTGTTTAGAAACGCTTCTACTTCTAAACGGCGTTGTAGATGTCCGTTTGCGTTCCATACGGCTATTCTTAGGGTATCCATTATTGGGAGATTTTGGTTATCAGGCTAGTGAGTAGGTTGAGCATCATAGTATTTTGTTGCATTAACTGGCTAAACATGGTTTCAAATTTGGAAAGGAACTGAGACAGGGAGATGTCATTGCTGTTTTGATTTTGATTTTGAGTGTTGTATGAGTCTGACGTTGTTATGAAATTTTGTTGTCCAGCCACGGCTGCGGCATAGCTAGTTGGAAACCTGTTTGCCCTATATGTGTTTGGTTGAATTGTGGCCGCCTTTAGAGCTTGTGGTGCTTGCATCCTAGGGTTGGCGGTGTTGTTTCCTCTTTTAACTGAAGTTGTTGGTAGATAGAGCATCCTTTATAGTTTGCTGGGTGGGCTCCATTGCACAATGCACATGTAGAGGAGTGTCTTTTGGCTTTGTACACGTCAGGGTATTGTGGTTACCACCACACTTTACGCACGCGAATGGTTTTCTGCAGTAAGTTTTACTGTGTCCGTATGCTTGACAACGAGTACACTGGATGATATTGGTTTTTTCCTTGGTGGCTCAACTGTAATTATCATATTTAATAGAGATCTAAGTTCGTATATCTCTTTGTTGTTACTGGCAGGCTCGAGGTCAACAAAGAATAAAGGAAGTGGTGTTTTGTCTACCCTGTGTCTTATATTCATTAAATTGCGTACAGTATGTCCTTTCTCTTTCAATTCTTCTTTTATCAACGCGGTATCGACTGTTGGGTGAAGGTTTCTGATTACAACTCTAAATGCCCTTTCTTCTTGAATCTGATAAGTATGAAAATAATTTTCTCGTCATCAAGATGTCTCACAAGTTTTCGATATGTTTCAGGGTTATTAGTATTTATCTTGACGACGTTGTTTGCTAGTGTTTTTGAGTTGTATTGTTCAGTTTCTAATACTTTTGTCAGATTTGTAATCATTGCGTTATAATTTTCTACTCCGTGTATATATACTGGAGGGGGTTTCTTAACTGCAGCTTGTGGTTCGTCTCTAGTTGTTTCCATTACGTTATCTTCGTGTATGTCATTTAATAAATTAAATCTGTTGTTATCGATGATTTGGCTTTGTAATTCGAGGTTATTATCAGGGAGCGTGAGCATCTTTTCTCTTTTTCATTACTTGCCACTCATGAGAGCTCGTTTGGGGTTGGTCATCGTTTGTTGCGGTCATTTCAGGTGCTGAATGCTGGTTATTAGGATTTTGTGGCGGACAGTGCATGGGTTGTGGAATATTAGTAGGATAAGATACATATGGAACATATGTTTGGCTTGATAATAATTGTTGCGTAGGAGGATTAGTGTAGGGCGTTAATGGCTGGTTTTGATATAATAAATGATGTTGAGAAATTGGAATTTGTTGTTGAGCAATAGGCATTTGTGGTTGAAACGGAAACATATTTAAAATAAATAAAATAAACTCACTGATTAATGCGGGTCACTGGCATTCGAGTGCATGCATAGATAACACGCGCGTCACAGACACATCCACTCATCTACGAGGCCAGCGGCCGAATCCGGAAAAAATATAAGAAAGAGAAAACTAATTAACAGGAAGTACGCGCAAAGAGATTTTGAAACGTACATAAAAAATTTATAGACTTATTAAAAATTCAAAAATTGCCAATTAGTTTACATAAAAACCATTAATGATCAGGCAATTATACTAAATATATACCAAGAATTAATAAATATAAAATAAAACCAACATAAATAAATGAAACGCATCTGGAGGTCTAAATGAAATTGTATTAGAGCATAGTATATATAGCAGAAGGTAAAATAATTTCAGTATATTTAGAAGTATTGTTAAACCAATTCCTATATCGGAATTATGAAAAAATACTAACATATTACCTTATAAAGTTATTATTACCCTACTATAAAATTGTAACAAAAATTACGTCCATTTAAATAACGAATTGTCTAGACACTTTCTAATTATCAAAAGAAACAAACTGTAGAAGAGTTTGTAGTACTTTAGATTACGTACGCACTGTAAAGCGAGTTACTACTCTTACAGTTAACTTTATTCACTTGGAAATGGCAAACAACAATTATGTAAAGTCTATTTGTCTCAACAATAATCTAGAACGTCGTATTGCAACCTTAAAATAACAATGGGCGAGGCAACTTACCAGCCGAGCAGATGACATGTTGAATAAAAAGGTCAAAGGCAAGGAAAAAGAAGGTAAAAGACATTAAACTTGGTAAAAAGACAACATTAACAAGATTACATATAAGCAATGGGTAGAAATGAAGAAAAACATGGTGAAATCTTAAGGAAGCATATTTTTGAATTAAAATACGTAAACGTTGGAGATGATAATGAAGCATTTTCTTTCATTACTCGTAAGATCGTCGATACGAAAATCTGTATCTTTCTTATTTAGATCAAAGCACGTACAATATAAGATATACAAACGTAAGATTGCATTATATGTGAGATTTTGGTGCAAAATTGTATTATCTGCATAAAAATTAATATTAATACTTATACAGTATACAAGTCGTCAATTAAAGTAATAAACAATTATTGTGCGGATTTGTCCCAGAATGAGAGTTAGACTACACAATGATATAGTGATACACATTCGCTTGAATAAAACAAACTGATACATTACACGGGCTATAACAATCTATTTAATACTAAACACAAGTTTAAATAATAAAGTATGCCTGAACAGAACGAGTGTATACATCCCTTTCAGTGCTTTGTAACCATGTAATTTTTTACAAAACAGAAATAATTGTGGTTTTTGACTCCTTTTAAAATAATTTGTAAAGTTATTACTATTGTAAGCTTAGCTATGTTTATGTATTAATAATAGTATTAATAATAATAAAAAATTGAGGTAACGTGATATTATGTATAAATTATCTTTGATTAAAAAACAGACAATTTATATAAGCAGGTTGATTAATTGTGCTTTGGGCCATATTAATTAAATAGGTAATTTTGATCTTATTAGTACCGGCGCTGTTCGTGCTTATTTGTTTCCTTTTATTTCATTGGAACTTGAGATCCTACGTTGCAATTACATTTTCATTGGCAACATGATACAGAGGTACTAAATACTACACGTAACAAAACGTTTGTTCTGGGAAAACCGTTTTTTGTCTGTATGCCTGTTATGATTTAATGTTTGGCATGTTTTAAGATTAACTAAGATTTATCAAAGGTATTGTAAAGTAACCTTTTAATATTAATACATTTTTATCATGTTCTTTTAAGTCTCACTAATACAGAATTTTGCTTATTTAACTTATACACATTAGTTTATTCAATTTTATAAAACAAATACTACTATTAACTTATAGTTTTTTTATTAAATAGATATTTTTTTATTAAAAATATTATTTTCTCTACTCAAATTTGACTGTTTTGCTTTGGTTTTCTCTGTCAAGTTATTTATATATGTAGGCAAAATGTTATTTTTTAATTAGTAACTATCGTAGCATAATTGTCATACTCAGTTTTTTTGGTCCAACTTAGCCGTAAACTGCAAAGTTATGGACAAAATGCAACTTTTAATTTTGTATAACTTTAATGTTCAAATATTTGATAACCCATCCGCTTTATTTTAGTTAAAGATTTTTTTAAATTACTTTTGTAAAAACAAAAATAACAGTAAAGTGCAGTTACAGCTCAACTTAAATATAATGTATTCATGTTGATTTAAAGCCTATAAAATTAATATTCCTGCTCAGAAAATAGTATTTGTGTTACTCAGAGTACCTAAGTAGAAATCATTTCCGACGCACTACAACCTGAAATGTTTATTATGCGTCCCCTGAAGTAACATCGCATCCACTTGATAAACTTCCTTGTATTCTGAAATGCCTTTTTTATAGCGTGCGCGATGAAATCTTTCGGTTCCATTGTTAGATTTCCCGAGTGCGAATTGCCTTTCCTAGCAAGCGCCTGCCAGTTGCACAGATGTTCTTAACAGTTTCCGGTCTCTTACTGCGGTATCTACAATTGCAGTTTTCATTAAATTTATCAATTTTCTGCAGATATTGCTAAAATTACGGAAACCCTTCTCTAGGTAGTCTGCTATTAAGTGGGAAATATATCACTAAAAATACTTAGAGATGTTCATTTCTTTACTGATGGTGTGGGGGGGGGGGGGCTATTACACCGTTCTTAATTATAAAATTTTTGTATTAATTTATGTAATTTAATTGGAATATGCTACGAAACAAATATTTATGGATTTTAAGCGTAAATACTTCTATAACTTCTTCAGGCAATAGAAATATATATGTGTTTTGTAATATTCTATATTAAAATCAAATCTATTTCAACAGGATGGTTAATTTAAAAACTAAATTATATTTAGTGAAATCAGCGTCCTTTTTTAAAAAGGCACTCGCCCAGGTTACGAATTAGCTTCCTATTTTATTTATTTATTAATAAAAAATAACTTACAATAGGTGGTAATAATTTATTCACACAATTTTGACGATGAAGGCTAACTAACTAATAAGAACTATTATAACTGACAAACGAATAAAAGGAAACTAACTAACAAATTAATTTAGAAAAACTAACCGAGAAGAAGCCTGCTAAATTTTTCTATAGTATTTTGATAATTTTCGAAAGGTCACACATCTGGCTAAGTTTCTTATCTGTATACTAACTAGGCTACAGGAAATCATGTCGTACATGTAATACAAAGGCATGTAATACTAAACTAAATAGCATTGCCGGTGGCGATTCCCTGTACATACTAATAGAACACTTATAATTAGTAAGGTCTAACGTTTTAAGTCTATTTAATCTTCGAGTGATATTAGCATTGCCTAGTAAATTGAGCACTAAAACATTGAGGTGACCATGTATTCTGTTCACATAGAGGGTTGTTTGACTTCCTTTCTGACCCATGAAATTTTCAGGTCTTCATGAAGGATTTTATTGCTAATGTACCAGTCAGGATTGGCCATAACACAAATAGTGTTACTCTGAATTTTTTACAGAATATTGATGTTTAATGTTTTCGCACAGCCTCATAGATGAATACCATACGCCCACACTGGAACTATAACTGTTTTATACACTAGCACTTTATTTTGTAGCGATAACTGTGATTTTCTCCATGGTAGATCAGCTGTAAATACCTGGTGTAGGGTTGATCCCAGAACGCTACCCTGAGGAACTTCCGCTTTTATTAGGTACAATTTAGACTGACTTTTGTAATCGTTGATTTGATACCTCTCGTTTAAGTAGGACTTCAAGAAATACTGCAACACAATGTCTACATTCTTTAAGGTTCGTTTCTATTACATCGACAATTATGTGTATCTGCTCTATTGTAGAGTATCTCTGATGAAACCCAAATTGATATTGTGAAATTAGTGCTTCTTGTTCAATTATGATTGCGAATCTCTGTAGTGTGAACCTTTCTAGTACTTTTGACAATATTGGTAGTAATATTATCGGTCTATAAGAGATAATTTCATATGTGGGTTTGTTAGGTTTCAAAATTAGAATTATTCGGTCGAATTTCCAAAGAATTGTAAAATATTGTAATCTTATGACTGTTATTAAGAAAGTTCTTTTAGTGGTTTGGGAGTAATAAGATCATACCCAAGCGCTTTTTTGTTGTTTAAATATTTAATTTTAGCTTTACTTTCTTCAGGGAAGAAAGATTGTATTGGTGCGCTTAGTGGTAAAGGAGCATAAGGGTATCGTGTGATTGTTTTTCGGTTTATAAGGCCGTGGTCGGAGTTCAGACACTCTTGACGTTTCGTTCACAACTGTATCTCCAGAAGAAAAGTTAAAAATTTTAGTTGCTAACGTATTCATTAAATGTTTCGTTTTCCTATTCTCTTAAATCTATTTTTACTTTCCTTATCCTATAATAAGGAAAGTAATGTAATCGGCGGAAATTTGACTTACCCAGTTTTTCACATTTCTGGACGAAATATAGCCTCAGGACACCAAAAAAGTTGGTTTTAGCCATTGGTCAGTGTGTGTCTGTCGGTCTGTCAGTAAACAGGATATCTCGAGAACCGTAAGAG
Organism: Sinelater perroti; assembly: GCA_036346155.1. Classification (NCBI taxonomy): domain Eukaryota; kingdom Metazoa; phylum Arthropoda; class Insecta; order Coleoptera; family Elateridae; genus Sinelater; species Sinelater perroti. Next base: position 7,492,196 of record JARFIY010000276.1, read on the forward strand.
CTAGAGGCTTGAAATTTCGTATGCAAGTTACTTGTAGGTAGGGGACGCAGTGCGAACCTTTTGGTAAAAATCGGCTAAGCCGTTTGGTCGCAAGGTCGCAAAATCGGTCGCAAAGCGGTCGCGAATCTAAACGGTTGAAGAAACAAAAAATTTATGAGATTAAAAATGACTTGTTATCATAAGTTAAACATGAATTTAAAATAAAAGTTGGTAAAATAGGAACTCGAAAAAAAATTTAAGCTCAGGATTTTTAATATACCGGGTGTTTATAAAATGTTTCGGGAAATTTATATGACCGGATAGATCAAACCAAGACGAACAAAAAATTACAATGAAATTTTTTGATCCGAGGTCAAATAAATAAGTTATAGCCGATTAAAAATTAATTAAACGGACCAATCACAGCGCGCTCAGAGAGCTTTCTGGCCGACCGCGGGAGGACGGGGGGAGCGCTTGGCCACTAGGAGGGAGCACGCAGGCGATAATGGGGAAGGCTGTGCGACCGAGCTCGCACGGTTACCTTCAGTGACGTAGCAAAATTTTAAGTACGAGTCAATTATTGTCTTGTACTGTTTATTTTAATCAGCTTTCGAGTGTTGGACTCGCGCCTCGTCCGTTTTTAAAATAATATATATATATATATATATATATATAAGGGACAAGGAAATTCGTGTAATGTTCACACCAGATTTTTAACTCTGTTGTAGACCGTATATCGATGCCATTATTAGTGAACCATTTCAACTTTTGATGTTAATGATAGTACCCTATAGATAGTCAGTTACTAACACTTCCATGTCGTAATGTAAGCTGTTCCGCCGGGCTGATTGGTACAGTACGTAGTATATTAATTGTAATTATTCAAATAGTTTCTTTCCGTAAAATGAGTTTCAAAGGTCAATAATATGTCAATTTTATGCTCTTTTAGGAATAGTTCAACTAGTAGTCGATGCTGTACTAACTCATTGTAACCGTTCTAGTTTGTCAGGTGTGGTCTTTGCACAACGCACACTTGGCGTGAGAATCTCTCGGTTTCATACAGGTGGTAGTGTTGTGCTCCCCTCCACACTTAACGCATAAGTAAGGTTTTGTGCAGTAGCTGTACAGACGTGTGTAGGTGCGACGGTGAGATATTAGAATAAAGTTTCTTTTACATTAAAGTGTGTTGTTCTTTTGTCTCCTCGCAAGTATCTTGCCGCCCTCATTATTACATCAGTTTGCTAAAGCCTTTGTATTAAATTGTTCTCTTGCTACTACTTTTGTTAGGTTTCTTTTATGTCGCTTACTTCTGATGCATACAATTTGTCGTCGGTACTAATACTCGCTAACAGTTTATATTGGTTTTGATATGCAATCAGTTTTTATTACTTGTTGTGTTGTGGATTTTGATTATTTCATATGGGTCTTTTAACTTGTTGCCAGACGTGTTGGTTTTCCGTTTCGTTCTCCTCGAAATCGTCAACAATTACTGACTGTCTGTTGTCTATTAATTGAGGCTTACAAGTTTCATTACTTACTGGTAAAAATGGAGGTGTGTTAATGAAGGTTAGAAATCCTGATATGTAATTAGGATATTAAACTGGTAATGTACTAGAATTGTTTTGTGTTAATTGTCGGAAACCAGAATTTTAAGTTGTTTGTTGATTTCCAAACACTGGTTGTTACAAGGTGTAAGCAAATTGTGTGAGTTGTGGTTATGAAAAATACATATTCGAGTCCTTACTTTGCATATTTAGTAACTTGCTTAAAATTATTGTGTATTTTTAACTTTCTTTCCTCCTTAGGGTATATCTTTCTTAATGGATCTATGTTTACTGCAACCTATAGCTTATTGTGATTACACTAATAATGTAAATTCATAACCAATTTGTAATTGATGTCCTGAATCAACAGATACAGGTCCTTTACAGGGTGTGTCTGAAAGTTTTCCGGTTCCAGGATTGGTCTCCCGAATGTATGTTGCCTTTTCCTGCATAGCGCATCGCACTTACATAGGATATGTAAGGCTGTTTCTGGTTCCTTGTTACAGAGTCTGCATGCAAGGTCCCTATTGAATTTACCAATTTTCCAGATGTGTTCTTTAACAGTTGCATGTCCTGTAAGACATCCTATGGTTATCATTAGCTGTGGCCTACTTAGATTAAGGAGTTCTGCGGCTCTCTTTTGGCAAGGACCTTTATTGAAGGTTTTGCTAAAATTATGCTCTGACCGATTCCTCCAGTATTTTTAATTTTTAATTTTTAATTCATTGTTTTTCTCGTTGCCGTAGATACCGGAATGCCCAGGTGTTCATAACAGTTTTACTGTGTTATGTTCTGCCAGTGCACTGAGTTCGTTGATACATCTTCATACTAGTCTGGATGATGCTTTAGTGCTTGATAAGGCCTTTAAAGCTGCCTGGCTGTCTGATGTATTTTTAACTTACACATTTAGTTTAAATTGGAGAGCTGCTATCCATTCCGGGTCTAAGGTTGGGCATGTATACTTCTGATAACTCGAGGCAATCTCGGTAAGGCACAACCATTCGCTTTCGGTGTTTACAGCGAACTTAGCTCCGTAATTAATAGTTGAATATTACACCTGAAGAAAATGTAAAACTTATTTTTGTACATTGTTAAAGAACGAAAACGGAGCGAGATGCATATGAACTGGAAACACAAAAACTTATTACATAGAGGCAGCAACTAACTTTCGAATTTAGAAAGTTTTGGGTAAAGGTTTGTCTTTCTTTTTTACATAACTTTTTCTCGATTCGCTGTACTTGACGAAATTACATTAAAGCTTTTAGATATCCCCTTTAAAGCAGTTTTTGTCTACGCCGTTAATTATTCATTTGTTCAAGTCCTTTACAAATTGAATTTTCATATTTGGTTACAAGGTAATATAAAAAAATCTCTTACAATTTTTAAAAATTAACACACCAACTTGAAAAAGTTATTTCGAATGTGTTGCAAGTAATTTATTTGTATTTAGATTATTTGTTATAATTTACTAAATTTGTAGTTTTAACAGATGAGTTCTGCTTTAAAAGTATTCAAACAATTCTAATATAATGAAAACGGTTTCCATAGCCGCGACATACTCTTACAACTAATGAGAGTAGACTTTTATACGCGCAATAGAAAGGATGACTAGAATACTGGGTTAGTCTAGAGTTACATACTGATAAGTGAACATGTAGTATGTAATCTTTGCCTTTGCAACGAGTGAACGAGTAAACCAACGAATCTGCAGAAGATTTTGTACAAAGTTATAGAAGCTGTTCATTTACAGAAGCTGTTACGATTATTTAGAAGGTTTTAAGAAGCCATATAATGCAATACAATAAAAATGGCTGCTACTAATTGGTAACTGCAAAATATTAAATTAGGCAGTATAGATTTGTAGCTCTGCGACTTTTAACTGTTCCTAAGAACTAATAAGGTGCATCTTTGATATGGAAGAGATTGTAACATATGACTTTACGTAATACTTAGAGAATACTGAGGTTATATGCAATTACACCATTGCTATATAAATTGAAACCCCAAGTAAAAAACTCTTAAAAATGGCTTCACAGTGGATTCCGAAATTCAGTAAATTTCTATTAATTGACCTTGTTCAACCCGTAAACCCAATTGTTTATTTATCGTTGACCGCGGAAACCTTTCCGAACATATATACATATACGAGGTGTGTAAATAAAGTAATAAGACAATTTTTTTATTATTTTATTAGGCAGTGACAGTTAAACTTGGACATTGTTTCTCTTTAAAGTAATTGCGTTGAGCAGCCACACAGTGCTGGAGACAGTTCTTCCACTTGTCATAGCAGTGCCGAAACGCGTATACTGGAATCGCCTCTATCTAGTCGGTTATGGCCTTTTCAATGTTCAATTATCCCAAAATAACGTCCTTTGAGATGCATTTTCACACGTGGGAAGAAGAAAAATTCACACGGACTCAAATCGGGTAAATAAGGAGGCTGAAGGGCTTCGTTGCGGGGTCGCACTGAAACATCCAAGTCTCGTCACCAATAATGACACGTTCGAGAAAACGAGGCACTTTTTCAATCCGCTCCAAAAAATTAAGGCACGAGTTCCTCCGGTTGTCCTTTTGTTCCAGCGACAAGTTTTTGGGGCTATTTTGCCCAGATTTTTCGCATCCCCGTTGGTCAAAGTTTGATGAACGGTGGTCTGCATCAAATGCAACTTTTCCCCGTCCTGAACCCACAAGCTGCCTTGATCTGTCCGCTGCGCGGTTGAACTTTAATCGTCTCTCTTCCTTTTGAAAATCCTTAAAACACAGAAATATCTGCGCCTTTCAGAAAACAGTGTCTTTATAGGCATAAGAATAGATTTGTGCAACGTGATGATAGAATGTGGTATTTAGGTAGCAGTTAATGTGGATAGGTTTTTTATAGAGAGTGAAACAAAAGCTGTCGTTTAAAGAACTTTTTGTTGCAGAAATGTCTAGCAAAAGAAGAAAGTTGTTTTGTTCAGTTTTCATAGTAAATTTAACTTTGTTATGGACTTGGTTTACGCGGGAATAGAATTCGGAAAGCGTATTTTGTCCATGAGGCCAGAGATAAAAAAGTAGTATTGAGATATTGTATATACCACGTAGATTTCAGCTAAAATGAGATGAGAGCTATTATTTCAAGATGATACAAGCACCGTTAGCTTGGTGGTAAAATTTATTTTAAATGGCAAAGTACATGTTGGATAAACAATGGTTAGTTAAGGATAAAGTCTCGTTGTAAGTTGTAAGATTTCAATAAGTCTTAAAGAATTCTTGGAAATTAAATCTAACCATGATATTATTTTTACTTATAAGGACAGTTTTGAGTATTTTTAGGAAGTAAAATTTCGGTTACAGGATGAGGCTTAACCTGTAAAAGAATGAAAAGTTATGACAAGGTATTTAGCTATTTTGTGGATGGTAGAACTGAAGTAATTATAGAACCTACAGGAATGTTTTCTTAATGAATTATTAAAGGACTATATATTTTTATATTTCTAGAGGTTTTTCCTGAGTATACGTAGTTTTTAGTATCAAATGGTATATTTCAATTAGTAATGGGGTTTTGGTTTTTTCTTAAATAAGTGATGGAATTGTTAGATATACAATGGTAGTCATTTCAGTAAGTTTTCTATATTTCCAATGTGGTCTGATATCTTTAGCATCACTGTAGAGTTGCCTTTGTTCAATTTCGAATTTCGGGAAAATTCGAAATAGAAATCGAAAGGTGTTCAAAGAACTTAAATAGTTCGTTACTGAATTCTATATGTCTGTCTGTCGGTCTGTCGGTCCGTCACAAAATTTGAGATTTTTTTGTTATAAAATTGTAATATTATTATTTTGTTTTAAAGCTTTGAAAGCACGTAATTCGAGGCTTTAGTAATTAGTTTTGGTAATACAGCTGTACGTTTTAGCTACACCTTGCTTAGTTTCATTAGCCGCGTTTTTAAAAAGACTAAAACTGAAGGATTCTATTTAGGATATGATAAGTTTGGTGTTACAAAATTAGGATTCAAGGGTAATTTAAAGCCTGGGACGCGGTGGCTCAGATGGTTCACCAGTTGGCTCTGTTTTCTTGCCGGCGCGCGTAAGTTCGAGTCTGGCATTCAAGTGCTTGTTAGTGGACACAATAAGCCCTTGAGGCTGCAATGCCTGTAAGTGCGCCAAAAAATTAAAGCCTTTTGCAAGAGCTTAAATAACCGCAATTAGAAAATCTTCGTTTTTTGGCATTGCTTTTTCTGAGTACATAAGAGGCTTTACCATTTATTACCCTAATGAAAAAATATCGAATAATAGTATGAATATTGGAGGAGCTTAATTTATAGAAAATGTCATTTTCATATCTCAATTTATTTTGTCGAGATTTCTTAAGATTGCGCGAATAAAGTTTATAAGCAGGGACGGCTCTACTTTCTTCAAAATATTTGGTAGGGTTTAGTCACAATCCAAGAAAAATAACATAATGATCTTTGTAGGTTTTAAGAAACAATATATACGTCATGTCACTCTATTTGCCAAAAATTGTTTTTTGGATTATTTTACCAAAGCTAAATTTTTCGAACTTTAATTATTAAAAATTCAACAGCATCAAAACATATATATATATATATATATATATATATATATATATATAATAAATGTAAATATATATATATATATATATATATATATATATATATATATATATATATATATATACCCGTCAGCCACTGATAAGATAACTAACATATTTGACCATATAATAATTAAATAAAATCTTGATGCTATCGTTTTAGTATATATATATATATATATATATATATATATATATATATATATATTTCATATATTTTCACATTTACATTTTATACCTCTACATTTTCATTTCTTTAACTTTACTAACTATTCTCCTCCACTTCACTCTGTCTCTCGCTATACTACTCCAATCCTCTATCCCCACTCGTCTCACGTCATTTACTACTGCATCCAACCATCTCTTTTTGGGTCGCCCTTTTTTCTTTTTCCCCCCTGTCCCTCCTTCTAAAATCCTTCTCGCTTGCCTGTTTTCGGGCATCCGGCTAACATGGCCTAACCATCGTACTCTTTGAGCTCTTAAGAACGCTATTATTGATATGTCACCATACTCATCTTGTAACTCCTTATTTGTTCTTCGCCTCCACTTTCCGTCCCCTGTTCTTACTCCTCCCAGAATTTTTCTTAAGACTCTTCTCTCCCATACTTCCAGTTTCACCTCCATATATTTTGTTAATGCCCATAATTCGCTTGCATAAGTTACAATCTTTTTATACATTCTTAGTTTTGCTGCTTTTGAGATTTCTTTGGATTTTAGCATACCACTGATTGCACCTACCGCCCTACTCCCTTTTGCGATTCGTTTTTGTATTTCCGTGTTTTCCTCTATGGTGTTAGCTAACGTCACTCCTAAGTAACCGACGTCACTAACTTTCTTAAATTTATACACCTTTCTTTCCCCTTGGAAGCTGGTAACCGTATCTCTCCCAGTGTTTTGTCTCATTTCCATGTACTGCGTTGTGCTCTCATTTATCTCTAGCCCATACTTTGTCGCAGTTCTTTCCAGTTTACTGTTTCCAACTCTTTTTTTGATCTGGTAATAATAGCCAGATCGTCTGCGTACGCAACTATCTGGTGACGTCTTTGGTAAATTATTCACCTTGTCTCGATACCACTTTCTATCAAAATTGCTTCTAGTACCAAGTTAAACAGTACTTGTTGAGATGGGATCCCCTTGTCTCACTCCCTTATTTCCAGTGACTCTTTCCGATACCTGCCCATCTATCAGTATTTTACTATACGTTTTCCTTAGAGTTATTTGCACCAATCTTATGAATTTCTCTGGAATCCCTAGCTTTCTAAGGGCCTCGTAAAGTTTTCTCCTGATGATTTTATCGTAGGCTTGCCGGAAATCCACAAATAACATATGTAATTCCAAATTTTGCTCATAACTACTACACTGAATCATTTCCACCATAAAGATTTGATCTACGATTCCTCTTTTAAATCCTCCTTGGTATTCTCCTACTACCCGGTCTTGGTGCTCACTCAGTCTTTCCCGAATCAGTCTCGCCAATACTTTATACGCCACGTCCAGCAGTGATACTCCCCTATAGTTTTCACATTGGCACCTATCCCCCTTCTTATGTATCAGACAGACAATAGCGTTATGCCATTCTAGTGGCATTTGTTCTTGTCTCCATAATTTTATAATAAACTCGCTTATTTTCTGCTGTATTCCCTCTCCCCCATTTATATACTTCCACGGGTATTCTATTTTCACCAGTACTCTTCTTTTATCTCTTCCTGCGTAGGTTCCCTTACTAGCTTTTGTGTTTTCTAGTCCACTGTCGCCTCCTCTTCTTCTCTCCTCTCTTCATATTGTTCATCCTTATCCCCATCTACCCCCTCGTAATATTCTTTAAATATCCTAAGTTTTCCTTGTGTATTACATACCATTTATCCGTCCTTATTTTTTAAAAATGTAATATTCTTGGCTTTTACATCTTCGCGGGTTTTTTTTACTTCCTGGTAAAAATTTCTTAGCTCTTTATTTATGTAATTTTGTTCTATTTTTTCTAGCTTTGTATCCAAATATTTTCTTTTTAACTGCCTACATGTTCTCTTTGCGTCTCTTCTTGCCTCCTCAAATTTCCGTTTAATCTCCTCTGTATTTTGCCTCAATAATTTCATTCTGGCCCCATTCCTTACTTGTAGTTTTGCCTTGCATTTCTCGTCAAACCAACTTTTTTGTTTGCGTCTGCCTTTTTTTCCTAAAAATTTTTCCATCGTTTCTTGAACTGCAATCTCAATTTGCCTCCACTCTTCTTGAATGTTGTTTGGTTCCTTTAATTCCCGGAGTCTGTTATCAAGTTGCTTTTTCGTTTCAACGTTTGTGCTTATTGCTGAGAACTAATAAATTTATTTACTCTTCTGTGTGGTTATTGAAAATTGGATTCATCGAATTGTCTCGTGTGCACGAAGTAGAGACACTTAAATAATGTGTTATATAGACGACTATGCATCAAAATAATACAAGAAGTATGATTGTATCTAAAATAGTTTTTATCTTATTTTATTTTACAATCATATCGTTCTTAATCGAACACTTTTAGTTCACTTTAATCATATAAAACAGTCCAACTTGTCTTCCCTACCATGCTTTATCTAAAAATGCCATCCGCTAGTTTTTTTTCGTTTAACTTTTTCCGATATTATTTCTTACATGGTTATTTCCAAAATTTTCTTTCCAAAAACCAAATTGATGACTTTGATTTTAAACAATTCCGGCCTTACCTTCTAGAGTTCATATATTTCAAATATTGTTTAAAGTATAGATAATACGAATAAACCTATCAATTCGTAAGATCAGTTTTCTATTTGCGTTGCCTTGACTTGAGTATCAATAATATATAAGTTCCACAATGATAAATCTGAAACTGTTGTCCGGTAAGTCTTTAAGTGGTTACTAAATCGTAATTCTGTGCTTTCTTCAGATTTAGATATTTGAGAATTGTTATTTTAATTTCAGCACCTTTAATTATTTTGCAAAGCATACACTAATCTACTACGGCTTTTTCTTCAGCAGTAATTTAAAAGTAATTCAAAATATATAAAAGCTTCATATAAATATGCTTTTGTTGCTGACCGGCTGAATGTGTACATGTGCCTCCTTGTGCCTTTATGTAGCTTTTTTTTTGACAATTACCATGCTTGATGTTTAACATTTGAGATTTTAAAATCCTCAAAACTTTAACTAAACCTTTTATTTATATTAGATTTTATCATCTGCCACTGTTTATGTAGACTTCTTTTTTAGGATCTTTTCGTTTTGACCAGTGTATGATACTCTAAACTTAATAAAAGCTGCATTCGTGCAAAGGCGAATTTTTTAGCAGCGCGATGTATAACTTTGTTAACAAGCAGCACTTAGATCTATTTTCACTGTAAGTGGATGATATTGGAACAACTTGCTAGCCGGATTTTTTATAAGTTTCAATTTATATTTTTATTGCTATTTCTGTAATAGTAACATTAGTATTTACTGTAAGCATAACTGATTCAATAATATATTAAAATATGATTTAGATAACTTCAATTATTATCTTAAACTATGCAGAAATCTAACAAGCTTGGAATCTTATTTAAATTTGTCGTCAAATTTATGCTTATAGTTTTTAAAAATTTATACTTCTGCTTTTAGTGCTTTAATACTTGTCCATGTGTGTTTTCGGATATTTTTCTTAATAAGAATGATTTTAGTGGGTCGTTGATTATTTGTAGCATTGCTGTTAGTACGATTGACTAATGACATGGTCCTGTAGCTATTACATTCTGTGAGACAGTTTTTTTTTAAGATGCATAAATATCGATTCTCACCACACACTTGACAATTTTGGCAATACAAACAAGCAAATTTTATGAATGATTTTAACACTCAGTTTTTCCATAGTTAGTGCATTATAGTTTTTCGATGTTTTAACGGCTTTTTCTACCTCTGAGTGCCATAGATGTGGGTTTTAACGGTTAATATGTTATTCTAAAAATTAACTTACATTTTAGTCTTTTTATAAAATTTCATACAATATTTGCTCCAAACTTGAGCTATGCCTATGTTAGTGATAATGTTGATGTTAATTTTTTTATTATTTGTGTGCGTATTTTGAATTCCTTAGTAAGCTACCTAACCCTATCATATAACTTACGAGTTTTTCCATAATTTACATGACTTTCTATTTTATTAAATATTCTGCTGGTATGATCGCTTTTGACTTTTCTACATGATCTCTGGATATTTGCCATATACAAAATGTAAATTTAAATTAATGGTGTAATATTGTTGAAATTTGTTTATTTATGAGTATATATGTTGCAAATGTGTACGTCTTAATTATGTTGTACTTTAGAGTATCTTATTGATTGCTATATGTTAGTTCATGGCCGTTATGACCTTCCAAATAAAATCGCAAGTTTTGGGTGCAAGTATTTTTAAACGGCTTTACTTTAGAAGTAAGATACTTGAACTTTTCAACAACGTCTGTCAAATTGTCTGACTACCCGTAAACTTATCATTCACATGCCTTTTCAATGCATCTGGAACTAAAGATTTGTTGTAAACGAAATCTGACAAAAATCTCTGGAAGTATTAGACAGTTTGGAAGATTTAAATTAGTTACAAATAAATAATGATGTATATTTTTAAACTAAATTCAGAAACTTCTAGTATCACTTAATATAAGAGAGTGTTTTGAAACTTTTGTCTCCCATTTAATAGGTTTGGTAATAATTCTTTGAGGCATATAAAAAGTGTAAAATTTTCTAACACAGTGAGAATAAATATCCAATTGAATTCTCTTGCGATATCAAAAGACCAAAATAATATGTGACATGTGTTGTTGAATTCCTATTAAAATTAATTGCCAAATGTATGCTATTTATGGGAACACTTGTATGGATGTGAATACTGTAACGTGGTGAACAAGACATGTATAGTAGTTGACTCTTGACGGCCACGCTTGAGCAGCATCAAATCGGTATAAATAAATAGAAAAAGATCGCTGAAACTGTTATTTTGATCGAACAGACACTTTATTTCTTCTTCAACAGGATAAAGAAACACATTTATTAAGTATTTAACCTATTTTTGTATATATAACTATTTTTTGTAGATATTAAAAAGCACAGAATTGTAAAATCTTTTTAGAGCAAGCATTTTAATGTTGAATTAATCAATATCTTGCACATTAAACAAAATAATGGAATGTCTGTTGTAAAGCAAAAATTAACAAAAATATTCTTTTAACTGAGAATTTATAAAACAATACTCCAAACATGTTTGTGTCTGAAACAAGCTTGCTTTGAAGCGCTTTATCTTAATTTGCTTACAAAAAAGTATTTTATCTCCCAACCTTCCTCAGCAATATTTTTCCATCGCACTGAGCGTGCCATTAAAAACCGCGTCCTTTAAATTAAGTTTTTTTGGTCTTTTCAACAAACAGAGGCAATTTGGTTCGCAGCGACGCCGCCGGAGCTGCTAACTACATCGGGACCAAATTGCAGGCATAAATTTAAACTGAAAACTATCATTAGCGCCGTTAAAACCTGTCAGCTCCAAATTTACCGATACGTTTCCATTAACAAAAGCGATTTCCACCCGGCAGCAATGCCCAAAATTAAAGTGCGCGCCAGTACATCGGAACAACCTTTGCCTTAGCACAATGGACGTGTAAGAGTTCGGAGGCGCAGCCATTAATTATTTATCCCGCTTCAAAAGCTCGCGGCTCATAATTCGGAAAGTTCAGAATTGGAGTCACATGCTTTCAGATTAAAGGAAGCGCAGCCGCGCGCAGGCACGATCCGGCCGAACCCTGCAATCGCGAGCTTAGTGAACTCGTTAAGGAAATTTCGGCGGAGCAGGTCGCGATGAAATTGCCTGCGATCAATCAGCGTCGAAATTATAGTGTACAAGAGCGCTTATTTCTTGTTTCGCCCGGCTTCCGACGTTTTTCAGGCGAGCTGCGCCGGAACGCGAGGCCGCATTGAAATATGCCAAAGGCGCGCTGAAAAATGAGGCTTCAAGTGTCACTCGGGGCAAATCAGAATCCAAGTGGATTTCCTTACTGTCGGGCTTAATTCGAAAGACCTACGGCCCCCAGTGGGCGCGTGCTGTTTACAAAGGGAGACAAAGGAGAAATGTTCTTTACGTCTTACGAACAATGGGCATTGTTAAAGATGTCGATTAAACTGAGCTGAAAGCTTCGTTAATTTTAGTGTTTCACAGCTACTAACAAAGGATTACGGATTGTTGTCTTCGGCGATAACTTTTAGATCTGCCGTTAAATTTTATTATTCGGCTTTATCGTGCAAAAACAATAAGGCCGGCTGCAATAAGATGGCCGATAAAATTGCGGCCGGATTAGTGCCATCCCGAACTTTATTCGACAGTTCTCAATTATCATTATCGGTAATTGGACTTGGACTATTGCAACTTCTCCGCTTTAAAGTTTTATGTAAAAAAGTTCAACTGGTTTAGTTTTAGTTTAAAAGTCCTAATTAGAGAGAAGAAGACTAATCAACCAACAAGAAAAGCAAAAGTTACTTTGGTTAATTTATCGATTGTCTTATTTCTTCAATCTTTTCTTGAGTAATGAGTAAAGGTTGATACAACTTAAAGTGCAGTTTTCTAAAAAGAATAGTATGGATGACTAAATAAGCTTCTTTGTCTTGCACAGAACGGACATAAATTTATCTAATATTTTATTTTACAGTCACTTTTTATTAAGTTTATTAAGTTTCTGCAGATATCTTTAGCACTTATATGTATTCTAAGCAACATCACTTTATTTGGTTCTTTATTTTTATTACCGTTATTTACTGTCTACATGTTCGCTCTTACGCACTATTTTTTATTAGACTACAAAACATTCCTATGTCAAACTGAAGAATTAAAGTAGGAAAAATATAGTCCGGCATGCTATAATGTGGCAACATTTGCTTGGACGACTTTGTTTAAAAATTTGGACAAATAGAATAAAGGCATAATTTTTGTAACTTGGCTTGGCAATGTTATATGTGGTTTTGACGTATATTAGTATTTCATAACCAGCGTCTTTTTTTAGTGACTCTCTTGATCTGCTACTAGTTTTGCTGTACCAATCTTTAACATTTTTTAGCTATGATAAAATTCTGTGACTAATCCTTAATTTTACCTGTGAGATACGTTAGCTTCCATGGCGAAATCTATACATTCCAATTTCATTCTTTTTATATATAGCAGTAATTTCGGCTCTTAGCTTGCTTCAGTCCCGCACTCAATAGATCTAAGGAATCTTTAATATATGCTTATAGACCCATATTTGATGTCAGTTTAAGTTTTTGTTATACAACAGGTTTTGTAATTGAGTAATATGTCATCACAATTTTCAATTCTCATTTCTTATCAGTCCGCATTTGGCTTTCTTAGAATAAACGCAAGCTTGACGAGCTCTGTTATCTTGGAAAGTGTAGTGCCATATGCAGAAGCCTTCATATATATTATTGATATAGCATTAAAAATCGCAAGTACAATATTATATTATATTAAATTAATTCCGTAACGAATGTAAACTCTACACAACAAATGTTTCCGGCGGGAAACACTCACGACTTTGATCCGCCAACAAGTAACGCTATGAATAACTCGAGTGCTCCGGAAAATTACGGATTTACATTTAATATACCGGCTGCTCAGGGGTTTTCCCTTTCCCAACAAGCAAATAAATCTAACCTCCAACTTCCAATGGTTCCCCATAATCAAACATTAATGTTTCCTGCATTCACTCCAAATCCCAATTCATCACCATTTCCACAGGCAATGCAATATAATTTTAATCTACAGACTCCTCATGGAGTAAATACAGACAATCCCACAGATCATGCAAACACACAAATAAATGAAGATAATGATATAGTCAGAAGAAATAAATAATGATAATGAACAGGAAAATTCAACTAACGCTAAACATGAATGGCAAACTCTTAAAAAAAGGAAAAGAAACTCACAACAACCCAATCCCAGTAACATCTAACCTTACCAATTAACCACACCAAACAGATACGAACTTCTTTCGCAGGAAATAACCACTAACGCTAATGACAACCACCCGCCCAAAATCCCAAAAACTCCACCAATTTACATTCACGGTGTAACCGATTATAAGAAATGATAGATAATTTCACCCAAGTGCTTGAACAAGAGCAATTTTATACTACGGCAACATCCAGTGATACCGTTAAAATTAATTCCTTAACTGTAGACTCCTACAGAAAAATAACGCGACACATCAAAGATGAAAATATAATACATCACACCTACTAACTTAAGGAGGATCGAGCATACAGGTGGCCATCCGAAACATACATAATTTTACCCCGATCGAAGTCATAACAAAGGAGTTAGCAAGGTAAGGTCATCAAGTCCGAAATATAATCAATGTTAGACACCGAACAACTAACAGCCTCTCCCACTTTTTATGGTAGACCTTGAACCACGTGATAACGATAAAAAAATATTCGACGTTAAACATATTGGAAACATAATAGTATCAATCGAGACCCCCCGAAAGAAAAATATTATACCTCAATGCCTGAGATGTCAGGATTACGGATACACCAAAACATATCGTAACAAACCTTTTATTTGCGTCAAATGTGGAGGTGGCCATCAAACGTCTACTTGTAAGAAAGATCCTACCACCCCAGCTAAGTGCGCATTATGTGGCGTCAGCCACCTAGCCAATTACAAAGGTTGCACAGTCTATCAGGACCTTCAGAGAGCCAGAAACACACCCTTCAAAGGAACAGCAAATAAGCATCGCCCGCACATTCACCGCAACTGACTTTCCTCCTCTCCCAACGCCACTTACCAGTCCCCCTACCGAACACCAAGGAGTCTAGCCAAATGTTTTAGTCCTTCATCCCACATGGGCAAGAAGAACTACCAACCCACCAAATCCTGACCATCCAACAAACATGCATGACACGTTCTCAAATTTTCTCCTCGAATTCAAAACTCTCTGCAGTCATAAATAAAATAGCTTCGAAATGACAACTTCACTACGCATTGCTCTCTAGAACGCCAACGTCATCACAAACCATGTTCCTGAAATTTCTACCTTTCTACAACTACAACACATAGAATAATGCTCATCTCACAACGCATGCAACAACAAGAACATTTCTAAAAATTCCTTATTATAGTATTTATTATGCCAATCACCCAGATGGAACGGCCCACGGCGGGGCAGCAGTAATTGCCAAAAATACCATAGTTCACCATAAATTACAATACTATCTACAGAAAAAATTCAAAGCACAATCATTCAAGTCCACACCCTTCCATATCCATTTGTTGTAGCAGCAGTTTACAGTCCTCCACGATATTCCATCTCATCTGACGAATACGAAGAGTTCTTTAGATTGCTAGGAAACAAGTTCATAGGACGCAACCTTTTACGAACAATACAAAACAACAACTTTGGATACATCTCAACTGGAGAACCCACTTATTGGCCCAGTGATCTGAATAAACTCCCCGATTTACTAAATTACGCAATCACAAACGGTATAGCACACACATATACCAAGGCAGAATCAAATCAAGATTGATGTACTGACCATTCTCCAGTCATCGTTACTCTTAACACCACCATAATCGCTAAAGAACCGCCTCCAAGACTTTGCAGTAAATATACAGACTGGGATCAAGTTACAAACTATTTATTTAGTTACTTAGCCCTAGGCCTTTCTACCTTTAGGTGTAAGGCTAATTTAACTACCTGGATGAAAACCTCAACTTGACTATTCGAATTCAGAACAGTCGGGATCTCGATGTCGCTACTCAGTATTTGACCACTATGCTCCAAACAGCTGCCTGGATAGCTACTCCTGCTCTTAAAACTAGCAATCCTAAAGCAAATAACATTCCTCGTCATATCCGAGACCTTATAGTTAAAAAACGCAGAGCTCGAAAACAGCGGCAGCGAACACGAACCCGACAAGACAGAGCCTCCTATAACAAACTTGTCCACCGCTTGCACAACGCCTTACTGGAAGTTCGCAATGACTCATTCAACGATTACCTATATAAACTCTCCCCAGACGACCAAACTCTATGGAAGGCAACGAAGAAACTCAAACAACCAATAGTAGCACTACCACCCATCAAAAGACCCGACAGTAGCTGGGCCAGAACTAATAAAGGGAAGGCAGATACATTCGGAGCATATCTAGCCGATGTATTTACGACTCCCCAAGGGAATTAAGACAGCAACGAAATCGACTCCTTTCTGGACGCCCCCTGCCAGCTACATTTACCCATCGCACCGTTCTCTCCGGTTGAAGTCCGTCATGAGCTAACACACACCAATAAACGAAAAACTCCCGGATACGACCTCATAGTAGGAGAACTATTACACCACTTCCCACCCAAAGCAATAGTACTTATCACGACCATCTACAATAGGATACTACGTTTAACCTACTTTCCGATGCAATGGAAGTTCGCTCAAATTATAATGATTGCTAAGCCTCAAAAACCGTCTCGCCAATCCTCTTCCTATCGACCAATAAGTCTCCTTCCTCTCCTATCCAAGACATTTGAAAGACTATTACTTAAACGAATCAAAGATACAGGTAATCTCAACCAGATCATACCTTCCTATCAGTTCGGTTTCCGTGAGCACCGCTCGACGATACATCAAGGTTACCGAATCGTCACTCAAATAATGGAATGCCTTGAAACCAAAAAGATCTGTACGACTGCACTCCTAGACATAAAGCAGGCGTTCGACAAGGTATGGCACCAGGGACTGTTGTACAAAATTAAACTTCACTTTCCAAGCCAGCTCTATTTACTATTCAAAGCATACCTTGCTGACCAGCTATTCCAAGTCAAAATCGACAACACGGTCTCTGACTATCACCGCATTACATCAGGAGTCCCGCAAGGCAACATACTGGGGGCCATTCCTCTACCTACTTTACACTTCCGACCTGCCAACCACAAACGACACAGTGATTGCCACATTCGCGGACGACACGACTATCTTAGCAGCTAGTGAAACACCCCAGGTTGCAACCGATCGCCTTCAGCACCATCTGGACCTACCACAGGACTGAACCAATCATTGAAGGGTATCAATTAATACTTAAAAATCCACCCAAATAACTTTTACCACCAGACGAGCAATCTGCTCATTAGCCAGATTCAATGACACCCCCCTTCCCCTGAAAACCGAAGTAAAATATTTAGGGCTGCATCTCGACGCAAAACTCACTTGGAGCACCCATATTAAAGCCAAAAGAAAACAACTCGATCTAAAACTCAAGAAAATGTACTTGTTACTGGGGCCCCGCTCTCAACTTTCCCTCGCAAACAAACTCCTTCTATACAAGACCATATTAAAACCCATATGGACCTATGGGGTACAACTTTATGACTGCACAAAGGCCTCTCACACCAAAATATTACATCGGTTCCAATCTAAAGTTCTTCGCTTGATTACTAACGCGCCTTGGTACATTCGGAACGATACCCTCCACACAAATCTGAACATCCCAACTGTTGCATATGAAATCCTGAGACTCGCCACCACCTACCACCACCAGCTCGTAAGGCACGAAAACAACTTCGTCGATCAGCTGTCCAACCCAGCTGCAATTGTCGGCAGACTCCAGCGAAATTGGCCACAGGACCTCATCCACTAGCTTCCACAACCATAACATTAATTATTTGGGAGAATAGCGCTGGCTATATCCCCCCATATGACATGTAATATTCTACCATTTACTTATTACAAAAACACTTTCTATAAGAAGATTTTATAATAATAAAAAACAAATTCTTTTTATAATAATTTTTAAAATTTATACTATTAAACTGTCCTAAAACAGTACCTACTTAACTGTATAGAATCGCCATAATCTTAAAAAAATTAAAATTAAGACTTTTTTTTTTTTGAAGTAGACATAACCCTTTGCGCAATTACCTAATATCTTGTCCAATCACCTCCTTTACTGATTAAACTTTCACATATTTTTTTATTATTTAGGCGAGACTTTTTCTATAATAATTTGGCAAGAATCGCAATATCTTTTTAATTAAAAATGACAGGTGTTTAACATTGCTTAACATTAGTTTTCCTTTTACTTCTTTTATATGTAAGGTCACACCTTCACATCTAGGAACATTGCCGGCCATTGCATCGTAATTACGTTATTGTTGTTTCCACATTTTGCACAGTTTACTGTAATATTTAGAGTCATTGTTTTCCTGCAGGACTCAACTTATTCTGCCAGAAACAAAACACTTTTTAGCAAACTTCAACAAGCATTTCTGGTAGTTGGTTTACATTTTCTCAGCGTCTAAATTGTCCGTAAACAGAAAAAAGCAACCAAAACCGCGTTTCCAGAAGCATTCCCAAGCATCCCCTTTTACAGAGTGTTGTACAAGACGCTGAAAAATCTCATTATTCTTCGATAACCACCCTTTTTATAAGGAAGCTTTTATGCCCAAAAAGGAGACTCGTCCGTAAGGTGACATTGTTCCGATCTCGATCCAAATTTTTCTTTGCCCACGCCAATCATTTTTCTACGTGGTTTCTAATTTTTTTCAAAATTCATCTAAAAGAAAGTTTTTTACCCAGACTTCTTGTACTTGTATTAAAGAGACTTAACTTTCTTTTTTGCTGAGTTTCGTTTGGCCACAGAGCAGTGCAAGGCCTCTCATGTCTTCAAAGAAACGCAAGATTGTTTTATCCTTCTTAATTGTTATGGCAGGGGACATTTCCTTTTTCAAAAAATGGTTTACAGTCCTAACCCCCAAATATTAGTTACCCACCTCTTAGCGAACGCCTCCGACTTTTGCATATATTTTGCAATCACTTTATACGTGTTTCGGTCTTTTTGCATAATTCACTAAAAGCGCTGCCTCGTGTCGCTCATTGTAAAGATAACAAATTAATTCTGACATAAACAACACAATCTGGCGAAAAACCGCGAAAAGTCACGGAACAAAAAATTAAACGAATTAACATAGATGACTCTGCGGTGCCTTGTTGCCAAATGATGACTATCACTTTCTTGCCATGCAGGATGTTGTTTCTTTTTAGAATATTAATGACTAACTGCAAGTATTTCAAGGCTACTGCAAATAAGAAAAAATCTAATTTTTTCTACTGAGCCGCAGAAGAAATTGTCCCTAGCTAATGATGAAAGCCTACCATGAATGAAGCTACGTGATCTTATACATATTAGAAGAATAACTAATAGAAGAATAGTAATACGGAGCCAATAGAACAATATTATTAAAACAATCATATCAATAATAGTGCGTATTTATGCTTAACATTTATGTTATGCATAATAAATAACCATTAGGAAATATTCTCAGATAATTGTCCTTAAAAATATAAAAGTATCTTTCATATTAATTAATAATTATAACGTTCCGTTAATAAAATTGAAGATATTAAATTTAAGTAGGCCGTTCCTTGGTCATATTTATAATTCTACTATGTACTATGCTACTTTAATCTAATTTTAGCATTATTCAGTTAGTTTAAATGTGCAATTTCACTTTGACAGAAGATATAAAAAAAATTGGCACATTTTTCAAGTCTATAAAATCATATGTAATAATTTTAAATTTTTGGTTCTGAAAGCCCTTTTAGTATTTTTAAAAAAAATTTAATGGCTGCTATGTGTCACATTAGAAGTTCTAAACTTCTGCGTCTACGATAGGACTACTCAAATTAATTTTGTAATAAAAACAGAATTGATCAAACTTTTAGATGATTTTCTCTAATAAACAAAACACCCGATTTACTTTTATTAAATCTCGTTGAAAAATGTTGGTGTTTTTATTTAATTTTTTGCTTATCAGATATATCATTTAACTTTATTAGTTTGTCACTTATGTCTATGTCTCTATACACATAATATAAATTTTGAATTTTTATAAGTTAAGGTAACGAGACTCTACGTAGCTGCAACTATAGATCTAATTTTTAAATACCTAAAATTTTAAAAAAAAGTAAGTGAAATAAAAATATAACATTATTATTTAGTTCTAATTATATTTATTTTTTTCTATGTCTTACTCTTTTTTATTTTCCCTGTCAACTATATCATTCAATAAATTTTTTATTGCCATCCTTCGAGCATAAGATTCCATTTGTTGTATTTCTTACTTTACCTATTGTTATTAAAGATTGATCACTTTTTATGCTATATTCTATTTATATAGTACAGTTTGTTATGGAGTTCTTTTTTATACTCTTCTGTATTTGTGCCTACAATTGCACGTCTGATCTTACTTGTGTGTTTTTTCAATAGAGTTGCTTATTAGGGCTTTCAACTTATTGACGTAATTTATTTATATATTGTATAAACTAATATAAATACAACAAAAGTTCTATAATAAATATATTTTCGGCTAAAATACGCACTTATTTTTGTCAAAATTACAAGTTCTACCAAAATAACGTTATTTGAAAGTAATAATCAATAATGATAACCAGTGATTCAGATATAACTAATATTTTTATTTATATGATGACGGAAGTATATTTGCAGGACATCAAGTCAGATTCTCTACATGAAACACTTTGCCAAATCTTTATATAAAAAAAGTACTTTTCCGCACATTTGGGCAACAACGTTTCAACTTCTCCTATATATTGGGCCAGTTTATTTTAATAAGACTATTTACAGCATTAAAATAAAAAATGCTTTAGACCGATTCATTCAAGACCGACCCATTTCTATGCTTGGTTTTTCAATTTAAACCTGAGCTTTCAGATAGCCCCATAAAGAACCTTACGATGTTGGAAGAATATTTGCTTCCTGAACTGAGAAGACATAGGATTGTCCACGATAAAGTTTGGTTACAACAGGATGGGACTGCTTGCCATGCCTCAAAAGAATCTATGGCTTTTTTATAAAAGTATTTTTCAGAGCGCTTTATTTCATTGCACGCGGATGCGGAGTAGCCCCCTCTTTTACCATGTGATTATTTCTTATAGTACTACCTAAAAGGTCAAATTCTTCAAAAAAAAATTTTCTAAATATCTAGATGTCCGCCGCAGTTGTGGACGAAACGTCAAGAGTTTCCGAACTCCGACCACGGCGTAGCTACCGGAGAACCAACCACACGATGCACCAGTTTTAACGCATTTGAAAAATAAAATTACAAGTCTCTCTGACTTTCGTGGAGGACACACTTTTAGAGTTTAAGAAAATTCGATTTAAATTTTTTATATCCTTCATACAAATCCAAAGCATTTAGGAAATTTATCAACAAATCAATAATTACTTTTTAATTACCAACATACTTAGTTTTTGTTATAGAGCCAGACCAAAAACTGTATTAAGCCTGACATTGCGTAAACACGTTTGCTTTTAACGTAATTTATTTTCAAACGTTGTAAAAGCGACTATATGAATTATACTTGTAATGAACATTTTTCTACATTCAATAATTAATTATTAAAAAACAATGTCTAATATTCTGAATACAGCCTAAAAATACTTTTATACATCTTTGTTGTTGATACAAGTTCTGCTATTTGCAAAATATATAATCATTTTAATGTTCCTTGAAGCAATGTAATGCAAAGTCTAAATATATAAACACATATATGTGTTTATCTAAAAATGACTGTTTCAGACTGTCGTTGTTTACTTTATTGGAATAAGGCTGCTTTGTATATATACGTAAAGGAATATTTGATATTTTAAATTGAAAATAACGTTATTCTAGAAGTATAGCTAAAATGTTGTGGTGAATATATAATATATAATACGTAATTATGACATGTACATATTTTATTTAAAAAAATATGACTACTTTTTACTAAATCATCTCTAATTCAATCAATAAGGGCTTATTAGATCAAATGTTCGATCAGTCATTTAATTCTTATTTCTTAGAATATTTAGCGAAAAAAACACATGCAAATTTATTTAAGAACAAAGTCTTAATACTCAAATAATTTGTTAATGTACAGTACCCAAATAGGATCTTACAATATTTTTCTATATATATTTTTTAATAAACTACAGAAGTCAAAGTATATGACACAATATTTTCTTTTTCTGTAACTTACAAAAGCATCCGAGGTGTACCTTCTCGATTTTTTTGGTTCTGCATTATGCTGTGACAAAGCGGAAGATGTTAAACACGCAATTTTTGTCATATGTTAATTTGCCAATCTAAGGTCCATGATTCTTGTACATGTATTTCGAAGCGAGCAGATGAAAGATATCAGTACTAGTGACGTCCAGAGCTGCCCGAGCTAACAAAGGTTACCAAATATGCGTTATGGAAGACAACAACAAAAAAAGAGACCTTAATTTTTAACACCACCATTGAAAACTACTGACGATGGCTGGGCCAGATGTAACCAACAGAAAGCAACAGCATTTTCTTAAGTCATTTAATTCTGAGACTACGCCAAATGAAGAAAGCAAAATACGAAACTACGTAGAGTTACCTTATCAGATGGGTTTTTCTACCAAAAATAAACTAAGAATCAACTTGAGATGACTATATTTAACTAAATTCAAATATATCCCCTGTCTACAAATCGATAATAGATAAAGTACTGCAAAAAATTGTAATAATGCATTAAAGCTATTGCTCAACTATTTAATGCAATGTTAAGGACGGAGCATTATTCAAGTCCAGATAAAGGCCTTAGAAGTGTATTCTCCTATCAACTCATCAGTTTACTTCCGACTCACTTTAAATTATTCAAAAAAATACTACTGAAGCGCCTCGACCAAATCCTTTAAGAACAGCAAATAATTCCCCCACCAGTTTGATTTTTGAAATGAACATACCGTTGAAGAAGTTCACGCACAGACCGAAATTCTTACTGCTCCGTATGTTTCTTCGATATCATTGAAGCCCTCGATAATATATGACACGACGATCTATATTATAAGTTGAAACTTCGGCTCGTTTATGGTCACCACCGAGAGATATTTCTTCGGCAAACTGCAAGATGCAATCACTAGTCCTTTAAAATTAGATCAAGGGTTTAAGGAAGCATTTTTAGGGAAATGCCACACATGTAGACGATACGACGGTCTTGTTTAATTAAAATACAGCTTTGTTTGAATTAATAACGTTTTCTATATTTTTTTCCAAACGATTTAAAATTTTTTAATAGAAGTCAATAAATTTGTTTTATTTTTTCTTTATGGATGTGTCCTTTATTTAAAGTTATCACACGGTTCAATTGCATTATGGACTTAACTTTTGAAAAAAGTTTCTATAGACCTTACAATCAGAGCAAAATTTTCCCTACTTCAGAATTCCGCAGCTCCAATTTTACTTTAAAGTGCACTTTTACAAACTTCATACTATCAACAGTCCAGACTTTTCTATTATTTTCTTCGTAATTATTTTATTTATTTATTAAAATATCAGAAAAATACAAATATGCAAAATATGATTTTTCTGACAATCGGTAGTTCGCTGATCTCACTATCGTAAAGAAAATGTGATTGTAAGCTAGCCTATCGCTCATAAACAACATCGTCAAATTTATGTTCTTTGAGTAGTTTTTTCGTTAAATCAAATATATGATAATTGCAGCGGGATCAGTCCAGTATTTAAGAAGAATGTTGCATTGTTCCAGTTATCGCTTTCGATTCTCGACAAGAACGTAAGAAACCCATCTTATGGGAATTCTTCAAAACCCAAGATCGTCAGTAATAATTGTTTGAGCACGATTGATATCAGAAGCAAATTCTGCAACAGTGAATTAGTGGTCGTGCTGAATAAAATAATGAACAATGAGAAGATTTAGGTGACTTTGAGTATCAAATGATTCTTAAATTAATACGAAAAATGTATTTGGAATGTTTTGATACTTTTACACATACCGAATTGTTATATTTTATATAACTTAAAATTCAAAAATTATAACTTTCAAATTTGCGCACATTTAAAATTCAGCAGACCAAAAATAAAGTTGCAACTCAATGGAACGAGCGACTGCAGTTATAAATAAAAGTAGAGACATTTACTAAATAAAACAATTAAATGGTCTGCCCAGTCTTGATAAAAGTTTATAGATAATATTTCCAAACTATCCAAATTAAATGTTCTTATAATATGGTAGGAGAAGGGCTATCAAAAGATAATTGCAATTAATATGTGCGTTAACATTTCTTAATCTAACTACAAAATGTTTAGTATAACTAACCATAATTATAAATAATTAAATGTCACTATTTGGTATTTAAATATTTATAAAATAAAAAAGTTTTCTAAATATATTCTAAAATTTTTGAAACTTAATCAGAATAAAGTTTTTTGGAGATGCGAATTCATGATGAAAGTAGCCGTTAAATATGAACATAAAGTCTAAAATGCGATTTTTATGAAATAGAAATATATGAATAAATAAATCCAAATCTACAATTTTTCATTTACAATCTAATAAGAACGGATTTATAAACCGCCCCACCGCCTCGCCAAGGTAGTTCAAGAATCTAAAGATTTTAAGGTACCGTTATTTTTAACATCCCTTATAATTAAATTTTTTTATCTAATGCGAATGATTTAAAATTTTTACATTAAAATTATCGTTTTATAACTAATAATTTCAAAATAGTTTTACTAAATAATTGCATGTGTATTTTGAGGTATTTAATAAATTTAATTTAGAAGGTTTTTTTTTATTACCAACTTTGCATATTTACAATCTACTCCTTATGGGAATAATAAGTAAATGTTATGATTTTAATTACATAACATGAGGGGGATTCGGCCGGTGCCTTAGCCCCATATTTATTTCAACTAGTATTAATTAATTATCGTGAGGAGGTAGGTCCTGTGGCATTTTCTTTTTAGCCTCCTAGTGACGGTAGGTTGGACGGACAGTTGTTCCACGAGTTGATTAGTATGCTCTGCAAATTTTTTTGTGTACGATTTAGCCAGTCTTTTGATCTCTTCCACTACATAAGGAATTTCAATGTCATTGTGGAGAGTTTCATTTGAGATAAACCACGGAGCATCGGTTATGGTATTAAGAATTTTTGTTTGACATCTCTGTAGGATCTTGGTATGTGATGCCTTGGTACAACCCCACAGCTGGATTCCATATGACCAGACGGGCTTTAAAATTATTTTATAGAGGAGTATTTTATTTTGTAAGATGAGCTGAGATCGCCACTCTATCAGCCAGTTCACCTGTTTTATTTTTAGGTCTATTTGTTTTCTTTTTTTTTAATATGAGTGTTCTAAAGTAATTTCTGATCTAGATGAAAGCCAAGATATTTTATTTCAGTTTTCTGAGGTATGGGGGTGGTTTTGAATAATACGGGTGGGCACACGATGCGTCTATTGGTAAACGTAACATTAGTAGATTTATCACTGTCCACTGTTATTCTCCATTTGTCGAACCAGTCTTGAAGGATATTGAGGCGATTTTTTAGATATGCTATAGTTCTTTCCGGATTTTCGCTGCTTGAGAGAATGGCCATATCGTCGGAAAACGTTGCAATTAATGTGTTATTTGTGAGAGGACTATCCGACGTATACAGTAAGTACAGCAGAGGTCCCAACACGCTGCCTTGTGGGACTACAGAAGTAATCTTATGATAAGTAGACACAGTGCTATTGATCTTGACTTAAAAAATCCTGTCGCTAAAGTATGACTTTAATAACAAACATAATTTGATATTATGTGATCTACGTCACTATGGATTCTCTTGAGGAGTAGCCGTTCGAAAACCTTGGATGTCAGGGGTAAAAGACTGATTGGACGGCGGGAAGAGGGTTGTGAAGGAGGATTTCCGTGTTTCTCGATTGCAATAATTTGGGCAAACTTCCACTGGGTTGAGAAATGGCCTAGTCTGAGGATGCTGTTAAAGATTGTAGTGAGGAGTATTACAACTTTTCTAGGAAGATTTTGAAGGACTTCTCCCATTATCAGATCGTATCCTGGGGCTTTGCGGGTATTGGTGGCTAATATTTCTTGTCGTACTTCTCTTGGTGAAAATGGGTTGATTGGTAACGACAATTGGAATGGAGCCTCCAGAAATGAATTAACTTCAGAATCGTCAGTATTCGGTTGGAATTGTGGTGTCGTGAAAATGTTAGCGAAATGTTCAGCAAATGTTTCGGCCTCGTCTTCCTCTGATCTGGCCCAAGTGTGGTCCGGAGGTATGGTGGCAAATGGTCATTTGAATTTTTTGGTTGCTTTCCACAACGTGCGATTGTCAGGTGAAAGTCGGTTGAGTAAGGTTTTGTCGTACCTATCTCTGGTTCTTTGCCACTTTTTTCGTGCTTTCCGTTTCTGGGCAACAAGATTTCGAATGTGGCGAGGAATGTTGTGTGTTTGTTGATGAACCATTGGGTTGGGCATGGCTTGCCAAGCAGCATCTTGTATAATTGTCGTCAGGTATTCTGTTGGTTCGTTAAGGTCTTCAGCGCTTTTAATTCGCAGAGTAAGATTGAGGTTTCCTTCTAAAAAAATCCTAAAGTGGGCCCAGTTGGTGAGTTTTGTACATAGTTTTGGAGTAGACTCTTTGTAGATAATTGTACTGCTTAGGGTAATTATGACCGGGGAGTAGTCGGATGAGAGATCGAAATTAGTTTCTATTTGTGTGAACGTATTCGTTATACCACGTGTTACTTCAAAATCAAGTAGGTCTGGTAGCCTGTTTGTATCGGTAGGCCAGTAGGTATACTGGCCAGTGGAAAGATAACTGCATCTGAAGTTCTCAATGGTTCGCAGTAGATTGCGGCCTTTTGGATTATTTAATCTGGAACCCCACGCTGTGTTTTTAGCATTCCAGTCGCCTCCTATGATGAATTTTGTATCGAATGTTTGCAGAAACTCTTCGTACTCTTCAGTAGAGATAGAGTGTCTTGGAGGACTGTAAACTGCTGCTATTATCAGTGGAGAAGGGAGAGTATGCACCTTTATGCTTGTACTTTGAATTTTATTGGTCTGATAAGACACCCATTCGTGATGATTGATTGTATTTTTGATTACAACTGCTGTCTCACCGTGCGCCGTACCATCGAGGTGGTTAGTAAGGTAGGTGATATAGAATGGGATTTTTATTACTGTTCTTGGTGTTGCGTGGGTTTCTGAAGTTAATAATATATCAATATTTTGTAATTGCAAGAATGAAATTAATTCTGTCGCCATTTTTATGTTAGTTTATTAATAATTGTTGAGAGCACGTTTAAGACCATGCTGTTCTGACTAATTAGTTGGGAGAACATTGATTTAAATTCATTAAGAAAATTAGCAAGGATTTAGTTTATAGAAAATGCTTGATCGTTATTTTGAAGGTTGTCAGTTCTTCCTGCTGTTATTTGTGAATAGGATACTTTATTTTGCAAGGAATTTGTAATGTCGTTATTTATGTTGTGAATATTATTTCGAAGTGGGGGGAATTCGCTTTCATTTGGTATCTGTTGTGGATGCGTTATATTCGAAGTTCCTCTGAATGAGGCATTTGAGGCAAAGAGCACATTTGGCTGGAGTATTTTGAGGTTTCTTATAGCTGGAACTTTCGTGGTCGCCACCACATTTAACACATGTTTGTTGCAATAACCGTAATCCTGGCAACGAAGGCACTGCGGTATTGTATTCTTCTTTCTAGGCGATTCGATTATGACTTTGATATTATCGATATGTTTTACGTCGAATATGGTTTTATTGTTATCTTTAGGTTTCAAGTTTACCATAAATAATGGTAGTGGTTGCTTAGTTAGCCTGCGACGAATGTTAATGATAATGCAAACTTCATGTCCTAATTTACCTAGTTCTTTTTTAATGACCTCCGTTGATATCGTATGGTGAAGTTTTCGTATAGCCATTCTATATGACCTTTCCTCCTTAAGTTGGTAGGTGTGGTATATTATGTTTTCGTTCTTAAGATGCGTTTTGAGTTTTCTATAGGAATCTGACGCGTTGGTGTTGATTTTGAACGTGTTATTCAATAACGCTGTTGTGTAATATTGTTCTTTTTCTAGTATTGCATTTATATTTGTGATCATTTCGTTGTAGTTATTTACCCTGTAAATATAAAAAGGTGGTGGTTTTGAGATTTTAGGTTGCTGAGTACTAGATTCTAGGTTCAGGTTTGCACTGCTGTTTGGAATTTGTGAGAGTATCTCGAATCCATTGGAAGTAGTTATAGGAGTAGTTTGTTGATTTATTGATGTGGTTGCGAGTTGTTTCATTTTCGTTTTTTGACTGTTTGCCACGCATGTTTGGGTTTTTGTGAGGTTGATTCTATGTTTTCATCGTCCATGATTACAGAATTAGATTCATCACTTTCCGATGGGTGTTTGTTTGAGGTTGGGTCGTTGGATTTAGTGCGGATAATAAAATTAGGTACATGTTGGTATGGATTATTTGGCTGTAGTGGCACGGATGTGTGAGGGTTCATTGTATAGGAGGGGGGTATTAGTTGTCCATAAGGCGCAAATGGGAATTGCGAATTTTGTTGGCTACCGGATTGGTTAGATTGTTGATTTGCCTGATAATTAGGGAGACTGAATGTGAATCCGTAATTCTCGGGAACGGGTTGCATTACCGGGCCTGGGGGTCCAGGACCGGTCCCATTTCCCATAGGGAACGTGTATTAATTGTTGATTTTTATTATTTTTATATGCACAGAGTTAATAGATTAATATAACCAATAATGTGTTTCTACATACTATTTACTAGCTGCAATAAGCGTATTTATCGCTTATCAATTGAGCGACACTGAATTTAGTTGACCTGCACTTGGCACTTTCGAAGATAGCAGAGCGTAGTCGATGTGCGTATCACTCAAAAGTCAAATGAGAACTGTGAATTTTCAAGGTAAAGACGATTAGCATGGAACAAAAATAAGAAGTTTTTTATATTTTTAAATATGCTAAAAAATATCAGATAATCAAAAAAATCGGCTAGGTGCACGTTAGGCTTTTTTTGGCGCATTTACAGGCACTGCAGCCTCAAAGGCTTATTGTGCACTTATTCTAGGACATTCACATACACCCATGGGTTGAGCGAGATTCGAACTCGCGCGCGCCGGCTAGAGGACAGAACTAACTAGTTGAACCATCAGAGCCACCGCGTCCCCTGCACGTTAGGTACCTTTCTTATTATTTTAAGACTTTTTGTCATCCGTACTAGTAGCATCCGTACTAGTCCTAACGAACCTTAATTCGAAGGCTGCGCAAACCTTTATGAAATTTTGGTGAGACTTGAATTTGCCTGCATCAAACCTAACCAAACAAGCGTTTTAGCTTCTCAAATGTAAACTATTGTAGTATAAGTTAGTGTAAGTCTACTTATACAACCTCGACTATTTTAGTGTTACCTTTTTTGTTGTGCTTATTCAATATGGGTGTCAGTGATCATTATGGTAATGAGCACTTTATCCACGGCACCATGAAAAAGGCTTTTTTGCGCACTTACAGACACTGCAGCCTCAAAGGCTTATTGTGCCCACTAACATGCCCTTATTCTAGGACATTCACATACACCCATGGGTTGAGCGAGACTCGAACTCGCGCGTGCCAGCTAGAAGACAGAGTCAATTGGTTGAACCATTTGAGCCACCGCGTCCCCATGGAAAAGGCTTAACCATACACGCAAGTTTTTCAACCACGATGTCCTTCCTCCCCAAGTCCTTTTTTGCCTTTAACCATGTCTTGCAAAATCGAATGAAATAATTCATAGCGACGATTGTTCTTTAAAAAAAATCTCAAAATTCAAGCTTGAGTGATTTTATTAAATAAAGGAGTTGTTTTTCCTAATACATACGTTTTAGGTATTTTAAACGCTTCGAGCATTTTACAGCAAGCTGCAGTTAAAGTTCTAGACTCGTCTCTATGAAGCAGCATTGTAAAACATTTTAATAGTCTGATCTTAGTTAACAAGGATGAATCATGGAGTTTTAACAGTTTTTATAAGCTCTAGTTTTTCTTATTCCGTATTTGAT
This sequence comes from Sinelater perroti, assembly GCA_036346155.1. NCBI lineage: Eukaryota > Metazoa > Arthropoda > Insecta > Coleoptera > Elateridae > Sinelater > Sinelater perroti. The sequence continues at coordinate 7,522,216 of JARFIY010000276.1, forward strand.
CTCTTGATTTTACTTATTGTTTCAATATATGCCTGCACTTTTTCTATTTATTAGTTATTTTTTATGAGTTGGCCAACACGGTTATTTTTTGACACTACTATATGTTTTTTATATTCAACCAAATCACACTTTTTTTGCTAACATTTATCATCCAAACTATTATCTCTCAAGACCACTCACAAACACTACTGTATCATTGGCATTTTTTATATTACTTATATACTCGCCATTAATCTTCATTCTGTTACTAACATTTTTTAAACCTCTTAGAAAATTTTCTCTCAGTATACATTAAAAGTGGTGACAACATACACATTATTAGAATATTTTCCTTTTTTTAAAGCATATGGATGACGTTTGTAATAGTTCTAAAATATTGTTCATCTAGGCCAATTTCTTCCAATATGGATTATTCAAATATAACTCATTTAACATTTCTACATCATTAAAAAATGATTTAAATGCCAAACAGAACATTTCTAATACCTAACGTATTATAAAATCCAGCTTGCCATAGTCTAAAGACTTTCTAATAAATATTTTTAGAGAGAGCTTTTAAAATATCTTATAAGACTTGTAGTACGATAATTGTTCCAATATTTGTCATTGTTATTGTCAATGCTTTTATTGGTAAGCTGTCTGGACAGCCTGTTATCCTTAAAAAGATTAGCTAATCTATGTTTACCACATGTTTGTCAATAATCATTTTCTCCTCTTTAATATATAATATCTCAGATGTACTGGGTTTGTGCATTTCAACTGCTTTTTTGACCTTTCTATTAAATATATGATATTTTTGCTCTAATGCTTTTTTGCCCCACATTGAGTTTTTAGCCAGTTTTCCTTTGCTAGCACTATTTATCGTCTTATTTGTCTCTGAATATTTTTGTAACATATTTCGCTGTTTTTTGCTTTTCTTCTTTCCTCAAGTTGTAGCATGTTGCCTGCATCCAACATTAGTTTCGCTTCTAGTGACCTGGGTTATTTATTTTTTATAGATATTTACATTTCTTTATTAGTGATTTTGTCACCTTTTCCTTTGTTTCCTTCTCGTTCAACTTCTTCATACCCCACCGTCCCTGTGTCTTAACTGTTTTGAATTTTATTCTAACTTTTGTCTTAAAAACTGTCTTGGAATCGTTTATTCAGAAGTATATAGTAGATTTTATTTCTAATTGTATCAACAATACAAGTATGCACTCGACTTAATGGGAGTTTAAAAATGTGTTAGGTATTATGTATTCTTCTTATTCGGTAAAGACTTCTAATTTATTTTCTATATTCAAACCAAACTTACCGATAAAAGCACCACATATTTCTTACCCAATTTCAGCAATTAAATCTCCTATGAATACGTATCATGTTCGTTAAATTAATGTAGAACATATATTGGTGACTCATAAATTATTCTAATTCTTTATCTAACTTATTCGCAGTAAGGGCATATACATATCTAAAAAACAATTAATTTAACTGCGGAACATCCTGGATGGATGACATATTTTTTTCAAAACGGACATTATATTGCTTTAAATTTTATATCTAAGACAACACCATACTGACTCCACATATATATTTTAATTGTTCCTAGAATAATAAATCCTGTGCTTTCCAATTATAAAATTACCTAAACCAGGACAACTTATCTCACTAATTCCTAGTCATTTCTTGATTAACATTGTAAACTTTTTCTGTCCCTGATACAGTGTCTTTACATGCTATAGTTATATATATATATATATATATATATATATATATATATATATATATCTGCATAGTTTCAGTGACGTCTTAGTTATGAAATACTTATATAGGGAAAACTAACTCGTTAAATAATTAAGGGCATTTTACTTTGACTTTATTATGTCTTATAACAATATAAAATTTTATACTAGTCTGACTGACTAAGAAGGTGTATAAGTATATACATCTATATATTTCATTATGATATACTTTTTACAATTTCTGTTGAAAATGCTTCTGATTAAATTACAGCGCTCTATTGTTTATTTTAGAACCTATTGTAAGTACAAAGTTCATTTTAAACTTACAAGTAAGGCTTAATGGCGTTTATAAATTCAACAAAACTTCAACTTACTCAGTCGCCAGACTGTTGTACAATTGAAACTGTGCACCTTTTTTCAACTGCTTTGCACCTACTTAAGATAATAAAATCTTTATCTCCTCTCGTAAAACATAATGACAGCCTTTATACGCCTGCGAAATTGCTAAGAGGAGATCCTGTCTCATTCTAGCATTTTGCAATTAAATTGTACTTCAGGCGTCGATTTTTGTCTGAAACATGGACGTCTTTGAAATTTCTGTATTTAGTACACTTTTAATGAGTTTTGGTGCATTATTATGTGTGCATTTTTAATTTAATATTATAACGTTAGTTATAAACATAATTTTCACATTTTAAGTAAGTTTAGTGTTTTCAAATAAAAGCACAAGATGGGTTCAGAAACAAAGTAAACCATATTCCATTTGTTTTATTAATGAGGAAAATTGTGGTTTTTCGCTCAAAAGTTTTTAATTTATTGATAACTGGTTAATAGTTATGAATGCGAGGCAATTTTTAAAATTAATGTACTTTAGAAAAGAATGCACTATGTCTATACAAAAATTACCTTCTTTATTATTTTGAGGCTGTAGGATTTTATAAATGGGCTTCTGTTTTATTATTTGATATTAAGATATATGTGCCATACCTTTATATATCGATTCTGATTCATGTAGTTTTAATCATTTAAGCTAAAAAACAATGCACAAGCCCTTATTAGACACTTCTGCATTTTATAAAAAAATCATTTATAAGCTAAAGCGTATATTGAAAGACAACTTGTAAACCTTTTCATGTCATAAAAAATATGTGGAAGGCAATATTACACACTCAAGAAAGAATATATTTTAAAGTTTTCATAAACCAAATAAATTTAGTGCATTTCATCAAATAAAAACAATACGGAACCAAAATTTGACAACTGCAATAGAGCTGTTGGTTCTAAAGTTACAATTCACCCTCACAATTTGAATTAAAATGGTCTTCAAAGAATACTTGCTAAGAAATACCAAAGAAACGGTTTAATTGTTATAGGAAGAATATCCTAAACTTTCAAGGAACTTATTGTTTCTCAACAGCAATAAAAGGGGACATTCTAAAACTTTATTATTGGGATAACGTGCACTTAAAGCAGTAATTGATCAGTACAATCAATTATTGGAGACAAACCTACAATAGCGTTTATAACATTATATAAAGACCTTGTATTATGCTTTACCAAAAAAATAATTAATTGGCTCTCAACGTATATGTAGTATCTAGATGATGGTATTTTGTTGGTCTACGTAGTACCATTGTGTTCAATTTACAATTTATTATTACGGAATTTTGAAATGTGGTCTGAAAATAAAACCATCAAGATGCAAAAGATAATGTTGGATATCAATTTGATGATAGTTCTTCTAGAAACAAAATTATTTCTAAAGATTTAACAACTCATTCATTTTTTCTGCAGCGGATGCATTTTTAGATCGATATAAAAGTATTATATTGCCTACTACGTTTTCAAGCATTGCCTTCTTATCCAAAAACTAATATTTTTTCAAGCAAAACTTATTTATAAAAGAACTAATAACAGCATTTACTTGGACATTAAAATAGGACTATAAAGTAGAAAGGTTGCTTCAAAATCCCATAAAAAATTATTTTCATCGAAATACGGCATATATTATTCTACATACTTTTTCTAATATATCTTTGCCAATCAATTTTAAATTTTGTTTGAAGAAAAACGTGACAAAGTAAGTGGTATGTTAAGACATTGAAGCTAATTTTTTATTTGGATTCCATATCTTAATATTGCTAAATTAGTTTATCGTTCAAACTCAACGACTACCATTAACACAGTGAAGAAACATCTTTTACATTACTCAAAACTCCGGTGTAAAGTAATATTTTATAAAAACTTAAAGTTACAAGTTGCATTATGGCGTTAAATTAATTTGAAAAAGTTAAATATAGCCTCAATAAAATATCTTTGCTTTCATCTCTAATGTAAAATGCAGAAGAATGTATGAAACTTGGGATCTATACAAACTGCTTACAATAGATAGTAAGTATTAGAGTATAGCATTATCATAAAACTACTTCCACTGACTTTTAACGGCTCGGCATACTATAAACCTTTAAACCAACATAAATCTATAACAAAAAGTGCTGTTACGATCTCGATAAAATCAGCATCAATCATTTGCTTTAAAGCACTTAGTTCAGCTGTAAAGACTATATTTTATGATAAACTTTCCTGGACAATTTTAATACTTTGTAGGCATTTATTATGGATTGCAAAAGTTACCATAAAATTGGCTATTCTTAGTTAATTCGTTAAAGGTTCTTAACATAATAAATGTAAAAACGTTTTAATGATCTAAGAGATTTTTAAAAATGTTACAATGTCTTTTATTTCACTTTGAGTAATATAATTAAGCTCTTTTGGCACATTATTAGTTGTTACTTGTTTAAATGTTAATGTGTATAAATGTATATTTGAAAACCAATTTCTCAACCGTAGAAACTTGTCTTAATATCTGTAACATCAAGACAATTAGTTATACATTTTTTTGGTAGCTTTAACGGAATATACGCACACCAATAATTATAAAAAAAATTCAGATACATATCAAGCCAGTATTATTATAATAAAATCAGTTCGCGTGGTGGCAATGTAACCTCATGGCCGATAAAAGTAGACTGTAATGTGTATTTCTGAATACCAATTATCCCACTGGTGAGGACAATTGGGAGTTAGACACCGGTAAGTGAGCGCTTGTCATGTATAGAGCAGTAGCAAATCTGCAATAAATTTTGAGCATTTATTGGCAGAAAATATTTAGACATTCATAAAACTTTTTGGAACAATGCAGCACAAATAAGGACATAGTAAAAAAACAATTTAGGGGTAGCTAGAAATCCATGTTTTGAAGACCAGCAACAAGTAAAACTCCGGAAAATCAACAAGAAAATTCGGCGCAAGGGCCCTTGTCAAATCGCCGTATGTAAATCCCACACGCTTTATCAGCTACTAACTGTAGTAAAGTTATGCATATCTAGAGTGCAAGGGTAGAGTGATAAAATTGTGACTGGAAAGTCTATCCTTAAGTGATATACGTAAATATTTAAATATTAATAATAAATACGTACATATTTTAAACAATTATAAAATTTCTATTCGGAAAATGAACCTAAGTTTATAAACAACAACTTGCAACACACAATGTACATGAACAGATTATATAAAAAGCTATCCCAACTACAACACGCAGCTGGTAAGATGTGTAGCGGAGCGGAAACTTGGCAAAGATATTTCCTATACCTGTCATATTTGTAAATTAGTTTAGGGCCAGTCTACAGAGACCGGTTATCCCATGGTAAAATATTTGGGCATTCAGTTTCTTTTACCTGACTTTTTCCTCTTCTATATTCACCAAGATTTGTCGAGGTCGATTCTCGTCTTTGACTAATTGAAGAACAAAAATGGTCAAACGGCAATTAGCCGTAGTAACTCGCACTTCTGCCTACCCAGGTTTGTTGACGTGTACCTGTCACGGATATTTCGTACATTAAAATATATATTTGTACATCGGTCGCGTTTTTATGCACGAGTTACCGCCTCAATGCCTACAAACGTTATCAACTGGTAATGAGAAAATTAAAAATTTAAATAAAGAAAATCCATAGCAAGTCATCAAAGACATCAAACAAGAAATAACAGCACTACGACACAACGTGCGAAATGTAATTAATATTAAACGAGTAAAGAAATATGAAATCCAATAGATTATCTGGGAAAGATCTAAACATAATTCAATATATGAAGTTCCAAATATATGGCCATACAAAATCTTATTGTAATCGGATATTTGTGTGCATAAAATGCGGAAGATCAAACAGTACTATAAGCTGCATAAAAAGCAAATACACGCCAGTTACGTGTGCTTTACGTGGAGGTTCTCATCCCGAAAAATTATGGAGGTTGCAAATATTAGCATTGATTCTATAAAGGCATTAGAAGCAACGGAAATCCTACTAACAATTCATTAACACCAGCAAATATAAACCTGTTGACAACCGCAAATCTAATGCACCAAAAATTTTGCGCTAGTGCACTCATTAATAATTTAAATAAGAGAGATCCTTCTTTAAAATACCTCAATACAAATTTTACCACACTTAATCATCCAGATAACATAGCCTATGCCGGGGATGTAATACTAATAAAACAGACAATTGCCCATTATGAATTACCTGAGTACGCTGAAAACTGCCTACAAGACACATCCATTAAGGTTAAAACACTACTATATAATATAACAACATCTGCAATATACTGCATGTCTTGCTACAACTTAAAAGAAGATTTTGTAGAGTCCTTTACAACTTTTGGTACTAAGTTTTTATCAGAAAATGATTATAACTACACAAATATTTTATGAAGATCACGTTCTACCACTACAAAAGGCAGATAAATAGCCAATGTACCCCAGAAAAGAAAAGGATTCCTTTTTATCCACAGGCATACCTACCTACTGGCCAACAGACCCAACTAAAACACCTGTTGTGGATTTCTTCGTTACCAGTAACGTTTCACAATCGTATATGGACTTAAAACCAAATTATGATCTATCATTGGATTATACACTGATAATAGCAACAATCAATACAACAATAGTATACAATAAAAAAGTATCCTCGATTGTATAACCCAAAGAAAAAATGGGACAACTACAGAAACCGTAAAACTAAAAGTACAACTCAAAAACCTTGAAGAACTAGAAGAAAAAGTTTTAATCCTACAACAAGCAACTAAACAAGTCACATCACAACTGAATACTCGTGAAAGTATTTCAAATATTTCCTACGAAATAAAAAAACGAATTGTTGAAAAGAAAAGTCAGAGCAAGATGGCACCGAGGTCATTCCCCACCAGACAAAACCATATGCAATCGACTAAGTAACCAACTTAAATCCAAGCTAAAAAAGTGTAAGATAAGTAATTTCAAGAAGATATATTTAACTCAACCGGTATGACAATTTAGTATGGCAACTAGTCAAAGCAACAGTAAAATCAACAGAAACTAATCCTCCTATATACATTGACGATTCTGTTCCAGGGCCTTGGGCAAACAATAATAAAGAAAAGACTGACTTTTTTGTAGAGCACATTGCTTAACTATTTAGGCTTTAGGATGCTAAACCAAATCAAGAAAATTCTAAATACATACTTAACTACTAATTTACCTCTTATAGAACCAATTCAACCAATTATTCCTAAAAATAAAAAAAGTAGTCCTCCTCAACAACAGGAAATCTTCCGAAGCTGACAAAAGTACACCAAAAATGTTGAAAGAACTTTTAAAGAAGGCCATTGTAATGTTAACCTACATATACAATGCAATTGTACGACTTCACTACTGGTTTCAGCAATTTAAAATTGTGTAAGTCATATCGATAGTTAACTCCAGTAAAACTCACAACCATGTCTCCTCCTATAAACCCATAAGACTCTTAATTACTATTTTTAAGGTCTTATAAAAGCTGCTGCTACGCTAAATCAGTCCACTCCTTGATATAATCTTGGACCATCAGTTCGGATTCCGACAACAAAGCTCCACGATTCAGCAGTGTGATTGCTATACAAACTATCAATAAATTCTTAAAAGACAAAAAATATTGTTCATCCGTATTGTTACATACAAGCCAGGCCTTTGATAAGATCTGGCATGATAGGCTTTTTTATAAAATCAAATTAGTTCTTTAACTACTTAAGCCTTATCTAGATAATCGTCAATTCCGAACGAAGATAAATGGTAAATTTTCGAACATCTTGCCAATTAAAGCTGGAGTGCCACAAGGCAGTGTATTAAGACCACTGTTTTATTTATTATACACGTTTGATTTACCTACCACCTCACATACCACGACCGGCACCTTTGCTGACGATACAGTGATTTTTGCCAGCAAGGAAAACCAATAATTCCTTCTCCGTAGAAAACCACCTCAATCTTATCCAAGAGTGAATTAACAAATGGAGAATTCAAATTTATGAAAGCAAGTCTACATAATTAATATTTACACTACTCCACCTAATCTCGATCAACAATGTAATTATTCTTACCGCATCATCAGCACGTTGTCTAGGACTACTTGGAAAAAAAACTGAACTGCAAGGAACACATATTAAAGAAGAATAAACAGATTGGCCTACGATTCAAAGAACTAAATTGGTAGACAATCTTGATTGTCCTTCAAAAATAAAGTTCTGGTTTAAAAACAATCATTGGACCTAGCTGGACATATGGTATCGAGCTCTGGGGTAGCAAATCGAATTTTGCAATTATCTAAGTCTAAAATTCTTTGAGTGATGACTGATTTGCCATGGTATACATCTAACCAAATGTTATACAATGACTTCAATATTTCTTGCCAACTTAAAAACACACAATAACCCCTCATCCAACCACTTCTCCAGTAGCAAGACAATCGAAGATTAAAAATGTGTTGGCCAATTGACTTAAAATGAGAAGCTATAGAAGTGCTCACTGGAAGAGTTCTCATCCAGCCAATGTGGACACTGTAGCATTAAGTTTTGATTTTATCAAATTATACCATTAAATGTTAATTCTACTTGCTAATAAAACGGATATAAAAAAGTTAACAAGAAATGATTACTGATGGCCTAAGAACTAAAGTGTCTGAAACTACGAAGGAAGATATTGACATTAAACGTATCGCCACACAACTCATTCCACAACTACTGATACTTGAATGAAAGTCACATTTTCTGCAATTGTTAATGACTTTCGTAATGCTGCTGCTACTTTGCTAACGATAAATCTTCTGCTTTACCACGTCCAAAGTAGTTGCATAACAATCACATTAGGAAAAAAACCATATATAACCGTATTTGTTGTTCTCCAATCCAAAGTAGTACTACCTCAATCCTCTTCGTCGGTTGTAAAATGCAATACGACAAATACCGACGCAGCTTTAAACAACTGATGATTAGCTTCTTCACATTTTATATAAAATCGTTCAGGTAACTCAGATAGATTTGTTACTTTGTTCTTGTTGTTTCTAAAAGTCACATCTTCTTTACAATTGAAAATAATCTAAATTGTTGACAAAGTTTAGGTCAATATGTTAGAGTAATTATTTGCAATTTTAACGTAGAACTTTGGAGAACGTTTTTAATAGTGAATATGTCACTGAGAAAAGTAGATAAGATTTTAGGATGTTTACTTTGATGGGACTTAAGGTTATGTACAATGTTTTTTGTATCTTTTATTATATTTATTAAATGTTTTTTGACGTAATTGTTATTTTTCATATTGAATGGCTTGATCCTTTTTTAACAAACCACTTATATTGTTGTGCTACACTTGCTGAGCTTTTTATTTTAAATGACTCCAGCAGCTTTTCAGCAGCTGTCGCTGTCTGCTTTCTCAAGACCATTTTCTCCATTGCTCCCTGTTGTTACAATCTCCTTCTGTCAGATTCCTTCCTTTCCATGGCCTCATCTATCTCATCTTTGAAAATCTTCTGTCTTCCTCGCTGTTGAAAACCATTCTGTTATTTTTATCCATCGCTGGGGTGTCGCTCTTCTGACGTGGTCGTACCATTGTAGGTGCTTTCCTTTAATGTAGATGAGTGTGTTTTCCTTCACTGACAGCCTTCCCTATTTCTTCATTAGAATTTTTCCCCGTCTTATAACTGTTGGATCCATTTCTGTGGCTGTAATTCTACTCTGATCTATTTTCTTTTTTCAGCATTTTAGAATATTTTCTGCTATTTTAATTTTTCATTTTCTGCTTCTGAACATTTCTGAGAATACATTTGGTTTAAATTATTTATTTAATTGTTTTATTTTGTTCAACGAGTGGTTATACGACAATTTTTGCACTTTTATCTTATTATCTACTAGCTGAAATTACCTTTTATTCTAAATCGCGATTTGATTAACAAAGACCTTAGCAGTTTCAGCATTGAAATGTGCCTTTCTCTAAATTGGGCTCACATTTTTTATATCTAAAATATCTGTTATTAATACTTTTATATATTAATAACAAGAATTTACTTAGTATAAAAAGTGGATTTCGTTTTTATTTTTAAAAGTTGGTGTAATACAGATTAAAATTTATGTAATTGATTTAATACAAAAAATTTGAGTATGTAATTTGTTTGTGCAACTAAATATAAATCAAATTAAGAGTATTGGGAATACACAGATTAATTTATGCAATAATGATATATTTAAGTGATTTTTATTTTAGAAAAAAATTTTACATTCTAAGAAATTTGTAGCGTTCTTGCCAACTGACCTAATAATGTAACTTTAAACTTGACGGTTACACGTATGATCTTCCGAGAAAGGAGTCTGGAAAATTGATGTTTGTGTTTAATCTGAAATTGTAGACACTACAGCTTTTATAAGTTGTACTTGCGGAACAATTTTTAGATTAACGTGCAGATTATTATTGTATCTGAGTAAAAGTTCTTTTATTTTTGTTTTATTTTATTTTATTTCCCATGCTTGCTTAACCGCGGTTTTTATCTTCTCTACTTCAGGTAATACTATAAATCTTACCTGAATTCGTTCTTTAAATTATATGTTTTGTATTTAAAAACGTTTTTTTGTCACCATTATGATACTGTGTGTTCTTTTTAGGGGGGGGGGACTTACAGGCACTGCAGCCTCAAGGGTTTATTGTGCCCACTAACATGCACTTAAATGCTAGGACATTCACATACACCCATGAGTTGAGCGAGACTAGAATTCGCGCGCGCCGGCTAGAGGACAGAACCAACTGGTCTGAGCCACCGCGCCCCCTACTGCGTGTTCTTGAAATAAATGGGTTGTAGTTCGAAAGAAGAAGATCAACGAATACCGCACACCACTTAGGAATGATTCAAAAACTCGGTTTTAGTAGCCATGAAATAGAGCATTGTGTTTCTGCCGACGAGCAGCTTTGTACAAATAACGATTTCTTACTAATCAACGTCGTTTCCGCCGACAGTTTAATTTTGCGTATAACGTGACAATCTAATTGTAATATAATGCTCCCGTGGGCTGAATAGTTTAGCACAACTGAATCGATTAAGAAGGGGAAATTAAGTGGCCGCTCCTGTATGATTATAATTTCAGAAAATGTTAAGAGTAACAAGATCGATTCTTCAGGGTCTTCTGTGCTTTAATGGGCGTCGAGGTTCAACTTTAATTTGTCTAGTCGCTCGCTACAGCGCATCCTACACGGCGAGTTAAAATCCATGATTGTTCAAAAGCTGTTTTAAGGTAATTTTTGTCTAACGTAAACTATTTTGTAAAAAATGCTTGAAATTATTGTTTCCAATGATGTAAGTGTGATTAAGAGTGGTGAGGCATATTTCAATATACCATAGATGGTTATGCCAATAAGTAAAACTATCTATTTTAAGCAGCAAAAAACCCTGCATAGTTCTAAGATTACAGTTTGGTGCATCGTTTCGAAAGCAGGGATCGCTACAATAAAAGTGACTTCAGAGTACTATATCGACAAGCTCTACAATTTTTTGGGTCCACAACTTTGAAATTTGTAAATCAACAAGGAAAAATGTGGTTACAACAAAATAAAGCTACAGCTCGCATAGAGGGGACTTCCATACGAATTGTTCAACAAATGTTCCGCAACAAGTAAGCTCACATTTTGAAGATGTTGATGAACTCCCTTGGCCATTTATTTTTTGGTTATTTCCAATTGAGATTCTCTGTTTAAGAGCATCGTAAAGTAGACAAGCAACTGTCCCAGAAGATTCAAAACTTCAAAAACAAGTTCCGAATGTGTATACAATATAAAAACGTCGCTTCTTTTTTCTACGTGGACAGTCTGAAAAGATTTTAGCTTAACATAGAAACAAGTACTTTTTCTGTCAAATTCAATTTTATTTTTCAACATAGTCTCCTTTTAAGTCGATAAACTTTTTCCAGGGATGCTTCAACCTATCCAAATAGTAGTTGGCATCTTACTCTACAAAATAGGCGTATACGGTTCTCTATCCTCTGAGCCAAACTTTGAGCTTAGAAAACAGGAAATGGTCGTTGAGGGTCAAATCTGCTGGATATGCTGAGTGGTCAATCAATTCAAACTGCAATTCGTGAATTTTGGCTATGGTGAGAATAGCATTTTCTTCCGTTCTAAATGTGACTATTTTTCAGTAATTGCCGCTTTCGACTGCTCTAATAACGATGCCTAGTACGACCTCATTGTTTTCCCTTTTTCTGAATAGTTGATGAATAGAATTTCCTGACTATCCCTCATCATCTTCACGGCCGATGAAACCGTTTTACTCTTTTTAGATCAGATCTACTCTTTGCAATCGACTGTTTTGACTGTTCCTTTATCATAAGAGTGTAATGATAGACCCAGTTTTATCGACCACTTAAGCGGGGCCTTAAAAATGCTCATTCGAATAAGTTTTTGGTTCAAAGTGAGCATTTTTCATGTAGACTACTAGTTTTTTAAAAATGTAACAAACAATTTGCAAAATTTAAAATCTAAAAAACTATTTATTTAATCAACAGTTTTTCTCAGATTTCCTTTTATATTTCCGTAATTACTACTTTTAATTTTCTTATTTCTCTAACAAATATGTTAATTTAAGTAAAGAATAAAATGACAACTAAACTTACTTCTTCTTTTTCTGGTACTACTTCTAACGAAGGTTAACCATCATTAATGCTACACTTGGATGTACTTTTACCATACTAATCAAATAGATTTTTTGACAACAATATGTTTTTGTTCAACTTTTCTCTTTTCTTTAATCTTTCTTGCATAATTACTTGCAAACTTTTATATGTTTAAGATATAATAGATGTCCGAAATATTGAAGTATCCTAATTTTAATTGTTGGTATTATTTCCATGTCTTTTTCCAAATGTAATAATACCTTTGTATTAGCACTCTCAACCCATGAGATCTTTAATATTCTGCGGTATAGCCAGATTTCTAATAATTCTATGTGTAGTTTTTAAACGGTTTTTTTCGTGGGCATCTGGCATTCAAAATGATTGAGTTGAATATATGTAGTATCGGAATAGTCGCATTTTAAGCTTTATATTTAAGTTTCGGCTACAAAAAAAATTCATCATTCAGAATACAACTTAAACATTTAAATGATGACACTCTTGTGATAACCGCATTGTTGATTGTAACATGTGGTTGTGGTATTTTTTTGATATAACCATGATTTTAATTTTGTGATGTTTATTATTATAACGCATATTGTTTGCTATTTATTGTTAACATTTTTCCGATTATTAAAATTTTTTCATCGACTGCTTATTTGAAGATATATTTGGACTAAACCTTAAACAAAATGGGAGATAATTTACACCCTTGGAGGGCCCCTTTGAATCTTTAATTTATTTTAGATATTTACTTTTCAACTGTTATAGTAGCTTTTTGATTCCAATAGAGGTTTCCAATTATTCTGGTTCCGTTACTATGGACCTATATCGTTTAATAATTGTATTAGTTTCGTACGCTGTATAGTATCGCTTTGTTGTAGCCTAAGAAACATACATAACATAAACTTTATTATACAAAATAACTAAATCACTCAAAAGCTAGTTTTAATTTAGCTAATAAATTTCCGTATTGACAATGCACTCGCAAACTGCACCGAACAACAATTTATAACACCTAGGGCTTGCAGATAAACTGAACCTCAAACAATCATCTCGAAGAGGCGACATTAATTACATTTACTACGGTGTCAGTGTTTCGCCCAGCGTACATAATTTATGAACTACATACTAGCCCGCTTTAGGAAATATACTACCGCCGTAACAAGCTCCCAACAAACTGCCTCCAATTGCGCATAAATCGGGTTTGCGACTAACGCGACGCCGAAGATAATTAGGCGGCTGCGGTTACGCGGCGCTCTTTATAAATCTTTCTAAAATTCTTTGGCCGCAATTTGTAGTCGCCGTTTTGATGGGAAGGACTGCAATAACGGGGCTCTTCGGCTATCAGCGCTTTATTATCAAGGCTGTACGTCTGCCTGCATGAGCCCTTAAACGACCAAACGTCGCGAACCTCATTAAAAGATAACATCCGTCGTTATCTGTGCAAGACTGCTGCGGGTTTTACTGTCGTTACTGATTTCCTGCAGGGACGTCGATACGTAGCGACAAACTTTTTCCACCATTAATAAGACTTCCTATCACAGTACTAGATAATATCAGAAAGACGAGGCAACAGACTTTTAAGTATTAAGTATATTATTAAAAGCAGCAAGTGATATTAAAAATATAAAAAATATGTGTGTAGTCCAAAGAGATTATACAACTAAAAATCGAACAGGTTTAGACTGTTGAAAATAACTTTATATGTCTATATGTTTTCTTATAAGATAGGAAACTAGTAGGTTATGAAAAAGGTAAATTTATAATGAACTACATAATCAGATTATATATAATAGCAAAGGCAATGGAGTATGGTATCAATCTATATAGTGTACTTGTAGAGTTCACATTGTGTATGGCATAATTCGCTAAAACAAGCCTTAGACAATTTCAGAATACCAAAAAAAAATAATTAATTCCGATAATCATTAAAAACGCACAATTTTAGATAAAGCACAGATCAAAGTAAATGCCAGTCATTAGCACCAATGTGGGGCTACTACAGAGAGATACAAATACTATTTATTATGGTGTTAGATGGAACCACACTAAGAAATCCTATACCATATGCCAGCTATCTATTCATAAATACGAATCAAATATTATTATTCACTGCTAAGTTTAGCTAAAAACTTAGTAGTGAATAAAAAAACGTTGTGGAAACATCAAAAAACCTAAGATAAAACTCGGAAAATGTAGTAGTAGAAGATCAGGGAAGACAGAACTGCAAGAAGTCAGGGAGATAGTAATAGAAAGAGTAACCCTATTCAAATACTTAAGCGCTATAATAAATGTAAATGGAGATATAACCAAAGCTATCAGTCAGAATATTTACTACAAGAATGTATTTTCTTAAGAATAACATATATGAAATAACACTAATACCAATAAAAAGTAAAGTGGCACTATATAAAGCTACAATAAAACAAATTCTGATCTATGGTTGCACATTATAGATTCTAGTAAAAATAGAAAAACAAATACTAGGAGTATTTGAAGACAAAATACTCTGTAGTATTTTCGGACCACTATGTGGAGAATAAAGTCAAAAATCTAATGCAGAACTAAAAATACTCTGCAATGAACCAGACGCGATCATGTGCTTGATTTGGATATGTCAGTCCATCCTTGTTTAGGACAGCCCTCAGATTTTTTTCCAGGTACATTAAAACGATACCTGACCTAAACAGTTTTTGATTGGTTGGCGCCGGAATGACCAATGCAACGGTAAATTTTTGACTTAAGGATACAAGAATCCGTTTGTCGTTCATAACATCGGTGACAGAGTGCCATTTAAACCATTAAGGGTGTTATTTTAGTGGGTGACTTTTAACACTAGGTTGTCATTGTTTGAAATTTTGGAGCCAAGATCTGTGTCATTGATAATCTCTTTAATGTTGCATTTCAATCAAAATCTGGTCGATCCAAGCTTGTGTCTGTCGCTCTAAGCGATTTTTGCTTTTGTCCGCCAGTATAAGATCGTCTGCATACAAACCATCATGTGTTACTAGGTCCATTACTAATATAAAAAGTAAAGGTGATAGAGCTGACAGAACTTTGATAGACTTCGAGCGATATATCGAATTCATAGGATACACCAACAACTATTCGAACTCTTCGGCTACCTGTATAGGTGTGTACTCATCTAACGAGATCTTTTATGATGCAGACACAACGTGTACTATAGATTGCTTCCTCTAAGTCTAGAAAGGCTAGCTACAACGCTTTGACTTTTTCCTGTGATAAGTAGTCGCGCGGCGTAAATGATATACCTCATGCCTCACCAGGTCCACATCACTTTTGTGTAATTGCGGCGATATCTCGTAATAGAAATTCAACGATGTGCTCGAGGTTTTTTGTAGTGTGTGAGACCAGGTGAATTGAACAATAGTTTTCATATTCTGTCCAGTTGCTTTTCTTCCTCTATGTGGTTACTATCCTACTAAAGTGTGTTTTTTATAGAGGTATAAAAATTTTAAATGGAATAAAACAAAGATGAATTTTTTAAATAGACATGAAATTTACTTTATTCGAAAGATAATCTTCTAGCATTATAATTTAAATATGACTTTTGGCATATGACTGCCACGGCTGGCTCGGACGTTGTCTAATCCGGAGGTCCAATTTTCGATGACTTTTTCCAACATTTGTGGCCGTATATCGGCAATAACGCGGCGAATGTTGTCCTCCAAGTGGTCAATCGTTTCGGGCTTATCGGCGTAGACTAGCGACTTCACATATCCCCACAGAAAATAGTCTAGCGGCGTTAAATCGCACGATCTTGGAGGCCAATTCACGGGTCCGAAACGTGAAACTATGCGGTTACCAAACGTTTCCTTCAATAAATCAATTGTGGCACGAGCTGTGTGACATGTTGCGCCGTCTTGTTGAAACCACAGCTCCTGCACATCATGGTTGTTCAATTGATGAACGAAAAAGTCAGTAATCATGGCTCTATAGCGGTCACCATTGACTGTAACGTTCTGACTAGCATCATTTTTAAAGAAGTACGGACCAATGATTCCACCAGCCCATAAAGCACACCAAACAGTCAGTTTTTGTGGATGTAACGGTGTCTCAACATACACTTGAAGATTACCATCACTCCAAATACGGCAGTTTTGTTTATGGACGTATCTATTCAAACAAAAGTGAGCTTTATCGCTAAACAAAATTCGCTTATGAAAATCGGGATCAACGGCAATCTTGTTTTGGGCCCATTCACCGAATCTACGCCTTGCTAGGTGATCGTGTGGCTTCAATTCTTGCACGAGTTGGATTTTGTAAGCGCGCAAACCAAGATCTTTCCGTAAAATCTTCCATAAACTGGATGGACACATATCCAATTCATGTTCACGATGGCGGATAGACTGATTTGGGTCTTCCTCTACGCTATGCTCTATAGCAGAAATTACTTCTTCTGTACGCACTGTACGACGTCTCTGTGGATGCATATTATCATTTAGAGTAAACGTGGTGCGAAAACGTTCCATAGTTAATCGAATTAATTGCTCTGATGGACGATTATGTTGTCCGTAAAATGGACATAGTGCGCGATACGTATTTCGAACAGAACCATGATTTTCAAAATAAATTTGCACAATTTGGAAGCGTTGTTCAGGCGTCAGTCTATTCATGTTGAAATGTTAAATCAAACTAAACATAAATCACTTGACAGCTGCCAAAATGGCCGCCAGTTAAAAAAGTGTTGCTACTTAAAGTTTTATACCTTTATAAAAAAACACCCGTTATTTGCTCATGCAGTTAGTATGCAATTTTTTTCATGATTGTATTGAAGAGTTCTGTAAATCAGTCACTCGGGTCTCAACAGTTAGGCGAACAAATCATCTGAGCCAGTTGCTTTGCCCGGTTGCATTTCCTGCAATGCCACTTGTGGTCGGCTGGAATGGACCGAGTACAGGTCGTAAGTCGGGGGTCGGTGGATGGAAAAAGGTTTCGTTATAAACTGATTCAAAACACTATCGCCAGCGAACGACAACCTGTTTCTGTTCTATGATTAGCTGGCCACAGCTGTCATTTGAACCATAGAATTATTTGATACCAACTGAGATGTCGCATTTTTCCTTGCGTATGTTGACCCGCATGTATAGTTTCTTAAAATGTTTCGATTTTGCCTCCGTCACTGCTGTTTTTGTCACATTTCAGGCCTACCAGTTTGATGACGTTTTAACAGTCAAAAAACTTTGCTTGCACGAATTCCTGGACATTGTTTATCCATATCCAGGAAATTTTGTCGATTTGATAGCGTCCGGGATTTGTAATACTAAGAGTACTGATGGTTGCGTTATGGATTGCATTACTTTAGACCATTCTTATTTACCGTAGTGATTTCAAGTAGAGGCTAGATCGTTGTAGTCTTTTTTTTTCCTCTGTAAAACCATAATTTGATTTCCTTCGAGCTATTTTATTCTGTTAGTTACCATTTTGGGAAAGAATTATTAGCTTGCCGATGGGACGGCGCTATTGCAATATACTGTACGGTACTACTTAGTCTGCTTGGGATGATATGCCACTACTATAGCACATTCTTAGATGTGAGTCGTACTGGTTAAAGAAACTGTTTGCGAGGACGAAATCGTGGCTTTCAACGAAATGTCTATGGCACGTCCATTAAAGTTACCGGTTAAAATGTAATTCGCTTATATAATTATAGCAATTTTATTTTCAAAAAATTTTGAATTCTATGGCGTATTTTCTGGTTTTCAATTCCGTTTAATAACACCCCTAAGTATCTAAATGTAAGTTTACCAGTTTTATTTTGTATTATCATCTATAAAAATTTCAAACTTCGCATATTAATTTAGAATCAAATATTCTGTATACTTTAAGCTCCTCTTTATCTTTTTTTATATTCTGTATATAATCGTTTAAACATGTATTTTATATTATAGGAATCTCGAGTCAGTATAGTCTATTAAATAATCATTTGAAACTCAAAAAAGAACGGATGTAAAACATTGGTAGATCTAGCACGACGTATGTGTCAACCACAGTTTTTGGACAAAGAACTCAAACATTTGGAACAAGCCTTAAAAGGGAATGGCTACTTGAGGACGGAGATAAATAGAGCAACTAAATTTAACAAACGCGCACAAAAAACACAACCGAAATCTGTTACTACACAATATGAAAACAATCTATACTACTACTGCCAAAGATACAAACTCACAGGATACCAGGAGTATACTGTATAACTTGTTTATGTAAGCAAGTCTATATAGGGACTACTGGCCGATTACCACCGGGATAAAGGAACACAAACGTTATTTACGTCTTAATCAACCCGAAAAATCAGCAGTTGCTGAACATGCTTTGGAAATTTCTAACCATGAGATAGAATTCGGTCAAGCACAAGTTTTATCCAATTGTAGGAATGATTACTCTAAATTATATAGAAAGGCGGTGGAGATATAAATATAAAAGTAATTTTAACACAAAACGACGAATTCAATCTACCTAAATTTTGGTTTATCGCTCTTAAGGGGCAAAAAACAGACCGCGATATGGCGAAAGAGCGAATGACGTTAAAAAATGCCAAAATATTCTCTGTAACAACCAGATTGACGTCAGCAGCTGGCCCGATTACATTTATCTACCATCCAGATCACGTCAACATTGGCCCTTTATGATCCTTACCATACTGGCACGAGTATTAAAGCGAAAAAGCACGGAACACTCATTTAATTTTGAAAAGATTTTCTTCTGAAGATATCCACCGCAGTTGTGGACGAAACGTGGAGTTTCTAAACTCCGATGACGGCCTTAGAACCCAAGAACTAACCATACGATGCACCAAGGAAGACCAGACATTGTTAACGCACGAGTAGGGATTAACTTTGTATCAAATATAGTAAGTGCATTTGGAAAAGAAACAAAAAATCGGAACAGTGTAATACTAAGAAAATAGGCAACATTCGATGAAGTGAAAATCATAAATATTTTCTGTAAGAAAAAATAATTATAAATATACATATATTAAAGACTCCCAAAAGCTACACAACTCCAAAAACAAATATGCTAAGCAAATAACAGAGGTACGAGTGCACAAACATGATATTCATTCTGACTACTTCTTTTTAATAGGCCAAACAAACATGATGGCAAAATAAAAGAAAAACAAAAGACCTATTAAAACAAACAAGAAAAAATTTACAAAGTATATATCTTAGGAGACGAAAGCATTCAAAATTACTATCAACACAGACTAAACTTACAATTGGTAAAGGCGAAAACAAGCGAAGTTATTGAGATAGAAGGAAAATACACAAAATTAGTTAGAAAACGGCAGATTTAAAGTACGTAGAAGAAAAGAAAAACTCAGAAAAACTAAGGATTTAAAAATATAGACACCAGAAATTACAGAAGCGAAATTAAAGAAATTTTCTAAGCAATCTAAATGAAGAAAATCAAAAATTTAAAATATCAAAGAATCTTGGGAGAGGTTTATCCAAAATATTGGAAATGATTTACACAGACGCCAAAAAATCGCGTATAAAATTATGAAAAAGTTGAATCAGGACACTGGAGAAAACGTGAGAGTTTGCCACATAGACGAATAACAATAGATCAAACACAGAAATAATATGGTTGGAAAAAAACACAGCCAACGAAGTTTTCCTACAAAAAGTTACAGATGTAACACAGGTCTAAGTAGATTACATAGAAATGCGGAATATAGTAGAATGTATGAAGAATGTGAAAAATACAAAAACAACAGGACTGGACGGTATAAATATGGAACTTTTAAAATATGGAGCAACACTATTGCATTTAAGAGTGCTATTTTTATTTAATATGTGTTGAAAATAATTAAAAATTATAAATAACTGGATAAACGCAAACGTTTGTACCAATAAAAAGGTTGTATCAATATTTAAAAAAGAAATCGTTTTTACATTAAAGCAGATAATAGAAAAAAAGTGAAAGAAGTCTTAAAATACATTTCGCCTTTACTTAATTTGAAAAAACTTTCGACGATGTAAAGATAAATAATCTTTGGAAAATGTTAAAACAAATAAAGTTATCCGCAACATCTAATGACATCAACACTTCTTTTTATCAAAACAATAGGATCAATCTTGATTTAGAAGAAGAATATTTGAAGATGTATGTACAAATAAAGGAGTGTAAGACAAGGGTGTACCACTTTTCCACCAATTTAGTTTACGAATTGAACAATGAGAAAAGTCTCGATGTTTCGGCATCGGCTTTCGTGATATTTTAAAGAGTTTAGCTCTTACCTTCCAAAATAAATTTTACAGTCAAGCTGACGGTGCTTTTATGAGTTCCCTACTTTCACCGCGATAGCAAACCATTTCATAACTGATTTTGAAACAAATTCTTTCTCTCCCTTTCACCTCAAACAATCCACACCAATATCAAATTCATCATATTCACCCATACTTGGAGGGACAGACCTTTCTAACAAAATGTACCTTTTATTTTTCTCCGATTGATACAGTCTATTACGACTGTAGTCAAGAGACACGATGCGAACGTCAAACAGAGCTGTTAAAAAAGCAGCTGCTTAAGATTTAATAGTATAAAATTATTCGACATTGGCAAACCCTATGAAGGCTGTACCGGCCATTCTCCACCAAAGGAACCAGACGTAATTAGTGTTATCGCATGCACGTGAGTACAATGGATAGGTCATATAGCATGGATGACTACAAATAACAAAACATAGGGTGTATTTAATAGCCAGTCTATAACAACGCGACCAAAAGGAAAGTTAAGTACGAAATGGATCAACAATGTGTATGAAAATCTCTAAAAGCTCATTGAAGAAGACACAACAGAGATGGATCAAAATGGGAAAAAGTTTTGAGTCGTTCAATACCTTCAATTTGAAGAAAAGAAGTAGATAATAAGTTGCATTAATTTATTAACCTTATAACTGCAGAGTTTAATTTTCGCATTACAAGATGGGTAGAGGTATTAAAGTACATAAAAAAATAAACAAACAATAAACCCCATGTTTTTATAATAGTACATAGCCTAGAAGTTTTACACGACTGAAAGTGGTAGAACAGGTTTTGAATGTTGAAATTAGTTTTATTTGTGAATAGCTTCTCCCATAGATTAACAAACACTGTGAGATGTACTATAAGTGTAACATGTTGCCATATCAATAACATGATAACAGATAAACAAAATAAAACATGGGGCCGGCGAAGAGATTGCTCTGTAAGCAATCCCAGAACGAACTTAAAAAACCTTTCGATTTCGATTTCGAATTTCGGGAAAATTCGAAATCGAATATCTGGAAAATTATTCGACATAGACTTTTTTCTTCATTTTTGAATTCAGCGTAAAATTTCCTATAAGAATCACATTTAAAATCGTAATGTCGAAAATTTTCCCGAAATTCGAAGTCGAATATCTCGAAAACTATTCGAGATAGAAACTTTTTGATTTCGATTTTGAAATCAGCGTAAAATTTCCTATAAGAATCCATTTTAAAATTTTAAAAAATCCATAATTTTGTGACAGCGACAGACAGACCGACAGACTGACAGACATATAGAATTCAGTAACGAACTTTTTAAGTTCAAAGTTTTTTTTAAGTTTTTAAGTACAAAGATGCATAAGATTCTTAATTATAATTTTGAAAGATTTCTGAAATACTTTTAATTTGACAAGAAACTCTTTTCGACTAGAAATGACTTGGTCTACGGATAACATAAAAATGTTAGAAAGAAGATTTTACAACACATTTTACATTAGTTGGATCAACTTTGCTATTAAAAAAACATGTTTATGATCAGATTCATTGTTCTCTTTCAAAATAACCTCAATAGATGTTCGAGTTCATAAAAGGTAACCAGTGGTTGAAACAAACAAAAATGTATTTATTAAAATAAAACTGAGCAAAATTAACAAACCAAGTTATTCGCTATCACAAAAAAGACTTTCTTGTCAGCAAGTTCCCCAGAATGCATATATCTTTTGTACCTCAGACAACTAACACCATAACCTTCTCTGAAGATTAAAAAGTCTTCACTTTCGTTAGTACAGAATAATAGGCTTTCTTCCGTTATTTTAATAACAGACCCAAGTTTTATCTATAGTTATAAATATATGCACAAAATTAATATTGTTCCTCTTGTAATAATCTAAAACTCTTAAATAAGTGTAAGCGGATTCTTTTTTAATATGGAAATAACAGAAAACGTACAGTAACTAATTCTTTGTTTTGAATAGTTTTTTGCGAATGAAAATGGGCAATTTAGCATTTATCTTAATGAAGAAATATATGCAAATAAAAATTTGTATATAGCACAACTAAACTGGAATTAACCAACTCTAAACTGAAATGTGTTAGCATACTTGCTAAAATACAAGTAAGTACAAATTCAATTTTTAATCAATGTTGATAAATAAATTGTAAAAATATATAGGAATAATAAATAAAATTATGCAGCCGTCATGTTTGGCACGTTAAGAATCCTTTCCAATATTAGAGACATTTTCAGGTGAACCGAAGTTTTAATTTTGTGGTAAAATGAATAAAAATGCCCATAGTGTTAAAAAATGCTTGAGTATTGCAATTTAAATCTCACTCTATATGTGCTTGTAAAAATTTCAGATGCTTGTCCATGAAACAATTCTAAAATGTTACTCTAGTACGCTGGCCTTTAGACAGCTGTCAAGAATATAAAACAAAAACCAAAAAATGTAAATTGCTGCCCAAAACGTATGCGACATCACGTTTGGACAAAAGAAGTGCGTGACAAAAATGATCGATTTTTATTTGCACTCGTAGGCAGAATGTATATAAATTTTCAGATGTAGCGACAGACATCTCAAGATAAATAATAACAAATTCATCCATTCTGAAAACATTACTGCACAGATAAATTTGGAATATGTTACTGTCTTTGTTGTTTTCGTATGGTTCTAGGTCTACGAAGAATACATTTATTGGTTCTTTTGCGGTTCTGTGTCTTGCATTGACAGTGTGTGGGCGTTCAGTAAGTTCTAATCTTATCTCATTTATTGGAATTAAATGTAGGTATTTAATGACCACCCTATACTCCCGTTCCTCTTTCGATTGGTAAGTACGGTGAATTATTTGATTGTCGCATAGAAATTTCACTAACTTTCTGTATTTGGATTATTTCGTAAAATTTGTACTGCGTTATTTATTAAGCTTTTGGTGTAATATCGAACGTCGGCTATTGCTTCAGCAAGGTTTTTCTTCAATTTCGGTAAGTTTGTAACAAATATTGAAGGAAGTTTTGGTATTTTCTCTGATTCCTTTGTGGTAGTATTGTAGTTGTGTTCTTGAGAATTGTTTATTATATCGTATTTGTACTGCAGTCTGGGTTTTCTTGCATTTTTTTTTTATTTTTTGCCTTTTGTGGACCTAACCGTTGATGATTGTTATGAGTTAGGTGGGCCACTTAAGGTTGCGATACGACATATTATTGCTAGTTGGAGGGAAATAATTGCTAGGTCCTAGTATGATTTCACTCATTTGTTCAATATAGTTGGCTGCTTGTGAAGAATTGGTAATAAAAGAGATTTAAAATTAGTCATATTTGTACAGTGGCTTGGAATTAACTCTGCAGATATTAAGTTAGTGGTTGGACAAATGTATAGCTAAAGCCCGGCTCGTTTCCTGTCAATCACATTGTAATAATTTAATAGGACAATACCTGTGATTTTGGAATTCCGCAGAACTACTTAAATTAAAGGACCTGTTAAACGTTGTTAGCGATAAGGCAGCCGTGCTGCGTTACAGCACAAAATACTTGAACTTACATTCGCTGGACGTCTACCGTCAACGATTTTTAGATTGTGAAATTCAAACGAGAACTGCAAGATTATTGGAAAGTAATATTTGGTCTCGGGAATTTATTTTTTTAAACTTGTTTACGGGGTGCTTTGTAAGATGTTGTAACATATGCTAGGGCAATATTTCATATCCTTTGACTAAAAATTAAGTCTTGTAAGTATCCTTTCTTTAAGTACCAATTTCAGTATTGTGTTTTTTAATAATACTCCTACATTTTGCGTAATGTTAAATAGACGCCTACTAACAAGAACGTTCTTATTAATGTAATGTGCAAAACTGTTAGTAATACTTGGTCAGTTTACTTTGTAGCAACGTAAAAGGAAGCAGTAATGTACATTACCTTAAAGTATTATATAGCATGGTTCAACCAAAACGTACGAAAAGTTTTCAAAGAATTATCTTAATATTTTTTATTATGATAGAAGGATCTATGACAATTATGTGTGAAACAAAATATCGGCCAAATGCTCGCAACGGCTTCGGTGGCATACCTCTATCCCATGGTCAATATTTTCAATTACTCTGAGACATAATTGAGTCGTTAATGTGCCGAATTATCTCATCCTTTAGCTCTTGAATTGTTCTTGTCTTAGTGACGTACACTTTTTCTTTTAAATATCCCCAAAGAAAGAAGTCCAACGGTGTCAAATCACATGATCGTGGCGGCCAATTAACATCGCCACGACGTGAGATAACACGGCCATTGAATTTCTCGCACAAAAGAGCCATTGTTTCGTTGGCTGTGTGGCAAGTGACACCATCCCGTTGGAACCACATATCGTCCAGGTCCATATCCTCAATTTCTGGCCCCAAGAAGTCCGTTATCATCTCGCGATAGCGAACACCATTCACGGTAACTGCTTGGCCGACCTCATTTTCGAAGAAGTACGGCCCTATGGCGCCGCCAGCCCATAAACCGCACCACATAGTCACTCTGTGTGGATGCATCGGCTTTTCAACAATCACTCGTGGATTCTCATTTGCCCAAATGTGGCAATTCTGCTTGTTAACGAATCCACTGAGGTGAAAGTGTGTTTCGTCGCTGGAGACGATTTTCTTTGTAAAGTCACCATTCACTTCTGTCTGTTCAACCAACCATTCGGCGTATTGACGACGCTTGAAATGGTCAGTAGGCTTCAGCTCTTGAGTCAATTGAACCGTGTAAGCCTGTAAATTCAAATCTTTATTCAAAATTCGCATCAGTGATGTTCGTGAGATGTTCAATTGTTGGGCACGACGACGAGTCGAGGTTGACGGCTCTTCTGCCACAATATCGCGAACAACAGCAATGTTTTCCGCAGAACGAACCGGGTGAGCATGTACAGGTGTTTTCACATTTCCTACAGACCCGGTTTGCTGAAATTTGCGCACAATTCTCCCGATTGTGGACACATTTGTTCGATTATGCTGACCAAAAAAATCACAAAGTGCACGAAAAGCATTTTGATTTGAACCCCATTTTCGTAAAAGGCTTCAACAATCTTAACGCGCTGCTCAATTGTGTACTTCTCCATGGTTGAATTTTTCAAACACTGAAACAAAGAAATGTCAAATTAAGTTGGGCAAAAAACTTGACGTTAAGATGTGACTCACAATTAACATCGTGCGTTATGGTTGGACCACCCTTTATATCATTGATTTATTTTTACCATTACTTTCTTTAGTCACCTTTAACATAAAGATGATTTTATGAGTTGTTTATTTTTAATACACAAAAAAAATTCAGTGGTTCAGTTCATTTAAACTAAAAAGGTTTAGAGAAATTTAACTTAAATTTTTAGTTTTTTAATAATTTTGTTGTCAATTTAGAAACGAAGCATGTGCTAATGAACCAGAAAAATACAATTTTTACAATGTGTTTTATTGGAATTTTGATAAATCAAAAATTATGTTTTTACCATGCCTATTACGCTACTGATTAACACCACTGTGTAGGAGGCTTTTTAAGTACAACAGATTACTTCTATCTCCATAAGAATTTTTTTTATATATTTATATGTTACTAGCCTCGTTCACCCCGCTTTGAAGGGGTCAGATTTTTGGTAGAAATTTTTTTTGGGATAAATAATTTTACCTGGTTGCCTGGTGGTTGTTACTCCACATATGGATGCTTGACAATGGGTAGTTTGGCTGGTGCGAGTTTGCAACAGTGTAGATGGCCGCTTCCATTGCAATGAAATGAACATCTTGATAGTTATCTCATCACACAGATATTCGACCATCAAGGTAAAATGAAAAAACCTTGAAAGGACCAAAAACTAGTAATCATACCAAAAATCATTTGATTGGATTCGGCCGTTGTGGTGTGATGTACAGACATTGTTACACTTTATTTATATATAGATATGAGTGTATACTTTAAAAGTTTTTAACTTCTAGTTAAGGACTACTCAACCTAAGCCTCAAACTATCTTTACTTAGCTGCTTATAAAACCAAAGGTTATAGTCTCTTCCATAGAGTATAGGCTTAGTGGCAGAGATGCAACTAGCTAATATTAACAATTATCTCACTAACTAACAAAACCGATGTTCTACATTGAAAATCTAAACGTTAGCAAAAGTTTTGATAATAATACTAGCACCCTCCTTGTTGGTATCGTTGTCTTAAGATCTGTAAATTAGACTAAACATGAGTCTTAGATGGATTTTGTTACCTTTGTTATTACTTTTTCACATTTGGTAGGTTGGTTATTTGTTAGACTGTAATTCACTTCGACAATTTATTTTACATAAATGTTTTGACAATTGTGCTAATTTTTATTAAACTAATTATTTTAGCTTTGGAAATAAATACACTGAAACATTGAAGGAATCAATAGCTTGTACATAACAAATGCAAAAATGCACAAAATTCTTTTAATTTAGAATTTTGTGGTTGCGGATTTTACTTGTAGTAATTTGGTATATATTTGAGCTGTTGTTCAAGTCTGTCTAGGTTATTTTGCAAATGAATAGCTACTAGATTATGTAGCTTAAGTTATTTGTTGATGCAATAATTTCGTGATACTGTTAGATTATGGAATGGTGTTCATGAAATCCAAATTGATGTGTCAGTAGTATTTTATCAAAGTTGATTTCAGTTTCTAGTTTGTTAGGCAGTAGTCTTACGAATACTTGGAAAAACTAAGATACCAAACTTATGGAACGCTGTGAAAAAGGAAAATTTAGTGTTCTTTTTCAAAATTTAGATATTAAATTTATTTGTATTAATTTCCAGGCTACAGCCAAGTAGATTAATATTATCATACTATTACTAATAGTTTGTGTTACTGTTTTTTTTTTTTGGTGACAGTTTGAGAATTTTTTCGGTTATTAAGTCAAACCCAAAAGCAAAAATTAATTTCTTAATAAATTTTTGATATCTAAAATAACTTAAAAGTCAGTATGCAATGTATATGCACGGAAGTTTATAAGTTTTTATCATTGATATTAAAGTTGAGTTCTGGAGGGACAAAAAAGTTTGAGCAAAATATTCTGCATTTCCTGATCTGTTTTCATCTTGTTTATATGTAAATTATTTTTTATTATTATTATTGACATATTAGCATATTTACAATCTACTTCCACAGGAAAGGAGTATT
The DNA here is from genome assembly GCA_036346155.1 of Sinelater perroti. Taxonomy (NCBI): domain Eukaryota; kingdom Metazoa; phylum Arthropoda; class Insecta; order Coleoptera; family Elateridae; genus Sinelater; species Sinelater perroti. Next base: position 7,550,346 of record JARFIY010000276.1, read on the forward strand.
AAGTAAATGCGATAAATGTAATACAAAGTGTATAAGAGAAGCATTCACTAATGCTTTACCTTTGGATGATTTCATCTTCGTTATATTAAATCTTGAGTCCAGGTTCTGTGGAGTCTTCTTGTGTTTGGACCGCTTTCATATAACTGCTCTACCAGAGCGTTGTCGTGGTTGATTATTTGATTTTGGTATTTAATAACACTGCGCTCCATCTCTTCTTTGATGGTTGGAATATGTGAATTATAGCTATTTAAATTTTCTTTTGGCTTTCTGTTGGAAATGTAGTTAATGGCTGTTTTAATGTTAAATTCCGTAAATCTTAGTGTTGATTTAAATTAACTTGTCAGTCGATTGTATGAAGTTTTATCATTTATTTGAGAATTAAATGGGTTTTTCGGATTGTGTAGCTAAAGTATTGTACCGCGCTATCGATGCCTTTAGGATCATTTTTCGTTAAAGTGTTGCTGAAAACTCATCTATTAAGTTTTTGTAGATGGGTTTGCTTTTGTAATAATATAAGTACTAAGAGTAATAATTACTAAAGTGTAATCAGATAAGAGATCCCAATTAGATTCAATATGAAAGTAGTTAAATGCGATTCCGTTGACGACAAATAAATGTGGAAGTTTTTTTGTGGTCAGTTGACAAGTAAATTAGCTCATCAGTTGAACATTGGGGTTTTTGTTTATGATTGATTGTACTAGATTTTTGACTTTAGGTAATTATGCATTGTAAATTCCAATTAGCATGTATGACGTTTCAGTTCCTTCCAGGCAAAAATTTTTTATAATCGTTAGTGATGATTGAGTATCTGTGAGAACTATAATTCGCTGCTGTAGTAAAAGAAGATAATTTATACTGCCCATGTTGACTGAAAAATGTGTTTGTATTGTGTCGATTAAGGGATCTGTTTATAACAAATACTATTAAAGATATACACAGTTCTCTGTTAAACAGAGAAAAAATACAAATCCGATTCTATTTACTTAGGTTTGTGTAATATTCAATTTTTAAGTTAACATTAAATTTAATTTGTAGTTTTTTCTCACTTGGTTATTAACAAAAGCAGAACTGTTTATTTGAATTGCGGGTTATCCCGCACTCGAATTATCGTAGAGAAGCAGACCGCCGTATTTCCTTATTCTCTAAAAGTAAAACGAGAGCTTCCGGAAAAATTACACACTACTTCAATATTTGCAACTTAAAATTATTGACTGTTACTATTTGTTACAGTAATAATCATCCGTATTTCTAACTCTAATTTAAGTAACCTTAAACTCAATTAAATACTTACATCATTTTGTTGCATTTTGAAGAATTTAAAAGCTTTTGTTGAAATTGACAAGTAGGTTCGATAATTGCTTAAAAAATTAGACAACAATTAGCTCTTTTCTAAGAATTATCAAGCAGATGCTGTAATAAAGTGCAACGTATAACAAGACTTTTTACTTAGCTTCTTGGCACTAACAACCGTCACCTATTTTATTGACATTCTTCAAAGTCCTCGCTTTCTAATTCGAATCCTCTTGTGCCCAATAAGCATTTATCACTAGGTTAATGCTCTGATTTATCTCTATTGTGACCTGGCCTTTGGAACTTCTATTTCAGCACTACTCGCTGCAGCTACCTATCGTCAAACACAGTCGTTTTCGTAACTCGCAGGCTTCTTTTCTGATTGAAAATGACTTCTGCACATCGTTATCAACAAAACATCTGCTTTTATATCTAACTATTCCAATTTTTTCAAAACATTTTGAGCACTCTTCTATGTTGTCTGCTCTCGTCAATATCCAATTACTTTTATTTGGATTTTAAATTAGGGCCGGCCGTCTTTTGGCTTCCTCTATATCTGCGCTTTAGTTTTGATTTGAGATTCTTCTTAAAGTGCTATCTCCTATCGGAGGTTAGCAATCATCATAGCTATTCTAACTTTTGATGTAGCTGCTCTGAATAGATCTATTGATGAACATCCAAACCATTCCCGGAGGTTCCTCATCCACGACATCCTTCTTCTGCCTCTCGATCTTTGTCCTGAGATCTTGCCCTGTATGAGCAATTGCAGCAAGCAGTATCTTTCACCTCGCATGACATGTCCGAAATATTCCAATTTGCGTTTTTTCAATGTCAGTAGTAACTCTCGTTCTTTGTTCATGCGATGGAGAACTTCTTCATTGGAAACGTGTTCTGTCCATGATATTTTAAGTATGCGTCTGTATATCCAGAGCTCAAAGGCTTCCAGTTTTTTTATTTGCTGTTGTTTAAGGGTCCAAGCCTCCATTCCGTACAACAGAATCGAGAAGACGTAGCATCGTACCATGCGCATTCTCAGATCTAGCGAGAGATTGCGATTAGAGAAGAATTGCCTCATTTTTACAAACGCTGCCCTCGCCATTTTGATTCTTCTATTGATTTCAGTAGCTTGGTCATTACAACTGTTTATTATGGTCCCTAAATATTGGTATTTGTGCACTCTTTCGATTTCGGTGTTTTCGATTTTTATTTTTATATTGTTGATGTTATTATTTCCTATTTTCTTGATGACCATGAATTTAGTTTTCTTACAGTTCATTTTGAGACCATACTCTTTGCTAACTCTGTTGATATTTTCTAGCATGTTTTGTAGGTCGTCGGGATTGCAAGCTATTATTACAGTGTCATCCGCATATCGCAGATTATTGATCACTTGCCCACTCACTTTTATCCCTCCTTGTTGGTCCTCTAAAGCCTCCCGGAATATACTCTCAGAGTACATGTTAAAGAGGGCAGGTGATAGTACACATCCCTGTCTAACGCCCCTAAGGATCTTAATATTTTCGGACAACTGGCCATTGACATTGATCGCCGCATGTTGTTTCCAATAAAGATTACGAATGATGCGGATATCACAAGGATCCAAGCCTTTTTGTCTCAAAATTGCTATTAACCTATCGTGTTTTACCTTATCAAAGGCTTTTTCATAATCTATGAATCCTATATACAAATCCACATTCATGTCGAGACATCGCTGTATTAGAACATTTATACCAAAGAATGCTTCTCTTGTCCCCATGTTGTTTCGGAATCCGAATGTGTGTCGCTAATATCTGCCTCTAATTTTCTGTAGATCCTTTTATGTATGATTTTCAAAACACCTTTAGAGTATGGCTCATAATGCTTATTGTTCTAAATTCTGAGCAGTCTTTGTGGTTGTTCTTTTGGGTAGAGGTACAAACACCGATCGTAACCAATCGTTTGGAATACTCCCTTTTTATATATATTATTGTATAGATCTACAAGTAAGTGTAGATTTTCGTCCTCTATTAGCTTTAGAAATTCTACAGGTACGTTATCTGGGCCTACGGCTTTATTGTCTTTGGAGTTGTATATAGCATGTTTAACCTCCTCTAGCGTTATAGCCGGGCTATCCGAGCTGATTTGGTTATTTTCCATTTCTATTTCTGACGTCCTGTCGTCGTCAAAGAGTTCTTTTATGTCTCCTTCCATATTTCTATTTGCTTGGTTATGTCTATAATTATGTTGCCATTCTTGTCTTTCATAATACTTCTCGGTCTCTTCTTTGCTACTCCCGTCATCCCTTAACTTTTTATGTAAATAAGATGTTAAGAGCAAATATGGCTTCTCTGGTCCCTGTTCCGTTGCGGAAACCGAATTGTGTGTTTGACATTTCCGCTTCACATTTGCTATATAACCTGGTGTGGATGATTCTTAAGAATATTTTTAGTACCTGACTCATGGGTTTATGAGTCGATACTCATCGCATCTAAACGCTCGGATTTCTTAGGGATGGGGACAAAGGTGGAAAGTAGCCATTCGCGTGGGATAACCCCTGTTTGGTATATATCGTTAAACAAGTCAACAATTATTGAAACTGACTGTTCATCTAATAGTTTTAACAGTTCGCAGTGTATACCATCAGGTCCTGCTGCTTTTCCAGCTTTTGCGGTTTTTATGGCATGGTTGACCTCACTACATGTTATTTTTGGTGCGTTTTCTGCTGTTGTAATGCTACGTTCTTCTGCTCTTTGATCTCTAAAGATTTGTTTAATATACTTTTGCCATAAGTTTGACTTTGATTCTGTATCTATGACTAAATAACCTTTCATTATCCTCGATTGTTGTCTGTGTGCAATACCAGTGATTTCTTTTATTTTCTTGTGAACATTGAATTCTATTTCTTTGCACTTATCATCCATCCAGAATTCCTTTGCTGCACGTATCTTGCTTCTAATAATGTTATGTATTTCTCTATACTTTATTTCATCTTTATTTTTAAATTTTCTCCTTTCGTCCATTAGATTAGATTTCCTCTGTCATCCACTTCTGCTTCATCTGTTTCTTGTGTTCTCCCAAGGTTTCTTGTTGTGTCGTTACTATTGTTTCTTTTATTTTAGACCATTTTGTTTCCTTATCTGAATTACTAATATTTTCTTCTTGCATTTTATGGAAGTTTTGGTTTATCATCTTAGTTGCAGAATTTCGTATATCTGGTTGTTGTAACCTTCGTGTATTTATGTAACTATTTTGGTTTTGTTGTTGTCGTCTTTTCTTCAGTCTAATATACATATTCATGACTACAGGATTGTGGTCCGAATTTTCATCCGCACCTGGGTATGTTTTTACAGCCTTTACGCTATTTCTCGCCTTTTTGTTAACTTGAATGTAATCTATTTGGTTTCTAATTATTTGTTCTGTGTGATCTCTCGGTGCTTTCCAAGTATATAATCTTCTCTTTGGTAGTTTAAAGAGAGTATTTGTGACCACAAGGTCTTCTTCTATACAAAACTGCAGCATTCTCTCTCCTCGTCCGTTTCTCTCCCCTAATCCATATTTACCTACATAATCTCCATAGCTTCCTTCTCCAATCTTTGCATTATAATCCCCATTATTATTGTGATGTCACGTTTTTTTTTAATTTTAGTACTTTCTGAATTTCTTCGTAAAAGGTTCTATTTTATCATCGTTTTTCTTGTAAGCAGTGGGGGCATATATTTGAATTAAGTTCATTTTACCTAAGTTTGTTTGTAGCTGAATCATCATAATTCTATCCGAATATGGTATAAAGTTAATTACTGCTTTACTTGCAGCTTTGTCTAGCATGATACCAACTCCATTATAATGCTCTCTTTCAGTGTTCCTGAATAATATATAACACCGTTTTCGGTACTACATTTCCTGAGTTAGGCCATCGGGTTTCGCTTAGACCCAAAATGTTTAGTTTTAATCTACTCATCTCTTGTACAACGTTATCCAGTTTTCCTGCTTGGAATAAACTGCGTACATTCCATGTTGCAATTCTGACTCTATTTTGTGTATACTGTACATATTCTCTTGATTCCCTTGATTGTCTGACGGGAGATTCTTCGCACCGTTTCCCCACTGAAGGGTGCCCCGGACTAACGGCCAATTGTTTTGATTTTTCAGCCATGTGATTATCTTGGGAAGCATTTAAATCAAAATGCATTTAGTGCGGTAGTTTTCCGTTGCTTTCCGCACCGCAGCGTCCCAACCGTTTAGGTCAATATGTGACCCTCGCCTGAGATTGGTCTAAAATGGGCCTTTAAGGAAGTAAATCTTCAGTAGCCCCATAAAAGTAATGCCACAACTGCTGCCCTGTGCCATGCTAGTTTTGGTCCGCCCCGAGTATTTTATTTCCTCGGTACCACCCTTCTGGGAGGCATTCCCCTATCCGCCACCTGGGGGAGGCGCCCAATGGGGGACTAGCAACCCCACATGGCAAGCAGCCATCACTCATCTATAAAACCTAAGAGAATCAACAGTGGTTGAAAACTCTACTCATGCCTAAACACATATCAAATTTACTTATTGCTCTAAATTGTATAAAGAGTAGATTGTAAATAAGCCGCAAAATCAATAAAAAAAGCCTTTAACATAAAGATAATTTTATGAGTTGTTTATTTTTAGTACACAAAAAAAATCAGTGGTTCAGTTCATTTAAACTAAAAAGGTTTAGAGAAATTTAAACTAAATTTTTAGTTTTTTAACAATTTTGTTGTCAATTTAGAAACGAAGCATGTGCTAATGAACCAGAAAAATACAATTTTTACAATGTGTTTTAATGGAATTTTGATAAATAAAAAATTATGTTTTTACCATGCTACTGATTAACACCACTGTGCAGGAGGCTTTTTAAATACAACAGATTACTTCTGTCTCTATAAGAATTTTTTTTATATATTTATATGTTACTAGAGCCTCGTTCACCCCGCTTTGAAGGGGTCAGATTTTTGGTAGAAATTTTTTTTGGGATAAATAATTTTACCTGGTTGCCTGGTGGTTGTTACTCCATATATGGATGCTTGACAATGGGTAGTTTGGCTGGCGCGAGTTTGCAACAGTGTAGATGGCCGCTTCCATTGCAATGAAATGAACATCTTGATAGTTATCTCATCACCATCAAGGTGAAATGAAAAAACCTTGAAAGGACCAAAAACCAGTAATCATACCAAAAATCATTTGATTTGATTCGGCCGTTCTGGTGTTATGTGCAGACATCGTTACACTTTATTTATAAATAGATATGAGTATATAATTCAAAGGTTTTTGACTTCTAGGACTACTCAACCTAAGCCTCAAACTATCTTTACTTAGCTGCTTATAAAACCAAAGGTTATAGTCTCTTCCATAGAGTATAATTTACAGACAGATTGGCTTAGTGGAAGAGATGCAACTAGCTAATATTAACATTTATCTCACTAACTAACAAAACCGACGTTACTACATTGAAAATCTAAACGTTAGCAAAAGTTTTGATAATAATACGAGCACCCTCCTTGTTGGTATCGTTGTCTTAAGATCTGTAAATAAGTAAATTTGAGTCTTAGATGGATTTTGTTACCTTTGTTATTACTTTTTCACATTTGGTAGGTTGGTTATTTGTTAGGCCGTAATTCACTTCGACAATTTATTTTACATAAATGTTTTGACAATTATGCTAATTTTTAGTAAACTAATTATTTTAGCTTTGGAAATAAATACACTGAAACATTGAAGGAATCGATAGCTTGTACATAACAAATGCAAAAATGCACAAAATTCTTTTAATTTAGAATTTTGTAGTTGCGGATTTTACTTGTAGTAATTTGGTATATATTTGAGCTGTTGTTCAAGTCTGTCTAGGTTATTTTGCAAATGAATAGCTACTAGATTATGTAGCTTAAGTTATTTGTTGATGCAATAATTTCGTGGTACTGTTAGATTATGGAATGGTGTTCATGAAATCCAAATTGATGTGTCAGTAGTATTTTATCAAAGTTGATTTCAGTTTCTAGTTTGTTAGGCAGTAGTCTTACAAATACTTTGAAAAACTAAGATACCAAACTTATGGAACGCTGTGAAAAAGGAAAATTTAGTGTTCTTTTTCAAAATTTAGATATTAAATTTATTTGTATTAATTTCCAGGCTACAGCCAAGTAGATTAATATTATCATACTATTACTAATAGTTTGTGTTACTGTTTTTTTTTTGGTGACAGTTTGAGAATTTTTTCGGTTATTAAGTCAAACCCAAAAGCAAAAATTAATTTCTTAATAAATTTTTGATATCTAAAATAACTTAAAAGTCAGTATGCAATGTATATGCACGGAAGTTTATAAGTTTTTATCATTGATATTAAAGTTGAGTTCTGGAGGGACAAAAATTTTGAGCAAAATATTCTGCAAAGGTATTTGCTTTTTTCTGATCTGTTCGTGCCCAGTTCTCATCTTGTTTATATGTGACTTATAGCTATTTAAATTCTTTTTGGCTTTCTGTTGGAAAGGAAGTTAATGGCTGTTTTAATGTTAAATTCCGTAAATCTTAGTGTTGATTTAAATTATCTTGTCAGTCGATTGTATGCAGTTTTATCATTTATTTGAGAATTAAATGGGTTTCTCGGATTGTGTGGGTAAAGTATTGTACCGCGCTATTGATGCCTTTAGGATTATTTTTCGTTAAAGTATTGCTGAAAACTCATCTATTAAGTTTTTGTAGATGGGTTTGCTTTTGTAATAATATGAGTACTAAGAGTAATAATTACTAAAGTGTAACCAGATAAGAGATCCCAATTAGATTCAATATGAAAGTAGTTAAATGCGATTCCGTTGACGACAAATAAATGTGGAAGTTTTTTTGTGGTCAGTCGACAAGTAAATTAGCTCATCAATTGCACATTGGGGTTTTTGTTTATGATTGATTGTACTAGATTTTTGACTTTAGGTAATTATGCATTGTAAATTCCAATTAGCATGTATGACGTTTCAGTTCCTTCCAGGCAAAAATTTTTTATAATCGTTAGTGATGATTGAGTATCTGTGAGAACTATAATTCGCTGCTGTAGTAAAAGAAGATAATTTATACTGCCCATGTTGACTGAAAAATGTGTTTGTATTGTGTCGATTAAGGGATCTGTTTATAACAAATACTATTAAAGATATATACAGTTCTCTGTTAAACAGAGAAAAAATACAAATCCGATTCTATTTACTTAGGTTTGTGTAATATTCAATTTTTAAGTTAACATTAAATTTAATTTGTAGTTTTTTCTCACTTGGTTATTAACAAAAGCAGAACTGTTTATTTGAATTGCGGGTTATCCCGCACTCGAATTATCGTAGAGAAGCAGACCGCCGTATTTCCTTATTCTCTAAAAGTAAAACGAGAGCTTCCGGAAAATTACACACTACTTCAATATTTGCAACTTAAAATTATTGACTGTTACTATTTGTTACAGTAATAATCATCCGTATTTCTAACTCTAATTTAAGTAACCTTAAACTCAATTAAATACTTACATCATTTTGTTGCATTTTGAAGAATTTAAAAGCTTTTGTTGAAATTGACAAGTAGGTTCGATAATTGCTTAAAAAATTAGACAACAATTAGCTCTTTTCTAAGAATTATCAAGCAGATGCTGTAATAAAGTGCAACGTATAACAAGACTTTCTTAACTTAGCTTCTTGGCACTAACAACCGTCACCTATTTTATTGACATTCTTCAAAGTCCTCGCTTTCTAATTCGAATCCTCTTGTGCCCAATAAGCATTTATCACTAGGTTAATGCTCTGATTTATCTCTATTGTGACCTGGCCTTTGGAACTTCTATTTCAGCACTACTCGCTGCAGCTACCTATCGTCAAACACAGTCGTTTTTCGTAACTCGCAGGCTTCTTTTTCTGATTGAAAATGACTTCTGCACATCGTTATCAGCAAAACATCTGCTTTTATATCTAACTATTCCAATTTTTTTTCAAAACATTTTGAGCACTCTTCTATGTTGTCTGCTCTCGTCAATATCCAATTACTTTTATTTGGATTTTAAATTAGGGCCGGCCGTCTTTTGGCTTCCTCTATATCTGCGCTTTAGTTTTGATTTGAGATTCTTCTTAAAGTGCTATCTCCTATCGGAGGTTAGCAATCATCATAGCTATTCTAACTTTTGATGTAGCTGCTCTGAATAGATCTATTGATGAACATCCAAACCATTCCCGGAGATTCCTCATCCACGACATCCTTCTTCTGCCTCTCGATCTTTGTCCTGAGATCTTGCCCTGTATGAGCAATTGCAGCAAGCAGTATCTTTCACCTCGCATGACATGTCCGAAATATTCCAATTTGCGTTTTTTCAATGTCAGTAGTAACTCTCGTTCTTTGTTCATGCGATGGAGAACTTCTTCATTGGAAACGTGTTCTGTCCATGATATTTTAAGTATGCGTCTGTATATCCAGAGCTCAAAGGCTTCCAGTTTTTTTATTTGCTGTTGTTTAAGGGTCCAAACCTCCATTCCGTACAACAGAATCGAGAAGACGTAGCATCGTACCATGCGCATTCTCAGATCTAGCGAGAGATTGCGATTAGAGAAGAATTGCCTCATTTTACAAACGCTGCCCTCGCCATTTTGATTCTTCTATTGATTTCAGTAGCTTGGTCATTACAACTGTTTATTATGGTCCCTAAATATTGGTATTTGTGCACTCTTTCGATTTCGGTGTTTTCGATTTTTATTTTTATATTGTTGATGTTATTATTTCCTATTTTCTTGATGACCATGAATTTAGTTTTCTTACAGTTCATTTTGAGACCATACTCTTTGCTAACTCTGTTGATATTTTCTAGCATGTTTTGTAGGTCGTCGGGATTGCAAGCTATTATTACAGTGTCATCCGCATATCGCAGATTATTGATCACTTGCCCACTCACTTTTATCCCTCCTTGTTGGTCCTCTAAAGCCTCCCGGAATATACACTCAGAGTACATGTTAAAGAGGGCAGGTGATAGTACACATCCCTGTCTAACGCCCCTAAGGATCTTAATATTTTCGGACAACTGGCCATTGACATTGATCGCCGCATGTTGTTTCCAATAAAGATTACGAATGATGCGGATATCACAAGGATCCAAGCCTTTTTGTCTCAAAATTGCTATTAACCTATCGTGTTTTACCTTATCAAAGGCTTTTTCATAATCTATGAATCCTATATACAAATCCACATTCATGTCGAGACATCGCTGTATTAGAACATTTATACCAAAGAATGCTTCTCTTGTCCCCATGTTGTTTCGGAATCCGAATTGTGTGTCGCTAATATCTGCCTCTAATTTTCTGTAGATCCTTTTATGTATGATGAACACCTTTAGAGTATTGCTCATAATGCTTATTGTTCTAAATTCTGAGCAGTCTTTGTGGTTGTTCTTTTTGGGTAGAGGTACAAACACCGATCGTAACCAATCGTTTGGAATACTCCCTTTTTTATATATATTATTGTATAGATCTACAAGTAAGTGTAGATTTTCGTCCTCTATTAGCTTTAGAAATTCTACAGGTACGTTATCTGGGCCTACGGCTTTATTGTCTTTGGAGTTGTATATAGCATGTTTAACCTCCTCTAGCGTTATAGCCGGGCTATCCGAGCTGATTTGGTTATTTTCCATTTCTATTTCTGACGTCCTGTCGTCGTCAAAGAGTTCTTTTATGTCTCCCTTCCATATTTCTATTTGCTCGGTTATGTCTATAATTATGTTGCCATTCTTGTCTTTCATAATACTTCTCGGTCTCTTCTTTGCTACTCCCGTCATCCCCTTAACTTTTTTATGCAAATTGAATGTATCATGTTTCGTCTGAAGCTCCTCTATTTCGTTACATCTGTCGGTCATATATTTTCTTTGGCTTTTATAATTTCTTTTTAATAATCTTATGTATTTCTTTATACTTGTTGTCATCTATGTTTTTATATTTCCTTCTCGTCTCCATTAATTTAAGGATTTCAGGTGTCATCCATTCCTGTTTTGCATATTGGGTTATTTCTGAAGAATTTTGGTTGGCTGCGTATATTATTGCTGTTTTGATATTTAGCCACTGCTTCTCGATAGTTGTTTCTTTTGAATTCTTTAGTGTTTCTAATTTTATATTAATATCTTTCGTTATATCACTTTTTACCGTAGCATTTTCTAAAATTCGGGCATTGACTTTTGGATCCAGACGTTTTCTTTTTATTATTTTCAATTTTAGTTTAAAAGTAGCCACCACTGGATTGTGGTCTGATCCCACGTCTGCACCTGGGTATGTTTTGGCGGACAGAAGCGCATTTCTATATCTTTTATTTATTAAAATGAAATCGATTTGGTTTCGTACCACGTGGTCGTTGGTGTGTGCTGGTGAGGTCCAAGTATATAACCGTCTGTTAGGGAGCTTAAACCATGTGTTAGATATGAGATAGCGACGGTCAATTTGCCCGCTTGCGCGGTGCGCCAATATAGAAGCAGCTTTGGCCGCAGCCTCGCTCTCTCTTTCACTCGCTTTGTTTTTGAATCTTAGTTGTGATGGTTTAGAAAGCGTGCGACTGGGTTTAATTTTCCGTATGTACGAAACCGTTTAGACCGAGAATTCGCTAGTTTAATTGACAGCAAGAGTTTCCACATCCCGGTGATCGTTTGTTCAAAGTCGATTGTTATATTGGGATTCGATATTTGCCGACCAGACTTTCTCATCTTGAAGGTCGTTTTGTTGGCCAATTGTATTCCGGGAGTAGAAATTGTGCCGGCGAAAGAATCGGTTCGTTTTCCTTGCATCTCACCCGGCGAGGAACCAAGAAAAATCTAGTCGCAAACTTCAGACACAACCAGCTGAAGGACCCACATCAGAAAAGACGTTTCCGATTGGCTACGCAGCGAAGATTAAGGTAACTGGTCCTTTTTCCACCCACACTTTTTTCCTTTTCCTTGATTCTCCAGGAAAACAGCACGGGGAGTCTATTTCTGCAGCAGAGCGTCCGATTCCCAAAGATGAGTTTTCCAGATTTGGCTTCTAATTGAGTTCCTTTGTTTAAAAATTTTAAAATTACCATGCAGTCTACTTTTGGCCGAAACAGTCGTCCTTTAACCCTTTTCTAAAACCCCTGTGTGCTTACTTTCACTTCTTATTTCAGATTTATGGCATGTTCGTTTCGTTCTCCTTTAAGTGTTTCCCACAACTTTCGCAATTTTTGTTTGAACTTATTTTTACTCATCTTAACGTTCGAAAATATTTTTTCGCATTTACCTTTATTTCTGGAAATTATTTTTCAAATACATCTGTTCTTTTGCATCTACTGTTGCATTTTGTAATCTCACTAAATGTTTTGATTTAATTTCTGGAATGTTCCTTTGTATATGCCTATAATTTTCCTCTAGATTCCAAAATTTCCTTTTAAGATAATTTTTATTTTCTAAGCATACAGATAAATTATTCAATTTCTTTCTCAAATTTTTAGATCGTCCTTCCGTACTCATTTTAAGTTTTTTTAAAATTCTAGAACATTTTCTTAATTTTTATCTTAATGGTCTTTCGAGGTTTTCTATTAACAGATACGTGTTTGAGTTCACCCTCCTCAAAGCTATCGCAATCTTATAACATACTTCTTTATCCTATGATATTTGAATCTGGCTTTTCTAACTCACTTTTTAGGCCAGCAACTTTTATTTCGTGCAATTTTCTTTCCACGCGCAATGATAATTTATGTAAATAATTACTTGGGTTGTGATGAACTCTACATTTGACACTAGTCGTAACGAACTCAGTTTATATGTTTGATTATTTATTTCCAATTAACAGTTGTGTACAGTGCACAGACACTATTTATTTCTGCAGGCCGTTGGCAACTAATTGAATAACGCAATAATATTATTGCTAACTGTTTATTTTTATTTATCGATCTGTTTCCCAGCCAACTTACATCACCATAATGAGGTACAGCTCACCTCACTGCAACGCTTTCTTGACCGTTCCACACACTTAAATATTCATGGACGGCTTCTAGAATCCTCAAGAATCTTCCTACTCTTTGCACATAAAACGCTCTAGATGTATACGCGCAACTCTGCTGCTGCAGTTAGCTATTGCCTTTCTAGGGTCGACCGTTACGTTACCAAAATATTTGTTAAACATCATAAACATAAAATCCTTTAATTGTTTCTGAGTAAAATCAGCTACGTTATTGCGGGAAACAAAATATTTGCAATTATATTCTAGAGAAAGTACGTAATAACTGAAGAACAATTAAAATCTAAACAGAAATTTCTTGAATAGCAAAATCTAATTTTTTGTAAGTTAAAAAACTAGAAATAAAATTTTTAGTAAAGGATAATTACCTAAATTATTATCGTTCATGTAGATGAGCTGGCTATATTTTTCTGAAGAAAATAATGCTTTACCCAAATGTTTATCTATTACACTGATTATCTTAAATGTTTATTTCTATAATCAAATGTAGTCGCTGTCTTTTGCAATATATAATATAACAGCTTTATAAATGGAAATGAAAACATCAAGTTAACCTTGAAAATGTCACAAAAGCTCCCATATATATAATTTTATTAAAGTGGCTGTAATAGTTTGAAATTGTATATGGTTGGCATAATTTATAACGACGGCTAGAAATATAAAATAAAAAAAATTATAAAGCACAAAAATGCTGTACTATGCAAATTTCTCTAAGAATTTTAATATAAGCTTAATGTCCTCGAGTATATAACTGCCAAACTCACCTTGAACTCAACGACTGTCTTTCTCTGTGGACAAATCTATCGCTTTCGATTTACTTCTTTACAACCTTTCATATTGTGTTACGATTCAAATACATAAAGCTACAAATCTGCTCCTCTAGTTTTATACACATCTAAAGTACTTTATATATTTTGTCTTAAGACACTTGACATTCTTTTAGATATATGCGAATATGTTTTTCTCTTGCGGTAATTTTTACTTTTTCCTATTCTTACGTTTGCTGTATTCTATTTTTACATATTACTCCTTTAGATTTGTTGTTTCTTTCATCTAATTAAATTTGGTAGTCATTAATGTGACATGTATATCAGTTTACTTTATCCACCCGTCGGGGTTAATTACATAGATTGTTTCTACTTTAATAGTTTCTTAGCAAATTTTTGATGTTAGCTATTGAACTAATAAAAACCATAGATTACACCAACAGAAAAAGAAAAACGTTTGTATATCGATTTTTATTTCTACATTTTTTAGACTTCCTAGGCTGCTATAACAAATCTACTCTATTCAGTTTTGAATATGTTTCTTTGTTAGTTTTAAAGCTAAAAAGATAATTATTTCAAATTTCAGATCTGAAGGTTTGCGATAATTTATATTCACATATGTTAAATCTAAAAATATGTTTTATAATTAATGTTAATCTCCGTGCATCTTTCTCTGCTGATTAAACATGCTTTTTGTTACCTTTTGAGGTTCCATACTTTATATTTTGCAATTTGAAAATTATTTAATTCAGATTTCTTAGTTAACACACTAAACTTTCATATATAAATTTATATTTTCTTTTTTGCTTTTTATTCTTGAATGTTGTCTTTATTTAATTTGTAAATTTTTATCCATATACTTAACCTTTTACTTTTACTTTTGATTTTGAATTTTGCTTAAAATTTATTTTTATTTTAACATTTAGATGTACAAATATTTGATTTGATATCAAAATTGTGCTTTTTAGGACATTTATAAATTGTTTAGGAAAGGAATCTTTTAGTAGCTTTAAGTAACTCTTAGATATCTGTTATTTTATCATTTTATAATAAGTTATTTGATTTTAGAAATTACAGGTATTTTTTTAATTACAAATAAATGAAGCAAATTGCACAAAACATATTTGTGTGTATTGGCTTTATAAACTAAAAAATGTTTCTTTTGGATTTTTAAATTATTTGTTCTCCCTCAATTTATAAAATTTGTCAATTACTAATTATTACGAGTTTTTTTTTGTTTTCGTTTTAACATCAAAATACGATAACACGCGCACACGATCACATTATAATAAAAAAATCTTTACCGTATTACTTTAACAAATTTATAGAATAAATAATTAGAAAGCAAAAGCTCATGCTCAATTATACAAAAATATCTGAACGTCGACTTCAAGACATCAAATTATTAATGTTATGCAAAACAGCCGACAACATGGAAAATCTAACGAGAAAACTTTTGAACTTATTTACTTTGATTATCGGCGCCAAGAAAACTTTTATAAGTAGCACAAATGCCTTATTTAAATCATATTACTTAATTTGCATGCTGATGTAGCATCCCAAACTTGTGCTAAGAAAAATTATTGTTCGCACTTTTGCAAACCTACTAATTTATCAGTTTATCCTTCTATATTTTAGTATATATTAAAAATTTTAATCAATGGATGTTTTTACTTTATTTTCTAACAGGCATATTCACGCTTAGATACATTATTTTATTTTTCAGTAGTAACTTCCTTATTATATTGTTCCATTTATTCCTTGCACGTCACTTTTATCACTTGTAAGTCTCTTATTCATGATAAGAAATGCAATATTTTCAGTTTTTTTTACTATTGCACAGTACCGGTAAAATACATTTTGACACAAACTTTGAATTTCTGGATGGTTCTTTGGTTTTTTCCTCTGGATAATAGCTCCACATGTCATTATTTTGTTGTTATAATTTTTTCACTTTGCATATACATTATTATACAACATTAGGTATTTTGGCAGCTAATACGTTTTTGTAATCAATTTGAGATGCTTTCTGAGAATACTGAAAATAATACAAATAGAGTCATCCAACTTCTCACCATCAGTTTACTGTACTTGCTCTGGCAGCGAAGTAGTGCTTATTGTCGTCTCTTACGTTATGGCTAATCATCTTTATTTCCTAATAACGTTTAGTCTCTTTAGCTCCTTAATTATCTTAAGCATTGACATGATCCCTCCTCACTAACACGCTTCCATATAATTTCTATTTCTTTCCCTTTTTTGTTGCCTTTCTTTCTTTCTACACAAGTGGTTACCACCTTCTGTTGGCCATGCTCCTCCTAAGTATATCTAAAGTTCTGATTTCTCCCTAACTAATTTTAGTAATTAAAAGCCAAACTTATATTTATGAAGGAAACATAAAAAGTCATTAACTGCGCTTAAACAAGCTTCTAAAAAACGTAGCATCCATAAAAGAACTAAAAGAGAATACAATATTTAGATGCTGCAATACAATATTTATAAACTGACCAATACCGGTTTTTCCTAATGAAATACTTAGCGCTTGATAAAGTTAAGCAATGAAATAAAACAACTCTCACATGAGCAGTGGTAATATTGTAGACACAATTAATTTGAGTAATCTGCATGCATTTCAAAGTAATTTAAGTTCTGAATTTCATTTCTTGTATTTGATAAAAATGTGCGAGAATATTCTGTTGACTGATGTTAATTTTCTCGCGGCTGACAACATTTTTTTTAATTTTTTTATATCAAAATAGTGACTTATCTATGGAAGTAATAATTGTGCTTTGGACTAATTCACAGGTTTTTTGCTACACTCATATACAGAGCAGCAAACATTTTTATATATTTTGTATAGCTTGCAATTTTAAAAGAACACTGAGAGGAGTGTAGATGTTTGTAATAAAAGTTGTTTCGCTTTTTTGTGCTCGTAGACTCTCTAGTCAACTATGTGCCCTCACCACTTTTGTTTTTAACGGACTTTTTCCTTTTCCATTGTCACCAGATGTCCGTCGTGTACATTCTGATTTTAATTTGAAAAACGTATATATTACAATAATGTGCTGGTACAAAAATCATTTCTTAAATTATTTGTAGCTGTTTTTATATTATTCTCACTTTACTATTTGTAATCAATATATTGTTTATAATCGACTTATAGGAATGAATGTTACATTACCATTTTTTATCCTAGTTATTTTGCAAAAAGCATATGACAATATAAACTAAGCAATTAAATTTATTAAAAAGCACTTTATGCTCATCTATATTCTCTAAAATCTATTCTTTTACATTTTTTCAGGAATCTAAGTGCAATCGTTATCCCATGCCAACAGAAGGTCCCCGTCATTGAAAAACCACTTCCTTTTTAGTCTATTCTTTATGTCTTTTCTGTCTGGTAATAATCACATAGACGTCAGACTCTTCCAGACACGTCTTTCTGAAGTAGTGATTTCTTAAATAACAGACGAAAATGAGTATTCTGACTTCAGATTACCTTTCAACGCCACTTGATCATACGATGAAGACAACAAACCACTTAAAATATATAATCCAAGTTTGCCCAGAAATATGTGTCTGACTAAGATAACATTGCAACATTTTTTCACACAATTGTAACTATTGCTTATATTATCCCACATAACGCCCTATGTAGGTTTTATTTTAATTATCGGAATGTATAGTATGTTGTTTCATTAAGCAGCAATAATTTTCTAAATTTTTCTACTAGCTTTTAGACATCTTTATGGTTGTATACTTTTAATTATTATTTAATTTACAATTTCTAAAACAGTTTTCTATATTTGACGACCTAAAGAAAATTGCTGTAATATTTTTTTCGGAGCATTTGTTATAGTCAGTTAGAAATTTACACTTACTTAGTAATTACTCTCATCACCCTACTTCAAGTGAGTCCCATATTTGCAAAAATGCGTTAAATTCATTCTTCTCCAGGAACTGATTTTAAGTATAGTGATGCTGAAAAAATTCAATAACATTCTTTATCTTCTAGTTGACTTAGAGTTTCTTTTTAAATTTTTTTTTCTGGACTTTTTTTTAAATTTTGGCCTTCCTTAGAATCCAAATTTATTTCTACTTGGTGTTTTTCTCTAATTAATCTTTAGTTAAAATGAAGAAAACTCGTCTAGACTTCCATATCTAAATAAAATTAGAAGATATTTTAGAAATAGATCCTTCATTCTAACTTTAGGCTTTTCATTATATATATTAATGTTGTTTCTATGTGTAGATCTAGCAATGCCTTGATTTTTTCTATGTTTAGCAAAATATCTAATTAATTTTAGCTTGGACTTTGGCTTTACGTGCACTGATTGGAAATATTAACAAATTTTACAAAACCACATATACCATTTCCAACTAAAGCGGCTTAACATATGCTTCCCCAAGCAAGTTTAAAACCTGATACTACCTTGTATTTTGAGAAAAACTGATAGAAATGACTTATTTGTTGAATAATCTTAATAAAAACTAAAAGACGAAAAAATGACATACCACAACCTCTTAAACATCTAATTGCTTCAAAAGTTTTTAATGGTTTTTCAATTGCTACAAAATGATTTAACTAATCATACTTTAAGCAAGAAAATAGTTTTTCTAAGAGTCTTCCTTTTTGAGCCCATTCTTGAACTTCATTTTTTTATATGTGCATCAACTAAACACATCTTCCAAACGTTGGCGAACATTTCAGTGGATGCATTTCGGTCTTCTGCTAATCTAAAAAGTTTTCGGGCGTTTCAAACCCCTGTCTATTCTCAAGTATTCTTTAGCCATGAAGTTTGCTTCCTTCCCACTCTTCTACAACCTCCTATTTTACCTTTCAGTATTAATTGAAGTATATCATATTTATTAACTCTTAAAATATGTTCTGGATAATATAGTTTTTGCGTTTTTATCGTTATATGTAATTCTTATTCTACTAGAGTTCTTTGCAGGACTTCTTCGCTGATTTGGCGAGCGGTCTGAAGGATTTTGAGCATAGGACGATTAATCGTCTCCGAATAGTTCTGACACACCTTACAAACTTTCCATATATTTATTAATTTGTTTTCGTCATTTATAGTTTGATTAGCGCTGTTTATAAATGTTTGAGAAACTTTTTTGAAAACCCCAGATACCTCTTTTACTTTTTTACGCAGGTTAAACAAATTATGTTTTGTTATTAATTTCTCCATTGCTACGCATGCTTCTTACATCCATTTTTTTTTACGGCAAATTTCTCTGTTTATTCCGATTCTATGATCTGTATCCATTGATTTACTTCCAGAATAGTAGAGTGTGGTTTGGTCTCTAGTACAGATACCTTCTCCGGGCCATCTTAGTTCGCTTGTTCTACGTTGTCTTAAGTTTCTCAGCTGCATATAGACTTTTTACATTCCATTTCGCAATTCTATAAAAGGAATTACTATGTTAAGCCGGGGGATTTGCCCCTTGCCTATTTAAGGATCGCTTGGGACTAGGTGCCATTATTATTAGGTTTCTCGCTATAGCGCTGTCCTAAGGATTAAATTGATCTGAATTAGTATCCCGTTAGCTTTTCCGGATTGTAAGGATACGGTAAAGGATAAATATTGGAATAGTAAAGATTAAAGAATAGGGTCTAGTACTCCCCTCAGCATTAGAAGGTGGAGAGAAAAATCATAAACTCGCATGAGCAGGGATGTTCCTGAAGTAGAACCATCTTCTACCCTAGAAATAAAATAAAATAAAAAATAGAAGTAACCTTCATGCCAAGTTTCCTAATTTCGGTGCATCTGATATTTTTTCGTCCAATTATTTATTTCAGTTTTTAGGCTGCAATCTTATCGACAATAAATATTTCAAATTAGATGAACTTGCGCTTATTGTAAAAAGCAGTAGGTCAAAATATTCAAAATTTTCTATATTTAAGTCTGCAGTTTGCTTTACTAAAGTACTTTTAAGTTATCAAAATAACAATTTTTTATGACAAAACATAAAATTGTCAGCTCGTTTATTTCTAAATATGTACACGATTCTATTAGATTTTGCAACAACATTACCAATTTCTTACAAATAATTACGAATAATTCCAAATAAACTTCTAATTTTAAAATATGGTTATTATATTTTTTTGTTTCTAATAAAATCGCCGATTAAACGTTGCTTTTAGTACATTAAATTTCCTTGCTATTTCATTTCAAATTAAAGCGCAATTTTTATGAACAACTGAAGTTTGTTCTGTACTTTTTTTATTTTCCATATTTACTACATTTTAAATATTTACGAAATGGCGCCTAATTGAACAGGTTCAATTTGGAATTGTACAGTGGTCCAATTAAAGAAACTAATCCTGCTGTTATATTCTTAATAATAAAAAAATTGCTAACAATTTAAGGCCACTAATAGAATATTAGAAAAATAATGTCTTAAAATGTTTACTACCAGACGTCAAATAATACTTATTTACCAAAATTATTTTATAACTTAGATAATGTAGATTTATCTTTAAATAAGCAGCTACAAATACAGTAATAGTAATAATAATAATAAATTCCGTTTTTTCCTTGATAGACATATTAGTTAAGATATATTTTTTTATAGTTTGCAACCTCCAGTTGCAGCACACTTTCCTGCGTTATTGTCTTTTACCAGATTGTGCAAGGTCTATCCACTCTTCTTGGACCTTGTGAATTCCATTTAAAGGCCATTTTTGAGAGTTCATTAGTGTTCTTCCTTAATGCATGACGTATCCAGCCGTACTTTCTCGTCTTGATGTCGATAATAATATCTTCTTGACCCGTTCTATGCTACAGTCCTTTATTTGAAATCACTAGCGGCCACCAAATTTAAAATGCATTTCTCAAACATCTATTCACAAATGTTTTTAATTTGTTTCCAATGTTATTCGTTAAATGCCATAACTCTTAACCATACAATAAGACTGGTTTTACCATTAAATTCGAAACTATTATTTTAGTATCTATGTTCACATTACTTACATACTATAGGTGCGACAGGCTAGCAAATGCCCCTTGAGCTTTGTACATTCTTTCTTCTATGTCTTTTCGGGTTCCTTCTCCTTTGACAATCACACTACTCAGATATGAAAAACTGTTTAGCTCTTTTATAATTTTACTTCTGACATCATTTCATTTATACTTAGTAATTTAGTTTTATTTATTATTTCTAAGCCCCATTCGCTTTGCTTCTACTGTTATATTTTTTAGTTTCCCTTGCATTGTATGACTTCCCGTTTGTAGTAAACATATGTAATCGGTGTACTCTAAAGTTTCTAGTGTGTTATTCAAACCCCTTCTTCTTTAGCTTATATTATTCATAATGTCAACAAATGCAGCTAGAAAAAATATTGATGAAACTATACAATCTTGTCTTACCACTGTATTTATAGAAAATAGTGCTGTCTTTTGTATAAGATTTTGCTTGTGGAATCCGTGTAGCCTAACTTTATCAACCGTAGCAACTTATCTGGTTCTCTATTTATTATGTTATTTATATACAATCTCTATTGATGAAATTAATATATAACTAACAAGTATCACAGGTGCATTAAATTCTATTGATTGCTCAGCGATGCTTCTTAATATAAGTAATATTACCGATACAGGATTTCTTTTTTCTAAAACCCAGCTCCTCCTTTTGTAGTGCTCCATGTGTCTGGTCAATTACTCTGTTTAGAATTATTTAGTAAGTATTTTACTTGCTATATATAATAAGCTAATTTCTTTCCTTTTGTTACATTTATGCAGATCGCTCTTTTTAGGTATTTTAATCACAATATCCTTTACCTAAACTTCGAAAAACAATTTGTTTTTCAAAATGTTTATCATCAGAAGCAACAGAATTTATAATGTAGAATTAATAACTATATTCAAAAGTTCTGCAGCAATATAATCTACTATCTGAAAGCTTTTCCAATTACTGGTTGTTAATCTGCTGTTCTTAATTATTTTTATGTTTATGGTTCCGCATTTATATTTCTACTACTTCTATTACTTCACGTGCCACATTCATGGCTTTTTCAAAGTGTTCTCTTTATCTCAATAAGTTTTTAAAATAATTGTTTAAAATTGGTATTTCTCTTTTATGCTTCCTTTTGTTGTCCAATTGATAAATGGTTCTGTACAATTCCTTACTATTACCTTTTGTGCAGCTGCTTGTGCTCTCTCTGCTAGTCCTTCTACATAGTTACGTTTATTTTTTATGCTTCTTTATTTTATTGTATATTCTTGTGTATTGTACTTGTAGTTGCTTTTCTATCTGCATGCTTTGATTATAGACACAAACCCTCTATTTTCTCCCTTTCTTGGATCTTTACCCATATTTCGTCTCTGATCTATTTTTAGTTATTGTCTGTTTTCTTGTCTACAGTTTTTTCACTAACTTCCATTAATGCACTTTTCTGTTTTTCCATATTTTCTCTCTTTTCCCATCATGATGAACGTGTTTTGGTCCTTGTTGCATGTATTCTCCAATTTTTTTATTGTTATAGTGATCTTCGTATTATAATATTTTCCTTCTATATGTTATTTTGTTTTTTTTTATATTTTTTCCAATCTGCTGGTATTTTATCCATCAGCAAATGGTGATTTGTACCCATATCTGCTCTCCGTCTGGTGCAAACATCTAACAATAAATTTTTCCATTTCCTACTTATGCAAATGTGGTCAGTTTGAGTTTCTGTTTTTAAATCCGGCAAAATCCAAGTTACTTTGTAGCATTTCTTGTAAATGAATTCTCTACCATTTATTAACAGATAATGCATACCACATAATTGAAATTTAATTATATGTTTAATATATTTGTTGTTCGTGCCTACTTTAGTATTAAATCAATTTTCTCAGAGTCCTGTAAAATTGTAAAAACTTCTTTTTCTTTATTCTCCGCAATTTTTATAGGTGCATAGCATTAGACTAATATTATTTTTTTAATTTTTTGCATTGAGTATCATTTTTATTTTTCTCTCGAACAATCTATGACCCTATATCTAAATGTTCGACGTAGTATATCTAAATGTTCGACGTAGTATTACTTCCATATCTTATTCATGACGGTCTTCACTTTTGATCTTGCCAGAATATATAAATGTATAATTTCCTGAGTTTAGTTCTCTGTTTCTCTTTTACCTTATTTAACTGACTTAATATTTCCATATTTATTAAAAATTAAAAATTCAGATTCCACTATCCCATTTTTGCATTTTTGTATGACATATTATAATTTATTATTCTAGGTAGTGTGTTTTGTTCAATTTTTCCGTCAGTTGTTTGAATTCTGTTTTTATTAACCTTTTCATTGCCATTTCTATCTTTAGTTTCTCCCTTTGTTGTCCTTCTGTCATCAATTTTTGGCTGGTCTTTAACTAGTTCTTGCTTAGAAGGGTCCTAATTAAGTTCTTCTTTATTTATAAATAATTTTTGGTATCCTATTTTTATATTTATATATTTATATTTTATATTTATTCTTCTCTTGTCTTTTTCTGTTTTTACTATTTTTTAGGTCTGCATAATTTTCTATTTCTTCTAGGGATAAATCGTTTTTAGTACGTATTACAGTCTTGGGTAAATTTTTGCTTTTAGTGTATACTTTTTATCTTTCCATGGGCTTATTTCTGTAACTATTAAGTTTTTATCATTCTTTGTTTTAACATTATAACCTTTTTTAATCTTTACATCACTGTTGAACTTGTATAGGAGAGTTGTTCCACACCTTCTTTAGCATACTTTTGTTCTATGGGCACTCTTTTAATAACTATGTTGTTTTTGCGTTTCTCTTTTCTTTATTTCTCAAATCTTTTTTTTTTAATTACTGATTATGTTCTCTAGATCTGTTTTTTCCACTACCCATTCTTTCGCTATCATTTTCCATTCTTATTCGCCTTTTGTAATTTTAAATTTATTTTTGTTATTTCTAATTTCAGATGTTTGAATGTTTGTTGAATTTATATTTCAGCTCTGTTTTTAATTTGCCGAAGTTTTTAGTTATTAATAAATCTATGTCTGTTGAGCACATAGCTTTTAACTATTTTTCCTTTTTTGTACATTTCCTGCTCTAGGATTTTCTTTCTTTTTCTATTATAATAATAACTTAATGATATTACTAAAATTACAATCTGATCAAATAGTTGATCAATGAGTAATATTGTGCAAGCTTAAATTACTACTTGAAACTTAACACTACGGATTTTCACACTAAAATCTCTTAGGTTCTAACAACTTATTTACACTAATATTAAAGTGTACACTAGCACTATACTCTGCTTTTGCACTAACACAAATAATAAACTAGCTCAAAATGTTTGGTCGTCTTATCGAATCCGTGTTATCGAAAACCTGGGTTGCCTCGACCTTGACGTGGTGAAGGAGTCTCTGTTCATGACTCTTGGCGAATTTTCTAATGTCCTGGTTAATGGTATCCATTTGCAGGTCTCTGAAGTCTGGATCGTTAACAATACTCCTCAATATTTTGCTCTGAAACCGCTGAATTATGTCTAAATTTGTTCTTTTTGGCACAACCCCATATCTGGATGCCATATGTCCATATGGGCGTAAGAATTTGTTTGTACAGAAGTACTTTGTTGTAAATTGAGAGGGTAGAATTTCTTCCAAGTAGCCAATACATTTTTCTAAATTTTATATCCAGTTATTCTTTTTTTTCTTTATATGAGCTTTCCAGCTTTGCGTCCAATGTCACACCAAATATTTTGCTGTATCAGCATATGGCACTTGGATATTATTTATGCTAACAGGAATATGTTGATTTCTTTTATTCGTGAAATTGACGTGGTCAGACTTAGTTTCATTCAACTTGATTCGCCATTGCTTGGTCCAACTGTTAATTCTGTTTTCTGAGGCTTGTATATTTATTGCTGCTTCTTCGTAATCTTTACCTACAGCCACTATAGCAGTATTGTCAGAAAAAGTAGCTTTTGTATTATGTTCTAATTCAGGAATATCACTGGTGTATATTAAGTAGAGGACCGGTTCAAACAAACTTTTATTTCCTTTAATTCAGAGCAAGCATCTTCGTATTGAACTCTGAAAGCTCTATATGAAATATAAGACCTTAATAATTCTGCGAACTGTTTGGACAACATCTTGTTTAATTTATAATTAAGTTCCTCATGCCACACCCTATCAAAAGCATGTGCTACATCAAGAAAGACAGTAGAACAGACTCTTCTTTCCTCATAAGACTTTTCAATTATGTTTGTGATCCTGTGAATTTGGTCTACAGCCGAGTAACTCTCCTTGAAGCCAAATTGATATTCTGGGATTATGTTGTTATCTTCTATAATTGGTTTCAATCTTGTAAGCAGTATTTTTTGATATAATTTGGAGATTGCAGGTAATAAAAAAATTTGGCCTATACGGTGAGGCTTCATTTGGTGGCTTTCCGGGTTTAGCTATCATTATAACTTTCGCTATTTTACATATCTTAGGTACCTATTTTAATCTGAAGGATGCATTAATTAAGTATGTAAGTTTTACGATTGCTTTACGAGGAAGCTGCTTTAGTATCTCTCTTGTAATAAAATCAAACCCAGGAGCCTTCTTTGAGTTAATGTTTTCTTTTATTCCCGTTGCAATTTATTTTGAAGTAGTGAATCTATTATCGCCTTCTTCTGTGATAAGATTCTCCCAGTTAAGAATGTTTTCGCCTTCATTAGGTTAGAAAGTCATTTTGAGGTGTTCAGCATATCTCTTAGCCTTTTGTATGTTACTTTTTGCGCATGTATCGTCGGCATTTTTAATTGGTGGGTTCTGTAGAATCGGTCTTTTAATTGTTTGGTTGCTTTCCAAAGCGAATGGTCAGCTTTGCCATCATTTCACAGTTCATTTAGGTAGTTACAAACAGAGTTATTTTTAAGTTTTTGAATCTCTCGTTTGAGTTGCTGTGTGGAATTGTTTAATCTAGTTTTATCTGCTGGGAATCTTGTTTGATGTCATATTTTTCTAGTTTTCTTTTTTCCGAAATGAGTGTTCTAATTTCTCTAGGATAATTATTACCTTTGTCCGTGAGATAATATTGTTATACCTTGCAGGCTTTGAATCTTATCAACAAATTTCTCTGCTTCACTGTCTAGCTGATCTTCATTTCTTAGCGGACATGACAATTTAATAGTTGCCTCAAGTTGGAGTTTGAAGCTCTCCCAATCAGTTTGCCTATTAGTCAATCTAGGGGGCATTTCTTTTTGTATAATATTATCACTCAAAGTGATCAGGATCGGAGAATGGTCAGAATTCATATCCCAAGCCTCTTCCACGTTTATATAATTTACAGACACATTTCGTACTATGAAGAAATCAATTAAGTCTAGGATTTTATTTGTATTTGTAGGCCAATATGTTGGCTTGCCAGTTGATAATGATTTTTTTTCTACGGATACCTTTTATTAAAAATTAATTATTCCGTTTTCCACTTTTCAAAGCCTTCAGGATCTCCTAAGTTTTTCTTTTTGTGTAAAAATCTTGTAAATCCGTTGTGTTTTAATTTGCTTTTAAATTTTCGCTCGTTTGCTCATTAATCCTCTGTTAACAGAGGTCACACCATGCACGCTTAATTTAAAACAATTATAAGAGCTTTAAATTACAAAATACTATTTTTGCTTGAAACCTTCATTTAAGGCTTTGACCACTCGGTCTAACTTATGCTTTTAGCATTACTGTTTTTTATTAACAATTTGCTTATCATAGTTTTACTTGTATTCAAATTTTCCGATACTTACGGACCACTGTCGCTGAAAACAGGTAGCGTTATAGCAATATAAATTTCTATAGGTATACTACCTATATTACATAACACATTTAAATACAAGAACTACTGAAAAAATATGTAAGTTATTAACAAAAGATAGAAAATTGTATGATCCATTTTAAGAAGCGGCCAAAATTATTATACTGATTTTAAAATATATGTTTTATTTAATTCTTTCTGTACAATTCCTCATATTAAAGTTCTTCTCTTATTATACATTACATTTTTATCTGTATAATTTTTTTAAATGCGTTATTTTTGTTTACTATTTTTATTTTCTTTTATTGTTGAACTTCTTTACAGCTGCAACTATTTTTATACATACCTGCTAATTTAGCTCTCAGCCGTTTGCTGTCTTTTATGCTGAAATGCATTATATGTATTGCTACAGTTATTGTTACTGTTATTGTTATCGCTAGCAATTATGTGCCCTTATATATTCACATCTAACACAACAATACTCTTAATTTATTCACCGTCTAAATGCTAACCCTACCCTCATCTATTACCCTAAAATTTTAATAACCGCTAAACGTGTAAGTTACTGAATTAATCCTGGCTTACGAGCGTTTTCGCCAAAGAGGCAACTCGTATCTTAGGTCAATAGCTTGATTTTTTATTAACAATTATAATTTTCTTTGAGAAGTGAATGTGTGAGCTAGTTAAAATTTTAAAAAATAAATAAAAATATAATACATACATGTGGAAATTGGCGCCTACCTAATATTTTATGTATATTCATATTTCTGTAACACGCAGACAATTTTTAATAACATTTCAGTTATTTATTCTTATTTTTCCAAATGATTATGCAGTTTATGCTACAGTGAGTTTTATATTATTTTTACAAGATTTTCTACTTTACTACTTATTATTTAGTTTGCCATACTAGCTCACCCTTTTTCATTTATTAATGTTCTGTGTAGCTATAAAAATAGTTAGCATATATACAAAAACGTATCGATAGATTGAATATTAGAAATGGTTAATATTCTGTATATAGTATTAATTTAATATAATTATAATTAAGATATGAACATTTAAAGTTACGTTTTGCTTTAAAAAACGTATAGTATACATATTCTGTTTCTCTAATTACTTATTATTTATTTTATTAAAATAAAGCTGGCTATATTTCTTTACAATCGTAACTTTTTATTTTTATCTTTTGTGTTTATTATTTTTAATAGAATTTATATATTTGCTTTTTTGGTTTGTGCTATTATTATTTAAAATAGTAGTACTAAATCTTACATATTCTTTTCTTTTCAATTTTATGGTATAGTTTTAACGATTTAATCTTATTCCCTAAGTTTACTATTATTATTTAGTTTATGAAACAATTTGTGATGCTAAAATGTATTAAAAACTTGTGATATCAGAAGATATTGTAATCAGTACACCAACAAACACAACTTTCGTTACCATGTACTATTGCAA
Source organism: Sinelater perroti (assembly GCA_036346155.1). Taxonomy (NCBI): domain Eukaryota; kingdom Metazoa; phylum Arthropoda; class Insecta; order Coleoptera; family Elateridae; genus Sinelater; species Sinelater perroti. The sequence goes on from JARFIY010000276.1 coordinate 7,578,556, forward strand.
GATTTACATTGTACTAATGCAAATTATTCAACTTTCGTTCGTAACAATTTATAACTTTTTCTTCCACTAAATTTCATGCTTGTACACCTATCTGTTACCTTTCTTCATCTTGTATGATATTAAAACATTTTATCTAACATTTAGCACTACCAGAATTTTATTTCTGTTGAGTAATCAAGATCTGTGAATTATTTTTAGTCCTTATGAACTCAAGAACGTCATAGTTGTAAATAGTAACCAACCATCATCGTACCAGTACATGCCAATTTAATCAACTAATAACGATTATTCCTTTCAGTTCGTTAACCAACATTAACTTATTCTCAAACCATTCATAATGTTACGTTTTTCGACAGTTTTTTCCAATCACATCAACTTACGTGGGTGAATCAAATATAAAACAGAATTTATTTTTACTTGCTACTTGCTTCTGATTGTTGTAGCAGAGGATACCAGTAAGAGATTTTTCCGTAGGGTGCCCGCAGCACCGTTTCTTTAGTCACTATTACAATTTCAGTATAAGAAATACTCTTGTCCGTTGCGCAACATATTATTATCAAGTTTTTCACACCAAAGGGCATAAAACCCTCCAAAATTTTGAAATGGCTTAAGATATGATTCAAGGATAATATCTTTAGGAAGACAAGTGCATGAGTGGCATAAACAATTTTTGGGGGGAGAAAAAGTACTTAAATGAAGATTACGCGAAGAAGGAGAATATTCCCATTTTTTCCTTTTTCTTTAAGCTTAACGGCTCGTAAAATTTATTTTTAGGTTAAAGACAATTCTAGACGTTATCTTACTTCATAACAACACTCGGCACCATATAGAAGCAAGAACTTGACAGAAAATTAGTAATTTGTTCTGAAATATACTGGAATATCTTTCCTATGGTCCGAACTTACGGTAACATTTGTTTTGGTCTCTAAAAGATATACTTAGAAGACGATGTTTCTGTTATAGCATTTGTGTGCAATTGGAAAAATATTTTCGTTTATCAACAAATAATTCTGTTTTATGTTTGATTCAAAAGCATCCTTATTTTGTTTCAGTTTTTCTATATATCACAATAGTATTATATCTTATGCAAATTCTAAATTAGTAAAAGTTTTCTATTTATTTTAAAAGTCTTGAAAACTGCCGAAAGATTTTTAGTATGACAAACCTTTTACTATAATAATTTGATTTTCTCCAAATTTTTCCTATACCTTTATCCTTGCTTATTAAATTTACTATAGTTTTTTTTAAGAAAGTTACTTATGTATTTTGTATACATAAATGAAATGTTAAGTATTCCTCTTAGTCCTGATCAATCTTTTTACTCAACAAGGTCTTCATTTAACATACTAAATAAATTGATACATCAATCAAAATATTTTCCACCATTAGTTATGAGCTTTTCCTATCTTTCGATCAGCATGCTGATGCCGTGTTTGAAAAATAAACGGTCTTTTAAGGAAATTTATTTTTTATATTTCTTCGAAATTATGGAAACGTGTGTCTACTAATGCGCGTTTCATTGATCAGAAAAGGATGATAATTTGATAGGACTAGATTTGGAAAGTACACGGGTGCAGCAGGATTTTCCATTGGTGGTCTAGCAGTGGTTTTTTACTACCAAAGCAGCATGAAGCCGAGCGTTATCACACACTATTCGGGGCTTGCTAGTAAATTATTTAAGTAATTATTACTTGCAGCGGTCGCCATTAACGATTTAATTCGGTCTCAGTAATTCGTATTATATCCCGCTCTCTTGGCCCCTTCAGATACAGAATATAACCTTGTGGTGTTTGAAGTGAACAGTTGTTCAAAGTTTACCACAATTTTGTTTGAGTTTATCAAAGGACGCAAAATCGCGATATACAAGCGACTTGCAATGACACCTCCCGACAATTCATGTGGCACCTATTTTTCTTCCTTCTGAATGCTTTTCATCGCATACAAACGGTCCTAAATTATTTATTTTTCAACATCTAATGGTGCTGTAACTTTCTTGAAATTTTCGAGCCGAATTTTCATCTAATAATGCCTACCTGCAATTGGGCGTCTTCAAACTTTTTTGACTGACCTGAGCGCTCCTTGTCGTTCACATCAAACGTTGAAATCAAAATCTGCTGATGCTAAAGCTTAATTTTTATAAGCTTCTACAAGCATTTAATGAATTTCAGCAGCTGATTTTTCAAATCAAACGAAAAGTAACAAATGTCTAAGACGAACTTTAGAAGTAACTAAATACAATATGGTAAATGCTGTCATACATTACACAGGAATGTCAAAACTATCTACTTAATATCTATCGGCATTAGTACTAACAATTAGCTTTTAATTTTTTATAATAAATGTCAATTGATCAAAACTAATCAAAACATCTAATAATGAAGCACATTAAGGAAAAGTATGATCAACATTAAAAATGGAAGAATATATAATTGAAAGATGGCGAATATATTATAAAAGTCTGCTAGACAAAGAAAATAATCGAAACAAAAAGAAATAATATACAATACAAAAGAAAACAAAAAACAAAAAAGCATCAGATATACTATAAAAAGGCTCAAAAAAGTGCAGTAGTAATACAGGAGAAATAATAAGATCATGGGTACAAAAATAGTACAAATGTTAACAAAAATATGTAGTACAATATAAAAGAAAGAAACTTTATGAAAAGTCTGGTGTGATTATGCTAATATACAGTAAGTATAGTAGCAGAGATTGCAAGAAAGCGTCAAAGGTTTACGAAAAAATCATGGAAATGAAACTAAACCAAAAACTTAAACCCAGCACAAATAGTTCCAGAGTGGATTTAGAAAAGGTACAAGCATATAAGGTTTTATATTTACGATTAAACAAACAGCAGAACGAATAAAAAACACAAATGACAAAATATACCTAACTTTTTTTGTTATAAAAAGGGAATTTAGAAGAAAGCATGATTAACTATACTAATAACAGCATTAATAAGTATTTAAAAAAACAAACAGACAAAGTACACTCAAATGATTTTTCGGTAAATGAGGTGGTCAAGCAAAAATCATCCTCAACTCAATTTTCTTTAACCTCACAATAAACAATGTAATAAAAGAAACGAGGAAAAGAACGTTAGTTATAGAATAGTTTAAAAGAGTTTAGAACCAGTCTTAATAAGTAAATTGGCGCTTACTGTCAATCTAGTTATATTTACAAAAAATAAAAAGGTTTGAAAAACCATCAGAGATGGAATAAAAAAGATCATATAGGAAATAGCAATAGTAGAAAACAGCTACGGGTGTAATCAGTAATAAAGCAGATTGAGGATTTCCAATTAAGATGGGATAGACACGTTGAGTGTATAAACGAGACGAGATCGGTTAATTGAGTTTGAGAAGCTAGAAGACAAAACTACAAATTCCACCTTTATATTTGCATAATGCTGATAAACTCAATTACCAGGAAATACTAAAGGAACTAAAAGATAAAACCACAACTGAATTTACAACAGTCCACAAAAACAATCAACTAAGATTAAATCTAACAAGCATAGAAGATTATCGATGTATGACAAAACACTACAGTGAAATGAAATTAAGTTATCACACTTTTAAGGACCCAGAAACAAATAATCTCTCGGTAATTATCCGGAATATTCCTGTATCACTGACGGAAAAAGAAATAAAAACCGAATTAACAGACTTAAAATACCCCATTAAAAAGATTGCGCGCTTGTATAACAAGAATAGATATCCATTCCCTCTTTGTGCGGTGGATCTTGAAAATACACAGAGGAAGGTAGGAAAATCTTTAGCTTAACAAGACTTAATTATTTCGTAATTTACGTAGAACTACGAAGAAAATCTTCAGAAAACCCGCAGTGTAAAAAATGCCAACTATATGACCACACGCGCAACTACTGCCAATCTCTGCCACGATGTGTGAAATGCACAGGTAACCATCTATATGATAACTGCCCCAAAAAACCAAATGAGGAACCACAGTGTGTTAACTGTTTGGAAAAACACCCCGCAAACTATAGAGGTTGCAGCTACTTCCTTAAGATAAAGCAGTCAACAAATAGCAACTACAGAACACCGAATAAGACATTTGCACAAGCAACCTTAAATAAGTAGGAGAGCCATGTAAACCAGCCGCCCTCACCTAGTCAACGCCAAGGACGTGCACCCTAAGCTAATGCCAACCAGGCGGGCGAATCTCAAAACGAAACTGACTTTATCACAACTATATTAACAAAACTTGTTGAATTACTCATTCCACACCTAGAAAACTAACGCCATTATTAGCATCTATACTTCCTACCTTGCTAACTAATGGACCCAAATAAACAGCAAATAGTTACTAAATTAACCTTGACTAATTGGAATGCCAATGGTCTAAAATGCAACGCTCCATTTTTCTTGATTTTATGACTCGTTATGACATAGATATCGCTTGTGTAACAGAAACGCACTTTATTAACACTGAAGCATTCCGCATCCCAGGATATTTAGTGCAACCGAAAAGATAGAGTAGCTGATAAGGCCTCCGGGGAGTAGCGATCATAGTAAAGAAAAATTAAAACATCACCTACTTCATCTTGTTGATATAGAAAACTTAGAAGCTGTAACCATACAAGTACACATGGGTAGTAACCGCCCCTAAAATTAATCTCTGCGTACAAACAACCCAATAAAAGACTATTAGACCTCGATATAGGTAAATTATTCAACAGCACGGAGCCTACGATGCTACTAGGTGATCTAAATGCAAAAACACCACCTGGGGATGCCGAACTAGCAACCCTGAGGGTATAAGGCTACACAACATTACGGCGAACCATTGCATACTTATATCAGCACCTAATGAATTTACCTACTATCCGTATAGGGCTGACTATCAGCCTGACATTTTAGACGTTGTGCTACAAAGAATCTTCAAAACCAATCCAAAAACGGTAACAAACGAACTAGACTCGGACCATCTACCCGTAATCTTGTCGTTCTATGACATACCTCAAATAAAGCCACCTACTCCTAAACTTGTTGATGGAATAACCGACTGGACAAATTTTCAAAAAAAGCTAGACCAAAAACTAACCTGGACGGGGCCGCTACAATCTCCTATGTGTATCGATGAAGCAATAACACAATATACGGTTGCAATACAAGAAAGCGCACAAGAAGCTACAACACCACGGAAACGAAGAAATATTGCTTCGCACAACATAACACCTGATTATATAATAAAGCTTATAAGATCAAAAAACAGATACAGAAGAGAATGGCAAAGGTCACGACTACCATACTGTAAAACGTTGTATAACAAATTAAATCATTTAGTAAAACAAGAGCTAGATAACCTTCGAATAATAAGATACAATAGTTACCTTGAAGATATTCATCCCGGTGACTCCACTATGTGGAAGGCAACTAAAAGATTGCTAAGACAACCAAATGTTATTTATCCATTAGTAGATAACAACACGACCCACTCATCTGAAGAAGAAAAATCAGAAATATTGGCCGCGCACCTAGAGAAAGTCTTTACTCCAAATGCAGATGAACACGACCCCATACTTGCGACCCAAATAGCAAACACTTTAGCTGACTTTCATATACGGGAGACTACTGAAATAACCCCTGTGACTGCCCAAGAACTGAGGCTATACATACAGCGTCTTCCTAGGCGCAAGTCCCCTGGACCAGACTTGATAAACAACGAAATATTAAAACACCTATCCAAAAAAACAGTAGCCTACCTAACGTCAATTTGTAATGGCTGTATGAGGCTAGGTTACTTCCACTACCTTGGCGAACTGCGAACATACTACCAATTTACAAAACTGGTAAAGACAAGCACAATCCTGATAGCTACCGACTTATTAGTTTACTATCTACCCTAGCCAAACTTCTGGAAAAGGTGATACTCACTCTTCTGCAAGACTTTATACTCGAAAACGAAGTCATTCCGCCTCACCAGTTTGGGTTCAGACGGTCGCACTCAACAGCTCACCAACTTATTAGATTAACAGAACTCATTGAGAAAGGGTTTGAAGAAAAGAAATATGCCGCAGCAATATTTCTAGATTTGGAAAGAGCCTTTGATAAGGTTTGGCTTGAAGGAATCCTGTATAAAATGATCAAGATAAACATCCCGGCTTATATAATAAAATTGTAAATTCCTTTCTCAACAACAGAACTTTCAGAGTAAGAATCAACGCAACGCTTTCTAGCATCAAAACAACAAAGGCAGAGTACCTCAGGGAGCCTATTGGGTCCAACCTTACTCAACCTTTATGTACATGACTTGCCCACGGTAAACAATTCAACGCTAGCCATGTTTGCCGACGATACGGCGATACTAACGCAGGGCACTACAATTGAAACAACAATAGAAAGAACTACAAAATGCAGTAAACATAACGTGTGACTGGTTTAAAAGTGGAAAATAAAAATCAATCCTACCAAATCGCAAGCAAAGATGTTTGCTCTCAAACTTACACCCATCTCCCAACAGTCAGACTAAACAATGATGATATACCATGGAACCCAAAGGATGCTGCAGTAAAGTACCTAGGAGTCCACTTACATTCAAAACTCAACTGGGGTATCACATAAATAAAAAATTAATGAGTGCCACACAAGACTCATTCTATTGTACCCGCTGATCAACCGAAAATCCCATCTTAGATCTGAATGCTCATTATTGATCTATAAGGCGATCCTCCGCCCTATATTAACTTACGCATGCCCAGTTTGGAGTAACGCACCCAAAACATCATTGAAGAAACTTCAAACTATGCAGAACAAAGTGCTACGTCTTGCAATTAACTGCCCTTGGTTCATACGCAACAGCCAAATACATCAAGAGTTAAGTGTTCCACTAATCTCAGACTACATTCACAAGCTAACTAGTAACTTCTTTAAAAAATTAGTGATGTGTACAAGTGCAACTAAATTAAACCTCGGTCAAAAGAACGTACACTCTAGGATCAAGCGTAAGCTACCACAGGACCTACTCTAGATTAACTAGCTTTAAGTAATAGTAGAACTCAAATGTTGTAAGTCAGAGGTGTGAATGCACTCACTTAATCCTCTCTCAAAAATTAATGTACTCCTAGTCATAAGTTTATTCATGTAACATAGCCGTGTATTGCATCTTGCTTGCAGAGCCAGCTAATATATATTTAAAAAAAAAGAATAATTTTATGCTTAATTAAATATTAAGGTCCTTTGTAGTTAGAAACAAACAACTCTTCTGTTTTTCTACATAGTTATTGGTTACGCTTTACTTTTACATTGAAATTAAATTACCTTTAATTTACATTTTGATTAAACAACCTTCATAAACAATTCTTTTTCATTAAGGGAGAATAAATTATAAGGTTTTTTAATAAATAAGGGTGCGAAAACCACAGTAAACATCCACACCCCACAATTTATAAATATATTTATGCTTCATCATTTTTGCGATATTTTCCTTTGGCGGTTCAGAACACGCATCGCCATTGAGCGCGGCGCAAGCGAAGCTGAAAAATCGGAAAAATATCGGTGGCGAACCCTTGCATGTAAGTCGACGTTATCAATTTCATAGCCATTATTTCCGTTCCGCTGCGAGGAAATCCGTTTAGCTGCCAATCGATACGCCCGTCAACATTTTTCGGGTTAGTTGCATTCGACTAGGATATTAAATTTGCAATTAACCGAGCCGGCGCTGCAGAGAGTCCTTTTATCTAGTTCTCATTAATCGCATGCAATCAATGGTTTAATATAGGGCAGCGCGGGGACGGGAACGTCTATTCGGCCGCATTCCATTGTTCGTGCCTGTCGCTTGTCAAGGAGATAACAGCCTGAAATCCGCCACTTCGGTGGGCTGAAATGGAAATGTTTATAAGTGGAATTTTTGATTCGATCGTGAAATGAGTAATTCGCTCACAAAGGAAGTTGTCATTCTTATCTACGTTGTAGCCACGTTTGGGGGGAATTTAATGTGCTGCCATTCTTTTTAAAAAGTTCAATTAGTTTTCCCAATAATGCCATGCATGGCATGATTTGCTGAATTCGGCGCATTTCTCTATTTATACAGTACAAACCATACCCCTAGCTAGCTATTTGCATAGATGTTCCCTTTAGGGCTAATAAGCAATTAAACAGTAATAGCTTCACCCAAACTTAATACAACTGCTAATTAGTATCAATGGCCTTAACTTAGAAGAGCTTAATTTTCCTAAAGTACTAGTTTACAATATTCACATTATACATAAACATTTGTGTAGACCTATTTATGAGATGTCAATAAATACATTAAAAAGAAACAATTAAAATAATAAATGTCAATTGTAAAGTTGTTATAAATAATATTTTATCACATCAGCTTGTAATCTCTGGAAGTAATTTGACTATAAATAATATTACAACTTCTTGGTGATCAGCAAAATTTAAACAAATTTCATTGTAAATTTTTTGTTAAACTTTGGCAGTAAGTGTTTATTAACGTTTCAGTATACTGGACGCATGCAGAAGTTCAATAAGAAGTCCAAGAGTAGTAATTATTAAAAATTTCGTTAATTGAAATAATTCGATTTGTCGGATAGCCAAGGCCGATTGTATATATCGCACAAAAGTGTGCTAGTCTATCAAAAAAATCACGGTCAAAGGAGAAGACAATCGCAGCAGTGGTTTCAGATATTAGCGAGCATCCCAAAATTTAATGAAAGATGCGTCTGACTATTATAGGGTATTTGAGACACAAATCCTATACAACGTACGGCAGGTACTATCTAAGGCTGTGAAGACCAAAAAGGTCGTTTTCTGTAATTCGCTTATGAGTTAACCCAAGAATGATGGCTGCGGAACGTTTCAGATTTTTCTTCTGACGAAAATGTTTTTGCTGTCGATACCAAAGTGATCCAAAAAAACAACCGTTAGCTTATCACTGATGTAGTAACTGGAGTAAAGTTTTTAATGAGAGTAACATTATGCTTCGAATTTTCTTTAAATACAACAATTATAAATGCCGTTTTTTTTATAGAACTTGAGGACAGTAATAATTTTTGGAATGAAAACACTGTACGCACATCACATTAGGACAGTAATAATTTTAGGAATGAAAACACTATACGCACATCAAATTAGCCATTTAATACAAAACTGGTTTTTCAAAAATTTATGTGATTTTTAATTAATAAATAAATTTAAGAGACAACACCAACAATTTTTCTAATGTAAATGTGGAAATAATTCTTTTTTCTACTTTAACAAATTACATTTTAGCATTTTCTAAATATTTCGCGTAACATGCTACTCAGCCAATTACGCTAGTCTTTTTTTCTTAAGGTATAGGCTACAGGCCTTGAGAATTATACTAATGAGAAACGCAACAAAATGCACTAAGTTGTAAATTTAAAAAACGGCCTTTAATTACGGGTTTTTCGCTAATAAAAAATTTATTTGTTGATAAAAAAATCTGAAAAAGTGCGGAAGTAACATTTTATGAACTAGAGCGTAGAAAAATCTACACATGACTAAAACGAAAAAGTCATATCTAACAGAAACTAAATTGACAATTTAAAATAGGTAATATTTACATGTGAGTTATTCTATTGCTGTTACTCTAATTATAAACTCTACCATGTATAACAATTAATTGTAAAGCTGATATAACTTCTAATTAAAAAAACAACTTTTTTTAAAACCATAGGTCTAAAACTTAATACAAAATTAATAACAATTTTTATAACAGAATTTATTTCAGAAGGTAAAGATTTTCATGAAAGACCTTGCCCCAGATCGATGTTCTGCCATGGCCTTGGAGCTATCAATGCATACAGCAAGGCATTATGTCCAGTAATATCGTACTTGTTGGTACCTTTTTTTAAATTTCCGGTCCTACGGGCCTCTAAATATTTGATATTTCACAAATTAATATGATGCTACAACGCACTTCAATACTTATATAAAGCCAAACTAAAATTTCCAAAAGATTACAGTAATACTCTCTCGAATAGGTGGGAAGTTTCTAAAATATGAAGAAAAAAATACTTATATTTTACTTGAGAAGAGATGGCGCCAGTAACATAAAAACAAATTGAGCTACTTAACAACAGATGTTTCCAGTCATTTTGCCGCGCAGTCGCTGTTTTCTTACAGAAAAGTTGAGTACAGTTAAATGCGTAGGGAAGAAAATCGCCAAAAATATATTCCAATAAAAAAATTTTGGGAATCATTCATTTCAAAATTAATTACATAAATATTAAAATAGACATAATGTAATTAAAGTTTGAATTAAATTTAAATTGTTTTTTCAGATGTGATATAATAAAGGGATACATTTTAGACATTGATAGATGAAGATTTTTGGAAACATCATAATGGTGGTTTTAGAAACCAAGTTGGTAATAAAAGTGAAGCGATTTTATACAATGTGAAACTTAGTCTTAATGCTGAAATAGCATTATTAGAAAAGTAATATTTATTCAAAATCGTAAGCATCATAAAATCTTAACGGTAAAGGTACAGAAAAATAAAATTGCAAAACAAAATTTTGGACAAAAATAAAATTTTTATTCTTTTTGCAAATATTATTCTTAATATTTTATACTTCTTTGCTTTACTTGCATGTCAATTACATAAGAACATTTACTCACTTACATGGTTTAAAATTCAGCTTTTCCAAATATTGTAATTAGCATTAATATTATACTAAACTATTTGTTGCATTCAAACGTCAGTTAAACTTTTAAATAAAAGTTAAGTGAATACAAAACAGTTCACTTAAATCTTCTCTGCTTGATGTAATATTTGTGTTATTTACCCAAAATTCAGTTACTCTAAAAATTCTTCTTTTTCGCCTTATTATTAGATTAAATTAGATTTCTAGCACTTACGGGGGCGGTCTGGTCCCCTCTTTCCTTGTGGTGTAAGATTTCTCGCTAGTCTGACGAGATTCTTGTCATGCATCCTAGTTGCATGATTTTATTTTTGTTTTTTTCGCTTGATCCAATTTTTAATATTTTGTATTTGACATTGTTCTCTTACTTCGTCGTTTACAATGCGGTCGAGTCTCGGTTTTCTTACAATTTTTCTTAATGTTAACATTTCTGTAGCTTTCATTCTTTATATTATTTTTGTAGTATAATTTCTGGCTTCAATTGCATATGATAGTATGGGCCTCACCAAGTTCCTGTATATTTTAACTATTGATTCCTTTTGTAGATATTTGTTATTCCATATCATCATTTAGTGCTCCAAAAATGCACGATGCCTTATAAATTTGTATATTGTTTTTTTCTCTTTTATTGTTCCTCTGCTTCTGATATTAATTCCTACGTGAGTAAATTCCTTTACTTCCTAATTTACATTATAATAGGTCCTTAATGATTGTACATTTAGTTTTATTTTGTGCGGCCCTTAACTTAAACACTTTTTGGCAGTGACAACCTAATTGGAACAACAGTCTCTATAGGTCGTCTTCATTATTCGCAATTAAAACTGAATCGTGCGCATAGCAAAGAGTATTAAATTCTTTTGGTCTTATTTTATATCCCTTTATGTTTTCTGTATGTTTCATTATTTTGTTCGTGACCAAGTCAAACAAAAAGAGTCCCCTTGTCTTATCCCTTTAGATTTTGGAAGTTTATGTGATGTTTCTCCAATAATTTTGAGCTTAGCATAATTGTCCTTTTGGTATATTGTTATCTTCCAAAATTTATATTATGTGTTGTAATAATATGTTATCAAACGCTTTTTCTATGTCTATAAAGCACAGAAGTACTGATAAATTAAATTCGATGGCCTTTCCTGTTACTTGCCGCATAATGAAGATAGCGTCCTTGCACGAATATCTTGTTGCTTACCAAAAACTGCTGCAGTCCAACTTCATTTTTCGACTATAAGTTTTGTTAGCACTTTTACAAGGATTAAGTATATTCATACCTCTATAGTTTTGTAGTAGTTGTTTTTAGTTTTTTTAAATGGGAATTATTATTCGAGTTTCCTATTTTCTTGGTATGCTTAAGTTTTTAAATATTTGCTGTATAACTTTATTTTTTTAGTGTGTTTTCCCCATATATAAATATCTCATTCGTGATTACATCAACTTCTGGTGATTTTTTATTTTTTAATGTTTTCAGAATGTTGATAACTTATTTTAATGTTACTTATAGTTTGAAGTGTTTTGCCTTTCTATTCCATAGCGTAAAATGTGTGAAGTAATTTATCCATAGTTTTTTTTTTCGATCTTTGGGAGTTTAATGCACCCTTGCATTTTCTTCTTTTTACTTCTTATTAATTTACAGTTTGTTTCTGTTAGCCCTCTAGATCTCTTTGTAGATTGCCGGTATATGATAACCCAATACATAAATTTAACTTGCTTTATTATATTATTAATGCCATTTTTACCGTTCTGTTTTTTGGGCATTTCTCTGCAGTCATGTTATTTATATATTTTAAGTATGCGGTATTTTAATTTTTCTAGCTCTTTTGTATCTTGGCAGAACTATGAAATTCTTCTTTTTGTTTGTTCTACTTTTTTACTCTTCTTTTTTTCAATACATTGGTTGTTGCTGTAATAATATTGGTTTATATTTTTTTAGTTTGTATCTGTCTATATCATTGTTGCTGTCAATGTTATTCTCTTTTATGTATTCATTTGTTCTTCTTTGGTATATATATTTTATGCCGTCATATTCCAGAAGTTCTATATTTATTTATTCTTTGTATATAGGTTTTTTAATTTAGATCTTTGCATTTTTATTCTCAATTGACACAACAAACTATGGTCCCATTCTATGTCTGCTTAATTTACAGCATGTACATGTAGTTTTTGTGAGGGGTATATAATTTTGTTTTTATTTCCTTGTACTTTGATAACTATATTTATGTTGAATTTTAATCTCTCTTTTGTCTTTATAAACTCCAATATATATTAAGGTATACCGAGAAGAATTATATATCGTTAATTGAGAAAATTTGTTTATAATGCTAACAAATTTCTTCAATAAAGTCGCCGAGACCGATTCAGTAAAGTCAGAAGTAAATTTTAAATATTTGCAATTGTCGGAAATGTCAAATGGGTGTTGATTTAGAAAATGCAACATTAATGCTGGGTCTTTAGAGTTCTTCTTCTTAAAGTTCCGATCCGTTTCGGATGTTGGAAACCATGATGGCAATACGGACTTTATCAACAGCGGCACGAAACAGTCCAGTTGTTGTTGTATTGAACCATACTCGCAGGTTTTTCAGCCACGATATGCGTCTTCTGCCGATGCTTCTTTTTCCTTCGATCTTACCCTGGAGGACCAATTGTAGGAGCCCATACCTCTGATTGTTGCGCATGATGTGCCCTAGATACTCCAGCTTACGAACTTTTATTGTTGTGAGGAGTTCTGTTTCTTGTTTCCCCATTTTCCTCAGCACGGTGTGGTTGGTTACATGCTCTGTCCAAGATATACGGAGAATTCTGCGGTACAACCACATCTCGAAGGCCTCTATTTTTCGTTAATCCGGTGTCAGCAATGTGATTTTTTGTAATTATCATATATTTGGTCTTTTTGGTATTTAGGGTCAGTCCGAACCGCTTGCTAACTTCTGTAATTCTGTTCATAATTCGTTGGAGACTGCTGATGTTGTTTCTAAACACTATCGTGTCATCCGCATATCTAAAATTATTTAATATTTCTCCGTTGACTCTGATTCCATCATCTATGCTGCCCAGAGCTTGCTGAAAGATGTGTTCCGAATACACGTTGAACAGAAGAGGAGAAAGTACGCATCCTTGCCTGAGACCGCGTTTTATCTTGATGTCTTCTGATATCATATTGCCAGTTTGCACTGCTACTTTTTGATTCCAATAAAGGTTGTTTATTATTCTTATGTCTCGATTATCAAGGCCTATTTCTTGAAGTATGTCTATTAGTTTATTATGTTGGACTTTATCGAAGGCCTTTTGATAATCGATGAAGCAAGCATATATGTCATGATTTACATCTCTGGCTCTTTGAAATAGAACTTGTAGTCTAAAAATAGCTTCGCGAGTTCCCAAGGCATTGCGGAATCCGAACTGTTCTCTACTTATTTGTGCTTCACACGTTGTAAAAATTCTGCGGTGTATAATTCTTAGAAATAATTTTAGGAGGTGACTCATAAGGCTGATGGTGCGGTAATCTTCGCAATATTTAGCATTTGGTTTTTTGGGGATTGTCACAAATGTTGATCTTAACCACGGTTCAGGGATTTTTCCGGTGGTATAGATAATGTTAAAAATTTTTGCTAGCCATTCTACACTCGCTTCGTCCATCATTTTAAAATTCGGTATGTATATGATCAGGACCTGGAGCCTTTCCGATTTTTAACTGTTTTATGCATTTTTCCACTTCGTCGGTGGTGATGGGTAAGGGCTCTACTTCTGGATATTCTTGAGGTTCATCTGATCTATCAACGTCTTCGAAAAGGTCTTCAACATATTTCTGCCAGGCAGAAATTTTTGCGTCTGGTTCTATAATTATTTTTCCGTCCTTGTTGAGTAGCCTTGTTGTATTGTTTACTTTGTAGATTCCTGCAGCTTCTTTTACTTTTTTATACATGTTAAATGCATCCTGTTTTTGTTCTAATTGTTCAATTTCTTTGCATTGTGTTGTTAGCCATGTTTCTTTAGCCATCCTTATTTTGTATTTTATTAATTTCTGGATTTCTTTGTATCTGGTGTCGTTATTTTTTGCTTTTCTTCTTTCATCCATTAATTGTAGTTATCCATTAATTTAGAGTTACATGCTCGTTGGTTGGCCTACAACCAAGTTAATTCTTTCCATATGCTACAGCAATGATATAAAAGGAACTACGGACTGCTTTGATTAGCTTTGCCATTGTTAACAACATTACAACCATTACATTACAGTCATTATACAACAAATACTAATAGATAGTCGATGCAATTTTTTTGTGGATTTCTTTATGGAATGCTGGAGGGCGCAATTATCAACGCTAGAACTGTTTATAAATGGCATTCAACACCATGCATAAAAGTTTGAAGATTATTTTACTTAAAAAGTTTACTTACATTTAGTTACTCTTTATTTGAAAAAGCAGAAACTTAAGGTTTGCCATTGGTGGCAGAAAGTGTTAGTATTTTGACAAAGGTGTAAAAGGATAAAAATGTCAAGGAGAGTACTCGTCCTACAAACGATAAATTTGCGATGCGCATCTCTCTACCTTTATAGAAAATGCGTTGACGTATAAATTAATAAATTTATAATATACAAATCTACAAGGGGTTTCCCGCCTTTCTAAAATTTTTGCAAAATGGGAACGTGGAACAATTTATTGACAAATAATAACAGTGAAATAAGTCAGTACGATGACCTAACGAAAGTAAGATATGCAAAACGATCCTGAAGTAGAGAACCAAACGTACGCCCAGAATTCAATCAGATTAAAATTATTATGATAAAATATTTATAAAAAGTAATGAATACAAAAATACGTAATCAAACAGAAACTATTAGAAAATGAAAATTTATGCTCTGTTCTGTAAAATACAAAATTGTGGTGTATTCAATAAATGAATTTAACACGTTTTAAATTTTTTTATATATTTGACTTACCTAATTGCTTTATATAATTATATATGTTCCAATCAATAACAAAACAGTTTGTTTGACTTTTTCTTAAATTCACTATAACTTCATAAAAGTTAAATTATTCTTTTGTATTAACACTACAGAGCTACTTGCATCCATAATCAAAATATTTATTTGTCGCCTACAAAAGATACGCTGTAATAAACAACGGATGAAATTGTTTATTTAATTTGTTTACTAACATTGCATATTGTTATTTTTTTTCATGTTTAAACTATTGAATTATTTATTTTTATTAATTACTATACTCTGTCGCTTTTGTTTTCTAATTTAATTGAAAGGTAAAATTTGTTTTATAATTATGAAATCAAAATACAACAAAAAACTTTCAATGTTGTTATTGTTACATTAACAATTTGGTTAAATAATTATAAAGTGTTTTCTCAATTTCAGTATTAAATTTTACATAATTTTCAATCTATCTATATATTACAGTAATATTAACATCAAGCAGAATGGTTACACCTGTAAAATGTATGTAAACAGAATTTTCTTCTTTGCAGATAAAGCCCCGTCGGAGGCAGTTTTCAGAGGCAACGAGTTCTTGTCGTACGACCTCAGCCAAACAGGGGGCGAACCAATCGTCAGTGCTCAAGATTCTGTTACTTTCTATTTTAAAACGAGGGCTCCCAACGGATTACTCTTTTATACAGGTGAGGCTCCTTCTACCACTCTGCGTGAAAGCGAAATCCCTTAACGCGCTAAGGGTCGGAACACGCGGGATGGGAATCGGCAGCGCCGCAGCAGGCCTTCTTTCAGTAATGAGAAGCTCGAGCAGAACAAACGTTAAATAAAGAAGGAATTTGGTTTGATGTTCAAGTAACCTCGGGAAATAGTGAGCGTTTTGCCGGCAAAACGTTGCAAACAATCCAGAAAATGCGCCTGCTGGAATTTCTTGAAAGCCGCATAAATCAAATTTCACGAGACGGCGGGCAGGGCTCGATAAGCAAAAACGATTTATGCCCTCGCGCTTGACGGAATCTCATACCTATTTATTATAACTACTGTTGTTCAATAGTTTAACTGTTAAAATTTTGAATGAAGTCCTATTTGCAAAGCTAATTTTCCAATAAGTTCTATGTTGAAGCAAAATATTATGTTACGAGATCGTGCTGCAAAGTAATGCCTTCGAATTTTTTATTCTGTTCTCAATACCGGTTGAGGTATTACATGTGATGCATATTACTCGGTCGACTTTCTCGCTTCACCGACGCAAGTTGCAACCCTCTGCCGCTAGAGAACTCCTGATTGTAGCGTGTAACATGGCGGTGTGTAACGTAACTATGTCGATGGGTGAGAAGCAGCGTACTGTAAACGAGTTTCTGACCGCAAAGAACGTACCTCCAATTGAAATCCATAGAAGAATGAAAGCTGTGTACGGTGATGATTGTATCGGCATCAGTAGTGTACAACGTTGGGTTGTTTGTGCTCGTATACATCTCAACGTCTGTGACAGAGCTAGCAGTGGACGACCGTGTACGACAACCGACTCATCGGAATCGGGTTGATAAACTCAGAGAAAATCTTCGGATAACACAGACACAGCTCTCAGGTAAGTATAGCATATCACAAGAGCGTATACAGGCCAATATTGCAGAACTACGGTACAGAAAACTGTGTGCACGGTGGGTGCCTCGAATGCTCACTCTTGATATGAAACAGAGGAGATTGGACATCTGTCTACAATTTCTTTTGCGTTTTGAGCGTAAGGGTGATGAGTTCCTTAACATCATTCTGACAGGTGATGAAATCTGGGTTCACTATTTTGACCCCGAAAACAAGAGAGCATCAGTGGAGTTTCGACAAAAAGAATAGTGTTCTGGGATGTTTAAGATGTGGTGCATTTGGAATTCATGCCTAAAGGCACCATCATGAACTCTGTAAGGTACTACGAGACCCTGAGAAAATTGAAAGCACAAATTTGAAAAGTTCGTCCACACATGGAGCATGACAGCCAGACTACACACGAGCGTTGAGATATTGATCATACTCCATGCAGTCCAGACTTGGCCCCATCTGATTTTCATTTGTTTCCAAAACTTAAAGAACACCTTTGAGGAGTTCACTTTAGTGATGAAGCGGTGCAAGCAGAGGTGAAGTTGTGGCTGCGTCAACAGTGTCAAACATTCTGCAGTGACGGTATCAACAAACTGGTCTCTCGTTGGGAGAAATTTGTTCGTCGCTAGGGTGACTATGTTGAGAAATAAATATGTAGGCATGTAGACATAAAGATGTTAATAAAATTTGTTTTATTTAAAAAGCTTTAAGAGTTTTTACATAAAAATTCGAAGGCATTACTTTTCAGAACGCCCTTGTATATTGTGGAAATACGTGCGCTGCAATGTACCTATTGCAAAAAACTAATAAAAAAAATAATAAAAAATTTTTGTTTTAAAAATATTTTTCTTGACATTGTTGCATATGCTGGAACCAATTTTCATGGCATTTTTTCTACAGCAAATTAAGTATTCCCAATACATGAGTTTTGAACGCATCAACCGCCGGTTGCAGCATTTAAAATGGTTGTCCACGCAGTTTGTTCTCCACTTGGAACACTGAGAAATTGTTAGGTGATACGTCAGGATTATATAGCGGATGACCCATCAATTCGATGTTTTGATTGCTCAAAAATCAAGTTGTTTGCGTTCATGTATTGACATGATGGACAATATTTCGGCATCGCGCACTGGTTTTTCTTATTTCTCCAAAGACTTCTGGCAAATAAATAATTGCATATTATTTAAAATTAACTGCCCTACGATTCACTAAAACCACAATTGCGACAGGTCCAATTAAAAAAGAAACAAGCGATCATTTCTTTCGCGCGTGAACGACTTTTGTTGGGTGTTTGACTTTTCTTGGAACACCCATACAGTCGACTTCTATTTACTTTCTTGCTCATATGCATAAATACAAGATTCGTCACCTGCGATAATGTTGTAAACTATTTTTGAAGCACCCCGATTGTATTTCGTGAACATTTTCTTCGACAATCGACACGACTGTTTTGAGCGATCTTCAACGCGAGATTCAAAGCACACACAACTTTTTTGCGGATAATTTTTTAAACAATATAGAATTTATACTAGTCCACACTGAGGCTTAAGAATGCCTTTACGATGAGTCACATGACGATTTTGCTTTATCAGTCTTGCACGGCATCGATCTTTTCTGGCACCTCAGCCGATTTTGGACGGCCTTCTTTAAATTCATACGTCAGAGAACTATGACCACGATTAAATTTATTGAACGAATGGCTTTCCCAGTGGATTCAAGCTCACACTATCGGATTGGCGGATAAAAACGTTCTTAGAATATATGAAGAAATTTATACTAGTCCACTGAGGCGTAATGAAAATAGCCTTTACGATGAGTCACATGACGATATCATATTTATCAGGTCTAATGTCATAAACGAGAATCGATCTATTGTGCAAGCACTCAGCCGAAATAATGATATTAAAGCGGTTGAATCACTGCATTGAGGAAGGCAACGGAAAATCACCTAATTATTTAGCCTACGATTAAATTATATATGAACGAATGGCTTTCCACAATATGGTTACTAGTCTACCCTAGAATGACGAAGGTCTCTCTCGGTAGACTTTCATTTAGGAATAACATTCTAACAACGTATAACTATGTTGTTGTTATCAGAAATGCCAAAGAAATTTCTGATACCACTATCCGAGTGCGGTAGTCGATCACACTTTGTCAATGTTATTTTAGATTATTACAAATTTTGGATATGTTGCAGTTTTCACTGCGTATAATATGTCAAGTAAACTATGAACGACTATAGTGTACAATAAGCTCAAAGTCTTTCGAACATGGTATGATATTAACAGCGGCGTTGTACATCACTGCATATTGTTAGGAAGGCTAAGAATCCACATTTTAAATCATCCAATTTGTCGATTATTTAGTTCGGATCTAGAATAAATGTTTATATACGGCATTTTATTATATCGAAATGAAAACGTTATTTAGCAAAGAATGTGTTTTAATTTATAATACGTTATTATAACGATGTTAATCCTGATTACGTAACTTTCAAGATAAATTAACATTTCAACCACTGTTTTAACTATCGTTGCTTTGTTATCAGAAAAATGCCTTAATTGTTAATATAATTTCTTTCCTGATACCTGTAATAAGTGCGTAGTCGATCACACTTTGCCAATGTTATTTTAGATTATTACAAATTTTGGATATGTTGCAGTTTTCACTGCGTATAATATGTAGAATCTATCCGGAACGACTCGGTTCCTGAAATATCGAGAGGGCCCCCAAAGTCGGCACCCAAAAATTTTTGGAGGCTTATATGGTCGTGTAATTTCAGAGAGTGTAGCCATTTCTGTTTGCTGTGAGACAAAGAAAACTTTACACTTGATCCTTGGCTTGGAACTTAATCTTGAGACTTTGGGGCCCCCTCTCTATCTCAGGAACCCAGTGGTTCCGGAGCAAACCCGTTAGAGATTATAATGCCATAGGTTAACTAATTCGACAAGTTATTGCAAACCCCGAAGTTTTCAGTTCCGTGTCTTACTGAATCCTTTGACCACATAGTAGATGTTATCCGCATATTGACTTTAATTCGAAGTTAGGTATTTCGTAAAGCAATGTTAAACAACAATAGTGAGATGGTGCATTTTTATCACACTCCCTTCTGTACTTTAAGATTAGCCGTTAAAACATTGATATTTGGACGGATATTAGCTGTCTGGTGCCAAAAAAATATTGGGATAATGTTTTTTATCTAGGTACTTTAATTTTTATAAAAGATTTATTAAGGGTTCATACCTAACTGTATCGGGAACACGCTAGTAATCAATGAAACATACTATAAATCTCTCCTTCAATTTTATCATTCCTGTTCTCAAATTTTTATACAAAAGAAGGCCTCTATTTTTCTAATCCATCATTAAAATTTAGTTTTGTTTTTTCACTGATTGCTTTGCATTTTCAACATATTCTTACATCTATTACTCATAGAAATACTTTCAGCGCATGGCTCACGAGACTCATTAGTTTACAAACTTCTTGTTGCAGCTTTTTAATTGTGCCGAAATTACTCTTATATTATACATTTTATTAATAAGCAATATAAGATGTGCTTAGTTTATTAAATTTAATATTTTATCGTGATTTTTTTTTCATATTTTTAATAACATTATTTTTATTTGTTTCGGATTGTTGTACGGATACGCATTTTTGTTTTCGTATTTAAATAATTTTTTTAGCATATTTTCTGCTTTGTTAGGAGTTCTATAGAGTCTGTAATAATTTTTCTTTCATTATTTTTAGACATTAGTATATTTTCTTTAAAATTGTTTGTAATTATTTTAATTCCGAAGTTTATCTAGCCGCTTTGATTCGTTAAACTGTCCTTCTACCCATTATTGTTTGCCACTTGCACTTTTTTGCATGTCGTGATTTATATCATTATGCTTTTCGAGGGAATTTGTGTTAAGACCTCGTTAGGCATCCATGTTTCATTTTTTTTTTGTATATTCTACTTCAAGCCGTTTCTTTTATATAGCAGTTTTAATTTCCCCATCTATTTTAAACATTCCTGTTCTGGTAAATAAGGATTTCTTTAGCATAATACAACCAGTTAGTTTTGTATATGCTCTCTGGGTTCTCCTTAGCCGAGTTTCCCATATCGTAGGGTTTATTATCGTAGTTTTAAAATTTGCATCTACACATAAAACAGGAGGGTATAAGATTGTGATCACAATCTATAATAAAGCCAAGATAGGCTGCTATCCTTGTAATGATATTGCAAAATCTTTGACTTATTAAAAAATAATCAATTTCACTCTTAGTTACGTTCTGATCGATACCCTGAAAAAATTTTTTATGCATGCAGTCGTCGTGTATGAGGCTTAAAGTTGATCTTTAAGAATGTAAAAGTTTAGAACATAGTTGAAACATCAGGAGGGTATTACATTGTGATTATCAATTTTTTTCTTTAAAAAAGAAAACATAATAGACTACAAGAAACTAGTACTTGTACATGATATTGCAAAATAAACGGCTTTGACTTATTAAAAGATAAACATGAGATTTCACTTAGTATGCATACCGATCGATACGCCTTGAAAAACTGACTTACGCATTCCGATGCATGCAGACCCCTTCGTTCGTGTCGGAAGAGCTGAGGGCGGTGATCTTTAAGAATTTCAGAAATGTTTTCCAACATAGTTGACCACATCAGATTCTTTACTTCGTTATAGTCAGCCATCCTGAATTCTTCTTGTCCTCGAGAAAGACGTAATAGACATGCGAGATGGTTCCATTACTTTTGACACCTAGAACTAAAGATAAACGGCTTTATTTTAAACTTAAACATGAGATATAGTAGGCATGCCGACGTCGTCACTTGACGAAAACTCGTAATGCTTTCGACGTTTATCTACGAGGATGCCAGATAGCCCTTGATCTTCTTCGTGTCGGAAGAGCCGTAGGGCTGTGACAACATAATCTATCATGATCTAATACACGTTGTATTTTGAAGCACTTCCTCAACTTTGGTAGTAGTTGGACTACCTTCGCTTCGTACGCACTTTGCGTACAGCCATCGGCCATCGCGAAGACGTTTTCGGCATGCGATGGTTTTTATTATCGCGACTTTCGACTGCCTGGATAAAGACGTTCTTCAACCTCGCCTCTGGTCTTGTACTCAAGTCTTTATCATATTGGTCATCCGAGTCGTCATCGTTGACGAATGAATCTCGTAATCGCTTCGTGGCACGTAACCAGGAATACCAGACCGTAGCCCGTATTCACCGTTGTTTCTGGGATCCACGCTTTTTGAAACTTTGTAATCAACATAGTCTATCATGATCGAATACTGACTGCTATTTTGAACGGCCTCATAGCGTCCGATTGGTACGTCCACTTGCCTTGGACTCTTCGTTCGTGGTACGCACGTTGCAAAACTAATCTTATTCCTAATTGTCCTCGCGAAACGTTTTCTTAAACGCATCGTTTTTATCATAGCGATCAGTTATGCAATCGTGTTTTCAGACGTATCTTCAATAACTCGCCTCTGGTCAGAAATTGTCATAGTCTTTTCGTATTCGGTACTCTTTCATAGATAATGAAATGTTAGTAAAAGCTTCCTGGCACGTAACCAAACATCAACGTAGCGTATTTGCGACCGACTGTGTTAAGACAAACGGGCTAAATGATCTAAACTTGCATCGGTAATCCCTAAGTCTTCTCATCGGGAATAAATCGGACCGCAGGTTCTTTGTTACAGGCAGTCCAGGAACCGTCTAATTGTACCGCTCCATACTATGCCACGTTGGAAACCAATACGATTGTTTCATGAGCGGTCACGTTCAAAATGTCCTTTGTATTTTTCAACATGGTCAATTGACGACGCGCGGTTTTGAGGACCACCCACCGTAAACCTTCGGCCGTATTTCGAAAAACACCATTATTTGGTAACAAAAAATCGCTGTAAATTTTTGTTTCGTCGTTATCTTGCGGAGT
Source organism: Sinelater perroti (assembly GCA_036346155.1). Taxonomy (NCBI): domain Eukaryota; kingdom Metazoa; phylum Arthropoda; class Insecta; order Coleoptera; family Elateridae; genus Sinelater; species Sinelater perroti. Next base: position 7,601,663 of record JARFIY010000276.1, read on the forward strand.
GCGCGTGTTTTAGGCGCTCGTCTTGTAGTTGGAGGGCCAAGACTCAATCGTCTTCACTAACATTTATTATAAACACATCGATATTCTCAAAACTGGTTCTCGACAGGTTTTCGACTCAGGGCGTCCACATGTAACATTTTAGTACCAGATGATAAACAACGTCGAAATCAAATTCCTGTAACGTTAGCCACCACCGACCGACACGTGGCAAAATGTCCTTCTTCGTGAAAACCGTACGTAAGGCGTTACAGTCGGTAACAACGCGAAACTTAATCCTTAATAAATACGTGCGGAACTTTTTCAACGTTTGAACAACAAGTGTCTCGAGCTCGTACGAATGATAACGTTGCTCTTCTTTTGCCGTCTGACGGATAAAATACGCAACGGGTTTCCAGTTTTCCTCTTGCTTTTGTAGCAAAATGCCGACCAGTGGCATGTTACTAGCATTAATATGGACTTCCGTTTCGGCGTTCACACTATATAACGCAGGTAATGGCCGTTCGGTTAGGCGCGCTCTTAATTCTTGGAATGCTTCGCCCTGTGTATTTTCCCAAAGTCCGCTCCTTTGCATATAAGCATTGTCAACGGTTATGTATTTTCTAAAAAAAGCCAGTGAGACATAAAACTCGTAACTTCTTGCACGTTTTGAGGGCTTTTAAAATCTTGGACGGCTTTAATTTTTACAGTTCCTGGTCGCACTCCTTTCGCCGAAATTTCATGACCGAGGTAGTTTATTTGTGGTTGAAAGAAGAAACATTTACTCAAACGTAGCGTCAAATGCGCGGCGCATAATACTTTAAGAACTTCCTCCAAGTCCTTGGAGCCGTCATCGTAACTTGCTGTCGGCAATAGGATGTCGTCCATATACGCTAATGTCGATGTAAACCGCAGTGGTCCTAAAACTTCATTCACCAACTTTGGAAGACAACTGAGGCAGTCTGTCTATTTGATCCTTGATCCGAGAAATTGAGTACTTGTCTTTGACGGTACTTTTGTTAAGCGCGGTAGTCAACACAAAGCCGGACTTTGCCGGTTTTCTTTCGCACCAACAATATCGGGCTAGGGTACGACGATTGTGAATCGCGTACGTATTATTCTCTTTAAGCTCGTCGAGGTTTTTACGCACTTTAACTCTTTCCGCATGAGCTAGCCGATAAGGACGATATATCACCGGCTTATCGCTGTTTAACTGAATCGACATTTTAGTAAATCGGTTTATTATAATTCTGGCCAAAACACTCTCGATACTGGTTTAATAGTTTACATAAATGGACCTTGACTTCGAGCGATGTGTTGTAAGCTACCTTTATTTCGGTTAAACAGATCGGGTTACGTGCGGCATGCAAGTGCAAGACGGTACTTCCATTAATCAGCATAGCATACCTCGCCCCGTGCAACCATCTGCCGCCGCTTGTAGTGAACGTCGCTGTTGCCCAGGTTAGCTATCGGGATGCAACCTTGTTTTGGTAATATGATGACACTTGGCACCAGGTGCAACTGATTACCGTAATAAAAATTCTTCGTCCTCTGAGTGCGTGGCGACTTCCATGTGGACGACGTGTTTGGCTGGTATTACGGTAGCTTCTTTCTCCCACACAGCTATTTTTTTTTGGTGAGGCCCCCTCCGCTATGGGTAACACGTAAGCGTTTCTCGCCGAATGATAACCATGACGTCCCTGTGGTTGACAAACGGCTGTCCGATTAAAATTGCGATTTCTTGCGCCTTATTCGCTACGACCAACGCTAGAACTCAACCTCCACTTCATCATTATTTAGGTGAATGTCAACTTCTCCAATTACTGGGATTTCAAAGCCGCCAAAACCCTTGACCACGGCATTTGCAGATTTAATCTCCAACCCAGCCGTACGGCTGCATCCTCTTTGAGTAGGACAGAAGAACTTCCTGGAACTACGTAGCCTCTCATTGGAATTTTGTTGACTTTACAATCGGCAAAGTAAATTTTTTGTGTCTCATTCGTCATTTGTATTGTTAAGACATTTTCCGCTTTTCCTACTCGTCGACAATTTTCCGCTAAGTGCCCGATACGATTACAACGTTTGCAAGATAGTTTAGGTTTTGGGCATTTGTTTGCCACGTGGCCATCCCGTGAACAATTGAAACACAAATTTTTCTATTTTGTCGATCAAATACTCTCCATTAGGGACGTTCCCTCTACACTTTGCCCTAGCCCCATTTTGTAAGGCTGTGCTGTGCAATCCGTCTATTACTAAAACACCGCATCTTTGCCTGTGATCTTGCAAACTTGCAATGCTTCCAGTTTGTTATAATAATATGTGGCCATTGATTCGCCAGGCAACTTCGTTAGATTTGGCATATTATGCAAAAATGAGGCATCATAATCAGCGTACTCTGAGAACGCTTTCATCGGCAACTCTTTCCATTGCTCCCAGGTGTAATTGATATTGGAAAGGCTGTCATACCAACTCTTTGCTAGACCTCGGAGGCCGTTTTGTATGTGGTATGTCCTTCAACATCGTCCCAACCATGTACCTCGCCTAACTGATCAATTTTAAAAATCCAACGTGACATCGTCATGTTGGGATTCGCCGGTATAAATTCTGGAATGGAGTTCGTTTTCGTAATATATTTGATTTGACGGTCTCGTTTCTGTTTGTATCAGGACTTCGACTGGTAGATGTGTCTTTCTGTCGCAGTAATTTCCCCACCAACGACTCCAGCCATTGAATACGTGTTTCCTCCCGGGGTTCGGGTTTTTTTTTTTTTATTTAGTGTCGCAATAATTTATTTCAGAATTTCCCTCTAAGCAGCTGTTAAGAATATTTTTTATACTCTAATTGCCCTTTTTTCTAATAATTTTCTAATAATCCAATCCGAGTACTAGAAAAAATTTCAATATAGTGCAGTATAGGAATTATAGAAATTATTAGACGTTATTGTACAGTAAACAAAGTTTTCGGCAATTTTAAATATAAAATTGTCAATAATTCAGAACGTTTATAATTATTTCTTGTTTATCTCTTGTACGTAACTTTATTGTTCTTAATCTCTTCGTGTAAAGCTGCTCCAAAAACAAGATCTTTTTATTTGACGCACTTCTCAACACGAATTACTTGAATGAAATGGCTGATGGATAAATGATAAACATTTGAAGAATATTATTTTTATAAAATAATATAACATTTAAAAACACCGATTAAAATTGTTTTTGCATTATTATATTATGTAAGCTACTAAAATTATGATATCTTAAGTATATGGATGGATTGACCCGTCCAAGTTTTGCTATATTGTCGTAAACTGTCTATGTCACGTAAATTCAATTTTTTTGAAAGAAATAAAACTTCTCTTTCTTTTAACAATTAAATTGGGAACTTGTTCTAGTTTCTCATAGTAAATGTAAATAATGATTATTTCAAACTTTTCAACCTTATTATAAATAATTTCTTGAAGGAATTAATTAAACATGTGATATTCTTTCAAGGGAGAGGGTATATTTATGACAAACTACATGATCAATATTTTTTATCAATTAGTAAAATTTAATTAATTTTAGTTCTTTCTTTTGCCGAATGGATTAAAAAAAACACTTACAATCAGTCTATCTACTAATACTGTTACAACACCTAACCCATTTGTTGTGATCATAAAAACATTCAAAGGTAAATTTTAATTTGTTGGATTATAATTTATGGTCAAGTCTTGAGGGTATGACTTGCTCCAGAAAACATCGAAATAGTGAGTTATAAAAAATTTTATTTACTAAAGCCCTGGTCAATTTTACTATCGATGCCTTGGTTACTACAGAAGCGTATATTTAAGCGAAAGGCGGCTATTTCAACTAATTTTTCGTTTCTGTAGTCTGTAGTTGTATCCTTAAAATAATTTATAATACTTGTAAATAAAGCAAGATAATTCTTTTTTGTTTCAATTTTAGGAGGCTTAAATGATGTAAGAATATTTATGGCTAGACTAAATAGTTTGTAGAAGTAGTTTGTTTCTGGCATTAAATTATACAGCACTACATAATCAAATGAGTCCATACCTTTCTTAACTGATATAATATAATTTTTTTATTTGTTTTGAATTACTGGTATGTTATGAACAGGCTAATTACAAATTTATCTTAATACAATTTTTAAATTTTTACAATTTTTTTTTATTTAATATTTTCAATCGGAGAACATCCTCAAGGATTTTATCGCCTGTATTAGATTTTTTTAAGATTGAACATCACAAGAGAGTGCTCGGGGTTTTTTAGATTCGTAGGCTGGTATCAGTCAATAACGATTGCTTTAAAGGACAGTATAACGTGCTTTACAAACTGCAAACTTCCCTTTAGCGAACCTCATTGACTATTTTAATAATAGATCTTGCACTATTAAAATTTAACATTATTTTTGTTAATAATAGTCACTGTGTAAAGTAACAGAAAGAATTATGTGTTTTCAGGTGACGGCACCGATTACTTGAACGTGGCCATCAAAGAAGGTTGTCTAATCCTCACTATGGGGCTGTCCAACGGCAAGCAAGAAATGCAAATTAAGCCTAATAAGGTCCGCTTCGATGATAATCAGTGGCACAAAGTTAGCATACATCGAAGGATACAAGAGGTAACTGTCTTAAAACATTTGCTAGTTTTTTGCATTTTTATCACCACAATCAATTAAACAATTATAAATAAAAGGGTAATTTATAAAAAACAATTTTACTAACCTTTTTAACATTTTTTTGTCCGATTTAAAAATTTTATTGCAATTATAAAAAACGTACATGAAACAACTTTTTTTATAATGCAACCTATAGTTCAATCTTTTGTTAAGAATTGTTTAAATAATTAATGCAGCTTACATGGCTATCTTTGATGTTACTTTTCAACATTCCTACTGCGTAGTTCATATAAGAGTGACGTCAATTATTTAATTAAATTCTACAAAATTTAACTTTATATGTAGGCACGTTATTTTCTTAGTTTCCATGGTGCTTTGCCTAATTAAAAATTTACGAACGCTGTTGATGCTCGCACTTAACTAAATTATTCCTCCCAGTTTTAAAAATGTTTGCTTAATTGCTTTTTATTTTTTATGGCGCCCGTACATTTTCATGTGCGCAAAATCCTTTTTTATGTTGCTCCCTGCCTTGAATTATATATCCGAAAATCGTCTTTCCTAGCTTCCGCTGGGCAGATCCTGTGAATGACCTTGTTTCACTTTTAGTTAAATCAAGACGGTAGAATTCGTAGTTATGCTGCAAAATGTTTGCTTACTATTTTAAAACAATGCGATTAAAAGATTTACCTAAATTATATATTAAAATAAAAAGAGAAAAATATTACAAATACTTGCAGATCAAGCATAAAACTCCTGCTAAAATGAGAAGAATGAGAAACAAACGCTTTTGCGTAGTTTAACGATTTAAAAAGTTTGGAAAAGTTTAATAAAACTACCAAATAACACAACATGAGCTAATACCTGCCTGATTAAGAGTTGGTAAAATATTCAAAGAACGATTGTTCCTCAAGAAAACTGTTATGTATGACAAAAGTAATTCTTTCTGTAATTAACTTCCTAAAGTTGTGATTAAACGTAAAAAATTTAAATACAAAACTTTTATAAAACTTTGCGAGTTCAGTATATTATAAATTGATTCTAGATTACGGCAGCATAACTACTTACTCATAAGGGTGTATCGTAAAAATTCTCTTCTCTTTCTTTCTACTAACCAAAATGATTTTTTCTATTTGGTCTAAGGCTTATTTCTGCGATCGAGTAATTTGGAAATTCTACGAATGAAATAAAAGATGAAGTCCAAGAATTCTATGCTTCAAATCCTAAGAGTGGCATAAAACCGAAATTGTAATTTGATAGAAAAGTGGACCATAAAACGTAATGATCTACAACGGATTTTTCAGTACGAATGTATATGATATTATTGAAATGTCATAGCCGTATGTTAGTGTCAATTGTACGCTTCAAAAACGCTAGAAAATTATAAAATAATATTATTAAAGTAGGAGTTCAACATAGCCACGCTTCTGAGTTTGCAGTTCCTCGAATTGTGAAAAAATTGGGCAGTAAACTTACTCAAAACAATGAATTGGTACCTAGAAGACAAGAAAATCCAAAAAGTGTTAGGAATAGTGTTGTCATTTGAGCTAGGGTTCTTGAAGACTCAAATAAGTAGGTTCTGTGCTGTGCTTAGGAATTGCGACTTTCGCAAATGACAACTTGGCAAATTTTACGACTAAAGTTCAGTTAACGTAAAAGCATCTTCGCTTAATAACTAAAGCCACTAATAACTAGATGCACTGTGTATTTTCAGAATAGATATGAGAGCAACTAAAAACTGATTAAAACTTCAAAAAAAATATTTTCTAATAAACCCAATTTTAATTAAATGGCTTCATCAATATACAACATTTTTGAAATCAATTGAAATCCAAAAAGATTAAAGAAACAATTTTACATCCACAAAAACTAACTGCATGGTGTGGTTTATGCTACAAGCAAAGAATAGATTCTATGAAGATGGATCACTTGCGTCGAATCCTTTGTTCTTTGGCATATCGCTTTGTTGGTCTTAAAGCGTTTGTCCCTTTAAATCTGAGTGGAAATTACGCGCCAAATTTAAATTATGCAGAATTATTATGATTACGTTATACGCATTTTTTGGTAAATCTTTTGTTTAAGGAAGGAATAATATGTTACTTTAAAGATTATACCAACATTGTTACAGTAACTTATTAATACAATTTTGTATTAAAATTAATCAGTTTACCTGTTATTTTTCTTGGTATTTCTAATAGCAAAATTCTGATTTTATCAAGACCAACAAACATTTCGTCATAAAAGCGCAAACAGTAAAAGAGATAGTTTTTATTCAAAAGTTTTGTGTATTTCCCAAGTAAATTTTCAAGTCCTGAATTTTTTTTAATGCACCTAATCTTTAAGATTAACTAACATTTTATTTATGTCCTAAGTTACTAAAGTATTTGTTAGTCCAGATGTTTCCATTGACCCATCCTAGCTACTGAAACATTTTGCACACATCTCTGGCATTGCTACACTTGCACTATACTCTGCTTTTCACTACACTAGCTCAAATGGTTTCGTTCTTTTGAGCCTGCGGAGAAGATCTTGATTAACTAGAAGTTGTAGGGCTTCTTGATTTGGATGTCTATGGAGCCTCTCGTGGCTTCTGTCAAACTTCCTGATTACGTCCTCGATCATCTCCACCTGGAGTTCCCGATGCATATCCCTGTCTCGCACGTACCAAGGGGCATTTACCATATTTCGTAGAACTCGATTCTGGAATTTCTGGATACAAGAATAATTACTTCTTTTTGTACAGCCCCACAGTTGGATGCCATAAATCCATAGTGGTCTTATTACCTGTTTATAAACTAGTACTTTATTTCGGGTGGATAGTTGGGAATTTCTTCCCATAAGCCAGTACATGCTGTTATATCTCAATTTTACTTCGGTTGATTTCTTTTTGACATGCTCTTTCCACTTCAATTTTGCATCTAGATTTAAGCCTAGGTATTTGGCTGTTCCTTGATGTGGAATTATGTTGTTGTTCAGATTTACTGAAAGGTGGTTTATTTTTCTATTAGTGAAGTTTACATGAGCAGATTTTTCTTCATTAGCCTTTATACGCCACCTTTTCATCCACGTATTTATTTCATCAATTGTTCCTTGGAGCTTGACCGTTATTTCATCTATATTATCTCGTGTAGCTAATACTGCGGTGTCATCCGCAAATGTAGCTAGTTTAACATTTTCTTTTTCAGGAATGTCACATGTATACAACAGATATAGTACTGGCCCAAGAACGCTTCCCTGTGGGACACCTGCTTTTATTATTTTGAGTTCAGAAAGCACGCTTTCCTGCTTAATTTTAAAGGTTCGGTCTGTTAGGTACGAGTCCAAGAGCTGGACATATTGCTTAAGGAAGTATCTTTTTAATTTCATTAGTAAACCCTCATGCCAGACTTTATCGAATGCTTTGGCAATGTCTAAAAATATCGCTGAGCATATTTTCTTTTCCTCGAGTGCTTTTTCTATCACATCTGTAATACGATGTACTTGGTCTACCGTAGAGTGTTCATTACGGAACCCAAATTGATGTGGGGGAATGAGTTGTTGATCGTCAATTATCGTCTTCATTCTTTTTAAAAATAACTTTTCAAACAGCTTTGCTATTAAAGGTAACAATGATATTGTCCTATATGAACTTACATCGTTAACAGGCTTTCCCGGTTTGGGTATCATGATAACTTCAGCTGTTTTCCACAAAACTGGGACATGTTGTAACCTAAATGTTGCATTTATCAAATGTGTAAGTTTCATAATGCCTTTCCTTGGCAACTGTTTAAATATCTTCCCACTGACTAAATCGAATCCCGGAGCCTTTTTTGGGTTAATATTTTTTTTATTTCTCTAGATACTTCTTTGGGAGTGGTTAATGGGATATCTACCATTCTTGCAGTTGGTTCTGTCTGAGCTTGCATTTGAATTTGTTCTGCGTTAAACTGCGAATGTGTCTGCTTTTTGTTTGTCAGACTTTGCCCAAGACTCACCTTCTTTACGTATCGGTGTTTTATTGGTCCTGAATTTTGCAGCCAAATTTCACACCTAAAAATTAAAAATATTTGCTATCCACAGAAGTCATATCATTTATAGTTTAAAATAAAATAAAAAAAAGTATATTAATTATACTACTGTATTTAAAGTCCTTTTGTATAGGCTTCATAACTTACATAAAAATATTTAAAAACGTACACTTACATTTTTTTTCTTGGAAAAAAGAAAAAGCTGCAACTTTTCTTTATCAATGGAATAGAAAGATTTGCGGTTAAAGGCAAATTAGTAAAAAATTTCTACATTGTTTCTGGGCACACGTACGAGACGTTCCAGGGCGCATTTGATTCGAAAAATTCTCAGAAAAAAATGTTGCCACATATTTTTTTGTTATAGGATGATTGCAAAAGTTCGTGCCCGATTTTATAAATTATTACAATATTTTTTATTTTAAATAAAAGAGTTTTATCAATTAATTCTATAACCGCCATTCTTTTCCACGATGGTTTTCCAACGATCTGCAAGTTTTTCTATGCCATTCTTATAGAACGAGGTCCGTTTGTTGTCAAAAAAGTCTGTAAGGTGGTTTTCGACAGCTGGTACAGAACTAAGTCGTTTTCCATTTAAACTGTTTTGTAAGGAGAGGAACAAATGAAAGTCTGAAGGTGCAATATCAGGCGAGTATGGAGAATGCTGCAGGACTTCCCATTTCAACTCCTGCAATTTTTGCTGCATCTGTTGAGCCACATGAGGCCTAGCATTGTCATGGTGAAAGATGACACTCTTTCTGTTGGCCAAAACAGGACGTTTTTGACGAATAGCAGCATCAAGTCTGGCTAATTGTTGACAGTAGATGTCTGCTGTTATTGTTTCTCCGCGCCTCAAAAGCTCAAAATTAATGATCTCCCTGCAGTCCCACCAAACACACATCAAAACCTTGATTGGATGCAGACCAGCTTTTGCGACAGGATTTGCACCTTCGCCGGTTTGTTTCCATATGCGTTTTCGTTGCACATTGTTTGTTGTAAAAGACCACTTTTCATTGCCTGTTACCAGTCGATCCAAAAACGGCTCATTTTCGTTCCATGCCTGAAGTGAAAGAACCACGTTCATCCGGTCTAATTTTTTCCTCTCCGTTTAACAGTGCGGTACCCAGGTATCAAGCTTGGAGCTATAGCCAAGCTTTTTTAAATGGGAAACACGATGGACTTGTCAATGTTTATCCTCTCAGCTATCTCCTCAGTCGTAACTCTTGGATTTGTCTTTACTAGAGTACGCACAACGTTGTCATCAAGGCCAAAAGGTCAACCAGAGCAAGGTTCATTTTCCATTGGAAAATTGCCTTCCCGAAACCGTCCGAACCACTTTTTGACAGTTCTCAGAGCAGGAGCGCAGTCTAAATAAACAGTATATGTGAATATTTTTTTGAGCCGTTCCAACACTTAGGCCCTTCCTGAATTTATACAGCATCACATGCCGCAAATGCACTTTTTCGTCTCCCATTTCCATGGACCTACTGCCCTAATGGACTTGACGGAGCAGAATCCTAGGCTGGAGGCGATTTTGGCGAACCAGCTCAAAGTTGTTTGTTTTTTAAAATTAAACTTTCTATATAGGATTCGCGGCGGCGACGGGTAACCGAACACATCGTCTCCGTCACGCTATATAAATTTCTTACTGTTAACACGGCGAAAATGGATAACAATTTATAAAAAATTGCATGTGAGTAGAGTAGATACCAGTGAACAAAGTACAGCAGACACTGGTAAGAAACTGATTATTTTTATTGTGACGAATGTCATAACCTCAACAACGCAGAAAGAGGCGTTTGTATAAAACTCGCACGTGTACCCCACATCGGCTGATGCGAGGTCGAGCCGGACTGTTAAGCCAACAATAAAAATTGGTGCGGCGAAAATAGTATCATAAATAACAGCATTGAGCACAATTAAAATTAAAATTATGCACGGGCATAAATATTAAATACGAATAATTATAGTGATACAAAACTTACGAACGGAATAAAAATAGTTAAAAACAGTAAAAATAAAAATGGATATGGAAAGAATTGAAGCAATGTTTGCCACTATAAATGAAAACACGAGCCAAACGAATAATAAGTTAGATAAGATAATTCAAGAATTAAATCAAGTTAAAGAGGAAAACACGAAACTAATGAAACAAGTGACAGAACAAAACACCAGAATAGAAATGCTAGAAAGAGAAGTAAGAGGAAAAATCTGGTAATGAAGGGTATTAAAGAAGAAACAAACGAGGACGAAGAAATAACTAGAAGAAAAGCATGTGCAGTAATAGATAAAATAGGAGTAACCCTAGATGGAAAAGTCGATATAGATGAGATAAAAAGATTAGGAAAACCCATGGACGGAAAAACAAGACCAATATTAGTAAAACTAACAAAGATGAGTACTAAGCAAGAGATAATACGAAACGCAAAAAACCTAAAAGGATCAGACATCTGGATAGATGAAGATTATACGAAAAAGGTCCAAGAAGAAAGAAGAAGACTAATACCTTTGCTAAAAGAAGCCAGAGAAAAAGGACAAACGGCATATTTAAGTTATGATAAATTAAAGATATACAACAAAATGGTTACACATAAAGAAATACAACAAGAAAGTCTAGTAGAATCCGCAGGAGACAAAATACTAACTACAAGAGAACAGTAGCTGAGAGATCCCTGATGGGCAAAATTTTACGGAACAAATGAGAAAAATAACACGCACAACCTGGAGAAAAACTAAAAGCGGAAGATAAGAACATGGGACCGATCTATGGGATAACGAACAAGGCAATGAAAAGGACTGAGAGATGGAAAATAGGAACATGGAACATAAGAAGTATAGCAGTAAAGGAACATGAATTAGATGAAGAATTTAACAAAGCAAGACTACACATTTTAGGAATAACTGAAACTAAAGAGAAAGGGAGTGGAGAGATAATTCTGCCAAGTGGAAACCTACTAATATATACAGGAGTCGAACGAAATCAGAGAGCAAGAGAGGAGTAGGCTGTATAGTTAAAAAGGAAATAACTAAATATATTACGAAATCGGTAGCAATTACAGAACGATTACTTATGATAGAGATACAAGCAGGTAACACAGTTAAAAGCACGATGATAATTGCATACGGACCAGGGGAAAATGACAAGGCACAAATAAAAGAACAGTTTTGGGAGCAACTAGCAGAAACAATAGAAAGCCTAAATGGAAGAATAATTATAATTGGAGATCTAAATGGAAGAGTAGGAGAAGAAACAGAATACAAATGGGAAAAGATTAGACGTATATTGAATAAAGCAACATGAACAAAAAGAAAGTATACAGAAATAGTAGTAGAAATGAGATTAATAGATTTCTATTGTATATTGTTTCTAATAACCTATTTCTAACATAACTCCTTCTTCGAACATAAAGATATACATAAGTATGAGAGAAATAGTAAGTAGAAATGAGAAGTCAATCATTGACTACGTAATAATAAATAAGCAATATAGAAGAGACATACAAGATACAAGAGTAAAAGAGAGCCGAATTATATACGGATCACTACCTGGTAGTATCGGAAATGAAAATGGAGTTAGTAAGGAAACTAAGGAAACAAAAAGGATAAAATGATTAACACACAAGAGAAGATAAAAATAAGATCACACAAATTAAGGAAGAAGAAATAGCAAATAAATATACTGAAGGAACAGAAAAGAAATGGGAACTCTAAAAGCAAGTATTATGAATTATAACATAGAAGAGCTTTGGATAAAATTCAAAGAAACTGTAATAAACACAGCCAAAGCAATATGTGGACAGACGAGTGATAATAAATATAGAAAGAAATCGAGTTGGTGGAACGAAGAGATAAAGGAAGAAACAAAGCTAAAGAAAATGACATGGAAAACATATCTAAGAAACAAAAATAACGAAAACTATACAAAATATAAAGAACAGAGACTAAAGGTCAAAGAGATGGTGAAAAGAGCAAAAATACACACATGGGAAGAATTCGGCGAAAAGATGGAGAAGGACAGAATAGGTAACCAGAAACTGTTTTATAAAGTACTGAAAACATTAAGGAAAGGAAAAGAAACAAAATGTCAATATATTAACTCAAAGAAAGGGGAAATATTAACGGAAAACAACGATATAATGCTACGATGGAAAGAATACTTCGAAGAGTTGCTAAACGCAAACACATCAAGTACATGGGACATCGAAGAAGAAAATAGGGAAGAAGAAGAAGACGTGGAACAAGGAGAACATTTAGTCTGGAAGAAGTAGGAGAAGCTATAAAGAAGCTTAAGAGAGGCAAAGCACCAGGCCATGATAATATAACAACAGAAATGTTAAAGCTACTAGGGCCCAACGGTCTAGAGGTATTGACAACACTGTTTAACAAAATTGCAGAAGAAAACAAAATACCGATGGAATGGGAAATTGGTATAATATTACCACTATACAAGTCCGGAAATAAGAAAGACTGCAATAACTATAGAGGGATAACACTACTCAACAATGCATATAAAGTGTACGAGAGACTACTAGACGACAAATTGAAAGCCAAAACAGAAGACCAAATGGAAGAATCGCAAAGTGGTTTTAGAAGAGGAGAGGAATACAGGACCACATATTCACAATAAAACAGCTGATAGAGAAGTTCCACAGCAATGACATATATGTGGCGTTTATCGATATTAAAAAAGCCTTCGACAGCATACCAAGAAGAGTTATATGGAATAGCCTTAAGAAAAGAGGAATTGGAAACAGACTGAGAAGCAATATAGCTAGTTTATACAATAAAACTCGAAATCAGGTCAGAACAAATAATGTGGAGTCAGACGAATTTGTAACAAAAGAAAGCGTGAGACAAGGGGGAGTATTAAGCCCAACATTCTTTAACATTGTATTAGATGAAGTAATAAAAGAAGTTAAACATAAAGTTAAGAAACTGTTAGTGGGCTATAGAAATTTGGAACTGGTATATATAACAGAATGTGCATTCGCAGATGATCTGATGATCTGTGCAAAAAACCAGGAAGAATTGCAAAGAAACTTAGAACTGTGGAACACAGCACTACAAAAACGAAATCTAATGATAAATACTAATAAGACCAAAGTGATGGTACTAGGAAGACACAATAGACAAATAAGAATACAACTTAATAATAAAGAGATCGAACAAGTAGACAGTTTTAAGTATCTGGGAATACCAATACAGAAATATGGGAAAAACGAAACGGAAATAAATAGCAGAATTGAAAGTGCTAATAAAGTGTATTACGCCCTAAACAATGCTTTAATTAGGAAAAAAGATATAAGCAATAAAACAAAGCTAACAGTATACAACACGATATTCAAGCCGATATTGATGTTTGGTTGCGAAAGCTGGACGCTCACGAAAAGGCAAGAAAATAAGATACAAGCATGTGAGATAAAATTCCTGAGAGGAATCATGGGTGTAACTAAAAGAGATAGACTAAGAAATGAAGAAATACGAACGGCGCTAAAAGTTGAATCAATAAAGAAGGACATAGAAAGACAATAGATGAGAAGGTTTGGACACTTGATCAGAATAGGGAATAACAGACAAATAAAAATAATTTGGCAAACCAAAACAATAAGAAAGAGAACAAGAGGAAGACCAAAAAGGAGATAGGATCAGACAATAGCGGGAGTCCTAAAGAGGAAGAATCGAAACTGGCAAGAGGCAAAACATTACATAACAAATACACAAAAAAAGAGAGAGTAATCAATGTAGTGAAGCGTGTGAGTGAACTATAGATTGGTGCGGTTAAGAATGACTGAAGATCGTCATACGAAACATAGTGTAGTGTAATGCAAGTGAAGTAAATAGAATATCAGATAGATAAGAACAACTTGCATAGGAACTGTAAGATAAAATGTATTGTAAATTTAATTTAATTTAATTTAATTTGGTTTATTTGAAATTAATTTAAAAAACGGTATAGACAATAATTATTAGAATGTAAATTGTTTTCACGGAAATGTAAATGTATGTAAGCTTACAAACACCATACACCGTAAGGTAAATGGGTTAAGATTATATATATATATATATACTGTCTATATAAGGGTTTTGGGGGTCGCTGATAACGATTTTGATTCTCAAATTAAGTTCCAATACATCAAAGTGAATAAAATGTCTTGGGGAAGTTTGTAGGAAAGATAGCCTTATGCATCAGAGTACACGTAGGGAATATTCTCAATTAAATATGATTTAGTTTTAATTATATTCAAAAAAAAAAAATTTCCAGATTTTATTATGAAAAGATTTTGCCTCCACATAAGCAACCCCATCAGTGTGGCCAATTATCACCAGTATTAAATAAATAGGAGTTTTCAAAGTTTCTTCAAGGTTAAAAATTCCAATTTTGAGAAAAGTGCTATCAAAGTGTTGAAAATTTTACAGAAAAATGACCATTTTTATGACATTTTTACCTTATGGCAAATATCAACCGTGTGCTGAATCACAAATTGACGAACCCTGGTTTCCCGTTTGTCCGGCAGGTCACCAAATATTTTTAATGAAAACTCACATGCGCTGAAACGCAATTTTCTTTTTTACTAAAAACAGAAGCCCGACTTTTACTTTTTCACTGAAAACAGAACGTTTGTAAATCTTGGAAAAAACGTGAAAAACCTTATTTATATAATACTGTCGATAAGTAACCAACCTGATGGGGTTGTGTGTGTGAAAGCAAAATTTTTTTCATAATAATATCTGAAAAATGTCGTTTTCGAAAAGAATTTAAATATAATCATATTTAAATGAAAAAATGCACAACTTGTATTATGGTGCCACAGGGCATTTTTTCACTTTGGTGCATTGGAGCTTAATTTGGTAATGAAAATCGTTATGAGCGGCCCCAAAAACTCCAAAAACAAACAAATTTGAACTGATTTCCTGAAATCGCCTCCAGCCCTAGAATTCTTCCCCGCCAAGTGCATCGGGGCACTTTCTAAACATCATATTTGTTATCAACGCCCCAAAAAACCCTTATTCAGGCAGTTTAAACTCGGAAAACATACAAATTTAAAACGCTTTCCAAAAAATCGCCCCCAACTGCATCAGGGCACTTTATAAGCATCATATTCTTGATCAGCGACCCCAAAAACCCCAGAGTAACGGCCTTGAGCTTATTTTAACCAATATTAATAGAGCAACAAAATAGTCTCGATACGTGTACCCAGAAAAAATTTAGAGATTTTTGCGGGTTTTTTTTTACTAATTTGCCTCGACCAAATGTTTATATGTACAAAACATCCCATGGTATTTTAATAATTCCTTTATAGCTTGTTCTAGCTTATGTTTCTCCATACCTGATAATTAAATTCACGAATAATTACGTAAGCAACTTTTTAATATTACTAGGAAAAAGTCCGTATGCATTATGTAACACTTGATATATGAAACCTTAAATAAGAATTAAAAACGTTTGTGACAGATATATATGAATACAAACAGTCGTCTTAAAAATATGTTATGATTTTACAAAAAAAAATAAATGACACAACACAGTTCGTGGTGAGTTATTTGTTAGCAGTGAACTATAAACTAGCACTGTTTGTTAGGACCACTACGGAGCAATAAACCAATCTCCTATATACGCGGGTACAAGCTGCAATCTCATTGGAATTCTCATTGTTTATTAATGAAAAAATACAAACATTTCATCTGTTTCCGATCTTGTCCCTTTAAATGAGAATGGTCTTTCATCTTGGTCTCTTTTGAGATTTCTTTTCCAGTGATCCATTTTAATAGTTCCTAATCTTAGCTACAAGTATGACTAGATATTTATTTAAAAAAATAATTATAAAGGAAATACCGTTACAGTGAATATCAGTCGATGATAAATAATTATTGTAGCTAAAATTACATCATATAAAATTAAATAAAATGTGGTTCCAACAAGATGCTGTTACGAGCCACGTATCTGATAATACCTTCAACTGACTGGCGGAAAAAATTGATAAAATAACAATTTTAAGAACTGAACCTGTCAAATGCTCCTCTATATTCTGAAACTCAACGCCACTAGATTATTTTCCTTAGGATTATATATTAAGGGCAAGTTTAAAGGAATAAATCCCAAATGCTCTATGATCTTGAAACAAAATTGAACACGTAATTCATAGATCATAGCCTGCTGCAAAATGGAGTTTCTCAAATACACCAGTGCTGAAACAGCTGCAATGGGCATATAAACGATTTTTTGTTTAAAACAGAATGGCATCGAACGTATTTTCAAATAAAGCAAGAAGTTCAGTACATCTTAAGTTCTTTTCATTTTATTACACTTTAAAGTTTTTTCACTACCAATGGAAAACTCGCAGTTTTAAAAATTATAGCTGTAACTTTGTAATACATTTCTAAATAAATCTATGCAACTTTTTGGCCTGTCCTTTAAATAATACCACCATTTTACGAAGTCAGAAATAAAATAATGCAGTTTCAGAAAACTTAAAATTTAAAGGCACTCGTCATCAGTGATTTTATTTTTATAAACTAAATGCAACAATAAAAAATATTCAAATAACAAACCTTTCTTTAAATAAATACAACATTTTCCCCTTACAGGATTATGGGATTCAGCAAGCGACGCAGATGTGACTTCATGAGCTACCGAAAAGCTTTTTTTTCAAGGGGATAAAGGGTGCAGGGAGATTATGTCAAAAAGTGGCATATGCACTTAGTCTCTATGGGTGTAAATAAAATTGTTATATAAAAATTGCCGTTACTTTGGTTCATCTACGTATAAATCGAGGGTTATATTGTCTGCCGACATTGTCCGATTTCTAGACCCTTCAACCATTTTTGTCTGTCGTAACAGTATTTTATCTTGGAGATTTCTCTGCTCTTAGCTTTTAATATAACTCTTTGCCGGATCTTCTTCTCTTTCTTTTTTCGAAAAGGATATATTTTAATATTCTTTTTGACTATTTATGTTTGTGCATTCTGTTTATATGGCCATACCACATTAATTGTATTATTTTTTACATTTTGATTTATACATACTCCCTATAACATTCATCATTTGTTTTATTATGTTGTTTAGTACTCTCTCCAATCTACACACTCTACAAAGCCTTCTTATTGCATTTATTTATACGGCCGTAAGTCTCCTTCTCTCCGATTAGTGCATTCGCTAAGTTTTCTCTCCATGTAAATTGTATTATTAAGAATTATGCTGTAGATATTATATTTTCTTCTTTTAGATGTTTCATTATTCTAGCATATTCCATTAAATATTTTATTATCATTATTTCTTATTCAGTTCGCTTTCTAATCTCTTGTTTGTTTCGTTAATTTTTTTATTATTATTACCCCTACGTATTTACACGATTACATATTGATATTTTTCTGAATTTTGAAAGTTTAGTTCATTTTCTTCAACTCCTGCACATAAACGTCTGGTTTTGTCTATATTCATTAGCAGTTCGCTTTTTTGTGTTTGCTGTGCTTTGGGGTCACGTATTACAAGTATTTCTTGTCATGACGCAGAAGTACCTATTAATTCGCGAACTACAAATTATAAATACTTATATTGTTATATTTGTTTATTCCATCAATTCCCATAACAGCGAAACATGTATGATATGATACGGCTAGATACAGTAAGTGTATATCTTCTATACTCCACAATTGATTTAATACTTAGCTGTTTGAGATATGCATTATTTTTTATTTTATTTTAAATAGTATTTCTAAATTCCACCACATATATTTGCTTAGTTTTTTCACACTGTCTATTAATTTGCTACTTCATGCAAAGACTTCTTAATTAGTTGTTCTATATTATTATGTTGGTTTTCCTGTAATTTTTGCTACAGCTATTACAATATACAATATTTTCTTTTTAAAGTTTTCTAAGTTGTATTTGCGTACTTCGGTTATTTCTCCTTTCAGTTTTTCTAACCGTTGTGTACGTTCAGGGTTTATATTTTTATGCGGGAAATACATATTTGCTTTAAGGAGGTGGCAATCTAATTTTCTAGTTGGAAGAAAAAGTATCCCATTTTCAAATTGTTTTCTTGCATATAACTTTATTTATTCTCATTCTTACTTGTTTCTATTTCTCCAAATTTACTTATAACTTGAGCTTCTATTTTGTATTCTACCCAAGAATTATATATATATATATATTATCAAGACCTTTCCTACCATACAGTGTAAAGGTATGTATTTACAAAATAAAACTAAACTAATTCTTGACATAATATTTAAAGCTAAAATTATTCTTGATATCTACTCGTATGTACTAATCTGGTCCACTCCTTTTTGTTCTGTGCCATTACCTTCGCTTCTTGCCATGTTATTCCTTTCTGAAGAAGTTTTTCTTCTATTGTTCTTGTCCATGTTTTTCGTGGTCTTCCTCTTGCTCTACTAGTACCTACTTTCGATTCCCATATTTTCTTAACCTGTCTATCTTTGTCCATTCTAAGTAGATGTCCTAACCATTGTAGCTGTCGTGTTTCTATTTTTTTTACAGTGGTTCTACTTTAAGTTCTTCTCGAATTATTTGATTTCGTATTTTATCTCTTCTGGTTACTCCTATTACTTTCCTCAGATATTTCATTTCCATACTTTGTAGTTTACTTTCCTGTCTCTTCGTTGTTACCCACGATTCCTCCAAATGTCAATGTCGGTAGATAAATTGTTTTATATATGGTGAGTTTTGTTTTCCTAGAAATCTCTTTGTTGTTCAAGAATATCTTTCCTAGTGCGTAGTACAACTTGGCAGTGTTTTCTATTCGTTTGTTTAGTTCAGCTTCGTGTCCTCCTTTGCTGTCTATAGTAACTCCTAAATATGTGAAACTTTTGACTTGTTCTAATTTACTGTTGTTGATTTTTATGTTTGTCTGTTCTTCTTGTTTACCAATTGCCATGACCTTAGTTTTGCCTATGTTAATTTTCATGTTGTAGTCCTCTAACGTTTCTTTCCATATTTCCAGATTGTATTGTAGGTCCCTCTCCTTTGGTGCGAATATCACGTCATCAGCAAACGCACATTCCGAGATGTTTATTTGTTGCATGTTTCTGTATCCTACACATAATTTCGCTACTTTTGACCTACATGCGTTAATAATGTCGTCCATGAGTAGTATGAACAGCAGAGGGCTTAGTACACCACCTTGTCTTAGGCCATTGCTTGTTATGAACTCTTCCGATTGTGAGTATCTAGTTCTTACATAATTCCTGCAGTTTTGGTACATGCTTTTGGTGGCATTAAGCAATTGTTTTCCTACACCCCTTCTAATTAGGCTCTTCCAGATCTTTTTTCTTGGTGCGCGGTCAAAAGCTTTTTCTAAATCCATGAAGGCTAGGTAAACTTTTCTGTCTTGTTTTAGTGTTCTTTCTATTACTTCTTTTAAGCTAAATATGTGGTCTTGTATACTATGTCCCTTTCTGAATCCGCTTTGAGAGTCTATTAGTTGTCTTGCTAGGACTTTTCTTAGTTTCTGTTCTAAAATTCTTTCATAAACCTTGCATGCTATGCTCAACAGTGTTATTCCTCGGTAGTTATGACAACTAAGCGTATCTCCTTTTTTGTACAGTGGTAATATGATTCCCACTTCCCACTCTTTTGGTATTCTACCGGTTCTCCAAGCCTCTTTGCAAATGTCTAAGAATATTTGTGCTCCATATTTTCCCATAGTTTTCAGCATTTCTGCCTCTACTCCGTCGTGTCCATGTGTTTTCCCATTCTTAACGTTTTTTATTGCTTCACATAGTTCCTTCACTGTAGGTTCTTCATCCGTTATTACTTCCATTCTTTCTGCTCTTTGTTCTCCTTCTTCATCTTCTCTTGAATTTTGTGTTACCGTTTCATCTACTGTTAGGATTTCTTGGAAGTGTTCTTTCCATATCTTTATCACTTCATTTTCTTCGGTTATGAGTTTACCTCTTTTATTCTTGACTTGGCTTAGTATTGTTTTCTTCTCTGTTCTACAATTTTTGAGCACCCTATAAAATAGCTTCTGGTTTTCTTTGCTGTTATGTTCCATTCTGTGTCCGAACTTCTCCCATGACTGTTCTTTAGCTGTCTTTATTATTTCTTTAACTTTCTGCCTTTGTTCCTTGTATTCTTGGTATGCTTCTTCAGTTTTCTTATTTAAATAATTTTTCCCTTTCCGTTTCTTTGTTTTAATTTCGTTTTTGATATCTTCATTCCACCAATCTGTTCTACCCAAGAATTAAAACATAAAATTATTTTTATTTCTTTTTGGTTTTTTTTTCTAAAGTTGTTTGCAAGTCTGCATAAAATTCTTCTTTTAATAGAATTGGTTTATTATCACTAGATACATGTGTTTCAAAAATCACCATTTTTGGCCCACTATGTTGATTTCTATTTTACTTATGTTTCCATTTACAGCTTCGTATTTTGCGTTTTTTATATTTCTTTTTTATTAACAATAGTGGTTCAAAAAATAGTAGCATAAATGTATTTATTTATGTGTTTTTCTAAATTACTTTTTTATTTATGTTAATGCTGTTGTACTTATTTCTAGTTTTATGATTTTACTAATTACATCCAAAATTTTTCCTCGTATTTCCTGCACAATCTAAATTTCCATATTTATCATTTCCAGCCGTGTTTCGAGGCTCAAACTATTCTTTATTTTCTAGTCCTTCACCAAGAAGTTCATAATCCGTGTCTTTTGAGTGCCTTTCACTAGCCAAAGTGTTTTCTCTACAACTCCATGTTTATTTACTACTCTTTTGCTTTGACCTTCCCTTCCGCTATCACAACTTATTTTTAAGTAACAGTTCATACATAAGCCATAGTGCTAACTTGGGACATGCATTGGCGGAGTTGACCTGTTAACCACATTGTATTAATTTTTTTATAGTATAATATATATATAATAAACATTCTAATGGTCAAAATTTAAGAAGCATATAAACAAGAAAAATAAATAAACAGAGTAAATCAGAAGCAGTAATGAATTTCTATAAATTTAAAAAAGGTAAAACTGGTTTCAGTCACTACAGAACTGAAATAAAATTTTCCTTAAATATAGGTGTATCAAAACTAAATTTTTATTTTGAATTATAGTAATACTATCAACTACACTTATAAATAGTAGAACCACAGCCTTAATAAAAAGAATTAGAAATGTTTAGATCATAATATAAAAACATAAACATATAGGGGTTGCCCGCCAAAAGGTATTTTTGACGTCCTAGGCTGACAATTTTCACCCGCCTATTCTTAAATTTTTGCAATGTGGGAACGTATAAATTTTTAATTGGATCGCTTTTTCCCTTTTGGAAACGTGGAACAATTTAACTAAAGGATCATTCATAATTTACGTAAGCATAAGTCGCCCATAAGAAATACGTAAAGTTGAACCAATGCATAGCTTATGCGCTCGTTCATGATGAACTCTCAATTTTTACATTTTACGTTCATACGTAAGAAATCGGTCCAACTGTAGGTATTTCTTACATTTATTCGCAGAAATTTTTAATTTTTCCCTAGATTAATGTTAATAGCAGTAACATAATGTTGGTTTTAATTCTAAAATTGCATAACCTAACTTTAGTATTGTCGACATTTTGGCTTTGTTTGTACAACTGATGGGAAATTATTAATTAATTTAGTAAATATCAGTTTGTCCCTACACAATAAAAGGATAACAGGTACAAACGCAACTTAATTGTGCAAAAGGCCTGGAAGAATATTGCTGCCGCTACTTTGATTGAACGTGCACAACTTTCAAATGTTTACATAAGGCTTACGTGCATTATACGTATTTATTATGGCCGGCTTATGCTTATGACCATTATAAATGGGCGCTTATCTCCACAACCTCCATTCGGCGGAACAAATCAAATGGCCGTCGCAGATACGCTTTTTGCGTTAGACAATGCAGCAGTCCGATGACAGCCGTGGCCGCCCGGAAGAGCGGCCCCGATGTGCGCGCGTGAACGCACGGACCTCGTGTAAATTAAGCGCTCAAAGCGCGGCATGCTAAATTCTATGTCAGCCGTCTTTTTTTACTTTCCGTTCAAATGTATAGATAGATGAATATTCCAAAAAACTTATGAATACTATTGCTTATTTAACATTATTACAGTTTGGGTTACTAACGTAAATTTCAAAATTATTTAGGTATATCCTAAACAACTTTTCGAGTTCACAGACAAAAAATTGAACACCCAAGTATATTCACAATTGCCTGTTCTTAATGAAATCAAAACCATTCAAGTCGCACATATTATTTAAGATTCTTTATGAGAATTCTCAGTTTAGCTCCGCAAAAATTAAATATCTGGCTCACAAGTTTGGTTGTGACAATGAAAGCAAAATAAAACTATAAACAAAACACAAATTATAAGCTCTTTTTGTTTATTTTTTTTACCTTAAAAATGTCACTTAGATTGATCGAGTTAGAGTTGATTCTTAATATTTACTTATAAAATAGCACTGATGGTATGGTTCACAAATAAACATGCAAATTTAAAATGAGTACTTAGTATCTGAACAATTAATATACATTAAATTAAAAAACAGTAGATAGTACTTAAAATATTAAAAATCGTCAATCCACAAACCTCAAATACACATATTAGATTTAAATAGAAATCAAAGAGATTGAATAAAACAAAAAAGATAAATTTAGTAATTACACAGAAGTATAAGCCACGTAGTAATACATATCTCGACAGTAAGAATTTTAAGTACACAACCCAAATATTGTATTAAAAACTTAAAATAAATATGTTTCTTGAATATAATCGATTTTAAAAAGATGCATGCTGGTGATGTTTCATCCAGCCACCTCGCCGCTTTCAATTCTCGTAAATAGATCTTTTAGGAAAAGCCTAGATAAAAAAGAACAAAAGAATTAGTCATAAACTTTAAAATAGATCATAAGGAAATAATCTACAGAATAAATCTAACTGCACAAAAAGTCATATAGAAGAATTCGGAAGGCTACTAATAAAAGTTTAACAAATTTGAGCTGTCTAGTGAGTCCTATAGAGTTACCACCCAATTAGATAGAGATTTAAAAAAACTCTCATATTTAAAGCTTTTTTTTTTAATGGCAAACAAAAAAGTAAAGTTAATCTACAAAAATAACCAAGATAGATTTTACAAGTATGCACTCTTCATCACCTAGTCTTCAGCATTTTACGGAAATAGTAAAGATAGAAATCTTGTGCAATGTTTAAATTAAAAAAATAGAAAGTGAAAACTCAGTGACTTAAATAAACTTCTAAATCGTTTGGAAAAATGAACCTGTTAAGATACCTTAACAACAATTAAAGTAGCATCGTCTAAATTATTAGCAAGTCTCAGCAATGAGAAGACTCAAATGTTTCTATAAAATTTAAAAAGTTTATTTAAAATTGATTAATTATTTTAAAAGAGAGAACGTATATTAGGTAGCACATACATTTTTTACTAGAAAAGAGCTTAAATAAATTTGACAACACATTTTTGAAATGATACAAATATCTATATTAATAAAAAGGTTTTTTATTTTCGCTTCCTTTTTTGGACTTTGTAATGATTGTTAGCACAAACAATCAAAATCCAAATCGTTAAAATCTACTCACAATTTAGTAGTAAACTTGCGTTCCTTGGTTATAACATTTAAGTAGTCACATAACGCAGATTTAAGTGTCTTCATAAAGACTGAATCATTTTATATTTCTTATTATGATAGATCAGTTATTTCTCTAAATTTATACTATTAAGGCTTAGGTATAACAACGAAAAGCTTGACAGAAATTGGGAGTGATGAAAACCCATACAAATAGTTTATTGACTATTATAGGATTTCTATAACTATGACTTGTGACTAATAGTATTAAAATCATTTATTCTCATAATAAGCTAGATTGAAGTAGAACTATAATTAAAAAAAAATAGGCCATAAATATTAACAAAGCTTACTTATATTAATCAAATGCTCAAGGTCTACCCAAAAGGTAAACTAACTTTGCTTTTCTATTTTTGGGGTTTACCTTTGTTCTTGTCATCTTTAAAGTATTATTTATTGATAAACTTCAGTTAATGGTACTTCCATGTCTTGAGACAGTCCTAAAGCTTGTTTTAATTGTTTCAAATATATCAAAAAATCTCTCTTTTAACACCGATTTTAATTTGGAGACATTTAAAAGTTAACTGGTACTAGATTGAGGGCGCAGAAAGAGTGAGAAAGTTTTACATGAAAATTTCGGCTAATACGAACGGGGTAAACCACGCATAATACTGAAACTTAAAGACGTATCATAGTTAGCTTTTTCAACATTTAGTAAGTTTGTGTAAACGTTTCGAGTTTTAAGTTTCTGTAAAAACTCAAAAAAATTAACATAAAAACATCTGCTAATACTTCAAAATCAAAATCAAAATATGTTTATTCAATGTAATGATGTTATACATCAACTTATTGACGTCACTTAATGATTACTTTTTTGTGAATCTACCGCCGCTTCGGAAGGGTGGTGTATTGCTGATCGAGAAGAAGCGACAAAAGAAACTCTCAGCACACATCTTTTAAAATATTCTTGTACAATGGTATAATATAGTATTACAAATATTATTGTTTATATCATGCAGGACCGGAGAAATAATCTACCAGGCGTCTTTTTCATTTAAATAATCATCTATCTTATAATATGCCTTTTTTGTCAGTAATGACTTAATGTAGCCTTTAAATTTTTTCTGTCATATTTACAATTTTTCTGGCAGCTTATTGTAAAAACGTACAGTTTCCCATGAAGGATGTACTAACTTTATTAAGTCTAAATTTTGGTACAGCTACCTTATCTTTATTTCTAATGCCATAAGAGTGAATTTCACATTTTTTTATAAAAATGGATAAATTTTTGTGTACATACATAATGTTTTCATAAATATATTGACTAGGCATAGTTAATATAATTACTTCCTTAAACAATTCCCATAATGAGTCTCAACAACGTAAATTATATATAGCTCTGATGGCTCTTTTTTGTAATATAAATACGCTCTCAACATCTGCTGCTCTACCCCAAAGTAATATAATACCATATGACATAATACTATGGAAGTAACTAAAATAGACAAGTCTTGCAGTAGCTACGTCTGTTAACTGTCGAATCTTTCTGACTGCAAATACTGCTGAGTTAAGTCTACTGTTCAACGCAGTTATATGTGGACCCCACTGTAGCTGAGAATCAATAGTTATTCCCAGGAAAGTCTTGTCTACATATTCTAGTATATTATTATCTAACAAAATATCATTTCTTATTTGTTTAACATTCGGCAAAGTAAATTTAACACATTTAGGTTTCTTTGCATTTAATACTAAATCGTTCGCTGTGAACCAAGTTAGAATGTGTTTGAGGGTGTCATTTACGTCGTCAGTTTTTGGATCCCTTCTATTCACCTTGAAAAGAAGAGAGAGTAAATAACACCACATTGGTCAAGTTTTGTACTGCATAAGGCAGATCATTTATATAAACCAAGAAAAGAAACGGACCCAATATGGATCCTTGAGGGACACCCACTTTTACAAATGACCCTTTGGAGTTATGTCCATCTACTTGTACTATTTGGAAGATGCAATTAAACTTAGAGGTTTGTCTCTTATACCATAGTATTTTAATTTTAAGAGTAATGTTACATGGGCAACGCAATCGAATGCTTTCGAAAGATCACAGAAGACCCCTATTGTATCATCAAAATGTTCCCAAGCATTGAATATATGTTGAAGTAATTTTACACCTGCATCAATAGTTGAACGACCTTTGGTGAAACCATACTGTTAATCGTATAGGATATCTTTTAATTTAAAATGTGATAGCAATTGTGTCAGAATTATTTTCTCAAAAATTTCACTAAGAACTGGTAACACTGAAACAGGTCTAAAGTTTCCTGGATCTTTTTATCGCCTGATTTAAAAGCGGATACTTACTATGTTTCATTAAATCTGGAAACAACCCCTCATCAACACACATATTAAAAATAAAAGACAAGTAAGGCGCAAGAATATTAATAAATGATCCGGACACTGCAACTGACATGCCACAAGTCCTCTGAAGATTTTAATTTTAACATTTTGAATGTTTTAATTATTTCAGAGGTATAAGTATGACGAAATTTAAAATTTAAGTTATATGGTTTCACATCCTTTTTAAGCAATTCTTCTGCTATGATTGCAGATGAATTAAAATGTTCAGTTCTTTTAATTGGTAAATTTGTAAAGAATTTTTCAAAAATTTGAGCTATTTCTACTGGGGTAGTAATAAGACCATTTTCGTTTTGAATATTTAGTTCTCGATCCTGTGGTTTAACTTTGCGTGTTTCAGTATTTATCACTTTCCATGCTGTTTTAATTTTATTATCAGATTCTTTAATTTTATTGCTTAAATAAATTGACTTTGCAGTTCTACAAACTTTTCTAAATGTTGATGAATATTTTTTCCCTACTTTTCCTAATTCCTCGAGTGGCCCAGTCACTAAATTTGAATTCATTACCAAAAGACATGCTTTTAATTGGGAACATCTTTTCAAATTCAGTACTGACGACGTTAAAAAAATCTGAGTAACAGACGTTTGGGTTCACGTTTTCTAAATGAGACAGTTTGTTTAATAAGACTTCTTTATATTTTTGAATTCGGATTTCTGTTACTACCCTTTTTGTTCTTTTGATAGGTACATCAGTTTTATTGTATGGAAATGATATAGTTTGGCCACTGTGGTCAGACTTAAGACAATTGATTACGGTATAGTGACAGCTACAAAAACAATTATCAAGACAAGTAGCTGTGGTTTCAGTGATTCTAGTTGGTTCTAGAAATACATTACTTAAATTGAAAGATTTAAACAGATCAATTAACCTGGCGGTAAGCGTACTTTTTGTTAACAAATCTACGTTAAAATCGCCACACACTATTAAATGGTTTTTACTTTTATTGAGTAATGTCAACACATCGTCCATTACAGATTCAAAAACAGCAAAATTAGAGTCCAGAGGAATTCCTGTATAAGCATACAACAATATATTTCTCTGGCTCAACACATAATAATTCAATAGTGCTTTCAACCGTAAGACTCACAACATCCTTTCACTCTTTAGCTTTTATGTTATTTTTAATAAAAATCAAGGAACCTCCTCGTGTGGTTGTCTTACGATTATAAGAACTAACTACATAATAATTCTTAAATGAAAACACCATTTCATAGTCCTTCAGCCAATGCTCGGTGACACAAAAGACATCATTTTGAAATTTTTCTAAAAATAATTCTACTTCCAACTCCTTGCCAGAGAAGCCTTGCAAGTTTTGATGAACTAATTTAATATAATTTTGCTTCTCCTTTGTCTTACTAATTAGTTTAAATCTAGACTCTTATCTGAACCGTCCTTGTTAATATTTATAGCACTATTACTATTGCAAGCGCTATCATTTATACAACTCTCCTCACGTATAACAGGATCATTCGTCTCTGAGATATATGGGAGGAGGTAGTCTTGTTCAATAGAAGACGACATTCGGCTGATCTGATGATGAATGTCCTTTTTATTTATCTCAGAGGCAGTTAAAGTTGCAATTAAAGTCTCGTTTAAAAAATTTTGGCAGGTACATAGTATCTCTAGTCAGTATGAAATTACTAATAAATTTATTAGTGTCAAAAAAAATAAATTTGTCATGATGACGAGTCATATTATATATGAGTGTATTCAAGTAATGAATACTGTCATTTTGATCAGGGTAGCAGAATAAGGAAATGCACATAGCATAACTTTATTCACCCCTTTTGTCAGTAAGTGGTCAATACATTTTTTCAAATCTGTTTTACTTACTCTATGACTGTTTCCTATTAATATCACAATATT
This sequence comes from Sinelater perroti, assembly GCA_036346155.1. Lineage (NCBI taxonomy): Eukaryota > Metazoa > Arthropoda > Insecta > Coleoptera > Elateridae > Sinelater > Sinelater perroti. Next base: position 7,630,098 of record JARFIY010000276.1, read on the forward strand.
TGTTAACTGACTGATTTGAGTACTTTTTATTTTTGCTAAAATTTGCTTGAAAGATGCTTCTGGCAGACAATAGTTAGTAGTATTGCTATTTCTATGGTGAAGTAATGGACCTAAGTATACTTCTACCTATTCGATCTGAGAAAATAATTGTATGCATCTTTTCCGTACAAACAGTACTTAAGTCATTTGTTAATATTGGTCCTGTACTATGTAATGGTACCTCTGGTTTTGATACCTGTAGCTGTTCAACCAAAGATATTTGGCATGTGCACTCATTGTTTTGTTTACTGACTAGGGAATCAAATCGATCTGCATTATAAGTACACTGCTCAATTAGTTGTATCAAGTAATATACAGATACGTTACTAAGTATACTAAGACAAAAATTTGAAACGTGACTAAAAGCTATTGCATAAAATAAAAATCTGTTAAAGTTTTTTATATTTTGGCATTTACTTAAAAACCATTATAAAGAGAAATTTAAGTTAGTTCTTTTTTACTTAGGCTCTCAATCTGCTCATTCCCTAAGGAGAACTATAAGTCATAGAATAAGAGTGTTATTTTATGTGCTCATTTTTTTGTATTTATTGAATTAGAAGTGAAAGTACAGCAAGAACGTGTTTGAATGCAAAATTATTAGAAAAAAAGCAAAACTATTTCTGCTTAGACACTCCACCCACTCAACCCAAAAAAAAATTCTGTACAGTATAACAGTTGTCATAATATCAGCTTCTTCTATAGTCATTCTATCATTTGGATTCCAGGATAGTATATGTACATGATGAAAAAGCTTTCTAAACTATGCCACAACCATTTATCTACTACTCATTCGTCTCTTTCCAACATCTTCTACGATCGTTTAAATGAACCGGCTATCTAAGCGCGTGAAAAAAGTTTGTACTTTGTTGCCACTCCAAATTGTTGGTACTGAACATATACCCCAAATAAAGAACTTTACTGCCAAACAACCTGCAAGCATAGCCAATTAAACCAAACAAGATATAGCAAAAATACTACGCGCAGCCGTGTTATCTAAATCAAACATTAAAATTTTGAATTATAAGCGTTAAAAACTATAAGATAAGACAAAGCGTTTTACCCTTACTGGCAGACAAGAATAACGCTGCAGTTATTTTTAACAACATAATAACCTACCTTGGAAAGAAAACTAAAACCCTCATTACTAACTCAAACCTATCATCACATGTCAAAAAAAAATCTTCAAGAATTCACAAATTATACGGCCTTCCAAAATTTTACAAAGAAAATACTCTCGTACGACCTACTGTCACTGCCTTCGGTTCACCTACACATAACTTAGCCAAATAGCTGACTAAAATATTTCAGTCCCTTTCAGAGCAAGCCTTATATGTCCGAAACTTTCAAAACTTAGAAATTTTCAAATTTTTTCACGCATGTAAAGATGACAGTATTGTCAATTTTGAAATTGTTTCCTATCCCTAAGCCTTTGCAATTTCTAAAAACTGTTTGCAATATATAATAATTTACAAATTATATGGGCAGAATATTTAATGCATTTTAATAATTATTATACTCTTCATAACTTTAATTTATATGTTGAAACATAACTTTGCACTATTATAGGATATATCTTAAATAAATTTTATAATAAATTTTCTGACGCATTACTAAATTTTATGCGTCTAACAATGAACAAAACAACGCATAAAATACAAGCATTTGTATGTTATTAGAACGCCAGAAACACAACGTCTGTGCTTTAATATTTAACATTGAAACATAAAGGTAACAATAGCAGGCTTAATTCATAATCGTTATAATTTATTATTTAAAAGAACTAAATAATGTATTACAATGAAAATAATGTATTGCAGTTGCTTTATTGAAAAATATATCTGGAATACGTTAAAGGAAATAGTTAAACATCAAAATTTTGTATCTATTTATCGTTTAGAACAATCATTGTTATTAACAACAATTTCGTTACAACATTTCCATTAAAGTAGTCTTTGGACAGCGTTCTTTCAGTTGTTTGTAACAGTCCTAAAAGACCTCTCCTAGAACGCTTTTCAACTAGTCGGTTACGCTCTTCTCGATATGCAAAAAACCTAAATAAAGCCCTTTCAAACAATTTTTAACCTGTAAAATAAGGCATTGAGATCCGATGAATACGGAGCATGCACAGAAAGGTTTTTTTTCCAAAAACTATTCCAAAATGCTGCCTTTAAATGTGTGGTGAATTGATTCAAATTCACGTTACTATCGATTATTATCTGCGTTAGTTGACATCAAAATGGTCCTTGCTTTTTTCACATTGTCGTTTGTTTTTGAGGACTTCCATCCTAGGTTTGTATTATACTTCATATCGGCCTTCTAAAAAGGCCTTGTGTCATATTTTTTTTTATTAGAGAATTTATTGCAAATTTACAATCTACTCCGTCTACAGAGTAATAAGTAAATAATGTGACGGTGTTGCTAAATGTCATGAGTTGGGCTCCATCCATTAATGGGTCTCCAAGATTCACTCGACGAGATCTACAGGCCACTGCCTTTTGAGTCTCCGATTTGCGAGTTGAAAGTTGTAGAGGTTGGCGATGAGTTGATTGGTGTGGTTCAATGTGCGGTCTCGGCTAATGCGAGCTGAAGTTTTGATGACATCTTTGATGAAGGAAATTCTGAGATCATGGTGCAGAGTTTGGTTACTGATGTACCATTGAGCGTTTGACAGAGTACGTATAGTCTTCGACTGAAAGAACTGTAGAATCTTGGTATTGGAGGGTTTGCTAGATCCCAAGAGCTTGATTCCGTAGGTCCATACAGGCATTAAGATAGTTTTATACAGTAAAATTTTTTTTCGATACTTAGTTGCAATTTACGCCCGATCAGCCAATATAAATTTTTTGTTTTCAAATTTAGTTGCTGCCGTTTGGCTATTATATGGCATTTCTATGTCAACTTTTGGTCAAGGTGGAGTCCTAGGTATTTAACCTCAGTTTTTATGGGAATGGGGTGATTATAAATAGTAACTTGTGGACAGGTGGAGCGTTTTGTAGTGAATGTGATTTGGGTGCATTTTTTACTATTTACTTTGATTCTCCAGCGATCTAGCCAAGTTTGTAGGAGGTTTAGGTGTAGTTGCAGCTTCTCGGATACCCGGTTAGGATTAGTATCAGATGACAATATGGCAGTATGATCTGCAAAGGTGGCAATTAAGGTAGTGTCTGTAGTGGGAACATCTTCGGTTATCATGAGGTACAAAAAGGGTCCAAGGACACTGCCTTGTGGAACTAAAGAGTTAAGGGAGTGGTAGGATGATAGTGAGTTGTCAACTTGAACCTGGAAGTGTCGTTCATTTAAGTAGGATTTTAAGAAAAGATAAATTTGATGAGGTAACTTTCTTTTTATTTTATATAGTAGTCCTGTGTGCCATACTTTGTCGAAAGCCTGCTGCACATCTAAAAACACTGACGTACACATATTCTTCCCTTCCAGATTTTCTTTGATGTAGTTAACTATCCTACGGTATTGTTGAATGGTTGAATGCCCCTCATGGAAGCCACACTGATGGGACGGTATCAGTTCATCTGGTTGTGTTATTTCCTTGATTCTGTATAGCAGTAATCTTTCAAATAATTTTGATAATAGTGGCAACAGACTTATCGGCCGATATGAGGTGGTTTCATGTGGAGGTTTTCCAGGTTTAGCAATCATGATTATTATAGGGAAGTGAGAAATGGCAAGTATGCGATTAAAAATCGTTGTGATGAGTACTACTGCTTTTTCGGAAGGTGTTTTAGTACTTCCCCTACTACAAGGTCGTAGCCCGGGGCTTTATAAGAGCTGGTTAATTTAATTTCCCTATATACTTCTGCTGGTGAAAAGGGACTCACCGGTAGGGATAATCGGCCAGGCGCGCATAAATATTCTTCTATTTCTGCATCAAAGTTTTGGTCATTAGATGTCAGTGGTGTGAAGACTTGGGCAAGGTGTACTCCGAAGGTGTATGCTTTTTCTTCGTTTGATCTAACCCAGCTATGGTCAGGTTTTCTTAGTGGTGGAACTAGAGTAGTAGGTCTCTTGAATCTTTTTGTAGCTTTCCAGATAGAATAATCTACTGGAGATAAGCTAGAGATGTAATGCCCGAATGTTGTATTTCTGTTTTCATGTAGAGCTTCGTGAAGACGGTGGGTTAAATTATTTAAGATGGTCTTGTCTCGAGGGTTTCTGGTCCTTTGCCATTTTCCACGAGCTCTGCGTTTTTCTATGACGAGCTGCCTGATATATAGGGGTATGTTATATGTTACTGAATCGTTTTTGTGATCAGTCGGTGTAGCTTCCTAGGATGCCTTTTGGATTAGGTTTGTGAGGTACTCCACGGTTTCATCAATTTCGTTTGGAGTATGCATTTTGTGGGCTAAGCTAATATTACAGTTGATGTGGTGTTGGAATTGCTCCCAATCGGTCTTAGCTGTACAAAGTTTTGGTATTGGGGTTTTATAAATAACATTTGTACTCGAAGTAATTATTATTGCACTGTGGTCTGAAAATAAATCAAAGCTGTTTTCAATTTTGCTGTACACATCAGGAATATCTCTGGTAACTGCGAAGTCAAGCACGTCAGGAATTTTATTTAGATTTGACGGCCAACAGGTCGGCTCGCCGGTAGATATATATTTTAGATTATGTTGCTGTATGGTTTTAAAGAGTGCTCGTCCTTTGGGTGTAATCAACTTTGATCCCCAGGTAGTGTGTTTGGCATTCCAGTCACCTGCTACAAGGAAGCGGGGTCCTATTGGTAGTAGAAATTCTTAATATTCTTCAATTGAAATGGTGTGCCTAGGGGGACAGTAGATGGCTCCGACAATTAATGGCCAGCGCTTTGGATTTTGTTAGTTGTATAGGGTGGTAGCGGGTAGTGGTCTATTGCTGTTCTGATTTAGATTGATGAACCTGCGTGTGCAGTTCCGTCCGGATGATTTCCGTAATATATAGAGTAATATGGAATTTTTATAACTGTATTTAGTATACAATGGCTCTCCGCTATCAGCAGAACGTCGATTTTATTGATAATTAAAAATAGAGTGACTTCATGAATATGGTTTTTCAGCCCGTTTGAATTCCATTCCGCTATTCTTATCGAAGTAGCCATTATTGGGTTACTTTATTAATGACTGCAGAAAGCATAGATAAAATCATGCTGTTCTGATTTAATAATTGAGTGAACATATTTTTGAATTCGTTTAAAAAGGTGTTTAATTTATCGGCTATCTCGTCATTATTGTCAGTTTTTCTTGCAGCTACTTGTGAATAACTTGGGTATCTCTGAGAGGGATTTTTTAAGATTTGCTGGCTAGTTGGTAAACTTATTATTGGGTTTATTTTATTTGGTGTTCTTATAATGGGTTGTTTAGATGTGGTTTGAGTTTTTAAGTTTCTATAGACCGTGCATCCTTTATAATTGGCGGGATGATTGCCGCCGCACAAAGCACGCGTAGCAGGAGTATTCTTAGATTTGCTGCAGGTTTTGCTATCATGTTGTTGTCCACATTTTACGCAGTAGTAGGGCTTGCTGCAGTATGTCTTGGAGTAGCCATAGGCTTGACATCGTGTACATTGTACTATATTGTTTTTAATGCGTGGTGCTTCTACTCTTATTTTTGAATTTTGTAAAAACTCGACTTTGTAGATTTCTTTATTATTTGGTTTTGGTTCGAGATCGATGAAAAACATTGGCAACGGTTGTTTAGTTACTCTATGCCTGATATTCATGATGTTCCTTACCGAGTGACTTAATTCTTGAAGCTCAATCTTTATGTCTTGGGTATCAATTGAATGATGAAGGTCTCGGATGACCACCCGGTAGCCGCGTTCTTCTTTTATTTGATAGGTATGGTGGACTATGTTTTCTTCTTGTAAATGTGAGATTAGTTTTCTGTATGCGTCGATAGTATTGGTATTTATCTTAACTGTGTTGCCTGATAACGTTTAGAGTAGAATCTTTCTTCTTCAATGACTTTGTTTAGGTTATCAGTCATGGCTTTAAAGTCTGTAACACCGTAAATATACACTGGTGGGGGGTTATGGTTGAGATTTTATTTGGGTTTCACTGTTATCATTTGGGTTATTATTTTCTTCATGTTCATTGAATACTTGAAATCTATTTGCCGTGTTTATTGTGGGAGCGTTTTCGACAGTTTGTGTTAGTCGCATTCGTTTGCTCTTCTTAGTAATAGTGCCATGAGTGTTTTTTATTATTGTCCTCTTGGTTCGTTATCATTGTTTCGTCATCGTCGGTTTCGCTATTGTGGCTAGTTTGTGAAGATTGTATGAATGGTGTTGCTGGATAAGTGCTGTTAAAGTTAGTTGTGTTAGGAAAAGGAGATTGGTTTTGGTATTCCTGGTAAAGTTGAGGTGCTTGGTTTTGATACATTTGAAATGATTGATGATTTGATTGTGTTTGACTTAGCTGACCTGGATAGATTGACGGTGGTTGAAATTGGCTTTGCATTGTGGACATCGGTTGTAATTTATTCCAGTTGTTTGTATAATTGTTGGATGGACCGGGTATATTCCCGGCTGGAAACATTGCACTGCATGAATGTCTTTAATAAATAAACGATAATTTAAACTAATTTTTAAAAATTATTATAAAACTTATTAACACTATGCGTGAGCAGCTATGATATCAGCCGTCTCCACTAGTCCGTAATCACCCCGGCCGACCCTCAGAGATAAGGGAGCGGCGATCAACACGTCTTTATTCTAGAAAAGTCAACCGAGAACTCTTGTGTCATATAAACACGTATGTCTTACATAGTAAACTCTTTATGAATCACAGTAGCGGATCAGCCAAGCTTTATAAAAAAAATTTAATAGCACAATGTTGCACAAATGTTTCTGGTTTAGTTTCGTAACGCACCTCACAAACACGTCTTCATTTTAAAGGTTCTTGACAATTGCGTGACAACTGTAAATATTTTAAACTTGTAAGTCTACTGCCGTGTTGAAACGAAAATAGCAGCGTTGCTGATTTTGAACCGGCATTGCCTGTCTCATATAATTCTGCATATTACATATAATCATTATTTTATTGTCTTTTGCAGTAAACGTATACTATCATCATGTTTTATTTTATACACAACAGTTTTAATATGAAATACCAGGGTTAGTTTTTTCAAATTTTGATGGGGCGTTAGATAAAGACATGTGTGAATAACGAAATGGTTTTATTACCAGGAGTCAAGTGCAATCAACGTTACTTTTTTAGATAGTCACCGTGAACATTGAAATATTTGTCATACTAATGTACCCTCTTCATAGAGCGCCAGCATGTTGAGATAAGTCTTCACGGAGGCTTAAAGCTCTTCGTTGGTGAGGAAGCGCTCTTTTCAGCTCTCAAAAAAGATAAAAGTCATTCGGCGCCAGATCTGAGCTGTACGCTGGGTGATCGAATACTTCCCATTTAAATTGTTCAAGAAGCTTGCTTGTTTGGTTACCTCAGCAGTATGCGGTCGTACATTGTCATGGATCAAAATAATTCCATCATGTAGTGCACACCTTTCTGATCCCAGAAAAATGGTAACCATAGTCTTCCTTTTCGTGAACATTTGTTTGACCTTTTTAAGTTTGTTTCGGGAATTTGTGTGTATCCGTTGTTTAGATTGTTCTTTCTATTTTGAATTGCCATAAAAAATGCAAGTTTTATCTTCTGTGACGATTGATTTCAAAAACTCTTCCTCTTTACCAGCGTAACGTGTGAGAAAGGTTAAGGCTAAAACTATACGCCGTGTTTTGTGGTCCTCAGACAACATTTTGTCAACTTAATGTGCATTAATGGTAAACCTCCGCCTACGTCAAGCCACTTGGTCAACTCACTGAACAAGGTTTTTACTAGCGACAGGCTTGCGTCCGTTTTCACCTTCATCGTAAACATCAGTTCTTCCATCATTGTCGCACCATACCATCACTCATAAAATTTGCACTGTAAATGCATTTCATTCTCCGATGAATTTCTGCTACACTATTCTCTTGTCTGTAGGGAACGAATAACACTGCGCAACTTGCACTTGGCGGGAGAATCAGACATAACGTCCGTGTTAACAGGCATGCACCTCAGCTCCAACTGATGTTTTGGACTCAGCAGTGACAGATGTTCTAGTGGAGAAACTGCGCAGTAGCTCAGTGCGCAGATCCGCCTTGTATAGCTCGGCTGGACACTTAGCAGCGCTATCGGAGATTGAAAAAAACAGCCCTTGTATCACTAATGTTTGGATCTTTAGTTATTTTTGTTAAGATTTGCAAATTTGCAAATCATGCACTACATTACTTGTTTTCTGAAAGTCAAAAACTTAATTGTGCTATAATTATAAAAAAAAATCATAAAACAGTACAACAACAAACCCATACAAATAGCAATAGATAATATAATGGAGTGTACAAATAAGAAAGTTTTATTTACATTAAAGTGGCAATATTTACAAGAAAAATATGCAAGAGATTGATTTGCCCAAGAAAGTGCAAATACAAGCTATATAAGAATTTTTAAAATATGAACTTAATATATTATTTAAAATCTAACTATTGGGTCTAATATTGATTACTATTTTTTATGGAAAGTGTATTAAGAATCAATCAGAATTTGAACGTCAACTTTTATGCAATGGTTAAAAAAATTTATCTAAAGTGGCCCACATAGCCTCCTATAGAGGCTACAGAGAGATTAAAACTAATTGGTGAAATTCATGTTGAGAATTTACAACGTAAGGAGCAAATTGTGATATGAAACTTTTTTCGGGATAAAACCTTTCTAAAATGTCGTTTTTGATCTAATTTAGGATAATGTAATCTTTACCAGATAAGTTGTTACTTAATTAATATAAATGGGTTTATACAGTCCTGAAATACATACATATGTAGCAGTTTCGAATATAATGATCTAGATAGAATTTCATGAAACCTCTCTGAAACTTACTAATATTGTAGTCTGACATTATATACTTTTTATATTATAACAAACTGATTAAATTGATTATTTTAATGGAATCCGCGTATTTAATGGCAATATTAGAACGACTTTTAAAGAGAAAAATCAACAACGAATTTTAATGTAACTTTTTTCCCTATTATTATGTTAGTGAAGAGAGGTTCTCATTTCTTTCATATTCATTACCAAAACCAAGCCCCGAGAATGATGTGGTGTGAGCACAATGGATGGGAGAAAATAAATGGAAAAAAAGTGAAGTCAAAGTGTTGCGTCAACATGCCAATACCCAGGCACGTCAGTTGGCACCATTGTTGTCATTCTGTAGTCTTTAGAGTACACCGTGATTATATTTACAACTTATATTCGCTGAATTTTGAGTCAAGCTGCTACGTTTTGTTTGACGCAAAGAAAGAGTCAATGTACAGTAAAAAATTCTCCTCCACTGATTATATTGAGTCGGCTATCAACAACTAGTATCTGCTACAGAATAGTTTGCAGTAGCTTTATGGAAACTACCAGATCCATTGCTAACGCGTATAGACATTAGAGGAAAAGATGTCTGATGGAATTTGTACTTACTTATTCCTAATAAAAAATTAGTGAGAAAAAAATAATTGTAGTGCCAATCATTTTCATATACGCTAATTCGAGATAAAAAAAATTTGTTAATAAATGGCATTGTGTGTTTTAGTATTTATCTCATACATTATTTACTGTTACTTTAAGTAATGCATCTTAATAAAAAGAAGTTGCCAAATTTCCTACTATAGATGGTGCGAAAATTTCAGATATTGAGAAAATATATAGACAAAGAGAAACACTTTATTTCACGTATACTGTAGGTAAATATAGACTGATAACTTTTGATATTTTTGATTAACACCTAACTGTTATATTAAAGTAGTGTTACAAATTTTAATAGCATAGTATGCATTTTTAGCGGAACTAGCTTTCAAACTGGAGATCAGCTTTAGTTTTGTCATGTCCGTCGTCTGTCACGCCTTATAACTTTTGATCAAAGCAGCTTTGTCGCACATTATAATTTTTGATCTGTGGTAGATGAAGACATAACGTTTTCAGTATTCAACTAAAAATCTCGAGACCGCTTTGACCGAAAGTGGCCGCAAATTTTTCGGTTCCGGCCGCTAAATTTTTCCGCTATTCACTTTCATTTGAATATAATTCACTGTCATTCGTTACAATAAATTTTTTAAACCCTATAGTTTAGTTTCATGCATATGGTCCACTTTGCTTTACCTGCAAAGCAAATGTTCGCTTTCCAGTGTATCTTGCAAAAACAATTTCTGAAAACCAAGCAAAATATACAGACGTTTATTACTTACAGTTTGTTTGTTTAGTGAATTGATAACTCCATCTCATTTTCTCATTTTTTTTGCAATAGCAAGAAGAAAATTTTTGTGACGCTATTAGTAGAACTAAATAAATCCCAGGGCTACTAAATAATCCTTTCTTTTTTTGGCCATTTCAGAATAACAAAAATACAATGAAATTTATATTCAGGTCTATGCAGTGACATTTCTATTAAACTTCTACTTTACTTTGCCCGTTTTCTTAAAACATTTACCATAATTTCAGTACTTTGTTAATAATTATATTAATAATGGAAGTTTGCATTCCATCAAAGACCATGGCCTGCGAAGTGGACGGTTAGGGTTCGCGCTCACTATACCGTAGTCGTGCATAATTTTTGTTGGAGCGACCACTACATCTAAGCCAACCGAATTATTATTTCTTGTTATATTTTTTTATTAAGCATAGAATTAGCAATAAAAATACGATAGTGTCCTATAAACTAATGTGTTGACTTGTTAATTGACGTGGTAAGGGGTCTCATAGCGATAGGTCTTTGTTAGTGGAGACCAGCGAGGCAACGTTGTTTAAATCTTCTGATCACTTCTTGATGTGGAAGATCAGAAAGCAGGGGACTGGTGTGGTCTGCGATTTTGTCAAAATGTTTTGTTCTTGTTATGAACGGGATACCAAGATCTACATGCAACATCTGATTGGTTATGTACAACGGTGGATTGATTATTACTCGTAGTATTTTCTATTGACATCGTTACATGATGGGGATATTTTACTTGCTGGCGCAGTCCCACAACTCCACACTGTAGGTCTATATGGACTTGATGATAATTTTGTGTATTAGCAGTTTATTATCCATTGACAGGAATATAGTTTTTCTAAGGAGTCATTAAAGGGCTTTGAATCATAGTTCTCTGTTACTCTTTTGTTAATATAGCTCCACCCAGTGAGTTTTTTGACGAGGTGAAAACCTATATATTTCATGGAGAGTTTGAAGGATCTTAATATTGCTTAGATAAATTAGTGAACAATGTTTTTTTCTCGGGGTGAACGTCATGTAGTTTGATTTCATTTCGTTGACTTTTATCTTTCATTTCTTGAGCCAGTCTTCAAGAAGGATAAAGTGGATTTGAGCTGGACGTAAGGCGGTGTTTACATCATTGTGTTTTGCAAGTATAATGGTGTCATCAGCAAAAGTACCTGTTGTGGTATGAGTAGTTGGAAGATCTAAGGTGTAAAATACATAGAGGAAAGAACCCAGGGCACTGGCTTGGGGTACATCGGATTTGATTGGGTATAATGCTGAAGTTGTGTCGTTGACTCGTATTCTAATTCAGAGTCAAGAGTTCGTAGCACTTCGAAGAGTGTAGTGTTGTTCATTGAACAATAAGATGCTACACAGTTGCAATCTTTGCCTAGCCTGGGGCTAAGGATTATTTTTTTTTAAATTCTGTAGGCCAATACTAAAGTCTCAGGATAGCGTTGAAGATGTAGGTCAGAAATACGATTTTCTTTTGTGGGAGTTCACGTTACATTCTGGGTTTAATTTAGTCGTTGTATCTTAAATTTGATGTCCTTAGATGTAATTTTTGAAATTGCAATTTTAGGTGGTATGAGGTTTTCTGGCTTTGGATCGTTGAGTCTTCGTGTGATTGAAAGACACCAGAGAGATGGTAAGCACATAAGTTCGCTCTTTTCTTATCACTTTTAAGCCTATCCAGAAGTTGCTTGAGGAAGAATTTAATTGGTTTTCAGATTGAATTGCTGTGCCTGTTAAAGTTTGATACGTAGGTATTGAAAAAGTTTTCTCGTAGGTTCTTGAACTTTGCTTTTAGTTGATTGCTTATATTAAGTTTGGTTTTGCCTGATGGAAGGTAAGTTTATTTATTAGGCCCTGGATTTCTGTTTTTGAACAACTAAATATTTAACTCTAAAAGGGTATAATGTGTGATGGTGGAGGGCTAATTGAGCTGCTGTTGTTAGTAGCGTATTTAGTTCATTGACGCCGTCTACTTCTTTTGAGTTTTTAAAACTCAGCTTCAAATCTATGTTTTCATGTAGAATACAATGACAGTAATTTCAACCTGTTTTGGAACCTTTTGAGGGTTTTTTTTTGGATAATGGATGCACTAATTGTTGCTACGATGAGTGTACAATCTAAAGTTAAATCAAAGCTAGTGGAGATGTCTACATAAGGTTTCGATACACCATTGATAACGAAAATATTGAGTAGGTCGGATATTTTTTAGGGTCCAGTATATTGAGAGATAATCGTAATTATTTTGTTGTAAAATCTTGAGCAGTATTCTATTTTTGGCAGCGGTTAATCGAGAGCCCAATGTGATGCTTTTGCTATTAAAGTCGTACCCAGAAATAAATTTTTATCCCAAAGTGTGAAATAATTTTTCGAAGTCCTCTTTTTTATGTGTCGAGGATAATAAACTGCCGCTCCGTAAGTTCAAAAGGTAAAGGCAGCACTTTAATGGATGCGGCCTGGAGTGTAGCTTCCTCGTAATTGGGGAAAGCGTAATGTTTGATACTTGGTTTTATAAAGACGGTGGTTCCTGCGTGTTCAGTTTTATTAGGATAATTAGTATGATAAGTTATATAGTTTGAGATTGTAAAATAGGTTTTTCTGTGAAGTGTGTTTCAGTTACCAGCATTATATCAATAAAAGTTTGTTTAAGAAACAGGGTGAGTTTGTCTTTATATCTTAATAGGTTATTGGCGTTCCGTTGTGCAATTATGAGGAATTTATCTTAGTTGACTGATTTACTGAGTAGAAGCATGTGTTCTGCTGAAGAAATTGGGAAAACATGGATTTAAATCATCTAGGAATTTTCTGAGAGTAGAATTAAGTAACTGTTTGATATTGTTTACAAGGTGGGTTTTTACAGTTCGAACTATAGTAACGCAGCTTGTGAGACGGTGAAGGTTTAGGATCTAATTTTGGAAGTTTTAGAATAGGGCTTGAGTTCTTAATAAGTTTTAATAGATTGTGATAGTATACACATCTATGATAGTTGGCTGAATGGTTACTGGCGTGTCTTTGCTCTTCTTGCAGCTTGCTGTGCTGTGTTTACCTCTACATTTGACACAAAAAATGGTCGAAAACAGCATGTTTTACTGTGGGCAGCGCATGCATTATATTCTGCTGGTTTGTGGTGGTTCTATTAATGTACGGTTGTATTGAAGATGTTGGAATTTGTAGACGTCTTTGTTATTTCATATAGGTTCATTGGTACTTTATGGTTCTGTAGCTTGTATTGATAATGTTACTATGTGTCTGCATTCGGTGAGTTCTGATTTTATTTCATCTATTGAAATTTAATGATGTAGGTGATTAATGACCACCCGTACGCCCGTTCCTCTTTCGGTTGGCATGTATCGTGAATTATTTGTGGTTGCGTAGAAATTTGCATGAATTTTCTGAATGTATCCGGAGTATTACTTGAAATGTGTATTCGTGTTATTTATTAAACTTTTGGCGACTACTACTTTAGCAAGGTTTTCCTCCATTTTCAGTAAATTTGTAACTCCGTAAACAAATATTGGGGGTTTAGGTACTTCCCTAATTTCTTTGTAGTATTGTTGGGGTTGTTGCAAATCGTTTAGATTATCGTATTCTGTTAGTGGCATTGCACTGGAATCTGAGTTTTTTACATGTTTTTTCTTAATTTTCTACGTTTTATGAACATGACCGTTTGTCAAAGTGTTCTTGAAATGGAATAGTATTTTCCAGTTCTACGTCGCTAGCAGAAACCATTAAAAACTTGATGAGGGTTATGAGTGGGTGGGTCATCGAAGGTTGCGATACGACGTACTGTTGCTGGTTTGGAGGGAAGTAATTGCTGGGTTTTGGTGTAATTTGTCTCATATGCGTTATAGATTACTGAGATTTGGCTGTTTGTGAAAGAATGGTTACGAAATAGGTTTGGAATTAGTAAGACTTGTACACTGAGTTGAGATTAACCTTATAAATCTTGAGTTAGTGGCTGGACAAATGTGTACTTGAAACCCGGGTCGTTTTCTGCCGGTAACATTATGATAATTTAATAGAACAATATCTGTGTTTTGGAGATTTCGTAGACTTACTTAAATAAAAAGATCCATCAAACGGTGTCAGCCATAAGACAGCCGTGACCATAAGAAGCACTTGAATTCGCTGCACGTCTATCGTCAACGATTTTTACGCTGTGAAATTCAAACTAAAACTAATTGTTCTAAATGAACGTAAATATTTAAGTGATTTTATTAACTGAGAAAGATAAACCAGATTTCTTTCGCACCGCAGCCAGGGATCTCAACAGCTCGAACACAAGCTGGTCTTTACTTTGTCAAAGTTACTTTAAAAGTTATTGCATATTTTATAGTTAATAACTCAATCAAAATAAGGCATTAATCCCAACATAACAGATTTTTAGTTTTGTATTTTATGCTTTAAACGTATTAATGTACTTGCATTTTAATTAATTTTATATCATACATCAAAACAGTTTAAGTAATTAAAGAGGCATTTACGCTTTATAATAACATACAATTTTTTTATGTTACATACACATATGTTAAAAAATTATGTGCTTTTATTTAATAATCCAAATAATAAATAATAAAACCCCAATATTATAATTTTTTTATGTTTATTTTTCACTGAATTAATAATAATAAAAACTAAGATTCACAGAATTTAACTAATATTTAATAAAAGTGTAAAACGTTTTTTAATAGACTCTCGCCAGTGGGGTCACTTCAGCATATTATTTACATAACAAATACAAATTATACTACGTACTATTTTCAAAGAAATATGTGATTTTAAAACTTCCCCATTAAAACAGAATTATTTTTCAGTTTTAATTTTAAATTTACATTGTGACGAAATGGAGAGCTTGCTTCTTGCTTGTAACTAGTTGTTTTGTATTTAGTTAGACATACCGACAAAACGTCTCTCTTTTGTTGGAAAATTGCCTCGAGACATCGTGTGTTCCACTTCTCGACAAATGGGAGCTTCTTGATTAAAAGTTGTTTGAAGATAAAGCGATATTGTTACAGTAAACATTTCAGTTTAGCATTCTACTACAAAGTTTTTAATGTCAATGTTTAAAAAATAAATTTATTTATTTTTATTAAAGAAACATTTACCATATTAATTTCTTTATTTCATTTAAATATTGATATATAGTTTTAAGTTTGCTCTTAATTAAATTCCCCATACCACACCATTCCTGTCTCTCCACAAATTCCATTCCTAATTATGCTTGAAATCTGCGAGCATATCTAAGTGTGTTTTGCTCGGTTAAATATGCAAATTCTTGTGTGTTCAGTTTTACGGCTTGTATAGCGGCGCTGAATTCTGTCTCTTGTTTCAGATATCAGCTATCACCAGCTTCTGTCGGGTAAGTCTGAGCGCAAACAAGTGCGTCCTGAAATCCATTAAAAACGTAAACCGAGAGCAGCGAACGAACCGGCCAAAAAGCGAAAAACCTCCGCTGCCAACTCCGTTCGCTGCACATTAGGCAAATTGCAAGTTACTAAAAACGACGCAATCATCTGCTCCCCCGCTTTATTGTTTCTGCCGAGGCAGAGGTGGGGCTGCTTAGCATTTTATTTGCATGCAAGCTTTTTCGGCGCAATGAGATAAGCTGATGTGGGAGCAAACTCGCGGCGCTAAGGAACGCTTTAAATTTTCTTCCGGGCTGACAAGTGAAGGCGCTGCCGAATGAAAAATGCGCGAAGAGAGGATAAACACTACAAGCGGGCAATCCTGAATACCTTGCAACGGAAGAAACGTTTCAGCAGGATCTCCTGGGTGACAAATTGCTTTTTGCTGCCTGGTTCGTTAATTTCAAATTCAATCTGGAAATAATAAGACGGGGAAGAATTGTTTGGACGAACTTGATACTTTTTATACCATAGTTTAAGTTAATTCTAAACTTATGTTTTATAGTAAGTGGTTACCACTAACTTTAGCCACTACATAAGTGAATATACATATGTTCTGCAATTAATATTAAGAAATTTACATCAGGAAAATAAACTGCTCCTTCTTCTTTTTCTTAACCTCCCTTATCCGTTTTGGGCGTTGGAAATTAATATAGCAATCTTTACTTTATCGATGGCTTTCATATAGAGTTCAATAAAAATTTTCGTAGGTTGCATAACCACCAGCGTTTTCTCCTGCTTTATCCTCTTCTATCTTCCACCTTACCCTGCAATATTAGTTGCAGTATAAAAATTTATCGTTTCTCATTATGTAATCAAACTACTGGAGTTTATGTTGCTTGATAATAAATACAACTTCATTTTGCTTTTGTCTTCTCTTGTCGTTCATAATATGACCTGACCATGATATGTGCAGAATGCAGCAATATGCCTACATGTCAAAAGTTTCTAGCTTTCTCAGCAATACCCCCGTGAGGATCCAGGTCTCCATGCCATACAGCAGAATTTAGAATATGTAACATTTTGATTTTTAGGAAGAGGCTCAGGGCTCTGCTAATAGACAAACATTTTATCTGCCATAGCACCGATTGGGCTTTTTTTATTTGGCTAAAAATTTCTATTAACTGCTGCTAGGCTGCATTACCCAGGTAAGCATATTTTTCACGCGTTCTGTCGGAATGTTTTGTAAGGCGAATATACCCGATGGTAGAAAGTTTTTGGTTACAGTTATGTATTTAGTTTTGGAAATTTAGTATAAGACTATATTCTTCCTTAACTCGATTGACATTGTCCAATAGGCTTTGAAGTTCTTCCAATAAACTTGCAATCGCTACAGCGTCACCAGTAAACCTAGTTATTTATTATTTTACCGTTTATCTTTATACCGTCGGCACAACTGCTCATTGCTTTATGAAAAATTCTACCCGAGTAGATGTTAAAAAGTATTCTAAATTTCTAATGTGTCTATGTATCTATTTTAAATTTTGACTTTTCCTGCTTTGTTCCAATATAAATTTCATGATATTGTAATATCTTTGCTATCTATCCTGATTTCTATAAGGACATTTAAAAGTTTCTTGTGTTTGACTCGGTCGAAAGCTTTTGAAGAATTAAAAAACAAATATAGACATCATGATTTACGTCTATGTAACGCTAGATCAACACATGTAGTGCAAAAATAGCTTTTCTTGTACCAAACCCGTTTTAAAAACATATTGTCTCTCCTGTAACCGATTCACATCCAAAATAAATATGTCATTGTATGATTTTAAATATTCTGATAAGTCCGTAATCGTCACACGTTTTTCAGGTGTTTTAGGATGGGTATAAATGTTGATTCCAGCCAGTCCTAAGGTATATTTCTCATATCATAGATCTTATTACATAAATCAGTGAACACAGTGATGAAATCCGTATTAGTTTTAGCATTTCTCCATGTACATTATCAGGACCGGATGGTTTGTTGGTTTTGAACAAGTAAAAAGCGTTTTCAACTTTTTCTTAAAAAATGGATCATCTTCACATGCATCACTTTTATATTAGGAATTTTTTTTGAATATCTTCTTTGTGTAAGCTTTCCACGACTCAATTTTTTTATCGTTTCCGCAATAATATGACGATTTATGTTGTATAAATTATTGGTTAATTATATTGTACTCTTTTGTACATTTTCCAATTATTGTATTTCTCTTTTAATTACCCTACTTCCTTGCATCTTTCCGACATCCACTTTTTTAATATTGTGTGTGTTTCTCCTTGTATTAGCTTATGATACTTGATTTGATCTTTATTTTTACAGCCTTCTCTTTTCCGCAAGGATCAGTATCTTATCGATCAGTCATTCTTCCTTTTGTATTACTTCTGTTGCAAATGTTTCTTTGTTTCTCTTTTACGGTTTATTGTCTGCGTCTGTTTCTGTATATCTCTTTGGAATGCTCTGTGTGGTTTATCTTTTTTAATTTTAAGTTGTATTTACAATAAGGTTATAGTCTGAGGCAACCTTGCACCAGGATATGCCTTATCAGAATTAGTCTCATTGCGGTATCTCTTTTAACTGCAATAAAGTCAATTTTATTTTAAACTACATTTTTCTTTGTATTGGTAGGTGCAATTCAGGTTTTCTTTATGAACCTTATGTACTGGTAGTTGAAATAAGGTGTTAATCACGAGTAATTTCTTTTCTCCGCAAAATTGTACCAACCAGTCAGATTTCGTTCGACCAATCCAAAATTTGCAACAATGTCATGCTAACTCCCTTCATCAACTTTAGCATTAAAATTTCCTATAACCATTGTTATGTTGTTGTTTTTAGTGCTCATCTACGTGCATAGATTTGTATAAACTACTAGTGCGGTCTTAAAAAATGTGTAAAACTTTTAAAATTTACTTTGACTTAAAAATTTGAATTTAAATATTTTCACAATTTTAATACTTAATTAACTAATTAAAAATGCATGACACTTTTCATTTATTTTGCCAAAAATTTAAGATTTTCGCCCTTAAGCACTCTTTTTCCATACCTTATTCCTTTAAATATTAATCAATTTGAATTAAATTTTCACGAAGCACAGCATATGAGATTTCTGGTTTTATTTCATTGTCCTTTTCAAATAATTCTTAAAATTAACCTTTATTTATTTATAATTATCAAAAAAGTATCACGCAGTAGTTTGGCAAATATATTGTAAGCCAAGTAATTTTAAAATAAAAATTTTGTTGAAAGATAAATGCAAAATTTGATGAAAAATTACTGTGATATAATCAAGAGGGGGGCAAGCTAAATGAGAGCAACAGCTGTTACAATATACCAAAATTTCACTCACGGGTAGTGGACTAATAAAAGTCTTTAATATATAAAACAAATCTAATTTGAAATAGTGTATGAGAAACTGTAGATATTTCATCTATAGCCATAAACAAAAAATCTGGTGTGAACATCACACGACTTTCCTTATCGTATTATTTAGGTAATTCTGGGTAATTCCTGGGCTTCAATTTTTTTTCGAGTTCCTATTTTACCAACTTTTATTTTAAATTCATGTTTATCTCGTGATAACAAATCATTTTTATTCTTATGAATTTTTTGTATCTTCGACCGTTTAAATTCGCGACCGATTTTGCGGCCTTGCGACCAAACGGCTCGGCCGATTTTCATCAAAAGTTTTGCACTACGTCCCATACCTGCAAGTAACTTGCTTACCAAATTTCAAGTCTCTAGCTCTTACGGTTCTTGAGATATCCTGTTTACTGACAGACCGACAGACAAACAGACAGACAGGCACACACACACACACACAGAGAGAGGAGAGGAGAGAGGGAGAGAGGAGAGAGAGAAAGAGAGAGAGAGAGAGAGTCCTAAGGCTATAATTCGTCCAGAAATGTGAAAAACTGGGTAGGTCAAATTTCTGCCGATTACATTACTTTCCTTATTATAGAATAAGGAAAGTAAAATATAAGGCACCCTTTAAAAATCGCTCTCTAAAATTTATTTTTGCACGATGAAGAAAAAGTACACCAATTTTGTTTTACTATTTGTTTTTACTATTTATTAGGTATTCAATGTTTTGTTAGTCTACTTTTATCTTTAATAAAGGTAACTAGTTTTCGATTCTTTCCAGAAGCAATACCGTTCCATTCTTCTCGTAACATTTCTCTGGGTCGTTTTCTTCTATTTTCCGCTTTAGTATTTTCCATAGTTACTCAATGAGGTTAAGATCTGACGGCTGGGTTGGTCGTCTAACAGTTGCACTTAATTACTTTGGAACTATTGCATGGTATTTGTAGATTTGTGGCAGGCCGCATTATCTTGCTAAATTTGATATTATCTACGTTGGTGCTATTTTGTATAAAATGAGTGCAGCCCGTTTCCAGCACAATATTCAATACAATTGCTCAGTGTTCAGGCTTTCTTCTCAAACAATTTTTCTTACGCCGTCGGCCACCATGCAACTCAAGATCATAAGGTTTTCCTTCTGTGTTTGACTATAGGCACCACTCAATGCGGGAGCTAATTTTTACCCACTCGCTGCCTTACATAAGTAACGCTAGGAGTATCAAACATCTGAACGATTATCAAATTAAATGTTATTTTTATTACATATGTGTGTATATGTAACGTAACGGACCTGTTGTTATGACTTAAACGCCGAGAATAATAGTAAGGTGTCTCGTTAAGCTTACCTCAGTCTTACAGCTTTTTAGACCTGCTTCTTCAAGCTTTCTTCTTACGGTCCTGTTCAAAAGAGGTATTTCCAATTTTGAAGCGATTTTTGAAATAAACTACGGTCTTCGTGTCTAGAGCTTACCTTTTTACCGTATGATCTAATGCCGTCAATACATTCTATAAAACTTTAAAAAGACCGACATAATTTACGATTTTCTGTCCTGTTCATATAAAAAATGTATTTGCAAACGTTCTTGCATACTCTAGCAAATACAATATACATATAATAATCAAATTTTGACATTTAAAATATTTATATATGTATATAACACACTTAAGTTTATCGATCAGATTTCATTGAGTTTATATAAAAGCAATACCATTTTTATATTGATTTATTGTTATTGGCAACATAACAACAATTAAAAGACATCTCTGGCCTTTGATTTTTAATACAAATATTAGCGGTCCCACACATTTGATCACTTATCTGTTTAATATATTCATCTGAAGTCATGTATAACTGCACTTCACAAAAAATAGAATAAAAATCTGAAGTAATAATACATCTTTCAATATTAGACTTCTATACCTGAAAGGGAAGCCTAATGAAATTGGTGCGGACGTCTGTCTGTCCGTCGCCACTTTCAACTCGGGAACTACTGAACCTAAAAACATAAGGGGGATATTATTCAAAAGCCTATGGCCTACCGGATTCACATGGTTGGGTTGGCATAGGTGGGATGTCCTACAACAATACAATAACGGTTTTTAGTGGACCCAGCTTTTAATGTATCATGCCTTGTAACTTTTGATTAAGGCAGCTTCCAAGCTAGAGATCAGCTTCTATTTTTGACATGTGTCACGCCTTATAATTTTTGATCTGTGATATATAGAGACATAACGTTTCCAGTATTCAATTAAGGACCATAAGTGAATACCAGGCGCCAAAAATCAGCCTGGTCGGAATATCTCGAGATCGGTTTGACTGGAAGTGGCCGAAAATTTTTGTTTATGTATAGAAGTACAGAAGGACATTGGTAAATGTTTTATATTGCCTAAGTTTATTTTAATTGTGATTTTTTTATATAAGTCACATATTAAAGTATTTTAAATAGTATATAATAAACCAGTTAATCCATATTACTATAAGTGAAATGATGTCACTAAAACTTATTTAAGAAATATAAGCACATGCATTAATCAGTAACTTCGTACGGACATGATAGTACGTACATATGACCATAAAGTTTTCTTCCTATAAATAAATATTATATAGTTACACAACGTTTCGAGTAACAAAGCAAAACATAAAGTAGATTTGTGGTTTTTGTTTTTTTTTCTTTGAATAGAAAACTGCAGAAAAAAATATATGAAAGGATTTTTTTCTCTTGGATGAGTCATGTGCTTTCTATCAATAAACAAATTTAACCGCAGTGAAACAAGCATAAAGTATGTACTGCGTACTTAAAATCCAAAAACAGCTGCCAGAAATTATTTACAAAGTGCATGGAAAGGTCATGAATGTATTGACTTTATTTTGTGTAATAAATGATTTATGAAAAAAATATAAGCAAGTTGTTATGTACTCAATGTAGAGCAATAATGTAAATTGGTGTGCGAATATCAGTGGTTGACGTGCTTGCAGTTATTTAGTAATAATTTAACAGGTTTATTGCAGTGTTCTGCACACTGCAACTTAAAACAAACAGAAATCCAAAGAGTACTTCTGAAAAAGAAAAATGTGTACGATGGCGTCAATTTTGGGGAACGAAAAAGTTCTCCTGATTACTACTTTGAAAAATAGTCAAATACTAGCGCTATTTTGAAAAATTTGAAGACAACTATCGCAAAATTTTTGTGAAATGGCAAATAAAAAGGGTTGTTCTACGACGACAACGTAAGGGTGTTTTTAAGCTGTTATTTGAAATCTTTTCGCATCTATCCTATTAGTCAATACTAGTTTCCTCTGGTTACTATCTGTTCTCAAAACGTAAAATATATATTTCTAGCTCGACAAAAATTTTGGTTAAAAAACAGGGCCTAGACGAAATTTACTTTCGCAAGGAAATAGAGAATCCAGATATACTCCAACTTCGAGGAGACTATGATGAAGGATAAAGTAATATATAAATCTCAAATTATTATCCTTAACATCAAACCACGTTTCTTGTTGAACTAACATCCACTGAAAATCGTTATTTATGCATTTGAAGTATATTGAATGTATTTCTAAAAAGTAAAATTAAATTATTTATAAAACTTTGTACTTTCAATTTTCTTATTGTGTTTTTGTTGTGGAATAAACAGTTTATCATTTTTAAATATTAACTCAACAAAATAAGAATCTAAGTGTTTAATTAGTCAGTTTATGGTATTAAAAATAAGCAGCTAATATATTTTTAAAGCGACCATACTCTAGGGCTCTTTGACCTACGACTTTTATTTGGCATCCTATATACCTGTGCTTCATGTTTGCTTTACTCCCTAGCGGCGTTAAATTAATTTTCGGTTAAATAATTTTGGCCTTTTATCTCAATGTCCCATCTGCGCAAAATTCTATATGGAATAGACAGTTTAATTACAAAACCAATTAATATTTTGCGCACTTTTTAAGAGAACGAAAATCTATTACTTTTAAGTTGTTCTTAATACCGCGTATAAGTTGGACACAAAATAATTTATCCTCTTGGCAGATGATACTAAATTGACAATGCTGTATTATTTTAATCAGTTAATTTCTGTCAAAAGTCAAAAGTAAAGAAATTATCTGCAAAATTGGGCCTTTCAGTTTACGTGACATTTTCTATACAATGCTGTAAGGTCGATGACACCTCGAAATTTTATGATATTGCAATCTACAAACCGACAAACAAAATCACACATCATTATTGTAATCACTGGTTTTAAACGCGATTATTGTATTGCATGGTGTTGTTTTATAAGTTAATACTGATTATGTGTATGTCCGTGCGTATATATCTATTGAGTAATAAAATTATTTAATTTTTTGCTACGGTTAAGTATTTGGTGATAAGTTATGTAATTTTACTCAACAGGATTTTGCCATTTCATACATGAATGTTTCTTTCTAAAGGAATGCATCGCGATCTTATGCCTTACTCTTCTTCTACAGCACAGCAGTAGTCTTGAATAGCATGACAGGCACTCCAAGTTCAATTATTAAAAACCAAAAATGAACATGCTTTTTCCTTTAAACGTTGTGATTGAGTAGTCCTTTCAGGAGACTAAGATATCTCGTACTCAGTCTTTTAAAACTAGAAAGTAATGATGTCACAAAATGAACAAACAGGGCAACAATGTCTTAAAAGATCAAAATGGACAGGTACTGGTAGAATTAAAAGATAAACTGCATAGATGGACGACCTACATTGAGGAACTATTCAATGATGAAAGAGCAGATAAAACTGAACTGACAATAAATGAGGAAAACATAAAAATATTGAAATCGGAATTAATACATGCTCTTAATAACATGAAATCTGGAAAAACTACCGGTCCAGATCAAATACCTATTGAACTCTTCAAACTTTTCAATAACGACGTAATTGATATCATACTCAATCTCTTTAACAAAATCTATGAAACAGGTATAATTCCTGAGCAATGGCTAACATCCATATTCGTATTAATACCGAACAAAGCTAGTGCAAAAGAGTGTACTGATTATAGAACCATTGCACTTATGAACCATGTTCTGAAATTATTCTTAAAGATAATCCACCAAAGAATATATGCAAAATTAAAGGACGATATAAGTGATGCACAATTTGGTTTCAGAGCAGCCCTCGGAACACGAGAAGCCCTTTTCGCAGTTAATGTCCTCAGTCAACGATGCCTAGACATAAACCAAGACATGTATGTCTGTTTAATTGATTTTGAAAAGGCATTTGACAAGGTTAGACACGATAAACGTATGATAGTAAATGGCGAGGTAATCAATAATATTAGATATTCAGACGACACGATACTACTGGCAAGTAATTTAAATGATCTACAATATCTGTTAGAAAATGAATATGGATTAAGAATAAATCTTAACAAAACTAAATGGATGCAAATCACAAAATCCCCACCAAACCAAATGAATTTAAACATTACAAATACGGCAATAGAAAGAGTACAGGCATATAGATATCTGGGAGCCTGGATAGATCAAACAGGGGATCAGACACCAGAAATCAGAACAAGAATTGAAATTGCCAGAGCATCGTTTGTATCACTAAAGAAATTACTATGCAGCCGAAATATAAGCTTAGAGCTCAGGATGCGGATGCTCCGCTGTTATGTGTTCCTGTATTGTTGTACGGAGTAGAGGCGTGGACAGTAAAAAGAAACACTTAGACAAACTACAAGCTTTCGAAATGTGGTGCTACCGAAGAATGTGGCGCATATCTTGGACTGATAGGATCACCAACAGAGAAGTCCTTGGAAAATGAATAAAGAATGTGAAGTAATAAATTCAATAAAAAGGAGAAAACTTGAATATCTAGGCCACATAACAAGAGGAACTAAATACGCCATGCTGCAAATAATAATGCAGGGAAAAATTAAAGGAAACCGGAGTGTCGGACGTAAACGAATATCTTGGTTGAAAAACTTGAGGGATTGGTTTGGCTGCAGCAGTATCGAACTGTTCCGAGCAGCTGCAAATAAGGTTCGCATATCAATGATGATTTCCAGCCTCCGATAGGAGAAGGACTTTAAGAAGAAGAAGAAGAAGAATGATGTTATCTTTAGCTCAAATGTTACTTTAAAGCAATCAAAGTTTATCCTCTCTGGTGCAATTGTTCAAATGTGCTTACCAGTTTTTATTCAAGAATCATCTAGTTGTTGAAGTAAAATTTACAGATTTGAGAAGATTTATGTTCATTAATTGATTATAGGTCTTCCTTTCTAATCAAAAGTACCAATACATACAAGTAGGATTTGACTTTGTAATCAGTCCTCTACTGTGTCTATCAAAAAAAATGCAGAGAATTTACAATAACAACACAATGGAGAAACAAAATGCTTCAAAAATGACTAGGTGGAGTTTTGTAATGACTGTTGACTAATTCCTTTTTAACTCTGCACTGATATCTTCCTATAATCTTTTTTACTACACGTAATGAAGTTACAGTCCGCAATTAAACAAAGTGGCATTTATCACAAACAAAAAAATTCGAATTATTGCAATCATTATTGTGGTCGTCTAGAAAGGCGTTTCAGGGCACTTGAATTTTATAAATATCTTTATCAATAGTTTGATAGCTTCAGATACCTGAGATTATCACACCATCATTCAGCAAATGAAAATATTTTTGTATATAAAAGTTCTTAATTATTTGACAGAAGGAACAACCTAAGCCTTAAAACTTTTCAACTTGTTTGCTTTATTTGACTTTATATGTTTATACCCGAAAAAGCACTCATTATAAAACGCCCTAATATGTTTTGCTCGATCATAGTAGAGAAGATTTTCAAACGGAAATATAATATGCTTTCGTTTTGACACTAACAAATTAGATTAGTTTTAGTAATCTTACATTAAACCACGATCAATCCGATTTTGCTACGATTATCGATTTTATTTGATAGATTGCCAATCAGTTTTAAGAAAATTTCCAAAATCTCAAAAAATTATTTCGATTTTTCCTTGTTATTGATCATCATCATCATCATTAGCCATCTTCGGTCCATTTCTGAACATAGGCCTCTTTCATGTTTCTCCAGTGTTCACGATTTTGAGCCTCTCTGATCCATGCTAACCCGGCCGTTTTCTTAAGGTCGTCGGCCCAGCGCATTGGGGGTCGTCCTCTGTTTCTTCTTCCTAGGTATGGTCTCCATTTTAATAAAGTGATAGACCATCTTCCATCTTGGTATCTAGAAACATGTTCTGCGTAACCCCACTTCAGTTCTGTCACTGCCTCCACAACATCTTTAACTTTCGTGATGCTTCGAATCCATGTATTCCTTCTACGATCTTTTAGGGATATTCCTAACATCTGACGCTCCATTGCTCTTTGCGTCACTTTCAATTGGCTCATTGACTGTTTGGTGAGGGTCCATGTTTGTGCTCCGTAGATCAACAGCGGTAATATGCACTGATCAAATAGTCTGCTACGTAAACGCATAGGTATATTTTTATTTTTTAGTGTTTTACTTAGGTTTCCGAACACGCTCCATGCTATTTTATTTCTGCTGTTTATTTCTATTTTTTGATTAGGCCTTCCTAACGTTATCATATTTCCAAGATATATATAGCTTTCTACATTTTCGATTTCTATGTTTCTTACATTTATTCTTGGCTTTTCTGGACACATTACTTTTGTTTTTTGTAAATTCATATTTAAACCAACTTTAGATGCTTACTGTTCTAAATCAGTTAACATATTCTGTAGCTCCTCAGAGTTTTCTGTGATAAGTACTACGTCGTCTGGATATATGAGATGGTTTAGACGTTTTCCATTTATTAGTATGCCTCTGTTGTCCCAGTTAAGTTGTCTGAATATATCTTCGATAACTAACGTAAATAATTTGGGAGATAACGTATCTCCTTGTCTTATGCCGCATTTAATTGGGATAGGTTTAGTATGTTCATGAAGTTGTATTGTCGACGTTGCATGTTCATATATATATGATAAAAGTAGTGATTACCGATGATCTACCCTTGCATTATTTAGCGACCTTTTGATTGCCCAGTGCTGTCAAAGGCCTTCTTAAAATCAACAAAGGCCATATGTACATTCAGATTAGATTCTACTGATTTTTCTAGGAGAATTCGCATATTTAATAGATGTTCATGTGTACTGTAGTTTGTTCTAAATCCAGCCTGCTCTACTGTCAAATACTGTTCTATTTTGTTATTAAGTCTATTTGTAATAATTTTTGTCAATAGTTTATATACCTGTAAGAGTAGACTGATTGGTCTATAATTCTCCAAATCCGCCTTGTTTCCCTTCTTATATAATATTACAATTACCGCATTGTTGAAACTTTCGGGTACTCGTCCTTCCATGAGACATTTATTGTAAAGATCACATAGCTTTGATATTATGGGTTTTCCTCCTGCTTTTATCATCTCTGTCAAAATTCCATCTTCTCCTGGCGCCTTCTGCCTGAGTGAGTGGTATACTTCTTCTATTGTTATTTCGGGCATCTCCTCTGATCCTATGTTGGTTATTTTTTGTTTTGTATTCTCTCCCTGTTCTTCTTGTTTCTTTGAACTGTACAAGTTTTTATAAAACTTTTCTGTTATTTCTAGCATAGTTTCTCGTTGTCGTATCTCTTGTCCTCTCTCATCTTTTAATACCAGTATTTGTTGTTTTCTGTTACTTCTTAAGCTTTTCAATCCCCTGTTGTTTTCTATTATTTTTTCTACTTCTATTTCATAGTAGTTTTCGAGATCCTTTCTTACTAATCTTCTCGTTTCTTTAGCCATTTCTCTAAATTCGTCATATTTACCTTCTCTAAATAACTTTCTTTTGTTCTATTTTAATCTTAGTTGTTTGCTTTAGTTTCTCTACTTTTTGTTTTTTCCTTGGCGCAACTTTATCAGCGGTATCTTTCATTATTTTGTTCAGTATGGTACTTTGATCATCTAAGTTTTTAATATTCCATGTCTTTTCTATTTGTTGCAGTGCATTTTGTAGATCTTGCTGATATTCGTCCGTTTTCTCCAATAATCGTTGAGTGTCTGGTAGATTATATTTTTCTTTTCTTTTCTTTTTTGTTATTTTGCTATTAATATTTATTTTAGCTCTAACCATTCTGTGATCACTGCCTATGTTAAAAGAATTTAGCGTTGTTACATCTTTTACTATATGCTTATCCTTTGAGAGAATATAGTCTATTTGGTTCTTTGTTCGGGTGTCCGGAGATATCCACGTCCATTTACGTTGTTTTTTCTTTTTGAAAAATGAATTCATTGCATAGATCTTGTGGCGTGTTAAAAATTCAAGCATCATTGTTCCGCGCTCGTTCCTTTCATCAAAACTGTAGGGTCCTATATATTCTTCGTTTTCTTCTTGTTTATTGCCTAGCTTTGAATTAAAATCGCCTATGATGAGGGTATAATTAGTATTTTCTTTGGATAGATTATCATTGATGCATTCGTAGGAGCTTTCCATTTATTCATCATCGTGGGCAGTTGTTGGGGCATAACATTCTATTATTTTTAATTTGTGTTTATTTGATATTTGTATTGTTACTGATGCGACTCTATCTGTTTTGCTATCTAGCCTGGTTATATTGTGTATTAGTTTTTTATTGATCATAAAACCTACCCCGCGTTGGCTTTCGTTTTCTGATCCTCGATAATACAATAAGTTACCTGATTCGAGTATTATACTTTCTTCTTCTCTACACCTTATTTCGGATAATTCAATATTATCCCACTTTATTTTAGTTAGTTCATGCTCCAGTTCATATATGTGTTGATCGTGTAGTAGTGTTCTGGTATTTATGGTGCCAATCATTAGTTCAGTTATTTTTTGGCAGCCTGTCCTAACCCGGGGATTCTTAGCACCCCTGGTCTGCCTCATTATCCGACCGCCGCCATGGTCGGGGATAAGCGGACCGCCGGGGACTCGGGGCCTTTCCTTAGGGTATAATATCATCATGAAAGGTATTTTAACACCACGCTTGCCATGCGGCTTGGTGAGTTGGTTTAGGATAAGGTACGGTAAATTTTGTTAGGTATGATAGGACTTTGGGTAGGTATTTGATTTCCTCCTGTTATAGGAGGCGGAGGATAATCAAGAGCTCACGTAGGCAGGGTCGCCACCCCCTGAAATAGGTCTGTCCTTTACCGGGATCGCAAATAAGTACCTATTCGCTACCTTGTTATTGATACTTTGCGAAATTTTAAGGCTTCGCCAAATACGCTATCTAGGAAAGAAAACATAGTCACTTGTTTTCAACGATTTCTCAAATATATATTTATGTCTATTTTTATTTACTAGCCGAAAATTCATTCTATATATATGTAGCACCTAGGCTTTAAAACCTATTCTATTTATCTAAAACGAAAAACTAAAGTATTTTTAATATCATAATATCAAAGCTACAAAATGGAGCTATACCAAGAGTCCCACGGAAAATATCTATTTGCAAGATGGAAGATTATAATCTTACCATCTCTTAAACTATGTATTTTATTACTAAATTTAACAGGAAATTTGTTCAGAAGTTATTCTGCAAATTTGTAAATTAAAGTTATGCTGCAAACGAAACGATCTTGTATTACAAACTTAAACATTGTCTGAAATAAAGCAGCCGACGTCTTAGTAACAATACTATTTCAAAAATTCTTAATGTCTTCTCTATATTCCAAAAGCTTCAGTGATGGAATACTTTTTTATCTATTGCTTTGTAAGACATTAATTTATAAATACAATTTTGAACTAAAAGATTTTAAATTAATATTCTATCAGTTAAATATATTTGCTTCAGCCGTAAAACTTTTCTTATAACAAACACAATCATCATAGTTATTTTAACATCTTTCAAAATATTTCTATATCTAATAACTTTTCGCTTGCACGTTTATAACCAACAAACTAATCCAACACTAACTTCTTCCTGAAATTGAAACAATGGAAAGATTTGAATTGAGGCAAAAGGTGTGTGTTTGTAATTTTATCTGCCAGTTCTGCTTAAAATTTTAAATGCTTTTTATATTAAAAATTTCTAGTAAAAAATCTTAAATTTACTACAATACTTCATTTTATTTTAGATAATACATGTTTGGTATATGCAATAATGCTAATGCATCTAAGATAAATTAGTCCTGCTGACAAAAAGTTTTCAATCAAAGGTTCATAAAAATAATTTAAGTAAAATCTAGACTACTTATTAAAAAACAGGAACGATAAAAGATTGAGAAAGGTTTTGGTAGAATATAATAAATTTTTAACTTTCCAGTAACCCCTAATAAATGTATTTATGTCAGTAAAGGTGTATAAATACTAAAAATTAAAACAAGCATATCAATTAACTTCTTACAAATTCGCCGTATCCTTGTGAATGATTTCGTCACAACCACACAAGATCTTTGCAAATGTTGATAATAACTTTTAACCATGATTTATATACGTACATACATACACCACTTCCTCTACTCCTTCCTATCTCTAGCCATTTCCTTCGCTGTGTTTCAATAATTTCTCCTGTATCTTCTCAATGTCCCTGTTCCACTTCTGCTTTGCTTTCCATAATTTCATTATTTGTCTTCCTTCTTTTATCCTTACTAGATGCTTTAACCATTCTGTTTACTTTCTTTCAGAACTTG
Organism: Sinelater perroti; assembly: GCA_036346155.1. Classification (NCBI taxonomy): domain Eukaryota; kingdom Metazoa; phylum Arthropoda; class Insecta; order Coleoptera; family Elateridae; genus Sinelater; species Sinelater perroti. Next base: position 7,660,788 of record JARFIY010000276.1, read on the forward strand.
CTTTTACTACTAATTATTATCTTATGTCTTTATTCCTTCTCTTTTCAATTCTTCTTACTCCTAGTACCCTTCTATGGATTTTAATTCTATTTCCTCCAATTTTTGCTTTTTTTCTTTGTTAATATCTAATTTTCTTCTCCGTATAAGAGTACTGGTAGATATATTGTCTTATAGGCCGCTGTTTTTGTTTTTCTAGATATTTGTTTATGTCCTAAGAATTTCTTTTAGAGAGCATAGTAGACCCTGTTAGCGGCTTGGATTCTTTCATTTAACTCATCGTCTATGTTTCTCTTACGGTTGATTGTACATCCCAAATATTTGTATTTGTTAACTTGTTCTACATCTTTTTCTTCTATTGCTACTCATATTTTTCTTTCTTAGTTGCTTATGGCGATGCATTTATTTTTATCTATATTCAAATTAAAGTTTAGCTTTTTTAAGGATTTTTTCCAGTCGCTAAGCTTTTTCTCTAAATTCCTTTCAGTATCGGCTACTAGAAGTATATCACCTGCGAAGGCACATACCCCTATATGCATAAGTTTAGGTTTCTGTAGCCTACTACTAACTGCTCCATGTTTTGTTGGTTTTCTTTAGCTGCATCATCCATTGCACATATAATAATAATAGGCTTAGCACACTGCTTTGTCTCACTCCCTCAGTTGTGTAGAAACTTTCCGATAATCTATTACTTGTGCTTACTCTGCTTTTAGTCCTATCATACAAACTTTTAATAACTTGTATTATCTGTTCATCTACGTTTATCTTTTCTAGGCTATTTTATATTTTCTTTTTGCTTATTGTATCGAAAGTTCCCTTCATATCTATGAAACCCACGTATATATCTTTGTCCTTTACTACTTTCTTTTCTACAACTTGTTGCACCGTGAAAATATGGTCTTTTATACTGAACTTTAGGCGAAATCTACATTTTACATCCTCTACTATCTCTTCTACACACTTACTCAGTCTGTTTTCAAAAATTCTGTTATAAATCTTAACGTTGTGCACAATAGCGTAATCGCTCTGTAATTTTTGCAGTCCTTAGTATCTGCATTTTTGTGTATTGGTAATAATACCCCTGTTTTCCATTCATTCGGAATTTTCTTCCTCTTTTAACATTGGTTTATTAATTTTCTTAGTTCTTTTTTTCCTCTACATATTTTATTATCTCAGGTGCTACTTTTATTCCTCCCGTTTTAGCGATTTTTATACGTCTTGGAACTTCTTAGATTTCCTTTCTTTCGATTTCATTTTCCATTTGCTTTCTTCCACTTTATTACTTTCAGTCTACTATTTTTTCTTCATTTTTTTCTTCTATTTCATTTTTTGTGTTCAGTAATTCTTTAAAGTATTCCTTTCATCTAGCTAATATTTGGTTCTAGTCTGTCAATATTTCCTCCATTTGTTTTAATACGTACTCTGGTTTATTTCTTAGGGTGCTTATTACTCGGTAGAATATTTTTGATTTTTCTTTGTATTGTTTTTAATTTGTTTTCCAAATTCCTCGCATAATTTTTGCTTTTATTTGCCTACTTTTGCTTTACTATATTTCTTTGGACTTTATACCTTTGGTAATCTATTTCGTCTTGAGTTCTTAGGTATTTCTTTCATAGTTTCTTTTTTTGCTTCTTTCTGTACTTCACAATTCGACCAAGGTGTTCTTTTCTTGTAGTTGCTGGTCTTACTGCATCCACATACTTTCCTTGATGCAGTTAATAGAAAGCGGATAAAAAATTATCAGCCTAGGGCGCCAAAAATATCTTTATTCAGGAAATCCCTCGTTTTCTATAATTGTGTTATTTAGATCATCTGCTAAAGAATATGTCTATATATGATATTAAGACGCACCCTAGGCTGCAATATTATTTCGTAAAGATTCTCCTACCTAAAATTGGCAATATTATTTTCTACACCATCCAACGAGCGTCAACGTAGCGATATGCGTTCAAACATAATTACTACACTTAATATTAATTACCGTAATTTAATCTGTAATAGTTGTTTTAGAATTAAATACCATCAACTTTAACAAATATTACAAGTTAACCCTCAAAGTTTTTTCTCTTCTTTGTTTTTATTTAAATTTTTTCTAAAAAATTTATCATAGAGTGCAAATTAAAAGCCAAAAAATTCCTTTAAGTAGTATATGGTATATACTCATTTATACAAATAATTATATATTTATCAATTATGAACATGGAATATTTTAAACAATCATTCATTCGTATAATATCTACTCTTTTTAGTTTAGAGTTATTTTGCTTTACTTTATTTTTTTAGGTAGTAAATTAAATAAATTAATAAATAAATTATATTACTTTGTTCAAAAAGTAAGATACGACAAAAGAAATTTTGAACTGCGACTGCGAGTTTCAAATTAAAAAGTAACGTTTTTTAATAGGGTAGTACAGTTATCTCTCCACACAATCTCCCGAGAGATTTTTTTTTTCAAAAGATAAGTAGTCTCTATTGATTTGGCTGTTGTAAAATGCAGATGGTTATGACACCAGCAATATATTCGCCAAGTCTGTTCTTCAAGTATTTCTTTGAGACTTTAATAATTTTGAGAAAAACACTCCAGGCTATAGATAAGTTGTTCTAAGATAACCTATAACAAATATTTAATTTTTGTCGAACTTGAGCAGTTACATACAGTTGTGAAGCAGGATAACGTCTCAGATTGCAAATTTGTATTTTTTAGCAATATGTTTTGTTTCGCCCGGAAGTTAACAAAAGTTTTATTTTTGAGAATCACTTATTTTATCGAAAAGTTCCTCTAAAATTGTCAGTCATAAGTGTAAACTATAAGTGTAGTGTAGAACAAATCCTAATTTTCTTGTATAGCACCAAACGTTGTCGTTGAAGCATGATGAGAGACAATCTCTCATTGGAAATTGCGACGTTTTAGGCGAAATGTTTTGCCCAAATTTAGCAGAAGCAATTTTAGCAACTGTTAATCGACAGTCAACCTGGAAAATTACACCGATCTTCGGCCAGTTCGGTGATTTTTATTTTTAACTGCTTCCCATTTCTCCAAAAATTGTTTATACTACTCGCACACGCCTTAAGTATTCTAAAAATTTTAAAAGATTTTAAACACTTTGTTGTGAAAACTTGATAATAATTTGTTCTGCAACAAACGAAGGTATTTCGTACTTCAACATAGTGATACTGACCAAAGAAGTGACCGTGAAAAATATTTTACTATAGTAAACCTCTTTCAGTAATCTCTACCTATAATGCTCAGAAACTGCGCTCTTCCCTATTTACATCACAGAATAAAAAAGTTACGGTTTATGTTCGACTCGTTATCGTAAAAATAGTTAGCTTTATATAGCAATATACAAACAGCGTTTGTTACATAGTTATAAAATTATACAAAAATTTTTGCGTTCCTTCAATTTAAAGAAACATATTCTCAAGTAATCATTTAAACTCAATCTATATAAGAAAAAACTATCGTATAAATCTTTCCTTTAATCAAAGATCTTAAATTTAATTGTTAAAATATTGTAACAGCTTATGCAATTTAATACCTAGCAGCTGCTTTTGCAAAATTTGCCCTTAGGATGCCGAAACATTTAACACAGTTTACTTATTTACTTTAGCAAATACTTGCACTGAGACGCAATTAGTAAGACAAACTTTATAAAGCTAAAATCAAGGTACGGAGGTAGTATAAACTGTAAATTCTAACTACTTACATATGCAAATAGTTTCATATAATATTTCCTCTCCTAAATTAATTAATTGTAAAACCAATAAATTATTTGCAATAGTAATAAATTATTATATGAATATAATTAGTTACTATCATTAATTTTCTCCCTCACATACATATGGTCTCAAAATTTTTACGCAAAGACAAACATTTTTGCGTTGACATATTTATATATTAATTTTAATAATTTTTATGGCCCTAGAACTAAATTCTAAATTTAAGCACTAAAATTTTCGCTATTTTATACATCTGTCAACAGTTGAACTTTAGATAATTTTTTTATATCTCAAACATAAGTAATTTAATTGCGTTTTTATATAACTGACTTTCTTTTGAATTAATTAGTTTAAAACTTTATACTTTTCGTTTCATTTTTCTTTTAAGTTTTGGAAGAATTATGCATAAGGATTGTTTGAGTTAGCTTATTGCCATAACTAATATATTATCCTTATTTTTATATTATTACTAATTAGTAGTATTTTAACACTTTTGTTTTATAATGAATTATTTTGTTGTTACTAGTGATTACTAGAGTGATAACCGTGTTATCAAAATAGTTTCATAAATTCTATAGTAAAAAATGTTTATAAGACTATTTAAATATGTGTGTTTCTGATTTTGATATAAGTAACTGTTTAAATATTCATACAATTAAAAATGATTATAAGATAGATGCTATGATATTAATTAATAGAGTAAATATATTTTAAAATTATCTAACAGCAACAATTGCACTATACTGAATTATTCTAATCTTATTTAATAAACTAGTAAACAAACTAAATTTTGTTGTAAACAAGGTACCCGTCTCAAGACCTTTTGCGTGACGGCGTTGTCTACAATGTGACATGCCAAAAATCACTTGTATTAAAATTAGTAGATGGTTATCAACAAATCGATATTCTTGAACACTTTTGAGCTAACGAGTGAATTGAATTCTTTAAGTACATGGTCCACGTTATCAAAGTACCATTGAACCATATAATGGGACATCGCTAGATAGTAGCAAAGTAATGGATTCGTGTTTCTTTAGGAATAACGACAGATGTTTTTGAGGAGTTTTTACCATGCATTCTTGCATTCATTGTTTCAGAAGTAATGAAAAGGATATTCTGTAGGCTGCATGTGCATATATATATTACTGCTAGATAAAAATTTCTTGTAGAAATTTAGTTTTTGGCTTACGAACGTAAGACATCTTCTCCATTTGGTGTTGTATAAAAGTCTTGGTCCGCAAAATTATAAGAATGATTGAAACACACCACTATTTATTAAAATTGAAGCACTAAGAAAAATGCAAATTAATAATTAAAACTTGGTAGATTTACTTTACAGTAAACGGTAAACTGATAAAAACTATTATTTATTATGTATTAGTATTTATTCAAGAATGTTGTGACAGTCTTCATTCTTCTTAGAATCGAGTTAAACAATGGTACAAAATGGTATGTTGATAAATTGCATTGCATTTATTATTTACATGATTCCACGGTTCAGTCAAATTCTTTGGAAATTCTGAATATCGCTGTACCATTTGCTCAATAATAGTCAGAAAGATCAAGTGATTGGACCGGCAATGAGAAAGTTTGACTCTGTTTTGTCGACGGAAATTTAATGTGTTACGTGCCACATCTATAACAGCTGATAGTTCTCCATACCATAATATCCATAGTTGACGTTGTATGTCTTGTATAAATGTAGCCTTCTTGCTCTCTTTCTTCGTATCTACGGCATATTAATATTAGACCATCGTTTTGGTTTAAGCAAAATCTGGACGAATCAGGAAAAAACGGTTATATCGCTCGCGTATCTGCAGACACTTTTTCCATTGCTCATTATAACCTCCATTGTCAATGCAGAGAAATCAATGGCAATCGCTTAAAGGAACAAAATTCAACAAAGAAGATAAACTATTGGTACAACTTGAAGTCAAGCTGCAGGATGTAATCGCAAGTCTCTGAAGTTGACGATCTTCCCTATTCCAGACCACGTTCTTCGCAAATAACTACCTTCTTCAACTCATTTTCGACCTTTTTGGCCTATTTCTAGTAAATAAATACCCCATTTATGTAGATCAACAAAACGCCACCTTTTACTAGTTTTCCCAGATTTCACTTTCTTCTAAAAAACAATTTGACGAAATCTCGAACAGACAAACATATAGTTCTCAACCTTTAATCGTTATCTGATTATAGTATGCTTAATTACGTTTTTTAAGAAACAATAATGAAGTACATGTCATTGTTTACAATTACGTATTTTAAATTATGCTTTACAGTTCCATATGACACAATTTAAAGTTAAAACTCCTTAATCGTGCTTTAGTTTTAACTTTTTGTAGCAGAAATTTCTGAAACATTTTCACTTTTCCAGTAACTTCATAAGGAGAAGCTTTTGAAATATTTGAGAATGCTTCAAGAATTTCTTATTTTATAATCTATTTTAATAAATTCACTAACACATTCGGCTTTTCCGTGACAATCAGATGTTGTTTTAAATTTTAATAACACCTTCTAGCGTGGATTCAATTTTTTAGCAATTTGTAGAAATGTGGGTAAAATTGTAATTAAATTTGTTTAAGTAACACCCTATTCCACGAACTACTTCCTATAGAAATATAGATAATGATGTACAGACTTCTCATTTAAAAATAAGTATACACGTGAGATCTCTAGTTTTCTGAAGAGCACTCATATTTAAAAACAATTAAAGAAGGAAATATTAGAATTAGTATACAAACAATATCTGTGTAGGCTGAAATCAAAAAGTCAAAATTTATGAAATCACATGTCTTAAATAACACGGAAATGAAGATATAAATATTAAGAATCATAAAAAACAAAAACAGTATATTATCTCTGACTTTTAGATTTTTGCAAAAAAGAATTACTAAAAGTGTTATAAATTATATTTTCACTGATCACTATACGGTAGGCCTGAAAGGCCTTTAAATCGACCGGATTTATATTTATATATATATATATATAACTGCGGCGGGCATCTTCAGAAGAAAATCTTCTAAAAATTAAGTGACTGTCCCATGCGTTTTTGCTTTTATACTCGTGATAGTATGGTAGGGATGGTGTTGGGTTGCCGTTGTTGACGTTGCCGGGATGATCTGGCTAGCTCCTGACATCAATCGGGTCATTTCAGGTAATATTTAGGCACTTTCTGACGTCACTCGCTCTTTCGCCGTATCGTGGTCTGTTTTTTGCCCCTTGACAGCGATAAACCAAGACCTAGGTAGATTGAATCGGTCATCCCTGTTAAAATTATTTTTATATTTATAAATCTCCACCGCCTTTCTGTATAATCTCGGGTAGTAATTCCTACAATTGGATAAAACTTATGTTTGTCCGAATTCTACCTCGTGCTTAGGATTTTCCAAGCATGTTCGGCAAAGGCTAATTTATCGGGTGGTAATCGTTCGACCCGTAGTCCCAATGTAGACTTGCTCACATGAGCAAAGTATGCAGTATACTTCTGTTATATTCTGTGGGTTTTTTGTATCTTTGGCTGGTCTAAGCAGATCCCGTATCTTGGTGGTAGTGGCATAGATGGTTTCCACCTTGTATTTATTGAGAATTTTTCTTATACGGCCAGTAACCTTGTTGATGTAAGGTAAAAAAGCTTTGCCTACCGTAGCCGATTTTGGTTTTTTCGTGCACAATTGTTAGGTTTGATTGCTCTATTTATCTCCGTCTCCGAGTAGCCATTCCCTTGTAAGCCATGTTTCAACTGTTTTAGTTCTTTAACCAAAAACTGTGGTTGGCATATGCGTCGTGCTCGATCTAACAATGTTTTCACAACCGTTCTTTTTTGACTTGGGTGGTTATTCGACTGCTTATGAAGGTATCTGTCCGTATGCGTGGGTTTTCTGTACACTGTGTGTTGTAAATGTCTATTCTCCGATGTCAACACCTGTACGTCTAAAAAGGCAGTCCTATCTTTCAATTCCAGTTCCATGGTAAACTGTATGCTTGGGTGTATAAAATTCAAGTGCATAAGAAATTGTGGTAGGGTCTCCTTTCCGTGCCTCCATATTACAGAAGTGTCATCGACGTATCTTAGCCATATCGCGAGTTTTAAAGGTGCTGTGTTGATGGCGATCTCTTTAAATTTCTCCATATAGTAATTGGCGATTACACGGTTAAGTGGGGTACTCATTGCTACTCCGTCTTTTTGTTCGTAATATACATCCTGCCAAACAAAGTAACTAGACGTAAGGCACTGCTGAAATAGCTGTTAGGAAAAATGTTCTTCAGGTGATCCAGGGCATCTTCAATCAGTACTTTGGTAAACAGGAAAATTACATTAAAGCTAACCATTAGATAGATCTCCCTCCAGTAGCTGGATGTCTTGAAGCTGGTTGACAAAATGTGCGGAGTCTTTGAAGTAACTGCTGGTATGTCCAATATACGGTTGAAACAGACTGGATAAGTATTTGGCTAACTTGAAGGTAGGACCACTGATGGCGATAGCAATGGGTTACAGCGGTACATCGTCCTTGTGTATTTTGGGAAGTTCGTATATTCTTGGGGGCAGCGCCTCTGATCTTATTAGTCTCTTTTCTGAAGTATCATCCAGAGAGAAACTCTTTATCAGTTTTCTCGTGTCGCGTAGTATTCGCGATGTGAGATAACGTTTAAGCACATTGTGAATGTTTGCATCGAGCAGTTCGGTCATCTTTTTCGTGTAGTCCTCATGTGCTAGTACAACAGTGGCGTTACCTTTATCTGCTGGTAAGACAATTATGGTGTCATCATTCTTGATTTCACATAGAGCCTTTTATTCCGCCCTGGATAAGTTCTTCTTGGGTAGCTAAGCACGGCGCAGAATTCGTGAAGTCTCGATTCGTAGTTCATCTGCTCTTCTGTTGGAAGGTTCCGTATGGCTGCTACCGGAATGGATTTGGGTGTTACGGCAAACTTTGTTAAGAGCACTGATGGCTTCCTAGCTAAGCTCGTGTTTGAAAAGGTTTACAACAGTTTGCTTATAATCCAGTTGTGTGGAGCGCCTTTCTTCTGTAAACGCTGAAACTTAGAAGATTGTCTAACGGTGGCGACCGCTCCGTGTTTCTCCACAGAATGGTCTACAGTATTGCAGTAATTTTTATGGATTCTGCTGTCCAAGCCTCACCGGCCATGAAAGCCTTTGCATCTATATTAAAATAAGTTGAAACCAAGTTTATAGCAAAAACGGTCTAGCCGTTTTCTCAAAAATCAAAATTTAAGGTAATAAATCACAAAAGTCAAATATAGTATTTCAATTTTTGTTTAACCAACTGTTCACAAACTCTTCGAGATTATTTTATAGTCGCTCGTATTTTCTTCAAACCAATATTGTAATCACTTCCTACCTCTCTAGGACTTAACTTCTGTCTCTTGTGATCTTCTGCTAAACCTCGCCGTTTCCTTCTTAAAATTTGGTTAGAGTAAAAATTGGCATTTTTTGTCATTTTAAAAAAACCATAGCGGTTAGCCAATGCAAATACCAAGGCCGCCATTTGGCTGGCTTGTTGTGCTCAAGAAAAAGAATGTTCGTTCTAAATTTGAGCAATTTTAAATTAGTTAGAAAAAAAGTTACGCGCGGTTGAAGTACGGATTTTTTCGAAAAATGGAAAAATTTCAACGCGCGTTACTTTCCAGGTTTGGTATCGGAAGCAGGTCATCAAAATATATATAAAACAAAAAATAACCCGTTGGTTTTATTCCAATTGGTTGCTTCTACCCGGTTTGGCGTCCATTCAAAAATTGTAATTTTTTGTAATAATTCTCTGAGAAGTATTGCCGTCGGTTTGATTCCAACAGCAAATGAGTCTGACTAGCCGAGGACATTTGAAAGTTGACCGTTCAACGAAAAAAATGCGATCTACAAAATTCAATTTGGCTTGAAACTTCCGAGATACAGATTTTTTAAAATAGCCAAAAAACAAAGATTTTAAAAACTAGAAAATTCGTATCTTCGGACCAAGTGGACGTGGAGGACCAAAAACTTGAAAATCGTAGTTTTTCATCGAATACTTCATGATAAAAATGTTCGAGCGAAATCGAAGAACCCGGCGCGCACCGTTTTCTGAAAACCATTAAAATGGCCCATATATATTTGTAATTGAAGGTATTGTTTATTTAGAAGACATTTTGCAAGCACAATTATTCGCACTTTTATTAAATTGTTGATTTACGCTAGGTATTATCCTGATTCCAACTCATGTAACAATTACTTCATTTTTGTAACATTTTGTTTCAGTTTTCTATACAATATATTTGAATTATATTGAATTTTTAATCCTCTGATATAATAATTTTTAGTATTATTCTTTTTGTTATGTATTTGGATTTATTTGCGTTCTTAGTCAACTTTTTATAAATTATGAGTGCCCCTCTGTCTTGTTCTGTGTTGCTTTTTTTGGTTCCATTTTATATTAAGTGGTATGTCACAAGCCCCACTTGGCCTTTGCTTTTCTATTTTATTTTTCATCTTTATTTTTTAGTAATTTTATCTTTTATATTAATAGTGGCATAATGTTTGTTGTAGCTATTTATTCTCCTCTTTCTTTCTGGTTTTATTAACAAAACCTCCGTGGAGAGGCAGGCGTGTAAATAGCCGCTCTCGTGGATGCGGTGTTGGATACGATACCGATGCGGCTCGTAAGGACCAAAAATGGAGAGGCAGGCGTGTAAATAGCCGCTCTCGTGATGCGGTGTGAAAACGTAGTACGGCCCGTTTGGAACGGCAACCGAGAAGGCCCAAATCGTCTTAAACGGCTCGCGTAAGCGATGGCTACCGATATCCACCAACGAATATTGCCAAATCGCTCACCTGAATTGGCTTCGGTTGGCTTCGTCGGCGATTCCAGGTGATCTTGCGGTATCGGGTTTCTCGGTAGCGAATGTTCTTTGAAGACACGACCAATTGGCCGAGCTGCGATGCGTGAATGTCGTGTTAAAACACGACCAATTGCCCTATTGCGAATGTTGCGTTGAGACACGACCGAATTCACTGCGGTGCTTAATGTCGGTGTTAAACAGACAAATTGGCCGCGTTGCGGATTGCGAATGTTGCCGGGCTTCGCGCCTGCTGGCGGCAGGTCTTTTGGCAATTTGCATTCGCCACACCTTTCAGATCAAAGTGCCGCCGACGGCGTATGATTGTCGGCTGAGCAAAACCCATATGCCGTTTTGTGTCGACGGCAAAACGTAGCAGACATCACAGCCGCCAGCATGCCGCCGCGATATAAGCGGTTCAAGGGCGAAAAGGCCGCCACACCACTCCGCTTTCTTCTAAACCATCACATTGATTCTAAGAAAATATTTGTTTTACTGTGGCTAGACAGCTACTTTTAGCCTAGGGCCGACAACAGATAATCAAATTAGTCTATAGATAGAATTTTGCTTAAATATAGTTTTATTTGTTAAGTATTGAGCACCTTATTGTTCTTTAATTTCTTTAACTGACTTAATTTTACTTTATATCAAGTAATTTTTAACAGTAATAGAATTTTTTAATAAATATTTATAGTTTTTAATTTCTTTACCGCTGATTTACATTTCTTCTATGCTTTTCTTCATATCTGTAGTTAATTTAGATTATTAAATATTATATATACAATTCTCGTCGGCGTAGCCCCGTGGGTGAAGGGTGGATTGCAATACAAACGGACCCAAGTTTATCTTCCGGCCTGATTCCTGGCGGCTCGCCTACTAGTCACTAAAAATACTTGCGTTCACTTGAACAAGGGGTAATAATAGCGGTCATCAAAGGCACGGTATTTGCCATATCGCCCCGCATCAGAGATGGTGCGCGACGACTGGGTGCAGTGACTGACATATGAGATAACTAACCTCTCTCTTCGTAGGCCGTGCTCCCATGCCAAGCGTTAGGGGTTCACCACCACATGTACAGTTAACTCGCTAATATAATTTTTCTTCTCAATGTGTTGTATTATCTTTCATATTTAGATGATTACACAAACCTGCAAAATTTGGATTACTATGTTTTTAACTTTTGATAATTAATTCCTATATATTTTTTAGCGCTAAATCCGAAAATTACCATCATTTTTTCTAAATCACAAATTTTAAAATTTGTCGAAAAATTGAGAAAATATAAGACTTCAAAATAGACTTACAATTTATTTATTTCTTTTTTTGGCTTATATTATGCATTCTAAACATTTGAAAGGCCTGAAGAGGGGGGGAAGGCATTAACCCTTTAATTTTTAATGAAAATTGCCACAAAATTAGTCTAAACCACTCCCCCTCTTTACCCGCCCTTAATGTAGAAGTATGTAAAATACTTATAATTTTATTCTGTGTCGAAGTTTCTTCGGACGACTCATGCTCTGCTTTCCGCTTTTCCTTTTTGTACATTCTTTGACCACCGTCTAAGTCCTTCAACACATATGTAGTGAGGTGCGTTTTGTCTTGATTTTCTATTTTTACTTTGAAATGCGCGAGATACACTTATCGAACAAAACTTTTTAATTTCTTTTTACCTTTCCATCGTTAACTCACCACAATACAACAAAAAGAATCTGCAGACTTTACGGTCTCTTGAAACCATTTAGAAAACGTTTGCTTTGTCCTGAAAATAAATTTTTCACATACAAAAACGCGTTTTACCACGGAAGAGGAAAGAAAACTCGATTTACGCACGGAAATAGCTGATGGTTGAAACAGCATCGAGAGTTGCACGGTGCATGAGTGCAAATAAACATGTTACATTTTGTTAATTCTTGTCACAACCTGTCAAATCTCAGTTACTCATACTTTCGGCCAAGCTCTTAACTCCACGCATTCACTGAGCAATGGAGAGCCAACTTTCCCACCGTCTCGTCATCTTTAACCCAAGAAATGTTACAGATTTTCTAAACGACATTTAGAAGGAAGAAGGGCAAGGGGGAGGGTTTCAAGGGCTAATGTGCCTCTTAGAAATTAAAAAAAATACTAAAAATAAATAAATGAGAAATGTAATAAAATAGAAAATTAGGCTCATTTATAGCAATTGTCATTAGAAAACTGAAGAGGTCAATAAACCCCCACCGCCTCTATTCGACCCCTCAACTGTTTTGTTACAAAAAAAATAAATAAATAATAGAAAAAACCTTTTTTGTCTATTTTGAAGTCTCATATTTTCTCAATTTTTTGACTTTTCACAGATTTTAAAATTTGCGATTTGCAAAAAATCCTGACATGATAAAAAAAATAATGTATAAGCCAAAAAAATAAAGAAATTATAAGAAAATAACTTTTTGTGTATATTGCATAGCATTAGGTTTTGCAATTTGCGATTTTTCAAAAATCGTTACATAATGGAAAAAATAAAGATCATTTTCGGATTCGGCGTTAAAAAATAGATAAGAATAAATTATCAAAAACTAAAAAACATAACCATCCCAGATTTATGTCATTTTTTTATTGAATTTCTCTTATTCCTAATCGTTTGCACATTCTTTGTTCAATTAATTCTTCTGTCTATTATTTTATACCTATTCTATTTTATAACTTCCATTCGCTATGAAAAAAAAATCGAAGTTTAAATTTGCTTTCGAATCCCCTAAATGTACGTTTCTGATGAAATTAATAAATTGTGATCCATATTTCGTCATAGATTAGACGTCCCTTAAATTTTTTATTTTTTTCTTACCGCGGATCATCTAAAAACAATTCATAATTTTCCGACCACTTAAATCTTTCTTTTGCACATTTTTTTTAAATATATTTAGTTATACAAAATTAGGTCAGGGGTTACAATGAAATTCTTAACTTCAAGACGAGTACGATCATTAATAATTCGTTGAAGTTTATTCAGGCGGTGCGCCCATCCTTAAGTTTATTTTACACAGCATAATGTGACCTATTTCCCCGAAATCAGTAGCTAGCTTTTTGTGGTTGTTTTTCCCTAATAATTACCCGTAGAGTAAATAAATTAATTGTTTCCACATAACGTATCTATACAATAATATGGCTACTACGTTATTCTTCTATTTCTTTAAGGCACTTGTCTAAATATCTTTCAGATTTTTTTTTTCTTAATAATTATGTATTATTAATTAATATATACTTTTTTTTATTGGCACTCTCGCAACAACTGTTAAATAAATAATAAATAAAATAATTACTTTTTTTATTAACTCAATTTTAAATTTGATATCTGTCGTAAAAGCTTTGCATAACTAAAACATTTTTATTTTTATTGTTGATTTATTTATTTGTAATATTTGATTAAAATTTTAAAATAAAATAACCGTTTGAAAGTTTTAGGTTATTTTAGCCAATGAAATATTAAAATTCAATATGCCAATAATAATTATCAGTAACATTTCTACCATAATTATTGCCGTATGATTAGCTATTATTTTATAATTTTTTTACAGAAAGCACAAAAATTCAATTTGTGTTTTTGCTCTTTTTATTTTGTGTTACATATATTTACTGCTACACGTATAGTTAAGATATAATGAAACAATCGAATTTTTTGAAATTTTCATTAAATTGGTACAACTCGTAGCAACGCAAACAAAAAATGAAAAACGGCATTTGCGATAAAATCTCTTTGTGCCATCCCGAAAGCTGCTTTTATTGAAAAATGTAAAAAAGGCTGCTTTCTGCCAGTCAAAAGATTAGAACGTCGCAGCACGGTTATTTTAAATTTAAAATAAACGTTTCCTTTGTGCAAAATTTCCTCCATCATTAAATTGCCAATCTTTTCAGCCCCGCCCGAAATATTCCAAATTAAGAGGCTTTGGAGTTTGCAAAAGAATTATAATTAAATCGAGGTACTCACTCAGTTTGAATCGGATGCTGGCGTATTACATCAATTATTTTTCCTGTTTGCTACTTTTCTGTCCGCCTCGCTTAATCGGATTTAAATTTGTTCGACGTCGTAAAGCTCATTTTTAAGCCTAGCATAAAACGTCAACAGTTAGTTTTCAGGATTATAGTGAAATGTTGGTTTGAATATTTTAGAGCATTTCGAATTCAACGAAAGTTTGCTTTCCATGAAATCTGCTTATCTGACTGTTTTGTTGTACTTGTTAAATAATGTGCACCGATGTTAAGCGCGGTCTGCGTAATTAGCACTCATGGGTGTCCTTTGAAATATTGTATTGAAAGACTGTCCCCTAATCGGATATATAGATTGGGGTTTAAATACTGGTAGAAAGTGTTTTTACAACTTGTCACTTTAAGTAGTCTTTTGATATGGTAAATATTTACCTCTAATTACTGTTTTTTAAGAAATCCAAAAATTAATTTTCTGTAAAAACTAAAAAAGCCCGTGTGGCCCCGGAGGGATTTCATTTCGATCCTAATAGTAAAAATGGAGCTGAAAATTGCCGCAATTTATTTTGTGGCGCAACATAAACCTTTTAGGACTTTTCGATTAAGTTAGTCCTTGCGAGTAATTGGCGCAAAGTCCTGTAAAAATTGTCTTCCGCAAAGGGGTAGCTACTTTCAAGCGACATGTTCGGAAGCCTTTTCGTTAAACAGCCCCGAGGCACTACAACTGTTAAATGCACGAATATTCGCGTCGGCGTTGCTAACCCGGCGTAATGAATGATGTTTTTGTGCTCTTTCTATGAGCAACCCTTGCGAAGATTGCTTTGACGTTTCAGCCTTGGCCGAGTTCGTTTAATACTTTTAGGGGCATGCTTTGGAGTGCTATATTGCGTAATAAAATAGTTTTCGCTTAAAATACTTATACTAAAATATAATGCAAAGCATTTTAAATTTCCATTACAAAAAATAATCGAAATGCACAAATAAAGATTATTTTTATTATTACTTATTTATAACTATTATTTTTGTTTTATTATTATTATTATCTTTAAAAATAAATTTTTTTAAATTTATTTTTACCTTAGCAATCAGAATACATTGTATTTCTTTAAGCTAATATTTTGGTTTATAAATTGACATGATGAGGGCCCGTCCAGTGACTGGTCCTCGTCCTAGAAAATAGTGCTAAGGTGTTGGGCCCATGTGGGGTCCTCTTCAGTGGAGGTCTGTAGGCCAGCGGCGCTTGAGGCGTCTAATGACTTGATGGTGTGGAAGTTCTTGGAGAAGAAAGTTGTCATGGGTGGTAAGTTTTTCAAGATGTTTCCTGGTTCTGACGTGTATTACTGTATTGAGCATCGGGATGCCGAGGTCGTCGTGTATCATCTGATGTACCAGGGAGCATCAAAGAGAGATCTTAAGATTTTAGATTGACTTCGTTGCATGATTGCGAGGTTAGTCTTGCTAGCACAGCCCCAAAGTTCTATTCCATAGGACCAGATTGGTATAATGATGGTTTTGTAGATAAGGATTTTGTTAGAGAGGGATAATGGGGAGTGTCGGCCTAGTAGCCAGTAGAGAGTTTTAAATCTGAGCTCTATATGTTTTTTTTTTCTTAGTAATGTGCTCCTTCCAGGTGAGCTTGCTATCCAGGTGTAGTCCCAAGTATTTCATTGATGGGGATTGTGGTATCTCGATGTTATTAAGATGTAGTGGATGACATATCCCTTTGCGAAGAGTTAAGGTCACATGAGTAGATTTGGACTCATTTACCTTAATATTCCAGCGCTGGAGCCAGTCTTCAAGTAAGCTGAGGTGAGTTTGGACATATTCCACAGCGAGATTTAAGTCCGCGTGTCTCGCAAGTATAATTGTGTCATCGGCATATGCTCCTATAGTAGTGGTTGGGGAGGTTGGAAGGTCTGAGGTATATAACGTATAAAGAAAGGGACCCAGAACGCTACCCTGTGGGACCCCAGATTGGATTGGTACACTTGAGAAACTTCGTTGTTAACGTGTGTTCGAAATTTTCTGTCTTTTAGGAGTCCAAAAGTTTATGAAATTGAGGAGGTAAGATTTGATGTATTTTGAGTTTGAGTACTTTGTGCCAGACTTTATCAAACGCCTGGCGAATGTCCAAAAGAACAGCTATACAGTAGGCTGACTGTTCGAATGCTGTGTTAATTTCTTGCGTGATGCGATGGGACTGTTGTATGGTAGAATGGTGTCGGCGAAAGCCAAATTAATAATCAGGGATCCAGTTAGTTGCCGTGAATTCTGGGTCTAAGGTTTGTAAGACATACTTTTCAAGGAGTTTGGAGCAAACTGGTAACAGGCTTATGGGGCGCTTTGATGACTCATAGCTGGGATCTTTACCTGGTTTAGAGATGAGTATTATCTCTGCGATCTTAAATTCTTTCGGCCAATATTGAAGTCGGAGTATAGCATTAAATATGTACGTCAGCAGAACTATTCCTTTTCGTGGAAGCTCACGGAGCATTTTCGGTGTAATTTTGTCCGGTCCCGGTGCTTTCTTGAGATTTAATCTCTGAATTTCAGATTTTACAATATTCGGTGTTATTAGTGGTATGGGAGGTGTATTCGGTTCAGGTGCTGGGTGGTCTGGGAGGTTAACGTTGGGTGGTTCATCATGTGTTTGGAATACTCCAGATAGGTGAATAACGAACAAATTCGCCTTTTCTTTGTCACTATTGGCCCATCCTAGAGCTGGAGGTAGTTTTCGTATTGGTGGGGATGTGGTTTGAGGTTTTAAAGATGATTTGACTGGTCTCCATATTGAGTTGTCATATCGGTTTATGGTTGAGAGGTAGGTATTCAACGAGTCTTCCCTCAGGGATTTGAGTTTCGTCTTAAGCTGATTTCCAAGGTTATTGAGGTTGTTTTGTCTGCTGGATGATGGCTCTTTTGCCATTTGGCTCTGGCTTTTCTCTTTTGGGCAACTAGAAGTTTAACTTCTAGAGGAACATGTGTGTATGAATTGACTTTTCTGTGCATCTTAGGCGGGGAAGCTGTGCTATAGTTGTTAGCAGAGAATTGAATTTGGTAACTACTGTATCAATTTCGAGAGGGGTTTTTAAACTGACTTTCAAGTCAATGCCTTCGTGAAGAATTTGCCTATATAAATCCCAGTCAGTTGAAGCGTTATGGATCCGTGTGGGGGGATTTTTGATTAGGACACTTGCGCTTATAGTTCCTATGATCGGGGAGTGGTCTGAGGAAAGGTCGTAAGCTTGGGGAGATGCCCATGTAGTTTGGTGATATTCCATTAATGACGAAGAAATCGAGGAGATCGAGGATTTTGTTCTGATCGGGTAGCCAGTATGTCGGGGTCCCTGTTGAAAGGTAGACGTATTTATTGTCTTGTATAGTTTTATATAGCTCTCTGCCTTTTGTAGTAACTAGGCGGGAGCCCCACGCAGTATGTTTACTGTTGTAGTCGCCGCCTGATACGAATTTGGGACCCAGGGTATGAAAGAACTGGTCGAAGTCACATTGTTTGATATTGTGTTTTGGGGGCAGTAGACAGCCGCAATGGTTATTTCATAGGGGAGGGTGAGCACCTTGATGGAAGTAGTCTGGAGAGATTCCTTCTCGTAGTTGGGGAGAGCGTAATGTTTTAAATTTTGTTTGATTAATATAGGGGTTCCAGCGTGTCCTGTTTTGTCTGGATGGTTAGTGTAATATAAATGGTAGTTAGGAATTTTGATGTACGATTTTTCCGTGAAATTCGTTTCACTAATTAGCATGATGTCGATGTAGTTATGTTTTAGGAATAGTATTACTTCGTCTCTGTGATTTAAGAGGCCGTTGGCGTTCCATTGTACAATGCGGAGGAATTTATCCATTAGTTGTTTTTCTTATTAACATTGTTAGCATGTTAAGGACCATACTGTTCTGCTGAATGAGTTGGGAGAACATGGATTTGAATTCTTCTAGGAATTTGTTTAAGGTAAGGTTAAGAGACTGGTCAGAAGGGATTTGTTGTTGGAGTTCTTGGTGACTGGTAATACTAGCGTATGTAGGTGAATGCGGGAGGTTGGATATATAACTTTGTCTATTTATGATTGGGGATTGGGTTGTTGGCGGTTTGGAATTGGTATTTCTATTTTGTAGAAGTTGTGGTAATGAGTACATCCTCGGTAGTTAGCCGGGTGATTTCCTCCGCACAGTGCACACGTTGCTGGCGTGTCCTTGCTCTTCTTACAGCTGGCTGTGCTGTGATTACCGCTGCATTTGACGCACAGAAAGGGACGAGAGCAATATGCTTTTGTATGACTGGGCAGCATTTCGGTTTGTTCTTGGCGGTTCAATTGTAATGCGATTGTGTCCATGAAAAATAGATTCATTGGCTCCTTTGTGGTTCTATGTTTAGCATTCATGATGTTTCTAATTTGGTGTCCTTGTCTACTGATTTCTGTTTTTATGTCTTCGAGTGGAATCGAATGATGAAGATTTTTGATGACTACTCTAAACGCTCGTTCGTCTTTTAGTTGGTAGGTGTGATGTATAATTTTATTTTCGCGCATGTACTTAACTAGTTTACGGAATATGTCAGGAGTATTTGGTGAGATTTTAATTGTGTTATTTGCCAGGCTTTTAGTGACATATTGCTCTTCTTCTGCTACATCTGCTAGTGAAGCTTTCATTTTTGGTAGATCTAGGACTCCATAAACAAATATAGGCGGGGGTTTGGGGATTTTATCAGATTCTATTGTTTTACCTTTGGCAGTCATGTTTTTATTTGTTGAATTGTCGATGGGGTTGGATTTTGGGAATTAGCTAGTGCAGAAAAACTGTTGGAAAGGGGTAAAGTGTTTGAGGATACCGTATCATGTGATTTTCTAACTTTCTTTCGTTTAGTAGTCTTAAATACTTGCCAGGGGTTTTCTTTAGATGTTCTCTTTTGTGGGGGGACCGTCTTCCATTTCGTCGTCAGACGTTGAGGTTAACCTGTATAGTTGCCGGGAATTTCGAGGCTGGCAGAGTCCTGAAGATTGCATTGCTAAGTATTGTTCCTGGTTAGGGGGAAAGGGTCCTTGTGAAGGTTGACTAGTTAGTGCAATGTAGGGTAATGATAGTTGAGTGTTTATCTTAGGTTGATTTTGGTAGGTATTTGGAAATTGTGTGAAGTGTACATTTGGCGAAGGATGGCTCTGTATATTATGAGGTAGGGGCTGGCTTAAATTGTAGTTAAAGCCAGTTTCGTGTCCTGGTGATAACATTGTCGTATTTGTTAAATAAAATTACCTGTTGTTAACTATGTTTCTTTCTTGATTAAAATAACTTAAGCAAACTCGGGTTCGCGATACGAGATAAGGCAGCCGCAGCCGCTTTATCGAACAATGCACTTTAACTTGAACACTTAGCGCGTGTATCTGCGATGTTTACGCTTCGAGATTCAAACGAGTACTTAAAAAAAATACGTAAGAAATAAAAATATAATAGACGAGTATAATTATACTAAATCCGAGTATTGTATACTGTAGGATACAGTATATCTTCTCGTAACATGTATAATAAAGCATTCTACTTTATTGTAATGACATCGAAATATTAATTGTCATATACATGTAATATGATATAAGCTATTATTTTTGAATAGATAAATTAGAATCGTGTCATAAATTACTGTTGTTCTAATTATATTCGTGTTTTACCTAGTAGAAAGTAATACTATGAGAATGTTTCCCATACAATTTTTTTCCCATTTATTGACAATCAGAATTTTTCTATAAACCTATAAATCATTATACTGGCAAAAGAGCTGTGAAGGTCTCCTTTAAGTCGGCTAGCCAGAGTTTATTGAACTGTGGTTCAATCAGTCGCAGTAGGGTGGCATTTAGGTAATGTTCCAACTTGTCGTGGTGTTGGACAATTTTTTATTTATGACGTCTTTAACATATGGTACATTTAGCTCTAAATGTAGCGTGTAATTGCTTATACACCAAGGTGCGTTTGTTATTATTTGAAGTAGTTTTGATTGACTTTGACAGATTATTAAGATGGTTGATTTGCTTGCTATTCTCTATTCCATAGACCCATATCGGCTTGATTATTGTCATGTAGAGAAGAATTTTGTTTCCAATAACAGGCTGGATCTTTTTTCAATTAGCCAGTACAGGACTTTTGTTTTTAAATCTATTTGTTTCCTTTTTTTGACTATATGATCTTTCCAACTATCCAGGTGTATACCAAGGTATTTGGTGTACGAATACTGAGATATATTTCATTATTTAAGTGTACTTGTGGACACCGTTTCCTTTTGAGTGTAAAGGTAAATTGAACTGATTTAGTTTTGTTAATATTGATTCGCCATTTATTGAGCCACATATGTGTTTTATTTAGGTGGTTTGTAATGTTCTCGTGGCCGTGCTGGATCTTCACGCGGTGTAAGGATGGCAGTATCATCATTAAAAGTTCCAATTGTGGTGTTCCTGTCGAGTGGTAAATCTGCAGCTTATAACAAATATAATAGGAGTCCAATCACACTGGCCTGTGAAACCCCAGATTTTATTGGAAAGGTGTTAGATACATCCTCGTTGATCTTGACGCTAAATTATCTGTCAGTTAGGTAGGATTTGAAATAGGTGATAATGAGAGACTATTGAATTTTACATAATAATCATCTATGCCAACCTTGTCGAAAGCTTGGCCAACATCCAGGAATACCGATGTACAGTTATTTTTGTTTTCGCGTGCCTCATTTATAACGTGGCATACTCTGGATACTATAGATTCGCTGAACGGTTGAGTGATACCGTACTACCGAATTGGTGGAATTTATTCATCAGTGTTAGGATCTGTTTTTATTCCTTAAACCTAAAGTTTTCAAAGCTTAGCTATAATGAGAAATAAACTTATTGGTCGGTACGACTTTACTCGGTTTGGATCTGTACTTGGCTTGGGTATTAGTATAATTTTTGCCATTTTTAATTGTTTTGGCCAATAATTTTCTCTAAGAATTACATTAAATATATAGGTCATTATTATTATACCTTTTTGTGGTAACTCTTTTATCATTTTTGGTGTAGTTCTATCTACATCTAGAGTTTTTCTAACGTTTAGATGATTAAGTTATAATTGTACTTCCTCTGGGGTGAAATCTTTAATTTCTGGTATGATTAGATAAGTGTTTGCAAGCTGTTCTTCTATTTCATCATTAGTTTCATCAATGACAAGAGAAAATGCTATGACGAGATGTTCTGCAATATTACTATCTTCTCTTTATCGTTTCTAGCCCAATGTGAAATAAGTGCCTTATCATCGCATATGGGAGGTTTTTCATTCTTTTTCTTTAACCAGTTTTATTCCGTCCATCCTTGGACATAAGCATCCCCCATCCTTTTCCATTTTTCTCTCTCCTGCGCTATTTGAATCCATTTTGGTTCAGTTATTTTCTTTATATCATCGATCCACCTTTGCTGAGGACGTCCTCTATATCTTTTCCTCTTCCAGAGTCTCCATTGTATCAGTTTCTTTGTCCATCTATCTTCTTTCATCCTAGCAATGTGTCCAACCCATTGCCACTTCTTTTGTGTTATTGTTATTCCTACATCTTCTACTTTAGTTTTCTCTCTAATCCATGTATTATTTTTTCTGTCCCGGAGTGTTATTCCCAACATACTTCTCTCCATATTTCTTTGTGTTATTAACATTTTATTCATAATCTTTTTTGTTAATACCCATGTTTCGGTACCATATGACAAGATTGGGAGAATGCATTGGTTAAAGACTCTTGCTTTCTGATAGTTTACGAATTTACCTTTGAATATATAACTTAGTTTACCGAAAACGCTCCACCCTTGTTTAATACTTCTATTCAACTCTGTCATTTGATTTACCTTTCCCATTTTGATCTTACGTCCTAGATATATTACTTCTGATACTTTCTCTATTTCCCTACCATTTATTTCTATTTTTGTCCCTCATTTTCCTCTTCTTCTCTCATCACTATTTTTGTTTTATTAATATTTATTCTTAAGCCTACTTTGTTTTATTTTTTATTTAGTTCATACAACATCTCTTGTAACTATTCGATAGTTTTTGTTATTATCACCACGTCGTCTGCATACCGTAAATTATTAAGCCATTCTCCATTCACATTTATTCCTTTATTTTCCCAATTGAGTTTCTTGAAAACGTCTTCTAGAGCAGCTATAAAAAGTTTGGGCTATATGTTATCTCCTTGCCTGATTCCTCTCTCTACTTTTATAGGTTTTGTGCATTGATCTTGTAATTTAATTGTTACAGTTGCATTCTTATATATGTCTTTTATCAGTGTGCTATATCTAGAATCTATTCTGCAGTGATTAAGCGCCTCTATTATCGCCAAGTGTTCTAAACTATCGAATCTATAAATCCCATATATATATATATATCAGTAAGTTATACTCTGTAGACTTTTCTATAAAAATTCTGAGTGTCTGTAGATGATCTAGTGTACTATATCCTTTCCTGAATCCGGCTTGTTCTGGCGTTTGATAGAAATTAAATTTATTGGTCAGCCGATTTGTTATGATTTTTGAGAATAATTTGTACAGTAGAGAGAGTAAACTTATCGGTCTATAATTGGTCAATTTACTTATATCTCCTTTTTTATATATTAGGATTATCATTGCGTTCTTCCATTTTATTGGTATTGTGCCTTCCTCTAGGCATTTGTTAAATATTTCTTTTATGTGCTGTAATAACTCATCACCTCCTCACTTTATGAATTCTGCCATTACCTTGTCCTCTCCGGCAGCTCTCTTGTTTTTCATTCCGTTTAGTGCATTTTTTATCTCTCCTATTGTAATTTCTGGTATTTCCTCGGAGTTTATGTTTCCTAATTTTCGTATTCTATGGTTTTCTATTTTTAGTTCTTCTTCTGTTGCATATAATGATTTATAAAATTCTTCTGTTATTTCTATTATTTTGTTTTTATTGTTATGCATTTTGCCGCTCTCGTCTTTCAATTTTACTATTTCTTTTTTACCTTTCATAAGATTTCTTCTCATTACTTTAAGGTTTCCATTACTTTCAATTGTATTTATTATTATATCTTCCTTATAGTATTTAATATCTTGTTTTAAATTTGTATCAATTTCTCTATTTAGGTTTCTATATTCTTGTGTACTCCTTTTGTCTTGTGATGCTAATTGCCTTCTCATTGCCATTAAATCTTTAGTTCCTTTACTAACTTTGTTGGATGTTGTCTTCGTCACGATTCTTGCTATCTTATTTCCTGTTTCTATTAATCCTTTCGTCACTGTGTCGTTAAGGTTGTTCAGATTATTTTTCGTTTCGTGACTTAAGTTTTGTGAGAAATATTTCTTAAGTTCTTTTGTCTTTCTTGCTTTAATATGCTTGTACCTATTTTCTGCGCGTTACAATTAAATATTAACTTTTGTCTTTCCTTTTTTGTATTTATAACTATTCTACTTCTAACTAGTCTGTGATCGCTATTTGTGGTGAATGTATTCAAAACTGTTACATCCTCTACTACATATTTTTTATTTGTTATTATATAGTCTATTTCGTTTCTAATACTCGCATCCGGACTTATCCAAGTCCAATGTCTACTCGGATATTTATAATAAAATGTATTCATTGCGTATAATTTATGTTTCGCAAGAAAGTTCAGCAACATTTCTCCTCTTTCATTTCGATTACCTAGGCCATAAGGTCCAACATTAACTTCATCTTTTTCTTTTCAGTGCCTAACTTCGCGTTAAAGTTTCCAATTACTAATTTAAAATGACTGTTTTCTTTTTCTATACTTCTGCTAATGTCGTCTTAAAGTTGTTCTATTTCCTCATCAGAGTGGTCAGAGGTTGGTGCATAAGCTTGCCATATCTGCAAGACATATCTCTGCGTCAACTGCATTTTTATATAAGCAATTCTTTCTGTCACGCTTCCATATTCTATAATCTTGCCTTTTATACTTCTATTTATTATGAAACCAACGCTTCCAGTACTTTCGTCGCCTTTTCCTCTATAATACAGGGTATTACCTGATTCTATTTTCACAATTTCTTCTCCTCTTCTTCTGATCTCACTCAGTCCCACTATATCCCATTGGATTTTTCCTAGCTCTAGTTCTAATTCTTCTAGCTTATTATTTGATAACAGCGATCTAACATTATAAGTAGCTCGGGGATTCTTCGCACCCTCTGCTTGATGTCTGGTCTGACCGCTGCCTTAGCCTGGGATCACCAAGCTGCCGAGAACTGAGGGCCCTTTCGCATCAACTCCATTCATGTTATACTTGGGGGGGGGAGGGGGTTAAAAGTCCTATAAACCACCACACTGGCCAACTTGCGTATCGGTGATTAGATGGTAGTCTAACTAACTAAGACTTTTCCCGCTGCTATTGTCCTATATTATAGGATCTTCCACCACCGGTAATATACGAGCGCATCCCATCTTGACCCGCTCCATACTACATTAACCTTTTCTAACCTTAACTTGCCGAACGCTTAATGCAGTTTCACCAAGAGAGCCATTAAATTGAATTGTGAAAGTTACCTCTGATGGTTCCCCTCACTTAGTTTTGCTTGTGTGTCGACACAGTTACCGGGGTGTGGCCGCCATACTTTCTCGTACAGCTTCTGTGACCCATAAGTGAGTTAGGTGTCATCTGAGAACCAATAGTCCAGAACGACTTTCAGCAAGTCCGACAGTTCCGGATATAGAAGTGCTATCCCTAAACGACACCCTAAACCCCCACATGGGAGGTACTTGTCAGAATTTTCTTCGGTGTTTAACTAGCTTTTAAATTTAATTATTAAATCTGTTTAGACTAGTAATCTACTCATAAAAAGTTGTCAAATTTTTTTTTAATTTTTTGATTGGTTTGTTGCCTTATTTAGAGATGCTTTGTCTTGTGGGACGTGCGTTCTTTGCAAAATAGTTCTCGCCTTTCTTTTGATTTCAATTGGAATATTATAATTTTAATGTTATTGTTGCAAGATAGGCATTACATGTTGAACTGCTTGAGTGAGAATGTTGGTTAGGCTTGTTAATGCTTTGTCCACTTTATTTAAGTTTTGGAGTCTTACATTTAAGTTTATATTTTCTTGTAATTCAGCTCGGTATTCTTTCCAGTTGGTTTGTAGTGTAAACGGAGCGGTAGTTTCTTGTGTACGATAAGATTGCTGATCAGCACTATAATTAGGAAGTGACCGAAAGATAGCTTATAACTAGGTTCTACTGTCATTTATAATATGCCATTAGTAATGAAAGGATCCAGGAAGTCGGAAATTTTATTTTGGTCGAAGAAGTCCCAGTTGACAGGAAGAAATAATTGTCTCCTTGTATTACGTTTACTAGCTCTTTACCTTTTGTTATATTAAGACGTGAACCCTAGATGGTATGCTTACTGTTGTAGTCACGCCCTGCCATTAATTTTGGTTTAAGTATTTGAAACAAAATCATTGAAGTAATGTTTCTTGTATATTGTGGCGTGGAGCGCAGCATACTGACGCAATTGTTATGTTATATGGCAACATTTTTATTTGTATAACTGTGGCTTGTAAATAATTTTTTTATATTTATGTAATTCTATGTGACAAATTGTATTTTTATTATTATAGCCACACCAGCGTGGGCGGTTCTATCTGGATGATGTACGATGTGTATGTAAAGTGTGTTTCAGTTACTAGCTAATGTCTGTTAAGTTATGGCGAAGAAATACCTTTATTTTTTTTTATGTTAAATAAAGGCATTAGCACTCGGCTATTTTAATAAACTTAGTAAATTTTATAATTAGGGATGATAGCAAGTTTAACATCATGCTGTTTTGTTGTATTAAACATTGATTTGAATTCTTTCAGAAATTTGCTTGAGATATGGTTACCTTCACTTGTTTAAATTATGTTCATTTTTGTTGCTTCTGCGTAACTGATGATTGGCTGGTAACGTTGATGGTGTAGATGTACAAGCTTTAACGCACCTCTTGTGGGAACATCTGTGTTGTTTGGTTGTCGTTGAAGACTTAGCCTATTATTTGCGTTGTAAGGCTTAAATAGAGTGTGATAGAATTTACATGCTTTATAATTTGCGGGATATGCACCATATCTCTAGTTTTTTTACAAGTAGCAGTATTGTGAGCTCTGCCACATTTTACACATACATATGGCTTGTTGCAATATGCTCTAGAATAATCATAGTGTTAGTATCTAACGTACCATTCACTTTTGTTATTGCTCTATAACTATTGTTTTATTTTAAAGATATTCTAGTTTATACACATTTTTTTATTTGCGAAGGGTTCTAAGTCGACAAAGAATATGTTTAGGGGTTCTTTGATCATTCTGTCTTCCATTTATTATGTCTGTGGCCTGTATCTAAAGGTTCCTTTTTAATTTCGTTAGTTTATGTTGTGTAATATAAATATTTTATCGCTATTCTAAAAGCTTTCTCTTATTTTGACTGATATGTATGGTGGATAATTTTACTTTTTCTAGAAATTTTGCTAATTTTCTGTAATTTTCAGAAGTATGGAAATTTATTTTTATAGTATTACCTGCTACACAACTAGTTTTATATTGTTTTATCTCTAGTATTTTGGTTAGTTTTTTGGTCATTTCATCATAATTTGTCACCCCATAGATATAAATTTGTAAAAATGTTTGTATTTTGTGACGCTGAATCTGTTGTTTACGTTAATATTTTCGGTTGATTAGAGATTTAAATTTATTTTCTTTCTTTTGTAGTTTTTATCTTGGAGATTTCTGTTACTCATAACATTTTTATAACACTTCTAGATGTTATTTTAGGGTTTCCTTTTTTTCTTCTTTCGAAAGGGATCCCTTTAAATTTTTTTTTTTGGCAATGTATATTCGTACATCTGTTTTTATATATGTAGCTGTATAATATTAATTTTTTTCTATATTTTAATTTATATTCTCTGTAACATTTACCATTTGTTTTATTGTGTCGTTGGAGTACTCTATAGTGTACATGACCTTTTTGATTGATTCGTTTTTAAACTGCTAAAACTTTCAAGTCTTTAAGTAGATGTTGTATTTTCTTCTATAGTTATTTTCTTATTCCACCATATTCCATTAAGTTATTTCATTCACTTCCTTCCTTGTCTAATTTACTCTTTAGTCTCTTGTTTGTCTTGTCCGTCTTTCGTTATTTTCACCTCTAAGTACTTTTAATGATCGTATATTAATATTTTTTCTAAATTTTTGAAATTCAAATCTTGTCCTTCAACTCCGATACACAAATACTTATTTTTTTCCGGTTATATACTACAAGTCTTCTTTGTATTCAGCCTGAAGGACGTGGTTGTCTGCATACTGTGCTTTTTCATATAAACGTTTAAATGTTGATATCGCCGTGATTTTTTTGTAACGTTCACATTTTTATCTCTTTATTTTTTCAACCAATTGATTTGTTGCTTTATTCAACGACTTCCTAATATACACAATTAATTATTTTTTATTGTCGTGTTGGTTTTACTGTAATTTTTTTATTTAAGCTTTGTTTTTTAAAGATATGCAATTCACTTTCCCTTAAAGTTTTCTAAATTATATTTTGTTTATTTAAACTTTTTCTCCTTAGTCATGTTTTTCTAGTTGTTCTTTTCTGTGTAGTTTGCCTTTTATATAGAAAGTACATTTTTGCTGTAAGTAGATGGCGGTCTGATCCACACTTGCTCCTAGTTGATTGTGTTGAAGTGTATCTATAAATGTGATTATATCGAAAAAAATTACTATTTTTGAGTTATGTGCACATAAATCTGTCAGTTTGTTTCCATTGACGTTTGTTTCTATTTCTCGAAATTTGACTATAACCTGATGTCCTGTTTTTGACCCTAGCTAAGTATTAAAATTGCCTAATAATGTTATTTCTCTATTTTTTTCTAATTTTGTCTAGAGCTAATTGTAAAACATTGTAAACTGATTTTTTTTTATTTGGACTGGCTGATTATAGCTTCATCTATATATTCCAAAAATTGCCATTATTCTTCCTACTATGTCGATATATATTTTTATTATGTTGTTATTTAAGTCTTTCAATTTCATGTCTATGTATATGTATATATATATATATATATATATATATATATATATATATATATATATATATATTATTGTTTCTATTAGTCGATTTTCTAATTTTAATTATTACATTTAGTATTTTTATTCATCTTTCCTTAATATCCCAGGTTGACATATTTATTTACCATTTTCTCACCTTAATTCATCGTATATTACTTTCATCCATGTTAAAGCTTAAGTTTACCCTTGTGTGCCGGTTATAGATAATTAATGTCAAGCTAGGAGACTATAACCTTTCACTTTAGAATGCTTTTTCCTAGATAGATTATTTCTATTGCAACTAAAAGATTTGTCCTTAATATCTGTTAATTTCCAATCGCCATAGTGGTCTAAGCGGTTGAAACGCGGACTGCAATGCGGACGGACTCGGATTCCATTCCCAGAACTCTTTAATTTCTGGCGGGTGGCTTACTCAATTACTGAAAATAAATACTTGTGCTCGCTCGAGAAAGGGGTAATAACAGCGGTCGTCTAAAGCGCGGTGCTTGCCACATCGCCCCGCATCAGAGATGGTGAGCGACGACTGGGCAGTAAATTCGATCATTTGAGAGCCTTAACCTCTCACGGGGCGTTAGAGTCTTACCATTATCTGTTAATTTCCACTTGATTATATTTATTCTTCTTACAGCTGTTGGTTATTTTCCTAATAATCCTGATTAAGAGCCTTTACAGTTTGTTATCAGTCAAACCAACTAAATCCTGCGTTCGTGAAGTTATTAGCGGCAACCTTCTCTATCAACTGTCTCCAGCACGTTGATATAGCTGTGGTGGTCACCTTTCGTCTTTCCTTAAAGAAATGGGGCACAATGACAAATCCTTCGTTGTTCACAAGTCCTAGTTCCAGCACGAAAGCGGGAAAATTTGCGTAACAGCAGATTCTTCGTAGGCTTCTTAGCAGATCCAACGGTCATTTTGGGGATTTACCTTCCCGTTTCTAATAAAGCTCTTTTAATCCGAAAATAATATCAGGAAGACAGCGCTGTCGTGCTAGATACCGCTGAGCAGTGCTTTGGTCAGGTCAATTATGCTTTCAGTTATCAGTGCTTGCTGTGAATTGCCCTGTTAGAAGTTATCTTCTTCTGGTAGTCACTTTCCTGGTACTTCTTAGCTGTGTCGTCAAGTTAGGCCTTAATGTAGCCAAATCACACAATATAGCAGCTCTGTGGTCATATTATCTGCTCATTTTGTTGTTGATTATGTGAAACTGACTTGCTGTACAACCCTATACTTAAACGCTTTAGGGAAAAAATAGAAATAAAAATATTAATTTTTTAAGGCAAACCTTTAGTAGTTTTCCAAAAAAATATTAAAGATTTTATTTGGTCATTTTCAGACATTTATATAGGCCTTTATTAATTAATTCCGCCTTAGACGCTCGTATTTACACAATAGCATCGTAAGATATTATTATGTTATATAAATCTTTCTTTTACTCTTTTTTACATTGTATTTATAGTGACAGCCGAATCAATATCTAAATTTGTGATCTTTTATTATTAACTTATAATATATATAATTACTTTTAAATACAATTTGTTTTTCGAATACTGTCAATTAAGTTTGTTTTTTATAATACCTATATCTAATTTACTCTTGACATGACCATATTCCACTTCTAATTTCTAAGCCATATGAAGGAGAAACTTAAATGAATGTAAATATTTATCCGTATTCATAGAAGCAATGAGAATATATTGCATTTTAAAGTTGAAATACTTATTTTATTTTAAAAACTGCTCTAATGTCATTAAATATCGCAAACATTAATTAAACTATTGTAAATTGTTTTATCAAACATTTTAATATAAAGCTGAAACTTTCTTTAACACTTATATGAAATGTAAGGGCTAAGAAGATTTAATAAAAAATATAACGAGATCTACAAACCTTCAAATACATCATTGTAAACTCAGTTATATCGTTAAAACATGTGACGATATCATTTTTGGCGTTTATCACTATAAATCTACGTCTATTGGGCGTCTTTAGTGCACCCATACCAACTATACCTTATCAGTTGTCAGCAAAGTATTTACATGGACATAAAATCCTCACATCGCATATAACCATTAGAAGATACTACATTCTATTTAAGGAGACCAGTGGGAGCTCTTAAGCTCATGCCGTATTGTAGGTAAACGTTTTTCGGGAATAAAAATTTATTGACAGAGTTTTATAAAAGAAGGAACACTGAGAGGATAACAATTATTTCAATAATTATTTTTTATATATTTTTTTTAAATCTGCCCTAAAAATACGTGATCTGCCTCGAATATATTGAACTCTGAACAAAAATGTAGCTTTAATAACTTCTTCTTCTTCTTTCTCGTTTCCTTCGTGCCCTTTCAGGCTTCGGATTAGCTTTAATAACAAAAATCTAAATACTTAGTAAACATGGTACAATATACAAAAAATGTTATTCCAACTTTTAGACATCTTCTTTCGACATGGCAAATCACAAAACTTTAAATGGAATAACTAGACTATAGACGTATGTCTTATTTCTAGTTACAACCTTTTGAGTAAATCTCGTTTATTGGTAAGCCTGGTGCAAGTCACTAGCAACTGCAACACAGTGTTTTTTCTAGCAACAATAACTGCAGAACAAATTCTGGCGCAACATATTTTATGCAAAGATTTTTCTTCATAATTTCACACACTTTGGTTTTTGAAAACTCCATTTTATTTTCTTACTCTAAAGCTGCTAGTCGCCGAATTTTTTTGATTGTATTTCATATAATTTCAATGTTATCCGGTATTCCCTCGTTGCTGCTTCCCGCACACAGATAACTTTAACAGTTTTCCGATCATGCCTAAATCGTTTGCACGATGCTTTTTTGTACCGTACAAAAAAAAATTACAAATCATCCTAAATCATTCTGCGAGCGAATGTTCTAGTTTTATATAAAATTTGATACAGATTCTCTGCTCTTCATCCAATACAGTCGTTCTCATCCAGGTATACGTTTTATATTCCACTCTCATCATTTTAAAACGGTCGCACAGACTTTCGTGCATATCAAAATTGGCCCAATATTTTTGAAACAAACTGCGTAATCGCTTTTATTTTTAAATATTATATAATAGAGTTTCTGTATACTTTATATAAAGGATAATAGCTTTTAGGTTGATTTTCCGATACTATCAGAGTAGTAATGTCCGTTTTCTTAATGAGATTTTTTTGTGTCAAACAAGGGTTTTAAAATCACTGTGTTCTGTAGAAACTTGAGTATTAAAAGAAGCAAATTAACATCGAAATAAATCATTTGAATGGTACATACGAACAGCAATGCTAAGATTTTCCTGGACAGCGTATTAAGATATATTAAGTTTAAATATTTTTTTAGCATATTAGTTGTCAAAACTTTACATAACGTACACTGATATAACACAAAATACTTTGAAAGAAAATTTTAGATAAGTGGTAAATGTTTGTAAAAATTAATTTTAACACCATTTTGACTAATTCTTAAAATTTTAAATTGGTTACCATTTTTCCAGCAGAAGTTTATAAAAGAGCAATGCATGAAAGTTATCGATTTTGGCCTAAGGCCTAAGGCTGAAAGAATCAGCTAGTCAAAAATCATTTGCACAAATTACATTACATCATTAGTAGGCTTATGATGGGAAGAATTGATTGAACTGAGTTCTAACTTCTAAATTTAACAATTTTAATTACTATATATATTAATTAACTTAATTAGGGTCGAATTTTACAATTTTTAACCATCTCTACCTTTTACTTGTCACGAATAACCATTGTAATTAAAAAAGGCAAAATCATTATGATGCTGACAGATCTTATATACCCAACACTGACTATTTTTTTATTATTTCTCATCCACTCGTTATACACAAGTACCACGCATTACATAACTGACGTATTTGCTGCTGGAAAATGTGTATGCAATATTGTAACTGAAACATTTGCTTTCTGTTAATCATTCACGAATTCTGGGTCCCATCGAGATCTGGATATTATGTTTGCATTCAGTACAATCTGCTGGTTAATTTTATAGGTACATTGACATTAATTACACTAATGCATTAATTAATTAGTGATGAAAAGCAGATAATTACACTCGGTTTATTGTGTAGATTAACGTAACATTTTTTTAAGTATGTACGTTTTTTTTTTCTCTAAAAACAATCTTAGTCGGCCATTTTTGTACTTTGCTTATTTTTAATAATTTTCTATAATTTTTCTCTTTACTAAAATGACAATAAATAATATTTGTATAATAACAATTTCCATGCAAATTGCAAATAAGTAACTATAAGTTAAGCAGATGAAAGTAAATATGCAACTGAAAGTAAAAAAATTAATTTACTTTTACACGTCTAGTCAAAAATAATCGAGACATATGTTTGATGCAATCTCAAAAAATAGAAAAACAAAAAGCATCATCATCATCATCCGCAATTTTAAAAACTGTAATTAAAATTAAATTATTTATCCTACTGTTTTTTTGTTCTTTTTTGTAAATAAGCATTTTTGTATGGAACGGGTACAAACAGCTGAGCACCACAGAAATTACCTGAGAAAACGAAGAAGTGAGCAGACTGCGGATGAAAGGGCAGCAATAAATAAAGCGAGGCGATGTATATGTGCCGAAAGAACTCCGGAGAAAGTTGAAGTAGAAAACCAAGTAAGACGACAACGACGTTTTCAGAGAACACCGGAAAAAACAGCTGCAGAGAACGAAGCAAGGCGACAGCGAAGTTTACGAAGAGCACCGGAAGAAATAGCAGCAAGAAACCAAGCAAGGCGACTGCGACATTGGGAGAAATAGCTGCAGAATATATATATATATATATATATATATATATATATATATATATATATATATATATATATATATATATATTTGCTTATAACTTCTCACGTAGCCGAAGTTTAGTTCAACAACCTCGACTAGCAACAAGCTGGCAGAGAATCTGGCGATAATTTTGGGTGTTCACATTGCCGTCAAATAAATATAAGCCGAGAATCTTTTTTGCACACCAAGCGGTTTTTTTGGTAAATGAAGAGATGTTTTGTCAAGATATTTTAAACTCTTCCATAGCTGATTCCCACTTGTTGAGCTATTCGCCGAATTGACAAACCTGACAAACTTTCGAAAAGATCTCCAACTTTTTCGGTATATTGTGAGGTCATAGCGGTAGATGGCTGGCATATTTGGCGAGTCGGACGTCTCAGATACCGCCGGTCGACTCAAATCTCTAAATTGGCCTAAAAGGAGGGAGAAAAATTTTCAAGCTGTTGTATGTCTTTACTCTAAAATTTCATTTATTCTTTTTCACCTGCTTATCGTCCTTACAAAAGTTTTGTCTTTGCCTAAGGAAAACTCCTTAAAGGCCCGTTGGACCGTGACACAACTTCTTTCAAGTTCGTAAAATGTCTGTTCAATAAACAGCCTTTCTTCAAAAGTTAAGGATGTTTACAATTAGATAGTCACGTGATTAATGGTTTACTACAAAACTTCAATTAGCAAATCATTATGCATGGTAGCGTCATCACGCTAATCTACCTTTTCTCATTTTATACTAATAGGCAAATACTTTGCGACTTATATTAATAATCACTTTTGATTATTTATCACATATACATATATAACATCTTCTATAATATATATATATATATATATATATATATATATATATATATATAAAAGACAAGTCCTGAATCATTTACTCACTGAATTTCTAATGTAGTATATAAAAAGGTACTTTTAAGTATAAACTGAAAAAATAAATATTTTTAACCGTTAGGTATTTCTTTAGGCAGGTTACCCGCGCAAACGAAGCCTCGACAAAAGCTAGTATAACATATGAGATATGCACCAAAAATTGAAGAAGTGCAATTAGATTACGTTGTTTGCTACAGTACGATATTCATTGACCACAAATCATTTGGTAAAAAAAGTAAACATTATATAAGTATTACGGCAAACAGATCAATCAATGTAAAAATATTATTATTCAAATTAAACATTAGTAAAACGAGTATTTACAAAATACTGATATATTTGAAATTAAGTGAGGTTTAGACAAGGTAGATTTTAAAATATCTGACAAACACAGATAAGTAAAATACAATAGTAACTACTGTAGACATATATATCGCACATCATATAAAGACCATACAAAACAAAATTTTAAAAATTTCAAAAACTATATTTCTGCGATTACTTGTTTTAAGTAGCAGAATAAAAAATTTGCAATTAATTTTTAATATCCAAAAACTAGCAAAATTATCTTAACAAAAACATGGGCACAACAAATTTCTGGATATAACAGGCGCCTCTGGAATATTGGCTTGTTATTTGTTAGTTTCATACTGCTTCGCCTATTAATATTTCTCTTACTCAAGACAATTACTATTTATGGACAAATAAGGAGATGGTAAAATTATTTTATCCAGGAAACTCGTTCAAGGATAGCAAATCTTCAGAATACCTTATTAGTGGTTGATAGTGACAGACGTGTGTTTTAGTGCATTTCAAGAATTTTCTTTGGTGGCATTTTGAAAATATGCCACCAAATACCATCCCTACCATACTCGCACAGGTATAAAAGCAAAAACGCACGGGACAGTCACTTAATTTTCTAGAAGATTTTCTTCTGAAGATGTCCGCCGCAGTTGTGAACGAAACGTCAAGATTTTCTGAACTCTGACCACGGCCTTATAACCCGAGAAGCAACCACACGATGCACCAGAACACCGACCGTGATCTATCAGTGGTTGGGTTTTTAACCTCCTGTCCCTCTTATTTTTGGCGGTTATTCAGGACAAAAATTTATTATGCAGGTCCTGTTGCACTATTAGACTAACCGTCGTTCATTTCTTTTGCCAGATCATCCATGCTTCGCCCAGGATTCTCTTTCAATTCGCGGACGAATTCATAAATTCTCTTGTGATCAGATCGCTTGCTGTGTGTTGCCCTGTCGATAATTATTATTATAATAATTCAGATATAGTAGTTCTATAAACATATTCTTGGCTGATTATGTTGACAATTCTAGATTGTTAGTTATGTAAAGCTTAACTGTAGTGTTATCTAATAGGCGATTGAGCATAAAACAACCTTTTGATTTTCCCGCAATACAATCTAAAAATGAGATTTACCTCGACGATCCTATAATTAAATATAGTAATAAATTTTATTGTTAAATATTTAAAAGATAGTAGCTTTCATTCAAAATGTTCTAAACAAACGTATTAATCATAAAACTAAAAATTGACTACCAATATTTTGCTTAAAATAAAAAGTCATTAGGTAGCTTTAGTGCTTTAAAAAGAGCATGGGCTTGAATAAATAAATCATTGGAAAATGAAGACTATAACAAATTTCGTTCTTCTCCGCCTTAAGGTTCTGTTTTAAAAATAAGGTAAACTTTATATTTTGTGCACAGTGAAAAATTAATCTGAGCTCAATGAGGTTGATATAACCACCAAATTATTTAGTTTTCTTTAAATAATCTAAAAATGCAGCTATTCTTTCAATTCTAAAAATCTGTAATATGTAATAATAAAATATATAGCTTTACTTGTAGGTTAAAAAATATTACAATTTTAGTAGACTAGTAATTGTTTAATTAGAACGGTTATACAGAGGTTGTCGAGTTGTATAAAATATAAAGGTAAAATTCATTCTTATGTTATTACAAACAAATTATTTGTTGTTTTCATTTACCCTACAGTATTTATAAATGTTAATAACTTTAGCTCAAATGTATTTCTTAACTAAATGATTTGTTAAACTTGCCATGGTAAGTCTAATGGTTGTTACAGTTTCATAAAATTAATAGAATATCTCAATATAAATTAGGTGTAAATTAACTGTTGCTAGAGTTCTGTGAACTACATTTGTTCTAAATTGATGCTGCCCAGTTGGTGCCAAAAATACTGGACTATGAAATCACCATTTATTGATATAGCATTTTCAGCTTCATCTTTAAATAAGTCCCACGAAGCAATAACTCGTTGTGTTTTCCAAACCCCGAATAGACCAGTTTTGTTTGTTTATAAATTCGTCGAGTTGGATATGCGCCTTATCGTTAAGATGATTTTTTGATTAAATCCACTTCATGCTACTCTTGCATCAGTTGATTTGCAAAAAGGGGCTTTTGAAAATGTTCAATTGTACACGATGCCGACTCTGTTTTTAGATTTGCAGAAACATTCATTAACCATGGCTGTATTCTCATGGAACCTTACCTCATGCTGATACTTACGAACTCTTAAATTCATTATCGATTTACAAAATTTTGTAAAACTGGCACTATTGCGACCAACAATTCCACGAAGTTTCGTATCGCCTCTGCAAAGTTTTCGCCGAATTTGCAGTGCATTTTAACAATAATAACTATTTATTTATATAACGTTTTATATTTACTAATCGGGAGAATCGTAGAAGACATTTACTAAGGTATCAGATTTGTCGACCGTAAAACCAAAACAAGCCGCAAAGTTTAAATCCGGCATTAATTTGGGGCACTCTTTATTATAATTCTATATTTAAACGATTACACTGTAATATCCAGGGACAAACTAGCTAAATTTGTTTGCTAACAGGTCTATTTAATTTTCTGTTTAATTGAATGATTGTTGATATTGCAAAAATACCCACAGTAAATTTACATATCAAAAATATTTTATCAATAAGGCCTCATGGGTACGTTATCCACCCAGTTTATAATTGCTTACAGCCAACTATTTAGTATAACGCTTTTTCTACAAATGTCTTAAATAAAAACGAGCAAATACTAGATACAGCCAACACATAAAAAATAAAATAACTGATAACTTTTTTTATCACGTTACACAAAACTAAGAAAATATTAATTCAACTAATTTAAAAAATATTTACAAATCTTTTAGAAATTTAATAAAGTTAATTAGATCTGTACCGTAATTATTTTAATTATACAGGGTTATTTAAAATATTGAATTAACACTAGTTTTATGCTTATCAGTAAAAAGTACAGGCCTAGCAGTTGTGTATGCAATATAATGTTGGCTAAATGCTCTCCACGACTCTACTGACATGCAATTATTCTTTTAGTGAAGTTTTCCACAATACTTTTCCATATACGCGACTCAAAATATAGGATTTCAGAAATCACACTTTTGATGTTTTGTTTTATCTTTGGAATCGTAGGAAATTTGTTGACATAAACATTTTTCTTCAAATAATCCCAGAGGAAAAAGTCTAGTTGGGTTAAATTGCAAACTTCCATGGTGAATGTTTCCATAAATTTGAATCAAACTTATTCATTATCCAATCAGAATATTTACATCCATCTTTATTTAATTCGTCAAATCTTTAGGCTATTTCATCTGAAGTCGTCAAAGGTGCGAATTTAAATTTAATGGCCTAAGGATGACCGTCTTCAATGATATTTATAGATAACATTTTTTATGCATGAAATATATAGGCGGCTGTGTAAGATACAATTTGGCACATACCCTAGTGCACTGGACATCGTTTAAAGGCTTTTATATTGGAAAAGTTGGATGATAATCAAATTCAAATTTTATACGTCCAGATTGGTCGGATTATATATTTGTACATTAGAACTTTTTCTACCGCCAAAAATAATTTTCTTTCAACTAGCCACTACATCTTTTTTATTTTGGTGTCTATTAGTTTACGCTTTTACTAAAGTAAGTTTTTTAAGTCAAACGCTTATCAAGGTGGTACATTGAAGGTTTTGTTAAATGATATGTGTGAACATTTATTTTCGTTGATCTTTATTTTCCATTATTTTATATGGTTTAAAGTATTGCCAGTGTGTGTTTAGACTGTCGTTGGAAGCAAAAATATCTACATCGTCGGCGAAAATGCTTATCATCAGAGTTTCGTTGGAGATTGGCAAGTCAAATGTAAGGGGTAGATATAACATTGGGCCCAAGACACTACCTTGTAGCATACCTAAATTTATTTGTTCAAATTTGACTTGAGGTGATCGGTACATTAACCTTAACATTTTATTAAACAGAATCATCATAAATTTAATTTCTTAGTCGGGTAGCTATTTTAGTACATTTGATGTTATCAGGTCGTATTCTGGAACTGTGTTGTTATTTAGCAACATTTATCTTTTCTGTATTCTCTGTAGCAGTAAAACATTCGAGTAAGTAATATCATCTACATGGGCGTTTATAATTCCTTTTTTATTTATTGCATTGGAATTTAATATTAAAACTTTAGCTAGATAGTGTGCATCGATTTTTCCCTTATTTGTTCTTAACCAACCAATGATCTCCTTGATTATGAAATAGTGGGAGGTAGGTCGCTTGAAGCCTTTAATGCCTTGTTAAAATAATTAGTCATAAGGAAATAATATTTTAATAAATCTGTGGAATATTTCTTAACAAGTTTTTCTCAATTTCTTTCTTAATTTGCTGATAAAAATTACATTTGTGTTTTATATTACGTGCGCAGTGCCATTTCGCTCAAAAAGTTTTCCTTTGACTATTTCCGCTAGCTCATAAGTAATATTCGAAATGTTTGTTTTGGTGTCGCTAGATCGTGAAGTTATATTCTAGCCTATTATTTACATTGTAGTTATAAAAAAGGTCGTAGCTTATTCGATTATATCTGAAGTGGTGTTGCAAGAAATCCCAGTTGTTTATTACTAAGTGAAACATTTTAGACATTATATCATAATTTAGTAAATTATCCACATAATTAGTTAAAAGGTTTTTGAAAAGCATCCGAAAAGCATGTTGTCGATGTGCTCAAGAGTTTTTTAGCCCTGCAGAAAAATATCCAAATTATGTGCAACTTTAATAATAAATGATAAAGCACAATTGCCAGTTTTGAGGTAGGGTGAACCCTAGATTAACCCAAGAGAGGCCATTGCGTACATCGAAAAATAATGACGCGAGATAGTCACCGGACTTGACAGCTCTAGATCTTTCCTTTATGGCTATTTTAAGGAGTATAGATAATAAATATACGAAAAATACCTTTATACAAAGATCAAAGGATGACACAGAAAGATAAAAACACTAAGCATCAACACTGAAAAATAATGAAAGTAGGATCATAGTAGACCTCCAAAAAAATTAAAATGTGTGAGAAATACGTCGAACAGCTCTTTCATGATAACGGGATTGATGTAATTGAGCGAGTAAATGACGCAGAAAAGGACAAAGGCTCAGATATTACCAAAGCAAAAGTTATTTTATTTATAGTTATAGATTATTGCGGAACAAGACGATGCAGGCCTACAACTTCCATTATCCAATTCAGCACAATGCACAGGAAAAATTACAACGCACTGGTTGAAATCAACTTTTGTTAAAATACCAAGAAAGCCTAGCCCTTTATACTACGATGACTATCAAATGATCAGCCTAATGTCACATGTCCTGAAAATATTTCTAAAAATTGTGTATGGTAGGATATGTAATAAATATGAAGAACAAGTCAATGACACTCAATTTGGTTTCCTAAAAGAGCAGGGAACTAGTGAAGCAATCTTTTGTATGAATGTCCTGACACAACGATGGCGAGAAATAAATATTCATATACATATATATATATATATATATATATATATATATATATATAGCGTATTTTATTGATTG
The DNA here is from genome assembly GCA_036346155.1 of Sinelater perroti. Classification (NCBI taxonomy): domain Eukaryota; kingdom Metazoa; phylum Arthropoda; class Insecta; order Coleoptera; family Elateridae; genus Sinelater; species Sinelater perroti. The sequence goes on from JARFIY010000276.1 coordinate 7,700,961, forward strand.
CCGAAAAGCCTTCGGCTGCGTTAATTATGAAAAAAAAATGCTACAGTCACCTAGAGTAGACAACAGAGATATCCGCATAATTGAAGCATTGTATTGGCAACAGTCAACGGAGATTAAAGTAGAGCGAGGAACTTTAGAATCTAGTCTCATAAAGAAAGGTACCTGCCAGAGTTACATACTCTCCCCGCTAATTTCTAATTTGTACTCCGAGGCTATATTTAGAGAATCTCTAGACGAAGACATTGGAAAACTGGGATCAATAGTTATCAATGTAGTTATAATGGCAACAAATGATGGTCGATCGATTGGTGGAGTGCAGTGAAGAATAAGGTCTAACCTTGAACATATTAAAAACTAAAGTAATGGACCTACCAAAAACTAAAACCAAAGTAACTTTGTGGATAAAAGGTAACATCATAAAACAAGTACTCAATTTAAAATACCTAGGAACTCTTAATGAAAATGGATCGCGCATTGAAGAAACTCAAAGAACATTTACAAGCATGAAAAAGTTTTTTTACCAGATCCGACCTCAGCTTCAATCTACGCTTACGAATGCTACGATGCTACGTATTTCTAATTCTTTTGTATTGATGCAAATGCTGGACTTTGGATCCTACCATAGAAAGAAAAATAGAAGCCTTGGAAGTGTATATCTACCGACGCATTCTACGTATACCCTGGACAAAAAAATACAACTTCCGAAAAACTCCAATGAATGAATACCGATAAAGAGTTTCTATTAACTTTGAAGGAAAGAAAAATATACTGCTTTAGACTTGTCGTGCGGGGTAGTAAATATAAAATACTCCGCTTAATTATAAAAGGAAAAATCCAGGGGAAGAAGTCAATAGAAATACAGAAGAACTCTTGGTTGAAAGATATCCGCCTCTGGCTTGACTGCAAATCTATTAACATATTAAGAGCAGCAGTTTCCAAAACAAAATTAGCCCTATGGATCGTCAACCTTCGTAAGGAAACGACGCAACAAGAAGAAGAAAATTTTAAGGGCAGACTTTATGTTGACAATCTCCAAATAATTAAAGCTCTAAAAGAGAACATCCACAACAATATCACCAGTAAATTAAACGCTTATTGAAACTACAGTAATGATTATATAATTAGGTATGGTATTTTATTTTAAACATTCATGTATGCCATTTATGTACCAGGTGTACCGGAAAGTCTTTACCGTTTTTTCCAATAGGTGTCGCTAGGCTTAATATTCAATATTATGATTTGACACTTGTTGATTTTATTCTACAGACATCAAGTTTCAACGTTGTAGGTTATATTTTGTGAAAGTATCACCGTCATATATTTATACCTCTTCAAAAATGCCAAGTGGTGTGCCTGAAAACGTGCATTTGCGGCACGCATTACTTTTTTTATTTAATCAAAAGAAAAAAGCCGCTAAAAGTCATCGTTTGCTAGTTGAAACATACGGCGAGCATGCTCCAACCATAAAAACATGTGAGGCGTGGTTTCGACAATTCAGTGGTGTTTTCGATGTGCAAGACAAAGAACGTTCTGGCAGACCGAAAATCTTTGAAGATGCGAAACTGCAGGAGTTATTGGATGAAGACCTAACATAAGCTCAAAAACAATTGGCAGAAGCGTTGTGTGGCCCAAGAAACTAACCGATGGGAAAAATCCAAAAAATGGGAAGATGGGTGCCACATCAATTGAATGACAGGCAAATGGAAAATCGAAAAATCGCCTGTGAAATGCTGCTTCAAAGGTTTGATCAAAAGTCATTTATGCGTCTAATAGTGACGGGTGATGAAAAGTGGATTTATTTCGAAAACCCTAAGCGCAAAAAATCATAGTTATCACCTGGAGAAGTTGACCCATCAACCGCGAGACCGAATCGCTTTGGCAGGAAAACGATGCTCCGTGTTTGGTGGGACCAGAGTGGCGTGGTGTATTATGAACTGTTGATACCTGGTGAAACAGTTAATAGTGATCGCTACCGATAACAAATGATCAACTTGAACCTTGCATTGATCGAAAAACGTCCAGAATGGGCCCGAAGACAAGGTAAAGTGATTTTACAGCACGATAACGCGCCGCCTCATACAGCCTCTCCAGACCTTGCCCTGTTCGACTATCACCTTTTCGCATCAATGGGCTCTGCATTAGCAGAGCAGCACTTCACCAATTTCGAAGAAATTAAAAAATAGATCGATGAATGGTTTCGCTTAAAGGAAAAGCAATTTTTTTGGAATGAAATTCATAAATTGCCTAAAAGATGGGCAAGATGTGCAGAATTAAATGGTCAATATTTTGAATAAATACATTTTTCCATTATATCGAAAATTATGCATTTAAAAAAAAACAACTGGTAAAGACTTTCCGGTACGCTTGGTATGAAGAATAATCTCACTCAAATGTTCATACTGATTAGCTTTACAGACGTCAATACGATGGCCGCAATTTTCGATGACATTTTTACAATTATTTTCTTGTTAAAGTCTTAGATGGTGGCTGGTTTATTAATGTCGACTTTATTTTTTAGATATCCCAACAAAAAAAAGTCTAGAAGCGTTAAATTGCACGAACGAGCAGGCCAATAGATATTTCCATTTCTAGAAATTAAACGTTTGCCGAACTTCAACTGAAATAACTCGATATTCGCGCCTGTTATGTGGCATTTTGCGTCATCTTGTTGAAAAGAAATATCATTTATGTCAGATTTATTATTTTGGAAAAAACAGTCATTAATCATCCTTCCTTTGAGCATGCAGTCTATCCACCTGCAGCAGGTCTCCTCCAGGCCACGCCCTCTCAGGGCCGAGGTGAGGTAGTAAAGTGCTGTTTCAATTGAGAGATCAGCTTGATAGGCACATTGGTTCTTATATAGTGGATGGTGTACCAGTATACATCCCCTAATGTGCTTATCAAGAAGTTTTTCCAACGTCTAAAACAAAAAAGACATAAGACTAATTGGTTTGTAACTCTTTGCCTGCAAATAATGGGCCCGACCAGGCTTTGGTATAAATACCACTCTGGTAAGTCTCCATAATTTTGGCAAGTAGTTTAGGGCCAAACTGACTCTGAATACCATGCAGATCTTTATCATTAGAAGTTCCGAGCCCTTCTGTAGCATGGCAGGAATAATTCCGTCCGGTCCCGGAGATTTATAGACTTTAAATGAGTTTATAACCCATTTGAGTTGATTGAAAGTTATCACTCTTCTTGCAGTCTCGCAGTCTTCCGTTGATGCTGTGTTGCCAAAATCACGGAGTACCTGGTTGTTTCTTTTCCTGTTTTGCTGTACTCTCCGGATTTAGATTTCAGAGTACAAATTAAATTGCAAGGAGAGTCTTTTGAGAGTACTTTGACAGTATTTTCAATCACAGTACCTCCTCCATGATTATCTCTTAGCATCTCTCAATGCTTTATTATATTCAGTTAGGAATGCCCTACAGGTATCCCAGTCACCTCATGTTTTGGCCCTGTTAAACTGTTTTCTTACTTGCCTTCTCATAGTTGCAAGGTCTTCATTCCACCAGGGGACGTTCCTGCTGAAAGCCTTTACAACCAGAGGACAGTTTTCATTGTACGCTTAAATGACTGCCTCAGTTAACTGATCCACAGACATTTCAAACTCAAGGTTATTGTGAACTTTCCTTATCGTACTCGCCAAGTTTTGGACTAGGTCTACCTTATAGGCTTCCCAGTCCGTTTTACGAGGATTACGGTAGTTTTTTATCATTCGCTAAATTCCAGCGATTTCGAACTTAATGTATCTGTGGTATAAACAACTCTTCTCATCAGATACTTGCCAATTTCTAACAAAATTACTTACGAATGAGTACCAAATGTTATATCAATTACTTCCTTTCGTCTGATAACAAAGGTTGGTTTGTCACTCTTATTCAATATGTCTAAATTATTTGCCACAGTGAATTATAAAATTAACTCACCTCTGATGTTGGTGTCGGTGCTGCCCCATGAGAGGTGGTGTGCATTGGTCGTCGCAGCCAATGAGCATCTGCAGACCAATGTTTCTGCATTATTTGGCTTACAAATAACTAATTTTAGTCTCAATTGCAGCACTGTTTATTGTTGTTTTTTTTAATAAGTAAGGAGTAATGTGCGAATATTTTTAATATAGGCACACATACTAATATAATACAAGTTAAATATATTTTCGTACTAAGGTATTACTACATATCAATTTGTGATTTGACCCGTTTAAATCAATTAACTTGCCCTTTTTAAGTCAAAATGGCACTGCGTTAAAGTAATATAAGTTTCTTACGAAGTTAATCCAAATACATATATTTTCAATGCTCTCTCGAGGCGCTAAAGCAAGAGTCCGTGGCGCAGCAATCATTTTTCTGCAAACATCTTGTTATGACTACGTTAAATCAGAATAAGCGACGACTTTCCCAACAACACGAAATTCAATTATGCACGCGAATTCCTGCGAAGACGCGCCTGCAGCACAATTCAGTTCGGCAGAAGTTCGCAAAGATCGATGGCGGCGCGATGGAGCAAATTTTAATTAACTCCGGCGGCAGCCGATCGCGCCTGCATCTCAAATAAAATTAAAGATTTTTGGGTAAACAGCGCCGCTCAAAAATTCAGCACACGCAGCGAACGGGGCTTTGATTAATGAGCGCTACGTTGCTACGCTCAAACGGCCCGGCCGACAATATCCCGGGGCTTCCGACTTTAATTTTATATTTGCACGGCACTAAAGGCCGAAATTGTTGCAGCTCTCGGCCGTGGTGGATGGGGTCTACGCGGATCACTCCCACATCGCTGGGAAGTTCACCATGCTGTCGTCCAGCCGCGTGTACGTCGGCGGCAGCGTCAACACCAGGGCGCTTCCTGGGGCCCGCGTGCACAACAACTTCGTCGGCTGCATGCGCAAGGTACTTTATCTGCATATGTATTCTATGAAAAGTTTATAGTGGTTTTCATATTTCATATTTTTTGTGGCAGCATGCATTTAATAGAATCCTATTTTAAATATTTCAAATGTAGGGTGATCCAAATTGAAGATTAAGAAATTTTCCCTGAATAAAATACCACGCCTCTCCTTTAAGCAGTTTCCCATAATGTTTTCCATAAATACGCCTCTATTTCAGCAATTACACGTCTGATGTTCTCTTTTAACAGTGGAATCTTAGCAGGTTTGTTGACATAATCTCTTTCCTTCAAATAAACTCAGAGGAAAAACTCTAGTAGGGTTATATCGCAAGACCTAGAGGGCTAATCAATGTACCTCTCCGCGAGATGACATGACCAGAAAATTTGTTTGAGTAACGTGACTGTTTCACGTGCGGTATAGCATGTGGCTCCATTTTGTAAAATCACATGTCACTTAAGTTCAAATAGTTGATTTCACCAAAAAAAGTTATTTTGCAACTCCCAATAAGTTACACCTTTTTTGTGGGTCCATTAGTCTTCCATGGATTTTCACTCCCAGGTGCGGAAATCTTGACGATTCACAAGACCATCTAAGAGAAATGAATTTCTTTTTCAAAAATCGATATCAATTTCTGTATACTTTAAATTTCTGATGGTCAGTTCCTTCCAGTTCTTGGATTAATTGAATTTTATATACTTATACATGCAGATCGTTAAAATACGTTACGTAGTGTGAATTGACTTGGTTCTTCACACACTATCACTTACTCGAGCAATATTGTCACCGGAACCACCGTTGCGTTGATATCGAACCCTTGCTTTATTAATAAGCTTATTATTTGTTTCAAACTTTTTAACTACAACGCAAATTTGGCGCAAACAATGGTGGAAGTTTTCTTAACGTAATCGTAACTGGGCGCTTATTTTCATAATAAACGTTAATAATATTGATGCGTTGCTGCACAGTATACGACTGCATAACAACTTTGTCATGTGTTTAGATATTCGAGATTTGTAGCTCAAGCAGTGCGAATTCAGAGTGTTTTCAGAGTGTTTCCTGCGATTTTCTCGCGCGGTATGGGTGACCGCGCCGCGCCATCGTCCCAGCCATATACCTGTGATAAAACAGCGCTAGCAAACAACACAAATGGAAATGGATCAACAAACAAGCATCGCCTACGGACAACCTAATAATTCGAACATCAACTACGCGCAGGGTGCTCCAATGCAACTTCCACTTCCCACCAACCTTCAATTCGTAAGCCAACCGCTATCAACAGGTAACAATTTTAACTTACCTCAAAATCAGTATCCTCCCACCAATCTCAACGACAATTTGATGGCAACTACCTCACAATCTTTAACCAACAATGACAGAATTCTCTATCGAATGACGTCTACTAGTGACGAAGAAATTCAAGAAGTCGTAAACGATAATTCCACCAACACTAACAAATGGCAAACCGTTAAACGTCTTAAACGTAGAAAACTATCCCAACCTATTTAACAAACTACGCAAATACCTTTAACAAACAAATATAACCAGCTAAATAAAGAAGAAGAGGGAAGCACCCTTACCAGATAAGTAAACAATACAACCATAAAACCTCCTCCGATATTTGTGTACGGAGTTACACACTACAGTGACACGATGAAAAGTTTAAATACAGTTGCGGAAACTGAACAATTTAACACAAAAACTTTAACAGGTAACACCATAAAAATAAACTGTCATACGCCGGAAACCTATAGGAAACTAATTCACCACATGAAAGATGCCAACATTGTTTACCATACGTACCAGCTAAAAGAGGACCGTGCCTTCAGGTGGTTATCAAAAAACTACACTTTACAACCGACATAAATGAAACTAAGCAAGAGCTAGCCAATCAGGGACACCAAGTCAGGAATATTTTAAATGGAAGAAGTAGAGTGTCAAAAGAACCATTAAACCTATTCTTTGTAGACCTCGAGCCAACTGATAACAATAAAGAAATATATAATTTACGAGTTATTCAGAACAGAATAATACAAGTCGAGCCACCCAGAAAAACTAAGGGCCTTACTCAGTGTACACGTTGTCAGCAATATGGTCACACTAAAACATATTGTAACAGACCTTACTACTGTGTGAAATGTGGAGCAGCCCATAATTTCACAAGTTGTACAAAACTAAACAACATGCGGTGGTCCCCACCCTGCTAACTATAGAGGATGCGAATTCTACCATACTCTCCTCAAACAACCCAATAACGCCAACAACAGACTTAATGATCAACAATTACCAGCACCGATACACCCTATCCCACGACACAGAATACAACCAATAATTCAGGCACAACAGGCCAATACGTATTCCAATATACTAAGAAATCAAAACCACCAAAAACCACCAGAGGAAAACCCAATTACGCTCAGCACTTTTCTAAATGAGTTTAAAAATATGTTCCAACAGCTAATGCAACAAAACAGCTCAATTATTACCATGCTTACAACGCTCATCAATAAAATTCGCTAAATTTGTATGAATTGCCCAATGGAATGCCAACGGCAACGAAGTAGAGACTTTTCTACATCACAATTCAATCGACATACTACTTGTTAACGAAACGCACTTTACCGACAGATCCTTCTTTCGTATTCCATCCTATTTAACCTATAATACAAACCACCCGGACAACACTGCACATGCAGGTACTGCAATTTTAATAAAAAATACTATAAGTCACTACATATTATGAAATATAGTATGAAACAAATCACTTGCAAGCCACTTCACTCAAAGTCAAAACGTCCTCCTACGAGATAACAGTTTCTGCAGTATATTGCCTTCCTAGGCACTACTTGAAACTCAACCACTTCAAGGACTTCTTCAATACACTCGGTTCCAAATTTATTGCTGGAGGTGATTTCAAAAGCAAATATACTCTCTGGGGTTCTCGGCTAACAACTACCAAAGGTCGTGAGCTAGCTAATCTAATCCAGGAAAAAAATTACTTATTTCTGTCCACCAGTAAACCAACATACTCGCCCAGTGATCCAAATAAAACTCCTGATCTGTTGGACTTCTTCATCACCAACGGAATCTCCTCACCACACGTGGAAGTATTTCCTAGTTATGATTTGTCATCTGACCATTTCCCGATAATTCCAACTATTAGTACTTTCGTAATTATTAAGAATTGTACACCTAAAGTTCATAACAACAAAACCAACTGGGATAAATATAAAAATGAAGTGGAACAACGGATTAATTTAAAAACAAGCCTCAAAACCCAGACGCTTTGGATGCCCTCACAAGTACCCTTAAACATTCAGTTATGGAAAGTACTCCATCTCTGCCAATAGCTAATACCACAAAATCAATACCACTTGAAATAAAACATTTAATTGGCAAAAAATGGAAGGCACGGTCTAGGTGGCACACAACCCAGGCACCCGTGGATAAAAATATACTATTCGCATTAGCAATCAATTAAAGGCGCAACTTAGAGAACTCCGTGAACAATCCTTCACTGACTGCGTGACAAGACTAAATAGATTCGACAACTCTATCTGGAGACCAATTAAATCCAAGAAAAAACAAAAGAACACAATGCTCCAATAAAAAATGTTGCTGATCACAAAGCTAAATGAGCGAAAAGCGACCAAGAAAAGGCTGATCTTTTTGCAAATCATCTCGCATCTGTCTTTAAGCCCAACGATCAAGATATAATTAATGACATCGTAACAAGTCTAGCCAACATTCCACAATCCCCATTTCGAATTAAATCCTTCACTCCACACGAAATTCAGAACGAATTTAACCATCTTAACATCCGAAAAGCACTAGGTACAGACGGTGTGACGCCAAAAATGCTCAGGGAATTGCCGAAAAAAGAGATACTCTTTACTACCCACATTTTTAATGCCATTTTAAGACTGCAGCACTGGCCTCCAATGCTAAAAACGGCAGAAATAATCTTAATAAATAAGCCAGGAAAGAACCCAAATGACGTAACCTCATACCGTCCAATTAGTTTGCTCCCTACAATTTCCAATTTCCAACGCTTATTACCACAGAGACTAAATGCCGATATTTCACCAGATACCTGGCTTCCTCCCCATCAATTTGGTTTCCGAGCAGGACATTCTACAGTTCAGCAAACACATAGATTAATCCAAGTTATTAACCACGCTTTTGAACAAAAACATTATTGTACTTCAGTTCTACTGGACGTTAGCCAGGCCTTTGATAAGGTCTGGCATACAGGTCTCTTATATAAAGTCAAGGAAACCCTCCCACTAAAGTATTTCGACATCTTGAAATCCTACCTTTCAGACCGCAAATTTAGAACCAAAGTAGGAGATGCCAAATCAGACTATCATTCCATAGAAGCAGGTGTACCACAGGGAAGCGTCTTGGGACCAACCCTCTACAACCTATATACACTGCCATACTAGCAGCTCATGAAGACCCAGCAATAACATCTAACCTAGTACAAATCCACTTAAATGTACTCCAGGCTTGGTCGCATTTCTGGAAAATTAAAATAAACAAAAACAACAAACACATAGACTTCACTCTAAGACACGAACGTTGTCATCCGCTTTTCCTCAATAACGTTGACCTCCCTCGAGCTATATCTATCAAATATCTTGGATTCCACCTGGACACTAGGTTAACATGGAAAGATCCATTACCAAAAAACGGAAGCAGATTGACTTGAAGATCAAAGAACTCTATTGGCTGTTAGGAAAGAACTCAAAACTTTCCCTAAAAAACAAAATACTGCTATATAAAGCAATCATCATCCCTATTTGGACGTATGGAATAGAAATCTGGGGTTGCGCAAGCAAATCCAATATAGCATTGCTCCAAAGAAGCCAATCTAAAGTGCTACGTATGATATCTCAAGCACCGTGGTATGTTTCAAACCAAGCGCTACATGACGACCTGAGGATTCCCTATGTCAAAGATGTCATCAAGCTACGAAGTAGAACCCACCACGATAGATTGGAAGCCTACTCAAATAACCTGCTTCAACCATTACTGGAAAGAGAACACCCACGACGACTACATAGACTTTGGCCAGCAGACCTTCTTGTGGATTAAGAGAGTTCTTCACTGGAAGAGCCCTCGTCTCGTCATTTCAAGCTGAAATTCTGATATACAATTAGCCCATAGAATGTAGTAGTTCTGATTGGTAATAAATATACATCTATATAAAAAAAATTTTGTCCTATGTTTTGTGCATTTTGGCTTGAGAGTTGCCCATGTTTTTAGGGTCTAGACACTTAACTTGATTTTCAATTGGATTGAGGTCTGGACTTAATGCCGCCTACTGTAGGACTTCAATGTTGTGGTTCAGAAGCCATTGTTTTGTGCTTAGGGCGACATGGGGCCTAACATTATTCTGTAACGTAACCATCGGGATATAATGTGTCCATGGTCTCCAATAAGCTCTCGCTTAGGATCTCGTGGTATCGTTCGCCATTGATTGATCCGCAGGTTAATTTTAGCGGCGTAGCGCCGCAAACAGTAACGCCACCTCATACTATGATGACCGGACTTTGAGCCTGCGCTGGTGAATTGGATCGTTTTCGAGCCCACTCTTTCACCTTATTTTTAAAGAGTTCGAAATAAATAAGTCTCGTCTGTGAAAACGACTCCAACCTGTCTAGGTTGCCTCGGCACTAATATAGCCGCTTCTGTTTGTGGTTGGTGGTTAATATAAGTACCTTCTGAGGCTTCAATTTTTGGATTCTAATGAAATGAAAGTAGCGATGAATGGTCATATAGCTAACCAGAGGACTTCCAAGCTCATGGACCATCTGGCCATTCCTCTTGGCCGAATATTTTGGATACCGACGGGAGAGTCGGATGATGCGTCTGCGATCGACAGTTTCCAACTCTAACTGGCGTCCCGATTCTTTTCATCTTTCCGACCCTCCCTTTTGACGAAATCGATTCAAATTTGCGTATACCTGAATTTTACCCATCTCCTTTGTTTTTCAAAGATCTTTTTTATTCGGGTTGGTATTTTGGTGAAGTAAATAGAGGCAATCCGACGTCGGTAATTGTTTTTGACGGCGGATTTGTTCGCCATTTTTGACAGGACACAGCTATTTTGTTTACTTTTTTTATTTTATGCTATGTTATCATGTAAACAACTTTCGTTGTTTTATTCATCATAGATAACGCAATTTTCTGATTTTTTAGTTCATGTTATGAGACGCATTTCCCGTTTTCTTATGTGATATGCTTTATATGAAGAATCCTGTGCCCAAATAATACATCAAAAGGGGTTGAATAATAATATAACAACTGTCCCCTCTTTTCTTCAACTAAACTCTACACTGGGTTATGTAGTACACTTTCTAATGCTCAAGTGGGATTAGTATAAAATATACAAAAGAGGCTTAACGATTTAAATTGCGCAGATATATTTATCGTCAATGCAAGCACCAGTAAATTTAGAGAAATCTTCACAATATCACTAAACTGCAAAAAAGTATAATTAAAAAATAACTCCATCCAAAGATGTGTAACTACAAACAACTAACATAACGCAATTTTAAGTTGAAGGAGAATTAATAAAAGATGTTAGCAACTTTACATATTTAGACAGTGTAATTGCGATGCTTGGTGGGACAAAGATTGACATCAATACCATGAGTGGTAAGATAGCAAGAAGTATCTGTATTCTCAAAAAAAATCTGGAACTTAACTTAAATAACTCAAAATTTAAATATTTAGATATTTAACACAAACGTGAAAGCAGTGCTTTGATACGGTTCAGAATTGTGGATGCTAATAAATGCTAACATAAATTCAATACAAGTGTTTAAAATCTATGGCTGAAATTATGTTCTCAATGAGGTTTTGTGGCAATGTACTAACCAGTAAAGAAACATGCAAGTTAAGAGGTGAATAGAACCTATACTACAACGTGGAGACGACAATATAGCTAAAATGGCGCTAGCATGGACACCACAAAAAAGTCGACGAAGATAGAAAATCAGTTACAAAGCGGAGAAAAACAGTAATGAAAAAATAGAAAAACATATTAAAATGAGTCTTATTGGATGAGCCACGTAAGAATGGAATAAGTTTATTAAAATTTTGTCTCAAATAATGGCTGAAATGAAAACGTTAAGTGCGGTATAAATTATTTTATTATTAAAAATTTATTTGGTTACATTTATTAATAATAACAGTGATATTCATTTAAAAAATATCTTGTACAACAAAAATTAATGGTAATTGTTTTCCTTTAGAACAAAGAATGAAAAATTAAATTCTGTTAGATAATGCAGTGATGTATTTACTAATTCAACCCTACAACTGTTTTAAATGGCTTTCCTGAAAATGTCAGTATACGGGACTCCGACGTAATCGCTAAAATATTAAAGGTAACATGAATGCAACAAATGAGTTGTCCTTTAGAAATTTTAGTACATCTCTAATGGATGATAATGCTAAACAGCTGGATCTAAATTTAAATGTCATGTGTCTGTTATAAGCATTCTCAGTTTTGTGTGTAATATTAAGACTTCCTATTAATACCATTATAGTATATATTAAAACTTTATACTGTTTTTTTAATTATGAAATATGTAACACCTACTTTATAGTTTATCAAAGATCTTTGTTTCTTGTGCCATGGCTTTATATGGCACAATAATTTCACTTGACATTTTATATAAATGCAATTTTATCAATAACAACATTAAAATAATGTACGAGGGCGTGCTGAATTTGTTATGTGAAAACGCTTAAAGCTTTTTAAATAAAACAAACCTTATTAACATTCTACATCTTTATTCTTTATGTCTACATATTTATTTCTTAACAAGAGACCAGCTTGTTGATATCGTCATTGTAGAATGTTTGACTTTGTTGACAGAGCCACAACCTTACCTCTACTTACACCGCTTCATTACTATCAAATTGAACTCCTCGAAGGTGTTCTTTAAGTTTTAGAAACAAATGAAAATCGGATGAAGCCAACTCGGAACTGTATGGAGGATGATCGATAAGAATGAACCCAAGGCGTCGGATTGTTGCAAATGTCGTGGAGCTTACGTGTGGTCTGGAACTGTCATGTTGAAGGAGAAGGTGCTCTATGTATGAACAAACCCTTCAAATTCGTGTTTTCAATTTTTTGAGGGTCTCGCAGTATCTTGCAGAATTTCTGGTGGTGGTTTTAGGCATGCATTCCAAATGCACCACACCTTGAACATCCCAGAACACTGTAAGCGTAACTTTCCCTGCTGATGGCATGATCTTGAACTTTTTTGGCATCGGTGATCCTTTGTAGCGAAACTCCATTGATGCTCTCTTATTTTCGGGGTCAAAATGGTGAACCCAGCTTTCATCACCTGTCACAATGTTGTTAAGGAACCCATCACCCTCACGCTCAAAACGCAAAAGAAATTGTAGACAGATCTCCAATCTCCTCTGTTTCATGTCAGGAGTGAGCATTCGAGGCGCCCACCGTGCACACAGTTTTCTGTGCCGCAGTTCTGCAATGCTGTACACGTTCCCGTGATATGCCACGCTTACCTGAGAGCTGTGTCTGTGTTATCCGACGATTTTCTCTGATAAATTCATCAACCTGATTCCGATGAGTCTCGTCGGTTGCCGTACGCGGTCGTCCACTCCGAGCTCTGTCACAGACGTTGAGGTTAGCATCACCGCTTCCTTCATTACGTCGCACATTACTAATGTCGATACGATCATCAGCTTTTGTTCTTCTATTTCAATTGGAGGCACGTTTTCTGCGGTTAGAAACTCGACTACAGCACGCTGTTTCTCACGCACCAACATGGTTACATTACACACCGCCATGTTGCACGGTACAATTCGGAGCTCTCTAGCGGCAAAGGATTGCAAGTTGCGTCAACGAAGCGGGAAAGAAGACCGAGTAATATGCATGACATGCAATACCTCAACTGATATTGAGAACAGAATAAAACATTTGGAGGCATTACTTTTCAGCATGCTCTCGTACGTATAATGCATTATATTATGTCATGTAACAACATTTAGTAAATACGCAGACCGGCAAAATTAGGAAAACACAAAGTCATATGTTTACCATGTTAAGGATTTATTTGACGCTATTTGATGACAGCAAATTTACATTACAGAGATTATAGCTACGTACAGTTTATATTTGCGTTTTTGATTCCTAAGATCAATAAAATGAAAAAATTAAAAACAATAATTTGTTATAAAAAAACAGAACTGATTTTTTTAATTCTTTGCTTGTGGTATTCAAACACAAGAGATGAGTGTTATTTAGTAATTTAATATGTGTTTTACATAGACATGACCTTAGAAATTACTCCATGTAAACTCATTAGGTGGCTCAGCTGTGCTTAGTAACCAACTTGTTGGCACATTTAGTTGGAAATTACACGAGTGGCGTGATGGACACGGATTCTGAACAGAGAGTTAGCAAGAAGTTCGCGTTAAGCTAGATGCAACCTAGTTTCACTTTGGAATATAATACACGAAACTATGTCATACTCATGTTTTTGAATAGCATAAAAGGTTTGGGAGAGCAGAGAGAGGACAAACCTAGAGTCAACCATCCTTCAACATTACGTATCCTGCAAACGTTACTATGCATATATCAGAAGAACGGAAACTAAATTTTACGAAACGATGTAAAAAATCGGAAACTTAATGTAAGAATTATCCGTCACACACAGACAGAAATAGAATGAAACCACACACGAACAATTGTTGCCGAACTATTTAAAAGGACCAGAAGATGAAAGTTGGTGCTACCAATTTAAAATTGCCGAATGATGAAATCATGGTTCAACAGCATCCAAAAAAGTAAATCAACAACCTTCAAAAACAAAGATAACGTCGGTCACATTTTTCAATGCTAGAGGTTTGGTACACCCTGAAGGGTAAACGATAAACCAAAACTTTTACATTGACGTGCTGAAATTTTTGCGTCAAGCACCGTTTTAGTTAATGGACATTCGGGTAGTGGTTTTTATTGCACGACAATGCAAGACTCCGTACTAATATATCAATTTAGGAATACCTAGCCAAACATCATATATCTACTCTACTACATCTGCCATATTCTGTATAAAAATGTTCAAAAGAAATAATATTACAGCAATCCAAACTGCTGGCCCAGATTTACTCAGAAGCACTCCTGATAAAGTTTTTTTGCTTGTTTTCTTGGCATCCAGAAACTTTAACGAGACCATTATTTGAGTAAATTATTTTTTACAAATCCCGTCCTGGAATTTTTCTAACAAAGACTGTACATTATGATGCATTACTTCGTATTTCGTCCCGTTCTCTTCCCTTTTTGTCTCGTTTGTCTTTACTTTAACTATATCGGTCCATATTTTCCGTATCATTTGTGTCTATTTTTAATTCCCATATTTCTCTAACCCACCTATTCTTATCCATTCTCATTATACGTAAATGTCTTGTGTTATTTTTGTTGTCAGTGTTACAACTTCTAGTTCATATTCATTTGATTTTTTATTCTTTTAATAACTTCTAACATTCTTTTTAGATAGTTTTCATAGTTTGTAGATTGTTCTTCTGTTTATTTGTTATTAATTTCCCTTTTCTAAGATCTGTGTCGATTGATAGAGTAAGTTTTGTCTTATTTTTTTCTTATTCACTAAGGAATATGCCAATGCATAGTGAGGTTTTGATATATTCTGTATTTTCTTATTTATCTCTGCTTCGTGAACTCCCTTGCTCTCTGTAGTAACCCCTGTACTTGTTTTAATTTCAGTTATTTCAGTTCTCTTTTTTAGTATTATTATTACACTGGTATTTGCTACGTTTTCTATTACTACAGTATTTAAAGTTTCTTTCCATATTTCTAGATTTCTCTACGTTTCCGTATGATTTAGGTGCAATTGCTACATTATCTCGAAGTATACATCTTATAATATAATTGTCTTATCTCCCTAACTTTCTTTCTTTCTAAACTTATAATTCTATCTCCTCCTAGACGCTTCAACCGATTTCCTTGAAACTTGCACACCACATTCACAACTATATTTGCTAATTCGGCGCAAAAATCAGCCTTCTAACTTTAACCGTTTTTGAATTATTTAAATATTTTGATTATTGCCGCAGAAACATGTGGAATGTTCTACACGGCTACCTGGCGTCTAGGTCAGGCTTCGTCGACGAAGCCTGTGGGTCCCAGCTGTTTTAGAATAAAAACAAACATTCTGTTACTGTTGCCAACATTAATCTAGAGAAAAATTAAAAATTACTGCAAATGAACGTAAAACGTAAAAATTACGGGAGTGCATTATGAACGAGCGCATAAGCTTTGCATTAATTCAACTTTACGTATTACGTATTTCCTATGGGCGGCTTATGCTTACGTCCACCATGAATGGGCGTTAAATTGTTCCATGTTTCTAATCCAGAGAAAAAGCCGGTCTAATTAAAATTTTATACGTTTGCACCTTGCAAAAATTTGAGGGAAGGCGGGTGAAAAATTGTCAGTCTAGGACGCCAAAAATATCTATTGGCGGACAACTCCTAGTATTATGTAAAGATAGCACCCGATCAGCTCTTCTTTAGTGTCTTGTTTGGCCATTAATACGATTTGGAAGTAAATTTTTTATTTTTTTATTAGCTGTGTATAAAACATAATTCTCTTTAGGTATAAGAGAATTTTTGTGAGATGGTGTGTGTTCATATAAATTTTTCCGACCTATTTGAATAGTATATATCAGTTTATTTAAATATAAAAATGGAAATGTGTTCTAAAAGCGTAAAGAGATCATGTCAAAAAAAGGGAAAGCAGCAGCTAATTTAACAGATTTTCCCCACAGCAGAGACTTAGAAAATGCTTCCAAGAAAAGAAAAAATTAAAAACAAAAAGGAAACATAAGAAAAGATTATTTTATGGCAAAAAAAGGAAAGTAAATAATGCTAAAATGGCTAATAAAAGAAAAGAAAAAAGAAAAATAAAAAATAGGAGAAACTGCAACCAAACTAAAACTAACAGCAGATTCACCGGATAGCGAGAAAGACGATGCTGAATGTTTTTATTGTGGCCATTTTTATTTCACCCATGATAAGAGCTGGATGTCCTCTCAGCCCTCTCGGACCGCAACTCATGTACCGGATTAGACAGTGAAGAGGATAAAGCTGTATTAGTTTATAAATTCTGTAGCTCCTATGAATAACTTTTTTGTTGTCCGTTTCTCTCCATACCATAGGCTAGAACGAAATAAATAACATTTAATTTTTAAAACACAATTTGCATGTACTTATAAAATATAACGGGAAAGCGTATGGGGAAAGAAATAGAACTAATAAACATTATCAAATAAAGAAAATTTAATTACCGTGGCTACGATATACGACTTGAAAAGCACAAAGTTCCACAAGCGATTCTACAAGGCAATCCTTTTTTATTTAATATTGCTTATTTACAATCCGTAAATGGGTAGAAGAAAGCTAATTATGATGATAACGATGATTTACAATCTACTTCAAAATAAAAAAAATAGTAAGTAAATAGTATGTAAGTGAATTGATTTGTGTCAGGAAGCATCCATTGACAATTCGGTGGGATTCAATCTTTTCAGTCTTCTCTCAACAGGCGTCTAATTGAATAGCTCGTCTATGAGCTGATTACTACGTCCTATACATATGTTTTTACAATTGGTGGTCTTTGTTTTGATTACTTCTGAGATGAATGGAATTTCCATATCGTTCTGTAGCGTTCTAAGGGTTTTTGACTGTAATGTTTGAAATATTTTGGTGTTGGATGGTTTACTGCACCCTCATAGTTTAATTCCGTATGTTCAAACCAGTTCTATGATTTTATAGATAATAAGTTTATTTTCTATGAGTAATTGAGATTTTTAATTAATTAGCCAGTTTACAATTTTAATTTTTAGATCTAACTGTTTTCTTTTGGTTTAAGTTTTTGATTCAAGTGTATTCCAAAATACTTACTTTTTCTTTGATAGAAATAGTTAGTGAATGTCACTTAATTGGATTTGATCAGAGATACTATGATTTTCCATTTCTTGAATCACTTTTACAGTGTGTTTAGGTGGTTTTGTAACTTTTCTGATGCCGTATGTAGATCTGCATCGGTTGATAAGATGGCCGTGTCGTCAGCGAAAGTGGCCACTGGCGTATTATTTATTAAAAAGACATTAGTGTGCATTAGATAAAGAAATGATCTAAGCACATTACCCTGCGGCGCTTTCAATTTGATACAGTGATAGTCAGATAATTTGTCGTCGCTTTTTACTTGAAAATATGGCTCGCTGAGGTAAGACATTAGGATAAGGCATATTTGGTTCAGTAAAATTATTTTTTATTTTGAAAAGTAACCCTATGTGCCAGATCTTATAAAAAGCTTGATGAAAATTAAAGAAACCAGAAACACAAACCTTCTTGCCTTCAAGACTATCTTTGACTTGACTGACTAATCTGTGATACTGTTGTATAGACGAGTGGTTCTGGTGAAAGCCAAATTGATGATTAGCTCAACGAATCGTTTTCTAGTATTCTATTGAAAAATATTCTTTCAAAAAGTTTAGCCATACTAGTCAATAGACTTATAGGTTTGTAAAAGTTGCGTCGAAGGTTTACCAGATTTGGGTATCATCAAGATCTGGGATATTTCCTTTGTGCTAGGAAGTATTAAAAGCGTAATATGCTGTTATAGATTGTCGTGATTGGGACATTTGCTTTTCTTGGGAGATTTATTTTTAAGTGAATACTTAGTTGTTTCAGGTAGGGAGAATACATTTGATAGGTGCTCGGCAAAGGTGTTAGCCTTAGCAAGATTTGAACGTGCCCATGTTCTGTTAGGTTTTCTAATTGGTAAAATAGTTACTTATTGAATAATTGGCGGTGCAGATAATAAGGGATTTTCATACGTACTATCCTGCTGGTGAAATGGAAAATGGGAGTAATGGTTTTGGCCCTCGAAAAATTATTTTGAGGCCTGTTTCTTTGTTATGTTTGACAAGTGCCAAACCATTATCGCCTTTCCGTACCAAAGAATGCTTATATATTCGGCTGAATATTTGCCGATTTGTTTGACCTAGATAGGTTCTTTGGCAGTCTCTACAAGGTATTTCATAAACTCCTTGGGGTTCATTGGGGCAGAGATCCTTTACCGAGCGAATAAGCACAGATATTTGGTTATTGGTCGTGAAGACTGTGCGGATATTTTGCCGCATTAATATGCGGCTTATTTTATCGGCGATGCCTCTGATGTAAGGTAGGAATGCTTTTTACTGGTCAGGAGGGTTTTGGGATTGGGAGTTAGTGTTTTATTTGTATTTTTGATTATATTAGTTAAGAATTTGTTGGAATACCTATTTTGCAGCAGGGTGGTGGTAATGGATTTGGTTTCTATTTGGCGGTTTTTCGGAAAGTCTGATGGATCTGGTAATGAGGGAATTTTGCAACCGAATAAATTTGGGCGGGGGTGGTGATGAGATTTGGCATTTAAGTAGC
Organism: Sinelater perroti; assembly: GCA_036346155.1. Lineage (NCBI taxonomy): Eukaryota > Metazoa > Arthropoda > Insecta > Coleoptera > Elateridae > Sinelater > Sinelater perroti. The sequence continues at coordinate 7,720,333 of JARFIY010000276.1, forward strand.
GGTTAATGTAAGTGGGTTTTCTGTAGACAGTATAATGAAAGCTGTCATTAGAAGGATTTCTTGTTATGAGAGTATCTAGGAAGAAAAGAGAATTATTATGTTCGGTTTCCATGATAAATTGAGTATTGGTATGGATTTGGTTGAGGTGGGAAAGAAATTCTGGAAGGGTATCATGGCCATGAGGCCAGATAACAAAAATGTCATCGACATATTGTATCCAGCAGGTAGGTCTAAGGTGAAAGGAGGTGAGGACTTTTGTTTCAAAATGGGTTCCTCACTTTCACCTGTTATTGCTAACCTTTTTATAACCGAAATTACGCAATATCCTTAATCCAACAAACTTTCTCCAACCCAATGCACCTCTCGCCAAACAAATTTTTACCTCTAGCCCTAAAAAATGAAACAGCGGAACACACGAAAGGTCAGTCCCCCCGCCTCCCACTAATACACCTTGGTCACAACTCTTTTTAGAAAACAAACCACAACCGCATCATAGTAGGTTACTAATAAGACTATTCGACACAACCTCGCAATCTCTACCGTTAACCAAGAAATACTGACCGTATCAGTAATTACCCTTACATATTAGTGGTGTGCCTAACAGAAAATGAAACTGAGTTTCAACGACAATGGTTTAAACCAAATGAAATAACAAATCGATTTTAACAATCTATGAGTTACATAGAATAAGTTAAACTAGATTTAAGTTTAATATAGCTGTGACATTAAAGATGCTCCGTCCCTTGTCTCTTAACTAATTAAGTATGTAACACCACTGCTGAATGTCTAATATATAAAATAAGTTTTAATATAAAATGGGGTAGAATATATTCTCACAAAATTACCAGCACCTTTTTATCCTCTCTAGGGTCACAGTAGTCTAATTCATAGACATAGCTTTAGTAAAAGTTTGAAAACAATCGATATAATATATAATATAAATATTCATTTAGAAAAGACTCAGACTTATGAAAATAAATTACGTTCTTCTAGTTAATTAGATGAAAACCTCTATAAACTTGCTGCTACATCAAACATTTAAATTCTTTAAACTAACGGGAGCACGAAAACGCAAATTTCAGGTGGAATTTGTAGCGGACACGCTGCGATTAAATCTGCTGGAACTGGGAAAATCCGGCAGTCACCTCATCTCCGTGGCCGGCCGCCTGGAATACAGATGCCCATCTGGCGAAACGCGCGACCCCATAACGTTCACCACCAGAGAATCTCACTTGGTAAGCCCTAATTTCCACCGCTGCTATTTCAATCTCGCCCATTAAAATCGTCCCCGGAACGTCCCAGCCCGCATAAATCCTTCCGAAAATAACGACTGCAAAAGAGCAGAAGGAGAAATAGACCATAGCCTCCTTATCATTTTTGGTCCGTACGCTATTGATTCATTGCAGATCCTGCCGCCGTGGAATGCCAAGAAGTCCGGAAATATTTCCTTCAAGTTCCGCACAAACGAGGCCAACGGTCTGATCCTTTTTAACGGGGGAATTCGGCCGCCAAGGGTAAGTTTTTGCTAGGTGCGGCTCGTGACAAAGGGCGAACTAATCTGGTTTTTGCGCCGAATAATCGCGGCGTTGAGGACGCGACAGAATGCGTAATTACGCCGCCGAGGAGGCAGAACACCTCTGTTTCGCGCGTTAGGGCTGCGTGGTGCAGAAAGTTTAATCTAGAAAGCAAATATTGAATGCCGGGAGGCTTTTGTGAATCTAGCAAATTCTTGCTATAAATTTCGGCGGCGTGCAGAATGCGTCAGCAGGCAGAATAGCTCTTTCGGCTGTTATTAATTATAATCTATAACAGTAAATTGCGCTGTTGCACTGAAAGCGAGCTCACTTACCGAAATTCGGAGCGGGAACGTCCTTACATCATCGCGCAAAAGGTTAATGATTTATTTCCTAGCAATGAATAAAACATTACCCTCCTTCTGCTAAGAATGATCGAATCTTAAATAAGTTATTATACCTTGAGATTGCCTTTCACATTTGAATTATTGTAGCTACCTTCCCAGAAAAATTTAGTATCTTTCATATTGTTCCTTTCTCGCAGATCAGTTTGAAATTATCTATACTACAAATAAATCTTGACAAAGATATTTATTTGTAAATTAACTTTTAATATTCTCATATTATTTTCCAAAACTCCTACAATTTCTTAGAAATTCTTAAATCCTTTACCATTCGTGAAGGTGATATAATGGTCAGTTTCGATGTTGTCTTCCTCTTTACTAATACACCCGTTTCAGAGACCCTGCAGCTTCTAGAAACTAATCACAATTTGAAAGAATACCTATTTTACTTTCCAAAACAAATTCTACCCCCAAACCAATGGTGCTCCTATGGGTTCTGCACTTTCACCTGTTATAGCTATATACATATGTCAAATGAATAGACAAATATCTAATCGTATATACGAACATTCTTTAGCTGTACGTAATGGTGATATTTCTTCTGCCTTGGCCAAACATACGATGATGACCAGACATACGATTAATTTTTCAATTCCAAAACACTCGCTTTCATTTCCGATACTACTAGTAGAAAATTATTACAGAGCCCATTGAAATTGAAAAACATCCTTGATGTCTCAATACTCCAGACTATAGTCAACACTTGCCCGCCATGTGGAAAGCATTAATTACCGCACGTTATGACATACGTAACCCTTACAACACACAAACTTTTTCTAACCCAGTACATTTCTGGCACAAACATGTTCCCGTCAAACTTTAACGTCTGTTTCTACAAATAGTGAAACATTTTTTAGAATTTTTTTTTAATCTCAGTGCCTCATAAAGTTTTTTTTAATGATAGAATCATACGCTAATTTCAAATCTATAAATAACATGTGGGTCCTTATCTCATATTTGTACGCACCTATTAAAGATTGTTTCAACGTAAAAATTTGGACGCTTGTAGATCTCTTCTTAAGATATGCGACTTTGTATAAGGTATTCACTAATGTAATTTCTTTATAATTACTGCATTCACCCCTGTCTCTTTTTTTGAATATAGGGATCAGAACTGCTATAGCCCACTACTGTAACATTTTTTCTGCGCATCAGATTTTTCCGATCAGTTCGTATAGTTTATATATTACAATTTCATCTCCGTATTTCAAATTTTCGACTAGCATTCTGTTTTTCCCTCGGCTATTATTATTTTATATTTTATATTTTAATGGTTTGCTAAGTTTTTCTTCATCTGCTTGAGCCTGTTGCCTTTATTCCGCCATTTTATTTTTTCTTCTTCCTTCTCCTTGTTTGCATTTAATAACTCTTCAAAGTGCTGTTTCCACCTTCTTTTAATTTCTTGTAGAATGCCTAAAGTATCTTTAAAATATCTTTGTTTCCTTTATATTCAGTTCTGATATTCGTTATATCCTTGTAGAAATTTCTGATTTCCTTATTCTTATATTTTTTCTCTACACTTCCTAATTCTTCCTCCATATATTCCCGTTTCCGTGACCTGGAAATTTGTTTTACTTTTTTTATTCTTCTTTTTATGTTTGTGAATATTTCTGCCATAGTCAAGTTTTTTTGCTCATTTTGTTAAATTTTTCATCTATCCAAAGGTTTTTCTTACACTTTTATTTTTTGATATATTGCTTCGTATACCTTTTTTGATTGATTTTTCAAGTTTTTCCCATCTATGTTTTACTTCTCTATTCTGTACCTCATTGTCGCTGTAGCTTTCTTTTTTACTTTTTCTATATCTTTGTACTATTTCTGCATTCTGGAGTCCTTTTATATTGAATTTTCTTTCTCCTTTATTCTTCTTTTTTTAATTAGTTTTTTTGTTATTACGAGAAAATGGTTTGAGTCTTCCTCTGTATCTCTAATTGTCTCGTAATTCTTTTCGTCTTTTTTTTCTCAATTAGAACATGTTCGATTTGGTTAGTTCTATTTATTCCCGGAATTACTCCCGTTGCTTTTAGGTGTGTCCTTTCGTTTAGAGTGCGTGCTCACTATTTTCATTTTTTGTTCTATAGCAAATGCTATCAATCTTAGTTCGTTGTCATAACTTTTTCTATGTTTACTTTCACCTCTTGTAATCTCTCTGTATATTTCTTCTCTATCTACTTTTATACTTGCATCACCTATTATTATTGTAACGTCTGACTTTGAGATTTGCTTTCTCTAAATCTTCACAAAAAGCGTCCTTTACCTCTTGTGTTTTTCCTCGGTTGGGGCGTGAATATTAATTACAGTTATTGTGTTAAACACCGTCTTAATTCTTATGAAGCATAACCTTTCAGATTTTGGATTGAGGTGTTCCTCTAAAGTGTCTTTTATCAGAAATCCCACTCCAAATTTATACTTGTGAATAGTGTATAATTCTTTACTTTTCGTATGTTTATTTCTGAAAAATGTGTTTCTTGTATTGCTGCAATCCCTATATTATATTTGTTCGTCTTATTCACTAAATTTGCTATTTTTCCTTCTTTGAAAATAGCGGGTACATTTCACGTAACTATGTTAAGACTTTTTCTAATAACTGATTTTGCTTTACTACCTTGTTTGTTTATCTTATGGCTTACTATATCTTTTTTATTTGCATTTTTTCTTACTTTTTTAACTCATATCCTTGTCCATTGTACATTTTTCTTCCATCCTTATCTATCTTTTAGTTTTTTGTGTTTCTATAATTTTTCTTAGCTTAATTTCGATGATCTTTCGTTAACAGTTTATTTACCTCTAGTCGTGCTTATATTTTCATTATTTATCCAACTCATAGTCCCTCCTTGATCCAAATCCAAATGTTTACAATTAATTTTTTGTATCTTAGAAATGCTATTACACTTTGTTTTTTGGCCTTTCTTAATTTAGGTATTAGCTCTTTCCGTTCGTGTTGTATTTCTTGTGGATAGTCTTTATCTAACCATAAATCCATCGTTTTAAGTTTTCTCGAATTTCTCTCTTTGTACTTTTTTCGTTGAGTCTTTAATTTAACTATAATAGCCCTTGTTTTTTTCTTTTGATATTTCTTTACTCTTCTTACTCCATTTAAATTCTTTTTGTTATCTACTTCTACTCCAAACTTCTGCAATACCAACATAAGCTTTTTTCCGTTTCTTCTACATTTTCGTGTTTCTTTTCATGAATCTTTTATATTTAAATGTTTTCTTCTGCTTTATTGTTCTAAGCATTTTATTCTTTCCTGGCTCCTTATTAATTGCACCACCAATTTTTTATTTTCGTTTTTAATTTCTTCATTTTGTACATCGCACGTTCTTGTTGTCCATCCATGTATTTTAGCGTTTCTTGTCCAGCGTTAAGGGCTTTCTCCCAGTTAGTATAGTACTCTGTGTTTTGTGCTTTTAGGACTTTTATGATTAATATCTATTTTTCGCTAGTTTTTGGGCGTATTTTTATTACTCAGAACTAAGTGTTTTCAGTATGTAATTGTATGATGTCGTGTTCCAGTTAGTGAATATTTACGATGCAAGGTTTAAGTATTGCCAGAGGTTTTGTTTCACTATTATGGTTTTCATTTCCTTCATCATCCGTTGTTGAGGTTTCTATTAACTTCTCCTACTTAACCAACAATTTGGTTTTGTGTGTTCAGCATTAATATTTCGATTAACATTTTAGGGTCGCTTTTTTATATTGGTTGCTTTTCTCTATTTTCTATTATTATTGGGTATCGGTAATAGTAGAAACTGGCTATTTACTGGTTGTTTCTGGCTATACTACAATGTGTTAGGAGTAGAAAATTAACAATAATACATACATTTGAGTTTATATAAGTTGTGCTTTGCTGTTGGACCATTTAAAATTGTGCATGTTGGTCATAACTATAAGTGGTTGCGTACATCCTAATTACAAATTTTGTGAGAACTCCATGAAATTAGACAACCGTAAACAAATGCATAAAAATATATTGTCCTTGCAAGAATTAAACACGTACTACAGATCAACTTTTAATAATTTTATCAGGCAGTTTTGCTTCGAACGGGTATTCTACAACTTGTCAAAAAGAGTTGTTAAGTTAACTCTGCACAACAAAAAAATTAATTGTGCCTCAATTAGCGGCTAAATTTAGTAACTGCAAAACACAATGGGATAATGTTGTAAAGAATAAAAATACATATTTGCACAAATTTGAAAATAAAAAAGTAAAAAACTAATTTTCAAAAATGGAGAAAGTGAAGTTGAATGAGCGAAAAAGGTTGGTTTCAAAAATACTTTTATAAGAAGTCAACAAATAGTTCAAAATTTAAACTGTTTTAAGCAGATAATTAATAAAGTTATTAGAAAAATCTTCTGAGGTAAAATTTGAAGGAGCATTGACATGGAAAGGGAAATTAACTTATTAGAACCCAAAAAATATTTAAATAAAAAGTATAATAAAAGACACTTTAGTGCTATCGCAACCTGACAGGAGAAAACGATCTTTGTTGTAGGTATATGATATACACAAACTTTAATAATATGGCAACAAAAAACACAGATGACATTTGATATAATAGCAAATACAATTTGACAACAAAATCAGACATGAGACAAAAGCATTTTGCATTTGTAAAACAATGTGACGTTTTATTTCACAAAAGTCGTATTGCGCCAAACTTAATTTTAAGTTTACAGACACTCGATTAATTTATAAAATATTTTAAATCAATTTACAAAAAGCTTGTAATTAAAACGTTACTTTCTAATAGTAAAACAACAATAAATTTTTATGACTTTGTTTTGGTTCTTTAGGGTTTAATAGTAATCATTCCCAAAGTGATGTTATAACAACTCTTGAAAAGCTTTTTCGCAATCGAACTACAACTTATTCACCAATGATACAGATAGATATTCAAAAAGATTTTAACAAATACTGTATTGTAGTGTTTTATATAAAATCTTGAGCACTAGCAATTAAGTAATTTGTATATTTATATTTAGGTTAAAAAATACCATCCAGTTGGCATATGAGATGTTCGAAACTCTTTAAATATTGCTTCCAAAATTCGTCTTAGAGGGGCGACTCTCTTACATTTGTAGATTTTAACTGCAATCCATTATGTCTTTTGTCTTTTGTTATAATTGCTATTATCTGCATCTGACAAAAATATCAGCAATTCAAAAAAACTCTCTGCACCATGTGGTATCAATGATATTTGTATTACTAATTCATCAGGTTTAATTAATTGTCGTGAAATCCGACAATTTTTATATTATAATTGTTGGAGGTAATTACTACAGCTAGACTTAGATAAGTCAGACTTTTTATGGCCACTATAATTTAATGAGGATGCTTGCTGGTCAAATGCTTATATCAACCCTTTTCTTAAAGTCCATGAATTATTTACATTTTATTAATTATAATTTTTTTGCACATATTGTTAGTTACATCATTCATGGCACCAGCTACACTTTTTATAATTTTGTCTTTGATAAATTTTGGTGCACTTTTGATCAAATTTGAGTCAACAATGGAATTGTAATTGAAATAAAATTCTTTATAATTGAATTATACATTTTCAGATAAAACTAACTTCTCACTTTTAGTGTTATAAAGAAGTTCAAGACTTTTTTGATTTTAATAATACTTAAAAAAGATTTAGAAAAAAAATAAAAAGTGGCCTACTGCACTGTGATATAAGATATGCATATCGATTTGCCAACATATTCCTCCTACAAATAATAGAAAAGTAGTTGACAATCTCTTTCACTTTTTTAAATAATAAAATTAAATTAACGTTTTAAAACAAAACATATAAAAGCCTAAATAATTGTTTCTTGTATATTTAAAGCTATCGCCAGCGACGGCATTGATTTCTATTAAAATATTATTTTTTAATAACAAATTTGCTTTAATTTGATTTTTGTTTTAGCTTTAAATTTTAATACTTCTATAGGACTATAAAAACATAAAATAAAATTCTGTACTAACGGATAAACACATAATCAGATTTTTAGTTGGATTTTTTGTACAATATCATGTAATAAGATATCCAGACAGAGTTAACTGGTGCAAAAGGTCACATCTAAAGTTAAAATTATTTTTCTATCTTAGTTGACATTTTTATATTTGGCAGAAATTCTCTTAATCTAAAACGAATTTACTATACCTAGATATTAAATTACTTTGTCTTATTATCTAATTTTTCAAATTTTCTTAAAGTATTGCCTTAATATATATATGACTTTTTATATTACACACTATTGCTTGGACATTCCAAATTCTGTCCGAAAAAATTGTAAGTGATATTAAAACAGCAATTATTTAAATTTAAATTACACTTTCATAATACAACATACAATAACTCAAGTACTATAACTATTACTGCACAAGGACATTATCGACTATCTAATTTAATTAAATCTGTAGATGCCTGACAGCCTTTTTTGTAAAAAATTCTTAATCTTTTCTTTCTTTTTCAAAGGTTACATGATAGATTGTACCTTGTCAAATATTTGTTGGATCCTCAAACTTGTCAAGATAATATTTGTATATTTTTAATTTAAATAAAATCTTCTATATAATAAGTCGTTCGCGATTTATATACAACAAAAATGGTTAAAATATGGCGTACGGTGGATATGAATTTAATAAAGGGTATCAAAATATACTTGATAAAATGTTATCAAAATGAGCAAAATGGTAGTAACAATTTCGCTGCAAATTTGAAGAAACGAATAAATTAAAAACATTTTTTGGAATGCAGTGTCTATCAAAACATCTAAATAATTCAAGTACAGAGTAGGTGCTCTAAAATCAGCAACATTGTTTATTGATTTAATGGTCTAATTAAATAAAAACTTATCAATAACAATTTGAGTAGATTAAATTATTTTCAAATTAAAATTTTGAGTTTTTTGTTGATACTTCTTTCTGTGTATTAAATGTCCATCAGAATAAAACAAATATGAAGCGAGACTCTTATCGAAAACATGCAAAAATATTGTGCTCATATATTTTTAACTTTAAAATATCTGCATGTAGTTTTTGAGTTCTAATTATTTTCAGATACTGAGTAATTTCTCTTTTGTTAAAAATACACCTTTTTATTAAAAATATTTCAGACGTGCAATTTTACATTTTAAAAAATAACCTAATGGTTTCCGAATTGGAGTAATTGTTTTGTAAAATTGTCTAAGAACATTGGTTCCTCTTTTATTTTACTTCATTATTGCTTTGCGAACTTATATAATTCATAAGAAATATGCATTTTTGTCGGAGATTAATTAATAATTAATTTTGTCTAAAAGTTATTTCCGCAAAATTTAAAATCGGTATTAAGTTTGGCTAACTATGTAAAAATTTCCACATAAAAATTGATAAAAATATTTAAATTGGGCTAGTTCCATAGCAAATTTTGAAATATTAATGCGAGATAAAATATAACTGCATAAATGAGGACTTTTAATTAATTTAATATTAAGCAGTATTTCAAAACAAGAAATTTATATTTAGTTGTCGCTGCTGAAAATGTTCTAATAAGTAAGATTTTTGTAATAATCGTTTAACTTTTATTTTAATGTTTGAATGTACAGTAATTTAAATGTTAAATGTTTTGTAAATTTTAGATAATTTAATTGGCTTTTGATAAATTGGTTCTGTAATGTTTAAAATCGGCGTTTTGTGCCTGGTTGAAATATTTATGCAACTAGAAAGTAATCTGTTACGCACAGTATTATCTGATTTATTACTTATAACTGTCATGTTTTTCTAACTTAAAATATGAAGAGAATATCTTACCAACTAATTAATCAATACTGATGGATTCTAAAAAAAACTAGAGTATTACATACAGACAAAATACAAATACAAAAGGAATCGAGTTTCTCCATCGGTAAATATCGACTCCCGTAGATGCAATAGACCAACAACGAACGAGCTCCGGGATGTGGAAACTCTTGCCACCAATCGAACTCTCGATCAAAACAGCTTCGTACACACGGACAAATTAAAGCCGGTCGAACGTTTCCAACACTATCATAACTACACGGACACGGCCGTAGCAGCTTCGCTTTTATAACGACGTCGCCACGCAGGCGAACCAAACCGCCGCACGCTATTTTTAATTAAACCAAACGCGTACAGAAGAAGCCACAAGACGGCCGACCCTATTTTAAAACCCAAATAAAAGGAATTGGTAATCGGCCCGAGCACTGTATAATAATTTCAATGCAAAAGACTACCAAAGTTTAACACTAAAACATACAATAACTAACAACGCAGATAAGACTCTTTGGATAAAATCTGTTTCAAAATAAAAGTGACTCCAATGTACTAAATTGCTTTCTGGTATGTCGATGGTATTTTAAAACATAAACAAAGGTAGATATTTCCCTTAAAGGACATAATTATTTTAAAACTCCTTTTTACAAAACCAAGTTGCTTTAAAATTCGAAACTATTCTATCTAATCCACAGAGCACCCAGACGCTGAACGACAAGCTGCGGCTGGTACGGCTATTAGACAAAATATCAAATACCATAAGCTATCTAAATTTAACGATAAATATTTACAAGAAACAAACATTGTAATAGAAGCTTATACTTACAACTGTGTATTGTCTCCTTAATTACAACAGTCAACAAATAATTTATCAGTTACTTTTGATCCTTCAGAAATAAAATTACTCTCTTCAACATATATACGTCTGACTTACCAGAGCCTGGTGCTACAATAGCTACCTTCGCAGACGACACTTGTATGTTCACGCAAGCCGATAACCTCAATGAAGCAATCTCCAAACTACAGACAGCAACTGACAAACTTTTAACTTGGTTCAAAACCTGGTACATCAGAATAAATCCTGACAAATGCCAAACCAAAATTTTTACACTAAGAAGATTCAACAATCCTCCTTGCATACAAATTGAAGACAATGAAATACCTTGGAACTCCAATAACAGTGCTGTCAAATACTTGGGATTATATCTCGCACTCGATTAAGCTGGGGGTACCACATAAACCAGAAGCTTACCCAAAGCTACACTAGATTACAACAATTATATCCACTTATCAACCGAAAATCCTCGTTAAAAAAAACTAATATTCACACCAGGCTTAAATTCAACTTACCACAGGACCTAATTATAGCAAACCATAGACAAAATTAACCAAATGTGAACTCACCGCACTTATTCTTTTGTCGCACTAGGTCACAATATATTTATATTCTAAGTTATAATATGTCACAAAATATTTTACCTATGCTATGTATAACAAATAACTGTTGAACTAGCAATAAATGTATATTTAAAAAAAGAAATAAAATTAAAAAACGACAATTACAATACAAAAAATGTATGTTTTTATTTTCATACACTATACCAGGCCAAGGAAGAGTGCTATATCACCTTATATAGGAATGGCTTCTAGGTTATTTACCAACATAAAAATTAACACACTACCCCGTAATCTGTTGAACTTCTGTTGTGGCAAATTGCACCAGGATACTAAGATATCCTATCATGCATAAATCTGCTTTTTACAATCATACCACAATAGTACTGCAATAATTGAAAAAGAAAAATCAAAGACATTGTTTAACCAAGGAGTAGACCGGATTTATTTTAAATTTTTGACTGATAGCTAATTAATTGTAAAACTCTATTCAATACCAGTGATGACATAAAGTCAATAACAATTCGTTTTATGCAAAAATGTTCATTTTGTGTGTAAAGAAAAACTGTAGAAAAAAGAAGGTTAAAGAATATGTCACAGCACTAGATATCTATCTGGTAGAACGCGTTATAATAAATCTTCAAGTGAGCGTACAAACTTTAATTTCTTATGACTTTCCAACCAATTGAGATAAAATGAAAATTCTAAATACATTACGTTACCTGCAAATAGGATTCTCATGTTTGTCATTATAAACTGAATCTGTTAAGTCGTTTGGAAATAGTTGCCAAAAAACTTGGTTCTATCCATGTTTTCACTAGCTTTCTCTAACCTTATTGGGACATACAACTTATTTAATGTCTACAAATACTCGTAATAATTTTTTGACTGTTGTTACTGTGCACATCCCAGAAAAAGAAATGGAGAAAACCTTTTATACAAAGCTTACAGTTAGAAAATAAGATAAATTTGAGAGAAAAGATGAGTAATGTGGCGGAGAGGTAACTTATGACTCACAATATTGTCGGAATTATTGATTATGTCAACTATTAGTTTTGGATTTCCCATATGTCATAGTATTCACTTATTCTAAATGACGTAAGGGTCACAATAAGAAAAGTCAAATTATTTCTTCTTCTTCAAGTGCCATATCCGCTTCGGACGTTGGCAATCATATTGGCTATTCTAATTTTTGATATTGCTACTCGAAACAGTTGACCAGAGCTGCAGCCAAATCATTCTCGTAGATTGCGCAGCCATGACATTCGTCTTCTATCAACGCTTCTTTTTCCCATGATCTTGCCCTGTATTATAAGTCGTAGTATGTTGTACCGTTCTCCACGCATGATATGTCCCAGATATTGGAGTTTTCTTTCTTTGACTGTATTTGTAATTTCCTTCTCCTTTCCCATTCTTCTCAGTACCTACAGATTTGTCATTCTATCCGTCCACGATACTCTTAAAATCCTCCGGTAAGTCCACATCTTGAAGGAGTCAAGTTTGTTTAATGCGGCTTGATTTAACGTCCACGCTTCCATACCATACAAAAGTACACTAAACACATAGCATCTGAGCAGTCGTATTTTTAATGGTAACGACAGATCCTTACTACAGAAGACGTTTCTCATTTTTAGAAAATTAGCTCTTGCCTTTTCTACTCTTGATCTTATTTCTGCCGTGTAGTCGTTGTTTTCTGTAATTAGACTTTCTAAGTAAGTGTATTTCTTGACTCTTTCTATCTGTTCTCCTCTAATTCTTAAGCTGTCGTTGTTGCTATTGTTTTTACTGATATTCATAAACTTCGTCTTTTTGATAGTGAGTGATAAGCCGTATTCCTCACTATAGTCAATTACTTTATTTATTACCCTTTCTAGATCTTCTAAGTTTTCAGTAATAATTACGGTATCATCTGCATATCTTAGGTTGTTTATTGGTCTTCCATTTACCTTTATTCCCGCAGTTTCAGATTCCAGGGCTTTTTTCATTATTTCCTCTGAGTAGGCGTTAAATAGACTGGGCGACAGAACACAACCCTGCCTGACACCTCTTTGAATTTCAGTTGCTTCTGATGTTTCGTTTCCTATTCGTACTGTAGCCTTCTGGCTGTAATATAAGTTTGATATTAGTCTTATATCTTGATAATCTAATTTCTTATTTTTGAGAGTTTCTATGAGTGCGTCGTGTCTAACTCTATCAATTTATTATAGTCTATAAAGCATAGATATACACTTTGGTTAACATCCAAGCATTTCTGAATAAGCACGTTGAATGCAAATAATGCTTCTCTTGTCCCCACTCCATTTTGAAAACCAAACTGTGTTTCACTGATATCTGCTTTTAGTTTCCGGTGTATCCTAGAGTGAATGATTTTTAAGAGAATTTTTAGTGTGTGAGACATAAGACTTACAGTGCGGTAATCACAGCATTCTTTGGCATTAGCTTTCTTTGGCATACATACAAACGTTGAGATTAACATTTCTTGAGGTATAATTCCGGTTTTATATATTATGTTGAATAGATTTACCAGTATATCTAGATTCTCTTCGTCAATTAGTTGTAGGAGTTCACTTGCTATATCATCTGGGCCTGGGGCCTTACGATTTTTTATTGTTTTCATTGCATGTATTATTTCGCTTTTTATTATGTCTGCTCCTATATCTTGGTTGGGTGTGTGTATGTTCGGGTTTTCTTCTCTCTGATCTCTGAATAATTCTTCTATATATTCTTTCCACCTACACAATTTCATAGCATTTTCTGTTATTATATTTCCCTCCTTGTTTAATAGTATGTTGGCATTCTTTTTACGTGTTGTACCAGCTATTTCCTTTACTTTTTTATGTAGGTTAAACATGTCATGCTTAATTTGAAGGTTTTCTATTTCTTTACATTTTTCAGCGTAATACTGTTCTTTTGCTGCTCTTATTTTGCTTCGTATTTCCCTCTGTAGATTTTGGTACATGTTTTTATTTCGATTTTTGTATCTTCTTCTTTGTTCCATTAAGTTCAAAATCTCGTCTGTTATCCACTCTTCCCTTTTATACCTTGTTTCTTTCAGTAGTTCTTTGCTAGGTTTTAGGATCGATTCTTTGAAGGATACCCATCGTTGTTCTACTTTGTTTCCTGCTTCAAGTTCAGTATTAATTTTTGATAGATTTTTGTTGATCTTTTGTTTTAGCACTTGTTGTAGGTCTGTTGCCTTGAGGAGTTCTACATTAAGTTTATTTTCGTTATTCCTTATATTAACCTTTTTTAAGGTGAGATGAAATTTGGCAACTAGGGGGTTATGATCGGAAGATACGTCCGCTCCCGGGTATGTTTTCACAGATCTAACTGCGTTTTTGTATCGTTCATTTCTTAATATGTAGTCGATCTGATTTCGAACAATATTGTCTTCGTTGTCTGCAGGAGATTTCCATGTGTATAGCCGTCGTTTAGGCAGTTTGTAAAATTTGTTTAGTACTATGAATTTGTTTTCTTGGCAAAACTCGACTAGACGATCTCCTCTTTCATTGCGAGTACCAAGTCCATAGGGTCCAACAATTGTTTCAACTTTCCCTTCCCCAATTTTGGCATTTATATCACCCATGACCATTGTTATATCTCGTGTTGTTGTACTTTTAAGTACCTTTTGTATTTCAGCATAAAAGTTTTCAATTTCATCGTCTTGTTTATCTGCCGTGGGTGCATAAATTTGTATTATATTATTATTATATTATATTATATTATATTTTCCATGACAAGTTAGTAGCTGTAGCAAAATAATTCTTTCTGAAACAGGTGTAAAACCGATAACTGATTTATTTGTTTCTTTATCGACCATTATTGCAACTCCGTGTCTATGCTGCCTATCGTTGCTTCCTGAGTAGTAGATCTTCCCTTTTCTGATTGCATGTTCTCCTGTGTTGGGCCATCTAGATTCCGAAATTCCCAAAATGTTTATCTTCATCCTACTCATTTCTTGTTCGACATTTTGTGTTTTACCAGGTTCATACATGCTGTTAACGTTCCAAGTAGCGATCTTTATTTCTGTCTTGTATATATTGATAGGTGTAGTCGTAGTCGTCGTCGTCGCGTGGGGGTTTTGCTGGATGACGACTTGGGAAGCCCCACTATTTCTTCCACTATTTCTTCCCCTGCCGGATCTTGGCATCCGAAAACCATGATCAGTAATCTTTACTCTTCCACCGTCCATAGCCATATAGATTAACTAGGAAGAATAATGTGGTAGTCATTCCAAGGCCTTCCACAGCGCAGTTTTCCAACCATACCGCTGTTCCAGCTCTGCTTGTGAATATCTAATTCTAAGCCCAGCCAACATCATTTGTCTTCGGCCTTAGATTAGTTTTGGTAAAGCTGCTGCCCTTTACCAGGGTTATCCAATCAGCCGCCCACTATGGATCAGACGCTATGATCTAGTTTTGGTCCACCCCGGGTATTTTATTTCCCCGGTACCCGCTATATCTAGCGAGCATCCCCCTAGCCGCCACCTGGGGAGGCGCCCAGTAGGGGACCTAGCAACCCCCCTGGGTCAAATTATTTGCAGCCATATAATTGAATATTGAATTGTTTTAAGTTACATATAAGTCACAAATATATATATATATATATATATATATATATATATATATATACATATATAAGAAAGCTATACAATACATTTCTATCATTAAACGTGTGTTCTTTACACAAAACATTTGATAACACTGCTCCCATCTGCATTAGTTAACAGTGAAATAACGTCGGCACATATTAAAATTGCCGTAAGAATCATTTAATTCATAAGGAATATAGTCACTTTGGATGTGAAGTTCGATGACATTTGTATCACAGTGGCTGTGCGTGATGAAGTTGATGGTACCTGACCTGAGAACCTAAACCTGAATTAGCCGCGGAGGCCCACAACACGAAATTTTCTAGAGGCGTATGATGAGGCTTCGTAATCAGATAAAAATTTCTTGAATGCTGCGCAGAGACTAACGTTAAAGCCTATTAGTCGAACTAGAATTAGCAAATTTCAAAAATTTTCAAGGTGGTAGAAAATTGAAGCTATCCGACAACATGACAAGATGATGTTTGATACCAAAAGAGACCAAAAACTTGAAGTGAAAACAATCGACCTTCAGGCTTGGGGCGCCGAAAGCCCGTGAGATTGGATTTGACGACTCTAAAGCATCATCGAAGTGAGCAAAAAGCTTGAAGATGAAATTACATATTTCAAGCCGTAAAGCCAAGTTTGTAACGCTCTAACAATTGAAATGAAAAACTGACTATCAAACGATAATGGAAGATTTTGTTATCAAAGTTCGAGGTATTACAAACTTTTAAACTTCGATCGGAGTGGATTCGCATACGAACCGGCGGCAACCCATAGAAAAGGTATCTGAAATTGCAGTAAACTGCAAAAAAAAGTTAGCCATTCGTACAGCCTCCAGATTACCATCAATGGTGATGATATTGTTGGACCATGCCGTCTCTGTTTCCAGGAAGTGACGTGTGATCAATTTGATCCTTATATTCAAAAACAAATCAAAATCTGGAAAATTTACTGCTGCACTATACGAAAAATATCTCTCGCATCTAATGCTTGTAATCGGCGCTAATGAGGAAGCTTTGCTTTTGAAAGGCAATATCCAAAACTTCATGAAACAATTTTGGCAAGTATGACCCTTATACTTCAACCTAAATGTCTACTTTTTCCATCCTTACAAATACTTTTGGAGAAGATCTAATAACCACGTTAAACCGAAAAATATTAACAACAATCTAACGGATGTAAATAACATAATTGTTCTCCATGCCTTGATTACCAATCAATTATCAGCTCATTGTTTTTGAGACATTATCAGGTATGCGTTTTAGAAGCTTTGTTACATTGACGATGACCCCAACATTGGACATTTTCGATCTGTGAAGGATGTCTGATTTTCGTTTTCTCAGCTACATTTGTGCTCATGGTCTACCGAAGCAAAATGCTGTAGTCGAACATTTTTATTATGTAGTCATTGTGACCTACCTTTGCATTTCCTCATTTATGAGCATTTTCATTGTTAATACAGGGTGGTCCAATGAGTAGGCTATATGAGATTTTCATTTTAAATCGTTGTCACTAAACCCGTGATCACAATTCCACCGATAAAAAATTTTCTTGTGTAGAGGAAAATTTTCTCTAGGTTTAAAAGTTAAAAGTAAAAATTGTAAAATTTAAGGTGCTAAAAAAATCTTTTAATCCACATTTTTTAGATACACCAATGAAAGACTCTCTGAACCAATGAAAATATTTAAAAAACATAAAAACTGGATTTAATATTCCAACCATTGCTACGTTTTTATTAAAAAATTTAATATTCATTAAAGCTTCCGTTTAATTTAAGATGTGTTGTAACTCTATTTTTACTGAGAAACATTAAAGGAAAGGAATGATATTCAATTTATTTATCTTAGTTTCTGCGTTTTATTGATTTTTTAGCATCGTGCAGTTCTTTGTTGTTTTCTTAAAAAAATTATTTTTCATTTCCTTACTATTTGTAATTGTTTAACAAATTGTATTTTTATATATTGTTAGGTAATAGTCAAATAAATATTTAAAAGCATCTTATAAGAGTGAATCAGTAGATAAAATCATTGTAACGGATTGTCATCAAGTTTCTCACTTTTGGAGTATAGTTCGAGAACATTGCTTTTACAAAAGCTCAAGTGTATGCGTAATATAAACAATACTTAGAATGATAAAAAACAGTTAAAAAGGAAAATCACCTACGTCTATATATTTATATTTATAGATACCTTTTCAAGAATGACCCTCAATTAACAGTTATTAGAATTACTTCTGAGATCAGCATAACATGTAGTAGTGCTCGTGCAATTCTTACTAAGTATCTTGCCTTTTGAAAAGCGTCGAAAAGTTGGGTTTATCGTCTTTCTTCCGAATATCAGAAACAACATCGTTTAAATTTGTCATAACGACGGTTTATACGCTACTAGGCTGAAGAGTAGAATGTTTTTCACCAGATCATTACCTTCGATAGAACTTAGGTGTTACTTTATAACCTGGAATCCAAACCAGCAAGTATGGAGTGACGAAAGACCGGGAAATTGCAACTGTTATAGACGAAACTCAGAATGGTACTTACAACTGTATTTTTTTATTTTAAAAAAGTTTTTTTTTACGAATATCGTACTAAAACGCCGAGTACTCCTGTTAGATTTTCAACAAACTAAAATTCATAAATCGTCAGAAAATACGAGAATTTCTAATCTAAGACGTTACTTGCTTTACAACAACTTACGATTCTACGGCTGCCCAAATTGGACAAACGATTAAGGGTAAATTCCACTGGAGCACCTTTCCTGGAGTCCAAACTTACTATCCTGCGATTATCATTTCTTTGGACTTCTAAAAGAAACACGTGGAAGACAGTTGTTTTACGATAGCTGGATCAATAAACTACCTATTTGTTGGCGAAAATGTGTTTTAAGCCAGAAGTTACATACCAATCATCAGATTCCATGAAGCTTTCAGATCTCTTGGGCTTTTCCATAATTAATAAAATTCCTCCAAACAACTGTACAATAAAATCTAATCTTGATCTTTCAATTGACCATATCCCAGTCATTGCTAGCATAAGTACCACTTTTATTAACAAGCCTTTTCTTCTCAGAATAACATAAAAAGATATTGATTACGAAGATTTCCACATCTACTTAAAAAACAACGGAAAAATTTAACTTAGAATTAAAATGATTAAAGATCTTTACGAAGCTGTACAGTACTTTACAATAGTTATGAAAAAAGCTGCCTGGCACTCGACCCCTGCCAACAAATAATCTATAGCAAACATTAATAACACTCCACTGTTCGTTCGCCAACCTATAAACAAAAAACGGCGAGCTTGAAGGATATGGCAAAGGTTAAGAAATCTTATTGGTCATCATCATTAATAACCAGTTGTCTAGATAACTCAAAACAGCGATGTACGAAGCCCAAAACAACTCATTTGAACAGTATAGAACGACATAACTCTTGACGATCACACATTGTGGCAAGCCACGAAAATGCTCAGACTGCCTAAGCTATGTGTTACCTCCCCCCCCCCAAAAAAAAAAAATCTGCAAACCTAATGGCGAGTGGACACGCGCAGTCAAAGATAAATCTGATACTTTTGTCACACACCTCCCCAATGTTTTTAAACCTAACCAAGGAGTACCAGATCTAAAAGTAGATGTTCTCCTCTCGTAAAACCGATCTCCCCATTAAAGATCAAGCACTAAATTAATAAATTAAATGTACGCAAGACGCCAGATACAACAGTTTATCTTACTTCTAGATTGTGGCACTTTTTAAACTAAAACACTCCTATCCAATAACTTCTATCTCCTTTTCAAGTTTTACTTTGCCGAAAGAACGTTTACCATTCGATACAATTACTCACTATCTAACTTTTACCCTATCGCATCAGGTGTCCCGCAGGGAGCATACTTGGACAACTTTTTTTTCTGCTGTACACCGCGGATATCCCTGAAACGAGCAATACCACAATTGCCTTATTTGCTAATGGGGTGGTTTTTCCAGTTGTAAACAATAACTCAATATTGGCGCCGGAACATCTGTAAGTTCACCGAATAGTACCACCAGTAACAATCGGATAGAGAACTTGTAGCTATAAAGTCCGCAATGAAATACCTAGGCCTCGTCCTCGATCAGAAGTTCATCTAGAAAGAAGACATCCAAACAAAACAAAAACCAATAGACTTCAAATTTAGCAAAACGTACTGGCTTATCGGTGGTAATTCAAAACTTTCCATGCACAATAAATTGCTACTGTATAAAACGGTAAACATACGAGTTTTATTTATGGGACTACGTGAAACCATACAGACGTTCCAGTCCGAAGTCCTAAGAGCACTCGCAGCTGTTCTTTGGTGCGTAAGTAATCAGACGCTCCATGCCGACCTAAACATCACTACTACGTTACGGACGAAATCCAATGCATTGCCTCAATTACCAAGACTGAACAATAAACCACGACAACGATCTGATAAATCAACAATACACTAATAGCCGCATCACCAGAAGACTGCGAAGAACTCGACTCTATGATATAGTACAACTCCAATATAGTCTCCAATAAGGAGAAGTTTCAGTAGGTGCTTTCCTTGCCATACCTATTACTTATATCAAATTTACAAAATACTTCACGTGGAAGTAGATTGTAAATTCTGCAAATATATTAATATAAAAGTCAGAAATGTATAAAAAAGTAACTGAATAAGCTTTTAATTTTATAATGCTTCAATAAATTTTAAAAACTTGTATTTATGTTTGGTACACGCAAGTCTTATATAAAGTACTTTTTATAATACCTGCACTGTCATCGCGACACACTTAAACAATTTGGTTTATTTTTCCAGCAACACTTCCTGTCACGTTAAATAGCTTTATTTAACATTCTGCCTTACCACAGAGTTTTTAGTTAAGCTGCACGATTGGACAGCAACGTAAACCTTCTAGATAATTTTACAACAGACACGTTTTTCCTCAACTTTACGCGCAAACGTAAAAAATAACATGCCGCTGCAATAATGAAACTTTGGTATGACTCCGCAGTAAAAGCGTAATAAAAACGTATAAGATGATCTCGAAACCCTTTTCCGCCCATCTAATATCTCGACAAAACTTTTTATCCCCCTTTGACGCTCACTTTTTCTTCTTTGTTTGCACAAAAACACGTACACTCTTAATAACAATAAACTTCAGCAGAAATGAGAATGTCCGCATAAACCTCTTAAGGGCACTGTTCATTTTAGAACGGGTTTCTGGCCTCACAGTTTACAGCCTGTCTTTTTTTCGTTAGTTAGTTTCTGCATCCGTAAGTTAGAATGTGCTAAAAATATATATGTATATGCATTAACCAACATTTGTGCATTCTAAATTATTTTAACAATTTACACTATTTTAAAATTTTATAAAACCTTGCTCGAACTATGTAACTGAAAATAGTAGTCGTTACAGCTGTCACATACACTGCTTTTGTGTTCAACAACTTCATATTAATTAAAGTAAAAATGTTAAACGTTACAATTGTTAAAACTGATGTACTTCGCTTTAAAAATGTAATGTCTGTTTATAACTAGGACGACTTCGGCATTCTCCTACACTTCTTCCAAAAATTGTCATTAAATATTTAATTCTAAAGCAAGCGTCTCCATTATTTATTTTTGCAGCACTTTAAACTTTAGTAAATTATTTATAGTTATATATACTGTATAAGTCTATAAGTGACAGTGTGATGCAGAAAACATTAAATATTCTTCAGCTGTCTCTTCATATCTACATTTTTTATAATGTACAACTTCAGAACATTTTTGTCCTCTTAATTCTATAAATTCTTAATTCTAAAAATTTTTTTTAAAAAATTTGTATAATTTGCATTTTTGTCTGAGTAAGGCAAATCTATTTTATTTAAATGCTTGACTAATAACTTATAGATATTTCAATTTTACATTTATTTTAAATTGTAGGTTTATAGCACAAATTGATTTTTCATATACAGAAATTATTTTAATTTTTTTAATTCGAAGTATATCTCCAGTTTTTAATTTCAGCTATTTAATCTGGGATTTTTTATTATATTGCTGGTATTTTTTCCTTTTTTATCCAAATCCAGTTACCAAATATAAATATTGCATGTAGTTTTAAAGTTCATGTATGTCTGTAGTAATTCGTAGTTCATAGCCAAGTTATGTTAATTAATGAAATTTTGCAGAGTTATTTAATAGCATGACACAAATAAATATCTCAATTTACAGAAATATTTGTTCATATTTATACATCTTCGATAATAGGGCTCTTTTACCACCTCCACTCTTCTCGTTATCAAGTCAAACGATAAAAATAATGTCTTAATGGATGGAGTTCTATTTATCGTTGATACCCTCCCATATTTCGTATCTTATGGAGATCATAGATACTGCTTTATACCTTTTGCAGAATAATATTTCAGATATTTCCATCGGTACAAGCTCAGGTGATCATGCCTACCATAAGAAAATTCTTGTTATATTTTATTGAAGATAGTTTAATGTATTAGGTGGCACATTAGGAGTGTTACCTTTTTGAAAAAATACTTAGGATACCTTCGGAATAATAGAAAGTACTATGAGCTGTAAGACCTTATCGATGTAGGTCTGACTATAATGTTGCCTTCAACTCTGACCAAAGGTGACTTGTTATTATGACTGCTAGCTGCTCATATCAAAACACCTGTAGTTATTGTTGTATGTCCCGTACGAATGCAATATTCCTGCTTCTTTTTTCTCACCTATAAAATATTATAATCCGACCATCGTTTCGGATTTACCAGAAAAGGCGATTCTATGCCACTCTTGGGTCCACAAACCACTACCAATTGTGACCTTCGTCACAGAGGAGGTAGACACTTGGTACCATGTAATGGTCCACCATTACGTGTTGCACTAAGACACTTAAAGATGCACTACGGTTTGTAATCGCAAGCCTCTGAAGATGGTAATCCTCCCAATTTATTGTCCTGCGCACTACTTCAAACCCCTATTTTCGTGAATATATACAATCTTCGACCCATCAGTTTCATACTTGAGCCATAGTATTGCTTTATTGACTTATTTGAGGCATTCTTATACCGTATAAGTTAAGTGGCAAATGTGAATGGCTGAGAAGATGTTTATGCTTATCTTATATATAATACCACTTCCTCCAGATTTCGTATCGAACGTAGCAAATGATATAACCAAACTTATAACAGACATAAGCTATGGTTTTCAAACTTTAATCATTTTCTGATTATTGTATATAATATAAAAGTTGCATTGCAGCTTGTTTTTAATAGTGTTGCAATTTAAATAAATAGTAGTAAATTTAAAATTACTATTAAACATTTTTACTTCCTTAATCTTGTTTGTATGAATAGTTTATCAACTTCTTCAGACATTTTCTCTGTTTTCACTTTTACTGTTCGATACTAGCAACTAAAATAATTATATATTTTTTATTTTGCCTCACGTTTTATTATACTAGCGCATCAACTATAAATTTGTACAAATTTATTTCTCACAACAAAATTGTAAATTAGTTATCTGAATTGTATTTGTTTAACACATTGATAGCTGTTAGTTATCATTTCCAAAAGATCGTTCATGTATATAAAAATGGTTTAGTCTACAAAATATGCAGCTGATTAAACAAAATTGATACAGATGCATAATTGGTGAATTTAATCAGAAACACACTAAAAACATAACATTATATTGTGAGTGTTGTCAAGAAAATACATTCTACCCCGTGTCTAGATAAAGAAAATGATTATAAAACACAATATTACAACAATAAGCCAAAAATCAGGTCCTAAATACGTAAGCAGTCTAAAAACCAAAATTATTGGCATAAAAATTGAGGGTTGGTCTTTTGAAATGATATGTATTAAACGAAACGAAAATGTTGCAAATGTACCATAACTGGAATTCATTGAAAGATGTAACTGGCAGCTGCAGTACAGGATATATATATATATATATATATATATATATATATATATATATATATATATGTTAAAAAGAAAAATCTGACGATAAATACAAAATTAGATAGCTTCTCCAATTTAAGTCTTAAAACTTAAAACATTCTGGCTCAAGTTCTAAGAGTGGGGCAAACTGCTTATTTTATTGCTAATTTCATTATTTGAATTACATTTAGTATTACATTATCATTTTTTGGTTATTATTTTAAGTTTTGTAAATTTTACCTAACAGGTGCTCGAATTTTTCATTGAGGCGTCTTTAGTATCTTGCTCAATTCTTCGTTTTCATCGCTTTTTTAATCATTTCGTAATACATATAATGTATTTCGACCTTATTAGTCAACCGGTTTTATTTCATCACAATTGGAACTAACGCGTTTAATGATGTAATCTGCAGCCAAACTACAAACCACACAGCGACACATCGACAAAAATTTTGAACTTGGTTCAAAGGGATCTTACTAAGACTAGCCAAATATAGGCCATTTCCGCTCAGAAAAAATGAAAAGATTTGGTTTGTATCGTTTATTGTTTCTGCATTTGAAATTAAAATTTGTTGTTTGTGGTTCAATTCTTTAAAGATTGAAGTCAGACTCGTTTATTAAACATTTTTGAAAATACCAAATAAGCTAGGTGACTGTTTGTGTTGATCACCATCATTATATTGATTTACTTTTCAATTTTGAATTAAATGCTTATAACTGTATGAAAAATACATGTAAGTTTTTAAATAATCATAATAAAACAAAAAATGTGATAATAAACCTAACCATGTGTCTTAACATTTCAGAACAAATTAACTAACAGAAAAGGACGTATTGTGCTAGTTACAGCAATGTCGTTTCCAAACGCTAGTAATATCAAGTGCAGCCTGAGGGTCAAAGTGCTGTGTCATAGATTAAAACATTGTTTGGCCTTATCAGCTATCACTAATCTTTATAAACAATAATAATACTTTTTATTAGAATTAATTTACACCTATAAAAGGTGTTTCTCAATTGGTACCCATACAACTAGATCAAAATCACCAACTACAGTATGTACAAAGTTTTTAGTATGAAACAAAAAAATAATTAAAAATTAAACTTTCATATAAATAATATTGAACAAACACCAACAACAAACATCACTTATGAAAATATTACAATTCCATATCAACCAATAGCAACTTCATTTTCTTACAACTCTGATTGGCAAATGGTTGATAATAAAAAACGAAGATGTATTTATAACAACGACAGGGTACAAAGACAATCTAGGCAAACAAAACAATTTAAATATTGGTTGATTCTAGTCGTTAAACGGCAACAAAAAAGAAGATTACAGTAATCAATGGAAGCAATGGAACCTCCAACAGTTATATCCGGGTGTTAAAACCAAAGGACTGCCGATACAATCTATATCAAGAAATTCTGAGAAGTATACAGTTACATTATAATGAAGGCTCATTTTTTAGTCTAAAGTTCGCCATTTTTTGCTATAGAGTCATATTCGTTTGAAGGCCGTGTTAGAGTAATTAAAGAACACTACAAAATGGTAAAGAAAGGAAAAATACCTATCGAGCTCTCCGCGATTATTTCAGTCGTCCTAACCGTCCACCGTGAGTCGTTTGGTGCGAAAATATGAGGCCAATGGTTCTGTTGGTGATATGTCAAAGAGTGGACGACCCAAAATGTTCGTACACCGGCAAATATCGCTGCGGTGAAGGAAAGTGTGAAAGAGGACCCATTAACTCTCATTAACTCATCGATTACAAAAATTGGGGATTTTGGAGACTAGTTTACGCGATATTATACACGCAGATTTCAATTTCCACGCTTACAAGATTCAAGTGACTCAAGAACTGAAGCCAATTGACCATTTCAACTGACATGTGTTTTTTGATTGGTTTCTCCAACATCGTGCAATTGATCTGAATTTTTTATCGAAAATTATCTTTAGCGATAAAGCGCATTTTACATTGAATGGGACGGTGAACAAGCAAAACTGTTGCATTTGGGCCAGCAAGATTTAAAGAGAATATCAGGAACAACTAATTCATCCTTAAAAAGTGACTGTGCTCTGTGGTCAAAAGATGTCATTGGACTATTTTGTTTTGGAATGTGAGGCTAAAAATGCGATTACTGTAAATTCTGAGCAATATCAAGGCATGATTAATGAATGTTTCTTTCCGAAATTTAATCAAACTGAGATAAATGAAGTTTATTTTCAACAAAATGATGCGACATACCATATAACACGTGCGAAAAAAGTTATTGCAGTCAATTGGCCTCCTCGTTCGTGCAATTTGGCGGCTTTCGAATTTATTGTGGGAATATCTAAAAAGTACAGTCTACGTCAATAAACTAGCCAATATCCAAGATCTCAATAACAACATAATTGCCCAGATAAATGCCACTACAGCGACTGTATGTGAAAATGTCATCAAAAATTTAGATCATCGTACAGACGTCTTTAAAGCTAGTCATGGTAAATATTTGAGTGATATCAATTTTCATACATAAATGGCATACATCATTGTTTACAATAAAATACCCTACTTGATTATACAATCATCACTGTAATTTCAATAGCCGTTTACTTTTCTGTGCTGAAATGGCAGACTCCATATAAACATTATTTTCATTATTTAAGTCATAGCTTTATTTTTGGTAGCAATTACAATGCAAAAAATGTACCATGAGAGTCACAACTTACCACCACTAAAGGTAGAGAACTGCTAAAAGCAATAATCCGTAACATATTGCACAATATAAATACAAGTGAACCAACTTACTGACCATCAGATGTTGCAAAACACCAGATTTACTTGACTTCTTTATAATAAAGGTTATTAACCCAAATTATTTTATGGAAATATCCTGCCATCATCTTTCAGCTATTTACTTGCCAACTATAATAATCGTAGGCACAAAACGGATGTTTACGGTAAAACCCCTAGCCTCTGATTAAACAAATTGGAGCTTTTCCAGAATAACAAACTTATCACTTTATATATCCCGGAAATTAAAATAAAAATTAGTCGCTGCAGTTAAAATGCTTCATTGTACAGTCTAAAAAGGCGTACAGCTGGCAACACACTTAGACGATCAGGATATCGACAGCTTGTTCAAGAAAAAATTTCTAACAAGCGCAGGTTATCTCCCAGATGGAAAATAACGAGGCACTCTATTGATAAACAAAAGCTTAATTATACATCAGCAAGGCTCAAAAACTTCTCTCTGATATCAAAAACACGACAGTGCAAACTTACCTGCAATATTTGCCACCATTAGCAGCCACAGAATACTCTCTTTGACAAACGACTAAAAAGCAATTACAAAACCATATAACACCTCTACATCTCGATAATAATATAAGAACCTTTGCTTTTGCAAATCCTCTAAAAATAATATTTCAGCCGTTTGACTCTGGAACCACATAAAAAGAAAGAAATTGTTCACTATCCCCCCGCGTAAATAACCCGTTTACGACCTAATAACTCCTGGGATACTACAAGGATTATCAGAAAAATTTTCCAGTTTCTTATTTAAGAAATACTATTTTAAAACAGGAATTTTCCGGAACAACAAAAAGTCGTCACAATTATACTAACATTCAAGCCTGATAAATCAACAAAAGATATTACTTCCTAGAGACCAATTAGTGTAATACCGACTTTATCCATAGCTTTTGAAAAATTTCTGTCATAAAAACTACGACTAGTACTCTTGGGTGATCACTTTATACCTAGTCATCAAATCCATTTTCTATTCGGCTACAATTGAAGAAGTGGATCGCGTAAAAATAAGTATCATTTCCCGAGAGCTTAAAGACAAACGCTACTTACTAGTCAGCTGTTTTACTCCACATCATACAAGCTTTTGTTAAGGTTTGGCATTAGGGCCTGTCATTTAAAATTAAAAGAGTGCTGTCCTCAGAATCCTGTATAATAAGAAAGTCGTACCTAACTGACAGACATTGTCTTCTGAGATAGAAAGGTTTTCACATGACGTACTTTCATCGCGCACTAAAGTAAAAAACTGTGGAGAAAAAATAACATATTAAAACCAACGATAGTAAGTTAGTACACTAGTATTGCTCTAAGAAATACCACTACCCACCCGTGTTGTTCAATGCTAAACCAGTCGCACAAAATGAGTACGTCAAGTATCTCACAATGTATTTAGACCAAAGAATTACAGTGAAAAAGCTTATGTGTACGAAAAGAAAGCAATTAAGTCTGAAAATACAAAAACAGTGCATTGACTTATTAGGAGAAAATCACAGGTTTACATATTTAAACTATCATTTAAACCACCATTAAACCAACATAGACACATGCAATGCAACTTTGGGAAACTACAAGTAACTCAAATATAAGCATTTTAAGGCGCTTCTCAGACCTCAGATCAATGGTTTGTTTCTTCCTCTTATTCTCGAATATCCTTATACGCTTTGGGTGTCGGATGATTAACTCTTTCATATCCGTTCCTTAAATCTTTTTTGTCTCTTGCCTGGGGCTTCCCCCCTTCCTTTTCCTTGTTGCCTTGGCTTCCATTATCTGTTTTGGTATTCTAGTTTCTTGCATTCTTGATACATGTTTATGCCATTCTATTATTTTACTTTATTATTTGTTTAAGAACTTTAAATTTAGCGGACGTAAGTAGTAGATACAGATTATTGCTATAAAAATTAAAGTTGTCAATATCAAAAAACAAATTAAAGGCAGAGAAGAACAGAAACAGAGCTGTTAAAGACTAAACAGTTCTAAATTTGTATCAAAACCGTTTGTCGGGCAACATTAGAAATGGCTGTATATTAATAACAGAACATGTTAATGATTTCTGATATAAGTGAGAAATATATTTATGAGTGCAAAAGACATACTGGGAGCAAAGATAATAATTAGTAAGAAAAAAATAAAAAACGCCATGGTTTACAAGAGAAGTCAAGAAGTTGAGTGAAAACTACAACAAATATATGACCGTACGAAATAAAGTCAACAGTGACATTAGAAAATCACGGAAGACTATTGGGAAAAATTAGAAAGTGATTTTTATAGCACTCAAAAGAAGACATGGATAGTGATGAAAAGTAGTAAGGCCGATATGAACGAATATGTAGTAATAAATAATATTGACTCGGAAGTATGGGTAAACGTCTTCAAGGAATTATATAAAAGGCCAGACACGATAGCGATACAAAACGAAGAACAAGAGAAAATAACTAATAGGTGTATAAATAAGTTCTCAGCTTGAGATTTCACAGGACGAAAATCACCGTTTACTCTTGGGGTTTTAAAGCAATGACATTCGGTCTTTCGAAACATCATGCGATTTGGCGTTTGATGCACATAACTTCAATAATCAGCTGTGTTCACGATGGCAATCACAAAAGAGCATATTCGATTTTCTATCCACTTCGCGTTTCATCTTAAGAAAAACGCTGCTGAAGCCACCGAAATGATTTGTGCTGCATATGGTGAGAATGCTGTAAGTCATGCAACGTGCAAAAAGTAGTACCAAAGATTTCGCGGAGGAGAGTTTAGTCTTGAAGATCAACCACGAGCTGGACGCCTTCAAACATTTGACACGGATAAGCTGCAGACGCGTTAGGCTGGGAACTTCTCCCACATGCGGCGTATAGCCCAGACATGGCCCCTTCCGATTATCCTTTATTCCGGTCGTTACAGCATCACTTGGCTGATGCGCACTTCAAAACCGAAGAAGTCGAAAATGCATCGATATCTTTATCGTCTCGGTGAGCTTCTATCACCAGGGAATTCGCAAGCTACCCGAAAGATGGCAAAGATAATCGGTGCCAATGGAGAATATTTTGATACTTAAGCTTTTTTGTTTGTTTTTAAATAAAACTTTAATTTTGCAGAAAAAAGCTGAGAACTTATTTATACACCTATTATAAATAAAGAGCAAGATATAAGTTTAGAAAAAATGAAATCACAAATAAAAAAGTTAAAACAAGAAACAAGGAAATATACAATTAATTTGTAAAATATGGAGCTGGGGCACTTGAAAATGAATTATTGCAACTCCTACAAAAGGTATTTCAAGAACAGAAAGTACCTAAAATACAGAAAAATAGCATAATTATACCAATTTTAAAAAAGAGCGACAGACACTTCGCTTAAACTAAGCACAAAAATTATAAAAAAAAGAATAGAAAACATTATAACTCCCTTAGATCAACAAGTAGGTTTTAAAAAAGGAATATCGTGTACTAACGTTATCTTTATTATACAATTAATAGAAAAATCATTGGAGTTCAATAGACCACCGTTTATGTGCATGATAGACCTGAAGAACGCTTTTGACACAATACTATTAAAAGACATGTTACAAATATTGAAACAAAGACAAGTGGCAAATGAAATTATAAAATTAGTCAAAAACATACACTGGCAATAACGTAGCAATTAAGATAAATGGGAAATTTTTGGGACCTATAGAAGCCACAGTTGAAATTGGACAAGGAAAATCACTAAACCCGCTACTGTTTAACATAGTGTTGGACAAGGTAATAAAAGAGGTGAAAGCATCATAAGGATACAAGATGCAGGACAACGACATAACAATTATATACTACGCTGATAAAGCTCCAACAATTACTAATAAAGACTGCGGAAATATGTGAAAAAAATATAAAGAAAAACAATATGTATGACGATAAACAAAGAGCCTATAAAATGTATGTAAATTATAAATTCAAGACAAAGTTATAAAACAAATATCCTCCTTTAGTTACTTAGGACTTAAAATAATCAGCTATGGACACCTCAAACAGTAAATAATACCACAATTTAAAAGGCAGCTAAGACATCTGGCGTATTAAATACCATAATAGAGGTAACAAGTCAGATCTAGAAGTCTGCGATACGACCAATATTAACATGTGGGGCTGAAACAAGTGCGAGGACATAAAGAACCAGTCCGATATACAACCAGTAAAAAGAGAGAGTGGAACAACCACATTCAAAGACTGAAGGAAGACCGATTAGTCCTGATAGCCAGAAAACAATCACCTGGAATACCAACAAGAAGATAGGGAGAGTCACTATAACAGTAGTAAAGAAGAGGAGTAATCCCATAATGAAGAAGGATGAAGAAGAAAACTTGGTGTTATTTATTTATGCTGGCTTCATTTCTTACGTGATTTCATTTTGTAATTCCTATGATTTTTCTTAGGAATGTGTTACCTGTTATTCTTCTCTCATATCTTTGTTGTAATCCCAAAGTCTCACATCCATGTAATAGTAATGGAACCACAATAGTATTATAAATTATTAGCTTCATTTTTTTGTTAACTTCTTTTTTACCAAAATTTGTGTTTTTCGGGGCGTATTATACGTTTATTGCTTCTTTTCTTGCTGGATATTTCTGCCTCAATGTTGGTGTCATTTATTATTGTCGAGCCTAAGTATTCAAACGTTGTAACTTCTTCCAACTGTACTTCCAGATGGTTTTTTTCTATGTCAACGTTCTCCCCCCTCTTGTTTATTACCATTACTTTGCTTTTGTTTGGATTAATTTTTATTTTTAGTTTACTTATTTCTGCTTTTCATATGGCCGGAATTTTCTTTTTTAAATCTACAGTTATCATCACATTAACGGTGTATATAGTAAGGAATCTAATTGTGTCAGCTGCAAGTTTCTGTAACCAATTGTTGTCTGTAATCCTTTTGTTTTCTTTTTAATACTTTTTAATATCCTATCTATAGCCATTATGAACAAAAGGGGACTCAAAGTACTGCGTTGTTTGAATTAATTTCTTTGGTACCGTTAGCTATCTGAAGCAGTCTTGCAAGGCTTTCTATAAAAGTGAAAATCAGTTGTTCGCCAGTGTGTAACCCTTTTTCAACAATGTTTTCTTATTGTGAAAATATTATCTGCTGCCATTCCACCTTTTCTAAATGCTGTCTATTCGTCTTCTAACTGGTCTTCCACGTACCTTCTTAGGTCCTGTTCAGTTATTCTTGTAAATATTTTATATTATACCAATGAAAGACGTATTACTTGATAGTTGTGACAGATTAATTTATCCCCTTTTTTATATATAGGTAATATTAGATTATTGTCTCAATTTTAGGGAATTGTATTTTCCAGGTATATTTCCTCTAGCCAATTTATCCCAATTTCAGCATTTCTGGGTAAATCTTGCCCTTCTCACATGCTTTCTCATTTTTTATTTTGGATAATGCATCTATCACTTCCTTTCTATTGATAGTGTCGTTTATGTCTTCATTTTCTTCTTTCTCTTCTATTACGTGATCTTCTCCAACGATATCAAACTTCCAAGCTAAACATTTTCTCTATATTTTCAGTATTTTAGTAGTGTTTATTTGCAGTTAATTTTGTGCATCATTTATTCCACAATTTTTTATTATTAATTTAGTTTCCTTTATTTAATTATCTGCCAAATTTATCTCATGTTTTCTGTTTTGTTTCTGTAACTACCTATTCTTAGGTTTATCTTATTAGCCTTGTTTTTTACATATTTGTATTTCAGAGTGCCGTGGTAGCTTAGTGGATAGATCGCTAGACTACGAAACCAAGAGTTGCGGGTTCGAATCCCGCTCTCGCCAATTCAATCGCTGGCATTTTTACGGCCCAGCTCGACTCGGGCTGCAATAAATGAGTACCTGGAGGTTAAACTCTGGGGTAATAATAGGCGGTCGGTACGTAGCGCTGACCACGTTACTACCCTTGTGTACTGTAGGCTCTAGACTGTAACAGATCTATCCTGTTACGACCCCAAAGGGCCTTCGAGGCCTATTACGGGGAACTATTATTATTATTATTATTGTATTTCTTCTGTGTTAACGCTTTATTGCCTTTTTAACTTCCATTATGGTGTTCCTTTGTTGCTTTATTTTCTTGATTTCACTTGTTTCGATAATTTTTTCTTTTAGCACTATTTTAAACATCTTCTATTTATCTTCCAGTTCCGTCTGGCTTTCCGATATTTTTTCTTGCAACAGTTTCAGATCTACATTCTTTTGGTATGTCTTTAATTTCTTTGTTTTTTTATGTTGACACATTTGATTTCTTCTCTGTCTATTTTTTCTGAGTGTTACTTCTTGTGTACTGTTTTTTAATTTGTGGTTGTATACTGTGTAGTCTATTACATTTTTATTGTTTCTTTAGTATGCCTCAAATGTATATTTCTCCTCTAATGGTTTGTACCAGAAGGAGTTTCCAATCAACATATAATTTCTTATTATTTAGGTCCATTTCTTTTTTCCATATTTTCCTAGGACTATAATGTTATTAGTTTCGGACAGATCTTTAGTTTTATTAATAGAAATATTTGCTGGTTTCTTTGAAACGTGACTTCTACTTGTTATTATATACACACTTCAATATTTTATTGAATATCTCTACGAGGTAGATTGTAAGTTAAAATAGGATTTTAAAAAATGAGTTGCATAAACGCCTCTATAGGAAACAATTTCTGTTATGTAGTGTGCTAGCATTTACTTATAGAAGGCCGTTGTAAGTTAGTATGAATGTTAACAGTTATCAGTTCACCTACCTCATATCAACTCATTTATAGTCTACGATTTTTTATCCCCTAACATCAAAACAAATTTATTCCCATTTTTCAGTTTTTTATAAAATAAATTTTGACCCTCTCTCCTATTAATATTTTGATAAGAAATTTCTCATGTTTATTTATAGATTTAGGATCTTAAATTTTTCTGTTTACATACATTGTCAGATTTTATTCACCTGCCGATTGATCGTGGCTTCGTTTCATAATATAAGACTAATTTATTTGTATTAATTTTGTTATGATCAGCCTTCATTTTAAGATATTAATTTAAAGGTAATTCGGTACAACACGAAAATTTATCCGCTCGCCCCTACCAAAACCCGCTAATAATCGATGGCAGTATTTAGATTATCATCGGTTTTCCTCTGCCCGGAGTGTGCGACCCGAAATGAATCACGGAACGGGAAAACCGAAAACCGAAAACAAATAGTCCGGGCCCGGAGCGCGGCCGTGAAAACCCAACCGCCAAACACATTATTCTTTATGTTTACCTCGCCGTTGTTTATATGATTGCTTACAATCGCGCCGCTGATTATGTTCGTGCACGCCATTTGTTGACTTCATGCGGCAAATTAACGAAGTGTGGAAGCCCAGTGAAAGGCGAAAGTCTGCGCCATCGGCTGGTGCTCGCTCGAGGTTGCGTACGCCGAAAATTATGGCTCGCCGCCGCAATTTAACACGCTAACGAGTCGTCTGGGGAATTGCAAAATTTGTGCTGCCTAAGTTGTAAATGTTTAAACGGATAGCAGTGGGTTAAGGTCGCCGGATTGTACTGGAACTTTTGGGGTTACTTAAATCAGGAAGCGAGTTCTGCTTTTTGTTTTTACTTAAAATTATGGGCACAGAATTTATTTTTACGTTTACATTCCGGTATTTTTCAGTAGACGGAAACAATGATACTTCTAATTACCAAGTGATCATTTCTTGAAGTAATACGTGAAACTTTGTTTTGAAAATTGGTTTTTGCACTGTAGCAATAAAACTAGAATTGATATATTTAGATATTCTTGCCTGTATGAAATAAATACTGGTAATCATTCTACTTTTAAGTGAGTCAGTAAAAATTGATATTTTGGCCCATTATATCAGTTGCTCTTATAAAAGTATTTTTTCATTACTTTCTACAGATTAACGATATTGGTTTTTGTCTTGTATACACTAGCAAAAACTTATTCTTTAACTTAATGAGTATTTCTTATTATCTTTACATATCGTACAATATGTCTATTATTTAAACAATAAGTACTTTATATATAACAGACTGAAAAATTAAAACTTAAAAATTACATTTGATGCAGAAAATTTCACAATAGGTACTTCCAATTAAATATTAGAACTGTACGGTCTATTTAATAATAAAACCGCTGCAACCTTACTAAAATAAAAATATTAATTTTTACTTTTATTCTTCTGCCAACTTTTATATAGGCTGTCTTCATCTCCTCATCGGTCGTCCTCTGGATCTTTTCCTACTGGCGATTTATCTTTAGCTTGACTAGGCAGGTTTTCTCCATCTCGAAATGTGATTGTTCTACTCTTGCCTTCTAGTTTTAATTCATTCGTTTATAAGCTGCATCTTACATTGGGTCTTAAATATCTTCATTTTGGATGCGATCCATTCTTGTTTTACCAACTATCTTTCTTAATGTTTTGCCTGTTCTTTTGGTATTTTCCAGCTAGATATTTTTCTCCTAGATAACTGAATGTGGTAACTTGCTCAATTATGTCTTGCTCTAATTTTAATTTGCACCTTACAGGTTCTTTGCTGATTTTCATACATTTGGTCTATTTCGTTGAAATTTTCATATTTTATCTTTTACAGGTTTGCATCATTTTCATTAACGTTGTAAGTGGTCTTTGTCCTCTGCAATTAGTATTGCATCGTTAGCATAACATACTATTTTTATGTTTGTGTCTCACATTTTATAACCTTCTTGGATCCTCACTTCTTTAATTACCTCATCCATCATAATATTAAGCAGTAGTAGACATAGAAAATCTTCCTGTCTTATTTCGACTATCCTTTTATGGGTCCTAGACACTTTTCATTTGCCTTGATAATTGTTTGATCATTTATATAGATGTTTTTCACGAGTTCTTCGACAATTTCCTTATTTTGATATCTTTTGGCAGTATTAGATCAAAATCGTTCTCTAAATCCACCATGCACATAAAAGCTGGTTTATTAAATTCCAAGGATTTCTCCACTACTTGCGTATTATAAAAATAGCAACTAAATGGGACCCTGTTTTTCTAAACCTCTGTTGCTCCTCTGTTAGTGATATTAATTTATTAATTCTATTACTTAGTATTATTATCGTTAGTTTTAAGGTAGTATGTAACAGTGTTATTCCTTGGTAGTTGTCGGGTATTTTTGTACATCTTTTTAAGAACTGGTATTAACACTTCTATTCTCTAGGTATTAGGAATTCTTTTAATTATAAAAATTTTTGTAGCAATTTCGTTAATTTGTCTTGTAGAACTTCATTCCCATATTTGAGTAATTCATTATATATATTGTTGTCTTGCAGATTTCCTATTTTTAATATCCGCTATTATTTCTTATTTTAGGATTTCTTGTTCCTCCTCTACTGCAAGTCTATTTTTCATCTATATGTTGTTGTCTGACAAGTTGTCTCCTATATACACTTTCTTAAAGAATTTTGTTCATTCTTCCGTATCAATATTGTTTATTTCTACGAGTTCCTTCATGTCTGCCTTGCTGTTCCTTATTACCTTCCAAACTTATTTTTGCGTACCATAGAAGTCTCTTTCCTTACTCTTTGAAAACTTTTCCTGGTAGCTTTCTTCAATCTTTTTTATTTTAAAGTTTACATCGTATCTTAAATGCTATTTGAATTATATTGTGCAAACGCTCTCCTTTTCTCGTTAGGCAACTCTTTTATTTTATTAGAAAACCATGGTGTGTCTATTAGTTTCATCTTCCATGAATTCCATTTTAACCTTTTCTTCTTTTTCTGTTTTTCTTGTTTATTTTGATTATAATAGCTGGTAAAAATTTACCATAGTTATGTCATATGCAACAGAAAAATAAGATCCGAGCAAATACTATTATCTGCACTATTCAGTATTCTAAAGGTTATTATTTGCTCTGATCTTATTTTTCTGTTGCATATGACATAATCTATGATAAATTTTTACCCTATTAATATTGGTGAACTCCCAGCCAATCAGGAGCCAGCTCTTTTGACTATTTTCAGCGCTACTTATTGCTAATGAGATATGCTAATTTCTAATAATAGTTGTAAATGCCGCTATTTTTGGAATTTAAACTACTACATTTAGGTTAGCGCATGCATAATTTAATTACCTATGATGAGAAGATGTTAGGTGCATATGCTGATGTAATTACTTTTTACATCCCGGTAAAGATAGAGGAAAAAATCTGATGTGAACATCACACGACTTTCCTTATCCTATTATTTGGGTAATGCTGGCAAAAATCCTGGTCTCCAATTTTTTCGCGACCTTGCGGCTCACCTGATTTCGCACTGCGTCCCCTACCTACAAGTAACTTGCATACCAAGTCTCTAGCTCTTACGGTTCTCGAGATATCCTGTTTACTTACAGGCCGACAGACATATAGACACGCGAACCAATGGCCCAAACCAACTTTTTTGGTGTCCTGAGGCTATAATTCGTCCAGAAATGTGAAAAACTGGGTAGGTCAAATTTCCGCCGATTACATTACTTTCCTTATTATAGGATAAGGAAAATAAAAGCTACAAAAACAGATTTTCAGAAAACGCCCCCTAGCGTCTAAACTAGGAATCGTCGGCCTTTTGACCATCACTTTTGCAATCAGTTTTCCCTACTGGTTCTTTCTATTAAAGTTAAAATAAATTTTGAGAGTAAGCAATGAGATACCTTACTTGTAAGTTTAGCTCCTCATTGTGTGTTTTGACAATAAAATTACCGCCTACTAAAAACCTGTTGTCAAGAGATTTAAATAATTGGTCAAACTCCTGTTTGTTATTATGTTCAGGTGAACAATATACTGTTTAAATCGACTATTAGTACGTACCCCGCTCTAAATCCTGCTTGCTCCACAGACTGTTAAAAGTCCAAATGTTTTCTCTAGTCGTGTATAGATTATTTTGATGAACATTCGTATAATAGGGAAAGTAGGCTTCTTGGATTATAGTTTGTAATTTCCGTTGTATAATCTTTTTTGTAAATTAGAACTCTGATACTATTATACCAATACATTGGTATATACATTGCGATGTCTTTAAAGTGCTGTAAAATAGGCAAATCGGTCTTTAATTTTTTCTGCTAGTAGGTACATCTCCTTGTTTTATACTCTATATCATGATTTCGGCTGTCTTATTGTTTTCTATTTCCCGTAAGGCATTCTTTATCTCACTTTATATGATTTATTTGAGGTCCTCTAACCTTTCGTTTGTTGTATTTTTTATCTTATTTGGTTTATGGTGTAATATATTTCGATTACTATATACGTATGGTTTGGTACAATGTTTATTAAAGCTACTTATGTGCAATACAATCTCAATAATTAGCTGCATGTGCTTCTTTGCAACACACACAGGACGTCCTATTTTAAACAGCGCTATTTATTTTTGGTATATCAAAAATGTCAGCATTTCATACAATGGGGAATTGTTCTGCGTAGTGGTTCAAATACGGTGCTGATATTCAAAAGTAAAATAATATGCTACAGAAATGTCAGTGCAGTACAATTGTCCAGTTATTGCTTCAGCCTGCAAAAAGTTATAAACAGTATTATAAAATATCTAACAACGCTAAAGATATTACATTTTCACTCGAAAATTACATTTAAAAGAAAACATAATTTTAACAGACCAAATGCTTTCTCAAAATATATTATGTTATATATTACAAACCATTGCTCTGATTTCATTATAGTTAATCCACTAAACTTAAAAACTTTTAAAATCATTTGCTAGAGTTCGTTTTTAAAGTGCTCTCTTTGCTCTCTTTGCTTGGATTATATACCATGCTTAAGTTTTACCAACATTTTCAATAGCTATCAACAGTCATATTTTCTTCTGAATTGATATAGCCACGCCAAATTTATCGTAGTAGCTGTTTGAAGAAAATATCAAAACAAAGACATTATCATATCTCTTCCACTTACATTTTCTCTAAATACTGCGAGTTTGTCATATTGTACTTTGATAAAGGTAGCCTGGTATTCTGTCAAGAATGTAGAATTACATCTAATTCTCCTAAATAAATAAACATGATAAATAAATTATCCGACATGATAGATAGGTCTTCCGTTAATCTCGCTACAGGCACTGGACACTAATAGATCACTTGAACTTAGCCGAAGCAAAAGTTTAAGCAAATTGGTTCTTGCAAGGTATCATTTAGAAAGTACTAAATTTTACACAAAATTGTTCACAAATTTCTAAATAGGATCAGTCAAAAGGAAACAACATAGCTTGCCTATGTAGAGCAAAAGATGGCCAATATTTTTACACTATCTAAATGGAATATTCTTTAAATGTTTGTCATCCGGACGTACAGGATAACAATTGAAAAGAGCACCATCTAGAACATCTTACTTTTTCGAACTTGGACAAAAAGGCTTTTTAAAAAATACTAAAGTATCTGTCAAAAAACTGAAGAAACAGGGCGTTATTTAGAAAATAAAAATATTTTGATTTCTCTGAGTTCAAATCTGGCCGTAACAACTAATGAGTTTCCATACGCCATGTTAATCTATAAAACCATTCAACACTTTTCTAGATACTTACCAACACCCACATCAATTCCAAGATATACTGTAACAATGATTAAAGCACGTTTCTAGGACGGGTTTTAAATATTAATGCACTTGTACATTTAGAAGTCTAAAAAACAATTTAGCCAATTAGCTCTAGCTTAATGTTGACAATTGAATCTTTAACCTAAATCAATAATATTAGTGTCATTCTTGATTTTTAGAAATGGAAGAACTAAAGGTTCCACTAAATTTTTGTAAGGAGTTAAGCCCCTCATAATAATCTGATATTCTAATGTTGTCAACAGAAATAAAAATAGAAGGTTTAATAAAAACAACTTTATCGCTCTAAAAAGAGTAAACAATTTAACCATGCACAATAGAAGACTTTTCTTACATCAGCTCTTGCTGATGGTTCGACCTTTTGAATCCAAATTGTTATATAACTGAAGCTTTAAGTTGTTTTGGTTGACACATGACTATGCAGTTAAAGAGTAAATAAGATAATCTATACGCTAGGAGAAAAAATACATGAAAAATCAACGTATATAATAAACAATATTTGAGATAATCATTAAAAAAAGTACAAAATGAACATATCGTATACCAAAGAATAGAAATATTTTCTGTTAAGAAAATCTACTTTAATTCCGTACGTAAAAGAGGTGTTTTTAAAATTCATTTTTTTTCTAAATAAATAAACGAAAATATAAAATAAAAACTCCAGTTACAAAAGACATTTCATACAAATGAAATTTTTTACTTAAATTTGTTTATTAATTTACTGATCTCTAGTAAAATAATTCACCTCTTTGCTCTAATAGAATGCATTTTTCTTTTTAACCAAGATTATAATGCAAATATGCACAACTCAGTTAAAAAAATGAGTTTTAGAAAATCATTTGTACAAATTAAAAAATAATAAAAACCATACTTTTGATAGCCATTAAACAATATGCCTGAAAATTTTCAGAATTAGAATTGTAAAGAATCGGAAACTGAACTCAGATAGCAAAAGTACATGAAAATTTTATTTTTATATAAATATTTTTGTTTACTAAAGGTAAACCACTATGTTCGTTCGTTTCTATTATAGGTCAATAACAAATATTCTGTTTTTTTTTATTTAAAATAAGTCACTTTTGGTGCTATTCAACTAAGACATTAATGACTGTTACAGGTCTTCTTGTGGAAGTTTTTGCAGTATTCTGGTTATGGTCACACAGATGGCTAAATATACCTGTAGAGAGACGCTTTTATTTTTTTTTATTGAATGCTATATTTACAACTAGTCCTAGGACTAACGAGAAAATCTAATATTTTGTAATACTATAATAACATGAGAAGAGAATATCGCCTAGCAGCGACCCCTTGTAATTACTATTCAGTCACTAGTAAGATCTAGTGTTTTTTATCTATTTAAATATCAAGTGGTATTTCCATCTTCTAGAAGATTTGTCACACACTCTATAGTCTTTCCACATAGTTGGTTGCATATCTTCTGTTTTTTTCTCTGGCCCATGGAAACTTGAAATCGACGTGAAGTGATTTATTGCTGACGTCTCATTCCGCGTTTTCTAACTGCCAGAAGTTTTTCTTTAAAATCTTTGCATAATTACAATATTCGATGTTTTCGCTCAACTCCAGAATTGGATTCCATAAATCCACACTACTCTGTACACTAACACTTTGTCATTTAGCGACAATTTAGATTTTCTGCCCATAAGCCAATACATGTTTTTCATTCTAATATCCATTTCTTTTTTATAAGATGTGTTTTCTTTGTAAATCGTCTATCTAAATGCATTCCGCGGTACTGAGCTTCTTGTTTGTCTGGAATTTATATGCCATTTAGTGTCAGCGGTGGTGAATTGTCGCGCTTTGTAGTAAATGTTATTGGGGTTAATTTATTCTCATTAATTTTTATGCACCACTTATGTAACCATTTCTGTAAGTTATTAAGTAATCTTTGTAGATGCTTTCATAGGAATCTTTAATTTTGAATAGTCATACAAAGCAAGATTCCATCAATACAGCAGGTCATTTAGCACAGCTATTTGTTTCCTTCATAAAAACTGCAGTAGAATAAAACAGATCAATCAAAAACTAATGCTTACTGAGCCATTTTCATAATTGTTTGTTGAACCAATTTCTAAAAATCAATTATATTAAACAAAAATAGTTTTGAACAATTTAATGGTGAGGTCCTTCGGCAGTTGATTCCAAGCATTGCAAAAAAGCAAGCAAAACAAAACGCATTTTCTTTATGTTGCAAAACACTCATTTTGCTAAAGTACACTTCAATTACGGGTACACCTCAATTGAAGAGTGCACTTATATTTTCTAAAGCATATGTTTAGAGTGCACTTTTATATTTATTTTCATCGCAGATGTCCTTCTGTTATAATTTTTACAATACATTTTTTATTAATCGTTCTTTATAGACACAAATAGAGTATCACTTATATAAAATACTTGTATATCTACCACACAAACAATACATTATGTTCAATAAATTATTAAAATGTATTTTCTCGTGTCTGCTATACAATTGCTGCGTACATATACTAAATAAAAGTGAGTCCAGGAATATTATAAATACATATATATTGATAAAACTAAATGTAGGATAACATTATTAACTGCAAAATAAATAACATCATATGGCTATGTAAATGTTATGCCAGTGTTATTTCTTTAAGTATTATAATAACGGCCCTTTCAAACATATCAATATATTTGATGTGCTTATTTATGTTATTAGATAACAAGGTAAAGACTATAATGCATACAAAGTGATAACTAAATATTTGAAAAAATTGTCCCACGAACTGAATGCATAGGTGAACTTCTAATTTGTACCCTAAGTCAATTAACATATTTATTGTTTAAGAAGGTATTCTAGTATGACTAACCAAAAAAAAACGAATAGGTTTTTTATAGTTTTCGAAGGTTTATAGTGTGTAGAAGGATATCTTCGAATCAGGTCAGATACCTGAGTTTTGAAGGCCATCGTGTTGGTAGAACAAAAATAATGAATTAATCGAATTGGCGCTTTACACATATCTTTAGGGAATGCGTACCTATAGCTGAAACTAAAACAACATTGAAATACTTATTTTTGCAAAAGTTGCAGCCTAAAACCCACAAAAAATGTCGTAAAAATCAAGATTTTATTTTCAAACGACCACTATTTTTAAACTTTTCTATATTTTCACTTAATTATGGTTTCAGCTATAGCCACAAGCATATATTTAAAAAAATTTTTAGTTTTTGTCTCAGATTATCTGGAGAGCTGCAAGCATGTCAACCAAAGAACACCGCTTTTTTCTCTTCAAATTTTGTAACTCTCTTACGCTATTTTTTATATCTATTGCTTTATAAGCAAAAAATTTGTTATTAGTTTAAATGTTAAATAATAAAGAGCAAACGGTTTCATAACGATAGTATTTGTCTA
This sequence comes from Sinelater perroti, assembly GCA_036346155.1. Taxonomy (NCBI): domain Eukaryota; kingdom Metazoa; phylum Arthropoda; class Insecta; order Coleoptera; family Elateridae; genus Sinelater; species Sinelater perroti. The sequence continues at coordinate 7,762,705 of JARFIY010000276.1, forward strand.
CTTTCTCAAAAAAAATTCCAAAGCATGCTATAAAATAGTACCTGTCACATTAGAATGCCTCTTTAAGATAATATGAGATCTAAAGATAACAGTAAATGATCTGCCAAGATACTAATTATTCAGGTCATCTAACAAATAAACTAAATTTAAGATAAATTATTCCAAAGTTTGTTCCTCGTTTTTTTGCACCCAAAAATTAAAGTCAAACACAAGCTCAATTTCTGTACAACAGAATGTCAAAAATCAAGATTGGGGTTAAATAATGTGTTGTCTTTTGATGATATTATTTACAACATTCTTCTTTGATTTGATTTTTGTGATTATTAACATCATTAGACACAAACAGATTGTTCATAAATACCAAAACCCATTTCTTACTTTTCAACATGCTACTAGGAGTTTGTCAAAATGTTTTTTCTTGAGATATGTGTTACATTACTGTCGTAATGTTTGATTCTAGGTCCCTATAGTTTTACTGATTTTTGAAAAATCACACCAAGTTACTTGAATGTTTTATTTTATTATTATTATATTTTATTTTAAAAATTGTAAGATTTATATTAAGATCATATACAACATTTTCAACTCTTGTAATGTAGGAAAACATTAAATGTTTGGTACACATAATATTATAATACTCAATACCGTGAACACTCCTGAATTTTAAATCAACGTAGTCAACGTACCGATTGTGTTTTTTTATTACAACACAGTTATAGAAAATTTTGCTCATAATATCGTAAGAACCTCTTAGTAGAGATAATTAATTCAAGGCTCAAAAATCTTGCTTGGTCCGAATGTTTTGACATTACAGTGAAACAGCTTGAGAAGATTTTTTTTTAAATCCACAAAAATGTAAATACGCTATAGATTATGTGAAAGTCAGTTTGCGTTAGTATGTAACGAATTGGGCGTTGAACATTTTACAGACGCAGACAAAGTAATTCATAACTAATTCAATGATGAGTGCACGTTTTACGTCAATGATAAAGTTAATAATTGCAACTGCTGGATCTACAGTTTCCTCATAAGAAATATCTATTAAAGATCGAGCGTTTAACTACGTTATTTGGCAAATTTTGAGTTTCATTTTCAGAAATACTACCTAATTTGTAGCAAATTTACGTAATACATTTGCCACTCCCCAATGAAAGTCATATCGAACCATAACCATCCGAAATAAAACTCGGTATATTTTCCTACATTATGGCAGTTCATAACTTTGTACATATCCTCCGAATAAATTTATATAAGCTTTCAAAGTTGAAAAGCCTTTTCGAAACACCCTGCACTCTAATGACACTGCTTCTTATTGTTACAATACTGTAATTAAACTAAATTGCATTAAAAGCTTAAAAAGCATATCTAGTTATTAATAAAATTGATAAACGAACCCATTACGACTCGGTCACAAATTAACAAATATAAGACCCCATTTCCACGCAAATAACCCTTTATGAACGATTAAATCCGTTAATGCATTTAAACCAAGAAAGCCCTTAAGCGGAGCGGTAAATCCGCAGTATAGCATCCCGAGCTCAAGTTTGCTGCATAAAGCGTTCAAATTCATCTATAGCCTGAATTGTAACAATAAGAGCCATTCGCCTGCTGAAGACGTTATTAACCGGTATCTCTGCAATTCTGCATCGGAGGTTGGTTCCGAGCACTTTAAAGTTGCATGCTCCATAACAAAGCTTTATTTAAGTTTTCGTACTGCTAGAGGTGGAGAGGCTACATCGCTGGGCGCATTAGTGCAGATTCATTATGAAGGCATTACAATTATATAACGACTCTAAACTTTTGTGCTTACCTAAACACTTATTGTTGATAATATCAGAAAAGTTTTGCAGTTATTTTATTTATTAGTTAACTTATATTGACATATTTATTAGGACGGCCAAATTTCCAACTAACAAGGGTAGTTTAAAGATTAATTTGTAACTGATATTAAGCAAAAATCTATTTCAGAAATACCTCAGATATTTTTATTACTGCTCTCTTCAAACTAAGAAATAAAAAACTGTGCTATTTACTATTAGCACTAACGTATAACATTTGTTATGGTGTTAACGAGATCTCAGTAGCACTGATGAGATATTTGTAAAAAATACACAAATTTGAATTTGGTATACAAATTTTATTAAATTTAGAACTCTCAAGGGCAAATAATCACCAAAAACGTAAACTTTCTTATAGAATATCTTATTTTCAGAAAATTTGTAATTTTTGTGTTATGAAATGTTAAATTTAATACTGCATTTATTAAACGTGTGCAAAAATTACTTTTCGGGTGCTTAAAACATAACAGTGTATTGCACTACACTTCTTGCAGCTTACACATTGTTTTTCGAAGTAAAAAATGTGGTGTACTTTGAAATTGATGCCACAAAGATGACTTGAACTTTTTTGGTAAAAATTTCAAGATAATGTCGACAATTTAAAGAATATTGCTAGTCTTAAAAAAATCAATGAACTTTACAAAACATTTGCTGTTCTTATATCTAGATTCTAACACTTTCTTTTCGAGTTAACCATTCAAAACCATTGGGCAAAACTTTTAATTTTTTATTATAAAATTATTATAAATAATTATCGATATTGGACAATATTTTTCACCCACTATCAAACCATGTTTCTTAAATGTTTGAGCATATATAGTTTTGTCAACCCTTAGGACTGCCTGATCCTGATAAGTCACGGAAAATTATTTTAGTACCGTAATTAAACTCGAATAATTTGAAAAGTATAAGTAATAGAAGTGTGAAAGTATACTAATGATGTATCAATAACAATGGTAAGGCTTTAGGCTCCGCGTCGGAGCATAGCTTGCAAACTGAGAGGTCTCTTTTGCCCGGTCGTCGCGTACCGTACGGGGCGATGTGGTAAGCACTGCGCCTTAAACGACCGCCATTATTACCCCTTGTTCGAGTAAACGCAGGTACTTAATAATTTTTAGTGACCGAGTAGGCCACCCGCCATGCATCAGAGAGCTCCGGGAATGGAACCCGGGTCCGCCACAACTCAACCACTGGACCACTCTGGCGGTAATGTTGTATCAAAGGCATTGTAAAAATACAAGCGATGTAGAGTTTGCTTTGTGTGCGATATAGCGGTTATATATTTAGAAAGACTTATAAACCCAAACAAAGAACCATAATCAAGCGGATTAGAATGGATATGGTTAACTTTTAAAATATCAAAATTAACACATTTTTAATGCAACTTTAGTAATAAACATAACATATAAAGAAAGCTAAAAAGATTACACAGGTAATAATGACCAGAAGAAAGGAAGCACATTTTTGGAACAAGTAAAAAAGCGCAACACCGGTTAAAGAACAAGAAAAGAAAGACATAAAGTGGGTATGTTAACAAAATAAATTAAATGTTGAAATCATACAAATGAAAAAAGAGGCAAGATAGCTAAAATAGAAAATAACAAACTAAGAGAACAACAAAAACACAAAATGAAAATATTAAGATGAAAAAGTTAAAGGTATTTAAAAGTAACATAAAAAGCAAAAAAAATGTTAGCCTGAATGTAGAAACAAGTTAATACAGCCTGGAATTAATAAAAATAAAATTACATAACACAGGAGAAAGTAACAGAAAACAAAGACAAATTAAGAGATATAAGAAACGGCCAAAGTATTCTTCCAAACGACAAAATAAGAAAAGAAAAAGTCTAAAAAAGAAAATATAAGGAAGCAAGAAGAAAAACAGAAAGAACAATAAGTAAAAATAATTATAAGTATTTACGGAGATGGAATAAACATACAGAATCTCGGAACCAAGAAAAGAGCACACATCAAAACTAAGAAACAAAAAGAAAATCAAATAAATACAACGACACCAACGATAAAAACGTGTATGAATAATATGGAGCAAATTAAAAATAGAGACAGCAACATACAAAAATATAAACAAAACGGATGAAAAAACAAATATATAATAAAGAAGAAGTACTAATACAAGAAATACGAAATTTGCAAAAAATAAAATTAAAAACAATAATAATATAATAAACCAATAATAAAAACTGTTTGTTCATTTATAATAAAGTGCACACAACAGCAAGAGCAAAAAATGGGGGAGAGGTTGAACGAAGAAAAACTAAATTGGTTAGTATATAAATTCAAAAATGTTAACAGTGTAATATTTGCGAAAAAAATTTAATCTTATTATGGTCAATGAAGAAAATAGAGACAAATGTAAAAGTAACGACAAATTTTTTTAATAAATTAGAATACTAACTTTTCCTTGGTCTTCTTGGATGTGAGCGGCTTGGCGTTATCTTGCTGAAACAGAGCACTCTTTCTTCCAACCAAAGTTGGGTACTTCTGCACCAGTTTGTCGTAGATGCGGTCCAACTACTATCAATAGAGCTAGGCATTGATGACGCGACCATTCGGAACCAACTCAGAATGAAGCACGCCCTCAAAGTTGCACCACAAGCAAATCATGACCTTTTTCCCGAAACGATCTTGAGGCAGAACTGACAGAGGATTTTGGCCTTTTGGAACCCGCTTCTGTCGATTGTGATTGACAAAAGGACCCACTCTCATCCGATGTAACAATTTACTTCCAAAATCACTCATTTATAGATTGTTGAGCAGCTGGCAGCTAATCTGGACTCTTTTGGCGGCTTTTGCTTCGGTGAGCTTGTGCAAGTCTTGGCGGAGCTTCTCGTGGATAAAATAAAGTTGCTGAAGGTGACGGTGAATCGTTGATTTGTCAACTCTAAGTTAAGCGTCCAAATCTTGAGTGGTTGATGAAGGTTCGGCGTCTAAAGCAGTTTAGAAATCACCATCATCCAACTTTAATGGCCGACCGGAACAAAGCACATCTTCAAGGCTTAGATCATTGACTTTAAAGCGCCTATACTAACATGAATCTGTTGACTGACTGTTTTTTTACCTTCAGCATCGCAAATCCTTTTTACGGCATATTTTGTAAAAAATTCCTATTTGCAGCAATAGCAGATTAAAACTTAAAGGTCGCTTTCTTGCAATTTTATTTGGAATACAAAGATGAAGATTGTTACGAGACAAAACACGTCAAGTGAGCACCCCTAAAAACCAGTAGGTCGTCGATTTTTATAAAAAAATGGGTCAAATGAATGCCTATATCAATACTAAAGACACCTCCAAAGGAATTTGCGAAATTTCAATTTTTATTGTTTATACGGATGTTTGAATATTTTAATCATTTTTAATTGAAAAATTAATTACTCGGGCACTTCTAAACGAAACGTTATGAAAATTTTATGAGAGATACTTGAAAATTTATATTTTCAAATGAAATAAACTAATCTCGTAAATTCATTTAAATACCACTTTATTTATAACAATTTAATAAACAATTGAATTTTTAATAATGTTCCCATGCTTCGATTCTTGGACGATTTTGGACGCAAAATGTTCCTTGGGCCTTCAGCTTTAAGAATCCGCAAGAAAATTTGACGCTCTGATTTATTCTGTAACTCAGCATCAATTTCTATTGATACAAGATTACTGTACGCTCGAGCGATTCTACAAACTCAGAGGAATAAATTCACGTCTTTTTAGTTACTCGGGTGATTGTAACTTTTTCATCTTCGGAATATATTTTACAGGATAAAAATTGTGAAACTGTCGAGTATTCTTGACAGTATTAGTATCTGCAAAACGTTGGGCTAATCGACTTTCATTTGAATCATGATCCGACTGTGAGCAGAAGCTGAAACTTATTTTTTTGAAGAAACTGCTGGCCCATTCATATAATGTTCTCGCGTTCGTTATGTGTTTATCGTTGACACATTGCAAGCTCGCTTGATACGCGTGTCTTTTTACGCATCCACCCACACCGTCGCACGCACCTTTGCCGTGTGACGTTGCGAAGAAGTTCCACTCTGAATCGACTCCAAAATCACTACGATGACAAATCAGATTATACTTATCTTTGTACTATGATCCTGCTCCGTCAGAAAAATAAAATAGCTTTTTAACATTTTCTACTCCATACTCTTTTATTAAAAATTCGACTAACTTTATATTAAACAAATGAACCGAATTGGCATCGTATGTAACTTTTTCCGATATCAAAACATGATTTATATGCTGCGCTTTTTCATCTTTACGGAAGTGTATCACGTACGGATGCAAAGTTACTTGATTGCTTGCCCATTGGTGCGATTGTACTGCATTTGTACGTAGCACGTATAGTTTTCAACAAAATCTAAACAAACAACGAATTCACCATTACACACCGATTCTTTCTTCTTATTAAAATAAGCAGCTTGTGACTTGGCTAAGAAATCATGCTTCAAAAGATTTGGCCAATCTTTTTTTAAGTATTCGACAAATTCCTTACTACTCACGACTTGTTCGGTAATTTCACATCTGAAATAAAAATTTCATGTTTTTTAATTCTTTTTTCAATCCGAATAACTTGAGTCTAATATTCTGATGTATCTTACAAACACAGACGTTGTGAGTACCGCTTTGACCGGCTGCGTTGCATTCAGGTGGTTTAAGTTTTGAAATCTTTTGAGACCTATCTTAGCCTCCAGAAATTTTTCTAGATATTGTTCATGGAGATTTTTCAGATTAAATAATAATAGTCTTTTTTGAACTCGAATTTTTTGGCCATCTTTGACAACGGAAACACAATCTTTCATGCCACGCATTACGCGACTAATATCATCTGAAAGAAAGAAATTCACTACGTCCTCTCGTGTTGATTCTGAAAGTGTTTTCCTTTTTTCTTCGAAGGTTCTGAGGCAAATCCAGAATTTGCTGCCAAAACATTAGCTCGAGAGACCATACTACGTGAAACATTGAATTCTCGACAAATTTTTTTCGTACTCAAATCAGTTGGTAAAGTGGTCAGAAATTTTTCCGGATCGAGTATCTTCTTTTGGAAGAACTTCCTTGATAACATTCACGTAGGCCTGATTCGGATCATCAATCAAATTATTTATTGCTGTCTTGATAGATTGTTTATCCATTTTAGTAAGTTGACCTGAGTGACATTTTTTTATCGGTGGTTCGCCGAGTTCGCTCAAAATTTCGTTAATTTTCTTAATCTACGCCAGGTTCTTTCGTTCATCAACTTCAAAATTCGGATCAAGAATTGCATCATCAGCGTTAGAAAAATCCTCAGGATCGCTTACTACTTCCTCGTCACAAACATCCGCATCAACGGTTTTAGACTCTTTCGTTCTCACTACTTTTTCTTTCGATATTAAATTCACATCACTTTCACTGAACTTATAAACTGCTTTTTCACACGGTTTACACATGTACAAATTAATAAATTCCTTAAACTTAGCATTTCGTTTCTTCTGTATCAGTATTAAATTCGATCGCACGTGATTGTGCTATGCTTTTTTCAAAGGAGTACAGCACTCATTGATACGTCCCATCGTGCATATCAAACTGTTCTGAAAAACTCTTCACATACGACTAGTACATTTGTGAACTAAAAAACAATAAGTCTACTACAATGTGCTAAGCGAGAACTGCTAGGCTGCATACCAGACGCGACTTGCAGCCAGCGGCAGGTTGCGTCTTGACGCAGCAGCGCGGCAGAAGGTTTGCGTTTTTTTGCTATCTATGTTTGTAAACAAACGAGTGTCGGGGAGTCAAATTTTCTTGTGGATTTAAAGCTGAGGGTCCAAGGAACATTTTGCGTCCAAAATCAGAAGAATCGAAGCATGAGAACATTATTAAAATTCAATTGCTTATTAAATTGTTATAAATAAACTGATAATTAAATGAATTTACGAGTTTTGTTTATTTCATTTGAAATTTTCACGTATCTCTCATAAAATTTTCATAGCGTTTCGTTTAAAAGTGCTCGCGTAATTAATTTTTCAATTAAAAATGATTAAAATATTCAAACATGCGTATAAACAATAAAAATTGATATCTCGCAAAATCCTTTGGAGGTGTCTTTAGTATTGATATAGGCATTCATTTGACCAATTTTTTTTATAAAAATCGACGACCTACTGGTTTTTAGGGATGCTCACTTGATGTTTTTTTTATCTACAACATTATAAGTACAAAGAAATTAAAAATGCATAAAAATTAATTTTTTGCAGCTGAGTCAGGACTTTTGAAACAATCTAATAATTGTAAGAGACTTAAATAAAATAGTAGCAAACAATACAAAAAGACATGCACTAATAAAGAAATGCAAGAAAGTAATAAATAATAGGAGTAAAAGGTTGCAAGAATACTATACCTATAAAAATTGAATTAAATTTTATTAACACCAATTTAGAAGAAAAAGAGACGTAAATATACAAGTAGTAAAAAGAAGAAATAAAAAATCTATAACATATTATATAATAGTAATAAAATCGTTAACAAAAAGAATAAAATAGATGCAAAGGCGGACGGGATGGTAGGTAATGTGATCGGGTTAGCTGCTGAAATCAATCGGGTTGTTGCAGGTAATATTTTGGCATTTTCTGAGGGCAAAAAACAGACCCCTGTACAGCGAAAGAGCGAGTGACGGTCAGAAAGTGCCAAAATATTACAACAACCCGATTGACGTCAGCAGCTAGCCCCAATACCATCCCTACCATATACGCACGAGTATAAAAGCGAAAACACACGGGATAGTCGCATAATTTTTAGAAGATTTTCTTTGAAAATGTCCGCTGCCGTTGTGGACGAAACGTCAACGAAACCACACGATGCATCAAAAAGAATAAAAGATACAAGAGTCAAATTAAATTTTAAAATAAAAATTTCCATAACTTCTTAGTAACAAAAAGTATTGGTAAATTAAAAACACAAAAACAGAATTAAAGCGCAATACATAATTAGAATCTGCAAGAGAAAATAAAATACAAGAAAATAGAAGAACTGCCACAGGAATGATTATATTACATCAGAATTATGGAATATATTTAAAAACAACCTTCTAGAAAAAAATTTTTTGAAATAACAATTATACAAACATACAGAAAACAAACGTCTTGGAAGTCAAATAAAATAAAACAATAGTAAAAAAAAAAGGGAATCAAAATATACGAATATATAAAAAATACAAGAAAATAATTATCACTTATTAAGCATAGTAAATATTTGGACAGAAATTTTAGTAGACTCTACGGAGTACTTAGAAACTGTAGATAAGTAAATAACATCAAAATAAGTTGAATACAAAATTACATTACTAGCAAAAGAACAATTATTAGAAACTGGGAAAAAAGAAAGCAATAGATAAAGATCTAGTAAATAAAACAGAAGCAGAAAATGTCGCAGAAGAAATAACAAAAGCTGAATTATATAAATCCATTAAAACATATAGAAATAGAGCTTTAAAAGAAATACAAAATAGTAATACACGCCAACAAATTGAGAACATAAAAAAGGAGGCGCAAGGAAATAAAAAAATTATAGATTTATTGCTTTATCAGTATTGATTATCATAGGGGTTAATCGTAGATTACGAGCCGACTTTAGCACTGTGACTCTGTGGCCTTTTGTGCGCATTACACTATAAAGTAAGAAAATTTACATATGTAGAATGTTTTAAAGCAAAAATTTAAAATGACCTAAACGAATCACAGAATGGATTAAGAATCGAGAATAAGATAACAGAAATCCTATACATAATAAATAATTAATAGAATAATCAATCTAAGACAAAGCACTCCATCTAATATATAATAATTCCCCGTAACAGGGCTTGAAGCCACTTTGGGGTCGTAACAGGATAGATCTGCTACAATCTAGAGCCTACGCTACACAATCTGTCTATACCTTTGTAAAAAATATCAGAAGTCACTTTTAGTAAATATCAAGAAAAATATACACAATACAGTATGAAAACAAATAATAGGTAAACGCTAATAAAAAATATAAAGTCTCTATAAAGGATACATTTAATAGCGTAAGAGTGAAAAACAGAACACAGAAAATCGAAACTACATCAGGTTCAAGACAAGTAGGTAGTTTGTGATATGAATAAATAAAATAAAAAAGAATGTAAAAATAACATAAAACCAAATTTAAGATACTGTAATATGAAAAAATTAGATAATTTTGTTTTGATGACGAAGAAAATAACAGATCTACGACGTAATATTTGTGTCTGGAATAAATAACTTCATGAGGTGCTAAGTCTATGGTCATTCTAAGGTTTATTGCGCCAAATCTTTTAAATTCTGATTGCGTAGAAATGATCATTTCATCAACTACGAAGGATGTAGCATCTGCACCTAGTAGCAACAATAAACACATCTAATATAGTAAATTACCAAAATCAACAACAGCGAATTAATCCAGACCATCATATACAAACAACTAATCCTTTTTTGCCCATCACAAGCATATTATAATATTTCTATAGAAAATACTCAACGAACATATGCGCACATTGGTAATAGAGGTAATCTCACCAAAACAGGACAAGCCGCAAGCATAGATAAACACCTAATAACATTTCTGAACAAATCTAAAGCCACATTGTCCCAGATAATAAATCAAAACAGTATACCACTAAACATACTAACGATAGTGATTGGAAAACTAAATCAATTATGGCTCACATTCTCCCAACTGTAACTTGGAATGCTAACGACCTGCTTAATCACAGACAAGAAATTGTAATATTTTTAAACTTAAATAAAGTTTATTTGTATCTGAATCTCACTTTACTAATTGGATAACATATTTTTAAACCACAATACACAATCAGGGTGAGGATACAACACTCCTCACCCTGATAACACAATCTACGGAAGATCTCCCGCTACAAAGTACCCAAACTGACAAAACCCAAATAGCAAATGTGAAAATAAATTAAAACAATGCAACAATCAGTTTATCATTCCCTTAATTGTCAATTATATAAAAAAACTATATATCGTCTACTGCTCACAGGCAATTACACCTTAGAGAAGACGGCAAAGAGCTGTAGAGACCACAGCTCGCCGTGTGGTCGATCCGAAAATCTAATGAATAAATAAAGGCTGACATTTTTGCAAAGCATGTATCTGAAGTATTTTAATCCGAACTAGGAGGTATAAGCAACGAAATAAAGATCGTTTTCCATATAATATGCCAAACGCCTCTTCCAATAAAGTCGTTCTCGCCAGCAGAAATCAAAAAGAAAATAAGTAAACTTCATGTACACAAAGCTTGTCTCAAAAAGATTATTCTGTTAACAACCATTTAAAAGCATATATTTTAACCTACTACCCTCTTACATAGGAATATGCTGAAACGATCATAAACCCCAAATCAGATAAACCACACGAAACAACACCTTATGGACCTTCTACCTATAATAGGCAAAGTGTTCAAAAAGTTTGCATTTAAAATAATCCATGAAGAACACTTCTCTCCAATTACCAATCCTCAATGTTTACAACGGCAATCAACAATCTAACAGATTCATAAAATAATCAATATGATCACAGGAATATAGAAGAGAATGATAATATGTCTGTCGGTTTCCCGTTCAAGTTGTAAAGCCCATTACTCAGTAATTTAACTGACAGAGACTTCTTGGGAAGACAATTCAACTTTCATCTGGTGTTTCCAGCTAGTATTCTTGACCACTACTTTTTCTGATATAGACGAGTGACATACTTGAAACAAATAATACTACAATTTCTTCGTTTGTTAGTAACATAACTGTATTGTACGTAAATAAAAATCTAGTAGTTGCTTCTAAAATCTTACATGTCTCATACATCATTTACTCAATACTTCTGCAGAACTAGACTATAAATTTATGATTAATTAAATAAAAAAATCGGTACTTTACAATTTAGAGCTTTAAAATTTCAAATTTTGTCTTCATATTTTTAAAAAAAATTAAACTAAATAAATTGTTATTCCAATATTTAGATAATTATGAGAGATAATTATATAAAAAGTAGGTGTATTTTTTATAGATTTTCCTTGCAATCTTTAAAAGTTTCTAATAATTCCTATGCATTGCGTATTTACAGAGCATGTTTTTAACATTTCTAAACGTTACGGGTGCTTTTGCACAAAATTTTAACTTTAATAACTACACTGAAATGAAATAGGCAGGTGAATGCTCCGTAATCACCAACTGGGCAGCAAATACCATTTCAAATAGAATATTTTAAAGTTAGTAGGGTTTAACTGAATTAGAAGTGTAAATTTCATTTTATAGACTGTTACGTAACAACGCGGGCTTATACTAAACACCTCATGCTGTTTGTAAATACCCATTTTATTCGTCTCTCATTTCATGGCGCTTTGCTTTTAGCATTCAAATATCCGATCTTACGCATTCCAAGCTTTTAAGTAGCAGGGCTATTTTTAAATAAAACCTCTCACATAAATAACAGTAATTACATCATGTTATCTTGCAACCATGAGATTTATATTTCTCTAAAAATATTTAAATTCAATAACAAAAAACTAATATTTGTTAAGAGTGCGCATGTAACAATATAGGTAATAAAAATAAGAAGTTTAGTGATTTAATGCGATTAATTATACACAAATTAAATATTTCAATAAAAAATTTTACAAAACTATTTAAAAAATTATGCAATAACAATAAATTGCAACATAATTGATATAATGAAAATTTTCGTTACTGAAATATTGGACTATAAACTAGCCGCATAAGCAAATACTTAACAATGCAACAAACAAATTTAAAATGCTACTACATAAACTAAAAAACAAAACCATCCAAAGTGTCTACACCACATTCCTCTAAAGACATCAAACAACACAAGTCAACTTTTCCAATTCTTTGAATGACCTTTTAGATGTTACTCCCAACCGCTACATTCTCTGTAAAGCGATGTTCCATATAATCCATGAAACGCTATCCTTCAGAAAACACATGCTATTCACCTAAGCACATTGGAAACTAACACAAGCAATTCTCATCCCTAACCTAGTAAACCTCCTCCAAGGTTTAATCGTATAGAACATTAAATATTGTCTAAGTGTTATCCATAGCCTTTAAAGTTGTTACTAAATCGACTAAGTTAAGTTACAGTACAAAACAATTTAATGCTTCCTAACCAGTTTCAAACAAAGCTCTTCACGATTGATTAAGAGAATTCAAAATAAGCATACAAGGAACGTAGATACTGTTCTACAGCATTTTTGGACATATCACAAATGTTCGGCAAAGTGTAGCAAGAAGACTTTAAAATCAAGCAGATATTACCTTATTTGTTTGCCGTACTGCTAAATTCGCACTCATCGATCGGACATTTCAAGTTAAATTTCCTATAAAAGCCGAAGTGTTCCAAGACAGTGTCCTGGAATTAATTCTCTACCTATTATACACAGCAGATTTGCTAACAAATACAAAAAAAAACATACAACTATATTAGAACTTTGGCCAACTATCCAACTATCCGTGGGTTACAAAGTACCGGTATATAAAACAGTTTTAAAGCTTATTCAGACTTGCGTATTGCATTCTGAAGTACCGGGAATACCTAGAATATAGACATTCTAACAAAGGTTGCAAATCAAATTAATCACAAAAACCCTACAATACCATGAATAAATTTAATGTTTATAATAAAAATTTTGAAAAGGTTGGCTTCTATTTAGTTTTAGTTGTTGCTTTTATTTACTTTGTTATTCCTTTGTTTTAATTTAATTGATACGAGTGAGCCATAATACATAAAACTGAATAGCAAGACAACCTGTTATTTGTTGATATTCTGAATAATTAGTCTTAACCACCTGTATTTAATATTTGGCTTCTATTATGATTATCAAAAACATGACTTGATTGAGGTTTTTAACGCCCCAGGCTGACAATTTTTTACCCATTTTTCCTCAAATTTGTACATGTTGGGAACGTTATAAAAATTGTTTAAAAGAAAATTATTGTGTAGACAAAGCATTTATTTTATTTTTAATTTTTGTTACATACATCACTTAAATACAATGTTTACATACATACATTCAACATCAATGGCAAAAAATACAAAGAAATGACCATTTATTATTAAAAAAAATTATTTAAGAAACATTTCTTTTTCTATACTTGTAGAATTAGCAAATCTCTCGACTAAGTCACCAAAAGAAAGATTGTACAAACTCGTTCTCAATAAATAAAAATGCAAAGCCCGTTATTTTTTCTTGTATTAACGTTGATTTCAAAAAGTTGTTCACTCTCTTAAGAGCCGAAAGGGATTGTTTTCCAGTGCAGTTAGTACGATTCTTAGAACGATGGCAGTAGATTCTACGCCCCATGACTTCAATATTAGTAGAAGTCTTTATGGTTTTAATTGTATTTTTGGTTTGGCATTCTTATCTTCTTTGTCGGTACTTTTATTAATTCTTACTATTAATTCTACTAAGTACACACATCTCAGAAATTTTTTTATCTAAGTCAGAATAAAACTTTTCCAATACCCGATTTGCTGTCTGCCGTATTCTATCATTTTCTACTTGAGTGAATTCTAATATAAATTCAAAATTCTTTTGTAATTTTGTACAAACGCAATGAATACGGGATTATTCATTGCGTAACACTTTATATAAGAAACCTCAAATACCAGTTAAAAACTTTTAAAATCAATGGAAGTCCTCCTGCATCAACACAAAAGCATATCCGGGTGCAATATGCGGCTCAAACTACCAACTAATAGTAGCAACGATACGTATTAAACTTAGAAATGCTACTAAACATAAGAAAGTTTCAAGGATAGAGAACAAAGATTAATTTCTCAATCAATTAAAACAGCGAGCCAAAATATAATACCAATTCTTCACCGAAGAAATATGGCACGATGTTAAGAACAGGCAGTTGGGAGCGGCCATGACCAAAGCGCAACCCATACGAAAACACTGGCTATCCGACATGCTCAAACTAATAGAACGAAAAGAAACAGCAAAAACCGGTTTACATAGAGACGAAAAAAAGCATTCAAACAAGACAAAAACAACTACTACTCTAAGATATGTAAAGAAATCGAAAACCATGCAATCACAAATCAACCTGCAGACCTCTTTCGAAAAATAAAATTTTAACGCGCGTGTCGAACCCAAAACCTAGGCTTTCAAAGATCAAAAGGAGAAGGAAGGACCAAGGAAAGCCCCTGACCTAGATGCAATAACAGCTGAGATTAAAGCAGCGGGCCAAAGAGGAATTGAAGAGTTACACACTTTATGCAACAAGATATGGCACATTCAACAATGGCCTAAGAAATGCACAGAAGTTATCTTGATAACAATCCACAAAAATAGCACAACTAAATACGAAAACTGCCAAGCAATCGCATTAATATCACACACTAGCAAGATCCTCCTTCACATAATTAACGAAAGACTCAAAACCTATCTTAATTTAGCAGATTTCATGATAGGAAGAGGCACTAGAAATCATATATATAATAAAACTGAGACAACTAACAGAAAAAGCCAGGAAATTCAACATCCCCCTATACATCTACTTTATTGACTATCGTAAGGCATTCGGTAAAGTGAAATGGCACAAACTATGGGAAGTATTAGACGAAATCGGAGTACCTGAACATAAAATATCTCTCATAAACAGCTTATATCAAAATAGCACAGGCAGAGTCAAAATGAACGAAATGCTATTCGACAAATTCCATCCACAATGTGGGGTTAGGCAAGGCTGCATCCTAACGCCGCAGCTCTTAATAAACAATTACGAAGTAGTACAACAATACACATACCTGGAGTCACTAATAACAAATGACGGTTCAACAGAAAAAGAAATCAGGAAGAGATGTGAAATGAGTAGAACGGGTATGAAAAAATTAACAAGAACATGGACAGACAACAACACATCGAGAAAATAAAATGTAGACTAATACAATGCTTAATCTTCCCTATATTAACATACGCCAGGGAATCCTGGACTCTTAGACAGAAAGAGGGGAAGAAAATTGATGCCGCAGAAATGTTCTGTTGGTGAAGAATACTAAACACCTCATGGACAGAAAATCGAACAAATATATCGATATTCCAAGAGCATAACATTAAGAGACGACAGTCGAGCAAAATACAACTCAAGATACTAAGATACTTTGGACATACTATGAGGAAAGAACCTGACAACATGGAAAAATTAGTAGTACAGAGAAAGGTAAAAGGAAAAAGATCCACAGGTCGATTACCTACCAAATGGATGGATAAAATTACAAAGCTAACCGGAAAATCTATGCACACACTCACAATCGAAGCACAAGACCAAGCAAAATGGAGAGAAGCAATTCAAGATGCCGCAGTGGCCACTAAATTTCCTACTGGAAATTAAGACTGAGGCGGAGGAGGAGGAGGAGAAGGAAAGTCAATGACAGATATATATATGAATACAAACAGTCGTCTTAAATATATGTAATGATAATATTAATGATAATCATTGTTCTTTTCCGTATTAAGTTGAACTTCAGATAGTCAGTTGCGGCATAATATTTTTCTCTCATAAAAACTCGTAATTTCCTTCTTGGTATTTATCAAAAGAAACTTTTGGCTACCTTTTCCTTGTTATATATGTTTTGTGCACGTCAATTTCACACATCAATTTTGCTTTGTTTTATAGCCTTGAAATTTCATCTTCATTTCAAAAAGTGTTTATTAAAGCTTTTAAGGTACTGCACAGAGTAATGGCTTTTGTTTTTAAAGTCTTTCATTTACTTCTCCAAACTTTGCAAGAAGATGGTTACAAAAACATGCTATTAATGCCATCTCAAGATTTATGTTTGCTTGTATTGTTCGGCTGATCACTATCATGAGTAATGTATATCAGAGCAGCAAGAACTTTTTGGTACAATTTGTAAAATACTTTACTAACAGCAGCACGAGCGCCCCATCAGGTAGACGACAAAGTTTTTAAAAATAAGGCATTCTTTTTAACATGAGACTGCAAAACATTTCATCTTTTAATTGAAGAACTAAAAAAGTTGTAATTTGTTATTCTAGAGAAAAAAATTCAACAAAGTACTTAGTGCTTTCCGCATCTACAGAGCCAACTAGTTGTAAAGAGTTGACATTACAGCATTCGCAATCTTTTTATCTTTATTTCAGCAGAAGTTCCCGTAAGTAGCACATAGCGCAGCACAAAATCTGTGTGCAAAGCATCTGGCGTTGAGTCTACAATTATGGAATAATGCACGGCATTTACAGTCCCTTGGACAATATCTACCTGAGCTTGATCTTCTAACTGTATAACGAATTCATTGGCGGTTGTACTTGATAAGTATGAAAGAACACCTCTTCCTTTATTTTCAAACATGTTCAGCTATAAAAAGATCAAATTTTGTAATCAACCAAGAAAGTTGCTATTTCTTGGAGAACATTTATTATTATCGTTATAAAGTGAGAGTCCCCAAGAAGCTAAAAATTCACAAGTTCAAGAACCCTTAAGAAAACGTTTCGCCAATACAAAACTGCTTTGTTGTACTCTTGCGCTATTTTACATTCCACTCTTTGTAAAATTTGACTTTTACTAATTAATTTTGAAATTCACTCTCTATGTTCAGAATTGTTATCATGATCGTTTATTATATAGTTACCTTTTTAAATCATGGAACCCCTTAGTTGCTAGGAACGTCGTTCTTCCGTAGAGTTTGTACGGCGCACAAAATACCCGTCCAAGCAATTTTGCTTGATGCACTCTCTTCTTATGAACCTACTGTTTGGTACAAAATCTTTTTTGAGAGACATACTGTCTTTCAGATTTTCGCACCACATTTCCAGATTATCAAGTGATATAATTTAGCTCTACCTTTTTGAGAATATCTGCAGAACTCTACAGCTGTACATTTGATGCACTGAAGTTTGGCCTTGAAGTCGCTGAAGTTGATGACGACGATTGTGGTGGCTGCACACTACATGAGAAAAAGTGTCTAATTTTGGTATTTTCTTGATCACGGTATTATGCCGTTTAAGGAACTCTTTGGAACGTTTTCTGTACTCCGTTTCACTTTGTTTCTTCAAAAAATCACGACCATCTTTGCTACGCATTGTTCAGCCTTTGTGATGAACAAAATTTGAATTAAATGACGATTTCATTCAAAACTAAACCTTATTTACAAGGGCTGCACTGCTGCACAATAATTATAAATTATAATATTAGTAACGCAACAGTGAACGGTTACTATAACAACACTAATTTATTTGCACCACTGTTGTTAGCTGTATGACTTCGACCATTGCGAATACCCATCTGTTCCGCCTTATATTCAAACACGTAGACTAGGACGAATCAGAAAGTTCTGGAATTTGAACTCAAGGACACCGCTAGAAACTGCGAAAAGACAGTGATCGATTATTCTGGGAAGTCTCAGAATGATTTCTTTGTGATATGTTATTTCTCTTACAATATAAATGTTTTTAAAACTTTATTATACATTTTTGCTGCTTGTATTTGTGGTATATTTAGTAAATTTCTATTTTAATTAATTTAAAGTGCCCCACTTTTTTATTTCTGCAATCAAATCTTTATTACAATGCAACGAAGTGAAATCTGTTGAGACATCTGTGACTATCTACTACAATCTTTCAAAGAACGACAATTTTGAAATCATATTATTAACCTCTGTATCTACACCAAACTTTCTTTAAAACCCTAAAAATTTACCTTTTATTTAAATAATGGGTGAATGCATTAATAATTCTCTTCGCGGAAAAAATGCTACTTAACCCATTCTCATTTAAATGATTAACTTTTCTCGTTTTTTATAATGTATTACTTGTATATCCTTAAATAAAGATGTGCCTATTTATAATTAATTAACATGCTTCGATGCATCTTCAGGCCGACCTGTTTGCTATCGAAGTGTACAACGGCCACATCTACGTGCACATGGACCTGGGCTCCGGCTCCTCGAAGCAGAGGGGCTCGAGGAGGCGCATCGACGACGGCACCTGGCACGACGTGATGTTCCGGCGCACAGGGCGAGAGGCCCGAATCAGCGTGGACAACTTCCACACGGACTTCAAAACTCCAGGTGCGCATAAACCGCGCGTTTCCGCTGTCGAGCGCAGCCCTGACGCCTCTGTCACTTTAGAGGGATCAAACAGCTTAGAGCTGGACGGCAACCTCTACGTCGGTGGATTAGGGCCTCCATTTTCCGAAATTCCCATTCCCCCGGCCCTCTGGACGGCCGTGCTCGGGCAGGGATTCGTCGGCTGCTTCAAGGATCTCATAATGAATAGCAACTATGTTGACGTTGCCGCGTACGCGAGGGAGCAGGATTCCGGTAAGTGGGTGGATTTAGTTGTTTTCTTTAACGAAGTAAATAGCTCGACTTGAGGAGATTATTGTTCTTGGTAGCTCGCAATAACTCTCCTTCGTTTATTAGCCTGCGCGGCGAGCAGTCGAGTTTGAGTTATAGCTGCGAAGCCTCAAGTTGCAATAACACCAACAATACGAAGGAGCTTAGCATTCACCAACATTGTATTCGGGTGCATTTTTACTTATATAATAATCGTAAACAAAATACGTTAATCCTAATTGTTTGTAGAGCAATTAGAATATTACTAATTATTCAGTCGTATTATTATAGAGACAACTTAATGGATTCAAATTATTAAACAATGAAGAGAATAGAGAACATATAATTTATCATTGTTTCATTAAAAAATATTTTATTTATTGGGCATACACAAAAACTACTACTATAAGTTACTAAATACGGTTATGTATAATTGAACACTGTTCCGCTTCATGATAATAACATTCTATACATGTATAAAAATTTAATTTTAAAAAATACTTTACTTATTTATTTATTGGCAAAATTATGACATTACTTTAAAGGGTAAACATTGCCATTTAATTTAGAACAGGATATTTAATAAATGTCCTGAACTCTCATTTGACTCTCTCAAATGGCTCTGGAAAAATTCTGGATTATTTTTGGCTCAATTTCGATAACTTGCCGAACTTTTGCTTTCAATTCAGGAATCGTTTTTATATTTGTAGCATAAACTTTGGTCTTTACAAATCCCCAGTGGAAGAATCGCAACATGTGAAGTCGAAGTTCACTTCGCTATTTTGAAAGAAATTAAATTTTTGCTCCAACAATTGGATGATTTCACGCGGCCATAAGTCGTCCAAATCCATCTCGTCAAAATTAGACCACAAATATCCACTATAATTTTACCGTAACGTTCACCGCTGATAGTCACTGCGTTTTCGGTCACATTTTCAAATTCTCCCCACCAATATCAAATCCCAACCAAACCGTTATTTTGTGGGTATGCATAGGCCATTCTTAAATAACCCAATTCTCTGTCTCAATTACGACAATTTTGCTTATTAGCATACTCAATGAGATAAAAATGTGCCTCGCCACTAAAGATGATTGTACTTTAACAACAGTCAATCGCTTTTCGTTCGAGTAGTGCTCCGTATTGACTAATCGCAGTGTGTACAACATATTATCAAGCAAAACACTAGAACCTTGCAGATAAAAAATGGCACACAACTTAAATCCTGCGTTTTTTTTTGGACACCCTTTATATATGACCCTATAATCAGATTAAGATGGACTTGAAATGAATTGCATTTTATTTGCATTTTTTTAACTATTTCGTTTCATTATATTATTTTAGTTTTTTGTGCTTTTTGCCCTTTAACTTTACCATAGTTAGTTAAAGTTGTAAAGATATAAGCAGTTTTTTTTTGTTTTTTGCTTAAGACTATTAAAATTTAAATAGACTTTGGAAGGTTTTTTAAAATATTTTTGTTTTAAAATCTCATTTATTTTAAACATCATAGATTTTTTGTTAAAAGCTTTTTTAAACATTCCTTTGGTGTTTTAGATTATCCAGTGAAATCTACAACGAATTAAAAATGACTTTTATAACACACCTTGTGATTTAACTTTGCATCTTTGTGGTATTACAAATAAACTATAAAAAGATTTGATTTATTTTTTATAGTTATAAGAAACTTTCACCGAGAGACAATATTATAGACACTTTATATATCCAACTTAACAGTAGTTCAAAATAATTTGAAAAAGCATTTGCTGGTAACACAAAATTCAAATATTATTTAATGCTACCGCTAAATAGTACCCAATTGGTACAAATAGCGGCTATTTATTATGATTTTAACGAACATGTGCTTTGAAATTAAATTAGATTGAATCAGATTTGGGGAAATGCGGGTAGAAAAGTGCTCACAGAAAGTGTTTGTTGACATTATGTGCATTTACTACCAAAATATTTTCTTGTAGAATCTGTATGTAATTTAGACTGAAAACAAATCTTAACCAAAATATAAAATACTTTTGGACTTTGAAAATTGTATTCGTTGAAATAAGATTATAAACATTCCTTTTTGTGTTAACTATATAATGTATTATTTATTTCATTCCAGATAATTATCATTTCTTTCTTTCTGTAATGCTGTCTCATATGAGGTTGGTAATTACCATGATATTTATTTCTATTGTGACATAAAATGTCCATTTTTTTATATTCCTGCACCAAAACTTTCTTCTTCTACCTTGTCCTCACTTGTCCTGTATCTTATCTTCCAATATTAAATATATAATTATATTCCTTGTATGTTAAAGTACTTTACTTTTCAATTTATTATTTATGATTAATACATCTATGTTTGTCACCCTAATAGTGCAGCTACATCTTGCGGTAGATACACAACTCGAAAGCATTAACACGTTGTTCTGCGTTTTTTTCAAAGTTTACGATTTACGTCCATAAAGAGTTCTAGGTCAGATGTAACATTTTGTTACTCTCAACCTAACTTTCTTATTGATAATTTCAAGTTTCATAGTATGTTTTTCATCTTCTTTTCTGGTGATATTTCAATTTGTTATCTTATTTTCTTTCTATGATCAATTTTATTATTTATATGTATTTAAATGTTATTTATTTGGAACAACAGGTTTGCGGTAATTAATTTTGTGAAGAACATCGTTATTATCTTTGATTGTTAATGTTTAATCCCACTTTAACACTTTTTATAATTAAACAGCTTATTGGGGCAAATTCTGTTCATCATCCATATCATTAGTATATTTTATATCATTTATTATTGTTATTATTATAATCTATCCGCTAATCCCTTTGTACTACTTTCTTAAAAGAAATTTTAAATCCTAACGGCAACAGCGCAAAGCCTTGTCTTACTCTGCGTTTTATCATCCTCAATCTGTGCTAATATATTTTGATGTCAGTGTACATTTCCAAAGATAAAAATAATATATTTACTATCTACGTTGATTGTGTTGAGTTTTCTGCAAGTTTTTCATATTTAATTCTGTGAAAGACCTTTTCATAATCCTTGTATTATTCATACATGTTTTTGCCTGCCTACGGATCTTTCAGTTAGAATTAATTAGTAAACTCAGCAAAACTTTCTTGATACTCTTTCATGAATATAACATTAGTAGTACTTAATGTGAATGTGGATTGCAAACATTCTTTCATTATTGCAAAGTATATATTTCTTTTCTTTCTTTAACCCTCATTGCGCCCAGTATTGGGCATAGGTCTCCCTCAAATTCTTCCATGTAGCGCGATTCTGTGCGACTCTCATCCATGGCAGTTCTGCTACTCTCTTAATGTCGTCTTGCCATCTCATTATTGGCCTGCCACGCTGTCTTTTGCCTGTCCATGGTCTCCATTGGAGGATTTTAACGTTCCACCTACTGTCATTGATCCGAGCTGTATGTCCTGCATATTCCCATTTCAATTTCGTCACTCTTTTCGCTACATTCGCGACCCCAGTTCTATCTCTTATCCATTTATTTCTCTTTTTGTCTCGTATTGTAATTCCAATCATTGCTCTCTCCATTGCTCGCTGAGTGACTTCCAGTTTTGTTTTTATTTGTTTCGTTAATGTCCATGTTTGAGCGCCGTATGTCATTATGGGAAATATACATTGGTCATATACCTTAGTTCGCAAGCGTTGGGGTATTTTGTTGTTTTTTATAATATAAGCTAGCTTTCCAAAAGCTGCCCACGCCAGACGTCTTCTTCTATCTATCTCGTGTTCTCTGTTTTCCTTCCTTAATGTTACAGTTTGTCCTAGATATATATACTCGTTGACATTTTCTAGGATAGTTCCATTTATGTTTATTTGTGGGTTCTCAATACACATTGTCTTCGTCTTATTCAAATTTACTTTTAGACCTATTTTCTTAGACGTTTTTTCTAATTCGTTTATCATAATTTGTAGGTCGTCTTTGTTGTCTGCAAATAGAACTACGTCGTCGGCAAATCTTAAATGATTCATTTTTCCCATTTACATTAATACCCTATTTGACCAGTCCAGATTTTTAAACATTCCTTCAAGTGCCAAATTAAATAATTTTGGAGACATTGTGTCTCCTTGTCTAATACCTCTATCAATTGAGAATTTATTAGTATATGCACGTAATTTAATTGTTGCTGTAGCGTGTTTGTATATATTACTTATCAGTGCTGTATATCGGGAATCTATTCTAGCACAATTAAGTTTCTTCATTATTGCCCAGTGTTCAACGCAGTCAAACGCCTTCTCATAATCAATAAAAGCCATGAACAAAGGCAGGTTATATTCTATGGATTTCTCGATTACAATTTTAACAGTAAGTAAATAGTCACAGGTACCATATCCCTTTCTGAAAGCTGCTTGCTCTACTGTCTGATAATCATCTAATTTTTGTGATAATCTGTTAGTCAAGATCTTTGTCAACAATTTATACATTTGAGAAAGTAGGCTGATAGGGCGGTAATTTTGTAATAGTAAGGCGTCCCCTTTTTTAGACAAAATTACTATCACGGCGTTATCCCAGTTATCTGGTATTCTCCCTTGTTGTAGGCACATGTTAAATAGGATTTTTAGCTTGGGGATTACTATTTCTTTGGCTTCTTTGATCATTTCTATTATTATATTATCATCTCCTGGCGCTTTATTGTTTTTCATCGTCTGCAAGGCATGCAAAATTTCGTCTTCAATGATCTCCGGCATATCCTCAGATCCTACATTTACTATTTTAGAATCCTCTTTTGGCCCCTCAGGTTGTTTAATGTGCGACTCATATAGTGTTTTATAGTATTTCTCCGTAGTTTTTAGGATCTCGTCTGTGTTTCTTATTTCTGTTCCGGCGAAGTCTTTCACTACAATGATGTCTCGTTTCCCATATCTTCTTTTCAGGCACTTCATGCTTTTGTTGTCCTCTATTACTTGCTCTATTTGTTCTTCATAGAATTTTTCTAAATCTTTTCTTATCATACGCCTCGCTTCTTTTCTCACTTCTCGATATTCATCAGTTGCATATTTTCCTTCTTTATATAACTCTCTCCTTTCTTCTATTTTTTGTTTTGTTTGTTGAGTAATTTTATTTATCTTTTGGCATGTCGTCTTTGAGATTTTTTCCGACGCTTCTGTTAATGCTAGTGTCAGATCACGAGATATTTGGTTTAAATTGTTGTCATTATATTCCTTTAATAGCAATGATTGTCGTATGTACTTTTGATAGGTTTCCCTGTTTTGTTTGAGTGTCTGGGCATCTATCGTTCTTTTATATCTATATTTATATCTGTTAAACTTTTGAACAGTAACCTTTGCCCTTACGAGCCGATGGTCGCTTCCCGTGTTAAATGAATTTAAGACTGTGACATCGTTTATACTTAACTTTTTGGATGAGAGTATATAGTCAATTTCATTCTTGGTCTGCCCATTGGGGCTTATCCACGTCTACTTGCGCTGGGCTTTTTACTGGAAAAGGTGTTCATGGCGATACAATTTTGATCTGCTAAGAAAGCTGCTAGCATATTTCCTCTTGGGTTTCTTTCGCCCAATCCATATTTTCCGATGTATTCTTCCTCCTCTTTATATGTCCTATAATCGCATTGAAGTCGCCCATGACTATATCAAGATTAGACATTCCTCTTTCCTCGCATTTATAATGTCCTCGTATAATATTTCAACATCCTCGTCAGTATATGCCGAAGTAGGTGCATAAACTTGTATTATTTTTATGCGGTAGTTCTTTGATGTTTCTATGATCATATACGCTACTCGTTCAGATATTCCTTTGAAGCTAATAATATTTGGTATTATTGATTTCTTAACAAGGAAACCTACTCCTCTTTGACTGTCGCTTTCATGGCCGCTATACATTAGTGCATTTCCTGATGGTAGAGTGATATAGCTTTCTCTTTCTCCTTACTTCTGCAAGTCCCAATACGTCCCAATTAATTTTACTTGCTTCGTTTTCCAGATCGTATAGTTGTGAATCATCTAGTAGGGATCTGCAGTTATAGGTGGCTACCAGGAGTGAACATTTCTTCTTATGTATCAGTGTCTTGTCCCCCCCAGAATCCTTGGGACAAACTGAAAGATCAGTGTGGGATTCTGAGCTTTGAGCTCTACCCACCTGGGGTAATTTTGTTTTGGATACTGACATTACCATAGTTAAAGAGAATGAGGGGTATTTGGCCTTAAAACGCCACGCTTGCCATTGCGTGTTGGCGAGTTTGGTAAGGGATGGGGTAGGTAGGAGAGATAGGTAGGTGTAAAGGGTAGGAAATGATTTTCCCTCAGAAGTGGAGGCAGGGGCAAATCATTGCTCGCATAAGGCAGGGTCGCGTCCCTGTAATAGGTCTGTTCCATGCCGGGATCGCATAGGAGTACCTATCTGCTACCTGTAAAGTATATATAAATTACATAAAAAGAAATCTCTAATTTCAGAAATAACACTGTTCAACAAAAACTTTTTTCCTAAAATCTAATATGTGTAACGGATGCACTATTTCTCACGATTATCCCATCGTGTTATAATTTAGAGAAATTTGCAATAAAAATATGTAATTGTTTTACTATATTTGTTCATATTTCTTGATTTTCTTATTATATAAATGTTATATCCAGAAAAATTCTGGTTCTTTCTTACGTCGTAACCCCAAGCTACGCCTCTTTTTATTTTTAATCCAATCGCAATTTACAAATTTAAAAATATGCAATAATGGAAGTATATAAGAGAGCAAAGAACAATTGTAAATTAAAATTAAATCAAGTGAGTTTGTTGTTATATGTTACGTTTAATATTCACAATGTCTCGCAAGTTGTTATATTTGTGGAGAATTAACAATTTAGCGGCATAATTAATATATTACATCGATAACAGAAAAAATATGCTATATAAAGTTAACATTAAAGTTAAAAATTAAGATAAATCTTAAACTCCCAAAAATTACTGTACACCTTCTGCTGTTATCCTAAGAAATTGGCTGAATGAAAAGATAACTGTTATGACGTTTAGAATTCCTATGATATTGCGAGAACAAACGGATCATACCATGTATTGTGTTTTGCTCTATCAAAATCTTCGGTTTCTCTAGCAAAAAACAAGAAGCAAATTATACATCCCAAATTGTCTTCTGCTACTCTTCCCGTTCCAAAATATTTAGCTAATTTAACAGAAGCACAAGATGATACGAAAATGGAAGGAGCAACTGCAATATTATCTAACAGTGGTGACAAATTTATATCATTTATATCACATAATAACTCAATTGGAATTACGTACGAGTTCAAAAACTCAAGCAGAAATGCTAGGATCAAGATTGCAAGGATGGAAGTTGTTAGCTCCAGATATTTCAGTATATCGCAATCACTAAAAAAAGTTATCGCATCATTTCTCAACTGAAGAAGGTCTTTCTTTTTGCAGTGACTTTAATGTTTGCATTGGATTATAGAGACAACGTAGAAAAATAGCGTATTTTAATTGATTCTTTGCAACTGAGCTTAAAAGCCGTTCTTTTACACATAGGAAATATGTTAGTATGCTATTCACATGAAGAAATCCTATGAAAATATGGCACGCCCCCTTAACAAAATTAATTTCAGAAAGTAGAAACGGTATATCAGTATAAAAGTTATAGTGATTTTAGTTAGCTTGCAACTTAGATATATGAACCATTGTTGTTTTGTGAGTTGGAAAGTTCGGCAAAAAGTTCGCATTATGTTGTTAAATAATACCCCACATGAATTCATCCAGTTCTCGTTGAACGTACGATAATCTTTTTCCGCTGTTCCATATTAAAATTGGACTTGAAAAATAATGATAATGTTAAGCGATGCAAAACTTAGAGAGAATATTTTTATAGGACTCGAAATTATTCTCCTAATGCAAAATGCAGCATTTCAAGAGGTCTTAAGCGACTTAGAAGAGACTGCTTAGAACTCTCTCAAAACAGTAACATGAAACTGTTTCGAAAATAAAAAAAATGAAAAGTGTAGACACTGTTAATGAATTGTTTAAGAGTTGCCAACCATTGGGTTGTAACATAAACTTAAGGATACATTTCTTGACCTTTTTCCCCCGAATCTTGGTGATGTTAGTGATGCACGATTCCACTAAGGCTTTACTACTATTGAGAAACGTTGCCAAGGGAAGTGAAATATCAAAATATTTGCCGATTGCTGTTCGACACTGGTATCAGAATGCTTCTCAGCCAAGTATGAAAGAATCATGATGATAAAAACATTTTGCTTGTAATAAATTAATTATTATTCATAAATCTTTTAATTTATTCTTTGTGTTAATTTGTTTTTAAAACATAACATCCTAGAAGCAAACATCTTTCAACATTACAATTAAGACGAAGTTGAATACAAACATTAAAAAAGAAGTAAAAAGGTAAAAATTTTGTGCTCAAAAATTGGTCCTAGTTGCTGTCTTCTTCAGTTATTAAACTGACTACTAGAATAATTTAAGGAAGCATGTCTAACTACCTATCCAGTTAGTAAAACTTGCCACAACAACAGCGTTAGAAATAACCTGCAATATATTTAATAAATGCCTAAAGAAAAAGAACATACCAACAGATTAAAAAATTTCTCATGTAAAGTCGATTTACAAGAAAGAATGTGGAAATTATAGAGGAATAAGCATAAAATCGCCAGTAGCAAGAGTCCTTTAACCTAGAATAGAGAAAGAAGCTAAAGAAATAGAAGAGCAAAGTTGTTTTAGGCCAAGAAAATCTTATACAGATAATTTATTTCTCGCAAGACACTTAACGGAGAAAAATCTGGCAAACTCTCTGTTACGTTTATAGATCTAAGAAAAGCATTCAATTTCGTCCCTCATCAAAAGTTATGGATTGCCTTAGAGCAGGCGGGTGTAAATAAAATGTACATAAATGCAGTAAAAACGCTGTACAGAGAAAATCAAGCAGTCATAAAAGTCGGAATTAAACTTCCTCGCCATTCTTGCCTTCAAAATGAGTAAAGCAGGGATGCTGCCTCTCCCCAGTCCTTTGCAGAATGTACCTTAGTACCGGATTAAAAAATGAAATTCGATGGAAACATGAAAACTAAATATATATGATTCTATTTGCTAATAACCAAATAGTTATTGTAGAAGATCAGCAAGACATGACATACATACTAAATAGACTTATAGAAAAATGTAACAAGTGATATCTAAAAGTGAACTCAGAACAGACGTAGCATATGATCCCAGAAGGAAGAGGAAAAAACATACAGCTGGATAAAGTAATAATAAAGAGCATTAGTCATCATAAATATATTGGAGTCACATTATGCAAGGATGGAAAAGTTAACAAGGATATAATGAAGAAGATAAGCAAGGAGAAGAATTTGGTAAAAACATTACATCCAATCCTGTAGAACAAAAACTTAAAAAAAAGAAATCAAATATATTTAAAACAATAACAGAACCAGTTATGACATGTGAGTCTAATATATGGGTTATAGACAAGAAGATGGATCACAAACTACTATCGGCGGAAATGACTTGAAGAAGCTGCTATAGCTTAACTTTGTACGCCCGAGTTAGAAATGAAGAAATAAAAAATAAAATGACAGTTACAGGTACCATTATAGAAAATATAAATGAAAAACAGCTAAAATAATACGGGCATCCGCGCAGAATGGAAGAAAAAAGAATTGGAGCGAACTCTAGTACTGAGGAATAAACGAGGGCGACTTTGGAAGAAATAGATAAACAATATAGAATGGGAAATGTAAACGAAAATATTAAGCGAGGAGATTGAAACGCCTAGAAAAAATTTTCGTAAAAACTTTTATTTTTATCAATTATTTCTTTACTAGTCTTGAGTCGATTTTAGAATATGATAATTAGCATTTTTTAATAAAAGATTTATTTTGAAGAACTATGTAAAGATATAAATTTTCGTTGGTAGTTTGATACGATGTTCTTGTAGTTAATAAAGTTTTCCCTCTATCTATCAAAAAATTTACATTTGCAATTAGAAATTATTGTTACGTGTGATAATAGAAAAACCGATATAATTTTTCTCTTTCACACCTCACAATTACTTTCAATATTAAGTGAATATTTATGTTGTCGTTTATAACATAGTCAGGTCCGCAATTTTCCTTAGTCGAAGCATCACCCTGGTATTTCCATTATCATATCATATTTTTTGTTGTCGGTTGGAAATATTATAAAAATTTTTCCAACCAAAATTCATTTATTTAAATTCATAAGCAATAGAACAAATTAAATATCATCCAGTTGAGAACGTTTATTCCCACCTTTTAATAAATGTTCAAATAATCTACACCGAAAAATGTTGTGGTACTTTCTCACTGCTAATTCTTTCTTTTGATGGTGCAGTAGTTAAACCTGAAAATTTTATTTATACAAAAACATGTAAATGTCTTTAAAAAATTACAATTATTGGAATACCAGCGGTATGATTACAGAAACAGAAATTATATTAGCAGTAATTACAAGTTAATCTCGATACACCTTTCCTTCGAAATTATAATTTAGGAACTTTTGCAAAAAGTAGACCGAAAAGACCTTGCGAGTCCAATTAAAATGTTGCTCGTGGCAGCTGAACACCCACAAACGCTGTTTACTCCGCACGACGCTTGAGCGACGCAGCGACACAATAAAAATTAAGTAGCAAGGTGTGGGCGCGGAACGTGTAAGCTGCAGAGCGCGGAGTTTAGCTAATGAAGTCGAGAAGGGTTACATCCATATAATTGCAGACTTAATTAAAAAATAAGCGAAAATACGTTTCCAGCCTGATTTGCTGACGGTTTAATTAATTAGTGAAGTGAAATTCTCAGCTTGGATACGAAATTAAAACAAGGCTGCGATTGAATCAGAATTGCAAATTCCAGGTCTTACCTTTGTCGCCCTATCTAAGGGATATTTTAATTCCCTGCCAGTGCGTTTGTGCTATTATTCTTGTTTTCCTTTCTCAAATTGCTTCGCGTGTATTTAAATTACTAGTTGCCTTTCCCCGAAGAAAGAGTTGTATTAACACTGTTAGGAAATACTCTTTTATTACGCTGAAATTCGGCTTTCATTAAAAATGTTTGTAATAAGCACTCCTCGTAAAAATATAATGAAGCTTTGTGTATAATAATTAACTTTGTGTGTAAAAGCAAAACAAAAGGATTTCTGCTAATTGCCATTTCTAGACATTTTACGCTAAATGTGCTGTAAACCAACAACAAATTAATATAAATATTTTTATCCATATCATTCTTGATAATTTTATCATATTTACAGTTCAAAGACAATTTCTTTATTTATTCAATTTGTTTTCTAATCTGTTCATTGTAATTTATTGAATACTAATCCCCCGAAGTTCAAAAAATCCATCTTACAATTAGTAATCTTGTAGTTTATGGGTTTACAATCTGATTTATTGTCTTTTCCATTTTCTTTATCTTCATATAGTTTTGTTATATCCCAAGCTATTTTTTTTCTAGTTACTTATTTTCCGTCTTTTTCTCCGTCTCTGTTGCTCACATAAAGCGAAGCTTTTGGTTAAAAATTCTATTTTAGGTTTTTATGTAAATTAATAGATAATTTTCATTTCCTTAATTTAATTTATGGTTGTTACATAGAAGCTAACTAAAGTTTTTATAATAGTATTTATAATATAATCTATCCTGCATCGCTTATCTTGCTTGACTATATATAAGATATAAGAGAATCAGAAGAAGCTAGTATCTAAACATTACTAATCACGCTTTGAAGGTTTCTAACAAAAATTAAAAAATTTTAAAGCACATTGTAAGACAATAGAAACACAGAAACTTTAACAGTTTCTTAATTTTGTAGTCATTTGTATATCTAGCATTTCTGCTCTCTATTTCAAAAGTTTAATTGCTTACAATTAATTACCTGAAAGTAAAAGTGCTAAGGGTTGCGGCTAGCATTAAGCATTATGCCAGATAAATAAAAGGGGAGTCTCAGTAATGAAGATAAAATAATAGTACGTAGTCTGCACGATATCTATTGTGAATTGGCAACCCTGAGTGTGCTAAGTGCAATTTGACGTTTGCATTATTATACAGACATTTTTAACGGCACATGTACGTACTCAACGTTTTATCATGCGGATGTTATTTATTTGGTTTTCATTAAGTTGAAAATTCAACAGCAATGCGTCGATCAACTCACTTAGATTTTTGGTAATGAAACCCGCATAGAGCCACTGTTTATCGTTAGTTCAATGAAGTCAATCGTGATCGTACTTCGCTAACAGATTAATTTAAAGAAGGCCTTCCAAAATAGGCTGTGGTGCCAGCAAACATCGATTCCGTGCTCGAAATGATTAAAAAAAGCCGTCGTGTAACTTGTAAAATTAAGACTGAATAAATATTTAACAGTCATAAAGCTGAGTTAGATCTCCTATAAGGTAACAATTGCTCAAAAACAGGCTCGTGTCCATTGGTCGAATGAAATGCTCAAGAAATACGATCGCGGTGCTCCAAATTCCGTTTACGTCGTTACATGTGACGAATCTTTCATTTATGCATGAGCCCGAAAGTAAACAATAGTCGACTGTGTAGGTCTTCCAAGATGAGCCATACCCAAAAAAAATTGTTTGTGCTCAAAGCACTTCGAAGAAAATAGACGCCTGTTTTTTTTAACTGGACATTCCGTAACCGTGGTTAATTCTAAATAATACACAACCATTTTTGCCAGAAGTCTTCGCGCAACGTCGGTTCATTCTCCACCATAGAAATGCGAGCTCATACACATCAACGCAAACAACTGGATTTTGAACACTCAAAACGTCGTCCGCCGTACAGTTATGATTTGGCTCCTAATAATTTTTTTGTTCCCACACATAAAGAACGGACTGCGTGGACAACGATTTTAGACTCCGAAACAGATGGTTGATGCGTTGAAACCCCATATTTCAGAAATACTTGAGTCCTTATAGAAAAAATGATATAAAATTTAGTTCCACCGCATACAACAATGTATTGACCGTTGGAGAGAATATTTTGAAAAACAATAAAAAAGTTTCTTACATTGAACATTTGTTTTTGTTAGCTTTTGGCAATAGGTATCGTTCAGTCCACGTAATTATTCAATGCGGATTGCGGGTCGAAGCTGCTCCACGATTTCGGAGGAAAATAAGTCTACTTCATAGATGCAAGCCTTGATCCTCTCTCAATGCTAAATCCATCTTCCAATCCGTCTAACTATCGCGAAATATTGCGGCTATTAAACATGGAGAATTTCAAGAAGTGGAATATACACAAGGAGAGTAGATCCCACACCTCAAAGAAAGTTTTTTTTTCAGACTAGATCATGTTTTTAGTGGACCCCTGTCGAGTAACTCGGTGTAAGTGCAAAATGCAGCAAACGATTGAACAGCGGTACGCCATTAAATTTTGTGTTTGACTGATGGCATGATTTGCGAAGTATTCAATGATGAAAGCATGTCACGAACTGCAGTTTTAACTGGCACAAGTTCTTCAAAGATAGGCGAGAGAGTGTGGAGGACTAGTCCCGCGCTGGACGGCCGACGACTTCAAGAACCGACGACAACGTCAACGTGTGCGTGAAGTGCTGAATGCAGACCGTCGGTTAAGTGTGCTTACAATTTATTGGTAGATTATTATACAAAAACATTACAGGCAATGTTAATTTAAAATTGGCTGGTGCTCTGCCTTACGGCACTACACCAGCACTACCGCAACCGTATTTAACAATTTTACGCAATCCTGTATTTTACAATGCTCAATTTCCTTAAAATTATTGTGGCCGCAAATTTACCTGCCCCGGCATTCGCCTTAGTGCAGGACCCGGGAAAACCACAAAAACCCGAGTCAGGGCAGGCGACTCGAAACCGGTGATGGCTCCGAGTCCTCCTAGCTATTACATCACTACGCAAAGAAACAGACTAAAATCCACCTTGACTTACGCCGCACTTAGTGTCTGTTAGATTGTTCAAAGAGTTCGCATCTCGCACAACACTTGTTTTCCCAACCCCGCGCGCCCATCACAAGTTCGCGTCAACACATAATCTCGCGCACCGTTCCGCAAAAACTGCAAGAGCCGTCCACCATTCACGCACGTTCGAAAGTCCCTCAAGCTCCTCCTACGTTCGTGGCCATCTCCAGCCGCTAGTTATCAGGGTCATCTCCGCCCTGGCCCTGGTCTCCTCCTCTGCGTTGCAGGTCAGCAGGACGTGCATGGCGTCGTCGACCTCCCCACACGCGCATCTGTTTTGATCTTCCGCCAGCTTCCGGATTCGGACTAGGTATGACCGGAAGTTGCCATGCCCAGTAATAAGCTGGACGGTGTGCCGGTTAAAGCACTCCGCAGCTTGTCGCGCCGTGTCGACCGTGGGAATGAATATCCGCGCATGTCGTCCCGTCTCCGCTGCTTGCCATCTCTGCTCCCATCTTGCTCTCGTCCTGGCTCGTAGACGGTTTTTTACGAGCCCCATTGGTACCGTCTCGAATATAAGCGGTCTATCTCCTGCCGCTGCCTCTTTGGCCAACTGGTCTGCACGCTCATTGCCTGGAGTCTCGACGTGCGCCTTGGTCCAATGGAACCGGACATCAATCTCGGCCGACAGCGTCTTTGCAAGGCTCCACACCTCAACTTGCAAATCCGTCGGCGTTCTCATACTCTTGAGAGCAAGTAGCGCTGACTTGCTGTCAGATATCACCGCGCATCTAGGGATTACTGCTCTATGCCTCTGTATGTAAGCTAGGCACTCTCGGATGTCCACTAACTCGCACTGGAAAATAGTGCTCCAGTCTGCGAGTTTTGCTCGTTCGTAGTGTATTTCTTTGTTTCCTTGCATGACCACGAACGCGGCCCCTGCTCTCCCGTCGTCTGCCCGCGATCCGTCCGCGTAGCAGCACAGTTGTCCCTCCTCCGGCTCCACCACGCTGAATGGGATGCCGTCTCGCTCGGCCGGGTGCCCCGTCTCCTCCATGGACTGCCTCCGCTCAATGACGCCCTGCCGCAAAGGGTTAAGTGTGCGCATGGTCGCAGATAAAATTGGCATTGATAAGATGACAGTGCACAGCATTACCACTGATGGCCACGATTTCCCAACCCCCTCACTGTCCCGACTTGGCACCAGCCTATTCCCAAAAGTAAAATCCTCCCTCAAATGACACCTCCATGGGATCCTAGAAGCTTACACACATACCCTTAAGGACGTTCCGGAATCCTCCTACCAGGAAGCCTTCGAGTCGAGGAAAAGCCTCTGGTAAAAGTGTGTCGACGCTCAAGGGGTGTACTTTGAAAACTTTTGAGGTATTATAGCAATATCTCAAATAAATCTATTTTCCGAAACTTTTCCCGATACCTTTTATACAAACGTTATATGTAACTACGTACAATATTAACACAAGAAATTAACGAGCACCAAATAAAACTAGACAAAAATTAAATTAGATTAAATGAAATATTTTTGGTCTCAGCAAAACAACATTAAAATCTGAACATGTATTATATCAAAACAACAACGTGGAAAATGTAAGTATCTTAATGCACAAAAACATAAAACATAATTTTTAAAAGTAAATATATATCACCAAAAATAATCTATATCCTCCTAGAATTAAATTGGAAATACAAATTTCAAATAATCCAAATATATGCTTTTACCAGCACATCAGAAACTAAAGAAGTAGATGACCTACATTTCACTGGCACATAGTTTAGAGAAAACAATTAACCATGATAACAGGAGACTTTAATGTCAAAGTAGGAAACTCCAACAAGGACAACATACAAAACAGAGCAAACTAGGCTCACTTCTACAGGCGGAAGAAGAGATGTGTTAATAAATTACCTATAAAATGTAAAACTATACTTTTTTCCGAAAACTGGCGCAAAGAAGATTAGTATAAGAGAGATTAACGGTTTACAAAAAATGAGAACGATTTACATTATACCAAACAAAAGCACACATAATAAAAGATGTCATAAATTTAATACTGGCAGTGACCACATACTTTTAAGATTAATAAAAAACATTTAAAAAGAAATATCAACACCTATCAGAATAAGCTAAACAAACAACATCAAAAAGAGAAAAAATAAAAGATATGGAACTTAACACATGTAAAACAATAATAAAGATGACATAAATACAGTCAACAAAAAGATATACTTTTCAAAGATCACATTACTAAAAATAACAGAGAAACTACAAACATTAATAAATAAAAAAAAAGGACGAACACAGAAAAGGACAACCCAGAATATTCAGAAATGAACTAAATTAAAAATAATAAGAAAACATGTAAGAAATTGCAGTAAACAAAGAATAAAAGAAGTTAATCGAAAATAACAAAATCATTAAAGTCTTAAAGAGGTAAAGGACGAAAGAAAATTAGAGTGTGCCAACTGAAAAATATCGAAATTTTTTAAATACGGTGATATTCATCTACAAATCTTCAACCACCTAACCCACATCTCCAAAATGTAAGAAAGGTCGGTTCGGAGAAGATTTCGAACATTATAACAAATGACTTAGATAGGTCACAGTTTAAATGAAGAATTGATGAGCACCAGAAGATGACATAACTACCGGGATGTTAACAATTGTATAACGTTGTCATAACTAAACCAATTAAAATTTAATTTAAAAAAATTTGACGAAACTCGCCAATTACCTTGTTGCACAAAAAAAGAATTTCTTCTTCCTCTTTGTCCCCATTTATATCTCACTGTGTTGGGTCTTTGATCCATTTCTTAAACGCGTTCCTTTCTCTTGCAATTATTTGTGCTTCAGTGATTGTTTTCCCCCTCTTCCTTGTCATTTCATCTATGGTTTTTTCCCGGTTTACACCGCTTTCTCCTGCCTTCGGGTCTCATGTTTGGGTATTCTTTCCTCCTCCATTCAAACCAGATGGCCGAACCAGCTTAGTTGTTTTTCGTCTATTTCTTCTACTAAAGATTTAGGTCTAGTTCGTCTCTAACGCTTCTGTAGCGTACCCTGTCCCTTCTAGTTTTCCTATTATCTTTCGGAGGTATCTCATTTATGCAGCTGTAATTTTGGGTTTATGCTTATCCAGTATCGTCAGGTTTCTGGCCCATAGTTAAATGTAGGTATGTAGATGGTTTTGTATAGGTAATTTTATTTTGGTGTTTAATTATTTTTTCCTACTAAGGTATTGTTTAAGTGGTAGTAAACTTTGCTTGTTTTGTATTTCTTGATCTATCTTACCGTCTTCATTGATCATAGTTCCTAGGTATTTGTATTTTTCTATTAGCTTTAATTATTGTCCATATATTCTTATGCCTATGTTTTCTTTTCTTTTTTGTTTTGTGATATGTAGAATCTTACTCTTGTTGTTGTTTATTTCTCTTTCTTTTTTTCAGACAGGTTTTCCATATTTAAATGTTTCTTTGTAAGACATTTACTTTGCCAGATATTAATACTATATTGTTTGCGTATATAAGGTCTTGTGCATATAATGGAATTAGGTTGTACTAATTCTATCTCTTTACCATTTAGTATTTTAATATTCCATATTCCAATTCGTATTCGTTGTCTTGCCAGTCGTCTCCTGTTAAGAGGTTCTGGTCTGAGGTGCTTGTTATTTCTTTGAATATACTATACCTCTTGTGGGTGACTAACCCAATGACGAGGGTTCCGTTACCTCGGGACAACTGGTACCAGGTTATACTCCTGAATGTTGGGTCGCCAGAGTTTTCTAGCAGGGGGTTCCACATGCAGGTGAGGGTGACTAATTGTTGGTGCCACCCTTTATCTTTAACCTAAAACTAAACCATTATACACCTACAAGTGTTCTCTTTCACCTAGGCAAACTACAGATTAACGAGTAAACTTGATGGTAAAGGTTGCAATATTATAGTCCCCATCCAAACATTACATATATTAATAAAGAAGTATAAGTGCAACATTTTATTCCAAATGGTGTTTGTAAATTGCAACAAAGCGTTTTGTTCTATGTAACTTAGGGCAATCTTAACAGCTACGGACAAGCCAAAAATAAAGTGCAGGTGTAGAAACACATTCAAATACATATACGACAACGCTACAATTGAAGTTAAATTTATCTAAAACCTTATATAATATAAAATTAGTATTAAACCTAAAATATGACAAAGAGATACAATCTCCCTAAAAATAGTTTTGTCCTTAGCCTCGAATTGAATTTGGAAAGAAAAGGCATAAACATAACGACATCATAGAAAATAGGGAAAAGTACATCTATTTAGGTCACATAATAAAATAAAATCAAACTACTTATATATATATATATAGACAAATTCAAATGACATGGACGACTACTGATAAACTAGGATTCATACTTTAAGACTCAAAAATAGCAATCAACTTCAAGAAAGAAGCATTTAACATATATGTACTTCCGATGTTGACGTGTGATGTCAAGTCTATGTCGCTAACTATAAAAACAGCGAAAAAATCTGAAAACAATTTGACGGGCAACAGAACGTATCTTGTTAAGGATAAACTTAAGAAAACCAATTCAAAGTCAAACTAAAGTAGGAGATGTTGCAGAAGGAACATTGGGGGTAAATTGAAAATAGCAAATTATTAAACAGAGACCAAGATCTTCCAAACGTGGCACTAGAAGTTGGGTAGACAATAATAAGGAAAAAACTGAGAAAACTAGCGGCTAGAAGCAGCACAAAACAGGACGAAATGGAAAATAAAAGAGGAAGCATACGTTCAGAATTAAACAATAAAATGCTGAAATACAAGAAGAAGAATGATTGTATTTAAACAAATTTAGCTAGAAAATAGCTCAATAACGGACAATAAAAATTAGCTAACACTATTTATTTACACAACACAAAGTTAATAACTTTAAATTGCACTATATTTATCTGGTAACACTGTTTATGTTGCACTAGTTTAGCTTTCGGTACTTGAATTGACTTCCAGGGCTGCCTTAGCACGTGATATTTAAGCAACTTAAAACAGGTTCCAGAACGTACGCAAAAACGATATAAAAAATTTAATACATAATAACAACAGTAGTTCAACAAATGAATACTGTATACTTATTAATAAAAATATCACAAAGGAGGCTTGAGTTTTCAATACACTCTCATACATTACATGCAGGACCCAATTTAATATCGTTATTTGACGTTTGAAGAAAAATTATTTAGAAAATCAAGAACTTTTTTTGTTTTATAATAACCAAGCAATGACCGAAAAAGCGAAAGCTATCATTAGATTCTCATTGTAAATTTTATATAAAAAATATCGTAAAGAAAAATATGTGTAATAAACTTAAAATTAATAAATATTTTTATAATTGCAAATAAAAATTTATTATACATAGTGGTATTTTTATGTTCTTACTTAATATCTACGTTCCAAAAAACTTTAGTCTTCTGTTATTAACACCAAGAGTAAGCGGTTCTAGCAAAGAAAAAGTAGTCTGAAAGTAATCAATCACTACTTCTCTCCTTGATAAATTCTTTAATGTAAGGTAATTTGAGATTAATATGGATGGTGTGATTTGACACAAATAAAAAACTTACTGACATAGTCCCAAACTCAATGCCATAAGTCCAGATAATTGTTATTATTGCCTTATAAACGAACAATTTTTTTCCTGCAACGGTTATGATCTTTTTTCTGTTAACCAGTTTAATTCTTCTTCTTTCGTTTTTTTTAGTAACGTTCTTCTAAATTAATTTGTTGTCTGAAGCTAACCCAAGGTATTTGAATTCGTTAACTTTTGGAATGTTCTCGTTATTAATTTGCAAAGATGGACAGTATCGTTTTCGGAATATAAAAGTTATATGCTTGGATTTTTGTTCATTTATCTTCATACACCATTTGAGAAGCCACCGTTGAAACTCATTTAAGTGATTAGCGAGTGTATTTCTGTCTTTAGGTAAATTTCTCATATATGTACATGGTGCATCGTAGAATCAAAATACTCCCCTGTGAAATTCCTGGGTTTTGTTAAATATATAGACTAAATCTTTTACTCTCGAATTTAAGTTGTAATCGCCTAAGAGATTAATAAAACTATATTAAACTATAGCATGCCTATGGTGGGCTTCTTTTAACTTTTGCTAACAGGCCGAGACGCCAAACCATATCAAAAAGGACTAACTTATATCCAAAGAAACCACTGTTCAATTTTGTTTGCCCTTTAGCTCCTTATTTCTTATTCTCATTGTTGAGTTGTCGAATGTGCCTCCTGAAATCCAAATTGATGATCAGGTATCCAATTATCTGTTAACAGACCTTCCTTAATTTATTGGAATACTAGCCTATCCAGTGCTTTAGAGACGACATGTGACAAACTAATCGGTTGTAAAATCATAATCATGTATTTCATGTTCATATTGGAATGTAATTTATAAAGCTGCTTATTAAAGAATAGTAATCATTGAATTTATTGCTTGTTTTAAATTCTCTTAATACTTTATTTTGATGCTAATATTGCCATTTTGTATAGCTTGGCAATGGGTACTCCTGTACAAATTCAATTATTTTTTGTTGTTATAAGAGGTATGTAAGTGATTGAACATCTAATCGCAGATTGTCACTACACTTATCTGTGTACTCCAGGAAAATTTCATGGGTTATAAAAAAGTCAGTAGATCTGAAATTTTAATGGGGTTAAGTACTTGACTAATATACTGAGATACCATTTGAGATAAAAAAGTACTTCTACTCCTAGATAACTTGTGCTAATATTTTATTTAAAATTTGGTTAGTCCTGAACCCCATAGCGTATGTTTACTATTATAGCTGCCTCCTCCTATAAATTTATAACTTAGGGCTTAAAAAGTAAACTTCAAAGTGTACAGTTTTGATCCAATAGAGGGATGGAATTGTTTAAAGATGATGCCTTCATATTTTAAATAGTTTATGATATTAAATCGTTTGTTTTATTAGTATCGCCCACACGCCATACCTTTGGGGTAATTTGTAGAACGAAATTTTAAAATGTTTATGCTCTGTAAAATGGCTTTCATCTATTCGTAAGATTCTTGCTAGTGCCTTCAAGCAGACCGAACGTGCGTGCCGAGCTATACCTGAGTTATCACAACGGCGGAGCCGCAGCCGTAGCCTTGTTTAAGGTCAGGCAAATTTATATATTTATTAATTTAATTTCAACGTTTAACTCAAGTGATAAACAACTGTTTCACTTTTAAAACCGTAAGAATTTATAATTTTAAAACACATTATACCGCAAAGATGTTCCCAACCGAATGGGCCCGGTTTAAACACCAATATGTATAATTACACCCTTATGCAACCACCTACATTACTTCAAAATCAAATACCAGCACAAATGCCGCAGGCACACAATTACCAATTAAATCCAGCAGCTATAAATATGCAACTTCCACAATTTTACCAAAATCAAGTAACAACAGAACAATTCCCACCACTTCCTATTAAACTCGCTCCTTTAAATAACACACAGCCTTTAATGCCGCCAAATAATAACTACAACGACACAAAATCAACGCAAGAAACTTTCGATTGCACGACCAGCGAAGACGAACAAATGGAGAATGACTCTGAAATTACAAACTCTCATCCCTGGCAAAGCGTCACAAACAAGAGAAAAAGGTTTAAGATCCAAACAGACTCCGTAAATCCCCCTCAAACTATAACAACAAACAGATTTCAATCACTCGCCGAAGCAGATACTAATGCCATTCAAACTCATACTAACAATTCTAACAATATGAAGAACAATACTCAGCCGCAAGACCCGAAACCACCCCCAATTTACGTTTATGGAGTTACCAACTACAAAGCTATGACCGAAAATCTATCCCTTGTCACAGATGACGAAACTTACTACACTAAAACCTTCCCAGATAATACAGTAAAAATAAATGCACGGACACCCGACACCTACAGAAAATTAATCCAGCACATGAAGGACGAAAAAATAGTATATTATACTTACCAACTAAAACAAGACAGGGCCTATAGAGTTGTCATACGCGGTCTTCATCATTCAATCCCGTTAGAAGATATAACAACAGAACTAGGTGAAAAATGACATAAAGTCAGAAATATCATCAATGCACGGCACAGAGTTACAAAAAATCCGCTACCACTATTTTTCGTCGATATAAGTCCACAAAGTAATAATAAAGAAATTTATAACATAGAATTCCTTCAAAATACAAAAATAAGAGTTGAACCACCAAAACGTAAAAACACTATAATGCAATGCACCCGATGCCAGGCCTATGGACACTCCAAATCGTATTGTATGAAAGCATACAACTGCGTTAAATGCGGCAAACCACACGATTCAAAAAGCTGTAATAAAACCAAAGACACCTCGGCTACCTGTGCACTATGTGGCGGAGGGCACCCTGCCAACTACAAGGGCTGCACAACTTACAGAGATCTATTAAAGTCCAGAAATAAACACAATCCAAACCTCACAAATAAACCAATCCTCGAATTACATTCAAGAACAAATCCAACTTCTCAACAGATAACACAACAGCCTCCTCAAACTAGAGGTAGTTATGCCCATGTAGCCGCAGGAGCAACAAGTAATCAAAATAAAAATAATAATATTAATGACAACCTTACTAATACAATGCAAAACTTTTATACGAATTTAAAACCTATTCAACCAGCTACTAAACCAAAACAGTATGATTCTCACCATGCTTACCACGGTCATAAGCAATTTGACCAAACAATGACCTCCTCAATTCGAATAGCTGCCTGGAATGCAAACGGGCTATCAAATCACGTTCCAGAAATCACCCTATATTTAAACTACAATAAAATTGATATTCTCCTAATCTCTGAAAGCCACTCAACTGAAAGAACGTTTATCAGAATCCCATACTACACCATTTACTATACTCATCACCCTGACGGTACGGCGCATGCAGGCTCAGCCATCATAATTAGATCGACTATTAACCACCATGTCCTCCAACCCTTTAAAACAGCCAAAATCCAAGCGACGTTATTAAAACTACAATTATTTCCTAAACCAACTACTATTGCGGCTGTTTACTCCCCGCCACGACACAATATCACGACAGAAGAATATAATGACTTTTTCAACTATCTTGGAACACAATTTATAGCAATCGGAGACTGGAACTCCATTTTTATATTTCTACGGGAGAGCCAACCTACTGGCCCACGGACAGGAATAAAATTCCGGACCTACTTGATTTCGCTATATCAAAAGGCATATCAAATACTTACATTGATATTAAGTCTAGTTTAGATCTATGCCATGACCATAGCGCAATTATTTTAAACCTCATTACCAATGTTATCTACAGAGAGCCAATGCCTACCTTGTGCACAAAAGATACCAATTGGCAAATGTTCCAAAACTTAATAAATGAAGAAATCAGACTGGATCATCGTATCAAAAAGCAATTCGAAATCGAAGAGGTGGTACAGCATCTAATGAATACAATACAAACCGTAGCATGGAAAGCCACTCCTCTAAGGAACAAAGCAAACCAGGAAATGATAATATTCCTCTGCATATTAAAAATTGATCACAAAAGAAGAAGAGCACGTGGGAAATGGCAAAGGTCAAGAAACCCTCAGGACAAAACTGACCTTAACAGGATAACACACCAACTCCACTCTGTTTTAAACCAAGCCCGCAACGACACCTTCAAACACTACATCACGAATCTATCCCCGAAGACCATTCGTTGTGGAAAGCAACAAAAGATTTAAGAGGCCAGTAATACAAACCCCACCCATAAGAAAACCTGATCGAAACTGGGCGCAGTCAGACATAGAAAAGAGCAATGTATTCGCGAATAATCTTTCAAAAGTGTTCTCCAGTCTCAGACAATGACAACCAAGATGAAGAAATTGAAGACTATATTAACGCCCCTGTCAACTATCACTGCCCGTTAAGCCTTTTACACCAGCAGAAATTCGAAAACAAATCAACAATACAAATTCGTACAAGACCCTGGGTATGACCTCATAGTCGGGGAGATCTTAAAACATCTACCAAGAAAGGCAATCGTGCTATTAACTACTATATTCAACAGCATCCTTCGATTATGCTATTTCCCAGTTCAGTGGAAACACGCGCAAATAATTATGATTGGAAAACCAGGTAAACCACCTACCGAACCTTCATCGTACCGTCCAATAAGCCTGCTGCCACAAATGTCAAAAATATTTGAAAACTTCTTCTCGACAGAATAACCCAATCAACACTCACAGACGACATAATCCCTCAACACCAATTTGGATTCAGACAAAAGTATTCCACAACACAGCAATTCCACCGAATTGTGAACAAAATCAAAGAAAGTCTTGAAGAGAAGAAGTGTGCTGCGGTGTTCCTTGACGTACAGCAGGCCTTTGATAAGGTTTGGACCAACGGATTATTATATAAATTAAAAGGCATTTTCCCAGTCCCATATACCTACTCCTAAAATCTTACCTTAATGAAAGATCCTACCAAGTAAAAGTAAACAACTCACTCTCCGACTACCACCCAATTAAAGCTGGAGTGCCGCAAGGCAGCGTCCTTGGGCCACTACTCTACTTAATATACACTGCTGACATTCCCGTCACAGAGAGCACTATGATGGCCACATTTGCTGACGACACAGCAATCTTGTCGTCCGATATCGATCCAGCAAGAGCTTCTAATAAACTGCAAGATCACCTAAACGAACTACAAGACTGGCTAAAACGATGGAAGATCCAGGTCAACACCGAAAAGTCCGCCCAGATCACGTTCACCACAAAACGAAACAACTGTCCACAAGTTAACATAAATAACACTCTGATCCCACAGAAAGCCACAGTCAAATATTTGGGCCTACATTTAGACCAGAGACTCACATGGAAAGAGCACATTAAGGCAAAAAGGACACAATTGGACCTAAAAGTGAAGAAAATGAACTGGCTACTAGGCAGGAAATCTCAACTATCTCTGGAGAACAAACTGATCATCTACAAAATAATTCTAACACCAGTCTGGACCTACGGTATCGAACTGTGGGGATGCAGTAAGCCCTCCAACACAAAAATCCTACAAACCTTTCAGTCGAAGACACTTCGCATGATGGCCGACGCCATGGTACGTGTCCAATCAAACCCTCCACAACGATTTTGGAATATCCTTTATAAAAGAAGT
This sequence comes from Sinelater perroti, assembly GCA_036346155.1. NCBI lineage: Eukaryota > Metazoa > Arthropoda > Insecta > Coleoptera > Elateridae > Sinelater > Sinelater perroti. Next base: position 7,807,039 of record JARFIY010000276.1, read on the forward strand.
GATTAACCACCACGCCAACAAATCCAAACAACGCAGCACCAACCACAGCAACCAACTCATAAGTGAACTATACACCCAACCACAAATTGAAAGAAGACTTAAAAGACAATGGCCAGAAGACCTAGTTAACTAGGAGAAAGTGGAGAACCGTCAAGGGACGGTACCCAACGCTTGCCATGAACCTTGCCTCATATTTACTCATTACTCTGTTAGTTATAGGAGTAGATTGTAAATTAGCAAATGAGTGAATAAAAAAAAAATCTATTCGTAAAATGTCTAAACATTATGTAACAAAAATAGTTCTCTTTCTGCCCCATATTTTCCCATTCTATTGGTGTTCCAAAACAGTATCCATAGGAACTTTTCTATTATTGTGCTATTGAGTTTAGCAACATGATTAACATATTCCAAATTATTCTGTTTTGTCGAATATATTTTTAAACCCTTCTAAAAATTTACTAATTATGACATTATTATTAAGTCTACTTCTGTTTTGTATTTTTGACAAATTGTTCACGTTCATTTGAACTATAGTTTCACTGGATTGAAAATTAATAAAATTACTATTGTTTTAATTTATTTTGTTTAAGTGATGATAATGTTTATAGTCTTATAGTTTGCTAAATGAAGTCTTCCAGTTGGCTAAAGTGTGTTTTTCCATATTTTTGATAAGTTTTTTGTTGCCTGTTAGCTGGCGCTTCATATTTTGTGTTATATTTCTATTTTTTCTATTTACGCTGTTTATTTTGTATATTTTGTATTTTATATACATTTTTATTATTGTCGGCTGTTCCTATATCAATAAAACATTTTTCCTAGCTCTTTGGGCTGCTTTTGTTTTACATAAACAACGTTTCTAACCTCATCCTAGCGATATGAGCTCAATTTTAGTATCTTCAGAATCTATTGAAAATGTGTTATTGTAATTTTGAAAAAATATCTTTTTTAGATGGGTAAGTAAACTATTTTTTTTTATTAAGAATACCATTTTTCTGTAAACGTATGGTTTCGTACAACTGATATTTACATTCACGTATTTGAGGTAAATTGCTCTTCTTCTAATATGTTAGCTATACATTTAGTCATTTCTAAAAAATTAGCTGCTCTATAGATAAACATAGAAAGAGGATTTTGGATTTTCTTGGCATTGCTATTTATGGTCAAACTTTTTGAATTAGGTGGTGTAATAGCGCTATACCTATCAGTCAGAGTTAAGCTTAATTTTTCAGATTTTTATTAGTAATTGTTTTTCTTCTTTTGATGCTTTTGACCGCTTTAGATGAATTTTCTTTTGTGATATTTAATTTTTTAATCACTAGCAAATAGCATTCTTCTAGTGTTGGGATGATAATGTTGCCATTGCTGTTGTTTATCTTATTGTGAGTGGTGCTGTAAATGTTTTATATAAGATTTATATTGTTCCTGGCAAAAGTTATGTGTTACATATTAACAACGAACAATTTCATGACCGTGACGGATAGATTTGTGACACTTACGTGTTCATTACTGACTGGAACTGTATCGTGTTTGGTAAAGGTATTATTTATGGCAAATTATTTATAAAACTAGGTCCGTTCTCCTTAGAAAATATCTAATTAATCATGTAAAAATAAATTAATTTTTTACTTATTGCGCTTTTAAATGATTAAATTTCATAAATCTATAAAATGTTACGAAAATAAGAATTGCAATAATGTGACTAAATATAAAACATGTTAATTGATTTGGTATTTATTTTAACAATATTTATTTATTGACTTGCTTATGAGCAATAATTTATCTAAAAACCCTAAGCGTGATTTAAAATCAGGGTCGTCTGATGGTTAAGTATTTAACTGTGGTCTACTGCTTTGCATCCTTGCAGACTTTCCTTGTCAACAACTTATTTATATGTGGGGATTTTGATGGCTATGGTAAATTTCTTATGTTGTTGGCTTGAAACCATTTACGTATGATGCTTTAAAAATGGGTAATATCGTTATCCTGCTAGAAAGTACACTGTACACCACTTTTTTCTTCGGAATGCGGTACAACTTTCTCATTAAGTATTCCCATAAATGCAACTACTTTTTATATTCTACTTAAACACTTGATTCAGCTTTCTGCCTAATTAAATTAAATTAAATATTGTCATTAATTCCTTTCATTTAGTACCATAATAAATAAAAATTACAATTAGATCTATTGTGATTATCTGAGTTAAATTTGTTTTATCATAATATACTATTTATTACTATTCGCCAGTTAGTGTCATAATTTTTTATAAGTTACAACTTCGCTTCAAATTTTCACTGCATTTTCTGTATGATATTACCGAATACTTTCAAAACCAATTTCAGACGCTATGATTATGGTAGAAGAGGAGAGTCTTAAATGAAGTGTTGAACAACGTTAGTATTTTCAATTTTCTTTACTATTTCTTAATTGCTAGACATTTAAACTTTAGAAGCACGCTATGTTAAAGATTCATATCTACGTGTAATATTAGTGAAATGAGAATAAACAACTTATCTAAAACCGTTATAATTTATATACATAGTTGAAAGCATATTACAAATTTGTTCTTGTAGGCAAAATTGAATGATAATCTCATAATGTCTAAATTAGATATATTGCACGCAAGAAACTTGAATTATGTTTTTAACTTATTGTTGTTAATCTACTAAAACATAAAAAATCAAAAATTTATATTGCAAGGTAAAATACTGACTGACTTTGTCTTCCTGTTGCAAGCTGTAATATTTATTGCCAGTCCTATCAGTAAATTTTGTTACACCTTTTGCAAACCTTGACTCTACGCCATAAAATAATAAAAACATTTTTGAAACCCATTTTAACACTAAGTTTTATTTGTTTTAGTTGCTCAAACTAAAATCTTATTACATAAGTGCACATTTCTACAGTACAAAATTTTGTGAAAATTATGTCATTTTCTTGCATTCGTTTCCACACTATAACAAATTAAGAAATACGATAAATACACATAGACTATTCCAAAAATGTAAAAGCAACACTATTATAACAACAATGGTTTGCGGGACTTTGATCTAACGTGGCAGCCAATGGGAGTCAACTGCAATGCACATTCGTGAATAAAGGTGACTTTACTGGCCGTGTCAATTGGAAGTTAGACGGCGGTGTCGCCGTCATTTGCAATGATGAAACAAAGAAAACAGCAAATTTGCATCAAATTTTGAAATATTTGTCAGCAGCAACTATTCCAATTATTTAGTAGGCCTTTAAGAACGGTATAACGAACGCAGCGCAAATAATGGCAACTGATAATATTGTGCATCTTGTACAGTCACTCTTTAAAAAGGTTTGAAGTTTCATGCCTTCGACAAAATACCGGACAATGCAGACCTTTTCAGAATGTACATGTAAGATTTTAAAGTGCTTACGTTGTTTGTTACAATTTTTCATGTATCTTGTGCCATTTTTAGTAACTATATACATTTCTGCTGCAGTAATTCTAATTTTTTGTTCTATATGGCTGGATACTTTTAGAATAGACCACGTATAGAAGTCACTTTAATTGCCTTCCTCAAAACTTAATGTTCATATACTGATTAAGTTCTGTACTCATTTTCTCGGTCGTTGTTTTCTTCTGCGACGCCTGGCGGTCCCTAGCCTGCAGCTTCGTCTTTCGACCACTATTAAGCTTCAGTGGTCTTGTTTTACCATGTACTGTGTATGTGGTCATGACTTTCGAGGCCACCGTGCCTTGTGTTACACCGCATAACGTCGCTGTTTTGCTCACATATGCTTCAGATAGACGGGTTCCAACAATTAGACCTCTTTGAAACTCCGTCAGGTCGGACATACTGGTCACTCACCACACCTGCACAACGTCCACAACCACACTGCCTCTCTCTACTATTAGTGCACAGCCCATACTACCTGTAACAAGCAAGAGGCGGTTGATTTACGCTATTCTCAATCGTACCAGGCACAGTGTCCTATTTTTTAACAAGTGTTTCCATTATTTTGTCCAATACGTGTATTTAAAAATGCAGTTACAAAAACTAAAGTCTTCCTAAATGAGACAAATCATGTCTTGAAAAACTTACACACTTTATGTATAATACTGAAATAGTAAATTACTAAGTTTATGTAGTTTTTTGTATTAGAACGTTAATTATATAAATTGGCTAGATTATAAATATTGCCTTACGTGTTGAAATTCGAGTCACGATAGGCCATGTAATAGATAAGGTCATGCAAATAGAAGCAGTCACACCATTTTATATCTCAGGACTGTTATCCCGGTGGGATATTTCAGCAGTTCCACTTTTTAAGCCTCCTAGATGTTGAACCTACCCATTAGCGGTAACGCTTATCGGTGCACGTTGATATGCAAATCGAGCTCAGGTGTATATTACTCAACATGTTACAAATGCATCTCTCAAGAGAGTTGTTTATATCAATTTAAAGTTCGCGCTTTTATCCAACAGACCGCAAGCAAACGCAGTTCGAGCAAAGTTTGTTACGCAAACATTTAATTGAGTTACTGTTCCGTTTCGCTCAATTTCGCCAATCACTAGCCATTTAGAGCCCCGGCGTGCCCGCCGCGTATATGAGACCATTTAGAATTAATGTTTTCTTTTAATTGCTGAGCGGCGAGGCCTTCTGCGCTGTCGGACCCCGCAAACCACATCAGATCTGAAATAAATAACCTTGGAGTCGGTTTTCGTGTCCGTCTGCGCTGATCTGCGCTTACGATTTAATGAACACGAACGCCGCATCCCAGGTATGGCTCATGAATTAGCAGAATGCAGGTGACACGAATTCATGGCTCGCGTAAATTATAAACAGTAAATCTGAAACGACTGCCAGATGCGAATAATTCACTACGGAAGCCGACAATTTGTCCATTTGGATCTAACTAATTCATCGATTTATTTCCCAACTTTAATCAGAACTGGCGGCTTGGTTGCTGGAGTTCACACAAGCTTCTAAATGCAACTCCATTACACCTCAAAAATGGGAATCTATTTTCAGATTATGTTTGATTTATCTTTAATGCGACATGACCTGTATTCTCAGGGACAGTATAAGCTCTTGTCTCACAATTATTTTAAAGTAAACTGTATTTTGTAACCTTCAACATAAATTGTTGTAATTTCTTTTTCTTGACTTTTATATTCAGCTTTTATTGCTTTTTTTTATCTTATGGGAACTTAGTATATATTCTAATAACTTTGTTCTATACTAATGTTTAAATAGTCTGACTTCTTAAATATTATTTAAATTTAGTGCATTTATCTTTCTAATAACACTTAAATACAAAAATTAATACACCACAACCTCAAGTACCTTATAATACACAGGGTTTCTTAACAAACTATAATAGATAATGTTTTTATTTTTGAAATACAAAATATTAAACATTAATAAGAAAAAATTGACAATCTTAAAGAGGAAAAATATTGCATTTTTTAAGACAGAGTGGTCGAGGTAAACCCGAGAATTGAACAAACAATATAAACAATATTAAATTTGTTTACATGAAAGTTGGCGTAATTAAAGTAAATAGTATTGAAAATCACTTTAATGAGTGTAGCCCCCATCAGCGTCCACAATAATCTCGAGCCAGGAGCTAAACCTGCTGCAGGTCAACACAACTTCCTCCTTATCTATATGTGTCGTTACCTTCATAATAGAGGCCGTTAAGCTGAATTTGGTGTTATGATACTTCTTTTTAATATTCGCCTCGACCACGCCACACACGTAGTAGTCAAAGGGCTAGAGGGTGGACACAAATCGGAGAACCAACGGTAATACAAATTGCTGTATGGCCATTTGCAGGTTTGTCTTGCCATGTGGGTTGAAGTAAAGTCTTGCTGGAATACGTATTGTTGCCCAGCAGCGACTTCTTGTATTCAGGGCTTGACAATTATCTCTAGCACCTATCAACTACCACTTTCAGGTCTTCTACATAAAAGTGGGACTCTATGACATCCCCTTCGCTACTCACACGCACCAATGCCATCGCATAGACTGGAAACTTTGTATTTATGACGTTAAACACTTCAGAAGCACCTTAATAGATCGATTCACTTTGCTATCCTGGGTAAAGTTCTTTTTATCCAAAACATCTCAAGAAGTCAGCGTTGTCACGCTTGATGTCGTTCAACATTTCCCCGACCTTGAACTTCTTGTCCATCTTGTTTTTCCCAGTCAACATTTGGCGATTCCTCAGGACAAAAGACTAGTAGTACAGACTGACCGTCAAGATCAAATCACTTGCTGTGAATTATCCTGTCACCAGTTATTTCCTACTGGTAATCAAATTTCCCTTTCTTCTTGGTTGGGTCTTTTTGTAGCCAAACCATGCAATAATTTCTGTCGGTGATTTTTCGGCGCGAAAGGATTGGAGTATACATTGTGGTAGTATTCTCGGCTTATTTTGGTCTGCAATCGTAGGTTGTTAATTATATGATGTGTTACCTAATTACGTACGCGCATAAGAAGGCCTCTTGACTTTCCCGTAATACAACCTAAAAAACAATTGGATTAACCTGTCGACCCTGTGCATGTCCGTAGAAATTGCCTTCCTTCCTCAAATCCAACCACTGAAGATGGATTATTTGGCCTAACGGGTAATCTTCGTTCTAATTCTTTTCGGATGTGTTTGGTGAGATTGAGATCGGAGGTTTGTGAAGGCCTCCAATTTTTCAATACCTGTGTTTGCAGAATAACGTTCCCTCATTGAAATAGAAAAGGTCCTTCCTCGAACTGTTGCCAGAAAATGGGAACCACAAAGTTGCCGAAAATATCAAGATACATCTCGATGTTTATTCTTTTGGCATAGAAACAAAGCAAACAAAACAGTCCCAAAATGTCATTCCTCTATACTAAACTTGACTATTGGCACAATACACTCGTGTAAGAAGAATTTTTTGGCGTATCGTGTAGCAAAATTTATCACTCCACAAAACTTGTTTTCATTATTCAATAATCCAATTGCGGCAAGCTTTGTACCATTGCACGCGACTTTTTTATGTTGGACATGTGAAAGCCCACACAACCATGACAACTCATGTTTTTCAGCTTCTAACAAACAGTCCTATTGTTAACAACGACGCCAGTAATTTAAGTGTTACGGAGGATCATTCCCACCAAGGACATCCGAATTTTCATTATTATCCTCTTTAAAGTTTAAAAACTACTATCGTTAAGTTTATACGGCTTACCACTTCATTTCTTTCTATTTTATAATAGCATGTTTACAGTTGACTTAAACACCTGTACTAAGGCTGATATTTTACAAACGCTTTGTTGCAACAATTGCACTCAATGATCACAGCACGTTCAAAATCACTAAACTCTGCTGATTTGCCCATTACCCGTCTACAGGTACAATTACTTAGACTTTTATTTTGTTCTATGACTTCTCAGTATTTGCAACAGTCAAATCCTTTTCCAGATAATTTTAATCGTATAGTATATTATATGTAATTGGATCTTTAACTATTGCCATTTTTTTCGTTTTCTCGATAAAGACAACCAAATTATATTCACCATATGCTCTAAGAAATTCCACTTTGTACATTATGTTCATTTTCTGCTATTAGTACACCATCATCAACGTAACATACTATCTTCAACTGAGATATTTTATATCTTTTTTAATTATCTGTCCTTTTGATTATTTTATGCATTACATCTTTAAACAACAAAATACTTGATAAGTTACCGTCCGTCTTTTTCAACGGGGATTAGGTCGCTTACAAGGTTTGTATAAAAAGTATCAAGAACATTTTTTTCCTGGCGTGACTGTACGTCGGAGCGCGCTCGCACCGCGCATGCTCGGTGGTGGGGGATGTCACCTTCAAGTCACCTGCAAGCATTTGTTCAGGCAGAATCGTGTTTTTAGTAGACCCCTGTCGAGTAATTCGGTGCAAGCGCAAAATGCAGCGAACGATAAAACAGCGGTACGCTATCAAATTTTGTGTTGGACTAAGGAAATCGGGTACGGGGACGTTGGGCATAATTCGTCAAGTGTTCAAGAATGAAAGCATGTCCCAAACTACAGTTTTTAAGTCCACAACCTCTTCAAAGAAAGCCTCAGAAACCGACGACAACGTGCAACGTGTGCGTAAAGTGCTGAATTCAGACCGTCGGTTAAGTATGGGCATAGTCGCAGATAAAATTGGCATTGATAATATGACAGTGCACAGCATTATGACTGAAAATTTGACGATGCGAAAGATCTGCGCTAAACTCGTCCCGAAGATCTTAATAGAAAACCAAAAGCAGAAGCGTGTGTCTGCTTGCAACGCTTTGGAGAAGACCCACCCCCCATACAGTCTCGACTTGGCACCAGCAGACTATTGTCTATTCCCAAAAGTAAAATACTCCCCTAAAGGACACCATCATGGAACCTTAAGTGCCGTCAAAAAGCCTTGCGTACTTTTAAGAACGTTCCGCAATCTACCTTCGAGAGCCTTCGAGTCGAGGAAAAACCGCTCAAGGAATGTACTTTGAATACTTTTGAGGTATCGTAGCAATATCTCAAATAAATCTAATTTTCCAGACACGTTTCATACAAACCCTGTAGTTCACTATTTGTTTTTACTGTCACTTATGTTATTCAGATTCTCGGGTGTCTCTCATATAGTAGGTTAATTATGTCATTAATGGATCAAAGAGTTTTATAGATCTATCTGTAAAACATAAGAAGATGGATACATTGAGCAAAACAAATAACCTTTATGTTCTTGCTGCGGCTGTTTGTTGGTTAAAAAAGCATCACCGATTGTGAAAGTTAAAACAGATAATAATTTATAGTCTGTTAAACGATGTACTTATGAATATAATTACACAAATTTGTGATGCCTAAAGTGTAAATGCCCGTCTCAGATGAATTGCTCAGCAGTCGAGTAAATACAATGATTAACAAAGGAAAAATAGGTAAAACTTTTTAGTTCTTTCCAATAGCTCTTCAGAATTGCTTGCCAATTATTTAAAAATTCGTAGAATGCTCACGCAATCGCAGACACGCGTGATTTATTAAATGACCACGTGTATTGATTAATTGATTCGTTTTTTGTTTCGCTTGAGTCTGAAGGCAGGAGCTAAATTTATCAGTCAGCGCCGTCAGCCATGAAAATTGATACAATCAATCACGTTATTTGCCTTATGATTGAAAAACGGAGCCAAGGTATGATTTATCGCTAAGCAGCGGCACTGCACGGTGTTATTTTAACACCCGCTAATTATGCGCGGGCAAAGGCTCCTGCCTTGTACCAGTACATCTGTGAACGCGAACAGTTAGTCCAAGGCTTCACTTTTAACGTTACAAACGAGCCCAAATAAATCAATTGCTTTGCGCCAGGTGGCTCGCCAAAAGGACGACTAACAAAATAATTAATTACTTCGCTGACATGCCCTGCGGGCGTTAATTTTTTGGTCGTTATGGGACGGCAAAAACTAGGCGGGTTATTTACCACACCGAACCTTTCGCGGGCGTTCGATTTGTTTCTGTTGATCGGCGGCGCGGTTAAATGGCTACCTTCATATGCGCTCGATTTTTAGGCGACAACGCACTACCTTCTAATAATTCATGGCAAATTATTCGGAATTGTATTGATGCCGAATGAAGCGTGCCGCGACTCTTACGTGCCAGCCTTTTTTCGGGTTGTAATCGAGAAGATCACGCAATCTAAATAATACACTTTACTGTAGGACCGACTTACCTAATGCATTGCCTTAGGAAAATTGCCTATTAAAAATTGATTTAAAATAAACTGGGCCTTACTAAATTAACATATTTAGTTTAAATTTCTAAGAGAAGAAATCTACGAAGTAATCAGCAGATTAAAAATGGATAAAGCCTACGGCGAAGACAAAGGAGAAGCTAAAATGATAAAGTAGGAGGGGAATAAGGCCACTACATAGCTATAGAGGATGTGCCGCAAAGCTGCAACAAGTACCGAATGATTGGCAAAAAAACATTATACTTCCAATATATAAAAAGGGGGAACAGACATATTGCAATAACCACAGACCCATATGCCTTTCTACAGTGTGTTTTAAAGTATATATAAGAATAATAAAAAAACGATTGAGGAACAAAGTAGAAGAAAAAATAAAAGTCGGTCAGGCAGTTTTTAGATCACAGAGACAAACTAATAATAACATAAGTATACTTAAACACAGAATAGAAAAAGCAAAGGAAATGGGAAAAAAACTCTATATAATTTTCATAGATCTGAGAGCAGCCTTCGACAATATAGAGAGAAACATATTATAGAACTACCTAAAGGAATTAAAAGTTACAGATAAATTACTCAGGGTAGTGATAAGTGTTTACGAAAAAGTATACAGAATAATTCAAATCAAGAGAAAAAGATCAAATTTATTCGAGATAAAAAAAAAGAATAAAACAGAGAAATTGCGTAATACCTCTGCTTTTCATTACAGTCATGGATAGACTGCCGAAGGATACACGGCGAAAAGCACCAAAGACTATTGTGGGGTACAAAAACCTTAACCCAATACACATAGACACACTTATTAAGGCACAGAAATTAATGGACATTTGGATATCAGAGATCGAAAAAATAAAAATGAAGATAAACAGGAATAAAACAAAATTTACGATAATAAATTAAATCTGAAGAAACTTATGTAGTAAAGATACCATGTAACGAAAATGGGATAGAACGAGTACCAATTTTTAATTGCCTCGGAAGTATAATAACGAAGAACGGAAAAATAGTTGCACAGATATAAAACAAACAAGTTAAATTATGCCTTAAATAGAACGATACATAAAAAACCAAAGCTTACAACTAAAACAAAACGTATACAGTACATTTGTAACTTCAACTCTATTATATGCGAGCAAATGCTAGTCAATTCAAAAAAAAACACGAAGAAAAACTAACAGCAGCGGAAATGAAGCACTTTAGAGAAATAGCAAGAAAAACGAAACGAGACATGATCACAAATGAAAAAAAATAGAAAAGAATTAGAGCAGAAGGTAATAACATATAGAAAGCATAAAGCAATTGAAATGGTTCCGACACATTTGCAGAATGGATGAAGACAGACTGGTGAAGACAGATAAGCAATGGGTGAAGTCGACATCCGACGCCCAGTAAGAGGGCAAAAGGATTAAGAAAAAAGAAAAAGTTTAAATTTTTGTTATTATATTGTTTTATTCTTTTACCTAATTTTACCATAGATACAAGTCCACTACAAAATCCGCTACTTGAGTGTCTTTTTAATTTAATATATTTTACATTATTTGTAGTCTGCTGTTGTTTTAATTTTTGTACAGTTAATTTCAAACATAACAAGTCACCCTTGTAGTGTTTATTTATTCATACACTACTGTTTATTAAGATTACAGCACCAAGAGAAAATGTAAATTAATAAATGAAGGTTTGCAATTTTTTTGGTGGTATTGAGTTAATCAGTGAATGTTTTGATGACCTGCATTTTATTTATTATCGATACGCTCCCTTAATTTAGCCGAATTGCTTGGAAGTTGTGGATAACGCGCGATGATACTCCAGACATTTTCGAATAGTGAAAAGTTAGCTTATCTTCATTTTGGTGAAGAAAGTTTAGTGAGCTACGTCACATGCAGTTGAACTTTATCTTATTGAACGATTTGTTGGGGCACCCTTTGAAGTAAATAAATGTAACACGGACTGTAAAACCCAGTCAATGTATAGGTTATAGACAAAATAATGGACACACTTGTCAAGAATGGGACATATTTTACTGTGCCTGCTAACACTGGGCACTACGTAAATCAACTGTCTCTCTAATAGTAGAGTGAGTTTGTGGACATTGTGCAGTTGTGGTGAGTGACCAGTATGTCCGGCCTAACGGAGTTTCAAAGACGTCTAATTGTTGGTGTTCGTCTAGCTAAAGCATATGTGAGCAAAACAGCGACATTATCCGGTGTGGCACAAGCACAGTGTTAAAAATCATGACAACATGGTAAAACAGGATCCGCGAAGTATAATAGTGGTTGAAAGACGAAGCTGCAGGATAGGGACCACCGAGCCTTAAAGTATATTGTGACGTCGCAGAAGAAAACAACGATTAAGAAATTGACTACAGAACTTAATCAGCACCTAAACATTCCAGTGTCAGCCCAAACAGTGAGACGGAAACTGCATAAAGTGGATATCTATGGGAGTGTTGCTATTACCAAGTCCCTAATAACAGACACGAATGCTCAAAGGTATGGTGCATGGTGCAATGCTTACAAAAATTGGACGTTGGGGGAATGGCAACGTGTCGAGTCGGACAAGTCACTCTTTACCCTCTTAACCACCACTGACATATGTTTGTCTGACAAACGCCCTCTGCGCTGTATCATGATATTCGGCAGCCCCCTTGTTACTTTATACGGTCGAGTCATAGCAGCAGTATATAGAAAACATTTAGGTGACCAGGTGTACCCAACGGTGCAAAATTTGTTTTCAGGCGAAAATTTTATATTCCAGAATAATAATGTTTCCATTTACACCGCTGGCTCTATACAAGAGTAGTTTCAATAGCATGCTGTTGAGGTTCAACATCTTCGCTGGCCCGCCCAGTCCCAGATATAAATATCATCGAGCCTCTGTAAGCTGTTTCGGAAAACAGAGTTCCAGATCGATTTCCACCTTCTTCGTCTCTACTTGAGCTAGAAGTGTTGCTGCATGAAGAATGGTTTCAAATTCACCACTAGTCAGGATTTGTATCGGTCTATTCTGTCCAGACTGCAAGCTGTATTGCATGTTAAATGTGGACTAACATAGTATTAATACAAAATGTTCTGACTTCCACAAGTGTTTCCATTATTTTGTTCAATACCTGTAGCTCTGACTTATTAGTCAGAGCTACATATTATTATATTGCCTATAATTCTGACTAGAGGTGACATGCTATCTCTATACCATAAGACTCATAGTTGTTATTATATGCCTCGTACGATTGTAGTCTTCTCGCGCTTTTAACCACTTCTATGGCGCATTAATATCCAACTGTCGTTTGGGTTTAAACAAAATCTAGATGCTTAAACAAACAATTCTATACCACTTTTGTGTCCACATAAACAGCCAATTGCAGCTTTCTTTGTCGGTGTAGAGAAGTCAATGGTAATCCCAAAAAAACACGTCGTGCTGTTAGTCTCATTGGGATTAATCAACGTCGAACAGCGAAGGTAGACATTCGGTACCGTATAATGATCCATCATTATTGCGTTAGAGTACTTGTCGTGCTAAAATCTATGATCGCAAACCTATGAAGGCAACGCTCTTTCCGGTTTATTGTCTGTGTAGTGCTCCAGATTCCGGTATTCGCAAAAATCTTTTGTGACCCACCAGCTCCACATTTATGCTACAGTACTGCTATGGCAACCAATACGTCCTCTTTGTCAACGGCAAAACATTTTTACACTGAGTAACGATGTAACTGAATTTTTGGCAAACATAAGCATATGGTTTTTAAATTTTAAATTTAATATAAAAACGGGCTGATTTCCATTAACGTGTATTCAGTAACAGCAAACATGTTTTTTGGTTTATTAGCACATTAACAATAAGACTTAATTATAATAATTTATGATCTAGTAGTTGAAAGTATGACAATAATAACATAAAGGAAATCCATTCGACGATTCCATCCCGTGTTTTGGACCAAATCTTCTTTCAGGTCAAACGGTCATTTCTTCTTTTTAATATTATGGTAGGACGATTGTGCTGTAGGTTGGAGGCAAAAATGTTTGGATGAGCTTGTAAACGCAAGAAGTGACCGGTACCTGTTTTGGTATATTCTGATTTAACTCTTCATATTTTAAAATCTGTATGTAGTGTCAAATTATTAACATACTATGGAACATTTGCGAGCATTAATATTTTTGAATGTAGGCGTTATGTGATGTTGATATTAGATTTGCAGGAGTAGCCCCAGAGTTCAATGCTTTACGTCCGAATGGGCTTAATTATTACCTTATAGGAAAGGTTTTTCTTTTTTAAAGTAAAGCATGAGTTTCTACTGAGCCCACAATACATTTTTTTAATTCGTAAATCATTCTCCTTCTTCTTCTTTAGTATTGATGTTTTCATGTAAGCTTCTCGTCCAAGTGAAAACACAAATAGTGTGCTTCATTTTATTGAGAAACTATTTTGTTGTTTAGATGCACTATCGAGCATACTGTGTCTTTGTAAAGTGAAGGTGATCTGAGCATTCTCCGCTTCATTAACAATACGCTAGTTAATTAGCCATGTTCTTAGGAGGAATAACCGATTTAGAAGGTTTAGAAGGTCATTTAAAAATCGCTATAATTTGAAAGAAGGGCGGTATCATCAGCAAAAGTATCTATATACATGTCAACTGTTGTAGATATATTTGAAGCATATAATATGTAGACTAGGAATCCCAGAACACTTCCCTGGGTCACCCCAAAAGTAAATGGATAAATTTCAAAATATTGTTGGTCATATTTTACCTGAATTACACAAATAATAAGATAACATTTACTTGAGAAAAATTATTTGATCTTGCACAAGAGTTTATCGTATTAAACCTTGTTAAAGGCCTGCTTTATATCTAAGAATACTACTGGACAGTATAACTTGGTTTCAAAAGCCGTGGTAATTATTGTATATTTATAACATGGTAGCACTCTTGTATGGTGGAATGATATTTCTCGAGTCTGAATTAATGGTCTGGGATGCAGTTTTATAACTGATCCATTTCGTATAATTTTTAAATAAATAATAATAATAATAATAAACTAAAAAAGGATAACCTTCAGCAGGCTTTTTTGGTTTTAATATCATTATTATCTGTCCAAATTTTAGGGATGATGGTAGTCATCATCATCATCATTAGCCATCTTCGGTCCATTTCTGAACATAGGCCTCTTTCATGTTTCTCCAGTGTTCACGATTTTGAGCCTCTCTGATCCATGCTAACCCGGCCGTTTTCTTAAGGTCGTCGGTCCAGCGCATTGGGGGTCGTCCTCTGTTCCTTCTTCCTAGGTATGGTCTTCATTTTAATAAAGTGTTAGACCATCTTCCATCTTGGTATCTAGCAACATGTCCTGCGTAACCCCACCTCAGTTCTGTCGCTGCCTCCACAACATCTTTAACTTTCGTGATGCTTCGAATCCATGTATTCCTTCTACGATCTTTTAGGGATATTCCTAACATCTGATGCTCCATTGCTCTTTGCGTCACTTTCAATTGGCTCATTGACTGTTTGGTGAGGGTCCATGTTTGTGCTCCGTAGATCAACACTGGTAATATGCACTGATCAAATAGTCTGCTACGTAAACGCATAGGTATATTTTTATTTTTTAGTGTTTTACTTAGTTTTCCGAACGCGCTCCATGCTAGTCGTTTCCTGCGGTTTATTTCTATTTTTTGATTAGGCCTTCCTAACGTTATCATATTTCCAAGATACATATAGCTTTCTACATTTTCGATTTCTATGTTTCTTACATTTATTCTTGGATTTTCTGGGCACATTACTTTTGTTTTTTGTAAATTCATATTTAAACCAACTTTAGATGCTTGCTGTTCTAAATCAGTTAACATATTCTGGAGCTCCTCAGAGTTTTCTGTGATAAATACTACGTCGTCTGCATATATGAGATGGTTTAGACGTTTTCCATTTATTAGTATGCCTCTGTTGTCCCAGTTAAGTTGTCTGAATATATCTTCGATAACTAACGTAAATAATTTGGGAGATAACGTATCTCCTTGTCTTATGCCGCATTTAATTGGGATAGGTTTAATATGTTCATGAAGTTGTATTGTCGACGTTGCATGTTCATATATATATATATATATATATATATATATATATATATTATATATAAAAGTAGTGATTACCGATGATCTACCCTTGCATTATTTAGCGACCTTTTGATTGCCCATTGCTCTACGCTGTCAAAGGCCTTTTTAAAATCAACAAAGGCCATATGTACATTCAGATTATATTCTACTGATTTTTCTAGGAGAATTCGCATATTTAATAGATGTTCATGTGTACTGTAGTTTGTTCTAAATCCAGCCTGCTCTACTGTCAAATACTGTTCTATTTTGTTATTAAGTCTATTTGTAATAATTTTTGTCAATAGTTTATATACCTTTCGGTACTCGTCCTTCCATGAGGCATTTATTGTAAAGATCACATAGCTTTGGTATTATGGGTTTCCCTCCTGCTTTTATCATCTCTGTCAAAATTCCATCTTCTCCTGGCGCCTTGTTATTCTTCATCTGCCTGAGTGAGTGGTATACTTCTTCTATTGTTATTTCGGGCATCTCCTCTGATCCTATGTTGGTTATTTTTTGTTTTGTATTCTCTCCCTGTTCTTCTTGTTTCTTTGAACTGTACAAGTTTTTATAAAACTTTTCTGTTATTTCTAGCATAGTTTCTCGTTGTCGTATCTCTTGTCCTCTCTCATCTTTTAATACCACTATCTGTTGTTTTCTATTACTTCTTAAGCTTTTCAATCCCCTGTTATTTTCTATTATTTTTTCTACTTCTATTTCATAGTAGTTTTCGAGATCCTTTCTTACTAATCTTCTCGTTTCTGTAGCCATTTCTCTAAATTCGTCATATTTACCTTTTCTAAATAACTTTCTCTTTTATTCTATTTTAATCTTAGTTGTTTGCTTTAGTTTCTCTACTTTTTGTTTTTTCCTTGGTGCAACTTTATCAGCGGTATCTTTCATTATTTCGATCAGTATGGTACTTTGAGCATCTAAGTTTTTACTATTTCATGTCTCTTCTATTTGTTGGAGTGCATTTTGTAGATCTTGCTGATATTCGTCCGTTTTCTCCAATAATCGTTGAGTGTCTGGTAGATTATATTTTTCTTTTCTTTTCTTTTTTGTTATTTTGCTATTAATATTTATTTTAGCTCTAACCATTCTATGATCACTGCCTATGTTAAAAGAATTTAGCGTTGTTACATCTTTTACTATATGCTTATCCTTTAAGAGAATATAGTCTATTTCGTTCTTTATTTGGGTGTCCGGAGATATCCACGTCCATTTACGTTGTTTTTTCTTTTTGAAAAATGAATTCATTGCATAGATCTTGCGGCATGTTAAAAATTCAAGCATCATTGTTCCGCGCTCGTTCCTTTCATCAAAACTGTAGGGTCCTATATATTCTTCGTTTTCTTCTTGTTTATTGCCTAGCTTTGAATTAAAATCGCCTATGATGAGGGTATAATTAGTATTTTCTTTGGATAGATTATCATTGATGCATTCGTAGAAGCTTTCCATTTCTTCATCATCGTGGGCAGTTGTTGGGGCATAACATTCTATTATTTTTAATTTGTGTTTATTTGATATTTGCATTGTTACTGATGCGACTCTATCTGTTTCGCTATCTAGCCTGGTTATATTGTGTATTAGTTTTTTATTGATCATAAACCCTACCCCACGTTGGCTTTCGTTTTCTGATCCTCGATAATACAATAAGTTACCTGATTCGAGTATTATACTTTCTTCTCCTCTGCGCCTTATTTCGGATAATCCAATAATATCCCACTTTATTTTAGTTAGTTCATGCTCCAGTTCATATATGTGTTGATCGTGTAGTAGTGTTCTGGTATTTATGGTGCCAATCATTAGTTCAGTTATTTTTTGGCAGCCTGTCCTAACCCGGGGATTCTTAGCACCCCTGGTCTGCCTCATTATCCGACCGCCGCCATGGTCGGGGATAAGCGGACCGCTGGGGACTCGGGGCCTTTTCTTAGGGTTTAATATCATCATGAAAGGTATTTTGGCATTAAAACACCACGCTTGCCATGCGGGTTGGTGAGTTGATTTAGGATAAGGTACGGTAAATTTTGTTAGGTATGATAGGACTTTGGGTAGGGACTTGATTTCCTCCTGTTATAGGAGGCGGAGGATAATCAAGAGCTCACGTAGGCAGGGTCGCCACCCCCTGAAATAGGTCTGTCCTTTACCGGGGTCGCAAAGAAGTACCTATTCGCTACCTATGATGATGATGGTAGTATTTAAGAAATAATATAGAGTTGAAAAATGTTCTTAAGAATCATATACCAGTGCTAGATAAATCTGTAAACACTTTAAGTCGTAATCAGGAGCTGTCTTCTGGATGAAATGTTGAATTTCTGTAAACACATCCGGAAAGGTAGATTTTAATAAGCAGTGATAGTCGTAAACAGTTTACTTCGTCACCTCGTACGTTGGAATGTGGGCTTTTTCTTTATCCGATTTGGTCCATTCAGTATTTGGTTTCCTTAAGGGGTAGACCATGGTAGAAATTATTTTTGAGCCTAATTTTTTTACTGGCTTAAAATGTTTCTTAAATAATCTATTTTTAATATTCATTTATATAAAGTAAGCGATAAATGTTAAAATATGTTAAAACCGCGCATGGGAGTCTGGCGCATCCGAGCGCTCGAATGCAACCGATGTACTATAATAGTTACCGACGGAATAGTGGTCCTGTTAGTTTCGGATAGTATCACAGGAGGCTTTAGTATCAACTAGAGAATTTTTGATTGCAGCCTCGTAAGTATTCATTTTAAAAAATTTCCAGATATATTCTATTAGTGATAGCGTAGTAAAATAGTGATTAAAGATTTCTTGTATTAACAATTTTATTTTATTCTTTATCCTATTTGGTAACCTATAACATACTATTTTATCGGATAAATTACATTAGAAGTTATTTTACTCTTTCACTAAGCTTTTGTCGTACTAGCTCAAGTACCTCATCGGAAACGTTTATATAGTTTCGTACATCATTAGTGACTGTAGGTAGTCATAAAATAAACTTTCCTTCAACCACTGTTTTAAATGTATCCTAGTTTGTTTTGTGGTTATGGTTTATAATGATGATCTAGGAGATTTTTTAATTATCATTGTATTAGTTATAGCTGTAACTGCTATATGATCGGTTGCTAACAATATCAGTGTAGTTAAAAGACGCTATTTATGACGAAAAAGTTCAATGGGGTATTTTTTCCTGTTTTCCAGTAGAAAGGCAGCTATAATTTTCTTTCCGTATAAGATTATATAGATTATATAGTAGGTATGCTGAAAATTAAAATTCCCATCACATATAAAGTTATTGCCAAGTGATTAGATGAATGGCTTAAGGACCTCCTTGATAACTTTGCAGTTTTAGGGTTAGGTGGATAATAAACAAGCGGATATTGTTATTGGATTTGGTATTTTATAAATTTAAATTATATAAAACGACCTTGATACTGTAGGCGATTGAGCTCCTAATTAATATAGCCATACCTTCATGAGGCGTACCATCAGGGTGTTCTGTATATATGCTGTGTTTAGTGCTGTATTTTTAGGTATTATCTAGCTGTAAGTGCATTTCTAATATAAGAAATATATCATTATTATTTGATATGATAGGTATCACTAGCAACAGTTTGTTTTGTTGCATTAGTTAAGAAAACATGATTTTAAATTCTTCTATATAATATGAGATCGTGACTTTGACTTTTCTCTGTGTCACCTAGTGCTGCCTGACTACAGGTGGGTAGTACACGTAATGAACATCATGATATCTTACTCTGTGCTTGATCTTGGTTGGTTTGCCATCCTTGAGATTGCCTACCTAATCTGAGCTGACTTTTTAATTATTTATTTACTGTGCAACCTCTATCATTAGCAAGGTTATCACTACCACGTAGGACACACTTTACAGTTGTTTCCTTTTGTATTTTTAGGTATTTTTGCATCATACAGTCCTCCACATGTTATGCATAAATGTGGACGATTACAATAAACTTTTGCAGGGTTGTATTTTGTGTATTAATGGGGCCGTTTCACTTTTATAATTTGCTTAGTTAAATACTGCAGATTATAGATGTCTTTACTGTTTGGAACTGGTTTAAATTCTACAAAAAAAAAACATTGACAGAGTTGGTTTTATAATTCAATACTGAATATTTGTAATAATTCTTCCAGTAAAGTCTTTCATTTTCAGTATATCTGCTATATCCGCACAGTGTGGTGGAGGTTGCGAATTACAACTCTGTACGCTTTATTCTCTTCCATTTGATATGTATGATAGATTACTTTATAGCCTTGCATGTATGTTACTAATTTTCAATATTATGGCGTCAGCAGTTTATAGAGCATTCATTATTTTATTATAATCTGTTACTCCATAGTTAAATACAATGTGTTATGTGTTTAACGAGTCATTAGCAGCATCCACGTTATGATTAAAGAGGACAGTATATTTATTATTGCGCATGGCATTACTTGTTTTGTTTATTGTTGGTTGCTTTAATATCTTTCTCCTCTTTAAGCTTTATTGCAATTCATTATTTTGTGTTGTGGAGGATTCAAAGTTCATGAATGAATTATTTATATGCGTTAACATGATATTGTTAATTGCTAATATAGGCTTTCATGGTTGCATCTAGAGCATATTCGGTGTATATGGTAGATTATTAGATGGGCAAAGAGAATTATTAATAGAATATTTGAGGTATTATCTGTCTGAATATCGGTGCGAAGCCCATTTGCGTCTATAATAAGGGTTGCTAAGAGAATTGGAACAATCTATCCTTTGAGTTGGTGTTAAATTGCGCTATATCCAATAAAAAAAAAACTTTTGTACAATTATATATTTGAAAATATAAGGTATAAACAATAATGTAGCTATTTTCTGCCATTTTATTGTGCTTCGTTCTGCTGCAGTAATTTGGTTAATAACAATTTTTAGGAGATTTTAAATTTAAATCAAAGCTATCTAACAGTAAAAATGAATACCCTCAATAGAACGTATAATAACTTTGTGCATAGCGATGCTTCTTAATTTCATCGGAGCTTTAATAAGGGTAGGAAAACGTATTATCAGAGGCAGTTTACCCTTACATTCATAAAATATAAAATCGAGATTTCGAACGCGATAGCAAAGGGCTTTCTATAGGGAAGAGTGTTAGAACTACTGTAACTGAAAATAAAGCTTTCAATAAAAAAGCGCTGGTAATGAGGTATTCACCAAGCCTTAAAAGATTGTGTCGGGAAGATTGATGTGAATTAACAGCGCTGCGACTTGATAAGGAAAACACAGATCGGAAACTATTCAGCCTGATGTTTGCTTGCACTTATCGTCGCGATGTCCAGATTTCTTTGGCGCTGGTAATAAATTGAAGGCCGATGAGTTTCCGAGACGACGTTCAATGGATACGTTTTTTATGCGATCTTGCCATAAAAGGCTTATATACTTTTACTGCCTTTAAGCTGTTACAGTTAAGTTCATGGAATTAGAAATTTCTGTGCTAATAACAGTGAACATATGCATACATTACATTAGAGTTTATAGCTAATACTATTTACAAAGCAGATCAGGATAATCAAAAACAGCAGTTCGTGAAGCTCATCAAATTTTAGTTTATTAAAATAGAAAAAATCGACAAATGAGTAAATAAAAAAAGTTTGAACCAACTTATTAGCGCGCCATATACTCGTAGATTAATACTGGGCTGATTTGTAAAGATCGAATTGAATAAAATGAAACACTGTAAGAGAGTTCGTAAAACTTTATTACTTATGCGGACGAGTCTTAGGCAACACGAATTCTGTCAAAGCTAAAAATGTAACCTAGTTGCACCAGTGTTACCTGAATATCTCAATTCGCTGTTAAAAGTAGTTTCAAGCCTAAACAATCCGTTACCCACATACAACCAACTACCGTCGGAACCGAAGGCCCAGCCTAGCCGCCGACCCACCTGGATTATGTGGACCACTCAATAGTAATAATTTGCACAGCTCGGCGTTCCTGACAATTTAGCCGCCCCGAAGAAACAAATTTTAAAATTTTGGTATTAAAAAAACATAGAACATATCTTAAATAAAATTAATAACAAAATACTAATAGTGATAAATATTTTTAACCATAATAAAATTGACAAATAGCTAATGTGTGATCAAATAAATTTTCTTTGGTCGTTAAAACACCGTGCAATCTGCTTAAGGCATCGTTATGACTCATTCGTTTTCTAGACCGATGATAAATTTTGTAATGGTAGTCCTAGAAAAATATATAAATTCTAGACTTCACGTTCTGTTTGCTGAGAGTCAATTAAAAGCAGTAACAATCAATATAATTTTAAATAGGATACCGCTAAGATAAATAAAGTTTTTTGACATTATAATAACTATCTTTTAAATCTAAAGAACTGAAATATTTTTTGTTTTCCAACCGATTCAATAAATGAATTTATATTTAAATTTTCCTGCGGGTTTTTAAGTTCAAAATTATATTTAATATTTAATAACTTGATGTACTACTTAATCAAAATCGCGGGACTAATAATAAAATCACGACCTAGCGCGGCCATAGCCATATAATTTCATAGTAATATTAAATCCTTCTATAATTACACGATCATAGAATGTGTCCTAAGACTCTATATGTGATTAGTTTATTCCCCAAACTCAATTCTTACTTTCAAAGGCTGTCGTAATTCATTTGGAATAAAATTGGCTTTAATTAAACTAACGAGAGACTAGAATCTATCATCGTGCTCAAATTTTTTGACAAATTTGATTATTTTTATCAACACTACTCTAAGCGATACTACATAAATACGGTGGGTTGAGAGTAGGCTGCGTCGTTGCTTGGTTGAGTCGAGCTAGCCATTGCCGTGCGATTGTTGAATACTTCGATACGTTCCGCCCTTGCTGCTTTGCTGCTTGTTCAGGACAATTTTTTTTGGTTTCGAACACTGCACTAAGATATGTCCAATTTCAAAGAAATTAAAGAAACGTGTAATTTTATTCTTTTCTTCTGTTCTTCTGTATTGGAACCCTTTAATGTGACCTTGGTTTTGATCAAAGCCTGGAATTTTCTTAAATAATTTTGCCATGAAATAATTTTGTAGAACGTACGTTTTTTCCACTCTCTTTTTCAGAATTTTGGGCAAATCTACTTTAGTAGAACGATGACAAAGTATTCGTTAAATTTCTCGTAACAAATTACTGGTTTTTAAAATTAAATAATCTGATTTACAATAAAGCTATGCCTGAACTTATAATTTGAGTGTTGAGCTGCTTAGAATCTTTGTTGTATTTTTGTGCAATTGAAAAGTTGTTCGTAAAATTTGAATGTAATATTTCCACTCGCCAAAGTTACTAGTGCCGTGAAAGTCATTCAATAAACCACTCATATTTCGAATATTAAAAGTTAAATGGAGCTTAGTGGATAGATCGGACTAAAACCAAGAATTGCGGGTTCGAATGCTTGCAATTCAAGTGGCATTTTCGGCCCAGCTCGACTAGCTGCAATAAGAGTACCTGAGGTCAAACTCGGGTATAATAGGCGGTCGTAGCGCTGGCCACGTTAATCCCTTGTGACCTAGGCTCTAGACTGTAACAGATCTATCCTGTTACGACCCCACTCTATTAGAACTATCATTATAAAATTAAATGATGTCACGCTCGTTGGACTAACTGTCTAAATGTTTTGCAAAGTTTATTGCTGCTTTCTTCTAGTCAAATCTTCTTTTCGACGTCACAGTTTAATCTCTTTGAAACAGTGCTTATTGTTCTTGATTATCTTCTGCCTCAAAAGTATTATTTTGCTAGTCTTCAATTCTTTTGCCAATTCTTCTCAATTTTTTTCGACTAAACTTGCCAATCTTACAATTTATTATGTTTCGTTTCCCCTAAAAGACAAATTTAATTGCTTTAAAATCACTTTCGACTGCGCTACATTCTAATCTTTCGATAACATCTTCAGTAATTACCAAAACACCCAAGTGAAATGCCTTTAATAAGTAATATTTAGAGAGACAAAAATAAGAACTCAGGGGATGATATATGACAGGAAAAATCAAGTACTCGCTTATGCAGACGATGTGGTGCTCATAGTTAGATCAAAAGACGAACTCATCAGAATCTTTAAGGCTGTTGAACAAAAAGCAAAAGAGTATGCCCTCCATATTAATGAGGGGAAACTAAATACATAGAAATGGGGAACAACACAATCAGGAAACAAATGCAAATCAAGATCGTGACAGAGCAACACAAAAAATACATTTTCGAAAATGTCGAAAAGTTTAAGTACCTGGGCATAACAATAACTCGTATAGGGAAGGAGATAAAAGAAATAAATAAGAGAATTGTAAGCGGAAGCAGATCGGTAGGAGCGTTTCACAATTTATTTAGAACCAAAAACATTTCATGGAAGCGAAACTTTGATTATGCCAATTGGTAGTACAACCAGCAGCACTATATAAATGTGAATGCTACATCATAAACAAGAGAGAGGATAAGAAACTGAACACCTGGAAACGTAAAGTATTAAGAAAAATCTTTGGGGCATTAAAGAACAACGAAGTTTATGGAGAAGAAGAACAAATTTGGAAGTTAAACAAATATATCGAAACCAACGATAAGCCAGAAAGTCAGGGCAATTAGATTACGATGATTGGGCCACGTTTCCAGAATAATGGATAACAGATGGTCTTGTTTATCGAAAATATAGTCAATGAAGAGTAATAAGATTCTTCAGCGCACAGGAAAACACCCTGTAAAGTCCATGTTTAGAGATGCTTACCTAAACGCGGTTTTAATTTACCATGTTTATACATATAATTTAAACCCCAATAAAATGCGCACGATCTATCAGAAAAACTTACTGAGAAGTTTTTTGGTTCTAACAAAACATATAGATACTGCAAGAAAACAATGACTACATATTCCAGCAAATTGTGCAGTTCATGAAAACAACAAAACAATATCACTAAGATGGAATAATCAAAATTGTCCCAGATAGTTAATCCCATTGTTAATATAAATTATTGAAATTACAATCTATTTCTATTGATGTAATTGTTGTAGACAATTTTTCCGATGTATTGAGTTTTGCCCAGTAACAACGCTCCGGATTATGTGATAGTTGACTGGTAAGGTATACCTAATGTGCTCAAGGCTAAATATAATTCATATTATTTGTAACTGACTAAATTATATTATATATAGTCTAACGCGCTGCTTCCCTTCAGTCATGACAGGAAGTCACTGTTGTCCAGATGATTGATAGCCAGATGGTTTGGGTGATTCTCTAATCTTTGTAAATATTTGAAACTGTTGGTGTGAATAATTTCTTTACCAGTAGTTATGTTGAGATCTCTGTGAGGGACTGAGTTTCTTATATACCTTGGGGCTTTTGTAAATAGTTTGAATGTTTTTGATTGGAACCTTTGTAAAATTTTTACATTTGAGATACAGGAAATACCCCAAAGTTCGATACCGTATGCCCAAATCGCCTTCAGAATTGTTTTGTACAAAAGGACTTTATTGTCTAGAAATAGTTTTGATCTGTAGCGTATTAGCCAGTACATTTTGCTTAATTGGTGGTTGGAGTGTTTTCTTTTATTCCTGATATGAGTTCGCCAGGTCAGCTGCCGGTCGATGTGCATACTGAGATATTTCACAAAATTCGCTTGCGGTAGGGGTTTGCAGTTTACAGTGGCCTAAGAACATGTTAATCTTCTATTAGTAAATGTTACATGCGTGGATGTATTTTCGTGCACGTTAATTTTCCACTGTTTAAGCCAAATTTGCACTTCATTTAGGTTTTCTTGTAGAGATTGTGATGCTTCTACTGGATTATCGTGGGATGCTAATACAGCGTTATTATCGGCAAATGCAGTTGTAACTGTTTTTTTTATTTATTAGCAGGCAGGTCGGCGGTATATAACAAATAGAGCACTGGCTTCAGGGCACTACCTTAAAAAAAATCCGCATTTATAGGGATAACTTCTAACTTTATATTTGGAAATTTTGTTTGGATTAAGCGATCGGTGATGTATAACTTTATCAATACAGGAAACGGATGAGATAACAGCTGTTTAATTTTGTAAAAAATGCCTTGAAGCCAGACTTTATCAAACGCTTGCAAAACATCCAGAAAAGTTGCAGAACAGTATTTACCAGCTTGCAAACTGATTCATAGGTATTAAACTGTTCTGTACTCTTTTTAATAACAATTCTTCGAAAACCTTTGAGATCACTGGGAGAAGACTAGTTGGTCTGTACGATTTAGTTTCAGTTAGGCTCAGTTACCCGGTTTGAAGATGAGAATGATTTACGCTAACTTCCATTGAGGCGCATAAATACCTAAACGCAAGATTGCGTTGAAAATAACCGTCATAAGAGCTATTGCGTGGATTGGGAGTTCTCTAAGTACCTCACTTGTAATTAGGTCAAAACCCGGTGCTTTTCGAAGCACTAATTTTTTGTAAATTATGTTGAGCACTTCTTTGAGAGAAAAATCTTTGATTGGACATCCGAAAAGGAACTTCCAGGATTTGATAAATCTGGTTAACGTTGTCTGGTGTGTCTTCGGAGGGATTTGGTATAAATACTTTGACAGATCTTCAGCAAGTACTTGGGCCTTTTTTGGGAGGATTGGAAGAATATTGACTTGAGGTTGTTTGATCTTCTTAGTTGCTTTCCATAATAAATAATTATTGTTGGTGAAAGGTGTTGAAAATATGTTTGTATGGCCTAATTTTTTAATTTATGTAATAGTCGTTTGAGTTTATTAGTTGCACTGTTAAATATATTCTTATCCCGTTAGTTTCTAGTTCCTTGCCGGATTCTTCTTAGTTGTCTTTTCTCTATCAGTTGGTGTACGTTCAGAAGTAAAGAAGACACATTTTCCTTCATAGGTAGATTGGTGGTGCTTTAGAGACTCTCCACTACTAAGTAAATGTCTCTCTCAGTTTTTAAAAGAATTTGAGTAGTGAGTTGCCATTAGCTATTTTCTAAAGTACTCCCACTCGGTGTGCTTATTATATAGCATTTGTGCTTTTAGGTTCTCGATTAGTGTTGAACTTAGTGTTATGAGTACTGGTGTGCAGTCTGAGGATAGTTATAAACATTGTTCCGTTGTACTATATCTCGGTGAAATTCCTTTTGTTACACAAAAATCTAATAAGGGATTTTATTTCCGTCCGTTGGCCAGTAGGTGAGGTGACCTTCTGTTATCTGATTTAAGTCGTTTTGCATCATAGCTTTGTAAAGCGTTTTCCCTTGGGTTTGTGAGTGTGGAACCCCAGTAGACATGCTTCTTCAAATTGGGTACTTGAGATCAAATGTCTCGGTGAACAGTACAGTGCGGATATTGTTATTTCAATCCTCAATTACAATGCTTGTTGCTTGAAGATGATTTTTGTTGTATTTATTTATTTTTGCTAATAATTGCAGTACCCCATGTGCGGAATTGTCTGGGTAGGAAGTGTCACAAATTTAATAACCAAGGATTCTCAAGAAGTTTTGATTAGTATAATGTGTCTCAGAAATTAGCACGAGATCTATTTGGTGTTTTTCTTCTGCATGTTGACATAGCGCGTTAGAATTCCATAACACTATTTTATATGTATTAGGAATTATTTCATTTTACTGACGATTGTAGTGAGTAATGTTAACATTGTTCGTAGATCTTCCGCTAGTTTTGTTTGCATTTCTCCTTGTTTTGCTAGAAGTTGCTCCAGTTTTTCGAATGATTGTTGTTGGAAAGGTGGTAACTGCTGCCATGTTCCATTGTTCCTATTTGATTGGCTATTGTCTGTCACAATTTGTGAATACGAGAGACTGTTATTAATTGTTGGTGGATAGACTTTCGGGCTGGTTATTTTTATTAGCCAAGTCTCTTTCTCTCAGAGACGAGGACATAATTTTATATAATTCCTTGTATTTCGACAACTTTATAATTCGTCGTGTGGCCTCCGTTGTACAGGGCGTATGTTGGATTCGTAGTTTAGCTTTTATTGCATACTGATGTTAGGTATTCTTGTCCACAGTTTACGTACCTAAATGGTACAAGGTTCTGGCAACGAGCACATTGAATAATTTCCTTCCTTTTAAGTGGAGGTTGGAAAAGTTACTTGATAGTTGATTATGCTGCTTATCTTTATTGTTAGTATTTTGTTCAATATTTGCGTAAAACATTGATAATTCTTCTTTGTTAACTCTACTATTTAATTTGTAAATGTTTCTGACCTTATGCCCTCTTGCTTCAATGCCTTTCATTTCACTCTCGGTAGGCTTCCGTTGTTTTAGCTGAAACTTTTAAAACATCCTTGCCTATTATTTTACAATCATAACTTTCTGGTGCTGCTTTTTCAATTATCCCCATGACTGGTACATCGGTGGTGGCTTAATTTCTGTAGCTGGTTCACTCTAATTTTTATCTGTAATTCTTTCTACTTCCTGGGTTTCTTGATGAGCTAGCGCTTGTAATTTGTTTTGCGTAGCAATTACTTATTGGTTGTTTCGTTTGGCTAACTGAAATTACTATTGGTTTCTGCTAGTCTTTTGCTTTTCTGCGAAGTATGTGTACGCCATTCCTATAGTGGCGTGGTGTATTTTGGGTAATCGATGGAAAGTGGTTTGAATATTGATATTGCTTCTATTTTTGCAATTGTTGTTGTGAGTTTTGGTACTCACTATTTGGCTGTGATGGCGTTTGGTGATACAATGGAACTGATGATAGATGCTGTAAATAATACAAAACATTGATATCATTGTTTTCTTCTACCTGCATTTGGCTAGGATTGACATCCAGATGTATTTGGTTGTAAATAAACTATTTGGAAATTAGAATTTAGTTGTGCATCATTATCATTATATTACATATATTTAACACGACTTTTTATCATATATATTTGTTACAATGGAAGGTTATTGACTTTAAATTTTTTAATTCATATCTAAGAATGCGTATATCAAGTGTTACGCAATTCACGCGTTTTTTTAGTTATTTTTATTAGAACCAAATGGATAATGCACGTGTTGAGATAACGGACTCGAGCGGATCGACGATAGCACTTGTGGCGTAATTAATAAAAATGATAGCAGCACTGCACTACACAACTTTTCACTTTCGCTGCTTCACAGCAACTGTACCTGAAAGTAAAGCTCAAAGAAAACCTAATGTACCCCGGTAAAGTAGATGTCATTTCGAATTAAAAAGATATGGCAATCTTCATCGAATTATTACGCAGAAGATCTCTTCAAAAGCATGCAAAAAGGGTACGTAGCTATAATTTGTAATGGGGGTAATTAGACCAGATTTTAGATAATTGCGCAATAGCTTATAATGTGTACTTCAATAAATGAAAAAAATATCTGCATTTTTATATGTTTAATAATACAGCGGTCATTTTATGATTGAACAGATTACATGTAGTTAATTTGGAAATTTAACATTCTAAATTGCTGGATCTATTCAAGTTGCGCTGGAGTTTAACTTAAATAAACTTCAACTGTATGTCAACAAATAGAATTACGGATTACACTGGCTTGAATTCTGTACTTATTATCATAATAACGTGTAGCTTATAAAAAGAAATGAAGTTCTACGTATAATCACAGTATTGAAATATTTAAAATTTTGGGTCGAAGGTCGACCGTCTTAGATGTAATAATATAGCAACAAAAAAATTCAAAGTGACTGCATACATGTGTTTAAATTGTTAAATCAGCACACGTCAACCTGAAAATGTTTTTTTGCCGTGTGCGTGAGCATTTTTACGTCACCTAAAATGTTACGCGACATAAAATTGTTTTTTAGTCTGTTAAGGGCCGACAGAGAAAGAAAAAAGGAAATAAAAAGCTAATATTTCTTACATAACTTATGTAATATTAGTCGTTATTCTTAACAAGCATAATTGCTTTAACGCTATACCAAGCGTGGTCATGTTCAATTTTAATCCTCGGTTTACTTCAGTTACAACATGAATGCGTATAATAATGTAATTAATTATATCTTATTACTACAATACACATATGTATAGTGGTGAACGTAAAGCAGTCCTACTTATGTTTTATTGTGCTTATCGTCTAACGTTCATGACTCGCCCGGACAGCGTGACAAATATTTTTAGATTTAGTAAATAATACCAGGAAAAACAAACCAAAAAGTTATAAATGGAAAGCACTTAAACAATAACAAGTTTGCTCAACTTTGCTCGCAGTATTATAAGAGAAAAAAAACTTTAACAGCAAATTTAATACAATTTGGCATACAGTGATGTCAAACCGTTTTGCGTCACTTAAGAAATTAAGAAAAATTAAATGCACTATTTTCAAATATTTTTTAGCAACTTGCCCTTTATTGGACAGGTAGTCCTGATAATTTTATAAAAAAAGCCCAGCATAAATTTTAATTCAAAAATTCATTTATTGTAATAACAAGACTATATAGACTAGATAGTAAGAGAGAAAAAAATCATATAATACGATATAAATTTAGACAACAGAAATATTAGACTAATTAGAAGTCTACATTGTATTTGGAAGGCTAAATTTAAAATAGACAGAAGAATTCGTCAAAGATGGTTGTCAACATTATGAACTGTCACCGTTACTGTTTAATCTTTACTTTGAAACAATATTTGAAAAGGAAATCTAACGTTGCAATAAAGGAGTCGTGATCGGAACAAGAAAAATTAATAATTTACGATACGCTACTACTGACAAGAAAGGGTCATATACAGTAACTACTAAATTTAGTTTTTCAAAACAGTAAAGAGTCTAACTTGAATACGAACATCAAGAAAACTAAAACTATAGTTGTTACAAAGCAACAAGTGAATAACCCTTGCATGACAATAAATTATGAAGTATTAAAAAATACAAGATCAATTCAATATTGAAGACGCATATTAGATCATCAGGGTACGTACATGACAGAGGCGATAAGTAGAATAGAACAATCATAGCAGGCAATTATAAAAATGAACAAAATTTTAAGTAATAGAAACTTAAGCCTAGATTTAGGAATTCGAGTCGTAAGATGCTACATATTTTGTATCCCCTTGTATTGTGGAAACTACTAAATAGTTAATAAAGCTGACATTAAAAAATTAAAAGCCTTCGAAATGTAAATTTATTGTGTCTCTTAAAAATACCATCAATAGACAAAGTGTGCAATAAAGAAGTCGCGCAAAGGTTAAACAAGGATATGGAAATAGAACTTGCGATGAACAGAAGATCAAGATACTTTGGTCATTTGTTGCGACGTGAACAATACAATATTTTGCAATAAATTATGGAAGGCAAAACAAAAGGAAAGGAGTAGGGGAGAAGAACTTCATGGCTAAAGAATTTAAGAGGCTGGTGCAGAAAAAGTAGTGTTTCCGCGCTATTGATCGCCAAGAAAAATCCAGCTTCTGTTTTTGATAGCTAATACTTATCTGTTGATCATGGATTTACTAATTTTCATAACCCTTTCTTCAAAATACAATGATAAGATTTTATTAAACATTCAGTTAATTTTGGGTTTGTTTTTAGATATGATGTTTATTATCCTTTGACGTAAGTATTCTAAGAGATTGAGTTCTAGAGGCTACGCTGTCTAGTTCATTCTATTTGAATCAGTTTTGCCCTAAGATAAGGTGCATTTTCGTTCTAAAGAATAAGGATCGAGTTATTGCCGGGCCCAGGAAAAGGTTTTTTACCGAGTCCTCAAAATACAATATCGTTTATAACTTCATATTTAATTAAAATAAGAATTGTTACAAAATAAATTTGCATTAAAAATATAACTATAAATTACATAATAACATAATAGTAACACTGTTATTTACAGACAAAGTTAAAAGTGTTTGTAAATACCTATTCATTTTCTTATAATAAACTGGTAACTGGGTTGTATTATAAGTGATTGCGTATATTTGAATACGTCCATTTGCAAATCTTTCTCTAAACGTATATATCGAGCAGGTAAAGCTGTAGAATATTTAACTTGAAAATTTCCAAATTTCTTCAACATCAATTGTTGGACTTATTTCTTGTCAAATGATATTTTTAGATTTCTATCAACATTTAAATCAATAAGATAAACAAAAATAAACATTAAAAACAGTTTAAGTAAATTACAATATCATTAGATCAACTGTAATTTCCACATTTAAATTTAAACATGTCTTAAATTACGATTTTAATTTATTTATATTATTTGTACACGGTTGATAGCTCTCCATATTGGTTCTATTATCATACCCCCATCTACGGTAATCAACTATGAAATTTTGTATTGTTTAAGGCTACTCGAACTAAAGAGCATTTCCCAATTTTAAATAGCTTTACAAGTTTGATATAGAGGATATGCCGTCTTTGACATTTCATCTCAGATATCTTGTTTGTTATAAATAATAAGAAACATATTTTGATAAAAAGCCAAAAATTAGATAGTTCTGTTATTATATGAACACCAGCAATTATAAATATGGAATTCAAAAAAGCATTAGACACATAAACTATTAAAGATAAACAATTGTATAACCTATGAACAAGAAAAAAGGTCAAATATATAGTAAATCTTCTGAGATACTCAAGAGTGATACAACATAAACTTACATATAATTTTTTTATCTTCAATTTTTTTTTTGTAATTCAATTAGCAATCAAAATACAGAGTATTCTATAAGCTAATTTGCTATCTTACAATCTAAGTATTAACAATTAGACTTAGATAAACATGGCGAGATCGCACCCAACGATGGGATCTCTTCCATTTTATATGTCAGCTGGCCACTGTCTTTTGATTCTTCTTGGAAGGTCTTCCAATGGGGGCTGCATTATAGGATTTGTATGTATTTCTAACTTTTTACGGTGAGCGACACTTCTTTCATGGATGACTTCTTGTACAATTGGTATTTTTAGGTAATTGTGGATCATTTCATTGCTTATATACCATGGGGCGTCAACTATGATTCTTAGTATTTTGGATTGACATCTTTGAATTATTGCGAGATTCGTTTTACTATCACATCCCCACAGTTTCACTCCATATGTCCATATGGGTTTGATAATTGATTTGTATAACAATAGTTTATTATCAAGTGGGGACCTTCTTCCGATCAACCAGTTCATCTCTCTCTCTCTGTTTTAAGTCCAGTTGCTTTCTCTTTTTGTTGATATGTACTCTCCAATTTAATTTAGTATCCAAGTGTAGCCCTAGATATTTTACTGTTGTAGTTTGTGGTATTTCTATGTTATTAAGAAAAATGGGTGGGCATGGGTCTCTTCGTAGGGTAAATGTTAGGTGTGCAGATTTTGTTTCGTTTATTTTTACATTCCACTTTTTAAGCCAATGCTCTAGAC
The DNA here is from genome assembly GCA_036346155.1 of Sinelater perroti. Lineage (NCBI taxonomy): Eukaryota > Metazoa > Arthropoda > Insecta > Coleoptera > Elateridae > Sinelater > Sinelater perroti. The sequence goes on from JARFIY010000276.1 coordinate 7,840,143, forward strand.
TATACAGATATTCTTGGATTAGATTGCATGCTCGAACAACTTCATTGTGGCTAGCCATGATGACAGTGTCATCAGCGAATGTACCGATTGTAACATTTGGTGAAATTGGAAGATCTGAGGTAAATAAGACATAAAATAGAGGACCCAGCACGCTACCCTGAGGTACTCCAGATTTAATTGGAAGGAAAGTGGAAACTTCCTGTCTTACTTTTGTTCTGAATTTTTGATTATTTAAATAAGATTTAAGTGAGTTGAAGAATGCTGGTAGATGAGTTTTGATTTTATATAGTAGACGCTGGTGCCACACCCTGTCGAAAGCCTGGTTTACATCTAGGAATACTGATATACAGTATTCCTTGTTGTTAAAACTAGAGAGAATGTTGTATGGTAGAATGGGCCTGCCTAAATCCGAATTGGTAATTGGGAATCCATTCAGTATCAATTCTTTTAAGAACCAGTTTTTCTAATAATTTTGAAATGGCCGACAAGAGACTTATGGGTCGATAAGATTTTACACTATTGGGATCTTTACCGGGATTGAGGATTAGGATTATCTCTGCGGTCTTTAGTGCTTCGGGCCAATACTCGATACGGAGAACTGCAATGAAAACATAAGTCAGGAGTACTATACCCTTTTTTGGTAGTTCTTTTAGCATTTTTGCTGTTATTAGATCCATACCTGGTGATTTCTTTGTATTCAAGAACTTTATTTCATCTTTTACTTCTTTAGGTGTGACGGAATTAATAGATTGAGTTACTGGCATTGGTGACTCTAAGAATGTGATCATTGTTTCATCCGGATCGTTTTCATGAGGTTGAAATATTTCAGCAAGATATGTTGCAAATAATTCTGCTTTCTCATCACTTTTTGCCCACTGTTCCTGTGATGGTTGCTCAATTTTTAGAGGAGGAATACTTATTATAGGTTTGTTTGTTGTTTTGATCGGTTTCTATATAGAATTATCATATCGGTTCAAATTCGATAGGTAAGTTTTGAGCGACTCTTCTCTTAGAGCTTTAAGTTTTGATTTGAGCTTGTTGCTAAGTCTGTTTAGAATAGTTTTGTATGCTGGGGCATGTGTTCTTTGCCATTTGGCTCTTGCTTTTCGTTTTTCACGCACTAATATCTTAATTTCCAGAGGAATATTTAGAATGTCTTTTTTATGTGTTATGTTAGGAGTAGCTTGTTGGGCTGCTTCTTGAATGGTGGTGCTAAGCTTAGTTGTGGCTTCCTCAATATCATTTAGATTTGCAAGTTTTAGAATAATATTTATTGTGTCTATCAGCTTGTGTTTATATTTGTCCCAGTCTGTTTTTTTTTATTATGTAGCCTAGGTGCAGGTTGTATGTATATTGGGTATGTGCTGTAGGTGAATATTACCGGTGAGTGGTCCGATGATAAATCATAACTAGGTGTGATGTCCATGTAAGTTGAAGAAATACCATTGCTGACAAAAAAGTCTAGTAAATCTGGCAATTTATTTATGTCTGCTGTCCAGTACGTTGGAGACCCAGTAGATAAATAAGAACAACGTTTATCTTGAATAAGACTGTATAGCTCCCTGCCTTTTGTGGTAGTTATTCGGGATCTCCAAACAGTGTTTTTGCTATTGTAGTCTCCACATGACAAAAATTTGGCGCCTAGAGTATTGAAATATGGTTCAAACTGATGCTTTTTTATATTATGCTTTGGTGGACAATATACTGCACTGACAGTTATTTCACATGGTTGAATATATACACGAATAGAGGTGGCTTGTAAGTAGTCTTCAGCATACTTAGGTAATTCGTAGTGTCTTATTGCTTGTTTTATTATTACAGCTATGCCTGCTTGTGCAGAACCATCTGGGTGATTTGTGTTGTATACGGAATATTGAGGTATTTTGAAGTAGATCTTCAATTAACAGTAGAACTAATTAACAAAATTTATTTTAATAATAAGTGGAATAGAACACTAAAAAGTCACCTTTCGCAAGTTTTATAACTCATATAATAAATAAATTTGAATTATTGCCGTTTATGTCAGTCTGGATACAAGGGTAACCCCAAAAATAATATCTAGCTTTTAGACACAGGAAAAAAAAGTTTATTTTTAATAATTGATACAACATTTTAAAGCTTGAATATTCCTTTATTTTTCTATAAATAATAGCCATTTTGATCGATACATTTTTGTAGGCGTCGTGGCAGTTTTTGCATGCCTATGTCATACCAGCTCGCCACCATGTCGTTCAAGAAGCGTTGGACCGCTTCTTTCACTTTGTTATAGTCGCTGAAGCGGCAGTCTCTAGGTACCAAGTCCGGACTAGAGGATCGGCGGGTGATTATCTCTAATCCAAACTGTTACACAAGAACGACGGTTGTATGGGCGACGTGGGACTGAGAATTGTCTGAGTTTTTTTAGTGTCCCCTTTCAATCCCAAAAAACAGTTGCCAGACTGTGCCTGTTTTAATTTTTCCGGCTTGCGCGAAAATGAATGCCACCGCTACTCAGGTGATTGCTGTTTGGTCTCAGGTGTGAAGTGGAATGCCCAAATTTCGTCACCCGTGACGATTTTCTAAAAAGTCGTCCTTTTCGTCTGCATGGAGTCGAAGAAATTCGTGGGAAAAGCATTACCGTTGGTGGTCTTCTGTAAACATTCATGGGACCCATCTTGCGCAAACCTTCCGATAATTCAACTTTTTAGTCAAAATTCTATAAATGGTGCTTCGAGAAACCTCGGGAACCAAAATGCAGAAATCGCCGAGAGTGATTCTCCGTTCTTTAAGCATTTGTTCAACCTCTGTGATTGTTTCGTCGTGTCTCCCGCTTTTTTCTTTGTCGTAAATTTTCATGCGTCCATCTGTAAACTCCCTACGCCACTTGTAGACGTTTTTGACATTTAAAAACGACTTTCCATACACTTTAGTTAATTAGCGATGAATTACGATTGGTTTAACGCCTTTGCGTTCAAAAACCAAATAACTACGTGAACTTCGCACCTGGCGGTAGCGGCAAATGGGAGCTCCATTACGAACAGCTTCCGAGCCAAAACTGAGCCCGCAGGCTAAATAATAACTTGGTTGAGAGTGTGAGAATCAGAAAACACGGCAGTGTGGCCAACAGCCGTGCGAAAAGTTTCCCTGTGGCCTCAGCGCTTTGGAGACCTTATTTTTGAGATTACGCTCGTACATTAGTGCGAACATATTTTGCCTCAACCAAAGATAAAGAAAACAATGCAACTTTAGTTTTTGAACTAGCTCAGAATGAAATATTGAACAATGGCGTATTAAAAAAATAATAAAAACTGTATTAAAATAAAGAGTAATACATTGGAACCTGGCCGGGCCCTTGGAAACTGTAAAACCCCCTCTACGCAAAATATCATTCTGCAATAGTATATTGAGACATTAATTATCCCAAATACGGTATGTAGTCGACCAAATTCTTAGAAAACATACGTTAAGACTAATAATATTCTTCTTCTTCTTCTTCTTAATCCTGTCCTCTTGTACCATTATTGGTGTCGAGATGTTCCGTCTTGGGTTGGGCGTCTTCTGACGAAGTTTCTCCATACTTTCCGGTCCTTAGCTAGTTCTACTGCTTCTGTCCAACTCTTCCCTCTATCCTGTAGGCTTTTCTCTATTGTGTTGTTCCACTTGTTTCTGGGTCTGCCTCTTGGTCTTTTGCCTGTGTTTTGCAGTTCCATATTATTTGGGTTGTATTTTGCTCCTCCGTCCTTACTAGGTGTCCGAACCATCTTAGTTTGTTTTCTTCTATGTTTTGGCGTAGTGATTTGCTTTCCAGGTCTTGTCTGATTTTGTCATTTCTGTATCTGTCTAGCTTTGTTACTCCTCTAATTTTCCTCAGCACTTTCATTTCTACTGCTTGAAGGCGGTTATAATGTCTACTGCTTAGTGTCCAAGCCTCACTACCGTACGTGAGGGTGGGTATGTATACTGCTTTATAAACTTTGCTTTTAACTTCTTTAGAGATTTCTTTTTTGTTCATAAGGCCTTTATAAAGCGCCCCATGTAGTCTGTTTGTTGACTTGATTCTGTTGTTGAGCTCATCCTCTAGCTTCCCATCGGCTGCGATTGTTGTTCCAAGGTACTTGAAGCTTTCTACCTGTTCTAATATGGCGTTCTTTACTTCTATTGTGATGTCTTCCTGTTGCCTTGCGATAACCATTGTCTTTGATTTTTCTGCGTTGATCTCCATGTTTCGTTCTCTCAGTGCTTCGTCCCATACGTGTATGTTGTGTTGGAGGTCCTGCTCATTGTTTGCAATTATTAACATGTCGTCCGCGTAGGCCATTTCTGTTGTATATATGGGTTTCAACTTATAGTATCCTGCATGGAATTTCTTAACTTGTCCTTTAACTTCCTTGATGATATCGTCTAACACTATTATGAATAATAGCGGGCTTAAGATTCCTCCTTGTGTGACTCCTAATCTAGTTAGGAACGTTCCCGATTTTTTGTTGTTCGATCTTATATAATTCCGGCTGGTTTTGTAAAGACTCTGATGTGAAATAGTTCACGTCGGTAGACATAGTTACTAAACAATAAAGTATTACTATTTATTATCATGATAAGGTTAACATTTTTTTCTTAGTGTAAGGCTGCACAAGTTTATTTACTATTTAAATCTGACAAAACCCAATTTAAATAACCCTTTACATACTTATTTGCATTTTATTCCAACTATCTAAGGTATTTAAAAACGTTTGTTAAGAAACTATTTGAGATAAACTAATTCTTAAACACCAGTTTGCGCTCAAAAACAGGAATGTTGCAATAAAGGAAATATATAAAACATTGTTGCCGTTATATTGCTGTATTCTGAAATCATATATAAACAATAATTATTTTCTCTTGAAGCATCAAACAAACACATGGACCTGTACGTTATAAATGTTAGGATCCCTCAGGGAAGCCTATTGGGTCTCATAATACATACACTGTCTATCGTAGATTTGCTTAACACCAAATTAATGACTGTTGTGATCTTTGTAGGTTGTACTCACATATTCAATATGTGCTTTTAGAAATCTATTAATAAACTAGATAATTATGAGCTAATAAAACAAAGTCCATAAACATAACATTTACACTGCTAATAGAGAGGTGTTTCCCAGTGAATTTAAATGGTACATGATCACTTCCAAGTTGAAGCTGTTAAGAATTTTGAGGTTTATTTTGAAAGGGAAATAATATGGTGTAAATATATATTTATGAAAGCAAAGCAGCTAGGTTACAAACTCTACCAGATGTATGGGTTAATTGGACTAAACTCGTAACTTTCATTAGAGAATAAAATATTGGTTTATAAGGTCATACTGGAGCCTGTATGGCCGTGCGACATTAAACTCTGGGGGACTGTCAGTGTTTTCAGTATCGAAATATTGCAAAGATTTTAGAAGAAGATTCTTTGAATGACAGTTGATGTACCATGGTACATACCTTTGTCATTGAACATGATTTTCAAATTTCTTAGATCCATGAAGAAATCAAGAAACGTTCTCTGAATTATTAAAAAAGACTTGAAGCACATCCACACCAACTAGCCAAAAAAATTAAAGAACAATGATGGTCCAGTGAGGCGGTTGAAACAATTCAAACCAGCAAACTTGAGTACTAGATTGAATTAGATAACTAAGAATATTATTGAACTAGGGTGATGTTGGACTATTTAAGATTACTGTATTTAATAGAGATAAATAAGAGAGCTCTGCCTAACAACGTCAAGTTACGATTTGGTATATGATGGAACTCAATGGAATGCTTTTTATTCGTCGTTTAGTTAATTTTTTTAGATTTCAGTTGGGCAATGAATTTGGTCATTCTAGGACTTTTAGTTGTTGAGATAACTACGGTCAATGTTTTGGATCGTTTCCATGTTGATAAATGAGGTTTCTTCCCTAAATTTGCTTTTCATATTTTTTTTCTATCCTTGGTTGTATAATCCGTTCTACCACTACATAACAATAAGTAATATTATTAGGATGTACAGAAACGGAAGAGGAAAATATCCTAATATATAGCGGCGTAAACAAAGATGACAGAGCAAAAGCAGGAATAGCATGCCTAATTGCAGAAGAATGGAAAGAGACGATTAAGAGTTGGGAATGCTACTCAGAAAGAATACTAAAAATAGAGCTGGAAATAGCAATCGAAGAAGAAAAATTGCTCAATATAATAGTAGTATACGCACCGAACGAGGACGCGAAAAAAGAGAGTAAAGAAAAATTTTATGAGGAACTACAAGAGGCCTGGGACTCCACAAGAGGCACGAGTATATTAATAGGAGACTTCAATGCGAGAGTGGGGAATAACAGCAAAAAATATGCAGACGTAATTGGCAAAGAAGGGGAAGATACGCTGAATGACAACGGAAGAAGACTCCTAGAGTTTTGCATCGGAAACAACCTGATTATCACTAACACCATATTTACACACAAAGCAATTCACAAGTTCACTAGAAGAATGATCAGCAGGAACGAAGAATCAATAATAGACTACATAATTGTACTAGAGAACATTAGGAAACTCATAAGAGATACCAGAATACGGAGGAAACCGGAAATAGACAGTGACCACCTCCTTTTAGTACCAGAAATTAAAATGAACCACAACACTAAACAATCAGAATCGGTAGAACGGACAAGCACAAAAGCAGAAAAAATTAAGATACGTAAACTAAGGGAGCCAGGATACATACAAAAATACCAGGAGCTTATCAAACAGGAAGAAAGACAAAGGAGAAGAAGACGGAAACATAGAACAAATGTGGGAAAAACTCAAGAGAGTGTTGCTAACAGCAGCAGAAAAGAGTTGCGGAAAAAACAGGATTAAGCCCAACAAAAAACAGACAGCATGGTGGACATCAGAGGTAAAAAACTAGATAAGAAAGAAAAAAGAACTATGGTCAAGATATCTAAACACCAACCAGCAGACAGACCTAGAACTACACAAACAGCAAAGGAACATAGCAAAACAGACCATAAGAGATGCCAAAAATCAAGCATGGGAGAAATTTGGCGAGACGATGGAGAATAACTACAGAAACAACCAAAAACTGTTCTACAAGGTAAAGAAATCCTTCAGAAAAGAAAATAAAAACCCCCTGCCGCAAATCGAGGACAACAACGGGAAGGTCATCACAAACTCTACGGAAATTATAGACAGATGGAGACAATACTTTATGGCGTTACTAGAGGGTACAGAAACAGATGAAAACAGAGAAGAAAACACGGGAAGCGACGAAATTAGGTCAGAAGCGAACCGTGACAATAGTCGAACGGAAGCCCAAAAAGACCCAATAACAGAATTAGAGCAGCGGGAAGCAATAAACATACTGAAACTCGGGAAAGCAAGCGGACACGATGGAATCTACCCAGAAATGATAAGAACAATGGGAGAAGACGGGCTAAAATTGTTACTTAACATCATGAACAAAGTGTGGCAGGACAAGAAGATCCCGGAAGACTGGCAAATAGCCGTTATCCTGCCCATATTCAAGAAGGGTGATAGTAAAAAATGTGGAAATTATAGAGGAATATCTCTACTCAGCGTACCTAGAAAGCTATATGAAAGGATACTAGAAAACAGGCTGAGGAAACAAGTGGAACACCAACTTGAGGAATCGCAATGCGGTTTCAGGCCCGGACGAGGGACAAGTGATCTAATATTCAGCCTCAGGCAACTGACAGAGAGAGCCATAGAATATGATCAAAGGATCTATTGTTGCTTTATAGACCTAATCAAGGCATTCGACCGCATACATAGAGAAGAAATATGGAAGGTACTAAGAAACAGGAATGTAAGCGATGAATTAATAAGAAGCATACAGAGTCTTTACAAAACCATTAATTTGGTGTTAAGCAAATCTACGATAGACAGTGTATTATGAGACCCAATAGGCTTCCCTGGGGGATCCTAACATTTATAACGTACAGGTCCATGTGTTTGTTTGATGCTTCAAGAGAAAATAATTATTGTTTATATACGATTTCAGAATACAGCAATATAACGGCAACAATGTTTTATATATTTCCTTTATTGCAACATTCCTGTTTTTGAGCGCAAACTGGTGTTTAAGAATTAGTTTATCTCAAATAGTTTCTTAACAAACGTTTTTAAATACCTTAGATAGTTGGAATAAAATGCAAATAAGTATGTAAAGGGTTATTTAAATTGGGTTTTGTCAGATTTAAATAGTAAATAAACTTGTGCAGCCTTACACTAAGAAAAAAATGTTAACCTTATCATGATAATAAATAGTAATACTTTATTGTTTAGAAACTATGTCTACAAGAACGCGGACTCAACCGACGTGAACTATTTCACATCAGAGTTAAAATTACCCCATAACATTGCTGTTAAAACTATTTTTAACTCAAACAGTCTGTTGCCCACATGCAGCCAACTGTCGTCGGAACCGAAGGCCCAGATCATGACTTTGTCTGGTAGCCGTCTATCTGGACCATTTTCTTTCTTAAGCAACCAACCACTCTCGAGGAGACAGAAAACGCCCATGATTCTGTTCGACCGTCGGACTACCTGGGCCATCTGGAACACCTATTACTTGAACGAAAAACTTGAAGCTACAGCTTTACGAGCGGAAATTACTCGCAGTTGCAGACAACTATATGTACCTTCCAAACAATAAAAGTTTTACAGTTGTTTTTTCTAGGATTTTCCCAATTATGAGGTCACCTTTCCTGGGACTACTTTCCATCGCCGTGATTTTCTTTCATTCTTTTAATATAAATTTCTGTATAGGAAATTTTATTTGAAAATGTGTTTCAGGAAGTGTTGATGATTTTACTTCCTCTTCAGTGTTTATTCGTGATGAGGTGTAGATACATATTCGCAAAAGCGTTTGCTACTTTTTATCATTATTGGACTGTCTTTGTTGTGGCCTCTGTTTTTTATTTTCGATATGAGAGCAAAATATGAGACAAAATATCAACGGAAACAAAATAAAGATTAAATCAAGAAAGTCGAAGAACGTTTCTGTCGTACAAATGAGGTAATCGTTTAGAACCTTGCGGCACTTGAAGCTCGCAAATTGTCTTGTAGAAGTGATTTTGGGGTAAGCTTATCCTGGTTACTCTATTAGCAAGTGCACCACATCTACGATTTATTTGAAATCGTTTAGGCTTTTTTTAGGCACCCGTCGAAGCCGTACATTTTTCAGCTTATTTTGACAAACACCAATGTAGCAGGCGAATTGTGTATCAGAAAAAGGACTGCAACCAAGAATTGTTGTAAGAGAGTCTTCTAAGAAAATTAAAGCGCATTGCACAAATTTCTTCTTCTTAAGGTTTTTATCTAATCTTAAAATTGGCAACCGATCCTAGTTACTCAAACTTTGTTGTCAACGGCTCTGAATAATTCTGTTGTTCTTGCCAAACCATGTACTCAAATTTTTTAGCCATGATATTTTCCTTCCCCGGGTCTCTCTTTCTAAATACATTTTCCCGCAGCATATTTTGTATAAGCTGATATTTATTGACGTTTTGCATAATATATTTAAGTTTCTGTACTTTTATTGTATTTAATATTTCTATCTTATTTTGCATTCTTCTAATAATATCAACGTTTGTAATGTGTTCTGTCCAAGAAACTCAACATCCTTCGATACAGCCACATCTCGAAGGCTTATAATTTTTTAGTCCATGATTTTACTCCATATAGGAGTACGAAAAACACATAATAACGTAATAATCGTATCTTTGTGGCCATGGTCAACTGATAACTTTTAAATATTGAGTACATACTACTAATTACTAATTACTCTATCCATGAGATGTTGTAGTCCTATGCTGTCCGCGAAAATGACTGTATTGTTAGCATATCTAATATTGTTTACTTTTACCGTTTAGCAAAATCCCCTCATCTATTTAATACGGTGCTTCTCTGAAGAAGTACTCTAAATATATGTATGTTAAAAATCATCAGTGACAAAATAGAACTGTGTGTTAACTTGCATAATCTCAATTTCATATGAGCTTCCTCCAACCAGTCTTATAAATGCCGATTGGTTCTATTATAAGTTTACAATTATTATAAGATCCTTTTCATCCAATTCGAAGCTTTTCAGGATTTCAATCATTTACTTGAACGCAAACAACACCTCCCGTGTACCAACAGCATTTCTAAATCTAAACTGTGTAGGCGACGTTTGATTTTCACAGAGTGTACAGATTCTGTTTTCTATAATTTAAAAAATTCCTTTTGAGCTGACTAATGAGGCTTACTGTGCGATGGCACTACAAGTTTTGTTCCCGGTTTTCTCGGACATAGTTATAAATTCTGATAATAACCAATCTTTGGGAATATTGCCACAGTTGCACTTCATTATATAACGAAGTTAACCAGTTTATTCCTTGTTGCTATTTTCACTTCTTCCTTTATGTTTTGTTTACTTTTATTATTTATCTGGGGAGGTTGTAGTCGATTGTCTTCAATCAATTTATATAGGTATGTTTTTCATGTCTCTTTAATTTCACTCATAAATAACTAGAAAATCCAGCCAGCTACACTTGGCTGCTATAGAGAATGCATGTGTTACGAACTTTCTGTAGGAATCGTTACTATTCTGCAGCTATTTCTTCCGCTGTTCTTTCAGAATCTTTTGGATATCGACAAGTAAGCAAAATAAGCAAAAATTGCAAAAAATAGACAAAGGCACATCAATGCTGTAAACAAAATGTAAGAAAATACAAAAAAGTGCAGGATTATCTACATCAAAGGTCTATATAGTCGAAGATTTTTTTTAAATGGTGATAAATGTTCTGAAAAATGGGTAATTCCACCAAATAAAACAGTTATAAAATTTAAATCTGCACCGGAATTGGCTGGCATAAACAGTCCTATTCATGTTTTTCGAATATAATATAAATTAATATTAACTACAACTACAAAACAATTTGGAATAATTGAAAAATAGTTTTGCATTGTTACCAATAGTTTTTAAAAATTAAGCAGTATGAGCATTTACTATCTACATTTAACAATTAGTAATACAACTTGCTAAACCAATAAAATGCAAGTAATTTTTAATCGAAATAATGCATCATGTGTATTCCAGTTATTTAAATAAACCGATGTAATTTGTACATATAATTTTTTGTAAGGTGTATAGCTGCAGTTAAAAAAATTTCCAGCTGATTTAAGGGTCATTTAAAATAACTCCTGGCACTTTCACGAAACTCACTTACTGCGATAATTGAAGTCGACAGATCACGCATAGTGTCATAAATTTGCTAATTGGTTTCTAACGCATATTAAGAACATTATTTTGAGCAATAAAGTCTACATTTATTTTATGACTGCCACATTTGGAGCTCCAGAAATCTATAAATATTGTACAAACGACTATTATGCCCATTAAGCGGAACAGCTTGCTGCTATTTTTTGAACTGATGATATCAGGCCATATTGTTTTAATATTATTTATAATAAACAAAAAAATGGCATTGTGCTACATAAATAACTCACTATGGCACAAATTAAAAGAAATATATTTGGACAATATGTACTTTCAGCATAATAGCACTAATTCCCCAAGTAACAAAGCATTAATCACTGCAAATTAAATTACCATTAAAATTATGTGTTTTAATATATTTATACTTTCTAAGATCATATAAAAAAGTAATCTTGGCAAATGATTTCGAAACAATTGCAATTTTAAAACAAAACTGTATATATAATGTAAATGCAAATTATAAATTTGATTTTTATCTAAACATAAAAAATTATAATTACATATTTTTCAGATATTCTTTCGTAATAAATGCGTATTTTCGACACCTCTCTAGATCCAGTCATGTACAAACGATTCTACTATATTATTGTCTTAGAACTACCTACTTCATAGCATTCATTAAAAGAATCAAATTAAAATCACAGGACAGCAAATCTGAACTTTAAGATGCGCGCTCAAGGATTTGTCTCCTAATTTGTGCAGTGTGACTTTCGTCAACTTGCTGAAACTTTTGCTTAATTTCACTTGAAAACAGATTTTATCTGCCTACGAGATTACTTTTACTTGAAGTGGTGCATCTTCTTTAATTTTCCATTGCTTAAGTGCCTTCTTACTTTTTTGTTTATAATAATAAATTCATACATCGTCAGCCGTAAAAAATGTTTTCATTCTTTGCCAAACCTTTCTTGAATAAGAACACACCGAACCTCCAAAATTAATCTTTTGTAATTTTCAATATTGTTTTCGGCAATGCTTGTTGACAGGCTTAGTTAGTGCAGCTCATTCTCAATTTTCTCTTAAATACTTCATACTATTAGTGTACTTATGAAATTAAAAGTTATATAATTATGCAATCGCACATAAATTTAAGTCAGCAAAACGTTTTATAATAATACAATGAATATTTTCCAATGACACTTCGTTTCCAAAGACAAGCTTAATTAGTATTACTATAGCAATTAATAACTATTAGATTTTATTAGTATTTATATCGCAATAATAGAACAGATAAAAGAGCTCTCTTCAACTGAGTGTAACATTCTGAACAGTAAACAAGTAAAATCAACAATCGTATTTACAACCCAGTTTGCAAATATTTTCATATTTTGTTTTAACCGAACATTAAACACATTCAGCTTGGTTTATTAAATAAACTACTGTGAAAGTCTATTTGAATTTTTTAGTTTACAATTACAGTCGTGAGCATCTCATGGCTCATATTTACATAATAATTTAAGTCTACAAAATATGTGCCGCACTTACTCAATTCGCAGAAAAAACATAATCGAGCACAAACATAAGTCAATTATTTGGAATACACCTGGATTCATAATTACTGATTAGAAACTAAAATGCAATCTACTATTTGATTCAGAAAAATAAAAAGTTCATTATGTCAGTTGTAATAATATTAACATTAATATTGCGGAATGTTAAGTACAGGAATTAACAATTTCTTAAAAAATAGTTACTCGACAATATTACGAAGTTGAACGTAACAATTAATAAAAGCGTTTTTCGAATGATAAAAAAGTGTTATTCCACTGCAATGTTTGTGTATACGCACGTTTCCGTGTGTGTATATGTGTGCAATGGTACACTATTATAAAAAGTAAAGACTGCAAATAATTAAAACACGTAAATCAGTGGAAGTTTCTTTATTTGTGAGTCCAACTCTTATCATAATGTGGGGCAACTTGAATACAATATTTCCACAGTGGACAAAAACAAACAGAAACGGGATGGTAATAACGATGCTAGTTAAAAGGTCGAAACTTTTGTAAAAAGCGAGAAAACGATAAGAACATCTATTAAGCACAAATGAAAATTAGAGATTGGCTACATTAGCAATCGCAGATAAAAAGGAATGAAAGAATAACATCTAAAGAACAGAACTGAAAACCATCCAAGGCAAATAAGAAAAGTTAATATCAGTAGAAAAATAGATAAGGCCAAAGAAGTAAAAACAAAACTAATACGTGCTGTATAATCGTTAAAATAAAAAATACATAAAGAAAATAAGGTTTTCATAAACAACGGTCTAAAATTCTAATAAGGAATTCGTATTTCAACAAGAATTAGTCAATTAAACTAAGAAGCCATTGCAAGGTAAACGTTCAAAAATTGCCGACGAGAAGCGAAGAGAGATTTAAAATGAAAAACGATCGGTTTGAAGGAAAAAACTGGATATACAAAAAAAATTACAAAAAATGGTAAATTTTCTAAGTTCACAATTACATGAAACTGGCTAAATCGAAGAACGAAGAGCACTTCTAAAAAGGATTCTAAAAAATTTAATAAATGTTTTAAAAAATATGTAGACTAAGGGTTATTGCTCTGCAAGTAACTAAACAGTAAGTAAATGGCAAGGTAGAGCTAAAGAACTGTATTTTTCTTAAAAGCAAAAGAGATTAAAGAATCTTTGGATGAGGCTTCATGGTGCATAAAAATTTAAAGGATTTAATATTTAAATTTCAATCTATACAGGATAAACTATGTAGTTACAAAAGTTGGTTAACCATAACATTAAAATGGTGGTTGGAAACTTCAGTACTACAATAAGTAGAGATAAAATTAAGTTATATAAACCGGTAATAGGATATTATAGCAAACATAGAAACCAATGGGAACGGGTTAAGGCTAATTAAATTCACAGGTGAAGAAAACCTAAGAGTGAAGTGGACATACTTTTAACATAAGCAGATATATAACTTTCTTGTTAGATTTATTGTGTTACTCTAGGTCAAGAAAATCGATAGAAATAAAACCGAGCAGTAAACAATACAAATCAATGAGTACGATGCAATAACTGTACATCAGTATAAAGATAAATTCAACAAAATGCAAGAAGCATTAGCCATAGAAAGGAAATGAAAGAACACGGAAGAAGTAATTTTAAAGAAAACCGAAACATTATTGGAAGGATAACACCAGTTCAACTGCTACAACCTGGTTCGACAATGAATGCAGAGGGGTAGGAATATGCATAATAGTGAGTAACACTCAAGAAACAAAAACCAATTATCAGAAAGCCAAAATAAAATAAAGAATACCCGCAAAAGTAAAAAACGAAATAAAGTAAACTTTGGCTAGAAAAAAAGTTCTGTAATAGGAAAACAAATAATTTTACTAAGAAGGACAAAAACAAGAAAATGAAACCCAAAGAAAATCGTGGTTGCTATAAAGATAAAAAAATCTATTATTTAAAAACGCTGAAAAATTCAAAAGGTGGTGAGATTCCTTCAAGGGCGTTTTAAACAGTAATAATGAGGAATATCTAAAATATTGCATAATGGAGGGGAATGATCGAGGGAGATAATGAGAAAGTTATACAAAATAGCTCCAAGTCTAGAAGAAATAGAAGCAACAATTCAAAATTTGAAAAATAAGAAAAATGTTGGAAGGAATAACATTACAGCAGGACTACTAAAACTGGATGGTGAGGCATTATATTGTAATCTTCATGAAATTATAACAGAAATATTTTCCCCCATTTATTGACAATCAAAATTTTTATAATCTTATAAGTCATTATTCTGGCAAAAAAGCTGTAAAGCTCTTTAATAACGTGATGAGGTACTTCTCCAATGAGGAGCCCTCGCTAGTCCTCCTTTAGGTTGGACGACCAGAGTTTTTTAAGTCTTCTATTGAGCTGTGGTTCAATCAGTTGCAGTAATGTGGCATTTGGGTGATATTCTAGCTTATCGTAGTGTTGGACATTTTTTCTCTTTATGACGTCTTTAACATATGGTATACTTAGGTCTGAATGTAGCGTGTGATTGTTTACATACCAAGGTGCGTTCGCTATTATTCGGGGTAGTTTTGACTGATTTCACTGGACTGTTTAGATGTTTGGTTTGCTTTCATATTCCCAAAGCTCTATTCTATAGACCCATATTGCTTTAATTATCATCTTGTAGAAAATAATTTTGTTTCCAAGGGCAGGCTAGATCTTTTTTAATTAGCCAGTTTTCAGATTTATTTATTTTCTTTTTTTGATTACATGATCTTTCTAAATAAACCTGCTATCCAGATGTATATCAAAATATTTAGTGCACGAAGACTGAGGTATATTTATATTATTTAGGTGTACTTGTGGACATTGTTCCTTCTAAGCGTGGAGGTAACTTAAATTGATTTAGTCTCGTTAACCTTGACTCACTATTTATTGAACCATATTTATATTTGGTGGTTTTGTAATGTCTCGTAGACGCTGCTGGATCTTTATGGTTTGCAAGGATGACAGTATCATCAGCAAAAGTTTCAGTGGTGATGTTCCTGTAAAGTGGTAAATTTGCCGTATATATTAAATATAATAGGGGTCTAATCACACTGCCCTGTGGAACCCCAGATGTTATTGAAAAGTTATTGGATACAGCCTCGTTAATCTTGACCATAAATTTTTGTCAGTTAAATAGAATTTTAACAATTTGAAATAGATGATGGGGAGATACTATTTATATGCATAATAATCATTTACGCCAAATCTTATAAAAGGTTTGGCTCTCATCCAGGAATAGTAATGTACAGTAAACTTTGCTTTCGAGTGCCTCGTTTATAACATAGATTTTCTGAACTGTTAGGTGATGTTCACGAAATTCGAATTGGTGATGCGGTATCCATTAGAGACGGCTTTTATTACTTAAACCAGGAGTCTTTCGAGAAGCTTAGCTGTTATGAGAAAAAAAATTTGGTCGGTACGATCCTACTCTGCTTGGATCTTTACCTGGTTTGGATATTAGTATGATTTCTACGATTTTTGCCAATAATTGTTTTGGCCAATGATTTTCTTTAAAAATTGCCTTAATATATAGATAATTATTTTTGGCGTAACTCCTTCATCATTTTTGATGCAATCCTGTCTATGTCTGTAACTTTTCTAACTTTTAGACGATGAATTTTTTGTTTGTGCTTCCTCTGAGGTAAATATTTGGTATGACTGGATGAGTGTTTAAAAGCTGTTCTATTTCATCATGAGTTTCATTATTGGTAGGAATAAATACTTTGGCGATACGTTCTGCAAACACTACTGTTTTCTCTTTATTGCTTCTAGCCCAATGTGGAATAAGTGCTTTATCATCGTATGAGAGGTACTTGTTGGTAGGGTTTCCAAATTGGATTAAAATCTGTTTAGACTAGTAATGCAGTCTTGGAATGGTCTGTCATGTGCTTCTTTAATTTTTGCTTTTAACTGGTTTATTACCCTGTTTGGAGCTCTTGCCTTTCTTTTCAGTGCTATTAGTTTTTTTATTTCAATTGGAACATTATTAAAATTTTGATGTGGTTGCGAAATAGGCGTGGCTTATTGAGGTACCTGTATGAAGATGTTGATTAGACTTGTTAATGCTTCGTCCACTTTTGAGTTTTGAAGTCTTATATTTAAATGTATATTTTCTTGTAATTCAGCTCGGTATTCATCCCAGTTGGTTTTCCGTTTGTGTAAACGGAGCGGCAGTTTGTGTGTGATAAAGCTGCTGACCAGTCCTATAATTAGAGGGTAATCCGAAAATAGATAATAACTAGGTTCTACCGTCATGTATGGCGAAGAGTTTGCCATTAGTAATAAAAAAATACAGATCCGTATTTTTGTTTTGGTCGGAGGGCCAGTATTTTGGGGTACCAGTTAACAAGAAAGAATAATTGTTTGTTTGTATTACGTTGCCAGCTCTCTGCCTGAACCCCAGATCGTATGCTTACTGTTATAGTCACCCCCTGCGATGAATTTTGGTCAAAAGATTTAAACGAAGTTTTCAAAGTAATGTTTTTTTATATTATGCCGTGGCTTGCAAGTAATATTCATTATACTTACGTAGTTCTTTATGATAAATAGTATTTTTTTATTGTTATAGCCGTACAAGCGTGGGTGGTTCTATCTAGATGGTTTGTAAAGTACGTAGTGTATTAAGGTATATTGATGTACGATCTGTCTCTAAGTGTATTTGACTTACTAGCATGATATCTATTAAATTATGGCGAAGAAATTAGCATTCCACTCGGCTGTCTGAATAAACTTAGTAAATATTGCTAATTAGGGTTGATGGAAAATTTAGCATTATGATGTTTTGTTAAATTCGTTGATTAAACATTGATTTGAATTCTTCAAAATATTTTCTTTAGATATGGTTATCTGCACTTGTGTGAGTTATGTTTATTTTTGTTGCTTCTGCGTAACTGATATCTGGCTGGTAACATTGATGGTGTGGATGTATAAGCTTTATCGCACCTCTTGTAGGAGCATCTGTGTTGTTTGGTTGTGGTTAAAGGCTTAACCTGTTATTTGCGTCGTGGGCCTTAATGAGATGGCCGTAGAATTCGCAGCCCTTATAATTGGCGGAGTGTGCACCATTACATAGAGCGCATCTGGTTGAGGCATCTCTGGTTTTTTCACAACTAATGGTGTTGTAAGGTCCTCTTCGTTTTACACAAACATATAGCCTGTTACAATATACTCTGGAGTGACCATACTGTTGACATTTAACACACTTGATGGATAGCATTCACTTTTTTTGGTGGCTCTATGACATTTACTTTATTTTAAAGATATTCTAGATTATACACATCTTGGTTATTTGCTGAGAGTTCTAAATCGACAAAGTTTAGGGGTTCCTTGAGTATTCTGTCTCCCATTTATTATGTTGCAAACTTTGTGGCCTTTATCTAGTAGCTCTTTTTGGATTTCTTCCGTTTGTGTTGTGTGATGTAAATGTTTTATCACTATTCTAAAAACTCTTTATTTTTTTGGTGTTAAGTATGGTGGATAATATTGCTTTTTAGGAATCTTGCTATTTTTCTATAATTTTCAAAAGTATGGCAATTTATTTGTGTAACATTATCTACTAAACATATGTTTTTATATTATCCTAGCTTTAGTATTTCAGTTAGTTTTATGACCATTTCATCATAATTTGTTACCCCTTAGACATCAATAACTGAAGATTTTGGTACTGTATTTTGTGTGATCTTTCTAATTTGGTTCGTTCAAGACGCTGAATCTGTTGTTTACGTTAGTATTTTCAGTTGATTTGAGATTTAAATTTAGTTGCCTTCTTTTTTAGTTTTTTACTTCCTGTCAGGAGTGTACATCATCTTTGTCACTGGTAGATGACATTCTGTGCTAGTACTGATTACTATTATTAATATATAGGATGTTAGGAGGATTGTTAATACATTGCCGTGGAAAATTAGTATTTATGTTGCTTGCCATTGTCTGGGTAAGAAATGGTTGCGGAAATAGTTTCGGTATTTGCATATTTTGTAATGGGACACCCTGTATGGCGTTATTCTTATTACGCAGAGGTTGGCTGTAGTTAATTCCAAGTCCGTTAAAAACTGATACCATATTCATGTTTGTCGTTTATTCTATTTATTTGTGGATTTATTTTCACTTATCAGTACACTAATCTGTTCCGATAATTAAATTCACGAAGGTCACATTCACTTTTGTATCGCAGCGCGATTGTTAACACGAGCATTCGATTGACATCCGTAAGCCACGAAACTCAAATGGAAACTATACGAGACCCGTTCCGATCAAAATTATTATATTTTGAAATAAATAAAAGCCGCGAGTAATTTATGTATTTAACTAATCAATAATTCAAACTGTAAAATAATAAATAGAATTTTATAACGCACATGTATAATTAGAAACTCTAATTTGCAAACAGGATTTTAATACGTACTGCACTATTTTTGTTTTTCTAAGCATTTAGTTTAATATTGACTAACATTCAGTCGTGGGTTTTTGCTTATACTTCTGTAATAGTAAATTTGTAACAATTTGCAGTAGACGTTACAAACAACTTTTATTGAAACCCTAATGTAATCTTCAGATAAAGGATTGAAAAATTTGTAATAACTTTTCCTATTTCATATTAATTGAATAGAAAAGTGTCCTACACAATTTTTTATTAACAAGCCCAAAAAAAGTTGGAAAACAAATTTGCCCAAAAGTAGCGGAGACCACTTAAATCCCCTGTATATTTTAAGCTTACTGAGTTTTAATATGAAGTATTTTTTGTCTACATTAATAGTTTGACCACTATAAGTATGACGGCCATGACTAGGCAATTCAAATATCCCACCCTTTTGATGTTTTCCCTGTAAGGATGGAAAGACGTTCATTAAGTTATTAATAACTTCGGAGATCCGAAGACACCACATTTTAGGGTTCAGAATAATTTCTTTGCAAATAACAATAATGTTTACAATTTATCTAAATATTAATTCCCCAATGACCGTTTATATCATACTATGACATTTGTTAGTAAACTACAATAGTTGTGGTTTTAATCTAAGAAATGTATTTCTTATTTTCCATTATCTTTTTGAATTTCTCTTTTGTAATTCTAGTTTTTCTGCATATTTTCTCAAAACCACTTTCTTCAAAAATCTTCAGATTATACAAAGAATATCTTTTTTGGAAAATTAAAAGCTCTACTCAAACATTGACACGTAAACAATTTATAATTTTTCACACCTTACTTAGAATTTCAGAAATTACATTGTCTAAAATGAATCTGCAACTAGTTAAAATACTGTCCAAAATATAATTCCTCATCTTGGGGTACCAATTTCACTGTGGAATTTATCTAAATAATATCTAGCTTTCTAACGTTTAAACAAAGAAAGATAAGCAAAGCGTGACATAAGTTCTTCGATATTCTTTAAATGGTTCATTAGTAACGCAAATATTTCGCTTAGCCGATATCTTGTTAGACCGGTCAAAAAATTTTAAATTACCTTAGGAGCCTTTCAAAAACCTAGTTTTTGTTGATAAAAGAATATCTTCTGTGTTATGATTCCATGATCTCCGTCAAAATAAAATTGAAAAGTAGGCTGGGGGGGGGGGGGGTAGAGAGAAATATACAGTAAACATTTCAGTAGTTTGCTACTGTAGTATTAAAAACAAATGATATTTAATTGATATGTTTATTTTAATTAAGCATTCTATAATCATAAAACAATTAAAATTGGAAAACTGTCTAAGGTTTGGATACATCGTTTGTTAGATATGAAATTTGGAAGTAGTCATATTATGTGTAAAATGGACCTAAAAGTCTTCTCAGCCATTTCAGTTTGGCAGATGCAGCTTGCACGATCTAATAACAGCTTGTTGTCGGCAGAAGGTACGTTATCAACAAGATAACAAATCTGAAAAAAGCGTGTTATTAGTCTACATGAAGGAGGTGTTTCTTTACGAGAAATAGGCCAAAAAATTGGTCACCTTAATAATACTTTGCCGTGAATATAGAACCAGAAAAAAGAAGAAGGCACTCATTCGCGAAGACCGGGGCCTAGACTAGTACACAAGATAATCAATATGGGGGATTATGGACTTTAGCACAACTTTAAGCGCCCTCTCACAAAATAGTTGACCGTTATACGGTACGCATTGTCTTCCTCTTCCATTCGACGTCGATAATTTGCAATGAAACTAATAGCACAATGTTTTTTTTCCGACTACCACTGACTTTTCTGCATCATCAACGAAAGTTACAATAGGCAATGGAAATGTGTCTGTGGTCACACGAATCGTATAAAATCGTATTTTCTGATAAATCTAGATTTTGTTTGAACCGAAACTATTGGATATTAATACGCCGCATACATGGGGAAAGGGGATTGCACTTGGATGAGACATACAACATCAACTATGGGTATTGTAGTATGCGGAACTATCTTTATGATACCAGGTCACCTCAGTGTCAGAGGCAACATTAGCACTCAGATCTACGTCGACGTAGTCTTACACCTCATGGTGCTTCTTTTGCTTCAAAGAGTACCCCAAGCAACATTTCAACAATATAATACTTGACCACGTGAGACGCGTAACACATTAAACTTCTATAAATAAAACAAAATAAAAACATTCCTATTGCCGGCCAAATCACATAACCTCCCACCGTGTCTGTAATATTATTACGCAAACAGTATGGAGATCCATAAACTCCAAGGACTTATAGAAGTGTATCAACAATGAATAGAATGCATTCAATTAAGAATCTTTTTTTAGCCAAAAAGTATAGACCATCACATGTGTCCGCACATTACTAAATAAATATAAATATTTATCCACAAGTATTTAATCGTTTATTTGTTTTATACTATTATATAAAAATACAAAAGTTACAGTTGTTAATTCTTATTATTTTACTTTTGTAGCTACACTTTCAATAAACACTACTGTAACTGAGGATATAAAGGTGAAATTGTTTTCCCAAAGGTATATCTATTGACCTTCTCTCTGGTTATACCACATTAGTGATCCAAATACTCCATTAAATACAATGTAAAAAACTCCAACATCCCTTCTTGTAGTTATTTAAAAAAAGTTTCCTTTCAAACCCTCTTCATCCGTTCCATTAAAAACAAGACCTCAAATCTATAATTCGAACATACGTAAGCCTTGCTATAACTTAACGCCACACTAATTAATTAACAATCTGAACTCAAACTCTCTTTTTAATTTTTCTTTATTTCTCAAATACACACAGCACACATTTTAAAAGTATTAAATATATTCTCATTTTTTATTCAAAATGATTTAAACATTTATTTTATTTACAACAGGCATGTCTAAAATGCATCTCTGAATAACTGGTAGCACAACCCACAAAATAATTGCCTATTATATTCAATCAAAGCACAAAAAAATATTTAAACATATTATTCATATAAATTAACTATACATATTATTTATTTATGTGCAATCCAAAACAATTTATTTTGAAATTTGTTCAACAAAAAGCAACCCTATAACAGCATCTTGAAGCCCAGTGTCATCGCTGACTACAGATGAGCGGCCACTTTTTGCCTTGTCGTGCACGTTAATGGCTCCATCTTTAAAGACACCATTGACTTACCACACCTTCACTCATCACGTTTGATCCGTAAACATGATAAAGTTCGCGATAACTTTTTTCGCGCACAGAAATGGTATTACTGAACGCACTTCACATTTGACGGGATTTTCTATGGCTGCGTTCATTTTCAATTAATCTAAACGATGAGTAAGCTGCAACACAACCTTATTATTTTATTATGTACTACGTACAGCGCAACAGGACGGATACCATTATCACTGCTTATATATTGCGCAGGCGTAAACTGAAGTATCTTTCCGAATTGCTCTCGTATTTTTAGACACCCAAATAAGATTCTTAAACGTGTGATTGATCATTTTATGTGAATTGTTAGTTTTTCGACAAATCTTATATGTGATTTATTCATAAGTTTTAATTTTGTCAAGTTTATACTAGTCTTATTAAATTTTTGTTATAAATTAGTATAATTTCTTACAAATGCATTTTATAATTTATTTAGAATTTACTACTGTGATAAGTAGAACATATCATTGAATTAATTGTATAAAACTTTATAAATTCGTTTAGTTTTAATAAATGCATCCCACGCACTACATTAAAAATATTTTGTTTGCAGGATCAATCCGGACATTATGCCATATCCAACCGTCGCAGTGCCCTTCCCAGCCTTGTCTAAACGGAGGAAGTTGCTTGGAGGGCTGGAACCGCTTCGTATGCGACTGCACAGACACTACGTTCACGGGGCCGACCTGCGGCAAAGACGCAGCTACGCTCAACTTCAATGGCTCGCAGCACATGGAAGTGATCATGGATGCGGAGACGGAAACTCAAGCCGAAGACATAATCCTGCGGTTTCGCACTAGCAAGCCCTTGGGGCTTCTGCTTATCACAAGCACTTCGGAGACTGGAGACCGCATCGAGCTCGCGGTGGCGGCTGGAAGAATCCGCATGGCGCTGAGAATGGGCGTCAAGGAGAGGAAAGACGAAGACAAGGAAAAAGATAAGGTAAGGTGCGGTTGCGTGCTTTTTAAGTATGTAAAATGGATGATGATATAGATATTGCTGGCTGGGCAAAACGTAAACGACAATGAATGGCATACAGTTCGTTTTTCGAGACGGGGGATCAACTTGAAGTTGCAGTTAGATAATCAGTCACCTATTAGAGGTAAGTCTTTTATAGTGCTTTTCAACGGTGACTACAACATTTAATTTGATTTTCCAACTGCAGCAGAGACACTGGCCAAGCATAACACCCTGCAATGGCGCACAATCCACATAGGGGGATTATTTCATCAAGAAGAAGAGATTAGTATGACCACAACAGTTCCGAATTTCATCGGGGAAATCCAGCAGTTCTATTTCAACAACATTCCATACATAGAGCTCGCTAGATCTTCTAGTAGCGAGCAGACGGTTTCCGGGTTCCCTACCATTAAAGTGGCGGCGAAATTCGTAAAACGCGCAACAGATAACCTCCACCGCCCTGTAACGTTCCGCTCGAAGCACACTTTTATCGGCCTGCCGATGCTGAGAGCTTACTCCAGCATACATATCGATTTCATGTTCAAAACACGCGAGGCAAACGGTCTGATAATGTTCAACGGCGGAAGGAAGGAGGACTTCGTGGCAGTAGAGATGGTGGATGGACACATCAATTACGTCGTTAATGTTGGGGACGGCTCGGTCAAGTTACGTGATTCGGTCGCCGTGCATCTGAACGACAATCGATGGCACACCGTCGGAATTCGGCGCCCGTCGCCTAAACAACACACGTTAATGGTCGACGACGACGTCGTCGCCGTAAACCAGGGCACCGGAAACTTGGAGCTCGACGGAATCTTGTATCTCGGCGGTGTTCACAAAGACTTATACGCACAATTACCCCAAGACGACATAAAGTCTAAGCACGGCTTTGAAGGGTGCATTGCGGGGCTTGATCTGAATGGGGAGTCTCCAAATATCATGGAGGACGCTGTGGTTCATAGCTCTTTGGTTACGGCTGGATGTGAAAGTAAGTGTTATGTTATTCTTAAAAAATAATTATAGACTAACAAAAATAATAGAAGCCATAAAAAATATTTTGTATACGTTAAACTGTTTGAAATAATCAGACATTGAAACTCTCTGATATATTATAACAATCAACAACATTTTAAGATATTTTAACATCACATCAGAATCTATTTCAAACTTTTTGGCAATTGTTCTAGTAAGTTCGAATGAAATAAATTAACAATACACTTTATTGGTCGAGGTAAATAACCCTGTAAAATTTATTGACCCTAATAGTAAACAATTAATCCTTTTCTTTTCTTTATCATTAGAGCACGCAATGTCTTTAAGATATACATCAAACTCAACATACTGCTTATAAATTAAACACATATACTAATAATTGTATTCATATTTTGGGATTAAAATATATTTATTTATACAATGCAATTTTCGCATTTTAGAAGGTGTTACCAGCAAAATGTTTAGTTTCATTGATTTTAAAAATTTAACGTAACACTGGGTATAAATGTACAAAAGAAACATCGGGTTTTGAAAAGATATATTTCACAAAATATTACAGATGTAATATTAAATGATAATGAAAGGGAATATAAAACGCCCAAGTCCCTATTTATACAATCACAAATGTTCTATGTAAGAGTCGCACGACACGCGTCTAAATGGTAGTCCAATTCTGTCCCCACACACGCTGTAGGGTGTCCTCATGATGCTTCCCACATCAGCAATAATGCGGTCTCAAAGTTCATTCAATATTGCTGGCATTGTTGACACGTAAACTAGATATTTAATGTATCCAAAAAAAAAACGCAAATCGTATTATTGGGAGACCTGGAGGGCCAGCCAAACAATACTAAATTACATCGCCTAATCCAGGGGTAAAAGAGTTCGACATATAAATACCATGCCAATGAGGTGCGGCCCCATCTTTTTGGAATATAAAGTTGCCATACAGCCACAACTCCAAAAGGTCTAGGTATGTTATAGATGTCACAGCCTTTTCACTGAAAAAGGAGGCTCGTGCATTTTTGTTTTGAAGATTGCACAAACGGCATTACGCTTTGGCACGTTTTTTGTCTCCTAAATGTACATTACCGTAATAATCGATAAACTCGTCGCAACACAAATCAGTCTGTGCTGCACCGTTGCATTTTGCAAACTGGATTCGTGCTATCACCTGGGAGTTTGTAAAACATTTGTAAGTTCGCATTATAAACTTGAGCGTTTCTCTTTCCTTTCTATGTATCACTTAATATTATATCTGTAGTACATTGTAAAACATATCTTTTTAAAACTCGATAATTTTTTTGTTCTAACCCTTTATTTCTATCAGTATTTTTATTTAATTAGCAATCAGAATATTAATACATTCTACGAGCTAATGTTTTGTACTATAACTAGGCATGTTTCGTAAACTCCCAGTGGAGTTGTCCCTTATTTAAACAGTTAGGTCTTTTGGCCACTTCCTCTGAAAGTGTCCGAGTTGGGACTCTTCTGTCAGTGATGCAAGAGTTTCATTGAAGTAAGGTTCCAGTACTATTTGGTGCTTAATAGCATACTTTTCTTTCACATAAGGGATGTTGAGGTGTACATGGAGCGGTATGGTACAGATGGTTGTGGATTGAAAACTTTAAATTATTTCAATATTCGATCGACTTGCGCAACCCCATAGCTGACAGCCATAGATATAGATTGACCTGATAATTGACTTGTATAATAATATCTTGTTTTTCAGGGATAGACTGAAGTTTTTCCCAATGAGCCAGTTCATCTGCTTCAGTTTTAGTCCATTTGTTTCCGTTTCTTATTAATATGGGTCTTTCATGTCAATGTTTTGTCAATATATAATCGCAGGTACTTGATTTCAGTAGACAGGGGGAGGATAGTACCATTAAGAGTAACGGCTGGACATTCTTGATGAGTTAACCTAGTCTCGTTGACCCTAACCCCCCATTTTAGTAACTATTGTTCAATTTGGTTTAAATAAATTTGTAACGCAGCTGATGCTACTATCGGATTTTCATTACACGCGAGCACCGCCGTGTCGTCAGCAAATGTACCTGTGTCAGTTAATTCTGTTGTGGATAGGATTTCTACCAGTAAGAGTATCTTTTGAGATACATAGCTTGGTGATATTTAAATTAATTGAAGCGTTAATAAGCTGTTATAATATTAGCTAAGAGACAAATAAATATAGATGACAATAAATAATAAATCAGAACATTACAGCACTTCGCAGAATATATAAATAAAATCCTAATCCGAATAACAAAATCAACTAAAGGCCAGAATTATCTAAATAGTGATTACAGAGTTCTGTTGATAATCTAATACAGTTGTTAAAATATTAAAACGTACTAATCTTTTATTTTATCAAACATCTTAAAAAACTTTAGCAAAAGATAAGAAAAAGTGTCGTTTTACAAAAAATGCTACGGTTGAACAAGAATTCAAAAATTAATTTTTTTTAATATTTCCAAAATTCGTACAATCGACCCAGCTTAGGGTAATAAATACATGATGTGTTTTACGTATTATTACAATAGATGTTAACATAAAAAAGATAGTCTAGTAAAAACTTTCTATACCATGAAACTGCTATTTATAAAATAGTTACTTTAATTTGACAGAGCAGAGTCTACTAGCTCAAGTAAACCTAGTTGACAGGTCTGATGTTTTAAATCTTTTCATTCTTCTATTTCCTTCTTCAGATAAAGTGGATGTTAATTCATTGGAACGAAACTGACGTTTCACTCCTCTGTAGAAACCTCCTTTTAAGAGGTAAACTCAAATTTAAAGTACTTTTATATTACAAACTTCTTATATTTTTTCAAAGATTGTAGTGAAGATAAAATATAAAAAAATAAGTTAAAACAAACTTTAAGAATAAAAATAAACATAGAAAAAATTTAACAAAATATAAATGAAGAAAATGTATTTATGTATTACAAACAGATACAAGCCGTCCTACAGGTTTAAAGCAGTCGTCTCCATCAACAACTAAATATCGACTGAAAGTTTTAATAACTCTTCTGCATTCTACAGAGTTTCTTTTTAACCAACTCCTTTTTGTTTATCTAAATACCTTTCTTAATCCCTCCCTTTTGCTTTTCCTCCCTCGCTCCCCCTCCTGCCGTCTCCCTTCCTGTCTTCAACACTTCGTTTCTTTCTTTCTTTCTTTGAGCTCCTTCCCTCCTTTCTTCTTCTTTCCTCCTCCTTCGCTTCCTCTTTCTCTCCCATTGCTATGTCACATACTTTTCATTCTTTTTTACTGGAGTTGGTCTCTCCTCTTCCGTCTGGCAAAGAAGAAAACTTCACAGCTCGTTAAATTCCCCGTCGCATGCTTTATGTATCCGCATTCCAATATTTCAACTCAATTTTTTGCTTTTTAGTGATATTCTTAGTTTTGAATGGTAGCTAATGTACAACACATAATCATTAACTTTCAATTTAATGATTCAATGCAAGAATTTTTAGATTTCACACAATTCAGGGGGTATTATACCTCACATTCACCTCTATAACTATAACAATCGATCACCAGACACAGATAGAAAGTAGGTTTCATTTCCTACACAATTGTATGCCTTGAGTTTCTGGGTTGCAATACCTCTCTCTGACTTTACTTTAGAGAATAAATTGAGTGAGAAGAGTTTGAAGAACGAAAACAAACATATTGTTTCATTTTCGGCCCAATGTTGCGCGTCGAGTTTTCCGATTTTACGATTCAGGGAGTTTTTCTACCTCTACCCTTGCTGCAACCAGCATGACAATCACCAAATACAAAAACAAAAAACTCGTTCTGTTTCGCATCCACTAAGGCGCTGCACACCTGGTATTTCTAAGTTCCAATTGCACGTCCTCATTACACCCTCTAGGGGATGAATTTCGAGAATCTAAAATAACCAATTCTTTCAATATTCATGACAAGTTCACGCTCTAAAAATTAACGTCTTTGGCCTTTTGAAGGCATGAAAAAATGAGTTTTACCCTCCCTTAATGTTTTTATTAAAGGTTCCCGTACTAAAACTTAACGTCCTGCGATTACTACTTTAAAAACTACAACGTTTTGCCTCTTTTTACTCCATTAGGAGTGGAATCCCGCCTTAGTAATGGTTTACATCGTATAAGTAACCTGCTCTCAAATTTCTATCTATATGCAATCACTTGTTTGGAACAAGCAATAGTGAGTCAATCAATTAATTAGTCAAGACACCGAGATTTATATATGAAGATTAAAACATGCTTCCAAAAATACATTCGTGTATAACCATGGACCCCAAAAATCAATAGAACTTTTATTTTAATTTATGTAGTTTAATGGAAATAATATACATATATGGCTGTTAACTCTTCATAAGTCAGGCTATAGTTACTCCTGAATTTCAAAATCCATACGGAGTCTTATCTGTGAATAAAATTTTGATCTTATAAATCCTTCTAGAAATTTGACTAAAATCCATTAAATGCTAATGTATATGACTTTTGGTGCCTCAAAATGCTGACTCCACTTTAATCCGCGTGTGAGCTCAGTCTACTACTTTCCATCTTCTGTTCAACACTCTTTCAGAATTGTCTTATATATTTGGTATTGTATATGTTCAGAAGAGCATTAATTAATTAAGTGATTTTGTTTCCATCTTGAATAATTAAGTCTGTTGCCAGCAGAGCTGGGCAAGATACAAATTGACAAGTGTCCTTGATAACAGATAAAATACCAAAATCTTTGTACCACTGGTTCTTATTATAAGTTGCTGTTATTTTGTCTGGCCAAGATACTAAATAAAAATACTTTTTTGCCACAAAACATCCGATACAGATACAAGATTGATACAAGACTGACTACTTAGTAAGCACTAGGTATTAAAGGCGCGGTGTTTCCCACATCGCCCCGCATTAGAGATGGTGCGCGACGACCGGGCACAGTGACGAACATATTAGTTCGCAGGCCGTACTCCCACACAGTACGTTAGAGCCTTACCATAATATAATTTTAATGATACACGAATGTTAAAGTTTAAACATCTTATATGAACTTCTTTTTTTATAGTTCACAAAGATTTGGATGTGGAAAAAAACACAAAATGGATACTTATAAAGCGGCAACAATTCAATATATTCAACTTTGAAATTATCAACCATCCACTATATTCAGATTATTGTTCATTTCCCAAACTCAAAAAATTGGCCAAATTTAAAGATTTACCTGAAAGAAGAAAGTAAGCTGGAAAATCGTGGTTTACAATCCAAAAAACTAATTTTCTATTCAAATATTAAAATTAGTGTTTTGAACATTCCTTGAAATGTATAAAATTAATAGGTAATTATTTTGAATAAAATAGCAATACCTGAAGTTTTCTTCTAAGCAAGCCATCTGCACAACATAAAAGGCGCTAAAAAACTTAAAATAAAATCAATGCATTTAACAATCAAATCTCTGCAAAATTGTTAAAAAAATTAAAATGAAAGATTTTGAGATATAAAATAAAATCCGGGTTCAATCTCGAGCTAAGATGCTCGGCGGGTGGCCTACTTAAAAAAACACTGAGAATAATTTAGTGAGAATGAACATGTAAAATTCTTAACCTTTCAGTTCGTAAGCCATGTATAATGGCACATCATGTGAAAATAAGTTTGAATATATCGCTTTTGTTCTAGCCAAAATTTCCAAGATTACTGCTAAAACACTATATACGATATCATTAAATCTCTTTTAGTGTACCACGTGTTCTTCTTCGGTTATATTTTTTAACGGTAAAGAAAAATAGCAAAAAACTAGTTTTAATGCTAAGAAACTTCTTTAGACAAAATTTTTATAATCCGATTAATAGAGTAGATGAAAGGTAGCTAAGCATTTAAAAATGGCAGTGGTCTATATTTTTTAAAAAAATTATTGAAACAAATTTTACACTATAGTTTATTACATAGGAAAATGAAAACAAATCTTTAAACTTTAATGTAAGCACCAGTGGTGTCAACCAGTATCTTCAAACAGCCAGGGATAGAATCCACATTCTTCTGAAGGGAGTCGTTTAGGATATTTCTGAGAAGCACCCGAATGCGTGGCTCCAAGTCCTCCAGTTTGCGAAACAAATAAAAAGCATATGAAGTGAGATCTAAACTTGTTGGAAGCCACTCACTAAGTTTGCATCGTTCTAGTCAGCGTCCTGTAATATTCTGGTCTAACAACGCAAACGCGATATGAACAGAATGAGATGGTGCACCATCCTGCATAAAAATAGAGTTTTCCTGCATTCTCTGCGGATCAGAATGTGGATGAGCAGCTGTCCTTGCTGTAATTATTAGCTTTGCAGAATCTTTTTTATTGTCTACGGACGTAGGGTTGCATTTCTCTCTTTCACTGGGCATCACTATCTCTGTACTTCTTCAGGTGTCATATCCTCAGTGAATGTTGGTGATTATTGTGGCCCGTATTGTTTTGTTAGCTGCCAATGTAAATAAGGGCAGCTGAAGATAGTCCGGTTCAGCCACAAAACTCTCCTGCGGCTTTATTCCTTCAATTTTTCCTTGCAATATTAATTGCAAATGTTCGTATTTCTCATTCTTTATTATATGTGCAAGGTATGCAGTTTTTCTTAACTTTACATTTTTGAGAACTTCTTTTTATTTGTTTAATCGCTGTAATATTCTTTCGTTTGACACATGATGGACCCATGAAATTCTCAGCACACGCCTGTAATGTCAGTACTCGAATGCTTCCAGGCGTTTCATAGTGTCTTCAATGAAAATCCAGGTCTCACCTCCATAGAAGAGTATTGAGAATATACAGCAGCTTAAAAACCGTAATGCTGAGGTCTTTGTTGGCGCTGCATGCACTTCCCCTCCCGGCCTTTGCTTGTACTACCAACGCGAGAAATATGTTTACAATTTTTAGTAGACGTCCCAATGTTTTTAAAGCACTTAAAATACTTTTAGATTTGAAACAGATCTGTTGCTTCACTGCCAAAAGCTCATTACACAATGGTTTGCATGTCTTCATTTCTGCCTTCTAGAGTTTTAAACATAAGATTTTCTTTGATAAGACACTTACAAAAACACGCAATTTAAAAACTACTTCCTTAATTAATCTGAAAGGGATAACTAGCAGTACAACTGTGTACCAAACTCTTTTCTGAGTGAAGAATTTTAATTTTTAGGGATTATTGACTAGCACCTCGTATACTATGCACATACAACCAAATTAATGTGCTTTAAACCGCCTCATTTTTATTTTTTCCCTCATTTCATGACATTACCGCGCTTTCGTCTCATAAACAGCGTTCCGTACTACAAACGTTGTAGCAGTGTTGTAGTTGTATTTTTAAATTACAAGTTTAGTCCAATGCGGTTAGTGGAGTTTAAATCTAATTCGCTTTAAATTAACTTTGATGCTGTTTGCAGTAATCGAATAACACGTTGTTAAATTTAATCCGTGTTCCATTATTCTCGTTAGCGATAAATTTGTTTAACTGTTTGTAATTTCTTTTCAATTGTTTGCGGACTATCACTGTTGCAGCGAATGCGATGAAGCTAACGATTACGCCGCTCGTTTCCACTTTTTACGTTCCTAACGCGCTAAATGTGGCTGCGGTGTCAACCTGGCAGTCTTCGTTAATAAATGAACGCCCAGAGAGATTAAAATCAGCCCGTCCTTGACCACAAAACTATTTCAGCCGCGAACTCGTTGCTAATTGTTGCTGGGGGAATTAATCCGAAATTCCATTAATTGTCGCTGTAACGATCTGTACATAATTTAAATTCGTTACAAGCACGCCGTTTATTGTCTAGTGAAATAACTAGCAAGTTTTTGCTTGGTGTATCTCTCTACGAATAGTGGTCTCCTGTAGGCTTTATGGCAGAGTTGTTAATGTTAAATAGCTGACTGTGTAAGAAGTGTCTTGTTAATTTCCAAGTAAATTATTGTAAAATTAGTTACATGCCAAAAATGATTAATCCTATCCAGAAACTGATATACCAACCCTTTTTCTGAAACCCATGTATTGTTCGTTTTTGTTACAAATTTATTTATATATTAACTTTCTTAACATATTCATATGTTATCTTGTTTATTTAATACTCTTTATTGGCAATTCTGTCTGTTTTATAATTTTTTATCTTCCCCAAAGACTTTAGTTCAGTTGTTACGATATGGTCGTATTTTACAGCTCCGAAACTAAACTCAAATTTTGGGAGGTTCATAGTAATTTAATTCATGATTCAAGATTTAAAAGAACATGCTAAATAATAGTAAGTAGAATTAAAAAAAAAAAACAATAAATAAGTGGGGTGAGCCCAGTATTAAGTGTTAAATAATCAGCAATTTACGTGTTAAAAGAGTCTAACCTCCGAAGAGTCGGTCCGGGTAAGCGTTTTTTAACGCGAAGCGGTCCAAAGTAAAGACGAATTGATATCTATAAATAAATATTAATAAACATCTTATCTTAAAGGAAAACTAAATATAACTAGTGATAAAAACGCAACAGATGAAAGAATACGAAGAAGAATTTGAAATGATGAAGATAAAAAGGAGATCTTTAAGAAAAGCAAAAATTATGGTAAAACCATAAAATTGAAGATAATAAACTATAAAAAACATTGGAAGAGCTACAAGAGCTAACAGCTGAGGTAAAAGAGATGAGAACAGAACAAAAATAATATAGTACATAGAAACAAAACAAACGTAGCCAACAAGAAAATGCAAAGCCATTAAGGTAATAAATTCCAGATTAGATGCGAAGAAAAGAAAAGAAAGGAGGAATAATATTGTAGTTCAAGTATTATTGCTGAAAAATAGTTAACACCAAAACAATCAATAGAAAACTGGATAAAAAAGCGGCTAAATAGGCTATGAACCTAACAAGGGTAACGCACCTCGTAGCACTAGATAACACAAGCGAAAAAAATTATAAAAAAAATAAATATACATTAATAATGCTATGTCAGCAAAATAAAGAGAGATACAAGAAATAATTAGGAAATTTGCCCATGAAGTAAAGAATAGTGGAAGAAAATAAAAATGGTGTACCAGAATGCGTTTATTGGTGATCAGAAATGTAAATGAGAAAAGAATAAAGAAAAATTAGTATTATCCAAAGGAGCAGAAGATCCAAGAAACTGTTAGCAGAAACTAAAGAGAGAAAAATATGAAAACACGGCGTAAAAAGGGTTTACAGGGAATAAATTTGGCAACGTAGAATATTAGAGGAATATTAAAAAAGAAAAAATTCGTTAAAAAATTAAAGAAAGTGATATAAATATCTCAGCAATTACGTCATAGTAACTGACATAGAACTGAAAAAATTCACATGAAAATATTATGTGGGGTCCCAACTGAAGAAAGAGCAAAATGAGGACTTGAGTGAATAATACACAAAAATAGTAGGTTACATGTATATTAGTAATTTTTAGGGTACAAATGACAACGATAGAGAGGGAAACTAAAGACAAGTTTTAAAAAGAAGCATAAAAAATAGTGAAAATTTGCTAAGAGATAGTTATGGTGATAGAAGATTTAAATAACAAAACTAGCAATCTAATGGGAAAGTACGAAAAGATAAAAAATAATAATAACAGACATAGAGTCAATAAACATAAAGACCCAGGGAGGTTTCAAATAGAGATAAGAAATATACAATAGGTTATTTCCTAATAGATAAGAGCCATGGACAAGAGAAAAGACGTAAGAGTTATAAGAGAATCATAGATAGATAATAGAACAATGAATACTTACAAACTAATAAAACCTTATGTGAACATCACACGACTTTTCTTATCCTATTATTATATATTATACCGGATCCATCGTCTCGGCCCTGCGCTGCTCTCGTCCCGGAACTTGTTATTTTAAAAAAGGACGAGGCGCTAGTCCAACACTCGAAAGCCGATTAAAATAAACAGTACAAGACAATAATTGACTCGTACTTAAAATTATGCTGCGTCGCTAAAAGTAACCGTGCGAGCTCGGCCGCACAGCCTTCCTCATTATCGCCTGCGTGCTCCTCCTAACGCCAAGCGCTCCCCCCGTCCTCCCGCAGTCGGTCAGGAAGCTCTCCGAGCGCGCTGTGATTGGTCTTTATTTGACCTCGGATCAAAAAATTTCATTGTAATTTTTTGTTCGCCTCGGTCTGATCTATCCGGTAATATCAATTTCCCGAAACATTTTATGAATACCCGGTATATTAAAAATCCTGAGCAACCGTTTAGATTCGCGACCGCTTTGCGACCGATTTTGCGACCTTGCGACTAAACGACTCGGCCGATTTTTACCAAAAGCTTCGCACTGCGTCCCCTATCTACAAGTAACTTGCATACCAAATTTCAAGTCTCTAGCTCTCTAGTCGGATCTACGAGATATCCTGTTTACTGACAGACCGACAGAGAGACAGATACACACACACACACACACACACACACACACACACACACACACACACACCACACGAACCAATGGCCCAAACCAACTTTTTGGTGTCCTGAGGCTATAATTCGTCCAGAAATGTGAAAAACTGGGTAGGTCAAATTTCCGCCGATTACACTACTTTCCTTATTATAGGATAAGGAAAGTAAAAAAATAATATAAAGAGAAGATATAGCGAGAAAATAGACAAGAAAGAACGTATATCTTAATACACAAGAAGCATGGAAAACCTTCAGAAATATCCTAATCAGAGCAACAAAAGTAATATGTAGTACAACAAGAATTCATAAAATTAAAAAGCATTCGGCTTGGTGGAACAAAAATAACGAAAAATAAGTTCAACTGCAGCAAAAATGAAAAATGCACCTGCGAAGGAGAAATAATAAAACATACCAAAACCAAAAAAACACAAAAAAGTCAAAGGCATAGTATTAGAAACAAAAAGAAAATCTTAGGAAAAAATTGGAAGAAACTGGAAACGAACTAAAATTATAACTTATTCTTGGCATCAATTTCGCTTAATTTTTGGCATTTGACAATTTTGCCAAAATAAAAAATTAGAAAGTACGACATAAGTCAACAAATGTGCAGTATCTTGCCGAAAAACATGTTTACGCTGCACATTAGACGCAACTGAGTCTATCTGATCAGTTAAATTGAAGATTTTGTGCCGTATCCGACGGAAAAGAAGTACCAAACTCTGAAGGAAATGCGTTAACTTTACCAAAGTACAATGGACAAACCACTGAAGATGTGAGAGCAGTTTGATAAGTCAGTGACTTTGAATCAGAGATATTTTTTCGGCAAAAAAAGCGTTTTTCCAATTTTTTCATCCCTTCCAAATAATAGGTTTTCTTAAGGTCCTTAAAATAGGCGTTTGTTTCAGTGATGACCTTTTCATTCGTCCCAAATTTCTTCAGATTTGGAAACAGGAAATAGTCGCAAGGGACTAAATCTGGCGAATATGCTGGATGGGGTAGCAGTTTGTAGCCCAATTTATGGATTTTTGACATGGCGACTACACACGTGTGCATCCGTGCATTGTCTTGGTGGAAAAGTACTTTTTCTTCGCCAAATGCAGTCGTTTTTGCTTCAAATCAATGTCGAATCTGTTCAACAGCTCTGAATAATATTCGCTGGTAATCGTTTTACCCTTTTCAAGGTAATCAATGATAAATGACACCACGTGCATCCCAAAAAACTGTCGCCATTACCCGGAGAAGTCTATTGCTTTGACTATTCCTTGGTCTCTGGTGTGTTGTGATCCATGGTTTCGTCTACGGTTACGAAACGGCGCAAAAACTCGTTCGGATTGCGGTTAAGCATTGCCAAACGCTCCTTTGAAGTGGTCACACAGTTGCGCTTATGGTCGAGTGTCAGCAATCGCGGCACCAATCGCGCGGGTAGCTTTTTTATGTGCAAATATTCATGTAAAATGTGATGTACCCGCTTAGTTGAGATGCCTACAGCTTCAGCCACCTCACGCACTTTCATTCTCCGATAGTCCAATATCATTCCATGAATTTTATCGGCAATTTCTGGCGTGACGACGTCTTTTGGGCGACCTGAACGTCCGGCGTCACTTGTGCTGGTACGACCACAACGGAATTCAGTAAACTACTTCTTAACCATTGAAACTGATGGTACAGAGTCCCTATAGTATTTATCCAGCCTTTTCTGGGTTTCGGTGATGGTTTTTACGCAAAAAATGATACTTGATGAGCACACGAAATTAACTTTTTTCCATTTTCGTCGAAATTCACGAGGTTCTCTGCTTTAAATGGCTGTCAAACTAAATGATGCAGCTCAGTCAAAATTTGACAGTAGTCGGTTAACAGATGGTAGTTGACAAAAGCAGTGTTGCATTTAAAGTTGCTACGCGGAAAAATCAAAAAGCCACTGACTTATCAAACTGCCCTCGTAGAAAGCCCAAAACTGACTTAATACTTTTTAAAAATGACCCATTGCTTCATTTTTAGCCTTCTTCTATGACAATTGCCACAAAAATTTAAAATTTCAAAAATGCCAAAAATTGAATTTTGACTATTTTTGCAAAAGTGCCCAATATGACTTATCAAGAAAACTCTAACACCTATCAAAATTCAAATCAATTGAATGATTCGTTCAAAGACGGCGCCCAAAGAACACAAATCTCATAGATTTTTGGTCTCTGCTGTAATTTACATGATGTGTATTTTAGGTCCATCTACAAAATGCAGCCACAACGTCTGTGCAAACGGGGGCGTTTGCGTCCAGCAGTGGCACTCATACACCTGCGATTGTGATATGACCTCATTCACAGGACCAACGTGTTCTGATGGTAGGTTCCCCTCTTTGCCGGTTGCAAAATCGCACCATCGTTCTATTTCAGAATCGGTCGCTTATGAATTTGGTCCTAATCGTGGCATAATAACCTACACCTTCCCAGAGGATCGGAGGCCAGAGATGCAGGAAGACACCATTGCTCTGGGCTTCATCACTTCAAAGTCGGATGCCGTGCTGATGCGCATCGTCAGCGGCACCTCAAATGACTACGTCGAACTGGAAATTGTACGAAGCGTTTCGCCTCGTCGGCAATTTTATCATCTGTACATTTTCAGGTGGAAGGCAACGTATTCATGGTGTACAATTTAGGCACGCACGACCACCCCATAGGAGAGATATCTATCAAAGTCAACGACAACGCCTACCACGTGGTTAGATTTAAGCGGTCCGGCTCGAACTCAACTTTACAGGTAGACGACTACAACGTGCAATCGAATCACCCTTCAGGTCAGTAAGCAAAAAAGCGCGGCCGGCTTTCTAACAAAGATGCGGATTCAGGTCATCAGCTGCAAGTATTCAACAGCCAATCGCAAATCCAAATCGGAGGTAAGTGGAGCAAGGGGAAATCGCGAATAGAACGTCCGTTTTCCGGGACGGTGGCGGGCATTGTTGTAAATGGCATGAGGATTTTGGATTTGGCGGCGGAGAAAGATATACACACGTCGGTTCGCGGCGACGTTCAACTCGTAACTGGGATATTGGATCGACATGACAGTAACGACTTGCAGAAGATGCAGCAGGTGGAGTTATCAAGCGCGCCGGATGTTCCTTATTGTATTAAACTTAGGAATTTCAGACCCCAGCTTCAGGCTTTCCGGGCGTGATGGATGATTTGGTGTTCAGCGGCGCAGGATCCGGCTGCAACGGTGATGACGAAGATGAATGCCCTCCTCTTCCGGACACAGGTTCTGGAAGCGACGACTTAATCACCCCGGTGTACATTCCCCCGACCCGTCCTCCCCCTACTACAAAGCCACCGCACCGACCTTCAGGTCAAGAAGATCGCAAACCGTGCGACGACGAGGATTGCTTCCCCGGGTCCGGATCTGGAGAAACCACAGAAGAAGCTACAGTAACTTCTCAAGGAACTGGTACTAGAATTTTGATGCGTTTTTCTATACGTACTAAAATTTTAAAATTGTACCTACAGAAATAGTACCTCGAATTACTTCGGATGTTTCAAACGTCAGCATAATAGAAGACCTTACAACAGACAGCGGTTCATCAGACCCTTCAAGTCCTGATGGAAGTTATGGCACTACTACTCAAGGCGAGAGCGAAGTCCCCAGCGGTGGAACATCAGGATCAGATGCAACACATGGAGAGGCGCCGTCATCTCAGCCAACCGAAAGCACTCCACCTATAGCCAGACCGCAACCACCTACCAAGTACCAGCCGCCCTCGGAGTACCCGACCTTCTTCCAGACGCCCAAGCCTCCCAGGAAGAAACCGGAACGTGTCAGTTCAGAAACCTCGGAAATAGTGGCTCTAATAATAGGCATCATCGCGGGAGCACTCATCGCAGTCATTCTCATAATCCTCGTCATCCTTAAGTTCAAGTCGCGCGGAGACCGCTCGTACAAGGTCGACGACGGAAAGGGCTATCAGCAAGGACCTAACGCGGCGCTGCTGGGCAACACCGGTAGCTCTAACGGGCAGACTCCTTACACGATGAACGGTGCCCTGCGGAATGGGGACAGGGGGCAGGTTCCTAAATCGAAAAAGCGCGACAGTAAAGATATAAAAGAGTGGTACGTGTAAGTGTTGTTGTTTTTTAGCAGAAGACTCCGAGCCATTTTGTGACGTGATCCCCACTGACTGGATACTAACTGAAAACGCATATAGTAAGAGGAAATCAAGTGATATTTGAATGAATGAATCAATCCTGTTCTCAATTCAAAAGATCTACTTGACATCATGTTAAGATTTGTTTAATTTGAGAAGTTTCGCAGAATTAGACCGACACCTGAACGGAATCACGGGACTACGTTTGTATTACTTACTTTCTCCTCAAAGAAACATTATTTATTTTACACGGTTCACTGGTTAATTCTGTGAAACGCAATGAAACTTTTAAATCATAAAGTGTATGCTCCAGTTGTCGGCTACTTTAATGATAGGAGGCTCACAAGTTTTTAATACTTTCCTGTAAATATATAAGTTGACCCTATATACTAATAGCAGATTACCATTGTATGATACAAAAGTCAGGCACGGATTTGGTCTTTTTCACTTCTACAGTTAAATCGTGCGAATTAAAACGCAAATTTACGAGACAACTGTCACGGTTGGATACTGCCACAAAGTTGTACCTATTATTATAATTAGATGTGCCGTAAAATAGTTAATATCGCGCCAATTTGAAATACCAATGTCAGAGTTTCAGAGACACGAAGCAACTGTTGGGGACTGCCGATATTTTATATTGTAGAAGGGTGAGGTACTGCTGTGCAGTGAGTGCAAGCGTCAGCAAAGTGCGAATTAACTTTAGAGTAATAAAACTAGAACTAATGCTTAACATGTTTAAATGATAGCTGCAGCGCTGCGCTTTTCGGTAAGTTTGCAAATGTTCAAGCCTGTAAGCGAGTAAAACCAAATTAAACTTAAGCGATCATCAAACTATGGCGCAACCGACTTCGAATCAGTGACCACCAAACGGCGCTGGAAGTGGACAAACATGAGACTGCGTTCTGCAACAAAATGAAAATATCATATCATATCAACTAATAGTAGGTGTAAATCTTGGGAATGTGTAGGGCTAGAGTTAGGTAGTCTGGTCTAGAGTAGCGGACTTGTAAGTACACCCAAAGTGCTGTTATTCATAAACGCATTACAAACATTGCCTTCTCTGTAAAAAGGGAAACCTGCTACATCTGAACGTTTCGCATAATCCGTGCCTGCTCCTCGATTAATTTAAGAGCAGTAACTACCCACTTAAATTTAACACACAGAAAAATAATGTTCTCTTGTAAACTGATTCACTTAACTTGTGCAGTGACACTTACGTATTTAAAATAAATAGCAATACATGAAGGGATTTAGCTATGCCATTAATGTTTGTTTGACATTAGTTGTTACTCTCCGTTGTGTATAAAGTTGTAGTTAGAGTAGCGTTTTGTATTATACTTTTGGATTTTGTTAGAGCTATAATAAAATGGCATATATTTGGATGTTAAACTAATTAATTTACTTTTCACATGGAAGATTTTAACCAAAAAAAAATAACTTTTGTGTGGTATCAATCTTTTTATCTATCCGTTAACATAATAACGCAAAAACACTTTGAGTTACCAAAATGCAACTTAATATTAGAATAACTGACATCGAATTCATCATTTTATCAAAATATTAACGTAATTTCTAAATTGTGTTTTGTAACGCCACCTATAATACAACTTCATAATAATCTAAATAACATTACCTTTTAGACAATTTATTATACAAAAATAATGCATAATACTTTATTTAAACAACATCGCCAAACTTCTCTGTCAAAATTAAACCAATACAACTGTCCCATTATTTTTGAAAGCTATTGTCAGTCAAATTTGAAATTACTTTCAGGCGCCCACAAACATGAGTGAAATTAAGCTCACCGTATCGTTGCTGTGCAAATATGTAAATCTGCTCTTCAACATGAACATAAAATCTGAAACCTTTCGGTTGGCCAAATTCAACAAGTCCGACGACCATACTGTAAGTACTGTCTGGTTGCACCACAACTGCTCAACAATCTTTCACAGGTGGAGCTGTTCTGGTCCCTCCTCAGCAACGCGCTAGAACTGCCTCCATCCAACAACAACGTGCAGCAAATAAAGCGTTTCTACCTAGTGAATTTGAAGTACGAGAGCCCCACGTTCTATTCGTTGCCGCACGACATGTCCAGCGGAAGCCGAGAGCTACTGATTGCGTTTGCATACCTGCTAGCTACCAACCACCTAGGCAGATTAGTGGAGAAGCGCGTTGCAAATTCCCCTCTGCACTCCAGCTATCAGGCATCGGACGACAACGCCAACTTCAATCTTGACAACTTATCCTTCAATCTAAACCACTTCAAGTGCGAAGAAGACTTCAAGCACGCCATTGCGTGGATAAGGGGCCGCCTCGAACACAACAAGAAGGCTATACTTGAGTACCGCAGGTGCTTTGAAAAGATGTGCGTGAAGGTGATTCGGCTCACAACTACAAGTATTTGCATAAGAATGAATGGTTTCGTTGTAGTGCAGCAAACTGATTTTGGATAAGATACCCCATATAGAGCAGCTCTCTGTCCTGGCAATTTTGGCCGTCAACAACCCAGAGCATGCAAAGATTTTCTTGCAAAGGACTGACCATGTGATGAAAATTTTAGAAATTCACGAGCAGTGGCTGAAGAAGCAGTCGACTTTTTGGGAGTGGATGGTGAGAGAATGTTTTCAAATGCAAGCTGTATATCCCTGGTTAATATTTCAGAATTCAGTTATACGAGAAAAACAACAAGATGTGCATGCGACAACAAATTCAGAAGAACTGAAACTATTTTTTGCATCGTTAATTAAATAATTTGTTGCTACTTGTAAATAATTTGTCATAGTTAAAAGGAACTGTAATAAAATGTAAGACTGGCATCTAATGTAATATCTTTTATGTCTTAAAAACTAGTAATTAACAAAGAGAATTATAATCAAGAGCCATAAAAATGGGTCAAACTCCTAACCAGCAACTACAACAAATACTTTCACTTATAAATTGCAACTGCTTTTAGCAAAAAATGTTCTTTCTCCCAATAACCAGGTATTTTTATTATCTTAAAGATTAACCAAAACACTTGAGACACTACCTTCCAATTAACAAATCCCGTCGTTTGTTAACAAAGTTCTAGTTTCATTTGCATGTAACATCTGCAAAACATGGTACCTATAGTATTCACTCTCTGATCAGAGCTCAGTACGTCTCACTTTAATGGCAATCAAAACTAACCTTTATTAAGTGGCGAAGCGAAGCGGAGTCACTTACTAACTTTATGTTGTCCGTCTGTCTGTCTGTCCGTCCGAGCAAAAACTCGAGAATGGCTGGGAATCTCCAAACCCTGTTTTCACTAATCGACAGGTGACCAAAAAGGCTTGTTTGCTAGTAATTTTGAAACTGATTGGTCAAAGGTCAGCGTTAGTTTGGGAGACTGCTTCGCTATGCGTTGCAAGTTTTACAAGTTTATTGTCTAACTAAATCCCAGCATATAATACTACATCTTATAAAATAAACTTATACAACTATTCTTGGCGCTTTCTTCCTCCACTTAGCTAAATTCTCCATCTTTGCTTCTTTCCTATTCAAATTTTGCAAGTTTCTTTATCAATTTTACTTGACACAGCATTGTATGTCTATACATTACTCTTATCTGTATACCCATACAAAGTATTCCATTATATCAACTTCTTTAAATGAACATCTAGCATCATCCATTTTGCTGAACTTTTAAGATTTGCAGCAAAGGTCACACATACTCAAGCCTGGATGTAATAGTAATCGATTTCTAAACTGCTATCCAATACATTCCCCACATTTGGAATAGGCTCAAAGGTTCATTTATTACTTCTTCAATCTTCGCTGCTACCAACACTTTTACATCTTTCACATTCTCAGCATCACTCATGTTATAAATTGACACAGTCATAGTTAAAAAAATAAAATCAAACAAAAATTCGGGCTAACTCTCGCATTATTAGATAATAATTTGATGAACTATTTATATTTTTTGAATGTTTCGCAGTTTTGATTTCCTTTTACAGTTTTCATTTTTTATTTTGAAGGTTTTCTGGTATATATTTAATATAAAAATTATTTATTCCATCTTTTATGGAAAATACAAAATTAAAAATCAAAATACATGTCATGTGTTTGTTGCATAGTATTCATCCATCTACGAACCAAATTATTATATTTCGTTAATACTATTCTTGTGATTTGGAATCAAAACACTAAATACATCTTTCTACTTCCTGAAAGTTCTCAAAATAGTGTCTGGCCTAGAAGTGAACCATTGATCAAAACAAATAATCCACTGATGCCAAATCAAGACTATAAGCAGGGTGGAGTAACAAGTTTTTCTAATTTCTGCCAAATTCTTTAGACTGTATCTAGTCTGGCGTTATCAATCTGCAGCAACACCCATCTTCAATTAACCATACCATGGTATTGTTGCTCCAAGATATATGTTCTATCAAGCTATTGATAATAAAGCTCAGCAGTGATGGCTTGCTCTTCACAAAGTCGAAGTAAATGCAGAGTTTTGTACCACCCTACTATTCTACAAAACAAATGCCTTTAATTCTAGATAAACATGAATAAAATATGATGAAATGCATACCATAAGACAAGATTATAGAACTTCTTCACTTCGTCCTTTGTGAATTTAATATTTCGAGACTCTATGGAGGTGAAACCATAACATTTATTTAAGAAATAAACCACTCAATCTTTATTTGTTACTTATGAGTTTCTTAAAATTAGCAACTGCGTCGTTTATCTCTTTTTGCTAAATAAAGATTTTATTGTAAAACAATTTCTTACAACCCTCAAACCTTTTGTAGGCTCAATTTTCAAACTCCCATATTATCATCTTATGACCTTGTCCTGGAATTTTTCATTATTTTTTCTTCTTAATATTTCATTTATAGACTTGATATTTTCCCTTTGCTTTTCATGCACTGTAGCGTTGCTGTTAAAGACAAATATTTTATCTACACCACAGCCATTTCATCTCCTTGATTTCTGCCTGTGGTCAATTTTGAACAACCAGTTGCTAATTTTGGTCCACCTCGGGTATTTCATTTCCCCGGTACCACCCATATCTAGGAGGCATTGCTCTACCCGTTACCTAAGGAGGCACATAATGAAGGACTAGAACCCCACATAGATGCAGCTTTGAGATGAATGCTGATCATACTCAAATGCTCTCAATTGAACATCCAAGTTTTGAGACTCGATTTGTTTGAAAACTTTAAAATCACATATTATTCAAAATGTTGGAACGTTTTCATTGTACTTCATGGGAAATAAACACCAAACTCTGAAAGGATAAGACCAACAAAATGACATTGAACTACCTAAAATAGAGTAGAAAGTTTGATCCTTAGCACATTCCATAGGTTTAAAGGCAACAACTTTATGTGACGGTACTCTTTTCAAAATTACATAACAATGAGAACCTGCAAAACATTTAATAGGTGAAATCAAACATATAGATATTCACGAAACATTTTGCTTTAGTGGAGTTCGAATATTTCTCCTTGAGCTTTACCACAAATTATAAGCAATAGGTGACTGGGAAGATAATGATCAAGACGATCATAGAGATTGCTTTTGTTAAGTGATTTATCAGCATATTATACTCTCATTTCACGATTCAGTAACACTAAAATTCTTTAAGATGTA
The DNA here is from genome assembly GCA_036346155.1 of Sinelater perroti. Lineage (NCBI taxonomy): Eukaryota > Metazoa > Arthropoda > Insecta > Coleoptera > Elateridae > Sinelater > Sinelater perroti. The sequence continues at coordinate 7,884,616 of JARFIY010000276.1, forward strand.
CATACTGCCAGACTCATTGACATTTTTTCCTTGCTGGGTGACCATATATGAAAATTTTATTTTAACTTTGCTATTTCTTTGCAAATTTGGGCTATCCAGCAAGAATAATTTTTGGCAATATCAACTCTTGGGAGTATTAAGGATGATTAATCATCTTCTAAAGAACATTATTTGAACAGTGCATTAGTGATGACCATTATTCGTCAGTAGAAGCTTGTGAATATCATGAATATAAAAACGGCACCATATGCTTTCAACTTTGTTGATCATAAACTCATACTTTCATCATATACAGCACCAGCAAAGTTTGTCTACCAATATCCACTGATTTCAAGTTGTCCCCTGAGATAACACCGAGTATTAGATAGCAGATAATGTAACATTTATAAAAACTTCTAAACAATTTCTCTTCCAATTTATATTATTCAGTGTTTGGATTAGCTATTCATTTTTACATTAAATCTAATTATCTTTTTTATTTAGCGTTTCGACAGAATCACTCAAGTCATTTAAGAAAATCTAGAATTTGTTAGGCACTATTACAAGGAAGACCCACACAATTAACAAATGAGGAACATCAATACAACAATTGCATGGTTTGGGCAGGTATAAAAATAAAATAAAACATACCTGAGAAATTTGGAGAATAATCACCATGTACATTAATTTTTAGGCTTCCATACCTGAAAGCGAAGCCTAATGAAGTCGGTGCAGACATCCGTCTGTCCGTCGCGACTTTCAACTCGAGAACTACTGAACCTAAAGACATAAGGGGTATCATTCGAAAGCCTATGGCCTACCGAGTTCACTATCCACGAGCTGGCATAGGTGGGATGCCCTGCAACAATGCAATAAGGGTTTTTAGCGGCCCCAACTTCCAGTATGTTATTCCCTATAACTTTTGATCAAGGCAGCTTCCAAGCTTCTATTTCTATCATTTCTGATATCTGTCGCGCCTTATAATTTTTGATCAGTGATATCTATCATAGATAGTCCGGGGCAAACAAAAATTTGCGGCTACTTTTGGTCAAACCGGTCTCGAGATATTCCAATCAGGCCGATTTTGGCGTCTGGACTTGACTTATGGTCCTTAGTTGAATACTAAAAACGTTGGTGTAAAAGGAGTTCCACGTTCATACTTGTTTCCCCTCTGTGATTGTACTATAGTTCATCAACAGTTAAGCGAATTTTATAGTGTCCCACTTGTTTTGAAGGCAAGCTTTGTAAAAACCTCAAAGATCTCTTAAATTGTGGTACCCTTTCAGCTTTAACTGTAATTCTTCTGACTACTACAATTGAGGTATGATTGACATGAGAATTATTGAGAAACGTCACAACTTTAAAGATGCTTTGAAGACCTGCATGATGTAGATGATTGCACATTGAACAAATTCAAATTGGTTTGCAACTGGTTTAGGTCTAAGCTCAAGATCGTAACAGCTAATAAAGACTATAACAAATAATTTGATTGTATTTCATCTTTGTATGCAAATAAATTGATTTTCCTTGTACTTTTGTTTTCCAAATTTTTCTCAATAACTTTATATAGAACTAGTAACTGTTTCACAAATAGACGGGTTATTTTTGCAAAACAATTTATTAAAATTAACATAAGTAATAACAATACAGTCTTTGACACAGGTCTTATAAATATAATCAAAGAAATGTCATGTAGTGAACTACACCGACTTTATATTTTAGGACAAATTAGTTAATCTAACCAAGAATTTAAAAAATAATTGCTATTAATTTACTTACAGTTGGCCTAATATTGCGGTACACCAGGTGACACAACCTGTTATGTTAATGAAATTGATCTCATTGAGATTAAATCGATTGCTCTTGCATCACAATTACATATTTACATATGTTTTTGCTAATACAGTAATGTATTCATAAAGTCCATTAACTTTCATCCTCTGATGTGTTATAATGTACAACAATGTTCTCAACAATAGTATCAATGGTTTTCATGAGATGCTCAATTCGCTTATTAGCTACCTCAAACTGCCTTTCAAAATCGGCATCCTCTTCTTCATGTTCAAAGTAGGCCACACCAAACCCGTGATCAGGCTCAGAACTATCCATTTCATTTCCCCTTATTAGGCTATCCTGCCTTTCTGCATCCAAGTCTTGTTCTCCCATTTCAGCTGACAAGATTTCAATAGTTTGATCTTCACTAGGCCGCTTCGTTTCTGCAATCAAGTCTTCATCTGAGAGTTCGCCATCACCAACATTCTCTTCATAAATGGTGTTTTTGACTTGAATCCTCAGATTTTCCCTTGTGACGCGATATTCAATTGATGCTTTCTTTATGTGCGCCTCCTTGACCTTCTGATCTTTTTGTTCAACTGCACTTTCATTGGTCTTCATTTCAAGGGCAGTGGCAATATCATTTACAAAAGCTTCTCTGACCTTATCTTTGATCAATTCTTTGTTTATAATGTTTGGATTATTATCAATAATATCCATGATCTGCTGCTGAATCTTGGGCAGCTCCTCCTTCTCTAGATTCCGCCTTTCCTCTTCTATTATCTTCTTTATCGCTTCCTTAGTTTTACCAGACTGTCTCCTTTCTGTCAATGCAACCTCTTTTGTCATGTTATCCAACTTGGTTTTTTTGAAGTCATTTATTACTTGTTTGATGTTTTCTTTAACTCTGTGTACATTCAAGTCTGTTTCTTCCTTGTGCTTAGCACTTTTAAATCCACTCTTTTGCAAATCTTTCAGCTTTTCAATATTAATGCTGTCTACCTTGGTTTTAATTTTCTCTCTACTTTTTAATTGCGTGCTTTGATCCTCTTCTAATTTATTTAAATCCACATTATTAATATGCTCAAGCTGTACATCTTCTTCAGCATCTAAATTTTCATTTTCATCTGTCTTATCTTTAGTCAGGGATCGTCTTTTCCTCTTTCTTCTTCTAGAAGATTTGGACTCAGCTTCTTCCAAATCTTTTGATTCTTTAACTATTTCGTCAATTTCTTGAGTTTTATCTTCATTTTTGAATGTTTCAACAACATCTTCAAGCTTATTTGTTACATTTTCATGTAATTCGATAATTTCATCACTTTTATCTTGCTGTAATCTCTTCTGTTGTTTATCTTTACTTAGCTTTTGCCCTTCATAAGCATATTTCTTCTTTATAGTTCCTTCCACTTCAACATCAGCTGCATACTCTGTAGATTCTTTTTCCTGGCTTGTTTTTTCAAATATATCTTCCAAAAACTCATTGATATTCAAATTGTCACCGCCTAGCTTGCCCGACGCGTCAGGTCGCTTTTTGGTAATGTCTTGTATTTCATCTGCTGCATCTAAATCAAGTGGTTCTACTTTCCTCCATTTTAGATCCTTAAATTTATTGCTCTTGATATTATCAGTCTTCTCTTTTGAAGCCTTCAGTTTCTCCCTTGAAATACTGATGCTTTCAAGAGACTTTAGCTTACCACTGCCGGTCTCCTGAATTTCTTCTTCTTTCATTTCTTTTATGAGCTTTCTCATGCTTTCTTTGACGCTTTCCTTTTTGACTAATTGTTCATTAGATACTTTTTTTGAGCCACCAGACTCTTCTTTGGAGACTTCGAGTTTTTCTTCAGATTTTGTTTCCATTTCTGACTTTGAAATTTGGCTGTCTTCATCTTCTGGCTCTTCAATGCTTTCTTCATAGCTAGCATCCAGGTACTCCTCATAATTTTCTTTTCTTCTTAATATATATAAAACAGGTTTCGTTTTAATTTTAATGGGTGGAATAGTGAGGTAGTCAAATGAGATCTGGTTGAATGCTTCGATTGTACCAATTATGTCATGTGTGTGACTATATGGCTTCAAGTTTGAAGAAAATTTACTTTTTGCTTCAGCTATTAGGTGAGTGTATACCAAACTCTCCTTGCTTCCTGGTATAAGATTCTCACTTTACTGTAACTAAACATGAAATGTTAGATTTACGTTTGTTTATGGTGAAAAGACTCACGTCCAGTTCGGATGGATTTCAGTAAATCGTGAAACTCCTGTCTGGGCAGCCAAGTTGTCTAAGTGCAGATGAACATTTTGTTCGTCTTTGGCAATTCTGTGCAAGTAGGACATTGCAGCACCACCTGGGTAATTGGTGCTTGAAATAGCTAGCAAAAACAGTGTGAAAGCTGCGTTTAAAGCAAGATGGCCACATACTCCCAAGGACAGCAGATGTTGTATGGGAGATTTCTCTCGATTTTCCCAGCTAAAATAGTTATGGTAACATACAACAAATAGAAAACCAATAAACTCACATGCGATAACAAGCTGTGGCAGCCGCTACATTAAGAAGTGGAAATACATAAATTATAAACCGCAGCTCTTTGTGAGGCAGGAATGAGTACAAGAATACAAACAACAAGGCAGGTAAGACTAATTTTCGTACCCGGGCGTCTAATAGCATTCCAATTGGTACTAAAAATACTGAGAATGCTAATCCGCGTGGAATAGCCGAGTAAAAATACCATAAGAACGGAGATGTCTACATGAACTATTAAGGAAAATATAGTTACAATAACATAATAATCTTTAACAAAGGATACTCCATATTCTGAACTACGATTTAAAATGGTGTTGAACCACAGCACTTCTCCCTCAGGCCAGAGCGGTCGATTCCAAAATATCGAGTCAACGACGACTGTTAAACTCAGAAAACTAATGCCTGCTGGAATGGAAATTACAAGCAGGCTAAAAACGGTTGGCTTTATTAATGGTTAAATAAATTTCCCTAAACTTACTCCTTCAGGGTTATCCTCTTGTAAATCAAATCATACAACAGCATTAGCCCTAAAAGAATCGCTAACTCTGCACGAAATATAATTATGGCAGCTGCCGAAAATATAATGAACATTTTATTGTTGTTGTTTATCCATCCGGTAATAGCTAATAAAACTGTAACAAACTTTTTGGAATAGTTTGACTTTAAAATTATAATATAGTATCACCTAAAGGTAAAGCAAAGACATTAGGCAGTGGTCGACTCAAATAAAATATGAAGTGGCTTTGTGTTACAGTAACTGCAATAAACCAATGTAACCATTTCGTCCCAAACACGTTCTCCAGCGACTTGCTTAGAAAGTGAAACGATGCGATTACACACCCACCCAGGGCTGCTCGAACTGAAGAAATGACATAAGACTCAGTATGAATAATAGTTTCGCATTTTACCTAAATATTGCGCCCAAAACTTGTTCAGTTCGAAGATCTGAATTAGTGCAGCAAGCGGAGAAACCAGCACCGATATAAACAGAGGGCCTATGAAGCTCCGCGGCACCACCCCAGGAAACTCCTTGTGGTCGTACTGAAACACGCTCTCGCTATTACAACCAGCTTGGAGGTGCCGCCAGCATTTACCTGGGAGAAGTTGTAGCGGTGGTAGAGGACGTCGTGCATGGCCTGCAGGTTGAAACTCTCCTCCACCTTGGTGAAGGGACAGTAGATTAGGTGTGCAGCAGCCACAATCATCATTATTTGCGACATTTCGAAGGCGGCCCCCTGCTTCTGTCGGTCACATAATTAATACAAACCGGACCGAAATAGACCGAACCTAACCTAAAATAGCCGCGTTCTAACCTGAAATAACCGACACGTGCAGAGAAACGTCAAATGAGAGTTTGTGGGGCGATTTCGAAATCGTGCAGTAAGCCGAGACGCGTACGCGTAGAATACGTGCATCGAAGGCTGCATTTGCTTACGTCTGAGCGGGTTTAAAGGGCAATGCGTTTTTACGGTTCTAGGGGTATTTGTGTCGAAAAATGAAATCACCCTTTAAAAAGTCCAGCAACAATTTATTAATAAATATAAGAAGATTTTAATGAAAGTATGTCAAATTTATTAATTTAAGTTTTACTTTTAAGGTATCCTCATAAGAACGAGTCCAATGGAGTGAGATCAGGACAATATCCGGACCAGTGTGTGATTCCTCGACGACTTCCATGCATATCTTATTAAAATTAATTGCTCACTACTGACAATACTTGCTAAACAATATGAACTGATAATTTTTCTACATTTGCTATTATTATTACCATCATCTCTTATGCTTCTGTTGTGGATTTTCAGGAATCCAGTAATGACAGTTTTGTTTGTTAGTAATGCCGTAATGGTAAAAGTATGTCTCACTATTAAAAGATATATTGTTAATTTTGCTGCTTTGTACAAAGAATTGTATGTACCAATATTTTACATGTACTAAAAACCTAGGAATTCTACAGATCAACCTGTATAGGTTTAAAATGACAGTAGCATATACAGATTTAACATTTTAAGGATAGTTTTAGAGTACAACCTTGTGGTTTTTATTGCTGACATTTATCGAAACTAATATTTATATCATTCAGTGCATCTTCAGCCACAACTTTCTCTCCAGTTTGTTATTCCTGCTTGCTGGAAGTTTTACCTAATATTTTCCCACCAAGTCTTATTTGGTCATCCCTGTTGGTGCTTGTCTTCTAACGTTGTGTTAAATATGTGTCAGATGCGTTTCTTCACCTACAATTAGATGTCCTAGCCATCGGAGTCGATTTTGTTATATAATTGTACGTATTTTAGGTTCCTTATATAATTTTTCTAAATCCGCATTTGTCCATCTACAGTGTTCTTGTATTCGACCATATATTTTTCTTAAGATTCTTGCTTCCCAAATTTTTATTTTTTTACTGTCCACTTTTGTTAGTCTGATTATTGTTTTATATACTTTGATTTTAATCACTCATGAAGTTTAATATATTGACCCTGTCGCTAAACGTTTTTCTATTTCTGGTGTTGTTTCCTTTAGTGTTTATCTCCATCTCCAAATACACTTTTTGTATATTTAAATTTATATTGCCCGTTCTCTTCCATATTTTCGATTATGAAATCTTGGTTCGTTTCCTATGTTCCCTTGCCTAACACCATGTAGGTGAACTTTTCCTCATTTATTATCAAGCCATCTTCTTGTGTTTGCATTCCAATTTTTTTACTACTCCTATTATTATTAATTCTTCCTGTGTCCATGCATGTAATATTAGATCATCTGCTAAGGCTAAATATTGCTATGACTGTGAAGATCTAACTGGTGTTTATGAAACTTTGTCTAATTTAATTTTCTAATACAATATTAAAGAGTATTGAGGATAAGGGATCTCCTTTCAGATCTAGGTTTGTATCAAAACTTCTTGACAATTCTCCTTTGTTTCTTATTTGACTTAGTATTTGTCAGTATCATCTCTATTAAATCTATTGTCTCTAGTTTGAATTCCATTCCTTGTAGTGCTTCAAGAACTTTCTTTCTTACCATTTTGTCATGCACATTTGAAATCGATCAACAAAACGTATAGTGTAACCTTTTTTATTTAGCATTTTTCCTGAATATAACGAATTATTATTGTATAGATGTTGTCTATTGTTGATTTTCCTTTCTTAAAACACGCTTAGTATTGTCTCACTTTACGTTCTGCTTTTTCTTATATCCTTCTTTTTATTATATGTGGCATAATTTTGTATGCCACATTTAATAAGGCGATATGTTGGTAATTTGTCGTCTGTCGGTTATTTCCCTTTTTTATGTGAGATACATAATAACTTTATACCAGTCTTTTAGCATCTTCCATATTTCTAGAATAAGCTTGTAGAGTATTCCTGTCAATTTCTTCCCTGCATTTTTCATGAGTTTTATCTCTATTTCATTTCTTGGATGACATCTTGCACATTGTAGGTTTTCTTGTTTTTTTTTTTTGTTCATTCATTTTTTTAACTAACCTAAATTTTGAGGTTGTCCTATTAAAATTTCTTCAAAATGTTCTACCCATACTTCTACTAAAATCTAAAAATTTTTCTTTTTAGAAGATTTCTTTCTGAAGATGTCTGTCGCAGTTTTGGACAAAATGTCAAGAGTTTCTGAACTCTGGCCATGGCCTTATAACCCAAGAACCAACCACATTATGCACAATAACACCATCCGTGAAAGCTTTTGCATCTATTTGAGCCGATATCTAAAACTACAACAACGTGGAAATACCAGCTGCACCATGGTGATTGCACCATCCATCAGCACATACTCCTGTCAGGGCCCAACCAAATATACGGTACCTGTCAAAAAGAAGAAGAGGGCGACTAAAAAAGACAAAAATGGAATACCAAGCGTCGTCTTCATTCCCACCAGTGGCTCGCTCAATCTGCACATGCCGAGTGCTATAAAAGCAGCCACAATTGCCCAGGAACGCCAGTACTCCCTTGAATCTAACTGGCAGGTTTCCTCTATGGAAACACTGGTCAAAGTAGCCTATGGCGGGAGCTGTCCCTACGTGATAATCTTTATCTATAAGGGGAATAGAAGCACTAGTCTGAAGAGTACTGAAGCAGTGCTTAATCCCTTTACATGGTGGAAACTATTTTTTGTGGCAATTCTACCTGGTAGTTTATACTATGCGTTGATATTGTCTTTTGTACCACCGCCTTTTACCATACAAGGAAAAATCCGTATTGTTAACTCAACTCATGCATACCACGTTTTGTAATACATTTTTAGTAGTTTACTTTAGTAGTTCAGCAAGATGAAGTTGCAGGTTCTTTTTGATGTTCTTCGTTTTTGACCTAATTTTTTACTTCAACGTCTCTATATAATTCTAAGCTTCTTACTTGCTTTATTGATATCCCTTGGTGAATTAGGTCCTGAATTAGCAAGTCGTGCTCTCAACTATCAATCACTTTAGAAAAATCCACAAAAGCTAGGTGTAATGGTTTGTTATATTCTTGGCACGTCTCCATTAATTGGTTAATAGTACGCAAATTGTCCATTGTTGAGAAACAACTTCTGAATGCTCATTATTGTGACGGTTGGTTTATATTTAAAATGTTAATTATTCTTTCTCTGATGATGGTTGCAAATACTTTATACATACATAGTTGAAATGAGACTCATAGGTCTGTAGTTTATTTCTTTAATACTTCCTTACATATGAATTAGTATTATTCTTCCCCTTTCAATTGCTCTGGGACCTCCTTCCTTTCCTGCATTATTTTAGTAAAAAGGTTTTTCAATACCTTTACAGCTTCTTCGGGCAGCCATTTCATTTGTTCCTTGGTTATCCCGTCATCTCCCCGAGCTTTATCTGTTACAACTATTGATATGAAATTGTTACAGTGTGAATTTTGCAATCCTAATTGACCAGCGACTTGTATTTATCTTATTTACATAACAAAAATAATTACATGTATCACATTAAAAATAATGTGTTGGATTTAAATCAAATTGTTCATTACAAATGAAACAGTCTTTGATATAAAAAATAATTTATTTGTATTTACCAACGAAAGTACACATACACATTATTTTCCTCTAACGATGGCTACTTACTTATTAAGATTCTCAATTATGACGCCGTAAAAATTAAAAATAACAACAAACACTAACTAATACATATCTAATAATACTAGAAAATCAGTCTCAGCAAAATACAGGAAGTAAAGTTCTAGAAGTAATTTAGTCGACTTCCTCTATCGTTGGTCCTTGGCTGCCGCTGTTGAATCTGCCGGCCTGCTCTCCACAGCTCCTCGGCATTTCCTGTCCTCCGGCAGCGTGACCCGTGCCCGTACCGTGCAGCTTGGCCATTATGGGACTGCAAATGCTGGTCAGCTGCCTCTGCCGGTCTTCGTATTCCTCCTTGTCGGCAAGCAGATTTCCGTCGAGCCATCTTAGGCAGTCTCCCGCCGCCTTCTCTACGGTTCTCTTGTCCTCTTCGGAAAGTCTATCGCCCGCATCGCTCACGGCCTGTTTCAAATTGAAGACGTAGCCCTCGAGCTGATTGCGAGCGGAGACTCGTTCGCGTTGTTTTTCATCCTCCTCGCGGTACTTCTCCGCCTCCTCGACCATTCGATCGATGTCCCTCTGGGACAGACGTCCCTTGTCGTTCTTGATGGTGATGTTCTTCGAGTTGCCGGAACTCGTATCTTTGGCGGAGACGTTGACGATGCCGTTGGCGTCCAGGTCGAAGGTGACTTCGATCTTGGGCACGCCACGGGGCGCCGGCGGAATTCCGGTCAGGTCGAAGGTGCCCAGCAGATTGTTGTCTTTCGTCATGGCGCGTTCGCCTTCGAACACCTGAATGGTGACGGCAGGTTGATTGTCCGAGTACGTGGTAAACGTCTGGGTCTGCTTGCACGGGATTCGGGCGTTCCGTTCGACGATCTTGGTCATGACGCCGCCGGCGGTTTCGATGCCCAACGATAGCGGAGCTACGTCCACCAGCAGCACGTCCTGGATCTTCTCGCTCGTGTCGCCGCTAAGCACGGCCGCTTGGACCGCGGCGCCGTAGGCTACTGCCTCGTCTGGATTGATGGACAAGTTCAACGGCTTGCCGCAGAAGTAGTTCTGCAACAGAGATTGGATCTTCGGTATGCGCGTGGATCCGCCGACCAGGACGACGTCGTGGATCATGCCCTTGTCCATCTTGGCGTCGGCGAGCGCCTTCTCCACGGGCTGCAACGTGCCTCTGAACAGATCCGAGCACAGCTCTTCGAATCGAGCTCTGGATATCTTCGTGTAGAAATCGATGCCGTCGAACAGAGCGTCGATTTCGACGGTCGCCTCGGTGCCCGAAGAGAGCGTGCGTTTCGCTCGTTCGGCCGCCGTCCTCAGGCGCCTCAGGGCTCGCGGATTGCTCCTCACGTCTTTCTTAAACTTGCGCTTGAATTCTTCCGCGAAGTGATCGACGAGACAGTTGTCAAAGTCCTCGCCGCCCAGATGGGTATCGCCCGCCGTCGCTCTGACTTCGAACAGCGAGCCTTCGTCGATGGTCAGGATGGAGACGTCGAAGGTGCCGCCGCCCAGGTCAAAGATCAGAACGTTTCGCTCTCCTTTCAGGTTCTTGTCGAGGCCGTAGGCTAAAGCGGCCGCCGTCGGCTCGTTAATGATCCTCAACACGTTCAGTCCGGCGATGGCGCCGGCATCTTTCGTCGCTTGCCTTTGTGAATCGTTGAAGTAAGCCGGAACGGTGACGACGGCATCTTTCACCTTACAGCCCAGATACGCCTCCGCCGTTTCCTTCATCTTCGGAGCACCATCGAGCTGATCTCTTCGGTGCGAACCTCTTCGTCTCGCCCTTATACTGGACCTGGATCTTCGGCTTTCCGCAGTCGCTGACCACCTTGAACGGCCAGTGCTTCAAGTCTTCCCGGATCTTAGGGTCGTCAAACTTGCGACCGATGAGACGTTTGGCGTCGAAGACGGTATTGTTCGGATTCATCGCCACTTGATTCTTGGCGGCGTCGCCGATGAGGCGCTCGGTGTCGGTGAACGCCACATAGCTGGGCGTGGTGCGGTTACCCTGGTCGTTGGCGATGATCTCCACTTTGCTGTGCTGCCACACGCCCACGCAGGAGTAGGTCGTGCCCAAGTCGATGCCGATTGCCGGTGCTTTTGCCATTTCGGATTCTTCTTTATGTTTTCACGTATAATTAGCTTTGCAATTTCGCCTTGAAATGCTCTCGAGAGATGCTCTCGTTCGATGCTTCGCTGAACGCTTTTCAAATCGAATTGACGCTCCCGCCGCGACGACTCGCTTTTATACACGCGTTCGTGTTCTCGAATGTTCGCGAGCGGCCGCGACCGAATTATACAACGGCCGAATCGAAACAGAGGAGGCGCCCTATTTTGAACGCTCTAGAAGTTTTGTTGTTTTTCGTTTATTTACGGGCCTATCGTTTATTGTTCTCTCTGTGCAACATCGTCATTCGAATAATTTACGATAATTGATGCAAGATCGATGTATTTCATTTGTAAATTTGCAGAATAGTAGAAGACGATCGTTTACCGAGAAATGATTATATTCTTTTGTTTTATATCTATTGGAATACAACTTAGTTTACTTTTATTTTTTTCTCTTAAGCTATTTTCTATAGTAATACGTACATTTCCGCACATAGCGACCTGTTATTTCAAACGTAATTTCGTGGCTAGGGCGAAACTTCTAGAACTCGTCAGGGATGCGCCCCAATCGATTGTACTAGAACGTTCTATATGTACCATCCGATTTTCTTTCTTATTGACATTGAGTTCTACGTTATAAAAATGTTACAATTTAACTCGGTTTCTTCACATATTTATGGTTATTAATGAATAAAGGTATTTTGTTTTAAAAAACTCTAAATAAAATCCTTTTTACATTATTTTTTTAAACTGTTTATGTTTTAAGAATTATGGTATAAAGCAGTTCTACATGCAAGATGTTTATTTACTTTAAAAACCAATTAATACTATGAGCATTGCCCAAATAGGTCTAAAACATCAAAATGATTTTTAAAGTAGTAAAACTGTTAAACTAAGTAGTTGCTGAGCTTAAAGTTTCGTTGTTTATTTGTCATTATTTAGCTATAAACTATCAAGCTATTTTTGAAGTAATTTATTTATAATCTATTGTATTAGATTATTTCATGTTAAGGTTTGTTTACTACAAATTATGTTTTATTTGGCTTTGCAAGTCATCGACTGATATTAGGGAATTTTTTAAATTAAATTAGAAACACAATACTGGGTAGTTTTTGATATTATTGTATAATCCAACTATTCCTTTAGGATACCGATCAATTTAATAACTCTATATTGCAATAAGATGATAATTTTAAAACTTTCAGATCAGCAGTAAAAACTTATTTAAGCAAAATATCAAAAAAAAATTACAACAATGATAATATGAAGACAAAATACTTTTTTTCATACCTTTATATATTCAATGAATACATATAGTAACAAATCATCCTAAACCGCCTCTGAAATGCAGAAATATGTGTACCGAAGGGAGGTTTACAACGTAGCATTGTGTTTGTTTAAACTGAATTTTTATTTTTAACCTACAAACATATACAAAGCATATATTTTTAATTATATATTTAAATAGGTTTTATAAACGCCGTTGCCCTAATTTAACAAAATATTTAAATTTAAACAGCGCTGTGTAAGAAATTAAAAATATAATATTCAAATTACATAGTCATCTTTATCCATCAACTGATGAAATAAGCTTACATTCTATTCAATAGCTGCCAAACTGACATTTTTTATTTAATTTGAAACCCTCTGGCCTATGGTCACAGAAAACACATTACGAAAAAATTACTAAATTTAGCCTAACTTAATATTACTTTGCTTTGAATGCACGGGGATTTAACGTTTAACGAATATGCTGGAATACAATACAAATAAATAATAATGCAATATTTATGAATGAGAACAAATCACTTAAAAAATAGCTTGATAGTTTATAGCTAAACAATGACAAATACACAACGAACATTTCCTTTAAGCTCAGCAACTACTTAGTTTAAGTTTTACTACTTTAAAAATCATTTTGATGTTTTAGACCTATTTGGGCAATGCTCATAGTATTAATTGGTTTTTAAAGTAAATAAACATCTTATATGTAGAATTGCGTTATACTAAATTTCGTAAAACATAAACAATTTAAAAAAAATGTTATTTGGGGATTTTATTTGGTTTTTTAAAATAGAATTTATATTGCTGTAAATTGTAACATTGTTAAAACGTAGAATTCGATGTCAATAAGAAAGAAAATCGGATGGTACATATAGAACGTTCTAGTACAATCGATTGGGGCGCATCCCTGACGAGTTCTAGAAGTTTCGCCTAGCCACGAAATTACGTTTGAAATAACAGGTCGCTATGTGCGGAAATGTACGTATTACTATAGAAAATAGCTTAAGAGAGAAAAATAAAATTAAACCAAGTTATATTCTAGTAGATATAAAACAAAAGAAGATAGATAAAAACAAAGTAATGCTAAAATTGTCATTTGCATAAACAATTTGAATTAAAAAAAAATGCGTTTAATAATTACAAGTGGTAGTAGAAATAAACAAAAAAAAACCCATTCATTTCTCGGTAAACGATGGTCTTCTACTATTCTGCAAATTTACAAATGAAATACATAGATCGTGCATCAATTATCGTAAATTATTCGAATGACGATGTCGCACAGAGAGGACAATAAACGATAGGCCCGTAAATAAACGAAAAACAACAAAACTTCTAGAGCGTTCGAAATAGGGCGCCTCCTCTGTTTCGATTCGACCGTTGTATAATTCGGTCGCGGTCGCTCGCGAACATTCGAGAACACGAACGCGCGTATAAAAGCGAGTCGTCGCGGCGGGAGCGTCAATTCGATTTGAAAAGCGTTCAGCGAAGCATCGAGCGAGAAGCATCTCTCGAGAACATTTCAAGGCGAAATTGCAAAGCTAATTATACGTGAAAACATAAAGAAGAATCCGAAATGGCAAAAGCACCGGCAATCGGCATCGACTTGGGCACGACCTACTCCTGCGTGGGCGTGTGGCAGCACGGCAAAGTGGAGATCATCGCCAACGACCAGGGTAACCGCACCACGCCCAGCTATGTGGCGTTCACCGACACCGAGCGCCTCATCGGCGACGCCGCCAAGAATCAAGTGGCGATGAATCCGAACAACACCGTCTTCGACGCCAAACGTCTCATCGGTCGCAAGTTTGACGACCCTAAGATCCGGGAAGACTTGAAGCACTGGCCGTTCAAGGTGGTCAGCGACTGCGGAAAGCCGAAGATCCAGGTCCAGTATAAGGGCGAGACGAAGAGGTTCGCACCCGAAGAGATCAGCTCGATGGTGCTCGCGAAGATGAAGGAAACGGCGGAGGCGTATCTGGGCTGTAAGGTGAAAGATGCCGTCGTCACCGTTCCGGCTTACTTCAACGATTCACAAAGGCAAGCCACGAAAGATGCCGGCGCCATCGCCGGACTGAACGTCTTGAGGATCATTAACGAGCCGACGGCGGCCGCTTTAGCCTACGGCCTCGACAAGAACCTGAAAGGAGAGCGAAACGTTCTGATCTTTGACCTGGGCGGCGGCACCTTCGACGTCTCCATCCTGACCATCGACGAAGGCTCGCTGTTCGAAGTCAGAGCGACGGCGGGCGATACCCATCTGGGCGGCGAGGACTTTGACAACCGTCTCGTCGATCACTTCGCGGAAGAATTCAAGCGCAAGTTTAAGAAAGACGTGAGGAGCAATCCGCGAGCCCTGAGGCGCCTGAGGACGGCGGCCGAACGAGCGAAACGCACGCTCTCTTCGGGCACCGAGGCGACCGTCGAAATCGACGCTCTGTTCGACGGCATCGATTTCTACACGAAGATATCCAGAGCTCGATTCGAAGAGTTGTGCTCGGATCTGTTCAGAGGCACGTTGCAGCCCGTGGAGAAGGCGCTCGCCGACGCCAAGATGGACAAGGGCATGATCCACGACGTCGTCCTGGTCGGCGGATCCACGCGCATACCGAAGATCCAATCTCTGTTGCAGAACTACTTCTGCGGCAAGCCGTTGAACTTGACCATCAATCCAGACGAGGCGGTAGCCTACGGCGCCGCGGTCCAAGCGGCCGTGCTTAGCGGCGACACGAGCGAGAAGATCCAGGACGTGCTGCTGGTGGACGTAGCTCCGCTATCGTTGGGCATCGAAACCGCCGGCGGCGTCATGACCAAGATCGTCGAACGGAACGCCCGAATCCCGTGCAAGCAGACCCAGACGTTTACCACGTACTCGGACAATCAACCTGCCGTCACCATTCAGGTGTTCGAAGGCGAACGCGTCATGACGAAAGACAACAATCTGCTGGGCACCTTCGACCTGACCGGAATTCCGCCGGCGCCCCGTGGCGTGCCCAAGATCGAAGTCACCTTCGACCTGGACGCCAACGGCATCCTCAACGTCTCCGCCAAAGATACGAGTTCCGGCAACTCGAAGAACATCACCATCAAGAACGACAAGGGACGTCTGTCCCAGAGGGACATCGATAGAATGGTCGAGGAGGCGGAGAAGTACCGCGAGGAGGATGAAAAACAACGCGAACGAGTCTCCGCTCGCAATCAGCTCGAGGGCTACGTCTTCAATTTGAAACAGGCCGTGAGCGATGCGGGCGACAGACTTTCCGAAGAGGACAAGAGAACCGTAGAGAAGGCGGCGGGAGACTGCCTAAGATGGCTCGACGGAAATCTGCTTGCCGACAAGGAGGAATACGAAGACCGGCAGAGGCAGCTGACCAGCATTTGCAGTCCCGTAATGGCCAAGCTGCACGGTGCGGGTACGGGTCACACTGCCGGAGGACAGGAAATGCCGAGGAGCTGTGGAGAGCAGGCCGGCAGATTCAACAGCGGCAGCCAAGGACCAACGATAGAGGAAGTCGACTAAATTACTTCTAGAACTTTACTTCCTGTATTTTGCTGAGACTGATTTTCTAGTATTATTAGATATGTATTGGTAGTGTTTGTTGTTATTTTTAATTTTTACGGCGTCATAATTGAGAATCTTAATAAGTAAGTAGCCATCGTTAGAGGAAAATAATGTGTATGTGTACTTTCGTTGGTAAATACAAATAAATTATTTTTTATATCAAAGACTGTTTCATTTGTAATGAACAATTCGATTTAAATCCAACACATTATTTTTAATGTGATACATGTAATTATTTTTGTTATGTAAATAAGATAAATACAAGTCGCTGGTCAATTAGGATTGCAAAATTCACGCTGTAACAATTTCATATCAGTAGTTGTAACAGATAAAGCTCGGAGAGATGACGGGATAACCAAGGAACAAATGAAATGGCTGCCCAAAGAAGCTGTAAAGGTATTGAAAAACCTTTTTACTAAAATAATGCAGGTAAGGAAGGAGGTCCCAGAGCAATGGAAAGGGGAAGAATAATACTAATTCATATGTAACGAAGTATTAAAGAAATAAACTACAGACCTATGAGTCTCATTTCAACTATGTATGTATAAAGTATTTGCAACCATCATCAGAGGAAGAATAATTAACATTTTAAATATAAACCAACCATCACAATAATGAGCATTCAGAACTTGTTTCTCAACAATAGACAATTTGCGTACTATTAACCAATTATTGGAGAAGTGCCAAGAATATAACAAACCATTTCACCTAGCTTTTGTGGATTTTTCTAAAGCGTTTGATATTTTGGAGCACGATTTGTCGATTCAGACCCTAATGCAGCAGGAGCTACCGCTGTAGACCATGTAAAAAGCTTAGAAGAATTACATTAATAGAAAAGTCAGAGTAAAAATCAGGCTAGAAACGAATGGAAAATATTTCAGAATTGAATGAGGCGTAAAACTGTTGAAGGCCACTCAAGAGCAATGTTTTTGCAACTTTAAATATGAACAATATGGCACTAAGATAAGAGGTAAAATGTTAACTAACTTAAGGTTTGTTGCTGATTATGTAATCTTGTTATCTGAAAATAGTGCATTATTATTAGTAACTTAACCTTGTTGCTTGTTCAATATTTGTGAAAATGTCTTTATTCTTTTATTTATCAGCTCTTGCAATACTGTTCTCGCAACTAAATGAAAACATGGTGCTTTTTTAGGATTGGTTTTGATTGAGTTATAATTTTGTTTCTGCAAGCTCAATTTTCTTTTTGAGAAATTATTTGAAAAATAAAAGAGAAATAACCCCCAAAAATTTTTGCATAGTTGAAATATGAGTTAATACCATCGCGACAAAACAGCAAAATACCAAGGGTACCACAGAGGGACAAATTAAAAACATTTTGCCAAAGTGATAAAAAACGGAGACCCTAATCAAGAAGTTGGAAATTGAAAAAAAAACAGAATTGGATAAAAAGCATTAAAAGCTTTTAAAAAAACTAAGAAAAAATTAAAAGTTTAAAAAAGTATTAGGGAAAAATGTGTTGCAAAAAGAAAAAGAGCATCTATAAAGGTAGTCAAATATCACCAGCGAGGTCGCGCAGTTGAGGCGCAAGCTGCGGTGCGGACTGTCCAGGGTTCATTTCCAGAGCTCTCTGATGCCTGGCGGGTAGCCTACTCAATCATTACAAATAATTGATTACCTGCGTTCACTCGAACAAGGAGTAATAATGGCGGTCGCCTAAAGCACGGTGCTTGCCACATTTCCCCGCATCAGAGCATTAATGAGCAGCCATGTGAGAGCCTTAACCTCTCAGTTCGCAGGCCGTACTCCCACGCGGGGAGCATTAGAACCTTACCATTATAACGAGAATGAGATATTTAGAAGATAATTTCAAAAACCAAGAGAGAGAAAAGGAAATATTACTAAGGAAACTGAAAGGATATACAATAAAAAGAGAAAAAATAGTATCGTTGTACAAGTTCTAAAAATGGATCCAAGCGAATAAGAAGCCTTGCAAATTTAGAATGCAAAATTTTATTGAGAAAAGTGTAGAATAGACAATAAAAGTTTGAGGAGGAAACTCGATGACTAAAAAGAGAGAAGGCTGTAGATAAATCAAAGGTCATAAAAAACAAAAACAAGGTAAGGAATTATAAAAATAAAAATATTTGTAAACGACGATGTGTTCAAATAAGAAAACGTACAATTCGTGTTTTAGCGCCTAGATATATTTTTTCAAAATGAAGATAGGGTACAGGTGAAAACTTATATGAGAAGTTATGGATCAAAGTGATGACTTGACTACAAGGCAGCTTATACCGCATTATAAATTTGATCAAAATTGATCATTTTTCTCTACTTTTTATAATTCAAAGTTTGAAAAAATATCCTCACAGTTGTCACTTGTTACTATAAGTTATAGTTAAGTGACAGTGCTCAAAGTGGTCTATTCGCGTATCACAATTTCACATGGTACAATCGAATGAGGGTCAAACATAGGTAAAAAGTAAACTAGGATTTCTTTTAAATCGGGGGTGACAACCCTCAAAATGACTGTTGAACCTCCCGAAAAAGTCGCGTCGCGCGTACATCGAACCGGTACCATACTGTACCCCACCCAATATTCGAAAAACTGTCCCGACCAATCACCGACAAGCTGACTAGCTTCCTAACAATATTTAACAGAAATTTAAGCAATATCCCAATAGAATTGAGCGATGCTTATCACCACGATCTCCTAATCTTACGCCATTAGATTATTTAGTGTAGGTCTGGATGAAGTCTATGGTTTATTCTAAGTCTATTGGTACACACGAAGAGCTAAGGAATCGTATCGTGGAAGCTGCAGCAACTATTAAGGAAAAAGTATGGATTTGTCGTGTTGAATGTTGCACACAACAAAACGAAGAACACTTTACAGTTACTCTGAATGTTTTATTGTTTTATAAATATCTTCCACTTTCAATATCTCGGTAATAAATTAATTTAAAACATGTTTGTATGGACATTTTTGTTTATTTTGTCTGGAAAACATATCTATAAAATGTTGCAATATGCTTGCAAAATGCACCGTATATAAATAGATGTTAACATTAAACTTTCAAAGAAATTATAAGTTAAAGGAATGCAAGTGTTACATTTTTTTAAAATTTAATGTTAGATATACTGTAACACTAAATATTGTTTTTTGTAATTTGTTAAACAATATATAATTGCATTATGTTTTATATACTCTTCATTACTTTCAATACAATTCCTCCGGCGTTTTTAAAATACTTAAGAATCTTTAAAAAAACTCTTGTAGTTGTGAATGTAGCCACTAACGCATCACTTACTGCACCTTTTCATTAAAACTAAATTTGTTTCATCCCTTCTCCTTTTCAAATATGTAGCAACGGAATTGATGAGTTTTCCACTATTGCACTGATCTTGCAGACGTTTAATGAAACTACTGTTTATTTCTATTCGTCATCTCCAAAAGCACGTCGAAATTCTATCCGCTGGAAACATTGCTTTTTTTTCATCTGGATTGAACACCAGGCAGTCACCAACTTTGAGATTCTATGCAAACAAAACCTAAACGGCAGTACTCTCTCAAAACTAGAGCATAGAAACAATAACCATCTACCAGTTGAATGTATCTTATCTACACAGATATTCTGCGCAACCCTTCGTGTGGAATTCTCTTATATGCGAGAAATATTAATTGGAGTTATTTTAGCCTGTCTGTTCTACAACGTTCTTGAGATAAATCTGGATATTTTTAGCATCACTACAGTAAAGTCAACTGGTCGATTTGTGTCAACAAAGAACATAATCAGATGAAAATACCACCACAGGGCGATAGTTAAATTGCTTCACACGAAAAACTTGCTTGCAAAAATCCTTGCCTGGATTGGCTATAGAAAACGTAAGCTTACAACATAGCTAAGAAGTTCAGGAAGTTTAACCACCATGCATACAAGTTTTCGACTTTCTGATAGTTCTGGTACACCCAAACTATAACTTGAAAGATATTAAAAAACAAGATTTGCTAATTGTTTATTACCGTTATGCAATTTACAGCAATAATTAAAAAAAATAATTTTTACATACAAATGTTCAGTGTCATTCGAAAACATTAGAACCTCGTTCCCAATTCTGCTATAGCCTTGGTACTCTATTACATTTTAATCTTCTAATTTACTTATTAAACTTGTTTGTAACTTTACAACTCTCCTGTACTTTTTATAACCCTTTCAAACTGCACATTTAACAAAATTTACCATAATTTTCCCAAATAATACATATTTTAACGATGAAATAAAAAGAAATTGGGTAGATTATGTAACATCAAAATATGACTTACTTTGATATAAATATTTGCCCCACAGTGTATATCAATATATTTATCCAAAATTAGGTTAAGTTCGGTATCGTAAATTATATTTGTTTAAATAAGTTTAACAAAATGCTGGGATCTTATATGATTTCAACGTTTAAAAGGTAACCAGCAGCTTTTAAAACATTGCTACAATTTTTACGCATCTTTTAGATTATCACTTCAGGTTGTTTCTCGGCCACCACTTGTAGGAAGGACTATAACGACAAACTCTCCTCTGCTAATTCGAACTACACCATGCCTATTGTAATTAAATCTAACTGAACGTGCTGCGCGCAAATTACTGACGCGTCATTTTTAGCGCCGAGCCCCTAAAGAAGAAGAAGCGGTTGGATCCGGCCGTGCTCAGGGCTCGCGAAGAGCGCAAGAAGAAGAAGCTGGAAAAACAGATCCGAAAACTCGAAAAAAGCGCCCGCCAGTTAAAACCGATTGAGGAATGTGAGCCGTCACTGAATTTGATCGACACTCGCAAGTATGCGCCTGAAGGTTTTTATTATGTTTTAGTAATTTTGCTAATTTTAGGCAAAGGGAACGGCCGGCGTTGCAACTTAGTGCTGCTGAGGCCGAGAGGCGTGTCGTTTTAAAAAAGCAGTGGGCCCAGTACAGACATAAACAGCACGTGGAAGATGCGCAGATGTTGGACCGTATAATGTATTCACAGCAGCGAGCACTTG
Organism: Sinelater perroti; assembly: GCA_036346155.1. Taxonomy (NCBI): domain Eukaryota; kingdom Metazoa; phylum Arthropoda; class Insecta; order Coleoptera; family Elateridae; genus Sinelater; species Sinelater perroti. The sequence continues at coordinate 7,905,870 of JARFIY010000276.1, forward strand.
ATGAGCTGAGGAAAGAGTCTGAAGAGCTTTATCAGGAGGCTATCCAAGTATAATTTGCTTTTAGAAATACAATTTAATTTGAGGTATAAATGTTTTAGCTGGACCCGATGCTGTTACCTTATAAAAGTGAAGGACCGGCCAATACGCCACCAATAGAAAACTATGACTCTCCAGATGGAGATTACCAGGATGTTTCAAAGAAATGGACTTAACACTAGTGGTACTTGAAAAATAAAGCACTTGTTTTATGCTGTTTTATTTTTTTATATATTTTATGACTATGAGATCTAAACGGTTTGATGCTTACATATGAATGTTAAATGTTGAAAGTGTGCAAATTTATTCTAGCCTTTTTGAATTTAGACCTACATCACATAATTTAACAAAGAAAGGTAAATTTCAGCAAATGTATTTTTAGAATAGTAAATGAAGTCGATTAATACATATTAACAAAGATTTATTATTATACATAACTCACCAAATTGGTCTATTGACGTCTTCAAATGTACAGAATGGTGTACAAAGAAGACATGAACTTTTTCAATATCCAAACATTCATCATGATGGCTACATTGATAACACTACAAACATATGGAATAACAAAAATTAAGATTGATCACATTTTATTATTAATGTTGTGCATTTCATAAAGGACTGTAGGGCGTTTTGAAGTAACCTGCATATAAATAACTTGACTAGCAAATGTCAAGATTAGCTGAATCATTAGTGCTTCGACTTCGTAGAAGTACAAGACATTTTTAATGATTCTTTAGTATTTTATGTTTGAAGTTTCCGTCTTCGTGGTTGTAGAGTTGCCAATTCTATCCATTTACTACATATTTTACTGTATTTGTTTGTGTCTGTCGGTCTGTCAGTAAACAGGATATATCGAGAACCGTAAGAGCTAGAGACTTGAAATTTGGTATGCAAGTTACTTGTAGGTAGGGGACGCTGTGCGAAACTTTTGGTAAAAATCGGTTGAGCCGTTTGGTCGCAAGGTCGTAAAATCGGTTGCGAATCTAAACGGTTGAAGATACAAAAAATTCATGACAATAAAAATGATTTGTTATCACGAGATAAACATGATTTTAAAGTAAAAAAATCGGAACTCGGAAAAAAATTGAAGCCCAAGATTTTTGCCAGAATTACCCAAATAATAGGATAAAGAAAGTCGTGTGATGTTCACACCAGATTTTTTTTGGGAATTTGTTCTTCTTTTTTCATTCTCTTCTACATTTTTTATATTATCGTTTGTTGTTTTATTTTTCATGCTCCTTTCTTCTAATCTGTCTTCATCTCATTCTTCATTGTCAATCCAGAGTTTATTATATTTTATTGTTGTTCTCAAGCCATTATCCTTTGCAATTGTTTCCATTTCTTCTTGTTCTCTAGTTACTTTTTGTATAAACTTCTTTCCTTTAATTTGTTAGTCTGTTTCAGAATGTCAATTTTTTAAACTGATTATGGTATAAAAATCTTTGTTGTCACTTAGAGAACATGTTTTGTACAGCGTTAAGGTAGATCCGGAATTTTTTTAGATTGTGTTGCGGAAAAACCTAAGTTTAGCAATGTAGCAATGTACCAAGACCTTCAATACAAGTCTTTCATCTTGGGAACTGCCAACTGTTGACCAAGAAAAACAAGATCGACAGAAAGTTGAAAGCCCAAGCACGACAGCGCTGACTTCAAGAAAATCTTTTCGGACGTCATGATTACAAAGTTTTCTGCTTCTATCATGGTGTTGGAGTTTGTGAGCAGTGAAAGAGATGTCATGGCGACCCACTTTTTTCAGAAAAGCCTGAAAGTGATCGCCGACAGCTGTATCAACGTGCCGGAGGCAGTTGTCAAGTCCTGGATTGCTTCAGCCCACACAACAAGGAAAACCCTTCTGTGGACTTCAATCTGAGAAATAAAGTGGAAAAACATATTGTGAACAAGTTTGGAAACTTTTAGCCCTAAAGTGTAATACATTTTGAAAAGTTTTTGTTTTGAAACAAATAATATGGCAAAACATTTGAAAAGCGTGGAGATAAGTTACTTCTACAAATACGCAAGTGACAAAATAAACCCGTTTTTAAGAACGAGCCCTCGGTAGTGTCATGGAGGTGTATAAAGGATTAAGGGGTATCTAATGATATGGATATATTTTAATAAATTAGAGGAGAGCCAAAAAAAGTTTGGGCATATAAGATTGATTTTGTAGTGTACCTATAGAACTATAGAAATTATAATACCTAGGGCTAATAATGTCACTAGCACAAAAGAATTTATAAAAGGGAAAAGGGAGCTGGAAGGTCCTATAGAGTTTAAGAAGTGGAAATCGAAACAACTAGATACTTTTCGCAAAAATGCAAAAACAGCAAAGGAATATTGAACAAAAAACAATAATTAAAAAACGAATTTAACAAAAACACCGATGAAAGCAGAATTTATGTAGACAAAGGGAAAATTAGGCAAAATTAATGCAGAATGGGAAAAGAAATCGAAAGAATTCCAAAATGGAAGGAGAGCTTAAAAAGAGGATTAACAACCTTTAAAATAAACTAAAGCAGCAAGAGAAAGAATTTTTTTTTTAAATGGGCGAAGCGCGCGGTACGTTGCCCGAACAGAACACCCATTTTGATAACACAATTTTATCATTTGCATGTGTTGTTGAACACTATATCCGTCCATGGTGATTTGGCAAAACAGACTGAATAAATGACACCAATTCGACAGATGTAGCTTCAACAATATGGCGGCTATCAACTGTCAAAGTTCGGAAGTCCCTATTGGAAGACCCTTTAGTTAAGCAGAGAAAGAAATAACCTATTCTGATGGAAACGAGAACGAAATTGTACAAGATAAAAGAAATAAAATTTATTGATTCCAAAAAGGAAGTTAAAAGCTATCAAGGATAGACGGAAGAATGGATAGCAAGAACAGAGGGAGTGGAAATAAAATTAGCATCATGGTGATACAGAAAATTAACGTTAAAGATCAGGTGCTATCAATGGCAGACAAAGAAAGAGAGGAATGTGATAGCTTTGGTGTGGGACTTTTAATTAAAAAACAACTAAAGTAAACAATGGCGAATTGCAAAAGTATTAATGAGACAATCAGTTTCTTACGCACAAAGGACAAATAAAGGAAAATGTCTTTTCTGAACATTCACGCTTCATTAGAAAATGAGGAAGAAGCAACGAAAATAGATTTTTGTAAAAAGGTATAGGAAGTTCATGTTTTGATGTAAAAATACTTCTAGGTAGCACGAGTTCTAAAATAGAAAGGAAAGAGAGAAATAGATATACTGTAGATAGAAAGAATCTGCATGAGCATACGACTCGTATTAGACCGAAAGTATTAGATTTAGCAGCAAGAAACAATATGATAATCAAAACAGCTTAACTTAAGCACGAAACATACATAAGGTTACATGGATAAGTCCAAATGGAAGGACCGGCGTAAATTAAATTGATCATCCTTAAACAAGAAAACATTTGAATTATGAAGCTCTAAACTCGAAGAAAAAACGCTAACAGATAAATGAAAAACGATTATGGTAACAGTAAAACAAGCAGCGAAAAAGAAGGAAGACAAGTATGAAATAAAAAAAAGCTTCTTTGGTTAGAACTATGAAGAAGCAGTAAAAGAAAGAAGGTCAGACTGGTGATCTTAAATATAAAAACAGTACAAGCGCATCTGGAATACAAAAAAGCAACAAGAAAAGCGAAAATGAAGTTGAGAAGAGAAGAGATAGAATATCAAGTGAAAATAGAGGAAATACGGAGGACCCGAGAAACAAAAACGAAGTTTCAAAAAACAGAACAATATGTTTTACAAATGGGAAGGGGAAACCAATCAACTAAGAAAAAGGAAGTCAAAACATAGGTGAACTAGTTTAGACATATTTTAAGGAAAAAACAAAGAAAGAAATAATATTGTGTTGCAAGAAAATGGAAATGTCAAGACAAGAGTTTCAACATCTGGAGTCTAGGTATTGATCGACCAACAGCTCATAGAATTCATTAAATATAGTGTTATGTACAACTGTGATGAGACCAATCGTGTTATTCAGTTGTAAACTTTGGGTGGTGAGCCAAAAAATAAGAGCAAACTGGAGGAGTGAGAAAAAAGTGCTAAGATACATATATACGGAATTAAAGAGAACAGTTTGTGAAAAAGATGAACAAACGCGGAGCTGGTAGAAATATACAAAGAACCCGGGATGCGATTTTGTTCAAACAGAATAGGCTCAGATGGTTAGGGTATATCCCAAGAGCAGAAGAGTATCGGCTAATATATTGGCTGTTCTGACAATATTTAGTAGGGGAAAAAGCTAAATGCTTAGAAAAATGTAATGGGCAGAGGTAAAAGAGAATATGAAGAAGTTTAACATTCAAAATTGAAGGAGTGGAAAAAAGATGCGTCATAGGTCTGCCGGCCTGAAGAGCTGGTCATACTACTAAATGCTCATCGAATATTATTATAAAGCATTAACAGGCGTAATAATAAAACTGTTCATACTATTAACACATCTGGTGGTATAGTCAAGTGGATAAACCTTGCTTTTTAAGCAACCAACTCCATTCCTTTTTCACTTTGCTAGAAGCCTTCCTTATTAATTTCGATAGGTCTTGAAAATAGTACTCTTAGCTTAGCTTAGTCCAGTCAAAGAATCTCCTCAGTTAAGATAGGCAAAATGTCCCCCATCGCGAATATCCAAACTAACCTATTGGATACCTTTCTTGGGTCAAAAAAACATGTTTGGCAGGGTTGGCAGGTCACGTGTCCCCCCCTTCTCCCAACTAGGGGCCAAATAAGTGATTTTTCAAATTTTTTCGTCATTGAAAAATTATGAAAAAAATTTTTAGCCCCCTGCAACCCCGATACACCCCTTAAACAAATAAAAAAAATTAAAATTGCTTCCACCGAGAAAATGAAAAAATGATATTATTTTCAGGCAAGTCGGTGTCGGAACTTGCAAAAGTTTAAGAATCGTGAAAAAATGAGGTTGTCGCGTGGCTTCTTAGGTTCATACCTATGTAAAATTTCCATAAAATCAGATTTTATGGTCAGTTACTCGTAAAAATGCACTCCCACGCCCTAACCGCCGCAAAAACTGCATAAATGTTTGAAAAATGCCTTAAAATCTTAAAATTGCGTAAAAACAGTTAAAAACAGTGAAATTATGTAAGCTTGGTGCCTATAACTATGTAAAATTTCCCGCAGAATCCGATTTTGAGGTTAGATGCCCCTAAAAACGCATGCCGATGCTCTGAAAGTTGATAAAACGGCGAAAAATGACCAAAAATAGGAGAAAAGCGATTTTTAAGGTCGGCCCCAGCTCCAAAACATCTAGAAAAATTGATGAAAGTGTATTTTGACTTAACTTTTCGTAAGAATAAAGAAAATTTGGTGTACAAAAACAGAAAAAATCTAGAGCAATTTTTTTTAAATTTTTTTACAGGTATATCGAGGGTGGCGGGGGCCAAAAAATTTTTTCGAAAGACATTTTCGTCACCTATACTTAAAAATTTGAAAATAATAAATTCGAAAAAGTCACTTTTTGGCTCCTAGTTAGGAGGGGGGGGCACGTGACCTGCCAACTCCGCCAAACATGTTTTTTGCCCCAAGAAAGATATCCAATACGTTAGTTTGGATATTGGCGATGGGGGGCATTTTGCCTATCTTAACCGAGGAGATCCTTTTGCCCAACTTCGAAAATTTCTCCTTATGTATTTCTCTTAAGTATTCGAGTGCATTGATCACGGGAAAAATAGTTAATTTTGCACTTTTATGCCAAAATCGCGTGCATAAGTTTAAAACGCTCATATCTCACGAACGAAAGCAGACAATATACCACATGCTACTTTCGCAAGTAAATTTACGCATTGAATTCAAGCACACTAGATGTCGAGGTTTAAGTGCTGGTTTTAATTTCTTGAATTTTTAAAATCATCGCCAGGAAAGCAGGCTTCGATTGCGTGTTTATAGTTTAAATTTATGGATTATTTATATTTATATTTATAATACTAAAGCAAGATACCTATGTGGGTTTATGTGGGTTTACCTGCTTGTGGTTTGAATTTTTGTTTTTTGACCATTTCAAAAAGTCCCGCGGCGGATATCGGTACGATCCCTGGGTACAGCTGGTGTCCCTATTACGCCGCCAGTAGTACATCGAGAGCGAGGGAGACGCCGCGCGGACGAAAGAGAGGTTGTAGGCAGAGTAGACGCCCTCAAACGGATTTTCGGTATAGCTGTTTACGAATTCAAAAGCAACCGTTTGAGGCGTTTGCTATTGCAAAAGACACGTTCGAAGTAATTTCATTTGTTTTAACGTAGAGATATTATACAAGTACACAATATTATTACATTGAATTACGCATATATGCACGTGCGTGGAAAAAACACGTGGTAAGTAATTTTGTTTTTCACTAACATTTTATAACTTTATGAATACCACCTACTGCTTAATGTACTGACGTACATGAATGTTTTAATTGATACACATTTTGACAATAACATCACGGAGAGCAATACATCTTTCAAATCTAACCTCAAAATTGTTGTTCAAGCATTACATGTAAAGCCAAAAATTTTTTTCCAGTTTTAGCCATGAATATCGAGGTAACGTGCTCAATTTGCAATACTAATTTGCACAACGGCACAGATAAAGTGGTGACGGTACAACAAAAAGGATTAAGTAGCTTAATAACCAAAAGTCAAGCCAAGAATAAGTGGAAAAATTGGATTGACGTACCTTCAGCAGATTTTCATGAAGATTGCAGGAAAGGGTACCCATAAACCGAAAATTAAATTCGACCGATGAAACACCAGGACCAAGTTGCAAAGTTGAAAAAATCTACGTTTGATTTATCTACCTTGCGTGTATTACGTGGTATAGTTTTAACTAGAAGTCAAAAACAAGTTCGGAGTCTCACGCAGTTCCAACACACTATACCAACTTCTTGAATTAGCTACCCGGGACGAACAATCCAATAATGAGTTAATAAAAAGATTGCTTAGTTTCCAAGAAGAAAACAAAGGTAAGAGTTTCTACCATCACATGTGCTATTGCACTTTTACGTCTCCATATAAGCCAAAAAATTCCGAGACAGATGCAGAATTAGAAGAAAACTTTGAAAATATTTGTAAATTTATCGAAGAAAGTTGTTACAAATTTACTGCATCAGATTTCCAAGGATTGACAACAAGTGACATAAGCAATTTGCGCACGCTTTGCGGGCCGCAATTCTACAAGCGCTATTTATAAGAAAGGAAAGAAAACTATATTCCAACTGATGAAAAATCTTCAACATGCAGCTAAAATATTTTATAAAGAAAATAAGCAAGTTCATGGATTATTTGAAGCGGCAAAAAAGTGATGTATAATCTATATAAAACCGAAACGCAAAAAATCACGTCTGTTAATGATTACAATATAATCGTTTCCTTATGTCTCACTGCCAAAAAAAGACTTGTTGTCTGCTTTGCCACTTACAGAATCTGCTTTATAACTACACACAAAACGTGTTTATTGTCGAATTCAGTAGTGGTTGGGAAATGAAATTAATCCTGAGGAGCGTGAAAGAACTAATATTATGTTGATCCCAATCATGATGGATAAACCACCAGCACCAAAAGAACTATTGGAATCGGTAAGTTTAATTCTTGAACTACAATTAAATTTTATACAGTTTTCATCTCATTGCAATAACTAATAATTCGTTCTGAATATTTCAGATATTTTGTAGCTGTCATGGCAAGTGTAATGCAGGCCGGTGTAGTTGTAAGAAAGGTTGGTCTTGTAATTTTGCTTGTAAAATCCGTAATGACAAGAGCTGTGATAATGCAGAAAGGAAAAAAATTGACGAAGTTGATTTGTAGGATGAAGTTGTAAATATTCCATATGAAGATGCAGATGAAAATGAAATAGCTGAAGAAGAAATGGATGATTTCGATAATTACTTTGTAAATGCAGAAAGTGAAATTATAAATATTGATATTTAAAGATGTAGGTGGAAAAGTAATTCAAAGAAAATTTTTATATTGATTCGTATGCAAAAATTATAATATATAATAATAACAGTCCTCTTTGAAATATTTTTAAAGTATCAGAAATCATCCAAAATGAATTAAAAAAACTCCCAAAATGTTTTTTTCTGATCATTACTTGCATTTGTTTTTCCTGTCAAATTTTAGTTGATAATGATTGGAAAAATAGTCCCTTGTGGAATATTTTTAAAGTAACACAAAAACGTCCAAAAGGAATAAAAAACTTCCTGCCAAAATGTATTTTTTGCTGATCGGTATTTGCACTTAATTTTTTTTCCAAAATTTGGCACAACCTGGGACTATAGATAGAGAATTGTCGATAATGCAAAAATAAATTGTCCCTAAAATACTTTTTTCGAATAGGAAAAAGCTGAAATTTTTAGTGGGTACACGTATCAAGACGTTCTGGGACGCATTCGATTAGGAAAAGCCTCAGAAAAATGATAGCTCATATTTTTTTGTTATAATGCGAAATGCGTTTGGGCACAAAAATGCATTTATTTGGTGCACTTTTTGTAGACCCTAAAGAATATTTTATTTCTCGCTTAATAATAGGTTGTAAAGAAAGTTCTGTTACAGCTGCAAAAAATTTAATTTTTATGCATTTTTTGTGCTTATTGTGTTACAACAATCTTCATTTGCATATCCTAGATGGCGATCGACAAGTTTGAGCTCCAGGTTTTGATCCGCTACTGCTGGAAACGAGAGCTTTCAACAAGAGATGCTGCAAGCGAAATTTGTCTTACCGCATCCAGCATACAGCCCAGATTGTGCCCTGTCCGACTATGGTCTCTTCCGTTCAATGCAGCACTTTCTGAGAGGTCGCCGATTCGAAGAAGTTGAGCAAGCGTGCCAAGAGTTCTTTGATTCAAAGCCGGCGTCTTGGTACTTCAAGCAGATACGGAAGCTTGCGGAACGATGGCAAAAGGTCGTGGGCAGTGATGGACTATACTTTGAAGAATAATTGTTATTGTTTTGGTTATTAATTGGCGCATAAATGTTGGATTTTTGCAACTGTAACAGAACTTTCTTTACAACTTAGTATTGGCCAAAATAAGCTCATTCCCGTTACTCTGAGGTTTTTGGGGTCACTGATCACGAATATAATGCTTAAAAAGTGCTCGATGCACTTGGGGGCATAATTCTGGGGATGGGGGTGATTTTAGGAAATTACCTCAAATTTATTTGTTTTTCGAGTTTAAACTGTCTACATAAGAGTTTTTGGGGTCGCTGAACACGAATATGATGTTTAGAAAGTGCTCCGATGCACTTGTAGGAGAGCATAATCCTGGGGCTGGGGGCGATTTTGGAAAACCATCTCAAAGTTGTTTGTTTTTCGAGATTAAACTATCAAATTTGATAGCATTTTTTCTTAAAATTCGACTAGTTTCCGATTCAGCACACGGTAGATATTTTATTTTTTGGCTGATGGAAAATGAACATATATTTGGAAGATTATTATTGCAACAGAGAAGATTTAATAATTGTAACGTTTTTCTTTCTAAATCTGTTGCTCAAAATTGCTTTATAAAAATTTCATTTTACTTTGATAAAAGAGAAAGGCTAAGAAAACCACATAAAATTCAGATTTGAAGATATTTTATTGCTTTTGATTTTTTTTTTTTTTTTACTTAAATAGAACCTTTGAAACCAGTTTTTAAACCTTGAAAACCCCTTTATTTAATACTGTTAAAATGTGGACACTGATGGGTTGTCTGTGTGCAGGCAAAATTTTTTATATCTGAAAAAAATCGTTTTTCAAAAAAATTAAAATTCAATTATACTCAAATGAAAAAATGCCCTACGCGTACCCTGGTGCCGCGGGGTTTTCTTTCCTCAAAGTGCTGCAGGGCATTTTCTCACTTTGGTACATTGGAGCTTAATTTGAGAATCAAAATCGTTATCAGTAATCTCAAAAACCGTTATTTAGACAGTTTAAATCCGACAAACAAACAAATTTGAGATAATTCCCCAAAATCATCCCCATCATGATCAGCGATTCCAAAGACCTCTGAGTAACGAGAATGACCTTATTTTGACCAATGTTAAGCGAGAATAAAAATATTCTTTAGGGTCTGCACAAATGCACTTTCGCATTATAACAAAAAATATGTGGTAACATTTTTTTCTGAGGGTCTTCCGATTCGAATGCACCCCAGAATGTCTAGATACGTGTACCCACTAAAAATTTCGAGCTTTTAGCGTTTTTCTTACTAATGTGACTCGATTACAGCTCGAGCTTGTTCTTCTTCCCCCTCTTGTCCGTCTCTCACTCCACGTGCTCCGTTCTTTCGCTTCCGCAGCACTTATGGCCGCGGAGTGGGGACTTTCTCCGCCGGCAGTTAATTTCCGCACATCACGTTCATAGCTCTTTTTCTCCACATTTCACGCTTATCAAAGTCGTTAAAATATTATTTCTTATGCATGTTTGCGCGCTCTTCCGATTGGTGCAAGCCGTTTTTCTCTACGTGCCTTCGCTCGTGAGATCTGAGCGTTTAAAACTTTTGCAAGCGATTTTCGCATAGAAGTGCAACACTAATGATTTTTTTTTTACTATTTTTCCCGCGATCAGCGCGCTCCAATACATAAGAGACCACAATTTCGTCCTGTAAGGAGAAATTTCGAAGTTTGGCAAAATTTGACTGGATTATAGTTTTAGTCAAATTATACTATTTACAGACTTTGTTAAAATCTAGTAAAAGGTTAGAAAGATTTAACCCAAAGCTATTGTTTAGAAGGTAGCGCAGTAATCCTAATACAAGTTAGCTAAAAGTATATGATACGCTTAAAAGCTATATAGATACATTTGACCCTCATTGGATAAATTTCTCACCCCAAAGAAGGAATTTGTTTATTTACATTATTTATTATAACAAAAATTATTTATGGCCTTTGATGAATATATTTTGCAATTATACGAGATGTTATCAGAAGATTCTCAGACTGTAATATAATTTAGTCATCTTTATATGTTAAGGATATATACAGTGATCCCAATACGGATCTTCATTTTGAAGACTTTCAAACAGTACTTGTTATTTTGCTTGGATTACTTTTAATATTAAGGATTTTATTTCGGATTGATATTTACTGCCTTAGGAAATCTAAAGCGTCATTATTTTTTATTGAATGCCGTGTTGTAGTAGTGATGTATGATAGACATTTTAGAATACAATTGGAGGCTGACGGTTCAATTAATTACGAGAATAGTAAATATTCTATAGTAAATCTACCAACACTCGATACTGGATTTTTAAATACAGTAATATTACGGTACTTGCTGCATATCGTTTTGTCTTACTTATTTTCCTTTTTTCTCATGTTATTTCGTTATTAGAGTAATATCTATTTTTTACCTTTTTTATCTTGTTTGTAACTTCACTTCCTAGCTTAGCTTGCTACTTACGTTTGGATTTCAAATATTCAAAAGTTATTAATGTTTCTGACTTTTTCTTTTGCATGTCTACTGCTGTAGATTGTTCTGTTTATCTGTATCAATTTTGTTTTATTCTTGTTTGTTTTGGTCTTTATTCTGCCAACTTATTTTATATTCATACTTAACCCGCTCGATCTACCGCATAGATTTTAGTGCTATTTAAGTTACATTAAGTGTGTTAATTAACTTACATGTAGTGTAACAATCAAATTAATTAAGTAATCGCAGGAGGGTCGTCATTGGGCGACTTCTCCAACACTGCTCAATACGATCAACATAATTACTTATTGTCAGATGTAATTGACAGATTGTAATTAACTAATAAATACATAAAAAAAATTTATATTCATTGCATTTTGCATTTTTGTAATAGATGTACAACTTTGCTTCCGCCGTTTTTTCCGACATTCGAGACTTTATTGTAAAAAACTGGTTATACATTTACTATTCAAAATACTGACCATCACTGGTCACTACTTTCTCCCATCTTTCGGGAAGCGTACGAATATCGCGTTGAAAAAAACTAATCTTTTGAAGCGATCCACGTATTGATCCAACTTTTACTTTTTCATAAGAACGTAAGTGCTGGTCAGCCAGGCCGTGTGCCCTTGATCGAAACAAGTGATAGAGGAAGCAATGGAGAATACAGCGGGTAGGTGAGACTTTCCATTTCAACGTTTCCAAGTATGTTGTTTAGTACGGAATAGATATTAATTTATTATTAAGAATAGTTGTAAGGATTATCTTATTTTAAGAATTAAGTTTCTCCAGGCAAGTTGAGTGACAGTCTAAGTGGTCGGTGGGTTCCTTGCACGTAGATGACCGCTATCGGCTCTTTTTGTGTTAAATACAAGTTTTATGACCCTATTCAAATATATAATTATGAGTTTAAGATTTACCAGCGGTTCTCTCGCCACTAAGCTGAACAGTTGCAGCCGTCTGCCTTTTTGTAGATAATCTATTGGCCCTGATTTCAAGTACCCATCCCTTGAATTTGATGTCACTCACTTGCTGACTCAGTTTTGTAATTTCAGTCGAGTCGTTAACAAGCAACATCGTCGAAAGCCTCGACTAATGCACTCGAGCACATTCGCAACTTTTGTATTTTTGTTTAACTTCAGTTAACATTAAATGATAGTTTATAAATCGCAATTTTTGATTGAAGAAAACACCATCGTAAATAAGGGGATTTATTACTGCAATTTTTTCTCCTATTAACTATCGCGACAAACTAGCCGCGGTAACAAACATATGTCTTGACCGACTTTGCGACATGGAGTCATGCTGCAAAATCACTTTATCGTGTCTCTCGTTGTATAGCGGCCATTTGTCTTTCAATGCTCGGCTTAAACGCATTAATTGCTTCGGATACAGATCGCCTGTGATTGTTTTAGACGGTTTTAGCAGCTCATAATACACTACGTCGAGCTGGTCCCATCAAATACAGAGCATGACCTTGGAGCTGTGAATATTCGGTTTGGCCGTTGACGTGGAAACATGGCCGGAAAATCCTCACAACTTTCTGCGCTTGGGGTTATCGTAATGAACTCATTTTTGGTCCCCAGTCACAATGCGGTGCAGGAATCCCTTTCGTCTTTGCCTTTCAAGCAGCTGTTCACAAGCAAACAAAGGCCGTTCAACATCTCTCGCTTCAATTCATGTGACACCCAATTTCCTTGTTTCTGAATCATTCCCATGGTTTTGAAGCGTTCTGAAATGGCTTATTGAGTCACTTCTAATAATCCTGCCAATTGTACTTGCGTTTGACAAGAGTCTTCATGAAGTAATGCCTCTAATTCTGCATTTTGAAAACCTTTTCTCTTCCACCGCCATACCGATCTTCGATGTCAAAATCACCGTTCTTGAAGCGTTGAAACCACTCGCGACCAGTTCTTTCACTAATAGTGGTCTCGCCATAAGTATTTAGGAGCATTCGATGAGTCTCAGCCGCAGATTTTTTCATTGAAGCAGAAAATTAAAACCTCCTGCAAATGACTAGAATTTGGCTCGTAAACTGACATTTTCAATCGAGAATAACTTTACGATACGGACACAAATCGACTAATGTTTGGATGGCGTTATGTTGCCAAATGCCCAAGCTTATTGTGTGACGCCTGCATCTGTTTATTTCCACCACCAGTTACCGCCTAAAGCCATCTGTTGGAAAACGGCGGAAGCAAAGTAGTACAACTATGAATTTTATGGGCTATGATCCCTATATATCTGCATACATGAATGATTCTGTCCTTATAGGATTAAATTTTTAATACCTATAATTGTTTTTTGTGTCCTTTCAACACAGATCTTTATTATTTTATTCATGTGTAGTGAATAGGAGTAGAATTAATAATATCTCCCATTTAAGTTCATTTTCGAATATGAAAGACTTTGCTTTTAATTCATTTGATCTTATTATTAAAATTTTTGGTTTTGGCGCCCCCTAGCTTATGATTAGGCTTGATATTGATTATTAAGTAGCGAAGCGAAGCGGAGTCACTTACTAACTTCATGTCTGTCCACCCGCCCGTTCGTCCGTCCGAGCAAAAGCTAGAGAACGGTTGGGAATTTCCAAATTCTGTTGTCACCAATCGACAGCTGACCAAAAAGGCTTGTTTGCTACTGATTTTGAAACTGATTGGTCAAAGGTTCAGCGTTAGTTTGGGAGACTACTTCGCTATGCAAGCTTTGCAGGTTTATTTACATTATTTTCATCACTCTACATTAAATTAAACCCATTTTTAGCGTAATTTTCATCAAAAGTAGCAAAAACTTTGACGCCATCTAGCGATCATATAAAAATTAGAAGCACTTTTTCCCTTAACCAAAACAAGTCTTCTGATGGTATCTTTTGACCCTGAAAGCTTTATGTCCAATTTAACTGTGGACCACGGTCATCTAGCGCTCAAAAGTTCGAATTTCTCCCATAGACATAATGGTTAAGAAATTGAAATTTTAATTTTTTATAAAAAATTGTACGCATCGACATTCATAATATTCTAGGATTAGCAGCAGGTCATTATGGGCCATCGAAGAAAAATACCATATTCAAAATCTCAGTTGCAATGTAAAATGGACCCTTGTCGTTTAATATTTTTACTTTCCGTCCTTAGTGATTTTATTTTTCCCTACTATTCTCTTTATATGGCTTATGCATTGCTTTCTCAGTATTTCTTTTATGTTCTTTACTCTAATTTTTTTAACTTTGTTTTGAGAAGTGTGTCCATCTCGTATCATATTTTCTTATCTTCTGTTTTCAACCTTTCAGATTCCTCTCATATTCTTTTGTTTCACTATAGCTCTTCTATTTTTATTATTGTGTCGCTCTTTTAGTAGATTTATATTAATTTATGTTGTGATGTAAGTTATGTTAGCTTCGCAGCTTTAATTTTTAAAAAATAAAGGTAATTGAGAGGCTACATTTGCACTTCGCAATACTAAAGAGTAATGATGAAACTGATTTGGAACATGGTGCTATGGAAGAATTAGAAATTGAATTTTGTTCATCAAATATCTAAAACACATCAACCGTTATATACCTACAGAGAAAATAACCTGTAGTTTTTAGTTCCACATAGTATTCAGAAGTTGTAATAACCATTAGTATGCAGGAGTGGTATAAGTATGTGCCATGTATGCAGTTGATAGAATTTGAATGAAGTTGCTTTGTGGAGTTTCATATGGCCAAATTGTTATTGAGAAATTGTGCAACATGTTCATATTTATATTATTGATCACAGGATAATTAGTACACGTCAGCATGCTTGGTTCTGAATTACAGTAACATGCCAAAATTATTGCTTTGTACTAGTAATCATAACAGTTTTCACAATAAGCTCAGAATAAATTGAAAGTATTTAGTATTATACCTAAGATGTTAGGGATAATTTGCGATTATTGTACAGTGATGTAGAAAAAGAATACTTTAAAGGATAAATGAAGTATCATGTTTAATAATAAAAGCAGATTATGCTTCATTGATAACAAAGCATTCAGATATGTAGCATCAACCAAGTGAACAATATTTTCTGGAGTATGTAAGGCTACATCACAAAAGACCAATTGTTGGAGTCAGCCTACATTTACCATCAGCATGTATGAAAACCATTGTATAATCAGAACATTGTCTATAGATGCATTATTCAACCAAAACAATGTTTTTACACATACTGTTCTTTAGGGGGTAGAAGTAGATTGGATATCATTTGACCAATTTTTAATGTCAACATCAACTCGCTCAACTTCATATAATGTGTACATGAAACTGTTCTCAAAGGCATATGTGCAAATTATAGTTAAAGAAAAGTATTGAAAGAGCTTTTAAAATTATACACATCAGTGTGACCTCATTCGAATGATCATGTATTAAGCAGTTATTGCTCGGTTTGATGGTGATGTGTGAATTTCAACTTATGTGAGCTTCGGCGTATTCTTTTATCATTTTTCAGTAGTGTATATAATAACTATGACAATTAATTTTGTAAACTAATGTATACTTGATTTTTACTTAAACAAAAAAATTACCAAATATCACTTTTTTTGCTTGGAGTCATTTTCAATGATTAATTAAACAGTAATATTAAATTTTATTTTAACACTGACATTACATATCTAAGCTTTCTACAGTCACTGAGACTAACATTCACTTGACAGCCAACTTCAAGAAGACCTGCAGCCCCATTAGAACACCCACCGTTGTGCCAACCACCGTTACTTGAAACAAAATCCTATCCAGCATTCCGCCCTTCAAGTACACGGGGATACCATTATCCACCTGAAATAGAGCATCCTGCAAATCTCAGGCACGAAGGTGCACGCTGCATACCTGGAAAAGCTTCTGTTTGTCCTTCAGCTTGAAGAACTGGGGAGAAGGCACCTCGCCCGTGCACCGCGGGGCGGTCTGGGTGAACTGCCTGGTGCAGATTCGGGCCAAGGGGAGAATTTTCTGAAATCAAAATTGTAATCAATACAGGGCAGTTACATAACCTGCTGTAGATGAGGGGTCCTTATGCAACATAGTATTTGTTGCAAGCATAAATTTTAATCATTAGGGGCTGTATCGAGGGGCAACTTACCCTTGCTGAATTCATTTTATTTTAATATCAACTCAACGACCTTTACTAACACACCCCGAGATACTACTGTCAAACTTCGATTTCAATAAGATGAAGTTAGCTCTAAATTAGAAGGGGGCGAATATTTAAATTGATTGGCGGGAATTGTAGGTGTGCTTTAACATATTCATATTTGTTAATTTTCTTCTTTATTTTTGCATGCAAGAGAGTGGTGTATATTTCTTAAAATACAGCTTATTATAAAAATAAGAACAATGATTTAAATATAAAGGTTTTTGTCATAAATTTTTAGTCCAATTAGGTACAGGGCGATGAGATTGCGATGCCCCTCGAAAGTATGCAGATACTTTTTGAAATGTTTCTTATTATTTTGTCTTGTCCTATTTGCCAGTTTTACTCGCTTTTAAAGCAGTGCTTATATAAAAAGCCGTGTTTTGAATATTTGTTTAAAATTTAAAAATGTTATTTTTCTTATAAATAATATGGTATAATTCTCTAATAATGTTTCTAAACATTATACCAGACTTAACATTAACCAAACTATACTGGGATAATTAGTCTCTTGAAGGGTGTAAGAAACTATATATACGAGGTGCGTCTCGAAAATATCAAGTCAATGTTAATATAATTCCTTAAATTATATGGTTTGATGTTTTTATGGCGGATCTTAGCTCTATGCAGTTATAGTAGAGAAACAAAGGGAAATAAATCTAAACTCCAAACTGTCCTTTAAAGTTAATCTGTAATAAATACTTTGATAAATTTTCTGTTCATATTCTTGATCTTTATTTTTTCCCTGCTTTGGATTTTGTTTTTTTGAACTGTAAAGTTTTCTAAAAAAAATCTATCATCTGTTTTTTAGCGGGCCCAGCTTCCAAGCTCGAGACCAGCTTTACTTTTGTCATGTCTGTCGTCTGTCACGCCTTATAACTTTTGATCTGTGATAGAGACATAACGTTTTTTATATGTTTATATTTTGATTAAATTCTTACAACTCACATTTTTCCATAATTATAATCAAGAAGCTTCAACAATTTACCTGTTAATATTGTAATTTTGTAATATACATATTTTATGTATTGTATTTCTATAAAAATTAAATTAAACTTCTAGTAACAGTTTTATTTTGGATAAAAAATTAAAGTATAAAATGTTGGTTGCATGTCCTAGTATATTATCTTCCAATACTAGAAAATCCAGCCAGCCACGCTTGGCTACTATAGAGTATGCAAGTATTACAAACTTTTTGTAGCAGTCGTTACTGTTGCTGCCCTCCAATGATTGTGCCAGCCACAAATTCCGTCTCACTCTGGTGCATCGCCGTAATGGGCGTTGACGTTATGTTGACATTACGAAATATATAGCAACGATCGTTCGTATATTTCCGCGTGGCTCCGAACGCGTTACTCTGGCAACCAATGCTTGTCACACGGCCGGGGACCGGGGACCTCCGCATTGTTTTTTAAAGATATTTTATTTCCTTCCCATTTAACTTAGAAGCCAAATCACTGAATATACGCATATTAATTTTGCGTCTTCTCGAATTAAGAATAAGAACGAATAGCCTGTATATACACAATTCATACAGTTCAATCAGTGGCCTTTCAAATGGCGCAATAAGAAATATCAAATTAATAGGCATAACGAAGTTAGAGTAACAAATATTGAAATGACTGACAAGTACGTAGTACGGAATTATAATTAATTATCGTGAAATTTTAATACCCGGCGGATTGAGAGGTTTAGGCTATCAAATGCTCGCGCCCATCCGTCAGATATTTGAGTCCAGGATTGGACCTGGGTCAATTCGCACCGTAGCTTTACTGTTTTAACTAAAAAAATTCAGCTGAAGCACGGCGTTTGCTTGAGGAGCCATACGGCGAACATACACTATCGAAAACTACCTGTGAAGATTGGTTTAAATTCTTCAGAAGTGGCGATTTCGACACTGCGGACAAGGAGCGCACGGAAGACGAAAAACAATTGAGGACGCCGATCTGCAAACACAAGATCAACTTGCGAAGACATTAAACATGACTCGTCAAGGTATTTCCAAACGTTTACATGCCATGGGAAAAATTCAAAAGGAAGGGAAATGGGTGCCGCGTGAGTTGATTGAGAGGCAGATAAAATATTCAAGAGCCACTTCCGAAATTTTGCTTTTGCGGCATCAAAGAAAAAGTTTCCTGCATCGAATTGTTACTGGCGATGAGAAGTGGATATATTTCAAGCATCCCAAACGCAAAAAATCGTGTCTTTTACCTGGCGATGCATCAACATCGCACGGCCCAATCACTTCGGAAAGAAGACAGTGCTCTGCGTTTGGTGGAACCAGAAAGGAATCGTGTACTATGAGCTGCTGAAACCGGGCGAAACTGTCAAGGGGCATGCATTGCTCGAAAAAAGGGCCAGAATGGGACACAAGACACGAACGACTGATATTGTCGCACGACAACGCTCCGTGCCATCGCACTTCCATACTCCAAGACACCATCAAAACGCTGAAATAGAATATGCTACCGCAGCTACTGTATTTGCCAGACCTGGCCTCTTCCGATTATCACTTGTTTCCGTCGATGGCGCATGGCTTGGCTAGGCTATACTTGGCCAATTTCGAAGATGCGCAAAATTGGTTTGATGAATGGTTAAGGTCCAAAGACGCTTCATTTTATCGTCGCGGTATTCATGTATTGCCACAGGGATGGCAAAAATGTGTATCTAGCGAGGGACGATACTTTGAGTAAACCTTTTTTTGTATTTATCTTGAAATTTTCCATTTTTCATTGATCGAAAAAACCCGGAAACTTAGTTGCACACGTAGTATATAGGAAGACAAGTTACACATTTTTGTTTGGTTAAATGTTCAGAGCATACATTTAAATTGCAATTATTATAATATTATTTTGAGCTTTTAGAAAAAGCTAGCTAGGTAAATATTACATCTGTTGAATTCAGTAATGCTTGTTAACTTATTTTTCTTTGCTTCAATGTGGTAGGTACTTAATCTTCATTTTTCTCTTCTTTCATCGTGATTAGGTTAAAATTTCTGGTAAAATATTTTTTTACAAAATTCCATACAATTAGTGACGCAACATTAATAATATTTAAAAAACTGCTATTAGTCATTTATTTGTTATAATAGGGGGACCGGAAGGTAATGTCGTTTTGCGCATGTCGATATTCGTTTGTCATTTATCAGCTCATTGTGTACTTCAAAGTCGTGCCAAAGACATTTTAAAGTTAGAGTGACTTGTTTACTCGTAAATAATTAAATCTTAATTTTTTTTTTGCAATTTATGGTGAAATGGTCAGTCAAATACCAGATGAGGTACGTATCAGTAGTAGTCGACATACATGTCTAAAAGACATTATTTTGCAACACAATAATAATGCAAGAGCGCACTGTGCAAGACAAACCTTGGAAAAAATTAATGAATTGGGTTGGGATATTGCGCCATCGGATTTCCATTTATTCCTATCGCTACAACATTTTCTAAGTTGGCAAAAAATTTGAAAATTTGGTTGATGTCCAAAATGCATTCTTCAGATATTTATCTCGAAATGACCAAATTGAATTTATCGTATCTCGGCATTGCTAAAATTTTGCACACATATATGCAAAGGTTGTTGATTAAGAATGGTGATTACATCATGGATATTACGTAAAATTATGGAAAACTTGTTACAAAATTCTTCTGTTTGAATTTAATGCAAAACACATTGACTTTCTAGATCCCCTTAATTACATTATGAATTACGATATCGATGGCGCTTTCTAGCATTAAATGAAAGACTGATTTATCTTCAATTATGCTTTTGCTTATGGTAAAATGGCTACTTCGATTGGTATGGTTTACTAATAACATTAATTTAAATTTATAACATCGGATTATTCATTTTGGAAATAAAAACCAATGTTATATTTTTACAATATGTAAAAATATTGGTATCAATTTTGCGTGTTCTAATTGCTTAGAAATGCCAAAGTATCTAACGATTTTTTTATAACATCCGTTCTTAGTGTCTCCGCAATAATGGCTCTTCAAAGATCGAGGGTCTATTTTACATTGTGACTCCGATTTTAAATATGGTATTTTCTTTGATAACCCATGATGACCTGCTACTAATCCTAGAATATTATGAGAATCGATTAGTACATTTTTTTAAAAAATTAAAATGTCAGTTTCTTACGTCTATGAGAGAAATTTGAGCTTTCGGCCACATGACCGCAGCCCATAGTGAAATTAGACTTGAAACTTTTAAGGTCAAAACATCCTGTCAGAAGACATGTTTTGGTCAAGTAATTTTTAAATCATATTTTTTAACAAATATTTTATTTGAACTTGAAACAAAAGAATAGCAGATTATTTTTCTACATAATCTCTTGATTAAGAAACACATTTTTCCCAACGTGTGGCTAATTTTGAAATGCCTTCCTCGTAGAATGAAGTTGGTCGTGTTTCCAGACCTCAACCTCCTCATCGCTGTCGAATCTATGCCCTCCCATGGCTTCCTTGAGAGGACCGAATAGGTGATAGTCGCAGGGCGATAGGTCAGAGCTGTAGGGAGGATGTTCAACTGTGAATAATGCAATTTCTGCTCAGTTGTCAGAAGGCGAGGCACCCACCTTGCGCACACCTTACGAAACCCTAGCTCCTCTGTGATGATCGAACAAGTGCTGCCATAACTTATTCCAATCTCAGATGCAATCTCATCGATCGTCAGACGCCTGTCACCCTCAATAAATTACTGAACGCGGACGTTGTTTTCGTTGGTGATGCTGGTGCGAGGTCGGCAATCATGGCTCTCATTTTCAACATTCTCACGACCCTCCACAAACTTTTTGTGCCATGCGAACACTCTAGCTCGTGACAGTGTCTCTTCTTTGAACTGCGCAGTCAATCTCCTCAGAATTTCAGCCGGTTTTACACCTTCCGTGGCGAAAATTTAATGATAATACGCTGCGCACCTTCTGCTCAGACATTGTCACGATGGGTACTGACAGGAACGAACGAAATCGCCCGCCTGTTTCCCCATTCCTGACATCTCTACCCAACACCTGCGAAGCGAGAACTCTCGCGCGTTAATATTGCGCGCTCGAAATCAAAAGTCTCGTTTATATTTGATACACCCTCGTATGATCGTTATGTGGCGTCAATGATTTTTCTACTCAAAAACAATATGCTCGGACATTTATTGAGTCCTGGAAAGTGGACCCGTGAACTCGTCGAATCTCATCAGTCAACGATGGTGAGTGCTCTTCATTGTGATTCCGGTGATATCGCAACGATGTGGGACGGCACCTACCCTTAGATGCAAAAGAACAATAATAACGAATTTCAACGAAAGATTTATTTGGTTCAAAAAGGCTGTCATCTGATAAAACCAATGATTGCAATTTGCGCTGACGGCTACAATCACGAAATACTCGAAAGACTTTAAACGAGTGTTCAAAAACAGTGATGTTTTCATCGTCGATCCATCTTAACTTTGGTCTGCCTTTCCTTCGTCTTCCGGCCGGTGTCCACTTCGTTAGTAATTTCGTCGTTTCCTAGTTGTTTGACCTCAGTGTCATCACCATTTCGCTCTCTGCTGCTTTATTTTCTTTACAATGTCTTCTTCTATTTCTTGAATCAGCTCTTGGTTTGTTCTTATTCTATATTCATTCTCCGAAATTTTTACTGCTCCAAATATAACTCTTAGGATTCTTCGCTCCATAACTCTTAATCTTTCTTCTTCCTTTTTCGCCATTGTCATCGTCTCTGCTCCAAACATTAGTATTGGCCTTGTTAGTGTTTTATGAATTCTTAGTTTGGTTTTCTTTGAAATAATTTTGCTCCTTAGTAGTTTCTTATTGGCATAGAAAGCTCGATTTGCAGATAAATCTTATCTTTTATTTCTGTTTGTTTGATAATTACGCACAGTTAAAAGTAACTCAATAAACAAAACAGGAAATAAAACAAAACAAAACAGAGCTGTGTAAACTATATATATTAGGCACAAAGAAATTAATAACAAAGTAACAATAAATTAAGCAAAACAAAGAAATTGAGAAAAAACAAAAAAAAAATAATACAGCTATGACCAAATAACTCAAAATACGGTGGGCGGCAGGTCAATTGTGCACTCTCCAGACTGCGGGAAAAAAGTGCTGTTGGGAATAAATACACGACGGAACAACTAAAACGAAACTTACCGAATGTAACGTTGTCTGGCAGCCTGGGCGACGGATGTCTACGTGCTTTGCTTGGCGGGTTCAACCCGAGAGTGCAATTTCCTTGGCCAGATGTACTGGGGCACCACGGACGGGGAGGAACGTACAAAAGGCAATCGACAGCGCGCAAGCACAGCGCAATAATATAATACCTGGTCGGTTGGCTGGCGGCTCCGTCGTTCACGAGGGTTCGTATCGGAATGCCGGGCGGCGGTAAAAATCCCGCTTAGTTGCGACTAGGGTAGGTTGGCGGATAGAATCAAGGATGCAGGTAGAGATGGGATTCGGGGCAAGGGGGTTTAGAGATGTGCACCAAACATACCGCCCACCAAAATTATCAGCGAGGTAATTTTCTTAAAGCAACAGAAAGTAAAATAAACTAAAATGACTGAGGGAATTATATCTAAGACTTAATCAAGATTGTTGCAGCGCCGGTAAGGGACACAATTTAACTAGAGGTCGCTTGACACACAATTGGTCGTGCACCCCTGGCAACACGAGCAATGCCGTGCCGACCAGGGTGTAACTCGGAAATTCTTCCTAAGCACCATTTTAGGGTGGACATAGCTCGTCCTTGATTAGTGTCAAGGTACCTATGTCAGTGGTGTTAAAGATCTTCGCCGTCGCCCATTTTCCGCGCTGAAAACACGTGTGAAGATATTCGTCTTTCCAACGTTTCCAGAAATCCTGCTGAAGTCTCTGAATGAGTGCCATCGCGATAAGTGCGACAATTTCACTCCAGACAAATCGGGGTCAAGAGGAGCTGTTAAAGGCTCTAACGTAAGAAAATGACCGGGCGTCAGAACCGACATATTTTGAGGATCCGAACTTATAGGGCATAAGGGTCGCGAATTGAGCATGGCTTCTATTTGTGTGGTAATGGTACAAAGTTCTTCATATATTAAAATTTGGGCTCCAATGACACGTGAGATGTGCGACTTTATCGATTTGATCCCGCTCTCCCATAAGCCACCGAAATGTGGGGCCGCAGGAGAATTGAAATGCCACTTAATAGCTTCGGCCTCCATTGCCGAACGCATCATTTCTATCAACTCGCGGTTAGCAGCGTTTGAGGAGGGTTCCTTTTACGGCAGATATTGAAAAATCTAAAATAGAACGCTGCAATCCCCTGAATCTTTCGTAACGATGAGAATTGAGTCATCAAGTTGTCAATTACCGAAGTTTCGGTTTGAGCAACGAATGACACGATTCGTTTTTCAGACGCTAAATCGTCTAGGCACGTTGATAAGGTATTTCCTAGTGACCATGAATCGGAAGGATCTATTAACCATGAGAGACCCGCCCACCATAAGGAACAGGGTGCGAGATCTTGAGGCAATAAATTCCGAGATGCGGGGTCAGTAGGGTTGTCATGGGAGCGAACGTGCTTCCACGAACTGGGTGGTACTCTTTCTTGTATATGCGCGACTCTATTGGACACAAAAGTCTTCCACTGATGAGGAGAAGAACAGATCCACGAAAGGGCAACGGTAGAATCACTCCAAGCAATGACTTCATCGAATACAATACAGGACTTATAGGTTTCTATTACAAATCCCACCATATTGGAAAGCAACACGGCGGCACACAATTTCAACCTTGGGATTGACAGTCGTTTTAAGGAGGCCACTTTCGATTTTGCCTTGACTAGAAATGTCTTTATTGTCTGATCTTCATCGGTACGCCGAACGTAAATTACACTTGCATGCCCCGCTTCGGAAGCATCGCAAAATACATGTAATTGATACGTTGATGTGGCAGACCCTTTCCAGCAACAAGGAATTGAAATATTGCTTAATAACGGTATGGGTGCTTTAAAATTTTCCCATTTCGTAACGAAGTCTGCCCAACCAAGACCCAGGGTCCACAAATACCGCATTAATCGTTTGGCAAAAAACGTCACAGGAGCTAGGAAGCCAAGTGGGTCATAGATTCTTGCCAGATCGGACAAAATTGTTCGTTTGAAATAGGACTTGTTAAACGGCCTGACTGAAAATGAAAATGCATCTGACGAGGACAGCCTTTGCAAACCTAAGACCTTTATAGAAACAGGATGGTACTATCGAGGCAATGCTCGGGAGGCAATTCACTCAGTAGCAGGGGATAATTACTTGACCATTTACGTAGCTCAAAACAACCCCTTTTTAATAAATCGGTTAATTGTTGTTTCAACGTCTCGACTTCGCCTAAAGTATCCGCGCCAGTCGCGATGTCGTCTACGTACAAATGAGCACGCAGACATTGTGAGGCAAGATGGAACTGATCGTGCTCTTCATAGGCTAATTGAAGAACAGTTCTAATTGACAGGAATGGTGATGTGGAAACTCCATACGTGACAGTATTAAGTTCATAACTACTGATTTGTTCTGAATCCGAAAATCTCCAGCGAATCAATTGAAATCGGCGATCTCGTGCATTACTATCTGCCTATACATTTGACGGATGTCATATGTAAAAGCAAAGAGATGCCATCTAAATCGAAAAAGAATGACGGAGATATTGTTCTGCAGCTTTGAACCGACGAAAATGGTATCGTTCAATGACACCCCGGTAGGGTTTTTCGCCGATGCGTCAAAGACGACTCTGATCTTAGGGACGTCGGATTGTTTTTTCAGAACGCAATGGTGTGGTATGTAGAAACAATCAGGAGAAAAGGACTGGGCTTTTATAACAAGGGACATATGTCCAGAAGAGATGTACTTGGCCATAAATGCATTGTACATTGTGCGAAGAACTGGTTCTCAGTGGAGCCGTCGTTTAAGACGTCTGTCCGCAATTTCAATGGTTTTTCCAAACGTTGGAGGATTATTTTCCTTAAAAGGTAACCGAACGCCAAAACAACCGGAAGGCAAGTGAAAATGAGTTTTAGAAAACCAATTTTCCATTAGCTCATCTTCTGGGGATTTGTCTGCAACATTGGGCACCTCCTCTATTTCCCAAAAGCGTTTCAAAAGACTGTCACAATTTTCCATGAGCTCTAGAAAGGAGTGTTTTATTGGCTGGTCTTGCGTTACTGACGTTGAACCTATCAATAGTCAACCAACGGTAGTATTAATGGCCGCGGAAGAATTACACCATCTCTCACTATCGAAGCATAAACATCTGTGCCCAGCAGTAACTCTATGGGCCCGGAAATAGTCCAATCTGGGTCGGCCAACTGTAGACCCCGCAGGTGAGGCCATTCAGAAGAGTTTATATTGTATGCAGGAGGTAGAGCTGTGGAAGTCTCGGACAGGTACTTGACCTAAACCACACACGACTGTGGTAGAAAACAATCGCGGGAGCTTCAAACGTGTAAAACATTCTTTACTGATGAAGTTGGATCCAGTATCAACCCTTTTGTAAGAGCCTGAATGATCCCGAATTTCTACCATCGCGGTAGACAATAGTATGGTCATGGATTGACCGTTAGTTGAATTGATGCTAGCGCAACCATTGGTTGTATTGGTGACAGTGGCATTTGAGGGCGCCGTGGTTTGAGGTGAATTAAACGGCTCACTGCGATTTATCTGCTTGAGATGGAGCAAGGTATGTTTTTGATTGCAATTCGATCCCGACGAGACCGGACTTGGAGCAGGGAATATTTGCTCAAAAATGCCGATGATATTAAAATATTGGTTATCTGTCTTGTGTCCAAGTCAACAAACTCTTTTTCACTTGCTTAGCTCATTAATTTCACGAGTGTTGCATTGAAATCAGAATATAAGTCGTCGAACATCTTGTATTTCAATTTGACCAGCGTTTGCACCGATGCATCAATTGTGGCAGCTTCTGCTAGGTCAGACAGTTCGCTAATTCGGCTAGCTATTAGCGTTTTGGTGGTGATTAATTTGCGTTTGTTAGACGGGACCAACAAAAGCGGATTTCCACAGGTAAAGCTCGGACACAATATAAAACACGAAGGGTCGCGAGGCAGGTAACAAATTAGAGTTCGAAGGGTCGATCTTGGACACAAAACAGCAAGGCTAACACAATATTTAGGGCCGCAGCAACACAGGCAAAACTAGCGAACAAAATTTACACAGCTCGTGTATTTCTAACAGAAGATTGAAGCTGGGATCTAACTTACGTTTTAATCTGGCTTCATACAATTATAATAGTTCCCTGTCACAGGCCTTGAAGGCCCTTTGTGGTCGTAACAGGATAGATTTGCTACAATCTAGAGCCTACGGTACACAAGGGTAGTAATGTATGTGGCTAGTGCTACATAGCGACCGCCTATTATTACCTCCAGGTACTCATTTATTGCAGCCCGAGCCGAGCTGGGCCGTAAAAATTCCAGTGATCGGCAAGAGGGGGATTTGAACCCTCAACTCTTGGTTTCGTAGTCTAGCAATCTATCCACTAAACCACCACGGCTCCTTTCATATAATTGTACTCCATCAAAATATAAAGTGAAAAAATTACAAATTTTAATCGTTTATTTACAAATATCCAAAAATATGAATCTTAAAATCATTCTATATCGTTTCCTTCTTAGCAGGCTTCAATTTTCTTTTCTTACCACGGCCCTTTGCTAGTTTCATATTTCTAATGTTTTCCTCTTCTTCTTTCATAACTGCCTTGCGCAAATCTTCAAGAGCCTCCTTGTATGTATCGCTTAGAGCTTCTAATCCCTCTTCAGGTATCTTGATCTATAAAACATATTACTTGAACATAAATAGGGCAATGGTTATCATTGCCTTACCTCTTCTAGTGATTTCTTTCCAGCAACTTGCAGCAAGTTCATAAACTTATTTATGTTTGCTTTATCTAGCAGCGTCACAGCCAAGCCTTGCTCTCCAGCTCGAGCAGTACGTCCTGCTCTGTGGATGTACGTTTTAAGATATTTTGGCGCAATATATGAAATAACGCACTGCACACCTGCAAGGTCCATACCACGTGCAAGCCTGTCGGTGCAAACTATCCTACAATTAATTAACGTAATTACGAAAACTAAACAAGATTTTAAAGTCAACCTACACATCAATTTCTCCTTTAGCAAAGCTAGCAATTAAGTTGGTTCTATGTTTTGCTTCAAGTTGAGACGACACTTCTTTGATGGTCAGTTTGTCTTTAAACAAAGCTTGCAATAGGATTGCGAGTCGATGTGCACTTTCCACAGAATTCATAAAGATCATGGTTTTTGTTAAATTTTCCTGCTTTATAAACTCATACAGAACTAGCGGTTTTAAGTCTGTGGAGCATTCTATATATTTCTCGCTTAATTCTTTTGGTGTAGTGTACTTTCCAATGAATGTATCTGCATTGTTCGCATTTAAAGCAGTTTCTGCATTTGACTCAACTATGGACGTGAACAGTTTGGGCTGGAATAAGGATAGCTTTTGCAGTTTCTCAGGATCCTGTGATAATGTTGCAGAGAAAAGTAATTTTTGTGGGGATTTATGATTTCTTAGAGTTAGGAGGTTTAAAATTTTAGACGACTGTGCATCTACATCTGAAATATATAAATGTTTCACACTGATTTAATGTTACAATGTTAAATATACCATTTTGGTGCATGTGTTTTTCTAGATGATACAACCAGTCATTCTGCACATTATCTAGAACCCTATCAGCTTCATCAATGATTAGATATTTAAGATGTTGCAAGTTAAATCCTTTCGTTTCTTTCAAGTGGTCTACTAATCTACCTGCAGTACACACGAGAATGTCCGTTTTGCTCAAATATCCGAATGCCTCATCTGCAAAGAAGGAAATTAATACTTAATGTATTTTTGTTATTATCTTAGTTACTTTCAACTAGAAGTTGTTGCTGCTCAATGACAAACGGGCTCTTCCCAGTAATCAAACAAACGTCAATATGCGTTCCTTTTGTGTATTTCTTGAAAGTTTGAAACACTTGCAGTGCTAAATCCTGTGTGGGCAAAATCACCAAGGCTCGTATTTGTTTGATTTGATATGATTTTAGAGCTTGTATTACAGGCAACACAAACGCTAAGGTTTTACCACTACCAGTTGGTGCAGAGACACACACGTCTCTGGGTAAAATAACAGTAGAATCTTGATTTGCCCGAAGCAGCCATGGAATTACTTCAGCTTGTACTGGGAAAAAATACTTTATGCCTTCTGCTTTTAACTTTTGCCGCAGATCCTTGTCTAGCTCTTTCATACTGGAAACTTTTTTGTGTAAATCTTGTAGATTTACCGAGATGACAGTAGGTGTTGATAGCCATCTTGGGAGCACTCGTTTTACCTAGCAAATGTAAGTTGTAATAGCTAGCAGTAAAGTTAACATTTAAATGATTAAATTATGTGTGCTAATTAACACCTAAGAATTTACTTGCTTTGGTCTTTTTGTCGAAGCTTTCGCCACCAAGCACAGTGAAACCTTCTACTTGAGTAGTATCCAACTTCTGCTTTTTAGTTTTTTTCTCAGCATTTTGCGGTGCTTGATCTGTAATCTCTTGCGCCTTCAAAGCAATATTAGCGTCAATAAACTCATCCGGTCCCGTAGGAGGCAATATAAGGCGTGCTTTCCACTCCCGCTTTTTCTGTCTCTTCTCTACAGTCCTAGCAATAGCAGCCGCTTTTTCCTTCTCGCGCTGTTTCTGCTTAGACCGCACCAACTTGTTCTTCTCGATGCGTTTCAGTACTCGGGCAATGTTAGCCTGTTCGTCGATGGCATTTTCCTGCTGTGTATCGTCGTGTCTGTTAGGAAAATTGTGATCACAAACATCAAAATATTTATTTTAAACACACCTGTTTACTATAAAAAGATCCATTGCTTTTGTTATATATAAAAATGTTTATAACAATTAAGGCATGCTAAACTTATAAATGTAAGGTTAAATTCAATATTTAACCTCAAATGCTTGATACCGTTGGTCTACAAGCTCATTAGAACTATTGAACTTAAAAATTGTACAAGGTATATTCAAAATGTAATGAAATATTTTAAAATTATAAAATTACCAGATGTAAATTAAATATTTTTCTAAATAAACTGTGTAAAAGATAGTAAAGAGTATAAAGCAGTAATTTAATAGAGTACTTGGGTTATGTTATATAACTGTTTGTATTCATATATATTTATCACAATCGAAGGCCATTGACTTTAAACGTTTTTAATTCGTATTTAAGGTTTCATACATCAAGTGTTACGCAATGCATATCCGATTGTCCTAGTATTGTTTATTATGATCGGTAGTTGGAGAATACATGTACTTATAACGGTTACTGTGTACATGGATCAATTTTTTTTGTTATTTTGTTCAAGAAACTGAACAGGAAAACATAGAAGGAACACTTTAATCATATTACATTACCTTGAGCAGTCCAAAGATAAATATAGATTGATAATTAATGTTTAATTGTATATAGACTTGTATATAAACTGATCATATAAATACACATTCCTTTGTCAACAATCTTCTGAATAAGGTATTGTGACATTACTGTAAAATATGTGGTTTTTAACATTTTTAATTAAATGTTTGTATCTACGAAAAATACAAATTTAACAAGACCATTTACTCATGCAATTATAGAGTACGTCATTTATTTCCTTTAGTTTAAGTAAAATGTTGAGAATTACTAAACATCGTCAGAAATCTTTTTGATAGCTTCTTCTTCATGAGCCGTTCTCCATCCACTCTCCCAAGTTCTTCATCTGTTACTATCCAGTGCTTGTTGATATCATTTTTTCCATATATTTTCTTTATATTGTCGATCCATTTCATCGGCGGTCGACCTTTACCTTTCCTTGTTTTTTTAGGTCTCCCTTTCCCTCTTAATAACATTATTATTTATATAGTACATACTGCTAGTATGTTATTTTGCTACATTTAATATGAAGGAACTTTTACTTTCCCAATTCTTTCCTGGTCTTAGCCTGAGATTTTTTTTAGTTTCTAAAAGAATCTGGCGTATAAATGGTTCTTGGGCGTACAACGAACTAACACATAGTATAGAAAAATCAGATTGAAATTTTTTTCTTCATTTTGCGATTGAACTTTTTAGAAAGTAACCCATGATTTTTTTATATAAAAGGGGTTAGTGACTAGGTTGTGAATCCGACTCAGTACTTCGACTCTGTGATCTTTTGTGCCCCTTAAATCGTTTAGGGAAGTTTTGTTCTTTCTAGAAGTTGCAGTAAATTCTTTACGATATTCTCGTAATTCACGAAGGGTTGCCCCAAAGAGTTTCTGTCTCCTGCGATACAGTGCTGGATAGTCGAAGATTGTGTGTGAGACTGTTTCCTCATTTTCATTGCATAACCTACAGAGTGTATTATCTCTATATACTCATTGTATAATGTTTCCTTAGGTGGCACTGACCTATCATAAGTCCTACTGTCTGTCTTATCTGTACACGTCCTAAGTGAATAATGTCCGAAGTTAGTCTGCTAGAAAGCACTTTAATTATTTGTTTCTCCAATCTCCGCTCTTGAGTAGTATCTTGTTTTTTCATGTCACTGTTCTGTTGGAAATGTGCTTTTGGGTATACCAAATATAGGTTCTGATACTGTAATTGGAGTAAATACCCCAGTGTGGTTACCAACCATACTAGTGTGGCCTAAAACCCATATGAGTGATTCCAGGGCTTTTAAAACTGCTCTGTTAGAATAGTACCGGATCTCATATTTTCCTGTGTACATTGCCTTATCGCTACGTTTCAGCTTTAAAGACTACGGCGTTAGTACTTAATAATAAACATATGTTTCTCTCTGATCTTGCACCGTGCATACCAGCTTCTCTATTGTTATCCGTGCGGAAACCGTCGGTATACTAGATTAGTTCACTCCTTAAATAAGATGAGATTCATTGAGCCCAATCTCTGCAATCATACCTTGCGGTAAACGGTTTGTCAAAATAATATTTAGGGAGTATGTAGTCAGTATCCATGCTTAGCATGGGATTATCCTTAACTAACGCATGTTTGTGAACGAGTTGCCACTTGAGTTTCAACGAGTAAGGACGTCCCGTTTTCGCTGAGATTGAAAGTGCGCAACATATACGGCAGGTGTGGCCGTAAGGCCGAGTGATTATAATTGTCAAGTAAGTGATCGAAAAAACAATAATAACTACTTCGAATATTAACACACGAGCGCTTAACAAACAAAATGAGCCATCCTTACGGCTTTAATCTGCTTCATGCTAATCAGTGCGGCCAAACGCAGCAATCAGTGACCGCCCAGTCAACAAAAATTCCAGCCACAATCAGCTCCACCGCTATCCTTCTCACAAATGCAAATGAACTATCAGCTAACAAACAGTCAATATCCTTTCGACACCCAACAAATCAATAATCCACAACATAATTATTATTCTCAGCCGACTAATCAGCAATAAACTACAATAAGTGCAGTCCCCGCAGATGAAACTTCCAGTAATAATAATGAATTAGCAATGCAAGTTAGTAACGATGAATAAACATGAATGGAAAGTTATAAAAATCTGGTGTGAACATCACAGGACTTTCCTTATCCTATTATTATATACCAGAGAACCCCGCAGGCTTCGTCGACGAAGCCTGATCTAGACACCAGGCAGCCGTGTAGAACATTCCACGTTTTGCGTACATTTAACACTACAAACAATAGAAACATTGGGAGGAATTTCCCTTGTAATCAACATATTTAAATAATTCAAAAACGGTTAAAGTTAGAAGGCTGATTTTTTGCGTCTAATTAGCAAATATGGTTGTGAATGCGGTGTGCAAGTTTCAAGGAAATCGGTTGAAGCGTCTAGGAGGAGATATATAAGTTTAGTTAGGGAGATAAGACAAATATATATTAGATTATATCGTCTCGGCCCTGCACTGCTCTCGTCCCGGAATTTGTTATTTTAAAAAAGGACGAGGTGCGAGTCCATCGTCTCGTCCCTACGCTGCTCTCGTCTAAAAATTTGTTATTTTAAAAAAAGACGAGGCGCGAGTCCAACACTAGAAAGCTGATTAAAATAAAAGTACAAGACAATAATTGACTTGTACTTAAAATTTAATATATATTATATAACTTATTTATTTGACCTCGGATCAAAAAATTTAATTGTAATTTTTTGTTCGTCTCGGTCTGATCTATCCGGTAATATCAATTTCCCGAAACATTTTATGAACACCCGGTATATTAAAAATCCTGAGCTTCAATTTTCTTCGAATTCTTATTTTATTAACTTTTATTTTAAATTCATGTTTATCTCATGATAACAAATCATTTTTATTCTCATAAATTTTTTGTATCTTCAAGCGTTTAGATTCGCGACCGCTTTCCGACCAATTTTGCGGCCTTTTTACCAAAAGCTTCGCACTGCGTCCCCTACCTACAAATAAGTTGCATACCAAACTTCAAGTCTATCAAGATATCAAAAAAATGTGTTTTGTGGATGCATCGGTTTTTGTGTACAGCCCTTGAATTTTCACTACTCCAGATGTGACAATTTTGAAAATTTACAGACATTTAAAAAAAATTAGTTTTCTCGCTCAATATGAGTTTTTTTTCCAAAAATCAGCATCAACTGCTATGTTCTTTAAACCCAGCTCTCAAGTGTATAGTGTTTCTAGTAGTAGGTTCTGCCGTGTGTTTAGATACCAACTGTACAAATGCAAGCTTTCAACGTTCCATTTGGATTACCCCATATAACATTAAGCATTTGATGTTTGAAATTTGTAAAAAGTAAAAGCACAAAAGAACATTTTAATACAATTTGTAACTGTAACGGTTTAGAGCTGCCGCCGTAGCGACTTGGTTACAAGTTTTGCTTCTTTGTCTCCAACCCGGCGTGGGCGAGTTCGAGTCTCGCTGGAAACTCATGGGTATACTATGTGACGTTTTGGTTTCTAAGTAGTACATAAGATTGCATGTTAATAGACACAATAAGCCCTCGGGGTTTCAGTGCTAGTAAGCGCCCTAACGGAAAAAAACGCACCTGAGCCGAAAACCCAAAAATTTTCCTAGACGATGCGTACTACATTGTCGTTTGTACTATAAGTTTGAGAATCACTGCAACAGGAATGTTTTGCGTGGGTACCGCTTTTTCTGCGTCTGTTAATGGGCGCACAGCGCGGTATTTTAATTATCCAAAAAAAACACCTGAGTATTTATTTCTAGCTGTTTCATTTAACACCTGCCTCGGACGTCCTTGAGTCAGTTCTATTTTTAGTTATCTGGCTATTACTTAGCTAGAAAATAACCAGGTAATTAATAGTAAAAAGCGCTGTCTTGACTTAATTTTTTTGCACTACGTATGCTAATAAGTGAAGATGATAACTGTTTCACCTAAACAGAAAGCCCGGTAGTTATTTCAAAACGTCAACGTAAAGCAATAGCAGCTTTTATAAAACCGACGAGAAGGCATTTGGAAATGGGTTTTAAAATAAATTATGCAAGATAGTTTTGTTTAGTTCAATATTCAAAACTATTTACAATTCTAAAGTTTTTCTAAGCTCAATAAAATTGTTGTAATGTAGATAAATTAGTTTTTTTAGAAATTGACACGATCATCATCACAGGTTACGAAATTGAGGAGTAAGGAGCAACGGAGGACTAAAACAATTTTTTTATATAACTATACTTTATATAATTATACTTAATTTATGGATTGTGTAAAATTTTTTTTATCCTTCAAAAAGTTTTTGGAAAGCTCAAAATGATTATTATATTGTTTTTGTGAACTTAATAATAAGTCTTTATTACCAATACTTGTTTTCTCGTAGACAACTTGGGGCTAAATTTTTCCTCTCGTCTTTTGTTAATTATTTATTGTTTTTTGCGTGAGAATCATTGCAACTACACTTTTTGTGTAGTTGCAGTTGATTCAACTATCATCTCGTATTGGTACGAGATGATAGTTGAATCGAAGCATACATCAATTTTAGTTTGTATTTGATTTTGGATCAATTAACGGCGATAAGTTTAAACATTGAGTTACGTGGGTAGTTTGAAAATTTTTCAGCCTAACATAGAAACAAGTATTTTTTTCTGTTAAATTTAATTTTATTTTTTACATAGTCTCCATTTTGAGGGTATTTTTGGTGGTCGTGCACGGAACACGGACGAATTTAATAGTGGCGATAAATAATCCGAATACGGGTCTTATCACACTGAAATTGAACGTAGTGAAGTGCAGAACACCGGTAAGCAGAAGTGACATAAGTGAAGTAAACAATAGTAAATAATAATTAAAAATGAAGTGCAATTTAAACTGAGTTATAACAAGCTAAAACCAAACTTTCCTTCA
This sequence comes from Sinelater perroti, assembly GCA_036346155.1. Classification (NCBI taxonomy): domain Eukaryota; kingdom Metazoa; phylum Arthropoda; class Insecta; order Coleoptera; family Elateridae; genus Sinelater; species Sinelater perroti. The sequence continues at coordinate 7,940,811 of JARFIY010000276.1, forward strand.
ATAACGGCCGACTTTATCAATCGAGAGAGCGCAACGGGGTATTAGAGGTCGACCTGAGCGAATGAACTGTGCGATAAGCCGACCCGCGATTATCGGAGTTTGAAACTAAAACTGTAAATATTTATTTAAAGTACTAGTGTAAATATTTATGTAAATTTCAAATGAGTAACAGCGTTAAAAGGAACATAGATTTAAATAGCAGTGAAGAGAAAGAAATAGAGATATTCAAGCCTAGCAAAAAAGTAATTAGATCACCAACTGAAGAACACAAACAGAAGCCGACAATAACAAATATGGCAGATTTCCAAGAAATCAAGAATATGATGCTAACAATGACTGAAGAAATAAAGAAAACACCGAAGAAACACATAAACTAAGAGAGGAAATGCAAAAAAAGAGGAAAATGGCTAACGGAGAAGAAACAACTAAAAATAGGATCACCAAATTAGAAAACCAGATAGAAGGAATCGATAAGGAGAAAAGGAGAAACAACGTGGTGATAAAAGGAATAGGATTTGACCCACAACAGAAACAAAACGCGGCTAAACAATTCCTAAAGGACAGATTAATGGTAGAAGCAGAAGTTAACAAAGTAATAAGCATAAAAACCAAGGAGGGACGATTAGTAAATATTATTGAAGTAAATGCATGGGAAACTAAACAGGAAATTATGAAGAACAAATACAAATTGAAAGGTAGTAAGATATATATTGAAAATGATCTAACACTAAAGGAAAGAGAAATACAGGCTGAGATAAGGAAAATTGCTAAGGAAGAAATTACCAAAGGACACAAAGTAAAAATAGGATACAGGAAAATAACCATTGATGGAGAAGCCTACATTTGGGATGATGATGAAAAGGGCGTAACCATAGCAAAAATTGAACAAACCAAACAAAGGAATAACAGAGATGACGAAATGGCAAAGAAAAAGGACAATGAAGCGGTATACAAATTATGGAAAATTGGAAATGGAAAATAGGGACAAAAAATGAGAAAGACGAAACACTAACAAAAGAAATAGAAAACAAAGAGAAATACAAATAAAAAAGAAACTAAATGCATGGAAACTAGGAGCTTGGAATATCAGAAGTATACAAGGAAAACAAGTGGAAATAATAAACGAATTTGAAGCAGCAAATTTAGAAATATTAGTGATAAATGAAACAAAAAGAAAGGAAATGGAGAAATCAGTCTAACAAACGGGCACATATTAATATACAGTGGAGTACAGAACGATCAAAGAGCAGCAGGTGGAGTTGGCTGTATAATACACAAAAAAATAACTGAACAAATCAGTACCTGTAAAGCAATATCGGAAAGAATACTATTCGTAGAATTAAGGAATAGACATGGAAAGATTATGACAATAATATCAATATACGGACCAGACGAAATGAAAGAGTAGAAGAGAAAGAAAAATTCTGGGAAGAATTAACAAATACCACAGAAGAAGCAAAGGAAGTATATACATAGCAGGCGACTTCAATAGTAGAGTAGGGAAGAAAGATGAAGAATATAAAGAAATAATAGGACAATATGGAGAGGAAGTGAAACAATAACGGGAAAAGACTTTTGGATTTCTGTCAATTGCAAAACATAATTATAACCAACACATTCTATCAACACAAGGAAATACACAAGTTCACCAGAGTACAAATAAATAGAGGGAGAAATCAATCATAGATTATATATTAGCACAAAAGAAGAGAAGAAAATATATTAGATGTAAGAGTGAAAAGAAGTGCAGAAATCTATAGCGACCACTACTTGCTTATAGGAAAAATAAGACAAAATGACACGGAAATAGAAAAACATTAAAACAATAAAAGAAGCCATACAGCAATAAAAACATATAAACTTAGAAATAAATAAACTGCAAAAATATATCAGCAGAAACAGAAAACAAATTAAAGAACAAAATGGACGTAATAAAACTGGCAGATGCACAAAAGGATGGAAGCTATTTAAAGAAATCCTAATTAATACAGTGAAAGAGATATGTGGAACTTATAGGATGGAAAACGGGAAAACAAACAGCCTGGTGGACAAATGAGATAAAAGAAGAAACCAGGAAGAAGAAGAAAGAATGGAAAAATACTTAACAAGCAAAACAACAGAACAATACGAATTATATAAAATCAAAGGAAAAAGTAAAGGAATTAGTAGCAACAGCAAAAGAAAAATTATGGACAGATTTTGGAAACAAAATGGAAAAAGATAGCACAGGTAACCAGAAATTATTTTACAAAATCATAAAACTTTAGAACAGAAAAGCAGAGAAAAGAGATATACATAAAGAACAAAACCAAGAAACAATAACAAATGACACAGAAATAATGGAAAGATGGAGAGAATACTTTCAGGAGTTACTAGGACAACAGACACGTACAACAAGAATTATTACAAATGAAACGGGGAAAACAAACCAGATAGAAGAAGAGGAAATTGAAAAAATAAAAATGGACGAGCTGAGGAATGTAGTAAGAAAACAGAGGGCATGAAAATAAACATAGATAAAACTAAGATAGTGGTAATTGGAGAACAGGATATTAGAACAAATATCAGAATAGAAGACATCAAAATAAAACAAGTAAAGGAATATAAGTATTTGGGAATAACATTAGACAAAACAGGGAAACAAGTTGCAGAAATAAACGAGAGAATAAATAAAACAATAAAACTGTACTATGCAATGAACAAAAAATTCATAAACAAGAAAGAAATAAGTAATAAAACCAAGATAAAAGTCTTTAATACAATATACAGACCAGTACTAACCTACGGAAGTGAATCGTGGATACTCTCAAAAAAAACCAAATTCAAGCTACAGAAATGAAATACCTTAGACGAATACTAGGAGTAACCAGAAAGGACAGGATTAGAAACACAGAAATAAGAAAAGAATTAGAGGTGAAACCAATCATACAATTTATAGAACAAAAACAACTCAGTTGGTGGGGACATATACAGCGAATGAATAACAAAAGACAAGTAAAGGCAGTATACGAGGCCAAGACACAGACAAAAAGGAAAAGGGAAGACCAAGGAAATAATGGAACCAAGTGATAGAAGAAATACTACAAAAAGAGGAAAATCATGGGAAGAGGCAAAAGGGTAGCAAGAAATAGAAAAGATTGGAAGAAATTTATAGAAGAAAAATTAAAATAAAAATAAAATGTAATTATAGATATATAATGTGATATGAATAAATAAGAATGTAAACCCGACACCGAAAGGTATAAGGGTAACGATTATAATAATAAAATAAAAAAATAGTCTCCATTTTAGTAGATACACTTTTCCAGCGATGCTTCAACCTCTTTAACCTGTCTAAATAGTAGTTGCCGTCTTGCTATGCAAAATATGTATCTACAGTTGCGATGATCTCCTCGTTTGATGAAAATCTCTGTCCTCCGAGCCAAACTTTGAGCTTAGAAACGGAAAACAGTCGCCGAGGGCTAGATATGGTGAATTTATATTTGTGAATTTTGACCATGGCAACCGCCGAAGTGTGAGCCATTCTAAATAGGGCTTTTTCAGTAATTACTGCCTTCAAGTGGTTCAATAACAATGCGTAGTATGACCCCGTTATTGTTTTTTCTTTTTCTAAATAGTCAATGAACAGATTTCCCCGACTATCCCCAAAAACAGTCGCCTTCCGCCCATGAAACCGTCTTCGCCTTTTTTGGAGCAGGTATACCTTTGCAGTCTACTGTTTTGACTGTTCCTTTGTCTCAGAAGTGTAATGGTGGACTCAAGTTTCGTCGACAGTGATAAATCGACACAAACATTCAGCTGATTATCTTTTCAGTGACAAATGATGGGACAAAGTCCCCGTAAAAGGCGTTTAACTGGGCTTTTATTTGCGTAGGCCTATCGCAAGTACATAGTTACGACACGGTATTCGATTTTTACAAAAGCACTGAAATCGACTGATACAAACAACAACTAAATGCCCAAAATGGTTAACATTTTTTACAGATATCTTTCAAAGCATGTACGATTGTAGTAGCAGAATGGTTTTACGAGTGAGGCCATCTTCATGTTGAGACTCAAAATTTTTCAGACTGCCCATGTATTTAGCCGTGACAACAATTTCATTAACAATTACAACCGAATTATAGTCAATTCTTTGATCCTGTCACATGATAGGTTCATTCTCTTGCATCTTCCAAATCGGCCAGCTTTTTACGCATCCCAGTCTTTCAATGACTGTTAGTGTATAGCTTTTTCATTGTGTGCTTGTTGAATTCGCCTTAAATATTACGAAATGATCTTTTGATCTTCTCTACTTTGATCAAACATGTTTCAGTCCAGTAATTCTCATTTGCAAGTTAAGTGGTTAAAGCCCATATGATAAACATATTGTTTGGCTAGTTTAAGTGGTTCATGTTATTTTATTCTACATTTAAGTGAAGTATTATTAACTTGCGGTACAAAGAGACGACAAAAATAATTCAAGTGTTTGGCTTAAGTCCAATATTTAAATACGAAAATATTGAAAAAAACGACAAGAATTAATAGAGGATTAGTTTATTTAGTTCTAGTGAAATATTTGTGTATGTTCTTATGAGTATCAGAAAATTATAAAATACTGTTTGTGAACTTAAAGGGTTGGATTGACAAATTTGTTGTTTTCAAGCATTTTGTAGCAGTTTAGGTCTTCCTAATCTTGCGTGGATAAATTTGTAGTTTGACTCAAGATGCTACCTGCTAGTTGAGTTTTAGAATGCTTTTCCCTACTTTAAGGTGATGTAAAAATGCAATTTTCATCTCCAACAAACAAATCTCTATAACCGCGTACAGCGTCACGTCGAGCAAGCATGTGCGTATGTGAAATTTCCTTTTATGTAACACAAGTTAGCTTTACATAAGTAACAATCTACGATTATTGACAATGAGCCAAGAATTCTTTCGCGCTGGAAAATTACCGACAAAAAATGACCTGTCAACTTACAGCAAGCAATCTGATTGATGAATTCGTCAACGAATTGAAAGAGAAGATTGATCAGGATCCGGGGCGGAGCATAACTGACCTAGCAAAAGAAATGGGCGTGGCGTGGTCGGCGGTCAGTCTAGCAGTGCATTAGGACCTGCATTACAAGTTTTTCATCCTGAGGAACCTCCAACTGTTGACCGAAAAAGTGAACAGAAAGTTAAAGGCACAAGCACTGCTGAACGACATCATGCTTAACACCGTTGGCTTCCTGGGATTATTTTTGAACAAAAAAAATTTCACCTAAGACAGGAAAACAAATCGTCAAAATAGTGTTGGATCTGTCAAGTTTCCTGCTTCTCTGCTGGGATTTGTGAGTAGCGAAGGGAATCAAAACTATATTAACTTGCTGGAGACAGTTGTCAAGCTTTGTATAGAGGAGGTGGCCACTGCACGAGAATACGTTTTCTAACAAGACTCAGTTCTAGACCACAAAGCAAGGAAGAACCAGACATGGCTGTACAACATTCATCAATAAGTAATAACAAATATATTTGCTATAAAGCATAGAAAAATATGGTAGGAGCCAAGTAAATTATATTTTCCTAGAATTTAAGTAACTATACGAGATGTGTTCGTAGGTCTGCAAATTTTTTTCTCAAAAGTGAGAGCAAGTAGAAAGCTGCGGTTAATTTCAAAAAATGTGGGAAATATTGCTGAATTTGTAATATAGATAGCAGCACCATACAATGTACACAGGTCGAATTACCGCCATTGCGGTGAGTGTTGTTTTGTATACTTCAAATGGCTACGTTCAATGTTCAAAAACAACCTGTAATCATCCGTTCTCTCCTTTGCGTGGTAAAACGCCTATAGAAATTAATTGCTAATTTAGTGAGACATGCGGCAAATGCGTTATGGATGTTAAAAATGTGCGTTTGTAGGTGCGAACGTTGAAATAAGGTCGAGAGTTGTGTGACAATGAATCGAAGCAGCTTCGGCCAAGAACTATCAGGACCGAAACTATGGTTGTGCGAAAGGGGCAAGATGTTATGGAAGATGACCTAATTTTGATTTTGCATGATGACCCAAAAATGCAAAAAGTTTGTTCAAGGTGGATCCCCCATAAATGTCGACCGACTATCTTAAGGATAATAATGCAACTTATTGAAATTTTTACTTAAAGCATTTTGTAGTGCCGTGGGTCTAAATGGTTTGAGTTATTTTTAATATTGTGCATAAAATGGTTCTAAAGAAAAGCAAAATGAGGCTAGGAAATAATATGTTGCAACATTCGCATTGATGTTTAATTTATGTAATAAACCGAGAGTAATATTGTAGGATTTATAGTTATGTAGAAGTTGCAAATGTGAATAGTAACTACAGCAAATTTAAAAATCAGTAGTTGGTACGTAAAAAGAAAAAGATATGGTAATCTGGAATTGATTGTATTAATCAGACTTAAAAGAGCAAATGGTGTGGTGTATTTAAGTGACAAAATCGGTACTGGGTGGGAATAATTTACTATACATTTGAACAGAAAGTAAACGAAGACACTGATATAAAATGTGGCGTGGCTGAGTTCTGAGCGTACGTTTGGTTGCCTATCTTCAGGATCTTTTTGCATATCTCACTTTCGTAAGGTCACCGCACCAACTCATCCCACTATTATCATTTGTAAATAAATTGTTTCATATTCCCCAGCTTAGAATGCCAACCTCTCGTCATATTAATATAGAAGAATTGTAACAGAATCATGTGTGTAAATAAATATGTCAATGCATTTTGGGAAAGAACTTAACGTATAGAGCAACAGTAAACATTTATAAATAAATTATACTTATAGTTACTTATATTAGCAAAGTGTAAGTGTTAACGCAAATGTATTTAAACAAACTGAAGATCTGGTACGGAAAAATAATTTAATTGATATAATTGTAATAAAAAAGAAAGAAGAATGAAAAAGAAAAATTAATGTTGAATCAGCAAAAATACAGGAATAACAATCGTAGTTGAAATAGACTTTTGATGGCTAGACCGTATAGTTGCCACAAAACCATGTAATAAAACCGAAACAGAAGAAAAAAACTTTTCATTTTAAAAAAAGCGTTTTAACAAAATTATCCAATTAATAATAATCCATAACTCAAGAACTGTGGAAGTGAGATACGTCAACGAATTTTATGGCCAGACTAAAGCATTTATTGATTATTGAACTAATTGTCTCAGTTAAAACCGCTGATGAGATTGGTAAAGCAGTACATAATATTATTAAATTTATTTAAACTTCAATCTGAAAGAAAATGCATGCCCAATAGAAAATGTTATGTCCCATTATAGTCAAGCAAAAGATTGCTGAGGAATTCAACTTTAGAAAATTATGGCAGATAACTAGGTCGGATATAGATAAGAAAAATATTAATAAGACTGTAAAAAATAGGATTGTTTAAGATTATTTGTATATATTAACATGAACAAAAACAACAAATTACTCATTGCGAAAGACTACTAGGAAAATTAAAAAACCACAACAAAAAGTGGGCCTGAAACAACAGAGAAAGGTCTACAAGGTCTGCCCGGAAAGTAATGCGCCCATTTTTGTTTTAAGAAATTTATTGAACCGATCCGTATAATTATAATACTTAATATTCTTCGAAATACATCCCTCCTGCTTCAACACACTTGTTACAACGAGATTTCCATGCTTTATATGCGTCCTGGTAGTCCTTCACTGGGATGTCCTTTAGTAACCTCGTCATAGCCGCCTTGATGTTCTCCAGGGTCCCTAAATGCTGTCGTTTGAAGCATTTTTTAATCTTAGGGAACAAAAAAAGTCGGGCGGGGCCACATTAGGACTATAGGGCGGCTGGGGGAGCGTTGAGATGCCGGCCTTGATCAGGCAGTCGGTCGTCACAAAGGCGGTGTGGCTGGGAGCATTGTCATGGTGCAGCTTCCAGAAATTCTTGATCTCGCCATGAATGGACCACTCCCTTGGAATCAAAAAAAAGAGCATTGCTTTGATCTTAGATTTGCTCATTCTTGCCTTTTTTGGACGTGGGGACGACGTCATGTGCCACTCTTCGCTCTGCCTTTTTGTTTCCGGTCGTATTCGAAGATCCAATATTCGTCACCAGTTATCACATTATCCAAAAAAATTCGGATCGTCCTCACAACACTGCAACAATTCTTGACACACTTCCACTCAATTGTTCTTTTGGTCATCGGTGAGCATTCTCGGGACAAGTTGGGCGGACATCTTCCGCAAAGTTTTTCGTCACAATCTCGAGCACATTGGTTTTCGGAATGTCAAGTATTTCTGACATTAGGCGGACACTCATTTTTCGATCAGAGTTCAACAATTCGCGCCCTTTGTCAACCAAATTTTTATCTCGCGACATTGAGGGGCGACCTGATCGTTGTTCGTCGGCGACCTCTTCACGACCTTCCTTGATCATTTTATGCCACCTTTTGCACTATGAATATGACATGCAGTCCTCATTAAAAGCCTTCTGAAGCAACTCAAAAGTCTCCGACGGCGTTTTCTCAAGTTTGAAACAAAACTTTATCGCGTATCGCTGCTCGTTTGTTCCATCTTAATTTCGACAGAGCACTCACACAAGGGTTCTCACTGAAACAGGCACTGTGACCCTCCAGGAGCTCGGAGCTGACTGGCGCGGGTCGCGCTGTGTTTCCAAGACTCCCCCCTACCCTTCCGTGTAAGCGGTAACGCTGTGCGACGGATAGTCGCAGCAGAAAAAAATAGCATTATTTTACGGACACACCTTGTAATTTAAACAAAAGAAAAGTGTTTAGTTATTTCCATCAGAAACGTCACTGTAGGAACCACACAATATCCAATCATTCCTAGAAGAGTTTTACTAAATAGATCTTTCTATGAAAAAGATTATATACAATAACTACCTTGATAGAAACTGGTGCCGGTTTTTTTTATTATTGATTTGAGATTTACAATTTGGTCTTAAGGAGCAATAAGTAACCTTATATATTACTGTATAATTACATTAAGGAAGAAGTAGTTCATCAACACTTCAAATATAAAAGTTTTATAACGATCATTGTTTCAGATCTGTTAGTCGTTTTCTTTTTAGTCCCCTGGGTTGTAAGAAGATTTTGAAGTTGATTAACTTCTGCATTTGTATGTTGAGGGAGATGGCGGAAGTAGTTGGTACTGAGTTTGCCGATTACTTCTTTTGATGTTAGTACGTCTAAATCATTATGGACGGTTTTGTTGCTTATGTACCCTGATGTACTAAAAATCATACGTAATATTTTTGATTGTACCTACTGAATGATTTTGGTATGAGAAGGTCTGGTGAAGTCCCACAGGTCCATAAGGGTTTGGTGATACACTTATGTAAAAGTATTTTATATTGATCTGGGTTTTTTGGACATTATGGGTGCGACTATCAGAGTTAATTTAGAATCTGGTGTTCGGTTTTTACTAGTAGTGCCATGTTGTTTATTTCTAGGCAGTCATTATGTCTTGTTCTGAAAGTTATTTGTGCTGATGTTGTTGTTTTATTCGCCATGTATTTAACAGTTCTTCTATGCTATTCAATTAGGTTTGAAGATGTTTTGATGCTTGCTGGATGTCCTTATTAACAGCTAATAGGGCGGTATCGACAGCAAACGTTGCAATTGTAGTGTTAATCGTAGTCAGGATGTCTGACACAAAGACAAGATAGAAAAATGGTCCTAGGACGCGACTCTGTGGTACACCGGATGTTATTCTATTGACTGTAAATACGGCAGAATTAAATTTAGTTTGGAAATGTCTTTCAGTAAGGTAGGATCTTAGAATAAAATAGTAATATGGAGGGAGTTGTTGTTTCAGTTTATAAAAAATGTCGAAGCCTTGTTCTATGTCTAAAAAAGCTGCAGTGTAAACATTCTTTTCTTCTAGACTTATGATCTTGTTTACAATTCTGTGGCACTGGTAAATCGTCGAATGTTTCTCACGGAAGTTGAATTATTATATTGGTAGTATCTCGTCTAAGTTGATGTCTGTTTCTAATCGTTTTGAGAATAGTCTTTTAAAGATTTTTGATAATTGGGGTAGCAGACTTATTGGTCTATAGGAAGATGAAGAATTAGGTGATTTTCCAGGTTTGGGAACAAGAATTATTGGTGCAAATTTCTAGGTCATGGAAAAGTAGTGTAATCTTATCATGCTATTAAAAATGGCAGTAAAGCATTATTGCTTTTTTTCGGTAATTGTTTGAGAACCTGGCCTGTTATGAGATCATAGCCAGGATATTGCATTTGTCGTTTATTTTTTAACTTTTATAGGTGAAAATGGTTTAATTGAAAGTCATTGGACATGGTGCATCTAGAGAGTTATGAATAATTAACTCATTGTTGACAATCGCGTTTGGGTTAATTTGGGGAGCACTGAAGGTTCGTGATAGATGTTCTCCAAATATGTCGGATTTTTCTTGGTCTGTTTTTCTATAGTTACAATCCTGCTTCTCTAGTGGTGGTATTTGTTGGTCTTTTGATTTTTGTTGCTTTGCATAGCATCTCTTGATGAAATAACTATGTATATATATATATATATATATATATATATATATATATATATATATATACTTTGAATATGGAGTTCTTTTAAATCTTCTAATGTAAATTTTATTGTCAAGTCTATCGAGAATGTTCTTATCGGTAGGGTTACGAATCATTTGCCATCTGCGTCTTGCACGTCTCTTTCTGCAGTCAACTTATGGATGTGTACAGGTAAATTTATATTGTAACGTTTCTACTCTTTACGGTGGTGAATAAAATTGTAAATTTACTCAAAATGACTTATTTATTATACTTACAATTATGAAAATTTATGACACGCACTAGATTCAACTAAAGCCACATTATTTATGTAAACACCGTTTTCGTCTGGTTTTTCTCCTCGCTGTCCCACTGACTACATTTATATCTCTCGTACCTTCTAGAATGCTTGCGAGCACGTGTACGCTAGCCGTATTCCTAGAAGTGTCGGGCGCCGAGCGTGACGCAATACGGATATCGATCACAATTGTTACACGAGGTGTTCGGAAATTAATATTATCTTGTTGGTTTTGGTTTATTATTGATGTAATTCTTCGAGCAGCTGCTTGAATTGTGGTAGTAAGATTTGAGCAGCATTATCAAAAATTCTATGTGTTTATCCACAATTTTAGAGGTAGGCTCTCATCACTAATTTTTGAAAAGTAATACAATTTACTTTTGTAGACACTAGTGTTGGCGCAACTGGTTTTATAATAATATGCGTACTAAATGTAAGAATTACCGTAGAATGATCATATGATAAGTTCCAGTTAGATTTGATGTGGAAGTAATTGTGAGCTATGCCAAAAACTACAAAATAGTCGGGTAGGTCTGTAATTTTATGGGTAGGACAATATGTTGGTTAACCGGTTAATAGATCTAAGATGTTGTTATTTGTGGTAGCTTATAAGAGTTATCTCAAGCCTTAAAACAATTTCCTAGTAGATTAAACATTGTTTTGTACTCTTCTGTGCTGATTGTATGTCATGGGGAATTGTAAAGAGCAGCTAGAGTAAAAGATCTTAGTTTAGCGTTGACGTGAATTACTGGTACTTGCAGTTTATCAAGTTGATATTGGGAGAGCTCGTAGTGTAATATCGTATTATGTTTTAATATTGCCGCCACTGTATGTGCTACGCCATTTGGATATATAGTATGGTATTTTAAAATCAGTTCTGTCAGTAAAGTGCGTCTTAAAGATGACAGCATGATGATATATCCATTTTTTAATTAATTTACTAATAACAGTAAAAAGCATGTTAAGGATCATACTTATAAGTTGATTGAACAGTGTTTTAGATTCAGTTAAAAGCTTATTTACTTGGTCACCAAGATTGTTTGATTGTTTTCTTGTTATTCTCTTACACCATTATCATACGTAGTGTATTCATGTCTTCTTTGTTGTTGTATTGACTAGCTCAACATTTGGGTAGGCAGGAGTTGGGGTAGATTTTGATTCTGATAAGGACTACCTCTTGCCTTAGCCCTTGAATTAAGTAATTCTCTATATACGTCATACTTTTTATAATTTGAGAGATAGTCTTTGTCACAGAGAACACACTTTCGTTATGTTTTAGAGTGGCCTTATAGTTGGTACCTCATGCATTGAATGATGTTTCTTTCTTTAGGGGTGGTTTGACGCTTATTCTCATTTGACGTAAAAACTCTAGTTTGTAGATATCTTTGTTATAATTTTAAATTGTTCCGTTGTGGTGTTTTTATTGACATCAGTTAAGCGTCTCATAAAGCATGGCACATCAGCCCTTTTTTATAGGTTTAAGAAAGCCTTACCTCGCGACTATTACGAGTCCTCGACACCATATTTAACAGTAAGATACTTCTTAGTTAAACAATGCGACGTTTAACGGACCTGGAAGATATATACCCGGGAGCAGCACAAAGAAGCGTACTCGGACCAATACTTTATTTCTTATTTACCGCGTACTTATCAAAAGCAGGATAACAACTGTAATGTTTGCGGATGGCGGATGACACGGTATACTTGCGTTTAAAATTTAGACAATTTTAGGGATCAGTTAGCAATAAGAATATGGACGTCATTTAGGATTTCAAAACAAGGTGCTCTGTGTAATATTGAATGCGTCGTGGTACGTGCCGAATCTATACGTGCAAAAGAGAAAACTTTCACTCACTGACTGATTGATTCATCAACGCCCAGCCTAAACCACCGAACCTAGAACCTTGAAACTTTAGGGCCTTCTTCTCTGTATGACATAAGGACATATTAAGAAAGGATTTTTGAAACTAGCTGCTCAAGGGGGTCTAATGGTGTTCCAAAGTTTTAGGCTTTTTTGAAAACGGCTAGAGTTAGAAATGTAAAACTTGGCAGAAATAATCTGCGGTCAAATTGACAGGACCTGTGTTTTGGGAATTGTTGATCCGACTCACCACAGGGGTTAAACTTAGGGTTAAAGGTTTTATACAGACGCTCATTTACTGCCAAACAAATAAATATAGACCTTTGATATTTGGCAGGAATAATCTTTATTTAAAATTAGAGAATTTTTGTTTCAGGAAATTTTGATTGGGCTACTCAACAGAGCTAAATTGGGGGTCCAAAATTTTGGGAGGGGGGCACTCTATTACTCCGAAAGCAGTAAAGATAGACCTTTGATATTTATCAGGAATAATCCACATTTAAAACAAGAGAAACCTTATTTCAACAGATTTCGACTCGACTTCTCCGAGGGAGTAAATTAGGGGTCTAAAATTTATACTTATAAAAGGGGTCCAAAACTCAAACTATGGAAGTGTATCGACTTGGGTGTCGTTGAACGTGCTTCAAAATGTTATTAAGGGATGCACTTCCATGAAACTAGCCGCAAGTCTAGACGGAAGGAGACGAGAGGCGACCCAGTGCCCGTGTGTTAGATGGATTTTCCGTTGTAGTTTGACATCTCAATGGACGGAGCCTATCCGTGGTACGTGGAATTCCTGAGGAACAGAGGAGGGGCCTCACATTGCCCTGTGAATAAATTTTGAGTAGCAGGGCGTACATTAAGTAATAGATGTCAGTATCCGGGTTTGTTGTAACCTTCTAAGTCGTGACAGGTCATCTCTTGACTCATATAATTATTTAATTTCTCTAAACATAGGGATATTCTCAATCTATATAATTATTAAAGATATTTGGCAGGAATAACCTATAGTTAAAATTGGAGACCCCGTGTTTCAGGAAATTTATTAATTGCGGGTTCATGTTATTAAGGGGTGTACTTAAATAAAAACGTATTCTCACAGGGCTAGATGGGGAAGGGGAGCCGAAGGTGACCCGAGCCGGTTAGTATAGTTATAAAAACAATATATGTGTATCTTTAGTTAGAGAAGAAATACAAAAATATAGTAAAAGAGACAGTGGAGTGGAAATGCATCAAAATAATCTAGTTGCCGCGTTATTGGACAAAGGTGATGAACTAAGATGATTAAAAAGATGCAAGCCGTAAGACCTATCCTTTAGATTTAATTAATATACATAACTTTATTACTAAATAATGTAAATATAAAACGTAGAAACACTCCGAGAAAACTATTATAGTATTAAACTTGCTAAAAACTAATTGTCTGTCTATCGAGACAGATTGTTCAATGATAAAGAGTAGAAAAATTATTTATATAAACTTCCATGTTCTCCTTTCTTGTGTACATTTATTTTTAAATCTATTGCATCAATTTCTTACAGAATTGTCATTCACAAGGTCAACGCTATACACATAACATAATTGTCGATGTATGGCTTTATTTTTTCCTTGTAAAAAGCAAACTATACTATAGAATTCACAGCTAGCAATAGAAGAGATGAAATGCCCCATTTTATTTAGACGCTACCTTGCAAAACTGAACGAAGTGCTTACATTTACTGATTGCTATAAACAACTTATTTATATATAATGGCAGACCAGTTATTTTTTTACTAACCAACCGGATTTTTATTTTGAATCTTTTAGTAATTTCACTAAAAACATCTTTTATTATTGCAACCAACTATAAAAACTATTTAGCCTTATGTAATTTTCTGCAATACACAACAAATTACGTTTTGTCAAGCAGCTGAACTGTGGCCAACATTCGCCTGCAACATTCAGGAGCCAGTTTTAGAAAATAAAGTTGCAAAAATTGTTAACAACGCATTGTTTAAATACACAAGTTTTAGGGGAAATTTATGCTCGCCGTATCTACAAATTGCGCCTGAAATTACTTTGTAGCAAAGCGTTCGGCCGCGTATTTTTAACGGCGCGGGCTATTTTTGCGTGAAAATCAGCTCATGAAACGCAGCTTTTGGCAGTTTATGCTCGCGCCAAGAAACGAAACGGGGGAAATTTATTGATAGACCATGACCTAGATGGTTATTATGTGCCTCGGAATATTTAATAAAAGTGGATCGACCTAAATGTTGCGGTGCATTTCTTCAACTGCCGTTAAAAATAGTCGTTAAGAGCTGGCTGCAATTTAGCTGACTGTGGCGTCGGAGCCACTTTATCAAGATCTTTTAATTTAGGACGATTTAATAAAATTTTCTAAAGAAAATACCGTGTTTAATTTTAGTAAAAATTAAGCAACAGTTTAATTTACTTTTAACTATATTGAACATTACGTAACTCAAACCTGTTTTTAGTTGTGCAGTCTGAAGAAATAAACAGTAAAATTGAAAATGTGTTTTCTAAAACTTATTACAAATCTGCTAGCATATAAATAAAACATTTATAAGATATTTGCAATCCGCTTCTTTTTGTTGCTGCAAATCAAACATTTTTCTTCACATGTATTATATATCATACTATGTAAGGTATTTTTTGTGATTGTCTTAAGATTTTTTTCGTGGTTTTCCGTAGTCCCAGATCGTCTGGCTTAAGGGTGTTAATAAACTTTTGATAAGTCTGAATTCTGTAGTTGTCCAGTTCCTGTTTAATGTGGTGAGATAAATTGTTAACCAAGTTTTTAGTTATCTGGCTTCTGGTGCGTTGCCATTCTCGACGGAGTTGATTCTTTAGTTTTGTTATACTGGTTATGTGTGAAGGTGGAGTTCTAGGGTACGCGGATGTTCTTTTGATTTTTGGAAGAGTAGCTGTTTTGACGGTTTTTCTTATTCTTGTTATTATTTCAGTTATTGTCTTTTTTATTTCATCTGCAGTTCGGAGATCATTGGGTTATCTAAGATTTTTGTCTATTGATTAACCTAGATTTATTTGGTCTGTGAAACGGGGTTGTAGTGAATGAGACTATGACTGGTAGATGGTCTGAGTAAGCTCAGTGTAAACTATTTGGGAGATATTTGGAGTAAAAATTTTTTGTACAACTATATCCAAAATATCTGAAAGAGAGTCTGTCCAGTAGGGAGAGCGTGCTCTGTTGCAATAGTATGAAGCTTGATTCCAGCTGGGTTGTTAGTTCTACTATTGTTTGTTAAGTTGTCGATAGACGCTAATCATTTTCACGTAGGTGCCATCGTGAGTTTTAATTTTGACTGCGACTGTCTCTAGAATAGTTACATTAATTTTTGGTACTTCATGTTGTATGATTTTCTGTTTTACGGAAATAGTTGCTCCCCCGGAAGGGAATATTGCTACTCTGTCAGCTCGGTAGCAGTAGAAATCTGATGCTTTGAAGTTGTCGATTGAGATTAAGTGAGTTTTCATGATACATGCTACATCTATGATGTGTCTTGTAAGAAAAGTTGTAAATCAAGTTTGTCGAGAGTTAACGCCATTAGCAGTTTAGGATACTTAAATAAATAAGGGTTTTGTTGAGATTATAATCCGTGTAGGAGAGGGGGTAATAAATTATTTAATGTTTAATGTAAGAAACGTTTGATTTGAGCTAGGTAGGCTTGTATTAGGTTAAGAATTGAAGTTAGGATTGTTCAGTATCTGAAGTGTTTGCTGTTGGCTTCCAGGATTGATTGGGGTGGGGTGAATTATTAGAATTTTTGATAAGGTAGGGAAAATTGCTAAGGTTAATTACTGGAGATGCTTAGTTAGATTTTGTTGGTGGGTTACAGCGGGTACGCTGGTTGTTTTTAGAAAATTTTAATTCTTGGAAGCGTTTGCGGCTTCTGAAGTTGGCTGGATGGTCAGCCATAGTTGGTGCAGATATGAGGAGTATTTTTATCTTTATAGCAGTTGTTATATGACTGCTTAGGCACTTTACGCATCTTAGTATGACCGTAGTGTTGGCACCCAATGCTCTAAGGCATATATCTTGTTATTTTGCATAGTTCAGTCTTGACTAAACAGTGGCAGATGTTGTCGATTTTAAAAGTTTTATTTGCTTTCTCATTGGCTGCTAGGAGTATGGCACAGACGGGGATAGAGTTTTTTCTTTATTAAGTAGTCTTGTAATACTAATTACTGGGAGATTATATACAGCTAGTTCTTCATTTAGTTCCTGTTCCCATAAGGAAAGTGGTACGTTTCTAATGACTACCAAAAGTGGTTTTTTGTTTGGGTTTGGAAAGTGTGGAATGCTATCTTATTTGATGGGTAGAATTTGTTGTTCTGGCAGGAGAGATTAATTTTTAGTGATTTTCTATTAAGATTAGTAGTAAAAATCTCCTTAACATGTTTTTTGATTACTTGTTTGTGGTCCGTGTAGGAATATTGGATGTATTTTAACTTTATTCTTGTTTTTACTTCTTAAAGAGGCTGTTACCTTATCATTTGTTGTTCAGTTGTCTACGGGCGGGTCAGGGTGTGTCGGTGGATAGTATTTATTTTGTTTTAGTAAAGATGTTGATTTTCATACATATTTTTTTGCGTGATCACTGATAGGGATGATAGATGATCAGCGTTTCTCTTTCTTAACGACATTGTTCTACCCCCTCAAGGGGTTGAATGATTGCAGAATTGTGAATAACCGTTGGCAGATACAATGCTCGAATTTATGTTATCATTGAAGTCACTGCTTGCACATGCGGCTGTTCAGCTACAACATACTGCAACAGTTTTTTATACATTATAATTTTTGATTATATGTATATTGAGTACAGAGAACTAACTAATTTTTTAAACATTTATCTTTGTCCTTCTCATACTCTTTATGAGCACACACTGATTACTTAGCGTAAGAACATAATAAAAATTCCGTTACAGCACTTTCAACTTAATATTCCTTACCTTCACACAAAGCTTGTAAGAAAATATCTTCCTGAGTTATTATTTTATTTACATTACAACGTTGTGGAAAATATACTGTAGTGGTAACGATGAGTTCATATTTTTTTAAAAAGGGATTGGAAACCTGCATTAAAATACATTAAAATAATTTGGCAAAGTGTTTTTTTTGTATTTGAACAATACGTTATTCAGTAATGATCATTAGATATTTCAGGAAAATTTAGTATTGAGAGTGTCAATTTGTAGAGATATAGCTGTTGTACACGTTGTCGTTTATACTCCGGATCAAAGTAGTAAATTCACTTTTTTATT
This sequence comes from Sinelater perroti, assembly GCA_036346155.1. NCBI lineage: Eukaryota > Metazoa > Arthropoda > Insecta > Coleoptera > Elateridae > Sinelater > Sinelater perroti. The sequence goes on from JARFIY010000276.1 coordinate 7,958,754, forward strand.
GTCATTAAATAATTAAAAAAATTTCTCACTATTAACGACTATATGATTTAGGCCTTTAGACCTGTTCTAGATCAATACTTTGTCTTTGGCGTGTAAGTCCTGCATTTCGCTTTCCTTTAGGTTTATTGGTAGACGTTCTTCAGTCATTCTATCTGCGTGTTGTTTCCAGTTTATTTTGTATTATTTTATTTTGACAGTTATTAGGAAAATGTTTAGTTCTTGTCGTATTGATGTATTTCTTATCAAACCAAGTATTGTATAGCCTTTGACTGATCTTAAGATTTTATATTACTTGATTATATTTTTAAAATATTTTTTTTATTTAGAGACCACTCTGCACTGTTGTAGAGTGACGCAGGTATTGCCATCGGCTTGTAAAACTTCAGCTGCGTTTTCTTACATGTTTTTTTAGCTAACGTTCTTCTAGTAGTCCCACACATTCGTTGAAATAATACTAGTTTTTGATCGATGCCTCTACTATACAATGATACATCACAGCCTAAATATTTGAAATGTTTAATTTGCCCAAAGGTTTACATGTGCTCTTGGAGTTTGTCAAGTCATATAAGTTAAAGAGAAGGGGTGATAAACAGCATCCTTGTTTAACTCTTTGATTTACACATATGAGCTTTATGCGACTGTCATTGTCATTTACTTCAATTGTTATGTTAGTATTAAATTAAAGATTTTTATTGTTTGAATTAAATGTCTAGAAAATTCTTCGTGTTCCACAATTTCCTATAATTTAGACATTATAGCTCTATTTAGCGTAGTCTCTGTGCAATATGTGTATCAAGGTTTTGCTCTTTGCTTTTGTCTATTACCTGATTTAATGTAAGTCTTATGCGTGAGCATCCTTGCGGAAGTTGCTATGTTTTCCTATTAACATGATTTCTGCAACTGGTTGAACTTGGAAAGTTATAATTCTTGCGTATCGCTTCGAGTACGCATTAAGAAAGATTGCTCTTCATCATCATATATCATATAGCTCCTTTGTTGGAGCAAAGGGCGCCCTTGTTGGGGCGTTTCATTTGCTTTAGCTTTAGACTTCTTGTGGTGAGATAGCTAGTCTCACGCACTGTCTGGGGTCCGTTCCGTTGTCACAATTCTTTCCATTAGTTCCTTCCATTTTTTCCTATCTTTTGCTATTCTTTTTGCTTGGTTCCAATTTAGATCTACTTGTTTTAGTTCTTCTGTATTTGTTTTTTTCCAAGTATTAGTTGGTATGCCTCTCCTTCTTTTCCCTGTCCTATTGTACTCCAAGGCTTGCCTGGTTATATTTCCTATCGGTTTTCTAAGGGTGTGACCAATCCATCTCCACTTGCGCTTTTTTATGGTTATCTCTATTTTTTCCTCTTTTGTCATTTCCCAAAGGTCCTCATTACTGATTACTTCTGGCCAGAAGATTCCGCAAATAATTATGAGGCATTTATTTATAAATGTTTGCAGTTTCTTATAGTGTTTTCTGTCTTCTTTCCAGGTTTCTGCTCCACATAGTAGTGTACTTTTTACATTACTGTGGAAGAGTCGGAGTTTTGTTTTTCTGCTGATATTGTTTGACGTCCAAATTTTAAATAGTGAATTGAAGGCTTTCTGTGCTGGTCCTATGTCTTTCTATATCCCTCTCTGTGCCTCCTATAATGCTTATTATGCTTCCTAGGTAGCATAATTCGTCTATTTCCTCTATCTCTCTTCCCTCTAATTGTATTCTTGTATTCCCCATGTTGTTTTTGGTTAATAGTTTAGTTTTGTTTGAGTTTATTTGTAATCCTACTTTCCTAGCATTGTTGTTTAGTTCGATCAGTTTTTGTTGCATGTGTTTTTTATTTGTTGTTATTAGGCAGATGTCGACCGCAAACTCTAAGTCCTCCAGTTTGCCAAATACATTCCAGTTTATCCCTGTTATTTTGTCTTCAGTCCTCCTCATTACCCAATCGATTACTATTATAAAAGGAGAGGGAGAGGATGCAGCCTTGTCTCACTCCTCTTTGTATTTCAACTTTTGGGTGAGTTGTCCTTCATGCTGTATGTATGCCGTGGAGTTGTCGTAAAATAGTTTTATTATTTTAATGTATTTGACTGGTATGCCGTATTGTTCCAATATTTTCCACATTACTTCTCTTTCTATTGTATCGAAGGCCTTTTGAAAATCGATGAAATTTATGAGGATTTCTTCTTCAACTTCGGCTGTTTGTTCTAGAATAATTCTTAGGGTGTTGATGTGATCGATACATGTTCTATTTGGTCTAAACCCTGCTTGATTGTCTCTCAGTTTTATATTTATAGGGTTTCTTAATCTTTCTAGAATTATTCTGGTCATTATTTTACTTGTTGTGCTGAGCAGGGTGATCGGTCTCCAGTTTTCGCACATTGTTCGATTTCCTTTTTTGGGTATTTTTATTATTATACCTTCTGTCCATTCCTTTGGTATTTGTTCTTGTGTCCATATCTTGTTTAGTAGTATATAAAGTAGTTCGGTTGAGTAATTTGGATGTATTTTTATTAATTCTGCTTGGACTCCGTCTATCCCTGCTGCTTTATTATTTTTCAGTGTTTGTATTGCATTCCTTATTTCGGTTTTAGAAATTTCTTCTGTAGGCAATTCCAGTGTTCCATGTATGTCTATTATGTCTTCTATTTCTCTATTAGTCTTTGCGTATGCTTTGTATATTTCGGTGAAGTGTTCTACCCATCTGTTTTTAATTTCCTCTTGTGTGGAGAGTACTTCTCCATTTTTTCCTTTTAATTTGGTTGACGTCATTTTGTTTGGTCCCACTAGTTTTTTTGTTATTTTGTATAGTGTTTTGGAATCATGCTTCCTGGCTGCCTCTTCCGCTGCTCTAGTCATGCTGTTTATGTAATTTCTCTTGTCTTGTCTTGCGCTCTTTTTTACTTCATTGTTTTCTTTGGTATAGTTTTCTTGCCATATTTTCCTCTGGTCTTGGTTTTTCTCTATTAGGAGTTTTGCTCTTGTTGTTTTTCTTCTTTCCAGTTTCATTTTTGTTTCATTTGAGATCCATGTTTTATCGTGTCTTTCATTATAACCTATTATTTCTATTGCTGTTTCATTTAATGTGTTTTTATAAGCGTTCCATATCTCTTCAATAGATAGTATCGATGGGTCCATCATAGTGCTGGCTTTTCTTTCTATCGCTTCTTTAAACTTCTCTTTTATTTCTGGGGCGTCTAATTTATTTACGTTAAGTTTTCTTCTTTTTGGGTTGAGTTTATACTTGGCTTTTATACTGATTTTAATTTTTGCTCGCACTAGCGTGTGATCTGATGCGCAGTCTGCTCCTCTCATAGCTTTTACATCTTGCAATGTGTTTCTCCATTTCTTTTCCATGAGGATATGGTAAATTTGGTTGTGAGTTGTTCCATCTGGTGAGGTCCAAGTTGTTTTGTTGATGTCCTTATGTTGAAATAAAGTTCCTCCTATTGTGAGGTTGTTTAGGGCGCAGAATTCTGTTAATCTTGTGCCATTATCGTTTGCCTCACCTATTCCATGTCTTCCCATTACATTCTCCTTTCCCTCGTAGTCTCTTCCTACTTTTGCGGTCATGTCACCTATCATGATTACAATATCTCGGGTATATTTAGTTTAGTTTCGTTATAATTGTGTATATTTGGTTATAGAACATATCTTTCACTTCATCTTCTTCCTGGTTTGTTGGGGCATACACATTTATTATGATTATGTTCCTAAATTTTGCTCTAAATCTTGCCCATATGATCCTTTCTGATACCCCTTCCCATTCTAACAGTGCTTTTGTTGATTCTTTATTTAACATTATTGCTACCCCACGTTCTATGTGTGCCTGTTCATCTTCGTAGCCTGAGTAAATAATGGAAATGTTGCCTGCTAACTTTCTCTGACCCATCCCATTCCATCTTGATTCGGCTATGCCTAATATACTGATTTTGTATTTTTCCATTTCGTTTGCTATTTGGTACGTTTTTGTTACTTCTGCCATAGTTTTAACGTTCCAGCAGCCTATAAAGGTTCTGGTTCTTGTGTCTAGGGTTGTTGCGCTAGTATTTGCTTTCCTTTTTTTCTTCTTTTTATTTTTAATCTTTTTTATTTTTAATGTGTCTTTATAAACTAAACCTAACTTTTTTCTACATTTGCCTTATACTCGTTATCCTTGTTATTTGCCTTTGTTGTCGTCAGTTTATCCCTTGTATTTTGCTCTATTAGTTTTTTGTTCTTTTGACTTGTGTGATCATCAACAGTTTCTCTTCCGCTGACGTACCTTCGTTTCTTAGGGCTTGGTTCTGGTCTTCTGGGGATCTCTCGCTGGCAGTTCTTCCTTTCTTCTTATCTAAGTCTGTGTTTGTCTGTATTCCTTCCATGTTTCCCAGTGTTTGTATTGTTGTTTTTGGTCTGTTTGCGTTATCTCCGTCTGACTGTTCAGGTGATTCTACCATTTGTAACTGTTGTAGTGTGAATTGGTCTCTATTTATTATTAATGTATCATTTTTCATAATAACATGATGTCCTTTGTTTCTGATTTCTTTCATGTAGTTCTTCAATTTCCTGCGTATTTCTTGCATTTCTTTGGAGTAGTCTTCTTCTATATAAATTCTCGTTCCCTTTAGTTTTTTTATTGCTCTTAGGATTGCCAATTGCTTGGTCCAGCTTTTTAGTTCAACTAAGATTGGACGGACTTTATTTTTGTCATGTGGTTTCCCAATTCTTCGAATATCCATTACCTCGTCTTCCATAGATGTTGGCAGATCCATGTCCCTTAGAACCATTCTTGTTTTTTCTTTTAGTATGAGTTCGCTTTCTTCTGAACTTTCTTCAACTCCGTGTATAATTATATTTTTCTTTCTTGATAAAGATTGCTCTTAATGATGTGCAAAACATGAAAGAGTTATTAGTCATTTAGGAGTGCTTATTGTTTTTTATGAATATTTACATACTTAAGTGATTGATTCGGAACGTAAAATGATTATAGTATTAGTTACCTTTTTTATAAAGAACTTTATTGTTTGTAACAAGAAAAAAAGATTTAATATTAGAAAAAGAGAGAAAATAAATGGAGTATAGTAGAGATCCTGTGCTATAGACGCAGAGGTTTAATAAAGACATTGAAGAGGAAAAACAAGTGAAATATTAAGCAGACAACGAAAGTTTAATATTGAAAGTCATTAAAATTTAGAAACAGAATAAAAATTGTTTGAAGCAAATAGAAATTTGAATATTAAAAATTAAAATTTGAATTACCTTCTAAGGAAAGACGGTAAATCTCTGTGGTATGATACAGTACTATTCAAAAATTTGATATTTATTTACCTAAACCTAAAGGTTTATTTTGTAAAATATAACTATTAATCTAATTACTATTATTGTTCTGTCAGTAATCACTGTATTGAGGAAGTTCGTTAAAGTTTATTAGAGATTGCGGTGCTAGATATACCAACATCATGGAAATAAGAGCTTTTATTAATTTATCGTATTTCACAAGTATCTTCAGAAGTTCTGGATACTCTAAAAGCAATGAAATTATATTGTTAATCTTTCATTTGACGCAGAGAAATTAATAAATATTCCCAAAAACTTTTTTAAATGATACAATTTCTAAAAATATTGTTGTTCAAGCGAATACTTAAGAATGACGCTCAAACCCAATTAATGTAAACAACCTTTCAAATGTCTATATTCTTTGTGCGTTGAATTATTTAATTGCATTAATTGGCATTTGCTTTGTTAATCATAGAGCTTGAATTATTTTTTATGTTTAAGAATAGCAATACAAATTTTAAAGTTCTTTTGGTCCAGAATGTCCAAAATTATGTATATCTTTTACATAAAATTATTTTTTTAATGTTAATTATTTTAGTAACTTTTTGAAGCTTAGGTTATATTATTTTTGAACAATTCTACCAGCATTTCAATTTTGGTTAGCTTTTGTTGTATAAGAAAGACTGAACCGAGATCGTTTCCAGTATATTCACAAGCATACACTCGTTACCGTAAATTACACATACTCGACAAAATGTAAATTTTCGTAATGTGTTTTTGAGTTTTACGATGAATTTTACGTTGACACGTTGGTCTACTTTAGCACATAGCAATCCTAACAGAGCAGAATATACAGCCTGCTGCAAACTAAAGTTAAATTATTCACCTAAACTGTTTAACATTTTTAGAGTAAATTGGGGAGAAACATAAATGTACAATACCTCAAAATCCACAAAACAAGCTAGCGAAAACATCCAAAGCAATTATAAAGTAGAAAATATATTTTTCTGTTTATATAACACAAAAAAGGTTAAAGCGAATAGTTACTTTTGAACGCCTAAATAATAATGAGAGTGATTCTCTTGGTTCAAACAGAAGGGTTGGAGGTGGAGTCTAATAAAATATGTCAAGTAAACGACTAAATGCAACAATTTTGTCTTTAAGCCTTTATAGAGTGCAAATAGCTTGCGAAACGAGTCATAATGTAGCGCAGTGTCAACTGGCCATACGTGATAAAATTTTGCGTTAAACTTGAAAGATTCGTAATCAAGACGCTTGATATTATACAGAGAAGATAACATCAACATCTCACACTTCGGATAATGTATCAAGTGGTTTTGGACTCTGGTTGACGTCTGAGTATTAGATTAATAGCAGATAAAGAGATACTTCTAAAATTCACTGTGCATGAAATGCTCACGACGTAACTGCACGTGCAGAAAGTTTGTGTTAAATTGGTTCTTAAGGTTTTGACCGACGAGAAGAAGAAAAACTGGGTGTCTTGTGAGTTTTCGGACCGTGTGAAAAGTGAGCCTAATTTTTAGAGAAAGTGATGGCTCGAGTAAGCAAATAAAATTTGAAAACGATGCTTATTGTTCTATTGGTTTGAAAGATGTTCTCCATGAAGAATTTGTACCATCCGGACAGACGATCAACACTGAATTTTACGTGGATGTACTTATATGGCTTTCCCACGACAATGCGTCGAGCCATCTGTCGCCGTTAGTGAATGAATCTTTGGCAAAACAAGCCATGGAAACGCTGTCCTAATTTCCTTACAGCACCAACCCTCCCGACTTTTTCTTTTTCGCCAAATCCAGTGTAACAGAACACTATTTTGGGACCATTAAAATGTTTAAGCTGTTGTGACTAGTGCCTTGTAAGCAATTACACTTCAAGACTTTCAGACCCACTACGACGTGTGGCAGAACCATTCGCTGGCTTTTGACTATACGAGGTGCATTCACTTCTGATTTTCAGGACTGGGAACAAATAGAAATATGCGGTTTGTTTCAAAATACGCGTGCACTCTTTGTGAAGCAAAGCACGGCAGCGGCGAGAGTGAAGACTGTTTTTGATACTTAAGATAGCGATGTTTTCATTACAAGAACAGCGTGTAATCATTCGTTTTCTCCATTTGCGTGATATAACACCGATTGAAATTAATCGCCAGTTGAGTGAGACATGTAGTGATGGTGTTATGGATGTGTCTAACGTGTGTTTGTGAGTGCGACAGTTCAAAGAAGGCAGTAGCCCACAGTTGCACCCTGTAAGTCCAAATTAGCCTCAGGATTATGTTGCATAATAATACTTTATTTTCTAAAGTCATTTGGAATTTGTGACCTATTAATTTCTGAAAAATTGGAAACCAAATTGTTTGCGTTTGGTTAGGATATGTATCTGCGAAGTAAGTCGTCGGTCCATATAGATTGCAATGTATTTTACTGCTTCCTTTTAAGAGAGAATGCAATTATTTAATTGGATTGATAGGCACCTTTCTCCTTTTAACGTAAAAGTAATATTTACTGAGAAACTTATTAATTTCTAGACTATAATTAAATAGACTATTGGCTTTCCAGATGGCAATTCCCAGGGGTGTTTGATTCATTAGTGTAGTTTTCAACGATGTTTGTGAGGATATTTAAGAGTACATCCATCTTCTCCATTATTTTTACTAACATAGTTTCTAAAATATTATTTGTTAGTTGCTGCTGCATAATCAAGTTATAGTTTTGCTGATTAGTGATTTAACTTGGTCAATTGGCCGTTTTTGTTCTTTCGGGATAAGTTGTTGCGGGTTATTTGTGTTCAGTTTTTTTCTTAGATATTAGAATTTAATTTTTTGTAGTTTTTTGTACTCTACACATTTTTTAATTTCGTGTTTTAACTTATCTATTCCAGATGTTATTAATTCTGTGTCTGTGGAGCGATGCATGTTCTGTAGTACTACACTAAATGACATTTCTTTCAAGTGGTACGTATGAAACTTAGTTTTTTCAGATAGGGTTTTTATGAAGGCAGAGTTTGCGTCTTTAGTTTTTTCTTGAATTGTTAATTCATTGTTGTTTAAACACTTTTGAGTGTATAGATCTGGAGCGATTTTGTTTAACAATTCGATTAGTGGCTGAATATATTTAACATTTGCCACAGTTTGATGTTACTAGTGGTGGTAAATTGCCGCTCTTCAGCCATTTCATCTTCTTTGAAGTCTTTGGGGGTTAATTCAGCTAATAGTCTTTCAGAATAGCTTGTTTTGTTAATATTGTACGATTATATATACTGTTTTTCTCTAAATTTTTTTGTTGTATTCTACCATCTCCCAATCTTATTCTTTTAAATGGGATACTGGAATTTGTGGAAAAGCGACAGAAGAATATTCTGTTAATACTATGGAAGACTGAGTAACTTGTGGAATACTGTTTTACTAATTTTGCATAAATGGGTCTGTTTGTTGGATCTGTGGAATTCGGAATTAAATATTTAAATTGCTAGATTTGGCTATGTAGTTTGCACTGAATAATTTTGTAAAACTGACATTGCTTCTTCCATATTTAAATTTATTTGAATTTATTTGCAGGCGTTAGTTATTAACTTGTCAATGATCTGCAATCCAGTTTATATTTCGATTACTTGATATTACTAGGCACGGAGCAGAAACAACCTTATGCTTCGAAACTCAAATGTGTACTTGTATACAGCTTGAAAGTACATCATATGCTAGAAATATATTTATTTTCATTCAACTATAGAAAAGGAGAACAAATGCATTATTTGTAATAACTCACAGTTGATTTGTCTAAACAGAAAGTGCAATCTAATCTGAGATGCACCAAATGTACTGGTTACGCAAGTCGTGGTGCTCTAAAGCCAAATACAAGGGCGCGCTGGCACCTTCTTCAATAGTGAGGATTCTTTTATGGCTAGTTATGGCAGTGTCCACATATTCTAGATGAACATAGTTGCATAATATGTTCCGTTTTTCTGGTTTCTTGTCACACTCTCTCTGCTGAATGATAGTGAGCCCACTTTGGACACAACATACGCAGAGTTACCCCATACTTCTTCTTCATGTTTGCCTTCTTGCATCCTGCACAAATTTTTTTATTAGTTCAATAGTTAAGGTTGGATTAAAAAATTTTGTCCGAACTTCAGCAGATGGAATACGAGATAAATGACCGGCAGAGCTGGAGATGTTCACGACTCTTCCATTGGGACGCAGAAGAGGAAAAAGAGTTTCACGAACGTGCAAAGTTCTGAAGTAGTTCATCCGCAAGGTTTGTTTGGCTTGTTCGCTAAAAGTTTCTGTGGCATCTTCTTTGTATTGTTAATCAAAATATTAATTCTTCTTTTGATTTCTTTTATGTTGCCTTGAATCTGTTAATTCTACTTTGGACGGTTATTTCAAGCTAGTGAAAGAGCGGGTTGTGGCTGAGTTCCTTCATCTTGTTAACAGCAGCTATGTTCCTGCATTAGGTACACTTTTTCATCGAACCTTCCACATAGGCCGTTCACAATAGCATACCCGATAACTTAGTTCGCGCTAGTAACAACTGCTACTTTTGCAGGTGGTTGTGACGAGTCCTCTGATGGAATTCTAGTTTAGGAGTTCTATGCAAGCTACGACGCACAGTTGAGACGCTGTTAATGCTAGAATGATACTCAAGAATATTATTTTGAAGAAAACAAATGTAAAAATATCTTCAATTAAACAAATTTTCTGGAAACTATCACATTACGGGCTTATCTTGAATGGATGAATTAAAAAGAAAAACAAGAATAATAAGAAAAAGTCAAACCGAGCTAATTAAATTAATTGATAGCACCTCCCAATCCTGCAAATCGACGGAAAATTATTCTGCTCCATGACTACTAAATAGACTAACCAACCACCAACCAACTCATTGTTCAAAATAATTTAGCACTGTCCATCTAGCGAACGCTGGTAAGATACAAAAATGACTCGACGAACAAGTTGCTTTAATAGACGATTTATTTTTTCAAGAAAAATCTGATTGTTACCTGATTTATGCAAAAAGTTCTTACAAGAGAACATTCCCATCACTATAGTTAAATTTGGTAATTTCTAAAGCGGCAAAATTTAGGTCTATGGCTGGATATTTAATATCAATTTTAAAAAGTCACTAATTTTCACAGGCTCTGGCCTAAAATTGCGTTGAAAGGTTCTAATATACAGTTAAATACTATTTTTAAACAGGTTTTTTTCAGCCAGCGAGTGTTCACAGAGAAAAATCACTGAGAATTTTAATTTTACCGGGCATCTTAAATATAATTAAACCAAATAATTTTTAATAAAAATATTATCTTTAGGTTAGTGTTCTTTAGAAAAACACCTGACGTATGGAGGTAACAAACAATTTCTTTCCTACTTTTACAAGAGCAACTAACAAAAGTGAAGTTTTAAAAGGGTCAATTTGGAGTAATATAGGATGTTCCATAAAGTGTGCCAAATTGGAAAATTCAATAAATTAGTCTAATTTTCATGGAAGTGGTTATATTTAACATATTTGTAAGCAGTCAAATCACCCATTTACGTATGAAACACTATGTCAGGCGTATGTTGATCCGTACTGACTCTGCATCTAATTATGCGCTCCTCAAAATTATTAATAGGTCTCTCGCAGATGTCTGATCCGATACCTCTAATCACGCGTATGATTTCCGCCTTCATTTTCAGAATTGTGTATGGTTTGTTAGCGCATACTTGTGATTTCACAACTCTTTACATGAAGAAATCACAGGGTGTAATGTCACGGGACCTTGCCGGCAAATTCTGGTCACCGTGCGAAGAAATTACTCATTGTAAACTGATGTACTGAAAAAACAACCAATGATAAACGAATCAGAGTGATAATAGATAACAAAAATGATAACAGGCCTGCCAACTTTAAAATAAAAAAATGGCGCCCGATTTACATTCAGAAGACTTTACGAAACACCCTAGACAAGCAAAATATAAAAATAATTCCTTATTTATAACTGTTTCAAAACGCAGTAATAATCTTTTTGGGAAAGTAAATATATAAAATATTATCATTCCATAGTATAACAGTAAAAGATTAATAAATAATTTGTTTTTGGTATTTTACAATCATTTTCTAAATAATTCTTAGCTTATTTGTTCCGCAAACACTTTATTTGGCACGTCACCCATGAGACTAAACATGCCATAAAAATATACATAAGAGGAGCTGGATTGTAGTTCATGGACACACAGAAACCTTGTCCGAACTCAATTAGCTGTATGTAAGTGCCGTCACGTGTTTACTGCTCCCAATACACTCGGATGGTATGGTCCAAATGATCCACGTTGCGTGGCGCGTCGACACCCTGCTATTTTCAGCATCATTATAGGACCTTAAGTTGCGTAAATCTACGTTTCGGGTTTCTACCGGACATTCTTCTCTTCGTGTTGTTTGTTGCGTTAGCCGATACTTTTCGCATTCTTGATAGCGTCGACTACTAACCGTTTTTTAAGGCCACAGGTTCGTACTTGGAGGGCTACTGTAGGGTCCGCGTTTGTACACTCGCAAAAAGCTTGAAGCATTAGCACGCCATTTCTTCTTGAAACATTTTAATAAATAACCATAAAAATTTAAAGTTAGGTACATCTGCATTTAATGCTGATACTAATAATACTTTTTTAGTTTAAAAGGAAAATTATAAATAACACATTAACTTACTGACAAAATAAGCATGGAGGATAAATATATGCAATAAGTAATAACAATAAATATAATTTTCCATTATTCAGTACTATTTTATAAACAGTTCACGTAGTTATTTCTATTAAGTTATAATGAATTTCCTTTTGTTCATAACACAACCACCTTACAATATTAACTAATAAATAGAGGGTTGGCTTTAACGTTCTTTACAAACGTAAAGGCTTCTCAAGCGATCCCAGTGGATCAAACTTCGTGGTCTAATAAGAACTAACACAAAAGGAAATTGCGTGCTAAATGGCGAGTTACTTGTCTTACAACTGGTATATTTCGGTTTCTTGTCGTTTTCGAAATGCGAATTGTACTATGCATTATTTTTTAAATTTTATTTCTTTTTTGCCTACAAAGTTTAATGTTGTATTTTTAAACAGTCATAAATGAAAAGTTAGTTTTTATTTTGCTTGTATTACTCTAAATTTATCACATTAAAATTTTAAGTTTTGTTATGATTTTAATTTACTTTTTCTTATAAGCACTAAGGAAGTAAGCATCGGGTTACAACTTATTCAATATTTTTTATATTGTTAAAAAAACACCGGTTTTTGGAGCAATTTCTTCTTGTAGTTATTTTTGGATTTTAACATCTTAATTGCTAGATAGACTTTACTAAATTATATTAAGCAAAAGGAGTTGGTAGCTAGACATTTTATTCCAAATTGAATAGTGAGTACTTAGTAGTCATAGAGCAGAATGAATTTGTGTCGATTTGCAAGATAGGTGGGTGCTTTTAATCAATTTAATTATCATAATATTTTACTGCAGCATTTTCCTGTGATCGTTTGACTTGATAGCATTTATTATTTATTTCACCATGCAAAATATGCCCCAAAAGTAATGGTACTGATTACGGAATTTTTTTTTATTGAAAATATACTTATATAGACTTGATATTCTTCAAAATAAAATCTTTGAGCATCAATAAAGCGTTGCCAACGGTTCTGTCATGCATATTAGCTCACCTAGAGATCTTGAATTAGAATTTCCTTCAGAGTACTCGTCAGAGAAGCACCCATATTTTTAACAGTTCTAAAATGGCCACCTTTCAAGTTGAATTTAAACCGGGGAAACAAGAAGAAGTCAAATGGGGCCCGGTCCGCACTGTGGGAAAGTTGGAGCAGTGTCGCCATGGTTGGTTTTGCCAACTACTTTTTTACTTACAGCGATGGATGGCTTGACTTACTTTTATGGGTAAGAACCCAAGTGTTAGAGATTTCCTGGTGGACGAGCGTAACTCTTTTTTTCAGCCATTTAAGTACTTTTATGTAAATTTCAGTATTGACCGTCTATCAGGATGGTACTGACCTTTTGTAGACGACACTTTTATAATCCAAAAGATAATAAGCAGCTCTTTCACCTTTGATTTGCTCAGTTGGGCCTTCTTTAGTCTTCGTATTATACTCAAAAACCCAAATTAGGCTTATTTTTCGCAAGGTTCCGAAGCTCATGAGAAACCTATACCCCACTTTCTTCTGTATATTTAACACGAACTTTCTGCAGCTGCAATTGCGTTGTGATGATTTCATATATAATGAATTTTGGAAGTCCACTTCATCCGCTATTAATCTAATATTCAGACGTTAGCTAGAGTCCAAAACTGCTTTCATATTAGCCACCTTATTTTAAGTGTAAGACGTAATGGACGCCCTGCGTGTTGCTTATCTTCGACGTTTTCTCTTCCCTGCATTATAAACAAGAGCCTCGGTTACGATTTTTTTTGAGTTTATTGCAAAATTGTATCGCCATATTTTGACTTGCGACGCAATGCCCAAACAAATGTCTACTTCGCAAGTAATCTGCACATTGTAAAGCTTCAAAAGCAAATGAGTTGGTTTGGGCCATTTATCTGACATCCTTCACCAACCGGTAGGTCCAAAGAATCCTTCTCCAACCCTTCAAGTAAAGAAATCAGTTTCATTACTTTTCGGGAGTATCTTATATGTTTACAATGCTTACGCCTATCGATATAATATTTTTTCGGGGTTTATACAATGTTCATATTTTAAATTTAAGTCGCTAGCAACTATTCGTTTCATTTTTTTGTTTTAGAAGTAGTAAAAATACATTTTTCTATTTAAGACTTCGTTATATATATTTACATTAGTTTGTTATGTGGTTTTTAAGGTATTGCGCGTTTATCTGAGTTTCCCCCAATTTGCTCCATAAGTACTAAAAGGTTAGTTGAACAATTTCACTTTAGTTTTCAGCGACTTGTATACTTTATTCTGTCGGAATTACGATGTGTTAAAGTAGACCAACGTGTCAACGTAAAATTCATCGTAAAACTCAGAAAATACATTACGGAAACTTGCATTTGGTCGAGTAAAGTTTACGGTAAGGGGTGCATCCTTGTAAATGTACTGGAGACGATCCTGTTTCAGTCCTTATTATACAATAAGAGTTTAGGACAAAATGAAATGTCAGAACATAGGATTGTTTAAAGAATTATTATATAGGCTTCGAGGAATTACTAAAATGATTAACATTATTAAATAATTTTAAATTAAATTTATACATAAAAGAGTGTGTGTCAAAATGATATCAGAACTTTACACTTCTGAGAAAAATATCAAAAGAAATTTGTATTGGCGTTTTTTAACAGTAAAAATAATTCAAGTTTTCTGATCAGAATATGGATGCAGTAAAATAATCTAATTAAAAAAGATTAAAGAAATTATAAGCTGCAACAACTATTTTATAGATATTTGAAAGGTTATTGACATTGATTAGATTGAAGCGTTAGAGTTAAAGAAAAACATAAAATTCATAAATGTGCTGTGAGAAATGAATACACAGTATTTAACAGAACATAATTTGTATATAATAGGACAGTATGTCAAAGGCAGTAGCAGTTTTTTTGTTGTATAATTGCTTTTTTTATATGGTAGTAGATGTTGAAGTAAGTCACCTACAAACACGGATAAAATTGAAAGAATACAGATTTACAGTTAAATTAAGAAAAGTATGTAAAGCACAAAGAAAGATATAAAACCATAACCGACCGATTAGAAAAATAGAAAATATTTAATGGTGCTTATGGAATACTTCATAAAGAAGATATTGCAATGGAAAAAGTAGGAAAAAATTAAAATAAGAAAAGAATCCTAAAAAAGACCGGAGAAACAAGAAAAAAAAATTTACTAACAAATCGATGAGCAACATGTGAAACAAGAAAAAAAGCTTAAATACAAAGAGAGTTAGGAGTAGGCATTATAATAGAGAAAGCATATAAAGTGGAAAGGTACAAGACAAAATAGATATTTTCAAACAAAAGTAGAAATTGTTACACTTATAAATTTATTTGGATAGCGGCCTTAATAAAGAGAAAATACAAGCTGTGACTAAGAAAGCAGCAAGAAAGAAAAAGGCAATAAAAAAAAGTTCGCTAGGATATAGAAAGATAAAGATATATAGGTAAACTATAAATAGTTTGATGAGGAAGAGAGCCTGAACATGGTGGAAAAATAAAAAAACTAAACATACAGTTCAAATATGGTAATAATGTAAAAGAAACAGACACGATAAAAAGAAAAGAAAAAAAATCGAAGTTAGGTATTTGAAATATTATAAAACTTAAATGTAAAGAATAAGAGCCAGCCAAAAATTGATAAAATTAAAATAAGATTAAAAGTATTGGGCTTGGTTAAAATGAAAAGAAAAGGAAAGGGTTATTTAAAGTTAGAGGATGGCCATATATTAAATGTATAATGGAGTAGAAGAAATGAGAAAGCTAAAGAGGACCTGGCGTATACAACAGCAGCAGAATGAAAAATAAAATTGTTAATTGGAATTGAAGGTCGGAAAGAATAATAAAAGTGAGTTAAATTAACGGAGAGATTATAAATCTGGTAATAACTTATGGATCTAATGATGCTTATAGGAGAATAGTTAAAGAAGATTTTATAAAAAATATACTTTTAGGATACTTCATTGGAAGAAAAGACGACAAAGCAGAAGAAATGCACAAAAATAAATAGTGATGAGACACTGATTTTAGAGTTTTGCATCCAGAACAACTTCACTAATTGACTATATATGTAAAAAATTTTAACAAAATATTATGAAGAAGGCAAGAGAAAGAAGAGGACTAGAAATTTATAGTGACCACTTCTTAGTAATATCAGAAATAAAAATGGAAGCGTAAATGTTAGAAATTGGACATAAATGTATACTGGAGTGTTCAAATTAAAATATAAGAAGTACCAAAGATCATCATCACATCACATCACACAGCCATTGAAGTTTACTGTAGGACGTAGGCCTCTCTTGAATTTTACAGTTTTGCAATTCAATGGGGATTTGACAATTAAACGCCACGCTTGTCGGGCGGATTGGCAAGTGGATAGGGTATATGGAGGATAAGAGTATGCAGATTATAGGCAGGATTAAGGTTGGGACACGACTTTCCCTCGGTGTTAGGAGATAGGGAAGAGTCGAGGCTCGCGTGGGCAAGGTCGCCTCCCTGAAGTACATCTGTCCTCTATCGGGGTTATAGAGTAGTATCTACCCGCTACTCGAAGAACATATCAACAACATATTAGTAGAGAAATGAGGGAATGGAGAGTATCTTGAATAATTGTAGTATAAGTTAAATAAAAACAACATCTAGTTAGGTAGAACAGGGAGAGATGTAAAATAAATAAATTAGGAAATTGAGACTAAAACAACCAAAAAGAAAAAGTTATAAACATTTTTTCAGAGCTAATGGAGATAAAAATCCAGAAGCTTACAAACAGTTAAAGAATGTAGTCAGAAGAAAACTGCAGAAACTAAGAAGGAAGCTTGCGAGAGTGTTCGAAAAAAATTAAGACATTTTAGTAAAAATCAGTAGTTATCCCACAAAATTTTAAAAATTACACAACTCGAAGGTAATTAAGATAACAGTAACAAATACAAATTATATCATAAAAAAATGGAGACGACACTTCATGGAATTATTAAAGGGTATAAAAGAAGAATACAAAAAAGAACAAAATGAAGGAGTAAAACAATAACTTTAAGACTGAGGCTAGCGAAACAACAGAAGAAGAGCAATTTACCCTATAAAACCGTTTTTGGCGTGTGGATATAATAGAATAAGCGCAGAAGTGATAAGGTTTTTGGAAAAAGTTGGAAAACCACCTTTTAAAACCTTAAACAGAACGTGACAAAAAAAAGAAATACCGATAGATTGAAAATGGTAGAGATCCTCCCAACATAAATAAAAGAATGGGGGTATACACTGTGTGAATTACAGAGGGATATTATTACTTATTGTCTTGGAAAAAAACTTATGAAAAAGTACTAGAAAAGCATAGATATAAACTAAGTGTGTATTTATACCAGAGTGGGACACGATTGATTTAATTGTTAATTGTGGACAAATTGCAGAAAAAGCCAAATGTGGTAAAATAAACTGGAAAAAACAAAAATGTAAGGCAAATATTAATAAAAGGAGCGTAGAGTCTACACCCAATGTGCATAAATTGTGTACAGATGAATAATAAAGAAACAAAACCGTTCCAAACAAATTTAAGAGTAAAGTAAGAAGGAATTTGCAGCCGTCTTCTATTTTTACTGGTGACAAATTTATATACGATATTATGATATAAACCTCATATGTGTAACAGAAATAGCTTATTTAAATAAAGTTATTGTTGTAAAGAGCCAGAGAGATCCCTGAATATAATTTAAACTAGAGAAATCATGCAGTTAAAGAAGGGAATTTGGAATAAGCTCGAAATATGCCAAAAGAAAACCAAAGTAATGGTTGTCGCCCGGAAATGAGAAAGATCACGACAAAATAAGAGAAAATAGGCTAGAACAGGTGGTCATTTAAATATCTCGGATCAGTCATCAACTTTGGCGAAAGCTTTAGCTAGAACTAAATAACAGAATAATGGCAGTTAAAGGAAGTGTGGGACTGATCAGCCTCAGCTGCGCTCTGAGTTTAAATTTTAGAACATTCAGAGTTTGAATATAGAGCAGACATATGGGTATTCGCGGCAGTCATACACCAAATAAAAGTGGTGCAAATGGATTAGCATTGCTATAGTAACCGTTCGCTATTGCGTTAATAGTATTATAACTTATTAACTAGTAGTTATTGTATATCGTTAAACTTTAAATTATAGACTAAAAAGTCGCCAAGTAAAAATTTAATTTATTGTAATTTTCTCTCTTTATTTTCGAAACAACTTATTATATATATTTACAAAGTTAAATTCGTATTATTGGCGAAGGCAAGATGCATTTACAAAACGTTAATTGCTTCCTTGCGGACTTCGACAGGCGGGCGCAGCGGCAGGGCCCGCAGCGCCCCGGGCCAGGCGGAATTTGACTCATGAATACTGACGGAACGAATAATCGTAGGAACGTGATTTTTGGCACACGAGTGCTTTATTACCCGCTCTCAAACGAAAATTTTCTATCGCTTGCGGTTCCGGAAATATAATATCTTCGGCGGCCTGCGGCGGGCCGGAATTTGTCCTTTGGTGTCGCTCGGGTTGGCACGGAAAGGCACGAACGATTTTTGCTGTATATTTGTGATGTCAACATAACGTCAACGCATATTTCATCAATGTGTCAGAGCGAGACTTAATTAGGTGACGCGCAAACAAAATTATCGCGGGCACCGTCGAAATTTCTCTTCTGTCTGCTAGGACGGCGGTTTTGGCAGGAAGGCCGTAGAAATGTGATTTTCAACATACATATGCTTTAAGACCGGCTTTCAATTTTAGAGCAGGCAAAAATTTGTATGGCTTCCGGTTCCGGAAATGCCAAATTTTGGTCCCCCCGTATAACCTGCATGAAAAAGTCTTACACAGAAAAATGCCCAATTTTAGGCTCCACAACTTGGTAAAAGAGCCATCTTTGTATCTCTTGCCGTTTCGGAGATATAAGCGAAAAAGTGATTTTTTCCAAATTTGGGGCCGTTTTTGGGCAGGAAGGGGGAGAATAAGGACAAGGGTTTTTAAGCGTTTTTTGAAGCCACTTTATAGTTCTTACGGCAAGTCTATACCTGCAAAAAAAAGGTTTTTTTTTCAACCCCCATAAAGCCCTTAAACGTTCGTCATGGTTTTTTAAATTTTGCAGAAATAAACTTCACAAAAGGGTCTATAGATCCACGAAGATTCCCAGAGGTATCCTCATCTGTAAGCGGCTCGCCAGAGGAAACAATTTCAGGGTGTTTTTAAAACGCGTTTTTGGTGCACCCGGTATCATGTCGTCTTAGTAGAATCGAATCTAACTAAAGAATTTCGAAAACCGCGTCCCGCTCTCTCTTGCGGTTTTCGAGATCTGGAAATTTTTTTTTAAAATAATAAATTAATTTAAGAAAATTAATCCAAACATCAGTTTGAAGCTAATAATAGGTGTATAAATAAGTTCTCAGCTTTAGATTTCACAGGACGCAAATCACCGTTTACATGTGACGTATTAGTCCGCCTTCTTGCGGTTTTAAAGCAATGACATTTGGTCTTTCGAAACATCATGCGATTTGGCGTTTGATGCACATAACCTCAATAATCAGCCAAAGATCAGCCACGCGCTGGACGCCCTCAAACATTTAACACGGATGAGCTGCAGACGCGTTAGGCTTGGAACTTCTCCCACATACGGCGTATAGCCCAGACATGGCCCCTTCCGATTATCATTTATTCCGGTCGTTACAGCATCACTTGGCTGATACGCCTTCAAAACAGAAAGAAGTCCGAAAATGCATCGATAACTTTATCGTCTCGAAGCCGGTGAGCTCTATCACCAGGAATTCGAAGCTACCCGAAAGATGGCAAAAAAGGTCATCGATGCCAACGGAGAATACTTTGATACTTAAGCTTTTTGTTTGTTTTAAATAAAACTTTAATTTGCAGAAAAAGCTGAGAACTTATTTACATACCTATTATAATTCATGTTTACATATACATGCCATATAATTTATTAATCAAATATTCATGTGACTAAGGATTATATTATAAATTCTTTATCAATAAAATATACATTTTTTAGCTTTTGTAACTGCAATTTCAACTAGTATATAATGTTATATATTGTGACCATAAAACATTCCACAGTAGTTTCCTCGATTTTGTTAAAGTCTTTGTGTGCAAATTATTTATGAACGTAGAGTCATTACGATTGGAGAATGATCCGAAGATATGTCAAGATATTGTTTAGTATTTAGATCATTTTGTGTAGCTTCTGGTCATAAAATGGGTTTCAGAGATTTGAACTATATCCAACTCATGATTGGTAATAAAGGTTTATAGTTCTTGAATGTGGTTTGACAAGCAATTAACGTTCCATTCTGTAATATTGAGTATTTGTATTATTATTTTAGTTGAGCGACAATGATTGTGAGGAAGTTAAACATTGTTTTGATATTCTCAGCTAGTTTTATGATAGTATTTTTTAACTTCCGATGTTTGATATTTGCGGTGTATCTCCTTGGGAGGGAGGGGGTTGCTGCCCGTTTGATACAATTGTGTGTCTTCTTACGTTGTTGATTAGCAGTTGTGCTTGGTAAAACTTGGTTATGGTGTGGGTGCTTTGGACGTGCTGGTGGAAGTTTTCCTCTTTAACTCGACACCTTTTATAGTTTGAAGAATTGTGAACCGCTATATAAAACACACTTAGGTTGAGTTTCTTTTGTTTTAATGCACGTTTTTGTTGGGCAATTTGCTCCGCATTTCCCACACCTGGCTTGATGCGTAAATATCCTTTTCGTGTACCAATACCTTGCAAAATTGCGCATTGTTGGATTTCCTTTTTTGGTGTGGTGGCAAAAGATAAAATTTTTTGTTTGTTTCATAATGGCAACTGGACCAGAAAAATGAGATTTCACCAGTTTTCGCGAATTAAAGGTAGAAAAAACGAAGTTGAGAGCGTTCACACCTTAGTTATCAATGTGTTACAACTTGCATCACAATTATTCGTGTATTTCTTAAGACTTGCCAAATGCTATCAAACAAATTTCCTCCACAATACACAGAGTGTTTGAAATGGTGGTAGATAGATATATAAGACTGATATTGTATACTGTATCTAATAAAGCACGTCTCAAAAATTAGTTTATATAAATTCAAATACAGGGTGCACCAATAAATTGAATCTTTTTCTTTCTAAAATCGTTTATGTCTTTCTGGTGGCTACAAACGTAGTCTTGAGACATTTATTTGTTAGTACTTACCCAATTAAATCAATAATCTGAATATGATATACACAAGGTGTTTAACAATACCATCAAGTTTCAAATCACGCTAAATAAAAAGATGTGGCCTTCAACACGATACAGCGTATAACGCTTATAACACGCATAATACGTTAGTTTGTTAAAATATGTATCAGTTATTATATACAGAACAATAGTTTATAAAAAATATGAGTTTGTCATCCTACTGTCGCGTATAATAAAAAAAATGAAAAGGAGATATAATAAATTAAAAAAGTATTTTGTTTACTTATCGCCTATGCGGACGGCGTGCGTAATATAATAATTAAAATATAAAAGCATTAGGAAACTTTTTACACTAGGCACGACAAGCCAAATTCAGACTGTAATGGAACCTTAGTGTAATTTATACCTATTCTACAAAAAATAAATATACTTAAATAAAACTTTAAAAAATTATTGAAAATACGAGAAAATATTAATGTCGGGATTAGCTGATTTCTACACAACCCTGGAGGTACAGCTATTTTGTGCGTTTTTTTTTAAGTGCTATCCCCAGGAGGCCTAATGCACTTTGGAAAGGAAATAAGACCAATCGATCGGTTCTTTATAGCCACTAGGCAACCGTTTCAACACTGCTTATACCTAACCCCTTGAGAACGTCGACCTCCTTTGTAGAGAGGGATTACAAATGTTCAGGGCTGGTACACTCCCACCTAAGTGGTACCTGTCGTGAGGGAACGGTCGATCGACCAATCAAAGTCTAAATTGGGGTGGATTACAGGAATCGGAGTACATGTAGTAGTAGGGTGGTTATCAAGCAGTTGTAATATGTATGTGTATGTGTATGATTTGAATGTAACTCTGTGTTCAAAACTTTTAATTAAGGAGAATAGATTTACAAGACCGATCTAATGCCTATGAGACTATTTCTACCCTGTTTACTTTAATAATGACCGAATATAAACTTTCCTTGTAGACACAAATTATAAACGTTTAGGACTGATACACTCCTGTTGAGATAAAATGACGGCTAGATGGGGAAATGTAAAAATACTTTTCAAATCCAAAAAGCATTTCGATAATGCTAGTATTATTATATATGAATTATTCGTGTATTAAAATTAGTTTGTAGGTCGACCAGATCGGGCTGATTAAAATTTGAAGCTGGGAAACCTAAATAATTATAAAAAAAAAACATAACGCGACCGAATAGTTGGTTTTTTAATATTAAGGGACAATTTCTCGACTACATATATATAATCCTTAGCTAGGCTCGACTCATTTTCACCGATACAGATTCAGAAGTTTTGTTAATACAGTGCACTCTGCGCGTTGTAGATAGAAAATCGGCCAGTGTGGGCCGACTGATCCGAACGAAGATGGAAGCTACTTATTACATAGAAAAAGATAACGGGACTGAACATTTCTGCACTGTTTATACCTAACCCTTAACACACTTTAACCTTCTTTGCAGGGAGTAATTAATAACGTTTAAGAACTAATTTGCTTCCACGCCAGTGATACCTATTGTGCAGAGACGGTCTACAAATTCATAGAGATCCAGATGCGAGGAAACATTCGAATTTAAAAAGTGTTTTGCAAATGCAATGAATTATTCGCATAGTAGAATTGGTTTGTATATATTAGATCGACCAGTTTAAGGAGATTGATTCGAATTTGGAGCTGAACGCTCCTACCCACGTAAAAAAAGGTAATAGGACCAATCAGTCGGTTCTTTAACGTCCACTAGGAGACCGTACTACTCCACTGCTTATACCTAACCCTTAGCGAACGTCTACCTCTTTTGTAGAGAGGGATTACGAACGTTCAGGGTTGATACACTCCCACCTAAGTGGTACCGGTCGTGCAGAGACGGTCGCCCGACTGACAAAGGTCCAGATGGAGATATGCAAGAAAACTTGCAAAATTCAAAAAGCGTTTAGATAACGCAGTGAGTTATCTGTGTAGAACTGGATTGTAGATAATCTATTGGGCAGTTCGGGCCAATTAGTTTGAATTTGGAATTAGGAAATTTCCATTACACAGAAAAAGATGACGGAACCGACTTGTTGGTTCTTTTACAGTCATTGGAAAAACACTTCTGCACCTAATCTTTAACCAACGTTGATCTTTCTTTGCAGAAAGAAATTAATAATGTTTAAGAATCGATTCGCTTCTACGCGAGTGGTACCTGTCATGGAGGAATAGGTCGACCAACTCAGACGTCCAGATGGAGGGATGCGAGAAAATATTCAAAATTATTTGGGTAGTAGAATTGAGTTATACATTTTAGACTGGCCAGTTCAGGCAGATTAATTCGAATTTGGAGCTGAACGCTCCTAGCCACGTAGAAAAAGATAACAGGACCAATCAGCCGGTTCTTTAACGTCCACTAGGAGACCGTACTACTGCACTGCTTATACCTAACCCTTAGCGAACGCCGACCTCTTTTGTAGAGAGGGATTACGAACGTTCAGGGTTGATACACTCCCACCTAAGTGGTACCGGTCGTGCAGAGACGGTCGCCCGACTGACAAAGGTCCAGATGGGGGATGTGCAAGAAAACTTGCAAAATTCAATAAGCGTTTAGATAACGCAGTGATTTATCTGTGTAGAACTGGATTGTAGATAATAGATTGGGCAGTTCGGGCCGATTAGTTTGAATTTGGAGTTAGGATATTCCCATTACACAGAAAATGATAACGAAACCGATTTGTTGGTTCTTTTACAGTCATTGGAAAAATATTTCCGCAGTGATTACACCTAACCTTTAACTAACTTTGACCTTCTTTGCAGGGAGAGTTTAGGGTTGATAAATACCCATAAGAGTGAAGAGACGGTCGACCAATTAATAGAGGTCCAGATGGAAAAATATAAAACTATTTTGGAATCCAAAAAGCGTTTCATTGATGCAGTAAATTGTGCACGTAATGAAAATAATTTGCAGATAATAGATAGTTTATTTTGGACAGACTAATTTGAATATGGAGCTGAAAGCTACTTCTACTTACATAAAAAAAGATACTGGAACCGATTGATGGACTGTTTACAGATACTATGGGGGACCATTTCTGCATTGCCTATACCTAATCCTCAGCATTGATTTATTTTGTAGAAAGGGCTTGCAAACGTTCGCGTTAATATACTACCACGCAAAAAATTCGATAATACAATGAATTGTAAATCAGTAAAATTCGGTTGCAAATAACAAAACAACTAGTCGAGCTATTGGGATATGGATTATAACCGCCTCATTGTAAGTGCTACATTATAAGCTAAATTACTATTCCAATTAAAACATCATAAAAACTGTTGTATTTCTTCTTAACTATCCACATTTTTGATGTCATATTTGATACCTGCAATTGTAGTAACCCATGCGTACCACCAATTATGTGTAGCGCTACACAAATGCATATCTTTATTGCAAATCATTCCCAACAACCGACCATTTGAATATCCACGTTGATGAAATTTTTAAAACTATTCTTTTGAAAGTGTGGGAATAATTTGCGAGCGACATGTTCAGCCTTATTCCTTTATCATGCATCCCATTATTAGTAGAAAAATAAAAACGACTTACCAATTGTTGAGTTGAGGGCTCTGCATTCACCTAACCCACAGCAAACGTTAAATTTTCTATTAGGTCGGGGAAGGGTGTTTACGCACCATTTCCATAACCGGGGCGCCTGAACTCACTCGGTCCGCTGGTGGTGAGAAGATTTCTTCCAAGCTGGGAACAGCATACAAGGAACATCTCGGGCAAAACACCAAAACCGTTGTTCAAAAATTTTAATGGGAAAACTCGCGTCCGCTCGCGCGCGCTGCTATTAACAACTGACCAAATATCTGCTATGCAGCTAACTTGAAGTAAAAAGTTTGCTTTTTTGCAAACCAAACGAAGCATACCATGACATAAGAACTACTCCGTTGTTATCGAGTAGGTAATGATTGAATAACAGTTTTGTTTTTGATAACATTATTTATGGTATTGATATAAGTAGATTGAACTTAATGCAAACATAAGCGTTTAATTACACTTTATCTCTATATGCTATTTACAAAATACTAATAATTAATTAAGGCTTCCGGTCATCTACAGGAGTAGTCAAGCCAAAATATTTTCTAGTAATTTTCTAATCTATTTTTTGCGCACCGTTTATTTTCTGTTCGTTAATCAATAACGTCGCATATTTTACGGTACTTAACAGCGAAAACGGCATCTTTATATCTAGTACAGTACCCAAGAAGTGGAATTTGTTGTCAATTTTAGAGCTTTTGACCAAGAAGGAGTAGGAATAGGGGTTGGTCTTTTAACGTCCCACCCTGCTTTCAAATGGTCTTGATCAAAATAAATTGATTGAAAATAAGTCTAACTATATTTTATTACTAGGGAAAAGGGCATCTAGCAGATATTTGCAGTTCGATTTTATTATAAAATTTCTTAATTTACCACATAAGCATTCTATATATGACCAATTTGCAATAGCTTTTAAACATTCTGTATGAGCGGCTACACCATCGCCGTGCCGACTAACCAAAATTTTTTTTATATAGTCAATAGGAGACAAACCGTGATTAGTGGAATAGGTAGTTGTATATATGGCCACTAAGGATGTCATTGTAAAAACTAATATTAATTGTTGGATGGAAATAGTATGGGCTATCGCCATTATATATAGACAACGCGGTGGGCGAAAAATTGGTCACCGACCTCGTATACAACCAGTACACGGAATATATCCATAGTCAATATACTTTACCAAAGACTTCTTTACAAGCAAGAAAGTTGTTTTAATTTTATTTTACTTTTATGTAATTAATTATTTAATTTTGCAAAGTTTTGTCGCCCATGCTACTAATATTTTGTAGTCGATTTCATTAACTTGAGGGATTTGAGAGGACAACAATTAGAGGAATGGGCGGCCCAAAACAATCTGGTTGTTATCAATACCGGTGACGAACCCACCTTTGTCAGGAAAAATTCGAGCAGCATCATAGACGTAACCTTTGCTAGTGAAAAGGCTCATAAGGTACACGGATGGTGGGTATTAGAAGAAGAAACACTCAGCGATCACAGAGCCACATATACAACAACAGACGATAAAATAGAAACTAAAGAAGAACCTACAGGCTGGGTCTTTAACCCACCTAGGCTGCAATTCCTTCGGGAGCAGTTAACAATTGCTTTTGAAAAGGCCCCAGTACACAATAGCCCAGAAGAATTGATCAGAATTATGGCTCTAAGTTGTGATAAAGCATTTAGTAAACGCACACGGCCACTAAAAAGGAAACCAGAGTATTTGTAGAACTGCGAGATTGCTGAATGTAGAAAGAAGTGCATCCTAGCTAGAAGACAATGGATAAAAGCAAAGAGAAAGGCGGATATTTACATAGCAGACCAACGGCACACAGAATATTGTAACTTTAGGAAAGTTTATAAAGACAAAATATATGAACGTAAAGAGCGGAAATGGGACGAGCTCATTGAGGAAATTGATAAAAACGTATGGGACAACGGATACAAAATTGTGATGGGCAAAATAGGAAGAAGAGCGCCAATACCAAGAGATAAAGACGTTTTTACGAAGACAATTAATAACCTGTTCCCTACGAAACACCTGACACAATGGGAATAAGAAGACGTTAAAGAGGAGATACGCCCACTGACAATTGAGAAAATTCGAGCCGGAAAGCGCCAGGGCCTGATGATATACCTCCCGAGGTCCTAAAGCTGGCGGTGGAAAGTTTTAGTGAAACATTTAATAAACTGTGGTTAGCAAATACTTTCCCCACAAGTTGGAAGGCAGCCAGGCTTGTAATTATTGTGCAGCAGTAAAGTAGGGCAGTGCTTGTAAATAAAGTTTAATTATGAATTAAATCACGTTTATCATATAGGCTGAAAAATGAGTAGCAAATATAGTCGAGATATATTAATAAGTGGGACAGATTTCAGAAACTTTCTAAAGAACGACTTGAAAGGGAGGATACTGTAATCAAATAAACATCACAGAAATCATAATCTTCATCATCGACTTAAGTAATTTTAAGCTGAAATTGTAGGACATAAAAAAAGCTGCAAAAGGTTTGAGCTTACAGAGCTCTGCAAATACTCACAAAGTGGTAGACCCAATTATATCATTCGATGATCTGACATTATGGTGCGTAAATAATAAACTTCGTAAGTTGGTGGCCTACAATGGCATTCAACAAAACTGTGACTTAACTTTAAAAATCTGAAAGACAGTATGCTACTCACAAATGATTTTGTACCAATCAGTTGTTTTACAAAACTTTAAAATACATAATGTAAAAGTAGCTGGTTTAGTCAAAATGTTGACTTAAAAATAACCATATAATAAACGATCATGACAACAAATCTGAACATAGAGAGAAAGAAAAATTTTAAAATTTATTAGTAGAAGTCGAGTTTTACAAAGAGTAAATTGTAAAATAGCAGAACAGTATAAGAAAGAAGCGTTATATTGACGAAATGTTCTCTTAAATGTTTTTGAAGTTGCGAAGTTTTTAGCTTCCCGTGGACTGCCAATTCATAGCAATAATGTAATATTAGGCTTTGTAATAAATTTAAAATTGGATTCTTCTATTGGCCGAATATCTAGCAAAATTTGGAAATAAAAGAAAATCTGTTTCTTCATACTTATTAAGTGCAAACTGTCAATAAATTTATTACATAGTTAGCGAACAAATTTAAAGCCGAGATTGTCCAAGAGATTATAAATGCCAACTATTATTCAGCAGATGTGTCGCACACACAGCAATTAGTTTTTGTGGTACGTTATGTGCTACCCATTGGAATTCCTGTGGAAGGATTTTTGAAGTTCATTCCTAACTGTGGCCATAAAGGTGACGAAATGCCGAATGTTGTAATGTCGACCGTAGATTTTGTAGGTCTGAACTAAGACATATTTGGTTCTTCAAGCTAGCATAAAAGAAGTAAATCCTCTGGCCACATACAATCATTGAGTGGACCACTCTTTACAACCTGTTGGCTCTGTAGCTGCAAAGAGCAATAAGTACTCTGTTGAATTTGTATTAGAACAACAAATCTATAATTTTTTTAGTTCTTCAACCAAAAGTTGGGATATTTTGCAGTCTCACTTTAAAAAAAGCTCTTGATTTTTAAAAACTTTATCGACAATCCGATGGGAGTGTCCGTGGTAATGCCCGTAAAGCAATATACAAGTCATACCAAAAGATTCTTGATATTCTGACACATATTACCCACAATAGGGATTAGACTAAGGACGCACTGTATGAAGCAAATGTAATATTAGAAAAAAGTCTTGAAACGACATTAATGGTTTGTTTTTGAAACAATATTCTTATAAAGCTTCGAAAAGTAAGTCATAGGCTTCAAAGAGAAAGTACAAGACACAACAAAGCAGTGCTTTATAAATTTTTTAAATACTCTTCGGAACGAAGATGAGTTTTCAAGGATAGAAAAAATTGATAAAATTGGTGTCTACAAAATAGACATTACAAGAAAGAGAAAACTAAAGGTTCCTTTTATTGGAAACATAGATCAAAATTACGGGTTAACTGAACTACAGTCTTATGGAAAATAACAGAATACGACAGAGGACAAATCAGCTATTGGAACTTATGGGACATAGAGTCTACTTTTTCCAATATAGCCATCGTTATAAGTATGGTAGTTATTAACTGCTCTGGAGAACGATTTTTTTTATTTGTTAAGAGAGTGAAAAGCTTTTTGAGACCAAAAAAAGAGACGGACCTTGCTTTTTTATTTATTAGAGTGAGTTTCTACCGAGTCTTCTTTTTGATGACAGTCCAGAGATTTAGTATTCTAAAGCCAATGTTTTTTAAATAAGAGTTTTTAGATGAATTTGATATTTATTTATGTTTATCTTCATCGATGTATGATGCGTTTAAACATTTTATTGAAGTATGTAATTCGCATAGCGAAGTGGCGAAGCAGTCTCCCAAACTAACGCTGACCTTTGACCAATCAGTTTGAAAATCACTAGCAAACAAGCCTTTTTGGTCACCTGTCGATTGGTGAAAACAGAATTTGGAAATTCCCAGCCGTTCTCGAGTGTTTGCTTGGGCGGACAACATGAAGTTAGTAAGTGACTCCGTTTCGCTTCGCCACTTAATAATTAAAAACAGAAAAGTATAAAATAACTTCTTTTGGGCACGACCAACGCTGAACTTGCCCCAATGTTAGTAATGGTAAAAGAGTAATAAATAACAACAAATTATTAGGATATTCTATTAATTTAACTATTTCCACGCAAAATTGCGAAAATTAAATTTATAAATCCCATGCAACGTTGTTAAACAATTTAATATTTATTAAAATTGCAATAGTGCAATTATTATTATTTAAACATTTTTTGCATCACGACTTATTTATACTTCATTCCGCTAATTATATTCTACGTTTTCCAAGTATGCGACTTGGTCACTGTCCAAGTCCATAGATGATTCCTTTCGTTCTAGAACAACGGCCAAGCTGTCTCCTACTTGTTGCAGCCTGACTCGGTTTAGCTAAATGCAGCAGTCTGTTGAAACAAGCATCTATCTTGTCGATCACCAGCAAAAATAAAAAGAACAGGTAGGTTCGATGAATAAATCCGAAGGCACGGGCGAAATCTAACGTGGAGTCACGCGGGCAAAAATAGACGGCGGACGTCGCAATGTTATGACGCTTAAAACCCCGGGCCCTCGGAGGAGCGCCCAGTCCAGTTCATAACATCTCGAGACGCCGACCACACTTTGATCTCATCGCCGTCGAGCCGCTGAAACCGAACCCAAAGGCCAAGATGGTGTACGAAACCGATTTCTACACGACGCGAAGGTACCGCACTTCGCCGTCCCTTTCTACCTACACTGTCTCGGTAAGCCCAGGTTTTACCTGCTTAAGTGTGCTTTGTGGTCGCTAAGAGCAAGGAACTTCGAAATGCGAATTTTAGTCCAGCATATTTCAGCTCTACAAAAATTGCTGACCCAATTTTGAAAAGGTTCAAGTAAAAGTAGGTCGGCTTTGTTGTTTCAGGGGCGACACTTCTGAAATAAAATTATACGACTCGCAGCTTGAGTGCTTAAAAGTGGAAAACTGGAGGTTTTAAACAAAACAAATTCTTTTCTATTATTCAAATATTAACTTTAAAGGCAGTTTCGGTAAGGTGCGTCAGGTTGGGGCAGCCTAATTAACATCGTTTCCTTGAACAAACAACCTGCGAGGGCGCACCTTCGCTGGCAGCTCCAAAGTTGGCAATTGCGAAAGAAAGCTCGGGTTTCGCGGCGGCGGAATCCGCAAATATTTACAAGAGCCGGGCGGCCCGCGCGCCCCGATTATTTTGGCCGCGACGGCGGGATGGCGAATTCGCAGGCCTTGCTGGAGGAAGCGCGCCCGCGACGCGGCGCAACGTTTCAGCGGGATTTCAGGATTCGACGCTCGCCAAATTTAGACCGGCGATACCCCATATGCCCGCGCTAAATTTACCAGCGCGGATGGCGGCGGCCCGCCTGGTTTTCTGTAAGCTGGACACGCTCGTGGGATTACTCCCACAGCAGCTCCCGCATTTATAAAGGGGAAGCCAAGCCGGACGTAACCCGATAGCACATCTCATTTGGGCTAAAGTTAAATTGTGGGTTTGGGGGACTTTCTGGGACGATCGCGTGGTATCTGATTTGTCAGCTCGTTGTTACTATTTTATTTAGAAAATTAAATTACGATTATGAGTAGAAATTAAAAATAATAAAAAATTAAAATTCAAAAGCGTTTCCAACGCTTTATCAGTGCACGCTCAATATTTTTTTTATACTTTCTGGAACATGCCAGTGTCAGTTACTCAAAATACATTCCTGTTCTTGGCCAGGTAGCAGAATGACTAACAGTTCAATAATAAATATATTGTCAACCTCAAAATATTTTGGACACTATCGTACGCTCTTTTCTAAGCCAAAATGTCGTGTCGCATTCATTCTGAAGTAAACAGAGCTATTTTTAATAACAAAAACTATTTTCAAAAATACTTTAAGATGCCTTTTTATTAGTTTCACGAGTTGCTGAATTGATTAAAGTTAAAAGTTGTGATAGCACCTGAAGGGATATTATGCAGCGATTGCAGTAGGAACTTCAGATTCATTCGGAAATTAATTTCTAATCCGGATAGTTCGGATTCCTCTCCGGTAGTTTAAAGTGTGGTTGATAGAAACTTTGCATTTTAGAAGCTTTTTTAGTTTGAAACATTAAAAAATTCTTATTTGTTTTTTGTTTTTTAATTATAGATTGTATTTGAGTTGCAATATTACAAATAGATCAAATTATTACCCTTATTCACAAAGTAAACGCAGGTAATTACTTAATTTTTGAGTAAGTAGACCACTCGCCAGTTATCTAAGCTAAAGATGAAATCGCTATGCCACAATGGTGTTAATAAAAGAATAGTCATACTAATTTTCAGTAAATAAATAAAAACAGAAAAGCAAGTTAAGATAAAAATCGTATTATGCCAAATTTTCTTTATTTTTTATTTACAATTATAATAAATATTTCTTAATGTTAGCATTACTAGCATGGTAGCTGCAGTGGGCCTATTGTGCCTACTTATCTATACATATACCTTATAAATAACTCTAATTTAAATGTAAAGGGTGTCCTAAAAGAAACACACATTCATTTTTAGAAGAAACATTTTATTTGTTTATTAGTTAGCAAAGTTGTGACAAAAATCTCGATAAATTTTTCGAATGACTGTGACTCAATTCGATTTGCTTTTAGATCAGGAGTCATTTTTATTTTCATATAAACTTTGATTTTTAAGAATCGTTAGAAGAAAAAATCACATGATGTGAGGTCGCAAAGATCCTCTTCACCAGTCCACTTTTCTGCTTTGGAGATCAGTCGCCTAATAAATTTTTGCTGAAACAATTTGATTGTTTTACTCGTCGTATGACAAGCAACGCCGTTGTGTTGGAGCCACAAGTTATCCAAATCCATGCCGTCCAAACAAAGCCACCAAAAATACAGTATTATCTGACGATAATATTCATTATGGACAGTCACTGCGTTTCCGGCCTCATTTTCAAAAAGGAACGGCTCGATCATTCCACCAGAATAAAATCCAAACCAAACTGTTGCTCTTTGGGTATGCACAGACCCGATGATTTTCTATAGCCTATATGCTACAATTCTGCAAAATAAGCAAAATTTCCGCCTAATCAGTAAATACCCGGAATTTCAAATGATCATCTGGCTTTAGTTGCTGGGTTAGTTGAACCTTGATGGGTGCAGATGGCAGATCTTTTGTTAAAATTCGCGGTATGGTGCTTTTCGACATGTCTGGTTGTAGTGACCGACGGCTCACTATTGTGGTACGCAACCAAATTCGATTATTCATATTTCTTAATTAATTTTTTCACAGTTGTTTCATTTGGTGCCTTTATCCTTCTAAAAATGCTACGTAATTTCTCTACAGTCCCGATAAAACATTCTTTATGGTTGTAATGAATTTTAACAATCACCTCGCTCTTCATCGAGTGACTAACCGCAATGTATTTACCACAAAATGTCAGCAAGCAGAACGTTGTCTACCCTTTAGAAAAAATGGCGCACAATTTAAATTTTGCGTTTCTTTTGGGACACACAATGGCGCAGATACATATAATAGAAGCGGGATTCAAACCTGCTCGTTTGAACGCGCGAGCAAGCATAAGCTCTCAAACCATTCGTCTACGGCCTCGCTACCATATTTATGGTACTACAATATATGAACAAATTTGATTTATACAGATTTTCTTATTTGAAATATAATGTAGGAGTGCTACAAAAAATTATAACTTGATATTGCATATTGAATTTCATAAAATTTTAATTTGTTTTTAGGCATATATATTTTTTTCAATTTAGGAGGAAATTAGCTCATATTTTAATTCTGATAATAAATTAAAAATTAAAAATTTATGTAACGTAATAATCATTTTAAAATGTTGTAGGTTATTTTTTTATTATAATTTTGATATTGTTCAATAGGAATTAATAATGACTGACACCTAAAATTAAAAAAAAATTAGAGCTATCGATGGGAGGCACTGAAACCCGAATTATTAATGAAAACATCTTTTTCGTTTTCAACGAGCCCTTAAACTCTACACCTGTCCCGCTCCCTGCGTCTGTTTCTAGTAGCGATGTAGTCTGCAGTAGCGGCTCGGCCGGCTGGACTGGGACGGCGGACCTAATCGTTGGATTCTTCCAGAAACGCGAGATCCCGTGGGAGAAGGTCCCGTTCGTGCCCCGGCCCAGCCTGGTCCCGGACCCGGTGACGGCCTTCGGCCGGCGGCCGCCGCCCGAGGACAAAGGGGCCAAGCCAAAGCGGCCCGAAAAGATCGTGATTACGCCGCTCGAGAAGGCCCGGATCAGGCCCAGGCTGATCCTGCCGCCCCCGAAACCGTACGTCGATCCCCGGCAGGAGACCCGGGAGCGCGTGTTTTCCGCCATCCGCAAGGTGGACCTGCTGCCGAAAGAGCTGCCGGACGCCGACGGCATGGACGTCGTCCTGCCGAAGCTGCACAAGATTGCAGAAGTGCCCGACCTGCCCTACAAGCGCAGGCTTGCCCTAGCATCTTCGTATTACTAATCGCTTTAAAAATGATTCACTCGAAGAGGATCGCGAGGGCCCTTTCGTTGTCTTAAACAATTTTTTCTTCGTATATTTTATTTTCTTTATATTTGATATCGGTTCTTTTCTTGAATATTTGACAAGTTTAACAATTTTAAAGTACCATTAAAGCTCTGTATTTATTTACAACAGCACTCTAGCAAAGTTTTTATAATTATTAATTTATCTTATGTTTTGTAGTTTTTTTTTGAGTCTTTACGATTGACAAATCCAATTTTGATTATTTTTTGAACTGACAACTTACTGTTGTACGTTTTAATTGATTTTTGTAAGACTCTCATAGGCTAAACTAATACTTCCAATTGCATTTTTTTAATAGTAGTAGTAATGCTGAGATTTTTGATAAAAGTATTTTTCGTAGTTTTTTAAAATCAATAGAGTAATGGTGTGCTCTGCCGTTTTGTATAGAATAGGAATATTTGATGATTACAGTAAAATATAGTAACAAATTACGCTATAAGTTAGTATTCGAAACTATAGTTCCTTGCTCTTGCTTTATTAGATGCATTTCCGTCTTGTGATACTGGACTGCTTCATAGATTCTGATTGCTTTTCAGCTAATTCCATTTTTGTTTATATCTTAACGATATAGCCTTAACAGTGCGATTTTATTTTTGGATTTTGTGTCTAATTGTTTTGTATACTGACCAATAAAGATTTTGTACGCAAGACCGTAAACTGTATTATTTTACGCCATAGCCGTGTCACTTCAGGGTCAAGGAAGCAGATCACTCTTTGTGTTTGTTTTATGTCGATGTGCATGGAAATTTGATGTTCCATAAAAGATACGATTAACACACATACCTCATACCCTCTATCCCACCGTAGCTAGGTTAGGCTTACACGATATTAGCGAACGAAATAGGTTTTGTGCTGATGGAAGGAAGAGAAGTAGAACGAGGTAAGGCCGTAGGTGACATGTTTGCTGGTCGTGAAAATGTAGTGGCAGTAGCCGTAACACGTTGAATACATTTGAGCGTTAGTAGTTAAAAATAGTTTAACAAGCACGAAGTACAGTAATTACGATGGTAGTACATTTTTGATCTTTTTGTTTTGCGTCGGACGATGTTTATGTTTTAGTTAGCATTACCATGAACATCTTTCGCACAGCTTTTTGAATCATTTTTTATACTAACCAATTGCTCATGAACGATGCATTTTTGATTGGTTGTTATATGTTCCCATTTTTGTTTTTGCTGAATATGGCGACTATTGGAGTTTTTGAGGATGTAGCACATTTTTGCTGCAGCAGCTACCAACAAAGGATTTTTAAGAAATCACCGATCCGATCACTGTACATCCGCATTATTCAAAATAAGCTATTTTATTAAAAATTTACCTTACTTTATTTAAATTATTGAAAACGCGATACAACACATTGGCGTGTCTTTTTAGTTGTGTTTTTTGGTTCCGTTTTATTTCTTGTCCTTTTATGTTGTTTAGTTTTCGTCGTGGAAAAAAAAAACAAAATTACAAAACAGTTATTGTCCATAGGTCCCGCATTATTATCCGTTTGTAACGCGGAGACCTCACTTATATTCGACGGAAGAGATGTACAAATACTCCTACTCTTCCTTCCTGAGCCCCTTCAGGTGGCCTCCGTTCTGGACGGTTTGGAGCCCCTGGTTAGAAAAGCACAGAATAAGCCGCAGATTTGGCGGCGACATGCAGGACCTGTCCTTTTTCACTAAAGGAAGACATTATCTATGGTAGAATCTACCGACACTAATTTTACGTGTGGCGGGTGATTTGATTTGAAGATTTCTAGAGGGAATGTTACCTTAGTATTGTTTAGATGTATGCAGTAAATATACAAAAGAGTGCTTAAAACCCGAAAACGTGGCCCGAACTGGAAATAAATTGTGCTTCCTGTCTGCAGGTACCTCGTTATTACCCATTTCTAAAGCGCTACGCTCGCTTCTTCACTTCCGAAGACCGATACGAATATTCCGCGTTTCTGAACTATGCTAGTCATATTATTGGAAAGAAGCCGTTTTCTTGGCCACCGTTCTTCGTCATGCATGGGCCAAACGTAATCGAACTGCGCCGCAGACCTATTCCGTATATTGGCGAGCCAGGCTGGAAGAACTATGTAGTCAAAAGAAGAATATTTTTGTGGTAGCTTCAATCGCTACGACTTTATAGTTGAAAATTTAACATTTAGAGATTACTAAAACAAATTATAATCAAAAATACAAAAAAGATACACAGGGGTGAAGCAATAGTCATGTGCAGATATTTACAAAAATCGCTTACATTGATTTATAGCAACGATTGTTATCTGCAGGTCCCTCGTCGTTACGAACGTGTAAGGAGATCTCCTGAAGTGCTGCCCAATTATTATCCCCAAAGCCAAAAGTCACTTCCGTTGTGGGTGGTTTGGGGCCCCGCAATAAAAAATAACAATATGAGGCTCGCATACCGCAGCTATTTTGAGTGGGGTTTCTAATTTTGAAAACGCCACAAAGCTTACCATAACTTGTTTGACTTAGGATTGTTTACAAACGTAGTCTAAGGGTTAAAACATGCAGAAACTGAAAGCCCAGTTCTTCAAGAGATACCTGATCAAGGCAATGTTTTCGACAGGTCCCATGTCATTGTTGCCAATATAAATGGCCTCCATATTGGGTCTTATGGACTCGAACTCCGTCAGGTCGTCTTGTAAGGCGTATATTGGGCGAGACCGTAGAAGACTTGTTATGGAACCCTTGGGCAAACAAGAAAACGTTCACTTTTTATCTGTGGTAGCCTGCTGTTGCAGAAAGTAGATTTTGTTTGGCTTATCTAGAGATTGTTCTAATTTTGCTTTAACTAACGAGTGGGAGCACACGGGTGGGACTGGAAATGGTACATACTCGCTGTGCGGAAGAGTGGAAGGTAAATACCAAAAATGGTTTTTGACACACCTGAAGTAATTTTTGTTTTTTTGGCAGGTTTCGCCTATCCGTGATCATTTCTTGAACAAAATTCTACGTGTTTAAAGATATGGGGAGTGAATAGTCTAAAATTTTGCGTGTGTCATGCTATTATAAGCGCCATAAGTGTATAAATTATGGTCGCTGTCTATTCAGCAAAAACAATTTATTCAATTTGCTATATGAAATAACACACAGCTTATATCTTGCAGTTATGTGTATGTTGCTTTTTGTTTATACAAATAACTTTAACAAAGATTTTAGTCTTCTAAACATTTTTGTATTAGTTTCATTTTTTGGTTATTCTATTGACTGAAAAAGACAAATGCAAAGAGGAAAAGTAGCAGTAACTTTCAGAATCTGTCTCCTTGACGTTATTTCATACGATCGTTAATCCTCGACGTACATGCCTATACACCAAACAATTCCGACAACTTTTCGAAACCTCAATGATCACTTGTTGTCCGCAGACTCCACGTTACTATTTAGTAAATGAAACCCCAGATGCACGCCGTAGGGCTGAACAACAGTATTCGTACTCTTACACCTCGACTAGCGAACGCAATAGCGGAGATCCTTATTCTCGGCCTTCCGTCCGCTCATACTCTAACACCGAAAGGGTGAGTCGCTCGTCTGCTGGGGGTCCCGGGGGATACTCTTATTCCACCGAAAGCAGCTCCCGCAGCAGCGGAGACGGCCCCGGCGGCTACCACTCCAGCTATAGCTCTACCACTTCTGGTAGGCTTCCTGGTGGCACCTCGTACCGCCACTATTCGTATCGTGTCTAACTCGCTCTTTGACTTTGCACCTATACTGTACTAATGCAAGTTTGAAACGCAGGAACGAAATGGACATTGTGCTAGCTTTGCTTAAATTTGTTTGTTGCTCTGTGCACAGTCTTTTCAGCGTAACACAAAATAACGAACATAACGTACAAACTATTTGATCAGACTCTAAGATACACAAGAACGTAGGAACTTGACGCACAACCAGTTCGGTTTTGGTTTGGATCTCAAGAGCACAGCTGCTGTTTCGGCCCTGTGTTTTAACAATGTGTTGCTAAAAGGCTTAAACTATTTTGAATGTGTCATATACTTATTTATTATAATACTACTGAAATTGAAAACTGAATATTTAAATAGAAATTTAAATGTGCTATTTTGTATACCTCTGTAAAGATATTTAATCTTTTTGTTAATAATATATAATTTTTAAAACGATTTGCGTTTTTATTTTTTATCCGTGCGTAGTGGTAGATTAGTATGGTAGTAGTGGTTCCTCAAATCTGTTCACCTGCTATTAAATGCCCCATTCCTGTCTACTAACATGTCTGTAAAGTGATACCTTTCTCGTTACACTTTTAATTTGTGACAAACAAGCAAAACACGTGAAAGTATGGATGTGCTTCCACAACGCTGTCGATGAAAAACAAACACAATGGAAACTTGTAGTCGTTTTGCACTACAGCTCTCCGGAGCAAAAATTTAAAAGCAATATTTGTTTTATGTTGCCGTTAATCACACACTAAATTACTGTTCTGCACATAAATGCGCCTTGCGGAAATCGCAACCATTT
Organism: Sinelater perroti; assembly: GCA_036346155.1. Lineage (NCBI taxonomy): Eukaryota > Metazoa > Arthropoda > Insecta > Coleoptera > Elateridae > Sinelater > Sinelater perroti. Next base: position 7,997,054 of record JARFIY010000276.1, read on the forward strand.
ACTAACTTTTCCATTATTTAATTGTTTTCCTTTCTGTTTGCGTTTCCCGTTTTCCCGTTGGCCAAAGCAGTATCTGCCTTCGAGACAAGTAAGGATTCTTCCTGGAGTTGGAAAGGTAAGTCAACTATTTTTTTTTAATTTCTGCTACAATTATAGTGTATTAGTGCACAAAAAGCCTAATGTTGTTTAATTTATACATTAAACCTATCTTAAACGAAAAAATTAATAATTTGCGACTTGAAAGAAAAGATTTTTTGTTTTATATAAAATCTGTTAAGATTTAGTTCACGACTTTTACATATCAAAATCTTTAAATTTGTTAACAGTGCAATTAGCTAATGGGTTAAAAAATAAGTTAACATCAATAGTGTAAATTGATGGAGTTATCAAGTGTCTCGTAAAATCTACTTAATTAGAAAAAATTTTAAATAACAGATTAGTTTAAAAATCAAACTAATACTTTTATACACAAAAGGGGGAGTTTTAATTAAGCATAATCTATATTTTAGCAAACTAGGGAAGCAAAGCTTTCCCTGTTTGCACAACAGAGCTGAACTGTCAGCTTTGAAGTCTGCAATCGATTTTGGCTTAGCAATCAACGTCCATGAGCTGTTTGTTTATCTAGCTTTAAAAATAGATTTCAGCGGTTAGTAGCAGGCAGTAGAAAGGTATGAAGTCATGTAATAAATAACTGTTTTTCTCCAGCGAATGGGTCTGTTTTAGCTTCTAAAAATGCCGCAGCTTTCTGTAATAGATCATGCAGCCAAATATTGAATATTAAAACAGCAAGGCATAAAATATTATTAAATTGCTATGGTAAAGTCGAATTCATTAATGGAGTTCACATAAAGCTTGGCATTATACAGTGATTATATTTGTTGCAAAAAGATCCTGCAATATTTTTAGAGTAGGATTGTTTCTTTAGTAATTTAATTAAAAACCCAAAGATCTGATAGTCGTTGGTAAATCCTATATACACTAATGAATGGAAACAGTATAGAATTCTTAGTGTTGTTTTAAATATAAAAAATAGCATATTAGTTATATTTATATCATAACAAACATAAACGTTTTTTCATATCGCAAACAAGTACTTTATGGTAACTTGGAAGTGCTACAAGAACATCAAATTAAGCAGTAAACAAAAAATAGTTCAGGTAGGTAATCAAAATATTTTTTCCACATAAAACAACACATGAATTACATAACTGAAAATATGGAATATAAATGATTTTTTTATTATCCTCACAATCTGCCTGCTATCTAGACAATAAGCAGTTTATAGTAACAGTTTTAGTGACAAAAACTTAAAAATTCTCTTATAGCGCACAACGTGTTAATTTTTTGTTTAATTACTAGTCTATTTAGGTCTTTACGGAACACTTTATTTGTGATGTACCAGGAAACGTCCACTATACATACTGAGCACTTTGTCTTAGAATTGTTGCAAATTTCAATATTGAAACAAAATTTAATGACTTTATATAAGATAATTTTTTTTCTAATGTCACCTGAGATGTTTGTCTTATCAATATTGAAACTGGTTCTAGCTGGTTTAGCATTCAACATTTAGGTTGATGTATGACGACAAGATGATCGTATCATCTGCATATGTAGCAGTTGTAGTCAGCCTTGATATTTGATTGTATATCAAGTATAAAATGGACTCTAAAAATTCTTCTTTAGGGCACCGCTTATCTGATTTTATGATGACTGTTATCATGTTTACGCTGACGACATATTTCCAAAATAATTATTTTGCCAATAGTCCATTAGTAGTTTAAATGTTTAGTCGTTTGTATTCCTTTCTCTGATGATGTTTAATGTTTTGCCTTATAATAACTGTACTACCTGCGTGTGAGTTTCCATCAGGGTGAGTGGTATAATAAGTGTTATATGTGTATATTTTTATGTGGCTTCTGTCAGTAGAACGAGCTTTTGAGATTAACATTATATCAGTGGTATTTATCTTCAAGAACAATTCTATTCTCTACGCATGTTGGGGCAGTCTGTTAGCATTCCAAATTGTTGTTTTGAATAATGGTGTCCTACTAATTAATGTTGTGAGGATAATCACTAAAATTTTGCCTGGTGCAAAAAGTTGGCATATAATATATTTTTTTAAGTCTTTGCCTGTAATATTCAAAAGCAAGAAATTGATGTGTTCTGAAGAAGGAAGCGTTTCCATTTAAACCTACTAGGGTTGTGCTACGGTTGTTGGCGCATTTATTTGGAAGTCACACAAGTGATGTGATGAGTTAATATTAAGTTCTGCGATAAGCTAGGGCAAATTCTCAGTGAAACATGGAGTACGATACAGCCGCCCGTCAACATTACATGTTGCTGAAAGTTTGAAACATGCGAGACAGTTACTGTGCGCATTAAATCAGAAGAGAAAAATATGGATTTGAATAGGAATGTGTGTTACCAAACTTTATGCAGCGATTTAGGGTAACGGAAGCCTATTGCAAAAATAGTCCCTCACACAGTGGCAGAAAAACTGAAAGAAATCAGGCAAAGAATATCTGCCAAACTATTGAAAAGAGTTAAAATTAGTCCCACATTTGTGTTAAACATTATTGCCTAATATAAAAATTGGTGCTACCAATATGATTCTCAAACGTAGCGGCAAATGATGGTTCATTGGTTTCCAAAAAGCGAAGTGACAATCTTCGAAAACGTGCTGATCGCATTTTCTGATGTAAACTGGAGGTTTGGTGCGCCATGAATATCTTCCTGAATGAACGATAAGCCAAAACTTTTAAATTGACATGTTGAAACCTTATTGCATGATTATGCAAAATTTATCCTGCCACCGTGTGATTTTTTTGTTTCTCTGTGAGAAAATTTCGTTGAAATGTAAGCGCTATAAAGATGTTGCAGCAATCTAAACGGCTGTGAATAATCCTGAATGAAGCTTTCTCTGATTCCATTTCCTCCAGAAACTATGATAGCTGTGCATCGAAAGCAGAACTCCTTTGACAAGACCTAAGATCATTAGTGGATACGTTAAATAAGTTATATTTTACGAGCCTGGTCCTAGAATTACCCAGGATAAGATTGTACATGGTTACTCAGAAGGAGTTTAACTTTATATATGTTTTCTTATTTATTTATCTACTCCTTTTAGATAAACATGGAGAAAACCGATTATATTCCTAATCTTGTTTAAAAGTGGGCGCTTTATTCAACAACTGTCAGAAGGTCAAATGTCATTAATTAAGAAAAGCAGTTGTTGAATACGTTGAAAACATTTTCTTACTAAGGTATATTGGAAAATTGATTGCTTCTACCAGTACAGGATTTTTCTTTATTTCCATATAGATGTAATTTATTTTGTTAATAATATTTTTTACATTGCCGAATTGTGCATCTTTTAAGTATTTTTTAGTGATTAACTAATGTTACTTTTTCTGATACACAAATGTCATAGTTTATCTATTTTGAATGCTACAATTTACCTGAAATTTTCAAATTGTAATGAAAGTTATCATTTAGGACTTTTCCGATAAATTTTAAGTAGAATTACCACACAAAAAAGAGAAATTATATCATTTTTATGTAAACACAAAAGTACTTCATTAAAGAACCAAAGGGTGCCAAGTGCAGATTTGTAACATGTGACCACCTGAAATGTGAAACATTATCAATTGGTAAGCCAACCTAGTAGGCTACAGATAAAACAAAATTTTGTTTTAATAGACTCTGTTATAGTTATAATGAGAAATATCTCATTAAATTATTAGCCCGCTTAAGAAGCTTGTAATATGGATGTAGATCATTCCGCCATACTTTTGACCTTAAATGATAGTGTAATTCAGGAAAAAGTTGTCTCAATAAACTACAAACTCACTCTTGAAAACTCCATAGAACTATCGGTGCCTTTAAGAACCAAGGAACAATTAAATGATAAAGTAGAATTGTTTGTCAAGAGTCATCGGCAAGAAACATGAAAAAATGCCTCAGAGATCAAATATAGAATACAGAGTAATAATTACCCAAAAAAAGATTGCAGAGAATTTAGAAGAAAATGGTATTACAACAGAGCACCTGTAAATAAGATACATTTAAATAAATAATGCTATTCAACATTTAAAATGTAAAATTCAACATATTAAAAATGACTGGACCGGTGACTACCTAAGTGAATTTGCAAACGATATCAAAACTCTCTATGAAAAGCAATAAAAAGATTAAATGCGTCTATACGGCAAAATACACCAATCAGAAAAGCTGAAAGAAGTTGGATTCGTAACAATTTGCAAAAGGCACTCAGATGTGCAGAGCATTCGGAGATGACTTTTCAGCTAATACAAGAACACACTATCTTTAAATTTACCTTACCAAAATAAATTTATAAAAAAATTACAGTTACATATTAATCCGAAGAATGCTCCTAATTATTAGTGGAAACAATTCTAAAATAACTACCAAGGAAAGCTGTGGCAAAGCTAATCAACCTTATTAACACATTCTATAGACCGAAGTACTAAGATGTTGAAAGTTTCAGATGATAATCCCCAAACTTAGAAAACCTTTTTGTGAAGTTTTATAATACAGACTTGTCTCTCTACTACGTGCTATTTTGAAACGCTACGATAAATTGTTGCTGAAAAGGCCAAAATCAATAATAAAAGAGACAGATTTGACCCCTTTCCACTAATGCGATTTTATAAAAGGTCACTCGAGCATTGGTCGGGTCTATAGAAGGTGTATTAGGCCAACTACCATGTTTGCTGTAAACCAGTAATATCCTTAATCTTGAGCAAAATGCATTAGCAACGTTTGCTGATGATACTGGAATATTTGCAGGATGAAATCATGAAGAAGCAACTAGAAAACTTTAAACATATATTGACTAGTTAACAATAGAACTAGAAGCTAAATAAGGGCAAGTCGGTGCCCGCCAATTTAACTAATAAAAAAAACCCTAACACTTAGCTGTTGGGCTAACTAATGCTCAGACTTCTTATCCTAATTTAGCAAAGTATCAGGAGATAACCCTTGACGCGAAACTTTTCTGGAAGGTTCATGTGAAAAATAAGCGTGAAAAACTTGACATTAAATACAGAAATTATCTGTTAATTATTTGAGCGTAACTTGATGCTGTCAACATGTAACAAACTGCTTCTATACAAGTACGTACTGAAATCCATGTGGATATACAAATTCACCTTATTTGCACAAGTCACATTTACGTCAAGATACTACCCTGCAATACTTAAGAGCACTAATACTAATTGCCGGTTAGAACAGAAACCAAGTATCTAGGATTCCACTGAGACAGGCAGCTAACCCTCATCTCAAATTCAAAGGGACACAGATGGATCTCAAATACAAGCAAAAATGTACTTAGTTCTTAGACCAAAATATCAACCGAAAACAGTATAAAACGATATAAAACAATCCTAATGCCTATTTGGATGTATGGCATCGAACTCTGGGGGCGCGCCAAAAAATCTAGGAGAAAAATTATACAATTCACTCAATCTAAAATTTTTAGAGGCCTTGTAAACGCAGCTTGGTTTATTAGAAACCGGACCTTGTACGATGACCTTAATATACCTTTCGTAGCGGATGCAATAGAGAATTCAACTGTATCCTACTTTGCAAGTCTACCCGACCATAAAAACAATCTTATTCAACAACTCTTCGACACATTATGGGGACGTGCCGGTAAAAGCAACGATTCTAAACATGTGCTAAGTAACATCATTGGTGCACCATGGTTCTGCAAAAATACTGTTGATAAGGCTATTGCCAGTAACCATGAACAGAGGGTACTCCTCTATGTAAATGCCGGGGCTGCTCCTTGACAATGCAAAAATAGAAGAGTAAGAACTGAGTCTTTTAAGTTGGTTAAGTGCAAAGCAGATATATGTGCATCTTTGTGAAATTAGATGTTTATTTCAAAGAAAATTATAAAGCACAAGTTATTCAAAGTAGTGTCTATTGTTAGTTACAACTTTTTCCCATATTACTGAGAACAGACGGATTTACTGACAAAAGAATTCTTCGTACTTTGATGCAATCCATGAATCTTCAAGAGTTGCAGCGATGCTCGGACCAGCCATGCGTCGTCGACCGAAACAAATGGTAATCATAAGGGGAAATATCTAGTGATACGGCGGGTGGGGTAGGACATTCCGTCAAAATGTTTTCAAATAGTTTTTGATTTGTTTTGCAACATGTTGCTGAAAGTTGCCGCGTTAGCAAATCACATCGTGTTTTTCAGCGTATTTTGACTATTTTTTCAACTTCGCTTTAATTTGATCAATTGTTGTCGTTAGCGATCCCCAGTGATAGTTTCGCCTTGTTTCAGCAGCTCATGAAAGACTGCGTCCTTCTGATTTCACCAAATGCAGAGCATTATCTTCAAACCATGAATGTTCCGCTATGGTGTCGATGTTAATATTTGTCCGGGCGTTTATCTGACTTAGATTTCTCGTAGTTAATCTATTTTTCATGACCAGTTGCAATACGACGCAAAAACCCCTCCTTTTGTGTCTTTGAAGCAGCTGTTTACAGATGTAAAAACGTCTTTCAGTGTCTCTTGTTTTCAATTCGTGTGGCACCCAATTTTCTCGTGTTTGAATAATTCCCATTGCTCTCAAACATTTATTGACGTTTGGTAAATCAACATTCAAGAAACTTTTCCAATTTTTCAATCGTTTCACATGGATCTTCATCGAGTAATGCCTCCAATTCTGCATCTTCAAACTTTTTCGGCTGGCACGGCTGCTTATTAGCTTCCGTGTCAAAAACACCACTTTTGAATCGTCGAAACTAATAGTCACACGTTGAAATCGATGGAATATGTTTATCATAGGCTTCAGACAGCAAAAGAAAACTTTCAGCTGCCGATATTTTCAAGCGGAAAGAAATAATAAAAAAATTGTTACTTCAACTTAACTTGCAAGAATTCTACAAATTAACACAAATTTCAGAGAGACTCAAGATTTATTTGTATACTATTACGAAGTTACCAAAGGTTGTTTTGGTTGGTCATAAGAAATCTGCACCTAACGGTCCAACTCGCGATCGAGGCCGTACCTGCTGGCACAAATACCTGGTTTATGTAAACTTTGCGGCAATCTGCTCCCCTGGAACAATTCCGCTGGACGTAATCCAAGAGCTGCGGCATTATAAATTCTCTCGTATACACAGACGTGTAATCACACCTGTGTAGTTCTCGTCATCTTCCGCGGGCGAGCGTGTGTTCTTGGGCGATAACAGGGGCAAAAACAGCCAAGAGCTTTGAAAGTTCACCCACACGCAGTCGAGATTAGACGAAACGTGCTCGTTAATAAGCCAGACGCAATTTAGCAGCCCTAAGTGATGCTCGGCGGCGGTTGCTTTGATGGAATTTGCTGCCGTAAAAATTATGTTTTCTTTTGCGTCTGTTAATTTTGTGATGTAATGGTATTTCGTGTTTTGAGAACTAACGCAAAAGGCCTTAAAAAGCCTTCATATTTCATGAATCAGTAATTTAGGAAACCCTATATTTATTTATAGAAAACAAAATGTGCTAAAATATACAATTATAAAGAAAAACATAATCTATTTTTAGAGCTGCTAACCTAAACAGGATCAATACAAAGATTTTGATTTAAACCAGCAACATGCAACTATTTTAAGAGAAAGTATACATAAATAAATCAAGTTAAAATAAGTGCACTTTATTATCTATATAAATCCTTGGGTAAGTAGAAATTTGAATATATATATATATATATATATATAATCTATAGAAAAAAATTCATAATTAAATTTTCATAATTACAAAACTGCAAAATATGAAACTAATGTATTCAAATTATTCTTACAAAATTATTTTGGGGCTATTCTAGGAGAGATAAATCAAATTTGGGAAAATTGTTAATAATCTGACCAAATTTTTATGCGGCTAGCATATGGTTCAAACATGAAAAATGAAAATTCCTTTTCTTTTTCTGCATTATAAAGTTTTAAATTTTTGAACGTAGAAAAACTCAAAATTTTAGAACTTTTTTGACTACACCAAGTGATCTAGGTTGAATATTTTTCTTTTCATCATAGGCTAATGTCTGTTTCTTTTTCGGTTGGGCCTTTCTGTTATTCTACGTTGAGGTTGTCACACCATCTCTTCCTAAGTTTTCTCACACTTTGTCTTCCTACCGACAACTTATCTCTGGTAATCTTAACGATTTTGTTGTCGGTGATTCGGTTAATGTGGCCATTCCATTCTTTCTTTTTTTCTATGGATCCATTTGTATATATTCTCTGCAAGCGCTTCTAATATTTTTACTTCTCTCTCTACCCATCAGTGTTTTACCTTTCTTTCTCAGGGTTTTTATTCTTGCTGTTTCCAGTAAACGACATGTGTTAACTGTCGTGGGTCGCGTTTCTGCCATATAGGTAATAATCGGTCTCACTGTGACATGGCATTCAAGTTATAACACCTCCGATTTTTTCTCGCAAAACTGATCACACGAAAACTGTGAAACTTGTGTCACTTCTCGACGTAATCTCCTCGCAGCTGTACACATTTTTCACAACGTCTGCGCCATGATTCCATGGCCGCTGCAAACGCTTTTTTGTGAGTCTTTTTTGACCACTGAAAAATTCGTTGATGAAATAGCGGCACGACTAGTGAATTTGCGACCACGGACGGTATCTTGTATCGTTGGAAACAGCCAAAAGTCGCTAGAAGCTAGCTTAGGTGAGTAGGGAGCATGAGAAATCACTTCACAGTTGTCAGCATTTGTGGAACCCACCTGGAGGACACTTTTCGTATTTTCAGGTCTTCGTGTAGGATTGTGTGCACAGATCCCACGGAAATGCCAAATTTGGAGGCGATGTGTTTCACACTCATTCGGGGATCCTCAAAAACAAAGTTTTTCCACTCTTTTGATCATGTCGTCAGAGCGGCTGGTGCGAGGCCGAAGTTGTCTTGGTTTGTTGTCAAACGACGTTCCGTCTTCTTTGAACTGTGGCACCTGCAGACGCACATTAGACACCATCACCACATGTCCCATTCAACTGACGATGAATTTCAATCGGTGTTACACCACGCAAATGGAGAAAACGAATGATTACTGGCTGTTCTTTTAATGAAAACGTCGCCAAAAACAGTCCTTACTTTTGTCGCTGCCGCTAGAGTCCTGTGTGCCGTGCAGTGTTGTCAGCTCTGTGACGCATTCACAAAGAGTACACACGAATTTTAAAACAAACCGCATGTTTCTATATATTTCCAGTCATGAGAAAAAAATTCGGAAGTGTTATAACTTGAATGCACCTTGCTTTTGTTTGTTGTTGTAAATGTTTGTTACGCCATATTGTATCATTTAAACTTTCTTCTATTTTATTGGCTTTAGTTATTTGTTGCTTTACTTCTTTTTCAATGCTTTCATTTGCCGATAGTTCTTTTTCCATCTCCTTCTAACTTACATCTAATAGGTTCTGTCGAGGTGGTCATACATTTTCTTTCTTCTGAAGAAGTTATCATGTGAAACTGTTCGCTAGTAGTATTAAAGATGTTAGTAGCCTTTGTAAGTCAACTTCACTTTCTGCGGCTAAGACGGCATCATCAACATAGCATAATATGATAATCTCAGAATCTCTATATTTTTATCCCTTTCCTTTGTAACTTCATTTATTAGTTTGTCCATAGCAATGTTAAAAAGTAACGGACTTAAGGAGTCGCCTTGTCTTATTCCATTATTCACTGCTACTTGAGTTGTTAATTTGCAATTCACTTTGGCCTGAGTTTTATTGTCTTTGTAAATATTTTTGTGATTTTTATGATGTCAAGGAAAATTCCTCGATTGTAAAGTAAGTGTATAACGTCTCTAAGTTGTATGCGATCAAATGCTTTTTGCAGATTTATAAAACACATGTATGCTGGTCTATTATATATATCTTTCCGTTTTGAATCCTTATTATTCTTCTGAGAGAGTAATAAGTGAATTAATACGGTTTGTTATTACTTTAGTAGTTGAGTATTGTGTTAAACAGATTAATGCCTATATAGTTCGCTGATTTGCTGGCTGAATATTTAATGTCACAGTTAGCTTGAGATATGGGCTATGAGATAGGACATTTTTAAAGACCTTAACGTGGACAAGAAGTTGGTTAAAAATTTGCAATATAATACATAATCATAAACCTTTATACTCTAAGGTATGGGGTTTACATTTTACATTATTACGTATTTAGAATTTTACAATTTATTTTCTATAAATAAATCTTTTCCATGCTTTTCTATTTTTTGCTAAAGTTGCTGCTTCTTCCCAGAATTTGCCTTTTACTGGAAGTATGTTATCTATTCCTTTATTCCACATCTTGGTCTTTCTCTCTTTCTTTTTGTCTATATTCTCGCATCATACACTAATTTTACTTGTCTATTGTTACTTATGTGCTGTATATGTCCCCACCAGCTGAGTTGTCGCTGTTCTATAAAATTTGTGAGTGGCTGTACCCCTAACCCCTCTTTTATTTGTGTTCCTAATCCTATTCTTTCTAGTCACGCCTAACATTCGTCTCAGGTATTTTATGTCAGTGGCTTCTAATTTGATTTATTGCTTATTTAAGAATGTGCAAGATTCACATCCATATGTTATGATTGGTCTATACAAATTTACATGGCTCTTTTTTATTGATACATTTTTGATTTATGGTGTAATGTGATTTTATTGTTTTTTCAATCTTATCAATTATTTTAGCTTCTTATTTTTCTGTATTGTTTATAATCACTCCTAAATATTTAAATTTTTTTCTTCCTCTATTTTAACATGGGTTATTTTAATTTTAGTGTTATTATTCTGGTTTCATACTGTCAGTATTTAGTTTTATTTGTATTTATTTTTATGCCCTCCCACACATATTTTGTTGATTTTCCGTTTGGTTTTCTTTAATCCTTCTCCTTGTCTTATTCCCATATCAGTTTTGATACCTTCTGATTTCATGTTATTTTTTATCACATAGTTTGTGTTGGTACTGTATATAGGTCTTGAACCACTCTTATTATTTTGCTTTGTATTCTTCTTTCCTTCAGGTCATTCCGTATTTTTGTTGTAATCCATAAACACTAGACACAGATTTTTATTTTATATATGTCATTTTTTTGTTATATAGTTTATTGTAAAGGTATGATCTTGGGTATTTCTTCTTGGCCTGAATTCACTTTGTAATTCTGATAGTTGGGGTTCTAGTACTGTGTAGTTATTTTACCGCTTTTTCAGTTCTGAGGAATTTCAAAACTTTGTAAAATAGTTTTTGATTGTTAGAACTACCATTTTCCATTTTATTTACAAAGTATGTCTATAAATGTTGCTTTGTTATTCTTTAACTTTTTTCCTTTTATTTTTATATAATTTATACTAATCTGGAGTTTTGTTTGATAGATATTTTTCCATTTCTTTTCTTTTGAACTTCTTCTTTTATTTCGTTAGTCCAAAATATTGTTTCTTTTCAATTGTCTGTCTTATAGATTCCAGGTATTTCAATAGCAGCGTTTATAATTAAGTCTTTGAAAACGCTCCATCCTTGTTGTGTATTACCTTATTTTATGTCATTAATTTTGGTCTTTAGGTTTTTGTCTGTTTTTTAGTTATATCTTGTAGCTATGCCTTTGTTTATAAGTTTAATAGTTTTTTTTATTTTTGTTGTTTTTTTGATTTCTATGTTGTTCTGTTTTATTTTCTCCTTAGCAAATAGTGGTCGCTGTATATCTTCTCACTTATATATCTAATATTTTTATAAACCTTGTGTTGGTAGAACGAATTAGTTATTATTTTGTTTTGTAGCTGGCAAAATTGTAACATTTTTTTCGTTGTTATTTTGCGTTTGTTTTCCGTGTTTCCCTAGTATTGTTTTGTATTCTTTATCTTTTTCCCCATTCTACGGTTAATATATATATATATATATATATATATATATATATATATATATATATATATATATATATATATATATATATATATATATATATATGTATGTATATGTATATGATAGAATATATAATATTGTTCCTTTCGATTCTTTTGTTATTATTGCTAAATTTACTTTTTTATCATTTCTTTTATTTTCATCTGGTTCTATACTGATATTACTGTAGTAACTTTTTTTTTAAATTCTAGTAGTAAAATTATTTTCGAAACCATCTTCTATACTGTAATTTGATTTAATTTTTATGTATTACGTATCCCACTCCTGCTACTCCTCTTTGATTTGTTGGTACTACACTAACAATAAGATGTGTTCGTTTGTTAAGTATATTTTTCCATTTCCTTTCTTTTTGTCTCGCTTAATGCTAATATTTCTAGATCTATTAAAAAATTCACAAACTATATGAAATTGAATATTTAGTATTTAATTTTTCAATATAAAAGGACAACTATTTTATTTTTAATTTTAAGGTAAGGGACTACTGAATATTCTCGATACACCAGTGCTAAAGTCGGATTGCATCTTGGACTGACATCGGAAAATTCTCTGCAAAGTCAACTAACCAAAGGCATTTATTGTATTTAAGCATATTCTTTATTTTTCTGGGCTTAGTTGACTGATTTCTCAATTGAGTCTAAAATTTCAAATCCCCAACAAAATATTTTATGGAAAATATCCTAAACTGAAAATTTATTTACTCAAATAAGATAACCTAAATTTTTTGAAAACAAAATTTTATTTTTAGTTTATTATTGCGTAAGCTTACGCAATGTGCCAAATACAATTTTGATGCATTTGCATATTGGGACAATATAGGTCTACAATATGGCATATTTATTGCCATAGGTGCCAGTCATTATTTAGAAATTTCATAGTACGTATTGAATTTTTCGTGAAGTTTATGATATTTTTAATCAACTTTTTGCCACGTAAAATTTTTAAGAAAATGTAATAGATAGCCCATATCTCAAACTAATTGTGACATATTAAATTTTAAATCTAGGCCACTTGGTATAGTCAAAGCAAATTCCGAAATTTCGAGTTTTTTAATATTCAAAAATTTAAAACTTTATAATGCGGGAAAAGCAAAACAAAACTTAATTTTTCATATTTGAACTACAGGGCAGCTAAAAACTCTTCCAGATTTGGCTCATCTCTCCTGAAATAACTCATGGTTAACTCAGTTTACTAAAATTTAGTTGTCGTAAGCAATTAAAAAATAAACGATATGGTACAAAGGTAGCAAGATTTATTAAACATTCATTTAGTATAACATTCATCCCTCCCCCATTACGATGATTAATTTTATTTTAGTTAGCTTAATAGATGCGCATTGACTGCGTTTTTTAGTTATTTCTTTCTTTCATTTAAGATTGTTCTGAATTTTATTTTAAATTGATTCTTTGTTATCTATATATCTGTAACAACTGATTTATGTATTTAACTTTGTACTTTTTTTGTTGTATTAACTGAAACCGGCTAAAAATTTTTATTTGTTTTTGTTTCAACATTCTTTTTTTATAATCTTAATTTTTATATTCTTAGACAGCATCGTTTCTGAATATTGGAATATATTCTTTTATTTTCCTTAGGATATAAAATCGGAATTTTTTATGAACTGCTTTGTTGTTGTTTGAACTACATTTTGCTATTTCATTATCTATAGTGTTTGGCCTGTTTTATAAACAAGAGTTTGTATGAATGTCAAAAGTCTGAGAAAATTGGATTTTTATCCTTGGTTTGCATCAACCATAAAATTGTTCTTAGCTACGCACTAAATGTAAATGTAGGCACAACTTATTAGAACCAGATTTACAAACAATAAATATACCATACTTGATACTATGGTTGTTAATATTCTTTTGAACCATCAGACTTCTGGCATTATAAGCAATAATTAAATTGTCTTTAATTTCAACAGTATTTTTGAACATTAGTATAATTTTATTTTCAGCAAATATTACTAAAATTTTGTCAAAAATTAAAAAATGTTAAATATACATACACTTTTTCCCATAAAAATTATTTTTCTTTATGCATCAAAAATAACAAAATTCACTCTAGGTTATAGTCAACTCTGAAAAGTTTAACTAAACTGTGTTTTCAAATAATAATTAAACATTGTAGTAGCTGGATATTTTTATTTAAGCATAATATATAAAATGCGACAAAAATTATTAATTGTGCAGAAAAAAAGGAAATATCAGTTTCAATAAAAGATACCAATTTACTGCAGTTGTAGCAGTCATTTATTAGTTAATGACCAAAGAATAATTTCCTTTCAGGACAATAAATTTATAAATAATTAATTTCTTATAAAACTTAAATTTTCTAAATGGATTTTTTTGCTATCAGAAAGTTTTCTTAAAACATATTTTTGACATTTTTTCCACGGCTCGAAATCCTGTGTGGGATGTTTGTCTTCTCTGCCCGGACGTCGCGCACCATCTCTGATGCGGCGCGATTTGCCAACGCCCCTTAGACGACCGCCATTATTACCCCTTGTTTGAGTGAACGCAGGTACTCAATTGTTTTTAGTGACTGAGTAGACCTCCCGCCTGGCATCAGAGAGCACCGGGGAATGCAACCCGGGTCCGTCTTCACCGCTTGGACCACTATGGCAATATTTTTGACATAATGATCTAAAAATTAGCACACATTTTCCCAGGTTTGTAAATTCTGTACTTAAGTGGTTTCTGTAAGACTCTTTTGATTAAAATTTTTGCTCAGTCAGAAAAATTTTGAGTTTTAGAAATAGATGGTTATCTGATGAAGCTTAATCTGTCAAACACGGTAGATTAAAAAAAAAATTTAAAACTTTTAACTGATTTTAGTTCAACGATGCGGCTTGATGCGCCAATATGTTGTTATAATAGAACAATACTTTTTATTAATACCAGCATGTTTCCATCTTTGCCTTCAGTTGCTTTAGTAATGCTGCATAGAATTTGTCAGCAAATGTTCAGCAAATATTACTTTTTTCAACTCTCTTAAAATAGGTTTCATCCGTGCAGTCCACTATTTAGATAAATGTTTCGTTTTTGATGTATAGCGGTAAACCCAACTTTCTCTCGTAATCACAAAACCTAAAATTGGTTTTCTCTAAGTGCCAAAATATGCTATCCACTTTGTGCATTTTTTCGCATGTAATTTATTATGCAAATTAAAGTGAACCGAGCAACCAATGGTTACAATTGATAACTCATTCGAAAGTGCATTATTCTGGCCCAGACGGGAAAAACCATTTGGCATGTGGTTGTTACATATGTGCAAACTTTTTGCAAAAAAAATTGTGGGCAATGGATTCCCATCTGGACCGGAACATATTTTTGTTGTATTGGAAACGCTCTTCTTTTAAACGAATTCTCAATTGTAACCATTGGACGCTTGGTTGCCAAGTTACGAGATATTAGCCTTGTTCATATGTAACAACCACATGCCAAATGGTTCTTGCAAAAAATGCATTGTGTGCAACGGATTTCCGTCTGAGTCAGAACGTTGTACTGTACTTCAAATGCTCTTTCGAAACAGCTATTAATTGTAACTATTGGATGCGTGGTTGTCAAGTTACAAAGTTTTAGCCTAGCACATATGTAACAATTACATGCCAAACGGTTTTTGCAAAAAAATTCATTGTGTGCAACGTATTCTCGTCTGGGCCGGAACACATTCTTATTGTAGTTGAAACGCACTTTTAAACGAGCTATCAGTTGTAACCATTAGATGCGTGGTTGCCATGTTACACCGAGGGACCAGGCCCTCAAAGTTTGATTAAGGTCCTTTCACATTTAATGTCTAATTTTCCTTTGTTCTTTTTTTATTATTGGTACCACAAGAATATCCAAAAATAAATGTTACTTTATAAAATTTTGCTTTTTGTACTTAATTTTTTT
The DNA here is from genome assembly GCA_036346155.1 of Sinelater perroti. Classification (NCBI taxonomy): domain Eukaryota; kingdom Metazoa; phylum Arthropoda; class Insecta; order Coleoptera; family Elateridae; genus Sinelater; species Sinelater perroti. The sequence goes on from JARFIY010000276.1 coordinate 8,012,875, forward strand.
TATAGACTTTTACTACAACAATAAAATTTTATAATGTTTGGTATATAGGAGCTAAAAAGCTAAAAGGGCCATAGTTGGTTTTTGTAGCAAAAACTTCCAAGTTGTATGTTTTTATTAAGTTTTTTAATTTATAGGTGGTTTTTATAGTCTTTCAATTCAGTTGTAATTAATTGATTATCATATGGTTGTTGCTATTTTAATAAAGGTATGGCAAACTATGCCTACTATGTTTTTGCAAATTGTGATACTCAGTTGTGAGACAGGTTTAGCACGGAATTAGAGGTTTTTTAATTTTCCTGAAGGCTTTAACTGAGTAAGTACCGATGTCTCTATAACTGCCCTAAGGGTTTAGTTTTCAGAAAGATTCTATAACATAAGTAAAACATTGTGTGGATTATAAGTTAAACAATTAGTTTAAGTATAGTTAGTTAAGTTCTAAGAATGTTAGCGGCAAATTGCCATTCGTTAGATTTTCTGATAAAGTGGGGAGACAGCTTAATAACTTAGATAATTGCTTGTTTAACCAAAACTTTATAAATTAGGTCAACCATTTTGAATAGCACAATTAATAGTAGTAGCTTATTTTCAGATGTAGTTTTGTGAAATGTGTCAATCAAAATAAATTAAATAATTAAGAAGAAGTATGTGTGCTTAAAATCTTTTTTAATTAGGCTATATTGCTTCTAATTTTTATATTTTATATTTTTTATCTTATCAATATAGCACCTTTGCATTTTATACATCAATTTTGTACATAACTAGTGCTTTAGTATCCTGCAGAAATGAGTAATAATTTCAAAGATAAATACTCTATAGATAAGAAGAAAATACAAGTTCAGCAAACATAGTTGAATATAGAAATTAGGGAAATATACTATGGTTTATGTCTGATCAGGAATATGTGTAGAAAATTTAAATATATCGCACACATTCAGCAATAAAGCTGATGGGGACTCGTTGGAACAATTTTTATAACGAATTAAAGTACACCAATTCAAAAATCTAGAAATGGCCCAAATCGATTAAAAAATTTTAATGAACAAGGGGTAACGACATTTTTTGATAACATCAGAAAACTTATGGAGAAAATTCCAGTTTATAGCCGATTGGTTGAAATGCTTGGCTGCTGGGCGTATGAACCCAGATTAGATCCGGGGCTTCAAATGTATGTTATTAAAAATTATCAAGTACTTGCGCTCACCTCGAACAAGAATAAAAATCCTGTTGTCTAAGGCACAGTACATGCCGCGTAGTCCTGTATCAGATGGTGCGCGATGACTAGGCAGTGAGGGCGAACTTATAAGAGCCTTAATCTCTTAGTTTGCAGGCTATACTCCCACGCAGGGCGTAGTTTCCTCGTCATTATTAATACTAAAGTTTATTTTATTATTTTTTGGTTCAGCTTTCTCATAGTCTGTGTAATTAGATTCTCTATTTCAGCAAATATTAAAATAAAACTGAAGAACAGCAAAATTTACTCCCACTTAAAATCTAAAATTAAAAAGATATATTGAAGTATAAAAATTACTCTTTAAGAACCAAATACAGTAAGTTAAAAATTTACAACTGATAAAAATTAAATTTTTTGAAATAAACTAATTTAACAGAAAAACTGATGGTGGTTTTAACAAATGCTTCCAAAATCTTGCAACAGCTATAATACAAATATGTTAGGATATATCTTTATTCTACATTTTACATTCATAAGATTGGTTTCGTATTTATTTTTGCATTTCTCAAATTGCATTGCACAGTTTAAGCCCAAATGAATAAAGTGCAATTTTTGCTTTTAGTATTGAATCTTGACTACATAAAAATGTTAAATTTTGTTATATTTTTTTATAAAAGAAAGCCTAACTGTGCTATATAATAAATCTGATGGCTTGCTAAATCACTGGATGATGAAAATTAGGAAAGCATTTCTTATGACATAAATTATCAAATTTAGTTAATTTTAACCCAGTAGTCTTTTTAAAAAGTACCGACACAGATTATAAACAACCTAGCTGATTATATTGGTAGTTTAACTTATTTGTAGAGCTAGTACGCGCTTGCCTTGTGCTACAGATTAGGCGTGGACCGAATAGACACTATTACCACTAGGATCTGCAAAATTTTTATAATCTGAAATTAATTTTAAAGGTTTGACATAGATAAAGACGTTTTAACTAAAAAACTAACTCTGTAGTGACGTAGTCTTCATTGTTCATGTATAACAAGCAAGCAAAACCAACATCGTAATTATTCTTCTAAATGTCAAAAGAAAATTATTGTACTAAAAAATATTCTATAAATATCCAAATAAACCACGTATAATTATGCTCAGGAAATTTTTATCAAGCATAGTAGCAATGAAGCTTTCTTAAAATTAAATTATTGATAAGTCAACTGCATATTTTTAAAATTTTAATTTAGACACCAGCTTTATTACACAAAAAATATGAATCTCCGATCCAAAAGGACGGTATGGGTAACAAGAAAGTTGTGTGGGCTCAAACAGCAATATCTGAATTAAATTTGCTTGTCGTGGAATGCATAAAATTTCATTGGCTACTAGTTGTTTATTTTGTTTGGTTTCTGAAATTCAAAATCAATGTTAGTAAAAATGGCTGGGCTACTGCCTTCTGGTATCGATTTGCTTTCAAGTTCAAAATTGTAGTAGCCTAAACAAATAAAGGTTTAGTCAGATATTTTAAAAAAATGTTTATTAAATAAAAGTTAAAACTGAGTGGTGTGAGACTACTCAATTGGAGTTTAACTACACTGCACACCGCCAGTGTAAAATAAAATATTTCTTTGAACAGCAACATAGTTCAGAGTTTAGATCAAAATACGCTAAAATGAATAAAGCTGAAATTGTGGACTCACAATTTGTAATGCTACTATATGGTCTGATTATTGAGAAATATGTAAATTGGGTTAAAATTTAGATGTATCTAGTTTTAGAAAGATATGTAAATAATTGCAATATTAAACAGATACCTTTCTTGTGAGCGGAACTATGCATTTACGTTTGCTCGTTTAAATAATTTGATACGGTTAAAAGTCTACGAATTGAGAGATTAAAGCTCTCATATGTTAGTCCTGTAGTTGTGCACTATTTCTAATATGCAGAAAGCACTATACATACATCGCATTACTATCTCTCGTTTAAAATGAATACAGGTACTCAATTTTTAAGACTGTAAAGCTTAGAATTAAGCCCACGCCCGTCCATATAGATTCAACCGCTCAGTTACGAACTGGCTACTGTAATAATCAATGTTAATGTACGTATTTGGGTAACTACCCTTAAATAATAAGTTATCTATGATTTGCAGTTGCGTGTGTTTCAAAGCTCTCATTTAAATATTGGAAAATCTAAATTATTAAGTTATATAAATGAAGTTGTTAAAATTTTTATCTAACATGGATCCTTGATTAGTTTTCGCATCAAAGAATTAGTGGCAGCATCCTCATTTAATCCACCCAAAGCTACTCAAAATTTCGCTCGTTCAAGTGAATTCCGTATGAATATTTTAGAGGAAGTCAGCGGGTCTCATGAATTTTAAGCGCGAACACTCTCTGAGGTGCCTTAAGAACACTCCCCAGAAGAAGTCGAAATAAAATAAAGCAGTGAATTCCAAAACAGAACTGCTTTAGAGGCGTAATCAGCACGTTTGGTGGAAAATTGGGTCGCGCGCAATAAGAGCGGCACTTTCATCAAAACCTATAAAGCACGTAAGCACAGGGGCTTTTATTATATTGCTCGAGCAAAATTAGGTTGTAGGCAAACACCGTTTCCCTTCATACGCCATATAACGTGGCAGTAGTTTATTATTTGTAGCACCTTAGTGGCCGTTAAATAAAAGTTGTGAATATACCGCAAGTAACTAGATAAAAATGTGCTATTTGCACTTTATGTATAAAAATAAATTTTTATTTGGTTTTTATATCCGTGCTTGTATACTAATATAAATATACGTGGAAATGAATCATAATTTTAAATTGTGTGTTGGCAATGCCAGTGTTTAGTATATGTGTTTGTGTTCTTGTTGACTAATATAATTAAACTCTGAACTTTGAATGCAACAAGTAAAATTTGCATTTTAATGTAGGTTTTTATTTGCTTATAAAAATTGCAACGAAAATCCTAGAAAAATTAGTCTTTAGAAATATTATAAGAAAATTTCGTTCACACTTGCAAACGAGGTAAAAATTTCTTTGTTGTGAATGCTTTTGAAGGCTTTTATAGTAGTGGGTTTATTTGGTTGCTTTAGTACCTATAGTTTCTTTACTGTGTTACACGAGGGGGCTTCTAAAATTGTCAATAATCTATTGCTTAACTTTTTTAATGTGCAGGATTTGTGATCATATTTAATATTATATTCAATTCTAGCGTGATGCTAATGATTCGTGTAAACATAACTTTTATTTAAATTTTAGGAATATTGAAAGAACTGTCCGTTAAATATTACATTTGAGTTTAAAATTGAAAGTGTTGTAATTTAAATTGTAAATTGAAGCAGAATTGATTCCCGAGCTGCGGATGATCTTCCAAAAGTTATCTTAAAACCTTCTTTTCTATCGAAAACTAATGTAATATTCATTAAAACACCATAGAGGCGTATTGAGGCTTATTTGATTGATTAAAATTAGCTGTTAATATATTGGTATTTTTTTCTCTAGTCTGTTTTTTTTAATTCCCCTCTCACTCCGAGAATAAGTAAAGTTATGATTTAATCATTTTGATGCTTAAAGACAATTTCAAGCTAAATGAGAAATTAAATAAGCTAAAATCTTATATTTAAGAGTCGAACAGACAGAAGTGGACTAGTTAAAATCTAAATAGAACCAGAAATGATAAAATAAGAAAATATAAATTTCAAGAATGAAAATGGGAGACTCGGGAAAGAAAGTGAAAACCAAACCAATAAAATTTCTATTATTGGAAGAAAAAATAAGGAAGAAGAAAATAACAGTGTTGGGCCTAGAAAAAAAGAGAAAATGAGACAAAGCTAGGGTTTAAAAGAAACATTAGAACTTTGTTAAGAAATGTAGGACTGATAAAAAATATGAAAGAACCCAGAAGGTAAGAAAAACAGAAAGAAATATTGGAATAAAAAAATACGGCCAATGTTAGTCGAAATGATATCGGAAAACAAAAAAAATGGAGATTATGAAAGCGAGGCGAAATCTTAAAAGAAAATTTTTTAATTTAATTATGACTAAAAATGACGAAAAAGTGATAAGAAAAAACATTAATTAGGCACATGAAAGGCGCAAGAAAAAAAGATTAAGAGCAAATACGAGCTAAAATAAACTTACGGTTCATAAAAATGTGACAAAAAATAAGAAAAAACATTGACAGTGAAGAGGAGGAAATGAGAAAGCAAATGGAAAAAACAACAAATACAGGGACCAGTCCAAAAAAGTAAACGTTCAAGAAATGAATCATATTGTAAAAAGAACAAATGAGGCGAAAAAGATAGACAGAGTAAAAAATAAAAAAGGACATTCAACACAAAGCGCACACAGGATATTGGAATATTTAGTACAAATACATTGACAAAAAAAATGATAAGAACTAAAGAAGTAGATTCAGATGTTAAGAGTAGGCGAAATGAAGAAAAAATAAAGACATAAGCTAGAACTAACAATGAATTGCATGCTATAATATTCTTTGGAAAATACAGAAGAAAGAGCAAAAAATAGTTAATGATAATTAGAAGACCAATTAAACAAAAAAGTAATTAATACTGTTAGCTTAAGAATGATAGTAGTATCTCTACAACTATAAGAAAAATGTATAATGTTACAATTTATGGTCCGTAGAGAATATGATAAATTTTTATATTAAATTACAATCAAGAATAAAACCAAAATAAAAACAAACAAAAGAGAAAAGGAATAAAATAAAAAAACATAATAGCGGGAGATTGGAAAGCCAGAGTAAATAAAGACCATAATCGAGAAATGGGCTGCATGGCAACCTATAGAAAAGAAACAATAAATAGAAATAGGATAAAAACCATTGATTTTTGTAAAAGATGGAATTCAACAATAGAAAGTACAAAATGGAGCCACAAAATAAAAAATGAATATATTTTTGAAATGGAAGAGCAAAATGTCAGTAGTTTGATCGACCATATAGTACATACTCAAAACTAATAAATAAAAATAAGTAAAGATAGAATATAACTATAGATTTGTTAAAGTTGCAATGAATAAAAAATATGGACAAATACCTTTTTTTGGAGAAAAAAATTAATAGAACTTTAAAATATAAAATATAGCATTGAAAGTATGTGGAAGAAGAAAATTTAGAAAAAACACTAAAACACTAAATGCTGAATAACTAAAGCATTAAAAACGGGAAAAAGTTGTCTGGAAGATATGTATTCAAACTGCAACATAAAATAATAGAAAATATTATAATAGGTAGAGAAATAGACTGAAAAAAGTAATTAAAGGACTAAAAAGAGAAAATTGGATTCAATTTAGTAAAAGGGAAAGAAAAATAGACAAAATAAGTAATAAGAATGCTCTAGACCATAACAAAGGGATTATAATAGAAAAAAAGAAAATGAAAAAAACGATAATCAATTGAAAATAGGAACAAAATATATTAGAATGGAAGAAGAAATAGACAGGAAAAACAAAAGAACAATTGGAAGAAAATACAAGAATAGAAATAGTGACAAAAAATAAAGGCAAGATAAAATAGCTCTTAAGACAATTAAATGTTAGAAGAAAAATAATGATTGTGGACCATATGCATAGAAGTATAAAATAAGCAAAATATATTTAAACAATAAGGAAATAAGTTGATAACACCCATATATGAGAAGAGAGAACATACATACTGTAATTTGAATTTATTTTAAATTATGTACAAGAGTATTAGAGAAAAAAGTAAGACAGTATGTAGAACCAAAGCCAAATATTAGTATACACAGATAAGTTAATGCTAATATAGGGGCAATAAAAGAAAAAGCAGAAACATTAAAAGAAATAGGTGTAGTAGATATATATTTATGCAAACATCACCAATAATAACATATGGACAATACAGGAAAAAAACTAAAATAAATGCAATATAGAAGGAATATCTGACAAGAGTAACAGAAAAAACCAATTTGAGTAGAATAGGTAACGAACATACTAGAAAATTAGCATGACAGAAACCACAAAAAAATGGAAAATAAACAACCAAATTGGTATTCTGAGAATAATCCATGATAAAATAAGAAAAATTATAATGATAATAAAATAACAAATAAAACTAAAGAGGCACGTTAAGAAGGAAATGGTTAATCAAAATATAAGGAGCAGAAGGAAGAAAAGGAGAGGAAAAAGAAGAAAAATTTAGTTTTAAGTTTTTTTACGTAATGATTCTGTAAATATTATCAATAATTTTGTTATTTTTTGAACTGTTCTTATGTGTTGTACATGCTTTTTACTTTTTAATTTATAAGTAGAAAATTAATTTTTCACCATCTTTAATTTGTTCCAAATAATAGCCTTACAATCCCCATGTTCTTTTTCTTGTTTCTCTTTATACTTTTCTAATTAATAAGGGTATGCTATTCTTCTTTAAATTGTTCGTTATTTTCTTTTCCAATTTCACTATTTTAAGCTGATATTTTTCCCGTCCATTATTTTTTTATGTTACTTGGTGCCTTTCTAGAGGCTAGTAGGCGGAAATTCTTTTCCTGGGACATGTAAGACTTTTCGATATCTCGATGTAATTGTCACGAGGTCAATTGACTGTGACCTCGTAGGTCAATGTTGATTTGTTCCTAATTAGTAGGGATCAACGCTGAACTTACAATCCCGAGAAGTCACATGTCCTGATGTAGGAAACCGCCTAGTAGCCTTTAAAGTTTAATGACAATCTTCTGTTAAAATCGTTGGATATTTCTCTAGCTCTATCTGATTTGTCGATTTCCCACCACATGTATAAATATTCATCTATGACATTTATAACCCTCCTCTTGGTTTTTGATAATAGTATTGTATCTATACTATCGTTTTCCATTCTGATGGGATAATATACTTCGGATATTTTATGCTCTAAACATAGTTGTCCGTTATTTATAAATCGTTGTCTTCACTGACTTTACCTATATTTTTAAATTTGTTTAGAAATTTTAGGGATAGAGGAGGATAATCAAAATTTTACCCTCAAACTTTGAGAATTAAAAATTTTCTGGTGAAATTTATTTCTTTAACTTAAGACTTCAATTACAAGCACTAAAAATTTACTTCTTACCCTTTTAGTCTATTAGGACTACAGAAAATAAGCATAATATAGCTGTACATTATGGTTGCTACTTTTCATAAATATTTTTGCTCTTCTATTTATTTTTGTTTTAGTCTTCTATTTTTGTCTTAACTGTTCTTTTCCAAAGTGTCTTTAAGTATTAATATTATTGACATACATGAAGAAATCCGTGTAGTTTATGATAATTTATTTTGATATTCTTAATTTCTTAGTCTTTGTAAGCAGTTTTTTTCTTTGCACTTCATCCACATATTTTACTAATTTAGTATTATTTTGCCATTTCATTTTGTAGACTTTTATAGATTTTATTCCAGTTTTTTTTCTTAAATTAACTTTTATTTTATCAATTGTTGCCTGTCTTACAGAAGTTTTTACTTTTTAGTAAAACTGCTAATTAATTCGCTTTTTTTTTTTTTAAATTATTTTAACGCTACTTTTATTTCTGTATCTGATTTGTAAAGCGTGTTACTACAAAAGAGCATTAAAATAAAATCACACAATATAAATAGCAATGCATAATGCAAAAACACTTCTTATTAGTTATAAAAGGATTAAAAATCCTAAGAAGGTTAGTTGTTGAAGCCAACTAGTTTTATAACAATTTTTTTACATAAAGTTTTTAAAATACCAAACGATATTTTTAAGTTGAGTTAATTTTTTTAAGGTTTTACTAATTGACACATATCCTGTTGCAACATCTTCGTATTTACCTGAGATTGAAATTGGCATCAGTTAAACTGGCTTGTTGCCGTGGCGATCAAAGGTGTATTTAAATTAAAGGTTTGCAGTTTCACAGTTCGTAGGTCTAGGTTCTAAATAAATATGGGGAATTTTAAACAACTCAGTTATATTATTTTCAAGGTATTACTTATGCATGTAACACTTACAAAGTACGAGGACCAGTAAAAATTATGCTCACTTTATTTAAATAAATGTAGAGTTTAGGTTGGTCATCCAACGATTTATGCAGTGCTTTTCTAATTTCTTCGTCTACAGACAATCGACGACTTCGTAAAGAATCTTTGAGTGGCCCAAAGAGATGTGTTCCATTACCTCGAAACCCAAACGAGTAATGATTTCAACGATCTCGATTTCATGGCATCTATTTATGCAAGCCTAGTTTGTTGCAAATAGTTTGATAACTATTACACTAAAAATACGCTACGCTATCGATGATTACTCACCAGTTTGCTATTTCATCAGCTTTCTGAATCTTCTCGTTTGTGATGGAGGCCGATGGGTGTCTTGCTCCCTCTTCACGCCGTTTGTAAACTTCTCGATCTACTCGTACACACTTCTACATAACAGAAGACTGTCACCGTATTGTGTTGTAAACCTCCGCTAAGCTTCTAGCATACCTTCTGACCAAAAATTTGGATTACTGATCGTTTTTCCTTCTTACTGCACACTACTAAAACGGTCGTGTTTAAACTAAAACAAAAGCAAGAAAAATGACGCTATCAAGGCCAAACTTTGATAAGGTGACCATATTAGTACCAAATTCATACATGAATGCACAGAAGACAGTGTGACAAGTCCATAAATATGTTATGGCAAAAGTGTGGATAATTTTTGACTGTTCCATGTAAGTACATTTATGCAGGATTTTTCTGCCGATTAAATTTTTTTAAATAATTAAATAATGTCTACTTTTTTCTTTACTTCTTTCTATAATAGTCCAGTTATCAACCTTTGAGTGTCGTTTTATTAGATTTGTTCTTTCTTACCTTCTCTATTTATGTTATAAATGTACAAATGTTTTTTTATTTGTTATTTGTTCGTTTTTTAATTCCAGTTTCTCTAGTATATATCTATGTATTTAGTATCTCAAAATTTCTACTGAATCTGTAGTTTTTAATTTTTTTGTAATGTTTTAATCTATATGTATATAATTTTATTTATTGGAGAGGTTTGATCCCATGATGAAATAATTTTCTTTTTAAATTAAAGAAATTTTGAACTACTAGATAAATTGTCTTTCATATAAAAAATACGCCACTAAATGTAAACCTGACGATACAAAATCTGGCTTAAACACTGGATGGGGTAGAAATTTGATGCCGTCGAGTTAATTTATTTTCTTCAAGGGTTTTTGCAACATGTGGGATATTTATTAGCTGGATATTTATTATGTAACATTCAAGTTGTTGAAAATTACTTCAGTTTTGTGGTTAAACCGTCTGGAACTATTTGGTAGAAGAAGAAACCTTGGAAAATACATTATACATCAAAATATTTAAAACATTTACCTTTCATTATATAATTGCCCTCGAACTAACTAGCGATTTTGAAAGTGGGAATTGTTCAAATAGATCTAGTTTTGACAGTACCTAACGAATCTTTTCAAAAAATGATTGTTGTTTTTCAAAGAAAACAACTGATGGCAGATTATAAGTCTCCACTAAGTATAATTTTCGTTTAACTAACGGGTTATAATTCCTTAATTCGTATAAACTGTGTCCAAGGTGTTAAGATGGTGATGCATCATATCTTTAAGATGAAAGAAGACTCTCTGACACTTGTTACTGTAATATTACACACGATTTCTGATTTTCTGGGCTTCAAAAATATTACAAACATGTTATCTAACCTTTTTTCTTCTGCCCTACATATATTTTTTTTAACTACTGTGATACCTTGAAAGTTTTATTTTTAATCATTCCCTAGCAACATGCTACTATACTGTCGTATGTGTTACGTGACCTGTTTATAAATAACTTCCTTATAACATAATAGAGACGAAAGTTATTATCTAAAGTCTACTAATATCACATTTCTACTATTATTTCTTTAGTACAGTACGCCGAGTTTTCTTAATTTGTCTACTTACATTATCTACAAATTTTTCGTTATTTATTTATAATTGTGCTTAAGGTTTTACTACCTTTCCATCTTACTATTTACAAGCTTTGTTCATCAAGTCTATATTACATGCTTTGTCGTTATGTATAGTACTTATGTTGTCATTTTGAGTACTGTAACATCTGATTTTACAAAACAAAACTAATCTGTTATAAATGCTTTTCAAGTGCAATTTCAGAAAGAATATAGATGAAATTGATATAAAAAGTAAGTAATTAAAGATAAAGTTACTATTTAACTTATAGAAAGAAAATTAAAAACAAGTTGAGGATTAATTAATAAATTTGTGTAAAAGTTCTCTCCTTAAAATAAAACATAAAACATAAAAATTACTAATTAATCTATGATATAGTCATATTCAGTACCGTGTACAATACTTAAAGGTACCGAATTATATTGTCTTATTAGTATTAAGTAGAACAATAAGTTTGGCTTTTTTGTAAAAGTTAGAATCATTTCTTCATGTTGCATTTAAAATTTTAATGTTTAATACTGCTTTAGGTTCACGTCGTGCACACGTACGACCGCATTGTCCCGTACGTGGGACACAAGAGGCTCACGGTGGTGTCCCCGCCGCCCCAGATCTTCAGCGTGCGGCCCTCCGTCCTGCTGAAGGAGTTCGATCGCATATCGTACAAATACCGTCCAGCAGTTTCGTACTCTTACGTCAACAACTTCTTAAACTCGAACTCCTCTGTGGTAAGGGCAGCCGAGCTGTAGTGCTCCATCACTCATGTCCGCTTTGATGTGCTACGCCGCCACGCCTTTTATTTTCGCTTGTTCTGTCATTATTTCGTTCACGCCCATTCTGCTTCTGCCGCTTTGTAGTTAAACTTTGCCTTGGTTTCAAGTTGTACTAACCCGATGCTCATTCACTTTTACATTTCAGCTTGGATAACAACTCTACGAACTTGTCCTATCTTTGTAACAGAGCATCACATGGTGCCTTATAAATACACAGATTACACTACAATGAAAAGTTTTGTTTTGGATTTTGATTTCATGGTCAAAAGAGTTATTTTGAAACTACAAAAAGAACTATAAAACATTTAAGTAGCTGATATGCAGTAGGAAAAGAAAGTTTTCACGATCCCCTGTTAACCATGATTCCATTAGAATACTGCAGTTGTTTCAAGGAAATGTTGTCATAAAGGTTTATGTAAGGATTAACAATAATTTGTAATTAGGTTTTAATTTTAAAATTATAGTTTTTTAGAATTTATGTAGCAAAACTTTAGATAATGTTAGCAGTAATTCTTCTGGTATAGCTTTGTTTTCAATTATTTACTACTACCTTATGCTGCCCAAAAGGCTGAAACATTTATGTGATATTTATAGTTCTATTATGCACTACACAAGACCCAAATTTAAATATAACCTACAGATTTCTGACAACATTAAGTTATTAAAGAACAAACTCTTAAAGATAGGATATCAGGTCTAATACCTTCAAATTTTTGAGAATTCCCAACAGTCGTTTTAAAAGTTTTTCATTGAAATACACATATAAAACAACTCGAGGTAGGTTGAAGTGTGATTTAATTTTTTTAATTTTGCATTAACTTTTTATCTCTGTTGGTAATAGATAGAAATTTGCTGTAATCTGATTGGCTAGGTCATTACCATGTCTGCCTTTTCGTTTTTGCGCCCATCAGGACAATCTTCTTTTTTTAATTAAAATTCCCCCGAAAGTTTAAATTGGAAATTCATCTAGTACATTCTGTACTTTGCATTCTCGCCGAGCTGGCGACAGCAGAAGCAATTTCTTCGCTCAGCCTGGGGCCGATCGCGCCCGTCGCCCTGGGTTCACTCACCTGCGTGCAGCAGCAATGTACGTTCCGTTTAAGCTGCAATTTAATTTAATTAGGCGGGCCATTAACGCCATTGAGCTGCTTAGTCCCGAGACGACCGAGCAAAACGAAGGCCCGCGCAAAGAACGGAGGTGCGGAGGGCAATCAGACGAGAAGGTCCCGCTTCGAAATAGCCAGCCGCGTGTCAGGACCAATGTATGGGCTTGGAAGAGGTCCAAGTAATAGCATCGCCTCTAATTCCGCGTTATTATTGTGTGATTCAGAGCGATTCCGCGGAGGCTGTCGTACGCCAAACATGGGGATGTGCAGTTGTCTGGCGGTGACTAACAAAAAATAAAATGTGCACGATAAAAATAGGTTTGGGTCGGAAAGTTTCGTTGCGTTATTGTTTGGATGATAAACATTTAAGGAAATTTATATAATCTTAAACTGGCGACTTGTTAGTCTTAGTAAAAATAAAGTTAGCTGCATATAATCGATGTTAGAGCAACAATCAACTATATGCTATTGTCGAGCGTTCCACATTTAGACAAACTATTTTCAATAGTAATGCGATCTGCGTACGTGTCCTGGCGCAACATATTTCTGGTATGTAGTGCTTGGCACACTTTCAAAATGAACTCAATTTTTTGGGCGTTTTCCGATTTCCTGCTGTTCCACGTCGTTATGGTTGGCCTGTTAGGTACAATTCAAAGTATCACTTGTTACTTCTAATTTATAACAGCACACTGCAAACTCAAGTTAGTTGTGTACTTAACAGTTTTTTATTTGCTTTGTGCCCAATAGTATTGTAACATCCAAGGCCGGATTAATTATTTGATTTTTCAATTTTTGTTGTCACATCAATGCAATGGTAACATATATTCACACATCAATAAGAAAAATAAAAACATGCCCATTTTATCTAAAAATTTTATTTATAAAGCTTTTTTCGTAACTTTGAAATTAGTAAACTTCTGGAATAGTCATCAAGACAATGAAGACATTAAACAACTGTAAGGCCTGTCATTTTTTCTTGTTTTGACTTCGTTCTCAAAAAGTTTTTACTCTTTTAAGAGCTAAGAAAAATTACTCTCTGGTGCAGTTAGTAACTGCCATACTTAGAAAAATTATTAAAAAGATGGCAATATTAGGAAAAGTAAGCTTTGCGGTCTATGACTTCAATAATGTTAGGGGTCTTTGTGATTCTAATTGTGCTTTCGTTTTCTTTGTCAGTACCTTTATTAATTTTAAAAATGCTCTTAAACGCAGACGTTCTTTAGAAAATGCTTTACTTAAATTAAAGCATAATTTTCCCTCTGCTGTATTTTGCCATCTTCCACTTGCGTGATTAACAATTTTTATACTAAATTGAGCTTTAGAGAATCATTTGCAGCATAATATGTTTCTATTACCAAAAACTGTTGTCTAGAAAATTCGTAATTTCTACCTTTGTTTGCATTAAAAGTTTAGTTTCTTCTTTTTTGTAATGTCTTTTTTGTATACGTTGGTTTCATATATCAATTTCGTTTTATTTTTTAACCTTAAAAACTCATCTTCGTTTCGAAGAGTGTTTATAAAAGTTTTTAAAATATTGCAAAGAATAATAATTTTTTTGTGTCTGTACTTTCACCTACTTCTCGAGACTTCTCGAGACTATAAGAACGTTGTTTCGGAAACAACCATTTCTTTATTTTTTTAAAATTATATTTGCTTCATAGTGTGTATCTTTAGTCTGATCACTATTATGGATAATGCCTGTCAGGACATCAAGAACCTACTGGTTCCATTTGTATAACGTTTGACTGAAACCACAAAGGCACTCCACAGAGCTGTTAGGTGAAAATGCAAAATATCCCATCTCTTAGTTGAAGAACTAAAAAATATATAGATTTATTGTTCTAAAAAATTTTTAATAGACTACTTGCTATTCTTCTCACCTGCAGAGCTAATTAGTTGCATAAAGTAGCCTGCCCCTGCCATGTATCTTTTTACTCTAGCCTGAAAACCTTTGTAGCACCCAGATATGACGCTGGAATTGTTAAAGCTCTTCCCTATAAAATTTACGACCAATATTGAAGTATTTGCCATTTCTTCACATTTATGGTCACAGTTAAGAATAAACGTCAAAAATCATTCAACAGGAGTTCTCATAGGTAGCACATGAATTGGCAGTCCACGGGAAGCTAAAAACTTCACAACTTCAAGAACTCTTAAAGAATATTTCGCTGATACAAAGTTTCTTCCTTGTATTGTTCTGCTATTTTAAAATCCACTCTTTGTGAAACTCGACTTTTACGAAGAAACTTTTAAATTCACTGTCTGTATTCAGAGTTGTAGTCATGACTCTCACGTGGTTATTTTTCCAATCATCAAACTCCTTAGTTACTAAGAACGTCATTCTTTTCTCTAGTTTTCATAGTGCACAAAATACTCAACCGATTGATTTTCAATAAACCTACCAATTGCGCTAAATACGTTCTTCATTCACTACCTTTTTATAAAACAACTGATTGGTACAAAATCTTTTTTTTTGTGGCATATTGTCTTCCAAATTTTTTAAAGTCAACATTTTGTTGAATGCCACTGTTGGTCACCAACTCACGAGGTTCATCGCATTACAACGCCGGGTCATTGAGTGATATAATTGGGTCCACCTCTTGCTATACATTTGATGTATTACAAGTTGCGCTTAAAGTCACTAAAGTCAACAGCACGAAAGTGTCTAGTTTTGGTATTTTCTTGATAGCAGTTTCTTGCTTTTAAGAGTGTTTTTTATAAATTCTGTCCCTTGTTTTTTTTAAGAAATCATGACTACCTTTGCCACTCGTTGCTTAGCTTTTATGATGAATGTAATGTAAAATGTACAACGATTTAATTCAATATTAAACTTCATCGCAAGGACTGCACTGCTCCACAATAATTATAAAAGGTCAATGGCTACCATAATAATAAAAATAGCTCTATGATATATATGCCCCGCTTCATATTCAAACGCGCGATTCTAGAACGAATCAGAAGGTTTGAAATTTGAATTCAAGGGTATAATGGCGCGGATCATCAGCCTGGAAAGTTCTTAAATTATTTTTTGCGTATGTTATATGTTACATTGTAAATGTTTTTAAAAATTTATCATACGTCGATGGGCGATAAATTTATAATTTTAAAATTTAATAGTTACAACCTATTTAAAGTTTCGCTGATTAAATTCACTTCTTCATTTAACACTCAACTCAAAATTTTGCGCCCCCTTTGCAAATCCCGGCTTCTAGGCTGCAGCTTACTCAGCCTGTGGGTTAAGTAGGTCTTGGTGACAATCCTTTGAGACTAGTTGTTTATTAACTATCAGTATCTGCTTCTGGTGAATAATTATTTCAATGTCTATTAGTAGAGTAGATATGTAGCTGTAGGAAACCTTAATGTGGCCATGCTCATGTACAAGAGGGCTGTACCATTCACAGAAGTGGTGGAGTAAGCATTCCTTTATTTGCAGACAACGGTGTCAATACGTTTTAGAGGGAAACCAATACCGGGATTAGATAGTTTCTCTATCTATCGTCCTGGTAAAGTATATATCCATCATACAGTTCGTGGTAACTCTCTCAGCCACTTACGTAATTTATTAGGCAACAAGCGACACTGGTATGATGCTGTAAGTATGCGATTGTGTTAACAGCTGGTAAAACAAATCGATTCTGAATGATTCCATATGCGCATAATAATTTTTAAATGAAACTTAATCTCCTGATTTAAACTAAAAAAATAAACGAAATCCAATCTGAGCCGTTGTAATCAGGGTAATGTTTTTATACATTAGAATCTTTTCCTTTAACTTGAAAAAGTATTGTTTCTTGCTAATTACATTATTTATAATTAAACATTAAGACACATGTTGGGGATGAAAACGAAAATAAAAATGCATGTTTACATTATATAATTATACTTGTTCTTGAACCTTTTAATATAAGGGTTCAATTGACGGCCCTGAATTGTATTTCTGTTTGCTTTTGTCCGCAGCCAACACCAGAAATAAAGAGAACTACCGTTTTATCATATTTATAGCTTAATAAAATGTTGCGTAATAAATATTTGTTTACGAAATAATATTATTTCCTAACTAAACGAGTTTGTTGCTCCACACTTCAGTTCGTCTTATTTATTAACTAAATTTACTTTAAGGTCGTTTTTGTGATAGTCGAAATAAAAATTAAATTTTTGGAACTGCACAAAATATGTCGAGCAAGACTTTTTATTATAAATTTACGCTTCCCAATGTGTCTGGATACATTCAGTCAATTGATACATGTATATATAAATATGTCAGAAATAGTTTATTAACTACTTCTTTAAACGAAACTAAAGTAGTTGTAACTTATGTGTATAACTGCAGCACAAGATCTGATATAGTAAAATAACTTACATTTTTACTTTTGACCCATCATAGGTTGTCATAATAAAAAAAAAACATTC
The DNA here is from genome assembly GCA_036346155.1 of Sinelater perroti. NCBI lineage: Eukaryota > Metazoa > Arthropoda > Insecta > Coleoptera > Elateridae > Sinelater > Sinelater perroti. Next base: position 8,030,263 of record JARFIY010000276.1, read on the forward strand.
ACTAAGTCTGTTTATATATATTCTGTTGCAATATCTCAAGTTAAATATATATATTTCTTCACTAGAGATCGCTGATAATAATATTGCTTGGCACGTATGAAGAAACGTTAGCACTTTTGGCAAAAACCTTTCTATGATGTTAATATATCAAACTGCTCCTTCCCATTAAATTATATAAGACTTTTATAAGGGAATCTTATTTTCTATTGATAGCTATGAACGGCTTTTTAGAGTTTAGTACATGATACGAAATTATAAATCAAGTTGTTTTCTCTTTTTTATGTATGTTCTTTCCTCGTTCGTCTTCTAAGTGTAGTCCAAGATATTTGTATTAGCTTGTGATATTTGTACTGGTTAACAAGTTTCTCTTGTTAGTGTGAAAGTTACGTGGATTGGTTTAAAACTATTTAATTTATATGTCATATTTTAAGCTAGATTTGTAAGCATCTTTGTAGCAAGCTGAGTTTTTGATGCGAGCAAGTATATCTGTGTCATCAGGGAATGTTGCTCACATATTTTAGTTAGTATTTGGTAAGTCTATATATTTTAGGTCCTATGACATTATCCTGGAGAACTCCCTAATTTATTCGATACAGGAGTGCAATGGCTTTGCCATATTTTACTTGAAAATGTCTTTTTGTAAGGTTTGATTAAATTAGGAAATAGATATTTTTTTAAATTTTGTGAAGCAATACACATCTAAGAACACTACAAACCAATACCTTTTTGTTCAAATCTTTTCGAATTTATTGGCAGATATTCGTGAAATCCAAATTGATATTCCGATATCAAATTACTTTCTGATATTAATGGTCCTATTCTTGTTAACAAAAGTTTCTTCAAAACTTCTGATAACGCCGGAAATAAGCTTGTTGTTCTATATGGAGTAACTTCTTCTTTGGACATTCTTGGTTTTGGTATTAAGATAACTTGAGCTATATTTTATTATTCAAGAAACTCTCCCAGTCTTACTGGAACGTTAAATAAGTAAGTGATAAATCTGAAGCAGCTTTTTGGTAGTTCTTTCAAAGTTTGCCTTAAGTTTTTTAAGTTTGTTCTTCACTTCGCTAATTGTGAATACCTTACTTAGTGCGCACGTATAGAAAGGAGTCTCAAGATGTTCAATTTTCTTCTTATAAGGTTATTTCAGTTTTAAAGAGTCTAAAAGCCTGTGATAAATGTGTCGAATGGCCTTACCGTTATCACTTCTGGTCCATCTATTGCCTTCCATAATTATCGATAAAACGCGTTGTTGAGGATGCTTACGTTTTTCGTTGCTTTCTAGATCGAGTGAGTTGAATCAGAAGTTGGTGTCAAGTTTTAAGGTACATAGTTTTGCACTATTTGATTGTTTATCTTCAATAGAAGGTTTGTAACTTCGGCTGCAGATTGGTTAAATTGTTAAAATGTCAGGCGATCTTATTGTTTATGATACTTTATGGCTATTTTTTTTTAATTATTACATGGCATTCTGAGCTGGATATATGTTGCGACTGTTCAGGAGTAATTTCGCAAGCAGCATTCAGAATTACTTCGTTTATACCCCATACTGTTTTATTTATTTCCGTTTTTTGTTTTTAAAGGAAGATCTTTTGTACTGGTTCTTCACAAAGGTCTCTTAATAAATCCCAATTGGTACGTTTATTGCTAAAGAACGCTCTCCTTTAATAATAATGTTAGTGCCTATTGCGGTTATCAGAAATCTACTTTAGAACAATTTAAGTTGATACCTTTTGCCATATATTCACATGTCTAAGAAGTTACGGATTTTCTTTAATGTAGTATATGTTTGCTCCATTAGTGTTTTTAGTGTATTCTCTAATTCTTTTATATTATTTAAATTATATTATCAGTGGTGTTTGTTTGCTATATTGAGTTATGTTATCGTGTTCACCTTGACATTTTAGTGCATGAATATAGCTTATGCTACTGGTGGGTACTATCCAATTGTTTCTTCTTTATTGCAGGAAACATTCTTTGTCTTAGCTTCTTATAGGCCTAGTGTATTCGTTGACACTGAGACGTAGTTGCCTGTGCATTTTAAATATCTTGCTGTTCGGTGGTTTAAGTTTTGGGCGGCGAAAACTTTAGCATTTGTCAAATTTGTCAAATTTAAGTATTACACGCGATGGTCGAATTTGAGTTTGAGTGAAGTAGTTGGTCAAATAACATCTTCGTGTCCATGTTTTTGTAATTATTGTAATTAAAAAATAAAAGACTGAGAATGGATGTAAATTCAGTGTTCTTGTTGGATGAAGTTTTAATTATAATCCTGTAATTATCTGACGTTTTTAGCATGACTTCATAACTTCATAGCTTCATAACCGTCTTTAGCTAATGTATTTAACAATTTTATTAGTGGATAAATCTATTTCACTTCAGATATGAAAATAGGCGGAGTTTCTTGGTCTACCGTTATTTGGTTGCTCTATCCGCTTGTTTATTATTGTTCAACGAAGAGTATATATTTGATGTAGTGCCAACAGAATGTTAGCAGTTGTTTGAATATCTTTCGTTAGTTTTTTAGGCTGATTTTTGTTTTGTACAACATTCCAATCAGATTATGAAGCTTGTTGTTGCGATGGGTTTGTGGAGGTAAATTTGGATTCGTTGTTGTATTTAACAAATACAGAATATCGTTAATAAGAGATGAAAAGTAAATAAATTATTTTTGTTTAGATTGCTGATATGCTTGTTAAACATACGGCTTTGTTAATTGTTTTTAATATGCCAAAATAAGCCGTATTATCTATTAATAAATTTATTAAAATTAAATACAAAATTACGTATTTTAATGGTTTACTTAAAAGTAAAATTAAACTAAATAAATAAGTGTAGCTAATCCATTGGACTCAGCTTCGCTTGAAGGCACGATGCCTATTAAAAACGTGGAGGACGAACTGTAGTCATAACAAGATGTAACTTTTTGTGGCAATATGTGCGCACAAAAATTTTGCCGTGACGTTACTTTTATCATTGGTAGAAAAGTAGCCAAGTTTATCATTTTGGTAATTGTTTTCAATATTTTATTCTGGGATGTTTCATTAGGATCAGATAATATTTATTTATAAGTAGGAGGCACAGCATGTACGTCTTAATAATTTCGGTTTTTTTATATCTTAACAAAATTTTTTTTAGAAAAGAGGTGTGATTTGGTAACGTTTTTTAACTGTTGTAAAATGTTTTTGTCTCATTTTATCTATATTTAGGTTTATAAAGAATATACTCACCTTTTTGAATCAATACTAAATTGAGATATTGCGTGTAACTACCACTCTGTCTTATTTGAAATCCTGTCAAGGTTAATTCGCTGATTTTTGCAATATATTAAATAAATTAAGAATATTTTTAGATAATCGTTAGTAAATAATGGTTTTTCTTTAATATTTTTGTCTTGTTAAATAAAGGAAACTCCGTTAGTTGTGATTTTATGTGATTTTAAGAAAAATATGTGAAGTATAGATATTGTTGTTAGCTCTAATGAGTTTATTCTTTACTTGAAAATACTTACTCTTTGATAGTTTCTTTGCATTTTTTAAATTTATTTAGTTGTCAATAGAAAAATATGGATATTCAATATTCCTTTTTTAAGTTTTCAAAGTTTCTCCCGACACTTTATCAAAGAAAACAGCAAAAATAATAAAAAACGAGATGGATATGTAAAGTTAGATTTATAATTCCACTATTTTAACATTTTAATGTAATTGTTATTTTCTTGAATGTTGTTTGGCTTCATAGTTTATCTGCTTAAAATAATTTACTCCAATTGTCTAAAATATCAGTTTACAGTGAGATACCAAAGTCATGCTGACTGGTCTTTAGTTTTCAGTAAGAAAATTTTCTAGATAAGTCGTAAGCTAAATGGTATGCAAAACGTTCTAAAATTACTAGGGCTAATTTCCATTTTTACATCATATCGCAATCCATTTTGCACGGCAGAAGTGGCGCTCGCTCGCATAGCCGATTTCGTTTCGCCGGGCCAATAATAGAGGGGCTCCCTGAAACCCAGCCGCTTCCTTTCACCATATTAGCGCTTCGCGGCCGTTGTAGAGTCCGCTTTCACACTGTGTGCAGGTAGAGTCGCGCCATTAGATGGATGTGCCGCAAACATTTACTGTAATGTGACCGTTTGAACGCTTCTTTCCAGAGGGTAGTCTATGTTAGAAAAGCGATTCCAGGACTAGACACTTACACTCTCTACCGTCCTGGGGCGCTTTTTTTGCACTCCGTTGTGAGTCGCCCCGCCCGGCTCTATTTTGATCAGTTAGGGCACAGGCGGCATTGGCACGACGTTGTAAGTATGGACTTGAGTACCTTAGGGGGCGCTTTGCAGTTGAGAAGACTCGATAACGAGCGCCGATTCTGATCGAGGTCCATTTAAGTGAAATTAGCTACAGCAAAAAATTGGTTGCAATGGTTAAAGTTGTTCAAAGTACACTTTGTTAAAGGATTAACCCAATTGAAATAACTTCGCTAATAAGTTGAGAAAACATTTTAAATTTATTTTATAAATCGCTAACTTCAACTTAATTTATACTAAAGTAAATTTGCAACAGTAATTAAATAAGCCAAATAATACATCTGTGTCTGTTCATACAAACTAGGCAATGCAAACCCGCATAAGACATGTAATAAGAATCATGCTTTTAATTCAAACATAGCTAGTTTTCCTTACTGGTAGTAATTTAGGTTTCGTGGTTGTAGTCAATGCAAATTATTTATTTACAGAGAACATACTATGCCAGTGATCCGACTCTGGAGCGCCGGCCTATAAATACAACTACAAGCGTTTACTATCACCATGTAGTAGGCCGTCCTCTGAGGCTTTATTATGATATACTAGGCTATCCCCGCTGGTCACGCTATTGGTATCGCTATTGGTACGGCATGCCCAGCACTCGTTACTCCGACAATTACTACGACGACTTGCTAAGTCACTCGCGTTATTGGCCTGCTTACTGGCCTCCACTTTCTTGGGATAGCTACTTGTATAATTCGGGGTACAGATACTGGCGCACCCCCTTAACTACAACGCGCTCGTCGTATGATTTTTCGTCGCCTTCATGGTACAAAGTATCCCCATCTTGGTGGAGATTTTGGCATCCCGCTTTGAGCACCTCGGTAACTCCTGCAAAGCAGGTCTTGCCGAATTGGTCTAAGTACTGGACCAGCTATGACTCACCATATTTCTGGTCCACGTATTGGCAACCTAGCTGGTCTCGTTATTGGAGAGCTAGCTCGGATAGCAACTGGACACGTTGGTATGATTTCGTAAGTATTACGAAAGCACAGATGTTGGAGTCGCGTGTATGGGGGATGTATAAATTAATAAAAAGTTTTAAAATATTTTTTTAGATCGAAACGTTTCGATAGAGAGTGTTAAAACTTAAATTAAAGCTACCAAATAAACTGCAGAGACACTTCGGTGTTTATAGTTTGATTAAACAATAAAGTATAATAATCAGATTTATAATAAAAATTGTCCATTGTCATTTAACATCATGTCATCATTTCCAGCTTTGCTAAAGCATTCTCATTTCATGCTCCGTCTAATATTGTTTTTCTTTCAGCTTTAGCGAGCTGACATATAAACTGAATAAATCGCAATTTTAGTGTTTACAGCATCGCTGGCAAGCACTTACACTTATTTTTTGTGCTTCATTAAGCATGGACCATATGTTTCAAAACGGCATATGTTATTGAATGCAAATGCTTTCTTTGCAGAGGGTGTATTACTCCAGATATCCGGTATCGGAATACCGCCCTATCCATACACCCGCCAGCGTCTATTATCATCATTTAATTGGACGTCCGTTGAGGCTCTATTACGATATATTGGGACTTCCTCGCTATTCTCGTTACTGGTACCGCTATTGGTACGATATTCCTAGTCTTCGCTATTCTGATTACTACTACGATAGCGATTTACTAAGTTATCGTTACTCGCCTTCTTATGGATCATCGTGGTATTCACACTCGTTGCCAACATGGTACAAGTATTCATCTCCTGTTTGGTATAAGCACTGGTACCCATCTTTAACCTCCTCATGGTATTCTCAAATAACTGGCAAATGGTATCCTTCCATATCTAATTGGTATCCAGCTTTAACTACTTCATGGTACAATTACTTGTCTCCGTACTGGTCTAAATACTGGACTAGTTCCGATTTGCCTTACCATTGGTCTGCTTATTGGACACCTGCATGGTTAGGCTATTGGCGATCATATTGGAGTAGATATTGGTATCGTTACTACGATTTAGTAAGTATAGAAACACTCCGCTTGCAGCTTTGTTAAATTAGGTGACGAAAGAACTGTCTCATTTCACTTTGCCTGCAAACGATCGAAACGTTTCGATCAAATAGACGGTACATGCTCAACAATTTTTTAATACTGGGCATGTAGGTTGTACTTCGAACATAATTCAGAAATAAACTATTTTTAATCAACCATTAATTAAAAAGGCAGTTCGAAATATTTTTGCAGGGCGAAGTTGTTGCAATTTTTGATAATTTTTTGCTGTATCGCAGCCTGGCAGAAGTACGGCGAGTACTTCTTTCAGGCTGCGCTAAATACAAATGGAGGACTTCAGAGTCGTGTTTTGTGCTTTTGTCTAGAGCAGTTTTAGGAAAACCAAAGCCACCGGATATCTCAAATGCATTATGTTTTAGATTTTCAACGATGAAACTAGCCGCATTCGTGCTGACGCGGCGGGTCTTTTAAAACGGATCCATACTCCAGTTGTAAGAACGCCTCTGACCCTGCTGCCTTACAGTACTAGGTGAGTGATTTTTATGCTGCAGTTTAATTTTGTATTTCCTGTTATTGCAAAAATATCGTTCTCTAATTTTTAAAATCGTAGTTAAATATTATTTAGAAGTGCCTGTACATGCCGCTTGCAAATTTTTTCTTGACTTAAAAAAAAGTATCTAAATGTTCCACATTTTCTGCTATCGAGTGCTGCCGCACGTTTTTTGCGTGCAGTTTTAAAGCTCCCAAATATTAAGAATAAATGTCTTATAAGCCTGTAGCAAGTTGTATTTCAGTAATATATTGAAAAATGTAGGTTATATGCTTTTTATATCGAACTGAGATCCTTAGCAGGGATATTATTTGAATTTTCCAATAAATAATAATTTATATTTTATATACGAATATACCCTTGCAAAAGAGATAGTCTGAATCGTTGTATTCTACAGAAAGCTATTTTTACTTCTTGATGCGAGTTGTAAATCCTGTCACGTACTGACCTTGTTATAGAAGTCGAATAAGCTTAAATTTCCAAATATGTAGGTGTATAAATAAGTGCTCAGCTTTTTTTGCAAAATTAAAGTTTTATTTAAAAACAAACAAAAAAAGCTTAAGTATCAAAGTATTCTCCGTTGGCATCGATGACCTTTTGCCATCTTTCGGGTAGCTTGCGAATTCCCTGGTGATAGAAGCTCACCGGCTTCGAGACGATAAAGTTATCGATGCATTTTCGGACTTCTTTTTCAGTGATTCTGTAACGATCGGAATAAATGATAATCGGAAGAGGCCATGTCTGGGCTACACGCCTCATGTGGGAGAATGTGGTCGGGCATTGTCATGGAGCAGGATGACTTTGCGACTTCCTTGTCCAGTAAATGGCCTCTTTTCTTTGATTGCGTCGTTCAAATTGATGAGTTGCTGTTGATAGCGATCCGCCGTAACTGTTTCACCTGGTTTCAACAGTTCATAGTACAGCACACCTTTCCAATCCCACCAGATACAGAGCAAATTCTTTTTGGCGTGGATATTGGGCTTTGGAGTCGATATCGAAGGTTTTCCAGGGTCTACCCATGATTTTTTGCGCTTGGGATTGTCGTACAAGATCCATTTTTCATCGCCCGTAATAATTTTATGCAGAAAATCCTTTTTTCGGTTCCTTGAAAGCAAATGGAGTGCGGTGTCACGCCGTCGATTTTTGTTATCTTCGGACAGTTTATGCTGAGCCCATCTGCCTTCATTTTGTATCTTACCCATTGCATGAAAACGTATGGAAATTGCTGGCTGAGTGACGCCAAGCTGTTCTGCAAGCTTTTTTTTTAGTTTGCGCATTGTTTTGATCCAGTAATGTCTGCAGCTAATCCGTGTCAAATGTTTGAGGGCGTCCAGCGCGTGGTTGATCTTCAAGACTAAACTCTCCTCCGCGAAATCTTTGGTACCACTTTTTGCACGTTGCAGGACTTACAGCATTCTCATCATATGCAGCACAAATCATTTCGGTGGCTTCAGCAGCGTTTTTCTTAAGATGAAACGCGAAATGGATAGAAAATCGAATATGCTCTTTTGTGATTGCCATTGTGAATACAGCTGATTATTGAGGTTATGTGCATTAAACGCCAAATCGCATGATGTTTCGAAAGACCAAATGTCATTGCTTTAAAACCGCAAGAGGGCGGACTAACACGTTATTTATTTATACACCTAATACATCTGCTGCAAAATGTAATACAGATGAAGAAACTTGTAACCCGTTGATATTTGTAGCATAATTATATTTAAGTAAATTTTGTTAGCTTCTGGAGTATCTTCCTATTGAAGACTAAAAGCATGTTATTTTGTTTCCACAAATTGTTAATGTAAATTTATAATTCGAATTACGCTCAAATAATTGAACAGAAAGTTTATAGGAGAGTAATGCATAGAAATCTATTTTTAAGAAACATGTTTTTAGCTGTTATATAAAAATGTTATTAATCTTTTTCTTATTTATAATTTTAATTTCTATGATTCAATTGAAGTTATCACAAATAAACAATAATTAAAAATTCTAATGGTTATTTTACAATATTATCATGGCGACCAAAGTCCGGAAGCACAATTTTAATATGCACAGATTTAACAGCTTTCAGAATGAATAATTGCTTGGCACTAAGAAGCAAGTAAAACTGTGAAATTTTTAATAGTCGACTGAAAGAAATAAAACTGGCTTTTTTTTAATTTTCCGCATTCCTTACATTGCTGCCTTTCGGTTTTTCCAGTCTCTGTTGTTGCATAAAGGATAATTTTATTGAGTCCTTTGCAAGGTTACAAAGTATGTTGAGGCGGTGCCTCCTTTTCTTGTTTCTTTCCAATAAGTCCAGGTAGTTTGATGACGAATGACCATTTTGTACTGAAATTGGAAAATTTATAAGAAATATTGACGGCTGTAAGAACCGAATTCGTTTGAGACTCCGTCCTTTATGGTTGTTTCCTATTGTTGCGGTGGTACAGTTCGGCAATCTTTCGGATTTTTCATAATTTATAAAATTATTCCTTCACCAAGTACCACACAAGAGTACAAAAGAATCAGCACGTTATGCAAAATGAATGAAAACAAAATTTGGCAAACAAAGTTTTGCATTTTCCAATACATTTAGAAAATTAGGCCGAGCGGTACTAATATCGATCAACGTAGTTAAATATTAATGTTTTTCTTCCAAAATTATGTAAAAAATTATAATTGTTCTTTATATCAAAAATAATTACAAATAATATTAGTAGGTGATGTCTATCAGAAGAGTACGTTTTACTAAGTTTTTTAAAAAATCAATCGTTTGGTTTTACTTGAATTCCCCCCTTCCACATTATCCCCAATGCTAGATTTTGTGTTTGCTTGTTTCTTAATAACTAATATTCTTTCGGTATCAGTAGATTACCAATCTTGCTACTGGCGTGTCTTGTTTAAGCTCTATTTGTTGATTCACATATACATTTTTAATGTTTAATGTTTTGTTTGCTTAATTGGTGCATTTATTTTTAATAAGAGTCGAAAATGCAACCTTTTAATTTGTTCTGTTCTTTGATTCTTGCTTCTTGATCATTATTTACATTACCCTAGGTTTTCTTCTGCGGAGGTATATTTTCTTCCAACAAATGTTTCTTTTCATATTTTTTCTCTATTCTGTTTTATTATTTATAAAATGATCAGTCTTTTTCACCGTTTACCACATTTTGACAAAAGCACTTATATAGGTAATTTTCAACCTTAACTATGTATAGGCACGGTTTCTGTTAAGTTCAGTGATACCGCTTTACACGTGTTAGCAGTTTTAATTTTTATCATTTTCAGTACGTTCTCAAGCATTTTTTATCGTTACTGTAGTATACAGCTGTAATTATGTATAACTTACCCCCGTAGCAGGGAGCTAAAATGTAGTTTGGGTAGGTCTTCTTTTATTATTTTTTTTTAAATTTTCTGATACGCTTTTCCCTAACTAGACAGTATAAAAAATCTAATATATTTATTTATCTTTTACATACCAATTTTCGATGTATCGTATTATATCATTTGTGCACATGTAGTAATATTTGTGTACTAGTTCTTTGTATAGTAATTATCTTTGCTTATTCACTTGGTTACCAGTTTAATTAATTGGCGTTTGTCTGAAACCTTATCTGAAACATTTGAAGCTTTTCAGTAGATAAAGTTACTCCTTTTCATTTTAAAAGATTTCATTGTACTTGTGTATGAATAAAATAAATTATTTGCATCAAAAATAATATTTAAAATAGAATTCTATGTAGTTCCCAATATCTATTCCACCTATCATTAAAAATGTTACTATCATTGTATTATTACATTCTCTAAAGAATAGTTATAATCGCTCTTTAATTTTAGTTGCCAAATTGTTTTAAGTAATTTATTAATGAGTGTGTATAGTAAAAATAGCACATGATAACTCTAGTAAGTTAATAACTAATATTAATCTAAGTGAAGCTCTGCTTTTAAAAAGTTTATAGATAATTAAGTAAAGAACAAAAGTCAGTATTATTTACGCAATTGAAGTTTATGATTTGAATTTTGTTAGTGGCGTAATAGGTCAAAAGCGCTCATTATTGTTTTTGCTTCCTTTTTTTTTGTTATTGGGGTGTGTATAGCGGTAATCCTATTACGTTACTATGATAGGCGACTTTTTAAATTTTTTATGAAAAAGTAATTTTTTCTTAAAAATTAAAAAATAAGTAAACTTTTTTTGGGTGAAATAGTCCACTGTATTCCCAGTAATTAAGTATAAGTGCTATAAGTAGACAGAAAGTTTATATAATTTTTAAAAAGGAATTTAATCTGACAAGTTAAACAGTTAATTAATTTTTTTATTGTTACATAATGTCACACATTTTACCATTTGCGCGACTACATAAAAGTGATCTAAAGAGCAAAATGTTATTGGTTTTCCATCTATATCGTAGAAAATAAATTATAATGTACATGTTTTAATCAATCTTGTCGACTTTTTTGTAGTTGTAATATAACAATACAATTGTTGTTGTATCAACAGTAGTTCACTATTTTTTAATAATGAAATACAGTGGGTAATCGGACAACAAACAGTTTTGCAAAAGATTTTTATGTACAGACAACAAACACATGTTCGGATAACGAGCACCTTACAGTACATCTGTAGAATTGTATTTTACTATCATCTCTGAATAGTTTTAGAAAGAGGTTTTGACCAGTTATATACACCACATTTTTGTGTTGATTTCTGTTCTCTGAATTTTTTATATAAGAAAATGATACGGGGCCTAAAATGAGTGGGGTGTCAAGAACTATGCCCACCATAGGGACCAAGCAAGAGATAATAGCCAAGGTAAAGTGGGCAGAAGATGTCTGTTGTTGCTAGGCAGTTTGGGGATCACAAAAGCCACAATCTTAGCTAAGACAAATATAATCAAGAAGACTGAAGCAGCTAAAGAATTAATAAAAATCATATTTGGGAAGTAAAGATATGCCATCTATGAAAAATGGAGAAATTACTTTTAATTTGGATATAAGAAAGGAAATGAAAAGAGATTTAATTGGTGTGATTATTATTCAAGAGAAAGCTAGAGAAATTATTGGAGAATTCAAGGAGCAAATTCCACGTTTGTCACATGGGGAGGTAGAATTTAAGGTCACCCATTGGATAGATTGCAAAGTTTAAAAGTACTAAACATGTGGTATTGCACAGCAATTTTGCTAGTGGAGATAAAGAAGAAACCGGAAAAGAAATTATTTACATCATATTTTCAATTGTAATGAAAATGGTGTTTTTTTTGCAAGCGCGTGTCGAATCCCACCTACATCACGGAAGATGAAAAAATATTTCTGGACAAACACAAAAATATGAAAAATCAATCACGGTTACATTTGGGAGATAAAGCTAATGATCCATCACTCTGCGAACCCTAAAGCATTAACAAAATCCATAATTAGAGGTGATCTGATAATCGAATGAAAGGTCTCTTCAACCTGCGATTAAGGTTTGTGTCCCAAGCATCAAGAATTACCTTTATACCAATTAATTATCATTTAAAGCAATGTTGCAATTGGACAACATGCCAGGACACCTAAAAGATCTTGCAGTTAGTTTATTGGAGAACCGTCCCTGACTGACAGTTCAATTTCTGCTTCCAAGTATCACTTCGTTAATTCAGCTAATGGATCAAAAACTTTAATATTTTTTAAGCTTTTCGGCACATTCTAAAGACGTAAACAGAAGTCACCCAACAACAAGTTGAATTCTGTTTGGTTTGCATTCAGAGAGACGGAGGCAATGTCCCTGATATTATGAATAAAATTGTAACAACTGCTAGAGATCTGGTATTGGAGGCGAATGAGGAGCTCATAATGGAACATAAAAATGATCTGATCGCAGAAGCACTCCAAGAACTATTAAATGAGGATCACCAAGAAACTCAACTAGATGTATTTTCTGAAAAAGAAGATAAAGAGAATTAATGCCGACATTTGCCATTAAAAATCTGTTGAATAAGTGGGAGGATATCAGTGCACTCAAACAAGGTTGAGGTTAATAGGCTTGGGAATCTCTACAACGATTCAATCAGTTCTTAGAAATCCTGAACAAGAGAGAAAAGCAATTGACAAACAAAAAAATCAGGACTGATGAAAATGTATGTACTATTGCTATTACACATAAATAAACATAATACTAAATGTGTTTTTAAATTATTTATAATTTAATCAAATTCCTATGGTAAATCGATAATCGGTTAACGAACAATTCGGGTAGTGAACATAGTCTGTGAACGGATTATGTTCGTTAACCCACTATATAAATTTAAGTGTAACATTATGAACAAAATTTTCATAAATAATAATTTGCGCTTATTGCAGGTACTCAGAGCCAATTTTGACTTCCAGAATTACGTCTGACGATTACATTTACAAAATGCTAAGCACGTCTCCGTACAATGCAAAGATTCAATACACTACTTACTACTCTGAGCCAGTAAAGAAATACATTGGTAAGTACAAAAACCGTCCTATATAGCACACGATCAGGGTAGGTGGAAGAATGCGCTAACAGCAATTCGAGATGCTGAGATACGGCGGCGTGTGCGCACAAAATTCCGAATAGAACGGACTTGCAGGATTTTGTGGAGTTTTAACTTTGTAGCAGCTTTGCACTCAGCACGATGCTTTATCTAGCGCTTTTTACTTGGTTGCGCAGACATTGAAAGCTTTTCTGTTTAATGCAAGTTAGAATTTTGGCGAAGTTTTTTGTAGCCAAAATCACTTTGAAGCACGTATACTGCAAAAAAGTTAATGTTTTTTGTTCCGACACGGTCAATTGTAACAAAAGTTTAGATAGCACTTCCCCACCGCAAATAGAAAAATAAAAAAATAAAGTAGCCGTAATTGAAACCAACAAGGAATTCCCACAGGGAACGCTGTGCTGTTTTTGCTGCCTCCTGCAAATGTAAACGCGATACGCCTTTAAACGTTTACATGTAACACTAAGATTTTATTTTTAAGTTAAAAGCAATTGCATCGCCAGCTCCAGCGAAGAAAGCGCAGGAAATAAAAGCTGTTATACCCCGCGTTCCCCTACGCTTGACTGCACCCTTTGTTGCATGAATCTTGCTTTTCTTCCAACAATGACATCTTAAACGTGTCCGTTTTTGTTTTTTCGCTCTCTTGCTTGGCGCCCGCGCAAATATTTCTTGTTTTGCATAGAGTACTAACACCCCTAATTAAAAAAAGTGAAAATCCTGCAAATTGCGCGGAAGATGATTCAGTCTGCGCCCTGATTTTACTTCCAACAAAATTAATTACTTGCCGAGCAAAGGCGGTTCCGGCTTCCTGATCGTGAAGCAAAAAGCGGAAACTTAGCTTTCTTGGGGGAACTCAGTAATAAGTTGAAGGAGCTACAAATTCGCTCGGTTTTAATGCGATTCCTAAACTAAAGCAATCGTCCTTTTCTTGGGTCTGCATCAAAGACCCTGTCGTCTATAATTAGCAAGTCTGTAATTCTGTTGTTTGATGAAAATTGACTAGAATATGCCGTCAGATTAACATTTAAAAGACTTACAGCATTTGAAAAATCAAAATTTATTTGACTAATTAACAATTCCTTTCTGTCTCTTTAATCTTGTTTTTAATGGAGAGGATGCCGTTTATAAGTTTTAAGCTCCAATCCGCCGTTTCACAAAGCTCGCAACCTTCAGCGGCTAAAAAAGTGGGAGGGGGCCTGAAAATTGCAGACCTTCTGACTGATGGGTGTCTTTGCCAGGGCCAGGTCACTTGGCAGCCGTAACCTACTCCGGTGGGAAAGCTTACGGGCGCCGGCCCCGCATTTACGACTACCAAGACCCTGTCAAGGACGACATCCAGCTTTTAAGCTACTACATTAACAAGTTCCGTAGCGATAAAGCGCTGACATCCCGAGAGGCAGCTCCAGGTATCGACAATGCCTAGCAGAGACGCTTCCGCCCCCGGGCGCGCGAAATCCGCGGAACCAGATTCGGGGGGTGGCGAGATGAGGCTGGATGTAAACAACTCGGAGAAAGTTTTCAGACTCGGGTTCAAGGTTCGGGGTGGCGGAAAGATGATGATAACTGGTGTCGATGTGTGGAAATTGAGTTAGTAGCTCGGCGGGCGAAAATATTTGTCGCAGGCTCGCGCTTGCGTGGGCTGAAAGGTTTTGCTTCGCTTGAATGCTACGAGGCGTTTTTATGGCTTTAATTTTTAAAACGTTGCACTTAAAATAGATCAAATTGTTTGTAATGCACTTAAAAATTATAATTGGTAATAGGAAGTATCGTCCTTGTTCCATTCTTTTAGAAGAATAAATTTGTCTAAGTTGACACTATCGTGATAAGGTATTTCAGGAGTTAAAAACAGATAACGTAATTTACTCTTGAAGTTACTTTTTTATTTTTGTATTTAGTAGGTTTTCGGTTTTGTGCCTTAGGCTTTTAGTATCATGGTGGACTACTCCACAAAAAATTAAAAATTTCTGAAAATAATAGCTTTTAAATATATATAAATAATCAAATAAATTGGCAGAAATCAGACAGAAAAATGTCAATATTATGTATAACGTGTCTCATAAGTTTATGTGGCCGGGAAAAATTTATTAAAAAAAAATACAAATGTCATCAAAACCCAGTAAATTACATTGTATTGACAAGTAATGGGACTACACTTGAGAGAAAAGCAATCGACTCAGCAACATACTTGAGTTTTGAGAGAATGTGTATCCAACTAAAGTTCAGTGTACTTTCGAAAGCTTAAAAACTGTGGTTTCAAATGATACCACTTTGATTGGAATCGGACCTGTCCTGATAAAGTTATGGGCTTAAGAATATGTGTAACACAAAAGAGTTGAAAGGGAAAAGGTGATTATGAAAGGAAAAAAATTAAATTAATTTAATTATTTTTTCAATACATGGTGTTGCCATCTCTATTCCTAATTGCACTTTTCAAGCGTTTACGCATGGATCGGATGACTTTTCCTATGCTGTCTTGAGATATTGCTTCCCACTCTTCATTCACCATCGCTCTCAGTTCTATCACGCTCCCTGGTGCAAAAGTTCTGGCCCGGACTCTTCGTTTAAGCTCATCCCAAACATGCTCAATTGAATTTAAGTCTGGGCTACACGAAGACCAATCCATTTTCGGTATACCAACGTCCGCCAGGTAGGTAGTGGTCACTCATGCGGTATGGCATTGCGCATTGTCGTGTATTAGCATGAAATCCTCACCAACAAATCCGCAAACGGAATATGTTTCTCTACAATGTCCCTGATGTAACGGTCCGCTGTTAAACATCTTCCGCGTCCTCCGCTAGATTCGAAAACCAACTCAGTTTTTCTATGCATGGTAATCCCTGTCCAGAACATGCAAGAGCCGCCTCCATATGCGACAGTTTCAAGAATACAGCAATGAGCAAATCGTTTGCCTGGCTTTATATAGAGCCGACGTTTCATGTCGTTACCATGTAGGAGCATCTTGGATTCGTAGATGAATAATATCTGACTCCAATGGCCGAGGTCCCAATCGAGATGCTCGCAAGCAAATTCTAATCGTCTTTGCTTTTGGACTGCAGTCAGCTTGGGAGCCGTAGCTGTTTTGCTTAAGGTTAACGCCAGTCATATGTCGATTTCTGAGGGGTATTGAGACGAGAAATCGATTGTCTCTCTCCGTTGTCACGCGCCTACCGGTTTCCCGGTACCAACGCCACATTCTTGATACAGCTGATTGATTCTGATTCAGTTGATTTGCCACAGCCCTGTGATTGAAGCCCTCTCTCAACAATGCAACTGTGCTGCTTGTTATTGTATCCATTTCACTCGACCCTTTACGCCACTTATTTACTTACGTCAACTTCGGATAAGTAAATGAGTTGAATTATCGGATTGCAAGCGTACTATAGGTCAATTACAGTCGTCGCACACGAGCGTTCCAATTAGCAAGATTTGTAAAATCCCGTTCGTTATGCATATTTTTTTTTATCCGTCTTCCGATTAATACAGTAACAACAATCCTTGCACGTTAATGTTTTTATTCTTATTTTTCTTAGACTGAAATAGAAGACCAAAATGCGAGTGCCCCTAGTAAGTCGATTGCTTTGCTTTCAAGGATAGATAAAAATGTTTTTGAAGTGGCCTCCTTTGCTCTCAAGCTTTTCAAAGGTGATCAATAATTTTGAGCCACGGGCTTTGTGAAATCAACTCTATTGTTTCGATGAGGTTTTCAGGAAATCTTGGACTGGGATGATACACGATATGCTTAGTTAGACCCCTATAATGCATAGTCATAAAGATTCAGATCCGGTGAATTTGCTGGCCCGTCAATGGCGCTCTCTGTCTTTGTTTTTGCATCGAGAATTACGATATTCGAACCGAATGTTTTTGAGATACATTCATATTATATCGAGTTTAATGAACCCTGTCGCTATCTTGGATGAAGCTAATTTCTTCTGTAAAGTTCGATTTATGTAATGTAATGTGTGTGTCGGTCCTATAATGTCATAGCACCAAACGCTTATGGGCGCTGTGGTGACTTCCGGTTTTTTGACTAAACCTTGCACTAAACCTTCTACCTCGTGGTGACACTAGAGAACCATATCTGCTTATAATCGATTTGTTCCGATTAAATTATTTGTGTTAACAGAAGGTCGAACTGAAACTGATTTGTGATGGGGTTTTCACTTAATGGCTGATGGATCTGTATTTTGTAATTTTGTCTGACGATCAGATAAAGTATTAATCTCTGGATTTCGAGCTTTCTTAAAGCATTTCTCACTGATATTGTAGGCATATCTTCAAAATGTTTTTCAACTCTTTCGATATTATCATCTGTGGTCACTGTGCGTGATCTTCCGTTTATATTCTCATTATCATCTAGAACCGTTACTTAATAAATCTGGGGTTTTTCAAAACAAAAACATTTTAAAATAATCGAAATGAAGATTGCAGAAAGTAATTTCCATATTGAATTAAACCTTAGTGCAGCCATTCAGTAAGGCGATCCAATGTAAGTTATTTGTCCAGCTCTTCCTTCTATAATTTTACAGTTTTGGTGGCGTTTTTGACATATTTGTACTAAAATTCGATGATTTGTACCCTTTGGGAAATCGAATATCCTTCCTGTTGTGAAGGCATTTTGAGAAATTGAAAACATGTGCTTTATTTACCAACAGTATGTATACAAAACTTGAGAGTTCCAATTTATATCTATACTTATAGGATGTATAATTTTTTATCCTATTACATCACTTTAGGAGAAAAACCGCTTTTTAATGTATTTCTTGAAAAATGTAAAATTATATTTTTTAAAAACCTACCTAATGCAACTTTTTTTAACTTTTAATAGAGAGTTTTAAATTGTTTTCACCTACTCGTTGTTTTTTAAAAATGTTATAGTTAATAGTTTGTATATTACATTTATAATTTCTCAAATTAAGTTAAAAATTACTTTTGAGTCGATGAGTATTGCCACTTCGAGAAACGAAGGCAGGAAATTTGTTTATACATTTTTTAGGTTTAAAGTGCCATAAAATTACAAATTTATATGGTCTTATATTTATGAGTAAGTTTTATAGGACTTGTCATCGACTATCGCCATAAAACTTTCATTTACGGGATACATTTACGTTCTCCGAATTTTTAGTCAAGTTAACTTGATACGTCTCCGTTTATTTATATTTTCTTGTTTGAACGATAAATCCAATTGGCATTTTTTTAATTTTAAAATTATTCATTACACTTAAACATTTTTATGTTTAAATTTGCTAGAATGAAATTTTATATTTTAATTTCAGAATCTTCAAGATGATCCAGCTAAGCAAAACCTTCCAATTCCAAGTTGCTTTAGAGCAACATATTTTTCTCTCGCATTTATTAATAGAACATATGTTTACTCCTGCAAAGATCTTCAAGAACTGTAATAAAGTTTGCAAACTACCGTGACGTTTTGCCTCATTTCGCCGTTAGAAAACTATCAAAACGTATAAATTCTGCGATTTCGCTCTGCGCCCTGGGGCACCTCATGCATTTTTTTTATTCACTTGCCGCTTATTTTTGTGAACAACCTATTAAGACAAATTTTCATAATACCGTGCCGCCATGGCAAGAAACAAGTTTTTCCATTTTAACTGGCGCGGAACGAGGCGACTACGCGCAACCTTTATGCGTCCGGGTACACCGTGTGCAAAATCTATTTTATAGGTCGTGATGATTTTTGGATTTGGCAAGCCGCTGCGTCAGCACGCGCCGGCTGCGATCTTCAAATAAGTAGAAAGTGCAGAACGGGAGGGGCGGCGGTCGATTCCTAATTTGCACCCTTCGACTTGTCCTCCCGCGGTTCGGCAATAATGAACTCATTCTCCATTATCAGCTCAGTAACACGAAATCACACATTGCAGCGCTTTTCGCTTCCTTTGTTTATGTGTGTTCTCATTTTGTGGGTTTTCCTTACAGACGAGAAAGTAGAAGAAAAGAAACAGACCGAAATTTCTGCTGCCTAATGCTTACGACTTCTTACTCGAACGTTTTGTTAAATTTTTGATCGATTTTTATAATGCCTTCTGTGTATCCAAAAATCACGTCACTGCCTTTTAAGTACTATTTATTGTCTGTTATCATTTATAGAGAAATATTTATTTCAGTAATGTGGCGCATTTAAGTTTTGTTGCAAATTTGTACCCTGCACAAAATTTAAAAAAATGGAAAAAATCTGTTTATGGATAGAATAGAACTCTTATTCTTTAACTTTGATGTTTGTTTGTTTGTTTGTTTGTGTCTGTTAACTACTATCACTAAGCTTAAATATTAGATTAGTAACCACAATTGCTACCCGTGCTGTCAAATTGTTTTCTTTTTGTATTATGTTTGGAATGTAATGTAGTCTAACATTTTACGAGTATAAGATTTTTTAAATAACAACTTAATCTATGTCGATTAATCTTCACTGAAAGTAGATGATTATAAAAATATAAACAATATTAAAACTTTATAAAAGTAGCCCGAGTATCGGGTTTGTGTTTTATCCATGTTTCATCCAGAAATATATGCTACTTTTTTAAAGTTTCACTTTAGTATAAAGAATGCCACTAACATCTGTAATGCTATACTTTACAATACTGAGTAGTTAGTTTCCCTTAACAATAAAACTTCAAAATTACCCGTTTTGTGCACGGTACATTTAAAAACTCCAAAATGTTATGTTGAATAAAATTTATTTTCTTATAAAATCGTTTTATTTTTTTTCTATTTTTCGTCTTGCACTACACGATTTTCATATTTGTGTAGTCGATTTTGCAGCATGACTTTACCTTAAGGTGATTTTTGTATTTTTGTACACATCCCAGTGTGTGATTTTTGCTAACTCTATTGTAACACAAAGAGGACTTAAAACAAGCATATAAAGTCAACAGACGCATTAAACAAATCTTTTAAACACGCCGTGGACGACTGGAGCAGTCCTTCAGAAAATGTAAGTTTACATTCGTCAAGCGACAGATCTAAAACCTCGCTTAAAACATATAACTAAATTGGAAAAATAAATAGGAATTCTTCTACCGCTTACTAATAAATATATGCGTTTTGCTCTCATACTTTAACTTATTTCAGTGAAAATTGCAGACGAGTGAGTGAAAATAACAGCTGCATTAAAATATTGTAGCAGTTAAGAAGTTCGTGCCATTCCAGTGGTAGAAAGCTAACGCACGTTACTGGTATTTCTAGCCCCGTTATCCCCAGCACGCCCTTCTCGCCACTTTTCCGCGCAGAAGCCGCTCGAGGAGCCAGCGACGAGAGAGAAAGAGGACCCCGATCTGGAACGCGCTTCCTATCACATCACGAAGATTGTGGAAACGCAGGAAGATGTTGAAGCTAGACTGCGGAAGCAGAAGGAGGTTGCTAAACTGGCCGAGGAAAAGTAAGTGTATGGTCTAGTTAGCGTGCTAGTTCGTTACCAGATTGTTAACAGAGCGCTGGCGGAAGAAGCAGCAAGGAAAAAGGCGCAGGCGCTGAAAGAAGAAGCGGCAAGAAAAGCTGAACTGGCTCGACAAGAAGAACTGGCGGCGCAAGCTGCGGCCGAACGCGCGGCCGAGTTGGAAAGGAAGGCAGAGCAGGCGAGACAAGAGGAACTGGCTAAGCAGGTAATTAATTGTTTCAAAACTACACACTACACAAGGACATTACAAAGCTTTTTGTTGAAGAATCAATAGGGATAAAAGTCACGAAAGTTATGTATGAATACATAAAAAATAAAATGTAACAGATCGGAATCTTTTAACTATGCCCTTCAATACTGATCAGAAGGACAAAACGGTCAAGATTTATTAAATGGTAAGTATAATTACAGCGGATTTAATCAAAAAGTCGTGTGAACCACTCGTCTATGGTAGCACGCACTACATTTATTGGAAAAGTATTGACTATAACCCTTAGGGCTCTCTTCAGAGAAATCAACATTCAGGTGTCTTTTTGAGAAAACTCCGTTTTCTACACTTGCTCAAAATTTGTAATCTAATAGACTGAGATCTGGGTTACCAAAAGGCTAATACTCTACTATTAGAAAATGAGGCTCGTTGTTGTTCATTCAAGTTTAAGTTGACCATGCTTTTGAGAGAGTGTGGAGTCTTGCTGAAAGATCCAAGGCTCTCCTCGAAAAAGCGTGTGATTCAGAGGTTTCACCACACTTTCCAAAACATTCTGCTGATACACAGCGGCCGAAGTTCTGACTTCCCTTCATAAAAGTGAATGTCAATCACTTCATCATAGCACACTCTCCATTAAACCATTATAGTTGCTGACCGATTGCCTCTCTGAACCCTTGGAACCAACTAATATGCTTTTTTGAACGACCTAGCGTACATATATTTATTTTGTTTGTTGAAAGATTCCCCCACTTTAAACATTTTTTATCCGTTACCAACCTTTTTGCTTTTTCTCTCCTACTTTTCTTTAAAGCTTCTGTCAAATGCCCCGTATGTCTTTTGTAAGCAGCTAGTCCTAGGTCTTGTTTAATAATAAATTTTGTTTAATTCGAGTACTTACCGCTTTGACTGCATAAACTAAATGTGATCTTCCAGATCTTGGACGATCGTAAACGCCTCTAGTCTTATTAAACAATTTTATAGCTCGATGCACAAACATATTGTTAATTCCGAGAGGATGCAGGGTCTTAAGTATTACACTTTTTTCAGTTTTACGCTTATATCTACTCCATTGGTTAATAACCAAACTTGACAAGAAACACAGTTTAATTCACAACTTTAGCGTGATAACCATAGCTGTATGTTAAAGTTATGTATATATCAATGCTGTGTAAAGTAAGGGTCGGTTTAATTTTGTAATAGTATTTATAGGAATATATTAAATAAAATAGTAAAATTTAAAAAATATTAAACCAAATTGTGATTTGTCGTTTTAATGTATGGCGTACTTAATTTTGATAGGAAAAATATTGACCGATCTTCTAATAAGATGCATCATATAAAAAATATTTTCTAATACTCATTTTTAGAAACATTGTCCCAGTTGTGTTTTAATATGTATTAGCTATTATTGTGTTGGTTCATTTTTAGATTTAATAACGGCTGCTATTTTTTTGAGCAAACGTTTGACGATTTGGCTCAGTTTAACAAGTGCACTTCATTACTTTGAAGTTACTGCATGTTGTTTGCAAATTTGTGACTAAGCGTATTATTTTGCTGAAATTTAATGTTATCCAAAAATTTTGGTATAAAATAGGCACAGAACCGTTTGTAGCACAGTAATATATTGATTTGTGTTCATGTATCCTTTGCAAACAACCATTTCTACTACGCCTTCTGCTGATATTCAATCCCAGATCTTCACGTTGCTCTTTTCGTGTAGGCTGGGAAAAATAATATTCACCCACACCTGAAAAATTGTCCAAATTAAACATTATTTTAACATACATGTGTGTACAAATAATAGTCCTATTGTAAAGTGCCTCATTAAGCTTACCTCAAGGAACATTTGCCCAAGTTTCATCTGTTAAGAATTGGTGTTGCAGAGCTCACCGTAAACGAGCCTTTTTATTCTTCTTCGAGAGCGATGGATTTATGCTGACCTTTTAAGCTTTTAGGTCTGCCTTTTTGAGTCTTTTTCTTACGATCTTACTAGTAAGGACAAATTTCTGTAGGATGTGTTGCAGCAAGCTTGAAAGAGGTTTCTTTCGATTATTAAGCAACTTTTGGTCTTCACATTCATTTATCCTTTTCAGCCTATGCTCTTCCAATTTACAAGTGATCGGCATCTTTAATATGCTTTATGTATAGCAGTTTGAACAGAGCAAAGAGAAAATTTAACATAATTAGCAATTTTAAACTGAAACTTATTTTGTGCACATGGAAATTGAATCCGTAAATATTTCTGTACAAAAATTTTTATTACTTTAGGAATTTTAACTGTGTAATAATCGGTACTTTAAATTTTATTTACGTATTAAAAATAACGAGACGCGTATTAGCAACTAAAAGTAATTTTTATCATTCAAAATCCTCGTATACAAAACACATTTTTAAGTTTTGCCGATCAAATTTTTATTGCATCATTTACACTTTGGGTTGTTACTGGCAACACAATAACAATAACACAGTTACCTCTAACCTTTAATTGTTAAGATAACATACAAATAAGAAAGGTACCTCATACTTTTGGTCACGGCTTTATACAGATGTCTCTTGGACTTTCATATCCTCAGATGCCACATTTTTGCTTATTTAGGTACCTAGTGAAATGGTACTAGGCTTCAGTTAGAATAATTTTCTTTAAAAAAACTTTCAATTAACTAATGTACGCTGTTGTTTTGTGTCAACTGAACTTTGTAAGACTTAAGGTGCAGACCTTTGTCCAATTGTTGTGAACGCCTTGAAATCAATAAATTCGAGTTTCCTGCAACACTTCCAGCTAGAGCGGCAATATTTCTAACAGATTTGTCTAGCAAAGTAGGCTTTCAGTTCTTTAGATTAGAAACTTGTCCGAAAAGCTTACATTTTTCGATTAGCTTTACAATTCCTGAGCGATAAGGCTTTTTATTTCGACCAAAAAGTGTCAGACATTTATTACCTGTCTCCGCGAAATAATTTACCATTTTTATAGTAAATTTTTACATTTTTAATACGTTGTGCAAACGTGAATCGTCGCTTTTGTGTTATCCGTATAGTTTGCTACTCGCATGTCAACGAATGAAAAAGCTAATTTAACGAATTATTTTTTTAAAAATGTTAAATGACATTTTTAAGTTATAGCAGACGTTTATTTACAGAAATACTTTTTATATTACAATTATCGTAGACATATAATAGTTGATACATATTTCAGAATATAGAGGAAGCGGTTGTAATTGAAAATTTTTGAAAAATAACTTTCAAAATCGTAAGTAAGAGAAAATAAATATGTATTTGGTTTTCGAAAAACAAAATTAAAGCATGAAAAATCTCTATGTAGTTAATAAATTAAAAAAAATTATTAGTTAAAACGATTAATCTTTCTATTATTTTGTCTACATATAGTTAAAGAGATTTGGAAAATTTATTCTGTAAATTTTATTGTTATTTATTTTGCTATCTTAATATGATATTTCATTATTTTTCCTTTAGAAAGAGAATCTTAAATTGAATCATTAAATTAAAAAAGGAAAATCGAAGTTTATCTGTATGGCAAATATAGTAAAAATCTGCACTGTTTGTAGGACAATTTAAAGAAAGTATGCGGCTTATTAAAAAAAATGAAAAAGGAATCTTTTATAAATGCATGTATTAGAATAATTCAATTCTAATCTATTTCAGGCCGAAATCGAACGGATTCGACGAGAGGAAGAAGAAAGGGCTCGCCTGGAGGAGGAAAAGCGGCTAGCAGAGCTGGCTAAGGCGGAGGAAGAGAGGCAGCAGTTGTTGCGCTTGGAGGAGATCGCCCGCCAGGCAGAGGAGGAGCGCGAAAGGGAACTCGCCAGGCAGGCAGAAGAGCTGGCTGAGCTGGCACGGCAAGAGGCGGAGCTGGAGGAGCAGGCTCGGCTGGAGGCCGAGGCCTTGGCCAAGGCCAAGCAGGAAGAAGAGCTCGCCGAGCTGGCGCGGCAGGAAGCTGAGCTGCAGGAGCTCGAGAAGCAGGAGAAGGAGCTCGCCGAGCTAGCGCGCCAGGAAGCGGAGGTTGCAGAGCTGGCCAAGCACGAGGCGGAACTCGCAAAGCAGGAGGCCGAGATCGCCGACCTGGCCACGCAGGAGGCAGAGTTAAAGGAACTGGAGGAGAGGCAGCAAGCTGAGCTGCAGGCCCTAGAGGCGGAAGCAAAGGCTCTGGAGGAGGCGTTCGCGAAGGACGAGGCCGTCGCTCCCGAGGAGGTGGAGGCAGCGCCCGCAGCTACGGAGGAGACCCCGGAGCCAGTTCAGGAAGCGGAACCAGCGGCAGAAGAGGAGCAACCAGCAGCAGCGCCGGAACCGGCAGCTGAAGAAGAAGCGGCAGCGGAACAGGAGGAACAAGAGTAAAAACTTGTAGGCGCTATTTGGGAGTGCCTTTAAAAACGGATAAGCTATTTAACAAAGTTCAACATAAACATAAAATTAATGGGACCTATACATATTTAAATAACACAACATTGATGGATTTTTAGCTTTTTGCAAAGGTAAGTTTGGTTAAGTCGTATTTGACGTATCACTTCAAGTAAATGTGTTTTATACATACACGCACACATACACAGATATACATATATATATATATATATATATATTTTTTTTTTTGGGGTTATTCTTTATAGTTAATTTTGTTTTTCGTTTACAGCTAAAATTTATAAGTACATACACGTGAATACACTAACACATAAAAAATTCCATTTCTTGGGAAACTTAATTTTGTTATTCAACATACCTATCCATCTTTATGGATGTGCTTATAAAATTAGAAGCGAACTTCTGTTTCTTACTTAATTCTAGGTTTACAAGGTCACTCCCAGTACTTCTAATTGTTTTATAATTTTATAGAGGCGAAGTCGTTGTTGAACTCGGTTTATCTGTTACTAGGCGTTTCCCGTTTATCACACTTTCGTTACCCAATCATTGTGATTTATAATTGGGTTTAATCGGATCCGACCGTTATTACTTTATTTTCTCATGCATTTATTTCGTTTGTGCATTTAAGTTAGTTTTGCATTTTATTTTGTTTACTCATTTTCTTTTAAAATGCGTTGTATACTGTATTAAGACTACGTACGTTATTCAACTGTAATTACTAGAAAATAAATTATTTATAGCTGGTATATCTATGCTGCGGCTTTCCTAATTACCTAGGTTGAATTGTTGCGGCCGCCATTCTGTTACGTAAATAATGAATGCTCTAGTTACGTAATTACCCGCAGATGTCGACTTGATAATCAAAGGCGTACTTCTAAAGGCTGATTACATAAACCCGGTATTACAAGAACAGCACGTGCATCCTGATTTTCCAGCTTGCAACAATTGATAAAGAAAGTATAAACTACCCTGTTTTAACATTTTCTAATTAGAGATGAGACAGAAATAATGAAATTTTTAATATATGCAATCTGTTTAATAGTTGAAAATATAAAAATGTAATTACATTTTTTTTATTGAAATATACTTAATCAGCTATCGCTTAATTACCTAATATTTGGCCCAATCACTTCCATTACTGTTTATGGCTTTACACGTTTTTCCAGGCTTTCGACGAGGTTCTCTGCACGATCATTTGGGAAAAATCATATCTTTTTAATTTCAAATGACGGCTGCCTCACGGTGTACACTGACTTTTTTCTAAGCTTTATTTTCATGCACGATTTTAACAGATTTCAATAAGCATTTCTGGTAGATGGTTTACGTTGCTCGGCATTTAAAATGATCGTAAACAGAAAGAGGCCAGCCAAAACTTTCTTTAAATCCTCAAATATGCTCTTTTACAAAGTTGTTTACTTTGTGCTGAAGAATTTTGTTACTCTTCGCCGACCATACTTTTGATAAGGAAAAAGGGGAGAAGAAGATTTGCCTCTAAAGATAAAATTGTCCCAATCTCGATCCAAATTTTTCTTTGCCAATGCCAGTCGTTTTTCCACGCCTGATAATAATGGTTTCTCTAAAATTGGTAAAAGAACGTATTTTTTTCTCGCAAGCGACTTCAAATCGTCGTGTTTAGAGAGACTTGAATTCCGGTCTTGCCGATTTTCATTTGAGCACAGCGCAGAGAAAAACCTGGACGCGGATCGCGTTATCCTTCATTGTTGTGACGCGGGATATTCTATTTTTCCTCAGATCGTCTTACATTCCCAATCTTCAGTTATCGCTTTACTCACTTCTTTTTTGCAAAAGCTTTACCTATATGTCAGTTTTGGTCGTTGTGCGTGACTTACTAAAAATACTCTACATAGATAGAAGATTAACTTGGGGTACCCATGTATTCAACAAAAAGAAACAACTCGACAAGAAATTTAGTCAAATGTATTGGCTATTGAAAAGAAACTCAGCATTATTAACCGACAATAAGCTTTTGATATACAAAACTATGTTTAAATCTATCTGGACACACTGTTTACCAATCTTGGGAACTGCAAGTTTATCTAACATAAAAATAATACAGCGGTTTTAGAACAAAGTGCTAAGAGCTATATAGTCAATGCGTCTTGGTATGTTCCCAACACAATATTAGATTCCGATTTAGAGGTATACAGAAAGGGGAAATACGGAGGAAATGAAGCAATTAGCACAATCCAGGAAGGAATGGAAAAATGAAACTAATCTGACTCCGACACCCGAGAGGGTAATATGAAAAGGCAGAAAGAAGAAGAAAAAGAAGAGATCTAGAGGTATCCACAGATCGGCAAGAAATCGGGAAGATTAGTACTAAGCACAAAGACAACTCGCCCCAACCTACTTGCTAGTACGCTGTATGATGACGAAGATGTGCCCAGAAGATTAAAGGGGTTCAAACCAGCAGATCTTCTCGACCGTTACACTTGAACAACATCCAGATACAACTTTTCATCTCGAACAAAACAAATTAATAAATATAAATATAATCATCAATTGTATTATTGTTTAATATAATTTATACAGACTGCTCCTCACATGTCCTATTATAGCAATAAGTTAAGTATTAAGCGAAGTAATTACATAAGATATACTTATTGTCTGTACATGCAGACAGATTGTATTAAAGTGGGACCAATAAAAAAAAAAAACTAAAAACGCTGCTTTGTATCGCTTGAGGATATAACGAATTAACTGACAACACAATGAGCCGGAAAACTATATGCTGCCCAAAAGAGTTGGAAATAAAGATTCAAAAGAATTAACTAAATGCGAAGACAATATTTTTTCGTTCATATAGACCGTATGTAAAATAGTTTTAATCTTATATTTGCATAAAAAATTAAATGTTATCACCTTATTATAACATTTAATCTCCTCGCTTTTTAGACTGTTTGTCTAATTTTCTTGTTAGAGGTCTTTTCAATCGCTCTCTGTTTATCTCCAGCCTATACTGTGCTTATGCTTGCTTATAGAGGTAACCCTCCTATAATATGGTAAATAGGTTCCTAGGAATTTTGTGTTGTGTAAAATCATCATATATGAAATCCAGAGCCAGTACAAAAAGAGGGAGATTAGGTTCTAAAAACTTGGAAACCCATACAAGCAACTTAATTTATATTAAAAATATTAACATATTTATGCATAACACAAAATAGAAAGGAATGAAATATAACTATTTTTATTTAAATAACAATGTAATAATTTTATTTTTTATCACTGCTCGCTATAAAAAACGTTTTTTTAATTGAAAGATTTATTTTAACT
Source organism: Sinelater perroti (assembly GCA_036346155.1). NCBI lineage: Eukaryota > Metazoa > Arthropoda > Insecta > Coleoptera > Elateridae > Sinelater > Sinelater perroti. The sequence continues at coordinate 8,058,828 of JARFIY010000276.1, forward strand.
TTCTGAATCCTTGATATTTTCCACTAGTACGTTTGGGTGAGCCCTTAGTCGATCATAAAAGCATTGTCATGTTAAAACAAGATTTTTCCTGGCCATTGAAAAGTCGCACAGATAACCACCAATTCTAAAACCTGGAAAACTACCCGAGGAAGCATCTTTATACCGGCCAGTCAGTCTCCTTTCTGTCATGTCTAAAGTATTTGAAAAAAATATTTCAAAAAGATTAAAACTCTCTTATGAAATATAATACCAAAACACCAATTTGGATTTAGAGATTAATTGACCAAATTCACTGAGATCAAGGAAACCAAAGATATTGTTCTGCGGTTTTTTTAGGTATTAGGCAAGCATTCGACAAGGTAAGGCCCGAGGGTTACTGTTCAAAATAAAAACTAATCCACCCCATACTTAGTACACAGTTTTACAAGACGAACACACGTCACTTAATCCAATCAGTTTAGGGGTGCCTCAAGGAAGCGTGTTAGGACCAACTCTAGATCTGTTATATACTTCTGATTTTCCAACTACAAATCTGACAGTAACACCTACATTTGCTAATGATACAGCTATTGTGGCGTTTCACCAAAATCTAGAAATAGCATCACGTCGTCTTTAATAAAACTTAAACCAACCTGACTCAAGAAGTGGCGCATCAGAGCAAATCAGACCAAGTCAAGACATGTAACCTTTACCTTACTTAAAGAAATATCTATACTTAAACAACCAACAGCTTCCACAAACAGAAGACGTGACATATCTAGTCATCCATCTAGATCGACGACTTACATGAGAGAAAACATATATGGGCCAAAAGAGAACAGTTAAATACTGAGTTACGCATGATGTACTAGTTAATGGGTCGCCGGTCACAATTATCTATAGAATACAAAGTACTGCTATATAAAGTAATACTTAAGCCAGTGTGGACTTATGGGTCATAGGTGTGGGGATCTGCTAGTAAAAACAACTTAGCAAAACTGCAACGCTTTGAATCAAAATATTGCGTGCTATTATAGAGCCCAATGGTATGTGCCAAATGAACTCATCTATCGAGCTCTATATATACGTACTATCGCAAAGGAAATTACCAAACACAGCATATGACATCGAGATAGGTTGTCCTTTCATCCTAATAGCGCAGCAACAGAACTTCTACATAATAATGAAGAAACACGCAGACTCAAAAGTTAAATAAAAATAATGGCATATGCTAAATTTTTTGTATTTTTTGATTACTGTTAGGCCATACAAATTGCGTTGTATAACCGCATTGGGTTCATACCATTTGCCTTAGTGCAACTGAATAAGCCCACGCGACACTCGCAAACAGACATTAAAGCTAATCGTCTGTCGTGTGACCATTTCTGATGCGGCGATGTCACCACTTGGTGACGCTTATTTGTTGTTAATGCATCTCAATAATTAGTGACTGAATGACATCAGAGACGCCTGGAAATTTAACCCGGGTTCGTAAGCATCGCAATCCGCGTCTCAACCACTTGGACGACGTTGTTAATGTTGGAATTTCTGATTGTAAAATTGTATTTTGTAACTCTATATATAGGTTTGAGAACGGCTTTATTTAAAATATTTAATTGTTATTGTATAACTGAAACTTGTGCCCTATCAACCACTACATTTTAAAAAAGGTTTCTTCCAATGGCTTACGTTTCATTCAGATATGTTTTCTTCAGATTAATGCTGCTAGTATTTGTTGATTGTTTAAGAATATAGTCGGGCAGATTTCTCTTCTTAACATGAAGGTCACGTTAACTGTAACTATGTAAATATGATCTAAGTACTAGGTAAGGTATTGATCCTAATACGATACCTTGCAGTACACCGGAACTAATATGAAATGATTGAAATTCATGATATTTAACAAGTTGTCGACATGATGTGAGTAAATAATTTACTAATACTCAGGAGATAGTTTATGTTTAATTATGTACAATAGACCGTTGTACCACATTTTATGAAACGCTTGGATAACATCAATGAATATTGCTAAACAATACCTCTTGGAGAGGCAGGCGTGTAAATAGCCGCTCTCGTGGTGCGGTGTGGGATACCGTCAACCGATAAGGCTCAAATCGTCCCTTAAAACGGCCAGCGCGAAAGCGGATGGGGGCAGCTACCGATATCCACCGAAAGTAAAGCCAAATCGCTCACCTGAATCGGCTTCGGCTTCGGCTTCGTCGGCGATGGTTTCACGGTGGCCACCTTGATGCGCTGTCTTCTTGTATGTTGCGGGATGTTAAATGCGGCCGTACTGGACGTGATGCGGTGTGAATATGAGCGGGTTGTTAAGCACGACCAAATTGGCCGCGCTGCGGAACGTGTATATGCGGGGTGTTAAGACACGACCGAATTGGCCGAGCTGCGGTGCGTGTATACTTGTCGGCTGAGCAAAGCCCATATATGCCGTTCTGTGTGCGACGGCAAAACGTAGCAGCAGATGTCAAAGCCGCCCCGGCATGTCGCCGCGATATAAAAGAGGTTCAAGGGCGAAAAGGCCGCCACACCACCTCTTATTCACGAAATCTTTAGTAGATATGCCTGTCACTCAATAAATTTGCTCATCAGCCTGTTGTTTTCGGAATCCGAATTAGTAATTAGACATAATCCCATTTTCTACAAATATTGGAGCAATTGTACTTAGTAGTATTTTTTGACGGTTTAGAAAAATATGGGTAACATGGGGCACTACTAAAGTCTTAATATTGAATTAAACAGGTAGGTTATAAATCTGGATCCGAAATTTCTTTCAAAAACTTTGCGTGGATTTATATTCTTGAGAATTGTAGTTTTAATCTCGTTAATTTTAAATTTCTTTTTGATAGGCTGCCCAATTTTATCAGTTTTTTATCTAAAATAATGAGGGGAAGCGGTTTGAACACTTCCAGGAAGTAGTTAATAAAAGTCAAAGATCTTGCTTGGTTACTTCTGATCCATGTATCATTAGCAGTTCGAATAAATGACTTATGTTGTGCTGGTAGCTTTCATCGCTTTTTTCCCTTCTAATGCTAAAAATCGACAGATTTCATAGATATCAACGCCTTTAAAAAATTCTGTACAGTTTATCTTTTATGGCACGAGGGCCTCGAATACAAAATAACTAAAAATCTGCCTAGGCAGATGAGCCACATTTTGATATCATACATCTCTGGCCGACAGTTCAGAGTGAGATATGCCGAAGAATACTCCGAACTAAAAGCTATTGCCGCAGGTGTACCGCAAGGAAGCGTCCTTGGGCCAGTTCTATACTTGCTTTATACTAGTGACATCCCCATGAGCGATGGAGTGACGACAGCCACATTTGCTGACGGCACTGCATTACTGGCCACAAGCAACGAAATAGAAGTAGCTACTAATAAACTACAATTAGCCGTCAACAATGTCACCAGGTGGACCAAGAAGTGGCGAATTAAACTAAACGAGGCGAAGTCTACCCATATAATAAAAAGATATAATCAATCACAAACATCACAGCTAAATACCTGGGTATGACACTAGATGCCAAGCTCAGGTGGAAAGCACATATAAAAAAAAAAAAACGCGAAGAACTTTGCATTAGATTCAGAAAAATGTGGTGGTTGCTTGGACGACATTCCGAGCTGTCTCTGCATAACAAACTATTGTTGTATAAACAAATTCTAAAACCAATTTGGACTTACGGTGTGCAGCTGTGGGGATGCACAAAGAAATCTAATGTGAAAATTATTCAAACCTTTCAAAACAAAGTACTGCGCAGCATCGTCAACGCTTCATGGTACATTAGAAATGAAGACATCCACAGAGACCTAAAAGTGCCTATGGTCAGTGAGGAAATTAAACGGTTTGCGAAAAAACACGAAACAAGACTACATGAACATGTGAATGTCGAAGTGCTACAATTACTCGACAACAGTGGACTTATACGTAGACTAAAAAGGCAAAAACCTTTTGAACTAGTGTAAGTTAAGTTAAGTGAATTATGAGCAATTAAAACATGTGAACGAAGTGTTTTTAACATATGTGGAGTGCGCCAATGGGAGTACATCCACCAACTGCTAGATTTAAGACTTTGAACTTGAATTTAAGTGAGAATTTATTAAGAACAAATTGCTAGATAGTATTTACTAGTTGCAATGTATACGCTTAGTGCGTGTTAAATAAAAAAAAAGTTTATCTTTGATTGTTGCCAGGAGTATTCGAATGTTGAATCATTAAGATGACGTGTGTTTACCATTTTCTACAAAGTCTTTGTTTTTCTGAGATATTTCTTTTTACTATCACATAACAGGTTATACTAATAATGTGCTGTACTTTTTCCGGAGTTGCTAACCTAGCAGAGCTTGTACCATCTCGTTAAAATATTCTGTTGATTTTGTTAAGTGTTGTTCTATTTTTAAGGAGATATTCATTGAAAGTTTTGCGTCTACTGGCTCCTTTCAGTTCGTATGTTTACTATTTAGCGTAGACGTCTTTCCTTTAATTACTGTTTATTTAACAATTGTTTTATTATTGTCGAGTGATCAGCTAATATATCTGGACATAATCCGCCTTAATGTAGTTTGGGTGTTTTCTAGGTCCTAGGCAAATATGTTGGTTCTCCAGTTGATAAATGATTTAATCCTAAATTATTAATTACTTTTAACACTTTTTTACCTTTGGTCGTGTTAATTTTGGGATCTCAGCGTATATGTTTTGAATTGAAGATACCTCCTACAATAAATCTGCCTTGGAATGTTCGAAAAAACTGCAGAACAACTATATATGTAAACTACTAAAAAATTTCAATTTCTGTCGCATTAGTAAAACTTGGTCGCTTAATTGGCATTCTTTTGTATTAATAGAGCACTAAAAGCTTGTTTAGTTTAGATACGTAAAAATTTTCGAAAAATAAAACTAATGCACTTGGTACTAAATACTTAGTACTTTGAATGCCGGTGTGGGTAGAAGAGTTTCCAATATAGTAATCAGAAAAAGTTCAATTTCTAGATCTCATAAACGTTTGCTTTTATTGACTGGAAATTGTTGCCAAGTAGGAAACATTAGATTAATATTTATTACTATTGAAATAATGCAACAACAAAAATAAAAGATCAACGGCCTACCTACAATTACTCTGTCCTAGTTATATAGATAAGTTATAACGTGAGGGTGATCCACAAAACGTAACATTAACAGGAATATACGCTCATGAACAAATTTTATTATACAATTTAGACTTCGCAATTTCGAGACCAGTTTCTGCACATTTCATCAATTTTATCTAGTGTATGATTTACTGTCACTTTATCTTTATTATTTTTCTGATACCTTATTAATACTTGCTTTTCTTATACTTCTCATATTATTCAGAAATAAGACACCTTGTTTCATAACTTTTTTGATGTTCTAACCTTATTATGGTTAGTCTTAATAACTATATTTTCTATTTTCTATGCACTGATTGATAAATATGCAGAAATTGCTATTTTTATGAAAATGTCTTAATTTGTCGAAAATCGTATATAAATACTAATATATTTAAATTTAAATACTAACTATTCAATAGAAAGTGGCTCAGATAATACTTATCCTAAAATCATGCAAACATTTAATAAACCAAAATCTTACTTTATCTTACCTGATCTTATAAGTCTTTTACACCTATTCTGGCTAATGTTTTTGAAAAGCTCCTGTTAAAACGAATAATTCCAATTATTAACGACAACGAGTTAATACGAGGTCATCCGTTCGGCTTTGCCGAGCAAATTTATTGAGTAGTATAAAAAATTTTCAAGCTTCTCAAGACAAACAATATTGTTCTGTGCATTTATAGATATTTCTCAAGAATTTGACCGACTATAGCATATAAGTTTCCTATACAAATTACGAACACTCCTCCCCCTGAACTACTTTATAATCTTAAAATTTCACTCCTTAATCGGCACTATCTGGTCAAATACGAAACAGCGTACACAAGTATATTCCCTACAAATGCAGACTTGCCTACCTTACCAGAAATCATAATGGTAACATTCACGGATGATACCGCAATCCTGGCTTTCAGTAGAGATTTAACAATAGCCTCACATTAATTACAAACCAACTGCTATTGGAAAATGATTAAAAAATGGAGAATTAAAGCAAACTAGTCCAAGTTCATCCACATAACCTTTACCATGCACAGGGGACCTGCCCTCCGGTACAGATAAATATCAATATTCAACTCTAAAAAGAAAAAATCAAATATCTCAGCTTATATATCGACAGTAGACTCGCGTAGAGCAAGCATATCTTTACAAAACGCGAACAGTTGAGACTAACTTTATCCAAGATGTACTGGTTACTGGGACGTAAATCTAAGTTCTTAATAAATAGGAAACACCTTCTAGATAAGACTATATTTAAACCAGTTTGGAGTTATGGCATCCAAATATGGAGCCTCATGATTCACCCAAATTAAAGCATAAGACTCCAAAGATATGTGCTAAACAACTTGTATAACACATTTTTTATTTAAATAATATTAAGTTTAGCTTTACTAGTTTGTAAGTTTCTTTTTGTACTCAAAAGCCACAAAAGACTTAAAGGCCTACTTTTACATGAGTGTACTACTGTGTAAATTTCTACATACCCAAATAATCAGTTCAAACTAATTACTAAATGCACAAGTACAGATTGTACATTAATTAGGATATTAATAAAAAAAATCTAATATAATGCTAAAATAAATTTTCGAACGCCACCCATAGAGGTAGCGTCGCCTTAAACGTTCGCGGCTAATACCAGGCTCGTTGCCGAGCCGTCACAGTCGAGCGGCAAACGTAATACCTTCAATGATAATAGTCGACGGAGCTCCTGTCGTGCTTATACACTTGCAGGGAAAAAACAAATATGGAAAATTTTTAGTTTGTACAAGATAGTGCCAATACTACTAAAAATGTCTAGAATAGGTGCTGGAGGTATAAATGCAGCAAAGCGGCCAGGAAAAATTAAGTACCGGAAGCCAACTGAACTGTGCTAATGCGACTTAAATTATGTTATAAATAGAGTTATAGAGTGTAATTTTACGTTAGTAATTTTTGTGTAATGTATATAAATATTATTAGGTAATTCAGTTTTGTGCAGGTAAGATAAATAAGTTGTTTAAATAAATTTAAGGGTGTTATTCACCACTATTGAGCAAATACGTTTCAATACTGACAAAAGAATTCTTTAAAATGTTCTTCTCTGGAGCTGTTCGTTTTGGGCTTCTTACTTATTAGTATAATTTTTTTAGAGAGGTGTTTTTTAATAAAATTTTGTAATAGGCTGCGCCTGAAAAGAATTTAAAAGTCCTTAGATACTCTACCATAGTAACATAAAGCAAAAATGGCGTAGAATTAACAAAACAAATTATTTCTAGAAGACATTTGCAAATATAAATGTTTGCTTCTACAACCTCATTATTAACTCTTTCGACGCGTTTTAGAATTAATGCAGCAATCCAAATACTTCTTTATTAGCAGAAATTTAATGATTCATAACTATGGTACGTTGGTGAAAGAGTTTTGACGCTTTAATTCTATGAAGTATATAAAATTCTGTCAAGTTGGATCATCATATATTTTAGGCGAATTCCTTTTTTTTTTGATATTTTAAATGATTTTTTGATTAATATTCTGTAATTTGTGCGAGAACGTTTGAACTTTTAGAATATTAAAAAAATCTTTTCGGACTAATACTTTGGGTCTGCCGCTTTTTGATAAATCTTGGTAAGATACATTTTATATCTTCCTCACATTCTCTTATGATTCGGTAAATAATCCGCAGTGTAACATTCAGATTTATAGTAGCTGCAACATTTTATGTTTGGCTATCTGGACACCAAAGAAAAGCGAAATATTACTACGATCTATATCTACTTAATCAGGAGTGACAAAATTAGTCCATTGTAAAACAACCGGACGCATGCTGTCAGAATAAAACAGGTTTGAAAAATAAAAACACAAACATTCCCACATTATATTTGCAGACGAAAAGATTTTTATTATGACAGAACATTATAATAAGTAAGATAATAGGGTGTATACTAGCAGCTCCAGATAAGTTTCAAAGGTATTTAAAAAAGTTTAAAGAGGTGACCACTTTCTCTTAATCTTGGTTTGGTAGAGTGCTTGCTACAGGTTTGCAAAAGAATTTGATTTTTGTGAGAAAGGCGTAAATACCTCAGCTAAAGTGTACCAAGAAACAATATTCGAATCTTACGTAAAAACTTTAAATGTCATAACGTTTTAAAATCGGCGGTGGAGTTTTAAGGGGATTCTGGGTTAGGTGACAAGCCAAAACTGTCTCAAAAGTGGTTGGAAGAAAATGTTTCTGCTTATATATGCGTTGAAGACTAGCTGCGGCTGATATCGATCTGGATCCGTTAGATTATTATCAGTGATGGTTACTTTTGAGGATATGACTTGCCCTAAAAGGAATCTAAGTAATGAATCCTTAAAATATTTATTAGTTGAAGCAGCGACCAATTTTCTGATCGATACTGGTCAAATAGATTAATGGAATGTGTGCGAGCAGAGGGTGGCTATTTTTAAATAATTTTTCTCATTTATAATTTGTAATTGAGTTTTTAATAGAACAAAATTAAAATAGTTAAATAATTTTTATTGTTTCAATTTAAAAAGTATTCCGTAAGTAGTGTTATACGAGGTGGGTTCAAGTTCTGAGGTCTCAAGTTTTTTTCAGCAATGAAAGTAAGTAGAAAGATGCGGGAAATGTTTCTAAATTTGTAATATAGATGGCCACGCCACATAATGTACACAGGTCAAATTACCGCCATTGCAGTGAGTGTTGTTTTGTATACTTCAAATGGCGACGTTTAGTTTTCGAGAACAACGTGTAATCATATCTGTTTCTCCTCTTGCTTAGAGAAAGGCCTATAGAAATTTACCGCCAATTGAGTGAGACACACGGTGAATGGATGTTAAAAATGTGCGTTCGTGAGTGCAAAAGTTTAAAGATGGAAGCAGCCTCGTCCACGAACTAGCCGGACCGAAACCATGATTGCGCGAGTGTGAGCAGGTTGTTGCAGAAGACCCTCAATTAGGTGTGCGTGATATCGCTTCTAAACTGGGTAATTCTGTAAGATCTGTGGAGTTTATTTTGCACGATGACCTTAAAATGCGGAAAGTTCTTTTAAGGCGGGTCTCAAGGTTGTGCAATGCACAAGGTTGGCAATGTGTTAACATGTGATGTCGCCATACATTTCCGACAATGAAGGATACTCTTTGTGTCCAATTATTTTTCAATCGAGTCGCTGTTGTATCAGCGATTTTCCAGTGGGCAAAACACACCATAAAAAAAAATTCTCAGCAGCAATAGAATCATAGCGATGAATTTGTGAAAATATGTTCGTCTAGACAGAAATTATGTTAAGAAGTAACAGACGTTTCAACTTTCTTGGGTAAGTACTTTTACAGAAAAAAAATTGGAGGCCTTAGAACTTGAACGCATTTTGTATTATTTATGGATAGATGAATTAGACAGGCTTACATATTTCAACTTTGTACTTTTCAACTTTTTGTAGTTTTTATAACATATTAATAAAACTTTTTGTTATTCGACTTTGTTAGTGAAATTTGTATCTAAATTGTGCATCCTTCAACTAATATTTATTGTTTTAGTTCCCTTTGCACTTTTTTTCCGAAGATATAACTGCAGAATTATACAACATGATAAATTAAATTAGACATTTGGTACATTTTTAATTTACTATTATGTGATTTACATTTTGTATGCCCTCTGACATTGTGGCAAAGTTAAAATTAAAAATAAACCAATCCATTTCTGTTACATTTTATTATAAATAACCTACTTAAAAAAATCCTTAGAAATTTAAATTTTGCTTAAATTATACGGCATACATATTTGCAAAAGTTAAAAATTTTAAGTGTTCGGTTAGGATTAAAAAAGTAAAATTAAATCATTTAATTTAAAATGGTCACCTGAAAAGGAATAACTTACAATTTGCTGTATTATAAACAATTTTTATGAACTATTTAATTTGATGTAGGCGGAATGCTATTATTTTAAATGTTATTTTTGTTTAACAGCTGCTTCTTGCTGATATTTAAAAAATGTCAGTGTGGCATCGCTTCGCATAAACTAATTACGTTGTGCCAAAAATAAGCCAAGTATATGCATTACAAATTATACAGATCTAAAATAGAGAGGTAATGCTGTTTAAATATTCCTGAAACTGTTTTACGTAAAGCGAGGCATGGAACGCGTAAAGATGTTGTAAAGCTGTCTTCAATTTAATTCGTGATATTCTAAAATGCGATGTAGGTATTTAAGCATCTCCTCACACTAACGTGGAATGCTATTTGTATTGTTATTTTAAAATTTTCTTTCGGTTTACTAGTAATACATGCACAACAATATTAAGCCACGTTTAGACGCAGAAGGTATGGTATTTTTGAAGCTTTGTAGACGAAATCTTTAAATTGCTTATGTCTCGGGAAAGGGTTTTAATATTACGAGGTTTGTCAATGTAAACTTTAGCTTTTAGGTAGCTCCATAAAATGTAGTCACAAGCTGACAGGTCCGGTGACTGAGCTGGCCACTTCACATTCCCACGTAATAAAATTAGGCATCCAGGGAAATCTTGCCTTAAAAAAGTCTTTGTTACTCATGATGTATGGCAAGTCGCTCCATCTTGCTGAAACGAAACTGTATTGAGGTTACAGCGCCGTCTTCTTAATTCTGGCAAGAAATAATCACGTAACATGGTAAAGTGTGATCTGTGTTAACAGACACTGTTCACCCGTTTTGACGAATAAAATAAGGCCCAATAATGTAGGTTTGGGATACCCTATACCAAACAGTTATTTTTTTTCAGTGCACCATGTACTCCGTACCAAAAATTCGGTTTGTTTACCGTCTCCGAGAAATAAAAGTGAGCCTCTTCCCTCATAATCAAAACGTCTGTTACGAAATCCAACATCATTTCGGCGAACCTATGTCGTCCCACGAAGTCTTTTTCCGCAGTAGTTGACCAACTATAATCTTGTAGAGAAGAAGCTGGAGGTCCAAGTGTAAGATTCTGTAAACTGACCTGTTTGATATCGGATGAACGCGAGCGTAACGTACCGCTGAACGACGAGGGCTGACTTCCACCACTTCAACGTATAGCAATTTACTATACACTATTTGCAAGTTAACAATAAAACATAGCAATACGCGGTTAAGCTTAAAATTTAGAAACTTAATAAGGATCAACTTTCTAATTACATGTGCTATAGTAAAAGTGCTAAGGAACAGAGATACAAGCTAAAAGGTGAAAAAAGTCGTTTTTTGCCACTAATTGTTAAATATAAAATCAAGCGTACAGCCAATCTTTTACCAAACTTAGTGTTCATACTAAAACAAGATTCAACAAAAGCTTGTTTCCGGATCAATTTCCTGCCAACTAGTTCGATTACCTCCCCGTGCAGTTCTCGGTCTCAAAGATCCTGTTGTTTGAAAACTATTCAACTATTTTGTAATCGTATTCTGTTTGGGAACGCGACCATGACGACCAACATTAAAATGGTTTTGAAATCGTCGCTGTATAAGCACCACAGAACGATCCGTTTCAATAAAGATGTAAACAAACATACGATGTGCTATAGACTAAGGCTCCATTGCTAGTAAAATGACATCTGTTAATGAATCAGATATCAACCATTCCAAAAAATTTGTTTTAGTGCAGTTTTTTCAAAAACTTCCTGCTGGATATTATGTGATTAGTTTCGTTCTACCACCTTTCTTCATCTCTCTTCTAACACTGTTATGGTTTTCTGGTGAAGTACCGCTCCAAGTGCATTCTTATGTCATAAATTCAACGGAATCTCTTAATGCAAAAATAAATTTATAATGAAAAAATTAAAGAAAAGAGAATACAAAAGATGAAGTTTTAGACAGATGTTAATAATTTGTTTCTAACGGTTAAAATTACGTGAATCCTAGTTTTTTTTTGTGCTGGAAAATGACTTCTTGTCTATTGGTTAATTTTAGTAGTTTTACGATGGTTGTTTTTTTAAATATGTGTATTTAGTAATTTGTTAAATTTATAGTTGCATTTTGTAAAATCAGTTTAAAATAAATAAAACTCTTCTAATCTCCCCTAATATATATCAAAACCTTCTTTGGGTAAAGATCTGTCCGTCACTGTCCACGACCTCTTGCCATCGTTCTGCAAGCTTCCGTATCTGCTCTTGTTGAAAGCTCTCGTTTCCAGCAGTAACGGATCAAAACTCGGAACTCAAACTTGTCGATTGCCATCTAGGATATGCAAATGAAGATTGGTGTAACACAATAAGCACAAAAAATGCATAAAAATTAAATTTTTCGCAGCTGTAACAGAACTTTCTTTACAACCTATTAATACGAAACCAATTCTTTAGAGAGATTGACATAGCTATGTTTTATGAGATTATTGTGTATTTTTGTATGGTTAAAGTTTAAAATATTTGTTAGTATATCGAGGATTTTTGTCAGTCATGGTCTGGATGAGGTTTGTATTTATAATGGGTGGACAGCATCTGCGATCTTCATCTTCCATATCAAAATTATTAATACTAAATCTTCTAAATCTAGTGTGAACTTTTTGAATACTTGTAGCATGATTCTCACAAATTATTCAAATTTAGTTCACATTATCATTAGGACTGTTATGGTGTCTTTTAAAATAATGCAATATTATGTGTTGAAAATCCTTTCTTTGACTTTCTGTATTTAAAAGTGTATGAAAAGTGCGTATTCTATAAGAGCTAGATGACGATTAAAAAGAATGGCATCAACGTTTAAAAGATAAGGTTAAGTGTTTACATAAGTACTGCCATATAAAACAGTTAGTTGCAAATTGCGAAACAAACTTACGAGTCGCTTAAAATTAGTGTAAAAACCTAATTAACAATATACACTTGTAGTGTTTTATTGATAGAAAAATAATAAATGAACAAGTGCCAATTAGACACTATTATGCCAAAAGCAGTTGTATAATTTTTGTTTGCAATAAAAATGTTATAAGCTCTTATGTAAATTTTTAAAAATTAAGAATTAGATTATGTTTTATATCTCTCAAAGGTCCATATTAAAACTTTGAAGAGCCTGGGTCTTCGCTGTAACTTGCCAACCAAGCATCCAATGGTTACAAAACATCGTTCTGGCCCAGACGGGAATCCGTTGCACACAATGCATTTTTTTGCAAAAACTTGCAAAAAATACATTGTGTGCAACGGATTCCCGTCTGGACCAGAACACATTTTTGTTGCACTTAAAATGCTCTTTCGAATGAGTTATCAATTGTAACTATTGAATGCGTAGTTGTCAAGTTACAGCGGGGACCAGGACACTCAAAGTTTGAATAAGGTACTTTACATTATGTTTATAAAACCTAAAATAGTTTTTTTACGTCTAGTAAAGGGTGTTTTTGAAAACCCGATAGAATTTGAAATTGTAAACAATAACACAAAATTTTTTTTATTCGAAAGATCAATACATGGCATTAACATTCGAAAATGATTTCGGGCATATGGCCACCGCGGCTGTTCTTGACGAAGCGCATTCTGGACGTCTAATTTTGGGCCACTTTTTCGAGCATTTCTGGCCGTATGTCACGAATAACACGAACAATGTTGCCCTCCAAGGCGTCAATTGTTGCTGGTTTATCAGCATAAACCAGTGACTTCACGTGGCCCCACAGGAAATAATCGAGAGGTGTCAAATCGCACGACCTTGGAGGCCAATTGACAGGTCCATTTCTCGAAATCAACTTATCGCCAAATTTTGATTTCAATAAGTCGATGGTTGCAGTCGCCGTATGGCACGTAGCGCCATCCTGTTTAAACCACAACTCGCCCGGATCAATGTCATCCATATTTTCGAACAAAAAATCATTGATAATGGTGCGGTAACGATCTCCATTGACCATAACGCGACCTCCGGCTTCATTTTTGAAGAAATAAGGTCCGATGATGGCACCAGCGTGTAAACCGCACCAAACGGTGCATTTTTCTGGATGTAATGGAGTCTGTCGGGTCTTTTGTGGATTGGTTTCATTCCATATGCGACAATTTTGTTTATTAACAAACACGTTAAGCCAAAAATGAGCCTCATCGCTGAACACAATTTTGCGATAAAACACAGTCAGTTTCCAACTGCTCTAAAGCCCAATCGGCGAAAGAACGACGCATATGATGGTCTAGTGGCTTTAATTCCTGCACCAGCTGGATCTTATACGCGTGTAGGCGAAGATCTTTGCGTAAAATTTTCCACGTAGTGGACGGACAGAGCTCCAATTCCTGCGACCGACGACGAATCGATAAATTTGGATCTTGTTCCACACTTTCGTTTACAGCGCCGATATTCTCTTCAGTACGCACATTCCTTTGACGTGTTGGTGTTATTGAATCACTTAGAGAGTATGTGGTATGAAATCTATCCACAGTTCGACGGATGGCTTGCTCAGATGGACGATTATGTGCGCCATAAAAATCACGAAGTTGTCTATAAGTTGCGCGAATCGATGACTGATTTTTAAAGTAAATCTGGATAATTTGGTAGCGTTGTTCAAGCGTCAATCTATTCATGATGATGTGCCAGAGTATACTGATCATAAATGTCAAAAAGTGAGCGCAGTTTGACAGTTAACCCTTTCGGTTAGTTCTATCGGGTTTAAAAAAACACATTTTATTAGTTTACATAACCTAAACCATTTGTAAAAGTGTAATCCGTTTTTATGATTTTTGATATCATAAACATTAAAAGTCTTTCAATTGTCTTATAGGCTTTCATAAGTTGACAGTATAAATAATAATTTAAAGTATTTCTAAAGTAAGTAATGTTAAATTACAGTAGAATTTTAAAAACATTAGTTTAACATGCAATTGACAATTAAATATGTAATAGGTTGAACAAATCTATTATGCCATCCAGAATACGAATAAAATAAAAATTTTCAATAATAGTCTACTCTATAAAACTACAAAAACGTTACTATGTGTGTTTGTAACTAATACTTCATCTCATACTACAGTTATAAACCAATTTCAAAGTCAATACCTCACTTGAATCGGTTTGTTGCCAAAATTCGCATAAAGGTTTTAGATTTTTGATTTAGGTTATGATTGACCTGTTATAGGTCAAATAATAAATTATCATAAAGTAATTACACAGTTTGTGCCACTTATCGATGTTTTATCCATTACGTGGCCAATTCTTGCCGTTAGTAGGCGCATATGGTACAACTTTGATTTATGTGAAACCGAATACAACTGAACTAATGTCATTGTGCTTAGATATGGCTGATAAAACGGTTATTAGCTTTTACCAAACGTAATAAAGATATAACTACAAATTTAACTTCTCCTATTCTCACATTTCCTGTTTCCCAACAAGATCATCTGTGAGGCAATTCTTGAACATGAGAGAAGATAGCTAACGCTTATTTTCATCATTATCCCGCATCATTTGTTACGCAACACCTTCCAACCAATAATTTTTCCCCAACCCAACGCATCTTTGGTCAAACAATATTCTGCCAAACTTTTGCTTCTAGCTCTATTAATAATATATAATAACAATAAGCAGGGCACGTAATAGATTTATCTTACTTAAAAATTTATAAATCTCTTTTGTAAGTAGGTAGATTGAGACTCCAAATGAAGAGCTAATATAAAACTAAACAAAGCATATGCTGAAACGTCGAGATTTATCTCGAAAACGACGCATTTTAATCCGTGAACTAAGTTCAAATATAATTAACCGTAAAGACCTACACGATTATTTTATATTTATAATGGTGAGCCTCTGTCGCCCTACATGAAGCCATGGCCTACAAACTGATATGTTCGCCCACACTGCTCGGTCGTTGCACACTATCTAGAACAATGATGTGGGAAGTTGTGGAAGAATCCACAGTGTGTCCCGAGAGCCAAATCTGCTGTAGATGGAAAAGTGTTGTACAAGATCTAAACATATTAATTTCAAGACATTTTTTCCAAATAGTCCGCACTGTATATTACGCAAAGTTCAGCTGACACAAGAAATCATGCTAGTAGATAATTATCTTATATTAGTTGATTGAGTGCTGGAGGTGCAAAAACGTGACTTTCATTTTCCAAGAAAATTGTTCTGACCGAGGAGTCTATTTTCATCTCACTGAATATGTAAATAGACAAAAGGGCCGCATCCGGGTGTATAAAAGTTTAAGAGAAACAATCGAGAAACCTCTCTATTACCAACTAGTTACAGTTTGTTCCTTACGTGAGCGATTGCTTTATTAACGATTCAAGTGCTAAAAAATAATATCAGATCTGTGATTCGTGAAATCGAGTCGCATTTATACGAAAATGTTATAAAAGAATTTTCAAATAAATGATCGTCCGTAAGAGGAGCTATTTTGAAGATATTGTATTCCATGATGAATGGCAAATTGTGTGTAACAACCTTTTTTATAATTCAACATGAGATCTCTTAGTAGAAGACCTTTATAAACGCTGTCCCAAAATTCACACAAGAAGTAATTTTGATAGAAAACACGGCTTTTCAATTAAAAATTGTAATTTTTTATTTATTCATAAAGTATACAGTATAGGGTTACGAATGGAACAGAATACCGTGTAAGCGGCCTCCGCGGCTTTGGTGGTATATGCGCACTCCTTCGTTGAAATTTTGCATAACCCGTTTTGCGTAAATGTGTCTGAATATCGTTGATACAACGCTTAATTTCATCCTTCAAGGCGTCGGTGATCGCCGGCATCAAAGAACTCAAAGAAAAACGTCCAATGGCGTTAAACCGCACGATCTGGGCGGCCAATTCCGATCACCAAAACGGGAAATAACACGTTCGTGGGCTGTATGGCATGTGACACCGTCTTGTTGAAACCACATGTCATCTACATCCGTAACTTGCAATTTAGGCACAAAAAATTGGATTATCATGTCGCGATAGCGAACACCATTAAATGTTATTGCCTGACCAGCCGCATTTTCGAAAAAAGAATGGTCTGATGACGCCTCCAGTCCAAAATCCGCAATGACACGTTGTGGATGCATTTGTTGCTCAACAATTGCTGGCGGATTTTTTGAACCCCAAATGCGACAATTTTGACAATTAACAAAGCCCTTAAGATGAAAATGAGCCTAATCTCAAAAAATGATTTTGTCCGAACAATCAGCGTCCACTTGTTCCGTAATCCATTCTACAAAGTGTCTTAGCTGTGCGTGATTAGTAGGCTTTAGTTCTTGAGTCAATTAAACTTTGTAAGCATGAAGATGCAAATCTTTCGTGAGAATACGCCATAGAGAGCTTCTGGAAATGTACAATTCTTGACCACGGTGCTGAATTGATGTTTCTGAACTCTCAGCAACTCTCACGAATTGCTCCGATGTTTTGTGTTGAACGGCATGTTGAAAGGCGGCAAGAGTGTCCGTTGTAAATGACTGATCTAGTCTTCCTAAATTTTTTAATTAATCTCTACACAGTTGATGAATTTAAATCACCATTCCGACCGTATTTTGTACGAAGATTGCGAACTGTAGCTGCCAAACTTTCATTATTTTTTAAATATTGCTTAACAATGAAACCGCGTTGTTCTTTCGAGAAGCGTTCCCTTTGTAATAACTCTCAACTGTCAGCTGTCACGCTGTTTTTTTTCGTTGAAAACACTTTAAAGCACCAATGGCGCGAAATTAAAATTTTGCGTGGATTTTGGGACACCTAATATATACATATATATACACATATTCATAATGTATCTACATTGATATGGTATTTGTAAGTTTATTTTAGAATAAAATATATTGTTTATAAATTAAAGTCCAGTAAGTTGTTTATTAAAATATATATAATATATATATATAATATAACAAATAAATTCTTTATTTAGTTGCATATGTGCTGTGCTGTGTTAAACTAATAATTTGAGGTGACTGAGACAGGACTGTTTTGATATGTTTAAGCCTATTTTAAGCAATTACAAAAAACATGTAGGATCATTTAGGAATAAAGTGGATATGAAAAATTGTTTTTTTTTTAAATAAAATAATATTTCATAAAAAAGGTGAGGAAGAATTGAGATAATAAATAAAAAACTTTCAATACAAAGAAATACGTTATAAAATTTAAAAATGCTAAAAATTTGCGTAAATCAAAAAAGTATTTTTAAATGAAATAAAAAAATAATCCAAAAATGAGTCCATAAACATTACTTTATCAAATAATCAAATAAAGAAACTATGTATTTAGAAACTGCAAGAAAAGTAATCAGAAACGTTAGCTATAAGGAAAGAGTCGTTCGCAAATTACCTTCTCAAACAAACAAAATAGAAATAAACGTTTATTACACTCCAAGTCCATTGATCTCTGGAGGTCTGTTTTCTTATGGGAGTAAATTAACCTTTCTTTTATCGGTTTATCGTTTTTTAGTGGATGGATCTTAGGGTTAATCGGCAACACTTTGGCATAAACGCTCAATAATATCCGCTGATCTAATACTTCATAGCCTTCTTAAGTGTCTGACATCTTTAATATCTTCTATTTAAAATAACTTTTCAACCATTGTTCTACTGGTGTTCTTACAAGGTTTTCGTGTACGTTATAAAATCGTCTTTATGGTCGTTGCGTTACAATCTCTGACCGCTGGTTTTCAACATAAAATATAAGTAGTTCGCTGGGCAATAGTATACCTATCCATGCTAAATTTTCAAAGTTTTAATTGCAAAAAAACTAGAAAATAGCAGATAAATAAAAATCATTAATATTAAAAATTCTACTCTGAATAACAACTAAGTTCAAAATTGATTAAGTTCACTCTTTCATGCAGTTATTATTAAATATTAAAGTTTATTAAGCTACTTATTTAAAGTGCTCTTTTTAATTGTGCAAAATATGTTTACAATTAATAAAATAATTTTTTTGTTTAAAATTTATGAATTAGAAAGATTATTTCTTTCAAAAAAACGTAGACAGATGTAAACATTTTTAAGGAAAATTACTGAAGGAAATATAAGTAACTTACTAAGATTAAAGTGTAATACCATTGCTAGTTTTTTATTTTAATGATTATGATAAATTTCAAAAGTAAGTAACATTTTAGACAATGTATATAAAGTTAATATTTATAGTTGCATTGTTTATTATAATAAATGACATTTTTTCAGTTTTTATTGTAGCTGTAGTAAAAAATTACTGATTTTAAAATGAAAACATATCTTTTATTTAAAGCAACATTTTTCAATAACAAGGGTAGGGTATATGTATGTTAATTTAAAATAAATCATATACCTTTCTGCTTACTGTATATAAATTGTAAGCAAATAAGAAATGTATGTATGCATGCCTAGGTAAAATCAATAAGAATGCAGCAGAGAATTTGATTATGTTCCTATACTATTGTATTCTTGCAGAGAATTTCAAGATGATTAAATTTGAGAGTACGTGGACCGAGTAAATATATAAAAGTATTAAAATGATGTGCAATACATAAAGTTAAATGGACATCTGTCTACGCATATCTATGGGTATATATACACTTTCATGTAAGTTGTAAATAAATTTTACTTAAATTGTAAATTAATTTAATCAGATGAATTTGTATTTGCTCCTCATTTTGCAGTAAAGTTCTTTTTATATGTACATATATGTGTAAATCAAATTTAAAAGCCTTCTGTTATAATATGTTATTAAAAGAACTATGAGATGCTTATTACTCTCTTTCTTTCAATAGATTTGTCCTAGCAAGGGGGTTGTCGAGGTAATTCAGAATTATTTCAGGTTGGTTTGCTAAGCATGCGCAATCCCTATTAGGGAACACAAGAGGTAAACTTCATACAAGCCGAGAATACGACCACGGAGCTGGTATACGCAAATTCCTTCATGCCGAGATATCGTCGACAGAAATTATTGCGTGGTTTGGCAAGGTTATAATGTAGCTAAGAAAAACAGAGAATCTGACTAGCAGGAGGAAGTAATTGTTGACTGACAATTAAAGCAAGAACAATGATGAATTGATGTACGTCTTTCGTACTGAAAAACTTCTCACTGTTAACTGAGAACAATAAGATATATAAGAACTTAAAGGTCCGAGCACTGCTGTCCGAGACCAAGCATAGCAGCGTTATCTTTTAAGACTCTTTGCAGGCAAAAAAACTTTAATTTAGGAAAAACATATGTTAAATCGCTAAAATAATCTTCCAAGGTGTTTCTGATCTACTGTCACGCATACAAAGTTTGCTTCTTCTATAATATTTCTGGGGCTTGTGAGTAGCGAAGGAAGTTTCATGGCATCAAACTTCTTTGAGGAGGGTCTAGACGTGACATCCTTCATCTATATCAATTTGTTAAAGAGTTGTGAAGCCTTGGGCCGCTGGGCGAAGCAAGACTTTGCCCCGCCAACAATGTTAGAAAGTCTCAAAAATGATACAAAATGATCCTTTTGTGGCCACCTTACAGCCTCGACCTCCATTCCCGCGTGGGTTGTGGTCGAGGCAAAACTCAATGAGACGCATCATAACACCAAGAATACCTGAAGGGCTTTTATCACGGAGATTGTGTTACCTTGCAGCAGATTTCGATACGGGCTCGAAAAGGTCATGGGCGTTGATAGATATTATATTGAATATGATTCTTAATCGTATTTATTTTGCCAAATTTTATGTACATTTAATTTTTCTTTCATTTTAATGTTATTTTATTGTTTATTTATTTTTCGGATTTACTTCAACAACTCTATGGATTGCTGCTGTTAAACCGCTCTCCTTTTAATATTGTTTTTAACAGGTTCTAAGAAACGATACTTATAGGATTCATGTCGGAGTTGCTCATATAAGAAATAGACTTTTTGATTGAAATATCACATATTTTTGCGTAATATACCGTTTATATCATAGTACTACACATTGATTTGTTTAATTAAGAATTTAGGACAATTACTTTCTTGCGGTTCCAGAACAAGTTTGTAGCATAGTTTTTGCAGGCAATTTCGTTTTGTCGTTGGTCTTTACTTTGTCTTTACTTTAAGCCTTCTCCACAAATTCCTACCCGATATAAAAATTGGTCTCTCATTTTTTTGTAATTAATGAGAAATTTCTGGAATGTCTTAAGGTGCGAGGTTGTTTATTCAGCTTTAAGAAGGCTTGTAGACATTCTTGGAAATTCTAATATGTTTTTTCTATTATTGATTACGTAAAAATGGAGTCGAATTAAAAGAATTTTTTCCTACTATCGTGCGCAAAGTTCGAATTTGCGCACGTATTTGCGTGCGCAAGGTACTACTTTCCCGCACGCTTTTATCCATACAGCTGAGCGTGCGGGAAAGTAGCTGAGCGTGCGGGAAAGTAGATGGGCGTGCGGGAAGGTATAAAGGCGCTAGCTTGATCTTACTAAGTAGACCTGTCAAAACCTGCATCTATATTTTGTCTTCTCACTCGCTGTTTTTTTTAGTACAGCAGAGAACGTCAGGTCGCAAGGCAGGTCTCGCTTCATATATTTTTTTGAACGTATACAGTAAAAAGTATGGCGTCTATAAAAAAATATTGAAACAGCTTTTTACATTTTTTTTTAATCGGGAGAGCACTCAATGATAGTAAGTTTTAATCATTTTTAGGTAATATCAAATTTTGCATCTTTCCATGGTTAGTTATGTAGTCAAAACTAAGTGAAAACAAGTATTAAGTATGAAAAGCAATGTTGCAAGTAAAAAGTAAATAAAATTATTTGCATTGGTTTTACGTATGGCGATAAAAAGTTCTATAGACTATTAAAAAATATCTGCCAATAATTTTTTTAGTATATATGTAGCTAGGCAAATTAAAATAAATTAAACAGAAAAAGGTATTTATATAGCTAATATATGCATAATTGGTTGTAGTTTTTTCAAAACATTTAAAAGTACATGTTTCCTATTTTTAAAAATCTATCTAATGTACACAGCCAGAGTGGTCCAGTGGTTGAGGCGCGGGCTGCGATGCTGACGGACCCGGGTTCAATTCCCGGTGCTCTCTGATGCATGGCGGGTGGCCTACTCAGTCACTAAAAATAATTGAGTACCTGTGTTCATTCGAACAAGGGGTAATAATGGCGGTCGTCTAAGGTGCGGTGCTTGCTACATCGCCCCGCATCAGAGATGGTGCGCGACGACCGGGCAGAGAGAGCTAACGTATGAGACCCTTAACCTCTCAGTTCGCAGGCCGTGCTCCCACGATTATTATCTAATGTACAAATTTTGGTTGTTGGGTTTGGAGTGGTTTATTATGGACTCGGAATGTAGAGCTATCATAATTCTTTAAAACCCAATTAGTTATTAAAATTTTGTATTTGATCCAAATGTGGTTTAAACGGAACACCTATTTTTGTAAGATTCACTTGCAATTCTATTTATTGACCGACAAACAAAAAACGCTTTTATGGTATTTTTTGGTATGTTTCTTGGATAATTAATATATTAATAGGAGTCTTTAGAGACGTTTAACCTCTATCTCTGATAGCACTGCAGCCTCGTAGATTTATTGTAATTCTCTTATTTTCTGTAAAGCAGTTTTTCCAGTTGCTTTGTTCCTTGTACCAGTCTGTACAAATGCCTTATTAAATAATTACTGTATTATTCTGAATCCACTATTGCTTTTTTATAAATTGCTTACTTTCTGTAAACTAAAGCTTTATACTCACACAAGACGCGGATAGTTGTCTCTGGTTTTCTAGCGCATTACCTGCAACTTAGGTTTCCTTCATACATTGCTAAAATATCCCTTAAAAAACAATGCTTTGTGAGGAAGCCTGTAATACTTCGTATCTGATTCCTGTTTTGCATTAACAGTTTTTCATTGTGTTTGGGCCATTTTTCTAGTATTTGGATGATGTTTCATGTCACATTCTTTTAATATGATGTCGTATTGCACCTTTAGGTATCCACCAGAGCCGGTTCGTGGCCTATATATTTAGTTAATAATTCTTTTTATGCTAGTTTATCAGTTTCCTCGTTGCCTTGTAATTATTTTGTCTGGAGCACTGCAGTATAGCGAAAGCAGTGACAAGTTTT
The DNA here is from genome assembly GCA_036346155.1 of Sinelater perroti. Lineage (NCBI taxonomy): Eukaryota > Metazoa > Arthropoda > Insecta > Coleoptera > Elateridae > Sinelater > Sinelater perroti. The sequence goes on from JARFIY010000276.1 coordinate 8,081,867, forward strand.
CTTTTTTACAGTATATGCTTGCTTCTGTTTGAGATTCGATTTTCGAGTTATATGTATATCAGATAATTTTACCTGTTGTTTATTTCGTTTGTATATTTATTTAGATCCATAATACTAACCTAAAAATTCATGTTTAATGTGAATTTTGACGTAATTGAGTCTGTACTCACATCCTCTATGCCTCCAACCCATATATCCTATTTTACATACTTTCTCTGCAATTGAGTACGTTGGACAGTCTAGAAAGAGCTACTTCTACCTTTCTCATAAACAAATTGTAGCCGCGTATACTATAATTATATTACAAAAAATAACACTTAAAATTTTTAAAAACTATATAATTTAATCAATCTGAAAAGATTTTATTATCAAAAATGCGAAGGCGATATCAGTGTTAGCAACGAGTTTATGGAAAACAAGGGGCCTAAAATCAAAAATGATCTATTGAATATACATCACGAGAATTAAACCCATTATTACATTCACCTTGGGTATGGTGGACAATGTTAGCACAAAGAACTACTATAATCGTACTAAAAATGTTATAAAAGCAACACCCACAACAACAATGCAAACACTGCTGTTTTAGATCAGATTAATGCTCATGGTAAATTGAGGCTTTGTAACTTAAATTTAGTAGATTTTATAGTTACAAATTTTAGTTTACCATGCTAACAAATCTTCTTTCATTAAAGATTAAATTCGCTTTATAATTTTTGCAGTTAATATTACTGACAATTAAGAATATTTAGCTGCTCTTAGGTTTACTGCGTTACTAGAAGCGCTAATAAGACGGATAGGCTGTTTGCAAACTAGACTGTTATAGTGGAAGATGTCACCGAAGTTCCCTAGACAACATAGGTGATTTTTTAGAGAAGTCTTTTGCTAGATCTGATTATTTAAAGAAGTTGTTTAGATTTTTTTATTTTAGTTAGTTTTGTTTTAAAAGTGAGAAAAATACCGCCTAAAATGTGTGAACATGAAAATGAGATGTACACTGACGACCTATTAGAGCTACGGTATCCAGCTATGGGGTACGGCATCGCACTCTAATATAGAAATCCTGGAACGTTTCTAAGCTAAAACGCTCCGTATAATCACCAATGCACCCTACTTTGTTACTAATAAAGAAATACTTAAAGACTTGAAAGTGCCAACAGCGAAAGAAGAAATAGTTCAGTGCAGTGCAAAATATCTTCAGAGATTAGAAACCGCTAGCGTTAAACTTACTCGACAATAGTGCTGATGTGCGCAGACTAAAACGCGTTAAATCGCTAGATCTTCCCACACGGTACTAATTTAACTTAGACCTGTTATAGATAATTTTTAAGATGATAACAGTTTTAATAAAGCGGAATGGTCACGCAGGGACCAATTTGTTAATACACAAAACATTATGGAACAAAAGTTCGTGCCAATACCACTAAATGACTGCAATCTTACATCTACTGTGGATCTGTATCTTTGTAGATAATTTAATGATTTTATTTGTAATGGAAACTAATTGCTACCACCAGCGACAATAAAAGATGATTCGCCAACCGATCCAATATTCAGTACCCCAATTTTTGGAAAAACAATGCTTAAGAATGGATGTCTCAGATCTGGCGTTATTGGAATTTTAGTAACAATAGAAATTGTCAAGACCGATTAAATAAAGTTAAACCAGTTATAAAATATTTAAAGGGTACATTTCAAACGAACTATAAGCCAGAAAAGGAATTGTCTTTAGATGAAGCTGTTGTACCATGGAGGGAAAAGCTTTCATTTCGTACATCTAATCCAGATAAAATTATCAAGTATGGAGGCTGTTTCTAGATACACCTGTAACTTTGAAGTATATGGCGTACAGGGATTAAAATTACAAGCGACAATAAATTATGTATTATCGCCATACCTTAATTTGTAGCCCAATGTCTGTATGGATAATTATTATAACAGCACAATAGTCACATAAGAATTAATAGGAATGTTTGCGGAACATTACTAGAAAATAGACGTATACCACGAAGTTTAACAAACACAAAATTAAGGGAAAGTAGTACAGATTTTAGAAGAAAAGATATTCATTCGGGCATTTTATTCAAAAAAGCTATTATATCTGATATCAACTATACATCCAGCAAATATAGTTGAAATCACACATCCTAAATCGAACGAAACCATAAAAAGCTGATTTGTATAATAGATTATTACAAGCACATGAAGGGTAGTTGATTATGTTGAAAACAAAAAAGTAGAGTAAAAAAACTGTCATGTATTTCATAAATACTGCTTTAATCAATGCTCATAGGGTTTATATAAGAAATTCTGGTAATAATATTCTCTCCGAGAGATTTGTATTAGCTGTTGCAAAATCATAAATTAACACTGCTACCAAAGTGGAAAAATCTAAACCAGATATGACAAGTAGTGCTGCAATTTATTTAGAAAATACTATCTACTAATTTAAATTAAGAACATCCGCAATACACATCGTAAGAGCCCCAAAATATGACCTCGTTGATATATTGTGCCCGGAATTGCAAAAACATAAAATTGTCCATATTTTAGAGAAAGGAAAAATGGGAAATCTACTAAGAGCCTGCAGAGTATGTATCACTGCTAAAAAAAAGAAGCTCAGCAACATTTAGATGCTTCTCATTCAAACTTCCGTTGCATGTTGGACGATGTTTTCAGACTTTTCATACTAAATTAAAGTATTAACTAATATAAACAATATAAAGTTATAAATTTATTAACTAGAGTTTAATAGTGAAATAATTATAGTTTCTTTTCTGCTAAATTATAATTACATGCCTTGCATGAAAATGTGTGAGAATGTATTAAAATCCGGAAAAGTGGGAGTGCAAAATCGCAGTTATCTCGCAAACGAAGAGAGATAGGTACAAACATGTGCTAAATGAAATGAGAGCTAACACTTCGTAGATTTTGATTATGGTAAAAAAGTGTGTGTTACTAGGGCATTTTGGCACGAGAATAGTAGAATTAAAAAATTGGTAAAAAATTCTTGACTTTGATAGTAAATATCTTTCGAACGAGAGGGCGTGAAGAGGTATTTGAGGATTCAATGGAACGACCAAAGGGTTGTACTTTATGTGAGTTGCTAATGAGATGAGATGAGATTACAGAGAGAATAAGAGTTGAAAAATTTTGACAGCCACTGTGGGTCAAAACGCGAAAAAGCTGGCCAAAATCAAAATTTATTTTTTTGCTGAAAAGGGTACAAATACAAATAAAAACACTAATTAACAATAATTTTCTACTTATAAAGAAAAATTATTCATTTTCATCGTTACCAGAGTCGTTTTCACTTTCCGTATTGGTCCCACTAGTAGACGTGTCTTCGCTGGTGGATTACGAAGCCTCTATTTCTACTTCTTCCTTTAGAACACAATAGTGACAATACGTCACTAGAAAAGTTCTAACGTTTTGGGTTTTGTCAGTTTTCGCTCAGAAGAAATGATCGGATCTAAAGAAACAATAAGTAAATTGAAGAGATCTTCATTCGTTGCTTTTGGGAAATTTTTCTGGCCCGGCTTCTTCTATATTGCTTCAGGTCTTTATTCCTACTTTCCTGGGCCTCTTCTGACAATTGTCCAATAGGAAGAATGGCATTCTTTACGATGTCGCTTCCGTAGATTAAAATCTTATAGTACCATGGATATTCCTGCACAAATCGTCGAACTGTTTCTTTTGCGTAAACATTAAACGCGCCACCATCTATAGCAAAACCTGAAAAAAATGCCTGCAGAATAGCACCACATCTTTGTAACAATTCTTGGTTTATCTCTGTAATTTCTGATGTAACTCTCGGGTTTTCTAAAAAATCTTCGGGTCGTGTTACCATCATTCGTTGTTCTACTTCCTCCAGGTTTAACATGATCAACTAGTAAACCTAGTTAAGTTCTAAATTCTGCCTGAATTTCTTATCTTTTTCTGTGCACCGCCTTGATTTTCTAATTTCCAGTCTGTAAGAAATATGAAGAAATGCAGAGACGACAAATCGGTAAGTTGTGGCATCAACTTTTTTGTTTGCACATCTTTCTATGTCGTTTATTTCGGTTGGAGTGGCTCCATCCTTGAGCCGAAGAAGTAGCGGTCGCAGCATTACACTCTTTAGCATCCACCATTGTTAATACCATTTGATGCTATACAAAATATTTGTGCAAATCAATCATAACTTCTGTCTTCTCCAATTTACTTATTTGCTCTTTCACATAAGTAATTTCTTGCTGAGTCATGTCTGTGGATTCTTTCTTGAACTGTATCCTGATGGGGCTGCAAGAACGAACAAAAGAAGGTCGAGAATTCTACCATAAAATTGTTTTCTTTGGACCAGAAGTTGATAATTGTAAAGGAAGAAAAGAAGTTATAAACATATCTGCATCTTTAAAATTTTGCTTCCATTTCTGTTTATATTCGCTGTGATCTGTGCTTCCAACGCAGCCCCATTTTGGTATTAACACTAACTCGTTGGAAACATCCGAAACTCTTGTGGAAAAAACTTCCTCTTGAGTAACCATCAAGCGTGAAGCCGTCAAGTCCATAAAAGCCTGTAACTGTATTTCCATCAAAGATTCCAAAATTGTAATCTCCGTTCTTGGTGGGTAACAGAGCTGTTTTTCTGCTTGTAATTTGTGATAACTCAGATATAACATGTTCATCATCTGGGATATTTGGAGTTAAAATCTGGACTTCGCGATTGATCCATGCTTTTCGGATTCTTGATGCTCTTGAAGGAGTAGTAGTTGTAGCTTCGCTCAACAATGTAGCGGCATATTCTTGACCAGCAGATCGCAGACTTATCTGAGCAGCATAAGTTAGTTCACTTGTCGATGCCCTTTCCCGAAGTTCTTTAGTTTTGCGCCTTTTGGTTCTTTCGCTGCTTTCTTCGAAAGAACATTTTTTCTGCCAACCTCAGATGTTGACGGGATGTTTTCCTCCACGGGAATGTCTGCAGGCAATAAAATTTTTTTCCAGCCAATCAAAATTTTTTAAAAGGAAAGTTTTCAACATCCTGCTGCACTTTTGGCACTTTTTTCAAATTCACTGCAACAACGAGATATCGCTAGTTTTGTTTCTTTTGTATTGATGTCACTCAAATTTTTAGTTTTGATATAATGTAGAATGACATTTTGCACATGTGACATTTGATCGAATTTTCTTTGCCCTTCTCTTGCTGCCAAACGTCGAAGAGATTTCTTCTCGTTAGAGGAAGATCTGTAAAACACGAAAGTTGTAGAAAATTACACAAAAAATGCAAAACGGTTATACATTAGAAGACATTTTTTTATGCTATTAATAAATGAGTTATTTTATGAAATTTGTTGAAAGCTATTTATTGTAGCGAGAAAAAGAACCAAAGCGTCCGAGCAAACGGAAACTGTATCCGATATGACGACGTCATTACGCAAAACAAAGTTAGAAAGCCCAAAGATTTCTCTTTCTAAAAATAAGGGTTGAAGGTCAGTTTTAAGATGTTGCAGTTTCACCACTTTTGGCAGCTTTTTTGCGTTTTGGCTCACCGTGCAGCCCAAAACTATTAAATCGTCAACCCCCAGTCATATAATTTTTTGTTTCTGTCGACGACATCGATTCATACTAGGGCAATTGTCAGTGCCAGAGCTGAAGCGCACCCTAATGTACTAGCAAGAAATTTATTTTCGGGCAGTAATGGTGAAGTGCGTAGACTAAAAAGATACAAGCCAAGTGGCCTAATAGACAGATTCAATTAGGAATAGCATAACAATACTAATAATATATATCATAATTTTATTTTAATTAAAGAAGTGACTTCACTGGAAGTTATCTCCTGCATGTTATTAATGCCTATTTGTATATAAAATTAAACACACTAATTACTTATTATCCAATAGGATATATTGCAAGCAAAAAGGAGTAATAAAAAAAAGACCAATTGAAAACATAAATGAAACACCCTGTATAATAAAAAGAACTGTCGGCTGCTAGTAGCTTTAGTATGTGCCGGTCACAAATGCAAAAATTTGGAATAAAGGTGCGGCCGTCAAAGTGTTCCATCGGGTCAAATCCGTTTTTGTAGTTGTATTTTATTTCTAACTTGGGCCTTTGCTTGGTTATTCTTATTAATTAGCACGATCACAGCTCTGACATACCATTTCTTTGAAATGATGAATGGTGACTGCCGTTTACTTTACTTTTTTAAAACAGTTTATCCAGCCTCCGAAGTGAAAATCAAATGGATTCTTCCTTAAATTATAAATAAAGCAGAGTATACTTATTTGTAATATTTAAATAAATGGTAAATAATCCCCATACTGCAAAAACGTACAGATAACTAATGATATATACACAAAAGGATCTTCACAGCTGACGCTGCCTTCCTTCACTCAACCGTTTCTTCCACTCCTTCTTGTCTTCCCAATCTCCGTCTGCTAGCCCTCTTCTTTCCATGGCTTCGTCCACCTCATCTCTGAAAGATCTTTGGGGTCTTCCTCTCTTTCGTTTTCCTGGAGGACTCCACTCTGTTATTTTCTTTATCCATCGATTATTGTCCGTCCTTCTAACATGGCCGTACCATATTAATTTCTTTTCCTCGATGTAAGTCTTTTTCTACATTCATTCTCCTCTCTATTTCTGTATTTCTAATTATGTCCAGTCGTGTCACCTGGCAGCACCTTCTCCAAAATTCCATTTCTGTGGTTTTTATTTTTCCTCTATTTTTCTTATTAATTATCCAGTTTTCTGCCCCATATGTCATAATACTTCTGATAATTGTGTTATATATTCTGTGTTTTGTATTTTTTGTAATGTGTGTGTTCCATAGAATGGGATGTAGTTGTCTGATACTTATTCTAGTTTGTCCTAACCTGTTCTTTATTTCTTCTTCTTTAGATGTATTTTTGATATAGTAAAGCCGAGGTATTTGAACTTATTTTTCCCTCTTATTTCTACATTGTCGTCTATTTCTAAGTTTTTTACCTCTTCTTCTGTAATCGCTAAATATTCTGTCTTGTCGAAGTTTATTTCCATACCGGCCTTAGTGTACTCGTCTTTTAGTTTTCGTAGCATATAACTCAGGTCCTCTTCATCTTGGGCTATTATCACTTGATCATCTGCTTAGCTTAGTGTATAAAGATGTTCATTGCGCACTGGTATCCCCATTCCCTCACATTTCCTTTTCCAATTCTTTAAGGTATCTTCTAAGAATATCTTGAATAGGGTTGGAAATGTGCAGCATCCTTGTAGGAGCCCTTTTGTTGTCTTAAAGTAATTACTGATCGTCTGCCCCACTTTCACTGCCACTTGGTTGTTTCGATAAAGTTGCTGTATTGCCCTGATTAGACTTTTGTTGATCCCTATATTACTCATCGCTTCCCACAGTTTTTCTGGGAACCGAGTCGTACGCTTTTCTGAGGTCTATGAAGGCCAAGTGAATGTCCCTGTTTTTCGCTCTTTTCTTCGCTATAAGTTGTTGGATAGTATATATGTTGTCTATACAGGATTTTCCGGCTGTGAATCCTGTTTGGTCTTCTCCTATTTTTCCATGAATATTGTCTTCTGTTTTGTTTTTACTATTTTTGCATAAATTCTTCCCATTAGAGAGATCACACTAATGCCTCTATAGTTGTCACATATTCTGCGATTACCTTTTTAAATATCGACGTTATATACGCTTTTGTCCATTCATTCGGTAGTACATCCCCATTTAGTGCTTTACGAAACATATGTTGCATCATGCGTAGTAATTTCGGGGTTCCATACTTTACCATTTCGGTACTATTCCTCCCGGTCCTCCTGATTTTCTATTTTTAATGATTGTGTGGCCTTTTGACTTCTCCAATTGTTATTTCTACTTCTTCGTGTTCTATTTGGTCATTTTGTTTATTTTCTATCGTTTGTCCTTTAAACTCTTCTCTATTTTCTGTTAGCAGCTCCTGGTAGTATTGCTCCCATTTTTCTTGTTGTATGGACGGTATGTATGCCTTTTCTTTTGAATTTGTTCTTAACGTTTTTAGTATTCGCCATGCTTCTGAACTCTTTGTTCCCCCTATGTATTGGTCAATGTTTGTGCACATGGTTTTCCACTGATCATTCTTTTCTCTTGTTACTAATCGTTTTACCTCTTTGTTCTTCTCTTTGTACTTTTGTTGATCTTCTTGCGTTTTGGTGCTTAGCCACCTATTATATTGTTCTTTCTTTTCCTGGATACTTTTTAGCGTATTTTCACCAAGGAGTATCTTGTGATTATTGTTCTTTTTTATTCTGATTCCCAGTACCTCCCGAGCTGTTTCTTTTATACTAGTTTTTATATGTTCGTACATGTCTGTTATATTATCAAATGTGAATTCATTTAGTTTCTGATCCAATTTTCTTTGGTAGAGTTTTCTTATTTTTTCGTCTTGTAGCTGGTCGACTTGGTAGTGCTGATCCTCTAGTTTTTCCTGTGTTTGTTTGTAGGTTATTGTTGTTTTCCTATACCAAGGGAATTCCATCTTTGCGCTCCTCTTTTAACTCGTACATCTTTTATTTTTACTTTGGTGTTAATTCTTATTATAATGTAATCGATAATTGATTTCAGATTTCTTGTCATCCGTTCCCAAGTATATTTGTGGATCATTTTATGTCGATGAAACCCATTCCTTATTCGGAGGTTATTTATTTCACATAATTCTATAATTCTCTCTCCATTATCATTTGTAACTTCCTCTCCGAATTGTCCTATTGTCTTGTTGTTAGCTTCCTTGCCTGTTCTACCATTAAGGTCACCTGCTACTATAATTTCTTGTGAGTCTCTTATTTTCTGGATTTTCTCCCCTAGCGTTTCCATAAAGTCCTCTTTTTCATTTTGAGTGCTATCGTCAGTTGGTCCATATACGCCGAGAATTGCTATCTCTTTTCCATACATTTCTATTTGTACTTTGATGATTCTCTCGCTTATTGGTTCCCAGGATTTGATTCTCTCTGCCAGTTTCTTTCTTATTATCATTCCTACTCCAGCTTGAGCTCGTTTTCTTTGTTGACTCCACTCCAGCAATGAAAACGTCTTGGATAATTTCCGTTCCGTTTCCCTTCTTCTTTGTTTCGCTGGTAATTAGTATATCTATTTTCATTTTCTTAAATTCTTCTATGACTTCAGATCTTTATTGTTCCATCCCTGTACGTTCCATGTTCCTACTATGATCTCTCGTTTCTTCTTCTTTCTGTTTCGGTTGAGGTTAAGGTTTGGGTTCAATAACGTTGACGCAGAACTGACCCCGTAACCGATGGGGCTCACTCCACTGGAGGTGTGGATTGCCACCAGGAAATTTTACTTTAAGTTTCCTTTTCATTCTGCTTTCGTCTGAGCCCTTTTTTTTGTTTTACGTGTGTTAGGCTGCTTACACCTAGCGCCACAACTTCTAAAGTTGAAGTTACTGAGGATATCATTTCCTATATCGTCGATTTAGGGTTATTCCGCCCATGTTCGGTCGTCAGAGCCTCGTTTGTTTTGAACAGACTTCACCGACTCGAAGGTGAGGTTGACATTTGAGTAGGCTAGGCTATGTATTGCGCTTCACTCCCCATTAGAAGATAAGTAATGATCCAGTAGAGAATTATTTTACGGGACGTTTATTTGCATAGACGCAAAGATATATGGACACAGACGGATACTGCTACTAGCATGTACTAAATGTAGACACTAAGGATAATACAACTAATTCTTTTAGAAAATTTTGTCCGTACAGTTTTCTGTTTTTATCTAACCTTGGAATAATTAATATAAAATTTATCAATTTAATCTAAGGCTATTGTTACTAAAAATCAATATTTTTGCCACAAAATTAAATTTTGTATAAAAATGCAATCGCATTATGTTATCAATTTATTCAAAAAATAGCGAAGAACACAATCTCGTTTTTTAATTATTGCTTTACTCCTGATAAAGATGCACTAAACCTACAAGTACCAAATAATTCATCAGAATCGTTCCCTGCATTAATTGGAGCATCCGGTCCGCACGCGCACGCAGAGCAGACCCTCGATCCCGATCCCAAAATTAGCGAAGAATGCAATCTCGCGATGGCTGCAGATCAGTTCGCACGTCCGCAGCTTCTTGACGCCGCTGTTTGTTTACTTCATGTTCGATTTCACTGCATCCACCTTCTGGTGTTCGCGGCTGACAACTTTATTAGTGCACTCACTCCCACGGCCAATTTTCTAGGTTGACGCACGCAGAAGTGCGTCAGTAAATAATTTCCATTTAGCTGTCCAAAATAACCGCTGGATAAACAAAGGCTGCAAGGGGCACTAATTGAGCTGTCGAGAATCTGGCGCAACTACGCGACTCTGAATTCTGAATTGATGTGCAGGCAATTATAACAGATTGGCCACTGAAAGGCAAAACGCAAGCTTCTATAACATGTTTGAGTCTAGAATAAGGATAGTTTATTTGAAAGCCATAAAGAGAGTTTATTTTAATTTTCAATCGTCGCGCTTTGTGGAAATATTTGAAACTAAAATAATCTGCAGATGTTACGTCAATGTGTAGATAAATATGTTATTTAATAATTAATTTGTGCGAAAGAAAAATTACTTATACAAAACAGATTTCAAAACAAACTGGAAAACCATGATTAATACATATGTAGTGAAAAATACATTAGGCCTTCATGGCGGGCAGAGAACGTCTACACCAAAAAATTTTTTATTTACATTTAAAATAAAGGTATAATTTGGACCGTCAGAGAAGGCTATAATTTTATTTATAATCTGGTTGTCTGAATAGAACCATGAATGAACAAAATGCTAGGTTTTGTTACCGGAAATTCGAAGGTTATTTATCAGTACACGTTGTGTCGTCTCAAGGTGAAAGGATAATTAAGGCTTAATTTCTTCACATTTTAGAATGGAGGACATACTTCACACAGACTGGCAAAAAGAAGTAGCAGTTACCTATACGATTAGAGACGCAATGCAAACAAGTCAGATTTTTGAAAACAAATCATTTTGCTGAATTCACACTTTATTGGTCATTGCGTTCACCCAATTGATATCATTAAATTTTCCCTGAAATTTCCTAAATATAGAATGGTTTAATTTCCAAAAGTATTAATTTTAGAAGTGCTTTTAAGTTCCTAAATATCTATCTAATTTACTTTAAACCCACATCAGTGCCTATATCTACATCTCAAATGCTTTCTGTTGCTTTATCATCACATATCTATGACGTAAAGACGAATCGAAAATATATAACGTTGGACTATTCGTATTGGAAAACTAAAGGTCACATTACAACTAGACAATTTTTTTATAAAGTTAGCTCTGTCCTGTTTTGCTGCTTTAAAAAACCACAAAAGATTATTATTTGAATACCTTTATTGTATATCATAGATGTGTTTAGGATTTTTAGAGTTTTATCAAACACGAATGACAGAAACATATTCATTATAATTGATATCGTAGCACTATTATATCGTGAAGTTGAAAAACCAAATTCATAATAATTTATTTTTTCTGCAAATTTATGATGCGCGAAAAATGTAAAACTTAGCTCATTAGGTTTACTAGATTCTTTCTTATTTATTCTTTGTTTTGAAAGTAACTAAAATTGATTTCAAGCAATGATTTGGTATAAATCCAGTCTCGTAAGAGTCCTTGAAAATATATGTTGATATTTTATTTTTTAAAATACAATTATAAATGAAAGAAAACTAAAATTATTTCTCTTTTAACTTTATTACTGGATCATCAAAAAAGTACAAATATAATAAGTTATTTTTCTACGTCATCTTTTGATTTAGAAGCACATTTTCTTAAATTCTTGAAATGAAGGTGAATGTAACACCAGCTTATCGCACGCTAACAGTTCAACAGCAACATCTTCAAGTTTTCGCCCGTCAAGTGTCTTTTTTAAAAGAATTGTAATAAGTTAGAAATGTAGAAATATTGTTACTGTGTTCAGAACAAATCACTCTTTATCAAGTTTTGGCAGTTATATGGGCCTGGTAAAGCAGTATGACGTGTCGGATTACTTAAGTATTACCATGACTTCATAAACAATTTTAATAATCCTTAAAAACGTTTGTTTCCAATAGCTCCTGGTCCTTCCAAAATTGTTTATGCAACCTGTGCATTTATATTTTTTAGAACTTTTAATAATGTTTTCCCCAAACTGTGCGTAAAGCTTTTTCAAAATTTTAAACGGTTTCATAGCATCTGCCGTGAAATATTTGAAAATAAACTTCTTGCTTTAACATTATGATACTAAACAAGAACGGTGTAATACCGCAAAGGAAACTTTCTACAGCGGTGCGAAATCGTAACGGTCACTTCCGGTTGGCGTTAATCGATTTTGCTGAAAATCAATCCCATGGAAGGTACTGACCTAAGATGTGTGTATGCCAAGTTCGAAGTGAATCCGTTGAATAAAACGAAAGTTATAGTGTCTCTAGACACACAGGCAGACAGACAGGATGATAATTTCATTAACTTTCTACTATAAGCTTCGCTGTAGAAAGTTAATAAAATGCGAGTACCTTACGTAGGAAATAAACTTTGGGAGTTCCTACCCGTTCACGTCATAGGAAAAATTGTATCTTATCTTATCATATTTTAGCAATAATTTTTTTGTTTCCTCTCAGGAGCCTGCAAAGAAATAAAATAAATAGTGTCTCAACAAAATGTAGGATTTAATTTATAAGCCATATTTTTCTGCAGTCCGCGTTTGACTTTCATACCGTTAAGACGTGTGCTGAACGATAATAGTGAAAGTGTGTAACGCGGTTATCGCTGACCTTAGGTCAGCAATACGGTGGTTTAATCTGAATGAAGTTTAATAATTATAAACTCACATTTCGTAAAATAGTTATATGAAACCAATCCACATGCTACTAAAATGGCATGCAACAGCAATAATAATTTCTATATTCCGTCAACGCAATTAACACAGCAGCTAGCATCTCAATCACTTAATACCTTCGCCCTGATGAATAGCCAGGTAAATCCCCAATTTCCTATTATCACTACTCCTTATTTACATAACAACTTGACATATGTGCCAAATGTGCAGATACCAAATTTACAATCTCAAATGAATACGCAAACTAATTATACTTTTACATCAATGGAACTAAATAACATACCGACAAATAATTGATCAAATAGAATAAATACACCCGATAGTGATAGTGAAGTGGAATTGAATACAATGCCCAATAAAGAATGGCAATGTATACAAAACAGAAAAAGGAAAAGAATAAAAAAACAATCAGCACAAAATAAAGCAGTACATATCACACAAAATAATAGATATTCTGCCCTTAATATTCTCAATGAGGATATTACTGACGTCGCACGGGTTGTTCAACAAAATAAGATACCCAGACCACCTCCGATATTTGTATATGGAGTTACATATTATAATAAAATGATAAATGCTCTAACAGCTGTTACTGAAATAGAACAATATAAAACAAAAACAATGGCTGACAATATAGTTAAGCTAAGTGCAAATACTCCAGACACATACCGTAAGTTAATAACATTCATGAAGGAATCAGGTATAATTTACCACACATATCAGATGAGAGAAAATAAAGCTTATAGAGTTGTCATTCGTAACCTCCATCCTACTGTATCCTCTACCGAAATAGCAGAATCGCTGGAAGAGAAAGGTTTCAAAGTAAGAGCTGTAACAAACATCAAACACAGAATTACAAAATTACCCTTACCAATGTTTTTTGTAGACTTGGAACCTGCTGAAAACAATAAAGACATTTAAAATCTTAAATTCTTAAATAATCACGTTATAAAAGTGGAGCCGCCACGTAAAAATACATCAATTGTCCAGTGTACGAGGTGTCAACAATATAACCATACCAAAGCCTACAGTAACCGTTCCTACGCTTGCGTTAAATGTGGAGGACCGCATGACACTAAGGCATGCAAGAAATCAAAAGATTTGCCGGCTAAATGTGCTTTATGTGGCGGTGATCATCCCTCCAACTATAGAGGATGTACAGGCTGTACAGTACACAAAGAATTACAAAACAGACTGAAACCACACACACAGACTCAAAACAGGTTTATCAATTCAAACCACTCACCACCCAGCAACAATAGACAACACTCAAAGTTCACACCCTCAACATACAGCCAAGTAGTACAAGGTGACACTGTACAAGCCAACAGTCAAGACACAATCTTACAAAAGTTCTTAGAAGAATTCAAAATGATGTTCACCCAGCTAATGCAACAAAACAACATGATAATAAACATGTTGTCTACTGTCATAAATAAACTTGTCGTTAACGTCTAAGTCCTTACGAATATGTTTATGGAATGCGAATGGCATCCAATCAAAAATTCAAGAAATCGAATTATTTTCAAAACTCCATAACATAGATATATTTATTATATCAGAAACACATTATACGGACAAATCTTATCTAAGAGTTCCGCACTATACATGCTATCATACGGAACATCCGGATGGTACCGCCCACGGCGGAACAGTGCTACTCATAAAGAGCTCAATAGTTCATTATGTACTACAAAAATATGAGGATCCATGCCTACAAGCAACAACAATACAAGTTTGTAAATTACCAAACCCAATTATCATATCTGCTATCTATTGTCCATCAAGACATAATATTACCAAGGAGGACCTCAAGCCGTTTTTCCAATCACTTGGCAGTACATTCATATGCGGTGGAGACTTCAACTGTAAGCACACCTACTGGGGATTTCGGCTAATTACCACTAGGGATAGGGCACTATGTAACCTCCTACGAGAAGAAAAATATAGATACCTATTAACTGGAAATCCAACATACTGGCCCACGGACCATAATAAAACACCTGATTTGCTGGACTTTTTTGTCACAAATGGAATTTCTTCTAACTACACGGATATTTTCAGCAATCTTGACTTATCTTCAGATTATACATCAGTTATCGCTACAATCATTACAACGATAATTAAAAAATCATCAAGACCATCACTTTATAACAATGAAACAGATTGGGACTCATACAGAGCCATTCTTTAAGAAACCCTACAATCAAATATTAGTTTAAAAACTCCCCAGGAATTAGAGCAAGTTACTGATCACTTTATCACTATTCTGCAAAAGGCAGCATGGAAATCCACACCTACGATCACAAACAGCGTTCAAAGAGATATAAATATTCCTAATGACATACTTGAATTAGTTCGACAGAAGCGAAGAGTGAGAGTTAGATGGCATAGAACACAACATCCAGCTGACAAAACAGTGTATAATAGATTAGCAAATACCTTAAAGAACCAACTACACATGATAAGGCAGGAAACTTTTAACCACTATCTAACTACATTATCAAGAACAGGTAATAGTATTTGGAAAATCGCCAAAGCAAACAAACGGTCACAAAAACAAATCCCCAGTAAGAAAACAAATAACGAGTGGCTAGAACAGATCAGGAAAAGGCAGACTTATTTGCACGACACTTGCTAATATTTTACGCCTACTCAGATGATCCTGATGATACAGTAAACAGCTTCTTGGACATACCATTGCAACTGTCGCTACCTATCAAGAGATTCACCTGTGCAGAGCAGGAAGAAGAAATTCAACATCTTAACCATAAAAAGCACCAGGGTACGAACTAATATCGGGAAAGTGCTTGCTGAATTACCTAGAGTCGGTCTGGTGTTTCTAAGGAACCTTTTCAATTCTATCTTACGTCTCCATTATTGGCCGTTACCACTTAAATTCGCACAGATAATTCTCATAGCAAAACCAGGTAAACCTGCTGAGGAAACTACATCTTACCGTCCAATAAGCTTACTGCCCAAGTTTCTAAACTGTTAGAAAAACTTTTAGTCAGGAGAATACACTAAACTATGAACACAGATAGTATTGAGAAAACTGACCATCCCGGACCACCAGTTTGATGTTCAGAAAGTATCACTCTACCATTCAGCAATGTCATCGCGTTGTAAATATGATCAACACAGCACTGGACTCTAAATCTTACTGTCCAGCAGTATTTATTGATATACAACAGGCGTTCGATAAAGTATGGCATAAGGGGCTCTTATATAAACTCAAATTACACCTTCCAAGTGAATATTATTTACTTATAAAATCCTATTTATCAAATCGACACTTCCAGATAAAGTATGGCCAAGAATATTCTGCCATTCATTCAATCAACTCCGGAGTACCACAAGGCAGCATTCTTGGACCTCTTCTATATACATTGTACACGGCAGACATACCTACAACATCTACCTACAACAACTATAAGCACCTTCGCTGACGATAGAGTCCTTCTCTCTCATCATATCAATCCTCAAACAGCCTCCTTAAACTTGCAACATCATCTGTCCCTCTTACAAACCTGGCTAAACAAATGGAGAATCCAAGTGAACGAAGCCAAATGCACCCAGGTAAATTTTACCTTAAATTGCTTGGAATGCCCGTCGATGCATCTAAATAATATAGCAATTCCTCAAGCAAATGAAGCCCGCTACCTGGGACTTCATTAGACAAAAGATTCACGTGGAAACTGCATATATTAAAGAAACGAAAGGAAGTTGAGCTACGACTTAAAAAAATGTACTAGTCACTTGGTAGGAATCGTGACTATCTTTAGAAAATAAGATTCTACTTTATAAAATAATAATTAAACCTATCTGGACCTATGGCATCGAGCTGTGGGGATGCTCCTGCAAGTCAAACGTAAACATAATCCAACGCATGCAATCCAAAGCACTGAGAATGTTAGCCAATGCTCCCTGGTATGTTAACAACGACACCCTGCATACCGACCTGGAAATGTCAACAGTAGTAGAAGAACGTACTAAGAGAAGCAACAACCATTTCCTGAGACTTCAAGTTCATCCCAATGTCCTGGCATCCAGCCTGCAACATGATCCACCTCCTAGACGGCTACAAAAAATGTGGCCCATTGATCTAAGAAGAAACTAACGGGATAACATCGATGGATTGACTCCCCTCAAGACACTACCGTCATCTCATAAGCTCATAGGACCTTATTATATGTTTATTATGTAAAATGGTTCTGATTGTTAATTTGCAAATAAACTATAAAAAAATATTTTTCTGTAAGATTGGTAGCGTTCACCTTGGTGAAATTTTGTATCAAACACATTGTGGTTAGTCAGGTTAGAGTGCAACGCAACGGAGAAGCGAGTAACGATTGTTAAAATTCATTACAAGCCCAAAGAATGTTTCACCAACTGCACGCAAAATATGTGTTCATTTTAAAAGCAGATATGCACCAAATAAAACAACTATGAAAAGACTAATTGCGAAATTTGAACAAATAGGTTTGGTTGCAGACAAAAAATGAGCCGACCTCGTACTGACTTTAGCTGAAAAAGTTGGCCCTGCGAACGATGGTGTGACGGAGCGTCCAGAGACCACCGTGCGCCATCGCTTACTGCAACTTAACATTCCAAAAGATACCATTTAGGTTTTAACAAAATATTCGCATATGCGCCCATTCAATTTTTAGTTACCCTACCAAAGCTAGAGGACTATTTCAAACGCCAGCAAGATCTTGCGACCTCACATTTTACAATTTTTTCCTCTGGGAATTTGTAAAGACTAAAGTTTATGCTATGAAAAAAAGCGATCCTGAATTAATAGTAAAAATTAGAAGAATTATTTGCTAAATTAACTACAGCAAGGCAAACAAGTGATCAGAAAAATTCTTTTGTCAAATAAGCCGTATACGACTATCGCTAATTATTTTATATATGTTTGCTTTTTAAAATAATGTCATAACTTGGACCATTGATAAATAAATAAAATGTGTTTTTTTGAAATTAAGTCTTCAGTTTTTTGGACACTCTTTACCTCAACGGATCAGTAGGTACACGCAGCGTCAGAACTAGAATGAGCGGCCACGAACAGTGACTATACCCATAGTAGATGTTTGAAAAATAATTCCCAACTTACCTAGCAAGCGTGTAGGTGTAAGCCAAATTATTTCCAAGGAAGTTGAAGAAAATGATGAGTCTTAATACATAGGTACCTCAGGTTGCTAGGGCTACCAACTGACACTTCCATAACGGTTACCTGGTTTGTCCCGTTGATTTGGGGAGAGAAAAAACTTACCAATACAAAACAAAAGAAAAAATAGAAGAGCGAAAACTAAATTAAATGTGACTACATATGTATAGCGAGAATAAATAAAATATTGGAAGAATTTGAGGAGAAATTAAAAAAATAAATTAAAATGTTATTGGATTGTTGGAAATCAAGAAAAAGAGCAGGATGTCTAAAACCAATATAAAAAACACTCTTTCTAGTAAAAGGGCAATATAAAAAAGATGATAATGGAAGGGGAGTTGGATTCATAATAAATAAAGGAACAACCTGAAAATTATTCAAGAATACGCCCCGATATTATCAGCCAGTGATGAAGACAGAAATATTTATGACAACAATAACAACGGCAATGAAAAGTTACTTCTTTAAATACACTTTAAATATAAGAAATTTAAGAATATCAAAAAGCTTATTTGGATTGAGTGAAAGAAACAACAAAGAACAATTACTTTCACCGTCTTATAAATGCATTGTTTAACATATTTAATTTGATTTTTTTGTTGCATCAGAAGTTGAATGTCGAAAAACATGTTTTTTTTTATATTAAAGTTTAATTTGAGGACGTTTTTCTCAATATTTCTTTGCTACCTTATCAGTTAGTTTGCATATAAGGAAATTGGAGTAGTTTGTTTTATTTGAGCTAACCAGATATTTTGTCTAACTTCTGTAAATTTCTACTTTGCTATTTATAGAGTATATTGTTAAATTTTTATTTTTTATTTCTTATCTAGTCAAATTTTATGCACCTTTTCGCAAAGTGATTTGTTAAAATTTTGTTTTACATATAATGGGTACCTTAGATAAGATTTTTATTTTAAATAGTTGTGCCTAACCCTCTAACTACTAATCCTCCGATAAAATTTGTCTTCATTTAGCGCGGTACTAAAATATCAAAACTGTGAAATTTAAGATTTTGTGATTTTAACTAGTCTAATAAGTAAGCCAGATAAAATTTTTATTTTAATTTGTGAATGGTAGTTACTAAACTTCTTCTTAAACTAAATAATCGTTTCAGCTGGAGATTGGTTAACATAAAACGCCAGGACAATGAAGGTTTTGAGTTCTATGGGTATTTTCCGATTGTACACGAAGTCTAGTAAAAGAAAAATAACTTTTTCGAAACCTACTTAAACTGCACTAACAGTAAACACAAACTTAACTTTTTTCAATTTTACAGTACCTTTTATTGATGGATTTACAACCAGGGGATTGTGGACAACGATTTAAAATAAAAATCTTATTTAGCGTACTCAGTGGGCTGGTCAAAACCACAAGATCTTAAATTTCGCAATTTTGATCGTCGAAACGAGAAAAAAATACCTCACTAAATGAGAACTCCATTGGAACACCCTCTACATATGTCGACACCGCGCTACCGGAAATTTTACAAAATGGCAAAGTTTGTAAAAAAATCGAATTTTGCCCCCAAAAAGTGGCCGTTGTTTGCATGGAAAACTGACAATTTTTGTTCAAAATTAAAAATGGAGGCTTACAGTTTGGCAGAACATGTACTAAATATGCTTAAAAAATTTGAAGACAATTCGATAATTTTTCTTCGAGTTTAGAGTGGCAGCAAATTCGAAAAATGTTGATTTGCGAAAAACGCGTTTAAAGTTTTAACTACGGATTTTTTTGTTAAAACGTCTTCCGAGCTGTGGCGCTTCCAGAGCTGCAATTTCAAAACTAATTGAGGTCCAACTTTAAAATTTTAGTATGTTATTTTAGAGATGATAAACTATCGAAAACTTGATAAAACAATTCTCACACTGGTGTAGCCCCTTAAATTAATTATAGGGTGCTACAAACACCTCACGTAGTCTATTTTGTCTGTTATATAACGTTCTATTACTGTATAAGAAAAACTGGAGTGTGGGGTTTGTTCATAGAGTTAAAATTTGATTTTGATTTGAGATTATGCCCTTGAAATTATAGCATATGCTTTTTTATTAAAGAATTGACAATAGAACAAACCGGAAAATATTTTAAATGTATCGGTTAAGGTTCCTTCTTATAAAAGCGAACATAAGTTGTAATTTATTGCACTCTTCAATTTTATGTTAGAAGTTTAGTCTATCATGGGGGTATATTCTTTGGGAAATGATGTTAGCTAGACTATATTGTACATGTACATAACTAATTCTTGCACAAAAATAAAATCCATTTTACTTTATAGGCAATTCTCTTATACTAATAAACGCAAATAGTTTTCACTTACTGTGGATAGGTACGTTCTCTTATATAGGGTGATCTAAATTGAACTCAAAATATTAGAACAATCAAATTTTATTGTTATTATGGTAAAGTATAGACTTAGCAGTTACGTATAAAATATGATGTCAACCAAATGACTCCACGACTTTGCTGATGCAATCATTTTTTTAGCAAAGTTTTCCATAATGCTTTTCCGTAAATTCAGCAATTACGCGTCTGTCGTTCTCCTTTTAGCTTTGGAATCGCAGCAGATTTGTTGACAACACCTTTCCTTCAAATAGTTTCAGAAGAATAGAACACAGTCTAATGGGGTTAGATAACAAAGCACATTATTAGTATCCAAACAACTGATCGCCTATTTTCATGATAAACTTGAATGATATTGTTGAGTTGCTGTACAGTTAGTATACGGCGCCATGTGCTTAGATACCAACTATACAAATGCAAACTTCCAACGTTTGTAGAGTGCAAACGGTGCGTAATTCAAATCCTAATGTTCATTTTGTATCATCTTATACTGCATGTGTACCATAAAGTTATCCAAACTCTGAACTATGGGTTTGTAAATATTTAATAGCGCATTACTCATACCATGAAATACTTTTACCGAGTGAACGAAGCATGCAAACATTTTTTGATATAACTATCCAGTCTATTGCACGTTTAGAAGTGTATGAGTAGAGTGCCTATATATGTGTAGGAAGCTTTTCAAGTATGTAATAGTAAGTCCTATTTTAGTACAGATTTCTGTTTGAATCGTATACGTACAGAATTTAATGAAAGATTGCTATTCGAAGAACCTGTTGAACCAATTAAGTATAAAAATATAGTATCCATAATCCTCGTCAACATTAGCTCTTGGTGTTTGTCTCAAATTATTGTTTGCTTTCTAGCTATGTTTTGCACAATAAAACGCAATTTTTGTTAATGATCAAAATTGCATATGTGCTTAGTATTCTTATAAATTCTTTTACAAAATCAAAATCTGCTCTTGCTTTAGACATCATCTATAACATTAACATACGGTTGTAATTATCAAGTCTTAAAGTTGTAAGTTACATTGTTTTTGTCAAGTTTAGTTATCTATCAATCGAGTGGGATGACAAAGAAAACCATATTGCTATAATAGCATTATATTAGTGTGAAACTGAAAAAGTGTAATATTTAAAATCCTCCATTTTCTTGGCATTATCTTATATTTGTGTATCGTCTTATAAAATTGTTTAATGAGTCTGGAGGTGCCAAAGATCATCTAAGATCTGAAACGCGGCGTTCAATTCGGAAATTTCAGGTAGTCACAGCTATAACTGCCCAAATTAAACAAAATTCTCTTTGTAAGCAGGAGATTATGTCTCGGGATGTACGAATTTTCAAAACTTCGGTGTCTCGTATTATAAGCAAGACGTAGGACTTGCTCCTTACATAAGACATACGGGACATTTTCTAACAAATGCTTTAAGGAAAGTTAGAATAGAAGAAGCAAAGAGGTTGTTGACTAGGTACGCTCAAGATGGCCCTAGAAAAATTTTGTTTACGGATTAAAGAATTTTACAGTGGAAGAATATTTCAACAAACAAAAAAATAAAGTATAAGCTAAGTTACCCCAAGAAGCGTGTAATGATGAAATAATTCACATTCATTTTTTTAGAAAGGAAGTCAGAACTTTGGCCGCTGTGTATTAACAGAATGTTTGGGAAGGTGTAGTGAAATCTCTGAATCACACTCTTTTTCTAGGTGAATTTTGGATCTCTCAGCAAGACAATAAAAATATGCATCCTATATTAATATTTAGCTTACAAATTATGGTAGTTTTAGAGAATAAAGTTTGCGCAAAGAGACACCCTAATGTTTATATTTTTAAGTGAGTTCGAACGGCTGCAGTCAATAATTTTCTAGTAGATGCAGTGCGTGCTGCCACAAATCCTAAAGCTTGTGTAGAGGCTAAGAGTGGCTATTTTGAATAAGGCCGTTGTAATTACACTTACCAATAACAATAAATAACGTTACTAGTATTTTTTGTCGTTAGTACATATTGCAATTAACTTTATGGTAAAGCGTCATCATTAAACTTAAATTTTGAGTGTCTGTAATTTTGTTAAGCGTAAAAATATGTCGAGTTTTGTGTCAACAAAACGCAATTTGCGGAAAGCGTTCCTTTTTTGTTTCCGTTTAAAGAAATCGGGAGCTGAAATTCTTCGATTGCTGACAGAAGCTTATGGTGAATATGATTTATCGATTTTAAGCTGGAGTATTGGTTTAGACCATTCAGAGGTGGTGATTTTGACACGAAAGACAAGAAGCGCCCGGACCAGCCCGTTGAAAATCTACATCAAACTTTTTTATCGACCGCCGGTAAACATTTGAAGGCAATGAGAATGATTTAAAAACAAGTCAATTGGATGCCACACTAATTGAAGCTGAGACGTTTTTACATCTGTGAACAGTTGTTTCAAAGGCACAAAAGCAAGGGTTTTTTTGTATTGCATTGTAACTGGTGATAAAAAATATATTTATTACAAGAATCTTAAGCGCAGAAAAGTCAAATGCATGACCAACCAAGCATTACCATCGACCTCAACATCGACACTAAAGTGATGGTTTCAAGGTAATGCTCTGTATTTGGAATCAGAAGGGCGTGGTGTTTTACGAGTTGCTGAAACAAAGCGAAACTATAACTGGGGGATTGCTATCGACAACAACTGACAGTTGAAAGAAAAACTACTGAAATACGTCGAAAGAAACGATAAAGTAATTTTACAGTACGCCAACGCTCGGCTATATGTTGTAAAACAAGTCAAAAACTACTCTACCCCCTGTATATGATAGATATTTCCCTTTCTAGCTACCATTTATTTCAATCAATCATGCATGGCCTGTCTGGACAGCTCTTAGACTCTTTTGAAGATATTAAAAAGAGTCGATTTATGGATTGCTTAAAAGGACTTTCGCCGGACTCTGCAAGACGAGAAAAAATTGTAGCTAAAAATACTCTGAATATCTTGTATTCTATAACTGATAAAAAATTCTTTAGAATTAAATGCAAGCTCTAATAAATAATAGTCATTAAATGCGTTGGTCAAAACGAAAAGTTCAACAGACATAGTTGTCACAATATCCGCAACCAAAGTGCTTAAAGCAACAATTATAAAGTGAAAATCTTGTGTAGCGACATATAAGAAAAGAATACTGTTGTCAACAAAAGCACAAATAAAACTGCGCTGATTAACTCTGTCATAATTATGTTTGTTTGATTTAAACACATCATTAATTGTTTTATATTTTTTTCTTGCAATGTTTATTATTTTAATAGTTTTATTTGCTACAAAGGGTAAATTATATGGGAACATAATGTAAAAATCTTTATGTAAGGTACTCTGTATTTTTGAACGAAATTTATGACTCGAGTTTAAATACAACAATTAATATCGATTAAAAATAGCGTAAATTTGTTTCGCATTAGGGGAAGGTGCGCAAAAGGTGGTCCCGTGCGTCACCGCCGCGTTATTTACGCTTGCATGCACGAAGTCCGTTTTTAAAATCTGCCATCAAAAATATCCATTAATCCCAAAAAATGTAAACTTCAGCACGGCGTGCAAAGTCGAGATAAATAATTTTCCGGCGACTTATTCGGAAACGCCTGCAGGTGCTGCTTGCAGAAGTGGTAGAACACAACGAAAATAACGATATATTTGTTTGGTTTGGCGACGGCCCGCTCGCTGCCACTAAATTCCAGGCAGTCCCAAAAGCGAGTCTTATGAGGCCGACGAGCGACGAAACTCAAAGAGCGGATTAACAACGGCGTTATTTCGGTCGCGGCGGGGTCGCTTTGTTACCTTCGCAATTATTTTAAGTGCGCGCAACTAATGGCCGGAAACATCACTTCTAGGCTGTTTAAAAACAGCTGTTAAAGAAAAGGCAGCTTTTTGTAACTTCTCAAATTTCTATTCGTTCACTACGCTTGCTCTTTAATTAGTCAAATCAGACACTCATAGGTTTATTTCCTAAAGAAAAGAACATAATTATTAAACGACCTAGAACCTGGCTATGCAACATCACCTTTAACTATCCTGTTCGTTATAAGAAGGATAAGTTACTACGAAGTTTACCATTAATAACTAGGGGTCGATAAAATTGTAAACTGTGCCCCAACGATCTAAGATTGAGATTACCAACACATGTGTGCAGAGTGCAAAGTTCGTGTTGACATTTCAACGATATTTTTGTGTTGTAAATCTAGTAATTCAAAAATAATCGTGACTAGATGATTCTAAAAGCGTTTATAGATGTATGATGTAAACTTTATTTTTTTAGAAGTTCACTTTCGCATGTTATAAACTTGTACCGTACTTTTAAGAGTCTTAGTGACGGAGCTAAAATAATATTAATGCGCAGGTGATTTTTATTTATATTTTCGTACCATTCAGTTTTCCGCAATAGTGTGACTAATCTCGGCAATTGTAAAGATAAGTTACTTTTGCTATATCTATGCAGAATTGTTCTTTCACAATAGAAGTCTAAAAGAAATTAATTTTTGGTACAATTATTTATTATAAGTAAATTTAATGTATAAATGTATTTGGAAAAAGTTAATTGTTGGGGCAGCCTTTATTATTATGTGTGTAGCGGAACAAACTTGTTCTTACCCTCAATGCTTCAATTTAAGATTTGCTATTGATCTACTAATAGAAATCCAATTAAATATTAACACTCCGATCTACTTCAGACCCTATTATAAAAAATTTTCGCTAGCTAATTAGATCCTGTTGCTTTTACAGAAAACTAGGGTAAGAATATAAAATCACTTCTCTTTAATGTAACCGCTATCGAACCTTTTAAATCATAAACATGATTCCAGAATTTTAGCTCTAAAAAGCAGACTTCCTATTCAAGCTCATCAAAACACAATTTCGAAAAAACTGTATGATTACGATTTGCGTAAAATATGTCAACTTACCATGACATTTAAAAAGTTGAAAATATTCTAGACAGTGGTTTGAAGAAAAAGTTCTTGTATGAGACGTTAAAGAAAAGAGATGGAAAGGAGAAAAGGTCACAGTAATCACACTAATCTATGTAAAAAGAACAATGCGATTTTGACTGACAATTTTGTGCTGGACATTTTGCGTAACTACTTTTCACTTCTGCAATGAGTATTACCAGTGTCTACGCAGGACATGAAGGTACTCAACGGCATAACTGATGGAATACATAAAATTTTGCCTGAGGCACACGAAACCTCCAGGTTCAAGCAAGTGATGCAAAGGCTCTTTCAAATAAAAATGCAGCTGAATGATACAAACAGTGAGCGACAACAATTTATAGATGGCATGCAAACCGGAAGCTCACATGGTAGTACTAGAGATTTCAAGAAAAAGAGTAAAGAGGTGCCTTCTACATAAAAAATTTCTAGAGAAGTTTATAAACGCAACGGTTTTGAATTTTATTAAAATAGTTTATGGTACAGGTATATATTTATATGTCGAGTTCTATATACAGGTGATAAGAACAAAGTGATCTTTCTAGGCATTTTGTGAGTAGATATGATTTTTCGATTTTATAATTGTTCTTTCTTGGGGGAAGAAATTCTTTATGTGTTTTGGCTGTGTTATCGTCGTCTTTAGCTGAAACTACCGGAAACTTGAGTCTACAAACTGAAACCTTTACATTATTCCCATAAATATTAATTCTATAATTTTTCGCTCTGCGAAATTTATTGAAAATACGGTGATCATGCAAGTTTTTTTTAATGGATAAACTCAATGCATTTATTTAGACGCGTTACTAGTTAAAAATTAATATTTTGGTGTTTAAATACAAGCGTTGGGACATGTTATGGAAACTATTTTTTTTCAAAGGTAAAATAGCTATTTTCTGTGGCAAAAATGCCAGAGCATTTTTAAGAGAGTTTGTAGAAACTGCTGTGAATAATGCTGTTTTATACCGAACAGTTGCGAAGTAGGTAGTAGAGTTTCAGCAAAGGCGCAAAGCAACCAGTGACCGGAAATGGGCAGGATGATTATGTAACATAAAACCTGTAACGTTATGTCAATTGTTTTTCATATTTCTCATTTGCCTTTAAAAATGGTAAATTTGAAAGTCGTCGCTTTAAAGCGCAATAAAGATAAGATCAATGTCGACGGATATTTGATGATGCAAAACCACATACGTAAAGATTCTGGCAATCGAGGCTATTTTAATTGTTATTGGCATTGTCCGGAAAAAAAGTTGAATTGTGAAAGCACTGCTGGTACATACAACACAATGACCGACATGGACACAATCACGCAGCTGAGGCCATAAAAATCGAAGTTGCAAAAGCAGTGAATAAAATCAAAGAAGTCGCAGCTATTTGCAATGACAAGCTCCCACAAATTGGCCAAAATATTAATTCTCAACTCTCCACTAACATTGCTGCTTCTCTTCCTTCCACTGATGCTATCAGGAAAATCTGCAAATAAATTCGACGTGAGAATCTCTCATTTGAAACAAAATTATTAACGAATTTTCAATTACCTGACAAATTCAAAACGTCGATCAACTGTGCCGAGTTTAGAGATATCATTCGTCTTGACACAAGCGATGATACAATTTTACTATTTAAAACATCTCAAACCTGAAATTATTAGGGCAAAGACATAGATAATGGACGGTACTATCAAGACAACCACAAGACTGTTTCACCAAAGATGGCTAAATAGGAGCAGACGATAACAAGCGCATCTCTCCATTAGTGTACGCACTAATTGGGCTGTTGTACCTGCTTACAATTGACTAACATTCCCCAATGAACCTGAGTTTTAGACTATTTAGTAGATTTATTTGTTTTGATATATAATTTACGCCATGAGCAGCGTACCACTTTATCGTTGCCTTAGAGTAGTGACACGTCGTGAGATCTGGTCAAAAAAGTAGTTTAACATCGTGGTGCTGCAGGAACGGTAAAAGTCGTTTTTCCAAACACTTTTGGATAAATGTTCTAGTTGATAGACTCAGTGGCGATGAAAGCTCTGCTTTTCAAACCGCAACTGCACATGATTTGCCAGACAGGAATGTTGCTTTTCGCATTTTTTTGCAGTCATCTGGAGCATTTTGTCGGTTACGATCAGTGTGGCAATCTTACCTAGCAATATATCGCATCATCCATCACCACGCACTGACTTCGTGTTAATATGTTTTCGTACAATTTACTAGAATGAGATTGTGCTGTTTGGTTCTGCTTTGAATACGATCATGGGCTGTTTGCACCTTCAGACTTTTCACACCAGCTCTAGCTTTTATTTTTGTTCAACAAACAGCAACATATTGACTTTTTTGACCACCTCTCGCAAAAAATTTCGGATTGTCTTTAAAAGTTGCAACACTCTTTGTTCCTTCTTCTGATCTGTCATTCTATGTTTACCTTTACTTATTGGTCTCCTTTTTACTGTAAGTTGTGTCAGAAACTGTTTTAGCATACGAGCGACAGTAGAATTAGGAATATTTGCTTTTTGAGGAAGATAACGGGTGGGTACTCAGGTTAAGATTGTGGACGTATTCGTGTAAAGTTAATTTGCGGCGTCTCACTTATATAATTAAAGTAGGGTAGTAATAAGTAACCTCAAAAGAGCTGAAGAGAGCACGACAGCCGCGACGGAAAGGCTTCGGCCTGCCAGACTAACGCGCGGCGGGCCCTGGGTTCGACTCCCGGGTCAAAATAACGGCAAACATCGTGTGCTCTCCGGCCATCATACAAACACCTTTGGTGGTCGTAAAGTACATTTTCCTTCTTCTAACGGGTACCTGGCCGGGGTACGCCTAACATGGCTCATAGTACTACACGAAATGTGTAGTTAGAAACAGGCTAATAGCCTATATAAGAGTAGAAGAAGAAGAAGAAGAAAAGAGCTGAAGGACCGATTCTTTAATTTGTTACCTGTGATATTCAAACACAAGACGTTGGTGTTATTCGGTCATCTAATATTGAACCTTGAAACTGTTTTCATGTAGAGTTACTAGATGGCAAAACTGTGCTTAGCAACCAACTGTTCTTTATTAAACGAGGGCAGACTCCCAATGGAATATTAAGTATAATCCAGCAAATATATGGTAAATCGACGTTATCTGGAAGCTATGTTTTGAATACTATAGAAGATTTTAGGAGAGTAAAGAGCAGACAATCCCAAGGTCGGTCTCCGCTGCAAATTCGGAATGCGTATGCGATTACTGCAAGAAAACCATCGTCATTACGATAGAGATGTGTGTCGCTAAATTTTAGGCATAATTTAAGCAAACAGAAACTTAATGTAAAGAAGTCGCTAGCATACTGACAGGGGAACAAAAAGAAACCAACCAAACAATTGCTGCTAAACTGTAGGAATTCATCTTATTTATGCGTTAAACTTTATTTCCGGAGATAATTGTGAAATGCCAACGTGCCAAATTGCGAGGTCTTGGTTCAGAAGTCTCTGTGTCGCAAACGACACAATCTTACTATTAGAAGATAATAAAAAATTAAAAATTATTTTGAAACCTTTAATTCATTACTATAACGTACAGAAAATTTAAAAATTAATTTTCGTATGTTGTATATCAACGAAATAAGTAAAAGATTTTTCTCAATCTGCCATAGGCAACTCTACCTCATATTCAAAAATAACTTAAATTTTAAAAAATGGAAAGCTAGATGCACTACTGCATTGTTAGAGAGAAGGTGCCTAAAGATCGTAAAAGTTGCTTTTTTTATTTTCATTATAAGCGAGATATTGTTATAAAGCAAAAAGTCACAAAATCGAATTTTTATGAATAACTTACAAACAAAAGTAGTTAGCTAATTTTTCTTTTGACTATTCACTTTTATTAAAAAGAAAGATCAGAGACCGTAGATCCATTTTTTATATCTCTTGTAACTATCGAGATACCACAGAAATATAAATATGGCACTAAGTTATCAATTCGAACTCTCAGCGATGATATTATATAAATAGTGGTACATACAAAAAAAAACCTTAAAACGAAGTTCATGTAGTAACAAAACAATTTTTTTTAAAAATTACAAGATTATATATTCAATTCGACTTGCAAATAGTGATCCCTAGTCATCGATATATTCGGACTATTCTATTTGCCTACAGGTAAAATGTCGTAAAATGAGTCTTGTAAAAAAAAAACTGAAAGTAAAAACTGTTGCGTGATATATAACAAGAAATAAGTATTGCTTGTCGCTCATTTTATGTCCCTTTAATGGGATTACACAAAATTCATATTGTAAAACTCTTAATTTTAATTATTTAATTTTAATTGTTGAAATAATATTTTATCTAAAACAATATTATTAAATTTATATACAATATATTCTTCTTTAATTTGTCATAACTACAACATATATCAGAAAAGTTCTTTATCTGTGATATTTAAGAATAAAAAATTAATGTTATGTAGTCACTTAATATGTGTTTTTAATGAACGTGACTTTGAAAGTGTTTCCATTTAAATTCATTAGATGGCATGGCTGTGCTTAGCGCCCTACTGTTTGATTGTTAGCTGAAACTTATACGTGAGGGATGCGCATTTCGAGCGGAGATTTAATATTAAGCTCTGCATTAAGCTAAGAGAACTTCCTAGAGGAATATTAAATATAATCTAGCAAGCGCATGCCTTTCAATGACACAAACGGTTCCGGAAAGGCAAAGATTCACTCTCGGCTGTCCATGAATATCACATACCGCTGCAAATGTAGAACGCGTGAGGCACTTACTGAAAGACTATCTGGGCAAACATCATATTCCTGCTCCACCACGACTCTTATATTTACCCGACATTTCTCTATGTTTCCCTATGTGCAAATGCTGCCGAAAAGGAACATAAAAATATTACAGCAAAGCAATCGGCTGTAACGGCATTCTAGATGAAGCTTTCTCTGCTTGATTTCTTATGAAAATTTTTATGGTGCATTTTATCCTTCAGATCTATTGCAGCAGCAATTATTAATAGGCATATTTACGTTTTACTATTGCAATTAAAATTATTAACAACGACGTTTTGGTTGCAATCTGCATCTTCCATGAGTCTTTCAACAGTTTATAAAGCGCATATCGCGCATATACTTAGTAGATTATTAGAGTTTTCAAATTTTCCATTTCAAGTAGAGTTTCAATTTGATATTTAAGTATTAAGCTTTGCATTGTTAGTTTTTGATTTTAATAATTTACTGAGCTCATTAATTTTTTTATCTAGTTGTCAAATACGTTAAATGCACCGTTTGTATGTCCACTTTTAGTATTATTTTTTACATCTCCGACTAGTTTTGCTATCATAAATTGAATACATCGCATATATTTGCAACATGCCGTTTACATGGAATACAAAGTATATTTTGTTTCTATAGCGGGTTCTCTATAATTCAGACTACCGTTTGCCTCGTAACCCTGTTTTTGCCTCTACTAGTTACTGTGTTTCTGGAATGCGTTTTGATTTGATTCTGCCGCAAGAAATAAGTTGAACAAAACCGCTAACTGTTGTGATTTTTTATTGTTTAGCATTTTAAAGAGGAGAACTAACTGTTTTCAAGGGTTATGCATTTAATTTTTTTATTGGTACTTTGAGCCTCCTTTTTTTGCATAGTTCATTCCATTTTTATTTTATATTAATTGTAAAATACCTTGGAAATTTTATGTAACTACATGCACGTCTATAATTGCTTGTTTAAAATATCTTGTCATTAGTTTACTGGACTTGTTATACATTTTTATATGCTATACATTATACTACTGTGTACTAATATAACCCGGAATTTTTAATAACTGCGCGGGCATTTCGTTGGGCACAAACCTTTTTAGTTTTAAGTTGGTAGGACTGCTACTGACGTGTGTCAAATTTTAGGTTAATATCTTAATTAGTTGAAGAGTGTCGCTCGTTTTCGTAAACAACCAAAATTAACTTTATCAATTTTTACCATGTCAGAAAATATTCAACAAAGAAGTTCGATTAAATTTTGTGTTAGAAATGATATTTCTGCTGCGGAAACAAAAAGCCTTCGGTGAACAGGCTATGTCTAAAACACAAATATACGAATGGCATAAAATGTTCAAAGAGGGTCGTGAAGGCGTTGAAGACGAACCACATCAAAGACGAACAGCACGTCGCGAAAATTAAGGAATTGGTGCTCCAAAATCGTCGATTGACAACTAGAGAGCTTACTGACATCGTTGGCATTTTAAATGGATCAGTCAACACCATTTTGAAGAAAGTTTTGTGCCTCAAAAAAGTCAAATCTCGTTTGGTTCCAAATACCCTCAATTTATTCGTGACTATTTCGCTAAATATTCCACCCATATCGTTCCACAACCGCCGTATCCGGCTGATTTAGCTCCATGTGACTTCTGGCTATTCAGCAAAATGAAAAGACCGCTCCGAGGACACCGTTTTGACACGATAGAAGAGATTCAAGCCGAATAGAAGAAGGTGCTGAAGGTCATGCCGAAACAGGACTTTTCAAAGTGTTTTGATGAGTGGAAAATTCGCTGGCATAAGTGCATTGCAGCCGAGGCGGATTACTTCGAAGGCGATGAAATAGATTTTTAAGAATAAATAAGGATTTCAAAAATTATAACAAAATTCCGGGTTACTTTCTACTTGTATTGCTCTCAAAAGATATTTTGTAGCACAGGATTTGCAAAAAGCTATACCTTCAGGCTTTTATGCTTTTAGATGCAAAGTACGCCTTAGCGCAGCTGAGACAACAGTGTTAGAAGTATAAAAAAAATACAAACAATATCAAGGTTAACTTAACTAAATTGCGCTCTAATAAATTAAATTGAACTAAACTAAGGCAATAGTTATAACTAAAATAGAAATTTGAATAAAATTATCTTAGACAAATGTTTGGATAATTTTTAACTTGGAGGTATTTTAAAATGCAAATTTGCTGAAAGCTATGCTTCTTTAATGTCGCCTTTAATTCAAATGTAATATTAAACGAAAATTTTTACCACATGCGCGTCAAAAAGAATTTTTCCTAATAAAGCTATAGTTTTAAGCATAAATTTACTTTAAATTAACATATGATTTACTTAATTTAATCTAAATTTAATTTCAACTACACTCGCAACCGATGTCTTATAAAAGTAAATTTAAATTTAATGTTTATAGTTTAATTTTTATTGCAGGGTATTTTGTACAAATTAATTAAATTAAACGTTCATTAAATTAAATCAACGTTCAATTCGTTTCACAAAATATCTCTTCACTCCTGACTGTATTTCTATGGTCGAGGACTTTAATCCCAGACATAGCCCTAGGCCTTAATCCAACTCTAAAAGCCCAAAGGCCTGAAGGTATAATTGGCTGCGAAGTTCTTGCAGTTGTGCTATAGTGTAACGTCGCCAAGTTCGTCATATTGATTTATTCTTATTATTGCGGTTGTACTAGGGTTTGAACCGCCAGTCTCTGATGTAGTAATAATTGTTGACGGTATTTTGGAGGTTGCAATTTATTTAATTTTTGAAACTATCCCTTTTAATGCCAATCTTCTATCGATGCTGAGAGAGTTAGACAGTCGTTTAACGATTAATTAACATGCTTGGTGCATTTAGATTCATGATTTTTGAAAAATGCGATCTATTTATATTTATACAACGTTCAAATCGTTTTAATAAATGGATAAGATCATGTTTGATTTGTTTGTAGTAAACAACATAGTAAATAATTAAAGAAAATTTT
This sequence comes from Sinelater perroti, assembly GCA_036346155.1. Taxonomy (NCBI): domain Eukaryota; kingdom Metazoa; phylum Arthropoda; class Insecta; order Coleoptera; family Elateridae; genus Sinelater; species Sinelater perroti. Next base: position 8,114,866 of record JARFIY010000276.1, read on the forward strand.
AATTTTTTACTACATGAAGAATATTTTGCTTTAAGTATTCATTGGGTCGAAGCGGATGCTTATCCGTGCAGTGTGCTGGACCTGCAATACTGCTGCACTTATTAAGGTCGGCGAGCAATAATTACTTTTATATTTAACATTTTCTACGAAAATTTTGCTATTTAATAAACAGCTGTTAAGTTATAAATATAATATATTAAGCAAAGCTGATGGCCCTCACTTAAAATGTAACGGAAACTGATTACTTACCCATCACAACCAATAAATCAAAATTAATATTTTTAAGTTTAAGGGGTGTTGGGGTTCACGTTGAAGGGGTAGTACCTTTTGCCGGGACGGTCACATCGAGCGTTATAAATGGGAGATGGTTCCCGGTAACTGGTCCCCGCAGGGTGCCCAACCCTCACTTATGGCTCCACGTGGCACATCCTGGAGACTGCGTTGACCCGCAGGCTAAATAAGTGAGGGTAACCAGATATGGTAAAGAGTCTGCAACGTCTGACCCAGAATGGGCGGTTGCAATGAGCAGACACGGCTCAACAGCCGTAGAGAAGGCAACGTGTCTAAGGGATAGTAACCCGAGAAATTGCTCTGCCTGCCGGAGGCAGAAAAGTGGCAGCCCCACTACCGGCTTAACCTGCACAGCGCTCGTAACGCTGCCAGGGGATTTTAAGTTACTGGCAAACTTCATGAGAATCAACCGGACGGATCACCAAGCAGACGAAAAAGGCGTGAAAAGGACAAACGACCTGGAATTAAGGAGAGAATACAGATAGCCACGTGGAATGTTAGAGGGCTAGGAATAAAAGAAACTGAATTAGACAAAGAACTTATGCAAAGAAAAGTAGACATAGCAGTTATAAGTGAAACAAAAAAGAAACTAAAAGGCACTAAAGAAACTAATAATTATATAATGATCTACAGCGGAATACCTCAAAACAGACGGGCAAGTAGTGGAGTCGCAATCATGGTCAACAAAAAGTGGAGAAACAAAATAGTAAGCTACGAATATATCAATGAAAGAATCGTAACTACCAGAATGAAAATAGTTAGAGGACACATGATGGTTATAGGAGTATACGTCCCTGAAGAGGGAAAGAAAGAGGAAACAGAGCAGTTCTACAAACAACTACAGAAAGTAGTAAACAAATATACAAAGACAGACCACCTCATAATAAGTGGAGACCTAAATGCAAGAGTGGGAAAAGACCCCATCCCAGGAACTGTAGGCACATGCGGCGAAAACGTAATCAACAATAATGGACAAGAACTACGACATTTCGCTACTTTCAACGAACTAAAACTAACAAACACGTTTTTCAAGAAAAAAGATATACACAAATACACCTGGTCAGCAAGAGGATTAAGATCAATCATAGACTATGTAATAGTCAATAACAAGATGACAAACCTCGTGCAAGACGCAAGAGTTTACAGGGGAAGTGATATAAATTCAGATCACTATCTTTTAGTAGCCACTATAACCCTATTAACAAAATGGAAGAAACGAAAAACCACAAACACAAATAACCAAGAAGAAGAAGTTTTCAAAATACATCTCCTCAGAGAGGAAAGTACCCGATATTTATATCAAAACAGACTACAAGAACACTTACTACGTACACCCACTAGTAATGAAATCAATGAAGAATGGGATAATATAAAGATCGGCATCATTAAAGCAGCGAATGAAGCAGTAGGGAAGAAAAAGAAAAGAAAGAAAACTAGAGTATTAAAAATATGGAATGAAGAAGTAGAGAACGCAATAAAAGAGAAAAAAGAAGCATATCTAATATATCTACAAAGAAGAACCCCGAAAATAAACAACGCTACAATGAAAACGAAACTTAGTAAAACAGATCGTAAGACAAGCCCACGAAGAATCTTGGGAAAAACTGATAAGCAACATAGAACACGACGTATATGGAAGACAGGAATTCGCTTATAAAATGATGAAACATTTGAACAGCGCAGTAAAGGACGTAGCAAAATTAAAAACGATTAACGACAAAGAGTGGAAGGAACACTACACAAACCTATGGAATAATCGAGAAATCAACGACCAGGACATTTTAATACAGGAAGATATTGATGAAACTGATTTTACAATTGACATGATTACCATAGAAGAACTAAGAAAATGCCTAAAGAAAATGAAAAACCGGAAGGCTGCAGGGCCCGATGGAATTAGTATAGAATTATTGAAATATGGAGGACCACTTCTAGAATTCAGAATACTACATCTTTTAAATGAATGTTGGCGAAAGAAGAAGATTCCAACAGAATGGCAGACAGCAGAAGTCATATCAATATTTAAAAAGGGAGACCGCTCAAAATGCTTAAATTATCAAGGAATCAGCCTCCTAAACACCACCTATAAATTATACTCCAAAATAATTAATGAAAGAACAAAACCCATAGCTGAGGTATTACTAGACGAAGGGCAATCTGGATTTCGCAAAGGCCGCTCATGTAGTGACAACATATTCGTTTTAAAGAGATTAATTGAAAAAAGAAGAGAATTCAACTTGGAAACCCACCTTGCATTCATAGATTTCGAAAAAGCTTTTGACTGCGTAGACAGACATAAACTCCTTGAAATAATGAAAGAAAAAGGATTCCCTAACCACCTTATAGAAATCATAAGATCATTATATATTAGCACAAGCATAGTAATAAACAACAACGGCAGTAAGTCTGATAAAATTCAAACAAATCAAGGACTAAGACAAGGGTGTGGGCTATCACCCACTTTATTTAATATTTATATCGACGACGTGGTTAAACTTTGGAAACCACAAGTAAACCCAGGGATAAAATTACGAGACGACAAAAACATAAACTTACTTAAACTTATTTAACAATAATTCAAAAGAACGAAGACGATCTGCAAAGATCAATTTACCGTCTCAAATTACTCTGCGAAAACTACAATTTGAAAATATCTAAAGACAAAACAAAGATAATGGCCTTCCAAGGAAAACAACCAGTGCGATCGAAAATAATAATAGATGGAAAGACTTTAGAACAGATATCTCATTTCAACTACTTAGGCTGCGACACCACATACGAAAATGATAAAGATGTAGAAAACAAGATTCATAAATTCCAAGCAATTTGTGGGACAATAAATAGAACGCTAAAACATAAAACAAGAAAAGAAACAAGAATGAAATTTTACAAGACCATGGCCGTCCCTGTACTCACTTATGGAAGCGAATCGTGGATAACAAACACAAAAAACAAATCTAGCATACAAGCAGCGGAAATGAGGTTTCTCAGAAATGTTAAAGGTTGCACAAGAAATGATAGGATAAGAAATGAAGAAATAAGGGAAGAACTAGAATCTTTCAACGTTAATGACAAAATAGAAGAATAAAGAAACAATTGGAGACAACACGTTAATAGGATGACAGAAGAAAGAATACCGAAACAAATCCTAAATTACCACCCAAGAGGACGCAGAGATGTAGGAAGACCGAAGAAAAGATGGTCCTAATCAAATGAAGTTCGGAACAGGCAGAATGGCCTAAGCCTTGATGACAGAAGAAGAAGAAGTTTAAGGCAAGAACGTTCGACTAGGACACAAAAGAGCACTACGCAAAAATGACTAATTTTAGTCTAAAGCCTTTTATTCCAAAAAATAGCGTGGTACATACATAAAAAGCAACTTATAACTTATTAAGGACATCTAATTTATTAACGAATTAAACTAATTAAAGTCAAAATACTTACTAATTTGTTCGGAATGCGTATATAATATGTATATCGCAAATAGTTTATTTTTTAGACTCATTAAATTGGAAACAAATATTGTATTGTATTCCTATTTTTAAATTATGTAAGCAATTGTGTTAGAACCCATAAATAATTGTAATTGACATAGCAGAAGAGATGAATCAATCATAATTTATCATTTAAATTGCCGGTAGTTACATTGAAGTAATACTCTCTAAAATTTTTCATTTGATGTGATATCAATAGAGAATTATATTTTGTCAATTATTATCAACTAATAATATTATTTGTTTGCGTGTACAAATTTTTATTAGTAATGGATAACCATAATTAAACGCCAAATTTAAAATTTAAATAAAACGGCTTTGAAGTATTAAAGTGTATAATCTCTGATTAAATGTGGAATACTATATCTGACAAATGGCCATTTTGACTTCGATTGTATATTGTTTTTTTCACAAAATTTTTCATTATAGTTTTGTATATGTTCTGATTAATTCTATTGATTTCGTCCTCAAAATTATCAACTGTTTCTTGATTTCTGGTGTAGAACTTGGATTTTAGGTAACCTCACAAAGAGATGTCCACGATGTTAAATCACAAGTTTGGCTAGTTGATGTCGGCACTTTAAATTACGTGAACAGAAAATTGTGGGTGTAGTGAATCGACTGTTATTTGAGCTGTATGACAGATGATGCCGTCTTGCTGAAACCAGGTTTGTTCTAGATCCATGTTTCTCCTTTGGTCAACAAACTGTGTTATAATGTAACGCCATTCGCAGTTATAACCAGTATCATCTTAGAAGAAGATACTAGGCCTATCATGCTACTAGCCTACATCAAACATTTGTTTTTTATTTAATTATTTTATTTGTTTATGAACCCGTTGGCTTGAAGATGTACCTTATCACTAAAGATAATTTTTTGACTAAACCAAGATTCCATTTTATGATTCTCTAAAGACCAGTTCACAAATTTTTCGATGGTCAGAATGGTTCACAAGCTTAATCTTTTATGTCAGTTGTATGCCTAAAGGTAAAGTATTTAGTGAGTATTCATTGAAGGCAGCTTCTAAAAATGTTCAATTGTTGTACAAGCTATTTTCGAATTTGCAGGGGCACTTTGGCTAATTTTGGCGATATTCTCGCAAGTCCTTATCCCGATATTCATGAGGTCTTGCATTTAGTTATATCAATCTATGTAATCAATCTTTAGACAGCTAATTCATTTAGTACACTAGAGTTTCCATCCGTATCCGCAAAATGTTCACCGAATTTGCGCTTTAACAATAGTAACTCAATGTTCTTTCGTATAGCATTTCATGTTTACTAACTGAAAGAATAGCAGATAACATCTGTTATAATAACAAAGTTAACTACTATAAAAGAAAAGAGGCGTTTAATTTGGACTTCTCTTTACAAGAATGCCTTCAAATGAACTGTGAGAAGTGTTGTGTACAAGTGTAAATTCCCGACTTTTAATTAAGGAAATAAACATTACAAAATGTGCAAATAGACTTAAATATTTCGTAAATAAAGTTTACAATGACAACAAGACAATAATATGTATATTTGAATAGTAGTAAATAGGTACTATCGAATAAAAAAAAGAAGCAAACACATTTGCCCGAAGCAAGTGAACCTAATAGTTATGTAAAGCTAAGTAATTTGCAGAACGAGAATAATGATCTTCATCGGAATAAGAGCTGTTAAAAGTCTACTAATACAACAGAAAAATATATACATAACTACTGAACTATATAAAAACGTAAAATAACATATTTATTGTTCTCAAAGATTATGTTTTATACCAAATATCCGTCACAAAATACCCGATACTTAAAAAGACTTTATCATTTATTATACTTTCAAATAAAATCAGAAACACATAAAATCTTTATTAAAGATCGGCATCCTAAAATCCCAATAAATATTCTAAAGTAAGATTTGCAAGAAACAAGAAATATCAGATAGAAATCTATTAATATAGAATTACTTTGTCTTCAAACCTTCCTATCACTATAAGGATATTTACGATTACTTTTAAAATATAGTAAAATCTCTGAATTAATACAGTGTACCCGATGCCAAATACAGTTGCACTATGAACTATTGCCCATATCACGTGTAAAATGTGTTAGATATCATGGTATTTATAGGAAAAGTAGAGGTATTTCGGTAAAATGTATTTTATGAACAAGAGGCAATAATGACGGTGGTCTAAGACGCAGTGCTTGCTATATAGCCTCGCATCAGAGATGGTGCGCGACGACAGGAGAGAGAGAGAGAGAGAGATAATAAATAAATAAAATAAAATAAAATTACACAACACGAGACAAAATGTAATAACCAAATTATAGATTTCAAGCAATTCAAACAAATGTTCAATCAATTAATTTAACAGAATAATATGGTCCTCAAGATGTTACCTGTTATAAACGAACTGACCGGATAATGTATAAATTTTTAATTTTGGTTTTGTAAAGTTTCAATGGATACCGACAAAAAATGTGTGAAATTAAAATATTTTTAAAAATGTTATCTTTTTTTAATATCTGAAACATATTAGACAGGCCGGGGTTCAGCTGTATAAATAAAAATATTGCCATACATAAGAAACAACCACAAACAAATTTTCTTCAGAACAAAATCCAATATTCCTGTGCATTACTCTTCAAGAAATAATATTAATAAATATGGTCTTAATCTTTCTTTAAATAATTTGATCAAACATTTATAGTGTCTGAGGACCTTAAGGTGAAGAATGTGAGCTGGAATTTAAAGCTTTCAACGAGAAAGGACAGATAATTATTCAAAATTATCAATGAAGTAAATTATGTTATGCTATCTACGGGAGTACGTACATAGTGGCAAAATTTAATATCAAAAATAATGCTGTTAAGATCCCTCATCGTACCACTGGTTACCTAATGGTTAAAAACTTTTGAAAATTTGATAATTCTTTTGTAGTAACCCACTATTACTCAAAGATTTAAAGAAAAACAAAAACTATTTTTAAACAAAAATATTAATAAAAAGGTAATACATTGCAAAGCAGCCATTGTGAGAATAATAATAGCATAAAATTGAAAAAAAAGATAAATTTTATCCAAGTATGTGAACCAACAGCAAGAATTGAAGAAGATATTATGATTAATTTTTACATTGCAAAAGGTAATAAACAAGAAAAGAGAAAACCAGCAATTAGTCATAATAATAAAAGATTGGAATACAAAATGCTGATCAAGAATTTAGATGACCATATGGAAAGGAAAATATAAACAGAAATGGTCGAACAATAATCGGTTTTTGTCACAACGTAATTGTTTTATTGGAAATACTTTTTAGGAACAGAAAACGAAAGAAATATAAACGCATATAATAGAAAAAAGGAACAAAATATAGTGTATTCTCGAAAATTACATTATCTAATAAAATAGGTAAAAACGTTGGTAGAAAGACAGTAATACACAAATTACAAAAAGGTAGATTTAAAAAGGGATATCAGGAAATACAGATAAAAAATTTGCAAAACAAGAAAAACTTAAACATAATTGGCCATTAAAAGGCAGGCGGAAGAAATTCGACAGCGTATAATGTATTTAGCAAAAGAAATTTGTGGAAAACGAAGAATAAATAAATATGTTAAAAAATAAACTTTGGGAAATAAAAAAATTAAAATAACAATTAATAGAGAAAAATTAACATGGGCAAAAGAGGAATAAAATATGCATTACACAAATATAAGGAATAATATTAAAAGCGCAAGAGTTAAAGTCATAAATATAAGAAAGGTCGGAGATCGTTCTGAAAACGAATGAAGGTAATGAAATAACAGGAAAAAATACTTTGAGAAATAAGAGATAAAAACAACAAAAAAATTGCACTAAATGTCAGACTTGAAGGAACTATTTTAAACACAAATTTTATGTGCAAAAATGTATATGTCATCAGCAACTGAATAAAAATAAGGATGATAAAGGTAAGAATTAGATTATGATGATCTACAAGTAATAAAAGAAAGCAGTCGCATAAATTAAAGTACATAATTTATAAGAAAAGGAGATCAAATAAACTAGCACATTTTAAAGTCTACACAAGAATTGAATAAGGAATAAATTAGGAAAATTGTAAAATTATACTTAGTAAACGAGCAAGCAGAGTAAACGAGTAAACAGACAAACTAAGAATAATGTGTTTGTTTTAAGAAATATTACTGATAAAGTAATAGACAAAGAAGACCTATAGCTAACATTCAGATTTACAATTAATATGTGGACCGACAAAACTGAAAAACTGAAAATGGATATAAGTACAGACAAAATCAAATTAATAATAGTAAATATTAATGAAGGAAATGACATAAAAGATACAAAAATAATTTGCAAAGATCAAGATTTAGAAACAGTAACAAATTAAAAAAAGTATACTAAGAAGTGTTGCAAAAATAGTAAAATTGTACATGTATAAAAAAGGTGAAAATCATTTATGAAAAAATAACCAGTTTTGTTTCTTTATTCATTATAATGATCGATTTCGTGTAGACAAAAATGTTTTATGACGAGAGTAATATAGGAAATTGTATCTCATCCGCTATTATATATGCAGGACCTCTTACCATTATCTTTGTAAAAATGTCTATAAATCCTAATATTATTTAGAGATGTTATAAAATACAAAGCTTTTATATTTAGTTGAATAAATTATTTTGATTTATTAAAATATTTTTAAATAAAAATAATAAACCATTTTCTAAATACACCAAATTTAAATTATAGTGACAAGGTAAAAAAAAGTAATTAAAAACAGATATACAAATAACTGTAGTAATAGAGAAATTTTAAAAATTTAATGACTAAGATCTGTAATTAGATAGAAGAAGAGCAAATTTTTTAATAGAATTATGAAAGCTGGAAGAGACATCAAAAGAAGACGATGGAGGCCAAGAAAGATGTGAATAGAAAAAATAGCATAAACAGAAAGAAAAGTAAAAACGACGAATAAGAGGATTACCTACAAACAGATTGGAGTGGAAGAAATGAATCTTTGATAATAATTGATAATAATTGAGGGAAATAAATAAATAACGTATATCCAAAGTTGTATAAGGGCATAAAAAATAAGGCTATTTACTTAAAAAGCACTGTTATTGGTTATTATTGGTAAGGTTACGGATAAGGCGTTTTTTTATCTTAATAGTTATGGCAATAAACGGAACTGCAGGTTGTGGACTAGGAAAATCTAAAAGTTGTTCACCAACATAAACCTCAACCACTTATGTGCACAGTGTGGTGTGGTGTTCCTCCACAGTTAATTTTTGATTACTTCTTTAAAGATGACCACATTAATGGAACAACGTTAAATTGAGAACGTTATCGTCAAATGCTTAATAATTTTATACAGCGTGCGACTTAGGATAATGTGGTTTCAACTAGATGAAGTCACAATATTTAGAGATTCATTTAGCGAAGAACTCAATTTAATTAGTCTCCAAGGTCGTTAGATTTGCCGACTTTAAGTTTATACAAATAGGCCTTAAACTTTCGCAGATTAAAAAGACAACATCCGTATGAAAATTAGACGACTACAGCCTGAGCCTTTAACAGTTGTAATAAAGCATGCATAGAAAGAGCTCATTGAGTAGGAAATGAAGGCTATTTAAAGGTGTAATATAATGTAATAATAATAAAAAAATAATTATTTGATGCAACGTTGGATTTTTCTACAAACTTTATGCAATGAATCTATAGCTATTTCAACACCAATTATGCGTAATAACAGGATACCATATCCATCTACAGAAAAACAGTGTTCGTTGTTTGCCCAATAAATGAAAGGTATTTTTTAAAAAGGCACTCTTTTAAATAAAATTCGGCCGTCATGGTTAAAACCGTAATAAATGGAATTATTATTTAGCATTCTGATAGATAACTTGTCAAATTATGTATCTATTAGAAAACTTGGCTTTAAGTTTAATTTCATACAATGGTTATTCTCCTGATTTATGCTGTCAAAACCTTATCCAGTTATATTATGTAAATTAAATCGTTTATAGTTAGAATTAATTCTGAGTACTGGTATAATTTTCGAGCCAACTATTCTAAGTTTTTTTCGGAGCATAATTTCTGCTCTTTTAAATACAGATACGCTTGGCCGCTGTAGAGAATGCAAATGCTACGAATTTTTTGTAGCAATTGTTACTATTCTGCAGCTATTTTCTCCGATGTTCTTTGAGGACGTTGCAGTCGCCTTGCTTGGTTTCTTGCTGCTATTTCTCCCGGGGTTCTTCGTAAACTTGGTTATCTGCAGCTATTTATTCCGGTGTTCGTTGAGAACATCGTTGTCGTCTTGCTTGGTTTTGTACTTCAACGGCCGCAGGAGTTCCTTCGGCACATATACGTCGCCTTGCTTCATTTATTGCTGCCTTTTCATCCGCAGTCTGCTCACTTTTTCGTTTTCTCATGTAATTTCTGTGCTGCTCAGCTGTTTGTACCAAAAATGCTTATTTGCAAAAAAGAACAGAAAAACTAAAACAATAGGATATAAATGATTTAATTTTAATTTAAGTTAGTGTATTTCCGCGTGGCCCCGAACGCGTTACTCTGGCAACCAATGCTTTTTACACGGCCGTGGTCGGGGGACCGGAGATCGGGGACCTCCGCATCGCGCTTTAAACATCGTAACTTTCTTTGTACGATTAATCACTAGTTTTTGCTATCAATATGACCGATTATTTCTGTGTAACCTAATGCACGCTTTTCTAAGTACGAAGTGTGTTTAAGTTTTAAAGCATCCAAATTGTTTTCTCATTAGTGAGAATATGTAGAAGAATGGTGTTAATTTAAAAGGCCATGGAAAATATTTCTGAATTTGTAATATAGATGGCAGGACCATACAAGTCGAATTACAGCCATTGCACTGAGTGTTGTTTTATATTCTTCAAATGGCAACCTTTAGTGTTCAAGAACAAAGTATAATCATCGGTTTTTTTCTTTTGCGTTATGAAGCGCCCATCGAAATTCATCGATAATTGAGTGAGATATGCGGTGAATGCATTATGGATGTTAAAAATGTGCGTTAGTGGGTGCGAAAATTTAAAGAAGGTCGAGGGTTGTGTGACAATGAACCGAAGCAGCCTGGGACCGAAACTATAATTGTGCGAGCGGAGGAAGTTGTTGTGGAAGACTGTCGATAGGTGTGCGCGATATCGCCTCTAAACTTGGCATTTGCGTAGAATCTGTAGAGTTCACTTTGCATAATGATCTAAAAATGCGGATAGTTTCTTTAAAGTGGGTGCCACAAATGCTGACTGACAAACACAATACTGCGCGGGTCACAATGTTTCAGGACATGTTGACTTGTGATGCTGCCATGAATTTCCAACTATTCTTTGTCATTTTCCAATCAAGCCGCTGTTGGAGCAGTGATTTTCCAGTATACAAAACACATCCCTAAGGAAGTGGTCCCTGCAACCATTGTATCGTGGCGACAATGTTGTAAAAAAAGTGTCCATCTAGATGGAGATTACGTTGAGAAGTAACGGAAGGTTCAACTTTTTTGGGTAAGTACTTAAAAAAATTAGAATTTGAACGCACCTCGCAGTTCATGGCACGTTGTTGTTTATTTATGATCGACAACTCCACTCAACAGAAATGCTACACAAACTGTTCAAATTAAAGAACTGAATTTGTCTTGCGTGCACAGCTTGTTTATTTACCTCACTGATTTTCCAAGAACAACCCACTGTTATCTAATTTAAGTATTTGTTAAGCAGCTTTTAAAGTAAAAGCTACTATAAGATGTATTAGGTACTAAGAGTGGTAGTGACTGACAATACGAATATAGCTTATAGGGAATAATGACTTTATAAGAAAAAATTATTTTGTTGTTTGAAAAAGATGATGTATGTAAAACTAATTTTTAATAATTAATGAAAGTGCAGAGAAAAAATAATTTAAATGTATTCATAAGGTTCCGAATAGAAAACTATAACTCTCAAAGACGAACAACATGGTATTAGAAAAGCCCTCTTTATAACACAACAAATAATAGCAAAAATCATCGAAATACAGAAGACCAGCGTTCATGTATATGATAAATCTGCAGAAGACTTTTAACGGAATACCATTAAAAGACGTGTTATAAATATTGAAACAAAGACAAGTGTCAAATAAAATTACCGAATTAGTCGGAAACATATATACTAACAATAAAGTAAAAATTAAGGTAAATGGAAAGTTTTTGGGGTCTTTAGAAGCCACATTTGGGATTCGACAAGGGGCCTCGCCAAGCCCGCTACTGTTTAACGTAGCGGTGGACAAGGTAAAAAACATGTGAAAGTATCAGAAGGATACAAAATGCAGGACAAAAATATAGCAATTGTGTGCTGATGATGCTGTCCTGGTAGCAGAAAACAAAGACCAACTTCAACAATTACTAATAAAGACTGAAAAGATATATAAAAATATAATATAAACATATCACCCTAAAAACTAAGTGTATGAAGATAAGCAAAGAGCCTATAAGATGTAAATTATAAATTCAAAACAAAGTTATAACACAAATATCTTCCTTTAATTACCTAGGACTCAATATAATCAGCTATGGATACCTCAAACAGCAACTAACGGTACAAGACGTAAAGGCAGCTAAGACATCTGGCGCATTCAATACCATAATATAGCATAACAAATACATAAATAGAGAGGCCAAAAGTTGGATTTACAAGTCTATGATATGACCAATATTAACATATGGCGCTGAAATAAAGAGAGATACGCAGAAAACTAGACAGATGATGGATACAGTCGAGATGAAGACTCTAAGAAAGATAATAGGAAAAACACGAAGAGATGGATATATAACCAGTAAATGAATAGATTGCGGTTCAATGAATGAACGAATACCAATTAGTCCAGATAACCAGAGATCAATTGCCGATAGAAAAACGATCACTGGAAAATTAGTAAAAATGTGGAAAGAGTCACTATAATAAAGAAGGAAGAAAAAAAAGATAAGGTTCCAAATCATTTATTTTGCATAGTTTGAGTAACAAAAATCATTTTGTCTGTCTGTTTATTTACTTATTGTGGTTGACGGGCTAACAAACTATTTGTGCTTTTAATCTGTCAAAAATGCATATGGTACTAAATAAAATCGTAGTGAAAGAACAAATCGTTGATAAATGGTTCCAAAAATTTACTTCAAGCTGTGAGACTTAAGAAGGAACCCTGATTTAGAAGATTCATTTTTTTTAAAATAATAGATTATAAGTCAAAACACCATATCGGATGAAAAAAGAATGAAAGTTAACCAAATAGAAACGACGCAATCTAACAGTAGATGAATACCTATTATCTGTTTCTTTCCCCCCATTAGGTCAAAAACTAGATCTTTTTCGATCAAATTGTTGCTTATTATTGGACGACATTTTACAATCAATTTTAACAGCGCAACTAATTGAAAAAATTTAATACAATTTTACAGATATCAACTATTTCAAGTTTTTAAAATCTAAGAAACAAACTCATGAGAAACTTTTGAAAAACAAACCCTATCTTGTTTTTTCAGAACAACGGTCGATTTCGCGCAGCAAAGATGTTATATGACATGATGTTTGCAGATATTTTCAGAACGTTTTATCAACAATTTTGTGAAAATGCACTAATAAGCTGTTCAATTATTTAAAGATAGTTATAAAATAGTAAGCTGTACGTTGAATAAGTTATTTCGATTTTTTAAATCTAATGTCCTGGATACATAAAATTCACCACTTAAACAACAAAAGTATATAAATACCTATACTAAGATTATTTTATATGACGAAACAAACGATATTCAGAAACAATTTTAATTTAAAACTGCGTCGTAATTACAAAGATAAGTTAAAAAGTTGCAGTATAATCTATAACATGCAAGGTTTCCTATCAGCGATATCAAGCCCAATCTCCTGTTATTATGTTTTTAGGTAAATTAAAAGCCAATGTGCGTCAATCCTGATAACAAAAAGTATTTATAGTATTATTTTTAAAGATATCAGCAATTTCAATAGCCACTTCATCGATTTACGTAAAATAAACAGAAATATAGTATTTTGAAGTGAGTGCCGACAAAAATATATTTATTTGATTTATTGTGAAGTGAGTTCTCCAGACGTGCAGTTAATTTAGCTCTTCATAATTGAAATGTGCAAGTCATATCATCTAGGCTATTTATCGCTAGCTTGATAAAATTAGAATTAAACATATTCAGAAAAATATTGACAGTTTTAGCTTTAGTAAGGGCTAATTTTTCTTTCATTTAAGTACACCTTTGATCATTTACAACTCTTAGTTTACTTCTTTACGTTGTATCGCAGGGAAGCCGAAGTGCCGTCTCCTATTTAGGTAACAAAAGTTAGCTTCACATAATTAATAACCTACGATTGTCGATATAATAAGCCGAGATTACAACAGAGCTGTAATACTCACATCTTTATGCGCTAGAAATTAGTTATCAGAAATTTTTGCGTGGTTTGGCTACAAAAAGAACCCAAATTTATGACGTAGCCAAAAGGTATAGAAAATCTGATTGGCAAGAAGGGGAAAACTGCTAACAGATCAATTTACAGCAAGCGATGTCTCACCTAGCAAAAGAAATATGCATGGTGAGGCTGACGGTCAATCTAAAACTGCACCAGCACTTGTACTGCAAGTCCTTCATCCTGAGGAACCGACAACTGTTGAGTAAAAAAAAACAAGATATAGAGAAACTTAAAGGCCCAAGCACTGCCAAACGATGTTAAGCACGACAGCGTTGGCTTTCCGAGTTTATTTTCAAACGAACAGAACGTCACACAGGTCAAGGTGAATTGCTAGAACAACCTTTGGATCTAAAAGATGCCTTCCAAATTTTCTCGCCTCTGTGATAGTGCCGAGGCTTGTAAGCAACAAAAATAATGTCACGACGCCCCGAATATTTGAAGAGTGTCTAAGAGTAATTGCTGACAGCTATAATAAACGTGTTAAAACAGTTTTCAAACCTTGGATAGAGAAGGTAACCGCTGTGTTTTAGCAAGATTCTGTTCGAGTCCACAAAGGCAAGAAAAGCCCAGCTATAGCTGACCCTCCCCCACCGACTGTCGGTCGCCCTCTGCAATTCCCTTAACTACAACATATGAAGTGTGGTCAAAACGAAGGACACTGAGAAGCATCACAACACCAAGGACAGCTTATGGGTTTTTATTATAGAGATGATGACACATATGAACAAGGAGGAAGTTGGGTTGGCATGCATCAGGGTTAGATCTCGGGTTGAGCAGATCTTAGCTGATGAGGTCTGTATTACATAATATGATTCTCAACACTATTTACTTTACTTGTGCTAAATTTCGTGAAAATAAATTTAATTTTTCTTTGTAATTACATCGAATTTACTTTTAAAATAGTTTTTGCACACATGTACTAATGGTACTGTTTTTATTCAAACATGTTACCCATATTCTTTTCGTAAGGACAATGTAGCCACATTAAAATTGTTTGGCTAGAAATAATGTTAAAAATGCATTGTAAGAGTTTGTAATGGCCTTATAAATATCTATCGCGATTATTGTATCTATTCTGTTTGTACTAACATACTGATTAGGTGGAATTCATATATGTCTGCTGCATTTTTTTCCTTTATAGTGCTCAAGTTTTGAGTCTTATATTTTTTAAATGGGAATTATTGTTCCATTATTCTAATTATTCCATTAGTCTAATGAGACAGTCTATCAGTTTCGAAAGTTTTGAAATACTACATAAAATAATACAAAAACCCTTTAGTAAGGGGAAGCTGAATTTGTAGAATATAGTTCTCCGCAACTTAAGACCATATCATTGTGTCTGATGCAATTGAGGGCGCAGGTTGGGGACTTGTGGATGTAGTTTAAAGAACTAACCTTTATCGTTATCTTCAGCCTTGACGCCTCTATCATTTGATTTAACATCGTCTTCCCCACAAACTCAATTTCTGGACCTGTGTTGGTCTAATCTGTATTTTCATCGATACTATTTTTATAATGATAGGCATTGCTTTTAAGCAAGTCCATAAATTTCTTTAAGTTAAGCTGAAGTTAATAGCGCTTTCCTACCCAATCTTTAAAAAAAAATTAGGTTTTGTGGTATATATAATTCTAAAGATAAAATGTATTAGCTTAGAATCCGTCTTTGCACAGTAAATTTTCTGCTTAGTGCAATCTCACAAGTAAAGATCAAATTGAGTTAGATCTGGAGTTTTTGGAAGCTATTCATGAGGTCAGCGTCGTTTCAGACAACGTCCTAGAAAATAACGGTCTAACCACGGATGCACAGTAAGAGTAAGATGAGGTGGTGTAGCTTCTTGCACAAAAATAAGGTTGTCAATGCTAAAATTTAGTCAAATGTCGTAATCTTCACGCATTTAATGTAGCAAGGCTGCATTGATGATGCCACACACAAGATAAGGGCTGATGGCTTTAGTTGGTTAAGTTTGCATTCTCTCAACCGTCCTTTGGGGATTGCTATCACATCACGCTCAATAATGGCAGTATAGCGAGTGACGAAACCGCCGACATGGAATATGGTCTCGTCGTTCTAGAGAAAATTTTCAAACAATTCAAGTCGATCATCATAAAA
Source organism: Sinelater perroti (assembly GCA_036346155.1). NCBI lineage: Eukaryota > Metazoa > Arthropoda > Insecta > Coleoptera > Elateridae > Sinelater > Sinelater perroti. The sequence goes on from JARFIY010000276.1 coordinate 8,131,234, forward strand.
ATTCAGGATTAACTCCCAATACTAGATTCTGTGGTCACAGTCTCCTAGAGGGGTTTCCATAAGCGGAAACTCAATTATTTATGCATCACTGTACGATTGCGTGTCTTGTTAGTTCACTTTTACTTTAGATAAATATTTTCTGCACTATCGCCACGTTTTTGCAGAACAAGGATGTGGACGGGCAGATACTTCTTCACCTTTGCTTATTTGACCTAAGTAGATTTTGTCGTAATCACCACAAGATATTTTCTAAATTCTTTGGGATTCGTGTGGTAATGTTCCTTAACTAAGAAAATAAAGTCAGTTATCTCATTGCTAATCGTAAAAGCAGTTAGTATATCTTGTTTTTTCAGCATGCTGCCTCCAGTGTAAGGTGTGAGAAAAGTCCCAAATTTCGGAAATTATGTTTTTATTTACATTTTTAACGATATGGGGCTACGATTTTTAGAATATTTATTTCTATAAGGTTATTGACATTTGTTTTAATTTCAGCTTGTTAATTTTTAGTGTCGGAAAGTTTTAGGGATCTAATAATAAGAAATTTTTAGACTTAGCAAGGTAATGATGGAGTTTCACCTTGAAATAACGGTTAGTAAATATAAGGTCCCTCAAGTTTTCCGATACTAACAACTAACAGAATCAAATTAATACGGTCGGCCTGACTAAGTAAAAGTGTTCTTAAAATAGACAACGTTCAGCCATTATTAGTTGCATAGTTCTTTCAAACAAATTCGTCCCCAAGTTAATCAAATTCATGCCGAACTTTTACTCTTAATGGAATATAGTTCATAGTTCTTAGAGAGGCCCTGCGTAAAGAACTAACTCCAATATCTTTCGATAATAACAACAAATTTGATGCTGAAATGTCGAGGTTTTATTACTCATCCTTTTCTAGAACAACAGTTGCTCACTGGCTTCAAGAAGTGAACTGCAATGTGCTAAAGATAAACTCCGAATTAAAATTTATAATTCTGATGTTATATCAAAAGACACAGTTTCTGTAGAAAAATTGTAAAAAACAACTCTTGTTGCAGCTAGGATATAACCAGAGCAATTTTATATTCTAAATTATCAGCTAAACGAGTTGCCTGGTGTGATTTTAGTGGTCGTTTATTTAAGAAATAGAAAATTTTGGGATTTAAATCTAGATTATGCCTCTTTTTAGTTTAAACTTTGCTACATATTTTTTTAATACACAGAATAATTGAGTTAACATCGATATGAATTAAAATTGCATACTTTTAGTTCTTTAACAAATAAGTAAAAACATTTAGCATCCGGTACTTCAAAAGCAGTTTAAAGGAATATAGTGTTGTGTAAATTGTATTTTGAAGAGACCAATAAAAAATAAGATTTTCAAACTGTCTTTGTGTATTTCAAATTTTTCAGTTTTACCCTCGTACAACAATTATTTTTCTTTCATAAACATATTTGCTGTTTAATTTAGTATATTATCTATATTTTAAAATAACTAGATTCTTTCTATTTTTAATTTTTAATTATATACATTAACCTTCATTTACCTAAAAGTTATTAACAAAGTAAAGGGCAATTTAAGTTTTAAGAACAATATCTTTTTTAAATTTCATAGATGCAAGTGTACGGCTTCAAATCAAACTTCTTAGCAATTTAAAATGTAATATAAATTGTAATAACAAAATAACGAGACTAGTAACAAAAGTGCTGCTTATTATTATAAAACGTAGCTCTTATTTCTTTGGACATTCTTTCTTCTTTTGTTTGTGAATCTTTGCAAACAAATTTTTTAACATTAAAAATATTTCTGCAGATCATCATATGTTACGCCTTTCAGCAGTTGTTGAATTTTTGATTTATCTTGTTTATAGCATCAAAATAAGTTTTATTTGGTGTGAAGTTTATTTTACAAACAAATAAAAGTCGTAATGCTAACGTGGGTGGTTCATTAGCACTGTGATCTTTTTTAAAACCAGATATTTCTTCAGAAACAATGCATTATGAATGGTTTCTTAGTACAATTCGAAACGGTAGTTGATGTATACACAAGCAAGACGAGAGACACACAAATATGAAATACCTTCTTCTTCTTCTTCATCAGCTTTTCTCAGTCCACTCCTGGACATAAGCCTCCTCTTGTTTTTTCCATTCTGATCTATCCCATGCTACCTGTTGCCACATTTTTCCTAATTTTTCTTTCACGTTGTCTATCCATCTTCTTTGGGGACGTCCAACTCCTCTTTTATCATCTTGTCTGGCGACATGCCCCACCCAACTCCATTTCAGGGTGGCTATTCTTTTCATGACATCCTCTACCTTTGTCTTTTTTTTTATCTCCTCATTCCTGATGTGATCTCCGAGATTTCTACCTAGCATGATTCTTTCTATTGATCTCTGTGTTATTCTGTCTATTTGCTGATTTAACTGTCAATGCCATTGTTTCCATTCCATACGTTAAGACAGGAAGTATGCAGGTATTGAAAACTTTCGACTTTAGGTTTATTGGGATGTCGTTGTTTTTGATGACTGAACTTAGTCTTCCGGTAGCGGCGCAAGTCATCCGGATTTTTCTGTTAACCTCTGCGTTTTGATTCTCTTTTCCGAGCTACTTATTATTACAATGTCGTCTGCAAATCGGAAGTGTGAGAGATAGCGACCATCTATGTTTAAACCCTTGTTCTCTCAATTTATTTGTTTAAACACGTCTTCCAGTGCTAGTGTGAATAATTTCGGGGAAATAGGATCTCCCTGCCTTACTCGTCGCTGTATACGTATTTTATGTCTTCGTCGTTTGCGATGCTAGTGGGTGCATATACCTGGATAATCTGCATACGATATCGCTTTGAAATTTCTAGGTTTATATATATATGACTTTGTCAGATATCGAGCACATTTTTGTAACTAGGTGTTTAATTTTCTTATTTATTATAAGCGCTACTCCTCCTAGATGTGACTTTGTGTTGGTGTTGTTTTGATATAGAATATGTCCAGATGCAATTGTTGTGCATTTCTCTCCTGGGCGTCTTGTTTCGTTCAAGCCCAACACGTCCCAATATATGTTACTCAGCTCTTCCTCTAGTTCTTCAAGTCGGTCATTTGATTTCATTGTTCGTAAGTTATATGTGGCAAGATTAAGGGTGAAAGGTTTGTATTGTTGAATTTGTTGTGTTATATGCGAATTTTTGCCTCCCTCAGATTCCGTGAGGCTGACCTTATAGGTGTGGGATTTAGAATTGTGATTCCTACCCACCTGGGGACCAATGCCGTTCGTTTTCCAATTCGCCATGTTTAAAACGGGGGTTTTTTGGCCATAACTCACCACGCTGGCCAGACGGATTGGTAAGTATTAGTGACAGCCGTCCACTCTGGATACAGACGCTGTTTGCAGCCGCCCACTCTGGGTCAGACGCTGCCCACCACCATATCTGGTTACCCTCACTTGGTTTAGCCTGTGGGTCAACACAGTGTACCAGGGTGTGGCGCTTGGAGCCATAAAGTGAAAGTTGGGTGTCTCGTGAGGACCAGTTATCCGAACCTCCGCCCGCCTATAACATTTGGAGTGAAAAAATCTGGTGTGAACATCACACGACTTTCCTTATCCTATTGTTTAGATAATTCTGGCAAAAATCCTGGGCTTCCTATTTTACCAACTTTTACTTTAAATTCATGTTTATCTCGTGATAACAAATCATTTTTATTCTCATGGATTTTTTGTATCTTCAACCGTTTAGATTCGCGACCGCTTTGCGACCGATTTCGCGTCCTTGCGACCAAACGACTCAGCCGATTTTTACCAAACTTGCACTGCGTCCCCTACCTACATGTAACTTGCATACCAAATTTCAAGTCTCTAGCTCTTACGGTTCTCGATATATTCTGTTTACTGACAGACCGACAGACACACACACATTCCTTATTATAGGATAAAAAAAGTAATAAAAATCTTGAGGCGTAAATGAGAACGTAGCATAATTAAAACAAAGTTGTATAAAAGTAAGATAAAGGTTGGTGTATATGTGCAATAAAATAAGCTTTACTGTGACTTATAAACAGATAATAAACCGCTATAAACAAAAATGTCTAAATGCTTAACAGAGAGATCGAGTAGAGTACGTTCTGATACACACAAGATGGAGATCTTCAATATGCAATACGAAAACCTACTCGAGTGTCAAACGTAAAAATGGTCACTATCAGTTAGATAATTTAAAATAAAAAAAAATAAACAATTAAAACATAAAAATAGAACTAATAGATTCTATTAAAATAAGCGTCAGATTGGAAGAACCATAATTAAACTAGCTAACAAAACCCAAAGTTTACTGTTTGAAGTCTCGTAATGAGTGTCGACCATTTTAAAAAATGATTGAAATATCTGTTATGAAATAACGTCAAAAAACAAAATTGTTATTTTTGATTTTGAGCACAAACTTTTTGGGCATTCTTTAAAAAGCAACGATAAAAACAAAACTTTCATTACATTGCAGAATTTTTTGGAAGTACCCTCATATTTTTTGTCACAAATTGCGATTACAGTTTACGTCATTGCTCTAACCTGAAAACCTATTTTAAGACAATAATGAAGAAACCCATATTGATAGAGTTATCAGGAAAGGGGTAGGCGGAGCCAGGTTACCGCGGGCTGAGCATTTACTTCGACTCAAGTTAGCTGCAAAACATTTATTCTACTGAAAAACTGCACGTGGGCGTCTTCATTATTTCTTATTTTATAGGAGCTATTTTAGACGCTGGAAAGTTATAAAAAGCATAATTGTTGCATTGGAAATGGGTTACAAGAACAACAAAAAGGTTATGCGAGATGGCAAAGCAAAGGTCTTGTTTTGAGCTATAAAATGAAGTTTAAAAACCAAACAATGATTAAAGTTCTTTAAGATTAAATAATTTATAAATGTAAAAAGATAAATAGAACAAAAACAACTAATTAAAATTTTAGTGTCTTCACTTAATTAAGATATTTTTTTTAATTAGAAAAGTCCAAGTGGACGTCATGTTCAGAGGCCTTAATGAATGTATGTATTTCTACATACATTCATTAATGCACGTAGCTAAAGTCAATTGCTTTTGTAATTAAATTTACGTTTTGAATAATTACTTGGCGGTTTCAAGGTTCTGTAAATATAACGTGTTCGTTGAACAAACAGAAACCCTAGACGGTATGTGAAACGGCAATTACAGCTGGAGCTTGCTATAAAAATATCAATGCCGTAGAAGCCGTTAGAGAAAATACGCATTTTTGTTGTTAGCTACAAAAAATCTAATTTTTTAACAGTTTTTTCTTACAATTGCATGATAGATCAATACATATATAATTGGAAAATTAAGTATGATGTCAACAGCCCTCTTTGGAAACTTTTACAGCTATTCGTTTCATGTCTGTGTAGCGTGCTTTGAAATCTATATCCCTATTCTTTGATACTTTCTCTATATAATATATGAGTTATCAGAAGAGGAAAATATTTTACAAGGCGTTGGTGTAGATCACTTCATATATACAGGATCGTTGAAGTAAATCTGAAAAACAAATAAAATACAAGAAAATTAAATTGATTTACATGAAACTAATTTAGCCCCTATTATTATTTATCACTATTTACTAAAACGAATAGTGTATTATGTAGTAGAGACTTGGATCTATAACTTAGAATTAGAATGCTGACAGGTTATGTATTTTCAGTAGTATTTTATGGAATAGAGGCTTAGACGATGAAAAATATATCTGTAGCAGACTAGAAGCATTTGAGATGTGGACTTACCGAAGAATGCTGAAAATAAGCTGGGTAGAAACAGTAACAAACAATTAAGTACTTAGAAGAATGAGGAAAGAAAAAGAAGCACTAAACACAGTTAAAATAATGCGAAGAGGAAGATATGAAATTCTACAAAACATTATACAAGGGAAAATACAAGAAAGAAGTAGAGGAAACAGACGTATCTCCTGGTTAAGTAACCTGGAAAATTGAATAACTGTAATTCCATTGAATTGTTAAGATCTGAAACGTTGAAAATACGAATAGCCATGATGATAACCAACCTTCTTAGAAAAGATAGTACCTAAAGAAAAAGAAGAAGAAGCATCTATCAGCAGCCGAGACCTAAACCTACTGCAGGTCTACGCACCCTCCTCCTTGTCCATATATTACTTCTATTATGAGGGCCTTAACCGGTCCTTGATGTTATGATTATTATTATTTTTTGCTGCGACACATCCCATACGTAGTAAAGAGGGTTGCAGTCGGAGCTGGAGGGTGGCCACAAGTAGTAACACAAACTGTAATTTAGCAATGTCTGGGTCTGCCTTGCCTTGTGAACTAGAGAGAAGTCTTGCTGGAATATACACTCCCAGGCAACGGCCATTTCTTGTATAAGGGGTTTGGCAACTGTATGCAGTACGTTGAGGTTATCTTCAGCACTTCCTTAAAGAAGTGAGGCGCTGCTTACAAACTCCAGCAGCATCACCGAGGTAGACAAATTCGTATGCATGACGACAAGCATCTTGGCAGATCCAACGCTGATTTATCGATTCACCTTCCTAAAGTGGAAGAAATTCTTTTCGCCCGAAAAGAATCCCAGAAATCTAATGGTGTCCTGCCTTACGTAATTTAGCAATACTTGGGTCTTTAACTTTTTGTCTATTCAGTTTTTCTGTTAACATTTGACGGTTATTCAGGACAAAAGACTTGTAGTCTACCACGCCCATTCGTTTTAACAGGTCAGTCTTGCTCTGTCCTAAATCCTGAATAATCTTTCTTTCAATTCTGTGAGTTGCCTGTCAGCAGTTACCTCCACTTGGTAGTCAGATATTTTTCGAATCTTTTGTAACTAGTTGACGCAAATTTTTTTTCGGCCATATTCCGGTGCGAAAGAATAGCACCTCTGCGGTCGTATTCCTGGCTTATTTTGTCGACTATCGTAGATTGTTGCTGATCTAAAAGCAACTTGTATTACTTAATAGGGCCTTACGCATGTGCTCAAGAAAGCCTTTTGTTAACCTAGAAAAATTACTGACATCTTGGCACTCTTGTATAAAAGAATATGTAAACATGGTAGTTCTAATAGCTGCAAAAAATGTTGTCAAGTTGGGAATATGCATTTTGTACGGAAAAGAATTGTTGGCATTTTAAAATTACAAAGTTTTCTGATGTTTTGAGCAATACGCTCCTGAGATTTCTTGAAATTATTTATTGTGTATATATGTATTTTGTTTGTATTTATACTCCAAATACAAAAATCTAAGAATTTTAGTTCGAACAAATATAGAGCCAATTTACAAACCCAGCTCTTAGGTATAAATATCATCATAATTGTTCATTAAGGAAATGAGGAGTCTGTATCCCATGATAAGTGATGGCTAATCGAATAGCTAATCTTCTTGGTTGAAGAAAGGCTATTAGAGCATAACAGTTTTGAATTTACTGTGTTATATTTTGTGATTTTATTGATTTATACATCCATTGAGGTTGTCATGACACTCCTCGATGAACCATGTCCTACTATAGTGAAGTTTATTCATTTTCACTTACAGTGTTTTAGCAACATGAAATGTTATTTAGCAGCAAATAAGAATGATTTGGGCTTAATTTCGCAAGAATATAAGTTTACATCTCCTTTCACAATCATTAGAGTCAGACTCAAAATGCTTAACTGTTTTAAAGCCCGTCTGATTGATGTATTGTTTTTTTTTTATAAAACTGTTTGATTTTCTTAATGTTCTTTTTAGTTGTAGTATATAGTATGAAAGTAATGCTTTATTAAATGACTTTCTAATAAATGAGTGTGTCCCGGAAAAATATGTTTAAAGTAATACCTATAAAGAACTAATTAAAACCAAACAGCCTTAACTTCATTATCGATTAGGGCACTAAATTTTTTTTGCCATATATTAATATTTTTTTACTTTTTTTGCACATACTACGTTGTGTGTCTGGACAGTTCAATAAATGGCTACAGAAAACAAACAAAATAAAAGATACAAACAAATTACCTTTATTTGGATTCAAAATAATTGCTATCTTTGGATTGTCGCTGCGTTCGCAAAATGTGCGGTTTTTATAATGCTCTTCGAGCAAACAAACAAAAAAAATACATAGAAGCCGATTCATGAGAGAATGGAAAGGAGGAAGGAGGGCTCATGGTAAAATATGGTAATAAAATCTTTAATGATATCTATTTTTTTTTAATTTCTGTCTGTTAGTTTGTGTAGTACAAAACAAGAACAAATAGTCTTTGCTAATACCTAATTCTTCCAACATAAATCGTAGAGTAAGCCGCCGATCCCTTTGTGACACTCGCTCGACCATGTCTAACTCAACTTAACTCAAGTTGCTTTATTTCCGTCTCGAAAGCATTTGAACCAGTTGTAAATACACTTTTCATATATTTGCAAAAAATTTCATGTATTTCCGTCGTCGTTTTTCCAATCCATAACGGAATTTGGTGTTTGTTCACTATTTCATTGCTCTTTGATCCTCCTTTTTACACTGCCTACTTTCGACAGCTTGCTATGGGTTTTCTTGGAGAGTTCTGTGTACTCTTCATTACGTAGCGGTTCTTGTAGTGTCTGGTGTATGTATGTGTATGCGCACGCCCTGGTTTACATTTCTATTGAGATATCGGGCCGTTTGCTTAACTTTTAGACACTTTTCTAGCCTCTTAAATTAGCTGTTCAATCAACTCATCCACATTTGCTTTACTATTTTAATTTTGGTTTTAGTGACTCCGTTATGCAAATAATGACAGGTTTTCTCACCTGTTACAATGCTTTCGTTTCAAAATTATTGACTTGCGCCACTATGAAAGGCATTTATTTATCGATTGAGGCATAGGCTACAAAAAGGAAATAAACTTTCTCACTTTAAGGTCGTACAAAATAATATAAATTAATAAATTAATTTAAACGTCTAGTCTCAGATTGTTGTGACAACAAGGAAGTTGTTCTACGTGATAGGTAAGGATGGATGTTTTAATCGCAGAGCGTATTGCACTTTTTTACAACTCCAAATATTACCGAAATATGGTGGAATTATGAGGATAAACATCTGTTAGCACCAGTCGACTACGTATAATATTGTAGCAAAAAATAGCCCAATCGTCCTTTTGGTTACAATGAAGGTTTGCATCTGCCTCAACACACTTAAACTTATTACCACGTGCAACTATTGCTTGAATAGTAAAGTACTGAATGGTACCACGAGGTGCATTCAAGTTATAACACGTTCGATTTTTTTTCTCACAAACTAATCACGCAAAAAATGTGAAACTTGTGTCAATTCTCGAAGTAATCTCCCTGCAGCCGTACACATTTTTCACAACGTCGACACCATGATTCCATGGCCGGTGCGAATGCTTCTTCAGGAGCCTTCTTTGATCACTGGAAAATCGCTAATGTAATAGCGGCACGATTGGTGAAGTATCTTTTATCGTTGAAAACAGCCCAAAAGTCACTAGGAACCAGATCAGGTGAGTAGGGAGTAAGAGAAATCACTTCAAAGTTGTCAGCATTTGTAACACCCATCTGGAGGACGCTTTTCCCATTATTAGGTCTTAATTCAGGATTGTGAGCACAGATCCTATGGAAATGCCAAATTTGGAGGCGATGTGTTTCACATCCATTCGGCGATTCTCCAAAACAAGTTTCTCCATTCTCTTGATCATGTCGTCGGACCGGTTGGTGCGAGACCGAGATTGTCTTGGTTTGTTGTCATACGACGTTCTACCTTCATTGAACTGCCGCACCCACAAACGCACATTAGACACATCTATAACGCCATCACCACATGTCTCACTCAACCGGCGATGAATTTCAATCGGTGTCACACCACGCAAATGGATAAAACGAATGATCACAAGCTGTTCTTGTAATGAAACCTGGTTAAGTATCAAAAACAGTTTACACTCTTGTCTCTGTCGCTAGAGTCACAAAGAGCGCTCGCGTATTTTGAAATAAATCGCATGTTTCTATTTGTTCCCAGTCCTGAGAAAAAAATCGGAGATGTTATAACTTAAATGCACCTCGTTCATACACTTAAAGAAATGCGAAAGCTACTAATTGTTTTAATTCTAATTTTAATATTAAGCAACAATTAATTTCTTTTAAATAAGTTTGCTATTTTTTTATTTATTCTAAATAAAATACTCTTAGAGGGAAGGATAAAATATTTGATAGTTGCGTTTAAATAGGTTATTAAGAGATTCTTAAAAATATATACATATTAATATTAAAGTACAAAACTCTTCCATAACTACTGGTGATGTCTGATTGTCTACAAGAGCATCCTATTTAGGCTTAATTAAATAACTATACTAAACTTTTTGTAACTAGATTTTACGTGCCCATAGTTTAGGCAAAGCATAAAATTTAATTATGGATTTAGAAAATCGCTACCAAAACATATGTAAAATTATATACAGCTATTTCTTCTGTTTTTGCTAAAAACTACGGGGAATATATCGGTTTAAATATCGATTATTGTAATTGGAAGGAGTATTGAAATTTAATGACTGGTACCACACTTAATTAGTGATATGCAATTATAATTTATACATTAATAATACAAAGGATACTAAAGATCTATTCTACTTCTTTAAAAATGGAATAATTAGAATCAAAACGTACCTTTTTTATTACTACCATCAGTTGGAACACTACAAATTAGATTAATGACGTTTTTAGTACTTTCAAATCTTGAATGCACAATAACATCCATATTAACGGGAAAAACAAAACTATTAGTTTTCAAATAATTACATACTATATGAAATGACTACTTTGAGGTGTAATCACAAATAATTACTCAAACGTAATGTTCTGTTTGGCGAAGAGAATTTTTCTTAAAAGACAAATAATTAGTTTAGAGTCCCACAATAAGTACATATTTTTACATATATATTTTGATAACAAAAGTATTGAGTTACGGATACGTTAAAAAATTTGTTAGATGAAATACTAAAAAAAAACAGCCTTGCTCTATTGTTGAAATTAAGGCTAAAAGAATATGTCCCAAATAACAGTTTTTACTCTGCCAAGATAGTAAAATGGGTATTTTTCTATATTGCAACTTGAATATTTATGGAGTTAAAGTTAAAATGAAATAGGTCTCAAGTTGAGTAAAATCTGCCTTACAAGAATGTAACCCAATAGTTAAATTTTACAAAATATCGTACAAAAAATTAAGGGCCATTTAGAATTACTATTTATAAACAAATTGCTAGATAATATAAGAACATTACAAAAAATACTACCTTGTTAATTATTGCTTTTGAGTTTCTTCTTATTCAGTGGGATTTCTTTATTTCAGAAGAGTTGTGGTCTCTGGCTTGCTACATATTATGCGTATTTGTTTGTTTAATCAGTTATCTTCATTTTCCTCGATTTTTCACATTCTTTGTGGCTTGATGTAACGCATCGTCAGTTAATTGTGTTAGTTCCACCACTTTGGAGACAGTCCGCGACTGTGTTTCTTCTACTGTTCTCTAGATGACCATTTTTTAAAACTTTAGTTTCGTGAACTTATATATTCAAAACAAATAAATATTATTTTGTATATTGGACTTGCTAGTCGTTGTTTTTTTAATTTTTGATTTAAAGACAAACAAAACAATTACTTACTTTTACCATGAAGGTGAAGCAAACAAATCCTTTGAAAAAAAATGTCCCCTCTTATTACATTACATTAAAACAATATCAACTAATCATCTCCTTATCTTCAATAATAGACTAACCAGTTAAAATAAAACCATACAGTTGTAAGATTTCTAAAAAATGTTTGTGACAGAGAGATGTTTAACAATGTTGCACAGCAGGTTCCAGTAAGGGCCACTCTTCTAGATCAATAAAACGTACCTTACTGAAAGCCAGTACAACAAGGCGTTTGCCTATCGATCAAATAAACACTGAAGAGATTTTAGCTTTAAAAGTTTTGTGGCTAGAATTTTATAAAAAGGCAACGCTCTCAGATGAACATCTGGGAAATGCATCTTCAAATATAATCAAATAGTATTATATCAAAGTAGCATTGCATAGATTCTTGTTCTTAGCTTTTTGCTTAAGCGAGTATAAAAACGTTTCAGAATTTCAGACAAGCTCTCCCCTCTTAAAAATTGTATGCAAACAGAAAAAAGATTAACGACTTAAAGATGCTGAGGATATGATGGTATTCTCTTAGTACAGAAGCTGAAAATATAAGTATAAATAAACTATTACAAACGTTTTAAGCCATAGATAAAAATCTAAACTATGTTTTATTGTTTTTTTTAAATATTTTTATTGCTTTGTTATATGTACCTTTTAAATTTTGTTGAAAATTGTTATCTAAACTTTATAACTTTTAACTGTTCTAAATTACACATTTTAATTTAGTTTTTTGTTTATTATCTATTAAAAAGCTACAAAAACAATATACAGATACAGTAGCTCTACAAGCTTAGTTGGCCGATAGCTTAGTCTACAATCTTCTTTCATTTTCTATCTCTTGCCCTTTCCTTCAATTTATAATATTTAGTTTGTGGTCCTGCTCTTCTTTTTCCATATTTGTCTTGGTCTGGCTAATCGCACCCTTACCGATATGCTATGCATTACCATCACCTTTGGGGTTCCTTGGTACTTCAGCCTTATTATGTGTCCCATCCATTTCAGGCGTTGCGCTTTGATTACTTCCGTTATGTTTGCTTCATTAAAGAGGTCACATATTTTCTTGTCTTTTCATATGCCTTTTTTTCTTAAAACCTTTTCCTCATATTTTGATTCTCTATACTTTTTCTTCTTTCCACACAGTGTCCACACCTCACTTTCAAATATTACTATAGTCTAATTACTATTTTGTATAGTATATGCGTAATTTAAGTTTTTTGATGTTTCTTTGTTTTTTAATACTGAGTTTAACGCTTCTCTGCATCTATATTTTGCTGTGATTCTAGCTCTTATTTCTGCGCTGTCTGGTTGTATACCGAATATAAGAAATTATCCTGAAATGAAATGCGATCACTTTCTAGTAGGAAAAACAGAAAAAAACTGAAAAAAACAGGAAAAAAACGGAAAAGTACCAATAAGGTTAAAAGGAGAAGGAAATAGGAGGAAATACGAAAAGTTACTAAGAAAAGAAATAAATAAAAATAAAAATAAAGTGACGTGCAAGAAGATGTCTAGATAAAAGAGAGGAAAAAGAAAAATGGTTTGATAAGAGCTGCAAAGAAATAGTGGACAACAGAAATAAAGCGAGATCGGAGAGGCTCAGAAAGGGTACAGAAGGAAATAGACAAAAATATTAAAAGGAAAGAAAAGAGCGCAAAAAGATATTGAGACTTAAGAAGAGGAAGGATCGAGAACAGTACATAATGGAATTAGAAGAAAACTTTAAGAAATAAAGATTTTAAAAAGATGGAAAGAATACTTTAAAAAATTGTTAAATAACGAGACAAAATGAATATGTGCAAGATAAGGGAGATAAAGAAGGACCGAGACTTCAGGATGAAAATGGAAGGGAGCCACCATCTACAGAAGAAATTAAAGAAATTATTAATACATTAAAAAGCAACAAAAGCCTGGGAAGGAATCAGATAACGGCTGAAATGGTAAAATATGATGGAGAGAAGTTAGTGAACAAGTTTAAAGTATTATTCGATAATACTTGGCAAAAAAGTTGTATTTTAGTGCAGAAACTCTGTGTTATCATTCTTTTTTATTTTTAAAATAAAATAAACCAATAATAATGCCTAAACAACGAGAATATAGTATTCAAAAGAAAATTAAAAAAGACCAGATTTATAAACAAAAAAATTTTTTATGTGACAAATAGGAGTTTTCTTTACTTTCCCAAAATACAAAAATACGAAAATATGGGTTTTTACAAAAATAAATTTTATTTGTTTTGTCTAGTGTTACCTTTCTGTCTTTCTAGTCTTTATTTATTCTAACTGTTATTTTTCTCTATCCATTTGTAGTTTTTATCTACTTTCTTGTTCCTTTTATTTACTTATATGCCAAAATATATGAAATTGTTTATTCGGATTTCTCTGATTACACAAATTCCAGTTTGTTAATATTTTTGTCTCTATTTATATGTAACATATTGTTAGCTTTCTTTTTTAAGTTTTTTTTATAAATTTTGTTAGTTTTTTTATAGATTTGTCCTGCATGACAATAATATTTTAAGTTATTTTCTTCCTCTGACTGTGGTAACTTCTTTTTTTGTTTTATCTTATTATAAATTATTTGTAGATTTAAAATAAAATTAGTAACAGAATACATCCTCATCTGTTCCTTTTTTAACTATATGTGGCTTAGATAACCGTTTCTTCATCTTGATTTCCGCCTGGTTACCATGTTATAAGCTTCTAATTGTCCGAACCAGATGCATGGACATTTTTACTTTGCTCCAAAGCTTTTTTAACTATGTTTTCTAATTCCTTTGATAATTTTATGCTGGATATATAATAAATTCTCGTATTTCTCTTTTAATTAAAATTAAATATTGGTTATTTTCTTTTCTTTGTTTGTTTGGATTGTCCTATATTTTAGCTGGATTTGTTTAGTTATTATTTTAGTGTTTTTATAGAGATCTTTGGTATTATTCCGAGTAGAGTACTTTTAGGTCTTTCCATAGGCTTTTTAGATATTTGTTTCTGTTTATGCGAAAAGTGACTCTGTCTATATTATGCCTTTTTTTGTGTTTAGTCAATGTCTTTTCTTTTCTACTGATTGCAGAATTTATTAATTATTTAAGGTTTATATTTTCTTTTTGCTATTTAGCGTTTAGCACTTGAGTATTTATTCGTTTAAACATTCCTTTTCTTTGTTGTCCTGAATCATTGAATGGTAGTTGTTCTAATCTGACGCTTACTTTATTGTAATTTATCAATTTTATTTTTGTTTTACTTTTTTGACATTTTGTTAATTTAATGTCGTATTTGGTAAGTAACAGACACTCGTATAGGTTTTTGCGTTGGATGTTGAAGACCCACGACTTGTTTGGATCATGGTGTAGTCTATTTGATTTTTATGCTGTTCGTTTGAAGATTTCAATTTATATAAACAACTTTTGTAGTCGTGGAATAGAGTGTTTGTCACAATATTTTCTTATTAATTGCACACCTATATTAATATTTGATCGCATTCTTTCCTTGTTTCGATGCCGTGTTGATCTACTATATTCCTTATACGTAAAGCCGGGATGTTTAGGCACTAAAGATCATTAAAGTATAATAGGCATTAAAAAATTTGAAAATAAACAATTAAAAAGAAAAAATAGGCATTTTAAGATACTGAATAGGCAGTATTGTTTGAGTGATTTTATTATACAATTGATCATGTAGATTGCGTTTTTAATTATACAATAGTAAAAAAACCATTATTTACAAGAATTACAGCTAATAATAAGATGTTTTCTTAAATTCTCTACCGTTAAGGATTGTCTCCTATCGGACAATAAATATTTTAGCTGAGAAAAAGATCTGTCTGCATCTACTGATATTACTGGAGTAAATGCGAAACACGTGATTTCTGGAACATCGTAATTTACGTTTTTTACACTTGCGTTTCCCAAAAGAATACAAGCTAGACTTTTTACAACTTCAAAATCTTGATTTGTAGTAAATACAGTTCACATTTTTGTAAATAGTGCGTCCCTTATTGCTTGAGACACTACACATGTACTATTTACAATATTGATGCAATCAACTAAAGTTAAGTCCCTGTCTTCTAAACTTACTATTGCACTAAGAGCCACAGCATAATTAGTTGAAAAAAAGAGCCAGATCATTTTGTAAACTTTTTTTCTCATAATTGTGGCTGTTTTAATTGATGCTGTCGAATCTTCGTCTAAACTTCTATTTCCTTAATTTTTGTAAAATTGGTAGCGTAGCTACATGCAGCTAAAATCCACGTACCCCATCTAGTTAATATTAGTTGAGGTGGTAGAGCTGTCAGGTGCTATTTCTTTAAAAAGTCTTATCCTAGATGGTGTTTTTAGAAAAATCTTTTTTACTGAAAATATGAACATGCCCACGTCGGAAAATTGTTCACGTATTTCCTCTGCCACACAATGTATTTCATGGACCAGGCATGCCAAATGCAACATACCCGGAAATAACACTTTCAGAGTATTCCTGCTTTTTTCATACATAAGGCAGCATCGCTTACGAACATAACGACGTTGTCATGAAGAATTTTCTCTGGCCCAAGTAGTGACAGGGAAGTCGTAATTAATTGTGAGATTGTAGTGCTATTTTCCCCCTCAAGAGATTCGGCATTTAACAAATAAATTTTAGTTGCTTGTTTTGGCTCCAAATATCTAACAATTACATTGGCGATGTGCCTGCAAAATCAGGTTGTATTAATACAGAGAAGCTAAAGTTTGCAACCTCCAATTTACCTTTTTGTAGCATCTGTCGTCTCATCCATTGTAATCCAAATCTTCTTGTCTTTCATGTTTCTTCGAATTTCATCTATTGTGAATTTGTAAGCACTGTCAAGATAATTTTTTCTGAGCGTTGATTTATTTGGTAAATTTTGTTTGACATGCTTTTCGAAAAATGACCGCAAAGACGGATTTTGTAATTTCCATAACAAAATTCTACCACTCACAAAGGCTTAACACAAGTCAAACAACAACTCAGATTGTCGATTGGATGTTGACACAAATGTTTTCAGTAACGGAGTTTTTGGGGCGGCCACTTTCTTTTCGATTGCTCTTTTATGGAAGAGTCCTTAAGTGTGTTGAGTAATAAAATACATTTTTTCTCAAAATACACTGGTTTCGTTCAGATTTTACAAAAAAGCACAAAACCATCAGTTGAAAAAATATCACTTCCAATCTCTCGCACAAATTTATTTAATTTGTCGGTGACAGAAGAACGCACTTTCGGCATCATGGCAGAAACAAACCTTCTTGCAAGTATGAATAAAAATGAATGCAAATCACCAAACAAAGTAGGTATTAATACTAAAATAGGTACACATTTTCAGGTCGATATTCGGTAGCAATTAATAGACGACCTGGAACAAGTAATTAACGTAGGTAATAATAAGATGGGATTTTTATTGCTGCTGTTTATTCTATGAAAAACCAAATTTGTGTGACTAAATATGCAGTTATAACTATTATAAGCAAAAAAAGCATTTATAAATAAAAATAGTCAAAATAAGCATTCAGGGATTTTACCTGAACAGCCGGGCTTTACTTATATGCTTTTTGTTTGTTATGTCCTTAATTTTTGTATTAAAATCTCCAATATTTTATAATTTCTCTAGTCATCTAGTTTTAAAAATGTTAGATTGTGCCAGATTTTTGGGACATGGTTTTGCAGAATATACGTGCGTTCTGGTTTGGTGTCCAAGTTACATAATCCTTTCATGTTTTATGTAGTATTTGTATACTTGTTTGTTAGTTTGTTTTGCTACTGCAAAGGTTACTTTATTTAAACTTTGCTAGTCGTTGTCTGAGAAATACGCCGTATTTTTATTTAAAATTTTAAAACATTTTTGTCACTTACAGTGAGATTCTGAAATTTCTGTCACTTGGATTTTACAGTGTTAGAGTACAATCTGTAGGTTACTTACTTGGAAGAGGTCTCTTATACTTCAATCACCTGTTTTAAGGATCCTGCTGATTGCATCTAATAAATTGACTAATCTTTCCTTGACTCACCTTGTATGTATCACAATATTTTAATATTTTTTTTGCCGACTTATTAAAAAATGTTTATTACTATTATTATTATTTTTTTAATCAAAAAACAAATTGAGGCTGATTATAACCATGTAATTTTACAAAAAATTAAAACCAAACTTAACTACATATTATTACAATTATTTATATCTACGACCAAAAAAAAATATGTAATTAGGTGTTTCTCAATATTTTCTGATAAGCAATTTTGACGCTTGTCAGATAATATATGTTTGTACGCAGAAAAAGTTTTTTCTATGTCTATAGATGTTAGGTATTTTTTAAAGCACACATAATAGATATTTCTATATCAATATCAACGTCTACAGTGTTGTCAAAATTGAGAATGTCATTTACTTTCGCTAGCAGTTGATAACACGTTGTTTTTCTAAAATATCATTAAATTTTAGAAAAACATTTTTGGCGATATTTCCTGGAACGGAAGTTATTAATTTTTGAAAATTTTTTATCAAATGCGCAGATGCATTTAATGGCATTCCTTCTTCTTCCAGTGTTGTAATTGATTTGCTTACAAATGAATAATGAGCCCTAATAAATGCTAACTGATTGCGTAGCTGCAGTTTTCTTAAAACAGACTGAGATTTTTCAATAAGAGTACTATAACTATCTGAAAATTCGAAAATTAGAGTCTTTATCTTCTCAAAATGGTCGGCATAAAAAAGAGCTGCGTTAAGCCAAGTACCCCATCGCGTGATTACAGGCTCGGGAGGTAACGGAACGTCGGGTAATGAGACCTTTATAAACACATTTTTTATGCTACCTATTAATGAATTCACTAAGGAAAATTTATTTCAAATTGCTTCAAATTGCTTTATTTAAATTATGAACCAGGCATGTACCATGGATTAGATTTTTGTATAAAACCTTTAGTTGTTGCCCAGCTTTTGTCATGGTATGGTGCTGCGTCGGACAGCATCAAAATAATAAAAACATCGGAAACGAAACATTGCATTAAAGATTTATTAATAAATCTAATTATTTATTTTATCAAGAACTTTACAAGCAATTAAATAAGACCTACTAGATACGACTTTTTTCAAACAACCGATTAGAACGTATCTTCTGCGAGTATCTGTGGTTTCAAGATACAGTTCGTTGGTGTATTTTTTCCTCAGTGTACTACGGCATTTTTTCATTACCAAGTTTTTTTTAGAAGTTACTTCAAACTATTGCCTTAAAGTTTTTCAAGGGCAATGTTGTATTTAATAAGAGCATTACATAATTCTAAATTAAATTCTTCTCGTTCGTTTCGTTTGGATGTTTTGGCAGCTAGAAATTCTCGCAAAAGCATTTTAGATTGGTTAGTTTTTAGGCTTCTACACATTAAAATAAAAGCCTTATGTAGAAAGTAATGTCGTCTGTCTGTCCGTCTGTCCGTTTGTCCGTCCTTTTATTTTTTAAATTTTGGTCAAGGGAGCTTCCAAGCTGGAGACAAGTTTCTATTTCTGTCATTTCTGACATCTTAAATCCTTATATTTAATGTGCTCAAGTTTTTAAGAAAACTATTTAGTTTAGTTTGAAAATTCACAGGTATATCATAATACCCCTTACAAATATTCTTACTAAAAGCAATGTATATAATCACAACCTTAAATAATTAGTTGGAGTTTTAATCTGTTAAAAACAAAAAAATATGTTAAATTACGCAGGAAATAACAAAATATTTTCTTTAGTATAAAATATGTATTATTTGGCTAAATATGCAAAATATGCAAAATTATGCATTTTGAATAAAATCCGTTCTGTACTTATAACCTTATTAATGGAAATTATACATTATTTACTCAGTTTTTATAAGTACTTTTATTACTCTCTAGCAGGTCTTCTAAATCATTGTTCTAACAGTTTTTTTCCTATACCTATTAACCTTATGTTAGGAATATGCCCTTGAAAATATTTTCTTTTAATGTCTGCCAATAAAACTTTAATTGATGCTTTAAGAATAGTGTTAGTGTGCTATAAAACTAACCATAAATGTAGTGTGTTACGTAAGGTATAAAAGTAGCCTTGCTGTTTTATTATAACATTACATATATTTTACTTTCCTCATGATACTCCGTACGTTTTATGTATAACACTAATTATGTAATTATATAATTACTTCAATGATTAGTAATAGGGGATTTTAAATTTTTTCTACATGTTTATCTGCCGTTTTGTAACAAGAAACAATGTATTGTTCATTTACATATTTATATGAGCGAGTTAGTTAACGCCAAGGAAAATGATACGGAAATTTTTCTTATTAACCATTATATTGCATGTTAATCTTCTAAATCTATGCAAAAAGTTGTATCTATCAGTCATTTGCTTTGCTCCTTTTTGGAACTAAGGCAAAACGGTATCACAGACATTGTCGATGAATCCTAGTGTGATGGCTGTGTTCATTTTTTACGCAATATAAGCAAAATCTAATCATACTCGTTCTATGCTGTTTTTTCCCAAAAAGGGACTTCTAATATTTTGGACTTTTTTTTTACTAATCTACAAAGTTCATATATCTGAAGCGAGTAGTACTATAATTATTTTTTCTGATAATCAGTAGTGTTGTCTATAACTGAAAAATCAATAGCATAGTTTTTGTAAACTAATATACTTGCACGAATTTCTTCGTTGGTTGATAAAATAAATGTAGAGTATATGTTAAATACAATCAACCAACGTTTTATTTACTACTAGTAGATTAGCGGATCACCAGTCTGTGTCCTGTCTGAAACGTTTTTTTGCAACTTTATTCCATCATTTGAGTGTTTGTTTATTATGAAAATATTCGAAGAAATGGTTCTAAATGTGTATAGCCGACTGCCACATCTCCATCGCGTATCAATTACAAATTCCCAACCAAGAAATAACTGTAGCATATTAGTAACGGTTCTTTAACAAAATACTCACTTTTTTTGGCTACATATAGTTTTTGGGCTAGGTGTATTAAAATGCTGATTTTAAAAGTTTTTGCATACCGCGCTTTATTGAAGATCATCTTCATTTAAAAAATAATGGTATTTTATGTGAGATGTCCCAGTGGTATCTTCTTTAATATAAATACTTTTGTAAATTAATTTAAGCGTCTTTCTAATAGACATAATATTAGCATGACCGAAGTTAAGCCATTTTTCAAAAAACGCATTGTTTCAGACGTCAATTTTGACTTGTCTTAATTATTTATTATGAGGATATCTGAAAGGGAATATTTATTACCATAAAATACTAACCATAAATGCCTTGAAAGTAAACATTGCCAAAGAAATTCAGGCACCGGTAATAAACATCCCAGTAAAGACTTTTCAAAACATAATCAGTGGGGTTTCACTATGTCTAAACGCAAATAATGACAACTTCTAGCATTTGGTATAATCTAATCAAATTTTTCAAAAAATAAGTGAATAAGTTTTTTCACTATATCTTTATTGGTATTAAATTATCTTTAAAATTCCAGATATTGCTTGTTTGTTTTGAAGCGTAAAGATGTATCCGCTAGTGTTATATTGGGCGCGTGCGAGCGTTATCAAATATTCGTGGATAAACGTATGTTTGCAAATACTAAGACCTTAAACTAACAAAAGTTAATAACATAGCGTAGAGGTATGAAACTAGTGTAATGTTAATTTTAATAACGTTTCCGTTCGATAATTTCCCGGGACTAAGTAGCAATATAAATGAGCATAAAATATATTAGCAAATATGCAATGACAATTGACTACTAATAATCATTTATCTTATATCCATTAATTCATCCTGTGCCCATTTTTTTTACACCACCACCCCATCAACAACAGCTACATACACATACAATAATAATGACATAAATATTGTAAACACGACAAAAAATGACATCAACGAGTGAAGATGACGAAGATATTTAACCAAATAGCAAAAATTAATGGTAAGTGATAAGAAGTGTCAAAGGAAAAAATCGCTAAAGAAACGCACTACCAGTAACAAACAATTGATGCAACTCACTAAACCGCAAAAAAGATTGCAATGACATAAACAACATTTGTACATGGTGTAGTAAACTACAATAAAATGACAAAGATAACCAACATCGCACAAAAGATCTGGCAAATAACGCCGTAAAAATCAACCGTCAAACTCCAGGCACATACTGTAAATTAGTTATTCAACGGATACTGATAATATTAAAGAAAAATTACTTCATCTAAGCTGTGAAGTTCAAAATATAATAAATGCACAACATAGAATTATCACACACACACAGCACTACGGCCCATAGAGAACTTTGGCTTCTTTAACAACTGCTTTCCAGCTTTGTTGATCTTGTGCTAAGTTAATTCAATTTTACACCCTTAGTTTTTTTTAGATCTATTGTTACATTGTCCCGCTTTCTTAAACGAGGTCTTCCCTTTGTGCGTCTTCCTTCTGGGTTCCCGATGAAAGCATTTCTAGCGGCTCTTGCCTGAGGCATTCTCCATACATGTCCTAACCATCTTAGCCTTCGTCTTTTAATCCACTCTACGAGGTCTTGGTGGTCGTATACTTCTAGTATCTTATGGTTCATGCGCATTTTCCATCCGTTTTTATTTTTACCATAGATTGACCCAAAAAATTTCCTAAGTACTCTTCTTTCGAAATAGTTTAATAATTCTTCAGTTTTTTTGGTTAATGTATTTACTATACACATTAGATATTTCAGTAGCCGAAGAAACGTCAATAAGTACATTCGCAGATGACACAACCATATTAACATCTCAAGAACATCCTATAATAACTGCTGTGTATCTACAAGAGCGTTTGAACCTAGTCGAAGTATGGATTAAAAATGAAAAATTAATTTCAACGAATTTCAATCATCCTATTTTACTTTTCGTGGAGGCCACTACCCTATTGTAACCCTAAATCAGTCATACCACAGAAAGAAACAACTAAATATTATTACACCACTAAATTGGTACATCATAAAATAAACAAAAGAAAACAAATTGATTTAAAAATAAAGGAAATGAAGTGGCTAATTGAGACAAAATTAAAATTAGGAATTTAAAATAAATTGTTTATTTACAAAACTGTGATTAAGCCCTTATGTACGTACGGAGTCGAGCTCTGGGGTTATTCGTGTAAGTTCAACATAACCATTATGTAGAGTTTTCAATTCAAAGTTCTTTGAAATATTGCAAACGTTCCTTGATCAAATCATACCCTACATATTAACCTTAAAATCCAATGTGTTAGTGAAGTCATAAGCTAAAGAAATAACAAACACCACAATAACTTGGAAACCATCCTAATTCACTACTAGAGCCTTTACTATACCCCACACTCAACAGAAGGCTAAACCGATTCAGCAGCCGGTGGGATGCTCTGTACAACATTCTCTTGTAACCTGTGAGTGTCTACAGACTCGAGCGACAAAAATAAGTCAAACTTACAAGATTAAAGTTTATATATCAAATTCAGTACAACATACTTAAAATACTAATTCATTGTTATGGTGTATTAATAATCAGATGCTTAACAATGGCTTAGACGTTTCTCATCTAGTACAAAGATTACACTAGGCAACAAATTTTTATTTTTTGTTTGACTCGATTTTCTCTGTGTGACTGGTTTCTTTTACCCTAAAATGAAGGAAAATTAATGGTATAATAATAATAATAATTTGATTTTTAGGTTAAGGCATTGATTTTTATGCTATTCTGCTTTTTTTCACGTATTCCACTCATTTTAAGAAAAATTACAAAAGTGTGACAATCTTGTTGGAAAAACTATGATACGAGCACCACAAGTAGGAAGTCATCGGAGATTTTAAAATGATATCGTTACTCATGGCCTGTACAGGGGGCTATACAAAGAATTCTTACTAGCTTTGTTTATGAGATAGCCTGGCTTACCAACGGCATTACAAGAACAAAAATAGGCTTCAGAGAATAGAGTTTACTGTTGAAAAGAAGAATGTTAAGTGGTAGCCAACCAAGATTTTAATATCGCCACTACATATAAAGCTAAACCGTATGAAACAATTTGTCACTTAAATTTTTTCAAGAAAAATTTTCTAATTTGTCGTAGATTAAAAAAATCATAAAGTCTGAAGAGCTCGTAGAAAAACTTAACGAGGAGGAAAAGGCAGCCTGTAGAGGTTTTATGACAGAAAGCTTTTTGGGGGACCACGGGGCTTAAGACTATTGGGCCTTAGTCAAGGAGCTAGTGGACAATTTTGGTAAAATGGCGTGCTGCATTTTTCTGAAAATGCATATGCTGGATTCGCATCTTAAGAGCTTTAAGGACAATATAGTCGACCTTTTGAAGGAACAAAGAGAAGGGTTCCACCAGAACATCAAGGAAATAGAACGCCGATATCAAGGCCTACAATCGAAGAGTATGATGGGAGATTACATTTGGGGACTTTTTCGCAAAAGTCTATTATTTGGAACTATTAATATCCTCTAGTTATAATACATTAGTAGTTGTCATTTAAATCATTTGCATTTTAAGCCTGAGAGTCTTTGTGTTACGGAAAAAGTACAAAAATTACAAAAATGTCATTTAAAGATGGACGAACAGAACTCAATGACCAATGACTTCACACAAGGATGACAACTGTAAAATTTTCGAACGCTTGAATAGGGATTAGGATTATTCGGATCTTTGAAGAAATTTTTTGGTGTGAAAACGCTCTGTGAATTAGGAGGTTTTGCAAAACACCGTTGTGGATTACTTTACTCAACTTAACAAGCAGCAGTATCTTAAAGGCTTGTTCAAACTGCTGTCATGCTGGGATACATGTTTCAACTTTACGTTTACGTTTATGTAGTTTTTTGTGAAATATATCAAATATTTTTTTACATATAGATGTTAGTGTAATTAAGGCTTATGTCTTTAATATCGGACACCTCTCATAATAATAGGTTGCCAACATTTTTATCGGCTTTATTAAAATTTATTTTATATTCGTAATATTATTTATTTATTTAGCATTATTTTATGTAGAACTTTCTTGTACATCTTTACGAGAAGATATTTAATTGTTGCATTTTCAATTTGCATTGAAAATGCACAAATGAGTGCTACTAAGTCCGGCAGAAATGTTTGCAAAGCTACGGAGTTGGTATTGCTGGAGAAGTCACTACTAGACGTTGGTTCGCAAAGTTCAAAGAAAGCGAAGAAAGTTTGGTCGACAAGGAAGGTTCCGGGCGCCTGAAAGAAATCAATTGTCAAGCTGTGCTTAACACAACTGAGACAATTCATCGATGAATTGCAAAATGTTGGCCGATGACTTCGACTGTAGTCCTCAAATAATTTGCAACCTCCTGCAATAAATAGCAAATAGAAATCAAAGTGGATGCCAACCGAATTGACCGTTGATTAGAAGAAGAAACGTCTTAATGCACCTCGTCTCTTATTTTATCGGTATAGTCTTGAGTCTTTGTTTTTGAATGAAGTGAGTGACTTTTGACAATCCTCACAAACACGAATGGCTGTCGCTTGGTCAAAAATCGTCTTCAACCCCAGTCAAGAATTTGCATCTACCATACAGTCCCGATTACCACCGAGCAACTACCATTTTTTTCGTTCAATGGAGTATTCTTTGAAAATAAAACAGTCTAGACCAGCGTTTTCCTAAATTCTACCGCCGCAACATGGAAGTAGAAAGAGAATAACTTAATTATTAATTTTACGATTTGTTTTAGAAGGTTTTAGAAAAGCCCTATCTAAAATATTTTAGAAATTCTATTATAATATAAATAATTAATTAGGTAAGCAAGTAAATCAAATTCTAGTAGAATTATTTATTCATAATTAGTATAAAAACAGTTTATATGAACCTTATTATTACTTGAAAGTGTGGATAATAAATTCGTTGTCAGACGACGTCCCCTAGACGCCTCGGTAACTAACGAAGTGTGGTGTCTCATCTACCACTCGACGGCGGCTACTTGAGTCAGACGTCATTGCTGCGTCAATGCATCATGAACTCCATAAAAGACGAATAACCGTGTCAGCGATTAACGGCGAGCTCTGCGCTGCGGAAAAATACAGTCACTTGTAAGTAGCCGTTGCGGTGAGTCTGAGTTTTGAACTTGGAAACTCATTACGCAAATGCGAACTTAATAGCTCTTCAATGGTCGTGCCATTTATCGGGCCGCTTGAGCGGCAAAATATTTTGCTACCTTTGTTCGCTCTTTCAAGTTATTTTTCTGAGGCCACCTTCAATCAGAGACCTAAAATAAATATCGAGGGCTAACAATAATATTACTATAAAGATTTTAATAAAATATTAGGACAGTTGTTCGCATACTTGGAACTCCTTTTCATAAACGTTATTAACTTATTTATGTTCTGAACGCAAAGAACAAATTTCTTGAACTATTGTTGCACAATGCAAAATCTTTAATGGATAATTTGTTATTAGTTCTTTTATTATATATAATAAATATTCATAATTAGAGATTTTTGTAGACCATGTCGTCAAGAATTTTCTATAGCAGGTTTAAATCAAGAGACTTTTACAGAGCAATTTATCTAACAAAATAAAAATCTTTAGTGTTCTTATTGAACAAGACTTTGTGCAAAGGTAAAGGGTGGTGTAAAAAGAAGGTATGCTTTTTAAATAAATGTAATGTAATAAAATATATGTTGATTTTCAACATAACAAAAAATTATTGACACCAAAGCCATCTATTTAAATTCTGTTTTGAGGTGATCAATAATAGACGTCGGAAAATATTTGTCTATTAAAAAGAAGGACAGAAGGTACATTAGCGCCACTTATCATGCATAATAGTTAGTTAATTGAAGTTTTGTAGCAAACAATTGACCTCGTGTCTATCCTCCCTTAGGCTTAGACAAAAATTTTGAAAGAGTGTAAAAAAAATTCTTATTACTTTTAGGCTGATTCAGAGATTTGACAATGTCTGAGACGCCCGACCCACAAACTCTGGCTGGCTATCTACCGCTGCGGTGTCACAAAATATCAAATTTGTCGATTGGTCAAGCAGTTAAACAAGCGGAGATCAGTTACAAAATATTTGAAAATATTCGCGTACAAGATCCAGCTCCAATTTGATTCAAATTTGGGCAATAGATAATTGAAAAAGTGGAAGACGGTTCGATTAATGTTTCAAAAATTTGATTCTGTGGTGAGGCCCATTTTTAAGGTTTTGTAAATATACAAAATATGCGCCACTGGGGTAGCGTAAAATTTTTCCATTCAGAAAAAGTGCACGCCTGGTGTACAGTTTAACGAAAAAATATTCTTGGATCATATTTCTACGATAACAATGTGAACTCCCAAAATTACCGCCAAATGCTCAAAAAGAAGTTTCTACGGAAAGCAGAGAAAACCAAAATGCTCAACTGGTTTATGCAGAACAGTGCGAGACCTCGTCGCATGCCGATGGAATTAATTGGCCACTATATTCTCCTGACATAAATCTATGTGCCTTTTTCTGTGGGGGATACCTTAAGGATAGGGTCTAGAAAGAGTCTTCAAAGACACTAAAAAATTTCAAAATATTCACAAAAAATGAAGTCTGTCATCGTAAGAAACAATCTTCAAGCAGTAAATGAGGCTTTTGAAAGTAGGTTACGCTATTTTGTTGCTCGTCAAGGTTCACATTTTAAAATCTTGTTAAACTAAACTTCAGAAAAACATGTATCTATCATGTTTGTAGATATTTTGATAAATAAATTTGAATGTTCATACGCCCGGAGTAATTTTCAAAGTTTTACATCGCATTTATTAACATTTCTTCTGATACAGTTTTGATTTCTTCGCGGATGGTAACTTTTACCTCGTTTAGTGTACGAAGTTTTTAAACGTTGTCTTTTGATTTGAGGCAGCTCCATAGAAAGATATCGTAGACAAACAAATCTGGTGAGCGTAAAACAACTGGTATCAAAGTCCTTGTGGTTCTATTTTGTTGAAACCTCTTTTTCTCTCTTGACCCGTAGACGTCAAAGTTAAAAACGCAAAAATATGCGTAGCATGTAGGCATAGTGCTCACTCATAGTCACTCCCTCTTCAAAATAGGAAGATCAAAAAATATTTATAGGAACACTATTGTAATTAAAGAACAATACATTAAGTCATTGAACACTTTCTCTCTACCATAAATATTTCAACAAGTCAGGATAGCTTCCTACACAACCACTTTTTGCAAGGGTAATAAGTATTTTCAATTTTTGACTGATCTCGGAGTTCGATTTAAAAAAAAAGTGAATTATTTGAAGTGATTACCTTTACAATATTAATTTCAAGAAATAACGTATGATATGTATGATTTCGCATATAGCATTAATTTGTATATAACCAGTGTTTCTCGATAAATTCTTTTTTTCCTTATGAGGTGCTGGCTCTTCGATATCCGACTATACGTTCTGCCCAACCCAAACTTACAGAAATGTGGTTAAGTGCAAAAAACATTCTCAGAAAGCTTAAAATATACGTTTACTTCTTTTTAAAACAATACAAAATAAAAATTATTTGATAAATTGAGGAACTTTTTCTCCCAGTTTTTATTTCGACTTTATTAATTTCTAATATAGACTGTCGCGTCAGAACTAAAAGTTTTCCCTGCTTGCAACAGCACCTCTTCTACAGCTCGGAATACCGTTAAAAATCATTCTTAAACAACTGCCCATATAGAAGGATTTTCATATCTAGACAGTTCATCGCCCACGTGTGGTCAATTGCTGGCGAAACCGAAGACCCACAAAATTTCGCTCGACCACCAGACCGCCTGTATTAAATAGTTAAAAATGCTTATCATAATATTTTAATTTGAAATATTTGTAGAACCAAATACAATTTTTGTTTTTAATAAAACAGCGCAATTGTTTGCTTCTGGCAAGCTTGACCTTTAATACTAACATATAAATCGTGAATTGGTTAAAGATTCTCAGATATTTTAATGACTGATTTATTGATGCTTGAATAAAAAAATTCATAAACAAAAGCACTTCTTAAAACTTTTTAAATTAAATTTGCCGAGAAAAACTTATGCATTTTTTGTTTTTTGTAATTATAATGTAACAACTTTAATCTTTGTATTCAAGATGAGTTTACAAGAAAGTGAGCTTGAAGTTTGGACCCAATATTACTGGAAACGGGAACTATCAAAAGAGATTTGCGATGCTGAAGGTGAAGGAATTATAAGTTAGTCAAAAGTTTCAAGATGGTAAAGGCACTTTAAACTAATGACATTAGCATTAATGATATGCCTCGTTCCGGCGGGTTCTTAAAGTTAGATGATAGTGACTTACAAGCTGCCTTAGACGCTGAATCTTCATCAAGCATTTGAGATCTGAACGCTGAACTTAGAGTTGGCAAATTATTGTTGATTTTTTATTTTATATATATTTATATATATTTTTTATTTGGTCCATATGAAGCTCCGCCAAGATTCGCACGAATTTATTGAACCACAAGCCGCCAACTGGTCAACAGTCCACTGAACAACCGATTTTGAAAACGAATTGAGACGTCGGATGAAAATTGGGCCTTTTTGGTCAATTACAATCGACAGAAGAAGTGGGTTTCGAAAGGCCAAAATCCTCCGTCAGTTCCGTGTAAAAAACTTTCAGGGCATGTTTCATTTTGAGTTGGATCCGAATAATTTTGTTGAAAGGTCTCCTTTTCTAACAATAGTGGAATACAAACGTGAAGGTTTACAACACTATAAGCACGAAGACGCAAAAAATGCATAACATTTAATTTTTCCCAGTTGAGTCCAGACTTTTGGGACAATCCAGTATTTCTAAGTTATTAATTAAAGCAATTGACATAGAGTAATTTGCATTATTATTTTATTTAGTAAGAATCTTTAAAAGTTTATTAAGTCATGTTCTTACCTACATGAAATTTGCTGCTTTATTAATTATGTCTTTTTGGTTATATACTTAATTAATATTTTTTCTTTGGTAATTAGTGTTTTACCTTTACTTTTTATGAAAGTGTTATTTCTTCTGCAGATACTTTAGTACCTTATTACTTTCTTTTACATTAGTACTTATAACTATTATTGGACTGATATCAAAACCTAAATTTTGTTTTGCATATTCATGTAATTTTACAGCGCGTATTTTGTTATTTGTTTATTTACTTGCAACATATTTGTTTTATACATTATTATATAATAATTTAATTTTTTTGAATGAAAATCTTATTTGAGCCTCTTTACAATATTTATTTAAAAGTCAATATACTTTTATGCAATTAATACGTTATCGTATGTAGGTGGTAAAGTTAGTTATCATTCACATATATTTTTGCTTTGTTTGTAATTTGATATGGCTCTTCGATACTACAATAGGTACTACCGATGACTTGCTTTCATGCCAATTAGGTATTATGGCTTGTATTTCTCCAGGATTCATTTTGATTTGAATTTAGGATGTATTTTGACGTTGTATTTATTGGATGTAGATATTATCATTAACATAAAAATGGGATTCCTTGAATAGAAAAATTAAGTAATTATTTAATGACTTAATTAAAAAAAAGTGGCTTAGTGTGGCCGCGGTAGAATCGCGTGACTGCGATGCGGACCCGGGTTTATTTCTGAGGTTTAGATATCTTGGCAAGTAGCCTACTTAGCCACTAAAAATAATTGGGTACTTGTATTCAAACAAGAGATGATAAATGCGGTTGTCTAATGCGCGGTGCTTGCCACATCGGCCCGTATCAGAGATAGTATGCGATGATCGGGCAGTGATGGCAAACATATGAGAGCCTTGGATAGAGCTATGCGGATTCTCCAGCTTGCTAAATGTAGATATATTATAGCGTTATTAATCCAAAACTATGTTAACTGATGGTCTATGGTACATAAACAATCGCATTCTCCATAAAGACCTCAGAGTTTCCTAGGTCAAAATTGTAATTTTACAATCAACATCTACGAACCTGCGAAGACTACTTAACGAAACGCAGATTAAAACGAAAATGCCCTTATGATGTAGTGATATAAACATTTTATATTTTAAAATTTATATCTAAATATTTACTTCTTATTGAGTAATTAGAGATAATATCATTGTACGTTACCCTCTACATGTTATTTGTATGTATAATTAACAAATTAACTCATAGAACTTAGTATGTTCCGGTTGTTAATAAAATTCAATTTTAAAAAATGAGAGCCTTAACCTCCTAATTCGTAAACTGTGTTTTCACGCAAGTTATTTGAGCCTCACTATTATTATAATCCAAAAAAGTGCGGTTACTAAAAGCCAAAAAACCAATAAATAAATAAATAAATAAAATATACCCTTTATGTTGTTTATCTCAAAATATTAAAATACAATTAATAGAATAAAGTAATATAAATGTGATTTATTGATCAAGTCCATGTTTATAAACCGACAAAGGGGTTTTCATAAAATATTAGTTAGAGCAAACATTTAAGGAATTACAATCAATTGGCTACTCTTGGCAAATGTTACTGTTGAAGTCAAATTAATTGAAAAGGAGATTAAAGGGGAATTAAATATTTTACGTTTTTCAAGAATATCCCAAACAGATACAGTTCATAGAATGGAATAACATAAACGTTGGATATTTTATATATATATATATATATAATCAAAAGCCATTTACCTTATTGGTGTTCGCTTGTATGTACATTATACAATACTTATCTACATTCTTAACTTAATTAAACTGAATTAAACTGGATTGTCTGTGTTATGAACAAATTTATTCCATTCTTTTCTGTTGTTTGTCATTGCTTTCGCCTCCTCCACTGTTTTTCCTTTCCTTGTTAGTATTTTTCCTATAGTGTTATCCCATGTTTCCTGTGGTCTTCCCCTTTTCTTTTTGCCTACTTTCCTCGTTTCCCATATTCGTTTGACTTGTCTATCTTGATCCATCCGCTGTAAATGGCCCCACCACGCTAATTGTCTTTGTTCAATGAAGCTTGTTACTGGGTTAATTTCTAATTCTGCTCTAATCTGACTGCTTCTGATTTTATCGCTCAAGGAGACGCCTTTCACTCTTCTTAAGTATTTCATTTCTGTGGCTTCTAATCTTAGTTTCATTTTTGTGTCAATACCCATGATTCGCATCCATAAGTCATAATAGGCCTGAAGATTGTTTTATACACCGTAAGTTTGGTTTTGTGTCACTTCTCTTTTGTTTATAAAATTTGCGTTCATTGCGTAATATAGTTTATTACATTTCTCTATCCTTTCAGATATGTCTATTTCCTGTCTTCCGTTATTATCTATAGTGACCCTAGATACTTGAACTGTTTTATCTGTTTAATTTCCTCTCCATTTATTTGCATCTTTATCTTCTGGTGATCTTTCCCAATAAGCATCACTTGTGTTTTATTGGCGTTTATCTTCATACCGTTATTTGTTAGTTCTTCGTTCCATATCAGTAGGTTTCGTTGTAGTTCTTCTTCGCTTCCTGCCATTACTATAATATCGTCTGCAAATGCACAGTTTCGTATAAATATAGGTTGTAATTTTCTATATCCTACATTTAACCCTCTGATCCTCTGGTGACATGTTCGTATTATTTCATCCATAAAGATGATAAATAATGCCGGACTCAGTACCCTCCTTGCCTTAAACCTTCATTTGTAGTAAACTCCTCTGATGTTCTGTTATTGTTTATCACGTAGTTCCTTGTCTTTTGGTACAGACTTTTAATTACTCTCGTTACTTTTGGGCTTATTCCTCTGTTGCTTAAATTTTGCCATACTCTCTCTGGGTGTTCTATCGAAAGCTTTCTCGAGGTCGATAAATGCAAAGGCAGCTTTCTCGTTGTATTGAAGTATTTTTGTAATTATTTGTTTCACTGTAAATATATGGTCTTGTACGCTTCTACCCTTACGGAAACCACTCTGTTCTTCTGTTAGTGTTGGTTCTATGACAGTTCGGAGTTTACCTTCAATTATTTGTTCGAACAGCTTTAAAGGTATGCTCAGCAGCGTTATGCCTCTATAGTTGTTACATATTTTCCTATCTCCTTCTTAAATATTGGTACTATCTGTCCTACTTCCCAATCTTTTGGTATACTCTCTTCTTTCCATATTTTGTTAAACATTTTTAAAACGCCTTTGTTCCTTGTTTTCCCATTTTTTCAACATTTCGCCAGTGATTCTGTCATGTCCTGGTGACTTTCCATTTTAATTTTCTTTAGTGCTGTTGTCAATTCTTCTTCTGTTATACCTTCTTCTTCGTTTTCTCTATGCTGTTGTTTGTCTTCTGTCTGTGTATTTTCTTCATTATTCGTGCCTTGGGTCTGTAGGAGTTCTTGGAAGTATTGCCTCCATCTGTTCATTATATCTATTGGGTTTGACAGTACCTTTCCATTATTATCCTTTATTACTGTGTTATCTGGTGTTTTCCTTTCCTTAAGTTTTTAAAACTTTATAGAATAGTTTTTGGTTCTCTCTGCTGTTTTTTCTAACTTTTCCCAAAGTCTTGCCACGTTTTTTCTTTCGCATCTGTCACCATATGTTTTACTATTATACGTTGTTCTTTGTATGTTTTATATGCCTCTTCTGTCTTTTCATTAAATATTCTGCCCACCTCTTCTTCTTTAGTTTAACTTGGTCTTTTATTTCTTCACTCCACCAGGCGGTTCTCTTCATATGCTTATTTGTCTTAATTACACCACATGCGTATCTGGCTGCGTTTATTAGAGTGTTCTTTATCTTCTTCCACATCTCTTCCACATTCATCTGTTCTAGCTTTTCTTCATCTGCTAGTAGTTCTCTTCTTATTATGTTCTCGTATTTCTTTGCTATTTCTGTTTCTTGTAGTTTATAAATACGTATTGTTTCTTTCTGAACTGCATATTCTTCTCTTATTGCTTGTTTTTGATTTTCAGGTCTCTTTATCTTTCCCGTTAATAGGTAGTGGTCGCTGTATATCTCCGCTCCTCTTTTGACTCTAACATCTTTCACCATCTGCCTGTTATTTTTTTCTACTAGTATGTATTCTAATATAGATCTCTCATTTCTGCTTTTAACCTCTCTTGTAATTGTGTGTATCTTTTTGTGCTGGAAGAATGAGTTTGTTATGATTAGGTTATTACGGGAGCAGTATTCTATTAATCTGTTTCCGTTGTTATTTCTTTTATCTTCGCCGAATTTTCCTATCACCGTTTCTGTGTTATTTTCTCTCTTCCCACTCTACTGTTGAAGTCACCTGCTACAAATATTTTCCCTTTGCTTCTTTCTGTTATTAATGCTAAATCCTCCCAAAATTTATCTTTTATTTCCTTTTTCTCGTTTTCGTCAGGTCCGTAGACTGCAATTAACGTTATTTTTCTTTTCTTGCATTTCTAATTCCACCGTGAGGATTCTTTCCGACCACCCTGTCCAGTTTGTGATCTTATCTTCCCAATTTTTGTTTATAATGCATCCCACGCCTTCTGCCGCTCTTGCATTTTCTTTCACTCCGGAGTATATTAGTCTGTGTCCGTCCGTTAATATCTTTTCTCCTTTCCCTTTTTTCTTTGTCTCTGCAAGTACCAGTATTTCTGTTCCTATTCTGTTAAACTCATATATAACTTCTTCTTCTTTATTCGTTAAACTTCTTATATTCCATACTCCAAGTTTCCAATCCTTTATGTCGTTTCCTTGTCCATTGCCAGTTTCGTTACCGTCATCCCCCTGCTTATCTGCACGTACTAGTTTTTTTGACCTGTTCGGGTTATTTTTCTTAATTGTTCCTCGAAATTTGTTCCCTCCGGTGATCTCTTTGTTGTAGTCCTTTTTATTGATGTGTTTTCCGTCCTATCTTCCTTTATCAGTTCTTCTTTATTTGTAAGATCATTTGCTCTGTATATTTCATCATTGATTATCAATTTATTATATTTTAGCTGTGCTCTATATCCTTTATTCCTTGCTTCTTTCATATGTGGGATTAACATTTTTCTTTCCTCTATTACCTCCTTGGTATAATCTTCATCAATCCATATATCTGTTCCTTTGAGCTTTCTCGCGTTTTGTAGGATTTGTATTTTTTTGTTACCTCTAATTAACTTAACCAATATTGGTCTTTTCTTGTCTGTCATATATTTTCCAATTCTTCTTATTTGTTCTAAATCCTTTTTTAAGTTTATGTCAATTCCTATCTTTTGTATTATATTAGCTACTTTTACCTCTGTCCTGTTCGTGTTTTCATTTTCTTCGTCTACCACTCCTTTAATTATGATATTATTTTTCCTGGTTTCTCTTTCTAGGTAAGTAATTCTTCCCTCATGTTGTGCCACCTTCTCTTTTAGTTTCTTATTTTCGTCCTTAACTTGGTTCATTTCCAGCGCAAAAGCATCAAATTTATCATTCATTTGTTTCATGTTCATCTCTATTTGTTGGAACATCTTCTCAATTCTCTTCATTTCGCTCATGTTTGGGTCTGCTGTTGGTTGCGTAAAGTGGCAAACCCCAGTCTGCCCGTCGTAAGTCTGTCACTTATCCACCAACAGCCCCCTTCACGTTCCTTGATTTTACAATTCAATTTTATTTACACTACTCCTTGTGGATTGCAATACTTTGGCGTTTAATGTGTTGCCTATCCAAAAAATTTTGATGTGGAGGTCATTCCAGTTTTATTTACTTCTCTTATCTCTACTAGTTTCATGCGATTTTTAGTTGTATTCACACAGTCCTTAACCTTACTTATCTACCACTTTCTTTAATTTACTCACTGTTTCGTCGTTATTTTTGTTTTCCTGTTCTCCTACACCTTCCTCTATTTCCCTCTACTAGGTTCACTGTTTTACTCTGCCTCAGTTTTCTCAATATGGCCCTTTTGGACTTTAAATATTGGAGAACACATGCGGCATGTCACACATATTTTATATATAGGGTTAAAATATTTTGATAAAAAAATTTGGCAATATTGCGGTATTGTTAAATAACTTTATACAATTTTTAGTTTTTAAAAATTCATTTATCAAAAATAAAATTAAGACTTGCGCATTTGTGTGACAGCAATAATAACAAAATAATCATAAACAACAGGTATTTTAAATTTATTCTCAACTAAACTCAAAATATTGTTTGAGTTGCATAGTTTTCTATAGTTTTAAGATTTGTAAGTAAAGACACTATAAAAATCGTGAAGTACTTTTTAGAGTTACAATTTATTCACCCATATTACTACAATTGCAACTGTTATAAGAAGGTACAATAACAGCAATATCATGTAGAAACTGAAAAAAACGTTTTCTTGAAATAAATAGATTATTAGCATATCGTAAAAGTATAACTAGAAATTAGTAATTAGGATATTTTCCTGCATTCGTTATTTTTGTTATCTACATATGTTCTTTTTAACTTCAAATAAGCAAAAAGATAGCCCTGTAGAGTAAAAAAACTGTATAAATTTATATATCTTGTGGCACAAAATGCTTTCCTGAGACCATAAATGTGATCATTAAAATATAAAATAGTAAAAAGCTACAGTACTTTTGAGAAGCACAGAAACAGATTTTAATAAGTTTGTTACTTTTGTTAACATGAAAAGTCGCCCGTGAGTTATTTCTTTTACTTATATTAAGTCAAACACTGATTTTCATTAAACAAATAATGAGGTATCAGGCTGCACTCAAGAAATCATTTATAAAATGTCTTTTTAGTTTATATACGCATAAACTAAAATAAAATTTATCAAATATTTCTCAGTACATTATAATCAGGTTTTAGTATTGAATGTCCATAAATAATCAGATATAATATATATAATAATAAAATTCAGATATCTTAGAATTATACAACATAACAATTATGTATAAAACGGCACACAATCCTTGGCTATAGACATGTTAATAGGGAATATTATATCTTCTAATGGAAACAGACAGCTTATATTAATATAACATGCTAAGAACACAAGTATCCCACTATTCACAAGAAATATAAATTAACTTCCGCTACAATGGTTGCTGAAGGGAACGATGAAGGGATGGCGTGTTGTAATGTGTCTGCAAAGGGTATCCTAAGCGTGCCCAATAGAATTTGGATACGAGAATTTTGGAGACGAATCTATACGTCAAATATTATTTATTTTCAAGGACTTGTGTGCAAGATATACTCGACAAAAAGCGCATTACAACTCAAATAAAAAAAGCAAATCTCGTTGTTTCGCTAAACTTACAGTAGCATTGTTGAATATTTTCAATATAAAGCTAGCCTAAGAAATAATCTATGTTGCAAATAATTCTTGACTTTATCAAGATAGAGAGAAAATCTGGATTTGTCCGTGGATAGTACACAGTACTACGGGTTATCAGTCAACAATGTTTTCTACATCATGCTAAGCAAGTTTATGAAGTTAGTAGATTGTACAGAGTTTGGCTAGAGCTGCGTACCTGAAAAAATATTGTAAACTTTTTGTCGCCTTCTAGCATTTAATTATAGCCACCACAGTTTTATACATTTATAGATGATGGCACCTGGTAGAATATTATCACTACATCTACTTGCTCTAACAGTGTTTGCTGCAACAATGCACGCTTTTTTGGTCTACTAAACAGAAATAACTCATATCTTCTTACTGCTTTAGACTTTTCACATGATGCTAACGTTATCGCATGTTCTCAAAAATTAATGGAAACAACTTGTTACATTGTGGACCGGTGATGAAAAGACGCCTCTATATATTGTAGCTATGCAGGGCGGATGACGTAAATCTGCCTTTCTAACATACGCTTGCTTCCTACGCTCCACACTTTTCATTTCTTTGAATGGTTCTACTGATAAATGTTTAAAAAATGTGCCTCACTCCGAATTAATGATCTGTGATAAATAGAAAACAAATAGTTATGTACTTCCCTCCCTTATTTTGCATTTAATTTGCACTCAATTCCAATCACCAAGTAGGCAATTTGAAGTTTTTACGCGAAAAGAAATTGTTGGTGGACACATTACCTAATGTTTTTAATAACGCCGATAGTGACAGTAGAAATAGACAAAACAAAATTGTGCATCCTTTATCGAGTTAAATTGACAGTAAAGAATATGCAAACAAAAGCGGTGATAACATACTTAATTTAGTGATTTCCACGTGGGTAAAACTAGATAAAACACCAAATATAGAACCATTTGTCAGAAACTTAAGGCCCAAACAAATCCCCTCTGACTCAATAAATGTATCACAAGCAACAGGACTCTGTCTTTGAGACAGATCCTTTGATACGTTTTGTAAAGAAAGCAGTCTATGTTACTCACAACATTAGAAAAAGTATAGTATTGGTTTTAATAGGTTGAAATAGTGAGATGCAATTGTAGTATAAATAAAAAAAATTAATGATTATTCTAATGGGAAAGATAAACTAAAGGATTATATCCAAATCTATTAGCCGTATTAGATTTGAACAAATTTGGTGGTGCTTACATTTCAATAACAATAAAATTCTGCAACAATCAACTAACAGAATTTTCAACATTTAGTCCTTAATGGATTTTACTCCTAATAAGCCACACCAACATCGTTCCTCAAATGAAACAACGATTCCTTGGCAGGATAGGCTTTGTATAAAAACATATAACTCGGAAAAATTTAATAGTATCATTTACATGTTCGCATGTTCAATGAAAGCACCCCAGACTATATCTTGAAGTGTATGCGGACAAGGAAAAAATTACCATGTCTGGCAAGATAACTATTACAATCATGCGACAATTGCTGAAACTTCTTTTCAAGGCCAGTAAAAGTATGTGGAACAATCAGAATAAACGGGGATCTTCTTTAAAAATGATAAAAAAATTATAGTGTCTGAAACATGGCGAAACCAAATTCAAGCGAAAGGGTAAAGGTCTTCAATCCTGAAGACATACTTATATTGTCAACATAATTTTTATAATCTACGATTTTACAAAAGTTGATGGTTACGGAGAAATAAAAAGATAAAGAAAAAGCTATTTGTATTTTTTAGTATATGTTCATGAGGAGTATTGATAGGACAGATCAGTACTTGCCTGATTATTATCTTTTGAGCAAAACAGTAAAGTGGTCAAAGAAAGTTGCGTTTTGGCTTATGTTAGGAGGTACCATATTTGTGATGCCCACAAAAAAAGTGAAACTCGATACATGTGCATGGTATAATTAGCGCTACTCCACAAGGGAGAATGTTTCCAGAAATATCACACCCTAAAGCACTGCTAAAATTTTTCGTGAATGTTTTGTGAATATTTCAGTTCAAAAACACAGCAAATTTGTTATAAATTTTTAAAGAAACACAATAAAAGTTGATTTAAATGGTTTTCACCACGACAACATGTATTTAAATAATTCCCTAGTCCTCATTTTTTCCCTTTAATTTACAAACATAAGTGTATATCGCACAAAGTAAGCAAAAATGTAGACTTTACATAATAATCACTTTTGTTTCTGACGAGAAGAGTTCTATCAGTACAACATATTTGAAAAACATTTTTGTGAAAGGGCAATGAGATCTTGCGCTTGCTTCGATAGAAAATGGAGTTTTTTAAATCTGAATTGATATTTTGACAAGGTTGTAAAGCGACCTTGTTTATTTTTTAATTAATTTAATAGAAAATTACAACGTAAAGGCCGCTTGCGCCTTGTTAAAGTATACTTCTATGCATGAGATGGTAAAGCTTTCGAGCGGTGTGTGTTGAGGCGCTTCGCGCCTTGTAAGAAGTCTAGTCCTACCTTCTCCCCTACTTAAATGTAGTCACTGGCATATAAATGTAAAAGGGGCTATTTTTTAGGCTACTTGCACTTGTTTTCTTGAATTTTTGATCCCGGATTCGGATTCTACGTCAAATTTGGCTTTTCCTTTTGTTTTTTCCAGAGAGAACCGGTGGCTATGAGATTTTATGTGCTATCCTTATTATTTATAGAGGGATTTAAGGTTAGCCATAAGTAATACAAGAAGAGATTTTCTTAATGCAAGGCAATTTTTGCTATATTTGACTGCATTTCCAATTTTTCTCTTATAAAACTAAATCAATCTTAAAATTCTCTTTTACATACAGAAGTTAACCATTCTTATAATATAAATCTGAGTCTTAATAAGACTAAGGTTATTCTTACAATTCTATAATTTTTTAGTGAACAATAAAAAATTAAAATAACATTTAAAATGTTAAAATATAGTGCATTTTCTATAAAAATAAGATATGTAAATGTTAGATATACATTAACATAAACATTTTAAATGAAGTTCTGGTTGTTGTAATCTATTAATAGTAAATTATTGTTGCTTATTTAAAGCATTAATTATTATTTTAAAGATGTTAAAATATTAAGCTTTCTGTACAAACAATTTTTTAGTTAATTTAAGTGCTTATGCAAGAAAAATTTTAATAATAAACTTAATGGAAGCTACCAACTGCGTACATAGGCATTACATTACTAAAATAAACAATTCTTCTAGAGCTTAGTCAAAATCAAACATCAATAAACAAATAGATTTAAAAGTAATGAAGCGTCTAGAATTCAGCATCGGAATTATATCGCCCAAACACAATTTATTTCAGTGGCAGCCAAAATCGCTTTGTGAATGAATCGTTTCCAATTGAAAATAGAAGCAGCCAACCCAGCGACATTTCATGTAACATTAACATGTTTCATGTTTTCCGACGTAATGCCAGGGAGGCCATTATTCCAATAATAAAATAAACTGAATGGCGCACCGCCGTGCCAACGAGTTTAAAAAACCTATTTGTCGCGCTTCGAGCTCGTGAAATCGGCAGCTAGTGAAACACTTGGCATACTTCTGGATTGTTGAAGAAGTAAGAACGCTCGGCGCTCCACCTGAAAATAGTTTCGGCGAACTTGAATGCCGGCAGGCTATTTTTAACCGAAAGAATGCGAACCAGCAGCCTTCAAAGAGTTCTTTTTGTTTGCAGAAATTGATAATTACGTCGCCATTGGGGCTAAAAATAGGGAAATTCTTGTATTAGTTCTACTTTCGTTTGGCCTAATGGAGTGGTGTAGCGGATCCGTTTTCGTCATTTAATGTAGTATCAGTGCTTTCTTTGTATATTAGCCAAAAATTATATTAATGCATCTTAGCCACCACAACTAATATTACTTATACGAGTGTAAGGTACTATGACTACATCAAAAATGATTTTTTTATTTCAATGTTATAATAACAAATATAAATATGATTATCTTTATTAGACCTAATGTACTGTTTCATAAAGTTATTTACTACAGCGCCATTTTGTTTTTATTACTTAAAAAAATATTTGAAACGGACGCTTTTTATGAAAATTCGACTACAGATTGTAAAAATATTTATTTTCTTTGAGATCAACCAACATCGACTGTTTTCGTTTATTTGCAAAAAACTTCCAAATCTTTACATGTAATCAGTTGACCTATATAATAGTTTATCAACAGTGTTTTCAGTCCTAAGCCTAGTTTCATGTTATGCGTAAAAAATATCCAGCGTTTTAAATAAACTATATTGTGCAGTTCGGATTGCGAATAAACCGGACAACAAACACTTTCGCGAAAAATTTTGTTCTAACAACAAATATGTGTTTGAATAATGAACTGATAATATTGTTGGGCCTAAAAAGAGTATAGCATTAAGAACTGTACCTACTAGAGAAATCAAGCAAGAAACAATAGCCAAAATAGGACAGTGGGCAGAAGATGTCTGATGATGTTAAGCAATTTGACTTGAACAGATCTACAGTAGGCATAACCTTAACTAAGAAAGATATAATCAAGAAGACTTAAGCAGCTAAAAGAATAATAAAAAGTTACTTCCAAGAAATAAAGATATGCCACCCACGAAAAAATGGAAAGGTTACTTTTAGCTTAGACAAAAGGAAAGAAAATGGAAAGAAACGTAATATGTATGACTATCATTCAAGAAAAGGCTAGAGAAATTTTTGAAGAACTAACGGAATAAGCCCCACATTTATCACATAAGGTTTGCAATATTTAAAAGGAGATTTTATTACACGTTGTAATGCACATTGAGTCTGTTAGTGTAAATAAATTAAAAGCTGAAAAACTTTTCAAATTTTAAGATTTTTTTTAAAAACATAAACAAAAAATTTTCAATTACGATAAAACTGTCTTATTTTGGAAGCACATGCCGGACCGTATCTACATCACGAATGATAAGGAAAATATTTCTGGGCATAAACTTATGAAAGACTAATTGACGTTACTTTTAGGAGATAACGCTGGTGGTGCTTAATCCGCTTTTTGTCTGTCAGTCTAAGAACCAGATAGAGCATTAAAAATGATCCACAATTAAAGACTGTTAGTGATGTGGAAATCGAATGAAAGGGTACGGGTCCCGCAGATTCTTTTCAAAAAATGACTGTTCAACGTAAAGGATTACATTTAGACCAAGTAATTGCTATTAAAATTACTGTTGATCTTGGAAAATGCATCAAAATACACAAAAGATCTTGAAAATAATTTTCTGTCGCCAAATACTATTTCGTTGATTTAGCCAATAGACCAAGAGATTATGGCGGGTTTTAAGAAACTTACACTTATACTCAGTTTCGTAGGTGTTTTGAAGCATGTCAATTCTCTTTAAAGATGATATTAAAAACGTTTTGAAAAGAAAAATTTGACATCTTTGAAAGCTGCCTGACTCGTTCAAGAGGCGTGCTCAGAAGTCAGTCGACGACAATTAAATTTTGCTTAGCGAAAGCTGGGCCCATCCTGCATTCAGGGATATGGAGATAATCTCACCGAAATTATGGATCAAATTGTGACAACTGCTAGAGATCTAAAAGTGTAAGCTAATGAAGATGATATTAAAGCGCTCATGATGACAAAGGTACTTCAACAATTCTTAAATGAAGTACACCAAGAAACTTAGTGAAATATATTTTCTGAAAAAGCGAAAAATGGCTGTACCTGCTATTAAAGATCTTTGTAAAGCAGCTAGATTAACATCCAAGCCAGTTTGAGTTCAATGGGCTTGGGGATATTTACAAGGACTATGCTATTAATTATTTTAAAAAATCCTGAATAAGAGAGAAAAAAGAAACGACATTTGACAGATACTTTAAAGCCCTCCAAATGGTAAAACACAAAATTGATGAAAATGCAAGATAGTGTATATAAATATTATTGTTATTACATGTCAACAAACATAGCAAAAGTTAAAATTTTTTATTTATTTTTATT
The DNA here is from genome assembly GCA_036346155.1 of Sinelater perroti. Lineage (NCBI taxonomy): Eukaryota > Metazoa > Arthropoda > Insecta > Coleoptera > Elateridae > Sinelater > Sinelater perroti. The sequence continues at coordinate 8,173,971 of JARFIY010000276.1, forward strand.
AACCTTTAGAATGAAATAATCAAATTCCCTTAAGAATCTATGGTAAATCGATTATCGATTCACGTGCAGTTAGAGTAGCAAACATTGCCCTCAAACGAATTATGTTCGTTAATCAATCATCCACTGTAATAGCAAATATCTCCAAATACCATTCTACACATTTCAAGAAGAAATTCTTATTAAATATGAAGGTAATATAATTTTAAGCCAAAATTCTTAGTCAAAAAATTAATACACAAGTCGCTTATTTACTCTTGGAATATCAAGTATATAGAAATGGATTTTCAAAAATATCTTTGTACTTATGTGTGGTAAAAAATAAAACAAAGGTTGGAGTACAAATGTTAATCAGGAAGCAGGGAAAATAATATTATAATTAACCATTAATAAGGTAACAAAACTAAATGTAAACATCTTAGAAAAAGAAATTATAAAGTGGCAATATAAGAGTAAAACTTAAATAAATACTTAAAGAGAAAGGAATAACCAAGAAACCATGGCAAACGATAAGACATCTCAAGATCACTAACACTTTCAGTTTACAAATATAGAAAATTAACGCATATGCTTGAGTTTAAGAAATCCGAGCTAAGATTTACAATGAAACATATTTTTGGATAGTACAAAATAACACATTAGGTAGCAGATAGGTACTCCTATGCGATCCCGGCATGGAACGGGCCTATTACAGGGACGCGACCCTGCCTTATGCGAGCAATGATTTGCCCCTACCTCCACTTCTGGGGGAAAATAATTTCCTACCCTTTACACCTACCCATCTCCCCTACCTACCCCATCCCTTACCAAACTCGCCAACACGCAATGGCAAGCGTGGCGTTTTTAATGCCAAATACCCCTCATTCTCTTTAACTATGGTAATGTCAGTATCCAAAACAAAATTACCCCAGGTGGGTAGAGCTCAAAGCTCAGAATCCCACACTGATCTCTCAGTTTGTCCCAAGGATTCTGGGGGGGACAATACACTGATACATAAGAAGAAATGTTCACTCCTAGTAGCCACCTATAATTGCAGATCCCTACTAGATGATTCACAACTATATGATCTGGAAAACGAAGCAAGTAAAATTAATTGGACGTATTGGGACTTGCAGAAGTAAGGAGAAAAGGAGAAAGCTATATCACTCTACCATCAGGAAATGCACTAATGTATAGCGGCCATGAAAGCGACAGTCAAAGAGGAGTAGGTTTCCTTGTTAAGAAATCAATAATACCAAATATTATTAGCTTCAAAGGAATATCTGAACGAGTAGCGTATATGATCATAGAAACATCAAAGAACTACCGCATAGAAATAATACAAGTTTATGCACCTACTTCGGCATATACTGACGAGGATGTTGAAATATTATACGAGGACATTATAAATGCGAGGAAAGAGGGAATGTCTAATCTTGATATAGTCATGGGCGACTTCAATGCGATTATAGGACATATCAAAGAGGAGGAAGAATACATCGGAAAATATGGATTGGGCGAAAGAATCCCAAGAGGAAATATGCTAGCAGCTTTCCTGGCACACACCTTTTTCAGTAAAAAAGCCCAGCGCAAGTGGACGTGGATAAGCCCAAATGGGCAGACCAAGAGTGAAATTGACTATATACTCTCATCCAAAAAGTTAAGCATAAAAGATGTCACAGTCTTAAATTCATTTAACACGGGAAGCGACCATCGGCTCGTAAGGGCAAAGGTTACTGTTCAAAAGTTTAACAGATATAAATATAGATATAAAAGAACGATAAATGCCCAGATACTCAAACAAAACAGGGAAACCTATCAAAAGTACATACGACAATCATTGCTATTAAAGGAATACAATGACAACAATCTAAACCAAATATCTCGTGATCTGACACTAGCATTAACAGAAGCGTCGGAAAAAATCACAAAGACGACATGCCAAAAGATAAATAAAATTACTCAACAAACAAAACAAAAAATAGAAGAAAGAAGAGAGTTATATAAAGAAGGAAAATATGCAACTGATGAATATCGAGAAGTGAGAAAAGAACCGAGGCGTATGATAAGAAAAGATTTAGAAAAATTCTATGAAGAACAAATAGAGCAAGTAATAGAGGACAACAAAAGCATGAAGTGCCTGAAAAGAAGATATGGGAAACGAGAAATCATTGTAGTGGAAGATCCGCCGAAACAGAAATAAGAAACACAGACGAGATCCTAAAAACTACGGAGAAATACTATAAAACACTATATGGGTCGCATATTAAACAACCTGAGGGGCCAAAAGAGAATTCTAAAATAGTAAATGTAGGATCTGAGGATATGCCGGAGATCAGTGAAGACGAAATTTTGCATGCCCTGCAGACGATGAAAAACAATAAAGCGCCGGGAGATGATAATATAATAATAGAAATGATCAAAGAAGCCAAAGAAATAGTGATCCCCAAGCTAAAAATCCTATTTAACATGTGCCTACAACAAGGGAGAATACCAGATAACTGGGATAACGCCGTGATAGTAATTTTGTTTAAAAAAGGGGACGCATTACTATTACAAAATTACCGCCCTATCAGCCTACTTTCTCAAATGTATAAATTGTTAACAAAGATCTTGACTAACAGATTATCACAAAAATTAGATGATTATCAGACAGTAGAGCAAGCAGCTTTCAGAAAGGGATATGGTACCTGTAACCATTTACTTACTGTTAAAATTCTAATCGAGAAATCCATCGAACATAACCTGCCTTTGTTCATGGCTTTTATTGATTATGAGAAGGCGTTTGACTGCGTTGAACACTGGGCAATGATGAAGGAACTTAATTGTGCTAGAATAGATTCCCGATATACAGCACTGATAAGTAATATATACAAACACGCTACAGCAACAATTAAATTACATGCATATAGTAATAAATTCTCAATTGATAGAGGTATTAGACAAGGAGGACACAATGTCTCCAAAATTATTTAATTTGGCACTTGAAGGAATATTTAAAAATCTGGACTGGTCAAATAGGGGTATTAATGTAATTGGGGAAAAAATGAATCATTTAAGATTTGCCGACGACGTAGTTCTATTTGCAGACAACAAAAACGACCTACAAATTATGATAAACGAATTAGAAAAAACGTCTAAGAAAATAGGAAAAAAGTAAATTTGAATAAGACGAAGACAATGTGTCTTGAGAACCCACAAATAAACATAAATGGAACTATCCTAGAAAATGTCAACGAGTATATATATCTAGGACAAACTGTAACATTAAGGAAGGAAAGCAGAGAACACGAGATAGATAGAAGAAGACGTCTGGCGTGGGCAGCTTTTGGAAAGCTAGCTTATATTTTAAAAAACAACAAAATACCCCAACGCTTGCGAACTAAGGTATATGACCAATGCATACTTCCCATAATGACATACGGCGCTCAAACATGGACATTAACGAAACAAGTAAAAACAAAACTGGAAGTCACTCAGCGAGCAATGGAGAGAGAAATGATTGGAATTACAATACGAAACAAAAAAAGAAATAAATGAATAAAAGATAGAACTGGGGTCGCGGATGTAGTGAAAAGAGTGACGAAATTGAAATGGGAATATGCAGGACATACAGCTCGGATCAAAGACAGTAGGTGGAACGTTAAAATCCTCCAATGGAGACTATGGACAGGCAAGAGACAGCGTGGCAGGCCAATAATGAGATGGCAAGACGACATTAAGACAGTAGCAGGACTGCCATGGATGAGAGTCGCACAGAATCGCGCTACATGGAAGAATTTGAGGGAGACCTATGCCCAATACTGGGCGCAATGAGGGTTAAAGAAGAAGAGAAGAAAGAAGATAAAATAACACTACTATCAAAATATCAAAAACATGGAAGTAAAAATAAGGTCTAAATATAGATCATATAAGATAAGAACAATAAATAAGCTTTAAGTAAGCAATAAAAAATACACAAAGCTACTGTAAGTTTTTGAAATGACCAGGACGGAACAAAAAAGTTCTTTGTTTATTAAGTAAATATGTAATGATAAAGTCAAGTAAAGAACATTTAGATAAATTTGAAAAATAAAAAACAAGAATATGGAAAACAAAATTAGATGAGTTAAAGGAAGAGGTGAGTTTAAATGTAAAATGTAATAAAGAAGAAAATATCAGAAGAACAATTTAAAGCCACATTAAAACAAATCAATAACACGACATATAGTGCAAAACTAAATAATAAACAGAAGAAACAATTATAAGAATGTAAAAATAGCGTGTTGGATAAGTTACCACAAAGCAACACGAATGTAAAGAATTTAAACAAAAAGATAAAAAACACTAAGGAAAGAAATAAAAATAAAATAACTTTGGCATTTAAAAACTGCGGTAATAGAATTGATTATTGTTTCACAGAGGGTGCAAGGCTAAAAATTTAGAAACTAAATAGACAGATATGAATGGAGTTGTAGATCAAAACAAGGCCGACTGTAAAAAAATCTAAAAGTGATTCAAACTCGGTTTTAGGTTGGAATATTTATTTGAAAATTCAAATAGCTAACTTACACATTTATAGCACTAAATTTGTTTCTACTCTAACAAATCTGCAATTGCAACGCTTTCAGATAACAATAAACTTGACTGTATACTTGCTGTGTACAAGTCACAACAATAAATAAATAATAATATTATTGATTTGATTAAAATTGTTCACACGTACTGCAATTATTTATAAAATGAGATTCTTATAAACTCACAAATTAACATTTATTTTTTGGATTATACCATACAATTTCCTGTTATCTATCATAGGAAATATTTTAAATTAAACCATTTATAACATTTTTATGTTAAATAGTCTACTCTACTCGCAAATCTCTATTACATATGACCTTATTGATTTTATGATGGCTTCATACAGAATTACTGTACTATCTGGTCTTCTTCTTCTTCTTCTTGTCCCATCTCCATTAATGAAGGTCGGCAACAATTGTGGCGAATTCTTCTCGGTCTTGTGCTGTTCTAATTAATGTGTGTGTGTTTAAGCCCGTCCAGTCTCTTATGTTCTTCAACCATGAACATTTTCTTCGACCTGGGCCGCGTACTATCTAGTAAGAACTAAATTTTTTTCTAATATAGTCACTACATTTGTTTAACTTTTATATTGATATGTAGTTTTTTCATATGTAATGTACGTTTTTTATGTTAATTTTTGAATCACATTGGCCTTTGTGTGTTCCATTTCCTGTTTTATAGCTATCTGTAATATGAGTGGATTTTTTGTATTTGTTTTAATTATCTTCTGTTTGAACCGTTTTTACAATAAATCTGAGTGATTATGTAGTTCTTTAGAAGCATCACCAGTCAGAAGGATTTAAGTTTGTTGACAGAATTGCTGTCATTAATATGACTGTACTAAAAACTAGATCAAATGTTATTAATTTTGTCTTATAAATACCTGTATTAAAATGCATGACTTCAGAAGAAGACAGTGTTAACAAATAAGATTTTCTTTTAACTTATAGAATAACACATTGCGACCTTATTGAAAACTTGTTGAATATCCACATACATTTTTTCCTTCCAGACCATTCTTATGGATGTCTGCTATTCCATTGTGTCGTTAACTATTGTATTGGAAGCTAAATTAATGGTTAGAAATAGCATTTTCTATAATCCATTTTGGTTTTTTCAAGAAACTTTATTTAGTCGTGCCTAGCAACTTTGTGGAGATTAACCATTTTTTTCAAAAATTGCCTTTAGTGATGTAAATACTTTTATTGACAGAAATGTAAGTTACAATTTCTGCCTCAATATTAGATGAAAATAAAGTAAATATTAAGGTTGGATATTAAACAAAAATATTCACCTTTGTCTCATTTGATCGTGCCTAATTGTTAAATAGATGCGAGGCTTTCACGGCCGGTGTTATGGTGCGTCGTGTGGTTGATTCTCGGGTAATGAGGCCGTGGTCGGAGTTCAGAAACTCTTGAGGTTTCGCCCACAACTGCGGCGGACAACTTCAGAAAGAAATCTTCTCCTTTTAGAAGATTTAGAAGATCTTCACCTTTTAAAAGATTTTTTTCTGAAAATGTCCGCCCCAGTTGTGGACGAACCGTCAAGAGTTTCTGAACTCCGACCACGGCTTTATAGCCCGAGAACCAACCACACGGTGACTAATTGTTGTTCGGTATTCTTATAGCTAGTTTTGCAGCAAGTAAATGGTATTTTCAATTTCTTTCTCGCTTTCAATTGCTGAAGCATTGTTGAAATATCGCATTTCTTATGTCCTGCATAGTTCCAGTTTCCTTATATTAGTTTTTTAAAATGTAAGTGGTGTGTTGTGATTTTCAATATAACGATATTTTTATGTTATCGTTAGGTACGTCACATCTTAAAGCATCTTTGTAAAATATTGGATTACGATTTAAATATTACTAGAAATGTTAAATAAATATTTATATTAATAATACGCTTCAACATTGCTCAGTTTTCTTAAAAGACGGATATGATAATTATTTTTTTCGCATTATATTAGCATTGTGGTTAATATTGAGGTTAAGACTTGACGATTTGAAATATTTAGATTTTTGAACCAATACGTTGGCCCTTCTTTTGACAGAAAATTAAAATACATTAGGCTCTGCCCTTTGGGATAATCCCCAAATCATGTGATTGGCGTTTCGATTCTCAGCTATCAAGTTTGTTAGTAAACTCCTGGTATTCTTCTACAGAGATGTGAAGTAGTGTATTATAAGTTGCTGTAATATATGAACCACGAAACTGTTTCTAATTTAATTATTATATTTTAGATTTTTCTTCGGAATGAGTGGTCTAATACACCATGTCCGATACATTCGGATACATTACATGTGTGTTGGACATGCAAGTAAATATGACATTTTGATGGATATATTTTTACAAAAAAATTGGGACGCTTCAAAATTGTATCAACTGGCATTTACTTGCAATGTACCACAAAGCAGTTTTAGGTAGTATTAGTTATAACGCTTTTAAACGGCAAGCCATTTTTAAAAATTTAAAAATTTGTAATCTGGCCTCTATTTCTTACCAAAAAAGAAAAACGCTCTAAAAGCCCCGTTTTAAAAAAACGGAAGAAATTGAGTGGTGAAAATCGTAAAGAAGTGAATTTAAAAAAAAATACTATTCGGTACAAAAATTGTTAGCCGACTTGAACATTTTTAAGAAATTCGCTTTCTATATATTGAGAAATGCTTTGAAATATTCTAAAAAAAGATTAAAAAGAGCAAATGCGATACTTTCTGGGCACGCTCGAACATCTATAAAATGCTCATAATGATTTTTTGTGTATTAACGCTAAAGAATGTTTCAAAAAGACAGAGAAACGTTTCCAGATTTCATAAATTTATAAGGGTAGGAACTTCCCTTAGTGTTTATCGGCAAAGTTGTTAAAATCAACGTAGAATATTATAAAATGAAAGTTTTGGATAAAATTGTTGCCTGAAACGTACGCGTATCCACAAAAATGACTATTGCGATTTCCAACAAGACAAAACACCAGCCCACACAGCAAATGTAATTCAAACTTGTGTTAAAAAAATTATTTGATTTCCTACCAAGAAATTGATGCTTTTCTAGATTTTCAAATTTATACCATATGAACTTTTTCGTGATGATATGTACTTTTAAAGCTTGGCAACTACAAAATTGCAAATTTGGAGCAGCTTAAGAAAGTTATCCAGCGCTTGTTAAAAAGCAGTTACTTAATAATTGTTGTTATAACTTTTTGTTATATGTTTAATTTCAACAAAATACATTTGCTGACAAACTAAATAATGTCTCTAATTTTCATAAGCTTTAAAAGTGTGTACAAATTATTGGACACGATATAAATATCTTCGTAACAGTTCTTCCCATTGAGTGTCCTATGTTAACTAATTTTATAGTTTTAAATAGTTTTTCGATGTATGACTGTTAGTCCGTTTGAATTCCATGCCACGTCATTCGGATTTTATTTTTTTAATTTTAATTTATATCATAAATTGAATGAACCTTAGTACATACATATATTCTTTCAAATGAACAACTTTACATTTTCGCAAATAAAATTTTTAAAAGGAATTTTTAAAATAGACGTGGCAACAATATTAGAGTGTGTACTAATTTTTTACTATAACTAAATTATATAATCCCTTACCATAAAATTAGGTTTATGCCACCTTCATCAAAATGATAATAGATAAGCGGAGCCCAAAGTAAAATAAGTACTTTACCTCGAATTGATTAAAGTTGTTATTTCTAAATATACCGACACGATTGCTGTGTTTCAAGTACATTAACTCGTTATAAGGGTATTGCTGCGCGTCGCATGCCTTTATCTGGCACATAAAAGGAGCTCCGAAATTTGATGTTTATGGCGGCATCAAATGTACATTTCCTCATTCAAATTTAAATTAGCTACCCTGATTTAATTAGCGTCGATGTAAAATTAAACGAAGTGCTTAGACGAAGAACAGGCAGGTTCACCATTTAGCATATTTTTTAAAACAAATATTGAAAATTACTGAAATTCTCAATTACAAATGTGCTAAATAATAAGTAACTGTTAGTAGGTTTAATGGTATTAAAATATTTATTATATCCTTTAATTCAATATTGAAAATAAAACTACGGCAATAAAACTATAAATTGGCTTTTTAAATAAACACAAATTTTTAAGTTTAAATGGTGTATCGAAAAAGAATATTTGGTTACATTTAATATTTTGATTGTTCCTTTTACGCACTTTCTCTCATTTGTGTGTTGCTAAACAGTATTTGAGGAAATTATTTTAATTTTGTGGGCAAACTGTTAATTATTAATTTACCGAGAAGTCGAGGTAGGTTGATGACCGGTTTACAAACACCTTAAATTACGTAAAAAAGCACGTAAATGGTAATTTTAAATTGGAAATTTTTTATAATCAAGTATAATAAACCTTAATAGCATTGTTTTTATGTACTTATTAGAAGCATAGTAATGTCTCCTTATGCATATTCATAATTTGAGTTTCAATTTATTATAATGAAAAATACACTTGAAAACGAAATAATCGACTCACTAGTTGCACGAGCATTTTTTCTCCTGTTTCAGTCTGAGGAAAATGAAAATAAAAACATTAATGTGCAAGGAGCTTTAAAAAACGGTTCCTAATGCATTAAGTGGATGACGCATTCAAAAAAAAATGCATCAGAAACGGGGTTTTACGAATCTTGCTAATAGGAACGCACATGCGCGACGACTATAATTGGCCTACAATACGTTTGCACTTGACGTAAATGTTCGGGTGCTTCCCAAGAATATGGATACCACAACCGCCAAAGCAGCCCAGGCAGTTGTATTCTTGAGAGTGGACTTCATTCAGAGGGGCGTGGCAAATCAATTAAATCTGAGTCAATCAGCTGTGTCGAAAGTGTGGCGTCGGTACTGAGAAACCGGTGGCTACGTCCGCCGATAAAGAAGCGGAGAGGGACGATCGATTTTTTGTCTTAATATTAAGCAGGAGCTAAGTGCGGTCAGAGATGGGGTCGTCAGCGCTTGGACAGTGAACTGAAAGTAGCCAACCTGTCCCCAAAAAAAGCAGCTACGGGTCCCAAGCTGATTGCAGTCTAAAAGTAAAGTGAAATCTTGTAACAGGGAGCGTGATGGGGCCGGGTTGATTGAAGAGTGGGAAGCAATCCCTCAAGATAGCATAGAAAAAGTCATCAGATTTATGCGTAGTCGCTTGGAAAGTGCAATTAGGAGTAGAGGTGGCAACACCATGTATTACCGTATATTAAATTTATTTTAACTGAGGATTTTATTATTTTTCTTTTATAATCGCCCTTTTAGTGGTTGTTTCCAGAAAGTATTTTCTATTTTATCTACATTATCATTTTCTATTAGTTTTATTTATAGTATTTTCTCCATATTTTTCCATGTATTCCATTTCTTTATTTTAATCACTTTCAATTCTTGTATTTCAATCATCCATAATTATTACATAGAGAGCATTACAGCCGCCAGTTAAAAATCTCGGCCTGCCAAATTGGTGCGCGGCAAGCTTGGGTTCGACTCCCAGGTCAAAAGCAAAGGCAAACATCAAGTGCTCTTCGGCCGTCATACAAACACCTTTGGCGGTCGTAAACTACATTCTCCTTCTTCTAACGGGTTAGACTGGCTATCTTCTAGGGGTACGCCCAACATGGCTCATAGTACTACGCGAAATGTGTGGTTAAAAACAAGCTGATATATAAGAGTAGAAGAAGAAGAAGATAATTATTACGTGATCCTTTCAATCCTCTTATTTTGTCTAATATTTCCAGTTCAGAGTAGAAGTCTAGTACTTATTGTTCTTCTGCTCTTTCTACTGAGACATATATTTGTATCAAATTTATTTTTCCTTGCAGTTCTATTGTTATTGTCATATTTCATCATATTGTCATATTCCTTTAAAATTACTTTCTTTATTATCTAATTTCTTAGATACAATTAATCCTACTCTCTCTCTTGCTATTTGTTTTTATGTCTTTTTGAGAAGTACATATTATAGTTTTCCTTTAGTAGTTTACTTTATGGTGATTTATTTTTTCTACGTTTTCACATTCTTTCCCCTTTAAAGATGTTATATTCCACTTCCCTATTTTTAATTGTTCTAGATTTCTGACTTTTTCTTGGGGGTGTTTATCTCTGTTTCTCCTTTTTCTTCTGTGTTCGTATTTCCTACGTTTTTTCTCTACATGTTTTATTATCTGAGAGTATTCTCCCTTTGTGTTTTCCCCATTAACTCTTGAATTGTCCACATTTCATCGTTGATTATTAGCTTGTTATATATCAGTCTTACGTTATATCTCTTCAGAGGCCCGACGGTCCAATTTGTTGAAAAAATTTCTGATATTTTACTAAACTGACATCGACTGAAGATATTAAGAAGGCGTTTCTAATTATTATTATAAAGAAGAAGGATGAGAATTTTCTGCGCTTGCTTTACTGAAAGGCAAAAGATAAGAAAATGATTCAAATTTACAGTAATTACGAGTAGCATTTGAACTTAACTGTAGCGTCTTCTTGCTTGGTGTAGTTAATGAGCATCATATTACATCTACAACAAGAAAAGATAATAAAAATTTTGGAAAAACTAGTATACATTAGTATACGCATAATTGCCTTACTTTTTTTCAATATTCGATTAGGATTTGGATTTTATGAAAATGTTAGTAGCTTTATTAGAAGACAAAACTTTTGATCCATTCCAAACCAAAAACATGAAAATTAATACAAGATAAAGAACTACTGCGATAACATAATGATAGAAAGAAAGAAGTTAGAGCAAGTGAATTTCTATAAATATTTAGGAGTATGCATAAACAGCAACGATAAATTAGATCCCAAAATAAAACATGAGGCCGGCGAAGAGATTGCTCTGTAAGCAATCCCAGAACGAACTTAAAAAGACCTTTCGATTTCGATTTCGAATTTCTGGAAAATTCGAAATCGAATATCTCGAAAATTATTTGACATAGAATTTTTTCGACTTCATTTTCGAATTCAGCGTAAAATTTCCTATAAGAATCACATTTAAAATCGCAATGTCGAAAATTTTCCCGAAATTCGAAGTCGAATATCTCGAAAATTATTCGAGATAGAAATTTTTTAATTTCGAATTCGAAATTAGCGTAAAATTTCCTATGAGAATCCATTTTCAAATTTTAAAAAATCTCAAATTTAGTGACAGACCGGCAGACAGACATATAGAATTCAGTAACGAACTTTTTTTTAAGTTCGTTGATAAGGAGATAAAAATAAAAGTTATGGTGTATTAAGCATTCAGTAACACAAATAAAATTTTACTTGTACTGCAAGGTAACTACAATAAGAAGTTTCTCATTGAATTAAAAGAAATAGGTGTTTTTTATTAAATAATTTTTGAGAAACCTTCAAATATTATTATTGTGACATTCATTCTATGTTTGAGAGTTAAATTTGTGCGATTTGTTTTATTTTTTAAGATAGCATCTATAAAAGAAAGCAAACTCCTAGAGGTATGGAAGACAACAATATTTCCGTTACAGCTTTGCCAATAAAACGTTTTAATATATTTAATCAATTAAATTCTGCCCGACCTTGTAGATACACTAAAATTAAATTAACAAAACGTACATAAAATCAATTTTTCAATTTTCGCTTTAATACGCGTAGAACACTTTTATTTAAAAAAGGTTGTAATTACGACCCTTCTACCCCTGTGGGTGTAAGATCATAAAATAAAATTAGAGTTAATTTTAACATATTACCCAAAGTCTGACCCTTAGCAGAAGAATAAATAACAAATATTGCATTGGGATTTTATCATATTTCTTAACAAGATATTAACTTATATTATGGCTCTCAGAAATAGTTTCGGCAATAAATGTCACTAGAAAGCTTACATTAACTCTTGCAAATCCCTCTTGCAGAACTATTTATATACAAAACGAAATGATTACTCAATCCGAGAACTTAATCTGCGAAAACCAAAACTTATGTAATAAAGCGGATTTTATTTCCCGTATATTAATAGCACAAATTTAGAACCTAAGCTGATAACTTATAAATAGCAGCGTTGCATAAAATTCCCTTCCTTCGATTTCCTTCGTAAAAGCAGAAATTCCCCGTGGAACAATAAATTTCCTGTGCACCGGCCATCGCCTGGAGTCGCCGTGTAGATTGGCACGTTGTATTTGTTCTGCAGCTAGAAATGTAATTTTAACTAATCGCCTGGCTGTGTTGGAAATCCCCTCGTAAATATTGGTTAAATCTGCTATTTTTGGATTTTTATCGACCAACTTTTTATTTTACAATAAATAGTTTTCGCTAAAAGGCATTAGCCCCAATTCTATTCAATAACTCAGCAAGTTGATTTAATAATTTTATTTTAACATTTTTGTAAGTTCACGTAACAATTGATTTTTGCAGTTTTTAAGTAACTATTTTTTTTAATTTAATATTTTTTACATTACACATACTTCAATAAGGCAAAATTACTTCCAATAATTTTACATGAATATTGGTACAATCGAAAAATTGTTACAATTTGTTTTATTGTAATAACAAAAATAAATTAACTTTTATTAATATGAAATGAAAATAATAACGATTAACTCAGAATACTCCTTAATAGCAGTCATCAACAACAACAAATGTTTTTTATGTAACATATTAATAATAAAAAGGCAATTTCAAAATAATAATATAAATTTTATAAATAAAGGCAGTTGTTCTGAGATAGTCTGGATAATTATAATGGAAATATATGTAGACAAGTAAAGAATGAGTGTATCTAGAGGTTTAAAAGTCCGGATTAATGTGATGCACCGCTGAAGAGAAGACTAAAGAAATAGCAATGGAAAACCGGGGGTTACCATTGACAATGTAGGGTTCTTTCTCCCAATTAGTTACGATTCTGACCATTAAATAATTAACGGAAAGCACGGCTTCCATAAATTCTGTGAGAGATAGGTCCCATGAGCAAAGCCTTTAAAACTAATATCCATTTGGGTTTTGAGGTACTGGAACATTCTGTCTACAACCCAGATCTCTTATTTTCCGATCGTTATCTTTTTGGACTATTCAAAGATACCTTACAAGATGTAGATTTTCTACAGACAAAGAAATACGAGAAACGGTACATAAATGGCAACCGAAAACTATCTTTTTCGAGGAAGCAAGCTTGTAGATCGATGAACCAAGTGCATCTAAAAGGAAGAAAACTAGGTGAAAAATGACGTATTTGTTGAATATTTAACATTTATCTTAATATACACAAAAAAATAATAAAACACGCATAATTTTTTATTTTTCCTTATCATCATATAGAAAAAACGGAAATAAGTATGTTTAATCACTAAGAAGATGATTACACAGACTTATTTCATAATAAGCAATGTTACTGAAAATTTTTTAAGACACGGGCTTCTATACTTCCCACAAATTATTGAAAAACTTTTATTCCTTAAGTATAATTTGAGATGCGAGGAATGGATATGCGCAATATATAGCCTGTATCTTCTAATTCTCAGTTTTACCTTTCTGCACCCTATTTTTACCAACAAGGTTTTGGTGACCGAGCATTGGCGGAATAACCATATAAATATGACAATTACAAAATAGTCGTAGAATGAAATGTTTTCGCTCATAAGAACAAACTTGATATCTTGCAGAAGATAAAGGAAAACCACTGTATCTTAGCTACATCCTAAGAAAATCATTACATAGCAAAACTGCATGATGTTTTCTTTAGTAATTAATTCCCGGGGTAAAAATGTGTTCCGTCCAGATCGCTGGATGGGGATAACTATAGAAGATAATTGCAAGTAAGAATCAAAATAATTGGCAGGTGGAACAGTCGAACAAATGAGATAAACTTGAAAATGCCAAAGAAGGAATAAAAAACCAACTTAGTATATTATAAATGAGCGAAGTGAGATGCTCAAATGAAGGCGATATATGGTCCGACAATTATCAGGTAACCAATAAAACTGTACGAAGTGGTCGAATTAGTGTTGGAGTTATAATGAGAAACAAAAGACTACAAAAAATAAAGGGATGCATTTTTGAAAATCTAACTGTCAAGTCCATATGGCAACGATAAGTCTGTCGTTGCCATATAGACGATGATATGGAAATCTACAATCAAATAGAGAAAATAGACGAAATATAATTTTAATTCAAGTACTGCACTTTATGGATGTGAACCTAGGTCGCTAGCCGTTAGCAAACAGAAAAGGCTCTTAAGCTTCGGTGCTACAGACGAATGCTGAATATACTAAGGGTAGAGAGAATGGCAAACACAAGGGTGCTAAATAATTCAAGGCAGTAAAACGTTAATGAAGCAAATACAAAAAAAAAGAGACATTAATCTGGCGCATTCTTATAATGACGGACTGTTGAAAGAAAAGGAATGGACCTAGTAGACCAAGACTGCAATACATCTCAAAAATTCCGTATCGAATCAAAACGACCGCTAAAATTAAAAACTATAAGAAGAAATACAATGTTAGCTTTTATTTTGTTTAATAATTTTTAAGTTGCTAAATTTAATTATCTTTGTGGTACTCAATTATATATACTTCATCTTACAAAAGTTTGTTTTCTTTTTAAAATTTATCTTCTGACTTTCATCAAATGAGACATGCAGATTTACATGTATATAATATATTTTTCTGTTTTATATTAATAACAAACTATTAAAGCGCAATTTATGTAATGTGGTTTACTATAAAATTTATGTTTTCTTATTTATTTTGCAAATGCAATATTACACTTTGGAGAAGTTTTATTTTAGATAGGATAATATTTAATAAAATAAAATAAAATAATAAATAATAATAAATGAAATTAAGTAAAATTTAATTAATTCTCTCATCGGGTTATCTTCTCGCGATTCAAAGTTTAAATGGAACGATTAATTGCATAGAGGCGTTGTTTTACTCCAAGCTTTATTTGATGTATATATTGATTAAAATTTCTTTTCCTTCTTTGCGTGTCTTGATTACAAGAGAACGTTAGTAAACTCTCTCGTACGTATTGATCTTTTTATGTTTACGTAGAGTATAAAGGGCGTAAGTTGAGGTTGAGATATTATACTAAGCAAATGATTTTCGAGATCGCAGAAAATTACACTACTTTAGAGATTTTCATTGTTTTGCCTATTCAATTTACTGAAACGTCTTTTATTAAGATTCCAAGGGTGTATATTTATAGTTAGTCGATTCAACATTCTCTCTTAGACTAAATGCAATATAGTCAGATGAACTAATTTAGCATAATTAATGCCTCCTTTGATAAATATAACTACTTTTAAAATCGGGTTTTTAGAGTGTTTACACGTCCGAAAGTCATATCTGTTAAATTCCATTTAAAAGCACTTTTTGTAAACATACAAAGATTTTACAAAATTTCAATATTATTATCATTTTAATTTTTTCTCTGTGTCTAGAATTAATCTGACTTTTTAACTATTAGATGATTTTGAATTTATGAAATACAACAGTTAGTCTGTTTTATTTTCATAGTCTATATAAAAACCTGGTACATTGCCTTTTATCATATTTTGATAGTTTCTTTAACATCATCCAAATTAAAAAAATAAGGGATTTTTTGTTCTGGCTTACATTAATATTTTTAGTAATTTTTACTTTATTGTCCTTTATTTATTTTGTTATTTTAGATTTGCAAATCGTAAAATTACAGTATGCCATAAACTTTCATGGGTAAACCTTCAGACCTTTTGGCTTACGTTTCACCCCAATCTTGGCCTTCCCACTTCACGTCGTCTATTTAGTTTGCAGGAAGGTGCTAGTCTTGGAAATCTTGTACTTGGCATTAGATTCATGTGTTTTTTTCATTTAGATATATATTCATACATTTTGCTTTTTATGTTTTTAACGTTGAGTTTCTTTTTCGTGTCCTTGCGAATCTTGTTTGTCTTTGTACAGTTATTGACGGGTCTCAAATATTGCATTTTAACCAATTTAATCCTTATTAGATATTCCACAGTTTTTATCTCATATTTCTGACAAACACATTTATATTGATAATAATTACATTACACGTTTCTGCATTGTATTCTTGCCTTTTTTAAATTATTAGTTCTAGTATTAATACAGCATTACTAGAATATCATTCTTTTCTGAAGTCATATTGTTTTTTTTCAGTAGCGCTTCCGTTATTGTCTAGATCCTATTTTCTAATACAAAATATAAAGAAATATTTTAGAAGAGTGGATGAAAAGAAGAATGAACTAAAAGTTGTAGCATTGGAAAGCAATATCCAAACATAATAGGGAGAATAGTTAAGATATGTAATAAGACCTACCAAGGGCAGGTTAGTTAAAAAAATATGGAAATTAAAACTGAACTTAAGTAGGCCAAGAGAAGTATCCTAAAAAGTATGGACTAAAATTGTTGAAGAAGAGGATAAACGTGGCAAGGTACAACGTGAACACCACACAACACCATGTTACTTGTGTTTGTAGTTATTATAAAACAAATTTTGTCACGGATGTGCAGCGTGTCTATCGGTGACAGTTCAATATTGGTGGACATGGTCACGTACCGTCTCGCAATACGTGGCTAAAGAAATTTGAAAAAACTGGTAGCGTATTAGACGTTAAGCATGAAGCTCCATGAACAGTGCGGACGTCAGAGAACCTGCAAACAGTGAAGGAAGCTGTTGAACGCAGTCCTCGCCGTTCGGAGCGCCAGCAGTCTCGCATTTTAGGCGTCGGTAGAAGAAGTTTAAATCAAATACTAAAAGAGATAATATTTCACCCTTACAAACTGCAAGCTGTGCAACAAAATAACAAAAGAGGCAAGGAAGCACGACTTGCTTTCTGCACCACCATGAATGGTTTGTTAGGGAAAACCCAGACATTTTTAATAATTTGCTAATGACCAACAAAGCACATTTTCATGTTTTTAATTAGGTAAACAAACAGAACATGCGATACTGATCATCAGTGGACCCTAAGGAACTGTATGAACTCTCCTGAAGGGACGGTTTGATGTGGAGTCGGAATTGAAAATGGCAATGAACAAACTGTGACTTTTAATTGAGAACGTTTGTGACTATGTTGGAAGTCTGTGTTAAACAAAAGTTACAACAGCTTGGCATTGACTCTAAAAACCTATATTTTTAGCAGGATGGTGCTACAGCCCACACCGCGCGAAACAGATTGGCTGTAGTTTGTAAAATGTTCGGAACTGTTATCTCTGGTTTCTGCGAACTCGCTTGGCCAGCTCGGTTGCCCCATCAGAATTTTTCATGTGGAGCTTCCTGAAAGACCGTGTGTTCCAGAGGCATATCATGAGTATTCAAGAACTCAAGGAAGCCATTGGTGACGAAGTTGCAGCCATTGATGACGAAGTTGTAGCCATTGATGAGAACCTACAGAGGCGCGTGTACGACAACCCTAAGAAACGTTTGCAATACATTGCTGTAAATGGAGGCTATCTGCCCGATGTAGGTTTTAAAAAATACCTTTGTAATTGGTGGTAAATAAATGGCATATTTGGTCATATTTATAGACACTTACTTATTTTTTCCCTGCTTCCGTATAGAATATACGACTAGTTGAAAAATGTCAGTTGGCTTCGCGCAACCTTGTATATCACGCTTTAAATAATAGTAAAATGCGAAAAATTGACAACTTGACAACTTTTGATTTAATCAGTTGCTCACTAGGAAACAACCTATGCTTTATTACTGTTAAAACATTCAAAAAATGTGTTTCTCAAAACAAGGTTCTTTAGTAACTATCGAAATCAACAGGCTTCATATACGCTGGTTGTTACACGCACTGAAATATGCAGATAGTATATGTAGGTCGTACATGTGCGTTAGAAAATGAACAAGAGTTGAATAAACTTGAGTCATTTTGATGTGGCATTTTCTCACTGGATACCATTGCTGCAACAAATCGGTTCAAAACCATCGCCCTTGCTCTAGGTACTTAAATCAAGTGTAAATAATGTATTTGTAAAATAGAAACGTTTGAGATGTGAAACAGGCGCTAAATGAAGTGGCGGGCCACAAAAACTCTGAGTAAGGGTGCAAAGAGCGATATCCTTGGTGGCAACGGTCACTTGTAATTTTCAAAGTGTTTTTGAGCCATCATTAGTACTAGGACTATTTTTCGGAAGATCAAGAACAGGGGCTTTCACGGTTGGCTACTCACAACTTTAACCTAGAAACGGTCAATACCAAACGTCACTTAAAATGGTGCAAAGCTCGCTGCCGTTGGAATGTGGAAATATGTATAGAAACAAGTTCTGTAGAGTAATGAATCGTGTCAGTCAGTGGCTGAACTGAACTCACTGCAGTTTTTATGGAGGATGTATATTAAAAGCTTGCCAGACGGGAATGATGCTAAAAGTGGACAGGCGTCTTATTAATACATGCCACAATTCTACAAGAGTAGGTGTTCGGATTCTCTTAACCATACAATGCAGTACTGTCTGACCTTGTCTAGTTTCAGCAGATTTAGCAGCCCGTTTAATATTAAAAAAAACAAACGACTTATCTGGGAAATGCTAACTTTACGACCCACACAAATTAAATATAGATGCTTTTTTGTTAATTAAATTATAAGCAGTGTATGGAAAACTTACGTTAATCACTTTGATCTTGTACTTGAAAATTAAAGACATAATATGTGATGTATTTTATCATATTTGCAAACCTTGCTCGGTACTTTCTTTGATCTCCATTGTGAAATATAATAAAAACAGCGATTAATTTCTGTATAATGATGCCGAGTTAGTTACCTCAACTGAAATATGATCAAGTACGCATTTCACGACTAAATTAATTTTTGTTGAAATTCGAAAGTTGATTTTAGCATAAAATGCATATCAAGTTGTTCTAATGAAATGTTTATTAATTATACAGTTATAAATTATTTGTGGTTGCGTTTGTATTAATTATGCTTACGCATAACTTGTTTAAAAGTAAATGGAATCTACATGAAGATAAAATGTGAAAATTTTCCAAAAGCTCTAGTATTGGGGTAAGGCATGTATGTATGTTGAGAGCAGTATTGATTCTATAGCTCCTATATTGTAAGCACATGTTTTTTGTTTTTCGTTTGGAAAGCCTGTAAAACGTGGTGTTTAAAGGTTGCTAGATTTATCGACTACAAAATAAACAGTGTCTAGACAATTAATTATTTAGTCACGTATTATGCAAGGCCACTTACGTTTTGTTTGGTTTGGTGAAGCCTCAGCAATTATGCCTTACATTATTTCGTTATAATTGCTGAACATAGTTTATTTGCGATGCCTATTTAGAGTTCGATGCTGCATGCACTCGTCGTTGCCATTCGTCACGAGAAGGTAAGTATGTAAGTGCATTCTTCATGAGTGGCGGACAGCAGGCGCCAGCGCTTCGTTTAAAAATAGTACAAGGTTAGGATAAAAAACTAGGCGCTCCGAGCGATTCCTGGAATAAAAGCGGTTTTCCATGCACCGCCGGCAATTTTCCCATACTAGCCGTTTCGGGAAATTTATTGCGGCTTAGTAGCCCGCTACACAGAGCCAAGTCCATAATCTATGCGTCACGCAGTCATTCAGAACGTGTGTACTATTTTCGTTCCGACGTCTTCGGTCATTTTTGCACGTCGCAAGCGCCGCGCTTTGTCCCTTCCGCCCGGGAAGGCCAGAAGCAGCAAGGCTGACTCACTGACCGTGATAATGACCCATATAATTTCTTTATTTCCCACGAATAATTGCCTTATCATGGGAACGTGCGCGTTTGCACCCGGGCGAGCTCCCGGCGCCGATTATCCTTGATCGTCGTGACGAATCCGTATGGAAACAAAAATTTGTCAAGGATGACACAGGCGCGAGGTGGGGGTTGCGATTACGCGATGCACTAAAATCTTCGAAAGCCTACAGATTATTAAAAGCCCGCTCATTAACGATATGCAGCAAATAAGCCCGGGCACGGGGTGGCTGAGCGTAAGCGCGACTTCGCTAGTGAGGTGACCTCTCCAATTTCGGTATCGTTACGAAGAAATGAAGATGGAATCGAGCTGCCATATACGGTAAGGATTTAAATTTGCAACCTCAAAACGCTGTAGCTGATTTAAAGGCCATAATATTAAAAACGCGCGGTTTACACTGAGGAGCGCATAAAGTTCAGCTTCATTTTGGCGGAGCATTAATTGCTGCCATCAAAGAGCCCACGGCCGAATAAATAAAAGCGCTGTATGAATATGTTTTTGGCTGGTTGCAATGAGCTAAAATCGTTCGACTACTTAAAGTGAATCACGCGGGGTTTGTTTAGATAATTCCTTAATTTAGGTCGCATTAACTGAAGTGGCATTATAACCGACTTTGATCGCATTTTTTCTAGTTTGTTACTAAGTGAAATGGAATTTAATATACAGTAAGATAATCGATGCCCACAAAAATTAGATTTAGCGAATTAAACGATTAAATAATTTGTTTAGTTGGACTTAGTTTAAATTGTAATTGCAACTTGACGTAAATGGTAATGCTACAATTATCTTTTGATTGCGTTATTGGCGACTTACGTGCTCGTACATTAACATTACATTTCTCTTGAACTTTAGCTCACAATTGATTCAATATACAGAGCGTAAGGTTGACTAAGCCTTTAATATGTTTGATATCAATGTCCTAAAAAACATGTTTACGTTCTCTTAAGATCAAGGTGTCTCTATTTGGCAGTAATAAAGAATTTAATTTTAGAAAAAACACTTTATTTATTTACTATTTGGTAAAGTTATGAGATTATTTTAAAGGGTAAACATTGCAGTGTGAGGTCGCAAGTTCTTGGTGGACAGTTCACTTCCATCGTTTGGAAGATGAGTTGCTCATTAAATTTTTACTCTAACAATTGGATTGTTTTACGCTTCCTATGACAGGTGCCACCGTCCTGCTGGAACACATTTAATTCAAGTCTATGCTGTCTAAATAAGGACACAAAGAGTGCACTATCATCTCACGATATTATAGATAGACACTGTGTTTTCGGGCTCAGTTTCAAAAAAGAACGACCCAAAGATTTTCTATGCCTTAAATTCGACAATTCTGCTTATTTTCACATCAACTTAGATGGAAATGTACCTCGTCGCAAAGACGATTTTTTAACAAAATTGTCGCCAACTTCTTGCTTTTCTAGCACCCAATAGCAAAAATGCTCGTCTGGTTTTAGTTCCTGGCTTAATGGAATCTTGAATTAGTGCAGAAAATCTTTTGGGTTTTTTTAAATATGAGACTTTTGCAACCAAATCTGTTTATTCAAATTTTTTAATTAATTTTTTTACAGTTGCTTCATTTGGTTCAATTGTTCCGAAAGGCCATGTAATTTGCGTACAGTCTCATCAAAACATTCTCTGTTTTTGTAATAAATTTTGAGCGGCGCTACATCGCAAAAAATGTGACCAAACAGAACGTTGCTAACCTTGCAGAAAAAATGGCGCACAAGTACCTTCTTAAATAATTTTTGACCAATTAGAATTAATTGTAATATCTATAACTATTAACATATTGGTGTTATATTTTTATCAAATTTTCAATCATTAGATTGAATTTACAAATACAGATAGTAAAAATGCATTTTAAATGCGCAATAAGAATAAAAAGCCGCTTCTAGGAGTTCAACAGCAGTGCGAGGCAAAGCGACCAAACCAACTGCACATCGTATAAAGAGAAATTAGAGCAGCTAAGTTTTCCCGTTTGCAGGCAATTTCCCATCTTAGCACTTTAACACCCAACTTGTTCTACAAAGAAATCCCCATTACGGCAGTGCTCGCAATTAATTTTTTGTTGCATAAACACGTCTGTAGGAGCATAATTCCCGCTAGTTGCGCACGGCCGAGAATGGGCGCAGCGAACAAAGACCTAGTGTTGGTTCAAGAGAAAAAGGCGGCCGGAGCACAAAGGAATTTTAAAGAGCGGCGAAATTAATTTACGTTTAGTAGGTTTCGAGATTGCTTAATACAAAAAAGTGGATCTCAAAGGGCTCGGTACGCCTGCACATTTCGCGAGCGCAAAAATCCGTGGGCCATTAAAAATTCGGAAGAGGTTGAGAAATGGGAGCGAGCTTCCAGCCGCGCAAGGATGGTTCTTAAGCGTTAATTAAGCAGGAAACAATTTTATCGCTTGTTAGTAATTAAATATTTAAAACAGAGTCGACAGTAAAGGGATCACTTGTATAATTAATTAAAATACAATCAGATGTACTGATTACATTTGATTTATGAAGCAATTTGTCATCAATTGTTGCAATCTATAAGAAATGGAAAACGTGGAAATAAAAAACATTAATTTTGCCTTTTTAGTTTTTGTTTAAAACTACAGTTTTGCTGCAACTCTTTAATTCTAATTTTCTAGGGTGACCAAATTGGACTTCATGATATTTTCCTGAATAAAACACAAACTCTTAAAACAATCCGAATTTTATTGCTATTAGTATAAAGTACAGACTTAGCACTTACGTATGGAATATGTTGGCAAAATGCCCCCTACAACATCGCTATTAAGCGACTATTGCTTTAGCGAAGTTTTCCGTAATGCGTTCTTATAAATGCGGATCTATTTTAGAAGTTACACTGATATTTTCTTTTGACCCTGGAATCTCAGGCTTGTTGACATCGTTCAAATAGCCCCAGAGAAAAAAGTCTAATGGGGTTAGATCGCAAGACCATGGTGGCCCATCGATATCACCTCTCTACATGATAAAACAATAAAGAAATTTGGTTTAACGTAAATGTTTAACATGCTGTGCGACATGTGGTTCTATTTTGTTGAAACCACATCATCCAATTTTAAATTCTTGGTTTCGTTAGAAAAAGCATCCCCTAATAGCGCACATCATCGAGAGAACGGTGCTGACAGCTTCGTCCTCAAAAAAATACGGGCCAATAATTTCTTCAGTCCACAATGCACACCAAAATGAGCATTTAAAGAAAATAAGCTTTACCCCTCAATATGATTTCCTTGCAAAAATTAGCATGATATGCATCTTTTTTAAACGTCAGTTCAAAAATGTGGGCATTTTGGAAGTTTTTGGTAGACTTTTGCCACGTAAATACAATTGCAAACGCAAAATTCTAACGTTCACAGAACGCAAACGTTAACAAAAACTATACTGGCAGATATATATTTATTCACTCCCACATATTTAATGGAACCACATGAGGACTTTGTCTTTGATCGGAATTGAATTTTTCTTCCAAACCCCAACATAGATAATTGAGCAAAGGGGGTAATATTTCTGTAACATTTATAGTGCTGTATTTATTATTTTACATTCTATTGTCTTGTTGGGTGCTTTGCTGCAGTGCTTTTTTACATCTTGCTGATATTTCAGCTGGTAATCATTCCTTAATTCTTTCTAATGCGTTATCATTGATCAAATTATAATTATGAAGTCTCTTGTAGATTAGTTTGAATGTCCTTAAATTTAGTTAGGTGAAGTTTTTAATCTTTGTTCTAACTTTCCGGGGTAATCTTGAGAAAAAAAAGTATTGTTTCAATTAAACTTCCGCAGCTTACAATGTACGACGCTAAACTCTCATACAACATTGTTGGGAATAAACGTGGGCTTATTTTAGTCTATAATCTCAAGATAAATTTGGTAGTAATAGCTTTAAAGACCTAATGTTAAAGGCCCCAATAAATTTTCTCATATATTTGATCCTTGAAAGTGCATATTTGATATTGTTTTTTTTCTTTTGTTAAATGCCACTTTGATTGGTTGTTATTAAATATAATAAGTCTTAAACTTGTTTGTTGCTTAACTAAATTAACATGTTAGTGAGAACACACCCGTGCTGTGGATGGAGGAAGAGTAAGTAGAATTCGACCGGCCCGGAATAATATCTCAGTAGTTCGCCAACAAATTCTATATCAATTTAAAAATTTGGTTGGTATCACTTCTTTTTTATTACAATTTTTCGGAAGAACGGCAGTCTGAAATTACATTCGGGCTAAAAATATCGAATTATATAGTACTAAAAATTGTAATTACAATAACAACTAATTTGTATAATCAGTGAAAACGATACAAGTTACAAAAATGTTGTGCGTAACCTCAGTTCCCTATAAAATGAGTACCTTGACATCCCACATATTTCTTTCAACGTAGAGGATCAGAAAATTTTATCTCTGCTTATGACTTCTTTAAGAAAATTTGGTTTATTGAAATCTAAAACAAATCATTAGGAAACGCAGCAGTATAAGGTTCTTTTTAATCTGGTAACAGTAGCCTCGGAATAACTATCCTCAATCTTCTAGCTCTAGGATTGTCACTGACCGAGCCTTATTGATTGTATCCCGCACATTTTTTTGTGTTCCACTCACTGTTGGTCTGCCAAAACGTAGAAAAATTTTAACAGATTCCTGGTCATCTCTGAATCGTTTACGCCATGCCTTTATGTATGATGAACTCATTGCATCGTCTCTGAAAGCCTTCTCAATCATCCGAATAGTTTCTACGGACGAATGTTCTAGTTTTGCCAACAAAGCTTGATGAAAACATGTTGCTCTACTCTCTCAGTTACTGCAAATGCGACAATCACACAGTAAATTTGTTCACTAACCGCCGTCGAACTCCCGACTGGCTCGGCCAGTGAAATCATCCTCGTTAACGCATGCTCATTACAGTCTACTTTCATCGACTGCCAGGTTATATCGCGATCCTGTTTATTATATTACCATTAGCTGGATATTTTCTGGGCAGATCACTACATTTCCTGCTAAATTATTTCTTAATTATTAGGCTTATTCTGCACAAAATTTTATAATAGCCTCTTTAACGATTTATAAAATTTGCATTACTTTTTAAAGCAACCAAATGGGAAAATCCAAGATTTTTGTATTTTATTTCCTGTTATAGTCTGCGTTTTGGTGTTCGCTATTATCAATACTAAAACTACAAAACGAAAAACTGATATTGTTGTGTATTAGTATTAAATAATTTGTTCCAATTACTTAATAAAAATAATGTTGAAAAAATTATTAATGGTCTAGATTTAATATTATTCTCCACATATAAGCCATTATTGCACAGATCATTTAATCTTTTAAAATTCAATAATCAAGTTAATTTGCATTACGGCATAACAAGTTAAGAATATTAAATATGCTGACGTAACAGTTTATGTTTTATTGCTTTAGCTTCAATTACCGGAGAATATGTAAATAATTCTGACAACGTAACCTCAATCTTAGCGTTAACGTAAGAGGTAATGCAACAAAGTATTTTTTTCCTCTTAATATGGTGAAGCAACTAGGCGCTAGTACTGCATATATTTGTAGATTTTTATTTTTTCTTACAATTTTTTAGCTACATTTGTTATGCTAAATATTAATTATTAGCACTACATGACTTCTCTATACAACTAATTATTAATCATCCTATATAGTGTTTTCATTGGAATGGAACTCTTTTTAAGTAAATTAATGTTTAAAAGTATACTATGCTCACAAGAACACGCCAAAGATAATGTATTTGATAGAGAACAATAGAATATGAAATAACACCAACACAATTTGAAAAACAATTAAAATTAATTTGCCATTACTGAAAGTTTAATGACTTGTGTATTGTTCATGTTTAACTTGTATATATTTACGGATTGCTTTTGCAAATGCCGAAGGACCTGTTTGAAAGCATTATTAATAGAAATGCTTGTATACAACTGCTATCTGGTTTACTTTCAGTGTCATGGTGCCGATATTAAAAAAGAACCTTCAATTCATATTTTTCAACAGAATTCTTAACGACTTCTCGTTGCGTGAATATGATGGTTCAAACGAAATTAAAGTGCATTCTATCTGTGATTGTAATTGTTTATCAAAAGTAAATTTCAAGGCTACTAACGTGTCTTTTATGGAAATATGTGTGAACGTGGTTTCGACGTTCTTAATTGCTAGTTAACTTTTTATAATATAGGACTGGCTTGTTTACTTGGTTTTCCAGACGTCCTTAAAGGCTGCACAAAAATAATAGGAAATAAAATTGTAAATGTTCGATTGTTTGCTATTAACAAAAGACTTTACATAGAAAACATAAGAGTTGCTGCATTTATAATGAAAATTAGTAAAATCAATTACAAAAACCCAACAAATATTTTAAAAGTAATGATTTGACGAACAATCAGCAAATTGCTGGTTGTTTATTGAGAGTTCTAAGAACGTATATTTTGATTTATCTTTAGAAAATAAATATTTTCTTGCTCAATTCCTTTACTGTTTGCTCTTTAAAATACTATTTTTTATATTTCTGCCTTGTGCATAAATGTAATCTTAACTCCTTAAGAAGAGAGTTTGGCCAAAACTTAAGAATTGAGGCGCGAGCTTTTTCTAAAACAAGGTAACCAAATTTTCTTCTTTGTACTGTCTCAATGACTACTTGCGATGGGGTTGGCCTTTAAATTGTTTGTAAGGCTTCAATAATCGAGTCATTGCTAAATTGGTCACAAACGATTCTTTACAGTTTTTGATACGTGTAATTAGCTATGGCGTATTCTGAGTAACTTTTATAGTTGTAAATGGGATAATATAAGTATGTTGTAAAGGACAATCTTTGTTAAAGAACTTATTTCTAACATTGTGACAGGAAATAGTAAACCCAACCCTATCGGCTTTCGTGTTTCCCCAAATTAAATTAAATTCAGCTGCAGAATTAGCAAAAAGAATAAATTTTGAACCCTGACACTGTAAAACTTAACTTGAATAGAATTTAGTAAGCTAAAGTTTTGTTTGGCATTACTTGCTCGGATTTTTTCTAATCAGTCTAGACGGAGGATATGTTAGCCGACGTTCATTGTGATTTATTTGCCTTAAAGTTTAAAATAACCTTTGGAGTTATTCTATGTTTGTATATTTGATTATAAGTCAGTGACTTAAGTATGTTTGTTAGTTGTTGATAATTTGATAACTTTTCTGTTTGCGTATGAATGTTAAGAACACTGTAGAAATATGACAATTACAAATTGATGTCGCTTTGTGTAAGTAATCCGTAATAAAACTTAATAATTAAATAAATAAATATTTATAGGTAATATTCCACTAATAACAAAAGTAAAAAACAATGTATGCAACAAAAATATTTTTCATTATAAAAATTTACTTCCTAAGATAAAACTGACAAAGATGACTACAGATACTGATTAGTCAAATACAAATAATTTTAGTTATTAATTCTTACGTTGTTTTTGCTTCCCAGATACTTTCATAATCTTTCTACTTTAGATGATAGCAAAAGCGTTCAATAAATTTTAACTGGGAAACTTTCGTATCGTGTGCGTAGTTTGACGTTGCCATCTTTTACCTGTAGATGTAATTTGCATTGTTGTATCTGTGTCTTTTGTGGATGTATTCCTCTGTCCTAAAGGAATAATAAAAGGAACGTTGCCAACATAACCAAAACATTCCTGGAAAACTTAGCGCGCTTTTTATAAAGTACCAATAATGTATTGCTTAATATATTTAATATCAGTTTCATCTAATGTGAAGTAGGACTCATCGCCTACCACCACAAAAGTTGAAATTGTCATTTTTGACTGATATTAAGTTATCTCGCTGCTTCTGAGACAAATAGCTTTCTGTGTCTCTTGGATATTTTCTTTCTGGTGCTTCTACTTCCTTTCCTCTCCACATATATTGTAATATCGTATTTAGTACTTTGTACAAATTCAAACTTTTAAAAATACCCACAGTGTGTGTTTTACCTTTTACTCTATATTTTTCAGAAAATTAGTCTGTGAGCTTTCTGAAAGTGTGTTTTTGAAATACTTTTATACAGACACATATGTAAAGACTAATTGAGGAGTTAGCAAATTAAACGTTAAAAACTGCCGCAGTAGTTTTCTCAAAAGAACTGGACTTATGTAGTAACTATAACGTAAAGGTTTTTAAAAGTATTTTAATGGCACACGCTTAATTTATTTGAAGAATAATTACAATAATTGCTATACTGCCCTTCAAAATTTAGAGTAAAAGCTTTTTAAACAGTCCTTGCCATTATTAATATTATTTTTATTTGTTCTAGTTTTGTTATTGCATTATACATACGCATATTTTATTGAAATCTTCTTCGAATCATGATAGCACTTTATAATTTTCTTGTTAACTTGAAAAAATTCAAAACTTTTAATAGGAGTGCTTTAGATAACATTTATTTTTTATAATCTTGGTATACGTAGAATGCTTTTTAGAATAAAAACAAATAAATATTTTTATGTCAAGTTATCTTATCGGTCTGTACGAGAATATTTGTGTTATTTAATAACAATTTTATTTTTTTTCAAAATAATTAAAGATATGAAGGCAACTTTTCATTTAAGTATTTCAAGCACCAGGTACTAGTTTGTAACCCTCAAAAAATTGGATATGTTTCTTCTTAATATTATAATTACTGATATATATATTTTTTTATTCCCTATAAATCAGCAATAAGAATTGTAATGCTTCTTTATGTGCTCGCACTTTGTAATTGCCTTATTTTGTTAAACTTTTGCTAACTTCCTATAATTAATCTCAGTAAATTTGAAAGCGTCTGTATTGTAGTTATGAGAGCAAATAACGTTACTTAAATTTCATTAAGATGATTTATAAATTTATGAATATTTTGGCGTATTATCTACTCGCGCGTTACTAATGAGCAGATTTCATAATTTACTTTATTGGTAGGGTAGTTGTTTTACTACCAGGACGTAATTAACCCATACGCTGATTAAGTTGCCAGGGTTTTGAGTTGAGTAAACGAAAAAGTGAGCTCAATCAGAGAAACTTTAGTTACTCTAATCGTTCGTCGACGTATAATGAATAAAAAAATTGTCTTGTAACAAAAATAGCAGATCATAAAGAAATTATTCAGGAACTTTTCAACATAATCGATCACCACTCGCTTTATTTCTAGCAGCGCCCTTGGGTTTAGATTCTGGAACTTTCTGATTCGTTCTAGAAGCGCGCGTTTGAATATAAGGCGCAACAGAAGGGTATTCGCCGCAACAAAGAGGAGAAGTCACGCAGGAAACTACAGTGGTGCAAATAAATTAACAGTTGAAATTTGTACAACGATGCACATCTCATTTATCATAAAGCCTGAATAATGAGCGGCAAAAATGGTAGAAATTTGTTAAATAAAGCAAGTGGAGCAAAGTTTTGAAAATGCGTCTTGAACGGCTGGATCTTGTGATCAAGAAAATATCAAAACTAGACACTTTTTTTCATGCAGTGTGCAGCAATGGCAAATACTCTCAAAAATGTAGACCCAATTATATGATAATACAGGATTGTGGTGCTTAATGATGAACTTTCTGAGTTAGTCTACAATAGCATTCGACAAAACGATGACTCTGACTATAAAAAAATCTAGAAGACAGACTGCCATTAAAAAATGATTTTGTACTAATCAGCTATTTTATAAAAAGTTAATGAATAAAGAACCTGTCAAGCTAAATTCAGTCAACCGGACGAGTATTTTGTGTGTCGTGCAAACTCTGTAGAGATATTTGTAGCAACTAAGAGGTTTGATGATTGGAAAAATAACCATACAATAGACGATCGTAACAAGAACTGTGAACACAAAAAATTAATTTCAAAATTTATTTTAGAAAGAGTGGACTGTAAAATATCGGACACTACAAAAGAAGACACTTTTTATTGCAAAATGTTCTGTTAAGAGTTGTTGAAATATTTAAGTGTTTCTTCATGGCAATAATGAAATATTTAGAAGGTTTATTATACAGTCAACGGACCACGTTAAGGCAGAAATGATGTAAGAGATTATAAATGTCAAATATTATTCCATAAATGTGGACATAATGCCGGATGTTACCAGACCGTAAAAGTATATGAGACATCTTACAGCCTCACCTCAAAAATGCTTCCTATCTTTAGAAATTATTATACAAATCGTACCTGGGCAAAAGCAGACGAGAAACACACAGTATAAAACAAATATTATATTGGAAATGCTTAAGTCTTGGTATAGCATTAATGGTATGTTTTTGAAATAATGTTCTTGTAACGTCCCGAAAAGTAAGTGAAAGGCTTCAAGAAGAAAGTTTGAATACAACTGAGGTCATTATCCTATGTAGTAGTTTAGAAGCTTTTATAAACACTGTTTGGAATAAAGCAAAATTGATGTCTGAAACTGAAGTGCACAAAACAAATATTATAGTAAAGAGGAAGGCGAAAGTTTGTTTTGTGGAAATTAAGAATTTTCTGGACGATAGCCTTTAGCGATAGAAAGATAGAGCTGCAATTGATTTGCTAAAAAGAAAGCAATATGTGGGAAGTTTGGAAAGTTTTGAGCCTCAACTTGAATATGCCTCTACTCGTCAAAACTATTCTGCTACTACAATCGTAAATGTTTTGGAAGATACCTCCAAAACGCTTAGTTGTTGTTTGACAGTCGTTTGTTTCAGTCAATGACAGTGATTTTGTAAAAATAGAAAAAATCGAATACCAAGCCGTAATTAATTGTAGTACTTACATTTAAAAGGCACTATGCCTACGCAAATGAAAACCGAGTTAGATTCCGTTACATCATTTGCCACCGTGAAAAGGTGGCCAGCTGAATTTAAACGTGAGTACCAGCTTGGATGATGATCAGCATTCGAAATAGCTAACAACTTCGACCTTTAGAGAGATCGAAGAGACTGTGGACATAGCGACAGAACGTGTTTGTCATATATTGACTGAAAAATTATGCATCAGAAAGATGTTCGCTTGCTTATTTTGAACCAACAATTTATTCAAATGAACATTTTAAGGCCTTGCTCAAACAGTCTCAGCAAAACGAGTCGGACTTTTTGCGTTGATTTATCACTATCGATGAAACATGGGTCCACCATTACACTCCCGAAACAAAGAAACAACCAAAACATTGGGCTGCAAAGGGCGAACCTGCCCCAAAAAAGGGCGAAGACGGTTTCAACGGTTGGAAAGATGACGGTGACTGGGAAAAAAGGGGAAAAATAACGAGATCGTACAACGTATGGTTATTGGACCAATTGAAAGCAACCCTATTTGGAATAGAAGAAAGTGCTCATCTATCAACATAACGTACCGGCTCACACTTTGGCGGTCGTCGTAGCCAAAATTCAAGAATCGCAGATTGAATTGATTAACCACCCAAAATATTTAGCAGATCTGCCTCCAACAACTATTTCCTATTTCCTAAGATTAAAATTTGGATTGAAAACAAAGATTTTTATCAAACGAGGAGGTCATCACAACATACAGGCTTATTTTGCGGAGCAAGACGCCAACCACTATTTGGACGGGTTAAAGTGGTTGGAGCATCACTGGAAAAAGTGTATCGAGTTTTAAGGAGACTAATATTGAATATAACGGAAAAAATTCTTGTTTCTATGTTAGGCTCAAAACTTTTCAGTCTGCCCACGTATGTACCTAATCACATAAGAAATTCAAATTTTTATGGAATATCATTCAAATGGAAAAGTGACAGAATACGGTAGAGGGCAATTTTAAAAATATTACATCTAAGTTACATAAAACATTCCTCGAGGAATGAGTGAATTTAGCAGTATTTTTAATAATTAGTGAAATTATTGATAAAGACGATTAGAATAGCAAACCAAAAACACAATTGGAACCACAAAAACCTGTAACATTATTGAAGTCAATACTGCCATCGTCCTAAGAATTTTTCTATGGCAGTTAGCAACTGCATTAGAGAACGATCCCTTTCAGCTTTTACGAGACTGAAAATCTTTATGAGATCAACATTAAAACAAGAAAAGATAGCGTGCCTTGCAATTACATTTCCAGAGAGTGATTGTCTACAGAGACTTTCTTTTGATGACACAGTTCAGAGGTTTGTTGATTGTGAAGCTAGAAAAAGAAAAGCTTTTTAAATAAACATTTTAAGGTGTAATGGACATTTGTTTTGAAATGTATGTATCTAAAGAAAATTGAAAAATTCAAATAAATGTTTTGTCTAAAGTTTCGATATAATCCCAAACTTGCAAAAAAGCTTTAAGCCCTGTTTACTACCTTCAATTTTTTGAATCATCTATAGTTTGGGTAACAATGCCTTTTTGTACTTTTAATGAGTGCCTAAGTGAAGCAGTTTTATATAAATAGAAATAAAATATTGTTAATTTTGTTTCTTCAATTAATTAAACTGCCGATTTTGCAACAGAAATTTCTTTAGTTCCCAAAACTCATTTGGGAAAAATAGTGTGTCAGTCTATTTCCCATGTTAAAAATCACCCAAACTTCCAGACACTACGTGGTCTTATTCACGTCTGCCGGTTCCTGGTGTACTTTCCCGGACCCGTCCGCTCGACCGGAGCGCGGGTATGCGAAAGTGCACGGAGCGATGAATACGGCATGAGTGTCCGGGCGCGGACCCGCGGGGGGCGACACCCACCCGTGCCGCCGCTAACGTCAATCGTGTTACGCTAGGCTATTTTATCGCGCTACCGGCTAAGTTTAACTTAGTCAATATCTGCATTTATTCATTGCTAGTCCTTACACGTGGAAAGCTCGCGGAGAACTCGCGTCGAGGCGCCGGCCAGTCAGACGGTTAAGTTGAGCTTTGTTCGCCACCCGTGCGCGCCCCGCGAAGACGCCGAGCTTGGGCCCTGCCATGAGGTCCACGGACAAGATGGAGAGCCAGATTTTGGACACCGCCGACCGGCTGTCGGAGCTGAGGTAAGAGCCCTTGACGTTTGCTCTGCGATAACGCTGAATTGGCTCTAAACGGCCGCTAATCTGGCACTTACGCATTTCGCGACGTCAGCAAATTCGAATGCAAGTTTCGCGCGGCTTGCGTTTGCCGAGCACACAAAGGGCCCTTTGTGGACTACGCAGTACATTAAAATAGCACTCCATCATAAATCCAGGACTGTCGAAATTCCCGTTGTACCCGGAAAGTTTATTTAAGGGTCGAACCGTAACGTACGCAGTTTCACGAAAGGGTGGAATGTCGCTTAGAGCACGGAGCGGGAAATCTAAAGAACGTAATTGAAATTTAATTAAAATTTGTGTTCAGCAGCCCTAAACCGAGGTTTTAATTAATTTTTCTGCTTGAAATTTGTAAGGTGCCAAATTACAATAATACAAATTAAACAGCGAGAATAACCGCAACCTTCCATCTATTTTTAGATTAGTTACGTTAGGTAATTTGAATCTCATGTTTATTAAGCCTTGCTGAAAATAACATTAACTTTTTCAGTAAGTAATTGGAATTATATATCATTTTATAATTTATTGTCTTAATTAATTTAATTATAATTACGAATCTATTAGTTGGTGTCTGTGAATCAAGGCGAATTGTTTCAATCACACTGTAATTTTTTATTTATATTATCAAAGACAATGTAAGTGATTTTTATTTATTTGCAAACGTGAAGTTATTGTTTAAATTGGAAAGATGAAGTAGATGCAATTTGAAACGCCCCCGCTTTTAAATTAAACAATACAAACTCTCCCACGCGTAATACATTGTTTCCGAATATCTGCTTAGTCTTGCAAGATTTATTCCATGTTTACTTTTGAGTTGATTGTGTTTTTTGTCTTGCAAATTTTCCTGTTCAGCGCAGTGTTAACGCCCCCAGCCTCAAAATGCATTAAAACTCGCATATTATATTTTTAGTCTCAATGAATTATTTATATTTATAAAAATTTATAGAATTTGAAGAGTAGTTTTTTGGTCTTTAGGTGCATTTTTCACTTTTCTAACCAAAAAAATGGCTGGTGTGAGATCTGTAAACGTTTGTTTAGATATAAATCACATGAAGGTATGGTCGGATATAACAATAATTTCAAATTTAATCATCTAGCTTTAACTCACAACTTGAAAATATATTTGTTAATTGTAATGTTCCTTTTATTTGAACAAACTTCGAATATTGGATTTTAATCCCGTTAAAAAGCATGATGGAGATAAGATATAAACCGACCGTGAGGTAGGGGTCCCGGTGGGATATTTTACTCTACCACTTCGTTAGTTAGCAAGAGCTATCCTCATTTTTTTCACAACATAAGTAAAGTCGTCCAAATTGTTGAAATGCTTGGTATGAACAGTTTTTGAGACCCTAGAGAGAATATTCACATTGTACCTCACCTTTTTGGTGTATTTCAATCCTAAAATAATTCGAATTTATATAAATTTTTTGTGTAATTTCCACAATAAGGAAAAAGTCCATAGTCAAATTTGTATTTTTTGTAGTGGGAGTATTTCGATTAAAAACTAGTCACAATTATTAATCCTAAATTGGCCCCATTAACTCTCTCAAACAATTTTGGTTAGTTAAAGAGCTAGAGGAAGCTGGAAGTTGAAATTTTCGACGTCTCGATGACGTAAGCGTTCGGCGAATTTTCCAGCCCAATCGAATCTGCGGTCGGCTTTGACGTACGGGATCTACACGGCGGCAGCCTTGAAGGTAATCATAACCTTGCACATAATTCCAGCCGCATTGGGACTGATAACGGCGACGATAGCTATCTCGTGGCTGCACGCGACCGATTATTTGGGCCTGATTGCATTATTGGAGCGGTTGAGCAGCGGAGCGCGAATTTCGTCACTGCGGTATCGCATGATCAGCCACCGTAATTTAGGTGACGTACAAATTGTCCGTTCGAAAGCTATTGGAAGGCCGCGATTTGCTGGCAGGTGATTTTTCCAGTTTCATGTCCTACGACATATCACAAAAGCGACCCCGTCAGAATATTTATTTTTTGTTATTTCGCATAAATATCTAATGAAGTGGTTAACTTATAAATTTTTAATTTTATTCCTATTTGCGTTTGCAGAAACCGCATGAATAACACAAATAAAATAAAAAAACCCAAGTATGCGAAAATTTTGCTTTTGTTTCTTGACGCGAATTTTTGGAGCTCAAAAATAGTCCTGTAAAATAATGTCGTATTAATTTGAGCGCCACCCTATTTGAATTCGGATTAGATGCTTAAGCTGATGGATAGTGACATTCCAGCGGGCGCGCGCACCAATGATAAACCGCTTTTGGCATGGTGCCCCTATGAATGTAATGAATTTGGCACGAAAAAACCTTCTGTAAGATGAATGGCTCGTTCGGACTTAAATCTGAAGCGAGCGTTGGGAACCATCTGAATGAAGTTTGCTGAATTTTAAGCGACAGTTCGTGACCGTGAATGAGAATGGGCTCAACAGAATCACAAATTCAAAATAGTCGATGCTTTTAGACAAGCTGAAAGCAGCAGTTTAAGAAAAATGGCCGATCAAGAGGGATGCTGTTTCATCATTCAGATTATCCAGTTTTCAACTTGCTTTCCAATTTGAATCGTTGCTGAATTAAACGGCTGTCAAAGTTGCGAATGTAACTTTAAGGAAGCTTTATTTGGAAGAAGATCGGAACGTTAGATTAACAATAAGTGCTGAGCTTTTGAAGGATTGCCTATGATGCAGGATAAAATATAAGCTGTTATTTTTATTGCCATTCTGGGAAGTCTATAAACTGACCTTGCAACAAATTTGTTTCGTTAACATTTCGCCCGAATAACTAATTGAATTATCTGTTATTATATACTGTTGTCATACACGTATAAAACATTATTTACATCAGTTTCTTCGTTTAAATTAAAAAATTCCAATTAAAATTTGGATTTAACTAAGAATTTTTTGTTCGATTCTGCTCGAATTGTTTTGTTTGAATTAATAGTTTAACACTAACGCGGTTTGAAGTAGACTAATCTATATACAGACCATTAAAGTAAAATTTGAGCTTTCAATCTGCTAACAAATAATAGCGTTTATAGCATAGACCAATTTAACTGTAAATATGGCTCAATTTCGATTTAATATTGCGCTATTTATTTGGATGACTAACAGTACTTGACCAGAAGCTTTAATTATGGTGATATTGCCATCAGAATGAGTTTTAGATTAAGCTTGTTCAATTTTAGATATTTACTAAATAAGAAAACAAAATAACATGATTAAATTTGTAATAAGATCGTGTTTTGATACAGGGTGGCCCAATGGGTATGCTAGATGAGATTTTCACTTTAAATTGTTGTGCCTAAGCCCTTGACCACGAATCAACCAATCAAAATTTTTTCTCATCTAGCACGGTACTTGTTTCTCGTTTCGATTTTGTGATTTTGACCGGCCCAGCAGCTAGATGATATTTTCATATTAAATCGTTGTCCCCAACCCCCTCAAGACGATTCCACCGATAAAACTAACGAACCATTTCAGTTGGCGACTGGTTAACACGGTACGCTACAACAACAAAGGTTTTGTTTTATGATGTATTTTCCCAGTGTACATAAATATAAGGAAAAATAGCATTTTTAAATCTAACTAAACAGCACTAACATAAAATTAACTTTTAAGAGACCAGAACTAATTCCAAAGTTCTTCTATCTTTGATTATATAAGACTTTTATCCGTTGATTTCTCGTCAGGGACACAAATTAAAATAAAAATCTCATCTGGGGTATCTATTGGACCACCCTGTATAAACAAATAGGAAGTTTGTTAGTAGATAGTTCAAATTGATTATTATAACTTGTAAGAGATAATTTCTTAATAAACACCATTATAGAACGTAGGTACAACATAAAAA
Source organism: Sinelater perroti (assembly GCA_036346155.1). Taxonomy (NCBI): domain Eukaryota; kingdom Metazoa; phylum Arthropoda; class Insecta; order Coleoptera; family Elateridae; genus Sinelater; species Sinelater perroti. The sequence goes on from JARFIY010000276.1 coordinate 8,211,034, forward strand.
ATTGTAAGTCGAAGTTGATCGTATTATAGAAAAATTTGAAGAGAGTGGGTCGTTGTAATGCAACTTGTGATGTGAAATAAAACGCAGCTTTTTCCGCCAAAAATGTTAAGCTTTCACATATATGTCTTAAGAATCTCAGAGATCTATTTAAGAATTTTTATTACTTGGCTTAATAGTTTTGTGACGTTTCTCTATGTGAATAATTAAAAGCAACAAATGGATGTTATATAACGAAAAGGGTTAGTGATCCAGGTGAGACTCAGGCATTGTATAAAAGTAGCAAAAATCTCGATACGTCAACGGTTAAATTAAATCCGTATCGATTTCCAACCGTAGTAAAACATTGGGGGATTTTGTATGGCTTTATATTTTGCACCAGAACCATTTTCAGCGATGAGGCTCGTTTTTTGTTTTACGGATTTGGAGGTAAGCGAAATTGCCCACCTGGGGAACTAAAAATCCATACGCGACGCATCAATATGCATAACTTGATACACATTTTGGGCGGATTATATATTTTTAATTTTTAACTGTAACAATTATTATGGTATAATTATTATTCCTTTTGTTTAAGGTCAGTTTATTTAAACAAGTACATGATGTTCTTCCTTTTTGACGCACCTGGCCTAGCATACACAGGCTTGCGTATTCTTTCCGAAAGAAGGTTTTCGTTTACTCATCCGACCTCGTAATTTTTCTCCACAAAAGATCGACGATTTTAGGAAACATCTTTAAAGGCCTCAAAGAGATGATAGTCAAAAAAAGATACATTTAAGTTGTAGACAGGATGTTTCAGCACCTTGAAACCCAAATGAGTAATGGTTTCAACGGTTTTGCCCTCTTGGCACCCATTTCACACAGACTTTATGGAAGTTTAGCTGAATTTTTTCATCATTATCACACTTTTACGTGGTGTAGTTCGGTTTCGACCAAAACAATCGGATCAGTGTTATTTGTTCCTCTTTAATGCACACCGCTAACGTAGTAGACATTTACACTGAAACAGGAACAAGAAAAATTATGTTATTAAACCATCAGTAGTATCAATTCTAAGCGTTCATCTGAAGGTAGTGTAGCAAGTCTAAGATGTGTTATGGCGACAGCATGGATACCTTTTGACTTTTCTACGTACAGTCTCTTTTACAAAAATGTCCTTTGTCATTTGGTAAGGAGTTACTGCAGCGCCATCTATGTTCTCAGTATATAGTTTGTTGGTACATTATGATGTTGATGTCAGTGAATTTGTTATCTTTACAATAAGTGCAAAATTTCTGAAGCGATACGAGGTAGTGTTTTAGTGAATCTCGCGGAACTGTCAAAAATTCTTTAAGAAGTGGCTAAAGCAACATTTGGAAGTTGGGAATGTAGTCAATTTGTGCCCAAGGAATTCAGATCTCGCTAAATACAATTCAAAGTCTCTTTCCCAAGAAAAACGTATCTTTTTGGTTATCTTTCAAGATAAGCATGTCGAATAATGAATGACGTGGGCAAAGGAAAATTTGGATCCAGATTTAGACAATGTTATTTTCACTGAAGAGTCTTCGTTCTAAAAGCGTGGTCAGTAAAGAGTAATAGGATTCTTCAGCGCACAGTAAAAAACCCCCGTAAAAGTGCATGTTTAGGGTGCTATTGCAAATGCGGTTTTGGTTGTGCCTTTCTGTCTGCGAACAGTTTAAACGCCCAGAAAACGTACACTATCTACCAGAAATGCTTGTTGAAGTCTGGGGAAAAGCTTTTTGGTTGGGTGCTACAGGAAGATGATGTCCCTAAACTGTACAGTGCGTGCAAACAACAAAATAATCCCATTGAAAATGTGGGGTTGTACATAAAAAAAAGCTTAAAGGAGAGCCAATATACAACGTGAAGCAGCTGTCATTTAAAATTTAGAAAATATGCCAATCTTTGCCAAATGCTTACGCAGAAAACTTCGTCGAAAGCATGGAAAAAAGATGTGATGGGAGTGATTGAAAAAATTATCTACATTTTCTTATGTTCTTATTGAACAAATTCTATTTCCAAAAGTTGACTCTCATTATATACATCGATAGACATAAAAAAAATTAATGGCAGTTTATTTCACAAAAAACGGTCAACCACCATAATCTTTCAAGTTAACTTTGTTAGACATTTTTGAATCTCAATTATATGAAAATTGGGCCCAAATTGGGATACAAATAGTTTGTCCTATTTCAATGCGACATTTAATTTGACTAACTATAATCCGAAAATGTAGGCGATCGTAATAACTAGTCGGATTTGGTGTCTAATTACAAGCCCACAGCAGAGAGGCTTATAATTAGATTCAGTAATATCTACGTATGTGACTTTTAAGTCGACAGCATGTAGGATAACACCCCTGTTATTAAACGACGGGCCTTTTATATCGCGGCAGAGCAGGCTATGTTTAAGGCAGGCGATTCATAATTCCTATGCGTCCAACCTAAATTTAGCGTCCTTCCATAAACAGGCGGATTTGATTATCGACTTCTTACGTAGAATTTACGTGGCTCGGCCCCGTCCTACCGTTCTGCGCGGTATAATTAGATTCTGAATCGGATGTCAGCGGTGACGCAATCACAGAATGCATAGCCATCGATTTCCAAAACGCAAGCGGCCGCCGGGACGCCCGAAACGCCGCGCTCCGGGCGTCGCTGCGCCGAGCACTGAAGGATCCCGCCCATTATTCACTTGAAATTCCGCAGATGAGCCGAAAGCATGCAGCGAAAGCTAAAATAAGCGGGCTATTTCGGGCAGTCGTAGGTCAAACACATAAACTTCTAGTATGTTAGCACCCTTAATCATAGCGGCTATTTTTAATTGCGGATCAAGGCCGCGATCAACGCGCGCCGCCCGCCGCCGTCTTGCGGAAAGCGCGCGGCTTCGGCAGGAATTTCAACGCTCGTAAAGCACAGTTAAGTGTGCCCGGCTGCATGTACCGTGTTTACACCTCCGAATTTATTGGGAGCGCCCCGAATTGCCCATTAACCGAATTTCAACTGCCCCCCATTCCGGTTGTTGTTGCGGCGTGCAGAGTACATTAGCGCCGGTTTACGGCCGGCGGGTTAATTCGGGAGGATTAAAAACAGGACGAAGTTGCCGTTTATTTTTGCAGCGGCACGCGAAATGCAGCGCGTTCTGATCGATTTGGCGAATCAATAACCGCAGTTTTAATGCCAGCGACGCGAGAACCGGGAGCTTTCGTCTGGGTCCTATATTTGCTCCATGTCTAGCCAAACGTGCAAGACAATTCTGCTCTTACATATTGCTCTCGCATGATTTCACTTTTAGTCGGGCGGTTTTAAGATTGTTTATGCGAGAACTACTAAACGCGTTTAGCTTCGGGAAACAAACATAAACTTTATGAATTTTTGCTACACTCTCTTGGCTGCTTATTTTTGTACTTCTAATTTTACTCCGGCCAGATATTCATTTTTTCGATCTTTGCCAGAGTGAAACCAAAATAGTGGCACATCTCTTACTCTTCTACAGTAATATTTCCCCTTTGTGATGTTTTCTTTAGAATTTTCTAAGAACTACGAAAAAGGCTTGCAACACTTAAAAAATTAGGGAAATTCAAACAGTATGCACTATTTTATGAAGAACGCACAGAATTTTGATTAAAAAAGAAATATAATTAATAGGCAAGTTTGTTACAATTACAAAAAGCAAACAAATAACTCACTTTACCTTCTCTTTTTAAACCTCAACGTGTTGGGGAATTAAGCCATTTTTATATTCTCTCCTTTCTTTAGCTAGGGTTCTGAGTTGCTGGAGTGTTTTTTCTTTTCTCCTGATGCTTTCCTTTATGTTATCTTATAATTCCTACACGGCGTCATTCCCTGGATCCTTGTCCTTCACTTCTCATGTTGAATATTTTTGATATCTCTCCTCCCTATGCGAACCATATGGTCATACCACTGTAGTTGGTTGCTTTCTAGTTTTTCTACTATGGGGTCTTGTTCCAACTCTTACCTAATGTTTCTGTTTCTTACCCGAACTCTTCTTGCCTTTCCAACTATGCGTTTGAAGTATTGCATCTCTGTTGATGTGACATTTGATCTATGCTTTTCGGTTACTGCCCATGATTCTGCTGCATATAGAATTGTTGAAGTATATATAGTTTTACACATGTACATTTTGTTTTTTTTTGTTTGATTCTTTCTTTTCTATTAAGATGTTCTTAATCTGGTAATATATAGAGTTGGCTTTGTTAAAACTGTTTCCTATTTCCCTATCTATTTTCCCATCTTCACTTATTACTCATAGGCTTATACTTGTTTCAACTACTTCCAGTTTATTCTCATGTTTACTTTCTTATCGTTATCGCCCTTTGTTATATGCATTATTTCACTTTTTTCTGTTTATTTCCATCTCTTTTTGTTCTAGGTTGTTTTTCCAAACATTTATGTTTGTTTGTAGCGGTTCTTGGTTATTTGCTACTATTATGTCGTCTGCATATAATAGGTCTTGAGGTCTTATTGGGCTTAGGTTCAGATATCCTAATCTCAATTTTATTTTTGCACTGTGTAGATGTCGTCCATATTGATTATAAAGAGTAGTGGACTTAGGTTGGCTCTCTGATTTATTCCCTTTCCCGTTCTGAAAATCTCCGAAAAATTTCCGTTTAGGCGCACTATTTTTTATGTTCTTGTTCTTTCCTCATTTTGGGTGGGATCTGTAGTTCTCAGACTGCACCCCTTGTATATTTCCGGCGTACTAGATCGAAGGCGGCCTTTAGATCAAAAAAGGCCAGATATAGTTCCCTGCCTTTGCTTATGGTTTTTTCTATTATGTTTTTTATTCTTAAAATGTTGTCTTGTGTTTCTCTGAATGGAAAGCTGTTTGTTAGTTGTGTATTCTTTCCTCTACCTCAGTCTTTGATCGTTTCTCTAAAATTCTTGTCTATATTTTTAGTGCGACTGAGAACAGACACATGGGTCTGTAATTGTGGCATTGTGTGGAGTTTTCCTTTTTATATATTGGGATTATAATATTATTCTCCTAGTGCTACCTATTCTGGTACATCTTTCTGTACCCAAGCCAGTTATAAGATGTTTTTTAATCATTTACTTGATGTAGAATCCTCTTTTTGAATCAGTTTCGGAGTAAGATTGTCTTCTCTGATTGATTTCCCGATCCTTAGGTTTCTCGCGGTCTCTATTATCTTTTCCTCCGTTATTTCTTCGTCATTCATTGGGCTATTCTCTTATTCTTCTTCTGGAAGAATTTCTTCTTCTACTCTTTTTCTACGAGTACTGTTCCTTCCACACTTTTAATATGTTTTAATTTGCAATTCTCTCCCTCTTGTTCTTTATATTTCTTACTTTTTCTACAGTATTTTCCTTTAGCTTCTTGAGCCCATTTCAAAATTCTTTTTGGTTTTGAATATAATTATTCTCACTTTTTCTTTCAAATTATTTTCACCTTTCCTTCTTTGCTGTTTTTATTATTTGTGTTTATTGCGTTTGGTTATATACATTTTGTTGTTCTATTCTGTTTTATTTCCTATGTCTCTGTCCCAAGTTACTTTTTTCTTTAATTTTTCTTTTTACTTCATCGTTCCACAATTTTCTCCTTTTTTGGTACTCGTTTTGTGTTACTACTTTTGGCCTACATAATTCTTTTGCTGACTGTAATATTGTTTCTTTGAAGCAGTTTCATTTCTTGTCTAGAGTCCATTCATTTTTGTTTTGTGCTTTTTCTCTTCCCTTGAGGTTAATTTATTAGTGTTGGTAGTTTATTGTTGGTATTTAGCCTCTTGTAACTTTAACGTCGCTAACTGCGTATCTCATGCTTCTGGAGTAGGTTTTAAAGTCTATCATGACCTCTTCATAGGTAATCTTATGAAGTATTTCTTATTAGCATTTGATTTAAGATACAAAAATCTATAATTCTTCCTCGGTTATAATTTACTTCTTGCTGTATTTTATGGACTTCCATTGTTTTGTGTCCTGCTTTTCTTCTATTTCCTATGTGAGCATTCTAATCACGCATTATAATTACATGTTTGTTTTTATTTTGCATTCCTTTGGCGGTTTGTTGTAGATCGTTGTAGGACATTTTTTTATCTTGCCCATTTGCATTTTCTGTTGGCGCATAGATTTGGATCATTTCTACCTTCTCTTAATGTCAGAATACTAGAATTTATGGGTTTTCATTCCCTTACTTTTGTTTCTAGCTCTTTGCTTATAATAATTTCTATTTCCTCTATTGCTCTACTTCTTTTTGGTGGTCCAGAGTACCTTGGGATATATTCTTTGTTCATCCTTTTTATTCCGTTTTCTTATTTTTTTAATTTGCTTACGTCTAGAATTTGTATTTTACGTTTCTCTATTTCTTCTATTATCTTTGGTTCTTCTGGTGAGAGGGGTTATGTTCAATGTCTTTAATCCTATCTGCTCTCGCCAGTTATTTTTAGTTGGACCGTTCAGTTCTAAGGCCGAATAAACTTCTCTAAATCGAAATGATCGGTGATAAGCCCAACGTCAAAGGTCCTGTTACCTGGGGGCCATTCGGCCGTACTCGACCGGACTAGCTAAACCCTGTCTCTTTAATTTGGGGTTTCTTTTTAATAGTATCTTTTCCCGTAAACGCTTTAAGGGGGTTAAGATTCGGAATTGCAACATTTTTATGCCCTATTTGCACAGACTTTCAGCCACTTCTTCTTTAAAATCTGCCAGTCTTATTTTATCCTCGCGAGCTCTCCTATACGGTCACCGTGAATTTACGGTAGTTACATCCAATATATGGTAAAAGATTCGGAGGTACCACTTCTTCGAACGCATTTTGTTCTTGCTCCTGCTTAGGCAAGTCATCAAGCAGATTAACCCCACCTTTGTGCTTGTTGTGGTGCCTGACAACACTAGGTCATTTTATTGGTAAATTCTTCCTCATTTTCTGCCTGTTTCAGAGATGAAAATTTTCATATTTAGAATTGACAGAAGTAAAACCATTTTGTTATTCTTCCATGCCACACAAGAAACGCCAATATTTCAACAGATACGACTTTTTGTTCGTGTTTATTTCACTCTCTGAAGATAATTTGCTGTAGGAATTCTATTTTTTCTGACTGTTTCTAATGTGGAAATTTTCTGCTTCGCTAAGTGCAAAAATAAGTGAATAGTTGTCACAGTAAACCTTACAAATATAGTTTATAGGTATTCCTCTCCTTAGACAAAGAACAATATTACTAGAAACTCCCAGGTCTGCTATATCTGCGACATCCTCTGGGCTAGATTATTTTTCTGACCTGTGTGGATTTCACAATCATAAGAGCACAAAGAGTTTGTGTGGCTTTGGTGGAAGATATTGTTTCAAATAATTTCTTGCCTTAGGTGGGCATATTTGCTCATCAATCGATAAACGTTTCTCCGTAGAAGCGTTCTTAAAGATTTTGGGTAGTTTTTCAACTACCGATTGTAATTTGGAGAAACGACCATGACCTGGTTACCTCTACTTCATTTGCAAAATGTATGTATTTCTTGATTTTTTTGAAAATGGTTTACTAATATTTTTGCTTTAGACAAATTTATTCCTAAATTATGATCATGCAGTTCATGCAGTTTGAAACACAAATGTAGGACATTACAGTATATATGCTAATGTATTTTCTGATATGATCATGGAAGTTTCTTGTGGTTTGCGTGGATTTAATTTAACACTGTATCAGGATGTTTCCTAAACAATATGGCAATTAAACTGTCTGTAAAAAGCTTGGTAAAAAACTCATATGATGTTCCAAGATTTCCTAAAATTTATATAACAGTTTGATACCACTTTTATTTTTCCAGATGTCCAAATGTTTCTTCGGTTTTTTTTGGTTTCTTACTCATAAATGGTATTTTTTGTTTTCCAAATATTCTGCAGATTAAGTTGTCTTATTTTGCCTGCTTCTCTCTTCTGTAGGGAAGGATTCCCGTACATTGGCAAAAAAGGTACATATGTATATTCAGTTTCGTTGTCTGATAACCGATTATTATAAGAATACGAAAATGAAGGATTCACAACAATGTCATTAAAAATATCCACATCATCTTCACTATTGGGCATCTTAAGAAGTAAGGTTATGGATTCTTTCGACAGTCTTTCTGAAAACAAGTTATAATTATGTCATCAATATGTCATAATTTTTCTTTACATTATAAATAAAATGCATCATAAGTCAAAATTATGAGTGTCTTTACTTTGCTTATACTAGATATGTATTACCCATATGTATACGCCATTCTATGATGCATTTTTATGTGTACTTGTAAATATTTATAAATAAATTAGTATTTTTGTTACCCTATAATTTATAAATATTTCTTGATATTCACTTAGATAGTTGAGTTTCTTCTGTATAATCTATAACTGACTAACTATGCCATCCAGTAGTTCTTTTGAGAACCACATAGTAATACCATGGAGTCTCATATCAGTTACACCATGTAGTAAGAAGCGGGAACCGTTTCCTTAAGAAGTATATGGAAATGTGGGTACTATATCACATATGATACAAAATGCAGTTAAGGGTTAAGGTATCTCATGACATGAAAGACATAATATGTAATCGACTAAATCTTTGGGTAAATATAACCCTGTACTATAACAGCAGTTAGATGTTTAATGGTAGACAGTACATATTTGGTAAATATTCTAATCTAGGACAACTTTTAGCTTACGTACTTGCAGTATGATTATTAAGGTAAAAAAATATTTCTCACTAAATACGACATTTTATCAATGCTTTGTGTTTCAGTTTTTAAGTTCTTTAGGTCACTACAGGTGAATGCGCATTTGCTTTTTTTGTGGTTTACGTGTTCTTAACCCACAAGCAATACTTACAGTAATCTTACAGTAGATCTACACATACTAACATTAATAGCTTCATACCATAATTTAGTCAATTCAGTGAAATTAAGACTTCTATCGAGCACACTTGTTTTTAATAATAATATCCCATAACAAGGTTAGTCAGCAAACTTTTTATAAAGATAATGAACAAAGGTGTTGCTAATCTTCTTACAATATAATTGTCTTATCTTCCTAACTTTCTTTCTTTCTTTCTTTCTTTCTAATCTCCTCCTAGATGCTTCAACCGATTTCGTTGAAACTTGCACACCACATTCACAACTATATTTGCTAATTCGGCGCAAAAAATCAGCCTTCTAACTTTAACCGTTTTTGAATTATTTAAATATTTTGATTATTGTATTGTATAGATTTCACACCTGTGACAGATAAAAACATTTTTTTTTGAAAAACAGCACTATCTGTTGGACGTAAAAGCAAAGCCACAGCAACGAGTAGCCGGATACAGCTATTTTAGAATAAAAACAAACATTCTGTTACTGTTGCCAACATTAAACTAGAGAAAAATTAAAAATTACTGCAAATGAACGTATAACATAAAAATTACGGAGTGCATTATGAACGAGCGCATAAGCTTTGCATTAATTCAACTTTACGTATTACGTATTTTGTATGGGCGGCTTATGCTTACGTCCACCATGAACGGGCGTTAAATTGTTCCATGTTTCTGATCCAGAAGAAAAGTCGGTCTAATTAAAAATGTATACGTTCGCACCTTGCAAAAATTTGAGGGAAGGCGGGTGAAAAATTGTCAGTCTAGGACGCCAAAAATATCTTTTGGCGGGCAACTCCTAGTGTAATAATAACTGCCAAATAATTAGTATGATTTATTTTATTAGCTCACTATAGTAAATAGAACAAAAACATATTTAAAAATATTTTAATAATAAAAAATTGTTTTTAAACTATCAAATTTACTAATAAAATAGTTCCTACTTAGCTTTTTGCATTTGCTTTCCGTTTAATAACTCTAAAAAGTTTTAATTGCAGGAATAAAGGTCAGTTAAATATTTCAGTAGCTTTGAGACTTCCAGCACTAGTTCCATTGAACGCAATGTCCCTCCTAATTTAGAAGTATCCAGTCCTTGTCTAGCTACTGAATAATATGTATACTTTAATATATTATCTTATCTGCTCTGTTTGAACAAATCAATACAAAATGTTTCCTATGTTCGGACTCGTACCAGATAATCTGCATAATATTATATTATTTACCTACCAAATAAGGGATATCGATTTAATCTAACAATAAACAATAGCAATGTCTATAGAAACTTTTAGATTATTATTTTTTACATATATTTGGAATTTTAAAGATCATGTTAGTAATAAATATTTTAACCTACAAGGAAATCCAAAGATCAAAACGATTTTCATTTCTTATTACCAATTATCCGAAGCAAGCCCCATGTTGCGTTAGAAATGCTTCTGTCGGGCGGCTTCCTGCACCTATTCCGCTTCCAGCTATTTCGAACGCAAGCCAGACGTTTATAAACCAGATAAACCCAACGCCAGGGCGTCGTTAATCTTGGCGGAAACCACATCGGTGCAAGTAATAGTTCGTGTTCCTACACTCCCTACTTTTCACGCCCGATTAGTTGCAAGCGCGCTGAAGGAATTCTTCCTGTTGGAAATCTGCAATCCGATGCGGCGCTGCGAGGCAATACCCAAATGGTGCAGCGAAAACCATCAGCGCATGTGACATTTCGATATGGGCTTCGAATTACCTTTTAAGTAGTGGTACACTGGGTTCAGGTCCTTCGCCGTATTTTGTACACGATACACCTTGCAAAGCTTCACTTTTTACTTTATTACCTTCTGACTTTAAATACCGTCAGAAGCATTAGCTTATCTTGTATGATTGATGAGGATTCCAAAGCTGCTAAAATTTGCAAAACAAATAAAAGAATAACGTAATTACTTATTATATCTTATTTATCCTAAAACAAGAACTGCTCAGAATAATACTAAAATGTCTGAGTCAGACAAGAATATTGTGATAAGAACAATACCCTTAAGTAAAAAAAAGTACTGGGGAAAACTATCAAAGGATGCGTTACAAACGGTTTTTAAAAACGCCTTCATTTTATCATATTGAGGAATTACTAAAACTCCCGCATATTTTGTGTTAAATTGTAATAAAGGAGTGCCGAAACTTCATATTTAAAGAGGTTTTTAAGAAATATATCAATTAAGCATCTAGAATGAATGGAAATGAGCTTGTCTATTTTGTTTAAGCTGCCATTAAGGTCTATGAGTTTCAAGAAGAAATTTATTTTTTTACTATTCTTAATATATCAAGTTTTGATAACATTACTAAAGAAGTTGTTAAAAAATTGGTTTAGAAGATTATTAATGTTGTATTTGATGTAAAAATGCAACTCATTAGAACTCATTAAAAGACTACAAGTTTTGGTAATTATATTGATACGAGATGGAGTTAGAAATCAAACAATAAGAGGAGTATGTGACATAAGTCATTGTAAAATTTGTAAAAAGGAGAAGATACGAACGGAATAGTCACGTGAACAGAGAGTCGGAAAACAGATTCATTAAGATAGTACGTAATTCGAGGCCGGTAGGAAAACGAGCCCTCGGAAGACCAATGAAAAGATGGATCGCAAGCTGGACATCAACCTCAACATACAGTACATAAACAACAATTGCGTAAAGGAAAAAGGCATATTAGCCTATAATAAAAGATGATGATGATTGATTTCCGTAATATATTTATACCTTTGCAAAATTGATAATGAAGAAAACTATATTTTTATTTTTCTATAATTCTTCAGTTCTCTTAAAAAGGTTGTTACAATTTAGCTGTTCTTTTCACCTTTCGATATTTTTTGGTAACCCATTAATTTTATGCATCAGGGAAGGCCGAAATATTCATGACTTTAATTCAATTTTTGAGCTAAACCGTATAATTGGTAAAAGTACTTTAAAAAATTCATCAGATATGGCTTCGGTATGACTTAAAAATGTGCATGGATTGTTTCATTCAAAAAGTGAAAATTTTGTATTACATTAATGTTTAAAAAATAAAAGACGATATTTTTACTTTTTAAAAATTAATTATAATTTTTAAGAAAGATATAAAAATCTGGTGTGAACATCATACGACTTTCCTTATCCTATATATATTATACCGTGTCCACCGCCTCGGCCCTGCGCTGCTCTCGTCCCGGAACTTGCTATTTTAAAAAAGGACGAGGAACGAGTCCACCATCTCGGCCCTGCGCTGCTCTCGTCTAAAAATTTGTTAATTTAAAAAAGGATGAGGTGCGAGTCCAACACTCGAAAGCTGATAAAATAAACAATACAAAACAATAATTGACTCGTACTTAAAATTTTGCTACGTCACTGAAGGTAACCGTGCGAGCTCTGTCGCACGGCCTTCGCCATTATCGCTTGCGTGCTCCCTCCTAGCGGCCAAGCTCGGATCAAAAAATTATATTGTAATTTTTTGTTCGTCTCGGTTTGATCTATCCGGTAATATACATTTCCCAAAACATTTTATGAACACCCGGTATATTAAAAATCCTGAGCTTCAATTTCTTTTCGAGTTCCTATTTTACCAACTTTTATTTTAAATCCATGTTTATCTCATGATAACAAATCATTTTTATTCTCATAAATTTTTTGTATCTTCAACCGTTTAGATTTGCGACCGCTTTGCGACCGATTTTGCGACTTTGCGACCAAACGGCTCTGCCGATTTTTACCAAAAGCTTCGCACTGCGTCCCCTACCTACAAGTAACTTGCATACCAAATTTCAAGTCTCTAGCTCTTACGGTTCTCGTAATATCCTGTTTACTGACAGACCAACAGACACACATACACACACACACACACACACACTATTATAGGATAAGGAAAGTAAAAAAGTAGTTTTCATCTAAAGTGAAAAAATAAAAGCAATACCAATAAACAGATAAGAATATAGCTGCAACCAATAATACACACTCTTATCCTATTACGTCACTAGCAAAATGAACTAAATATATAATACTTAAAAATGCTATTTCTAACCACTTTATTTTTTACAGAGTTAAATGCCCAATCATATTACCATTTTTGGTCCGAGTCTGAGAAAATTTTCATACATCATACAGAAGCATTTATCGATTTTTATTTATCCATTAAATACAGTTTAAAAGTTTCGCAGTTTAAGGATTATTGTTTTTTACGTTAATTCCCCTTGATTCCATTATGGCTGCCAATCCTAACCACACAACTATAATTGTTCCTACAGTTTGATAGAAATCCTGAAAATTCGATAGTTTTATGCCCAGGCTATTTTTAATTCCAAAATAGTCTAACAAACCTTGTTTGCAATTCAGATTCTTATTATCATCTAATACTATTATTTGACCAAATCTGTGTTATAAATGAAAAGTTATAGATTTTGGACACAAAATAAAAAGAGATGTCGGCTTACACTTTTATATTACTTTTAAATAACGATGTCCTAGGTAAAATTGGAAAATAAACAATAAAAATGAACTTAAAATACAAATAAAATTAAATTTATTTGCACGAAACTTAGCACAACTAAAATAAATAATATTGAGAATTATATTATTCAATGTAGTACCATCAGAGTCTCTAACCTTTTTGAACCGGCGCCTAAAACTGCTGCATGCCAATAAAACTTCTTCTACGATGAAGCTCTTAAGTTATCCTTGGCACTATGATACCTCTAACTGATCTTCAGTTCGACCATACTATACACGTAGTAATCAAGAGGATTGCAGTTGGAGCTGGAGGATGGTCATAAATCGCAGAACCAGTGTTAATACAAATTGTAGTATGGCCAGCCTTGGCTCTTCCTTGATATCTGAACTCGAGCCGAGTTTTGCTGGACTACGACCACTTCCTCAATCCAGAGTTTGACAAATTAGTTCAGCATGTTAATATAGATGTCGGCGGTTATCTTCAGGCCTTTCTCAAAGGAGTAAGACGTCATGACATCCCCTTCGCTGCTTACAAGCCCCAGCCCACCACAGAGGTGATGAACCTTACGTACATGACAGTAGCACTTTGGCAGATGCAACAGTCATTTTTGAAATTAATCTTCCTGTTCTGAATGAATTTCTTTTTGCCCAAAAGGAATCTCAGAAATCCAATGCTGTTGTGCTTGATGTCGTTCAGCAGTGCTTGGGCCTTTAACTTGATGTCCATTTTTTTTACTTAACCGTTGGCGCAAGACTTGTGTACACTTCTAGGCTAACCATTGAACTCGCCACACTTATTACTTTCGCCAGGCCAGTAATTCTCCGGGATCCTAATCGATCTTTTATTTCAATTTTCGGACGAATTAATCACTTCTCTTCCTATCAGACCTCTTGTTATGAATTATCTCTTCCTGGTGGTCAGATTCTCTGTACTTCTTAGCTATGTTATAAACTTAGGCCGTTTTGTATCTGACCACGCAATAATTTCTGTTAGCTATTTTCCGACGAGAAGGAATTCGAGTACTGCAGCTCTGCAGTTGTATTCCCGGTTCATTTTGTCGACTATGGTAATATAGTATAAAAACATAATAAAAACTTAAACAATAACATTAATATGTATGTATATATGTGTGTTTATATGTATATATATAATATAAATAATAATACTAAGAATAATAATAAAAGAAAGTCTAAAAGCCTTATAATACTATAGAACGTGTGAAGTAAAAGAAAAACAAAATTTCAAACATTAAAAAAAATAAAAACGACTTTTTGCACTATTTATATTCGCTTCTAGTTGCAAAAATCTTGTGACGACAAATTTAATTAATGTATGTACAAAAATAAAATTTGTTTAAATTTAAACGATGTTTTTTGTAAATTGAAGTACAGTAACAAAATTATTTATTTTTGCTTATTTGTCTGAAATAAGGAAATTTTATGTATAGGTTAATTTATTTTTATCAATACCAAGATAAAAATAGACTTTATTGCTACAGATTATTTTTTTAGAATTTAATATCCGGAAAATGAATGTACCTCGTTTTACTACAAATATACATTTTTTTAGTTAAATTCTTACACGGCAACAAATTTTTGTGCTTAAAATGAAATTTTTTTAATCTACGTTTTAAATTTTGCTGAAGGAGGGAGGCATATCATATTGCGTTTTTGCGAAAGTAGCTCTACTTGGTAAAATAGTCACAAACATATTTGAATCACTATAATTCATTGGTGTCTAATAAATGAATACCTGGATAACGGTGAAATTTAAAACGGCAGCAGATAACATAAAGTCGGTCCTCAATGTATAGAGCATAAAATGTTGCAGTGAATGAATTTAAAAATTGGGAAAATCCCAAATTTTCATCTAGGAACGGCACACTTTTGTAATTTAATTTTTTTTAGTTTATTAAGGCACTGTAAATATTGCTAGACCTTGGTAAGGGGTGGGTAAGAATAGGATCTTTTGCATCTGCTGTCGTTTTCCTAGGTTTTTCAGCTTTACAATTGGGTTTAAATTATTATATTCTTATATGTTAAAAGGTGTAGATAAAGTATGACATATTAATAGCATGCTTTACATTAATGTCATAAATGTAAACTAATTATTTTTCTACATCTGCAAATTCAGCGAATGTGAGCCAAAAATAAAAGTTATAAATATGATTCATAGCGTTACTTGTTGGCGAGCCGAAGTCGTGAGTGTTTACCTTCGGAAACATTGGTTGTTTACATTCGTTTCGAAATTAATTTAATATAATATAATATTGTACTTAGTTTTATAGATGAAGGAGTGCACGCGTGTCAATCGCTCCGTAAACAAACTCAAAATTTGAGCCTTTACGAGTTGAATTTACACGTAAGTTGTTAACCATAAAGAGAATCAATAGCATAAGATTATATAAATAATATCTAAGAAGGAAAAATAGACGTTAAATGAGATAATTAAGTACTAATTTGCAAATATTGAATATTAAATATACAAATAAATACACAACGTTGGGAGATAAGTGATATCACCTCCGAAAGGTCGACTTGGGTGATAACACTTCACGCTACACGGCGTCTAAATAGGCACCCAAATTAACAAATCAAATATTTAAAAGGAAATATATTCAGGAATGCATAAGAATTAAAAATTTAAAATTTTAAAAGCCAGGTATAATTTTTTGAACAGAGAAATAAATTAAGGTAAAATTCAATCAAAGTGATCAAACAAAATTAAGGATGAATGAGTTTGACAAAATTGAGAAAATGTTTCAGATAATAGAGGAGAACATGAGCCAAATAAATACAAAATTAGATACCTTAGTAACAGAAATGAAACAAATAAAGGAAGAAAATGTAAAATTGAAAGCACAAATATCTGCGCAAAAAGGAAAAATAACCAATTTAGAAAGAGGAGTAAGAAAAAAGAATATTGTAATAAAAGGAGTAGCAGATGAAGAAAACGAAAATGAAAGCGAGTTAAGTGCCAAATTACTAACAATTATTCAAAAAATGGGCATGAACTTATACATAAAAGCCGAAACCGACCAAGTCAGAAGAATTGGGGGTTACAGTAAGTACAAGAAAAGACCAATACACGTTAAATTAATTAAAGATAGTACGAAACTAACAATCCTTCAGAATGCGAAAAAACTTAAAGGATCCGATATATGGATCGACCAAGACTACACTAAGGAAATACCAGAAGAAAGAAAGACATTAATACCGCACCTGAAAGAAGCGCGGAAAAAAGGATTTAAGGCACAGTTAAAATTCAATACGCTAATTGTGAACAATCAAATATACAAGGTCGATGATATAAAAAGGGAAGAAAAACGGACAAAGAAAGATAGTTCAGAATCAAATACCCTAAAGAGGACAGTAACGGAAAGGTCCCCGGAGGGAAGCACTCTGGATGATCAATTGAGGAAAGTAACCCGTACCGGGAGAAAAAACTGGTAGACAAAGATAGGATAGGGGGAAGTGATGACAAAAAAGGCAATGAACAAGGAAATACGCAAATGGTAATACATCAAAAACATGAAAATAGTAAAAGAAACAAACAATACAACAAAGAAGAACCGAAGAAAATAAAACAGAAAAGAGCCCCGATAAAAGTTGGCACCTAGAATGTGAAATTATCATACGAAAAGAAGAAGAAATAATTGATGAGATGAAAATGCAAAATATCGACTATTTAGGTCTAACGGAAACCACAAAGAAAGGGAAAGGAGAAATGGAACTGAACGAAAAATCAAAAGTTATAGACTAAAGGAGAGTGAAATACAAAAAAATTGCCAAGAAATTCTAGATGAGAAAATTGTCCAAAATAAAATTGAGAGTAAAGATATAAAAAGGAAATGGAGACATTTTAAAGAAAATATTCTAGAAGCAGCAAGAACTAGCTGTGGAGTAAAGAAAATTGTGAATACATACAGGAAGGGAAGTAGATGGTGGTCAACCGAGATACAACAAAAAGTCAAAGAAAAGAAGGAAAAATGGAAAAAGTATATAATAACTGGATCGGAAGAAGACTATAACATATACAAGAAAGCAAGTACCGAAGCAAAGAAAAGTATAAAAGGAACGAAGAAAAAGGCATGGGAAGAGTTCGGAACCAGGATGAAAGAAAACTATTTAGAGAACCAAAAACTATTCTATAATACATTAAAGCATTTAAAATAAAAGAAACCACCCAAACTAAGAAATGTAAAAGACAAAAACGGGAAAGTGATAATTAAAGAGAAGGAGATAATGCAAAGATGGAAGAATACTTCGAAGAATTAACAGAAGCAGGAAATAATGTAGAACAAGAGATAGAGGAAATAAGGGCAGGACACGGGGATACACAGAAAATACAAAGAATCTCAAAAGAAGAAATCATGGAAGCAGTCAGGAACTCAAACTAGGGAAAGCACCAGGGGAAGATGAAATCACAGCTGAGATATTGAGATATATGGGAGAGATAACTGTAGAGAAATTCCACGAATTAATAAATGAAATAACAGTACAAAAAGTAATACCCACAGACTGGAATATAGGAATAATACTACCCCTATACAAAAAAGGAGACATAAAAGAATGGTCAAATTATAGGGGTATTACACTAATGAGTATATCCGGCAAAGTGTTAAGTAACATTTTAGAGAAGCGACTGAGAGAAGAAATTGAAAACTCGCTGGAGGAGTCACAACATGGGTTCCGTGGAGGTAGAAGCACACAGGACTTAATGTTTACAATCAGACGATTAGGGGAAAAATGATAAGGAAAAAGAAGGAAATTCATATTTGCTTTATTGACCTAAAAAAAGTCTTCGACAGGGTAAAGAGACAGGATGTTTGGGAAAGTCTAGAAAGAAGAGGACTAAGTAAAGACATGATAGATGTCATCAAAACACTATACAAAGACAATAGAAATAAAGTAAGGACACACAACAACGAGTCAGAACAATTGAAAACAAAAATAGTACTGAAACAGGGATGCGTGCTTAGTCCACTCCTATTCTCAGTACTCAGTACTTCATGTAGCGAAGATTAAAAAGAATAACAATACAGGAATTACTATTTGCTGATGATATGGTGCTGCTAGCAGAATCAGCGGAAAAATATCTATCATCGCGAGCTCAGAAAAATAAACATGAAAATAAATATAGAAAAAACTAAAACCATAATTATTGCACAGACAGACCCTCAACACAATATCAATATAGAAGGACAAACACTAGAACAAGTAACAAATTTCAAATATTTAGGTACAATAATAGATAACAAGGGAGAAATAGATAATGAAATAATCAAAAGATTAGGTAAGGTGGGGAAAATATTTAACACACTGAAAAACACGTTCCCCAGGAAAAAAGAAATTCCGGAACAAATAAAATCGGAAGTATACAAAAAAGTAGTAAGACCTTCGTTAATCTATGGCAGCGAATCATGGAGGATCAACAGAAGAAACGAGAGTAAAATTAGAGCAACGGAGATGAGATATTTAAGGAAAATTAAAGGAATAACAAGACTGGACAGAATAAGAAATGAAAATATAACGGAACAACTGAAAGTGAAACCTATATTGACACTGGTAGAAGAGAGGCAATTAGGTTGGATGGGACATCTGCTCCGAATGGATGATAATAGGATAGCGAAGAGAGTATACGAAGCAAGAACAGAGGGGAAGAATGCAGTAGGTAGACCAAGAAGAAAGTGGGAGGAACAGGTAAAATTGGTAGCGGAAAATAGGAACATATAATGGAGAGAAGTAAAGAACCTGACAAGAGACAGAAAGGCTTGGAATAAATTAATTAAGAAATGTTAATTAAGTTTAATAAGTTTTATAAGTTATATTAGATATTATATTATAAGTCCTGTGTAAACTGGGTTATAATCCGACAGCTAACGGTATAGGGATTTCTAGTTTAAATAAAATAAATAAATAAACAAATATTATAAATATTTAAATTTAAAACAATGACTAAACAATAAATAGTAATATAAAAGTAGTCTTCTGAAACAAAAACATTATCAAATAATATTAATGTGAAATTATTGCTGTTTTTGCCCTACAATATTTGATAACGATAATAACAAAGCGCTATGTTGATATTTATTCAGGTTAACACCTATGAGAGGTCTTAAAAAAAATGCGATCAGAAATTTAACAGTTTTTGCTTATGCACGATGGATTTCTACTTTTTATTTCCAAAAAATGCAACAATAATTACATTCATTTGTGGACCCTAGAGTTAAAATTAATTAGTTTTACTTTTTTACAACAATCAAGAGCATGTAGGTTAAGAACAATCTTTATTTGGTCAAAGTTTTGAGATAACGCTCTTAAATATTAGCTAATCAACAACACACTTTTTTATAAAGGTCGTAATATGTGTGCTGTATTTTCCTTTTCTTTTATTTTAAAGGACTAGCTTTTTTAAATATAACCATTTTATTGCTCAGACTAAAACCGTTATTTTAATAGTTAAACTTTTATCATACACCCAATATTACCTATTCATTCTTCATTTAACATAAGTTGTATCAGGATAAACTTTATAATTTAACAAAGCACAAGAAAAAACTTTCCTTTTCATAGCTATTTTACTTGCAAAAATGTTAATGTTATTGTTATTTTTCCACATTATCGTAAATAATTTTAAACGCTAAATTCAACGCTTAATTACAAATGTTATTTATGGAATAGTAGAAAGCTTCTTTCTAGCGGGGTGCTTCTGTTGGCTGAAATAGGGAATATATAAAATTTTTGGGTGAACAATATACGCGTATACACGCGAATAAATTTGTTTCATCTAAACATTGCATTCGAAAATAATTCTCTAGCGTGCTAAATATATCCAAAGTAGTAATCCATCCACGTAAGTCAAAATAAATAAATTTTTTTCCTGGAATCTTCAATTTTGATATATTTTACGAAAAAGGGCAGAAAACATGTAATTTATTTCATTAGGTTGGACTGAAATTTGTTTTTATGCCTTTTGCAACTTGTTGTGAGTAGAGTCAAAAATTCTCATCTAAAAGGTATTATCCACAACATCATGGCTTATCGTTTTATCAACGATTCCTAAATATATGTAAGATTTTACCATACTTACCATCAATAGCATACCTGGACAAAAGTCCATTTAGATGTTTCAAAAAATTGTTCTAGTAGTACTTAGTATATTCATAACATTTTTTTAGTTTATACATATATATGACAGCCAGCGTGGTCCTGTGGTTGAGGGGCGGGCTGCGATGCTGACGGACCCGGGATCAATTCCCGGTGCTCTCTGATGCCTGGCGGGTGGCCTACTCAGCCACTAAAAATAATTGAGTACCTGCGTTCATTCGAACAAGAGGTAATAATGGCGGTCGTCTAAGGTGCGGTGCTTGCCACATCGCCCCGCATCAGAGATGGTGCGCGACGACCAGGCAGAGAGCGAACGTATGAGTGCCTTAACCTCTCAGTTCGCAGGCCGAGCTCCCAGGCTAGTGCCATTACTATTATTATTATTATTATTATTATTATTATATATATATATATATATATATATATATATATATATATATATATATATATATATATATATATATATATATATATATATATATATTTGTTTGTAGTCGAAACAAGTGATAATTATTGAGCGATTAGTCCGGACTATAGTGTGGTTGTTGCAATATATTCCAAAACAAATTGAAGCGTCTCCCCGTGCAACGATTTGGGATTACATGTAGTGTAGATGTATATGGACACATTCGGATGTGGCGTAGGCGCCTAGTTTTTATTTAGTTATTCATTTCAATACTTTAAGGACGATAGAACGGTTTGTAGTGGTTTGAAACTCAAAATAATTTTTCCAGGCCTTTCTTGGACTAGTTTTGAGTTCTGTGGGGTGTAACGTGTGCATATATGTTATACCTTGTACGTCACTCCATGTTTAAATTTTAGATTGCATATTACATATATTTAAGTATCAAGAAATGGCTGTGTAGTGTTATATTAAATTTTCGGATATTTTAAGCTTTTGGAGGGTCTTACGAATTTGAATTGTTACCTTTCTTAATGGACGGTTTTAACAGCATAAGTTTCACATTTGTTCTTTTCCATAGCAAAAATGTAAATCATTTATTTATTCTTATTCGGAAAAATGTTAAAAGGTATGGTGGGACTGATAGTAATATTAGATAATAAAAAGTATTGTCATGCGAGATTTAATCATTTTCTCTGTTTGTTTTTATTAATTTTTTAAGAAATATTTATATCGTATGTTGTTAATACATTCTTAGTACACCGACAAAGAATGATTGATTTTCAATAATTAGAAAAGGATAAATTATTATCAATGACATGATCAAGAAAAATACAACAAATTGATTGCTTTTATTTTTCTTGTTTCAGTAACTGCAACAAAAATTAATAATAAACCATTATTTATTTAACAAGTGCACGTTGTATGTTAGGCATTTTAAGTATAAGTGTATAAAGTTAATTTTTCAAATGCGATTCGGGTACAATGACAACTTTGAATTTAATAAGAGCCCTAAAATCTCCATAAATAATTTTATAGTAACTTTTAGCACGAAATACCGATTAAAAATTTTTTGTTAGGAAAAGCTTGCACAGATAAAATGGAAGGAAAGGTCATAAAACGCGCTTTACAACAGCACAATGAAAATGTGCGTTCAAAATGCAAAACATGCTACAGCTACATTTTTATGCCTTTACCAACCCTTAAAAGCTGTTTCCGAAATTTCGCAAAAAACCTAAAATAAAACTGGAGGTTTTTGCTCTTTAACTGTATATATCAAACTAAAGTACTGTGTTATATGCACGAAAATAATGTAAGCACTTTAGAATTACTCAAGTATTTAAAATGAAGCAGAATTAATATATCGCTACGATATCCCATTAACTGTAGAGATTGATAATCCTCAGATGAAGACGGTCTGTAAAACTTTAAATTTACTGAGTGCTTTGCTTTGCTGAACGCGACTTAATCCTGCACCAAATTAAAACTTTGAGTTCGTTTGTCTTTCTAGAAGGAGCTCCTTTGTTTAATTTTGATACATTTATGCTATTTCACTTAGTTGAGCAAATTCTAATAATCAAGTTAAATATTCGGTGTTTTAAAGATAAAAGAATATGTATAATATACAAGTAGTAACATTATTTTTTTAAAAATAAAATAAAATCAATTTTTCTTAATTAATACAGAACATAAAGTTCGATTGAAAATATGTACATTTGTTGAATCCAAATTAATTGAATTTATATATTTGATAGTGTTAGTTGTTCTAATTAAACATAAATTTAACACAAAATAGATATTTTTTAATAAAATCACTTCTTGTTTCATAGTTTCCTTCAAAATTATTATTTGTGTTTGTGAATCAATATATGTAAGCTTTAGGAAGGCATAGTCATATCAAGGCAATTTAAATATATTGTTTTACATAGAAGGATGACATTCAGCATTTTATTGTGATTAGTTCATGCATTAAAAGAATTGTGCAAAGTTATAAAAGTTGTATGTTTAGTTACTAAAAATTTATTGCACAAACTGTAAGGAAGTGTGTTATTAATAGAAGACCAGGCTATGCTTAAAATTCATATTTTGAAGTAGAGTTATAGAACATTTCTTTTGCAAATGATAATGGTCGGAGGAGATTTACACCATGCACTACTATATAGATAAATTTTGTTAAAGGATTATGTATATACGAAATTGGTGCTTTTTTATCTTATAGAAAAGAATGATAACTTCAAATGTGAGCCCACAACTAAATATAAATATGTGTAGCAATAATTAATAAAGAAATATAGTTGAATAAAATAACTATGGAGGACGTGCTTTAGGTTTGTGTCTTCTGCAATTCAGAAATATTAAATATGCAACAAATCAAGCGTGTAGGTTGGATGCAAAGCGTTTTGCAATAAAATCCAGGTGTATAAATTCCAAAACCTAGAATAAGCTTAAATCGGCCGAACGATTTTAGTATGGAATGAATATTTTTTTACAACTTTAAAATTCCACGGAGAATTGATAGTTTGTGGTGCGGATGGGCCCATAATGGATCCTGGGCTTCAAATGTCTGCTATTAAAAATTATTGAGTAATTGCGCCCACATAGAATAAAGAGTAAAAATGGTTGAGTAAGGCATGGTGCTTGCCATGGTCCTGCATTTAGATGGATAGCGAGGGCGAACATATGGAAAGCCTCAACATTCCCGTTCGCAAGATGCACAGTCATGTATTATTATAAAGAAACTAAAATTTAGACAACAAAATTTTTAACTTGGATGAAACTGAAATATTGACTTCTAATAATTTTAAAAGAACAGATAAGAATTGGTTATAAATTTGGGGAAGAGGGACACACTACTATGTTTATTTGTCCTTTATTCATTTCACAAGTTAGAGAGAAGTAAATGGACCATCTAACACTTTGTTCAAAAAATGGTTAAACAAATGCAGGCCTGTTTGTTTATTAGTTTTGGTATTTTAAAAAATTATTTTAACTAAATGGGAAACATGTCTTGCTAATAGTAGATAGCCAACTGAGCTGAGAATTTGTAAGGAAACTTTATAACACAAGAATGCTTACAACAAAGAGTGTCATTTTTGATAAGAAGTAATGTAAACAAAAGTATTAGAGTTTACAAATTTGTAGAATTGTTCTACGAAGCGTATACACTATTTGCCACACTTGCTAAATGTGGTGATTTTTAGCAGAAAAGAAACAAACGCTTCCACAGAGTTATCGACTCAGAGTTTACAAGATGTGACAATTTAAGATCTTTTTCCTCTGTCAGGATGCACTTAGACAGCAATGGTAAAAAAGGCTGCGCTGAAGAAAGTTTGCAGAAGAAAGAACTAACTAGCAAACGATTTAAAGAGCAGTCTTGGAAGAGAAAATTATTCTCTTCATCCGATTCTGAAGTGGACTGTCTAAATCAAGATGACTTGTGATGAGGAAGCATTGTATAAGACATACTAATTATTTGTTTTGTATATTTGAGATCAAATTGAGGCACTGAAATGTCTGCCTACAAATGAACTAATTAGTAATTACCTGGATAATGTTGAAATTTAGAAACGGAAGAAAAAGCATAAAGACCAGGCGCACAATCTCAACAAATAGGTTAGATAATTGGAAAAGCTTCAACTATAGGAATAATAAAAAAATAAATAAATTTTTGTAATTATTTTTTTAGTCTTACCAAGCCCCTAAAATTCTTAGTGCATTATTCACAACATTTGTGATAACTTAGTAAGAAAATCCTATGAATTTTCTGTTCTTTTTCCAGATGTAAAGTAAACTTCTATTGCGTTTTTTCTTTGGAATCAGATTGATAAGCATTATTGCAAATTATAGTTTTTCCTTTTCTTTTGAGTGGGTACAATGACGTATTCCTCACTTAATTCTATTTGAATGTTATCTGGAATTATTTTGTAATCAATTTATGCCGTTTTAGAGAATCTTCCATTGCACTTGTTTGAATTTTACTTTTACTTTTCGTAAAAATGTAAGTACGTCAGATTAATCTTCCATCTAAGTGAAGACATAAATATTTGATTATATTTGGTCGAGGTATATGATTTTCGGTCAGTGCAACAATAAGGAAAGTTTATTTTCTGAAGGTGAGGTAACATGTACCGATGTGTTTGCATTAGTTTGCGTTCTTCATTATTTTAGTTATTATATTATTATGGTTTAGGTAAAATCCTGTTTGCGGAAATAGGATCGTGATGTGTAGAACGAGTGCAGTATTAGGATACTTCTGTATGTTAGTTTGGATTGGACAGGATAGAATTCAGGTTAAGGGTCTTGGCATTTTACTTGAAAAGTTCTGTCAGAAAGGTAACATTTTAAAAGAATATTTGAGTAATATATAGTATATAGTAATGCTAGATTTATATCAATGAAGGCAGCTCAATAGTATCGCTTTCCTTCTATATCGTTGCTGATTTTTTTGACGATTTAGTGGTTCTGTGTTCTTTCCTAAGTCTAAATTGATAGGTAGGTATTAATCCACTTTTGTCTGTGATTTGAGTTAGCCGTTGTATAAGTATAATTTTTCCAGAAGCTTTGATAGTGTTAGGGGGACCATATGTATCACTCAGTTAAATTTTTTCTTGGTTTATGATCTGCCCTATTTTCCACTGGCACGAAATATATTAGGTTCTTACAAGGTGTTCAATAGTTGTGCTAGTGCTTTAATACATTTTTGGGATAATTGTTGAAGTATTTTACCAGTGATAAGGTCATAGTGCATAGACTTTTACATTGATTTCATGCTGTATTGTTGTTTATATTTCACTTTTGGAAAATTTATTTGGAATGGGGTTTCTGATTGATTATTTACCTCGTCTTCTTTAGCAGCAGGTAACTGGGATGAGAAAAGCTGCGAAACTGTAGCAAGATGTTCGGTAAAAGTAGCGACGTTTTGATGTTCCCTTCTTGCCCAAGTATTTTGATTGGTTTTTATTAGAAATATTTGATTTTACAGATAGTTTATATAAGGAATATTATCACACCAGTGAATGTTAATAAATCTCGACAATAATCTTAGATACATTTATTTTGACCTTATGTGTAGTTTTTTAAGTTTTTTCTCTAATTTATTGTACTTTTGTTTGCCCTGAAGAGATCGTGTTATCTGCTATCATTTAATAGCTTTTTTTTAGTAAAATTTATTTTATTATAGAACATGTTCTTTTTCATTTCTCTCTGGAGTTGCTCGCCCTACCATGGTTTGTATCGCTTTTGTTATGTTTACCAAAGCTTTTTCCATGTCGATTTTGGTTTTTAATGATACATCTAGGGTTATCTGGTCATCTAATTTTTCTTTAAACTAGTCGATTTTACTATAAAGTGACGATTTCTTTAGTTTGCTCAGTGACTGTAGATGGTTACCAGAACTGGTGCATGATCAAAAGTTAGCTCTAAGCATGGCTGTACTAAATATGTTTGTGTTGAGGCCTTTTGACAATACAAAATTATTAGCCTCAGAAGGCCAATATGTTGGCTGTTATATTTATAGATACTTTAAGTTATTATTTTATATGACTTTTAGTAGTTCTTTTGATGGTTGTAAGCTTGGATACCCATAAGGTGTTTTCGCATTACAGTCACCTCCATCTATAAATTTGTTTCCCAATACTTCAAATAGATTATTGCAAATTATCATATTGTTGTGTTGTGGTGGACAATAGATTGCTGATATTGTTGTTTTCCTTATATTTTTTACGACGATGATATTAGTGCGCCTGTATTCAGCTCTTCTGTTCTAGCTATTTATTACTGCTGTACCTTCATGTGTCGTTTTGTTTAAGTGGTGTGTTGTGTATAATATAATTTATTATTTTTGTCTCCTATTAGTAAAATGCGTTTCTAAAATTAGGTCAAATGTTTATATGAAATTTTTATTTCCTGGGCATGATAACACAGGACATTGGAGTATCATATTGCTATCTTTAGTAGTTGGGCCATTATTCGTTTTTGTTGGCAAGCATTGACATGAGATTTATTAAGGTGCTTATTTGACCCATAAGATTTTTTATCATTTATTTTAAGTCATTTAAGTCCTATATAGAGTTGATTTCGTTTTCTTGTTTGTCCGTAAGTTTTGTGACCATATGTTATACCTGGTTGAATATATTTCGTCACATTCTTTAATCATTCATTTGAGTGGACTCTTTCTCCGTTTCTTTTGAATAAAAGAATTTCTTCATAATATCCTTATGAATTTTTTGAAGTAAAGGTCTATAAAGAGAAATCATTTTATACGGCATCAAGTTAATTCGAATAGACAGATCTACTAATTATAATAATTATAATTGCATTTCATTTAAGTGATCCTCATAGAAAGCATGTTTTGAATAGTTACATGCAAAAGAAGTTTTTAGATTCTGTAAAAAACTGTATTTGCTTATGATGTTATAAACTTTTTGCGACAAATTAATTCAAGCGAGAAAACATTAATTGAAACCAACAATTTGCTAATTAATTGGCGCAGGCCGTGGTTTTAATTAATTAAAAAAGCTCGAAATAATCGCCCGCGCATTTTGTTCAACAAAGGCAAATCAGCGATCGGGTTTTATTAAAACTTCGCAATAGGTGCCGCGCACAAACGAGCCGGGCGCCCACGCGGATTTTCGCTACTATATCCCAGTTCTCACTTTCCGCCGTAAATTGTTACGTGGCTCCCTTCCGGGCTTTGAAATTACTGGGGCGATGAACCTGGGCGGGCTCGTGCATCTGGAGGCTTCCGGCGCCGCTGGCGGCGGGCGCCCGGGCGCGTCTACAAAGCCGCGCGGTTGTGGCAGGTCAAACTGGCAGGTGAAGGATGGCCAACGCGATGACGTATCGGCACGGCGGTTAATCAATTTAAGGGGCCCTGTGGGACCGAGAATTAGCCGAAGCTGAAATGTAGCTGTAAATTGAATTGGCCGCGTATGACCGCTGCGGTTTGAGCGGTAATTATCTTAGAGCTGCCGCTGCCTCGTGTGCAGCATTCGCAGCGACGCCGACGAAGACGCCGCAGACGGCGTTTTTGCTGTTTCGGTGTCTTTAGCCTTTAATACATTTATTCTTTGGGTAGACGAAGGCGTTCTTTTTTGTTTGGGACGTGTTGCTTGGTTTCTTTATTTTGATAAATTATCATTGTGACCACAAATTAACCACAGTAAACAGCAGCAATCCAATAGCATTGGACATCCGTGGACTGTACGATGTCTTTTCCGAAAAACTAACAAAAACAAAGGTTTAATATTGGAAACTTTTTTACTGTTTTTCAAAATATTCTCCCTAATGGTCAATAGATTGTTCCATACGCTGGAACCGATTTTCACGGCATTATTTTTCATAGCGATTCAGGTATCTCCAAAACATGGGTTTGAACGCATCAACCCCCTCTTCCGGCGTCTAAAATCGTTGTCCACGCAGTTTGCTCTTCACGTGTGAGGATAAAAAAAATCGTCAAGATTATACGGCGGATGACCTATCAATTCGAAGTTTCGAGTGCTCAAAAAGCCAGTTATTTGCGTCGGTGTCTGAGCTCACATTGCCATGGCGGAGAACGACCCGGCGTCGCGGGTTGTTTTTTCTTATTTCTCCGAAGATTTCTGACAAAGAAGTGGTTTTGTACCATTCAGTTTTACGATACTTCGCAAAATACGTTGCAAAATGTCCAGTTTTTCCCAAAAAAAAACAGGCGACCATTTGCTTCGAAGTGCTTCGTATGCGAACGAGTTTTTTTGAAACACCGCGATCGTATTTTTTGGGCATATCTTTCGACCAATTGACAAGAGCCTTCCTTTGAGGGATCGTTAACTTATGGGGGATTCAACACATGCACAACATTTTTACGGTTAAATGTTTATGCAATATTGAATGTATGCTAGTCATACTAACGGCTAAGGATGTCTAGATTTCACTATAGGTTACATAACGGTCTTGCTTTATTAGTTCGCGTACGGCACCGATGTTTGCTGGCACCACAGCCGATTTTGCACGGCCTTCTTTGAATTCAACTACGACCACGATTATATTAATTGAATCATCGATATACAGCGGCTCTGTGTAGAGCTTTATCACCAAAAGTTGACGCACTGTTGTTGAGATAATCCGAAAGTCGAAAGTTGTACAAAATCATCGCACGAAAATCATCATAAGTTAATTCCATTTTCCGGACGAGAGGATATTTTCAAATTTGATGAAAACAAAACAAATATCATTTGTATGATAAAACGTTCTGAATACGTATGCCGTCAGATGTCGTGCAGCCTAGGTACTTGAAAATTATCATATCTACAAAAGGAGCTTGAACGTTAAATTTATATTTACCTATATAACAGGAAAAGCTTTCAGTATGAAATTTATAAATATTTTGGCACAATAGAAGTATGATATTATAGTAGTCCGTTAGAAATAGTAATATGTCTTAACTGACAACATTTTCAAACCGTTAAGATTCGTTCTAGTGCTAATGTAGAAAATGTTTTATAAGTATAGGAATGATACAAATAATCGCATCATCCGCTAGGAGGTGGTTGCACTGCATTAAATGTACAAGGATACAGCTCATAAATTTAAAATCATTACACAAAATGTTGCACGTTTTTGTTAGATTTTAAAACAAAAAAAATTATGATGCGATCAGTAGTGCAGATCTCATAGATGTGTGTGGGTGTGCGAATACTCCGCCAACGTTACTTACAAAACTATATAAACAGAATAATATTATTCATGGTGCGTCAACAATTTGAAAATAGCCGATTTTATTTTCAATGCAGTAATGAAAAACTGTCGATTGTGTGCCTACAATAATTTTCCAAGAATTGTTTATGCATGCAATCGAACAAAACTCTAAAAGTTGCCCATTCCGTTATGTTAGCACATGTTTTACTTCAGTCATTCACTAAATCTCGAACTGTTTAGTTTAACTCAAAACGTCAACCCTTAAAAGTGCCTGAAAACTAGTATAACGCATGCGTGTTTATTTCAAGAATTTAACGCTATAGAAACTGCAAAAAATTGTTCTGCGTTTGGAGAAAAGACAATTACATCAAGAGCGGTTCAGAGATGGTTTAAAAAATTGTCTGAGGGGGATCAATTCTTAGAAGTCGAGACCAGATCAGGCAGACCATCTAATTTAAATATCGATGAATCGAAGACAACGATTGAAAGAAATTCCAATTGAACGTGTCAATAGCTTGCAGAACTGTTCAAAGTAAGTGACGAAACAATACGGAAACATTTATATAAAACAGGCATTGATGTTGATTTCGTTGGCGACATTGGGGTTCTTTGAGTCCAACGCCTAGCTCCCTTTTTCTTCGGTGGCTTGGCGTGGATGACAGCGGACCTACATTAGGTCGCCCCCGGACCGCCTTATGAAAGAATCAAAATTTTTGGGCACTTTCGGCGGACGCTTCTGTCCATCTCATAATCGTAGAAGCCACAGATGGTGGGGTTATCGTGAGATTCGCTGCTGGAGTACACTTACGTAGCGCACTGGAAGATAAATTCCCAAATGGTTAACATGTCGGTATCGCGATAGAGGGTGGTGTTTTCAACGAACTAGGGAGCGCCAAAGATGGACCTTAGAACCCGATTCTGGGTCACTTGGAACTTATTGATGTGCGTCTTCGCACAGTACGCTCAAGCGGGACAGGCATAAATTATAATCGAGTGGATGATGGCTTTGTAAATCGTTATTTTGCTGCGGAAAGACAGTTGACTCCCAGAGTAAAGGAGGGAGCTTTCGTTACCGTGCGGGCAACGTGGGATCTCCGGATAAGATTCTTATTCAGGGTCACATCTAGTTGTCGTACTTCTCCAGAGTATCTCCAGGTCACAGATTCTCAGCCTTGATAGATCTGGTTGCTAATAAAATCGGCCCTTTGTAGTGAATAGGGCAGTTGAACTCTTCTTTGCATTTACTCCTATATTTTACATGTTGCACTAGTCTTCTAGCGAGTTCAGCTCCTCCTAGATTTGCTGAATTGATTTCTCGGAATCAGCTGGAGGTTTGCGACTGCTGTTTGTAACCGGCAGTAGATGGTGTGTTTCATCAGCATTTCCAGGATCGGCAAATAGGTTTTATTTTTTGCAAAATAACATATTGCAGTAGAGATTTCAAAAAAATAATTGCTTTAGGGTGGGAGATTTTCCTTCATCCTATTTCTATCGGATTATTTCCTATTTTTAACTTTGGGCAATGATACGCGTGGTAAACAATTTAATAATGAAGTGGGTGCCTACATTTTTTCAAAATAAAATAATCATTTTTATAAAAATTGAACTTATAAATTATTTTCTTACTGTGAAAGAGTTGTTCAATTTCAAAACGGATATTTTATATAAAAACGTTCAATTTTAAAAGACACAGAACTTTTTGATTACCTAATCCGTATAAAAAATATAACTGACTAATTTGAAAACAAAAGGATCGAGGAACGGCTGACAAGTTCTAACTGTGAGTGGCACCAAATTCTTGCAAAGTTTAAAAGGTTAAAAATTGTATTGGCAGCGAATAGATGATTCGCACTATATTAGGTCTGCTTCTAATATCATTCTTTGGTTACATATGCCAAATTAGGTGGTGCTTTAATTTTTCTGCATTTTCTTTGCCTTAACATCAGTTAAATAAGTCCATGATTTTTTATCTTTCTTTTAGTTATCTTGACCTAATCACTACATTTAATAAATTATTCTGAAAGTTGATACTTACTTGTACCCATTTCATACATGCAAACGTTTTAGAATAGTCATCTTGAATTAAGAAAAACTTTATACACTATCTTATTTTTAATGTCAATTTTGATTTTAAAATAACGGCAGTAGAACTTGAGAATTTAGTTTAGAATAATAAAGCATAATAGCACTAAAAGCATCAAATAGCAAAAAATAGGTACACGTTAAAAACACACATCGGAGCTTAAGTTTAACAACAAGAAAAGGAAAGGAAACAAATGGATAACAGTTACAAATTTCTAACAATAGCAGCCAAATATACTGCTTTTTTCACTCTTGGAATGGTATTAAGCTACATAGATATTGTTTTCAATTATGATGTTTTGTCTAATTAACTTACTACCAGTAATGCAAAAACCATTTGAAAATATTTAAAACGCATGTCGATTAAAATCAGAACAACTATACGATTGAAAAGAAACGGTGATCTAGAACTACGCTACAAATCAATAACAATTAAATAGGAAGCAGGATGAAACTCAGCACTGCAATTGCTCAGTCACAAAGTTAACGCTTCTAATATTCCTACCAAAATAATGAAATTAGTAAAAGAAAAACACAGAACAAGAACAATATGGAAATGTAGACACCAGTAGCCCAAAAAAACTAAATTTAATCAACTGAATAGTAAGCTAAGACGTAAGTTTCGACTCCATACAAATTCACTATCAGTACTCGATCATTCCAGCTGGAGGGCTACTAAAGAACTCAAAAGAACATACATTACCCTTTCGTGCCGAAACTGTTACTTGGATAAAAACTGCTATGGACAAATTTCAGGTTTTTGTTCTTTACTTTAAACCAAATTCTAATAAACCCACTTAAGAGCGAGCGCTGCTTAGAAACTCTATTATAATTATTACTTTCAATAAGAAACTTTACTATTCCTGAAATTAAAACCAAGGTTCAGTTAATGCTAAATAATGTATCACTAAAGTATGACTATAACAGAAAATATCTTAAAACATTTACCTGAAATAGGATTTCGGTATCTATAATTTCTCTTTAATGGAATGCCACGTTTTGCGAATCTTACACATCAGTCTACTTTCGGTTATTTATAAACTGCTAGAAAAATTATTACTAAAATGTATAAATGAAAGTAAGCTCCAAATACATGGAGCTTTTAAAGTTAAAATCTACTGCACTTTAGTGTTTGTAGATGTAAGCGATACATTTGATAAGGTATGGCAGAGAGGTTTGTTTTACTAGATGTAAACTCTCTTGCCTACTACTACTACTACTACTTACTTCTTCAGTCTGGAAAATCGTTTCTTTCAAACCAAATATGGCAGTAAATCCTCGCAGATAAGGACACATAATGCAGAAGTTTTCTGAAGGCAGTGTATTTGGAACTTTTCTGTACCTGTTATAGTACTATCTACCAAACAACCTTGAGTATTTTCGGATAAAACAGCAGTTTTTTGCGTAAAAAACATCCAGTCTACTTCAAAAACAGCTCAGTCTATTGAAAACGTAGTTAACAAACCGAAAAGTAAAAGTCAAAGTAGACAAATCAATACATGTTATATTCCTTCTGCTTACCCTTAACAATATATGAATATCTAGGAGAAAGAAAGTTTAAATATTTAGGGCTGCCGATTGACATGGAAGCCACATAAAGGGCGAAGAAATATTATTGCGTTGTAAAAAAAACTCAGTATTTATATTTGAAAATAAACTATTAACTGTGGGGCTGTGCCAGCAAATAAATTGTTAATTTTTCCCGTCGAAAACTCTTAGGATGATTCTTAATGTCTCATAGTTCGTGTCTAAAGAGACTTTGCACGCATAATTAAATATTCCGTATCTGAAAAAAGTTCTCAAAACTTTTGTGATACTTTAACAATTCATTATAACGCGATAGTTAATCCACAGGCCAAAACACCTGTAATTAAAACACTCCAATGAAAACTTAACCTTTTAAAATAACAGTACCACTGGTGGATCCTTACCCTAAGAAATTTTAATTACTTATACATAAAATTAGTTCATAGAATTACTGTTATGTTCTAATTTTTTATAGAAACTAAATTAAAAGATCTAACGAATTGTTCAATAATGAAAGCGTTTAAAAGAACTGCAATTAAACTTGAGATCAACAGAAGTTAAGGGAAGAGTACAAATAAGGGTGCATCTTGAATTGGGTTAATCTCAACAGTCGTGGAAAAGCAGAAGCAGCGACTAAAAGATGGTTTATATAAGAGATCTTTTTATTGTATATTACTTTAAAATTATAACTTTAACAGTAAATCTTTGATATCTGTTCTTCTTTGCCCTTCTCTGTTTAATATCTTTTTCGTCTATTCAGCTATATTTTTGTTTTATAATTAGACCGTTTGTAATTCTCTGATTTATGACAAATAATTTATTTATAGAACGAAAATGTAATACCAAACAGAAAACGTTAAATTATTTTGTTGCTGATATTATCAGTTTTATTATCATGCAAACTTTATATAATAGGAAAACGTTGTTGGCAAACAAGTAAAAATAGAGTAAAAAACATAAAACACCGCTTCGAGCTGCAATTAATGTGAAACAAATTTATAAACAAGACCAGAGTTCGAAAGAAATTTTAAATGAATAATAACACGTTGCGATGTGCGATGTGCCTTAAGCGTTTTGTTCTGTTATACTTATATAGGTAATTTTCCGTAACAAATTTTTAGGGACTTTATGTTGTGCCCCAAACCGAGGCGTCCTCTTTTGTTTTTCTAAACCGTTGAACACCTAACTTTTGAAATTCATTAAAACTTCCCCGCAGTATAACTTTTAACTCGATCCGCAGAAAGAAGATCTAGCGCAGAACAAAATTAAATGGGTTACACTACGCCCAAATTACAGCGGACCAATTTGTTTTCTTCCCCAATTATGCCGGATTTCTTGTGCGTCTTATGTCCAGCCTTCGTTACTTTAACTAGCCCTCGGAATTTCGCGACGGCAGTTAATGAAAATTAACAGCCTAATTTAGCTGCGCAGGGGGCCGTAGCCAGCGATTTCGCAAAAGTAGAGGACTTTCGCGCCTTCGATTTAATTCGGTCTCCTGCAGCAGCGCGCTAAATATAACTTTCGCCGAGCGTTTCCTTCCTGTTTGCATTCGCACTGCTATTTGCGGATCCGAAAATGCAAATCGCTAAAATAAATCAGGCGCCCAGGTATGTTAATAAATTTGAAGTGCCGCTTAATTTAGCTCGCTGCTTTATTGCTGCAAATATTTAGCATTTCGGGCGCCGCTGAACCGCATCCGTTTCTTTCTGCAGATATCCAGATATCAATAGTACTAAGGAATTCAGCTTAAATTTTTATGATTAAAGACGTACGTGATAGGCTATAAAATTCCTATTATCAATTACTATAAAAAAGATAAGTAGGTACAATATGGAAATAGTATAAAAATGACGACAGAAGATGTCAGACAGGGACGGATACTAAGGCCGTTACTGTTTTTGATACTAATGGATGATATCATGCAAGAATGTACTGAGAAATTAAGAAAAATAGTTGTAGGGTATAATAATCTGAAAGAGATAGAAATCAGCGAATGTACCTTTGCAGACGACATCGCAATATTTGTAGAATCCGAAGGAGCACCACAAGCCCATTTGAAGGTCTGGCTCAAAAAATTTAAATCAAGAAATATGAATATAAACGTAGGTAACAAAAAAATTATGGTAATTTCTAGAGACCAAAACAAAGCTTTAATAAGATTAGACAACCAAGTGCGGGAATAAGTCGATTGTTTTCAATGCCTTGGTTCATTTGTTGAGGGTAGACAGAATTACGAATCAGACAAAATAATAGGATATGTAAGGCAGGACAGGTGTTTCAACTATTAAAAAAGGGATTTATCATCAAGAATGAAGTTTCCAAGAAGACTAAATTAAAAGTGCACTTGGTGATCTACACACCCATTTGAACCTACGGCTGCTAATCGTGTGTACTCAATGCAAGACAGAATAAGAGACTACAGGCGGCGGAAATAAAATTTCTCACGAGAATCAAAGAATGTATTAGACTACACAAAATTAGTAATAATGAAATCAAAAGAAGACTCCAAATTACAGCATTACAGAATAAAGAAAAACTAACTAAGATAGTCGGGACGTCTAACCCAAATTGACTCTAATAGAAATATGACAGGCGAACCAAATAAGCAAGAAAAGCAAGGGAAGCTCCAAACAACATGGAATAAAGCAATAAGAAAAACAATAAAAAAGAAACACACCACGTGGACAAAGGAAGGAACGGAATAACTTAATTATTTCTGTACCTTTCAGGCAGAAGAGGTCCGTATTATTTATGCATGTATGACGATTTAATGTACATTGACATGTAATTAATTTTTGAACAAATGTTTTAATTGTTGATTATATGATATTACATTTTTTGGCCGACGCAGGGTTGTGGAGAATCTATTAGAGATAATAGATATAGGCATTGGTGCACAATAAGGTTATGATATTATTTATAATAGTATTTCAGTTAGCCCCGGGCAAAAACTGAGTAGTTGCTGTTAACTTCAATAATATCTGATGGTTATGCCGACTCATTTTAGCCAGAAATAAAAACAAGAGCTGAAGCGTAAATGTAATGCTTTAATCTGGAAAGAATAAAAAATTGTTCAAATTAAAAGAAGGATTTTTGAGTAAAGTAAACTCATTTTTTTATTACGTAGGCTAGGTGAAAATTAACTGGATACTAAAAATTGATCATTAAACTTGTAGTATCACGAGTCATGTCAAAAACAATCTTTAAATAGACATACTGACTAAGTGATCTAAACAAGCTGCCAGACGCCATAGATTTCTTCATAGTTAAGAACATTTTACCAAACTATATTGACATTAGTGATTCCTATGATCTAAGCTTCGACCATTTTCCCACAATATCCACAATTAGTAACACAATAATCAAAAAGCCTATACGACCCAACTTAATTAACTTAAATTATACAAACTGAAACATCTTTAAACGATATATAAATGGTCATGAAGAACCAATAGAAATACTAACAGAAATCATACATAGTGCAGTTTGGTTTTGCACTCTCTTCAAAACACAAAACACATATGATAGCAACCACACTAACTATCCTATAAGTATCACACTAAAGATAACTGAAAAAATGAAAGTAAACGTAAATGGCAGATTTAAAGAAGCCTCGCTGATAAAAGCAGGTTAAATCGACTAAGTGCTGAATGCATATAATTAAAAAGTGCAAAAATAAAACATTCAATAACTATCAACACGATGAACCCCTTCTATAGTACACAACTAGGAAAATGAAAAGACCCCAAGTTCCTGTCAGAAACATTTGGTAAACATTTAATTCTAATACACCTTTGGACTACACGAGCCAACTAGAGTACTGCAAGTAGATTCAGAACTACTCGAATACGTAGAATCCCTACTTTAACTTGACCTACCAATAACACCTTGTACAAATGAGTAAACAGTAAGTGCCCTACAAAAGGCCAGGTTATAATCAAATTACGATAGAATTATTCCGATAATTTCCAATTGTTACTAATGACAAGAAATGTTCAGTGCAGTCTCATATAGAATATAGATAAATCGGCACACTTTCCAATTTCTTACAGACCCATTTCGTTCCTTCGAGTTTCTCTGAATTACTTGAACGAATAATATTAACAAGGTTTACTACTATCAACAAAATAAATCCACAGGGTAGTATACACTATCGGAAGAGATTTTAAAGAAAAAGAGTTTGTATAGCAGAACTTTTAGATATGAGCTAGGAATTAGACCGAGATTGGCATATAAAATCAAAAAGCAACTTTTTCACCTATATTATCTACTATTCAAATTATACTTGGAAGAAAGTTGCTTCTAAGACAAATTAAATGACAGCTACTTTTCGATACACAAGGTAGCTCATGGGATTCCACGACATACCAACTATTTACGACTGACTTGCTTTAGTAACGAATATACTATCCCCCCATAAAGATCCGGCCCAAGCTCTTAGCTAACCTACGGAATAATCTGGAAGCCCTCTAGGAATGGATAACAGGATCAATGAAAATAAATTAACATGAATTACTTTTATAAATAATAGATCCCCTTGAAGTAACTCTAAACAAAGCTGTTATACCCTCTAAAGAAAACGTAAGGTTGCAAACTAAGGCGGAGGAAAACACATCCAACCAAAACGAAAGCAGCTGGATATGGAAATGAGGAAGATGCACTTGTTATAAGAGCGAAAATCAAAATTAACCCTTGACAATAAGGTCCTGCTTTATAAAGTAATGATATTGCCAGTTTGGTCATATGGTATCGCATTCTGGGGCTGTGCAAAATCATCCAACCTTAAAATTTTACAACGCTTTCAAAGCAAAACTCTCCGTATGATAGCAAACGCAGATTGGTACATCAACAACAAAATAATCCACAAGGATCTACGAATTCTCCGAATAAAGAATGTCGCCTAAGGCCTTTCCAACAGATACAAGAATCGAATTCGTAATAATTCTAGTCCACCTACTAATGACTACGCACCAAGACGTTTAAAAAGGACTAAATTTGGTGATCCTACAGATAATAGTTAGCAGATCACATTAAAGTGATGTTATTCCTTTTATTTGTTAACCTACTAGGCTAGCTATAAACATGCGGATATCAAATAAAAAATAGACGTGGGTAACAAGTAGGATTTCATATTTCCCGCCTCGGTAGCACAGCTATCGGTTGCAAGGGGCTACTGCCCTTATCTTGTGCGTGATACCATGAATGTAGACCACTACTTAGTACGGTATCTGGCTGGAATAACATTATCGATCTTATTTTCATGCAGTATGGTGCATCACTTCATTTTACTTTTACTGTGCTTAGACCAGCATTTTTCAGAATATTGTCTGAAACGACATGGACCTCAGAAATGGTTCCTAATAAGTCCAAATCTTACTTCATGTGAGGTTATACTAACGAAAAGTTATACAGGACATAGACTCGCACATTGAAGAACTTGGAAGTGCAGATTTAGGAGGCTTTCAGCAATATTCCAAACGACTTCCTTCCTTCAGAAGAAATTGGTTGATGCTACCAATACCTGCTTTATATTTAAAGATTTGTGTTCACGTCATACGTCCAAATTGTGTTAAGGAATTTGTATTGGAAATAAGATCTTTTCACCTGTCGCATAGAAACTACGAAAGAATATTATAATAAACAGAACGTTTAATTCGGTTTAGTGCAACAACCGTTTATTGAAACTCATCTAGAAAGTCGTGCAACCGACTAGGATAATGCAAGACTACATTATGTCCATTTAAAGGAATTACGTCGGCAATTTTTTTCAGATCTAAGTTATCTGCTCGATTTGTCACCCAGCTGTTATAATTTATTTTAAGTTAGAAACATTTCTATTTTTTGTGAAATGGCAGTAGCGAATAAGAAAGAATCTCAGTTCTTTAATTCTCTCTCAGATAAATATAGGCAGTTAAACCAAAATTATAATAAAAATCAACAAAATAAATATTCCGGGAATGTAGGAAAACTAGCGTACGATATGCACTAACCGTATTTTTAGTGCGCACCAACTCTTTAATTTCCTTGGCTGCTCGCTTGAAATATTTATCAGCCAAGCATCTGATGCTCTGCCAAAATGTTCAGATGCACTTCTGTGTATTTAATTTTCGTTTTCTAACTATAGAGCTAAAGTGTTTGTTTCTCCTTGTCCAGCAGCAGTGCTGTTTCTCATGTATCTGCAATACTTCTAGGCGACTCCATAAAAATATGAAATGCAATTGTTTTTGCTTTTCTTATCGTTATTTTGCGAGGCCAAAAATCAAACGGAAAAATTCATACTGTCTGATTCCTGTAGAATGGCACGTTATCCTGTCTTAAAATTTTTATATTTAGTTTTTAATCTAGATATGAGCTGAAATAGTGGAATTTAAGATTAAAACATTAGCACTTCTGAGCTTTGTATTCCAATGTAAAAATATGTTGACTAATATTTTTTGCACAAGTAACATCAGGTAAGAACGGTTGTGCAGCTTGAAAAAAGTGTTTATTAACTAATTCTTTATGAATAACTAGTTTGGTCTATAAAGAATGCTTGTATTCATCACTTTCTATAGGGCATTCCGCAAGCGAATTAGGGTAGGCGGCAAACCAATCATGATAACACATGCTGTATTTTTATATTTCCTCACTATTTTTGAAGATATCAAGATTGCTTTATATTATCTTATTTGGAAGATACTATGAGTCTTAGCTTAGAAACGTCGTAGGATATTGATGTTAGAACTGACTGTACCTCACAGTTATATATTATAGGTCCGCATTGGTTTGAGGATGGCTAAGATCATTTCTTGAAAAGACACTCTTAGTTACTTACATTTGGACAAGAAGTGTTTTTCTAGGTTAATCTTTTGTTAAGATATTATTCAACTGAAACTGAAGATTTTTTGATGTTTACAGATCTGGATGTGATACTGAATTTGCTGTATGTATAATACCAAATATATTAGGAAAAAATTTAGCTAAAGAATGTATGTTAATAAGACATAGTTTGATAAGTATATAGCAGTCTGAATTGTATCTTTATTCTTCAAGATCTTTGACAATCCAGTCAACGACCATATGAATTTTGTTCAATATGGCATGTTTCTTGCGAAACCCAAACTGGAGTTCGGAAATGGAATTGTTGTCCAGAAGGATAGGCGTAATTTTGTTTCGTAAAAGATATCAAACATTCTGGATATTTGGAATAAACTGAGAGTTCTATAAGAACCACATTTGTTAAGCTTTGTTGGTTTGGGTTCCATTGTAGAGGTATGAAGCATCATAATCTTAAGATTGCCTTAAATAAAAAGTTTTTTTTTAAGAACCTTTGATCAAATCATAACCTACCTCCATGCATGGATGTAAGTTGTGAAGAATTTCAGTTCTGATCTCGGTTAAAACAAACTGCTTCATAGACAAGGACATCTGTATGTGGGCTATTGGTCTTGATTATGGAGATTTAAAACAACTTTATTTAATTTTGTATGGGTATAGATCCGAGCCTTTATATAGTACGTTCCATACTCTATAACGAAACATGTGCAGTTGCTGAGCTGTGTGTCTTATGGAAGTGCTGGGGTTTTCAGCTGGACTATCACTTATTGCTGTAGTATTCTTT
Organism: Sinelater perroti; assembly: GCA_036346155.1. Taxonomy (NCBI): domain Eukaryota; kingdom Metazoa; phylum Arthropoda; class Insecta; order Coleoptera; family Elateridae; genus Sinelater; species Sinelater perroti. The sequence goes on from JARFIY010000276.1 coordinate 8,251,740, forward strand.
ATTAATCACTTGGTTTTTGGACTAGCTAACCGAAAAGCAAAAATATAATTAATATAGTGTCCTATTGAAATACTATAGTTCGGTTTAACAGACCATTCTTCACAATTGTAAAAAAATAATTGTAACGTGTTTAGTGAAATGTTAAAGATAATGTTCTTACAGTATGTATCTATTAGAATATTTATTATTGTTTCCCACGCAGATTTTGCATCTACATATATATTTAGCTTTTTCTGATTTTTGTAAGACTATAGTTTCTATTTGAGTTATGAGGGGTTTTAAAAAATTCTGCCGTCTCGTTTTGCTCCCTTAACATATTTTCGTTTATTTTATTTCACAAGTTGTTTTACCAATTTTTCTAAATATAGTTTTCTCGCCTTTCCGATTTAGAAATTCTGTATTTTTATTAGCATTGTAGGGGGCCCATGCATCAAATTTAATTAGACACATTGTTGGGTTACTCTTTTGTAACCATATTCGGGTACCTATTTGTTCATTACACCGTCCTCTGTAATGGAATATGTTATTAGCTTAGCTTTGTAGTTATTTTCTGTTTATTTATAAATAATGATAGTCTAAATTATTTACAGTTAGTCTAAGGCCGAACTATTAAGATGTTTGGTTTGGATGCAGACAGACTCGAGTTTGATCCTGGCCTCCAGATGCCTGGCAGGTGGCCTACTCGGTTACTAAAAATAATTGAGTATTTGCGACCAATTTGAATAAAGGGTGGTAATAATCCGTTTGTCTATGGCGCGGTGTTTGCCACATCGCCTTGTGGTGACTATTAGTGTAAACGCTTTACCAATTAATAGTAGCCATACCATTCAGCGTGTCAAAACAGAATAATTCTTCAAATATTAAATTATTATTGTTTAGAATGTAGAGTAGGAAGTCACATTTTTTTTTAAATTTTTTGTATTGTTTCTTTTATGTGGTGTTTATATTGTATTTGTTATTTTATCAATTTTTGTAGAAAAATACTGATGGTTACTCCAGTATTCTTCTTTTTTTTAAGGTTTAATTTTGTCTTGTGTTTAAATTTTTAAAACTTCTTTAGTAAGTTAGTGTTTAAGAAAAAGTTATTGTTGTTTCAAATTTTCCTTGTCACATCTAATAATAAATAAATTAATTTGTTTCTTATGTACCTTTTGACAATCAATTTATTTTGGCTTGCAGCATTGTAATGTAGATCAATTGTAAATTTAAATTATGATTAATTATAAAATTTATAACTACTTTGTGTTTAATGTTAGTTAAATAAATATGTGTTTTTTGTATAACAGTCAAGTCTCCAAGAATAGAAATATTCCATTCTGCCAAAAGGATTTGGATGCTATGCAGCTATTCAGACTAATAAAGAGAGCTTTTGTTTCGTTGCAACATCCTTTGGCTGCCTAAAATTATAACATTTCACAATAGGAAAATTTCAGAAATATTCACTTTCATGTTTATTAGTTATTTAGTAGCATTTGCCCAGTTGTATTATTATTTATGTTCATTATTATTTACTTTGTCATACTTAGTTATTTGTAAAAATTAATTTTTATTACTAATTCGTTCTAACACTACCGAAAAGTATTTATTAAATATTACATTCTTGCGTAATTCCCTTAATTTCTTTTTAGGAATTCGCTGTTTTCTATGTTCTCTAACTTTATTAAAATATTACATATTGCGCTATAATTTAGCTCTTTTAGTTTTATTTTTATTTTGAATAGAGTCGATTAAGCAAGGAAAATAATATTTTTAAAAGCCAAAAACGGATGTTTAATAAATAATAAAGGGCTTGTAGGCTTTCCTAATAACCGTTCCGATTGACGATTTTTCGCAAAATTTGGCAACATTTGCATTTCTGAGATCTATTGTTGAGTGTTTAGAACGTTCATAATCTGCAGTAGGTATTTCATCATCTGTAAAACATTTGGTCTGTTGCCATTGCTCTTCCATCAAATTTAAAATGCAGTTAACTAAAACCTTTTGCGCCCTAAAATTACCCGAATCAGAAATTGTAGAATGTCACACAAATACCCAAGTAGAGCAATCTGTTTTTCACTTTAACGATGAGCGCTAAAATAGTTTTTTTATTAAGCTAGAAGAGAGAGTTTTGTAACTAATTTTGAATGGAACATTGTATGTTGAACATGGTAGTATACAAAGGACCATGTTCATATTGGATCTGGGGCTTTTACCAATCAAACCTAAGCAAACTTATATTGCATAAGACACCGACCAAAAGTGTCATGAGGTTCAAATTCGTATGTCGTTGCTGGGCTGAGCTGCAGACCTTAGAAACTGGATTATATGGTATACATGGAATTCGCCTCAACGATGGTGCTAGAATTATTGCCAACTCATTCCGTTCAATGGACTATAGAGTGTTAATGCGCAAGCCGCTAAAGGTCCTTCTGGACCAGAATACTACACTGAGCTTTTATTTGGCATTACTAGTATTTTGTGTGCAGCATATCCTAATCTGGCGATCGGGTTCTGCTTCTCAGCCAACTCTATGTTTTTCGCAATGTTTTACACCATCTAAAATGTACAATTTTTTTCGGAATTTCCCTTTGAAAAGCGAAGTGAACCGCGTTTGCAATTGAATATAGTGTGATCTTGCCTAATAACATTTTTGATCAGCCTATTAAATACTATCGATTGGAATTAATTTGAGTTTTGAAGACTTTTTTGAGCTGAGATCTAGGTATAGCATATAGTCTAAGTTTTAAAGCTTATAACACATAAACGACCTACGACTACCATTGACACTTTTGACCAATGAAGGCCCCAAATCCAGAAGGTATAGGGATTTGTGTGATATTTCAAGTCACAACTTTGTGTACTGCATTTTTTTGGCTACATTTACTTATTTTTCAGCTGATTTTCTAGTTGTGTCTATTAACAAATAGGGTTTTTTATTTTCTTACTATATTTCTTATTTTCTGTCTAGGTATGATCAAAATATGTAAATTTTCATTTAATTAATTTTTTTTTATTAAAATTGCGATTTAGAAGTCTATAGTTAAACTATCTATATGAAAAGTACCTATTAATTTAACCACTGAACACATAAAAACACTTGGGTCAAATTTCAGCACTTACCGCCGGCGCGGCTTCTAAAATTGGGCCCGCGGACCCCGGTGTTAACCTGACCAAAGTAATTACCCATTATCCGCTCTGACGTTTTCATTAAGCCTTACCTAATTGGATCAACATTTTCCATAGAGCCATCGATTTTCTCTGTCTATGCTTGTTAAGGCGCGCTCCGCGGCCGGTCCGTTGACCCCGCGATTTACGGCCCTGTAGAGCCGTGGGGGCCATAACGACAGAAGTTGGTCCATTAGAGGTGGAAGCCGGGGATTTCGGCGATAGCCGCTATATTAGGCCGTATAGCAACAACTGCGAGGCGGCCTCCAGCAGCCGAACGGAATGGAAAGGAGTTCATTTTTCAGAAGTGCTTTTATCCTTATCAGGTTTAAAGCGGCGCCTGCAAATTTCCGCCTTTCAGGCCTTTCGGCTGCTCCGATTGAATCTCGCAGAGGCGTTCCAGTTTGAATTAGTTTTCCGCACAATATTTGCTCGGGCGGTAAGATAAATGGGGAAGTTGTAGACAGAAGTCTGTTGTAATACGGCTGCTACCTTAAAAAGCTGAAGTATTAGGGTTTGTTAAGGGCAATTCTCTGTAAGAGACGAGTTTTTGTAGCTTTCACGTGCGTTTAGGCTAAGCGAATAAATATTCCGCAATAAATTACATTAATGTGCTGTTTTTGGAGGGTTTGTTGCTATAGGGCTGTTTCTTGTTGCAGCATTGTCGTCGAAGACTTTGATTCGGCCAAGAACTCCAACTCTAGAGTTGAAGACTGCATCATGCCTGAAGTTTCCCTTTACCAGCGGACTCAGAGGCCCTATTCAAGGCAGTCTTCCGATGCCAGTATTAGGAAAATATTGGTAAGCATAATTTTAGGTCACACATCAATTGAAATACATTTCCCACCGTTATGGCAGCACATAATGCGAAATTAGTATCAAAATTTGTCATAAATATTCATTGCCGTCGTCTGATTGCATATCGCATTTGTCAATGTTTGCGCCGTCGAATTATTCCACGTATTAGAACGATCATTTCAAACAGCATATTTGTGCATATATCGACGCAGACATGTTTGGCCGCAATTACGCGCGCGATATTAGATTTGCAGCCCATTATTCTGAAGATGTAATGGCTCCAATTACAGTAAATAGGGTTACGGGGCAATTTATGTGTTCCCTGACTGTGATAATAACGTGTTAATTTGCATTTTATGTTATTTCAATTAAAACTTAAAAACCGTACAGAGGAAAATAAATCTTTTAAATTCTGAGAATTATTATAACAAAGAAAAATAATTTTCTCTTAATAATAGTTTTGTGAATGAGAAAATCCAATAATAGATCACTATAAAGAATTCCAAACGTAATTTATATAGTTTTCCTTTTAGCATGGACGTTGAACCATAACTTTTGCATTTCCATTCAGCATAAACAAATACGCCCCTAAATTTAATGCACTGCCATCCAATAAATGAATTTATTACTTTTGACAGGAAGAAGCCGAGCACCGAAAACACGCGTTCTGGAAGCTGATAGACGAGCACACGGCCGTTATTGAAAACCTGAAGAAGATAGAGCAGCTGGAAAACGGCGCGTCGCCGTGCAAGAACGCACCCGTCACCTCCTAGGGGCTCCTTGCGCGTATTTATTTATTGTACCGATAATTTAGCCGTAGTTATGCAAATTCGCTTTTGTACATAAGCAGGTTAGCTAACGAGACACAAAATTGATTAGTTGAGCAACTGAAACTTGTAGTAGCGCCACGGCTTCCGGAAACCACTGGCTGGGAAGTACGTCTACCTCTGAAACGAAGTTGAACCGAAAGTTCTGAAAATGCTTAAACTAAAATTGAATTTGCATTTTGAACCGAAGGGCAGAGAAGTTGTTTTAGTTGAAAACATCTGTTCTTTTACGTTTTCCTGTAACGGTGAAGTCGTTTATGATGAGTTGGCTGTTTTTCTTTGGTAACTTCTTCCAAAAGAAACTAAAAATGTTGATTCTGGAAACTACTTCAGATGAGCGTAGTTTATGTTACGACTATTAGTCTAGGCGGTTGCAGAGGCGTTGCAATAATGCTCAAAATTGCGCATGAGTAAGACTGTATTTAGGAATAGGTGAATTACTGTACGAGTAACTTGTTTCATACCTAATCGTAAGTCTTCTTAATGCTAATCGACAGAAAAGATATATAATGATAATTTTATAGTTGTTAACTGTTAACTCACCACGTCTGTGACTTTTGTATAATATAATAAAGTAGTTGTAAAACGTTTTATTGTTTAATATTACGTAAACCTAGAAATTTGCGTACTTGCTGCATTCAGTTCTATTGAATGAGCTACCGGTAATTAATAAAGACCGGAACATTGGCTACATTGGGCAAACTTTCCTCAAAGTGTATCATATTTGGAGCAATGCAAGGATTCGGGACTACTTTGTTCATTAAAGTTAGCATTCGATAGGGTGAGTTGAAATTTGCTGTGGATTGACATTTTTACTTAGAAATTTGCACATTATATTTTGTACACACATAATCGCTATAAATACACGTCATATACTAAGTATAATATTTAAACAAAAATAGTTAATTGTTAAAGGTTTGGATTTATTTACAGTGTCCATAGGGTTTAATTTATGATTTGGAATACTTAACTCAAAAATAAAATTTCTGCATTAAATATTTTTTTAAAATAGAAAGTAATAAGTGACGTCATAAGATAGAGATCTAGACGCCTCACAAGTGGAAAAAAAACCATACTAATAAAGAGATAAGCCATTATCCTATTACATCACTAGTAAAATTTAAATTGTAAACTCAAAATAAGAAGGTAATGCTGATTTTTCCGTTTGACTGCGTGATCTTTTCTTTGATTAGAGAAAATCGAATTATTTTTTTATTCGGTATTGTGAACAAATCTTCATGCTAATGTTTTACTAAACAATATCAAAAAAAAGTTCTTATTTATTTGCTTTAAAAATTGTCTAAAATGTATTGAGTAATAATCAACTCAATTGAGTTTTTAATAAAATTATCAAATACAAGAACGCTTTCTAAAAGGAAATATACAACAATATACAATAAACAACATATCGGAAAATAACACAGTCTAAATATGCAGTTTAATGCTCTTAAAAAATTACAAAAATATTTAGGTATTAGCCAGTTATAAGGCTATCACAAAAAGAAATATAATAAAAATATTGCACATATAAATGCTAATTCTTTCAAGCCTAAATTATAATTAAGCAGATTATAATTTAAATTAAGTTTTATGCAGGCGACGAGACATTTGTGAGTTATGCAGTTTTAATTGTTAAAATTGGCATCCGATTTATTTGAATCGAAGTAATGGAACTCCTAATTTTTAAAAAAAGGAAATAAACATTAGAAAATCACACGTAACTATAAATCTACTTTCACTTTTTATCAATCTTTTGGGGCAATTATGAATTCCTGTAATTCAGTTATATAAATACCCATTTGGATTATTCGAATTACACGTTTTCGGTCTATTTTAATTGCACAGATTCTAATTATTAGTTATATTTATTGGACTATTTGATTTATTTGAATATGAATTCCAGCTTTAGTTGTGTAAATATAATTAAAGCATGAAGTAAAATCAGTCAGAAATTTTTACATATCTGGAACTTTGAAAATGTACAGATACTAAAGTATCTACATCGATAGTCATACGTATTTGCAGATAAATGCGAATTAAAATATAATATCGATAAGAATGAATAATAAACAGAGAGTTACATGAAGAGTCTGTTCAAATTAAATGAGCATTTTAATATCATATTATGCTGAGAAAAATAGCTTTGAAAAAAGTGCGATTTTAGTCTAAAGGAATTATTAATTAAAAAACCTTCTATGGTGCATTTTTTCTAATTTACAGCAGGTTTTAGTACTCGAATAAAGAAAATGCGAACTAAGCTTAAATTTTTGCAAATGGAAATGTTTTATAACGAGTGGTTAACAAAAACTTTAATTAAAATTAAAATCATTTTGTTATAACTCTATTTTACTTGAAAATATTTTTTGAAATTGTTGTTTCCATTATATTCAATGCTTTTTACATAGTGGAAAATATTCAAACTTCTGATTTTAATGTGTTTTTTATAATTCTGAAATAGATTATTTCTAAGAACTAAATACGAATCCATTTCTTTAAAGAAATTATATTTTAATTTGTCAGTAAAGACTAGAATACTCGCATTAAGGTAAAATTTGAGTTTTGTCTGTTTTTAACATTCAATAGCTGTTTTGAAAATTGCTTGAAACTTCAATATTTTACTTTGTTTGTTGTTATATTTCATAACTAATAAAAGCATTTTTATTGGAACAACTTATAACAAATTTTATTCTTTCATTTTTGCCCTCCGTATTGAATGTACATTACATATTACTTAAAATAGATTAGAATACATTTATATAGTAAATTTAAACCTCAATCTTATCTTCTGTTGCACTGGCAAAGATGTTGTCTGTAAGCTTGATTTAGCAATAAATAGTAATATAAATATCATAAGCATCAAATTATTAGCTCGTAAAAAATGTACACAACAGTCTTGGAAAGTAATTGCAGTCGGCATACGATAAATTATACATGCCATATTTGAATCTTGTATAGTTACATTATGAGAAGAATATTATATCATTAGAAAACAAACTGGCAGGTAGGAAAAGAAAATAAAAAAGAGCATTTTATATTCGTAACCCACGTAAAGTACATGTATTGACAATCGTTCGTTTAGCTTAAACATACACTCTAATTATAAAAAAAAAACTGGCATAGCTCGATTTAATGTAGCATACCATTGTATAATTTAGTGACAGAATATTGAATAAAATCAGATCAAACGAGTTGTACAAGAGAAGAAAGAACGAATGGATAGAACAGACATTAAACAATATCTAAAACATTAAAGTTAGAAAAATATGGTAAAATATAAAGCAAACAAAGGACGCAAATAATAAGAATAGGGGGAATGAAAAACAAAGTATACACCAGAGAATACGAAAGAGAAAAATTTAAAAAAAACATGAAAAATAAAAAAAAATAGTAAAGCAAACTAAATATGAGAAAGGAGAAGGGCGAGGAAGTAGTAAATTGTAAAATGGTAAAGTATAATGGGAGACAGCTATGAAAAAAAATTCTTGGGGAATAGAGGGAGGATAGTAGGAAAAGTCTACCAGTGACAATTTAAAACAAAATAAAACCAAAAATACGTAGTAATTATATATTGCATCATAAACACATATTTATTAATTTGAAATGGGAATTCGGCAGTGATAAAAGCAGAAATGATGCAATATTTGAGAAAATATAAATAATAGCAGCGAGATAACAGCCACCATAAGAAGAAACGGAGAAATTGAAAACCTGGTCACCTGGTCACCTGGTAACCTTATTCGGGCTTATATTAAACAGCATAAGGAGAGAGATTTAAAAGGGACAAATAATTGTACAAGTAATTGTATATGAAAACGGCTTAGCAACAAAAAACTAAATAGGTGATTAGTCAAATAGAATAAGAAGCAAAAAATGAAGCTTGTTGATAAATTAAAATAAAGCATAGTTAAGAAGACTATGTAAAGTACAAGCTAACGATTAAAAAACATAGATAAGAACATTGGCACAGTGTATCCAGTAGAAAGAATATGGAAGAGAAATATAATAAATTCAAAAAGACAAGTGAAAACAAATATAGAGTCTAAATAAATCATAAAATAATAGAATAAACATCAAAAAGAAGGTAAAGTAAAAGTATTAAAAGCTCAAAAAATAGAAGCCTTGCAAAAATTAGAAATATTCTTCTTCTTCTTCTCTACTCTTATATAGGCTATTAGCCTGTTTCTAACTACACATTTCGTGTAGTACTATGAGCTATGTTGGGCGTACCCCGGGCAGGTGGCTAGTCTGACCCGTTAGAAGAAGGAGAATGTACTTTACGACCGCCAAAGATGTTTGTATGATGTTATTATTCTTTTATTATAATTTATTTTATTATATATTTTTTATATATATATTATTATAATATATATAAAAAATATATAAAAAAAAATATATAAAAAAAATATATATTATATATATATTTTATTATAATTAGAAATATAAAACTGAAAATAAGTGGAATGAGGTAAAGGAGAAAAAATAAAATAGAATGAGCAAAATGGCTTATTAGAGCTCCGAGAAGACAGGGGAGTCAATTTTATTTAAATTTATTTTTCTAGTTTTAATTGTAGATTATTCAAATACTTCAATATTAGTGTTGTCTTATTTATTTGCTTTCTGTGTCACAATTTTTTAAAATATTTTTGTCATTCTAAAGTTTTTTGTGTTCTCTTTTTTCGTATCCTTGTGTACGTAAATTTAGTGTGTATTTAAGCTCTTTTTAATTTTCTTTATGTAAGTTTTATACCCTTAAATCTTCTTTATGTCTTTTTTAAACGTAGTTTACGTCTTAACAATCGGCGGACTAGATATTACTTGATATCCAAGTATTAAAGATAAAGAATACAGACATTCTTTGTTAAATTTTCAATTTTCTTTTATTTTGTTATTAATTATTACTTTTAAATATTTAAAAATTTCTACGGCAGATGTACGTGCGTGCGCGGGCGTTACTGGTTGGAAAAGCGATGCTTTTAAAGTTTTTACCTTTCATTTGTTGGTTTTACTATAGCTAATGATATATTTTTCTATTTGTAATTATTTATTCTAGATCAGATGCATCAGCTTATTTGATGTATGCTTAGTTTTCAATAACGACAACTAACTCCAAAACAGCAGCAGTGTTTTCTAATTAAGATTTTTGCATGGTATTGTAAGAGAATAGCTTAGGGCCCCAGCTGTAGTTTAGGGGTCATGGGCATTGCTTCTCTGTCTGAGATCCCAGCGCGCGGGAAAGTTTGAATCTCGCTAGAGAGACACCCATGGGTGTATGTGAAGCCGAAGTATGTAAGGTTTCATGTTACTAGGGACAATGATACCTTCAGGCTGAACTTGCCAGTAATTGCGCCCAACAAAAAAAGCTAAAATAGCTAATTTTTTATGTTTATGGTTTGTGGATTAGATGAATTTGTAAAGTATAGTAATATAAATATTGCCCATTAAAATAATCAGTCATCCAAATTTTTTTTAATTTTAAGCATCTAAAACCTATTAAGTATTCAAAATTAGGGGATTCTTTTGTGCTATATTCGTATTATGTAATACTAAAATAATAAGCAAATTTAATTAGCTGAAATATTCATAAATTGTACTACCGTTACCAAACGTTCCTTGTTTTATTTATTTCCATTGTAGTAAGATAGAGACTAGGATATTTGTGGAAACAATGCAAATATTATTTATTACTGACGTTAGAAACTACTGATGTCAATACGGAGAGAGATAATTTAAAATCCATGCTTTCAGTCTGGAGAGGAAGAGCAATTATCGGTCTCCCCAGAGATCGCTGTGTTGTAACGAGTTCCGGCGTTGCTAATGAATACAAAGCGTTAGGGCGTGTAAGGATGAAATATCAGTAGAAATCATTACCTGATAATTTATGGGGTATAGACAGCAATAGAAACAAATGTTCTTGTTTCAGCATTTTTCAATTTTGGCTTGTTTTTTAACCAGATAATGTATCGGTTGTTTTTTGTCGTGTAGTAATCTTTTGTTGCTTTCAGAATATTAGGCGGAGCATTGGATGTTAAACCATTTATGATAAATAAGTCAATAATTTTTGAAATTAACTGCTGTTTAATGACATTAACTTGAAGACGACGTGCTTTCTTCTTATTTTTTTAAGTGATCGATAAAGTTAAATGCGAAAAAAACGTTCCACGCATGCAGATGTTAAAAAACTTGGTAAAAATATTTATAAGGAGTAGTCGGTGTAGGTAGGTGTGTTGCCTATGTGTTTACTCGTGAATTGAAATTACATCCAAATATTGGATCATCTCAAATAACATCAATTTATAAAAATTAGTGCATAGGAAGTAGAGTAACTTACCTAAATATGGCAAATAACCTTATAAGAAAATTTAGCAGTTCGAATACTTTATCGTCTGACATCAGATATAAACTAGATAAGATCGGCGATAGAAATAAAAAACTATAAATCAATTTTTAACCTCAACCAGATAGGCAACATAAACAGCAGACAGCTAATACGTAAATTAGTATACCGTACAGGCGCACGGCTTTATATTGACCGAGACGGCTTCTTACAATAAATCGCTAAGATATTTTGGAGAGAGCAAATAATGCTAAGAGAAAAGCAGCAGAGGAATTGGAACCCTTTAATAAAAGCAAAGGGACAGCCAAAATGCCGAGAAAATTGACAAAATTAAGATAAGGTGACAAGGACAAGGAGAATAGCAAACTAGAAATCATGATAAGAGAAATGATGAAGTTACGACAAAATCAAAAAAAGTAATAGTGAAATGCAGAAAATACCAGAGGAAATATCGGAATTGATAAAAACAACTGTTATGTCACAAATAACTGAGTATATTAAAACAAGAAAATACTGAGCCGAAAAAGAAATAAATAAAAAACTAGAACTACTTGACAAAATAGAATATAATTATGAACGTATGGACAGACAAAATCGGAAAAGAAAATAATTAGTAATTGGTTTAAATACAGAAGAAAAGGAAAAGTTGACTACTGTGAAGTCATTTTTGAAAAAAAAAACTAAATTGTAGAAATAAAGCTTTAAAAAGTTACCAGAATTAGTGACAAACGCTGTATAATCACTAAAAACATGCAAGATAAAATTAAAGTGTTAAAGAACAAAAATAAATTATCAAAGTTGGAGAACCAGAAACTTGTAATTATAAACAATGTCCTTACACTAAAGGAACAATAAATGCAAAGTAAAATAAGACAGATAGTAGCAAAGAAAAGAAAATTACTAAAAACAGTCATAATTGGGTATATATATGGGTCATAATAGCTGTAAGTAGGTAGAGAAAGAAAAAAGCTAATGATCAATAGGGAAACGGTTTCTAAATAAAAACTTACAACAAACTATTAAGCACTAGTAAACCGGAAATAATAAGAATTACGAACATGACCATGGACAAAGAAAAATAGATTAAAAATAAAACAAGTAAATGAAGTAAAAAATAAGAAAAAACTAGAAAATCCAACCTACAAAAATTGAGCATAACAAAAAAAAAGAATCTAGCAATAAACGAAAAGAGAAAAAAGTTATATTTTATAACATGGAATTTACGAGGGATTAATGCGAGAGTTGTTGAAAGTCATGTAAAAAATCAAAAAAAGTGTAAAATGCAATTGACAGATTTACAGGAAATAAACATCAAAGACAATTTAACACTCACAGTAAAAGACTACAGCCTTTTCAATTTTGGTAAATAACAAAAAAATTCTAAAATGGGTTTATACTACGACAAAAAATGATCAATGAAATTATTGACAAACGAGAAATAAACCAAAGAATGAAATATATAGGAATAAGGGTAGACTAAAGAAAAATAACAGACATGCACTGACAGAAGGAAGCCCGGAAACTCAGAAGATCAATTCTATACAAAACAGAACAGAAATTATGATGTCTAAAATAAGAAAAGAAAAAGATTGCGATGAAATAATAGTCAAACATAGTAAACATAATAAAACAAGTAATAATAGAGAAGTACTTTTAAATTTTGCTGCGGAAAGGAAACTAATAGTTAAAGCTACTTATATGCAGCATAAAGATATTTATAAAGGGATAGGGGTTAACCAAACAAAACAACCATCAACCACATCGATGACCTTCTAATAGAATTAAAACACACAAATAATAATAGACGTAAAAACTAAAGCGGGGCTGACATTAATAGTAACCATTTTACGACCAGGACCCTACTAAAATAATAAATAACAAATGCAAAAAAGAATTATAAAATGATAACAAAGCTTTTAGAGACTTTAAAAGACGTAGAAGTTAGAGCAGAATATATCAAAACTATTGAAACATATTTGAAGATAATTGACAACAAATATATTAATGAAAAATAAAAATACTTAAGAAAATTAATAAAAAAGGAAATACTGAAGAGATACAAGAAGAAAAAAAGAAATAAATAGTTTGACGACGAATGTAAAAGCGTTATAAAAAAAGAAAACAAAAAAATTTGAATATGTAGGATAATAATAATAATAATGGTAAGGCCCTACGCCCCGCGCGGTAGCACAGCCTGCGAACTAAGAGGTTAAGGCTCTCATACCTTCGCTCTCTCTGCCCGGTCGTCGCGCACCATCTCTGATGCGGGGCGATGTGGCAAGCACCGCGCCTAAGACGACCGCCATTATTACCCCTTGTTCGAATGAACGTAGGTGCTCAATCATTTTTAGTGACTGAGTAGGCCACCCGCCAGGCATCAGATAGCACCGGGAATTGAACCCGGGTCTGTCAGCATCGCAGCCCGTCCCTGAACCACGGGGACCACGTTAGCACAAGAATATGTAGGATACGATAAAATAAAATACTAAGACAATAGGAAAATAGCAAATATCACGTTTAGAAAAATAACAAGGTAAGAATAAAATAGAGAGATAGAGCAAATTTAGATAGTTTTACCCAAGAACACAACACAACAGTCTAACTCAGTACTTGGAGGATCGTCCATAACTGAGAAAATAAATTGTTCATAAAAATTTGAGAAAGAAAGCAAAAATCGATAATATTACCAATATTTAAAAAGGAGAACTAGAAAAATATGTAGTTTATAAAATAGTTTATAAATTAATAAGTCAGAAGTAGAAAATAGAAATTAACCCACTTTTAGAAGAGTATCAGTGTGGTTGTTGAGCAGACTTATCAATAATAAATTATCAAAGAAGTACAAAAATTATGTTGGAAGAAAAAATATTAAAATATACGCATTGTGCATCGATTTCAGTCAAGCGTACGTCAAAATAAGAAAAAAGGAAGGAGTAAAAATCCTAAAACAGTTTAAAGGTTCCAATAAACTCCAAAGATTGGTAAAGATGACACTAACTGTAAAAGAAACATTCAATGAAGTAAGAGTTGGTAGAGGAAAAACAAATAGTGAATTGAAGCAAGTAGACAAGATGTCAGCTGCCTTGTTTCATTTAGTTTTAGAAACAATAGTGAAGAGCCGAAATACAATAGTAAAAATAGAAGCTGAAGTTTCTTTTTAGCAAATTGGAAATGTACATGTTTTTTAAAGTGTTCTTGTATGAATATCATGAATTTCGAAGAATAGTTACGGTTATTTTTGTTTTATTAAAGTCATATATGCTCAGTTTTGTGTTACACGCAATCGATTTTCTTTTATTAGCTTCCTCTATATTTTCAGATGTATAATGCTATATTTCCAAATTGTTTTAATTTTCTATGAAAGTACTATTGCAAGTGCATAATGTCATTTAGTAAATTAAATCTTCCATTGAGAAGAACATACTTTAATGAAATAAATAAATACTCTTGTAGGATAATATTTAGAAAGTATGAAAGATGACAAAGAACATTGCAACCAAATGTTAATAGTTTCTTTTTACCGGCTGAAAACACATAAAGTATGCTTTTCTCTTTTTTATAGATCTTCAGTCTTTTGACTAGTTTGACGCATATTTTCAATCTTGTCTTTTTCTAGTTTTTTCTTCATTTCTTCATAATTACTTGTATCGACGTCGTCTATAAACTGTTTGATATGTGACGTGTATGTAAGTTTGTTTGTTTTCTTTTATTTTTCTTCTATAATTATTTTCATAATTTTTTCCCGAAAGAGAATGTGTTGAATTAGCTGGTCTCGTCTTTCCTGTAACCGTTGTTACATCTTTTTCTTTTCATCGGCCCTTTCCAGTACTTTGGCGTTAGTAATCCTATCCGTTTAGCTGATTTTTATTATCCTTCTATAATACCTTTGTTCAAAAGCTTCAATCTCCTTTCTAGTAGACGAATGGTACACGATTTATAGCCGTATAAAGCGATACTCCACACAAAAGTGTGTGTAAAAGCCTATATTATATTTAGCAAGATATTATTACAGGTCAGAAAACATCTTATAGTTAGGAAAGCTCTCCTGGCTTGTATAAGCCGGTGTTTTTTCTTTCTCACTTGCTTCTCCCATCTTTGTAATGATGCTGCCTAGATAAGCATATTAATTTACTTCGTCTAATTTCTCCACATGAATTCTTACTTCAGTTTTGGTTTTGTGTGGCAGTTTTTCACATATCAAAACTGGTCTTCTTTTCTAGTAAATTTTAAATTTTTATTTCGTTTTTACTGTTGGAGGGTAGAAATATATCGTTGAAAAAACGTAGCATTTTAATTACAAGAATCATCAATTGCCTTATGGATGTACCTTATGGATTCCATTCTAACGCCCTTTTTATCTGTATTTCTGTTTTTTCGTTACTAACGTATTGAGTTGTATAGAGCTTGTAAATAAAGCTATCTGCGATGCAAGAAGCATTTAATAAGAAAACAAGAAAATGCAGGACATTATAGAACAATTTTGCAATTCCGAAAATCAAATGCGGTAAAGTGTACTTATGGGATCAATGACCCTATTTTCCCAGGTGTCAATTGCGGGTAGCGGTTTTTTGTCATTAGCAGGGTGAAGTTGGAAAGTATTTGCTAAATGTTCAGCAAATATTTCCGCCTTTTCACTATCTTTCCTTGCCCATTCACCGTTTTCCTTGCGAATAGGTAGGTTTTGGTTTTGTGGTCGGTTTAACCTCTTAGTCGCCTTCCACAGAGAATACTCAGTATCTTTATCGTCTGATAAATCTCTTAGGAATTCAGAGAACGTTTCGTTTTTAACTGTACGGATTTCCTGTTTAAGTTGTTGGCTTAGTCGATTTAGCACTGTTTTATCTGCAGGTGCTCTGCTTTGTTGCCATTGTTTTCGTGCTTTGCGTTTCGCTGATACGAGATCTCTAATTTCTTTTGGGTAGTATAGCCCAGTTGTTTTCTGTTTTGGCGTCGGAGTACTGTTCCATGCTGCTCGTTGTAGATTAGCAATGAACAATTCTGCTTCCGCATCTAATTGATTGGTTGTTTTTAGTGGGACATTTAACTGGATACGTTCTTCTACTTCTGTTCTGAATACGTTCCAGTCTGTTCCTTTGTTTGTTAGTGATGGTGGGTGTGATTTATTGATGATCGTCTCACTTAACATCAAGATAATCGGAGAGTGGTCTGCTGACAGGTCGTAATTGTCTTCAATACTGGTGTAATTAGATGATATATTTTTCAGTATAAAGAAGTCAATTAGATCTGGTATTTTGTTGCCATCTGTTGGCCAATACGTTGGCTTACCAGTGAAGTGGCAGATACACTTAGTTTGTTTGATAGCATCATACAACTGCTTACCTTTGGTAGTGATGAGTCTCGACCCCCAGAAGGTATGTTTAGCGTTAAAATCCCCTCCAATTATGAAGTGATCTCCTAGTGTTCGAAAGAGCCTGAGATAGTCCACTTTTTCTAACGCATATCTAGGTGGACAGTATATTGCAACAACAGTATAGTCCTTGGATTTTGTATAAACCTTTACAGCTGTTGCTTGTATTTCACAATTTTCATAGTTAGAATCTTCATAGTATTTAATATCGTCCTTTATTATTAACGCTGATCCTCCCCTAGTTGTGTTATTTGGGTGGATTGTATGGTATAATTTGTACCCTTTTATTTTTAGGTAGTTCACTTTGGTAAAGTGTGTTTCCGAAATTAAACAGATGTCTATTTTTTGATCCCAAAGGAATAGTTGTAACTCATGGGCGTGTTGTAAAAGCCCATTTGCATTCCAAGCAGCTATTCTGATAGTTGCCATTTATATTTCTTGCTTTTGGCAGCTGCCTTATTGCTAGTTTCAAGCTTTTGGACTCTGCTTAAAATTGCTTTGATAGCTTCATCTTGCTTATCAATTTTAGCTAGAATTGTTTGCGACGTGATGTTTATTGCATCTAGTTTTGATTCCTCAGCAGTGCTTTATTGTGGCTTATCTTTAACCATTTGTGCATAACTACCCCCTGTTGGGTTGCGTTGTTTTGCTGGAGCAGTCTTGGGTAGGGTAGGAAAGTTCTGCTGAGTTTTCTCTACCACTCGTACTTCTTGCCCATTGGTTAATTTTTGATTGTTCCTTTTCCCTCTTTTAAAGTTTTTTCTCTTCGCTTTTGAAGTTATTTAGCAACCACGCAACCGCGGTAACTTGCTGGGTGAGCTTCTCCGCAGTTGATGCATTTGGCGTTAGCAAGTTTAGTTGCTTTGCACTCAATAGTAGCGTGATGTCCTGCACATTTAACACGCCTTGCTTCTTTATGGCAGAAGGATTGGGTGTGCCCAAATGCTTGGCATTTTTTGCACTGTGGGATTAGAGCTGTCTTTCTGCGCAGCGGTTCGATCTTGACTTTCAATCCTGCAATTTGTTGGATCTCATAGATTTTTTTAATATCTTCTGACTTATCAAACGTCAGCATATATAGCGACAATGGCTTTTTGATAATGTCATTATCTTTTCTAACTTTTTTTATCATGTTAGTAGCATCAATAATTTTAAATCCTCTTTTGAAATCTTGCAATGTTGCCAAAAAGCGCAAGCTATTCCTAGACATAGTAAATTTGTATGGCTGATTCATTTGAAAATGTTCTCAAATTTAGCAACTGATCAACGAGTTGTTAAGTTGTTACACTAAAAATTTCTAGAATTTGTAACTACGTCATTAATTGCAGAGAAAAGCCTTTAATGACTTAAATTCTGTTTTACTGGATATGCAAGAAGCGGCGATCATTCCCACGACAGATGCGTCACATATAACAATTGGAACTATATTTCATCAAATTAATCAAATTGTACCAAAAGTACAACACGTGCCACAAAGAACTGCCTGTAATTTTCTCAGTTATCAAGTACATTCGATATAATTTTTTTAATTCAAAATTACAATTTACATTGAACATTATTGAGTATTTAGTAATTGTAATAGCAATGAAAATGAAATAAGAGAAGCATTGGCCAGCAAAAATCTTCCGGTGGAGGTTCTTCGGTCCTGATTGGGCTACTGCACTAGGTCTAGCGGACATTGTCATTTTAATCGTCATGTGACTTCTGGTTGACGGGTAAGTTGGTTTATGAAGTCGTTTGAGTGACTATGTAAGTTGTTATTGTGTGTAGTAGATTGATTTCACTTGTTACATAAGGTACTCCTAAGTTAGTGTGGAGGGTTTTGTTAGTAACGTTTGTTAGCATCCGGAGTATTTCGACTGGAAGTGCTGAAGGATTTTTGAGTGTGACGCTTTTGCGCAGCCCCATAGATGGACTCCATATGTATTTCAGGATGGCTTTGTAGATTAACCCTTTCTTTGCCAAGGAGAGTTACGAATGTTTTTCTAGTAACCAGTTCATTTGTTTGATCTTGAGAT
Organism: Sinelater perroti; assembly: GCA_036346155.1. NCBI lineage: Eukaryota > Metazoa > Arthropoda > Insecta > Coleoptera > Elateridae > Sinelater > Sinelater perroti. The sequence continues at coordinate 8,270,229 of JARFIY010000276.1, forward strand.
CTAAGCACTTCCTTTTGTTTTTAATATGTGAGCTTTAAATGAACTTTTGGTCTAAATGGATACTAAAATATTTTACCTCTGTTTTAAAGAAAATGGGTACGTTGCCGATTCTGGTTTGCAGGCATTCAGTTCGTCTTGTGGTAAACTTTACTTGCGGGAATTTGATTGTAATTTTCCACTTGATAAAACAGTCTTGTAGTGTAGTTAGATGAGTTTGAAGATGTTCTACAGCCGTTTCAAATGAGCAAGCGACTGACAGTATAGCAGTGTCATTTACGAATGTAGCAAGGACTGTGTTGTGTACGGTTGGTGCGTCCGCAGTGTACAATAGGTATAGCAGTGGTCCTGATACGCTTTCCTATGTAATTTGTCGTAGGTCAAACACTGAACTTATTTACTTTATCTTATTGTTAGTATGTTCTGTCTGTTACGTATGATTTGAGTGATTGATACAATTCACTGGGGAGAAGTAGACTTTATTGAACGCCTATTTTATGCCTAGGAAGACTGCTGCACATATGTTCTTTGTTTCTGGGCATTTTATTATATGATTGACTATTCTATGGCTTTAGTGTATGGTTAAATGGGATTGCTGAAATTGCACACTAGCGTGGAAAGAGCAGATGATCGAGGTCTACAATGATTTTAATTTGGCTGGGTAGCAGTATTTCGAAAACTTTAAAAAATAGGGGTAATAGGCTTATTGCTCGGTATAATTGCGGTTTGGTAGGAGGTTTTCAGGCTTAGGAATTATTATAATCTGAACATACTACAAGAGTAGAGGAAAGTAACAGAGTCGCAACATGCTATTATAGATTGTTGTAATCAAAGTTACCACTTTTTTAGAAAGATTTGTTAGTATTTTGCCTACTATGAGGTTGTATACAGGGGATTCCCGTTTGTTGGTATGTTGAAGTTGTAGGGTGACTTCAGCGGATGAGAGTGGCTTAATTTTTGATGACAGCTGATATAACTTGAAGGGTAAAACAATTACTATTCTGATCTTTGTAGTGCAATCAAGAAAGACATCGGTTACTTAGCATCTGTGTTAGTTTATAACGTTTCCATCACATTCTTTTGCCAATTATTAATGGATTACGAAAATATAAGCTGCAAATATTTTGTCCCACTAAGAATTCGCTAAATTCGTAACAGCTAACATCCAACCATGAATCGCACGCCACATTTATTTCGCCAGATCTCGGAAAATGTATAGACGTTTTATTTAAGGTTAGATAATCAATTCTGGATCAGGGCCCGTTCAAGGTCATTGAACGCTTTCCGAAATTCGTTAACTTTGAAATCAATAGAGAAAGGATATAAATCTCTATTGATCGTAACAAACCGGTCTATCTTCTTAACGATACATCGTCATTCGTAGAGAAATAAGGAACATTTCGAGGCCGAGGGCGCCCCAGAGTTCATTTCCATCCCGCGTAAACACGGGATAGGGTTTACGTGGCGCAAGACTGACGTCACTTAACAAGCAGGGATTAAGTAAACACGAGCTTTTAATTTTTCAGTTTGTATTAATAGTGACATTTTCCGATAATTATTGTTAATTAAGTTAAAAAAATACTAAATAATAGTTCTTTAAACATCATTGCGCTACATATATTTTAAAATTTAATTTTACTATTTCTTGTTTATTTAAAAATGAGAGCTTTTATAAACAACATTTTCTTTTAGAAAATGGTAATTTAACCACTTGTTGAATATTATTACTTTTACTTTTTCACATCACACCCACAAGGGCTATTTAAAATAAAACCGATATTATTAAAATGAATTTACATTCAGTTAAAATGTTCACTTATACCGTAGCCTATTTTTGTTATTTCAAAAAAGTGAAACTTTATAAAAATACATTATTTGCAAAAATTAGCCGTTGTTGTTTAAGCTTTTTGGGCCCTCCGCTGTCATAGTATGAGCCCGTAAAGTGATTTTTAAATATTATTAAACCTTCGAATATATGCAAAATCCATATTTTGCACGCATGCATATTTTATTCATTTTCTTGATTTTATTTACAAAAAATAGTTAGAACCCTTGTTCTGGATTCTTAAGTTAATGAGATGCTTTAATCAGTTTTATTTTTAGTATTATTTTAGTATTATGAAAAAATTGTGTTAAAATAATACGGGCTTGAAAATTGTTGACTCTTCTCACATCTTTTGCACGGTTTGTGATAAAAGGGTAAGTTTTTTATTGCTATCTGAGGGTAAAATTATAGTAGTAGGGTTTTAAAAAAAAAAATTGTAGTAATTTTAAATAAATATAAAAAAAGTTTTAAAATTAAAAGAAAATAGATTAATTTTATAATTAAATTTTGTTATAGATAACGTGCGATAAAAAATTTCAAATAGAGCAATATCTAGGAACAACTCTGCATATACAAAAAAGGCTAATCAATCGGGAGCATAATGGAGCAGTTACTAACATCAAACGTCATCAATTCCGCACAGGAAAAAGAGATGAAATTTTCCAAAGAGTTTTGTAGTTTATTTTTGGGTTGCCATATTTCACTTTAAAAAATAGATCATCCTTTATTTCATATTCTTCTTAAAAAGCACCGCACTTCTGAGCACACTGTTAATTTTCCTAGTTCTTCAATATTAAGAAAAAATAAGTCAACATTAGTTATCACGACGCAATGGCTGAAATTAAAAGCACACTGGCCGTGGATTTGTATGTTTTTAGAAAATAGGAGAACTGATGTTAAAGCTAATCTTGTGTTAGGTACGTTGAATGAAAATGAACCTGGAAGAGGTTATTTGGTCAGTGTAAAAGCTTTAGAAAAAGACCAATAATGTAACGATAGTTAGATTTGTTAATGAATTGTTAAGTAACTTTAATTTGCCAAATCAAATCTCAATGGATAAAATAATGCTATTGATTACACATACTGCACCGTATACGATAAAAGCGTTACAAAATTTAAGTTCTTTTTCTAATTTAATTCAATATTGTTGAAACTATTAATTTAGTTAATAGTTTAGTTTCGAATGTTAAAACGATTTGTATTAAAGCACCTCTTAGAGTACAAGTGTATAAGGAAAAGTAACCTAAACTCCCTTTACCATCAGAGCCAATCTTAACAAGATGGGGTACCCGGTTAAAACGTGTAGATTTTCTCGCAACGAATTACACTAAAATCGAAGATGTCGTACGTCAGCTTCATTCTCAAAGTTCAACTGAAGTTAAAAATTGAATTAAGTATTTTAGAGATCTAACAGGAGGATAAGATAAGAAACTCAGCAATAGTGGAAGAGTTGAAGGTAAAACCCATAGAGAAAATAATAGAAGAAAGACGACTGAGTTGGCTGGGATACCTACATAGAATGAAGGAAGATAGAATAGCAAAGCAACTATACGAAGCGAGAACACAAGGAAGAAACAAAGTGGGGCGCTCACGAAAAATATGGAAGAACAGGTCAGATTAGTGGCGGAAAATCGAGGAATAAGTTGGGCTGAAAAGAAACTAATTATCTATGTTAGCAGAGGAATGAACTAGAATTTGATCTAATTACAATAAAAAATCAGCCTTCTAACTTTAACCGTTTTTGAATTATTTAAATATTTTGATTATTGTCGCAGAAAACCAGATGATGACTGTTGTTATGCTGTTTGGTTTGTATTGTGTTTACTCCTCTCTTTAATAAACACCGTGACATCAATGCTAAATTACATCGGTGGCATTTGTAATGCTCAAATATGAAAGTTTTCATGTCCTCCCAATGTTTCTATTGTTTGTAGTGTTAAATGTTCTACACGACTGCCTGGCGTCTAGATCAGGCTTCGTCGACGAAGCCTGCGGGGTTCTCTTGTATTTTATATTGTTTTCGATCGTATTCTAAATTATAATTATTATTAATAAATTAGAAACATAAGCACAAAGTGACAAAATAAATATTTCTCTAGATAACGGATTGAGAATGTTTCCATTCATTAGCAACTTCGGTCCGCCCTCGGATGTGCTAAAATTTGATAGTTAAACCGGTATGCAATATTAACAACACTAATTATTGAATAATCTTCTTCTCTTCTTCTTCTCCTAAGCCCATTTAATTATGTAATTAATTAAATCCATTTTTGGATGTAGGCCTTCCCTAACTCCTTCCACCTATCAGGATTTTGTGCGATTTGGATCCAATTTAGTCCAGCTGTACGTTTAAAATCATCATACCAACGCATAGGTGGTCGTCCTCTTCCTCTCTTATGCTCGTATGGTCTCCATTCAATTATTTTACGGTTCCATCTATTTTTGTCACTTCTCGCCACGTGTCCTGCGTAACTCCATTTTAATTGGGCAATCTTAATACCAATGTCTGTCACTTTTGTAATTGATCTTATTCTGTCATTCCTAACTTTATCTCTCCTTGTTATATTTAACATTGCTCTCTCCATTCCCCTTTGTGCTATTCTCATTGATTCTATGTTGCTTTTTGTTGTTGCCCAATTCTCTACTCCATATGTCATGGCCGGTAAAATACATTGTTCGAATACTTTTGTTTTCAGGCGTTGATCTATTTTTGTGTTTTTCAAAATGAAGGATAGTCTTCCAAATACGATCCATCCACTTTTTATTCGTCTTTTTATTTTCTTCTTTTCATTGCTTCGTCCTAGTTCTATTCTTTGGCCCAGGTATATATATTCTTCTACTCGTTCAATTTGAGAATCGTCAATTCTAATTTCTACATCTGGACCAGGGTGCATTACTTTTGTTTTTCTTAAATTCATTTTTAATCCTATTTTGTTTGACTCTCTATTTAGATCAATGATCATTTTTTTCAAGTCTTCTAAATTTTCCGCGAGTAGTATGATATCATCAGCATAGCGTAGGTTAGTAAGCCGCTCTCCGTTTACATTTATTCCTTTATCTGGCCATTCTATCTTCTTGAACACGTCCTCCAGCGTTAGGGTAAAGAGTTTCGGCGACAGTGTATCACCCTGTCGCACTCCTCTTGCACGTGATACTGGGTTAGTTTTCGCGTGTAATGTATATGTTGTTGTGACTCCCTCGTTTAGTTGTTGTATGAGTTGTATGTATCTTTGATCTATTCGACTGTTTGCTAATGCTCTATATATTGCCCAGTGTTCAATGGTATCAAACGCCTTTTCATAATCTACGAAGGCCATGCATACGGGGAATCCATATTCGTTTGATTTTTCGATGATTATTTTTATTGTTAATAGGTGGTCTCTAGTGCTGTACTCCTTCCTGAATCCCGCCTGTTCCCGGGGTTGATATTCATCCAGCTTTCTTCCTAGTCTGTTGGTAATAATCTTTGTTAGCAGTTTGTACAAATGTGACAATAAACTGATGGGTCTATAATTTTCAAGTTTTGTGTTTTCTCCTTTTTTGTATAATAATATGACGTTTGAGTTTTTCCAGGTTTTGGGTATTTGAGTTGTTTTTAAGCATGTGTTTAATAGTTTTGCTATTTTTGATATTAAATTATCCCCAGCATCTCTGATCATATCTATTGATATTTCGTCATCTCCTGTAGCTTTATTAAATTTAAATTCTCTTATAGTGCTCTTCACTTCTTCTATGGTTATATCGGGTTGTTCTTCGGATCCCACTTTTGAATCTTTCTAGTTCTAATGGCATTGTCTTCTATTTCTTGATGTACTTTGGATTCATATAATTCGGTGTAAAACTCTTCTATAATTTTTTTAATTTCATCTCGGTCGTTGATTATTATACCATCTTTGTTACGTAATGCGTACGTTTCTTTCTTTCTCATTTTTTGTTGAAGTATTTTCATTCCTTGGTTTTTCTTTATTACTTAATTAATTTGTTGTTCTTGTATTTGTCTTCTATGTACTCTTATCTGTTTTCTTATTTGTTTATTCACTTGCTTAAATTCTTCCGTTATTCTTTTATTTTCCTTTGCTAGTCGTCTGCGTTTTTCCATTAGATTCTTGATATCTGCATTAATAATATCTCTGTTCTTTGTGCGTGGTATAATTCCCCGTAGTTCTTTTATCGAAGTGTTAATTATTGTAGTTATTTTATTATTTACTTCATCTATTGTGAGTATTTTGTCATCAATATCATCATTAGCTAACTGTTTGTTTATTATTTCTCTATACGCCTCTCCTTTCTTTTTATTTCTTCTGCTGTCAGTTTAATTGAATTTTTCCAGATTAATTGTTTTCTTTCTGTTCTTTTATTAATAGTCAGTACAGCTCTTACCAGTCTGTGGTCACTCCCCGTATTAAATAGGTTTAGTACGGCAACGTTTTTGTTTTTTGTTTGTCAAAATATAATCTATTTCGTTTTTGTATTTCCGGATGGTGATATCCAGGTCCATTTTCGACTGGGTCTTTTTTTAAAGAAGGAATTCATAGCATATAGTTTATGCTCGTTCATGAAATTCATTAGCTTGTCTCCTCTTTCATTTCTTTGGTCTATTCCAAAATTACCCATGTATTCTTCATCGGGTTCTTGTTTTTTTGTCTAATTTGGCATTAAAGTCCCCCATAACGATGGTCCAACCTGAGGGATCCGTTTGCATAGCTATTTTTAGATGTTCGTAGAACAATTCCATCTCTTCGTCCGTGTGGGAGGAAGTAGGGGCGTATACCTGTATAACTTTGATCTTTATTGTTGCCGTAATTTTTAGAATTATATAAGCAACTCTTTCTGATACTGATTTAAAGGTTTTTATATATGGAGTCCATGTTTTGTTAACGAACATTCCGATTCCTGCCGTGGTTCCATCTATTCCGCCTTTGTGTATTAGCGTGTTTCCTGACTTGAGCTTAATCCATTCTTCTCCTTTTCTTCGGATTTCACTTATTCCAACAATATCCCAATTGATTTTTGTTAGTTCCTCTTCCATCTCTATAATCATATCATCCGTTCTGAGTGTACGAGCATTGTACGTTGCAATCCATAGTTTGCTTATCTGTATTGATTTGTGGTTACATTTCAAAGTCGAAATCTTGCCCCAGAATCCTTGGGGCAGCCTGACGCATCAGGGTTAGATTGTGAGCTGTTCGCTCTACTAACCTGGGGTAATTTCGTTCTGGAGTTTGACATTATCATTATCATTAGGGAGTAATTGGCAGTAAAACGCCACGCTTGCCAGGCGTCTTGGCGAGTTGGGTAGGATTGAATGTGGTGTGGTTATGATTACAAGGTTAGGACATGATTTCCCTCGGTATTGGGGGTTGAGGGAGAACCAAGGCTCGCGTAGGCAGGGTCGCTTCCCTGAGACAGACCTATCTCTACCGGGGTCGTAGAGAGTGTCTATCCGCTACCTATTGAATAATACTCTAGTGCAATTTAATACAACTAATACAAAGGGGCAGCCAGTAATCCAGCCACAAATTACTGCATTAGACTTTCCTATACAGTCACAACAAATTTCTATGTATAACAAGTATAATTTGGAAAATCAATTTTAACCTTCACAATGGAAATTTACACTAACTCCGAAGAAGAAACGGGTGGTTGAAATAAGAGCTGTCAAGAAGTAAAAAAGAAAAAGAACCTTACAGAGTAGCAAGACACAAGATAAATGCATGTGTATCTATATGAGTCAAAGAACCACATATTAATTTAAAAAAATAAAAAAATACTAAAATCACTTCAATTATTGTACAAGGGGTCAGTAATTTTCTACATATTATAGATAATTTCAAAATTGTTGTAGAAGATGAACAGTACACTACTGAAAGAATTGCAAGAAATGTAATAAAAATAAACTATAAAATTTTAAATACACACAGAAAATGTGTTAATCGTATATAATCTATCATACCTACCAAACGAGCTTATAGAGTAGTATTAAAACTCCTTTATCCTTTCATACCATTGTATCATATAAATAGAGGACTAAACAGTTGCGGACATAAAGTTTGTAATATTGTATTACAGACAGAAAAACTAAGACACCACTTCCAATGTTGTTTATTAATTTAGAACCAGCAGCTAACAATAAAGAATTATACAAATTAAAATGCTTACAAAATAAAGATATGGTCGTTAATGCATCTAGAGAAAACAACAAGTACAGTCATATGAACGCTAATAATATGCTTAATACATCAAAAGTTACAAAAGGCAACAATGATTATATCAGAAAAATAGAATAATTCAGTATACAACCACCATTTTCAACAACCAGCCAGGGTTACAAGGAGACTTGCAAAAAACCAATAACACATCATTTGTAAACTCGAGCTTATTATATGGTCAGTCAGTTGAAGAAAACATCTACACAATACAACATACTAAAAATGCATACACAGGAAACACATTTAAATCCACGTTCAATCAATTAATTCAGCAGAATGGGATGATCTGAAACATGTTCTGTACAATTACTTCAAAACTAGCAACATAATAGCGAAATTCTTTCGGATAGAATTAGGGGATTGAAACAGTCTTTGCCGTAAAAAAGACGAAATAATTACATTTTTTTTATTAAGCAATATTGACGTACTATTGAAATTTACTTCATAAAAAAATTTTTTATATGTATTCCTCTTTGTTTGATATATCAACCACCTTGATTGTATAACGTGCAGGAGTACATCCATCGTAATTAAGGAAAGAATAAATTGCACCCTTATAAAATGAACAATGTGTACAGACAGAGACCGATAAAAAGCAAAGCTATTTGTATTACATTTATCAGAAGATTATAAACTATACTGTATAGTTAGACGCCACTACAATTATCGCCAATTGTTATCGCTTTTTCGCAGAAAGAAGTAAAGCAAGGTATCAAATAACTATATAACTAAAATCGTCCAGGCCGAGACCTTACAACTGCTGAAATACTTAAGCAGCTTGTAAAAAAAGTGACATTATTACTAACCATGTTCCTCAACTCCGTTCTATGATTGACCTATTGGCCTAAACAACTTAAGTTAGATCCTTAAGTCTCCAGCTGATATCAGTTCCTACCATTATATTAGCCTTTTGGCTATAATATAAAGAGTTCTAGAAAAAAACTGTGTATGACAGAGGAAAGCAAGAAATATTAACAAATAGCTGAATTGTATATTAGTTGTTTCGAATACGCGAAGCCCTAGAAGAAAAACAATAATGCATTGGAACCTTCTTAGACACTATCTAGGCTTTTCACAAGGATTATTGCTTAAAATTAAAACCAATTTTTCTCACAATATTTTCATATATTTGAATCATATTTGAATGACAGATTGTTGTACAAAATTCGAAGTATCGCAAGGCAGTATCTTAGAGCCTCTAATATCTACTGTATATCTTAGATTTGCCGTGGAAAAAGAAATGTTTGTTGATGATAAAATCTTTATATCCACCGACAGAAATTTAAATTTTACTAGAAACAAATTACAAGATTATCCATATTATTTAGAAATCTGGTCAAAGAATTGGAGAACACAAGTTAACAAACAAAAGTCAAAACATGCCAATTTTACACTAAATCACTCAACATGCCCAAAAGTTCAATCCACCTTACAAACCAATGCAGCAAGATACGTAGAGCCGTTTCTGGATAGCACATTGAACTAAAAACTTCTTTTTCTTCCTCTCTAGTCCTTCATGCTCTTTCGAGCGTCGGATGTGAACTAAATACAACACATTAAAAGTAAATGAAAAGAAATGAATGCAAAATGAATGTCACTTGAAACAAATTACGCAAACATTTTACTTTATAAAACAGCAGTAAAGCTTATATGGATGTACGCAATATAGATATGGGGATGCTACTGTAAATGCGAATATTATCCAGAGCTTCCAATCCAAAACGCTGAATTATGACGAATGCCCCGTAGTACATTCAAAATCAAAATTTTCAACCCAACTTCAGGATTCTTCTTATAAATGAAATAATAGCAGAAAGAGTTACAAAACACAAAGGTAGAATAGCAACCCATTCAACTAGTGCAAACCTCACTAAAAAGTCTGCAAGACCAACCTTTGAAACGCCATAACCTAACTTATCTGTCTTGAACTTTTAATCTACAGAAACAGCTGTAGAACTATCTATAAAATATAGTTAGCTCGTCGAATCTTTATAGTTCTCCAAATTAACATATAAGACTTGAATTGCGTGCCATTTGCGATCTGTGATTGTTGGAAGCTCGTATTTGTACAGTTGGTATTTAAATAAGTAGCAAAGTCTACTAAAAACCACAAAAGAGGCTTAAATTTGTAAACTGCGTTTTAGAAAACACAGAATAAATGCCAATTTTTGTAAAAAAAAATTATATTGAGAGCTTTTCTTTAAATGGTTTTATGAATCGTCAAAATCCACATGTTACTCACGAAAAACCAATACATCTACAAGGAGGACTCGTTGATCCGTACATTTGGAGGGAAATTAGCAACGGTTTTATTGTCAATTGTGTCAATTTTTTTAATTGAACCAACGATTTTAACTTAAATGACGCGAAGTTTCGACAAGAAGGAGTCTCATGTCATATAGCACTTGAAACAGTCACTTTACTTTAATCTAAATTTCCTTGGTGTGTTATCTCGCAGAGGAATGACATCGACTGGCCACTACGGTCTTGCGATCTAAATTCCATTAGACTTTTTCTTCCGGTGCTATTTGAACGAAAGGGTTTATGTCCAGAAAGAGTACATTAGACCTATAATTGCAGAAATAGAGTCGCATTTTGAAAACTTCGCTAAAAGAATGGTCCCATGTCAACAGAATTGTGGAAAGTATTTGGTCGCCTTCATATTTCATACGTAATTGCCTTTTGCTTGTACTTTACTCTGATGGGAACAAAATTTGTTCCCAAAAATTGTTCCAACATTTTGTATTTAATTTACCTATATTATGTAATTAATAATAGAAACAGAAAAAAAGAGCTACAACTTATATTATATTGTTGAATTTAAAATATTAGAAAGCCTACTGTACTTTTTCTATATTTGTTTATGACTGAATTTTAGCGTAAATTTTATTACATTTAAGGTAATCAAATATTAAAAGCAAATAGCCTCTGTGTTATTCTTTACTGCACAAGGAAGTTTAATGTCTGGCTTTATTACAACGGCCTGTTGTAGTCGACATCATTAAAAATAATTGAATTTATATTTTCCCTTGAATGTCATACTATACCGCAGTCAACAATATTAACAAAATCTAAAAGCTTGCGATGGAGCGCGTTGCCAACTGCGCAATAAACATTTACGTGTTTAATAACGCAAATCATTGTTTCAGCTGAAATGTGCTCCGAGTATAAATCGAAAGACATATTTTCTGCTGAAACACATGTGCGATGCATAAAGTATGCGTCGGGCGGTCAGAAAGTATGTATTTTGCAGAAGCAGCAGTTCTTTTATTTGGTCGATTGGGCGTCTTTTACAAGCTACACTTTTCTTTGATGTAGGTGGCTTACGTATATAATTGCGAAGGTCACAGCATTTTTAATGTATAATGTATTTTATATAAGTCAAATGAAAATAAATATAAATCACTTTTAACTGAGCTAAAACTTGTTTTACCTAAAAAAGTTTGTAAGCATGTTTAAAATTGAGAATGAATCTTGATATTATTCTTCTTAATGAGCTTTCGATCGATACTAGAAGGTAGATATAACATCGACATATTTATTTATACAGACAATAAGGTATTCACTTCAAAGACCCATATTTTATATCCAAGACATTCTTCTCTTTTTAATCAAGGTTTTTATATTTTCTTTTTTTATTATAAGTTGTGCTGGATTATATTTTTTATTTTTTAAAATATTTTTATTTTAGTAAAACTACATAAACAATTATTACGTAAGTTAATTACATATATGTGTGTGAATGATGTCTTCGCTTATTCCGCCAGGAAGGTGGAGCCATGGTCATTTTCATTGAAATGGTTTAAGTTCTGGCTATTGGGATAGAGGTAAAGAATTATATAGCTACGGTGTTCGAAAAGATATTCTTAATAATTGATGGCGAGATATCTTTAATATTGAATGAATGCTGGTATTAGACACACTTTTAAAAGCCTTGATAGAGTTTTGAACTATAATTTTTGGATGATTCCTCTATTAGAACAAGCAAGTTGTTACTACAATTCACAATTATACGTCTAAATTAGCAGTATAATGGCTTTATACAGGAGCAGCTACTTTTCCACGGAACCAATTTATGTTTTTAATTTTATATAATAATCTAATGCAGTTTTTTTGTAGGGAAAGAACATGTTGTTTCCAAGTGAGTCTTTTGTACAGTCTTAGATATTTTGCGGGTCAGCTTGAGGCATGTTAATATTGTTAATAGCAGGTGGACAGTGTAGACAGCGTGTGGTAAAGGTCACACAGATACATTTGGCTTCATTTATTCTCATTTTTCATTTTTGGAGTTACGTTTCTATTCTGTTAAGACTGTTAAGAATCTTCGAGAAATTTTCGTCATTAGCATCACATAAAATAACAGCTGTGTTTTCGGTGAATGTTTCAATTATTATGTTCGGAGTTTGAAATAAGTTAACAGAGAAAAGAAGGTACATAAACGGTTGCAAAATTGTGCCCTGAGGTACACCAGATATAATTGGGAAAACTTGTGCGCAATGACTCCTTTATTTGGTTTGGAAATAGTGATTTGGCATCCTTAATATATCCTTAATTTTGAAGAGAAATTCGTAGGGCCATATTTAATCAAATGCTTGTCTGATGTCGAGGAATACAGCTAAATAGTATTCTCTACCTTCTATAGACTTTTTACTTTCCTTATCCTATAATAAGGAAAGTAATGTAATCGGCGGAAATTTGACCTACCCAGTTTTTCACATTTCTGGACGAATTATAGCCTCAGGACACCAAAAAATAAACTAAACTAAACTAAAATAAACTTACAAATACCACATCAATGTAGATACATTTGGAATGTGTGTGTGTGTGTGTGTGTGTGTGTGTGTGTGTGTGTGTCGGTCTGTCAGTAAACAAGATATCTTGAGAACCGTAAGAGCTAGAGACTTGAAATTTGGTATGCAAGTTACTTGTAGGTAGGGGACGCAGTGCGAAGCTTTCGGTAAAAATCGGCAGAGCCGTTTGGTCGCAAGGTCGCAAAATCGGTCGCAAAGTGGTCGCGAATCTAAACAGTTGAAGATACAAAAAATTTATGAGAATAAAAATGATTTGTTATCATGAGATAAACATGAATTTAAAATAAAAGTTGGTAAAATAAGAACTAAAAAAAATTGAAGCGCATGGTTTTTAATATACCGGGTGTTCATAAAATGTTTCGGTCAATTTATATTACCGAGTAGATCAGACCGAGACGAACAAAAAATTACAATGAAATTTTTTGATCCGAGGTCAAATAAATAAGTTATAGCCGATTAAAAATTAATTAAACGGACCAATAACAACGCGCTCGGAGAGCTTCCAGACCGACTGCAGGAGGACGGGGGTGGAGCGCTTGGCCGCTAGGAGGGAGTACGCAGGCTGTGCGACCGAGCTCGCACTGTTACCTTCAGTGACGTAGCAAAATTTTAAGTACGAGTTAATTATTGTCTTGTACCGTTTATTTTAATCAGCTTTCGAGTGTTGGACTCGCGCCTCTTTCTTTTTTTAAAATAACAAGTTCCGGGAAGACAGCAGCCAAGCGCCGAGACGATGGACCCGGTATAATATATAATAATGATAGGATAAGGAAAGTCGTGTGATGTTCACACCAGATTTTTTAAGATAGAATTGTATGGTGATGTGGGGCCTTCTAAAACCAAATCGATATTGTAGGACATGATGTTTGTCAAGTAGTGAATATTTTTTAATTCGATTTAATATTAACCTTTCCAGCAGTTTCAATATAATGAGTATGTTTTGACATCATTTAGAGGTTTTACAAGTTTCGCTATTAATAAAATCCGAGCTATTTTCATTTTGCATAAAATATTGTAAACGGAAATTCTTTATTCTTTCCTGGTAGTTTACTTAAAGTTTCCTCATTTATAAGATTACAATTAGATGCTATAAAAATTATTAAATGTTTTATTTTTTGTGCAATTTACTGATTTTGAGTTTGGGTATTGATGGTCTTAGGTAGAGATCGGATTTTGTTGCACTAAAAACGCAAAGAATTACGCAATAAATTGCTTTAAAGATATCTAAAAATTGCACTAAAAATTTTTCTAATTACACAATTTAGAAGGTAATAATTATATAAATAAAAATACATATTAGTTAATAAGAATAATTTTTATACAAATTGTTGATTATGATTTACAATAATATACATTTCTAGATTTGCTTTCGTAAAATTGTGCCTTTTGTCACTTAATATGTGTTTGTAGGTAGAAAAGTTTCACCTCTACATTAGTAATGGGCGCATACTTATACTTGGGTAACTGTTCTACTTTAAAAGTTTCTGTCCATTACTCAGCGCTTAGTACTTTAGCGTAATTAGTAAAGAGGTCGTATCCGATATTTTTGTTTAAAACTGCTGCCAATTTTGTCTGTAATTTTTCTCTCTCTGGTTTCCTGGATTACTAGCAACTCTTTCTTCGACATTTTCTCTATCCCACAGTGTCATGCCATGCTAAGGGTGTTTTTATAAATATAAAGTCGTATTTAACGCCAGACTCTACAAGCAAATGTTTTAACTTTCTTTTTGCTTACAATTTTCTAGTAAACTTTCTATTACCTTTAAAAATTTGTTAAAGTGTGTAGCTTATAAGAGCTCTGCTTTTACCCATGCGCTCAACGGGTAATTATCAACTCTGGAGATAACGCGGTGTCTAGCACAAGGACTTTGTTCTTTAGAATCCTTGAGGGAGCTTTACGAAAAACCTTTTTTCTTAAAGTACAAATTCAAATTTATTGTCTGTCATATTTTAAATTGTATAATTAGTCATACATACTGTTGTTAATAAATTTATTTGAATTTGAAAATAATTCTCGTGCAGACTCCGCGATTCGATTTACTCCATGCGCAAGCCACGTAACGTGTATGATATTGGGGTAAAATATTTTGAGACTTTTACCGGCCTTAAGCCTGTAGTGTGCTGCGTCCCTAAGCAATAACAATACCTATGTATGTATGTCAGTAAACGTCATTAAAGTATTGCTTATGAACTGACAGATCGTCTTAGAATTAACATTCGATAAGCGTTTAAAAGCCACTAAGTAAGATCTTTTTGATTTCTCTCCATCCAGTACTCCAATGAACGAATTTGCAATATAATATCCTAAGGAAGATACAAATTATTATTCAAATTATGTTTCAAATTAATCTTCTGCATATACAATCTATAGTTTTATCTACAGTATCATCTTGTAATTTATTTTTTTTTTGATATTGTCCATAGTTTGTGCATTAATGCATGGTATGTAATTCTTTCGTAGAGCTAAGTAGATAAAAAATTCTTTAAAGGGTTGCAGTTGACCTTATGTAGCGGGATGTTGCTTTTTATAAAAACGTCGTAGAGGTTGCTAAAAAATGTATTTGTTTTGTCCAGCGTTGTAGGTGTAGTTAGTGTCTGTTGGGACGTCGCTTTTTCTAAATTCTGGAGAGTTTTTTTATGACCCTCTAAAAGAGAAACATTTTTTTAAATTCGTGGATTTACATAAATGATATACGTACATAACACTAAAACATATCTTACAACAGGTAAGTAATTACTATTCTAGAAGAAAGTAAAAGATGAACTTACCGGTTTTATTGTGTGCGTCAACTAAAAACTCTTTGGTAGTACCAACTGACTTCTCGCAACACTTACAATAAATAATTTTTTTATCGGTTATAAACATTTTCCGATTCCTATTATAAGGCTTAATCCACGAATAAATTAAATTATTATACAAGTCGACTCCTTTACTTTTGGTATTTTGTTTAAACATTTAGAGCTTCTAAGCACAAATGAAATTAACCTATGTTAACGTATGTAATCATGGTATAAGATTTTTTTGCTTATGTCATAGTATATAGTCAAAAAGAAATTAGTTTTCAGTAAATATTAGTATATTAGCTTAGTTAACTGGAAATCCCGTCATTAGAAGGGCAATTATGAAAACCCCATTAAAGGTGTAATTAAAAATAGAACAGATTTAGCAATAATCTATATTCTTATATTACTATAGAAATTGTCAAAAATGAACTTTAAAGACAAAAACCATGTTAACTAAATTGTAAACATTAAATATTAAAACGCTGTTTTTCGATATCCGACAAGCATTTGACACTGAGGATTTATTTTCAAAATCAAGGATTTTTTTTATAACCTTATTATCTCTTATTCTAGTCGTACTTGTCAAATAACTATTTACAAACAAAATCAAGATATTATTGCCAACAAGTTTTTCCAGCTTTCCAGCAGTGTACCTTAGGGTAATGTTTTGGGGCCGTTTTTGATATTTAGTTGCTGGTGACCTGTCACATACGTCATTTACAATAAAAAGATTCACCGACAACAAAGCCATTCTTATATGTAATGATAATCTCTACAAATTTTTAAAGCTTATATAAGAAAGTTTTAATAAAATAGAAATGTGACTACAAAAATAGAAAATAAAAGTGAATGAAAGTAAGTGTAACCGTGTGACCTTTACCACACGTCATCACTATTAACCTGCTATTAACAATACTAACACACTTCAAACTGAACTTATTTAAAAACAATGTATTCTTAAAAAACCAAAAAAATGAACCTAAAAATTAAAAATATTAACTGGTGGGAGATTGACAAAGACGACACCTTGGCTCGCCGTTTATAAGCCACCTTACAACAAAATTTCGATGAACTTAATATAGAGATCGTCCACTACCTGGACACTCCACTCTACTATTCATGAAATTGAAACCCAGACTAAGTTAATGTCAAACAATAAATTACCAGGGTATGACCCCGCGACAGGAAACTAAACTTAAGAAAGGATTTCGGTAAGTACAACTTTAATGCTAAAATTCACCAAAATTATTTTAATCTTTAAACCCTGAAAGCTTTCTGGACGAATTAAATCCTACCCCTCTATCAGACTGCTCTCTACAATTTTTAAGTTGCTAGAAAAATTAATATTAAAATATATAAACGAAAATAAGACATAAAATACAGGGTTACCTGGACATCAATTTGACTTTCCATCAGCTTACTTAACCACCCAGTAATGTCACCAACTAACGAACATAACACAAAGAGTATTCTGCAGTGCAGTTTATAGATGTAAGCAAATAATTTAATAAGGTATGCCATAGAAACTTGCTTTACAAGATGAAGACTCTCCTGATATTACAGTACTACTTACTTCTCCGTTAGTATTTAGAAAATCGTACTTTTTAAACCAAATATGGTAAGTAAATATCGTAAATAATAAAAATAAATACAGATGTCTCCTAAAGCAGTGTACTCAAACCTTTTTTATATTTGCTACCAACCACAGCAGTCTATGTATCTTTGCGGGTCATACAGTAATTCTTTCTTTTAACAAAAATCCAATCACAGCATCAGAACTACTTCAAAAACTTCTCCATCTGCTAAAAACGTGATTAACAAAATGGAAAGTAAAATATAATAAAGATAAATCAATGCATGTTATGATAAAACACGTCTATCAATCAATATCTGGGATTATACCTAGATCATAGACCACATGGAATACACACCAAAAAGTGCAAATAAATGGACTTACGACTGAAAAAATAAACGGACGTCTGGGAAAAACTCAACATTCACACTTGCAGGTAAACTATTACTGTATAAAAACATAACTCGTCATATTTAGCTGTGGCTTTATGGGAGAAAATTAACTATTATTACGATTTAACGCTTCTAATTGAAAACTCTTAGGATGATAATCTTTGATGTTCAATGATTTGTGGCTAGTCTGACCCTTCACACAGGTTTGATCAATTCACATTAGAAGAAAATCAGTAAAGTATTATGACAGTTCTTTAATTTATTCCAATAAGTTTAACCCATTAATAGGAAAATATACAACAAACAGAGGTCAACAAACTTAACGGTTTAAAGTAGGAGCACCGCCAGTAGGTAACTTTCCCTTAGAACTTCTAATTATCTATACATAAAATTTGCTCATAGGATTATTGTTATATTCTGATTAATAATACTACAAAGCTGAATAAGAATTGCAGTTGATTGGATTTGTCGCATACTTTGCATACCGTCATTATTTGTATTATACCGTCTACCCCTCATCTTTGGAGATTTATGTATATTTTACATTATCAAGTAGCTTTAGATTTGTTATTGTAAACGTTAGGTTTTTTTAATCTGTATATTACACGCGTTAATTGTTTTTTTTGCTTTATATCAATGTTAGTAGGACATGGAGTTTAAATACGTCCTTTAATTTTTTAGCGTAAGCCCTATTTTTCTTAGTAGTTCGCATATTTGATTGTTTTTTGTCATGGCTTAAGCACTTGGATCCTGAGAATTATTTGTCGCTATTTGCCAACGACACCACTTTCTCAAGCACTAGATTTGTCATAACCTTCCATTTATCATGACATTTAAAGTTTAAAGCATTTCTTCAAGTTCGTATATGTTGTTTCTAAGATAATAGTTATTAAATGTGTAGATGTTGATGCCTTTGTGGTTATTTCTTAATTTTTATAGATGTATTCTAAAAGGGTTGTGAAGAGTGGGGATGACTTTATATCAATTAAGTAAATCACAAAACGAGGTGCGTTCAAGTTCTAAGGTCTCCAAATTTCTGAGCAATGAAAGTAAGTAGAAAGATGCAATTAATTTTATAAGACCTGGAAAATATTTCTGAATTTGTAATATAGCTGGTGCACCATATAATGTACACATCGGATTACCGCCATTGCAGTGAGTGTTGTTTTGTATACTAAAATGACGTTTAGTGTTCAAGAACAACGTGTAATCATCCGTTTTCTCCTCTTGTGTGGTGAAACGCTCATCGAAATTTATTGCCAATTAAGTGAGACCTGCGGTAAAGACGTTCGTTGTGGGTGTTAAAAATGTGCGTTCGTGGGTGCAAAAGTTTAAAGAAGGCTGAGAATTAATAGTGATAATAAATCGAAGTAGCCTCGGCCACGAATCAGCCGGAGCGAAACCATGATTGAACGAGTGAAACAAGTTGTTATGGAAGACCGTCGATTTTGGTAAAATTTATGGACTTCATTTTGCATATTGACCTAAAAATGCGGAAAGTTTGTTCAAGGTGGGGTAAATGATATATGTAGGTATAAATTTAAAAAATTCTGTATTAGAAAAGTATGAATGATAAAAATTTTATTTCTTCGTTGTTTTAAACAGGAAAGAATGGGGTCCAACGCATAATTATGTATCTCAAAATCTCAATTATGTGTCTCAAATGACAAAATAGCGCGATTTCGCATGTCATCTGGGATGGCTAAGATCTCTTCGGAAATTCGATTCTTAAGTTCTTCGATGTTGTTCGGTTTCGGAACATACACTCTGTTTTTTAAATAATCCCATAAAAATAAAACACAAGGGTTGAGGTCGGGTGAAGAGGCGGGCCATTTGATACCTCCTCCTACTTTTCGAGGTGCATCCAGGGCAATCATTCTATGCCCAAACGTTTTATCAAAAGAGCAAAGTTTGCCCTCAGTTCGATGAACTGTGGCGCCATCTTGTTGCAGCCAATATTTCTTTTCTGCCTTGCAATCGGAATGAAGTTATCCAGCATCTCTTCCCGGTAAACGGACTCACATATCTTGTGAGAAAGAATAATCCAATGATTCCGTGGTAAGAGATTGCACACCAGACGCAGACTTTTTAAGAGTGCAGGGGACGTAAAACGCTCAAATGCGGGTTTTATGAGCCCCAATAGCGCTAATTTTGCTTATATAGCCTTCGAACTCAAAATAGGCCTCATCTGTAAAGTTGATGTGCTTGATGTCGATCTGTTCTTGTCTAATGCTATCAGAACTTCATTTGCAAAGTCACGGCTCCTCTCAATATTGACCGTAGTAAGCGGCTGTTGAATCTAAATTTTGTATGGAAACAAATTCAGATCCTGATGTAGCATTTTGAGGACACTCGACTGACTATTTGCAAGAGTCTGTGTTGCTCTTCTGGACGACGTAGTAGGCTCTTCCTGGAATAGGGCTTTCGCCCCCTCCACAATCCCAGGAGTGGTCACAGTGATTGGACGATCTGTCATCCCCTCCTTGTTGTCTAGTACAATGCCCAGAATTTCAAACTTTTCGATTGTTCTAATTTAATATAGTAAAAATAAGAAAAATCAGTAACTTTTAAAAAATAATTTTTACCTTGCGATGGTGGCCACGGTCAGTGTAATGTACTTTCCGAATTGGGTGTGGATTTGCCATTTTGGTAGAAGGCCTTGACCATGAAGACCTGTTGGTCCATCCGGTAAATAGTTGTTGCAGACGCCGCTGATTTTGATTTTAATGGTTGTAAACAAAACCTCAAATCTTCCTCTAGTAATAACTAACGTCACTTTTTGTGCCTAAAAGCACAAGAATGACAGGAAAATCATATTTTTAGTAACATAAAATTCACCCTGTACTTGGTAGTTTTTGTGTTTTAATGCTAGTATCCGTGAGACTTTTTTGGCACGAACTTAATATTATTTTAATTTTATATCGTAATGGATATTTATAAGTGTAGCTTGTCTTTTACTATTATACAAGGTGTCCCAAAAGAAAGTTTCTCTTTAAGGTAGTTACAAAAAAAATCTATTAAAGAGCTTTTATTTGTTATTAAAATACAAACATTGGGAAATCATTTTTTAAAAATAATATCATCTAAATGTCATCCTGCATACTTGCGATACTTTTAAACGAGAAAGAAAATTTCTGAGCATTGCGCAGCACGTAGTTTCCGTAATGGCTGCCATTTCTTAAAAGATATTTTCTTTCAGTTGAACCAAAGAGCACAGATTGCTGCTATATACTTTTGATTTAAGATATCCGCACAAGAAAAAATCCATAGGAGTCAAATTAGAGCTGCGTGAGGGGCAGTTTAGATCACCTCTTTTGGAAATCAATTTTTGGGAAAAAATTTTACGAACTCGTGGCAGACATATTAGAAATGTGTAATGTTGCTCTATTCTGCTGGAACCACGTTTTTTGATTATGGCCAGCACAAGTTTACACTCCAAGTACCAAGAAATTGTTTAGCATCTCCACATAACACTACGGGCTGATTATTCCTCGCGCTGAGATTGAAACCCATACAGTCACTTTTAGTGAATAAATGGGTTTCTCATGCTTGCAATGTGGGTTCGTAGCGCTCCCGCAATGGCAGTTCTGTTTGTTAACGTGGTCATTGAGATGAAAATGTGTATAATTCAAAAATAAAATGTTGTTGAATTCATTGAAATGCCCAGATACACAGTTAACGAATTGATGTCTCTGATTGGAATTTTTGGGCTTCAATTCTTGCACACAGTAAATTTTATATAGAGATACAAACACAAATTTAGGCATATTCAAAACAGTTGCCCCTTTACGAACAGATAGCCAGGAGTCTCATAAACGGACTGTCGTATGCCCTCTACGTTTTCATCAATTCTTGATGACTTTAGTCGTCCCGAATCAGATTTATCCGCAGTTGAACCGGTTTCTTCAAAATTACGCACCCTTCTGATGATTTCACAAATTATAGTGATTACTAAACTTTTTCCGCGCAATAGCTACCGAATTATTGTTTTTCTAAAATTTTCGCATACAAAACGCACGGTCTGGTCCAGAGAAACCCTCCATAGCGACTACATTTCCGAAAGCCCCGCTACTGATTGACATGCGCCTCTCTGGTTTGTTGCATTCGCGTAGTGAGTCAATTAAATCGAATTTTTTTTTGAGACACTCAGTATTTAATTTTCTCATTGCCTTTTAATATTACTATAACAAACATCTACGTTTTTCCAAGTGAAATAATATAATGACACATTTTGTTATTTTATCAGATTACAAGTCTGTAAGTATTGCACCAACTAAATATATATTTATAGAAAAGTGTAAATTCCAATACACAGCTGCTATAATAAAATTTACATAATAAAACAAAAGAGATCAGCTTCGGAGCGTACGTTGTAAAAACATTTAGCGGTTTATTTGCATACTGCTAGATGTATACATCATCTGCGTGGTATAGAATATACTTTTTCTCGGATATTAGGGTCTCTGCGTGAGATATATTATTCGGGCGTATATTTTGTAGGCAGTGCCTGTCAGATTAATGCCTCTGTAATTTACGCAAAGCGTTCATTTTCCCTTTTTAAAAGGCATAATTTGGCTTCTGGCTGTATCCTCAGAGGAATTGCAGTTTTATTATGGGCTTCTTTTAATACAAAGGTTAAGGTTCATTTCATTTATTTTAATTCTTAATTATGTAGTTTATTATTTGTTAAAATTTTTATGTTTATATTAAATTTGGACTCGAATACTAGGTAGGCTATAAAAAGTTTCTTAAGACTTTTTTGTTGTTTTTTGTATCTTTGGACATCGAACGGTAATTGAGAAAATCGAATTTTGAGTTTTGATTTGATATTGGTGGAAGCGGGAATTCTTAACAAGGGATGTTGTAAATATATGCCGTGCTAAAGAACAAGGTTTTATGAGTCATGTGACTGTTTAGACATGGTTTTCAGTAGTGTGATCAATTTGAAAAAGCGTGTTAAAGCGTATTTGTTTTGATAATTTGCAGAATATTGACGAAAAGATTATTCGTTATAACTGCTCTTTAAATACTTGTTTTTGACATTAATTTGGACATATACATCAAATATCAGAAAACGCTTATTTTATTAATGTACGTTCATAAAATTAATATTTTACTTTATTTCTATTTGCCTGTTAAAAATAGGAGTACTTATTGAATGTGAGTGTTTTATTTTTATCTTAACCTGATTATTGTTGTAAATATATGTACTACCTATAAATACATTAGAAGACATTGTGCTTTTTATTATGTTTTATTTATGGCCGTGTAAACGTGTATATTTTAGGAATTAGTAGCAGAAAAACGCAGAGCCCGTGGTAAATGGTAAAGAACCAGAAATCCTCAACACAAAACTATACTAAGCAATCTAACCCACCGACTTCATAATGCTATCCAAGAAAAGATAAATGCAACATTTAATTACCATATTTCCATGCCCTCACCAGAAGATCACACCATCTGAAAAGCGACAAAGAAGCTTAAAAGGCCTATTACCCAAATGCCACTCTTAAGAAAATCTCAAAAAACGTGGGTTCGATCAAATGATAATAAAGTAAATACCTTTGGAACATTTGGTGAACATTTAGCTCAAGTTTTCACCCCATTTGAATCTAATAATATATCATTTTATACAGTAATTTAGGATTATCACTACCTTTGATGCCAATTTCACCAGATGAAGTACACAGAAAGATAAAATGGACTAGTTTACTGAAAGCCCCCGGCTATAATCTCATAGTAGGAAATATATTAAAACACCTTCCTAAAAAAGTGGTTGTACTCATCACAATACACAACCGCATGCTTGATATTTACCACTTCTCCATTCAATGGAACTTCGCTATAATTACTATGATTGTTAAGCCTGAAAAACTTTCACAAGGTGTCACTTCTACCCTTATTGTCAAAAATATTCAAACGCTTGCTGCTATACAGAATCAAAGAAGAATCCAGAAGAGCCAATTCTCACTCACCAGTTTGGCTTCCGTAAAGACATTCAACCATCTAGCAATGTCATAGAATAGTCAACTACATCAAAGATACCTTCGTGGTATGTACAACAGTATTCTTGGATATCCAACAGGCCTTTGACAAGCTATGGCACGGCGCGCGGCGGGTGGTTATATAGAATTCAAAGAAAGCTACCTCACCAAATTTTCCTCATCCTAAAATCTTATTCGAGGGTATATTTTTAACTTATCAAACTATCTAGTAGTACCTAGGACTTCACCTGATCAAAAGCTGACCTGGAAAGCCCACATAAAAGCCAAAAAACAATGACTTACTGAATAGAGGGAATAGCGGTTTTTCTTCGCAGTTGCAATTTTGTGACACATTACTAGCATTGGTGATCGTACGCAGTACTTTGTTTTGGAGAATTTTTAGTCTATGTGATCCGTATTCTATAGTCGGTCTGATTATAGAAGTGTACATTAATATTGGTAACTTTTTATTTACAATTAGGTAGAGCATACCTAGAATATTCCTTCAAAAAATTTTTATTTGTAGAATAGCCTTTAGGAGCTTTCTATCTAAATAAATCACAGCAGAGTTCGGGTCATTTTATGGTATTAGGGAACTGTTTGTACGTAAATCTAGAGATTTGCTGGTCAATGGAGGCTAAAGATTTTTGACTTTCACTTATCCAAAATAAGTTTGGTGAAATATTTGTTGAATCAAAAAATGGGTTGTTTAATACTTTTTGGAGCTTGTATACGGTTAATATGACGGTTTTGCTTTAGTATAGCACTATCATCAACATATAAGGAAAAGTCAGCATTAGGAGTATCTAGGGTGTCCGATACGTTGAATAAAATGGTGCTGAAAATAAACTAGAGAACAGCAGCATGAAAAAAAGTGTGAATTGATTCGTAGTTGAAAGGTGCGCTCACTAAGGAATGATTTAATAGTACATTGAGGTTGCCAAATTAATATATTAATCTAATTACTCAGACCGATTAAAAGCTTATGCCACGTTTACAAATATTACCAATGTGTGCATTTTGTTTTTAAATCATTCTTCAATATTTTCAGTATTTCTTAGGATTTGGTAATTGCTCGAGTGATTTAGATTTAGAAACTGATTTAAGTAAAATTTCAAAAATATTTTAAAGAGTTTAGATGCAATAGAGGGGGGGGGGGAAGATTTATAAGCCAATATGAAGTAAAGTTTTGTTCTGTAAATATTTCGTATTTTATTTTGTCGTCTGTACCAGTATTAGTTTATAGAAACGGGACAATCAGTGGTTTGAGAATCTCATTTGGTCCCTGGAGTCGAGAGAGCCTATGTAGTGATTGTAAGAGCTAATTCTAAAGTGATTTACCTCTTTACGTATTATTTTGATTAAACCGTTAAGACGTTTTGAGCACCGAGTTTTGAGTAGTTTGCCACTGCCTTAGTTTTTGATGTTTCCTCTAATAATTTATGTTATATGAAATGTTTGATAATTTGTTGTTCTTCAAAATTAAATTATTGTTGTGGGTTATTGAATACCTTTGGTTATTGTGTCAACGAAAATTTGAAGGTGAGGTCAGTTGAAATTAAGAATTAACTAATAATTATAGTATTGGCTAGTCAACTAAACCACTTATAAATTTTGCAAGTTTGAGGTGATAATATATTAATTTATTTAAATTGAAAATAATAGCAGATGGTCAGAATTAAGCCTTGTTAGGACGGTCCGAGTTATTGGAAAAATCAAGTTTTTATGTAATTGAGAAGTTCTGTAGAAAAAAATATGTGTAATCATTTGGAGCATTAATGCTAAACGGAAAAGTAATTTTTTCGTGTTTCGTGCGTTTTTACTTTTATGCTTATGCGAGTATGGTAGGGATAGTGTTGGAAGGCCGTTGTTGACGTCGTTGGAATAGTTGATATCGTAATCCGGCTAGCTGTTGATGTCAATCGGGTTTGGAATTTTTTGACGTTATTTGCTCTTTCACCGTACATAGGTAGCTTGAATTCACCGTCTCCGTTAAAATTATATATATATATATATATATATATATATATATATATATATATATATATATATATATATATATATATATATATGTAATGTGTAAAGGCCCTTCAAATGCGAAAATGCGGTGGTAGCCACAATTCAATAGAATGTCTAAAACCAAAAGATATGCTTACCATACGTGTCATGTTTACAAAGATTTGTACAAATCCGTAATTAAGGCTGGAAACGTATGCTATCAAATTCCAAACCATTCCACGCCGCAAATTACAAAAAATTCACAACAGTACACAAGAAACAATTCTACATATTCCGGAGTACTACCAAAAATTACAATACAAAACTAACAGACTAACCACATTTCTTAGTTTATTTTGAACCATGTTTCCCAGCTAACCAACCAAAATAATATAATCATAACTATTGTCATTAGCAAAATAATCTACTAAGAGATCTTTCTCTATTAAGTATTGCTTCTTGGAATGCTAATTGTTTGACAAACAATAAAGCATAAATAATCAATTTTCTACAATTTAACGAAATAGATTCTATTCGGAAAACCATTTCACTAAAGGGAAAGTATTTTTAATACCACAGTACAAAGAGTATTACACCAATCATCCCAATGCAATGTGGTATTTTATTTGCAATACTATAAAGCATCACAAAGTGCATGCAGCGGACATATTCAGAAGAAAATCTTTTAAAAATCAAGTAACTGCCTCGTGCGTTTGACTTTTATACTCGTTGCGGGTGTGGTAGGGATGGTGTTAGAGCTCTTAGTTCCAATGTAGACCCACTCACATGAACAATCAAGACTACACAAAGAATATGACAAACTGCTTGATATGAACACTTACACCGTGCTCAAACGCAAACGAACAACGCAAACCAAACTGGTAAAAAGTTTATCTCTGGATGACATCATCAAGAAAAGACTAATAACATCGAAAGAGCTGCCCCCAAAAATATATAAGAGCTTCTCAAAATACACAAAAACGTTGTACTACTACGAACTCTTGTGAGTGATATCGGAAGGCCTACCTACAAGCTGGTCAAATACTTATCCAATCTGTTACAACCGTACATTGGATTGAACAGCGTTTATATCAATAATTCCACACATTTTGTAAACCATCTTCAAGATATCCAGCTGTAGGAAGGAGATTTAATGATCAGTTTCGATGTAACTTCCCTATTTACCGATTCAAGATGCCCTAGATCACTTGAAGAAGATTTCTCCTAACAACATCTTATAGATATTTCAGCAGTACGTTACGCCCAGTTACTTTGTTTAGCAAGACATATATTACAAACAAAAAGACGAAGTAACGGTGGATAGCCTATTTAGCCCTGTAATCGCCAATTACTATATGAAAAAATTTGAAGAGATTGTTATCAATACAACACTAGTAAAACCCGCGATATGGTTAAGATACGTCGATGACACTTTTGTGACATGGAGACACGGAAAGGAGACTACAATTTCTTAAACACTTTAATTCTATATACCCAAAAAAAAAGTTTACCAGAAAACTGAAATCGATTGCTTTCTTAGACGTACAAGTGTTGAGATTTCACAATGGACATTTATAACAGATCGTGTACAGAAAACCCAGGCATACTGACCAATACCTTTATAAGCAGTCGAATCACCACTCAAGTGGCGGTTGTGAAAACATTGGTAGACCGAACACGACGTATATGTCAACCGCAGTTTTTGAATAAGGAATTGAAACATTTGGATCAGTCCTTACAAGGGTTACTTGAAGACAAAGATGAACAGAGCAACTACAGCTAACAAATGCGTACACAAAATACAACCGAAATCAGCCACGATAGTCAAAGCTTTTATTTTATATCAACGGGGTTACGGACTGGATGGGAAAAATTCTCAATAAATACAATATGGAAACCACCAAGATACGCAATTTTCTTCACCCAGCCAAGGACACAAAAAACCCACATGATACACCAGGGATCTGAAACTGACATGTTCTGGCTGCTTATTAAATTACTTAATCAAATTATTAAACAGGTTCTTTTAAATCTTTAGCTGTTTTCAATATGATATTGGAATTCAAAGATTCCTTAACTAGCATTTATAAACGATTATAATTCGTACATTATACATAAATTAGTAATGAATTATTTTGCATCTTGTATCAAGTGTTGTTAGTATTGAAGGGTAGTCTTTAGAAAAATCAAGACAATAGGCAACTTTTGAAAAGTTTGTAGTTATAGAAAGTATAAGTGAACCAAGTCTGACTGTTTATTGGAGTCTGTCAGACCGTGTGTAGGTTTGCCTAGATACAATAGTTGTATACTTTTATACTGTTTACAACTTTTAGCAGTATTTAGGCTAAAGCCCACTGCATGTGCTTAACCCCAAATTCTCTTTCACAGATAAATCTGTTAGTCAGTTCATGTTTCTTGTTTTTTTTTTGTTGCCTTAATGGACTGTTTTTCTGATATCTGGAGCATTAACATATTGTTCATTTGACCGCTAAGTGGATAAGGTTGTCAATGTTGTACACTTATATATTGTTATAAAGTCAATTTTAAGTCTATAATAAAAAGGGGCAACTCTTTTTTGTAACAGCTTACAATAAATTGATTAAGATATATCCAAGTGTTTGGAATTTTTTCTCTATACCATTAATTTTCGTAAATGCCTAAGACTTGTAGGTGTGAGGTTCAGTATTTTTTTCTATCAGACCTTTGGTTATTAAAGTATTTTTTTATTGCTTTAGATAGAATACTGACTTTGTCATTTGAGAGAGTGGTAATGACTACTTTATTTATTATATTTATGTTTTTTGTTTACATATGTATATTTTAACAAGCTTTATGTTAAAGATGGGGGTTTGATTAAAAACGAGGTTTGTCTAAAAAGTTTGTTGAATGGTTTCTTATTTTAACAAATAATTATCTAAAGACACTTTGAGAATCGTCACCTAGCACGGAGTACACATGATATTTAGGCAAACTTGACCAGGCAGTAGAGCCTAGTCAACGTCAAAGATAGGATTGTAGGGCGGTGAATCAACGACCAAACTATTATTGTTGAAAATTGGAGGACCGGCAATGTGTCGTTTGGTCCGAGGAATCACTTTTTACCCTCTTTCCTATCACTGGACGCTTGTTTGTCTGGCGAATACACTTTGGAGCATACGATATAGACTGTCTCCGCTGGACCATCAAACATCGTAACGACTCTGGAGCTCTGGCCTGGGGCGCTATATCATGGTATTCGGTAGTCCCTCTTGTCACATTGTACGGTCTAGTCACAGCAGCAGCATATAAAAAACTCTTAGGTAACCAAATCCATCTAACGGTGCAAACTTTATTTTCAGACAGAGTACCTCCATTTACACCGCCGTTCAATAGTATGATGATGAGGCTCAACATCTTCCCTGGCCCGCCTAATTCCCAGACCTGAATATCACTGAGCCTCTGTGGATTGTTTTGGAAAGCAGAGTTTGGCATCGATTTCCACCTTTTTCTTCTCTACCTAAACTGAAGGCTGTGCTGCGTGAAGAATGGTTTCAAATTCCACTCACCACTATTCAAGGCATGTATTACCATGATAACAACACACAGCTATTAAATAAAACATCAAAGTTACTTGTATACAGGTTATTGCAAAGATTTTTGTTGCTTTAATAAAAAACTATGATAATAGTAATTTTAAGTGTGTCCAGAAAAAAAAATTATAATAATAAATATCTGTACATAGCTTTGGTTTCTTTCAAATAAGCATCTTCTCCCTGTGTCATTTCCACTTTCAAATGTGATTTAAATTTTGAGAACAACACGATGTTCCTTCTGTTTTGGTAGCAATAGTCGTGAAACAAATTTTTCCGGCACACGTTCATGCCATAATCTTCCATCAATAATTTATACAATTTTATATTTTTAAAACCTTCCCTCCTCTCCAGCTCGTTTTCTAGTTTTCAGACCGCCAGTCGTTGATCCTTGTTAATTGCAGCCTATACACATTCAATATTTTTTTATGTTCTGTGCATTGTGGGTGTACACGTGAATCACTTTCAACATATTTCCAACCATTTCTAAAACGGTTGTACTATTATTTATTATGTAGCGTTTATTGCATCGTTTTCTGGGGACAACTGTTTTAGATTTTCCCTAAACTTGATGCAGATTTGTTGCCCTACGCACTCGGTCATTGCAAATGCACCATCACACAGTACCTGGAATCACTTACCTGTGTCTAACTTCCAAATGACCCGGCCAATGACGTCGTTCTCATTTACGCACGCGCATTACAGCCATCAATTGCCAGGTTACGTAACGACCACTCGTTTTTAGTATATTAATATTTATTGGATATTTTTGGGATAAACTACAAGTATTTTTTATTTAAACTATAAATTTTTATGTTTCTTTAATATTATCTATTTTTTTAATCACAAAATAAACAAAAATAAGTTCAATGTGATGCCAAAGTTATTTTGTTATTAATTTATTTTTTGTTTACTACGTACTGTATTCAATATTGAGTTCATTTTAAATTTATGCAATATTTGCAATCGGTTTTTTAATACATATATAGAGCTTCGGTCTTCTGATTATTGCTTTTTATTTTTCGTGATTAAGGTCGAAGAAATAATTTAAATTATTTGTTTGTTAATATTCTACCTAAATAGCAAAAGTGTAAAGATAACAAAGTTTTTCGTTTAAAGTTTCTTTCACTCGTTTTTTTAAGAGTCAGATTTTATATCATTTTGTGAATGTTACTGCTCTATAAACATAATTGCAACTGTGTACTAGTTAAACGTTTCTTAATTTTTAAAAAATGCTTTCCAAAATTATGGTGATTTAATAGTGAAGGTATTGCTTGAAAATATTCAATTTTTTATTTATGGCACTTATTTAGCGGCCTGACTATAGAAACCATTTTAAAAATTCACTTATTTTGATTAAAACCAATGAGCTACAATATTTTACATGAGATAAATACCTAAAAGAGGTAAAATAAATGTTTAACAAGAGCAAAATTACGAAAATATTTTTAAATTTACGATAAAACCATACATGTATTTTTTTAAATTCATTTACTTTTATTATTAATTTTGGAAAAAGAGGTACCACAAGAAAAATTACTTATCAATACAAACTTTGTTTTCTTTCTAATACATTTGAAGGATTTTATTCTAATTTATTATCTTGTCTTTTATGCTCGCATAGCCACATTAGTTTTCAGTGTATTTATTTTACTCAGTAAGAAACATGTTTGTATTATCCTTCCTCAGTTCAACATAAAAAACGGAAAATGTAAACAGAAGACTCATATTTGCTTTACGATATTTTTATTTGGTTTGCTATACTTATGCTTGTTATAAAGAGGATCTGCGCCATCTGTGTATGTACAAACACTCGACTGGACAAAAGTAATTTCAAAAATGTTTCGTAGAACTGCTACTGTAATAACAAATCAAACGAATAAAACGCAGCGCGGTTATGAAAATTCTCTTTATTTTATTCTGTCACAGCCGACTTGCAAAATTCCTTCTCTTACATTATAAATATAGTTCTTAGTAGGTATTACAGAATAAATCTTGACAACATGAACATCGTAGATCCTGCGTGTGGTGACTTGAAGTACAAAGACACTCTAGCACATTTAGAATTGGCACAATTACTTATCGATAATTAACGTGGCGCTGGTTCTGAAATAATGCCGAATGGACATAGGCCAACACAACACCGCGCGCATTTGACTGAGGCGGCTCTCGCCGCCTGCTTGCTTGTTAACCGAAACCGTAATGTCGTCGAAGTAACATCCTTTTATAATGAATGTTTATGGCGACAAATATCTTTATACAGACCACAAACAACGTTGCTCAAGACCTCTTTCGCGTATAAATAGCCAAGCTCGCCCCACTTACGCCAGTTTACAAAAGTAAACTTAAAAGTTATGCCCACACGTTACTGTTGTCCTTTTGATCATCAGTTGTTTCAAAGTTAATAATTTTACTAGACATTGATTAGTTGTCTACTAAAATAAATGTTAACAAAACCTTTACTAACAAAATTCTAAGTAGATTTAAACTTCTTACAACTTTTTATAATTTCAATGTGTACATTAATTAATATTCTTTTATAAAGTAATTTGAAAATTAAGTTTCAAGTAGCGGCTAAAAGAACGGTCATCCCTATTTTAACCAGCCGTAAAGCCACAGTGACACTATTTTTGAATACAAAAGAATAACGCCCACGAAATACCCTTATGAATTGGTGTAGTAGGGAGAACTGGTGTGATTAAATATTC
Organism: Sinelater perroti; assembly: GCA_036346155.1. NCBI lineage: Eukaryota > Metazoa > Arthropoda > Insecta > Coleoptera > Elateridae > Sinelater > Sinelater perroti. Next base: position 8,302,079 of record JARFIY010000276.1, read on the forward strand.
AAAGAGGGCAACCTTTTTGCTCATATTTTTGTTCAAATTTTATAATTGCATAGTTTCGAATTGTTACTCGGAAATAATAAAAACCATATTAAGTTTTCGAATGAAAAGAGTAAGAAAACAACCCAAGTAATAGATTAAGCGTATTTTTGAACTCAAAAGCTGCAAGAAAATATTTTTAAAATAAAAGGCTTCTGGGATTATAAGGAAAATTCGTTAGCGGCATTTGAAGTAGCAGAGAATCCAATCACGTTGGTGGTTTATTGTGAAGGAAGCTTCAGAAGCCTATCCAAAATAAATGGCGTGGAATGCTCACCGAGGGCGTTACTCTCCTACATAACAACGATAGATTTCACGCTGCGGTTCGCACAAAGTGTTTACTCGAAGCAGTTCATTGATTGGTTATTCACTGCTGCCGAAGAAGTAGGAAGCTCATGGAAGTTGATTAAAAGTAGCCCTCGCGGTGAAATTAATCGGTTAGTTCAAATTTTACATAATGTAAATTAACAAATTGACGATTTTTACACTTGTAAGAAATATCGCAAATCTAATAACAAAGAAATTAATAGATATTACTTACAACATTTAAAACTAACAATTAATTTATTAATTGAGCTACACATTTTTCTAACACTTTCATAGAAGCTAGCGAAACAATTACTTCTAGAGCTACAATTCTTTTATACGTACATATGACGATCTTGTAAGTTTTCTCAATTTTTGTGTTTAATATTACTTTAGTTATAGATAAATGGAAAATAACTATATTTACATAAAAATACTTTGATTTTAATAAAACTATGTAATATAACATTGTTTTGGTGAAACTTTTTTAAATTTAATTAATGGTTTCTTAAAAATGTATCAATTTTCTACTTTCTTAAAGTGGCTGCTTCTATAATTTTTTTCCTATAAAACAATCTGATATTCTGTATTAAAGTTAAAATTTATGCAATCCGCAATTGTTGTGGTTCAAGGTACTTTAAGCTACTAATTATTTGTTGCTTTGATCAAAAATTAATTTAGTAATTTATAAATCTTTTTTAGGGAAAAAACATCAGTTTAGTAGTGGATACAAATTTAATATGACCAGAGAGATAGCGCTGTTATTGCAGAACACGACGGATTTAGACTAGAAAATATTGATAAACTTTCTGACTTTGTAAAGCTAACAGTCTACTGGGGATGATTAAGTTATATTAGAATAGAACAGATTTAAAGAAAACAAAAATGACGAGAACAAGGAAAGGGCAAAGAAAAGTTTAAATATAGAAGCTTAAAATATAAATTTTTGAAACACTAAAGAATAAAAATAATAACATAACTAGAGAAACATTATTTGTATATGTGCTATTAGTGAAATGAGAGAAAAGGAAAAGAAATGGTGATAAGGGAAAATTACTTACAGTGGTGTAAATAAACAAGTAAAAATGCGCATGCTATTAACTAATAGCAAGTATATAAATAACAAAACAGATATTTTACTAGTAATCTTGAAATTCGAAGAATAAAAAGCTAACATTGGAAGACCAAAACCAGAAAGAGAAAAATTCTACAACACACTCCAATATCGGAAGAGTACAACTGAAAAATGAAAAATATCAATGGTTTAGTGAAGCAGCAATTAACAGCAGTAGGGGAAACTCGATAGAGTTTTGTGCGATAAACAAATTAATAATTAATAATACATTTGACGATCACCCACACAACAGAAGGAGCAATCTATAATTAGTTATATCATAATTAACAAAGCAGATTCTAGACGTAAATCTGAACGTCAGCAAATTTTGGTTTAAATCACAAACTGGTACAATGTAACCTAAATTAAAGATGAAAACTCAGAGACCATTGCTTATAGAAAAAATAAATATCGAAAACACAATTGTACAAGTGTACAATTGTTATATCAAAGTAAATTAAAGTAAAAACTGAAGGAAGACGAGGAAGAATTAGGTCGCTTTACTGATAAAACGTGGCAAAACTAAATTGAAAATATGACCAAGAAAAAAAAAGGAAAGTAGCAACACAAGAGAATGAAGAGAACCGTGAATAGAGCAAGAGATGAAGTAAATCAAGAAATAGAAAATATCAATAAAAACGAAAAATATATATAAATATGTAGAATACGATTTGCATGGCGCAGAATAAAAAGTATCCAAAAAATAAGTGAGAACGTACGAATCAATAACATAGAAACCAATGGATAAAGTATTTGCAAGATTATATGAAAGCCAAGAAGACGATGCCGTAATATCAGAATATGTAAATAATAACATTAATGACGACACCACCAGCATAACATTAGAAGAAGTTAAGAAAGCGATCACTAAGTTAAACAATTAAAAATCTTTAAGGTCAGATGAAATATACAATGAATTCTTTAAGTATGGAAAAACTACCGTGCTAAATTAAAAAATTATATAAGAGTAATATATTAATGGAAAGAAAGCTTCACAGTAGCAAAGAAAATAGGAAAGATCCAAACAATTATTAATTATCAACATCAATAATTCGAAGTTAGTTACTTTTCTAAAGCAATAAACAAATAGCAGAAGAATAGTAAGGATTTAGAATGAATAGAAACGCGATTAACGCAATCCTTATACTATATTAGTTAATGGAAAAACCTATAGAAGACATTAACCTACCATTTTTTGTGTTATATGGCTTTTCAAAAACATGTAAAGATCTTATATGATGTAAAAATCATTGATGATTGAAATACAAAGTGCACAACAGTATAACCATCACGAGCGAAAACACAAAAATTGTAAAGATGAAAAGTAATATTAATCAAAGCGATTCTCTGAGTACCTTTCCCTTTAATCTAATAATGGATAAAATAATTGAATCAGTGAAATAGCTTCCAATTTATAAAATGGGAGACAGCAATATAAATATTTTACGTTACGCAGATGATGCTATCCTAACAGCAAATAATGAAGATGATTTACAGAGATTCACACGTAGACTCAATACTACAAAAAAGAAATTTAATATAAAAATACCGATATATAAGACAAAAACAATGGTGATTTCTAAGAACCCAGTAAGATGTTTATTAAAATCGAAAGAAAAGTTGTAAAACAGGCAATGCGATGTAAATACCTTAGGGCAGAAGTGACTATCAACAGAGACTTAACATTAGAAAGTCATAAACAAACAAAGACAGCACAACTAGCGAAATGCTTAAGAAGTGGTGTGATATCGATAAATATTTGTTCCTGAAAAGCAATGTAAAAATATATAAAACAACGGTACGACCAGTTCTCACATATGTGAATAAAACAAGAGCGGAAACGAAGATAGCGAAACAGAAAATGAAGGTGTTAAGAGCAATTGCATGAGTAATGGTAAGATATAAAAGATAAATAATAAAATAAAAACCAAATGTAATATCAAACATGTAATGAGATGAGCGAATACGCCCAACAAATGAACGATGAGAGGATTGCAAATATATGTAAAGATAAGACAACCTACAAGAATATTGGACGTCCATTCAAATGATTAAGATAAAGACGGTTCGCATCCTCAAGTAAATAAAACAGGACGGAGTCCCAGTCGAAATGAGGAAAAAAAGAAATACTTTTTCTTGTGTTTATGTATGTTGTGTCAGAAAATAATACACGATACCAATAAAAAAATCTTTACCAAACCAATCGAAAATGTCTTATAATTAATATTATAAGCAGATTTTTGTGGTATAGTGTCCGAATAAACCAAAGTACAATAGAGAAACCGAAAATTTCAAAAAAACACAGAAGTAAAGGAAACCGACCTTCTCATTATCTTAACCATGGTGTCGTTTAGTGGCCATTGATGATAATTATAAAGCTGTTACGAATGAATTAGCTACATTTTTAATTTAACGTGCTGTGAAACTATATCATCAGTTAACATAATTAAAATGTGGAGCAATTATTGTAGGCATATTGTATCAGTAAAAAGTAGGAAAAGACAAGGATATAACCTGCAGAAATTTAAAAAGAAATGACATTTGTGTTGTCACATTTACATTTAGCAGCATTTAGTTCTCGTAAGATCCATAAAACAAACAAAAAAGATTAAAATAAAAATGTGGTTCCAGATCATTTGATAAGAGATGATCTAGTTAATAAAACACTGTTAGATATAGGTTTAAGGAAATATTATATCATTAACTATATATGCGTGTAATGAAAGTAGATCTTTATCTGAATACAATACCATTTTTACCAATCCCTTTTTAATTTCTTTTCGTTAATAGAAGTTACGTTAACGAACTACAAGATTTTTTGTAGAAAATAGAAGTTTGCCAAGTGATTGACAGAGCAAGGAACATTGTTTGCGTGATGTTATCTTTAAGACACAAACAACAAATTTCGTTTCTTTGATTAATCCTGAATTAGCAAAAAATAAAAATCACTAAAAAGATAATTTAAAACCCTTGTGCATAGGTTAAACTAATTAATATAATAGAAAAGTAAATAAGTTGCTCCCAAATTAACAAGCAATGAGTTCAAATGAACTACTATTAATTACACAAAAGTAATTTTGCAAGATAGTTTGAACGGAAATTTAGTGACGTCTAAGTCTCTTCATTTCCTTGAATGAAGATAGCCCGACCGAATAAATTATTCCTCATAATCACAGCCCAGAAACTCAAAGTGCAAATTGGCGAGAGCCGAAGTCAGCAATAAAGCAAACCCTTCATAAAATTGCCGTTACGCAATTTTACGCCCGACATAAACGGGCCCGCTTCTCATAATTTGTGGGTGTTAATTAATGAAGTTAGCAAACTCAGATCGGCGGAGGTTGTGACGTAACTGTCGATTAATGAAATCAGGTGCTAGGTATGGTTCGAACTTGGCCCGGTTGTCGTTCTCGCTACCGAGGTCGTGACGCTAATGCCAAATGCCACATTGTGCGCTGTCCGTTGCAGCAAATAAATAAAAAATCCCTAATAAGTAAATTCGAGTCACGGGGCCAGAGGGTTTGTGTGCCTTGTGAATAATTCGCTTGATAAAGGAGACATTTGAAGTCTCTGAAGAGAATGAAGGAAATGGAGAAAATTAATGTTAACCAATAAATTATCCAGGAAAACCAATGAGGTCTTAGAGCGTTTAACATTTAGGCGCCTTTCCCAGAACCGATTTGGGTCAAGGGTATTCGAGAAGGTGAAAGAATTTGACTTGCTTCACTGTAACAGTAGATAAATATTTATAACACTATTTTTCATTCAATTTTTAATAAAAGACCTTTTAACATTAAAAAACAATAAGTATAATGACCCTGTTTTGGAATGTGCACTATACTAACTAAATCTAGATTTGTATCATTTATCCTTATTTTTTTAATCATACACATATAATACTTTGTGATTAACAAAACAAAAAGTAATTAAGGGGAGCGGTACATCAGATTTAACAAAATGTAAATATAAAAATTTAGTTATTCAATAATCATACACTACCGGTCAAAACTATATCAACTTTTGGTATTTTCCCCATAACTCTTTGTGCAGATAATTTTTGTTTTAGTTTCGGACAATGTTTTGATACTTGTTCCCCAATTATGCGAAAATTTTGACTTTTTTAGACGCCTCTTGATAATAGCGTGCAAATTACTGTATCCAGTGAAAATCGCCGTTTTGCTAACTTTTATTTTCTTTAACTTGTGTTAGGTATGGGTAAGCAGTCTGGCTTCTGCAACATATCGCCAGATATCCAATAGGTGATTGCTATGGTCGTGCCTAAGGTCAAACTCTCCGTGAGCTTGCAGCACAGTTCAACCTCCACAAGAGCACCATTTTCCATATTCTGAACCGCTGGAAGTTCTAAGATAGTGATTTGAAAAACTCCAAGGCCGATCATCCCAACGCTACCTCCCTTGAACTCGAAACCAGACGTCGTCTGCAGAACGTTGAACTCAAGTTTCAGTCAAGAAGCTAATGATTTCGAAAAAAAACACTAAGCACGCTTGGAGCGGAAATAGTAGAAAAATGTGACGAGAGCAAGTGCATGGACGAGCTTCAGTGGATTTGTCGTCCTCGAGGTACTCCTTTTGATCCCAAGTACCAGATTTCCACGATGAAGCACGGAGGCGAAAGGTCATGGTCTGAGGTTGTCTTTTTGGCCTTGGAACGGGTTTCTTCAGGAAAATTCACGGTATTATAAATTGTTATCCGTATAAGGACATGTGTGAAAACACGAGGCTCCATGTTTCAATAGGACAATGGTCTCAAACATCGTTAGAAGTATATCCATAACTAGATCTCTTGATCCATCCAGTCCCCCGACCTAAATACCATCTAGAGTCTCTAAGCACAACTGGAGAGTCATATGGTTGGCAGAAATGCGAATAATGCAGATGATAAGTATGCCCAACTCGAGGAGGAATGAAAGAATATCCTCCTCTCTTTACTCTATATTTTTTGCCTTGCAGGTGCCAGGCCGTCATTGATGCCAAGGTTTATGTTACTAAGTATTAAACTGTTGTTCATTTTGAGTTGATTCTTATCGATTTAAAGTTATTTCGGTGTTTTATTTGATGTTTGTTTCGTTGTTGAATTTTGATAATTCTTTGCTGTGCTAATAAAGTTTTTTCCAGTTGAGCTGTGTTTTTTTTGTAAGATAGGTAGAGGAGCCGTGTGGAATACATCGAAAAAGATTCCATAAAAATATAAAGAAACGAAAGAGTTATGGCAAAAATACTAAGGGTTGATATATTTTCGACTGGTACTTTACCTCACACTACAGAAACAAAAATAAAATTATCTAGTTTTGAATAGTAGTCCACATTTAGACTACTTTAACCAATTTAAAGAAAATCTACAAATGTAAAAATTGTGGCTTCCGTATTAGATGGAAATTGCACTTTTAAGTTGATTGCCAACCCGCAAGAGACTGGGCAGGGCAGAAAAAGAAGAATAATAAATCAATTATGCAGATTCCTCGCATTTCGCAGCTGTTCATCGAAAGGAGGTTAACGAAGAGGGCCGCAGGCGCGAGCCGGAAATATCTGTCCCCGGAGTGCAGGCCGCCTGCAACACGATATCAATTAATATCGCGCTCCTTGCGGATGAAAAGTAGGTTGTGATAACCGAGCCACCTCAAGGAGCTTTTTCAGGGTGCTTGCGATGCAGAAGTTCCGGCCGCGCGAGCCCGCAGCTTGCTCCACGTCCAAACGAAAATTAACCGTCGAAGTTGGAAGCAACTCGAGAAAGGTGTCGCCCTGAAACGGAGTTATTATGTAGAAAATGGGTTGGCGGGCGTGCGCCTACACGCCGGCTTTGTTGCCTTTGCAGTTTGGAACGCTAACCGATTTATATTGTATTTGCTAAATCGTTTGATAGTTCAATTGGAACGAATTAAACGGCCGGCCGGTGAGATGCGCTCCGATAATATGGAAATCGGCCAATTGCCCATTGATGCTGCAGTTTGTTAACGTTAGCAGAGAATTGCACAAATTTAGCGGAATTCGCAATTTTTTAAATAATAAATATACTAATTATACTCTAATTTAGCCAGCTTAGTCTGACGGAGATAAAAATGTTTGTCTACATATGGCAGTAGAAAGATCGAATTAAAACTGGTCAAAATTAATTAAGTACTGCCACACAATGAGTAACATTTAAGTAACTCGTTCAATAAACTTCTATAATTAAAAGTCATAATCTAGCGAGTAGATAAATTATAACAGAAAATAAATTTTGAAAGTTGTTTACGTGAAATAAAATTGATATCCTTTATTTTCGGAACATTTATTATTTTAATTTTGATTACCACTTTTAGGGTAAAATTGGGGAAGATGCAGGTATCTTCCGATGTCCGAAGGACTTAACAGAAACTTAGAAGAAATATAATTCAGACTGAGGAAATTAGCGACACTTTGGAGCAAGGTAAAAATTTTGATGCATAAAAAAACCCCATGTGGGGTTGCTAGTCCCCCATTGGGCGCCTCCCCAGGTGGCGGATAGGGGAATGCCTCCCAGATGGGTGGTACCGAGGAAATAAAATACTCGGGGCGGACCAAAACTAGCATGACACAGGGCAGCAGTTGTGGCATTACTTTTATGGGGCTACTGAAGATTTACTTCCTTAAAGGCCCATTTTAAACCAATCTCAGGCGAGGGTCACATATTGACCTAAACGGTTGGGACGCTGCGGTGCGGAAAGCAACGGAAAACTACCGCACTAAATGCATTTTGTTTTAAATGCTTCCCAAGATAATCACATGGCTGAAAAATCAAAACAATTGGCCGTTAGTCCGGGGCACCTTCAGTGGGGAAACGGTGCGAAGAATCTCCCGTCAGCCAATCAAGGGAATCAAGAGAATATGTACAGTATACAAAACAGAGTCAGAATTGCAACATGGAATGTACGCAGTTTATTCCAAGCAGGAAAACTGGATAACGTTGTACAAGAGATGAGTAGATTAAAACTAAACATTTTGGGTCTAAGCGAAACCCGATGGCCTAACTCAGGGAAATGTAGTACCGAAAACGGTGTTATATATTATTCAGGAACACTGAAACAGAGCATTATAATGGAGTTGGTATCATGCTAGACAAAGCTGCAAGTAAAGCAGTAATTAACTTTATACCATATTCGGATAGAATTATGATGATTCAGCTACAAACAAACTTAGGTAAAATGAACTTAATTCAAATATATGCCCCACTGCTGACAAGAAAACGATGATAAAATAGAACCTTTTACGAAGAAATTCAGAAAGTACTAAAATTAAGAAAAAAACGTGACATCACAATAATAATGGGGGATTATAATGCAAAGATTGGAGAAGGAAGCTATGGAGATTACGTAGGTAAATATGGATTAGGTGAGAGAAACGGACGAGGAGAGAGAATGCTGCAGTTTTGTATAGAAGAAGACCTTGTGGTCACAAATACTCTCTTTAAACTACCAAAGAGAAGATTATATACTTGGAAAGCACCGAGAGATCACACAGAACAAATAATTAGAAACCAAATAGATTACATTCTAGTTAACAAAAAGGCGAGAAATAGCGTAAAGGCTGTAAAAACATACCCAGGTGCGGATGCAAATTCGGACCACAATCCTGTAGTCATGAATATGTATATTAGACTGAAGAAAAGACGACAACAACAAAACCAAAATAGTTACATAAATACACGAAGGTTACAACAACCAGATATACGAAATTCTGCAACTAAGATGATAAACCAAAACTTCCATAAAATGCAAGAAGAAAATATTAGTAATTTAGATAAGGAAACAAAATGGTCTAAAATAAAAGAAACAATAGTAACGACACAACAAGAAACCTTGGGAGAACACAAGAAACAGATGAAGCAGAAGTGGATGACAGAGGAAATCTTAGCGCTAATGGACGAAAGGAGAAAATTTAAAAATAAAGATGAAATAAGTATAGAGAAATACATAACATTATTAGAAGCAAGATACGTGCAGCAAAGGAATCCTGGATGGATGATAAGTGCAAAGAAATAGAAAAGTATGAACGTAAGTATGACAGCTTCAATGTTCACAAGAAAATAAAAGAAATCACTGGTATTGCACACAGACAACAATCGAGGATAATGAAGGATGACCAAGGTTCTTTAGTCATAGATACAGAATCAAAGTCAAACTTATGGCAAAAGTATATTAAACAAATCTTTAGAGATCAAAGAGCAGAAGAACGTAGCATTACAGCAGCAGAAAACGCACCAAAATAACATGTAGTGAGGTCAACCATGCCATAAAACCGCAAAAGCTGGAAAAGCAGCAGGACCTGATGGTATACACTGCGAACTGTTAAAACTATTAGATGAACAGTCAGTTTCAATAATTGTTGACTTGTTTAACGATATATACCAAACAGGGTTATCCCACGCGAATGGCTACTTTCCACCTTTGTCCCCATCCCTAAGAAATCCCGAGCGTTTAGATGCGATGAGTATCGACTCATAAGCCTCATGAGTCAGGTACTAAAAATATTCTTAAGAATCATCCACACCAGGTTATATAGCAAATGTGAAGCGGAAATGTCAAACACACAATTCGGTTTCCGCAACGGAACAGGGACCAGAGAAGCCATATTTGCTCTTAACATCTTAGCACAAAGATCTCTAGATGTAAACCAGGATATTTACATGTGCTTCATAGACTACAGCAAAGCATTCGACAACGTGAAGCACGATATTTTGCAGAAACTCAACATAGACCATCATGACATACAAATAATTATCAATCTCTACTGGGGTCAAACTGCAAAAATAAAAGTGGATAACTCTCTCCGAGGAAATTAATATTCAAAAGGTGTCAGACAAGGTGTATCCTCTCACCCATGTTATTTAACATTTATTCGGAATATATATTCCGCGAAGCGTTAGAAGATGAAAGTTCAGGACTAATAATAAATGGGAAATGTATCAATAACATTCGGTACGCTGACGACACCGTTTTGATCGCAAGCAACCTAAAAGACCTTCAGACACTGGTAGATAGAGTATCTCAAACAAGTAAAGAATTTGGGCTTAGTATTAATATTAGTAAAACAAAAATGTTAGTAGTATCTAAAAGAAACACCGCAGACAGTCAGCTGGTCATAGACAATAGGATTATTGAACAAGTTCAAAACTACAATACCTTGGCACGATAGTAAACAAAACATCACACATAGAGAAGAAATCTTAGCAAGAATAGAACAAGCAAGGGCAGCCTTCATGAAAATGAGAAAACTACTGACTGCTCAGAACCTATCGTTAGCATTAAGGACAAGAATGGTCCGTTGTTATATATTCCCAGTGCTCTTGTATGGTCTAGAAGGTTGGACTTTAAATAAAGAAACTTCAAAGAGACTTGAATCCTTCGAGCTATGAATTTATAGACGACTATTGAAAATCTCTTGGACCGACCGAATTACGAATCAGCAGGTTCTGGGTACGATGCGCAAAGAATTGGAGATCTTACCTACCATTAAGAAAAGAAAATTAGAATTCCTAGGCCACATTTCCCGCAATCCTAAATATGAGATATTGCAGCTCATTATGCAAGGCAAAATTGCTGGGCGAAGGAGAGTCGGACGTCGCAGAATCTCTTGGTTACGTAACCTACGGGAATGGTTCAATCTTACATCAGCCGAACTATTCCGAGCAGCTATATCAAAGGTCAAAATAGCCATGCTGATCAGCAACCTCCAAGGGAGAAGCTGAGATTAAGAAGAGAGAAAAAATTCTATTTAGATATAAAATTATAAAAATATGTAATACCATCAAAAGGCGACAGTGCGAATAGATGATATTGAAACAGCTGTAATTGAGATATAAGAAGGTGTCAAATAGCTATTTGACGTTTATTCCTAAATAATATTCCAGAGAGCACTCAAGCAAAGAACGGCGTGAACATCGGTGTGTAATAATCCATATATTGCGGAAAGCACTGAAGTGCTACAGAAGCTTTTAGCATATGATATTAGAAAAATTCGGGAATGGTGTTAAATATCAACATCGAAAAACCAAATACGTGATTATATCTAAAAACTAAGCAATCATTAACACTCTTCGCACGCTAGAAGAGAAACAAATAGAACGAGTTTACAAATGCTTACAATGTTTACAAACAAGAACTTAAGTTGGGTAATAAGATTAGGATTCTCTAAAGACTATGTGAGGTCTCTGTTGTTGTACGAGGCAGAAACAAAAATAAAAAATAGAGCCGTTTGTAACGTTTCTTTTGACCCTAAAAATTATAAACGAAGATTTTAGACGTACTGGATGCAGTCGAAAACTTATAAATATTGTTAAAATAAAAAATGTCTATTTAGGACACATTCTTCGAAATTATAAGTATATATTATTACAGAACATCACACAGAAAAAAATTAAAGAAAGAAATCTTGACCACGAGACCTCGGAGACTGGACCAATCTAACAGTCAATCAGACATTTCACGTGGCAAGAGAAGAAGAAAAATTTAAAAAAGTGGTTGCAAAGATTCAATAGAGGATACTATCAAAAAAAAATGTACAAGAAAGTCAATAGATATCTTGGTATGTTGGGACTTCTTTGAGCTTTACAATTCGTGTAGTTAGAATTAATATTCAAATACTCAAAAATAGGATCAGAATTCGTAGATGTGGTATTTCAATATTGAAAGTACTTTAATGATTTGTATTGTGCGAATTATTCGAACTATTGTTAATTTGCAAGTGCATTTGTATGGTATCTATTCCAATATTGCAATATTATATTTATTCTTTCACGTTCATTAGCGAAATAAAAACACCTCTATAGGAAGCAGGATATCGCGTTCAAAACATAATTAACATAAAAAAAAATTAAGCAAAGTACCATTACCAATATTTTTATAGAACAAAAACCAATAGAAAACAATAAAATAATTTGTAATCTACTATTAAATACATCTTATTACTAATAAAACCTTCAAGAGCCAAAGTAATAACAATTCAATATGATATAATCAGAGTCAAAACTATAATCACTATCAAAGTTTATTACTAATAACCTAAGAGCCAAATTCATTGAATAATATAACAGATGTCAAAACTATAATCACATCAAAAGTTACAGTTACCAACCGTGTGTTTCTGCTATGGTCTACAAACTTATACAAAATACACTCATGCAACCAATTCTATATTAATAAATTATTCCAACACCATTCAGCTTACTCAAACATCGTAAGATCTCTCTTCGTCTATTCCTCGTATTTAAGATTATTTAATCAAATATTACGATAAAATAGCAAGATCGTTAATATGCTAACCACCGTTATTAACTAAATTCGCCAGGATTGCTTTGTAGAATGCTAATAGGCTGCAGCAAAGAACACTGGAAGTAGAAACATTCTTGCGGCATCGCAATATAGATGTTCTAGTTTGTCCATTAAGACATAATATTACAAAGCAGATGCTAGAACTTTAGAATTAAGGTCTATTGCAGGTGATGACTTCAATGTACATAAATTGGGATGATAGGAAGAAAAGTACACAAGCTTACAACAGAAAATAACTACAATAATTTTTTACAGGTAACTCAACGTGTTAGCAACACATATTAATTCTTGATTTTTTAGACTTCTCTATCACCAATGGTCTGTTTTCACATTCTGTGACTATTAATTTTAATTACGATCTAACAGCTGGCCATACTCTACTGATTGCTGACAAAAGCGTAACAATAAGTTATTGAAAACCTAAATATTTGCTACGTGATTATAAAACTGACTAGGGAAAATTTAAAGAACATGTTATTAAACATCTAAATACGTTATCTAAAAGCGTTAAATCAAAAACATCAATTAAATTAGAAAATGCAAGAAATCACTTCATAATCAACGTACAGAAGAAGGTTCGATTGCTGTACTACAACCAAAAATCTGAAATCAAGCAATTAGTAAAGAACATCAAAATGGCAACACAATCACAACATTGACCATCAAAGAAAATTTAAATAATTTAAAAAATAAACTAAAGAATTAAACCTTTCAAGCCCAAATTAATTAGTTTTCTTTACATGACCACATAATCCAAAAGGCTATGAAAAATAATAAACACATGTTTCACCTCTGAAAGATCAAACAGGTAATTGAGCAAGATATGAAAATGGAAAAGCAGAAGCGTTTACTAAACATTTATAGTGGGTTCTTACATACACTTCTAAAAAGATGGATGAAGAAATCAAAAAATTTTTTTAACGTCCCACTGCAAATATCGTTACCAGTACAAAATTCAAGACGAAATAAAACCACGCAACAATAAAAAGTCTTTGGTTGTTAACTTATAACGGGAATAATATTAAAACAACTACTCGAAAAAGAAATTCAACATTTGCGAGAATTTTTAATGGAATTTGCTCTTGACAATTTGGTTTTTATAATTAAAATTTGTCCAAATAATCTTTATTCTGAAGTCTGAAAAATCTTCCGACAAAATTAAGTCTTTTCTTTCCATAATACCCAAGCCACTAAAAAATCAAATATTAAAACGAATTAATCAAAATAGGCTCCTAAATCAGTAGTTTGAGTTTCGCCATCAGCACTCCACAATCCCGTAGAGCCATTGAATAGTCAACATTATTCAGTAAAGTTTAAAAACAAAATGTACTAATTTTTAGAGGTAAGTATTTTTCAGGCTCTCGCTAAAGTTTGGTACGAGCGACTGCTGTATACAATAAAAAAGTTATTTCTCAAATTAAAGCGAGAAATGGAGGGTTTGAAATTAAATCAAATTATGTGTGTTCAGAATAGTGTGCTGGTACCCCTGCTTTATGTATTCTGTACTTATGACACATCTGCCACAAAAAAGCGTTATTAGTACCTGACATGTACAAAAGACCCAATTGTAGCATCATTAAAGACACAAGAATGTCTTAACTTAATAGTAAAATAGTTACAAAAATTGAGCATCAAAGTTAATGAAAATAAGTCTAACAAAACAACCAATTGACCTCCAATTACTATCAATAATAAACTTATTTCTCGACCGAACATGGTAAAATACACTCCTTGATAAACGTCTAACCTGAAGGATACATGTAATGATCAAACGGAAAAAATTAACTTAAAAATTAAAAATATGAACTGGCTAATTTGCACAAAATCACAGCTTAATTTAGACAAAAAGGTGTTTTTATATAAATTATTAATTTGTCCCATTTGGCTATATGGTTAAAAACTTTGAGATTGCAGTGGTAACTCTATAATAGAAATAGTCCAACTAAAACTCTCCGAACCTTGGAAAATGCTTCATAGTTTGCTTCAACCGAACTCTTCACGTTGATCTTAATTTATAAAAGAAGTACTCAAACAAAAAGTTATAAAACATCATAATATATTAGAAAATCACCCTAATTAAGCAATCGAGCCACTAAAAGAGAAACTCAATTACCGAAGATTGAAGGGAAAGTAGCTTAAAGATTTAAACTAACGAACAGATGTTACCATTGGGCGTTGCTAATAAACAGAAGAAAAACAGAAAAAATTAAGCGATGACCATGATTGGCCTAATTAATGTTCAAAAGCTTTTTCTAGAAGCTTAAAACAACGTTAACATTAAAAGAATTTATAAAAAGGATTTATTTGTACAGTTTTCTATCTTTGTGGCAGAATGTAAAATAACAATATATAAATGCATTTTTTTAAGTACTAAACCAAATCATAATAAAATTAAACAAAGTAACTCCATAAAAAGAAAAATTAAATATTAAGACTGAAAACTGTAATACATAAAATAGTTCTTTTAAATAAGTTTAAATGTGCGGAAAAATTCAAAAACAAATTAGCAAAACACTTGACAAACCTATTAAATAGACTCTAGACAAATTAAAAAGGCACAAACTTAAAAAGTAATGAATTTTTTAATAAGTGCGCTTGGGGTTGAAAATTATATTTTACAGTATCTGAACATAAAAATGTGACACAAACACAAAACATAAAAATTTGCTGTAAATATACTTTTATATGTACATAAACAAAAAAATAAAGCAAATCGTGACTACAATTTGAGTTGAAAAACAAAAAGCTCAAACTAAAAACGTAAAAGACTGAATGCAACATATTCTGAAATAAAAAATAGAACAAAAATTAAAAAAACATATATTTAGTACCAAGATGTTTTATCTATTTGATAATTCATTAGAAAATTTTTACTGTTAATTCTCTCAAAATGTTTAAATTACTTTAGCAATATTTTCAATTCTTATAATACTAAATAAAAGTTATTTTTAATTGTATTTATAATTTCTAAAAATTTTGCACAGTGTATTAAAAAGCTTAACAAAAATTAAAACAATTTTTTAAAGTGTGTTTCTGTATACTACAAAACATTTCAAGTTGTGAGTTAATAGGCAAACTAAAAAGAAAAAGAATAATAGAACAGTGTGCCCCATGCACTAATTATAACAATTAAATATAAAAGCGTATAGGTGGGAGCAGAACATATATAAAGAGTCCAATGTTTTGCTAAATGTTGCTGCTTCATGCCAGCAAAGCTCGTTCATCGACAATAAAAATTCTTCCAGCCATAAAAATGTGCCAGTGTTTTTATGAACGAATAGCATTGCAAAGCGCGAGCCAAAGGGTCGCCGCAGAAAAGCGTCACGCAATTTTGCAGCGCTGTCCCTGATCTCAACCGGATACTGCGTAACCCTGAACCACAAACTTTTGCGCCCAGTCGGAGTCGATAAGGGGAAATCCTAAATCTAGGATAAATTTATCGTAGCAATAAAGGCTTTGTTCTCTGCTTTGTTACGTGCGAATTTGACGGGCCATTGTTACTGGCAAGGCCAGATTCCAAGGTTTTGCTGCAGAACTTGCAACTATTCCAATCTGTACATTATTAAAATACATTTTAGGTCAATGACAACTACGAATCTACCAAACTTTAAAGTTTCGATTAAAATTTTACATTAACCCTCATTGTGAGATCACAGCTGTAAATTGAAACAAAGCTCATTTTAATATCAAGAGTAAATAATAATGATAAGCAATTATTAATTAAGCACAGTTTAGCAAAACAGCCAGAGGTACATTATATGCACCATCATGTTTCTTGTTTAGAACTTTTTTATTGTCAATGCAATTTACGGTTACTCACTACAGCAGTAACGAAATATAAACTTGTTTCCGTAATCTCATGCGTTGGCTAATTTTGGAAAACACTCTAGTAGACAGCATCTATTGTTTTTATATTTATCTTGCTAATTTACCTTGTCTTTGTCTATTTTAAGTATAGTATTTACAATTATGTCTAGTTGACTAGAAAGTGGTAAATCAATCATTTTGTACGTTATTTCTTGTAAATTTTTAAACTTACCTATTTTAGTTAATTAAAATTAATAATGATACAGTTAATAAATAAACAGGTTATTTGTATCAAAAATATAATAAATAAAATTAAAAAATCATGCATGGGTTTCTGAGGATGTTTACAAAAAGGCACTTTCTTCTTAATTTGCTTTGATTTAGTGTTCTGGGTTTCTTTGTATTTGATTTGTGATTTGAATTTTATCAACCGTTTCGTGCCAATTCAAAATGCACGGTGTGCATTATTTGTAGTCTGTATAACTTGTAGCTTGTACGAGACGTTACAATCTCACGTTTGGTAGTATAAGAATACACTTACTACTATTACCGTAATTGGTAACTCCTATAAAACATAAATGGCAAGAAACTTTGGTGTTGGTTACTTACAATGGAAACGTAACACAAAAGAACAGTAATACTGTGATTACAATAAATGCTTAGTCGAGCTCCTTATTGGAACTAAGATCACAAACGAAACAGACTAGACGAGAACATACATCCTACAGCAGTGATTACCTCGGCCTGGGCCTCTCGCTCAAACCACACTCGCCCCGTGTTTCATCCCGCACTCCCCGTTCCTGACGATCACCACGTCGTGCCCTTTGGCGATGGCGAAGCTCTCCACCATGCTGCGCGAGACCCTGAGCGCCCTGGGGGCGTCGCCAGTGATCACGATGCGGGGGTTCTCCTTGAAGAGCTTCGGGACGTCCGTCTCGGAGAACACTCCCGAACTTTCGGGTTTCGCTATCGGCACTAGCAGGAACTCGGCACAGGGCTTGGCGCTGAAGCAGTCCCTTTGCACGTGGTGGATGAAGGACGCCGGGTCGCCTGCTGTCACCACGCCACTGGGCGCGATGGGGTCGGAGTTTTGGTGGTGGCTTCGATAGGTGAAGCCCAAGGCAGTGAGGAGGTCGTCGACCACCTTGCGGACCGCCGCCCTCAGCTCTGCGTTGCGGTAGCCGTACACCCAGGGGTTGATGGCGCTGCTAGCCAGGATCGGGAGGGCCAAGTACACCGCCGCCCACGCCGTGAGGATGTTGGTGCCCACGAAGACGTCCATGAGCATGCAAACCTTAAAAATAACATTTGTTAAAAACTACCCTAATAAATGACGAATACAAAACACCGATCATTAGAAGCAAGTAAAAGTTATCACACATGTGACAAAACGTTATAGAAAAATTATCCTGTAGAAGTATCAAAAATGTTTCTTGATTTATAGTGTAGCTCAAATGAAACTAAATTTTTCATTAACTCTGTTCTAAAAAATAGTATATTGTACAATGAACTAGCGTAGTTAGCGACTGATTAAGTTGCAGCCTAGGACATTATTTTGAACGCCATCTAAATACGAAAAATATATTACTCATAATAAAACCGCTGCTTCAGGATAATAATAAGTCACACGGGCAGCACCTTTGCCGAGAAGCACTAGACGAATAAAATATTGTCTTCCTTGCTACACGTCACGCCACCGTGAAAGCTGTGCCGGCTGTCGCCCACTAAGGAGTCTTGCATCAGCACATCGAATTTTAGCTAGGGATTTCTCCCTACTTCACGAAATAATAATAATAATAAGGCTTTCCATTCTATAAGAATATAGCAACTTCTTTCCGAAGTTTACTAATCCATTTCGTGGGGTGGATTAGTCCCCTTTTTGCTTCGTACCCTTAACTTCTTATAGTTTCTGGTGTGTTTTTGCTTTTTCTACTATTCTTCTCCATTCTACTCTATTACTTGTTTTCTTCTTCCAGTCCTTGACATCTATCTTTTTTAAGTCTTCAGTAACTTCATCGCACCACCTCATCTTTGGTCTCCCCCTTGGTCTATTTGTCTCAGGTTTCCATGTTGTTGTTTCTTTAACTATGCTTTGATCTCTTTTTCTCATTATGTGTCCCATCCATCTAATCCTCTGTGCTGCCATCACTTTCACTATATCCTCTCCTTTCAATATTTCCCTAAGTTCGTGATTCATATATTGTCGTTTTATCCCGTCTCCTATGTTTTTGAGTCCTGTTATCGACCTTAACACTTTCCTGTCGAAGATTCTTAACTTTTCTTTTTCTGTCTGTGTAGGACACATTACTTCTGCAGCATACAACACTATTGGCCTAATGAGTGTTTTATAGATTGTTATTTTCGTTTGCAACTTTAGCTTTTAGATTTTAGCATTTCCCGATTAGCATAGAAAGCTCTGTATCCTTTTGTATTCTTTCCTGTATTTCTTCTTTTCTCTCGTTGTTTTGTGTTATTTGAGTTCCCAGATAGTTGAATGCCTTTACTTTTCAATTTGATAGTTTTCAAACTTGACTGTTGCCCTTGTATCATTTTTCCTCTCTTGCATTGCATGTATTTCGTTTTGCTTTCATTTATTTCAAGCCCTATCTCCTTTGATTCTTTGCATAGCTTCTTCACTATTTCCGTTAGCTTCTTTGGTGTTCTTGAGATAATAACTACGTCATCAGCATATGCTAAAATTTATGCTTCCTTGTTTTTTATGCACCCTTATACGTTTACTTTTCTTATTGCCTCTTCAATCATCAGGTTAAACAAAGTTGCCGACAGTGCATCTCCTTGTCTCACTCCTTTATTGATTTTGAATGTTTCCGTATGTCCATCTTCTGTTTTCACTTTAGCTTTGGAATTTCTCATTGTCATTTTTATGCAGCTTCTCAGTTTTCTCGGGATCCCCATATTCCTTAATACTTGTATTAATTTCCCTCTCTTGATATTATCAAAGGCCTGTCTGTAATCGATAAATACCATATGGATATCTATATCGTATTCGTAACATTTCTCCAGTATTTGGAACATTACATGTAGTGCATCGATGGTAGATCTCCCTGGCCTAAATCCCATTTGATAGTCCCCTAGTTCTTTTTCTGCATAACTCTTCAGCTTACCCTGTATTATTGAAGTGAATACTTTGTAAGTCGTGTTTAATAGAGTTATTCCTCTGTGGTTGTTGCACTGTTGAGGTCTCCTTTTTGGTATAGTTATAATTATCCCCATTTCCCATTCCGTCGGCATCTTTTCCTTTCTCCATATCTCCCTTATCAGACTATGTATTTTTCCTTGTAGTTTTTCACCACCATATTTCAGCAGCTCTCCATTTATTTCATCGCTTCCTGGCGTCTTTCCGTTTTGATTTTTTATCGCTTCCATAGTTTCCTCTAGGGTTGGTTCTTCTACTGTTTCTTCTTCTTCTTCTTCAACTGTCTGTCCTCCTTCTTTTCCTGTTCGTCCTGGTAACTTTCTTCTTTTACTTCATATAGCAATTTTTGGAAATGCTCCTCCATATATCTTTTATCTTGTTTATATCATATTCAATTTTACCTGCTTCATTCCTGAGTCCTCTGTTTTACATGTGTTCCTCTTGTTTTGCCTCTTCATTTGTTTATAAAACTCTTTTGTATTGTTTTTTTGTAATTACCCTCTATTTCTTCCATCTTTTCTGCACCCATTCATTTCTTTTTGTCTACATGTCATCTGTGCTTCCCTTTTACATTCTTTATAATGATCCATGTCTTCTTCTTTTTAGTTCTTATCCACTTATTCCTGGCTTTATTTTTCTCATTTATCTTTTCTTGACACTCATCGTCATACCACTCTTTTTTATCTTGTTTTCCTTGTACCCGATAGTTTTGTTACACGTTTTAAGATTATATCCTTAATTTGTTTCCATTCATTTTCTATATCCATATTCCTTTGAGGTTTTCTACCTCTTTGTTTGTTTCCTTTATATATTCCTTTCTTCCGTTTTCGGTATATAACTTCTTCTATGTTCCATCTCTTACATACTTTGCTCCTTTGGTTATTTCGATATTCCTGTTTTACTTTTGCAATAATTAGGTAATGATCGGTGTCTGCATTCGCACCCTATATGTTCTAACATCTGATATTATGCTACTTTGTTTCTTCTTTATTAGGACATGGTCTATCTGCGTTCCTTTTGTTGCTCCTGTTGGCATCCATGTTTCTTTATGTATTCTTTTATGTTTGTACTTAGTACTACTAATAACCATATTTGTTTTTGCCGCGAAATTACAGATTTTGCTTCCGTTGTCGTTTGTTCTTTCATGGATGGTGTATTTTCCTGCTACTTCTTTTATGTAGTTTTCTTTCCCGATTTGTGCATTCATATACCCTAGTATTATCAGTATGTCCTGTTTCGGTGTTTTTTCGTATTCTGCTTCTAAGTCGCTGTAGAATTTGTCTTTTTCCTCCTGATCATCTGCTTCTGTGGGTGCGTAGGCGCATATTACAGATACATTTACGACTTTTCATTCCACTCTTACACTGCATATTCTTTCATTAATCGGTTTGAATGCTATGATTTTTAGTTTTCTATCTATTATAAATGCTGTTCCTTTGTGCCCTCGTTTTTTCCCCCCGGAATATAACAATTTAAAATCTTTCTTATTTATTTCCCCTTGTCCTTCCCATCTTATCTCCTGCAGTGCGGCTATGTTCACTCTATATTTTATTAGTTCCCTGGCTATCTCCATCATTTTACCCGGTGTTAGCATCGTTTTTATATTCCATGTTGCTATTTTAAACACTTTACTTTTAATTTCCTTTTTATTAATATTTTTATTGTTATTGATTGTGTTTTGTTTTACTTCTTTTCGATTTTCACTCGTGTCCGTTTCCATTGCCTTGTTCGTTTTTATTTTCCAATTTTCCTGGTTTTTCATCAGTTTTTGGATTAGCATTACTTCTTTCACGCCCTTTGTCTTCTTTTACATATTTTATGCTTCTCTCATTTTATCCCATTGGTATACCTGGTTGTTTATTATTATTTTCTGATAGCCAATTTTACTTTATTTCCGATCCTTTTTCTTCTTTAGCTGCTTCTATTATTTCGCCTTGAATCATTCTTTCAGTTTTCGTTAAATCATTTTCTATATAGATTTTTTCACTGCTAGTTTATTTTACTTCTCATTATCATCCTTTTTGTTCGAACGATTCGATTCGTGCTACTACGCATTTTCTTTCAGGAATTTTTCCTACTTTATAGGCTTCGATTACCTTCGCTTGCACTTTTATTTCATTATACAAAACTGTTCTATCTTTTCTTCAATTTTCACCTCATCTACTTTCAGCCCTTTTATTATAATGTTGTTTTCTCTTGTTTTGGTCTTGTTTTTCGATTATTTCTTCCACTTTTCAATTCTATTCATTAACTGTTGTTTTTCCTGTTCCAATTTGACCTCTTTTCTTTTAATTGCTTTACTTCATCTTTTAATTTCTTTAACTCGTCTTTATTTTTTGGAATTCTTCTTTCATCTCTTTTCTCATTTCTTTAATCTCTTGTAATATTAGTTCCTCATTACTTTTAGTCTTCGTCTTCGGTGAACGCATGGTTTTTACTTTTTGTAAATATCTCCTGCTCATCTTCGTCGCTTCCGTACTGCCTTCTTCTTTATTGCTTTCATCCGTTGTTTCTGATTCGCTCATTTTCCTGTGCTCGTTCTTCCCTTTCTTCCTTTTTCTGTGCTTTTAATGTTCCACCCGTTCGCGTCGAGTCAGCGTTCCAGTCTACCCGTCGAAAACCTGACTCGTATCGGCGTTTCGCTTCTATATTTACTGCTGTTTATTTAATACCGCACACCACGCTTTCACTTAAGTTAATGAGTTCATTCATTTTTTGACATTTTATCACATATATCAGTTCGCACTACTTTTTTTTATTTGATATCGGTTCTGACTGAATTCTGTTAATACGCTCCTGTTCGTTGTTTATTACCGCGCTTGACCGTGAGCAACCAGCTGTGCTCTTATCTGTCACTTTGCACTTTCTTTATCGCCGCGCCGTTTCCGAAATTTCGGTTTATTAATTCTTATTTTCTAGTCCTACCTTCAATTTACTGCTTTTTCGCTTCCTGCCCACTTGTTATATTTCATTTACACATCACATTAAATTATTATTCACTGATTTCTCGTAAATTTGATTTTATTTTGTACCACTTATCTGCAGCTTGTTTGTTGTTGCCTGCCAGGACCGGACCCCACTTCACGAAATGGCCGGCCAAAATAGCACATGCACTTGTGATTTTAAATAAATCCGACCTTGGCCGAACCTTTCGCCCAAAATGTGAGAAGAGCTTCGGGCCTTCGCCAGAACATATATAAACATATAGTTAATTAAACAAATTTTCTAAAATTAGTCTCGTTATTTACTAGATCTATCTTGTAGTTACTAAAAAATTATTGTTGTTTTTCACAAACCAGTACCTTTCAGAAATTATTGTGCACTTTAATATATTGTATTTTTGAGTTTTTAATTAAACATTAAACTATATTTATATTAAAAGCTTTGATTAACAGAAAACATTAATTTAGAAGAAACTTAAATGAAAGCACAACATTAAAGTTTAGAGATACTTCGTAGTTCGAATAATTGGGACTAATAGTTTCCTTTGGTTTATTTATCTAGTAACTTTTAAAATTGTGCTTTTATTCCTTAATTCCTTACAAGTAAGAAATCAAAAATATTTTTTAATTTTAAAAGCTACTTAAATTAAGCAGAAAAGCTTATTCCTACATTTGTAAATCCTATTTATTTTCTGCTGGTTTTAAGAATGTCTTCGGGGTAAATACTGTAGTGGACGTTCCTTACTAAAGAAAACATGGCTGTTGTACAAAAATGGCAAGGAATTGCTGTAATTAAGACAACTTTACACATTCGACTAGCAACAATTATTGTAATCTTGTATGAGTAACGGGAAGCTCAGGAAGTTGCTAGTTGTTGGGTGCCCATAAAATAAAAAAGATGACAGCTCTATGTTATTATTTTTATAGTTCAGTCTTTACAAAATGCTGTACATATATATTTTAACACTTCAATAGATGGTCAAAGGTGGCAAGTTCTATTTTATCCAAGAAACTGTAGTTGGGAGTATTTTAAATAAATGTTATGTTAGCTTCATTTCGGTTTTATCTTCATATTCATGCTTATATAAAGACTATTACATTTAATGGAAAAAAACGAGCAACTCAATTTTTAATAAAACTGTAGCAACTGAGGTTTCTCTAGTAAATTTTTGGAAAGAGTGAAGGCTAAATAAGGTATTTGTAATTCCCTTTAATATAAAATAAATACGTTTTACGACATTCTCTATTACTACACATTTAACCTGTCGCCCTCTTGCTTAGCCATTTAGACCTATTCGTATACTTCTTTTGAAGCGACAAACGTATAGCTACATTACAAAAAGTTCGGCCTCATGCAGCATTAGCGCGACAGAGAACTTTTTTGGTAGAAACACGAGATGAATTAAAAAAATAAACTTTTCTATTCCCTGCTTTTTCTGTTCTCATAACGGTTGTGTTGATTTTTAAGAGCATCGATTATGTCCAGGACCGTTTTTTGGCCAATCAATTTTGTTACGTAATGGGACGAATTTGCGTATTTAACAGACTATTGAGTACAAGTTGAAAGTATGCAGTAAAATTATATGGATCCATCTGATTATTTGGGTCTGTTAAGGCCATTTGCCTTTGGATTATAGAGTTGTATCAGTAATTGTAAAATAGATTTTCTCATTTGATGGCTAATCTGGTACTAAGCAGCTTGTGTAATGTAAGACATGGAACAAAAACAAACAATAAAAAATAAAGTGTACGTAAGTAAATTAAATATAAAACAAAATATTTTTTAAATTTATTGAAGCATTATTCTAAACAAATAAACAAACAAAAATATTCTTCTGCACAATTTTTCACTTTAAAAACAAATTTTGCTCAATGGAAGGGTAGATTTTTAATTCTACTTTTGTAAACTAAAGATAGTTGTAACATGAATCAATCGTGTAGGATTGCTTCGACAGCAATATTGTCGTCAAATCTTAAACAAATAAACCTGCAAAGCTTGCAACGCATAGTGAAGTAGCGAAGCAGTCTGACCACGCTGACCTTTGACCAATCAGTTTCAGAATCACTAGCAAACAAGCCTTTTTGGTCACCTGACGATTGCTGAAAACAGACTTTGGAAATTCCCAGCCGTTCAGACAGACGGACAACATGAAGTTAGTAAGTCCGATTCGCTTCCCCACTTAATAATAATCGCAAAACGTAGTCAAGAACAGGTCTTCACTTTTTGTTCTCCAAGCCATTGTATGAAGCCGGAGTTGTTATAAAATAGTTTATTCCGATCTAAGAAACAATTTTATTAATTATTAACTAAAGGTTGTCCTCGAGAAGTCGATGAACAATGCGAATATTTTTTCAATCATACCAGTCTCCGTAAAGCTTTGGTGACCTTTATTTTTAAATGCTTCTAGTCTTCCCAAAAAACGTTTATATTTATGTTTTTCTTAGAGATGTTACCGCAGTCAGTATTTTAACTAACCTACGGAAGAAAACTCTTTCAGATATTCTCACCTAAACTCTCAGAATCCGCCTCTCTCCGTTCACGATATGATAAAAAAATAATTTATTTTTGATTCTTCCGTGTAAGTAGGTCTAACGTTGCAAGAAATAAAAAGACAACATAAATAGAAAATCTGACAAAAGTTAAAGAAGCAAAGAACCAAACCCAATGGAACAAAGATATACAGAATTTTTTTTGTGGGGTGCGTTGGTTTGCGTAATTTATGGAATTGTAATACGTTAAGTAGGCTTCCAGTTACACTTTCAGAAATCAAACATACACAAAAACCATATACAAGAAATTTTATTGCTTATATTCTTCAACTATGTACAGGGTCGTTGTGTTACATCCGGAAAATAAATAAACTAAAAAAGCTTTAAATACAAGAAAAGTTAAATTTATTTCTACAAAATTTAGAACAATTGAAGTAAATAGTACTGAGAATCATATTATTCACTGTAGTCCCCATCAGTGGCCGTGACCTTTCCGAGTCGTTGCAGGCCAACACAACTTCCTCCTTATTTGTATGTCATTACCTCTATGACAGAGGCTCTTAAACTCGTCTTGGTATTTATGGTTCGCTCGTACTAGTCAAGAGGTTTGTAATCGTTGTATGTTGGCCATAATTAGAGAGGCCGGCAGTAATACAAATTGTTGTATAGCCATACTTGCTGGAACACGTATTTTCGTCCAGCGGCCACCCCTTATATGCAGGGCTTATCAACTGATTCCAGCATGTTGATATAGTTACCGATGGTCACTTTGTACGAGGATAGAGTAAAAAATCAAATACCTTGCTATAAGATGGGGGTGCGATTGCAAAGACGATTACTTTTCTAAATAATAGCATTCTGTCTAGTAGTGCTCTATAAATTTCATACCGGTTTAACAGTTTTGTTTTGACAGCCCTTGAAAGTAAATAATTTTAACATTTTTACAACAATGGAAAAAAATAGATTCCGTTTATTGATAAAACATTACTTTTTGCGTGGAAACACCATTATATAAACCAAAGAGAAGTGGAAAAAGTATTACTGCTCCTTCACATTTGATGGTCCGTAAGTGGTTTATGGAGTTTCGAACCAGCACGAGTGACGCTCCGCGCTCAGGACGCCCCATTAAACTGATTATCAAGGAAATAATCAATAAGATCTATGACGTCATATTAGCCGATTGGAGTGTGATATAGTAAACATCTCGAACGAATGCGTACGGAACATCCTACACGAATACTTAGGCATGAGAAAATTTTCAGCCCCGAATTGGTGCCGCATCTCTTTTATTCTCCGGATTTGGCTCCCAGCAACTTCTCTCTCTTCCCGAACATAAAAAACTGGCTGGCCGAGAAGAAATTCTCATCAAACAAAAAGGCCATTTTGCAGTCTTACTTTGTGGAAGGTTTCAAAAAGTTGGAAAATCGTTGGGAGAAATGTATCAAGTTAAAAGAAAATTATTTCAAAAAATAAATAAAAGTTTTATCAAGCAAAAATGTTTTCAAGAATTCTCTGGCTTTTCATTCTTCTTATGGATGAAGTACTTTAGAGGCAAGTCTTCTTAGATAAAGATATTTTCTAAAAAGCATCTCTGAAAGTCAGCGCTATCGTGCTTAATGTCATTCGGTAGTGTTTATCCTTTTAACTTCCTGTTTTTCTTGTTCTCTTCGGTCAACAGTAGGTGATTTTTCAAGGCAAAAAACTTGTAGTGCAGATCCTGCACTGATCGTAGACTTTGTCATGTCCATTCCTTTTGGTAGGTCTTCTCTTTCAATTTGTAAACGAATTCATTGCTTTTCTTGAGACTAGATCGTTT
This sequence comes from Sinelater perroti, assembly GCA_036346155.1. Classification (NCBI taxonomy): domain Eukaryota; kingdom Metazoa; phylum Arthropoda; class Insecta; order Coleoptera; family Elateridae; genus Sinelater; species Sinelater perroti. Next base: position 8,329,049 of record JARFIY010000276.1, read on the forward strand.
ACTGTGCGTTGCTCTGTTATCAGTTACCTTCTCCCGGTGGTCAGATTATTTGTACTTCTTAATTTAGTCGTATACTAGAGTCATTTTGTAGCTAAATTAGGCAATGAATTCTGTTGCCAATTTTTTGGTACAAAGGGATTCAAGTATAGGAGCTCTGAGGTTGTATTCTCAGCTCATTTTGTTGGCAATCGTAGGTTGTTGATTATGTGAAACTAACTTGTGTTACCTAATAGGAGGTTTGTGCACGCGCATATGTCTGACTTTTGATTTCCAGCAAATTTAAATTAAAAGGATTTACCTCGACGATCATGTAATTATTTGCATATTTATTGTTTTATAAAGGTTATTTTAACAATTTCTTTTTGTGTATGTGAGAATAGTACAAGTGTAAAATTTGTAAAATAATTGGTGCATCTTTTGAAAATACTTTTTACTTCACTTTTCATACTAATATCTTATTAAATTTAAATAAGATGAGTTTAATTAATATTTTTTTCCGTCCTCTATAACCTTTCAATTTGCCTTAACTTTTTTTAAAAAGTTTTTTAGTTATTTTGCTCTCTTTCAGTTATTGAGGTTGACTACTATATGGCATAACTTCATCTATTTCTTGCCTTGTGTATCAAATGTTCTTTGTTTAGTTCGGGCCAACTCATCAAATTACTCATTCAGGAAGTTTTTCTTCACTCACGGCCCCTCTTTTCTTCAAGTATTCCTTCTATGATATATTGGAGCGTTATGTATTTATCGTGGCGCATCACGTGTGCGAAGTACGCCAATTTACGTACTTTGACAGTCGATTCTAATTCCGTTTTTTCCTAAACGATAGAGAACTTCTTTGTTCGTAATTCTCTGGGTCCAGGCAATTCTTAACATTTTCCTATAGGTCCACATCTCAAAGGCAGTTAGACGTTTTACCATAACCTTTCTTGAGTGTCCACGTTTCGCATGCATAGAGAAGTGTTGACCATACATAACACTTTAAAAACCGGAGACTTAAGCCAGTATTGAGCGAGCGATTGCAAAGAATTTTCTTATATTTAATAAAAGATGCTCTTGCTTTTTCTATCCTCTTTTTAATCTCAGTACTACTATCTATACGGTCGCCAACAACTCTTCCTAAGTAGTTATATTTTCTTATTTGTTCAATTCTATGGTTGTTACCATTAATGTTTAAATTAAGATAATCTCTACTTATAATTATGACTTTTGCTTTTTGTGTATAAAAGGTTAATCCCATCTTTCTATTTTCTTCTGTTAGCCAGTTTAATAAGAATTGTAAATCTTCTTCGCTCCCAGCAATTAAAGCTGTGTCGTCAGCACAGCGTATGCTATTCAGCAGCCTCCATTAATCTTTATCCCTTCCTGTCTGCCTGCCAGAGCATTTTGTATGATTCTTTCAGAATATATATTGAATAATATTGGAGACAGGACACATCTCTGTCTCACTCCTCTGCTGATCTGAACTTCATCGATTAGCTCACAGCCTACTTTAAATTTTGCAGTTTGGTTCTAATATATGTTCTGTATAATTCTTATATCCTTCCCATCGAGACCGAACTCCCGTAGAATGTAAATAAATTATCGGTGTTGGACTTTGTCGAATGCCTTTTCATAGTCTATATAGCAGATATGCAGGTCTTGTCGCATATCTAGGCATTTTTTGCGAGAACTGTTAGACTTAGTAGGGCGTCCCTAATTCCCATCCCAGCTCTGAAGCCCAACTGTGTGTTGTTTAAGCTGCTTTCGCATTTTCTTTTATCCTCTTATATATGTTGCTAAAAAATATTTTTGTCAAAGGGTTTATTAAGCTGATAGTTCTATAATATTGGCAGAATTTTGAATTTGACTTTTTTGGCATTTGGTATGAAAATTGACTACATCCACTCATTGGGGAGTTTTCCTTCATTGTGTACCTTATTGAATAGGCGAGTGACACCTCTTATTCCTTTTTCTTTTAGGTGTTTTAGAAATTCAGATCTTATTTTGTTTGGTCCTGGCGAATTTCCTGTGTTGATGGCTTTTTCAACTTCTGATATTAAGATATGTGGTCCTTCGTAATCATTTTCTGTCTCAACATATATACGCTCATTATCTATAAACAGATCAGCTACATAAGAGGTCCATTCTTCTTTCTTTTCTTCAGCGAATATAAGTAATCGGTTTTGATTATTCACAAGTTTTGCAGAATAGGTGTTACTATTGAGGCCAGCCATTTCTTTAATTCGTTTATCTAACTTAAAGTCATGATGTTTCTATTGCAATTCTTGACATTTTTCTCTCATCTATCCCTCTTTGGCTTCTTTAATTTTATTTTTAATTTGTATGTGCGTAGTATGATATCTCCCTTTATCTGTTTGTTTATATTTTTTTCTTATTTCCATTACTTTCAAGATTTCGTTTGCCATCCATTCATGCTTTTTCTTTTTTTTTTGATCATGGGTGAACACACTTTCTTTGCCTCTAAAATTGTATTCTTTATTTTTGTCCAAAGTGTTTCAATGTCATCCGTATTCTGGCAATTCGTTGTTTCAAATCTATTTTCTAATTCAGTAGACAATTTATTTGGTGTTTTTTCCTCTTTGAGTTCTTTGCTTTTTTAGTTTTTTGTATTTTTTGTATCTTAATCTCATCTTAACTACAACTGGATTCTGGTCCGAGTTAGCGCCTGTCCAAGAATATGTTTTTGCACTTAAATTGCTATTCATTATTTTGCTAAAGAAGCCCAAACCCTTGTTAATTCAGGGTTAATTCAGGGGTGTTACTTGACAGTAAACTAATCTTAACTTAAAGAGACATAAAATAAGTATTCATTAAGAAATAGCACCACAATTATATGTATATTGTAATATAATGATTTAGTGCATTTTACGTAAATTATTCAGCACCTTAAAAATAAATTTCGATTTATTAAGGAAACAGAGTTATTTCAAAACCTTGAAGTAACTGTTTCCATCTTTAAGAAGTATCAGGTTAAAGGTATTTGCTACTTTTTGCTAATGTTGTTTACATAAAGTACGTTACAAACACCTACGAGCTGCTTCATGATAATAGAGCAAGCCCGTCAATAGCCACATCATTTACTAACTTCAATACCACACCTATCTCGAACAGTCTCTTGACAAAGCCAGGTAACCGTACGCGCCCATGTCTAAAAGCTGCACCTCGACTTTATCTCAGACAACCACTTTTGTGCGCTTTGTATGGAAAGCATTCATTTTCATGATAATAGGACTGCCTGATGCATGCGTTCCAGATTCCTGTTATTTATACAACAGTTAGCGCACTGCAGATTTCAATCTCATGCTAAGAAGTTCCATGCGTTTCTACTAAAAATTACGCACTACTTGAAATTAGCACTAAAAAGAATCAACGTTTTCCTCCACCCTAGGTCATGGTGTTAACGCAGGGCAGGGCTGGCTGTCTCGAGCTGACATTGCGCTACAAACGCAGAGAACTAGGATCAATACGCGGACAGAACTCGTTATTTCCACTGTCTGCTTTGTGCCCAATTTCCTTAGATTCAAAATTAGCTCGGAATTTTGTGCCTAAACACTTACATAAACCGGAGCAGATTGCTCTAATTTAGTCATCAAGACTATTTGTAGTAGAAACATCTGTTTTCATTTCAATGTTTCGGGTTTTTTATATTTAATTTGGATCTGTTTAAATTAGAGCACCCAGTATCAAGTAAATATTATTATTTTTTTAAACTGCAAATTTAAAAATAATTTAGATATACTTTAAACAGAATATAATCTATATCTGGATAATAAAAAAGTGACCAAGAAATAATTTTATTAAAGTAAGAGTTGGCTGGATACAAAATAAAAACAAACTGTATTAACATGTAAATGTAAATTATTTTCTCATACAAAAGAAATCTATGCACTGGATGTCATTTTACTATCAAAATAAAAGCACTAACTGAAATACATCAAAATTCATTGGTTTAAAATTTTAATACGCATGAATATTCTTTTTTTTCAGACTTTTCTCATCTAATAGTAAATAGTCCTCCCCCTTTTCATTCCCTTTTTTTGTAAACATGTTTTGCCATTAACGCTAATGAAAAACGGGGTTATTTTTTATAATAAAATTTCTGTTCTATTAATAGTACAAATGAAACAGTTGAAGTTGTTAACACTTTTCTTTTTTGTATAGAACATCTTATTTTCCTGTGTTTTAAAAATGTGAAGTAATTACCACATTATTGTACACTTTAATGTATTTCAAGTGTGCGAAGGATAAAGATATTGCTTCCTATTGCATTACTAATTATTCTTAAAAGTACAAGATTATACGAAGTAGGCTGAAAAAGTAGTAAAATATTTTAGTTTAAATAAAAAAGGTCGGGGCAAAGTCCAGCTCATTTGCCTTTGAGCCTTAACAGAGCGTGGATCGCTTGTGATGTGGACAGCTGCTCGAGCGTCGCGACACGTATTAAAATGCACCGCAATATCGATCAGCGATACGTGGTTAAATTTTAAGTTAAACTAGCAGCACGTAGCACGAGGAGCTTGCTATGATACAGAAAGCTTAGGTCAAAGATTCCCAAATATGTAAGAAAAGAAAGAGAAGAGGCAAGGACGAGCAACGCAGAGAGCGCCCTTACATGTATCATACTTCGGTTAGTGTGGCTACCGTGAAAGCGATTTTAGACTCCGACGAACGTTTAAGTATTAAATTAATAGCAGATAAAATGGAATTTTCAAAGTTTATTGTGCAAGAAAGAAAAATTGGTTCCCAAGATTTTGACGAGTTTTTAGACGGCATGAAAAGTAAGTCTAATTTTTTAGAAAAGTAATAACTATTGATAGAAGTTCCAGAAATAAAAAGACATAGCTCTGAGTGACATACTATGGAGCCTTTTTAAGCAAAGAAGGCCCAAATAAACAAATAAAACATAATAGTAGTACTTTGTTTTTTTTTTGCTCTAAATACTTCGTACTAAGTGGTCTACGTTGCATTTTACGTTCTTAAACGGCTAAAAACCAAATGTTATACACATCGTTGTGGTAAGACAGTTTCTGGCAACGCTGACCCAACTTCTCTACAGACCAAATCTGGATCCGATCGACTTTTTTTTGTTTTTCTTACTCAAATCTATCTTAAAAAGGCACAATTTTAATACCGCTAAAGATGTGCAGGCTGTTATCAGGAAGACATTTTAATTCAAGACTTTTAGGTGATTTATGACGCAAGGTAGAACCGCTGACAACTGTGTATTGATGCTTAGCGATATTTTAAATATTAAACAAATGAAACGAATTTTTTGAAATCAGTCTCATTACTTTCTGGACGTCCCTTATATTTACAATTTAAATAAAATCTTACTAGATAACATTTTTACATTTTTACAACTGTTGTTAATTACATTACAGTGAAGGCACACATTTTAGAACAATAAATTCGTGTCGTTACTCCTCTAGCGAAAACTCAAGGCCAACATTTTGACGAAACCCTAGCACTCTTACATCAGACGTCTATTTGATGGAATAGCCCAATAAGGAGCTAAAAATACATCAACAGCAATTGATGGATGATAGAGCCCTAATCGGAGACGGTATTTTCTAGGTGTAATAGATAAGGTCAAGGTTACATTAAGAACCATTAAACGTCTCAACCTAATTCTTGGTAAGAAATATGTTTTAATTTTGTGTGCAAAATAAATGATTAAATAAATTATGACATTCTAATTTTGTTACTTCAGATGCAATCTTTGAACCTACTTAGTTGTTGTTTAGTTAAAAATAAAAGAAACTTATTTATTTAGAATGCATTATAGAAAAAGTGAGTCTCACTTTTTGAGATTTGCGCGTAATAACAATAAAAGTGATAGTAAGCATTGTTACAAAGGTTCTTCATAAAGCTGCACGCTCAAAGAAATCTAAATGCGACAATGAACTTGTTACAGAAAACGCCAGCGAGAACTAAAGTCGTCAAGTCGGAAGCTCTAATTTGGATTTGAATATTAATTAGTGCTTTCATCCTTCAAAGGCTTTCCCATCTAAACTAATGTTACTAATAACGGACAGAATACATTTGAGAATACACAGGACTCATAAATATGGATATCCCGACAAACAAATGCAAATTTTGCGCCGAGTACATGACCGTGAAATACACAGTTGTATTGAAATCAGCATTTTTTCAAGTCTGCAGGCGTCATTTCTGTGTTCAAAACGGGAAATAATTGAAACTAATGATCAATAAAAAGTTCTGTGAGTATTAAGCAGAACAGAGAGCCATAGTTTATTGAAAATTTCAGTACAAAATAGTTAAATATTATTATTTACTACTTACTTGATCTTTTGATTATGGCAACAAGAAAGATACTATTATTAGCTTTTATATTAATTAGGGTTTAATAAAAAATCTTCCTGCTAAACAGTATGATTTTCATTAAAAATATAATTTTTAAATTTAGTTTTATAGGTAGACTATTTTATAGTCTAACGTTAAGACATGTCACGTACAATTTGCATACGAAACAAAACACTTAAATATAAAAATATGCTAATTATGCTCTCACAGATAGGATAGTTGCGCTTAGTTCTTCTTCCTGCAGTTTTTTGTTAAAGTGATGTTAAGTCTACCAGAATTTTTCAACTTTTCACCCTAAACCACAAGTAACAGTAAAGCTCATTTTTAGTCAATTTAGTTTATGATCTAGTTAGTAGTTGATACTTGCTTAAACAATCAATATTTTATTGGATAAAATAGTAAAATGTACTTTTATAGGCATAAGTTAATTAGAAAAATTCATTGTGAAATACTTATTGCACTAAAAGAAAGTGTTATTGCATTTTTACCATAATATGATGCAATTGAAATTTCAGTAATTAACATGTTTATTGTACTATCAAATTTTGTAACTAAAATATTAATGAAGAATGAATAGCATTTATGTTTGGTGGTAACTAGTCTTTTTCCTTTTATTAGAACTATTTTTCATATTTTTTTCATTTAGAGCAACTATAAATGTTTTTTTATACAAAGTGTTATATTGCAAAATTTATAAATATCAACAAACTACAATAAATAAATAAAAATATACACATTTTTATTATTACAAAACAGGGGCTCCCAGAGATCGTAAAATACGTTTACAGTAAAATCTGAAGTTTTTATAAGAGATTTAATTAATCTAACATAAAAGTATCTAATTTTATAGATCATATTCTCAAGCGTGTCTAATTTGTAAGAAAAAAATTCTAGATTAGGACTACTAAGTGGCACGTCACAGAAAGAAATAAAATCATCATCTCCAACAATTTTTATTTCTGCGAGGAAAGCGGGTGTTTTTGATTTGAAAAAAATAATTTGCTATTTTCCTGTTTGTTTGGTCTATGTAGGTTTTGCCACAGTCACCACGAGGTATTTCGCAAACTTTTTAGAATTTGTGAAAGTAATGGTCTTTAGCTGGGTGGATAAAGTAACTATTTTATTGTTAGTTATAGAAACAGTTGTGTTAGTAATACTTTTAATGTAAGACTTGTTTCACTTGGCTGGAAAATTGTATTTTTGTTAACATTTTTATATGGGTCAATGATTTTAGGAATATCCGTTTCCTATTAGGGTTTTATTTATGGTCTTAAATTCAGTTTGAAAGACCTCGTAATAAAGAATTTTGCCACTGAGTCGATTTGAGCAGGGTGATGATAAGATTTCGGCATTTAAATAACAATATAGGTAGGTTTCCTTCCTCGGAAGAGCTCGCAACCCCTAGAGGGTGCGTTTCCAGGTGGTGGATTTGAGAATTCCTCCCAGATATGGGTGGTAAGAGGGAAATGAAATACCTCCTGCAGATCAACAGGTCTAGAAGTGGGCAGCTGCACTTCTAGTAATCTACTCGAATGAAACAAACATGATTCGGGTATAGTGGTTTAGAAGATACCTAAGGCGGAGATAAAAATCATCAGAACGGCAAGGGTATAGTAGCGCAAAATACGAGAAAGAAACCATTGCACTATTTCCTTAGTAAAAAATTAGGATGGCTTTTAGTCCCCAGCAGCCCTTAATGGCAGAGGGTGCTAAAAATCCCCGGGTGGAAAAAACGAATTGCAACATGGAATGTTTGAATGGTGTATGCTTGAAAGTGGTAAACTTCATAATACCTTACAAGAAATGGCCGGCTACGGATAAATGTCCTCGGAATTAGTAAAATGAGATGGCCGGGAGTTGCAAACAAACATCAAATAACAAAGTAATATACTATAGTGAAAAAATAACCCACACCACTAAAATGGTTTATTATCAACAAAGATGTAGACAAATATGTAAACAATGTCGTTCCGTGATAATGTTACAACTGTTAGGAAAACTTAAAATCATTCTGGTTTATGCTCCCACTGCTAATAAAGGAAACGACATCGTAGAAGACTTTTACGAACAATTTAGTAAAATTCAAAAATCAGTAAAGAAATACATTGTTATGGGCAAAGAATAAAGAATTAAAACCAATGATGTAGAATTAAGTTAGACTACTATTAAGAAAATTATAAAACAAACACATCAAAATATCTGGTGCTTAAAACTGCACAAAAGAACAAACCGTGGATGACAAATAAGATCTTGGATCTTATGCAAGAAAGACGGAAATAAAAAAATAAATACCCTATAGTCTACAGAAAAATATACACAGTAATCAGGACAAAAATCAAAGAGGTAAAGAAGCAGTGGATAAAGAAACATTGTGACGAAATAAAAAAGCTAGATAAGAAATACGATTTTCATAATATGCATAAAAATATAAAACAAATGCCTGGGAAATATAGACAAAGATATTTCAATAACATAATTGGTGAGGATGGTAAACATCTAATAACTATAGATGAACAACTGTCTCGGTGTAAAAACTACATAAATATGTTTAAAGACAAAAGGGTCCAAACAGAAACTAATATAGAAAACCATAGAAACGCCCCAGCCATAACTAAAGAAGTGGTGCACGCCATTAAACATAGTAAAAAAAGTAAAGCTGCAGCGTCCAATAAAATACGAACAGAAATTATAAAACTCATTGTTCAGGACAATCATCTCAAAATATTAGTAAGTTTTTCCAACACAATTTATACAAAAAACCACACACCCACACAATCATTAAAATTAACACTTGTTACCTTGCCTAAAGTTCTCCATTCTAAGCGCTACCAAAAGCACCGCACTACTACCCTTATAAGCCAAATGCTAAAGATCTTTTTAAAAACAATACATCGTCAAATTTACAAAAAATTTGAAGAAGCATTAACAAATAACCCAATTTGGATTCAGAAACGCATTTGACACGTGAGAAGCATTACTTGTTGTGAATGTTTTGACACAACGATGTTGTGATCTAAACAAAAGGGTGTGTACTAAATTCGTGGATTACAAGGAGTTAAAAATAACCTGTTTAAAATTTTGCGAGAATTGGCTCTAGATAAGCAAGATACAACGATCATTGTAAACCTTTATTAGTATCAGAAGGCTAATGTGAGAGTGGGTACAAATTAACAGAGGAAGTGAATATCCAGCGTAGTGTAAGACAAGGATGCGTATTGTCTCCTCTGCTGTTTAACGTGCACTCGGAGGCAATATTTAAAGAAGCATTACAAAACAGTAATCAAAGTGTAGCTATTAATAGAATGCTAGTCAACGGCCAATGGCTGGAAGGCGGATGATAGTGACTACTCCAACGGCTGTAAAGGCAGACGAACCACAACTGCAATAGGGCAGCAGCTGTTGCAGTACTGGATGTAGGTGGAAACAAAGTTTTGTTGGTACAGCTACATACCAGGCACCAGCAGGCGTAAATGGTATCCATTAAGCCGGCTGCTGGACTGCGATATGAAAGGAAAGAATATTTCTCAACGGCAGAAACTATGCAATTAAATAATGATGGCTCCTTCTGAAGCAAAATTTTCCGGAGTTAAAATAGTCCCACAATCGGATCTCCGGGTGACGACTGGTTTAGGAGGATTCATTGAAAAGAACGAATGTCATAAATGCAAACAAAATCTCCACAATAACAGCAAAAAGCAGCTAATAAAAATTGCAAATTGGAATGACGATCGCTGGGAATATGTGGAAAATTAGAAAACGTGAAACTTGAAATGGAAAGACTAGATACCGGTATACTTGGAATGGGTGAAATCAAATGGCAAGACGAAGGAGACTTTTGGAGCGGAAACTACAGGATAATTTACTCAGGGCACTGCGATGGAACAACAGGAGTAGGAATTGTATTAGAAAATCAAAGAGGCAAAAGAGTAAAAAGCTATTTACTATACAGAGACAGAATCATGTTAATCAGGTTACAAACGAACAATGAAGACGTGGTAATAATACAAATAAACATGCCAACAACGGGCTACTCTGATGAAGCAGTGGAAGAAGTATACGAACAAATAGAAGAAGTTCTCGAATACGTAAACAAAAAAGATAATTTAATTATATTAGGTAATTGGAATGCAGTTGTGGTAGAAGAAAAAGGAAACAATGTGACCGGAAAATATGAACTTGGTAAAGGAAACAAAAGAGGACAGAGGTTAATTGATTTTGTACAGAAAAAGAATTAGTTATAACCAACACATTGTTTAAGCAACCGCTAAGAAGAAGGTATACTTGGATACAGATACCAAATTGACTTCATAATAGTGAGGAAAAAAGTAATGCATAGTAAGACATACCCAGGTGCTGCCGTAAACAGCGACCGCAATTTAGTGTGTATGAAGTACAGAATAAGCTACAAAAAATTTTACAAACGCCCACACATAACTAAAAAATGGGACAGAACGAAACTAAAAACACAAGAAAATATAGGATTGTACCAGACGTCTGTCAAACAAAGCCTAAATAATGACAAAATATCTGCTATTACCACTAACGATAGATGGGAACAATTAAAACATGCGATTGCCACAGCGGCAACCGATACTTTAGGGTTACCAAAGAATGCACCTCGAAAACCAGGGGTAACAATAATGTTATCAAATTAATAGAAGAGAGGAGGAAGTACAAAAATGCCCAAAACGAGGAAATGAACGAAAAATATAACCGTCTAAAAATGCCGTTAATAGAGCAGCCAAAGACGCAAAACAAGAACCTGAATAAAGGAAATCTAGAAAAAGCATACAGCTTAATTAGCAGATATTTTGGCAACTCCAAGATGAAAGTAAATGCAATACAGTCAGAAGACGGAAATATTTTAATAGAAGAAAACCAGATAGCTGAACGATTGAAAGAATATATTGAAAAACTGTATAGAGAAGAGGAAGAAGACACAGGAGAAATAGAAAACGAACAAGTAGAAGAAGATAACTAGGCCCAAATATAATGAGAGAAGAATTTGAAAAAGCATTGAAAGACCTTAAAACAAAAAAAGCGTATGGCACAGCATTCCTACAGAATTACTCCATGCATTAGATAGCAGAACAAAGGACATTTTGTACCTGCTAATTAAAGAGATTTACGAGACTGGAAAAATACCCGTTGATTTCCAAAAGATTAGAATGATAATGTTACCAAAAAAAGCGAAATCAAAAAAATGTGAAGACTATAGAACTCTAAGAATTCTATCACATTCCTCCAAAATACTTATCAACATTATTCAAAAACGGATAGCATCTAAAATTGACTCAAACCTTTCAGGCGACCAGTTTGGTTTCAGAAACAACCGAGGAACCAGGGAGGCCATTTTATGTCTCAGAATTATAATAGAGGAAACTATAAGATGTAATAGACAATTATATGTTGCTTTCGTAGACCTACAAAAAGCATTTGATAATGTAAACTGGAAATTATTGATGCAGCTCTAAAAAAAGGACAAATAGATTATAGAGATAGGCGTATAATATACAATCTATACAAAGAACAAGAAGCAGAAATAAAAATCAACAACAGTGAAGTTAAAACAACTAAAATCCAAAAAGGTGTAACACAGGGGTGTAATTTGTCACCATACCTATTTAATGTAGATATAGAAAAAGCTATAGAGGAATGCAAAGAGTTTTGTACATGTATTAAGGTAAATGGACAAAGAATACAAATGCTGAGGTTCGCGGACGACATCGCAATCATCTCCCCTGATGAAGCTAACAAATAGATCTTTACAATGTATGGAAAATATAAAATGGATATTAACAAAAAGAAAACTGAATACTAGTGTGCTCCAAAGAACCTGAAGGAATTAACATCAAACTGAACGGCGTACTTATTAAGCAGGCGAAAATATTTAAATATCTAGGAAGCAGAATAACTCAAGATGGAAGAAGTACAACAGATATTAAGCAACGAATTTCACAAGCTAAGGCTACATTTAACAGGAAAATAAACCTCCTATGTTCTAATAACATTTGTCTAAACCTTCAAAAACGATTAGTAAAAAGCCTTATATGGAGTATAGCTCTATATGGGTGTGAAACATGGACGTTCAGCCAACAGGATAAAAAAGCTATAGAAGCGTTTGAGATATGGTGTTGGAGAAGGGTATTAAAAATAAAATGGACAGATCGTATTACAAATGGTGAAGTGCTAGAAAGAATCGACGAAGACCGACATATATGGGAACTGATACAAGAAAGAAGACATAGGTGGCTAGGACATATATACAGACATAATCAATTTATAATAAAAGTGATAGAAGGGCAAAGGCAAGAAAGACCAGGAGAGGGAAGACCACGGATTGAATTTATAAAACAAGCAATAAAATACGCTGGCACTGATAGTTATAGCAACATGAAGAGAATGGCCGGCGATAGAAACAGATGGAGCGCTGCAAACCAATTTGCAGATTGATTACTAAGAAGTCAACGTTAGATATGCTAACGACAGTTTACTAATAACTAAATCAAAAGAAGACTTACAAACTCTTTTTAACTCTGTGCACGTGACTGGTAGTGGATACGAACTGGAAATAAATTTAAAGAAAACGAAGTACATAATTATAGAAAAAATACAACACGCACCAATAGAAGTAAGAGTAGATACAGAGAAAATAGAGAGAGTGGCAAACTACAAATATTGGAGAACTATTCTAAATAAGGAATGAAAACAAGATACGAAAATAAAGAGTAGAAAAAGAATTTAAAATGTTACATCTTTCCAATAGTAATTTACGCGGCGGAAGTTTGGACATAGAAAAGAATCTCGGCTACAATCAATCAACTACAACTCTTTTTCAGGCTGCAGTATTTAAAGTATAAATTAGCCAACTGATAGCCAACATACTAAAATACGAAAGGGTACGAAGAAAGAGAAGTAGTTTTCCTGTAGACACTAGTAAAAGCTATTACTGAAAGTATTGTTTGTTATGAAGGTGTCCAGGAAAGAAAGAAACTTATTTTTTTTTACTTCTTTTGTAAGCTTTATATTGGTGTAAAATTTTTTAGATGAAAAAGAGATTGAAAAAGCAGATCTGGTCCATGACGTTAAATAACAGAAAATATCGTCAACATACTTAATAAAGTAGTTTTGTAGGTAAAGAAACCAAGGGTTTTTATTTTAAAATCGATCATAAAAAGGTATGTGAGGACCTCTAGGCGCACCCTAGTTTAGTTGTGCAATTTGTTTGAAACGTGAAGTAGGTATTGGATAAGCAAATTTTGAGTAGATTTTAGGAGATCCAAAGTCTTAGGGATATCAATATTGATAAACAGAGAGACGACATCAAAAATCGTTGTAGCTTTTACGTGCAGGAATGGATTTTAGAATTTTTAGGAAGTAGTAGACAATTAAATAGATTTGTTCTATAAGAGGCTAAAGGATTCTAGCCAAGTATTTGACTAAGTTGTGAGTAAAGGAACAAAAAACACTGACTCACAGTGATAAGGCATTACCTTATAATGAAGACCGTATAATTTTGCTGTTTTTGAAGATCTTTCTCAGGCACGAACAGCTTCTTTGTATCAGAGAATAGTATTTAGTTGGAAATAAAATCTTTAGTTTATTTTCATGGCAGGTTGTTGGGTACTTGAACATAGTTCACTGATTTCAGTAAATCGTTCACCTTACCAATAGAATCTGAATTATTTTAAATACCTTTAGTGTTAACTTTAATTTCCGATATGATTACAATATTTTTGTCTTGTTTTAGCGTTTTCAGATTATTGTAGGTGAAATAGATTAGAATCACTAAAAAATAATAAATTTTTCTAAATATAATATGCAGTATAATAAATGTTTCAATTGAAATTTCCTTTCAAGCATCGATGAAGGAGTTCAATTACATTATCTTAAACAAGCCCAACCTACCGTTATATGAAAATAAAAATTCAATTAGACAGTTAACCAATAGGTCCATCTAATTTGGAATACCATGATGAAAACATTAGAATGTTGATCTTGACGATGTTATAAAGTTGTGAGAATGTCTATTTGCAACTGGATATCACAAGCTCGTTTATTCCAAAGCTCCTGAAACGATGTTTATTTGGAGTATATATACGCACATACGATCTGATAACGTGTGGATAATAAAAACAAATAAATTAGGATACTGTCGAAAAGGTAAACGAGATGAAGAGAATGCAACCGAAGTAGAGTTAAATAAAATAACAACCAGAAATTTAAAGTTTAGACGTTTCTGCAGGTTGACAACCAGTTAAAAATCATTGCCAACAAGTATTGTCAAGAAGTATCAAATGGAGTTTGCTAACAACCACAGCAGCAAACATTTGGAATATGGAAATGTTTACATAACGAAACATTCAAACTTATTTTAAGTCCATATTATTTTCCATATCGCCACAGACGACAGCTTACGCGCAAATTTTATCAATAGCAAATACCTTGTGATGCATGGTCTATGCAATATTCTGAAAGCAAAGGATAGTCAGGGAGGTTGTGCTCATTGATTTAAAAACATATGTTTTTAGATTATAGTTTTTTCTTCTCACATGTATGATGATTTATCATATATTATCCTAACGAAAATAATTATGGATTACGGAAGAATATTATATAGTTTAGAAATTGTTTAATCATGGTTTTTTCAGTCGAGTAGAGAGGGTATCTAAGTAGGGATAGTTTTAATTTTTGCGAATACGGAAGATAGAAAATGACTTTCTTCTCCGTATAATCATACGAACTATTCAAATTGTTCAACAATTTTCTGAAAATCGTTGTTTAATCTATATATAAATATATATTATAAATAAATTTAGTTAATTGTTATTTATTTTTTGGCGTTCTTTCTCCTTCATTTCATATCAATCCTCTTTTACATAGATCACTTGCGACGACGTAACCCCAAGTTTTCTGTGTTTTGGCATGTCATGTTCTTTTCAGTTGTGTTACTTTCTCTATTTATATTAGATGTCTAAACCGTTTGAGATGTTATGTTTCTATGTATTTTTATTGATTTTTTCTCTATAATTCATTAATTCTGATAACTTCATTAATTGTCAGCTATTTCATATATATAGTTTACATTTTGCTTTCTGTTTTCTTATTTAGAACCCATCTTTCACTTGCATACAATAATGTGGTTTGAAAATGATATTATTTGCATAGACTAATTATATTATTTTAATTCTTCTATTCACCTGTCTTTTTTTGCAAACCCTTGGCATATTTGGATATATTGCACAAAGACCTTTTTTTTATTATTCTTCTCTGTCAGTTCTTTTGTTTTAATTATATGGTTTTAAAATCATCTATCTTTTTAAAATCCGCTCTTCTAGTTAAGTTTAAATTACTGCTTTTAAACTTTTTTAAATTTTTTTATATATTTAGTTATTACAATTAATATATTAATTTCTCTATAACATATACGATACCTGTTATCTTTTTGTTTGTAAAGGTATTGTTACTCCAATTTTCCAATATATGTGTATCGCTTCTTTTTGCCATATTTTATTAAATAATGTAGCTAACATTTTTAAACGATTGTTGCCTAATGATTATTTCGAATATAATATCATCATGCCCCGTTTTCTTATCTTTTTTTAGTTTTTTAGCTTTTTAACCCTTAAAGGACACACCTCACTCCCGCAGCACAAGTGCCACAATGGGGTAAAAAATTACCCCAGTCTCAAAAACGCCTGGAAAGCTTGATATGCAATTTCTGATGCCAGAAAAATTTTTTTAAGGATTAATTAGGATTATCGCAAAAGGCATGAAAAAAATAGTTCGCCAAAAAATCTGAAAAATGCGTTTTTTACAAAAAAATTCCTATTTTTGGTAATTTTTAATTTTAAGACCTAATACTCTAGGTTTGCCTTAAAAACATGTTTTTCTACAAGGAAAAAATGATAATCTAGTCTATCTTTGAAAAAAGTATATTTATTTTGAGAAATTACGGCCACAAAAATTCGAAAAATCACAAATTTGTATAACTTACAAAAACTCTCTCTAAAATTTTTTTTAGCAGCTTTAGAAATGTCAAATACATAAAAAACAATTTTTTAACATGTCAGTAAATGTATAAAAATTTAAATTTCATATTAACAAACACTAATTTCCGACGCAGTCGTCACACAGAACAAGACGATGGTCATCGCAAACCGGCCTCTCGCACGAGGAGCAACCACACCTAGTTTTTCGGTCGCTTTTTCTTTGACATTGGGCGCATCTTCGTGTCTGGTCAAAGGACACCTTCCGCAGACTGCTCAGTTTCTCGTCCCCGTCGATCTTCAAAATTCCTTGAATACTGAACCTCAAGTCCTTCCGTAGAAAATCGTTGTTCAATCTCCTTCTCAGATGAAGGGCAACTAGATGGTGGATCAAATTTTTCAAGGCCATTATCGACGTTGTTTGACTGGCAGTTCCTGGGCTCTTGCTGAGTTTCCATAAAATGCTGGAGTTCACCACTGCCTGGTCCAATATCCCGTAAAAAATCCTTACGGGCCAGCGATTAAGGCGGCTTTACACGACGCTAGTAACTCGTACGAGTCACTACAACCGAGTACTAACTTTTAGTACTTTCCTTGTGTAAATTGGTCTACTGGAATACAGAACACCAGTCCACTTTACTCGACTGTCGGCGAGACACTGAGCAATATAAATGGTTTCTATGGGACCCAAGTTAAACTTTGGTTCATTGACTATTGATAGATGGCGCTATTTTCACGGTTTTAATACTCGAAAACAGCCGACATTTTAGGCTGGGGTAACTTTTCATCCCTAGTGTTTTAATCCCTAGGTTAATCGCGTCATGTACTTTTTCAAATATATTTCGTCTTTTATGCTAAATTCTTTACATTCTACTTTCTTCCTTTCCTCATCTTCTAACACAGTTATTGTGTTCTGGTTTGTTTATATATTTGGAAATTTTAAAAAACGTTTCATTCTGCTTTCTGCTATGTTACTATCTTCGATTAAATATCTTTTCATCTTTTAATTATTTAGCATCATATAGAATAATTTAGTACTTCAAATTCCCATTTTTAACACAATCAATGAATGAATTATTGTACCTCTTTTTACCCTTGTTTCTTGTACTGCCCTTTTAAATTTTTATTTGTTATTATGTAGTCTATTATCGATTTATTTCCTTTACTTTTAGCTTCTTTCGTGTGTTTATGTATGACATTATGTTGAAAGAAAGTATTTATTATTATTATTAAATTTTGGATTATGCAAGATTCATTCAGCATTAAACCGTCATTAGTTTAAATATTTCATCATTCCTTAGTTTTTCTCCCCAGGTTCATTAAAATCTTATAATAATATTTTCAGTTCTTTTATTGTTGTTTCTAATTTCTTCCAAAACTTGTTCGCTTGTTGGCTACTTTATTTTCATTTAACCCCAAGTCACTTTTGTTGTCATTGTCACTTCTTGATAAAGATTTGGATTTATTAGTAGTACTTTATTTGTAATGTTTATTTCCCCATATTTAAATTTCTTTTACTTCATGTTGTAACTTAAACCATTCTTTATTTTGAGATTTTGATCATTTTGATGTTCTGGGTTAACACATGATTTCCCATTAACATCACTTCTTCTTTCACTGTTTTTGTTTGTTTTCTTTATGTTCAATATATCTATATCTACTTTTTAAATTTTTTTAGTTAATTCCTACTCCTTTGCTATAAAGCTTCTGATATTTTATGTATTTGATTTGTATACAGGGTATCGCACAAGAATGTTCCAAAACATTGTGTATAAATTTTTTCAAAAATTTTAAACAAAAAGTTCCAATAAATAGTGGTCGAATTTTCAGCTTTTTAAAATATCGATGAAGCAAGTTGTGGGTCTTCAAGGATGTTTGGTTGTCCTAACATTTTGTTCTTCTTCCAAGTATTATCATTGTAACATTCGTTACCAACGAAACTAGATGCAGACAAGGATGATAAGTACTTAAAAGGTTAGTTCTTAGTAACATTGCTGTTACCGGTCTAAAATAATAAATTTATGATAAAACAAATATCACCCAAAACCCCCTAATTGTAATCCTTTGGATTTCTTCTTTTGGGGTCATATGAAGTCATTTTTGTACGTAGAAGCAAACCTGATTCAAGGAAAATGCATATTGCAAGAAAACATCAAGCGGCCTAGAAATTTACGATGTCGCGTTGCTTTGTATTAGAAATTGGAAGAGGCTATTTTGAACAGATTTAGTTTATTATAATTTCAATGTACCCTCATTAATAATTTTCAAGTCGCTGTTTGTTCAATAAATGCAAATTTGTTTTGGCTAACTCTTTAAAAATTTATTCAGACACATGAACATACAAATCACTTGGTAACAGATTAGGGTTGTAGGATGAACCGTCAACATATATGCGTTGTACTGAAGAATAATGACACCAGACTATAACATGTCGGGACGCTTTCTTTTGATGACTTAATGCACATTTTTTAGTTTATAAATGTCACACTGAGCATTAACAATACAAAATGCCCTCAGTACCATCTTACATGCCAAGTTTGTTTTAAATTAATTGTTCTTGTTCTCAGTCTTGTTTTAGTTGATCATGCCTAGTATTTAATGTTATTGACTTTGTAGTACTAAAAAAGGGGTGACAAATTTAGCTATACTAATATGGTGATGATAGAACAGTTTAGGACCATGATTAAGAATAATTGTTTCTAATTCTTTTTTAAGCTGCATCTAGTTGTCCAATTTTCAAAGTTGGCTGACTGTGTCTCGATAAAGAAGTGTGAAATAGATCTCCAAAGTTGAAAGAAGTGACATAGCATAAAGTATTGTAAATTAACTTTTCACTTTGTAAATGCATAAAAAATGTGAAATAAGTCTAAAAGTGAATCGACAGAAAGTATGCAATTACTTGTTTTTATTGAATAATAAAAAAACAATCGCTTAAGATGATAGTAAATTAGTGGAAGGATGATAACGTTAATAATAATAAAATGAAGCAAAATCAACTGATACAATACGGCAGCAATTTGTATTTACGGTAAATCCAAATTATACAGTGTTTCTGAGTAATATTTTGATTACAAGTTTGCATTCAACAACGAAGCAAAAATAACGAATTACTTTCTTAACCTATATAAAATCTAACTTGAGGCATACGTGTGAGCGAGTCTGTAAAGATTATTGAAATCCTTTAGCCTAATGTTGATGTTTGTTCATAATAAAGAGGTAATCTACGAATTTCTTATTAAAGGTGTTGTGTTAGGATTCTTGTGCTATTTCCAGATTCCATGCAACAATTACTTTCATTTTTGGCCGAGGAAATAGTTTTTAATGACATATTTTTGTCAAATCCGTTAACTTGTTCATGGGCAAATTAACTGATTTTAAGTGACCATAAATATGCAACTATATAGATGATGGGTGAAAGAAGTGCTTTAAACGGCATCGTCGTACAAATGTAACTAAATATGTCTTTTCCCCTGAAAACTTGGGCTTATTATTTCAAAATACATCTTAGTTATTACCCCATTTTTGTAATGTTGAACTAATTATTATCATTTATGATTATCTTCCTAACTTTTATTTATTTTATAGTATAAAGGTATAATAAATATTTCTCCCATTTTAAAAATAAGTTTTATGAGTTCTAAGTTATTTATATCATCGAAGTATTAAAAAACATTGCACACTATTATTGTTAACATTTAACAGAAAATTTTTTTGTTATTTTACTTTAAATAGAAAATTGAAATAAAAATTTTGTTTGTTAAATTTTAATTGCTTTTTCAACTTATAACAAAAAAGTTATTTAGATTCAGGATCTAATTTGCATTATTTAGGTTTTGCCAGCATATATTTTTACTTTGGTATGTAACGGGTGTTTTTTATAGAGGTATAAAACTTTAAGTTGGCAACACTTTTTTAACTTGCGGCCATTTTGTCAGCTGTCAAGTGATTTATGTTTAGTTTGGTTTGGCATTTCAACATGAATAGACTGGCGCCTGAACAACGCTTCCAAATTGTGCAAATTTATTTTGAAAATACTACGTCCATTTTACGGTCAACATAATCGTCCATCAGAGAAATTAATTCGATTAACTATGGAATGTTTTCGCACCACGTTTACTCTAAATGATAATACGCATCCACAGAGACGTCGTACAGTGCGTACAGAAGAAGTCATTGCTGCTGTAGAGCGTAGCGTAGAGGAAGACCCGAATCAGTCTATCCGCCATCGTGCACAGGAATTGGATATGTGTCCATCCACTTTTTGGAAGATTTTGCGGAAAGATCTTGGTTTGCGTGTTTACAAAATCCAACTCGTGCAAGAATTGAAGCCACACGATCACCTAGCAAGGCGTAGATTCGGTGAATGGGCCCAAAACAAGATTGCCGTTGATCCCGATTTTCATAAGCGAATTTTGCTTAGCGATGAAGCTCACTTTTGTTTGAATGGATACGTCTATAAACAAAACTGCCGTATTTGAAGTGATAGTAATCCTCAAGTGTATGTTGAGACACCGTTACATCCAGAAAAACTGACTGTTTGGTGTGCTTTATGGGCTGGTGGAATCATTGGTCCGTACTTCTTTAAAAACGATGCTAGTCAGAACGTTACAGTCAATGGTGATCGCTATAGAGCCATGATTACTGACTTTTTCGTTCATTAATTGAACAACCATGATATGCAGGAGCTGTGGTTTCAACAAGACGGCGCAACATGTCACACATCTCGTGCCACAATTGATTTATTGAAGGAAACGTTTGGTAACGGCATAGTTTCACGTTTCGGACCCGTGAATTGGCCTCCAAGATCGTGCGATTTAACGCCCCTAGACTATTTTCTGTGGGGATATGTGAAGTCGCTACTCTACGCCGATAAGCCCGAAACGATTGACCACTTGGAGGACAACATTCGCCGCGTTATTGCCGATATACGGCCACAAATGTTGGAAAAAGTCATCGAAAATTGGACCTCCAGATTAGACTACGTCCGAGCCAGCCGTGGCGGTCATATGCCAGAAGTCAAACTACAAGGTGGCTGATTCAAAAAATGCGAGTACACGCATTATATCATTACCGGAAGCGTTCTGCGTTGTCTAAATAATTTAGTACTCGTATTGCAAATGCAACTACTATATATTACATGTATTTATTCACTCGCGTCTAACTCCCAATAGACCCTACGCATGCGCTCGGTCCACTTGGTTGATATTAATATTTGCTTTTTTTCTGAAATAGACTACATATGTACTTTAAGATAGTTGGTGTACTTTTTATAATTTACTTTCTTCTTATTTCCTTAACTTTTATTTGATCTGTCGTATCAGCTATTTAATCAAATTTATAATTTTTTATTACCACCGGACTTATGTAAACATGTAAATATTCCCATTCTTAGTTATTAATATAACTATTTTTACTAGACAACAATGTCTAAATAAGCCACCTATTCGTACGTATCCGTAAAAGTGATATTTCAACGCTTTTTAAAAAAAATCTTTGAAATAAATTTATTTGTGCCATTTTTGTACCTTTTAAAGATAAGACAACACAACTTGCATTTTAGACGCTTAGTGCTTTTCTATTACTGCAAAGGCAAAAATATATCAGCTGTTTAGGGAGAAAGTTCTTTATATGAATGAATGGTTGGAAAGTGGTTGGCTAAGTTTTGAGCTGGTAATTTCGACCTTGAAGACTAACAATGCTCAGGAAGACTTTCCACCACTAACGATAAGCAAATCAAGACACTGATTGAGAGTAATCCGCGGTACACGACACGAGATTTAGCAGAGATGCTAAAAATATCAAAAACTACTGTCCAAGAGTATTTATGGAAACTAAATTCAACTAAGTACTATTCGAAACTGAAATTAAAGATTCAGGAAAAAAGTCCAGAAGTAGCTAATAGAAAGGGCGTCATGTTCAAATGGGATGTTGCTAGACCTCGTGTTCTTTGATTACCTGACCGAAATTGTTGGATCTTGGGCAATAGCCCACCTGTTATATTTACTGCACATTGTACCTTCATATTGTTATTTGTTTAGGTTTTTGCCAAATTTGAGTAACTTCAAAGACTGCAGCTATTTGGAAGCCATAGAAAACCACATTGAAAAGTTTTTCATCCAAAAAACTTAAAAATTCTGGAAAGATAGAATCTTCAAGTTGCCTGAAAAAAGTGAGAGGTTGTTGAATAAAATTGTGCATATATAAATGAATAAACATTGATAGGAAATTTTGCTTTTAATGTTTAATAATCATGACATGAATTTTCTTGATAATGAAGTTAATGTAGCTTAAATCATTATTTTTTTAATATTTATGGATACATGCACTTCACAAGTTATCTATGTAAGTATTTATATATATATATATATATATATATATATATATATATATTTTTTTTTTAATAGAACTTGTACCTGCTCAACAATATACATTGTTATACAAGGTATTTCTAACAAATAATACTTAACAGAATGAAATAATTTTAATGGAAATTAATATCCACTTGAAATAGAAAAGTTCACATTCACTTTGGTTTGATTGTTGTTTGGCACTTAGTTTTCACCACTATCACTTTCATATATGTCTTGCGGTAGCTTGCGTTTTAGACGTGTATGGATATTTCTTTGACCTAGTTTGTAAGAGGTGGCACCGCTGCAGTTGGTAAGGTTCTTATGAAAAGTTTTGGTCAACTTCGCGATGTGTTCTTGAATTTTGGGTAGAGCTAGTTCATGGTGGAGCTGCTGATTTGTAATAAACCAGGGAGCGTTGACTGTCATTCGAAGGATTTTATTTTGTAGGACCTGGATTCGATCTAAATTGGTTTTAGAGGCGTTAGCCCATACCACACATCCGTAAAGAACTAAAGGACGTATTAATGATTTATAGAGAAGAGTCATACAGTCGATTCTCATAGAAGAATTCCTACTGATGAGTGGATAAAGTTGGATTAGTCTGTGTGTCCCTCGTTCAATTTTTTAGTATGTGGTATTTCCATGTAAGTCGAGTGTCGAGGTAGATACCAAGATATTTCACGGGCTCATCATTAGCATTCCACTGGATGGGATGGTCGTTAATTAAAATAAGAGATGGATTTTTGATTTTCGAAGAGAGAATATTTTAGTGACACATTTAGAATAATTAATTGATAAATTCCACTGTTTGAACCATCTGCCTAGAATATTGGTGACAACTTGAAGTTCAGCAATAGCTTGTTCTAAATGTTCATTCATAGTTAACACGACCGTGTCGTCCGCGAACATTGCAAGGTTTGTGCTGGGAACTGGAATATTGTACATGTAGATGTTGAATAGAATGGGACCCAGTATACTGCCTTGCGGGACCCCTGCGTGTATAGTTCTGGTAGCCGATAAGCTAGTGTGTATTTTGACCGCAAAAGTGCGATCTTCAAGGAACGAAAATAATATAGACTTGATATACTCGGGTAATTGTAGATGTGTTATTTTGTATTTTAAGCCTTCTGTCCAAACGCGGTCGAAAGCTTGTGCTATATCTAAAAACAGGGTGGTAACGTATTGTTTGCTTTCAAAACCTCGTTCAATGGTCTCGGTCATACGCTGAAGTTGGTGGCGGGTGGAGTGGCCTTCTTTAAATCCAAATTGAAAAGTGGGAAGAATACTCAGTTTTGTGATTTTCTCGTTGAGTCGGAGATAAATGATCTTCTCGAAGAGCTTTGAGGTTGTTGTTAATAAACTGATTGGTCGATAGGTGGTGATTTCTTTCTTATTTTTGCCTGGTTTGGGAAACATTAGAATAATTGCATGTTTCCATACATTCGGAAATCCTATTCTTAGGCATGCATTAAAAGTACTTGCTAGGTATGCTAGCGCTTTTTTAGACAGCTTCTTCAGTATTATATTTGGTATTTTGTCGCATCCAGGTGATTTATTTATCGGGAGAGTTTTAATTATAGACGCAAGTTCCCTAGGTGACGTTGGTTTAAAGTTAGCTTCAGAAATTGGTTGATGTGTTTCTATATAATTTATCACTATATTTTTAAATACTGGGTCTGCGTGATTTGCAGAAGTGAAAGTTTGGTCTAAATAGTTTGCGAAGGCTTCACATTTTTCTTCATCCGAGTTGTATATTTGTGTTCCTGAAGAGATTGGAGGTATCTCGTTTGGTTGGCGCAGAATGCGTTTGGTTGTGTTCCACAAGCCCGGGTCGCTTGGTTCAAGGTTGCTGATATGTCTTTGATATGTCTCGATTCGGTAGGTGTCAAGTTCCTTTTTAATACGATGTGATAGATCGTTCACCATGTTTTTGGTTGAGGGATTCCTTGTTCTCTGCCATTCTCTTCGCAGAGTGCTTTTTTGTTTAATTAGGCTCACTATATGTTTGGGTGAATAGTGATCGATATTTACTTTGTGTTTATGGGTAGCTATGGTCGCCGCGTTTACACTGTCGGAGATGGTTTCGGTTATGTGTGTGATCGTTTCATCGATTTGGTTTGAGAATTGAAGATCGTTGGGATACTTAAGCTGTTGATCGAGTGTAGCACTAAAGATGTCCCAGTTTACTGGACCATTTATTAATCTCGGCTCTGGAATGTGTTTAGCAGGCGATAGTATAAACGAGATTATAACGGGTATGTGGTCTGAATCGAGTTCGAGAGCGCTTCTTGAAAGATTTGTTTGTTGAAGTTTTGTGGGTGACGATGTCCAATATGTCTGGTTCATGGTCGCTTCTATATGGGTAGTATGTAGGTCCATCTGGGGCTTCTATTTGGAAGGCGTGTGTAGATGTTAAGTCATAAAGTTTATTTCCAGCTGGGTTTGTTGTTCTACATCCAAATATAGTATTTTTGGCTTTAAAGTCTCCTCTAAGGAATGTGGGTTCACTGGTATTGAATATGATGGAGATGTCGTTTTCAAGAAGTTGTTTCTTTGGTTGTTTATAAACACATACTACGGTTATATTAGTACCATTGTTAAGTTTAATTTTGGCTCCGATAGTCTCGAGGTTAGTGGTATTAATTTTTTGCATTCATGATGAATTATATTGCGTTTTATGATTATGGCTACTCCGCCAGATGCAAATGTAGCCTCTCTGTCAGCTCGGTAGATCAGATATCCAGAAATTTTGAGTTTGTCTAAATTAGTTAGATGAGTTTCTGAAACGCACGCTATGTCAATGGAATGTCTCATAAGGAATGACTTAAATAAGGTTATTTGTTTTGTAATGCCATTGGCATTCCAGTTAAGGAGTTTTAATTGAGAGAGAGTTTTAGTTTTGTTGTCTATTGAAAAGGGAAGGAAGGAGATTTGATAATATGAATTGTTTGATTTGTTCTATGTAGGGCTGGATGAGATTTAGGAGGGTTGATAGAATAGTGTTGATTATGGGGAAGTTTCGGGTGATGCAGAATTATTTTTGGTAACCAGGATGGGTTAGGTAAGGATGTGTGTTTGTATTGTTTGAAAGGGAGGAAAGTTTCTCATATTGTTAGCAGGTGCTGGCTTGTTATCTATTTTTCTTGTTGTATGAGATGCGTTCTGAGGTCTTTTGACTTAGTGATTTATTGATTCATGGAAGTATTTGCATCCCCTGAAATTAGCGGGGTGGTTTTCTCCGCAATTAATGCATATTGGGGTATTACTTCGAGGTTTATCACAGTTAGTGTACAAGTGATTTCCTTGGCATCGTACACATCGTGGTTCTAATCTACAGTAGTTTTTGGTGTGCCCTATGCGTTGACATCTGTGACACTGGGGTGTTTTACGATTAATTGTTCGTGGCTCTGCAGTTACTACGGTGTGATATAGATTTTTGACGTTGAAAATTTCGTTTGCCTTTGCATTTGCGGTGAGGAGTACTGCACAAACGGGCATATGCGTTTTATCTTTATTTAAAAGCCTTGTAATTCGTGTTATAGGTAGGTTGAGAGGCGCTAGCTCAGCATGAATATCTTCTTCAGTTAGCGAAGGAGGAACATTCTTTATAACTACCGATAGGGGTTTGTTGTTGGGATTTTGGTAAATATGAAATTCGATCTTATTTGTTAAGTAATGTTTCGCTAATTTTCTATAATCGCTGTGGCTTGATAATGTGATTTTGAGTGATGATGAATTGAGAGCCGTCGAAAACTCACCCTCGATAATAGTTTTGATATCATTTACAACTTCTTTATGGTTGACTAGGCCGTGAAGAAAGATAGGTGGTATTTTAATTTGAGGTGATACATTGACCTTTGCTTCTTTTGAGGCAGACGGCTCGAGATGTTCGGGTAAGTAATATTTATTTCTTTCGAGTAATGATTCAGGATTCCATTGGTATTTCTTTTGTAAATCGGTGATAGGCGGAGAAAGGTGATCGGAATTTCTTTTGTGAACAGACATGATAGCACACTCAATTCACCCCCGTAGGGGGTGATAGTTAAAAGCTGACGAATTTACTGCTAAATATAAATAAAGTTTGTTACCAGAAATAAATAAACGATTGCTGGTTATCGCAGGCACCAAATGTTGATAATTCGTACTCGCACTTTCGGGTCGCGGAGTGAACGCTCGTACGTCCTTGCGGTTCGAAAGTAAAGCGCGAACTCAGTTAGTAAAACTAGTACGGCTTCTGCAATGTACGATTTCCTTGTTATTTTACAGTTGTAGGCAATTTTCAAACAAATTCGGCTTTGCTGCCGCTCATGCGGCGCGCGACATGCCAGCACTTGAACCTTCTTGCTCTCGGGGCGACTACTGTTTGTATGCCCTCTCGCCACGAAAGTCAAATGCGTACTGTAGAGTCCTTTGTTGCACACATTTTCACTATTGAAACGGCCCGTATACGTTTTTACAAGTATTTACACAGTGATAAGATCTTTAAATTTCAAAAAATGTAATATTTTGTGTGGAGCATAATTTTGTCTTGACATCTGTCAAACTTTTTATTTTTATATTTTAAGAATTTTGTTTTAATAGCATTGAAGGAATATTAATAAATAAATATAAAATGATATCGTATAGCACAGATTATAGAGAAGTTAAAACTGTACTTAAATTTTGAATGTCGTTAGTATTTATACAAATGTGTATAACAATTATCGATTATAGAAAAAATCTCGTAAATTTTATATAACGTTCTTTGTTTTCCTGGAAAAAGTCAAACATTTCGAGGTCGCTTTTAATGGTCATGATATATTCAGCTATTTTCTGATAACAATCATTAATGTTGTTATTTGGAATACCCAATTAATTTAATTTCATAGGCACGTGGCATTAATTCTTAGTTAACGTCTTGTTCCTGTGTTTTATATTTAACACCACAATTTAAAATAAAGAAATATATTTAGGAGCCCTTAAAGATTACATCTGGGACTATTTTAAATACGCAGCAATTAATTTATGTCTCATATTCCTGTTGTCACATTTCCAAACTAGTTGTAACAACACCCAAGGGAAACATTAGGTTCCATTCATAATATCTTAAAGTTTAGGGAGGTGGGGAGGCGCATAATAAATTGTAGCTGTTTTCAAACTACTACAGCTGACATGACTTTATATAAATTGTTCATTAACGGAGTTGTGTTATCAAAATTCATCCGTTAGAAAAAATCATTTATTTTTAACTAAAACTATTATAGTCGCCTTAGTGGTTTTTATTGAAAATTAAATTCGCTTGATTTGCAGTGGTTATGCGAGTCGCTCAAATTTATATTTTTAGTTGCGCGCGGAGCATGTTCTCGAAATGGACTCGTCAATTTAATTTTGCATAAAACTTCTGCTCCTACGGAGAAAGATGTTGCAGGAATGGTCCTGAATAAATTTCCCTGCATTAATTTGCAAACGATGAATTCCAAACATCGAATCATGGCAACCGTGAGCGGCAGGAAAATGGAATATCTCATCCCAGCTGAGTTACGACTTTCCGCTCCTAAGCTAAAAGTTTTGATTTATATATTTATATTCTCCAGTACATGGATCTATAAAGTGCCCTTTAGAAATGATCCCCGCAGTTCATAAATGGCTGTCAGTAGAGCTTCCATTGTGAAGTATAAGGGTTTAGATTTTTGTTTAACCCAGTTATTTGTTTCATAATTAACATTTATAGTATTATGATAAGTTCTTTTTATATACATAGTGATGTACAAAATAATTAAAATCATATTTACAATTACGCCACTAATCAAACGCATTGGTAGGTAGTTTTAGTGTAAAGTAATTAGTTTAGATAAGTTTTTTGATTAATGATTCGTATATCGACTATAATAAAAACTTTTTAATTTGAACTTCTCTGTAACATTCAAAATTGCAGACTGAATTTTTTAAATCAAAATAAGGACTAGCGACAAATATGATGTAAATTACATTTGATTGTACTCACATTCAAGTTTGTAAATGTTCGATGTGCCCCCCTCCCCCAGCTACATGGATGACATCCTAAATACGATAAAGAATGTCTTATGCCAGGCAGCTGTGATATGGTTTCTTAAATTGTCCAAAGTTGTTGGTAGACGTGGTACATAAACTGCTTATTTTACGAATTCCTATAAGAGAAAGTCGAGAGACATATTACCCCAATAACTGTGTTACCATCAAAAACAAAGATCTACAAACTTTTGTCCTCGATACAGTACAGAACATTAACATTTAGGTGAAACGTTTCCTCGTTACTAAAAATTAAACGGAACAAAAAAAGTTTTACCTTTTATATTTTCGAGCATAGCATTTGAAAATTCTATAAGCTTTCGCTTGTCGATTGTGCGAAGAGCCTGTACCAGTTGTAGGTGGCATGTTTTGATCATTAAGCGGTAGTTCAGTTTCTCTTCTCATTCTACGGGTTAACTACAGTGAAATATGCTTTAAGTTATCTCAAATTTGTCTCACATCCTCCTCCGATCACCGTGCATTCTTAAAAGGTAAAGCAAATAACAAACTCCGACTTTGTTTTACATGTTTTGTGTTTTATATTAACAACTTACACAATTCATTTATTATCATAATAGTTGCTCTAAACGTAAATAAAAAAAAAACAGGGAATAAAGTTGAATAAAGTTTATGCTGTTAGTTACAAAAATGATTATCTAAATATAAACTACAGACACTATTAGTATTTTACTATTATATTTTATCAAAAAATAATTTAATTTCCACTTAATTAACAATGTATCTTTTACAGTGATTAAATTTTCTTTCTAAACGCAAACAAAATATTAAGAGAAAAGAAAAATTAGTAAAATGAGTAAATGTAGCACAAAATAACTTCTTTGCAATCAAATTTTTGTAATAATTTACAATTATCATTATCGCTTGCAACTAGAGAAATTTCAGTGTTTGCTGTCATTACATTAATGTAATTTTTAAGCGATAAAAATAAGTTATCATACGCCACATCTATGTCTATGCAATTTCGATACGTTACTAAAACGTATCAATATTTTCAGACAGTGAACTAACTAATTAGACTATAAATAACGAAGGGTTGTCTACAAAAAGACATTTTGGCGTCCTAGACTGACAGTTTTCACCCGTTTTCCTTAAATTTTTGCAAGGTGGGAACGTGGAACAATTTATTTACAAATGATAACAGTGGGATAAGCCGATGTGGTGACCTTACGAAAATAAAATATGCAAAATGATCCTGAAGTTAAGCAACCAAATGTACGCTCAAAACTCAGCCACGCAACATTTTATATCAGCTGTCTTTGTTTACTTTCTGTTCAAATGTACAGATACATAGTAGGTGTAAATTTGTAGTGATGTTATTGTAATACACCCTCGTAATAATAAGTGCGCTATGGACATTGTTAAAGTAGCGTACTCGGAGTGACTTGTGAGTTGTCATTACAGTCAAATTTTGTAAATCTTTCTTCGATTGCTGATTCTAATAAAATCTATTTAACGCACGACATAACATTTTGGCAGCGAGGATTGCAACCCAAGAACGGGCAACCTGCGGTAATTCAAGTGACATTCCAATTTTTTGAAACTCTCCGTAAACCGACGATTCCGTTCTCGATATGAAAAAAGATGTTTTCTGGCCCATTTCGAAGACCAGGATATTAAAGAAGAACACAAGAGCGCGATTGGGGTCAATTGTTTGAGCTCAACGGGTTTTCTATGCGTTACCTAACACCGGTACAACGTTCGATGCAGCGTTGAAAGTTTTAAAAGAATATTTTATATCGAAAATCAACGTTACAGATTTCGATCGAGAATGCAGCTTCTGGAAGAAACAACAATGCATTATGCTGGAGCGTTGCGGATATGGTTTCAAAGTGCAAGTACGGAACACTCGAAGATGAGATGATCTGGAATCAGCTAATTTGCGATACGCCAGTAAAAAGGATTCGTAAGCGTTTGCTGATAAAAATGCCTTACAAAGGCATTGCGGTAAAAACTAAAGGCCATCGCACAAGAAGCTCCTCAGGTATCAGGTTTTAAAGCTAAAGATGAGGAAGGCCCAAAGAAAAAAGGTAGAGGGCGGTTTGGGTTTTCGAAGAAAGTAAGCTAAACGTGTGTATTTAAAGTAGTTTTGAGGCTCATGCAACGAAAGAAAATCTAGCGAAAAATGCAAAATGTCATTCATGCAAGAAGGTAGGACATTATTGTAAGATGTGTAGATTAAAGCAAGGTTAAGAAAGGTACAATAAAACAATAAAACAACCAAAAGTGTTAATAGTGAAAGGCTAACACGAGCAAGTTAATTGAATCAGCAATTATTGTTGGAGAAAGAAAGTTAACGGTTATTTTATAGTCGATACAGCATTGCCAGTTATGCTTTTACCGTTAAAGCTATATCGAATGTTCTGGTCTGACACTCGATTTCAGAAGAGTCACAAGAAGCGTATACAAAGAACCAAATGAAGGCTCACGGTCAAGTAAAGGCTAACGTATACTATATGGATGCAAAAAGTAATAGTTATATATACAACATCAATGGTAAAGGAACCGTGTTATGGATAGATTTTATCCGGAATTTGAACATAATGGTAGATGGAGGCGAACTGGTATTAGCGGTCGAGACGCAGTCTTTGGATATTAAAGGCCGTCCTGTAAAAAATAAAAAGCTACGATTTTGCCGCCGATAAAGAACTTCGTGCACAAAGTTAAGGTCAGGGAAGATGTAAAGCCCGTTAGACAGGGATTAAGGCGATTTTATTTAAAATTATTAAGTGTGTGCAAGAGCAGATGTAACTGAAAACGGAAATAACACCGTTGGAACCAATCGAATTTCTAAGGGCTCCTTGAAAAAAGCTTGCAATTGATATTATTGGACGGTTCGAGACTGTGCCATCGAAGTTTAGATATGCAGTTACACAAATTGATTTTTATAACAAGTGGCCGGAGCTGATATTTATATCAATGATATTGATATAAATAATCATCAGTTTCTTGGAGATGGTGTTCCGTCGGAAGGGCAATCCTGCAGAGTTCGTCACGCAGGAATTTGAAAGGTTTCTAAAAGATCGGGATATTAAACACTTGAAGACAGCGGTGATCATCCGCAAGCAAATAGTGCTTCAATAGGACGTTCAAAAAGCGCGGTACAAATTGCGAAGACGAATGGGTATGAAATTGACGTTTATTGCCAATAATCCTTGATGTATTTTAGAGCTACGAAATATTCGGTCACTGACTTATCTTTATTAATGTTGCTTCACGTGAGAAATTTGAGAACAAAATTCAACATATTTAAAGCGGAAGCGTCCTTTAAAGAAGAGACAGGATGCAAAGAGAAGTTCAGAAAAAACAAGAAAAGTCGAAGCGGTACTTCGATAAGACGAGGAACATAAGGGCGCCTTGTATAAAGATAGGAGATTAGGTGCGGGTACAGAACCCCACACATGAAACAAAATGTGACTCGAAGTTCACGAAACCTTGAAAAATGGTTTGCCGCATGGAACGTTACCCTTACAAACTTTCGGATATATGAACCTGGAACGTATTAACACTCATAAAGGTGAAATCAAATAAGGACTTGCGCGAAGTGGAAGATAGTCTTGGTGTGGATACTGATGATGGTAGGCAACCAGTTCAGAATCGCACCATCTAATTACCCTGAAGCACGCAATTACAAAAAAGTGGACCTCTACGAACCATAGTTCCCTTATTTAAAGAAAGGGGGGAATGTACTGATGTTGTTGTGATACATCCCCTAGTAATGATGAGCGTGCTTTAGACGTTGTTAAGGTAGCGTACTCAGAGTGACTTGTAATTTTGTAAAGTTTTCTTTGATTGCTGATTCTAATAAAATTTATTTAATACACAACATAACAAAATTATATGCCTAGTCACTTATTAATTATTTTACAAAAACTCTCTCAATTAACAAATAGTGATTATGTAACACTGAACGGAACGCATAAGCATGTGTTAAGAAGTTTGCTATATAGTCAAGAAATTTTTCTACTCCTGAGTGTGACTGCTATAATTATTGGGTTTGAAAGCATTAAAGATATTCTAGCGTTCCACTTTTTTAAATATGACCTACAGATTAGTTCTGACAACTACATTAACATGCTGGAGCAGTTGTGAAGACCTGGATGAAAAATATAATTGCTGGAAAATACGTGTGTTAATGGGATTTTGCTTTGGCTTGCAGTATAGGGAAGACCTAATCTTGCTTTTATTACTTATGCTCCCACTGTTCCTTTGTTGATTTGTGGCTCCTCGTCTTCTGTTCTATCTCTAACTAAAATACCCTTAAATACTAAGTGTACGACGTAGCCGAGGCGATTGTTAATGAGAAACATTATAACATCATATATGTTAGTGAACTAATTTTATTTTTAATTAATTACTATTTAACAACATATAACCAGATTATCAGAATATTACTAAAGAATTTTTGCGGCCGCACCGAACGCCCGAGAATTGTAAAACCTTTGAGCCAATATCCTTTGCCTTCCAAAAGGCACCCGTTTTTCTAGAGTCAACTGTTTTAGTACATAGATAATGATCCACATGGACAAGGATGTTAAGTTGGCTGATAGAAGCTGTATCAAATCATTTGATTCAGATTACGCAAAATTATTAAATTTATTTTGAATTGTACTCTTTTATTTTTTTAAATTAATTTTCTAGATTTGCATTTATAATTTTATAGTTTGAATAGTTCACATAAAATAAAATCATTTTTATAGAATTTAAAAATGTTTCCAATAAAAATACCTTGTATGTAACAAATCTGACATTTTTAATAGGTGCATAAGTTTCAGACCAAAACAGACTTTTAATAAGAAAAAAGATCGGCTTCAATTACGATAACTTCAAAAAATTATTATGTGATAAACATGAAGATGGAAGTGGCGCATATATAAATGACGAAACAATAGAAAGCTGAATAAGTTGAATCAACCACAATGAAGTAAAGCTAATAATAATGTAAATAAATAAATTACTAAATTAAAGTTTATATAGTTAGAAGATTGAATAAATTTAAAGCGTTGCCAAACTGGCTGTGATTTTGAAAGTAAAAAAAATAATGGCTCATAGGCAAGAATATTGGTAAAAATAAAAAACACGATTACTAAATATTTATGGTGTAGTAAATCACAAAGATAAAGTGGAAAAAATACTAAATCTGCAAAACTACTAAAAAAATAAATAAACACCAAAGAGGTAAGGTGAGAAGTAAAACAATGATAGAAAGAGAAGAGTTAAAAACAGTGTTAAAGGGAGATACAATAAAAGTTAAGAAAAAAATAAAAAATAGAAGAAGGCGGAAGAATGGAAAGAAGAAAACTTACTTAAGGACAGAAATTTAGAAAACAAGACAGTTAAAATAAAGGAAAAGGA
Organism: Sinelater perroti; assembly: GCA_036346155.1. Lineage (NCBI taxonomy): Eukaryota > Metazoa > Arthropoda > Insecta > Coleoptera > Elateridae > Sinelater > Sinelater perroti. Next base: position 8,363,115 of record JARFIY010000276.1, read on the forward strand.
AAGATAAACCTCTTGCTCTCACTTTCTCTCTGTGGTAATTTCCTCATATCTGAGAATTTTGAACTCATAGCAAAATGCACTTTATTTGTCTTTATTTATTATGTCAGGCCTTTCTCCCTTTTTCTCTTTCTCTTTACCTTTCCCCTTTCTCATTTAGAAACATCTATAGAAGTTATCACGTTGTATAGTAATCTGCACTATGAATTAAATTGTCTCCATCTCTTTTAATTATATGTTCAAAGTACTGCAAAATTCATTGGTGTCAGATTGTGGAGTCTTTTCCTGATTCCTATTTCGTTTATTATGGTGCTGTTCACTACTCTATTTTGTGGAGATAGATCGATAATTTTAACTAGCATAAATTTAATGTTTATTGTATATTGTTTATCTTTCCAAATCTTAGTTAATTTTATCATTGCATTTTGTACAATTGCATTGCAATTTTGAGTTTCCTACTAACATATTCTTTGATTGCTTGTTAATGATCCTAAAGCATACAGATTCGCTTATTCTTTTAAGTCCTACTAGGTTTTCTCTTGGTAATATAGTTCCTCTGTCAATTACAATTTTAATTTTAATTTAGTTCTACAACCAGTAACTGACAATGAGTATCGGATCTATAGCCTATACCAGAAAAGGTTTTTACTGACGATTTCTATCTACAATCTACTATCTTTTTTCCACCTTTACTTCTTGTTCCCATTCCAAATTTTTCAATTGCCGGTTGTCATTCTCTATTTGCCCAGTTTTGTTGTTTATACTACTTTGTACGACTATAGTTTTCCTTTGAGTAGTATACCCCCATCAAGTAATTATAGCGCACTTATGAAAACAAAATTTTAACTGCTTTTAGTTTTAACATGATCACCTAAATGGCATTGAATTTCGTATTTGGGCAGACGGAATTAAAAATTAGGTTTGTGACAAGAAGTTTATGTGCTTTTTTAACGAAAGTGACACACAAAAATAACGGGAAGATAAAATAATTTTTTTAAATGTTGAGAAACCATAGCGCGTACTGATAATTATGGAATTTTTGATGATTTTATGTCAAATAATTTTTTTTCTTGTATAAATGATTTGTCTATACTATGCAAAGAGAGCCCAACTTACAGCTTTTGAAAAGGAGCGAATCGAAGCCCTAAAGGGAAATCCAGAGATTTCAAGACAAATTGACCGATCCCATAAAGTTATTTATAGTTTTTTAAAATGCCAAGATAATAAAATTCTACAGTAGGTACTAGGTTTGTGAAGATAAGTTGGAGTTTGAATGCGTCGCATAGAACAATTTGTAAAGTTATTAAAATATAGCCTAGGATCGAACGGATAAAAATGCAAGCTGATAAGGTAGGGCGGTCTTGAATTCGCTTAAGAACACAAGGGTTGAAAAAATAAATGCGACAGGGTAATTCTTCTTTTTATTTGTACTTTGCAACAATTACTTATTATTTAAGGGGGTGATCTCGGAAAAGTTTAATTTAAAATGATCAGGTGGTTATCGCTATTATTGGTATGATTTGAATAAATTCTAGCGCTGTATGCTTAGCGTTTGTTAGTTCAAAAATGAATAGTAAGGATTACGATGAAAAAATTTGGAATCTTATTAGCTACCGAATTATGTCTTGATACTTGATTTTTAACTTTTGCTAATGCGATCATGATCATATCTGTCTGCCTGTGTGTGTGTCTAATGACACGATATCTCCGGAACTGCTTGACCGATTCGCTTCATATTTGGTCAGTAAATACCTTAGGTTAGTATCTTTCGCGGAATTAAATTTCAGACCTATAACTCTCATTTATATAATAATACCTTGTTTGTCCAAGGAGCGAGAACATCTTCTTCACATGCATATCTAGTTCTTTTCGCTTAATCTGTATGTATTTTTTCTACGTAAATTTGTTATCGAGATGTGTACCGAGGTATTTGATGATTCTTTGTGTGGTATGTTAGTGCCGTTGAAGGCCCCCTATAGCCTCTAACATTGCGAAGCGTCAAAACCACCGATGTCGACTTATTTTCATTAATTTTGATGCGCCGAGTCTTTGTTCAACACTCTAATGCTTCCAGAGCATTTTGTAGATAAATTGATGCCTGCAATGGATCTCTATGTAAAGATAATACAGCCGTGTCGTCCGCAAACGTACCAATTACAACATTGTCATAGCAGGTAAGTCCGCCGTAAACAATTGGTATAATGTTGGTCTCAATACACTACCTTGCGGTACACCTGCCTCGACTGGGTAAATTGGTGAGTGGCTGTCGTTTACTTTAACTCGAAAGTATTTGTTTTCTTCTCCATTGAAAAGCAATTAGTACCGTTGCAGTAGAGTTTTCTTGATTTTATATAATAGGCCAGGGTGTCAGACTCGATTGAAAGCTTAGCCCACATCCAAGAATACTGGTAGACACGACCGTTATTTCTTGGAAACATTTTCTACGTTAGCTATGGGGTTGTTCCAATGTTGAGTATTTTCTCCGAAAATCGAATTGATGTTCAGGGACTAAATGCAGGTTTTCTATAATAGGTTCTAGTGTTCTTAGTAGAATTTGTTCAAAGAGCTTAGAGAGAAATGCTAAGAAGCTGGTGATTGAGCTGGATTGCATGGTTTTTGAATGGCATTAACCTTAGCAAATTTCCATTGAATTAGATAGTATTGGGTTCTTAGGATCGTATCACATATTCATGTTATAGCTGCTAGCCCTTTTCTTGGCAGTTCACGAAGTAATTCGGATGTAATTAGGTCGCTTCCCAGTGCTTTACCAGTTTTAAGCTTTTGATTTCTGTTTGTACTCAATTGGGCAATTGGGGTTGGAGTAGCGATCTGAGGAATTTAATAACCATCTTATGGAGTTCTGCCTGTTTTATGGGGTTGAAAACTGAGTGTGCGCCAAATGCAACCGCTTTTTCTTCGTCACAGAGGGGACAAGAGCTATCACTTTTACGAATAGGAGGGATATTGATGATAGGTTTCTTAAAATTCCTAGTTGCTCGCCATCATGTTGTCTGGGGGATAAGTTTCTCACACAGTCGTTGAACGCTTTGTTTTTCTGTTGTTTTATTAATCTTTTTAGTTATGTGGTAAAGGTGTTCAGTTAATTTTTGTCTTTTGAGTGTTTCTCTTACGATTGTTGTGTAGGCTAGGCTTTGCAGGCTTGTTGATCATGCAACATCAATGTAGTTTGACGAGAGATTTTTTGTTATAAGGAAATTTAGTGTATCCGGCAGTTTATTCAGATCGCTTGACTAACAGGTGTGTTTACCTGTGGCTAATGCATTATAGTGGTTATCTAAATGGTTTTATAGAGTCGCATTTCTCGATTAATTAAATTGGAACCTCATAAGGGGTGTTTAGAATTGAAATTACCACCTGCTATAAATCTGTCTCCTAGCGTTTTGAAGAAGTTTTCGAGTTGAATTTGCGTTACTGAATGTCGGGAGAGCAGTATACTGCTGATACTATTATGTTTCCAACGCGATCTTTAATTTTGACATTTGTGGCTTGTATATGATTTATTTCAAACTTCTCCATTTGTAGTGTAATGATTTGTTAGTGATAACAATTGTTGTTCCAGCATGGGCTGTGTTGTAGAGGTCGCAGATGTAATAAGTTCTGTAGTTGTGGATATTGAGATAGTTGCATTCCCTTCAGCTATTCTTAGTGTATCCATTATTGAGAGATTTTGGTTATCAGGCTAGTGAGTAGGTTGAGCATCATAGTATTCTATTGCATTAACTGGCTAAACATAGTTTTAAATTTGGAAAAGAACTAAGACAAGGAAGTATTATTGGTGCTGTACTTTTGATTTTGAGTGTTGTATGAGTCTGATGTTGTCATGATGTGTTGTTGTCCAACAACGGTTGAGGCATAGCTAGTTGGTGATCTGTTCGCCCTGTTTGCATTTGGTTGAGTTGTGGTCGTCTTTGGAGTTTGTTAGACTTGCATTCTAGGGATGGCGTAGTTTTTTCCTTACAGTGCATTCTTTATAGTTTTCTGGGTGGGTTTTAGTGCACAATGCATATTTAGCAGGAATGTGTTTTGACTATGTACATGTCATCGTGTTGTGGTCACCACCATATTTTACGCACGTGAATGGTTTTCTTACTAAGTTTAGCTGTGTCCATATGTTTGGCATCGAGTACACTGGCTTACAGTGTTTTTTTTCTTTTGGGTTGACGGTAATGGTCATATTTAATAGAGATTTAAGTTTGTATATCTGTTTGTTGTTACTGACAGGCTAGAGGTCTACAAATAATAAAGAAAGTGGTTTTGTCTACCCTATGTCTTCATTAAATTGCGTACAGTATGTCCCTTCTCTTTCAGTTGTTTTTTTATTAGCCTGATATCTACTATTGGGTGAAGATTTCTGATTATTACTCTTGCTTAATCTGATATGTATAAAAAATAATTTTCTCAGTGTCAAGATGTCTCATAACTTCTTGATTTCAAAGTTATTAATATTTATTTTGACTACGTTTTTTAACAGTTTATGAGTTATGTTGTTTAGTTTTTAATAATTTTGTCAGGTTTGTAATCATTGTGTTATAATTTACTACGTCTATGTATATGGGAGGGGTCTGTTAACTACAGTTTGTGGCTCGTCTCTAGCTCTTTCCATAACGTTATCTTCGTGTGTATTGCTTAGTAAATTAAATGTGTTGTTATTGTTGATTTAACTTTGCAATTCGTGGTTACTAACAGGAGAACGTAGATACTTGCCAATCGTGAGAGCTTGTTTGGGGTTGGTCATTATTTGTTTCGGTAGTTTCGGGTGCTGAATGCTAGTTATTAGGATTCCATAGTGGTAAATGCGTGGATTGTGGGATATTATTAGTATAAGCTACACATGGGACCTATGTTTAACTTGATAATTGTTGCATGTGCGGGTTAGTGCTGGGCATTAGTGGCTGGTTTGGCGTAGGAATTTGTTGTTAAAACAAAAACAATTAAAGTAAAAATTAAAATAAACTCACTGAATAATGCGGATCACTGACAATCAAGTGCATACCTGACTCGTCTGCGAGACCAGCGGCCGACAGATATGATATTTAGTAATAAAAGAGTAATATGAACTCCCTCTTGAAATAACTTGTAAGGTTACAATTTTATGATTTAGGTATCACAAAGAAAGTTAAATTTGATGTGTGCAGCATCTATGAAATTAACTACCAGCGTTTAGGTTACAAATAGGTTTAATGCGTTTAGTAGTTTTAATATACTACAAATAATAACGTATTTATCGATTTTTAGACCCTCAAGTTACCAATCAAAATTAAAATTGTAATTATTTTTACAAATAAATGCAATTTACTGTATTTATAATAATGTGTAAATTCCGCAAAAATAAGAGATTACCTTATATTATAATATTATATTAATTTCATAACGTTTTTGTTATTAACCATTAATCTTCATTCGAATTTTCAGAAAATGGTTGTATAAATTATTTAAGCTTTGTTTCCCAATATTCACATTTAAAATATTAGTTTGCATTGTTTCTGTTTACTGTCTGGTCAATAAGCTAACATAAAATTGTAAAAATTGACTGTATTTGAATTCCAACTCTGTTGCTTTAATACAAGCGTGTGTGTAAATATTTGTTTTTGCTTCACATCTCAAATTAACAGATCTAATTAACACTTCAGAAGTTACAACCCTCACATTAATTAAGTTTGCTCAAAATTTCATCAAGTTGGCCGAAATACGTGTACAAATTTGGAGTGCTTGCGAAGTCGTCGGCACAATGTGCCAATTACGAGGTTAACTAATATTTCAGTCACCATTACGGCCGGATAGTTCGCCCCATCGCGCGGTGTAGGTTGCAATTCCGCTTAACAATTTCGCGTTGTTTCGACCCCGCCGCCACAACACGCACACGCGTGCGGTCGTACAAATTACCAAATGGCATTATGCCGCTTTATGTATTAACAAAAGCAAACACGCCAGCAGGTTATTAAATAATAAGCCGCCGCTTCCGCTCGGCTCGTCGTTAAATACCCGCACATACGTAACCTACATTGCCATCGATTGCCATTACACCGTGAAATTGGCTATTTGTTTGCTTTCTAATGGTTTCGTTCCATTTCGGGGTAGTAATTTGGTGACGCTAAGAATCATATGCGTATCGTATGGTAAACCCGTAAAATATATTTTTGACTCTTTGATCAACGTTCCTTTCAAGTCGGTTACCTTGTTTTACTATTAACTTTCGTCCGATAATTCTATTTAAACTTCTATACAAAAAAAATGTCTTTGATAGAGAAAACCATTTTTTTCTAATACATGTGTCTATTGTAATCAACTTATACCTTAATTTATTAAATAATAAATATTATTGCATTTTTTATCTAGAATGATACCAAATTTTTAATTATTAAAGAAATGAACAGTAACATGATCTCTGCTTATCTTAGAATAATACCGACGAATTTATGACAAAAGTAGATATAACAATTGATTTTTCATTATAAGTTGTGGCAAAATGTATTTTGGAAATGAACTGTAAAACGATAAGAATAAAATCAGGTAGAAGGTGCGTAGTATCTTTAATAGAACACCAAACGTTATTAAAAACAAAAAATATGAGAAAGTTAGGTGGTTATATAAAAATTGCAGTATTTTTTTCTGCTTCGCGGAGAAAAGAAATATAAGATTCGGCAGAATGATTCCCCCCATTTTCAATTGATACCATGTATTTGGATATGACGCAGCGGCGTCAGCCATCGACGAAAAGTTCCGAACAAAAAAACCATAATGTTGTGGCTGCACAATTTCTGACAGACTGATTCAGCATTTAAAAGCAAATTATCCGGCTTACCGCGTAGCATTCGGACACCCGAGAATATCGCAGCACTGAGGCAGATTGTTATCACATTGCTACAACGTTCCGCCGCTAATCTTGCTCTCGCCTTCGAAGTATCTAACCGGAGCGTGAGAAGAATTTTACATTGCAATCTCATGCTCCATCCAGACAAACTAATCGTAGTTCAGGAACTTAAAGAGTGTGACTGGTACAGACGGCAAACTGACTTCATGAGCCATCTCTCCACATTCAGCGTGTAACTATTTGGTGTGCTGTTATGAAATTTTGGCATCAAAGGGCTGGACTTTTTGAGAAAACAAGATACGTGGTAACTATCACTTCTACCCGTTATGTTACAAAGTTATGCAATTTCCTGGAGCCCAGACTCGGCAAACATGGGAATGCACCTTTATGGTTCTAACAAGATGGCGCTACCGCACTCCCGGAGAGAATTCCTTTAGAAGGTGGGGGACAAATGTTTCCAGGTTGCCTCATCTCATTACATAGTGGCATCCCAGGACCAATTAGGTTATCAGACCTACTCCCTCACGATTTCTTTTTATGGAGGCACCCAAAAACTGGTCTTTGGACGCAGGTTGCGGACTATTGACGAATTAAAGAATGCCATTCGCAACAGGATCGCAGCAGTATCATTCGAAGTGATCCTGCAAGCAATACCAAACTTTATTTTGGCTCGCACTGTTCTGTGTTGTGGTACAGTAAAACAATGAATAGAATCTATGTTCTGTATTTTATTGCTGTTTTGAAAAGGGAAAACTATTCTGCCAGATACTGCATAATAAAGAAATGTTTAATGCAGTTATTTCATCTGTCTGCGTCACTTTTTGTTTCTAAAATCAATCATCAAGTGCCCCGTTTATTGCCGAACCCTGGATATCTTTAATAATTGTTACACCAAATAAATGCATTTCAAAGCATTACCGCACGATATATGAAGAGCTTCTTCATTTGGAGACGACTTACCTCATTTTCTGAGAAACAGCAGGTGTTGGAACTGGTAACTATTTGCGTTCATGCGCGGCTAAACATGGCACTATATTTTGGAAAGTTCTTGTTACTATGTTACTACTAACTGAATTTCTTAGATGGTGCTTGCTTTCAAGGCGCTTGTGATTTGTTCCATAGTTTTATTGTGATCAATTTCCTATTTCAGATTCATAGAAAATAATCAGCGGTGTGAGATTGGGCAAACGACTGTGTACGATGTCGCTCCATCCTGCTAAAAATATCTAATAGGGAGTTTCTTGTCGTGTATTAGTTTACATAGCTGTTAAATATTTTCATAAATGTAGTTGTGGTGGTCGTAGAAATTTGGACCAATTATGCGCTGTTGAGACAAAAGATAAAACTAATTTTCTCTGAACGAAAAATTCTGTGTATATTGAGTGGAGTTTTCAGATACTAGAATATTACAGCTGGGTTTTCTAATGAAGTGTTTGTAAATATATATGTTACACTGCATATAGCTTCAAATAATTTTAAGCAGTGGCACTGAACGTACCTACAAAGACTTTCAAAAATGTGGTGCTTTAGTTTTAATTCTGTACTGCAGTACCTAAGGTTTATTGTTTGATGACGTTATTATGTTTTATATTATATAAATAGTAAGTATTTTCTATACTTAAGCTGTTGCTGTTACTACGCTAACAATTCTATTTTTTTTAAATTTTAAATAAATTAAATTAGAATACACTAACAACTTTTAATTTTTGATACCATCCAATGGTATAAATTTTTATTGCGTCAGGTGCTTAATTCATATTATCTTTTTTGTTAAATTACCATATTAAGTTGTACGAGTAAAATGTCGACTATTTACCTAATCTGCAAAATAATTTCCACCCTTTTCTAAAAATTTGCGCCATCTTTCAAGTTGATGTCGCTGAAGATAGTTGTTGAACTGGATCCGCCTCCAATGGAGACACTAGTGGCCTACAGAAAATCTTCAGAAAAGAGTACCATTTCGAATTGTCGTGGCAGCCCTTCTGTTGGCGTTATCGTTTGGATGTTTGGTTGTGTGTAATATTTGTCAGTAAGATATGTCACCGATACTAACACGATATCTACATTGTAGTCTTCTGTGAACATTTTAATTCTTGAACATGTTGATGTAAGCCATCGGCGTTCACTTTTGCAATTTTATAATTATTTTGCACAGCCATTAAACTAAGTGTGGTTATTTTCTCCAACAGTTTTCTGATAAATTTTTAGTTTATTTGGGTTTTTGGTTTCTTGACTATTAGTTGGTATTGTAGAGTGGCAAATTGGGCAAATTATTTTTGATAGCTTGCGGCATATATTAGTAAATTTTGTTTGCAGGTATAAGTAAAAATTGTGGTTGTGCGTCCTTTTTGTTCTCTGATAGTTGGATAGAACAGTTGCAGCTGCTTTTGTACAATGCAACCTTGGTAGATTAGCAGGGTGCACTAAAATTAACGCATTCTGCTTTGTTGTTTCGTATTTTCCATTCATATTTTTTATTGAGTATGTATCCACACTTTTTACGTAGCGTCATGTTATACAACAATCATTTTTAGTTTGTCAATATATCTGACAGTCACTATAGAAATGATATATATACCTACGGTGGGGATCGACCCGGGTTTATTCCTGGAGCTCTTTAATGTTTGGCAGGTGGCCTACTCAGTCACTAAAAATAATTGAGTAGCTGCGTTCACTTCAAACAATAGTGACGGTCGCTGAAGGCACGATGCTTGCCACATCGCCACGCACCAGAGATGGTGCGCGACGACCAGGCACAGACGGAAACATAATGAAATGTAGAGGTAATAGTACTACTCTAAAGTTTTTTTCAGTTATATATCTGCAACCATGATACCAAGTTTTCTCTTCAAGACAAATAATTTTTTGCTTTTCATAGATGTCTTTTTACTGTTTCAGAGCAAAGCATTAGAACGATATATTTATTAGTTACTATTTCAATAAAGTTTTAAGTGCACATTCAATATATTTCACATTGTAAACTGTTATTGTTAGTAGTTTTAGGGCTCTTGTTATTTTTTTGGGATCATTTCATCTTCCTCATTAACTGGTTAAATTTAATTTTTACGCTAAATTTCTTAGAGACTCTTGAGTGCCAGTGGCAGCAGTTTTCTTCTAGGATTTGTTCCAGTTCGACTTTCTTTGTTTATTCAGGAAGTTCGGCACCACTCAGGTTACAATTTTTACTGTTAAACGGTTGAACTACTCTTGCATATAGTTTAGCAAACAACATCTTCCACTAAAGCTACACCAATATTTTTGAGTTTCAATGACATGTTGTTTTAGTTGGAACACGAAAAGGAGGCAGTATCGCGCACCTAATAGTTTAAAGGTTGAATTTACGGAATCTTTTTGGCTCAGCAAAGCTATAATTTTATTTGTTAACTTTTTTTGGGGGGGGGGGGAATTTAGTCTCTTACTATAAAATTGAGTGACTCAAGATTAAAATAATTCTATATGGTGTGCGAAAAACAAAAATTTCTAATTAAACTTTTTAAAAGATACAAACATGTGATTTCACACAAAAAGTAAATAACGTAATAACCGTACTTTTTGATGGTAAAGAAATGTAGGAAATTTGCTTAGAGGTAGTATTTCTCGCCTTGTAACGGCCGAATATAATGTTGTAAGGAATTGGTCCTCAAAGAATCTCAACTCTCACTTATGGCTCCTAGAAGTTTTAGACAAAAGCAGTCACATACCGGTAACCGTGTCAACACACGAGCTAAACTAAGTCAGAAACAGTTTTTGTAACAAAACCAAGGGTTCTGACAACTAGTCGCCATTATCAGAAAGGATGGGGACTTAGACTAGGCAGCGGATGAGTTAAAACGATATAACCAACGGTGACAGTCGAGCTCCAATTAGGTAAGCTACTTTTTACTCGCCAAAATGTCTGGCCAATGCGGTGAGTTAAGCTAAAAACTTTCAAATGATGCTATTATAACATGAAATATCAACTTTAAAAAATATATTACATCAATTAGCAACACGGATACTTGAGGGGGGGGGGGTACAGAACCTCGACATGTACACATGAAAAAGCAAATACGAGTAAACTAAAAAATTTAAAAAAATGAATTTATTTACTAAATTAGATAAACTAAATAAACTAGAAGCAAATATAGACTACAGGTTGCTCAGAGACGAATCCTGAATATCAACCTAAAAGATAGTATACGAAATAACCGACGTGATCTACCAAGTTGAGTTGGAAATAGGCAGGCCACATTGCTAGATTATAAGATAATCGTTGGACCAAACATATAATTTAACGGAACCCACGTAGAAACAAAAGACTAATAGGACGTCCACTAACAAGAGGGACAAATGATATTAAAAGCCACGCAGGACATAATTGGATGCAAATAGCTGGAAACAAACAGGAATGGAAGCGATTTAGGGAAGTTTACATCCAACATTAGATGAAATAGCTTAGATGGTGATGAAGGTAAAGAGATTGGCCCTTTTGTTTCGATACACCCATTAAAACATCAGTAGAATATATGGTACAAAATGTAATTTGGTTAAAAAAGAAAATCACTTCAAATCATGCGTTTATGCTAACCGGAACAGAACAATGTCTTGTAATATAAAGTAATATTATTTTTTTAATGATATTTTGTCATAAAAATGAGGTTACTTTTAAAATAGTACAAAGATGTAGCTAGATTTCATAAAATTAAGTCATCAGAAAAATATTTATTAATTAGGATTACTGTTTGGTGCGGCATTTAAGAAATTTTTTGCACCCTAAGTACAAAAGTTCTAATTCCTTCTACCATTTTTCTTTTCAAAACATATTTTGCTTTTTTACATTGTTGTATTATACTCACGGATAAATTGTTTTATCTATTGGAACGTTAGTAAAGTATTTTTTAAGAAAACGGTTTTAACCAAATTTCAACACAATTTCAATAAATCAAATAAATCACAGATTATAAGTATTTGTCAGCAAAGAAGAGTATAAATAATACGGCAATCACACATAATAATCTTGTTTAATCTACTAAAAGTAAATGCGAATATATTAGTGACACTACAATTATTTAGTTTGCTATAAGTTTTAGGTCTCCATTGCTTTTTTCTATGTACTGTATAACGAATAATTTAAATGGTTCTCCTGTACACCCACACGAACAAGACCTTTGTATGGCACATTTCCTTAATCGGTTCTTTTCCTTACTTCTAGCTGTCAGTTGCATTTGTCCGAATTAGTAAAGTTTTTCTTCAATTATCCGTTTCTGTCCGCACCAGGTTAGTAATTTCAGGAAGAGCCAAGCTATTGTTACACCACAAAAAAATCTGGCGCTTTGTGTACACTGCGGAAAAACACCTTGTAACATATCTGAAGTTATCGCGGCTGCAAGAAGCGCCGGAATTTTATTGCTTCGAAACTTAGAGCGAGCACGCCGATTCCGTAAACTTATTAGTTTCCAACTAAGAATCATCTAGCGCAGAACTTTTCCAATTCGGGCGCTATTCTGAGCAGGAATTTCCATTCCCCGGTTAAAACTTCTATTTACCTTCGCAGTTTGTTGACCCTGTAAAGAGACCCCTTCCGTTCATGGCGAAATTACAAAATAGATCGGTTTTTTAACGGCGCTGTAAACAACCCATTTATGGCCGTTTCCAATTTTGACGTGCCGTTGAACACAATACCGTCCCTATGTGGAAGCGGAACTTTTACATCTGCAGCGTGATAGGTCTGTGTCCGGAAATACTCCTGTTTGTTGAAAACTGCTCCTGCAACTTGAAAGCGTTCATCTTATTTTTATTGGCACGCGGGCGAGATAAGTGTTTACATATCGCATGGTTGTTTAACTTCATATTACAGCCAATTTATGTTGCTTGAAAAGCAAACAAAATTCTGAATATGAGCTTTAGTTGTTTTTTAGTAAAATGATTATAAACACATTTTTTATCTAATGATTTAGTTATAAGATAATTGTTAAGGGCAGACTTTGCTAAGGTGTCCCAAAAAAAGTTTCGATCTGATTGCAATCGGTATTACGGCTTTTGAGAACATTTGCGTAACATAAATCAAGCCCCAAGTGTTTCTCTTATCAGAAAATAGATGCGTAATTTTAATTATGGAAGGTCATCATTAACTGACGAAAACGTAGAGAGCGTACGACAATGCGTTAGCGAGACTCCTTACCTAACTGTTCGTGAAGGGGTAAGGGCTTTGAATGTGCCTAGATCACAATCACACTGCATTCCGAGCAAAGATTTGAGTTAGCACTCCTATAAAATTCAATTAGTGAAAAGAAATAAAGGCCAGCTATGCCAGTCAGAGGCTTCATTTCGTTAACTGTGTAACTAAACATTTCAATTTATTCAACATTTTGTTTTCGGATGAGGCACGTTACCAAATACAACTGCTGTTACCGAAACGCTACGAATCCACAATGGGAGCATAAGAAACCCCTTTATTCATCAAAAGTGACTGTATGGGTTGCAATGTCAGCACAAGGAATAATTAGGCCATACCATCCAGCATGATGGCGCAACATCGCACGCTTCTAACATGCCTCTGCTACGAGTTTGTGAAATTTTCCCTTGAAAATTGATTCCCAGAAGAGGTGATGGAAATTGGCTTCTATGCAGCCCTTATTTAACTTATATGGATTTCTTCTACTAGAGATATTTTAAATCAAAGGTTTACAGCAGCAATTCGGGCTCTCTGGTTGAATTAAAAGAAAATATCCGTCAAGAAATGGCAACCATTACGGAGACTGCGTGCCGCGCAGTTCTAAAAAGTTTTAATTCTTTTTTAAAAGTGGTACGAGTATGCAGGATCACATTTAAGTGACATTTTTCTTAAAAAATAATTTTCTAAAGTCTTTATTTTAATAACAAATAAAAGTTCTTTTAATAGACGCCTTGTTTGTTTTTTTAATTACCTTAAAAAGAAGCTTTTTTGAAACACTGTGACTATTAAAGCTTTTGTAATGTGACTACAATTTTGTGTGGTGAAAAGTGGTCATAAATTAAAGAAAACATATATTTCTCTAGTAAGTCTTGTGTGCACGACTAATGCTTGAAAAGAACGCATACATTATTTCAATTTCTTTGTCTCTACCTTTTAGTTTATTTTGTCATTTGGTAAAGCAGATAACTAACTATAAATACAAACTGCAAAGTATTCATTAATTGTGTGCCTACAATTGAAAATTATGTTTAATGTTACGGGTGCGTTAGTGATTTAAGTTATTAATGAAATGCAAATGTAAAAAATTAAAATAAACCAGCTACTACAGCATACAATACTTTAACATAAAAGCCTGATATTAAATAAATCTAGCCGTACGTGTACACGCTCAGGGTAATTAATAAAAACTTTAATTACAGAATACTTTCATGTAGCGCAAGAAGTTGTTGCGATTCTCCTAAGATTTATTAAAATAGTTTGAATGGTTTCTAAATATTGTATGTTAAAAGTTTTTATATATTTTTAAATTAATGATAAATTTATAAATAATATAGCTTTAAAGATAATAGATAGGATTGAAACTACTACATCATATTTCGGATAGTTCTTGCAAATATATCCACTGACATTGACTAACTTTCTTTAGTAATATTTGTTGCTTTTCAAACTTCCTTTATTAACCCAAAAGCAATAAACTTATGTTGTGACAAAAATGACATATGTAGGTTAATTCTATTAAACTTTATTAGGTAAAAAATTGCAATTAATAATTAATGTATTGACCCTTAAGGTCAATTATTACAGTATATACTTGGTATTCCCATAAATATCCTTGCTTTATACAGCATTGGGATATTTATGACATTGACATATAGCTGCAATTGTCAAGTCATAAAGTGGTAAGTTACATTTTGGGTTACTTGTCTGATTAGGTTATTTACCAATGTAGTGGGCTGACACTACAAAACCGTATTGCTGTAATAGCATTATATAATATATGTGGAACTGAAAAAGTGTAGGCCGTGCATCTCTCGAGATTGGTCGTATGTTTGTGTATCGGGCTATAATATTGTTCAATGAAACCGGAAGTATCCAGAATCGTCCAAAATCTGGAGGGCCGCGTTTAATTCAAACGGTTCTGGTAGTTAAAGCCATAACCAGAATCGTGTGGGATTCTTCTTCAGTTTGGGTACAAACAACGTTAAGAGTCTTAAAAATCACTATTAAATCACGTTCGGTTCGAGTTGTCAATAACAACACAAATTTCATGTGCCTATTCCACACGAGCAACTTCGAATGGTCCAAGAACATTGCACCATCGGGGTTCCTCATGAAGATGCGCAGGCACTTGAAAAACAAGCGGTTGGAAAGCTTGGCTCAGATCGGTTCCGATCAAATCATAGACCTTCAGTTTGGCCCAGGCGCAGCTGCTTACACATCATTCTGGAGTTGTAATAATTCTCACTGATTACAAAATGAGAAGGACTAGGTCAAATTCGTGGTGAGTGAGAACTACTCCGAAAACAGAGCACGTAGGAAATGTGTTTGTAATATTGATGAATTACAGATTCTCCTTACAAACGCTAAACTCGGTGACAAACTCAAAAAAATGTTTAAAACCACACTTAGATTACGGTCCAGCATGTATTATTAAAACACGAATTCTCAAATGCATGTAGAACTGGCAAACCTTTGACATAGACGGAGGCATTAATGAATTTTTAGCAGCGGTAGAGAAGTTGCAAAAAAGGCGAAAATCTTTAAAAGGCTACATAACAGAAAAGAAAGAAGAATGCGCCAGTGCAGTATTCAAAAAGACTACTTCTACTCAAACCAAGAGTTTTACCCGCTTCTCTTCCCCCAGGTCGAATCTCAACCATATCAAGAATTTGATTTATTCAACTCTCTGAAAAATTGAGATTTGAGCATAACAACACAAGCGTGAAGCCATGAAGAAGTAGAAAACACCAAGAAAAACCACGATCAAAGGCTTTCGGCTTTGGAGAAAATTGAAGAGATTGACAAGCAAAAGGCCGAGCTTATTACCCGAAGCCAACAGCTTGTTGACCACATCATTCTGGTTATTGAAACTGTCCTGGCGAATCAGACATCATGGACAGACATTGAAAACCTTCTGATAGATCCAACTGCAAAAGAAGATCAGTAGCAAAACACACAACAGCTAAAGCGAGAAACAAATCACATCAGTTTGTATTTGACAGATTCATATGTTAATAGTGAAAAAGCCATACCTACAGCAATAATCGATGTCGATTTTGATTTAACTGCTTTTGGTAATGTTCAATGATACTACGATCAAAAAAGTACTGCAGTAAGAAGACTTAAAACAACCATTAAGTCTCAAGACAAAGCACTAAAATCTGCTGAAAAAAGACAAGCAAGCGCTTAAAGAAGTGCAAACGATCACTAGCATTAATAAAGCTTGCAAAGTGTATTGGTTTAAAAAATGCTACTGGTTCATTAGTTCCAAAAATTATCTGATCGTGATTAGCAATAGAACGATCTAATTGTCAAAAAGTACATAAAGCCAAACGATGTTTATGTACATGCAGACATCTACGGAGCTAGTAGTGTCATTATTAGAAATCCAATTAGGCTGTAGGTGCCATATAAGATACTTAATAAAGTTGGAACATTGGCAATATGCTATACTGTTGGATATACTATACTAGGAATATATACTAGGAAGTTACAGTAGTAACAAACGCGTATTTGGTGCTTAGAGAGCAGGTCAGCAAAACAGCACCAACAAACGAATAGCTGACTACAGGCAGTTTTATGATCCGAAGCAAGAAAAACTTCCCACTTCCCTCTCACCTAAATTTGGGTATCGGTTTTTTGTTACGTCTCGAAGATGTGCCATAAGTGTAAGCAAAAAATTATTGCGAGTTATGACGTAGAAGGCATAGTAGATAGTAAGCAGAGTCAAGATGAAGTTGAAGTTAAACTAGAGGATGACAATGATGACATGAAGAACAGTAAGATTATGATATAGACAATCAAACAAAAGCAAAAGAAATAGAAGTGCTTGAAAAAATAAATAAAAATAATTTGGACACTGAAAATGAATTGTTTGCGTTTCCAGATACACAAATTAAAATTTAAATTCTAAAGGGGCAAAAGTAGAAATTGTAACACAACCTATAATGAGCATTTATCAGAAGCAAATTGGTGATTAACCTGAAGACATCATATACTTGAACAACGTACCTGTAGTCATTAAGACTAAGCAAAACCTTCCTAAACCTCTTTTTTCTTCTCTTATCCGTGAGGCAGTGTAGGCGTTTAACGTCACAATGTCTTGAGAGATGCAAATTTTTAAAACTTCGATGTCTGATATTATTAAGCAAGACTTAAAACTACATTTGCTTACTGATACTTTAAAAAAAGATAGGATAGAAACAAAAAAAAAAACGGTTGCCGACTGAGTATGCACTTGATGACCACAGAAAAAATTGTTTACGGACAAAAAGAATTTTAACAACAAACAAAATGATACGAAGCACACTAAGTCGTTCAAAAAAGCATCTCAGCTAATTCCAAGGGTTCAAAGAGACTATTACCCATCAGCTGCAATAGTTTTATGGAGAGTCTGATGGAGTGGCCGATATTTATTTTTGTAAAAAGGAAAAATTTCGGCCGTTGTGCATCAACAGAATGTTTTGGAATATTTCTGAATCATACATTTTACGAGGCAATCCTTAAATTTTTCAGCAAGACTCCACCTCAACCCAAAACAATTTTAGAAAGCGTAATTTGCTCAAAAGACACCCTAATGTTGATTCTTTGAAGAGTCTTGACGTCTGCATTCAATACTTTTCTAATGGACGTAGTGCGCGCTGCCATAGACGAGTGGCCCGGGCGTCTTAAGGCTTGTGTAGAGCCTAAGGGTAGTCATTTTTAATAAAGCCATTGCAAGTATACTTACCAATATCCTTATTTAATAAATCCTGAACATATTATGCGGAAGCAGTTGATCGTTTTATTTTGTCGTTCTAATAAATGCACAACACTATTTAATTTATGTAAATCCATTTTTTAGTAAGGGGCTGTAAACTTTTGAGACGTCTTGGTTCGCTACTTTGCACAAACATCCAGTTAGCTAACGCATTAGGATGCACTGACACCCTTTCGCTATATTTTTTACTGAACACTTCCTTGACTGGGACATCTAATATGTATCTTTGAAGTATGGCACTGGATATATAATTGAACGCGTTGACTATGGCACAAATTACCTTGTTCTAAAGCGCCTACAAGATCTCAATATTTAATTTGCTAGTAGTACACAGGAGTTGTACGTAATATGCTCTTATAGACTTAATGATGGTTTTATATAACAGTACCTTGTCCTCCCGCGACAGTTGAAATCTGAGTCCGATAATTAGATGCCAATTCACACATCATTTTGAATCACGGGCTTGTGGAGTTTGACAATCATTAATCTTAACTGGTGAGCATTTTTTCGCATTATGAGAATGACATGCATTGACTTTGATTCGCCACTTCTATATTATATTTGATACTTCTGTTGGATCTACGTGAGATCCTAGGTCTGTAGTATCATCAGAAAATGTAGCTGCAATCATCAATCGTATTGCAAGTACATGTACAGTGTAGAGAAGATATAGTACCAGACTTAAGACGCTTCCTTACGTTACACCAAACTAAATGGACACAAGGTCTAAATATTTATTATTTTGTTTTACAAGAAAGTGTCTGTTGCAAAAATACTATTTAAGAAGTAGAAAGTGAGGAAATGGCAAATGCTTTTTCAATTTGTAGTGGAGTCCGTTGTGCTATACCTTACCGAAAGTGTAAGATATATCTATAAATAGAGCTGATCAGTAGCTTTTGGTTTATTTTATTGGCTAGTCTGTGAATCAATGGTTCAATGGCTTATTAAGGAACTAATGTTTTGACATAAGGTGTGTGGTGTGTTGGGCTTTTCGCCCTTGAACCGCTTTGTGTATCGTGGCGGCGCACGCTGGTGGCTTTCATGTCTGCCGCTTTTGCTCAGCCGGCGAGTCTGCATACGCCGGCGGCGGCACCTTTGAGATGAAAAGTGCTGTCGAGTTAAAATTTCCCGCAAAGACCTACCGTTAAGCCAGGCGCGAAGCCCAGCAACATACTCACACCGCATCACGGCCAGTGCGGCCGCATTTAATCAACCCGCAATATACTCACACTGCATCGCGGCCAGTGCGGCCGCATTTAACCATCCCGCAATATGTACTCACAACGCAACGCGGCCACTGCGGTCGCATTTAACCAACCCGCAGATAACTACCCCGCAAGACATACTCATACCGCATCGCGGCCAGTCCGGCTGCATTTAACCAACCCGCAATATATACTCGCATCGCAACGCGGCCAGTGCGGTCGCATTTAACCAACCCGCAGATAACTACCCCGCAAGACATACTCGATCCGCATCGCATCTCGGCCAGTGCGGTCGTGTTCCCGGCACGAAGACATCGCAACAAGGTGGCCATCGTGAAACCATCACCGCCGAAGCCGAAGCCGATTACAGGTGAGCGATTTGGCTTTACTTATCGGTTGATATCGGTAGCCGCCCCCATCCGCTTTCGCGCTGGCCGTTTAAGGGACGATTTGGGCCTCAGTGTTTTACATTTCAAAACTGGCCGTACTTAGTTTCCCACCCGCACCACGAGGGCCCGGCTATTTACACGCCTGCCTCTCCAGTGTGTTTTATTCAGAATTGCTTTTAATCATTTTATATAATTTTTTTCAAAAACCCATGATAAAACTAAATTCGAAAACTTCAATGTTGATAACTCATTCTCGAATTTTCCTTCTTAAAAATCAAATTGCCTCCTTTGAATCGTTTATGCCAAGTTGGAAACCACAAGTTTTAATCATAATAAATTGAATGTGACAATGCTATTGGTATTTGCAAATAATATTGGCTGCTCATTCTATCTAAATTTGTTTTATTCACTTCCATTTAAAATTTATTTGTTTTTTTTTATTTATTTATATAAAAATACACTTATTTATTACAGCGATCTTACTTCGTCAAAAAGTTCACAAAAACAAAGTCGTATTGTATTTTCTGTTAAAACACTTACGATATGTGGTTTGCTATTGTGTAAACACGATGGCCGTGATGGTTACGATCCCTTAGAAGTGACGCGGTCGTCAAAAAATTATTTAATTTTGGCCACGATGTCGCAAGATATATATAACATCACCTCATTTTACTAAAAATTTCCATTGAAGAGTTCTTTATTATCTAGTTAATTTACAATTGTAAACGATTTCTCTGCATTCAGCTGTTACAATGAAGGTCGCGTAAAAATTTCTACTTGCCCAGATACCACATTTTACAACTATGTCACGCTCCATAATTTTGTTAAAAACCATAAACAATATTTTTTTATTTTCCACGGAGGTAGCATATCAATAAAGTCTCGTTTTTTTACAAGTTGATGAGTGCTTCTAATCAACTCTGATTCTTGTGAAAATTTACTCAGTGATTACATGAAAAATATTCATAAACTATCTACTACATGGTAGTCTAATCAAGCCTCTTCGGACTTCAGTTTTCTTATGAATGCTCAGATTTTAAACTTGGTCGGCAGACGTCGGCCCCTAATCTCTCAAGAAATTGCTGTTGATACGACTTAGTGAATTCTGTTTAACAATAAGTGTGAACAATAAACAGTCTTTCTTTCAGAGTACACTTATACATTTACAAATAAATGCTAACGCTTAAATAACGAAGTAAAGGGGCATGTTGGTTAAGAGATAATCTGACGAGATTTGCTGATTAGCAGCTCGCTGTTCTGTTTCCCAATATTTAGACATTAAGCTACAGGCACTTTCTTATTTCCTACTAATTTCAAATTGCATTATACACCTTCGTCGGCGATGAAAGCATTAAAAAATGCTAAGCGCGGTAGTGAGGAGCACATCATGGGCTGTTAAAAACTACCGTAACTAAAACCTCTAATTGATAATAATTTATTTTTATTTTGCAGGGCTTGGAAAAGCAATTGAATGTATTTTAATATGCAATGGTTTGCCTTTTGCTCCATAACAAATTTATTGGTAGCTACGCTGTGCTATTTTATAATATGGACATTAACGTGATTTAAAACTGTGTACACACATTCCTTTAAGCTCCTTTTATGTTTTTTATTATACGACTTCTAATATTATGAAAAACAGCTGTAATATTCAAATAAACGAATGTTGTGCGTGATTTGTGAATATATACATTTGCTTTAAAGTAATCTCATAGAAAATAATCGCAACGCGATGAGTTCCAAAACACAAAAATAGAAAAATGCCGCGTAGCATGCAGGCAAATTTTTATTGCATTAGAGTCTTTAGGGCTAATGCTATAACATCTTATTAAAATCACAGGTTTGTTTACAAAATTTTGATTTACATTGCTACGCACGTTCGTGAAGTGTACGAGGATTAGTATTACAACAATATATAAGGCTAATCCTTGACAGCCTTTTGAAAAATGCCGTGCTACTCTCACAAACAGGCTACAATTGTACAATTATAATTTAGTAGGGAAAAACACAAATATAATATACGCCTTCGTGTATAATTTGGATAAACCTAGACAATAAGAACTATATTCAGCATCTTGTCTTAAGGCTTCCATGTTTTGGATTTGTCGATCTTAACTGTTAACTTGCAGTGAGCGGGTCCTTAAAATCTAAGAAATTAAATTTTATTTTCCAAAAACTTTTAAGTAGAATTCTACATTTACTACATCAGAAAAATGACTTCCAGGCAATATTTACATTCTGTGAAAATTGATGATTCTTGATTTGTTTATTTAGTGTAGCTTATATGATGACCTTTAAGAAAGTAACAGAAGCAAGGTAGTAGTAATGGATGTTTTGAAAATTTTTATAATTTTAACTCGAAAGAAAATGATTTAAATAGAAAATAAAATAAATAAATATTTAAATAGAAAAAATTAAATGGGTGGGTATTAGTGGGATTATTAACGTGAGGTTTCTGTGAAAACGTCGCTTTAGTCAATAAAACCAAAAATATTGTTTACAAGGGAACATTTACTACTAAAAAAGGACAACGCAAATCGGTATTGGAGGTAATCGATCGATTGCACACTTCCGATTCACCTCCGATACAGACGCGTAAATCTATTAAACTTCATCTGCTCCTGTGGTGTCCGCGATAATCTTCAAGCTGCCCATCTGGGGAGATCGGATTCTTTAGAGTAATCTTCGTCCACTGGAGGCTGTTCTATTGGTGTAAATCCGCCCACTATACCACTAGATTCCGCTGAAGTCAACGCCCCGTAACCTTAGTGCCGCTTATCGCTTATGGCTGTGATAGCTTCTAGGTTGACCATCTGTGGGACCATCGGATTCTTATAAATAGTTTTCGTCCATTGAAGGTTATTCTATTGCTGTAAATCCACCTTATACACTACTGAATCCCCTAAAAGTTGACACGCCCAAATTTTGATGCTGTTTATCCACGATTGTGCTAACTTCAATCCCCTACATGGTCTTTTCTCGCTCGGCTTTCTTCCTCAATCGGTAGCGTTAACACTTCTTTCGCTTTAATTCGATATGGATACGCTGATTTTGCTTCTACTTTCTTTTTATGTATTTAATAGTACATAGCTCTGAAATTGTCCGCAGTACTTGATTCTACACAATCTTATATCACGCTACAAACAATGACATGCGCTCTCAAAGATCACTAGGCGTGTACTGACTCGTCGTTCCTTAAATCGTACGAGGGGCAGGGGAGATTTTGGTTGATTTGTTTATCGCTTTCAACCTTTCCCTGTTGAACGATGCCCCCTCCCCAACCCGTTGCCCTCAGTCCAGTAGTCTTCGAGTATTAGGCGTTTCAAATTCGACCGTATTGTTGTCGCTCATAATTTTGGAACGACACTCAGTATTTGTACCGAACTTGAAGACCTTTGTACGCCAAAACATTGAACAAAGCAATCCAGGTAAGACCTAGTAAAGTCTGGGTATCATTTTTATTAAGAAACTAAAAAAAGTGCCCACTATAAATAGCTTTACCATAAAATTATTAGGACAAGTGATCACTAAGAAACTTAAATTGTCTTAACTGAAACTTAGCATATAATATGAAATTGCTAAGTTTATGTGTTGGTGCTACAAAATAATTTTAATACCAAAGATATTTGTTGTGTTTCAAATTATATAGTAAAACTTTTTATTATTGAGAAGAATATAAAAGACTTGTATGTCCACCACCTTCAGATTAATCTACAGATACATCTCACACATGAAAATGGATATAAATTTAAAAATAAATTAAATATTCGCTAGCATATCTATAAAAAATTAAGGGCTTCGTCAAAAAATTGGAATGCATATAATAGTTAAATTATTGTAGCGAAAGCAAGAATTTTCATTTTTATCATTTCATTTTAAATTATTATTTTATTAGCAAACATAAACAAAATAAATTTAAGATTTAATTTTATTAAATTTATTTTACTAGTTAATACATATTTTTGTATATAAATTTTTATCGCCATTATCTCTCTTAGAAATGTTTTTAAAAAATAAATTTTCATTAAATCGATAACAGTCAAATAAGAAACACGCTTTACATAAACGTAAAAACAAAGTATTTGTACCTTATCGTGAAATATAAACAAAAAATTGTAAACTAATAGATGCTTAAAGCAATAAACCTACTTTTCGCGGTTTTGTTAACAGCTATAAATGGCCAACTTTCTGATTTTTCGTCTTAACTGATCGACCCAATAAATTTATTTATTATATTTCATCATGCGCTAAAAGGTGTACCGTTTAACTTAGTGCAACAATAAATCGTTTATAGTCCACAAATCTGCGATTTAGAAATGGAGCATGGAATTAGCTATTCAAAAGGAAATTAAAGCAGAAACAAAAGCAATATTAATTTTATGAGTTGACAAAACCCATTTGAATTAGTTAAATTAGCATACAATGCATTCACAAAACAAAAAGAAAATTAAAAGTATATGCATTTATAATTTGTGAACATGAAATATAACAAAAATATATTCTAAAGGCTAGTAAAACATAATGAAAAATTCATTAATTCACCCGGAGCTTTACGTACTTTTTAAATTTGACCATAGCACATCATTAATCACAATTACAAGAGATTATGTGAGTTAATTTGTTGATTTGATAAAGATGGCGCCCATTGATGCCAAGTTAATTTCTTTTACTGTACAAAAATCAAATTAATCAAGTAATTTTGTCGACTCTACAAACTATTAAGTTGACTTACCTGTTAATAAATAGTTAAAACCTAAACTATTAAAGCTTTTAATAATTTTGTACTTTTAGTTGTGGTAACTCTGAAATTCCACTTCACGTGGTTAGAACTGACAGTTTGCGGAAGCAGTGTTCATGTTGTTCCAGCTTGTTATTGTGTTTATAGGTCAGTATTCTGCTGATATTGATAAGTAAATTCTGCAGTCTTCAATAACTACCGTAATAGAATAAGCAAGAAGCTTGTAATGTTTAATAGAGTCTCTAATAATAATAATTGCTGTACTCGCGTGCACGTACTCATTGTGCATCTTTGTAACTCAACTAACTTCTATCTATAAAGTGGGCTTTTTATACTAACATAATACTAGCGTACTGATTGGCAAGGAAAGATATAAGCTTTTCGTTGGGTTGTGCCAGGCCGTTAGTATCCCAGACTTATAATATAAAATGTTGAGTCATTATTGATTTTTATGACGAATTTTGTTAGAAGATATAGCAGTCTCTGTTTTATTGAGGTTTAATCATTTTAATTAACTCATTGAAATATTTGACTGGTTGTTTGACAAAAGTTGAGGCAGATGGGTTGCATTATTTGCGGTCAGCTTTACTGATTGTGGCAACTTGGACACGTCGAGATCTACGGAGTTGTTTTTGCTTTGCACGTTGACGTGCTGATATTGCGTGATAGGCTAGTGAGCTTTACATTTAGAGCTTTTGTTAGAGCAAGTTTTCGTAAGTTTTAAAAAATTTAGAACTTGACGAATAATGGTTCAACAATTTTCATTTTGTGTTCTTGGCTCTTTGTTTAATGTTCCAAATATTAATAACTGTCTATTGTAAGTTATGTTTTTAGTTCATCCAAGTTGATAGTCAAGTACAGGTTTCTAACAACGGCTCTAAAGCTAGTCCTACTCTTTTGGTACACATGGAGTTCAGTTTTTTTCACTAGGGTTTCAATACATTCTTCTGGTGTTTTAGGCATGACTTTGAGTTCATCATTGTTTAGTATTTTAATTTCATATTTGTTTAAACATTAATTTATAATAACTAAATCAGCGATAGTATCTGACTTACGCCCCACATCTGCGTTGATTTGGTTCTTTTCAGCTGTTTTACTCTCTAAGTGATAATCTTGATTAGTAAGGTTTAACCAGGAGGTTTATTTTGCGTTACAACGAATTTAATCGCTATTTTTTCTGATGTCGCTTTTTATTTTGTACTAATTACCATTCAGAATTTAATAATACTGATAAGAAACACGATTCTCCTTTTTCAAGTATGATATTATTGCATTATGCAAATTTTGTAAAATTTTGTTTATATTAAATGCATAGTAACTGCTCAAGAGCCTTATGGTAAATATTGATATTTTTAAGAAACTACAAATGTTAATAATTTAGGTCAATTTGCATGAGATAAAAATTGTGTTCGATATTTTTATAAGAAAATTGTAATGCGACATTGTAGATTATAATTAATTTTACGACAGCGATAAAATCAAATAAAGCGGGACTTCAAAGTTGCATTTTTATCTTATTGTTTGACAACAACATGTACTTCAATAATCAAACGACAATCCTTCTAGAACAGTCGTCTTCCCAAAATTTTTTATTTATTCTAATTAAAGTATGTGCGTTTACGATCTCAAAAATTTGGTAAAAAACGGAAGGAAAGTTATAAGAAACTATTATTTTGTGTACAATAAAAGTATAAGCTGTAATCTACAATAAACGCTTTTAAATAATTCTGTAGAACTTATAACTCTTTCTATACCTTTAAAAGTATTTTGTGCACTTTTTTACAATTTTTAGTGAATTATGTTTATCATTTGTCGCTTTGTGTATGATTAATATAACTTTTGGATATGTATATTTTATCTATTTTCAACTAAAGCATCGCTTTTTTTAGGCAATCTAAATTGATAAACACAAACTGGGATATAACGCCTGAACTAGATGCTACTTTTTCAAAAATCTCTTTTATACTAGTTATAGAAAACCAGGCATAAATATTTTTTCTTTACTTAAACCCAATAGTCAATGTTTTATTTAAATACTCCTATTATATTTTGAATTCGAAATCACTGTGTGAGTGACTTATGTTGTTGCGGATAAATAATGTTCATTAGTTACTGACGTACGCTTTTAAAGTTGTGTAAAGCTTCAAACAGCTTAAGGAGCAAGAAACATCAAACATGATAATCTTAAATTTGGTTATAAATTGTATTCATGCATTTATGGATTTCTTCTTAGCTGGAATATAATTCCAGTTAAACATTTAATTTAATAGCTGGTGTCATGTATTATAGTATCGTCTAACAATCAGTCATAAAATATCTCATCTTTATCAGTTCACTCAAATACGAAGTATTATTATCTGGCAACCTTTCTGTTGCAAACGAGTCCATGACAATCACAAGGCTAAAGTCTCTTCTAATGTTGTTAATAGAGTTTATAAGATATTGAAATGAGTAACGTAACAATTAAATCACTAGATTACTGCCATAAAAGTTAGTTGTCACTATATCAATATTCCATAATGATGAAATTTACATTGTCATTTGCAAGGTATCTGTAAGTAGACCTTTTTATATATAATTAAGATATGCAATTATTACGTAATACAAATAGAAAAATTCTATATCTTTCAGAAAAATAAAAATAAAACAAGGTAACTTTGTAGCGAAAAATAAGAACTATAGCTAAAAGATCATCTGAAAAATGTTTCTTAATTAAGTTTGAAAATTAGCTTACGATTGTGGAAAAACTCTTAGAAAAAAGTATACCTCAAGTTTGGGCTAAAAAGATGTTATAAAACTTTCATGTTTTCTGTAGACACACGTTTCAATAAAACAAGTGTCTGTTTTTTTTCAAAACTTGAAAAATTTACTTGATTAGTAGCATTTTCCTGTAAGTGACAAAGAGATAGCGAAACCGGTATCATAATTGTTTATCTTTCAAAATTTTTTAAACAAACTACATTACTAATCTTTGCTGAAGGAAAAATCTTAGTAACCATGGCCAATGTAATGTCGACACTATTCCTTCTTTTATCTGTTCACACTAAGAACCATTTTTATCATGCTGCACTTCCAAGAAGTATTGCAAAATGAAGCCCTTGAATTGAAACCACAAGAATAATTTTTAAGAAGTTATTAAATATCTAATTTTATTATTATTAAATAGTCGCAAGTTTTATATCTCGATACCTTCAATACCACTTCCATTATCACTCGCAAACTGCAACCACTAGACTGTAGTGCTTTTGAGCAATTGAAAAATATATCAAAATAATCTAGAAAATACTATAATTATATATAATGTGTAGAGAATTGTTACACCGGGTCTTTCTTTAACAATATTATTATGGCAGGTTTATAAGCCACAGAAATCGCGTACGGATTTGGTCACTGTCACTGATTGTATTGTTACCATCAAGTCTTATTTTACTATAACCCAGTCTAAAGACCTGCTTTGTCCTTCTACTTAAAATATTATCTTCTCTCCAAAAGCTGACCGTTCTCTACCTACAGAGAGATAGAAAACAGTTATCTAAGTAACAATAAAGAAAAATCAAGCTTACTATTTAATTTAATGTTTTAACAACAAATACGTTAGAAGAATTAAAATATTCTTAACTAATGCAAATCAGAAAAAATAAAATCATGTTGGTATGCAGAACAAAAATTAATTCTTCCTTCAAAACTCTCATTTGAGGAAGAAATAACATTTTAGGTTTGCAGAATGAGAAAATTAGCTCGATGGAATATGTAATTGGCTTCATAAACCACACTCAAATAGTAGTAATTTTTATGTAATATAATTTTATTTGGCATACGATAATAAAGTTTTTTAAATAAATATACGAATTTTTTGTTTAAGTAATACCTATTCCTCCATATCTCCAAAAATTGTAACAACTTGCTCCATGCATTACAGAAATTTACGAAAGAATGAGATATATACAATAATCATAATTAAAGTTTTTGTAATATATGGCGATAATTAAAAATAAGGAAAAAATAAACCTTTTAGTGTACACCCAAATATTTGAAAATTGAAACAACAACATTGGCATCTCTTTTGATGAGGCATTATAAGCCATATTATATTTCAATGACCTTTATTCTTTAATTAATATTTTAAATTGCTACACATTTGATACTTTGAAGCAACAAATAATAACATTAAACCGACTTACTTTACAAAGAAATTCAAAATAATATCTTTCCAATATAAATGTGTTTCGCAGAAAAAAATGATACTTTATAACTACCATTTAAAATTCGAATCTCATACATTACGCTGCAAGCAACTGTAATTTGAATATTAACGGCACGATACAATCAGTATTCATTCATTTGTCCATTTTTAGAATGAAACGCAATTTCATACCATTTTCGAATAAATTGCACATTCTGCATGAATGGGGATACGTCAATCAAACCGTGACGTCGAACATTTCTCCAATTTGATCTATCGCTCTTGGATACAGTTTTTGCATTTCGCTTGTAAAAGATAGCTTCATTTATTTAAATTGGGTGTTTATTTATAGTTCAAACATTAATATCATATTTACTTTCACACTATTATGTAAATAGTTAATTGATATAAAACATACAAATTTATAAAAGTTATGCCGCTCTTGTTATCCTATAGACTAACTATATTGGTGTTTAGGAGTTGTTAAATAGTAATATAATTAGTTGCATAACGGTGTCCTGGATTATTGATTTAAGCAGTTTATTTTCAGTTTTTTCCGTTTTCTGTATTCTTTGTGGTTTTATGTCATGAACTAGTTGTTAGTTGTTATTTGGTTATTCTATCAGTTTTGAGATCTGATGGTCCCTGGATGATCAATTTTTCTAAAAACTTTTGTCCCGTTGACTTATAGCTACAGTGGACTGAAAAGTCTTGCATCGCTTTAAAAAATTAAGACCACTTGTTCTCTACATGATAGATAGCTACAAGCAGTTTTATAAAGAAAGCACAAAATATTTTAAAAAAGCAGCCACGATAGAAGCTGGTGTATAATTATAGGGAGTACACATTTTGTTAAACATTCTTTAAGAAACCGTGCGACGTACTAGTCGTCCCTAAATAATACCTTCTGCTACTATATGGTCTAGTTTTTAGTCTTTAGGTCAGTGCAGATAAAAACATATTTGCTTTTCAAAGGCAAGTGACACCCTCTTAAACAATCAATAAACAATCCTCGTCTTAAAGTAGATGTACACATTAAAGCTATCAATAGCTTTGTACTATAATTTAGTAAAATTCTTTGTGTCCATATTTTGGAACTGTCAAGTCCAAGACTGTTCTATGTGCTAGGATTTTTATAATTTCTTTTTTGTATTAGTTGTCATTTGACCGTCTTTCCAAATTTTATTTTTTATATTTAGTCTAGTCGTTGAGTTTCTGCCAATTTGCATCACTTGTCTATTTATTGGTTTGCAGTTCCCAGTATTGTTTATTTGTATTTTGACTTATATAAAATCGTTTACTATTTCATATTCCTTACAGCATGTATTTCCACTCTATCGTTGTAGCAGAGAACCAAAATAGCGTTTCCCTTTGTAATTTTATTATGCTGATTTTCCATTGCAAACGGGATTGGAAAAATATGCTCATCTCTTCGCAAGTGTATAGAGTTTCTTGATTTATCTGTCTGGATTATATCCTTTTTCTTCCGGTTTTGTAATTATAATTTTAAAATTATTTTTTCTTAGACTAATTGTAAAGTCTAACATCACTTACCTGTAACTTAAGTTTTTTGCTATTTTGAGTTACGTCATCCTATTTGTTGTTTGTTTAATGACTTTTTTATTTGTTGCCATGTAGTACTCATTGACTACTAGATCGCTGTCATATTTGGCACTCAATTCATGATAAATTATTTGTATAAAGATGGAGCAAATTTATATATTTGTTATTTATAAAAAGGTAAAGCGATCCAATGGAAATACAAATATATAAATAAAAAACAACATATGTTATCAAACACACTCATAAACAAAAAAAAATTAGAAAATAATACTAATAATATAGATGGAGTAATAAAAAATATTGGACTGGTTAAATATATTGCAATTTATAATACAATACTAGATAGTTTACATATAAGTAACAATGTGGTTGTGCTAACTATATCTAATTCAAACGAAATTAAATTTAAAAGTTTCAATGTACGAGATAAATATGAATTGTAAGTGATAATTTTGAACGAAATAGAAGAAAGAATTTGTTTCAAGGTTTGGTATTCATAAGAAATAAATATAAGTAAAAAGATTTGGGCAGTCCACGTTGCTATTTTGTAGATCATACACTAATAAAGTCTACAATTTTAAACAAATAGTACAATCCGATTTGACTACTTATCGAAAAGAAAAATAGCCATCACCTTCGGTATTATAATTTGATCTACACATCAAAAGGTTGATAAATTTCTTAAAGATTCAAAGAGTTACTGTATAAGTTGTAAGGAGGTCTGACTAAATTATAAAGGAGTGCAATTGCCAAAAATTATTACATTTATTAGTATGTCGATGTAACAATTCGAGTATGTTTATAGTATAAATCTTAGATACATTAATATAGACAAGTACATTTAATGAAAAATTATTAATAGTAACTTCAAAATTGTGCTGCAATTATAAAATAATTTATAAATTGACCCAAAGAAAAACATAATGGAGCACTTATTTACGTTTTATTTAAAACCATTTTTGCGCACCAATCATTAAGTCTATTGTTCAGTTACGTTATTAACAACAAATAATATGATACAAAATTGAGCAATACCATAAAAGCACCATTAAAAAAAAGAAAAAATAATAAGGGACTCAGATGCAACCCATGGAAATCTTTCCAGTGGGCTCAAAACTCAACGAAGCAATAATTATAAGGTTTTCATTGTAATCCTTATTAAAAATGTTGAAAGCTATGCATGAAAAGTGAGATATTAGTAACATGAGATGCGAGTTTCATTAGTAAAAATTTTTAAAATAACAAGTAAATCCAACAATGTGGAAATTAATCAATTATAAGTAATGCTTCAGAAGTTACCCCTTCTAACGGTCAGAATTCAGTTTTTTTACATATTGGGATATATTTCAAACCGAAGAGAGAGATTGAAAATTTATTTAATGGCCTAAATCAAATATCATTAATATTTTTATAGAACAGGGAAGGCAAACCATTGAGACCCAGTTCCCTTATTAGAATTAAACCCTACTAAAGCACAGTTAGTTTCACACTGTGAAAAATTAACAAACTCCTCTACATCAACGCAAAAACTTAAAGCATTTCAGTTATCATCATTGGTGTAGTTATTTAAAAAAATAATTAAAAAACACATCACGACTACCATTGCATTCAGCATAGTAACAAAATTCAAGTACTCGATTCTATTAGAACTGATGCTAAAGTGGTTCAACATTGTGAGTAATATTCTCTTGCAAATAACATTTGTCATTTAATTCGCCAAGTGCTTTTCAATCATTTTTAAATATTTGAAGAATACCATAATAAGAATATTTAGTTGTGGACTCATATAGGGTGAGTCAAACTCCTATCCGTTTCAGTTTAAATAAAGAAAAAAATTATGGTAGGTAAACGAAATTCATTTATACAGGTTAAAACTACAAAAATGAAAGTTTTATTTCATTGTGTTTTAAAAAGGATATCGGCTAAGTAGTGTCTCTAGTTTTCGATTCACATTGAAAAAAATGAGAGATAACTTTGATCACCGCACACTAAATAATAACAAGTTTATCGTACAGAGAGCTTTCATAGATATTTTGTAGATTGATATCACTTTGATAATGAAAATTGCGTTTATTAACGCTTTCCGACAAAAATAGGGTTTAGAAGTAATAGATGCGTCGTATAACACGATCTTTAAGGTATTTCTACACCTGTCAAGGCGATGTTGCTAATCAGGTTTGCAAAGTTCCTGTGCAACAATCTTCTTATAAGGATGGAAACGAAAGACTTAATGCAAAATTACCTTTTCAGATTGCAAAGGAGCATCAATATTTTCTATGTTTCTCCTCTCTTTCTTACTACAGAACCAATACTTCTGAAGTTCCTTACCCACAGCAAAATTAATTTTCAAAGGGAAACACATGATGTGGTCATTCCGAATGTACGCCTTAACAGCAAAAGCTTTCTGTTTATTTATCCAAAGCACAGTTGTTACGAAGACTCCATTCACAATTTGATCAATTTAGATTAGGTAAATTTAAGTTACTTAATATTATGAGTTAAGCGTTATTGTATTAGTGTGTTTAGGGCGTTTTTTGAGTTGTTAGATTTGGCTCTAAATAAACTATTGGAACAATTTAACTAATTGATAAATCATTATGATGAAATTGTAGCTATTTTTCAGCATTATTTATATTGACTTGGAACAACAATACTTGGTCAGTCTAAGACTGGTACTGCTTCGGATGGATAAGGCCAGACCCCATACGGCCCAAAGAACCTGACAGAAATTAGGGAAACTTGATGGAATCTCGCCTATAGTCCTAATCTGGCACTATCCAATCACCATATGTTCTAATTTACGGCTCATTTTTTGGCTGAATACCAACTCTGCAAATTTATAGAAAATATAAGGCACCTTTTTTTATCAGTTCTTTGATTACAAAGCCACACTAGTGGTACCAACAGGACATATGAGATTTGGCTCGTAGCTAGATGGATACTATACAGAGCTATACATTTTCATTTTTAATTTTATCCCTCCTTAAAACATGAAAAAAATTGATATTACAAAACGTAAAGACGTTTGCATATTTTTTATAAGTTTAAGCTGTAATATTAGGGTAAAAGTATATAGCAAGATTAATAATCATTAACCTTGTATAAGTAATTAAATATTATGGTGGACAATTTTAAAATTAACATTAAAAAATAATAAACTAGCAAAACCTGACTCGCTAACTACAGATTAAACAGTCAAATTTCTGTAAATATAACTACATCACAGTTCAATGTTGAAATAGAGATGTTTAAGAAATACCTCTAACTTCCTATTTAAAAGTAAGCACTGCAAAGGACTGATTCCGCTGTTGATATAGAATACGGTTAATGAAAAAGAATGATGAGTAAACACATTAAAAGGTTCACTTAAGACAAAATTCAGTTTTTTCAGCAAATTATTAAAGAATATAAGAAGTATTTTTCGAAAAATTTAATAGTTAGGCTAATATTCTCAGTTTATTTTTTATTAAATGGTTCTTGCAAGTTAATCAGATAATTTCGTTGCTTAAGGCGTCCGGTCTGGCCATTTAAAAAACTTTAAAGCAAAAAATAAAAAGCGAGTACTCTTGCAGTATTAAAAATAATACATCACAGGATCTTCGTTTACGCTTCTAGATTTACTGACATTACTTCATAATTTAAGACAACCACCATTGCGACTTCGATTTTTCAATTTTTTGCTCTATAAAAACTCTCCTGATTCAAGTCTCTGCGAACATTTATAATAGATAAGATGTTATTAATTGGCATATCAGAAGTAAGACAAAGAAATTTTAGAAATACAAACATTTGATCTCAAATGGTAAAAGGTCGACACAAGCAATATGCGTATTTAAATTTGTTATTACATATACTAGACTTTGCCTTAAAACCCACAAAGTTGTGTTTTTTTGTTAACTGAAAACGTACAAATGTACAAATCTTTTTGGATTTACTTAATTAAACACAGAATTTTAATATTTATTTTGGTAAAGTAGCATAAAGAAATATTTAATACAATTCGCAAAATTTAGGGTTATGCTACTTATTATATACTTGTTTCATTAAATTTTTCAAATAAGGCGTTTGTTACAGTTTTTTTAATACACACATGTGTTACCCTTCCACTATTTTTATTGCTTGTTGCTATGAAATGTTGCTTATCGTTTATTATGTTTCCAATATTTGCCTTCAAAATCTTTAATAATAAATCTAATTTATTCTTTTGATATAGATTCTATCCTAGTGTCTAGTTGGTAAAAATGTTCTATTGAGTCATCATTGGCTATACTTGTTGGCTTATAGATCTGTACTGATTAGGTGTCCAGATTTAATTGTAACATCCTTTTATGTATTATGTGCTTGGGTACCATGAAGGCTATTTAATTTTACAATTAATTTTTAGAGTTATAGTGTTCTTTTCCATTCCAATGCATTACTGATATTCCTTTAAACAGAATTTTGCGGGGCTGAAGTTTTCTTTATAATTTGTAGTTTATCTACACATTCCAAACTTCAAGTTCCCATTTTTAAAATTCTATTGTTTACCTCTAATGATTTGACTATTATTCAGATCACTCTTCTCAGAAATGTGATCGGAGAGCTATTTTCACTTCCAGAACTTTTTGTATCAAATACAGTCAGTAGCTTTATGAGAATAATTAATAAAAATTAGGTTGGATTTTCTTTGCCGTTTGCAATTTTTTGGTATCTAAGAGAGAAAATGAGACTAAGTCAATGTTTCCGCCGAGGTAGGCAATGGGGCAATCAAGAGCTTAGGTGGGTAGAGTTAGCCCTGTAGTAGATCTATACCAATTTTTGGTTATATCATAACCTAAATTGTAAACGATACCACAAAAGAAGAAATGGAAATTTCTGAAATACAATAAAAATAGCAATAGTTACAATTAAAAATTTAGTGAAGATAGGGTAAGCATTCAAAATGCTTGATGTATCGCACTTAATGCTAATCAGCAACTAGCAATAATAGTAAACAATAAATTATCATGACAAGAAAATATTTGGAGAAAATTGGTACTAACCAATGCAGAGATAATGTTGAAACGTAAATTAGAAAAACTTAGTAAATTAGTGAACTTACTTTAACATTACTTTAAGTACTCTATTAGTTTTTCTATCATATCGCTTCCGTTTCAACATCTTATTATTTTACATTGTAATACACTAATCAAGTGTTGGTCACAAATTAAGGTAGATAGTTTATTTCTTGTGCATTGTTGTTTGTTATAATCAAAACACAATTGTATATTTAGAAATTTCTAGTATAGAATGGTATAAATTTTGACTCATAATTTAGCAAATAAATTTTAATCTGTTTAAATTGTTAAACGATCAAAGCGCAAACCTCAAATTACAGACTTTGAATTTTGGCACATGGAATATACAGAGTATAAACACAAAAAGTAACTCTTCAAATATAAAATTGACGTAGCCACTCTTAGAGAGACAAAAAAGAGAACAGAAAATGAAGAGTATGCAAACTATATAGTTTTATAGCGGAGCGCTAAAAGAAAAAAGAGCAAAAGCCAGAGTAGTTATTGCTACATAAAAAAAGTATAAAAAGGTATATTAAACACCAGGAAAAGGTAAATGAAAGATTAATAATAATTAAACTACAAATACTTTAGCACACCATTTGCATAAAAGCGGCATATGCTCCTATAGATGACACAACCAAAACAAAACAAAGGACGAACTTAAAAATAACTTAAACTCGATACTAGAAAAAGCTGGAAAAAGAAAACAAACTGTATTCTTAGGAAATTTAAATGCAAGGACAGGAGGCAAACAAGATCCAGTAATAGGAAAATTTGGCGAAAACGTAGTAAATAATAACAGGAATAGATTAATAGAAATATGCAACAGATTTAATTTACAATTAAAGAATGTCCATTTGCATTACATCTAGATTAGCATAAATACACATGGTATCAACCAACACGTGAATTAAAGTCTATAATAGTTTATTTAATACAAAGACAAGAAACAAACATAAAAACACATGATGTAAAAGCTCCAAGAGGACCTGAATGTGGAATACATCACATGCTATTTAAAGTAAGAATATGCATAAAAATAAGGAAAAATACACCAAACGTAAGGGAGCAAATAGAAGAAACGAATTTAAAGAGTACAAAATATAATTTGAATTTGCTAAAGGATGAGTCCATAAATTTTTTATACAAATTAAGACTATCAAACAAATTAACTGAAGATGTACAAGGCAGTGTAAAAATAGTTATAATCAAATAAAACAAACAATACATGAATCGTTAGAAGAGATGAGAATGAAAGTAAAAACAAATTATTGAAAAAATAAATACCTAGAACAAAACATAAAAGAAACAAGAAAAGCATATTAAAAGTGAGTGTCAACATAAGAGCAAGAAGACAAAAAGGAATACGAAAGAATAAGAAGATAAGTAAAGAAAATGGTAATTAAGGCAAAAAATGAATAATGAAATGATATATACAAATAAGTGAAAAATACTACAAGAGTAACTAGAGAGGCTAGGAGAACATTAAAAACTATTAGGCAAGAAAATCAACAAAAAGCAAATACGCAAATGAACCTAGTCCATCTAAACTACGCGCGTCGGATTTTACCTTCGGGGGCGGCCTACCAAGGTCTATGGCACCGACCTCCGCTACGCCCCAGGCGCCGGCACACGTTAACAAAACTCCAGAAAAAACGCCGTGGGGGCTGATGTTACCTGACTCGGAATTTTTTGAGCCTCATGCAACACAAAGGCCCTCCTTTGGAATTTATGATTCTAAATGAATGTTACCTGAGGCCGACTTTGTGGCGCCGTGTGCAACACCGGTTAGTTGACCTACCGCGCCGCGTCGTGCCAAGCGATCCCGAGTCGACCCCACGGCATTTTCCAATAAGCGCAAAGACGCCCCCGGCGTCCAGTAATGTTGGACAAGCCCTGCATCCCACCAGCAGAGTGGGGCACGAGCTGAGCCCTTAAAACCTGAGCCACTGAAGAATTCGGCTTAGTTGTCAGTCCCTTAAGAAGAAATCATCAAGAGTCATCAGACCTGCTGCTCGCTTTCCGGCCCCGCTGCCCAGATCTGCTGCTCGCTTTCCGACCCCGCTGCCCGGACCTGCTGCCGCCCCTGATGTTCGCTGTCCGGTTCCGCCATCGTCTCCGCTGCTTGGCCCTGCTGCACGTTGCCCAGTTGCGCCACCGGCCCCGCTGCTTGCGCTGCTGCACCTAGCTCGCGGCCCGGCTTCGCTGCGCCAGCTCGCTGCCCGTTCAGCGCGTACATTAAGTCGTAGGTTAAGTTCTTGTACATTAGCTAAGTAGGTTAAATTAGCTTGGGTTGATAGGTTAGCTTAAAGTAGGTTAAGTTCTATAAGTTGTAAATATAATTCTAATCGTAAGTTGGAGCCGACGCTGTGTTTTTTTTAGCCTCCCGTGCCCCATGCGTTGTCTGTCGTAGCGTCCCGACGCCCGATTTATCATCGCCCGGGCCCGACCTGGTAGCAGTTATATATATATATATATATATATATATATATATATATATATATATATATATATATATATGTATCTTTACTTCCCTTAATCAATCATATCTAGAATAAACCCAAAAGAATAATGGTTGAGCATCAACTCTGCAGATTTTATTAAATCTTTTGATCATATAGTCACTTACAATGTGCCTCTTGGTGGATGTTTGTACATACATGTAACTATATTAAATTACGCTATAAAAAATATAATTTATAGCATTGACTGAACATTAATGGATTTGTATTTTATTGTCTGCTGTCCACTTCGTTTCTAATTTAGGGCAGAAAACCTACTACAGCTTATTAATTTCAAGTTAACTACAAGCCACTTATTATAACTTCATCTTGTTAACCCTAAATCCCTAAAGTGTTGTCACCATTAACCGCTTATAAAGCAGTTACTGCTTCAGCAGTGGCAGTTGCCATTACAGTCTCTGTTAATTGAGCTATCTGGGGTTAAAGCCGTGGCTTCAAGGTAAGCTGGACATATTGAAATTTAATTAAAACAAACAAGCGGCTAGAGTCGGGCGTTGCAAGTTTTAAACATATTCCGTGGCAGCTCGGCATTGTTTGAGGCACAGACTCCCTGACCCACAACTCCACAAACCCTAATGTATGCAGTAGATGCAAAGAATTCCCCAAGCTCCTGACCCGCCTCGCCCTAAATTCATCGCACAGCTAACTGGGAACAAACAAGCACACGCTTTTAATTCAATATTATGCAGAGCGGAACCAAGCAGCATCCCGGCGCGTCCCAGCAAATTGAACGTAACCGGCCGTCGAGCAATAAATCTCCGCGCTGGCCAACTAATGGAGTTACGTGGAGCGCTGCAGCGGTGCACAAGGCAAAAGCTCGCTCACCTGAAACGGGACCCAGAGAGCGATGAACAGCCCGGCAGTGATGGCGAGGGCGAGGCCGTAGCGCGGCGGGCCCGTGGTTATCGAAGATGAGTGCTGCAGGGAGTGGCGCACCTCGGAGATGGCGCGAGCGTGGCCCCTGGCCACGAAGTAGACGTAGCCGTAGCACACCAGCAGCACCAGGGCGCTGGGGCCGTAAACGGCGCAGAACATGAACAGCTGCACAGGTCTCGCCACCAAGCCCCCGAAAGAGCAGTCTCCATTGCTGGAAGAGAGTACCATGTGAATTGTACTGAACCACAATCTTGAGAAGTGCTATAAAGCTACTATATATATTTTTCAATATTAAATTTATTAACTATTTGCAATATGTATACACAATAAGCAAATCTGATAAGTAAGTGATTAAATATAGCATGAACTGACATGTGCATTAATGGCCAATGACTTAAACCTAGAGATTACTTACAAAGTATGGATTTGTTGATTAGTTTACTACAATGGTAACAAAACATATAAAAAGCTATAATATTATTGCTAAGTAAACTTATACGGTAGGCCAAGTGGTTTAATTCGGCTTAGTCTTTGAGTGTCCGAACTATTATCAAAAAGATTCAATGCTAGGGAATTGCTATGACATTCTAATTTGCTTAAATACTTTTCACCATATTTGGTAATTGGTTCTTTCACTGTGGCATAAAATATAAACATTTCTTAAATAGTAAGGTACGTTACACTTAACACGTGGCACTTTTGCTTCGAATCTTCCAATAATTTGAATGTTAGTGTTTGCTGCTGAGCCCCATAGCTGGATGACCTAGATCCAGATTGGTTTAAATGCAAAGTTATAGACCGGGACCTTGTTTCGGAATGACAATTTGGATCTTCTTCCAAGCATCCAGTAATGTTTACTAAACTTGATCCCCAGTAGTTTTCTTCTGTGTCATATGTTTGTCCTTCATGTTAACCCTTTATCTAAGGGATATCTGAGGCAATGGTATATTATTAATGTAAAGGTGTGGCGTGTTTCATCTACACTTTGTGAAAGTGATTTAAAGCGATATGGATTCGTTTAATTTAATCCTCCACGTTTTGGTTCATTTAACTACTTCGTTTAGATAATCTTGCAGCATTATGGCAGTTGTTACGAGATGTTTGAGTTTAATCAGGATGGCTTTATCATCTGAAAAAGTGGTTGTTAGTGATTGTGTATTAGTAGGTACGTCAGCCGTATAAAGTAGGTATAACAAAGTTCCTAAAATGCTGCCTTGGGAAACTCCAGACCGTGCCGGATATAAATCAGTTTGATATTCATATTTAATCTAAAAGAACGTTTCTTCAAGGTAGAATTTTAATGTGATGAAATATGGATGAAGCGATGTGTGTTTTATTTTATAATTTATATATAATATTCATAATTATGCCAAACTTTATCAAACCTCTGACTGTCATCTAGGAACACTAGCGTGTATTATAGTTTCTATTCAAAAGATTGGTTGATGTAATCAACCACGCAATGGGTAGTGAAATGCTCCTTTTTTAAGCCATACTAATCAATAGGTATAAGGTTTAGCTGTTCTACAACAGGGATTAGTATTTTGGCCAGCAGCTTTTTAAGTAATTTATTTAGTATGGGCAATAGAATCATCGGTCTATAGAAAGCTGCTTCGTTTGACAATTTTCTAGACTTAAGAATCATTATTACTCAGGCAACGTTCCATTGCACAGAAAAATAGCCTAGCCTTAAAACCGCGTTATTAATAGTTGTTAACATAACCCTAGCTTTGCGGGGTAGTTCTTTTATAATTTGTCCCGTTACTAAATCAAATTCAGGTGTCTTGTATGCAGGTTTGTTTTAATAATTT
Organism: Sinelater perroti; assembly: GCA_036346155.1. Lineage (NCBI taxonomy): Eukaryota > Metazoa > Arthropoda > Insecta > Coleoptera > Elateridae > Sinelater > Sinelater perroti. The sequence goes on from JARFIY010000276.1 coordinate 8,403,180, forward strand.
TGCTAACTTCTTTTCCAGTGAACAGTTTTGGTATCGATGACATTTGATATGGGGTATCTAGATATGTCTGAATTTTAGAACCTTCTTCCGACGTCACAGATGAAGGCAGAAGCCAGAACAGTTTTTTCCCAAATGCTTCAGCTTTTTGTGAATCAGTACGTGCCTATCGTTAGCTTTACGCAGGGGAGGAACTGGCTCAGTCTGGCGTTTTATTATTTTCGTCGTTTTCCATAAAGCATAATTTGTGTTTTCCGTCTGACTTACAGTTTCTCGGTATCTTTGATTACCTGCGGCCTTATTATAATGAATGCTGTCAGATAGCCATCTAGTCATTTGTTATGTTTTCCTTACTTCTTTTTATCTGCAGCAAGAAGACAGCATTCCTGTGTTTGTTTAGGTAGAACATCAGGTGTGGCTTCCCAAGCCGCCTCTTAAATTACTTATGTAAGACTCAATATTTTCGTTGTGTTTAAGCTAAATTTTCATATTTAATTTATCATGAATCAAGGATCTAAAGTAGCACCAGTGTGTTCTTTTATTAAATAAATCAGTGGCTTCTTTTTTTCGATAGCGGTAGCGCTTATTGTTGCTATAACTTAAGTAGGATTTGAAGATCTGACAATGTCCTGATATCCTAAGGCCATACCTATCGTTACAAAAAGTCCAACAGTTTGAGAATTTTATTTACATCCATGGGCCAGTACGTCGGTTCATATATTTATAGGTAGTTAAACTGTAAGGCCTGTGTAGCTTGACTAAGCACTCTGTCATGTCTTGGTGCAGTAATACGTGAGCCCCGTAGAACATGTTTCGCATTATGGCCTCTTTGTTAATAAGGTAGTTTGGGGATAGCATACTACTAAAAGCGCGAGCGGGGAGTGTCAATCTTCGATTACTATGGTTGTTCCTTGTAAGAATTTCTTATTTTAAATTCGGAAGCTCGTAGTGTTTAATACCTTGTATGACCAGTATTGCCGTACCACCCCGCGCTTGTCTGTCAGCGTCTGGGTGCTCAGTGGAATAGATACAGTAATTTTGAATCTTTAAGTGATTTGTTGTGTAAAATAGGCTTCTGAGACAAGTAAAATATCTACGTTATAATGTTTAAAGATTTCTACTTCTTGCTTGTGGTTTAGAAGGCCATTGGCATTCCAAAGGGCTATTTTATATATCAAAACTATTTTTATTTTTAATCAGTTCTCTATTATTTGCTTTGTCAATTCAATTATAGTTTGTTGTTTAATTTGTATAATTTGTTGCATTGTAGTTACTATGGCGATTAGGTCACCTACTTGTTGTTCTGTTATTTTATTATTCAACTGATAAGATTGGGTAATTGCTATAGGTTGATTGTTAGTTAATTGGATTAATATTTAGGGTATGTGTGTTATTTTGTTTATTGGTTAACTTTTGTGTTTGAGAATGACCCGGCTGTTGTAGTTGACATGATTGTGATTGTTGCAGTTGATGAGATCGGTCCTGTGACAGTTGAAACTATATTTTTATCTGAGCTGATTGATAATAGTTATTATTTTTTTAATTCGATTTGGAAGTCTTATACTAAGAATGTCTGTGTAAACCCTAAGCCTTTGTAATTAGCGGGGTGCGCACTGCCATACAGCACGTATTTTGCTGGTTTTACATTTTTACGATTTTTGGTATACTTGCGAAAATCGTGCAGTTATGCACATTTCACGCATCTAGCTGATCTATTACTATTGTATCTTTAATGTGAGTCATTTTAAAATTGTTTTTATTTAAATTACGTTTGACGCCAATGAATAAGATATTTTTCTTCAGCCCTGTTTCTCTGTTCACGGCATTCATAATGTTACTACTTACGTCACACATTTCTCAATGCTTCCTTAATCAAGTTAATATTTGTAAAATGGTGCATATGTTTTAATACAACTTCTTCCTCTGGTGAGTATCTATGTCTGGCTACTTTCTTTTGATCAAAGGATATCCCTAAGTTTCTTATAATCTTCTACGCTTTTGTTTTGTAATTTAACTTTATTTCCCTGCATTCTTTTATCGATGTGACTATTCACTAGATTTAACAATGTGTTTATTGTTGTTACGTAGCGTCACATGAAAGGAAAAATTTGAAGAGTATTTTTTTATTGATTTACCTGCTACTTGATTAGGCTTCGTTTATAGTCGCAAGAACCTCATATTTGTTTGTGGCTGCTGTTACTGAATTTATTTGCATTGCTTTTTGTGAGGATGGATCAGTAGTTTTCTTTTCTTTATTACGTGATCTAATTTCTTAGAAGTCTTCTGATTTGTCACTTATGACCGACATACTACCTTCATTAAGATTTATGTTATTAATAAGAGTTTGCAAAGTTGTGGTGTTTAGTGAAAAATCCATTGGTATTATTGGAACACATGATTGTGTGTTTACATATGTTGTATCTGTTGTTATCAGAGCGCGAAGCATTTCAATTAAATTTTGTGGTTGTGCGTTTGTTAGATAACGGGCTGGTGCTTCCTGCTGATAAGACTAAGATATGAATGTTTGTGAAAGAATTTGTCATTGAATTATTTGCTGCGGCAGCTGGTATTGTGACTACCACTCCATATAAGGTTGTCAGTTATAAAACATACAAGCATAATTATAATTTGTTGTTTGTTGCTAGTGTTGATTTATTAGTATAGGTTTAAAAAAAAATTGGGTTTTACCAGATTTACAGCTGAACAGAAGATATTTAGCGGCACGGACCCGATACCAAGCTTGAACTTGGCCTGGCTATTATACATTTAGCACACGTTTTCGTACCTTTTGACTCAGCGACTTATAGATACGACGCAAATTGATGTCCTTTTTAAAGTTTGAGTAGCTTTAAACATCAGAAAATATAAAAATTCTTGGTACAAAGTGCAGTGGTTGGATCAGCTAACGAACATCTGTTCAAAGCCAATGTTCACTAGCTGAATGGTTGTTGTTAATCGATCATTGATTTAGTGTAGATTTTTATCGGAATTTAATTAATTTGTTCCGGACATCCAAAAACATAGATCACTAAAAAACTTTATAATTCCTTACTACGTTTATTTACACGTAATAACAATTATATATACACAGATAGTCTTGCATTTCTATTAGTTTTAGTTTTTAGGTGGGACGTTAAGGAATCTGTCCAATATCGATTGCTTTTCTTTTTCCTTCAGGATTCATAGTCGTAGAAATCCCCCAGTCTATTAACCTCAACCTGGTTTAGGTGCCATTCTAAGACCGTTGTTATAATATTCTCTCGCTTTATTCAACAGATCTTTAATAGCAGATGTTGGCATTGGTCCTCTTTCGTCTTCTTCCTTTTTAGAAAGCACATTAAGCGTTTATTTATCGACGTTCAATATTTAAAAGTTCTTAGCGCTTTCCTATATTATCTTCATTCACCAGCGTTTCATATTTTCAGCAGTTGTAACAATTTCATCCATAATTTCAAAGACATTATACCCATCTCCCTGAATACAGGGTGAACACATTTTTGCCAAGCAGAATTTAACTGTCATCAAATGATTTCTAACAACGCCTTTTGAATGAGTCAGATGGCTTTGAAAATATCAAATTTTTTTCAAAACGTTTGTAATGCCATCGTTGAGAAGAACTGGCATGCTTTGAAACACCGACTATTTCTTGAAACTGCAATCGTCTATTGGCTGAATCAATGATGTGGTATTTGTGCGCAGAAACTCAACTGTCAGCCAGGGAAAGTCTTCTAGCAAATTATCTTTAAAATCGTTTAGATATCTTGGTGCACTGTGTAATAGTGCTTTCAATAGCAATATATTGGTCTGCAGGTAATTTTTAATGCTTAGGACACAAACGTTAAATAGTTGTTTTTAGAAAAGAATCTACATGACCCACGTCCTTTCATTTAATCTACATTACTGGTAGTCTTTCTTTAATTATAATTTTTAAGCTTTAGAGTTCTGAGAGTAGCAGACAAGAAACCACTTGAGATTCATATCACCCCTAGCGTTAGCTCTCAATAGTAACGTCAATACGGCTTTCATAGATTTATGGCCACGAATATTTTTTTTGATGTAAGTGCGATTTGGAATGTGCTCCCAAAATAAATCAGTTTTATTACAATTAACAATTTGTTGTAAACAATATCCTTATTTTTAATGAATTCTTAAAATTTGAGACAGAGCTTCTCAGCTTCTTCTTTATATGCACTAGCAGACTTTTCGTGCACCGCGATATGTTTAATATCGGATCTCTTTTTAAATTTTGGCTGTAACTTTGAATTCTACATCATTGTCTGACGAATGTTGAGTTTGTTTTTTCAATTCTTTAATGAGTTGTCCAGCTCTCTTTCGGGTGATATTCATGTTAGTTACATCTCTTTTCATTTCCGTTCCTTTTATCAAAACTAAATATAATTTCCTTATTTTTTTATAATGGCACCTTTGTTTTCGATGTTATTTTCGTTACTTTTTTTAGCCGATTAAATTTTTTAAATTATTTAATTCTCAGCTAACATTGTGTCTTCTGTAGACCTATTCAAGCCATACTGCCTAGCAGCTTCAGATATCGTTTGCCCATTCTTTACCTGGGCTATTATGCAGGGTGTCCCACGAGGGTGTTCCAAGGCTTCATGTGTATGAATATATATATATATATATATATATTACATATTCTATTCTTCCTCCAAGTTTTATAATTTTAACTTTTGTTCCTAAGAAAACCAAATATAGCCAAGGCTGATATGCACTTAAAAAGATTAGTTGTGGTTGGCTTTGTAACTCATAAAATATCAAGCTGTAATGTTCTTACGTTGGGCCCAGTTATTTATATATTTTTAGATTTTAGAATCCATAAAACAAAGTGGAAATATTAAAGTATTAACCCATTAAAAGAAATCAAAATCAAAAAAGGAAAAACAAAATAAATAGATACGAAGTGCGTTCAAGTTCTAAGGTCTCCAATTTTTTTTTCTGAAACGTACTTAATAAAGTTGAAGTTTTTGCTACTTCTAAACCGTCTAGACGTAAACATTTTCACAACGTCGTCGCCATGATTCTATGGCTGGTAAACACGTCATTAGGGGGGCTGTTTTGTCTACTAAAAAATCTTTCATGCAACATCGGCTTGATTGGAAAATAAGCGGCCACGGAGAGCAGCCTTCATGGTGGGAAAAAGCCAAAACTCGCTAGGGGGGAGGTCGGCATGAGACACCACCTCAAAGTTGTTTTTATGAAGAAACTGTTAAGTTAGGATTACTCAAGGCGTTATCTTAATAAAAAAGCATTCGTGCAGTCTTCTCTGGTCGTTTTTCATGCAATTGTGGAAGGAGCTCTGTCCTTAAGTAATAGCCGTCACTGTAGTACCCTTTGAAACACAATGCGTTAGGAATACGCCTTCACTGTCCCAAACCATTTTGTCATAACTGGCAAAAAGAAAAGCACTATTCGTGGCAGCACCCGTGTTATCTGGGCAGTCTTGTGTTCGTTGGCCAGCATTTATGAGACCCACCTTAAAGAAACTTTCCGCATTTCTAAGTCATCATGCAAAATGGACTCCATAGATCCTACGGAAATGTCAAGTTTAGAGTCGATACCACGCACATCTAATTGATGGTCTTCCATAACAACTTGCTCCACTCGTTCAATAATAGTTTAGGTCCGGCTAGTTTGTGGCCGGTTTCGGTTCATTGTCACATAACTCTTTAACCTTTAACCACTTTTAAAAATTGTTCGAATACCGAGTTTTATTAAAAAATATATAATAATTTTTATATACCTATTTAATGATAACAAAATTCATATCTCATTCGGTATATTTTATGGGTTTTGTTTGATTTTTTATATCCGTCTGTATCGTCTAAACTTTCCGCAACTATATGCCGTATAACTATTTTACCATAAATGTCCTAACTTATTATGCTGGCTGAATAATCAATGATTGGTGTCAACAAATCCCCATATAGAAACAAACATTTTTTTTTAATAACAGTTTAATAACAGCTAAAAAACTTTATATAAGAGCAAAATGAGTAAGCAAGACTTGTTTTGTTAGAATCATAAAATCTATAAAATAATCTCTTGTTCATAAATGTTTTTGTAAAATTTTTCTGGTATTTTCAGTATTTAATATTTGTCTCTTATTAGAATATCAGTCTTGTTGATAAGTCCTATCATGTGTTCTCTATCTAATTCTCATTTTACGCTTTTCATATTCTTGTTTTCTTCTACTACTTTAAAATATCTTTATCCATTTGTTTCTTTTTGTTCTCTCTAACTAACTTTCTTAATGTTTTATTTAGATCTATAAACGTGGCACGACAAAATTCTCGTGCCACGTTTTCCTTCTTGTTATATATTATGCTTGTCATCAAATAATTATGTTATTTTGGTACTTTACTACTTATTACGTTCAGTTTTATAAATTCAACTCTTTTTCTTTTGTATCTATTTGGAACCTCAAACTTACCATACTACATGTGTTTACTTACGACTTGATTGGTATCATTGCGTAGTAGTGTCGTTTCTATATGTTACCAATGTTCCTCCTTTTCAATTTCTCTTGCGACTTTATCTTCTTTTAGCATTTTCTTTACTATATCTCCAAGACTTTGTGTCTAATATAAGTACAAAATACTCTTTGACTTTATTGAAAAGTAAGTTTGAGAAATACCAACTCGACTTACATTTTTTATTTTTATAAATGTTTTCGGGTTGAAGGATTATCTTAAGGATAAGCATAGCATCATTATAATGCTGTAAGAATTAGAGGTTCTGCCTATCTAAGATCGCGGGTATTGAAGAGCCATATAATACTTGAAGTAACCTTGTTATTGCAGAATAGATAGAAGGTCGATAAAAAATTCACTTTATGCCAGACTAGCACTTTAGAATAAAACAAAATTGCTTCCAGTATCAGAGAACAGCCTTACAACTAAACTGATAATTTTTTATGGCCAAGATGAGATAACGGAAGAAACGAATATAAAGAAGTTAAGTTTTAAGAATTGGTGAGAGAAACATAAAATTTTAAAACCAAAAGTAACAAGAAGTAATGTTAGAATTAAGAAGACAAACAATATTTCTTTTTAACAAATAGTGATGATGACAACATTGTACGCATAATAAATTCCTGTGTACTAGAAAAATCCAAAAGAAATCCAAAAAATACAGAATAGTTTTATAAAATACAACAGTGTACAAATACAATTCCACAAGGTCAGTCAATGTTTCTAGTTGGAGATCTAAACGCACGCATTGGGAATTATATCGTACAGGATGTAAAACAACCTTAATAAAAAAGTCGTAAATACCAACGGGGACATGTTGGTACATATTTTTGCGCATTCAATAATCTAAGAATCAACAACAATTATTCATAAAATTATAAAATGTGTTACTAAGTTAATACTGATGGTACTACACCTATCTTAGATTTTAGATATCCGAACATTGAATTCTGTAGAAATAAATAGTGGTCACAAATTATTACTAGAAAAGATGCGCTTAGATGTAGAAGGTGAAAAATATTTTATCAGTATATGAGAAACAAAAAAAAAATATCTAGAATATTTAAGTATACGTTAGAGGCCATTACAACCACATATTGAACAAAACGTAATAGAAGAAGCAAATAACATAGAAAAAACGTAGGTAAAAATAAAACTAAAAGTAATTAATGCTACAAAAAGCTCTAGGCATAGAAAGAGTAAACAGTAGCAAGACTGTCATAAATAAACACCTTGTTTTTGCAAAAGCAAAATAATTGGCATAAGAAAAAAGTGTATAACATAATTTAATTACATACTAAAAAATAAATACAAAAAAAAACCAGAAACAGAGTTATCGCGGTAAGTAGAAAAATAACTAAAAGTTACTGGACCAACGACCTAAAACGAGATTTCTACGACAAAACAGATACAGAAAATAATAAGGAATTAATAATAGAAAATAGAATATTATATAATAAACAATGCAATAAAAGAAAATATAATTAGATCATTTTTGAGATATACACAGGAAATCAACAAGAAAGAATACGATGTACTAATAAATCAGAGGAATACAAACTAAATCAGAAGTAGATTAAAAAGATAGTGCTATGCATAAAACTCAAATAATGAAAAATTCCCTGTCGAGAACTGTATCACCAACGATATGTTAAAATATAGAAGGAGAGTCTGACTATATAAACAATAAAATTAATACCAATATTTAAAACAAGTACGGATGTGGAACTCCGGATACATAAACAAAAATTTGTGGCCACTTCCGGTCAAACTCGTCTCGAGATTTTTCGATCAGGCTGATATTTGGCATCTGGACTTGACTTATCGTTCTTAGTTAAATAATAAAAACGTTATGTCTGTATCTATCACAAATAGCAAATTATAAGGTGTGACATATTGGAAGCTGGGTGTACTAAAAAGCCTTATTGCATTATTGTAGAACATCCCACCATGCCAGCTCGCGAATCGGTAGGCCATGGGCTTTCAAGTGATAACCCTCTTATGTCTTTAAGTTCAGTAGTTCTCGAGTAAAAGTCGCGATAGACGGACAGACAGACGTCCGCACCGATTTCATTCAAGTCTCAAAGGACAGTAACAAGTGCCTAGCAACTTATCAATGTACTAATTTACTCGACAGGTCATTGAAACGTATAAGAAAAATTGTATCGTAAAAGCTAACAGAATTCACAAGGTTACAAGACAAAAAACATTGATTTAGAGCGAGACGGTTATGCAACGCTTTATATTCACTGTAAGACAGATACCAGAGAAAGCATTGGAATTCAATAGATCAATCTAAATTTGCAGATATACGAAGGTGTAATTAGATGCTTAACTTTAAAATAACCGGTAACAGGAACTGTAACTAATGTTTTTAGTTCAAAACTTCATTATATTTGATGTATAAATAAGTTCTCAGCTTTAGATTTAACAGGACGCAAATTACTGTTTACATGTAACGTACTAGTCCACCCTCTTGCGGTTTTAAAGCAATGCCATTTGGTCTTTCGAAACATCATGCGATTTGGCGTTTGATGCACTTAACTTCAATAATCAGCTGTGTTCACGATGGCAATCACAAGAGAGCATATTCGATTTTCTATCCACTTTGCGCTTTATCTTAAGAAAAAGTGCTAAGCCACCGAAATGATTTGTGCTGCATATGGTGAGAATGCTGTAAGTCATGCAACGTGCAAAAGTGGTACCAAAGATTTCGCGGAGGAGAGTTTAGTCTTCAAGATCAACCACGCGCTGGACGCCCTCAAACATTTGACACGGATGAGCTGCAGACGCGTTAGGCTGGGAACTTCTCCCGTATGCGGCTTATAGGCGTATAGCCCTTCCGATTATCATTTATTCCTGTCGTTACAGCATCAGTTGGCTGATACACACTTCAAAACAGAAGAAGAAGTCCGAAAATTCATCGATAACTTTATCGTCTCGAAGCCGATGAGCTTCTATCACCAGAGAATTCGCAAGCTGCCCGAAAGATGGCAAAAGGTCATCGATGCCAACGAAGAATACTTTGATACTTAAGCTTTTTTGTTTGTTTTTAAATAAAACTTTAATTTTGCAGAAAAAATCTGAGAACTTATTTATACACCTACTACTTTTGTTTCTTGTAGTATCACTAAAATTCATGCTTAATAAAGTTATATGTGTTACATTGTAAGCGTTGCTCTTATTACTTATTATATATTAACTCTTGGTTAGTGTTTTTTTTTTATTGTTTAATGATTGTAACAATTTCACAATTTTTTTTAAGTAATCTGCTGTAGTACTAACTGAATTTCTTTGTTAGTATATTTTTCTGTCAACATTAGACGATTATTATATGACTATTTTCTCCCATTGAACAAAACAAAATTGATAGCAAAACCCTCCTTACATCTTCTACTACGTGATTTCAAGTTCTAGAGTCTACAATTTTTCTCTCAGCACTTAGAGTAAGTAGAAAGACGCGGTTAACTTTAAAAAACGCGGAAAATATTTCTACATTTTTAATATAGATGGCAGCATCATACAATATACACAGGTCGAATTACCATTATTGCAGTGAGTGTTGTTTTATATACTTCAAATAGCGACGTTTAATATTCAACAGTAAGGTGTGATCATTCGTTTTCTCTTCTTCCGTGGTAAAGCGCCAATCAAAATTCATCGCGAATTGAGTGAGACATGCGGTGAAGGCGTTATGGCTGTTAAAAATGTGTGTGCATGGGCGCAAAAGTTTAAAGAAGGTTAAGAGTTGTATGACAATGAATCGAAACCGGACCAAAATCATTAATGAGCGAGTGGAGCAAGTTGTTGTGGAAGACCATCGATTAGATGTGCGTGATATCGACTCTAAACTTGGCATTTCCGTAGGATCTACGGAGTCCATTTTGCACGATGACCTAAAAATGCGGAAAGTTTCTTTAAGGTGGGTCTAATAAATGCTGACTGACGAACAGAAGGCTGCCCAGATAACACGGGTGCTGCCATGAATAGTGCTTTTCTTTTTTCCAGTTATGACAAAATGGTTTGGGACAGCGAAGGCGTATTTCTAACGTATTATGTTTCAAAGGGTACTACAGTGACGGCTATTACTTAAGGACAGATTCCTCCCACAATTACATGAAAAACGACCAGAGAAGACTGCACGAATGCTTTTTTATTAAGACAACGCCTCGAGTAATCCTAACTTAGCAGTTTCTTCATAAAAACAACTTTGAGGTGGTGTCTCATGCCGACCTCCCCCCTAGCGAGTTTTGGCTTTTTCCGACCATGAAGGCTACTCTCCGTGGCCGCTCATTTTCCAATCGAGCCGATGTTGTATGAGAGATTTTTTAGTAGACAAAGCAGACCCCGTAATGAAGTGTTTACCGCAGTCATAGAATCATGGCGACGACGTTGTGAAAAATGTTTACGTCTAGACGGTTTAGAAGTAGCAAAAGCTTCAACTTTATTAAGTATGTTTCAGAAAAAAAAATTGGATACACTAAAACTTGAACGCACCTCGTATCTATTTATTTCGTTTTTCCTTTTGTGATTTTGACTTGCTTCACTTCTATAGTTCTATAAATACCTAACCTATATTTCAAGGACTTTTTTATGTTTTACATCATTTGTACGTAATTTTCTATTGATATTATTAGAAACCAGACACGCAAAGATATGTTCCGTATGTCAATAGTTTTAGTTTTTTGTAAAGATGTCGTTTTCTGTTATTTTCCTTATATAATCGAAATCGAAATCTGTGGATACTGTTTTTTTAAATGTATGATTCCTATATTTGATTTCTCATTATTTACTCTCTTTTATTTGCACATTTATAACACTATAATTTATCTCTTTTTTGTAAAGGTGTATGGTTTATATTGTATTTTCAAGTATTCACATGTAGTATATAATTTTTAAACCTTTATGCATTTCAGTTTTAAATTGTATTGTTACCTTTATATTTAACCTAAAATAATCTAGATTTAAAGGACTATTGTTAAATAATTTGTTTATCGTTACATAAATTTTAACACACTTGTCCACTCGTTTAGTTTAATTACGTGGTAGCACGTAGAGAGTTTGTTGCTGTGTGCATATTTGGTTTTCAATACGATTTCTTACACCTTGTTTATATATTATTATAATCTAACTACAGATCTTTATGCTTTGTGTACTTTTGTTATTTTTCAGAACTAAAATGTGTAGGTTACAAGAAATTGAACTTTTTTAGTTTAAGATAAATTGTATGGATAAAACACTCAAAGTACACGATAGTTGTCTATTCATTTTATCTACCTATAAAAAATTGGCACACAAGTTTTTCTTTTTATTTTTAGTTTCGTACATCATCTTTTACACTTTAGCTCCATCTTTTACTTGGTCGATCTTGTTTCCGTTCCTCTGGTTTTCTGTCACATGCTATTTTTAGAGCATGGTCGTTGTTCAACCGAATTAAGCGTGCCAGTCATCTTAATCTTTAAGTTTTTATTTGGACAACTATGTCCAGATTTTCATATATTTGCCTTAATTTATGATTCGTTTATATACTCCATTCACCCCTACTTTTTACTGGTCGATAGTATTCATCTTAGTATTTTCCTTTCGTAAAAACAAAAGCTTTTCTTGTCCTTTATTTTTAGAACCCAGGTCTCGCCGGCGTATGCTACTATTGATTTCACTATAGTACTATAGATTCCTTTTTTTATATCTCTTAAGGTGTTTCCTGATTGAAATATGTTTCTTAATGCATTATAGCTTCCGTTTTCTGCTGCTATTCTTGCTTCCATTTCTTCGCTCGTTTTGTCGTTACTTGTAATCATGCTCCCTAGATATTTGAATTGCTTGATATCTTCGAAGATGTAATTACCTATTGTTAAATTTCTTTGTTTATTTTTTTTCGTGAGATGAAGTAATATTTCTGAAATTGCAATTTTTTTCATTGCCTCTTCAATCTAATTTACTTTATGTTTTTGTACGCATGTTTGTTGTTTATATTTGGTTTATATATATATATATATATATATATATATATATATATATATATATATATATATATATATATATATATACAACCTTTCGTATCTAAAATGAGTGATTTTACCAATACATCTTCTGCGTACAGTTTGATCCTATCTGCTATTATAAAAGTGATAATTTGATAAATAATTCCTAAAAGAGTTATACCTTTATAATTGCTACATTCTAGTTTGTTTTCGTTCTTTTTGTGTATGATGCATAATAGCTGCCATTTTTTTCTAGTTGTCATACATTAATTTTTATAATTCATTGTTTCCTCTTGTTTTTTGTGAAGTTATTCATTCATTTTCTCCTGGCGTTATCTTCTTTAGCTTCTTTACTTGTTGGTACAGTTTATCTCTTGTGGGTGGTGGTATATTTAAGTGTGAAACGTAGTCTTTACCATTTTCTGTTCCTTTGCCTTCTTGTTCATTATGGTTTATTATTTTATCAAGTATTTCTTATTTCCTCGTTACTAAATCACCTTGTTTGTTTCTACATATAACCTGTTTAGTTTAAAACATATATCATTGTTTTTAATTTTTTGGTAAAAAACTTTTGCATGTTAGTTTTTGTATTCTTGTTACATTTTTTATTTCTTTATCACACATGTGTTTTTTTTTATTTCTATATAAAATTTATGAATACTTTCTCTTGTTTTGGCATTCGATTTAGTTCTTCTTTGCAACGTTTTTTTTTAGTTTTGTTTCTTTTTTGTGCATTTTTTGCAATCTTTGCCGTATTATTTGGTTCAATTTTTGTTGTATTTGTCCTACGGTTTCTTTTGTTGTAGGTGTGTAATTCCATTTCTCTTGGATATTCGTAATTACAAGCACTGTAATTCTTTGTTGGTATTTAGCTAGTTTCTCTTCTTCTTTTAGTTTCTGATTATTATATACTCGTTTCTTGCTGCTGTTCATTGCATTCGATCTGTTTCTGTAGACTTCTTTAACTAAGAAGCGTTCTAAGCCACAGTTTACCCCTCTATAAATCCTCACATCAATGATATTTAATGAGCGGCTCTTGTTTATAAGCACATGATCTGCTTAGTAGTTTCTGCTGTTTTCATCGGGCAACACACAAGTTTATTAGTGCATTTCTTTGTGGGAAAACCATCTGCTGAAAACTATCATATTTTTCTCATGCTAAAATCGGTAAGTCTTCTTTCGCCTTTACTACTAGTAGTATGTTTGTTATGTATGCCTACAGTTGGTCTATAGCTTATTCATTAGCCGATTTGTTCCTTGAAATTTCCGAGTGGTATTTTAAAGTCATATTTATGAGTTGTTGCTATGTTGCTTCTAAATTTTCAAGAAGGTAAATTTAGCCACTACTTTTGTCGCCTCTGTTGGTGCATAGCAGTTTATGAATATATTGGAAAACCTGGACTTCATTCATGTTGCGAAAATTTTTTAATTTATTGGTCTAAAATCTGTTATTAGATATCTTATCTTCTTGCTGACTAGGAATTTTGTTTCCAAAGTATTATTAAATAGCGAGGATTCTTTAATGTTTATATTTCCGTTTACTTGCATCGTATTTCTCACAATGGTGCTATAAGTACCTTGCACCTTATTAATCGTTTTTTTAGTTATTGTATAGCTCCAAACCTATACAAGCGTTGTGCATTTCATCTGGTTGTAACAATATCATTTTTTCTTTTGAGTGGCTGAAGCTGTTTCTGAAGAACATAACAATAACTGCTTTACAAGCTAAATTGTTAACATTATACTCAAGACGTTTTAGTTTCTTATAAGGATACTGTGAATATATCCTTACCTCCCAGTCCACACGATATCTGGTAACAAAAATTTGGCTAAACAGCTAGAGACACATTAGCTTCAATTTTTCAAAGCTTTTCCAAATTGCTTTCATCATATATTCAATTAAGTCAACACAAATCGTTTTCGCATAAGAAATTATATACCGTTTAATTGCTCCCAACCATTGTCAAACCAATCAAAACAAAATTGCCCAAAATTCTCAATTTAATAAGCTTGAGGGGCGGGTATTGGGTAGATTTTAATGATTTGGCATGTTTTAGCTTTTGGTATTTTTCTAAAGATTGGTAGCTTTCAGCAAACATTTGGAATTATACACATCTCTGTTAATTACTCTCCTTTACGAGTGTGAATAAAAGTGTTAGAAATACAGATGTAACGGACCATACCAAAACCTTTGGTTAAAAATTTATATGTAGTTTTTACGTTATCAAGTGCAGTATTTAGTAAAAAAACGTTGATTTATAACGTTAGTACCATTTGAAAATGAAAAACATTTATGTCATCCATAATGATAGCATCATCATTTAAAAGTGTTTGATGTATTTTTTACACTTCTTAGACATTTCTGCTAGATGCTTATCAGTATTTCATGGTTTTACATTGCCCTGATATCGGATGAATCCGATTTGTTTTAAATTGTGGTAACCTAATTTATGTGCAAGTTTTCGAATGTTCACTGCACTCTAATTTGCTATTACTTTCTTTAGTTTTTGGAACTTGCAAGCACTCAACATATTATTTACGCATCTCGTGAAAAGTTATACATTGTTCTTTAATTAACATCTTTTTCGAGAACATAATATAAAGCACAGACACGTTGCCATAGAATGTTCTGCTTATACAATGTTATTTTGACGGAAAAACAATAATGACGACAGAAGCAACTGCGCTATTGACTAGATATATTATGCATAAATTAAAAGTTACATTCCGTCTTTGACCTTACTTTTGACCAACTGAATTTTGTGCCAATACTGTTGATGCGTACTTTAACCACTGCGTTGAATATCATGGCATTAGTTTTTAATTTTTTAAATAAGAAAAGTGTAATGTTTTCAGGTAAGTGGATGACAGCATTATGGATATTACAAAGAAGTGGGTTCATAACTTTTGATTAAATGTGACATTATCATTCAAACGTAAACCATTCGAAATCCGCTTGTAGAGTTTAGGAAACATTGTAATAAATATTGGAACACAGTTAATACGTAATGTATTATCGGCAAGCACGAAGGCCTCATTTCGCAGTAATTGAAGGAGGAATCAATACGGTTTGTTCACCTGGAAAACTCGCACGCCATATTTTCGGCACTGTATTGAATTGTCATGAGACAAATTCCTGATATGTCATTGAACCCCGTACTTTCCTTGCCTAGATTAAACCCTAAAGCAGGAGCATCAAACTAATAACGCGTATTAACAATTTACAAAATATGTGAGAAATAGATGAATGATTTATGCTTTATAATATTGAAGCTGTTGTAAATACAGATACAAATAAACCAATAGGTATCGTTTGTGTTTTTATTATATATTAGAGACAACTTATAGGCAACTTCTTTAATAAGAAAATTTATAAAACATACGCAAAAAAGTAGAAGATAACAAATTTTTATAGTCATAAAGGAACTAGTAATTGGGTGAAAATAAGTTTATCATATTTGTACTACTCGACAGCAGAAAAACGTTGAAACTTTATTTTTGCGATAAAGCAAGAGGTATCTCACGAAGCTTCCACCGTTTAACTGAGAGAAAAGTAACAGAAGAAGCTACTGCAAAAACTTGAGGCCATAAAATTTGAATTGAAAATTTAGGGGTACATTAAGTTACTACTAAGTTTGTGCCTTACCCTTTAAAATAATCTTGTTGGTTCAGAGTTACTTTTAAATCTTTCTACATCTTGGAGCTTGGCCTAACATTTTCCTTTTATTTTCAAAACTTGGATCCGTGTTGAAACTAAAAGCAGATCGATCAATATAGAAATTGAAAAAATTCGTTAAAGTTAAAAGCTATTATGAAGTTTTGCGATATTCGGACTTTAAAGATTTATTTTTAGTATTTTAATTTATATATTGTTAACAATTGGCATATTAATTTGCTAGATATTTTTATTAGTTGGCTACAAATAAAATAATTTCGTGTCGCAGAGCATCCAAGAAGTAGGTTGATTTTATAATATAACGATTTGACGTAAAGCTAATCAGAATTTAAAGTGAGTTAACTACAAGAATAAAAATATTTGGACTCATATCTCCTCATTCGAGCCACTCTATTTAGACTGTACCCAAGTATAAATCTATAGAACATACAAACCAAATTTGATCTAAATCTGGTAAAATATTCAAATTTCAAAATGGTTAGTTTTGAAGTATGCAATAGTTAGTACATTTTAAGGACTATAGAAATTTTTGCGCGATTAAACTTCTCACAAAATTAATGTGTTGTAAAATAATTTAGAACATATTTTAAATATAAAGTATTAGAATTTATCACACCTAGCAGCTCAAATATATAGATGAATTTTCATTACAATACCTCTGTTCAAAATGTACGGAAACCTCTTGCAGTTCATTTTCGAATTATTTGCAAATATTCTTCCAAGAGTTTTTTTATCGACAATTGTCTACTGCAGTTACGAAAATGGGGTAGAAGGTATGTTAAAAGAAAATAACTGTATGGTTATAGTATATGACCAATCTTAATCTAGTTATTATGGACTACCTCTTCGGCTTAGCTAAACTTCTTAGAGAGTACCCTTGGTTTTAAAAAAGAAGTTCTGTGTCGCTGTTGGTTCAGTCATAGTGTCACAAACTTTGCAACAATTGTTTAGCGGCTGTTACAATGCAAGTATATGGAATTGATGCAAATAGTTTTAAACGAGAAACAAATAGATTGACTTTGGTTCCATCAAAAAAGCACCACTTCCCACTTTCGTTTTTTAAAAACTATTATACGTTTATAAATATTATAGATTTGCAAGGCAATAGATAGCTGAAATTACACTAAGAGATCCGTAAAAATAAACGTACTTTGTGATGTATGATAAATAAAGTAAATTGCAAAAGCTTTTCTGATCGCAATTAATTCTGCAGTGTGTATGTTTGCATAAACTTAGAGCTATAAATTAAGTATCCAACATATTCACTAGCTTTAGTTGTACAAGATTTAAAAAAGAAATTCTATAACATCCCCATATATATTTAGCAAAAACACTCAATATGTTTTAAAACGGAAAGGCTTTTCTTCATTCAGCATGTTAGCTTCGAATTGATTGCTCCCATAAAACAGGAAATGTTTTCTAACGAGGAAGAGTAGACTTCAAATTTAGAAAAACAATCATTAAGTTTTTTTGTACAAAAAGCGAAACTCAATATTGCTTTTTGTAAAATATTTCCAATTTGTATAATATCTTTACACAAAAACTATGCATGCCATTTACATAAAGAGAAAGACAGGTACATCAGCCGCAAAATTATTTGCAATGCTATTAACAGCGATGGAAATGAATGTAACAGAAAGAACAGAACCTAAGACATGTTAAATAAATATGGTAGTACCGCTTTGAATACTAAAATAACAGAAAAAATTTCTTAGTAGACCGTAGCTCTATTACATCATAAACGGTCTGTATATCAAAACATTCGGCTACGCTGTAAATGGTGACCTAAAAAAGCTCACAACGTTATTGCCCCCTAAATGTAGTACTTGGCCAATCGCTCAGTGAAACCTTTGGAAACCTATTGGGTACTCCGTAGGAAGTGAATTATGTTAAAAATCCGGACTAAAAACGTATTTATCACAAGCCTAAAAATTTTCTTATGTAACTCGTGAGAAAAGTAGGTTTAAAGCTTTAAATTTTACGTTTGCCTTTATCCTTGTTTAGGAGTAGAATGATAATTTCTTCTCACCATGATCTAAACTAATCGTCTTTTGTTTAAATATGAAAGCAATTTTATTATTGTGCGAAGATGACTCCGAGAGTATATTTAGGCAGGAAGTAAGTTTCATTTTCATTTTCAGAGAAAAAAAATCTTCTTTTCATTGTTTGAAAGGATATCCTATAGTACAGGAGCGAAACAATTGGAATACTTTTTTCTTGTGCTATTATTCATTGTACATTTTTAGATCTCCTGTTTGATATAAAAATCATTGCTTTGCGGGCTAAAAACTGTAGTAGCATTTATAATTTATCTGGTAAATAATTTAACAACTTGGTCGATATTGTTTGTACAGTCTAGTTTATAAGTTAACCAACGAAAAGCATTAATACATGTAAACTTTTTGCGAGGAAATTGTATGGTGACTATAGTGAAGATCTGAAAGAACTGACCAGTTAAATTGAATAGGTAATCAGGAGTAACAGACTTAAATCTATTACGATAAACTCAACATAATGTAAGTTATGTCTCATCAATAAAATCTTTGAAATTGCAATCTTGGTGATGTGTATAAGTTGAATTTCAAATCACACCATAATAGTTAAAGTCGCCTAAAAGAAGACATAGTGGCATAGTTGGTATATCAAAACCAAAAACTCTAGGTTCATATAGTAGGTAGATTAAATATATGCTATAAATAAAAACAATTATAAGACGCGTTAATATTATTGAAAGGTATTTTGAGCTGTGAAAAATGTTGTTGCGTGCCATATGCATAAGTACCATCACTGGCTCATATATACTTACACTTTTTGTTAAAATAAAGGACTGAATGTTTGCAAGGTGTGACTATTTGAGACCGCTTTAACAATTAACACATTCAAAAGGTTCTGTGAAAGGTGTTTCCATATGAGATATTTTACTACAAATACACATCGATGTTCTATTGCACTTGTGATGTTTCATGTTCGTAATGTTGTCAAATATAGCAGAGGAGAAAAGATGAAATGTATATATGTATTTCTAGAGCACTGCATATTAACATCGACACGCATAAGAATATAATGTCTTAAAGGTAGAAGCGTGAGAAAATTAATTTACAAGTTGTCTTTAGAGGTTTTCAACCGTTTAATATATATCAAACTCTAATATTAAAGATTTTTTGAAATTTCTCCTATAGGTGTCTGGAGTAAGGTAGAACAACGTATAACTTCTTTGAAAACAGCTACGTTACGTTAAACTCAATAAGTTCTTTTTATGGAGAACAAAAGTGCACCTTGTGACGTATTACAAATTTCTACAAGTTCTTTGCATATTACTAGCAATATTTATGGGTTTACTTTACCTATAATAAAAGAAGTATCTAAATAAAGACAGTGGTGCTTTTTTTAGATAAGGAAAGTATCAATATAGAAATGGAGATGTGAAAGGGACTGAAAGTCGCATTTTCAGCATCGCCAGCAATAATACAGTCCGCATAAATTTATGTTTTTGAAGAGTCACTCGTATTTGGTCCCACGTACAGCTAGGAAAATAACAGTCAATTATTGCAGGAATGACAACTAAGCTTCCTCGTAACCATGTAAATCTCAGCTCTGAATCCTCCTGCTGGATTGATTGAATTAGTTTGTACAAATTCAGATTATACTGCACTGCACGTTATTTTTTAAGACAAACAGAATTAACCTGGATCTATTCTTTAATTCTGAAACTCCCATGGAATACCTAGATTTTATTAAAAGTATGATTACTATAATGCACTCAGAGTTTTTGAATTTCATATCCACAATTGCGATAGACTCGCAAAAATAATGGTTATTTAGTTAGAGTTTCTGGTCGCTTCTAATTTGTACGTCCCAACTCACGGAATTATTATGCGACACAATAATTCAATGAGAAGTTTAGTCGCGTAGAAATCTATACAGACACGTCATTTTCAAGTAGATTTCGTAGAAATACTATCTAATGTAGAAGTTTCATGGCACGATTTTTGGAAAAAGTACACTGCGATTTTTCGTTTCCTGCTCTCAAACCTCATAATATAAATATAAGTATAAAATAAGGTGTAGTACATAAATTAAAACTGCAACAAATTAATAATTTAAACTAAGAAATTTAAGAACTTACAAATTTTCTTTTTTGTTTTTTATGGCATTGCCAAGCTTTTTGTATTTATTCGTTAAAATGTATTATTTTACGTTACCTTTGTTACATTTTGTCTTTTCATAGAGTTATATTAATGCGTTATCACGTTCTTTGGTTTTTAATTTTCTTATTGGTGTTATAATGCAGTTTTAACATAAAATCATATCATTTTATAGCTAAAATTACCTGTTCTCGTATTAGCACATACTTGTATTTAATATCTTTGCTATTTTTGTGTATTTATTGCCTTCAGTAACTATTCACTTCCTCCTATACATTTGTACGTTTATCAAGTTTAGTTTATTTATAAAAATATACTAAATTTTTTTATAACAAAATAAATATGATTTCAATCAAAATAATTGTAGTATATTTTTAAAAATAAACTAAAACTTGACAAATGCCATGATCACTTGTACAAGTTCTACAAATAAAAAAAATATTTTTAAAAAATTACATTAGGGCCTACTTTTCTTCATAGAAACAGACAATGTACTGCAAATTAAGGTTTTTCGATTAATAGCATCAAGCTGGACGTCTTAGGGCTTTATTAGAGTGCTAGAACCGGTGCAGGGCTTCATAATTAGATGGCATTTTTCGACCTAACATGTTTTGTAAAGATCACTCGTTGATTAGTTGCCCCCTAACGAGATATTAGAGAGAAAAAACATTCAAATGGGCCCGGATTTCTAAAAACATGTTTGGATGTATTTTTTCAATAATAACCTAAGCTTCCTAAACAAAAAAGAAGCCACAAAAACAAGGCAAAAGTGAGGTAGAAGAAAAAAAGTTTAAAAAAAAATAAAAAATAAAATAGGAAGAGATAAAATACCAGATGCAAATATACGAGAAATATGCGAAGTCAAAATATATTAGAAGGGATGACAAATAGACGACAACAATGAAATCACCGCATATCAACAATGCATCAGAGTACGCTAATGAGGAAAACAGAAGATAACAGACCAACAGGAAGAAGAACTGTAGGGCGCCCGAAGAGAAGGTGGAAAAACAACGTAATAAAAAAAGAAGAATAAAAAAGAAATTGGTAAATGAACAAGCTAGTAGTCTACAAAAGACGAAGAAAAAAAAAAATTGTACAAGTAAAAAATTTGTTGTTTCTGATTTTAATCTGTTTATTAGTCTTGAAGAATGTTCATATAATAAAAACAGATTGTGCAGCTACGACGTCACATAGCAGCTGATGAGAGTAGATTCTAATGTGCATGCGTAAACTAGAACTTTACTGGCTGGGATAGTTAGAAGTTCGACGTCAGTAAGTAAGCAAATATAATGTGTGATCGTTGCATTTGTGATGGCTTGCCAAGAAAAGAGCAAATTTACAGCTGCATCTACATTCGAATTGAGAGACAGTTTAGAGGCTACTTTTATACTTTTCATTTAAGAAAGTGCAGCCATTAATAACATAAACCCGCAATTAATAAATTTCCTGAAACGCGGGTTCTCTAATTTTAACTATAGATTATTCCTGCCAAATATCTTTAATAAGTATTATATATAGATGGAGAATATCCCGGCGTTTAGAGAAATTAAATAATTATAGGAGTCATTGGACGACCTGTAACGATTTAGAAGGTTACAACAAACTCAGATACTGCCATCTATTTATTTTTTTTGAAAGTGAATAGTGGCAAAAATTTAGCGGCCGGAACCGAAAACTTTGCGGCCACTTCCGGTCAGACCGGTCTCGAAGATTTTCCGATCAGGCTCATTTTTTGGCGTGTGAACTAAATTTATGATCCTTAGTTGAATACTGAAAACGTTGTATTTATCTATCACAGATCAAAAATTATAAGGCGTGACAAATCTCAGAAATGATAGAAATAGAAGCTTAACATTTGACCCTCAGTTTAGCCCCTCTGGGGGTGGAATCAAAAATTCCCAAAACACGGGTCCTTTCAATTTGGGACAAGATCATTCCTTCCAAGTTTCACATTTCTATTCTAGTCGATTTCGAAAAATCCTAAAACTTTGAACCCCCATTAAACCCCATTGGGGGAAAATTTCGAAAAATTCTTCTTAGTACGTCCCTACGTCATACAAAGCATAAAACTCTAAAGTTTCAAGGTTCGGCGGTTTAGGCTGGACGTTGATGATATAATGATATAAAGTTAATAAAATTTGCTATAGATATCAAAATTTTCTTTTCTTTATTCCAATAATTTTGTCTCAATATTTACATGTCTCCTCGGTTTTAATGATATTTATCGCGGTTTACACGTAAAGGTTTCGCACAGGCCATACTTGTAAATTATATCGTTTTCAGTTTTGAATAGATGCATTCTTAAGCCTCCATACCCTACATATTTTAGAGTATCATTTCCACATCAAAATTTAATTTATAGTAAGGCTCTCTAACGGTCCGCGTGGGAGCGTGGCCTGCGAACTGAGAGGTTAAGGCTCTCATATGTCCGGCTTTACTGCCCGGTCGCCGCACACCAGATGTGGTAAGCACCGTGCCTTAGACGATCGCCATTATTACCCCTTGCTCGAGCGAGCGCAGATACTCAATTATTTTCAGTGATTACATAAGCCACCCGTTAAGCATCGGAAAGCTCCGAGAATGGAACCCCGATCCGTCTGCATCGCAGTCCGCGCCTCAACCGCTTAAAAATTTAGTATATCCAAAAGTATTATTGCTACACAAAGTCCTGTTTAAGGAAATTTACGTCGGGCAAGTATTGGAGATTTTATTTTAGAAAGCTTAGCCTACTAACACGTCTATTTAATAAATAATTGTGGAATCTTCGCTGCAAGAAACAATATTTAGAGACAAAAAAGCGGCATCACCATTTGTAAATAAGTGAGATGATTATGAATAATTTTTCTATCGCTGTAACCCTCATAGAGGAATAATTTGCAACGAAAACATTGAGTCTATTGTCTCTTGGTTTAGTTTGACTAAAGTGTTCTGTATTATAAGTCCTCAGATTCTAACAAAACATCGTATTTTGGACTCTTTTACATTTTTGATGCGCTCAAGCTTGCAATTGCTTTATTTTTCTAAATACTCTTTTCTGGTGTATCCGTAAGAAATTATGTTTTTCTTTTCTTCCGGTGCCCATCTGGTTGGATTTCTGTTTTCTAGCTTTAAAGAGAGACTAGTTGTTTTTTCTAACGTTGTGCATACTATTTGAGAGGTAAGAAATTTTTATTTTATAAGAAAGCTGAAGAAACAGTGTAGTGTTTTAAAGGATACACAATTTATGCGACACTTGTTGATGTTTGAGCTGCAACACTAACTGGTAAGATGTTCCCATTTTATGGTTTTTGGCAGAAACATTCACTCTTTTTATTACATCCGTAGACTTAGGAAGTGTGTCTTAAATTAAAGGTGGTACGTCATAAATCCCCAATGATGTTTAAAAATTACTTCCAAACCCAGGGTTTTGGGAAACTTAACGATGTTTTTCTAAAGAGCAGCGTACCGTCCTATCAAATAACTGAATTAAATAGAAGTAATGTAATTTTTTTTAGAAACGGCAATAGATTTTATTACTAAATAACATGTTCTACTCCTATATTTTTATTAATATTTTGCAATTGTGTTATTTTTGATTTATTAAGGTTTTAGATATGAACCGCATTAAATTTTGGCCTGTCTTCTGCAGCCGCCAGTTTATCGAAAAATAATAAAACGTTATTTTATTACAGTTTATCGCTTTTTGCCCACTAGTGATCTAAAAGCTACAAATGGAGCAGAACTTATTGTTTTTTCAAGAAATTTTGTTAAAAAATTTCCTACACAGTTATTTCTTCAAAATCTAATGTTCTATTTCCAAATACACTCATAAGCTAGTCTCTGAACTCCTTTGAAGTAAGTTCTAAATTAATTTTAAGATCAAATTTTTGGTCTGGGAGTTGCTACTGTAGCGAACTTTCCAAATTTGCGGTAATTTCAAGATATTGATAATTTTTACTTTTCTGCAATATATATGATGCGTAACATGATATAGGTTAAAAGATTAACTATGGAGCTTTCTAATTCGTTATTAAAAATACTTAACTGTTTTTTCGTAGTATTTTTAGACGTATTGCTTCAGTTAAAAGATAATAAATACACATGAAAAATACCTACTTAGAATGTATAAAGATTAAATGGAAATGAAAATAAATTGTGTGATGAATCCAATGAATATAAGTTAGATATTCTGACACTATCAGAAGCCAAGATAAAACAAGGAAAAAAATATTAAAACACGACTATAGATGGATATACAGTGGAGTCCAACAGGAAGAAAGAGCGATAGCAGGGGTATCTGCCTAATAAGCAAAGAATTAGCAAAGAAGAAACGTCAATGAATTGTCAGCGTGGTCCAGTAGTTAAAAGACGGGCTGTGATGCGGACGGATTCGGATTCATTTCCCGGAGCTGCCTGGCGAGTGACCTATTCAGTCAGTAAAAATAATTGAGTACCTGCGTTCACTTCGAATAAGGGGTAATAATGGCGGTCGTCTAAGGCGCGGTGCTCGCCACATCACCTTGCATCAGAGTTGGTGTGCGATGACCGGACATATGAGAGCTTTAACGTCCTTGTTCGCAGGACGTGCTCCCACGCGGGGCGTTAGAACCTTGCCATACCATTAATATACATTTATCAACTAACTATTATACCAAATAAAAAAATCATTTTATATTATTTTAAACCGAAAACTTAAATTTAATAAAATGAAAACAGAAAATTCTTTAATTAAAAGTGTTCTAGTAAAGATTCTCATACTTAATTAAAAACTTAAAATATTACTGTGGTACCAGGAACAATTTCCAATTTGTGCCTCCTCGGAGCAGCTACACGCAGTGTTTCAGTCAACGTACTCTGAATTACATTCGTTACATGAAGCTCGTGCCGTCACAGCCTGCATATGAATTTCAGTAATTAAACTGCCACATGTTTCAGGGCGCTCATGTGCTTGTGTAGATAGACCAAAAATAGCCCCCAGATCTCGCGATAATCCCGCGTTATAAATGGAGAAAACCCCAGGGCCCACCCGCAATTATGCAGAAGCAGGGAGGCACTCCAGGCCGGAATAACGAACCGACTCTCATAATCGCCGCGATGAATAGCGGCGGAGTTAAAGCTGTTTTATTAATTAGTACAGCGAGGGTGGTGAAAACCGGTTAATGCGGCGTGTTCCGATGATGCTCACCTAAGTGGAGAATTGCTCCCTGCAGTTTGGCGGGGACTGCTGAATGAGACACTGATTGGGAGAGAAATGTGTCTGCCAGCTCCGGGAGCACAAATGGGTGGCTTAGGTGAATGCCTGCCCTAAACACACAAGCGCATTTCACAGGACGACAAAGCAGATTTGCGTCAAGTTTCAAGGGAACACGCTTAAACAGACTGATTAAATATAAACAGGGACGACCGTTTTGGAATTACCATAACTTTAGTTAAATTATTAAAAATTACTGTAAGGAAAGTTTGTAAGGGCTAGTTGTATTTTATAAATTTAGGGCGGTTACAAATAATTTTGCGTTTTCTCGCCGAACTCCAGTTGTTTCAAATTATAATATTCTCCCAATACGTCTGGCCAAAGTGCCAAAATGCTGGTAGATATTTGGTGCAACGCTGTGAGTGCAGTTGTGGACAAAGCAAAATACTATAGAAGCTGACAATTATGAAAAAAGTAGACACCGTTGTATGAAAGGAAGGGGTAACTAATTTGGACGTTCGTACAAAATTAGTAATAATGTGGGAGACCGTAGCACCGACTCTTAGAATTACGTTTTGCTGGATATTAGAGTTTAAAGGTGGCGAGCACTCTACGAAGAAAATCAAAGCAGAGAACATTTGGCCAAGTCTTACATTATTAATAATATAATGACAAATAGACAAATCCTATTCGATTCACTAATGAATGCAACAGGTCTGTTTTGCCGAACTTTGCATACCATTATCTATGAGGATTTTAAGATGACAAGGTCTACACACAATGGTTTTCTCATTCCAACAGTTGTACAAAGTAGAATCCGGAGACATCTTTTGAGTGTCTGACTACAGTAGACGAACAAACTGCAGAAGCTTTGCTTACAGTGACTGAGTGAGGGCAAAATGCATAGACATTAAAAAAATAGTTATAATAAAATGTGTGTTTACTTCTTCTTAATAAAAAATTAGTGAAAGGAAGGCGATCGTAATGTCAATTATTTTCGAATCCCCTAAATGGGTCTATAGTATTACGTTGTTAAAGCAAACCCAAAAAAATTTGTTATTACATTTTATTAAAATGTGGTAGGACACTGCAACATTTTTATGTAACCCTTCTTCCTCTTGCTTTTAGTGCATTTGAACTAATGAGTCAGGTCGTGGGTTAATCATAGCGTCATTTTAGACTTATTTTTTGAAGTAAATTTTATTCTTAAACTATTGTTCCCCTAAGAAAGCCCTGAAAACCAAATGGATTGCAATGCCAAAGATTTTTAGTCTTTGGCACTGGATCTGTAAAAATCAATTGCAGTCTGGTAAATTTGCTTTAATTTGGCTTATGTCCCATATTTTGTGCAATATGGACCAGGGAAATTATCAAAAATCATCGTTTTTTTGTCAAACTCCCCATCTAAAAGGTAAAATATGGAAAAATTGAAAAATTCCGTAGAATTCGATGAAATAAAATTAAACAGCTGAATGGTTGCAGAAGTTATACAAAATGGCGCCCAAAAACTGGCTAAAAACTGTTTTTCGCGTTTAAAAAAATATTTAAGTTTTGTATCAAAAACAGTTTCCAATAAAAGTTGTAGATTTTATAAAAACCTACTAAACAAGCTGTTTTTAATTAAAATCAATGCAAAAACTGACGTAGTTATCGCAAAAAAACCGTTTGAAATCGTGTTTTTCTTTTAATGCTTGTATCTTTTCGAAAACAAAAGATTTCGCGCTGAAATTTTGAAAAAGTATAGTCGTTAACAAGTAGAAAAAGTAAATTTTGTGTTTTGTGCAAAAATATTGCACAGATTTTACGCAAATCGATTTTTTCTTAAAAAAGGTGCTTTCGTAGAATTCGATTTAAACAGGTTTTGGAGCACTTATAGAAACGTGCTAGAGCTTCAATTTTTTTTAAAGAGTTTTAGTATCACGTACAATGAGAGCGCGATTTTTATAGGAATTTCAAATATGCAAACAATGGACCTAAATATCGATAAAAAAATTTACCCCAGAAAACTCACATATTTTTTCAGTACAATTTATATGGGAATCGCGTTATTACCAATCGATAGCTGCTATTTTTCTACAAATTATAAAAAAAAAGTTTTTTTAAGATCTCCAGGGTAAGAAATAATTTTATTTTTTTCAAAAAAATCTCGAGGGCGTAATTTACATCGTACATCGCACGCCCTCCGAGAGATCGATTTTGAATTTTTTTTTCAATAAAAAAATATTTCGGCTCATTTCATTGACATTAAATGCTTTAAATCACATCTCAAAGTGAAGAAGGCAAGCGCGGGCCGCGCCAGCCGGAGTCGGGTGGCAGAATGGAGGGAGCGTCGACAGTAGTTCGATGCGCTAAATACGGATATCGTATTCATTTTTCAAACGCGAAAAACCGTTTTTTGCCAACTTTGGGCGCCATTTTGAATAACTTCTGCAACGATTCAGCTGTTTAATTTTATTTCATCGAATTCTACGGAATTTTTCCTATTTTTTCCATATTTTACCTTTTAGATGGGGAGTTTGGCACGTAAAAATACAATTTCCCTGGTCTAATAGGCGATTTTTATTTTCACTAATAAATGGCAATAAATCAAGTATTGTTTGTGTTTCGTTTAATTAAGAAATCAGTGAAAACTAAGCCTTTGCTTTGAATGCGGTCAGCGCACATTTGCCTTTCGTTTGCCACTGCATACTTGATCGTTTGAACTAATGAGCGTAATTATGGCTTTAAGTTTTATCATAGGTTAGCATGGAAAGGAAGAAGATTCCTTCATTGCAGCAAATAATAAACTTTTAAGTAATTTTAAGTTGCATAGCCTTTTTTTTGGAACAAAGGAAATCTTTAGAAAATGCCACACATTTGTATGAGCCGCCGATGCCTTCAATAAGTTTATGAGTTCAAACAGCGTTGATAATGCAATCGCTACAAATGTGTTTTAGACCTGGCTTCGTCCCGTAGTGAATACCTAATATCTAACTTCTTAATAATGTGTTTTTGTCAGATTATTGACGTGATCTAAACAGAATATTAGTTTATTGTGGAGTGACACTAGATATTGACTGTTACAGGTAACAAATAAATATGCACTGGTTCCAACTAATTACCTATAGTCTTACAAAAACGAATCTTATAAATATGTAGTTATAGGCCAATAAATTTTAGATTCAATTTCACCATGTATGATATTAAATAAAGTTTATAAATGCGGAATAAAATGACTCAAATCCTTCTAAACAAAAGAATATACGTAGTCAATTCAAATCTACTTAGAAAAATCAGTAAACTATGTTACAGAGACATAATTAGCTGAAAATTTAGGTATACAACTTACAAAGAAGCTACTAAATGAAAAAAAACATTTTACAATAACATACTTCTATTAAGGTATTAAACTCATATAATATCAATAATTTTGATGCTGTCTCCATTAGTAGAAAGTCCTACAGAAATTTGGTTTAATTTTCTATATTGGAATATGCAGTGCACATCGCACCGACTGTGTAAGCAAGTAAATTTGGAAAAATGAATGAAATATTCTAGAAATACGTTATAAAAATTTCAATATAAAATGCGATAGTGATTTTACAAATTGATAATAAATAAGCGTACAAATATCCCACAGTGTAGAAAATGATCAACTACAAATTTGTCAGAACTGTATAGATATAACAAAGTCTTGTTCTGATTTATGACTTAGTAATCATTCAATATTTCCGACGAAGACTTCTACAGGCAAAGGAATACTAGAATATGATAAAGTACTGCTATAACCATACTCAGCTAAGATTTGCAACTTTTTATACAAAGCAAACTTTTAAATTAAACTGTCTATAATAATACATTATTTTATTGTTTATTATAATTTATTAATTCTATTATATATCTTGCTGACCAATCTTCCAAATGTTTGCTTAAATAATTCAAAACTAGGCAATACAATCGTCATTTGTATATAAAATTGTCACCTGAATAGGGTTGATATGCTAGTCGACTTATTATGTGCAAGAAATTATCAGTAAATTGAAAAAAAAACACAATCGATAAAATTAATTTAGTTATAGAGAGTAAGGAGAGGAAACTCCAGAAGGTATCGTAAAAATAAGCAAAACAAAATAACACTAAAGTTAAGTTTTTATAATAATAATAGTTTTCCGTAATAGACCGCGAAGGCCCTTTGGGGTCGTAACAGGATAGGTTTGCTACAATTTGGAGCCTATGGTACACAAGGGTAGCAACGTGGCTAGCGCTACGTACCGATCTCCTATTATTACCCCAGAGTTTGACTTCTAGGTACACATTTATTGCAGTCGAGCTGGGCCATAAAAATGCCACTCATCGAATTGGAGAGAACCGAATTCGAAGCCGCATCTCTAGGTTTTTGTAGTCTAGTGATCTACCCACTAGATCACTACGGCTGCTGATTTTTTTTTTTGATATTTTTAATTTAGTCTACCTTTTTCTTTATTATTATTAGCATACTTACCGGCACTGCAGCCACAATGGCTTATTGTGCCTACTAACAAGCTAGGGTATCACATACACCATGGACCAAGCGACACTCGAACTTGCCTCAGGACAGAGGAACAATGATCTTGACCACCGAGCCATTACAGCCTGAGGCTACCTTAAGAGGATTTTTTTACTGACATTTTTAGATAGTGCTGTCCATTAAAAGGAGCAGAGGAAAACTTAAAATAAAATTCAGACTGTAATATAAATACACTAACATTCCTTCAGCAATTCATTCTCCAGTTCCATAGCTTCACACACAGGCGTAGACTTACCACCCAATTGTCAGGCACGCGTTCGGTCATTATGGTGGCCGGGGTAACAGACACCAAGTTTTCTTCTCTCCTGCACCATTCGGTTAAGATCCTTGCGAGCCGAAACACACACGTTGGCGTCATCCCTCTTATATTCGACCAGTCAATTTCTCTTGCTTATGTAAGCACTACAGTTACGCAATGAAGAACTAAGAGGTTACCACCCTCACCTTTGATCCGAAAAGTCACCGTTTTAAGCCAACAAAAAGCTGATTCTGCTATACTTTTGGGAGTCACTAATTAACTTTGTCTGGGCACGAGCTACAGGTACTCATTTTTATCCTCTATCAAGTAATTAACTCCAAATGTCTCCCACATTTTTGGCCTTAAATTAAAAATCGGCAGTTAATTTTTATAAATTTATGTTCTTCTCCTTTCTTAATTTGCCTCTTTCGAAGTTACGAAGTTACTTCTCGCTTACATTACATATTAGCTCTGCAGCCAAATAATTTCAGCGATGGTTTTGCAGTTTATACAACAGTACACCATGTCGTAGTGTGAGAAGATACCATTAATTTTTTATCTGATTGCCTTTCCTATATTCAATTGTAAAATTTCTTTTCCTATTGCCGGTATCACTTGTCGTTTATTTTCTGTATCAAGTAAGCAACTATGTACGAGACATCTATTGAAAAATGTGGGCTAAAATATGATTTAACAGAGATCCGCATTGTGGACCCAATATTTATTTTTTAACAGTGAAAACGAAAATCTACAAATATGCAAGTTTAGCAGTTGAGTTACATAAAATTCCCTACTAGATATTTTTAATAAAACAGGACTGCTTTCCATCTTGGATGTTGGAATGGCTGAAATTATATATCTAAAAAACTTTGGTCACGAGTCTGAATTGATATATTGAATTTATTCTTGTGTATTGTAATAAGCCAAACTTTCTTTAAGCTACAAGAAAATACATAGAGGAAAATTAGAACTGAAATTCTTGTATGTTTTTCTGCAATGTGGATAGTCCTAGGTGTACATTTTACAATATCAAAAGTGAAAATTTTTAATACTTCCTATGAGAGCATTATATTTCTCATACACTAATAGGTTTTCTAAATTTTCTCTAAACTGTATCTATTACTTTGAAAGTTGCAAAAAAATTGGGCGATAAAAGTTTTCGAATTGTTAGGAATGTGATTTGAGATTTCACAAATAGATAGTTTAATCATCTTTTTGAATAACTTCTTCCAATGATATAATTTATTCATTTCGAAATTTGTTAGCTGCCGCTTTTACCTTGATTTAGAAATGAATTGTGCATAGTTTTAGTTACAGTTCTTAGTTTGGTGTTTGTTTTAATATAGCATGCAAAAATAAACATTATCATTATATTTTGTTCCTTTATTTCTACAGAACAGGAAAGCTACCGATGATGACAATAAGATATGGCAAGTTTGTGGTGTTGATGCCTTAATAGAACGAACTTGCTAGAATCGGTTTACCAAATTTTGTTCTGGTGGCTTTTCACTTAAAGATGATCAACATACTGGTCGAGCAACTGAAGTTGATACTGACCAAATCAAAACCCTAATAGAATTGGATTGTCATATTATTCAACTATCGACAGGCCTTTCTAAAAGCTTTGATTCACTAAAAAGCTCGGTGTTTGGGTTTCACATGTATTGCAAGAAATTCACTTAACATATCTGTGATTTCTACTACAAACATGATGAAAACGATCCATTTTTGAAATAAACGATCAAAAATTAATTCTTTACAATAACATCAATCGAAAAAGATAGTGAAACAAATGTGATCAACCAACACAAACCACATCAAAAGGTAAATTGCATCAAAAGAAAGTTATACCATCAATTTGGTCGAATTAAAGAGATGGTGCATATTTTGAGATGCTTTTATCAAACCATACGATTAATTAAGATTTACACTGTCAGAAACCAATAATATTGGATGGAGAAAAACGTTTAGAATTGGTAACTCTTAACGGAATCGTGCTTTACCGTAACAGTGTTAAACCACAGACATTTTTAACGACTAGTCAAAAATTATTAGAACTTGCCACATACATCAGATTACTGTTTATTTCGGTTTCTACTAAACTTCTTAAATGGTGCAACTTTAAATAATAATGATGGTGTCAAATCAAACTTGGTTCAGTTTTTTGCTGATAAGGACCAAAAGATATATCATAGGTAAGTTATAAAGTTGCAAAAAAGAAAGCAAGATTAAAGTTCATTATTTGTATAAAAATCGTGTTTTATTTTATACAACGATCCATCAAAATACAAATACATGCTGTAATGCTCTTTATGTGTAACTCTATGTATATTTAGTATTATTAGTATTAAATTTAATTTGTTAACAGAAGAACAAATATATTTTTAGGGAATGTTTATTATTGTTTCAAGGTAACAATAAATGTTTATTGGTTTATATGCACACACGTCCTAGGCATTAGGCAAAGTGTGGCACTTAGTGCTGCTATACAAAATCAAGCATTTTCCGCACAGCATATATAATTTACTGAAATCCTACCTAAGTGATAGATAATTCTACATTAAACATGGTAATGGATACATTGATTTATTAGTTATACAGTCCAGGGTGCCTCAGGAAAGCGTCCTTGCATCTACTTTTCACAGCAGATTTACGAATATCCCCACTTACAACGATAGCAACGTTCGTTGATGGTACAACCGTGCTGGCGTCGCATAAAGATGCAGAAAGAACTTCAGCTATTCTTCAAGACCACGTAAACAAAATCCAAAGATGGCCAATTATTTATAGAATGAATAAAAGTCAATGAGAAAAATGAACACGCGACTTTCTCAATGAAAAGAGGTAGCTGCCCGCCAATAACCTCAAATAACCACCAAATGCCGTAAGCTAGCCTTGCTAAATATCTAAGAATCCATTCAGGCCAAAGATCGAGATGGAGGAGACACACTGAAGCAAAAAACCAACCGAATATAAAACTCAAGACAATGTATTGGCTTTTGTATAAAGCCATTCTAAAGTTAATTGGGAATTATGGTATTCCACCAATGTTGAAATTTTGAAGAAGTTCCAGGCAAAAGTTTTACAGTATATCCGGTGCCTCGTGGTGTATGACCAACAGTTATTAGAAGAGATTTATAAATTTCTACAATGAAAGAAGAAGCGCTTAAAACTAGTGAGAAGTATAGTGAAAAATTTGCCGTGCATCCAAATAAATTTAACGATACGTGTAGGCTCAAGAATTACAATCCATTAGACATAGCTAACAGATTTTAACTCTAATGCATCAGTGATTAAAATAAGCCTGTAGATAAGATATTTCTATTAGAGATACACTTTGCTAAATGACTGCTTACATAATAGTTATCAAATTTACTTATTGTCCTATGACAGATTGTAAATTAACTGGGAGTTAAAAAATAATTCTGAAAATTCAAAAAATCTACCTGTAATGTCCGCTGATTCCGTGCACCAGGGCGTACCCCAGCGGGGTGAACCCAACCAACGACGAATAGGCCCAAAAAACTGCGATGTACCGTTCCACAGCCGAGTGCGTGATTAAGTTGGGGTACCTGAGCGGCCTCGCCAGCGACGTGAAGCGGTCCACGGCGATCGCCACCATCACCAGCACGGACACACAACACAGCGTAATGGCGATCCCGTAACTGAGCAGGCACACGTGTGCGCTCGTGAAGTTGCTCGCGCCGCCGAGCTCCAAGTACATCCCGATCGGCATAAACATGCCGATGCCCAGGTCCGACGCCGCCAAGGACATCATCAGGTAGTTGCTGGGCGTCCGCAAGCGCTTGAAGCGGTACATCGCGACCAAGACCAGAGAGTTGCCGATGAGGATCATGGGCGAGAAGAGGAACACCAGCAGCACCGCGATGGTGACCGCCAGCGGCGAGTTCAGCCGGGACAGGCTTTTGGTGATGTTAACGTCCAGGTCGGACACGTTCTCCGTCGGTTCCACGTCGACGGTGTACAGCACCAGGGCCTGGTAGGTATGGTTGAGAGTCGACATTTCCAAGGGCATAGACACATTGATGTTGGTGTTGATGAGAGCAAAAGGCGGAAAGGACGTGGAAGTTGGCAGAATCGTAGTGAAATTTGAAGAGGCGTTTAGGAGGCCTATTTCCGTCGTCTTGATGGTTGGGAGTAACGAACCTTTTAAATAATCTGTAAAATAAGAAAAAGACAACAATTATTAAAATAGAAATAATCGACAACCACATATACTTAAATACTTATTTTTAGTGTTACTATGTTTCTGTATCATAAATTGGAAATGATGGACTTGTAATCACCCTTAAGGAAAAGAAATAAAATAAAGTTAGGAGCTTGGTGTACATGGTTTAATGGAGTTAATGCAAAAGGCGTATTACTTACATTGGGTTTTGCCGACGTTTGGACAATTGGATGTAAGTAGTTGTATGCTGCAAATCCGCCGATAGCTGACCGTTGTGCAAGTATCGGTAAAACGCAAGGCAAGTAATATGATTTTGAACTGACGCCACGAAATTTGAATAGCCGCTTAATTTATTCTATATAGAACTTAAGATGCTCAATTACCTTCTAGTAATGCAATACCTAGTATAGGGAAGGGATTATACATAATCAAGTTTTTAAGTTTAACGATTGTAGACTAACGTAGGGAATGTATGGGGATTCAAAAAATTTCGTTTAGATTATAACAAAATGTAAATACTACCAGTGTTGTGAGATTGAACTGACCAATAAAGAACTGCCTGATGTTCAGGTTGCAGTCGACCTCAACATATTAACAATCTAGAAGATCGCTGCCTTTTGCGAGCAGATTTGTGAGGTAGGTCTGCTGCTGCATGAATTATTAGCCCTTTTTGCGTACTATACGTCATTAGTTAGAATAATTTTATTTTGCAATACGCAGACTGTTAGTGTGGTGATATAGGATTTTGGTGGTATTTTTTGGAGAATCTTATTTTAATTTGTATTACTACATTTCTCGCGTATACGTGCGCCCGCGACAACGTTCGTCACATATTGCACATTCTATGCTGATCTTGCAGAATTTAATAATTTTATCCGTGACCTTTACGACATCTGGAATTATTTCTTATTAGACGTATTTGAAATATGATAGAGTGGCGTCTCTTGCAATATTCTAATGTTTCAACAAACAAAGATAATTTGTGGATTAGAGTAGAAGTCGTTTGCTATGAACCACTTTTATTTTATATATTACTTTTAATATATATTTTCTTAAAATTACAATCTACTTCTTTCAAATGAAAAAAAATTGTTAGTCACCAGTGTTCTGTATTTGTTATCTTTTCATTAATTTCACCCGTTTTTTAGTTTATGTCGTTCATATGAAAGAATAAAAGGTCAAAAACAAAGATTTGCAGAGAGTTGAATAACAAACAGCAAAACAAAACGTAAAATAAGCAAAGTAGATTATTAAATAAACAATACGGTTATAAGCAAAAGAGAAGTAAGCACGAGGCTAAATTACAGCTATATAATAATGTATATATACCAACACTAACGTATACGCCTGAGAGCTGGACGCAAGAAAAACATAAAAGCAAAATAATTTTTATAAAAATGAGATATCTAAAAAACAAAAGTGAGAAACAACACAATAAAAGAAGGCTTAAAAATATGCCCACTAATAAAAACTATAGAAAAAAGGCCACGTAGTAGGAAGGAATAAAATAAAAATAACTAACAGGGCGGGAACGTGGAATAATGTTGCACAGATATCCCGGCTGTTACACATAAATTTTTAATGGATCGGATTATTATTAAAAAATTGTAAATCTATTCATATCTATTTATCAATTACAATAGCTGTTACTAAAAGAAGGTACAGACCGTAACTTATACGCAAGAAGGTTAACAGCGAGATAATAAAACACCGGAGGGCTAAGAAGGATTGCTTTAATAGTGAAAGTTACCAAAAATAGACCGAAAAAAAGACCCCACGTCATAGAATAAGAAGTTGAAACGAGAAAGAAGATTAATTTTATGAAAAATATCTGCATAAATAGTAAAATATAAAAAAATAACAATATTGTGAAAACTGAAACCATCGATACAAATATATATAAAATTTCCAGAGCTATCTTTTAGTTACACAAGATATGTATAATAGCTTAATTACAGTAAAATATGTAAAATATAGATTAAAAAGCTTCTTCTTGGTTGTTGCGGAAAAGGTTTAAAAACTCTTCACAACAGCTCACACGTTGCTGTTTTTGGACCGCTGGTAAAAGTCGGGATACCCAACTGGTACATATTGGATAACCCTGAACTTACTGACAATTCTTTTACTGTTAAACGCTTATCTTGTACCACCTTAAGCTCGATGAAGGCGACGCTCCATTCCTTCTCCTTCTGTTTTGCCAATTTCATTATAGTGAAATAGAAAGGTGAAGATTTGCCTTACACCTCACTCAAACATAGTTTTATAACACTGAGACTAAGACCTTCTTTAGTAAGAAATTTTATTATGGCTCGATACTTCATTTTCAGTATTGTGTAAAATGATGATGACCAACAAGCTCGATGAACGATGGAGGAAGAAATGGCTACTTATCAACATCCCGCTCCGTGGAAAACTTGGTGATAGTACAGGAAATGTTTCTCAGTGGCTAGTAAAAATCAACACGTCAAGCTACTTGTGAAAGTGGGCTAATACGAAACGCTATACGTGTTGTTGTATAAATAATAGAATTTTTTTCGTAAAAACCTTATCAAATGCAAAACTAAGACCTGAAGAGTGTGATTGCAGAATGAAATAGGGAGGATTAATATTGGGTTGGCTTGAATATTGAAGTCGCATTCCGTGTCAGAGGATTCATCAATGGTCATAATTGCCACTACCAAGCTCCACGCGACGGGCATTTCGCAATAACGATTGAAAGAATGCTAACATCGAAAGTGACTGTGTTGTGTGAAACGGCAACAATGATACCCATTTATTCATATCTTGTGCGTGACAACATGAATGAAGATTACGTTTGCCCCATGGTATCTAGCTGGTATAACATTAGCGATCTTATTTTCATGCTGGATGGTGGACCACCCCATTTGGTTGTGCGTACGTGATTGGATCAACATTTTCCAGGACGACGCGAGCCTCATAAATGGCCTCCAAGAAGTCTAGGTGCACTCCATGCGATTTTTTACTTGTGGTTCCACGCAAAGAAGGAGGTTTACAGGATAAAGCCTCGCATGCTGGAGGGCATAGAGGCACGGATTTATAGGATTCTAAACAATATCCCAAATGGCTTCGTTCAGAAAATTAAGCATTCCACGCCCGATCGTTTAAAAAAGCTGGGTGAATTTAACGATATAGTTTTATTTATGTAATAAAGTATATATACATTGTTTCCGATAAATTTGGATTTTATTATCAATTTTTACATAGTTACTTTCGTTGTTCAGTTATAACTTACTGCATTACTTTACTAGTAAGTACATCCTAATCCGTTTTCTTCGAATTAAATTTTGTTAGAGTAATATTTTCTAATTTAGTAGTTTGTTATAGAGAATTCTAACTGTACGTACACTAAAGATTTTTTTTTGAATGAAACGGCATAAAGATAATGACCAGAAACACATATAGAATATTTGAAAATGTAATGTTTCGTGCTTACACGACCACAATTTGGCCAACTGTATTTAATTATATGTTAACGATTCATTAGCAAAAACTGAGTACTTGCTTTGTAATACCATGCAAAGACATTAATCTTGTATAAAGTTTAATCTTTTGTCATTGTAAAGCTTTTTTTCTATTTCTAATCTAAATATTTAAAATAATGTTGAGACAATAAATTTTAATGGTATAGTTATTAGATATTTCTTCTAATGTTTATAAATTTTAAAATTTCTAAAAGGTTTCTAATATCTGTAATTAATATGCTCTAAAAATCATAATAATAAACATACATTCTTCAAATACTTCGAAGAAATAGCAAAGAATTACAATGACGACAGTGATGAGCAATAAAATGTATGTTATATAGATGTTATATAGATAGATATTGTGTTTAAACCAATCCTTCTAATAAGATCTAAACAATTTTTATTGCTTTACGCTTTATACACGCCACACTTTTAGAATAATATTAGTATCCGCTTGTTTAATAAATTATTGTACTTCTTATATTTACGAATGGTGGCAATACAGTTATTCTTAAAGGTATTTAAAGTTACTTCCCTTGAAATGACTTAAATATACCCGATGAGACAAATATGTAATTAACGCGTTTAGTCATTACGGCAGACGTCTAAGATATCCAGATTAATTAAAGAAATATTTAGATGTCGGCCTCACGCCATTATCTAAAATTGCAGTCATGTACTGACTAAAACCTCCAGATTCACTAGTAAACTACAAGTAATTGTTAATATTTCTGATTCTAATGCAAACGGTGTTTATGCTGAATAATAGCCTACTCAAAAAGATCTAATCAAAATGTTATCTGGTTCTTTCGCCTCTGTCGGGTTGCAATACATACAGACAAAATCATATACTTTCAAATTTTGTTAACCCCTGGAGACTGTAAAGTACGCCATGTGTACAAAAAAGTTTCAGGACTGGCCTCGTAAAAAATTGTTTCTTTAATTTTCAAATTAATGGTCCTAGATCTTGTAAAAATAGTCTCCTAAGCTATCTATGTACAGTGGCCTCCGTCTTTGAAAGTTATGGAAGCAAGCAGAGAGAGCTTTTCACTGCTGTTTAGATTGCTCCAACTCTCTTCCCTTTTGGCGACAAATGTGTTTTCAATTTTAGCCCTTTCCGAAAATTTAGGAACGTCCATAGACATACATACCCTTATATACTATTAAGCGACTATTTTTGCATTGTCTCCGTTTCTCTTAATCGATGCGTAAAATTTGGTGACACACATCCCTATTCAATTTTAGCTCTTCTGATATCATGCGCACAGTTACATAATGGTCTTTTTGCAACTTATATTCTACATTTACAGTGATATTAAAGGGCGGCTAACTTTCTGCTCTCTGGAAATCTGTTACGACATTCAAAGGTACCACTTCTAGATAACGCTTTATCACCTCATTATGCTCTATCATATTCCTTATCTTACTAAGGGCTTATCCTAGCTTAACGCAGAACTTAATGTTAACTCTCTACTCAGAATACGTGTCCATCACGTCACTCTTATAACTTAAAACTAAATGCGCCAACAAGCCGAAAAGCACAAAATATTTTCAAGGGCCTCTCTATTCGGATTCATATTATATTACTAAGTAACACTCATTTTTTGTGTATGACCAGGTAAATTAAAAATTCAGTCCAGAAGCTCTTCTGACAAGGATTGCATATTATTTGCGCTCCCACGATTTCTGAGATTATTACATGTATTATAGTATTTTATTTCATTTTTTTGCTTTCTTATTTCGACAACAAATAGTTTAAGGTTAAAGCTTCTTGTTTCCTTTGGATTTTACGTAGAGTCGAAAATTCTGCTTCGAAGATTATGCTGTTGTTATGCAACTAAAAACGACTATTTCTTTACATATATATGGGTTTCTTGTTCCACTAATAGTTTTCATAAAATATATATTTCAGCGATTGTTTTTTATGTATTTACGCACTTGGCGCATACATTGCAACTAGTTAATAACTAGCTAGCAATTTTATTTTAACAATTGCTTACTTATATCTAAGTTACCTTACATCTAAGCAAGTCTTAGCGTTTGATGGATGTGTTCCACTGGCGCACTCCAAATATGGTTTAAAACCCTCTTTTCACATGTTTTAGATTACCCTTAATTCACTTCACTTCACTTACACTAGCTAGAAGGGTTTTAGCCTTTTTAGTCTACGAGTAACCTGATTGTTGTCGAGTAGTTGTAGCACTTCGACGTTTTCGTGTTCATGGAGTCTTGCTTCTTGTTTTTTCGCGAACCTTTTTATTTCCTCACTGACCGTTGGCACTTGTAGATCCTTGTGGATGTCATCATTTCTGATGTACCAAGGAGCATTAACAATGTTACGAAGTACTTTGTTTTGGAAGGTTTATATAATTTTGACATTAGATTTCTTCGTGCATCCCCAAAGTTGCACGCCGTAGACGTTTATGTTTATACAACAATAACTTGTTATGCAGGGATAGCGCGGAGTGTCTTCCAAGTAATCACCATATTTTTTTAAATCTAATGCAAAGTCTTTGCGCTTTTTCTTGACGTGTTCCTTCCACCTGAGCTTAATGTCGAGTGTCATGCCTAGGTATTTCGCTGTGTTAGTGTGTGAAATTGTCTGCTGATTGATCACTATGGGTAAGTAATCAACTCTTTTGTTGGTGAAGTTCATGTGCGTAGACTTCGCCTCATTTAATTTAATCCGCCATTTCTTGGTCCTACTAGTGACGTTGTTGACGGCTGTTTGCAGTTT
Organism: Sinelater perroti; assembly: GCA_036346155.1. Classification (NCBI taxonomy): domain Eukaryota; kingdom Metazoa; phylum Arthropoda; class Insecta; order Coleoptera; family Elateridae; genus Sinelater; species Sinelater perroti. Next base: position 8,443,838 of record JARFIY010000276.1, read on the forward strand.
GTTTGTCGCTGCTTCTATCTCGTTGCTTGTAGCCAGCAATGCAGTGTCGTCAGCAAATGTAGCTGTCTTCACTCCATCGCTCATAGGGATGTCGCTGGTGTAGAGCAAGTACAAGATTGGTCCAAGGACACTTCCTTGCGGTACTCCTGCATCGATGTCTTTTAATTCTAAATATTCTTCGCCGTATCTTACCCTGAAGTGACGGTAGGAGATGTATGATTTGAGAATCTGACTCATTTGCTTGGGTAGATTCTTTTCAAACTTATATTGTAGACCCTCGTGCCACACTTTAATCAAAAGCTTGGGCTACGTCAAGAAATATTGCTGAACTTCTTTTTCTTCTAGGGATTCTTCAATTACATTAGTAATGCGATGCACTTGGTCGATTGTCGAATGCTTGTTTCGAAATCCAAATTGATGGTTCGGGATAAGTTGCTTCTCCTCAATAATTGATTTGAGACGTTTTAAGAGCAGCTTCTCGAACAATTTGGATACGATTGGTAATAGCGAGATTGGACGGTATGATGCTTTCTCATTGGGTGGTTTCCCTGGTTTAGGGATCATAATAACTTCCGCTACCTTCCACTGCATCGGTACGTATTGTAATCACAGAGCAGCGTTGAATAGGTGCGTAAGCTTCATTATGCCCTTTCTTGGTAGTTCTTTAAGCACATGCGCACTAATTAAATCATAGCCAAGTGCTTTTTTGGCGCTGAGGTTCTTTCGAATCTCCGTGGCAATTTCGTTCGGGGTTATTGGATCATTGACTCTATTTTCCCAGGTGTCAATCGCGGGTAACGGTTTCGTTGTCATTAGCAGGGTGAGATTGGAAAGTATTTGCTAAATGCTCAGCAAATATTTCCGCCTTTTCACTATCTTTCCTTGCCCATTCACCGTTTTCCTTGCGAATAGGTGGGTTTTGGTTTTGTGGTCGGTTTAACCTCTTAGTCGCCTTCCACAGAGAATACTCAGTATCTTTATCGTCTGATAAATCTCTTAGGAATTCAGAGAATGTTTCGTTTTTAACAGTACGGATTTCCTGTTTAAGTTGTTGGCTTAGTCGATTTGGCACTGTTTTATCTGCAGGTGCTCTGCTTTGTTGCCATTTTTTTCGTGCTTTGCGTTTCGCTGATACGAGATCTCTAATTTCTTTTGGGTAGTTTAGCACAGTTGTTTTCTGTTTTGGCGCCGGAGTACTGTTCCATGCTGCTTGTTGTAGATTAGCAATGAACAATTCTGCTTCCGCATCTAATTGATCGGTTGTTTTTAATGGGACATTTAACTGGATATGTTCTTCTACTTCTGTTCTGAATACGTCCCAGTCTGTTCCTTTGTTTGTTAGTGATGGTGGGCGTGATTTATTGATGATCGTCTCACTTAACATCAAGATAATCGGAGAGTGGTCTGATGACAGGTAATTATCTTCAATACTGGTGTAATTAGATGATATGTTTTTGAGTATAAAGAAGTCAATTAGATCTGGTATTTTGTTGCCATCTGTTGGCCAATACGTTGGCTTACCAGTGGAGTGGCAGATACATTTAGCTTGTTTGATAGCATCGTACAACTGCTTACCTTTGGTAGTGATGAGTCTCGACCCCCAGAAGGTATGTTTAGCGTTAAAATTCCCTCCAATTATGAAGTGATCTCCTAGTGTTCGAAAAAGCCCGAGGTAGTCCTCTTTTTCTAACGCATATCTAGGTGGACAGTATATTGCAACAACAGTATAGTCCTTGGATTTTGTAGAGACCTTTACAGCTGTTGCTTGTATTTCAGAAGCTTCATAGTTAGAATCTTCATAATGTTTAATATTGTTCTTTATTATTACCGCTATAATTTGTACCCTTTTATTTTTAGGTAGTTCTCTTTGGTAAAGTGTGTTTCCGAAACTAAACAGATGTCTATTTTTTGATCCCAAAGAAATAGTTCTAACTCATGGGCGTGTTGTAAAAGCCCATTTGCATTCTAAGTAGCTATTCTGATAGTTGCCATTTTTATTTCTTGCTTTTGGCAGCGGCCTTATTGCTGGTTTCAAGCTTTTGGACTCTGCTTAAAATTGCTTTGATAGCTTCATCTTGCTTATCAATTTTAGCTAGAATTGTTTGCAACGTGATGTTTATTGCATCTAGTTTTGATTCCTCAGCATTCCTTTAACCATTTGTGCATAACTACCCCCTGTTGGGTTGCGTTGTTTTGCTGGAGCAGTCTTGGGTAGGGTAGGAAAGTTCTGCTGAATTTTCTCTACCACTCGTACTTCTTGTCCATTGGTTAATTTTTGATTGTTCCTTTTTCCCTCTTTTAAAGTTTTGTCTTCGCTTTTGAAGTTCTTTAGCAACCACGCAATCCGGTAATGCTTAGCAAGTTTAGTCTTTCACTCAATAGTAGCGTGATGTCACATTTCACATTGTTCATTATGGCAGAAGGTAATTAAATCTGGTATTTTTTGCCACTGTGGCATTAGCGTCTTTGGCTACAGGTTCGATCTTGACTTTGAATACTGCAATTTGTTGGATAGCATCGTACAACTGCTTACCTTTGGTAGTGATGAGTCTCGACCCCCAGAAGGTATGTTTAGCGTTAAAATTCCCTCCAATTATGAAGTGATCTCTAGTGTTCGAAGAGCCGAGGTAGTCCTCTTTTTCTAACGCATATCTAGGTGGACAGTATATTGCAACAACAGTATAGTCCTTGGATTTTGTAGAGACCTTTACAGCTGTTGCTTGTATTTCAGAAGCTTCATAGTTAGAATCTTCATAATGTTTAATATTGTCCTTTATTATTACCGCTATAATTTGTACCCTTTTATTTTTAGGTAGTTCTCTTTGGTAAAGTGTGTTTCCGAAATTAAACAGATGTCTATTTTTGATCCCAAAGGAATAGTTCTAACTCATGGGCGTGTTGTAAAGCCCATTTGCATTCAAGCAGCTATTCTGATAGTTGCCATTTTATTTCTTGCTTTTGGCAGCTGCTTATTGCTGGTTTCAAGCTTTTGGACTCTGCTTAAAATTGCTTTGATAGCTTCATCTTGCTTATCAATTTTAGCTAGAATTGTTTGCAACGTGATGTTTATTGCATCTAGTTTTGATTCCTCAGCATTCCTTTAACCATTTATGCATAACTACCCCCTGTTGGGTTGCGTTGTTTTGCTGGAGCAGTCTTGGGCAGGGTAGGAAAGTTCTGCTGAATTTTCTCTACCACTCGTACTTCTTGTCCGTTGGTTAATTTTTGATTGGTCCTTTTTCCCTCTGTTACAGTTTTTTCTCTTCGCTTTTGAAGTTCTTTAGCAACCACGCAACCGCGGTAACTTGCCTTAGCAAGTTTAGTTGCTTTTCACTCAATAGTAGCGTGATGTCCTGCACATTTAACACACCTTGCTTCTTTATGGCAGAAGGATTGGGTGTGCCCAAATGCTTGGCATTTTTTGCACTGTGGGATTAGAGCTGTCTTTCTGCGCAGCGGTTCGATCTTGACTTTCAATCCTGCAATTTGTTGGATAGCATAGATTTTTTTAATATCTCCTGATTTATCAAACGCCAGCATATGTAGCGACAATGGCTTTTTGATAATGTCATTATCTTTTCTAACTTTTTTATGATATTAGTAGCATCAATAATTTTAAATCCTCTTTCGTGAAAGTCTTCTGTGATGATTTTTATTGAACACGTTGGGTGAATGCCTCTGGCCATGACTTTTATAGGTCGATTTTGCTTATCTTCATAAGTATAATACTCAACTTTAGAGTTACGTAGAACACTTATCAGACTACGGTATTGCATTTCGTTTGCAACGTTAACCTTGAATACGTAGTTATTCATAGCAGTTACATTGAGAAACATTTGCCGCTTGCATTATTTCATGTACGGTTTCATATTGTGTTATATTCACCAAATTTATTGGCGGCGGTAATGATATTTTCTTTTCTTTCGGTTTGTTGGTTGTTGTGGAGAAGTTTCAGGGGATCCAGATGCTTTTCGTTTTTTGTTGCTTTTCTTGGATTTCTGGACTATCCACTCAGTTTCTTTTGCTAGCTCTTCCTCATCGGTATAATATTCAATTTTCTTTTCTATAACCTGCTCTGTTTTAGGTTCTGCCATAGCATTCTCGAGGCTTTTAACCCTTGACATAAGCTGGTCAATGTTAGATTGTAAGGTTGCATTGGTTGTATGGGCTTGCTGCAGTGCATTCCATAGATTAATCTCATTTTGAGTTTTTAATTGATTCTGTTGTAAAAAAATCTGATTATGCTGGGATAACGCGTCCTCAGCTGGTGTTGGAGGTCGTTGAATAGATATTAGCTGCCTAATTATGCTGTTACGCGCGTTTTACAATTAACGCAGCACTATCGCTGTGCGGCTGCACTTAATCGCACTTCACTTTCGTCGGGACAAGCACCGATGTTTTCACGACGAAAGTCAAATATATATTTCAGCGATTGTGATTAGCTAAATAAGCTAAGGTGGACCTTATTCTTTACAAATAAAATTTATTTTAAAAATTAATTGTTGAGACACATCAAATAATTCCGCGTATAGAATTAAATAAATTGAAACAAAAATTTTCTTTTTATTATTAAAATTTGCTTCAGAGTATAGCTTTATCTTCGTCTACATCTTTTTTCAGACTCTAATGTAGTATTACTGTAGCACTAAACTCTTGCTCATTTATTATAAAAAAGTGTAGTCTGTATTTAAAATGTTTGCTATATATATATATATATATCTTATTTTCATGTTCCGTGGTTTAATTTTTTGATGGAAAATTATGCATATTTGATGACATAGCTCTTTCCTAACATCTGGAACGTTTAAAAAAGTTTTCTAAATTAAAACAAAAAGTGTTTTTTTTTATACAATAAGTTAAGCAGTAGTAAATGTCTCTTTTGAGAGCTTTGCTGTTTTGTGAAACCTCGTAACGACGATATTATAATTTTACAATATATCTAAGTAATGCTTCATAGGAACACTTGCACATTTGCTTGGTTATCTTGTTGTTAATGACTTCAGCAAACTCATGTACTTTAATCGTTATCAGAAACTTACCCCACTAAGATGTCGACTAAACCCAATTATAAGTTGAGTACAGGCTTCTTATATATTTGCTGAAATTCTTCTTTTTTACTTGTTTATTGCATATTTATGTAATAAAATCCATTTTAATTCAATAAGCTTCAAACTTCATAATTATTATATTTGACATGTGCTATTATAACAACAAAGTTTAATTAGCTATTTCTGAAAACAGTAAAATTTGTTGGTTTAAATAATGCCATTAATTAGCAAAAATCTTTAGTTACCCTCCGATACCCAAAACGCCATTATTAAAGAATATTATCAAGGTAGCATGCACACAGAACTCGGTAAATAGATTGTTTTTTTTTGTCAACAATTTCGAGAATTCTACGTTTTGTACATATCTCCTCCCCATTTCATCAAAAATATGTTTAGCTTTCCTCCCCTTGCCGCTGTTAACATTTCCGCTAAATTAGTCATAAATGCCACATCCCTCTTAGTTTATATTGTTAGACGTCATCTATGTGAGGATGTCTGAGATTTTTGAAAAATATTTATTTGTCTGAGTGATATTGCCTCACGCTTCAAATAATACTATGCTATTTAAAACGTCCAACATCATGCGGTCAAAAATTTTGATGTTAAGTACCATTTGTAATATAAAACATCAAAGCAGGTCAGTGATGTGAGGTTGTGTTAATGAAATAATGTTAGACTCCTCTATGTTGAATTAAAGGGATACTGGATAAGATAAAATGTTTTCTATGCTTCCATATAGAAGTCAAATTCTTGAAAAGCTCATTATATTAAAATAACAGAAATCCGAAGCATTCATTAGAGTTGGTAAAAGAATGACTCATCCAAAAAATAACCAAACTAGTTGCCCAATCTAAATTCAGCATTGGTAGAAGTCAAGCGGTTGTTACAAAAAATAATTGAGTACTTGCGCTCTCTCGAGCAAGAGGTAATAATGGCGGTCGTCTAAGGCGATGGTGCGCGACGACTGGCCACAGTGGCGGACATATGAAAGCCTTAACCTCTCAGTTTGCAAGCCGCGCTCCCACGCGGAGTTTAGATCTTTATTATTATTTTATTTATATTAGTAGAAGTAATTAATAAAATGTTTGAAAAACAAAAAGTCAGAAATCTGGTCGATAAATTTGATCAACTGAAAGAAGCATTCCAATCTAACTCTAATACTCGACATTTCAGAATGTTTCATTTAGTATTAAATACATTCAATTGTATTAACTGCTTTTATGACAAGTCTGGCGTTCCTTGTTGTTATTGTATAGTAATCAAAATTAAATACATTTTATGTATGAATAATGGTTAATATGTTAATTTTAATATGTTAATTTCAATTTAAATCTATTGCAGCCCTTACTTCGTTCTCATTTATAAGTTCTAAGGTTCTAATATTCGATTAAAAAATCTATATCTCAATACAAGATATATTATAATTTGGTTTTCTTAACTTTTGCATACAAAAGTACTCATTGTAGTAAATCAGAGTCTTTAAAAGAGTGTTTAAAATTGTAGTGAAATTAATGTCGCTTATGTCACTTCCATATTATGTCACACTTACACGCATAGTATTAAGTACTACCTTGCCACAGGGCGTTGATTATTACAGTAATTACCTATTTATTAGCCTACAGAAATTAGGTTGATCATTACCTTTTTCTAAAAAAGTGAATTTCTAAAAAAACCTAAACAAGTTAGTGAGACTAAACATGTATTTTTCATTAATTTGCTTAACTAAGTAATGTAATTTGTAATTATGGTATTTTTTTTATTAACTCCATTAGCATGCAGTGTGCCCTTGTAGAGTGCAATAGGCATTATATAGGTTTAAAGTTTAAGTTAAGTGATATTCCAGATGGGCTTAAAGGCAACTTTATAAACTAGCAGATTATTATTTAACGATAGTTTGGAGCTTTTCCAATTAGCCAATAGAGTTTACGCTTGGTGAAAATATACGTTCTCCAATTCAGTGTTCTGTCAAAGTAAAGTCGAAAGTACTTAAGAGATTCGATAGTTTCTGTCCATTGAGAATCACGGGTGGACAATTAATCCTTTTCAACTTGAAAGTAATATGGTATTTTTATGGTAATATGTAAGTCCTTGTTGAACTTTGGTTAGATGTGCTTGCCAGTATCTAGATGCAGCTTCAGGTTGTAAATTAAACGCTAGCACTGCTGTCATCGGCGAAAATTGCATTTGCAGATCGCCGCGATCTTGGAAAATCAGTTGTACACAGCAAATAAAGTAAGGTCTCAAAGCGCTTCCTTGAGTCCAGATCGATGATTTTGTCTCTACAGTTAATGTAAAACTGTCTATCAGTTAGGTAGGACTTGATTATAAAATATATTTGGTGTGAAAAAAGGTATTTCAATTTGTAACATAATCCTTGGTGCCATACCTTATCAAATGCCAGGGAAGAGTTTAGGAATACAGCGGAGCAGAATCAGTTTCTCTTAAAATCGCAGAATATCTTGCTAACCAAACGGTGTATTTGTTCAACTGTTCCATTTTGATTATGAAAACTAAATTGATGATTTGATATCGTTTCTTGTTCTTCTAATATAGACTGTATTCTCAGTAGGATGTTTTTCAAATATTTTTGACAGTATAGGAAGAAGACTACGATGTTACTTCTTCTAGAGGATTATCTGGCTTCGGAACTATAACTATCTGGGTGATTTTCCACAGGCTTGGGTAGTGTCTTATGCTTACTACAGATTATATTATATTATAGATTAATGTAAGATTTCTCGGATAATTAATTATTTGATAAGTTTTCCAGTTATTATATCGTATCCTGGAGCGTCTTTGGCGTTGGTTCTATTGTGTATTACTTTTAAGACTTCTTTCTCTGTAAAAGAGAAACACATTTGGAAGGAAGATTTAAGGGAGTTGAGAATTTCTTGTTCCTTTTCATGATATTGAAAAGGATGAGGTCTGAAGACGTTAGCTAGAAGTTTACGAAACACCGTGGTTTTGTCTGCATCGCTTCGAACCCAGGTTCTGTCTTTGTTTTTGATTAGTAAAATGTGATGGGTTGGTCCCTTATAGCGAATAATCGATATGTTCTGTAGCAGAAAGGGTTACTAAATAATTCTGTGTGCTGGAATTTGTATGTTGTAATAGTTTCTTGAGCTGTTTTGTAGCTATATTTAGTTCTTTTTTATCTAGATCGGATCTAGTGAGTTTTCAGCGGGTTCTTTTTTTATTTATTTTTTCTTTTATAGTGATATATTTAATTATGGTATTAAAATAAAATATATGGCGCTAGCTTCCTATATAATAAAACAATTTTGTTTGAGTAAAACTAAGCCTAAACGATTTGACAGTATTTTTCTATTTTCCCTGCATATAGGTATAATCTTCTTCTTAATTAGCCGCTCCCATCCACTCTTGGATGTAGGCATCTTCAAATTCTTTCCTCTGTTTCTATCCCGTGCTTGTTGATTTCTTTCCACTTATCTTCCTTAGATCGTCGACCCATCTCATCGGCGGTTATCCTTTACCTCTCCATGTTTCTCTGAATCTCCAGCGGGTGACGTTTGATGACCATTTGTTGTTAGTGTCACGGGCGATGAGCCTGGCCAGCCCCACTTTAGTTTTATTATAAGTTCAATGATATCTGTTGTTCCTGATCTTTATTTTATTGTCACATTTGTAACTTTATTTCTTATACAGATATCCAACTTCCTCTTTTCCATGTTTTATTTTTGCATTATTCGTATCAGATTTGCACTTTCCTTTGTTAGAGCCATGGTTTCCAGTCCATATGTAGGTACTGGTAAAATACATCTGTCAAATACTTTTTGATTTGGATTAATGGGCACGTTTCTATTCTGTAGTATGTGTCTGAGATTTTTAAAAGAGGGCCATAATAAACCAATTTTTCGAGGTATTTCCAGAGTTTGATTTTCTTTACCGATAGTTATATTGTACCCCGGGTAATACGTTATCTATGTGTTTTTTCTCTACACTAATCATTATTTTGGTTTTGCTAAGATTTATTTGAAGCCTTATTCTTTCGATTGTTTGAGTTCTTCTATCATCTATTGCAGTTCATTGGAATTAGAAGATATTAGTATTATATCGTCCGCGTATCTGATGGCTCAGATATTTTCCATTTATTTTTATGCCTTTTTGCTTCTATGAAAGGTTCTTGAAAGTGTGTTCTAAGGTGAGAGTAAAGAGTTTTGGTGATATTGAATCATCCTGCCTAATTCCTCTTTTAATTTAGTTCTTTTCAGTTTTCACGTTCTCGTTAAATTTTACTTATAGCGTGGCATTCCTATATGAGTTTATACTTGTATATAAATGCCATTAAAAAGCTATTAAAAAGTTAGTTTGTTAAATTTTAGGTTATAAGGCAATTTTCTCTAACTACATAAGCTTGCACGCTTGAACAACAACTTGTTACACAACTTTTAGGTAATTAATGCTCATTAACTCTGATACAACAAAGGCTATTGTAATTATTATAACTTAGTTAGCTTTAGCTCACTTAAATTTAGTTTTATAATATAATATTAACGGATTTGTGGCTACATAATTGTTTAGTGAAGTTTTAATCCCATTTGTTGTAGCGGTAATTTTAATACCTAATATAAACTAACTTAAAATATTTTATAGTACCGTTCAATTTTATTGCTTAAGATATATAGTAAAACATTTACAATCTTCATTACAATTAAATTTATAATTTATAACCATAGTATTCCGACCTGAGGGCTTGTTTATTTCAAGCGCATTAAAGGGCGTGCACTAGCAGACTATATTAAAGCAGGCAGCATTTTTCACTGTGCCACTTAAAGTTACCTCGTTCTCAACTAATCTGTATTGGATATGATTTATCATTCCGTTGACCCTAAGCTTGCAGCCACCGAACGATGAATTGATAAAAGTTTTTCGCTGTAGCCGGCGAGTTCTGAAAGATTTTCGTTCCTTTTGTTCTTGGCTGCTCAAAGGCCTGGCTTTTAAACGAAAGGTCACGACGAAAAAGTTCCTGCAGCAACATTATTTTTTCGACAAAAAGGAGAATTAGTCTTGAAAGCAGCAGTAGGAACATATGCTAAAATATTTGTATTTTAGTCTTATTTGGATAACACTGTTTCCTTTTGTAAAGCAAACTTTTAAACTAAACATTTATTAAAGCCATTTCTGATATCGATATTGCGCAAGCCAATTTAAGCTTCTAATTTAGAAAAAGAATTTAAAAAATTAAGATTAAATATATTATTTCATTATCATGAATTTATTAAACGAACTTAATACTACTGAACCGAATTGTTTTAGTTACTTTGTAGTTGAAGCTTAGTGATAAATGTACGTATAGAGAGGTTTATGATATGCAGTAAATTTATGTGGCGCATAAAATTTTTCCTGATGCTCTGTTACAGTGTTGTTATAACATCATTTTAACTAATTTGTACTCAAAATGTCTTTTTAATAAATTTAAAAAGCAAACTGTTATATCCCGTGATGCATGTTATAACCAGTAGTAACATTGTCATAAATCGATATTAATTTTTGTTAGCATTATTTACAAAGATTATAAATATGGTTTTTAATGTAATGGTAACATTCGTATAGAAGGTATTAATTAAAATATTTCTCTTCAGAATTGTTATCTCTAAAAACAACCCTAATCTAATGGGAATTTCATGCACAAGTTATAGAATGCCTAAAGTCATGTTATGGTAATTAATTAGACTCGCATAAATGGAAAACCTTTTAATATCCATAAAAGTTCTTTACTGCTAATAAAATAATTATTTAAGAGATCGCGTGTACGAAGACACGCCGAAAATTTCTATAACTTCATAAAGTTTTGCAGCCAAAGATTACTTTTATTATCTTTTCAAAATATACTTCCTTAACTTTAATAATTTTAAGTATTTGATAAAACTGGTTTTAAAAAGCTCTTCTTAAATCGCTTCAATGCAGAAATAAATTTTTAAAGCTTTCCAACGAATCTTTAAACATTGCAAATACTACTCATTTTATTTTTTACTAAAACAGTAATTTTATAGAAATATTTATAGTAAAAATCTATAGTAAAAATGTTTGTTGTCCCTCAGAAAACATGTTACCCGCGATAGCTCGTCTGCAACTTCTGCACCTCTTTTTTTATAGGAATAACTGTGGGTGAGTTTCTTGTACTTACTCTAATAACCTACTCACTCGTCTAGCCCACTTTTTGCAACCTTTAAAACCACGCATTTTCCAGTTTATTTTGACAAACAACAATTTAGCAGGTGTTCGAGGTGCGCCACAAAAAAGACCGCTAGCCCATTTTAGCCGCCTGTCAAATTGTTGTCTATTAAAATACTTTACGAAACACGCACCATCAGAAGACTATAAGATGAGCTGGAAAGATAAAGTGTAACCAATTTACAACAGAATCAACAGTGAAAGAGAACCCACGTGCATACAGAAACATCCAACGAAGTCTATTTTAAGTGCGTTCATGTATTAAACAATACCTAAAAAATAAAGTGCCACGTCAGAACTGTACAACAGATGATTTAGCTACTCGGAAAAATTCTTTAGTTTGATTTCCACACGACTCCAAGCAGGATAGTTTCACTTTTATAGTACGGTAAATGAGACTTTTGATTAATATCTGGCAAAAGTATTATTATTCAAACATTTTGCGGTAATTATGCTGATAGTTTTATGATTGGATGAGAGTGTAAAAAGAAACACAAGCTGTAAGTTTCTTTACAATATTCCAAAGAAAACAATAGTTATGTCCCATAAGTTGTTCAATTTTTTGATAGTAAAAAAATAGTGACTCCCAAAATACTACTCTATGATTCTTCCGTCTTTTTTCTTTAAAGATATCCAAAAAATTTACAATCTCATATATCTAAAGAAATAAGGGTTGTAATATTAGAAAAACTATTATAAACACGAATAAATAATGTTGCGGTAGATAAATGTAAACTTGTATTTTAATGTTTTTATGATTATAGTCTCTTAATATTAATTATTAAGGCGTTCAAAAATTATTGGCCATCCCTTTTTAAACTCCAATTGTGTCACAGGTTAAAATGTGATCTAGTATTTACTTAGATTATAACACCACGCAATACAGCAAGTTATTTGTGCAATGCTGCAAGAGCGGTTGTAGAAAATAAATGCACAATTATGGACATTGATAAATAGTGTGGTTTCTTTAATCCATCAAAATCTAGTAGTTAGGTATGGAAATGCATCATCTAGTAATTAAACTGAACTTTTCTGATGTTGTAGTTCAAACAAGACAAGGACTGTGTTCAGAGGGTAAAATCAGTAGTTGTTCGGCAAATACTAGGAAAGCATACATTATCCACGCCAAAGTGGTCCAAACGGTTGAGGCGCAGACTACGATACACACAGACCCGAGTTCCATTCTCGGAGCTCTCTGAGGCCTGGCGGGTCGCTAAAAATAATTGAATACCTGCATTCATTTCAAATATCGCCCCGCATCAGAGATGATGTGTGACGACCGGGCTGAGAAAGCGAACATACGAGAGCTTTAACATTTCAGTGTGCAGGCCATGCTCCTATGTGAGGCCCAGAGTCAAACAAAAAAAAATACATTATCCAGCGTGTATTCGACTTGATAATAGTAAATATACGAATCATATTCGATATATAGACGTATACAGCACTTTCGCGGTAAAATTACAAAGGTTTATGCACAATGGGTTCTCCATACTCTCATCACTCAGCAGAAACGGAAACGTATGGATGTATGTCAAGAGTTGCTGCAGTCTTTTTAAATTAGGAGGAGATTTTGCTGATGGATTGGCTGCATCTTTGTAAGAGCATTGCCGGTGAATGGTACTCTGCCAATGTATTTAGCAAAACCGCTACAGAAAATTAACACACGGAACATTGCTTCTACATAACACTGAGAGGATGCGTATCAATTATTATATAATTGCCACCCTGTAAGCTTTTTGGTATAATGCTGCCGTACGCTCCATATTCGGCTACGCTCTGTTTAACGCAATAAAAGAAGCGAATTTTCCTAAAATAACAAGTGTCAGTTAGTTATCCATTAGTGATGTCGTTGGATAATCTAATAATAGTTTGCAGTAACTTTAGAAAAAATACTAGGGCAATAGCAAAAGTGCATAGACATTTAAGGTAAATATCTCCAATAAAATGTGTACTCAAATCTTCCTAATAAAAAATTAGTGAAAATAGTAAAAAAAAATTGTATCCCAAGTAAATTTAAAAAGAAAATAGAAGGTACCTAAATTTGGCGGAATTTTGTATAATAAACATTGATAATTTTTATTATTTAACAAATTTATATGTTTAGGTACTCATATAAAAGAAAGAAATAGTCTTAAGTAATGCAATTTGTAATGCAATGGTTGAGTCAGGCGGGAGGGACTCTTAGTTTCACAACGCTTCTAAGCTCGGTCTGCTATGATCGCTAGGAGCGTCATAATCGCTATTTATTATTATTCGCAATGGAGAAAACTATAGAACAACATTACGCAATCAGGTTCTGTTCTAAACTGAACAAAAAGCCTGAACCAAATGATTCAGGCAGCCCATGGAGACTCCGATTTCTTGTATTCTAAAATTTCCAGTTGGTTAAAGTTGTTTAAAAATGGCCGGGACAAGGTAGGGGATGACCTCCTCTCTGGACGGTCGTCAACCAGCAAAAGTGATAAAAATGTGTTCCGTATTTGTTATATTTTAAATACCAATTGTCAAGTTTAGGAATGATAACAGAGACTTAATATTCCAAAAAACCACTGTATACAAAATTTTTACCAACAATTTGTACATGGAAAAATCTAGGAATTTCTGGCCAAGCGTAGCTTGGCAACATTGCCCCAGCTCTCTACAGTCCTAACCTGGCTCCAGCAGATTTTTTTGTTTCCGAGGATTAAGTTCGCCCTAAAAGGAGCTCGTTTTGAAACTACTGAAGCGATCTAAACCGGCATGACAAAACTCTAAACGAGGTCTTCGTCGACGCCTTCCACGATGCATACTGTGCATGAAAAAATCGCTGTAAAAAGTGTATGGATACCCCAGAGCAAGTACTTTGAAAACACGACTGTAGTGATATCTTGAATAACTTATTGCATTACTTTTCGGGCAAACCTTGTACAACACAAAGTTATTCTGTTTTGTCTTATTATAAACTTGTTCAGATGCACTTTAGCAAAATCTCTGTATTAGTCAGCAACCAATACGTCTACCTTACGTGAAGTATTACTCCATTGTATGTCAATACTTTTTGCAATTTTCCTTTGCTCTTGTAACGCTAGATGACTATGCAGTGAATTGATATCCAAGTTTGCATATTTACTATGTAATTGTAGTTTTCCAGCTCAAAATATTGCAACAAATTTCCGAACGCCTGCCGTAGCTGCCGCTACGCCGCGGATATAATGCGTTCCAGAAATCCAGCTGCCGTTTGCACACGTGCGAGGAGTAGAACACTCTATACTTTTCTATATTGGCGTTTTTAGACATTTTCGGGTCCTTTTTAGTAGATCCCAAATGAACCGACAAAGACATTCGAATTTAAAGTTGCTACAGTAAAGCGATAAATTTGCACGTTTCGCACGTTGAGCAAACTTACATTATAATGCTTTCATCTAGCAAGATATATTTTGCGAGGAATTTGGAAGATAATGTTCTTTCACGTGGCTCATCAAAATTTAAAGTGTCCAAGAGAACAAATTATAGATCTGTCGCAGCTGTTGTAAATTCAGTGTCTGAAGCTAAGTAGTTGAATAAGCAAGAATATATTTTGCCGAGGAATGATGCTAAGAAAACTAATAGAGTAGAGCGAACATAGCCTTTGGAAGTACTACAAAAGCTTTGCGAATTTGTTATTGCCTTTTCTGTTTGTAATTATATGAACTTTAATATTTAAATAATTACTCGTTTAATAAATATTCTTATAAGACAAAATTATTCATTTCATAAATATTCTTATAAGACAATTATGACAGAAACTTAATTGTGAAAGATTTCGCTACCTAAATTTTTGATGCAATTTAATATAAAGCTGATAAACATAATTTTATACAAACAAAATATTTATTTTTCCTTCTGTGCTTTTCTTTTGTAAAATTTTAAATGCAGATTATATTTACAATTAGTTGGAATTTATTAAATTATAGAGGCTGACATTTTTTTAAAATAATACAATTAGTAATGGGGTAATTGCGACAGTATACTTGATTGCAGAGACGAGCAGCTGCGTCACCACTCCCACTCTTCTTTGTATTTATCTTTGTGATTCTTAAACTTTTTAAATGTTTTTGTCCTTGTCTAGGGGGAAATTAGATTGTGATAGAATTGAGTCGTTTGGTTTTTTAAGGGACAAGAAAACCAGCCGAACCCTTTCAATGCCTTTTTTATTAAAACGTTTACTTTATCTACAATAAACTTTCTAAATTTTAGTTTTTTTTAAATATTTTTTTGAATAATTGTTAAAATTTAAATATTAAATATACACCATAAAGTATTTATAATGTACTAATAACTTTTAATTACACATTTTTGTCGCAAATTTCCTCTAAATACACATAAAATCCATGCAAAAATTGAAAAATGTAACGTCATGTTGAAGCAGCTAGTCTTTGTTTATTTTTAATTTTAATTAGATTGTAAATTAGAAGCTTAGTTGCTGCAATAATCGTTTTAGAATTGTAATATTAGTAAGCCGCAATCTATAACAATTTTATACATTTCTTACCTTTTAATTAACTAATAAAATAAAATATATTGCGGTTATTATTCTTGTATAAACCTTTTAAATCCGACATTTCATTAACTGAAACACGTCTATCGGATAATTTAAATAATTTTGCAACTTCTGTATAACTCGTTAGCGACATTTAAACCGCCTTATAGTAAAATATAATTTTTCGCTTCATGCACTTTGACAATTTACTCTAAATTTTATTTATTATTGTATGTAATGTTTTTTATGAGCAAACTTGCAGCACTTCGTTTGAATTCTCCCATTTGTTCTTGCAAATAGTCCCTGTGCTGGTAAGCTTGAGTTTTTTGTGAGTGAAGTATCAATCAATTTTTGAAATGGGTGACAAGTCTACTATCATACGTTTTATTACTTTATGAACGACTTAATGGTAACTTCTAGGAAAATTTTTAAATTGATAATGTCAAATGTCTTCGCGTCTACCAAGGTACTTGTTTTTGCTATATTTGTAAGGTCTATGCGGCGCATATTTATAAAAGCTACAATAACTACGAAATGGTAGGAGTTTTTTTATGAATTATTACATTTTACGAAAGAAGTGTATGTAGTCAGTCCTGAAAATATCGAGATAATGCTAATATAATAGCAATGATTGGCGCGTCCTAATGTAGTCTAGTAGCCGATGAGAGCGGATTGTAATACGCATGGGTGAATAAAGACGACTTTAAAAGATGGGTTAGTTAGCAAATTTAGTGCATCATCATCACATGATTGAGCAAGTCGAACAGCAAATCTAAATCACCTTTTAAAAGAAAAAGATTCTAGAACATCGGAGAAATTTATGCAGATTAGATAGTTATTTGCGTATTCTACACAGAACTGCAGAATATTTTAAACAGTGTGAGATCCCAAGCTGCATATAATATTTCTTATATTTATTATACTAAAATATATAATTTTATTGTTGTCGTCATTATAATTTATTAATTATATAGCTTGGTACTTTTGGGGCAGTCAACGCAAACTCATAACAGCTTAAAATAAAGCTTTCAAAAATATAAAAATAGCAGTCAAATTACCTATATCTATCACTATAACACTGGGGACAAGGGAACAGAAATCAGAGAAAAGATAGCAGCAATTAATAAAGCATTCATATGTCAACAAAATGTTACAAAGCAAATTGTTGAGAAGAAATACTAAAATAAAAATTTACAATGCAATTATTAGGCCGGTCATAAAGTATGCTGCAGGAGCAATGGCAATGACAAAAAAACAGGAAGAGAAATTGAAAATTACTGAGAGAAAAATATTAAGAACTATATTAGGACCAGCAAAAGTAACAAACAATAAGTACTGAATACGAATTAACAATAAACTACAACAAGAAATAGGTGAAGACATATACAAAGAAATTGTATAGCAGAGAGCAAAATGGTTGGGATATGTTTGGAGAGCCGAAGTAAAATCTATAATTTATTCATTTTTAGACTGAAAGCCACAAGATACGATAAGACGGAGGCGGCTAAGAAGTAAAACACAATCCTAAAAATATTGGAGTGCGCAACTGGTACGCGAAAACAAAAAATCGGAAAATCTGGCAGGATATATGTAAGACATCTGAGAACAACACGATGGAAAGTGATCTATCCCAAATTATGGATCTAGAAAGCTCCAACAAGCAGCGTTACCACCCTTGGGGTATCTAGCCAACATATATATCTTCTTCTTAGTGACATATTTTATTACCGAAGGTCGTGTTTCTCAAAGGCTATTATGGCTTTATGTATAATGTTCTTCCATTTCGCTCGGTTTGCGGCTTCCTTCAGGGCGGTCGTGTCAGGGAGTCCAGTGAGGGCGGTTATTTGATTTGACCAGCGACTAGATGACTAGATGACTCTTTCCCTTCTACCTTGCCCATCATCACCAACTTGTCAAGGTTATCTGGTTTCCGACGGGCAATGTGACCAAAGTAACCGAGCATCTTTTGGTAACAGATCGTGGATAATCTAGTTCTTACGCGTAGTTGGTTGAGGGTAGATTTGTTCCTTCCCTTGGCGGTCCATGGCATGCGAAGCATTCTTCGCCAGCATCAGATTTCAAATGTTTCTGCCTTTTTTTTCTTCTATTGCCAGAATCATCTATGACTCTGAACCATAAAAAATATCGATAAAATTGTCCGGAAAAGTCTCATCTTGGTGACATTGGAGACCTTTCTGTCGTACCACATACGTGCCAGCTTGTTCATTGCAGCTTTGGCCATTTGAGTCCTTCTCTTAATTTCCCATTCGCTTCCTCCCTAGTTAGTAAGTAAAGATCCGATGTATATAAACTCGCCGACAAATTCTTGATCCGAAAGTTGTCCCGTCAGAAAGTTGACCGTTTCTGTTGATGAGCATAAATTTTGTCTTCGACTTGATGAGTCCAACCAGGCTATTCTCTACTTTACGAAACAGTCGGCTAGCTCCTCCAAAATACAAAGAGTGTAGTATCGTCAGCATATCTCAAGTTGCTAACCTTTACTCCACCGAGACTGAGACGCATAAACACGTTTGGGAGGATCGGGGGCAACTGAAAATGGAAGTCGGCGGTGTCGCAGAGCACTAGCGTGCGGAGGAAAATATTCGCATTGTTCGCAGTCTTGCTGAAGTTACATCTGAGGTGGGAATAAGCCACGGCAATGCTTAAGCATTATTCTGCTTTAGTACAGTGTGTATTGTGAATTTGTTCTGGACTACATTAGAATCTAAATTTATTATCTTCCGATTGCAATTTATTTAGATTACTCAAGAAATTCCTAAGAAGATAGAGATTTTAATGATGTTGAAGAGTTTGTAAGCAATTGCCTACTTCCACAACTACCTTAACTTCAAACTAGTGGAATTAAAAATTCACATATCCTTTTAATATTGTATGTTTGTATATTTAGAATATAAAAAAATTTATATCTCTTTAATAGATTGCATAAATATTTATTATGGTTTGTTTGATTCATCCATTTAAACCGCAAATAAAACCTTGGAAAATTATCAAGTAGAAAGATCTTTAAATTCCCTATGTTCATATACCTTCTAAACTTATATATTTTTAACTCATTTATTTAAGGTATAACGGCTCTAAGTGACTATGTGACAATAGAAATATAATCTAAATTTTTACTTATTTTTATCCATCAATTACGACCTGGAATTTTGCTTTCATAAAAATTTAATTAAAAGCGCCTTCCGTTATTTTCAGCTTGGAAACACCCAAAGCCAGCACCTGACAGTTATTGTAAGTTAAGTAACTTATTATTTATTGTCTGCTAAAAGAAGCAAGAAACTTGGCCGTTACATTTTAATCACGGAGCGTAAAATTCCCTCTAGCACTTTACGTAATTAAGGAAACTGCGCAATGATGCTTTGAAAATTTTGCGACTTTATAATTAAATAATTTAATATAACGGCGTTTTCGGAAGTGTCTAACTTAAAATAATTATAGACATTACGATCGCGTTCCTTCTAAAACGATGCAGTCTGTGTCCCACACCGGGGGCATCAATCACCAATGATAGCGCGAATGCCACCCGCATTCCATAATCAATTTGACCCAAATTTCCCTATTACTAAGTGCGCTCGCACCAGCTCTTATTAACGCGTCCTCCAAAACACACAAGCTGGCCGAAGGGCCCCGGCCAATTATTTTCCCGGAAATGCGCTCAAAAATGCGCAGGTGGGAGCCGGGGTTTAATTAAAGGCCGCGGCGCGCGCCGCGCTCGGTTTTATTAAAACTCGGCTAATTATTTTCGCGGTCAAATGCAGCAGCGCAATAAAGGACAAAGCCGCCGCTTGATAATTTAATATAGAGATAAAACCTTATTGCTGAGGCGTTCCGATGGCCCTTTCGGAATGTACTTTTGTCCCGAAGGGCACTATTGTGGGCGACAGCTGCCTCCAGCCTGCTTTTTTGCGGCGAAAGCAAACGGAGGTAAAAGGAAATGCGAAATAATATGCTGGAGACATAAACTGATTTAAGAATTGTTTTGCACACGTAAAGGGCACGCTGCAAAGGAAGGACATGTTCCTTAAACTAATCTGACATCCAAACGACATTGTGCTTTACTCTTTTTTATCATTTATTTTACGTACATATTTATTAACTTTAAATACAAGATCTTAGTTATATAAAATGTTATAAGAGTGATCCAAATTGGGCTTTAGGGCGCTTTTTTTAAATAAAACACAAAATATTAAAACAATCCGAATTTTATTGCTATGAGTGTAAGTATAGACTTAACAGTTCCGTATGAAATATATCGGCTTAATGCCTTCCACGACTCCACTGACAGATAACCATTTTTTAGCGTAAATTTTATCATAAATGCGGTTCTATTTCAGCAATTACACGTCAAACGTTCTTTTCTAATTTTGGAATTGTAGCAGGCTTATTGACTCTTCCGTTCAAATAGTCGCAAAGGAAAAGTCTCAGCGGTTTAAATCGCAAGACCGCGATGGCCAATCAATTTCACTTGTCTGCGATATAACATGACCAGAAGTGAGTATTTTACGTGCTATATGACATGTAGCTTTATCTTATTGAAACCACTTGCCATTCATGTTCAAATAGTCAGTTTAGTTGTTTAGAATCTTTCCACATAATTAATAGTAACAGCGTTGCCAGCTTTGTCTTTAAAAGTACGGGACCAATTATTTCTCCAGCCCACAATGCAAACAAATCAGTGTTTTTGTGATTATTGCTTAGATTTTTACCACGTCGAATTAGATAATATTCACGATTTACAGACCTATTTAAAGAAAAATGAGCTTCATTGCTTAATACAAATTTTTTTTATTGAAAACTACCAATTTCTAGCACCCAGTTCACAAATGTAGAGAGTTTCTGGTGGACTTTGCCATGTGTTTGCATATCAAATGTACAAATGCAAACATTCAACATTCACAGAACGTAAACGGTGAGCAATTCAAATCCTACAGTTCAATGTGGATCACCCTACATTAAATAAATGTTATTTACAGTTTTATAAAAAAAAATAAAACAAAACATGCATTTACAAGAAACTTTCGAGTCGTAAAGTATCATTTTGTATAGTTATTTAACATGGTAAATTAATAGTTCAATTTTACATACTAAAAATCATCTTTATGTTTTTAGAATACTTTGTTACTGTCCGATTTGTTTATCTTTCTATTTATTTAACTAAATAGAGCTGTAAAATAATTTCTCTGTTAACTAATAATTTATTATTTATTTTATTTTTCTTACTAGAAACATAAGAGAAATTTAACCAGAGAACAGGTGGATACTTGTACTTCAGAACAAAAAATAATTTTTAATAGAGCCACAAAAACCATGTCTATATAAAATTCCCGTGTTACGGTGTATTCAAATACTAATTATCGCTAACAAAACATTAACTTTGAACTGCCGTTCTCGAGAGGAAAAAAATAAAATTTGTCTCAATTTCTCTATAAAACAATTTTTCAATAGCTAAGAGAGGTATTGATCAGAAATACAGGGTGGTATCCAAAAATAGGACTGATTTAAAAAAAAATGTATTGAACATTTTGGTAGATCGACTTAATACTCTTCAAAATAAGCCCATTGGGCATCCACACACTTTTGGTAGAGAGCCTTCCAGGTCGCGAAGGCCTTCTGGAAGTCGTCCTCCGGGATGTTGTTCAGCGCCTTCGTCGTTGCCGCTTGGACTGCTTCCACCGAGTCGAAACGATGCCCCTTCAGCTGCATCTTGATCCGGGGGAACAGCCCGGCGGTGCCACATCAGGGCTGTAAGAGAGGTGAGGTAACGTGGAAACGTCGAATTTGACCAGGAGATCCCTCACAATTCACGCGCCGTGCTACGGCGCGTATTCATGATGGAGCTTCCACCAGGTCTGGTCGCATGCATGTGACCCGATTTTGCAGCCGTGTGAGCACTTCCACGTAAAATCTTGCATTTACAGTCTGTCCAGTAGGTACGAACTCCTTATGGACAATGCTACGATGGTCAAAAAATGCAATCAACATTGATTTCACTTTCGATTTCGACATTTTGGCCTTCTTTTTACGGGGTGATTGTGCGGTGTACCACTCTTCGCTCTGACGTTTTGTTTCCGGGTCGTATTGGAAGACCCAGGTTTCATCTCCGGTGATGACATTATAGAAAATGTTCGTCTTCTTCCAAACAGTTTAGTATTTCTTGGGAAATCTCAATACGCAGTTCTTTTTGCTCGTCACCATTTTCGCGCACACTTTTCTCATCGACAAATCCTCTGTGATGATGTGTTGGACTGTCCCGTACGAAAGATTCAGCTCATCACTAATTAATTTAATGCCTAACCATCGGTCAGAGTTCAAAAGTTGCTTAATCACATTGTCGTCCGTTGGCGAGGTTGACGGACGCCCGGAGCGTTGGTCGTCCTCGACGAGCTCCCTCCCCTCCCGAAACAACTTGTGCCACTCAAATATCGAGGAACGGCTCATGATATCCTTCTTGTAGGCCTGCGTAAGCATGTCCTGGGTTTCGGTCGCTGATTTTCCAAGTTCTTCTTTTTACGGGGTGTTTGTGTGGTGTACCACTCTTCGCTCTGACGTTTTGTTTCCGGGTCGTATTTGTAGCAAAACTTGATGGCGTACCGCTGCTTCAAATTTCGCTCCATCGGAACTGACGACGAGGCGTCACAACAGGAGGTCACTAAAACAGTGGTCCACACTCAACTAACGCACGCAGGCGACTGCCGCAGGTTGAAACCTGTTCCCAAGGCTCCCCTCCATAACATCCGGCCTTGCAGACCCCCCTCCATCGCTCCGCGCGCGCGAAAAAAAAACAGTCCTACTACTTCTGGATACAACCCTGTGTAATTAACAGCCTCGTTTAAATATCTAAAGATACATACATTGTATGATCTGTTGGTTATATTGTAAAACTTTGTAGCAGTTGATCAGTTAAAAAAAATAACATAAAACATCAACCAGAAACTTTTGATAAATTTTCGATTTTCTATAGAATTTAAAAACCGAGAAATTGCGTTTGCAATATTTTCATGTTCTCAATCACATCGAATATTCTGCCAACTTCTATTTAAGTTTGATAACGAACGACGACGTTTTGTAAACAAACCTGCAGTTTTTGGAGTTATGCCAACTAGCCATGATTACAGTTAGTCGAATTAAATAAGTAAATGCATCATCAGTGAAGTTTATTTTATTTTTTTGGAAATGATAATATTTCTCACAAAATCAATGAAATGTTTTTTTATTACTACATTCGCCAGTTGATCACAATATTAGATTTTAACAATAATAGCACATGGCTAAAGACATAATAAAGTTAAAACTGCATTTTGCTAATTATATTTAAAAACGTGCTACTAGGTAGTTACCGTAGACGCCGATTTTAACCCTTCAGACTTCTTTTGGAAGCTTTTAAAGAGCAGGGTTTATGTCGAAAGCGCGCAAGTCATTGAACAATTCAAAGACAGCATAAATCAAATAGCCACAATAAAACTCTTAAAACTAAAAACTTAAAAATTAAATTAGCTTAAATTTTATATTTATATTATATATGCAATAATAATTACAATAGTAAAAATTATAATTATGAATTACTTGTGAGATCGTTTCTAAAATGAGAATTTTTATTTGTTTGCTATTTGTTTCTTTAAGATACTCAATTCTCATTTATCTAAATTTGCACCCTTGTGATTATTAGTTTTTCAGCTGTTTTAAAATGTAATGATAAATTGGGCTTTTCAGTGTAATATCGCAAACTTATTAAGTTAAATGTAGATCGGGTATGCCCAAATTTATCTGACCATTCATCTAATGATTTTATGTAAAGCCGCTTGTGGGCTTCTAAAAAGGTTTCTACTTTCAGATACATGAGTTATCCGTAGAAAACGAACAAAACCTACAGTTCTGCTATATATAATTAGTAAAATTCACCTAAATCGACAAATGTGACGTAAATCTGATAGTAATAAAAAATTTATGTGCAAACTCATTTAAAAAATCAAATATTACCTCTTTATATACAGTGATCCAAATTGAACTTAGGATTGAAATTGTGAACCGTTTGCTTTCTATGAACATGCGAAATTTACGTTTGTATACTGGGTATCTAAACACATGACAAAGTCCGCCGTAGGCTACTAAAAATACTGTACATTCGTGAACTGGGTTTTAGAGAACACAGCGCCTGATGTTGGTTTTTGTAAAAAAAACTTAGATTGAACGATGCAGCTTAATTTTCTTTAAATAACTTTGTGAATCGTCAAAATTGTTGTATCTGACGTAGTATAAATCCACGCGCTAGTTACGAAAACCAATGCATCTACAAAAATTTACTATGTGGCGTGAATTGCGGTAGGAGGAATCATTAGCCTGTACTTTTTTGAGGATAAAGTTGATAAGGATATTACTGTTAATGGTGTACGCTTTCGAGAGGTGCTAAACAATTTTCTATTTAATGAAACCAACGATTTTAACTTGAGTAACATATGGATCCAACATGACACGCAGCATGAAGCACTCGCTTTACTTCAAGCGAAATTTCAGGACTTATCTACGTTAGATTTTATTCTCTGAGGATATTTGAAGGATAAGGTTTACGTCAACAAACTTGCTACGATTCCAGGGCTAGAAGAGACATCAGACGTATAATTACTAAAATAGAGCCACATTTATGTAAAAAACCTACAGAAAGTGGTCATCGCAGTCGTGGAGAGCATTTGACTGACATCACATTTTATACGTGATTGCAATATTTTATAATTTAGGAAAATTATTTTAAATTTAAAATAGATCACCCTGTACTACTAAAAAAAATTTGCATAATGCATCCAAAAAAAAGGTATTCAAGAGCTTTATGTCACAAGCACAAGAAATTGTTCAACTACTTACTTTATACCTGTTTTTATATTTTACCGTTGCCCCTCGACATAAACGACCAAATGAAAGTTTTGACATAAAGAAGTCTATTGCGTGATATTTTGAAAATTACTAACTTTGCCTAACTCAATAAGAATTAAAATTTTTTAATTTTAAAGTTTGCATTAATGTAAATACTGGAAGCACTAAAATGAAATTATTAGATATTATGCACATAGACCTTCTGAAAAGTATTGACACACCGTCTATATTGTACTATCTTTGTTAATGTCAATTAAAAACATAAATTGCTGTAAATGCATCTATACATTGGCACCTCAAACTCTAAAATAAATAGTTTAAACATTTCTTCCAATCAGAAGAAATTTTATTTATTATAATTTAAAAAAATCTTCTAAAGATTTCTTAATAATTTCATTCACCCTAAAATTACTTAGAATATTAAACTACAGAGATAAACAACTTGGTTTACCAAAAACAAATCTTTCAGAAGGCAGTAATATGTTTTTCAATATTTTAATCAAAAGTGTTTAATATAATTACACAAAATTTCCTAATTTACAAGTGAGCAATTTTTTTACTAAATTGTGGTATAAGTTTATAATATTAATAAACAACCAATTTTTTGCAACATTTTTGGCAGAAGCAAATATCAGCCAAGTGATGTTGCAAGGATTTGGAAAAGTAATAATGTGAACAGGCGGATATGGTGGGTGCGTTGAAATCTCACAACTCAAATTAGGGATCATTAGCAATATCATAACGCCTACTCTTATTCACAAAGAACCTAACGGTATCCAGTATGTATCTTACTTAGCTTATTCAGTAGCTTAAAAATGTTGTGACGTATTACTTCATCATATTTTGCAAATCCTAATTTTTGTGGAACAGCAATTCTTCTCAAAACGTTGTTTTAATTTTTTCAACATTTTTTAGGGCGCACGGTTTTATCCGAGTCAAAATTTTCATTCAACAACTCCCTGTAGGTATTGTAGAAAGCAGCACCTTCCTATAAAACCATACGTCGTTTTCAGGGCTTTACTCCCACTCCTTTTAATTAAAATGCAAAAGGATTCAGGGTCGTATATATATATATATATATATATATATATATATGATTTTTAGGTTATACTGATATAAGAGGCACCCTTTTTAGTATGCGATAAAGCTGGCAGACGGCGCTTTCTTATGACTATACGGCGGTTCGACAATGATTAAAGTTAGAGGTCAAACAGCTTAAATTAACATATCTACGAATAAATAAACAATAAAGTTATAAACTGACTGTTGTATAAATGACTCGAATATGATAAGGGTTGGTTGTGTAAAGCCTAGCGAGCAGGAATCAGGGTTACACAAAGTTTACGTACAATTACACATTATGTATACAAATATGGATGAGCATATTTAACCAGAAAATAAGGAGATAGATGTTGGATTTCAGCGGTATATTTGTGTAATAACATACAAATATTTTGAATAGAATGGAACTACTAATAGATTAAAAATATTTCAGGGAATTCAATTCATTAGTAACAGCTGTAAATTTTATATATATAAACTAGATTACAATGCGATTATTTAAGAAATTTTGATTATTTAAAAATATATTATTGTATAATATTGTAATATCTTAATAGAAGCTAAATAATGTATTTGCATGTATTTTTTGTAGAATAGATTTATTATTTAATATATCTTTAATTTAAGTAATTATTGTAGAAATGATTTTATGTTTTGTCAAATAAACTTTATTTATAATATATAAGATTGTTATGTGAAAATTTTTGTGATACCTATTATAGATAGCCCCGGAATTACGGATCATACCTAAATCTTCAGTTATATAACAAATTCTATTTACCAATTGTTTAAAATTTAGCATAATTATAGGATGCCTTATTTTTGTGCAGCAGATTTTGATTTCTTGGCCTGCAATCGCTGTATTTCTTCTTGTTTCACCTACTGACTAACGTAAATTTCATAGTGTCGTTTGAAAAATTAAAAATACATTGAATAAATCATCTTCTTTATGTACCACATAATTATTGCATTGTTATAGTCAAATTTTAGAAACACTACATTCTTCCGGTGTTTTGAAATAATTTATCTCTTAACATACTTTTGAAAAAACGTACTAATGCTGGTTTTTATTAAAGGTATTTAATATTGTAATATATTTTCCAACAAAAACTGTTGGTTTTTGTAAATAAAATGGTGCAACACTACTTTAATATGGGACAGAGACATGGATACTAAAAACTAACGATAGGAAAGAAGTAGATATTTGGAAATTTGTTTTAGAAAACTTCAGCAAATTCCCTGCACCAGCTGCAAAACAAGTGCATCCATAATAACATAATTAAACATATAAGACCGCCTTTCTACCGCGGCAAAACATCGTATTCTAAAATACTTTTGTCACATCACTAGAAGAAATAACGGTAATTTTGAGAGACTTGTAATACAGGGAAAGGTTAAAAAAGTAAGACGACGAGGACGCTCTCTTAAAAGGTGGGTAGACTAAATAAAAAGCTGCACAGAAACATCAATCCAGGTAAATATCACCGACAATGGAAAACGATGGAGAGATAATACATCAAATTCGGCCGTGTCATCAGATATGAAAGAGGCTAAAATATAAATGTTTTAATGGGACATAAGAAAATAATTTTGATAGAATACTATGGTCCTGCTTGTAGGGACTTAATACGATATAATAACATCCCATCTTTTAGCCAAATTGTTAAAAGTTAAAAATTTAAATTGCAGGCCTCAGTACAGATGGATCGAGAAGATGAAAACTGCAACAGAAATAGATTTTGACTTTGGCTACCTGGAATGTACAGAGTCGATCAACTAAAAAATAAAATCAGATACAGCAGTCTTCACAAAAACTAAGAAAAAGATCAATAAAAAAATTAAATGGTTCGTCCATTTCTACAGTGGTATAAATATAAATAAAAGAACAAAAACATGAGTCTCTATAGCTGTCCATAATAAATTTAAGAAGAATAAATATATGATAGTATTAATTACCGTAAAGCTAAACATAAACATACAATAGGAGTTATACGATAAACTGGTTAAAGACTTGTTAAAAACAAACCAAAAACAAGAAGTAATTGTATTAGGCAATTTTAATACTGGCATAGTAAGAGCGGAAAAGAGTGAACACTGGAAGGTTTGGCGAGGACTTTAGAAACGACAGCGGTCAACGATTAATCAGTTTGTGTAAAATTTCCCCTTAAAAATAATCAAAGCATTTTTTAGAGAAAAATGAATACACAAAATTTGCATAGCAAAGCATAACCTCAATACCGCCACACAGGAATTTATCAAAATGCTGTACAAATGGAGATTATCTGCAACAGCTTAAATAGGGATCAATTAAAAGCATGTACATTTAGTTAGAAAATATATCCACGAGGTAGTTAAGCATAGTTTAGGAATCGAAGAAGGCTTGAACAGAAAATATTTAAAATAGAAACTTTATCAAACTTTAAAAAAAACTTCCTACAAAAGATAGTGAGGATCGAATACTATACGCATGCTTGAATAGGACGTAGAGAGGTTAGCCGCAAAAAGCAAAAGTGACGTTTGGGATAGAAAACGTAGAGAAATTAATAGACAAATATGGGTCACCAGAGTATCAGAGGTGCAAAAAACGTTAAATAAATTTCGAAAAGATACAAAATATACAAACATGGTAGGAGGCCCAGCAGCCGTTCCTGTGGATTTAGTCAAATATAGACCGAAACTATCGTATGAAACAATTTTACAGATGTTGAATGGATGCTTAGTTCAAGACAACAATTTTTCCAAATACTGATGTTTGGCTTATATTAGTTCTGTACACAAAATATGGTGCAAAAGACTAGTAGCAAGGCTGTATGATAGTAAAAACAAGAATAAAATTCCACTTCGCAGATATAGAACGACAAAGCGGTTTTCGCGCCGACCAGAAAGTGATTGACAAACTCACTTGATGTTTGTCGACTTAAAATGAGCATATGATATCGCGCCAATAAGTAAACTGTTTGAATTATTGAGGGAGTCTTATTTGAATAATTACTACATAAGAATATTGAAAAACATGCACGAAAAGCAAGTGTGCCTAAAAGCCGATTAAAACATCTAAATATCTTAACTATGGATGATCTATGTCTCTTACATCTATATCCAGTCTTTACACAATAGACGCAAAAGTGTTGCAGAATTGTTGTAGAGGTTGAAGAAAACCGTCTTTGGACCTCTTTATTTGTTGACGACTAGATTCTAGTTGCAAATGATAAAGAAGACAAGAAGACTGATAAATGAACATAATAAATGGGGTTTACAAGTAAATCTGAATAAAACTGAATATCTAGTAGTTGGAAATAAACCTGAATACATAGAGATAGAAAATGGAGCTATAAAGTAGAAACGTCTTGTCATCCTTACAACATAATGTTATGTGGTCGACATCCATTTAGTTGAAGACAGAAGTATATAGGAACCGTTGTGAAATCTATTAGTGTGTATGGAGCAAAATGTTGATAGCTTATAAATAGGAATCAAAACTAAATGTGGTATAAATGCTTTTTAAGGCGATTATGCAGAATCTAAAGATAGGATTACGCAAAAAACCATGTCATACGGGAAAGTACCAATGCTAAGCAAAGTATAACAGGTAAAATTGATTCTGTTAGTACATATTGTATGAACATACCATGCTAATGTCGAATATAAGATGACCAAGGAAAATTATAGACTACGTCTCTAATAATAGAAGAAGAAAAAAAGGCTAGAAAAATATAGAGATATGGAGTAAAATAAGACATGGAAAAATGTAAAATTAAGTCGGTAAGGTAAGCGACGTGACGATTGAATGCGAAAGCAGCCAAGACTTTTATTGCGATAGATAGATAAATTACATTTTATATGTAAATATCGTTTCTTGAAGTTAGTTGCTAAAAAAAGCATTAAAAGTATTCTTTTGGAAACCCATATATGTTGTCGTGAGAGTTTTTTAACAATTCCTCCAAATGAGGAAGAAAAATATCAGTAGATCACCAAGATTTTTAATTATTATTCAGAATATTTGTTATTTTCAGTTTCTAGAAGGCGTAATAACATTATAATGGATAAATAAGTCATTGTTTATGTAAAATATGCCGCCCCTAGATATGAAAAAATCAGTGCTGGGAATTGGACTTTTCTAATCTTTTTGTTCCTGTACTCAAAACTTTGTTAGCACTATCCAATTCGATTATGGTTTTATTAAAATTTCTTGAATCTGAGTTATTTCAATATTAGATATTACGTTTAAACTCTTAAAATTCTTGCAGTAAAACTACATTATGTTCATAAGTAAGTGAAATAAATATATTTTCGTTTAAATGTAACGTAATAAATTTTATCAAAGTACCACACGAATTGGTATGCTAGTCGCACCAATATTTTTAAAAAACCGAAGAGAATTGTAACGGACAAAAAGAGCGTCTACACAAACATGCCTTGACAGACTTGGGCGTATGCTTAACACGTGCGCAAGCAGTACACGTGCAGGAATTTTAAAGACGTCCGACTCGCAGTAGGGGAGAGTAAATCTGTCATTTACACGTACCAGTGCCCGAGTGTTACTCATTTATAAACGGTAAGGGGTTAATTAATAAATCCGACAATATATCTACGCGTAGCAAGATAACAGAATCAAAATTATAGTAAAATGGATGACGTTTTTGTATTTTTCAACCGCAGAATAAAAAATGTTTTTATTAATTTATTATTAAATTCGACCATGTATTTATGTAAGATACATAACAGTGAAACATTTGATTTAAATTTCGGTGGACAAAAGCCTTTTAGTCCTGTCACAATTTATTAAATTCGTGCACATAGGCAGATGAAGAAACAGATTTGTTTATTACTAGGTATGTTTTCTATTATGTGTTCTTGATATTTTCTTATGTTTACAATTTGCCGTGTCCGTTGTGCTGATATCGTTGTAACAAATTACTTTGGAAGAGAAATTCCGATTTAGTTTTTAGAGAAAATGTAACACCTAACAGTTTTTTTTACAAAAAAAAACGGTGTCGTCATTGGGATGACATAATTAAGAATTTTTATACTGAACAATTCTATTGCTAAGCGCATTGCCACTACCTTTTGGAACCACATGTTTACTGAATCTTTACTATCCAATTAGTGATATAAAGAAATTCGTTGTCATCTCGTGAGAATATTCACTAAAACCGAATTTCCATATTTGTTTTCAAAAAATATCGTCCAAAAAATTTGCTATTTTAAAAACGTCACCAAGCAGTGGCCTGTTGAGGATGATATTGTAAGATTTCTCTCTGCCTATTCTTCTTCTCTTAGGGTGACTTTTCTAAACGAGGTTATTCGAGATATTTTATAATTTTTACTTCTTAGGAGATAACCCAGATAGTCTGCCTTTCTCTCTTTTATTGTTTGTAAGAGATCTCAATAACTCCGCCTAAAGCAGCGAATGGGTAGATTGAATAGCCCAGAAGCTGCCGGTTCCGGTCCCAAGCCCGGGTAAAGGAGGAGGGTTATTTCGATGTAGCTAGCCTCTAAGTACATAGAAAAAAATACGGTTCTAATGTTTCCAAACAGTAAATCTTAAAACAAAAATACCCCAGGTGACTAGAGCAAACAGCTCAGAATTTTACACTAGCATGCTAGTCAGCTCTGTAGATTCTGGGGGGAGTCAAAAATTCACATCTAAATGAAATACAGCAACAAAGGAAAAAGCTCAAGAAAACAACAGCAAGAAAGTATAAATTTAAAAGATCAGTTACAGTCGGTACTTCGAATATTCATGGGCTGTGTACCAAACAAAAAGAAGTAGTCTCAGAAATTGAAAAAATGAAAACAAAAAGAAAGGAATTGGAGAAGAAATACTGGATAACTACTACTACATATGGAGTTGAGTCCCAAAACACCAACGAGCCAAAAGTAGAGTATCCATATTGATTAAACGAAAATCGACAAAATATATTACCTCATTCAAACAAATAGATAAGAGAATAATTGAATTGGAGATAAACATATACACGGACAACCTACAATAATTCTGGGAACCCACCCGATATTTTATCGGGCTGAGTTGGAAAAAATGAACACGTAGTGGATCAATTTGGAGACATTATCAACGACAACGAGCGAAGGTTGATTTGCTTATGTAGAGGACAGAAATGTATTGGGGCTAATACTTTTAAGCAACACAAAGATATTTATAAATACACCTGGATCAATCCACAACGAAATCAAAATCAATAATAAAAAATATAAAAAAATACATATAAAAGACGTAAGGGCCACAGACAACCAGAATGAGCAAGCAATCATCACATGCTTGTAACTACATCAAATACAAAAACACACGAAGAAAAACAACCAATCAAAATATCAGAATTAGAAAAAGAAATCATCATATGTAAAACAGATCTATAAAACAATTTAGCATAAAAATATTATATTGAAAGAGAATAACAAGAAACTCCAAAAAACCAAAAAACAATAAATCACCAGGTACAGGAAACATACGAATGAACTCTCAAATATGGAGGGAAGAAATTTATATTATTTATAACTAAAATTTTTAATAAAATAGAGGAGGGACAAGACATCCCATCAAAATAACAAGAACCATACATACCTTCCCTATATAAAAAGACCCAAAAAATTATGCACTAATTATAGAGGAATAACAGTCATCCTTTCTATAGCCGGTCTACTCTCAACAACAATAAAAAACAAAATGGAGGCGGAATGAATAGCATTTAGAGAGAGTAAAGCGGATTCAAAGAAAAAGGTCATGCTTTGATAACATACAATTAATAGAAAAAAAAACAGGGAAAAATGATAGACACTTATACGACCTGTGTAGATCTAGAAAAAGTCTATAATAACGTACCTAGATATAAGATATGGCAGGCGATGAAATAAATAGGTATAAGAGAAAAATGGACAAACCTGATAAAAAGAAATATAGAAAAGTAACCAAATAAAAATTAAAATCTGAAATACATTGACAAAGGAATCACAACAACAAAGAGGTTATAACAGATGTGTGGTCTGTCATCGCTATTATTTAATATATAACGACATATTACATATTTTCGCGGATGACCAAATAATATTTGTACAGTATAAGGAAGATACGTAAAATTCATGTCAAGGAAACTTAAAGAAGAATATAAAGAAAGAGGATTAAAGATTAATTTAAAAAGATACAGAATACATGTGTGTGGGAAGAGAGACAGAGAACTTAAATGTTGACGGACAAAATATTAAATTCTGCAACAATTTGAATTACTTAAGAACGACTATAAGCTCAGATGGCAGGTGCGAGAAGAATATCTCCAAAAGAATAACGATGGAAAAACAACAACAAAGAATCTACACAAATTACTATGGAGTGACAACTTAAGTAAAAACACTAAGAAAATGATGTTCCATAGTATAATAGAAAATATCACATATTAGAGCAGTAGAATTGAAGTAATATGGGAAAAGATGATTAGAATCACTAAGAGTTTAGAAAATCGAGCACTACGTTGGTAGGGTCACGTAATGCCTGAAGATAGGCCAAGGAAAATTACAAAATGGTCTGCAAGAAATAAAGGAAAAAGAGGGAAGCCAGCTTTAAATTGGGAAATATATATAAGAAAGATAATGGAAATGAGGAGACTGGTTGGATAGGAACATATAGAAAAAAAATTGAAAACCCAGAATGGTAATAAACCAAAGAAGAAGAAGATCTCAATTTTAATTTATACGCTATAGTACTTTTGATTATTGTTATTCTAAGCAAATGTTTCATTAAATATATCTCAAAAACTTTGATTTTATTTGCATTGGACTTAATTAGTACCCTATATTTGATTTTTTGCCATTTTCCAAGTTGCAAATTAATATTTGCGTCAATCAGAAGTGTTTTTATTTTTATAAATGCCTTAGATGCAAAGGCTTTCACGGCCGGTGTTATGGTGCATCGTGTGGTTAGTTCTCTGGTTGTGGACGAAACAAAAGAGTTTCTGAACTCCAATCACGATCTTAGAACACGAGAACCAACCACACGATGCACTTCATAAATCCTTGATTTGTCGCTTCAATTCCACATTTTAAGATTAACCAGCAAGCTAGGTACTTGTACTTTTCTGTTTTCTAAAATAACATCATTTTTTTAATGTGATTTTTCTTGGATTTCTACTTACTTGCATTATTTTTGTGTTAGACCCATTAGTGTGCTCTTTAATCGACTGTACTAATTAATTGTTTTATCGTTGTAGAATGGCTTGCCAATAATAAGTTGTCGTCGACAAGTCTAATATTATTTGTTAGTTCTCTATTTATTATAACTCCTAACTAATACTTCAGCCCTGACATGTACTTCGTTTAATTTATATGTTACTTGTTTCCCCGCATAGTTTCCCATTGGGTTTCTTTTCTCCATCTTATCCCTATATTTTCAATTTTACCTTAGCTAACTTTTGTATTAAATTTTCCGTCATACGTTTTGTCTTGCTCTTTTATTGAACATAACGTGCCTCTAAGCGGGAAGTAAAAATTTATAACATTTGCATTGGTTTTTTGCTTGCTGTGGGTGCTTATACTTCGATTTATATATCGAATGAATAACCCTTACTAACAATAAATGCATAATTTAAAAACCAACCAAAAGTTTGGGTTTCAAAAAGCCAAAAAGAGAAATCGTCGTTCGAAAAGATTTGTTTTAACAACGAGGAACGTTTTTAAACAAAATTGTTGTACACGAAACACTTTTCAAGAAAATTACATGGCAATACAAAATAAAACAACACCCATAAGTCCTTGGCGGGATTTCAATAATTAGAGTGATCTAAAAATCTCCGATATAAAAATATTAACTATATATTTAAAATAGACACAGAAGATTACATGCACCAGGAAAATTAAATAATGTTATACAATAAATGAACAGAGTTAATACACGCATTTTAAGACCCAGCGAACTAAGAGGGTTTAATTTAAAATCTTTTAGATGTGGTAACAAAATTTTATATTACCCAGACAAGCAAGGGAAAAGCATTTAAATTGTGTAGCAATAATTATAAACAGTCGGTAGTGTCAATTTGTTTAGAATTTTATACCATATTCTATTAAAATTATGTTTCTGCAATTAAAAATAATTTCCATGAATAGAAATGGAAGCATACGCATCTACAGTAGACTAAACAGATGTTAAGATTGAAAATTTATACTTCCAGCTCAGAGACACATTAAGGGTTATATAATATGCTAATAAAGAGCAAGACTTCTACAGACACTTGACTTTTTCGCTCCCAGAAAAAGTTTTAATGAGTTTCTAAACTACAGAAATTTGTTTTAAATTTATTAGTCTCGTTTGCAAACAAGAGTGATGCCATTATATCGATTTACTTTACATAAAATCCCAAGTTGCTTTTTCAATAACAATATTTATCAAAAATTCATCTTTCATTTTGATTAATTATTGATTATATAATACCCATACCAGATTTATATATTCAAAAATAAGAATATTTAGAACCTTCTTACATAATTGTCTATATCGAAGAAACTAAATTTTCAAAGATTAACTTAATTACGAGTTGACAGCTATCATAAAAATTAACAAATAACTGAAAATATGATACCAGAAGTATATTAGTTTAAATAATAGTAAAAATAACCATACAAATAAAATACTATAAGGACAACACAAAAATACAATTTTGTGCTACAATATAAAGGTGTTTTTATTACAAGGTAAAATAAAACAAATTTTGTTTGTAAATTTTACCTCTTAAAATACCCTTAACTAAAAATTATTTCGTGTAAAAAATTTAAAACAAATTTTTCTTTAAAAATAAGAAGTGAAATTAAAACCATGCAGCAAAAGACTTATTTCTAAAGAAGCTGAAAATTGTCATGTTTGGAAAATTTCTGACAATCATGTTAATAAGGACTCAGCATGCTCATATCGGAAATCATTATAGAACACTCATAAGAAACCAAGTTATTGTAATAACTTATTAAGAATATGAAAACAAAACTGTGTTGAAATAGTTCGCAAACTACATTAACCTTCTTCAAGGTCTTCTTTAGAAGAAATTGGAGTTAGCACGTTTATAAATAGATGGTAATTTGTTATTAGTAGAATATTGTATTCCAGGTTTAATATTGATTAAGTAATTTAACAGTAACAGAATAATTTCTTATGTTTTACGTGGGCAGTCTAAAAAGTTTTGGGCCTCAGCAAGAAGATGGCTTGACTCGTCAAAATCATTCTGCGACTACAATCGCACATGCTTTGAAAGATACCTGTAAAAATTTTAGCCATTTTAGATATGTAATTGTTGTTTGACAGTCGTTTGTATCAGTCGTTGTCGGTGCTTTCGTAAAAATGGAAGAAATCGAATACCGTGCTGTAATTCAGTACTTGCATTTGAAAGGCAATACGCCTACGCAAATTAGAGTCGAGTGAGACGCCATTTACAAGGAGTGTTTACTATTATTTGTGAAAAGATCAGCAGCTAAATTTAAAAGTGCTCGTACCAGCTTGGCGTTCGGGATGGCCAACGACTGCAACCTCCACCGACAATATTCAAAAGTTTATCACATGACTTTCGAACTAAGATTAGAGAGATAATAGACGCTGTGAGCATTTATAAAGAACGAATTTGTCATATACTGACTAAAGAATTGCCCACAACAAGCCGTCCGCGCATTAGGTCCATGTTGTTCACTTTGAATCTAAAATTCAATCGATTTGCAGTTCGAATTGATCATCAGTATATTCACCAGCGACTATTTCCTGTTTCTTAAGCTCAGAATTTTTATCAAAAGAGCATGCCATCGCAACCGTAAACGTCTATTTTGCGGAAGATGCCAATTACTATTTGAACAGGTTAATCGACTTTAAAGCAGACTATGTTAGAAAATAAAATTGAATTTGACAGAAAAAATACTTGTTATGATGTAAGCTCAAAACTTTTCCGGCTCTCCACGTATGTTCATTTGTGATTGTTATTCAAATTTCTCCAACTTGTTATTAGTTATTATAAAATCAAATTAAATATAAATTTAGTAAAACCTCTAAAAGATAACCTACGCTGCTCTACAGGCTTTCTCCCACGGTTTTGGGTATCTTGTA
Organism: Sinelater perroti; assembly: GCA_036346155.1. Lineage (NCBI taxonomy): Eukaryota > Metazoa > Arthropoda > Insecta > Coleoptera > Elateridae > Sinelater > Sinelater perroti. The sequence goes on from JARFIY010000276.1 coordinate 8,480,610, forward strand.
AATCTGTTCATTAATTCTACACCATAATAAGTTTTAATCCTATTTCAATCACATTTTTGCTTTAAGCTGCTGCTCGTTACATCCACCCAACCCGTTTATTTCGTTTTTTAAACTGCCGTATGAAAGTATTAAAATTAGAACTCTTAACTTATTTTATCGCAAGAATTACTTTTTCGAATTGACTACTAATGTAACTTCGGTACAAATGAACATACATATCGAAGATATACAAATTTTTATTATTTTTCTTGTTTTATTATTTGTTAGTGTACGTAATTGGTGAATTTTAATAATTTAAACTTGCAATAGTTATTTTACAAGGTAATTTTAAAGAAGGTACGGTTACGCGTTAAAAGTTCTTTGAATCTGGAAGAAAGTATTCCAAAACTTTGATGATAATCCGAAGAATTGTATATGTGATTACTAAGAACATTTAGGATAATGATATAAATGCAATAAACAATATTTTACGCGGTTATCTAGATGTAAGGAAAATCATCTGTAGATACCTTACAAAGGCAAAAAAGGGACATCGTGTAGAAAGGTATAAGAAAATTCTTAGGAATTTGCGCTACAATAGTACTTCGTATTCTAAATCAAAAAAGAATTAGATTGACCTATTGCCCTTTGATTACTTAATTATTATCTCAACTAGAGGATAAAATGTATAATTTTGTTCAAAATTAATTAGAAGAGTTTAAAAATCCAGGAAACTCCGTACATGCACTTCCAAACATTCAATTTTTTTTAATTGTGTAGATCTAAAATAGATACGCAATAGTCAAGAAAGAACACCAGCTACAGTTTAAAGTATGATCTAGTACACTTAATTTAAATTTTAAATAAATTCAGTTTACAATGAAGAAGAATAACTGCAAGTGCGACAACTGTTTTGAGTCAGAAGAAGTGTTTGCAATAATAGATTTATCTAAGTTACTTGTTTTATAGGATGTATTTTGACAAAAGTGTGGAACACATCTACCTTTAATGTTGGTACAGAAATAGACATACTTTAGTCAAATTTAAACTCTATTAAGTAAATTGGCCTCCATAGAACAAGGAAATATCCATTAGGTTTATTTTTGCGTCCTGTTTTGACATTCGAGGTAATTATACGTACTAACCTGTTCAATTTGTTTACCATCTAAAAGAAGTAATTGGTTGTTTATGGGGGTGTCATTAACAATCATCATTTTAGGTTATTTTTTTTTTTTTATCTTCATTAATAAGTGGTTTAGATCTTTAATGTTATCTGTGAGAATTGACGTGTCAGCATATCGAATAGCGTTGAGGTATTCTCTGTTAATTTTTATCCCTCTTAGCTTATTGGTTTAGGCTTCTGTGACGACAACTTAGAATTATATATACATAAAAAAAATTATGAGTGCTGCTGCTGCTGCTGCTGCTGCTGTCACACAGGTCAAAGTTCAACTCTAACTATACTATTGCTGTCAATGATGTAGTGATTTGAGGGAAGGGCTAATAAAATAAACAAATGAGTCATTAATACTAAAAAAAATTATTCTGCCTATAAAGACACATCATATATAATCCGAAATTTGTTGATTACGCACCATGTGGTAAACCGAGAAGATTGCGGCTTCTAAGCATTGTAGGTAGAGATATCTAAAGAGGATTCCCCTCGTAAATATTAAAAAGTATTATAGAAAGAATGCATCTCTGTCTAACTCATTTATTAATGTTTAGTTTGTTGCTCTCAATGTTACTTTTTTACGGTTGTAGTCTGATTTCAGTAAAGCTCCTTTATGATACGTATACCTTTATGTTTATACTTGTACGTATGAGTTCTGTATAAGTATCTAATGTCTTTTAGATACCGACGAAATAAATATAAACTGATGTTTAGGCATTTTTGTACTAACACTTGTATACTACAAAGAGCTTTCCTAGTACCTAATGCTTTGAGAAAACCAAACTGTGGTTCAAGCAATCTTTGATGAATTATCCTTAAAAACATCTTAAGTACTTGACTCATTATGCTAAAGAGTCTTTAATCTCCGCTTTTCCTAAGAAGAACTACAAAGATGAATTGCAGCCAGTCGACTGGTAATTTCCCTGTGTCATATATTTTGTTAAACAGATTAGTTAATATTCTTATTGCACTATCATGCATTAATTTAATCATTTTCGCTGGTATCTATTATTTATTTAAAATAACAAAATCTGTATATGTATAAAATATGCCATTTCTTTATTTAAATAAAAATTGTTTTTTAGTACTATCTGTGGATTATCATCTGATAATTTGTACCACAGACTCCAACAATAGTACAGGAACTCGTGTTTTTAAGTGTTATAAATGCTTCAGAAAGGGCAAAGAGCGATTGGAAAATAAACCGCACGATCGTCAGCCTAGAATATCCCGAGCCAAACACTGATAGTGCCGACGCGCTTATTTGTGAGAACAGACACAGCACTATCAATGAACTTAGAGCAATACTGTCCATCAGTTTTGGTAGTGTAGTGGACATCCTGAAAAACCACCTGCACTATCGCAAGGTGGGTACCACGCACTTTGACGAACGTGAAGAAAATGGTGCACATGCAACGCTACCAGTCATCTCCTACAGCAGTTTGAAAACGAAGGTGATGCGTTTTTGAAGTCTATAATGATCATTGATGAAATGTGGGTGTACCACTTTATTCCCGAGTCTCGGCAGTCATTACGCGAGTGGCGGCATACCAGTTCTCCCAAACCCAAAGAGAAGCCGTTTGGTAGGAAAAGTGATGGAAATGTTCTGGGACTGGCAGGGGTTATCCATGTAGACTTTCTGACAGGTACCAGAACAGTGAATGCACCTCCTTTCAACAGACTTGAAGGAAAAGATCCGATTGAAGCAGAGCGGGTAGCCTTAATTCAAAACAACATACGACCAAACAACAATGAAAACCCCCCAGAAATTGAAATAAATTTGGCACCAAGGGATTTCTACCTGTTCGGAAGGCTCTAATTAGACTTGCAAGGTATGCGGTTTCCGCACTCCGTAATTCAGGCTGTCCGGTAGTAGATACGCCGCCTACCAACAGCCTTCTTTTAAAAAGGCATCACAAGTGTTTTCAAAACGTTAGAAAAAATGTGTTGATCCAAAGGGAATACGTTTAAAACTGACATGTAAGTGTTTGGAATTTTTATTTTTTTGTAAAAAAGATTAGTCCCGGTCATATTTGAACTACCTTATATTATCCTGTCACAAGCAGTGCATACAATTTTTAATATTTGACCTGATTTTTCTTATGTTATTAAAGAGAAATGTTAATAAATTTTCTAGTTAACCAAACTACAATAAAAAATAACGTAAATGGTAAATCTATTTGTTTATAAAAATCATTTTTGTAGTACAATATTTAGGAGCAGTACTATAATAGATACAAGATTATTCTTTTATCTTTAAAAAAATCTTCAACATTTGCTATACTTAAAATACCAAGATTAAAAGAACCCGCAACACTTGATTATTATGCATTTTTGTAATTTTTTATGTTTATCTTGTAATGATGAACTTTATCGCTGTATTTTAGATAGCAGTTGGCATAATTGAACTTTGAGTTTTAATCCGTTATTGCTGGAAACGGAAACTACCAACAAAAGATATCGCAACAGAGATTTTCGATGCTAAAGAACAAGGAACTGTTAACCATGTGACTATTTCGAAATGCCACAAACGATTTGATTCTGCTAGCTTTGGTCTCAAAGATCAACCACGTTTCGGCAGTTTTAGATAAAAGTGAAATTTGAAAACTGCTGTAGATGCCAAACCTTCATTAACTACTCATAATTTTTAAGCTGTCTTTCACATAAATGGAATCATCAAGACAGGATCCTCACAAAAATTACTAAGCATAAGCCGGTAGACACCATAGGTACAATTGTGGCATTCAACTTACAGCCTCGATCTTGTTCCTTCGCATTACGCCCTATTTCGATCTATGGCACGTTTATTTTATTTGATCAAATTGAAAAAGCATGCAAGAATTTTTTGTCTTGAAGTCGGCAGATTGGTACCGTGTATAGATTCGACAACTGGCAGAGGGTTATATTTTAGAAATAATTGCTGTTTTTATCATTAATTCACACATATAAATCAAATGTTGAGGAGCAACCTAGTCCGCCTACGAAGTTTCGTATAATTTGCTTTTAGAAAAGATTATAAGTATTATTATCATTTTGCTTTAGTAAAATATGTAGCTTTTGTATTTATGCTTTTCTAGTAGTCGAAACCTTCAATTATAGTTATATTATAAAGCTGTTTTGCATGTGTTTTAATTATTTTATAAATCTGAATATCTTACCTTTGAAGGTTTTTATTTTACAATTAAATAAATATTAATCTAATAATAAGTAGAAAGATAGTATTTGTGCTTTGAAAAAATATAATATTTCAGTTTTATTAGAATTTTTTATTTTTTGTTTTTCTGAATGAATAAAAAAATTATTTTTAGATAATTTAACATATTCTTATATTTGTAACAACTTAAATATAATTTGCTAAATTATTGATAACGCTTAAACATCGTTTTTATAATTGTATTTAATTTATTTAATTAGTACAAAGCATAACAATTTATAGTTTGTATTATGTTTATTTATTTCTATGCTCATCTGTAAATTATTCCATTCCTCTAAATTTTGATAGTTGTATTCGTTTCACCAATGTCTAGGTTTTAAAACTCGTCACTTCTAATAGTTTTGAACTGCTTACAAGAAGTTCAGCAAATTTAAATAAAAAACAACTTGTGTGTATAGATGAGACTAAAGTCACAACTATATTGCAAAGACTAAAAAATAAAAAAGAGCGCGGTAATAAACAGAGCGAGTTGGTTCCACTAAACAACGAAACGCATTTAACCTTTTGAAAAGATGTTAGAATCAGCATTTTTGTAAGCTAAAAAAATTTGCTAGTTGGTTAGACTGAAGACGTAAATAACAGTTATTGGATAACATTATAGACTACTTCTGGATATGCCGAAAACAGCAATTTTAAAAAACGATAAAAATTGTTCCACTGTACATAACAAAATTCTAAACCATTTTCATCTTCTTGTCTGATTTCATTCTCTGGGACTTTCACCAAAATTTCAAACTATTTCTAACAGGAAAGAGATTTTGGCCAAATCATTAGATAACCTTTAAAACATTTTACTAATCTTGAAAAAAACACTTTTGGAGAAGAATATATAGATCGAGTAACATTGGACGAAATATGATAAATTATAAAGGAGAGCGTTGAAAAACCTTGATACAAAAATACATTTTCTATTTCAGTGATTATTATTAGTCTTTAATTAATTTTGTGCTGATCTCTGCAAATGGCCCTGCTTATTTCCTCCCGCGACCTCGGCTATTTGGATTATTAATTTATTAACGTTGCGGTGAGATAACTTTTAATTCTATTTTAAGCACATTTTTCGTTTAAGCAGCAATTCATACACATTAGCTGCACTCACCGCAACATATTTATCACATTTTTAAAATTATTCCGGTCTGTACATTGAAGCAGAGTGGACATGTGCGGGCCAATTTTACCTGCGATATCGCTGCGCCGTGCCGCAGTCTTTAAGGTCACGGGTATTTATTTATTTATTTAACAATTTAATACCGTAAATGAACAATAATTACTTCATACTCTTCTGTAATCACAATATATATGAGCATGAGCAGCTTAAACAAAAACATGCTGCCAACCGGCAGCGGCTCTAACAATGGCCAACAAATATATCAGTATAATAATCAATTTCAAACAAATGGAACACATGCTTTCCAGCAACAAATTCCCTTCTTAACACACTCCCAGTATCCAACAAGCCCACGCTGAGTCTATCCCGCACAAAACATTCAATTCTCAATATTTTCCCAATAATCAATTAACTAGCCAACCACAACTTCGCAAGCTTTAACAAGAAAAACCAACAGAACAAATATCGGTAGACGATTCGGAAAGCGATGAGAAAGTCGAAAATAATACTACCAATAGCTGGCAACTTGTTAAAAGCAACAAAAGAGGACGAGTAGAAAAACCAATTAGCAATAATAAATCAACCCCGGTACTATCCAATCGTTTCTCAACGTTATCACAAGGAGATGACGAAACCATGCAAACAAACATGCGACTTGAGCCTACAGTAATACCCAAACCGCCTCCTATTTTTGTTCACGGAGTCATAAAGTATCAAAAAATGAATGAAGAATTTCTAGAAATCGCCGAAGAAGACCAGTGTACAACAAAATGTTTATTAAATAATGTTGTTAAGGGTAACAAAAAAGATCCCGATGTATATCGGAAATTTATTAGATACATGATGGATAAAAATATTATATATTATACACACCAAATGAAGCAAAGATCGGCCTTATCGAGTAGTGCTGGAAACATATACTTCACCTATTGAAGAAATCAAACAAGCTCAGCGGAAAAGGGACACTGGGTGCGTAATATAATAAATTTACGACATAAAACAACAAAAGAACCTCTTCCAACATTTTTTATAGATCTTGAGCCCGCCGATAATAATAAAGAAATCTACAATGTGCGGTGACATTGTCCAGGGCACTAGGTGTCAAAACTATAACCACACCAAAAAATATTGCAATAGGCCATATGCCTGTGTTAAATGCGGAGGGCAACAAGAGAAATGACAAGGAAAAAACAGATGTTTTTGCACAACACTTAGAGACCATCTTTACTCCAAACTCAGAAGAAACTGACAATGAAGTTGAAGAATTCCTTAGTACTCCATTGCAAATGTCACTCTCTATTCGTAAATTTACCATTAATGAAATTCGAGAATACGATCTGATCACAGCAATATTACTAAAACAACTACCAGATAACGGTCTCCAGTTTCTCTAAATATTATTCAATGGAATCTTACGTCTTAAATACTGGCCCATGCTATTAAAGTTTGCCCAGATTATTCTTATACCTAAACCTGGTAAGCCCCCAAACGCAATTCAATCCTATTGCCCCATCAGCCTCCTCCCTTTAATATCAAAGTTGTTGGAGAAGTTTATTTACAAAAGAATCCGGGAAGATGAACTAGAAGTTGATTAGATCACAAATCATCAATTTGGTTTCCGTCATCAACATTCTACGGTACAACATTGTCACCGCATAATAAATACAATACAAACAGCGATCTAAGACTGTTCAGCGATATTTTTGAACGTCAGCCAGGTGTTCCATAAGGTCTGGCACAGAGGATTGTTGTACAAAGTTAAAAAGCAGTTTCCCCGTCAATATTTCTTGCTATTCGAATCCTACCTAGAAAATCGCTTCTTTCAAGCAAGAATTGGGCAAGAGATTTCTGACATAAGACCAGTCCAAGCAGGGGTGCCGCAAGGAAGCGTTCTGGGTCCGCTCCTGTACTTATTATACACATCTAACATACCCACTACGAACCATAGTGACATAGGAAACTTTGCTGACAACACGGCAATTATTGCTTGTAATGAAGATCCAATAATAGCATCTATAAAAACCCAAGAACATATACATATATATATATATATACACACACACTATATATATATATATATATATATATATATATATATATATATTTAATAGATAAATGACTTACGAAATAGAGAATTAAAGTTAATGGGGACAAGTCGGTCCATGTTACGTTCACATCAAGACGCTCAACATGTTCGACAATTAACATCCGAAACAAAGCGGTCCCTCAAGCAGACGTGGTAAAATACTTGAGATTAGATCTCGACGGACGATTGACGTGGTAGACACAGGTCACTAACACAAGAAAGCAGATGGACCTAAAAATAAAAAACCTGAACTGGCGGTCTTAACTCACTTTAACCAACAAATTGCTACTTTATAAAGCTATTATTCGTCCCATCTGGTTATATGGATCAAAACTTTGGGCTGCGCCAGCACTTACACAGCAAATATAATCCAGTGCTGTCAATCCAAGATCCCGAGGAACATAACAAATTCACCATGATTTGTATCAAACCAAACGCTTCATATGGACCTGGGCATTCTCGTTTGTTAAAGATGCTGTAAAACAAAAGGCAACTAAATATCACGCCAACCTGACAACTCATCCAAATGCAATCATAGATCCATTAAAAGAAGATCCCAACAACTGACGCTTAAAGAAAAAATGGCCCAAGGATTTATTGCAATAATATAGAAGTGGCTCCACTGGGTGTTATCCCCTTCACCCCCAAGAATTAAATAATAAAAAAATAAATAAATCATAAAATTAGCTCATAGAATGTATTCTAATATTCTGATTGCTAATAAGTAATTAAAAAAAAATTTAAATTGCCACCACGATACTATCTGTTTGCCCGGAAATAGAGGGTGTAATTAGCTTTATCGCATTATTGCTCATAACACATTTTTCTAATTAAAAAATAATCTAATGCAGTTTAATATGTAACTGGTTAACTTACTTTTAATTACATAATAAATAATATAATAATTTATTATTTGTATAATTGTAATAATAAAGAAATCGGTGTCTTTTTGCGTTAATACCAATTGATTTTATTATACATGAGCGAATTAAACATAAAGCAGAATTTTTAAAAATTTATTAGAGGTAATATATGCAATTGAGTATAGTGATCATTTGTACAATTAGGTCGAAACTTCTGACCACCTTTTTTGAACTCCTCATTAAAAAGTAGAATAGGAATGTCTCATAAACCCGACCCATTGAAACACCCCTAAGGGGGGTTTTCCTGCTTTTATTTCAAATCGACATATCTCATGAACGATAATATATAGAGTGCTAAGACCTTTCTAGTTGATTGGTTGGTCTAAGTTTGAGTTTCCAAGGTGTTTATGAGTTTCAACATTTGTATATATTACCGTTTCGCCCCTGATCTTGTTGAAGTATCATATAAGTACAAACATTCAATTCTCAATATTTTCCCATAATCAATTAACTAGCCAACCACAACTTCGCAAGCTTCAACAAGAAAAACCAACAGAACAAATATCGGTAGACGGCAACTTGTTAAAAGCAACAAAAGAAGACGAGTAGAAAAACCAATTAGCAATAATAAATCAACCCCGGTACTATCCAATCGCTTCTCAACGTTATCACAAGGAAATCACGAAACCATGCAGACAAACATGCGACTTGAGCCTACAGTAATACCCAAACCGCCTCCTATTTTTGTTCACGGAGTTATCAACTATCAAAAATGAATGAAGAATTTCTAGAAATCGCCGAAGAAGAGCAGTGTACAACAAAATGTTTATTAAATAATGTTGTTAAGGTTAACAAAAAAGATCCCGATGTATATCGGAAATTTATTAGACACATGATGGATAAAAATACCATATATTATACATACCAAAGGAAGCAAAGATCGGCCTTATCGAGTAGTACTGAAACATATACTTCACCTATTGAAGAAATCAAACAAGCTCTAGCGGAAAAGGGACACTGGGTGCGTAATATAATAAATTTACGACATAAAACAACAAAAGAACCTCTTCCAACATTTTTATAGATCTTGAGCCCGCCAATAATAATAAATAAATCTACAATGTGCGGTGACATTGTCCAGGGCACTAGGTGTCAAAACTATAACCACACCAAAAAATACTGCAATAGGCCATATGCCTGTGTTAAATGCGGAGGGCAACAAGAGAAATGACAAGGAAAAAACAGATGTTTTTGCACAACACTTAGAGACCATCTTTACTCCAAACTCAGAAGAAACTGACAATGAAGTTGAAGAATTCCTTAGTACTCCATTGCAAATGTCACTCTCTATTCGTAAATTTACCATTAATGAAATTCGAGAATACGATCTGATCACAGCAGTATTACTAAAACAACTACCAGATAACAGTCTCCAGTTTCTCTAAATATTATTCAATGGAATCTTACGTCTTAAATACTGGCCCATGCTATTAAAGTTTGCCCAGATTATTCTTATACCTAAACCTGGTAAGCCCCAAACGCAATTCAATCCTATTGCCCCATCAGCCTCCTCCCTTTAATATCAAAGTTGTTGGAGAAGTTTATTTACAAAAGAATCCGGGAAGATGAACTAGAAGTTGATTAGATCACAAATCATCAATTTGGTTTCCGTCATCAACATTCTACGGTACAACATTGTCACCGCATAATAAATACAATACAAACAGCGATCTAAGACTGTTCAGCGATATTTTTGAACGTCAGCCAGGCGTTCGATAAGGTCTGGCACAGAGGATTGTTGTACAAAGTTAAAAAGCAGTTTCCCGTCAATATTTCTTGCTATTCGAATCCTACCTAGAAAATCGCTTCTTTCAAGCAAGAATTGGGCAAGAGATTTCTGACATAAGACCAGTCCAAGCAGGGTGCCGCAAGGAAGCGTTCTGGGTCCGCTCCTGTACTTATTATACACATCTAACATACCCACTACGAACCATAGTGACATAGGAAACTTTGCTGACAACACGGCAATTATTGCTTGTAATGAAGATCCAATAATAGCATCTATAAAACCCAAGAACATATATATATATATATATATATAATATATATATATATATATATATATATATATATATATATATATATATTTAATAGATAAATGTACGAAATAGAGAATTAAAGTTAATGGGGACAAGTCGGTCCATGTTACGTTCACATCAAGACGCTCAACATGTTCGACAATTAACATCCGAAACAAAGCGGTCCCTCAAGCAGACGTGGTAAAATACTTGGGATTAGATCTCGACAGACGATTGACGTGGTAGACACAGGTCACTAACACAAGACAGCAGATGGACCTAAAAATAAAAAACCTGAACTGGCGGTCTTAACTCACTTTAACCAACAAATTGCTACTTTATAAAGCTATTATTCGTCCCATCTGGTTATATGGATCAAAACTTTGGGCTGCGCCAGCACTTCCACAGTAAATATAATCCAGTGATGTCAATCCAAGATCCTGAGGAACATAACAAATGCACCATGATTTGTATCAAACCAAACGCTTCATATGGACCTGGGCATTCCCGTTTGTGACAGATGCTGTAAAACAAAAGGCAACTAAATATCACGCCAACCTGACAACTCATCCAAATGCAATCATAGATCCATTAAAAGAAGATCCCAACAACTGACGCTTAAAGAAAAAATGGCCCAAGGATTTATTGCAATAATATAGAGTTGGCTCCACTGGGTGTTATCCCCTTCACGCCCAAGAATTAAATAATAAAAAAATAAATAAATCATAAAATTAGCTCATAGAATGTATTCTAATATTCTGATTGCTAATAAGTAATTAAAAAAAAATTTAAATTGCCACCACGATACTATCTGTTTGCCCGGAAATAGAGGGTGTAATTAGCTTTATCGCATTATTGCTCATAACACATTTTCTAATTAAAAATAATCTAATGCAGTTTAATATGTAACTGGTTAACTTACTTTTAATTACATAATAAATAATATAATAATTTATTATTTGTATAATTGTAATAATAAAGAAATCGGTGTCTTTTTGCGTTAATACCAATTGATTTTATTATACATGAGCGAATTAAACATAAAGCAGAATTTTTAAAAATTTATTAGAGGTAATATATGCAATTGAGTATAGTGATCATTTGTACAATTAGGTCGAAACTTCTGACCACTTTTTTTGAACTCCTCATTAAAAAGTAGAATAGGAATGTCTCATAAACCCGACCCATTGAAACACCCCTAAGGGGGGTTTTCCTGCTTTTTTTTATTTCAAATCGACATATCTCATGAACGATAATATATAGAGTGCTAAGACCTTTCTAGTTGATTGGTTGGTATAAGTTTGAGTTTCCAAGGTGTTTATGAGTTTCAACATTTGTATATATTACCGTTTCGCCCCCTGATCTTGTTGAAGTATCATATAAGTACAAACATTAGTTGTTTTTCCACATAATCTTTTGGTAAAGAATTTTTCATCAAATTTCTGTGCTCTTTTTAGTGATCTAAACATATTAAAATTGTAGAGTGATAAATCTGAACTATAGTGAGTGTGGCAGTGTGATTTAGAAAAAAAATCCTTTTTTTAGGATTGGTCAACTCTATTTGTGAAGCAAAGTAACGTTTTGGATTGAAAATTTTGTCTTTTTCGGCTTTATTTTGAATTGCTTTTCGTTATCTCAACAATTATTCATCTCATGGCTACACTAAACTCTTATTATTGTATTGTTCTCGAACTATGTCTTGAGTCTTCTAAAAATTTCGAACAGTTTTACGTTATCTGTTCTGAAAAACTTAGTAATAGTCAATTTGTAACGGGTAAGAGTAGTTCTTGCTCTGACTAAAGAAGCGATATTCCGAGGTACAATTACGGAATAACTTTATTTCCCCCGACCACAATCATAAATGCTATACCCTTTCTCTACGGCGCTTGTATATCGGCACATTGTTAGGCATGATCATAAAAATATACAAAATAAATTCTTAAGGCATTTTCTTCAAAGGTGCTCTTATACAGAAAAAAACATGGGGCCGGTGAAGAGATTGCTCTTTAAGCAATCCCAGAACGAACTTAAAAAGACCTTTCGATTTCGATTTCGAATTTCGGGAAAATTCGAAATCGAATATCTAGAAAATTATTCGACATAGAATTCAGCGTAAAATTTCCTATAAGAATCCATTTTCAAATTATAAAAAATCTCAAATTTTGTGACGGACCGACAGACAGACATAGAATTCAGTAACGAACTTTTTAAGTTCGTTGAACAATATGTATATAACTTAATGGATAAAAAACGGAAGTTACGTCCGATTTAAAAATTGAGTAAAACAATAAATTACATTTAAAGAAAATTGGTACTAGATGTAGTATGTCAAACTGTCCAAATTTGAATTATAAAATGCCACGAAAACTTGGTGAAACTGACGGAATATTACAAACTCTATTAAGACACATAAAGTAGATAAGAGTTGTTGGAGCCAGAAGCAGTTCGCAACTAGATCAACTAGAACTATTGTGTAATTCTACACAATAGTGGCTGCAGTGCCTGTAAGTGCGCCAATAACAACAATAAAAAACGTGCAAACGTGCAAACGTCTGATACAGCTGCTGGATACAAGAGAAAGAAAAGGTAGAATGAATAGTTTGAGGTAAAAAAGAGAACAAATATTTGAGATTTAAGTTTTAAAGCTTAATTTCCACTTAATGATAAACGCTGAATGTTGAATTTTTGTGCACTTGCTCATTTTTTCTCCTTATTTGTTTTTTTTCAATTTTTTAAATAAACTGCATATTTCGATTCAAAATACGCAGATTCTTATCTCTACTTTGTAACCTGGAGTTCAGAGGTCGCGCTGACCCAACCGAAATATATGAGGATCACCAAGCTAAGCCTTGTTCAGTGCTAAAATATACGAACAAAACGGATAATCCAATTGAGCTGGTGACTTTGATAAACACGAGAACGATTAAAGACATTTCAACTCTTGGCATTTTAGTTATAACTACTGTTAGGTACTTGATTCTAAAATAAAAACGTAAATCACAATAACACAAAGGAAACCGTGCATCGTGCCTTGAAAAACGTAGATAGACACACGTAGATGCCAAAAATGAATTTAAATTGAAAACATAACAGTACATAGAACACTAATGAATCTTTTACTGAAGAAATTAAAAATTGACATAGAATTTTACGCAGCTTATCTACCAATTGTAAATACTAAAATTATCGATGCTGTGCGTAAAATAATAATGACAAATTGTTTTTTACATTATGTAAGATTTAACATCTCTAAATGTTGATACCAAACATACATTCGATATAGTAGAAACATTTAGATACAAAGTAGTTTATGCTCCTTGGATTCGTTACAGGTTTGTGTGAAATAGTGCAAACAAATGATCAAAACATTTTTATTCTTTGCATAGTTCTAATCTTTTACTTAACAATATCTTCCTGTTTACTTAGACAAAAAATAAAAGATGTGGTAAGCTTTCTATAATGTGTAAAGAGGGGGGGGTGAGAAATATAGATAGATTTGAAGGAATAATTTTTTGAAAATTAATTAATGCTCTTTAAATCAGTAATCAAATTGGTTTACAATTTATGACGTGAATGAAGAGTTGAGCAGTGACAACACTCCGGAAATTAATTATTATTTACAAATATATATACATATGTTATGTATAAATATAATATGTATATAAATATAATTGAAAATGTTTTTATCGTTCCAGATCACTAGACCAATGTCTTTTTAATCTTCTTTGCACTGCGGTTGACTAAATCATTAGAGTATCCTGAGAGGCGATGTAGATAGTTCCTAACAAGTGGGAAAATTTCACCATCCTTGTAAGGTATACCCGAATCTTTTGTGGAGAGTTTTATTACTGACACCACGAAGCATCGTGTTCTATTTTTAGTGTTTTGGACTGAATTCTCTGAATTATTTTTATATTCGATGGCTTCACACAACGCCAAAGCTGGACATCATGTGCCCAAATTGGTTTTATTATGCATTTGTACAACAAGTTTGTTACACGTGGTAAGTTTGAATTTACGTCCAATTAATTTGCTTTAATTTGAGGTTGATTTGATTTTTTTGCTATTATGTCAATTTTTTACCCAGCGTTGTACCCAAATATTTCACTTGATACTTAATAGGTACCCATGTCTCGTTTATTGATATTTCAGAGCAGTTTAATTATCGGGTTGTAAATGTGGTTTGAACTGACTTTTCTTCATTTGCTTTTATTCTCTTATATAAGTATCAAACCAGTCTTGAAAGAGATTGAGGTGACATTGAAAATTTTCAGAGGGTTCTTGAGGTTTTTCACTTACGGCAGTTTCAGTAGTATCGTCTGCATTTAATATATAGGAAGAAAGCTGTGCACAGTTTTCTCCTTTGGGACTTTTGACTATTTTATTTACTATCTTATGGCTTTGTTAAAAAGTAAAGTGATTTTCTCGAAATTCGAACTGGTATGATGGCATTTTCTCATCCTAGTTAATTTCCTCCATAATTCTTTTTAACATGAATGCAATAAAAAAAAATGTCACATATTCAAAGGTTACTGTATTCTTTTGTACTTTTATGTTTTAAGAGGTATTTATTGTAAAATCCTTTTTAGGATTGGTCAACTCTATTTGTGAAGCAAAGTAACGTTTTGGATTGAAAATTTTGTCTTTTTCGGCTTTATTTTGAATTGCTTTTCGTTATCTCAACAATTATTCATCTCATGGCTACACTAAACTCTTATTAAAGGTATTGTTCTCGAACTATGTCTTGAGTCTTCTAAAAATTTCGTACAGTTTTACGTTATCTGTTCTGAAAAACTTAGTAATAGTCAATTTGTAACGGGTAAGAGTAGTTCTTGCTCTGACTAAAGAAGCGATATTCCGAGGTACAATTACGGAATAACTTTATTTCCCCGACCACAATCATAAATGCTATACCCTTTCTCTACACGCTTGTATATCGGCATATTGTTAGGCATGATCATAAAAACATACAAAATAAATTCTTAAGGCATTTTCTTCAAAGGTGCTCTTATACAGAAAAAAACATGGGGCCGGTGAAGAGATTGCTCTGTAAGCAATCCCAGAATGAACTTAAAAAGACTTTCGGGAAAATTCGAAATCGAATATCTAGAAAATTATTCGACATAGAATTCAGCGTAAAATTTCCTATGAGAATCCATTTTCAAATTATAAAAAATCTCAAATTTTGTGACGGACCGACAGACAGACATAGAATTCAGTAACGAACTTTTTAAGTTCGTTGAACAATATGTATATAACTTAATGGATAAAAAACGGAAGTTACGTCCGATTTAAAATTGAGTAAAACAATAAATTACATTTAAAGAAAATTGGTACTAGATGTAATATGTCAAACTGTCCAAATTTGAATTATAAAATGCCACGAAAACTTGGTGAAACTGACGGAATATTACAAACTCTATTAAGACACATAAAGTAGATAAGAGCTGTTGGAGCCAGAAGCAGTTCGCAACTAGATCAACTAGAACTATTGTGTAATTCTACACAATAGTGGCTGCAGTGCCTGTAAGTGCGCCAATAACAACAATAAAAACCGTGCAAACGTGCAAACGTCTGATACAGCTGCTGGATACAAGAGAAAGAAAAGGTAGAATGAATAGTTTGAGGTAAAAAAGAGAACAAATATTTGAGATTTAAGTTTTAAAGCTTAATTTCCACTTAATGATAAACGCTGAATGTTGAATTTTTGTGCACTTGCTCATTTTTTCTCCTTATTTGTTTTTTTTCAATTTTTTAAATAAACTGCATATTTCGATTCAAAATACGCAGATTCTTATCTCTACTTTGTAACCTGGAGTTCAGAGGTTCGCTGACCCAACCGAAATATATGAGGATCACCAAGCTAAGCCTTGTTCAGTGCTAAAATATACGAACAAAACGGATAATCCAATTGAGCTGGTGACTTTGATAAACACGAGAACGATTAAAGACATTTCAACTCTTGGCATTTTAGTTATAACTACTGTTAGGTACTTGATTCTAAAATAAAAACGTAAATCACAATAACACAAAGGAAACCGTGCATCGTGCCTTGAAAAACGTAGATAGACACACGTAGATGCCAAAAATGAATTTAAATTGAAAACATAACAGTACATAGAACACTAATGAATCTTTTACTGAAGAAATTAAAAATTGACATAGAATTTTACGCAGCTTATCTACCAATTGTAAATACTAAAATTATCGATGCTGTGCGTAAAATAATAATGACAAATTGTTTTTTACATTATGTAAGATTTAACATCTCTAAATGTTGATACCAAACATACATTCTATATAGTAGAAACATTTAGATACAAAGTAGTTTATGCTCCTTGGATTCGTTACAGGTTTGTGTGAAATAGTGCAAACAAATGATCAAAACATTTTTATTCTTTGCATAGTTCTAATCTTTTACTTAACAATATCTTCCTGTTTACTTAGACAAAAATAAAAGATGTGGTAGCTTTCTATAATGTGTAAAGAGGGGTGAGAAATATAGATAGATTTGAAGGAATAATTTTTTGAAAATTAATTAATGCTCTTTAAATCAGTAATCAAATTGGTTTACAATTTATGACGTGAATGAAGAGTTGAGCAGTGACAACACTCCGGAAATTAATTATTATTTACAAATATATATACATATGTTATGTATAAATATAATATGTATATAAATATAATTGAAAATGTTTTTATCGTTCCAGATCACTAGACCAATGTCTTTTTAATCTTCTTTGCACTGCGGTTGACTAAATCATTAGAGTATCCTGAGAGGCGATGTAGATAGTTCCTAACAAGTGGGAAAATTTCACCATCCTTGTAAGGTATACCCGAATCTTTTGTGGAGAGTTTTATTACTGACACACCACGAAGCATCGTGTTCTATTTTTAGTGTTTTGGACTGAATTCTCTGAATTATTTTTATATTCGATGGCTTCACACAACGCCAAAGCTGGACATCATGTGCCCAAATTGGTTTTATTATGCATTTGTACAACAAGTTTGTTATATGTGGTAAGTTTGAATTTACGTCCAATTAATTTACTTTAATTTGAGGTTGATTTGATTTTTTTGCTATTATGTAAATTTTTTACCCAGCGTTGTACCCAAATATTTCACTTGATACTTAATAGGTACCCATGTCTCGTTTATTGATATTTCAGAGCAGTTTAATTATCGGGTTGTAAATGTGGTTTGAACTGACTTTTCTTCATTTGCTTTTATTCTCTTTTATAAGTATCAAACCAGTCTTGAAATAGATTGAGGTGACATTGAAAATTTTCAGAGGGTTCTTGAGGTTTTTCACTTACGGCAGTTTCAGTAGTATCGTCTGCGTTTAATATATAGGAAGAAAGCTGTGCACAGTTTTCTCCTTTGGGACTTTTGACTATTTTATTTACTATCTTATGGCTTTGTTAAAAAGTAAAGTGATTTTCTCGAAATTCGAACTGGTATGATGGCATTTTCTCATCCTAGTTAATTTCCTCCATAATTCTTTTTAACATGAATGCAATAAAAAAAATGTCACATATTCAAAGATTACTGTATTCTTTTGTACTTTAAATTTTAAGAGGTATTTTAATGTAAAAAATTGTATATTTTTAAATTTTTCTGCTAAACGTTCAAAATTACAAGCATCTTAATTAAATACCAATATAATATCTATTGCCTTATAGAATTAACATGTAGTATAATAAACAAAAGCAGTACAGTATTAGACAAAATGCACCTTAGATGTATAATAAAATAAGGATTTGCCTATAATAGTGATTTATTTTGAGATTATTTACAGAAAATTTTATCTAATCAAATTTCAACATTCATAACAACAAAAAAGTTACTTTATTAAAATGCAAATCTGACCAACTACAGACCTATTAGCTTGCTACAACACATATACAAGCTCTTTACGAGAATACTAACAAAACGTATAAGTGTAAAACTTGACCTATACCAACCAAGAGAACAGGCTGGATTTAGAGTAGGGTTTAGTACGAATGATCACCTAACAGTACTTAAACTACTAATTGAAAAATGCGTAGAATATAACAAGCCTCTTATACTGATATTTGTAGATTATGAAAAGGCATTTGATTCGATAAATCAGCAACAACTCTTCCATGCTCTTTCGCAATGCCGAATAGACTCCAGATACACGGGTTTACTAAAATACATATATAACCACGCAACCGCATCAGTAAGATTACACGAAGACACCAACACATTTCAAATAGAAAAGGGATAAGACAGGGAGATGTCATATCCCTAAATTATTCACGACACTCTTAGAATATATGTACAAAACCTAGACTGGGAACAGTGTGGAATTAACATCAATGGTGAACTACTAAACCATCTAAGATTTGCTGATGATCTAGTCCTAATCACAGATAAGATAGACGAAGCAAATAAAATGCTATAAGAACTCAAAGCTGCCTCAAAGTAAGTCGGGCTTGACATAAACTATACAAAGACAAAATAATGACAAACCTGGTCCTGAGCGATAACATTTCGGCAGATGATTATAAATCGAACAAGTATACTCATACAAATACCTGGGACACGAGTTAACCATTGGGAGGATAATCAAACCCACGAACTGAAGAGGAGGATCAATTTAACATGGGCAGCCTACGGTAAGCTCACAACATCTTTAAATCAGATATCCCAATATGCCTGAAGAGGAAAACGTTCGTTCAGTGCGTACCCTGTTCTCACTTATGGGGCTGAAACACTAACATTGACCAAGAAACCATAAAGAAATAAGAGTAACACGGCAATGGAAAGGTCAATGCTAGGAATAACACTTAGGGACAAAATACCAAACACCACAATTAGGCAGCGAACAAAGGTGAAGGATGCTGTGTCGAGGATAGCTGAGCTGAAGTGGAACTGGGCGGGACACGTGGCAAGACTGAAAGATAAGAGATGGACAAGACGAATGATTGAATGGAGACCCAGACAAGACGCATTCAGAAGCAGAGGTAGACCACCAACAAGATGGGCCGATGATGTAAAAAGAGTTGCAGGAAATTGGATCCAGATCGCACAGGACAGAAACAAATGGAAGGGTTTGAGGGAGGCCTATGTCCAGCAGTGGACGACCTAGGCTGGGGAAGAAGAAGAAGAAGAATAATAAACAAAAGCAGTACACTATTAGCCAAAATACACCTTAGATGTATAATAAAATAAGGATTTACCTATAATAGTAATTTATTTTGAGATTATTTACAGACAATTTTATCTAATAAAACATTCATAAAACATTCATAACAACAAAAAACTTACTTTATTAAAATCCAAATAGATGCGTGATTGTATGTTTAAGTATTTTTGTTAAACACACTTGGAAAGCTTTTTTTATTTAATATTAAACCTTATTCTATTTAAATTTACTGCGTCTACATCTGCATAAGTTTATAAGTTTTTAAATAACTCATTTTTGCTTTAGTAACCAGACTATTTTTAGTATCAACTACATTTATCCTTTTAAAACAAAACCCTCTCCATAAGTCTACTTATTTGTAATTTATTTCTGTTTAAGCTTAACATTTATCTATTTTTTATTTTATCTTTTCAATCTATTTTTTTTGAAAAATATTTTTTGTATTTAATGCAAATAGAATGCTCTATTCATTGCCTATTTTATAATTAGTTCCTTATCTTAGAAATTAAGAAAATTTTGAAAACTGTACTGAGGGCAGTTTTAAATCAACAAAAACTACGTAAATATGTCCTTTTACCATCATTTACATCGATATTTTTATTGTTCTTATTTCTGCTCCTTTTTTATATTCTTATTTTTTGTAATTTACTTTTTAGCAGACACCCCATTTAAAAATCATAAATCACTTAATATATGTTTTTCCAAAAATTTTCAAATTATAACAAGAAAAAAAGTTTACTTTGTTACTTCTTTTTATTTCTTTTCTATGGTTGATCCAGTCAGTCTGTCGAATATTCATCTTATATCCCTGTTTTGCATTCTATCCTGCCTGGTATGGTTAATTATCCTTCTTAGTGCTTTAATTTGGTTAAATCCCAATAATTTTTTCGGTTTTTCTGCTCTACACGTGGTAATCGACTTTACCGCGTTTTTAATTCTGACTAATTTATTTTTGAAAAAACTGGTTGTACTACATCGTTACATTTAACCAAGCTTTGGATATTTGAACTTTATTTAAGATGTGGCCTTTTCACATGATTACTTTAAAGTCTACCAGAAGCCTTTGTAAATGATTTTTAGTTTTTCCTATTAGTACAGCATCTTTAGCGCTTCTTATTCTATTACATTGAGTTCTAATGCCCTTTTACTACTATTTTTTTATAAATGTGGCATCTGTGTCAAATCTGCCTCTTCGAAGTATTTCTTGTTTATTAGCCAAGTTAATATAATTAGTTATTACCTGGTGTGGCGGCCTTTTCGCCCTTGAACCGCTTTATATCGCGGCGGCATGCAGGCCTTTGATATCTGCCACGTTTTGCCATCGCACACAGAACGGCATGGGCTTTTGCTCAGCCGACACATATACACGCATCGCAGCTCGGCCAATTTGGTCGTGTCTCAACACCCCGCAAATATTCACGCACCGCAGCTCGGCCAATTCGGTCGTGTCTTAATACCTCGCATATATAAGTTCCGCAGCGCGGCCAATTTGGTCGTGCATCATCCCGCAAATACCAGATCCGCAGCGCGGCAAGGTGGCCACCGAGAAACCATCGCCTACGAAGCAGAAGCCGATTCAGGTGAGCGATTTGGCATTACTCGTTGGTTGATATCGGTAGCCGCCCCCATCCGCTTACGCGACGGCCGTTTAAGGGACGATTTTGGCCTTATCGGCTGACCTTCCAATACGGGCCGTACTACGTTTCCACACCGCACCACGAGAGCGGCTATTTACACGCCTGCCTCTCCATTACCTTTGTCGTTAATTTTAACTCTGTTACTTATAACTTTTTGTGTGTTTACTTTTATTATTCTACCTAAATTTTATTAGAGTAGTTTACTACCAAATTTTTATTTTTTAATTGATTAAAGATATTAAATGATTCGCTCACTGGAACACTTCTTGCGAGGTCGTCGAATCTAGACAATAAAGTTAAAGAAACGTGTCAGCAGTATTTGGATTCAAACACGGCGGAGTGGTATTTTAAGCAGATCCAGATACTTGCAGATCGGTGGTAAAAAATCCTAAAAGTGATGGCCTATTTTTAAAGAATAGTTGTTTTGAATAAATTTGTTCACAAAAATGAAATAATTCACAAATCTGACAGATTTTTCTACTCGTCCCCGTAACGATTCTGTTTAACTGCTTTTAATCCAAATTTACAAATGCTATTTCAATAGCGGCTTTGAGTAGGCCACGTTGGGATGTTTGTTGTTGTCGGGTGTTCGTTAGAATTTCTTAGACCAACACACACAACCACATTGTTAAAAAATCGGTTTTGTAGCAAATGACTATTTTAACCAAGGCGTTCTGCCAGAATAGGTATGGTCACTTGAAGGCCATGATTTTTGTTGATGGCATCACTAAAGTCGTAAAAATCCATTATTTTTTCTATTTTTAAAGAAATGCTGCGTTATAACGTCGCTATTACTGGAGAATATGCTTAAGGCATAAACATTAACAGAAACCTTTATACTATATACTACAAGAGCAGTTTTAGAGTCGTGGGCAAGTCAACCATGGATTCTTCGGTTAAATCTAGTCTAAGGTATCTGAAGTAGCCAGTAGCTTTATTCTTCAATAAACGTACAAAAAAACTACAATGGAAAACTCTTAATCTTAACATCACCCAACAGAATCTGTGTATCTTAAGTTTTTAGTAACCGTCAGAAGTATTCCGGGCTTACTCACCTTCAGAATAGTGTAGAATTTCTTAACTCACATCCCTATATTTTTTAGACAAGCTCTTTAAACTACTGCTGAGGTGTTTATCGTTTTCTTCTTCGAATGCCGCCATGCAGTACATAAATAATTTAATTGTTTCAATCGATAAGCCTGTAACGTAGACTTTTAGCAGTCGCCATTCTTTGATTATATTTTACATTCGACATTAATAATTTCAATAAATACCTTCTGTTAAAGTTCGATATAGTAGAAAATCCACATGAAATTTTGTTTGAGCTGTACATAAGACAATGTAATATTTTACTTAATCACGTTTATTATACAAATTGAAAAAATCACATTACATTAAGAAAAATGCATCAAACTATTTTCAATACAAACACAGCTACTGGCTCTTTTTGCATACATTTTTATTATGTACTTCAAGAGCATTTTAGCGTATAAGCAAACTGTTTCTGAATGAATAAATTTATTTATTGATGCTCGTCGCTGACAACTCCACCCGTATTTTAAATAAATTTCTCGGAAAGCATTTGGTATGCACAGCCATCCTTTCAGAGCTTATAGCGTTATCAACTGGTCCTCTGAATTTAAAGTTAGTTGTGAAAGCCACCCTCCCAAATTGCAACTTCAGGAAATGCATGTTTATTTAGCATTAACATAACTTTTTTAACGAAAAAACATTTTCTTGCATATGAAGAATTTTTAATATTAAAATGCTTATTCGAGTTTCTAAAACAAAATATCTTTAAGAAAAACAAAAACAAACAACTTAAAAAGAAACCAAATAGGCTGACAAGGCGTTATCATTTACCTCTCAACAGATGCAGTAAATTTCAGCCCTAAATTTTACGCAGTGCCATAGATTCAGTCGTGATTAAATTTATTATGCGTGCGGCGAAACGCCCGATAAATAAATTACTGAAGTACACCTTCGAGGTGTTTTCACACGAAAGCGCAATTTTGCGCCTTTCAAGTGTATGCTCGGAAAATGCCGCGCCTCATCTTCCCTCTTAATGCAAAGCGAAAGAGCGAAATTTGGGGTGTAATCCCCATTTATGATTGAAATTGCTTCTAGTACAAGGATCTGGAAGAATGTAAACGTTGTGCGCGAAATTCATAATTTGAATTTTAGTTCAAAGCACTCTGCGGCGTAATTTTCGAAACAACCAAAATATTGGATGCACTTAAAAGGTTCATCAAAAGTAAACAGCGTTCAATCTGCGGGCTCATCGCCTTTCCAGTTTCTTGCGCAGAGAATGCTCCATAAATAAAAGGATCAATTATACATCAGCAGGAAACCTTGCGTAATTGAATATCTTCGCCAGAAACCGCACGTACGTGACAGAAATTAAGTTTTGGGCTTTCAGACAGACCAATTATCACCCGAAAGCAACACTCCCTTAAAAACAGTTTGTTTGGACGTGACCACCGCCGTTGCATTACGTTGATGTTTGTTCTTGCGCTTAAGAATATTAATAAATGTGTACGACAAGTTGAAAAAAATTATTTACTGAATTTTAACGATTTTCATTAATTTCTTGACAAGAAGATTAATGATATAAAAAACTTTAAGTTTTCTTAAGATTTTCATACAGGGTGGCCCAAAAAGTACAACTTCCTTAATTTTTACAATATATTTTTTTAATAGCAAAAGAATCTTCACTGGATGTAATTTTGATAGGTAATATATACATGGCTTACTTAACTAAGGAAGATTATAATGGAAAGATAAGCCTTCAAAGTTCTGCATTGCACTCAGCAACATTTCTTCTGTTACAGTTGCAAATGATTTTCAGCTCGTCTGCTGTACGAGGAGTTCGAATGTAGACTTTCAGTTTGAAATAACCCCAAAGAAAAAGATCGTAGATAGACAAATCTGGTGAGCGCCAGGGCCAAGAGACATCACCAAAACGTGAGATTATATGTTGGGGAAACATTTGTTGCACAACTAGCATGACATCCAAAGCTTTGGCGTGTGAGCTGTAGTTCCATTTGGTTGAAACCACTTTTTTCTATGTTAATTCGTAATGTTAGGACGCAAAATATTGTGTAGCGTGTCGACACAATTACTGTTACTGTAGCCCTTGTACTTTAAAAAAGTAAGATTTAAATATTCCTACATTTGATATGCCGAACCAAACTGTAACCTTAGCATTACAAATAAGTTTCTGGAATGATTCTCTGCTGTCCAAAATCGAGTTTTGCTTATTGGTATATCCAAATAAAAATTCCCCATCATCACAATTATATCATAAATAATTATTTTAAACAATATTTTACAAAAGTGCTTGCGTTAATCAAAATTGCTTTGAAGCAGCTTCTGAACAATCAGAATTCCGCGCGGTGGAATTTTAACTTGTTATGTAAGATGCACTGTAGCTAGGAGCAAAACGCCTAGTGGAATGCCGAAGACTTTGAAAAACAGTCCTTTTCACTCTTAAACATTTTATGAAGTAAAAATCGTACGGAAATGACCAGGTGATTCCTTCTTCATAACTAATTTAGTTATGGCAAACCATTGCACCCATCGGAGTCTTGTGTTACTATCAGGGATCTTCGCATCACACACAGCCTTGAACTGTTGACGGAAAAGATGTTGATGTTCTATTTTGCACTATACCATGGTTACTAAAACCCTCTAAACTGCTCACAAGCGGTGTGAGGTAGTCGCAGACCTTTTCCTTCCTAACGATCGCCCATTTCAAAAACATGCAAAGAGCTTGAAGACGGTTAGTTTACACCTCTGAACGGTAGAATGTTGAAAATTAACCCGTCATCAACTGGAAAGTGTTTGTTTCAATAGACATTTAATGTCAGGTGTAATAAATTTTCAATTTTAATGTGAACGCAAACACTCTCTGGCCGTCGTACAAAAGCCTCTGCCTGTCGTGAAATACGTTATCCTTTTTTAAAGTTGTTTAGGGTGTGCCCAACATGGTTCATAGTACCGTACAACTACTGGGTTCAAAATAAACTAGTAGCTTATAAAAAACAGTATAAGAAGAAGGATAATGTGTTTTTTTATAATATTTATTCCATTCATGTTTTTAAGGCATAAATTTGGGTTTGCAATATCCCCTATTAATCATGTGGAAAATGGTAATTGATATAAATGTATTAGATTTTGCGGTTCAATATGTCATTAGCTCTGAGATCCTCTTACATATTGGGTTCCTCTTGGAGTGTCTCTCTGGTCTCGTGTTGCTTACATGTTCTTTCCATCTAGTTTTGTATTTGATTACTTAGTTTTATAATAGTTATACTAGTAGGTTGTAACTAAGCGTGATCCCATGGTGGTCATAGACTCGGGTTTATTCCCTGGTGCACTCTGATGCCTGGCAGGTGGTCTACTCAGTCACTAAAAATAATTTACTTCCTACGTTTACTCGAACAAGGGGTTTAATAATGGCGGTCGTCTAAGGCGTGGTGCTTTCCACATCGCCCTGCAACAGAAATGGTGCGCGACGACCGGGCAATAAAGTTTAACATATGAGAGCCTTAACCTCTCAGTTTGCAAGATATACCATTATTATTATTATTATATAACTTGTAACTCGTCTCTAATGTGCTCATTAGTAAACCTGAGTAAGAAACCTTTTAAGTACCTTATTTTCGCGGATTATATTTTCATATAATTCTTTGATATCATTAGTTTTTTTATTTGCATAGTAAGCTGGACACTACCAAAGCTTTGTAAAATTTTATCTTCGTTTTTTTTATTGTTTTGTTCTTTAATCCTCCTCTTATAGTTCCGCACATTCTTGAAAATTTTTTTTTGTATTTATTAGTTAATTACAATCTGTCAATTACATTGACAATAAGTAATTATGTTGATCGTATTGAGCAGTGTTGGAGAAGTCGCCCAATGACGACCCTCCTGCGATTACTTAATTAATTTGATTGTTACACTACATGTAAGTTAATTAAGACACTTAATGTAACTTAAATAGCACTAAAATCTATGCGGTAGATCGAGCGGGTTAAGTCTTTTGAGTCTTTGCGTTTGAGCACTGTTGTCTAGTAGATTAACTGCCAAAGGATTAGGATGCACTTCTAACTTATTTAGGTACTTTACACTAAATTTTTAATTTCTTCCTTGACGGTGGCCACTTCTAAATCGTTTCGGATTTCAATGTTTGGGATGTAGTATGGGGCATTAGTTATTAGACGTAAGACTTTGGATTGGTACCTCTCCAATATGTCAATGTTAGATCTAGAGGCAGTGCCCATAACTGGATCCCGTAGGTCCAAACTGGTTTCAATGCTACCTTGTATATAAGAAGTTTATTTTAAGCGATAATTGGGAGTTTCTACCTAACAACCAGTAGTATTTCTTTAGTTTCAGTCTAAGCTGCACCCTCTTCTTCCATATATGAGTACGCCATGTAAGCCCTTTATCCAAGTGTATCCCTAAATATTTAACGCTATCAGTCTGTGGTAGTGGTTGACCGTTCATATTTACTTCTGGGAGTGCCTCTACATTTTGTGAAAGTCACGTGGACTGATTTATTCTCGTTCACCTTGATACGCCATCTTTGGAGCCACTGCTGTATTTTATCTAAATGCGTCTGTAGTTGTTGGGCAGCAGCTGTTGGATTTGGGTGCATTGATAGGATGGCCGTGTCGTCTGCATACGTCGCTGTTATAGCGCTATTATCAGTGGGTAAATCGGCTGTGAAGATGAGGTATAAGACAGGCCCCAATACGCTGCCTTGCGGAACACCTGCTTTTATTTGCATCAATTCTGTTAGTTCATCCTGGTATTTAACCTGGAAGTATCTTTCCTGTAAATACGATTTCAGGATAGTAAAGATTGGATGGGCGAACTTCAGCTTAAGCTTGAATAGTAGACCTTCGTGCCAGACCTTGTCAAAGGCCTGGGTTACATCCAAGAAAACCGCAGCAGAGTAAGCTTTTTCCTCAAATGTATTATTGATGACTTCAACGATTCTATAGACTTGTTCGATGGTTGCATGGTTTTTCCTAAAGCCGAACTGGTGATCGGGGAAGAGATCTTCGGTGTGTGTCATCAAGATTCTTTTTAGTAGGAGTTTCTTCATTAGCTTAGATAAGACTGGAAATAAACTGATAGGCCTATGGGACTCGACGTTGTGCGGGGGTTTGTCGGGCTTTTGAATTACTATTACTTGAGCGATCTTCCATGGGGTGGGTCTTTGAAAAATAAATACTTTATTTTTGTTAATTTTATAAAACATCCCACCTTAGATATCTAAAATTCTATATTTAGTCTAGGTTAGTATTATTTATAATAATTTTAGATCTTACTTGTTGCATGTTCTTAGTAGCCACAGTATTGTCATAAATGTTGATATTTGATATTTAATATACTGTTTAGTCTATAGATTGCATTTTGAATTTGCGATTACCATATAGCATGGTTGTCTAAAAATGGTATTGTGGTAACATATTTGTTTGTTTTTAATTAGACTCCCTCTTTTCTATGTCTTTATTATATCGTTTATTGTAAATATTAATAAATAGTCGAAAAGGCATATGTTTTAATTGATGTATATCAAGCATTTGTCATAATAATTACTTTCTGTGCTAATTTTAATGTTTTAAAAAAGACTATTTATTAATTTTATTAGATGAAAGAGATGTTCATTTTTTCTAACATTGGCTATAGTTTGTAGCTTTTGGAAGGTCTTAATAAAATTGATAAGTGTTATATGTTTTTTCAAGTTTCTCTATGATTAACTTCAAGGTAAGCACTGCGTCGATAAACCATTTTGCCTTTTTTTCTCAAAAACACATCTACTATTGTTTTTGTTATAGCTGTTACGATAATATAGTTCTAGTCTGAATTTAATAACTGATAAAGAGAGTAAAGTTGAAAAATAATGCCTTAGAACGCTACTGCTATGATACCACCACATAAAACACCAATAAGTCCTACTATCATATTCTCTAACTTGTACCCTCCGGGTGACCTTAACGGCTCCTCAAAACTGCTACAATTGGCTAAGAGAAAATATATTCTTATAAAAAATCAGACAGACTAGAAGGTCTTGAGGTAGCATCCCCATCATTTAACTTACCTATAGCTATAGCTCTACACTCTAAAGAAACTTGATAGTTCAAGAGAAGCCTCGGATCGAAGGAAAACTTGGCTGACAAACACTGGGGATAATGGTAAGCGATTTTATATACAAAGAAAACTATATGCCTTGGGGTCGTACTAACTCAAGAAGAAATCAACAGAGTCTAGAGTAATGATCTAATATGCCACAATAACTGATCGCATTACTTGATTTTACTTATTCAAAAATGATGACAGTATACCTCAACTAATCAATAGAGTCAACAGAAGCACAATAAGTATTATAATTTCTTAATGTAAAAAATGTATCAATAAAATTTTTCTAACAGGCAACAATTTTGATTGATTGTGCATATTTTTCTTTTAAATTTTAATTCTGCTTTTACGCAAATGATAGTTTTGTTATAATGCTTGCTGATAGAATGTTCGACTGATACATTTTATGAAATATTTTTTTATAGACTTTAAATTATCGGATAAAATTTTCTCTTTTCTTCAATATAGAATTTTATGGCATTTACTACATATATTTTTCTTTACTTTTGGTTATATCCAATATTCTTACGTTTTATTTTAGTTTTTTTTTTGTTAAAACTTTAATTAACAGAGAAACTTTGTTATTCTTTCCTAGTCTTATCATATCAATTCTCTTACAACTTTTTGTGCATTTAAATATCTCTTTATAAGCGTGACATACATTTGAAATATAAAAAATCAATTTCGTTTTACTTCTGGTGTAGTGGAAAATCTATAATCGCGTTCACCAAAAAGTGTATAAAACTACTAATATCTGTATATTTTCTCTTAAAAACCTTATCTTTAAATGCTTTTAGCAAATCTTAATATCAAAATAATGACCTTTAAAAACCAAATCTGAAGACTTTCTTAAAAGCTTTTTGTGAAATAATAAAAGGTTAAAAGGTTTTCCGATGAAAGTAACAGTGAGTAAACCGTCAGGGACCTTGTGTGACGGAATGTGATTAGCTCTTTATGTTCAGGAGACATGCAAGTTCTATAAAAAGAAAATAAAAAAAATGTTACTTGTTTGGGCTAGTGATTTAACTCATAAATTGTCTATGTATTTACTTTACCTAATTGATTTTCAAACTAACATTTACATCTTAAAAAGTGTTTTACAGTAGTATTTATAGATATACTTCGGACCTTTCTCATACTATTGTAATCTACTGTTTGTTTTCTTTTAATGTTAAAGTAAACACTAGCAACATTAAACAAATTGGTTCTAATCAGATCTCATGCGTAAGCTTTTTTTCATAGTTAGTCAAACATTAATTTCACGCCTCTTTAAAGTGAGTTTATTTATCCGTTGTTTACTACTATCTATTCATGCCCGCTGAACGTTAATTTTAAGTAAAAATGGGCTCAAAAAAACAAATCTGTAAGTAAATTCTAACTATAAAACAAAGCTGATAATAGACTGATTTTCGTTGTACACATTGTTTTCAATCAGATGGGTTTTTGAATTAGTAATTTTGGCATCTATTATTAATATACAATATAAAATTAAAAGCTCTTAAATTTTACATTAGAGACTGCACAAAGTATAGCAATCACAGCTTTAGGAACATTGAAGTAATGTTTATAGCTAACATATTAGACAATCAGCATTTATGTATGTGTATGTCACTTTAACTTGAAATTACCAAACTATCGTATAAACTGCGATAGCAAGTCTATGAGTTTTAAAAGCCACAAGGTTTTTGTTATGAAAAAATTATTTGCGCACCGCGTAGTGTCACTGTGTTAACTGTATATATCTTTAAGTATAGAGTCATCGTAAAAATTATTTGAGGCGTTCAAAAATAATTGTAACTCACCTCTTCTGATTGTCACAGATTGAAATGCGCGCCCGGTGCTACGAGTTGTGCCATTTGATGTCACCAGATCGCGTTGTTAAAAGAGTAGTCAGTCATTCGTGGAGAGTTACGAATTTTATTACGAGAAAACTGTTAAAATATAAGCAGACAACCATAAGCAGTGATAAACGGTGTGGTTTCTGTATTGGAAATTTAAAGGTGGTTAACAGCTATGGGCAGAACCGCAACATCGAGTCGTAGAACTGTTTTGCTGAACATCAGAATTTGAAGGTACAAGGACTTAAGAAAGGTAAGTATTAAGAAAGGCAAAAGCAGGGGGAGTTCAGCAAATGTATGTAAGCCTCGCATTAGCCGGTATTTGTCCGGTTTGACATTTACAAATAGGCAAATTGCAGGCTTACCTCACGAAACTTTGCGTTGTTAGAAATGGTTTAAAGATGGTAAACGTTTGTAAACATTGTGTTTTCCATACTTTCACCGCTCAACAGAAGTAGAAGTGTGCGGTTTTATAACAATAGCTGTTGCAGCTGTGCAGTTAGATCCAAAAATGTTCTTCGAGAGTCTGGTCACAGCAGATATATTATGGGTTCGACCTAAGATGGCGGAAAATAAACACCAATTTTTTCTGACAAATTGGCTACTTTTTGTAAGACACCTACTGGTGCCCGGTACTGTGAAGCACTACAGCGGCTCCACCAACGTTATTAGCAACGCTGTCAAGAGAAATTGAGACACATAATAAGTAGCCACATGTCAGTTTCCGCCCTGCAAGGTCTCTGGTACATCGTGCTTCCTTACGTATCATATCTGCTTGAGCTCTGTTTGATTCAATAAAAGAAATAATGTGTAGTAGTAGTCAGCTGCACTTGCGAAGAGTAAAAAATGGTACCGTACCATACTCGAAAAATGGTTTTCAACAATTTACGGAAACTGCAAAACTGATAGCCAAAGTGAAAAGGACTACTTCTGATAAAATGTATGCTTATTTTTTCCTCAAAGAAAGATTAATGAGTAGAGAAAAATTGTAATGCCAATAGTAATTAATGCTTAGTGTTTCTTTTAAGTTGGGTGAGTTTACATTTTGTTGTATTTATTGTAATGGATTTTATTTTTGTTGTTTATATTAGTATTTTTTTATAAAAATAAAAGTTTTTTCATTAGTTTACTACTTAATATTGTTATTTAAATCAATATTGACTTTTCCAGAAAATGGAACAGTTTAAGTAAGCGAAGAAAAGAATAATATTAATTAGAAAATAGAAACACAAGAAACTAAGAGATTACCAATTTTTCAACATACGGATTTTACAAAAACCTTTGTCTTCTTACTTACAGGAGCTCTAATGATTATTCACTGACCAATATTACTAACAGAATTGAAATTTAACCAAAGACCCAAAAACTACTGTTTCTGGAGTTAAGTTTAAATCACAAACGCAAAATTTCCATATCATTATGATCAATATGTAAAATTTTAACATGTCTTTCCGTTGTATTGATTAAGAAAATTTCATTTTTATGCTATTTGTAATTTTGTTAGTCAATGTTTCTATTTAAATAAACCTAATGAAACTAAAAAATAAGAAATTATTACTTTCCCACAAAAAAAACAAAATTACATTTCACTTCGACACACTTAAACTAAAAATGTTAATACTTTACCAATTGACGCAGCATCAATTGGAAAATGTAGATGTACAATGATTTGCGAAGCAGAAGGAAACTATAACTTAATAGAGCTTATCAAATTTTAATATGTCTTTAGTGATAATATCTTACAAGAAAAAGTAGCACAGAAAAATTTGTTTAATTGTAATATGAATCAACGAATTATCGGTAAAATTCAACATTATATAAATACATTTAGTAGCGATTTAAAGAAAAACAAAATAAAAACTAAAAAAAACTGATATGATTAATTTTGTTGTTATTTTACAATAATTACATTTAAAGGATAATTCCATGCATTCATTTGTCCCTATCGAAAAAAGATCAAATGTATTGCAATTTAAAAAATATGTGATTTCATTAAAAATGCACAGTAAACATGAAATTATTACACAACATTTGGGATAACAAACAACAAAGACCAAACGTATGAAAAAACTCTCACTTGAATAACATTTAAGTACATAATTAAATAAGTAGTATATTTAATAGGAAGAATAAAATATTCTTTGCTTTTGTTTTAAGACTCCATTTTTGTATGCAATATAATACATAATGTTACTTATAAAATATCTATGGCTAATATAGGAACTATCATAATTTCCAAAAGTAAAAGAATCATACCAAAACCTCAGAAGAAAGGTATTGCACATTTAAAACCATTAAACATTTTTTAAATGATTATCATAAACACTAATGTGCTTAATTTTAACAAAAAGAGCCCGTGAGTTATATTTAGCCATAGCCTAATTTTATACTATATGAACCTCAAAGAAGTCCTTTTATTATTTCTTATTAATCAGTTTAAGTATTATTATTATAGTGCCAACATAACATATTATTTATTTAAAATATATAATGACAAAAATTCAAAACAAATTTTAAATTATCTTCTATTAAGGTGATGAGTGGGGAACCAATAAATCAAAAATCTAAAGAATCTATAGAACAGAAAGAGAGAGCAAATATAAATAATTTTGGCTCAAACGTCTCTAGCAAATTACCAAAATTAATAGTTTCGTATTTGCAATAAACTTAAGCAGTATGTATCGCCTATCAATAACCGGAGATGTAAAGGGTAGATTAGCCCAATACCAAGCCTATACTCTTGAATTGTCAGTTTCACTTTTTCGCTGTACGTCTTACTTTTGCAAACAAAGCCTTAATGATCAAGCACCGATGATATAATTACATACACAAAAGAATATTGTTCCAGAAGCAAAGACTGGTTAAGACAACATTGGACATCACGCAGACAGCAACGGAAAACCCAACTGTGATAGAATCTTTGAAAGTTAAATATTTGTGTTAAAGTAATTTTCTTTTTGGATCTCCATTAAAAGCAAGAAAAATGGAAACATGGCACTTAAGAACTCTACTAAAATGCAGAAGGTTAGACAACATAAAACAAAAAATAAGCCATGTATATTTGGAATAAATGAAATAAATTTTCACAAGGAGGAGATATAGGAAAGGAAAATATATATAGAATATTTAACATAGCAGCAACAAATAAAACGACGGGAGCAATAAAGTAAAAAAATATGTACTATATAACAAAAGAATAAAAATGGCGTAAATACCAACTAAACCAAAATTCACAATAATAATTTAAGTTTATATGTTTGCCACCAACTATGATGGCGATGTAGTAGAGAGAATACATAGAAAGGTTTAAAAAATAATAAATTAGGTAGAAGAAGAACAAAATCTAATAATAACAGGAAACTGAAAGGTAAAAGAACAGAAAGTGTAAGGTAAAATTTAGTCAATACCAAAACACTTTTTAAATATTACGTGTGAAAAATTCCGAAAAGCATACCTCAAATAGATTACATTCTAGTGAATTTTTTTTCCAGCCTTATAGCGCCCAGTATTGAGCATAGGCCTCCCTTTTAGGGGGGATGTGGCAATTAAACGACACGCTTGCCGAGTGGATAAGGGTAGAATGTACTTTTAAGACCGGCAAAGGTGTTTGTATAAGAGCACGACAGCCTCGAGCTAAAGGCCTCAATCTGCCAAACTGGCGCGCGGCGGCCCCAGGTTCGAACCCCGGCAATGACAAAAACATCTAATGCTCTCCGGCCATCATTCTAGTGAAATAAGGATTCAAAAATCTAATAAGTTATCTAGGGACTCACACATATAGCAACTATAACCTGGATATATTCACATGCAAACTAATATTTAAAAAATTGGAAAGAGAGCATAAAAGGGACGAAAAAAACTGAAAAAAATTAATTAAGAGAGAGTCTATATCAAAAAGCTACAGAATAAGAAATACAACAGACAGCCTATAATAATCGAAAAAAACATAAAGAAGTGTATTGTAACAGCAGCAGTGGAAGTTCGCAGAGAAAGGACATGGGGGAAAAAGAAAACGAGGATAAAAAACAAAATTATAGAATGAATAAAAGAAATAAAGGAATTCAAAAAATTGTCAGAAAAAATAAAAAAGTACATGACAAGATGTTGGAAAAGTAGACTAACTATCTAGAGTAAACAAATTAGATATGGCATGTAAAATAATAAAACTTTTTTAAAGAATCCAGACAAATTGTTAACAGAATTAGAAATAAACAGAAAATTCCTAATGGAACAAGAGTCACTAGCGGGAAATTGGAAACAACACTTTGAACAATTGACGTTAAACAAAGAGAAGAATATGATAAAGTAAAACCCAAAAAAACAAGGCCGCGGAGGCTAAATACTTTCTGAAATCATAAAATATTTAGGAGAAAATGATCATAAGGTGTTACACAAAATAAGATGCAATATTAATGAAACAAATGTAACATCAAAACACCACGAGAACAATAAACAAATGTGTGAACTATGGAAAAAATTAACAAAAACCGGATACAAAAAAATAAAACGAATAATAGAAAGATAAGTTACAAAAGATTAGTTTGGATTTAGAGGAACCTCGAATATAAGGGAAGCAATATTAGCTTTAAGACTAATAGTCTTCCAAAAGTAAAGTAGGAGGTAGTTTTTGAGATCATGCGCAGAGCAAGTATTGATTAAATAAATCTTCTGCACGGAACATAAAGCGTAACTTGGAAAAAGTACACAAAGTAGCGAAAATTAATAGGAGGATAGATTAAGACACGAATTACTATTCCTTTTTTATTTGTATATAGAAGATGCATTAAAGAAAAAGAAAAAGAGAGAGGAAAAGAAAGAGAAAAGGAGATAAAGACGGAGGGAGAAAAAACAAGAGAGAGAAAGAATGGGGGGGCGAGAGAATAAAATTGGTAATATACTAATAGGAAGAGGTTATAAAACATTGGTGTAGAATATAGCATTTTATGGGTGCAACACAGACGATTGCTACTAATAAAAAAAAAAATTAAAGCTTTCAATACATGGTTCTCTAGATGTTTTGGGGTGAGATGGTAGCAGAAAAAAGAAGACACGTTAATAGGGCATATCCGAAGAAAATAGTGGATCTACTTCTACTATTGTAGAAGGATAAGTCGATGGACCTTTTGCACGGGAGGGACCAAGACGAAAAAAATTCCTAAAGCACAGCTGGTTCTCAAAAACTTTGAATATTCCAAACATAAATTTTATTCTTTGTTGATTTGGGCATTTACTATTTATCTCCACGTAAGGCGCAAGACCGCTGAGGTCTGGTAATTTAATTATTGGGAAAATTTGGATGCAGTGTATGGCACCGTTAATCATTCTGGCGACATCCTGGAGTTATGTTGAAAGTTATGTTATCATGATACCCTCGCAGATTATAAAATCACATTAAGGAACTAAGGTCATTGGCGGTCTTTCTTTTTGTCTTGATAACTGATTTTCTGTTAGGTCTCTTGCAATCTCTTGGACTAAGGCTTCAACCATCGTAAATGCTTTGATTTACTGTGATGTACGCTTCAATGTAGTTGATAAAATAATCAAGAGGCATTAGAGTATTTATGTTATTGTTGTTCGCTAGGGCAGCTATGTTTGGCATACTCCGAACAGGTACCTAACCTAACTTTACAACCGCCAAAAATGTTTATATGACGTTCGGAGACTAGTTGATATTGGTGGTTATTTTGGACCCGAGAGTCGAACCACTTGGCAACTGTAATGCCCTCACATTTTATCTCTGAGGAATTTTTTTGTGTTCAATAAGCTAAGGGTGATAATCTTTTCCCATGGTCGTCCCTCTCTTTGACGTTTTCCATCCAGTTTCACATTAACTGTCTATTCAAGCGTCTGTTATGGTTTTGACTAACGTGGCAATTATAAGTCGTCGATCACTTTAGTTTTCTATAATTTGAAAAATTCTTCTCTAATTACAAATGATTGTTGTAAATATTTTAGCTCTACTTTATCAACAAGGCTTCTGGGCTTTTAATTTTATAAATTTTTTCCTCAAATAAAAAACGCTCTTTCGTATTTCCCGTCAATTCTTTTTTCTAAACCGAAAAGTATTTTCCCAGGTTTACTTTTAGTTGTTTTTAAAACTTCGTAAATATTTTTTCTCGTTAAAAACTTTTAAAATTTTTCTTTGCTTTTACTTTACTTTTTTTTAACTTTCGCATTAACCTTTGTATCTTGAAACTCTCTTTTTAATGTTCTGCTCAAACTAGTGGATTGTGTTTCAGGCTTTCTTATTACTTATAACAACTTTTAATTCCACTTTTAATCAAGCTTTTAAAACATTGCTTCGTATTTGTTTCCAATTTTTCTTTTAAATATATGGTTTCTTCCTTTTCATACCTTTAAGGCTTATAATTTTTCTTCAAAATTTCTAGAGCATTCTTTTATGTTCGCTTTTAAGAATTTGCTTGAATTTTTTTGTCATTATTGTAAATTCTTTCATTAAATTATGAAGCGCTGTAAGTAAATTCATGACGTCAGAAGAAATTCAGATAAGCTTCTGGATTCTCTCCTTTGTTAGTTAAAGCCATTACTATCTTTTTCATAGCACAATGTTTGTCTCTTTACTTTTTGTTAAATGTGCCATGTTTAGCTTATTTATTTCAAGAATGTGATTTTTATAAAAATAATATTTTGAATTCTTAAATTTTGCGAAGATTTCCATTTCGGACACCAGTTGTAACAAACTCGGTTTATCAACTGAATAATTAGTTTACAATAGGCAAGTTCTAATTATTATATGATTATATATTGGTAAATGTAATAGTCAATTTATTCTTAATAATTTATAATTGGGTTAAAGATAACAAAAAGATATTCTAGAAATATTATAAGACGATTTTTGATTTCTTGATATTTTTGCTCTCCCTCATATTGTAAACGCAACTTGTAACAACCACAAAGCGCCTAGATAAAACCCGACCTTAAGCAATCAATATTCAATCATAGACATGGCAGATCGATCAGCGATAGCAAATTTGAACAGACCTTTGCAGAGTTTAGCAAGCAAAACGCAGTCCCACTGTGTTCAGAGAAGCATTTGCCAGGTTTTGCAGTTGCTGCAAGACGCATAATGATTGCGAAGGGTAAGCAACACGCAAATAAAATCAGGTTTTTGTGCAGATTTAAATATTCGTTCATTCCCTGCAACTCGCAAAATATTTAGGTTAAGCCCGGATTTAGCTACATCTGAAACGCAAGCAAGCGCATGAGATAAAAATAAACCTGAAGATCGCTTTTGTATCGTTCGCTTGGTGCGTTTTATGCGGTTATCGGTTTGCTTGCCCCAAATAAATTTGATAGTTATACGGTTGCGTAAATAAGCAGCGTCTGCACTTTTAATAGTTTTTTTTCACAAAACCAATAGTAGTAGTAAATGCAAGTTACATCATTTGTGTCAATTTCTATTATTAAATCAAATTTATCTCAATTGCCATAGTTCAGCAATTAGCAATTTATTTATGAATCTTAATTATTAAGACAAATTTGGCGGATTGGTTACTTGAAAAATATAATACGTACCTTTGGGCAGAAATAAAAATTTTCGACGCTATAATACACTGTTTAGATTCTATAAAGCTTTTTTTGCTTATGAACGTGCGGCGAAACAAACAAACAATGAACTAAATAAACTTTGTTGTAATAATTAATTCAATGGTATCACAGGAAAACGCCGTGATTGATAAGGGCTTCTGATAAGTTTTATTAATAAATTATCATTGATGAAAATACGAATGGTATCGCAGCTATGTACAGGGTTCGGTAAAATGAAATTCGCCTTTTTAAATAGCAATAAAAGGTCAAGATAGATCTGGTTCAATGTTTTATTGTATCAACACACAAAACAATGCTTAGCATTTAGTTATTAATGAGGGTGATATCGTCCAAATGTTTCCTGGCACAGGCGATATACTCCTGCAGCCTTTCCGTAAAATTTTGCATTAAAGTTTTCATCATTTTCATAGGTACTGCTGTGATAATGTTACGAATTTTATTAACAGCTTAATCGCCCCACTTATGAGAAATGCCTCTCTTAATTTTTTTCATTTTTCGGTTTTTTGTGTGGTTTTTTCAATTATGTCATTGATTAATTTTTTGGCTGGTCTTCCTTGTCTTCTCTGGCGGCTTGGTAACCATTCCATAATTAATTTACACTAATTATTATTGCCTGTATATCATACAATGTGATCTGTCCAGTCCTATTTTAATTTTTTGGACTATATTTATACTTTGCGATTTGATTTTTTCCCGTATATCCGTTATTTTTTTTAGATTAAGAATGCTTATTTTATTTGTAGTTTACGTTCTTGAGTTTTTGTATAAGTATATGTTCGCACACCATATATTAGAGTGGGCATCACACATGTTTGTAGTATCATCTTCTCAAGTCGAATGCTAAATTTTCTTTTGAAGTTGGATATTAAAGACCAGAACTTTTTCTATGCAGTGGAGATACGTAGTTTTATTTCTTTTTTCAATTCTTTCCTTAATAGATATAATTTGATCCAGGTGTGCAGTACTTGACTCTTCTATTCTTTCTATTTCATTGTTTTAAGTTATGTGTATTATTATCCATTATTTTTGTTCTTTTTTCCTAAATAAATTTTTAATCCCACTCTTTTGTTTTCTTCTGTTAGTTGTTTTATTATAATAGTCAATTCAGCTCTAAATTTTGCTATTATTTAGTATCACGTCGTCGGTGAAACGTAAGTTGGGAAGCATGTGACCTCTGATATTTAGTCCTCGGGTTTTCTGACTCAATTTTTGAAGTATGTTTTCTAGTACTGCATTAAAAAAACTAGGTGAAAAAGGATCCCTTGTCGTACATCTCTATTTATGTTAACCTCCGATCTCAATTTTTCTAATTTTATTCTTGCTCTGCAATTCTTCATACATTTTGACAATTAAATTAATATACTGCTGGCGGATTTCTTGTTCTTTTAAAGCTTCTGGTATTGCTGAATGGTAGACTAAATTATAGGCTTTTTCAAGGTCTATAAAAGCCATGGGTATTTTCATTCTGCATTCTAAGGATTTTTGTAATATCTATATTTGAAAATCTGTTTCGACCGGTTGTTTTAAATCTAATTGTTATCCTACCTCTTGGCATGTTATTGTTGAGAAGGTTTTGTATATTGATGACATCAGCATTATTGATCTATCATTATCTATATTTCCTCGGTCTCCTTTTTTATGTAATATTGTGTAATGTATTATGTAATATTTTTCCTATTGTTTCGGTATTTTCCTTCTATTTCTATTTTACTAAATAGGGTTATAAAGAACGGTACTAGAATGCATGAAGTAGTTTTGATCTTTTTATTTATTATATTATCAATGCCTGGCGATTTTCTTCGTTTCATTTTCTGAATTTCTTCTTTTATTTTTTCTTGTAACTTTCTTTGTTCATCCCGTAGCTTTTAACTCTTATTGAATTATTTTTTCTTTAAAGTTTCTTATTTGTTTCCTTACTAGCTTGTTTAGTTTGCAATATTCATTTTTGTGTCTTGGACTCAGGCGTTTGATTTTTAATTCTGCTCCGCAAGTTGATCTAGTGATCTTTTGGTCTCCGTTTTCCTTGGTTCCTTGCTGCTGCTTTTGTATATTTTTTTCTTTCAATGTACATAAACCTTGCGCAATTAACTCATTAATATTTTTTTACAATTAGATGTTTTAGTTTTTTCTCTAGTGTATGATTAAAATCTTCGATAAAGCATGCTTTTCCTTCTTTTTTTTTGTAAGCAAGCCTACAATATCTCACTTTCTTTTTATTCATCATTAAACGTGTTCGTATTAACCTGTGATCAGTATTTATCTTTAATTTATTTATGACTTCCGTATTTAGCACTAGTTTCTCATCATTTATTAAGATTAGTCTGTTTTTTTAAAGAATATGTTTATTATAATTAATTGGTGCTCCAGGATCATTTCGACTTTCATAATTATAATTATCCTTTACTTCTTCTCCTTTTTAAATTCACCTATTTTACTATTGAAATCTCCCCTTATTATTAGCTACGCTTGTGTATTTTTAATAACTAAATCATCCAATAGCTCATGGAATATTTCTACTCCCTCCTCATTTACACTTTCGGTAGGGGCGTATATTGTAATTATATTTACAGTTGTTTATTTCCAAAGTTTAATCTCAATATTTCTGGTCCTACTGAAATTCTTTTTATTTTTACTATCTTGACCTTTATATTTTTATTTATTAAAAATCCGACTCCTACGTATTCTTGGTTTATCCTTTTAGAGTACATTACGTGTCCTATTTTGTTCTCTATTATTTGTTCGCGGGTTCTTCTTACTTCTGATAGCCCTATTGCATTTTATTTTATTTTTCCGCTGCTCGTTCACTTCCACTAATGTATCTTCTGGTGCTAAAAACTTCACGTTAATCTTACATATGTCTAATTTAATAGATTTATTTTTCACTGTTTTGTTGAGTTATGATTAGTAATTTTTAAATTAATTGAAATTATTAGTTGTATTTAAGGAGAGATGTGGTCTTCAACTTTCCAGACGACCACTCCTTTTGGAAGCATTTTTTTATTTTGTATATGAGTTGATTCTTTTTCCATATGCCTGTTTTTTACCATTGTCGTTTCCGTGTAATCGTTGTAATTTGCTATAATTAATTGTTGTGTTTTGGTTTTGGCTACTACACGCCTTATTATGAGTTACTTTTTACAGCTCCATATTTTTATTTTGGTATCGTTAACACGCTTTGGAACCATACAGATTGGTTCTTTTTGATTATTGCTATTTCTTCTCCTCTTGACGTGTTTGTCGAGTTTCGTAATTCAATGCCTTAAGCTTCATTCTCATCCAATCTGTTGCACTTTTTTGTTTCTGAATTATGTCTTGAATTTTCTTCAACTGCTTCTTTGCCTTCAACGATCAACTTGTTGCATTTTATGGCTGCGTATTTTTCTTGGCTGCTTGCTTCCTTATTTTCTAGTATTAGCTATTTTCTTTGTGATAGCACCTCCTTTGGATAATTTTTATAAATACTTATAGATGTGATTTTTTTTTAGTAATTTACGATTTTTTAGTATTATAATCTACGTGATAAGAGTTACTACTATGGGTACATTTGCTTGGTTTGAATTTATTTTATGTACACTGTCCATACTATTTTTTATTTATTTATAACTTTAATTGTTAGTTAAGCAATTGTACTGCAATATTTTCTAGTTCGAAATATTTTATTGCCGGAGGTGTTTTTAATTCGTGTATTATAATATTTTCTTTTCTTTGCCCCCCTTTTACTTTTCCAATCTTTTCTCTTAATTTTTAAATTTTTTCTTTAAGTTTGTTGTTCTTCGGTATCAAAGGATTTGATGTTTGGTTTGTATTGTCGTTTATTTGATTGATTTGTGTTGACAAATTGCCCTTTAATTTTTCCAGTAAAATTATAAATTTTATTTAGTCCACTTTAAGATATTCTGTTCGGTATAGCTATATAGTTTTTGATCTTCTGGGCTTAATAAGCCTTTCTAACCTTACACTTGCCTTTTACCTAAAATATTTATCAATTAATCTGTTTTTTTAAACTGTGTCCTTTTATAGATATTTTTTTATAGTTCGGATGCTCTACTAATATTTTTGTAAGTTTTTCGGAACACACACACTATACATTATAACTATAGAATCTTAAAACTCTAATCCCCGTTGCAAATAGTAATTTAATTCAAACTCTACTTTTAGGTCTCCCCAGAGAAATAAATCGCGAGGGCATAGTTCTAGTAATCAAGCTGGCCATAGAACCCCACCATGTAATGAGATAAGGCAACCTAGAATCATTTTCCCAAAAATTCTCGATAAATACTCTCTGTGTACGTACGGCAGCGCCATCTTGTTAGAACCAAAATGCACTTTTATGTTCGTTGAGTCTAGACTTCAGGAAATTGTGTAACATTGCACCATAGCGGGTAGATGTGACAGTAACTGGATGTCTTCTTTCTTCAAAATATACAGTTCTATAATGTCAAATTTTGTAATAGCACGCGAAATAATTACGTTTACTGTAGAGTTGGAGTTATAGTAGATTTTATGGAACCCAAAAGAAAATTCTGCTTACCCGTTAAATAAAAATGAGCTTTGTCACTACTGAGCGCAATAACAATTAGAGCACTTACCACATGTCCTCGCAAGCAATCTACTGCGCGTATTCGTTACAATTTTAAGTTCCTGAACTATCATCAATTTGTATAGATGGAGCAAAAAATTATAAGACAGAATTTTGCGCACGCTCCGATCAAATATTCCCAAGGCAATATTTTCGGCTGCGAAGTATACCGGGTGAACCAATCTGTCGGTAATTCTATAACAACATTATGGTTTTCTTGGCCGGAACTCTTCCATGATGACTACTCCGAAGTGCTTATGAAGTAGCCGCTACATCACAATCACAAAATCGACATTTCAAAAATAAGTCTTTATCACAAACGCTAGGTGTTATCACTCCATGCTATAGAGCACTAACATGGTACGCCTTGTGCTGCTCAAGAATATACGACTCGAGCGCCATCTGCCAATATACAGCGCGCAGCAATCAATTCAAAACATGCAGATTATTTTGCCGGACTTTGATTTTTAACTAAATGGTATAAATTTCAAAAAACTTTGTGACTACCAATAAATAGATGCAAACACATTTCTACATTTTTCAGTGTACTACTAGTTATAAACTACTTTAGATATTGTTATGTTAACAGAAGAAAATGTATGTAAAATGTTAATCTCTAGTAATATAAGCAACTTAAAGAAGCATAACATTTTTTTATATTTAGGACTATCGACGCACGTTTTCCGTAGACCTTGAACGGCGGTTGAAATTAATAAATGTTTATGTACCTCGCTTAGGCAAATATTGCAACGCTGTTGTGAAACAAGCTGTTGGTGTGTGTACGCATTAATTAATATGTGTTTAAGCATATACGGGCAAAATCAGCAAACAGGTAATATTTAATTCATGATAGAATGGTGGAATTATTTGTATGTGTGTTCTGTCTTATTAGATCTAAACAATAATAAATAACATCATTTTTGTTAACAATACAACAACAATTATATTAAAATAAATTTTATAAATTCTGCGCTAACGATAACAATAAATGGTCATGATTGTAGAATGGAAAATTTTAGAGTCACTCAAGTAAGCAAAAAAATAATACAACCAGGTAAACTTCAATAAATTATGCAAAAAAAAACTACCTGCGATGCTCATTAGGATCTCTGCTGTTATAAAGAAATTTTTTTAATGTCAATAGTTATTTACAATATTTACAGAGGAGTATTTATAGAAGAGAAGGCATTCATTTTAGAAGAATGATACTTCTTAAACATTTCTTCCAAGCAAGTGGGCCAAAGAATAAATAAAGAAGCCGTGATTTTATTTCATCAATAGTGGTGTAGTTTCAGATAGATTAAAGGTTTTTGATAAATATTCTGTAAACATTTTTGATTTTTCTTGATAGAACTGGCTGTTAGGTTTTCCTATAGGTCGTATGACAATTTGGGGTCTCTTGAATTTCTTGCTAGCTTTTCCTATTGCGCGGTCTTCTCGCTTTAAATTTATTATATATTCAATGAAATCAGCATTTTGGATTTTTCGTAGCTTTCTTTTTAAACGATTATAAACTAATTAATCAATATTATAACTATTTTTTTCTCTAGCTCTTCGTTTCTTATAGATTAACTTTTTAATATGAAGAGGTATAGTGGTAGAGGAATATACATAATTGGCTTCAGTGGACGTAAATTCCTACACTGCCCCTAAATGAGAGTAAATGACTTGCTGCATCTAAGTCATCGAGTTTCTTTTTGCACAATTTCTTGTATCATCTAAGTACTGCTGGAATCTATTCTAGTCCCTTAACATCGAAATTAATTAACTTGTTTTAAACTGCAGTAGTGATTACATTTATTATTATGACTGGTATATGATCGGTAAACAAATCATAGTTTGATTGTCTTGTCCAGTAAGCGAGCTCAACATTTGCAGTTGTAGTTATTTTCCGTAGGTAGACGAAGTAGGTATAGCACTTTTGTTAGTATAATTTTAGATCCTCAGCGAGTGTGCTTGGCATTCCGAACGCTCCAATCAGGAATTTATTTCACAATATGAAGACGATAGTACTACATTAATCAATAGAAGGGTTTGTCCGCATGGACAATAACTAGAAGAAACTGCAAGAGACCACGAAAAACATAAACTTAACGTTTGTGGCCTGGATATGCTCGGTTTAGAGCTAGTTAACCTCATAGAGTGAAATAGAATTTTTGATTATTTTGCAGCTCTACAGTTTTATCTAGTTAAATTGTGCTCGATGTGGTATAATACGGTTCTCTAATTAAAATTGGTTTTAGAAATCAATATTCCAGTAATTATTAATTATAAGAATGTTCTTAATCCTTGTTTATGGTTTAAGTGATCGTTTGCATTCAAAGTTCTGACGTATAAAATATTAGCCATTATGAAGTTAATTGCAGTTGCCAATAAATTTAACATAGTATTATTTTGATTCATTCACTGGACAAACATGTTTTTAAACTAGAAAGGAAAGGTAGCTAACGGTTCTAAGTT
This sequence comes from Sinelater perroti, assembly GCA_036346155.1. Taxonomy (NCBI): domain Eukaryota; kingdom Metazoa; phylum Arthropoda; class Insecta; order Coleoptera; family Elateridae; genus Sinelater; species Sinelater perroti. The sequence goes on from JARFIY010000276.1 coordinate 8,525,516, forward strand.
GATTTGTTGTTTATTTGTATTGCTACAAACAGGACGTACTTCCTTCGTTTGAGCATATGTTAGTCTAAGTGGCTGAAGTTTTAGGGTAGATAATATTAGTCACTGCTGGAATTAGCCTTTCGCTTCTATGTAGTTTTATTGTTTGATATGTTTTTTAAATTATTAAATTTAGGGCAAGTGTCTGTACAGATTGAAACGATTTTATATTTTTCGCCAAATTACTTAATCTTTTCATTTTCTTAGATATAAATGAGAGCTGATTTGGTGTAAGAGTTGGATAAAATTGGATTTTTAGAATCTGTTTACTACCATCGACTAATTTCTGTTACTAAAATGGACAGAATACAACTCATATTCCATTGATGTAATTGCACTGCATTTAAATAACGCAAGTCACAAATTAAAATATCGGTTTACTTAACTGTAGATCAACAAATTTTTTTAAAAATGTAGTTCGCTACACTTCATTCGTCGAAAATCAAACGAATATTTAGTTTTTACAAAAAAAACAATCAGCCTTTCCACATGACCGCAGCTGCACTGGTTAAATTTGTTCTACAATGTTTTCGTAAAATAAAGTTTTATGACTTACAGTTACAAATCATTTGTATGTACACTAAAACCAAACGGGATTAATTGTATTTACTTTACTTTAAAAATGAATATTCTTTGTAGTCAGAGTTCCTTCTTTTGCCTTCTTTAAATTACAATAAGTATCTCATCCATTCCGTTAACTGTGCATTATTTTATTGTGTTCTATGTTTTATTTACATCTCCAATTTATCGCTATTGTAGTCTGTGGTTGGCATATGTAGGTGTGTTATATATGTCTTTTGGTTTGCCAGATATTTTAGACACTCTTTTACATTGTAGGATATAACCTTTTACTTTTGGTTCTATTTTTTTCTCGTAATAATTTCCATTTACATTAACAACGTTTATTATTCTTTATAAAAGGGTTAGACAACACTGCGGTCTATCACCATCGATATTTAAGGCATATATGCATCATAAGAAAGTCGAGTCTAGCGTTAAAATACAAACACAAAAATTAGACGCTCAAATATGCATATGATAATAGGCTTGCTGATGGAAATGAACAGGACTCGACAAACATGCTTACGGAAATGAACAGCATTGTGTAAGTTTACAACTTGAAAATAAACATTAAGAAAATCAAAACCGCAGTCTGTGAAACAATACCGACACAACAAACAAGAATTACACTTGACCATCGCACAATACAGGAAGTGAGGGAATTATAACGAAACAGACAGAAAAAAGATGAGGCTTGTCAATTGAATTTAACTGTAGAAGGAAGAGTTGAAAGAAAACAATGCACTATACAGACCGCGAATGTAGCAATGTAACAACTATAATAAATTAAAGAGACTGGTTATAGACAGCAGAAAATGGAAAACCATGCTGTTGAATTAAACCAATCAATAGATTGATAATTATAGAAAGAGGTGATTAAAATTCAAACAGAAGAAGCAGAAGAAGTTACAAAGTAGTGCATTAATCTAGTTCTACAATTATTGTATATCTGTAATAATACTAGTAATATGAAAGAGATTACCATTGACACTCGCCTTGGTGATATGACTATTTTAACAGCAGGAAACAGCAATAAAAAGACAAATTTAAAAAAATAAAATATATAAAGAATCAAGTAGAAAAAATTAAAAATAATATTACTAATAACATTAATATGCACATACCAATATAAATCACTAAACATAAAAAAAACAAACGACACACTCAAACAAAACAAAGTAATGGACTACAACGCTAGAAAAGAAATACTGCGGAATAGTTTATATAAAAAAAAGAAAAAAGCTTTAAAACAAATAAAGAAACGTGCAGGTTGATTGGTAAAAATTATACTTTGACAAGCCTATAATAAATCAATTTTTACAGATTTTTACGTATGGAACTGATGCTAGAATCAATTCATCATCATCAGCAGCAGCAGCTTAATTAGTCTATCGTCGGTCGTAAATCTTCCTCAAGTTGTTGCATTCTTCTCTATTGTGTGTTTTCCTCATCCAATCATACCCCGCCACTCTTTTTATGCCGTCTGTCCAGCTAGTCTGCGGTCTTCCTCTACCTTTCTTACTTTTTCGAGGTCTCCATTCTATGATCCTACGAGTCCATCTGTTATCTTGCCTTCTTCCTACATGCCGAGGCCAGTTTCGTCTTAGAGTACATAGTATTTCTATTACATCGGTTACACATTCAGCATCTTTCTCTCCATAGACTTTTGTGTTACTTGGAGCTTGTGCACGATATTTTCATTGAGGGCCCAAGTCTCTGTGCCATACCTGAGAACCGGCAACACGCATTAATAAAAAATCTTTGCTTTTAGGGTATTTGATATTACCGACTGGAGTTTTCCGATCGTCGACCAGACCAATGAAATTCTTCTATTTCGGACTGCTGTCAGCTTGTTTTTAAAAGATGTATTTTTAGTCCTAGATATACAAACGCGTCCACTTCTATTATTGTTTTTCCTTCTAGCCTGATTTCTTGTTTGTCGATTTCATTTGCTGAATACCTTGTTTTGCTTATGTTTATTTTTAGTCCCACATATTTGGATGCTTCTTCTAACATTTCTTGGAGTTCTAATTTGTTTTTTGCTATTGATATTATATCGTCTCATATAATTAAGTTTCTCGTCAACGATATTTACTTCTTTTTCCCATTCTAGAGTCCCGAAGATATGTTTCATTACCAACGAACAATTTGGGAGAGCTTGAGTCACCTTGTCGTATTCTACGATTGAATTTATTTGTTTGTATATCAATCTTTATCTGCATTGTTGCGTAACAACGGTTATGTACCTGCATCTATTCTATAGTTAGAGCATTTAGAACTTCCCATATTTCTATTAAGCCAAAAGCTTTTTTGTAATCTATTACTGCTGCCCATAATTTTATATTATATTCGTTTGTCTTTTCTACTAGTATTTACATTGTCTGTAAATGGCCTCTTGTGCTGTAACCTCGCCTGAATCCAGCTTGTGCTCGTGGCTGACGTTTGTTTATTATTATTTTCGTCAACAACTTGTACAGCACCGAAAGGAAACTTATGAGTCTGTAGTTTTCACTTTATATCTGTTTCCTTTTTTGAAGATTAAGACTATCGGGGCATTTAACCAGGCATTTGGTATTCAAACGATTAAGCACTTATTGTAAACTCATTTTAATTGTTTAAAAACAGGTTCACCTCCATACTTAATTATTTCTGCAACTATTCTGTCTTCTCCTGGTGCTCACTTGTGAGACATATTCTTCAAAGCGTTGTTTATTTTTCCGATTGTGATTTCTAATAATTTTCTCCCTTTTCTGGTAGCGGACCTGTATACTCTCATACAGAATTCGGTAAAATATTTGTATAGCCTTCGTTATTTACTTGGTTTTTGTAGTTTCTTTATTTTTTATGTATTAGCTTTGTTATTCGATGTTTTTCCTGGCTCATTTTTGATCGTAGGTGTTTTAAACTTTTCTGTTTCTCCAGAGTTTATTTTATTTTTATATTCTTAAATTTTCTTTTATTGTTCTCTACTTTTTTTAATGGTTTTATTAATTTATGTTAGATCGATGCTGGTTTATATTTTTTTGTCTTTTATTCTTTCGGCTGCCTGCATCAGCGCATTTGTTATTTTTGTACTTAGGGTTTCAAAATCTTGCTAGTCTTCTATATGTTGTATGTACTTCTCTACAATGTTTCGATTTTTTATTTCTTCTGAATCTGTTTGTCTTACCATTTTTGACACTAATTTCTTTCTTTCTTTCTGGTCTTTATGCGCACTTTTGTTCTTACTATCTAATAGTCGCTTCCTACGTTAATTGTATTAAGTACAGTCGTGTCTATGATAGTGGTTTTGTCATTACATACGAAGTAGTCGATTTCATTTTTTGTTTTTCCGTTTGGGCTTTGTCAGGTCTGTCTTCTTTGTTATTGTTTTTTAAAATAATTCATCAAGTGTAGGTAATTTCCATGAAGATATTTGATGGGTACTTCTCCCCTAGAATTCTTTTTCCTAAAGTCAAATGAACCTGTTCTTTGTTCGTTCGGGTCTTCTCGAACACTTATTATTGCATTAAAGTTACCCATTATTATTGTATATTTTGTTTTGTTGGCTTCTATCGCTCCCGTGACTTTTTCAAAAATTTCTCTTTGTGCTTAGATGAGGGTACATATATTTGAACAATATTATATTTGTTCCTTTATATATGTCAATAACTGTTGAAATTACTCTTTCTGATATGGCCTTATATTGGCTAGTCATGTCGGTTAAAAGACCTACTCCGCCTTATTTTTTATTTTCGTGTTTTTTAGTAAACAGTTTGTACCCGCTTTTTAGTTTTACTCACTTTTCTTTGGACTTTAGCTAAATCTATTGTCATTCACTTTATTTTTTTAATTTCCGCCCCAGTTCGATTAATTTTTATTCATCTTTTAATGTACGTATGTTAAATGTAGCTGTTTCACTGTTCGTTTTGATCTTTGTTGTTTTGAGTTCTTTGATAGGTGGATACTATCAAATTTATGCCCCCCCCCCCAGAATCAAAATTGAATCTGACTGAAGCATCAGTGCGAGATTCTGGGATAACATATTGTGTAAATTCGACATGTCATTTCTATTTAGGTTTTTTAGAAATAACCTGCTGCGCTGGCTAGGCGGGTTGGCAGGTGGGAAGGAATTTAGGTTGGATTAGGTATAAGATGAGTCTGGACTTTAGTGTTAGGACTTGATTTTTTTCTATGTTTAGGATGAAAAGAACTCATAGAATGAATTACCCTTATTAAAATCTAACCTGTAAACTGCAGATCAATCAACTAAAGAACGGCATGTTCATGTAACAAAATTCCAATTCCTTAAGAGTACCTACGGTGCTATCAATATGTCTTGGAATAAATTAAAACAAGTAGGGTAAAGCAACCAATATTCTGTTAATTTTCACGTTAAAACTTTCTAAAGAAAAACTGAATTTATATTAGATTTTTAAATTACATTTAAATTGCTTGCTAATCATTATTTTATGATAATAATTAATTATTAATCAATAATACGGTTATAAGCTTTTTTAAATTTTTCGTTTAACCTTTAAAACTAGGTGACCTGTAATTTTGCCCAGGCAGTTTATTTTCAATATGCGTTTGTCACACGGTATTTCTTATCACAGCGCTCGACGATTTTTTCATAGCTTTCAGCGTTTAGCCTGTTGAGCTGCTGAACACACCCGTGAACGCCCACTTAACCCAGATTTCCATCTGACCAGCGAAAAGAGGCCGCAGCTCTTTATGGAATCCTTAGACCATGTAAAATCACGGGAACACGGGACTGCAATAAACCACCGGGTGATTGCGGCCGGCCTCGATCGCCGTCAGACGCATCCCGCATTTAGGTCAGCGAGGTTCATATTTCAGCCTCAATCAGCTTCACCTTGCCCACCGGCCACTTCGCAATATTTATGTGGTCTCGGAGGCAGGGGCGCTCATCACAAGCACGCTCGGGGCGGAAGCGAAGGCCGGAGAGACGCAATCCCAGGCGGAGGATGCTCTGCAGCAGACATCCTGCCAGCGTGACTTCCTGCTTGAGAAAGCGGGCTTTCAGGCGGCAAATGCCGGGGCCGTCGGGCCGGTACAAAGGATCGAGTCACAAGTTAGGCTGCAAAAGCTTTATGGGGGCAAAAAGCGAGCGCGGCGGCGGGCTGCGCGGGCCCGTCGCCGATTTCGTTTATATAGTCTTTGTTATTTTGCGATTTATTGAATCCGAGGGGAAAACAAACGGCGATTTTTGTCAATACAATAAAGACATTAAGAAAGGTCAATCGAGCCAAGAGAACTATGGGAGCTGGAGAAAGGAGCAGACGGTTCAATAGCACTTGTTTGTGTTTTAAGCAATAAAATTTTTTATTTTATGTAACTTGATATAGAATGTAGTAAAAAAACATTAATTGAACGTTGTGGGTGGCTCATTTCTTCAATATTCTTGTTCGACCATATCTATTTTGAGAAATTAAAAAATTTTATTTGCGTTTTGCCTTAACATTCATTCAAAATTTATTTGGTCTGTGTTGTAATTATAAAGGTAGATCATTAATTAAAAAATTATAACAACAAAAGATAAAATTTTGTCTATAAAACATTTAGAAAAGTTTTATAACATTTTTGTAACGCACCCCGCGAGAACTCGTTGACTTTACCCTAATTTTTCTAAAATTGTGTTAATGACAAACTCTAGAAAAAGTCTAGAATCAATTCTGTGTTTATCACGATTTTAGCTAGGTTTAGAATATGACATGACTGCATATGACGTCCAAAATAGTCATTTTGTGACACTGCTCCTATATAAATTAGCACGAGAAGCCTTTGAGGTTGTTGGATTTATCAACAATTTTCGTCTACTCGGTCCTTTATTTTGTGAGTACTTCCCAATTCTAAACTTTCAGTTCTCTTAAATCTTCCTTCATATCTTGGAACCATTTCTGCGGCCGTCCTCTTCTATTTCTTTTTTCCGGGGCTTCACTTAAAATTAGTTTGGAGATTCTTTGATCCGACATTCTTCCTAAGTGTCTCAGCTATCTCAATCTTGCCTGTTTGATTGCACCTATTATTGTTGGCTCTTGATACATCTTATGCAACTCTTTATTTGTTCTTTTCCGCCAAGCTTCTTCTTTCCGAATCCCTACAATAATCTGTCTTAATACTCTTCTCTCCCATTTTATTAGTTTATCTATATATCTTAGATTTAATGTCTGTAGTTGACATCCGTACACTACTATCGCTCGTATTATTGTCTTATAAACTTTAATTTTAACTGTTTGCAAAATGTTTTTACTTTTTATTACTTTATTTAAAGACGTAGTACTTTTTGTACCTAACACTATTCCTCTTTCTATCTTACTGTACGAGTTATTTTTATTACTGATTTCTGTGCCTAGATAAATGTAGCTGTCTATTTGTTTAAAATTGTATTGTTTTCCAGTCTGACTACTATTCACTTTAAGATTTGTCGAATTAGTGTTGGATGTTGTTCCTAAGCATTTTGTTTTCATTTCGTTCACTTCTAGTTCTTGCTTCTTTTTCTATGTTTTGAATTATATTTGTTAGCTCCTTTTTTTGTTCTAGAAATAATTATTAGATCGTCTGCATATGTCATTACTTGGTACGAGTTTTTAAGGTTATTACTTCTACTTGTTCCGCTATTTCTCATCAGTCTTTCTAAGGTTATATTAAATAATGTTGTGGAGAACAGGTTTCCTTGTCTCAGTCCCTTTGCAGCTTTAAATTTCTGGGATCTTGCTCCTCCGTTTATTTTATTCCAAATTTCTTCTAACGTCATTTTGGCCAGTTCAACTATTTCTTCTGGAATCTGCAAGCCTTTTATCGTTATTAACAATTTGTTTTACTTTAAACTATTGTAAGCCTATTTTAGTCTACGAATATTATAAGTAGTGTTATTCCCTTTCTTTATATGTCTATAATATGTCGTCTTCTGATTTTACTAATTTACTTTGTATTTTAACTTTCCCTGGTTTCTTAGGTTTTGTATTACTTATCAAATCTTCTCTTGTAGGTGCTTTACTTCTTCCTTCTGTTCCCTTTTTTTTCTTTCTCTTCCGTAATTTATTGGAAATGATTTTTCCATATTTGAAATTTAATTTCCTATTATTTCTACATTTTGGCTCGGCATAGTTCGATTTTCGGTTGGTAACTTTTCCTTGCAATGTCTATTTGTTTTATAAAACGTTTCTACATCCTGCTTATTTTAGTTTTTTCTATTTCTTTGCCACTTTTTTTGTTTTTACGTTTTTTGTTTCTGCATATTTTCTTTGCCTTTCTTCTTTTCTCTTTAAATTAGCTTTTACTTTGTATTGTTTTTTTATTTAAACATTTTTGTTTTACTGTGATAAGAGATATCTTTAGATTTATCATCAAACTAATTATTCTTTTTCTTAATATTTTTACTTGATAGCAATTTTTGCCGCTTGTCCTATTGTTTCTTTAAGTACATCTCATTCTTTTTCTACATATTCTTTCTTTTTTTGTTTTTAGTATTTTTTCCACTTCGTATTTGTATTTTTCTTTTATCTTTTGATATTTTTGTAACGGTTTTATATCTCACCTAATTTGTTGTTTCCTTCTCATTCTATTTTTTCAAGAGTGCTCTAAATTCATTTTTACTCACATCATATAGAGGTCGGAATCAGATAGTTTTCGACACTGCTCCTATTGTCGTTTAAATGCGCATGCTTATTACAAGATTGTGTCACTTTTGCAACAATTTCATTTATAATAATTTTATTTAGTAGATATTGCCATCAACTGTTTCGTTGCAGTGCATGTGGCTGTGAAGGTGGCAAGTGCATTGTTATTATATTTTGTTGCAGTTTTTAAAACATTTATCGACATTACTGGTAAGTTTTTGTGTTTAATTTTAGACTATATATGATACACTACAGAAAATGGATGAAAAAGAGAAGGTCAGGTTATTACGACTTTTTAATGAAATGAGTGGTGGGGAAAGCTACTATGAATCAGAAAACAAGCGTAATGATTTTTCTGACAATAAAAATAACTGTTTTTGCAATGAATGTAATGAGTCAACTCTAAGTGAAGAATATGATGCACTGGAAGAAGCTGACAATCGTGAAACATGGTATACTAACAGAAAACCTGTAAGAAATGTTTCTTTTCATGTGGATGACTCTGAGATTCTTTTAGATATGCATTAGAATATTTCGCCAAATGTTTTGATTATAAAAGCTGTGAACTATTATGCCAAGAAACATGGTAGTCAAACATGGCTACACGTGAGTCACGGTAGAATAACAAATTATAAAAAAACAAATCTGAGTTAAATTAGAAGATTTTTGAATTTGTATTTACCTCAATCACAGCTCAAATTCTCTCGTAATAAAAAAGTACTGCATTATCATTCAGCATTTCCTGCAACTTTGTGTGGAAGGAATTTTGAACAAATATTGAGTATTTTGCGTAGAAGAAGAAAACCACTTAAGCGACCATTTATTAAAAATAAAATAGGTTTTTGAACAACTCTTAGAAAAGTTTACAAATGCATGTGTTTTTATTCCATGAAAGTCTTAAATTTTGTAAGTATATGAAAGGCAAACGGGCAAACATGGAATGAAATTTTACAAAATCTGCTCGGTATAAAAATACATTTCAAACATTGAAATTTACCCCGAGAAAATATAGAAAACATTGCAACAGCATAAATTCTAGTTATGTGATTATTAACTCCATACCTAAAAAGTCCATAATTGTTTTAAGCCTAATTAAAACAGCAGCAGCAAATAAATTGTTTGATAACGCGACAAAAACTCCTCGTTCAATCAGGCTTCCAAAAGATATAACAACTCGTAAACTAAAAAAGCACAACATGTATGGTGACGGAAAAATCAGATATACGTCTTATGTCTAATAACAGCTTAGTACTACTGTATGGATAAAACATTTATCCGCCTAGGAAAAGAAAAGAGAAAAAATTAGTAGTAAATTGTAATAATATATCCGGTATTGACTGAGATAATCAGATGATGTTATATTATTTTTATACACGACAATATTACATCTCCTAGATGTAGACAGTAGGAAATTATTATTATATTTTTTAAAGAGGGACAGGTTCAAAATGAAGTTTGTATAATTTAGAAAAACAATTATTAGATCAAATTATAAAGTAGATGAAGTGTCGTTAAAGAAATTTGTAACATACACGAAGACATGTTGTAGTACAACTCTGCCTCATAATTTTCTTGAAAATATAATTCCCCTTGCAAATTACTCCCGAAAATTGTATTTATGAGATGTAAACAATATTACAAGCAGCGATTAAGAAGAAAAATATTATGTTGCTGCAAAATTGCACCTGTACCATGTTTTGTAGTAAGAAATACTGAAATTTTTTATTGTTGTTAATAATGATGTAAACTATATAAATAAAATTGATTACTTAAATAAAATTTCGGAAAATTGTTAATTTGAATAATAGCTTTTCATTTCTGTTTATAAATGTTGGCTGTAATAGCCATCATTATCATACCACATCACCAATTGGCTTCAACTGGCTCAACCTAATTAAAGCTGTTTAATTGATTCAAATTAAATTTATTTAGACAGGCAGAGTTATGATTATAATATTTTAGTTTGTGAACTTAATTCATTCATACTTGAGATCTTTATTGGGCTATATTGTAACAAAACAAAATGTGAAGAAGAATGAAATGTGAGTCAGACTATCTACTGGCGAAGTCATATATAGAAATAAACTACAATAAACAAAGAATAGAGGATGAAGAGGAAGGAAAGGCAGAGAGGACTAAAACCTATAATCTAGATAGCTTTAAAAATTAATCTATTAGCTCTTTTAAAAAATACATAATAATTAGAAAAAGACAAAATAAAAAAGATCAAAAACTTCTGATAGACATAAAAACTCAATGAGTTAATAGAAGAAAAGAGAAAGTTGTATTTTAGGTACTTCGCCACAAAGGAGGAAGAAGATTATAAATAATATAACCGACATAGATACATAGTTAAAAAAAATAGAAAAGGTGAAAAACAAAACATAAGAAAAGAAATGCGGACAGATAATTTCATTAATAGGAAAATCCAAGTCTAGGGAAGCATGGAAATCCATCAATAGCTTAAGAACAGATTTAAACAAAATAAAGAAAATTAACCCACCTAAAATAGAACATGAAAAACCATTATAGTGGCCTACCGAAAGAGAATAAAATAGAATATTTGATAACACACAGATGCACTTAAAGTACAGGACAGTGAAATAGAACAAGTACAGTGGAGGAACTAAAAGAAACTACAAAATATGAAAATAATAAAGTAAGAGGCTTACACCAGAAAAAATATTTATACAATGAACCACCATACGAAGACGTAACGAGCTAGATTTATTTGATATGTAGAAGCTTTAGAATGCCTTATATTTACACTTGACTGTAATTAAAATGTTTGGAGACGACTTTCTAAAAAATTTTATATTATATGATAAACGACAATACGGAAATGTAAAGGGCTAATTTCATGTCACTAAGCCGGGAATAAAATTTCGCGGGATTAGTCACTACGTGATAAAATATTTAAAGTCTTGTAAGAACTACATTCTGTATACATTTCTTATTTTAGTATTGAAACTAATTAATTGTTGCACTTTATAAGTGCCTCCGATAAAAAGCTTAACAAATGCAGCATTTATAACTTATATTTTTCTAACATTTAATGATGCTACCCCAGAAGAGGAAGAGGAGATTAGAAGACTACCTGCAAGCTTCTTTACAATTAAGCCTCGAATACAGTCTTTTACCCCTGAAGAAATTATAACTGAAATCTATCATCTAAATAACAAGAAAGTGCCCGGGTATGACTTAATTACTGCTAAACTACTGAAATAACTGCTACATAAAGCTATAATGTGCATACTACAAATATTCAATGCAGTCTTGAGATTGCAGTACATGCCACTGTTATGGAAATTCGGCCAAATAATATTAATATTGAAACCGGGCAAACCTGCACATTATGTTACCTCATATAGGCAGATAACGCTCCTACCAATACTGTCAAAAGTATTAGAGAGTTTAATACTAAAGAGAATGGCACCCATAATTGAAGAAGAAGAAATTATCCCCAACATCAATTTGGGTTTCGCCAACAACATTCTGCATTAGAACAGATACATCGAGTCGTAGATGTAATCGAAAAGGACTTGGAAGAACAAAGATACTGTGTTGCGGTATTCTTTGATGTCAGCCAGGCTTTTGACCGCGTCTGGCATCTCGGCCTACTATACAAAATTAAACGCTCGTTTCCACACCAATACTTTCTTCTCTTTAAATCATACTTAAGTGAGAGGTATAATCAAGTGAAGTACGGCGACAGCCAGTCTGGACTCAATAATGGCAGGACTTCCTCAGGGCGGTGTTCTGGGACCAACCCTATACCAGATATTTACAGCTGATCTACCATGCAATGACAACACAATGATGGCCACTTACGCGGACGATACGGCGTTATTAGTTTCTCATCAAGATCCACTACAAGCTTCGACCTTTCCACAAAGTAGTCTCGACATAATACAAAAATGGTTGCACAGCTAGCGCATACAAATTAATGAAACCAAATCTACAACTATTACGTTTACGACAAAATACAACTCTGCTCCTCCGGTTACACCAAATGGTATACAAATCCCCATCCAACAGGAAGTAAAAGATCTTGGTTTGACCCTCGACAGGCGATTAACATGGAAACCCCATATTACAAAAAAGAGAAGGCAACTGGATGCTATGGTGAAAAAGATGTATTGGCTTCTAGGGAAAAAATCCAAGTTATCGATAGAAAATAAAGTGTTAGTATACAAGACAGTTTTAGTTCCGGTGTGGGCGTACGACGTATATCTAGGGGGCAGTACTAAAACATCAAACATTGATATTCTGGAAAGATTCCAGAGCAAAACTCTTTGTGTAATGACCAACGCTGAATAGTTCATTAGCAACAAAACACTTCACGACGACCTAAAAGTTGAATGGATCAGAGATGAGGTTAAAAGAGGAACAGTCACCTGTGTCAATCGAATAACTCACCCAATGTGTTAGTGCTAAATTTTCTAGACATTAATAATACCACTTTTAGATTAAAAAAACTTAAAACACTCGACCTTACTAATTAGTACTTGTTATATTAGTATATTCAGGGACTCGCCAATGGACGACACTCCCTCCACATGTCAGTATTTTAGTTTAGTTTAGTAATTAAGTATTAAATCAAATTTGCTTGTCAGCCTTTGGGCTAGTTGTAAATTAAGCATATAAAATAAACAAAAAAAATTATCGAATCTAACTAATATTCGTAATCTTTTTTAAAAGCGAGTTAAAAGGGGATTTCTTTATTTCTAGTTCATATGACCCATTTGTTGAACTGAAACGTTTTCTGAACTTAATTTGTAACTTAAAGTTTAAGTTAATATAAAATATGCTCCTATGCTTAACAGTACACATGTCCTAAAAAACATGTATCGTGTTTTAATTAGAGAGAATGTGTGTGAAGGGCTGTTAAAGAAGTGAATTATGTTTTGCACTGTCTTCTTTTAAGTTAGTTTTCTAGTAGTTAAGTATAAGCTACGCAATATACTTTTTCTGCTTTCTATTAAATGGTTGATACCAAAGATAGTCCACCTGCAGGATAATAATTTCCATTCATTCTTTTTTAATTAACCAGACAGCTAATTGAAATTATCAGCAAAGGCAAGTTTTTATATTGTAATATTTGTTATAAATGTACTTCTACATAGTAGAATTTAATTTTAGTAGCCACTTTTCCTTTAACTTTTGCATTGTACGAATTTCTGTACTTGAAATCCTGTTCGGTACTATACAACTAGACCAAAATTATTACTGCTAATATCCTCAATTAAAATATTAGCATATTATGAGATCTTTAAGCAATACAACAATCATTACCCATACATTTAAAGTAATGGTGTTTAGCTAGCAGCTGTTGCCTGTTAAAACTTGTAACTGCTAATGAATACAAAATAAAAGTTTTATCCTAGAATGAGATTCAAAATTTTACCAAAGTCTAAAGTATAATAGAAAGAGGAATGCTCCTATATTCAATCTATGTAAATTAAAGGATAAATTGAATATGCACTAATATTAGATTACTGATATCTGGTATGTGAATCAGAAAATCACTTAAAAGACTGATTGTAACGATGTTTATAGAATCAACGTACTTTCACAATTTAAGCAAAACCACCCCAAGTAAAACGTTTTTCCCCTTAATGCTAAATGTTAACGTTTTTAGCATGTAAAAAACTTTTACAAGAGCTCTACATGCGCCAAATGTATTCTTAATCACTGAACTTTCCATTATCAGCGTAATAACAAAAATAATGATTTAAAATGTGTTAATCGTAACAGGAATTATCCTACCAGTTGCTACATATACAAAACAACCAAAAACTATTGTCAAAGTAGATTTCAGAATCTAATACAAACAAATCTTACGTGCGCTCAGTTGTAAAAAGAAAAAATTTTAATAACACCATAAACTACAACTAACGATTTATTTAACAGCATAAATAAACCCTACAAAATAATATAAGTATTTATAAACATTGACAATGTTAAATCTACTAATGTCTCCAATGTATATAATTATTAAAATTAAACATGAGCGGATTGTTACAACATAGGAATGAAGTAATATCCTCCCTTTAGAACCAACATGTTGGCGCTACCCATATAAATTGTTTTCTAATAAAAGCAACATGATTTTAAAATAAAATAAAATAAAAACTGTTTCAGATACAACTAAACCTTTTATATTATTTTGAAGTATAGTCTATTACATTATGTTTCCAGTAACATATCATTTAAGTGTCCACCTCGACTTTGTGCAAAAGAGTAAATTAAACAAACCCAATTTTCAATGAGTTTGTGCAATAACTCGGGTCTAATGTCACGAATGCAGCATTCGATATTCAATTTCAATGATTATAGACCATAGATTTCAAATAATCCCACAAAAAGTAATCTAACGGATTAATCACAACTTCTTGGAGGCCAACTAACAGTTGCATTTCTTGAAATTATCCTTTTACCAAACCTTTATTGCAATACTTCAACAGTAGTATTATAAGTGTGACAGGTGGCACCGTCTTGTTGAAACCACATGTCGTTCAAATCAATTTCATCTAAATTTGGCAACAAAAAATGTTGTCATTAGGAAGATTTGTAGGGTGATTAATTTTCTCTACATTCTTTCCTAGTTTAACAGAATTTTTAGGATTTTCGACATTATATAGTTTTTCAAGATTAAATTTAGGTTTTGCTGGTAGAAATTTGATAATTTTTAAACTCGTTATCATTGTTGCTCTAATATGTGGGCACCTATCATTGCCCTTGCATACGGTGATACATTTTTTAATTTATTTTCGGTCGTTATGTAGTTAATTATTATAAATTGAATGTTTAAATTATACTTTAAATTTTGACTTCATTAAGTTTAATTGTGCTTCTTACCATTTTCTTATTTAATACTTTTTTTGTCTCAAATAAAGTTTCTTTTTTATTAGTGTTATATTTCCGTTATACCTGAATTTGATTATTTACAGAATGTTATAGCAACTTGTTCGGCTTTAATAACTTCATTCTTAGTTTCAACGTTCCATGTAGTACGTCTTGTTTTCTATTTCATTGTTTTTCTTAATTTTGCTGCTAACAATTTCCGCAGCATTCTCTTTTTAAAGCGGTCATATGTTTTGTTGTCTGTCTTGCTTCTTTCCTTGTATAATTTTATGGACAACATCTTGTAAATGTGAAAATTCTTATTTATTTTCTTATTTTTGTAGTCTTCGCTCAAAAATGCATTAAAAAGCATCACGCAGTTAAAGAAGCAACTTTAAATTTTTTAATATACATATTTTTATTAATATCATATAATGAAAGTTTAATACATCACTAATTAAATGTTCCATCAAACAACTCGAGCACACAAAAGCCAAAGTATACAATCTAATCTAGTTCAAACACTTTGTTCACTAATTGAAACATTTGCATCTTAATTCATATCGTTGGCGAATTAAATTTTTTTTTCTAAAGCACTATTATAAAATTTATTAAAATTTTATTTTTGGTAGTAAGAGCTTGATGCCTAATTTATTTTATTTATATTTTCTATTCTAAAGCTATAGTATAATGGTTTTTATTAAGAAGTTTTCATAACCTCAGTGCTTATTGATGCTCCTTGCTTTTGTCCTAAAATTATTGCATTTATAATTTATGGAAATACACATACTTATATCTGTCATCGACAAACACGAGTAATATACTATGACAAAATGCATTGTATTATTAATAAGATTCAAAAATTTATTATGTTTATGTATAATTATTGTTGTTACATTACATTGTAATTTTAGAACCTAATCATCATCAACTTCAATTACTGCTATCTATGCAATTCTTGCTTTGTCGGCCACATCCAAATTGTCTTAAACTTTGGCTACTTGCTAGTTTTTTAACAATCGGTAGTCTATGAAAACCTTGGTAGGAGGCTAGATTGGATGAGTACACAGATTCCATCCCTTATTAGCGATGGATTCTGCTAGCCTATGTTGGATATGGGAATGAAATTGTCATAGTGGAAGACAATGTTGTATTTTATGAGTGATCTTTTAGCTTAAGTGGCAGTATAACAACCGATTTGGGCTAAACAGACATCGTTGTTAATGTTAAAGTATTTTAAAATATTTCTGTTGGGCTTTTCTTCAAAAAACTCCAGATATTACGCATACCTTAATATTAAATATGGGTGTCCCAAAAGAAAGTTTCGATTTGATTGGCTCACTGCGAATCGCAACGAACCAGAGGGTCGCGGGGTCATATCAATCGGTAGTGCGGCTTTCGGGAATGTAGTCACTATGGGGAATTTCTCTGTAGTAGATAATTTTTTTGTGAGGAAATTTTACAAATACAGTGATTCAGTGATCAGTGCACGGAGAAAGTTCAGTACTTATTATGATTTGCGTAACATAAATCAAGCGCCAAGTGTTTCTCTCTTCAGAAACTGGGTGTAAGTTTGAAGATACCGGTTCAACTATGAATAAATAAAAAAATAAAAAAATCAAAAGTCGGGACGACTAAAGTCATCAAGAACTTTCGAAAACACGACAGTCCGTTCGCGAGATTCTTGACCTATTATTCGAGCCAAAATAGTAAAAAAAACGCTGAAAGCTGAAAATTTTTGTGAGTACACGTATCGAGAAGTTTCAAGGCGCATTAGATTTGTAAAAGCCTCAGAAAAAAAGTTACCAGATATTTTTTTGTTATAATGCGAAAGTGCATTTGTGCACGCAAACATGCATTTATTTGATGCGTTTTTGCAGACCCTAAAGAATATTTTCTTTCTCACTTAATATTGGTCAAAATAAACTCATTTCCGCGAATATAAAACTTAGAAAGCTCTCCGATGCACTTGGGAGGCATAATACTGGGGATGGGGGTAATTTTGGGAAATATTTGTACGTTTTTTGAGTTTAAACTGTCTACACAAGGGTTTTTGGGGTCGCTAATCACGAATATGATTCTTAGAAAGTTCCCCGATGCACTTGAATGAAGGCATAATTTTGGGAATGGGGGCGATTTTAGGGAATTGCCGCAGATTCGTTTGTCTTCCGAGTTTAAACTGTCTGAATAATGGTTTTGGGGTCGCTGATAACAAATATGATGCTTAAAAAGTGCCCTAATGCACTTGGAGAAGAGAATAATCCTGGGGATTGGGGCAATTTGGGGAATAACTTCAAATTTATTTGTTTTTTAGTTTAAACTGTCTATATAAGGGTTTTTAAAGTCGCTGATCACGAATATGATGTTTAGAAAGTGCCCCGATGTACTTGGCGATGCAGAATCCTGAGGCTGAGAGCGATTTTAGGAAACCAGCTTAAAGTTGTTTGTTTTTCAAGATTAAAATGTCTGAATGAGGATTTTTTTCTCAAGTTATGCTCCAATGCACCAAAGTGAGAAAATGCCCTGGGGCACTTTAGGGAAAGGATATCCCTGGGGCACCAGAGTACGAGTAGTGCATTGTTTCATTTGAATATGATAAGACTTCAATTATTTTTAAAAACAATTTTTTTCACATATTATTACGAAAACAATTTTACTTGCACACAGACAATCCCATCAAAATTGTCACTTATCAACAGTATTTTTTCAAGGTTTACAAAGGTTATGTTTTTTGTAAAAACGTAAGTCAGGGTTCTGTAAAAAAGAAAATCGCGTTACAGCGCATGTGAGTTTCGGTTAAAAATGTTTGGTGAGGTATTGGATAATTCGAAAACCAAGATTCGTCAGTTTGCCATTCACCACACGGTAGATATTTGCCATATTGTAAAAAAATGTCATACAAATGGTCATTTTTCTGCAAAAGAGCCGTATTCAAACTTAAGGTGCCTGAGCCCCGCTGTAACTTGGCAACCAAGCATCCAATGGTTACAATTGATAGCCCATTCGAAAGAGCATTTTAAGTACAACAAAACATTCTTCTGGCTCAGATAAGAATCCGTTGCACACAATGCATTTTTTGCAAAAACCTTGCACATGCCAAATAGTTTTTGCAAAATAAATGCATTATGACTGGACCAGAATACATTTTTGTTGTACTTGAAAGGCTCTTAAACGAGCTATCCATTGTAAATAAAAAAATGCACTTTTTAAATATCATATTCGTAATTAGCGAATTCAAAAACCCCCAAATAACGAGAATGAATTTATTTTAGCTAATATTAAGCGAGAAATAAAATATTCTTTAGGGTCTGCTCAAATGCACTTTCGCATTATAACAAAAAAATATGTGGTAACATTTTTTTCTGAGGCTTTTTCAAATCTAATGATCCCTGGAACGTCTCGATACGTACACCCACAAAAAATTCGAGCTTTTTTACTCATTTTCTTTGACCATATTATTTCGTAATTGGGCAAGTGTTTTTAATGTGCCTAGATCATAACACCGCATTCTCCGTAAAGATTTATGTAACAGTTATGAAAAGTTCGTAGGCTAACATAGAAAAAAATTTTTTTTTGATAAAATTGGATTTTATTATTCAATATAATTGCCTTCGAGGGAGATACACCGATTATAGCGATCATACAATTTTTCTATACCATTTTTAAAATATATTTTGTCTTTAGCCTCAAAATAAGCTTCTGTTTCGGCAATTACCTCTTCATCGGCGCTAAATTTCTTTCCAGCGAGCATTCTCTTGAGGTCTGAGAACAGGAAAAAGTCGCTGGTGGCCAGATCTGGAGAATACGGTGGATGCGGAAGCAATTCGTAGCCTAATTCATGCAATTTTGCCATCATTTTCATTGACTTGTGGCACGTTGGATTGTCTTGATGAAACAGCACTTTTCTTCTTCAAATGGGGCCGTTTTTCGTGATTTCGTCCTTCAAACGCTCCAACAACGCTTTGTAATAATCGCTATTGATGGTCTGGCCCTTTTCAAGGTGATCAATAAATACTGATGCCATAAACCTTGCTAGCCGATTATTGCGTCTTTCCACTCTTTGGATTCGGTTCATCGCGTGCAGTCCACTCGGCTGACTGTCGATTTGACTCTGGAGTGTAGTGATGAAGCCATGTTTCATCCGTTGTCACATATCAACGAAAAATTCGTTATTATTACCGTTGAATATCGCTGAACATTGTTCTGAATCAACGACACGTTGAAACTTTTGCTGGATTGTGAGCTCGCGCGGCACTCACTTTGCACACAGTTTTGCATGTCCAAATATTCATGCAAGATATGTCCAACACTGTATTTTGATATCTTCAGAGTCTCAGCTATCTCGCTTAACTTCAATTTACGGTCATTCATAATCATTTTGTAAACTTTTTATGTTTTCGTCCGTTACAGCCTCTTTCGGGCGTCCACTGCGTGCATCGTCATCAATGCTCATCTCGCCTCGTTTAAACTTGGAAAACCACTTCTCAACGGTTGATTTTCCTGGTGCACAGTCTAAATAATGCTTATCAAGCCAAGCCTTGGTTTCAACGGTATTTTTTTGCCAAAAAGCAGTGTTTTATTAATACTAAATTCCTTTTATCCATTTTTTAAAATTAACAATAGTTGCTTCTCAAATACGATATCTCCTAAACTAATAGTCCGAGCAGTTGTCAAATTTATGACCACGAGTCTATTTGAATGGTTAGGTGTTATAAAAGCCTGGATTAATACATACCCGCTATTCTCCGCTAAAGAATTTACCAACTGTATACACCCCTATAAAATTCCGTTGGTGCAAGAATTAAAGCCCAACGATGCTAGTCATAGGTTTCAATTTGTTAACTGTGTAACTGAGCATTTTAATCCATTCAACAACATTCTGTTATCGTATGAGGCACCTTTGCACCTCGATGGTCACGTTAGTAAATAGAACTGCCGTTACTGGAGCGCTACAAACTCTCAATGCAAGTAAGAAACCCCTTCATTTACGAAATTGACTGTATGGGTTACAATGTCAGGGCGAGGAATAATCGGCCCGTAATTCTTTGAAGATTAAAGGGCCTGTGTTAACAATGACGTTAGAGCGTTGTAGAGATGCTAAATAATTTCTTGGTACCTGAACTGCAAAATTTTACTGGCTATAATCAAATAACATGGTTCCAGTGGTACAGAGCAATATCTTGCACTTTCAATATATTTATGCCGAAAGTTCGTAAAATTTCCCCTCAAAAATTAATTTCCAGAAGAGGTGATATAAATTGCTTTCCACGCAGTCCTTATTTGACTACTATGAATTTTTTCTTAAGGAAATATCTTAAATCAAGGGTAGACAATATCAAATTTAGTATAATTTAAAGAAAATATCCGTTAAAGAATAGCAGCCATTACGGAGACTACGTGCTGCGAAATGCTTAGAAATTTTACTTTTCGTTTAAAAAAGTGTAATAAGTATGCAGGTTTATAATTAGATGACATTATTAAAAAATAATTTTCAGTCTCTATTTTAATAATAAAATAAACGTCTTCTATTATGTACTCATTTGTGTGCATGTTAGTAAATAAATTTTTAATGTGTGTTTATATGAATATAAGTGATTAGTCTAACAACAAAAAGTTGGTTTTTTATTTTTAGAATTGTTTTTAAGCTTTAATATTGCGGGTTTGACATCTTTTGTCTAGCAATATTGCAAAACTGTAATATCGTCTTAAACACTGTTTTTTTCTAAGCCTGCAAAATAGGTATTAATGATTATTTTAATTTTTGCATTGCACAACGATCTTTATTTATTCTGCAATTTGAATTTCAGAAATAACTAAAAATAATTGTACAATTATACTTTTTCCAATTATAAGACTTCTTAAGTAGTATATTGCATGCGCATGTTCGAGAAGAAAAACAATGCATCGAGGTTAAGGAAACTCGACTCACATAAACAGGGCGAATCGGCGATGTTTATTTGTAGAGCTTACTTTATTGCTGCAGTTATACACTGATCGTGTTTGACTGAAACCTCGGGCGGGCAGTGCAAATAACAGTCTATAAAACGAAGGCAAACGCGACGTGCTGGTAAAGCCAAAAGGATGAGGTTTCTCACCTTGTTGCATAGAATAGCGACTTGTATCTAAAGATAGGGCAACTGCATCTGTGTATTTCAAGGCGCTATTGTTAACAAAAGTGACCAAAAAAAACTTGACACGAGGTATTTGGAACAGTAACAAATGAAATCTAACTTGCCATTCATGGCACAGTTATATTACAATTTGAACATGTTCTTATTGTTCACTGTCTACATTGCTTTGTTCGTTCCTGTAATATATTTACTTCTAGTTTATTACAAATATGTGGCTTATTTATGTTAATAATCATGATTAATAAATGTTACTGTTTGAGAAGTCTACTAGTAACTTTTATTTTAATCTGGCTTGCAATGATCATTTTCTTAGTTTAAAAAAAACTGTACTTTCATAGTAATCAATTTTACTATGTAATTATTTATCCGTTTGAATTATATATGCAGTCTATGGCAAAAATATTGAATCGATGTTAATATAAGAAAAACAATTTGTGCGGCCGCGATGTAAACCGGCAGTCAATGAGAGTAATGCACTTGCGGGAAGAGAAAGACTTCGTTGGATGCTAGACGTTGGTGAGTAAGCGGGTGTAGAGTATGACCGTCGCAGCAATCGACATCAAATTTTATGAAAAGCTGAAATATTTGTCCGCTAATACTATTTAGATGATTCAGGCTTCAAGATCGATACAACTAGCGCAGCACATCATAGTACAGATGATTTAAATATAACTGAAAGTCTATCGAAAGCATTTTACGTTTTGGTATCAAAATATTGCTGGAGATTTCAAAAACTCAAGTGTGTGAAATTTGGTAATTACCAGCAGTTATTTGAAATTCTAAGATTGAATTTTTTCGAATTTGTATTTTTTTTATTGTATACCTAGAAATACCTGTTTTTCTATACACTTGGAAGTTGCATAACACTTTATTGTATAGAATTGATTTTTAGTAAAATTAGTCTTGGTAACGACCCTTCGAGCATTCCACATATGTGTGAAAATCAACTTTATTATTGATTTATAGATTAGGTAAGAATTTATTGTTAATAACTAAATATAGCGTTTCTAAGTTGCATACGCTTTAGATAGCTGTTTATTTATTTGTTGATTGCACTTTAATTTACTTTTTAGGTTTATTTAGAAATATCTTTGTATTTCACAGCATTAGAATATTGAACTTTTGTGAACTGGAACGTCAATTAGTACGTCTTTACGATATAAAAGTCAAGCGAGAACTCTCGATAATCTTGAACACAATGTGTTAATAAAATTAAAACTTAAAATAAACTTGATAACTACAACATCATTAGTATTTTGTCCATACAGAGAAAAAAGCTCAAAGGCAGTTAAATAAAATGAGCAAAGTAAAAGGCTTGTAAAGAAATAAGTAGCAAAAGTTACTTATTTAAAATGAACAAACAAACATATCCGTATTCAGAAATATTTTTTGCTTCAGAACTAACATAGAAAGTTAGCAAAGTGTACTAATTTAATAAAAAGTTCCAATAGGCTCGCAGGATTGACATCAATATATGATACTTGTCTAACTAGAAACTTGGCAGCCTCTGTAAGCCTTAGGGAGCAACAAGACCCACATAATTACTTCGATTTTATGTGTCCCTCCTCTTGAGAGACTATTAGTTTGATTTATTATTGACCTACTGGTGTATACACAAATAATGACGCCAGATACAACTGATAAAATAATGAATAATATATTATAATGCTTTTTATTGCTTGTCCTCTTAGTTCGAAAATTACGCTTGTTTGATTTTCTGAGCTACACACATTGCTTAGTACATACTGATCTTCAATATTTAAATTACAAATGCAACTGCAATTTTTAAATAAATAATTGCATGAACGCAGAAAAACTTTATTTTGACATGTATGAGATATTAACTATATATGTTACCTTATTCTACTTCAACTAGATAAAAAGTAGAATTTGTGCAAAGGCCTTGCGGAGTATCTCAGATACCGATTTAGAATAAATATCCCCAGAGATAGCAGTAAGGCCGCTTACAAAAAATGGGTAATTTTATAAAAAAGGGTCGAATTTTAGATTATCGGAAGTAAAGTTTGAACGGATTTAGCTATCTGCAATTTTTGGGGACATGGTAAATTATTGCCAATGGGTTTATTATACAAAATTGGAGCAGAGTCTTAATTTTTTATATTTTTAGGCGTATATTATTGATTTATATTTTTTCATTTCTATTAGCAATTAATTTGATTTATTACAGGGCCTATTTTGTTGTCGAAAACCGCAGTCGTATTAAAGCCAATCAATAAAGAAGACTCTGCATGATTTTTTAAATAAAATTAAAAGTAAATATTTGAAATCAATCAACCGTGATTCAATGGAAGAAGCTAAAAAGGTGACTTTAAAAACTAAAAAGTAGGTCCAGTTCCGTACGTGTAAGTGGCTGCGTAAAGCAGTAAAATTCCATTAAAATATCCGAAAGCAAAAAGTAAAGCCGTCAGTTAAGTTCATCTCCTGACGAATAACGGTTATGAGATTTCCAACTTCGCAACTGCGTTATTAAAACTTAAACTCCGATTAAAAATGTAAGCTCTGCCCGTTGAGTTATGTGCGCACTTGAGCTTTTTCGCCGCTTTGTGCAAAATTTTGTCTCATCGAAGCCACGGAAAAAACACGACCTTGCCCCCAATTACCGCAGAGCTTTGACACTGCAAATGGACGCCCAGCTCGGGAAACTTTCGCATTCGCCAACGCGCAATGCAATTGCGTTCGTTTGAAATACAAAACCGGGCTTTTTATTAGGGAAGGCTCGAGCTGCGCATAAAGTTCAAGTTGAAGTTCAGCCGAACGAGCCTGCTCAGACTTTCCGTCGCCTCCGCAAGGACAATGCCGGGGCTCGCCGCGCTTTAAAAAACTGGCGCTTTCGCTAGCATAAACGTTTGAAATGCTCCGAGATAATTGTGTCGGCAAATGAAACTTGCAGCAACAATGGAGTAATATGGAAAGCACGTCACGGCTAAGGAAGCTCGTAAACGTAACGAGTTGAGTGTAATACGTGTACAACCAACTTTTTCCAAAGGTAGAAGCAATAAGCGGAATTTGGAGTAACTTTCCAAACGCTGTTGGGAGTTTTGTTATCCGAAAGAACCATTCGTAGCCAATGTTGCAGAAAACCACCAAAGCTTTGAGAGTACAAACAAAAACTTTATGGTTTCTTACTGTGTGGTTAAGCTTGAGTGGCCAACAAGTATCAAACACTGAAACGGGGTAGATGTTATGAGGTTTCTATTTTAACTTCAATCCAACCCTTCTGCAGTATTATAAACGCAAAACGCTTTATGCAAAATTAATGTTTTTTAAATTTAGCTGTCGTTTTTTTGTTAAAAATGTTTTAGCTCACATTGCTCTGCTTACTTCCTGTGAGCCACCTAAAACACGAGGCCGTTTTTGTTATATTAAAGCGTCTTCTCAGTGGAATTACTTCAGTTCGGGAAACAGGATTACTCTTTTTCGCAAAACTGGGAGACAGTAAAATTTAATTCCATAGTTAAAATGTAGGTCACGTAATTTTCTTTATTGTAAGGCTATAATCGCGATTTTATGGTAGTTGTATTGAATATTTTCGGCGTAGTTTTAGTCTAGTAGTGGTTTTGCAGCAATATTAATTTAACGTATTTTCCGTTAATAAGTTAGTTTACTCATTAGGGCAATTAAAAATTCAGAATGCTCTTGGGAGTAACAAAATGTCATTTTGCTGTTATTGTCCACGCAAATTCTAAATGTAAAAAATACAAATGAAATTTAATTTAACGTTCTTGTAATTAACTATTTCATTTTAAAGGAAAGTTATAAAATAATTTAAAGATATTTGCAAATAGTTTGTTTTAATTTGCTGCTGTATAATTACATACTTTCATATAAATATTAGATATTGTAAAGGGTTTGGTTTATTTTATAATGAATTAAAAATATATGGACACCATTTATTTTCACAGCAGGTTATCACGTAATTAATTAACATATTAATACTGTTGTTAATTGTTTATTTACACACGGTGACTTGTTTCCCGGTACACTTAGATCACCTGGTAAATTGTGTCTAACTGTAACTACCTTCTTATGCAAATACCTGTGCTCTTGATTCTAGAATACTCGCGGCTCCGCGTTGCCACTCTAATTAAATCACTAGCACCTTTGTTTCTGACTGTGGCAAAAATTGTCTGAATATTTACGCATTACTGTATAGCTACGGTTGGATTTTCCAAAGGTTTTCTAAAGGCTTTTCTGTTTCAGGAACATAATTTTTATAATTGCTCTTGTCTTTTTTGAGCCTCGTTTACCGTTTGCAAGGTTGCATACAGTGATCTGTAGCTCCATCCCTTAAAAAAAACACTTTTAGTATATTTTGCACCACCTACTAGTTTAGCTGGTTTAAACCACATCAAATTCTCAATAGCTTAAGAAAAAATGTTTGAATGTTTATGAATAAATTTTTTTTATCTAACTCGTAATTCTTTTAGACAGTTTTAGACTGTTTTTTATCAAAACAGGGTATTCTTGTCCCTAACATGCTCATTGATTAAAAAATGAAACTTAAATGCTTTTTCAACTCTTGCTACTTTTTGATGACTAATGGTACGATTTTTTTGTTTCAAAATTTACTTTTAGTTCCTCTATAAAGTGTGGAACTATTAGTAGGCACTATATTACAATTAGATGATTCTGTAACATAATATAAGACACTTTGTATTGCAGAATTTGTGTTTTCTGAAGCTGCAATAATTTAGTAAATAAATCTATTTTTTTTTGGCGTCGATGATCTTTCATTGGGTCATCAACAATTTAAATCTTTCTAAGGACGAAATTATATATTGTACCTAGTTTTGTTCTCAGGTGGTTCATAGAATCGCCTTCTGCAACCTGGTCTTTCGATGGCCTGTTACGTAAAATGTAGGTCGCACGATATCTGGAAATCTCTTCCAAATATAAGGGCTGGGGGTTGTCCAGTTAAATTATAAGTCATCAGAAATATGTTAGTAATGTTATACTGATCCAGTCTCTTTGATGTTTGTATACGATTTTTGCTAGAGCTCCTCCTATTGTTCTTTTTACCATGACTTTAAATTGGAAATGTAGAAATCTTTAATCCTAGTTTCACTTTTGAATTCAGTTATAGCGGAATCGGATAATGGGTTAGATTATTGGTTTTATTTAATAATATACAAACAGTAATTATTGCTATAGTGGGTTGGCAACTAATATTATCATTAATTACTTACTTCTGCAGATCTATTTACTCACAACATAAACTGTGTTTAACCGCAGCTATCCTTTTTATGTCTCTCACGCATGCTTATATATTTGCACATTTGATTCGAGAATCTTCGCGATTTGACGCCAGCGCCTCAATAAAATTACTAGAATCTTCCTTTCCGATAGTAGAAAGAATTTTTTGGGTGTTTACGCGTTGCTTTCCTAATATAGCGTAATTTTCGGGAGTTTGTTGTTATTTATATTTTAACTACATTGATAATTACTAAACATTAATTATATTTTATTATCGACATACTAGAACCAATTTTTGAAAATATTCGGTAAATGTAATAAAATATAGACAACTGAAATTTAAATTTTTTGGTTTCCAATCTATGGATTACTTAGTAGTATCTACATTGTAATTGTTATTTAAGCATTAAAGAACAACATTGATTTCTGTATCACAATTTTAAAAATTTTAAGTAAAAGAATTGGCATAAATGTTAGGGCGTCTCCCCGAAGCGACAAACACCTGGACAAGAACACATGTTTGCAGGATAGATTAAGACTAGCTACTTGGAACTTGGGATCCTTGACAGGTAGAGGTCAGGAGTTTAGTAACATTTTTAAGCTACGTAAGATCCAAATATGCTGTATTCAAAAAACAAAATAGCGAAGCTCTAAATCTATAGACTTGGGCAACGGATACCAACTTATCAACCACGGAACGACTACTAAGCTCAATAAGGTGGGCATAATTTTAGACAGCAACTACAGAAACATAGTTATAAATATTACTAGAACCAGTGATCGCCTTATGACTGTTAAGCTCGCAACGGACAAGTAAAATATCCTAAATGTAATAACTGCTTATGATTCTCAAACTAAATGCTCAAGTGAAGAAAAGTAAGAGTTTTGGGATGATTTTGATAATCTTCTTCTCACCGTACCATCTGTTGAGATTAAAATAATTGCAGGAGACTTTAACGGACATGTAGGTAGAACAAATACAACACAAACAAATGTCCACGATAGATATAAATATAGTAAAATAAGCAGACAAGAAAAAAAATTCTTGTCATAAATACAAATTTCAAAAAGAAACATGCTCATCTATAGTTGTGCGGGCAATAAATCTCAAATAGATTTTGTACTCTCAGATCAAGCAATTAAAGGAAAATTTAAGGACTAGAAAGTCATACTCGGAGAAGCTCTCGCGTCACAGCATAGATTTCCCGTTGTTGATTACAAATTGCCCACATCTACCAAAATTGCTGTGAGAAGGGTAACGGCTATTAAATGGAATCAATTGGGTGGCCAAAAAGCGGAGATTTTGATAAACACCTTAAGAAGCTACATAGAAAATATGTGGTCTAAATTTGAGAAGCACGCCAAAGAGGCAACAAAGCATATTTTAGGTGTAACTAAAGGTGGACACTCAAATGACAAAGACTCCATAGTAGAGTGATAAAGTTAAGGACATCATCGGCATTAAGAAAACTCTCTTCAAAATGTGACAGCAAATTAAAAACAAAGAAGACTACATTAAATACAAAGAGGCCAAAAACGCGGAAAAAAGGAGTAAACAAAGAGTGAGCCAAATGTAATGAATGTTTTTACGATAAACTTGAAAAAGCTACAACTAATGCTGACATTTTCAAGATTGCAAAACAAAAAAATTGGTGCACGACTGACATAAAAGGTAATAAATATATCAAAAATAAAAATAACACTTTATGATCAAATATGTACGCGATGGTGCAAGTACTATAATTCCCACACCAGGCATTTACATCATTAGCACCCGTCGTTGGCCCTATCCCCAAAGTAAGTCACGAAGAAGTGAAAGTCGCCCTCTCAAAAATGAAGAACTATAAAGGAATGGATCCTGATGAGGTCCCAGTCGAGCTATGGAAAGCTTTAGGCACTGTAATTTTTTAACACTGTTCTTGAAACAAAAAGAATTCCAAATTTGTGGAGAGAAAACATTGTAGTATCGTTTTACAAAAACAAGAGAGATGTTGCTTAATGCGGGAACTACAGAGGCATAAAATTGGCCTCTCATACACTTAAGCTTTAGAAGCGAATTATTAACAAACGACCGCCGTTTCTTTTGGATATATCCCCAAATCCGTTTGGTTTTACGGCATCGCGCTCTACCATTGATGCCATCCAAGCTATTAGAATTAAATGGAAAAACACCGCATTAACCAGCAAAATCTTCACATCGCTTTTATAGATCTGAAAAAAGCATTCGATCGCGCCCCGGGAACTACTGTGGCGAGCAATGCGTTTAAATTTATTCCAGAGCGTTCTCCTTCTTCTTTAACCTTTATGTAATCTACTTCTGGATATAGGTCTCCCTTTTAATTTTTTATTTGTCTTTTTGCTGCCATTTTTCCAGCCACTTTTATTATATCGTCCGACTTATGGTTTTAGATGTCTTCCTACACTTTATTTCGAGTCCTGGGTCTCCAGTTAATTGTAATGTTCGTCCAGTAAGTCATGTGATTGTCTGGCAACATGTCTCTTCCAATTCCATTTGTTGTGACTATCTTTATTACTTTTTCGACCCCAGTTCTCATTCTTATTTCTTCATTCCTAATTTTATTTCTGAGGCTTACCTCCAATATTGCGCGCTCCATGCCTCGTTGTGCTATCCTCAACTTATTCACCGAGTTCTTTGTTAATGTCATGGTTTCTAATCCATAAGTTAATACCGGTGTGATACATTTGTTATATATATTACTTCACGTTTTAGATTTTGGGATATCTGACTTGAGGACGCATGAAAGTCGACCGAAAGTTGCCCATCCTAATTTTATTCTTCTGTTTATTTCTTCGCCTTGATTTTCCTTTCCAAGTTAATTGTGTGTCCTAGGTATATATTTTCTGTTACATTTTCTATTTGTTCCCGTTTATTAGTATTCTTGATCTGAGCATAACCTTTGTTTTCGATGCGTTTACTCTAGTTCGACTTTCTCCCACTCTACCACCAATTCTTCTATCATATTATGTAGTTCTTCTGTATTATTTGCAATGGGAAATACATTGTCCGCCTATCTTAGATTGGTGAGTCTTTGCCGTCTATATTAATTCCTCGATTGTAGATTATAAATTGTAGATTTTTAAAAATATCTTCCGTTTGCGAGGTTAAACAGCTTGGGTGCGATTATGAGATACAATTCCAGAACATTATGTCAGCCTAATATAAGATATGTACAAAGACACATGTACTAGAGTCAAGAGCCTGGCAGGTATGAGTGATACATTTGAAGTGAAGGTGGAAGTTCACCAGGGCTCGGCCCTAAGCCCACTTCTTTTAATCTGTCAATAGACTATCTTACCAAAGACTTTTATGGTCCACTTTCATGGTGCATATTGTATGCTGATGACATTGTACTATCTGCTAGAAGTACTGAAGACTGCAACGTACACTGAATACCTGGGTGGCTGCGCTTGAAAAATTTAGTTTACGGGCAAGCAAAAATAAAACCGAATATCTAGAGAACTGCTACAGTGGGATCACGTCCCCTATAATCAATGTATTATCTATAGAGCAAACACCTGTGCCAAAAGTCTCTAAGTTCAGATATCTAGGCTCCATATTGACTCAAGATGCTAACGTAGATGAAGATGTGGCCCATAGAATAAATGTTGCCTGGTTAAAATGGAGAACCCTCACTGGTCTCTTGTGTGACTCACGGATGCCTCTAAAACTAAAGGAAAAGGTATATAAAACGGCAGTTAGACCCGCAATGCTGTATGGTAGCTGGGCAGTTTAAAAAATTTCATGTACAGCAGTTACATACTAACGAAATGAGGATGCTAAAATGGGCGGAAGGCGTAACGACAATGATTAAAATTCGTAACGACCATATTAGAAGCACTTTCAAATAACCCCGACTTATCTGGTATGGATATCTGATGAGACGCGAAATAGTTTGAGTTGTCCTAAACATACCTGAGAAGAATAAGAAAAGAGGTCGCCTATCTCTAACTTGGTGCTCGAAAAGACCTCCACTAAAGACCTAGAGGAAGATCAAGTGCCAAACGAGACAACCCAGAATAGAACGTCTTGGCGCAGATGTTTGAGGAGATCCGACCCCATTTGACATGGGATCAGGAAATAAAAAGAAAAAGAATAACAATACACTTCGTGAAGTAAAATTTGTTAGCTTTAATCATTCCTACCTACTATATGCTATACACTGTGCTAACGTATTAAACCTTTGCTGAAGCTATATATATTCCATCACGAGATAAGGTTATTCATACAGACGTTTATGTAAACATCATTAGGTTCTAGATACTCTTAATGCGGTAGAATGCTGAACCGAACGTTAATAACAGCAACTCATATTTCTTAATTACAAAATCTCTAAGATCATCAGATCTCAAACATCAGCTGCACCGATGATATTTTCTATTTATTACCAAGATTATTTCAAGCTCCGCAACGACTTCAAATCTACTCAGCGTTTACGAGACCAAGGGTCTAATTAATTAACCGTTGTCAATGGCAGTTTCCTTCAAAATAAAGGCTTAGGTGGTTTCTAGCAATGATATCGGGATTGAAGATCAAGGGTTGATCTGTACAAATTTTGAACACGCTGAACACAATAGCACAAGCATTCTTGACCTACGAGGTCGGAAACAGGTCAAATTGACCTTGTTTTTTTATATTATTTATTCCTCTTTTCATAATTGCATTTGCCTATTACCTGTTACAACAAACAATTAAATGCTAATCATTTAATTAGTAAATTGCGTTAAAGAAGTTTATACATTTACGGATATCATTTAATGCTAGGTCCTTTAAATATTAAAAAAATTTCTAAATTATTAACAAGAGCGTTAATCTCCATTGCTGTCGCTTTACTTAACTCTAAACTATTTGGTGTTATATATGATTATGTTCTCCGTGATAACTATTTGTTCACATTTCTAAGTTTAATAAATCTTTCTCGTTGTTTTTTAATACTTTGTCTTGTGTTTCGTTGACAAAAGAAGTACGGACATGGAACTCCTTTTCCACCAATGTCTGGGCCTTTTATTCATAAACAAAAATTTGCGGCCACTTCTGGTCAAACCGGTCTCGAGATTTTCCGATCAGGCTGATTTTTGGAGTCTGGACTTGCCTTATAGTTCTTAGTTGAATACTAAAAACATTATGTCTCTATCTATCACAGATCAAAAATTATAAGGCGTGACAGATGTCAGAAATAACAGAAATAGAAGCTGGTCTCCAGCTTAGACGCTGCCTTCATCAAAAGTTATAAGGAATGACATATTGGAAGCTGGGTTCGCTAAAAACCCGTATTGCATTGTTGTAGGAGATCCCACCTATGCCAACTCCGGATGTGAGCCAGATAGGCTATAGGCTTTCGAACGATATCCCTTTTATGTCTTTAGCTTCAGTAGTTCTCGATTTGAAAGTCGCGATGGACAGACAGACATTGTGGCAAGTGGTCATTCACTCTTCTTCGTCTTATTTATGATGTTGATTTTGTTTTTTAAAGCAGAACCTCTATGACAATTTTAGTATTTCAGTATAGCGTGGTTTTGTTACCAATTTGAGTAGTAGATACATATACCAGGAATACAGGAAGCAAGTTGTTTAGTTAAAAACCAAGGCTATAATTTGCTCTATAAGCACTGGTTGCTAAAGTTTAACCTTTGCTGAAGCTATATATATTTTGCCATCACGATATAAGGTTATTCATACCGACGTTTATGTAAACATCATTAGGTTTAAGAAGCCCGAATGCTGGTAGAATGCAAAAACACAAAAGAAAGTAACGCAGCAACTCATATTTTTAATTACAAAAAAATCTCTAAGATCATCAAGATCTCAAACATCAGCTGCACCGATGATATTTTCTTTTTATTACCAAAATTTCCATTTTCAAGCTCCGCAACGTTCAAAATCTACTCAGCGTTTACGAGACCACACTCTAATTAATTAACCGTTGTCAATTCAACGGCCATTTTACCTTTCAAAATAAAGGCTAATAGGCGGTTTCCTATACCCGGGCATGTGACTTCTCGGGATTGTAAGATAAGGGTTGATCTCTACTAATTAGAACACGCTGAACACAATAGCACCAAGCATTTTGACCTACGAGGTCGGAAACAGGTCAGAAATTGACCTTGTTTATGCATATTATTTCATTGCCTCATTTTCATAATTACATGTTGGTGCTCATTAGCGCGTAGTGAGCAAAAATTGCACATTTAATATGCATCAATGCACATTGTAATTACGTAAAATTGCGTTAAAGCAAGCTTTATGACACTTTACAGCATATCTCTATGTAAATGTCACGAGGTCACTTTTTGACCTGTTCCCGACCTCGTAGGTCAAAATGCTTGGTGCCATTGTGTTCAGCGTGTCCTAATTAGTACAGATCAACCCTTATCTTACAATCCCGAGAAGTCACATGTCCGGGTATAGGAAACCGCCTATTTGCCTTTACTGCTAAACTAATGCAATTCCAATTTCTCCAATCTGTCTTATTCCAGAAACAAACTTCACACCATTATTAAGTTTACGACGAAAGTACAACATATATATATAATAAATATTCTTTGATTATACTGGCCAAACGTAATAAAGAAACCGGTCATAAAATTAAAACATCTACTTCTTCTGGTAGGATGAAAGTGCAATTCAACCATCAAAGTCATTTGTAAAGCAAATAAAGCAGAAAAAATTCTTACTGTCTCAATACTCCATGCGATAGCTAAGGTTTATCCATTATTAAGAAAAATTACAAACAAACTTTTCCCTATCTAGTGAATTCTCCGCTAAATAATGTTCCCGACAAGCTTTTACTTGTTCAGTATGTTTTTGGTCGAAATGGTGCTGTTCTAGTCGGGAAGTTTTGTTACTATGAGTTTGAACATTTTACTAATATCAGTTTAGAATGAAAAAAACACTTAGAAATTTAAAAGAAAGATCCAAATTAAAAACGATCCTTTTGCAGTATTGGAAACGTTTAGTTTATAAATAAGATTCTATTTAAAAATTATATGACTGGTGTGTGTTTTACGTATTGATCTTAAATTCTATCTGTACAAAATAGTAATTACACAGTTACAATTGGCTCGTGGTATGGCTTTAAGTGCATCCTTCAAAATATTTTTGTAAACGTTGTTTTGTTCTCAAGTGACGAAATCTTATTTATTTGTCTATGGATAAAAAACCCAGTTTTTGTTAATGAACATTACTCAATTATCGATATCTTTATAAACGGCTGTTATACAGTCAATACGGCATTGTTTTGGAGAGTCGTTAATTTTCCTTACATTTTAGAGGTGGATTACAACAGTTTATTAAAATAATGACTGCAATAATTTTTAATAAATATATTGGAACGTTAGAAATATTTTGAATTTGAAATAGTGTGTAATTTTGAGTCACGAAAAGCAACCGTTTCCATGGTACCTGAACACGTTACACGTATGTAGTTTTGGTATCTTTATTAATACTTCTAGTGCGATGTGGAATCCGAAATCTAAAACAAACAATATTAAATTGAACATTGTTGAATGGAAAGAAAATACAGCAATGCCACTGGAAGTGATTCGCTGAATTGCATACAGCAGACTTTATAAACCGACAAAATTGTACATTGTAAATAAAATCTCCTGTCTAGACGGCACCTCTTGCAAATAAAGTAGAAACTTGTTGCGTACGATTAAATTTCTAAAATAAAATTTTTGCATAACACTTAAATAGTTGTAAATTAATAAAAGTAGTTGAGCCTTAAAGAACCCATAATTTTCAATCTACAATGCAATTTTTAAGTGATCAGTAACCAATAGTAGGTATTATTTATCCTTATATTTTAGTTTAAAAAATATTGTGATATTTTCCACATAACCCACGATTTAACTATAAATCGACAATATTAGAATAATCCTGTGGATATGCTAAATATATTAAAATGTTTTGTTATAAATAAGCAAACTGCAGATTGTCAGGGAAAATTTGGACAAAATAGAATACGTAATAAATAAATAGATTTTGTTCAACAGCTTGTCAGTTTTTTATAATTAAATGCCTGGACATACCAATTTGTGCCGGCAATCAAGAAAATATTTTTTAATAAACACAATCTTGGAAAATACGTTTGTCAGAAAAGTCTTGGAGCTGCTTTTTAAATGTTTTACTTAAGACATTTAACCGTAAGAAATAAGTTGCCTGATATATGTTTGAAACATACATGACCGAAAATGTTTCCATATAAACTTATTAGGTGGGAGGGCTGTGCTTCTCAACTCACTTCGTCTGAGCAAAGAATTAACATTAAGTTTTGCATTAAGCCAAAAAAATCTCTAGTAAAATATGAAATATGATACAGCAGGCATATGATAACGATCTATTATAGAGAAGAAGTATTTTTAAATGGCACACAAGGTTTTGGGAGAATAGAGCTTTACTAAAAGATAACTCCGGTTAGCATCATATACCTCCGCAAATGTGGAACATGTAAAATAGCTGCTGCAAAAAGACCGTTGCATTACTGTGCGCATATCAGAACTGAAATTAAATCGGAATGTGTTATCAAATTTTACTCAAAGATTTAGGAAGAAAAAAAAATAAACACAAAAATAGTTCCTTACCTAGTGACAAAGTAACAAAAAAAACTAATAAGCTATTGCTAAACTGTTGCAAAGAATGAGAATTGATCCCATAATTGTTTTAAATATTATTGTCGAAAATAAAAGGTGGTGCTATCAGTATGACTATTAATCGAAGTACCAAATTGTCAAATTTCAAGATCATAGTACACCAGGCTCCAAAAAAGTAAAGCGACAACCAACAAATTAGTCCAGAAATATCTAATTAAAACCATATTCCTACTCTACCATATTTCCCATATTCTTGCAACTTGTCGCAGCGTAATTTTTTTGTTTTCCCATGTAAGAATATTAAAAAGAAGTGTCATGAAAATAATGCAGTAGTCATCAAGGCTCTGACAGATGTGCTACGAATGAATCTTTCTCTGCTTGGTTCCATAACTTCCAGAAAATAGTTGAAGGAAGTATTTCGACAATACATAGGACCATTAGTTGATAAGTTGAATAAATAATGTTTTATGAGCAAAGTCCTGGAATTTTTTAATGTCCATATTAAACTAGTTCGATAAAACAATGTACTTGATTAGAATATATAATAAACAATACAAAGCACTTTTTAACTTGTAGTAAAATTGACCTTAAGTGTACGAGTCACACACATAAAATGTGTCATCTTTATCTTTAATATCGGTGCAACCACTGCACTTAGAATATTTGATCCGCCTTATTCAATTATGCTGAAAAACATTCCGGTTATTTCAATTTGCAATAGACCTGGCGTCATTCTATTCCAATCAAAATAGCTATTACTGGTTATTTTCATTTTTAAAAAAGAAAAATATTAAATCGTTCTTGTAAGGACAGCTTGTTAAGGTATTTGACGTTCTTCTTCTATTTTTAATATTCGATTCGTTTCTTTGCGCTCTTGATATTGCCGTGGCCTCTTTTGGAGAGGCTCAAAAAGCTTAAATTCAAGGCATATCTGGCTTATTGGCTTTAGAGGAAATGACCAAGACTGGAACATTATATTGTATATTATTCAGTGGCAGTCAAGAAAAAATTCTAGGTTCAAAACGAAAGTCTAGTTTTACAAAATGCATTTAATGCAGTCTCTTAATTAATTTTTGTAGCCACTCCCGAACTTTTTCAGGGTAATAATTACTCAACTCGCCACAAATGGAATATCTAGTGGCTGAATACTGTGGGTGCAAATAAATGTTTTTGGTGTGAGTTGAATTGAAACCGGCTTCTTCTTAGTTAGCTTAAAAAATTAATAAAATGTCCAAACTATTTTAGAAATAATCCTACATTTATCCACTGATGTGGCACTTTGCGGTAGATCTTGGTGAAGCAATACTGAATAGCTTAAGATTAACTTTTTAATGAGGAAACACATTGTCGCCACATAAATTCTTGAAACATTTTACAAGTTTTAGTAGTAACTAGGATGTTTCTCTCAGCAGAAACCAAACTACCCATTTGCCATTTTCTTTTAAGAATTGTTGATTGTTTGTTAAGCACACTTATATGTTCATCTTATCGACGTTCCAAACTTTATACGCTTTGAAGTTTAATTAGTTTATCAAAGTTAATAAAACCTTGATTTATCCAACAACACCATGTTATAAAAAAAGTTTAACTTTAACAGAATATTAGCAAGAAATTTTGAAATACATGTGTAGTTATCCTTTGTAGACTGGGATTGATTTATAACGTATTTACTGTTTAGTCTTCTAAGAGTATTTTCTAGATACAACTTTTTTTATTGCAAGAAATTGGAATACAGCTCAATGTAAAACAACTTCTAACGCAGAAAATTGTGCTTGTACCTAACAAATTGCTGTAATTGTAAAATTGGTGGTAAACAAACAAGAAAAAAGTTATAATAGAATAGAAGATATGTTATCTTGCTTTATTAGACCATCCCGTTCTACTCTACTCCCCCTATTGCAAAATACTTAAAAAAATCTTCTTACAATAACCTTATTACATTGTAACGTTTGTGCTCTTAGCAGAGGTGAAGAAAGCGTACTAATTTACTTAAAACTACTTATCTATTGTACTTACAATTATACAAATTTACAACACAATTTATGTATACACGCACTATATACAATTCATTGGTTATTATTTATGTAAACATATCTCCCTCTTGGATTCGCCCACTTGCTCACTTAAAATCAAAATCGGAATTTGTCCTAGCGGTTTACTGCAAAATATTTATTTTATTTCCCCGATATAACCCGAATAGCCACAAACCTTCGGGACATGTGGCACTCGAACCTTTGGAAGGTTTGCGAACACAAGCGCGCCAGTTAATTTTTCTAAAAATGCTGGAGGCCGAGCGTGACGTAATGCAGATGTCAATCAGCCGCGCTATAGGGGGCGTTCCAAAATTTGTTACAATATATAGAAGAATTAAAATATGTTGAGCCAACCCTTTGCATTTTATTGATATGGTCCAATTGCTGGATGTGCTTTTTATGTTGTACTAAAATTTTGCTAACCTAGAATAGCAATTACGCAGTCACATTTGGACAGATTGAAAACGGTTACACATCTACTACAGAAGTTTGAACTATGCCAACGAATTTTGTGATCTTTCTTAAGGTTTTGGCACTACAACTAATGTTATAGACTTCAATGCTGCGAAAATTGCTAAAATTGATCGATAAACATTTTATAAGTTAAATTTTTAAAGCATTTTTAAATAATGTAAAATAAAATTTGCATTTAGGTTCTTAACCGAGTATGTTAATTTCGCATTTAAGGGTGAATTTGGGTTTTTTCTAGAAACATTACTTTTTGATCATTTCTACATCACACTTAGATTTAAGGCTGTATAGATGGGATGTCGAAGGGTTTTATGCGCTCCTAGATATAAACCCAAACTTTATTATACAGGATCCAGCTATAACGGACTTTACGTAACTTTTCATTGCCAATATTAGAACTTTTATCGCACTTTACAACTCAGGAATCGATTTAAAATATATCTTTTGCTGCATGGCATATCTGTTAAAAATAGTATTTTGTGAGTTCTAAAATTTAATATTAGCACCACTGCCACTTTGTATCCAACTGTTATTTTAATGTATTTTAATTATCTTGTTAGAAATTTTTAAATCTGTTTCAAGAATATATAAAAAAGCAAAGAAAAAGAATTATCTTTGGCGACTCTTCTACTTATTTACCTTAAAACTAGAATGATAAATTTTAACATTTATTTCTTTAACATTTAATTTGACAGTAAAATCTTGCTTCTAAACATTTTTTGTGATGTATCTTAAGTCAACCACACTGGAGATCATTTCAAGTTTAGTTATGTAGTACTTTAAAGCAAAGCTCATACAAAATTAAACTTTCTCTTCTAATCAAAAACTTTTTCATAATGCATCATCAACTTGTGTTTCCTTGTTAAAATTTGGCAATAACGCAGTTTTAAGTAAAAATAACTATAAAGTTTTGTTATTTAAACCAAATCGATTACTATATTACAAAACATAAATTCGTATAGTTACTACACATTTTAATTTGAGAAAATCTAGTTGTTTCATCAACACGCAAGTATACATCAAAATAAACATTCGGCTGACTCTGTTTATAGCTTTTATATAAAAAAACTAAACGGATTTCCTAATGGGGTTTTAGCAGCAAAAACGGCGAAATATCATTACAAATCTCGAAAGTGGAAGCGCCTCGGGCTGTTCCGCAGTTCTGGTGCGTTGGCTCATTTTGCCGCGTTTACAATAAACAAGGACGGGCGGCTGATTTATTGCTATCGATCGCCTCTGGCCATCTAACAAGTGAAACTTACATGAGAACTTTATTTCCTACAGGGATTTGAAAGGCTAGTGGGATGAGCACTTCGTCGGCAGTGCTCAAAGCTTCTCCACGCAAATGCTTCGCGTATCTCGAATATTAGCAACCTCGTAATGTGGAGGGTGCAGCGGCGGATAAAGCTGAACGACGTCAAAGGCACAAATGCTTCCTCAAACTTAGTAGAAAAATA
The DNA here is from genome assembly GCA_036346155.1 of Sinelater perroti. NCBI lineage: Eukaryota > Metazoa > Arthropoda > Insecta > Coleoptera > Elateridae > Sinelater > Sinelater perroti. The sequence continues at coordinate 8,564,497 of JARFIY010000276.1, forward strand.
ATTATAATAAGTTTAATGAGGTGTGTAGGTGGCACCTATAGTGTGAAAATTATCAGTAAACAATTTCGGAGTGAATTACAACAAAAATAGGTATTATCCCTGTTAAGAGTGAAACAAATTATTACCTAATTTTAAATAATCCATAAACAATCACTAAGATTAAAACTGGTCTTCCAAGTCTTTCGAAATAAAGAAAAAGGGCAATAACAGGAGAAGGATGTTAAGGACTTTTGAGAACGGTAGCCGAATTGACCCAAACATCACAAAAAGCAAGTGCATAATTTAACACTGTTTGGATACTATATGTATATTACGATACAGAATCTTTAAAAAAGTTGGCGGATTTGTTCCCGATTGGTTAGATAATAAAAGTCTTCACCATATGATAAAATATGAGTTTCGTCCGAGATTTCATGCAAAGCAAACGTATCCACTAATGAATCTTGGACTGTTTTTAATATTGGTAGTGTGAAAGTGCAGAAATGCGTATTTAAGGTATATAGATCACGTAAAAATTCAATGTTTCCTATAGGCAGTTGTTTTGCTCTCTCAACCGGCTATAGCTTAAAAGCAGCAATTATTAAAATTGAAGAGTCTCTTCCAGTATTCTTTGTAGACCTCAAAATTTTTATATAATCTGCAGAATAAAATGTTATCGTAGAACCACCTCGAAAAAGTATTGAAATACTACAATGTACGCGATGACAGAATTACAACTATATTAAAGCCTATTGTAATCGTCTCTGCGCATGCGTTAAATGCGGCGGACTATATGATTCAAAAACGTGCAGAAAACTAAAGAAACTGCTGTTAGATATACATTATGTCAGGGCTCCTATCTTACGAATTGCAAAAAAAAACACAGCATACCAAAATATTCAGAATACAAATCAAACGACAAAACAGTTTTCAACCCAAGCAGCTTCAACTGCCAATCTGGACCCCCAAAAAATCAATCCATTTTTACCGTAACTCAAAAGTATCGTAGGGTCAAATAATTTAAGGAAACATTAACCTAATACACTACAGCAAAACTACACAGACAACAGAAAACACAACGTTGATTCACTTTTTTTAACGAATTTAAAACAAAGTTTACTCAACTTATTCAAAAAATAGTGTGATAACGAACAAGCTATCAACCATTATATCAAAATTGGTTTCATAGTGGCTACGTGCGTACGTGTAGTTTTGTAGAATGGAAACGGACTACAAACAAAAAAAGATAAAGTGATAACATTTTTCAATATAAACTCAGAGCCACACTTTACGCCAAGAACTTTACAAAAATACTTCACTACACTATCGATTATACTAAACATCTTAATGGAATAGCGCATGGAAAAACAGCCACCACAGAAAGAAATGCCATAATGTATTACAAGATGTCAGAATATATACACGATTTTCTATAAACTACAACAATTTCAAGATATCAATTCACAAGAATCGTTGAAAACGTTTTTAAAACACTTAAGTACACTATTATTACTAGAGAGGGTTAAGGTTAACAACTATTAAAGACAGAGAATTATACAAACCAATACAAGAACAAAAGTGTACACATCTGTTAACTGGAGAATCGAACTACTAGTTATCAGATTAAAACAAGATTCTATATTTTCTGGACTTCTATATTTGCAATGAAATTATCCAAACTATATAGAAGTTACATCGAACTATGATGATAAGAACAACAATAGTCATGAAAATACCCTAATTTAGATTATCTAGCAGAAAAACAAATTAGGGCTCATATAGACGCAACATAAATAAAAATTTGTCGTTTAACATTCATAAAAAAAAGCCCCGGGGGAGCTTCAAGTGGCAACAAACATTTTCCTAGAAATAAAGAGAAATAAAGACAGTGGAAAAAGACTAGAAGTTCAATTGCGTGATCAAATTTTAATACATCAATGACTGAACTAAAAGACAAAATTATGGAAATAAAAGATAAACCATTCAGAAGGTACACAAAAAATTTAAATAAACAAGATTATTTAAGATTATTTAATCTGGAAAGCTACTAGGAACATAAGTCATAGATATCTATCTATTCCACCACTACGCAGGACTATAAGTGAAAACCAACCATAAGAAAGCAAAACTGTTTACAAAACATCTTGTACAAGTATTTTAACCGCAATTAGACTAATAAGGTGATATCTTTGAAGATTTTTTTAGATTTCTTTAAAACTGTTGCTACGCAAAGGAATCGTACGCCTACGTAATAGAAAAACACTAGGATGCGACTTAGTAATGGCTGAAGTGTTGAAAAAATTATCCAGTAAGTAAATAACGCTTATTATTGTGGTATTTAATTCAGCAATAAACGTACTGCCCCAAACAACTAAAATTTGCACAAATAATCTTGATTTTCAAGCCAGGTAAACCTCCTGCAGAGATAACCTCCTATCGTCCTATCAGACTTCTACCTATAATCACCAACCTCCTGAAAAAGCTTTTGTTTAGACAAGACATTACACTATACAACAGTGCCATTGGATAGCCGATAACATAATAATGGCCCTTGAATAAAAGAAATACTGTACAGCACCATTTCGTAATACTAGCGAAGCGTTTGATAACGTCTGGCACAGAGGCCTCCTATATAAGATTATGATTGAAGAGTGGCTGCATAAATAGAGAATAAAAGTATATGAACAAAAGTTCATTCATGTAACATTTAAATCAAAAATCTCTTTACGTCCTAGAGTTTCACTCAACAACACCGTAATTCAAATAAATGCGAAGGCTTTTACGATCGGTGTTATGGTGCATCGTGTGGTTGGTTCTCGGTTTATAAGGCCGTGGTCGGAGTTCAGAAACTCTTGACGTTTCATCCACAAATGCACCGGACATCTTCAGAAGAAAATCTTCTAAAAATTGAATTGCAATTTTTAGAAGATTTTCTTCATAATTCTACAAGCCAATGAAGTAAAATATTGAGGTAGGCAATTAGACTCTAAACAAACAAAGAAGCAACACATCCAGAAAAAGCGCAAAGAAATGGACCTTAAATTTAAGAAAATATCATGGCTCATATGAAAAGGATGTCTACAGCTCTTAAAAAAGGTTTAGACCTATAAACCAATAATTAAATCGCTCTAAACGTCGATATTATCCAGGGGTTCCAATAAAAAGTCTTAAGGGTTGTTTCGTACCTGAAGTTACAGTTTAAAGATCTATAAAACATCAAGTAAAAGTAGCAGCCTGTCCAAATAAATTATTAAAGGCAAAAATAGACGTCTTCATCGCAAATGGCCACAAAATCTAGGAAAATAAAAACTGTGCATGGTGTTTGTGTTTAATATTTTTAGTATTAGTGAGGAGAGCAGCTTCTAACTCCAATAGAAGTATTTACGGTAACATTATGGGAAGCTCCCATATTACGATATTTAAACATAAGATTAGCTTAAGCAAGTATAATTGCCATGAAAAAATACAAAAAAGATGCTAGAGTACAAGGGAATTATATAGTAACAGATTAACCTTTAATTTTGAGTGATATCGTCATAAATACCGCCAAATACATTAAGATTTGAAGTAACAAACTTTATGTTTTCAATAATAACACTTCGACACCCTAGTGTACATAAGTAGACCATAAATTGTTGACCTAACCTATTTTAAATTTTGTTAGACCTCATAACATTCTTTCCGTTTTACAGACTGCCTTACGGGATAACATAAAATAAAGAAAATAAAATCTAACACAGAAAACTTGCTTACATGAAAGAATGAAAAACGTCGCGGATAACTGTTTCTCCCGTACATTTCACATTTTAAATATCAACAACATGTAACGCAAAACCAACTTGCACAATGCAACTTAAACCACACTATTAGTTGGTAAACGTGCTAATTCTAGAAAATAAACCTTTACTAGTCAATTTTTGTAATCAACGCTTACTTCAGTTTATATTTAACAACTTGCTACACTTACACGTGTAATTGGTTATTTCCTCAAAAACGTTTCCAATAACCACGTACATGTTTAATAAGCAGCTTCTTCGTTACACAATAACAAAAAAAGTGTTAATTATTTATAAAAACCGTGAACATATAAAGCAAATTAAATTATTATAACTACACACAATTGCTGTTTTTATAAGAAAATTCCATAAAAACATTAAATATTTAGCAATTTTTAGATAAAGCTTCCACAGAGAGAATTATAAAGCATTAAAAAAGCTAATAAAGAAAAAGAGTGAAACAGAATCGTCCTTTTCTTAATTATGTTTATGATTTTTACTTGTATTTTATAGCTAGTCAGTGGAGCGAAAAAACGCAATTATTTTTGGTTGTTTATATTGATCAGTAATGAAGCCGTCTATCTGACGTTTAGTGCCATAAAAGAAAAATCGGTTGTATTAGCTTAACAGATCTTTTGTGGTTTGAAAGAAACTAAAATTCTTTAAAAGAGAGTCCGTATAGTATAGCATGGCTTGAAAAAAATTTGCTTTTGTTGTACAAATTCAAAAATAATATAAATTTTAACGTGGAAACATTGTCATGTAACATTTTGAAATTATTATTCAGAAAAAAGTTGTTTTCTAGCAATCGGATAAGAATAAGGTTTTACCACAGTTACCAAAAATTTGGTTTATTATCTACTACACATTTGAACAGAAAGTAGGCGAAGACAGCTGATATAAAATGTGGCGTAGCTGAACACTGAGCTTACGTTTAGTTGCCTATCTTTAGGATAGCATATTTTACTTTCGTAATGTCACCACACTGAGTTATCCTACTGTTATCATTTGTAAATAAGTTGTTCCACCTTCCCACCATGCAAAAATTTAAAAGAGGGCCTAGCACACCAAAAAGTTTTTTTGTGCACCTCCTCGTATGGTAATATTTTAAGAATTGGTAATTAATATCAAATCAATAGCGTAAACTTTTTACGGTACAGGTTACAAACAGATTACAAAAATGTTCAAAATGTTTCAAATGTCTTCAATAGTAAACAATCAGCAGCAACTGCAATCAGAAAAATAAATGCTAATTTACAATTCTTACCAATTTATTAAAATTAATCCTCAATAGCTTATATGCTTCATCTACCATATAATTATCAATACCGGCATACGACACCTCCAAACGCTCAAATCTATATGTGAATATAGTTTTCCTTTCCTTGCAAAACTAAATCAAAATAATACCGACAATATAAACATTGACTTTACAAATATCTACTACAAGATGCAACAGGATTATGGGCGAAAACTGATAAAGAAAAGGCTGAAGCATTTCGCGCTGCACCTTCAAACTACCTTTGAACCTACTTTTAATGAACCAGACCAGGAGGTTGAACATTATTTAGAAACACCATTGCAATTATCACCCCAAATAAAGAGTTTCACTATCCACGAAATTGAAGCCCAAATAAAATTACTTCCTAACAACAATTTCCAAGACATGACCTTATAACAGGAATCATATTAAAGCACTTACCTGAGAAAGGACTTCGTTATCTCCAAATCATGTTTAATAGAATACTGTGTCTGGCATACTGGCCATCATTACTCAAAATTGCCCAAATTATCCTAATCCTTAAACCGGGCAAACCTCCCACCCAAATAAAATCCTACCGACCTATTAGTTTACTTCCAATAATCTCTAAGCTGCTAAAAAAATTAATATTAAAACGCATTAATGAAAGTGAACTTCAAAGTAAAATTCCGATACCAGCATTCAACAGTGCCATCGATTAACACACATAATACACGGTACACTTGAACACAAAACTTACTGTTGTACAGTGTTCTTAGATGTGAGTTCTGCATTTGACAAGGTTTGGCACAGAGCTTTATTGTACAAAATAAAAAAACTACTTCCATACCATTACTACCTACTTTTGAGCTCCTACCTGGACAAACGATTCTTCCAAACCAAACTCGGTAACGGCACCTCCCAGATATATAGAATTAATGCGGGTGTTCCTCAGGGTAGTGTGCTTGGGCCTCTATTGTATCTGTTATATACAAGGGACCTTCCTATCACAGAGCAAACAATACAGGGACGTTTTCTGATGACACAGCAATCTTGTCGTGCAATGAGGACTCGAAAACAGCAACCGAACTACTCCAAGAATATTTAAACAAGCTCGAAAAGCGGCTAAACAAGTGGAAAGTAAGGGTAAACGGGGATAAATCGGTCCAAGTCACGTTTACAACGAAACACTAGGCGTGTCCGCAAGTCTACCTAAACAATACACCGATCCCTCAGGCAGGCGAAGTCAAATATCTAGGTTTGCATCTCGATAAACGCTTGACGCGGAGATCACATATAAGAAAAAAAAACGGAAAAAATGGATCTACGTCTAAAAAAATTGTATTGGTTCCTTGGGAGAAACTCAGCACTTGTCATAGATAACAAACTGTTAATCTACAAAAGCATAATTCGTTCCATCTGGATCTACGGCTGTGAATTATGGGGATGCACCAGCAAATCAACAATAAAAATAATACAACGCTTCCAGTCCAAGACCGTGAGGTCCGACAATCCACAACGATCCCATTAGTAGCCGATTTTATAAAAACAAAAGCTGAAAAACATCATTACACTGTAGAAGATCACCCGAATATAACAGTCAACGTCCTAGTCCAGCAACCCGATACCAGAAGATTAAGGAAAAAGCGCTCAATAGACTTAGTGAACTAAAGTAGGAGATTCACCAGTGTGTGCTTTCTCCTCGTGACTTTTATTAAACATTTAATAACATAAAATTAGCTCATAGAATTACTGTATTTATTTTGATTGCTAATAAAATGAGTTTATAACAAAAAAAAACTTTACAAGTATTATAACAGTTAATTAATTATTAATAAAAGAAAACAAGTTTCTGGAAAATAATCTGACAATAAACAAAAGAAATTAAAAAACAACTTATAATCACAAATAGCCTTATTCTTTTATAATTGAAACTCATTTTTTTTAATTTTTCATTTATTACCGGATCAACAAATATTTTTGTTATACATAGCATGGATAAAATAAACAGAATATAATAAGATTAGACTATAACTTGAGTGACAAAATAATGGTCACAATAAATTTAAATGTTGGTATTAGCTTAATCGTCAATTGGATTTGTTATCCTGGAGTAGTTTGCGTTGAAGCCTGGTATGAATGTTTGCTTTAAAGAGTTCATAATTAACCGCGCCACTATATGCACTTGAGTTTAAGATGAGCTTTTCCGCATGTTTTTAATAAACTGATCGACAGGTAGGATGCCTAACTTTTCATGCAGCTGAGTGTTACGTATATACCACGGTACGTTCACGGCAATAATTAAAACTTATAACAGTAAACACATCAAATGTCAGGATTTTTTGCCCTGCAGAACAAGATTCTAAACTCCATTTTATATCTGTGGACTTATTAAAGAAAAAACTTAACTAAGTCTAGTAAACAACATAATAAGGAACACCTGATAGAAGACATTAATTCGCAGCGTTTATAATAAAGTTATAGATTATACATACCAGTTGCAGTATATAATTTACAGCATTCTTTTTTAAAAGATAAACTAGAAAATAATAGACATCAAGTAAGAAACATGATTAATGTTAAACATAATTAGCAAACTCTCTTCCTTGCTATTTTTCATTGATTTAGAGTCCCAACAATTAAATTTTAAATTTAAATTTTATTAATATCGTAAAATTAGATTTTTCTAATTTAAGTGAAAGTATAATAACTACAATACCCCACAGTACTATTTACTATGGAACATTATCCTGACAATCGTCAGAGAATAAAATTTCCCATTCTTTAGAGCCGCTAGCAGTTTTAGCACTTGCTAATATGACGCAACGCAAACATTAGATATTACAAGGCTTACGCATTTCCATGTGTTTCTCAAAAATTTGTCAAGATACAAAAACTATGTTCAAGAAAAATAATAGCACAACTTTATGTTTTATTGTTTTTAGATGTATTTGTAGAAGTTTATATATAATATATAAGTAAGTAACGGAAACAGCGGTCCAACTAATTCCTAATAAAACTTGAAATAGGATAACTTGAACAAAAGAAGTATTTAAGTTTGTTCTTAACCCAGACGCTTCTTTATTGTGTGAAACTTTAAGACATGCTTCTGGACTTTCCTTACTTGTAAAGTATAAAATAGAGCTTATCTAAAAAAAACGCAAAATAACTTAAAAAGTAATACGCGTACTAAGTTTATAAAGCACCAATTAGAATTTAACTATATAAAATTGAATGTGTATTACTTAATCAATCAATTCTAGTCGTCATTTATAAAATCGGTCGACAAATTTAGTAAATTGTGGAAATTCTTTCTGTCTTCTGGACAGAAATACATAAATAAACTTATTAATGAAGGAACATTGCGTGAATTTCTAATATAATTTTAAAGGTGCCGATTAAGTTCGACGCATGCCATCAAATAGTGAAAATTCAAATGCTACATTTACGAGGTGCGTTCAAGTTCTAAGGTATCTAAATTTTTTCTGAAAAAGTACCTATCGAAGAAAATTAAAACTTCTGTTACTTCTCAACGTAATCTCCGTCTAAACGTACACATTTCTCACAACGTCGTCGTCATGACTCCACGACTGCTGAGAAAACTTCTTTAGGGGTGTTGCTCGAATGGAAAATGAGCAGCCACAGGGAGTGTCTTTTATGTTCGTAAATATATGGCGGCAGTACGTGTCAACATATTCTGAGATGTTGCCACCCGCGCAGCCTTGTGTTCGTCAGTCAGCATTTTAGGACCCAGCTTGAAGAAACTTTCACATTTTTAGGTCATCATGCAAAATGGACTGCAGAGATCTCATGAAAATGTCAAGTTTAGAGGCAACGTCACGCACAGCCAATCGGCGGTCTTCCATAACAACTTGCTCCACTCGCGCAATCATGGTTTCGGTCCGGCTGGTTCGTGGTCGAAGCTACTTTGCTTTATTATTATACAACTTTTGACGTTATTTAAATTTGTGCACCCACATACGCACATTTTAACATCTATAATGTCTTCACCGCATGTGTCTCTCAGTTGACGATAAATTTCGAAGGGCGTTTTGCAACGCAAGTGGAGAAAATAGATGATTACATGTGGTTCTTGAATACTAAACGTCATTTGAAATAAACAACACAACACTCACTGCAATGACGGTAATTCGAACTGTGTGCTACCATTTATATTACAAATTCAGAATATTTTTCGAGTCTTTTAAAATTAACCGCATTTTTCTATTTAGTCTCAATACCAAGAAAAAATTTGGAAAACTTAAAATTTGAACGCATCTCGTATTACGGGTAGCAGAATGTAAATAGTACTTTGACTCGCTTTCTATTTATAATTAAATAAACTCATGTATGTTAAAATGTGATAATCATGCAATCTTCCTATTCAGCATGGTTTTAAAAATAAGCTGTCACTTTTCTTGCCCTATGGCTCCTCCCCAGTTTTTTTATATTTGGGAGAACTGAGAACTGCTGAAACTCGAGAATATAGTAGTGCACCCACCTTTTATCGATGGTCACTACAAACTTTAAAAATATATCACCTTTGTCTTCAAACTTCTGTAGGAGACGACTAGTAGCTTGCAGGTGCACCGTTTGGTTCACGTCACGTATTGTTTTAAGTTCGTTGATAGTGTTGAGTCCTTTGCCCTTTCTAAAGCACTTACACCACTCAAACAGTAACAGTAACAGACGCTCTTTCTCATACTTTTGTTGAAGTTTGTAGTAAATTCCAGTGGATGGGACATTTTTTCCAACGAGGAATTTGACCACAGGAGCGTTGCTTGACCCTCTGCGGTACGTTCTGTTCGTTCATCAGTCTAGCAACTGCCAAACAGAACTGAACAGGTTCTAACCCGAGCAGGAAAGAGGGTGGAGGTTGTAGCTTTACTATCCCAAGGTCGCACCGTGCGACTTGTTTATAAACAAATCAGTGTCAGTCATATTTGACCCACCTTGATTTTAAGTCGTATTTGTTTTTGCTATTAGTTTAAAAAATTGTATACTTGGTATAATAGTCATTACACCAAAAACAACTTTTTATTAAATTTATACTATTTTTGCATTCATTTTAATTCTCAAATTCCAGAACACGTATTCGGTGTTTGAAATAATTTATATTTTAAACATAAATTGTCTGTTAGTACGTACTCAAAGTATTGGCAACTTTGTGGAATACATTGTATATGTTTGTCATGATTTAATTTGTATAGGAACAAATTGAGTTTTGGTCTAGGTATGATTTTAATAATAAGAGATGTTCTGAATACAAATGCAGCTGCTTTAAGCAATATTAATAACTTAAGTTACATTAATTAAAGTGGCCCGAAAACACTTTCGGTAGTTTGTATGTGTATAAATTTTTAATAATCAACTTTGGTTTAAAAAATTTTATATGCCAAAATCTTTTTTTTAATTTGTATAGAATTTATTATTCAAAAAAAAAAACAAATAGAACATGCAACGTTAAGAAAATATTTATTCTAGCAACTGAAAGAAATTATACCAAAGAAGCAAAATTGTTTTTGGAAACCATTATTGAATAGTTTATTGCTACAAAAATTGCAAACAAGGGTTTCGTATGCCCTGCAGTAAATAGCTTTTCTCCAGCTCGGCTAATAGAACATGTATTGCTTTTCTCTACTCGTTGTATTCGCTACCGAAGAGAAAATAGCTATTTCGGCTCTGTACCTTGAGTCTGTAATAAACTATTTGTTTGCAATTCTGCGATGTCCGTTTATTTATTTACATTGACAAATTTAATAAAAATTGGTTTTTACTTTTCCATCTGTGTCAACACCTAGCGAAAGACCGTACCCATTTTGTATCTAGTGCGTTAACATCTGATTTTGATTAATTATGTAGGTAAAAAGTTTTAGTTTTTACTACATATAAAACCTTAGTTTGGCTGGCAGTCCAATCCACGTAATTTCTATGATAGTTCGAATCCCGACAATGGCAAACATATAATTCTCTCCGGGCGTCATAGAAACACCCTTGGGGTCGTGAAATACATTCTACCCTATCTACTCTCTACCCGCCCGGCAAGAGTGGCGTTTAAATAGCAAATCCCCAATTGAATTGCTAAAATTCAAGAAAAGGCCTACGTCCTGCAGTAGACTTAAATCGGTGGGAGAAAAAAATCATAATTATGTACTTTGTCCTACTCACGTTGCTCAAAGTGTATGTATATATGGAAGCGAATTAAAATATCCCCAAGTGTCCCAATCTGGACTATAAATCCAAACTGATTTTTGTAAATAATGATTCAAAACTAAATTAAATTGTAGATTTTACAATCAAGCTCTTCAAGTAGAGAATAATTCGTGGTCTATAGTCACCTCTCGCCCCCCCTTAAATGTTTAATTTGCAAAACTGAATATATTTTCGTTTTTTAGACAATATCTACAAAAGCAAAAGATTATTAAAATCTTTAAAGATTTAGACCTAATATAAGGTACAATTTTCTCAAGGGATAGCTGTCTTGATATTATGTACAGGGTGTTTATAAATAATCACTTTTAAGATTACGTTAAGTATAAAAAATAAGACACATCGTTCGTATTGATTGCAATGCGTATCGTAAATTAGTTTGTCCAAATAAATACGTAGAAAGCGTCAATGCAATATAGAAAATTTTGTTTCATACAATAATTAATATTTTCTTAGCCACCATAAATAGAGCATTGGAAATTTTATTAACTGATGATCCCAAAAAAAAAATTTTTTTGTTTAATAAGCATTGAAATAATCAAAACACAACTATTTAGAAAGCAAAAAGATGAATATGGAAATTTCTAAAATATTTTATTGTAAATTTGTGGTACTGAAACAGTAAGTAGCTCCCTTTGGATACAATTATTCAATCAAACACGAGACTCGTTTGAATTGATAATATACTTTATTAATAAAAAATATATTTACAATTGTTTTTTATAACATTAAATATTTGGAAAGGATTAAACTTACACAACTTTTTCACACAGTTGGAAGCCCAAATCAACTTTATTAAAGTTTCTACTGTAGTTCTTGAGAAAGTTATGTTTAGTCAAAAGCATCTATGTATTGTTCTTGAAGTCAGCATCAAACTTTGTGTGCTGAATGAGTACTGGTGTTTCTTTTTAAAAGATGAATGTTTGACCTCCTACATCATTTGAAAATGTGTTCTGTCACTTTTCTAAAAGATGCATGTATTTTTCTGAGTTCTAGCTACATATCAATATTTTCAAAGTAATGGATGCATTATAAAGTATGTCTATTTATATCATCACTTAACTAAAATTAGCCCTTCGCAGTGACAAAATTACATTTTACATAGCTCATGACAATAATAGAAATATCTATCTGGTCAATCTAAAATAAATTTTTTTGTCACTAAAAACAATATTTGCTACTGTTATATTTAACAAATTCTTGCATAACCAAACAGAAAACGTGTAGTGCAATGTAACGTCTTCTCGACTTTTCAATGGTATACAGCTCTTAAGAAGCATCTTTTTGCGGGGATTGCACAAGTTTTCCCACCCTGTCGAGTTCAAAATTATATTTCCACAGAATATATATATATATATATATATATATATATATATATATATATATATATATATATATATATATATATATATATATATATATATATATATATATATAGGGTAATTCCAACTCTTAAGAGTTTTAGGCAAAGTTTTTCTATGGTAAAGGACAAAAAAAATTTAGCGATAAAAAAGTAGGTCAGTTGAAAATAAAAATAATTTTGTAACAGTAAAATATTGTACAAAAAGCTCTGAACACATAAAGCTTTCTCTCTCCAAATATAACTTTTAACTGTACAAGAACATTAGTTCTTTTACAAAACAGTTTTTGCTTAAAATATTTTCGGAGAAATCTGAAATTAAAGCGAAAATTTTGACTGACGCAAAATCTAACTGTAGGATTAATGTAAAGATGCATACAAGAGCAATCATAAATTTTTAATCAATAATAAGTTATTAAATTTAGCATGAGAAGTATAAATGGACTAAAATTTTCAAATTTATTTAATTGATAATTTAATAAATTAATGAACAGGGTAGTAGAAAGAATTAACAAATAATAACAATGCAAAAAGCAGAACATATTTCTAAAACTATCATAAAAATTACGTTGATTGGACTGCCAGCCAAACTAAGGTTTTATATGTAGCAAAAACTAAAACTTCTTACCTACATAATTAATCAAAATCAGGTGTTAACGCACTAGATACAAAATGGGAACGGTCTTTCGCTAGGTGTCGACACAGATGGAAAAGTAAAAACCAATTTTTATTAAATTTGTCAAAGTAAATAAATAAACGGACATCGCAGAATTGCAAACAAATAGTTTATTACAGACTCAAGGTACAGAGCCGAAATAGCTATTTTCTCTTCGGAAGCGAATACAACGAGTAGAGAAAAGCAATACATGTTCTATTAGCCGAGCTGGAGAAAAGCTATTTACTGCAGGGCATACGAAACCCTTGTTTGCAATTTTTGTAGCAATAAACTATTCAATAATGGTTTCCAACAACAATTTTGCTTTCTTGGTATGATTTCTTTCAGTTGCTAGAATAAATATTTTCTTAACCTTGCATGTAGTATTTGTTTGTTTTTTTTTGAAAAATAAATTCTATGCAAATTAAAAAACAGATTATGGCATATAAAAATTTTCAAACCAAATTTGGTTATTAAAAATTTATACATATACTTAATTAACATACATACACTTTAATTAATGTAACTTAATTTATTAATATTGCTTAAAGCAGCTGCATTTGTATTCAGAACATCTCTTATTATTAAAATCATACCTAGACCAAAACCCAATTTGTTCCTATACAATGTATTTCACAAAGTTGCCAATACTTTGATTAAGTACTAACAAACAATTTATGTTTAAAATAAAAATTATTTCAAACACCGAATGCGTGTTCTGCAATTTGAGAACAAAAGTGAATGCAAAAATAGTATAAAATTAAATTAAAATGTAGTTTTTGGTGTAATAACTATTATACCACGTATACAATTTTTTAAACTAATATAAAAAACAAATACGACTTAAATACAAGGTGATTTAAATATGACTGAGACTGATTTGTTTATAAACAAGTCGCACGGTGCGACCTTGGGATAGTAAAGCTACAACCTCCACCCTCTTTCCTGCTCGGGTTAGAACCTGTTCAGTTCTGTTTGGCAGTTGCTAGACTGATGAACGAACAGAACGTACCTCAGAGCGTCAAGCAACGCTTCTGTGATCAAATTCCTAGTTGGAAAAAACGTCCCATCCACTGAAATTTACCACAAACTTCAACAACAGTAGAGGAAGAGCGTCTGTTACTACTCGTGTGTTTAAGTGGTGTAAGTGCTTTGGAAAGGGCAAAGAACGCAACACTATCAACGAACTTAAAGCAAGGCTGTCAATCAGCATTGGTAGTGTAGAACCACCTGCACTATCGCAATTTGAATGCACGTTAGGTACCACGCACTTTGACGGACGTGAACCAAACGGTGCACCTGCAAGCTACTAGTCGTCTCCTACAGAAGTTTGAAGACAAAGGTGATATATTTTTAAAGTTTGTAGTGACCACCGATAAAAGGTGGGTGCACTACTATATTCTCGAGTTTCAGCAGTTCTCAGTTCTCCGAAATATAAAAAAACGGGGAGGGGCCATAGGGCAAAAAAAGTGACAGCAACGTTATTCTAGAACTGGGAGGGGATTACTTATGTAGAATTTTTGACGACTGGCAAAACAGTCAATGCGGCTTATTACTCGGACCTCCTGGCAACAGACATAAAGAAAAAGATCTAATTTAAGCAAAAGGCAAGTAGTCTTTCTTTAAGACAATGCAAAACGCAAATGAACAATGGAAACCATCCGTAAATTATAACGGAACCTCTTGCCACATCCCAGTTTAGCCCTGTTGGGAAATTTCAAATCATATTTGCAAACAACGACGCTGTCATCCAGATTGCTAGGGAGTGGACACGCCGTCAACTAAAAGCTTTTTCTGAAACGGGCATCAGGATGCTCCCGGAACCAAACACAGTTTTTCCAGCTCTAGATTAGAGTACGTTAAAGACTAACATGTGCAAGTAAATGTTTAACAATTTGTTTTTTTTTATAAAAAAAACAGTCCTGGTCGTATTTGAACCACCTTCTATAATAATATATATAATAATAGTTCCCCGTAACAGGCCTTGAAGGCCCTTTGGTGTCGTAACAGGATAAGTCTGCTACAATCTAGAGCCTACGGTACACAAGGGTAGTAACGTGGCTAGCGCTACGTACCGACCGCCAGAGTTTGACTGACCTCCAGGTACTCATTTATTGCAGCCTGAGTCGAGCTGGGCCGTAAAAATGCCAGTGATCGAATTGGCGAAAGCGGGATTCGAACCCGCTACTCTAGTTTCGCAGTCTAGCGATCTATTCACTAATCCACCACTGCTCTTCTTGTATAATAAATAAAGACAAAATTAAAGTATCAACGAAATATTTAAGCAAATAATTGTAAATAATTAATGCTTTAACGGAACGAAAATTTAAATTTCATACATACCAAAGAAAAGAGCGCAGCTTTAGAGTTGTCCTCCGACACATGCATCTTTGTACTAACCTAGAAAAATTACAAAGCATTAATAATATTGGACAACAAAGCATCAAAATATCACTGCCCTTGTCGACTAAAATCCGGCAGAACATAAGCATATTTATAAGCACATATAGTAGAAACCCAAGATTTGTGAAGCTTGCTTATCTTAAAGAAGGAAATGATGAAGGATTTTTTGATATCTAGGTTTTCCACTGAGGAGCAGATGAGTTACTTAACAACCAGCACAACTAGTACATATTTACCCATGCCCAAATAGTCAGTGATATTAATCACCAGACTATTTAGCAGCAATCACAACAATCCATGCTAGTTAATAAAACAAATGAAATCCATGTTAAAATTATTAACTACCATAGTCTGTAAAAATAACAATGATTCAATAGCTTAAGCTAGCTGTTTGGAATGTTGACGGCTTAATAAATCACAAAACCTAAATAATCTATTTCATTGATATAATGCTAATAAATAAATCGCACTCCGCAGATAGAAATCATCCAAAAAGTACACTCCATGGACTTGCTACCTGGATGGTTCAGCACATGCTGACACGGCAATTACTATTAATAGTGTACTAAGATATTACCAAATTTTACAAGTATAATCTTGAGGTTTTCAAGGCACTTTAATAACCCCTAAATATTTAAATATTCTTTTAACCACTTCAACTATTTATTGTCCTACATGGCACAATAATACACAAAACCAATATACACATGGTATAGACAAACTGAAAAACAAGCACGTCGATTGGAGATCAAGGTTCAGCAATATCAAAGGCAACAATGGATATCAGTACTTTTCCTATAACTTTCTTACAACAAAAATGCCAGAATTGCTTAATTTTTGCATAGGTACAAACATCAGGATGAATAATTTCAAAGAAGAATTCTGTTTAGATCTTACTAGTAAATAATCTTTAATTACAGTAACAATGTACTCATATATATTGCCCAAAACCAATTCTATTACTCTGTATACCAAATATACAACTAGGAACTAGAAATTAATTGACAAGTTTTACATGCTGGAAGTGAATGAGCACTCGTTGCAGGGGCTGAAAATTTTACCAGAGTAGTTCAGAAAGCTCAGAATAATGCAAATCTTGACTCTTCTATTATAGTGAAAAAGAAGATTTTAAAGGAATACGAACTGCAAAGGAAGTGGCCAACTACACACCACTCAGATAACAAAAGAGCTCTTAATCGTACAATTTATGAACGCAAAAATCGTTTTAATTCCTTCTAGAATCAAGCGGTAGAAAATTATTTATTATATCTGTCAACTTTTGAGGTCTTTTTCTCTTCGTTTAGAAAACAAAGCATAGGCTAAAAGTAACCAAGATACAGCTTTAGTTTTTTCAATATATTTAAGTGAAGTGTTTGAAGACTTTGTTACTAAAATCACTGAGGAGTAAAAAATGATGTCTAACATAATTTAAATTGTCTTCACCCATTAGAACTTTTAAAGTAAATGAAATTAAGACTATAATACTAAAACAATTAAATCTCCAAAACAAAGTACACTAACCGAAAAGTACTTATATAACCTACTAGAGAAGGGTAACAAATATTTTACTTATTTATGCAATGCGATTCTTAGACTAAGATATTTCTATGCCAATACCAATTAGCCTGCTACCAATACTGTCAAATATTTTCAAAACATTACTTCTTACAAAACTACTGCTATTACTCATACCAAACCATTAATTTGGCTTTTGACTCTATAGTAGAAAAATACGCAGGGTAACATACAATTTTTAAATATTTTGTAAGCAAACTATACTGCTCTTCAGTTTTCTTAGATGTTAAACAAGCTTTTACAAACTTAAAAGTTACCAGACACTTCAATTGTAAGTTTCTAATAGTACCTTCTTTGTCAAATATGGTAAAATTTAAACATGTTTGCAACATCTCAATGTAAGCGTTCCCCAAAGCATATCTTATTAATACGACATCCTGACATCAACGCATCTGAACATGTTCAGTACTATCTGCGTTAATTATATAGGCAGTGTAAGAAATAAAATAAGCGAAGAAAAGTCTAATTATATAACTTTCACTATAAAAAAGCACTTGCTCACCAGTCCAAATAAATAATCAACATATACTTTAAATCGACTGAGTGCATCAAAACAAATGGTTATCTTGGAAGAAACAGACACGGACAAAATAAAACAACTGAGTATTCAAAGACAGAAAATGTGCTCACTGCTCGTAACTCTCACCGGTCACTTGCCAATAAAATATTTTTGTATAATACCATAATCAAGCTGATTTGATCATATGGAATACAATTGTAGAGTGCTGATGGTAAGTTAGACATCGACATCTTAAGGAGGATTTTTTTAAATATCTTTGATCCATTTTACATGCACCCTACTATGTCTCAAATAAAGTCATACCACAATAGCTGAATATTTTATCTATCAATTACAAAATTATAAAATCTAATATCTATCTATATATTTGAACAAAAAATAAACAAAGACAGCTGATATGAAATGCAGCGTGACTGAGTTCTGAGCGTGTTTGGTTGCCTATCTTCAGGATCGTTTTGCATATCGTACTTTCGTAAGGTCACCGCACCGTCTTATCTCACTGTTATTATCTGTAAATAAATTGTTCCACATTTGCACCTTGCAAAATTTGCGGTGAAAGCCGAGGATTCCAAAAACATCTCTTTACAGGCAAATCTTCGTATGTTACAAGGCCACAGTGCCAATCCACTAATGGACGAAAGCAGAAGATTCTCAACTGAAACGTTTCAGATTCTCAAAGTGAACTATTACCATACTCATTATCATACTACTTACTGAATGTTGATTATGTAACAGATTGCAAGGTATTATCTTAGTTTACAATTATTTATATAAATATGTAATCTGGGTGAAATGTTCATTTGGTGATTTTACTAATTTTAAAATTAAAATTTTATAAAAAAAAAATGTAACTTACAAAATCGTCTGTTTCTTTTCAGTCACACAATTTACAAGTATTTCTAGTTCAGAATGCAAAAAAAAAAAACTTTAATGGTGCAATTTATAAAGCAATCGTGCTTTTAAATGAGGCACGGGTGTGCTTAATACCTTTACAGAAAATATTTAGGGGAAAACATGAGAAACTATAAATTTCTTAACTCATTTAAACTTACAATGATAAAAAATTTAAAAGCACCGAGATAAAAAGCTGACGGTTACCCTTTATAACAAATAAAATTGTAATGGATATCCATAAAAAATTAAGGAATAAAAATACATATAAATAAATATATATAATACATAAGGCAATAATGTGGTAATACATAAAATTAAAAAACATATATTATTTTAAGGCACATTAACTTGTTAGCTACTTAAATCTGAATTTTAAAGTACTTCTTATAAAAGATTATTAACTGAGGTTAATAGTGCAATAATATTTTAATGCCCGTAACGACAAAAAAAGTTACGATTGTTTAAATTTAATAGAGAAATCAAACTTACCAGTTCCATATTTAAATGATCGTTACCTTTTTAGCTTTGCATACTGAGGAGATTGCTTTCCTATAATATTTCAATAATATTTGAAATTTGAAGAAGTAGATAAAACTAAATCTTTTTTATTATTTTAAGTTAATACACTAAAAATAATAAATTAGATGCTCTTGAGATCTGATGACTACGAGGGGGAAATGGGTTGCTAAAGCGACCAGTTTGAACGTAAATTTTTAGGTAAGTAGGGGGGAAGTAGAACGTGCGCAAGCAATTTTCCAGTCTAAAAGAGAGAAAGCTATACATTTTTGGAAAGAATCGGTGGAATTTTGATCATTGTGATTTGCGATAAAAAAAATTATCCATTTCACAAAGGATTTGACCGGCTACGATAAAAACTGCCAATATCTGCGGATCTGCTAGATCTTGGGGACATATTTAACTTTTTCTTAAATTTACTGGCATAAGAACTTCTCATGTCTCGCGCGGGGTTTCAGTCAGCTTTGATTACTAGGGATCATCCTCTATAATGTTTCACATAACTGAAGTAAGTTTTGGGAAAAATTAGAGATCTTAAGCAAACAGTGGCAATATTTTTGGTGTACAAAAATAAGACTTGCTCTTATATCTTAAAGTAGTATGTAAATAATTTTACAAAACTGATAGAAGACAATCTTCATCATTGGATCATTTAACCGATTTACTTCTGATCAAAAATATCAACTATTTCTCGAATATTCTATAATATTTTCCCCAGTAACTGTTAGTCGTTTTAAACTTAAGCAACATTTTGGAGATTACTATGTTTAAGTACAAAAGTCCTTAGTTATTTTTGAACAATAATATAATAATTCTGATAATGTATTTTAACAAAATAAATAATTTAAACGTAATAACTTGATTCAGAAACAACGCAGTACGCTAAAACTGTTGGCTTATATTTTACTTTATTAGAAAAATTTTTGATGCCAGAACTGTAAAAACTAGCATCCCGCCCAGTTACTGAAAAGGACAATGTAAAATACTTTCGCAGTTTATAACGATGATCTGTTGGCAATGGAATAATAGTCTACACATATGAAAATTATATTGTGTTAAGCCTTTTTATATATATATATATATATATATATATATATATATATTTTTTTCTTTTTTAACATTTTGAATAATTCTTGGTTAATATTGTAAACAGACATATGCGAAATTCCAAATCAGTTCTAATATACTAGACAAGTCTGTTAATTCCATGTAAAGTGTGGATCTATCACATTAGTAAATTAACATATTTTAAATATTTTTTACATTTTGTTGTTGTTTAGTAAATAATTAACCCCCACGCGACGATGACTACGACTACACCTATCAATATATACAAGACAGAAATAAAGATCGCTACTTGGAACGTTAACAGCTTGTATGAACCTGGTAAAACACAAAATGTCGAACAAGAAATGAGTAGGATGAAGATAAACATTTTGGGAATTTCGGAATCTAGATGGCCCAACACAGGAGAACATGCAATCAGAAAAGGGAAGATCTACTACTCAGGAAGCAACGATAGGCAGCATAGACACCGAGTTGCAATAATGGTCGATAAAGAAACAAATAAATCAGTTATCGGTTTTACACCTGTTTCAGAAAGAATTATTTTGCTACAGCTACTAACTTGTCATGGAAAACTTAATATAATACAAATCTATGCAGCCACGGCAGATAAACAAGACGATGAAATTGAAAACTTTTATGCCGAAATACAAAAGGTACTTAAAAGTACAACAACACGAGATATAACAATGGTCATGGGTGATATAAATGCCAAAATTGGGGAAGGGAAAGTTGAAACAATTGTTGGACCCTATGGACTTGGTACTCGCAATGAAAGAGGAGATCGTCTAGTCGAGTTTTGCCAAGAAAACAAATTCATAGCACTAAACACATTTTACAAACTGCCTAAACGACGGCTGTACACATGGAAATTTCCTGCAGATAACGAAGACAATATTGTTCGAAATCAGATCGACTACATATTAATAAATGAACGATACAGAAACGCAGTTAGATCTGTGAAAACATACCCGGGAGCGGACGTATCTTCCGATCATAACCCCCTAGTTGCCAAATTTCATCTCACATTAAAAAAGGTTAATATAAGGAATAACGAAAATAAACTTAATGTAGAACTCCTCAAGGCAACAGACCTACAACAAGTGCTAAAACAAAAGATCAACAAAAATCTATCAAAATTAATACTGAACTTGAAGCAGGAAACAAAGTAGAACAACGATGGGTATCCTTCAAAGAATCAATCCTAAAACCTAGCAAAGAGCTACTGAAAGAAACAAGGTATAAAAGGGAAGAGTGGATAACAGACGAGATTTTGAACTTAATGGAACAAAGAAGAAGATACAAAATCGAAATAAAACATGTACCAAAATCCACAGAGGGAAATACGAAGCAAAATAAGAGCAGCAAAAGAACAGTATTACGCTGAAAAATGTAAAGAAATAGAAAACCTTCAAATTAAGCATGACATGTTTAACCTACATAAAAAAGTAAAGGAAATAGCTGGTACAACACGTAAAAAGAATGCCAACATACTATTAAACAAGGAGGGAAATATAATAACAGAAAATGCTATGAAATTGTGTAGGTGGAAAGAATATATAGAAGAATTATTCAGCGATCAGAGAGAAGAAAACGCTAACATATACACACCCAACCAAGATATAGGACCAGACATAACAAAAAGCGAAATAATACATGCAATGAAAACAATGAAAAATCGTAAAGCCCCAGGCCCAGATGAAATACCAAGTGAACTCCTACAACTAATTGCCGAAGAGAATCTAGATATACTGGTAAATCTATTCAACATAATATATAAAACCGGAATTATACCTCAAGAAATGTTAATCTCAACGTTTGTATGTATACCAAAGAAAGCTAATGCCAAAGAATGCTATGATTACCGCACTATAAGTCTTATGTCTCACACACTAAAAATTCTCTTAAAAATCATTCACTCTAGGATACACCGGAAACTAGAAGCAGATATCAGTGAAACACAGTTTGGTTTTCAAAATGGAGTGGGGACAAGAGAAGCATTATTTGCATTCAACGTGCTTATTCAGAGATGCTTGGATGTTAACCAAAGTGTATATCTATGCTTTATAGACTATAATAAAGCCTTTGATAGAGTTAGACACGACGCACTCATAGAAACTCTCAAAAATAAGAAATTAGATTATCAAGATATAAGACTAATATCAAACTTATATTACAGCCAGAAAGCTACAGTACGAATAGGAAACGAAACATCAGAAGCAACTGAAATTCAAAGAGGTGTCAGGCAGGGTTATGTTCTGTCGCCCAGTCTATTTAACGCCTACTCAGAGGAAATAATGAAAAAAGCCCTGGAATCTGAAACTGCGGGAATAAAGGTAAATGGAAGACCAATAAACAACCTAAGATATGCAGATGATACCGTAATTATTACTGAAAACTTAGAAGATCTAGAAAGGGTAATGAATAAAGTAATTGACTATAGTGAGGAATACGGCTTATCACTCAATATCAAAAAGAGAAGTTTATGAAGATTAGTAAAAACAATAACAACAACGACAGCTTAAGAATTAGAGGAGAACAGATAGAAAGAGTCAAGAAATACACTTACTTAGGAAGTCTAATTACAGAAAACAACGACTGCACGGCAGAAATAAGATCAAGAGTAGAAAAGGCAAGAGCTAATTTTCTAAAAATGAGAAACGTCTTCTGTAGTAAAGATCTGTCGTTACTATTAAAAATACGACTGCTCAGATGCTATGTGTTTAGTGTACTTTTGTATGGTATGGAAGCGTGGACGTTAAATCAAGCCGCATTAAACAAACTTGACACCTTCGAGATGTGGACTTACCGGAGGATTTTAAGAGTATCGTGGACGGATAGAATGACAAATCTGGAGGTACTGAGAAGAATGGGAAAGGAGAAGGAAATTACAAATACAGTCAAAGAAAGAAAACTCCAATATCTGGGACATATCATGCGTGGAGAACGATACAACATACTACGACTTATAATACAGGGCAAGATCATGGGAAAAAGAAGCGTTGGTAGAAGACGAATGTCATGGCTGCGCAATCTACGAGAATGGTTTGGCTGCAGCTCTGGTCAACTGTTTCGAGTAGCAATATCAAAAATTGGAATAGCCAATATGATTGCCAACCTCCGAAGCGGAGATGGCACTTGAAGAAGAAGAAACATTTTTTCACAAACAATTTTTTTTGGCACTCACCTGACTAAACTATAGACAGACTTGCAAACTTTATGTTTGTGCGGTATTTTGTAAAATGTTTCCTAATAACTTTGGCTTCTCATATTGTTGACGTTTGTGAGGACCAATATCAACATAGTTTTATCATATGTGATAATAAATATTTATACCTATTTTTTTACAAAAGTATTTCTTTAATGTCCCGCATGATTTCATTAATATTTGATTTAGAATATTTAAATTAAAATTAAAAAGAAATTTGGTTACCTACTTAACTCTTTCGTATGCTTTTCATAATTTTTTTTATTTTATTAACAATTATAAATTTACAATCTACTCTACATGTATTAAGTAAATGTGATGACAATAAATAAGCAGTATTAAGAGAAACCACTCAGCAGTGGCACTCTTGCAGTAATCCTATTGCTTTAGGGGGTTCGCAGGTCGCAAGGCCAGGTTCTGTTTAGTCGTCTCACTGGGAGGACGTTAGTAGACAGTTGGTGGACTAGTTCACTAGGATAATTACTAATTTTTTCTTGATAATTCTGAGTAAATCGGTGAATTTCTTCAATAATAAAGGGAATGCTGAGATCTTCATGCAGTGTCTGATTTGTTACATACCATGGTGCATTCACTATGACACGAAGGGTTTTTGATTGAAATAGTTGAATAGTTTTAATACGAGTAGGTTTGGCACATCCCCATAGCTGAATCCCGTACGTCCAAACGGGCTTCAGGATACTTTTATAAAGCAGCAGCTTATTTGATATTGACAATTTTGACTTTCTTCCTAATAACCAGTACATCTGGCGAAACTTCAGGTTTAATTGCTGGCGTTTGGTTTGTAAATGTTTTTTCCATGTAAGACGCTGATCAAGATGTAATCCTAGGTACTTAGTTTCTGTTTTTGTTGGAATTTCTACATTATCCAAGGTGACTGGCGGACATACGTTGAATCGAGTGGTAAATGTTATTTGCACTGATCTTCGTGCGTCGATAGCATGGCGGGACGGTATCATCGACAAAAGTAGCGATAACTGTGTTTGTATCTTCAGATAGGTCAGCTGTGTACACTAGGTATAGGAGGGGTCCGAGGATGCTACCTTGTGGGACATCAGATTTGACAGGGAAATAGTTGGAGAATTCATTATTGGACTTAAGGAGAAGATAAAAATAGCTAGGGAGAAGCCTTTTCAGTTTATGAAGTAATCCGGTATGCCAAACTTTGTCGAACGCCTGTTCAACATCTAAAAATACAGCTCCACAGTACTTTTTTTCTTCGAGGCTCAGTGAAATTTGATTTATTATTCTGTGCACTTGCTGGATTGGAGAATCCCCTTCGCGGAATCCGAATTGATGGTGAGGTATATGTGACAAGATATCTGTTTCGTTCAGCAGGCGTTTAAGGAATAGTTTCTCAAACATTTTCCTAAGATGGGCAAAAGACTAATTGGCCTATATGAAGTAACATCTTCGGGTCGTTTTTCCAGGTTTAGGGATCATTATTATTTGCGCTTGTTTCCATAGTAGGGGGTAAGTACTATAGGCTTAGCATTCGATTATAAATAGTTGTCAATAATTTTGGTTGTCAATTTTTTGGGAACATCTTTAGAACTTGGCCGGTAATAAGGTCGTAATCTGGTGCTTTATGTTTGTTTGTTTTATTTATCTAAAATTGAATCTCTGCAAGTGAAAAAGGTCTGATAGGTAGCGTCATTTGACATGGAACGTTTACATATTCTTTATATCCTCATTATCGATGTCGGAGTGATGTGGTTGAAATACAGTACATAAGTGTTCAGCAAAGATATCAGATTTTTTTGTGAGATCTAGCCCAACTACCATCAGGTTTTCTTATCGGCGGTATATTGGCTTGAGGTTTTTTAAATTTTTTCATTGCTCTCCAAATGCTGTGATCTTCGAGATTAAGATGCATAAGATAGTGAGTAAAGGAGTTATTTTGGGCATCCAGAAGGACCGCCCGAAGACGTCGAGATAACCTGTTGTAGTTTAGTTTGTCGGCGGCGTTACGAGTTCTTTGCCATTTAGTTCAAGCGCGCCTTTTTTCGGCAATTAGTTCTTTTATATAGAGTGGTATGTTATTTTTATGATTTTCTTTGCTCGTATTCAATAGGCGTAGCTTCCCAGGCGGCTTCTTGAATGTGAGTAATAATGTTCTGTACTACTAGATCTATGTCTTCAGGTTGTTTTATACGCAATTTAAGATCAATTTTGTTTTGAAGATATTGTTGGAACATAAGCCAATCAGTTTGTGTTGATATTAACCTGGGATTTCATTTAATATTAATAAGCTTGGTACTTATGTTTAAAATTACTGGCACGTGTTCTGCGGAAAGATCGTTAGTTGGTTCAGTCAGCACACAGAGTTTGTAGATATACCACGTGAAATGTAAAAATCTAACACATTGGGGAGTTTGTTTAAGTGTGCGGGCCAATGTGTCGGTTCCCCAGAGCTATGACAGTTATAGTTGTCTGCCATGATTGACCTGGAGAGGTTACGACGTTTTGTTGTTATGAGTCTGGAACTCCAGTGAGTGTGTTTGGAGTTCCTGTCGCCTCCAGAAATAAATCTGTTTCCCAGAGTATGAAAAAATTGAGTGTACTCCTCTGTAGAAAGAGTATGTCTGGGAGGGGAATAAATTGCAGATACAGTAAATGACCACTGGTATGCATTGACTTCGACGTTAACGGATTGGAGTTTTGCGGTTTGAAAAGAGTCGAGTTTATGATGTGATATGGAGTTTTTGACTATTACTGCTGCCCCTTCATGTGCAGTACCGTCTGGATGATTTGTGTTATAAATGGAATAACTTGGAATACGCATCACAGTTCTATTAGTGAAATGTGTTTCAGAAATGAGTAACACATCAATTTTATTAAGGTCTAGGAAGGTAATAATTTCTTGTTTATGTTGCGAAGACCGTTTGCGTTCCAAGTGGCTATGCGTATTATATTAGCCATTGTTTAATTTAGTAACTGAGGTTGACAGGAGATTAAGCATGATGTTATTTTGATTCATAAGCTGCGCGAACATATTCTTGAACTCATTCAGGAAAGCTGTTAGTTCTCTTCCGGTGTCATTTTGATGATCGTTGTTGTTATTAATGGTATTACGAGATTGTACAGCCATAGCATAGGTAGGAATGTAGTTTTGAGGAATCACGTTATGTGGTTGGGTTGATGGCATCTGGAGTGTGTTTGGTGGTTGGTTAATATTTCTGTTTCGAGTTGGATTATTAGATGTTTTGTTTCTTGCTTTTATTATATCTTGATAAACAGAACAGCCTCTGTAGCATAATGCACACTTAGGTGGCGTAGTTTTTGGTTTTGCACATGTTTTTGAATCATGCTGTTTCCCGCATTTAACATATCAATACTGTCTGGTACAGTTGGTTTTAGAATGGCCATAATTTTGGCATCTTGTACACTGGATAATACCAGTTTTTTGTGTGGTAGTTCTACTTTGATTTTGCTATAGCAGAGAATTCAATGTCGAAGATTTTTTTATTGGTTTCACTAGGTTCAAGATCTACATAGAAAAGTGGAAGTGGATCTTTAGTTGTAAAATGTTCATTATGTTTCGTACTTTATGTCCTGCTTGTTCAAGTTCAGCTTTAATGTCCTTAGTGGGTATTGAATGATGTAGATATCTAAGAACTACTCTATATGCGCGTTCATCTTTAGGTTGGTGCGTGTGGTGGATTACTTTTTCATCTTTTAAGTATCTGATAAGTCGTCGGTATGTGTCTGATGTATGTGCTTTAATTTTAACCGTATTATTTCCTAGCGTTTTTGTGTAGAAACTTCGGCAACTGCAGAAATATGTTGTAGCATTTGATTGAGGTTAGTAACACCGTATATGTAAGTTGGTGGTGGCTTAGGAGTTTTTGTAGTGTTGTCATTGATATCTTTTTGCATTGGATTTGTCGGGTCCTCGTTTGAGGATTGCGCAGTAGGTTTGTATTTGTTATTGGTACTGGGATAGAATTGGTCTACCACGATACTTTCAATAGATTTGTTAACACTTCGCCATTTTTGGCCACCTGCCATGGGTGACTACTATTTCTTGGGTTGCATTCTCATCGGTAGAGGCTGGGTTATTTGTTTCCGTAGATGAATGTTGACTTGTTACTTTTGGGTCATAACCGATAAAAGGAGTGTTCATGGCTACATTAGGTGAGGAGGTTTAGTTTGTAAAGTTAGGTGGAAAGGATTGCTGACAACCTTGAGGTAATTGATAAATTTGATATTGATTTTGTTGCTGATTTGTAGGTGTGTTAGTAACATATTCATAATTGGTATTCAACTTACTCGTTGGGAAAGAAAACATAATGTTCGATTTGTTGATTTAGTTTAAGTTTTTAAATTTACAATATTTTGTAAAGCGTAAATAGGGGCGTTTATCACTATTGTATGAATTAAATTATTAAATGCTCTGCTTGAAGGCACTGGCTCAAGTCTCAAAATATTTAAGATAGAAAATTTTACATGTTATTTTGACGATATTCCTAAAGTAAAATAATTCGGAAAATAACACGTTATACCCCAGTCGTTGCACATG
Source organism: Sinelater perroti (assembly GCA_036346155.1). Lineage (NCBI taxonomy): Eukaryota > Metazoa > Arthropoda > Insecta > Coleoptera > Elateridae > Sinelater > Sinelater perroti. The sequence goes on from JARFIY010000276.1 coordinate 8,592,438, forward strand.
ACGTCCAACTTTTGTAAAAACGTGTAAGGGGTACTTACAAAACATGTGCTGCTATGTTTCTTTTGCAACTATTGCGTCTTTTAAATTGGCAATATTAGACAGATTACCAGTATTACAAATTTTAAACTACAAACATTATAATTTTCAAGAAAACCTGAAACTTAGTCTGTTGGTGACTTTTACCTAGACGTTTTAATGGGTGTTCTAATAGAGGTCAGATATTTGGGTTTGGATGGTACTTGAAATTTTTGTACATGTTATTGTAGGTAAGGTTTTTGACTGAATCCCTCGCAACCCAGAACACTACAACAGTTCAGTCTGATATGTATGTATATATTTGATAATAGGTTTATATAGTAAAATTTAGTCTTCGAATAAAAAATGAAAATTTCTTCATATAAACCAGTACTGTTTTTTCTTTCTTTTCTTTTCAATTCGGAGTTTTCACACAAGTCTGCTACCTATATGTATTTTTAGATGTTTTGACCCCTTAGACTGCTAAATTTCAATATCATTTTGATTACGGATGATTACTGCTCTTTTCGCAACGTAAACGAAATATGGGCAGATTTAGATTCGTTAACCTTTACACGCAATTATGTTTACCAGTTCCTAATTGGGTTTTTGTATGTCTTATATAATGGCTAACTGTTTAAAGGTGTTCGTGGCAGAAAGAACAACAGTGTTATCTACAAAATTTGTACAGGTGAATATGTTTGTACTATATAGAAAATAGATCCAAGAACACTACCTTGTGAAACTCAATAGTTTATTTATTTCATTTTTAACACTTTACTATTTAAAATAGCGATTTGTGAGGTAAAATTTAAAAATAAGAAAACACTAATGAGTAAACATTTTTTTAAATTTTTAATAGTAGTCTTTTAAACCAAACTTTGTCAAATACTTTTTGATTGTCCAGGAAGAATGTACATTTATATTTTCTGTCTTTTGTTGATTTGCTCAGTAGATCTATTATCTGATTATATTATTGAATCCTAAAATGTCTACGTCTAAAACCAAATTAATGTCATTGCATTAAAGCTTCCAACGTCTTTTAATAATTTAAATATCACTGGTAATGAACTAATGAATCTATAAAAATTTACTTTGTTTAATAGTTTTCGTGGTTTTAATGTTATACAAAGTTGAGCTGTGGATGTCATACTTCCTGTACACATGTTAACTTTTTTAGAGTTTATATATTAAATTTATTTCTATAAATAAAAAACTTTTAATTAGTAGTGAAATGTTGCTGGGATATTTTCTGCTAAAGTTGAGCAAATATATTACTTTTTTAAAATTCTGAATGCGCCCACTGCTCTATATATAGTTTTATAAATGGCATGTATAAATATAGCTGTTTAAAACTTCTAACGGCTTTCCCAAGCGATTAATTGTGCGGTTTAGCTAGCTAAAATTTGTTTCAAATTGTTAATTTCCAATTTCCTTTAATTTTTATTTTAATTTGCTTAGATATTATATCTTTTTGGATATAGGATATTATGAGTACATTGCCATGTTGCTCGTGTTTTACTCTCACATGTTTGGTTTACCCAATATTAACTAATAGCCGAGACCTCTCTAACACTAACGTTTTTTTACTTAATTTATTCTATTGTTATATTACAATTTTATATGTTTTGCACTTTCACTAGTGATAAGAATATATCTTGTGAGAGTTTGCATTTGAGCATAATGTGGATTTTTGTGACTTCGGTAGTATAAATCCTCCAAATTGGCCATTCCAATAAGTTCCTATAATTGGTATATCTGCTTCATAATGTAGTTAAGTGGTACGTATAAAGCACAGTGTATTAAAAATTATAAAGTGCTTTATTTTGAAAACGCTGAAGTTTACGTGTTTGTAAATTAGGAACTAGACATAGATAATAATTGATCTAATGATTGATTAATATATCAATCATTCATATTTGTGTTAAGTGGAATTTTTTTTTATTATGAGATATTCCAGTGCAAGCCTCAAATAATCTTGGTTAAATTTGTTAACAATAAGACGTCTGGATCAGTTTATTTTTAAAGCACCATCTATAGGGTTTCATTTTAATGCTTCGATTTGTTATAATAATGTTTTGGGGCGTTGCTGGTCTAGGAAGGGTGAACATTTTGGTTACATATTTACAAATATTGATAATGCTCCATTTAATAAACCAGAAAGTTACTGTGTTGATGTCTTTGAATTGTTGCTTTGCTATAAGTATGTCATAATCTTGAAACAATAACACTGAATCATTGGGGTACATAGCTATAACTATATTGGCTGGTTGAACTAGACCATGAAAATCTTTTCTCTTTTAATGTATTGTAGTTTTTCTATATTATTTATATTTTTATTACACAAATAATAGTAATTTTTCTTATTAGCTTTTCTAATTAACTGAAGTTTATGTAATTAACGTATATAATTGCAAATAGCTCAACAGTAACTGAGGTTTAAAAATAATACAAACTTTTTATTGTAAAAATTGCGTACAATTTAAGGGCACGTGTTCAACGAGAATTTTGGCACCAATGCTTCCTCGGATGAGGATTATATCTCTGAGCAATCAGATACAAATACCTCGAGTTCAAATTGCAGTGAAGCCGATGATGCTAAAAATGTACCTCTAAACCCACCCAAAAGAGTTAGATGTTTGAGTTGTCCCAGTAATAAAGACAGGAAAACAAAAATGCAGTGTCCAAGCTGCTTGCGCCCTGTGTGCAATGATCATCGCGCTTACATTTGTAACGATTGTGCTGGAGTTGAATAAAAATATGTGTATCCTTCAATAAATTAAACTATTTTTTTACCATTTTTTTGCTAATTTTGTTACTTTTCTTTACTCGAAAAACGACCTCCGTCACTTAGCGAAATAAATACTTTTTTATCTGTATACTATAATATAAAATGTTTATTAATTCAGCATTATTTTAAGAATATAATTGTAAATTTTCAGAAAAAAATATCAAAAATTGAAAGAGAACAAAATTTTTTCGTAAAATTTATTAAAACAACATAAACCATTTATCGCAAATTTTTTAATATGTTAAAAATGAGTAAAGCATTTGTTTCTTTGTATAACACATAATATCCTACTCTTGTACTTATACAAAGCATTTTTTATATATTTTTTGATATTTACATAATTAAAAGCGTACTGTTCTGTTGTTTTTTATAATTGTTATATTACGTTTTACAGATATAACATGTATATATATATATATATTTGCTTCCTATCAGACCGATAAATTTAAACTCAGATAATTTTGAGTATTTTTTAAAGCTAAGCTAGTTTTACCTAAGGCATATTACGTAATTAGCGTTTTTATTAGTCTAAATTCTTTTTGTTCTTAGTAAAACCGCTAATCTGTTACTTATCTGCCTTTTATATTTATTATTTGTGGTTTATTCTATTACTTTTAAGGATCAATAATTCCAGAATTGAGCCTACTGTATAGCATACAGTATGCCGATCCCAGTCCCGACTCAAGCCCTGTTCTCGCTCTGATCTAGCTCCGGTCCCGCCCGGGCTTCGGTCCCGGCCCCAACTTCAGTTTCAGCAACGAACATCCAGCCACAAAAAAAATAATTCATTTATTAAAGTATAGAAAATGAAATTTCTCTTTTAATTGGATATCAACAAGAGGGCACTGGGTCTCTGTAAAATTAAAAGAAAACAAGGAAATCTAAAAAATGGTTTTCATATTATTATAAAAGAAAATGAAAATCAAAAAAGTGCACACAGCAGAAATAGTAGAGATTTAAGTTAAGAGGACAGTTCCCACTTAACATTCGTAGAGTAAGGACGCATGTCGGCTGCTCTTTGAGATAGGTAGTGTAATCTAATATACGAGTACACAAGTTCAAAAGTTTTTAAAGGTCAACGTAACATTTAAATTCACATCAAAAGTGCAATAACTCAACGTAACTTAGATTATGAGCCCAAATCTACACACACGCAGTAAGTGCACTTATTGTTAATTATAATGTACCATCCACCAAATTATGTGCAGTACGCACCCCCGCATCAAAATATAAATACATATGGAAATCCTAACATACCGCAACCATATATACAAATGCCAATAAATACTTCGTTATCACAACCAGCTCCTATGCACTCACAACATCAAAATACACCCATGTACAGTAGTCAGCCATTTAATAATCAACTATTTGTAAACACAATGCAGTCACAAACTCTAGAAAATGTACCTAACCAAAATTCAGGAGAACAGTGGCAACAAGTTACAAATAAACGAAGTAGGCTTCTAGAAGAACAAGAACCCAGCACCTCAAACAAAAATAAATACTGGCTTGGGCTCAGTAATAGGTATACACCGCTCTCAGAAGAAAATATGGAAGAAGACAAACAAACTATTGCATTTGCACCTAAACCACCACCGACATTCATCTCAGGGGTAGAAAACATTAAACCACTTATCACGCTATTTGATGAGTTAGCCAAGGATAAATATATCATAAAAACCTTATACAATAACCAGGTAAAAGTCCAACCCCTAGAAGACAAGATATATTCCGTGATAATTAAGGTATTAGTAGAAAAAAATACTGAATTCCATACATACAAACGTAGACAGGAAAGAAGTTTCCAAGTGACTCTGAAGAATTTACACCCAACAACTGAAGTAAATGACATTAAAAACGTCTTGCAAGAAAAAGGACACGAGGTAATAAATATCTGGAATGTAAAACAGAGAGGCGACAAAAAACCGCCATTACCAATGCACTTCATAGACATCAAACCCAGAAATAATAACAAAGAAATATACAAGATAGATTTACTATTAAACACCAAAGTACAAATTGACGCTCCACACGGTAAACGCGAGATTCTGCAAAGTATGCGATGTCAAAAATTTGAACATACAAAAATTATTGTAAAAACAATCCAAGATGCGTCAAATGTGCGACAGACCACCTAACTAGTGCTTGCATAAGAAAAGAAAAAGATAATAACGTTAAATGCGCTAACTGCCAGGAAAACCATCCAGCCAACTACAGAGGGTGTCTGGTTCATAAGCAAATACAACAAAAAATGTACCCAGCATTAAGGGAACGAAAGATAGAAACGAGATACGTTCAACCAGGCATAACGTATGCCCACCAAACCCAAGCACAAATGACAAATCAACAAAATCCAATAAACGTAACAGCACCCGGAAACGACTTAAGTGACCTAAAACAAATGATAAAGAATCTTATGGATCAAATGAGCACCCTCATTAACCTCATGTCAATGCTCATCAATAAAAAATAAATAATGGCTCAATTATTAAAAATAGCAGTATGGAACGCTAATGGCCTGTGTCAACATGCGCAGGAAATAAAATTATTCATACAATTATTTGATCTAGACGTTCTATTAATCTCAGAAACACACTTTACCAGCAGAAGCCATCTAAAAATACCATACTACAACATCTACAGCACAAAACACTCAGACGAAACAGCACACGGAGGTACGGCAATAATAATTAAACAGAATATTAAACATTACGAAAGAGCTGAGTACAGACACACCAACATACAAGCTACCAATATTGCTATTGTAGATAATACAGGAGAAATAATAATATCCGCAATATACTGTCCACCGAGACACAGTAACAAATATGACGACTACAACAGATTTTTCAAGACATTAGGAAACCGATTTATAGTCGGAGGAGACTATAATGCGAAACATACTTTATGGTGATCAAGGACCATAACAACAAAAGGCAGAGAATTATTAAAGGTCATGAGAAGCAACTCGACATTTCAGCCTACATACTAGCCCTCTGACCCCCAAAAAAAATCCCAGATCTTTTAGATTTTTGCATAATCAAAGGCCTTAACACCAAAAAATTCTTAGTAGAACCATGTTTAGAATTAACATCCGATCACACTCCAGTTCTGGTAACAATATACACGCAAATATTGGGCAGGCCGAGGAAATCATCACTTTATAGCAAAAGGACCGACTGAGATTATTTCAGAGAAAAACTAAATGAGCAGAAAATTCTAAAAACACCTCTAAAGACTGAAGTTGATATAGAAAAAGCTGTAGTTGACATAACAAAAGCTATACAAAATGCGGCGTGGCAAGCAACCCCAGAGAGAAAGTAAGATGAAGTAAGATGAAGTAAGATCTAAAGAAAAGTGTCCAATAATAGTAAAACAAAAAATATCAGAAAAACGCAAAGCTCGAAAAAGATGGCAGATAACAAGAGGTTCGATGGACAGACAAAGGTATAACAAACTAGCAAAAGAACTCAAAAAGCTACTATTCAAGATAAAAAACGACTCCATCCAAGACTACCTAAGAGGTCTAACACCCGCTGATGCAACAGATTATTCTTTATGGAAAGTCACTCGAAAACTCAAACAATCTCAGCAGCAAGCATCACCGATACGACTCAACCAAACAACCTGGGCAAGAACAGATAATCAAAAAGCCACAACATTCGCCGAACATCTGATAACACCTGCCGAAGAACAAGAAATATATGATCAACTACAGTCTCCATTCCAGATGGCTCTACCAGTGAAAAAAGTTTCAAAAAGTGAGATCGAAACACTAATACACAAAGAAATCAACGGAAAAAAAGGCTCCGGGGTACGACCTAGTTACCGGTAAAATACTCCAAGAAATATCCCAAAAATGTCTTGCAGCAATACAGCAGATATTTAATGCAATTTTAAGAATAGAACATTTCCCATGTCAATGGAAAATGGCTCAGATCATAATGATTACTAAACCAGGGAAAACTCCAACCGAGGTGACATCATACCGGCCAATAAGTCTACTTCCAATTTTATCAAAAGCCCTAGAAAAAATAATATTGAAACGCTTGACGGTAATCATAGAGGATGAAAGACTAATACCCACTCACCAGTTCGGGTTCAGAAAACAACACGGAACCACTGAACAAATTCAACAACACTATGGAAGAAAAAAGATATTGTTCAGCCGTCTTCTTTGATATAAGTCAAGCTTTTCACAAAATATGGCATTTAGGACTACTATACAAACTTAAACACACAATTCCACATCCTTTCTACTCTCTCATTAAATCCTTCCTCTCTAACAGAACATTCCATGTGAAATACCAAGAAGCATATACCGAACTCTATCCTATCGAATCTGGTGTCCCACAAGGAAGCATTTTGGCCCCACATTATACTCACTCTATACGGCGGACCTACCTGAAACTGATACAACTATGATAGAAACATATGCTGACGATACAGTGATCTTAACTTCACACAATGACCCCATATGCGCAACCAGAAATCTTCAGGACCACGTAAAACACCTGGAGCTTTAACTAAAAAAATGGAGAATGAAAACTAATGAAACAAAATCGACGCAAGTTACCTTCACCCTAAAAAGAGAAACCTGTCCTCAGGTCATCTTAAATGGAAACCAAATACCTCAAGCGGACGTAGTGAAATATCTAAGTATACACTTGGACAGAAGATTAACTTGGCGCACTCACATCTTCACTAAGAGAAAACAGCTAGGGGCTAAATTCAAAAAAATCTACTGGTTAATCGGTAGAAAATCGGAACTATCAATGGAAAACAAATTGTTATTATATAAAACCATTTTGAAACCAATCTGGACATACGGCGTGTCCCTATGGGGTTCTGCGTGCAATTCAAACATAGAGATTCTGCAAAGATTTCAAAATAAGCTTTTAAGAGCAATAGTAAATGCCCCATGGTACATAACCAACGCAACGCTACATGCCGATCTAAAGATACCCACCATCCGCTAAGAAATCAAAAAATACAAAAATAAGATAACAGCACATCCAAACGAACTGGCTACCTCACTGCTACTGGATGAAGAAGAACCAAGAAGATTAAAGAGATTCAAACCCTCTGACCTACCTGCTAGATTTCAGTGTGTTATCTTAGCAAACAAATAAGTCATAATTATGTAAAAATATTCTTAATGGAGGATGCCCACCGGGACATTACTCTACATTTTATGTTGTTAATAATTTAAGTCCTAGGTTAAGCACACACAAGTTGTACTTACAGCTTCACAAAGGCTGATTGTACAAATAAAAGAGTTATATAAAAAAAAGTTAAGAGAACAAGAGGGAAAGACTGTAAATTTTCCAAGAATAAATTTACATTTCCATCAATAAGTATAGAAACATAAAATAAACTTATGGTTTGGATTATTGTTAGAAAAGAAATGTTGGGCTACGTACAACTATCTATTTCATCCATATAAACTTAAGTAATAAGAGTAACTGTAATTTGTGTAATAAAAGTATAAATATTTTAGAAAAAGGAAAGAGCAAAGCAGGGAAATATGAAGATCCTAACAGCAACAAAGAGTACATTACTGACTTGCGATCAAAGTCAAACGCAAATTAAACGCGTCTAGTCTTTACTACAAAATAAAATTAGGCGTGGTAATATAGCAATTTATAATTTTGTTAAAACTTATCTGGTCGGTGCAGATACAATCTGTCTAGCAAGAGCGTGGCAAGGATTACTCAAGATTGGTAAAATATGTTTTCACCCACAAACGTAACATTTCTCCTTAATGCGTTGTAGCTAAAGTGTCAGTTGCTGTATAAATTTTGTTGAAATAAACAATTTAAAATCCAATTGTTATTTTGAAGCGCTATTCTGGTGTTTACACCGAAAACGATCACAAAGTTTGCAATTTGTTGCCGCCAAATTTATAGAAAAATTAAGATCGTTCGTTGAACTGTTAGTTCACTGCCCATAAGTTCAATCCTCGTTCAGAAAAACCTACCACTTTTTTACTAGCCCGATTGTTAATAACAATAATGTTTTATTTATCACACTTTAAATCCAGACGGGTTAAATTTTAAAGTGATCTTTATCTATAAATATCTAGTGAATACATACAAATCAAAGCGGAATTCACTTAGTTAAGAAAACAATTAAAAATAATCTTATAAGAGTGTTTACAAATACTGAATAAATTAGTAAAAATCCCGTAACTCGGTTATAATTAGAAAATAAGCAACTCATGTTATTTTATCTTATTGTATTTAAACTCTAAAAACAAAAAAGTGCTACTCAAATATTGCAAATATGTTTTATAAAAGTAACTGATTTGTTTTATTAAATTATATATCTTCTTCTTGCGGTGCCTTGGCCGTCAACGGTCGTTAGCTTTTATGTTGGCTATTATGTTTACTATGGTGGCTTTATTGACTTCTGCTCAGAACAATTGAATGGCCGTCTTTCCGTATCAATCTCGTAAGTTATTTAGCCAGGAAGACCTTTTATCTGGTCTACGTTTACTGACTATTTTCCTCTGTATGATTAAATGAAGAATCTCATATTTTTTGGGGTGTTTTGTTATGTGACTGAAGTACTGCAGCTTTCGCTTTTTTATAGTTGTAACTATTTGCGATTCTTTATTCATTAGCATGAATACCTCGTTACTACTTATTCTATGTATCCAACTTATCTTTAATAATCCTCTGTACACCCACATTTCAAAGGATTGTAGTAGTATATGTGTGACTTTTGTTGGTATCTACGCTTCTACACCATACAATAGGATAGGAAAGTCATAACACCTCATCATGCTCATTCTTAGATCGATTCTTAGGTCGTGAATACATAAGTAGCATCGTACAAGAGCATCATCTTAATGAATGCTGCCCTTGCATTGTAGTAGACTTTGCAAAATTGTTAACTAACTATAGTAAAAACGTGTGCTGTTATGGCAGTATTTAGTCTATAGTCAAAAATGTGTTCACCGCATTCTTTTTCTCATTTTTTTGGTCTAATCGTCTATAGATTTAATTTCGCACTGGTATCATACGTTTCCGTTGCGCACTGTGTACACATATTCCTATTGTCTTCATTTGTATCATTTGCTTTGCTTTTTCTGTTTCAGGATAAAATTTAGTTGTGATATTTAAGTACATATTTTTTCATATTAGCCCATTTAGGGCCCCGAAACGCGACCAGCTTCGGCTACTTGACCTTGTACTTGATTTTTTAATAGGTTTTTTTTAATTGACTTTTAATTTGCATCGTATATATTCTTTATTTGTAATAAAATATTTAGTTTTCTTTTAGGTTAGCGTAACAGATGGTTTTATTTTTCATCTTGCGTTTTGTTTCCGTTTTAGCTTTTTTCTTTTTAATAATCTTATCTGCTATGATCTTAAATAGCAATGAACTGAAGAAGTCAACTTGCCTTATTTCTGCATTTGTTTTTATGGAGTTAAAGATGCTTCAACAGAACTACATATAACGCCTTTTCTAGGTAGACCATGCACATGTACGCCGGTTTTTTAAATTTTGTGACCTTTTCAACTATGTACTGCATTACATAGATAACATCTATATAAAATTTCTCTCTTCGAAGACCTCGTTGTTTGTCGACTAGTGTAACGATGTTGTCCAGTTTTTCATTTATTATTTTTGGGATTAGTTTTTATGTAATATTTAGTAGCGTTAATTTAAGGTAATTGTTTTGTACTTTTCTATATCCCTTCTTAAATATTAGTACTACTGTTTTTATTATACAGTTATTTAATATTTAGCCCATAGTAAATATTTTATGTAACATTTTTGTTAACTCTTTTATCACCATATTACTTTCATGTTTTAGTAGCTTGCAATATACTTCGTTACATCCTGGAAATTCCTTTTTGTAAATTGTTTAACAGCAGTTTTCCCAAATTTTATTTTTTGTATTTCTTGGTTGTCTCTAATTGTTATACAATTTTCCAATAGATTGTTTTCATTCTATTCTTCGTCTTCATTTACATGATACAAAGTCTTAAAAAATCTATCCATGCCTTCGCGTCAATTCAGTTTATCTTTATTAGCTGTTATATATCAGCCCTACAGTTTTTTTATTACTCCCCACACCAGCTTTTGTGTGCCATAGTCTTAGAGAGCTTTTTCAAATAATCTTCTTTAGTCTTTTTATTTTCTGTCTAATTTTTTGTTTGTGCTATACTCTACATCTACGTCATTCTTTTCTCTTTAGCTAATTTCTTCACTCTCTAGTAAAATAGAATGTTTTTGATATTTATTTTTGGATAGTTATTGTCTTATTTGCTAATGCTGCTGTAGAATTTATTTTAATATTACTCTTTTATTGTTTTCAGAATTCGTTAATAATATCGTCCGTAATAATTTCCCTTCGTACAATGATTTACTCGTTTCAATTTTTAACGAGTTCTGTTTTTAATTTAGTATGTTACGATATATAATCATATTTTTGGTAATACTAATCGGTGATCACTGCTAATATTTAGAGAACTAAGTGTTCTAGTTGATAATACTTGATCTGGTTCCATGTTTTTGTTACATATATAATGAATTTTTGTTATCTTGTAATATGTATATTTATATTTTGGGATGAGATTAAAATATGTATATATATTTTTACTAATTAGTAGCTATTTTCTATTCATGCGTTTATAGCCCCTAATACCAAAATTTATATTTCTCTGGTAGTTTTTTAATCTCAACGTTAACCATTTCATAGAACTTTCTTTCCTGGTCAGGTTTTGTTTTTTTGTCAACTAACTAGTAGTCTTGGAGAGATGAAGCGGCATAAGTCGTCCAAATTTAAATCTGCATATGTAAAGCGCCAAACGCCGACAAAACTGCATAACGATATCAGTTGCTCGTTATTTAGTGTACTAGCAGGAAACGTAAAATTTCGAATAACGTCCTCACGCAAGTTGTAGGTCATTTAACCTCAAAACTACTTCTTGTGTGTTTATGTGCTTTTTTCTGTAGCTGTTTTTCTGTTTAGTTTCAAAGTTTCTAAAAATTATATGTGTAATTGAGGTAAATCCAAAAGAAGAACAAGGGCTGAATAATTTGAGCAATACCAAATTTGAATATTCTGTTTCTCAATTAGAACCATTCAGTGTAGATAAAAAAGCAGTGATTGGATAATATATGACAATTAATCCAGTAGTAATAAATCATGTGACTATTTTATACAAAACAAATAATAAAAACAATATTATAAACTACTGTCATAATACCCCAGAATGGAAAGACAATACAGTGAAACTTTCAGAATTTGAATTTGGTGATATTTAATCAGGAGTTCAGTTTCATTTCGGAAATATTCCCAGTGATGCTCAATGCTTTGAAAAACTTTAGGATAATAAATTAATACTTATATCCATAAATGTATATGTAGATTTTTGTCAATTAAAGTTTAGAAATATTTTCATTATGGACCCACTTTACTATTACCCTATGTTCCAATACACCAAATCTGGAAGACGATATGAAGAATTGTAGAGATGTTTCAGTTGCACTCATGGCCAAATAACAAATCAAAAAATTAAATTTGAAAAATTAGACTTTTATCGAGGAAGCTAATTAATTAATTTTAGACTAGTCTATCACCTCTCTAAAAATTTATCACTTAATAAATCGGTTTTACTTTTCGTTGACGCAATATAAGGCAATATAAGAAGGGCAAGCGAGCTAAATATGGAATTAAATTTTATTCTTTATGTGCTACAGATGGGCGTGTTTTATATATACTAATTTATTCAGAAAAAAGTGGAGAAACCGTCTAAAGTTAAATTGTTGCAAATTTTAGTAATGGAACTGTACTTAGATCGTGGACATTTCATGGAAGCTAGACGGAAAGTCTTATGTAAAGGGTCTTTCCCTTTGAGTGATAGTTTTTCAAATAGAGATTTCTCGGTTTCTAATACATATCTTTTGTTTCTAGGTGTCACTATATTTAGTCAACTTGGAGAATATTACGTAATAATCTGGGGTTGCATCCTTATAAAGTCTTATTGACTCAAGAACTAAAGCCAAATGATCACAGATTGTGTCATGAATTTGCTGACTGGACCCTTGAGCACTTGGAACACGATCCTGATTTTGCCCAAAAAAATCATCTTCTCAGACAAGGCACATTTTTGGTTGAATGGCTTTGTTAATAAGACAATTGCCGTTATTGGTGCCAGGACAATCCAGAAGTGTTACATGAAGTTGCGTTGCATTCCGAAGAACTTATTGTCTGGTGCGGTTTATAGTATGGCGGTGTCATCGGACCTTATTTCTTTCGAAATGAGAATGAAACAGCCGTAACCGTGAATGGTGATCGCTATAGGACCATGTTACTCGAATTTCTATAGCCAGAACTTGAGAATATCAATATTGAAGAGATGTGGTTCCAACAAGATGGCGCTACGTATCATACAGCTCATGCTACTCTCGCTTTGCTGAGGGAAAGGTTTGGCGATTGGATCATCTCACGACGAGGATGTGATTTGACGCACCTGGATAATTTTCTTTGGGGCTATGTGAAAGCACAAGTCTATGCCAACAAGCCACCGTCTTTGGATCACTTAGAAGAGAATATTCGTCAAGTTATTGGCGAAATACAGCCGGAATTATTGCACAGAGTGATCAGAAATTGGAGCGATCGGGTGCGTCAGTGTCAACGAGCCCGTGGTGGGCATTTGAACAGTATCTTATTCCAAACATGCATTGTCTAAGCTTCAAAATAAAACAAGAATTAAGTTGATATATCAAACTTTTGTTGTTTTATTCAAAATGAAAATCCTATCATTCTTAATGAAAGACCCTTTATAACGACAAAATACTATCCCACACTTATTGCAATAAAGAATCGGTCCCAACAAGAAACGGTTAAGCCAGAATACACTGATAGTATACCAGGGGTGGATCGTAAGGATGGGATGGTTAGTTAGTATTCTTTACTACGCGAAACTTTATGATATTACAAGGTTATGTTTCATCTTTTAGTCATAACGTTTTAAAATTATTTTTATATAAATCCGTCTTTTTTTCAGTATCATGAACAGTTTATCAAAGAATTTTATGGTATGTCAAATACTCTGAATGATAGTAGAAAATCAGTAAAACCAGGGCCAACGTGTGGAGGCAAACGTTCGAGAGTTGAACATGACCAAGAAATTGATGAAGTTTCTCTTGGAAAAATGCATTTTCCAGACAAGATTCTCAACCCAAAATTTCCGAATAAGAGTCATCGTATATGTGCCAAAAATGACAGACACAGATATACAAAATAATTGTGTAAAACATGTCCCTCAAATAAATTTGCTTTAATTATAGTCACTTACCAAATATTTTACCATACTGCAGTAACTTTTACTCAACAGCATTTCCTATCTTTAGGACAAGACGGGATTTGCTGCATAATCAGAAATTTAAAAAAATCTGTACTACCAAACAGATTTTATGCTTGGCCATGTTTATTTTAAATTATAGTTGTTTCAAAAAAAGTTGATACGTTTTTTTAGTTTACGAGCTTTTGGTACTGTTCACGAAAGTGTTCAAGAAAATGAACAACAATAGCAGATAATTTTGACGGAAAAGTAGGTAAAAGCAAATGCGTATTAACGGATATTGATTTACCTTTATATTTCCGTCGATTCCGTGCATCAAGATGAAATCGGGGAAAAAACTTAAGAGGCGTCTTTCGAACTACAAAGAGATGCCATTGAGGCATCGAATAAATGCACCATCCGAACTCGACGTTCGCGGCAATGTAGGCAAACGAGCAAAAAGCAGATCGGCAAACAAAGTGCGGTTCGGAAAGAGCATTACGGGCGGCCCGCTCGAGATAAGGAAGGGGGTCATAGCCTCCGCGGCGCGCGAACGTCTATAAATACACCTGAGCTTTCTCAGCCGCAAAGCTCTCGGCGGCCTCTTGAATAAAAAATAGCCGGCGCACACTTGTGCCCCACTTGCTCTCGAGCCGCCGACCATCAAACGGATTGTTCGAGGCTTAATTGGGAGACGAGTGCGGCTAATTTCCTGTTCCTCTGGCGGGTCGCAAGATGGAAGCGCGCGTCCGTGCTTGCGCCCTCGGGCCGGGCAGCCTCCGCAGCAGGGGGCGATTGCGGGCGAGGTCACGTTCTGGAAGTCGCTGCAACAAGGAAACGTCCTCTAACTGCGCGAGCTTCCGCGTTTATTGCCGCCCAGGCGCAACGGCTGAACTTTCAGAAGGAAATAGAACTCAATATTATAAGGGTAATTTACGTAAATGGTGCGATGAAAGGGCCGAGCCCGCATGACCCGCGCGATAGTGCAAACGCCTTCGTCAATGTTAATGTAAAAATGCAAGCGATAAATTGTTAAAAGATAAAGCTTTGCACTCGAGCTGAGTAACTCAGCTGAATATTTTATGTGCTTTCAAATACCGTATTTAATTAGTGTGTATATTAAAAACGTATGTTTTGTTAACAATTATAATTTCTTATATAGCAGCGAATACTGGGGCTCATTAAGGTGGCTAAAAAAATTAATAAAAAATGTTACTGTGGAAATAAGAAAAGCCTGACATCGGAGATGATAATGAGGTCTTCTAAAAAAAAAAGAAGAAAAAGGGAATAAATAAAAAAAGAAGAATTATTTCAGAGACAAAGTAAATTTAAAATAGTAACAATTAAAAATAATTTTTTTTTAGTTAAATTCATAGCAAATTATACAATCAGTCCAGAGATTAGGCCTTAAACTAGATACTTAAAGCTAATATAATACTTGACATAGAGAGTAGCAATCCAGCGAAAGCCGTCGTAATTTACTATTGGATCGGTGAGTACGTTGTTTTTATGTAAATTTTAAAAATCTGACGTTTCACACATATACTCATTCCCAAGAAATATAAAAATAATGATAAAGCGTAGTTAAAACTGCACCGTAAAAAGGTTATTACAAATCAAAAAATATATATTATTTGATTGTTGTAAACAAATAAGATAAGGCCCTAACTGCAATTACAATATATCAGAAAAAAAGTGAAAAAGCACAACAAAAGATGCATAAAAAGGTACAAGAAAGAAAAAAGCTAAAAGACAATGTGAAGAAACAAAGAAAAAAATTTTTTTTAATGACAGCATATTTACAATCTACTTCCAGAGGAAAGGAGTATTAAGTAAATGCGATAAATGTAATACAAAGTGTATAAGGAAGCATTCACTAATGCTATTCCTTTGGATGATTTCCTCTTCGTTATATTAAATCTTGAGGCCAGGTTCTGTAGAGTCTTCTTGTGTTTGGACCGCTTTCATATAACTGCTCTACCAGAGCGTTGTCGTGGTTGATTATTTGATTTTGGTATTTAATAACACTGCACTCGATCTCTTCTTTGATGGTTGGAATTTTCAAATCGGTATGAAGTGTGAGATTACTGACATACCAAGGAGCATCTTCCAGGATTCTGAGAACTTTAGACTGAAACCTTTGTATGATTGCCAGGTTTGATGGTTTAGCTGAAGCCCGTAAGTCCACATAGGTTTGATTATACATTTGTATAATAGAATTTTGTTATTTAACGACAGTTTTGATTTTCGTCCAAGAAGCCAATACATTTGTCGAAGTTTGATGTCCATTTGCTTACGTTTAGTCTTGATGTGGCTTTTCCATGTTAATCGTTGGTCTAGGGTTAGTCCTAGGTATTTCACTTCAGATTTCATAGGTACGGATATGTTGTTGATTATTACAGGTGAACAGATTGCTCGTCGATTAGTGAACGTGACTTGGACCGATTTAGCTTGGTTAATCTTCATTCTTCATTTATAATACTATTCCGTAAGCAGATCCAAATGGGTTTGTAGTTGTTCGGAAGCTGTTGTAGGATTTTCACTAGTGGATAGCACAGCAACATCATCGGAGAATGAGGCAATTGTAGTAGTATTTGTTTCAGGTAGGTCTGTGGCGTATATTGAAAATAGGAATGGTCCAAGGACGCGGCCTTGTGGGACACCGGATTCTACAGCATGAAAGTTAGATTGACATCCGTTATATTTTACTGAAAAGTTTCTATCAGATAAATAGGATTTTAGGAGGAGATATAGATTACTAGAGAGTGTGTTTTTCAATTTGTATAGGAGGCCAGGATGGCACACTTTATCAAAAGCCTGTTGGATATCGAGAAGTACAGTATTACAGAATTTCTTCTCTTCTAAACTCTTAGCAATCATGTTTACTATTCTATGCACCTGCTGGATTGTTGAATATCGTTATCGAAATTCAAATTGGTGGTTGGGGAGCAGTGTCAGAAAGTCACGTTCTTCATGGATTCTTCGCAAAAGGAGCCGTTCAAATACTTTACTTGCGATAGGTAAGAGGCTGATGGGTTGATAAGATGTTGTTTCATGTGGAGGTTTGCCTGGTTTTTGAATCATAATTATTTCAGCATATTTCCATGCAATTGGATAATAGGTTAAGCTTAACATACGGTTATAGATGACCGTTAAAAGTAGAATAGCTTTCTTAGACAGGTATTTCAGTATTTGTCCTGTAAACAAGTCATATACCGGAGCTTTATGTATGTTAAGTTTGCTTATTTCTTTTTTAACTACTGCAGACGTGAAAGGCTTAATTGGAAGAGACATTTGGCATGGTATTTGGCTGAAACTATCTACCTCATCGTCTAAATCCCTTTTAATGGGTTGAAACACTTCAGCTAGGTACGTGGCAAAAATAATGGCCTTCTCCTGATCACTACGCGCCCACTCTCCATTGGATTGTTTAATTGGTGGAACAGCCATCTGAGGTCTTTTCAACTTTTTTGTTGCCCCCCACAATGTACTATCATTAGGCGAAAGTTTAGTAATATATTGTTCGAAATTATTATTTTGGATTTCTTTAAGAAAGAAAAAATATAAGCCACCTAATAGGTAATGTCTATTGAGAATTATTTAACTTGTGGTTCTTAAAGTTGCAGATTTTTTCATTGCTAATTTTTTTTTAATGACTTGTTGGCATACGTTGTGTGAGTAAACTCAGCAGTTCTCCTATGGGAGTCTATAGTGTAAATGCAAGGATGATGAGAAGAACTATGAAGTTATTACTATGGAAAATACTAAGATTATTGCATTGTTTGAAATTGATAAATATATAATCTGTAGTAAATAACAGATATGAATTTTGTTTATAAGAGTTACCTAAATTCCACGTAATCAAACTGTTTTAAAAATTAAATTTTCTGTTTCAAAACCGAGTTATGCCAGATACTAAAAAGGATATGATATGCTTGATTTGCAAGCTGACCCCAATCATACACCAAAATGATTTGGAATAACAAAACATTTTTTTTATGTAGGGTGATTATAAAGTACATCAACTGGAACTACCACCTACAAAAATATTTTGGAGATATTGTTAGAAGGATGCAATATCACCTTAAAGTTACAATATGGTGCAGCATCTAAGTTCTAAATCTGTTTCATATTCACAATACAATAAACATAGATAGACATTTAACAATGCTGAAAGATGATATTTAGTCTGTTGTTTTTGGTTAGAAAAAATTGAAGAACCGTCGTACAAATAATCAACAACGAACTCTATTTTATGATTTGTTTCTATAAGTCTTTCACTGGATTTAATCACAAATTCTAAAGTAGCTGAATAATTAAATCTAATGTGTCTTGATCAAGATATCACCAGAATTTTGCTAAAAGTCTACTCCCAGATGATTATAAAAATTCTATTCTTGTATGATTTTTATACTGCAAATAATCTTTTTAGTGAAACTTCTTTCATCGTAGTGGACTAATAACAATAAAACTAACCGGTTTGCAATCGATTGGCTAAGAGGCTTGGTTTTGGTGGAAGCGAACTAGGGTTCGCTTAATTTGAAGAAGGGGTAATGTTGCGGTTGCTTAAGGCAATATTTCTCATACCAGATATGATGTGAAATAACAGGAAACTTACGGAAGCCTTGCAGTATCATATATACATATATATATATATTATGATATATATATATATATATAGTATATATATATAGCCATTAAAGTTATTTACAAACTTGAATACAAAGTCTTCGTAATTTTATTCATAACTTTTGCAGACCTTTCTGGAATTCTATCAAATGTAAGTTATCAATCTTGTTTGAATTTTATTTAACATATATTTTCGCATTGGTGACAAATCCAAATTTTGAAAATAAATGATTGGCTTAGCTTTGTGAGATATACGGCGAGCCACACAAAAACTTTATCGTCAGTTTCCTTTTTTCTCTATAATGACAGACGTGGAGTAAATATATTTTGTATAAAAATTATTACATTTATCAATGCTTAAATTGGACATGGGCTCATCGTCGTGTAAAAAGACATAACTAAAGAACTTGCAAATCAGCTGATTTTATTACGTCTGTGGACGCCAATTTAATTGGCCTTACAAGCTGGTATTTTAGTTGCTTTTTAAATTGAATAGCCGTCCTTTCCTGCAACGCCTCTTCCAACCAGATCCAAAAAGTTTAAAATTTTACTTTTCAGACTCAATAGTTTACCATCGGCGTTTGGCGTCTAGGCTGCTCTTTTTAACTTCCTTCATATAAGACTTTTAGCTGACTCCTTTTCTAGTAGCACCCCGGCGTTATGATTCTGGATAATTTTGTACGAACTTCTTTCCAAAAATGCTTGACACGAAACTATTTTATATAAGCGACAAAATCAACTACATATGAGTTATCGGAAAAATAAATAAAAAAATTACACAAAATAAATTTTTAATAGGGCATAGTAAAACAAAAACAACTAATATTTAGATATAAAATTTTTGTATAAATTTCTGGTTACATTTTCCAGAAGTTAAGTAAATTGAACCATTTATAGTTAACTAACGTGTTTGCAGCCATTTTTTCGCCAATTGAGCAAATTACTAGTCGATATTTGTTGCACTTATACCTCATAGTTTATTTTTAATTCCTCTTATACGATTTCTCTCTCAGTTTTGATGAAAAATCAAAAGAGCAGATGGTGCTGAATTGACAACGACCTATTAGTCACTAAATTCGATAAGGAGGTCTCATTCCGTTCATAGGAAAGCTTTGCCAGACCATATCACTTTCTTTATCTTATTTTACGGTTGAACTTAATATTGTGCTTTAAATTCACAGTCTGTAAGATGTCTCGCATGTTTCATATCATTTATTTGAATAAATTAAATTTTAATTTGTCTCTCTATAAAACCTTATTTAATTTGGCCCTTCTACATTAAAGGTGAGCCTTTGGCTATTTAATTTTAGCTCGCCCATTCTTTGCAGATATCAGTGGAATTATGACAGGACAACTTTTATTTTATCTGACTTCATAAAGGCATCTATTATTCAAACGGATGGACTTTTTTAATTCAGCTTTTGAATATTTATGACCATGATGACGTTAGTATAGAGTTGCTTTTCTAATAGCAAATAAAAAACATGAGGGAAGAAGGGTCAGTTTGCGCTTTCCAATTCTGATTTTCGTTATACTTCCCATCGAACAAAAAACTATTAAACCTAAGTCTTTTAAATTTTTTATCCTGAAATTAGCCTAGAGCGATGGTTTTTCTTCCTCTACATCAAAGTTTTAACTCCTTTTATCTTTCTCGTTATTAAAAAGTAAAATAAAATAAAACCCCAAATTCGCCCAACATTAACGATAAAAACCGTTGCAAACGCAAAATGTAGATCTTGGGGAAATGCAAACCCGCTAAGTTAAAAATTTTGTGTGGTAGAAAGATATTCACTATTTTAAGATATGTTTATCCAAATTTAAGCCCTATTGGCTTTCTTCTAGAAGATTCAGAAAAAAATTAAAAGACAGTATATTTTTAGTCCCTACTGTACATAAATAACAAAAAACTTCAAATAAACAACGACAGTTGGGCAGTTGATTTTCAAACCTATTAAAATCGAAATATGCGCACATAATTGCAACACACAATTTAATTAACATTATGCAACGTAAAGGAAGTAGGGAGTTTATGTAAAATAATGGCCAAAGATGAAAAAACTGCAAACCGATAGAATTTACATAAACATGTTAAAGTGATCATAAGCAAAATAATTTTCAATAAGTGAACTCCAACCCCGCCAACAAATGATACTGAAACAATTCAAAAATTGTATTTGAAACAAATATTTTTTCTTATTTTTTTAGTAGAACGCTATACAATAAAATTTGTGTAATATGAGGCCAGCAACACATAAAACCACTTTTTGTATTGCCTAAACTATAGAATTGTCAATGAAAAATTATTTCACTAGCCTGTTATAATAATTTGTATCTAGATAACCCTGTTGGTGTAACTTGTATTGGATATGTAAATAAATATGGTATATAGTATATTTGACACAAACACATAAATGTTTGTTAAAGTAACCCAAAAATATTGCATTCTGTGTAGAATAACATATTCTCTTTGGCTGCTAAGTTACCCGATACAGCACCAATCAATATAATAACAATAGCTGAATACTTACTGAAAAAAACCTCGCGTGTGCATAAAAAAAAATCAGAAATATCTGACGACTTTTAAATGTTACTTGTTTGGCCAACATCCTTGCAATAATCTACGTGTGGATGCTATCTAAAAATTTAGTATTACATCTATACGAATCTACCTTGATGCTACAAAGCTTCATATTCGAAAAGGCAAGTATTTTTTAAGAACGTAATTCCTCTGTGCAGATCAAAAGTTAGATTAGAGACACATAAAACGTATATAAGTTAATGCCTATAAAAAAGTAATGCTGTGTCAGATAATTAAATTAAAATTCCTGTAAATCGTAATATTAGAGCTTTGTGGAGTGCTTGTGGAGATGCAACTAAATCGTACTGTAACTTGGCTAACATTACCAAATGCTGGATAATTTTTTGTTACTTTGCGTATTAACACCAATTCTAGTCATGAAAACTTGTAGCACCAACAAGACGTAGCTATAGCTCATACAGGGCACGTGGGTATGGCTGCTGAGCGTAACTTGTTTCTTATAGTGTAATTTTTAAATTTTAGAGCTTATAAGCTTCTAATCTGTCTTATTTTTGAAAAAAGTTGGAGTTTATTTACTCAAGTTTCATATCCATTTAACGCCAATGCAATTTCCACTGGTTAGTAACAGCTTAAGGAAAGGAATACTTATGAGGTCAATAACACCTTTCTATTAGTGTTACTAAATCACAAACACCGTCAAACTTTTTTTGTTTCAAAATCCTTTAGGATCCTGTTTTATATTTTAATTAGCCAAAATAAGGCACTTAGTACTTCTATATTTATGTACTTTTGTGAAAATTTTATAAAAGTTCCTCAAAATTCACGTTTCATGAAAATACTGAACTAGTTCATTCGCAAAACCAGAGAAGAGCAACAAACTCAATAAGTAACCTTACTTAAAACCTTGTTAGTTAAAAAAACTCTATGTTATGATGAGGTTAATTAAATTTCCAGTACATAATACTATGCAATAGTCTTAAGAAGAACTAAATCTCTCCAAACTATTATTCAATATTCTTGAATACCTCTTCTTGTTCTTCTTCTTTAGCCGTTTATGTAATCCACTTTTGGATATAGACCTCCCTTTTAATTTTCCATTTATCTTTTTGCTTTGCTAATCTATGCCATGTTTTTCCAGCCACTTCTACTATATCGTCCGCCCATCGTTTTAGAGGTCTTCATACACATCGTTTTGTAGTCCTGGGTCTCCAGTTAATTATAATGTTCGCCCAGTGGTCGTGTGATTGTCTGGCAACGGCCCAATTCCATTGTTGTGACTAAATCATCTTCGACCCCAGTTCTTCATTTCTTTATTCCTAATTTTATCTCTGAGGTTACCTTCAATATTGCGCCTCCATGCTCGTTGTGCTACCCCAATTTTCGCCGAGTTACTATCCTATAATGCGCTTGGTCGCTAGGAACCCACATATGACCGTGCTGACTAATTACTTCAGTGACGTACCCCAGTTCTCTTCATTATTTCTTGTAATGTTTATTTTAATCAGCTGAGTGTTGAACTGTCTTCCTTAAATTAACAAGTTCCGGGACAAGAGCAGCGCAGGGCCGAGACAATACCCGATATAATATTAATATATCGTGCCAGTTTTTGTTAATGTCATGGTTTCTAATCCATAAGTTAATACCGGTGTGATACATTTGTTATATACTTCACGTTTTAGACCATTTGGGATATTTGAATTGAGCACGTATGAAAGACGCCCGAAAGCTGCACATCCTAGTTTTATTCTTCTGTTTATTTTTTTACCTTGATTTTCCTTTCCAAGTTTAATTGTATGACCTAGGTATATATTCTCTACAATATTTTCTATCTGTTTTCCGTTTATTAGTATTTGTTCTTGATCTGGGCTCATAACCTTTGTTTTCGATGCGTTTACTCTTAGTGCGACTGTACCACCAATTCCTCTATGATATTCTGTAGTTCTTCTATATTATTTGCAATGAGAACTACATCGTCCGCGTATCTTAGATGAGTCTTTTGCCGTCTATATTAATTCCCCGATTATCCCAATGTAGATTTTTAAAAACATCTTCCGTTGCGAGGTCAAACAGCTTGGGTGAGATCTAATCTCCTTGCCTTACTCCTCTTGTCATTTTAATTTTATTCGTGGAGATATCTTCACTTATTTTGATTGTCATGGTAGCGTTGTTGTAAGTATTTTTAATTAAATTGGTGTAACGGGAATCTATTCTGGCAATCATCTGGGAATCAAACACCTTCTCGTAGTCAATAAAGGCTAAGTGTAATGGGACGTTGTGTTCTGTGCACTTTTCGGTGAGGCTACGCATAGTTTGAATATGATTTGTGGCACTAAACCCTTTTTTGAAGCCTGCTTGTTCTGGTGATTAGTACAGTTCAAATTTTGGTAAGTAACTTATACAGATAAGTTTATGGGGCGATAATTTTAAAGTTTAGTATTATCTCCTTTTTTATGTATTAGTACAATTTTGCGTTGTGCCATAATGTATCCATAATTCTTGAAAATAACATTGTAAAATTATTAGATCTAAATAGTTTAATGCTTACTCTTGGCAATTAAAGAGAGTATTGTCATATAAAATATCTATAAGAAAGCCTCCAAAAAGTTTTTATACGAGAAGCTGTGTATGTCTCTTATCGTAGCTGACTAAACGTTTTAAACAATTTAAAAATGTTTCTTTAAAGAGACCTTTGGTCTCGAGGCAAAAATGATATCTGGGGGTAATAAGAAAAGTTCTCCATCAAAGCTGAGATATATGACTTGGTATATTATTCTGGCAAAGGATCTGTATTTTTCTTCTACTTATAAAACACCAAAACATAAAACTTACCTCATGTTAAAAGTTTTGATAATCTCAATCGATATGAGCTTTA
The DNA here is from genome assembly GCA_036346155.1 of Sinelater perroti. NCBI lineage: Eukaryota > Metazoa > Arthropoda > Insecta > Coleoptera > Elateridae > Sinelater > Sinelater perroti. The sequence continues at coordinate 8,616,590 of JARFIY010000276.1, forward strand.
ACTTAATTGTTATATTTTTATCGGCTTTTGAAGTTGAAAGTTAAGTGCTGCTTGCGCTCAAGGGTAACTATTAAAGACAAAGCAATTTTCTATAAACTGCATTTATTATCTTATTATATAAGGATCTAAAAACTTTTAAGTTTCCCGTAAATTTAGACGAAAAACAGCTGACTAAGTTTATTAGCAAAATTACATCAAATAAACATTAAGTTGAACGATGCGAATATTAATGTTACGTTAAGATCATCAAAAACTTGTTTAGTTCTGATTTTCAGCTACAATTTGAAAATACTGTAAAATTATTTTGTTACCTTAGAATTAAACTTACAAATGTAGTTGTCTAGCTACTAGAAAATTTAAAGCAGTCAACTTTTTCTTTCAACTCGGAGTGCGAGTTGAGCCGCTCTCAGGAAGTGAGCCCGTTGTTTTGTTGGTAGCTCAAGTGCAGACATAAAATGAGAATGCAGCCATTACTCGCACGCAGTTCATTGCTCTTCCCCAGCTTTGTCAAAGAAAAGAGGTCGCGAATTGTTCAAGTAGGTGCTTCTCATTACCTATGCAATTTAAGCAACAACAAGAGGTTGTAGTGCTGAACATCTAGTTTTTGAAGTTAAATCTAATTCGATGTTTTGTTGGCGATAGCCTTAATTTTAAATTAAATTACATTACATTAACATTACTAAAATACTTAAATAAGGAATTGGAATTAAAAGGAAATAAAAATATGAATAAATTACCCAATAAAACAGTTTTCTCTCAGTAATTGGTTTTCCATTTTAGTAAAACCTTCATTTGATTAATATAATTTTTGAAAATTATTATAACGTGTTTTTGCTTAATTTCACTTCTTGATAAAGCACGCTGGCATTAGCAAAAGTTTAATAAATTTTTGTATGAATTTTAGAAACTTGGGTATGATTTTAAAAATTTTTCTTGACAAATTATAATAATATAAGAATTTATTATTGTGCTGTTGATATAATTCCTAAGTTCATAATCATATAATCATCATATAATACCCTTGTGCAAAATAATGTCATATATGGATCCTTTTCAATTAACCAATTTAAATTTTAAATATTTTGATTACATAGTTATTTAAATTAGGAATTATATTTAGCGTGTTCAGAAATTCTTGAAACTTTTCAAAACTCTGGTTGTAAATTTAAACGTATGCCCAGTGTATATATAAAGAATAATTATAGTACTACGTGATGTCATCAGATAGGGTTGTTAAAGCGTACAGAAGGAAAGTGTAGAGCTACAAGTCCAGTCATGGACAAACAGATAGTTCTTTTGGGAGAGACACAAAGTCAATAGTCGTGTATGGGAACGTAACGACGAGTCACATGTCTGTATTTCGCTAGATACCAGAGTTCAAAAACCGCAAGTATTGTGCTAAAAAAGGTAAAAGAAGTAGGTATCTGGCAAGTGCATCTAAACCACACATTATTTAATCTGTATTCGATACACTGATGGATACAACAGGTCTGTTTCGCAAAATTTTGCATATTTATCATCTATACGGACTCGAAGATGATAAAGGTCCTGTGCACAATAGGTCCCTAATGCTATAGCTGCTCATCAGAGGCACCAGACTGCCTCACACTCCATATTGTCTAGATCTTGAGCCCAGCAACTAAGTTCTGTTTGATGCAACAGAAGAAATAATGATCAGTAAGTTTTCCTTCACGTCGACGAATAGTTCACAAATAATACCATGTTAGATCTATAAAATGGCGTGTGGCAATTTTTTCCAAAACTACCAGAGAAAACAAAATTAATAGACGGTGAAGGTAAATGTGTACTAACTTCTTTTTAATAAAATTTTTAAACGCTCTCCTAGTAATAAACTATGTACAAAAAGCCAACTAATGCACGCTTTAATGAAAAGAAAACGAAATTTCTGACAAATGCAGATGTATTAAAAATAAGTATGTCTACTAAAAACAAGTTTATCTGACAGTTAAGGAAGACATTATACGTAGTACAGAAAGAATTTCTTATAAAAATTAAAAAACCGTGCATAATAGAAATGTTTCAGAACTTTAGAAAATCTTAGAATTAGAAAAAGGATAAGTTGATGTACTTAATGGAGATTTATAACAAAATTGATTAAATTTGTTGATGTAATTTATAATGCAAAATTATTCATTGATTATTAGTATATAGGGGTATTATTTTAATACCTGTAGCAAGTCTACACCAACAAACTTGGGTAGACAGAAGTGCGCATTACCACGACTAACTGTAATCTGGCATTTGTTTTGTTCTCGATACGATCGAAGGTAAAAATCGATGCTCGATTTTGATAAATGTAGAGGAGGGAGAATATGTCCTATAATCTGGCCAGATAAAAGAAACCAAAAGTCCAAATATTTTCCCAATGGATAATTATGGTTTGTCCAGGCCTACAGCAATTAAGTTATAGAGAATATTTTTTTGAATTTTCGCTCCGCTACAATTATTTTACTTTAAATTTTTACTCTTTAGGTACATCACGATATTCTTATAAAAATTTATATTTGGAATTCATTCTGTTTATTTGAGTTTTTAGGTTCGAATTTCAAAAGTGCTTGCATGCACAAAAGTAATTACCGTATTCAGTATGCCTCAGAGCGACAATATCACCACAGATATATAATTTTTACTGTAATTTTAGCAAATTTTTGAATAAAATACGTATGATCAAAAAAGCTCTATAAATCTCTCAATCTGAATCAAAAACGCTTTTCAGTTCGACTTTCAGCCGATTGTTTGAAAGTATTTAAGAAAACCTGCCAAATGCTTTTGATTATTACATACAAAAATTCAAATCAGATTATTAGATTGGTAAAATTATTTAAAAGTAACAAAAGTCCTATCAGTTATTATTTATATAAGAATAAAAAAATATAGTACAATACTACTCAGTAGTTAGAAGTTGAAAATCAGAATAAATGCTTTGGAATGATCAAAAGAAAAGAATAATTCCACTACAACCGACTACATCGACTCATTTAAAATCATACTTTAACAAAGTTGGTTAAAATAAGTTTTGAAATTATTTAGTTTCCAACTTATTGCCCGATTGAGCTCTTGGATTTCTAATTATTCTAAAAATTTAATAACATTTATTTATAAGCCTGTCAAGTATGATAGAGTATCGAAATATAACTTAACATGGCGGGAGTTTACAAAGTATTTGTAGCCGACAATACTGTAATACAAAACAAATACGAGCAGAAATATAATAGCAAACAATTATTTTATATTTATACATTTGAAAGCCACTTGTTAGAAGTAGTTCAAAATTCTGTTAAGAAAGAGAATTCTTGCAGTAACTTAAATATAAACAGTCGGTTAACTTACAGCGTTGCGTTTTATTTCTAAAATAATCCGGTGTTAAGTTCTGGCAGGCGTTTTTGAAGAACGTGGGCGTGCTTTTACGCTAGAAAGTGTGAAGCCCGTGTGTGTACGGTCGCATTCATGTTCATTGAAGTGGTAGGTCAAGATAAAATCTCTTTTTCTATAATTCCACTTCAAATAAATCTTATAGGCAGGACGTATTTAATGAAAAAACGAAATTATTGCAATTAACACTGCGCAGTATCGGAATATGTTCCCTACAGGGTCGTTGAGTCATCAAGCGGGTCTGTGACATCCGCATTAATAACCAAAGTACATACATCAAATTATTAAAATTACCATTATAACCAGCAGCATCCTCAACTTACTAGATAAACAAATGTCCATTTTCCATACGCAACGTAAAATCCAAACTTAGTATCACTTTTCCATCAGGATATTATTATGTACTTGCTAAGTAATCTCATTTACCCAATCCACAAAAACTAGAACCTTAATCTCACGCAAATATTAAATAATGCATTTGACGTAATACACAAAAATGATGCGTTCATAAATTTATTGGATTGTGAAAATGTTCAAGAAATATCAACAGAACGGAGTAAACATACGTGTATAAACAAGCCGCACTGCGCAGCAGCTGTGCGTAAGTGGAGGAAGTGGAACTACAACCTCCACCTTCCCTCCTCCTCGGGTTAGAACCTGTTTAGTTCTGTTTGGGAGTTGCTAGAGTGATGAGCGAACAAAAGGTACCTCGGAGCGTGAAACAACGCATTGTGATTAAATTGCTCGTTGGAGAAGATGTCCCTTAGCTGAAATTTACCACAGACTAACAACAGTACAGTAAAGAGTATCTCTTACGAACCCGTGTGTTTGAATGGTGTGAGTACTTCATAGAAAGCAGATGGCGCGTGAAGAATTAACCGCATGATCGTCGGTCGCAACATCCGTTACCGAACCAAACATTAATCGTACAGACGCCCTTATTCGTGAAAACAAGCGCAGCACTATCAAAGAAATTCGAGCAATGCTGTCAATCAGTATTGGTAGTGTAGAAGACATTGTGGAAAACCACCTGTACTATCGCAAGGTGAATGCATGGTCGTTACCACGCACTTTGACAGACAACTCGCAGCAGCTTGAAGACGAAGGTGATGCATCTTTAAAGTCTATAGTGACTACCGACGAAGCTTGGATGCACTGCAGTACTTCATTCCCGAGTCTCAGCAGTCATCACGCGAGTGGCGGCATACCACCAGACCGTTAACAGGAAAAGTGGTGGCAATGTTCTTCTGGACTGCAGGTATGCAGCTTATTAGAAGTCATGCAGACCTTCTGGCACAGGCGTAAAGGGAAAGATTCGATCCAAGCGGAAAACAGGTAGAAAGCAGGTAGTCTTTCTTCAAGTCAATGCATCCACAAGGAAAAACAACAATGGAAACCCTCCGGAAATTATAATGGAATCTTCTGTCGCATTCACCGTTCAGTCCCAATTTGGCCGCAAATGATTTCTACCTGTTCGGAAACCTCAAATAAGACTTGCAAGGCATGCGATTTGCGGACAACGACGCCGTCATCCAGAGTGTTTAGTAGTAGATACGCCACCAATAAAAAACATCTTTTGAAAATGGACATTAGGATGCTTCCAGAACGTTGCAGAAAAGATAAGTGTTTGGGGATTTGTTTTTGTTTTTTGTAAAAAAGTTGTCCCAGTCATATTTAAACCATATTGTATATAGCTCACGCTCCCGATTCTTACCAAACAACAACAAAAAACTGATTCTAAATACTTTCTGAAACAAGAAGCATATATGTCATTATAAAAAAAGAGAATTACACAATAATAATTATAATTTATGTGAACAGTATTATTTTAAATATTATAGTCATTTTGTAAGGCATTTCAGGGACCGTTTCCTATACTGCGCATAGTAGTAAAACCCTGGTTTATGACCAATATTCAATTGTCCTAAGAAAAAATGCCGCTACAGCTCCCAGTAAAGTACTTAGAGCTTATCCTAACATCCTAAAAACAACAGGCGATTACACGGACATGTGTCAAACAAAATAAAAAAAATATTTGGTTCACTTAAGATTAGTTGTAAGTTGTAGTTTGTAAGCCTTTTCCCATTTGTCACACAACACCTTAGAATCTATTTGTTATAGAAGTATTCTGCTGAGCATGCTGTTGCATGTCCACTAAACTGTTATACGATTTTGCTACTGTACTTATACAATTGCAGATAACGGGTTGTTTAAAAAAATTTTAAAGACAAAGGCGTAGTAAACGGCGGCTCAAATTAAACGCCAAATTTAACTTTGCGTTCCTTGTGCGGTCGGCAACTTTGAATTTTTGATAGGTTTATCTAAGATTCTTCCGATGGGTAAATATAAAATGCTGCATAAAAAACAGCAAATTGTTATTATTATAAGGCATTGCAAAATCTCTAAAGATTTTGCAAAGCGGTATAAAAACTCTGTGAAATTTTTGTTTTAAAATAGTACAACAAATTAATCAACAATTTGAAGATTAATTACAAGAAAATTTAGCTGACGCGAGAACTGAAGCGAACTTATCATTCTTATTGTCTATAATTTATTAATTGGTTTTTAAAATATTCTGAAATGATTTAAATTCGGCGTTTAACTTGGACCAGCATTTATATACCATTGACCAATCTAAAGAAAAAAGGGCACCTAGACAAAACACTTTTACATACAAAAAAAGTAGACCCAAATTATTAAATATGCTGAAGTCAAAAAATCATGCAAGCAAATGCAGCAGTACAAATCAGTAAGCTACCTCTCATGTAAAAAATATTTCTTAAAACATTAAAATGCAACTATTGCAACAACTGTCAATATAGCCGCGCGGTTGCGGTGCTTTGCTGCGGTGCGGACAAATCCATGTTTATTTCTGGGGCTGAGAAGCCTAACGTGTGGTCTACTCAGTCGCTAAAAATTATTGAAAATCTGCGTTCACTCTGAATAAAAGATAATGCGATAGTCTAAGGCGTGGTGCTTGCCACATCATCCTGCATCAAAGATGATGTGCGACGACCAGTAAGGGTAAACATATGAGGGCCTTAATCTTTCAGTTCACAGACCGTGCTCCCACACGAAGTTTTAAAGCCTTATCATTGTTATAAGACCGCATTAATTTGATTTTTGAAAAACCAGAAGTGTTAATGCCTCAAGAACTATATTATTATATAAATTCATCCAAATAAAAAAATTTAGTAAATGACGAGAGAGTCATTCAAGTACAATTGGCAGTCCACTCTCCTATAACGCGGTTAATTATAACCGTTTAATTCAGCAGGGTAGTATAACATAATGAATACACTGAAAGAATGCGGAATACCGACTAAATTGAGCTAATAGTGAGAAAATCAAGTGCAAATTTCTACATAACCATCGGTTTACGAGTACCTCAAGGCTCACTACTCAGACCTGTTCTATGAAACATCTTGTACTAAGTCTTAGATCTAAAAATAGAGAGCGCGGTAGAAGTAATAGGATACACCAATCATCTAGCTGTTATAGTGATGTTAATTCAAAAATTACAAGACACGGTTAACTTAGCCGTAGAAAACATTAACCATTGGCTCCACGTTAGATTAGATATTAACAAAACTTTTTTTTAGCTAATCACATCCAAAAGGTCATTACAAAAGCTGCCCCGAACAACTAGCACACTTATAAAAATAGGCGGACCAACGACTAGAAAAGAGGACAATCGCATCAGTTGTGCAGTCTATCATTTTTTATGGGTGCAAAGGAATAGGTCAAAATAGAAATAGACAAGAAGCGGCAAAGTCTGACAGATGGCCGCATTGGCTCATTCCAAATATAAAATAATGCGTGGGCAGATTGACTACTAATTTACACAAACACTAAGTGGGCTTAGGTGCTCTTTCATCTATAAAAAAAAAATCAAAAGATAAATAATAGCTATTTCCTTTATTGCGTTGACAAAGACGACACAGCGAATCACAACATGTTCGCTTGGATGAAATTAAACCTCCTAAGACACCAACTGAAAAATGATATAAGCACAGTATAATACCAGAAAATCTAATCAACATAATGCTAGAAAGTGAAAGAAATTGGATAGCAATTGCTAAATTTGCTAGAACCATCATCAGCAAGAAGGAAAAAGATAAAAGAGGATAAAACAGAATACTGACAGCACATCTGAAGTGAACAATACAATCTCACTCAGACATATATAGACATGAAATTATGTTCGCACAGTTCTGTGATTGAGGAAATCAACAGAATAGTGGGAAGAGGTTTTTAATGGGCCGCCAACTCTACAATAGCTTTCAGTATGGACTCCAGAGTGTTCAGTTTTTTCTCGACCACAAAAAAGTTTTTTAATGAATAAGAAAGATAGAGTCTATTCGATTGTAATTTTCTCTCTACATATATTTTCTTATAGATAAATAAAAGATCAAAAAAACATTTCTAATCGTTTTTTAGATTTTATGAGTCCCTTAAAAACATTAACATGAGATTAGACTTCAAGCAATTGTGTGAGATGAGTCAGTCGTAAAATTTTATAGCAACAACTCGATAGTTATTCACATCCTATAAACCAGTTATAATTGTAGAGACACGTTGCTGGAACTATATGTTATCCAAATCCATACCGTTAAAATGAGCCTAAAAAACTCCGATCTCATCTCTATAAGGTGCACCACTAACGGTCACGCCATTTTCGACCTTAATTAGGAATCGATCTAAAAGATTCGACTATTAAACATTCAAACGTAACCATCCACCTCAAATCACCCAGTCGCTATGTATGGGATCTACCATCCTGCTGTAAAATCATATTGAGTATTAAGATTCAAGTATTGTATTCTCTAACGACTCGTCCAACCGTTCTGTAAGGGATCTACCGTTTTGCTGTAAAACCGCAACAACGAACGCTTTCCACAAGTCGCTCTCAGGTCTTCCTATTTACCGGTAAAAAAAGCAAGCAAGAGGTGTGTATTCTATCTTTTCTCTGTCAGATGGTCCGTTTGTTGGATATTTGGAGATACCATTAAGGAAAATCTGTGCCTAGAGGCGAAGACACCGAGGAATACGTTGCTTCCCTACCCTGCCGCTAATTTCGTCGCCCGGTGTCTACACTGCTGGACCACCAGCATTATTGCACGACTTCTCGTCCAGCCGCCTGCATCCACGCCTGGCCGCCGTCTTTGACGCCAGCTCTACCAACCTGCCCAACCCGGCTACTCGCTCCGTCGACGACGTTAGGCTAAATTTTATCCTTAAGCTAGCGTTAAGTTTTGTTTGACTTTTCTCTATCTATTTTTTTATCTCGTATTTTATCTTTTTTTTGCAACTAGCGCGTATTACACGTTTCTAACGAGCCCATATTTAAATTTTTGGTAACACCAAATTTATTAGTCCTTGAATAATCCGAGGCAATTTTAATTGTCGATGTAAATGTCAACATAGTGCCCTATTATTAAATACAATACGCGGTGGTTCTAGAAATGCACAAGTTCAGCGATTGAGAGCCAACTCATTTCTCGCAATATTCAGGTACACTAATGTTCACAGCGACAATGTTTTCGGCCGATTAATAATTGAACACAATTGTGAACACAACCCCAATCTGCATTCTGCCCTTCTGTAATGAGCGTTAATGGTCATTACGCGCTCTTCCATCAATTATCACTTCATGTCGTTTAACCGTAACGTGTGTACTAAAAGGTAGGATTTTATAGGGTAGCGATGAGCCAATAGAAATAAAATAGGTAGAATATAAATTTCTAAATTGATTTATAACTTTTATTATGCAAAAAATCTTAAAATTTTGTTTATAAAAGCTCTTATTGTTTCTATTACTAACTTCATTACAATTTGTATAATAAGGTTGCTGGTCTTCAATTCTCGTAGTTGCCTTTTTTTGTAACTTAAGTATTTCTTATTGCCAGTCTTCCAGAATTTCTTCTTCTAACCATATTTTATTTATCTTCAGTACCTTCAGTGACAATTCTAAATTGCTTTTATAAGTTCCGAATCAATTTTGTTCATTTCCGCTGCTTTATTGCTTTTTAGTTTATTTATTTCTAATCTTACTTTGTATTTTGAAAAATTGTACAAAATGATATTATTGTTTAGTATACTATTTTTGGACTTATATCTGGGTCTTATATTCAGTGAAATATTTGACCCACCTTTTTAATTATTTCTTGTATTTGTGATTGTGTATATATATTTTTAGCTTTCTGGTAGTTTATTATAACGTTATATCTTTCTTAGTACTTTTCTTTAATTTATTGCTTTTCATACTCTTCTTGTAAGCGACATCTGTACTATTTGTTTTATATTCTGTTTAGGCAGATACTCTTTTTTTGTTCTTTTATTCGCTTTCATATATTGTCCATAACTAGTCCCTTATTTTATTACCAATTATTTTTGTTGCTATTGTTTCCAATATTTCCTTGTAGCGACAAATACAGTATCTTGCCCATATTATTAAGTTTTAGACTTTTAAAGTTGAGAGGTTTAATTTTTACTATCTTTGTAAAACCCAAAGATTAATTTTGCTATATTATATTTTTTGTTTACTAACTGTAATATTATTTAATTTTAGACTGATTATTGAAAAAGTGCGACCTTGGCCTAGAGTAAAAGGACAAGTAAAATTTTTTCCAAGCAAATAAGCTTAAAATAAAAAATAGTGTCCAATAAAATTAAAGGGACAATGAGAAAACCAACGAAAGGGTAATTAACGACCATATAAAAACTGAAATTAAGACAGGGTCAGATTTAGGTTAAAATAAATATAAACATACCTCATTCATATTGATAAGAGGCCGAAGTCAGCTGTATACGCAGCAATAACAAGCAAAGCCGCAATAGGGTAAAATTTTAAAATAGTATCAATTTCAATCATCCCTTTATCTAAAAATATTATCACTGTTCACGTAAAAATAAAACCATTCACAAAAGAAAAATCACAAAACTAGAATTAAATCAACAGTTAGCGAAAAGTAAATTTACGTACGAGCTGACACGAGAAGGGTCGAATCTCCGAGAACTTGAACCAAGTCAAGACCCCTACACGTGCAAAGCATTAAAGAAGAATGCAATATGGGAAAATTAGAGAAGCTATTAAAATGAATAAAAAATAAATTAACAGAAATGTCGAACAAACTGGAACGAGTAACCTTGGAAATGAATAAAAATAAATAAATAGTAAAAGGAGTTATTGATGAAGATAAAGAAGGAGAAATAACAGCAAAGGAAAATGTAGTAATAGTGCTTAACAAAATGGGAATAAAGACGGGCGTAAAAAATAAAATGAGAGAAATTGAAAATACAATAAACAAAGAGAAAGACCAATAAATATATTAAAGTACAATAAGAAAACTAAAATAATAAAAAAATACAAAAACAGGAATATACAGATAAAGATAACTAAAAAAAATAAAGATGACCGAAAACAATTAATGGCAATAAAGAAGGCGGCAAGAAAAATAAGTCAAAAGCGTACCTAAGATACAATAAACTAATAATAAACAACAAAATATATAAACCGAGAACGCAGAAGAAGTGAGCAAAGATAAAGAGAAGAAATAAACAGGTAAAATCAGAAATAATAAAAAATAAATAAACTCAAGATCCTCGAAATCAAACTTTCTAGTGAAGCAGATGAGGAAAATAACAAAAACTACTGTAACAAAAAACTAAAAAAGAAAGGAAGGAATAACAAAGATAATTACCCTAACAAACAAACGGATTAAACGAGAACGGAGAAATACTATTATCTACATGAAACGTTACTTAGTGAAAAGAACAGGAAGGTCAAGAAAAATGGATACAGCAAATAACAGACGCGGGAAAAGAAAAGGCCAAAACACTAGAGGAGTTGAAGATAATGGCAACATTTAGGAAGTAGCGGAAGAAATGGGCGAATGAACTAACCTAAATCTGACACCCGAGAGGGTAAAAGAAAGGGCGAAAAAAAAGAAGGAAATTTATTCTTATTGCAACACATACTAATTCCTAATCCGTTTCAATATCAATAATTTTTATTGCTAAAACATTCAGAAGAGAATGATGTTATTTCTTTTCAATTATTTTATCAATGTTATTTTTAATTCTGACCTAGAAGCAATTTATGTCGTTTTGTAATATTTAATGTTAAAATATGGTCTACCTTTATTACAAAATAAGGAAATTAAATAAAAATATATTAATCGCAGTCCATTGTTGCCTATTTATCCAATTCCATGTTCTCTTCTTCTGTTGTTGCTTTCTGAATGTATATTTTCTATACACACACATAATAATAACAATAATAAGATTTCTAGACATAGCTTTAAATCTTCCCCATATTATTCTTTCTATTAATGATTTTACTGTATTTTTATTTGCAATAATATTACTTCTCGTTTACTTTTTATGACCTTATTTGTATAACTTAGATATATAATATAAATTTGTGTTCCTGTCATATTATTCACGCCTCTTTCGTCTTTAACCTTTTTCTTTTATTTGAGCATTGCGTATCGTTAGTTGCCAATTTAGTTTTTACGGTTTTTGTTTTTTTTTAGTTTACATATTTTTGAATTTAGTTTTTAATTTTAATCGGCCTTTTTCTTACTTCAACAATTCTTTCATTTATCATCTATTACAATTTATATTTGTTAGTAGCTTTACTATGTTATAATGACATTTACCTTAAATTATGATAAACTACACTCGCATTAAACCCATTCTTACTTTTTTTTAGTTATAAATACAACTTATTTGCTGCATCTTCCAGCTTATGTACCACTATCTTCTTCTTTTTTATTTATTTCACTAGTAAATATATTCGTTCGCTTTGTTTTTAAATTTGCTTTTAAGCTTATCGTTTCCGTTTTGAGATTTAACATTTTCCAGATTAACTCTGTTTTTAATTTTCTTTAAATCCAGAGAATTTACCTTATATAATTTTGTATTATGTAATTAATTATTCTACCATCTCTTTTTAAGTCATAAATGAGTACATATGAATTTACCGTTCTTATAACCCGTGAAATTTTTATGGTTATTTATTTTTGCTGCACTGCTCAAATATTGGATATCACCGTTATCGCATCGCAACCCGGTCATTTTTCGTTTAGCATGCGACGTTTGGCCCGATTTACTACATTTTAGTTATTCGTATTATAACCTAATTCAATTTGCTTTATTTATTCTTTTCTTTACGTTTGTATACATTAGCGACTATCCCAACTATCTTCAACTACGGCAGTCAGTTAAGTAAGAGCGTGTTTGGTACAATTAGCAGTTGGTAAAAGGTTCCACCCTAATTCTTTCGCCAGTCGATAGAGAGAAACTTATCCTCAATGCATTGTCACAACAAATTCAGTTGGCATTAAATTCTTGTTAGAGAAACACGTAAAGCATTATGAATGCCGCGTACGCGTCGCGCTACGGGCTGTGTTTCTTTGTACTCACCCGAAAGGTCCGAAAATCTCTCATACAACGGCTGCTAAGTACATGAATAAGTTGAAAACATATGTGAGCAAATAAATGCAACGATATACGGCGACAAAAACAGTCGATGATTTGTCGGAAGGTAGCTCTGTAGGCAAAGTGTCCCCTAAAGTCGAAAAACAGATCGTGAACTGGGCGAAATTCGGGCTTAACGTTGCGTCAAGAGGCAACAGAATTTAAACAAAAAAGTGTAGATATATTGTACGTAGCTATCCAAACACATTTCCGTGCGTATGATGTCAAATTCCGTAGTTCAGTAAAAAAACTTTGGTTAGGTGTAAATCATGTGACGAAGCGACTCGCTTGGGCAAAGGACAATATCGACCGAGATTGGAGCAATGTAATTTTTACGAATGAAGCTTCTGTTTGGTAAGCCTGGCCAACTTCAACTAACAAGTTGATACAGCGGACCGTTAAACTTCCAGTAAAAGTGCTTATTTGGGTTGCTTCTTAAAACTGGCCTTTGGAACGTTGCATCTGTTTACATGCAACTCAAATGCTTCGAAAATGCTCGAGTTTCATAAAAAATATTTGTTGCCTACTGCCAAACGTTGGTTTATAAATAAAAACACAAGGACTAGATCCTGCAGGAGAACACCTCAGCAAGCTTTGTATCGAGTGAAAGGAGTAGTCTGGCATCGTTACGCTTGATTGACCGATTAAGAATGTGTGGGCATACATCAAACACAAGATTTGTGAAAAAAATTGTTTACTTTGAAGCAGTTAATACAAAAATATATTATCGACGCCGATGGTGACCGGACACATTATTGATACAATGGCATCTTTGTTCTGCTGGAGTGCAACATGCCTATGTATTTGAAAATATTTTTAAATAATTCTTTCTCTACATTAATCCGAACACACTCTTACTTACCTGACTGTATTTGATTGATTGACTTGTTTTGGCAAAACTTTTAATTATTTTCCGCTTATTTTAACAATTTTCTGAGTATTTTGTATTCTACGTTATTTAATTCGTATATATACTTTCTCTCGTTGCCATGCCAGTATAATAGACTTAAAATATTGTGCAAAACCACAAGAAATAATTAAATGAGATGGATGTAGTGCAATGTGAATAAGAAAAGAAGCAAGACTAGTTGACATGCTTCTTCGCCTCGACTACGGCAGCAACAAGGTCATTTCCTCGGCACGTGCCGCTGTTCCGGCAAACACGGATAATCAAAGTAATTTCATAATCGCGCCGCTCCATATAATACAAATTGCACCCCATCTTACACTAAGAATAGCCTCTAGCAAAAACGAAGCTGTTGTGAAGGCACCATGCGACGGCGAACACATTTGCGCGACGGGAATAATTGCTGTAATTGCGCTTGGAGCGACGGCACGTGGGGCTGCTGAGCTTTAACACGTGGCGGCATCGATTTGCTTGGTTAATTTTCCTCCGGCGATTGGCAGGAGGAACGCGAAGTTGCAGGTTCAGGTTGCACAACTGGCCTCGGCTGAAAGCGCCCCAATTGCTTATGGAGGCAGGCTTTTTAAATCTCACTGAGCGCTGCATAGGCCGCCCACATTGATGTATCGGCAATAAAGCGTTCGCAGCCTGAAAACTGAAACCGGCTGGCGTGGTAACGCACAATTTTGCGAATTTGCTCGCCGGCTGCGAAATCGGGCCGCGTTTACTAGTTATTGCACTATAACTTTTCGCAAAATAGACGTCTATCCGCAAAGTACGTGGCTAGGCCGCTTAAAATTGCTTTAGTTTAATGAATACGATGAAATGTCAAATGTTGTTCGATATTTTATTGTTCCTTATATTATTTCATAAAAAAACAATTTTGACAAATTGACAACATAAAATCTTACTGATTCATAAATATTTTCAGTAATGTTACAGGACAAAATGTTTCAGTTGTTCTTTGTAGTATAATATAATAATTATTTTAAATACACTTAAGAGAACGTAGAAAACTAGATTTGAGGTACCTATTCTTTAAAATAGGCAGTCCAAATGAAGAAATTTACTTTAATTCATAAATAAACACAAAACAGAGTAAATGAATCTTTTTTATAATTGTTTCAAAGTTTAATAAGCAGATAAACAGAAAAACAGAAAAATAATGTAATTGAAATTAGAATGGCGCAAACAAGAAAACCTTATAAGAGGATTAGCCACTAACAGAAAATTATATAAAGTTTCAGAAAACAAAAAATAAACTAAAAACTTCCCACTGTCTAGGCATCATGTATTTGTTAAAAAAGGGGTTGTATTAAAGCTACTGGAATAATTTAAAAGCTTTTCTTCTTAATTTGTTTTTGATACCTAAAAAATATACTAAATTCTTGTATTACGATTTGTTTTACAATTTACTTTTACGATTGAGCACTCAACTACTTTTTCTCTGTCAACGCACTTACACTTTTTTTCTATATGCAGTTTTACTTTATCTTCTATTATGACAACAAATCAATAGGTAGAGAGAACTATAAAATTACGCTCATCAAATATAAGTTATACTAGATATTCCAACAGAAAAATTAAACGTTTACGAGCACCATATACACATTGAAGGTTTAAATCAAAAAATATCTTGCGCATCGTGTTACTGCTGCAACTTATTAAACAAGAAAAGCAGAAAAAAAGCATTTTCTGGTACGATAGAATGATTCGTGAAGTTGAAGGAACATTGAGAAATTGTTTGCACAAATATGGGAAAGTCTAATAGTTTCGACTTTGAAGCAGTCCGTAGATTCAAGAATTAAGGACTTTGACTTTAACATGGATGAAAATGTCAAAAATTTGTTCGCTTCAAAAAATCTAAAAGTCATTTTACTTTTCTTCTTACAGAAAACAAACGAGGAAGTCTAAAACTGAGTGATATATCATTTTGAGGATATCAGAGCAATGGAAAATCTTTAGAAACTTGGTTTAGCACTCATTTAGACTTCTAATATAGACTTAAGTCACTAAACAAAGCACAAAACATTGATCATTTTGTAACTAAGCTTTCTCAATCTCAATTAAATTTCTTTTGTGGCTCAACGCCACGCGTGGGAACCCGGGCTCTGAACTAAGAGGTTAAGGCTCTCGGGTTTTCGCCCACTGTGCACCATCTCTGAAGCGGGGCGATGTTGCAAATACCGCCATTATTACCCCTTGTTCGAAGCGAACCCAGTACTCATTTATTTTTAGTGGCTGAGTAGGCCACCCCGCTACGTATTAGAGAGCTCCGGGAATGGAACCCGGATCTGTTCGCGTCTTAACACGCGCCTAAGCCGCGCAACCTCACTGGCGACTAATTTTAAAATTACAAATAAGAAATACAGAAAACTGAAACCGTAACAGTGAATTCTAAATCAAAGAAAACTATGATTTTGAAAAAAGGGACGAACAAACGACAAACTCTTTATAAAAATTTCTTGCGGCAAATTTATCAAGGAGGAAATAGATTTCAAAATATAGAATTCTGATGTAAAACTGAGTAGAATTAATTTCCAGTTAAAGCTATACTTCTTCACACCTTTTTTTGAACTACTGACACTAAAGTAGCATGAAAAGGAGCAACTGTATTGTATACGAAAGTTGTGTGACATAAATATACATAAATTCTGACAATTCTGTATGTCCTGAAAAACGGTTCTACGAGCAGGGCTTAAATTTTACGAAATCCCTTCAAAACAATATAAAATGAAAACTTTATATCTAGCTTAACAACTAGAAATAAAATGAAAATGAAGACGATTATAGATTTATGAAACGTAGAAAAGAGGTATTAACAATATTATTTTTGTGATAGATATGTCAGCTGAAGAGTTACGTGATATTGATCTTGACTAGAAACGCAGTTCTATAGTAAAAAGTGGCATAAGTGTCGTGCTGCACGTTTACTATAAACTCTTAGAAGAGAAAAAAAAAGAATTAAAACAATATTTTCCAAGCCACAAAGCTGGGGTTTTCAGCGAAGCAAAAAGTGCGATTTACATGTATCTATAAAACTATATGTCATAAAGTGAATATAAATTGCAAATTATTGTAAAAAACAAAATTATTTTACTAATTTCTTTGGTCCAAGTATCCATTTTTGGACAATTCGATTTACAACCAAATATCCAAGAATTACGTCGTAAAACTAGCAACCTCTACTAAATATTTTTATTAAATAGTTTTAATAAAAAATTAATTTTATTTTAAATTAAGTCAGTTACTTTCAAAAAAATACTTGCCGAATAAAGTAAGAAGACTATAAAATACCTCCATATATACATATAATGCAAATTAATAATTATAATAATAGTAATAATAATAAATTAGGATGCCCTTTTATTTTTTAGTGTATACATTGCTTATTTTTATTTTATAGGAAATATAAAATTAAAAATAAACATACATTCTGTTGTGTTTACAGCATCCATCTATTTATAGTCCCAGTTTTCTCTGCGTTATTGGTACCACTCCACAGTGGGACATATACCCGGTAAATGTGGACAAAATTGCAAATTATGAATTTCAGAGACTTACTCTGATATACTCTGATATTAACGAGAAAGAGTAGGGTTGTTAGGGTGTGCAATAAATTTTACCTGAAAGGGTCGTACTTTTGCTCGGCAGGTAGATGAAGTTAGTGTTCTTAAGTTTTCCAGTCGGTTTGGTGGATAGTGTTAACTGATAAATTTAAAATATTGTTGTTTCAACTGAAGTTGTGTATATAATTCAATGCAGTATGGATCGTAGAATCTTGAGTAAGTGATAACTTTTCTATGCATCTATTTGTTTGTACCACTCAAATAAACTTTGCCCTTTAAAACGTATATTTTTTGTAGGCGTACAAAATTAGTCACGTTGTAATTTTTGTACAGAATGAAAGTTTATGGTTATAGAAATGTGTCAAAAAAAATTAGCTGCCTAAATCTGCCATTTTAGGAAATATTCGCAAATTCGTGTTGCAAACTATAATGCGTCATGTTCATATTACAGCACCTACTATGAAACGGAAGGATTTGTTTGAAATTTGGCAAAGTGAAACAGGAAAGGATGCAAGAGATAAATGCCAGCATCTTCAAAATTTTATAAAAAATTATTTAATGTCTGAAGGGCATTCAGAAAAAATTTTAAAAGAGACGGAACATCGAATTTACCAACTATGTACTTCGTTCACTAAAAGGTGGCAAGCTGCTAGAAGGACTGAAAAATCTTTGTTCAAAAGAACGATAGCTGGTTAAATGAGAAGTTTTTATTGCCTTTTGTATCCGCCAAGACTTCTGGAGATGAAGCTAGCTCGTCAACATCTCATGCGGGTCGACCTGAAGCAGCTTTTGAACAATGTTCTGATCGGACAAAAAGAAGAAAAACCAAATCTTTACGGGAAGCATTTGCTCCACAAGAATTAGCATATGCCCCGCAAATGGGTTTCCGAACATCCGATGAAGATGATGCTGCACAACTGATTAGTGAAGTTGTTAATACGACACCTACAAGAGCATCACGTATAAGAGAGGCTTGGAAAAATATCGAGAAACATATACCAATGGTGTACACAGATGATGAAGCTTTGGCGCTGTTTATCGATACTAAACTTACAAAAAGTTAATATCAAAAAATAAGAATTAAATCGAAATTAAAAAACGCAAACATATTTTCAAGTTACCACTGTCTCAGGCGCGCGAAAAAGAACTGTTATCCTAATAAAGAACTTGTTGTTTCGGACTGTGTAGATGAAATAGACCTACAAGCACTTCTAGACCATACTGCACAAAGAATAATTAAATCCCAAAATAATATTTTTGATATTGTACCTATTGATATGTCCAATTCACTTGTTTTAATTTCAAAATGGGGTTGCGACGGGAGTACAGGTCAAAGTGAGTATAAACAAAAATTCGTGGGTGAAACAAGTGACTCCCATATGTTTATAACATCACTCGTGCCTATTCAGCTGTTTGGAAGAACAGGAGATAGACACAAAATTGTAGTATGGCCAAATCCACGTCCCTCATCTGTGCGATACTGCAGACCGATAAGGATACAGCTCAAAAAAGAAACTGCAAATTTAACGAGGGAAGAAGTGGAATATATTCAAAACCAAATAACAAATTTACAAGTAACACAGGTAAGACAAACTAATTTATTAAAGAACGAAGTATTGTAATAGTCACCGTTTTTCTCAGAACAATGCTGGCAACAGAAACCTCTCAATTTCACATAAACTTGTATCAACAATGATAGATGGGAAAGTGTACAATGCGGTTACTTCTACTTCTTCATCGCAAAAATGTTATGTGTGTGGGGCGACACCAACTCAAATGAATAAATTGGAGTCTATAGTTTAAAGGAATGAAGATGAAGGCACATTCAGATTTGGATTGTCAACGCTTCATGCGAGGATAAAATGCTTTGAGTGTTTTTTGCACGTTTCATATAGACTTACTCAATCTTAAAAAATGGTAAGTCAGAAGTTATGAAGAATTAGAGACTTTCACAGTCCGTAAAAAGGAAATTCAAACGGTGTTCAAAAATGAATTAGGGTTAATAGTGGATAAAGTTAGGCCAGGAAGAAATGGATCATCTTATGATGGAAACACGGCGAGAAGGTTTTTTAAAAATTATCAAGTTTCTGCAAGAATTACTGGCATCGATGAAATCCTAATTCGATTATGCGGAATTCCTTTAGAGTCATTAGCTTCTGGTTTTAAAATTAATGTCAAAGCATTTGGTACGTTCGCTTATGACACCGCAAAACGTTACGTCGAAAAATATCCTTGGTATTATATGCCCGCTTCGGTTTATAAAATATTAATTCATGGCCGCCATATAATTGAATCGGCCCTTTTGCCTATAGGTCAGCTTTCCGAGGAGGATCAAGAATCTAGAAACAAAGACCTTAAGGTATATTGCCGAGGACACACCAGAAAATCCTCCAGATAATTTACAATGTTGATCTTTTCACCATGTTGCTCGTTTTATCGGATCCATTAATAACCGCAATGAGAACACTGCCCCCAAAAAACAGAAGAGCAATAGATTCAGATGTGGTAGCATTATTAGCACCCCCAGATAGAATGGAAATCATCTCCTAGTCAATTTTAACGACTTCGGAAGAAGAAAGCGTTAGTGAAACCACTAGCGACAGTGATGATAGTGTTTAAGTTAATGTTAAGGCAATATTTATAACAATTATTCTATTTTTTGTTAAAGTTATTTTAATTTTGATAAATTAAAACACATTTTGATGTGTTAGGTTTCTTAAATAATTTTGCCCACATTTACCGGGTATCTGTCCCACTGTGCACTCTTGTGGCTTAGAATAAAAGAATCAACGATACTGTTCTACTACATAAAACTAGTATAGTACCAAGAATTGAGCTACTGATTAAAACAGTTATCTAAAGATATTAAATAAGGACTATGGGGACGAAGATAACCTTTTGCTTTTATCGAGTTTTTAAAATTTCTACTTTTTTTAACCGTATATAGGTTAAAGTTATTTATCTGCAGTAAACACTATCTTTGACCACATCAGGGTATGTTTCTCGATAGAATACATTCAGTTAACCTGTTAATGATAAGGCCCGAGCTTCAGAACTAGCTTAAAATAAATCACGTCTTAGTAATTCCACTAGTTATTTACCTAATCAATTTCATGTACGACAACAGGTTTTACAGTTTGGTTTTACTTAACCATTGGTTTGATTGGTTTGGATTTCAAGAACAGATATATTTTTCATCACTGGTAACAATTGTTTTTACACATTAGCCTAGTCTCCATCACTTGTTGACTTTGCTTAGTTTTAGCAACTAACGACTTATTATCTATTGGAATAGTCCAATCTTTTGTGATAATTGTCAGGTACTTTATAATTGAGAATGTTTCGATAGGTTATAGAAAAGCTTTTTGATTTACCACCTAAAACCGTACAGATTTAAGTTCATATTTTACGAAATATAAAAACTGTTTTTTAATACGACAAACATTTTATTATATAGTTCAATTACTTCAACAATTTATGTAGAGTCAAAACTAACTACTGTTTCTACTGTTTACCATTTCATATTTTCCGAAATGGTTTGAAAATATAGAATGGTCCACAACTACGTCTTTCTAGCCATACCTTACGGTCAAGTGTAGTCTATTAGCAATATAATGCGTTCATAAATTAGTTCATACATTAAAAATCAAATCAACACTTATTTTGGCTTATATGCCTAATAATAAAATTAAAACTCTCATCAAGATTTAAACTTATTAAAGCCCTATATCCAAAGAACAACAAATACGTTTGATTTACAACCAATGCATATATAACAAGCACGCTTTCAATATGAAATTGTATACAGCAGTGAGCCACAAAGTAATGAGCAAATAATTATAATAACACCACCAACTTCGGCATAAATGCTAAATTCAAATATGACTCAATTGTAGAAAATCTGACATATCAGCAAAACTAAGCAGAAATACCGAAAAACATAAAAGTAGTTTAAAGAAAACTAAAAATATTGGCTAGGAATAACAAACATAGAATACTTAAAAAAGCAGGCGAAATGTTAAAACGAGGTGCACAAAAAACTAAAACTAAAGCTACCACTTACATTTGTTAAAAATTTCAAACTTGTAACTGATTTGCTAAATGAAATTTCCAAAGCAAATATGTGTTAAGGACGTTGTATAACAATTAAATAAAAATACAACTTTTTTTTTATATATACTCCAGTAATAAAGGCATTAGTAGTAACTAAAACGGAATTTCACACTTATAGACCTAATTATAACAGATGCTTTAAAGTTGCCCTAAAAATTTTCCAACCCATAACTAATTTACTATAAACGACACAATATAAAGCTTGCTGTAAAGAATATTTCACGAGTAAAAAATTTCAACATAAAATTTATCAACTGTTATTAACATTATTTGAGCAGTTATAGAGGGCGCAACAGATATAGAAATACCAATTAGTTCAGTTCAGTTATAATAAGAATAACATAATATAATATAAGAATAACACACCCTCAAACAACATAGTGATAAATAAACACAATCATAACTCACTATTGCCTTGATTCTGCCTTCTGATGACCTACACAAATTTCACCAAATCATATAAAATCTAATTCATCAACTCTCGTTCAATTATGACCAAAAAAACTAAATAATAACACATTTATTAATGATTGTAATATGGAACATACCAACACGTGCATAAGAAATACAAGCATTTGTTCAAACCTCCACTCTTCAGTTTGTGGATTAAGAACTATCATAACCAAAATAGGGAAACTACTAAAAACTGTTAAAAAACAATTTAATTTTGCTAATAATAAGACGATCCGCACACTGATCATTAATTCATGTACTTAGTAAATCAAAGAAACAATTGCTGTACAGTCTATTTAGAGAACAACTAGATAAAATATTAATATTAGATATGCAAACAAAAACTGAACTGGATTTTGGATAAATATGGCAACTAAAAAAAATTTCATATTAGACGCAACAAATATAAAATAAAATATAATAATAAAAGAAATATGACTCAAGTTAAAAATAATTTAGTGCAAAGATATAACTACGACTAAAGCTCTAGTTTACTTATTATGGAAGGTTATCCCGACAATAAATCATCTTCAAAAACAAATACCACCAATAAGACAAGACCACATTAGTGGACGAAAACAAAAGGCTATGATTTTTACTCAACACCTAATCACAGTTTTTAAGTAAATCTATTTCAGCTACTAACAGTAAAACAGGAAATTAATAAGCATCTGGATACCCTTTATCAGATAACCTCTCCGGTAAGAAAATCAACAAAAAGTAGAAATAGTAATAAAAGAGGTTATTAATCCATATATAATATATATATACTATGATCTTATTTCTGGAAAAAAATAAAAAGAACTATCTCGTAAAGGCTAACAACCGTTAACATTCATTTTTATTGTTATTTTATCGTTTGAATACTTTCCATGTTAATTAAATATGGCAAAACGTAAGTTGGTGAAAGTCCCAGTAATATTTCTAATAAAAAACTTTGAGTAAAACATCAAAACGCTTACACAAAACTCTTTCCGATCCTCTCTAGAGCAGATTTACCAGAAACCACTCAAACAATGATACTGCTTATGTAGATGACACATTGATCTTAGCATGGCATCTTAATACTATTGTCACCCTCAAAAACCTCCAAAATCAGTTAAATTATTTTTAAATATGGCTATAGCATTAACAAATCCGCACGTATTATATTCACTTTAAAAACAATTCTCCTGTATTGGTAAATAAAATACAATTTCAACAAAAATATGTAAATTTACTAAAAGAAAGCAACTGGGTATGACATTTCGTCTGTGCTGGCTACTTGCCCAAAAAATCAGAATGTTCAATTAAAAGTAAATTCTTATCGTATAAATTATATTTAAAACCTATATGAACTAACGGTATGTACATCCAATATGGACATAATAAAAATATATTAAAATAAATTACTTCGCTTAATGGTTAATTTATTATGTTATGTATGAAGCATGCCAGAATCTAGAAAATCACAAAACACAACATTAAATACAAAAATAAAATCTTCGGACACACCAATTAACTTGCAATCACGTTATAAGGTGACAAACAGTCAAGGACCCAAAATCGGTTTGTTGTTTTACTTAAAGGTACTTCCTATAAATAATATTTGGTCACATACTCATAGATATTTAGAAAATACTCGCAGGAGTATTACTTACCATGACATGTCTGCAGCTTAAGTTTTATGTTAAGTGTTTATAGTATGACAGAAATACAACCGTTGCCAGAAAAGGACTGATTTTTTAATTTGTTTCCTGTTATCTTCAAACACAAATAATCAATTTTTATGAAAATTTATTAGGTGATGGAGCTGTGCTTTTGTTTGGCTTGTTGGCTTATTTAATCATGCATGAGTGCGGGTGGAGAGTTAACATTTAATTCTGCATTAAGCTAGGAATAAGTTCTAGTAAAACAATAGATATGATACAGAATCATATAGTAGGAAGACATTTTTGAGAAGTCGTCTTTGAATAGTACACAACTTGTTGGGAGGGCGGAGATTCAGTGCAAGAGGATTCCAAAGTCGAGCGCTCATCATCATCACATAGCGCTGAACAGATGGAACGTGTGACGTAAGGAGACCGTCATGTTACTATACCCATAATATCAGAAGAGCTAAATTTGTATAGATTCGTGAGTTACTAAATTTTACGCAGAAATTTAAGAAAAGGAAGCTTAATACAAATATAGAGAGATACCAAGCGAACAATTACTGCTACACTGTTAAAGGGCTGGGGTTGATCTCACATTTGCGTTAAACATTCTTTCCGGAGATAAATATTGGTGCTGCCAGTACGACTGTCAAATGAAACGAAAAATTGCCCAATGACACGGTTATGGTTCACCAACCTTCAAAAATTGAAGCGATAATCTTCTACAACAAAGACAATGTCTATGAACATCATTACGAAAATATAGCAACAATACAAACGGCTGTGACAGATGTGCCGGGAAGTATCCTGGATGAAGCTTTCTCTGCTTGCTTCTATGACCGTCATAAATAGACATCCAAAGGGACTATTTTTACAAGACCTAGAACTATTAGTTAATATGTTGAACAAATTATTTTTTACTTGTCCAATCTTAAATTTTTCTCGCAAAGGTTCTACGCTCTAATTTCACAAATCACTGGATCAATAAAGAAAATTAGTAGTTGTTTTTCTATTCCTCTTCTGTTATTATATCCTATTTTTTATTTTTATCCCCTATATTCTGATACACCGCTTTTTCAATGCTTTGTCCACACGATTATTATATTTATTTTACTTGCTGTTACTTTTTTTGTAGGTTTTTATCAACTCTATTGTGTCTTTGTAACCTTGGATTAACTTCTTTAAACCATTTTTTCTACATAATAACTTAAGCTTTTCGTTTATAATTTTCATCTATTGTGTTAGTTGTTTATTTCCGTTCTTACACTGGAGTTGAAATTTTCTTGCTTTTTTAAGTTTCTCATTCACATACTTCTAAATGTTAGTGGTTCTTTTAAGTTCTTACTCTTATGTTCTAATACATCTGTTATCGATTACAAACGCCTAATTCTCTTTAATTCCTTAAATTGGTTGTACATTTTTAGTATTATAACATATTATAACCTTTTTCGTCTTTTTAAAACTCTGGAATTTTTTTATAACTAACTCTTATAACCATTTACTATTTTTTTTCACCAGCATGGAGTCACTGTCTTATCTATTTCCTTGTAACTTACATAATTTTTAATAACTGATGTGCATTAAAATTGCAACACTAAGAAATGGTAATCTGCTTAAAATGAAACTTAGTAGATTTTTGGTAACGTAGAATTAAATAAAAAGAAAAGAAAATAAGGATTTACTTTTAACAACATAAAAGCTTCGCATTATATTGGTAAGAGGCACTCTTTGGATAACGCTGACGCAAGCGTATCACCTCAACAACATGATTCTGAGAATTCGTAGTGTCTCCAACCCGCAATAGAAGTGCGCTTCAATGGAATGAAATGGTGCCCTAAATCAAAATCCTTTAGTTAAAGCCGTACACTGCTGAGCAATACACAATTAATTTTCCTTCCCTTTTCTATGCTTCGCTACAAAGATGCGACGACCCTGCGCCGGAAAACGCGACATTGCTCTAATAAACGTTTCAAAAGACATAAATTTTGCATCAGTCTAGGTATACACGTCTGCGCGCGGTACCGAGTAGAAGTTTAATAATAGATGACAGGCACGCAATCCCTTTTCGATCACATTAAATCGTCACAGCATGCCTCGTGCCGTCCGTTATAGTCGCTCATTATAGTGTAAGTACTCTTCAAAGGCACCTTCTCTCAGACAATGCTGGTCTGCATAAGTACCTGTAGACTTCTTTAAATCAAATTCTTTTTTTAAGTTTGCTAGTTGTTTTCTGCAGATATGTATGTTTATTGATATGTTTTGATTACATTTATAAACACTGTGCGTTTTATTACTAGAAAGTGCCGTCCCACTTGTTTCCTTCTCTCATATGCATCTTCAGTTAAATAATAAATATTTATTAGACTTACACATCATAAGTACTTTGTCATTTTAATTTTTCTAGATAGGCACACATTTCTTTACCTTATTGATTTATTTGATTTTTTAACTATCAATCGTAAAGTTATTAAAGTAACCGTCCTGTTTTGACTAATCGAACATCTAAACTTTTATTTGATAATTTTTTGTTTAAGTCTAACACCTGGGGCCATAAACGTTGTTCTAGTAGCGACGAAGCGAGGCCATTGAGGTCCTCAGGACACGTTGAAGGTACACGTTTTTGTCGTCTTTTGGGTTGGTGTAGGAAAAAGCTCTTGTGTTTTTTTTTAGCAAAATATTTAACGGAAAGCTTAAATACCGACAGCATATAACTCTGTCGCATTTATTTCCACCTCTCAAACCTCAACGGATAGCAAAAACTCTACAGAATAGTAAGCTAGAAGATAAAGTAGTGAAAAAGCTGCATTGTAAAGTTGGTCGGTGTGTTAGGCCGTGGTTTCTTCTAAAAATGATAGAATTTTTTTTTGAAGAAGTCCGTCGCAGTTATGGATGAATCGTCAAAAGCTTACGAACTCTAACTACGACCTAACAATCCAAAAACAAGCCACACGATGCTTCATAACACCGGGCGTGAATGCCTTCTCATCTATTAGGAAAAAGCTGTCTCAGCTCCCTGCTAGTGATAGAAGCAGAAGACTAAACCCTCATATCTCACAGAGCTGCACTATCGATTTAAGGCAAAAGCAGAATCCAGCATCAAATAGCTGAGGACAGAGGTTCATATCAGCTTCGCCAAAAAACCACGCTGACAAACAGCAATTTGTTTCACGCATTAACATATCCATACAGAGAGAAAGAAGGGAAACTTTAGCGCAGCAACCGTATGCACGTAAAAGGCTATAATGAGAGTAAGAGAGTAAGCAAACCAAACGTTTTGTTAAAAAGAGGTTTTTGTTGCCTCAGTCGGAAAAAGTGTCTGGATAAAGACTTGCTGGATATGGGTATTGAGGTAGAGTATAACCGCCATATTATACATGAGAGTTTTTTAATAGCGACTTTAGTGATTAGTATTTCGGAGGCCTATTACAGATTTTTACGAACCGGGGCAGGCCTAATTAACAACAGCCTATCCAGAACAATACTTTGCTGAATCAAAAAAACAACCTTATTAATAAGAGCAGCAGCCGGCTGAAATATTATAACAACAGCAGCAAAAATCACCGCAACAACAACAACAAACTGCTTCACTACAGCTTTCACTCTAACTTAAAAGCCCAATTCAAAAGTTTGTTGTAGTTAATGATAAAAGGATAAGCAGCATTTATATCTTGACAAAACGTTGACTAGAAATCTTGTAAAATTGAATGAAGATAAAATAACCAAAATATTCTGTCAGCAGTTTTGGAAAAATAACTGGCATAATTTTTTTCATTCTTTCTGCAGTTTCCTCCAAGGTCTTGTTGTGAAGTTGGGCAGGTCCTACAAATAGGATTAACATCTGAGGATTGAGAAACATTCACACTGTTTCCTTTGCTTTAGAAAGTCCATACAACCTATTTGAAAACAGATCTTTTACTAACAACTCTGACCCAGAAAGCAAGACTTGTTGATCCGGTATGCTTTAGTAGAAAGTCTTTGTTTCATTTTTTTTAATCTAAAAATGTTTTCTTAAGTGTGACCACATATTAACTTCATATCATTACTGAACGATTACAATATTTAACTGAGGGAAATATTTTCTGATCCGACATCTGTTCTCCAGCTGATCGGCCAAAGACACGCCTTTTTGCACTGAAAAGCTTTGGATTTGTTACCCCATAGAACATTTCGTACAATTCAGCCATTTATTTTTCTCAATTTCTGCTAGGTTTTATTATAGTTTTGGTATTATTACTATTTCCGATTTCTTTAGGATTTTACTTAATTTCTTAATAGTGGTAAATAAACACTAATTAGGCAAACTAATTGGTTACACAATATTCGTAGACATGAGGGTACTTGAATATATATGAGCAGTATTACCTACATATTTACTATATTTTCCTTATTCCCAAATACCACATTTTTTTGACTAATTCAATACAACTTATGATTAATGATTTAAATCTTGTTTTACTTGTACCTACTCCATTCTCCTTCTCTTGTCTATTATTTCTCATATAGTAATATCTTCTTATTACCTCCTATTTATTGTTATATATATAATAATTATATTTTGAACAATAACCAGACAGTTGTTGAATTTGCTATGTAGTTTTACTGTTTCTCTATCAATATTTGGGTATTAACTTTTGGTTTATATTCTTCTTTTCTATTTTATTCATTCATCTGTTATACTTTTGTAGGTTCGTTAAAATCTCATAAGTCCGCTTTGTATTTGAATGTAATTTCAATGCATTTGTTTATTATAATGAATAATAATCTACTTATCTGTTAATTTAGAATAATTGGTTAAAATGTTAACTTTACTAATTATTTATAAGATAATATCCTACTTTACAAATGCTTTCGCTTTTATTTCATTTTTCTTTGCATAGCGTATATATATATAATTTCTAATTTTACTCTTATTACAATACATACGTAAATCAAATATAAACCAATTTTTTACGCGTGATAAACAGAAGGAGGTTCAGCTTCTGAACATTGAAGATAAAAGTGCTTGAAAAAAAATTAGATTCATTTATGTAATTGTATTTGCCAAATATAATTCGCTCGGTTTGTTTTACTTTCCTATAAAAATGTCTCAAACCAACATGATTTTATTGTCTAGCGCATTATAATCAGGAGTTCAAACCTTATCCACAGATGTGTTAAGAGGGTAAGTTATCTATTTCAACATTTCAACCAAATAAATAATTTTTCAATGTGATGCAAATCAAAATTAACACAATGGAAACCTATTTTAATAATATACAAGTACAGAAATTAATTAAGACTATCCTAAAAATTGATGCACAAAGATTTAAATAAATTAATAGTAAAAAACACTTTAAAAATTTTGCAACAAAAATTTATATTTTGATAGACAAATTTAGAAACTATGAAAGCTATTGAAATATTTGCTTTGAAAATAGAAAAATAAAAGAATATCCGATATAAAACACAGCATGTAGTTTTTATTTTACTAGTATCTTTATTTCACATTTCCATTATGCAAACAGACTCAAAGCAAACGAAACCACTGTATATTGCCAGGAATACAATACATGAACAAACTATTTGAAGTAAAAAAGGGTGTAATATACCGTTTTATTTTTGAAATGTGACGCTTGGATAATTGTTGTTATTTTGAACTCAGATTTGCAAGTTCCTAACAAAATTTTAAAATATTTGATCCAACAAATCTTCATTATTTCATTGTACTTCATTCCAAATAATTCTTTTAAAGCCACATTTGTGTCAGATTTATATCGATAAAGAAGCTCTTTAAAGAAAAAACATACTACTATTAAGTTGATTAAATATAGCAGCCAAGAATCTTTTATTTTATTCCACTATTTTGACAATTTTTCGGCGACGTAATTTTAAAGCATTGCAATGTAACTACATCTGTAATGACACCGTTATCATCTTTAAAAAAGGAAAGACCTATAATTTCAAATTTAATTACTTCATACCATAATGTAACATTAGGCGAATAAAAAGTTTCTTGGAGTTTTCTATAGCGCAGTATAATATACATTATTCCTCACGAAGGACCATGGTATGGGATTGATACCTGTGACCGCAAAAGCGAGGAGGGCGCCACCTAGCGGAATAAAAACTTAGGGTAGGAATTAATATAACCGCCTAATATGGGAACCCTACCTTGACTGCAAGAGGTCAAAAAATGGCCATACTTTATAATGGGCGCCTATGGGAGAGCTACATCTTTTCCATCTAGTCACGTGACGTTAATATCGAAGAGGCTGGGACTAAACAGATATTAGAGCACTTGATAAGAGCTTTCAAATGATGTATTACATATGTCCGTAACCTACATGCAACATGGTAAAATATCAAAAAACTCAATCTGACCACAGGTTCTTCGTTCATTTCTCGGCCATCGTACATTATTTTGAGATGCGTATGGCGTTGTTGGAAAGGGCATGCAACAAGCTTTCAAACGATACCTCATTTGGGTATCTACGTTGACATTGATTTTTGACCGTGAAATTTTAATTGGTTAACTTT
Organism: Sinelater perroti; assembly: GCA_036346155.1. Lineage (NCBI taxonomy): Eukaryota > Metazoa > Arthropoda > Insecta > Coleoptera > Elateridae > Sinelater > Sinelater perroti. Next base: position 8,646,655 of record JARFIY010000276.1, read on the forward strand.
TGTTTGTTTCCGATAAAAACGTTTAGAGTATATTTGATGCGTCTCACATTAGCAGCCACAATATTCTCTAGCTTGGGCCTAAACCTGCTGCAACTTTCTCCTTTTCCATGTCCCAATGTAACATTACTTCTATGATGAAACTCGTTAAGCTGTTCTTGGTATTGTGATGCCTCTCATTGAGCTTCAGCTCGACCACGCCCAACACGTAACACTCAAGTCGGCTGACCACAAGTTAGGGGACCAGTGATAATACAAATTTCTTACAGTGTGAGTCACTTTCAACCCTTTCCCATTAAAGTGGGAAGCCGGAACATTTACTTCGCTGCCCACAAGCTCTAGCACTATTAAAGAGAGAGAAAACATTAAATAAACGACGTTAGGTATTTTAGAGGAATCTAAAAAAGAACTTTAGGAAGCCAACGCTTTCGTGCTTGGTGTCATTTAACAGTGCTTCAGCCTGTAACTTTCTGTCCATCTTATTTTCCTTGGTCTACAGTTATTCAGGACAAAAGCCTTGTAATGCATATTTTGGTGCACAACCAGACATGCCACGCCCATTTTTTTTGCCAGGTCAGGTATTGGTCCCCCCAGAACCCTGATAGATCTACTCTTTTAATTCTCGTGCGAATTTATCACTTTTCTTCGGATCAAATCGCTCGCTGCGGGTTGCCCTGTCAGCAGTTACCTCCATCTCGTCATAAACTTAGTTTTCTTTTTAACCAAACCACGCAGTGATTTAGGGTTGGCGATTTTCCGTTGCAAAGGAGTATAACAGAGCCCCTGTACTTATTCTAATATCAGTTTCATTTTCACGTATCTTAGTTTATCTCTGACTTTACGTAAATATTTTTAGATGATCTGAGTTCCAAAAAATTGACATTACATTTGTTAGTATTACAATTTTTTCGAAGTCTAAGAAATAAGAAATTCAGTAGCACTAAATAACAACTATAATAAAAATTCTATTACAATGTTTTCAATATTCAATAGCCACGAATAATACATTCTTAACTGATTTGTAGAATACATTGTTGGTAAACAGGAAAACCAAATTTATTAGAATTGCAGACGTCCGATGGAGATGCTCTTTGCAAGCTACGCTTGTTAGTTACCCCTATATGAGTTTCGCTTCCTATTGCTTCTTGTGAAGGTCAAGTTATACAGCGAACGGCAAGGCACAAACTGGTAATGATTTAACCTTGACCTTTTCGCCATACATAATATGAAAGCTTTTCACTGGAGCTGGCGCCCGTTTAATGAACCTAGCCGCGTGATATCTGCCTTTCAAAAATGAAAAACCCGCCATTAGATAAATGAGGCGCTTTAAATAGCGCGGGCCCATGTGCGGCTGCTGAAAACTGGGTCACCCAGTAAGAAGTACGCAAAACGATAAACACAAGTGCGGTTCGTTTCCGAAATGAAATTCATATCGGCGGAGTGACGTACATCCCCAACTCCGCGCGGAGCAGCAGTCCGTCTTCGGTAATTTGCGACGAGCAGCCAGGCGTGGCATATAAAATTAGGGAATCAAAAGAAAATGCATGACAAGCAGACCGATATTTTTAACGCCGCCTGTCTTCGTTATGCTGACGTGACGTCTGAAGCTGTTCGAGTTCCATACGCCTCGTTTATTTAATAAAACATTTTCTTTCGAGTCTGAACTTCAGAAGGAAAGGCCGCGGCACAATATATAGTTATGATCAAATTGCGAAAGCTATTTATAGAACAAACAGAAAACTGCAAGAGAACTAACAACATAGGCTGCTTTTTGTTACTCTCTCTTGTTTATGTATGTTATTATTACAAAAAGATAAAAAGAAAAGAGATATTAAAATCACCTACTTTATGTTACTTCAATCAATACATTAATATATGTTAGCTACTTTCAGTTTAAGACCAATTAACATTTTGCCAGACACAGCAGTATTCAATTGGAACCGCAAGTCCGACAACTTTGTTTCACTTCCAAGTTTCTGTTTAGATATGATGCTTGTTATACTTTGCCACAGAATTGAAATCAAAAGAGGGCAGTAGTTTTTATGGTCATCGGGTTTTGCCTTATAGCCAGATGCATTATCATCTTGGAAAATCACTATTACAGGCTTGCTCTATGGGTAGCCAGATGAGATTTTTATTTTAAATGGTCTGATCAAATCTTAAATCTCGCAACTTGAGCTTCGAAGAGGGAAAAATATAACGCGCTAGATGAGCTAATTTTCTTATCGACGGATTTTTGGCCAGGAAATTAGGCACAATCATTTAAAATAAAAATCTTATCTAACTTACCCATCAGACCACTCTGATGTTACTTATTAGGCAATTTAGACAATGTCAAAGCTCATGCTGAGTAATTAAAGAGTATCACTTATTTTCGAGGGAAATGATACTGTTTAATAGTTCCTGATATAAATTGATGTGTGTATTTAATTAGATGAGCAAAGCGTGAAAGAAGTGTAAGAAAGCAGTAAATCACATATATCATATGACAAAATCCTTAAGGTAGCAAATAACTTCCTCTATAAACTACAAGGATATCACATAAAATACCCTGGCCACCGGTTCCCTCTGGAAAAAACAAAAGGAAAAGCGAAATTTGACGTAGAATCCGAATCTACAATTAGAAATTCAATAAACCAGTGCAAGTGGCTTAAAAAATATCCCCTTTTACATTTATATGTCAGTGGCTACATTTAAGTGGGGGAGAAGGTAAGGCGGATTGCACTTCTTACAAGGTGCAAAGCGACTCAACGCACACCGCTCGAAAGCTTTACCATCTTATGCATAAAAGTATACTTTAACAAGGCCACGGAGCGGCCTTTACGTTATAATCTAGTTAGTTATAAGCATCTATAGACTTTCTTAAATAGAAAGTAAATTGAAAGGTAACTTTAAAACATTAGCAACTTGTTTAAAATATTACGAAAAAGAGAAAGCTCCGGCTTTTATCTAAAATTTATATAATAGCATCCCATGTCATTTTAGTCAAGTCTTAGTTTAGTTTAATCTTACAGTTAAAAATAATTATATTTAAAATAATGGACGAAATAGGGATTCCTATTAACTCTAGAAACCTGAATAATTTACGCTTTACCGATGGCATAATGTCTATTTCAGACAAACTTGATAAAACTGGCATAATGCTCGCAATATTAATTTTAGCTTTACATTACCTTGGGTTTAAAATCAAATTCCATAAAACACAGTTTATAATAAACCCTTGAGTTTTTGGATTGCTTAGCTCATCTTTGAGTTTTTGGACAGTCAGTTGCTGAGACTCGTTGATTGTAGTCTATACATATTGAGTGCTCTCCGGTATTCTGCTCATAGCTGATTTTTCAAAACCATGCCTTTAGTTCTGCAGTATCCCTTGTATCATTTCTGAAAGTCTTATTCAAACAGCTTCTTTAGAAAAATATTACAAATTTGTACTAATACATTGCTTTACTCGTTCAGTCATTGTAAATGTGCCGATCACACACATGTGCACACTTATTGACTTCTAAGTCCTAACTAACCTGATCAGTGAGGTCGTAATTGTTAAAGCATAGAAATTACAGTTCACTCTGGTTGGGTACCAGGTTATACAGCGTTCGTCTAAGTTGTTTTCACATGTTAACATTAATTAGAATTTTCGGGACAAGCTAGGAATAATTAAATTAATAACTAATCATTTAATAGAGTGATAATAAAGGACAATAGATGATCATATCATTGATACTTTATTAACCTACAATTTTAGAAAACGTAACAGTTAATAATGATTACTGAAAAAAATGACATGATTTTTTTATGAATCGTCAAAATTTTCAGGTCTGGGGTTGTAAAAATACATATGCTATTTACAAAAGATGCTGAACAACTTCTTAAAGTCCAATTTGGATCGCCCTATATTACGGGAAAATGTAATAAAATAAGTAATTCGAAAAACATCATTATTTAACATTAATATCGACTAGCCTGGTCTATTAAAAAATTGTCGTTTAAAAAGTTGCTTAGTTCAATTCCAATAAAAAGGTATTATTTACTTGATTACTTTATGAATAACTTCACTGATATCTGCATGCAACATAAAATGATTTAACACTATAGTCCACGTTATACTTTCATGCAGTAAAGAAGTGTTCCGAGCTCGTAGTGATAAGTGAGTGCAACGCGCGGATATCGTTGACCCTCGGGTCACCTATAATCAGTATACCTCGGCTGATATAAACTATTTTTGCATTTTACACTGGCAGACTAGTCGCAAGTTATCAACATGAATTGCAATAGTAGCAATTATTACTATCAACAGCCAATAACGTTTTAACAGGACTTTCAGACTCCCAATAATTTCAATCAAACGACAAGCCAAGTAATACCATTATCTTGTGTTATAAATGCATCTTATGTACCTATTAACCAGCAATATATACCCCATACGCAAATTCCAAACACCATTACAGACACATCAGTGCCAGACTAGAGTCAAGCTCAACAGGGTCTTCTTCCTCCGCTAATTTTTCCAAGCCCGTTCTCTTGGCAGTGGTTTCGCTAGATAGTGGGTAGGAACAGAATGGGAATCTCGTTAATCCATTCATGCGCGTCACTAATTAGATGACGAGGCATTTGGCTACCTCAAGAGAGTCATAGTTAAGACCGCAACAGGGGGGTCTGGGGGGGGGGGCTGTTGAGCCTTCCAGTACACCCATATTCTGCTGGTGCCGAATGCGATACCGAGTACCCTTATTACCAAGTCTCCAAACACGAACCGGGAAGTTCTACCCTCCTTACAGTACGACCAAATTAAGGTCCGCACACAACACAGGCATGCACCCGGACAATCGTGCAACTCGAGGCTGGGAAGCTCAGATACCGAACTACGCTCCTATTTCATCAAATCCGAGTGCCGGGGGTGTTACGGCTCCACCCGCCGGGTCCGACATTTATGGCCGGACATAGTTGACGAACAGTGGGGGCAGGCTGAAGTCCAACAAGTCCCATCTGTTCTTAAAGTGGTGCCATCACCCTTAAGAGTCCAACACCAATGAGGGGAAACCGGGAAGCTGCCTCGGTTGGCTAGCCCCCCCCCCCTTAGTCCTCGTGTCGGTAAGGTTCCCCTTACCACGTTTGACGAGTACGCGTCGAGGTCACTCGCGTGAGCCTCTACTCTCCATCGGTTGACACTTGCTGCGCCACATTATTGTGGAATAGGGTGGCTCCAAGCACCTTTACGAGTCTTTATCGTAGAGTGAAACGCATCCCCACTCGTGTGGGTAGAGTTTCCTCCACCACGTTGGACGAGCACCCCTCGAGGTCGCTTGGGCGAACCTCTACCACATATTGCTATCGCTGCCGGCGTCCTTTGCCCACAAGTGTGGGATCGGATAGCCTGCATAACAGTTTTAACGGGATAACGTCATGTGGTCTAACGTCTCCGTAGGTCTGGGACCTAAATCGATGCAGCAAATACTCCATGTCGATAGTAATCGTGTTGGCAGGATATGTCCTGCCTCGTTTGACGAGTTGCCGGCGAGGTCACTTGCGTGAACCTCTACGCCACATCATTACTACAGGCGGCATCTGTTACCTACGGGTGTGGGATGGGGTAGCTCCACCCGCAGTTTTAAGGGTAAACGGTGTGAGAACTCTCGTTTACCACCACTTGCTTGAATTTCTTCACGTTGACATTCAGAGCACTGGGCAGAAATCACATTGCGTTAACACCCACAGGGGCCATCGCAATGCTTTGTTTTAATTAGACAGTCGGATTCCCCCGGTCCACGCCAGTTCTGAGTCGACCGTTAAATGGCGGCCGAAGATGTCTTCCGTGATAGGCTGACGCCGATCGACACATCAACGTAATCAAATAACACGCCTAATAACGACACAACAAATAACATGATTATCTCAGACTCTGAAAGCGATATTGAAACTTCTAATACACCAAGTAACGATTGGCAACGTGTCAGCAATAATAAACGTAAACGAATATCTAAATAACTAGCATCAGCAAACACTATGACACCCACTATACATAATAACAAATACTCGGCCCTCACAAATCTTACTAATGCTGCTGAAATAGATAATACAACAAACACACAAGCACACAACAAACTAAAATGCCCAAACCACCGCCAATATTTGTACAAGGTTTTATGGACTTTCATAAAATGGCCACAGCGCTAACAAATGTTGTAGAATTAGAACAATACAAAACTAAAGCACTGGCTGATAACGTAATTATGATCTCTGCCAACACGGCTGATACATATCGTAAACTAATCACATTCATGAAATAATCTAACTTCACTTATCACACATATCAGACGAAAAAAAATAAAGCGCACCACGTTGTCATCCGTAACTTACACCACTCTGTTTTTACAAAAGAAATATCCTATTTACTAGAGGAGAACGGCTACAAAGTGAAATCTGTAACCAACATTAAACATCGAATAATAAAAAAGCCCCTGCCAATGTTTTTTTTTCAGATTTGGAACCTGCGCCAAATAACAAAGACATTTATAACCTCAAGTTTTTACAAAACCAAATTATAAAGGTCGAACCACCACACAGAAATACAACAATCGTACAGTATATGAGGTAGCAACAGAATAATCATACTCAGGCATACTGCAACCGCCCGTTCGTATGTGTAAAATGCTGCGGCTCACGTGATACTCGATCTTGTAAGAAGACAAAAGACTTACCCTCCAGGTGTGCTGTTTGTGGCGGTGATCACTCGGCTAATTATCGAGGCTGTGTCGTACATAAGAAACTTCAAAATAAGTTGAGACTCAACACATTCTTACAAACTCAATCTACAACATCAAACATGTTCGAACAACAACTTTAGCAAATTTACCCAATCATCTCAAGACGTAACCTTACACAAATCTTTAGAAGACTTTAAAGCTATGTTTTCACAATTGATGCAACAAAACAACATAGTAATAACCATGTTGTCCACAGTCATAAGTAAACTTGTAAGATAATAGTTAACTCACTCTGTAAATCGTTATTGAATGCTAACAGCATTCTGTCAATATATGAAACTGAACCATTTTTAAAACTAAATAATATAGATATCCTACTTATATCCGAGACACACTTTATAGACAGGTCTTTTCTAAGAGTACCACACTACACATGCTGTCATACAGAACATACTAATGGTATAGTGCACGAAAGCACAACTATTCTAATACGGAGCTCAATCGCTCACAATGAACTGGAAAAGTAAGAAGAACCGTTTCTCCAAGCAACTACTATTCAAGTCTACAAATTATCACATTCACTAGTAATCTCTGTCGCTTATTGCCCACCTAGGCATAGACTTTCCAAAGACGCCCTTAAGCCATTTTTTCAATCTCTTGGCAATAATTTTATATATGGAGTTGACTATAATTGCAAACATCCCTTCTGGGGTTCTCGTCTAATAACTACCAGAGGCAGAATTTTATATGAACTCATCTGAGAAGAAAACTATGGCTACCTATCCACTCAACAGCCCACGTATTGACCCATGGATCTAAATAAGATATCTGATTTACTGGACTTCTTTATCACTCACGGTATTTCTTCCACCTATACAGATATTATCCGATCATACATCAGTTATTGCTACAATTAGCACTACAATTATTAAAACACAACCTATACCATCCCTATATAACAAAATAACCGATTGCGATGAATACAGAAGACTTTTGCAAGAAAATCTCTAAACCACCATTAATCTATGCACTCTTTGTGATATAGAGGAAGCCAAAGAACACTTCATTACTACTGTCCAATCTGCAGCCTTCTTCTAGTACGGTACGACAGGATAGAAATATCCCCAATGAAATCCTTGAACTCATCAGGGAAAACAAGAGGGCAAGATCTAAATGGCACAGGACTTAAAACGCTGCTGATAAAACGATATGTAATATACTAACCAATGCTCTCAAGAATAAACTCAAACTGCACAAACAACAAATCTTTAAACACTACCTAACTGCCCTTTTCCGAGCCGATCACAGTATCTGAAAAATGTCTAAAGCTAATAAAAGGACACGGGCTTTAAGAAAACCAAATAGTAACAATAAGACAGATCAAGAAAAAGCAGATGTCTTCGCCCAGCACTTTGCCCAACTCTTCACCCCCCACTCCACTGCACCCGATGTTGAGACCAAGACTTCCTTCAGGCGCCACTACAAATATCGCTGTCTATCAGAAACTTCACCTATGCTAAGGTACTTGATGAAATTCGTCATCTAAACAATAACAAAGTGTCTGAGTATGACCTAATTAAGATCAAAGTGCTTACTGGATTGCCCAGAAGCAGTATAACGTTTTTACGTGTCCTTGAACCGCTGCTATAACTACTACATACCTCAGATGTTCCCACAATGAATGATACACACTTAGGTACATATATAGATGACACTGTTTTCCTCTCAATTCTCATATAACATCCTCTAACCTACAAACCCACCTAATCCTTTTCTAGACCTGGCTTGCCAAATGGAGAATCAAGGTCAATGAAACAAGAAGCACTTACGTTACCTTCACTCTAAATCACACCGACTGCTCCCCCCACTCATTCTGAACAACATACCCATTCCTCAAGCAATAAAAACCCGCTATTTAGGTCTTCATTTAGACCGACGATGCACCTGGAAACCTCATGTACCGAAGAAGCGAAAAGAGCTTAATCTGCGAATTAAGAAAATGTACTGGTCGCTTGGCAAAAAGTCGTGTCTTTGCCTCAAAAACAATATCCTCTACAAAATGCATATAGACTTATAGAATTGAGCTCTGGAGTTGTTCTTGTAAGTCCAATGTTAACATTATCCAACCCTACAATCCAAAACTATCATTATGCTAGTTAATATTCTGTGGTATGTCAGTAACTTGATCTTGCGTACGAACTTACATGTCACAACGGTAGAAAAAGAGCGTACTAAACAAAGCAATACCCACTTTACACGGCTACAAGTCCATACCAACACCCTTGCATCCAAACTACATCAGAATCCCCCGCCGAGAAGATTAAAACTAAAGAAATGGTCCAGTGATCTTAAAGGAGTGTAACTGAAACGGGATAATATCGCTGGATGGATTTTCCTTCACGTCAAATGTCATAACATTAACTCATAGAACATTGTATTATTTTATTACGTTTTGACTGTTAATTTGCTTATAACCAATAAAAAAATAACATTATAAACTCCTTTTCTTTATCATTAATTACAAATTTTATTGTACTCGTACTGTATTTTAGTTACAACCAGCTCAATGGTAACCTAAAGAAAAAATTATTTCTTTGTTTTTTTTGATTTGATAAACAGTATTAAGGATCATATCACATAAACCTTAATAAATTAAATAAAATTAAATTTTATGATATATTTGAATATTTAAATTTTTAAGGCCATGGTAAGCACAGACCATTATAGGCAGGTCTCTAGAGCAGCCAAGGCAGTAATCAATATCATAATAATATGTCTAATAGGTTAAATATATTAAGGACGTTTTTCTTATTTAAATTTATGCACCCTCATTAAAACTAGCAAACGGAACTCTACCAGGCTATTTCTATGTGTATTACATTTAAAAACATTATTCCGCAAGGATATTGCACAGTTTCTTTTATTTTTGTTATATACTTAACAGCAATAAAAGTTAATGTGGTATTTTATCCCGAAAAATACTAAAATTAATTCTAACAAGTTTCTCAAAACACTTAAACCTTTTTAAAGAAAGAAAATATCAATGGTCTTCATTAAGCAATAAAAAAGTTAGACCAAAACGTTCTCCCAACTGCTGTGTTCATCAATGCACTTAAATAATTATTAAAAAATGTTATCGTGAAAGGAAGAGGTTCATATTGAAAAATATGCTGGTTTAATACGTAGCTGAAAGAAACGCTGACTGAAATTATTTATTTTTGATTGACAGAATTATTATAGAAATAGAAATCATATTTCTGCATAATATTTTGACCGACGTACATATTTTTTGACCCCGATATCGTAAAATAAAAGTGATTCTGATGCCTACTAGCGGCTCATGAACGCTTCGACAAGAACATCGTTGTCAAATCTCGAAATTCATTTTTCCGAATGAATAATAACCCCAGAGCAATAAGTCCGGATGATTGCGAGGGTATTTTAATGTAGTCCAGAAAAAATTATTGTTAATCGTTTATCAGCAATCATTTTCGAGAACCATGAGAATATCCCCCTCAGTCACTCGGAAAACGTCAATACATATCCTTCAACTTTTAACTGCTCATTGTTTTCTCAAAAATTGTAAAGTTTACTTAAGAGCCCTACAATTAAACAGTGATTTACGTTTCCTAAAATTTTTAGGCAATTTTACGTAAGAATAGTCAGTTACGTAGCGGACAAGGGTGCCTATTTCTAAGACATTGTGATAGAGACTAAAGAAGTATGAGATACTCTGTGAGGAGAATTTCTTTTGGGAATTTCTACCTACAACAATTAGAAATTGCTCCTTTCTATATTCACACACAAATAGAATTTTTGGTTAATATTTGTTTCTCCCACGTAACACAATTACCACCTGATCAAAAGTATCAAAAATTCACTGTAAACTGTCATCAGACTTACTTTTATGCCACAATACCGGTGATTGATATCAGTACAAAATAGTTCTACATATAAAAAGACAAGATTATTTTGAAAGCCATAATTAGTGTGCAAATTAAGGAACAAAAATGCGATATGTAAACTTATGTTTTGAAGTGGACCAAAATAAAATTAGTATTTTTTCTCGAAGCACATCTTATATCAATAAATATAATTTGCTCTAAATGTGAAAAACATTAATAAAATTTAAATTGCTTCCAATCAATACCCAATATTTATTACAATACGTTGGCGATTTTGTTCTAATAAGTAGCTTTGAGCAATTCAAATCTTTTGCACGAAATCAGATTTTTTGTTAGATAAAAGTATTTTTCCCCTTCCTTGCTATATCCGGAAGTACAGGAAATAAGTTATCCTGCAACAAATTTATTGGGAATTGGTATAACGTGATTAATTCCCAAAGCAACCCAAAAACACATCTCAGGTTATATATGTGCCGACTTAAACATCCACTGCAATATATATTACCAATATGAGAACACCCACATATTATTCTACCTACATGTACGTAACGAGCTACTATATTTGGGTTTAGAAAATAACTTGCATTAATATTATTTTGTATTTAATATCACCATGTTCGTTAAACGCTTATCTAATAATAAATGTGTTTGTTCGTTTTTTGACAAGGATAAATATTACCTCACATTACAGTTAAATAATTGTTCAAGTGAGTTTATCAGGCTTTAGTTTAAAACCATGTCTTTTTTACTGCTTTAATAAGCGTTAGATTACATTGCCTTATTTTAATAAAAAGTAGAAAACCAAACAGAATATATTTGTAAATATATTCAGACATGTAGAAATAAGATTATAAGTAGTAGGCGATTTTTTTTACAAGGTTTTTATTAATTTTGTCGAAATTTTATATACAGTTAGGTCAAAATTGAAACAAAACAGAATAAAGAAGACAAGTAAATAAGTCAAATAATTGCATTTTTACTTAAAGTAGTCTCCGTCAGCTTCCATACAAATATTAAAAAGTCACGTCTAATGATGCGCACTACTTTATTATGCTATTGTTCAAATAAGTGATTTTTGAAATGGTTCAAAGTGTAAGGGCATAATAATGCAAGTTTTTATATACAAAAACAGTTATTACAATCTGATAGTCCAAAATCTAAATTTGAAGAAACTATTCACCACATGTTACGCATACCATTCTTAGGTATGCTTAACTTTGTGACTTACTGGTGGGGTTGGATGAAAATCTATGGTATGCCTTTAAATATTGCTATTTATAATGGCTTAAGTATATTATTTAGAACATTGCTGTAATAACATTTTTATGTTTAATAGTAATATGCTTTTGCCATATTCATATAGGATACTTTAACACTTGTAATAGAAAACACGGCTGAAGTTGACGAAACTTTTCACACACTTCAGCACAATTGTGTGCACACTACATTTATTCACATTTTGCTTGATGGTAACATTTTTATCATCTAAGAAAGTCCTAAGAATATTATTTAGACATCCCCCTATTTAGTTTCTCTGCAGATTTATTTTATAATATAAGATAAATAAAGACTTAAAGTTACAAAACATTTATTCAATAATATATAATCCTATCCCGGATTCTTGGGAGTGCCTTTATTCCTTTTGGCATCGAGTCAAACAACAAACGACTCCACTTAATTCATTATTGATGGGCTTCCATAATTCAGCCCAACTCCTTGAAAATGGTGGATCAGGTAATCGGGTTGACCGAAGAAGAGTTTTCATTTTGTTTTATTAAGGGAAATTTAGTATGTAGTGTCCACATGTGGTTGGGTAATATTTTATTGAGATATTGCTTGGGACACTCTTTAAAAAAAAAGTACCTACCCACACTAGAGGTGACCTATCATAACTGCTTCCCATACCCTAGTACTCATAATTGTATGCCTCGTGCGAATGTAGTTTCTGTTTTTCTGGGTCTACGACATGTTAATATTTGACTACCATTTACCAAAAAATTTTTGTTGCTCACTGTAAACTTCGTTGTTGGTGCAGAGAAGTCAGTGGTAGTCATAATAAAAGCAAGAAAGGAAGTTGTGTTGTAAATCCGTGTGCGAGCAACTTCGAATGGAGATGATGAACAATCGATACCATGTAACGGTCCAGACACGTTTCAGATATTATCCTTTATATCAATAAAATTGATATTTCTTTAGATAATACCCTAAAAGTTCTTAATTCGATTGTATGCAAATTTAAACAATACACAGTTGCATCATTTTCGAGGAAGAAGAGTCTGAAATAGCACCCCAGGTAAAATACAATAAAATAATAGTATATAATAACAAAATATAAATATATCAAAATTAATCTTGGTGTAGTCCTATTTTGCAATTTCTTTCCTATTCTTCTTAGTTCTCTTGTTTCGTTTTCTATATTTATTTCAATGCCTATTTTATTTAATAATTTCCTAATATTATTTTTGGTGTCTACTTGTGATTCAGTTTCTGTTTCCTTAATTAATTACACAACGATCTTATTTTTTCTTTTTTATCAGTTCTGCGTTTTGCTTTTTTAAATCTTCGTTTTCTCGTTTGATGTTATATAACATAACTCGGAATGCATCGATTTTTAATTCTATACGTTCGTTACGAGTAACCATATTTCTAAGTTTATTGTTCATATCCTGAAAATTACTTCCATGTTCTTTATTTAATGACAGCGTTCGGGTTTTTATTGATTTGCTATATAAGAACAGAAGAGACAAAATAGGAAACCAAACGTTCTAACAAAACCTACAAATAAAGCCAATTAATAAAAAGATTGTAGAAAGACAACTCAGATAGTTTGGACATGTGTGTCGAATGTTGGATAAAAGACCTACACAGAGAATGTTTAAAATGCGAGTGCAGGGGAAAACGAGAAAGGGCGTCCCAGAAGAAAATGGTTATACGGAATCAAAGAAGAAACAGAGAAAAAGCTAATAAAATAGGAGGGTATACGAAATCAAACACAAGATAGAAAACAATGAAGACAACAATACAATAGTCAACCCTTCTATCTTTACACCTAAAGATAAAAAGGCTTAGGATTAAGTAAGTAAAAATTATATAATCGTTAAAATAATACGAGTTAAAAGGCAGTTCCTTTTAAAGAAAGCACTTTAGAATTCTACATATTTCTTCAAACGCAGCGAATCTGGACACGTTTATTGGGACGATCAAGCTTCTGTTTCCCGATCATAGCCCCAGACTTATGTTTTAACTCCGCTTATAACTTTTTTGAGAAATATGGTTTAATGGCAGCAATGACTCTGGTAATAATAGTCGCAAAATAAATTTTGCCGTGATACGTTTGATACAAAGATCTTTCGTCAAAATTTCACCCAGTTTAGTTTTGGAATCCCCAGTTCATCTCCTAGTTCTCGGATTGTCAGTCTTTGCGCCTCATTGCTTGTAGTGCGTACACGTTTAACATTTTCCATTACTTACTCACTTATTGCAAAATGTGACGCCCACGTGTGCTTATTCAACAACATTTAATTCTTAACTAACGATTTCCAAGTTACATGGCAGCCGCAAATACTATTTTTGTTGTATTAAAATTGGTTATATATTTTCAGAACAGAGATTGTTACTGATCAAAGCACGCTATAAAATTCTGTGTTAGAATCGCGAACAATTGGCCTAAATATCTTAAACCGTCTGAAATCTGCTTCCTTTCAAATGGAATGTAAGTTTTGGAAACATGAGTTACAGGATGACAAACGAATAGTCGTATAACGCATCGTCTAGTTCTTCGGCTGCCAATCGCCGATCTTTGTGGATAGTAGACCGTACATGTTTAACATTTCTCAATTTTCTGCTCATTGCTGATACCATTAGCATGTTTCCGACCATGTTATAAACGTTTTGTTCGTCTTACATTTATTGTATCGTTTCCGAAAGCTTTATAAATCAACCCAATAGTTTTTGCCATCGAATGTCTCAACCCTACACACCGCCATCTAACTCTCAAATAACTCACCTGGTAAAGTCGTCTTTATAAAAGCATGCGTACTATAGTCCACCCTCGTCAACTGCTAAGTTACATCGCAACTGCGCAAACTGTTATTATTAAATTAATATTGTCTAGATACTTTTAAGAGAGATCGTAAATGTTTATCACAGTTGCATACACATGCAGGATAAGACAATAATAATTTAAATTGCTTCATATATATATATTTATTTTATATTTAAGCAAGCGAAGTTATGTATGACTTTATTTACAAACTTTTTTTCGAAAGGATGGGTAGGTTTTTACTCCCGCTATCACAAAATGAGGGTTGTTGTGGTACTTTCTGAACGCACACAACCGCTTCGAAAACAACATCGTCGTTAAATCTCTATTTTCCAAGTGCTCCTTTAATAGTCCAAACAAATGATAATTGCAGGGAAATAATTCTAGACTAAGGAGCCCAGAACAAATCCTCGATTTTTATATAACGTCAGGTATTTTGAATAGCTGCTTGAACTAACGATTGGCATACGGATTTGGTTTTGTCCATAAATTTACAGAAGCAATTTCAGCAACCATTAATCGGCGATTATCCTTAAGAAGACGGCTAATCATTTTAATTTGCTTCTCACGGTAATCCTCGGGCGACGTCAGTGAATTTTAGTTTCAACTGCTTCTTGTTTTTCCAAAATTGCCTGCACATACACTTAAGTTGTCTTAACGGTATTATTCCCGAACGTCGCCTTAAACGTTCTTGAAATTTTGGGCGGTTTTATGCCCTCTGCTGCGAAACAGACAAAGTCATCTGTGGGTTTGATTTGACTAAAGCAATGGTAGTGTAAGGCATTCTGCAATGGTCAAAAGCCACGGTTATCTTCGTTCACCGCACGGAACATAAAAAGAAATTTTCCTTTATGTTTTATTTGCCATTGTATGTTTTTAGTTTAAATTAAAAATTTTAAACAATGGTATTTATTACCTAATTCCATGTTTACGCACTTTTACAACAAAACTATTTATCAACCAAATAAATAGAATGTTTGGTGACTCCGATTTTCAAATTCAAACCAACGTACATAGCAATGTCGTAATAGAACCAAAAATAAAGTGACAAAAAACAAAGACCGATTGTCATAGATGCTAACTTAGTTTTCAACGTCAACCTTTTAACAAAATTTTAATATTAGTGATCTAATACAGCTAACTTATCAGTTTCTTATCGAATCAAAGTTTCATTTTCTATACTAGCAACAGTTTTTGCTTATCTGTTTAATAAATTTTAAAATTATAAAATAACATGACAGAGCACAAGTAAATGCATTCAGCAAGCTTAGTGGGCGTTACGTTTTAATTAAAAAAATGTTACAGCGTTCGTGATTTTTATTTTTATATTTATTTTCCATTAAGTTAGACGTTAGCACTAAATGTTATAACTAACGTGATAATTTCTTATATTTGGTATTTAAAACTCCAAAGAACTTTCATTTGCAAATAAATTACATTTTTTTATTAATTGATATTTTCATAATTTAAGAAGACAAATAATTTAAAACTCATTTTTTCTTCAAGCTCCCTAAAAGTAGTTATAATAGTAAAGTACCTTGACTGAACTATTTTATAGCCATATTTAAACAAAGTTAGCTGTATCAATGCCATAATATCCAATAATTACCTTAGAAATGTCGATTACCATTATCTAAGTTGGTGTTTTATCCCGTTCATTTACTCAAATTAAGCATTTTTGCTTTACATGTCAAAATCTGAAACCGTATCTGATTGTAAGCATTGATCCTATGTAAAATAATGGAACATTTGATAATGACATTTTTAATTCAGTGTCTAACCTTCTATTATTTCTATAATATTTTATGGTACATATAAAATAAAACTGAAGTCAACGGATATAGTTAAAGTACTTTTTAAATATTTCGTTATAGTAGCTATTTACGAAGCGATAATAAAAATTGCCTTTAAATATTACGACTGCAAATAAAGATACCAAAAATACATATTTATACGTACAGACGAGCGCTATCTTAGATTTTCAATTCATTTGTCGCATGTTTTGAAAGGGCAAAAGTATGCTTTTATTTATCAAAGGGGTGGAGTATATCTATCGTCTTTTAGAGCCGCAAATCCGCATTTATTATACCAAAAATTGCGAAGCTTCAAATTTTTATGTTAATGCTACGAAAAGTTTGAAGGTCCTTTAGAAAATTTAAAATAAAACTTTGATAGTTGCAGTTGCTTTAAAACTACCTTAACATTTGCAAGAATTTAAACCTTATCTTAAATAAGACGAGTTTCTTAGAACCAAGTTCATGGAAACTGATTTTATGGCTCTATCTCAAAAACCGTTTTGTCTTTAGTCAATATCCAAAAACGTTGTCTTTTTTCTGTTAGTGCATTATATTGTTTAAGCTTGTAGACCTATTGTAAAGTAAACGCCGGAGAGTACATTTATTGCTGTAAAATTTTCCGCGCCCAGACTGAGCCATTCAAAGGTTAAAAGACAGTACCATCACGTAATATCAGTTTAGCTGGGCGTGATTAGTTAAAATTGTGTATATGTGACGCTAATACTGGTAATGTAAACAGCTGTTCTGCATTATAATTAATGTAGTTACAAAATGACTTCTAGCTTATTCGACACTCACTTGAACAACTTTTAGAGATCGAGAGAAGGTAAATCGTTAGACTACAGAAGGCAGGATGGTCGTTCTTTTCCATTTGTTGTCACTTGGACAGTTACGAGCGAATTATGGGATGGTATTACGAGTATTGGAAACATGGAAAGACATATATGCACATAAAAGGTTTTGGATGACCCAAAATAACTAGAAGAAAAAAATGGTGTTGTTGTTCAACATGCAAGTGCAACAAACTACAAGTTTTGTTCGAACACGGAGTGGTGTTGGACAGAGTATAAATCCAAACTTTATTGTTGAGAGACACACCACCAGAACTGATGGCGTTATGGTGTGGGAAAAAATTGGTTATGGCTCTTGTTTCTTGTGGTGATCAGAGAAACACTTTGGAAAACATACAGGTATGTTTGAGAGGGTTTGTAGCGTCACGCACTTTCTTTATTTTCTAAAAAGGTAATGTCCACCCACTTTAAAACTGCGTCTATGTTTTCGAAACTTTTTTAACCTGAAAATTCTTCAAAAATGTTCTTTTCTTTTTCTCTTTTTCAACATTTAATAGTCCGTTTTTAAATGTATGCTTTTTTTGGATTTTTCACTCTTTTTGTTTTGTGCTGCCTTTAGGCATTTCTTCCTTTCTCCTTAATGTCTCTTTACGGCACGTTCGTGCAGTCTTGGTCCCTATTTGAGAATATGTTTTATTATTTTGTTTCTTTCTGTCTGGCTGTATATCCTTCCACCTCCATTTTGCTATTACAGTTCTTTACATGGCATCTTTTACTCTAATTTGTCTTCTAATTTTTTCGTTTGTTAAGTTCTTAGTTCGTTCGCTGATTTTATAGTTAGAGATCGTCGATAATGGCCCTAATTCTATCCTGATTAAATTTTGCAAAAGCGTCTTTGAGAGTAAGGATAAATAATGCTGATGAAATTGTATCTCCCTATCAAACTCCACGTGTAATGCTAATTTTTGTGGTCATAAATTTAATTTGAATTATATCGTTCCCGTATATATACCTCAACGTGTTTTTATATCTGGAGTCTATTTTTATGTTATCCGTAGCTGTTAAAATTGTCCGAAGTTCAATTGAATCGAACACTTTGTTATAATCTACAAGCAACAGATGGAGTGGAAAATTATTTGTATTATATTCTTCTATTAACATAAGCATTGTCTGGATGTTATACTCTACTGGAACCCTTACAAAAATCTTTAAGTTTATGTGTTAATTTGGTAGTAATGATTTCCTTGAATGGTTTACATGAACGGGAGAGTAAATTTATGATAATAATTATTCAGTTTTCTTATCCTCTTTCTTATATCTTTATACCAAAAGTGCGTTTTTTGTAGATTTTAGGCACCTTATTTTCTTTAAGGCATTTGTTTTTTAATACTTTGTAATAGTGGCATTCAAGTTTAGTATCTCGGTAGTTACACTACTTTCGCTTGCTATCAGTCCGTTTTTCTTTGCTAAAGCGTACTCTATTTGTAATGTTCGGAATTTGCTCTAAACCGAGGCTTCTTGTATTTTAAAGATGAATATTTAGTGGCCGAGGATTGGTAGATAAACATAAGCTACTAAAAAAGTTATTACTAGTTTACATATTATCATGTTTTATTTTTCTTGTGTCATTTTCCAGTTGGTGGATTCTGACTTTTTCTTTCGCTCTTTTCCTCGTCAAAACTTTCACATTTTTGTTATTTTCGATGACACCTCTTTTTATTCTTTTCTTGATAATTTTATTTAGTTTTGAGTTCCGTGGGGAGAAAGGGTTGATTAATTTTCGTGTTTCCTTTATTATTTTTGATAGTTCCTTCCTTTTAGAACATTTCTTTATATAGACTGCTTTTATATCGTTTTTTATTTTTGCTTCCAGTGCGTTGATTTTACTTTCTGTTAATATTTTTCTTTGTGCTGGTTTTATATTTAATTTTTTCTTATAGGTGATATTTGGCCTTATAAGCTTGGTTGCTAGGGCTGTGGTTGCAGGCTACCAGCGGGGGCACAGGTGGCGGATAGTGAACGGCCTCAAGATATTGAGGTTAGCTGCGAAATAAGCAGACTCGTCTGACGAATAAGCAGTCCCCGACCAAGCAACAACAATCAACGACCGAATGTCCGCGGGTATAAGTGGTCCCCTCTTGCTAATCAACAGCTTCGGGTGGAGGAATTAGCAAGGGTTAGGGCACCCTCTTGCCCTGGGGGCGAGAAATCGTCCCTAAAGGCGGAAGAACTAACATTGACGAATATATTAGTGAACGGCATGAAGATACGGAAGGCAACGGGAAACCACCATATTAAAGATCATATTATAAGATATCCCTAGTACAGATAAAATCATGGCTGATTTCAAGACGAAATGTTCCGGAGTTTACAGTCCCCCAATCGGATCTCCGGGGGAGGGGGGGGGGCAGTTTTGAATAATGCTGAGAGAAAAGTAGTGAAAGGAAAAAGAAGAACAAAAATAGCGACGTGGAATATGAAAAGTTTATTTACAGCGGGCAAAATAGACAACACTGTCCTTGAAATGAGACGTTTAAAAATAAATATATTAGGTATTAGTGATGTACAATGGACGGGGACGGGAAAGTACCAAACTACAAACGGCATGATGTATTACTCTAATAATGACGACCCATCACATCGATACGGAGTGGGAATCATTGTGGATAAGGCAACCAATAAAACAGTGACGAATGTTACGCCTATCTCTGAAAGAGTTATGCTAACAAAACTAGAAGCACAACCAACTAAAATAAACATAATTCAGGTATACGCTCCAACAGCTGAAAAAAGCGAAAACGAAATCGAGACATTCTATGAACAGTTAAATTCTGCACTAAAGTTAACAAAACAACATGAAGTTACCAATCCAAGGTGATTTCAATGCAAAAGTCGGCCGAGGAAGCATCGATACCTGTGTAGGAGAATATGGACTAGGCACACAAAATGAAAGAGGGGAAAGACTAGTCGAGTTCTGTCAAACCAACAACTTTGCAATAATGAACACGTTTTTTAAACTTCCAAACAGGAGACTATACACTTGGAAGGCTCCTGCAGATGGAATAAGGAACCAAATAGATTACATACTCATAAACCAAAGATATAAAAACTCTATAAGATCAACAAAAACATATCCAGGGGCAGACGTCTCCTCGGATCACAACCCAGTAGTAGCAACATGTGAAGTAAAATTTAAAAAAGTAAAAAAGACAAAGTTAAGCAATAGAATTGACACCGCAAAACTAAAAAATATGGAGATACGTAAAAAAGTAGAAGAACAAGTCAACAGCAACCTAACTAATGCAAACCAAATATTAAGCAAACAAAAAATGTCAACGAGAAATGGAAATACATACAAACAGCAATTATGGATGCCGGTAAAAACATCATGATGACAACAAAGAAAGCTAAAAAGAGATGAATGAATGAGGAGATACTTAAACTAATGGAAGAAAGGCAAAAACACAAGACCACAGATCCCACACGATATCAGAATATCAATAAGAATATAAAAATAAAAGAAGCCAAAGCGAAATGGTTGTCCGATAGATGTGAAGAAATAGAAGATTGCGAAAGAAAACACGACAACTTCAATTTACATAAGAAAGTAAAAGCTATGGCGGGAATATGAAGAATAAACCAATCATATATTCTGAAAGATCAAAATGGGAATACCGTAACGAGTGTAGAACAGAAACTTAAGACATGAACAAAATACATAAAAGACACGTTTAACGATGAAAGAACTAATACACCGCAGTGGGATACTAATAATAAAATAGGCCCCGAAATACTTAAAAGCGAGGTACTACATGCGACCAAACAAGTAAAGAGTGGTAAGGCGGTCGGGCCTGATGAAACACCAATTGAACTAATAAAACTGATAGAAGAAGAGACAATAGATGTGCTACTTGAGCTATTTAACTTAATCTACCAAACAGGCATAATACCAAAAGACTGGCTAACCTCAACTTTTGTAGTACTCCCCAAGAAGAAGAACGCAAACAAATGCTCAGAATACAGGACTATAGCATTAATGAGCCACACCTTAAAAATATTTCTGAGAGTAATACACAACAGAATATCCAGAAAACTTGATTATGATATCACTAACACACAGTTTGGATTCAGAAACGCTATGGGAACTAGAGAGGCGCTGTTCGCTATAAATGTGTTGATGCAGCGATGCTTGGACATGAACTACGAGATCTATGCCTGTTTCGTGGACTTCGAAAAGGCATTTGACAAAGTCCAACATGAAAAACTAATAGAGATTTTAAAATCAAAAGATGTGGATGAAAATGACATCAAGATCATATGTAATCTATACTGGGGCCAAACAGCAAGGATTAGAATTGACAATGAAACATCAGAGGGGATTGAAATTCTCCGGGGAGTAAGACAAGGCTGTGTGATGTCGCCTTTATTATTTAACGTATATAGTGAGGCCATCTTTCAGGAAACCCTAGAAGAACGCAAGGAAGGGGCAATAATCAATGGCGACATTGTCAATAATATAAGATTCGCAGACGATACCGTTATAATAACAAACAACATAGATGATTTACAAGATCTAATACAAAAATTGAACAACACATGCAAGGAGTACGGGTTAAATATGAATCTGAGCAAGACTAAATTTATGGTACTAACTAGAACAGCAAATGCTAATGCAAATATTACCATAAATAACACAATAATAGAAAAGGTAGACACATATAAATACTTAGGAACATGGGTAACTAACGACGCAAATCACTCAAAAGAAATAAAGATAAGGATAGAAATAGCCAGAAATACTTTTGTAAAGCTCAAAGGTTTCCTTTTTAATAGAGACCTCAACTTAAATCTTAGAACAAGAATATTACGCTGCTACGTCTTCTCAACCCTATTATATGGAGCCGAGGCTTGGACCGTAAGACAGAACGAAATCAAGAAAATAGAAGCCTTCGAGAGATGGTGTTATAGAAGAATGCTTCGCATTTCATGAAAGAATGGGCAAAGAAGAAGAAGTAATAAAAACAATAAAACGGAGGAAGCTAGAATACTTGGGACACATAATGAGGGGCGAAAGGTACAAGGTGCTAAGACTGATAATGGAGGGAAAAATGCAAGGGAAGGGAAACAGAGGGAGACGGAAAATGTCCCGGCTTCGAAATCTTAGAGAATGGTTCGGGAAAACATCGGAAAAACTTTTCAGAATTGCTGTAAACAAAGTGAAGATAGCCATGATGATCTCCAACCTCCGTTAGGAGACGGAACATCAAGAAGAAGAAGAAGCTTGGTTATTTTTAATCCGGTATTAATATCTTTTTTTGTTATTAAAAGTTTGGTTACTGCCAGTATTAAATTTGTTTAAAACTGTGACATCATTTATTACATTGTCTTTATCTGATATGGTATAAATAATCATTATGTGAGCGCCAGGACTCCTCTATGCCCATCCCTTCTGAGGCGATTTTCGAAAAAATATTCATACATTTACATGTTTTTATTTTGTAAGTAAATTATTAGCATTTTCTCTCATGTTTTTACAGAACCAAGTCCCAAGTTTCCTTTATTTTTTACTTCGGCATTAAAGTCACTTATTATCATAGTGAATTATTTTCTCTGATTTATTTTTAATTGAAATATACTCATACAATTGTTCTCCGTTTCTGATATGCTGGTAGGGGTATATACTTGGATTACTTAGAGTTTTTATCTCATATTTATCTGCAGGGTAACATGGATTACAATTGGTAATATTGATTTTAATTTGGTGATTATGTATCACTGAGGTGTGTGTTTTACATACTGTTGTTTTGATATAGTACATTTTTCTTCTAATCTTGCTTCACTAAGACTAAGAACATTCCATTTAATCTGATTTAATTTTTATTCTAGTTTTAGTAGGTTTTCTAATAAATACACTAATACCAATTTCTTTCTTGACAGACTATCAATGCATCATTTTACTTTTTTTAAAGAAATAATTTGACTACAAAATTTTAAATAAACACATAATGTGTGGATATTGTGACATTTTTAATTATTTATGTGGCTTGACAATTACCAAATAAACAAAGAAAGTCAGACACAGATACTTTCAAAGAAAATTGGTTGCAGTGATACTTCCCGTTGAATTATGTTTCAATATTTAATCACGCCGTGGGTATGGCGTTTTAATAAAATCGCTTTCAGCGGCGTTCATAAATCAGCTTCATTTCCAGCTGCGGGTAACTTTATAACCCCATTTTGTCAATAGAAATCCTCGTTGCAGCCGCACTTGGCCAAAAAGTAAACGAAGAAGCAGCGGGAAGCCTCTCGGCGATGTTTATAAAAACAGAAATGAACGACTCTCGTTTTAGCGCAGCGACCGGCCCCGTAAATCCGCCTGCGACTTCCCTCGCGCCTGGGCACCGGAGCGCCGCAGCGTTCAAAGACACGTCAACAAGGACGAGGATTTCGGGCACAAGGATGTGGCCCAATTTTGCATCGAAAAGTGCACCGCGATTAGCGCTCTAGCTGCTCCAGCTGGCACGGAAACATTTCAGAAATTCACGAGAGCTCGTCGGGCATGCCTGGGACGTCTCTAAGGAGCCTGAGGGGCTGATTTACTGGCAATCGCAAATTTGTTATATAAATAAATCTCTAGGGGTGCTGCTTATAAATTCTAGTCATGAATATTAGACATTAAATGGCTGCTAGATAAGTTTGTTACAGTTTACTCACATGTCTCAATGTTGCCTGTACAAAAAGTGGTTAAAAAATTGGTAACAAAATTTTATGTCTATAAAAGAAAATATATTTTATATTATGAAAATATGTATTTATTTACTATCAAATCTTGCTCTTTAGTTTGTCTTTTGGGTGCTACCATAAATCTTGATTTATCATTAATCCTGTCTTTTTCATGACCTCTTGCAGTTATGTGTATACTATTTACAAGTCTTCATTTTGTGTACATGATTCGTATAGACTTGGATCTATGCTATTTTATATAATGTATAGCCTTTTTATTAACTGATAATTGTCCACTCTAAAACCATATTGAACCAGGTAGTTGTAATAGGGGTTCCCTGTTGTGATAAGTATAAAATCTTCTGAGACATCACCTTGATCCTTTAATTTTTCCAGTAATTCTTGCAATGTTTTATATAGTTGAGGGCAGCACCGTATGTCTGACCAAAATTTATAAAAATGGAAAATATGTTGAAGTCTTTTTCATAACTTTTCTCAATTACTTTACTCCATCCTTTAACTCCCACTGTCCTCCTCAACTTATTTCTTCCAGCTAACTCTAGGTCTTCCTCTTTCCCTATTATTTATAGCTTGGGTAATTAGAATTTTCTTAATAATTTTTTCTTCTTTTGCCCGTTAAATATATCCCATCCATCGAATTGTCTGGGCTTTGATCACTTTTGACAACTTATACAACTCTCGATTATTTCTTTTCTCCCACACATCTTGCACTTTCTTGTCCCCAAATATTCTGCTCAATATCCTTCTTTTCCATACACCTATTTTTTCTAATAAGTTTTCAGTAATTGCCTACGATTCACATGCAAACGTTGCTGTTGACCGGATAACCGTCATAAATTCTGAGTTTTGTGCTTCTCAATGCCGTTTTTGAAGATAAAGATCTCATGAGAACTCCAACACTTGTTGAACCTTTTTAATCTGCGTTTTATTTCTTCTTCATTTTCCACATTCTCGTGAAAGGCAGTTCCCGGATAAATAAAATTTTCTACTCTTTTTATTTTAGCCTATTTTAACACCTGTTCTTTTTCTAGAAATAGGTTTTATTTCTCCCCTTTTTATTCTGTAATTGTAATTTATTTGCAGCTTCAAACTCTTTGCTTTTTAAATCTCTTTCTCTTCTAACCATAATCACCACATCATCAGCATACGTCATACATTGATGGCTTTTGGAGTATATACTTTTCTTTGTTTGCAGTTCATTTTTTTTAATAACGACTTTCAATACTAAATTAAATAAAACTGTTGAGAGTAGGTTTCCTTGTCTTAACCCTCTCTTTTATTAACTGATAATTGTCCACTCTAAAACCATATTGAACCAGGTAGTTGTAATAGGGGTTCCCTGTTGTGATAGATGAGGTTACAACACCTTTAACACCAACTACCCCAACAATACAGCTAGAGGGGGCTCAGCAATATTAATAAAACACCATATAAGACATCACGATACACCAAAATACTGTTCCGAATATATCCAGGCAACCACAGTATCAATAGAGGACTGGATATGTCCCCTAAACATTTCTGCTGCTTACTGCCCTTCCGGGCATAGACCTGATAAGGAAAGCCTTGAAAGGTATATACGATCACTAGGTAACCGATTCATGGCCAGAGGTGACTTCAACGCGAAGCACCCCTCCTGGGGGTCGCGTATTGCCAACCCAAGAGGAAGAATTCTACTAACTATCATGCAAAACGAGCAACTAAGCCATCTCTCCACATATCAACCCACTTACTGGCCGACTGATCTAACGAAGATCCCCGACCTGCTCGACTTTTATGTGGTCAAGGGCATACCCCAATGTTACCTAGAAATCTCGTCGTGCCTAGACCTATCCTCGGACCATAGCCCAATAATAGCGCAAATAAGTACAACACTATTAAGTAAAACTAGAACCCCATCCTTAACAAATAAGCTAACAGACTGGCACTATTTCAGAGAAGTACTACAGGAAAATTTAACAACTAATATCCCACTGAAAACAGAAGAAGATATAGAAGAAGCGGTAGAAACACTTACCCAAACAATCCATCTAGCCGCCTCAAGAGCCACTCCACAACTACTACCTCAAGTCACACACCAAAACTGCTCGATCGATATCAAAAAGAGATTGCTGAAAAAAGGCGACTACGACGGATCTGGCAACATAGCAGATTCCCAGAGGACAAACGTAGACTTAATACAGCAGCTCGAAACCTTAAAGAACTTATTAAGCAAGCAAAAAACAAATTCCTCAATGAGTACTTAGAAGGACTAACCGCAAATGAAAACACCGACTACTCCCTTTGGAAGGCCACAGGCAGACTTAATAGACCTAAAAATCATATTCCCCCAATTCGTAACCCGGACGGAACATGGGCCAGCACTGACAAAAATAAAGCAGACACTTTTGCAGCCCACCTTCAAGAAGTGTTTCAACCTCTACTTTCTAACGATCCCCACACTGACGCAGAAGTGGACAACTTACTACAGGCCCCAAATCAACTTACGTTTCCCATCAAACCTTTTACTAGGGCTGCAGTTCAAACAATGATTGATAGAAAGACTAATTGCAAAAAGTCTCCTGGACACGACTTAATCACTGGTCACATAATAAAGGAACTGCCTCCTAAAGCTATCTGTATACTCACGCTTATCTTCAACAGTATTCTGCGTACAGGATACTTTCCGTTACAATGGAAAATTGCTCAAATAATACTTATCCCCAAACCTGGAAAGCTCATCAACGAGCCCAATACATACAGACCTATTAGTCTGTTACCACTATTCTCAAAGCTTTTTGAAAAATTATTTCTGAACAAGCTGACCCCCATCCTGGACGACGAAAACCTAATACCTGATCACCAGTTTGGTTTTAGGAGTCACCACTCCACAATACAACAGGTACACAGGGTAGTTGAACACATTAACCAAGCATTCGAAAACAAGAACTATTGTGCGG
Organism: Sinelater perroti; assembly: GCA_036346155.1. Taxonomy (NCBI): domain Eukaryota; kingdom Metazoa; phylum Arthropoda; class Insecta; order Coleoptera; family Elateridae; genus Sinelater; species Sinelater perroti. The sequence goes on from JARFIY010000276.1 coordinate 8,673,570, forward strand.
CCGTCTTTCTTGACATCAGCCAAGTCTTCGATAAGGTCTGGCATGAAGGCCTACTCTTTAAGCTAAAGCTGATGTTACCCTACACTTACTACCAAATCATAAAATCATACCTCGAAGATAGAAATTTCCAAGTGAAATTCGGAGAAGCAGTATCAATTCTCCATCCCATCACATCAGGCGTTCCGCAAAGTAGTGTCCTAGGTCCGGTCTTATACGTTCTATACACTGCAGACCTCTCTACGAATGCTAACAATTTGATCGCAACCTACGCTGATGATACAGCGCTTCCCTCCTCTCACACCGACCCTATTACAGCCGCTAGTAATCTACAGCAAAACTTAGACGCAGTAACCGACTGGTTCCAAAAATGGCGATTCAAAATTAACTCTCAAAAGTCACTACAAATCACGTTCAGTAAACGTAGAGGAATCGTCCCTGATGTGATAATGGACGGCCGAGTTCTACCCCGTACCGACAGTGTGAAATATCTTGGGATGCATTTAGACAAAGGCCTGACCTGGAAAACTCATATATGGATTAAGAGAAAACACCTGAATCTTAAACTCAAGAGTTACTACTGGCTCTTAGGTCTCCAAACTCTCTCTGAGTAATAAATTATTAATCTACAGAAGTATACTGAAACCAATTTGGAGCTACCGTATCCAGTTGTGGGGTACCGCCTCACATTCCAATATCGAAATTCTGGAACGCTTTCAGTCGAAGACCTTACGCACCATCACTAACGCCTCCTATTACATACCCAACACGGAAATACGGAAAGACCTAAAAATGAAGTCAGTGAAAGAAGAAATTACCAAGTTTAGTGAAAATACCTCTTGACTAGAATCTCATCCTAACCCACTAGTGACAGAACTAATTGATGAAAGTGAACAAGTGCGCAGACTCAAACGTTTCAAGCCGTCAGATCTTCCTAATAGTTTTTAGACAGATATAATATCCCTACTACTTACTTATTATTAGTTATTAATTGTTGAAAGTAATTTCATTTGAGGAACGTCAAAGGGCGTTACCTCCCATGTAATTTACACTGCTATGTATTTCCATTATAGTAATATGATTTGCTTATTGCTAATGTAGCAGATTGCAAATAAATATCAATTGTAAAAAAAATAAAATAATAATGTTATAAACTTCCTAAGGAAAGTGGTAAAAAATTGTCCTACTAGAATAATAAAAATTAAATTATTCGAATGTATTTCTAGAAAAATGTACTCAATAAACTGTTATCTGAAATTAAAGAAAAATGGCCCAAAATTATTTTTCAAAGACCTGAATTTAGCATAATAATGTAAAACTTTATATATACACCCTTATAACAAGAAAATGTCAGTTTTGTGTGCACAGTTCTATATTCAGCAGGTGCATTGTTCAAAAATTTACAAAATCATAATGCTATTGTCACTGGTAAAGTATAAACTAAGCTACGTACTTCAGTGTCATAAATGTCAGCAATTTGAATACATTAAGAACTATTGTGCTCTAAATGTCTAATGCACAAAGTGTTCAAACGATCTTTCCCTAAATTTCAGGCTAAGTAGGCGGATCAAAAACCGCATTACATAAATTGTAGAGGAAATCATCTGATACGTTGTAAAAACTCCCCGTACTAATGAAATTTCGATTACCAGTGAGACAAGCGAGATTAAAGCCAACCCCAGTGCCTTAATCTTCCAATGCTGTGCACTAAGATCACACGATCCTCTTTTCAAAAAATAAATTAAGGTCAGTAACAAAATATTGCATTCTTTTTACTTCCGCTTTTGATAAGATCCTACAAATTACAAATGGCTTGATTATAACCTCTAAAATAAAATTAAATATTTTTTCATCTACTACATTCCACCTGATTACTTTATGACATCTTACCCTTTAACAATTAGCAATTCTTGCAAATTACGTCAGCAAATATCACTTTTGTGCGGATAGGCCTAACGACTTTAAGTTAACACCTTTCATGAAGAAGAGTAGCTACCATAATCATTAAAATATTCATTAGAGCACACCTAATGATATTATTACTAATAGTTTTAAAACAATCTCAATTAATTTTGATGCAAATAGTTAGAATTAAATGAAAATAGTTATTGCAATATAAATAACCAAATAACATTTTAATCATGACCGATATTATCGTGACTTTTAGAAATTCAATAGAAACGCTAGAAACAGTAGAAGATATCATACAAATAATCCTAGCAAAAGCAAACTAAACAGTTACGCATCAATTCACCAACTTTAATTGACACTGGTCAATTAATTCATTTATAATACGTTTACAATTACATTTACATATCTAAGCTACTTAAATTAATTTAAAAAATTCTAACAACTGATATGACAGGTTTTACACTTAACTCTTCTTTAAATTAAAGACCTTAACATTTATTTTTATAGTAAAACATTGTCACTATTATAAAATTTAATTGAGGATAAAAAGACCATTTTTATACCTTCTACAGTTATGGGGATAATCTATAAAAACAATGAAATTTGAACACCAACTATATACAAGACGATTAACAGACGTACGCATAAATTATTGACAAAAAAGGATTATAACAATTTTTGTAACCCAATAAATACTACAATCATTTAATCTTAAACAAATCTGTTTCTGAATACCAGCTCTCACATGATTGCCATACATATATTGTATTCGGGCCAAATTGGTTGCTTTTGAGCAGCTTGATTTTTAAAATCTTTCTCCGAAGATCTCTCTCGCACTTGCTTAATAATTTTTAGCAGAGCTTAACTACCTCACAACCACCAAATTATTGTTTTAAAATTGGGATCGTAAAAGCATTCACATATATTGATCTAGGAGAGCACCAGCGATAACATAAAAAACACTGGCAGCTGCAAATATGCACACAAATCTACATCATAAATTAATAATAAAACAATAAAAACTTAATAGCAATATTAATAATTTCAAATTTGTTATTAATAAAGAAATTTCAAAACCAATGACTACGGAAGAATTATAAGAAAATCTACAAAAAAAAACAACAATGTAAATAACATTTACAAATATTTACAACATTTTTAATGATAAGGTAAGTAAGTAAACAAAAAGTAAAAATTGTTACAATAAAAAAATTATAAAATTTAAATTAATCAACAATGTGATTACATTACAAAACATTATACATACAAATATTTGTGGCTCAACTATCAAATTAATAACTTTCGAGCGCCATCTACCAAGAATCAATACAGTAAGGGTCTGTTAATTGGAAATATTTACTCCAAAATATTTTAATAGTCTCTTACATGTATGAAATTTTTGCTATTTTACATGCAATTTAAATACAGTTTCAAACTTTCAAACATTTGTAATTCATTTTTCTTGTATATTATTGTAAACAACGACGTTACTGCTCGCCTTTTCTTACTACGATCAGATTAATTACCATCCGCCACCTCGGTGCGGCCATTGTTTTATTGAGTTTGCGGTAATTGTAGAAGGAAACCCTCGCTTTCAGATTTCCGCTTTAATTCGAACTGAAACGCTTTCTTGCTGCGCCCCACTACTTATCCTTTTGTTGAAGGTTCGGCCCGAAAAGTTCGAGGCAGCACGTCGGAGGTCGTCCAATTAAAACTCGCATAATTTGTTATCGAGGCGCCGGCGTGTTCGGCTGCAGGCGGAAGAAGTTGTGAATTTTTAAAGGATCCGCTGAAAATAACCGGGAATTCCTGTTCTGCGTAAATCACTTACCGCGGGCGGACGGCGCGGATTTATTTCCTTTGAGGAATGCCTCTCCAGAGATTTAATTACGGCCTGATTGGGGCTGATTGCGGCTGGGGAGACAGGATATTGCGAAAATTATGAGAAACGCATTAAATTGTCCATTCACAGGTACTGGAGGCTTACGTTAAATTGATTATTTCGCTTCATAAAACTGTATCGTCGTTTCTTCAGCTACCTTTATATCAAAATGTTTATAACACAATTTTGTGTTACTACCCTTTTTACGCATATCCATAGAAAACAACGTGGAATTTCAAATCTAAAAAATTGAACCTAATATAACATCAAAGGGGATCAAAAGCTTTATGCTGCAAAAGGAAGGTTAAATCGTCTCCTACTGCTTTTTCTAAGGCAAATTTTTACTTGAAATAAAGCTCCGTTACACGTATAAGCTATTTTATTGTCCTGTGGGCGCGTGTAAACAAAGTGATTGTTTTATCGTTCAACATGAGTTCATCAACCTCGCCTTTTTTTGCAACCTTTAAATTTATATGAAAAAGCTTTAAATTATTTTTACAACTAATTTCAAGTAACAGGTGCTGCACGTGCGACATCGCAAACCCATCAAACCCATTTTCGCAGAGCACCTTCTACGTTGTCAGCAGCAAATATTGAAGATCCAACAGATACGCTTATCTGTCGAGCGCAGCACAAAAACGTCCTGTGCTATACGGGACCTGCCAACAAAGTCGAAGCAAAAGACAGAGCTGACAATGAGGCTCCTGCTTATCAAATGCTCTTTTGTTTCCACCTTGTAGTCAGATATTGCCCACAAAGCTGTGTTCGAACGAAGGTTGCAAGCAGCAGGCGGCCTCAGAACAATGCAAAATCGTACGTAATGGAGCCGCGACGCAAAACCAAGGGGCTGTGCAGGACAAGGCTATTTTCGTGGTACAGTGAATGGGACATGACGCAAATGAAAACTGAAACATGAATGAGCGTGGGATGCGGAGGCGGTTTGCGTAGAGCTGTTCGGGCCATCCCGTCAGCAAAAAAGTAATGGCGATGACGCTGCGGAAAAGGAAGCCCCGGAAAGCTGCCTTTGCAGCGGGTTGTTTTACCCAGAGATAGGGCTTGAAAGCTGCCAACATTAGTTACGCGAATCCACATCTACAGCAAATGTTTGTTGTAGTAAACATAGTTTCTACATTTACATCCACACATAAAGCAAAGTAAATATATTTTAAGAGAAACACTGAATTTAAATTTGATTGCCTATACAATAAGATGGAATTTAATGTAAAGTAAAAACATTATTAAAAAATTATTTTAAATAAAACAGACGTTCGTTACTAATTAACTCTGAAATAATCTTTGAATTTTTCAAAAATCCTGTTAAAACGATGGTTAAATATAGTACTGATTTTGTTATAATTAAAAAATTGTTAAAACCTCTTAAATCCGACATTAAAAGAATATTGCATAAGGCCATCAAAGTAAATCCGGGACGTTTTTAGGTTATATTGCGGACAAGCTGAAGGGGCATCTTATTCACATGGGCAATTTTCTATTAGATAAGAAAATGAGTCTGACCGCAGAGCTTACTTTAGGTTTAACTACAAAAAAACAAGTTTAAAAACATCAGAACCATAAGAAGAAGAAAACTAGTGACAGGGACAACGCAGAGCAAACAAAATAATAAACTTGTTCTTTAATTCATAGAGAAGATCGATCAAAATCCTGGCTGGAGCATGACTCATCCGTTAAAAAATGGGCATGGAAATGCCGACGGTTACTCTAACAGTGTACCAAGACTTGCACTAAAATCGACAGGAAATCTAAGGCCTAGGTATTGCTAAACTGCATCAAGCACAGTAATGCTGGTTTCCTAGAATTATTTTGGACAAAAAGAACTTTATAATGATATTGACGCTTGTAACCAATAAATGGGATATAATTGAGACCCACTTCTTTAAAGAAGGCTTGTAGATGACCGCCGACAGCTATTTCAACGTGTTAAAAGCAGTTGTCAAGTCCTGGATAGAGGAGGTGCACACTTGGTGCGAGTACTTAGTATATCAGGAAAATTCCGCTCTAGCCCAGATTAATGAAAGGCATCATATCACCAAGAGCAGCTTGAGGGCCTCCATGCTAGAGATAATGACACATATCGTTAAGCAGGTTTAGGCTCCGGCTCGAGGTCATAGCCGTTAATACGAAGGCGGTTTGATAAGTCAGTGACTTTTTAAATTTCCCGCGTAGTAACTTTAAATGCAACACTGCTTCTGTTAACTACCATCTGTTAATAGACTACTGTCAAATTTTGAGCATGCTGCGTCAATTAGTTTATGTTTGACAACCATTGAAAACAGACAATCTCGTGAATTTCGACGAAAATGGAAAAAAGTTAATTTCGTGTGCTCATCAAGCATTATTTTTTTGCGTAAAAAATCATCACCGAAAACAAGGAAAAGCTTGATAAATACTGCGAGGACTCTGCACCATCAATTTCATTAATTAAGAAGTGGTTTACTGAATTCCGTTGTGGTCGTACCAGCATAAGTGACGCCGGACGTTTAGGTCGCCCAAAAGACGTTGTCACGTCAGAAATCGTTGATAAAATCCGTGGAATGATATTGGACGATCGGAGAATGAAAGTGCGTGAGGTGGCTGAGGCTGTAGTCATCTCAACTGAGCGGGTACATCACATTTTACATGAATATTTGCACATGAAAAAGCTGTCCGAGCGATGGGTGTTGCGATTGCTGACACTTGACAATAACTGTAACCGTGTGACCATTTCGAAGGAGTGTTGGCAATGTTCAACCGCAAACTGCCTTTTCGTAACCGTGAACGAAACATGGATCCATCAAAACACACCAGAGACCAAGGAACAGTCAAAACAGTGGACTTCTTCTGGTGCACGTGCACCAAAGAAGGTCAAGGTAGATTTGTCGGCCAACAAGGTCATGGCGACAGTTTTTTGGGATGCACGCGGTGTCATTCACATAGATTACCTTAAAAATGGTAAAACGATAACCCACAAATATTATTCAGATCTGTTGGACAGATTCGACATTGATTTGAAGCAAAAATAACCGCATTTGGCAAAAAAGTGCTCTTCCACCAAGACAACGCACGGTGCACACGTGTGTAGTCGCCACGGCAAAAAAAACGTAAATTGGGCTACAAACTGCTACCCCATCCAGCATATTCTCCCTTATGACTATTTCCTATTTCCAAGTCCGAAGAAATAGCTCGGCGTTAAGAGATTTGGATCGAATGAAGAGGTCATCACTGAAACAAACGCCTATTTTGAGAACCTTGAGAAAACCTATTAGTAGAAGGGATAAAAAAATTGGAAAACGCTGGACTAAATGTATTGCGCTAAAAGGAGACTGTGTTGAGAAATTAAACGCTTTTTTGTCGAAAAAATATCTTTTATTCAAAAAGTCACTGACTTATCAAACTGTCCTCGTATAGAGTACATTGATTAATATGATTTTCAATATTATTGGCTTTAATTATGCTAAGCTTTATGTAAATGAATTATTTTTTCTTTTTGTTTAATGTACATATAATTATGTAATGCAATTATTTTTGACGATAGTAACTTTTTAATTTTGAATAACACATCTTGTCAATGGCATGCACGACATGAAATAATACTATTGAACAATATCTCTTATTTTCGAAGTCTTTTAATATTATACCTACAACTCTATGAGTTTGTTCAGTTGTGGCGTGCTGGTTGCGGAAGCCAAATTGGTGGTTGGGAATCATGTTCTTTTCCAGAACTATAGAGGAATTAGTTTCTGCATATATAGCTTTTCAAAAACTTTCGAGAATATTGGTAGAAGGCTAATTGGTTTAAAATGAGATAGCTCACTTAGTTTGCCGGTTTGAGTATCGGTATAATTGTTGCAACCCTCCATTGCTCGGGAAAGTATTGTAGTTCTATCACAGCGTTGAACAAATAGGTAATATATTTGAAGCCTTTCTCTGCTAGCCCTTTAAGAACCTTTGTTATGATTAAATTGTAATAAGACGCTTTGTTTGTATTCAAATTTAATATAATTATTGCCTTGATGTTATTTATAGTAAAATTTTTAATTAGTAGGTACAATTGAAAGAGTACATCTAAATATTGGCGAATATCGTCTTTTTCAGTTGTAGTTAATTGCGATTCAAATGGGCTAAACACCTTTGTTAAGTGAGTTGCAAAGGCAGCAGCTTTGTCAAGGTTACTTTTACCCCTGCTGATAGTGTTTTAATGTTTTTGTCGCTTTTCGGAGCGAATATTCTTTTACCTCGGTAGGTGAAAAACCCTTTAGGTAGTTTTGGATCGAGTGATTTCTTATATTGAGAAGCAAATTTTTGAGCTTTTTTTTGTCTTTGGACAGTTTTGTTGTTTGCCACTTTTTCCTTGTTTGCGTTTTTCAGCTATTGTCTTCTTAACTTTAATGGGGAAAATTAAGTGTATATTATTTAGCATTTTCTTTAGTGCCGTTTTCCAAACTGCTTGTTGAATTACTCCATTCAAGCGTTCCACTACTGCTATTATATACTTCTCGTTTTTCAAAGATATGTCGAGTGATAATGTTTCATCTACTATTTTTCTGTAGTGATTCTAGTCCATGAATTTGTTATTGAGTGTAACAGGATTTTCTATGCGTAATACCCGAGTAGACAATGTCATAATTATTGGGAAGTGGTCAGAAACAGATATAAACAGGACTCAACTTTGCAGTGGTTTGGATTGTCTAGTAGATCAGATATTTTCTTCAAGTCTGAAGGCCAATAGGTTGGCTCACTTGTAGGCAGGTAGTGTAATCCCTTGTTCGTTATTGTCTTCAGCAATTCTCTGCTTTCTATAGTGGTCATTCTTAGTCCTCGATACTCGTGTTTGGCATTATACTCTCCGACCGAAATAAATATATTACTTAATGTTTTTACAAAGACATTTTCCAGAAGAGTGAAAAGTCTGTAAAGTGTTGGAATCAGACATTGATATCTGCTTTTTATAAACGGCAAGCTAAATGGCGCCAGAAAGATTTACAAAATTATTATTGAAAATTTGATCTAAATTTTTTGTTTAGAGGTTATTGGGCAATCGGTGCATGGTGTGGCGGCCTTTTCGCCCTTGAACCGCTTTATATCGCGGCGGCATGCGGGCCTTTGATATCTGCTACGTTTTGCCATCGCACACAAAACGGCATATGGGCTTTTGCTCAGCCGACAAGTCTGCATACGCCGTCGGCGGCACCTTTTGATATGAAAGGTGCTGTCGAATGAAAATTGCCCGCAAAGACCTACCGCCAAGCCCGGCGCGAAGCCCGGCACCATTCGCACTCCGCAGCGCGGCCAATTCGGTCGTGTCTTAACACCCGCAGATTCGCAATCCGCAGCGCGGCCAATTCGGTCCTGTCTTAACACCCGCAGATTCGCACTCTGCAGCGCGGCCAATTCGGTCGTGTCTTATCATCCCGCAAATACCAGATCTGCAGCGCGGCAAGGTGGCCACCGTGGAACCATCGCCTACGAAGCAGAAGCCGATTCAGGTGAGCGATTTGGCAATACTCGTTGGTTGATATCGGTAGCCGCCCCCATCCACTTTCGCGACGGCCGTTTAAGGGACGATTTTGGCCTTATCGGTTGACGTTCCAATACGGGCCGTACTACGTTTCCCACACCGCATCACGAGAACGGCTATTTACACGCCTGCCTCTCCAGTGCATTTGAAACCACTTTTAAAGGAAAACTATTTTAGTAGGTTATATATACTTAAAATGCGCTTAGTAATATATTAAATTCAAAAAACGTAAATTTTAGGTATTTCAAATAACATTTTATTATTTTATTTTATTTAAGTTACATTTTTATATTAACTTTTATTTGAAGTATAATTTTTTTCAATAATAAAGTCGGTTTTCTTTTGAGACTACCCACATCTTAATGAGAAGTAATGATGCAATGACGCCAATGTTTTAACTTGTCAATACACTCTAAACCAGCAAGTTCGAGAATTTCTGAAACTACAAACGTTATCTTCTTTTAGTTTATAAACTTTAAGTACAATTGGTACACTAGGTTTAAATACCTTTTGCGACTAGAAGAAAAATTTAATTCCTTAAAATTTTTGCAAGGAGTATTTTACAATACCTACACTGAACGAGCTAAAAAAGGAACATTGCAATCGATAAGAGTTTTATAAAAATATCAATGCTAGTGGAAATTTCAACTGCGATCAGATTGCTTTTGAGGAAATTATACATCAATTTATTTCAAGACGTTATTTAAAACCAATTTAGCATAAAACAGTCATTAAATGCTGGCTGATTTAGAAAACTTTCGAGTACAAAAAATTAACTTAACTGCCATGGAAATTATATAGTAACATTTCTGTTTTGCAATTTTATTACTATATTATAATTCCCAAAACAATCAAAAATTGTTTTTAATGGTGCTATTATAGTTTTGACATGCACTTTGAATAGCAGTGATAAAAAGTCCCTCACAATAAATCGAATAAAAAATTACTTCAATTATAAAACTTGAAACGTTCACATGCTATAATTTCCGTCACCGGTATCCCCTACGGGCTTCCGAGGTGAAAAATCCAGGAAACCACACAGCAAATTTCATTTACACAGCTAATTGGATCGCCTACACCTTCTCATTTAGTACGGATTTATTTATTTAATCCGATGTAATGATTTGTATTCATAGCGTAATCAAAATGAACAATATGACATGCATGCAAATGCATCAACATGCAAACCTTACAACGGCTCATGCAAATTTTGATAAATATTAAAAGATATGCTTTTGTGGCAAAAATATTTTGTTAAATACGCTTATTTATCAAATTATAACAAATTATAATTTATTAATAAAGTATAACATTATCGCTGTACATTATTTTATTGAAATAACTGTAAATGAAAAATCCCAGTAAATTAATATTTAATGTTAAGAAATATTATTAGAATTGATAAGTCAAAAAAGCTTAGTGATTTAGTTATCAATTGCCATATCAGCAAAAATAATTATAAACATTTTAGTCTATCTTAACTTATCCACGTCAACTGCTATTGACGTGATGTGAAGTGCAAACGCGAAGGCGCAATAACAAAAAACACTGGTAAAGACTGCCTTGCGTTGAAGGACGTGGTTCGCAAAAATTGCTAGTGATCTTGTAAAAATTACAAGGAGCTTTATATCGCTACTTATTGTCCAGTCAGTATCATGGCTGTATGTTAAGAATTATGAACATTAGAGATCCATATTCGAGCAACCACGCACAAGCCAAAAACTTCTGCTGGAAACGATAACGTCGCCTGCAGTGGTGTAAAGAAGTATAATTTTAAATAAAAAATGATGCTTTACATGCCTGGAAAGTGGTACCTGCTAAAATTTGTAGCGTCAACAATAAAATTCAGCGTTACATTATAGGGTATTTTTTATGAAAAGAGATGAGCTCTCTTGTAAAATTAAATGGAAACTTGTATGTGAAAAGGGAACAAAAGCCTACAATAGAAAAACAATTTGGTGTCGACGATTGCCTGTATCAGCGCAACAAAGCGCATTGTCACAAATCAGAGTCTAGTATGCGGGCAGTTACATTGCAGATATAGATTAGCCGGCCTAGAGTCCTAATTTAAACCCCACTGAACATATTTGGAATGATTTGCTCCGAACGCCAACAACTAACATTTTAAAATGTTTTGGATAGAGCTGTTCAAAAAAGCGAGCTATCATTTCTCAGGAGAACTCCCTAGAGTTACGGCGGTCATGAAAGTATAGACCCATTTCGTACCAAAGTCAATTAGTATTTGTAGTGTAAGTTGAGCTTGATGAGAGTTTATAACGAGTTCCCGGATTCATTTTATTATATGGCGATTTTAGTACGTGGATGAATCAAATATGTGTAGTGTCTGAAAAAATCCTTTTTGTAGAGGACCTCAGATTGTCGCTTCTTTAGTGAGCATAACGATGTCAGAGCAATAGATTATTGTCAAGTTTGTCACAACAAATTCAGCAACCCTTTAAAATTTTGAAAAAAAAATTAAAGCACATTTTGGAGGCAACATCCTTAAAAAGACTAAAGTACACGCGTACCATAAACAATTTTTGGAGAGACGAGAGACGAGAAACAAAAAACCACCAATTAGCGATTGCTAAAATTTCTACTAGGGATAGAATAAAGTACGACAGCGCTCGAAAAATATGGAACTTTAGTTCACGCTCAGTTGTATGCAGGTGACGACATTCGACTAAAAAATTAAAGATTTGTTGTGGACCGCACTCCCTATAGTCCTGACTTATTGTTTTGCAATTATCACTTGTTTGGACTACTATAAAAAAACATTTGGCGACATCCTTGGTGTTGTATGCGATTATCTAGCATCATAACTAGGTTTATTTTAGAAAAATAAAATTGAAAACTGTCCGTTTGTTGAATGAAATATTTTTATGTCAGGATGTATGTAGAAAATAAATATGTATGTTGCTGTTATTAAGATGCTTTAATAGTCACGTATTTAAATTCATGTTATTGTTAAATTAGGAGATCAATAAGTGCCTAATAGAAATAAAGAATTTATTATTTATAAAAACTATACAAATCTATTATATCTTAAACTTCTAAATCCTGAGTTAATCTTGGGATATCGTAGTCTTGCCTGAAATTCTTGATTTTTCAATAACATTTTACATAAAAGACCTCTAAGTGACCATAACTTAAAATAATTTATTTATTCATTAAACATGTTAAAGATGTTGCTCTAGAGATGTTAACGAGAGGACATAGAACATTAGAAGATATTTTGTATTTGTTAGAAATGGTTTAGTAAGGGTTAAGTGGGCAGTTTAAAATAAAATAATTGTTTTACTACAAATTTTATAGCTCTTAACTTAGATTTTTCCAACAGCGCTGTCGAGAGGGATAAACGTTACATTATTTTAAATTCTGATACAGTACCTATCATATCTGGAGAAAAAGAAGATTTTAAAAAAGAAGAACGAAAACAAAAAACTATAATTAGCCATACCACAAAATATTATTATTATAAATTGTAATTAATTTGGTAAAACCTTCAAAGTACTTATTAGAAAACTTTTTAAAAAGTTATACTATTTAAATTTGATAATAAGAAATTTAAGTAGTGGCCAAAAAGACAAAAACTACTCAAATAAAATGCTCTAAAGCCAAATCGACATATATTTATTTTAATAGTACATATAGCACTTAAAAATTGCAATACGTTATAAGTGTTCATTACATGTTATAATAGGTTCAAGCGTTTTAAAACAGCTCGCCAGAGGAGATGAGATTGGGCATTACTTGATCTTAGCTGTCTCATTTAAAGATGCTTTCAATATCATCTTGGCCAAAAACGGAATCACTGACAATTTTGGGCTATAACCTAACACATGGTTTAAGTATTAATCAGTGGTTGGAAGAAATGGTTCCTGTACTGAAAGACAATTGCTTTTATCATATAATCATATTTAAAGAGTATTAGGAGTTTTAGAACAGAAATATCAGTTTTAAAATGCTCCAAGATTAAGACTTCCATTATTTGAAAAATGCTGGATTTCGACAAGTATGTGACCTACCGTCAGATAGTGAACTATTTGAGCAGTTGTTCTATACCCAACATTATACAGTTCTGTACGATCACCTTCAAGTAACAAAGGTTTGTCTCTTGGGGTGTCTTATACTTGAACAAAAGAGTAGATTACACGAAAAATTTTATAGTGCCACAAAATGCCCAATAAACGTAAAATGCAGATTTATAAGTTAAAATGATGCGCAACTACTTATTAGACTATCCCAGGAGCGGACAGATTGATTTTTGCACATAAACAAGTTTGAGTTGCAAACATTTTTGTTGTTATAAAAAGATGGTTGCCAAAACTTTGACTTTAATACCAAAATGTGCACAACATTTTATAATCTTATGCTTACGTCGTGAATTACTACTGCCAAATTTTTATGACAGAAGTTCGATATCTCAAAAGTTTTATTTATTGATTTAGTATTTCAAAAATTAGAGTAATCGGTGACGTAACCCAAAATGCTTGATTACAAAAAAGTCAGATCAGATAGACTTAAGAAAAAAAGGGTGTAATTTAGAATTTATGTATCAACTGCATCTGAAATGCTTGCTAATTGATAAAAGTTATTTTTCTTGAAAATAAATTTTTTGAATTAAACGATTGCTATATAAAATTTTTGAAGTATAAATAGAGAAGCCAATATTGTAGGAAAGAAAAATCCAATTCTAACAACAATCATAAAACGTGAAGCAATAATTTCTAAATTTACATTTTACTGTGCTTGAAAGAATAAGAGATGTAACATGTGCTACTATGGTACAAAAGTTAAATTATAATTTGTTGCCGATAATTTACAACGTTTAGAGCTTTTCGTAAGTTGAAAAATACTAAATGGAGCATAAACAATGATTTTTCCAAAGAAATGCAAATACAACTATTAGAGAAAGAACTATTAGAGCAAATGAACATAGTGAGAAACGCGCGAATTAAAGCAACGGTTAAATACAATAAATTAATCGTAAACAAAAAGAACTACTTCATTGAAAATGCTAGAGAATGGACCAAGACAACACAGAACAAACAGAAGAATACAAGCTAAGGCGAAAAAGAGAGAGAGAGGAGTAACGAGAAAAGTAAAACAAAGAAAACTGTCTAAGAAAAACGAGAACAGATGTACTAGACAAAGTCACGAGAATATCAAGACGAACAGTAAGAAAACTAGTTCTCCACATAGAAAAAGAAGAAACGGCAAAAACGCCAACGGACACAAACATGAATACAATAGATAAAATAAACAAAATAGAAAACAATAAAATATATTATATTGGATGTTGGAATGTTCAAACCATGTACGAAACTTGTAAATCTGATCAGATAGCAAGAGAAATGTCAAGATGTACCATAAAGATTCTAGGACTAGGGGAAACTAAGTAAAAGGAAACGGAAAGACAAAGTTAACAAACGGACACATGTTACTGTATTCTGGACTAGACGAAGAATCCAAACTAACAGAGAAAGATAAAACAACAAAAAATAGCGTAATGAAATGAAAAGAATAATATGGGCAAAAGTTACAAGCAAAATTAGAAACTCTATTATTATAAACGTCTACAACCTTACAAACGACAAAGATTAACACTCCAACAATAAATATGTAAACAAATGAAATCTACATGGGAGAAAATATAAAGCAATTACCCTAGCGACATAAAATTCCTAATAGGACACCAGAATGCCAAGGTGGGCAAAAACAAAGTAGAGAATGAAAATGCCACGGGGAAACAGGAATTTGAAACTATGAACAAAAATGGAGAGAAGCTTATTGAATTCTGTAAGATAAACGGATTAGTAATTGGCGACACTCCTTTCAAATACAAGGCAACATGAGTATCTCCAAATTAACAATATGAAAAACAAATTTATCATATAATAATCGAACAAATATGGAAAAATGCTCTATAAGATGCAAGAACGACGAGAGGTGTTGACATAACGTCCGACCACTACGTCGTGTTCTTACAACAAAAGGTATCTTCTCGACTAACCCAATTTATTCGAACAGTCATAAAATAAAGCCCTTCAAATAAAAAATCTTTTGGAAATGCAACGTTAAGGTGTGCAAGAAGAACGTTGACATTCTCACGGGCACTTGATTTGTGGGTAACCGTTTGTAGTTTGTCACTGCCGTCCACTTCTTCTACTGCTGAGCCAAAGAGTTGATTTAAATCAGGTGGTGCGAAGAGGAGATCGGAATAAACAAGAACACAACAGTTGATTGGAATAACTACATACGAGAGGTCATTTCCGAGCATAAAATATCGGTGGCGACGATATGATTGTGAAAATTAACGAGTCGATGTTCGCCAAACGCAAAACAATGCTGTTCGACTGTTGCCTCGACAGTAGATCTTTGAAGGAATTTGTTGAGAGAACGGTGAGTGCAAAGACACTAATGAAGAAGATAAAGAAGCAAATCAAGAAAAGCACTACCATCTTCTTTGGCGCGCCTATAAGACAAGGGAGCTTGAGAAAGCCAGATTCGAGCAACCTCAAAGTTAACTACTGCTACAATTTCGTGGAACCGGGGACCAGCACTCACACTCAGACTTGAACGCCTATAGGATTTTGTTAAATGGCGCAACAAGCCATCAAGGCACTACACGTCATTATTTGGAGTCGTATTTAGCAGAATTTATATAGCGCAAAAGTGTTGCTGAAGAGAAGCTTTTGAGACGTTGTTGGAGAATTGTGGCTTTCTGCTTCAAAATCTCAGATTTAATCGCTGTTAATTGTTGAATCGGTTTACTAAACAATTTCCCAAACTTTTGATTTTTGAAAAGAGCGCTGAAATAACAGAGAAATAAGAGAAGGGGGATTGAGATTACAAAACAGTACCGATTCATTATGTACAATGAAAAATGGGCCTACTTAAATAAACTTGCGAAAGCAGTGGTTAATACAGAACAGTTACCAAATATGGCGATCAAACATAAATGTTTTAAAATAAAATTTTATTACAAGGTGGAATTATAAAGTTTTGATTTATTACCAACTGTTCTATTAAATTCCTTATTGGTCTATATGGTCTTTTCAACTTGTGCGAAATTAAAAGATAAGCCTTGTAATATAAACATGTCAAATGGTAAGCAAAAATAAAATTACTAAAGTGTACGTTGTAGACGTATTACATAAATACTGAAGAAATAATCTTAAAAAGTACTTTTTTGTTACACAAAACCTACAACTGTATAATTCCGGTACTACTAAACAACAAATGCTTTTGTTTCAGTAAAGTTAAAGCTTTATTCTCTTCCCATCAGATGTGAAAGCGCGCAGGTGTAAAAGTGACAACTTGGTCGGAAGTCCTGATTTAAAAGGACTCCGAGCACACGCTAAACTGTCACTCCTTTCGGAAGTTCAGAGGGGCCACTGAACTTTGAGAGCTTTGACTTCGGCGGCGCATCTCCTGATTGCGAACGCACTTCGCCTATTCAAATTGAATTGAAATTCTTAATTTTCGTCGGAGAGCCGCGTTTGGAAGTTTCATTACAGGACGCGCCGCTTGTTCTGGCTAAATCCAATTTTGCGCAACAGCTTGGGCAACAACAGCTGAGTTCCAGATCTCAAAAAGGAACCAGGCGCATAAACACGCAACACGCACCGGGGTGGCTGAATTCGGCTCTTCGTTACTGCTCCTTGTTTGTAATTGCCGAAACTAAAATTAATTTTCTGCATGAAGGCAGCCAGAAATACGAATTTAAACCCAAAACGGCTACTGAGTGAAACTCCTCGAAAGACTCGAGCATCTTGGGGTTAAAATACTGAAGCGAACGGCGTTCTGTCATTTAATGTTAACTTAGTTTTTATATAAATGTTGAAACTTTCAGCTACTAAAATGTATTTAATGCTAAAGCAACAAACATTTTTTAATGAATAACATTTATTTGGAAATTTTCTGAATTTTTTAATATGTAAGAAATTTATCAATATATAGAAGGAACATTAATAAGATTAGATTCGAAAGTCGACAATATATTAAGAAAAATCTGATGTGAACATCACACGACTTTCCTTATCCTATTATTATATATTATACCGGGTCCATCGTCTCGGCCCTGCGCTGCTCTCGTCCCGAAACTTGTTATCTTAAAAAAGGACGAGGCGCGAGTCCAACACTCGAAAGCTGATTAAAATGAACAGTACAAGACAATAATTAACTCGTACTGAAAATTTTGCTACGTCACTGAAGGTAACCGTGCGAGCTCGGCTGTACGGCCTTCCCCATTATCGCCTGCAAGCTCCCTCCTAGCGGCCAAGCGCTCCCCCCGTCCTCCCGCAGTCGGCCCAAGTGCGCTGTGATTGGTCTGTTTAATTAATTTTTAATCGGCTATAACTTATTTATTTGACCTCGAATCAAAAAATTTACACACACACACACACACATGAACCAATGGCTCAAACCAAATTTTTTGGTGTCGTGAGGCTATAATTCGTCCAGAAATGTGAAAAACTGGGTAGGTCAAATTTTCGCCGATTACATTACTTTCCTTATTATAGGATAAGGAAAGTAAAAATTAATCATACACTATCATATAAAAACTGAAGTGTTAATCTTGAAGAATTACTCCAAATACATATGAAGTACATTCAAACCATTACAAACATGTATGATAATTAAAAAGGTAACCAAGTGTCAGGTGTTTTTTATTTTAATTAATTTAATAAAAATATCATAACATAAAGGCCGTTTCGCAGCCTTGTTAAAATATACTTCTATGCATGAGATAGTAAAACTTTCGAGCGGTGTGCGTTCAGGCACTTCGCGCCTTGTAAGAAGTGAAAGTCCTACCTTCTCCCCCACTTAAATATAACCACTGGCATATAAATGTAAAAAGGGCTATTTTAGGTCATTTACACTTGTTATCTTAAATTTCTAATCGCGAATTCGGACTCTACGTCAAATTTCGCTGTCTCTTTTGTTTTTTCCAGAGGAAACCGGCGGCTAGAGTATTTTATATTCTATCCTTATTGTTTTTGCTTTTGGCGCACTCACAGGGTGATGGATCACCCCATTTGGCTCTTACTATGGGTGCGTGATTAGACCAACATTTTCCAGAACGTTGAGGGGGACGATGCGAGCCTCATAAATGGCCTTCAAGAAGTCTAGATCGCACTCCATGTGATTTTTATTTATGAAGCTACGCAAACAAGGAGTTTTTTTTTGGCATACTTACAGGCACTGCAGCCTCAAGGGCTTTATTGTGCCCACTAACATGCACTTATTCTAGGACATTCACACACACCCGTGGGCTGGGCGAGACTCGAACTCGCGCGCGTCGGCTAGAGGACAGAGCTAACTGGTTGAACCATCTGAGCCACCGCGTCCCTATTCTTATTGTTTATAGAAGTATCTAACAAAAATCTACAAAAAGTAAAATCTAAATTAAACTTCTAGCAAAATAAGACAAATGAGAAAATATGGTTAGGTCACCTAATATCAATAGCAATATTGTAAGCAAATATTTAAACAACAAATATTTAGAAGCCACTATTTTGTAAAAGCTAAATAGTCTAAGAAGCGATAATAATCAGATAATAAATGGTAGGGCATGTGTTTTAGAGACTATTATTACTGCAGAAATATTACCACATATGGTTTTTTAACAACCACATTTTATAAAAAAAATAATAACAAATTTATGTTTGCTAAAACTGATATATTTGGAAGGAGTTACAAGGTATCTAAATCTGAAAATATAAAAAACGAGGTATAACAAAGAAACCTAAGTACATAACAAATAATTATAAGAAATATAAAAAAAATAAGGCAGTTCGAAAATCTGAAAATAATGCACACAAACAAATGGCCCAAAGAACGTAGAATATGGCTATAATAGGAAAAAAATTATATTGTATTTTTGAATATAAGGAACTATGGTTTACCCACCACTGACCTGAATAAATAAAAATCTGAATGTTTAAAGTTTAGAAAGTGTAAACTATAAGAGGAAACTATTTTAAACCAACTTATCTATTTTTTGTTGTGGTATTTTTGTAACAATGTGCAATCTAATATTATTTTATTGTAAAATTTAACGTTTCCTATTACCAGTTCTATGTAGAACATCATACGTCTCGTCAAAAAAAGATATTTTAATCTCTACGGATCCTGGATCCGGAGCCTTCACCGATAAAACTTAAACTTATAGGGTACAGAACATTGGTCGAAAGTATCAATGGGCTCAAATTCGTAGGTAATTGTTCAGTTGAGGCACAGGCCTTAGAACTACATGGTATACATGGATCTCGGCCAGAGGTGTTTTATATCGAGTAACTAGTGAGTACATATTATTAACAATAAGATATATAGTCGTATTGGTTATGTTTAATTATAATATTAGTACAGCAAACATAAGTCAATCAGAAACTAGTACTAAATATCATATATAAAATCTTTAAAATCTAAGAAGAAGAAATAGAGACATCGGTTAAGTAATTTGCAGAATGTTCTAAAGAACTAGGCAAAAAATTACACCAAATATAGGGAACCTATGTTTTCTTTGATCAAAGCAAAGACGAGAGAAAGTTATATGTGATGTGCATCTAAAGATTAGCCTTTCGTGAATGAAAACAAAGTACATAACGTTACACTGTATGTTTAATTTAAAAGTTGTTTGAAAATTCTAAACAAAGAAAAGACATACATTCCAGATGGTGCACATCATTGCCAAAACTTATAGAGATGACTGGGTAACAGAACCAAAACTGAGAAGTGATTTTACTGATTACTAAATTTAGGTTAGACCTGATTTGCTAATAAAAGGCTATACAAAAAATACCAGTAGCACTATATAAAAAGCCAGTGTGATATTTTGGTCCTAGGTATGACCGATGCTGAATAAAAGGCCTAGGGGTGCAAATCAAGCCCTATAAACGGGCCTCTGTGAACATACATTTCAGCACAGTAAAAAGACTTCTAGTCCCTCACACATTAATACTCCTTAGCACGTTGAAGGTTAAAAGTTGGCAATAGTTTGAGTTCTACGCACTTTTTCTAAGCTGAGATCCCTTTACATCATATAGTTCAAGTTCTAAAACCTGTAGCTCAGCTCAACGACGACCTACGCAGTCGAAGCCATTAACACTTTTGATCAGGATCCTATGCTTTTCAAGTTTGATTAAGCTCGATAGGTGAAGATCCCAGATTCAATTGGGAGATAGTTCTTTCTGATTATAAAAACTATCTACAACAATAGTCTTATCAAGAATAACTTGAAATTTATTTAAAACCTTCCCCATTTGGACATTGATTAGCGATAACCTTTCCCAAGCTTGTCTAAGTAAATCAAAACCGACTGTTGGATAGAAATATAAACCAAGCCAGTTTTTTATTGGTTATCTAATTATATTGAAATTTAAAATAAATTTTGAACGTACAGTTTTTAACAGAATCACAGTAATAATATAATTGTCTTATCTCCCTAACTTTCTTTCTTTCTTTCTTTCTAAACTTATAATTCTATCTCCTCCTAGACGCTTCAACCGATTTCCTTGAAACTTGCACACCACATTTACAACTATATTTGCAGATTCGCAAAAAATCAGCCTTCTAACTTTAACGGTTTTTGAATTATTTAAATATTTTTATTATTGTATTGTATAGATGTCACAGCTGCGACAGATAAAACCTTTTTTAAAAAAAACAGCGCCATCTGTTGGACGTAAAAGCAAAGCCCTAGCAACGCGTGGCCAGGTACAGCTATTTTAGAATAAAAACAAACTGTTGCTAACATTATTCTAGAGAAAAATTAAAAATTACTGTAAATGAACGTAAAACGTAAAAATTACATGAGTGCATTATGAACGAGCGCATAAGCTTTGCATTAATTCAACTTTACGTATTACGTATTTCCTATGGGCGGCTTATGCTTACGTCCATCATGAATGGGCGTTAAATTGTTCCATGTTTCTGATCCAGTGAAAAAGCCGGTCTAATTAAAAATTTATACGTTCGCACCATGCAAAAATTTGAGGGAAGGCGGGTGAAAAATTGTCAGTCTAGGACGCCAAAAATATCTTTTTATCTTGTTAATAAAACCAAAAACACAAATTACTAGGTATAAGCATTGATCAGTACCTTATCCAATTTAGAGACCGATTCAATTATACACATCTCTTAATTATGACCAAAACAAATTAGAAAACATTAAATTATCAGTAACAAATCAGTATTTTGATGTATTATAAAATATAATAATATTTACTACAAATTACACAATAAATAATTTTATAGGGATAGTCAAATAAGCATGGGTAAAGAAAAGAAAAATTAAAGTCGATAAGAAACTAAACAAAGTGAAATTGCAAACTAAAAGACATTTCTCACTGCCTAATTACTAAAAATAGTTTTAAAATAATCATTATATTAATTAAGTTGCAATATTGTATTGTAAAAATAACCTGAAAGTCAAATTGGAAGAAAATTGAAAATTATAGTTAATATTTCTGAAGAATATTCGATAAATGACGATGAGCATTCCAAAATTTATGTATTTTATTATGTTAGTACAGAGCAATGTAATTTGGAGATTTTTATCTATAATTAATGTTTTTTTTTGTAGTAGAGTAAACCTGTAATCAACATATAACATAAGACATCCGTAAGAAGTAAAGAGGTGTTATTGCAACATCACGCAACTGTACGATATTATTTGATTTATTTTATTGTTTTACAACAATCGATTGTTTTTCACGTTAAACTGGAGCAATTTTATTTACAGTCACAAACAAGCGTACAAAAAAGCTTTGTAATTCTTGATAAAAACTTTCAGGGATTTATAGAGCTATCGCGACCTAAAAGAAATTTAAATAAATTTGCATTGCTTTAATTCAATGGTACCATTTAGGGAATTATGAGAATATTTATATATCGAAGGCAATTTTAAATTGTTTGTCTCCTTAAGCAACTTTCCTTAATATAGACGATCTAAGAACATTTTTTATATTTATTCTGTTGAACCTACTTTTACGGAAAGAATATAATGAATTACGAGAGCGAATAAAGTATAAACTGATATTATTATTTAAAAACTTACTGAAGATTCATAAAAATACAAGAATTTAAAGCTATTACCTTCTGACCTAAGAACACATTTTTCCAACTGATGGAAAGAAGTCTGAAGCGTTGGAAGAGCGTTTCAGAAAAAATACTTAATTTTTTATTGATTTAAAACAGTTGTATGGAAGCGAGCGTTATCTTAAAGCAGGTTATCGTGTCGAATGACTTAAGCACTGCCGTATCTTATTTAAAAGCAATTTTAGCAACTACTGAGAGTTATCCTAGAAAAGAAAGAGAATAA
Organism: Sinelater perroti; assembly: GCA_036346155.1. NCBI lineage: Eukaryota > Metazoa > Arthropoda > Insecta > Coleoptera > Elateridae > Sinelater > Sinelater perroti. The sequence goes on from JARFIY010000276.1 coordinate 8,696,205, forward strand.
TTTGAATATTCTCCTTCTTTACACTAGTCTTCGAAAACGTAAGTGATCATCTTTTGTAATTTATCATCTTCTCATTTTTATAGTATGCGTACACTTAAGACATATTATTAAACTTAATAATAATCTGTTGTGGAAGCCATCCAGGTTCTTCGTCTAACATTGTAATACTAATTAAGCAAGCAGTAGTGCACGGTATTCTATAAAAAGATCTCCTTCTAAATATTTCTAAGTATCTAACTTTAGAAGTCGTTTTAATTGTATGCATAAATTAATAAGTCTGTTTTATTTTGGTCTAAATGATCCGTTTTCTATTATCTTAGGTTTTCAAATTTATCTTCGTTAAGAGAGTTTATTTTGTATAAAAGATTTACTTTAGAAAAACAAAGTAATCTTAATATAGTTGGACTTCTGTTGATAGCTTTTCATTGTTACCGGTTAGTATTTTCTTTATTGGCATGGGTAGCAAGTCTTAAAAGTAATTAATTGACTTTAACTGTTTTATTTAAAAGTCAAATGACTAGAAGGGCGGTTTAAGAAAAAATAGAATCTGGCTTATAGAAGTAAATATCTCTCGTTTTAAAGCCCGGCTTTTGTTTGCGGATTCCAAGAGTTTATTTCAAACTTCAGAAAAAGTTTTTTCGAATCGTTATTCTATTGGAGTCAGGTTGTCGGTGTAACGTTCTTTGCCTTTGGTAGTGCTGAATAATCTAAGTATTATAATTATGTATCGTCCTAGGTAACACAACAAAGTATTAAATAATCGACATATTTTAAACTATCGTATATGAGGTATTTGTCACCATTAAAAAATATATAAATATAGAAAAATGTACATTATTAAGCCTTTTTAGTCATGCGACAAACTAAAGCAGGTTGTATATTATGGGCATATTATGGTCGAAAGCATTTTTTATTCAATATTCCAAATAAAATAACCGAGTCTGTTTCATATGTATGAAAAACAGTTTCATGTTTTCTCCATGTTCAAGAACACATCTTTACAAATTTTTTTGTTAGTTTCCAGCTTACGAGTAATTTTTAGCTGGTCAGCGAATTATGCAGTAGTTTACATTACCAGAGTTTTGGAACTTTGGTCAAGCAGTGACATGGTGACAAGGATCCTTGAAAGAATACATTTATTTTCCAGTGCAGAAATAGCCAATATATAATATAAAAAATCTCTTACGATGTAAAGCTCCATTGCTGCTTCGTACATTTTATTTTTGATATTTATTTCTAAAACCTTAGGTAAGTCATCTTGTGGTCACGCATTCTCTAGAATAAAAAATTAAAAGCACGTATCACATGACCTTATCAATTGTACAGGACATATTCTATGAACTACGTAGCAAAGCAAAAATTATTTTAAGAAAAACTTGAAATAGTGATAGCAAAACACGGATTATAAAATTCAAATAATAAATAAACATGCTGCCTGAAGTGGCAAAAATTACTAATTAAAGAAAATTACTATCATTAAAAATTTATAAATTTAATCTCCCTAATCCTATAAAGGTCATTATCAAATTAAAATCTAATTGTATAAAGCAGTTGGTTTTAACTTTTTTGGTAAATTGAAAATAAACTGAGGAGTCATAGAAAATAATCAATTGCTTTGGTTAATACAAAAATATACAACCAATTGTTGCAATTGTATATAAAATATAAATATGTAATAAATAAAAAAAATAACGGTAATTGATTTGAAACACTTCTTGTGCAAAGTTGAGCCAAACTTCATCGAGACATAAAAAACGACAAAATTGGGGACGCGTGCATCTATGGTAAAATGAAAGAAAATAAGAACAATTATAAGTTTTGAATTTTAGTGTTTAATTTTTTTTAAATGTATAATTATTGCTGATTTTTAAGCAGAAGGCGACGTAACCAACACTGTTATAGTCTCTCTTTAGAAAATATAGATTTTCTCCTTTATTTTATTTAGCTTAATTAATTTTATTAATGTGAAAATATGTATCTCTTCACAACTTTAAATATTATCAATAATTTTATTCCAAAATTTCTGCTATTTCTGATTATAATCTTTATGTGTTACTTTATTTTAAACTCGTGCTTATGATTTTATGTTTTTTCTAACCCAGGATTTAGTTTATTCTCCCTAAAAATTGTAATATTAATAAAAATTGATTATTTTGTCTTTTATATCTAACTTTATCTAATTAAGTTATTTCTAAACTCCTTATTTTTTCTATAATTTAATAATTGTTTAAAATAGATTGGAGCATTTACACATTCATTTACTAATCCTTTTAAATCAAGTTTATTAAGTTTATATGTAACTATAAAAAGGTATCAGAATATGCTACGTCCAGTAATAATAACAACAAAACCAAATGATATATAATTGACAGCATTGTCGCTTTATTTGTTTTATTTTTCATTTTGCAATTTTCTTAGGCGTTCAATGATACCACTAAATAATATCACCTCAATGGATGTAGCTGTACACCCTTTTAGAAGCGTTGGTGAAATAGATGAGGTCGTTCTATACAACATAGCCTATTACTCAATATATATTATTAGTTACAACTTAGTTACTACATTGGATAAAAAAACGTCTAAATTACGTGGTCGGGGTTTGCTAATTTTACAACAAACATAATTTTCCTGTAAGTTTTCTTTAATTGACACAATGCAGAAATTTGATTTTATCAGTTCTTATGGTAAAATGATACGTTTTTTGGTATGGTTATTTCTTCTTTGCTTTGCTGTGTAGTTAGTATACTATAACAATTTATTTGGTCATGTGGTTTAAGTGCTTTGTATTTTTCTAGGGGTTGTCCGCCAAAAGGTATTTTTGGCGTCCTAGACTGACAATTTTTCATCCGTCTTTCCTCAAATTTTTGCAAGGCGGAACGTATAAATTTTTAACCGGATCGGCTTTTTCCCTGAATCGGGAACATGGAACAATTTAACTTAGTGCCCTTTCATAATGGACGTAAACATAAGCCGCCACTAACAAAAGGAAAATTTGGTAATTTTTTGAGTTAGAACTAGCAAGCATCACATTTAACTGTAAAGCAACAGATTTGCACCCTTGTAAGTCAAATGTTTTTTGAATATAATATACACACCTGACGTACATTTTCTTCAAATAACCCACCTCGTTATTTCAAATGAAACAGCTGAAACTAAATGCGTCTTCTCTAACTAACTAAAAAGAAGTTATCAACAGTAGAGCAGTTGTAGTAACATTAGACTTGTCTTCCTAAAGTAAATCTTTCATAAATAAATAAATTGTCTTTAAAGGGGATAAATAAGCAGAAATGAGAATAAAAAATAATTTTATAAATATTTTTTACATATAAAAAAAAGACATTATTATTATAAGCATCGTAGGTAAAGATGTATAAAATTCCCCATAGGGTACCTTCAGAACCTTTTCTTCATTTAATAACAGAATATCAAAGCTGTGTATACCCTCATCCATTGAACAACTGATGGTTATCAATTTTTTACGGAAAAGCGCAAAGTCGTCTGAATTTCGAGATGACTTAAAGCACAGTTTGGATAGCATAAACAATTTTGGGATGACAACAATCAGTTAATTATAACGGTCATTGACTTCATATGACAACTAGCGTAATTGAAGACAATATTTACATTGTTCATCATCTTCTGGTCGGAATGCCCAAGTTTGACAAATAAATTTAGGATTTGTTTTGGACTACTTTGGGACGATATAGATTTATCTTTCTGCATTTGTTTAGACCACTAAACGTGGCACTTGTAAGACAGAAATTTGACGATGATAGCGCTTATTTACTAATTAAGATTTATTTTACAATAGCAAAATCAGAAAGCTACCCTTCGGTTAGGAAAACGTGTTTCTCAGTTAGAAGATTATGTAGAGAAATAACTACGTTTGTTTATAATTTTATAAGGGTTAAAAAAGTAATTTTGATTTATATTTAACTCGCCTATGTAATTTTTTATATTTATCCTATAAAGGTGGAGTTACCAGAATAAGTGTGTAACTATACAAAATACGATTAGGCAAGCCATATTGCGTAAAGTTACTTTAGGTGACAATGATTGATCCAAAGTTATTTTTGATATCTTAAAATCTTCAGCTTATTACTCTAGAGATAAACACGTTATCAGTAATTCAGATTATTTTTATTTTTAACTCTTGTTAACTAAATACCTTTTTTGTAAAAAATAAATAGTTTTTCTCCATACTTGGCTGCTAAAATTACTCCAGTTTAACCTAAAAAGCTGTCAATCATTGTCAGACAATAGCAACATTCTTGAAATAGCAGCAAAGGCCTTGGCCTTATTGCTCCAAATTCGCAGACCGGTACTTTTAAAAACAACCTGACAAGAATAAAATTTCTGCGACTTTGTTCTAATTGTTTGGTTACTGTTAAATACACAAATAGCTCTCTAATCTTGCAGAATAAAAATTTTAAATTTTAAATTAGAAAGGTGTTGCTAGATTTACAGTAAATATTTGTTTTATGTAATAATATGGTATTTGATTAAATTTTAATATGGAACTTATATGATTGTACGGCGTGCTAGTTTTTTTAAACGCCTAATGTAAGTCGATTTTAATAACAAAAGTTTGTTAAAATTATAAATTATGAGTTATAAGTTTTCGTGATCCATTTTAGTTGATTTACTCTGCTTAAGCTGGAAAAATCGTTTAAAAGATTTAGCAAAAAGATAGGTAGAAAAGTTCAACTTTATAAACTACGCCCAAAATTTTTAAATTACTTTTAAAGACACATATTTGTTTACTAACTGAAAAATTGTTTTTAATTTGTAATAGTATCTTTCCGATAGTAATTACTTATAACTCAAGGTCATAAAATACCCTTAAATAAGTTATCAGGAAATGATGACCTAATTCAAGCGGCCAACTAAATCGACCATACGTTTTATTAAAAAGGGTCGTGGAGTACACACTCATGTGCCTGAAAGGGCCCAAACGTACTTTTTCACGGCGGAATGGTTATACGTAACTTTCACAAAATATTTTAGTAGAGTGCGTGCTTGCAACCCTTATAAAAAGCAAGTTTTGTGGAATGCTCGTCTGCGATGTAAAAAATTAGAGGATTACAAAGCAGCTACGAGAAGAATGGCAAGATTGTGCGTAATATAAAAGGGGTGCGCGAAGGTACTTACCCAAATTTAAAATTTAAAAAGTAAAGAATATTCGAAGAGCGTTAAGGGGGTAATTTTATATTGACATGTTACAAAAAAGTAGTACTTTATGAAAACTAGATTGCGAGAATTTTAATTTCGTTTACTTAAACACAAGTTATGTATTAACAAAACCAGCGGCTTTTTTAAAAGGGCACTGACCCAAATTACAGGATAGGTTTCTTTATGTTTATTTATTATCTTCGATTGACAACCTAGTCGATTAGACTGCTACGTACAACTTGTAGAACGTTAGTGAGCGTTTACTTCAAGTTACGGATTAGCTAGTCGGTATTCGCTTTTTATAAGGGCATTTCTTTTACTATGGTTTAATCTTTTTAATATATATTTAATATAAGAAGTATAAAATTTTTTTAATTCCATTGCCTTTCTCTTTTTTTATATTATCAAAAAAACTCTTTAAATTTGCATTTATATATTTGCCAGTTGATATTTAATTACATATAACTAGTGTTAGCCAATTTGTAAGTAAAAACTAATTTTATCTTTATCCATTTCATACGCTGTATTGCTTATAACGATTATTTCAGCAAAAAGAAATACAATTACGGCAGTCTTAACATTAAAAATATTTAAATTTAATAAACCAAACACACATCTAATAACAATTTATATAAACCAAATAAAAATATAAGTTTAAAGTAAAATAGATTTTGGATAAACCTAAAACTAAATCATAAAAAGCCAAGCACAAAGAAATTTTATAAATAACAAAATTAAGCTAGAAAAAAGTTTTGGATAATAATAAAGAGAATTATTAACCTTACATAAAATTTAAAAAAAAGAATTAATAACGACTACAGAATGTATAGTTAAAACATGAAGGAAACTTTAAGAAGTATTATAAACTACCAAAAGACATAGATCAGCAAACTAAAGAAATATCCACTAAAGTAACAGAAAAAATATATACGACATATATATAGCAGATATATATATATATATATATATCTATATGGAATTTAAAAAGAGAGAGGAGAGAGAGAGAGAGAGAGAGAGAGCTAAAAATTAGAAAAATAGAATAGAAACAATAAGAAAACCTAAATAAAGGAAATAAAAATTGACGACAAATTTTTTGAATTAGTTATTTTGTGAACCATGATAACAAGCGACGGAGAAATACATATAGAAATACAAAGTGAGTAATGCAAACCAGGTATATTAAATGCTAAATAGCATTTTAGTCAGAAAAACTCTAATGCACGCTACAGAAAGCTAGACAGTGATAAACACAACGACAATAACACTAAATATCTGAGAAGGGTTGGTGGCGATTAAAATGCAACAACAAGAAAGAGACTAAAACAGGGATCAGTACCAGCTAAAATAAAAAAAGGCAATTAAAAAGGGTAGGACATTTTCCAGAAATAATAACAAAAACGAAAGCGGAGGAATAAAGACTAAGGAAAAAGCCAAGAAAAAAGTAAATATAAAATATGACATAGTGAAAAGGTAAGAGAAAACAGTGGCAGACGTAAAAACAAAAGGTAAAAAATAGAAAATAATAATTTGCCGTAAAAGACGTAAAAGTATGAAGGAAAATAAAGTAAATAGCAGATAATCTATAAACAAAATATCAAATAATATCAATGATCTAGTACCTCCAATCCTACAAAAGAATTTTAGATAACAAAAATTTAAATTTAAGAACAAATTGGATTTGGGCTATAGATCTACTTGAAAATAAATATTAAATGAACACATTTGGTGAACGAGAAAATAAAACATGTAAAAATCAAAATATAAATTAAAAAAGATCTAAAAATTTAAATACCCAAATTACAATATCTTGGTCATATTATAAGACAACCTAAATACAGATTCCTGCAATTGGTCTTGCAAGTAAAAGCTAAAGGTCGCCGTCCACGCAAACGCACATCCTGGTTGAAGAACTTGAGGGACTGGTACGGACAAACATTTACGCAGTTATTCAGAGCTGCTATCTCCCACGTAATGATCAATAATGCCCTTCTCCTGAGAGTACGCATATAAAAAAGAAAAAAACATTTAAAATTACGTAGTTATCATATAGTCACATTGCTATTATTGAAGTGAAAAGTGTTAATCCAACATATAATTCATACTCTTGGTATTTGGAGAGAAAAAAAGACACTTTAAAACTTGTAGATTCTGTAACCTTGTTTAAAATATGAGGAATTGTAAAATAAGTTAATATTAATTAAAAAACTCCTCACTTGATAAGAACAAAAGGTATTGAACTAATCCTGTCCAAGTTTTAATAAGGACAATATTTTATAAGAGCGAACAAACCTGTAGAGATGGAAAGGTACCAACAATTGAAGCATTGCGTTGCCGTTGATTAATTGAGGACTTCTTCGTAACTAAACAGGTCTGCTATAATCTGTTATGGTGTAGAGTTGGATTTGTTTAACAAGTAAGCTTCTTTACTTTCAGACTCAGTCATCTGAAAGAAAATCTACACAATACAGGGCTTTTAGACTTATCTCACCTGAACTCTGTGACTGATTAATTTTAAATTCCTGAGCCTGTGCAAAAAACCACAGAAATTTAAAGTCGCTGAAGTAGCAAAATAAAACAATCTGACGGTACGTAATCAATTCTTTCCCACATTATTTAGCGCTGTCTATTTAGGCCAAAGAGGAACATTTGAAATTTTACTAGTGTGCATTTATTAGTCACATGGCATAAGATCATTCAATTTTTTTATGTCTGATGATATCTAATAATAAATTTCATCATTTTACTATAAACTATGTTCCAACTACATGGAAATAAACTATTATATCAACAAAATTAAAGAAACACATAGCAAAGGTAATATACTAAGCATTCAAATGGCGTAAATTAAATAGAGACGCACATAATTTTAAGATTTCTTTGATGTTTATAATGCCTTATCTTTCTGGTTACACAAGAAGAAAAGGGCAAAATAAGTAACTTAGATAAAATAAACGAAGCTAGAACTAAAGAGTTAATATGAGAAGAAAACGCTGAATTAAGATGTGGAAAGTCTTAAATCCGTCATTAAGGAAAACCAAATCTTTGTCATGTGCACAAGAAAGTGAGCCTTTTGGTATGAAACTACTGCCTATGTTAATTCGTTTGAATCTTTATTTCATGACGCAATAGCTAATTTGCTGATAAATTGTGTGTTGTTAGTTAATTCGTTATCTTTACAATTATTGCAAAATTCTTAAAAAATTTTTGTCAAATCATGCGAAAGGGCCGAGACTGACCTACAAAACGGCTGTAAAATATATATGCAAGTTGCATGCAATCGTTAAAAAGTGGGTAAAGTAATTTTCGGAAGTTAGAACTGTACACCATTTGCCGAAGGAGGTAATAGCACATTTCATAACAACGAAGAAAGATAAAGCTATCGTGCATCTTCCTGAGGACAAGCCAGATTTTTGCTGCGCGTGCCAAACAATTCTCCCCAGAAAGTTGTTTAAATAACTCGTCATATTGCTATTGAGACACTTAAATCAAATTTGTGATAAGTTTATTAATAGACAATTTTAAAAGCCGATAGCAACTTCCACAAATTGTATTAATTTCTTGTAACAAAGGAAATAATCACAGAAGGGCACTTTATAAAATAAAACTTTTAACTAGTATAAGTACAATCTTAATGTATGTTCCAACTATGGCAGATTTTAGCACTTACATTAAGAACTTTATTAATTAAATTTATAGGTAGGTATGGGGTGTAGGTGTTGCGTCGGAGAGGTAATATCTTTTGTTATGGATGGTCACTCCAAGCGACACAGTCGGGCGGAGGTTCAGACAGCTGGTCGTCGCGAGACTTGCTGGCTCCAAGCGCTCCATCATGGTTAACTGTATAACCTACAGGCTAAACCAAATGAAGGTATCCTGATATGTAGATGATAATGCTGGGCAGCAGCAGTATCAATAATGGCATGGGCAAGGCTTATAGTACCTACACTTACAGGCGATAATTGAATAATGATTTAACCGGCTCTGACACTGCGGTGTGGAAGGCCAGGAAAAACTACTACACAACTTTCCCAAGAAAAAAATTATGGCGTTACAAGATAAATTATGCCACGTTACTTATCACGGAAATCGGAACCCGAGATACGGCAGAAGAGGAATTTCACGATTATACTGCACCCTGAAAAATCTATGTAATAAATATGAAACAGAAAAATTTATTAGCAAACATCAATAACTCAAGTTTAAAGATTGGTACTTGGAATGTGAAGTTTATATTTCTCCGACAAACTAAATAATGTTATCAAGGAAATGGAGAGAATCAGCAATTAGATGGTTAGGAATAGGAAAAACTAATACAGAAAAAGCAACTTTGTACTACTCTGAAAACAATTTTCCAAACCACTACAACGGAGTTGGGTTCTTAGTAAACCAAATAGTAAACAACTTGATAATAAAATTTGTGATATACTCGAACAGAATAGCACTCTTACAAGTTAAAGCCTATCCCACTTATATAAATCTCAAGTATATGCACTTACTTTAAATGGAGATATGGAGAAATATGAACAATGTATAAAGATCTAACAGAATTAAGGAAAACAAGAAATTAATATTTAAATAATCAAGTCTCGATAATATTGTAGAAGATTTCAGGCTAGGAACACGGAACGAAAGAGGCAACACTATAATTCAATTTTCTCCAAGACGACTCTATGCTTGGCAGTCTCCACAACATACTACAGACAAAATATTGAGAAACCAGATCGACTTTTTAATAATTAGTAAGAGATATAGAAATGGATTCCATGGCGTGCGAATATACCCAGGCAGAGATATTGGGTTGGACCATAACCTGATGATCAAAAAAGATAAGAATTTCCATAAATAGGTTAAATAGAACAAAAAAATGCGTAACAAAGCTCAAGTAAAAGTAAATGCTGGTATCAAGTATATAGTAAATACAACCAAAAACCTAAATATAGAAGACAGTTGAAGTCATCTTAAAAATGCGATTATATAGGTCGAGAATGATATTATTAAACCATAAACTAACAAAAAAAAGCATCAATGGATGATCGAAAATAATTGCTATTAATGGAACAAAAGCACAAACTAACAACAATATAAGAAAATTTAAAAACACATTCAAAACTAAATAACAAAAGAAGAATGGTTAAAAAGCAAATCCATAGAAATAAAACGTTAAAAGAATACAAAAGCATCAATATGTCAAAACTAGTGAAAAGAAAATACAACAAATAAAATATCTAGACCTGGCGAGACTCAACGACGACAATAATACTGTAATCACAGATTTTAATGAAATACTTGATCACTAGAAGAATTACGCGATCCAAGATTAATCGACCATCAATACAAAAGCGAAAAGTTTCCAAAAATACTAAAATCTGAAATGACGCAGGAAATAAAACACACCAAAAGTAGACAAAGCTACCGGTCTCGGATGATGTGTCTATAAAAGTTATAAAACTTTTTGACAATGGTAGAATATAGAAATATTGTTTAATGCCATTTACAAGACTGGTCAATTACCTAGAGATTGGCTAGTTTGCCTTTATCCCTATTCTAAGAAAGTGAATGGTAACAAATGTGACCAATACTGTACGATCAACTTAATTGAGTTACATTCTTAAGATATTCGTAAAAATAATACTGGCTAGAATACATAGAAAATGTGAAGGAGACATGAGTTGTTGCCAACTAAAATTCCGCTAGGGTTTGGTATTAGAAAAGTGCTTTTTAGCCTCACAGTGCTACTCTAAAAATTCCAGGAGCCAGAGGAGACACGCATATATGTGCTTTATCGACTACCAAAAAGCATTTGACTGTATCAAACACAACAGACTAATAAATTTCCCTAAGAATCAAGGCATAGATAAAGAGCTTTAAGTATTATTAGAAGAATATTTATAAACAAAAGACGGCATTAGTTAGGATCGGAAACGATAACACAGAAAATACTCTTATTAAACGCGGTGTGTGACACAGACATATAGAGTCACTCCTGTTCTTTAAGGTATACTCGGATACTATTTTGACCCGTGCCTTAGAAGATTCAAATGACAGTATAGAAATAAACGGACAAATCATCAACAACCTGCACTATGCGGATGATACTATTATAATTGCTAGCTGAGCCGAGAAGTGCTACAACGACTAATGAACAGAATATCCTCTGAAGGAGATCAAACATTATTAAAAATTAATATTGGCAAGAGAAAGTAAGTAAAACCCTCTTCGTATACGGAAAACCTATTGAACAGGTCCCAAACTTTAAATACCTTGGCTGTTGAATAACTTAAGTTTTAAATCCGGACACGGAAATAGTCTGCCGAATAGAACAAACAAGGAATGTATTCCTCAATATGAGAAAACTACTAACCAACAAAAGTCTTAACCTGAAATTAAAATACCGCTTTGTTAAGGATTATATTTATGCCGTGTTGTTATATGGAGCCAACACTGAACTATTAAACACAATGCACTTAATAAATCAGAAGCATTTGAGATGTGGGTTTTCAGAAGTCTACTAAAGGTGCTCATACGATGAATTCTTAGGTTGCGAGACGAATGGATAGAGATAGAGAGCTCCTAACTATAGTAAAGCGAAGAAAAGTTGTATATCTTGGCCACATATTCCGAAACACAAAGTATCTATTTCTGAAGTTGATCATGCAAGGAAAAAATAAAGGAAAACTGGGTATAGATAGGAAGAAACATTTGTGGCTCAAAAAAATCAAGGGGAAACCTAGACACACACACTATTTAGAGCCGCACAAAACCTAGAATATTTTGCTGTAATTGTTGCCAAAATCCATTGATGGATACGGCACTTTAAGAAGAAAAGAATAGGTAGGTGTCTAAGTATATATTTTATTTTTTTTATTCATTCTTATAAATTGTAATATAAAAACAAATACAGATCGACACAAATTTTGATGGAGTTTAAAACTATTTACATTTTAGGAACATCGAAGCAAGACATTTAATATTTGAATATTGCTCCTCGATTTTTCAATGAATGTATTATTCAGACCATGTTAGTTCTATATAAAAACAGTAATCTGTCAAGGTGTAATTATTCTCGTTTATATTTTTGATATGATAATTTAAGAGCAACTAAAATTTTGAATTAGTGCCTGTATAATTTGTGAAAAAAATTATTATACCATTCATAGATATTATTATGACCAATAAATGGAATGGTGATAACATTAAATGTACTGTTACTATAATAATATAAAATATATCCGAAAGAATCATTACGGCAAGGTTGAAGGCAAGATTTTTCAATCTAAGTATAATAAATGTGCATGCACCCACAAATGTAGACACATAGGAAAACAAAAAAGCTACATAAGAAATATAGGAGGGATATAAAAATATTAATGGGGGATATGAATGGGAAAATCCTAAATGATAACACAGGTAAAGAAAGGGTGATGAAGAGAAGGACTAGGAGAAATAAATGAAAATGGGAAAATGTTGGTGGATTTCTGTGCAGAAAATAACCTAATAATAGGAGGAAGCATGTTCAAACATAAGAATATACACAAAGTGACATGGAATATACCTGGGGGAAATACAGTAAACCAAATAGATCACATAATAATAGACGGAAGGCACAAAAACTGCTTACAAGACGTGAAAGCAACGCGTGGGGCAGACATAGGATCTGATCACATGCTAGTACGGACCAAGTTCAAAGTAAAATTAAAAGCACAATTTAAACGAATATATGGCAGAACAAAATACAATATACAATGGCTGACGAGTGACATAAACAGGAAGGAAAAATACGAGAAGAGGTTGGAAACTAAATACAAGGAAAGGGAAGAAATAGAAAAGCTAACGGTAGAAGAATTATGGAATAAGTATAAAAATACCATAAAGGGGACGGCGGAGGAAATAATAAGAGTCAAAGCAAAAGCAAATAAAGACTGGATGTCGAAACAAACATGGGAATTGATTGGCATAAGGAAGAAAATCAAACAACGAATATTAGGAGAAAATAGAGAGGAAGGAAGGAGGAAACTAGAAAAACTATACTGGGAAAAAATAAACAAGTTAAAAAAGTGCAAGAAAGGATAAGAGAGTACAACAGGAGGAAATGTTAAAGGAAGCAGAACAGGCGGCATTAATAAATGATATGAAAACGCTTTATGACATAACAAGGAAATTAACAGGAAGGAAGGTAGTAACAGAGTTACATATAAGGGATGAAGAAGGGAAATTGCTAAAATCTGGAGAAAAAATACTTAACAGACGGAAAGAATATTTTACCGATGTATACAAGAGACAAGAAATAGTTAAAAGAGAATAGAACGAACAAGAGGAATATCAGGAACTAAACGTGAATATAGGAGAAATATCAAAAGAGGAAATAGAAACAGTAATAAACAAACTTAAAAATGGTAAGGCAGCCGGTGCAGATGACATACCCAATGAGTTACTTAAGGCAGGAATAAAAACAACTACTACTATGCTGCATAAATTATTAAACCAGATCTGAGAAGAAGAAGTAATTCCAAACAAATGGAAGGACGGACTAATTGTAAAATTACCAAAGAAATGCGGCAGAACAAGGTGCGAGAATTGGAGAGCAGTTACACTGCTAAGTACAACAAGCAAAATACTAGCATAGATTATGCTACAAAGAATTAAAAAAGAAGTAGACAAACAGTCAAGAACAAATCAAGCGGGATTCCGATCAAGAGGATCATGTATCGACCACATATTCACGATACGGATAATTATAGACGAAGGCATAGAGTGGCAGAAAGAGATATACTTTGACTTGGTAGATTTTGAAAAAGCGTTCGACAAAATTGATAGAGATGTACTTTGGGACACGCTTAAGATATATGGAATACCGAAGAAAATACGAATAATAAAATTACTATATGAGTATACGGCAAGGGTAATGCATAATAGAGAGCAGTCAGATAAAATAAATATAGAAATTAGAGTAAGACAAGGCTGTACACTATCACCTATGTTATTTCTAATGGTTATTGACCGTATCATGAAAGTGACAATGAAAAACAACAAGGGAATAATATGGAGATTCGGACAAACACTGGAAGACCTTGAGTTTGCTGATGACATATGTCTTATAACTGAGAAAAAACAACACATGGAATAGAAGATGAACAAATTACAAAATGTTGCAGAACAGGCAGGGATGCAGATAAATGCAAACAAAACAAAAACGTTAAGAATTAATGCAAACGACACTACAGAAATTAAATTGAAAGGGAAAATAATAGAAGATCTTAAGGATGTCGTATACCTCGGAAGTGTAAACAAAAAATATATAAGAAGAAGAATAGGAAATGCACAAATGGCATTTAACCAATTATGGAACATGTGGAAATCAAGTGAAGTTAATACAAAAACTAAAATACGTCTTTTTAAAACCAATATGAAAAGTGTAATGTTATACGGTAGTGAATCGTGGTCGTTAAGTAAAAACCAAATAAGACAAATCCAGACATTCATAAATAAAAGTCTAAGAAAAATCTTAGGAATATACTGGCCAAACAAGATAACTAATGAAGAATTATGGGAAAAAACAGGACAAGAGCCAATAGAAATAACAATAAGAAGAAGAAAGTGGCAATGGATGGGACATACGTTAAGAAAACCCAATACAGACATTACGAAGCAAGCAATCGAATTTACTATTAAAGGAAAAAGAAAACAGAAAAGACCAGCGAAAACATGAAGAAGAAGTATAAATGAGGAATACACAATAATAAATAAGGAATGGAATGAAGTGAAAAATATAGCCAAAGATAAACAGAAATGGAAGGATATGGTAGAAAATATCGCACAACTCAACCTCAAACAATAACAATGAGAGAAAAAGATGGTTAAGATGCTGCGTAGAATTAGCCAAACTACCAGCATTAGTACAGGCTACAGAATCGCTTCAAAAAGCGTCCTATGCTCCATAAGGAGTATAAAGGAACGACGACGACGACGACGACTATAATAATAATTTACATGCATATTTAGAATAATTGACCTCAAGTATTTTATCAACAATAATTTTATTTCCTTAAAATGGACAATGTTATTTATTCATAAATTCCGCCTCGCTAAACACCTGTTTAACACCATTTCCAATGCAAAGACGTAAAACGCTACCAAGCGACACAATTCCCTCAATTTTTCCGGAGCTGTAGAATATATGGAGTTCAAATAACTTCTATTATGCAATACGTCTCGCAACAGCCACTATCAGGGGCCGAGTTGGCACGAAAGCTCTCGCTACAAGCGATACGGAAAAATGCAAATTGCCACGCGTGGGCGTATTCGCACAAAACGTAAATAGAACTCGTTAGCAAATAATATTACGTATAGTTATATCATGTCTGCTTCTGCCTAAAATAATACTGGGATTTATAATGCGCTTGTTACTACACTACAAATATGACGACGCTTTATCTTTCAGTAACAGAAATTATAATATTAAAAAATCACAGCATATGAGTCTCTATTTATTGAAAATAAAAATAAACATTTTTTAATTTAGCTTTTTTAAATTGTTGGTATTAAAATTAAGAATTAATAGATATGAAAATTAAAATTATAATTAATAAACAAACATTTTACTGCATTATGCCAAAACAATGTCAAAAAGAGACAAAAAACTTTTACTATAAAAAAGACCAAAAGTTTGCAAATCGTTAATAATTAACAAAGTGTATGCTAACGTTTGGTATTACATTACACGAAATGGATTAAAGGCATAGTCAATAACCGAAATTCACAATTTTTAAAATAGGATAAAGCCAAACAGCTGTCTCTCCAGTTAGCTCATATCCTATTTTATAAATGAAATTGCCCTAAAAGTTGATACAAGTCAATACATCATTTTTAAACTCACGCGGTATAACAACAATTAAGATCTATTACTTACTGCTACAGAGGTAACACACATGCATAAAAAAGTTTTCTTCGTTAACACTAAAAAATTAAAAAGTTACTAATGTATCATCATTAGAAGAAGTGCAAAAAATTGAAGCTACAGTTTATAACAAATGGTAACTACAATGCGTTTTACATAAAGTTTCAATCAGAAAGGCTTATCTTCCCAAAAAGATAATCAAAGGTATAAAATATAGACAATTTTTTAATTCAACTTATAGTCAACAATCATAGAAATGTTGTTCAGCAATAACTTGCAGAAGCAGTTACGGATGTGTCAAAATCACACTAAATCTTATATATTTACTTTGTCCATTTTAGGTAAACCAATGAGCAGTTTCAGAAATATCAATAAACATAAACAAATACTTAGCTGATACTGCTTACAATAATAAATATAAGACACGCTGAAAAAGCAAATGCCTTCAGATATGTATTTGCCAAGATTTAAGCTGACTATCCCGCGGAAAGTAATGGAAAATCGCGATATAGCTGGTTCTCCCAAGATTATCAATACTGATGATATAATGTCTTTAGTAGTGAAATAGGCTGAAAGTAAAACTGTCCTCCAATCTTCAGGTGACAACAATTAATAAAAACAAAAGTACATCTAAATTTAAAAAAATAGATTAGAATGTGAAATGTTAGAACATCGTAGAAAAGCAAAATACCAAAAAACATTAAACAAGAAATGAAACACAATGGCAGAGATTTGCTCGGAAGAAGTTACGTAGTATAGCATGTAGAATAACAAATGCAGCATAAAAAGCACTGCCACTCTGAAAGGACATTTCGGGGTTTAGAGTTATGGGAAAAAATTATGAGAAAACTGAACAGTAATATTCGCAAGAGTAAAAAAAGATTAAAGATCCAATTTTAATATAAGTATAAATAGTGACTACAGACAATGATGACGATGGACTGGAAAGAGTATATGGTGTGGCGGCCTTTTCGCCCTTGAACCGCTTTATATCGCGGCGGCATGCGGGCCTTTGATATCTGCTACGTTTTGCCATCGTACACAGAACGGCATGGGCTTTTGCTCAGCCGACATATACACGCTCCGCAGCGCGGCCAATTCGGTCGTGTCTCAACACCCCGCAAACACTCGCCATCCGCAGCGCGACCAGTCCGGTCGTGTCTTCACCCCGCAAGAAACATTCGCAACCCCGCAGCGCGGCCAATTTGGTCGCGTCTTATCATCCCGCAGATACCAGATCCGCAACGCAGAGGTGGCCACCTTGGAATCGCCGACGAAGCCGAAGCCGAAGCCGATTCAGGTGAGCAATTTGGTAATACTCGTTGGTTGATATCGGTAGCCGCCCCCATCCGCTTACGCGACGGGCGTTTAAGGGACGATATTGGCCTTATCGGTTAACGTTCCAATACTACGTTTCCACACCGCACCACGAGAGCGGCTATTTACACGCCTGCCTCTCCAGTATATATAAAAAATAAAACAAATAATAAAGTACGTCAAAAGACAGAAGAACTTAATATAGAGGATTGAAATGCCATTGTTAGTAGAGGAGTGAAAAGTAGAATTGCTAAATGATACAGATTATGGCGAAAACAGAAAAGGAGTAATAGTCTCTAACCGTTTTGTGCAAAACACAATGCGATAATATCACCACAAACAGCTTGGTGATATAAAAAGATGTTAAATTGATTTTATACTTATGAAACAAATGTAAAAAAATGGCAAAGCATATTCAAATACCGAAGTGGATGGGAATCACAATCTAATAATGATAATGTGCGATTTTAGATTTAAGAAGTTAAAAGGAAGGAAAGAGGAAAATAACAAATGGGGAATATTGAAAAAAAAGATATAAAGAAACTGTTAAGCAATAGAATTCTTAAAGATTTGGAAAAAGAATGCAAAAGATAAAATAAGATTGACATCGTTAAAACGTAAAATATGATATAATGCATCGTTAACGTAACAGATGAGATAATCCAATTTAAAAAAGACGAAAGACTGGATCACAAAGATATTATCCACATGATTTAAAGAAAGAAAAAAATATAGATATCTGGGAACAAACAATGACAAAAGGTATCAAGAACTGAAAAACAAAATCAATAGAGAATGTACTATAACAAAAAAATATATCTAATGGAGAAGTGTGAAGAGGCAACTGATCCTTTTAAAGAAGGAAAAGTTAACCAGCCCTACAAGCCAATAAAAAATTTCTTTAAGGAAATCAAAATAGAAGGCAGAAGCGTAAAGATGAATCAGAAAAAACTACACAATGGAGACAGAAAGAAAATCGTTTTAGAAATAAAAACCAGGTCAATAGAGATAAGAAATGATATATAAAATCTTGATCAGAATGCACAAAGATAGTCTAGGAACCAAAAATTAAATAACCAACAAAGATTTATTAAATTCCATTGATAATTATTAGAAGTCTAGGAGAAAGAAACTCTACAAGCTAATTCACCAGTTATATAAAATAGAAAAAGTTACGATTTTTAGATACTCAGACTATATAGTCCACTGGTGAAAAATAAACAGGACTTGAAATAAACGCCCAATATAAAATTACAACATAAAAATAAACAACAAGAGAACCAAAATTCTAATCTGTAGAAAGACAGCACAATCAAGAATTACACCTCACCATTACACTACAGGCGCACGCCTCTCTTGACTTTAATTTGATTGGTTGTTAGTTCATCATTAATTTTTACTTTTATGGTGGAATTTTCGTATATATATTTCAGTAGGTCTGAATACCTTGTGTCTATTCAATGGAGACTAAGACTTACAACGCGGAGCAGGGGAAGACCACAGAAAAGATGGACGGATGACATCAAACAAACGGCGGGTAAAAACTGGATTCAAACCGCAAGAGACAGAGACGCATGGAACAAACTTGAAGAGGCCTTTATTCAACAATGGATAATAAGAGGCTGATGATGATGATGATGATGATTACACTACAGAGAAAGTGCAAAATTCTTATACCTGGGAACAGACATATACAAAATGTATGACAAGCTAGATAAGCCATTTAATATCACAATTGAGGCCAATAGTCAACTTTTAAAAAGCAAGTCTTCCACGATAGCAAGTAATGCTAGAAACTTTTGAGATGTGTTGCTACGGACAGATCTTAAAGGTAACTCAGGACTATGGAATAATAAATACGGAAGTATTAGAAAGAATTGAAGAAAAAAGAATTCTAATTGAATAAAAAGAAAATAGTGATACTTATTTAAAAAAATTTAAAACACATACAGGAAAAAATAAATCAGATAAATCGTGAATACAATATAAGGAGCGAATCATAAAAGACTTGCAATGTAGTAATTATAATGAGTCAAAAAGATTGGCCATAGACAAAAGAAGATGAAAAATGCTGGTGTTGTACCAAACCAATCAACAAATTGATAACTACAGAGGGATTGTACTTCTAAATGTAAGTTGTTTTGAGGAAATATAAAACTCTTCCATTTAGATGTCATCCTCACATTTAAAGGTTCACCCTACACTTAGACGAGAATATGCTGATCAAATATTGGCAGTATAACTATAATACGTATACTAGAATTTGAAATAGAAAAGGCTGCACTTCTACCACTGCAGACCAGCACGCTAAATCAATAAATAAATTATCTATTTAAGTCAACGGTTACCCCAAAAAAGGTTTATAATAAGAAATTTCTTCAAACATTAAGAAATTTGAAACTAAAAGTCCCCTAACTGGCAAAAATAAAAATGAGTTTGAAGGAGACTGCATGTAGAACATAAAACATTATCAAAATGCAAAAAGCACAAAGAAAGTGAAATAAAACTGAGAATTAAGAAAACTAATAATAATGACTTTTTTAAAGCGATGGTTATAAGAAGTAAAGGTGGGGGGTACATA
This sequence comes from Sinelater perroti, assembly GCA_036346155.1. Lineage (NCBI taxonomy): Eukaryota > Metazoa > Arthropoda > Insecta > Coleoptera > Elateridae > Sinelater > Sinelater perroti. The sequence goes on from JARFIY010000276.1 coordinate 8,716,169, forward strand.
ACAATAATTAAATATTAGAGAAAGTATAATAATGATTTAGATAAAAAAATTAAAAAATTTGTTTTAAAAAACGAAATGAAAACCTTAGTGAAAATTTCTACGACCTTAGTAATATATACATACCAACCTCAAAATTCAAAATGATATACAAACTAAATAGAAGAGCTTATTCAGTACTTTAATAGTTATAATGTTTGAATAATTCTAGGAAACTATAATCCATCAAGACGAGAAAGCGCAAAAGGCAACGTTGTAGGAAAAAATAAGACAAACAATTTATGCACAACTTATGTCACCATGTATCTGATTTCAAAAAATAGTACATATATTATATAATAAAATACATTTTTCAAAATCAAATAAAAATTGCATGAGCTATACAGGAGTGAATAGTAACATTATAATACAAGAACATAAATTGGTAAATATAAAATGCCATATGGTAGATAAAGTGAACTTAAAAAGAAAGGGGAGACTATTTATTTTTAAAGTGAAGCAATTATGTAATGTATAGAAGAGATATATTCGGTCATGTAGCTTTAGTAATTAACTAAAGTTAGCTCCCTATTTTGATTCAGGCGATATCAGATGAAGCAGCTTATATTAATATATTAGTATCAACAAAAAATAAAATTAAAAAGCATAAAAGTGTATGCGTCAACAGGTAATCATAACGAAGATACAATGGCATTTTTGTGATTTTTAGTGATTTAAATGTTAGGAAAGTGACAAAAAGAAAAAAGGTTTATACTAGAAATTTCAAAAATTGTGACAGAAATGACGGAGGCAAATATGATTAAATTAAACCAACCACCAAGACAGGCCGGTTTCGATATAGCGTTTTTCACTACAAACTACGTGCTACAAATCAAATTAGCAGTATAAAAATATTACGAGAATCACATTCCCTTTCATACAGGACTTGCCTTGAAATAAGTCATTAGACACCCTAAAAAGAAAAAAACTAGTACACATAGTATTAAAAATTAGAAAAATAGACAATTAGTTTAGAAAATTATTAAAATAATAAGCGACAACGTATCAATTACCTATTACTTGTACACTTTATTTAATAAATGGGATTACGACACTGAGATAGCCAATGATCAGAACCAGAGAAATGAAGGAATCTAGAAGAGGCTTATGACCAAATTTGGATTTATCGTTACAAAAAAAAACAACACAGAAGTAGATGGTGATGACAACCATAACTTAGTAATAAATTATAAATGGAAAACATTTAAAATGAAAACATTATGAACCAACTCCATTTAGTAAAAATTACAAAAGAATTATTCGAATAAACCATAGTGCTGGAAAAAGTAGAACAACTATAACAAACTCTAAGAAATTGAATACAACAATCGAGCAATATAAACAGCTAGAAAATTTGAGACGTAAAAAGAAAGATAATTATTAAAAACAACACAATAAAAGTACAAAATTATGCAATACGGAAAGTAAAAGAACATAGAAATCCAATATTGCCAACTGAAAATACCAAACAGGTAAACGCACTTTTCGGAGAATATAAAAGATACAACGTGATAACACCCGAAAAGGTAGCGATATATACAATATCTAGAAAAATTATAAACAATTACTGTACAATACAAAAATAAAGAATAACCAATTACGAAGAATACACAAATAAAAATTCCAAAATTAGAATACAAGAAAATTAGATATTTAAGAATAGAAAAGGCGCGATATAAAATTATTAAGAACAGTAGAACAGCAAAGCAAAAATATTGTATTTGTCAATTATTCTAAGATATAGAACAAAAGCTTTATCAGACGACTTTTAAACAGCATTATTATACCACATTCGAAAGAAAAAAGGGAGGTATACTAATGCTATAGAATATAAGTACAATATCAAATGTAGCATCCCCTAAATAATATTAATATTATGCTTGATATTTAAAAAAATAAGAAAAGTGAATGCGATATTTAACTTTTACGGAGGAGGTGTTTGATAATATTTTTTTCTTCTTCTACTCTTATATATTAGGTTATTAGCCTGTTTTTAACCACACATTTCGTGTAGCACTATAAGCCACATTGGGCGTACTCCGAGCAAATGATCAGTCTAACCCAATAGAAGAAGAAGAATGTACTTTACGATCGCCAAAGGTGTTTGTATGGCCGCCGGAGAACATTTGATGTTTGCTCGGGAATTGAACTCAGGGCTCGCTTGGCGCTAGTGTAGCAGGCTTAGACCTTTGCCTCGTGGCTGTCTTGCTCTCTGTTTGATAATTTTATGTGGAAGTCAAACAAAAAAATTTTAATATATTAGATAACGATAATCTTCAAAACAGTAACTTAGCAGAGTTACTGCCATTGAGTACTCGTATATGGAAAACAATCAAACCAAAGTGGGATGGAGGAAAAGGAGAGAGGGATAAAGGAAAAACTGTGAAAGCAAGGGAGAGGAGAGAACAAAGTGGAAAATGTAGAATGAGGTGGTAGAGAAGAAGAAAATAAAAGACAGACCCAGAGAAAGAGAGGAACGAGAAAAAAAGAAATATTCAGTAAGTAAACGCAAAAATAACACAGAAAATAAATATGCTAAAATACACAAAAGCTGTAATAGTTTTATCAAAAAAATAAAGAAAGAAAGATATAGGGAAATGTGACAAGTAAGTAAATAAATCCAAACTAAGATGATAACATAGTACAAAAAAAGAACATTAACACGTAACAATCTTTTTAGAGAAACAAAAAGAAGAATAATTTGCTAGTATCTAATAAAATCTTAGTTCTTCATTATTTGCAAAACAGCGGAGCAAAAGCTGTAAAATATTCTAACTAGAAAAAATATTAAAAGCTACCGAAGAATTACAAAATTACAGAATCAACAACTACCAAGAGCTTAAAAAAAAGAAATTTCTGAAAAAACATAATAAAAAGAAATGAGAATAATTAAGTAAGTTATTATTATATTACAGTATATAAATCAAATAATTTAACATACTAATTACAAGATGTACACATGTCTAAAAAGACTAGCACAAGATTAACAACTAAAAAAATAACTTTCCGATTTTTGTAATAACAATAAAAATAGGGATTATTAAAAAAATTAAAACAAAATAACAACAAAAGATATTCTTGTGTGACATAAGTTGCTGATGCATAATTATTTCTATTTAATATACATCTTTTGTTTTCTTAAATATCTATAACTTATAAATGTTAGAATAAATTTTATATTAATAACTTGGTCACTGGTAACCAAAATTCGCTTGACACCGCAAGGTCGCTTTCTTGATTAGACTCTTAAAGGAATATAAAATAAGCTGAACCAGGTCAGAACTAAGCCATGTTAACTTTGCGGCTTTTTATGCAAATGCAGCCACACGTGTCGATTTACATTTTCCCCTTCCACCTATGCCGGAGCTTTCATGTCTGTTCCCAGCCAGCTTTAACTTCCTGCAGGAGATATTGCATAATGCCAGCCCCGTGATTGCGTTGTGTATCCCGCAAATACGGAAACACCGAGAGAACCGCGTCTCTGGTTGCATTTTTGATATTTCGCCGGCAAAAGCGGGTTTAACCCGTATTTACTCACTTGATGTACTTTATGTTGTCTCGAGTTAATGAAACCGTACGAGCTACATTTTAATTAACAGTGAAATAACATATTTGTAAAATCGCTTGAAGAAAGCTAGCAGAAATATGTAGTTTACATACTGCATCTATACTACTGTAAAAAAATCTGGTGTGAACATCACACGACCTTCCTTATCCTATTATTTGGGTAATTGTGGAAAAGTCCTGGGCTTCAATTTTCTTTCGAGTTTCTATTTTAACAACTTTTACTTTAAATTAATGTTTATCTCGTGATAACAAATCATTTTTATTCTCATGAATTTTTTGTATCTTCAACCGTTTAGATTTGCGACCGATTTTGCGACCTTGCGACCAAACGGCTCGGCCGATTTTTACCAAAAGTTTTGTACTGCGTCCCCTACCTACATACATACCAAATTTCAAGTCTCTATCTCTTACGATTCTCGAGATATCCTGTTTACTGACAGACACACACACATGAACCAATGGCCCAAACCAACTTTTTTGGTGTCCTGAGGCTATAATTCGTCCAGAAAAGTGAAAAACTGGGTAGGTCAAATAAAATACGACTGAAAGTAACGTTACCCATAATAATTGTGAATATGTTCCTTGAATAGCTTGTTTTTGTTGAAACAGAGTGAAGACTTTTATAACTATTAAATGTTTTAGTAATAAAGTATAATTATTAGATATTATTCAAAATCCTAAAGAGTCATAAATTTCAAATAATTACTGCAATAAAAACCTAGTCCAAGTAGCAATAAATGGACATTTAAAAAGCAATAAAGTGCCTAAAGTAACTTTTTTAATTTATAGAAGTATGGAATTTTATACTGTTATTAACAACGAAAAAATAAAAATTTGATGATAAGTGGCACAATGTTATTATTTTAATGCACGTATTTTTTTTATTTTACTTAACGTTTCACAAATGCCTAAGCATTTTTAGAACCAATTAAACGATTATAGATCAATAATGGTCATGAATTTATTATAAGGCAATAACAAGAACTTCAACCAGTAAAACTTTATTATACAAAGTCTGTCCCAAAAATATTAAGCCAATGTAGGTCAACCGTAAGTTATACGCTGATAAATGTGTACATGTAGTATATGATAAGTAAAACAGCAAATCCACCTCAAATCTTTTCTATAGCTCAAATTCATCCACAAAAACTATCTGGACAATTTAAAAGGCTTTTAGAAGTGATATAAAGTGTAGCACAAATAATAAAAGCACATTATAAAAAATTTAAAGATGGGCCGAGAATCTGTTGAACGTGGAAGACCACCAACGAGCGGAAAATATAAAACTTATACGAATTACAATAAACAAGTATCAAAAACCAATGTATAGCATTTTGAAGAAGGATCTTAAAATAGAACTTGTTACAGTTTTCTTCAGATAAGATAAGTCTTCTGATTCACCAATTCCAAAGAAGGTGTATATAAGTCGCAGCAAGTTCAAGATTATGTTGAATGCGTTGTTTATTTGGGAAAATATGATCTAGTGGACTGCCATTGTCAAACCCAAAAAATTACTAAGGAGTACTACCACAATATGGGCAGAATTAGCAACCATTTACTCGTGTTTCAAAACGTCTTGCTCTTCAAGAAATCACAGAAAAAAAGAAGAAAGCTACCTCAATATCATTCACCGGTTACAAGATGCAACCCAACCAAAACAGCCGCAGTACTGAGCACGCATTCATCACATCTTGTGTTTTGCCGAAACTTTACATCGTACAACTTAGCCACTCTACAGTTTATCTTAAAACTCAAAACACATTATAAAGGAAAAATATTCTAGATCGTTAATGAAACGGCTAATGCAATAAGAAAGGTGCTTGCAATTTGGACACGGGACTTTGTAAAATTATTTTCATCAAATGCCATGAAAGCTTTACTACATATTCAGATTTTGCGTCACACCAATTGTAATTTTTTTATTTTGACAATAATTTTAGGATAGAACGCGTATATTATCTAAAGCTTCAAATCGTACAGAATGTTTTACTTTATCTACAAAATTATTATTTCTAGCACTAGCAGCTATAAGCTGATGCGTGCGTTAATGCACTTTCGGAGTCGGAAATTAATAGAAGACAACTGGACTTAAGTGTAAATTTTAGTAAAGTAAAAAAAAATATGTATGTAGGGGCAAGTGCGTCAAAAGTTAACTCCGGGCCGGGGGAAATAACTTTTACCGGGCCCCTAAAATATTTTTTCCATAACTTTACATGGTACTAATATTAAAGAAATTGTTCAATGATATACTAAAAAATCGGGGTAACTTTTTCCAAATTTTAAAATTTACATAACAAACCAATTTAATTATTGCTGCCTTAAATTATTCTGCATTTAAATGTACAGGTAATGAACATGCGAGGTTTGTCCCAAAAGGAACAAGCCAATGTCAATACGATGAAAATAATTTGTGCAACTGTAATGTAACCTGGCAGCAGATGAAAGTGGACTGTAATCTACATGCGTGAATGGAGCAAATTAAATTAGCAAATCTGTATCAATTTACGTGTAAAGGTGGAACAGTTATATACAAAACGGTACGTTAGACGCTGTGCAAATAAAGGTATGGTACAAACGATTCAGATTATATATATATAATCTTCTTATATCTCGTGCTATTTTTACTAAATATTTAAAGTTTTTTGTTATTATAATTGTAATTTTATGTATTATGTGCCTCAATACTTTCGGAACAGGCTACGATTTTCGCCCCGCATATCAGACGGTTTTTCTGTACAAGTGCCAGGTAAAAGGATGCAAACTGTGTATTGATACCAACCAGCTCTTTGAATTTGCACAAAATCGAATTACCTACTGATAGAATTTAAAAAAATTTGTTGTTAATATAAAGAACAATATATTGAATGTGGGTTTGTAAAAACAAGGGCTCAAGGAGTTCTACCTTCAATTTCCCTCCTTCTCAACGGGCCAGCGTAGGGGCGGCCTTCAAAATCTGATTTTTAAAAAATATGCAAAAAATATGCAAAAAAATATGCAAAAAATATGCAAAAAATATATGTAATTAGAAACTTATTTGAGAAAAACAGAAAAGAAGATGAAATTAGTGTTACCAAAGGAAAAAGAGTAATAAACGCTTTAAACTCTATTTCATAGAATAATTTCAAAAAAAACAGAATTTCGGATTTCTCTTTGACTACGCCAAGTAACCTAGATTGAATATTAATATGTCACAATTAGTTTTGGGTATGGACTATCACAATTTTTTATAAATTTTACGTTGGTTAAAAATTCATAAAATTAAAAAAAAATTGAATATGGTTCAAAAAAGGCTGACACCTATGCTATATGAGTGAGTAATGTTGTAGACCTATATAACCTCAATACAGAAGTGCATTGAAATTGTATTTAGTCCGCTGATTAAGCCTATAAAATAAATTAAAACTTAAAATTTTCTGTTACGACCAGTTTTCAAAAATTCAAGATAGCCCGGCGCGCTAGGCCAATGGAACCAATGGAACCAATACAAAGTACTATACTAAAAGTTTGTTTTCTCATATTAAACTCATTTTGGGCCGTCCTAATTTTTGAGTAAATCTTTTTTTCAGTTTAGGTAATTTTCAAATTTAAATGGTTATAGCACATTTATGTCGCACGCTGCAGTAGTCGTGTAAAAAAAACATTTTATTATTATTACTTAGACTACAAAAAAGTCTTTGTTCACATTTATTGATTGACAACAATTCAAAAAATATAACCAAACTTTTTGCCCTTATATATATAGAGAGATGTAATAGATAAAAAATATTTTGCCTTTGACTATGTCAGTTAATCATACTACTGAAGTCCTTGACGGCTCTTGATGCTTTTTTAAGGAAACAAAGAGGTTTAAGTTAGGAGGTACCTTTTATGAAGTTCTCACAATCAATAAAGAGCGTAAATTTTTAATTTTTACCTTTTCGATGATATTTTAATAAACACTTCTGGTATTAATAGTAATTAACAGTAGTAGCTGAGTAAAGGTAAGTTAAAATTTCTAATTATCTTACATCTACATTATTCAAGTAAAATATTAAGAATTTAAATGGATTGAAATCTACCCAAGCTGCAACATAAAGATAGGAGTAAATACCCCTACGTTAACTATGATAAGATATATCGTTTTTCCTTTTTTTCTCAAACTAAAAAGTTTATATAAAGAATGTGTTTCGGTTAACTTTTCTGTTGTTAGTATTGCAATAATAAAATGACAAAATATGTATAAATTAATCATTTTCTATATCAAATTGTAACAACGGATATTATTAATTATTTATCGGCTGACTTACTAATCCAATAATTAAAAATAACTTTTTAATAACTGTGTAATTATAATAATACTAAATACACAGTTTTAACACAAGGAAATACATAAATATACACACACAGTTAAAAGTAGAGGAGAAAGTCAATCATAACTTATACATAATAGTGGAGAAAACAAAGAAAATAGATATAATAAACACTAGGGTTAAAAGGAGTCACGAAATAGGGAGCTATCGCTTTCTGCTGATGGAATAGATAAGGAATCAAAATAAGAAGAACAAAATAGAAGACCAAACAGGAAATATGTCTGAATAGTAGAATTTGAATCAATAAGATCATATAACTAAAATACAGGGAAATATCAAACAAATATAAAAAATTGGTAGATGCAGGTATACAAAAAGATAAATATGAAGGAAAGATTAGAACAACTATGGAAGTCTTTTAGGAAGATTTTAATCAAATCTGCTAAACAAATCTTGTAGCGTGCAAAAATATTTATAATAAACAATAAACGGTGTGGTAAATTAGGAAAATTAAAGAACAATTTAAAACAAAAAAACGGTATGATAAAATTATTTAGCAAATAGAGTTATAGAAAAGTATAAGAGATACAAACAACAACGGAAACTCGTTAAAGATGTGCTAAAAAAATGCAAAGGAAAATGGCTGGGCAGATTTCGGAAATAAATTAGAAAAAGATAGTAAGGGTGATCAGAAAATATTTTTTAAAGTAAGTAAATCGTTACGTAGAGGTAAGGAACACAAAAAAATACATATCAAAAATGAAAGAGGTGAAATATTAACAGATAAAATCAACCTGATAAAACGATGATACTAATAATTGATGAAAAATAAGTGTCCAAGAAAATAGAAGCAAAAACAAAATATTAGTAAGTAACAAAAACAAACGAACTAAAGAAAAAATTAAAGATGCAAATAGGTGGTTGAAAAATAGCAAAGCACTGACAAGATTACGTTAGAAATGCTTACTGAAAAATGCAATGCACGCTGGCAGACAGAGGGGATACCCGAAAATTGGAAATATAAAGCTGAAGATAGCAAACAATGTAGTAATTATAGGAGAATAACACTATTACATTTACCTGTGAAAGTACTGGATAAAAAACACAGTTAGAAAGTACATTGAACGAGCCACAGAACGGGTTTTTAAAAGGAATAAGTGCACATGAGCACTTATTTGCAATACAACAAACGCAGAAGCAAATGTTTGCTTTTATAGGATTTAGAAAAGCCGTTTAACAGGGTCCTAAATAAAATATATGAAAAAGTCTAACAAAGAGGGGAATAAAACAGTTAATAAACGTCATAAAAGTCTAAACCAATAACGATAATCATGTAATCAGGAAAAACATGAAATCCGACGCTTTTATTGCCATAGAGGGACTCCTTCAGGAGAAAGGACCGAACGCCATATTATTTAACATTTTTATGGATAATATAATTAACAAGTGTTCAAGATAAGCGGAAAAGCTATGTGTGGAATATAGAAAATTGCAAAGAATTACAATCTCAGAAGGAGCTTTCTTAGACGACCCATCACTACGGTGGGAAATCATAAAATTTGCAAAAAAATGTAAAAATTAAAAAAACACTAGAATAATTTAATATAAGGATAAATTTAGAGAAATAAAACGGATTAAAAGATCAAAATCGAACTGCAATAATACAACAATTGATCATAGTTAAATATTTAGAAACAAACATAGAAAATACAGGCAAACATGACATAAATCTGCAACACGGTTAAAAAGGCTCTAAATACCTACCACGCGCTGAGTAATAGTTTTATAAACAAGAAAGAAAAATCAACAGCAACAAAATTAAAAGTATACAAAGCAATACACCTTCCGATACGAATTTTTGTAAGTTAGTCTTGGATGCTAACACAAAGACATGAGTATGATACAAGCAGCAGAAATAAAATATCTAAGAGGTGTGAGGCAGACCAAGAAAGACGTGGAAAAAAGTAATAGGGAAAATATTGAGAAAAGGAGGAGGCTAAAAGAAAATGAAGAATAAGAATGAATAAACTACATTTGTTTATAGAGTATAATTGTATTGCACGCCACACATCATTCATGTTGCTTATTGACTTATATATATATATATATATATATATATATATATATATATACATAAATCCTACAAGTGTTCCATGTGTCTGTACAAAAATATTTTTTTTAAACAAAAATTATGTTACTTTTAACAAAATGGCAAACCACATTACATGTGAATGACCAAACTAAGCGCGTTTGCATGTAGCAGAACATAGCGAGCAAAAATACACTGGATATTAACATATTTCAAGGCTCATTGCGCACATCCCACGCAGAAAATTGCAAAACACAATTAAAGGGCCAGAAAAAATTAAAATCCAGCCATAAATACATGGAACACTCACCCTATAGTTAAAATTGAGAACTAGGCGTCTCCTGCTGTCATCTTATCAGGAATGGGGAAGGAAACCTAGCGCTATGTATAAATTACCGCAGACCATCTTCCGTTTGATGCAGGCTTCACTCAATTTTTTATTAAATCAAGCCTTTCATCTATCTCTTTAATTATACCAAATATTATTTGATCTCCTTGAATCACACCGCCTTAGAACTGTAATTACAATTATTTACTTCTTTAATTACAAACTCTTAGCAGCTTACTGTAAAAATTATGCAATTTCTTGAGTGTAACATCGCAAATTCAAAATAGAAAGTTACAACCCGGCTGTCACTCACCGGCACGCTGTCACCACTGGGTTAATTACAAGACGAATCCACACTTTCGGTCAATAGAATTTCCGCCGCCACACTCCTCCGCTGGCCGGCATACACGTTTAACGTTTTTGCGGCCCTTTTCACGCCACATGCTTCGATTAATGATTTAGTGACAACGTTTCGTGCGCTTCATAGAGACCGACACCTCGTGTCCATCGAGGCGCGATGCTGATGGATTTTGAAGGCTGCGCAGTTTTAATTATTTATACCCCGCGCTCTGATTTTGGAGGGGAGTAATCAAATTAACCGCACTCCCTTTCTGCTTTGTTCTGGCGCGAGCCATGAATTATGATAGACATTACCGGTATAAATTGCTGCGGCTGAAAGTTTCAGATATTTTCAGCAGTGGACTGATTAAAACATTTCGGGCACGCAGCGAGAGAATTTAACTTGAAATTAATTAGTTAATTAGTTAGCAGATTGTTTAGTGCAGAACAATTAATCAGTACTTTATAATAACGTAATTATTATAAGAGCTTTTCAACAATGAATTACTACACTAAAAATGACAGTACCGAATTTTACAAAAATCAGCTGATTGATATTAAAATTATTTTACCAATCGAATCTTACATATTCCTGAATTATCAGATTAGAGGGTGCAAAACCTTTTTTTTATTTATCTCTTGTAACTTTTGATAGGGTTGAGTTATGAGTCCTAAGATAACTATTTTATATAAGAGTTTACATCTGCCTCAATTTCTCCCTAAGAAATTATTGTAATTAAAACGCAGGAAATGTTTTACATAAATATTTAAGTATGTATGATAAATTTATTCAACACATGGAGCAAACTCATTATAGTAATGATTTTACTGACAGATCTAGATATTATAGAAACAAAGAATATTTTTAAGTCAACCGTCTTTCATCAATAACATCCATATATACGTAGCCACAAACATACCATAAACATTATAGAAACTAAGAAAAAACCCGTATGTAATGCAAACACTTGACATATAAAACCTTAAATACAAATAAGAGAAAAGCCCATGTGCATTGCGTAACACTCGATATATGAAACCTTAAATACAAATTAAATACGTTTAAAGTCAATTAATCTTCGATTTTAACAGATATGTATGGATACAAACAGTCGTTTTAAATATATGTAATAATGTAATTATTGTAGTACTAAAGCTTAAAAACTTGTGAATTAATAAATGCACTTTTACAAAGCTGTCTTTTTAAAACATTTAGAATTTATATAAACGCGAACTCGGTTTTGGTAAGGAAAACGAACAAGTGTGGTAATTTTGATATTTCCTAGTAATACAAAGAATTAGTAAAAAAAAATAAAACAAAATAATGGTTAAGTAGGGCCGTAAGAAAGTAAAAGTAAATTATATATCAACAAAATTAAAATAGAATTAAAAATAAGGAATAAGTAGGAAATAATGTTAGTAAACATTAATAAGACAGCGATCTCCGTCCGGGTCGACCGTAAACGCTTCTCTATGTGCTGTCAGGTAAAGCAAAAAAAAAACAGGTAGCAGAAAAAGGAGGCCTCGATTACCAAAGTAAATATAAAACAAACCCCTATTTCAATTTTATACGACCCTTTCCAAGATTTTATGTGCTATTAATTTCTGCAATTAGCAGAATACGTATAAAAATCAATAAACAATGGGAAAAGGAAAATACAAAATAAAAAAGGAAATAAACGAGAAGTCAGATAAAATGAAAAATAAAGACGAACGACTAAAAACAAAACTAGATACAGCTGGATCTAGACGAGTTCTATAGTAAAAATACCATATTTAAAAGAGATAAGCAACAATTTCTGAAAGTGATAGATCACCAAGGATAGAAAATAGACATGCCGGGAAGAAAATTACAAAAGAAAAATTATTTTATATGCAACTGAAGAAGGAAAAGCAAAAAGTGACCCAATAGTCAAGAAACAGATAAGGACAATCCAGACATAGATCTAAGATTATCAACCGAAGACGAAATAATAGAAAATTAAAGGAATAAGCAAAAACAAGAAGCAGAAAAAATACGTCCTATTTTAACGGAACTTAAAAAACTGGATAAAAAATAAAGATTCTAAAGAAAATCAATAAATTAAAAATGGCAAGAGAGAAGGTGTCAAGGAATTATATGAAACAAATGAGGAACAAAGAGCATCACGTTATATTAAAAATAATAAATAATATTAGATGGAGACGAAGTCACACAAAAAATAAAAATAATAGAAGTAAAGGAGCAGAAGAAATACTTGGGATGGAACAAATAATTAATAAACAAAAGTACAAACAACAAGTAATATTGATAAATACAGGTCAAAACACAAAAAAAAACAGAATATTTAATCAAAAATCCTTGAAAAAGCAAAAAATAAAAGAGAACATAACAAAGGAAGAACTGCTAAACAATCGAAAAAGTTAAGAATGCATAGCAAGGACTGAAATTAGAAAGGGCAATGGCAAATACAAAGTGTCAAGAGAATAAACGAAGGAAAATAAAGACGGATATTATAAAGAACAGATAACTTGCAAAACAAAAAAAATAGAAAGCAGAAAGACCAAGAAGGCAACATAAGTAACAAAAAAATATATAGAATATAACTTCAATGACAAATTGAAGTAACAGGAAAAATAAAAGAATATGAAATTGGAGTATTAGGAATAAGCAAAGCAAAGAAAAAGAAAATGGAATAATAAAACTAACGAGCAGATACAATATGTATTACTCAGAAGTACCGATAGAATTAAAATAACAGGAGAGGGCAGGGATTATAGTAAATAAAGCAATAACCAAAGTTTATGAAGTACGAAGCATTTAAACATATTTTGAAAAAAACTTCTCACAGATAAAAATGCTGTAATTTATCGTGAATCATTCCTGACCTATAAAGAATTACAAAATGCATAACCTATATTATACCAACGGAGTAGTACTGCATCGTTGCAGCGATCAGCTTTTCAATGCAACACAGTAAATTAATGTTGCATTTAAGGTAAACGCAATTTTAATACAAAACTGCTTTTGCAGAATATAAAATTAACCAGATGTTATTAGAACGGAGTTTAACGTAAGTATCAAAGATGTAACTAAAGATACAAAAGTAATAAAAAGTGTTTAATAGGACAAAAAAATATAACAAAAAGAAACAAAACTTGGATAAAAAGGCAAATAAATAAAGTGCATCGGGGGCAAACCCAAAGAAAAACACAATGTTATACAATACTATCGAGTTTAATAACAAATGTTTTACTTTCTATAAAAAATAAAAATAAATAACTCTTCTAGTCTCTTATATAATAAAATTCAATAAAATATAAAATAATCTTTTCTATGTAATAAAATTATAACGGTTTTAATGCAAAAAGCAAGGGCACATTTTTAGCAAATTATAAAATTCTACAGGAGAAATGCTCAAAGATGTAGAAAAAATTAAATTAAATCTTATTATTATAGAAATTCCTATAAAACTGCAGCAATGGAACTATAATTATTAAAGAAAAATTCATTTAGGTCTCATTAAAATGCTAATAAAAATCGCGTGTAATTAGTAGACTAACTAAAATAAAATAATTAAAACTTATAATAAAATCATTTCCAACCTAGAAAAGTACGTATAAAATATAATAAATAAATAAATTGTGTCGTAAAAAAATGTTCTAATTAAACCTACAAAGTGCGTCAGTGTAAGTATAGTATTGCAATTACCTTTTAATGAAATATGTGTGATAATAATTTGCATTACATGACAAGAAGAGACACTCTGGATTACCCCCAAGCACAAACACAATGTAAAAAAATATACATTAAAACTATTAAAGTACACGACTCATCAAGACTCTTATATTCAACTAATGACAACGACTCTAAAACAAAAAGAAGACGATATAAATGTATTACATAATAATAGATCCAAATACAGATTTTATTACAAAAAGCTTAGAGTGAAAATATAAAAACAATGTAGTGATTAGTAATACAATATCACAGTTACGTAACAGTGTAATAATATTGGAACTAGGAAAAAACCCGTAAGCATTACGTAACACTTGATATATGAAACCTTAAATACAAATTAAAACCGTTAAAGTTAATACACTTCAATTGTCAATTGTCTGAAATATATGTAATAATGATAATGATGCAATATCTAATTTTATACATTTTTTCCTCCAAAAGCAGTTTTATGTACAAAGGAGTGAAATAAAAACCGAAATTATTTCTCTATTGAATAATTTGATGTATCATATAGGAAGGGTGTTCTTGTACATTTCAGAAGAGGAAATCCTCTATTTTGCCGAGTGCAAGCAGCTGTATCATCCCCAAAAAGACGGAAAACAATACAAATATTTCCCTTAGTTGCGTAGGTCCTCAGACAACGCAAATTGCCTTACTTTGAACTGCTCTCATACTCCCAAAAATTGTTGTGCCATTTAAGTATTCTTAATGCTGTTGTCCCCGAACTGTTCATTAACTTTTCCTAAAGTACTGGACGGTTTTAGCTTTTCTTTCGTAAGAAACATAATAATAATCCGCTTCGGAACGGACGAAGACACTCTTTGCTCTAACAAACTTTCTTTAAGTGTTACTATTTACAACATTCAAAAGTAGCCCCTTTCCTTCACAGTGCATAAAGAATAAATTTATATTTGATGCACCCTCATAGAAAATATTTTTAACATTCAAAAATTTTAAATCAAATGTTTTAGTCGGTCGATTTTTTCAGATAATCCAAAATAACTTTTAGTAACAAAACTAAAACAAATATATTTATATACATATGAAAGGTTACTTTGAAGGTATCAAAACTTATCGTTTGAGGTCAACTTTACTTTATGTGGGTTGTAATTTATGCCTACATTGACAAGTCCTCTTTCTCATTAATTTGAACAAATTTCAAGTTTATAGACCAGTGCGAAGTTTGATTTGTGCCTAACCACACCTTCAGCAAGTTTTCTATATTATGATTTGCACGCTTCTAAAATCTCTGAAATTAGCTATATTTCAGCTTTCCACAAACTACCTTTAATTATATTCTTCTAGAATGCGCCACTTCTGCTGTGCTTTTACTTTTCAAAACGTTGGTAATGTACTTCTGGTGTACGACAATAAATTTGTGCCCGCTATTGTATTAACTCTACGTGTCAATTAATTTGACCTGACACCTTAAGTTCATTCCTTTAACACTTTTGTTTCGTTTGGCAGGTTTCATATAACGTTATTAAATGCATCATTGCTTAATCTTTAATAAAGTTTTTATAATTGTCCCGCATTTCTTTCAAAATTCTTGTTCTTGAATTATATTTAGTCTAATTGTGCTTTGTGAACTACTTTGGAGTTTGCCCGTGATATTTTTTTAAACGGACATATAAAATAATACTCAACTTTATATCCCATGACTCTCATGATATGCTCTCCTGCTGTTGTATAAAACATCTTATCATTTTATGAAATAGATGCTACACTTACAAAAAGTAAAAAAATCTCAAAAACGCCTACTACAACCATATGTATTGTAATATATATATTCAAATTCCTAAAGTAATGTTGTTTATTATTGCAAAAAGTTACATCAAAATACCAGATAGTATAGTACATGTAATATTGGTAGTAATAGTAAATTTTATAAATCAATAAAATGATACGAAACTACCAAATACAAGAAAAAACAAGCTATAAGTATTATCGTATAGAATTAGAATGCCTTTTAAAATTATCAACAATATATTGCCCTCCAAGGCATAAAATAACAAGTCATCTTTGGCACAACGTAACTAAAATTTTTGTGGAAAAGGGAAAGGGGTGCTTTTAACCCAAAACATAATCACTGAAGTTTTAGATTTATTGCTCGAAAAAAGAGCTCTATATAAATTAAGGACAGGCAACTTGGGTTTATAAGTGGTAACTATCCTATCAATCTACTGGTATGCTGACGGAAATCAAATTTTTTATTATTGTATTTTTTGAATCACAAAGGGGCTAGCACAAGGCTACAAAAACCAAATCTATCACACTTGTCACTATAAACATAACAATATCAGAAGTAGAAAGACTATCGTATCCCTGTGTAATCAGTACATTGACGGAACAATTTACAGCAACTCTAACCACAGTGATCTTTAAAAATCGAAAGTGATATGGTGATAGATGTGACAGCCAACCAAGCTATACAAAATCTGATAATTTTACTAGACGAAAAAAACGGATTTGTTAAAGTTACTTGCAAAATGTATCGGTCAAAAAAGATAACAATTACTTACACTGGAAGGCATCCAATAATACGCAACAGTGATAGTAGAAAAGAAAAAATTAGCTGAATACTTATTTACAGACTTCATTTGATATTCTCATAAAAAATCTAATATATCAGTTCCTAGAAGCGCTATTGCAAAAAAGAAAACTCATTAAAGCGTAATCCATAATAAACAAGACTTACAACAGCAAAAATAACATTTTGTCGCATTTAACGTTATATAGGAGACCTTGCATAAGATCAATATGTTTGTATCTAATGCTTTTATTCAAATTCTAAAATTGAACCTGACAGATCGGTTCTAGCAAGTAAAACAACCACATGTCTTAAGACTAGTGTTTTACATCTTGCACACTTCGGATACGCCAGAAAAATTTAGCAGATAATACTGTTATACCATTTTCAAGCAAAAACTCTTTCCTATTGCCAAAAATACTACAAGAACACCTCAACCATGTACAAGTTTAGCTATAAATCAACAAAAGCAAATCTACCATCCGAAGTTGCCTACAACAATCGGCTACTACAAATTGATTTAGTTAAATACCTCGGACAGGAATTTTACCTGACAAATATACATTTAGAACAAAACAAATATTACTAGCTTATAGAGAACACCTTAAAACTATCATTAAAGAATTACTTACAGTGATGAGTTATGTGGTGCAGCAAGTACATGTAATACTAAAATCTTGGTAGGTACTAATCAAAGTTTTTTTGAATAACATATGGTATGTCCATAATTTTCTGCCGGTATAAAATCCAAGCCCTTTAACTACAAACCAACTGGAATACATGACAAAGAACCTACCCATTGGATTTATCTTATAGATTTGTTAATCAACCCTAAAGTCATCACAGGGCTAGTGTAAGTGCTGGTGTGTTTGAAAATTTCTGTTGTGCGAATAATCACTTAAAACTACTTTTTGTTTTTATTTAAGCAGTTAAATTTATGGTGCATTGTTAAAGTACAACGCCTGAAACGTGTTAAATTTTACAACCTTATCCTATAATTTTTATGTCAATTATGATAAAAAATTTGCAAAACGTCGCTAGATAAGAGTCATTAAAATATTATTAGGGAACTATTGAAATAAATCTAGCAAGTATTGCGTTTTTTATAAAAATAATAATGAATTTTATCATAAGACTTCACTGAGAAGCTGAGAGAATGAGTTAAATATCACTAATGACAAATCCGAGCTTCGATCATCTATTCAAAGCACTTGGAAGTCGGTTTCCAACTGCAGAAGATTACAATGCTAAAAACACCATATGGAATTCTAGAATAACAAAAGCAGATGCAATTAAAATCAATAATCTCTGCTATATTTCTCCAAATACACCCACTTATTGGCCAAGTGACCATAGGTTACCAGATCTCCTAGAATTCGGCGTCAACACGTGAAAATTGTCAGAAAATCATGTTTAGAGCTCAGCTCTGATTATTCACTTGTTATATTAACCATGTACGCCCAAATACTCGAGAAATCAAAAGATCCATCTCCTTACAGCAAAAGAACCGACTGGGACCTATTTTGTAGTATTTTAGACAAACTTATTGACTTAAACCTTTCATTAAAAACTTAAACAGATATTGAATTAACACTTGAACCATTAACAAAAAAAAATTCAAACAGCAGCCTAGAAATCAACACCTGACCAAGACGAAATGTACGTTAAAGGAAAAATTTAATCTGCTAGAAAAAGAAGACCAGAACAAGGTAGCAACTAACGCATTTTCAAGACAACAAACGAAAACTAAATAAAATTACTAAGAAATAAACCACATTCTTCAAAAACTGAAAAATAAATATATTCAGGAATACTTAACTTGACCCTACACAGGCTACTGATTACATATTTTGAAAGGTGGCAAAATAATTCAAAAGACCGCAGTGCCTGTAAAAGCTGTATATGATACCTGGATAAGAAGTACTGCACAGAAGACAGAAGATTTATTCACCACCACTTAAACACATTACCATTGCAGAAATCAAAACAATTTTTCACAAATAAATAAATCCAAAGACCTTAGGGTTTGACCTAATCACAGACAAAGTTTAAAGAAAATCTCTAAAAATGTATTAAAGCCGTCAAGTATATCTTTAATGCAATTTTAAGAGAGGAATACTTTCCCCGTCAGTGGAAAGTGGCTTAAATGCCCAGACCTAGAAAAATCATACACAGTTATAATTGTATCAGTCTATAGGCCTTGTGCCTCTTTTATCTATGGTATTCAAGAAACTCTAAACGAAAAAAACTTAATTCCCCATTATCAGTTCGGATTTCATGAAATGCACAGAACAACGGAGTAAGTGCACCGAATTATTGAGTAAGTTACGCATGACTTTGACGCCAAGCGATTTGCTCGCAGTGTTCGGAGTAAAGGTCTGAGCTACAAAATGAAATGCATGCTTTCAATTGTATAATCTCTTTACGTCATTCCTAACCTAAGACAATTCTATGTAAAATATCACACACATTTATTGACATGTTTCCATCTTCAAGGGAACATCCTAGGACCGACAGTATCTACATCGCAAACTTACCTGCATCTAAAGCAATGCTCACAGCCACTTTTACCGACGATACTGCTATTTTAGCATTGTATGCTAGCCCCGTCTCCGTTACACAAGCAGTACAAACACATCTAAATGATATAGAAACTTGGCTACAAAAATGGAAAATTAAAGCAAATATGGGCATATCCGTACATGTCACCTGCACACTAAGAAAAGGTAACTATTCTCTAGTAACGTTCAGCGGGCAGCAAATTTCTCAAGTGAATAAAGCTAGTACCGTGGTCTTCATCTAAATACAAAAATGACTTGGAGAACACACCTATTTAGCAAACTCAAACAACTCAGATTCAAATACAGAACAATGTATTAGGTGCTTGGAAAATACTCTTCAATGACGCTAGAATGTAAACTACTCATATATAAACCCATGTTGAAACCGAACTGGACCTACAAAATAGAGCTATGGGGCACAACCAGTAACTCCTATTTGGAAATCTTCCAAAAGTTCCAAAGCAAAGTGCTCCGAGTTATTGTAGACGCACCATGGTATGTTCCTAATGTACTAATTCACAGTAACTTAAAAATTCCATTGGTGTGTGACGAAATTAAGGTTTAGTACGACTATACAGGGCTAAACTCAATAATATGGCAACCACGCTGTTATATGACAAAGATAAATATAGGCGATTAAGGAGATTCAAACCAGCGGATTTTCCCAACAGATTCACTTAATGAGACTTTACTATATATACTTTCAGTTATTACCTTCCAGTTCGTAAATCTTTATAAAGATTTTTTACTGAAAAACATGTCACAGGAATACGTTCATTTAAATAACTAAATATTAATATCAAATAATTATTATCTGTATATCTCACGTTATGCCCCAGTGGTATAGGGCAAATATTTTATTATTATCATGTAAGCTCCTTCTTCTTTTGGCTGGCAAGTGTGATGAATAACATTTTCTTTCATAAACTTTACAGGCTTTCTGTGAGTGTCTAAGCCATTATAATTAATTTTAACAAATGGTTAGCCAAGCTTCTGGCAATATATTCGTTTTAGTTTATTATGCTTATCAGCTGCTTTTTATGATTTTATGAAAGTTAGTCTCGCTTATACATTGTTTTTATCTGATAATTTATCGTTCACTGAGTTGAGAATTCTGCATTTATTATTTTAGTTTACTTTTTCTACTTCAGATTGCTTATTAGAAAATGTTTTGTTGCTTTAATTGCTTTCACTACTTGCAACGAACTTTCATTGTTTGAGTTTTCAATTATATCATTACTAGTTATATAATTGTTTTTATAGATCTTGAATATGTATGAGAGTTTTTCTAGAAAAAACGTTTTTCTGATTATTTAAATGTATTTATTTATTTGCTTTTAATATTAAAATAAATACTTATCACACAAAGATACAATATTATTTATTATTAAAGGCCAATACTAAGCAAACACGTTGCTTCCAGGTTTACCATTATTTTATGAAGAAACTGGAACCACGAAAATCTCAGTTGTTTTGAAAATTTAACTCAAATTAATTGTTAGTATTTAAACAGATAATTTACTGAGCCACACAGCTACAACATATGTTTAATAAAATATTAAATATACAATATAAGCGTAACATTAATTAAATAAATAAATTAATTATATAAGGTAACAAAAACATTTATAGTGCACCTAGTCCCGTCATAAATTTTAAAACATGTCTTCTAACTAACTTTTCAGATCTGCATTTGAAAAAAATATGTTATAGCATTATTATTTATATATATTTTTATGTTTACCTTCACTGTTAATATATTTCTTTGAATGCACTAAAACGTCATTAACGG
Source organism: Sinelater perroti (assembly GCA_036346155.1). Classification (NCBI taxonomy): domain Eukaryota; kingdom Metazoa; phylum Arthropoda; class Insecta; order Coleoptera; family Elateridae; genus Sinelater; species Sinelater perroti. The sequence continues at coordinate 8,737,421 of JARFIY010000276.1, forward strand.
TAGCAAATCCCAGATTTAAAAATATTTCTGTCAATGTATTAAACCTATTTTCCCGGTACTGCAATTTTGAAATATCATCTAAAAATCTGGCATTTAACATAGCAATCACCTCTGAATTTTTCAATTGCGTTCTTATAAATAACCACTTATGCGAATTCTATAATGAAGTTGAGTTATTTAGAAGTTTTCTATTTTGATGCGTAACAACTAATTACAAGAGGTGTGTATTTTTTATTTATATATTAATATTTTCCATAGTGCGGAATTTGAGAATTATTAATATAGTTTTGCATTTATATTTATATAACTGATACAGTTCCATGTATCTTATGTACTCTTTGCAATTGTCAAATTCTAATAATCGAACACTGGACACCAACGAGTACTGATGCTAGAAAACAATAATTTTTGGCTAAATATGGAAAGCACTGATATCTACATTACTCCACCAAATGATAGAGAAAATAGTGAAGAAAACAATGATGACGAAGATCACTTAAACGAGCGTCAGCTACAACTACAAACTGCCGCTATCTATATATTATTCTGAAGACGACAATTTTGCGGTTGACTAAGTAATGGAGGGGGGCAGTGATGGTTAGGATAGTAACTATACAATCTTCTCATCTACAAAGAAAGTATTAGTGGAGAAAAGATGGTTCAAAACAGACTTTGCTACCAGTACAGACATTTTTTGTATGTCCAAAATAACTAATATAAATATAGCATTTTCGGAATTTGCTAGATGTTTAATCAATTTTTTAACGAATAAATGTGTTCTTTCTAAAGAGTGTGCTCATAGCTCATGTTCGATTTACAAAAATATTTTTAAAATATTTACGAACGACCTGAAATAATTCTTTGTAATTTTATTGTTGTAGATGTAAAATGCTATATAAACGTGATAAAAAACATTTAACCCTATTCGTGCTAATACTATTTAGCACAAACGCTTCGAACAAATTTTCAAACGTTCGTCCTCTACTTTATCTCTTAATCCGATACATGAAAAACGCTCAATTTATTAAGCAGCTTAGTTCAAATGAAAGCCTGGTTTCAGATTATAGGCACAATTTAGCAAAACAATTTATACTCCATAAACCCGGGCATGTCTTTTTAAAAAAATTCAACAAAAAATATTATTTACTATTATTAAAAAGTATCATATTTTCAAATATCCAATCTGTTTTACTTTTGGCTTTCTAAAGAGTAGTAGGTTTAGTTGAAAGGCTTCATTGATTATATTTAAAGAATGTATGCAACAAAGCTTTAACAAACATTTCAAGAATATTTTAGATGTAGTAATCGGTGTCTAGTTTTGCCTTTATATTATAAAGTCTCCCTAATTTCAGTGTTCATTATGTTCTTTAGACTTTTTGGAATTTTTTTATAAATTATTATTTTGAGGGTTGAACGTTCTTTTTACAGCCACTATTTCTTTCACTAAACAAAATTTCAGAAAGATATTACTCTTACCTATTTAATAAGTCTTTCGTAATCGTTCGTTAGGGATAAGTCAAATTTTCGACTCTAGTCTTAAAACTAAAGTCTTCACTTATGTGAAATCAACCCGAATAACACGTTTTCTTGCAATAGCAGCGAGTTTAACGAGCGTCAGGATCTCCATATCGCATTTTTGTACTTGCTAAAAGAGCTTTCAATGTGTATACGATGCAAGTCTTGTTATTTAGATTGTCTATAGAAGAACTCTTCCAAAGTTTAGTCATAAAAAAAATTTTATTGGTACCCCAATTTTTCACCACATTAAATATATTGTCCGCACTCATTCACATTTTCACAGCAATTTGACTGCACATCGTAGCTCTTTTTAAGCTTATCATAACTTGTAGGGTTATTTACCAACTGTCATTTTCTACAATAAAACTGCCACCAAAGCAATTATCAGTAAACTCCAGCGAGAACACAGCATTTCTCCATTTTAAAAACAGTTTCAAGATTTATAGCATATCTATAGTGTAATTTATAAGATTTTAAATATAATTTGTAATTTTTTTAGTAACCTGCTACCTGTTAAAGATTCTGTATCATTTTAGAATATCCACAATAACTACGTCAAAATAACAAATTAATGCGTTCTCTGTTTACGGCGGGGCAATATCGAGCCCGTCGCTGGCTGAAACAGTTCAGCAGCAGCACTTCATTAAAATTTAAAAAGCTCGTGCTTAAAATAGCGCCACTTATTAATTCGCATTTGCGAGGCATCAAGCGCGCTCACGGCGCGACAATGGGATCCGGAGCGGGATTTTGTAAACAGCGACCAACGGGGAAATAAGTAATAAGTTGGTTTAAAAGCCAGAATTGAATCTGTTGCGCTGGGACAGGCCGCCGACACACCGAGTGCGCTTTATTCCCATTCCAAGGAAGCGAATTAAAGCTGGATTATTGATGAATTCGCGATGAAGTCTGCCCTGGGAGGATGTTTTTTGCCGGTTCGAACAAACAGGGGGATTCAATAACGTCAGTCTATTAAATTATGTGCCTTATGGAATATTATAGTAAAATGATGTTATTGTCTTTATTGCACTATTGATTAGAGACGAGCCTTAGCTGTAAAATAAAGGAATTTTGTATTTTTATAATCTTCCTGTAAATTGACCTTTTAAAATAGTTAAAACAAAAAATAGGGCGATTAAAAATAATGGTACCATCGAACCATTTTAAAATCATTGCGTTTAAGAAGCTAATGATCTAAATACTTTATGTGAAAATTGGAAGTTTGCATTTGTACAATTGATACCTAGCCAAGTCTGTCAAAGATCACGAGAAAAGCCGTACATCTATGAATGGGAATTTAGAGAACAGCACTTAATGTTTATTTTTGTAAAGAAACTCATATTGACCGATAAAGCTTATTTTTCTTTAAGTGGCTTTGTAAATCGTCACAATGCACTGTATGCTGTACCTTGTGGGCTGGAGAAACCATTGGCGCGTACTTTTTTGAGGACAAAGCTAACAATGTTGTTACTATTATGATAAAGTACGCTATTGAAACTTTTTTGCAGTAAATCAAATGACTTAAACTTTAATGACATATGGTTTCAATAAGATAAAGCCACATGTCACACAATGCGTGAAACACTCACTTTACTTTAAACCAAATTTCCTGGTCATCTTATATCGCAGAGAGGAATATAAACGTTATAATATTTTATTGAAAAAAACCTTGTCCAGAGTTATGGATGAAGTCTATAACGATGGGAAAGGCGAAAGGAAGATAACTTCAAATTCGGCGGACACAACGGAAGTAACAACTCGTAATTTTAGGATTAATATAAAATCAATAGCAGCGTCTAACATAAGTGGACGGTTACAAATAGCATCTGCATCCAGAGGATTGGCCAAGAACAGACATCATCAACACGCCTGGGCAGCGTGACGTCTAAGGCCAAAACCCCCATTTATACTTCCAAAGGTCAAATTTAAAAAGAATGGATCAAGTACCCCAGGTGAGTAAAAAAAAGGTTTGGCTTCTACACTACTTCGGTAGTCTTCCCCATAGATTCTAGAGGAGGGGGGTCAAAAATTAGATAAAGTACTACTTACAAAATAAGAAAAAAACAAAACATGGGAACATATAATCTATAAACTTTGAAACTCAACGATAGAATATGTAAATTAGAAAAACTGCCGAAAATAAAATAGAGCAGAGCCTGACTTGGCAGAAATTAAAATAAAATAAGAAAAAACGTAATATTGAATTCAGACAATGTGTTGTGTCACTCAGATTGCGAAGAAAGAGAAAGAAGAGATGCGAGTTTCATCATATTTGCAAACACCGTTTGAATAAAAACAAACAAATCAGTATTATAAAGAGTTGCATATCTAATAATCGAGCTAAATAATAAAATTTTTCCACAAATACTTTAGGTATATGCTCCAACTCAATCATACGATAACGAAAAAGTAGAAAGTTGCTTCGAGGATATATCTAATGTATTTAAAGGCGATCAACGAAATATAAAATGATTATTTAAGACTTTAATGCAAAATTCGGCAAAAGGAAAGGCCAAGAAGAGCGCAAAATAGAAAATTTTGGATATGGCACAAGAAAGGAAAGAGGTGAAATGTTGTATAACTTTCTGGAACATGAGAACTTATTTGCAACAAGATCGATTACGTGTTAACAAAAAACAAAGAAATGGTTACAGATATTAGTGTGCAAAATAACTGTACTATTGGTAAGAGACCACAGATTAGTGAGGGCTAAATTACGCATAAATATAAAACTAATAAGAATAAAAAGAATGAAGTGCAATACATATAAAATCAACACTCAAACATTAAAAGAAAACTGACAAATATCAAGAAAAAATGAAAAGCCAGTTACAAGGCAAAGACTATACAAACATAAAATTAGTCAAAATTAGCAAAACCCTAAGAGAAACAATTATAAACTCGGTCTAAAAAATAATTTCAAAACACAACAAAAAAATTGAAACACTTCACCCCACAGTAAAAAAATGTTGAAAAGAAAAAGGTAACCAGCACAACATAATCAAAAGACTGTAAAATTTGTTGAACTAAATAAAATAATAAGAACTGTAGACAAAATGAAATCACAAAGGATGTTATAATTCAACAAGTTATAGGAAAAAATCAAAATATAAAAATACAAGGGGTTGCCCGCCAAAAAGTATTTTTAGCGTCCTCGGCTGACAATTTTCCACCCGCCATCCCTCAAATATTTGCAACGTGGAAACTTATAAATTTTTAATTAGGTCGGCTTTTTCCCTGGATCTGATGCACGGAATAATTTAACTTAGCGCCCATTCATAATAGACGTAAGCATAAACCGCCTATAAGAAGTACGTAATACGTAAAGTTGCAGCAATGCAAAGCTTATGCGCTCGTTCATAATACACTCCCGTAGTTTTTACGTTTTACGTTCATTTGCCAGCAGTAACAAAGTTGTGATTTTAAATTTGCATAACCTAACTTTAGTTATGTCGAGATTCTGGCTTTGTTTTTACAACGGATAGAGAATTATTAATTCAGTTGGTGAATATGTATCTGTTTCTACACCATTAAAGGGATAACAGATACAAAGGCAACATAATTATGCAAAATGCCTAGAAGGACATTGCTGCCGTTACTGTGTATGAGCATGTGCAACTTTCAAATGATTACATAAGTTACGTGCATTATACGTATTTCTTAATGGCGGTTTATGTATATGTTTATTATGAATGGGCGAATTCACCAAGGGGCGAGAGCAAGATACTCCTCGTATAAATTAAGCGCTCAGAGCTCAGCATGCTAAATTACAAAAAAAATTTCACTTTTCGTTCAAATGTATAGGCTGTCTTTGTTTACTACGCACAAACCTCTTCGTGTAAACCAAGGGCGTAGAATCACTTCACATTTCTTTGTTTACTTTTTGTTCAAATGTGTAGATGAATTAAGATCCAACATATAAAAAAACAAAATAATAGCAATAAAAAATAAATAAATTAAAGAAGTAAAGGATAACGACAAAATAAACTTTACAGTAAAAAAATGTTATGGGGAATTGTATAATTCTTAAAGAGAAGATTCCTCGCAAACAAAAAAACCCTAAAAAATAAAATAATGAACATATGTAAACTCAAAAGACGTACCAGAAATAGGAGAAAGAAAAATAATAAGTGCACTAGAAGAAATAAAAAAGCAGAAAGACCCTGGAAAAGACAACCTAACAAAAGAATTAATGACTGAATACAATAAGAAAGTTAAAGACGTTGTTCAATAAATGTCTGAAAAGTGGAAAAATTATGGCAGAGTGGAAAAAGGCCATAAATATTATTGTAAAAAAAGCGATAAACTAAATTTCACAAATTATAGCCCCATAAGATTACTATCTCACGTGTGCAAACTTTTGTCGAGAATAATAACGAAAAAATATAAATAACAAAATAGAAAGGTGTCTATTTGAGGAACAAGTCGACTTTAATAAAGGGTTCAGTACAGCGGATCACCTATTAACTCTTAAACTATTAATAGAAGAAGTAATTAAATACCATTTTCTTTATACATACGCTATAAGAAAGCATTTGATATCACTAAAATGTAGAAATACAGTCTATGGAATAGCAGGATAGACTACATATATATGACGCTTATCAAAGACATTTACGAAAATACAAGAAAGTGCAATAAAACAAAACGCTATAGAACAAATAAAAGAATATGTATATCTGGGGCAAAGAAAAACAAGAAACAAAAATTGCAAGAAAATCCAAACTGCCTTTGGCAAATTAAATTATATATTGACCTTAGGTCAAAAGTAATCAATAGCTGCATATTACCTGTTATCACTTATAGAGCTCAAACCTGGACTTCGACAAAAAGAAATGCAGACAAGCTCAGAAAAACCCAAAGAGCCATGGAGCGCTTAATAACTAAAAAAAAACAAAAAAATGGATAAGAGGTAAGACAAAAATTACAGATAAAACCCGTATAGAAATTAGGGAGAACAATTGTTAAAAGCAACAAAACTATTTATAAAAATTTAAAAAGTACGGTGGGCTAATTCAACTACTTTGCAGTCAAACCTGGGGACTGTTGCAAAACATTCTTAGTATATGTAACTAAAGTGCAGTGGCTGAAGCAACTTTGTACCCTGACGTAATTATTCCAACAGTGCTCTGAACTTTGCAATTAACCTCTAATTAAGTCCACAATATACTCTAGCATATATAACTATGCCCGACCAAACAAAATAATCTCTAAGCACAATTAAAATTAGAAAAATGTCGTAAACAAGTGCAGTTTCTGATATATAAAACTATTATAATCTCTTAATTTATTATGTGGTATACATAAAAACTAATGTGTTGCGTTTTCAAGTAATTATTTTAAAAAACTACATTTTAGTTTTTCTACAAAAACGGCTAAATAACACAGTTGTGCAGTAGTAAACTTAAAACAACCTCGTTAGTGTGGTGAATTGGAAGTTCCGCACAACACAAATGAAATCAAACGTAAAATAAATTTCCTTAATAATAAACTCAATATGTATTTCTTGTTTAATTTAAATTTGCATTATCACAATTTAGGATAAATTTAAATAAGTGAAGATTAATGTACATAACCTTGCAATCTTTTCGATTGCGTCGAGATTAAAGCCGACTGATTAAATAGGCTAAGTGACACTTCTTTGTTAAAGGTATCTACATCAACATAAACCAATACTATGAAGTATTCTTGAACACCATATCTTCTAATTAAAGCCAACTACAGTAATCTCTACAGAGACACGTATGTTACTCTCAGCACAGAAGCAATGGACATTCAGGGCACATCCGATAGGGTCGTAACCACAACAAATGGCTTTTAGCCTGGCTACCAGAATTAGATAATAATATTAGATAATGGGCAGTGAGCATTAAACATTGATATACTAATTACGCAAAGTAGGTATTACTCTCTGCAATTAAACCAATACAATAAGTCTGAATGGATAAAAAGATTTCACTACATATTACTAGGAGACCATCAAAAACATTAAGGGGATACTTAGAAAAGATTTCTTAACCAGAAATAAAGATAATTAATTTATAATTAATTTCAATAATACTAATGAGTACAGAAATCATATAAAATTTTACAAGAAATGTTAATTAAACTCTTATACTCATATAAATCGTAATATTTTTTTATACTGAGTAACAACCTAAAACATTCAGATTTGGATGTTGTTCAATTACTAATCAATTAAAAAATTCTGAAAATGTTAAATACAGAATTAGATAAAATATATTTAATTTAGATAGACTAATTTATAGTGATGTTGCGGTAGAACCACACTAGTTTACAAGTTTCCAGTTAGTAGATCATATTAAAAATTACTGTTATATGCTTTAAAATTAGAACAGTGTAGCGAACTTAATCACAACTTTACATGTAAAAAAACGTCAAAACGAAGATACGGGATTGAATAGGGTAGCTCCATGGCATAACTGTGACATGGGTGAAATTAGCAAATATCCACTATCTCAAAGCCGTCGCAATTAAACTAACATTAACTAATACTAACTAATATCAAACTTGATCTACAAGAAACAAAAATTATATTTGAATGCATGCAGCCTGAGCTAATAGTTGGTGAGCTCAACTGCATAAATACGAAGTGGAATTGTAGGACAATTAATACTAATGGTGTTAATTTATGCAATTTTAAAACTGGCAGTAACAATTTATGCACTAGCTAAATATTGCTTATTATTCGTATATAATCAATCAACAGTCAGATAGACTGAATATTATCCTACATGACACTACCTTTAAACCAAAAAGTTCCAACAGAACTTGACTCTGATCACCTCCTGGTAATGATCCATTTTAAACAGTTCTTCATGTTATTTTTGCTAGATTAATAAGCGGTCTCATTATTTATGAACAACAAATAAAAAAATAACAAGCTAAAATTTTTAGTAAACCCTATATATCTAAACTGTATAGATAGTGCAATAAAATGCTTCACAGATGTAGTTGTTCTGGCAATTCGTCAGTCTATCACGCTTACCGGCTCTCAAAAACCTTCCACCAATCAGGCACTCTCAATACACGTACAACATCTCATTCATAAAAAATACATCACATTGCACACTACGTTAAAATGCAAGACATTATGTAGCTGAACCTCATTTAAACGGTATAAACCGGAAAATTTAACTAAATTGGTTTAATTCAGAATAGCATGATGTACCAGTTATACAAGATGATTTAAATATGACCGGGAATGCACATGTCAGTCTTCAACGTACTGCCTGCCGGAGTCAACACATTTTTTTCAACGTTCTAGAAGCATCCTGATGCCCTTTTCAAAAAAAAATTTTGGTTGGCGACGTGTCCACTTCCTAACAGTCTGTATGACGGCGTCGTTATTCACAAACCGCATGCCTTGCAAGTCTGATTTGAGCCTTCCGAACAGATAGAAATCACTTTAGGCCAAATCGAGACTGTACAAAGGAGTTGGTAGAAAGTCCCATATCAATTTTCGGAAAGTTTTCATTGTTGTTTTGGCCGTATAAGGGCATGTATACCCGCTTTCCATCTGTCTTCCGCTTGGATCGAATCTTTTCATTCACGTCTGTTGCCAGAATGTCCGAGTAATATGCTGCATTCACTGTTCTGTCATCTGTCAGAAAATCTTAATGCGTAATCCCTTGCCAATCCCAAAGTTGCTGTCACTTTTCTTGTTAAATAGCTTCTTCGCGCTCTCTTGGGCTTGAGAGAACTTGCATACCGCCACTCGCGTAATAACTGCTGGGACTCAGGAATGAAGTAGCGTACTCACGTTTCATCGGTGGTCACTTTAAACTTCAAAAATGTATTAATTTTTTCTCAAACTGTTATAGGAAACGACTGGAAGCTTGCATGTGCACTATTTTGTTCACGTCCGTCAAAGTGCGTTCACCTTGCGATATTGCAGGTGTTTTTCACTATGCCTTCTACACTATCAACACTGATGGACAGCACTGGTCTAAGTTGCTTAATAATTCTGCGCCTATTATCATGAGTAAGCGCGTCTGAACGATCAATGTTTGGCTCGGCGACGGATGTTCACTGCGGTTCATTCTCCACGCGCTCTCTGCCCTCCCTGAAACACTTACGCTACTCAAGCGGCTCCGTGAGGGACACTCTTTCTTATACTATTGTTAAAGTGTGGTACATTTCAGCGAACAGAAGGTTCTCTCCAACGAGTAATTTGATTAGAATGCGTTGTTCCAAGCTCCACGGTACCTTTTGTTAACTCATCACTATAGCAACTCCCAAACAAGACTGAACAATTCGAGCAGAAGACAAGGTGAAGGTTGTGGCTCTCCAGTCTCTCAAGGTCGTACAGCTACTGCGCAGTACGGCTTGTTTACACACAAATCATATTTGAACCACCTTATACAATACAATTTTCTCCTTTTTCTTCTTTCGGTGCCCTATCCTCTGAGTATGTTGGCGGTCTTATTGGCCCATTTAGCTTTACCCGCAGCTGTTTGAAATATGTTAACCTTCTTCGTTTCAGACCTCTGTCTAAGATTTTTTATCCACAATGTATGTCTTTGTCCCGACCTCCATTTTCTTTTAAATTTGCCTTGCGAAAATCATCATGAAAGTTTATACTTTTTGTATCGTATAACGAGGCCAGTTGACACGGTTTGTCTGAAAAATATTAGGGAAAATTTTTCTAGTCAAACAGAAAAGCCATAGGGACATGGTTTTTGGAGAGATGGATGGTGAGGAGGACATCTTGGGTAAAGAATGTGACCCGGCTAAGTTACTCTTCGAGTTTTAAGAGAACGAGATTTCGCTTCCGCAAACCATGTTTTAGTGACGCGTTACACATTTGATATGCAGCGTGCATTAGAGCAACGCATGCAGTTAAGTTTTTTGTCAAAATCAAAAAATCTAACCTCGAGATTTTGAACAGATAAAAGAAGTTTACGGGCAGGCAACCATGTCAAAAATTAGAATTTTTGAATGGCATAAGTAGTTTCGTGGCCAAATAGAAGTCGTAATGATGAAAATTTGGTGAAAGTGAGACAATTTGTGGTCTCTGATCGGCGTTGAATCGTTCGATTAATATCACAGAAGTTGAATTTATCGTAGTGCATAAGGTGTGTAAAGATTTGCAAATGAGAAAAAATTGTGGGAAGTTGATTCCAAAATTTTTGGTCCCACTTTAGATGGAGAGGGTCCAAACCCCTGTGACCAAGGCCATAAACGATTATCTGTAATGCTTTTGGTTTTATTAAATTATTTTCGATACTTTCCGAGCAAACTTTGTAGTCAAATTTTCTTTATTTGATAACGTTTATTAGCCTTTTTCCTTCCCCATACGCTGCAATACTCCAATATTAGTTGTATGATATATCCATAATATTCAGAGCATCTTCTGTGACACCAATATTCAAAGGATTCTGAACGCTTTATAGTATTTCTCTCGAGAGTCCATACTTCCGCTCCATGTAACATCTGGAATATGTAACATTAGAAGCCTTGGATTACACAGAACAGTTTATCACTTGTTACACGCAGTTTTTGCTTTTTCATTGAGTATTTTTATTTCAATTGAGAGATCCCATTTTTCACTTAATGTGTATCCTAAATAAATGATTTTATCTAATCTTTATATGGACACTCTATTAGCGTATAACTGTATGTTGGGTATGTTTTGTTTACTAATAACCATTATAGTTATTTATTTTAGTATGTCATACGTTCAGTTTATTCTTTTGTAGTTTTCACATTGTTTTGACTTGATTTTCTTGGGTAAAAGTATAAATTTTTATATGCCGTATAGCTTTGCTTATCTCTGATTTAGTTATTGTAAAATCATTTGTGCCCTGTATCAATATAGATTTTACTCTTTTATTGTTTTTAAACAATTCTTACATACACTCTTTCCGTATAGTATCTTAATCTTGTGCATATTAATGTTATCGTGCTTTTTTTATGTATTCTATTTCTGAACATTTATTTGTTTACCATTGTTTTTTCTCTAATTTCATTTTCTTTTGCGTGTTTTTGTATCTAGTCTAGAAATAAAAATATTACTAATCTTACTTCCTTCTTCCATTAGTTCTAGAATTTCATTTGTTATCTATTCTTTCCGTTTTCGTTTTTTCTATTCTTTTAGGACTTCTCTTATATTTTCCCACTTTTGTTGAATTCTATTATCTGTTTTATTTTTCATCTTTCAGTTCTTTATTAAGATGTTGAGTTATTTGCATTTCCAATTTTTGATTATCTAATTTCTGCATATTTGTTTCTAAGAACTTATGTATTTTTATCTCTCTTTTCAGACTAAATTTTATTACGGCCAGATAGCAACCTGTTATCCGTGCGTGTATTTGCTCATGGATATCCTTTTGATAAATTAACTGAATTACGAAACCTATTGTTGCTCAGTATATTAATTTAGTTGATGCTGATGTTTTCGTGATATAAAGTCGTATGGTTGGTAATTAGCTATGTATGTTAGTTACAACCATTTGTATTTCTTTCCCCAATTTTATAAGCTTATTCCCTTTCCAATTCTGACAGAACGGCTTTGTATTTATTTGAAGTATCGCCACTCTGTCAAATACTGTCAAGAATTATCAGCATTATCAATTTTTTTATTTATAATTTTTGCTACCCCATTTATTTTTGTGGAATTTTGTCTCTTAAGTAGTAAATAACGTAGTCATCTACCGTGCATTTCCTTAAATTTGGCCACAAAATTGCCCAATGTGTTTACTCTTAACCTTTACAATTCTTTGAAAATATCCGCAGCTTTACCTGCTTAATATAAACTACGTATATTTCACGTTGCTGTTCTTTTTATTTTTATTTGAATTCTAATGTTTTTATTGTTTTATCATTATTTTTATTACGCCACGGGATTCTTGGCAACCTTTCCCCTATTTTTGTATTCGAAGCCATTGTGGTATCCCGAGTTTTTCGTTGCTTTCTTAGGTTGGAAATCAAATGCTGTTTGTAGCCGCCCAATTTGGATGCAGATGCTACAACGCCTATTGGTCCGCGGGAGGTATTTTATTTCCCTCCCACTCATATCTGAAAGCCATTCCTTTATCCGCCACCTGGAAACGCTCTCGATGGGGGTTTTAGGCTCTTAATATATGGAAACGAACTAAAAAAGTCTTAAGAAAACCTACTATCATACTACTACCTCAAATCAATACTAACTCGTATATAAAAGATAAAAGCAAATGCGCAACTTCTCCCAATAGCAATTTTCTTTGCTACTACATATAACAAACAAGGTATCACTGTTAATCGTAAAATAGGACAAGTCATAGGCCACATTAATAGCACAAATCCTACATTTCCCCAAAAAGTAAGATAACATCATGGATATGACTTCCAATATACTTCTTAAAACCTACCTAGTAAAGCAATAATGTATTAATTATTATTTTTAATGCATCTGTGCAAATTGAATATTTTCCCAACGTACTAAAATACGCAATAGCTTTAATGTTCCTCAAACCTAGCAAGATGTAGAGTAATCCAATTCCTTACAAAGCTACTATTCTTTTTTACGTCATATTTAAGCTTCCAGCAGGAATTGCCTAATTCAGCCTAAAAAAACGAACATAAAAACAACATTCTTTCACAATACCAATTAGAATTTACAAATTCGTATTGTAAAAAACAACCTAAAAACAAAATGCGTACATTAATAGCTCTTGTAAATATGGGTAAATAATCTGATATGCAAATTAAACAGGTGGATGTTTTCTTCAAATTATTAAATTATTTCTTACTGGCAGAACATAGTTCACAACTTTACACATCGTATCAATGCTATGGTCTAACAGGGATTTATATAAGGCCCTATCTTATTTAACATCTTCATGTATATCACTACTGAACAACTTAATACAACAATACAGCAATTTACGCTGATGACACGGCGTTAATAACACAATAAAGATATTAATCGAATTGCACGAATACTCCAGAAATTATAGAAATGTTATATTCAAGATTTCATAACAAAAATATCTACTATTCAACAGAAAACCACTGATTATAATCTAGAAAAAACTAAACACATACCAAGCTAAAAACCTTTTTTTTATTGACCCAACATACCGCAATTAAACAATTTATTAAGACTGGGAAAAAACTTGTCTTCATTGCGTAACACTTGATATCTAAAACCTTAAATACTAATTAAAAACGTTTAAACCTTCGATTGTGGAGTGTGAAGTATAAAAATTTGACATTTTGTTGTGCCACCAACAAGAGTCAACGCGCACAAGTGATAAGTTGAAAAAGTGTTTGCATAGTATTGTTTTGCTGTGTTCAATATGTTGAAGTTTGGGCCAAATAAAAAGCATTCGCGAACAGCATTAATTTTTGTTTTAATTTGAAGAAAACTGCTGCTGAATCATACCGATTACTTCGAGAAGCTTATGGTCAACTTGCTCCATCGCAAGGTACGTATGAACAATGATTTAGGCGTTTCGAATGTGGTGATTTCGATGTTGCAGTCAAGGAATACGGAAAACTGCCAAAAAGTACGAAGATGTGAAATTACAAGCATTGTTGGACGAAGACGATTCACAAACACAAAAACAACTCGCAGAGCAATTGAACATTAATCAACAAGCTGTTTCCAATCGCCTACGAGAAATGGGAAAGATTCAGAAAGTCGGCACACGAGTTGAAGGAGAAGCAGATGGAAAGGCGCAAAAACACACCTAAACATTTGGTCGAACGATACAAAAGAAAGTCGTTTTGCATCGTATTGTTACTGAAGATGAAAAGTGAATATATTTTGAGAATCCCAAGCGCAAGAAATCATGGGTAAACCGAGGCACACCATCCACATCAACCGCAGGACCGAATTTCTTTGGCAAGGAATCGACGCTCTGTGTTTGGTGGGACCAGAAAGGTATAGTCTATTATGAACTGTTAAAGTCTGGTGAAACGGTTAATACCAAACGCTACCAAGAACAATTGATCTATTTGAACCGTTCGCTACTCACAAAATGACCAGAACATTGAAAAAGGCAACACAAGATCTTTTCCCTCCACGACAATGCTCCATCACATACGGCAAAACCGGTTCTTGACACGTTGGAAGCACTCAACTGGGAAGTACTAGCCCGTGTGCTTACTCACCAGACTTGGCTCCTTCCGTTTACCACTTATTTGCATCGACGCACTTGCTGAGCAGCACTTTGGTTCGTTCGAAGATGTGCAAAAATGGATCGATAAATGGCTCGCGGCAAAAGGGAAGAGTTTTACTGGCATAGTAACCAAAAATTACCTAAAACATAGAAAAAATGTGCAACTAGCAATGGATTATATTTTAAACAATTTTTATTATTCTTCCGAATTTAACGTGTTTTTTTGAAAAAATCTGCATTTCATACTTGTACACTTGGTATAAATACAAACAGACGTCATAAATACATGTAATGATGTAATGATAATACTATGTTAAACTTCAATGGTATTTTACATCAAATAATATTAAAAGTAGTGCATAAACTCCATGGTGATATTCAAGCTGTAGATATAACTAGACAGTATAGCACCTTACACTATATTCAGTAATTGCAATTGATACACATATTACTATTGCCAGCGTAGTCGGATCCAGGTTCCATTCCCAGTGCTCTCTGATGCCTGGCGGGTGAGACCTGCTCAGCCACTAAAAATAATTGAGTACCTGCGTTCATTTCGAACAAGGGGTGAGTAATAATGCCGGTCATTTAAGAAGCGGTGCTTGCCACATCGCCCCGCATCAGAGATGATGCACGATACGGTACAGTGGCGAAAGTAAGAGAGCCTTAATCTCTCAGTTCGTAGTCTGTGCTCTCACGCGGGGCGTTAGAACCTTACCATTATTATATTTCTTACTACAGGTTGAATAATTGACCTAAACATATTTATATTATTATTATAAGAAAAATGTTGACAGTTATTATATTGCCCTTGTATGCAGCGTTTATTTTATTAGCCGACTTTAACCGTGCATAGGCTTATTAACGCTTACTGAAAGAGAAGTTGATTATATCTTAATATTTTATGACATTCATTTTATGAAATTTATTTGGAAAGTCAAATTAATATTTTTCCCTGGCATTATCAATATACTTAGGTGTAATTTACTAAACGGTGGGTGGTCTAATAATTTACTAGATACAATTACAGCACTGTTTTGATAAAATTTTATATAATTTAAAGATGTATTTTATAAGGCAAATATACATTAAAAGTCATTTTGTTAAAAATAATTTTAATATTTTAAAATTATATTAAACACTTGAAAAAAAGCTTGAGCTGCTGCCAATTGGCTATTAAGATTTTAATTTCAAATAAAG
The DNA here is from genome assembly GCA_036346155.1 of Sinelater perroti. Lineage (NCBI taxonomy): Eukaryota > Metazoa > Arthropoda > Insecta > Coleoptera > Elateridae > Sinelater > Sinelater perroti. The sequence goes on from JARFIY010000276.1 coordinate 8,753,263, forward strand.
TAAATATACCTTATTAGGCAATCAACTAAGAAAACTACATTATTATAATACTACATTTTATAATTAATTTACAAAAAAATATTAACAAAACAAAGTGGCTAATTAAAATGTAATTTTAAGTTTTTTATATATTTATATTCTACTAAAAACAAATTGAATAACAAAAATAAAAACTAAGGTGGGGGGTATATAACATATACTTACATACTAAAGCTTACTTCTAGGTATTGATTATAACTAAATTATAAAAATAGTCACGTTAGAGACGTTTGATTGAGCGATCTTTATTTCTCACTTACAATCGAAAATATAATTGAAATTTTTTTTAAAAATCGTGTGTTCAGTAGTAAGCCATATGAGCAATTTATCTGTAGTCGTTCCAGAGAACCTTGAAAAAACTCCGTCTCACTCTCGCACCACAAACCATTCGAGCGAATTACCCTAAGAAAGGGCGGAAAAATACGAGATCAGTAGGCCCATCAGCTCGTTTTATAGAGACGGCCCAGGCCAAGGTCAGTGCCAAAATCGACCGGCGCTTCGGGAGCTCGTAACTGCAAAAATTTGGGTTATTCATTCAGCTCGGCTTTTTACAGGCCCGATGTCGTAAACGCGTGTGTGATAAAAACGTAACGCCGAATAAAAATATTTCTTCGCCAAAAGCATCAAATTAAATTGATTTCAATTATCATTTGCATGAGCTCACTACGACTGTCGTCCGCTGAGCAATATTTACCGCCTTGTAATTTGTTTAAGAAGTTCCGCAATTTACGTAGCCTTTGAAACATTAAGGAGAATTTATTCACCCAATATAACTGCAAAATGTGGCCATTGCAGCACTATAGTGTCAAATAGTTGAAACGGTTGAAGTTCATTTTCTAACTCTTTTATCTCACCAAATGTGGAAATTGCAAGTTTTAATTAAAATCTTAATTACCTAATTACAAAATCATTTAAAAAATAATTTAAATGAAATTATGAAAACTCATGAAATATATTCTTATACAAAGTGCGACTGTAGGACATAACAGGATTCCAGTTCGGATAGAACAATGTTCTGAATATGTTTTAGCTCTTAAAATTATTTTAATAAAACAAAATTAATAAAATTAATACAAATTCTTTAACGGGCGTAAGAAAAATTGGAATTGTCGATATCTCTAAAGTAGTCCCATCTGAATACAATAAATTGTTATAGTGAAAATCAACTAGTTTCAAAATAAGTTATGATTTAAAATGTACTCAGAAACGCAGCAGTTTTTCAATTCAAGTGTTAGAAACAGTGAGCATAAAAGTGCACTAGGTTGAAGCTTTACTAGTCTACATTATCTCCAATTAAAACTTACTACGTGCTTCCGCTTTTTACTATGTCAAATATGAGACACCTTAAGGACGTCCCACTGTAAGAACATAATGTTCTTCAACTTCCAATGCATAGAACTTGACGCTGCATCCATCTTCAAGTTTTTTGTATTCGCCAGCTGATCAGCTCAAAGATAAGATGTTTAAACTCCTCTGCCAAATTCTCTTCCTGTTGTTTCGGGTATTTTATATACTCCAGTCCAAACAAAAATAAATTGACGGACAGAAAAGTCTAATTATTATTTGATAGATTACGGCTATCAAACTTTTAGCGGATATTTACACGATAATGCTACAACAAAAATTTTACAAACAGTTTGAAAAGCTTTTACAACGTGTGCGAAGAACCCCCAAATGGAAACAAAAGGAGAAATTAACTTCTAATTGTAAAATATCAGGAAAGTGGCTGCAAAAATTTTCCGAATACAAAAACAATGGCACAGCGCTGCCAATTTTCCTTCATACGCCTTCCTGATAAGTAATCTGGCAGATGACTTATGTTTGGTCCAGAGTCTATTTTGAAAGTTTTTTATATCATCACTTGGCTTGACGTTGGGCTTTGCATTATAAACTCACATACCATATATGTTGGTACTTACGATGTTTTCTAATTGTGAAAAGCAAAATAAAAGTTTAAGACGGCGCAATAAGAACATAAACATCAAAAACTAGCCTTAGCCTTTTGGTTTTAATTAAATTTAAAAAAAACAAACTCTTTATTATGACCGCTGTGGTGCTTATAGAAGACTATTAAGTTCACATGAAGATTAAAGGCCCACCAAGACCATTCTAGACTTGTCTTATATTACCAAACATCTCGCGTCTTCAGTTTACGCGTTTGCATTTTAGCCTGCATTTACTCTCACGCCTCAGGTTTTAGCACCTTACACTATATTCAATAATTGCAATTCATATACGTGTTACTATTGCCAGCGTAGTCTAGCGGTTGAGGCGCGGGCTTCAATGTGGATCCAGGTTCCAATCCCGGTGCTCTCTGATGCCTGGCGGGCGAGACCTGCTCAGCCACTAAAAATAATTGAGTACCTGCGTTCACTTCGAACAAGGGGTGAGTAATAATGGCAGTCGTTTAAGACGCGGTGCTTGCCACATCACCCCGCATCAGAGATGATGCACGATAATCGGGTACAGTAGCAAAAGTAAGAGAGCCTTAACCTCTCAGTTCGCAGTCTGTGCTCTCACGAGGGGCGTTAGAACCTTACCATTATTATATTTCTTACTACAGGTTGAATAATTGACCTAAACATTTTTATATTATTATTATAAGAAAAATGTTGACAGTTATTATATTGCCCTTGTATGCAGCGTTTATTTTATTAGCCGACTTTAACCGTGCATAGGCTTATTAACGCTTACTGAAAGAGAAGTTGATTATATTTTAATATTTTATGACATTCATTTTATGAAATTTATTTGGCGAGTCAAATTAATATTTTTCCGTGACATTATCAATATACTTGGGTGTAATTTACTAAACGGTGGGTGGTCTAATGATTTACTAGATACAATTACAGCACTGTTTTGATAAAATTTTATATAATTTAAAGATGTATTTTATAAGGCAAATATACATTAAAAGTCATTTTGTTAAAAATAATTTTAATATTTTAAAATTATATTAAACACTTGAAAAAAAGCTTGAGCTGCTGCCAATTGGCTATTAAGATTTTAATTTCAAATAAAGTAAATATACCTTATTAGGCAATCAACTAAGAAAACTACATTATTATAATACTACATTTTATAATTAATTTACAAAAAAATATTAACAAAACAAAGTGGCTAATTAAAATGTAATTTTAAGTTTTTTATATATTTATATTCTACTAAAAACAAATTGAATAACAAAAATAAAAACTAAGGTGGGGGGTATATAACATATACTTACATACTAAAGCTTACTTCTAGGTATTGATTATAACTAAATTATAAAAATAGTCACGTTAGAGACGTTTGATTGAGCGATCTTTATTTCTCACTTACAATCGAAAATATAATTGAAATTTTTTTTAAAAATCGTGTGTTCAGTAGTAAGCCATATGAGCAATTTATCTGTAGTCGTTCCAGAGAACCTTGAAAAAACTCCGTCTCACTCTCGCACCACAAACCATTCGAGCGAATTACCCTAAGAAAGGGCGGAAAAATACGAGATCAGTAGGCCCATCAGCTCGTTTTATAGAGACGGCCCAGGCCAAGGTCAGTGCCAAAATCGACCGGCGCTTCGGGAGCTCGTAACTGCAAAAATTTGGGTTATTCATTCAGCTCGGCTTTTTACAGGCCCGATGTCGTAAACGCGTGTGTGATAAAAACGTAACGCCGAATAAAAATATTTCTTCGCCAAAAGCATCAAATTAAATTGATTTCAATTATCATTTGCATAAGCTCACTACGACTGTCGTCCGCTGAGCAATATTTACCGCCTTGTAATTTGTTTAAGAAGTTCCGCAATTTACGTAGCCTTTGAAACATTAAGGAGAATTTATTCACCCAATATAACTGCAAAATGTGGCCATTGCAGCATAATACACTATAGTGTCAAATAGTTGAAACGGTTGAAGTTCATTTTCTAACTCTTTTATCTCACCAAATGTGGAAATTGCAAGTTTTTAATTAAAATCTTAATTACCTAATTACAAAATCATTTAAAAAACAATTTAAATGAAATTATGAAAACTCATGAAATATATTCTTATACAAAGTGCGACTGTAGGACATAACAGGATTCCAGTTCGGATAGAACAATGTTCTGAATATGTTTTAGGTCTTAAAATTATTTTAATAAAACAAAATTAATAAAATTAATACAAATTCTTTAACGGGCGTAAGAAAAATTGGAATTGTCGATATCTCTAAAGTAGTCCCATCTGAATACAATAAATTGTTATAGTGAAAATCAACTAGTTTCAAAATAAGTTATGATTTAAAAATGTACTCAGAAACGCAGCAGGCTTTTCAATTCAAGTGTTAGAAACAGTGAGCATAAAAGTGCACTAGGTAGAAGCTTTACTAGTCTACATTATCTCCAATTAAAACTTACTACGTGCTTCCGCTTTTTACTATGTCAAATATGAGACACCTTAAGGACGTCCCACTGTAAGAACATAATGTTCTTCAACTTCCAATGCATAGAACTTGACGCTGCATCCATCTTCAAGTTTTTTGTATTCGCCAGCTGATCAGCTCAAAGATAAGATGTTTAAACTCCTCTGCCAAATTCTCTTCCTGTTGTTTCGGGTATTTTATATACTCCAGTCCAAACAAAAATAAATTGACGGACAGAAAAGTCTAATTATTATTTGATAGATTACGGCTATCAAACTTTTAGCGGATATTTACACGATAATGCTACAACAAAAATTTTACAAACAGTTTGAAAAGCTTTTACAATGTGTGCGAAGAACCCCCAAATGGAAACAAAAGGAGAAATTAACTTCTAATTGTAAAATATCAGCAAAGTGGCTGCAAAAATTTTTTGAATACAAAAATGCAGTCATTATTTATACCAATTAGTCAGTTCTAAAACATTCAACCGTAACCTCCTAACCCCCTAACAATGGCACAGCGCTGCCAATTTTCCTTCATACGCCTTCCTGATAAGTAATCTGGCAGATGACTTATGTTTGGTCCAGAGTCTATTTTGAAAGTTTTTTATATCATCACTTGGCTTGAGATTGGGCTTTGCATTATAAACTCACATACCATATATGTTGGTACTTACGATGTTTTTTAATTGTGAAAAGCAAAATAAAAGTTTAAGACGGCGTAATAAGAACATAAACATCAAAAACTAGCCTTAGCCGTTTGGTTTTAATTAAATTTAAAAAAAACTCTTTATTATGATCGCTGTGGTGCTTATAGAAGACTATTAAGTTCACATGAAGATTAAAGGCCCACCAAGACCATTCTGGACTTGTCTTATATTACCAAACATCTGCGTCTCAGCTCTCGCGTTTGATTTTAGCCTGCATTTACTCTGCACGCCTCAGGTTTTATTTACATCAACACTGCTGTTGGATTTTTATCTTCGCTCCTAATCCGCTAGCATATATTTTGCAATAATTTTGGGCCACAAAACACCTCCACAGAAAGTTGACTGGTTTGTCATTGTCACATCTTCAAACTCCAAAATGGTGCTTTAGAATTCCAGATGGAAATGTTTCAAAATTGAAATATCAGTTGTTTGTGGAAAAGTGTGGAGAAGAATTGGAAATAAAAGCGAAGCAGACATGTTATGCACCAATTGCGGCTTTTGATAATGCAACAACAAGTCAGAAAAAATACTTAGTTTGAAACATTTAAGTCAATATTAGTTTATAGCGTATGTCTGGTAGCAGAATACGAAGTTCTGTGCGTTTTGGGGATTGATCCAAAAAGTTTGTGCACCAAAGCAATGCAGATGCTAAATCGCTAATGCAGAATATAAGTTTAAGACTAAAACTAGAGAGGCAAGAAATAAGGGAAGTAAAACTAAGTGTGCGTGTTCTATAATTATTTCTAAAATTTAGAATATTTATAAAGTAAATTAGCGGACTCAAAATAATTTCAAAACCATATAGTTTAACCAACAAACTAAACCGCAGCCTAAGAAACATATATAACAAATTTGAACAAAGCATCTTGCATGTTTTAACATATGGTACAAAGATTTGGGTCTTAACTATTTATAAACAACACATAATCCAACTAACACACCGAAATAGCAATATTATATTGGGCATCATTACTAAGAACAAAAAGCAAACAAATGGAGTACGCAAAATGGAAATTAGCAGAATATGTGGCCAAAATTAATACGGACAAATAGATAGGTAAAAGGAAGCCCAGGGGAAATGGGGTGATTGGAAAGGGGTGAAGGGAAGAGAATAGAAAGAAAGAGGAAAATGAGGAATGAGGAGAGAAAAGAAGGGTAAAAGAGCAAAAAAGACGAAGACGGGGAAAAGGAGCAGAGAAGAAAGAGAGAGGAATAGACGAGAAAAGAGTGGGAGAAAAAGAAAGAAAACATGCTTCTAATGAGTCTCTACATCACTAGAATATCCATTTTCCGATTGCTACTTGTACAATCTTAACACAGCTCAAACGGGATTGTTTGATAATGTTTTTATGAAAAAAAACATAAACACAATATTTAGTTAAGTTGACGTTTAACATAAGGGTATAAACAATTTCCAAAACCTGAAAGCGTTCAACGCGATGTAGTGTAATGCTTTTCAATATAGGAAAATGTATACCTAATATTTTAATTAACACTAAAAAATAATCTTTTTAAACTCATGTGCCATGATTGGATAGTCTCTAATTATACAAAATATTAGCAACAACTCGCTTTAAAGACTGTTGATATCTGTACTTTTATAAAATTTGAACTGTGATGTTAATTTGTTGTGTAATATCAGACTACTGAATGACATCAGCATACTTATTCTTAGCATATTAAAAATTATGAACGAAAACTATGTTTATACTTCTACGGCACTGACGTACAAAGGTGCCACCAAATTTGTTCAATTTACCACTACTAAAGAAAATTACACAAACACTGTCGTAAAAATTTTTGTAAAATTTCTTCTTCTTCTTCTACTCTTATATAGGCTATTAGCCTGTTTCTAACTACACATTTCGTGTAGTACTATGAGCCATGTTGGGCGTACCCCGGGCAGGTGGCTAGTCTGACCCGTTAGAAGAAGGAGAATGTACTTTACGACCGCCAAAGGTGTTTGTATGATGGCCGGAGCGCACTCGATGTTTGCCGTTATTTTTGACCTGGGAGTCGAACCCAGGGCCCGCCGCGCGTTAGTCTGGCAGGCCGAAGTCTTTACGTCGCGGCTGTCAACTTTCAATGAACGTAGAAATTATTGTTTTTGCTTTACTTGCCCCAAGCTGGATGAGAAAGGGGACAGACAAAGGAGTAAGGACATCTCTTAAATCTGGCTTTAACTCAGTCAACTAATAACACCTAATAAAGTTTTCACTTAGGATTACAAATAAAAACTAATTAAATGTCCCGAGAGAAATAGATGCCGACAAAATATCTCGATTGCAAAGAGACTAAAAAATAACAAATACAATAGATGGAATACAAATGAGTGGCTAATCCAGAAGTTCTCTTAAAAGAAAGTTTTAGAATTAAGCATCAATAACGTAAGACATAGCTAAAACTAAAATAAAAGGGGATGACTAGGTGAAAAACTGAAGAAAAGCCTCAGTGGAGTCCACAGCTTAAATATCAAATGAAGGAAATTAAAAAAGAAGAAAAACTACTATTAGCACATGGAGTATTTAGGAGTAGAAAAGCAAAGATAAAAAAGTAAGGCAAGAATTAAAGAAAATAATATTGACGCACTGACAATTCATATTACAAAAACAAAGAACAAGCTAGATATAGCTAGATATTCTTAAAACTTTATAGTTTTGAAGTTACACAGCTTATAGTTTATGAGTTAGTTGTATTCTTCTTTTAGGTAGTTTATCCAATGACTTTAACACTTGCTGCCTTGAGGACTTTGCATCTCCTGGTAAACTTTTGACTTTGTAGTTCTAATCTGACTAACTAAATGCATGCAGTCACTTAAGGGACATTCCAATGTGAACGTCAAAAAGCGAGTATTTCAGCAATTTCTTCTCGGGAACTATTGAAAATAATTGGACAAACGTTTTTTCCTTTAAAAGTATGATCTAGCAGAGTAGAAATAAATTTTTTTGGTCATGAAAAATGTTCTGGCCTACCTAATGATCTGAAACAAAAAATCTAAGAAGTTTCTTAATCTAGATCATCGCCCCTATGTTCTGAACCTCCACTTTTTTATTTTATCGAAAATTAACAAGATTGCGGCGTTTCTTGCAGAAGTGTAAACAAAAACGTATTTTTGCATCATAAATCAGGTGAAATTATAAGTTAAAATCAAAATATCAACAAGTTGGATATTTGGCCCATTCTATGATAGTACTGAATATCGTTTTGAAATTTGAAGTCGACCGGTGGTTTTTGAGAAATCACCTGCATCAGGTGCAAAAATGTCGTTTTGAGAAAAACGCGTTTAAAGTTTTTCAAGATGAAAAATCATATGGCACGAGTCTATGAACCTATCTGTGCACTGGCAAACTAATTTGATTTTAAAATCTAGTCCTTGTTGATCATATTTCGAAAAAGTAATGTTTGAATCACATTTTCGACATTTCACGATAGCGTGGAGTGATGAAAACAAGAGCAAACTGGAGTAAGTGGCAGAGTCGCTTTCACTCACAGCGAAACTGTCATCTTGACTCCCTCTCAATTTATTTGCTTATGTACTAGCAAAATCAGTTCTAGTATCATCTGAATGTTGATTTCCATGCAATTTTCTCTTTTTAGCAGGATAACTAGGACGTCCTGAAGATGATCTACGCTGCTTCTTATGCCTTTTTACTTATCCAAGTTCTGAAAAAAACAACGCTCTTTCCACGAGGAAATCTCAAATAATACTGGTCGTTTTGCAAAACCGTTACTTAAAATCATGAAAAAGGACGTCTCTACTGTATACCTGTAAGAATAGACGCAGGTATAAACACGGAATAGCTGCTCGAATGTTTCATCCGTATACCTGTTCCGAAACTCGAGCGCGCGCAGTTTGAGCCTCTCTTTTGGAGTGTTATAACTGGTCAACAAGGTAGGAATTATCTAAACCGATTGTAGGATATCAATTTTATGGTTAAAAACTACCGAAATATGTCAAAAAAAATTCTAATATTCAACCCGTCACATTGGAATGTCCCCTTAATACTTTCAACATTATCAAGTGGAGAATGTTAACTTGTCCCAATTTCTCTTGATGAGTAAAACTTTTAAATTTATAGTAAAAGTACAAGTATTTTTAAAATAAAGCCCAACAAGACATTTTAGGCACTTTTTTTCTCCAAACCTACTAATACTTCAAAAATTTAAGTATTGGTTGTTTATAAAAAGTTATTTGCTATTTTTTGTTTTAAAACTGTTAGGACTTAGAAGTTGATTCTTCGTGTTCCATATCCAGCTTATTGTGGTCTGTGAATATATCACGATTTTGCTCAAAATTATGTGCAGGCCTCTTATTAGAAGATATATAAATGCTCATATTTTTCACAAAGACAAGAGTTTAAAAAAACAATTGTCTGTGCAAATTCAAAGATGTTTCTTTGATCTTCCACAAACATATGGAGTTAAATGTGCAAGTTTATAAATCGATCAAAAATTTAAAACAATCTTTTCAGTTGGAGCAAAATTAACTTTCTGAAACCTGACCATTTTAATTTGGTCGTTAATTTTTCCAAGTTGCCAATTCGCAGTTTAAGTGGCAAAAACTAGCTCTGGTCCTTGCTGCTCCTTTTATTTCTACATAACACTGGCAACCGTACTCCTCCACCTGTTGTATATTGTACTGTTTCTGCAATTATTTTCTGTTACCTTGTAACTTCAATTTAAATGTATAATCAAAATTACAGTTTTTGATTATTTTAAAATTTCTTCCTCTACTAAAAAATTTTTTAACATTCTTCGATGGCACCACCTCTCTAAAGGCTCTAGTACGTTCCCTTTTTAGAATATTCATCTTACTTTATATAAAAGTACTGCTGCATGTGCTTTTTAGTAATTAATAAAGTAGTAATAATTAAAAACTTTTTCTTTGCCACAATGCGACTTAGCTCCTAATATGCAAAATATTATTAACGTTCTCGAGTTGCCTATATTTATTCGGCTACCAGATCGTTAATCCGGAACGGATAACGCATCTAGCCCCTACAATTCCAAGACAGTAACTAGATTTCCAAACTTACAAACATTTACTATAATCTATCAAAAATTATTTATTTTTTTCAACAAAACATTAAAGTAGCCTTTTAATAGACAGCAAGGCTTTGCAAGATTACGTATATAAACAATTGTTAATAAATCACCCAAACGTTTTTTTACCTAACCCAAAAATAACTCTTTGAACGGAAGCATACAAATAAACGATCAATTTGAATTTGAGCTTGACAGCCAGCTTACCTTACGAAATACCCAATTGGGGAACTCGTGAGCACACCTACGTACAAATTCAAGAATTGCAAGAACGCAGTTATCTATCTGTCATAAGCATTAGAAATGGATTAACCTTTAAGAAAGTTTAAAGCACTTGGTAAGCTTTAAATTATTTCCCAGCGACGAAAATGGAAAACTTACAGGCCGACCGAAAAATAGCTAATAAGTTAACTAATCATAACAAAATAATCGGGCGTTAAAATGGGATCGTTGCAATTTCAGTCTCAATAGTAATTTAGCACAAAGGAAGAATTGCAAAAGGTAACCGTATCTGCAAACCCAGAAGCAAGATGTTTCTCACATCAGAAGCATGTGAGAAGTAAAGAAGTAAAAAATTGCCTTCTATCTAATAAAAAATTAACTTGGCATTTGAACTAAGTGCAGGGTCCGCAAAACTAAAAAGTCGATAGATTAACTAAGACAAACTTTTTAAACCTCCTCAGAAGCTCAAGAAATTAATAGGATCGTAGTGGCTTAAATAATACCTTAATGTAATTAGTTTTCATTACTTTTCATGTTTTTTATTTAACGGCGTCACCTTGTATACCTGTATATTTTTTAAAAATAAAAGTCTGTTGTTATGCCTTGTAAAGCTTCAGAATAATAAATTTTGTTTTGTAGGTTTTCCCATTTGTTGATTAAAATAAAACAAATAATAGTGCTCTTCTTTGGCCGCAGTTTAATATAACAAAAATAATTTAATGGCCAAGTGAATTACTTAAAATGTTGTCGTAGAGGTTTACCTCTACCAAAAATCGACAAGTGGCTACAACAAAGGGCATCTTGGTGTACCTTGCGATATAAACATAAAACCCTATAAACAGTCGCGCCCAGCAGCGGGCACTTGTTATATTAATAAAATAAAACATTAAAGAGATGCGAAGCTTTAAAGCTTACTGAATCCCGACAAAGTTAATTTAGCTAAAATTAAAAGAATTAACATGTGTGCAATTTGCAGGGGACAGCAGCAGTAGTATTCGCCGGTGGAAACGCCAAGCACTTAATAAGAGTGCAGAAGAGTTAAGCTAATTGCGAAATGCAAAGCGCACGCAACGGCTAAACAAATGAAAACTAGCCGCCTGGCCGTTAATGAAGCGCGATGAAATATGCAACAGCTAAAAATGCACGGAGAAAATCGATGCGCCAGCGCTCGTTTCCCGTCTTCAGCCTTCAATTAATAAATTGATCTGCACCGTGATAATTAGATAAAAGAGAGGTGATGGAAAAGGTAATGCGCTCAAGCAGAAGCCCCCGCAATTAACTTAAAAGATTAATGCCAAGGCGTTCCATCAAGCTGCAGCCTTGAAGTACTCGCCCCTGTTCCTAAAAAATCCAGGCGTATATTTGGAACCATTTCAAAAACTTCCCGGATATTACAACTGGACTACTCTGGTAACCTAAACCAACGCGATTATTTTTTTCTTAAAAAATTCTGAAGTGTAGAAAAACAAAAATTGAAATAAAATCGTTCCTAATGTGCCAGTTTTTAAGTAGAATGCAATCAAAACATCTGTAGAGCACTTACCTGTGTGAGTTCGTCGATATGGCACGGCGTGCACACCCACGATCTACACATGTTGGTGAAGAACAATCGACTGACACTTGCCGGCGCCGCTTTCCCGACGCCCGAAACGGTCTGTCAGCGCACCGCCGACTGTTTCCAGGAGTTTCCAGCAGTTTACTCGTCCATTGTCCCCAGCCGCCGACTGTTATGCAGAAATGCTGCATTAATTATGCACGTCTACAGAGGCTTTTTGTTCCTGATAACAGGTAGGAAATAAAAGGAAGTGGGCGCTTAGTAGCACGCAGCAAAAAGCGGATTGCCGCTCGGAAAATCTCGCAGGCCGCTTTCCCCGCTCGATTTATTATGTTTTCTATTTATTTGGGTTTCCTCGAACACTCAAATTTAACTTGAGTGCACTACAAATTAAAACGAATAAAATATTTAGGAGCTTAACGTTGAAGTTAAGTTAAATAATAATAATTATTATTATTGATTTTAATAAACCAGAAACGCTTTGATTTTATTACTTTCTAGTTAAAAATAATTATGATGATATTTTATTTTATTTATATGCATAACAAATTAATAACCTACAAAAAACTAAAATTATCTTAAAACATGGGGCCGGAGAAGAGATTGCTCTATAAGCAATCCCAGAACGAACTTTAAAAAGACCTTTCGATTTCGATTTCGAATTTCGGGAAAATTGGAAATCGAATATCTCCAAAATTATTCGACATAGAATGTTTTCGACTTCAATTTCGAATTCAGCTTAAAGTTTCCTGTAAGAATCCATTTTCAAATTTTAAAACATCACAAATTTTGTGACGGACCGACAGACCGACAGACAGACATAGAATTCAGTAACGAACTTTTTAAGTTCGTTGATAAGACAATACGATACGTATCGGGTTTACTCATTAATTTTTATAACTAACTTTTTGCGAAAATTGTACAAATTACTGATTTGCTTTATACACTGGCAAGCAAAAATTGCGGTCACATTGAACTTGTGATATATTTTTAAACGCTTATATTTGTACTAGCGGGTGCTTAACTATTTGTTTTCCAAGAAATCTCATCGGTCATATTATTATCTGTCTTGTATTTTCACCGTAGTTACAAGTTTTATTAAATAGGATGCATTAGTTCTCTTTAAAAATTTCTATTTAAACGTCGGTGTTTAACATTGATTTCTTTAATCGCACGGTGAAATATTTGTAGAGTTTATTTAACATAATGCCTTTAGATCTTGTTGTGGTGTCAATAATTATAGCGTTGCTACAAGATGGTCGAGAATAACGCAAATCTGCAAGAATTTTTGGTGTACAAAAGGGGCACGAGCACTTTGAGGAAGCTGGCCTGATAACTAGAAGACCAAGGCTCGGCCAAAAAAATCACCACCCAAAGAGGTAACCATTTTTTGATGTCTGCAAGATGCGGAATAGAACGGCTTCTGCGGTTTGGCTGCGAAATCGACTCCAAGAAGTTAGAAGTATACATGTTAGTGAATGGACTGTTAGAAGGATGACTACCGGTCCACCATTGCAATCGAATTGCAAGCTTGGCTTTTGCCTAAAATCACCTGGGAGGACTGAGACAAGGCACTGTTTTCAAATGAGTTGCATTTCTGCCTCACTGGATCAGACGGACGTTGACAAGTATGGAGAAGACCCGACATGAAGACAAACGACTTTCATTTGACGGTGGGTCGGTTATCGTTTGAGCGAGAATCCTTTTACAAGCACGCACAGAGTTCGGCGGTTCCACAAGATCATATTATACTTTTCATTATCACTGTGGACGAGTATACTATTTTCATACAAGATAATGCTAGACCTCACGTAGCCAAAGTTACGAGAGAGTATCTTAATGATGTGGTAATTAGGTGATTCGAGTGGACAGCCCTCAGTCCAGACATGAATCTCATGGGATGAGCTGGGCAACATATCCGAAGGCATATACCAGCTTCAAGAAAAGTTGTTATTGCAGGAGTGGAATAAGAACGACTAGAATGTGATCCTCAACTTAACTGAAAGTATGGCTCGTCGACTTTAAACAGTTATTAACCTAAGAGAAGGGAATACACGTTATTGGTGATAAGTTTTTTCATTGATTTAAAGTTGAGTTTCGTTTAAAATGTAAATGTATTGCTTTTTTAAAATAAATCGCAAAAATCAAAAATATGTTTTGTGGCTCGGTATTGAATATTAAATTTAACTCTAAATACGGTACAATGAGTTACACTTTAACAGAAAATTTTAAAAATATATCACAATTGTGTATATATTGACTTGTAAGGAAGACTCCATAATATACAATTATGATGCCTAATTTATGTTGTTGATATGTTACTCAAATAATAATTATACAAATATGCTCTTACGTGTACACAAATTATTTAAGATTAAGATTAATCAAGAACGAAAGTTTAAATGACTTGAAACAATTAGATCTATCTATCACCTTATTAACCAGCTGATTCGAATGCAATTTCACTTTGTCCTTCCTCTCTATGATAGTTAGAAAGCAATAGCAAAAAAAATGTGTATAACATAGCAGAACGCAGCGATATGAAAAATCAGGAGATACAGAATTATTTCAAAAGTCTTTCCGCCTGAAATCCTGAAGCATCAGACTATTCACTGTGAAAAGCCACTTGAAATCTAAAACAAACACATGCAGTATTTCCAATTCGAAAAACTGGTAGTAATTGGGCTAGAAATGAAAAGGAAACATTTGACACGTTTTCAGCACACCTTACAAATACATTTCAGCCCTTTCGGTTTAAATTAAGTTAATGACATTTGGAGTCCCCTGAATTAGGTATAAGGTAGACAACCCCACCCGAGGTCAGATACTCATTTAGTAAAAAAATAGATTAAAAAACATCAGGATATGATCTTATTAGAACTTAATTTATAACACAACTAAAGTAGTTTACATTAAACTGAGTTAAATACATGTTGAATAGAATGGAGTTTATACACTTTTCGTAAATTGTGTAAACATAAAGTTTAAGGAAGCAATACTTTGAAAACGTTTACTAATTTAATTCCTCTGGCAGAAGTCACAATGTAGTTGTCAGCACTGTCATCTGATGACGAATCGTCAGAACTGATAAATCATCGATTAATAGGTTTTTTTTCTTGTTTTTTGCCTATTTTCTCTTTTTTTCCTCTCTTTACCTTCGTGCTCCTTGGTTTCTTTATTCTTTCTCGGTTGCCTACATTTTTCAGGATTTTCTAAGCTTCTTTTTTTCTTTGTCTTTTTTACAGCCTTCTCCCTTTTCTTAGTATCGGCACACTCAAGTACTGATTTTATTGGTGTTCCTGTAAGTATTACTGAGTGACTTTTTCTATTAGAGTTGTTTTGCATTTGCTCTCCTGCAACCTTTGGGATAGGCAAAAATTTATTTAGAGCGTTTGCAAATGCTTCTTTACATGGTCCTGAAAGACTCTCTTCAACAACTACAGTAGATCTAGTTTTTCTTAGGTACATTTTCTAGCTGCACGTATTCTTCAAGTTCATCAATCACCACGGATTGCATGTCCGAGTTTTGAGCTGAACAGAATTTATTTTCATTGAATTTGTCTCTATTAAGTGGAAATATCCCAGTATTTTTGAACCAGGATACACCCTTCTCGATAGTGGCAGCAGTCATGTGCGCTTTGTTAAAAATATATGAAATGTCATACGGTGTGATTTTCTGATACAAATTGGCCTTCGTGAACTTGTCGCATTCATTGTTAAATGCTTTCTTTAGTGGGCCATAAAAAGTTACATCCAATGGGTACATTTTGTGGGATGTATGAGGGAGGATAAATACCGCATGAATGCGACAGAATTTATAAGTGTTTAAAGAAATGTAGCTCTCGGATCTTCTTTGCTGGGATTGGAGACATTCTTGAAGTGTTCTAACCAGTCTTGAAAAAGATTCTCGTTTGACCAATCATTGTGCGAGCACCTATGAACTGCACCTATGGACCTCCTCTTTCTAGCAGCGGTGTCATGCTTTTTATTAGGTAGATGATCATAGGGGGTCATAAGAACCCGAAGCACTGATACAGCAAATGACGTCCTCTCTCGCAGTTGATTGCACTTTTGGCTTTTGGCTCTTAGAACCTAAGATCTGTCCAGGCTTTTAAACACTGGAAATTCCGGTTTCATCCACGTTAAAGATCCGATCGGATAAAAACTTGTTCATCACAGAAATCAAATTAGCAAAACACAGACCGACCTCTTTTTTGTTGAATCCCACTATTCTGTTTAGATTTGTTGGTGTTGGTTTTCTTAATGTGATTTTGTTTCTTTTGTGGAAACCTACAGCTCAATCTTCACCTTTTCATTTCCTTGTTTTTATTAAATTTGTGCTTAATATTAAGCTCTTCAGCGACGCCGTATGCTAGACGCCTAAGTTCGCCCAAAGTTATAACATAAAAAAATATTTGCTTAATCTAGGACCCTTGAAAAGGAATCAAGGTTAGCAGGCTTAGAGATAAATGTTGAAAAAACGAAATACATGCTACAAACAAGAGAGGAAAGAAGAAGGCAACAACAACAGCAACAAATTTTACAAATAGGTGACATAACTCTAGAAGAGGTGCAGCATTTTAAATATTTAGGGAGCATATTACCAAACACTAATGATACAAATACAGAAATAGAAGCCAGAATTTGTGCAGGAAACAAATGCTATTTCTCACTACAGCACGTCTTCAAATCACGTAACTTGTCGCACAAGGCAAAATTAAGAATATATAAGGCAATTATAAGACCAATAGCTACTTATGCATCACAAGCCTGCGTATTAACAACTACAACTCAGAACAGATTAAGAACTTTTGAGAGGAAAATCTTGAAGAAAATTTTCGGTCCAATAAACGATAGAGGCGAGTGGAGAATAAGAACAAACCACGAAATCAAAGAGCTGTATGACGAAGCAGATATAGTGGCCACTATCAAAAGTCAACGACTTGCATAGCTGGGACACGTGCAGACGATGGAGAAGGAAAGGTCTCCCAAAAGGGCTTTTGACAACAAACCACAGGGAAGGAGATTAAGGGGAAGACCTAGAAAGAGATGGTGCGATGACGTCGAAGAAGATATTAGAGCTTTGAAGATCAAAAGGTGGCGGCTGATTGCACAGAATAGGCAGGAATGGCGAACTGTTGTCGAACAGGTAAAGGCCCTTTAAAGAGCTGTCGTGTCAAAGAAGAAGAACCCTTGAATCTAATAGTTTTTTTGCTCTTTGTTAAAGATAGGATTTCTTCCCATAGAAGGATTACTTTTATTCTTATTTTTAGACGATCCCGTAACGTAGTCCTGGAAATTCCGAATTGATTCGAAACTTTTAACAGAAGCGCCCTCTAACACCAAACGCATAGCCTTTTGAAGATGTCCGCCCGTCCAATTTGCTTTCCCAGTTAGTCGTTTTATAGCACAAACCATCTGAAAAAAACAACACAAGAATTTTAGACCGTGAAAAAATTCTCTTAGTTTCACTACCATGACGCCATTGCGTCATTGCTCCGGATGGAGAATATGGCGGACTACGTCTACCTGAAGCCAACAAGCTGACCAAACAGATAAACTACCGACATGAAAATATAGCTGTGTAACTAGAGATTACATTGACATGGTTTCTTAGATCGATACATAGTATAAAAAGGTACCTCTGCAAAACAATAAGTCGAAAATTAGAGGAAACGGAAAACTACTATTTCTTCTGCACAACAAAAATAAGCAATCACACAGGCTTGGCCGTCAGTGAAACTAGTTCCGCAACCGGTCGTGTGAGTTCGGCGCGGTGGGCATGCTCGTTCTGTAACCATTTCTGGTATAGTTGAGGTGGAATGATTGCCCCGGTCTCCCCTACAAGTCAACCCAGGTTACTTTTACCCTCCGAAGAAAAGGTGATACTAATAAGTGATACTAATAATACTCCTATGCCTCAAGCAGATGAATTAAAATACTTATGCATGTTGATCGAAGGTTAACTTGGAAAAAGAAAATTTTCAGCAAGTTTAAACAGCTTCGCCTGAAGGCCACTAAACTCTTCTGGCTACTCGGACGCAAATCTCAAGAAAGTTTTACTATATTAAACCGTACTAAAATCTATTTGGGCATACGGGCTGCAACTCTTGAGCTCACAAGCAACTCTAATTTTAGATTTACAACAGTTTCAATCAAAAACCCTATAGACCCTTGCAGACACCCTATAGTACCTAAGAAACGAAGTACTCCATCATAATCTTCGAGTGAGCAGTATTATAGATGAAGTGTCGTGCGCAAGTGTAAGATACCTCATGTGACTTAAAACCCATACCAACCCACTCGCAATGAACCTCTTGGATAATGGTAACACAGTTCATAGACTAAATAGGTACCATCCTATAAACGTAGGAGATCACAGTATCTGTTAAGAAACTTTTCATTGGAAAAGCATCCTCCATGTCAGTCTAATTATAAACGCAAAATTTACTCATTACTCAACTGAACAACAACAAAAAATATATTTCTTTATACGAATTTTATTGACCATACCATCAGGTACGATTGCATCTAAGTGGTTTGCATAACATATTCAGTGTTTATTAATATTTAAATGGCTTTTACTGACAAAGTAGATTTCTATTATTTATTATTTAATTATTTACTACTATATGTTGTATTTTATGTGCGTGTTGGTACAGAATTACATGGAAGAGGCATTGATCATATTTTAGTAAAAAAATACAAATTGGAATGACTGATTCTTGACCCACAATACGTAATCTATAAAGTCAAGAACGCTTAGATACAAAATTAATTGTTTATGCAACGATTTATGCAAGTGTTAATAATGGTAATCCCGCGTGGGAGCACGGCCTGCGAACTGAGAGGTTAAGGCTCTCGTACGTTCGCTCTCTCTGCCCGGTCGTCGCGCACCATCTCTGATGCGAGGCGATGTGGCAAGCACCGCGCCTAAGACGACCGCCATTATTACCCCTTGTTCGAATGAACGCAGGTACTCAATTATTTTTAGTGACTGAGTAGGCCACCCACCAGGCATCAGAGAGCACCGGGAATTGAACCCGCGTCCATCAGCATCGCAGCCCGTCCCTCAACCACGGGACCACGCTGGCTATGCAAGTGTTACGAGTTAAAAATAAGCCACTGTAACGTTTCTTTATTAAAATATAATTTTAAGCAATAATTTTTGTTACATATTACATATTACAAAAAATTTAGTTTATAAATAGCATAAATATTCTCTTGCATAAATAATATCGTTGTTTATTTGCTCTGTATTTTTTGATATATAACTTCTTACCAGCACATACACTCTGAGTCAAGTAAACAAATTGCTAGTGGAACGTAACTAATGGTTTCCAATAATTAAAAAAAAAAACCCGACATTGACATTTAAAACTTCTATTATTATCGCAGTAACAACGGTAAGAGTTAATTGTAAAGTCATGTTGTTTTTACCTACAAATAGTTAACAGTACTATTTGCTGTCTTAACTAATTTACAAAAAGTCAAGTAAAAAGTCGCTGATAAAGAAAAAAATGTAACAAAATTAACTGCATACTTATAATGTCCTGTAATTGCCCTCCTAATATTAAGTTACATACACATAGAAATCGATCATATCTGTTAAAAATGTTTTTGTATTTATTAATTTCCACCGCCTCTCTGCATATTCCTACAATTAGACAAAACTTGTGTTTGAGCGGCTGTGTCGAATTAAGATGTTTAAGGAATTACTTCTAGTGCCTCCGTATCACAAACGTGTCATCGACGTATTGCAAATTTAGTGGTGATACATTAATAGCGATCTCTTTAAATTTCTCCATGTAACGATGGGAAGCCTACTCAGCCCTGTAATAGTTAACTACCGTACAGAGTGACCAGCAATCTCAGCCTGAATAGTAGAGCCGGGTCACCATCCACGGGTGGTTTTAGGACGTAAATCCCAAAATGTTCCTAGAATCCTTTCAGCGTATTGTGATGACTACCTAGACCAACTTCGTAGAGGCAGTTGCAAAGCTAATGTCTTGCAGCAAAGACACTACCACCATCCTTTGTATGTTCAGTACCACATGAATACATAAGTCATTAATAAGCTTCCGCCACTCTGGAAGCGATTGAAAGGCTACTAACTTCTAATACCAGAAATTCCCAGAGAAGAAAGGTTAGGGGTTTAAATCCCAGGTACCTTCACAGTGTTTTCTGTAAATTTATTAGTATCAATTATTTTATGCGTGTTTATTTACGTTTTTCTCTTTTTATGTTTATTATTAGAATAGTTCTTCTAACCAGACGGTAGGTACTCCTAGCGTTAAATGACCTTAAAACCGCTACATTATAAAAATTGATTTTGTGGAGTGTAAAGTATAGCCGATTTAATTTTGTGTACTAGCGTCAACGGCTGTCTAGGCCCACTTTTGTTGTGCGTTTTATTAAAGAAGATATTTACAACACCAACCAATATATGTAGTCTGGCATAACGTAATGTGGCATAACGGATTAGTACAAAATTGCTTTTATTACATCTCTCTCAGTAGTTTCATCCTTCTTCCCTATAAGAAAGTTCTGCGTGAAGTATATCTGGAACATACCGATGACTCCCTCCATTACTGGCCCAGTACACAAACGACACGACTGCTATTTATCTCTTCTAGACTATCCTTGGTGATCCAACGTCTGCAAGAGAAATTGAATCTCTTCAAAGACTGGTGCGACAGGTGTAGAATAAAAATCAACCAGGGAGAGCGCTTCGGTCCTGTTTTTCACTTGAATACTTCTTCACTGGCAAGACAACTTGGTGAACCTTATAATATTTGAAAGCGATATACCCTAAAAGGAGAAGACAATCTATCGCCATAATTCTGAATAGAAAGCGAGCTGGAGAACACATATCAAGAAGGCGATTATCAGAGCAGACAGCTTCAGAAGATCCAATTTTTGTAAAAAACAACATATCAATAACCTCCAGGTCACTTAAAATTGAGCCTAAAGATCTATCTTAGACGTACGGTGGTTTGTAAAAAATTTCGGCCACTGCAGCTATAAGGTCGATAGAGACAGAGGTTCAAAACGTGATCGCTTTTGAAACTACACCAAGTCATATTAAATGAACTAAGATTAAGTATTGGTCCAAAAAATTCCGTGAAGTCAATATTAACGTCTAAAGATATCAAAAATCCAGTGTGGAGTATAACTACAGAATGAAAATACATCTAAACAAATGCGTAAAAAGTTCAGCAATAACTGTGAAAAGTTAAATGTAAATTATAAATAATTTAAGAAACATTCACTAGTTTTTCTTACTAATTTGTATATTATAAAGGGAACTTATCGTCTTTTAAGGAATGTTGATTTAAAAAAATATAATAAAAAAGTAAAACTCTATATTAAAAAAACTTTCTATTAAAGAGACCCTTTTTTATTTCACTATATGAAGGGTGGTCTACCAGCGCGTTAATATTTGCAGGATTCATGTTTTTGCATTCAATTAGGAAAATAACTAACTATAATATTCCTAATGTTTTTCTGCACTCAAAACTAACAGAGCCTATCTGACTTTATATTGCAGTATCGTAAAACAGAGAAAGATATAAAATTACTTTTAAAATTGCGGCATACGTGTTTAAAAAGGTCAATGATACAATAAATAAAACATAAAAAGGAATTTATACAAAACTTCCAAATTTTTATAAACATTTTTGTGTTTTATTCACAAAATAAACTGAACCATTTATTTCATTTATATACAAAATTTAAATTATTTAAACAAATATTCTACTGTGTGAAAAAATAATTTTTAATTTTTTAATTATTTGTCTATAATTAGTAAACATTTTTCTTGAAAAACAAATTGTTTGTATAATTTATTATTTCACCTCTATACTGATATTAATTAAATGATATGCTTTTAATGTCTGTTATATTGTATATTTTAATAATGTAAAAATGGCTGTCATTTATTATACCTTACCGACACGTGTCGCATAATAAATCGAGTGACGGAGGAATTTACAGCTAAATTTATTAATTCAAAATTGTATGCGTTGCGACGCAAACAAAAAATATAAGACAATAGAGACCAAGTAATGTTTCCACAAAGTAACAAAGAATGAACCGAACGTAAGAGAACAGTCAGCTATTCCATTAACCGTAAAACCCCCACCGCTTACAAATTGGTCTTTGTTCGAAAGCGCATAATCAACTAGTACATTTGGGTATGTATGGTACTGTCGATAAAAAACAAGCTAGCGGTGTAACATGAAAAGTTTTTACTAAAACAACCAACTGTACAACAGTTATCTGTTTTTGTGTGCTTGGAAATAGCTCAAGTAATTTTTATCTACATTTTTTACTCTCAAATA
This sequence comes from Sinelater perroti, assembly GCA_036346155.1. Classification (NCBI taxonomy): domain Eukaryota; kingdom Metazoa; phylum Arthropoda; class Insecta; order Coleoptera; family Elateridae; genus Sinelater; species Sinelater perroti. The sequence goes on from JARFIY010000276.1 coordinate 8,775,554, forward strand.
CTTACACGAGTTGGAAAGTTGGGCTCCTATTTTTACATAATAAGAAATTGAATAAGCTAAATTTTCAAAACAAATGTAGTTTTATGTTTTTTTGAATATTGCTATTTAGTCTCAATACCAAATAAAAAACTAATATTTTTAAACCTTGCATCTCCATCTTGTAGGTACATAATAATAATGTTATAAATCCTCTCACACCTCATTTCGAGACCGCCATTACTTTCATAGCCAATAATGGCAGTTACGACGACTGACGAAATCGCCCACGTGAAACACAACCTCGTCAATACAGAGGATGCATTAAAATACCAATCTATATGCAAAATATGAAATTTTATTTACCAACGTTTACTTAGAAATTCTCTTTTTAGAAATAATTTTTAATGCCTAGTTACTTTTCAGCCGCCCTGCAGTATTTAACGTCGCAATGTTCATTACCTTTGATAGCCTAGTTTTCTCATATATTCCTCGCACTCTCTACCATTCTATTAGTTTTTGCGTTGCCTTGGTAAAATATTTCCTAGCTGCTAGATACTAACGAGGATTCGCCAACACATGGAACTGAAAACTCTGGGGTTTGCTTGTCGAACTATATTAACCTATGGTATTATAACCCTCAAAGGATTTGCTCTGGAACGACTCGGTTCCCGAGATAGTGAAGGAGGCCCCAAAGTCACAAAATCAAGTTTAAAGCCGAGAATCAACCAAGTAGTTCTCTAACTATTCTCTTTTTCAATTTTCTTTGTGTCAGAGTAAACAAAAATGGCCACACTCTCTGGAATCACTCGAGCTTTGAGTCAGCCATCCGAGACATGCAGTCACGAGAAAACAAGGATTGCAACGAGGGTTGTCGAAATCATCAACTACAGGATACACTTCTCTAAATGTCCCATCCTTACTAACTATCAACAAGATCGTTCAGGATCTCCGGTATCTTTCGAAGGTCTCATCTAGTTCGCCATCGTTATCGAGAGTTGCAAACATTCCGATTGAGATCATGAATGCCTTTAACGCTAATAGCCCAGCGGAAGTTGCAAGACTGCTCAAGGTTAAGACACTTCTCTACACCTACAAGCAACTCAAGATCATGCAAAAGAAGATCGAGAAAGGAGGATCTAACCTCGACAAGGTCTAGTTGATTCGGAAGTACGTTCAGAAAAAGTTCTACGAGGCCCAGGAGGTCCAGAAGAAGGTTGTTTTGACTTACCATCACTAGTTATGGGCAGTGACAAGGGCTTGAGAGCTGGAAATAATAGACTTCAAGGCTTCCGATCGATGGTTGACAAATCTCAAGAATGATTTGGAGATCCGCTTCCAAAGGATACAGGATTGGTCGTGTGCCAAAGAGTTTTAAACCTTCAATGATGAGGACGTAGACATAAAGACAGCATTTGTGATCCAAATTGTTGATCGGATTCAGCAGCACAACATTCCACTCTCAAGAGTTTCTAATCTTGATTAAATTGGATTTAACTACGCTGCAACCACCAACGAGAGTTTGACAACCAGAAGAGAAAAAATAGCAGTAGCCACAGTGGAATCCGTGAACAAAACAACTCATACTTACAGCATGCAACGAGTTCTCGCTCCAGGTGGAACAGTTGTTGGAGCACTTTATCTTTGTTTTAAAGAATCTGGTGGCCAATTCGTATCTCTTGTCGAACTCAAGTCACTGATTTCCAAAACTCCTTCAACGATGTAATAATCAATTGCTCCACTCCTCTTCTTCCCCAAGATAAACATCACCTCAAGAACATTAATTGTTGTACTTCAAGCTCATATTGAGAATCAAGAAGATGTCCGATCTTTCGAGACATGATTAGGTATGCCGTTGAGACCAAGTAACTTGTGTAACAAGTGCCAGTCTTCATTCGTTGTGCCAATTGTGAGGTCAAATCTGCTTTGGTTACTTCTTCAATCAGCATTTCCTCATCATCAAAAACTAATATATAACTGTTGTTGTTGTCAAAAAAAAGAAGTATAAGAATATAGAAGAAATCGATCCGCTGTGAAAATGCATACCCTATATCAATTAGGCAGATAATAAAAACTTTGTTACCTTGAAAGTAACACGTGTAGTGATTTCAAAGTGACTCTATTTTAATAAGCTTATTTACTTTGAGGGCAGTTAGTCTAGATGTTATCAAAAAGAAACAAAAAAGTATTTCCCTAAGATTTTTAGTATGCATAATCTACTCGAGATGGCAAACATTCTGTTACATAGGACGGCCATATAGACCCCCACAAATTTTTGGGTGCCGACTTTAGGGGCTCCCTTGCTATTCAGAAACCAAATGTTTCGGAGAAAATCTTTTGGGGGTTATAATAGGATAGATTCACACAGTTGGACAAACTATTGCAAACCTCAAAGTTTTCAGTTCCATGTTTTGTCAAATCCTCATAAGACCTATTTACAAGAATTATCTTTGACGATTAAGGGGATATTTACCTTAAATTATCACATTGTGGCAGGAGGAGTGAGGTAGATAGGACACAATAACGATAAAATGGAATTAGTTAAATATCCATATACCAACAGCAACTGAATAACAATAAATATAATATATACTAACAATTGACACTCGTTCAGAGAGACAAGAAACTAATCCATCTTCTTTAAAGATCTGTTTCAAACACGCTTCTGCTTTACTTTAGTATTAATGGATGCAGTTTTCAGACGGTACGTTTTATACAAACATGGCTCGTACAAATTTTACTATACTAAAAATTATAATGCAAGAAGTATATTAACTTCGCACATATTTTACTAAGTGTATTCGCTGAACACGTTAAATGAAAATCATTCATATTTTATATTTGATTATTATGGTCATTTTCCTTTAATTAATTTTTGTATAATATTGTCATTATACATTATCGCCCATATTTTGCAATATACATATCACATATTTTACTTTGCAAGTAGTTTGGTTTTTTAATACACGGTCCGCCAGAAATAGAAATGAAAAGAACAACATTCATCTTATTTAATGTGTCATTATACCATCACACAGAACAATGCTTAACATTTAATCATCAACCAGTTTTAGAGCTAATATTGTCCAAATAATCCGGCGATCACGTTGCGAATAGCATCCTTTAATTTCTCTATAGTCCATAGCCTGCATTAAAAGACTTCAGTCCTTAACAAAGAAATTACAAGGGGACAGGTCTGGTGACCTAACCGGTCATGAGATGTTACCAACTAATGAGATGGTGTGGCCTATAAACATTTATCCCAGAACTTCTTGAAAAGTCCTCGTCATGTGTGCGGTAGCACCATTTTGTTAGAACCATAGTAGTGGAGTTCTATGTTTGTTTTTTTTTCGGTGGCTTCAGCAGCGCTTTTCTTAAGGTGAAACACGAAATAGATAGAAAATCGAATATGCTCTTTTGTGATTGCCATCGTGAACACAGCTGATTATTGAGGTTATGTGCATGAAACGCCAAATCGCATGATGTTTCGAAAGACCAAATGTCATTGCTTTAAAACCGCAAGAGGGCGGGCTAATACGTTACATGTAAACGGTGATTTGCGTCCTGTACAATCTAAAGCTGAGAACTTATACACTTAATTAATTGCGAGTAGCTCTTTGAAAACATATATTAAAAAGACTGTGTCCGTGCGCTCTTATACAAAAATACGGGACAAATTATGTAAATGCAGTTGGATTGCTTGTTATACGCATTAAAATATAAAATTGGCACAGGCAAAATTACATAGAAATTAAAATTCAAACCTTATAACTTTAATTGTAGATATTTGAGATTTAAAAATTATATACGCACTTTCAGACATACAAAACTACTGTAGCGTCAATTGCATTAGTAAAAACTATTCCTGTTGTGTTACACCGCCGTTTTGTTTCATATCAACAGTTACATATGGACACAAATGTAGCAGTTGATTTATGCGTTTTCGAACAAAAACTAATTTGTGAGCGGTGGGCTTTTTAGGGTTAATGGAAAGCTGGCCGTTCTCTTACGTTTGGTCGGTTTTTTGTTGCTCGATAGAAAGCATTGCCCGTTTTCTATTGTATTAAATAGTATTACAGTTTTTGTCTGCATTGTTTTAACGCATATACATAATTTATAATACTAGGCTTAGTTATACATTCGTCCGCCGCTGTGATACATTACACCGTAAGTGCTATTAAATTGTAATAAATAACAAGCTATTTTTTATACAACAAATATATATAAATGTTTAGAAAATTCATATTAAGTACAAATTCAGAAGCTAATTTATAAATTATAAAAGTGACAATTGAACTTGTTTTTTTTATTAGAAAAAAAATACATCAACGATCAGAACTATGTACAGATTTACACTTAAAATATTGGTATTACCCTGGAGACGTTATTGGTTGAGTAGGTCATTTCTTATTGAGTCTTTTGAAGGCTGGTTCTTCCAGTAAAGGTTGGACTGATGGGTTTGGATGTACTAGAAGACGGACATGGTGTTTCACTGCACGTTGATGAATTTCCTCTTTTACAATTGGCATATCTAAGTCCATATGTAGAATTAGGTTGGTGACATACCATGGGGCACCTGCGATCTGTCTAAGAGCCTTAGATTGGAATCTCTGTATAATGTTTAAGTTCGACATGCTAGAGCATCCCCATAGTTCCAGTCCGTAAGTCCATATGGGCTTAATTATTACCTTATAGACAAGTCGTTTGTTATCGAGGGAAAGTGAAGATTTTTTGCCGATTAGCCAAACCATTTGTTTAAATTTGAGGTCAATTTGTTTCCTTTTCTTTGTAATGTGCGATTTACAAGTTAGCTTTCTGTCTGGATTAATATAAACAGAAGGACACTGTTGTCTTCTTAATGAGAAAGTTACATGAGTAGATTTGCTTTCATTAACTTTAATTTGCCATTGGTTCAGCCAATCCTCCAGGAGGTTTAAATAGTTTTGTAGCTGCTGTAACGCCAGAGCTGGATCTTTATGTGTCGTCCGAATTGCTGTGTCGTCCGCAAATGTTCCTACTTCAACATCCGGGGCTGTAGGCAGATCAGCAGTGTAGATTACATATAGGAGCGGACTTAAAACGCTACCTTGAGGGACGCCTGCGGAGATAGGAAATATCTCTGATAGTTCTTCGCCATGTTTGACTTCATATGTACGATGTAGTAAATAAGATCTTAGTAATTCGTAGTAGTTATGCGGAAACACAAGCTTGAGTTTATATAGGAGGACCTTATGCCAAACTTTGTCGAAAGCTTCCTTCACATCTAAAAAGACAGATGAGCAGTAATTTTTTTCTTCAAAGGCTGTATAAATAATATTCGTCAAACGATGACACTGCTGAATAGTCGAGTGATTACGACGAAACTCAAACTGGTGGTCAAGTAAATGATCCGCTAGCAAGTCATCTTCGTTTATTCGCTTTAAAATCAGCTTTTCCAGAAGTTTTGATATCACCGCCAAAAGGCTTATAGGTCGATAAGAAGTTAGTTCCGTTGGGGGTTTACCTGGTTTAGCTATTAATATGATGTGTGCATGTTTAAATTGGGTGGGCCAGTAGCTCAGACGTAGGATGGAGTTAAATAAGGTTTTTATTAACAATAATCCGGAGTAGGGTAGTTCAGATAGTACTTTTCCGGTAATTAGATCAAATCCAGGTGACTTACTCTTTTTTAAATATTTTATTTCATGTTCTATTTCTTGTACAGTGGAAGCTTTAATCGGTGGAAACAGCTGAAGAGGAGCATCTAGGAAATCTTCTACTTCTGGGTTTGGATCATTATTGTGGGGTTGTAAGACTTGTGCAAGATATTCCGCAAATGCTGCCGCCTTTTCTTGGTCACACCTGGCCCAGATGCCATCAGGCTTACGAAGTGGTGATATGGTAGGGGTAGGACGTTTAAACCCTTTTGTTACTCTCCAGATTGTATCGTCTTTGGTGTTTAGGTTCTACACATAGGCTGTGAAAGTGTTGTTTTGAACTCTCGTAACTTTGTCTTTAGTTTGGTCATAAGCCTGTTATAGGTATTTTTATCAACGGGATGTCGACTTCTTTGCCATCTGGCTCGTGCTTTTCTTTTTTCTTTAACCAGTTCCATTATTTCCATGGGGATATTTTGCGTCTGCCGTTCTTCTAGTTTATATGTGGGAGTAGCAGACCAAGCCGCTTCTTGGACAGTAGTGATGAGAAAGTTTGTCACTTCCTCTATATCAAATTCTGTTTCTATATGCACCGAGTACTGAGATATTTTATGATCAATCAATTCCTTGAATAGATCCCAATCAGTGGTCTTATTATGCAATGTTGGCTTGCTTTTCTTTTTTATTACTGATGTGCTGATGGTGGCGATGACAGGTGTGTGGTCCGAGTTCAGATCGAAGTTAGGTCTAACCTCCGTGAAGTTGATCGAAATTCCATTTAGTATGTAGAAATCTAGAAGATCAGGTACTTTATTCAAGTCTGTGGGCTAATAATGCTCGCGTGGATAAAGTGAGATACCGTTCGGTAATAAGTTTATGTTCTCGTCCTTCGTAGTTGTTAATCGTGATCCCCAGTTAGTGTGCTTGGAAATGCAACAATAAAGCGTGACCTAGATTCAAAGAACGGTTGAATATGGTCCTTGGTGATGTTGTGTCTTGGAGGACAGTATACAGCTGATATTGTTGTCGGTATGTCTTGCTTAGTTAATTGGATTGTTGTTGCCTGCAGAAAATCTCTGACACACTTTGGTAATTCATGATGGGCTATAGATTCGCGGACAATGATAGCTGATCCACCGTGTGCGGTCCCATCCGGATGCTGGCTGTGATATAGTATATAATTAGGTATTCTCATATATGATCTTTCAGTGAAGTGAGTTTCTGATACCAGCAATACATCTATGTTATGTAGTTTTAAAAATAATTCGATTTCAGATTTTTTTGATTGGAGCCCATTGGCATTCCATAGAGCTATTATTAAGAACTTAGCCATTGTGGACTAATCTCGTAATGACAGTTGACAACATATTAAGTATCATGTTGTTTTGGTTAAGTAGTTGTGTAAACATTCCTTTAAATTCTTCCAAAAAGTGAGAAAGGGTTATATCTGAATTGTTTTGAGGGGGTTCTTCATTGTTTTTAATCACTTGCGCGTAGGTAGTTTGGTTACTGAATTGTCTGTAGTCAGTTATGCGTTTGCGTGATTCACCTTGTCCCAAACGATATTTATTTTGTAGCTCGCGGTATACTTGACACCCTTTATAGTTGGCTGGATTTGCGCCATCGCATAAGATACATTTTGCTGGGGTATTCGCGGTTTTCTTGCAAGTTTTTGTGTCATGTGCTCCGCCGCACTTTACACAAGCGTATGGCCGATTACAGTAGCTTTTAGTGCGGTTGTACTGCTGACATCGTGTGCATTGTACTAATTCAGTGCTTTATTTTGAAGATATTTTAGGTTGTAGATCTCTTTGTTATCTCTAGCCGGCTCTAAATCCACAAAAAACATTGGAAGTGGAGTTTTCGTAGTTCTTTGTCTAATGTTAATTATGTTTCTGACAGGAAATCCCTCGCGTTCGAGATCTTCTTTTATATCTTGAACTAAAGATGTAGGATGCAAATGTTTCATTACAACCCTATATGGCTTTTTTTCCTTCAGTTGGTATGTATGATGAATAATATTCTGATTTTGCATGAATTTAAGTTTTTTACGGTAATTTTTACAACGTTGTTGGATAAACATTTAGTGATTAGATGTTCCTCTTCTGTTATATCAGCTAGAGTTCTTAGCATTTGGTTAAGATTAGTCACTCCATGGACAAAAATAGGAGGTGGTTTAAGCGGCGTTATTGTTGGAGGTGTACTTCACTGTTGCATACTGTTAGTGTTTGTTTGGGGAGTATTATTCGCTTCTAGCTGGCTGAGAGGTGCAAATCTATTTGTAGCGGCATTTTCTCCAGGTGTTCGCCTGGAGATGCGCTTTCTTTTGTTGCTGTGTACGACTTGCCAGGAATACTTAAGTAAACATTTTGAGGTTCAGTGACTTTAGTGGTTGCACTTTCTGGTTGCTTATAAACTTGGGAGGATGGCGTATAAAATTGTTGCATACCTGCATTGCAGTTATTTTGTTAAAAGGCAGCTGTTGTTGACCTTGGCTCGAAAAGATTGGAGTAGCGAAGTTTGGCTGTGGTAGATAACTTATCGGCTGCGATGAGTGGCCGATAGGTCCCGTTCCACTAAACATTATTTTAACACTTGGCCTTGCGGCCGCACTTTCAATAAAGTCCGTAACTTTCACCGGCAAACACAACCTTACTCAATTGAACTTGTAAAAAATATTTTCTTGTTTATTTAATTGCTCGTTTTTTTAACTTTACTAGTTTAAATATTTTTTATATAATAAGGCTTATTAATATCTGCTAAAAGCCAAATCTTTCTTCGTAGCTTCATAGTTTCTTAAGTTTACAGATTTTTTACAATGATTAATTTTATGCGGATAACTGGTTTATATACCCTTAGGCACAGTTATATTTTATTATTACATGTATAAGAATTTTGAAAAATTTTTGAAAAAATACTATGCAAGTATTTTACATGTATTGTTATGCTATTTCACGCAGTTTTGTTTCAGATTTCAAAGTCTAAGCACTACGTCGTTTCTCCTTACATCCAACGCTCCTATTTGCAATTTCAAGAGACCTAGTAGCATAATTCTAAGTTGCTTACACTCTCGGTTGTCTTGACCAGTGTATCCATTATCTCTATTTGCAATTACTCTAACCCTGTCGTGGAGTCGCCGTCGCCATTACTTGCATTTTTATTTCATCGCCTACAAAAACAGAGGCCGATAAATTATTCAAGTGATTGTCACGATTTTTTTGGAGATTTAATTGTTCTTGTTGCTTGTGTTCAATAATTTTAACTTTGTAAATTAAAGAGTTATCCAGCCATTTTTATAAAGCATTTGCAGGCAACTTATTGCATCAAAAGTAAAATGTTTAATTTTTTATTTTTCTATTTCTAGTGTTGTGTCTTTAAACATTTTATTCAATTTTATTTGTTTCCACAAAATACGAATTGCATTTTACATTAAATACACAATTACGCTAAAAGAAATATATGAAAAACCCAATTATATAAAAAAGTGATAAATATTCAAAACCAAACCTTTTATATTGTAGTACAATTTTCTTGGCTGCAAATGGTTCTCCCTTATATAGCTCTACAAAAATTAAAAAAAAATGTAAGTTATTTCTTATCGTTTAACCTTTACATGTGTGGTAGAGGACAGAATTGAATCTTATATAACTTAACTAATAAATCTGATATTTTAGCTATAACAGTAAAATAATTTTTTGAATGTGAAAAATAGACCACTTAGGGTCTTCTGATGACACATTTGATTGTAGACAAACTTTTTATATAACTCAAGAATAAAAATATATAAACGAGAAATGAGGTATACAGAAGGAATTGGAGGATTTTTAAAAATTCGTTTTACAATATTTTTTAGAAACCCTTAAAACATATATTACCTCTTTACGTTGTTTATAAATTTGGAAATTTAAAAAAAGAGAATATTTGATGCTTGAATATTTGAAGATCTGTTCATTATAATTGTTTACCTGCATCTAAAAAACTTAAGAAAACAAAATAATCTGTCCACTTATTGTAAAAAGTTTATTTTAACAAATGCAAAACTTTGATTTTTTTGTACACTGGATAACTCAACTTATTAATCAACTCTAACGAAAGGTAAGCTGTTAGTTACCCAGTGACGTACTATCACATCTAGAGCAACTAAATCAAATGACAAGTAAAAAATTAGTTTATATTTTAATATCTCATACCAGCGTTTTACAAACTACTTAAAACATACCTAAGTGATAGACACTTCAGAACAAAAGTAAGACAGGAAGTCTCAACTATACTCCCAATCAACTCTGGGGTACCACAGGGCAGTGTCCTGGGCCCGCTACTTTATCTCTTATTTACATCAGATCTTCCAGTTTCACCAAACATCACAGTGGGCACATTTGCTGACGACACTGTCATACTGGCTAGCCACAATGTAGTCCTCCAAGCACACACTCTAATACAAGATTATCTACATGTTCTAGAACACTGGCTTCAAAAGTGAAATGTAAAAGTAAACGAGACAAAATCTACTCATACCACATTTACCCTGAGAAAAGATCCGTGTCCACCCATATACCTAAACAACATAATAATACCACAAACTGTGACAGTAAAATACCTGGGAATACACTTAGATTCCAAATTAAACTGGAGAGAACACATTTGCAAAAAAAGAAAGCAAATGGACCTAAAACAGAGAGAACTATATTGGTTGATCGGTAGAAAGTCTCCGCTATCTATAGAAAACAAACTATTGTTGTACAAATCAGTAATCAAACCCATATGGACGTATGGAATAGAACTATGGGGCTGTGCCAGCAAGTCCAATATCGAAATAATCCAAAGGTGCCAGTCCAAAATACTAAGAACGATAGTTAATGCCCCATGGTATATTGCAAATGAAATGATCCACAAATATTTGAAGATACCAAGTATAAAAGAAGTTATCCATGAGAGAAGCATCACCCACCACCAAAAATTGGAAGCTCACACAAATCCTTTAATACAGCCCTTACTAGAAGACACAGCAATAAGAAGACTAAAAAGACAGTGGCCAGCTGACCTATAAATAGACTTAGAGAGCTCATCGCTGGATGAGATCTCATCATGTTATTAATCGATCTAAATCCTAAATTTAGATTGTAGGTTAACAAATTAGCTTATAGAATACCTTGTATTTTGATTGCTAATTAAATAAATAAAAAAAAAATTTTAATATTTTAACTTTAAAATATGAAGGATATAGTGGCTTCAACTAAAGCGCTATATTCAAAATTTGAGAGTTCTAGGCTCCCGCTGTAACTTGGCAACCAAGCAATGAAAGTAATCAAAATTTATTTAAAAATGGTATATTATTTCTAAAGCACCCTTCAAAAAATTAATAAAAATTAGGAGTAGATATTTTGTGCTTTTATTGTGATATTACATAAACGGATTTTGCTTAGATACACTTATTTTAATATTCCACATTAGTGAATGCGCAAAACAGCAACGAGGCGTATACAATGCTTTTACAGTAAACACATTATGTAAGCAATATTTCAGGTTATTTATAACTTGCCTGAAAGTAAAAATATGCTTTTTGTTTACCCTATATGTCCCGTAATTTATGATCGTGTCATACCTGTGCAGCCTAATAAATATAGTTTATTCCCCTAACGGCTTAATTTGGAATGCAAAAGTTTTCTTTACGGCCAACATAAAAATGACTCTTGGGATATGCAAGCTTCCAACATACACATCAGAGTTATTTAAAAATCAGATTATGAGACTTACAAACAAGAAGCATTTTGATTAATAAAATTTTAATTTATACGTGTAGACTTTTCGCTGTTCTACTAATATATGCCACTGCCTGCTGCAAATATTGCTTTCTATTACAAATTTTATATGATTGCAAAAGTTGGGCGATGGAAACATTACCGCATGATGGCGCTAGTGTTTCTTTAAGGCCATGCTATATACCGAAAGACAAATGATAGTTTTATAAGTCGGTGTAGCCTCAAATTCTGCATAGCAGTAGGTCGATTTGCACAAGAGAAGACTTTTTCAAAATAACAAACTAAAATTTTTTTACATCAGTTTGGAGAGAAACTGGAACGGAAATATTTTATTTGTCCGCGTTCCTGTTCTCAGAATAATTAAAATATGGTTTTGAAGTGGTGATTTTAAAACGGAAGATTAACCCCGCTCTAGATTGCCGTTCTTATAGATGTTGATATGATGATGGATGATATTATAATAGAGACATCATCGCCTTAGACATTCACAGCTGATATCGGAGTCACCACTGAGTCACCAAGGTCGCCACCGGTACTCCTCGGTGTTTGTACACGTGTGGGAACTAAAATAATACAGAGACTTCTAGATTTTATCAGATGATTTCTGTAGGCCCCAAAACAGGCCCCGGTTGTATAAATAGCACGCAGCAGTCCAACAAAAAAGTCAAGTATCAAAAGCCAAGCAAACTATGCTAATGCGACATAAATGGTGTTGTAGATAGTTATTGAGTGTAATTTTATATTAGTAATTCCTTGTATTAGTGTACATAAATAATTAAGTTTACTGTAAGTAAATTACACCACCGTTGAAAGCAAAAATTTTAGAATATCATTATACGTGTTTTAAAAGAAAAAACTACAGAATTACAATCGAACAAATTTCTGGAATAAAAATATTAACAACACATTTGCATTTTTATCATCTAACTAAATTTGGATTTACCTTCAAACTTGATAAGAGCTACATTTTTGTAACAAACTATTTTTCTACTTGGATGTTGTAACAGGCGGTAATAAATGAATTCTGTATATAAATGTATGATTATTTTTAGTTTATTGTTTATTAGCATATTAACAATCAGAACTAATTGTAACAATTTACTTTCTATGACAATAATAACATGAAAAGAATCTTTCCAACTATGTTATCCCATTACTTGGAGTTAGCCTCCTTTTAGATCAATCGACCATTTCTTCTTTATCTTTCTGGTAGGAGTATTATGGTATAAGTTGGACGCAAAAGTAATTGTATGAGCTTGTAGTCGCTAAAACTATTAACGCTTCTTTTGGTGCATTCGTCTTGAACTGTTAATATTTCAAGGTCAGTATGCAGAGTCAAATTACTGACATACCAAGGAGCATTTGCGAGCAGCCCCAAAGTTCAATGCCATAGATGCAGATTGGCTTAATTATCACCTTTTAAAGAAATATCTTGTTTTCTAAAGATAAGCACGATTTTTTGCCTAGCGACCAGTACATTTTTTAATTCGTAACCTAATCTCATTTCCTTTCTTTAATATATGGTGTTTCCATGTTAGCTTCTTATCTAAATGAATACCTAAATAGCGTGCTTCATTCTCTCGAGGGATTGCTATATTAGAGGATGATTGCAAAAGTTCGTACCCGATTTTATAGATGACGTTGCTTATAGAAAGTAGCGCATTTTTTATGTGTGTGAGTGTCATTAGATTTGTAAATGATATACAAAGAATACGTCCGTTTCTTGTAAAAAAATGCTTTAAAAAGTTTACGTGCTCGTGCAGTAGGTCCATGGAAATGGGAGACGAAAAAGTGCTGTATGAATTCAGGAAGGGCCCGAGTGTTGGAACGGCTCAAAAAAATATTCAGACTGTTTATTTAGACCGTGCTCCTGCTCTGAGAACTGTCAAAAAGTGGTTCTGACGGTTTCGGCAAGGCAATTTGCAATGGAAGATGAACCTCGCTCTGGTCGACGTTGTGCGTACTTTAGTGAAGACACATCCAAGAATTACGACTGAGGAGATAGCTGAGAGGCTAAACATTGACAAATCCACCGCGTTTCGTCATTTAAAAAAGCTTGGCTACATCTCCAAGCTTGATACCTGGGTAGCGCACTGTTTAACGGAAAGGAACAAATTAGACCGGATGAACGTGGCTCTTTCACTTCAGGCATGGAACGAAAATGAGCCGTTTTTGGATCGACTGGTAACAGGCGATGAAAAGTGGGTCCTTTACAACAATGTGCAACGAAAACGCACATGGAAACAAACCGGCGAAGGTGCAGATCATGTCACGAAAGCTGGTCTGCATCCAATGAAGGTTTTGCTGTGTGTTTAGTGGGACTGCAGGGGGATCATTCATTTTGATATTTTGTGGCGCGGAGAAACAATAACAGCAGACATCTACTGTCGACAATTAGCCAGACTTGATGCTCCTATTCGTGAAAAACGTCCTGTTTTGGCCAACAGAAAGGGTATCATCTTTCACCATGACAACGCTAGGCCTCAGGTGGCTCAACAGACGCTGCAAAAATTGCAGGAGTTGAAATGGGAAGTCCTACAGCATTCTCCAAACGCGCCTGATAGTGCACCTTTAGATTTTCATTTGTTCCACTCCTTACAAAACAGTTTAAATAGAAAACGACTTAGTTCTGTACAAGCTGTTGAAAACCACCTTACAGACTTTTTTGACAACAAACCGACCTCGTTCTGTAAGAATGGTATAGAAAAACTTGTAAATCGTTGGAAAACCATTGCGGAAAAGAACTTTTGCAATCATCTTATATTTAGGTATTCTGCAGGGCACTCCGTACGATTTCATGTAAAGTTAACTTGTGTGCTTTTCTTCTCATTGACTTGTATGCGCCATTTGTTTAGACCGGTTTGTAGGAAAACCAAATAATTTTGCAGGTTTGTGGAGACTATGGAAAGATCAGTATGGTTTGAGAGAAGGACAGTGTCATCAGCAAAAGTGTTGATATAGATATCTGCTGTTGTAGGTATGTCAGCGGTGTATAATATATATAAAAGAAGCTTAAGAACGCTTTTCTGAGGCACAAAAGAATTTATTGGGTGGAGATCAGAATATTGTTGCTCATATTTTATTTGGAATTATCGGTTAGATCAGTAGGACTTAATAAGCAGGTAAAATTCGCTTGGGAAAAATATTATAACCTGTTGAATAGTGAAATGATACTTCTTAAAACCAAATTGGTCAACTTCACTGGGTCGTTTCATTACTAGCTTCTCAAATATTGAGAGACAACTTCTTCAGTTTATTTGCTTATTCGGTTTATTTGATCTTAATGATATTAATATTATCTAAAAACATTTTAGTAAAAAAAGCCAGTATTTAAGACACATTGTAGAGTTGTAAAAGTTTCTTAAGAATAGTACACCACTTCTAGGTAGTTTAGCAAACACCGTCTTCTTGTTAAGATGTTGAATTTCTGTATGCACCTCTATAAAGGTACATTTTTTAATGGGAAGCGACAGTTGTAGAAAAGTTTCTAGGAAAAATTTTACTGTATTATCTGGCTCGATGGAGTGTGGGGTAAATACTCCAGCAAAATGTTGAGCAAATAAATCTGATTTTTATTACTCCTCTCTGACCCAATCGTTATTATGTTTTCTTAGTGGAGGGTTTGTCACTAGTGGTCTCTTATTTGCTTTGACAATTTTCCAAATACTATTATCTGCTCTCGATAATAGAGATAAATAGTGCTTAAAAGTTTCTTGCCTTAGCATTCTTAATTTATTTTATAAGTTACTTGCTAACCTATTACATACTGTTTTATTGACTGGGTTGCATGCTCTATGCCATTTAGATCTTGCCCTACGCTTCTGTCGTACTAGATCAAGGATTCCATTGGGAACATTTATATTTTGCTATACCTCATTTTTAACTGCAGGCTTCCTCTAGCTCATAGGAAGTATTTAGACTGATACCGATTTGTAGTTTTTCTTCAACAAGTGCTCTAAATAAATTCCAATCCAATTTGTGGTTATACAATGATGGTTTAGGTGACCTTTTCATTATTGTTGTACTGAATGTAGCAATAACTGCTGTATGATCGAATGTTAGGTCATGGCTCCTAACGATATCAGTGTACTTAGAAGAAATTCCACTTGTGACAAAAAACTCTAATAAATCGGGTATTTTGTCCCGGTGCGTGAGCCGGTATGTGGGTTCATCGGTTGAAAGATAACAGTAACTTTCAGTCACGCCTGTTCTTCGACCTAAATCGTTTTTCCTAACATGATCTCTTAAGGACACGCCTTTTCATTTTTCATTGTGTTCTAACCTGTTGAGCCGTTGCGTTGTTTAAATTTAAAGTTTCGGTGCCATATGTCATAATCGGTAGTACAAACTGATTGAAAACTTGTCTATTTAAACATATTGGCAGATCACCTTTGAATATCTTCCAAAGTCTTTCATAAGTAGCCCAGACGTGGGTAACTCTTCTTTTCAATTCACATGTTTGATTGTCTCTAGAGGTTTGTATTTTGTGCTCAAGGTATATATATTTATTTATTAGTTTTACTTCATTATTGTCAATTTTTATGTCCTTAATAAAGACTAAGTTGGTCACAAATTTTGTCCCGGAGCTGTTTATTTTTAAACATAATTTATTACGTGCCTCTTAAAGTTCTTTTGACATTGACGAAATGTCATGTAGATTGTCCAACTTTAAAAATATATCATCCGCAAATCAAAGATTTGTTAGGTTTTGCCCGTCTACGTTTAAACCTTTTTCTTCTCAATTTAGTTTTTTAATGCACATTCCAGTATTGCCGTAATCAACTTAAAGGACATAGTGTCTCCTTACCTAACTCCCCTTACAATCGGTGTGCGTTTAGTGTTTTTGTGTAGTTTTATCGTCATCTCTGCATTTTTATAGATGTTGTATATTAACCTTGTGTACCAATAGTCGGCAGGACATTATTGCAGAGCTCTCATAACTGCCTCAATCCCAACTATGTCGAATCCCTTTTGGAAATCCAGA
Organism: Sinelater perroti; assembly: GCA_036346155.1. Taxonomy (NCBI): domain Eukaryota; kingdom Metazoa; phylum Arthropoda; class Insecta; order Coleoptera; family Elateridae; genus Sinelater; species Sinelater perroti. The sequence continues at coordinate 8,791,909 of JARFIY010000276.1, forward strand.
AAGACTTGTTGTACTCAATGAATTTTTTAATGATTGTTTTGATGTACAATGTCGTTGGTATCAAATCCGGCACGAAAATCGGCTTGCTCTATTGTTTGGTAAAAGTCTAAATTTTTCTCAAGTCCCGTAGTTATAATCCTTGTAAATAGTTGGTACAGATCGGTTAAAGTACTTACAGGTCTGTAGTTCTCTAGTTCAGCTATATTATCATTCTTGTAAATAAGTATTATAATAGCATTGTTCCAATTATCTGGAATTGCACTGCTGTTTAGCCATAGATTATACAAATCTCTTTATTTTTCTAAATAGACAAGAACCGCCTATCTTTATTGCATCAGTAACCACCTTATGTTCTCCAGGTATCTTATTGCTCTTTGCTTCCTTTAATGCTAAATCTATTTCTTCTAAGGTAATGTCTGGTAGTCATTTTGATCTTTGATTTATTATACTCCTTTTTGATGTTAAAATCTTGAGCCGAGTCTGTTTCTTTTTTATTTTTATCCAGCAATTGACAGAAATATTTTACTACCTTCAATATCTCGTCTTTGTTTGTGGTGACAGTTTATTCTTTGTTCTTAGCTTTAATTATTCCTCTCCTTCAATTTCTCAGATTTCTGTGTAGCATTTTCACGCTTTTGTTATTTTCTGTGGTTCGTTTGATTTCTTTTCTGTTGTATTTTCTGAAATCTCTCCGTTTATCTCTTCGTTTATTCATTTCACTTCTTCATTAACTGCTTAGTCTCTGCCCTGATTTTCTCTTCTCTTTTTGTTTTAGGACAGCGTTTGTTTTAGCTTTCTAATATTGCATGTATTATTTTTTCGAGTAAGCTATTAATGTCTTCTTTTAAGTCTGCGTTCTTCATTTATTAATGTCGCGCTGAAATTTTTCAGCTTCTAGTAGGTTCATACATAATCTATTGATCTTGTTGTTAATCATTTTCTGTCGTTATTTGCCGATATTATTTAATACTGTCGCTCTCACCATGCTGCGATAACTTTCAATACCAAATCTATTTAGTACCGATACGTCTTTGACTATGTGTTTCTTGTCGATTATTGTCAAATCAACCTCGTTTTTCGTGAGGTCTTCTAGGCTTGTCCAGGTCCATCTTCTATTTTTTTTTTATAGAAGAAACTGTGCTTCTGAAACATATTATCCTGAAGTAAGAAGCCTAACATTATTTCTTCGCGATATTTCTGCCGTACTGCGTTTTCTTTTCTGCGATAGCCGCTGCTACTTCGTCACTTCATCAACCGTAAGGTCTTTGGTCGGTTCCTAAACCTGCATAATTTTGATGCAGTATCTCTTATGTAGCTTTAAAACGACATATGTTATATCACCCTAGGTATTTTCTTCACATATACAACTTTTTCACTGTGGCGTTTGTGTATTATAATTTCGGCTCCTTCTACAGAACTACTACCTTCACCCGCATAATAGAAACTACTACCAGTTCTTAATTTTATTAGTTGTTTTCCTTATCTTCTCACCTCAATGAGGCCAGTCACGTCCCATTTGACGTAATGTATTTTCTCTCAACACTGTCGCTGTAATGAGGTCGCAACTGGGCGACTTTATTGGTTTTCATTCTATGGTACGCGTAGTCGGGACTTGTGTGTGTTTAATTTTTGAGATTGGTGGGCACAATTAAAGTGGTGCTTTTAAGTAGCGTTGGATACAAGTGCTGTAAGTAGTTTTGTACCGATTTATTTTTGATGTCCAATAGAAGTTGTTTCAGTTTTAATGCTTTACGACTGAATATTCTTTTATTATCAGAGTACATAGTAGTTTGTCATTTTCTTTGCAGACTTGGTTTTTCAATAATCTTTTTCTTCGCTACAATAAGACAATCTATGAATCCAAGCAGCTGTTTGGATGGTTTTATTAAATAGTTTTACTGCAGTAAATAAATCTTTTTTTTTTATTTTTAGGGATAGAAAGCCTCGAATTTAGAATCACAAGTGTTTCCATAATTAGTAAAATTGGCGAGTTCTCGCCTATGAGGTCGAGATAAGGTGCGGCATTGAAATAATTTAGATTTACTCTCTTTATGATACAGAAGTTGAGTAGATCGGAAATTTTTGCTAGGTCCGATGGTCAGTGGGTAGATTCGCCTGTGGAGGTATAGTGCAGTCAGTTATTGGTGGGTGTTTTTAATAATTCTCTTCCTTTGATTGTGGTTAGGCGAGATCCCCATTGGGTATGTTTCGCATTGTAAACACCACCAGAGATAAACCTGTTACCCAAGGTTTGGAAATAATGTTCATATTGTTCTAATTTGCTATTGTGACGTGGAGGGCAGTATACTGCGGAGAGTATCAGCGTTATTTTCTAATCTTCTACTGCCACTGTGGTAGCCTGTAGGTGCCATTTGAGTGTGGCACATATTGTGTAATTTTGAATTTTTACGTAAGTAGGATCCGCATAGTAAGATTCGACGATTAGCATAACGTCTATGCAGTGGTTTGAAACAAAAAAGACAAGTTCGTCTTAGTGGTGTGCTAATACATTAGCCATTTTAAGATGTAGATCCATTACTTATCTTGTAAAGTTAACATATTGCCCATTTGTTCCATAATGGATTTTAACATTTGTAGCTATGGATTGCTGGCCTTGTATTTAATCGTAATGGGGTTGTTGTCTATTAATGCTCGATATCTGGGTATAGTTGATTTTTGGTTAGACCAACTGTGTCAAAAATCGATGAGTTGGCGTAGGTTGCCTGTTTCTTAGCGGGAGTATATTTTTGTTGCAATTCCTTATAAACCCGACATCTTTCATAGTTCGCGGCATGATTTCTGCTACAGTTCACACATTTAACATCAGAACTTTGATCCGTTGATCCAGACTTGTAAAAGGTTTGCCGTAAATCAAGGAATATTGCGGCACACATCTTATTTCTTTCGAAACCCTCTTTGACTTCATTTACAATTTAATAACATTGCTGTATTGTTGATTTTTTTCCGAATCCAAATTAATGTCCGGGGATTGTATAATCTGTGAGTGTTGGTTTATTTTGTCGAAGAAAAGTCTTTTAAATATTTTCCCAAAAGTGGTAGCAGACTTATCGGACGATAGGATGTAGGTTTGGTGGGCGGTTTACCTGGTTTTCCAACCATAATTATTTGTGCATATTTTCACTGAATCGGAAAGTAGCACAGGCGTAGAATGCTATTGTATATTGTTGTTAATAGCACAAGTACCTTTTTTGGTGAATGTCTCAGCACCTCTTCAACTATAAAATCACACCCAGGAGCTTCATACGAATTGATCTTGTTGATTTGTTGGCGAACGTTAGCTGATCAAATAGGCGGATAGGTAACGATAACTGGCAGGGAGCATTGATATATTTTTTGTTTGGCAAATTCCTGAAATTCACTCACATTTTTATTTGTTCAACGTTACCTACCCAACGACTATTTTATTCTTTAAAACAAATTTTAATTGTACTTCTATGGGTTTTTTACTGTCACTTGTCTATCAAATCTTTACATGGCCGATTTTGGAGAAAAAAGAACTCATTACCTTTCTCTGAAAGACGTCTATTGGATATAGTATATTAATGACACCTTTGTTATTTGACCTCGTGGAAAAATATGTTTTCTGAATTCCTCGCCCACCTTAACCAAATTTACACCAATGTTAAGCCTTCCTTGCCTTCTTGAACATTCTCATTATAGAAACCCTCTTAACAACAGTTTATATTGCACTGTATATACAGAAAACTTTTTCATACTAACTGCTATTTGAATACTAAATTAGATGGTCGCTCTGCTTCAATCCACTCACTTGCAAAATATCTTATTACCAGATCCATCGCTTAAAACCAGTAAAGTGAAATAAAACCTCGCTACAAAATAAATTTTTCATAAAATTCTTAACTCATATCATTGAAGATATTAGCAAAAACACAAATTTTAAAATTTACTATTTCTTGTACCAAAAATAGAGCGTTTTTACCTTAAATCAGGGCATTAATTACAAAGAGGCCGCTTACTAAAGAAGTAAAATATGTCATGGTTTTTACGACCAATACTTAAATAGCCAACATTATTCTTTAAACTAAAAAACATTAACGCCACAAATCCCAAAGAAATACCTTGTAATGGTTGCTACAGAATCTACATACGCCAAACGAACAGATAAATATGATTTATTATATTTTATCATTTTGATTACTACCGAATCTTATTTATAACATTCAAATCTACATATTGCAATATGGCTACGTGCTAAATTTCTCTTAAAGTAGTCGATCAATCAAAAAGTAAATATTAATTTTGAAAACAATGTCATCTCAGGTGAGAAATCTAAAACTAAATAGTTTGTGTGAAAACCTGTGACACTGTATAAAGTGTAAAAATAACTGTAATTGTCTTTTCTGTGCATTTATTCTAATAAATCAGCTTTTAAAATACAAGACATTAAATGTTACAATAACAGTAAATTTTTATCTGCTAAAAAACAACAGAATTTAAAATCTAAACCGTTGCTCACTTTAATTCATCAATAAAACAAATAAAATCGTTACAAAATCGCTAAAAGGTAATGTAAACTGTGATAATAAATATTTTAATGTTTATAAACGTTACAAAATAAAATGCTGTTTTTATTAATGTTGATATATATAATACTAAAATTATATTACTTAGTCATTAACTTAATTTTTTAATAATATATAAATTCCATTATCTTCCGAAAAAATTTAACATTTTTACAATTTTGGGCAAAGATAAAAAAATTAAAAATCGATAAACATATATTTGAACCAAAAAAAAGTTTATTAATAAATATATTTGGTATGCACTGTCAGTAATAGATACCAATCCATATGTGCTAGGTATCCCAAATTAATAATTGAAAAATAAAAAACTTATCACTGATGTAATAATAAATAGATTAATCAAACAAGTTATATTTTGATAGGCTTTAATTGCCAAAGAATTTTATATCACCCTATACATTTAAAGTTCATAAAAAGTAATCACCCTATACAGCACAAACTTGTTTTCTAGGGATATTCAGATAGGTTGTAAGTGGCAGCCCTGAACGCTAACCTAACTCTCGTTAAACGTCAACTTATCCAGCCAAATACTAAAAAATGCGCATTTCTTTGCCAGAAATAACTAATATCTCAGTACTTCGATAATCAGTACACGCAGTTTGTAACAAAGCTTTTAAAGAGATTATAGGTGTAATTCAACATTGATATCAGCCGTACCGAAATGCCAGCTGCAATCACAGACAAGTCCGATCGCTCGGAGCAGATGTGGAGTGCCCTGAAAGCGCACATCCTCAGAGAACGGGCCCGAAAGAAACAAGAGCGCGAGGCGGAGGTCGAGGAGGAACGCTTGCGGAAGGAGCGAGAAGCTCGGGAGCAGCAAGATGTGATGACCTTAGGCGAGACGCGCGAGCAAATCCAACAGCTTGAAGGTAAGCTGCAGCAGCTAAAAGAAGAAAAGCATCAGTTATTTTTGCAGCTAAAAAAGGTTTTAAATGAGGATGATAATAGACGTAGGCAATTGGTAAAGGAGTCCAAATACGAGTACGAAATTTTAATAAACCTCTGTGCGGTTTTATTTTATATTTCTGCATTTTAGAGATATGTTAACAATTCAAGCTTTGCCAACTACTGGCTTAGTACACCAGCAGTTGTTTATACCACAATCAGTTCCTAGAGTTGCAGCTGTTGCTCAGCAAGGATTCAAAGCAAACAATAAACGTCCGCGGAGCCCGAGCCCGCCACCACAGCCAACACCAGTTACTACGATATATCATCAGGGCTACACCTATAAACCACCTAATGTTACAAATGCTACATATCAGAATTCTCCGCAGAGTAAGTTGTATTGGTTTTATTAGTTGTACTTTTAATCATTTTTTTAAATTTCGTAGAAACTCCCCAATATCCTAATCAGCCAGGAACTTTTTACCCAGTTCCTCCTCAAGAGCTATCCATGTATTATCCCCAAGGCCCTATAACCACTCGCGAACCTACAAGAACTGTATATGAGAACTCTCGACCGCAAACTTACCATATCGATCAGAAGCAGCTGGACCACTACACTCTGCGGCCGCCTTCTTCTCACACTCACGTGATCCATGCAACGACTATGCCTATTAATCCAGTGCAAGCAGCCACCAAAGCGCCAGCTATGACTACGGCATATCCCGTTCGCGCCCAGACTCAGTATCAGCAGGCACCAGCTCCAGCACCAGCACCAGCCCTGTACACTGCACAAAACCGACCTCTGTTCCAGTCGCCTAGCACGCCTATGAATTATCCGCCCAGAGAATAGCTGTTGATTGTGTCTGTGAGGCTTGGCTTGATTGTGGTGTACTGTTGGGTAATCTTAGTAAAAGTACTGTAATGTACAGTAAAATAGGGTTTGAAGTGATAAAATGTAATCTTCAATTTTATAGGAAATATATATAGTGTAACATATTGATGGCTTTGTAATTTATTTACATTAATATAATATACAAGGGTGAATCAATTGGAAACTGTAATTTCTTTGTGTTATTGAATAAAAGTTGTACATGTTATTTTCAGTAAAAGCGGTCTGGTGTCTGCAAAAGGCATTAATTTCACAAAAAATATTTGTGCAATCATTTTTCATTGGAACTAAATTTTTCTTTTTCTTTTGCATCTTTGAAGTAAAAGCAAAAGAATTATAGTCGAATCAATCATGAATGATGTGATGTGCTTTGGTTTGGCTATTTCACTCATTGAGCAATTTTCTATCAACTTATCTCCATTTGCACATTGTGATAAACATTTATAATTGTAATAAATTTGTATTTGTTGATAAATTTCAATAACAATGCATATATAGATACATAAACGGTAGTCTTGTTTATTTACTCTTTGGTAAAAGACATTACATTTCACTCATGTTAATGATTATATATGTTTCGTTTTTTATATACCCGTACTCTTTCCATTCCATTCCTTTCCTTTTTGTGATGGTTAATTCTTGACCCAAGTTGAGTCCTCCGTTTCCTACTATTTGCTCTATATTTCGATTCCATATTATCTTTAGTCTTTCCCTATTCTTGCTTTAGATTTTAGATTTGCACACTTTTAACTAGTCTGGCCTCGTTCATTTGTTTAAAAACATCTCTGTTGATTGTTCTCAATCTGTTTTATTATTAGTTAGTCTTATCTTGTGACTTCTAATATTTGTCTTAAATCTTGCTCTTTACTCTCTGTTAGCACCCAGATTGCACTGTTGAATGTTAGTATAGGTACAAATGTGGCTCCGTATACACTCAAGAGTTATACCGTTAGTTTGTACTGATTGGTCACATGGTACATTATTCTAGAGCAGCAAATAATTCTTTTTTTTCATTTGTTATATTTTTTATTTTTGTTTTGTTCTTCGTTTCCATCTATCTCTCTCCATTTATTCGTTATTTTATCTTCTTTAGTTATTATGTTCCTTATCTTTTATATTTGGCATGTTGTACTTCTTTTTCTTCCTAAATTGTTTTATTGCGCCATAAAACAATTTTTTATTATTTCTGTAGTTTTCTGTCATTTTATGTTCAAATTTCTCCCACGATTTTTCCTTGACCTTTTTAATTGCTAATATGATTTTCTTTCTTTTTTTATATTTCTTGTAATCTTTTTTTTTATATTTAGGTATGTTTTCCATTTGCCTTTCTTGTTCTTTAGTTTTGACTAGCAGCTGATTTTTCTCATGTTATTATTAGATATATTTGTTTTTTCACAGCTCTCTTTTGCTGCAGTCATTATGCTGTGATTAAGGTGTTTCTATTTTTCCTCTATGCTTTCGCTTTTCTCTTTATCTTTTAGTTTGTCCTTCAGTATCTCTTGATATTCTTTTTGGTACTTTTCTTATTTTAATTTGAAACTTTTTATTTTTTCATTAGTTTTTCCCCATCTTTTATCGATTTTTCTTCATTTTTTTTGTTTAGTTTTATTATTACTAGATAATGGTCGCGCCCTACTTATGCTTATCTTTTGATTTTTACATATTTTAGTCTTTTCCATGTTCTAACTCACTAGAAAATAGTCAATGATTGATTTCTCATTCCCGCTTTTGCACAGTCTCGTGAATTTGTGTGTTTTTGTGTTTAAATTTTGTATTTGCTATTATAAGATTATTTTCTATACATATTTCTATTATTCTTTTTTTATTATTGTTTATTGTTTCTTCTCCTTATTTCTACATACATTCTTCTATTCCCGTACCATTATTTCCAATTCGGCTATTTAGGTTTCCTTTTATTACTACCTTTCTATTTATTTTTTGTTATATTTCATCATAAAATTTGTCTTTTTCTTCTTTTTCGAATTCTGATTTATCCCGTATCCCGTAATTATTGTCCATATTTCGTCTATCAATTTTATTTTGACTGGTAGTATTCGTTCGATTACATAATCTTTATGTATTACATCTTTTAGTATATTTTGGGCAATTATTAATCAGACTCCTTCTTTTGCTGTTTCCTTCATGTCCACTGCTGATCAGTATCCTCTATGTATTTTCTCAAAACTTTTCCCTTTTTTTTGTTTCTGTTATTCCGAGTATTTCTATATTTTGCTGTATAATTTCTTCTACTAGCTCTTTTTCTTTCCCCATACTGCTTTGTATATTCCATATCCCTATCTTAATCTTATTATGTTTATTACTCTTTCCTTAATTTTTACTTCTCTCATATATTTGCATATTCTTTTCTACGTATATTTTTTCCATTTTCCGTTATTTCTATCTTTTATGCATTGCATTTGTCTTTTGTCGTTTGATCCTTTCTCTTTAATATTTTTTAGTTATTTGGATTAGTATCATAGTAATTACTCTTCTTCTTTTTCTCCATACCATCTTTCTCTACGTTTCCATTTTCGTTAATCGGCGATCTCTGGCTTATAGTTTTGCTTTTTTCTTATTTCTTTCTTCGTCATGTTTTTGTTATTGTTCTCTCTCTTTATTGTTCGACTTTCTTGTTTTTTAGTTTGATGTATGTTCTATGGTGTATATTTTACCGATTATTGTGAATTTGTTTTTGTCTGTTAATTCCATTGTCTTTTTGATCCAGCTTCCTTCATGTAGGAGATCAGTATTTTCTTTGTTTTTGTACTTTTTTGCTGTAGGTATCAAAAATCCAAACATTCGTTCCTTTGGCTTTTTGCCGCTTTTAACACTTCTATTTTCTTACTTCAAGTTCCAAATTTTATTAAAATTGACCTTGGTGTAGTTCTATTTTGCAATATCTTTTATATTTTTCGTAGTTCTTTCGTTTTGTTTTCTATATTTAGTTAATTTTTTTTAAATAATATTCTAATATTATTTTAACTGTCTATTTCTGATTTAATTTTTGTATCTTTAATTCCTTGCACGACGTTCTTATTTTTTCAAGAATTTATTCTCTTTTTCAGTTTTGTATTTTTCTTTTCCAAATCTTCGTTTTATCGTAATATCGTGAAATGTATCAATCTTTAATTCTATGCGTTCATTACGCATAACCAAATTTTAAGTTTATTGTTGATATTCTGTCAAATGTCTTCCGTGTTCTTTAATTTACAAACCTTTATTTAATGACACTGTACGGGTTTTACTTATTTGGTGTGTATTTATTTGTAAAGATGTACGTTTACATTTTTTTATCAGTTATGCCTAAAATATGACTACTATAGCTGATATGTCTATTTGCAATATACATTACATTAGATATTTTGTCTACTAAGTTTTGACTGTTTGTATGAACTAGTCCAAATTGGGTAGTAGGTATTTTTTCCAGTGTCAGTTTTGATGGACTTTTTAATTATCACAACAGAACTTATTTTATTTTCATTATAGATGCAATAGTATTGAAATTGCTAATGTATTTTATACTTCAAATTAATTGCAGTTTAGACTTGTTCTATGGACCAATGAATGTGAACCATTTTGAACTGGTCAAATAAACACCAACAAAGAAACAATGGAAATAATTGACCTATTTATTTTTTATAAACAGTCGAATGTCCAAAACAGGTGGGTCCACCAACATTAAGTGATTCGTTTAGTAGAAGCTAATTCTGTAGACAATCACAGTAAAGTAATGCAACTGCAAAAATGAGCAACTGTGCATCTTTTTATAATTTTTTAATTAGTTGTTATGATTGTGTCCTATATGTCACTATATCTTTTGTTTCTATATTGTACATGTATGTTCATTGCATTTATACCTTATGCCTTTATTATTCTTTTAAACCATGGTATTTTCATGAACTATTAAATATATGTATTGTTTATTACCTCCTCCCTACATACAATTAATTTTTGTTTTTATTTTACACTTTTTTATATGTAGTCTGTAGTCCTATTTATATTTAGCTCAAATTACTATTATTTGAATTTCTTTATTATTTTACAGAAAATATACTGCACGTCTTCTTATACAAGTTTACATTAAATAAATCAAAATATATATATATATTGGATATAAATACGCTAATCCATGCAAAGTACTTGTCAAGAACTAAACTAAAATCTCACTGTAAGCTAAATAATTTTATAAATTTTATATCAGCTTTTAATTTACAATTCACTCTTCAAACATAAAAGACTATTATGTAAATGTGATGTTAGTTTTATTATGTAGGAGTCCTCGTCTAGCGACGATGCCCTAAGCAGTTTATTGTGTTGACCGACTTGTTTATCACTTCAGGTCTATGGGTTATTGCTTCTTAAGTCTTCTTATATGCATGTAGTCGTTGCTCACTGAAGTTATTTTTATATTCAGTTATCCTTCCAAATTTAATGGCAACTAACATGTGTATTTTATCTCGTAGAAATGGTGCATTAAGCTCATACTGTGTAGTTCAATTGTGAAGGAACCAAGGTGGATTAACCAGAGTTCTGAGTATTTTAGATTAAACTGTTCTCGTTTTCTTTGAAAAACTGAACCGACGTACAATGAAACTATATTTTCGTGAGTTTTGATTTAGGTCTGAGAAGCCAGTACATTTGCCTAAATTTTAAAATTTTTAACGTACTGGTACCAGATTAATCGTCTATCGAGATGAAGTCTAAGGAACTTGGTTTTTATACTAACAGGGCTTCATTTACCTTGTAAAGGACACGTACCGGTTCTTGTAAATGTCACTCATATGGACTTATTTTTATTTATTGCAATTCACCCAACGTCAGTTCATGGGCTTAAATGTTCAGGTAAACCTATAGGTGTTGTGAAGCTTTAATAGCGTCTTTATGAACTGGTGATATCGAAGTATCATCAGCGGAGGGAGCACAGGAGGTGTTTTATGTTTCAGAAATGTTAGAGTTATAAAGAAGACATAGGAAGACTCATAGAGCATTGCTTGTTAGCATATCTGCTTTATTAATTGATATGTTCGTATCTGATTTTTGCGCTGTCAGAGTAAAATAACAGTTGGTTAAGTGTGACTTTATCAATAAATAGTAGATGCTTGACAGTAGTAATTTGTATAACAGGCTTACACACCATACTTTATAAAAACCTGCGGTTTGATTTGTTTGGGTTATTTGGTTAACAATTTGATGGCCTTATTGAATCAAAGTGACCTCAAAAACAAAATTGGTGGTTTTGTGTAATAATTATTTATATATTGGTAGGAATCAAATTTAATCGGCGGCTACATCTAACAAAGAATATGCATAAATTTTCTGTTTCATCAATGTTCAAAGTAAACATTTTTCGTTTTTTATTGCCAGATTTTGGATTGTTGACTTGTGGCTTTTTAAATTTTTTGTATGATAGCTGAGCGATGATATTACCTTAGTCTTTTGATTTGATTGTAGCACTGTTATGATAATTTGCATAACCTATAACAGGTGGAATAGTTCTTTTCTATTCCATTTTACTTTCAAAATTCAAGGTTCACCAGTATGTTGTTCAGAACGGGCTCTTTTGTGATAGTGGATAGTAGAGTAGGAAATATTACCCTCTTCGGTCCATTATTTTCTCTCTTAAAAATCTGTAATCGTGTAAAAGTTTCTTTTAAGGAGTTCAGATATTTCTAACTTTTTTAACCAGGTCATCTGATCAGTACGACGTGTTCTGAACAGTGGTAAGTGGTTATCACCACATTGCGGTCTCTGATGGAGGTGGCTGTGTTTTTGTCTTTTAATGACACTAAGAAAGCTTTTTTTAAGCGGAAAAGACTTTTACATTATTAGAACTCCTATGTTCTACTTATTTCAAGAGTTTCTCGCTTTTTTGCTCGGGTCCACGCAATCAATTATAAGTGATGTTCTTGTATCAAAAGCACTCTTCTTCTTCTTCATGATCCCTGTGCCCTTTACAGAGCATTGGAAAGGACTGTTGTTTAACTACTAGTACACTTCTTCCATAGTTTACAATCCTGGGTCATTTGCTTTATTTCTGTCAAATTTTCTCCTTGTTTTTACCGATTCCCACAATCTGATGAATCCACGCCTTTCTTGGTCTCTCTTTTTTTTCTTTTTGACTATATTTTTTACTTCCATTACTTTTCTCTTCTTTCATTCTCCAGACATGGCCAAATCAATTCAATTGTTTCTTGTCTATTAAGTTCACTAGTGCTTCGATTTGTAAAGTTTCTCTTATTTCCGTATTTTTATCCTATCTAATTTTGTCACTCCGCTATTTTTCTAAGTATTTTCGTTTCTATTGTTGTGGTCATAATGTTATGCTTTTTATTCTGGTTCATGCTTCGCTAGAATATGTTAAGGTCGGAACTACTATTTCCAAATATTGTTTTCATAGTTTATCTTATTTTTTTTGTTCTATTGGCAATTTCCTCTTCTATATTTTCATCATTTGTAATTCTAGTACCCAGATAGTCAAAAGTTGTTAACTCTTTAGATGTATTCCTTTACATATAATCATATTTTTCACTTTTTCCCTTTATTTCTTATTAATGATCAGATTTTCGTTTTCTAAAGATTCACCTTTATACCGTTTTTTTCTATCTTTTTATTTCATATTTCTATTTTTCTGTTAAGTTCACTCGGTCTTTTTGCCATTAGAATTATGTCATCGGCATGTGCAAGATTATCTATGTGTATCGGTCGTAGGTCCTTATATCCTAGCAATGTCTTCTCGCTCTGTTTTTTATTCGTGTTTTTAATTATATTGCCTATTATTACTTTGAAAAGCAATGGGCTAAGGCCATCACCTTTTTTTATTCCTCTTTGAAGTTCAAATTCTAATCAAAGAAATTCAAGAGCTAATCAACCTCATATGGAATAAAGAAGAAATGCCAGAAAAATGGAACACAGCAATTATCTGTCCGATATACAAGAAGGGAGATAAACACAAGTGTAATAACTACCGAGGTATATCCTTACTGTGTGTTACATACAAAATTTTCACAAATATATTACAACAAAAAATAATGGTATATGGAAATGACATAATTGGAGAATACCAAGCCGGCTTCCAACAGGGCAGATCTACAGTGGACCAAATTTTCACAACAAGACAAATACTGGAAAAAGCATGGGAGTATAACATACCAATATTTCAACTATTCATTGACTTTGAGGAGGCATATGATAGCATAGATCGAAACAGCTTGTACAACATCATGGAAGAATTAGGCATCCCGAATAAATTAATTAGCTTAACAAGAATGACAATGGAAAACTCTAGAGCTGCGGTAACGATACAGAATAGAATCTCCCCGATGTTTACAACATCTAAAGGGGTAAAACAAGGAGATGGACTTGCACCAATACTGTTTAACCTAGTACTGGAAAAAGTAATTAGAGAAGCTACAGGCAACACTGGCAGCACCATCATTAACAACTCACACAAAGTGATCGGATATGCGGACGATATCAACCTGGTAGCAAGATCGGAAAGAGAAGTCAAGGACATATACAGAAATATAGAAACACAAGCACAAAAGGTGGGACTGAAGATCAACGAACAGAAGACAAAAATGCTAGCAGTAAAACCCCCAAGAAGATTAGGTCAAAACTATACAATAGAGGACAAAAATTTTGAAGTGGTACAGCAGTTCAAATACCTGGGAACCCAAATAAATAGTGAAAACAAGATAACACAAGAAATTCAACTACGCGTAACAGCAGGGAATAGAACATATTTCTCATTAACATCAATCTCTAAAGCATCATACATAACAAGAGCAACAAAATTAAAGATTTATAAAAGTATGATCAGACCAGTAGTCACATATGGATGTCAGTCATGGACAGTGACCAAAGAAGCAGAAGAAATACTATTGCGTTTTGAAAGGCGAATATTAAGAAGAATTTTCGGCCCAGCACAAGAAGATGGCATATGGAGAATAAGGTACAAATTTGAGACAACTACATAAGGAGGCAAATATAGTAGAATTTGCAAAACTACTAAGACTGAAATGGGCAGGACATGTAGAACGAATGGAAGCACAAAGAATACCAAAGAGAATATTCCAAGGGCGAATTGAAGGCAGAAGAGGTAGGGGCCGTCCAAGACAAAGATGGTCCGATAACATAGAAGAGGATGCACAGCAAATACTTGACATCCAAAACTGGAGGATTAGTGCACAAAACAGGGAAGATTGGAGGCAAAAAATACGGGAGGCCCAGGTCCAGATGGGACTGTAGCGCCATGAAGAGAGAGAGAGAGAAGTTCAAATTCTTTTAAAGTAGCCCCATATATCCGTATGTGTGCGGTAACGTTTTTGTATACACTCTCAATTTTTCTTATTAGAATTGCTAATCTGTAGTTTTCTTATATTATATTTCCATCTATAGAATCAAAGACTGCTTTTATATCTATAAAGCATAACCAAAGTTCTCTGATTCAATCATTCCCTCGTTAACTTTTTTCAGAACAAAGATATTGTCCGTTGTTTGCCTGTTTTTTCTATATGCGGCCTGTTGTTCTAATTTCTGTTCTATCAGTATTCTTAGTTTTGTTTCTAATATTCTTGTGTAAATTTTAAATGTTGTTGCGAGACAGATTTTTTGTGAATAGGCAGGATAATATTGCTTTTCCAGTCTTTTGATATTCTCTTCGTTCTCCATGCCATTCTTAAAATTTCCACTAGCCATTTCTTTCCACTATTTTCAGCCATTTTACCGGTTCTGGGTCTATCCTATCAAAACCCCCTGCTTTACTTAGTTTTAATTTTCCTAGAGCGTCTTCCAGCTCTTCCATCAGTATGTTAGTTCTCCTTTCCCATTTCTCTCTTGAGTCCCCTCTTCTAAATTTTTATGATTGTAGCCATGAAATTTTTCTCTAAAGTAGTTCCTCCATACTTTAACATCTTTTTTCTCAGTTTATAACTTGTTGTTACCTTTTTCTTTATTATTTTCCTATTCTTTCCTCTCATTGTTCTCACTACGTTCAAAAAACTTGTTCTATTTAACTATATTCTCTACTAAGATTCTCTCCAAACTCCTCCCAACTCTCCTTTTTAGCTTTCCTTATTGCCTTTTTTACTTGTTTTCTTCTCTCATTATATTCCTTTTTGTCTTTTCCTTTTCTTGTTCGTATGTATGTGCGCCAGGAGGTTTTTTCTTCTTTACTAAATCTCTTTCTTCCTTCCACCAACGTGTCCGTTTTATGGTCATCTGAATGGAGGAAAACTCAAGTTGAAAAAATTGTTCTTTTATTGGCTAGAGGATTTTAAGATGCTAAAAAGCATTTAGAACATAAAAGTTTTACGGTTGTAATGCTAAAGCTACTGCAAGGTAAAAAGATGAAACAAGTTTTCTACTGATGATGGGTACCGGCAAGTAACAATTATGCGTGGACTGCCGACGCGGTTAACGGCAATTGCAAAAAAATGTTTATTAAAGCACGGGGTTTTATAATATTCTTGAATTTTTTACGATGCTTGAAAAACAAGTTTATGTTTTTTAGTCAGATTATCCCCATGCCCTATAAGTACAAAGTGACACACTGTTTCAAGATCTGTTGTGTGAAAATTGACGCATTTTCATTGCCTGTTTTCGAGGAAACCAAAATTTATCAACAACATATCGAATGGGTTACATATTTTTGAGACACCCAAAACGAGATTCAGTTTATTGTCAAAGAAATGAGTTATGCGTGATTTAAGCTTGGTCGGTAGAAAATTGCGTTGACAAAAGTAATCAGCGTCTTACTAAAAAGGATTATTGAAATTTAATGATGTTATGTTTAATCCGAGATAGGTAGTTGGTATATAGGCGAATATATATCAAACGAAGTAGAATTTTTGTAGTGCTAGGATATGTTTCTTCAAAGTCTTATCATATGTATTACTTTTGTCGAGAGAGATAACAGTGGTGATAAAGGAGTCAACATAAACACTCGGAGTGCGTTACCGTGTTGCCATAGTAAGTCACATTTTACACCCATATTGCAATATTATTTTGTAGGATTGGCTACAAATCTAAAGTTTTTTTTTATGTTATTCGTTATATATCTATTCGTCAGTATAAGGCAGTCCCTACAAGAAAGTGTAAACCTCCAGAGATAAGATTAGAAGAGAATAGTAGAGGTTATTGTTAAGTTTTATTTTGTTCTATGCATGCATATGATGTAAATAAATTATGTTATTTTTGTATATGACTGCAGTATTAATCCTATAATAAAACGACGGGACCCGGGGTCAAACAGACTAAATCTGTGAAAAAAAGGCTTTGCTCCAGAATCCCATAATTAGGCCTAAGATACTTCTTTACTAATTCCATGGGTTGTTTTCTACACGTATTTAATTATTAAACACAATGAAACCTTGAAAATATTTTATTAAACAAATAACATATACGTATGCGTGTGGTGTACGGTAAAACCAAATAATTATACTGACAACATAAAGTAGAAGAACCTTTTAAGTAGTTATGATATTCTTTACTATATATATCGTTAAAATCAGGTGAAAAATCTTTACAATCTATAGACGATTGATTTACTGACTGCAATACATTTGTGACTGTTTCAAATACCCTTAGTTTAAGAGAAAATTGACTAGAGAACTAAATCACTTGCCGTTACTTGTCTTCAAGATGAATCTAAAATTTATTCTGAAATATAGTCTATTGCATAAAAAGACTTACTATTTAGAATTAATATAAGATTCAGAGTGGGGATTGATATTCAAAAATATTATAAAACTGAATGAATATGGGATTTAAAAGATATAAAGTAGGATGTTAAGTAGAAAAAGAATATTCGACAATAACAGGATTCGTTTTTGAATAAATTAATGTGCTGAAAACTCAAAAAGTTTAGTTCATTTTGATTCTTGCAATTTGTGTTGGTATAGATCATATCATTTTTTATAGCTCTTGTGGTTTGCTCTTTACAACAATAAATAAAGTACTAGGCAAGTACAAATAATTGATTGAAGTAGAGCATGTAGTTAACACAAACCCAAACTTGGCGAGTCAACATTTTACTTCACTTTATAGTTCTCAGCACTATAATACAGTTTGCAAAGTGGGAAATGGTACAAAATATGGCACTAACATTAGAAAATTAAATAGAATTTGAATGTTCAATTGGAAGAATAAGATGTTATTAGCATGGGTTGGATAAGGATCTTTGGTTTACACATATATGTTGCACTGCATATCGATCTTTCAACTTTACATCTTAAAGCTCCTTAAGAATTTTAAGACTTTCCAAGGATCTTAAAACTTCACAACAATATTAGGACCTCACAAGAATTTCAGTACTTCACAAGGATTTTAGGAATGCACAGAAGCTGTCCTAGACGAACAGTTTCAATTGCATATTTTGTAAATGGTATGGAGTTTGCTTTTATATGCAATTATATTTGGCGTGGCGGTGCTCTGAGCTTTTGATTTACATGAGGAGGTCTGTGCGTCCGTACACGCACGTCAGGGCCGCTTTCGCTCCTTGCCATGCGGCCGCTACATTGTCGTACTTAAAAAGCACGTCCGCAACGGCTACTTGATTTTCTTCCGCCGAGCGAAGGTCTGATTGTAAGCGCCCACTTATAATGGACATAAGCATAAGCTACCCACAAGAAATACGTATAATACACGGAAGCCTTATATAAACATTTAAAAGTTGCGCATGCCCAAACACAGTAGCGGCATCAATGTCCTTCCAGGCATTTTGCATAATTATGTTGCCTTTGCACCTGTTATCCCTTTTATGGTGTAGGAACAGATGCATATTTACTAACTTAATTAATAGTGCCCTATCTGTTGTAAAAACGAAGCCAAGATGTCGACAATACTAAAGTTAGGTTATGCACTTTTTAAAACAAACATTTTGTTACTGCTGCTAACATTAATCTAGGGAAAAATTAAAAATTACTGCAAATGAACGTAAGATATACGTAAAGTTGAACTGATTTTAATTTTTCGTATTTCTTAGGTTTTAACGTAAAATGTAAAAATTACGGGAGTGCATTACGAACGAGCGCATAAGCTTTGTGTTGATTCAGCTTTACGTATTACGTATTTCTTTTGGGCGGCTTATGCTTACTTCCATTAGGAATGTCCGCTAAGTTAAATTGTTCCACGTTCCCGATTCAGGGAAAAAGCCGATTCAATTAAAATTTTATACGTTCGCACCTTGCAAAAATTTGAGGAAAAGCGGGTGAAAATTCGTCAGTCTAGGACCCCAAAATATATTTTGTCGGGCAATCCCTAGTTTCAAATAAGGTTAATGACTCCCCCTACAGTTCTACGCTTTGAAATGTCTTTCTCATTTAGGTTAAAGCACTGGTTCTGATCGTAGGTTGGTTGTAATATTTTCTATTTTGTCTGTATTCTTATTTGTTTATTTAACTTTGTAATATATTAATTATCTAATATAAACAGAATGAAATGTAGTAATTAAAAACTAAATAAAAAGCTGAATAAACACAACCAAGTCTAAGGTAAGTTAAATAAGTTATAAAATCATTATCATTACTTAACTTGTTCGTTGGTTTCTCATTTTGCTAATTGCAAATATTTAATAATTTATTTCTTGTAATATTGTTGCCTTTTGTACATTCCTGTTGATCTAAAAAAATGTCGTTTTGCTCATTTACAAAGCAATCACTCTATAGGATCGGATCGTACTATGTACGTTCTAATACTTAAGAACTTATCTCAAGTCATTTTTAAACGCTTTTCATAAAAAGCTAATTATTGTTGTATGAGGAAACTGCAAGAAACAAAGTAAAATTACAACAGATAAATGTACTTTATTGCCTACAATCAATTATTCATATATGCTACAATGTTTGCTCCGCTTTGCAATAAATCTTGCTACATAATAAACACAACACAGTGACAAAATGCTGGAAAAACCATAAAATCGTAATGACCCAACGTTTTTACTTTATAGTATGTTTTAGTATAGGTACACATTTACATAATGTAGGTATATAACTAAATTTATTAGTTTTCTTCTTTTTACATAACTAACAATAGTGCACTTATATTTATATTTGTTCGGGTACAAAAATAAGGTCACATAACCAGTTACGCATCTCCTTCTTTAGCTGATATGGCAAAAAGCACCAGAACAATTAGGTTTACAACAAATTTAACGAGGTTCTTGTACAACATCTTGTGGAGGTTCACAAAGCGGTTGCTGCCTCCCATTTTGTACCCAAACAAGCCATATATGCAATATAATCTACTCAAATTCTTGTGGTTCGTCCTGTATATAAAATGGAAATATCTACATTACATTAGGGTGCGGCGGCTTCCTTGCTGTCGGCCTCGGACTGGATGACCCACCGCGATCTTATGGCGGCCATGTTCTTCAGGTTCTGCTTGTGCGTCCAGGGCTTCAGCTGCCGGAGCTCGTTCTCCAGAATCAGATCCTCGTCGTGCGGCCTGGAGTTCAGCGGCTTGGGCGCTATCACGGACACGGCTATGTACGCCTTGGGATTCTTGTCGAAGTTCGCGTGGTACAGCGGGTGGCCCGTCACCCTGTGATATGCGAAGTTTCGGGGGTAGGTCTTGCCGGGCGGCTTGGGCTCGCTCTGCCACGGGTACTTTGCGGCTTTGGAGTTCTGTTGGTCCTGCTCCGGCTCGGGCTTGTACAGGATGCGGGCCTCCGGCTCGAAGTGAGGCCATCTGTTGGTCTTGAGGGCGGTTTCCGTGTCGTTCCGCAGGGGCGGCAGCTTTTCACCGCCGAGGATGCTGGCGATCTTTTGGAGTTCGACGTTCGTGCTGTTGACCTCCTGGTGGTTCGTAGGTTTCTGTGAGCTATTCTCCGTTAGGTTTGGAACGATCGGGTCGTAGTGTTCTTTGTTTGGTCCTGTTTGCTCCTTCTTCTTGACTTGTCTGTTGCTTGGAGAATCAAGCGTGTTCGAAGGTGTATCTTCTGTAGTATTTTGTATTCTGTCCAGTATCTTTTTTGAAGTCATCAGATCACTGTCTAGTTTTTCTGTAGACAAAAATCATAAATATAGTATTCCGTTTGGTAAATATGCAGTACACAAGATAAAGAAAAAAGTCACTAAAACTTCATATAAGAGTCGTAAAGTGCAATGTTTAGTTTATTTAAGAAAGGTTTTATATTAAAATAGAAAATTCTACCGCCATATCAGGTTGGAATATATATTTTTTTATTTAACAATGATAGCTATTTCCTAAAAGTAAAATTTCAAAAATAAGCGATAAAAACATTAAAAAATAAACATAAAAATGACATTTTTATAGAGCATTTAAAAATTTTATTATAACAAAGTCTTGTTATAAACAAGACATTCAAAAATAACTGGCATTACGATTGCTTTCGTTTTATAATCTTTTATTAGGAAGAAGTGAGCGTATATTTAATCAAAGATATTCCTCTTTAATGATTACGAATTTTTGGCATTTTTCCAGAAATTTCTGTAAAGTTGTTAAACATAATTGTTTAGGTGTTGCATGGCACTAATTGTGGACAGCCCACTGAAGTTTGTTGTCAAAGAAAAACTTACAGTACACTGTTTCTTTCATTGGGACAAATACAGTAGTTGCTGATTACAAGATTTAGAAAATATGAAGGATCAGACAGCGCAGTATACTCGATAGCAATCCAATGTCATATTAAAATAACGTACCACATCTCCCTATCTGTGGCGGTGTTGCTAAATACGACGGTAGAGCTTCAATAACTTCCAGTACTGCTCAATGACAATACCTTTACAAAGGGACAGTCATTGGTAGAATCTTCTCCTAATCCGAAGCCAGCTATGGCTTTTTGAGACAAGAGTTTCAATGTGCTACCACTTTGTAGAAAGGTATATATATATATACATATATTTCCATATCTTGTCCTTATTTATCAGTTGTGAGCAAATACTCAAAACATTTCTTACAATCTACGCTGCACAGCTGCAGTAATTATTAGCATATTTTCTTCTTTTCTTTTGCTGAGAGATGAGAGTATGGGAAGCATACTGTATACGGATCTTTGTTGGGTTAAAGTTTTCATTTTCACTCGCTACCTTTTCTTCTGTGTATTTTAGCAACACAATCTGGCAGCATCACGTGATACTGTAGTATTTATATCTTCAAATACGCATTTCATTCTGCGACGCGATAAGAGTTTTAAGGAAGAGTGCCCATCAACTTTAAACGTCTTATATATTAATACATTAAAACTTCAGCAAATAATACAAAGTAATATATATTTGTATGTATGTTTAAACAACTTAATTCACGAGATGAACCGTGTCTATTTTGGATAAATCCTCGACGTTTCGGCATCGGCTTTGATGCCATTTTTAAGAGATTAGCTCTTCACTCGGGGTCTCAATCTGCCTACTCCCCAAGGAGAGCTATGAGTCTTTGAATAAGACTGAGCTTTCGTGTGACCTGCTTGATCTTTTATAGGGCTGGAAGTGAAAGTTTGTTTGGCGGGAGATGCGTTGGGTTGGGGAAAATTTGTAGGATTAAGGGTGTTGCGTAATTGGCGGTGCGGAGCAATAAGGGACTTCCACATCACAGGCAAACGCTGACTGTCATCTCTTGTGTTGAGGCACTGTGGGTGTTTTTCTATTTCAATTGCCTCACGTACTATTCTACTGTTAAAATGGGAAATGGGGGCAATGGTTTTAGCCCCAGAGAAATGAATTTTGTGGCCTGTGTTTGAAAAAAAGTAACTTTGCTGTAACACCAAACCGCATTCCCACTGAACAAATTATATCCCAAATAGAATCCACCCTTCCCGAAAACGTGGCAAATGAAACCAGGCAAGATGTAGCCAAAGTGCTACGTACAGCCGAATTACCAAAACCAAATATCAAAGCCTCCCAATTACGCGCCTTAAAAGCTCTAAAAGGAAATAATAATATTACAATTTTACAGGCAGATAAGGGCAACGCTACAGTGATCCTAAATACTGCGGACTACATCGGTAAGACGCACAATTTACTTAAATCCTCTGATTATCGCCATGTACTTAATAATTCCACTACTTACTTCTAAAAGAAAACCAAAACCCTTATTACTAACTCCAACCTATCATCCGATACCAAGAAACTCCTCATACCCGAGAAAAATCTTCCAGAATTCCCAAATTGTATGGTCTTCCAAAAATTCACAAATAGAATATTCCTTTACGCCCTATAGTTAGTGCGTTCGGTTCTCCCACCCACAACCTAGCCAAATACTTTGCCAAGACTCTCCAACCTCTCACAGAGCAGGCATCATTCTACGTCAAAAACTCCTATCATTTCCTAGAAATACTGAAAACCTTCCCTATACTCAAAGGTGACATCATGGTCAGCTTTGATGTCGTTTCTTTGATTACAAACATTCCAATTCCTGATACCCTACAGTTATTAAAGTCAACGTATAATATAAATAACTATATCCTCTCCCTAATAAACCACTGCCTATCCAATACTTACTTTACATTCCAAAATAATTTTACCGCCAAACTAATGGTGCTCCCATGGGTTCCCCACTTTCACCTGTCATTGCTAACCTTTTTATGACCGATTTTGAAACAAAAGCCCTTGCCTCCTTTCACCTTAAACCTACCTGCTGGATACGATATGTCGATGACACTTTTGTTATCCAGCCTCATGAACATGATACCCTTCCAGATTTCCTTTCCCACCTCAACCAAATTCACACCAATATCAAATTTACTATGGAAACTGAACATAACAATTCCCTTTCCTTTCCAGATACTCTCATAACAAGAAATACTTCTAATGACAGTTTTTATTACACTGTCTACAGAAAACCCACTCACACTAACCGCTACCTAAATGTCAAATCCCATCACCACCCTGCCCAAATCCATTCGGTTGCAAAATCCCTCATAACCAGATCCATCAAACTTTCTGATACGAAAAATCGCCAAACAGAAATCAAATCCATTACCACCACCCTACTGCAAAATATCCGCACGGTCTTTACGACCAATAACCAAATATGTGGGCTTATTCGCTCAGCAAAGGATCACTGCCCCAATGAATCCCAATTAGTGTATGAAATACCTTGTGGAGACTGCCAAAGGACCTACATAGGTCAAACAAATCGGCAAATATCTAACCGAATATACTGCCATTCTCTGGCCGTACGGAAAGCCGATAATGCTTCGGCACTTGCCAAACACAGCAAAGAAACAGGCCACAAAATTCATTTCTCTGGGGCTAAAACCATTGCCCCCATTTTCTATTTTACCAGCAGAATAGTACGTGAGGCAGTTGAAATAGAAAAACACCCACAGTGCCTCAACACAAGAGATGACAGCCAGTGTCTGGCTGTCATGTGGAAGTCCCTTTTTGCTCCGCACCGCCAATTACGCAACACCCTTAATCCTACAAACTTTCCCCAACCCAACGCATCTCCCGCCAAACAAACTTTCACTTCCATCCCTATAAAAGATCAAGCAGGTCACACGAAAACTCAGTCTTATTCAAAGACTCATAGCTCTCCTTGGGAAATAGGCAGATTGAGACCCCGAGTGAAGAGCTAATCTCTTGAAAATGGCATCAAAGCCGATGCCGAAACGTCGAGAATATACCCAAAATAGACACTAGATAGATAACATTGAGAAGAAAAGAGGAAACATGAACTCTTAGGAAGTTATATATTTAATAAAAATTGTACAAATTATAAGAAACATTTTATGTAGTTCCAATCACCTTTAAAATAACCACGTTAAAATCTCACACCAATTTCTGCGAAACACAATTTCGCGGCTTAGTGCTGCGCTCCCACATCTCGTGCGAAAGTATGAAGCAATTATTTATTCCAAAGAAACTATGTCATTTATTGCTGCCTATGATTATCTGCTTCCATTTTCTTCTGTGCGTTCTAGCAAGGCCATCTGACTATATTACGTAATACTATAACCTATCTTCACACGCGCACTGAGGTTCTACCAGATTATTCCCCACTGTTCTTCTGCAAATTTCTGTGTTAGAATCACAAATAACTGCTTTATGGTATTGGCTTGAATTTTGTCTTCATTCTGGAATCTCTTCTCTTTCAAACTTAAGTTTTGAGAACAGCCAAAAATTACAAAATGATAAATCTAGATTATAGTCTAACTGAGTAACGATTTGATTCTTTGACAAAAAAAATTTACCGTAAACCCACGTTTCATAGTCGATTATAACTTTTTCTACCCTGGTAACAAATTTGACGTAACACATTTAACCCTAAGATCTTGCATCAAAATTTTACACACCTTATATACATTGAACATTTTTTAAATTTTGCTAGTCTTCCAGAACGTGAGTCGCTTTTAATATATTTGCCGCCATATTTGAATTGTTTGTACCATGACTTTATTCGTGTTATACTCATTGCATTGCTCCTTTTAAATTACACGAATAGTTTGGTCAATACGAGGATTCAGACTCTACATGTATTTAGCCATCGGTGTCTATCTTCCAAGTGACCCGGTTAGTAGAATTCTCCTTATTCACGCATGCGTATTACTTCCCTGTGCTCATTGATTGCCACCGCGGCCACGCAATAATGCTTTTGGAACATCTGTCTTTGGTTTCAATATTCAGAACGATAGTGTTCTGTATTTTTAAGATTAATACTTATTGTAGCTTATAGAATAATTATTTTTATTAACCTTACAATACCAATAACACTATTAAATACGCTTAGCTTTATATGATCGCATTGTAATGGAAAATTGGAGTAAAAAGTATTATTGGGCTTCCTGTAGCCCGTTGTACATAATTTTTATTTAAAAATAAAATAACGGGGATATCGTAAATAAATTATTACACTATCTTTAATGATATCTCATGTTTCTTTTAAGAGTAAATGTAATTTCTTTAGTTAGCATTTATGTAACAAACTTTCTCGTGTTGGGTGTAATAACATTTTTTAAATGTTTTGTACGTAAACGAAAACATTTAATATTTTCGTTACGAAGTTAAAATAATTACAAGAATTTAGAAATATTATTTTATAGATTATACTGTTTACATTACAATAAAGTAATAATGAAAACGCCAGAGCATATGGAAAATAAAATATTTGATTTGTTCATTAAATTGGCATTTAGTCTGCAAGTATTTATAGAAAAAATAAAACAAAGTTAAATTGCAATCAGCAGATAAAATAATCCCCGGCTTATTTTTGTTAATTATAACATGATACTGTAGCTGATAATTACCTTTTACTTTACAATTTTTTTGCTATATTTTTTTATAATTTTTTTACTCTCGATTTTTTATTACAATCGTAGTTGCTAATTTTAAGATTTGAGCACTTTTGTCTACACAACATCAATCAGTATTTCAAAGACCAACTCAGCTACAATCTTATTTATGTGAACAAGACCATATACCAGCCACATAATTAATGCAAAATATTAATACTTCAAATGAATACTACCAGATGATAAACAAGAAATGGAAATTAACCTAAAATTAGCTGGCGATGAGCCAAAAACAACAAACACAAACGATTAATAAAGTATATTACGAAAACATCCAGAATTCTTAAAAAGTCACAAATTGTATAAGATAATCGATACGTAGTCTTAAGAGAGATCAAATGCGATGACTAATAAAGAACAATAAAAACAGCGAACCATCGCCAGTATTTGTAGACAGCTTTGTAGATTGTAAAAAGTCACTAACTATCGATAAAGAAAAAGATTACCCAACTAAGGCGTTGTTAAAAATAATGCTGCCAACTCTAACACATATTGCAAGTTAAAGTATGTCCAGGTAAAGAACATTATATATTACGCGTACCAGATGAGAAAATATTGGCCATCAGAGTTGTTCCAGTACATTTACATCATACTACTCCAATATCTACAATAAAAGAACTCTTTAAAAACGCAGAACAAAATTTTGCACAATTATAAGACTAAAATAACTAACCCGTCCCCAATCAGATGGTATCTACGTCCCATTTATACAGAAATTATATAAAAACAGTCCCGATCTACTGAAGATTTTAGCCTGAAGTAATTTCTCGACAAATTCAAAAATATGTTTGATCATTTACTACTACAAAATAGTATGATATTAAATAAGTTAACTATAGTTATTAATAAACTGATTCAGTAATAACTACGGTAATAAAAAATTTAAATCTTTCTGCATATTTATATTCTTTTAATTTACGAAATCCATTTTACTTTACGTTATCATCCAATAGTACATCAGTACCAGATTTACTACATCCAGGTGACACTGCACATGATGGTTCAGGCATAATAATGCGTAATTTCATAAAATACCATAAACTACTTATAAAATAGACATATAATACAAGCTGAGATAATACCGTCACATATAATACTATCAGCTATTTAATAGGTGTATAAATAGGTTCTCAGCTTTAGATTTTACAGGACGCAAATTACCGTTTACATGTAACGTATTAGTCCGCCCTCTTGCGGTTTTAAAGGAATGACATTTGGTCTTTCGAAACATCATGCGATTTGGCGTTTGATGCACATAACTTCAATAATCTGCTGTGTTCACGATGGCAATCACAAAAGAGCATATTCGATTTTCTATCCACTTCGCGTTTCATCTTAAGAAAAACGCTGCTGAAGCCACCCATTTGTGCTGCATATGGTGAGAATGCTGTAAGTCATGCAACGTGGAAAAAGTGGTACTAAAGATTTCGTGGAGGAGAGTTTAGTCTTGAAGATCAACCGCGTGCTGGACGTCCTCAAACATTTGACACGGATGAGCTGCAGACGCGTTAGGCTGGGAACTTCTTCCACATGCGGCGTATAGCCCAGACATGGCTCCTTCCGATTATCATTTATTCCGGTCGTTACAGCATCACTTGGCTGATACGCACTTCAAAACAGAAGAAGAAGTCCGAAAATGCATCGATAACTTTATCGTTTCGAAGCCGGTGAGCTTCTATCACCAGGGAATTCGCAAGCTACCCGAACGATGACAAAAGGTCATCGATGCCAATGGAGAATAATTTGTTACTTAAGCTTTTTTTGTTTGTTTTTAAATAAAACTTTAATTTTGCAGAAGAAAGCTGAGAACTTATTTATACACCTATTATTATCCACCAGGTCATACCATAAACAAAGAAATGTTTCAAATCTTCTTAGATCTTCTAGGCCTCAGGTTTCTAGCAAATGACATACATTGGGGACACAATTAACGATTATAAAAGGAAAACTTTTACTTATCTATATTATTGTCACTTGAGTCTTCTTAAGAGTGTTATGTACAAACTTTGCCTTACGTCGGAAGGTTTAACACTCTGTTTTGAGAAATTCGATATTTTCGTTGTGCAACGGTCGAAGGGACCTCTTGCTCTGACATTGTGGTTTTAACTAAAGAAGTGATACTGCAAAATAGGTTACTGGGGGAATTTCTTTCAGAGATTCCTGCCTACAACTTTCAAAAACTCCATCCTTCTCTGTTCACCTCACCAAGCGTAGAAAAGAAAAGCCAAATTATGTTTTATTTAACTAAATTTCTTATGAAATCTTTTGCCTTGATCGCGATCAATCATAGCACGGAAAAAATGAAAGTTTACGTACAACAGTACGTTGTTAGTACTTGTAGAAATACGGAAAAGCTAGGTAAAGTGTTTAAGCTATTATTCATATTATTTAATTATTTAATATAAAATAGGAAAATAGAGAACATGTTCAACAGTCAATTAGACATTATGTAGTCCAGTTTACTTATCAATCATAAAGACAAGACAAATAAAATTTCTTGTTGTTATGCGGTACCATTTTCTTTCCAAGAGATTCCCAAAATAAGCTCGTTACTCTTTTGCTTCTTTAGCATCTTTTAAAAAAAGAGATTAGAGCTGTGTTTGTTTATTTACGAACATTTTGCCTTATATTAAGCATCTAAACATTTTCTATGTTTGTGTTCTTTCAGTTTTATCAAAAAAACTAGAAACTTTTTTATCAGAAACCTAATTTAAAAAGCGTATCCAAGATTACAAACAGTTTGCCGTAAATTGTGCCTTCTTATTATCAGGTTTAAATAACTAGGTTAATATTGTAAATTATGAAATTGGCTAATAAGCCTATATTGCACAAATGTCATTAGTATCACATGAGTAATAGGAGTCTTTCAAGATTATTATCACAAATCTGAAATGGTGTTTAAGGGTTACTTGATATTTCAAAAACAATATTTAGGCGATGTAAACTTCTTGGTGAGTGTTACTCTTCTTTATCTGATAATTAATGGTATGAGTATTCAGATTATCCAAGATATTCCCAGGCAAGGATTATCCTAAATGTATTTAAGAAATCACACTACACAGTGTCACGTTTTAAACGCAAATTGCAAGGACTCCCCACACTACAATCTCGCGAGCGGATGCTACATGCGGCTCCTGTATAGCGATATTTTAATGATGCATCTACGAACCATACGAACGCGGTCATTATGATGGCACAATGACATTCGTTAAAAATACTGCCGAATAGTATTCCTGTGATTAAAATTAAGAGTCCGGGTCCATGCCCAATCGACAACAAAAAGTGCGTAGAGTACGCTGTTGCCTTAAAATTCTTGTAAAGGATAACAATTTTTTCGGGGGTTGGTCTGTTGAGAGAGACTTGTGTGTTAGGGATGTACGAGAGATTTCACCCAGGAGTAGCACCTCTATACTCTGAATTGCCGGACCCTCGGGTCATTCAGAGATATTGGTCTCCGGGTGGTCTCTCACTCTCATTTATGGCTCCCAGAAGCTTGTTAAGCGGCCACATCCTGGATACTGTGTCGGCACACAGGCTAAACTAAATGAGAGGCTATGGGAGGCAACCTTCAATTGATGAATTTAATGGCTCCCATAGTAACAGCAGCGTCTGACTCAGATTGAGCGGCTGCAAATAGCGTCTGTTCCCATATTGGGCGGCTAGAAACCAAAACGGAAAGCAAGGAGAAACTACCGCTTAAACTTTCTCAAGACAAACAATTATGGCGACACATCAATACAAAACGGCCCCTAGTCCGCGGCAGACCTTAAATGGTCAAGGGGTGCGAAGAATCCCCTCGATGAATGCTAGGAACCACCTGAAAGTGGAAAACGAAAAAGAAATACCAATCAAAATTGGCACTTGGAATGTGAAAAGCATGTATATGGCTGGGAAGATACACAATACAATCCAAGAGATGAAGAGACTAAACATAAATGTCCTCGGAATTAGCGAAATGAGGTGGAAGGAGTCAGGAAAAATGAACATAGGCGACTCAACTGTATATTACTCTGGAAACAACCTACCTGATCACCCAAACGGAGTTGGAATTATTGTGAACAAAGAGGCGAAAAAATCGGTCATGAATTTCATACCGCAATCTGACAGAGCAATGTTGATCCAACTAAAAGTAGAACCAAAAAATGTTAACATAATACAGGTATATGCACCAACAGCAGAAAAACCCGACGCAGAGATAAACAATTTCTACACCCAAATAAAACAATTAAAATCACACATCAAAAAAGATGAGATAACAATAATTATGGGCGATTTCAATGCCAAAATCGGAAAAGGACCACTTCAAGATGTAGTAGGGGAGTATGGACTGGGTGACAGAAACCCAAGAGGTGACATATTAGTACAATTTTGTCAAGAAGAAAATCTTGTAATAAACAACACATGGTTTAAACTACCTACGAGACGCCTTTATACCTGGAAATCACCGCAAGACCACCCAAGACATGTGATCAGGAATCAAATCGATTTGATCCTAATAGACAAAAGATATCGAAATGGAGTTCTTGGAGCAAAGACCTACCCAGGAACAGACGTGGGTCGGATCATAACCCTGTAGTAGCACGCATCAGAATTAGGTTAAAAAGATAAGGAAGAAGACAAACACAAAACCAAATATGGCAATACTAGAAGACCAGATACAAAAGATCAAATATCCGCGTCACTAAACAACGAATTCAAAAAATACGCGAAACAGAGGCTGAAACGACCAAGAGCAAATAGAAAATATCTGGAAACAATTTAAAACACGCTAAACAATATACAAGCCCAAACTGTAAGAGCATCAAAATACGATCACAAAAGGGAATGGATAACAAAGGAAATTTTAGAACTAATGGACGAGAGACGAATGTATAAAACTCGGACCAACAGAGGTACAATCAAACCCAAACCAAAATAAGACGAACAATAAGAGAAGCAAAAGAGAAATGGATGAACAATAGATGCCAAGAGCTTGAAGAACTGCAGAACAAACACGATCTCTTCAATTTACATAAAAAAGTAAAGGAAGTTAATGGAAACTTTAAAAAACGACTGCCAACAAGGCTAACAAATGATAACAACCAACTGATATCTACAACAGAAGAACTAAACAGCGAATGGACAAACTACGTACAACAATTGTTTGACGATGAAGTTAACCTCCCGTACACCGCGAAGGGCGAAACGGGGCCAAACATATTAAAAGCAGAAGTAGTTAAAGTGTTAAATGCAACTAAAACGGGAAAGCTCCGGACCAGACGACATTTATGCAGAATTCCTGAAACTCATAAATGAAGATAACATAAACATAATGACAAACCTGTTCAATAAAATATACCAAACAGGAAACATACCACACGACTGGCTAAAGTCAATTTTCATTCCTATACCAAAGAAAACTAATGCGAACAAATGTGATCAATTCCGATTAATTAGCTTAATGAGCCATGTGCTAAAATTATTTTAAAATAATACACAACAGAATACGCAAAAAAGTGAACAAGACCTAAGCGAAGAACAGTTTGGTTTGGACGGCCTTGGCACTCGAGAGGCTTTATTTGGATTAACAGTATTACTGCAAAATGCAGAGATCAAAAAGGAGATATATCTCTGTTTCATTGACTATGTCGAAGCATTTGACAGTATAAAACACGCAGGATTAATAAACGTGCTACAGCATAAAGGACTGGATAAACAAGACTTCACAATTATTAGAAACATATACGAAAAACAAAACAGCAGCAATAAGATTAGAAAACTCAATCACAACTGAAGTGGCTATTAAACGAGGGGTACGTCAGGGATGCGTTCTATCACCACTTATGTTCAATATATATTCGGAACAAGTATTCCAAAAGCACTTGAAGGCTCGGAAGATGGTATCAAAGTCAACGGAAGATTACTCAACAATTTGAGGTACCGGATGATACCGTAATTATTGCCGACAGCCCTGAGGGTCTACAACGCTTAATGGACCGTATCACAACCGAAGGAGATACTGTCGGACTCAAAATTAATACAACGAAAACAAAAACAATGGTAGTGAGCAGAATACCAAACACAACAGTCAATATAAATGTATACAATGAACATATAGAACAAGTCCACAAATTTAAATACCTTGGCTGCTGGATAACTGACAATCTAGACCCAGAACTAGAAATACGAACCAGAATAGAGACAGCCAGAATGACTTTCCTAAAAATGAGAAACTTGCTATGTAATAAAAGCCTCGCTCTAGATGTAAGATACAGATTTGTGAAATGTTACATTTATTCAATACTGCTATACGGGGTGGAGACTTGGACATTGAACAAAAAAGAGATTAGCAAGCTGGAAGCATTCGAGATGTGGGTGTTCCGAAGAATGCATAGAATATCGTGGGTTGAACACATAAGAAACGAGAAAGTACTCAGACGTATGAACCGAGACAGAGAATTAGTTAATACGATTAAAAAAAGGAAAACCGCCTACCCTGGTCATATCACAAGAAACCACAAAAACCAACTATTAAAACTCATGATAGAAGAGAAAATAGAAGGAAGACGCGGCCCAGGTCGAAGAAAATGTTCATGGTTGAAGATCATAAGAGACTGGACGGGCTTAAACACACACACATTAATTAGAACAGCACAAGACCGAGACGAATTC
This sequence comes from Sinelater perroti, assembly GCA_036346155.1. Classification (NCBI taxonomy): domain Eukaryota; kingdom Metazoa; phylum Arthropoda; class Insecta; order Coleoptera; family Elateridae; genus Sinelater; species Sinelater perroti. The sequence continues at coordinate 8,824,145 of JARFIY010000276.1, forward strand.
GCCACAATTGTTGCCAACCTTCATTAATGGAAATGGCACCAGAAGAAGAAGAAGTGTATATTAAGGGTACAAGGAGTGAAGGCGCAAGAACATCTAGCCTACCCAAATGCTAACCTCACCTGCACGTGGTGTACCTTGCTAGAAACTAACGAGGCTGTGGCGACCCAGTGTCCAGAGGTACAACTGCACCCCAGTTGTACCGAGGTAACGGGACTCTTGTCTCTTGTGGCTGAGCTAATCACCCGGGCAAGGTATTTAGACTCAGAGAACAAAACGGTCTCGGAAACAGACAGAAGCTAGGAAGACAACCTAAGCGCGAAAATGATAAGAAAGAAAGTGAGGATTCTGGGAATACGCGAAATTAAGAAAATGGGACAAAAAACACTGAAAAGGGGGTGTAAGTTAATGCACTGCGACGTAACAATATACTAATAAGCCAAAATCTTACAAATAAAATAATAGAAAGGGAGAATAATGTTGGTTGACATAATAATGAATGGGAATGCAACATTTATACTATCCACTAAGTGAGAATGCCGACATAATGGAAAAAGATGCGTTTTATACAAGTTTGCAGGAAGTTATAATGTCAGAGATAAAAGCAAACATCTAGTAGTTATGGAAGACTGGAATACTCAAGTATGTAGAGCTCCAAAAAGAGGGTATAAAGTATTGTAGTTATAGTGCGTGATTCTATAAGTATAGTTTGTCTTACGCTGAGTAGGTTGCTAACCTGGTCCTTCAATTTTCTTCTTTTTCCGGACTTGGAACCGGCAGCAGTGCCCATGAGCTACCCAGTCACGCATAAAATACTACAGTTAAAGTAACAAATTCTTGAATACAGGTGATAAAAAAGCCCATTTTCTGCTTATATTGATTTTGCTATCGATAACAGAAGTTTCCTTTGCGTGCTCGTGTTGAATTTATTGTTATATTACCTCTCACAAATTTCACTTTTTAAAACTTATGCTCTTCTCATATTATCCAAGAATTTTTTTAGAGCAAAGTTTGTTGGCTCCCAGTGCAACCTTACTATTTTTTTACCCTCTTAGTGTCGACTCTTTTGGTAACAAGCTTTTAGAAGAAATATTTGTTTATATAAAAGATTCAAATTTTATTTTGATTTTACTAATTAACTGTTTTTAATTTTTAAGTTACCCTAAAAATTTTATATTTTATAATTTTTATTGTCTTGAACGTTATCATAAATAAATTTTTGCGTTTTTTATATTTGAATTGTTTTATATTTTATATAACTTACTGTATCGAATTGTTGTATTTTTTGCAACAACCAAATTAAATATTTGCTAATATAATTAATATAACAATCTACCCCACTTATAAATTTACAATTCCAGAAAACTAGCCCACAAAATATTAGTAATGCAAAGCCGATTTTATTGTCAGCACCAACGACTAATAACGGGATCGATTGCTTTGGACGCGTTTTATGTGTTACTGCCTATCGCGGTAGAAGCATTTGTTTATCAAACTGTGAAAACCCCTTTAAAATGCAAATAGTATATTTTTAGATGCCGCGTAAATTTTATGACCATCGGAATCATTATGCCCGCATACAGTTCTGTTTAACCATGCCCTATGGAAATCATCTTTCAGTTCTGTTCTTGCAGCTTTAAATCAATTAGCTCGGCAATAAAGCGTAAATTTAGAGTCCGCAGACTTACCAAATTCTCTATATCATTTTTGAATTTAGATTTTTTCTTAGATGTTTTCCTAAAGAAAGAAAATAATAGTATCTCAAGTATTTACAGGGTTTTTATATCCAATTTGTCTCTAAAGGAATCGACCTTTATTCTAGATCTTTTTATGATAATACGTTTATTTGTTTAACAAAGACCCCTCCAAATTTTTGTAGCGTGCCCCTTGAATCATAATTTCTAATTTTTTGGTCAGAAAATAATCACACGGGACCAGATCGAGCGATCACGATAATCTGACCGTATTTGTAAAATTCGATTTCAAATACCTTCTGCGGTGATATTATTCCTGGAGTCGTCAAAATAGATAAGCATGGTCTTGACGCGCAATTTTTAGAAGGAAATTTTTTCAGCGTGCGTTCATCTGGCTATTTCTTCAGAGAACTTGGATATTTAGTCAACAAATCATAACGACAAAGTGATGCTTTATCACATGTGGCAATGTTTTTGAGAAAATACGTATGTCTTTGATTCTTGATGAGCAGGTGATAAACAAAGCAGGAACAAATCTTAAACTTGTTCAGAAAATTACGGGCAGAGCTTTTGGAGATTCCTCCCTAATTTTCCAACATTATACAGATCATAGTCGAACTCTTGCAGACGTCTTCGGACGGTCACTTTGTAAGTCGACTTTTCAATCCTCTGCTAGCCGTCCTTGAATGTGTGGTCTCCAATAACACTTCATGCGACTATTCTCATTTCTATAGCAAGAGTTCGGTTTATATTTAAACAACTCTTGTGTTTTTTCATTTAGTACTTAAAAATACGTATGTGTGTAAAGAGGCATACTTATATCTTATAAAAAAGCTGCTTGATTAGGTATATACTAAAATATCAATATATCAATAATTCTACGTTAGCGATTTCTAGAAATGTGGAAACTTTTCATGTGCTTTAGAAACCAACAAAATAAATATTAAGACTAAGAGTGGATTTTACTTATTTATTATTTTAAATATCAAATACGCAATTAAATTTTTTAATTAGAGAAAAAGCACTACGTTTATTACATAAAAATCAATATTGAACTTAGATATTAAAAATAAAAATTTGTTCAGAGTGCGCAGAGCCGCCCGAACTAATCACCTAAAAAGCGTTTATTAATTTTGATCGATTACGGAATTAATCAAGCCAATTAGTTTAATTAAAAAGCAATAAAGCAAGGGCGCCTAAACATTTACGCATAATATGAAAAGTGCGACTACAAGCAAATCTCGTTTGTCTTCCAAATGACCCATTAATCTATAGCAAAACTAATTTACCCCATCAAAATATTGAACATAAGATGTGCATAAAAGCCGATAGTCGCAGAACATATTAAGTTTGCTTCATAAAAATGGGTCTCTTGCTATACGTTATAGTGTATTATGCATTATCATGCATTATTTATCGCGCAATTTACCCGCATTTGATGTAATAAACGTCTAGTAGCAAAATATTACAGAATAATTTATGTAAATTTGTGACGAGCATTTTTTGCATCCGCTGATATCCAAATGGCTCCATTAGAATTTTGCTGGGCTTAAAGGTAGACCCAACCCCCACTAGAGATTTTTAACGACCTAAACGTGGAGCTTTATGGTTTCACCAAAAAAGGTATTTTTTTAATTCCTTCTATCCAAAAATTTTATACTTCAAACGAAAATTGAATTACTTAACATTCGAGTGCGATTGGCGCGTATCAGCGTGGCGGTTTTTAAATCTTATGTTTTAGTAACTTAAATGTCGCTAAATAATAAGAATAATTACTTTTATAAGAAAGAGCGTATATAGTAAACGAAAGCTTTTAGTGAAATAAGAAAACGCTAATTTTAATTTTTGTTATTTTACTAATAAAGTGCTAAACTTACCTACACCAGAGTGACAATAAAATGGGCACAGAGCGAAAGTTGACAATTCAAAAATTGTAAAGTAAATTTTCTAGTTAAACATCTGTGCATAGTTTAGTTAGTTTTTGAGTTACTCATGCAACAGTAAGAGTATCAGGCCAGGTAGATAATGGTGCCCTGCAATAAGAAATAAATACATATTTGAAAATACCCTTGCCAACAATGAATCGGGTAATCACTCAATTTAAAAAAGTAAAATATTATCAGCAATCTTGCTACTCGGCTTCCTAGGATCTTCTAAAAGAATAAAACAAATAATGGTAAGAGAAGCTCATCACTACTTTCGAAAAGCAGTGGCTGAGCTGGCATAGATGTCAGAAAAATCATTCGCCCTTCAGTAGCACTTGCACAGTATGGAGTTGTACAAACACGTCACCAAGAAGAAACTGACGCCCTTCCAGAATTGGGCAACAGGGATGCGTTCTCGACCGGATAACTTTTAATGGTCCGTCTGCCTTCCTAACAGAAAAACCTATACTGTCAATTTTGTGGCAGTGCTTAAACTTGATTATGCTAAATTTCTTTACCAAACTGTAAAATATGAGAAAGTTAACATAATAGTCTAGTGTCATTTAGAATGTTGTACCATGAAATTTTGAGTGATGGACTATAATAACATTTTTATTAAGAAGTAAAAAATTTCGTTTTTCCCTTAACCAGAGCACTCTTCAGACATGTACCAGATTAAAAATTTCTAGCACACTGCGAAAGTCTAGCAACAAAACTGTGTTAATGGCAACCGTTCGAAATTGGAAGAGAAAGTAGAGATAAAAGATATAAATATGTTATAACTGTCATAAAAGGAGAAAATAGAAATTGGTTACACATGCTTTAGTGGAAGATTAACGCTTAAATTAGATGCTTAATTATTTGGAAATGGGACAGAAAGACATTACGATGTTTCACAGATCAGAGCGAATGCTATATGACTAAACCACTTATTTTGAATAGGGGTGCATTGTAGACCTAACTAATAGAGGTAAGGAACTCTGCGAAATTGGGCGCATATTAAAACTAAATGCAAACGCACAACACTCAGGTTTTGATTGATTCTGACCCGAGAAAAGGGCTACCTTTTACAAGTACTCTTTCGAAATTGATCTTCTACTTCATACATTTTGTCCAGGAATGGTGGACAGATAGTAATTCAATTTGCTGTTCGTTTTGCTTATTCTTTATCTTAACACTGATAAATATACCTGGTGTGAACCTCAATAGGCGATGTTGTTTGCTGAATAATTTATCAACTTATATTAATCCAATGATCGTATTCATATTCGTCGACGACCCAAGAAATATTATTAAGAGATTGCAATATAGAAGGGGTGTAAGGGGACCAACAACATCCTAAAGGCCCCAAATGTCAACCTCACCTGCACGAGAGGTGGTAGTCTACACCACCCGGTACACCCTGCTGGAAAACTGACGAGGCTCTGGCGACCCAGTACCGGGGGGTATAACCCGGCACCAGTTGTCCCGAGGTAACGGGGCCCTTGACGTTGGGCTAATCACCCACTTGAGGTACGATGATTCAGAGAAAAATAGGAAGCCTCGGACTAGGACGGAATAAAAGGCAACAACAGGCGAGAAATAGGTTACGAATAGGAATATGGAATATTACCACACTTAATGGAAAAGAGGAAGAAATAGTAGAGGAGATGATAAAATACAAAACACAAATATTGGGAGTAGCAGAAATAAAAAAGAGAGGAAATGATATAAGGATGAAACCAGACCAGAAGGACAGAGGAAGAGAGGCAGGCCCCGAATCAAATGGGAGGATAATATCAAAGAGTTGGCAAGGAAAAGAGGGAAGACCATTCAGGAAGCTAGGACGTTAGCGATGCAAAGAACCAACTACAAGAAATGGATAGAGGCCCCAACGCTGTAAGGCATAAATGGGAAAAGAGAAAGAAGAAGAAGAAGAAGCAATATAGAAGAGATAATTACTACCTATCCGAAACATGGTATGGGAAGCCATTACTTTTAAAGCATGGTGACGTTTGACGTAAGTGACGTAAGTTTATGGAATTCTTACTTTGCCTGTATATTGCTGAAATAATTCAAGTAAACACATTTAAGTAAAGAGCACTTCAAAAGTACCTCATCAAGACAACGTCCGTCTAGATATTTTTCATTCTTTGTAGTTTGTACGATTTTTGAATGTATCCTCTATCAAATATGTCTGAGATATGAGCGTTAGTTATTATGATGTCGTGGTGTTCTAGCGATTTGTGAACTATCGTAGAATAAGCCTAATACGTTGGTTGTCCGTAAAAAGATATTTTTGGCGTCGTAGGCTGACAATTTTTCACCCGCCTTCCTTCAAACTTTTGCAAGGTGGGAACGTAGAACAATTTATTTTTAATAATAATAGTGGGATAAATCGGTGTGATGACTACAAATTTAAGATTCTGAAGATAGGCAACCAAACGTACGCTCAAAGCTCAGCCACCTCACATTTCATATTAGATGTCTTTGTTTACTTTCTGTTTATATGTATGGTAGATTTTTGTTCGATTCATGTAGGAGGGAAGAAGGGAGGCATTTAACGTTAATTTTTTATATTTAGGAGTTCAAGTTAACCGGAACTTATTTGTCTGTTTTTACTTTTTATAAATATTTTTTCCAAATTACTGAGAATTATTTTTTCTTGGTATTACATTTTTTTGGCCACAATGATGTATCAAGATAATTTTTTGCGCTTACTGCACATTACGCGATAATGTAATGGGCATATATTTGATCTCATCTCTTCTAGCTACTCCTGACTAATTGTAAGTATCTACAAATTTTTAAATACTCTACTGATATTCAATTTTTTCAAAATTGATTGATTGTAAAATAACAATCAATGAGTAAGTTGCATTTTTGGACCTTTAATTAAGTAATTTTTAAAAATGAATACGATATTCGTATTCAGCGCATCGAACTACCGTCGGCGCTCTCCCCACTCTACCATCCGACTCCGGCTGGCGCGGCTCGCGCTTACCTTCTTCAATTTGAGATGTGATTTAAAGCATTTAATGTCAATGAAATGAGCCGAAATATTTTTTTATTAAAAATATACGTATTCAAAGTCGATCTCCCGGAGGGCGTGCGCTGTACGATGTAAATTAGGCTCTCAGGATGTTTTTGAAAAAATAAAATTATTTCGGCCCCTGGAGATTCTATAAAAAACTTTCTTTTTCATAATTTGTAGAAAAAATAGCAGCTATCGATCAGTAATAACGCAATTTCCATATAAATTGAACTGAAAAAGATATGTGAGTTTTTTGAGGTAAATTTTTTTATCGATATTTACGTCCATTGTTTGCATATTTGAAATTCCTATAAAAATTGCGTTCTCATTGTACCTGATACTAAATCTCTATAAAAATTTTAAGCTCTAGCACGTTTCTCTAAGTGCTCCAGAACCTGTTTAAATCGAATTCTGCGAAAGCACCTTTTTTACGAATAAATCGATATGCGCAAAATCTATGCAATATTTTAGCACAAAACAAAAAACATGCTTTTTCTACTTGTTAAGGACTATACTTTTTCAAAATTTCAGCGCGATATCTTTTGTTTTAGAAAAGATACAAGCATTAAAATAAAAATACGATTTCAAACCGCTTTTTTGCGATAACTACCTCATTTTTGTATTGATTTTAATCAAAATCAGTTTGTTTTATAGATTTACGAAATCTACGACTTTTATTTGAAACTTTTTTTTACACAAGATATAGATTTTTTTAAACCCGTTTTTTTCCAACTTTGGGCGCCATTTTTAATAACTTCTGCAACGATTCAGCTGTTTAATTTTATTTCATCAAATTCTACGGAATTTTTCCTATTTTTCCATATTTTACCTTTTAGATGGGGAGTTTGGCACGTAAAAATACAATTTCCCTGGTCTAAATTATTAAGTGGCGAAGCGAAGCGGAGTCACTAATTCATGTTGTCCGTCCGTCCGTCCGTCTGAGCAAAAACTCGAGAACGGCTGGGAATTTCCAAATTCTGTTTTTACCAATCGATAGGTGACGAAAAAGGCTTGTATGCTAGTAATTTTGAAACTGATTGGTCAAAGGTCAGCGTTAGTGACCTTTACGATTTCAAATTTTCAAAATAGCAACATAGGACATGTAGCACATCATTCAACTCGTCTTTGAACACTGATTAATTTAAACATAAAATTTTGAAATACTACGTGACCTTTAACCCGGAAACGCGATTTCTCAAATTTGGGAGACTGCTTCGCCACTTCGCTATGCGTTACAAGCTTTGCAGGTTTATTTTTAATTATTTGTCTAATAAATTGTAGTAGATAACCAAAGACATCCTTTTTTTGAAATGATAGCCCTAAAAAGAACTAAGTTGACTAAATTATGGTTCAATGTTAGCAATATTAATGTCCAAATATTTACTGTAAGACAAAGATTATTTGCTTGTAGGTTCAGAGGATGTAAACCACGGAAGAAGCCACATACCTCTGAGAAGCTTAAAACGATTTCGTCTGCTCAACATAGCTATAGAATATAAAAAGGTGCTATTCAGTAACAAATAGCGTTTTAGAATGTTTTGTTGGAAAAGAATATTTACCAAAGTCCTCCACTAAAACTTTTTTCATGTTGTAGGGGTGCATGTCTTTCCAAAGAGTTGGTCGTACTTGGAGTAATAAATGCTAGAGCGTACTTTAAAGACTGGCAGAAAAACTTATTTTGGAGATGAAAATTTTGTTTTCCAAAACGATAATTTCCTTGTTTCGATAAAAACTTATCTATCTACATTTTAAAGCGCCTAGGAAAGCCACATGCTGAAAATCGAAGAAGCAATCGATTTTAATAGTTGAGGGCTTTTTAGATTAGTCTTAAAGAGACGGGATGCGAGTTATAGTTTTGAATGCGTCAGATAATAGCAGAAAAAGGGCGATCTTTTGGCCGAAAATGGTATTGCGAGAAAAGCGCGAGGAAAATGGCGCCAAGTGCTTGACATCTGTTCGATGTTCATTTTATTTGCAACATTTTAATCAAAAAATGAGTGATGTGTGGTATTCATTAAGTTAATAAATTGTTTGACTTTAAATAGGACGCAACTTGCGTCATACCGTGTTCCTTATTTAATCTCAGATGACTGCCAACAAAGTTGACAGAACGAACTAACCAGGTAAATACTCGGGTTTCAGGGAGAACTTATTACAAAGAATGGCAAATATTATATCTACAAATAAATTCAGCAGAAACGGAATTAAGCGAATGTATAATTCAAGCTTGTTGTTATTATTATACTTCTAAGAAGAGGTTACGGGCCCAACGGCCTGTTTTCTTCAGTTGTACTATTTACTATATAATTTGTATTTTTCTTTTAATCAAAATTGCTGTCGTTTTCTATACCAAATTATTGTAATTAAAGTACCTGTACAACATAAAGAACAAGTAACTGCAACATATTTGTAAACAGTACTTTAAATCTTTAATTTTCCTTAACTTTTCAATTGGTTCGTGATTTGACTGTACACTTTGTGTCGTTTAATTTTCCTCAGTAATAATTTTAATACTTATATGCTGACAATTTATTTTTGATTGTAAAATACACATTTTTTTATTATCTTGGGGGAAAAAGACGCAACCCAAGTGAATTTTAATCCCTCTCCATGTGTTTGAACATTTTTGAAATATTTTCATTATTTCATTCCATATATTAACGTCATTTAGTAGGCTTAATTTATTATTTTCTTGATTGTTAAAGGATACGATCGGTTATTTGTGACATCTCATTTTCACATGGGAGTTGTGATTTATAATTAGAATGGATTGTGGTAGAAGACAAGAAGAAACAAGCACTATTGTAACTTTAAAGAATTACTTCAATAAACAAATTGAAACAAGAATCAATTGCAGTAGTCGTGAATATTGTGGATTCAATAAAAAAAATCAATAATTCTTGGTGAGGCGTTAAAGTCATCATCAAGAGATATTAAGGATGCTATAGACATTTTTGTTAGTTTAAGAAATGTTTAAAGTTGCTAAACAAATATGAATGTTTTTAAGTAACTTTGTCTTCACTGAAAACCTCATTTAAGTATATTCCATAAAGAAACATGGATAAATTTTGCTATAAACATAGCTACTGAACCTATCAGTAGAAACGAGTCATCTTTACAGAAAAAAATTATTTTGTAAATACAGGTCAGATTAATTGTATCAATGTCTTTATGATTTGAGCAAAAAAAAAGTTATTGGACATGTTGACGCAATTAAACAGTCTCGTACATTTAGAAATTTGAAGTGACAAGCAAATAGTAAAAAGTGGGTTACTTTTTGCATCACGAAACCGAAATAGATATTATGAGAGATGTACCATGAATATTTGAACATTATTATGAAGAACTGGTTAATAAAAGAAAACAATGTCGTTTTAGAATATCCAAGAATTTCTAAGGACAAAAATTTTTGAGTTAGTTATCAAGGAACATTGTTATTGGTCGACAGCAGTATCGCTCTTTAGATAACCTTTGCACCACCAACTTTCTATTAGTTCACTACCATAAATAAGTTATGTTATGTAGAATACAAATAAAATAAACATTATTAAATTTGTATTATAGTTTTTTCCCTATATGGGTGTAAAATAAAATTATGTCATCTATAATAAGTTTTTTTGTTGTAGCCATTTTCAATACTAAACTTAATCAAATGTCACGCTGAAAAATACATTCTAGCAAATGAAACATACGCAAAGTATAAAAGACTTTTTAAATTGTTCAGTTGTTCTTTAATCGTAATTATTTTAATTTAAATTTGCCAGTTTCCTTTATAAATATTATGGGTGAGGTTAACCGTTATAAAGTAGGGAGGATGTATTGGGAATTTTGCGCACTAAGCTAATTCTGCTTACTTACATTTCTCAATTGTGGATAAATTCAAGTTTCTTCAGCAAAACACATACACTCCAATCCGCAACTTATACGAATCCTTGGACCAAAAGCACAGAAACAAGTTCGTACACCAATATTAGAAGAATATTTACACCAAATTATTCGAATATTGTAGAGAACACGTTGGTACCATTTACACCTTACACAAATCACCGCAGCCATTGACTCAATCTTTTTGGTCCTTAAAAGGCTAATTACTGCAAAATAGTTCTCGAACAATAACAATTAACACAGTATTATCTATCTGAGAGTGAGCTATGTCAGGAGGGATATCAGGATTCTCACATTCTAACAGGAATGTTTACAGAATACAATTTCTATTCTTCTAGTTCGGTAATGGAAAGAAAGGGTAAAAGGTAGTTGAACATGATTTCACGGAACACGTGGCTGAAACTTCTTCTTGCGAGCTCATTAATGATTGGCAGTTTTTCACAAATTAGGGTCCTTAATATCCTTTTGTTGGCTAGCAAGCTGACAACAGTGGAAAATGTAGGAAACAAAAATCCTCAATGTTTAAGAGAACCCTAGCTACCGAAAGAATTTCACTGCAGTCGGTCCCAAACTTTTTGAGTAAAGTATACTCATGTCTAGATGTGCTATTACAAATGTTAAAAAATGCTGAAAAAGCCAGACTATCGGTCTTAATCCACCAAGAAGTGTGCTTCAGAATAAGGTGAAAATGGAACCACGTGACTAAGAAAGACAACCCTAACAGAAAATCAGGCAAGTCAAGTGGCCTACAGGTGGAGACCCCATCACTTAAACTATTCAGCTACAGTCTGGTAACAAATAAAATTACTTGAAATGTTTACAAACTAAAGCTGGATAAATCTTCAAGAGGACAACTGAGGCTCAATAAGAACAAACAATTTGGTATAAACGATAGAATTGCAGTAGCTGAGTAGAATATAAGAGGAATAGAAACTAAAAAATAGGACTGAATCACGTACTGAAAGAACTTAAAACATTTATTGTGGTTATGACAAAAACAAAGAAAAAGTTAAAGGGTACTAGGATTAAACGATTACACTGTGCATGTTGTGGTGTGGCGCTACGTGTAAATTACAAACGAAAAAACAAAATAACAGACTGTACATATGCATATAAATAAAAGAATAATAATAATACGCTTTAAAATTGGCAGAAGTCAATAAAATATAGGCGTGTACGAGCCAAATGATAGAAGACACGCTTAATAAAAATAATGGAGATTTAAACGTTCAATTAGAAAGTTTGCCAATATCTGAAGTAGTAAGAATTTTTTGGGAAGACCAAATAAATGACAAATTAACATTCAATCATTTGAATACTACTATTACATATTTTTCGAATAAAAGATATTTATAAATATACATGAAACATAAGCGGTCAGATGTTTACATATTGCATAAATGTAAATGATAAATTTAAAACCTTGGTTCAAGATATAAGGGTTTACAAAGGCTAAATCATTAGTTATTGATGTCTACAATTATATTATTAATAAAGATAGTGAGTTTACGATGAATTAATTATAAGACATATTCCAGTATACGGAATACACAAAAATCCACAGGATTAGATAGGATAGATCAAGGGTTACTTAAATATACGGGCATTCTCTACCATTTTAGATGATTACACCTCATAAATGTGTGTTAGTAGAAATGCAAATTCTAAAAGACGTTGTCTCTCTTTTTAGAATAAATTAACAGAAGTGACTGTTAAAACTATAGAGATATAAGCATATTAAATATTGCATATACTCGAATATCCCTAATAATCTATTGAAAATAATGACACTTTTACAAGAAGAACAAGATGTATTTCGACAAGGACGTTTATACATTGACAATATTATATAAGAATATACAAAGAACGCAGAGAGTTTCATCTTGAGACCGATAGAGCTTTTACAGTTTTCGAAATGGCCTTTGGCAGTACTGATAAAAATAGGCTCCGGACCACATCTCATAAAAGCAATTAAAAACTTATTATGAGACAAAAATGGTAATAAATACAGTTAGAGTACTCATGAAAGAAATAGGTATAATTTAAAGGGGGATGACATAGGGTTGCAGACTCCTACAATTATATATTGATGATATAGTCAAACCCTAGAAACCAAACATATCCTGGAATATAGCTAGATAGAAAGTTATCAGAACACGTTAGTATTCGTATATATAATAAGGAAAACAAAAAAAGACTACAATTTGCAATCAATCGCTATATCCAAAAATATAGAAAATACAATTTTATGATATTTTTGAGCAAGACAAAAGTTATGGTCTTTAAAGGTAAGCATTTCGTTTGACCAAAGAAAGTCCTTGATAATAAACAGAAAAAGCAGTTATTGCGTTTTAAATATTTAGACTGTAGTAAGATACGACTACCACGATATATAAGGCCCGTTCAAGTTCTAAATAAGAGTAAGGAGAAAAATACGGTTAATTTTAAAAGACGCGAAAAATGTTTCTGAATTTGTGTACAGCCGGACCGAAATCATAATTGCGCGAGTAGAGCAATAGAGCCTCTGTTGCATCAGCAATTTTCTAGTGGAAAAAACACACCCCTAAAGAAATGTTCTTAGCAACCATGAAATTATGACGACGACATTGTAAAAATGCGTACGTCTAGACGGATATTACGTTTAGAAATAACAGAAGTGTTAACTTTCTTGGGTAAGTACTTTTGTAGAAAAAAATTTGGAGGCCTTAGAACTTGAACGCACCTTATATGATGTGCCAGCGTGGTTTCGTGTTTGAGGCGCGAGCTGCGGTGTGGACGGACGTTTCAATCTCGGGGGTTTCTGATGCTTGACGGGTGGCCTACCTAGTTGTTAAAAATAATTAAGTACTTGCGTTTACTTCGAACAAAGTCATCTTAGACGCGCTACTTGCCACATTGCCCCGCATGAAAAATATGCGAGACGACTGGGCACAGTGACGAAGATGTGAGAGCCTTAAACTCTCAGTTTGCAGGCCGTACTCTCACATTGGAGCAAAACCGAAGATTAATTTGGCTACACCAGTACTAATATACCGAAGCAAATGTTGGGTAAATACTAAAATAGATGACAAAAAAATACCGGAAGGAAACTCAAATTTACAAGAAATAAAGATGTGCGAAAGGAACTAAATATTTACGTTCTATAAACGGAAAAACAACTGATTATAAAGAAAAATGGAGACAACATGTTAATAGAATGGAAAACAAAAAATACCTCAGAAAATTCTACTCTACAATTCTGTTATTCTGTAAAAGACATGGTAGATGTTCAAGGAAACAAAGCTTTATAAAAACAAAACAGATAACTGCCTAATCCTTGTAGTACAGAAGCAGGTGGTGAAAATTACTATGACATTGGTGACATAAATTGCGATGTCCGTCTGATTTGTGACGAGTTGTGTTGGTTGTAAAAATCGTTCTCATGCATAGTAAGATGGTTGAGACTCAATATTACCTTTATTATGCAATTTATGTATAAGGCAGTCGAAAAAAGTTAAAAATAAGATTGTAACATTTCTCTAGAATCATTTTTCTATCTGTTCATAAAAATCTGAAAGAAACAGTAATATGAAACTGTAATATTTATTCCTGAATTGACGGTTTTTTTTCATTTGTGTAACGTGTGGAGTTACTAGCTGCGCATTTTTAGTTTCTATTTTTTAAACCATATTTTAATCTAAAAATCAATTTTAATTTGACAATAATTAAGTCCATATAAAAATATCGGTTACTTCCTAAAAATTATAATGGGCATTACACCTAGTATCGTACAAGAAATTTACAAGTTGCTCGTGCAAAGCAATAGATAAATTAACTTAATGTAATCAAAATGAAGGGAAGAGTAGTCTAGTAATCATATTCCGAATTAACTCCTACAGGTTAGTCTGCAAATTTCGTCTTCAACAAACAGAAGAATTTTGTTGCTAACGTACCATGGGGCGTCTATCACTATTCTTAGTATTTTTAATTGTAATCATTGAATTATTTTGATTTTTGGGGTTTTTAACAGTCCTATAATAAGGCCCAGTGAATCTAGATAGAGAATACTCTTATTGTATGGCGTTAGTGTTAAATCCAGGTGTTTGATCTATTGTTTGAAGAGAGGCGGATACCGTTAATTGTTACTTCACCGCATTCAACCTATCGAGTAAACTAATTTAAGTTGATTTAATGTTATGCCATTTGTTCACTAGGTTTAGAGGAGATTGAAATGCTAGTGGAGGTTATTGAAGACACAGCTGATTCTTGTTCACAGCATTAAATGGAATATTGTCCATTTTTTGATACTAGGAGTAGTTGGGTTCAAACTTGAATATTTTGTTTACTATTCTGTGACTTTTCTGAGTTGTGAAGGCATGAGAAGCAATCATTTTATTATGGTGTATTTCAGTAAGAGTTTTAAAAAATTTTGAGCATGGTTGAGAGTAAGTTAATGGGTCAGTAGCATGCTGCTTTATCTACAAATTATGATTTTTGCAAATTTCTAAGTTACCAAATAATAAGTTAATTTAAGTGTACCATTATAAACGGTGGTTAATAGTACTATAGCTGTTCTCGGTAGCTCTTTCAGGATTAGAGCTGAGATTAAGTCAAAACCAAGAGTTTTGTGGTTTTTGCACTTAGACACTTCAAAAAGGTTTCTATTTCTTGGTCATCATTATTGTACTTTGACTGAGGTAAATTAAAGACAGCTGACAGGTATTTTACAACATTGGTTGCCTTTCTTTGATATCTTTGCATAGCTTCCAGAAGATCTGTCTTGGTAAGGTAAAAATATATATTAGTTACCTTTGCAAGTCTGTTGTGTACATTTTTCTCTACGGAATTTTGACTTTTTTGCTATTTACACCTAATTCCTTTTTTCTGTAACAAAGTCTCATATGTATAATGGAATGTTATTTGTAGGGTTTACATTACGATTTGACATTAAAATAAATTTCAAAGCTGTCTTTTTGATTACATAAGTTGTGTAATTTGTTGCTACATCAAGATCGTCGAGATGTTTCAGATAAAGATTTAGGTAATCGTTGATATATACTCAAAAAGCATTCCAATCTGTTTTAGATGTAACCAGCTTAGGCACATCTGGTATATAAATAGTTATTATAGGAGGGTGGTCGAATGAGAGATCCTAGTTAGATGTAATATAAAGGTAGTCTGGTGAGATACCTTTAAGTGTAAAGAAGTTATCTAAGTCAAGCTTATTAAGGCCAATAGTTTGACTTTCCGGTTGGAAGGTATGAACAATTTTTATTACTGATTGCTCTTAGCAGATTTTAACCCATAATAGTAATTAACCTTGATTCTCAGGGGTGTAGTAGGCCGCCTACCATAAATTTACTTCTTAACATCTGGGAAAGTGCTTGATATTCTTCAGATGAAATTCTGTATCTGGGTAAACTATACAGTTGTAAGCTAATATAAATTATTATTGTTCCTTGTATTTTATTTTTTAATTTAATTTTTAATATAATAAATTGTGTATTGTGATATTTCTAAAACTGCCCTTTTAATAAATTGTATTTCCGATACCAATACAACATTAATTTTATTTTGCTATAGAAAGTTAGTTAATTCTATTATGTAGTTGATTTTTTTGTTTTAATTGAATTGAGTTTCATGAAGCAATAGAACTTGAAGGAAGGCATATTACTACTAACTCATTTTGCAAGTGACAGTAGACAGTCTCTTTAAAAACATACTATTCTAATTAATAAATTACGAAACATTCAGTTAATTTTACTGAGAAAGACATTTAGTTGAGTTTCTAAGTTAACCTGTTGAATTTGCATAGCTTTTCCCTGTACTGTGCCATCATATGCAAAATTGTTTCTTACGCCTTGTTGGGCAACTTTTGCGAGCAGTGACGTGGAATGGTTTTGAATTTAGTGGTTTACGATTCCAGGTTTGCCTCTCGTATTTTGCAGAGTGTGCATTTAATGAGCATATCTTTAGATTTCCGATATACTACTGAATTATGGTTGGCTCAGCGTTTAAAGCACTTGAATGTGTAATACGATTTAGACTGTCTGTATAATTGGCACCTCGTACATTGAGTTATGCTTTTCTTCTTTTTCGTATATTGTTTATAGATTGTAGATGATATGTTTCCTTATTATTTGGTTACGGTTTAAGATGAATATAGAACAATATCATAGTTTGCTTTCTCCATGTCTTATATTTATAATATTGCAGATATTATGTCATTTTGCTTAAAATTTGTTCGCTATTACTGGTATCGACTAGTAGTTTTGTTCATTTGGTAAGCAAGATAAATTACTTTTTTATTGCTTAAATATATTACGAGTTTTCTGTATATTTCTAGAGATAATACGTTTAGCTTGTAAACGCTTTACATTGACTTTTTTATTTGTCATGGTTTTGCATAGATTATTAACCATTTATTATAATCGACTACCTCGTAAACAGGGAAAATGTTGGTATTTTAATGGATTTTGTTTTTTTATTTGTGTTTTCTGCAATATTAGTTACATTTATTAAAGAATTAAATAGTTTTATTTATTTTTTTCACATTGCTTCTCTTTTTTTTCACAAATTGCCAATTGTAATTATTTTCAGATATATTATTAATGCAAAACACTGTCTTTCAGAACAATATCTTTAGCAATATTGTTTGCATTTGTTTTTCTATTCTTTATTTGCAAGATTTCTTTATTGTACATTTCTTAATTTTCGTTCTTTGCTTGATTGTTTCGATAAGAAAATTATGAGAAGGAAAACACAATTATGTTAACAAAGTAAACTCGTCAATTTATTTATTCTTATGTTTTAGTGATTAGTTGATAAAAGTTATAACATATTTTCCTGGCATGAACTTTGGTCTAGTGCAAATATAATTTATAACATTAACATTAACTGTATGTATTAGTGTGTTTGTAGGGATTTTAGTTAAAAAATTCAAATTTAATTTTAAACATGCCCAAAAAGCAAAACCATTGCTTCAAAGAAGAACAGTCAAACTGTTTTTTGCTCAAATTATTTGAACGATTTTTTTGGGAACTGAAGCAATTCCGATTTATATTTTCTTGTTTTCAATCTGTTGCACTTGTTATTTGACCTCAAAGTTTACTTAAATGGCATGTTACCATCAGAACATTTGAAAACTTTGTTTCAAAGTTACTTATGCGTTATTTATACATTTTTTATTAGAAAAATATAAACATTTTTAATTAATTTAATTTTTTTGTACTAGTTTTAAAAGCTTTTTCTAGTTTTTTTTAGCAACCGTGCTTTGCTTTAATAGCTCTTTGTAATAATTACTTCTGTAACTTATAAGACATAAACTTTGACTATACCTTTAATTTTTCGCCACTTTGTGGTTTTTCCAAAATATTTTTTCCATATAGTTATTTAATGTATGTTAGTCTTACGATGACCTCTACTATATTGCTATTACTCCTAAGTGCAAAACAATTTAACAAAATTTTGGTAATTGTGATAGCAGCTATTGAAAATAGACAGTAATAAATAAAAATAAACCCTACCTTGGGACCCATTAGGTTGTTTATTATTATCATTAAGGTACGTTGAGCACCATGAATCCAGTGAAATTAAGTACAGTACCTTTTATACATCGACCTAAGGTTGTCATATAATAAGCAGTGTAATTATTTTGTCATAAACTTATACTGTTTTAGGAATTATAATGGTCTCCGATAATTATCACACTTGTTCACAACTTTTAGTATGTGCAAAGCTACTGCAAGATATTAAAAACATAAATTCAATCGGATAGAAAATCTTCATATACAAAACAAATATACATGGCGATTATATAAGTTTCAGGTTTGACTTTTTATTCATTACCTGTAATATTTAAATACAAGAAGTGGGTGTTATCTAGTCACTTCGCGTGTTCTGAATAGACGCAGCCTTAAAAGTGTTTCCTTGTAATCTGATTAGGTAGCAAGACTGTCAATAGCAACCCGTTGTTCAACTTACTAGCGCATTTAGTTCAAAATGTAGAACAGAGAAAAACATTCAGTTCTATATCAACCTAATCAAACATGAAATATGATACGACAGGTATTGTCAAGACACCGTGGCATTCAATGGCACAAAAAGTTTTGGAACGGCAAACATTTATTACAGTAGAATCTAGAGTTGGATATTCGTCAACGTCACATACTGGTACAAATTTAGAACATGTGAAGCAGTCACAACAAGAAGACTGTCGTGTTACTGTGTGTGTGACATCAAAGAAGATACGTACCGCCAAATTTAATGTAACAATTTAGTAAAACGGAAAATTAATGCAATAATAGTCCTTCACACACTAACAAAGAAACACAAAGAAGCCAGATAGACAACTGTTGCTGAAGTAATAGAAAGAGCTGTAATTTGATCCCAGAGATGTTAAACATTACTGCCAGATATGAAAGTTAGTGTTATTAGTATGAAGTACCAAAGTACCGAATGGAGAGGTTATATTTTATTAACCTCAAGAAAAGAAAAATAACAACCTTAGAAAACAAAGAAAATGTTTATTACATTTTTTGATGCTACAACTTGGTGCACTATAAATATTTAGATGAAAGGCAAAAGCAAACTCATACTTTTGCATTAATGTACCGGAAAGTTTGTGACAAAAAAATTGGCTACGCTGTATGAATTTGTGGACATCTGGATAGTAGGTCTTACTGCAAGGCAATGAAAGGACACACACCATTGTATCAGTTCTTGAATATGTAGCTAAACGTTACAGCCCTGCTTTACAATCTTTATATTTACCAAACCAGTCAGCGTGTGATTTTTTTTGTCGTAGAAATATTGCAACAATTGGATAAAGCTTTCTGTAAAAATGGTGGCAGGTATGTATAAGCAACCGAGGATACTACTTTGGCTTCTTGTTGAAATGTTAAGTCCAGTCCTGTAGAATGAATCCGAAATATGTGCTTAAGAACGAAGATATCTTAAATAATAACAACAATCTCAAAAGTATTTATTAAGGAATTTATCACCACTGCATAATTAATTAATGAATTTGGCTCCTAAAACGTTTTCCTGGACTACCCAGTATTTTCCGCTTTCAAGCTCCAAGCAATTTAATCTAATTACCGTTTCAAATATTCCAACCTTTAGTATTCTTGGAAATTTACTTTTCTACTTATGTGAAAACTTTATTGAAACCTTCTAGCTTTACATTTAATTTAGGAGTTTAGATTATTCTCCCGTAGTTGTTTTATTTATCGTTACCCCAACAAATAGCGTTATTTTAATATGCAGTTTATATTTGGGTTTTTATATTATTATTTTTTTTTTTGGTTGTAAAATCTATGTATATTGTATACAAAAAGTAGCAAATAAATTAAGATAAAATACATAAACATAAAATATAAGTTGAAAATGTTATATATTTTTTTAGTAATAAGTGCCGATTATAAGATAAGAAAATTAAAAATTTGAGTACAATTTTCTAAAAAATGTCTTCTTATGGTTTAAAATTAATTCTTTTTTTATTATCTTTCTTTAAAAAAGAATATTTATTACAGTTCTAATTCACATTTTTTAATTTATATATGGCCTTATAGAAGTACTTATAACTTTAAGTAGAATTTGAAATTCTTTTAAGAAGGTACCTAGATAAGTTCTTAATTCATTATACGTTTGCAAACAACACTTCCATGTGTTTATACAATTACTGTTATTGTTTTATACAAAGTTTTTTTAAGTAAATTTCTTTACTTTTTTCCAAGTTACTGTTATAAGAACTTTTTCTTTTTGGTGAGAAAAGGAAGCACTTTATGCTTCAGTTTATCATTGTTATTAAATCTGAGATCACCCAAATGTTTTTTTTTATTGGAAAAATATATTAAAGACGCTCAGTACCAAAATTAGTGAATCTGGAAGATGTAAGAATATTATCAATTTAAGAGACCGAAGGATCTTCTGCGCTTTAGAACCTGTCCAAAAGTCTTTTCGTATTTTACAATACTAGTTGGTCGTCGTATCTCTGTATTATTGAAACAATCTCAAAAAACACTTGACAAGATTTTTCCAATAAATGAAATAATTTTTGGTCTTCTCGATGTGTGCATTTAGTAAATTTCATCACATACCCTGCCTCTCAAAAGTTAATTAAGACGCGCTCTTTACTTTTGTAACGCTTTAAGAAGTCAAGAGCCGCGCTAATCGTTGTATTTGCGCTTTATCAAAATCTAGAACATTTCAAATAATTTTATGTATAATCCATTCAGCGAATACATATAGCAATAAAACTGTCAAAAATTCTCGCTCATTTTAAATAACCATCAGTTATTGGCTAGTTTAAAAAAGTGCAGGTATTTCAGTAGTCAGCTACACACTGACTCATTTTTGGACACTCGTGCTGAGGCTAACTTGTTGTGGTTATAAATGGCGATTTAATTTGTATATCACTACTAATAATAGTGTGTATTGTAAAAGTGAGTTTTTAAATTTTGATTCATTTGTTTAATGCAAAGGGGGATAAGTATAAAATATTATTATAAATGCTACATTGTAAACCTAATTCCGCGTTTTACTTTCATGCAGCAAGGAAATGTAATGCGCGGAAATCGTTGACCCTCGGGTCACCTATATCAGTATACCTCAACTGATATAAACTATTTTTACGTTATATATTTTTGAAACACCAGCGCAAGTCATCAACATGAATTACAATAGCAGTAATTATTATTATCAACAGCCAATAACCGCTCAACAGATGCGGCTGAAATAGAAAATACATCAAACACACAGCAAAATAAAACACTAAAACCACCACCAATATTTGTGCAAGGGGTTACGGACTTTAATAAAATCGTCGCAGCACTAACAGATGCTGCAGAATCAGAACAATACAAAACTAAAGCACTGGCTGATAACGTAATTAAGATATCTGCCAACACGGCTGATATATATCGCAATCTAATCACACTCATGAAAGAATCTAACGTCACATATCACATCTATCAGATGAAAGAAAATAAAGCATACCGTGTTGTCATCCGTAACTTACACCACTCTGCTCCCACAAAATAAATAGCCAATTTACTGGAGGAGAACGGACACAAAGTGAGATCCGTAAGCAACATTAAACACCGAATAACAAAAACGCCCTTGCCAATGTTCTTTGCAGACTTGGAACCTGCGCCAAGTAACAAAGACATTTATAACCTCAGGTTTTTACGAAACCAAATTATAAAGGTCGAACCACCAAACAGAAATACAACAATTGTACAGTGTATGAGGTGGCAACAGTATAACCATAGTCAGGCCTACTGTAACCGCACATTTTATGTGTAAAATGCGGAGGCTCACATGATACCCGATCTTGTAAGAAGACAAAAGACCTACCCGCCAAATGTGCTCTCTGTGGCGGAGATCACCCGGCTAATTATCGAGGTTGTACCGTACATAAGTAACATCAAAATAAGTTAAAATCCAACACATCCTTACAAACTCGATCCACAACATCAAACATGTTCCAACAACGACTTCACCCAATCTTCCCTAATCATCACAACCCACGAACATATAGTCAGGCCGTGCAAGGAAATACACACACTACACAAGCCCAACTCTAAGATGTAACCCTACAAAAATTTCTAGAAGAATTTCAAGCTATGTTTTCACAGCTGATGCAACAAAACAACATGGTAATAAACATGTTGTCCTCAGTCATAAGTAAACTTGTAAGATAATGGCTAATTCACTCCGTATATTTTTATGGAATGCTAATGGTATACTGTCAAAAATCTATGAAATTGAATCATTTTTAAAGCTAAATAATATAGATATCCTACTTATATCTGAGACACACTTTACTTTTCTAAGAATACCACACTGCACATGCTATAACACAGAACATCCTGACGGTACAGGGCACGAAGGTACAGCTATATTAATACGGAGCTCAATCGCTCATAATGAACTGGAAAAGTACGAAGAACCGTTTCTCCAAGCAACTACTATTCAAGTCTACAAATTATCACATCCACTAGTAATCTCTGTTGCGTTTTACCCACCCAGGCATAGACTTTCCAAAGACGTCTTCACGCCATTCTTTCAATCTCTTGGCAACAACTTTATATGTGGAGGTGACTATAACTGCAAACATACCTACTGGGACTCTCGTTTAATAACTACCAAAGACAAAGCTTTATATGAACTCTTCCGCGAAGAAAACTATGGCTACCTATCCACCGGAGAGCTCACGTACTGGCCCAGGGATCTAAATAAGGTACCTGATTTACTGGATTTTTTTATCACACAAGGTATATCCTCTACCTATACAGATATAGTCAGCAGTATTGACCTATCATCCGATCATACACCAGTCATTGCTACAATTAGCACTACAATTATTAAAGACAACCTAGACCATCCCTATGCATCCAGAAAAACGACTGGGACGAATTCAGAAGGCTTTTGCAAGAAAATCTCCAAACCAACATCAGCCTGCGCACCCCTAATAATATAGAGAAGGTCAC
The DNA here is from genome assembly GCA_036346155.1 of Sinelater perroti. NCBI lineage: Eukaryota > Metazoa > Arthropoda > Insecta > Coleoptera > Elateridae > Sinelater > Sinelater perroti. Next base: position 8,847,132 of record JARFIY010000276.1, read on the forward strand.
AGAATACTTGACCACTACTGTTCAATCTGCAGCCTGGAGGGCTACGCCCAAACTCTAAATACGGTACGACAGGATGGAGATATCCCCAATAAAATCCTTGAACTCATCAAGCAAAAGAGATGTAAATGGCACAGGACTAGAAACGCAGCTGAAAAAACGATATTTAATAGACTAACCAATGCCCTCAAGAATAAACTCAAACTGCACAAGCAAGAAACTTTTCAACACTATATAACTTCCTTGTCCCGAGCCGACCACAGTATCTGGAAAGTTTCTAAAGCTAATAAAAGACCACAGGCTGTTAATCCACCTTTAAGAAAACCAAATAATGACTGGGCTAAGACAGATCAAGAAAAAGCAAATCTCTTCGCCCAGCACTTTGCCCAAGTTTTCACCCCCTACTCCACTGCACCCGATGTTGAGATTCAAGACTTCCTTCAGACGCCACTTCAAATGTCGCTACCCATCAAAAGCTTCACCTATACTGAGGTGCTTGATGAAACTCGCCATCTAAACAATAACAAAGCCCCTGTTTATGACCTATTTACAGCTAAGGTGCTTACTGAACTGTCCAAAAATAGTATAACGTTTTTACGAAACCTGTTCAACTCTATATTGAGATGCCAATATTGGCCATCATCGTTAAAATTCGCGCAAATTATTCTAACACCAAAACCTGGTAAACCTGCTGAACATGTTGCTTCTTACCGTCCAATAAGTCTACTGCCACTACTCTATAAACTGTTAGAAAAACTTATAATCAAAAGACTGTATGATAGTGACATACCGGAAAACAGACCATCATTTTGGATTTAGGCGGTACCATTCCACGATTCAGCAGTGCCATCGACTTGTAAATATCATCAATGCGGCCCTTGACGCCAAATATTACTGCCCTGCTGTTTTTATAGACATTAAACAGGCATTTGACAAGGTGTGGCATGAATACTGCATTTTGCTAAAATTGTACTTGAATGATAGCTACTTCCAAATATGGCCAACATTATTCTGACCTCCGACCAATCACCTCAGGTGTGCCTCAAGGCAGTGTCCTTGGACCGCTGCTATATTTACTATATACCTCAGATGTTCCCACAACAAATAGCACACACTTAGGTACATACGCAGATGACACTGTCCTCCTTTTCAGTCATACCAATCCTCATATAGCATCCTCTAACCTACAAACCCATCTAACTCATCTTCAGACTCAAGGTGAATGAAACGAAAAGCACTGACGTTACCTTCACTCTAAATCACTCCGACTGCCCCCCAGTTTTTCTGAACAACGTACCCATTCCTCAAGCAACAGAAGCCCGCTACTTGGGTCTTCGTTTAGACCGACGACTCACCTGAAAGTCTCATATATTGAAAAAGCGTAAAGAGATTGATCTGGAAATCAAGAAAATGTACTGGGCGCTTGGTAAAAAGTCGTGTCTTTCCCTCGAAAACAAGATCCTGCTCTACAAAACAGTAATCAGGCCCATATGGACTTACGGCATTGAGCTATGGGGCTGCTCTTGTAAGTCCAATGTTAACATTATTCAACGCCTACAATCCAAAACCATCAGACTGTTAGCAAATGCTCCGTGGTATGTCAGCAACTTGACCCTGCATATGGACCTACAAGTCACAACGGTAGAAGAAGAACGTACCAAACGAAGTAACGCCCACTTTGCGCGGTTGCACGCCCAATTCAACAACCTTGCATCCAACCTTCATCAGGATCCCCCACCGAAAGATTAAAAATAAAGAAATGGCCCAGTGATCTTAAAGGAGTGCAACTCTAATGAAACGGGATAACATCGCTGGATGGACTCCCCCCTCACTTCAAATGTCATCACATTAGCTCGTACAACATTGATTTATTGTATTAGGTTCTGATTGTTAATTTGCTTATAACCAATTAAAAGAAAATTGTGAACCTGGCTTCGGCGCACATCTTTCTGCGTTTCAGGGGCGGTTCGGGGATGTGTCATGATGCTTTATTACTATATACGAGTGCTTTATTACCCGCTCTCAAACGAAAATTTTCTATCGCTTACGGTTCCGGAAATATAATACCTCGGCCGCGCCTGCCGCCAAGCCAGAATTTGTCATTCGGAGGCGTTCGGGTCGGCACGGAAAGGCACGAACAACCTGTGTGACAGCAGTAGCAGCAGCAGCATTCATAATTTTTTTAATATATATAATTTTGGCTGAATGTATAATAGTTGCACTCGCTAAATGTCAGTCAACCTCAGAACGCACGTACCTGAGCAATAGTCGTTATGCATTAGATGATCTATAAAAAATTTTTCCGATGCTGCATTATACTAAATATAGCCGGCCTATTCATTCTGGACATGTTCTTTACTAACCCTGTATGTTCCTAACGATAGCTCAAAGACAAATCACGCTGTTCATTGTGTTGTTCTTGCAATAAAATGTATACAATGTTGGCAGAAACACAAATTATGTACGTTTCGCAAATGACTTCTCATAATGTGCATATGCAGTGAAAAAAATAGAAAAATTTTCTTTTGGGATAGCCCTTGTAATAATTTAGACTTAAAAGTCTATACTTTAGTTATTTATGTATTTTTTCTAGTACTTCTATAATAAATCTGTATAATAAAAATAATTATAATTAAAGTAATAACAAAAACTTAGTAAAAATGGTATAAAATACAAAAAACGTTGGCACAGAATCACTTCTAAAGTAAGTACTTTGAGATTTCAAAAACTTGACTATGCTGCTATCTTTAGACACCTGTTTGGAAAACCTCTTTAGCAAACCAGGAAAATTTAGCCTTTATTATTTGATAGTAGTTTAAATCAAATTATTAATAACTACAGGATAATGCTCCTTCTAGCACGGAACAAATTTTGTTGCAACACGTTTTATGTCGAAATCTCCCATAAAAATTATTTTCACTTAGTGTTTGGAATCCTCAGATTACTTTTTAGTATCATATTATCTCTGATAGCATCGAATATCAGGATACGTAAATTATTAATACTGTACTAACTTTAGTTTGATAGTTTTAGAACAAGCCACGCGCTATTGAAGATGAAAGTTTTTTCTTTTTTGTCTTGATGTTTCTATTTTTTGGTTCGCAGTTTTTCTAAATTATAATCCGTTGTTGTACTCTTTTATTTTATTTTTTACCGTTTTCAGATAGTTGCGACAACTTTCACGGCCGGTGTTATGGTGCATCGTGTGGTTGGTTCTCGTGTTATTAGTCCATAGGCGGAGTTCTAAAAGAGGATTTTCTTCTGAAGATCTCCACCGCACTTGTCGACAAAACGTTAAAAGTTTTCAAACTCCGGCCACAGTCTCATAACCCGAAAACCAACCACACGATTTTAATATTTTATCATTCAATTCTTTAATAATTTTTTATATTTGTTTTATATTTTTAAATAATATTAAGACGTTTTGGCAGACTTTTAGAAAACTTCTTAACTTGCGCTACAATTATTGGCTGCCACTTCTATGTATTGCAAGAACACAATTGCTTTAAACTCTCTCTCTCTCTCTCTCCTCTTCTCTCTCTCCTCTCTCCTCTCTCTCTCTCTCTCTCTCTCTCTATATATATATATATATATATATATATATATATATATATATATATATATAAAGGATCTTCACAGCTGACGCTGCCTTCCTTCTCTCGACCATTTCTTCCACTCCTTCTTGTCTTCCCAATCTCCGTCTGCTAGCCCTCTTCTGTCCATGGTTTCGTCCACCTCATCTCTGAAAGATCTTCGGGTCTTCCTCTCTTTCGTTTTCCTGGAGGACTCCATCTGTTATTTTCTTTATCCATCGATTATTGTCCGTCCTTCTAACATGGCCGTACCATATTAATTTCTTTTCCTCAATGTAAGTCAGTGTGTCTTTTCTACATTCATTCTCTCTCTATTTCTGTATTTCTAATTCTGTCCAGTCGTGTTACCTGGCAGCACCTTCTCCAAAATTCCATTTCTGTGGCTTTTATTTTTCCTCTATTTTTCTTATTAATTATCCAGTTTTCTGCCCCATATGTCATAATACTTCTGATAATTGTGTTATATATTCTGTGTTTTGTATTTTTGTAATGTGTGTGTTCCATAGAATGGGATGTAGTTGTCTGATACTTATTCTAGTTTGTCCTAACCTGTTCTTTATTTCTTCTTCTGTAGATGTATTTTTTGATATAGTAAAGCCGAAGTATTTGAACTTATTTTTCCCTCTTATTTCTACATTGTCGTCTATTTCTAAGTTTTTTACCTCTTCTTCTGTAATCGCTAAATATTCTGTCTTGTCGAAGTTTATTTCCATACCGGCCTTAGTGTACTCGTCTTTTAGTTTTCGTAGCATATAACTCAGGTCCTCTTCATCTTGGGCTATTATCACTTGATCATCTGCGTAGCTTAGTGTATAAAGATGTTCATTGCGCACTGGTATCCCCATTCCCTCACATTTCCTTTTCCAATTCTTTAAGGTCTCTTCTAAGAATATCTTGAATAGGGTTGGAGATGTGCAGCATCCTTGTAGGAGCCCTTTTGTTGTCTTAAAGTAATTACTGATCGTCTGCCCCACTTTCACTGCCACTTTGTTGTTTCCATAAAGTTGCTGTATTGCCCTGATTAGACTTTTGTTGATCCCTATATTACTCATCGCTTCCCACAGTTTTTTTCTGGGCACCGAGTCGTACGCTTTTCTGAGGTCTATGAAGGCCAAGTGAATGTCCCTGTTTTTCGCTCTTTTCTTCGCTATAAGTTGTTGGATAGTATATATGTTGTCTATACAGGATTTTCCGGCTGTGAATCCTGTTTGGTCTTCTCCTATTTTTCCATGAATATTATCTTCTATTTTGTTTTTTACTATTTTTGCATAAATTCTTCCCATTAGAGAGATCACACTAATGCCTCTATAGTTGTCACATATTCTGCGATTACCTTTTTTAAATATCGACGTTATATACGCTTTTGTCCATTCATTCGGTAGTACATCCCCATTTAGTGCTTTACGAAACATATGTTGCATCATGCGTAGTAATTTCGGGGTTCCATACTTTACCATTTCGGGTACTATTCCTCCCGGTCCTCCTGATTTTCTATTTTTTAATGATTGTGTGGCCTTTTTGACTTCTCCAATTGTTATTTCTATTTCTTCGTGTTCTATTTGGTCATTTTGTTTATTTTCTATCGTTTGTCCTTTAAACTCTTCTCTATTTTCTGTTAGCAGGTCCTGGTAGTATTGCTCCCATTTTTCTTGTTGTATGAACGGTATGTATGCCTTTTCTTTTGAATTTGTTCTTAACGTTTTTAGTATTCGCCATGCTTCTGAACACTTTGTTCCCCCTATGTAATGGTCAATGTTTGTGCACATGGTTTTCCACTGATCATTCTTTTCTCTTGCTACTAATCGTTTTACCTCTTTGTTCTTCTCTTTGTACTTTTGTTTATCTTCTTGCGTTTATATTATATATATATATATATATATATATATATATATATATATATATATATACACATATATAATTATACTTTTAACTTTTTCAATAGGATTATCATCCATTGATTATCTGTATATAGTAATATCAATGTATTATTTAGGATGTATTAATTTATCTTTAACAAACATATTTGTTGTTAAGCATTGAAATGCTCATAAACAGGTGCATAGAATCAAATCAAGCGATCAAAAACATGGATCTTAACCGGATCTTTATAGCTTTATGTGGCTTTTGTTGTATATTTTAATATTTGGAACTGTCTTTTTGATCTTTTTTGAACCTTCATTCCAATGCTTGTCCCTTTTTCACCAGAATTTTTTGGCTTTGTTGTGAAGTAAAGAAATGTTTTTATTCAAAAGTTTACAACTACTTTTTATTGTTTACGGGTCGCACACTTCTTCCTTTCTCATTAGAGTAGCCATTTTTACATCTCCTTACCATTGCATGTTTTTTTGTAGGAGTTTACTTAACTAACCAGATAAGTTTAATTTTATTTATAATGTGTATACAAAAATGTTGTTTTGTATATTTTACTCATTTTGAATTTTGCATAATTATTTAGACAATGTAAGTCACTAACTCCCAGTAACACATTACAGTCTACTTCGACACCACTCGAGTCCAGTGTATACTCTTTCTAAATTTATAACATTCTAATGCCTTTGTAATGTGGACTATGCAATTGTGTAACGGCTTAAGTTTGTAGATCAATATTTGCCTAATTTTTATCTAAGTATAAGATGGTTTAAATTAATTTGTTGAACCTTTACAGAACTAAACTTTTTCATGCGTACTGTATACTTTTTTTAGAAGAATATGATCTATTTATATTACTTTATAGATGTTGGACGATCTTCTAGGTAGCAAACTCAACTTTTATATTGATATCACTTGTTACACATTTTGCATAATATCTTGTTTTTTTATTGTTAAAGTTTTTTGTAATTGTTTTCTGTTAGTAGATTTCATTACAAAATTGTATTTTTTGTTTTCTCTAAAAAATTCTAGGTGACAGTTCCAATGGTATTAAAAAGAAAACTTTATTTCTTATTTTTTGCAACTATAAACCTGATTATTTAATGCTTCTACTCATTTTTAATAACCAGATATTATACAATCGGTAATTTTCATTACAATCTTTTATATCTTGTATGCAAATGAAATCCATATTGTATTCTAAAGCTACGATACGTTTTACAATTTTTGATACTCTTACTTTATTTGTCTGATGTTACATGTAATAAATGTTGAATGTAGTATCAAGAAAATCTGCTAGGAAGTCGGAGCAATTAAATTTAATTATAGGCGTTTTTTGTGTTAAATTTTTGAGAATTGGTAAAATGGTTTTGGAATACCAATATCTCCCTATTTTTATAATTGCAACACAATAAATTGATTTCTATTCTAGATCTACAAAACTAAAAATGGCATAAGATGTAGATTGCTGATTCCTATAATATATTTCATTTATTTAGGGTACTAAAAAAGTTTTCTAAGCATTGTGACAAGTGTTAAAATTGGTCAAAAAGTTAATATTTTTCACGAAATTAGAATGTTGATCAGGAAATGTTTCCGGTGCTACAAGGTGATTATTCTCATCATATGTACCGGTGATATAGAAAGTTTTTGAGATAAAATTCCAAAGTAAGGACGCTCATCCGAATACGTTACACAAGAGAACATTGCTATTGTTAGAAAGATGCTAGAGTCCAATAATCATGTAACCGTCTAATAGAAAAATACTTGAACATTGTTGCACCGATAATCCATATTACTCTGTATAACCTTTTAGCGTGAAAGGTTTTTTGTCTCCTTTGGGTACGCTATCCAACTAGTAGATGAGACTATGTCTAAAAATAGAACATTTTGTTATATAACGAGATCGTAGCAGATGACAAAACTTATTTTTATAAGCACGCTAAGGACTAAAATAAAATCTGTATCTCTGAAGATAAAAACACGTTTTTGTCCGCACAAAAATCCTAATCTGTACAGAAAGTAATGGAAGTTGTTTTCTTTGTTGTCATAAGACGTTAAATAAATAGAAAGTATTTTAAAAAATTATGAAAATTGATGTTTACTTCAAAACTTTCTTAGTACTTATGTACACATTTTAGATTGGTTTTCAAAATTTGTGTTTTATAAGACCATTTTTATTACTTTTGGTCTATTTTAATGTTTTAATTTCTATTTTGCTAGTCTTTTATTTGGATTTTTTATTATAAAAATTTAAACAACGCTGAAATAATACACAACAAAATATCAATCAACCGATGATATCTAGACCATCATTAATTTATGTTTATGGAGCAACTACTCATAACACAATAACAAATAGCTTTGCAGAAGTTGTTGAAAATGAACAATTTTATATTGTGTATTTGAACAATAATGCAGTAAAAATAAACACGTTACTCATTTAAGAGGAACAAAACTAATATATTATAATTATGAGTTAATTTCGATTGCGGCATATGATGGGTGGATTAAGTAGCTCTTCATTGCCATTACCGGCCCCAAACCCGGATAAAGAGGGAGGGTTGGGGAAACGGGCTAGTGACACCCTCTGTAAAGCCAAATTAATGTTCATAGAACCAATATATTGCCACAGAATAGGATGGATAATCAAATGATGAATACGGCTACACAACGAAAAAAAATAATATGGAGAAATAATAATATTAGCGTGGGTACCTAGAATATCAGAAGTTGCAATCAAAAAGACCAAAAAATAGTGATGCAAATGGAAAGAAATATGCGCCCTTGCAGAGACAAAAAAGAAGAGGAAAGAAACAAAAAAATATAATTCTTTACCCTGATTTACAGCGGCGCCAAAAAGAAAGAAAAGGCCAAGAGGGTGCTTTCTTGTTAATATATAATAAATTTATAAACAATGTAAAAGAGATTAATTTTATACCACCAAGGCTATTAATAGTTACAATGATGGTTGATAAGAACAAGGTACATACATTTTTAGCATATGCACAGGAAAAAGAATAATTCAAATACTAAAATGAAGACTTTTATAAAACATTTAACAATAAAATCATGGAAGATATGAATGCAAGTACCAGAAATGAAATAATCCAGGAATTAAACCAAGGTTCAATGAAGAAGTTCTTAATTAGAATGAAGAAATGTTTGTTGATACAGGCGTGTGCAGACATCAATTAAAGAATATTTACTTACTGTAACCTGAACCTGCGGTACAAATATACAAGGTATAATACAACAGGGCAAAAATCTACCAATAAATTATGTCATATGCAACAGAAAAATAAGACCAGAGCAAATAATAACAATTAGAACACTAAATACTGCAGACATTGGTAGTGTTCAGCAACTACTACTAGCAAAAATTAGAATAAAATTATACACTAATAAAAAAACCAAGAAAAAATGTAGGAAAAGAAGAAAATATTAAAATAAAACTTATGGAAGATGAAAATAAATGGAAAACTGGTTCTACAAGAAACTGAAATTGACCAAACCTCGAAAAAATAGAGACAAATACCTTGAAAAGTGCCAGAGGCTCTGGGAACAAAAACGATTGTAAGAAAAAATATACAAACACCGTGGTTTTCTAATAAAGTGAAAGATCTATCTAACAAGAAAATGAGAGCGTTTGCATAATATAATACAAATAGAACTCAAGATACTTATCGAACAATAAGAAATGAGATAAACTATAAAATAAAAAAATTAAAGAAAGCGTATAGAAAGACACTTATATGGCATGCAAAAACAAGTATGGAAGATAATAAAGAATAGCAAGGTGGACATGAAGTAACTCGTAGAAATAAATAATATTGATTCGGAAGAATAGATAACATTTTTTAAGAAATTGAATGCAGGAGACGACACACCAGACAACAATAGATAGATGGAAACTAGAGTTATAATAAAGGAGTGAAGCTCTACAACAAGAATTAACGAAATTACTACAAAAAGTTTCATAAACAAGAATTCCTAATACCTGGAAAACAGGAGTGGTAACACCAAAAAATACCCGACAACTACTGAAGAATAACACTGTTAAATACTACCTTACAACTAACGACAAGAATACTAAGTAATAGAATCAATGAGCCAATATCGCTAGCAAAGGAACAACAGGAATTTAGGAAAGAAAGGTCCTGTGTAGATGCTATTTTTATAAAACAGTAAGTGGTGGAGAAATTCTTGGAATTTAATAAACTAGCTTTTATGTGCATGGTGGATTTAGATAAATATTTTGACGGAATACTGCTAAAATATATCATACAAGTCTTACAGAAAAGGGAAATCGCCTAAAAACTCAATGAATTCGTGAAAAACATCCATACAAGTAATCAAATAATAATCAAAATAAATGAAAAGTATCTAGGACCCATAGAAACGGGTGTAGGAATAAGATAGAGAAATTCTCTAAGTCCATTACTATTTAATATTATGATGGATGAGGTAATTGAAGAGGTGAAGACCCAATAAGGTTATAAAATGCGAGATACAGGCATAAAATTAGTGTGTTATTCTGACGATGCAATATCAATTCCAGAGGATGAAGACATGATGCAAACCTGTAACAGATACAATACGAAAATATCAACAAAGAAGTATAAATGTATGATAATCAGCAAAGATCCCATAAGGTGCAGATTGCAAGTAGAGCAAGACATAATCGAGCAAGTTACTACATTCAATTATTTAAGACTAAATATATCTAGCTGGATAATATCAAAGGAACAGGCAAAACATTAAATAGCATCATATGGCGTAACAAATTTATCAAAACAAAAATTAAAAGCAGGGTATATTAAAGTGTGGTGTAGCAAGCGCTAACGTACACAGGGGAAACTCGCGGAGATACACAACAGATGAAACAAATCATAGAAACGACAGAAATGAAGATCTTAAGAAAGATAGTTGGTAAAACAAGAATGGACCGCATCCGAAATGAAGATATCCGAAAAAAATAAATTAAGATTAAGACTAGAAGGCAAGAGTTAAACAATCACATTTTGAGTATGGAGGAAACCCAAGCTAGAGATATAAGTCACCAGCAGGAAAAACACCCAAGAAAAGACCGATGAGGAGATGAAGAGACTCATTGGAAAATGGAGTGAACAGGGGGCAGCCTATATAAAAGTTGGAAGAAGAAGAACTATCGCTAAAATAAAATCGTGGTAATAGAATACCAATAAAATAAATCATAAAGTGTAAAACATCATCGTGAGACTTAAAATAAATCAGCATTAACATGGATATAATAAATTTTCAATACATTTTCAATATAAAAGTTAAAGTTGAACCTCCTAGAAAGAAGACATATATCATTCAATGTGCTAGGTGTCAGCGTATGGTTACTCAAAACATTATAGCTACAAACCTTAGTAATGTATCAAAAGGTGCAATAAACCAAGTAACAAGCCAGACAAATGTACGTTATGTAATGAAAATCGCCCAGCAAACTATAAAGGTTGCACCGATTGTAAGAATTTGCAAAAGTTCAGATACAATATTAATCAGAAAACGGCTCAAATTTCAAATTTACTCGCTCACAAGTAATAGAAGCTCCTGCAGTTTCAATTAAATAAATACACTATTCTCCAGATCATAGGTATAGCTATGTCCAATAATAAGAGCAAATATAGAAAGCAGCGGTATTACTGTTTCTCACTTCTTAAATAATTTTGAGGCCATGTTTACGTAACCAATGAGCCAAAATAGTATGATAATTCATTTACTATGTTTTTTGGTCAACAATAGGCCACATAATGAATAAATACATAACAATAGCATTTTAGAAAGCAAACGGTCTGGTTCACATCGCCATAAAGTCAAATTATATATGAGATTCTATAAGCTTAGGACGTTTCATAAGCTTATTTCAACTACAGAGGCTACTTTTAAAATACACAACTTTAACGTTTACCATATTCAGTATTCTGATTGAACTGTCCATAGTGGAACAGCTGTAATAATAAATAAAAGTATTGTATTAAATAACTGCAGTTGTAAACAGAAATTTTAACGACTCATATATTATTGTGCTAAATATTCCGCTGCTAAAGATCAACTTATCGATTATTTTGTAATACTAGATTTATTTATTTTCACTCTAAACACTTCCAAGCGAGGTTCAGAGTATAGGGGTCGTAAAGTTCAAAAGCAATGAACCTTACGAATTGTGGACATTCAAGTAGCGATTTTTTCATATTAATTAGATACTCGACATAGTTGATTTCCTTATAACCAAAGGTCTTTCGAACGACCACTATGCTGATATATTTTGACTTATCATCAGACTACTTCCAGTGATAGCTGCCTTAAATATAATTATTATTAAAAAATAAAAATATATTTATACAATGAAAACATTAGAAGATGTTTAGGGGATCATTTCTAGTGACCAAATAAAACTATAATTAAAGTTAGCAACAAGTATCGAACGTGCAGCAGAAATTCTGATACAGAGAATTCAAAAAACTACCCTACTCCTTTTTTAAAAGAAGCAACTCTGCAGCAGTGAACTATCCACAAAAAGGAAAAGATAATATCTCTAAAAAAGAAATGCTAGAAAAGCAAGATTGACAAAACAAATAAATGGGTTGACAATACATTATATAAGATCAAAAACTAAATGTTTTAGGATTATATTATTAATCTGCTTATTTGTCTAGTACTTACAGAAAGCCACACATAAAATGAAACGACCCTCTCAGTCAGCCCTCCTAATTTGTAACAATGATGAAATTTTAGCCAGGGATAACGCTAGCAAAGCTAATGTGTTTACTGAATGCTTGCATTCAATTCTCCAGACGAATCCTCCCCAATAATGATGAAGGTAAATTAATAGCTGAATATTTCTAGGTTGCCTACAAATATCTTTACCGATTAAACATTTTATCCCGGAGAGGTTTGCAAAGAAGTAAAATTACTAAATGATAAAATAGTCACCTTTTCTAATAACAATTCCGCAATATTAATTCTACCTTTGAATAGGTACACAGAGTAACAGACGGAAATGAAAAGAGAACTGGAGAAAAACGAGTGTGCTTTGCGATGTTTTTAAATATTCAGCAAATTTTTGATGGTGTTGAACAAGCTCTACCTTACTGATTCCGTTTGTTATTTAAGTCGCACCTCAGCAAACAATTTTTTCAAGTGAAAGAGTTTGGCCTTATATTTAATCTATATGGTCGATAAATCTTATAATGAAAATGTTGTTATAACAACAATATGCAATTCTTTATTCTCACCAAGCTCTAACAGAAGCATCAAATCAGATGCAAATGTCATTTAACACTCTACCACCCTAGTTACATAAATGGCGGATAGAAGTAAGCGAAAATAAATTTGTGCACTTTACATTTACAGGGTCGTTGAGGTAAATCCAAAAAATAAATAACAATAAAAGTAACAACAAAATACAAAACAAAAAGTTTATTTTCATGATACTTTAAAGTAAATAGTATTTAGTAATATATTATTGCAATTCTGTAGTACAACACAACTTTCTTCTTGTCTATATGTGTCATTACCTCTATGATGGGAACCCTTAGGCTCTCTTTGGTGTTATGATGTCTTTTGTCGACCTTCACCTCGACCATGCTCCAAGTAGTAGCAATGGGATTGCAGTCTGGATTGAGGATAGCCAAAAATCAGGGAACTAGTGATAATACAAATTGTTCCATCGTCATGCCTGGGTTTTTCTTGCCTCTTACGTTGAGGCACTGCTCACAACTCGAGCACACAAAGGCGGAAAGCTTTCCGCATGACGGTAGACACTTTAGAGGTATGTTAATAGATCTAAAGTCATTTTAACAATTAATCTTTCTATTCTGGATAAAGTTCTTTTATGCCCAAGAAGAATCTCACGAAGTCAGCACTGTCGTGCTTGATGTCATTCAGCAGTACTTGGGCTTTTACTATAATTTCCTGCTCGTCAGTCAACAGTTGACGGTTCTTCAGGACGGCAGATTTGTAGTGCAGGCCTTGGTGCACTTTTAGACTAGCCATCCACCTCATCATACCAATTTCTTTTGCTCCTCCCAGGATTCTGATCGATTTTCTCTTTCAATTCGTGGGCGAATTTATCACTTTTCTGGTAATTACTTGGGTCTTTTTAGTTGTCGAGAGTCGTAAGTTTTTGATTATGTGAAGCTAACTTATTATTATCTAATAGGAGATTGCATATAGACATAAGTCTTTGGCTTTCTCGCAGTTCAACTTAAAAAACCTGTACAATGTACTTCGGATATGACTCTAAACGTTAAAGTAATACTAATCAACTATTTCTCAGATATCCGGAAGCACTTGGACAAACGATTCACTTGAAGCAATTACAAATCCAAAAAAGAAACTCAACATTAAAATCATAAAAATGTATTTAGTTGTTGGGTTACAAATAAAACCTCTTGCTCAACAGAAAACAGTACCTTTTTGGGTCTACGGAATAATCTTATAAAGATGTGCAAAAACGTTAAACATTAACATTATTTCAACGCTTTCAAAACAAAGTGATATGAATGATAACCAAGATCCTCTAATTTGCCATTAAGTAGACATTACGCAATTATCTCCACATCGAATGGAATGAAACTATACCGCAAGATAGGCAATGCGTTTGTGTGTGCACCCTAACACATTGTGCTACCATTTTCTCAACAGTCTATCACATGCACAAAAATGTTTGATTACATAGAGTAAAGAAATAAAACTATCTTTAAAATATATGTTTTGAAATAGTCATCGAAACTCTATGTAAGTACAGGGTGGGTAAAAAGTAACTAGTCAATAAAAATTGGCTATGGAGCTTATACAACACTGGAGTCATGATGAAAACAATCTCTAAATGGACAACAGTAAATAGGATTTCATATTTAAGGCGTCTTATGCGTAACACTATGAAAGCAGACCTTCAATGTTTGGCAATATTATTTTCATTTAGGATAACGCACCACTTTATTTTGCTATTAGTGTGCGAGTATGGTTAGAGCAGCATGTTGTCTAGGATGATGCAGGCCGCATGAACAGCCTTCAAAGAGTCCAGATCTCACTCGACCTGGTTTTTACTTGTAAGGCTACCCAAAGAAGAGGTGTTCAGAACAAAGCTTTGCACACTAGAAGAATTGAAAGCAAGAATTTAACAGGTTTTCAAAATATTTTAAAAATTTTTTTTAGAAAACTGCATTCCATCTGTTTTATGTTATTAAAAACGTTTTTGTAGTCTAAGACATTATCTCTTTAAGTTTAATATAATTTTTAAAAAAGAAGAATTAAATCTAAAAAAAATAAGTCATTTATTAGACATAAAACCTTTTAAAAATTTCAGATAGAAAGTAAAAAAATCATAATAATGGCTAAAATAAGTTTGTTAGGAATCATAAAAGAGTTATATGTAATAAAGTTCTGAGAAACAAAACTACTAATATAATTAGCATTAAGGGAATGTGCAATATAAATATATTATAAGTCGCAATTTATAAAGAATTCTCTAAAAAAATTTAAGAATTTAATAAAAAAATGAGTTATACTTTATTAATTTTCAAATGTATAATTTCGTTGCAACCCTAATCGTTTTAATATTATATCTATGTTAGATAACTCTTAAAATTGTTTTACGTACTGCTTACTGTTTAAAGCCAGTGTAATTAATCAGCACGTTTTTGCACTACCCTATTGTAAGGCAATCTATTGCTTTTGGTCAGTTCAGAGACAAAAGGAAATGTTAACAGCAATTCTAGTTAACAAAGCAATTAATCATGCCATAATGCAATAATGTACGCCCGACAAAATGAATTAATTCGCGTTTACGTATTGTTCCAACTATTTGGGGTAATGAATTCCGAGGCTATTTCGAAAGCGTTTTGCTCAATAGCGGTCCGATCCAAACGTGACAGAACAAGCTTCAAACCATATTTCTGTTCGCGCTGTTCTGATATAAATCGGGCTTGGAGAAGTGTCTGCGATCGATCAGCACCATTTCAGCCCGACAGCCTTTTATTTAGCTGTACATCTTCGGAAAATAAACGCCAGACAAATCCCCACTTACGCAGCAGCGCGTGCACCTTCTCCCACTGGTCCGGGTCCGCCGCGATTTTCACCATCAGCTCCAGGAGGGCCTCGTTGGCAGCCATCTGAAAAGCAACCACCTGGTGAATGCCGCGGTGGCAGAGCATGCGGCGCTAACCTCCCCCTTCAGCTTCCTCCCTCCCGGAGGGGGCAGATCCACGTTGGTGACCTCGAACTTGGAGTTGTTGTTAACAAGGCCCATGAGAAATTCATAACTGCGCTTCTCTCTATTGCTTCTGGATAATTTGGAGCTTAGTTCCCGATTGTTCATGGCCTCGTGCGAATCGGGGGGCCCCAAAGCCTCGGCCGAGGAGTTCACGTCGGCTTGCAGTCTATACTCTTGGTCTTCTACCTGAAAAGCATTTATAATAAATTAGACTCATCGATAAAATTTCAGCGACTATTTCGGTAAGTAATTACAAACCCAATCAAGTTCCAAATATTTATTTAGCGGAAGTCAAAATTATAGCTTATTACTTCTAATTAAAGTACAAGTAGCTAATTTGCTCCACAACAGTAAAGACTAAACGACGACAAAATTAATGTACACCTTTCACGCCCAACTATAAATTATTCATAATTCCCTGCTACCAACTCGTTGTTATTATTACAACTCAAATACCTTTGATCTCCTTCTGTTGTACTCAATAAATAACGTTGAAGACTTAGTAGAAGCAAAATAACAGTCTTTTTATGGTCGCTCGAACGAGCTGCTCTCTTTGTACAACAGGCTAAATTGCCCTCAAATATTAAACAAGTATTCGTTTTAAAGATGTTACAGACTTGTTAATTAAAATCCCGTTTTTGAATTCCACTTGGGTGCTCGGGGAGCTTAAAAGAAAACCCTTAAAAATGCAAGACGAAACGTCTTAATAATAACCTCGCAAGAGCCGTTAAAGGCCAAAAAACAGCAGCAATAATTCGGACTACGAGGGTTACAGCGGCTGAAAACTAATTCATGGGTTTGTTTGTAATGCGCGGAACGTATTGCCATTAGCCGCGCCATTTATTTCGATTAAATTACAAGCAGCATAAAAGTTAAACTGTTAAAGCGTGTACTCATAATTAGTTTATACAGTTAATTGCTAATGAAATCGGCCAGTTTAATTACAGTTGCCTGAAAAATATGTCTGTGCGAGGGCTATTCAAATTTAAGCTGCAAATTGATTGTTATAAATATGAAAAATACATTCTTTGAACAAAAACTGTCAGAATTGTAATTAAACTTTGTTTTTTAAAGTTTTTAAAATTCCTAGAAAAGAAGACAAATTTTACAGGTTTAAAATTCATCCAGCCTGAAATCATGTCTAAAATATTTCTTTAAAAAGCTTATGAATGTTATAAATAATTTCAGAATTCAATTTGAGACGTGCATATAGTCAACTCTTTTTACTTTATTTTTAAATCACCAACCGTGTTTATATTAATTAATTTATATATTTTTTGTACTGCAAATAATTTTTGCACGGCACTATTTTTATTTTTGTATAAAAAATACAAAAACCAAAATTAGGCAATTATCAGCAGTTAATGAAGATTATTAAATTGAGGAAGCCTTGGCGGTGGAATATTGATTTTATAATGAGGGATTGAAACGGATAACTATAAATTTCGCTAATTGGATGTCTGAGGAATTGGCACAAAACTAAATAAAACAACAAAATTAGCACTCAAACTAAATACAGATGTACTGTTTTTATCGAAACAAAAAAGAAATCTAAAGATAGAAAAAAATTGAAAAATATATTTTTATGTGGAGGTGTACTAAAATAAATAATAAATTACACCCTCATAAAACTATGTATGAACCTGAAGAAGAGATGAACAGTTCTTCTTATCGATTATGCATCAACAGATGATCAAGCAATTCACACAAAAGAAAATTTTTTAAAATATCTCAGAGTGGCAGTGGAAGATATAGGAGAAAAAAAACTTGTTAGAAGATTTCAACATGGGCGTTGTAAGGAAAAAATTGACAAAATTGTCGAAATGGGGATATACTGATAGATATGTGTGCGGAATCTTAGAATAATAAATGGTTTCTCCAAAGATAAAGAGATCCATACGTATTCATGGATACAGCCAACAAAAAAGATTAAAATTAGTAATCAATTATATTATAGTGTTACAAAAAACATTTATAAAAACTTTAAACATAATAGTATACAGGAGAGCCAAATTTTCATCAGATCATCATATTTGGCATACGTTAAGAGACAGACAAAAAAAATGAAGTAGGTGAAATGAATGATATTCTTAATCACAAAATGGAACATATCGGATCTTAAAAATAAATAGAGAAACGTAGAGTTATATGAACACCTTAAAACAGCTACGCATGGAACAACAATGGAAGCATCAGGATTGACTGAGAAAAACAGACGAATAATTAAGGATATATAGCAAATAGAAGAAATAGAAAATATATTTATTTAAAGTGGATACGTACCAAATTAAATAAAAATGGGCAAGGATATGTAAAGATAAAAACAACAAAAAAGTAAAACATTTGATAGGAAACGTAGTGAAATTAAAACGTATCTAAGAGATACACATCGTGCAAAGGTACGGAAGTTTATTGACAGCATTAAAAAAACAATAAAACGGACAATATAACACTAAAAACAGGAAAAATGTGAAGAATGTTATAGAAATTTGTTATAGAAAAACCGCATACAATACTAAGATACTGGAGAATTAAATAACAGAAATTTTAGAGAAACCAATAGAAATTTCAACGAATAAGTCATTAGGAAGTTAGAAAATAAACTTGGAAATGATAAAAGATGCGGCTCTGAAAAATTGATGAAAATGATGACGGACCTATTTAATAAATGCTTCACTGAAAAAAGAACATCATATGAAAAGAAAATTGGATACTTAACATCTACACATAAAATGATTTAGTTTTTGTCATATTAGGAACTCGAGATCTAGCATTTTCATGATTAACAACACAAATTTCTGGGATTTTCCCCAATTCTTACCCTTCTTCTCATAAGAAGGTTAAGAGTTGGAAAAAAAGTCAGATAGTATAAGCGGGGAGAGGAAGAGAGAAAAAAATAAAGAGGAAAAAAGAGAGAGAAAAATAGTAGGAGAGAGAGAGTACAATGATCAAGAAGTAGAAGACAATGCGGATTTGGAGCTTTTTGCTCATACGTGAATTATTTATTTACCCTAAAATAAATAATATAAAAAATCTAAATACAGTTAGAATCCTACGCCTGCTATTTGTAGATCTTATTAAAGTATAGGACTACTGGTAACGAAGTGATAGAAAGCAATAAAAAGAACAAAAGTAAAAATAGTTAATAAATTAACGAAAAAGTTTCATACAATTAAATACCTTCAACAAGGATGCTCTCTGTCGATAATACTGTTTAAAATCTGTGTATAACACACACTGCTAGTCTAGAAAAAGAAAAATTTAGAAATTGATATACTATTAGCCAAACAAAACATATATACCCTACAATTTGCTGACACACTTTAGTGCAAAACAAGGATAACTTGGAAAGTAGAATAGGAAAAATAAGAAAAGAATACGGAAAATGGATTAACAATAAACCTTACAAAAACTAAGTATTTGTGTATAGGAGAAGAAAAGAGTGATTTAGATTTGCGCTAAGAAAACGAAAATAGAAGGACGTAAAAGTTATAAATATCGTGGGAATAAAATAGATGAGGATGATAATAACAAATTAGAAACAAGAAATGTCTAACAAGAGCAAGAAGACTAATAGGCAGATTAAATAGTAATTTGTGGCATGAAGACATAAGCAAAGGAAGAAAAATATACAATTATAACACAATAGTTTTATTATATAGAGCAGAAACATAGAGTTGTACAAAGAACGATAATAATTAACGGTTAACCGCTACAAAAATAAATATATAGTATAGATCCTGTAAAATTTGTAGACGAGGTAGAGTCAAATAAAAGAGAACATGAACTAAAAAACAGTTTATTTGTCACGGCCACATAATCAGAACGTGTGAAGAAAAATTACCTACAACTATATGGAATTGGAATCCCCCATAAAGAAAAGAAAGACCAAAAACAAATTGGTGAGGTAATATTTGAAAAGCTACACCCAAATGTAATTTAGAAGATTATGTGTGGCTGGATAAGCAAAAAAGACTGTAGCTCATAGTTCTCTTTGCGAAATAGATCCTGAGTAAAGAACTAACACCAACCATTCATAATTTGTTCCAAATGGATGTCAAAATGTAGAAAAATTCCCAAAAATCATGATAGTTCAATCCCTGGATATGTACACTATTGAAAGCAAAAAATGAAAATATAAGAAAGATTTCTTACACATTACTAAGGCAGAAGCTTAATAGCTATAATAAATATTTTAGAAATTATTTAAGTGCATTTATTGATGACAAGCACAACTTTGTTTAAACTCAATCTTAAAAATTAGAAAACGCATTAAATAAAAAATAGCTTTTACAAAAAAAATTTAACAGTTAATAGTTTCTAATCCATAACAAAGAAAATTTCTATGACCAATTCGAAAAAAAACGAATGATAGTATAATCGCAATCGTGATAGTTTGTGTTAATTTCTTTTTTCTTCTTATTGTTTTGTAGAAACAGAGAATAAAAAACGTTGGTGGGTTCCATGAGTTCTAGAAAAAACACCTAGTCTGTATAAGTGCTGTTTTAGAACTAAGCAAAATTAATGTGAACCGGAAACTTTTAAGAACAGAAATACATTTTTGAAAAGTAAACACGATTGTATAATTATAGAGATAAATTATGATCTAAAGGAAGTTAACATAAGACATCAAACGGGATAATTCTTGGTTGTAAAACAAAAATTATAATATTTTGAAACTAACAAAAGTCTAGGCAATAAAACAAACAAAGCATAAAAAATTAGAATTGAAAGGACACGACATAAAATATATAATAGAAATGATATGGCATATAGCAACTTTTTTTTAATAAAATCAACTGCATAATAGATGAACCACATTTACTGTCCCATATCAATAAAGTGGGATGGACTAGGGTAAAACGCACACGAATACATTGGAGGCATAGGAAAGTAGACCGGTACTAATTTTTAAGTGATAAGGATGCTGAAATCAAAACCTATTGGATACGAAAACATGAGTTATAATGATAACTCAGCACCGACTCTATCAATTACCAGAAACTAGAAAAAGTCTGTCGATCATTGAAGAAACAGAAGCTGGGGGAACTACAAAAAGAGTTTATATGAGGTATAAATAATCGCTATCCTTGTGACAATTTTTTCGTCATTAACCACGAGATAAAAGTAAAATGAGAAATAAATATCAATTGGTATATTTTTCAGATCTACCACCTCCGGTGAAAGCAATGGCAAGGTCTAATACAGAATTTTCAAAGAAGATGATTGCCACAAACTTTTCTATTTACCAGCTCAGATGTAATTTGAGCAAGTCTCAGAAAAAGTATGCTGCTCTATTTCATAAATTTGATTTCTGATATCCTATTGTGCTATTCTATCACAAACCCACACAACAGTTACTTCCCGATACTATTAAAATGGATAACCCAACTGTGGTACAGTGCTGGTTGAATGAGCAGTTTTTTTGATTAGTGAAGAGGAAACTAATTACTAAAAACTTGCAAATGGGGATATTACTCAATTCAAGCAAAGCTAGACAAGGATTTTTAAGCTTTCCATAGAAAAGCTCTTCCTAACTTTATTAACAGCTAAGTTAGGATGGATGCAAAAGTTTTTATGTGGTATGATTAAATTTTAGTCTTAATTCTGTAAGTACGTAGCCTGATATAAGTTTAAGTCAAATAGGACTTCTCGCTCTTTTTATATAGTTTCTTTCCCTTGGCAGGAAAGATATAACAGAAAACTAGACTCTATAGTTCAATTTTTTATGACAATTTGACAGACTTATTGAAGCGTACTGTAGGTAGTTACGATTCTAAAAATCAAGCACAATCAATATTAAAAGAGCATATTCTGGTATAAAGATTTTAAAACTAGGACAAACTAGATAGAACCAGTCATTCACTAGTGTCATTTTATATATAAATAAATATATAAAGCAGATATAAAATTAAATAATCATAAGAAAAGATTATTATGAGAAAAAAAATGCTGAATATATATAAAAGTAAAAAAAGAAAAGAACATATTAAAAATATATAGCAAAGTACAAAGGATTAAGAAAAAAAGAGACGAAAAAACTCTAACTTTTTGAAATATAATAGTAAGAGAGCCAAACCTAATAAAAAAGACATGCTAACAAAACAACTTACAATAAAAGAATATTAATTAATAGAACATTACTAAAAAGAAACAGATGAACTGAAATAACTTCGAAAAAAAGGTAGACAATTAATATTATTTGCCGTATATAACAGCTATGCTCATGTTTAGTTAGTTTTTGATTTTATAACCATTTTTTTCCTTACTGATATTTGTTCTATGTTAAAATCAATAACCTTTAATTAATTTAAAAAAATTCCACAAACTTGTCAATTACATATTTCATCACCTTCATATCTCTGTCATTTTTCTCAGGGTCCTTACATTACGATTTTTAGTTTTTCTCCTGTTTCTATTTTGTGTTCTCCTTAACTCTATTGAGCGTTTTCTTTTCATATCCCTGATATTGTTTTGTTCATAATTTTATAAATAATCTATCTATATTTGTTTATCATTTTTCATTTATTATATGTTTACCGTTGTATCGCCGATTTTCTTCTTTTATTTTAATAAACAAAATTTTTAAATTATTTTTTGATTCTCTCTTTATATTAGTAATTCATCTTTTTTACTTTCTCCAATTACTTTACTACATTCTTTTATTTTCCGTTATATTTATTTCTACTGGTCCGTTGCCATGCTACTCTCAAAAATCTTTTTTATTTCTATTTTATGGTACTTGTGATAGTTCATATGTTTATATGTTGTTAGCCCTTAAAAATAGTTAACACACTATGTTAAGTACTACACTTGATCTATACAAAATGTCTAATTCTGTACGGTATGCACTTAAAGGGTGGTACTTTCCATTTCCATTTTAGTTTTGTAAAATTCGTTTAAATTTGTCAACAATCAACAAACTTTAACAAGAGTGTCATTTTCTTAGGGAAATTTAATATGTGTTCATATACGGTTTATATGAATTTAGACTGTTACATGTTATTTACGTAAACTTGCATTTGTATAACAATAGTGCTTTTGGGAGCTTATTGTTACGAGTAATTTCTCCAGGATCACTAACCGAACAAGGGCTACATAATGTAATGTTTCAGGATACACAATAGATTTTTATTGGCCTTAAAAGTTAGTTACAATATTTTAAGATAATGGTTCTTATTAAACTATATCAAAGTATTTATATCAGTTTCAATTAGTCACATGCAAATACAAATTAAAATTGTGTAATATTAAAATGGGGGTTTCAATGGGGTAGTGCAGCGTACCGCACGGTGCTGCATCCAGTTAGCATCGCATAGCCTCTCCTACCCAATTCCGACTCTCACCTCCAAGTAGCCTTTATATTAAGATAAAGGTGGTGAACCCCGGGAACCTGAGTAACCTCGCCGGAGATCTGGTATCCAACCCAGGTGGATGGCGGGGTCAGGGCTGACGAGAGCGGGAGAAAATGGTCCTCCGAAAAGGGGGTTGGGCGTGGGCCAACGACCCTGCCCGTAAAACAGCACTGTTAAAACGCTACACAACAAAGATGTATGGATAATAGACGACAACAGCAAAGGAAAAAGGACAAAGATTTGATTTTTGGGACATGGAACGTCCTAAGTCTGCATAGAGTCGGAGCTATGCAACAACTACAACGGGAAATCATCAGATATAGAGTAGATATTGCCGCCTTACAGGAGATAAGGTGGAAGGGTAAAGCTATAATGGACTTTAAAGACTTCACGCTGTTTAATAATGGAAACGACACTTTTACCTTAGGCACGGGTTTCCTAGTCCACAGAAGCAAACGACATAAGGTGAAAGAATTCAAATCGATTAATGAAAGGATCTGCACACTAAGGACAGAAGGAAGATGGTACAATATAACATTAGTAAACTGTCATGCACCAACGGATGTAGCAGACCAAGAGATTAAAGACCAATTCTACGAGGACCTAGAAAGGATAGTCAGTACAATACCAAGTAGAGATGTGAAAATAGTGCTTGGAGATCTGAATGCTAAAGTGGGGAAGGAGATAGAATATAGAGAGGCAGTAGAACAATACAGTATTCACCAGGAGAGTGACGACAATGGTGTAAGGCTAATAGATTTTGCCTTGAGCAACGGAATGATCATTAAAAGCACCTGTTTCCCGCATAAAAGAATACACAGGGAAACATGGCGGCACCCAGACGGAGTCACCAGGAACCAGATCGACCACGTACTGATAGAAAATAAACATTCACCAGACATCATAGACATAAGAAGTTGGTGTGGAGCAGAAGTCACCTCTGACCATTTTCTGGTGAAGGGGCTATACAGACAAAAGTTTAAACAGATCTCCAGGAAACCAAAAGTTGAAAACAAAAACAAGCAATATAATTTAGAGGTGTTGAAGCAAGAGGAGACCAGACTTAAATATGAAGGAAAAATTAAGGAAACAGTGTCAAGAAGTAACAAGCAACAAACAACTATAGAGGAAAAATGGCAAGAAATAAAAAAAATACAATCAACAGAACAGCCAAAGAAGTTTTGGGAGAAAAAGAAAAAAGTACGAGGAATTCCTGGTATGACGAAGACTGTAAGCAAGCACACGAGAGGCAGAAAGAGGCAAGGCGAAGAATGCTACAAAGAGCTACAAGGCAAACAATAGAAAACTATCAAAACAGAAGAGAAGCGAATAGAATATGCCGAAGAAAGAAGAGAAGGTGTGAATACGAGCAAATAGAAAAAATGGAGCAGCACTATCAACAAAGAAATGCGAAGAAATTTTATGAAGAACTTAAAAAGAGTAAGCAAGGATTTCAAGTCAAAACAATGTTCATAAAAAATAAGGAAGGGAAGCTGATTGGAGACGAGAAGGCAGTCATGGATAGATAGGCGGAATACTTTAAAGAAGAACTAAATGAAGACTATGAAAGAGATAACCAGAATTTAAACCAAGGACACGAACGGATGTACGGCCCCCACCTAAACATCGAAGCCCCAACACTGGAGGAAACAAGAGAAATAATTAACGCTCTTAAAAACAACAAATCCCCGGGCGAAGACAGCATAAATTCAGAATTAATAAAGAATGCAGGGGAAGAGATGATTAAAAAAATACAAGCCCTCGTGAAACAGATATGGGAATCGGAAGTGATGCCCGAAGAATGGAGTAAAGCCTTAATCTGCCCCATTTTCAAAAAAGGAGATAAACAGAGTTGGGGAATCTCCCTCCTTAATGTGATATATAAAGTATTCACCAAAAATTTAGCGAACAGAATGGAAGTTTTCACTGAGCAGATAATAGGGGAATACCAGAGTGGTTTTAGAAGGGGCAGGTCCACAGTAGACCATATATTTACAATCAGGCAAACCCTAGAAAAATGCTATGAGTACAATATAGATGTTCATCAGGTTTTTATAGACTTTATAATAGCCTACGATAGTGTGAAGAGAGAGTACCTGGAAACAGCGATGGAAGAATTAGGAGTCCCAAAGAAATTGAAAGGACTTATCATGATGACGCTGAAAAACACCAAAAGTAAGATTAAAATAGGTACGAATATGTCAGAGGAATTGAGGTGACAACAGGTCTTAGACAGGGTGATCCATTATCTACGACCTTATTTAATTTAGTGTTGGAAAAATGCATAAGAGCCATACGAATCAACCCTGGAGGCTCGTTATACAACAGGTCAGTGCAATATCTAGCATATGCCGACGATGTGCTGATTATGGCAAGAACAAGTGAAGCACTCAAGACAGCCTATAGAGAATTAGAAAAGGAAGCACAATTAGCGGGCCTAAAAATAAGTGAACTTAAAACAAAGTACATGTTCCAGTCAAGACAGGAAAGAGGAGGTCAAGCCCAACGTCGAACGCAACTTTTTGGAAACAAACCGGTAGAAAGGGTACAGCAATTTAAGTACTTGGGAAGTATTTTAACCGAGACAAATGATACGAAGGCCGAAGTAAGAGCAAGGATAGCCTCCGGAAACAAATGCTATTATGTATTACAAAACATTTTCAAGTCCCGCAACCTAGAGTAAATTAAAAATATACAAGACAATTGTTAGACCCACAGTAATGTATGCGTCCGAAACTTGGACATTAACATCAGACGATAAAAACAGACTCCAAATCTTTGAAAGGAAAGTACTAAGGAAGGTGTTTGGCCCAATACAAGAAAGAGGAGAATGGAGAATAAGAAGAAACAAGGAACTAAAGCAGCTTTATAATGAACCAGATATCATAGGAGTAATAAAGAGTAAGCGACTGGCTTGGTTAGGTCACGTGCTAAGGATGCAACAAGAGAGAACGCCAAAATCAGCATACGAGAAAAAGCCAGAGGGAAGACGATTAAGAGGACGTCCCAGAAAAAGATGGGGAGACGATGTAGAGGAGGATATAAAAGCCTTAGGAGTGCGGAGATGGAGAATGAAGGCGGAGGATAGAAAGCAGTGGAGAGATATTGTGGAGCGAGCCAAGGCCCTTTAAAGGGCTGTAGCGCTAATAATTAATTAATTAATATTAAAATACGGTCCAGTAAAATTAAAATTAAGCTCGGGAAGTAATAGTCAAACGCATGACTTTCAGATTTTTGCTCTCAAGCTTTTGATGCATATACTTCTTTTTATAATTTATTTTATTGATTATAATTGTTACCATATAGTCGTATTAAATAACAAAAGCTCCCCTGTACATGTCTTATTGTCATTTAACAACGATTTTTTTTATCTTGGTGATCCGCTTGCGTGTAGCTATTTTAGTCTGGTGTTAGCTATTTTACCTGTGCTGTTTTTTACGTAATCTTACACTAATGTTATTTGTTTTTGCATTAATAGCATGATTGTATGCTACATGAGCTACGTTCTTTTCTTTTAATACTTACCGTATTATAGTAGTTTTCATTGCTATCCTTTCCATTTGCTTCTTCAGTTAATTTTCTGCTATATTTTAATAATTTATACCATGACAATAATTGTTATGTTTATTTTTATAAAGTTAATTATTTTTATATTGTTAGAGCTTTCAATCATTTATCATAATGCTTTTTAATTACAATTTTTAATTCTTCTTTTATACCTTGTTTTATTTTGATCTCCTCATTTCTCTTCATGTCTTTGTTTTTCTTTATAATTTTTTCCTTGTTAACAATATTTCGTATATTTCTGGATATTTTTATTTATTTCAGCGTTTATTTGTATGTTAGTTTACACTGTAAGTGGCCCTATTATTGTTTTTCTTGCATATTCCTATATCTCGTTTTTGCATCCCTTTTCGTTCTTATATAATTCGTTTATTTATTAAAATACGAGTTTGCCTTTTTAGTTACTGCTAGTTTTTCTTTAAACTATTCAATTCATCTATATTACAAGACTGATGAAGGTTTCTCCCAACGACAGGTTACATACAATAAAAATTTATGGTCAGCTATTTCTTTAGTACTTTCCTTGTATTCTATTGTAAACACATTAGTCTAATTGTATATTATTTTTCTTTACCTCTTTTGATTTATTACATAAGTAATATTATTCACTTCTTTATATATACTCTAAAGCGATATTAAATACCTATTTGCGTATTTACTTCTTTCAGTTAAATTGCAAATTTACTATTTGAAGTTATACGTGAATCTCATTAATGTACAACACACGAGAGTAGAATTTATCCAGTCATAATTCTTCTAGCTAATAAAATATGTTCATTGATTTAAAACATCCGTAGGCCACTGCTTTTTGAACCTTCTTCTAATTTTAAGCTAAATATAGAGTTGTCTTGCTTTCTCATTAAGATGAATAGGGAGATGTTCAAGGTAGTTTCTTGTTAGCCTGTTGATTTATTTTGCAACAAGCGGTATACCAGAGTCATCATAGTCTATTGCAAATCATTTTTAGTATTTTCAATTGAACTCTTTGTATTATTTTTGTGTTTGTCGGCTTGGCACCGTAAGTCCAGATAGGCTTTTTTATGTACTCATATAGCAATATTTTACTTTTTATTAAAAGTTTTGGTTAACATCATATTAGTCAACCAATTTGTCGAATTCATAAGTTTATTTATTATGATGTGTACTTTCCATCTGAGTTTTTGATCGAGTGTTAGTTAGTCTCAGGTATTTTATTGGTAACTGTGTATTGTTTAATATGACAGTGAAACTCATGATCTTTCGGTTGGTAAATGTGATTTGTGTGGACTTTGTGTAGTTAACGGTGACTCTCCATTTATCCAGCCAAATCTGTATTTGATTAAGATGTGTTTGCAGATTCTCAGGTGCTATTTGAGGGTTTTCACTTATGGATATTATGGCAGTGTCTTCGGCGACTGTGGTAACTGCGGCAAAATATATAGTTGGAATGTCATTAACAATGAAATAGAAAGAGCACCTCGAACACTTCCTTGGAAAACACCAGATTTTATAGAAAATAATTGGAGATTTCGGTGTTAAATCGTACTTGAAAGTATCAGTCTATGCGATATAATTTTAAAATTAGATAGTGGGGCGTGGGAAAAAATGATTTGAGTTGGTAGAGAAAATCTTTATGTCATACACGATTAAAAGTTTATTAGACAACCAAGAAGGCACTTGCATATATTTTTTCTCTTCAAGACTTGTGAGTACATCTTGAGATCTCTTATTTTACTTCAGTTAGAAAGAAATATTTAATCAGTAGCATCATCGAGCAGAGGGCGTCTAAAAAGTTTTTAGATTATTGTCATTGTTATTGTTAGATTCAAGTGGACACTTGTGATATGTGTTCCTGTTCAGTTTTTCCCAACTTCCATCTTTTTTCCTTAGAAATGGAATATACTATATCAACTGCTTAAATGATTTGGCATACTACTGATATACGATATGTCGCACTTCGAATATCATGCAAAACTGTTATTGTCAGATTAATCTATTATATTCATTTTTTATCTGCTAGATTACGAGTTCTCTTCTTTTTTGAGCAACAAGTATATACGGGGATGTTGACCTCAGATTATTTTTGTGTTTATTTAGGGAGTGTCCATTCGTGCCACTGTTTGTATAGTGTGGGTAAGATAATGTACCGCACTATCAATATCATCCGGTTAATTAGATTGGATATTTTAGCTGTGGTTGTTATCTATATAGGTTTTAAATATTCAACCACCAGTGTTTGTTGACATTAACTGGGGAACATTTGTACTATTTATTATATGAGTGATAAATATGTTAATAATAGGAGTGTTATCAGTAGAGAAACCCCAAAATGCTTCTATAGTAACATAATTAGAAATATTTCTTTAAGAACAAAGTAGGTCTGGAATCTTATTTGGGGCGTACTACTTAAATAAAGACCAAACACGTATATTTTATGGGTGGTTCCTGTATATCTCAAAAGTTATTTTTTAACTATCTATCGAGTAACTCGTGTTTTACTATAAAAAAATCATTTTTGTCATTGTATTTAATTGTCATTTAAATTTTTTGCATACTCTCAATGTAAATTTTAAAAATAAATGTAATGATTTTAACTTTTTTATGCCTGTAAATAACTTGACCATCACATAAATTTGCTTTGATTTTAGATGATGATAGATTTAGTTATAAAATAAAAGTAAAACGTAATTACAACAACCCTATATATTGAAGAATATTCACTCTGTAATGCAAACATATGCACCTTAAAAAATCCGCAATACATTCGTAGTGACGCGAAGTTTCCATTTGAACATCCTTTGCACTTATCTTAAAACAGAAAGATCATCCCTCATAAGCATATACGTTTTATTTGTTAAAGACGCCCGAGCCCCAAAGACGGCTAATAGAAGAGACAATTTCCCAAAAACCGAATGGCGAAACGTCACGGCACGCCTTATGACAAATGCTCCGAGCAGACCTTGAAAAATTGCGGCGAGGTCGCCCTAGGCGGAGTTGAAGGTAACGAGGCAGCGGAAGAGAGGAATTTATATGAAGAATCGAAAAATGTGGAAACTTGAGACGAAAAGGCGGACGAGTAGGGCTATTATATCAGTCAGCGGCAGGTCAGAATTTATGAACTACAAAAATTGAAAGTAACGCCTTTTTTGATCTCAGTCACGCAGGCGATCAATCACGTTGTTTTTAATTTTCCGTGCGCAGCCGGCCGCTCTGGAGCGGTAAATAGGCATTATATATGATTAATATTCATTAGGTGATTTAGTGCTATTGATTTGGCTCGAATGTTTATTAATTATTCATTTATCACAAGGCTCGGTTCATATGCATGGCGTTCATCCGGGGTTGCCCATATTAAAATGTAATGTGGATTTACCGATTGCATCAGTTGAGGTCCTCTCTTTGTGTTCAAAAATTGATTTCGCAAAACTATCATAAACGCAAATTGTTTCCGTAAAAAAGTCTTACGAGAACATGTTTTACGTAGAATCAATAAACGCTTGTTCTTCTTTGAGACTCCATCGCTTTGTTACGGTAACTATCTCTCTCATTTGTAATTAAACAAATATTTAACTTCTTTTTCTTGGTGTAGTGTCTATAAATTTCATCTCTTTTTTGAATTAAAGAAATCTTGAATTACCCAATTTACGTCTCTCATGCAAATAAATTGTGTTGATCTACGGCAACAATCTGACGATGCAAAATCTGGAGTAAATAAAATATGGGGCACCAATTCGGTGCCGTTCAGTTTATGGATTGTCTTCGTGACTCTTTCGTGGCACATGGTCCTGCTTTATCCTGGTGAATGAGAACTCGCTTAAGAATTATTAAAACTGAGTATTTGTCATGTAATTCAACACAAATTTTATTTAACTGGTTTAGAATATGCTTCAACATTTATGGTTTGATAGCCTGTAGCCCTTATATTTGCACTACACACTCAAGAATCTTGAATCAATGACCTTACTAACGAGTTTACTACTCATCTTATGACAAAAATATTTTAAAACAACCCTAAACGTTGTCTTCACTGAATTCATCCGGTAAAATTCTTAACTCTTACAAAACTCACTTAAGGTTTTAAAGTAATGAAACATTTTCCAATAGTTTGCCAGTAGTTCTTTGCTTTCTACGATTTTTTTAGTAGCTTCGGTATTCTACAAGAACCGTCGAGGTGAAACCAGAATATTTTAATTTTTATATTGTGAAAACTGGAAGGCCGTTTTATGCGCATGCGCGATCTCCTATTAAGTAACGCAGCATACGAATATCGAGAATACGAGCCCCAAGTTGTTATACTCGAATTATTGCGTGGTTTGGCTACAAAAAGATCCAAGTTTACAACGTAGCCAAGAAATATAGAAAGTCTGACCACCGGGAGGAGATAAATTCTGATAGGACAACTGAATTCGTTCACGAATTGAAAGAAAAGATCGATCATGGTCTGAGCAAAAGAAATTGGCAGGGTAGGATGGACGATCAGATTTGCAATGAACTACGACCTACACTACAAGTTTTTTGTCCTGAAAAATCGCCAATTGGTTAACGAGAAAAACAAGATGTACAGGAAGTTAAAAGTCCGAGCAATGCTGAATCGCATCAAGCACGACAGGGCTGGCTTTATGAGACTCTTTTTGGATAAAAAGACAGAAAGACAAATTGACAAAATAACCTACTAAGTGCCTACCACAATGCATATAAAATGTTTCTTCCTTGTGATGGACTTGGAGCTTGTAAACAGCAAAGGAATGTCATAGTGCTCAACTCCTTTTAGAAAACTTTAAAGGTAACCGCCGACAAGTACATCAACGTAGTGAAGAAATTGCCAAGCCTAGATAAAAGAGGTGGCCTCTGAGTACATGTTTTAGCAAGACTCCGCTCCAGCCCACAAGGCAAGAAAGACCCAGGCACGGTTATACAAAATTTGTATCTTTTGGTCCGCCAACTTGTGGCCACCTTCCAGCCCTTTTCCTTGACTACTACATGTGGGGCGTAGTCGAGGCGAAAGACAATGAGAGACATTGTGACACCAAAGACAGTTTGAGCGCTTCATCGTGGATCTAATGACACATATAGACAAGAAAAAAGTTGTGTGAGCTTACAGCAGGTTTGTTTATTCGGTGGATTGAAAAGGTCGTGGCCGCCGATGAGGGCTATACTGTGTAATATGATTCTCAATAATATTTACTTGAATTATACCAAGCGTCGTGTAAATAAATTTAATGTTGTTTGTATCTTAATGTTATTTTTATTTTTTATTTACTTTCCGCATTTACATTGACGGCCCAATACACAAGTATTAGAATTCTCCATTTTTCAAGCTCAAGTCTCCATTTCAAAAACCTTCAAACCAACGTTGTGTTATAAGGTTTCCTTCCATTTTACATATGTCTCTAACTGCTTTGATAGCATTAAAGACGTATTTTAAAAAATATCACAATTTTTAATTTTTTGTCTTCCATGTCTTCATGTGTCATACCACAATATAACAAAACATAATATGTACATTATCCCCGAATTACTTAAAAGAGACGCAACTTATTGTATGAAGAAACAGCATTTATGAGACATATTTGATATTTTTTCTTAATAAGCAATACTTAGCGTTCAAGTAGTTGCAACACCTTTTGTTACCCTTAAATAATAAATGCGTATTTAGAATTTTTACATACACTCATAATCTTATCTTACTTTTACTATTTTGATGGAACTGTCTCTTTTACTCTGAAGATTTACTATTTTCACTATTTTTATAGAGAATATAATATTAATAATTTACCCACTATACCCTACGGTTTCTTCGCATTGAGGACTACAGATAGAAAAATAACAAGAACGGTGTAATACCGTAAAGGAAACTTTCTACAGCGGTGCGAAATCGTAACGGTCACTTCCGGTTTCCGTTAACCGATTTGGCTGAAAGTCAATCCCATGAAAGTTACTGACCTAATGTATGCCAAGTTTGAAGTGAATCCGTTGAATAGAACGGAAGTTATAGTGTCTCCAGACACACAGACAGACAGCCAGGATGATAATCTCATTAACTTTCTACTATAAGCTCCGCTGTAGAAAGTTAATAAAATGTAACAATACAGAGGACAGTAGAAAAGTTTTGCAGTACGGCGTTGCGTCAAGTTTAAGTGTACTGAGAGATTCAAACCTGCACTGCAATTGATACTACGGTCTCTAGTGTTAGTAGCTCATAAACTGTGAAAGTAAAAAGAGCTCGCAATGTTATTTTAAATGGAATATCATCTAATTTTGCGTTACAACTTTGCAGGCCGTTTAAATGTTGATTATTATTTCTGCATTGAGAGATAAGTATCTATAATCAACCGGAATTAAGAATTTCAGAAAAATAATTTCATTTGAAGATACTCAGAGGTCAAAACGTCTATCGTCTGTCATGAAGAAGAACATGTAATTTATCAACAGATAGAAGAGCGTTTCGACATACCTGTACTGAAAATTTATACTATTCCGCTCGGCTTTTCATTGGGTATTTTATATCTTAACCAACGAGCACAATTATAACGTGTCTGTGGTGTCACGACATAAGTTTTAAAATGTCGACGCCGTAACAAGTGAGAAAACTTTATGAAAAAAGCAGGCTAAAAGGAAAATTGTTCTCCAACATATTGAGTGCATCCAGATTTTTTTCTACAAAATCTTACAACTTTTAGAAACACATTTCTGTCTAACGAATAGGCATTTTTTGATCCAGCTATCGTAAAATAAAGATGGTTGTATCACCAGTCCAAACTATAAAGAGGGTATTCTAGTGTAGTTCAGAACAAATATTCTCCTCGGTAACACTGGTCCTAGGGAAACGTCCATGAGCTTTATCTCCGTTTCTCGGCCTTCTAAAATTGTTTATGTGTACACTTGCCTACTTTAGTATGCTGTCTTCAAACTATGCTTTAAATCTTCTCAAAGTTTTAGACGGTATTATGTTCTTGGTCAGGATAAATTTCTTCCTGCTTAATTAGTTCAAAAATTACAAAAAAAATTAACAATTGTTAAGTACTACTTACAGAATTATCAATAAATATTCTCCTATCGGCTAGCTTATTGAACTCCTTAAGTACGATTCTTAATAGTGTCTGGATTTGTAATTATCTAGAAATCTTGCACCACAAATTCCTCAGATATATAAGTTTCAGGCACGCACATTTAGCTAATTAAATCTTTTCATGCCGATTTAAGTGGCTTTTAAAGTATCTAAAATGTATTACCTCTACCGTCGACTCCCGCATGATATTCAGCAAACCCAAGCAAATTTAGCGTTTTGCTCTTTTTGAAGCCTGAAAGTTGTATTTTGCTAGCTGCGAAAGTTTTTACGTCTTTATATTTTTCGTTTTTACTGTTATATATATGCAATATATGAAAAAGCTTTTACATTACACACGAAGTTATAGGAGTTGTAGTCCCCAATGTGATCTTTTCTACTTTTTTGCTGCTTTCTACGTTTACAGCTTAATGCGATCAGCAGATTACTGTAGACCTCAAAATTATAACAAACGTAATTAACAGCATAATAATAAAACGTGGTATAGTAAAATAGAAACATCAACCAACAAGCTTCAAAATATACAATGAAAAAATTGTTAGGCTTATCTCATACAAAATGATAAAACCTTTTAGAGCTGTGTTGTAACAAATTACAATTCTAGTACATGAACATGTAATTTAATTTTTGGTTTACATTAAGACCTTTTATGTAAGGCACGTTACGCAGAATCCCACTTTTAATTAAAACTAAACATTGCAAATAATGTTAATTTTACTTAAATCAAACATTTACCCGAACTGGGTACACCAAAAACTGCATCTGTTTACACAGAACGTTAATTAAAAGCCAATTTTTGGGAGTGCATAAAGTAGCTGAAACCGCACGTGCTTGTCTAATTTAATCTGGGCAGCACAAACGCTATCACGTTTCCGCAGGCCACAACGCAGTCACTAAACGCTTTCAATCAGCCGCAGAGACAATTTAAACGCATCTGGCAGCTTCCCACACATCTACATTTCAGATATGAAATAATAGATGCGTTTAGAAATCATAATACAAGAACCATTTGCGCCAATATTTGAACACAGAGCTTTGTTCCGAGCTGGATACTGAAAAGAGTCGAATTCTTTCAGAAATTTGGTAAGAGTTTTAGTAGATTCTAAGGTAATAAATAATTTATAATTGTTAAGTGCAGTTAAATAAATATGTCCATCAAAAACTCATCATCAACAATAAAAAAGTATCTTAGTACATTTAAAATTTTGGAATTAAACCAATTAATACTTATTAGTTATTAATATAAATAGTCCTCAGGATATTAATTGTCAAGAAAAATTAGCTAAAAGTTTAAATATGGAAAATAAATGAATAATTTTTGCACGAATTTAAAGCATCACATTATGCAGTCAAATCAACGAAGAAATGATATAGAAGAAATCAAATCAATGATGAAGAATTTAATCACATAATTGTGGAATATCAGTGGACAATCATCAATCTGCTTACCGCATTTATTTACAAAATGTTATAGTGACACAACGTTTAAAAATCGCGGTATAAAATGCCATTGACCTTTATCAATACAAAAAATGTCAAAATATTTTTTTAAAATAATATACTATAGATATCCTACTTACTTCTAAAACTCATTGCACTAACCAAAGTTATATTAATTTTCCAAACTGTAATATCTACAAACTATTCAAATAAAGTGTAATCAAACAAACTATAACAAATTAAATAAATATAAAAAACACCATTTACAAACTATAAGTTTTTTTATTGAAGGGGAAACAGCTAAAACGAAAATCTCTGCCATTTAAGGACCTCTGGATCATTTGGTTAAAAAAATAACATTATACTCATTCCCTCAAAAGCTTGGGAAATATATTTCTTGTAGTTGACAATTTTGATGGAAAACACGCCTACAATTAGTTGCAGATCATTTTCCTCTTAAATTACATTTATATGTAACACGCACGGAAGAACGACCCACCCTGAGCAATAACAAAATAGACCAGATATACTTCAGAAACAGATTAGAAAATGTAATCAATTTCCTATATTAACAAAGCAAACAATCCTAATACAGTAAACGACAGAGACAGCTTCACCTGAAATAACAAAAGGTCTAGACAATAAGGAAAGTCTTTTAATAATAAAACGAAAATTGGCAAAACTCGAACTCATAAAATTACCTACCCAATCTTTCAGTTAGCTAAAGGACAGATTATTAGTTGTGGAAAGCGGTAAAGAAAATAAAAGGACCGACAATGCATATACCACTTAACGAAATGGCCAGTGAGCTTGTAGTAGCAACAAAAGTGCAGAAGTCTTTGTTGGCTGCCTAGACGACGTCTTCAAACTTTTCATGTTCCGAAAAAATAATACAAATAAACTTTCTTAAATTTCCTTATCAGATAAAAAAGAAACTAATGCTAAAAGCACTAGGTGCGATCTTATTACTGGGACAGTTTTCCAACCACCACCAGAAAGTGCATTCAAAACTATTGCGCAAACATACAAGGCCATTTTTGCAACCAGGCTTTTTCCAAGTGTTTGGTAAATGACATAGGTGATAATAGTCTATTGTTAGTTCTATCTAAAATATTCGAAAAGTTACTGTTAAATAAAATAAAACTAATACTTAAAAATCAAAAGCTAATTCAAAAGCACCGGTCAACTCAAATATTAGACACATTCCATGATCTAGAAGAAACTATATATTGTTCTGAAACATTTGATAGTGTAATCCTCGGGCTTACCCTATGAAGAGGCAGGCGTGTAAATAGCCGCTCTCGTGGATGCGGTGTGGGATACGATACCGATGCGGCTCGTAAGGACCAAAAAATGGAGAAGCAGGCGTGTAAATAGCCGCTCTCGTGATGCGGTGTGAAAACGTAGTACGGCCCGTTTGGAACGGCAACCGAGAAGGCCCAAATCGTCCCTTAAACGGCCGTCGCGTAAGCGGATGGGGACGGCTACCGATATCAACCAACGAGTATTGCCAAATTGCTCACCTGAATCGGCTTCGGCTTCGGCTTCGTCGGCGATTCCAAGGTGGCCACCTCTGCGATGCGGATCTGGTATCTTCGGGATGTTGAGACACGACCAAATTGGCCGAGCTGCGATGCGTGAATATTTGCGGGGATGCGAAATGTTTCTGATGTATGCGGGTTAAGACACGACCGTACTAGCCGCGCTGCGGTGCTTGAATGTGAATTTATGCGGACTAAGACACGACCGAACTGGCCGCGCTGCGGGGCGTGAATGCTGGGTGTGCAAAAGCCCAT
Organism: Sinelater perroti; assembly: GCA_036346155.1. Classification (NCBI taxonomy): domain Eukaryota; kingdom Metazoa; phylum Arthropoda; class Insecta; order Coleoptera; family Elateridae; genus Sinelater; species Sinelater perroti. The sequence continues at coordinate 8,884,037 of JARFIY010000276.1, forward strand.
GCCGTTTGTGTGCGACGGCAAAACGTAGCTGATATCAAAGGCTCGCATGCCGCCGCGATATAAAGCGGTTCAAGGGCGAAAAGGCCGCCACACCACCCTATAAATTAAAAAAATTCCCAACTGTATGTAATTTCAAACTAGAACTTTATTGTAAACGAATAAGAAATTGTTTATTTACATCCTATTTTATCTAAAGTACCTCGAGATGGTGTGCTACAACTCGTATTGTAACTTCTATGTACAACCGACCTACCACAAGGCTAACCACTGCTGTAACTTTCGCAGACTATCTTAGCTTCCTTTATTAATTCTACAACAGCATTCAGTAACCTAAACAATGATCTAAATAAGGTGCAATAATGGCTGAAGGTATAAATAATGAAAGAGGACGAAAACAAATCTCAACACATCATATTTACAACGAAGCGTAATAATTGTGGGCCTGTGACTCTTTACAGAGAGCAATTATAACATGAAGATTACTAAATACCCGAGACTTTATGTAGATGAACTTCTGACTTGGAGTACTCATATCTTTAATGAACCGAGACAGCTTGGATTTAAATTCAGTAAGTTATACTAGGTCAGGGACCGGAGTCTTTGGGCCTGATGGTTAGTGGGGGATGTCAAATAAACGATCCGACCCACCTAATTTTACTTTGAGCTTATATAGAGTGCATATTGCTTGTGATTTGAGCAGTTGTTTGAGCATTGTGGCACTGGTCAAAATACAGAGCAATGTCAATCAATAATACCTGATAAAAAAATCTGCAACTGTGACAGAAAGCTTAAAGAAAAGAAGCTTTATATAAGGCACAAGTGCACAAGTGTTTATGCGGCGCAAATCCTTCAGAGAAAGGAGAGTGGACGTCGAAAATATGTAACGTCCAGAGTGTCTATGAACGTCTCACACTTTTGTCAATGTGGCTAAGGTAAAAACGTCTATATGTTAAATTAATAACAGATAAAATACAACTTCTAAAATCCATTGTACATGAAATCTTTAAATTGTAGATGCAGAAAGTATGTGCTAAAAAACAGAAGAAAACCCGTTTGTCAATATCTCGTGAGATTTTGACTGTATGAAAACTGAGCCAAATTTTTTGAAGAAAGTAATAACTGATGATAAACTACAAAAGGAGATGAAGAAATAGAGCACACTGCAGATTTTTTTCTACCAAAGAAGGCTCAAGTGAGCAAATCAAAAACAAAAACAATGTTTATTGTTTTTTTTGACTTGAAAGGTGCTGCCCATAAAAAGCTTATCCCACCTGAATAGACGGTTAATGCTGCATTTTACGTAGAATTGTTTAAACGGTTGAAACGGTTTAAAGTTTTGTGCGTCTGCTTAAAGATCGCCAGCGCCTGGGTTTTTTACCACTGCAATGTGTGGCTACTAGTGAGAAAGTTCCTGGCAAAACAAACTGTGGCAACGCTTCTCCAACATTCCTACAGCTTATACGTACCCCCACCCGACTGTTTTTTTATGTTTCCAGTTAAAGTTAAGTTTGTAAGGACATCATTTTGATACTGTTAAAATATGGAACCTACTACGATAAGTCTGAAAGAGTTTAATAATTTATTTATAACATGAAAGCATTAACATATATATAGCCGTTAGAGAAAATTTGTAAGAAAAACAAAATTGATAAACTTTTAAACTTAAAGAAAGACATCTGATATCAACAAAAATGCAGTTACTACTCATCTAGCATTAATTTTGGCCCATATTTCTTATTGCCCAATAACCATCAACAATAAATGATTTGGAAAGCATCTTAACAAATATGGAAAAGTGCCGAAATAGATTACTAATTTAAAACTGCAATTTGCACTTAGTTAAGTTTATCGTAGAAGTAAAATTCCTCCTCAGTACTCAAGATATACATCGATCATAGACTATTTCAATTCAATAAGAAATCGTTTTATATTTGTAGGACATTTTAAAGCAAATTAATTTAAGAGAGAAAATAATAATTTATTCGAGATTGTTCCATAGAGACTCACAGATAGATAACAAGTAATCAACTTATTAAACTTTTGCGTGTTCGAAGGAAAAAATCATGTCTAAGATATGTCTTCTGGATACAGTTTTGTATTAATTACTGGTAACATCCAAATAACCAAATAATTAAAGCCTGTAACACTGTATAACAATTAAACAAACTAAAAATAATCACAGAGCTGATAAAACCAGAACGAATAGCTGCTCTAGAAGGTCATTTACATGTCCTGTTAGCTTATGGAAATGAGCTTGTAAATCTCTGTATTTAACTGGCAACATGTGGAATTTTAAAGTCGGTATGTAGTATGCTATTTTTGATATACCATGGTGCGTTTGGTAACATTTGAAGGGTTTTGGACTGGAACCTCTGTAATATTTTGGAGTAAGAAGAATGCAACCCCATAGTTGAAAGTAATTTGCGTGAATTTTTCCTTGTTGATCGTTGCCCTCCATTTACTGGTCCAGTCTCGTAGTAGGTCAAGGTTGTATTGTAGGTGTTCTGCTAGCTACTAAAATGGCCGTATTATCTAAAAATGTAGCGGTCATATTGTTCAGTGGTTGGCAGATCCGAGAAGTACATCAGGTAAAAGAGTGGTCCCAGCACGCTGCCCTGTGGAACTTCGGACGCAATTTATTAGCAGTTTAATAGCTCGTTTATGCCAAACCTTACCGAAGGCTTGTTTTTTGTCCAGAAACGCACCTGCACAGACTTTTCTGGCTTAAATACACTTTATGATTTGATTCACGATCCAGTGACTTTGGTGTATCGTCAAATAGTACTCTTGAAAGCCGAATTGATAAGGCGTTATTAGTTGGTCAAGGTCTACCATCTTCTTGATTGTTGTGAGGAGCAATATTTCAAAGATCTTAGACATAAGGGTCAGAAAGCCTATTGGTCTATAAGATGAAGGTTGATTCGGAGGTTTTTCAAGCTTAGCAATCATAGTGATCTGAAAAAACTTCCATTGAATCGAAAAAAAGTGAGCCTTAGAATTCTATTTGATGGTGTTGAGAAGCACTAATGCCTTGCGTGGAAGATGTTACAAGGTTTCTGCTGCTGTCAGATTATAATTAGGAGATTTTCATGTTGAATTTGCTAACAGGCTTTAGCTGGAGGGAACGGTGCAAGTAGTAGGTGTAGCTGACCCGGAAGGTTAAGAATATTTTAATTTCGTTGTCATCGTTATGTCGTTGAGAAGGTAGAGGTAGGAATACCCTGGAAAGATATTTGCCAAAAGTATCTACTTTCTCCTTATCTGTTCTAGCCCAGCTTTTATCGAGTTCTCGAATTAGTGGGATTGCTACTGTTGGTCTTTTGAATTTCTTTGTTGTCTTCCATATCGTGTGATTAGAAAGAAACGACAAATATGAGATAGATTGGAGTAGTGCAGAATTTAACAATTAATAAAAAAGGTTCTTAGAAAGCAACTTAAATAACATGTTTAAGAGTCAAAAACATGTTTTATCTTTTATAAAGAGCAAAATGACATAAAATAAGCTTTACAAAGAAACGACAAATTTTTCAAAATCTTATTTATAAAAGCAGAATTGCCGAGAAAAAACAAAGAAAAACAGATTAATCTGAAAACTGAAAAGTCAAAAATCTATGTATTTATGAAATATTAATATTTTTTTCTATTCGAATTTGTATTGACAAATATAAATATATTATTCAAGAATTTCTAGAAAATGAATTTTTAGCTTAATATATGGAAAATTCTACAAAAACCTCCAAACGAAGAGATCAAACTAATTACAAAATAGATATTAGTCTGCTGAGTGGAATTACCAACTGCAATAGTTTTGTGTAAATCTATTAGCTTGATCCCAACCTTATCAAAAATGCCTAAAAAACTTTTGCTGGGATAAATGTCACCTTTAATCGAAGTCAGGATATTAGTACCTAAGAGCGAATTTATTATCACCAAAAGCACATGACCTGGTAATTACAAGATTCCGGTCGAAAAAAGTATAAATGATAAGTGTTTACCATATGTATGTTATCAGATTTATGCGGAATTTAACAAAGAAGTTAACCATCTCTAAGAAATACAGTATTTGTTACTTTAAATTGAAACAGCAGTAATTTTCATCGTGCTCCTAATACACATACCCTTATGAAACATTCATAAAATAAATAAATGGAAAAAATTGCTACATTTACAACCAGTCCAATGAAACAAATTTCTCATCAGAAAATAATAATGTTATATAATTCTGTAATCACCTTGATCGTTATATAACCTGGGCTACAAATATACGGTACAAGAAATTACAATCGGGCCATATCTTTAGGAAAACGTCTAAATTTTCCTTGATAATAAGCTATTAGTTCTCAAAGTTACTATTAGTTAAAACAGTTTTCAACTATAAAATCTAATCTAGCCAAGATGTATCGCAAAAAGGCTTATATTGGCTAAATAATCCAGGAAAATTCTTAAATTAACACGATTAATGAAGGTTATCAAGAAGTATACCAGAAAATTATCAGGCAACATTCTAACATATTAGCAGTCAAACTCCTGAGGAATCAACCAGTTAAGAAACCAAAACGGCACAAAGTGTTGGATCTTCACAAGTCTTCTGAAATAAAGTCAGCCCTAACATATTATGTATGTATGGTATCTTGAGACCGGTCAAACTCTTTCTCTTTCATTTTGTAATGTAACCAAAACCCTCTATGTGAAAAATTGTAAAAAAAATATCAGCAGTTACATTTCAATATTCTTCAGAAACATTTTAAATAAAATTAATTTTATTAGTCTGGAAAATTCGCTTAATTTCAGATATATTTATATATTAAATTGTTCCGAAAGTTCTGCTAAAGTTGCGAAAGATTTGATTTATATGCATTTTTGTGGATTTCTTTTGTATTTAGAGTGTGATAACATGTCTCATCTTCGGAATTCAAATGGTTTTAGACAAAGTTAAACCCGGGGTTTTGATGCACTATTGTTGACATCGGAGACTTTCGTCAAGAGATATTGCAAAGTAAATCTGCAATTCTGCAAACAAAGGAACTGTTCAAGGAGCTTGTGCTCTAATGAGTTCAAGCGTATCCTGTCGGAGCTTGTGGAGATGTCAATGAACCGTTGATTTTCCAACTCCAAGAACTGATCTCAAATCTCGAGTGCTCGACGTAGATTTATTTTCCAACGTAACTTTGAGATTAATGTCGCTAGACTTGAAGCGCTTGCATAATTTGGAGACAGTAAAGTAGTGGACATTTCCTTTGCCTTCAGCATAGCAGTTTTTGTTTGCAATATCTCATGACGTAAGTTTTAGTTTCCAGCAATAGCGCATAAAAGCCCGAGATTCAATTTTGTCCAAAACTATTTAAAATCCAAAAAATAAATTGTTTGCAAGTGTTACAAAATTCTTGGGACAATTTAAAATATTGAATATTATTCAAAATAACATAATTAAACATTAATACAATCTTTTTCGGCGGTGCTGCCACGCGTTCTAGCTCTCCTGAAAGCCTTGAACTGCTTTAATTTGATATAAAATAAGGAAATTTTGGCAAGTATTGCTTGTGTTAATTACAACGTTTTCAATAGTTCCTAATTAATGTTTCATTGACATCAGATCGCTTGATTTATGTTTCGTGTTTCTTTAACGTACATTTGTGTTTTTCTTGGTAGATATAAAATTAAGTATGCCTTCAGTTACGGTTTTAATAGTAATTTTTTGTTTGAATAAACCTACTTGTTTGCAAAGTTTTCAATATATAGTCATTTTTTACAAATATATTGAAGGTGTAACATATTTGATTGAATCTAAAAGAATTTGTTATGGTTCATGAGTTTGATTAGTTCTATTTTTTTACTGTGTTCTTTATTATTATCATTTTTATTGTTGTCACTTTGTACCTCCTGGATGCTTAACAGGAAAATTTAACTAACACTAATACAATTTCGTTTGATTAGCAAAACTTACAGGCTTCAGGTATTTTCCATATTTATCTTTTTTCTAAATTGCTTTTTTAACATTTTTCCGAACTAAAAAAAGTTCTGCCGAAGTAATGGTACTAAATATAAATTCTCTTAAAATGGTAAATAATATATGTTTGGGGTAGCTCCACATATGATGTTAGTTGTGGATTTTGTGTACAAATGGGTTCTGTTATGACTAATTAGCGAATAATGGTTTAATCAAGATATTAAACAACACTACACTTAGAAAGTCGTACCACTATTGTGTTGAATGTTGCATTTTTTAATTACGATTTTTAGTTTATATTTCCATAATAAACCTAACGTTGCACGAAGCAGCTTATGTATTTTAGAACTCACAAAAAGTTAACTCAACTTTAGCCAAAGATAAAATATGGAAAATTTAAATAACAAAGTAAATTTTTAATAGTTTTATTTAAATGTTGCTCTACAAAAGTTTTTTGCGTTTAAGAGTAAGTGTATAAAAAATTCTTGAACGCCCACTAAAATAAGCAACGAGCAATGCAAACAATCGATCGATCATATGTGGGCGCAGAGCAGTACAATATAAGTTGTGTATAAGCAAGAGAGTACTGTATTATATTATTTTTCTAAAGTTAATTATTATTTATTATTCATAGAAATGGGATTTTAACTACACGCTTATAACAAAAATAACAAAAAATTTATGTGAATTAGACGCTACAGAAATAATTTTTATATTATGTAGAATTAGATAAATACAACTTTTGTTAACTTTCGACAGCAGAACGTTAATAATTTTAACATGGTGTCTGTCTGTCTGGGTGTCTGTCTGGAGACACGATAACTTCCGTTATAATCATCGGTTTCACTTCAAACTTGGCATACATATACCTTAGGTCGATCATTTTTGCCTTTATAGATAAGACTCCAACAACATCAGCAACGTGCTGTCCTTTGCTAAAGATTGAAACCTCATCCAACGGTCACTGCATTTTTGTAACTGTCAAATATGGTAGGCTCCCCATCGTTACCATTTACATGTCACCGACCTTCCCAAAGCCGCGATTTCGACATATGCTCCGGGAATCACTGTCAAGGGTCAACAAGGATGCACTGTACGTTGGAGACATCAATCTCGACCTTTCTGCCGAAAACAACGAAATGTTCATCGAGTATGGACTTCAGACGCAGTTGAATTTGGACGATTCGTCAACAAATCGTGGAACTCACATTGACATTTGCTTTTCGAGTGTGTCATGCCACAAGCCTATTTGTGCTATATGGCCAAAGTTTTAATCGATGAGCTTTAAATTCAGTCATTTCTATACATCAACGTAGTTAAGTATTTTTTATAAATTAAATGTAATAATAGTAAAACGCAATGAACGATTAATATAGTTAATAAATTATTCATATATTGTCAAATATTGATAAAACACGTCGACGTGTTTAAATAATACTGTTCGTCATCGTTTTAATAAAGTTACTTTTTTGTAGCACAAATCGACTCTATAGAATTTTAAGAATATTGCGTTTATGACCAGAGCGAGTTCTCAGAACACCGTATTTTATGCATGCGCTTTTATGAAGAGATGATAAACTTCGTGACAAAAGTCTCGGAGCCAACCCATGAAACACCAGAGTTTCAACATCAGCGAGTTCTCAGAACTTCATAATTTTTTGTGTATGCGTTTATGAAGGCATAGTAAGGCTCTTCGCAAAAAATCTCGGAGGAATCCATGAAATACCAGAGTTTTGTACATGCTTTTATTTCACCTCTCGCTAATTCGCCAAACCGCTGTCGAAAGTTTCATTTATGGTTTTACACCATTCTCGTTATTTACTAATTTTTGTGTTTTTTAAGGTGAATTATATAGGATGATTGCGCCTGGATTCGTGCTCGATTTTATAGATGACGTTGCTTATAGGAAATAGTGCATTTGTTTTGATGTGTGTAAACGTCATTCGATTTGTAAATGATACACAAAGAATCTCGTCAGTTTCTTGCAAAAAAAACGCTTTAAAAAGTTTACGTGCTCGTGCAGTAGGTCCATGGAAATGGGAGACGCAAAAATGCATTTGCGGCATGTGATGCTGTATGAATTCAAGAAGGGCCTGAGTATTGGAACGGCTCAAAAAAATAATTGTGCTCTGAAAACTGCCAAAAAGTGGTTCGGACGATTTCGGAAAGGCAATTTTTCAGTGGAAGATGAACCTCGCTCTGGTCGACCTTCTGGCCTTGACGACGACGTTGTGTGTACTCTAATGAGGACACATCCAAGAATTACGACTGAGGAGATAGCCGAAAGGCTAAACATTGACAAGTCCACCGCGTTTCGCCATTTAAAATAGCTTGTCTATATCTCCAAGCTTGATACTTGGGTACCGCATTGTTTAGCGGAAAGGAACAAACTAGATCGGATGAACGTGGCTCTTTCACTTCAGGAACGGAACGAAAACAGGCCGTTTTTTGGATCGACTAGTAACAGGCGATGAAAAGTGGGTCCTTTACAACAATGTGCAACGAAAACGCACATGGAAACAAACCGGCGAAGGTGCAAATCATGTCACGAAAGCTGGTCTGCATCCAATGAATGTTTCATTGTGTGTTTAGTGGGACTGAAGGGGGATCATTCATTTTGAGCTTTTTTTGGCGCGGAGAAACAATAACAGCAGACATCTACTGTCGACAATTAGCCAGACTTGATGCTGCTATTCGTGAAAAACGTCATGTTTTGGCCAACAGAAAGGGTATCATCTTTCACCATGGCAATGCTAGGCCTCATGTGGCTCAACAGACGCTGAAAAAATTGCAGGAGTTGAAATGGGAAGTCCTGCAACATTCTCCATACTCGCCTGATATTGCACCTTCAGACTTTCATTTGTTCCACTCCTTACAAAACGACTTAGTTCTGTATAAGCTGTCGAAAACCACCTTACAGACTTTTTTGACAACAAACTGACCTCATTCTACAAGAATGACATAGAAAAACTTGTAAATCGTTGGAAAACCATCGTGGAAAAGAATGGCGATTATATAATTAATTGATAAAACCCTTTTATTTAAAATCAAAAATATTGTAATAATTTATAAAATCGGGCACGAACTTTTGCAATCATCCTTTAGTGAAAACTTTAAAGAAACCTGGTAAGGTTTGTTATCAAAATTACTTGTTATCTATACACAATGTTGTTCTTACGTAGATGACATTATTTGTCATATAACTAAAACCGTCTGTTATTTTGTTATGGGAATCTTACCTGTAATCTATTTTTAATATAAACTGATAGGTAAAACTTTTAGTGCCAAAATAAATATTTAAAATTTTATTAAATAAATGTGTTATATCAAATCAAAATTTTTGTATAAACTTCGTTGATAAACAAGTCGAAAAATATTTATATCTAGAAAGGACTAGTCAATGTCACACTTTTAAAGTAATAACTGTAGTTTTAACAATAAAAGAAAATTGAAAACAAATAGCAGAAGACCAAAAGTAATGGAGCAAAAAGTGTTATAGCCATAAACTAGTTAGCAATATTATATAAAACTAATATGGAACATTTAAAACAAAAATATGTCAAAAGTCTCTGCATAAATTCTTATAGGAAAATTGTTTTATTAAATTTTTGAAAGTTATAGCTTTTTTAGGAATTCAAATTGTGTTATAATATTCTTATAAATTTAAGTGATATGGAATGCTAAGCTCTGGTAATGACGAATATTTGCTTGTTTTATTTTTAATAACGTTGAAGAAGCCCAATTTAAGGTAAAGAATATTAGTTAAATATAATAACTAAAATATTCAATATAAAAATATTGCTTATGAAGAGAGCCTCTATAGTTATGTCTAAAACAATTTAAAAAGAATTTTATTCATTCCTTTTCTATAAAATATTAAAGATTAAAAGAAAAGAATTCCAATATAATGAAGTATCAATGTATAAATCTTATATTAGTGCAATCCAATTATATGCTGCTGTTTAAAAATAATGAATTATTTCAATTCTACTTGGTTCAGGCAAGAGCCTATTTGTGTGAAATCCCAACTAATTACAAATGCATTACTGAACATAATATGGTCAGTTCCTTGATTAAATTTTGTAGAAGTATTATCTATTACCCGTTTCTGTGTAATCTATTGCACAGTGTTTGGAGTGCTTCGTTATGAAATTCGATTTTTTGGATCATAGCAAGCATATAAGAATTCCGAAAGTATTCTAAGGGTATCACTAAGTAGCGAACTGATAGTGGAAGTGTTAGTACACCGGATAAAATAAGATAGGAATAGTATTTAAGGAAATAAATATTAGCGTAAAACATCAGCAGGTCTGAAAAATTGAAGTACGGGTTTTATCTGGTGCTGGCTAATAAACAGTAAAATGTCTAAGCTAAAAGTAGTGGCGATGCAGTTCTAAGGGAAAGTTTTGAATTTATTAGAGTAAAAATGTCGGGAAACAAATATTTGACAGATCATGGGCAAACGAAAAGATACAGAGAGGATAAAGTATTTGATAATAAAAACGCACATAATTCCAACAAAAATAACTAAAAGGAACTATGAAAAAGATCTATTAATTGACATGGTCAGGGATCTGCAACTATATCAGCAGCAAATAAGAAGTCAACAAAAGCTAATCAAGGAAGAAATCAGAAGGCAAAGGAAGAAAACAAATTATTGAAAGGAAAAAATCAAGAACTAAAAGCAGAAAATAAACAAGTCAACAAAAAATTAAATGACGTGTGCGGAAGAGTCGAGTGGTTTGAAAAACAAAAAAGAGGATACAATGTAATAAGTATCAGTACTGAAAATTGACTCTAGTGGTCCTAATGTACTATATAAAATAAAGAAAATAACCATAATGGGAAATTAGTCAATTGTTGCGGAGAGCAACATAAAATTTTTGACCATAAAGATATCCACAAGATAACATGACAATCAACGACACCCAAACGTGTTATCAGATAGATCGCACTTTAATAGAAAACAAGCTATGTAGCTCTATAAAATACGGCAAAAGTTATAGGGAGTGCCGATATTAATCCAAATCACTTTTTAGTTATAGCTCAATTAATACAAGAACTACCAACATTGAAGAAAGAAAACAATGTAACTACAAGGAAATACAACTTAGAACAAAATATACGACGGAGAAATTATCAACAAACTGAAAAACGCAATAACAACATGTTTGGAAGAAAAAGAAGCAGCAGAAGGCATAGAAGCCAAATGAATTAAAATAGTAAGAGTAACAACAAAAAGTCTGGAAAATTGTTTAGAAATTACAAAGAAATGTAAAACAAAGGAATGGCATGGCAAGCAGCGCAAGAACGCTTTAACAGAACAAAACAACGCAAGCATGGAGACACTTAAAAACAAAAGATAATAAAAATACTTACAAAGAGCAAATAGAAGAAAGGAGACTACAAGCAAGATAAGTTATAAGTAATCTTAGAGCAATTTGCAGAAAAAGGGAAACTTTTGTTAGGAGATACTGAAAGTAAATTAGATAGATGAGCGGAGAATTTTGACAAACTGTTAAGCAATGTTTATGAAGGAAACTAAATTACGAAATAAAAAATCTATGGAGGAACAATGTATGTGAAAAAATGGAATACCAACAGAAGCTTTAAAGTATCTAAGGGAAAAATTACAAAACATAATTTGTGATTTAATTAGCAGAACCTGGCGAGAGAAATTTATGCCGGAACAATGGAGTAATTGTCCAATTTATAATAAAGGGGATAAAATCTCTGTTCAAATTATAGAGGCATAGAATTACTAGACGTTTACCTATAAAGTATTTGCCAGATGTATCAAAGTGAATTTAGAGAGGGAAGAGGAACTTCAGATTAAATATTCACTCTAAAAAGGAGAAAACAAATAATAATGAGCAATAGTTACGAATATAAACTAGAACTGCATCTGTTGTTTATAGATGTAAACAAGCTTATAACTCTGTTGTTGGAATTAAATTATAAGAGGTCTTGGCTAGCCTTAGGTATCCCTAGAATCTAATTAATTTCGTTAAGCTAGCACTAATGAAAAATTCTAACAAAATAGTTGTTGATGAAAAACTCTCTAATAGTTTTACAGAAAGAAAAGGTTTGAAGTGAAAGGATCCGCTTTTGAGAAAGGCTAAAATTCAAAAACGAACCGGCATGATATATCGACGTAAACACCAACTCACTACATATGAGGATGACATAGTCTTAATATCTAGGGCCAAGTCAGAGATCAAGAAAGTCTCCAATAAGCTAGAAAGCACAGTAAAAAAATATGGGCTAGGTATTAATAATCAAAAAACAAAATACACGGAATTAAGAAAAGAGACGCAAGAAGAAATAAATTATATTAAGTTTAAAGGAAAGAACAAGGTATATATTTTTGAAAACGTTGGTAATTTTGAGTATTTAGTACTAACTGTGACATGTAATAGCAAAGAAAGTGCAGAAATTGATAAACGCGTAGCAAAGGAAAATAAAGCATTAGAAGTACTAAGTAATATATTAAGAGCACAAAAATTATCAAAAAAGTCAAATTTAGAATCTATAGAACGATAATTAGACCTATGGTACTCTACGTATGTAAAATTTGGGAATTAATAAAGGAGAATGAAATTGGACTAAAGATTTTGGAAAGGAAGGAACTCAGAAACATTCTATCTAGAAATAAACATGTAAAAGGAAACTAAAAAAAACGAACAAAGCAGGAAGTAAAGGAGATATGTAGGCATCCAGATATAATTCATTATATCAAATCTCAGAGAGTGAGGTAGTTAGGCCAATGCTACAACACAGGCACACCGAAAGGGTGCTTGTGGAGGGGGATGAAGGAATAAGAAAACTTGCGGAAATTAAGAATGGAAGATTAGAAAAGAAATGCAATATACAGAGGTAAATAAAAAAATTTATAGAACTAGTAGTTTACATATTAAAATATGCTATATATTTAAATAGTACTAATAACATATATTATTAAATAAGTCATAAACCTGCAAGGCCTGCTCTATATATATATATATATATATATATATATATATATATATATATATATATATATATATATATATATATATATATATATATATATATATATATATATATAGCCTCTTACTTTCCTTTGCTTGAAACAAACATACAGATGGAAGAGGGAGAAGTAAGTTATTTAAGTTTATAATTGCAAGTTTGGATAAGTATCGTTATCATAATAAATGCATTAAAAGTTTTATAATTTTTGCCATGATGTAACTATGAGTAAAAACAAGATAAAGTTCTTTGTCCTCTAAATTTTATGATTTTACAGTTATGCCCCTGTACAAAATACTAAGACATGAGATTCTATACATTTTTTCATAGGTAAATAATGTCTTATCAAACGTGTGTCACCCAGAAGGGTCTTCCATAATATTTTTAAGAGATGCTCGTTTGTTTATTACGTTTACGAAAATTTTCTATCCACTGGCTACCATAAACGCTATCCCCACCCTATTGCAACCTCCGTTCGCTTTACAATACCCTATTAGAAAGAGAGTTTTTCCTTACCCTGTATTTTAAATCGAAAGTGTCTCACTACTTAAACAAGCAACGCAAAAACCAATAAATAACATACCTTGGAAGCTCTTTCCAGATATATTGTATGGCTCACCAAATTTTATAATATTATTATATTAAAAATTACTCAGTATTAAAAGAGGCAAGGAATCATTATTGCTCAAAAAGGAAACAACAATAGAACGGCGGCGTGCCTATGCATGCAAAAAATAACTACCCTTTCTCATTAAAATTTATGACTGTTTGTGTTTGAAGTTCAGCACTAGCTCATTCAAACTGTGTTAATTTGTTTCTAACATAAGCACCGCGCTGGATTCCCCGCGGCTGGGAAACTTTTCTGTGAGCGCATAGAGCTTTTAATTATACTTGAACTATTGCTCTTGATTATTATGTTAACTAACCTGCCAGTACAGGTCTAACAAATTCAGATGCATAACAGAATATTAGAGAATTATTTTTAGCACTCTTGTAACTGAAAATTTTCAATTACAAACCTAGAATATTAAAAATAGATCAATAATTATGAATAAAACAAATAATTTCGTATTACTGTAATGGCTGGGTTGCCTTGGAAAAGTTACAGACCAGACGCGCAGCTATTTGAAAATGTATGAGGCACGATTTGTAAGCAGTTGCAATTGGACACAATTATTGTTATGCAAGTGCACTACGCAGCAGATCGGCCTGGGAAAATAACTAACTATTGATAGTATCGATGCCCAAAAATAGATATTTAATTATTCAGTTAATACAATAAATATACAGCAAGATAGAAAGTTACTACATTAATAGTTTGAGCGGTGGGTTATCGACGTCCACTGGAAACTGAGATATTTAAACTAAAAATCAAACTAAGTTACTACAAAAATGATTATTTTCTAAATAAACACAAATAGTAGAATGGTAAAAATGTAGAAAACAATAGAGGAAGTCAGAGTAATGTTTAAGGTAATGCAAAATTGACGTTTAAAAAGAAAAGAATAATGCAGTACAAATAAAAATTAATGAACAGAATCAACGTATAATGCAACTCGAAAGAGCTAAGAAAAATAAATATAATCATCCAAGACGGGCAGTGAAAACAAAATAAATGTTAAGAGAAGAAGAAATTTTATACAAGTATTATAAAAAAGTTCAGATTAATCCAGAAGGGAGACTTAGAGATATATAAAGACTAGATAAATTTTCAACAAATAAAACTAGGTTAATGTTTGTAGATACCACACACTTAAATAAAAACGGAGATTCTAAAATCATCTAAAAATTGAAGAACACAAACATCTGGATTTGCGACTTTGTTCCTGTCCGCATTAGTTATTCACTTGAAGAAGATAGGCTAGGAAAGATATAAAGCGTTTCTAAAATGTAATAAACAATACGCTAACGGCACTGATTATATTGTAGATTATCTCAGAAATAACTAAAGAGATAGTTATCAGAAAAAAGATAAAATTAAGAAAAGGGAACGGACTTTAAGTCAATGCTTCCCATTAAATTCCGAAGAAAGCTCATCCCGCTTAATAGAGAACGAGAATAAGGTTATAATAAGGCAAGCAAGAATGGATTTTTAAAGAATCAACGAAGAGTTTGATTAAGAAACTAAAGAAAAACGACAAATATCAGGAATTATAATGGGGAACGATGTATAAAATAATCAAAACAAACCAAATAGCACACAAAATGAATAAATATAATGATATTTTGGGATTGAGCAAAAATAGATAGGCTTAGAAATGAGGAAATAAAGCTAAATAATAAGAATACAATACTATACTTTGGACATAAAGAAAAAAATTTTAAATGTGAGTTTGAAAGTTGCATTTAAGTTAACACCTTTGCAAAAAAAAACATTATTAGAATGAGATCTCATATTAAAACAAGTAATAACAACAAGATTTAAAGTAAAATTTATAAATACATTTATTATTCATGTACAAGCTTCGGCAAATACAAACAAATTGGAAAATAACAAGAATTTTAGAACAATCACAAAAAGTATATAACGAAATTCAACAGATATTACGAAAAATGTTGGGAGATATAAATGTAAATATAAGGATTGAAAATAATAGGAAAGGAAGGATGTTGGTCGTAGTATTTCCCAACATACGTTAAAAGAGATACCAGAAAGATTTAAATATAAGAGCAATGCAGAAAGCAGGATATAAGCTCTAATCACGCACTCCTGGTAAGGAAATTTAAAATAAAACTAAAAACACCCAAAACGACAAGACCCTTTAGAACAAATTATAGTACACAATGTATTAGAAATGAAGAGAAATAAATAGATTTTCAACGAAAACTACAATTAATATTAGAATTTACAGAGACTCCAGATATAAACAATGCAAGTATTCAAAACTTGGAGTACTTTACGAGGTGCATTCAAGTTATAACACCTTCAATTTTTTTTTCAGGATCGGGAACAGATAGGACCATGCTGTTTACTTCAAAATACGCGTGCGCTCTTTGTGAAAGCGTGACAGAGATAGCAGCACTGCACGGTACACAGAAATCTAGCAACAGCAGTGAGAGTGAGGACTATTTTAATATTTAAGATGGCGACGTTTTCATTGCAAGAACAGAATGTAATCATTCATTTTCTCCATTTGCGTAGTGTGACACCAATTGAAATTCATCGCCAGTTGAATAAGACATGTGGTGAGGGTGTTATGGATGTGTCGAATGTGCGTTTGTGGGTGCGACAGTTCAAAGAAGGCAGAACGTCGTGTGACAAAAAACCAATACAATCTCGACCTCGCACCAGCCGGTGTGACGACATAGTCAAGCGAGTAGAGAAATTTGTTTTGGAGGATCGCCGAATGAGTGTGGAACACATCGCCTCCAAAGTTGGCATTTCCGTGGAATCTGTGCACACAATCCTGCACAAGACCTGAAAATGCAACCAAGACAACGCACCAGCGCATTGAGCAAACGCAACGCAGGAGTTTCTTCATTACAACAACTTTAAAATGATTTCTCATGCTCCCTACTTACCTGACCTCGCTCCTAGCGACTTTTGGCTATTTCCAACGATGAAAGACACTGCCCGTGGTCGCAATAAATCATGGCGTCGACGTTGTGAAAAATACGTACGGCTGCAGAGAGGTTACGTCAAGTGACACAAGTTTCACAGTTTTCATGCTATTAGTTTATGAGAAAAAAAATTGAAGGTGTTATAACTTAAATGCCTCTAATATAAGACCGTTATCACCAAGACAGATACAGAAACAGCACATTTAAAAGGGGTCAAATAAAAGATATAAAACGAAAGCGAAAAAAATCGGAAATATAAATCTGCAAATACTAAACGAAATAAACATGGAAAAACAAGAGGCTACGTAAATTATATAATAAACAAAAACCGTTAAAACAGCACTAGAGGAGAATGAGAAACAACCAGCAGGATTAAACTGTATAAAAACCATATACAAATTAATAATGAAAAACTTTCTAGATACAAACAAAATCAATCAACACAGATAATAGAAACTTACTGACGACAGAACATAAAAGTTAACAAAAAAAAACCTAAAAACAGACTAAAGGCCTAATTATAAAAATCCTAAAAAGGTGCTATCACACGCTATAAAAAGTTGCGACTTATTACGCTATCAAACAACTAGCAAAATTTAGCCTTCGTAATAATAGACAGAATAAAAGAACTAACTGATATTAATCTTATTTTAATTTATTTACTCTACTGTACTACATATAATTAACAATGAGACCTTATATTAGAAGAGAGAGCTATATTTGGTTTTTATAGACTTTTTTATGGATAATAGTAAAGAAATATATCCCATTAGATAAGATAGGATGATCCAAATAATCAGAATATTATGCGATAATTATGGAACCTACACAAAAAACGACATGGTTACTGACAAATTACAATTTATAGTACAGTTAGATAAACCTTGGTCTCTTCATTGTTCTTTTTTTTAAATAGATATGGATTGGTAATGAAACAAGTTTTTTAGAATAAAAAAAACTACGAGGGAAATATTGCCAATGTCTAGAGGATATGAAAGCGAAAATTAATTCTCTCTAAGTAAACACTAGAAAATAGGAAAACTAATATAATGCCGATAAACCCTAAAAATACGAGGGACGTCGAAATTAAAATGAAGGAAATAAGTATTATCGGCTTTGCATTTTTAATTCGAACATAAAAAGCGCGCTACTGTACGGCTGTGAGTCATGGACAATAAGAAAAATTAACTCAAATAACTACAATAATTTGTTAATAAATCAAATAAACATTTATGAGAACAGCCATGAACATAAAAGAAAAAATGAAAATAGCTAGGACACATTGAGAGAACCGAACAAGGTTACTACAAAACTAAAGAATAAAGAATACAGTGATCTAAACCTACAGCGAAGTAAAATAAAGTGCTTAGTTCAATATAACAAAATATTTACTGTGACATATTTATAATATGGCGACAAGTGACACGGATATGTAGAGTGTAAAGCAAAAAACACAAAAAGAAGGATATAAAAAATTTAGAACTAGCATTCCTAAATTTAAATTAGGCCAGTAAAATTCAATCACTTGCTTCGATATTTTATCAAAAATACACTTCATAAACGTACTTTACTGTATGTAGGTAGAATGGTCTTATACCAAGCGTTAAAAGTGGTCGCTATTAACATTATTGGATGTTTTGATACATCCAAAGTCAAATCTCAATGTTTCGACAGAACTTGTATGTAAACTTATAAAAACCGATAATGGTAATTAAAAATAATACTTCTCTGCATCATGATGAAGAAGTTACTAGTAATAATCGCGATTTACACGAAAATCCAACTTTCCTTATACAAATAAATTTCTTACTAAGAAAATAACAAAAATCAAAAAAGTAACATGGTGTGCAACTTCAATACCAAATTAACCTAAACAAAAAGAGTGTTATATATCACTTAATATAAAGGCTAAAAATTAGGAACTAAGAAACCAGTTACAAAGATCAGATCAAAGTTTTTACAAAACCAACCATGCAAAATGCCTCACCGACTAATCCATTAATTAAAAATAAGTTGAATCAAGCAAGAAACAAGAAAAAAGGTCAGAACTTATATATAGTTTAACCGTTTTCTTTAAAAAATGTAACGCCAATGTTAAAAAAAATGCATAACTGAGGACAATTTGGCTGATTGGTCCATTTAGAAGTTAGACATGTTAGACAAATAATATGGTATGGTAAATCAGTTAATCTGGTCAGTACGAAACGCTCATTTGTGATATCAGCACAGAATTTTGCAAAACGTTAGCTGAAACACACTTGGAAACAACAAAAATTTAAAGAATCATCGATTTTTCTACTTTAAAATTTCCTTTTTATCTTAAAGTTAATTATGTACTCTCTAGTACAAAGGCGACTGTATAACCAAATAAGAATGCATTCAACTAAAACTTTTTACCAAAATTTTCTTTATTTTTTAATTCTACATATTTGCATAGCTAACGCTTTTAGTATAGAACCTCTTGTTTTCATCTTTAGTGTACATAAGTCCCAATTACTGATATAACTTTAGAATCATCCGTAACTTTTTTAAATATAGAAAAAAACTTTCTTTTTCAGTTATATTATAGAATTAGAATTGCCGCGTTTTAATTGTTTTTTGAGTATTGTAAATAGTGACGCAATCATGTTTTGTCAACTGTTATTGATATAAAAAAAATCTCATTTGCATTACGTTTACACAAGTTCAAACAAGATGTTTATGTGAGTTTACTTTGCCGTTAGCAACGACAGCAGCTCCCTTATAAAAATATTCTTTATACATGTTCATACAATATTGCAATAAACACTAGCATATAAAATGTTTGTTATGTCAGCTAACTCAGTGATTTTTTTAAACTTTTATTTAAAATGCCACACACTCTTTAAATGTTTTTTTTTGACACTATTAACTTGGACGACCAAAATCAACATGAAGCCTGCTATTTGATCTTTCGCCTAGCACGAAACTTATTTTAAGATTGTTCAGTTCCATAAAATTTTATTGACTGTAAATAGAATTTAAGCTTTCAGTAAACTGCAAAAAAAAACTAACTTAAACAAATAGTTATTTACAGATACTATATACCATACTATATTTATTTTCAAAAGAATATACAAATAAGCTTTAATTAGTGCATCTTCCTTTACTTCGTATTTTATGATTGTTCAATAAGGAAGGAGCTGCAGCGAACATAAGAGAGCGGTTTTAAGTTTCTTTATTTAATCTATGAAATTATATGTAAATTATATGAGTATATGTATTTTAAAGCCAATAAATCACAAATTAGTGTTTGTCAATAAAAATATTTATAGCATGTATTTTTTAGATCGAGAACCATATGTTTTGCCTTTAAAGAACTCGATACGAAAATTGCGCGTGAAGTTGCCAGTTATTTTTCGTCGAGTGCCTTTCTAGTTGACGGTTAGGACAATGGTCGTTGGATGTAAAGAGTAATAGTAATGAGGAAGTAAAATATCCAGGGCAAGCCAGAAAATTGACCTACGCTGGACTACTTTACCTACTGATAATCAAGAGCTAGGCTAAAGCAGTACTTTAAATGGCTAGTGGTGTTTGAGAATTGACTACAGATAGAGATAGTGCACATTAGAATAGCTAACTCGAAAACCGATAGTCAGTAAAGGAGAACCATGTAAGTCTTTGTTGTACTACGATGTGGAAGGGCAGATGAATCTGCTACATTCTATTCTCAAATCAGCCAACTATATATTATTTTTGGTCTGATAATAAATTTATTAGAAACAAAATAATTTCGCAATCGGATATTGCGGTAAAATAGAATTAGACAGAAAGGCTAGTAAACGATATGCATAAACAACGATAGTCACAAACAAAAACAAAATTAATATAATAGTAAATTAAAACCTAAGATTTTTAGGATTGTGTGGTAAACTCAAAAATTTTAAAATAAAATGTCAAATTTATGTGGACATTTACCGGAATCAGTAAAATTAAGTGGAAAATTAAAGAAATCTTTTGAATCAATGGTTTTCGGGTTATTTTTTCAGGTGATAAAAACAGGATTGGAGGAGTTGAATTTGTATTATTCAAATAGTGGGGATAAATTAGTAAAAAATGTCTTGTTTTAAAATAGAAAATCATAAATAACTCCAAACAGATGAACAGATGAAAATTGTTTTTTCACTATACAGACCTATATTCCAACAACTAGTTAAACAGATTAAAAATTGCGGAAGGTCTACAAACATCTAAAAAAATTTGAAAGCTAATGATAACCTGCTAATACTATGGGACTGAAATATCATAATAGATTAAGACACAGTAAGACTAGAACATAACAAACACCACCCCCAAAGACGTTGATACACATGGGTAAATGTAAAGAACAAGAAAAGTTACTAAATTTATTACGCCATGATTAAAACGAAGCATACGAACTAGTACCACAAAATATAACGCGCCTTGTGCTAATATAAAACAGTAATCGTTATATATTTATAACAAAGGATAATTTGAAACATAAAACAAAATTTAATAAGGCTACTAAACTAAAGCGAAAACTGAAAAAGAATGTGTAACCAAAGAGTAAAAAAAATATGAACGAT
Organism: Sinelater perroti; assembly: GCA_036346155.1. Classification (NCBI taxonomy): domain Eukaryota; kingdom Metazoa; phylum Arthropoda; class Insecta; order Coleoptera; family Elateridae; genus Sinelater; species Sinelater perroti. Next base: position 8,905,118 of record JARFIY010000276.1, read on the forward strand.
ATAATGGTAGATAAACTAGACATAAGTCTACAATAGAAAAATATAAAATCAAGCGTTAACAACAATTGCAATAAAGGGTTTCGTAAACAAAATAAAATTCAAAAGGGCACGATTAAAAGAGAAATTCTTAACTCTAATAGAAGGCTAGGAAGATATAAAAGTAGAATAGTATTTGTAAATCGAAAGAAGAGATACAATAGCAAATAAAAGCAAGATAAAAAACTAGAAGATCCTAAGGAGATAAAAACAAAAGATGAAAATGGTATTAAAATTTATTAAAGAAACTAAAAAAACTAAAATAAAATCTATTATCTCATCAATAGCATATACACAATAGCAGTTTACGTAGGAAAATAGAAAAAGCTTGTGAATTGACGACAAAGTGCACATTGCCTTTATATACTGACTAAAGGCTTTTAAAAACGTAAACTATAATATTTTAATAAAAATACTAAAAGTCAAAGAAAACTAAAAAATACATCAAAAATTGTAGAGCTGTTAAATCCCAATAATAGAAATAAAAGACAGTAAAGGAAGCTTTTATTTCTTTCTCACTCTCTCTATCCCTCTATAAATATAAGCCTTTAAAAACAGCAGAAAATGGTCCAGTATAAAAATACGAAAACTATTAATGTTAAATTAGAAAGCGCCGCGCTAAACTAATTTATAAATATTTAGGCAGTAAAAAAGCTAAGGTCATGTTTAACAATAAGTAACCACTGTTCTTTTCACACGGTTTTCATTTAAAATCTAAAAAAACTTTTATAACAAGTTATTATATATTTATTTGGATTATATGGTTTAGAAACGAAGAATCGAGAGATAACTGTAAATACACTAGAAACGTAATATCCAGAAAGCCGTCATAAAGCAGCCGCGATAACGTCAGTTGGAGAATTGCCAACCAATATGTAAAATGAGAAAAAAGAAGAAAACACGAAGAAATGAGTGATAAACTTTCCAGAATGATCGATCACCGTCCACGTCAGTTGTAGCGGTGTCCTTGAGTCAAATACCAGAACCTTCGAATTTCAGCATACAAGAGAGGCAAAATTAAATTAGTAATAGTAACTATTGAATTTACGTTAATAGTATTATAATGAGCAAGATGTGATCAAGTAAATACCAAAAATAGGCAGTTTTTCTCACATGGTGTGTATCAATCTCAATCGTCGCCATCGACTTCAGTAACTTCAAGACTAATTGTAGCCCATCAAGGTACAACTATCAGAGGCTCACAGAGCTCTGAAAATACTCTCAATGTCCGGCATTGTGGTGCTCTAATCATGAACTTTGACAAACTTTGACTTTAACAAATCTGTTAGACAGTATCCTACTCAAAATTGCAACAATCAGTCGTTTTATAAAAAGTTAACGAACGTAGAACGCATTAAGCAAAATTGATTTTGAAAAATCAACCGAACAAGTATTTTGTGCAACTCTACGAAAGAATGGCATGCCAGCAACTAAAAGGTTTGATGATCTAAAAAATAACTATATAATAAACGATTACGACAATATCCCTGGATACAGAGAGTGAATTTCAAAATTTATTACTAAAAGTCAAGTTTTACAAAGCGTGGATTGTAAAATAGATGAACAGTACAAGGAAAAACTTTGTATTGGCAAGTTGCTAGGGTTGTTAAGTTTTCAGCTTCTCGTGAACCAACTTGGACTGCTACAGTGATAAAGAAATATTGGTCTCTGTAAGAAATGGTAACGTTCTTGACTGGGTAGAAATGATTACAAAACTTTTAGGCAAAACATGGCAAAATTTGGACATAAGGGCAGGGTTAGTAGCAGGTTAGTAGACGAAATTAAGCCAGAGATTGTCTAAGAAATTGTAAATAACAAGTATTATTCCATAATTACGGACTCAACAGCAGATGTATAGCACACATACAAACTAAATTTTGTTGTACATGTGCTGCCTGCGGCCCTGTTGAACGATTTTGACGTTTATTTCTAACTGTGGCCATAGATTTTGTAACTCTTGATCTAAATACCTGTAATGGGCAGAGCTATGACAATGTCAGCAACATGTTTGAATGCTACAAAGATCCTCAAGCTAGAATAAAAGAAGTAAATCTTCTAATTTGCTCTACAGCTGCGAAGATTAACAAGAACTGTGGAGATTTGTTTTCTTTAAAACAAGAAATCTATAGTTTTTTTACTTCTTCAACCAAAATATGGGATATCTTGCAGTCTCACTTTAAAACGGACTCTTTAACTTTAAAAACTTTGTTGACAACCCAATGGAGTGCCTGTGCTAAGACCAGTCAAACATTATACAAATCGTACCAGGTATTCTGATGCTTTGACACATATTGCCTACAACAGTTATCAAACTAAAGATGATATTAGAAAAATTTAAGTCTTAAAATGGCATTAATGGTATGTTTAAAAAATTCTTGTAGTCTCTCGAGAAATAAGTGAAAGGCTTCAAAGAGAAATTGCAGATAAAATAAAGATCATTACTCTATACAGTACTTCAGAAGCTTTTATAAATGCTCTTTAAAACGAAGAAAAGTTTTCAAGACTAGAAAATAAAATAAAATTGATGTGTGAAACTGACGTCTATAAAATGAAAATTACAAGATAAAGGAGGCCAAAAGTTCCTTTTGGTGAAAACAAAGAGGAGTTTTCTGAGAGACGGTGACAAAAACATATTATGCTGCAATTGATTCTTTGAAGCTCAACAAGAAAAAGCCATCTATATGGAAGTACATAAGAATTTTGAATTTTTATAGAAAATCAATAAAATGGAAAGTGACAAAATACAGTAGAAGCCAAATCAGCTATCGGAAAAGTATTATTCTAATTTAAATAAAACATTTCCTGGGCAATGTGCGTATTTAGCAGAATTTTTAACACTTAATAAAGATATTGACAAAGAAGATAAACATTCCACACCAAAAACACAATTAGCAGCGCAAATACAAATTATTAAAGTCATAGAACATAAATTTTACTTTTCGCAATACTACCATCGTCTTAAGCATTTTTCTAAGTATGACAGTTACTAACTGCACGGGAGGACGATCCCTTTCATCTCTTAAGAGAATGAAAAATCTTTTAAATCAGCATTTCTTTCTTGAGGGTGAGTCTTTATTTTAACGATATATTCAATGGATTTGCTAATTCTGAAGCCAAGAAGAGAAATGTCTTTTATATAAAGTATTTTAGATAAAATATACATTAGTTTTTATTTTTCTTTATCGATGTGTAAATATAAATATGAAATTGAAGAGATGAAATAAATGTTTTATCTAAATAATCAACTTATTTGTCATTTTTTGATAACATCAAACGTGCAAACATTTGAGGAAAAGCTAGTGCGCGAAAAATTTGTAAAACTGTTAATCGCTTAAACAGAAGATGTAGTTGCGTGGAAAGCTAGAACCACATTTGGCATATATAAACGTGACCTTTAGAGGGTTAAACTAAAATTAACAAAAAAAATACGAACTAATGGGCCCGAATTTACAAATGCTGCACTACGCTATCATTTGTTCACAATGAAAAAATATTTTGTCCAACTATCGTGGATTATTAGCAAATCAGTGCTTAAAGTTTTGCTCGTTTATACAAATTTAATCGCGTGAAACACTAAAAACATGATGGAGCACCAGCAATGCTAATGGGCTCTCAAAATCTTTAAAAAAGAATTTATTTGCTACACTTCTATAATCATATCCGTAAACAGCTTATTTTATTTATAAGATTACTATAAAAACAGAATTATTGTTGCATACTATTTCTGTTACAGAAAATATGTTAATCATACCCAATTAATTTTTAACAACCGTTCCTACAAATTTTCCATTGAAAACATACTCGCCCCTATTATAGTAAGTTAAGTTGACTGAATATGTTCCCTCGGGAACTATTGAAGGAACCTTCAAGTACGTGCTAGGGACATCAGATACCAAATAATAATCCTAAAATATTTAAAGTTAAACGTTGCATAGTCATATGAACATAATTACACATCATACAGGTACTACAGGGCATTTAGTGACATTCCCATGTCTTATCAATAAATCGTAAATTCCAAATGTATTATGCTCAATCAAGCTACAGAAGTTCAGCCGTATAGTGAGTAACCTTATAGGCTGATTATTTAGAACTACGGATATGTCTGCTTTAACCTGAAATATTTTACGTTTTAGGTGTTATCTCTTTTTCAGAATGCACTTACAATAAAGTCACATGTTATGTCCTTTCTAAGAATAAAAAAAAGAGTTCCCAAATGAGTAGTTTCATTATATGGTTTTAGAGTAACTTCAGCTCTCTCATAATATAGTGGATTCAAGTCTAATAATTCTAATTCTTTAAATATAACTAAAGCATCTGGGTGCTGCTGAAATATTCAAACATAAAATTATGTAACAGTAATTTCAACATAAAAGCAGAAACTTACCACAGAAAATAAGAGAATAGTTACGTATAATAGAGAAAGCTTTAACATGGTTGCTGTGAAACGTAGAAATTACACACTTGTAGTTCGTTTTTAATTTTCTGTTAATTATTTTTTTTGTTGAGTTGCCTGGAAGAAATTCAATTGATAGGAATCGATAGCTACTGTGCTATAAACTATACTGCGTTTACTTTCAGAGGTAATTTTGATAAATAACAACTTATATCTCAAATGTATTTTATATGCTCAAGTATCTTAAATATAACTTATCATTCTCCGATATAAAAGTAAATTAAATTATCTAGGAATTTATCTTGTAAACAGTGAACATCTGACAAAAAACAAAATGCTTTTAAACTATATAATTTTTAACTGAAAATAATTATGAAATTTGGTTATATAGATTTATACAGATTAACCCAAAAGTTTTGCAACAGAGAGAATTTTTATTTTTGTGGATTTTTTTGTATTTGTAGTGTAATGACAAATTGCATCTTCGGGTGTCAGACAGTTTTGGATAATATTAAACCCCAGTTTTGATACGCTGGAAGCAAAGCAAATCTGCGATGCTGAAGGTAAAGCAATTGCTCACTACTCTACTATCTCTAAATGGTACAAGCGCTTCGATTTCGGCAACATGAATCTCAAAGATCAGTCTCGTTCCGATGGGCCGCTAAAATTTGAACGAGTAGATCAAGATTTGCTTTTGGTGAAACTTGATGCTATTTCTTTTACTCGAGCAAGAAGTAGTTTTCGATACTTTAGGCGTTAGCGGAAGTAAGCTTATTGGCCGATAAGATGCTTGTTCCGTGGGTGGTTTCCAGACTTTGCAATCATGATAATTTGTACAAATTTGTTTATTATTTAGTTGGTTATTTTGGATATCAGTTTACTGAGATAGGATGTTAATGATATAGGGTGGTGCTACTTTAATTCCCTGTTATTTCAGTCTTCGAAGATCAGGATTACCTTATCATTTTTCTGTGTAATAAAAGTTTAATCTAACCAACTCACGACATAGGATATTTTCCAAATGTTGCCTATAATTCTGCCACCTTATTGTTTTTCGAATGTTCGAGGGCTGAATTTTATATTTTCATAAGAATGTCATATGCTCACTGACGTATTAGCCTAGCTATGAACGTTTGCCTCGTACTTTTAATAAAAAAACTTATTTTTTATATGCACAACAATCCCATTCAATTGATAGTACAGGATCTTACAGGGAGGTGTTACGTTTATGAAAACACTCTAACACAGATATTTTCTGACATAACCCTTTGAGACAATCCCACAGTGATTGAATAAACCATTTCACATCTCCGCGCAATAAAATGAAGCGCCCTGGTATATGTTTCCTTAGAAAACCCATAGATTCGTTTGAGATATCGCAGGTAGCCCCATCATGTTAAAGCCAAACCTTATAGATGGCAATTTCATGTCTTTTAAATTTAAGCATCAAAAATTCTCGTAACATCGTAAGGTAACGCTGCGAGTTGACCGTGACAAACCGTCCGTTTTCTCGGAAAAAGTAGGGTCCAATTATGCCAAATTGAGCAATTTCGCACTACATAAATATTTTTTCACTATGTAGAAGCCTTTGATAGACTTCCTGTGGATCATTTTACAACCATGGAATATTTGCTGTGTCTACACCACCGAATGAGTGGTTGTAACAAAGGTGTAAACAAAGACGCATTGTTCAATGGTTCACGACTCTATGGGAACTAACAATAAGTATATATAAACCATTGCGCATGCGCTAATTTGTCTACCAACAATCTTCATCCGTCTCAAAAACGTAACACCTCCCTGATCATGTTTAATTTTTACTTCTAGTTGAACAATCTTACCTTCAAAGAGAATTGTTATAATTAGAGATATCTATTGAGAGGTAGAGGTAATAACTTGACTTGTGTGAAGCGTTCTGGATGAGATATGGCATAACGAACTTTTGCCTCTCCTTCCCATCGGAAAATTCAAAAGGACTGACTGCTTTATCGATTTTTAATTATAAATGCCCCACCCATTTGCAACAATTTATTTTTGACGCATTAATTTTTGGTTGTAATTTGCCATAATTTCCCACATTGATATCTGGTTTGCAAATGGTTACCATAACACTAAAAATTCATTAGCTTGAGTGAAATGTGGTGGGTCATAATATTCTCAATATAAATCATAAAATAAATATAGTACGCGCGGCCAAGTTGCACATATCTGAACTAGACTTGTACTAAACTCAAATGGTAGAGAACAGTGTGTATCCCTAACCCGTAAATTTGACTCAGTACTGATATCTTAACTGTCTGATCTATAACTTTAAAATTATTTTTATCAATCCATTTACAGTTCCCAATTTTCTTTTTCTATATAAAAATACTCTTTGAGTTTATTATTAAGTGAAAAGTAAAATGGTGCATCGCGAAAATCTTCTAAAAAATTTTACGAGAATTTCCTCTGAGGATGTCCACCGCAGTCGTGGAGGAAACATCAAGAGTTTCTGAACTCCAACCACGGCCTTATAATCCGAGAGCTAACCACACGATGCACATAACACCGGTCGTGAAAGCTTTCGCATCTTTTAGAGAGGCAAAATGTTTTTTTGATCTTGCCGCATTACAAAAACCTATATTGAATATAATTTCATCCTTTTTAAGAATGCTACTCATTAATTTAGATCTTATAAGCATGTATATCTACCGTATATTTATCGTCATATATATGTTGAGAAACTTGTCGTAACGTCTCACAAAGTTTGAAATTCTTTCTGCCTAGGAACGAAGTCACCCTGTAAGAGCATCTCTTGTCATCTGGTCAAAGCAGTAAAACCTAAGTCATTGTTTCATAACAGACTTTTTTGTTAATAGTTTGCACAAGTTCATCGCGGACTGCAGATGGGCGGCCACTTCTCGCCTCACCGTGCACGTTAGTCCTTAAACATGCGACACCGTTGACGTATGATAGCTTCATTCATTATATTTGGTCCGTAAACATTACACAGTTTGCAATAAATCACATTGCTGCACGCACTTCACCTTTGGTAGGATTTTCTACGGCAGCATGCATTTACAATTGATCTAGCAGACGACCAAACTGCAACACAATCTTGTTTTGCATTACCTACTTACTGAACCACTGCGTGCAGCGTTACAGGACAGGCGTCGCCCTCCTATATTGATTTTTGTTTGCTATTACTATCATTTTCATTAAATTGCAATTATTTATAACTGGGAACTAAAATATGTTATTTTTAAGACAGAGATTAATAGCCAGTTTTATAAAATACCAAAACTCTGTTGTTAGGTAATATTTTTTTAAACTGTAGAAATACTAAAAAGTCAGACAACCATAGTTGCTCTTGACAAAAAACATTAATCTTTTTGCATACACGGATGTTGTAAAAAAATTTAAGTATTGCTGAATTTGTATTCTAATCTGTACCGAGACAATCAAATTTAACCGTAGCCAAATAGAACCAAATTAAACTGAGCTGATATTCTCCCATTAGTTCGGACAAAGAGTAAGTAATGTTCAAACGTAGCAGTAGAAACAGACTTTTTTCTTCTTTTATCAATCTCAGAACAAATCATTGAAAAAAAATTAAATTTATTTTTATTTATAGTATAGCAAAGTGACCACGGGAAATGGACGTGAAAGTGTTTAGTGGCGATAAATTTACTCGTTTTACGGGCTCTATCCCACATATAAATATTTTCACGAAGCAGTGACAAGTGCAAGCAGTGTAATTACTAGTAGAAAAATAGGAAACAAAAGTGCGTGGATATCTAAGGCAAACTAAAAACAATATAGTAATTTCCTCTAGTATACTAGGTGTTAACAAATTGAGCGGCGTGAAACGATGCATCGCGCGGCTAATCGCGGGTAAGCGGTCGAGGTCAGGCGGCGGCTGAACTCCGTGATAAACTGGTGAACGATAAGAACTGTATACACAACAAGAAAAATAAACAAAAGACTAGAAGGTCATTACAGTGTGTGGGACGCGCTACCGTAAAGAAGGGCGTCGTCATTAAAGAGTATCGCGTTATCTCACGGCCAGTATAAAGTAATCACGGCGGTGTGTAGGATCAGAGAGTGTAGAAACGCAAATACATGAATAATAAGAAAGAAGTTAGAAAGCAGGAAAGAGTAAGGTGCAAACACAAATTTAGAGTGTAATAACCGGGAAAGTAGTCTGGAAGATCCGGAGGAGTTCGATAAGTGGGAAGCAGATCAGATAGCATTCCAAAAGAGTGTAAAAATACAAAGATCGCCAAAAAGAAGACACAATACAGAAGAGGTATCATAAAGAAAAATCTTACAACAGAAATACAAGTTACAGATATGGAGGTAATAATACAGAAGTTAGATGAATTAAAGACCGAGATAAAAGCAGAATTCAATGAGTACACAGTGAATTGAAGGCGGAGCTTACGAAAATAAACAAAGAGTTCAATAAGGTCAAAATGGAATGGGAGAAGAAAGCTGAAGAGTGGAAAGCAGAAAAGAAGATTTTGGAAATAGAATTAAGAAATTAGAAGCAACGATTCAGAAACAGGAGGAAAAGAAGAATAATGTGGTCATAAAAGGTGTGACAGTAGATAATAACTTGATTAAAGAGGAAGTAGAAAATTTAATACAGAACAAGCTAAACATTGAACTCAAAGTCAAGAAAGGATATAATATTGCAGTAGGAGAAAATAAAAAATAGTGATTGTGGAATTGAACTCGTGGGAGGATAAAAGAGAACTCATGTCAAAAAGAAGCTGCTGAAGGAACAAGTATTTACATCGAAAACGACCTAACATATGAAGAGAAAATGCAGGCCCAAATAAGTAAAATTATGAGAGAAGAAAGAAAAAGGAAAAGAAGTTAAAATGGGATACGGAAAAATAACTATAGATGGAGAAAGATATAACTGGAGTTCCAACACACAAAATTGTATAAAACGTATCGAAAAATACAACAAGCAGGACAACAGAAGATATAGAAAGTTCACAAAGGGGATGGGATACAGAAGGGGAGTACTCGAAGAAAGGGAGAACTCTAAGCCAAAGATCACCGGAAAACAATTCGGATGAACTGCTAAGAGAAAAGATGCTGAAGATAACTAAAACTGCAAGGAATACAAAAACTAATAGTACTTAATAAAGGACGGATAAAGGAAACAACTCAAGCTATGGATAAGGAAAATGAACATAATGGAAAAGCAAAAATATATAATATAAAAGAGGCAAAGGTACAACAAAAGAAAGGTATAATAAATTTTGGTACATGGAATGTGAGAGTATGACAGGAAAGGAAGACGAAATAATTGAAGAAATGAAAATGCAAAATGTGGACTATCTAGGAGTAACAGAGACAAAAAGAAAAGGACGAGGAATGAAAGAATTGAGAGAAGGATACTGGCTGTTTTGGTCAGGAGTAGAACAAAAGGAAAGAGGAGCGGAAGGAGTGGGATTGGTAGTCAAACCAGACAAAGTGAAAACGATTATTGAGGAAAGATTTATAAACGAAAGATTAATGGCCGTAAAAATAAAGATGGATGGAAGTAATACATGGTCAATACTAGTGGCATATGCGCCAAATGAAAATGCAAGAAAAGAAGAAAAGATACGTTCTACGAAACATTGCAGTCCGAAATTGATAAAGAGGAAAGAAATATAATAATAATGGGCGATATAAATGGGAGAGTAGGAAGAGACAATAGGGAATTGAAAGATATATGGGGAAAAACGGCGAGGTAACAAGAAATGACAACGGAAATAGATTAATAGGACTGTGTATAGAAAATGACTTTGTTATAACAAACACAAAGTTTACACACAAAGAGATACATAAGTATACCAGAGAAATAAAATCCAGAAATGAAAGATCGATCATTGATTACTTTATAGTAAATACTGAAAATTTGGAAAAGGTGAAAGATGTCAAAGTAAAAGACATGCAGAAATAGGCAGCGACCATTACCTACTGAAAATGGAACTTAAGATAAATATAACAAGTAACCAAGCAGAAAAAGACAAAAGATAACAAAAGAAAATTAAATGCTATAGGTTGAAAGAAATAGACATTAGGCAAAAGTACCAAGAAAGTGTGGACAAAAACTTACGCAAACTTTAACTACTACCGGCATAGAACGTAAATGGAAAATATTCAAGGAGACCTTACTGGACGCATCAAAAACTAGCTGTGGTGTAACCAAGTGTACAAATACATCTATTAAAAAAAGCAGGTGGTGGACAACAAATATTCAACAAAAAGTAAAGGATAAAAAGAAGATGGAAGAAATTCATGCAAAGTGGATCAGAAGAAGATCATAACATATACAAGGTAGCAAGAATAGAAGTAAATAAACTGGTCAAAGATGCAAAAAAGATGCATGGGAAGAATTCGGACATAAAATGAATGAAAATTATACAGAAAACCAGAAACTCTTCTATAGTACGTTAAAGTATCTGAGAAAACAAAAACTTCAAGGCTAAAGAATATAAAAACAAAAACGGAAATGTATTGACGGAAGCAAAAGAAATATTACAAAGATGGAAAGAGTATTTTGAACAGCTGATGGAGATAAAAGAAGAAGAAGAAGGAATAGTGGAAACAGAAGAGGACATAATAATAGAAGAAGAGGAAGAAAATAAGGAGCAACCAGTTACAAAGAGGAAATCGCTGAAGCTATAAAGAAATTAAAAATGGCAAAGCACCGGGTCAGGACCAAATTACATCAGAAATGCTAAAGCATATGGGAGAGAGAGCAAAAGAAGAGTTCCGTAACCTGCTAAATGAAATTATGAAGAAAAGGAAATGCCAAAGGACTGGAATATGAGTGTAATTCTACCATTGTACAAGAAAGGTGAGATGAAAGAATGCTCAAACTAAGAGGTATTTCATTGACAAGCACACCTGCGAAAGTATTTACAAGAATACTAGAGAAGACTGAGAGAAACGCTAGAACCAACATTAGAAGATCAACAACATGGTTTCAGAAAAGGAAGGAGCACTCAAGACTTAATATTTGTTGTTAGACAATTGGGAGAAAAATTACTAAAAAGAACCAGGAAGTGCATATCTGTTTCATAGACCTTCAAAAGCTTTTGACAGAGTGAGACGAAAAGATATATGGAAAAGTTTAAAAGAGCGAGGGTAAGCAGTGATATGATTGAGGTGCTAAAAATGTTATATAGTAACAGTATAAATATAGTTAGGACACACAATGATGAATCAACTGAGTTCGAAACAAAAATCGGTCTAAAACAAGGATGTGTTCTCAGCCCCTATTGTTTTCTATACTAGTTGATGATGTGGTAAAAATATGTAAACAAAAATGTGTAAAGATGAAAATAGGAAACTGGAAAATGAAACAAGTAACTCTCCAAGAATTACTATTTGCTGATGACATGATACTGTTGGCAGACTCAGAGAAAACCTACAAAAGAACCTGAACTGTTATCAAGAAGAACTTAAGAAGATAAATATGAAAATAAACATAAACAAAACAAAAACCATGGTAATATCGACACATGAAATAAAACACAGAATAAATCTAGAAGGGAAGAGCTAGAACAAGTTAGTAGCTACAACTATTTAGGTACAACAATAGAGGACAGAGGTAAAATAGATAAAGAGATAACGGAGAGGTTAGGAAGGTTGGAAGATCTTATAATATGCTCAAAACTCATTCTTTGGTAAAAGGAGATTTCAAAACGAGTAAAACTGAAATATATAAAAAGTAATAAGACCGTCATTGATTTATGGCAGCGAATCCTGGACAATATCAAGTAGTAATAGAAGTAGGATTACGGCAATGGAAATGAGATTCCTCAGGAAAATTGAAGGAATTACTAGAATAGACAGAGTCAGAAATGAAAAATATTAGAACAAAGGAATATAAAATCAATAGGAACTATTATAGAAGAAAGACAACTGAGATGGTTAGGACATCTGCTCCGAATGGATGAAAACAGAATATCAAGACAAGTCTACGAAGCTAGAACCCAGGGGAAAAACAAAGTAGGAAGACCTAGGATTAGATGGGAAGAACAAGTAAGACAAGCAGCGGTTAAACGGGGAATCCAGTGGTGTGACATTCATGGAATAGCCCAAGACAGGAGGATATGGAAAGATAAAATTCATGAAAATGTAAAATGAAATGTATATATATATATTTACAATCCGACACCTAACGGTACAAGGATTTTAGTTTAAATAAATAATAATAGTATAGCTTGTGCGATGGACACACCTTTTTGAATATTTTATTTTTTGAAGTAAGTTGATATCACGTATAAAAAATGTATCAAATCAATAATGATGCTAAACCCAACATTGAGTACATTTAACAATAAGATAAGAAAACAACAAATTATTTACTTATATGTTATTATATTTTTCTTTATTTGTAAAGCTTAAAAATAATTTATCTTGTTTTGCACATACACATGTTTGCATCTTAAGGATTATCAGTCAAGTTGTTATTGCAACGATTATTTAAAATTAAAATTACATGCTAATAACAGCGGCACTTATTGGCAATTATTGGCTTGCACTCTAAATTCCAAAAATCGCCATATTTAAAAGTACTGCTGTTTTTCGTTCCAACAATAAAAATGGCCCAGGTGGTCGGGCGGAATCATGTGGGCCTACAGTCCCAACGGCAGTTAGCAGCACGTGGGCAACGGACCGTCTGGGCATAGAAAAAATTTTAATAGCATCCTGAGCTATCAAGGCAGCAATATTTGGAATAAGAGGCTCAACTTCAACGCGATAACGTTTTTATCGGCTGAGAATTCGCGTTTTTATAGACATAGTTGTTAATTAATGAAGTATTTACCACTAGAGGTTTGTTTGATTATTAGATAGGAGCTGTATGAGCAATAAACTTTTTATTAAATTGCTCAAGCGTTATATAGCAGTCATCAAACTAAATGCAAACAAAGTTCCCGATGGCTACACAACACACTTAAGAGCTGACAATAAAATTTGAAACATAATGTTTTAAATCTCAATTATTAGAGTTAACAATTCAAATGTGACGGAAATAATGTTACAAATACATGTAATGAAAACATTTTACATGGTAACACCAATACGCAGCACAATAATAACTGAAACAACTTATACAGGTTGTAACATCTAATCTAAAAATAATATACAAAATGACTTTTATATCCATTTTATATTTATTATACACTTTTGTCAAATCAACACATAGTGAATTATTTTTAATACACTTCACGTTTATTTTTATTATAAAAATGGTTTTATAAAATGATTTAAATAAGCATAACGCCTAAGTATGTAAAAATATACAGTGTTTTATTGTAAAACTAGTCCCGTCCGAAGGTTGGGCAACCCCAGGGCTTTGGTCATGTAGTCTCACTTTGATTCCATTTGTTTCTAAAGTAGTATTTAGTATATTAGGGATACTTGCATGTTCTAAGTTTCTCTTAATGATGATGGCCATACCTCCTGAAGCTATTGTGGCGTTTCTGTCTTTTCGATATACATTGTATCCTGGTATTTTAAGATTATCGTGGTCTTGCAGATGAGTTTCAGTAATGCAGGCTATATCCACATTGTACCTGGCTAAAAATGCGATAAATGCAGATCGTTGATTTAAGATTCCATTTGAATTCCAATTAAGGATTGTTAATTTTTCAATTGCTCTTCTGGTCTTAGGATCCATTGAGCAGCAGGGGTATCAGGGTAGTTGAAAGGAATGTTTTAATTTGGGGAAGAAAGGACGTTACAAGATCGACAATAATTTTAGTTATATGTGATAACTGAGAGGATTCGACTGGTTGTGTTGCTGCTGAGTTTGAGGAGATGTTGTTGACGTGTGGATTATTTTTTAGTTTATCAGCGTATGTTTGCGTTGGGTTGACGTGAGAACTATTGGCTATTTTTCTATTTTTAAAGTATTTTTGTTGTAGTTCAACATGGTGACTGCATCCACGGTAACTCGCTGCATGATCGCCGCCACAATTGACACATGTCGGTTTAGTTGTTGGTTGATTGGTGCACTCATTGTGATTGTGATTTCCAGCACATTTGACGCACCTTGGTGTGAGGGTGCAGTAATTTTTTGTGTGCCCGTAGCGTTGACATCGATGACATTGTGGTAAGCTGGTTGACTTTTTTCTCATTTCAACGGTCACAACTGAATGATATATTGACTTCAAGGAGAATATCTTTTTGCCCTCATCGCTATTGGTTAGGTCGACTGCACACACAGGAAGGGGGCTTTTTATCTCTTGTCAGTAGACGTGTTACATTGATGACAGGTAGTACTCGTAACTCAGTTTTGATTTCATCAGTAGTCAGTGATAACGGAACATTTTTAATTACCACTGACAGAGGTTTTAGGTTGGGGTTTTGGAATGTATGATATTCAATTCCATTTTCAGAATGAAATTTTGTGAGAGTGCGGTAGTCGTTATCATCCGATAAGTTGATGCGTAACGAATTCGTGGTACACATTGTTGTAAACGGTTCTTTGATAATTTTATTAATATCTGCCACAAGAGCCTTGTGATTAATCGCATTGTGCAGATATATTGGCGTGATTTTAGGTCTATTAATAGAAGTAGCAGGTTCTGTAGGAGGTGTGTTGATTTTTTGCTTGTGTTATCTTCGCTATCGTTTTGTGAGGGCAAGTAGAATCTGTTTTGTGTGATTAGCTCTTCAGCTGACCACATGTATCGCTTTGCACCTCATTGAGAGGCGGTGTTAATTCATCAAGTTTGCGCTTAGTCCGCGCCTGTAGACTCATTTTATTATCATTTAATGAGGTGTTGGCACTCTATGTATTTGTTAATATTACTATGAATACTCACCGTGAAGGTTAAAGATTACAGTTTAGGCCAGGCGTGTTGCACTGATAACGGAGCGCGCGCGTTGCACCCACACCGTATCAATACTCGTACTCGACTCGGATTATATGGTTTAGAATCGAAGAATCGAGAGATAACTGTAAATACGCTAGAAACGTGGATAAAATGTTAAAAATACAATAGACACAGAAAAACAAAATGATGAGGTTTTTAAATAGGCTGAAAAAGATAAAACACTTCTAAAAATTAAAAAAATAAACAAATTTTTTATCAGAAAATAAGATACAGCAATTTTTTAGCGAATGTTGGTGAAGTAACATCCAGAAAGCCGCCATAAAGCAGCCGCGATAACGTCAGTTGGAGAATTGCCAACCAATATGTAAAATGAGAAAAAAGAAGAAAACACGAAGAAATGAGTGATAAACTTTCCAGAATGTTCGATCACCGTCCACGTCAGTTATAGCGGTGTCCTTGAGTCAAATACCAGAACCTTCGAATTTCAGCATACAAGAGGGGCAAACTTAAATTAGTGATAGTAACTGTTGAATTTACGTTAATAGTATTATAATGAGCAAGATGTGATCAAGTAAATACCAAAAATAGGCAGTTTTTCTCACATGGTGTGTATCAATCTCAATCGTTGCCATCGACTTCAGTAACTTCAAGACTAATTGTAGCCCATCAAGGTACAACTATCAGAGGCTCACAGAGCTCTGAAAATACTCTCAATGTCCGGCATTGTGGTGCTCTAATCATGAACTTTGACAAACTTTGACTTTAACAAATCTGTTAGACAGTATCCTACTCAAAATTGCAACAATCAGTCGTTTTATAAAAAGTTAACGAACGTAGAACGCATTAAGCAAAATTGATTTTGAAAAATCAACCGAACAAGTATTTTGTGCAACTATACGAAAGAATGGCATGCCAGCAACGAAAAGGTTTGATGATCTAAAAAATAACTATATAATAAACGATTACGACAATATCCCTGGATACAGAGAGTGAATTTCAAAATTTATTACTAAAAGTCAAGTTTTACAAAGCGTTGATTGTAAAATAGATGAACAGTACAAGGAAAAACTTTGTATTGGCAAGTTGCTAGGGTTGTTAAGTTTTCAGCTTCTCGTGAACCAACTTGGACTGCTACAGTGATAAAGAAATATTGGTCTCTGTAAGAAATGGTAACTTTCTTGACTGGGTAGAAATGATCACAAAACTTTTATGGCAAAACATGGCAAAATTTGGAAATAAGGGCAGGGTTTTTTTCACTACTAATGAGTGAATGATATGGTTAGTAGACGAAATTAAGCCAGAGATTGTCTAAGAAATTGTAAATAACAAGTATTATTCCATAATTATGGACTCAGCAGCAGATGTATAGCACACATACAAACTAAATTTTGTGGTACATGTGCTACCTACGGCCCTGTTGAACGATTTTGACGTTTATTTCTATCTGTGGCCGTAGATTTTGTAACTCTTGATCTAAATACCTGTAATGGGCAGAGCTATGACAATGTCAGCAACATGTTTGAATGCTACAAAGATCCTCAAGCTAGAATAAAAGAAGTAAATCTTCTAATTTGCTCTACAGCTGCGAAGATTAACAAGAACTGTGGAGATTTGTTTTCTTTAAAACAAGAAATCTACAGTTTTTTTACTTCTTCAACCAAAATATGGGATATCTTGCAGTCTCACTTTACAACGGACTCTTTAGCTTTAAAAACTTTGTTGACAACCCAATGGAGTGCCTGTGGTGAGACCAGTCAAACACTATACAAATCGTACCAGGTATTCCTTGATGCTTTGACACATATTGCCTATAACAGTTATCAAACTAAAGATGATATTGGAAAAATTTAAGTCTTAAAATGGCATTAATGGTATGTTTAAAAAATTCTTGTAGTCTCTCGAGAAATAAGTGAAAGGCTTCAAAGAGAAATTACAGATAAATCATTACTCTATACAGTACTTCAGAAACTTTTATAAATGCTCTTCAAAACGAAGAAAAGTTTTCAAGACTAGAAAATAAAATAAAATTGATGTGTGAAACTGACGTCTATAAAATGAAAATTACAAGATAAAGGAGGCCAAAAGTTCCTTTTGGTGAAAACAAAGAGGAGTTTTCTGAGATACGGTGACAAAAAAATATTATGCTGCAATTGATTCTTTGAAGCTCAACAAGAAAAAGCCATCTATATGGAAGTACATAAGAATTTTGAATTTTTATAGAAAATCAATAAAATGGAAAGTGACAAAATACAGTAGAAGCCAAATCAGCTATCGGAAAAGTATTATTCTAATTTAAATAAAACATTTCCTGGGCAATGTGTGTATTTAGCAGAATTTTTAACACTTAATAAAGATATTGACAAAGAAGATAAACATTCCACACCAAAAACACAATTAGCAGCGCAAATACAAATTATTAAAGTCATAGAACATAAATTTTACTTTTCGCAATACTACCAACGTCTTAAGCATTTTTCTAAGTATGACAGTTACTAACTGCACGGGACGACGATCCCTTTCATTTCTTTATTGAGGGTGAGTCTTTATTTTAACAATATATTCAATGGATTTGCTAATTCTGAAACCAAGAAGAGAAATGTCTTTTATATAAAGTATTTTAGATAAAATATACATTAGTTTTTATTTTTCTTTATCGATGTGTAAATATAAATATAAAATTGAAGAGATGAAATAAATGTTTTATCTAAATAATCAACTTATTTGTCATTTTTTGATAACATCAAACGTGCAAACATTTGAGGAAAAGCTAGTGCGCGAAAAATTTGTAAAACTGTTAATCGCTTAAACAGAAGATGTAGTTGCATGGAAAGCTAGAACCACATTTGGCATATATAAACGTGACCTTTAGAGGGTTAAACTAAAATTTAAAAAAAAATACGAACTAGTGGGCCCGAATTTACAAATGCTGCACTACGCTATCATTTGTTCACAATGAAAAAATATTTTGTCCAACTATCGTGGATTATTAGCAAATCAGTGCTTAAAGTTTTGCTCGTTTATACAAATAAAAGAAATTTAATCGCGTGAAACACTAAAAACATGATGGAGCACCAGCAATGCTAATGGGCTCTCAAAATCTTTAAAAAAGAATTTATTTGCTACACTTCTATAATCATATCCGTAAACAGCATATTTTATTTATAAGATTACTATAAATACAGAATTATTGTTGCACACTATTTCTGTTACAGAAAATATGTTAATCATACCCAATTAATTTTTAACAACCGTTCCTACAAATTTTCCATTGAAAACATACTCGCCCCTATTATAGTAAGTTAAGTTGACTGAATATGTTCCCTCGGGAACTATTGAAGGAACCTTCAAGTACGTGCTAGGGACATCAGATACCAAATAATAATCCTAAAATATTTAAAGTTAAACGTTGCATAGTCATATGAACAAAATTACACATCATACAGGTACTACAGGGCATTTAGTGACATTCCCATGTCTTATCAATAAATCGTAAATTCCAAATGTATTATGCTCAATCAAGCTACAGAAGTTCAGCCGTATAGTGAGTAACCTTATAGGTTGATTATTTAGAACTACGGATATGTCAGCTTTAACCTGAAATATTTTACGTTTTAGGTGTTATCTCTTTTTTTAGAATGCACTTACAATAAAGTCACATGTTATTTCCTTTCTAAGAATAAAAAAAAGAGTTCCCAAATGAGTAGTTTCATTATATGGTTTTAGAGTAACTTCAGCTCTCTCATAATATAGTGGATTCAAGTCTAATAATTCTAATTCTTTAAATATAACTAAAGCATCTGGGTGCTGCTGAAATATTCAAACATAAAATTATGTAACAGTAATTTCAACATAAAAGCAGAAACTTACCACAGAAAATAAGAGAATAGTTACGTATAATAGAGAAAGCTTTAACATGGTTGCTGTGAAACGTAGAAATTACACACTTGTAGTTCGTTTTTAATTTTCTGTTAATTATTTTTTTTGTTGAGTTGCCTGGAAGAAATTCAATTGATAGGAATCGATAGCTACTGTGCTATAAACTATACTGCGTTTACTTTCAGAGGTAATTTTGATAAATAACAACTTATATCTCAAATGTATTTTATATGCTCAAGTATCTTAAATATAACTTATCATTCTCCGATATAAAAGTAAATTAAATTATCTAGGAATTTATCTTGTAAACAGTGAACATCTGACAAAAAACAAAATGCTTTTAAACTATATAATTTTTAACTGAAAATAATTATGAAATTTGGTTATATAGATTTATACAGATTAACCCAAAAGTTTTGCAACAGAGAGAATTTTTATTTTTGTGGATTTTTTTGTATTTGTAGTGTAATGACAAATTGCATCTTCGGGTGTCAGACAGTTTTGGATAATATTAAACCCCAGTTTTGATACGCTGGAAGCAAAGCAAATCTGCGATGCTGAAGGTAAAGCAATTGCTCACTACTCTACTATCTCTAAATGGTACAAGCGCTTCGATTTCGGCAACATGAATCTCAAAGATCAGTCTCGTTCCGATGGGCCGCTAAAATTTGAATGAGTAGATCAAGATTTGCTTTTGGTGAAACTTGATGCTATTTCTTTTACTCGAGCAAGAAGTAGTTTTTCGATACTTTAGGCGTTAGCGGAAGTAAGCTTATTGGCCGATAAGATGCTTGTTCCGTGGGTGGTTTCCAGACTTTGCAATCATGATAATTTGTACAAATTTGTTTATTATTTAGTTGGTTATTTTGGATATCAGTTTACTGAGATAGGATGTTAATGATATAGGGTGGTGCTACTTTAATTCCCTGTTATTTCAGTCTTCGAAGATCAGGATTACCTTATCGTTTTTCTGTGTAATAAAAGTTTAATCTAACCAACTCACGACATAGGATATTTTCCAAATGTTGCCTATAATTCTGCCACCTTATTGTTTTTTGAATGTTCGAGGGCTGAATTTTGTATTTTCATAAGAATGTCATATGCTCACTGACGTATTAGCCTAGCTATGAATGTTTGCCTCGTACTTTTAATAAAAAAACTTATTTTTTATATACACAACAATCCCATTCAGTTGATAGTACAGGATCTTACAGGGAGGTGTTACGTTTATGAAAACACTCTAACACAGATGTTTTCTGACATAACCCTTTGAGACAATCCCACAGTGATTGAATAAACCATTTCACATCTCCGCGCAATAAAATGAAGCGCCCTGGTATATGTTTCCTTAGAAAACCCATAGATTCGTTTGAGATATCGCAGGTAGCCCCATCATGTTAAAGCCAAACCTTATAGATGGCAATTTCATGTCTTTTAAATTTAAGCATCAAAAATTCTCGTAACATCGTAAGGTAACGCTGCGAGTTGACCGTGACAAACCGTCCGTTTTCTCGGAAAAAGTAGGGTCCAATTATGCCAAATTGAGCAATTTCGCACTACATAAATATTTTTTCACTATGTAGAAGCCTTTGATAGACTTCCTGTGGATCATTTTACAACCATGGAATATTTGCTGTGTCTACACCACCGAATGAGTGGTTGTAACAAAGGTGTAAACAAAGACGCATTGTTCAATGGTTCACGACTCTATGGGAACTAACAATAAGTATATATAAACCATTGCGCATGCGCTAATTTGTCTACCAACAATCTTCATCCGTCTCAAAAACGTAACACC
Source organism: Sinelater perroti (assembly GCA_036346155.1). Lineage (NCBI taxonomy): Eukaryota > Metazoa > Arthropoda > Insecta > Coleoptera > Elateridae > Sinelater > Sinelater perroti. Next base: position 8,926,062 of record JARFIY010000276.1, read on the forward strand.
TCCCTGATCATGTTTAATTTTTACTTCTAGTTGAACAATCTTACCTTCAAAGAGAATTGTTATAATTAGAGATATCTATTGAGAGGTAGAGGTAATAACTTGACTTGTGTGAAGCGTTCTGGATGAGATATGGCATAACGAACTTTTGCCTCTCCTTCCCATCGGAAAATTCAAAAGGACTGACTGCTTTATCGATTTTTAATTATAAATGCCCCACCCATTTGCAACAATTTATTTTTGACGCATTAATTTTTGGTTGTAATTGGTCATAATTTCCCACATTGATATCTGGTTTGCAAATGGTTACCATAACACTAAAAATGCATTAGCTTGAGTGAAATCTGGTGGGTCATAATATTCTCAATATAAATCATAAAATAAATATAGTACGCGCGGCCAAGTTGCACATATCTGAACTAGACTTGTACTAAACTCAAATGGTAGAGAACAGTATGTATCCCTAACCCGTAAATTTGACTCAGTACTGATATCTTAACTGTCTGATCTATAACTTTAAAATTATTTTTATCAATCCATTTACAGTTCCCAATTTTCTTTTTCTATATAAAAATACTCTTTGAGTTTATTATTAAGTGAAAAGTAAAATGGTGCATCGCAAAAATCTTCTAAAAAATTTTACGAGAATTTCCTCTGAGGATGTCCACCGTAGTCGTGGAGGAAACATCAAGAGTTTCTGAACTCCAACCACGGCCTTATAATCCGAGAGCTAACCACACGATGCACATAACACCGGTCGTGAAAGCTTTCGCATCTTTTAGAGAGGCAAAATGTTTTTTTGATCTTGCCACATTACAAAAACCTATATTGAATATAATTTCATCCTTTTTAAGAATGCTACTCATTAATTTAGATCTTATAAGCATGTATATCTACCGTATATTTATCGTCATATATATATTGAGAAACTTGTCGTAACGTCTCACAAAGTTTGAAATTCTTTCTGCCTAGGAACGAAGTCACCCTGTAAGAGCATCTCTTGTCATCTGGTCAAAGCAGTAAAACCTAAGTCATTGTTTCATAACAGACTTTTTTGTTAATAGTTTGCACAAGTTCATCGCGGACTGCAGATGGGCGGCCACTTCTCGCCTCACCGTGCACGTTAGTCCTTAAACATGCGACACCGTTGACGTATGCTAGCTTCATTCATTATATTTGGTCCGTAAACATTACACAGTTTGCAATAAATCACATTGCTGCACGCACTTCACATTTGGTAGGATTTTCTACGGCAGCATGCATTTACAATTGATCTAGCAGACGACCAAACTGCAACACAATCTTGTTTTGCACTACCTACTTACTGAACCACTGCGTGCAGCGTTACAGGACAGGCGTCGCCCTCCTATATTGATTTTTGTTTGCTATTACTATCATTTTCATTAAATTGCAATTATTTATAACTGGGAACTAAAATATGTTATTTTTAAGACAGAGATTAATAGCCAGTTTTATAAAATACCAAAACTCTGTTGTTAGGTAATATTTTTTAAACTGTAGAAATACTAAAAAGTCAGACAACCATAGTTGCTCTTGACAAAAAACATTAATCTTTTTGCATACACGGATGTTGTAAAAAAATTTAAGTATTGCTGAATTTGTATTCTAATCTGTACCGAGACAATCAAATTTAACCGTAGCCAAATAGAACCAAATTAAACTGAACTGATATTCTCCCATTAGTTCGGACAAAGAGTAAGTAATGTTCAAACGTAGCAGTAGAAACAGGCTATACAACTTGTGCACACACAATCAAAATAATGTAGCTTTTTTCTTCTTTTATCAATCTCAGAACAAATCATTGAAAAAAAATAAATTTATTTTTATTTATAGTATAGCCTGTGCGATGACAACACTTTTTTGAATATTTTATTTTTTGAAGTAAGTTGATATCACGTATAAAAAATGTATCAAATCAATAATGATGCTAAACCCAACATTGAGTACATTTAACAATAAGATAAGAAAACAACAAATTATTTACTTATATGTTATTATATTTTTCTTTATTTGTAAAGCTTAAAAATAATTTATCTTGTTTTGCACATACACATGTTTGCATCTTAAGGATTATCAGTCAAGTTGTTATTGCAACGATTATTAAAAATTAAAATTACATGCTAATAACAGCGGCACTTATTGGCAATTATTGGCTTGCACTCTAAATTCCAAAAATCGTCATATTTAAAAGTACTGCTGTTTTTCGTTCAAACAATAAAAATGGCCCAGGTAGTCGGGCGGAATCATGTGGGCCTACAGTCCCAACGGCAGTTAGCAGCACGTGGGCAAAGGACCGTCTGGGCATAGAAAAAATTTTAATAGCATCCTGAGCTATCAAGGCAGCAATATTTGGAATAAGAGGCTCAACTTCAACGCGATAACGTTTTTATCGGCTGAGAATTCGCGTTTTTATAGACATAGTTGTTAATTAATGAAGTATTTACCACTAGAGGTTTGTTTGATTATTAGATAGGAGCTGTATGAGCAATAAACTTTTTATTAAATTGCTCAAGCGTTATATAGCAGTCATCAAACTAAATGCAAACAAAGTTCCCGATGGCTACACAACACACTTAAGAGCTGACAATAAAAATTTGAAACATAATGTTTTAAATCTCAATTATTAGAGTTAACAATTCAAATGTGACGGAAATAATGTTACAAATACATGTAATGAAAACATTTTACATGGTAGCACCAATACGCAGCACAATAATAACTGAAACAACTTATACAGGTTGTAACATCTAATCTAAAAATAATATACAAAAATGACTTTTATATCCATTTTTATATTTATTATACACTTTTTGTCAAATCAACACATAGTGAATTATTTTTAATACACTTCACGTTTATTTTTATTATAAAAATGGTTTTATAAAATGATTTAAATAAGCATAACGCCTAAGTATGTAAAAATATACAGTGTTTTATTGTAAAACTAGTCCCGTCCGAAGGTTGGGCAACCCCAGGTAAATATGTTCAAGGTTTTGTCGACAATTGAAGAAAATATGAGCCAGTAATCGTTTTATCAGGCAAGTCTAAGCATAATTCAAAGTTGTGTCGCATGCGCTCACTAACGGCAAGAATTGGCCACGTAGTGCATGAGACACCGATAGGTTGCATAAACTGTCTAATTACGTCATGATAATTTACGTTTTGATCTACAAAAGGTCAATTTTTATCCAAAGTTTGGCAACAAACCGGTTCGAATGAGCTATTGACCTTTGAAATCAGTTTATAACTGTAGACACTCACAGTCACATTTTTGCAGTTTTATACAGTAAATACAATACGAAGGTTGTTCAACTCAAAACCAGAAGTTTTATTAATTATTTCTTGACATAGTCCTCTTCTTTCGCAACATACTTTTCTATCTTTCCATTAACTTTTTGATTCCCTTTTTGTAGACGGTTTTTGGTTATTGGACTTCAATTTCTTGACTCTTGGGTGTTCTTTTCAAGGGACTAAACAGAGTAAAATAACATGGAGCCAAATCGGAGCTATAAGGCAGATATGACAAAACTTCCCAATAAAAGTTTTGTAAAATTTAAAGTGCTGCTAATGCCGCACAGAATAAGCGGAAACTGAGGACTTCAGAATTTCGGTTTTTGAACAAAAATCTAGACTTTAATATTTGACCCCATTTTAACTCCTTTAGCCCCCGCTTTGACAAAAAACCCTTTCATGATACTTTGCATGATAGTTCTTAAAACTAATACTTGAAATACAAAGAGAACAACTGAGTATATCGCATCACAAGTGTCATTCCAAAGTTGATTACGTCTAGTTTTCTCCGTTATTCCTTATGTTTGTATTCTAAAGGTCATAATTTTATCTTGAATATTAACAAAATAATTGACTCTGCCATAATATAATATAATTAAGATTCGATACAATATTTTATAAGAACAATATTACAAATTCCCATATTTACTTTCAGCTGTAATAATAATGATGGGGTTCTAACGCCACGCATAGGAACTTAGCCTGCGAATTTAGAAGTAAAAGCTCTTATATTTTTGCTTTTACTGTTCGGTCGTTGCGCACCATCTTTTGTACGGGGTAGTGGACGGAAATGTGAGAATTACAGAGGAATCAGTGTCATTGCTATAATGGGAAGAATATACGGACGAACACTTAAAAACAAGTTAGAAAAACACATACAAAACAAAATAGGGGAAGAACAGGCCGGGTTTACAGCAGGAAAATCATGCGTGGACCATATATATATATATATATATATATATATATATATATATATATATATATATATATATATATATATATATATATATATATATATATATATATAATATAATATATATATATATATATACATATATATATATATATATATATATATATATATATATATATACTTACTGGAAAAGAAAAGATCTGGCGTTCATGGAATCTGGAAAAAGCATATGATACGGTTCCCAGACAAAGATTATACACGTTGTGCTACGCAGATGATCAAGTGGTTATAACGCAGATGAGGAAGATTTGAGCTTCATGATGAGAAGACTGAGCGAGGAGTACGAAAAGTCGGGTACAGATAAACACAAGAAGACCATGTATTTAGCAACAACGGAAGAAAAGTTAGAAGACCTACAAATGAGAATGATATAAGAATAAAAGCCACAAACAAATTTAAATACTTAGGATTTACAATAACAGACAAGGCAACAACGGAAGGAAATTAAAAATAGACTGGGACAAACAAGATTGTGATTAGACAGTTGCATCAGTATATGGGATAGACAAATTACGAAAACAAAAACGAGAATATACACCACAATTGTACAAAGTATAATGACGTATGGAGCGTAAGTCTGGGTAATAAATAAGGGAAATGAAAGAAAAATAAGAGCGACAGAAATGGAATATTGAAGGAGGTGCTGCGGGTAACCAAGTTGGAAAGAACCAGGAATGAAGAAATAAGAAGAAGAATGGGAGTAGAAACAGACATAATTCATAGAATCGAAAACAAGAGACTCGCATGTAAGAAGATCTGATGACAACAGATGGATCAAACGAGTAACAGATTGGAGTCCCGCAGGAAGGAGAAAGAGAGGAAGGCCGAGAAGATCGTGGAGGGATAAAGAGGATGAAGCGATGGAAAGGAGAGGTTTAGAGGAGAATGACTGGCAAGAACAAGAAATATTTTAACTTGAATGCAAAGCACAAAATCCATTATTAATTATAAAATACAATATTTTCCTAGTGGCTGTCTCGACTCTTCCTACAGATGGCCATTTGTTTAAAGAAAATTGTCATAATAACAAAGTCGCACAAATGCGACTCTACTTACAATTCTGGTATTGTCTTTAAGCGCTTGAATCGTTGCTAGAATATTGATGTAGATCTTTTATTTGAAATGTCTCCAAAGCAAAAAGTCTAATCCTGTCAGGCGGCCAATTAAAATCTTCATTTCGAGAACTTACTTGTCCAAAAATGTTCTCGCCTTAAAACGCAATTGTTGCAGTTGAAAGGTCGCGCACATTTATTTAAAAACCTATCCAGCCCTACTATAAACAAATTATAAAACTTTTGTAGCAGTACTATAAACTAGAGGTGTGCCAAAATGATGTATACCAAGCGACTAAGTTCAGTGGCCTACATACAGAGACTTCTCAAGAGGATCTTATTTTAAGAAAAAGATTTTGTTGCTAGTTTTACAACAGGCTAATATAATTATCACCGTTAAAGCACCATTTTGTAGACAAACTTTCATCAATCTACACAACAGTCATTTGTGGGTTAAGAAAAATTGCCGCAAAATAGTTGAAGTTTATCATTAGTAACGGTTTAGCATCACTTTTTGAGCTGGGATCTCCTAACACTTTAAAGGCTTAGAGTGCCTGTAATTGCTAGAGAACAATATGCATTTATTACTTAAAAATAGAGCTCCAGCTCACGTCACTGTGATGCGCAACGATGTCCAACATATCAGGTTTGTGATCTCTTTTGCGTGGGTATTAAATAAGCGTATCAGAGGTTTCTGTTTCAAAAGTATGCGTAGACGTTAGATCATAAAGTTTACTTTCAGCGGGATTTGCTGCTCTACATTTTCATATTGCATTTTTGAGTTTATATCTCCAATGAGTATAGCTTTGCTTGTTAGGTTGCCTATAAACACATTATGTTACAGAATATCTCATTGCAAACTTTAATTTTAATTCCAATTGCCTCAAAGTTTATGGTACTTATTGGTTGACGTGGTTGATAAGTTATATTATGCTTTACCATGATAATTTACCTTCAGATACAATTCTAGCGTCTTTATTAGTTAGTAGATCTGGTATTCAGTTATTTAAATTTTTCTAAATTAGTGCGTTTTTGAAACACATGCGATATCAATAAAATATCTTACAGAAAATGATTTAAATAGAGTTAGTTGCATTTTTGCCATTGACATTTCAGTTAAGTGTTTTTATTTGATCCTATCATCCAATAAAAAGAAAAGGTAGGAGCTGTCTGATTTGTTCAATAAAGGTTTGAATTAGCTTTAAGAGACTATGGTAAAATATTCATTAGGAGTGAGTACTAAAAAAAATTGTTTTTCATTGTTAGGGTAGATTGGTTTGGGGATAATCCTAGAGAGAAGAAAAAAGTTTTTCGTGTTGTTAACTTACTCTTTGTTCTTATTGTTTTATTACTTGTCTTGGGGCTTTCTATCTTGATAATTTTTATTGTTGTTAATAAATATATACGTTCCCTATAGCTAGCGGGCAATTTTCAATGCAATTGATGCATACTAATAGCTCTTGTCGTGACTTGTTGTAGTTGACTTACAAGTGCAGTATTTCTTTGATGTGCCTAATGCATCGCGTCTATGACATTGAGGAGTTTTACTATTAGTTTTTTGTGGCTCCTCAGTAACTATTAACTTTTTTCCTCGTCATTTGCTGTAATTAATACTTCACACACTGGTATAGGCGTTTTATCATTGTTCAAAAGTCTCATAATTTGTATTATTGGTAAATCATAAGCTACGAGTTCTTCTCGTATGCATTCTTCCTTCAGTTAAGAAAGAAAGGTCTATTATTGGGATTTTGGTATGTATAAAATTTTATTTGGTTGCTAAGCAAAGTTTGAGTTTGGCCAAGCTTCTATAACCACTGAAAAATTGAGAAATGTGGAAAATTTTCCTTTAGCGAGAATTCAATATAATTTATTATTTCTTTGCGCCATTCAGAAAGGTGGGTAGTAACTTGAGTTGATCGGCCCTTTAGGTATTGTTGAGTTCACTTGAGGATAATGATTGTAAGTGTTCAAGTAGGTAGTACTTATTTTCCTCTAATTTATAAATTTAAACATACTTAACCTGTTGTAAATCAGATATTTATCTTATAGACAGATATCAAAGAGTGCATTGATTTATCTCTAGTACCATTTGAAGCACTACAAACAAACATTTCTAGTAAGTTTATTTATAAAATTATTTTTATTCATTCGACTTAATATCAGCAGTTGGGCCTCTCACAAAATGTCTTAAATTATTTTTTCAATTAAAAATCTTCAGATTTGCTTTTGAATATCTTTAATTAATTAAACAAAAATATTAATATTCAATTCTTAGAGTAAAATGACAACACTGAGAAACACTAAAGTCTCCCTTTTTGTTATGCCGCAAATATCTATGGCAAGACGTATTTTTGCTAGAAAACTATACTAAATCGATAGCGCTCGAGCTTCTCGATTAGAATTAGACTGTAACACGATAGCAAAAGCTCTCTAATAATTTAGTGTCAGATTGTGGAAGTTAAATATACGCAATGCACGCAACTATGCTGATAACCGATTTACAGACTACCGAGACGAATTCGCTTCGAAGTTATTTGCTTCTCGTTCCTGAAGTTGCTCAAGTTATTTTTGCAACTGCTGAAAGAAATGACATGAATCGGAACAAAACCGTAATAAATACTTTAAGAAGTGGCGTTTTTACAGGCAGATTGTCGAGATTACTTCCGAACTTCGAAAGTCAGGCTTTTTTGGTGATTGTTCTTGAATAAATAATGGCGTTTGGCGACACAGTGCAGCTGCAGTTGCTTGCTCGGTAAGAAATTCGTGAAACAATTATTCGCCTTCCTTGGACTATTAATTCTTTTTGAAATATGTCAATTGGACGTGAAAATTAAGAGAAATATTCCAAATACTGCACTACATAAGGTCAACAGTTTACTCTGTAATTTTTTATATTTATTTTGTTCCAACTAATATTTTATTAAAATACGATTTAAATGTTTATATAATATACTAGGATTATTTTATAATACAATAATTTTTTTATTTAATGCACGTACAGGGTTAAATTCGGACAAATTAAAAATTTTATTTGACAAAAGTTTAAAATTACAAAAAAATCCTTTAACATGTCGGTTACGTGACCTGTTCAAAGTAAAATTATTTGATGTAACCCTCCTCAGCTACAATAATCGCTTTTATCTTTGACCTGAAGCGCTCTCTGCAAACAGCGTTGTCCACATTGGCAAATGCTGCTTCGATAGCGGTGCGTAAAGGTGGCACATCAGGGTATCTAGACTTAGTAACCCTTTTGACTACGCCTCAAACATATTAGTCAAGGGGGTTCAATCAAGGCTATTGAGAGGCCTGATTTTACTAGACCAGAATATGTTTAGGTTAGTCGACAATCAGTTTTGGATTAAAGCTTTTGAGATTGCACCGGTTATCTTCGAAAGCATCTTCAACGCGAGTTATGAACTCGGCATTTTTTTCGAAATGTTGGAGAATTTTAAAAGCACTAAATAAAGATCCGACCTATTTGATGAAGCAGTACAGCCGGAAATGTGTAAAGTTAAAGAAAGTAGGGACATGCTTACCATACAAAGTATATTCGTGGTGAAAGCGGTAGGTGCTTACAGGATCGTAGCGGCCGAAAGAGCGTTAGTATTGTCAGCTACCGGCCTTGCATTTTATTTTGTAAGAAGCGGTAGGTCGGAAACAGTTAAACAGGTAAGCGGTACAGCAATATATGTAGGACCTAGAGCTGTGGCCAGCCAAGATCACGTGAGGATGGAATCCCATTCAACCAAAAGAACCTGAGGCACAACAGCTGAGGTGCTACCCCGATGGATTGCAGGCGGATGACGGAAAGCGGAAGCCCCGTTTGTAGTTATGTTAAAGAAGAGATCAATTATGGACGAGAAAAACTGCACGCTACTTGTTCTCAGAACCAAGAGCCTTACAAAGCCGCTACTATTCTATTTGACCAAAACGCACGTCGGAATTTCGTGCAATGAGAGTGCAAACTAAATAGACAAACAGACAGCGACAGAACCAGAACCGCCAATTTTCGAAATGGTTCCACTAAAAATTATAAAGAACCGACTACAAAGACGAGAGCAAAGTGAGAGCTGATTTGGCAGGTGACGGAGATATTTATCTTCACGGTTGTAATAATATGACACGCCGGCATACCTTCCAGGTTATAATTGGACATGGCAACGCAAAGAAGGAGACCAAGGTCAGAACGGAGAAGGTTCTTATCACAAACCGTTAGAGATAACCACGAACTCAGGAGAATATTGAAAGACTTTCTGGAGTGCGCAAGTGATAGACGGCTTTTTTTGATATTTGTGGAACGGTGCGTAAAATTACATGTATATGCCAATTTGTAAAGGGCACGATAAGGTTGGGTATATTAGTACTGGTATCAGATGCAAACTCTTAAAATCAAAGACTTAACAAGTTGATAATGCGGTGCACATCAAGGTACGTTAGTCTTTTGTTCGAGTAGAATTGACAAAAGTTAGGAGAACTTGGTTACATCAGCGATTTTGAGTCGTCTGCTTTGATTTGGGTTTTCGTAGTTTTCCCGAATGCTGCACTGGAGCGAAATTGAGCATTATAAAATACATCGTGTGGTCGCTTTTCGGGTTATAAGGCCGTGGTTGGGGTTCAGAAACTCTTAACGTTTCGGTCACAACTTCAGAAGAAAAATTTTTAAAACACACGGAATAAATAAAATGAGATAAATTAACTTTAGAACATATCAGTTCAATGAATATTATATCTTTCAGGCTGTCCAAAAAGTTTGTACTCAATATCAAAAATGGCATTTATGCATGAATTTATTCAAAAACATAACATCTTTCTTTGGCCCAAAGTCTGGTACTTTTTCAGCTTGGCATGGCACTAAAGGCGCGACCGTTCTACCCAAGTTCAAAATTAAAAACACCATATTGACGAGAACCTGACAGCATATTTTAACCTCGTGGAACCAACTCCTTGTGATGTCAAATCTGAGTACTTGAAAATAAGACATCAGATTGATTACATTAATATAAATAATATATTTAAAATTTTATTCGGGAATACTAAAGCATATGTCGGAGCAAATATCTACTCCGGGCACTATACTCTAGTAAGGTTGCTTAAAATTGCAGCATTGCTCCAAATTCCTTGATAGTGCTGCGCTTATTCTCGCTAATAAGTGCGCCTGCACGGATGTTCGCAGTCGATCATGCGGCTCAATTTCCACGCGCTCCCTGTCCTCTGTAAAGCACTTACACCACTCAAACATACGAATCCGCGAGAGACACCCTTTTCCATACTGTTGTTGAAATCTGTGCTAAATTTCGACGGACTGGACTTTTTCTCCTACGAGGAATTTGCTTACAATGTCTGTTCTCTCATCACTCTAGCAACTACCAAATAGGACTGAACAGGCTTTAAGCCGAGTAGAAGGGAGGTTAGGGGGTACCAAAAATCTTAATCAAGCCTTGGTTGTGGAGAATGTATCTAAAACTTTGGTGTTGGCAAAATTTTTTTAAGCTTTTAGGACACAATTTGCTGCAAGTAATTAGTGTAAGAAATATTTTTAATATTTGTAAAAACTACCCTTAAATTACATTTATCGCCTTCTAAACTCTTTCTATTCAAGTCAGTTTTATTTTAGGGTATATAATGTTTTGCCTGTTTTAATAAACATTTTCATTCCATTAATTATTTCTTCTTGAAATTATCCAGATAATCACTTTACTATTTAGTAAGACTTACATGAATATCACTATATATTTAACACACATCGCTTGGGTCATCATCATTATTTGGCTATGTAAATTTCTTTTTAGCTTTTTAAAATTTACTTTTGTAGGTTTGCATTTTTCTTTAAAGTTTCTAAGCATTTAAATTTGTCTACCTATCTGCGGTTGTGGGTGTATTCGCAGGGTTCTCTTTAGAAAGCGTCAAACATTCAACTACAATTTGGGCTTAAAGCTTGTTTCTGGATTAAGTAACATTATAAATATAACTTGTCTGCTTATAAAAAAAAATCTATAGCTTCTTTAATCGCTAGTCTTAAAATAATATTAGTAACTTTTAACTTGATATCTGTTACGTAGAAATACCAATTCCAAACCGCCAACAACCCAATCCCCAATCATAAATAGACAAAGTTATATATCCAACCTCCCGCATTCACCTACATACGCTAGTATTACCAGTCACCAAGAACCCCAACAACAAATCCCTTCTGACCAGTCTCTTAACCTTACCTTAAACAAATTCCTAGAAGAATTCAAATCCATGTTCTCCCAACTCATTCAGCAGAACAGCATGGTCCTTAACATGCTGACAATGTTAATAAGCAAAATAAATAATGGATAAATTCCTCCGCATTGCACAATGGAACGCCAACGGCCTCTTAAATCACAGAGACGAAGTAATACTATTCCTAAAACATAACTACATCGACATAATGCTAATTAGTGAAACGCAATTCACGGAAAAATCGTTCATCAAAATTCCTAACTACCATTTATATTACACTAACCATCCAGACAAAACAGGACGCGCTGGAACCGCTATATTAATCAAACAAAATTTAAAACATTACGCTCTCCCCAACTACAAGAAGGAATCTCTTCAGGCTACTTCCATCAAGGTGCTCACCCTCCCCTATGAAATAACCATTGCGGCTGTCTACTGCCCCCAAAACACAATATCAAACAATGTGACTTCGACCAGTTCTTTCATACCCTAGGTCCCAAATTCGTATCAGGCGGCGACTACAACAGTAAACATACTGCGTGGGGCTCCCGCCTAATTACTACAAAAGGCAGAGAGCTATATAAAACTATACAAGACAATAAATACGTCTACCTTTCAACAGGGACCCCGACATACTGGCCACCCGATCAGAACAAAATCCTCGATCTCCTCGATTTCTTCGTCATTAATGGAATATCACCAAACTACATGGGCATCTCCCCAAGCTACGACCTTTCCTCGGACCACTCCCCAATCGTAGGAACTATAAGCGCAAGTGTCCTAATCAAAAATCCCCCCGCACGGATCCATAACGCTTCAACTGACTGGGATTTATATCGGCAAATTCTTCACGAAGACATTGACTTGAAAGTCAGTTAAAAACCCCCTCTCGAAATCGTTACAGCAGTTACCAAATTCAATTCTCTGCTAACAACTATAGCACAGCAAGCTACCCCGCCTAAGGTGCAGAGAAAAGTCAACTCATACACACATGTTCCTCTAGAAGTTAAACTTCTAGTTGCCCAAAGAGGAAAGCCAGAACCAAATGGCAAAAGAGCCATCATCCAGCAGACAAAACAACGCTCAATAACCTTGGAAATCAGCTTAAGGCAAAACTCAAATCCCTGAGGGAAGACTCGTTGAATACCTACCTCTCAACCATAAACCGATATTACAACTCAATATGGAGACCAGTCAAATCATCTTTAAAACCTCAAACCACATCCCCACCAATACGAAAACTACCTCTAGCTCTAGGATGGGCCAAGAGTGACAAAGAAAAGGCCGATTTGTTTGCTATTCACCTATCTAGAGTATTCCAAACACATGATGAACCTCCCAGACCAACCAGCACCTGAAACAAATACACCTCCCATACCACTAATAACACCGAAGATTGTAAAATTTAGAGATTAAATCTCAAGAAAGCACCGGGACCGGACAAAGTTACACCGAAAATGCTCCGTGAGCTTCCACGAAAAGGAATAGTTCTGCTGACGTACATATTTAATGCTATACTCCGACTTCAATATTGGCCGAAATAATTTAAGATCGCAGAGATAAGACTCATCCCTAAACCAGGTAAAGATCCCAGCTATGCGTCATCAAAGCGCCCCACAAGCCTGTTACCAGTTTGCTCCAAACTCTTTGAAAAGTATGTCTTACAAACCTTAGACCCAGAATTCACGGCAACTAACTGGATCCCTGATTATCAATTTGGCTTTCGCCGACACCATTCTACCATACAACAGTGCTATCGCATCACGCAAGAAATTAACACAGCATTCGAACAGTCAGCCTACTGTATAGCTGTTCTTTTGAACATTCGCCAGGCGTTTGATAAAGTCTGGCACAAAGGACTCAAACTCAAAGTACATTAAATCTTACCTCCTCGATTTCATAAACTTTTGGACTCCTATCTAACAAACAGAAAATTTCGACACGCGTTAACGACGAAGTCTCTCAAGTGTACCCAATCCAATCTGGGGTCCCACAGGGTAGCGTTCTGGGTCCCTGTCTTTATACGTTATATACCTCAGACCTTCCAACCTCCCCAACCACTACTATAGGAGCATATGCCGATGACACAATTATACTTGCCAGAGACACGAACTTAAACCTCGCTGTGGAATATGTCCAAACTCACCTCAGCCTACTTGAAGACTGGCTCCAGCGCTGGAACATTAAGGTAAATGAATCCAAATCTACTCATCTGACCTTCACTCTTCGCAAAGGGATATGTCCTCCACTACATCTTAATAACATCGAGATACCACAATCCCCCATCAATGAAATACTTGGGGCTACACCTGGACAGCAAGCTAACCTGGAAGGAGCACATTACTAAGAAAAAAGAACATATAGAGTTCAGATTTAAAACCCTTTAGTAGGCCGACACTCCCCATTATCCCTCTCTAACAAAATCCTTATCTAAAAAACCATCATTATACCAATATGGTCCTATGGAATAGAACTTTGGGGCTGTGCTAGCAAAACTAACCTCGCAATCATGCAACGAAGTCAATCTAAAATCTTAAGATCTCTCGTTGATGCTCCCTGGTACATCACCAATCAGATGATACACGACGACCTCGGCATCCCGATACTCAATACGGTAATACAAGTCAGAACCAGGAAACATCTTGAAAAACTTACCACCCATGACAACCTTCTTCTCCAAGAACTTCCACACCATCAAATCATTAAACGCCTCAAGCGCTGTTGGCCTACAGACCTCCACTGAAGAGGACCCCACATGGGCCCAACACCTTAGCACTATTTTCTAGGACGAAGACCAGTCACTGGACGGGCCCTCATCGTGTCAATTTATAAACCAAAATATTAGCTTAAAGAAATACAATGTATTCTGATTGCTAATGTAAAAATAAATAAATTAAAAAAATCTGTTACTAAGCATTTTAAAAGTTGTTTATCATTTATGTTTTAGTGTCCCAGTTTAAGTGCCACCGCCTAAAACTGGCGATGAAAAGTAAAGTGAAAAACTCCATGGACGGTGTATAATCTGAATTTAATTTCCACTGCGGCATTTCCTTTCAAATGAAAGAAATCGATGATCACGAGAATTTGGAATTTATATGTATGTAAAATTGTTCTTACCCAGCTTATAGTGTTTGGTACACTAAATATTAATATAAATATTTACAACAAATTTCCTAAATATGGTTCAATAAACAAAATTATCTTGAATGAAGATATTTATGAAATTCTTAATGAATTGAAAAGAATACTTAAAACTTCACAAATACAAGCTTTGTAAAAGTAATTTCAATTAATTTAAAAATGTCTGAATATTTTTAATCACTGTTAATTGTTTATGCAACTCGAATTTGTTTACTTTTTAATTCCCCCCACTCCCTTTAAGGAAAATACAATGTCAGGGAATTAATCAGATAATGAACTAACACACAAAGGTGACGCCAGGGCCTTCCTACTTCTAGAGCAGCCAATCCGTCTTCCCCAAAGCGGATCTGCGATAACCGTACACAATGATTGCATCTGCTTTTCCACTTGCGAAATATCCTTGAGTGTCATGCCCGTCCAACGTTTCAGAACATCTGAATTTTGCTGTACGGCATCTGCAGCGCCGAGATAATTTTAATTTGGGGAGATAGGAATCAGCGGCGCTGAATGGGGAAGACAGAAGAAGTGTGGGTCGCAGGAATCTGGAATCTGAGCAAAAACGCCGCATGAGGATACAATGAGCTGGGGCGTTATCGTGACGGAAAATCTAATTTTGTTTTTCACAATTTGGGTTCTGCTTCGGAGCTTTCGGCGCATTTTAATACCGCTGATTAAAAGGTTTGTTCCGGCGGGGCGTTTTTCCATCTTTCACGGCGACACCGGCTTCCGTAATTAAATTTTTTAAACATTTAGAAACCACCCGTGCACCACCTTGTGCTTATAACTAATTTCACAAATTTTAATCTACCAAGTTGCTTTAAATTATCTAAATTGTTTTTTAATGTTATTCTATAACTTTCGCTAAAATTAAGATAATGTGTAATGCTTCTCATAAGTACTACTAAAAGCTATTATATTGCGCGTTACTGTATTATAATAAATGTAACTGTTGGGAAAATAAATGCTAATTAAAGAATTTAAGCTAATTGGCACAGCAGTAGTTAACGCTATTACAGAACTTTATGTCTCTTAAAGTTGTCTGTTCCATGTTTAAGAAAGCTTTTAAGCAAATCTGCAGTTTATTTCTGGCTGTGCATTTATTAGTGCTACTAAGGTTGTACATTTAAGTAATTAAACAGCTTAAAAACAAAAGTCGTTGGGGGCATTAATTTAGGGTACTTTATTTGCTTGCTGGAATTAAACAACACAGTTAACCCACATTTATCGCGTTTTGTAAATGTTTTATTTATAAACTTATTTTATTGCATATTATGTAGGATAAGGACAATAATAAAGCTTTTAATAATAGGATTTGTATTGATTGGAAATTTCTCCACTTTTGTTGTATCAACACAATTACAAACTCAGAGAATGATGCCTTAATTACAGTCTACATTACAAGAATGTGGCCGTCACCATTTGGCAAGGAGCGTCATCTATGTTAATTCATTTGAATCTTTATTTGTGTTCTTTTGCGCTGTATATAGTTTGCGGACAAATTGTGTTATTGATGTCAGCGAATTCGTTATCTTTACAATAAATGTAAAATTTGTGAAGCGCTACGAAGTAGTGTTTTTAGTGAATTAAGCAAAAAGATCAAACTTAATATATAGGGCGGCTACAAAATATATGCGAAAATAGGAGGCATTTGACGATCTGTCCGAGAGGGTAATAACTAGGCAAGAAAGAAACTCAAATATTTCTAAAAAAAATTATAAATATCTTGTGTAAAAACGTTTATATTCGATCAATTTTGAAGAAAACTTTATTATCAGAAAAACACTCAAAAAATATAGATTGAGATTGAAATAATGTTTCCTTCTTCTTGAACATGGTTTTTCTTATTCTAATCAAACTTTTCAGAGCACAGCAAAACACACTGTAAAAGTGCATGTTTGGGGATGCTTCTGTAAACAGCATTTCGGTTGCCTCTTTCAGTTGATGGGTAATTTAAATGCCGAGAAAAGGTGCACCATCCTCATGAAAGACTTGCTAAAGTTTGTTGAAAAGTTCTTTAGTTCTGACGAAACAAATTGGGTGCTTCCAGAAGGCAATGATGCTAAACATCCCAACAAACTGTGCAGTACGTGAAAATAACGTCACCATGATGGAGTGGCTGGAAATGTCTCCAGATATTCATCCCACTGAAAATGTGTGGTTATATATAAAGATAGAGTTCAAAGGAAAGCCAGTGTCACGGTAAAGCAACTATTATTTCAAATTAAGAAAGTATGTAAAAAACTAAGAAAGAAGGTATAGCCAATATTAGAAATACTAGGTAATTACGCAATCGTTCATAATGTATGCTTCAATAAGAGAAAAAAACTTTATCTACGTTTTTATTTTTTTAAGATTACAGCAGTACCTTTATTATTAAACAAACTGTAGTTCTGTAATGTCTTGTATTGAATTAATTTTTTTATTTTAATTTTATTTACAAAGATTATAAAAAAATTCATATTACGCTGACTACAAAATTTTGCGGCTCTATTGTTACAATTATAATACTTTTATTATGCTTTTAGTGCAAATAGAACTAAGTAGCTGGCTTGGGGACTACAATATTTTTTATAATTTATTGCTGTTTTAAATATTTTTGTTCTAAATTAAAACAATAAGTCATAATAACTATAACCGATATACAGAGACTTATATTATATTTATGGTATGATAATCAATACAACATAAACTTTGAAACACAAAGTCAGTGTTTGTAAATGAAAGACACTTATTCCTACTAAGAGCACAAAGAAATTTAATAAAAAATTATATGTAACAGATCGTTTGTCACTACAGTTACATCTATTATTAGAATATTCTACTAATGCCACAAAAATTAATTATTTGTAGTAACAAATTTATTAATGCTACCAAATACATTAATTCCCTTCCTATTTTCCTATGTTTAAATTTGCAATTTTGCAAGAGCTTTACTAAACTTCCAATTTAACGAATTGAACAAGTTACATGCTCTAAGAACTTAGTCCTAAGAAAAGAAAACTTTTTAAACAAATTTTAAATAAATTAGAATATAAAAACAAATATGATATACAAGTCTTTAAAACTAGGATGTCTGATAACGTTTTTGTTAAATCTGCACCACAAACTTTAAAAATTGTAATAGTTTGCACTCAGTCTTCTCGCTTTTAATAATACCAAGTATTTTCCAGTTTTTTAATACTCTCATTTTCACAATAGATTAGGGTAACTGTTGTGTAGATTATGGCAAAGTTATGAGCACATTTTGACCTATTCTAGTTCTTATTTATCAAATTGCCAAATTAAGTCTACAAAACAAACAGGAGTTATGCACACAGACTCGAAACGATTAAAAAATAAATAGAAATAGGGCCTAGCTTGCTTTTCTTCTCTGATTTTCCTTAAGTCAATACTACCACGCAACCATCACACGTGAGTAATGACGAGGATAAGCTTCCTACTTTCCTCATTCAGAGGAACTTGGCAATACCTATGACGAGCATTGGAGTTGTGAAGTACCTTTGACTGGGTAGGATGTTGGCTACAACTTCGACTATAGTGTCTAGCTATGTCGTATCATGTCCTCTCAGTAGAATGGAAAAGTACACACCTTACCGTTTGCACCTGGTGGCTTCGAAGATGAGTTTAATCTTTGTTAGGGGACCTGGATTGAATAAATTACTTAATCGCAATCTTCTGAGGGGTGTAGTAAATAATTAATTTCCGATTTAGCGCTACATATAACCAGTATATTCTAAATAGGTTATGAATTCTTAACTCGAACATTTGGCCAGTTGGGATCGATGAGTTCCAATATGATTCAATAGAATTTGTTGGAACAATGTAATTGAAGGGGAATATGAATATTATCTACCGGATTTAAAAATTGTTTATTAGCAACTACCACATATATGATGTTGGGTATCAAGGGGTGATGTCATAAAAGTTTAGTTTCTATAAGTCAGTGTCTATATCAAGTAGCCGTCGGTGTCGGACAATCCATTATAATAGTTTTTACTGATAGAAACTACAAATTGCTTAAAACGATGGTGCTGGCACGGCGCTTCAGTTGGAGATTTCCAAGCGGTGTAGTGATGAAGGGAAAAGTTGTTGACGTTACTTAACAAGCTGTTTCTGTTTATTATTGTACTATAAAATAAAACAATTTTCTTGTGACACATAAGATACCTTTTAGTCCAAGGGGTCATTATTTTGGGAACGTGTCCCTTTTGCAAATTCTTTACTTAAGAGATTGGAACATGTAATAGATATCATGTTGCTATAATCTCTGTCTTATAAGTTGGCTTAGATACGGTCTCCACTGTGCATAAGTTGAGAGGCAATCAAAACGAGCCCCAGCTACTTTTAAGTTCTGCACGCCAGAATAGATCTTTAAAACTAATGTAAGAGTGGGGCTCTTGAAATAATTTTCTGAAAGCACTCTTTTCTGCATGTCTTTGTTGTTATAATCCTCGTATAAACCAATGTAAATCTCCTAAAGGGCATTGCCAGTTAAAACCATTTGTTATAGTTTCTACAAGATACTTAATTGGGAGCAGTTCTATAAAATAATCTATTCAGTGTCTAATACTGACTGGGTGGTTTTTTGATGTATTTTAATGGTTTATTAAAGGAATTGTTGAGCTCAGCAAACTATTTTATCTCTACTTCCAATCTCGGAATTTAGCGATTGCCAAGTTATCCAACAAACCAATTTGGTGTGGATAGACACTTGACAGTAGATATAGTGGGTTTATTGGGTGCGATTTGGTAAGATTTTGTAGTTCATTGGGTGTACTATCAAATTTCAAACGATTTATTATTGTGCTAATTTTTGAAATCTTGATCAATGTTATCTGAGCCTTCTTTTAACTTTTATGGATCAAACCAATTTTGGACAGGTACAACACCGCGGTCAATAAACTTTAAACTTGCCGTTAAAATACTGAAATTCAATAAACAATTAATTACGCTCAGGTATTTCTTAATTATTATTTATTAAACTGTTAAATTAAAACTGACTGAAAATGTACAGGAGTTTTGCACACACACATACATACAGACAGTGGATGTAATAAATAAATAACCGAGCAAGTAGAATCCCGCTTGCTTTTCTGTTTCTCTACAAGATGAGCAGTTCAATGATCAGCGCAACCAGCACCAGTTTGAGTTAGTGACTGCTACTACAGCAAAATCTCCCACCTTTTAATTTTTTTGGTTTATATGTAGTTTTTGTCTTGAACTTCAGCCACTCCTTTTGAAATGTTCATATTACTGCTGCCTTTGTTTTGTTACATGTGCCACGGGAAGAACAGGTCAAAACCATCGCATATAGTAAAAAACTACATCGTTCAAGAAGTAACCTTATTCATGCAAAATACAATGTGTCTACGACAAGCTAGAAATTCAAACTCTTTAATGAAATCAGAAACGTAATTAAAAAATGTTGGTATACTTCTAATCTTCACAATATGCACTTTTAGCACATTTTACTAAGAATAGCTCCATCAAGTCTAGCATTGCTTTTTATTTTGCTACTTCGACTATCTGGGTTGTTTTGGAGGTAATTACTCTTGTTTAAATACGGTATGTAAGTGTTGTTCTCGCACTAGTTTCGCTCCTTAGAAGTTTATTATGCTGTGTGGTATTATTTAAGCACCTTGACATTCTCATGTCTTTGTCCAATATGTTTCCTAAAAATCTGATTCTGTTCATTATCTCTTTACTCCTAGACACTAAAGGCTTGTCACTTGTTCAGTAATCTTCCCCTCTATTTTCAATTACAATGGTCTTTACTTATCGTCATTATTTTTGTTGATATTTTTAGATGAAACTTCTGGTAATTGAGATGCAATTGATATAATAAACCTTACCGTCAACAAAACGTATTATATTAAAATCTCTATTACCTACCATATTTTCAATTTTTCTATTGTAAAACTGGTATCACTTATGAAAGACTTAATAAATTGATTGAACGGGTTCTTTTATTTACTGATACGCTCTTCGGTAATATGTCTTGTAGCTATTTTTTATTGATTTGCTTTGCTGTAAATATAGCATGTGTGCATGAATATACTGAAATTATCCGCTGAAGTTTGTACTCATTTATTCTTATTGTTACCTTTATTAAAATAAGTCGATAAATGCTTCTGTAGTTGCTAGGCATATGTTTATGGCCACTCTTAAAAAGAAGGGGAACAATACTGGTTTTTCATTCTTTGACAACACGTGTTTCAACAAATATTCTTTTTATTCTCATGCCGTAGAGCTAATTCTCCATATTTTAGCATTTTGTTAGTAATTTTAACCTTCCCTGAAGATTTTTGGTTCTTAAGATCTATAACAGCTTTTAATATTACTTTTTTCTCCGCCTACACCTTCGTTTTTATGTTTTTCTGTTATTCTGATCTCGTATAGTGTTATCACGGTTTACAATTGTAAAGTAATTAACCCATCTCTCACTGAGGTTTTAGCCCATCTTAATTTACTATTTGGTGTTCTGTTTTTCGTTCCATAGCAGTCTCTATATATTTATTACATTTCTTTTAGTTCTTTTAAGAGTTTTTAAGATCGGTTTGATGTTGCACTTGGTCATTTACTACTCTAATATATTTAGGCGTTCATCTTCTAGTAACTCTTTCTTAATTCCGTTTTCATATACCAGTTCTTTTCTTTTTAGTTTTGGTATTTCTATTAGAAATTTGCTCAATAGCAATTTTTAATCACTGGCAACGTTGGTAAATTAATTACTTGTATTGGATGATTCATTCAAATTGTTATTATATAGTAAATGGGCGAATTTTGTTATTTTGTATTTTTCTAAGTGTACTTACTTATAACTTATGTTATAATCAAAAAAGTGCTGTTAATCTTAATTTGTTGTCAGTATATAATGTGTATTGTTATTGAAACGCTATTTAATACCAGAAAGTGATTAAATTTCAGCGTTTGCATTAAGATCTTTTAGAATTAATATTAATTATTACAAAATATTCTATTGATTTCTACTTGTAAAATTTCTACTTTCTAAAAGTCTGACTTTTATTTTTGATTTACATATGCGCTGAATATATTAATTTTAAAATTATAGAGATTGATTGTTGTAGCTTTAACTTTTTATTTATATTAATTCCAACCCCTATCTTTGATTACTTCTTATACCTTTGTGGTAAGGCTCTACGCCCCGCATGGGAGCACGGCCTGCGAACTGAGAGGTTAAGGCTCTCATACGTTCGCTCTCTCTGCCCGGTCGTCGCGCACCATCTCTGATGCAGGGCGATGTGGCAAGCATCACGCCTAAGACGACCGCCATTATTACCCCTTGTTCGAATGAACGCCACCCACCAGGCATCAGAGAGCACCGGGAATTGAACCCGGGTCTGTCAGCATCGCAGCCCGTCCCTCAACCACGGGACCACGCTGGCACTCTTATACCTTTAAGGATCTGAATACAGTCGTCATAGTGTTGTTTCTTTTCTTTACGTTTTTGTTTTATTTTATGATCTAATGTTTCATCCTTGAACTATTATTCGTTCCAAGTCTTTTTTCCCCATTTATCCGGCTTTAATAGCATGATCCGGTTCTAGGAGCATATATTCATTTTACAATGGGTAGGGTTCTAGCCTGTCCTACCAACCCTCCTTTTTCTTCTAGACTTGGGGTCGGCAACAACAACCATTGGCTATTGAAGGCAGGCCATTTCAAATAATTTAATTCTTGCTACTGTCAAGAAACTTGTAAACTAATTTCACGAAAAAAATGTGACATATAGCAATTATTTTTTTTAAATTAACTTTACAATATTACATATTCTATTTTTTACAAATGTCTTCCAAATATCATTCATCTGGATCTACTCAAGTATATCATTAAAAAGTAATAGTTGTTTTCACGTTGGTAACTATTTTGATTCCTATATAATCTTATTGTGAGTTAAAAGCAATCACAAAATCAGCACTTTATAAAGAAGGGAAATGAGTAATTTATATGAATTAAAAAAAAGAACGATGGCTATTTACTTTTTTATACATAATACTTGTTGCTCTTTAGACTTCCCAGTTAATTTGTTATTAAAAGAACGTTCCCCCATTTTAAAATTTTTCTCACTTTTCTTTCTGCTATCAGTTTATGTTTACTTGTTTATTACTCAATTGCTTCCATTTGATTTAATATTGTTTTAGATTTTTATTTCCTTAAAGTCTGTGAAAAAAATATCAATGAACTATATGCTTACATAATTCTTAAAAAATCTTAAATTATAATTAAGAACTTGTGTCATCTTAGTATATTGTCCTGTTTATTTTTAAGTTATATCTATAAAGTTTTACATAGCAAGTTATTACAGTGCCGAGCAATCAAATGGCTTCCATTTTTTCTCCAATGGAATCGATTCTCAATGCCTTTATTATGTGTTTTCTAGATTAATAAACTTTAATTATACAACCACGTAGTTGTGGCATCTTGGTTCTCTTAACTACTAATCTTTAAGGCATATTCTGTTTTATCAGCTTGAGAATGAGATTTGGGCTTTGCAATCTTGAGATGAGATTATTATAAAATGCACAATTAATCTAACTTTCAAGAACACCCACTTATTTTTGGCGTTGTTTTCTTACAATACTTAATTCTTGCAAGCCGTACTGCTTTCTCTTAACTACAAACTTTCTAAAACATGAATTCCATAAACGATTGAGACAGCTGTACCACTCTATATACCTTTCACGTTCCAAAAGGATCCCTTTTAAGTGCACAGAAATTGTTTAAATAATACAATTTGCATATTTGGAAAAAACTTTAAAACTGTCGTTTGATAATATTCATAGAATATCTGGAGCGAGAAGTAAAACTCTAATGTGTTTACATTTTTAGCGAGGCAATCATTTCTTGTTTGCTAATATTTGCAGTCGCTTTTTTAATCATTCTAGAGCCTAGTTATATAGAAAACAAACAATGCTTTTACCAAAGTATTCCTTTTAAGAACAAAGGACTTCGGGCTACCCTTAGGCAACTGTTACAAAATCCTTAGACTACAAAATGCATTTTCTTAAACTGCAAACATCAAGCTAACTGCTGTATTGTAGCCGCCATAGTGAAATGGTGAAATAAATGTAATAGGAAATATGAAAATAAGTAGAATAACGACTGTATCAAATTTAAAACTAAAATTTTTTTTAATAAATAAATTTTGTCACCAATGTTTATAAAAAACTTTTAAATTCCTAATTACCTTAAAATCCCATGGGGGATACAATTATCTGTTTAGGATTAAGGAACAAGCATTAGATAAGTTCCGCCTATCAAAAAGGCAATTAAAAGAACATCTTTGGTAATGTGGGGTCGCTCGTGTAGGATAATTTGAATTTGCACAAATTAACCCAACTCAATCCAAGTTTAGTCGTTAATAGGCAAATTCTGGACATTGAGCGCCAGTTTAAATATAACCTTGCATGCAGGGCTCTATAACAGTCGACCGTTATTTTCCTAGCTAGAACCACATATAATTAACTCTCCAAAAATAAAAATTTATCTGGACTACCATATTGTTGTCTGTATAACAAATTCCTTAGACAAACGGCATTTCACTCTTATCCATACTCCCATTTATTTCTTGACACCTCCCTTTTCAACATTAATTTTTATTGTCTTTCCTAGATATCTGCTTATTAAGGATGAGTTAGGAAAATTTAATTTTTTTAATTTTATGCTTATTAAATGCTATTGATAATGCGTCTAATATGAAAAACATAAAACTCTAAATACCTTTAAGAAAGTTATATATTATCCCTATTTGCTTCAGGTATCTTATACAAAAAATTAGAAAATTTTTAAGATTAGAATGTGATACACTTTAGACAGTTTAAATCATGTAAAGATAAATTACTTGTAAATTCGTCTTCGCATCTTTAACTTTTAATACATCTTACATTTATTAGAGTATTGAAATAGCATAGCACACTTTAGAAGTACGTGCTAATATGGCGAGCATAAGACATTACAATACAACAGAACATTAGTGTAAATTTGTAGTATAAGATCTCACGTAGGAATACCTTACGCAAAACTGTTTAAATATGTCGATTGGAGAGGGGTATATTTATATAGGCCCGTTGAAGAAAAGTTACTTAACATATAGGCTACTAAACCTGTAACTAAAATATTCCCCACTCTTTATTTGCACATTTACTTTTAATTTTAAGGTACTCTCCACGGCGTTTCTTTTTAAGCCGAACTTAAAAAATTCAGTATATAACTCTAAGGTATATGGATATCATTCAAAACAAAAACGTAAAAGAGATATAAATAACCTTCAATCCTTTACACTTCAATACCGAATTAACATTTTTACATTTAGCATTAATTCCAAAGAATATCAGGAATATTTACAAAACCTGTGAGCCATACTAGCGAAAAACTGAGTTAAAATATATAAGAGAGGCAACTAAACGAGATTAACAAAAGTCGAAGAAGCGAAGCCCATAATAAGAAATGTCATAATTTTTTATCTTCCTTGCATTAACAGACATTTGTAGTATGACCAGGTAATAACAAGGCTACTTTCAGCATGCTGTATAACGTTTTATTGTGTATTTTGAAATTAAAACTTTTATAACAGTCTTTGGACAGAAAGCTATTATTTTAAACCATCGCGAGAAGTAACTATTTTCCACTGTTAGAAGATGATATCAGAACAAAAGTGAAAGCTTTAGACCTATATCTCTTTTTTTTAAGAGTTGCACAAGCAATCTTTTTGAAATTATGCTAAACAAAGTTTAATGTGGATTTTAGAAAATCACTTACAACTCAGCACTAAATACGCTTTCGGAAGCTTCATTTAGCGATTATCCAAGCACCATATTCAAAAACAATAGCTTTGTGCGCCTTTTTAGCTCACCATCGCCGCGTAGCCATGTTCTTTGATTTGAAGAAAGCCTGTGATGTAACGTGCACTATGAACTACTAAGAAAGTTTCTATTTTAGTTTTTGAGTTCGCATCTTTAATTTACCTATCAAAAAGAATGGCATTTTTCAAGGTTTTGTTTCTTCTATTACTCTCTTTGCTATCGCTGCCAATAGTATCAGATAACTTACCGATTGATATGTCCCGGTTCTTTGTACAGACTGTTTATACATATTTTTCTTTTGGGCAAAAACATAGCACAATTTAGAGAAATTCTAAAGAGAGAAATAAAACTTGTTCATTAGCATGCTGTATAAAAAATTCCCACTATGACTAGCGTGGGGGGAATGTGGCTGTCGTGTATGAAAAATTTCTACTGTAACTAGCGTAGTAAAGGGGAAGCTTTTGTGTATAACAATTGCACACTGTAACTAGAGTGGGGAAAGTGTGGTTATCGTACTCAAAAAAATAAATCTTGTGTCTAATTCTGTAGACAAAGCTGTTTGCGTCAGTTTTTCTTCTGTGTTTGAGTTTCACCGTTTTTACTTATAAAAACACTGTCCGTTTCTTGGGGGTAATTTTAGACTTAAGTCTAATATGGACAGACACTTTATTAATTGAGTAAACAAAAGTTTACCTATTTTAAACGTCTTTTCTGGATATAAACTGACGTCAAATAGGAAAATTTATCTAAAACAAGCAGTCTGATACGACTTATAAATATTTGTATGACAGATTACGTTTTTATTTGTTTCCACCTGGTCCACCATGGTGTATTCAACTTGAAGATGAACATGATCAAATAAATCTTAATTATCCAACTATGAAACCACATCAATTTTTATTAAACCCAATATATTTATCAATTCAGTACTGCCTTCTTTCTAGTAAAACTTCATTTTGCTGATCCAATACCAAACATTGCTTCTAGAAATACCTCATAATAAGAGGTCAAATAAGAGGTCACCTTGTATATACATAGGTGAATCTAAACCCCACACAGATATTGGATACTCAATTATAGTGCCGAGTTCACGCCTTTCAACTAAGCCAACAGTTTACAGCAGATTTGAAAAGACATGGGTGTCAAATGGCGGTTCTTTAAATTTATAGTAAAATTGAAAATAATAAATTGGTAGACTAAACATCTAAAGTGGATATATTTTTTCTTGTTCAAGATATCTTCTATCAATTCCTTATACGAAAATAGCACTTATTAAACGATATATCCAAATTCTGTGGAGTAACAGCAGTATAACACTTTTTTCGTAAACCAAATATACTCTCTGGAAAACTCCAGCTAATTTGGAAAACCAAAATCATAACAGCTATATTAACAACTGGTCACAAACGAGCATCACACTTTACTTCTATTAGTACCCTTTTTGCAATAAGCAATTCACAATAAAACGTATCTTGGAAGAATTCTTTTAAATGAGTCAAGAATCGAAATATAACAGATTCACCTACACCTTTGACAAAGCTATTTGAATGAAAATTCACTTGTATGCCTAAGTTGCTAGACGTATTGAAGTCTGAAAGTTTAAATTTAAATTAATTACTACACAAAAACAAATTTCGTCTTTAATAAACTCTATAAATTTTATTGCCATATACTTTATTTAATTTTTATCTTGCACATTATAAATTTAAATCCAAAAGTTTTGCTATAATTGGCTTAGTATTACAAAAGCAATTTACTAAACTTACCTGTCGCGTTACTATTGCGTCTTAATTAAATTGATCAAAATTAACAAGCTTTTTCTGTAGCTTTAATAAATAAAACTTCACGCAACTAAGTTTGCCAATATTAGCAATAATTTATAATTAACATCGTCTGCGCACAATTGCACAGAGTATTCCATAAGTATGGTATCAAAGAGCCGCCGAAGCCTCGTATCTGAAGATACCAAAGGGCAAAATTTCCTCAATTAAACGCAGAAATTTGAAACCTGCAGCAAAATGATTAAAGTTCGGTTCGGAATAAGTTTCATTAACCACCCTAAATTGCGCTCTAGAGGTCGCCTAGTTAGCAAACGTTGCTAAGGACTTGTGTAAGCAATAAAGAGAACTTTCAGCAGTAGGCGCAGCTAAATTGCAACTTTTAAAATAAGCTAATTAGAAGCGAATTTATTTCTGACGCAGAAGTAGGAGATTGCAAAGCAAGAGAGTTATTCTGGAATTCTGAAAATTATGTAGTTATTAAAAATATTTTAATGGCAGCAAAATTGAAATTTAGAGGTGAAGCTCTGCCTACGTTACAAAAGAATAAAAGGAACAAAAATAAAAATTACAAGGAAATTTTCATTAAACTTAAATTAAAACTTAATATATTTTCCTTTAATTTTAATTACTGAAAGTTTCCTTTCATAATAAGGCATATTAATTTTTTTACATTTTTCATTACGAATTTTCAATCACCCTGCCTTCAAGACTTTTAGCAAATTAGCTTTGGATATTATTTTATGATTTTTTAAATTCAACGTAAATTTTCGATTAGAATAATAGGGAAAAATTAAGAAGACTAATTTGGTATGTTTAATTTTTTTAAATTAAATTATATAACCCAATAGTTTTTATTTTTAGATAATTTGTAGATGTCCTACTCTTATCATATACAGTAGAACTTCTATTTATTTCTTTATTATCAATAAAAATACCAAATCATTTAGTAAGCTAATACAAGCTAATCTATAATCACAAAGTTCAATTTCATGTGTCCAAATGAGTTCGAAAATTACTTTGTATAACATAACTGAAAGTAAAACATAAGTGAAGGATTTAATTATTTCAAGTCGAGATGGTTTCTCTTCTTCTAACTATGCGATTTAAAAGTAATTTTTTTATCCAGTTATTTGATTTTTTCGGCTTAAAGTATATTTGTTAACTAGTAGTTATTGTATATCGTTAAACTTTTGGTGCATACATCGTAGAGACCTCAGACTAGTGTCATTCGACTCAGATTGAAGAGTAGAATCCGAAAAACTAAGTGTCATCCTCGGGCGCTCAAAGATTAAAAAGTTATAACGTCTTCACCAGTGATTCTGACAAGAAAAACTTTGAAGTGTAAATGTTGGTCTGACGTTGCAGATGTCATTTTTAATGTTTAGTTACCAACCACATATAATTATCCATTAAAAAAATATTAGTTACCAACCACACAAAAAATTATAGACTAAAAAGTCGCCAAGTAAAAATTTATTATAATTTTATCTCTTTATTTTCGAAACAACTTATTATATATATTTACAAAGTTAAATTCGTATTATCAGTGAAAACAAGATGCATTTACAAAACGTTAATTGCTTCCCCGCGGACTTCGGCAGGCGGCAACCGCGGCAGGGCCCGCAGTGTTCCGGGCCAGGCGGAATTTGACTCACAGATACTGACGGAACGAATAATCGTAGGAACGTGATTTTTGGCACACGAGTGCTTTATTACCCGTTCTCAAACGAAAATTTTCTATCGCTTGCGGTTCCGGAAATATAATACCTCGGCTGCGCCTGCCGCCGGGCCGGAATTTGTCCTTCGCAGGCACTCGGGTCGGCACGGAAAGGCACGAACGATTTTTGCTATATATTTGTGATGTCAACATAATGTCAACGCATATTTCATCAACGTATCAGAGCGAAACGGAATTAGGTGACGCGCAAACAAAATTATCGCGGACACCGTCGCTCTTCTGTCTGCTAGGACAGCGGTTTTGGCAGGAAGGCCGAAATTAACTCCCGAATACTGACCGAAGGAATAATCGTAGAATTGTGATTTTCAATATACATATGCTTTAAGATCGGCTTTTAATTTTAGAGCAGGCAAAAAATTTGTATCGCTTCCGGTTCCGGAAATGCCAAATTTGGGTCCCTCCGTATAACCTGCATGAAAAAGTCTTATACAGAAAAATGCCCCATTTTAGGCTCCACAACTTGGTAAAGGAGCCGTCTTTGATTCTCTTGCCGTTTCGGAGATATAAGTGAAAAAGTAATCTTTTCCAAATTTGGGGCCGTTTTTGGGCAGGAAACACCATTAAAAAGCTCTGTTTGACATAATTGGCGTACGCCGTTGCCATGACAACGCATTTACGTATACCCAGTTAGCAGTTAGCAGCAGCAGCACTCATAATTTTTTTTTATATATATAATTAATCTAAACGTCAGTTTGAAGCTAATATAATTCATGTTTACATATACATGCCACATAATTTATTAATAAAA
Source organism: Sinelater perroti (assembly GCA_036346155.1). NCBI lineage: Eukaryota > Metazoa > Arthropoda > Insecta > Coleoptera > Elateridae > Sinelater > Sinelater perroti. Next base: position 8,955,834 of record JARFIY010000276.1, read on the forward strand.
TATTCATGTGACTAAGGATTATATTACAAATTCTTTATCAATAAAATATACATTTTTTAGCTTTGTAACTGCAATTTCAACTAGTATAAGATGGTTAAACGTTATTCCTTTACATCCGAGCACTACAAAGATATAGTGAACATTTTGAAGGAGGAATATGACCGGAAAGACTTTCATATGCACCTTTTCATTAAAAAAAATTATTTGTGATACACTTCCTTCTAAATCCAATTTTTACTTTAAATTGGTTAGAAACTTGAAGAGCGTTAAATAGCTTAAAGTTACAAAGCACAAATGTCACCTGATCTAGCCTCTAATAGAATAGCGTTTCCTAATAATATCATGACAGCGTGAGAAAAACAGAAGCTACCTCGCAGTACTGAGGATAAGTTGGAAAAACCCATCAAATTTTCACAATCGGAAGTTGGAAAAGAATATAACATAAATATAGTCAATATCGAGTTCATAATAAGCACAAGAGCAAACAATATATGGACAAAGAAAGAATGAAGAGAAGCCAAGGATACCCTTAACAAATAGTGCTTTTACGAATAAGCCCCCTACCAGCGGTAAGACGAAAGCATGTGGATTCTGAGAACATAGTCGTTTAACTCAAGAATACAAAAACGCAAACAAGTTGTCATTAGCGAAGAAGTGAGGAATAACCAAGAAAGAGAGACTGTGCTTTGCCTAAAACGGGATTACATCTCATCTAAATACCGAGGGTTTGTAAAAAAAGCTCTATGTAGGAGGAAACATCATCCAATTCGTTGCCGAATTACTGCTAATCAAGGACAAGACAGAAAAATAAGCAACTGATGTTGTGTTAACTTTCTTGGTTCAATCCGAGCAATCGTCGACACAGGACCTCAGAAGTCGTACATTTCAAAGGATGTAGCTGAACCCACAAAATTGAAGAACATTTATGAGAAGTCGACATATCATGCCTTGCTCGATGGGACCCATATGAGCAGTATGACTCACAAGAAGTATTGCGCTATATTCTCTGATGTAGACAGCAAATAGTTTTGTATTCCTTATGCTGTCTGACTGTGCATATAAAACTGGTCTGTAGATCATTTGGATCTAATGTTGCTAGGAAGATGTAAACAAGAGAGAAAATAAAACTGACATGTAGAACTGCAGTATATACTAAGCTTGAATTGACCTTAATGAAAAAGTTACCTATCTAGAAGAAGAAAAAGAAAGATAACTAGCTGACGGTTACCGTACTAATTGTGGTCCCTAGATATAATTAGCATATATAATGCAGAACAAGAGGGTAGTCGATACAAAGTACGTTTACCCTAGATATATCGCCAAAAGAGACATGGCTTCAAGCAAATTGAAAACTGCAACGCAGAAGCTAGAAAAGGAAAGCTGATGGAGTATTAGAGGCATATCATCAGATTCTCATATATTAGAAAGAACAACGAATAATTGACGTAGTAACTGAAACAGTTGTTTCTACCTATCTAGAAACCTAATAGCACTATGAGCTTCATCAGGCCAATTTTTGATATATCAGCAAAGAAAAAATTCCTTTTTTAATAAATGTTTGGAAAGAGAACCAAACATCCTTGAGATGATCCCTGATATTGTCGTCAGATATCATACAAAGAAGGCCTTTCTCCAGATAAGCGTAACTCCAAAGGGCCAAGATTTTCTACAATTATTCTTATATGAATGATTGTTACTATCCACTTGTAACATTTATATGCACCGATGAGCAATTCTGTTGTTTCAAAATGAAAATAACGTAGGTAGACATTATTTTATTGGGCTATAGATATATAGATATTGTCATCTATTGTATGACAAATGATTATTGCTGTATCATCAGCAAACATATCCAATATAGTTACAGGGTATGCAAAAATATCGGCTGTACAAAAATAGCCCCAAAATGCTACCCTGAGGCACACCTGATTGAATGGTAGTAAGTTAAATGCATTCATTGGATTTCACTAGAAAATAGCAGTCATTTAAATATGATTTAAATATTTTGTAGTACAGATATAAAACGCTTTTAGTTTTCCTTAGTGTCACGCTTATCAGATGCCTAGTTTACATCTAGGAATACAATAAAACAATACTTCTTTCCTTCAATAACTATACTGATATGATTTTTTAATCCAAGGCACTATTGCATGGTAGAGTGCCCACGTCTAACTGCAAATTGATGATTTTAAAAATTCCTTACATTAATAATTTTACAATTAGTTTTAGTAATAAGGAAATCAAACTTATTGAATTATACGAAGTAGTATCCTAAATTGTTTTTTCCGATGTAGGTGAACTTTAGCTGTTTTAGCCAGTATCTACTCTTAAGAATGGCAATGTAAATTTTCCTTACAAGGTAATTCTTACAATGCTTCCGTTAAATCTTGAAGATCTTTGGGATTAAATCTATTTAAAGGTTTGACTATAAATGACATCTGATCCAAGACTAATAGACATTTATTCTATTTCTTAATCTACGTGATTTACAAAAAGCCGAAAAGTGTTTTCAAGATGTTGCGCAAACACTTCTACCTTTTCTTGGCCACATCTCGACCACGCACCCAAGGACGTATAGGTTTCTGTTGTTTAATTTTTATTAGCATTCAGAATAATACAATAGTTCTATAAACCAATTTTACATATAGACCATTAAAAATCCTAAGGAGAAGGTACCTGTTTGTGGAACTCCGATTTGAAAGCGCCAACTCTGTTGTCTTCTAGTCCGCTAGTTTTCTAGCTACTGGTTCTTCGGCTGGTGGATTAATTATTGCGTTGGGGTGAATTGATAAAATGTCAAAATGCTTTACTGCTTTTATTTTGAGGACTTCTGCCACATATGAAATGTTCAAATCTATGTGAAAAGTCAGGTTGCGCATTAACTGTGCGGTATCAAAGATCATCCTTTGTAAGGATTTTAGACTAGAAAAAACGAATCGTGTTAATAGTTGAACGAAATATTGTTTTGTGTAGTAACAGTTTATTTTCAAGCGTGCGTTAAGTTTTTTCTCAGGATCCAGTACAATTTTTTTAGTCGTAGATCAATTTTTTGCTTTTTAGTCATATGAATCTTCCATATTAGTTCGTGGCCTAAGTGCAATCCAAGATATTCAACTTCTTCCACCTGAGAGATTCGTGTGTTGTTAGGGAAAACCGGAAAATATCTTAAATATTTTGATATGACATTTACAAAAGTATTGCTGTGTTATTTGCGAAGATACCCAGAGTTGTTTGAGCCGTGGTTAGTAGATTGTAAGTGTACAGCAAGTACAGAAAAGGCCCGAGTACACTACTTTTAGAGAACACATTTTTTTATCCGCATAGATTTATTGCAATATTTCGTTTGAAAGAAGAGATATAAATGGAAAAATGCTGTGATGGTACGAGAGTCTTCATCTTATAAAACAAACCCCTGTGCCATATATTTCAAATACATTACTTACATTTACGCACACTGCACTTCAGTAGGTGTTGGCTCCACATATTATTTTTGTTAATCGGTAACATCGTTGGGTGTGTGAATATTCTAACTAAAAGCTAAAGTGATATTCAGGCAGACATGCACTTAGGAGTTTACTTTCACTTATTCGATTTAGTATTTCTTTTATCCAGTAGTTTAGAAATTTTCAAAAGTCGGTTGATAAGGCGATAGGGAAGTGAGTTTATATAAAGTCGAAAAGTTTTATTGCGATTTTTTGTAACTATGTCTTAGCTTGTTATTCAGTTGATCAGATTTAGCTGTGTTTGCTAAATTGTAGCACGCATGAGTAACAAATAAATCTGACAAGTCCGGACTCTTCATATAATCATAAAGCCAGTATGTTGGGCTCATAGTTAACAGAAAGATGTAATTATTATCTACTATAAATTTATATAGTTTGCTTCTTTTGTTGTTAAACAGCCCAAATATATGCTTTTGGCATTAGAGACATCGCCTACTAGAAACCTGGGGCCTAGAAGATGGTAGAAAGTTTAGAACATCTATTTATTTATATTATGACATAGTCGCACTACGGATGCAAGTAGTTTCTCTACTTATACTATATAGTATCTTGTAAATGGTCCAGTTTATAAGTGAGCAGTTTATGGTGTTTTACGTAATTGCAAATGATTACGGCTAAACCACCATGGGAAAATTAAATATTGAGGTAGTACTAAACAAGAATGTGAAGTAAAATAAGTTTGGGAAGTTAAAGCAATATCTATATTATTAAGATGTACAAAGGTTTCTCTGTTGAAGTTCGTCGACCTTATATAAAACGATTTTTATAAATTTCACATTTATTGAATTAGTTTGTTAATGACTAGTTAATATATTTAATGTCAGACCATTTTGTTGTAATAATGGTTACACATATTCTTGAATTAATTGAGGAATTGTTTTAGGGTCACATCTTTAGCTTATGGTTTTGTACCATTTCTTTATAGGAGGAATTTATCTTGTTAAGGTAGAAGGTCTTGTACTCGTGTTTTGCTTATTGGGTTGATATTTCCTTTGGAATTCTTAATAAATTATGAATTATATGTAGTTCGTGAACCATTAATCTCACAAAATATTCAAAGCTAAAGTTGTTCGTGGTTTTTAACAGATTTTTATCATGTGGTCATGTACATTTGACACGTACAAATGAGCTATTGCAATAGCTCTTTGTATATCTACAATTTAAATATTTTTGTTTACTTTTTTTTATATTGTTAGTCAGTATACAGTTGTTTATTTTCTTGTTGTTTGCAGCTGGCTGAAATACTTATTACTATAGAATACTTGTTCTATTTATACGTTAGATTTATATTGTTATATGTTTTTTTATTTTAATGTTTTAAAACAACTTTGTATCACCGATCTTTTTTCTTCTAATACGTGTGATATATAATGTTGTTTATCTGCATATACCTAATTATTTTGTATGTATCAGAGGTATCATTTTTATGAAGGGTTTTGAATGAGTCAACGACTATCAGAGTATCTTTCATTGTCTTGTAATCCATAACGTCATGTGCAAAGATAGGTGATGATTTGGATAAAACTGTTTTTTGTTGTTCTTTATTTATCTATCCAGTTTAGACTGCGCTTCAATTATTTTGTACAATTTGTGACTGCTTATCATTTATGGATGTTTGCGTAGTATGTAGGCTTCATTCACGTTTGCGTTTGTTGTTTTTTACTTTTATCAATTAATATCGGATTAATTAATAATTTTTGTCATCCTCATAGTATTCACTTGAAGTGCTTGTATTGTGCATTGATTGCATGGCTGGCAGATAGCTTTGTTCAGCTAGATGAGATTGTGAAAGAGTTGGTGTTTGAAATACTGATTGATACTTATTTGTAGGAATGTACGGTGCTTGAGAAAGCTACTGGAATACATATTGGCTTTGTTGAAACTGTTGTGAAGGGTGTATATTTAGTATAAACAATACTTGTTATAACATTTCTATTTATTTGCCGCAAGTTTCAATGATTAAATGTACCAACAAAGCCGTTGCCACCTGGTAGCCTGTATCACCTGTTGGCCTGTAACGGCTATTATTCAAATTCAATAAAGCATGTGAGACGTTTGGGTTAAAAGTGTCGGGCAAAAAACCAAAGCAATAACAATCAGTAAAGAACCGCTACGTTTCAAACTGAAACTATCTGAATTTGTAGTAGAGCAAGTGATGTCAATCAATGTAATATTTAGGCTCCAAAATCACAGAAAGCATCAAAAATATCTGCGTGTCTAAACAGTATCATATGGAACAACAAACATTTAAAAAAACAGGCCAAAATTATAGTATGCATAAATCCGTCATAAGTCCAATTATGATTTACGCAATCGAGTCAGATACGGTGAAGACCAAACAAATACTGGAAACAACAGAGATGATGACACTACGAAAACCTCTTAAGAAGCAAGGAAATAAGACAAAACTGCGTAGTTCGAAAGATCGACGAGCGGTCCAAAAAAAGATGAGAATGTAATAACCATATAACTGGGATTAAAGACATCAGGATAGTAAAGACCTGTTGACTAGAGGGAGATGACCGGGTAGACCAAAAAAGAGATGGAAGGATGCGCTGAAGCGAAGCAAGCTTTAAGCGTATAAAGAAATAAAAGAAGAATAAGAACATTGTATCAATATTGTCACCTAAAAGAAAATGTCTTATTTCCGTATTGAAGAATACTACAGGGTTATATGCCATTATATTGCTATTTTATTTAATAATGATGTAAGCATATTCAAAATTGCTCCGCCTAAATTTGTCTAAGAGTCTTATTAGAGTCATATTGTTATTTTCGTTAAAAACGTTGTTATAGATTATATTTCTTTATATCTAGGCACATGTTTGTTATTTTTATTACCGATGTTACTGCTGCTGTTGTTTGTGAACACCTTGTGAAATTAAAACAGCAGATTTATTTGGATTATTAGGATGGAAAAGCTTACTTAGAAAATTTGCAGCAAAAATATGGCTTTACTAAAACAGTTTTACTTTGATGTATTTACGCATTTACTATTTGCACTCCGCGCAAGGACAAGGCCTGCGAACTAAGAGGTTGAGGCTCTCATATGTTCTCCCTCACTGACGTCACACATCATTTTTGATATGGAGTGACAATAATTGCGGCTGTTTGAAATAAACACAGGTACTTAATTATTTTTAGTGACCAAGGAGAGCGCATTCGTCGAGAATTTGAACCCCAGGAATTAAGCCGAGTCCATCTACACATCGGACAAGCACCTCAACCACGCGGTCACACTGATGCACCCTAGTGCAATATATCTATTCTTCAATAAAATTGTTAATTTCGTTTGCTATTGTAATTTCGTATTGTTCTTTTTTTTAAATGTTTTGCATTTATCTAGAGCAAGCCCGTTAATAGACGATTCTTTTCTAAAATCTTGATGTTTTCTTTTAGCCGCTGGTCTATAGGTTGCAGTTTTGAAACCATGTGCAGTGGAAGAAAGCTAATTTTATATTTTGTATTTCAACATGCACCAATCGTGGATGAACTGGACGATTACCGACAAATAGAGTAATTTTTGTTTCTGCAGAAATACTATCTTACCCAGCTTTTTTAAATTTATTTACTGCATATTTACTAGTCTAACTAGGTTAACAAACAAATAAGTTGGTGTACATTACATGTGGGGAGGAACACCAAGCGTAGGCTCCTGTCATTATATAAAGTATAGGAGTCTTATATATGTTATTAATTTATTAGGTCACTAAACTTTGGCCGTTTTAAGCGTCTAACTACGTCAGCATTCTTTAATAAGTCTGTCACTAGAACACTAGGGTAATCTCTAATCCTATTTTTATATTTGCTGCAACAATCTTTAATCTTTAATCTATGAGATTTTGAGATCGTTATGTAATGTACAATTGTTCACATACCATTCCGCGTTTGCTATTGCGCGAATTGTTTTGCTTTGGAATCGTTGTAAAATCTCGATATTCGATAACTTATTATTAGCAGATCCCCAAAACTGGATCCCATATGTCCATATTGGCACTATCATGGTTTTCTATAACAACACCTTGTTTGTTAGGGTGAGCTGAGATTTCCTTTCGAGGAGCCAGAACATCTTCTTCGCGCGAATATCTAGTTTTTTTCGTTTAGTCTGTATATGTTTTCTCTAGGTAAGTTTGTTGTCGAGATATTTGATGTCTTCTTTGTGTGGTATGTTAGAGCCGTTAAAGAGTGTAAGGAGTAGATCAAGTCTTTGTCAAGCTCTCTAATGCTTCCGGAGAATTTTGTAGATAAATTGATGCATGAAATGGATCTCTATGTAAAGATAATACAACTGTGTCGTCCGCAAACGTAGCAATTACAACATTGTCAGCAGCAGGTAAGTCCACCGTAATCAAATGACATAATGTTGAACCCAACACGTTACCTCGCGATACACCTGCCTCGACTGGGTAGATTGGTAAATGACTGTTCTCTAGATACGACGTAAAGAACAAATAGTACTGTTGCGGTAGAGTTTTCTTGATTTTATATAACAGCCCAAGGTGTCAAACTCGATCAAAAGCTTGGCCCACATAAAGGGTGTCCCAGAATTAACGCAAGATTTAAATTTGCCGCCATTTATGCAGTAAAGTGTTGACAACCCTAAAACAAAAACAAATCAACAGCTGACAGTTTAAGGTTAGTAAAAATGGAGCGCTACACGATAGAACAACGTGTCTTCATTATTGAACAATATTTCAAAAGTAATGAAAGCTTGGCGGCCGCTTTTCGAAAATTTCATACAAAATATGTGTTTTAATTTCGTCAACTGTGAAGAGATTAATTGAAAAATTCCGAGAGACAGAATCCGTCGGAGACGCCAAACACACTGGTCGTCCAAAAACAAGCCGTTCAAATGTCAACATCGAAGCAGTGCGTGAGAGTGTCGGTGACAATCCAGGAACCTCAATTCGGCGTCGTGGATAAGAATTGCAAATTTCAAGAAGCTCTCTACAGCGTATACTCACTAAAAATCTGTGTCTCCATGCTTACAAAATTCAATTAACACAACAACTGAAGCCTAATGACTATGCACAGCGAAGAAGTTTGTTGAATGGATTATTGAGCATCAACAAATGGATGCTGATTTTCGAGCAAAATCATCCTAAGCGACGAAGCACATTTTCACCTTGATGGGTTTGTTAATGCCAAAATTGCCGCTTTTGGGGTTCTGAGAACCCACATGTGATTGTCGAAAACAAATGCATCCACAACGTGTCACTGTTTGGTGTGGATTTTGGGCTGGAGCATAATTGGACCATACTTTTTGAAAATGAGGCTGGTCAAGCAGTGACTGTTACTGGTGCTCGATATCGCGACATGATAACACAGTTCTTTTGCCGAAATTGGATGATATTGATGTGGCCAATATGTGGTTTCAACAAGACGGTGCCACATGCCATACAGCCCGTGAAACACTTCAATTACTGCATGAGACATTTCCAGGTCGTGACTCTCTCGTTTCGGTGATTAGAATTGGCCCCTAGATCGTGTGATTTAACACCATTAGATTTCTTTTATGGGTTATTTAAAATCACAGGTCTATGTCAACAAGCCCACAACCACGCGTGCATTAAAGGAGGAGATTCAACGTTGCATCAACGAAATTCAGCCACATTTATGCAGAATGGTCATGGAAAATTTCGACAAACGATGCGTATGTGTATGCAAAGCCGTGGAGGCCATTTTCCCGATGTGTTATTCCATAAATAACCCTATCCTATGTACTTTATGATTCAATAAAAATTACAATCAAAAGACTAAAACTGTGTTTTCTATTTAATTCAAATCTTGCGTTAATTTTGGGACACCTTTTAAAAGAATACTGCTAGATACGATGATTTTTCCTGGAAACCTTTATTTACGATATTTACTATCCTATGGAATTGTTCCAATGTTGAGTATTTTCTGCAAAACTGAATTAATATTTAGGGATTAAATGCAGGGCTTGCTAGGTATGCTAGCGCTTTTTAGACAGCTTCTTCAGTATTATATTTGGTATTTTGTCGCATCCAGGTGATTTATTTATCGGGAGAGTTTTAATTATAGACGCAAGTTCCTAGGTGACGTTGGTTTAAAGTTAGCTTCAGCAATTGGTTGATGTGTTTCTATATAATTTATCACTATATTTTTAAATACTGGGTCTGCGTGATTTGCAGAAGTGAATGTTTGGTCTAAATAGTTTGCGAAGGCTTCACATTTTTCTTCATCCGAGTTGTATATTTGTGTTCCTGAAGAGATTGAGGTATCTCGTTTGGTTGGCGCAGAATGCGTTTGGTTGTGTTCCACAAGCCCGGGTCGCTTGGTTCAAGGTTGCTGATATGTCTTTGATATGTCTCGATTCGGTAGGTGTCAAGTTCCTTTTAATACGATGTGATAGATTGTTCACCATGTTTTTGGTTGAGGGATTCCTTGTTCTCTGCCACTCTTCGCAGAGTGCTTTTTGTTTAATTAGGCTCACTATATGTTTGGGTGAATAGTGATCGATATTTACTTTGTGTTTATGGGTAGCTATGGTCGCCGCGTTTACACTGTCGGAGATGGTTTCGGTTATGTGTGTGATCGTTTCATCGATTTGGTTTGAGAATTGAAGATCGTTGGGATACTTAAGCTGTTGATCGAGTGTAGCACTAAAGATGTCCCAGTTTACTGGACCATTTATTAATCTCGGCTCTGGAATGTGTTTAGCAGGCGATAGTATAAACGAGATTATAACGGGTATGTGGTCTGAATCGAGTTCGGAGAGCGCTTCTTGAAAGATTTGTTTGTTGAAGTTTTTGTGGGTGACGATGTCCAATATGTCTGGTTCATGGTCGCTTCTATATGGGTAGTATGTAGGTCCATCTGGGGCTTCTATTTGGAAAGCGTGTGTAGATGCTAAGTCATAAAGTTTATTTCCAGCTGGGTTTGTTGTTCTACATCCCCATATCGTATTTTTGGCGTTCAAGTCTCCTATAAGGAATGTGGGTTCACTGGTATTGAATATGATGGAGATGTCTTTTTCAAGAAGTTGTTTCTTTGGTTGTTTATAAACACATACTACGGTTATATTAGTACCATTGTTAAGTTTGATTTTGGCCCGATAGTCTCGAGGTTAGTGGTATTAATTTTTGGCATTCATGATGAATTATATTGCGTTTTATGATTATGGCTACTCCGCCAGATGCAAATGTAGCCTCTCTGTCAGCTCGGTAGATCAGATATCCAGAAATTTTGAGTTTGTCTAAATTAGTTAGATGAGTTTCTGAAACGCACGCTATGTCAATGGAATGTCTCATAAGGAATGACTTAAATAAGGTTATTTGTTTTGTAATGCCATTGGCATTCCAGTTAAGGAGTTTTAATTGAGAGAGAGTTTTAGTTTTGTTGTCCATTGAAAAGGGAAGGAAGGAGATTTGATAATATGAATTGTTTGATTTGTTCTATGTGGGCTGGATGAGATTTAGGAGGGTTGATAGAATAGTGTTGATTATGGGGAAGTTTCGGGTGATGCAGAATTATTTTTGGTAACCAGGATGGGTTAGGTAAGGATGTGTTGTTTGTATTGTTTGAAAGGGAGGAAAGTTTCTCATATTGTTAGCAGGTGCTGGCTTGTTATCTAGTTTTCTTGTTGTAGGAGTTGCGTTCTGAGGTCGTTTGCCTTGGTGATTTATTGATTCATGGAAGTATTTGCATCCCTGAAATTAGGGGTGGTTTTCTCCGCAATTAATGCATATTGGGGTATCACTTGAGGTTTATCACAGTTAGTGTACAAGTGATTTCCTTGGCATCGTACACATCGTGGTTCTAATCTACAGTAGTTTTGGTGTGCCCTATGCGTTGACATCTGTGACACTGGGGTGTTTTACGATTAATTGTTCGTGGCTCTACAGTTACTACGGTGTGATATAGATTTTTGACGTTGAAAATTTCGTTTGCCTTTGCATTTGCGGTGAGGAGTACTGCACAAACGGGCATAGGCGTTTTATCTTTATTTAAAAGCCTTGTAATTCGTGTTATAGGGAGGTTGAGAGGCGCTAGCTCAGCATGAATGTCTTCTTCAGTTAGCGAAGGAGGAACATTCTTTATAACTACCGATAGGGGTTTGTTGTTGGGATTTTGGTAAGTATGAAATTCGATCTTATTTGTTAAGTAATGTTTCGCTAATTTTCTATAATCGCTGTCGCTTGATAATGTGATTTTCAGTGATGATGAATTGAGAGCCGTCGAAAACTCACCCTCGATAATAGTTTTGATATCATTTACAACTTCTTTATGGTTGACTGGGCCGTGAAGAAAGATAGGTGGTATTTTAATTTGAGGTGATCATTGACCTCTGCTTCTTTTGAGGCAGACGGCTCGAGATGTTCGGGTAAGTAATATTTATTTCTTTCGTGTAATGATTCAGGATTCCATTGGTATTTCTTTTGTAAATCGGTGATAGGCGGAGAAAGGTAGTCGGAATTTCTTTTGTGAACAGACATGATAGCTCAATTCACCCCGTAGGGTGATAGTTAAAAGCGACGAATTTACTGCTAAATATAAATAAAGTTTGTTACCAGAAATAAATAAACGATTTCTGGTTATCGCAGGCACCAAATGTTGATAATTCGTACTCGCACTTTCGGGTCGCGGAGTGAACGCTCGCACGTCCTTGCGGTTCGAAAGTAAAGCGCGAACTCGGGAAGAAAGCTAATTTTATATTTTGTATTTGAACATGCACCAGTCGCGGATAAACTGGACGATTACCGACAAATAGAGTAATTTTTGTTTCTGCAGAAATACTATCTTATCCAGCTTTTTAAAATTTATTTACTGCATATTTACTAGTCTAACTAGGGTAACAAACAAATAAGTTGGTGTACATTACATGTGTGGAGGAACACCAATCGTGGCCTCCTGTCATTATATAAAGTATAGAAGTCTTATATACGTTATTAATTTATTTGGTCGTTAAAAGCGTCTAACTACGTGCAGATTAATTTAAAAGCTCTTACAGCGTATATCACTAAAGAATCTTTCCATGCTTACAAAATTCAATTAACACAACAACTGAAGCCTAATGACCATGCACATGCGAAGAAGTTTGTTGAATGGATTATTGAGCATCAACAAATGGATCGCTGATTTTCGAGCAAAATCATCCTAAGCGACGAAGCACATTTTCACCTTGATGGGTTTGTTAATCGCCAAAATTGCCGCTTTTGGGGTTCTGAGAACCCACATTGATTGTCGACCCAAAACAAATGCATCCACAACGTGTCACTGTTTGGTGTGGATTTTGGGCTGGAAGCTAATTGGACCATACTTTTTGAAAATGAGGCTGGTCAAGCAGTGACTGTTACTGGTGCTCGATATCGCGACATGATAACACAGTTCTTTTGCCGAAATTGGATGATATTGATGTGGCCAATATGTGGTTTCAACAAGACGGTGCCACATGCCATACAGCCCGTGAAACACTTCAATTACTGCATGAGACATTTCCAGGTCGTGTACTCTCTCGTTTCGGTGATAGAATTGGCCCCTAGATCGTGTGATTTAACACCATTAGATTTCTTTTATGGGTTATTTAAAATCACAGGTCTATGTCAACAAGCCCACAACCACGCGTGCATTAAAGGAGGAGATTCAACGTTGCATCAACGAAATTCAGCCACATTTATGCAGAATGGTCATGGAAAATTTCGACAAACGATTGCGTATGTGTATGCAAAGCCGTGGAGGCCATTTTCCCGATGTGTTATTCCATAAATAACCCTATCCTATGTACTTTATGATTCAATAAAAAAAATTACAATCAAAAGACTAAAAACTGTGTTTTCTATTTAATTCAAATCTTGCGTTAATTTTGGGACACCTTTTAAAAGAATACTGCTAGATACGATGATTTTTCCTGGAAACCTTTATTTACGATATTTACTATCCTATGGAATTGTTCCAATGTTGAGTATTTTCTGCAAAAACTGAATTAATATTTAGGGATTAAATGCAGGGCTTCTATAATAGGTTCTAGTCTTCTTAGTAGAATTCGTTCTAAAAGATCATAGGGAAGTAGTAATATCAATATCGGTCTCTAAGAAGCTGGTAATTAAGCTGGCTTGCCTAGCTTTCAAATGACAATAACTTCAGCAAACTTTCATTGGATTCTTAGGATCGCATCACATATCCGCGTTGTAGCTGCTATCCCTTTCTTGGCAGTTGACGGATTAATTTTGATGTAATTAGATCGTATTTCGATGCGTTAACAATTTTTAAGCATTTGATTTCTGTTTTTACTTTGTTGGATGTACAATATTTAATGAGCAGTTGGAGTTGAAGTGGTGATTTAAGAAAAATTTCATAGTTATCTTGAAAAGTTCTGTCTGTTTCATGGGGTTCAGAGGTTGCAGCTACGTGTTGTCCGAATACCACCGCTTTTTCTTTAACACAGAGGGCTCAAAAGCCATTATTTTTACGAATATGAGGGAGAGTGATGGTACGTTTCTTTAAATTTCTAACTGCTCGCCACAGAGAGTAGTCATTATGTTGTCTGAGGGATAAGTTTTTAACGTAGTCATTGGATGTTTTGTCTTTCTGTGCCAACTTAAGCACAGATTCTTCAAAAACTGAGCTAGCCGTCGATATTTTTTGTTATAATCGTAATTGACCTCTACAGGTTTAATTTCTCAAACATCTCGGTGTACTGCTTTTTTATATAACCAAATGCTTACATTTTTATATTTGTCTACGTTTGCTCCTACCACGGTCACTTATTTTTTTATATTTTCCCGATGACGTCAACCTTGTCAGTATTAAGGATGTTTCTTGAGCACATATTCTGCAAAAATTGTTTATAAACAATTTTCCGACAGGTCGTATAGTCTTTGTAGTTCATTTAAGTACCTTTACCTGATATAGTTCCATGTCTGTTTCTAAGTTTTACCGGTCAACGTATTTACGACAACATTGTCATAGTCACACTTCGCAGTTTCTTATTATTACCCTATAAAGGAAATTTTTACGACTTAATTGTATTTGTTATAGCAGTACGTTATATAGATTTTATTTTGGTTCTAAATTACTAAAACTTAATAATAAACCGCTTGAAGGATTTTAACGCTATGTCCTTTTTTACTTTTGATTTTATATAAAATTTTTGTAAAATACTTAAACAATTTTCTTTTGCTTGTAAAAGGCTTGTTAAGCATTTAAAGTTGCAATACGATATCTTAAGTTTTATATAAATCCTGTAACTTTAGTTGATTATTATAGATGACATTACCAAATTTTTTGTGGTCTTAGATTTTTCACTAATTCGAATTGCATATGCCTTCTGTTCGTCAGCAACATAATAAAGAGATTAATGGCTAATAACTGATCACTTTTTAGTGGGTTATTGTAGTGTATTAATTTTATTGCATATCCCTGAATAGCCATTTGGATGAAGCTCCAAGAATTCTTTGGTACTTTGCACGAGTATTTCTTTATTTTTTAATTCGTTAAATAGAATTTTAGTTCGTAAAGTAGGGTCAAAATAACAAGCCAACTTACTTCAGCTGCAAAATTCTGTCAAAATGTTCGTAAAACAGAAGTTCATAAATGGAAGTTTTGCTGTACTTCTCTTACGCACCGCTGTCGCCAAAACACTGACATTGGGAACTTTAGTAATTCTGCTGCACTTAATACTAAAAACGTATGTACTGAATTTCCAGTGTTGGAGCATTTTTGCAGAAAAAGAGTAATATAAGAAACAATCCGTATTTTAATATGATTGATAATAATAACTTATAATTAATATAAATATTTTTTAATTTTAACTTCCTAATCAAAAAAACGAAATACACTGTTTTGTGTGCGTTTGTTAGTTCCTAAAATGCAAAAAATATTTCACTTTAACTACCCAAAAAATTAATTTAAAATGTAACGGTTATTGAAATATATATCTACAAAACGGCGCTAAAAAAAATTGAGAACGAATCCTGGAAATCAAGTTACGAGAAATACTAGTGTTTCTGGTCTATCTAGACTGGCCACAAAGGTAACGGTGTCGTCCACGTATCTAATGTTATTTAGGCGCACACCGTTTATTAGATTTCCTTCATTCGTATCTTCTAATGTTGATTTCATAGTTTCTTCTGAGTAGACATTGAAAACCAAGGAGACACTACACATTCCTGTGTAGCACTCGTTGTATTGCCACTTTTTCTGTTAACTCGTTCTCAATCTTGATATTAGCTGTTTAACTATAGCATAGGTTCCCAAATAATTCTAATATCTTTATTGTCCTGACCTATTGCTTTTAATATTAACATTAACTTATCATGTCTTACTCTGTCGAGCGTTTTACTGTAGTCAACAAAGCATACTTGCACTGTGCAGTTGACTTGTTTGCATCGTTGAATTAACACCTGAATTACAAAAAGGGCTTCTTATACCTATTGCGCCATAGAAACCAAATTAAATGTGTAATAGGATATGGTTTGCATTTGTTGTATATTATTATGTGTATTATTTTTTAAAATATAGCTCATTAGACTTATTATTCCATGTTCCTTGCATTTTCCTTGCATCAGGCTTCTTGGAGAGAGTGACAAAGGTCGACCGTAACCAGTTTCTTGGAATTTCACTGTTATAAATTTTATTGAATGTTAAAGTAAACCTTTTTATATCTTCATCGTTCATTAACTTTAAAAACTCCGCATATGTGTTGTCTGAAACTGTTGTTTTACTTTCTTTAATCCTTTTTATAGCATCTTTTACTTTATCATTTGTTATAGGTAGCCCAGTATCACATTCTATTGTAAATGTTGCTGCATTTCTATCTTGTTTAAATGTTTTTCCTATGTATTCCATCCAAGTATCTTGTATTTGTTATTTGTCAATAATTATATTTTCATTCTCATCCGTTAAGCATGTTGCTTTTTTTAGTGTGAAAAGCCTTACCGGTTATTTGACTTTTTTATAGAGACTAAAGAAATTGTGTTTATTTTCTAGGTTTTCTATTTCTAGACATTGCTATTTAAACCATTTTTTTGTTTCTCTAATAGCCTAAATCATCTTTTCCTTTGCTTTTCTTCTCCTTTCTAGAATTTTATCGCTCATCCACATTTTTCTGTTCACTCTTCTTGCCCGCACATATTTATCTAGAATTTCTTAATTGATTTCTTTAAGTTTTGTAATATCTTTCTTTGGAAAAGTCTCTATTTTTTTATTGGTTATTTGATTTATTTTTACTTTGATGTATTGCTGTACTTATGTATTATTTGTTAATTTTGCTGATTTAGCCAGCTTTATATTACATATAGGGAACGCAGACTCAAGGCTCTATAATAATACGATCTAACAAAAGCAGCTGAGACAGGTTGAATGATGTTTGCTACAGATATTCTCGAAAGCAAATAGTTGAGACGTACATTCAACTAGTCTAAGGTTAAATAAACTATTTTTGTTGCATTTTGTTTTGTTAATTATTAATATTTATAAAAATTCATATAGTCTACATGTCATTAGTAAAATTATGCAAAATCTGGTTATAGAAAGCAAAATAAGGTAAGGTTTTTGCTCATGTTTTTTCTCAATTTTTCCCAAAGTTGTAAAAAACGCAAATTGAATTGTTTACTAACCGACTTAAAATAGACTCTAAATATAAATTCTGTCGAAATTTTTAGGAATTAAAGACGACACATTGTTGAGCTCCAAAATTTTGTTTTACAGATAAATATCTGCATTATTTAGAAAAAGAAAAGTAAATGAAAGTATTGGAAGATATACAACCTCCGCCGTTTTCATATACCAACAGTAAATGATAGTATTGCAGAAATTAAAAAGTTTTTCTAAACAATTGTATTGGAACAGTTAACAGAATAGTTTGAAAATGAGTAAGCTTAGGTGATAAATTAATGATAAGTAAGTCAAAATTTGAAATGTTGAAAACGTGAGAAACGAAATATAAAAACTGTAGAACAACTTATAGACCCTTTATTAAGACAACGCACTTAAAAGAAGTCTTCGTTAAGATATCTACTGTATTCATCAAACAAAATTGTTTTCACTACACTGTAAATCTAACGTTTTTTATTAGAATGTAGCTTATAATAAGGGGATAAATACAATTAACACTATAACTTTTAGGTTTTTATCATATCATTTATGTAATGAAAGCACAAGGCTATTTTGTCCCCCTAATTTACATCATGGTGATAGTGGCAGAATCAGAGAAAAACTCTAACATAATCTAAACGAATATCAAAAAGAACTAAAACGAATAAATATATAAATAAATATAAGTAAGACAAAGACGATGATAATGGTCCACGAAGAAAAGAAACACAAGATAAAATTAAACGGACAAACACTAGAACAAGTCACAAGTTATAACTATCTGGGAACAATAATAGAAAACAACGGCAAAATAGAAGAAAAAATATCTGAGAGAATAAGAAAAGTAGCGAGCCTATACAACACTCTCAGAAATTCATTTTTTGGAAAAAAAGAGATACCATAGGAAACTAAGACACAGGTATACCAAAAAGTTATAAGACCCTCTCTAACCTATGGAAGCGAACCCTGAGTCTTAATAAACAAAAATAAAAGTCATATCAAAGCCTCTGAGATGAGATTTTTAAGAAAAATGTAAGGGATTACTAGAGAGGATAAGAAATAAAGGAAGAGTTGAAGGTAAAACCCATAATAGAAGAAAGTCAACTGAGTTGGCTGGGACACCCACATAGAATGAAGGAAGATAGAATAGCAAAGCAAGTATACGAAGCGAGAACATAAGGAAGAAACAAAGTGGGACGACTACGAAAAGATGGAAAGATTAATTCCAACTAGTGGTGGAAAGTCGAGGAATAAGTTGGGGTGAAGTAAGAACAATGGCAAAGGACAGAAAAATATGGATAAGAAAAATCAAGGACTCATAAAAGCGAAGTGTAATACATAATCCAATCAAGTAAATGTAATGTATCAATGTAAATAATATATGATGTAAAGGTAAAATATACAGACCAACACCTAACGGTACAAATGGTCTTATGATTAAATAAAAAAATAAATAATTTACAACATCTATAAATGGCGTCTTCACCAAAGCACTTCTTGTGCTCATGTGTTACTGCAATATACCATAGCCAATTATCGGCTCAATCATTAGTCTATTCTAATGTTAGGTTAATCACCATATGGTATTATTAACTTTTCTAGATGGTATTCATAACATTATCTTATTATATCTTAACATTTCTATCCAGTTCCTGTTATTCTGATGCAATCTAATAATATATTAATTAACCCTAGTTGAAATTAATAATTATTTAGAGTCGGTAAATGTTGTTTCTGTTCCTTTTTTGTAAATCCGTTTGCATTTTTTATTACACTACATCTCTTTATGTCTCAGTACTCACATATGTTTGTAAAATTTTGTACTTAATTTCTAGGTAAACTAGTAACTAGCTACAGCTCTACTGCCTATTAAACAATATCATTTTTAACTTAATAGTTTCTCTAATAATGTGTGAATAGTAAACTGAAAAAATTCTCGTACATCTTAGTTTTGAATAGCTATTATAACAAATAGCCATGTGCGTATTAGCCCCTCTTTTTAAGTTATGGGTATATTTGGTTTAATTTAAAGTTTCCCTTTTTAATTACAACAACTATTAGAAAACTAAGGAAAACGTAGTTAGAAACACATTTGGTTCCCTACAGAAAGTATACAGATAACTACCAAATCGAGGAGGAGGGGGTGTTAACGTGCAAATGCAGAAAGTAAACAAAACAATAATGTCTGTAAAGAGAAAAATAGAAAACCGAAACAGTCTGATGGAGTAATTATCTAAAAAAGTAAATACAAAGTACACTCAAGTTATAACACCTCCGAACACGAAAACTGTAAAACTTGTGTCACTACTCGATGTAAACTTTCTACAGCCGTACACATATTTTGCAACGTCGACACCATGATTTCATGGCCGCCGCGAACGCTACTTTAGATGTGTGCTTTGCACACTGGAAAATCACTCATGCAGTAGCGGCACGACTAGTGAATTTGCGACTACGGACAGTGGTCTTTCATCGTTGGAAACAGACAAAAGTTGCTAGGAACCAGGTCAGGTAAGTAGGGAGCATGAGAAATCACTTCAAAGTTGTCAGCATTTGTGGCACCCACCTGGAGGACACTTTTCGAATTTTTAGTTCTTCATGCAGGATTGTATGCCCAGATCCCACGGAAACGTTATATTTGGAGGCGATGTGTTTCACACTTATTCGGCGATCCTTCAAACCAATTTTTTGCACTCACTTCATCATATCGTCAGACATGCGAGGCCGAGATTGTCTTGGTTTGTTGTCACACTACGTTCAGTCTTCTTTAAACTGACGCACCCATAAACGCACATTAGATACATCCATAATACCATCATCACATGTCTCACTCAACTGGCGATGAATTTCAATTGGTGTCACACCATGCAAATAGAGAAAACGAATGATTACACGCTGTTCTTGTAACGAAAACGTCACCATCTTAAGTATCAAAAACAGTCCTCACTCTCGCTGCTGCAGCTAGTCCTGTGTACCGTGCAATGCTGCCATCTCTGTCACGCAGTTACAAAAAGTGCTCGCGTATTTTGAAACAAACCGCATGTTTTTATCTGTTCCCAGTCCTGAGAAAAAATTCGGATGTATTATGTACCTCGTACTACTGAAAAAATGTTATTTGGTAAAGCTAAATTTAATCAGTAGTAGGATATTTGAAAGGTTGTATTTAGCCAACGCAATAAAAAAAATCCCTAGCTCCGAAAGGTAAATAGATTTTGTAATATACCAATGTAATGTAAATCTCGTCAGAATTTAATGTAATTAAGCGTAAAAATCAAAAACGATCATAGTCATATCTTCCCAGTATTTTATCCGATCTCCTCCATTTTTGTGCTGTAGCTCTAAGTACATATATACTTAAGGAACATTTAAAAATAGTTTGCCCCTACGTTTTTTGACTTATTTTTTCTATTAGAGAATTTAGCCAAAATATATAAATTTTGAATGGGGATGTTTGTAAGATCTGGGGGACACAAAAAAAATGCAGTAACATTTTTGAAAATTGTGACATGGTGTTTGCAAAATGTTGTAAATTTAATAGTGTATTAACTAAAGATGGCACTAGGGCTAAAGTAAGGTTTATAATAAAAACTAATAAAATAATTTAGGAATAATTTTCTTACTAAATGTCAATACGCATACCAAACAAGAAAAAGACTAGACCTAACCTTTAATAAACCTGCAAAACTTGCAACGCATAGAGAAGTGACGAAGCAGTCTCCCAAATAAATTTCAAAATCACTAGCTAACAAGCCTTTTTGGTCACCTGTCGATTGGTGAAAACAGAATTTGGAAGTTCCCAGCCGTTCCCGAGTTATTGCTCGGACGGACGGACAGACAACATGAAGTTAGTAAGTGACTCGCTTCGCTTTACCACTTAATAATTTGAATAAGTTGCCATACAAATCTAAAAAGACAGTAAATAAGTAAATGGGCTGTTGAATGTTGTGGATTGGACATTCAAATAGATCTTCTGATAGGCGTACTCGAAATAAGAAGAGTGTCTCATCTCTATATGCCAGTAAATTGAAAAAGTCTGAGAAAAAAGGTGATTATATCCACAAAGGACTACGTCTTATGATTGATTCTCTGGAATATGTATAATTTATTTAAAATATTGTTTCGACTACGGCTTCGACCTCTTTATCATTACAAGGAGATGCTTTGCAAATGTTATTATAGACCAGGTTCTTTCTATACTCTAAATATAACAAATGGCGTTACAAGGAGGATCTTACCTTAGTTCCATAGAACTGCTGTTCTAATTAGCTAAAAAATACACTAAACAAACCAAAGCCGCTAAAGCTGAATGGGGTTATAATTCCATTCCCTGGGAAGATGTTATTTTATATTAATACACAAAGAGGAGTTAATTGCACTAGAAAAATGAAGACAATCCTGTGAAAAAACGAAAATAAAACCAATTATAGCTTTGTAATTATATAACTATTGTGACATTCTGATTTATAATTTGGTAGACTAAGATCTTACATATACAAGCAAAGAAGCGCCCCATCGAGTACAAAAGCTTGGTTACCTACGTGTGATTATAAAGACAACAAAACCAAAAAAAGTAATAAAAAAATAAGTTCTGGTAAGCCTTGATGAATACAGGCTGTTGTTAAAACATTGGCTTTATTTGTAATGAAGTCAAAGATACCGTGGAACTGTATAGAAACCTTAAAATACGTTGGGGCTACTAACGAAATGATGTAATGAGGCAAAGAGTCAGAGGAAGGGCAGACAAGCTGGGAAAACCCTAAAAGGGCATCTGTTGGTTCAGAGCCCTTTGGTTGTATTTCTAAATGACAAACGAAACGGATCCTCAACAAATTAATTTTGAAAACAGCTGTGGGATGTCAGATAGCAACAGACTTCTGCGGTGCGATCAAAATAAGTTGAAGAAAATTTATAGAAAAAATCTATAAAAATTTTCACGTATTCTTTGTTACCATGGAGGTTCGGTCAGTACAGATTTTTAACAATGGGCAAAATAAACCAAACCAGATAGTTGTACTAAGTACGAGGGCTATTTTTTTTCAAGGTCCGATTGGTCGCTAAAGAAAGCTTCGGGGAAAATCCGCTAGGTCTGTGCGCAGACGTCTTGCGCTGTGTCTGTAGTTGGCCCGGACAACGCGTCGATTTGCGGTTGTCATTTCTGAGTACATAGGGAGCACATAAACATGCTTCGAGAAATAGAGTCTCCCGCCAAATGTGAATTGCGTTCAGTCATTCGATTTCTGCATGCTGAAGGAAGCGATGCAGCTGAAATTCACAGACGAATGAGTAAATCGTACGGAGAAACGTTCATGAGTTACAGAAAAGTACGGAAATAGTGCAGGAACTTTGATGCTAGATGCACAGATGTTTATGATGCAGGCGGCCAGGGAAGGAAGCCAGTCTCAACCGATGATCTTGTTCAGCGCGTGGATCAGGCGATTCGCGGAAATCGTCGCTTCACAATTTCTGAGTTGAGTGATTTGTTTCCGGAAATTTCACGGTTAGCTCTCTATACCATTGTGAGTGAAAGACTCGAGTACCGCAAACTCTGCGCGAGATGGGTTTCCAAGATGCTGTCTGACTATCACAAAACTCAGCGAATGGGCGCCGCATTAACCTTCCTCCAGCGCTACCATTACGACGGAGATGAGTTTTTGGACAAAATTGTCACAGGAGATGAGACGTGGGTCTATTACAAAACTGAAGAAACGAAAAAGCAATCCAAACAGTGGATGCATTCACACTCCCCGAGTCGTAAACCAGTGAAATTCAAGCGCACGTTCTCTACTTAAAAGTGTATTGCTACAGTATTTTGGAACCGTAAAGGTGTTATCTTGTTGAAATTCATGCCACGTGGCACAACCATCACTGCATCTTCGTACAGCAAGACTCTTCGACGTCTTGGAAGGGCAATTCAGAACAAGAGAAGAGGAATGTTGTCGTCAGGCATTGTCCTTCTTCATGACAATGCGCGGCCGCACACTGCAGTTGCAACAACGATTTTCCTGCAGAGTTTTGGATGGGAAGTTTTTGATCACCCACCATACAATCCTGACTTGGCTCCCTCAGATTTTCATCTCTTTGTCCACATGAAACGCTGGCTAGGAGGACAAACTTTCGCCACCGACAACGAGCTGTAGACCAGCGTACAGAATTGGCTGAACACACAGGTGGCTGTTTTCTATGATGAAGATATTGGAAAATTGGTACCACACTACGACAAATGTATGAATCGGAACGGCGATTACGTCGAAAAGTAGCTTAATGTTGTATCACATTGTTCCATATAAAATTTTCTTAATTCTGACTGTGAATTTCATTTAGCGACTAATCGGATCTTGAAAAAAAATAACCCTGATAGTACCTATCGAGGCTTTTAATGCTTTTTAAAAGCCTAAACTTGAAGGAAGAGATGTAGACATGCTATTGGAGCACAATATCAATTTTTGTATCATATGTATAGTGTTAAAAGGTTTATTAACTTTTTTCTTACTATTTATTATTTTTAATAATAAATTTGTGTTAATATTTGTTGTTGGCCAGGGTCAGTAGTTTTTTATTATAGACTACAGTTTTGCCCTTATATTAACTATAATATACGTATAGAAAGGCAGCTTGGAATAAAGACAATTCTTTTACACTTATAAGACATAAGCAGCATAATTTTCTAAATTCCAGATATTAGAAAAAATACATTTAAAGCTAGAAATATTAAAAAATAATTTGTTTACTATACATGTAAATTAACTAAAATAGTATCACTGTTAGACAAGTTCAAAAGCTAATTTTTAATTTTTTGCTAGTTATATCCAAACCCAAAAATGGGCGTTATTTAGTTATCTAGCATTCATTTTGAATATATATGACCTTGAAAGTGTTTCCATGTAAACTCACTAGGTGGTAGAGCTGTGCTTAGCAATCCACTGTTCAGCTTGTTAGCCCACTTTTATTATATTATATGATTAAATCAATATATAAAACATAATTTAAACAATTAAATTACGTAATACAACTTTTTTACTAATGCATGTTCGAGGGAGTTGGCTTTTAAGCCATCGAGGGATTTTCCGGCGAATTATCTAACGCGGCGCGTCATAAACATTGTTCAGCATAACAAACTGTGCCCGGAACGAACGGAATAAATAATTAAAGGCGGAAGCGGGGAGCGTACCATTAATCAGAGAAAGCCAGCATGGCGATCGGAATCTCGATTGGATCAGATCTGGCCGAGCCAATTTCTCTCGCCTTTAAAGTGAAAAATAGTATCAATCAGATCGGATCGTAAAAAGCCGCAAATAAGTATTACCTTTTTTATTTGGCAGTAAATTGATGAGAGAATTGATGGCAGCGCTGGAAGCGGCTGATTAAAGCGGCCAGAGGCAGATGAGGTCGCGATCCGATCCTTCCCGGGGCGGCCATGTATCAGAAGTCATAGAAAGCGCGATAAGTATTCCGGATCAATTCGCCCGGATCCGCCAGGTCTTTCTTTGGGCACATTTGCAGAGTCGATGTCTGCGTCCCGTAATTGCCCGCGGCTTCAAAGGGCAGCTCGGCGGACTTCTGAATTTCAATGGCTGCATGCCGCGAACAAAAGTTCGGAGCGAGACTGCGAATCTCATTAAAAATTTCATAAGAGGTTTCAGGAGTTAAGACTGGCCCTCGCGCGCCGAGTGGATGTTTGAACATAGCAACTTGAACACGTCTAGGATTTTATTCCAAGTTCAAAAGGCCCTCGAGCTGGCCCGCGCAAAGGCGCGCTTGGGGGACTACTGAAAGAGTTATTTGATCAGGGAAGTTTTATAGAATGAATTTATCGGCAGATGTTTGCCCGGAATTAAATTTGAATTTTTTCGGGGAGCTTGGCCCAAGAACGAGCTGCCGATCCGGGAGCGATGGCTGATGTTGGATTGTTCCGGGCTTGTCTAAGAGCAAACAACACTTTCAATTAATTGCGCGCGCTGAAAACTTCACGCTTTGTTTCAGACAGTCCCGCATTACACAAAAAGTTCTTTGAATTTCCATCCCGCCGCTAATGTACCAATTCCGTTATACAACTTTTTAAGAGAAGCTTCTGTCTTTCAAGTTAGCAACTTATTACGGCTGAGGAGCACGTGCCATTTCCTTCGCTGCAACTGAACGATGCTTCGATACTCAATAAGCTGGATGTGCAATTATAGCGAGGAATTCATTCAGCGAATGATCAAAGGCTCCTCTCTTATTACGGCTGACAAGTGCCAAGTGAACCCATCTACAATGAAACTTCATAAAGGAAATGCGCACTAATGATGTGGTATTTGTCGGAGCGAGTAACATATTACCAAAATAAATCATTGTACAAACCTCGCGGATTTTGAAACCTAAAAACCTTCTCGTTTTGCTTTATTAGATTTGTTGAAAACTACGGAGTTTTAAAAATTACGATTTGCAATAGTAAAGTTAGTCTAAGTATACTCCTGGTTCTTAGATATTATCTACATCCGGCTTACTTACCTTTTTCGCATTTTTGTATTTTATGTAGCAGGCTCGCAGTATATGTTTTCTTCCTGTTTTATATATATTATTACTATCTCTACAGTTTCATCACTTTAAAATTTTTCCAACTATACACTCTTTATATAAGTTGCTGTTATTTAAGTTGTTATTACTTTTATTCTATTGTTGTATTCCACTTGTTAATCTACTATTGTAATTTTTCCACAAGTAAACAAAGTAATGTGTCCTTAACGTTTCAACCATAAATATTTCTCGTTAACCTTCTACTATCTAAACCGTGCAGGAAAAAATAGTCGGTAAAAGTAGGCCAGGTAAAAGAAGGACTTCTTGGCTGAAGAACTTACCAGACTGGTATGGGAAGACGACCATTCAATTGTTCCCAGCAGCAGCAGTCAATAACCCCATCACGGTAAACATGATAGCCAACATGAAAGCTAACGACTGATGACAGCCAAGGCACAGCAAGAAGAAGAAGAACCTTCTAACGCTGCAGAAAATGTTTTTCTGTTACAATAATTCTTTCCAGCGAACTAATAAATTACAATCCATTATTAATACTAATCAGCCCTTCAAAGGACTGGGTAGTTGTACTTATACAACTATAAGTAGAATATTGGCGTCGGTAAATATCGTTCTTTTGCAATTATTATTATTATAATAATATAAAATAATATTATTATTATAATTACAATACATAACCACAATTAGTTCCATGTATTTTTCGCAAAGTTTGATTAGGACTATTTTCTATATACTATCAAAAACCAGAAAACGCTTGAGAAAACGCTTATAGTAGCTATAACGATAAACTTTTAATGCCCTATAACAAAGTTATCATTAATCTTTTATTATATAATAGGGTACACGTCATCAGTCTTTCCTAGTATTTCAAATTTATCTTTAAGAACTTCAAACCATTATCTATAATTTGTTAGGTATCATCTCACCTCTCTAGTTCTTTTTGATATTATAGACAGATATTTTTCAGCATTTCTTTATTCTTTTAAAAACACTTTACTTGCTTACCAAGTGCACTTATCAAATTGCAATGCATATTGGTAGCCAAATGGTTATTCATAATAATAATAATCTTGATTGACGAGTGTTGATCACAACTGGTATTTTACAGTTGTGAGATTTAGAGTTCTATTTTTATCATAAACAATTTTTATTTATTTTTTTGTAATAAAATAAATAAGACATATATAATCTAATTTTAAAGTGTATTTTATTTGCCTTCTGTATTATTGGATTCAGAATGAAATCTAATGCATTTTATTATTTTGTGCTTCTTTGTTTTAAAGTTCTCTAATTCTCTATCTTAATTTTACTTTTTGATTACAGTTTGTTTAATATATTTAGTTGTATTACTTTCTTGCAATGCTTTACTAACAGATCGGAGATGTAATCGTAGTAATTGAGTTATGTGCTTATCCTAACTGTAGAAAGATTTGGGATACGGAAATAAAATTGTAAAAAGATCAAAACTTATTATAACTTTTTGTTCCTTTTAATTCCTGGTACATTGTTGTTACAATACTTAATTTTCCTGTTTTACTCAGCATAAATACACCGTCAACCATCTATGATATTAGTTTTTGTCCAAAGAAACAGTAAACAAAACAGAAGTAAAGAAAAAATTATTAGAAAGAGTGTCCATTTCTGTATTCCACTTCCAGTTTATCCTATCATCATAATAACCAAACCGTTCTTTGGTATAGAAAACTAAAAACATACATGTAAAGAAACTTTATAAGTATAGTAATAACACTAAAAATTAAAAATATTCTGTTTTGTTTAAAATGTTTTAAATCCTATTATACATATTTACACAAATTCAAAAGTAAAAAAATGTATAAACCAAAATTTTCTTTCTAGGAGTCGTGAAGTAAAAGAACCACAAGTTCTAAGAATTGTAAAAGCGCTCGAAGGGTATTTATCGTTGGGTAGCTCCTACTGCCGCTTCTTTACAGTATTACAATGTTAAAGCAAGAGATACCTTTGTCCGTTATGCAATTGGATATTGTCAAGTTTCTCACGATAGGGGGTATAAAACCAATCAAAATTTTTAAAAATTTAAAGTACAGTTTTAAAAAAATACCCTCAAAAGACCAGCATATCTACGCATGATATAAATAAATGTTGAATGTAGAAAAAGCTCAACGAAATCGCTCGAGGACCAGCGAAATTAAGAAAAATATTTACATTGTTCATCGATTTCTTGAATATTGTGGCTAGTTAACGATTGCTAATTATTTTGCAACTTTTAAAACAAGCATATCGGATATCGGTAGAAAAGATGCCAAAGATGTTATTTTACAACTGCCGAAACTCGACAAAAAAATAGAAACTTTGTTCTGGACTATAGTATAGAGTACTGGGATATCCTTTCTACATTTTGGGCTTGCCACCATGTAATTATGATTTATTTGGACCAATTGGTGGACAAATTTGAGAAGAATATTACTATTGAATCACAATCACAATTTATTCATACAAAAAGAAAATGTGTGTCGGATGGTTCTAAAAAATATTTTTAGTTCTACGATTCTTCAATAGAATTTAAAGAATATTCTATTTTATATTGCAATCATGTCCGTATATTAAAATAAACAATAAAAATGAAAGCAACTTTTTTCCGGTTGCCTTGATAATAGAAATAAGTAAGCAATCAAATACGTAGTCTCCACATTTAGTATCTACATATAGAAATTCTGTTATATGGAATTACAGATGTCATTTTAGTGCACATATGCAACGTAAGTTAATTAATTGTTGTTACCTAATAAAGGTCATATTATATTAATTGTTTTATAGCGTTACACAGTAGACACATTTTGTAAATTTAATTTTACGAACTGAAATTTTTTATAATTAAATTTAAAAATAAATCTCACGCTACTTTTTATGCAACAGACATATTTTTATTTATTAAAATAAATTTTGATTTTTTGAAATTATTTTAAAATATAATTACTTTATTTTTAAATAATATACAGGTTATTAGTATCAACATATTATCTAATTTAACTCTGACATAATTTATCATTTTAGTCTCATCGAGAGTTTAATCGTTTTTATTTTATACAACTGCTATCTCAGTAGTTTCAAACTATTAAAGCCCTTGAGAATTTTATATATTTGACTGATTTTCTATTGGTACCTAAGCCCTACGACGCCCTACTTACCAAAACTTTCAAATTTAATATAAAATGTGTCAAACTTAAAGTTTGAAAATCTTCTATCTGGAAGACAGACACTGTTATTTCAATTTTTTTATCAATAAAGACATCAAAAAACTAAAAATGTCATAGATAAGAGACGCAGAAAAAATCATTTTATAGCAGAACGATTATACACAAACGAAAAGAGCATTTTAAAAATAACCAGAAAAGATTTACGAAATATCATGTACTTTTTCTTTAACGACTTACGTTGAAGAGTCATGAACTCTATACTACAGGGTTGGTTTAAATTTTTCTTGCGTAATTCACTTATCTGTGTATAAAAGTGAATCTGCGTTTTGAGAGTAAAGATACTTAGAAAAAATTACAAAACGATAGTACATGTTAGAGACAAATAAAATTTAAAACAATTTCGAAAATGAAAGGAGAATTCTTAATGTGGCTACTATTGTTTTTGATTGCACGAGCTGAAGTAATAAGAAATGCAACAAATAATAAAAAAAGCATTAATGCAGAGAGTTTAGAAGATATAAATAGCTCAGGTGCCATTCAGGCTAGATACATGTAAACTCTAAATTAAAGAAAAATAACTACATCGATAAACTCAAATATGTAAAATAATAAAAAGAAGACAAGGAAATATGGATATAATAAGTTGAGTTGCATATCTTGCAAATATGGTAACCACACAAGATGGTACAATTTAGATAAAAAATTCATAAGAAAACATAAGGCATATTTCTCATATAAGAAGATATAGGGAGCAAAAATGTCACAATACACATGTTGAAAATTTAATTTAATGATTTAGTAGGTGCTTCTGTGCGCTTCAAGAGCGTAACTTCCTACATGCCCAACAATGGTGGTACTGGAACAAAACTCAATAAATAATTAAAATACAATGTAAAATAAAAATACAGATATTTAGGACAAACACTGGGATTCTAAGAAATATATTACAATAAATAGATAAACTATAAGGAAAAAGAGGGAACTAAAAATGCTATAAAGAGGAAATATACAAAAAAGACATTTTTACAAGAATATAATACATAACATAGGACAAAAACAACTACTATTATCTTTTTTATTATTATTATTATTAATATTACTATTTTTATATATATATGAAGAGATTCTAACGAAATGGCCTACTTTTATTCGCACATCATGAAATCAATACAATACCAGTTTATGATATGTACATGGAAATCGTTTTAGAATGAATCGCACGCTTACTGTTGAAAACGTTATTTAAAAAATGTAAAAGTAAACGTATAAAACATTTAAAATATCAATAATGTGAACGTTACAGTCAAAAAATATTTATTTATGAACATTACGGTAGTACGCATTTTGATAAGAGAAACTGTTGATCAAAAGTTTTGTAAATTACTTTCCAACTATGATAAAAGTGTTTTAAACTCTACTGTTTGAAAACTTCAATATAAGAATTATAAAAAAAAAATTAAAACAAACGCATGTTTTTAAACTTATGTACTTTAAGCTTGTATTTTGTTTTATTACGTACTACTGCCAGGCAGTTTAAAGCAAAGAAGAATTTAAACGATTAATAAAATAGAAACCAATAAATCCAAGGATAAAGTATATCGACCTAAACCTAAATAAATAAATAACGGTAATATAAATATACGCTCCAATAGATGACTTAAAGGTACAAGAACTGGATGAATTCTCTGATTAATTATAGAAACAAGGTGCAAGGGAAAGAAGTAACCGTGTGCTGATAATTCGAGAATGGAATACACGAACCATCAACATGACATGACAGGACATGACACTATTGGTAAATAATACTTACAATGCCGAAGCAACACAGTAATACAAGGGACAGAATTATATACATACCACAAACTACTTATAGTCAACATTGAATTCTACAATAGACAATCGGAAAACCTGGACAATACCAGAAAATCAAAACAAATAAACTAAGAAACCTTGCAGTAGCACAGGAATATGTACAAAAAATATGAATATGGTGACATGTTTTTAAAAAGGAGAAACGAGACTAAAACTGTATAGACTACGAAATTGTCTGTACAAAGTGGGAACAGGTATAGAACATAAAAGATTAATGAATAGAATTAAGGGTTTCATTCTTAAATAAAATAATACGTTCATATGACTCTTTGGAGTATAAAACCTAATCCAGAGTTACTCTCTAAAAGTTTGATCTGGTACACAAATACCATTCAAAACGTGTACCAAATTAGGACTTTATACCAAAATATGACTTCAACAGAGACTATACGACCAAAAGGAAAGATATTTGTGTTTTATTCAGAAACTGGAAAACATACAAAACGTATTCAAGCTTAAATACTACATCAAGACTGTTACCAAGAATTCAATGATCTTCCAAATTAAAACAAGGTTACCTAGCTTTGGGGTCCACGTCATCGGAGAATCGCAAGCAACTAAAAAACTAACGACCTTTTAGATTAAACATGTGCTCAAAATGA
Source organism: Sinelater perroti (assembly GCA_036346155.1). Lineage (NCBI taxonomy): Eukaryota > Metazoa > Arthropoda > Insecta > Coleoptera > Elateridae > Sinelater > Sinelater perroti. The sequence goes on from JARFIY010000276.1 coordinate 8,987,055, forward strand.
AGTTGATTGGATTGACAAACCAGAGAATAATTACAGCTAGACGTTTAGCTAGCACGTATAGAGCAACAAAACTAGTATCCTTAAATAGGGAGCATCTTAGAGCCGTCACAGGTCTCCTAACATGGCACATAACTATTAAAGAACATGTGTAGAAAGTTAAAAAAAACCTAAACTACAAACTTTGTAGTAAGGAACCAGAAATAGTTATGTATATTTTGTGTAGCTGTGATAAGTTGGCTACAAAACACCAATGCATATTCGGGCAATCATATGTTGAACCGAAAGTACAGTTTTAGTACAGGGAACAATGATTAGGTGTAAACAATTATCAGGCCAGAATAAGCTTTCAAGGGTGACTCCTTCTGGAAGCAGACAAACGGAACTTAAATTTAAAAAACTCCCATTTCGTAAACGTTACGTTCGCCCTGTAATACAGAACGTGCACCTTAAGTCTCTTTTATATTAAAAGTATTAAGATGTGCAATATGGAACAAGTTATTATTACATGTTTATTAATTTTTATTAACTCAAAACGCTGCTCTTAAATGCTAGAGAGTTGAGCTAACAATCGCATCCTTTGTCTCTAAAAAGCAATTCAGTGTCAACTTGCTTTCTCCGAATTCTGCTGCTCGACGTTTTCGTAGTGAAACTAATTTATCTTTTTCAAAACGCGGTAGGAGTTTATTTTTGCGGGCATTTCTTTTATAACATCGCAGTTTTTGTTTACTGCTGCGTTATTAAATAAACCCAATTTGTGCAGCACTTGACCCCTGCTGGAACCAATTGTTGGATTTTAAGTAGGTTGAGAGTGTGAGCTAATTAACCCTACCTAACAGAAACTTCTACTAAGTTAAAATAAAATTCAGCTGTTCTAGCATCAATTTTAATTGAGGTGAAAATTTAACGAACATTTATTTTCATTAAATGTGAATTTGAATTGCGGAGGTCAGTCGAATTGTTCCATTATGATTAATTAATTATGAAATAACGAACAATAAATTTAATTGGATGTTTTATATTATTAATTAAACAAAATATTTATTGTCATTTAAATGTCACGCATTATGCAAATTTAGTTGTATTTTAAATTAAATAACATAGGGGTACAAAAAATGCGGTATTTTTATTTTAAAAATAAATAACAATTGCTCTTTTAAATGGTTATTTAAACTGTTAAAAATAAAATATAACTGAAATAAATAATATCTGACGAGGTTTATATTTTATATCCAAAGAGATAATTAATGCTGCACAGGAATGCCCAGTTGTTTCTCATAAATCAAGTTTTAATCGACTCTGTAAGCGTGAATTATGATTGCCTATGATTTTTATTAATTTTTGGCTAAGATGTGGCGTAATAGATTGAACTAAAGTGTATCAATCACTACAAATTAAATTATCATAACTCACTAAACCAACGAAAACGACATTTTAAAAAATAAAATGCAAATTTGTGAAAACAAATAAAACGCATTCTATTTTTCTTAATTAATATTTATTACAATATTCCAAATGCGTGTGAAAAATTGCCTGAAGATGTAAAATACAAAGCAGTTGGGACAACTAATTCTGTTAATTGTCCAGTTTAAGGGAATATAAATAAAAATAAATAATTGTGAAAATTCTAAGAAGACGCCACAGCTTTGTAGATTCACCCACAGTTAACTTCACAGTCTGATTCTGGACTCTGTAATCTCTTGGATCCGCTGCCCGTTCTCAACGTCTTGTACATTCAAAGACTAAAAACGACACATTCAGAGAAGAAAATTTAAAGAAAATCTCAACTGATGTCCTAACTAAAATTTCAATAATAGAAATTGTAAATAATTGCGAAAGAAATTTTTTTTACGATTAGGGGGACTCCTGAATCCAATAGAAAATGTGGGGCTTATAAGTTATGCACCATTCTCATCTATGGAGCAAAATATTGTTTCGGATTGGTAATTTCATATATATTATTTAACTGGACAGAAAGCGAGGTAAGTCATTTATTGCAAAACTCAAGGAATACTTAACTAAACACAATTGCCAACTAAAACCAACTTCGCTAAACCTAAATGTAGCCTTGCAACCCAAGTGAAAGCCAAGGTGGCAGACTTTAACATTTACGAAACGGCCAATAACATAATTACACTGATTAAACTTCGTGAAAAACCTAAGATTTCGAAAAATGTAAATCCCCTTCTCTTTAATGAACAAAACTTTTTTAAAACAAACACTACAACTCATTTCTCTGCGGTTCAACATCTGGGTTTAGATGGAATGCGACAATTTTCAAAAACCTGGTTTGTAAATTAGCTAAATAATTAGAGAACAAACAGCTGGTCTGCATAACAATGTGCAAATTTTTAATGGTAGAAAAATTAAGAATCAGGTCGAATTTTCTTGGGAGAGGGGAGTTACTGTATTACCAAATAAGGGTGATAGGGTAAGGTCTGGCGATAGGAACTGCGTTACGACACCGAACAGCTAAACTAGCATATTATACAATGCAACAAAAAGCTTTCCTGCACGAGGGTTCAAAAGTACGTAAGAACATATTTGAATGACCACACAAACGTGAAAAAATACTTCAGAAGGTATATTTTACAAATTTCTTTAGTACAATGGCATAAGATTACATAATGTATTTTCTTCGCCTATAACATGTTATCATGAAAGATGCAACAAGGTAACAACTGTGGACCACTAAGATTCAGTACCACTATAAGCCCCATTGTCGGGTTAATGGATTTAGCATTTAATATTTAGTATCTGGATGATGCATTATTAGAAAATAAGCTTAAAATCGTACCATCAGACTTTCCATTCCTTATACAGCAAGTCATTTAAGTCAGTTAAATATAAACAACTATAAACTTTACATCGCATCTGGAATGTCTCAATTGGATATCTTGAAATAGCTTGAGCTAATCTATCCTGATATTCCAATAATGACAAAAAACTCTAGAAATACTTGACATCTCTATTTTCAAATAAGGTTTTGAACAAACTTTTAAAAAATTTAAAACGTTGCAACTTTTGTTATCCAGTCTTTCTACCTTAAACTCACTGCTAAGTAACTATTTATTTATTTCTAAAATAACGTGCTTTTCAAATATAATACAGGATATACATAACTGTTTGTATAAATACCTGGAGTTTCTCCTTACCCCACGTTTGAATAAAACACATTAGACGCATGCTACTTTATACATTTGAAATGGGGAGCTTGAAATAAGAAAAATCTCAAATATCTACCTATCGGCCAGTTCTGTTGTTAGAACATACAGCTTATTATCTGGAATTCTTCCTAACATAAATAATAAAGTTGCTGTGTAACTTAAACAGATTACTTTAATTTGCTGAAAACCATTCAATCAGGACCTGATTAGGCTTATCATTTTTTCCAATAGAACTGGAATAAAATAAATACAACTGGAACTCAGATAAAGATACGGAGAGGTTCAAGGCACTTCAACTCGCAAAATCCAATGTATGGTTGCATGCAATACCATCCAAAAACGTTAGTACAAAATTATGTAACTAGGACTTCCAAGTTTATGTAGCATTACAATTTTGTTATCAGTTTATAAAAAAGCACAAGTGTCTGCACTAATATGGTGGACGAAGATAAAGTTCGTGGATTTCATATTCATATGAAAAGTAAAAGAAGATTTACAAGATCTTCAAAACTACTCCAAATAATTCATAGAGCCTTGGCTTCTGTAGTGGTTCTTGACAGGAGGATAACAAAAGATCGAATGGTATGATCATCACCCTTTGAGATAAAGAGCCTTACTATATTTTATTAATTAGTATTTAATTGAATATAGCAGCAAAAATGTCTTTTAAAAACACAAAAAATACTCGAGAATAAAATATCAAACTTTATTTTTTTAGATTTAAAAATTTAGGACCATAGAACAACAAAACCAGACCGTTTATCGATAAAGATAGGTATATGTTAATAAACACCCCAAGAAGCAGCAAACCAAACATTACTAATGTCAAAAAATTTATTTTTAAATCCAAAAAATGCAGCTACTATTTAGAAACCTGCCCAAAAACCTGTCTTTTTAATTTAATTTAATTTTTATTTATTTTAATGCAATTGCTTTTTAGTTTGGTTGCTTAACTGTTACACAAAATAAACTACTCTTGTTACCAGATTAATAACAATATTACAAATAGAAGGGTTGAATTAAATATAAATGGCTAATTACATTTTAATATTTGAGATACAAGATACAAGATCCTCCACAATTATCGTATTGTAAGTATTAGTTAATTGTAAAATTAATTCTACATAAACCTGAGCTTTTACTGTAGGATCTAGTAACTTGCAAATCTTCTGCTTTGACTACAATTATTTAGATACTCTTTTAGTTTAAAAGTAATCAATGCTAGTAGAAGATAGAGAACGGAACATAAATCTGTTTCAGGAAATGTTTTAATGTTTTAACTAGATTTCTAAATCTATTATTTCTGTCGATATGGTCAATTTGATTTCTTACCCTTTTATCAACATTAATGCCCATGTGTAAAGACGATGTAGACTGCTTGAACTAAGTATTTATAGTGACTAATTGTCATTCTTTGTCTGGACGGTTTTTTCGTTTGTTAAATACGTCCAAACTAAATCACCTACTATATTTTTGCCTACTTTAGAGTGGTTTCATATTCTACATTCCTTTTTTAATCGTCGCCATCTCGTACGCCTGTATAATATTGTATTTAATTGGTTTGGTGTTTAGCTGTAGTATTATTACTCTATGAACTACAAAGATCTTTACATGTTTGTTAATGAGATGACTCCCTATATTATTCACCCCAGTCAAGTCGTGGTCGCCTAAATAATAAATATGATATCCATCTCTACATTAAGTTTATACATATCTTTGGTCTTGTTGGGAGTTTCTTAACATTAAAATCTTTTCACGATTAATCGATATATTTTCATTCCCTGTTCAATTTATAGTTTTCAAAGATTAAGAATCTTGATTTGCGTAGTCTCAATCATATTATCTATTACCCTTGGAGCCTTTGTGGATTGCCTAAAGTTGTTTATTTAGTTTTGCTCCACACTGATAATACATACAGAGACAGTGATATAATTAAAAACTTTATATACAATTTAACCTTTCATGTAGACTTTCTATTAATTAATGGATATAATTTTGACTGTATGTTTAATTCATATGCTTAAAACACTCCAAGACTGCCTTATTAATAGAGTTCCATTGACTGTATTTGGTAATGCTTGATGTTAAATACAAGGTGGTTCAAAAATGATCAGAACTAATTTTTTTTACAAAAAAAAAACAAATAGCCGAACACTTACTTGCACATGTTAGTCTTCAACGTACTCCTCTCTGGTGTCACCACATTTTTTCCAACATTTTGGAAGCATCCGGCGTCGTCCGCAAACCGCATGCTTTGAAAGTCTAATATGTGCCTTCCGAACAGGTAAAAATCACTTGAGGCCAAATCGAGACTGTTTACATACTCGTAGATAACCCCTGCCAGTCCTAGAAGAACGTTGCCATAATTTTTCTGCCAAACGGCTCCTCCACGCTCTCTTGTATTTGGGAGAACTGGTATGCCGCTATTCGCGTGATTACTGCTGGGACTCGAAATAAAGTAGTGTGCCCACCTTTTATCGGTGGTCAAAAATGCATCACCTTTGTCTTTAAACTGCTGTAGGAGACGACTTGCAACTTGCATGCGCACCATATTGTTTACGTCTGTTAAAGTGCGTGGTGCCCACCGTGCATTCACCTTGCGACAGTCCAGATGATTTTTTACACTACAAACACTGATAGATAACATTGCTTCAAGTTTCTTGATAGAGGTGTGCCTATTCTCACAAATAAGCATGCCTGCACGACCAATGTTTGGCTCGGTGACGGATGTTTACGTCGTCGATCATGCGATTTATACTCCACGCGCTCTCTGTCCTCTCAAAAGCACTTAAAGTACTCAAACACACATGTCCGTGAAAGCCACTCTTTTTCATATTATTGCTAAAGTCTGTGGAGAATTTCTCCAACGAGGAGTTCCTAAACAGAACTAAACAAATTTTAACCTAAGCAGGAGAGAAGGTGGATGTTGTGGCTCCACTCTCTCCAGGTTGCACAGTAGCTGCGCACTGCGGCTTGTACACGAATAAGTCTCCTTTATATTTGAACCACCTTTTAGGTTTTGATTACGGTTTAATGTAAATACTTTAGTGTGACTCTTAGTATAATTTATTTGTACGTTTCACTCGTTGAATCAATAATATTTTCCCAGTTGCTTTTTGTAAAAAAAATACCATATACAAGATCGTGAGTTTGTGTTCAGATGACAATGTGATCAGTAAAAGTAGCCAAAGCCGCGTTTACTGCTGGTATGTCTAAGATGGAAGTCTTGAATAACACTGGCTCTAATATACTGTCTTGTAAAGCACCTGCTCTTATAGCGCTTGTTTCAAAAATGGCAAAGATACCTTTTTATGTAATCGTTACGTCTTGTAGGAATATAGTATTGCTTTGATGCAATCAGTTGTATTTAGCTTGAAAAGTGTACTTTTGAAGTCATCTATCGAAAATCTATTACTAAATCAGAATGCTGTTTTATATGCATCATATAATTTCATAAGCAGAATTTATTGCAGTGATGTTACAGCTAATGAATGCCCATATTCATTTCTAATTACGGATTTAAGTTTTTAGTTAATATTTTGTTAAATGTATTGTTAAAATTTTCTAATATAACGTGTATAGTTAAGAGTTAAGAGTTGTGAAAATAAAAAGGTAGAATTTTTTGCTTCAGTGCTGTTGCACTTGATAATAATAGTTTGACTAATAAGTAGGATGGATTTTAAATGAGGAAGTAAATAATATTGATTTTATTCAATTACATTTTATAAAGACAACATAAGACGTTTTTGTAGTTTGTTAATTCGTGACAACAATGTGTCGAGTTTTCGCTTAGTCAGAGCTTGAATTTTCATTGTGCTAACATTTGAATTATTTCCTTTCATAGTAATAAGATTGCCTACAGTTGGGTGTCTACTTTCTCGTGATAGAATAATCAATATAGGGCCGTTGGCCTAATCATAAAGAATAATGGTTTTAACTTTCTACGTTAAGAGCGGTGCAAAACACTTCTATGAGATTTTAAAGTCAAAGAGACCTTCAGAATAAATTGTGACCTAAGACATATGTTATAAAATCATATAGTTAAAAGAAGACTTTCCATAATATAATTATATAAAAAGAAGTATAACATTCATAAATAATTTAACACTCTATGTGCATACGTATAATAATTTATTTATTACAATTTTAATTTTGAAAGATTAAGCATTATTTTTATTTCCGTTTTTTTACTGTTTTCTGTATTAGTGGGATGACGTTCCAGATTTAGAATTTACTACCTGCCAGTCTTTTAAACATTTAATTTATTGTATCGTGAATTAACATCAAAAGGCACTTTAACTTGGAATTATTTGTAGTAATTGTTTCAACAAATCGTTATCCATTTGCCTCTCAAAAATGCGCTCTTTTAAAAATGCCCAAATTCTACTCCAATATAACGTATTTATTTTCATATATACTAAGTCAACGAATTATGACGAAAAATTACAGAAGCTAATTTCTGACACAAAGAACACCAATTTCATTCACATAATTTTTCTTTTCACGTAAAGTCTATTCCTAAATAAATGTGTGTTGTAAAGTACTATTACAATGGCTCATTCTTCATGTCAGCGGGAATTATGGTAATAATGGTAATGGTAATGGTAATAATTTCAATTGGTGGTCGAACAGTCACTATAGAAACAAGCGATAAGATTTTATTTTTTCCTTGTAGTACTGAAGTCACTTTGTGTTGCATGAATGCGGACTTTATTGTAAGCAAAAATAATATAGTGGACATTGCTTTTTGCAATGTAGTCGAAGAACTTGTGGACGATAAATCTAAAACTTAGGCGTTGGCAGACTTTTTGTTCATAGAATCTTCTAGGAAATAATTTTGCTGTTAGTGATAAGCCTGACAAACATTTTTAATGTTGGTGAAAATACTCTTAAGTTGCGTTATTACCTTCCAAATTTTTTATATTCAAGTCATATTAATCTACCTCATTTTTAATTTATATAATGTGAGTGTTTAAAATAAGCACATTATATACCGCACCGAAAGCCGTAGTGGTCTAGTGTGTAAGTCGCTAGACTACGAAACTTAGAAGAGATGCGGGTTCGAATCCCGCTCGCGCCAATTCGATCGCTGGCATTTTTACGGCCCAGCTCGACTCAAGCTGCAATAATGAATACCTAGAGGTCAAACTCTGAGGTAATAATAGGTGGTCGGTACGTAGCCGCCTTACTATCCTTAGTGTAGCAAACCTATCCTGTTACGACCCCATAGGGTCTTCGTGGCCTATTATGAAAACTATTATATACCGCACGAAATTCAAATGTTTTGAATGTACAAAGAGATGGATTCTTTAGATATTAAAGGTATCTTTGTTTTCTTGAAATAAATCTTAACGAAAGATCTTTATATAAAAAGAAATATTCTCTAATGAATTCAGCTATCTGACTATCAACCAAAAATCTTTTACCATCACAGTTTGCACTTTCATAATTCACTTATATCTAACTACATAAAATATATAAGAAAACGTTCACTTTCACATATCCCTGCAAAATATAAATGTCCGCTACTACATTTATTCCTCATTATTAAATTTAAAAAAAGCAACCTTTCTGTTACCTAATGTAAATCGAGTTTGTAAGAAATATTTAATAACAATAAATTGTTTGGGTCTGGTTCTGTCATGCGGCGATATTTTGCATAATTAAACTCAAATAATTGGAAAATTACGAGTAGAAAAACGCGGCAGTGTACAAATAAACATTAACATAGTACAATAGACATAATGTTGTTATAATTAACTTGACAATTTGATAGAAGCTGTATTGATATTATTTTGGAAATACACGTGTGTAGAATTTCGCTTTGTGCGCGATATGGCGGTTGCGCATATAGAACGGTCTGTGAACTCAAGCGAAGTGCGATAATTCAGCAAGGACTGAAATATTTTAAAATGTTATTTAGATAGAGTTAGAGAACAAAGAACTAAAAAAGAAAGAGTAAAAGAGAACAAGAAAATTTTTAGAACAAATAAGAAGGCAGTCCAAACACCAATTAAAGGAGCAAGAAAAGAAAATGGTAAAATAAATATGAGAAAAGAACACAGGCCAATTAAAAATACTAAGATAAAGAAAATAGAGAATAGTACAACAGAAACAATTTAAAATAAAAATATAGAAATAAAAAACTAAATATATGTAGCTAAGAATATTTTAGAACTGAAAAAGCAAAAAATAAAATATAATTATCTTAGACTTATATATAAAGACAAGTGATCCGATGCAGTTAAAAAAATAAATGCGTTAATAGAATAGCATTTAGGAATGCAGAAAAAAATTGTAAATAAATAGAATTACAACATCCAGAATATAAACATAAATTAATGAAAACTGAATACAATTAAAATTTCATTAATAATAAGTCAATAAGAGAACCAGAGTCTCAATGGCAATTAAAGATCAGAGTGCTCGAAAAAAATAACAAGGAAAACAACTAAAAATAGGATGTACAATGTTTATTAAGAGGAAGGTATAAAAATGGAATAAACATACCAAGGCTCTGAATCGAAGAAGCGAAAAGAAAAAACAAATAAAAATTCCATAGAAATGGACATCAAATAAATTAAAAGTAGCGGCGATAATCATCATCATCATCATTAGCCATCTTCGGTCCATTTCTGAACATAGGCCTCTTTCATGTATCATTATGAAAGGTATTTTGGCATTAAAACACCACGCTTGCCATGCGGATTGGTGAGTTGGTTTAGGATAAGGTACGGTAAATTTTGTTAGGTATGATAGGACTTTGGGTAGGGACTTGATTTCCTCCTGTTATAGGAGGCGGAGGATAATCAAGACCTCACGTAGGCAGGGTCGCCACCCCCTGAAATAGGTCTGTCCTTTACCGGGATCGCAAAGAAGTACCTATTCGCTACCTCTTGCGGCGATAATATATATAAAAATATAAACAAAACAGGGTAATCGTAGAAATATAAAATATAAAAACACTAAACATTAAAGAAGAAAAGCAAATAATAAAATAATTCAAAAATTAAAATATTAGAATTAATAAAAACAAAAATTGAAGATAATTTATAGGGGATACAGCATTAAAAGCAATAGAAGAAGCAGCGTAACTAATGCTTAAAGACTAGAAAAAAATTATATATACAGATTTAAGAACATTAACATTTAAATTGCCAATAACCATAAAAGTAGCTTACAGTTCAAATAAAGGTGTAGAAATAGGAAATATTTATAATAAACTACAAAAATCAATAGAGTTAAAAAGGAATAACAATCATAAGGGTCTTAAATAAGAAATACAAAAACAATTTAAAAAAGATGTGCAGTAGTCACTAGAATTCTGTATCAAAAATTAAATAAAAAAATTTATAAAACATACTAATTGCAGAAGAAAGTTAAAAATAGAATAAAACCTAGAGTAGATTATATAATAGTATTAAAATCATTAAAAAATTTATAAAAAAATGCAAAAGTCAAAAGAGTTTTAAAAGAAGAATTAACTATTAATTAGCACAAACAAACATATTGGTAAATAAAAAACACAATGTTACAAAAAGAAAAACCAAAGATAAACTGAACTAAACAAAATTAAAATTCAAAAAATATAACCATTGATTGAAAGAAGTTTAACACACATGACTACAATACATCAAAATTATAAAATATTCTTTTGCAAAATATAGAAGATATTTTTGGAACAAAAAAAAAAAGAAATACAAAAGCTCAACACTTATTATGGGTGCACGAGGAAGGATTAAGAAAGTAAAAGTTATGCTTTGCAATGTACTTTGATTGAACTGCATGCGCCTTTGCCAAAAGATATTACAAACCATGTAGTGCACCAACATAACTAAACTATAAAATAGTTTTGACTATACCACTTGTAAATTCAAGCGCAATTGTGGTTGAGAGCTTCTAGCGCAGGCTGCGGTGCAGACAGACCCAAGTTTATTCCTACAGCTCTCTGATGCTTGACGGGTGGTCTACTCAGTCAATAAAAGTAGTTGAGTACCTGCGTTTACCTCAAACAAGGGGCAATAATGGCGGTCGCCTAAGATGCCGTGCTTGCCACATCGCCCCGCATCAGAGATGGTGCGCGACGACCGAGCACAGTGGCCAACATATGAAAGCCTTAACCTCTCAGTTCGCAGGCATTAGAGCCTTATTATCTTTAAGTTCAAAGGTACTTTGGAACATTTTGCCTTTTTCGCTATAACTTTATTAACTGATAGGGTAGGCAAATAAACTATATATTTTTTATAAGTTTGGGGTGTGCCCTATGAAGAGATATTATACCTGCCACAAGTTTGTATACTACGTTAATCATGTCACCTTGCTACAAACATTCAATGTGGATTATGGCTTTTTATTAAAGTAAAGACTTTGAACTTTTTGGTTTAGGAGATCCCTTATTTCTGTAGCGATTGCCGCTTATTCTCCTATTCATAATATGTCCGGGGCTCGTCACAGGACACTCCGATATTAAAAAACATTTTTATTCCTATTGAGATAAAAGTTACTTCAATTGTCAATCGGCGTGGGACCTATCTTGTGGACACTTTCTTGTAGCCAGGCAAAATATAAGTGATATGATGGATTCGTTTTAAAGAAATACCAATAGTTCTAGCAATATCTTTTTACTGCACAGCAATTATTATAAATCAATTCTTCTACATACAATCGATGCTGTTTATTTGTGACTGTTAAGGGTCGACTACATTGGGCCTTATTGCATGGATTTCCTAACAGTACTGACAATGATATAGGCGTTGCTATAAATAGCACCTAGTTGTCAATGAATGTTAATGGGTGCACAACCAAATTCAACAGCAGTTTGTTGCTTGAACTAATTATCCATACCACTTGGCATTTTATCACTACAACATAGCCACCTGCTATTGTAAGAAAAACGCTACTGGGCGTCTTAAAAGTAAATGAATTATGGAATATTTATGATACCTATGTTATATGTCTGAAAACAATATTACGAACCCTACAGTTAAGAAGCAAAAGTTTTCAAAGCCTTCTCGTAATCTTTAAACACCACTTTAACCAAATTTTAAAAAACAGACTTTTAAATAATCCAGGTATCAATTTAGGATCAGATGACTATAATGTAAAATTTAAAAATTAAGAGCATAAAAAACTTATAAATTAAACTTCATTAAGGTTAAACTATAAAAACAAAATTTTGTGTGATATTGATGAAATAGAAATTTTTATTATGGATAGGCTACATTTAAAAGTAATTACAATTAATATAAATTATAAAGTACACCTAAACACAGCATTTTCTACTAAAATACAATTTCACTACGAAATAAAGTTTGATGATCCCATTTTGTTCTATTGCCTCAAATAAAGTGATAGAAGCTGTTTAAATATACGTTTTGTTAGTGCTCATAAATAGTTTATAGTCCAGGGTCTTTGACACCAGTTCAAAATTATTTTTTTGTCACAGCTGTCTTATTAATTTAACAGGGTCAGATACTCTACAAAAACTTAAACTGTTACGCATTAAGTAATTTACTTCATTACATCGTTTTATGTAAAACACTGAATGGAACTTCCTTCTAATTTCTTTTCTCTGTACTTCTGAAAGAACATGGAGCCGTTCATTCAAGAACACGAGAAGTGCAGCAACTCCGCATGGAACATCAGCGCTTCAAAATAGTAACGACTGCACCTTGAAACTCGTAAAGTGACGTGAATATCCGCTCGCAGTATTTACCTCTTTTTATCATAACTTATGCGTCTTCTGAAAATCACTGCTTCAAGATTATTAGCGGGGAAAATAATCATAAAAGCAATTACGTGTGTGCAATTTCAGTCTTTGATTGTCGTACTTTTAGTTTAATTTTCAAATGTGTGTTTAGGTGTAATGAGTATCAAATCAATTATACACTAGTGTAACGTTTCAACGAGACGAATTCAGCAACCTTCAAACAGCGAAACCGCTTTGAATTGGGTTTCTTTGGGAAATTCACGTTCCACTGAATAATTATTCAGAAAGCGCGATGGTTTCTGATAGTGAAATAATCAAATGCGATTGAATTCGACGCCCTGCATCTGCTTCGGCTCTTGGTTTCAGATCTGGGCGAGGGAACGGCGACTGAAAACTCAGATTCAAAAAGAAAGGATTTTATTAAATATGGGAAATGCACTTCAGATTCAATTTACCGACCAACGCAATTCAATACGACACTTCGAACTGAAATATCTTTTTAGTTACTGACAATAACAAAATCAAGTTAAAAGGATGTTAGAAACAAGAGCAAATAATATATAAGAAGAATAAATATTTACAGCATTTTGAGAAGGATAAATTAGTTTCAGTACGAAAATGTCGAGCAGCCAAATAGGGAAGAATAAAGGTTGGCTCCAAATTCGTTTTTCGGCAGACGCAATTTAGTGCGACAGCCTTTAAACAAATATTTAAGTTAAAATGTTGTGAGTTGCCAAAAGAAAATTATTTTCTACCTTTAAATATTAAATAATTTTTTAGATGTCAAAAAAGCGATTTTTGTTTGCAATAATATTTAATTTTAGTTATATGGATATTATACACTTAATAATCTTAAAACACCTGTTTGTTAAAAATTTATATCAATTTATTTTAAAAAGTACTTAAATCAATTATTAAAATCCGAAACCCATTATCACTACTATTTTTCAATTACTGATTTAAGTCTACTAAATTAAAAATTGGTACTATAGAACCTTCAATATATCACGCAAAAAGTTTTTTATTACCATGGTCAAACTGTTCAGCCAATTTTTGACATTAGTTGTAGCTAGGTCAATCTTTAGAGTTTTGTTTACACTCTAGGTCAATTATGAATATGGTGTCAACTAAAACCAGCTATTCAACAAGGAAGGGTCTTCATTTATGAAAGGGACCGAAGTACTATTAGAGCGCTAACTGCCTTCAAAATCAAAAATGACATGCCCACTACCGTGTCTGTCTTTATAATATCAAGGTAAAAAATACTATCATCATATTTGTTTGTTTTATCATAATAGGCTGATTGGAGATTCGGTCTCTAAAGGCGCAGCTCAACTCGGTGAGTATGAGCTATATGCACACCATCCTTAACAAGAAATTTAATATATTTTCGTATAAGATTCATTTGCAAACGCCCTTGACCGATGTCGATATTGGCAAAAGATTCAAGGAGATGGTTTGGACATAAAGCACGTCTATTTTACGGACGAGGCCTATTTTCAACTAGATGGTTATAACAATAAACAAAATTATTGACATTGGGATATCGAAAACACACAGTTGACCGAAGTTTGGCGATTGTACCCAGACAAAGTTATGGTGTGCAGTTTTTTACTATTGAATTGTTGGCCTACTGTTTCTCACAAAATATACAAATGAAGAAGCTTATCACACAGAAGTTCTAGAAAAATTTATTCCAATTGTGAGAGACAAAAGACAAGTCAACAAGCCACCGCCCATCGGACTCGGGGCATCTTTGACATTTTCACAAAAATCTGTGAAAAGAAGATTATAAGTCTGGACCCCTTCCCCCAAGCAAGATAGAAAGCTGAATTGGGTGGCCCCCAAATTTCCCCAATATAAAGCCATGTAATTTTTTTATGGGGTTACCTTAAGGATAGTGTTTATCCCCCAGTCTATCGATACACTCAAGAATTGCATCACAGTAGAGGTTCTGGCTATTTCTGCGAACATCGGAAAAACCGCACTTAAGAGTTTCGAGAAAATGGTTGACACAACCATCGCTAGTGAAAGCAGTCATTTTGAAAATATAATGCACTGAATTCCATCATTCGTCATCATAATAAAAAAAATAATTAAAATTTTAACTTACGTAGTTTTTTTATAAAGTATTTTTATTGCTTGCGTCACATAATGAAGGCCATGTATTCAGAATTATAAAAATAATTTGTTTGTTTTTTTTTAAACTAGTCAGTTTGTATAATGGGATTTTATAATAAACAGTAACGTCTGTACTATTTTACAAAAAAAAGTAGAGAAAATTCTAATCTCGTACTTCGCTTATGTGAGTAATTGGGAAATTTTAATTTTGCATAAAACAACAGAAAACTTTTTACAAGTTAATAGCGCAAATATGACTACCACAACTCATATAAGTTCACAATATTAATTTCATTAATAATACGATTACCTTTTCCTTAGAATAGTAAAAGTCACAACAAGCAGAAGAATGTAGAGCTTGGTGAAATTAATGAAAAGACCGGATATGTATATAAATTTTGCTTCTGATTAATTTTATTAAAATCCAGACTGTTCATTCTTTGTATGCAAGTTATTAAGGCACATATGAGTAATTTTAGTTTCAGATAAAATGGGTTAGTTAATATAAAATATATAAAGATATCGATCTTGTCGTTCAGATAATACAGAGATCAAATTTTTATTATTAAATAGCCTTTTGTTGAGAATAAATATATCTGAACTATATGAGGCACATTAAGTCACTAAAATGTATAGTACAGAACATTCCGAAATAACCATATGAAAGTTATTTCACAAAGTTCTCTTTGTTGCAGGTTTCTCATCAATTTCCAAACTGACAAGAAAAAGAAGAAACCTTGAAACAACGAACTTTCTGACACAGAATCTATGAAGCAAGATGTTAAATTTGTTTTAGAAACGCTGAAGTGTTTTAAAAATTTCAATTCAAAAATTAGATTACAAGATAGTTAAAACCAAGAAATCCAAAAGATATTAATGCTTTAGACTCCAATGACACTCCAAACATTAATAATTCTTAAAACCCGAACAAAAAAGCGAACCATCCAAACCGCAAAATTAAAAATAAAAATAATCAATAAGCCTTACACCCCAAGTGTCAGAAATAGTTAAGTTCCCACGAATGTGGTGAATATCCAAAAAGAGTGTTAAAAACTAGCTCAGGCAATACAGAGAAACTAGAAAAAGTAGATTGATGACTACACAACCAAATAAACTTAGAACAACAATACTGAAAACACAGAAAAAGTAAGATTCAAAAATCTAACAGACAGAAAACGTTAAAAAGAAGAAAAAGAAAAACTTAAAGAAAATTGAACTCGCTTTTTAACGAAAATACATAGAAGTCTATCGAATAGTTTCAAAAACTTATTACTTAATTATTGAAATTGTCTATTTTTCTCTATGTTGTTTCTACCACATTTATTATACTTAAATAGTGGAACAGCTTAAGACACTTTCGAAAAAAATATATAATATTAATTACTACTAAAGATCATTTCATAATATTTAAATTGTACTAGTAAGTACGTTACAACTCATTAATTTTTTGTATTTCAACATATGCTATTATCCTCTATATAGACTTCAGAATGAAACTTCAACAAAGATACACTAAATGTTTTTATTTCAACGTGCAATTTTAAAATCCTGGTTAAGAAAAGTGGTACCCAAAAACGTCAGATTTAAATGCCTTGTTTCTTTTTGTAAAAAAAAAAAAAAACACCAAGAGTACAATTTTTTGTTATTGGTTTTGCAGCTTATTTACAAACTACTCTTTATACAATTTAGAGCAATAAGTAAATTTGATATGCGTCTAGGCATGAGTAGAGTTTTCAACCACTGTTGATTCTCTTAGGTTCTATAGATGAGTGATGGCTACTTCTCTTGTATTGTGGTTACTGTGCTAAGTCGGTTGGTCATTGTCTTCTCAGTCTTCTTCTGACATTGAGTGGAGTGCTTATGTTTTCAATTAGTCTGTTTTCGTGTCCTTGGAGTCTTCGGTTACAAAGTGTGGCTAGTCGTTGTATTTCATCATTAACATATGGTATTTGCAGGTCATTGTGCAGAGTTTGATTGGAGACGTACCACGGTGCATTGGTTATTGTACGCAGTACTTTTGACTGAAATCGCTGTATTATCTTACTTAGCGCAACCCCAGAGTTGAACACCATATGTCCATGTTGGTTTTATTATAGTTTTATATAGCAATAGTTTGTTATTTAGTGTTAACTTGGACTTACGACCCATTAGTCAGTGCATTTCTCTTAGTTTAAAATTCATTTGTTGTCGTTTACTTTTGATGTGCTTTTGCCATGTTAATTTTTGATCGAGGTGTAATCCCAAGCATTTAGCTTTCGTTTTAGCTGGTATTTGTGTGTTGTTGATTGTAACGTGTGGACGGGTTGATCCTCTTGTGGTGAAAGTAACTTGTATTGATTTTTCCTGGTTAACCTTGATCTTCCATGCACTGCACCATTCTTCAAAAAGGTCTAGGTGGTGTTGTAGGCATCGTGTAGCTAAAAGTGGGTCTGCATTCGTTCCAAGTAAGGCCGTGTCGTCAGCAAATGTTGAGATGGTGGTATCGTTTGTGGTTGGTGCATCGGCAGTGTATACTAGGTATAGTAGTGGGTCGAGAACACTTCCTTGTAGTACCCCGGCTTGCACTAGATGATATTGTGAGTAAGAGTTGTTGAATCTAACTTGGAAGTATCTTTCAGAGATGTATGATTTTAGTAGCAAGTAGTATGGACTGGGGAACGTGGTTTTAATTTTATGTAATAGTCCGGTGTGCCACACTTTGTCAAAGGCTTTGTGTTATATCTAGAAATGCCGCTGTACAATTGTATTTACTATTCTATGTGTTTGTTGAATAGTGGAGTGGCGTTCCATGAATCCAAATTGGTAGTCAGGTATTATAGTTGATAAGTCTATGTCACCTCTAATTCTGGCGAGTAGCAGTTTTTCAAATAATTTTAATAGCGTGGGTAACATACTAAGTGGTCGGTGTGAGCTGATTTCATTGACTGGTTTTTCAGGTTTGGGTATCATGATGATATGAGCAAATTTCCATATCACTGGGATATACGATAATCTCAGCATACTATTGAAGATTGTTGTCAATAGAACTACTGCTTTTCGTGGGAGGTGCTTTGGTGTTGCTCCTGTTATTAAATCATAACCTGGTGCTTTTCGTGGATTTAAGTTTTTGATCTCCTGTTTTATCTCTGTAGGAGAAAATGGTTTTATAGGTAATGACATTTGGCAAGGTATGTTCAGAAAATCTTCGATTTCTTCGTCAGAGTTTCTGTATTGAGGTAGAATGTTGTTGTCGAGGTGTTCAGCGAATGCTGTGGCTTTTTCGATATCGCTTTTTGCCCAGCTTCTGTCTGGTTTCCTTATTGGCGGTATTGTTAATTGCGGTCTTTTGAATTTTTTTGTGGCCTTCCAAATAGTATTATCGTCTTTGGACAGTGAGGTGACGTAGTGTTCAAACGTAGTGTTTCTTACTTTGTTGAGGGTATTATGTAATTTCCTCCTTAGTCTGTTGTAAATCAATCTGTCTTCGTTATTTCTTGTCCTGTGCCATCTAGCCCTTGCTCTTCGTTTTTCTGTTACTAATTATCTAATATGGAGCGGTATGTTTTCCGTTTTTGTGGGTGTCTCTATTGGCGTTGGTGTTGAGTGCCAGGCAGCTTGTTGTATTAGGCTAACGAGAGTTTGTGCTGCTTCATCTAGTTGGTCGGTATTTTTGATTCTTATTTCCAGTCTTATGTTTTCTTCTATGAAAGCTTTGAATTCTTCCCAATTCGTTTTTTTTTTGTTGTAATGTTAGGAGTAGGTGAGATGTTGATTATATGCAAGCTTAGTGTTGCAATGACTGGTGTGTGGTCCGACGAAAGTTCAAAGTTTGATTCAATTTGCATATGGTTTGGCGATACACCCCTCAGAATGAAGAAATCTAAGAGGTCTGGTAATTTGTTGGGGTCGGTTGGCTAATATGTCGGTTCGCCAGTGCTAAGATAATTACAATTAGTAAATGTTTAGTTAACACATTTAGGAAGTTTCTTCCTTTTGGTGTCGTCAGTCTCGCGCCCCATACTGTGTTTTTTGCATTTACGTCTCCGCCAATTATAAATCTATTGCCTTGAGATTGAAAAAATTCTTTGTACTCTTCAGGAGATATGGCATGTCTTAGAGGGCAGTAGATCGCAGTAATTCTGAAGTACAACGGGCTTGCATCAACTTGGATACTGGCAGCTTGTATTGTTGCAGTTTGGTACTAGCTCATGGTGCGGTATTGTAGAGTACAATTAAAGTTGTTTTTTGAAACTACAATAGTCGAAAACAAAAAAGCAGTTTTTTAAATGCATTACTTTTTATTTAAATATTCATACTAAATATACTTCTTTATTATTCATAAATATACAGTTAGTTTTAACAATAATTACTACTAATTAAAAATATGAATCACTACAAAAAACATACTAAATTAGAATAAATATGACCGAAAATATATGTTGTGCTTTTAATGGAAATCTCTACAAAGGCAGAGTACAAAGTGTAAAAAAAAAAAAGCGAATAAAACGACAAACAATAAATAAACTACTGATTGTTAACATGCAGCGCCAAGAAAAAAATGTAAATTAACAACTAAAACGTTGTAATTTATTTAATAGTATCAGACAAATAAATAATTAAATTTGCAAAAATGTTTGCTTTTATTCGCCATTGTATGGTCTCAGGCTCTTATGTACGCTTCCATTCTTCTTAGCATCGAGTCGGACATTGAGTGAATAGTATCTTGACTGACTGCATGACTCACTCCTATAACTCAGCCAGATTCTTGGATGTCGTGAATACCGCTGTACCGTTCCCACAAGAACATTCCAAAATTTTTAATGGATTAAATATCAGGTGACTGGGACAGCCATGGGACCTTTTTTGTTAAAGAAATTTTAATATTTCATACAACACATGTGGTCAAGCGTTATCTTGTTGAAAGATTGAGGTACAGGCTATAAGATATAAGTCTAAATGGCAATATTGCTTCTAACTAGAATTGATCTGCTATCATAACCGATAGCTCCATATACCGTAATACTCGTAGTTAGCATTGTATGCCTCATACGAATGTATCCACCTTGTCGACGCGTATACAGTGAATTATTATAGTTTTAGTTTAAACAAAATTTTGATTTATTTAAAAAACGGTTTCGTCCCACTCATGTGTACAAACGTGCCTTTCCGTTGCCCATTTTAACCTTCCCTGTCGCTGAGAAATTAGTGGTTGTTGCAAGAAAGGACATTGTGTTGTTAGTACCCTTGCAAATCTCTGAGGATGACAATCCTCGTTAATTGTCCTGCGTACTGCTGCAGGCCACAGTCTTTCCGAGTACTCTCCTTAACCCACTAGTTCCATATTAGCGCCGCAGTACTGTTAGATGACCAATTCTTAAGCCTTCTTCTCGTAAAGAAATACACATTCAACAATACAGCCTCTTTCAAATTTTCTAACTTGTTGATAATGTATCTTTTGTTGACAACGTGGAATTCTTATATCGTCTATCTAAATAATCTAAACAGCCGATGACACATATATGCCTATTTCGTACGAGATATCACCTGCTTCCCCCCAGACCTCTTATCTACAAAACTTTACAAA
The DNA here is from genome assembly GCA_036346155.1 of Sinelater perroti. Taxonomy (NCBI): domain Eukaryota; kingdom Metazoa; phylum Arthropoda; class Insecta; order Coleoptera; family Elateridae; genus Sinelater; species Sinelater perroti. The sequence continues at coordinate 9,007,612 of JARFIY010000276.1, forward strand.
CAAGCAATAGATAAAATAGAGTAAATGTACAAGAATACTTAAGTTAGAAGCAAGTTATTGAAATAAAATTCTTAAAGGAAAAACTGAAAGAAAGAAAACAATACGACATTTGAATGAAGCTATAATTTGGTAAATATTAAAAACAAGAAATGCATCCAATGAAAATATTCTTAAAAGAAGTTTAACAAAACTAAATTTATAAAAAGATATGGCATACAATAGTAATTAATAACACGTTTACACTTTGCGATTCTAAATTTTAATAATATAGAAATCAAGCCTAAGAAGACTATTCATATGTTCAAAACTAGTAAATATCAAAGGGATTAAAAGCCCTTAAAAACCTACTAGTATCAAAACAAAGCACATAATAAAAAAATTTAAAAAAGTTTTTATTGAAATGATTCAAATTCTTAAAAACGCCTCTTCTGTCTATGGTTTAGTCAAGGAGTCTTCAATAAAATTTGATTAACAACACAATATATTAAAGCAACTAAAAATGGTAAATATACTACATTTCTTTCCATTTTTATTTGAAAATTTAACTTCAATTTTTTAGCATACAAATACAAAAACAAAAATACAAACAAATCCAGAATGTACCAGTTATCACCAAATATATCCGAATACCCACCACTTCCTAAACAAAACGCCAAACAAAATCCAGAAGCTATGCATCATCCTTACCACAGACCTCTCTCCCTGCAACCACCCGACAGAAAACCCCCTATTCATACCTTCAATGAACAGCAGAATAACATCAACCAATTGTTCTCTAGCTTCCTAACGGAATTTAAAGCAATATTTTCTCAGCTTATCAACCAAAACAGCATGGTTTTAAACATGCTTTCCACTGTTATAAGCAAATTAGCTTAAAAATGGCCAACCACTTCCGTATAGCTCTCTGGAACGCCAATGGCTTATCAAACCATATACCTGAGATCAACTGTTTTCTGCAATTACAGGATGTAGATGTGTTACTCGTATCCGAAACCCACGCAACAACCAGAACAGTTATAAAAATACCGCACTATTCCGTATACCTTTCCTACCACCCTGATGGCACAGCACTTGGCGGATCAGCGGTAATTATAAAAAACTCAATCTCCCACCATGAATGAAACTCCTTTCAAACCGACAAAATTCAAAGCTCTAGTATAAATATTCAAGTCCTACCCTACCCATTGATCATAGCAGCAGTATACAGTCCACCACGACATGCTATCTCAACTGAAGAATACGCAGATCTGCTAAAATCTCTTGACGCAAGATTCCTCATTGGAGGAGATTGGAACGCCAAGAATGTGGCCTGGGGCTCAAGACTAACCAATCCGAAAGGGCGTAACCTACTCAGAGCTATACAAAATCATAACTGCAACTACATATCAACAGGAGAACCCACATATTGGCCTACAGATACAAATACAATCCCCGACTTATTAGACTTCGCTATTTCCCACGACACAGCAAACACATACACCAAAGTGGAATCTAACTATGACCTGTCCTAAGATCATACTCCCATTCTAATTACCTTAAGCACATGCATTATTACCAGAGGGCCATCCCCAAAACTCTGCAACAAAAACACCAATTGGGACCTCTTCAAAAACACACTGGATCACGAGATTAATCTAACTATCCGAATTAAGGACGCCTATGACCTAGACGAAGCAACCCAATATTTAACTACAATGATACAAAATGCGGCATGGCAAGCAACACCCAGTGAAACAAACACCTGCTCAGCAGATATATCCCTCGTCATATAAGGTACCTAGTCACAAAAAAACGCAAGGCACGAAAAAAATGCCAACGAACTAAACAAAGGCCAAACAAGATCATATATAATAGACTTACTCATCAACTCCACACTGAACTACTAAAAGCCCGGAACGACACCTTTCAGCATTACATCACGAATCTTTCACCTATTGATTATAAGATATGGAAGGAAACAAAAAAATTTAAAAGGCCAATAGCACCGATAGCTCCAATCAAAAAGTCCGATGATACATGGGCCAGATCAGACAAGGAAAAAGCTGATTCATTCGCAGACCATCTTGCTACTGTATTCTCATCACCACAACCGGTAGGAAACAACGATGACACCGACATTTCCGCATTCTTTGACGCGCCCTGCCAAATGTCCTTATCTCTGAGACCATTCTCACCAGTCGAAGTAAGACAGCAAATTAAATTAGCAAACCCACGTAAAGCACCTGGTTACGACCTAATCGTAGGAGATGTATTGCAAAACCTCCCCAGAAAAGCCCTAGTGTTACTTACAACCATCTACAACAGCATTCTACGACTCTGCCACTCAGTGGAAACATGCTATAATCATTACTATTTACCGCTCATGTCAAAAATATTCGAAAAACTGCTCCTCATAAAAATCCATGAATCTGTCGACCTACATGAAATTCTCCCAAACTACCGTTTTGGCTTCCGGCAGCATCATTCTACTATCCACCAAGAGCACCGAATAGTTAACAGCATTATGGAGACTCTAGAAACCAAGCGCCTCTGCATAACTGTATGTCTAGACATAAAACAGGCTTTCGCCAAAGTATGACACACGGGTCTGTTATACAAAATAAAACTCTATTTTCCAAATCAGCTGTACCTCATACTAAAATCATATCTAATCCAGAGGACTTTCCAAGTTAAAGTAAATAACACAACTTCCGAATACCACGAAATTAGATCTGGAGTACCGCAAGGTAGCGTACTGGGACCTATGCTGTATCTCCTATATACTTCCAACACGCCTTCAACTGACGATACTGTACTTGCAATGTTCGCCGATGATACAGCTATCCTCTCAATAGACGAAAACCCAATAACTGCAGCAACCCATCTACAAACACACTTAGACATCTTGCAAAACTGGTTCAATAAATGGAAAATTACAGTCAATAGCGGCAAATCCTCGCAAATCACTTTCACAAATAGACGTATTGCAAGCCCACTAAACAACATCAACAATACTCCTATATGTCAGAAGACGGACATCAAATATCTTGGACTACACCTAGACCATAAGCTCACCTGGAGTACTCACATCAAAGTCAAACGAAAACAAATAGACTTTAAAATTAAACAAATGCACTGGCTCCTTGACAGACGCTCCCAACTCTCACTGTCAAACAAATTACTGTTATATAAAAGCATCATAAAACCCATCTGGACATATAGTATACAGTTGTGGGGATGCGTTAAAGCCTCCCACACAAAGATCCTGCAACGAAGCCAATCAAAAATCCTTCGCAAAATAGCCAACGCCCCATGGTACATCTCTAACGAAACTCTTCACAAAGACCTAGGAATTCCGTACGTAACCGCAGAAATACAGAAGCTTGCTCGAACATACACGAACCACCTGGCAGGACATAAAAACCAGCTAATAGAACAACTCTCTAACCAGCCAACCATCACCAGACGATTAAAACAAAATTGGCCACACGACCTTCCAGTGTAACTACCCAGAATAACTTAGTGTTTAGCCTACGGGGAGTAAGGCGCTGGCCGGATCCCCCCAATAACATGTTATAAAATTATAAATTATAAATAATTTACTTATTACTCGTGTGAGAGTACATTGTAAATAAGCAACAAATAATAAAAAAAATTAAAATGTATACTTTAACCTAAAAACAATAAGAGAAACTTCAATATAAAATCTCTTTTAAGAAAATTAAAGAAATGTATATATGTATAAATGAGACAAGTGATCTATACACCTATTTTTAAATTATTGTAAATTTTTACTTTCCATTCCAAAAACTGGAAAAAGGGCAACCACCAAAGAGATTAAACCCACGAACCTCGCATTGCAAAGCAAACGCACTACCAACTCGACCAACCGGGCACTGCGGAAAAACAGGTTTTTTGCGCTGATTTGTTCGGGCGCAATTTTTGCCTGTTGTACAAAGGAGCTAATTTTTAGAGCACTTGCACTTGTTTTCTTAAATTCCTGATCGCGGATTTGAATCCTACTTAAAATTTGGCTATCTCTTTTGTTTTTTTCAGGGGGAACTGGCAGCTAAGGGATTTTATGTGCTATGCTTATTGTTTATACTCTCGACAACGATTTTAACTTCTATAGACAATATTTGTGCTTCTGTTGCAAAAAAAGATTACTGCACATGATATACGTAGTACTTCTAGCAACAGAAATGACAGAGGTAGGTCAGACAAATATCTTCTACTAAATAATGAGAGTTGCCTCTTATCATAATCTACTAAATTGTAACCGTTCATGCACTAAAACTTACATGACATATAGCAGACAAAACATTTTTACCAATCTACATCACCTCTAAATAAATATTTTATGAATTTTATAAAAAAATTCTGGCCAAGTTATAACTAAAGCCTACTAATACCTCTCGCATTACTGCTTTGAAAATCTTCTCTAAAGATATCTATTTATTACGTAATTTACAAAATCAGCAACCATGCAAGTATAGATACTTCAAAATTTGTAAGATACCGTGCTTTTGCAAAATTCAATTTATTAGAACATTTTAGCGGGTATCACTTATCCCAGAAACTGGAGATTCGAACAATCCACTTTAATGTTACCACTCCCCAAAGAATTTAAGTTTTATTAATACCAGTGACCACAAAACATTCCTACAGTACGACTGTGATATCTTCAGCAATCTCTTTTGTTATAAGTTCTACCTAATGCAAAAGGCGCTGTTGTTTTTTTGAGCACTCATGAAACATGTAACTTGTCACAAAGAATAACCCAAATTTTCAGAATTGTTCGCACAAATCATATACAAGGCTATAGAATTTTGCGAAAAATTGTAAAATACCGCTACATTTTCTTAATACTGTCGAAACCTTTTTAACCAGCATTTTTTCGGAGAACCAACATTCTATCAACCTGTAGCTGGAGGATAGTCTGCTGATAGTAAAAATCCGCTGTCTCTTTTCATAAACATTATAATTAAACAATAAATGTCGATTCATTTTAGTAAGCGATATAATGATTAAGTGTCCATTACAATTGGTTACTATAACTTATGAATTAACTGTTATGTTTATTATAAGATTTTTTGTGTGTACATAAAGAAGCAATTTGAGTTGTACTTTTAAGAAGAGTGAATGTATTACTTACACCTATATTTACTTTATTTTTTATTTTTGCGCTGAAATATATCATCGGCCGGCGACTACACGGTTACCAACTAACCCTAGCCAAGTGTACAAACAATTATTTCAAATGACTTATAATAAGTCCAATGCTACCAAATTAAATCTAAATACAACAAGACGGATGTGCAATACGAAAAGGCAGCTTTCGAAGATCTTGTGACCCTCATATTTTGGGTTAAAGAAGAGCTACAGATCTGACATATATAATACCGAGGAAGATACCGATCTAAGATATCTACTAACTAAATATGAAGTGAATTGGTAAAGTAGTTCCGGAGATATCGTGTCAACAGACACACACGCACACATAGACACACAGAATTGTGATCTCATTATCTTTCGCCTACACCTTACAGGCTTTCGAAAGTTAATAAAGCAATAGTGGCAAAGTTTATACAATACAAAACAATGTAGAAACATTAAAGATCAAGGAATTCAAACTAAAAAAATCAGAAATACTGGCTGAGAGATAACAATGTAGAGCACTTAAAGAAAAATACAAAATCGCTGAAGATATTGCAAAAACCACTAAACTAAAACTACCATCCACATTCATATTACAAACATAAAATCATTTACCGAGATAATAAATGGAATTTTCAAAAACACATGTGTATGTACTAAAAACTGTTAATGATGAAGGAAACCTAACAATCCAATAATGAAAACAGTAATAGAAAGGGAAACGGAATTCCACACATATAATCCTAAACCCAAAGAATATTTCATAGTCCTCAAAAATATCCATTCAACAATTGAAATAGAAGATATAAGCCAAGGACTGCTAGAACAAAGGCATTATGCAACAAACATGTAGAATATAAAACGTTATAAGAAATACCACAGCCAATGTTCTTTATAGATTTAAAACCAAATACGGTAATAACAATAGGAATATATGTTCAATAGACTTACCCCTAAATACTAAATTGTAATTGAAACCCCACATATAAAATGGCCAATACATCTATGCTGAACACTGCTACAGTTTTGGGAATACAAAAACTTTTGCAGAAATAACCTAAAGTGCGTTAAATTCTAAAAAGAAAGACTGCAACGTTAAATGCGTTAATTATAATAAACACCTTCCAACCAATTAGAGATTACAACAAGAATTCTATTCGATTTTACGGAAGCGTAAAATTCTAATTCGCCTCTTCAGTCAGGAATAAAATATGTTCATAACAAATTAGTAAATCAGCAACTTAGTCACATTACATTTTTGCCATAGTGTAACCATATAACAATTTATCTAAACTGCTAAAAAAAAAAAATTGTAAAAAGATACACTCATAGACTGAAGACTTATCAAAAATCCAAATAATGGCTCCTTTATAATATGCCAACACGTACAAGAAATAAATTCATTGTACAAAATCAAATATAGATATACTTTTAATATCTGAAACTCACTTCGCTTGTATAAAAATACTACGTTATTATGTACACAACACAATTTATCCTGTCTGTAGGGGATACGGAAGTACAGCAATAATTATTAATTAATTAAATATCATAAGCGAGCTGATTATTTGCTTTGTCAAGCAACATACATTGTCGTCCTGAAAAATGTTCAGGTGAAATTACAATATCAAAAATGTATTGTTCTAGACACAATAATACACAAGTTGGCTTTACTAAATTTTTTAAACATTAGCAAATAGATTTTTGGTTAGAGAACACTAACGCTAAGCATGAAGTTTAGGTAGAGCTTAAGAAATATCAAAATCACAAGGAAGAAACTCTTTAATATAACACAAAGCAAAAACTTAATTTACTTAACGAAACAACCTACATATTGTCAAATTGCTGGGTCATCCTACAGTCATTGTACGGTCCTAATTTGGTCCCTAAAAATTTATTTTTGTTCCTACATGTGAAGAACAAACTGCGTAGACAACGATTTTTGACGTCGGAAAGGCGGTTGATGCATTCAAAATTCATGTTTCAAAAATACCTGATTTGCTATTGAAAAACGCTATAAATAGATCCAGCTTATGAAAGAATGAATTAACCGTCAGGGAGAATATTTTGAAAGACAGTAAAAAAGTTTGCACATTAAATATTTGTTTTTGTTAGTTTTTCCCAATAGATATCATGCAGCATACGTACACACTACTTAGACGTATCAAATAGGACTATCACTGTAGTATACACACAGTACAATATTATATACTGATTTAGGTAAACCCACAGTATGACAAAAAATTGCAAAATTACATGTTATATACAAAGACAAAATCTCACACAGCCTAACCGACTTAAACCACCCTATTTGATGAAAATCAAGAAGATTTAAAAGATTTAACCCAACGAGCTTTACAAATTGTTTTATCTATATAGTAATTGGTAATATATGGTGTTTTGAAATTTTACAGCAATATTTTAAGGGCGTGTTCTCCAACATGAAATAAACAAAAATTTTCATACAAACATATATTCGAAATTAATTTATTACCGAAGTATTGGAAGTAAAAGATAAATATCTATAAGTCTTGAAGTTAATCAAATAGCTAGGGATAACCATTGTATATCGTTTATTTGTTTGGTAGGTGGTTAAAGATTCGTTATTAAATGTGTTGATTAATATTAAACACTGTTTGAGTAAGTAGATAACGTGTTTTGCTAGCACTGCGAGTTCATACTTTTGCAGAACAAATAGACATGTTTTGTAATTTATGGCGAGGTACATAAAAATGGCACTGTTGCTTTTCAAAGATACTATAAAACATTTCGCACTAGAAGGATATCTAATCATAAAACGTTTGAAGCCCTTGCAAAACGTCTTAGGGAAACTGGCACGACTAAACGTTGGCCGACAAAAATTTTGGCGAACTGCTAACGTTGAGGAAGGGATACCCCATGCTGTTCAGTTATATCCTAATACCAGCACCAGAAGATTGTCACTTTATTTCAATGTTTCATGTACAAGCATATGGCGAATATTGCGCGAAAAATAATTGTAACTATTTTACGTTACATGTGCGAGATTTGTTACCAGAAGATTATAACAAGATATTTCTGCCACTGGTTAATTCGGCAGTTCACATAAGATCCTAGCTTCCTAAGCTGCCTACTGGTGGTTACCGATGAATCTTGCTTTGCCATAAATGGGATTACTAATTTTCAAAAACCCCATATTTGGAACGGAAAAAATCCTCATACAATTGCTTGCATTACCAACATAAATTTTCATTAAATGTCTGGTGTGGTCTTCTTGGTGATAATTTTATTGGCCCCTTGTTTTTACCAACGAGGTTTTCAAGAATATCTCACTTGCATTTTTGCAAAAGAATCTATATGAGCTTCTAGAAGATATTGCGATTCCACTAGGCAGGAGAAGTGATTTATGCGTGACCGGGCTCACTTTTCTCATATTGTTACTAATTATTTAAACACAGCATATGGTAACCAATGGATTAGTCTAAACGGACTTGTTAAATGGCTACCACGATCTCTGGTTCGGAAGCTGCAACAACTATTAAGGGTCCTCCTAATGCTATAAAACTTGCCGGAAAGTATGGATTTGTTGTGCTCAATGCTGCATTGAACAAACTAAAGAACACTTTAAACAGTCACTGTGAATGTTTTATTGTTAATTAAATGTTTTTCATTTTCAATATCTCGACAATAAATTAATTTGAAACATATGTTTATATGAACATTTTATTTCGTGCTGGAAAACACATCCCTAAAATTATATATATATATATATATATATATATATAAATTATATATATATATATATATTTATATATACATTATATATATACAATATATAATATACATATATATATATATATATAATATATATATATATATATATATATATATATATATATATATATATATATATATATATATATATATATAAGAAAAATGTTATCTATAATAACTTATAATTACAATTATCTATCAGTATTAATTAGAAAAATATAATATACTGCAACAATGTTTTTAAAAACTAATATAAATAACGCAATGTTCTTTTAAGAGGTGATGTTTAATGCAAACTTAGTTTGCTTCATATAAAATTTCATGAAAATTGCAAATAATTTAGGGACAATTCTTGTTCATTATAGTTAATCTTTATATCAGCATGGTTAATACGATTGCCCTCTGGAACAAAACGGGAAGTTTTTCGCTCGCTTACCTCGCACAGCGCAATAAAGAACGGGCCCTTATCTTCCAAAAGTTGGCAAGGTTTGCGCAGTAACGTCCCCATTACTCAAAGGATTTCGAAAAATACGGTCCTGATTAATGTCGAATGGGGACCCTGTAATTGCCCATACATGGGTCAGGCGCAAATAAAGTTGCCGCTTTGGAACCGAAATAATCCTCGATGATATTCATAAATATTGTACATACCTTTGCACTTCCGATATCAATGCATATCTAGCGAAATGCGCTAATGCACATTGAACATCAAATTTATAATTTGTGTTCAGTTCTGTAGTATAATCAGTCACTATATCTATCTATATTGACTACTGCTGCAGATATTCCAGTTTAAATAATATTATTCCGGAGGAGCGTTCGTTGCTAACTTTAACTGGTTTAAGTTTAATTACGGTAGCTGACTTTCAAGTTTAACTAAAATATCAGTTTTCGTTTTTGTAGGTGCCTACTCATAATCCAACATACAAAAGTTACACTGGTAGAAAGTTCTACAGACTGTTTCAAGAACTTCAAGCTAACGAACACTACTAGTAATATATTTATTGGGGCTGTTTGAGGTAGACGGTGTAATTCATAATTAACTTCTCTTGAATTTCTGTCTATTATTAAAATTAAATAATTTTTTGTTAGTCAGGATATCAACACCAAAGATACTGACAGCATAATATAATGTTAATACTTACCGCCTGCTAAAAAATATTTGTTTTGGTGCTATCTGTAGAAAGGGTTAGTGATATATTAAAAAATACTTTTTTATTTAAAAACATATAAATTAATTTAAGCAAACAAAACAATAAAGGCGTATAAATTGGTCTCAAAAGTTGCTCATGTTATCGAAGCTTATATAATATTCAAAGCTCTGACCAACTCTACCAACAAAATCTACGTACACGTCTTATGTGGTAACGCTTGAACAATTTATGATGTGCTGTTGATATGCATTATGTATATGGGAGGATGAAAGACGAATCAAAACTGTAAAATTTTGGGTTAGGGAAATAAACTTTAATAAAGTTCTGATTCTTTAGGTTGGGGAATTCAAACGATGAGCCAGCATCCCATATTTTTAGAAGTTAAAAATTTCAATAGCAGGTCTATCTTGGCTTGGAAGCAGAGTAGTCATTACTGTTCTCAATAATAGAGTATAAAAACTTGAAAAGAAGTAAATAACAAGTTATTTACCACAGAGCTAAAGAACATACACGATATTGCTATAAGTGTATGTACCCCAACCAATGACATTGATTTAAAAGTAAAACTAGAGTTCTATAAAGAACTGACGATAGTCTTATCGAATAAAGTGATTCTACTCACCTAGAGAAAAAGGAAAATAGCGAAATAGTAAATAGATTTGGAGAAGATATCAGAAATGACAATTAATTAATCTAAGAATGATAACTAAGACCCTTTACCATATGTAAATTCACACGGCATCAACCGATAAGAAATTTCAAAAGTAAAATTGATTGTGTTACTCAACATCAAAAGGAGCAATTAAAGATAAATGACACAAAGGTATGTAGAGGGCTAGAATACAGATCGGATTTTTACTTTTTAATGAGGACAAAGTATTCATTTATATACAAAAATACAAAAAACTACTTGGAAAAAACATGTCAAAACGAAAAGGTCAATAAATCCACTTAAAATTTAAAACGATGTCATGGTTAATGGGAAATAGGTCCAAACTATGACTAGATAACAAATTATTATTATATAAATGTATCCTTAAACCCATATGGACTTATGGGATCCAATTATGGGGATGCACTAAACTTTCCAACCAAAAAATAATCCAAAGGATCTACTCTAAGATTCCACGTTCTATCACCAATGCACCATAGTATATATCAAACTTTACCCTACACAATGACCTGAACATACCATTTGTCACCGAGGAAATAGAGAGACTTTCGACGATATACTTTGAAAGAACTGAAGGACAAGAAAATGACCTAGTTGTAAAAATAATAAATCCTCCAACGACAGAGAGAAGGCTCAGAAGAACCTGGCCAACAGACCTGAGGCAAGAAATGCACGACGTACATTAGTCAAACCTACCCTATTTGAGGTATTTTAGAGAATGGTCAGTGGACGATTACTCTACTCATGATATATTCTTGTATCAAATTTACTTATTACAATGTTGACGGTTGTACGATTATATAAAAATATATAAGGAAAGAAACGCATGGGCCACTAAACGATATAAATACTCTAAAAAACATTAGAATATCCAAAGTACAACCTGGAAAAAAATTTAACAAAAACCAATCTAACTCCTGTACAGACGAAGATTAACTGTTAAACTACAAAATTTTAGAAAAAAATGAGAGGAAGCCATATATAATCAATGGAAAAAATATATTCAACAGGTAGCTAAGCATAGTTGAAGAATTAAAGAAAGCTCGAACAGGAAATGTCCAGAAAAAAATCCCAAAAAAGAAAACCTTAATCAAGTTTAAAAAAGCAGCTTGTCACAATTGTCTTTCTGCAAAGAATAGTAAAGATCGAAAACTATATATTTGAATATAGATGTCGCAAAAAGCAAAGCTGAGGTTTGAAAAAAAATGTAAAGAACTTAATAGGCGTGAGTATTGGAAGCATAGAAAACCTTAATTAACTTAATTAAAAATACAAAACCAATTCATCAAGCTTTATTTAGAAGAACGTGAAACCAATTTTGAAGCTTTGTTTAGGAAGTCGTTAAACAAATAAACCCCTAGATTTGAAACCTTTAAAAACGGCGACATGACGGCCTTTGATAGGGGCTACTTTTAAATCGTCAATTAAGCATATGGGCTTGTCACCGAAAGTTGCATACCCTTGTCCCTTTTAAAAACAAAGTAAAAAGTGGATAAATTGAAGAATAAGCATAACGCCACCAGGAGCGAAGTCTGGCAAGATTAAAAATCCGCAGGCGACAGTCGTTTTATACTGACAATAGTTATCCCATACGCAATCCGTAACAAGTGACTAAAAACTTTGATAAACATATGACGATTCACTTGATGTTTGCGCCTATATACCATTCCAGTAATAAAACCTAATATGAAGGGTTCCTAAATAAGTAGGAATACTACATAAAAATCAAGTGACAAAATTCAAATCTTTTAAAATATTTAAATATCTTAACTAAGATGTTTAATATCCCTTATTCTGTTTAAGATTTACATTATAAAATTCCTTACCGAATCGATGCGAACGAGCTACTAAATGATTTATGCGTTAGAAAATTACGAAATGCTTTATATTTTCGTTCTGTAAGCAAATTTGTCGATAACAAGAAGAACGCAAGGTGGAACATGAACCATCGCCAAAAAAGACGAAGCCGATTCATGAAATTTGCCAATACGTGGTTGATATCGGTATTGCACCATCCTTTACGCGACGGCCGTTTAAGGGACGATTTGGGCCTTATCGGTTGACGTTCCAATACGAGCCGTACTACGTATCCCACACCGCACCACGAGAGCGGCTATTTACACGCCTGCCTCTCCAGAGGTCAAATTTTGTAAATCCAGCATTACATACGTCGTTAAACAAATAAACCCCCATAGATTCACGAGAAGCATTATAATAATGGAAAGGCTCTACGCCCCGCGTGGGAGCACGGGCTAAGGCTCTCATATGTTCGCTCTCTCTGCTCGGTCGTCGCGCACCATCTCTGATGCGGGGCGATGTGGCAAGCACTGAACCTAGGACGACCCCCATTATTAACTCTTGTTCGAATGAACGCAGGTACTCAATTATTTTTAGTGACTGAGTAGGCCACCCGCCAGGCATCAGAGAGCACCGAGAATTGAACCCGGGTCCGTCAGCATCGCAGCCCGTCCGTCAACCACGGGACCACGCTGGCACCACGAAAAGCATAAAAAACAAAAAATGGAAGGGCAACAAGACAAGGAGGCGTTTCCTAAAGATATTTAAATGTTTAGTAGATGCAAAAACAAATGTAAAAAAGTGTGCATAAATTATAAAAAAATAAGCATAACTGGTTCCTCGAGGAAGCTGTGTGGTATTAAGGATAAAAATAGTTTTTGCACCAGCCATTTTTATACTGACAATAGTTTTATCCTCTAACAAGTGACTAACAAGTGACTAAAAAACTATTTGATAAACATATGACGATTCACTTGATGTTTGTCGACCTATATACCATTCCAGTAAATAAAACTATTTGAAGTGTTAAGGGAGTTTCATCTAAATAAGTAGGAATACTACATAAAAAAAATAAGTGAATAAATCTCAAATCTTTTAAAATATTTAAATATCTTAAACTAAGATGTTTAATATCCCTTATTCTGTTTAAGATTTACATTATAAAATTCCTTACCGAATCGATGCGAACGAGCTACTAAATGATTATAGGCGTTAGAAAGATTATCGATTATCTTTATATATTTTCGTTTGACTGATAAGCAAATTCTGGTTGGTAGTTAATAAAGAATGCATATTCCTTGTAACAAAAAACTAATTAAAGAATAGAATAAATAGAACTTACAAGCAAATCTGAATAAATATCCAGTAGATGGAGATAAACTGGAAGTATTGCAATACATGCAAATCTTTTATAGCCTATTTACAAGAACTGATTTTAATAATGGAAATTATTAGAGTAATTATAGTAGAGAAAGCAAAAAATGTGCAACAACTTAATGATATCTTGTGGTCGACAACCATTTAGTTAACCCTAGGATGCATAAACCGGGCCTTTCAGGCCCGAAGAGATTTTAGTAACTTATAATTTGCTTGAAATAATTTCAATCTACTTGAGCATTCACATATGTTCTAGGCAGGTCTTTATTTAACACACACTTTATTCAAAAACATCCAAGTGTATTTATAAATTGAAAAAAACTTATTTTCCGTTAGCACCCCGTATTTACATAAACCGGGTCTCCGAAACCCGTCAACTTATAGTTTATATAAAACAAGTATAAACTTGTTCATAGCCGGCTGGTATTGTCGTTCAGTTGAAATAAAAGTTGCATTGAGTGAACTTGTGAGTCACATATAATGATGGCATCAAAGAAGAGTGTGAAAAGGGTGAGAGCTGGTGTGTCGGCTATGAAAAAATACTGTTGCAGTGGGCAGCTGAAGATGATGATTTGCCTTCTGGGGAAAGTGATGTGGCAGAAGTAGAAAATGATGAAACAAATTTTGAATTGTCTTTTGGATCCAGATGATGGGGACGATCATTCAAAGAATGATACTGACGATATTGGCAATCAACCTTTGCTTCAACGAGTGGTTACATTGCTCCAAGTGGTCTGGATTGGAGTTTGGAACCTCCAGCAAAAAATAAAATTCAACTAAATAGCATTATTCGGCGTGAACCAGGACTGGCAAAAAAGAATATGGTTGCAACATCAAAAGAAGAGTTTCAATTATTTGTAACTCCAGTTATGATACAACAAATTGTGGACAGTACTAATTTAGAAGAAAAAAGGTTTTATGGAGCAAAAGGAAAACCGTGGAAAGATGTGACCGTTGATAAACTTCTTGCATTCTGTGGTTTACTTATTGACAGAAGCTGGGATGTTCCTGCACAAGAATATATACCGAGCTACAATGTCCATATCTTGCTTTGAAAAAATACAAAGATTCATTAGATTTGACAATAAGAGAGCTCAAAATACGAGTTTGTAAATCGATAAATTAGCAATTATATCCTACGATTGGGATTTATACATTCAACAATGCAAAACCTGCGTCATACCAGATACTAATGTAACTATAAATGAACAACTCGTTGTGTTTAGATTTAGGTGCAGATTTGTTCAATATATGCCAAGTAAACCGGAAACATATGGACTTAAAATACTTTGGATGTGTGAATCTAAGACTAATTATGCTCTGCGTGGTTTAGTTTATGTTGGTCGTGAGCCCGGAGAACCTCCGCATAAAAACCTGGGGCTTGAAGTTGTGTAAACTCTTGTGCGTGGGTTCATAATTCTGGTCTCAATCTCACGATAAATAATTTCTTTACTAGTGTTCCATTAGCAACTTATATGTCGAATAAAAATATTACTGTTGTTGAAACACTACGTCAAAATAAGAGTGACATTCTGAAAGAAATAAAAGCCTCTAAAATCGTGTAGTCTGCTCTTCATTATTTTGCTTTCGAAATAACTTATCCATGGTAAGTTACGCACCTAAAAAGAACAAATGCGTAATTTTGCTAACCACTATGCACCACGACGCAACTATTAATGATGACGCTAAGGAAAGCCCGAAATCATCTCTCATTACAATAAAACAAAAGGTGGTGTTGACATAATGGATCAAATGAACTCGACATACAAGTGCAAGAGGTAAAGTAAACGACGGCCCATGACATTTTTCTTCAACATCATTGATGTTGCAGCACTGAATGCATATATAGTCTTTACGATGGAACATCCAAACTACAACGTAGGAGTGACTCACAAGCGCAGAATATTTTTGAAAGATTTAGCGAAGGTACTAGTGATACTACATATGCAGAGAGTATCTACTAACCCTAACCTACGGTGTAGTATCCGGGAGTGTATGAGTAAATTTATTGACATCTCTGGTCCTCCAGTCACTCAAACAAGTGCAACGAGAAAAAGAAGCTCAGCTTTCCCGTCAAATATTAATCGTAAAAGTACGTAGTGATATGTATTAATTGTAAAAATAATATCTGTAATGAGCATAGTATTAGAATGTACACTACCTGCTTCTTTAATCCCTAAGATTTTTATTGCTTTGAAACAATGTTCACTTTCATATTTAATCTCACGTTTGTAATGTACATGTATAACTAGATAAAGTTTTACTTCAATATCTGTGTTTTTGTTATGACTATACACGAATTTACATACCGAGCCTCAGAAGCCCGATATTTTATTGGTTAAGTATCCTAGGGTTAAAGGCAAAAGTAAACATATATCGCATCATCGTAGAACTTATTACTTAGTAGCTTATAATTAGAAATAAAAACAGACTTAATTAGATAGACATGGATTTTATAAGATTTCAAGTGTCTCAAAGCTGAATCACGTGAGATACGATGTAATATGTGAAAGAACCAACCTAAGTCAAAACAAGAAGTGGGGAAATTGAAAAACATGGTTGGCAAGTAAAAGTTAATAATATTTAAAAAATCGAAAAAATTTGTCTAACAGAAACAAAAAATCCTTCTAAAACGTAAGTCGCCACTTTAGTCAGATTAAAACGCCAAGCTTAAAAATGACAACTTGAAAGCTCTTTGATTTTCAGTAATTTGGTTGTGGAAAAACGCTTAAATCTTCATTTTGTATTCTCACTATAGCGTAAAATTAATTTACAAGAAGGGCATCTTCTTCTTGGTAATTGGAGTCATACAAATAAGAATGTCATCATTATTGTGTGGAGAGAAAGCAATAGATTCTTCTAAAAATGATCTACAACTAAAGTTCTCTCCATAATCTTAGCTTTTTTCTTTCGGTCTTTCTTTCTTCTGCTTTTTTCTTTTTGTTTGATTTTTTATTAACGCTTTTTAATTAACGTTTAAATTGATTTTTTTAATTTTTAATTACAGTCTGCATTCATAACATCCCTCAAGAGTTAATGTTGATACATCTTGGCCTTTTTACTCATAGAATTAAAAACAATACATTGTGATGATTAGGCTGGCACTTTTGTTTGTTATTGCAAAAATAGGCTATATGCTCATTAAATGGCGGCATGAATTCTATCATTTACATTCGTTAGTTTAGACAGTAGTACCTTTAAGAAAGTTGAAGGTATTTGCTCTGGTTGTATTTCGTCAATAAATTAAATTAATACCCATTCATCTTTACCAAACTCTGAAACTACTGCCTATCCAACTATTCTAGTTGATAAAGTCATGTTGTAAAGGCTATTCTATTCAAGGGCTAAATTATCTTCTCTTTAAATCCTGCGCTAGTAATTTCTAACGTCAAATTTTAGAAAACACGCTGATAACTGATCCAGCTGTACGGCAAATTTTTAGTATTTATCCGAGAATTGATATCGCAATACTTTCATGAAGTCTTTTTGGTAGGTTGAAGAGAACTCTGTCTAAACTATGATACGCAGGCAAGCTTTTTCAAAAACATAATTTCTAAGCTTGTAATAAGTGAAAAAGTACTTTTCGCCCAGGCACCTGTATGTAGCTTTGAATACTTCAAATATAAAATAAATGTAAAATGCAAATGAAATAGCTATCTGTAACCATATTTAATAAAAATATTATGTTTTGTTGTTAAAAATAAAAAAATAAAACGTAATGGCGAATGGAAAGCATACAGCACTGTATCGTTACAGCTGCGCCCTGTTTAGCAGCTATAGCTTTACCAACATCATTTTTATTAAATGGTGCACATACTTCTGCAATTTTGAAGTCACTTTTTTGAATTGTGTATTTGACTAAAAGGATCATGGGAGTATGGCTGAAGCCTATGGTCTATGTTTATTTTTCTGGGCATTCTTAAGAGCAATGTTTTACGTTTAAAAAGAATCCTCATTTCACTTTTAGTCATTCTTTTGAGACATGCGCATTATTAATGTAAGCGTAGATTTAAGGTTTATAAAACATTCAGTTAAATAGTGCGCAATGTTTTATTGTCATTTCTTCTTAAGAAACATTGAAAATAGGCGCTGGACTGGCGCTTTGCCATTACCATAAGTTCTTTTACTCGATCAATAGAATCAATGTCACCTTTTTCATGTTAGGAAATAGTACTCATCTTCACTCCATATGTTTTCATACAAGAAATCGTTATAATCATCCACCGGCTTCGCGACATCAAAAGCTGTTCTCTAAAATCATGGTACGGACACCCACAAAAACATTGCACGAAGCAATACTATTATAAATGGAATTAAGGAAAAACTAAAATATCAAAGTAAGGCTATAATTGCATCAAAATTTACAAAAACTTGTTTACCACATGTTTCATATCAAATTCATGGAAAGGTTATTTACATTTCATCTACATTTGTTGTCTACCAACGTAAGTCTCTATCTAGAATTCAGAGGAGAAAATCGTCGACAAACTTAAATGTGATGCACTGATCTACCCTATAGTGTTTAGTTTAACCTGACCTACAGGCAAGTAAATTACGGTTTTGACTATCTTCATTTTCAGTAATTTCTTACTGGAAATTTTTGTACGTTAAAAAAAGGTAGCTCCAATATTAAGATTAGAATTTAAAAAAAATACTCTCAGAAGAGAACATTTAAAGAATAAAATTCTGGTAGATTTCAATTTACAATTAAAAAACATCGTACAAAACCATTACACATCAACATTTCAAGTGGTTTCATAATGTTTAGAATCGTTAAAAGTGTTAACGCAGTCAGCTGGTTTGGAAAAATAGATTTTTTAATACAACTTTCTCTTCGGATTGCATATCAAAATAGAAGAAAGAAGCCAACTATTTTTATTATTTTGTTATTATCTTTTGATTCTGATCGCTGGTTTCTTTTAAATTCAACGTTGAAGATAATAAAGAAAGCTACGAGAGGAGAATTTTCATTAATCTTATTGTACTGAGTTTCTGATTACGATTTTTGTCTCTATAATTTTAAATGCGAGTACTTTGAAATTTATTCATTTATTAAAAACTGTATATCCTATTTTAAAAATAGATAACATTTGGCCTAATCGCATTAAATTTTATATTTTTTAGGTTTAAATAGCTTTCAATACCTAAGTAACCTAGTTGTTATACTTGTAATGTCTAGTGTACAAACACCTTCTTTACTTTTCCTTGATAATCAATTCTATTATCTTGTGTGTCAAACTTGTTTCCGCATTACTAAAGTAAGTTCTATCCTGAGGATCTCAACTATTTTCTTCAAATTTAGATACCCAACTTTGGCGTTTAACTGCTCGTCAATCATGGCAGAATTGAGAAGAAAAAATTATTTTGTACATTATTTTTAATATTGTTATCGTAATTGTTATCTTTTAATCTTTTTAAGACTAACCGCGAAATATATTCCCAGACAAACTATATTTATTGATAAAATTTACACACATAAATAACAGTCTAGCTTTTTCAATGTTTACATCATCTAGAAGTTTGTTGTTTTCAAACAATGATATAACCGCATTTTGCAAGCTCCATGCAGCATGTCTGTTATTAGTTAATGTCTTTAAGTGTTTATTATATTTTGAGTTTTTGTATTTAACATATTTAAACATATAAAGTCCACACACTTTTTAGAATCATTTATATCACCAAATCTAAAAATTATATTTTCCAAAATCTTTTAAAAATCCTGTTTAAAAGCTATACTGGGACTTGCCAAAATAGTACTGATAAAAATTCAGATTAGGCTAAATCTGGTTCAAAAACTAGGTTTGTGTGTGATGGCAATGTGAAATGGGATGATGTCGAAACTGAAGATAATAATACTGGCGATGATAATAGTCAAGATAAATATTTTAGTACCTCAGACTGCTTCTACAAGCCTTTAATCAGCTCTCTCACTTGTATCAGGCATGATAATATGGTCTTTAGTTCAGCAGAATTATATTACACAATCTTCTTATTAAGGATATAGAAACACTTCTGAACTGTATGAATAGTCTATCAACAGAATTAAAAGTATTTCTATAGTTATTTCTAAAGAGTTTGTGCATGTTCATATTTCAATGCACCAGTGAAAGACTAAAGTTTTGAAAAAGAAAATTACGTTAGTACTGCCAAGCCTGAACTGCTATTGGTCAAAATATCCTTCTATGAAGAATACATTTACAAATGTAGTGCCGCAAGATCATTACTAGCTGTTCATTTCTAAATTATATTAAACGTATACCGAAAAAAAACTAGACTTTAATAAAATTTACCACAAAAAGGTTTTGGGAGAAATGTATTAGGAAAAATGAATAAATTTCCTTTTGTCTATAATCTGGTTATAGATAAAAAAGACAAATTTAAGGGCAGGTCAAGTTTTAAACAATGTTTGTCAGTGGAACCTACCAAATGTGGTGTTCAATTATAGGTAATAAACAAATCTGTAATTAATACAAATAGTTATTTTGCTAGCATTTAGCATAAACTCTAGAAAATTATGTTTTTTATTCTTTTTGTAGTGCAAAGATTCAGCAGATTAACTACAAGTAGAATGGAATAACATTGTAGACATAATTTGTACTTAGCACAGCGTTTTTGCAGTTTTTCTAGTTAAACGCGTCAAGAAATAGATGTAGCACTTTTCAAACTTTAGAAATATCCACTAAGCCGCATAGTTAATTGCCATGTAACCTAATTTAACAGTTGAGTTATACAAGGTATAGAGTACATTTTTATTTTCTAATGATAGCTGAAAATTTCTGCTCATTAGCTGACTGGAAGCTACATAATACTTGCAAGATCCTTGCTAGATATAGGAATTGGAGTATTATCGAGAAACAACAATTGAGATCAATTTTACGGTCATTAGATCCACTGTACAGAGCAACTATAGAGCAGGCCTCATATTTCCGCCTCTTGGGACACTTAATTCGAAGAACTTGATGAACTTATTCATTGGTGAAATTGTACTCTTTAAATCGAAATTTATGTTTAGAAATATTTTTATTGTTCTATTAGAAGTTTCATATAGTTTATACATTAATGATAAAAAACTTATACGGGGATATGAAAAGTACTTTTTTAATTTATTTGAGAATTATAAAGACACAAACATTTAGTTATTTTTTTATATAACCTGTTGACTTCAAAACTTTGAAAATTTCCCTCTGTCCTTCGAGTATTTCTTTAATGGTCCATACCCACAATCATCGGAGAACAATAAGTCTGAACTATAGAAAAACGTTTTCATGTAGTTTAGAATGAGTCGTCAATTATAGGTCGAGTTTTGGTAGATGTATAGAAACAATCGTTGTCAGCGGAGCAGGATAACACATCGGATTGAATATTGTCATTGCTTAACGATATTTTATTTTTTTTTTAAGTTAACAGAAGCATTTTTAACAATCTTTAATCGAGCTAATTTCGTCCTCAAGAAAGCCGCAAATAATGCGAATATTTTCCACATTCTCGTCGATCTTTAGGCGACATTAATGACTTGGTTTTGGACTGCTTCTTGTCCTCTCAAAAATTTGTCACACACATTCAAATCTTCTTAAGGATGTTGTCCCCAAACTGTAGTTTAAGTCTATTTAAAATTCCGGACAAAGTTATCTCTCATGTCGTAAATGAGACGAAAGTACTTCTTGCTCTGTCATCATAATACTGACTAAAGAAGTGGTACTACAAACTACCTTATAGACCTACCTTTAAAGAGTCTTACATATAATTTTCAGAAGACTAGTTTTTCTTTGTTGTATTTTTAAATCAGCTACGTACCTTCCATTGAATAATTCGAGAACTGCATTAAGAATGAAAGTCGTTTACCTAAGAATTCAATCATTTTCGGTTAATTAAAACATTCATTGGAGCATTAGTGTCAGTCTTTATGATTTTTCTGATTTTTGTCAAAATCTATTTCCTCTTCTTGTGTAAGAAGCAATGGGCTTACTCTGAAAATTTTGGCCAAGTGCTATGCAAAAGAAGAATATTTTTGATTTTTCAGTGTTGCTCCTGATCTTTACTTTTATTAATCAGCGATGCGCAGTCTTAAGGCTTTTTCATTTTACTTATGATTTTTGTTAAGGCCGGATAATAAAGATAGATTTAATTATTTTTCTTCATTATGTAATAAGGATTTTGAGCAGTTCGGTAACTTTATTTAATCTTGTGTTTTGATAACTTGTTTTTGACTAAGGGATTTTGGCGTCCTAGGCTGACAATTTTTTGCTCGCCTCAAATTTTTTAAGGATGGATTTTATTGCGTATAAATTTTTAACTTGATCGAGAACGTGGAACAATTTAACTTTCTTTACTTTACTTAAGCTCCGCTCGGCGAAAGCAAACCAAATGGCTGTGGCAGACGCGCTTTTTGGGTTCGGCATTGCAGCGGTTCGATAGCCGCGACCGTCCGGCCATGCGACAAGGAACGAAAACGGCTCTGACATGCGGGCACAAACGCATAAACCTCCTCGTGTAAATTAAGGGCTCAGAGCACGGCCATGACACCGTTCATATCAGCTGACTTTGTTTACTTTCCGTTCAAATGTATAGATAAATGTGTGCCTTTCTTTTATTTTTTCTTATTAGGGGTTGAATATTGTCCATATCATCAATAGAAATTTAAATTCTCAACTGCTTCAACCTTTTGGTTTATTTTTGCAATAAAGTAGTCGTTAACTTTGGGCCTAACAAAATCTTGAATAATTTTCAGTCTGATGTCTTATTAATAATAAGCGGTAGCTCTTTAATACTAAGACATGTATGAAGAGTGGCAGTGATCATAACTCAAGGATCATTTCTATAGTACGATAATTCCGTGGGATCCCTTTAAATTTTTCTTCTGTCTGTTGGTGAATACTAACTAGCCTTGCTAATTTAAATGTTGGATAGGTATTCTTGAGAAACCCTTCTACTTGAATTTTTTCTTGCGAAACTTGGGTGGGAAAGAGCGCCCAGTTAATTGCAAAAATTGTCAGCATCCATCGATGAATGTAAGAAACAAATGCCGCTAAACTTTAGCTGGTCAGCTTGCAATAATAGTCTCAATATGTTACACTTAACATTCCTAATTTGCAATTACACCACCTCGGTCACATAAAAGCCAGAGAAAATCATCTAGTTGCAAAGTGGCATAAATAGTAAACTTAATGGTTAACAAACAATTGTTTCGCTAAGATACACAGAAACTGCCTTATAGTAATGTTCGATCAAAATAGCTAATGGAATCCAAATATCTTCTCTAGTTATAATCAGTCTAGATTCTCATTTCTAACTGGAGTCTAGAAACTGTAGGTAGTTGCGGTTTCAACAGTCACATCTTATGTAACAGAAATTTATTTTTTTATAATATTAATATATAATATCAACTTCCCAATTTATACATTTTACATCTTTGTTTCCTATCGCATTGACGCTAATTGGTCAAATAGATACCAGCTCATTTCATGAGTATTTTGAGTTGTGATGGCAAAAAATTTTAGTATGTTCCGTGTATTTGAATTTTAAACGCTGTAAAAATTTGTAAAACAAAATTTTCATGAATGAAAACGTCATAAATGACTACTTTATAAAATTTAATAAAACCTACTCTTTGACGATGTAAAAAATTTCAATAGCAATAAACGCTATGTTGAGATACAAAAAGAATCTTGTATATGCGTTTATAATGCTATATAGTATATAATGCTATATAGACTGCGTGATACATTAAGATGAACAGAGCATTGTTGTATATTGGGGAGAAACGTAGCTACTTCCCTTACAATTAGAGACCAACTTCGACCCCAAAAAACTGCTACAGCTACGTTTAGTAATTAACAACCGACATAAAGGCGGGTTTCTTAAAGCAACTAGAAATATCACCAGCATTCATCGACCTCCCTGCAGTAAATGGCGCACTTTAGGAGCTACAGGCTCTTTCACGAAGTCTTTTGTTAATTATTAGAATTGCTATAAAAATTCGATAATGGACTCGTGTTTTAATATAATAATATAATAAATAATTAAATTCGAAAACTGCTACGCACTATGCAGTATTATTTAATTTATTGTATTGAGAGTTTTCAGCATATAAAAAAAAATTTAAAAAATTTGATGTCCTTATTTGTAAACTATTTATCCAAAAACTTAATTAAACATTCCGTTCATAGCAACGATCAATGCACAACGAAACCGCTGAGTGCACTGGATTTCCAATTAGATCGGCTGTGTGTTACTGACTACATGCTTGAGCTTCATTTCCGCCAAGCCGCTCAAACCATTTGCGGTTACTAGGATCTTAATAGCATTACTAAAAATCCTATGCCTAATAACAAAAGGCAATTAAAGCCATATCCCAAAAAATTAACGACAAACTTATTCTAAGGATCAATAAGTGACTATTCAAATCCACTAAAGCAATAAAATGTATCAAAACTGATTTTTTAGTATTATCAATATAGAAAAAATTAAATAATAGTATTTGTTTTAATTTTTGTTGTATTATACCTGTTTTATAAAATTCCATAATCGTTCTCTTTCATATATTTTAATAAATTTTTCAAGTGATGATTCAGACAATACTTCACTTCTTTGCATTAGTGTACTTGACATTCTTTAGAAATTGAATACGTGATTAGTTAAAGAAACATCGTTTTAAGGAATTGTAAATTTTGTAGTTAAGAATGTTGCATAATCTATTATTTAAGTAGAAATTTTACTTCTGCAATGACCAACGCTCCAAATAATTAAAGCCAATTTACTTGTAAATCTCCTGAAACTTTAGTGCATAATGTAAGGAACTTGGGTCACTCTCCCTCATTAATATTAACGATTTAAGAGGGATTCTTACCTACTTAACTTGAAGGAACAGCAAACACATTAATCATATCCTTGCACATTGCTTTTAGTATTAAATGCTTCCTGTGTATATCCCAACAAGCATTGACGTAAAACCACAGGGATGTACTTAATAATCAGTTAGTAAAGTTGTAACAACTTTGTTTTCCTAAACATACAATTTTTAACTGTATTGCAGTTGATAAATTTTGGATGATCAAAGGTGGAGATAGTATTGACCCAACAAAAAATTTGACATACGTATGTGGGGATGCACCCAGTGAGAGTCAAAATGTATTTGCGTTACGTTCTTGGGAAAATTGGTCTCATGCGTCCAATAAAATAAAATTTTAATCATATAAGCGCATGCTAAAATTTGCGTTTTTGCAGTTCGACTAGTTTAACTATAAAGCAAGGGCTACTAGTTTTGATTCAAATAGGCAAAAGCACTGCTATTCTGTTTTGAGCCTCACTTCACCCATTGGTGTATGTGACGTCCTAATATTAAGTTAATTAAGTGCATGCTAGTAGGGACAATAAGCCCTTAAGGCTGCAGTGCCAGTAAGTGCGCTCTAACAATACAAAAATTATAAGACAAAGTAATCCAAATCTTTTAGGTATCGCGATGAGCTTAATCAAGATTAACGCAGCATTTTTATAGCAATTGAGATGTAATAGATTTTGATACAATTTGAAAGCGCGAAATTTTACTACGAAATCGTCAAAGTAAATCCGGAATTTTTTCAGGTTGTATCACGGAAAAGCCAAACGGCCGTTAGGTAATACAAGTTACCTCCATATGATCAACGGTTTACAATTATCGGCGAAAATGATCGCACAGCTGCTAGCTGCTATACGGGAATACCTGCACATCGAATAATTACTGACAGACATTGTTGCGTAATTTGGCTACAAAAAGAACCCAAATTTACGACAAGAAGTAGAGGAGAAAGTAACTGCTGACAAAAAATTCATTTTATCGAGAACAGGAAAGTAAATCGCTAAAATGACCGTTGGATCTGCCAAGATGCCTTTGAAGTGGCTACCGTCATGAATAGAAAATTGCTCGCTTCTGTGATAGTGCAGGGCCTTGTGAGCAGCTAAGAAAATAGCGTTCTACTTCTTTGAGAAAGACAGTTGTCAGGCTGATTGTTGTCAAGCCGTGGATAGAAAGGGTGGCACCTGGGCAGGAAAGACCCAGGTATGGCTATACATTAATTTGTATTACAACTTGTAACCATCATCCAACCCCGATTGCAATCCTCTTGACTACCACATATGGGTCGAGGTTGAAGCAAAGGTCTATGAGAAGCATTATAACACTAAAGACAGCTTAAATAACTCCATCGTAGAGCTAAAAACACATATGGACAAGAAGAAAGCTTTGTTGGTCTACAACAGGTTTAGATCTCCTAGCTACATTGAATAATGTGATTTTCAATACTACTTACTTACTTACTACTTAAGTGTCATGTAAATAAATTTAATTTTTCTTGTATTTTAATATTATTTTTAATATTTATTAATTTTCCGAGTTCACCTCGACGATCCTGTATACTAAAAATTAACCGAAATACAATCCACCAATAACTTTTAACCAACTCTCAGCTAATTGTTTGATTCTTCCACGATACCGTTATGATTTTTTGAATAAAAAAAAATTACATCGTGAAGTCGCTCCATTCCGCATATATAACTATATTCACTGCCCGATCGTCCGGAACGAGTTTCTAATGCACAACTCCCTGAAAGCTTCACCAAGCACATTACGTTCCCCTCACAACAAAAGTTTCTTTCTGACCTGATTAAATCCATTAGATCCATTGCTCATGAAATTTGACGATTCTATGGGTGAAGAAACTGTCTTGTATATTCTGAAAAAGTTGGCGACAGACATCGACTTACACTTGAACTTGCTCAAGTTTCAATCGTGTGGGCCGATCCGAAGACGCTTTCTCTCAAAATCAAGTGCAGCCAAATGTTAATCATTGTACACAATCACGTTCAATTGCAATTTAGAAACGAGCAGGCATGTACCGTTCTCTGAGGTGTCTCAGATTAAGTCACTGATTAAGGTCAAGTTATGTTATTTAATATTCATTATTAACAGTCCGCAAACTAAGTGTAACCTGAAATCAACTACACTTAATGATACTTATGTAGAAATAAATTCAGTTTATTTTATATATTAAATCGGGAATTCCTTAGTCTGGGATTACTAATTAATAATAAAACCGGGCAAATCACCAATATATAAAATCAACCTATCCAACTATTTGATATAAAGTGAGCACCATTACTTAACACCATATGCTAACCTACTATAAACATAACATTACCACAAGTCTACCATAGAGAAAATCGTAAGCAATCGCAACCAAATCAAAATACTAGTAAAGTAGATATGAGTTCAAACACTATGCATCTCTTAGCAAGAATAAACAAGGAAGTCGGTACAGAAATAAATAAATACGTTTGGCAAGCTGTCCTAAAAAAGCATAACTAAGTATCTTACAAAAAAAATAATAAAAAAAGTCGTTATCGGATGTCTAATTTACTCAAAACCAAACTGGATCAAATAATAAAAAAAAACAAATCTACAAGTAACAGATCCCAGACTTCTGCCAATCTATATCTCTGGCGTGATCAATGATAGATAATTTAACTCTGGTGATTGATAACGAAACATATTTTACTAAACCGTAACAAACAACACTGTAAAAGTAAATCCTCTAATTATATCTATAAAAACTAATCAATCACTTCGTAAACATCGTACATCACAACCACTAACTAAAACAAGAAATAACCTACAGAATAGCTATACAAAACCTTCCCACTCAATAGCAGTTGAAGAAATACCAAAATAACCAGCCAAAAAAGGACTCAAAATCACAATAATTAATGTTCGCTACACAATAAGTAAACTTATATTGCTCTTATTCTTTGTGGATTTTGGGAAAATGATAAAGAAACATACAATACGCTACAATTTAAATAAAGCCATCTAGATCTAAAAACATACAATACAGTAACAGATATCAGAAACATGGCCACTTTAAAAGCCAATGCAATGTCTATCGAGACCTCATAAAAATAGGAAATAAAAATTACAAAAAGAGACAACACAATTACCTTACTCAAATACAAACCATTTTGAACTCAAAACCAACCATCCCAAACTCTCTACTCCTACTCTTACGTATGACCAAATAACAAGAATATATAATAGAACAAACACATCAAAATCAAAGGAAAGAAAACATAACAGATAAACTAATAGATTTTCTCAATCAAAACAGCATGACTTCAACCATTGTTGCCACAGTCGAGAAAAACTAGCCAAATAATAAATTCTAAAGAGTTGCTGTCTGAAATTTCAATAGACTAAAGCGAGAGTATAGAAAATGGCACGTAACGGAAAGTCCTCATGATAAAACACAACTTAACAAGTTAACTTACCCATTCTGCTATCACCAGAAGACGAATAATTATGGAAGGCTACCAAAGTATTTAAAAGACTGGTTGTGTCAATTCCACTAATAAGAAAACTGTATACTAATTAGACGAAGACGAAAAGTCAAACGTATTAACAGAAAATCTCAGCTAACAATATTAAAAATTAAAAAATCACAAGCTTTCTAAGTACTTTCTATAAGTTATTGCTATCCATCCAATGCTTTTCACTAATAGTTTGCAAAATCAACAGGACCAACTCATTCAAATCTCTTGGCTTTATATTACAACAAGCAATTGAAATTCTTACAAGTTATCATTATTGCCTGGAGAGCCACACATGGAATCAGCATAAGCCTCCTACCCATTTTTTTGCTCGAATAAAGGAAAATCCGGGAAAAAGCACTCTACAATAAAAAAATATCATGTCATTCGCAATTAAAAATAAAGAAAGTTTTGAAGGAAAAAGTCTAAGTTACGGTCTTCCTTGATATATAACATGTGCTAACAAAGGTCTAGCATATCTTAGTGAACGATACTTTCAAGTTAAGGTCCACAATGCATTATCTAAATGCTAATAATCAAATCTGGTGTACCTAAAGAGACTACCTCGAGTCATTTCTTTAATCCTTACATCCAATAGACCTACTACAAAAAAGGCTTCATTTGCCCACGTAACAGCAATCGTATCATCAATTACCGACCCTGGCAATCTTCGGAAAGCTGCAAAATAATTTGGATGTATTATATAAATAGTTACTGCTATGGAAAATTAAACAATAGGAAATTGGAATAAATTTTATTCGCAATGAAACCATGTAGCTGTCTTAATGTCAACTTAAACAATGAAGGGGTCCCAGAAAAAACGGTAGCAAAATATCTCGTGCTTCACCTAAACCAAAAGTTTACTTGGAAATGTTGCTTTAGAACCAAAGAGACCCAACAAAACTCAAAACTGAAACAAAATCTCATGGTTTGGGGTTGCAACAAATCGATAATCTCCAATTTTATAACTTTCAATCCAAAACGGTCCGAATGATAGCAGATGTACCTTAATGTAATATGTGTCTAATCAAATTCTTAATACAGATCTCCGAATTCTCTTTACAAACGACGCAATCGCTCTGTTTTGTGAACAAATCCAAGGAAATAAGTACTGGTCATAACAATTAACTGCTAAATGAACTTTCTCATCAACCTCTAGAAGAAAATGACTCAAAAAGATGTAATCCGAAGACCCAGTGAATTAGTTGAAGATTAGTGTACATGATACCTAACTCATGTCAACCCCCCTCTCGCCCAAATAACAGTTATATATATAATATAATTGATATATTATATAATTGATACTCTGCACTATAAAAATAAAAATAGTACAATAAAAACGTACACAATCGCTATAAAATAATAATAATAAAAAAATAAAACCAATAAATTAAATTTCTATACCTAATCGGAAGCTTTAACGTATGGTACCAAACATGACAAAAATTATCAGGATTGTATCATTACTGTTGATTAGGGTTGGTCTTATCATTACAATCCCATAAGTAAACAAGTGAATATAGTCTGAAAAGCATCTCTAATGCCAGAAAGATCAGAGCATTATGAGTCATTATGAGCATTATTTGTTCTTCTTAGTTTGCTAGATAGTCCTTAAAGCTGGATTATCTTATCAGTCTTAGAATGACGTACGAAAATTCTCCATTTATAACCGAAAATTTCAAAATTGGATTCTTCGATGTATAATACGTGTTTCCACTGCTCATTTGTCTAAAAACGTTGCTTTGCGCCCACTACAACCGTTTAGCTTTATGACCTTGCCGTAACATCGGTTTTTTGGTCGCAATATAACCAGGAAGATTGCCCTCTTGAAAACGCCGCTTTATTGTGCTGACTCTGGTTAAACTCCACATAAAGATCTGGGGATTTCGCTTACTCATCAGTTTCATAAACTGATCCTCTGCATCGGATGTTACTTGTGATGATGGCTCAAGGTGACGTTGGTCCCTAAGACTTCCTGTCGCCATGAAGCATTGTAATGTAAAATTTACTGTCAAAGCGATATTACGCACTGAGTCTTTCTCGGTGTAAAGTAAGAAGAGCTAAACGAGTTTCTATAAAAAAGCCTAGCATAGGACATTCAATGCAAAAATTCAAAACGAGACGTGACAAAAACCCAAGTAATCAGCACAAGGTCTGATGATAAACTTTTTTTTTTATTTATTTATTCACTATTTGCGATCTGTATAGAAAATAAGCAACTTTAATACATAAGTGATTAAATGACATGAAAAAGGCGTTAGAATTAACGTCCAGTGACTTAAACCTATAAGTGGTTAGATTATTACAGTGGGCAAGTAAGAACTGCGATCTTGATTGCTAAGTAAATCTATAAGGTAGTTGTAGTGGTTTAACTCGGCTTAGTCTTTGAGTGTCCAAACTGTTATCGAGTAAATTCAGCGCAAGAGGATTGCTGTAAGACTCCAATTTACTTTGGTATCGCTCACTGAGTTTGGTAATGGTTTCTTTCACTGTGTCCACTTTTAATTCGCGCAAAATATCAATGTTTCTTAAGAAGTAGGGTGCGTCACACATTGCACGTAGCATATTGGTGTTTGTTGCTGACCCCCATAACTCTATGCCATAGGCCCATATTGGTTTGAATGCAACCTTATAAACTAAGCGTTTATTTTGAAGTGACAACTTGGATCTTCTACCGAGCATCCAGTAATGTTTGCTGAACTTGATCCCCAATTGTTTTCTTTTATGCCAGATGTGTGCGCTCCATGTTAACCCCTTGTCGAGGTGCATGCCGAGATATTTTACCTCCGCAACCTGCGATAATGGTGTATTGTTGATATGGATTTGCGGTGTATTTCCTCTGCATTTTGTAAAGGTGATTTGTAGCGATTTGGTTTCGTTCAGTCTAATCCTCCATCGCTTGGTCCTTGTCACTACTTCGTTTAGATGTTCTTGTTGATGATAAACTGGCGAGCTCGGAAGTCGAAGCCCCGGACGGCACACAGTTTTTTTAATGTAAACAAACATCTAAAATAAGGGATAGGTGCAGAAAAATAGTTTTGAATGACAATTTTAGGACGTCAGAGCATTGTGATTTTATTTTCATTCAAAACAATATTGTTTAGGGAAATAGTAAAGGATCAAACAAAACAAAACTTAATATGAAAAGTGTAATTATTCACTGTATAACTGAAAGTTAATGTCCATGCTTCTATTAACGGTAGTGTATATCACACTTACTTTGAGTTCATTTTTTCCATCACCTAAATTTGGATACATAGATCAAGCTTTTTAACTCATCAACTAAAATGTTGAAGACAAATCGGTTTTAAAGATTCCAAAACGTCTTTCAAAATCATTGTACAAAATACAAGCAACTCAACTTTGACAAAGACTTCTTACACTTATCTGACTGTCCTACAAATTACTGGATCATCTAAATGTATACACAAGTTACAGCATACGTATTTCCATATGTAAGTAAAAAATTTCTTCGTAGTTATTTATTTGAGGAGCTAAATGTTTCCAAAGCACCGGCGTCAAATCAAGCAAACAGAACATGGAGGCTGTAAATGTTCACTTAACTTGCGCCAGTAAATTACGAAATCAGATCTTAGCGCACTCACTAAGCCGCCTTATCAGCGCGGTATCGGCACGGCGACACGCACTAAATATTTAGCTATTTAAATGCGTGCGGGGCATGCGGCCGAAAGCAGCGCCGCACTTTGAATTTTAAATTCGAGATTAGTCCGGCGAAAATTAAATCGCCACCTTTTAGCAGGCGCGCGGGCGGGCGCGGCAATTAAGGGCGAATGAGTTAGGGCCGTTTTTCAGGAGCAGCACGCCCGCGCCGCACTCGTCCGTCGGCTGCACCGTTACATGCAGGACCCTCGCATAAAATTCTCATAACGCCGCGCGCATCATCCAAGGAAGTGCTGGAATCCCGGAATTTGCAAAAATTCCATATTACGGCCGGCTCGGAGCGGAATAAACTCTGCGCGCCTCCGTCCGTCTGGGCCAAGATTTTCAGAAATTGGGATTTGCATTTCAATCTCTTAGCTTAAAAGCTTTTTCGAATGCTACAGCGGCTAGCGGCGTTTATTTCATTGACTTAGAGCTAAATTGCAGGACATGAAATTTCAATTTCAATTAAGCAATCATACCACTGAGAATTCTTTTATTCCTACGATTCTGAAAAATATTACCAGGCATAAAAAGCTGCGTTTTTGACTATAAACTGTTTAGAAACTTACACAAGAATAAAATACATAAAGTTTATTTAAGCACAACTGGGTTTTTTATTCTGCATTCAGTTTTATTACAACACATCTCCGGTTTAATATCAGAAACCTTCATATCATAAAATTTTATTGAGAATACAATTAAAGAATACTGCTCATACTCTAAAATTCCGAAAGTTTTAGAATTTTTCAAATTATGTTTTATGTCGTTCTATGTAATTGTTGCTTAAATTAAGTTTTATTAATTTTAACTGCCAAATTATTTCAAATTATATCTTCTACTTACTTTTAAATAGATAAGCTTTCTAAATATGCTTATTATTAATAAATGGTCAAACAGAATAATCTTGCCTTCTTGTAACAGCAATAAAAAATAATATTTTATTGTACCATCACACAAAACAATGCTTTTCATTTAGTCAAAAACCAGTTTTGAAGATGATACCGTCCAAATATTTGCTCTCAATCATTTCCAGTGGTAGCATCATTTAATTCCTCATTGGTCCACAGCTTGCGTTAAAAGACTTGAGCCTTCAATTGAAAAAAATCACAAGAGAATATCTATAGTAGCCTAACCGGCCGTAGGATGTCACCGTGTAGTGAGATGAGGCTGTCTGAAAAATTTTATTTTAGAATTTGAGAAATTCTCACCGTGTGTGCGGTAGCACCATTTTGTTAAAACCACAGCAGTGCAGAGTTTGGGTTTCGGAAAATTGCATAACAACACAACATAAGTCACTGGGCGTTTTGATTCCTCAAAAAAAAAACGACCCTATGGTGCCAAATTCCATAATAGCGCAACAAACAGTTACACGCTGACTGTAAAGAGGTGACTCATAGAGTTGTCGATGATTTTATGGAGTTCGATTCCAAAAATTCTGCTTATTGGCACAGTCCGATAAACGAAAATGAGCTTTGTCACTACTGAGCGCAACATAATCACCTGGAACATTTGCCAACATGTTTTTGCAAACAGCCTGCCGGGCCTACTAGTTGCATTATTTAAGTTTCTGGACCACCATCAGTTTGCATGTACGGAACATAAGATCGCAATGCAGAATTCTCCGCGCGCTTCGGTCAGACATTTCCAAACCAGATGGTTGTGACAACCTCGCTGCTGCGATATTCTCAGGTATCCGAACGTTACGAAGTCCACCGAATAATTTCCGTTTGAATGTTGAACTTGTCTGTCAAAAATTGTGCACCCACAACATCATGCTTTTCTTGCTCAAAACTCTTCCGTGACGACCTACCCCGAGATAGCCGCTGCATCACAATCCCAGGATTACCATTTTAAAAATATGTCTGCAACACAAACGCATGGTGTCCATGGGCACTAAAATGGCATATCTTGTACTGTTAGGGTGTACGACTGGAGCGCTCTTTACCAATGTACTGGGCGCGGCAGTTAACTAAAAAGGAGAGATTATTTTGCAAACCCTGTATATATGCAACAAATTAAAAGCTACTTAACGCTATATACATAAAATTATATTATTTTGTCAACATGGAGGACATTTGAATTGTGATTAAGAATCTTATATATAATATAGAGAACTATAGTTAAAATTTGCATGAGCCAAAGCCTATTTTTATTTTAAAGAGCAGATAAATAAACAAAATCAACTATAATAAAAGATAGAATAGCAAAAATTATCTAGTATATCAATCGATATGGTCTAATTAAAAGTTTGATTGTAACAAGGCAGTGCAACATCACACACAGCTAAATAGTGGAGTCTTTCAATATGACAACTTTAAATTTTTGTTCTTTAGAAGTACCTGAAAACAAACCTTTAAACGATTTAGATGTCTATACATAAAATTTTTTATCAAACCTCATTGAAAAGCAGAAAGTACAGTTTCAGTAAAAAAATTCAATAGTATTATTTGCAAACAACTAATTACTTTATTTGTTGATTCTTACTTTTAGCAATTGTTTTGCATGTTTCATTTCCTCCATATAATTCAATTGACGTCAAATATGTTGTCTTATAAACACCCACCTGGTTTATTTCTTTCGTGTATTTGTATTCGTAATTAAGGCAGACATGCAAGTCGTGTTTTATTTATATTTACAAATACTTATTAGAGTTATGAAATTACCTAAAACGATACAATATTATCTCATGTCACGCCATAACACAATGAGACAAAACAAAATGTAGCTCACCAGCTTACCAGTCAGTTTTCATGAGAATATGTTTGAAGAAATTCAAAACTAAGTTTAAGTAATCTATCTGAAGTTACCTATGTATTATTTTATACAAAATTTTATTGATGCTCACAATAGTCGTTGCAGCATCCTTTCAGCCATAAAGATTTGTAATTCCTGCCACTTGCACTGGAATTACGTACAAATGGGTGATTATAAAATAAATTCAAAATTAATTCGACCAATTAAAGGAGTACATTACTTTCTATTTTTACCTCTTTGCATCAATAGAACTTATCCCTTTTCTACGTAAGATTTCTGTGACCTTCTAAAAGGAAATAATTTGAGTCTTCTAAATCGACTTATTGTAAATCTATATATGATTTTTGTAAAAATTGTAAAATAACTTAAAAGATTTAAAAAGTAGGTAATAAAAAATAGATAAAAATTCTAGAATTAAGACTTTGAAAACACAGACGAAGGTGGAAAGCACTAATATACAATCCAACAGTATGTTAAAGCCTAAGTAATAAAATAAGAGCAGATTTTGTGGCTTCATTGAGCAAAAATCATTATTTTCTATTTGTAGAACCAAACAACACTCTTATATTTATTTGAGCTTAACATTTATTTTCCCATACGTTTCACATAGTAGATTTTTATAATTTTAAAGGTAAATAATATGTAACTAAAGTTAAATGTGTTATTATCAATGATGAAATGGTATAATACTTTCTTAATACAATTTCACTAGTTTCGTGAATGATGACCCTGATAATATTGATAATATTATGCATATTGACCAAAAGCTAATAAAAGTAGGTGAAATATTAATAAAAAATGTATCCATATAATCAATGCACATATAAATATGAGAAAATAAAAAAATTGAAGATGGGTGTCTTATGAAGAACTAATATACAAGATAACTTGTACAAGACACTTCACCGAATCATGATAATTGGAGATTTCAACACATAAATAGACAATACGCGTTTGCAATGTGTGAGACAAAAAGATTCAACAAACAAGCAACCAATGGCAATTTTGACTATAGTAAAAATATAAATATACATAAACAACACAGATTAATTAATTACGAATCTTTGTAGACAAAGCACACTGATGGGTCTAAGACTTAATACAACTAAAACAAAAATCATGCAAGCAAGCAGAAATTTAATATATTATATTTAACATAAATGACACTACTTTAAAAAACATATAAAAGTACAAAGTAGTGATAGATTAAATTTAAAATTCATGCTCAGAAATAATATAGTCATATCATTATATAGCACCGAAGCTTGGACACTAAACAAGTGCAATGCTGACAAAATTAAAGCTTTTGCAATGTGTAATGAAACATATGCATAAAATCTTGTGGATGAAAAGAATAACGAACTAATAAGCTCTACAACATATGAAATGCAATTGAAAGCATTTATCAATTAAAAAAAGAAAAATACAGCCTATGTAGGGGAATTCTTAAGAAATAAAAGACCTAGAGTGCCTTAGCTTCTAGTACAAAAAGTATAGATGATAAAAGGGAAATAGTTAGATGAAAAACCTCCTAGTTAAAAAACATGACGATGGACTAGAATTAACACGCAAGAATTATTTAGAAAAAGCAGAAGAGAGAGAAATATTTGTCAATATAATCGCCACCCTCGTCTAGACAAGGTACCCTACGTGAAGTAGTAAAAATTCACATATATTATGGAAAATTAGAATGAAACATTTTGCACTTTAAATAAACTGCAAATATTTAGAAAAAATTTATAAAGTTGTTACCGAATAAAAACACTGGACAATCGTACGCTAATTTTCTAAAGACAAAAAATAAAAAGCATTGGCAAATACTAAAATAAATGTGATAAATAAACATAAGATATCAGTAGTCAAAATTACTGCACAAATATAAAACACTAGGACTCACTAATAAAGTAAAAGCGACAGAAAAAAACAAAAAGACTCTTTGGAATATAAAAAAGCTAGAAATCCAAAAAATCATTAATAAAACAGCGAAAAAGGTAATATTCACAAAATGTTACAATTAACATGGAAACATCTGTACGTTCACTACAGAAAGATGTTTAATGCACACATACATTAAGAATTTATATAAGAAGCAGTGTAATCCATTACCACAGTAAAACAAGAAAATAAAGATAATACTGCGTTTGTCATGGATAGAATTCTCTACAAAGTAAGAAAATTATCGACATACAAAATAGGACAAAACAACATATCTGTAATATTTCTGCTACGATGCAGTCTTAATCACAGAATCTGGAAATAACTTATAACGCCTTGCACATAAAGGGTAATCCAAACTAGGCTTTAGGATGTTTTTTCTGAATAAATTACAGAAATATATTATCTGTCTAAAGTACAGACTTAGTAGTTAGGTATGAAATATGATGTAGGCCAAATGCTCTTTAAGACTCCTCTGACATGCGACAATATTTTTAACGCTATTTTTCATAATGCTTTCCCATAAACGCGGCTCTATTTTAGCAATTACGCGCCTGATGTTTTCCTTCAGCCCTAGAATCATAGCAGGTTAGGTAAAATAAACCCTTTTCTCTAAATAACCCTAGATTGGTTAGATCGCAAGACCGCAGTGGCCAGCCTTCTGCGAGATAACACGACAAGAAAATTTGGTTTGAAGTAAAGCGAGTGTTTTACGTTCTGTGTGAGATGCAGCTCAAATCGTTTTGTTATGTGGGTAGAAAAGTTGTTTAGCTTCTTCTAATAACATACAACACTGATAGTAACAGTATTATTAGCGTAAATTTTCACTACCCCAAATGCGACAATTTTGACGATTCACAAATACTTTTAAATAATAATGAGCTTCATTGCTTAGTAAGAATTTTTTTGCAAAAATTAACATTTCTAAAACCCAGTTTACAAATGTACAGCGTTTATAGTGATTTATTTGTAGTGGTTTATAAGCTCTACAAATCCAAACCTTCAACTTCCACAGAACGTAAACAGCGCGCAATTCTAATCTTAAAGTTAAAGTCTGGCTTGTATTATCAAAACAGTCAATTTGATGCAAGCTCAAAACCAATAATAACTTGCGGAACAGAAATCCATAAGAATATTAATAAAACAAAAAAGGTGCTGCGCACAGAGGAAATAAATCCAGAAAAATTAAAGCCATAAAGGCTTAATGCGACGTCATGGATATAGCCACATTTGTAAGGAAAATGAAAGAAAATAGAATAATCGCGTTAGCAGAACTGACAAGAGAATTATTAAAATAATAAGAGATCAGAAATCACAATGTAAGAAGCGTCCAAGCAAGCCACAGAAAAGATGGATCCAAAGCTAAAACTTAATGCCAAGAGAATCTTTATAGTTAATCAATACGTATATGTATACGCTTATGAATTAAAGGTTTACAGCAAAATTTTAGATCTGGGTCCAGTAATAAATTTAGTATTTGAATAACGACTACTGTAATAAAAACTTTTTGTTCTAAGGATGTTGATAAATAAAAGAGAATTGTTTTACTCCATTTTTATGTTAAACATCGATTTCATTTATATAAGATATACGTAATAGTTCTTTGATTATAAATTATTTAACTTCAACCTTTAAAACCTTTAACCTCTAAAACAGACGACAATTTTAAAAAGAAACCAAGATTATTATGATATCAGACTGTTGATTGACGTTGACAATAATCAATAGTAAGTTATGTCCATCAAATTTTAATGTGCATCTCCAAATTTTTAATAGAAAAGAAAGCAGTTCTGTAGTTTGTAACTGCTTTATTGCCGCATCTCAGTCCCTGCGACTTTTTTCATTTCTCCAGTTAAAATCTCATTTAAAAAACGTTATTGTAGCACTTAGCAGAAGCCTTCAAGGACTCCTAAAAACAATGAACAGGAAATTGCTTTGAAAACAATAATTTTGATTTATAAAAAGAATAAAATTTGTTGTTAAAAAAAGTCTCATTATTTTGCTGCCAAACTACTGTAATCTCCATACGACCTTTTATATCTTAGAAATATCACAAATGAAGATAAACTAAATCTGTGACAATGGTACCCTAAGTGGCCACAGGTATCGGAGCACTGAACTCTAATTCATGACATATAAAGGTCACTCCAACCTAATCAATAGATATAAGAAAACACGAAGCTACGTGTTGTTCAGTGCTAAGCATTACAAACGAGCGAGTAGATAAAAAAGCGTAGTAATGTGATCTAGTTATCGGTTACCACAAGAGCAAAAAGTAGATCAGAAACTCAAAATCTCAATTTCCCAAAGTCAATTATTAGTGAACGTGACTGTAAAATGTAAACGTAGAAGCACAAACCTAGCAACCCGTAGGAACAGTACATCGTGTAAACAAAACTTCCCAGGAATTTCATTGTGATTATCTAATCAACATCGTAATTATACCAGTCAGTGCAGAATTAATATACATAAATTGAATTCTGTGGTCAAGCAGCTACTTCTATTGTGAGTTTTATCACCTGCTGTGCCATAAAAAAACTACACAACTAGACTGTGAACGACCAAAAAGGTATGTTAGTCTACTAGAAGGTTTAGGTGCACTGAATGCTTGTAGAACAATACCTGCAAAATCAGCAGTTCCAACAGCTGTTGTAGAGCTGTTTTTTATGTAATGAAATAATCGCTGTCATAACACTGAATAGGAGTGTACAAAGATATTTTAATCTACTGTTCTATTTATGATTACGCTTATCTATAGCAGCTTAATTATCTTCCCTGATATAAAGCGATCCTTAGATGGAATACAAAGAAGAGTATGACACTATAAAATGAATCAGCTGACTCAGGATTTTCATTAAAATGTCAGCTTTGTACCAAAAGTAAACTCCTGAAGTTACTATTCTTCAAAAATATTTTGGAGATGCCTCAATACACAATCGAAAGCCTTTTTCTAAAATTAGAGATATCATAAAAGAAGATATAAACTTATTTATTATTGACATCAATTACCAAAACCTATGCATAAGGTAAACCTGATGATAGTTTCTAGTAGGTGTCCGGATACTTTTAATCAAATACTATAAAGGGTAGTCAAAATTTAACGTCCGATTTCAACTTTAATCCTTTTTCTTTTGTTTTAAGATCAAAAACTATAATATTTGATATACATCACCTGTCACTCTTTCGATTAGTAAATATGGAATGTCACACAAAAGAGCAACGAGTTATTATTGTCAAAAGCACCTTGCAACTTTTGTAGTCGGAGACGGTACAAAAACTTCAACAACGTCGAAATAGTGCAACAAATGAATCAACTGTCAAAAACTGTATTACAAAATTTGATGAAACTGAATCGGCAATAGATGCAAAACCTCCTATGATCAGAATAAAATAAGATCTCGTAAAAATATTGCCTTGTTTGATCAAAGTGCCGTTGTAAATCCGAAAACATCGACTAGGCGTCATATGGAACAATTTCCCTCTATGCGCACAAAATGCAATTTACGTAAAAATTATGTATATTGACAATTCGTTAATTGGTTTTTAGAGCACCGTGAAGTAAACTCTTACTTTATTCGAAAAATTATCTATAGCGACGAGGGTAATTTTCAAGTTGACGAGCAGCTTGTAAACAAAAAAAAATTGTTGCATTGGGGTTTGGAAAATCCTTCCGTAATTCATGAAAAGCAATGTCACCCCATGGAGTCACTGCTTGCTGTGGATCTTAGGCATGCGGACTAATAGGCCCATACCTCTTTGAAGATGGCGTTGGAAATGTTGTGACTGTGAATGATCATTATCAGGTTTTTGTGCCTCTAACTGGGCGACATAAATATGGAATAAATGTGGTTTCAGCAAGTTGGCGCCTCCTGCCATACAGCTTGAGCACTGTCTGGTCGCGTAATTTCCCGAAATGCCAACATCAACTGGCCAGTAGGATCTTGTTATTTAATACCTTACAACTTCTTCTTGTAGAGTTACCTAGAATCTCCAGTTTATGCCATCGATCCACAAACAGTTGACAATTTGAAGAACAACATCCGACTTATGATTAATTAAATTGGTCAGGACATATGCGAAATTATAATTAAAAATTTTGTGAAAAGAATCACGATTTGCAGCCACTTACCAAATTTTTCATATTTAATTAAAGATTGTGTACTTTATTTAATACTCAATAAAAATCCAATCATAAAGTCAATTAAAATTTAAATCCGGCGTTAAGTCCAATACACTCCTTATAACCATTATAGTACAAGAATATTTAAATAAATTTAACAATTCTAATGAGTAAATGTTGCTTTATAATATAATAAAATTAAACAAATTTTGATATGTTTAATTCTTAATCGAAATAATAATAATAAAATATTTATTATAGGTAACTCATATAATTATTTTAACTAAGTCTTGTGACGTCAAAGCACATCGTATATTTGACATTGTATTACATGAAAACCTGTAAATTACAGAAATTAATTAAAAAGTTAACATTCTAGGTCTTTAGAGATGATAACAAGCAGAAGTAGGAGGAAGCTCCTTGCTTGCACAATAAGGGATACCCTTTCTTTCGTGAATGGAATCTCCCAATATTTTCAAAACCTCTTACAGATGAAATGTTGATATTCTGCCAGCACCAAAAAATTGCGTGGTAATCCTTTACGATGGGTGTCGCAAAGGGATAGCGCAGATACTGAGAGGAAAGCTTTTCGCTAGCAAAACAAAAAATGTGAGAATATTTTACCTCACAAAAATGTCCATGCTCTGAATATCCAGCGATCAATGTTGAAATGTGATTGAGGTATGAAGAGAAATTTACAAAAATAATCATTGTCAACCTCTATGACTACAATGGGATGAAATCTGCAAACCTTTTATAATAAAATGTATGATCTTTATAATAATAATGTACAATTAAAAAAATTATAAATTTCATCTTTCAATATTAAAATACTAATTTTTAACTTAATTTTTTCTCGAATGAATAAAATTCAATGTCTTTCGCCGCAAAGGTTTATTAGGAAAAAATTAAATTACCTTAAATTAAAAAATAATCAACCTTAAGTTCAAAGTATTTTTATTTCCATTTTAAAAAATTTAAATTAGTGTAAATATATATTCTATATTTGCTAGTAGTCCTCCAATCTTTTTTAATTTATTATTAATGTATGTATTTAACATTTATTAATTAATACCTCTTGGATTTATATCCGTCCTTCCAGCCATCTATCTCTCAAAAATAATTAAAAATTTTAAAATTGTGTTTTATCAACTGATTCCTTGCCTTCAAAACACGCAAACATTTTCTACAACAATATAATGAATTTTTGAATTAAGGGCATAGTTGATAATTGTGTATGACATGTTTATTACTAACTTTTAAAGAGGTTGCCACAGTGAAGGTATAAAATTAACCTATAAAAAATTTTATGTCTGTTTATTTTAACTTAGAAGATATTGATAACAATAGCACACGATCTGCTTTCGCATCCATCTCAATTGCCCGATTTTGTTTTCTTTAAGTTTTCGCCAGATGAAACCACGAAGTTGTTGCTGATATTTATTTTTAAACCTTATAAAACGCACTTTTTACAATGACCGCAAAGAAAATTCATAAAACGTCAAAAAGAGCAAAAGTAACAGGTGATCCTCAAGTTTTCATATTTACGTTTGATGAAAATTTCCACAACAAAAAACTACACATCAATTTTGCACCCAACGAAAAAATGAAGGCTTTCTTGGTCGTTTGATAAACAAACGTTGTACGACAAATTTAAAATGCAACTTTAATAATTAGTATTTAATACTATCCTTTCTTTGTTTGGTTGTTGTCTAAAAAAGGATTCACGGTTTTTTCTTGAACATTTTAACCACACCCTTTAATCGTTTTTACATTTCTTTTATACAACCTATTAAGAAAAATCTTAAACTAACAGGGAGCAACATATATAAACTGTAGTTTATAACAAGAAATTATAACATCCACAATTTGTGTACATAAATACATGTAAACAAATAACACAATTTTAAACAAAACGCCAATACAACAAAAAACGTACGCATTTTAGCCGATTTGTGTTACAAGAGTGAATCAAACACAAATCAGTTTTTATTTGTTTATTGAAGCTTCACAAAAGTACAAGCATACCAAAGTATTTTCCTACATAATCTTTTGACTTATAAATACTTTTTACCAACGAATACACATTTTTTTGATAGCTACATCACTTGTCAAAACCCTTTCTTTAGTGGTCCAAGCAAATGATCATTATAGAGCAATAAGTTCGGACTATAGCAAAAGTGTTCTACTATAGTCTAAAACAAATTTTAAATTTTTGTCGAGTTTTGGGAGCTGTATGAGGTCGGGTATTATAAAGAGGAATAAGAATTTCAACAACCGTTTTCTTAGACACACTAATGATTGAAAAACGTCAGTGAGTATTTTCAACTATTTTTTGTTCTCCTAAAAATTGTTTATGCCACATGCACATTTGGGTCTTGTTAAAAATATTGTCCCCAAATTGTGCTTTAAATGTTCTTATAATATCGAATCTTTGTTGTGAAAAATTCGTTATGCAACAGACTCTGACATCTGAACAGTGACTAAATAAGCGCATCTCTCTATTCACATCACAGCGCGTAAAAAAGTTTGTTTTATATTTGACTTGGTATAGTGCATTTTTGGAATCATTCTTTTCTCACTTATAAAATTACAAGTTTTTAATTTTTATTCTTGTCTGTATCTAGCGGAGGGTAAGGAGTGGCGCCAACATCCAGCTACTCAAATGTCAACCCCACCTGCACGTGGTACCCTCTGCTAGAAAACGAACGGGGCTCTGACGACCCAGCATCGGGGGGTATATCCTGATACCAGTAGTCCCGAGGTAACGGGGCCCTCGTCATCGGGCTAATCACCCATACGAGGTATCTAGATTCAGAGAACAATCACTAGCCTCGGACATGGACGGATGCTTGGAAAGCGACCAAAGCGAGAACAACGGACTAGATTAGGAATATGGAATATAAGGGGGTTAAATGGAAAGGAGGTGGAGCTGATAGAGGAAATGATAAGATATAGGGTCAAAATACTAGGACTATCAGAAGTAAAGAAAAAAGGAAGTAAAGAAATAATGATGGACAAAGGATACAAACTTATATACTCAGGTGTACCATTAGGAGCGAGAGCAAAAGATAGGTTTCCTAATAAGTAATGAACTAACTAACCAAATGACGGACTGGGAAGGCATTAACTCACGAATAATCACGCTGGACATAACTTTGAATGAAGAAGTAACACTAATACAAATCTATGCACCTACAGAGGACGCAGATATACTAGAGAAAGAGATGTTCTACACAAGTTTACAACAAACATACGAGAAAACTAAGGAAAGATAAAGACACGTTATCATCATGGGGGATTGGAACGGCAGAGTTGGGAACGACCCTAGAAGAGGAAATGGAGTATTGGGGAAGTTCTGTACAGACAGGATAATAAACGACAACGTCAACAGAATGATAGACTTTTGTATCACTAATAGGATGTTAACCGGAAATAATTGGTTCAACCACAAGGACATACATAAGATCACTTTCACAGCAGACAATCGAAATGCCAGGAGTACAATAGACTACTACACCTACACCCCAGAAACTAAATATGCTATATTAGATGTAAAAGCTATAAGATGAAATAAATTCCGACCACAAATTAGTCACAGTAGATACAAGATTCTATGCGAGAGTACCGAAACCACCAGAAAAGGAGTACCAGAGGATAAAGACGGAAGAACTAAGGACAGAACAGAAAAAACAGAATAC
This sequence comes from Sinelater perroti, assembly GCA_036346155.1. Taxonomy (NCBI): domain Eukaryota; kingdom Metazoa; phylum Arthropoda; class Insecta; order Coleoptera; family Elateridae; genus Sinelater; species Sinelater perroti. The sequence continues at coordinate 9,052,009 of JARFIY010000276.1, forward strand.
CAGCATAAAATCAACGAATTGTTAAGACAACATGAAAGAGAGGAAGAGCAAAGAGATCAATGGACGATAGACGAAAGATGGGAGAGACTCAAAACCACAATAATAAAAGCAGCCATAGAGGTATGTGGGGAAAAGAGAATTAGCCCAAAACAAAAAAGAACAAAATGGTGGAATGAAGAGATAAAACAGAAAGTCAAAGAAAAGAAGAGGGCATGGAAGAAATATCTGCAGACGAAAAGAGAAGAAGATAGGCAAAGCTATATAACATTGAGGAACGAAACAAAGGAAATAGTTAAGGAAGCAAAGAATATAGCATGGGAGGACTTTGGAAAGGAAATTGAGGAGAAATTCCGAGATAACACTAATAGCAAGAAAGAGTTTTGGACGACAGTCAAACAACTAAAGGGAAAATATGGCAAAACAACATGGTGTATAAAAGATAAAAACGGAGTCATGGTCACAGAAGAAAGCAAAATCCTAGATACATGGAGTGAATATTACAAAGATAAATTTAAGGCAGAAGGAATAGAACCTGAGAGGAGAAACATAAGGCAAGCCCCAGCAGAAATGGACGGTGAACAAATAATAGCCACAGAAGAAGTAATAGAAGCCATTAACAGACTGAAATTAGGAAAATCGGCCGGAAAAGACGAAATCAGCCCCGAGATGGTCAAATACGGAGGTGAAAAATTGGGAGAGTGGATTCAAAGAATATGCCAACAAGCCTGGGATGAAGAAGTCATACCTAAAGAATTGGAGGAGAATATAATCGTCCCAATGCACAAAAAGGGAAATACTAATGATTGTGATAATTACCGAGCCATCTGCCTGTCATCATGTATATAGAAGATATTCTCGAGAATAATTGAGACACGGATCAGAAGTTACGTGGACAATGAATTACAAGAGGAACAAGCGGCATTTCGAAAAATAGACAAACACAAGATCACATATACACTATAAGAGCGGCGACGAAAAAGAGATTAGAAGAAGGAAAACCATTATATCTGGCATTTTTAGACATAAGTGCAGCCTTCGACAGTATACCAAAGAGGATTATATGGAAGGTCATGGAAGAGACAGGAGTACCCGACAAACTGACCAAAGTCACAAAAGCGTTATACAAAAAAGTAATAGGAACAGTCAGAATAAAGGGGAAGGAGTCGAAGAGCTTCAACATAGAAAAAGGAATCAAACAAGGAGACTCCCTTAGTCCTCTCCTATTCATTATAGTTATGGACCAAATTCTAAAGAAGAGCAAACAGAGATCACTAAATTTAAAATTGGGGCACTGGAGAATGGAAGAAGTAAACCTCCAAAGCCTGGTGTATGCAGACGATATTGTGCTACTGGCTGACACAGCCAGGAAATTACAAGCCGCAGTCAATAAGTGGAACAACAGTATACAAAATGCAGGAATGAAAATTAATGCAAAAAAAAGCAAAATCATAAAAATTAGTAAACAAACAGGCAATGAGGATGAAGACATGAATATTAGATGCGGACAGAACACCCTAGAAGTAGTAAAACAATATGAGTACCTGGGAGTAATATTAAGCAATGATGGGACATTAGAACAGGAAATAAGAAACAGAACATCAAAAGCAGCAAAAGTATACTACCAGATAAACACAACACTGGTAAATAAAAAAGAATTGAGAAAAGAAACAAAGTTACACCTATACAAAACAGTATATGTACCAACACTGATATACGGAGCGGAAACTTGGCCCATGCAAGACAAACACAAAAGTAAAATCACTGCCGCAGAAATGAGGTATTTAAGGCAAATAATGGACAGGACCAGAAGAGATAGAGTGAGAAACATAATTACAAGAGAAGAGCTAAGTGTAGATCCGCTGATAGAAACCATACAAAATAGACAGCTGCAGTGGTATAGACATGTGGTACGTATGGGCAGTAAGAGGCTCCCAAGGAGGATCATGGAAGCAAGAGGAGATGGGAAGAGAGGAAGGGGCAGGCCCAGAATGAAATGGATAGACAGTATTAAAACTGTGGTACAGCAGAGGGAAAGGAACATCGACGAAGTAAAGAGGATGGCGCTCAACAGAAAGGAGTACCAAAAATGGATCGAGGACCTGACACCGTAAGGTACAAGGGAAAGGACAAAGAAGAAGAAGAAGAAGTCTGTATCTAGCTTGAAAACAGACATGGCCCTTTCTAATAAGAATCCTACTAATTAATTGTGTATAACAATTTTTTTAATAACTATAAAATACAATCTGTCCTTGTAGAATTTAATTTATGGCAGTGTTAACTGCCTCACAAGAGTTTTGCGAATGAAGGTTTCAGTGAGCTCCCCCTCTCCATACAAAAGGTTCTTACGTAAATAACCAGAAGCTCAAAAGATTTATATCTTTTCAGCCTTCTTGGTTTTTCTTCTTCGAGTAATAGATTATGGACAAATTCATTTAGTCGGTTTCTATACTTTTTGTCAAAAACCCTATAACGAATAGATGATCTTAATCTTACTGCTTTTAATAAAGGCCAAATAGTTTTTTCTAGACTAATGAGTGCAGAAAGCCAGTAAACGCGAGCAATAAGGAAATTGGCACTATGACTTTATTTCATTAATAGATACTGGGCGGTTTGCTATCAAAGATGAGGCAAAATATTGTTGCTGTACACAGAAACCCGTCAAAAGTATTAAATACTGTTATTTAACTAACATAAGCTTTCTTTACAACGTTATTTGTTTATACATATCCATATGTGGTAAGTTGTTCCCCCATACAATTTTGTTTTTCTATATCAAGATATGAAATAAACAAAAAAAAAATGAGATATTTAAAAGACATAGTATATGCACTGTTATGTCTATCACTCAATTTTTTTTATATTAACTCTTAACTAGCACACTTATAAGAATCACATACTGGGGCCACCCGTGACCCTAACCGTTAAAACACTTTTGGGGCAATGTTATTCATTATTTTTTTATCTTTTCGTATACAAACTACACACCTTTGTCGAGATAATAACTGCACACTCCGAAAAAATTGATCAGAATGAATATATTTTTTTAAAATTCCAGCAGTTGCAAGCTTCAAGTCTTTGCGCAAGGTCAATATGAAGAAATAACGAATACTATACTATTTTTTTCGACATGTGTCAAACTAGACTCACAGCAGAATTTTATACTCGATCGTTCTTTGGCAGAGACTTCCAGTAGAATGGTAATTTCCCGCTTAACTTTTTTCATTACCCTAGTAATGGTCATATCGATCTAGAAGTACGCGAACATGTGGCTTAATAAATACTGTTCTAAGGTTGCGTTTTCTAAATTAACGTATATTTCATATGCCCTCAGCGATTCCGAGTATTCATAATTTTTGTTTCAATGCACTTAGATTATCAGAATTATTTTACGATCCTTTTTGATCAGCCCAAGGCGCATAGGCTGATAACGTAATGTATTAAAATATTAGTATATGCTTTAAAAAAAATAAAATCCGGTATATCCTTGAGTGTTTGCCTTTTTCTCAATAGCATCTTTAAAAAATTCTTAAAATAATCGCAGCTGAGACGACAGGATCTCTTGCAAACCCGGCTTCACACAACTGAGAAAAACTTGCGCTTTTGAAACCAAGATTTGTGCTCTAAGCAAAATAACATTATTCAACTAACAATATATGTCATTGTTGTACTTTAAAGGGCTTTAATTGAAAGTGAATCGCGCCGGGGCGTCTGGTGGTGCAGTGTCAGCTAAGAATTAAATAATCACACTCTGAGAGCTACCGTTTACAGACTGTTTACTTACAAATAAATACGAGAAGTTTGAATGCTATGTATATACAGGAGATAGCGCTAAAGATTTCTAAAATTGTTATCTAGTAAAATAAATTTTATGACCAAAAATTATTTTATAATTACCTTTCAAAATAATTGCCCTTAAATGTAGCATTTAGGCATTCAATAAAACCGCTTTTTAAAGCATAAATTTCACTCTTCTTGAATCACCATACGCTCTTCTAAAAATTTTTGCTTGACAGAAACTATGACTTAAAGCTTTATGTTAAATATTATTTTTGTACTAATAATGATATAAGTAACTCGACTGTATTCTTGAATAATTTTTGCGCGGCATTTATTTGTTTTGATAACTGTTGACTGTGCTAAAACCATCTCTAACTAAAAATGTTTTAAACTTGAATTCGTTATAGCAGCTGTAAACAGTTCCTTCAAAAGGTGCGTAATATTCGATGTTGCAGTCATAAGCCTAAAATTATCAGTTGTAAATTTATTTTACTACACAACCCTTACTTTGACATTAGCATATAAAATAGTTGTTACAGTTATCACTTCTCGGTTGAATTTAACAATAGGAATTTGTTTTATGATTTACTACTTTTCATATTCGTACTAGGGCGAATGCTAAAATACCAAAATATTTACGGTTTACTTCAGAAGGCAATAAACAAAAACCTTTAATATGGGTCTGACGCGAGGGTTTACGGCTAATTGTTTAAAGGAACAAAAAGTTAGAATTACCGCTAGCTAGACATTTCAAATTGTTTTGTTGCATCGGTGTGCGATGAAGGATGATATATTGCTTTGGCACCCATTTTACTTTCAGCCTTTTCTAAACATTTTTTTCTTTGTTACACAGGGTTCGCAGTTATAAAAATTTTATGAATGCATGATATATAAATATAAAATTTATATGTGAAATAATATATATTCGGCGAGTTTAAAAATTATTACAATGGTTTTCTGCTCCCCAAATTTTTATTAAAAAGAAATGAGTACACGTTTTATTAGTTATCCCCCTTCAACGTTTATGTACTGTCTCCATCACCCCAGTAGTTTCCTAAAGTTGTTGCAAATTATTCTTTGAGTATAGCAGAGCGCCATTTATGGACAACCCACTAAAGCTCGCCTTTGGTGAAAAACTCCTTCCCGAGCATTGTCTCTTTTATTGTGTGAAACGATTACGACCAATATGAACAGTGGGGTAACTGTGTGTACTCTACAGTTTGTAAGACTGACTCGTGGTTGTACATTATAATGTTGTAACTGCTGAATACGTTATCAAAATCTATTTAGTAACTTACAGTACCGTTCACGAGGAGGAAGCCAGTCCATTACCACAATTTTCTTGATTTCAAAAAATAATTGCCATTTATTATGGAATAAACAATTCCAGGCATTAATCCTTAGGGCAAAGACATGCCATTATTTATTATTCTATAGATCGACTCTAAACACCTTAACTTCTCTTCTCATTAGTACAGTGTTGTTTTTCAAAATTTTGAAATCAGGGACAGTCAGCATGTTGCTTCTCTCAGCCGTATACTTCGAGCCTTCAAAAATTATTACACTATAGTCGTTTTTATCAATGATCTTGTATTATGAAGAATAAATTTTATTAAAGGAATTTCCTGTCAATGCTTATGTACTTCTATCGCTCCAGCAGTTTCTGTAAATCTACTATAAACTATTCTTTGAGTGTCACATGCTACCACTTGTAAACAGGCAACTAAAGGTCATCGTTAGATCAAACTTTGTACTGTTTTTCAAATAACATTTAAACAGCTGCAACAACTATGAATATAGTTGTACACAATTATTTTTTTCATTTGAAACATGAGAGTATTGGGAATTAATTATGTACACACCTTTGTCATCTTCAAGTCTTAATCAGCGAAACAGACCTTCTACAACTGTTAGTCCAGCAAAAGTGATTTTCCTATTTGCCATAATCAAGTCGGGCGCATTTTGAATAACGTGCCACTTGCGCACATTTGCTAAACGCCTGCTATTTTGGCCTTTCTTGGCGCAGTCCTTGGCACCTTTAAATTCTAATATCCAGCACAACACAATTCTGTGACACGGCGCTGTATTCCCACCTACAGCTACTAACCTCTATTAAAAAAAACACCCCCTCCAACGCTGCCATGCTTCCATGGTTTTCCAATTTGTCTGCAACTACACTCGCAACACTACATAAATAACCTTTTTCTATGCGTTTCAGCAACGGCGCCTAGTGGCATCAGGTAGCACTATAGTCTATCTTTACACAACACTAAACGCGCATTTCAAACGCAAATAATTCAAAAATATATAAATTCCTTAAATTTATCAAAGTACTAATATCCCCATTTTTATAAGAATAGTGTTCAAGCTTTTATCAATACATGCAACGGACAAAAAAGACACTGCATTAGCATTTTTTTTTATTAAATAAACCTTTATTAACAGAAGCTTCTAAAAGTTCCCAAAATGTAAAAACCCCTTAATACCTAAATGGGCTAAATACTTTTTTCGATGCCTAGATTCCTAACGAACAAAAAATAAAAACAGAAACCGATTTACTATTCTAAAATTTTTGCCTGTGTGTAATATTCCTACAAAGCTATAAAAATGTTGGTGGTTTTATTTTTGGCATCTTCCAGTTCTTAAGAATTTTTTCCATCTCTCTCTGTTTCTCCACTCTTCTGCTTGTATAGCTTCCTCTTCCATTATTTTCTTTATTCCTTTCCTCTAGCTTTTCCTCGATCTTCCCGGTTTTCTACGTTCTCTTGGGATTTTTTTCCATTTCTTTCTTCGAAATGAGTATCTCATTCATTCTCTGAATATATCCAAACCACTTCAATTGCCCTTTTTTGCATCTTTGGCTATGTCTTTTCATAGCCTTATTTTACCCTCTATTGTCTTCTTCACTCCGCTTTTTGTTATAGTTTAACTATATTGTTAAATATTTGTTTTTATTTTATTAATGCTTTTCTTTTATTGCCATATTCTTTACTGTATCAGTTATTCCATTATAATTTAGGTGGACTTCCAAATATATGTAATAATCGCAACCTTTAATTTTACTATATTCCTTATTTGCAAGTCTTGAGATTTCGTCCCATTAGCAAATATTCTGTTTTACTCATATTTACCTCCAACTCCCACTTTTCTACTCTTTGGCCAGTTTTGTATCATATATTTATGTCACCTTAACCCTGTTCTATAAGAATTAGGGTTTCCTGTGACAATCGGTTCCTGTCTGATTTTAAATAGGATAAATATATTATCCGTACATGATCTTTCTTCTCTAGATCCACTTTATTGTATAATTTTTCTATTTTTTATTTAAATACATCCACAGATTGTACTTATTGTATTTGTTACTAATATTCCTCTATAAGTTTCGTGTTTGTCTTCTTTCGTTTTTTTGTATATTGATATTGTGATTATAGTTTTCTACGCGGTTTGTATTATTATTTTAGTTATTACTTTTGTTATACAAATTCACAGGTCTTAGTTTATTATTGTTTATTTATTGTTCTCCATATGGTCCTACTATTTGTCCTATATTTTTTATCTATTCTGGCGTTCTACTCTTTTAATATAATTAATTTTTTTCTCACCTTCTTCTCCTACTATTACCTTAATCTTCTCGTAAAATTGGTCTCTGGTTAACTTGCTTTCATTCATCACTTGCACTACATACTCCGACATAAGCCGTTTTACTTCCATTGAAGTAAAAATATTTTAATTATTCTATGTCATTATTTTGCAGCTTGTCATATATTTTATTAATTTCTTTTTTATTATAATGGATGCTCCTTCTTTGCTTTTAGTAATTTAAATTTTTATTATTTTTCTCTTTCTTTGTTTCACATTCTTTTGCTTCAATCTTTGATTTCTTTCATTTTCTTATTTATATCTTTCATATTTCACTTCTAGTTCTTACAGTCCTTTGTCTTAGCGTCGTCATCGATTTAATCCGTCCGGATGATTATATTGAGATTTTAGCAGTCTCTTTATGGATATTGGGATGATCTTGGATGTCCAGTCAATCTTTTTTTCACGTATTTTGAAAATACTTTTAACAGCTGAAGTAAATAATTCTTGAATATTTACGTATGCTATTGTCTTTGTAATAACTGCCGTTCTAAGTGTTTTATAGTTGCTTTATATATGTATTATAGTAACAAACACGCAGAATTGTTTTTGGCTGCATACAAAAAAATAATCAGGCAGACATATTTGCTACATAATTTGACTTCTGTTGATCTCTAACACAAAGTTCTCAATCATACATTTTGTAGCTTTTTCAAATGCTTTTCTCAATGATACCTGAGGTTTACCACAATGAGCAATCAATTTTATAAATGTTTCTATAAAACTCATAACGGTCCCGGAAAAACAAACTCGCTTTTCAGCCAAAGATCCCGATGCTTTAAAAAATAGTGTTGGTTTTCAAAACCCTCTTGCCGTGAAATTGTTCGTTAGTAATAATAATACATCAAAAGTATATTGTATGATTTTAACTCTATTAGATAGGTCGTAGGAAACTCTTTTCTCAAAAACATCAATTTTTTGTTTGCATGACCTTTCCAAAAATGTTTTTTTCTTACAATAGATCATCCAGCAACAGAACATTTATTTCAGTTTAGGAAACGCTTAAATTGGTAAATAAAACTAAACAAAAATTTGGACACGCAATGTACACTTTAGAAACGCTTTATTGAAATTTAATTTTGACACTCAAAGTAGAATTTTATTATTGATTCAGTTGGTGAATCAAATTTACATAGTTATAAAACACATATACCTTTAGTGCCAGAAATCACAACCAATATATTAAAAGTTATCCTAGAGCACACATTTACGTTATGTGGACGTAGTAATTTTTCTTTGGCTTTTAAAGATATCAAATCACTTCAATGTTTTATGTACCACTATTGCGTATGTAGTTAATTAGAAGTTGGTAGAATAATTTTGCGTTTTCTTATATTAATTTCATTTGTTTAATTTTCTCATATGTTTACATATAACGAAACAAATACAATCAAGCTCAAATCTGTAATCGTTATAAAGTTTATAAAAAACTAATTATGTTGGAATCCCTACATCGTATACTTGAAAATGAAAGTGAAATTATGGTCTAAGCGATTTCAATAAAGCAAAAAGTCAATTTCAGGTAACTTAAAGCGCGAAAGATAAGAGAATTATAAAGAATAACAAATTAGAATAATTATTTCATATAAGAAGAAATATTAGAAGTAGCCCCTTTAAAAATCTCAAAGTATACAAATATTCCAATGTAATTAAATTAGCACCGGAATAAAAGTTGCGCGATAAATTTTAGAAAAAAATCAGAGTCGGGGAATTTATTTTCGTGGGAATGTAATGAGATACAAATGTATTACTAGGATTCGCCAACGAAACAGAAATGAATGATAAGCTTTATTTTTTCGTGTACAAAAATTCTCGTATTATTAATTACTGTGACTTGGCAATAACTGCAGGGTGTTTAAAACGTCACAACATACGCCTTATTCCCATTATTGAACCAAGCTTCAGTCACCTATTCTCGAAATTAAAAACATTTTTAGAGGCTGCGCAAAGATATTTTAAAAGCTTAAAAAGAAATTTTTTGTTTTAGAAGTATTATACAATTTATAGAGCATAATAGGCGAAATATTGAATTATAATGCTTCTCGCCTTTTTACAAGAAAAAAAATTATATTTTATTTTAAAAATCATGAAGGTTTCATCTATTTATTTTTTATTTATGCCTACCGTAGCTCTCTGGCCATCGGTGGTAGCATGTTCTAAAACTGCACCGATAACCTCTGAAACTCAGTACCGTAATTGTAGTTGGCTCATAATTTAAGAAATAAATATATTTGATTACCTTTGCAAAGCCAACCATCGTGTTAAGACAAATAAACTTAAATCCTGGAATGGAAGAACAGGATCTGAATACCTCTCTGTACTAGGCATAATCCGGATCCGTCTGCCGGAGCAACTTTTATATAACTGGCGACGCTATTCTTCAGGAAGACGAAGCCCATTAAATTGACCTTTTTTTCCAATAGCTAGACAATCATAATAAACTAACTATTAGAGACTACATCGAACAAACAACAATGCCAGCAACGCCGAATCGTTGAAGGCAAATGTGATTTGATATGCCATTTTTAGGCTTGAGCAGTGACTAAAGTTTGAAAAGTTGCTTTAATAGACTACATGGATAAAAAATTCAAATAATTTCCCATAAAATGGCCAAATACATAACAATCAAGAAACTTTAAGTTTTCAACAGCGATGATAATGTCAATAGAACTTCCTTCGCATTCAAGGTAACTGATGCTATTTAGCCAAATGTTTAGCGAACTTGTTTATAATACATGGACATACGAAAAAGAAATATTACTTTTACAACCATAGAAGGCCTAAACAAAAAGACTTGCTCTTATAGCAAAAGCATAATTGTAGCGAACGAATCGGATACCTGAACTTTTTCACATCTATTTTCAAAAAGTAATTGGAAACAGCAATAAACTTGTAAACTCATTAGCTTTTTAAATATGGAAAGCTTACGGCTGCTCATCACAAACATTACCTTAATAATAACTACTTCAGAGAATAAGTGAATTATATTTTACACTTATTTATGATATAACTAAGCAAATTCGTTGTTCAGTACTTTTCTAAACCTAACTAAATGCAAATTCTCCTAAAACACTTTAGCCTTCGAATGTTTTGACTTCATGCAAAATTATAAGCTAAATGAGTTCGCCAATCATACTATCGTTGTTTTTATTTTTATGAAGGGAATCTCATTTGCAAACTCTTTAAGGAAGGCATTTCGGACAGACAACCTTTTCGAAAGGCTAAATACAGTATCGATATAAATTTATCCTCTGATATTTGCTATCTTTGCTATCCGCATTACAAGGCACACTAAATTTAAACCAAGACCTCATCCAATATTCTAATGCATTTCTTCTCTAGGTCTTTTTGGGTAGCCGTTAACCATTTCTTGGGCCGTCCTACTCTCTTTATGCTCTCCAGTTTTCTCTTAATTAGCTGTTTCGGTATTCTGTCTATTTAACTTAAATGACTTTTTTGTCATTCTCCTACTTTGTTTTTTTTGTTTATTCCTACTTTCATCTTAATTCGTACCATAAAAAAAGTTAGCTTCCACTCCTCTTAGTGTTCGTACATTAGTTAACAACTTGACATTTTGTTTTTAAATTAAGACGTGATCGATCTGATTTGTTTCCTTTTTTATTTGATGGATACCAATTTTCTTTATATATATTATTTCTTAATTTTTTTAATTGCTGCAAAGCTTATAAATCCATCTGTCTTTCTAACCATTATATTGCTATCCTCATCATTACCTTGATATCCTAAGTTCATATCTGATCATATATTTTTTAATTCTACGTAAAACCATTACCGTGTTTGAATCAGGAGTTCTGATTCTTAAGTACCACACTCTTTCTGACACGGTTTTAAACCCGATTACCTTGTTCTTTACTTCTTTGTCTCTAGCATCTTGTTTCGCTAGCTATGTTGAACTTATAGTAGTCCCCCACTTTTGGAATTATATTTTCTTTTTGTTTTGTTACTTGTAGGGCCAGTACAGCTATTCTGTACCTTCTCGCCTTCTTTGTAATAAACTCGACTTACGTTCCATGCAGCCAAAATTAGCTTTCTTCTATTATTATCTTTCTCTTCCCTTTTACTGGTTGCATTGTTGTGTGCTTCTAGGTCTGTTGCCTGTTAGTTTTTTTGGTAGAAATTAATTTCTACGACCGTTGTTGCTATCTGCTATCAATTTTCCTACCTCTTCATCCCAAGTCGACGTATCGCCTTTTAGCAAAAGTTTTTAGTAGGTTACCTTGACCTTCTTATTATTTCTTCTTTTTCCATCTGCGTCTCCACTTTTCCTTTACATTGCTTGGTTTCTTTACCGTTAATATATTGTCGTTATATGCCTTACTGCTTACTTTTATTCTGTATCACCTTAAATTTTTCATTCCACTAGCCTAGTTTAGCTTCTTCAATGCTTCTCTCTGTTTTTGCTTTATTTGTTACAAATTTTTTATTTTTGCTTCGACTCCAAACTTGTTCTCTAGGAATTTCCTAGTTTAATATCCTGTTCATCAAAGATAAGTCGTTTTAAGATGATGTTATTTCATTTTTTCAGGCTATTATCCTTTTCAAATCTTCTCTTCAAATCCGTTATTTTTTGTTTTGGTTTTTATTTCCTTAGAATCCCTATTTTTTTAAATACCTTTTCTGATTTTAATTTATTCATCACGATACTCATCATTAACGTCAATTGTTCTATTCCTTTTTTTCCATCGGCATCTCCCTTGGCATGACATTGGAATTGATTGGAATTGTTGAGTTTAGTAATTTTTACCTTTGTATCTCTGGTGGTACTGTTTTTGTCTACCTTTAGTTATGCTTACGTAGTACTAACTTTAAAACTTTTAAAATCCCTGTTTTTGATGATTTTATATGCACAGCGGCGATTTGCTATCAGATGCAAAGCCGTTACTAATTTTGTATTATACAGATTCTTCTTCTCCTCCTCTACAACCAAATTTAAATTTTCTCAATGAAGTGAAATGAGTTATTTATGTTGAAGTAAATTCAAACCAATAATATATATCAAGGTTTCGTAGTAAATTATAACGGTATTTATATTAAATTTATTGGAAATTTTACAATATGTAATATTGTGTTTATTATAAAAATACACTTGATAAAAAGTATATATAAGTTTATCGCCGAATCAAAATTGTGTGGTTATTCTATAGTCATACTATTATAATAGGTTTGGTCATTAGAACTACTGCTACGCACCTTGCAGTTGGAATACCAAAATTTATAATAAAACAACTTAAATGTAGGATTTCTATAGAGAGCGCCGTGCTAAACCTTAAAGTTTTGCACTGCTGTACAGACGATGTCCAATAAAAATTTGCTATGATGTCAGATGTATAGTAGCAATCAAATATAGAAAACAATCAAATCAATCAAATAGAGTACATATGTCCCGAACATCGTCTTAAAGTATTGCAATCCTCGTTGTTCAATGCATTATTGCATTTTACTAACAACTCTATTTTCAATCCCTTGTTACTCTATATATAGTATACATCTATTTGACGTAATAACTAAAGTAGGGACTTGTAACTGCATACTGTCAAAGAAATTAATACAATAAAAATTACCTAGCAAAACCAAATTTTCTATTTTGCACATAACTTTAAATACAATTTGCAGTGGCAAAAAATTAGTAATTTTAAATCTTTAAGTTGTAGTTTCCCATATGCTACGGCGACGTAGAAAAGCACTTCATTATCCCTCACATTCTGACATTTTGTCAAACTGAAAACTAAGTTGCATTTTGTAACTCGACAATGTTATTCGGCATTTGGCCTTCTGAAACAATTCAACATAAAGTTTCGGGTTTACATTTGAAGGGTCCACCCACAACGTAGCCTTGATAAAATCTAGGACGTGTTAATCCACCAAATTGTAATACAGCTCACTATTGTTTCGAATGATTTGTTTGAAAGCGGCACGTACGAATAACGCGCAGGATATTATTGTATTTGCTTAATTTAAACTTAATTAAAAATCTGAAATGTAAACAGTTTTCTGTTAAACTAATTGATTTTCGCTGGACACGCAGTAATTTATTGCTTTTTGGCGAAACTAAATAATATATGGTTTTAATTTAAAAAACGTGTATTCTGCTATGCTGAACTAGCATTCCACAGCGATTATTACGCCGTTTTTATTTTCCTCCGCATACCCTCATTACAGTGCACCAAACAAAGTTTACTAGGACATTTGCGCCCGGATGAAAACTAACCCAACAACACTATAACTCAATTAACGCGGCAATCCGACTTTTACAACTAGAAAAACATGACTGACCTGCCCGTTTCTCGACAACCAGCTCTTTCCATTAACACATGTTACATATATAAAAAGCAGCCTGTTCTAGTTTTGTTGCCGAATCGATGCTCAGTACGTGCAAAGCTTATCGAAACTGCGAGCGAGCACAACCGTTTCGGGCAATTATCAAAAAGAAAAACAGGCAGTCGGACGCTATATATTTTATGGAAGAGTTATATTTTACGCTCTATCAGCGCTAACACCTTTTAAAGTCTATTATATCTACTTGGTTTAGTCTAACCTGTAACTGAAATCATACAATATTCACCAGTATGAGCAAACTTACTATCCGAATTAAATTCTAAATTTTAGATAAGATTATACTTTTTATAAGACATGAGTCATGATAATGGTGACACAACTTTAAACAAACTAGTTCTTAACAACACTTGTTTAAAATATTTATTTAATCCGATTTGTATAATTAATTTGGATGGTGAAATAGTAAAAGTTGTGGAACCTAAAAATTGTTTGAAGTTCCCAAAGTTTTTGTGATTTTGGGTCAAAATATAGCTTATATTATATCTACGTAAAGAAGTTTAAAAATTGGAAAAAATGAGTTGTCAGCATTTAAGTCCACATATATTTTTTGGGACGTAAAGGATTCCATCAATATTTAGGAACCCAAAGGTCAACCTCTCCTACATGAATGACAAAATAAATTCCTCTGCACATTCTGCTAGATAACAAATGGGGCTCCAGAAGTTTAGAAAAAAAATAGCAGATGAAATAAAGGAAGCCCTGAAGAAAACCAAAAATAGAAAGTCATAGGAAAAGATAATATAATATAAACGTAGCATTTATATTATTTTATCTTCTTCTGATGCCTTTCTTTTTTGCTAAAAAATATTCTGAGACAGGTTATAACTAAATGGGCAAAAATTACTACACCTAATATGGAATGCAGAGCAAATACCGGTAGAATGTGAAAGAAACATCTTAGTCCCAAATACAAAAAAGGAAACACTACAGGCCAACATGCTTATTGTCAGTAGCACAAAAATGAACTATACAGAAACATAAATATACGAACAAACAGAATGAAAATTATTATAGCAAGAACAAAGGTAATGTATGTCACAAAAGATGGAGACACAGAGAAAGGAAATATACAATTAGATAGACAATAAATATAAAATATGCATACATATGAACATCTGGAAGTACAGATCAGTAAAAACGAAATAATGGATTAAGAACTTAAATACACACCGGTAGGGAAAAAGGACAAAAATAAAAATGCATCTTTATAAAACAATATATACCCCAACGCTATTATACACAGCCAAGCCTTGAACTCTTACAGATAAACAGAAGTACAGGTTAACATCTGCGGAAAGTAAACAATTAAAGCTAGTAGCAGGCAGACAAGAAGGAGTAGAGTGAAAAATATAAGTACACGGGAAGAATTAGAACTCACACATTTAGTAGAAGATATAAAAGTCAAACAACTGTAATCCTACGAGCACCCAATCCAAATGAGATGAAATAAAAGAGCCAAAGAAAGATCTACACTCAAATGAGAAGATAACATCCAAGAAGCAGATAAAGATAGAAAAGAGGCATACCGTAACACAATAGCTCAAATTCCTAACACCGTGAGCTTCAATGCGTAAAAAATAAAAATAGAAAAAGATAAAAAAATTAATTGCCAATTAAGGAAATATAATAAATTTTACCAAAAATCTGCAATTTTGCCACTTCTTTCTTTTTCTGATAGCCCTACATCTCAAGTTTACTATAAATTATCCGGATCTCTTCTTAATCTTCTCAATTTCATTTTCCTGAAATAATTCTCTAAATCTTATATTCAGCACAAATTTTAATATATCTTTCTCACCCATCGACCAATACTAGTTATTAAAACATTTAGTTTCTTATGCCGATTCTGATTAAGCTATAATCCAGTTTTTCATATGTAGCCAAATATTTTTCGAAAACCTTTCTTTTTCAAATATTAAGTAAGGACTCCCCTTGCCGAATAATGACCCAAGCTTTGTTACTACTAAAAGAATAAATAATTTATAATGATTATCTCTATATATTTTTTATTATTTATTAATATATAAGTCTCGCAGATGTCTTTAACTTGAATTGCCGGACTCCCAACATTTTGAATTAATCTAGTACCCCAAAATTTGATTAGCTAGTTTTTGTTGCAAACAGCTGCTTTATTTTGCTAGTCATGTAACTATACCTTATTTTATTTGCATTTACCACAAACCCAGCTTTTTTCAACTGCATTTTCATAAAGCCTAAAGGCATCTTCTAAAGTATTAAATTTTCTATTGGCGATTACTGCAGCACCATCATTAAATGCATCCTTATCCAAAAGAAGTCTAATATGTTTAATTAATAAGAAACCTCCATTTTGTTTGAATTTTGCAGATATATGGAATAAACTCGCCATAAAAAGAGCCGATTTGTTATTTTAATTTTATAAAATTATTAAAGATAGCTTGAGTACAGTCGCTTTATTACTCCATTAATGATGATACTGAGTTTAATTATTAAAATGTCAGTACACATTGCAAAAAAGATAATTGCGATTTTCTTTTTACTTATAAGTATACTACTATAATATTAATTAATATATGTTATCAAATCTAACAAGTGTAATAATAACACTTAATATCATTTAATACAAATGTAGAAAAATCTGGTGTGAACATCACACGATTTTCCTTATCCTATTATATATATATATCGGCCCTGCGCTGCTCTCGTCCCAGAACTTGTTATTTTAAAAAAGGACGAGGCGCAAGTCCAACACTGCAGCTGATTAAAATAAACAGTACAAGACAATAATTGACTGTGACAATTTTGCTACGTCACTGAAGGTAACGTGAGCTCGGTCGCACAGTGCATCTCTGCGAGCAAGCTCCTCCTCCGAAGTCGGCCGTAGCTCTCGAGCGCTGTGATTGGTCCGTTTAATTAATTTTTAATCGGCTACAACTTATTTATTTGACCACGGATCAAAAATTTCATTTTAATTTTGTTCGTCTGTTGATCCATCCAGTAATATAAATTTCCTGAAATATTTTATGAACACCCGGTATGTTAAAAATCCTGAGTTTCAATTTTTTCGAGTTCCTACTTTTACCAACTTTTATTTTAAATTTATGTTTATCTCATGACAATAAATCATTTTTATTCTCATAAATTTTTTGTATCTTCAACCGTTTAGATACGCGACCGCTTTGAGACCGATTTTGCGACCTTGTGACCAAACGGCATGGCCGATTTTTACCAAAAACTTCGCACTGCGTCCCCTACCTACAAGTAACTTGCATACCAAATTTCAAGTCTCTAGCTCTTACGGTTCTCGAGATATCTTGTTTACTGACAGACAGACAGACACACACAGGCACACACACACACGAACCAATGGCTAAAAACAACTTTTTTGTTGCCCTGAGGCTATATTTCGTCCAGAAATGTGAAAAACTGGGTAGGTCAAATTTCCGCCGATTACATTACTTTCCTTATTATAGGATAAGGAAAGTAAAAATAAATCAAAATGAAACAAGACATGTACTGATATTTGAATATAATTTCTGATATTACACAGAAACGAGCTGTTGCCCCAGTATGAAGATAATATCGAGCTATGACAATTGTGTAAAACGTGCAAACCCAGATACGATGGCTGACTGCAATATCAAAATTCTGGGACAATTTGAGGACAAGGAGAAACGTTTTTGTGTTATAGTTGACGTCGAGCAAGTTTACCAGAACTATGTGTGCGTTTCACAAAAACATGTCAAATATTTTCCTTATTGCTCTATAAAGCAAATTCATTTACTTAAATAAACAACATACGTTGCTTTCAAGACAAATATCTGGTCTAATATTTGAAGGTTGGAACATAGATCGCATGTCAAATAAAATAATTCTATCCCACGCTTGTCTTTTCGGAATAAGTAAATATAAATTAACTCACAAAGAAACAAAAGAAATCTCGAGCATTTAACTATAATTTAAGAAATTTCTTTTTAAAATTCTAAAATTGACACATTTTCAAACAAATTTGTGCAAAAACAATTTTAAAATGAAATAATAATCAGAGATGTCTTCAAAAAATCCCAGCAGGAGCATTCATTAAAATATATATTACATATTGGAGAGGCAGGCGTGTAAATAGCCGCTCTCGTGGATGCGGTGTGGGATACGATACCGATGCGGCTCGTAAGGACCAAAAAATGGAGAGGCAGGCGTGTAAATAGCCGCTCTCGTGGTGCGGTGTGGAAACGTAGTACGGCCCGTAGTGGAAGGTCAGCCGATAAGGCCAAATCGTCCCTTAAACGGCCGTCGCGTTGGCGATGGGGCGGCTACCGATATCAACCAATGAATTGCCAAATCGCTCACCTGAATCGGCTTCGGCTTCGGCTTCGTCGGCGATTCCAAGGTGGCCACCTCTGCGATGCGGATCTGGTATCTGCGGGATGTTGAGACACGACCAAATTGGCCGAGCTGCGATGCGTGAATATTTGCGGGGATGCGAAATGCGAATTTATGCGGACTAAGACACGACCGAACTGGCCGCGTTGCGGGGCATGAATCCGAATGTATGCGGGGATGCGAAAGCCCATGCCGTTTGTGTGCGACGGCAAAACGTAGCTGATATCAAAGGCTCGCATGCCGCCGCGATATAAAGCGGTTCAAGGGCGAAAAGGCCGCCACACCACATATATTAATAGCAATACGTTAGAGGCGACAAACTTTCAGATAAAATAATATCCAATATATTAATTACTTGAATAAGAGTTTAAGATGTCATAAAATCAGATAGGACGTTGTAAAAAATAGTTGCATCAGTTTAATTAATCAGTTAGAAATACAAAAATTATGAAGGTATTTGAAAACAATTAAATAAATGTTTTAAAATTGTTGAAAGTTGTAATTATATTTTTGAGTAAGATTACTAAATGAAAATAAAAGGCAAAATAGTATTTACTTCAGAAAGGACCTTCAACTCAACAGCTGTGTTTACAAAAAGCTACAAACAAAATTCTGAGAGTCCAAAAATATCACCTTGATTTATTCAGATTTATGTTCTTCTTCAAGTGCCATCTCCGCTTCGGAGGTTGGCAATCATATTGGCTATTCTAATTTTTGATATTGCTACTCGAAACAGTTGACCAGAGCTGCAGCCAAACCATTCTCGTAGATTGCGCAGCCATGACATTCGTCTTCTACCAACGCTTCTTTTTCCCATGATCTTGCCCTGTATTATAAGTCGTAGTATGTTGTACCGTTCTCCACGCATGATATGTCCCAGATATTGGAGTTTCCTTCTCCTTTCCCATTCTTCTCAGTACCTCCAGATTTGTCATTCTATCCGTCCACGATACTCTTAAAATCCTCCGGTAAATCCACATCTCGAAGGAGTCAAGTTTGTTTAATGCGGCTTGATTTAACGTCCACGCTTCCATACCATACAAAAGTACACTAAACACATAGCATCTGAGCAGTCGTATTTTTAATGGTAACAACAGATCCTTACTACAGAAGACGTTTCTCATTTTTAGAAAATTAGCTCTTGCCTTTTCTACTCTTGATCTTATTTCTGCCGTGTAGTCGTTGTTTTCTGTAATTAGACTTCCTAAGTAAGTATATTTCTTGACTCTTTCTATCTGTTCTCCTCTAATATTTAAGCTGTCGTTGTTATTGTTTTTACTGATCTTCATAAACTTCGTCTTTTTGATATTGAGTGATAAGCCGTATTCCTCACTATAGTCAATTACTTTATTCATTACCCTTTCTAGATCTTCTTTAGATTTATAAGTAAAAGTATTTGAAACAGCAATCCTGAAGACAGTAGCTAATATTCTCTTTGATATTTAGGGATTAAACTTTCGCTATTATTTAGCATCAATTCAGAAATCTCAAGAAATTTCATATAGACCTTATTTTCTTTTTGATTGATTACCTATCTATTTTAATCTCAACTCAAAGGTATAAGTATAAAGCTTTAATAGAGAAAATTTCCTAGATATACTACTTAATAAAACTATGCAACTATAGCAGCCTTGTACTAACATTTTTAAAAAATACCCAATTGCGTGATTGAAAAGCATCGGTTACTGGAAGTCGTAAGTTTCAAATTTATTTGGAAACGTAAAGATAAACTCAAGGTCCAACAGAAACGTTTAAATAGTAATTAAAGTAAACAAAAATATAATTATTTTAGTATGTTGTCTTAAAAGGTGGTGCCATAGTCTACATGAATTATTAAATCTTATTTACAAATTTATAAAGTAGATCTTAGGATAAAATCACTGTGTCGGTCATCTTTTGTGGACGACAGAGGTACAATGAATAGAATAGAAACCTAAGTCTTTTTGAATTCCAAAAACGATAATTGACAAGCAAAACTAGAACCCTAGAAAAAGGTTTGGCCTACATTTTTAATATTAGTATTTCATCAATCTCATTTGCGTAAGTATACGCACTGTGTACCGAACACCAAGACTTTCAAATGTAAAGTATGCGGATAAAGTTAAATGAATAAGTTAGGTCATTCGAGTGACTTACATTGCCAAATGTAGTGTCCGCCAAACAACTACACCTTTTAAAAGCTACTATGCTACGACCATAATGGATATCCCCATATATTTATCAACCAGGTACACCTATTTACCATTAAAATTGGTGTTTTAAATACCGAAAGTACAAGCAAACTTTGATTAAGTTCTGCAAAACATCAAAAACAGCAACCTCACTAAATATATAAAAAATCATAAAAATTGTTTAGGGTCAGAAGACACAAAGTTAATAAAGCCGTAAGGATACACAAGCAAAAAATAAATAAACAATTATTGGTTACACAAGTCAACAACATCGAATAGAAATGACGCTATATCAGATGACAATGAAACAGTTATGAATACATCAAGTGATAACAATGCGGAAACAAAAATTTTAAACCACTACCAATATTTCTCTATAATGTAAAATTTATTAAAATACTTAACCCTTACGCCAGATGGCTAGAAACGATTATAAAAGGAAAACACTTTATAAAGGTCAAATCACGATCTACACTAAATATCCTAAAAAATACATAACCATAGCAAAAGTCCTAATTGAAAAGAAAACATAATTTCATACGTACAAACGCAAACAAGATTCCAAGTATAAAAAGTCCAACAAATACTTACTATTGTGTTATCTTAGAAAATCTAAACGAAAAAGAAATTGAAGAACAGAGACAAAAGATGGCAAATATATGTAGCATGAAACAAAAATCAACTGCGGTTATTCTTTATTGAAATGCCTCCAGACAGTAGCATCAACAAAAAAATGTGTAACATAAAATACTTAACGAATACATGTAGGTTATAGCATTTGAAACTCCATATCTTAAATAATATGGCGTACGAAATCCCAGAGATACGATCATACAAAGAGTTTTCTGCAACAATAAATCGCACTGTGTAAAATGAGCAAGAAATCACTATACTACCGAATGTCAAAGAAAATAAAAAACAGAAATGTGTTTATGTTATCTGTATTAAAAATTACCCAGCTAACTGTAAAGGCTTGTATTGTTCATAAACAACTGCAAAGCAATAGATTACCCTACGTTAAGGGGAAAACAACCAAATCCCTTGCCAACTCACCAAGAAATAAATACTCAGTCAAAATGGCCAGAAAAACAAAGATTTCTTATGTTCAAATGGTTGGGCAAAATATGCATCTTTACAATAACGAAACATGATATTACAGAGCTGCAAATATGATGCAAAACTTACGGAACCTATTAACATTATGTTGAATCTTTTAACCACAGCTATATTAAAAATAATGTATTAAATCACATACATTAAGACTTACTAAATGGGCAACAGGATTTTCTAACAAGTGCAAAGAGTAAAACTTAGTACTCAAAAGGTGTGATATTGTAGTTATATTATGAGCTTACTTCACTTAGCGTTCTTGCTTAAAAATACCAAACTATGCAATATATAGTACACAACACTCTGGTGGTACTGTTGGCTATGTTATCATAATGCCAAACTCAATTAAATGTAAGAAATGCCTTAATACTTACACAAAACAAACAAGCAACAAACGTAACCATAGAAAAGTGGATTGGATCTTTGACGATCAGGGTAATGTATAACCGTTCAAGATACAACGTTAAACAGAAACACTGTAAACGTTTCTTTAATACCATTAGAGACCGATACATAACATCAGACGGGTGCAATACTAAACATTATTAGCCACTCTTTACAATATATTAGCTAGTTAACTGATTAATTAACAGATAGAAACAAACTACGGGGCTTTAAGTCAAGTCAAATTAGTATAAAATCGCTAAATTTTTTCTGGATACACTTATCGAGATGTTCCAGGGCGCATTCGATTCGGAAAATCCTTAGAAAAAATGTTACACCATATTTTTTTGTTATGATGCGAAAGTGCATTTATTTGACGCATATTTTGCAGACTCTAAAGAATATTTTATTGCTCCCTTAAGATTGGCCAAAATAAGCTCAATCACTTTCTTCGGGAATTTTTAGGGTAGCTAATCACAAATATAATGCTGAGAAAGTACCCCGATGCACTTGGCGGGACAGAATCCTAGGGCTGGGGGTAATTTTAGAGAATCAGCTGAAATGCGTTTGTTATTTGAGATTAAACTGTCTATACAAAGATTTTTAGGGTCGCTGATAACGATTTTGATTCTCAAATTAAGTTGCAATGCACCAAAATAAAAAAATACCCTGGGGCACTTTGGGGAAAGGATAGCCTGAGGCACCAGAGTAAGCGTAGAGCATTTTTTCATTTGATTAAATTTTAATTATTTTCAAAAACGATTTTTTCTAGATATTAATACAAAAAAAAATTTACTTGTACACAAACAACCCCGTACGTGTGGCCACTTAACAACAGTATTAAATAAATAGGGGTTTCCAAGGTTTTTTGAAGGTTTAAAAACGGATTTCCAAGGTTCTATTTTAAGTAAGAAAAATCAAAGGTAATAAAAAGCTTTAAATTTAAATTTTACCTGTTTTTCTTAGCCTTTTTCTTTATAATCAAGAACCTCTAATTCAGCAGTTTCCGATTCAGCACGCGGTAGGTATTTGCAATAATGTAAAAAAGTGCCATTTTCTGCAAAATTTACATATGCAAATTTTCAAGAAAAATTGCAATTATTGTGACATTTTTTTACATTATCGCAAATATCTACCGTGTGTTAAATCGAAAACTACGAAATTTTGATAAAAAGTGTTATCAAAGTTCTGAAAATTTTGCAGAAAAATGACCATTTTTATAATTTTTTTCACATTATGGAAATATCTACCGCGTGCGAAATCGCCAAGTAACAAATCCTGATTTTCCGATTATCCAACATCTGACCTTACATTTTTAATCGAAAGTCACATGCGTTGAAACACGATTTCCTTTTTTACTAAAAACATAATCTTGACTTTTACTTTTTACTGAAAACAGAACGTTTGTAAACCTTGAAAAAAAAACTTGAAAACCATTATTTATTTAATACTGTTGATAAGTGACCACCCTGATAAGGTTGTCGGTGTGCAAATATAATTTTTTTCGTAACAATATCTAAAAAAAATATCGTTTTTGAAAATAAATCAAATCGAATCATATTCAAAGGAAAAAATGGACTACTCATACCCTGATGCCCCAGGGCACCCTTTCCCCAAGGCATTTTTTCACTTTGGTGCAACGGATCTTAATTTCAAAATAAAAATCGTTATCAGCGACCCTAAAAATCCCCCTTATATAAACAGTTTAATCTCAAAAAACAAACAACCATGAGCTGGTTCTCCAAAATCGCCCCCAGATCTAGGATTCTGCCCCGCCAAGTGAATCGGGGCACTTTCTTAGCATCATATTTGTAATCAGCGACCCCAAGAACTCATCTATAGAAAGTTTAAACTCCAAAAACAAACAAATTTGAGGTTATTCTCCAAAGTCATGCTCTCCCTCTCCCAAGTGTGTTGGGGTACTTTTTAAACATTATATTCGTTATTAGCGACCCCAAAAACTCTTGTTAAAACAATTTAAACTTTGAAAACAAACACATAATTTTCCAAAATCACTCCCAGGTCTAGAATTACGTGACCCTCCCCCCAACTGCATCGCGACATTTTCTAAGTATCATATTCGTGATCAGCGACCCTAAGAACCTCCGAGTAACGAAATTGAGTTTATTTTGGCCAATAGTAAGCGAGAAATAAAATATTATTTAGGGTCTGCAAAAAATGCGTCAAAAAAATTCATTTTTTGCGTGCACAAATGCACTTTCGCATTATAACAAAAAAATATGGTGTAACATTTTTTTCTGAAGATTTTTCCAAATCGAATGCGCCCTGGAACATCTCGATACGTGTAGCCAGAGAAGTTTAGAGATTTTTGGGTTTTTTTTTTTTAATTTGCCTCGACTATTTGACGACTCTCATGGCTCTCATAGCAATCTATATCTATTTTACACTAAAGAGTTAATAGTAAGATGTTCTATAGCAATAAAGCGAAAAATTACAAAAAGCGCAAGCCAGAAACTACGTGGTAAAACTTAATAGCACCAAATAATAAAGACTTATTGCAACTGCTAAAAACCTAACAAGGTTTTCAAGTAATATCTGAACTATTATTCTCACCTAAAAACACAAAATATTTTCTATAAAAAAACAACTAAGAATTTAAAACAACATATTCCTCCACTCAAACAGTCAAATGAGAATTGGGTAAAAAATTGATCGAGAAAAGGCTTCTACATTTTCCGACCACTTGACTAAAGTTTTTACTCTACCCTATATGCATTAAATATTTTGCAAAAATCCGAACAATGTATCCATAGATATTTAGAAATACCATTTCAGATGGACTTACTTCTCAAGAAATTCAGAACCAAAGAGATATTACCAAGTTAAATTTTTAAAAGCGGGCTTACAATTTAAGAATGGGAGCTATTCTAAAATAATTACCAAAAAAATATATAAACCTAAACACGTACATATTTAACACTGTATTAAGAACTGGATTATTTCCTAACTATTGGAAAGTCGCACAAATTATTCCTATATATAAACCCGGAAAACCTCTAGGGAAAACAGCTTTCTATTCCGCCATAAGTCTTCCTTCCATAATATGAAAGGTATTTAAGAAAATTTATCTAAAAATACTGTTATAACGGGTCTAATCCTGAACCACAAATTTAAATGTTAAAATCAACAGGATACAATAAAGCAGGTACATAGAATAGTTAACAAAATCCAATATGACCAAGCTTTCATAAACGTCTTTCAAACAATAGACCAAGTTAGGCGTAAGAGTCTTTTATTCAAAATCAATCTGACCCATCCTTTTTACATTATCTTGTATCCATATTTGACAAATAGACACTGTCTTATCAATTCTGAGATTCATCATGAAAATGTATTGGATCTAATGCTGATGATACACCTACATATAGTGGCGTCTACAATCTGAAAGTAGCATCGCGATATCTGCAAAACCACATAAATAATTTTTAATTTGACTTACAAAATGAAATATCCTAGTGAATAAGGTGAAATCAATGCACGTGACTTTTACCATAGTCAATGGAACATGACCTCCACTCTACCTAAACAAACAACAAATACCACAACAAAAAGATATTAAGTATTTGAGCTATACCTTGGCCCCCTCTTCACATGCAGGAACACAAAATTTAAAAATCATACTTGTAGAGTTCAGCACGTAAATCGATCTTAGCGATTATGCAACAATTTCACTTGAACGTTATACCCATTATAAGCCACTATTAATGCATCGGGGTATGTGCCAAATAAAATAAAGATCTATTAAAAATTAAAAAACTCAACACCAACTATTTGAATTAGGCAAAAAATGACCTAAATAATCTAGCAGCAGAACTTCTAATGATAAGAAAGCTTGTGAGGTCCAAACCAACGGACCTACCAGTTAGAATCTGTTAAATCCATCATAACCCATTCCATTGCTAATGCGTTCTAAAAATTAAAAAGGAGACAGTGCACAACAGGAGGAGCATTTCTAATCAAACTGGTAGTTTAATTTTCAAGAAAAAGTGTTATAAATAGAAAAAAGTCGTTATACAATAAAATTTCTTACATTTTACTTCGAGAAGATTTAGCGATCCACAAATAACAATTGTGCAAACAAAGGAAGAAGCGAAAAACATATTAAATAAAATACATAAGTAACAATAAAAGAGGTAACCTTAATCAATATCTTAAACGCTATCCAATTCCTCAGTTAAAATTTAAAAAATGCTTTACATACTGATGAATCTACTTTAGCAGAGCAATAATACACAGCTTAGGTTGGATAGTTGCACAATCTCACAGTAAGTTTCGTCCAATAGCTTGAAACAACCACAGATAAAAGAATTTTTGAAATAGCAAAGAGAAGATTTTCCCCTCGAGAATCTTCTAGCCTGTGCAACTACTAGTTACGCTGTTTCTATAACAAAGAAACTTATTAACAAACTCTTATATATCAATTATAAAGATTATGTATAACCTTTGTATACCAAAACTAAACAATAAGCGATATCGCAACATAGTTCAATGGTATGCAGCAAACTCTTCATGTAACTATATGACTACTATCAGTCTGAGCAAAGTAGAAGCCCTTTCCGATTGGAAAGACTGTAAAACAATATAAAATTGTCGACTAATATCTTTTAACTTTCTTTTATTTACTTTTTATTTGAAATTTTTAGGCCAAAAGTATATATTGCGTATTCACCACACTTTGTTTGTTAAAAACATTAGCACTTTAAGACCACATATTTTACCAGCCTTGCAAAAATTACAACGAAAACTTCAAATATTAGAACATCAGGTTGGTTAATATTATATTGTTCGGTCATATTTAAAGTTTGAGAAGACAACCCTTTGTTACTCTGTTACATCTTTAGTATTTCATCTTCTACCATAGTCTCTTTTTTATAATCCATCTTTCTGCACCGTATGTCTTTGTGTTTTTTGTAATATGCGTATCTTGTAAGATTTTGTTTAACTGTTTTATTCATGATTTTGTTTGGCCTAATTTCTTCTTCATGTCTTATGGTAACTGTGGTTGTGAAACCAAAGTATTTAAAACCATTTTTACCTCTTATTTTACCATTCGTTTACCTACTAAATCTGACCTCTTTCCAACTAACTTTTTTTTTCTTCGGCGGGTTTACGATTTATGAAGCCAAGGTGATCATCTTATATAATTACAACCTGATCATAGACAAAACTTAAGTTACAAAAGTGGTGCATTTCCAATTGAGTCCCCTATGTCTTTGCATTTCTTCAGGGTGTTAATCTTACTTTGATAAAAATCTTGAAGAGAGTAGAAAATGTTAAACGACTTTTTAGTAACACTTTTGGTGGCTTAAATGCTTGTCCGATAATACTGATTATTGTAATATGTGTTTTTTTGATTGGTACTATCAATTTGTAATGTCAAGTTGTCTCGCAGACTTTCAAAGTGTTTCCATGATATTGAGCGATATGCTTTTTTTAAACCGTTAAATGCAAGATGTATTTTCTAATCAGTTTTAGTAGTTCCAACATCCACCGATTGTAAGTCAAGTTTAAAGTGACGTTTTGCTGTTAATTGGTATATTTTTAAATTCAATTTTTTGACTTAACAATTACCTTTAAAATTACTTCAAATTTGTTTAAGTCTTTAAATAATTTTATAATTTATTGAAAAATATTTCTTACACATTAAGGTGAGCAAACGTCAAGTTGCATATATAATTGCAATTCCAGATTGCTTTTTTATTTTTACAACTGGCTTGGTTTTGAGTTAGAAATTTTGCATTACACTATCCTGTAATATAGTTCTGCACATGACTTAATAACTGAATTAGTAAACTGGAAGATTATCGCTATTTAATGATACTCTAAATTAAATCTGACCTTAGAGCTTAAGAAGCGGATTTATAAACCACATGAATTCATAATTTGCTTCAGCTACAAATTTGGTTTTGTCTTTTGGATATACCATAGTTATCAGGGTTAGCGTGCTTTTCCCGCCCTTAATCTAATTATACGTCATGATTTTATATGTTCTTAAGTCTTTGACAAACATTTAGTTCAGCATTTTATTTAAGAGCTTTTGTTATGTGGGATTTGGCTTTTTATCTATTTTGGGATTTTGTCGATGAACTTTGTATCTTTTAAATTTTTAAATGGCTCTGAATAATTGATTTTTATTGCATTGTCTTTTTCTTGGAATTGATTGAATCAAATTTTAATCGCGAGACTTATTTAGTCAACCAAACTTTTATTTGAATAGCTATCTTTCAGTGAGAGGGAGATGTTGCAAAAAGGAAACAAGGTCATAAGAAAAAAGGTTGGGAAACTCTAAGCTACACAAAATAAAATTTCTATCTAATAATTTATTTATGAATTGCTTAATAAAATGCCAATAATATTTTGAAGGCTAGATATACCATATATAAACTAATTTTTATTCTATATATTCAATTTCTCATACTTACTGGTAGTCAGTACTGTCTGTACTAAATTGATTGAATACCAATTAGGAGAATACAATAGATTCAGTTTTTTTTATTGTTATAATACACCTTATTCTGACACTTATTTTTATTACATATATGAGATCGATTTCCTTTTAATTCTTAGCTATATTAGTTGTAACAGTCTGTTTATTTTGTTTTGTTTTTTTTTATATATACAACCAACTTAACTTTTTCATGGTCTGAGGCAGCCCTAACAAATCTTTTCTGATGGTGAGTAAAACTCAAATTTTAGATTTTATAAGTTCAGATAACATTTGAAAATTTTATATGTTTACATCATGTCCGAACTGATTAACTGATCAATTGATCAACTCCGATTGCAAAAAATCTGGACAAAAATATTATTCTTTGTTTCTTTTCCAAATTGAAAACAATTTTTCAAAATGTAACCCTTAAGAAGTTAAAACAGAAAAACCGTTTCAGGCTAAGTTTACTATAACGGTATATATCTCTTGTAATTATCATCTTTTTCTGTATTTTTAAATCCGTCAAAGGTAATCCATGCATAAAATTGTAATATATGTCATATATTAATAATATGAACCAAATAAGACGATTATTTCTATGGAAATTTGAAGCTCACTCAGGCATAACATAGCCTATTAAGCAGTATTGTAGCCTATACAACAAAAACCAAAATAAAGAAGGAAAAAATCTTTCCTCAGCTCGATAATGTACAACTATCCACACATATCCGTATTTAATGTACGACAAATGCTTTCAAATAAAATCAGTCTTTGCCAACCAAGTAGTGAAAAAAAGTATTTCGACTTTTGGAGTTAACTGAAAGTGTATTATATAGTAGGAAATCTACTGCTAACATTTCAATAGAAGGGTCCTACAACAATATTTAGTAGACGAGCATAAAAGAAACAAATTCTTTAACATCAGATAAGAATTGGTCAAAGCACTATCAATGATGTTATGTATAAGTGACCTAAAGACTACTTCACCAGGGTACTATGACAAACGAAAGCAGTCTTGAGGCTCTTAACAGAATTCTCAGATTTACCAAAACATTTATAGGGTGTTAAGCAAAATTATTGTGCTTTTGACTAGAGATTTTTGCTATAATCTATTAATGGTGCCTGACCACATACCTCGAACCATTGTATTTACAACCCTTTATCTACAAAACGAATATAAGAGATTAATAAAAAATGGTTATTTTACTTTTCTGGATTTAAAAAAACTTTACAATTAATATATACTCTGGTATTGTTTATATCGAAATAAGTGTCTAAACGTGCAAATGTGCAATATTAACTCTCCAAATAAGACAACGTTTTCACCATTAATAATACACTACCTACATTTAACAAATTACAAACCTGTAAAGTTATTTAATGATGTAGAAAAATAAACAACTCCCAATGAAGTTTTTTTTATAGTGAGGACTTCAACGAAATGACTGCAGAATTGTATAATTTATACTATTCATACGTTGAACATCTGTTCTAATTCAAGAATAACAGTCTCTTGTCGAGATCTACTTTAGTATATCCAGCAAAAACTGATTTTAGCGCTTAAGGAAAAAACGTTAATATGCTTTACAAAGAGGTCCTTAAGTAAGAAATAAAGTACACAAAGTCTCCTTCTTCTTCTTCTTTTACTTCTTTTTTGTACACTTAAACATATTCTTCTTCACTGATTAATTATGTAATTTCTACTGACTGTGAAATTTGTGGTTTGCTCTGCGGCATTTTGCCATTTTAATATATCTATTGTTATTGTCTGTGTTTACGTATTTATTCAATTTGCTTGTACTTTTCTCATAAATAGGTTTATATCCATGATGTTACACTTATCTCTTACATCCATGTTTCCAACTCTGTCTTGCCTCGTTTGCTTCACTAATGCTCGCAACGTATTCATTTCAATGATAAGCAGAGTCTATGTGGATTTGCTAGTCTCGGCGCGGGTTTCCGCTTTATAGGCCTTAATTGGTCGTTCTTCTAGGTTACACTACACAAATAACCAGAAACTTGTGCATATTTTATAATTTGTTGTTTCAGATTGTTATATATGTACGGTTGCTGAATACATGTACTTCCAGATATTAAAAATTTATTATCTTCTTATTCTTCGCATGAGTAGGATTGGTCCTGTTTGTGAGCCTCTTAGTCCGTTTATGTTGTGGTTGATTATATATTAGCTTTTCACCTTTTGGTGGTCTTCTAAATGTTCTTTTATTATAAAGTTTGTTGTTTTATCCATTTGTTAATGTTTTGGATGCAACATTGCTTTCGTATGACACTATTTCTTTATTTGTGTCTTAACGTTATGCCTTTTATTATTCTTAATACTTTCATTTCTACATTATTAATGTTATGTATTGTTTTATTCGTATCTCCCCTTATCTCCGCTGCGTAAGATTGGTCTATTTTATGTCCCCATCTTACTTTCTGTAGTCATATATATTAGTTTTTTTCATATGGTTTCTCTTAGGTAGCTACTAACTTTCGTCGCTTTGGTTGCTTGTCTCGTTGGCTCTGCTGCTAAGTTTCTTTCGTTGCTGATTTCAATTCCTAGGTTAAATGCCATGAACTTGTTTTATGCTTTTTTCCTCTATTTCCAGTTTACATCTACGTGGTTTCTTACTCGTCACCCTACATTTGGTTTTTCCGCTAAAATTTTTATGTTGTATGTTTCTGCTGTCTCATTGAAGGTGTGGAGTTGTCTTTCCTTGAGGATTGCGGGATTACGATCGTTATTATAAGATGTTTCGTTTTCTTAAGATAGAGAAATAAAACAATCATTGATTAATATGCAATGCTACATATTACAGAAGCGTATACATAAGCATAGAATATTTTAGAATAAAAAATATTGTTTCGATTATAATGAGCATACAACATCTAGAGTACCAAGCATATCTCTGGCATAACTTTTAACCCATTTTACCTTCCAAGTTTATATACATGCTTAACATTATTAAAAGATCAATTTCAGATACAAAAACAGATATATTTTAAGGCAGTAGTAAACGAACTACAGTTAGTAAATAAAGATCGGAGATAGGCCGAGAACAAGGCATCGTATGCTAATGCGGCTGTACGGCGTTGCGCCGCTTTCGCAGACATTACGCATTCTGATACCTTCGCGAAATAGGGCGGCCCATTTAAATTCAGCTTATTTTTGCATCGCCTTCACCGTTTTTGTATTTTTGTTCGGCGCGCGTAAAGCTTTTTGTGTTGCCGCTAAATAAGGGAACGTGTTAAAGGTAAACTCGATAAACTGCGGGACGCGTGATTTACATTTACATTACTTTTTGCCCCTACACCGGGAATGCTGCGAAAAATGGGGCTTAAATTAGAATTTAATATAGATATACATTATCCGCGTTCGCGGCTCTAGTGCGGCATTTCCAAGTGGAAATAATGGATGGCCCTATAATTTACGCCCCATTTAATAATTTTAATTGCGTAAAAATTGCCCGCACGTCGCATCAAAACGTGTTAATGGGAGCGTTGTGTAAATAATTATTTAATTGCGGTTAAAAGTTTGCACGCTGGATATATCGACTCCAATATCATGCATTTGTGACCCAAAAAATATCATTTAATTGCCCATGAAATTAGAGAAAACACTACATTAGGGATGAATTGCTTACCATTAACAATCATTTTTAAACGACTTTGTTTATCTATTATTAATGTATATGATGATTTTTTCAGAAAAAGACCGTAATAAATATTTTCATTACCTAAAATCAATATAATTGTAACCAAAATTGGAAACTACGGTCTTCTTAAATAATATAATAATATCCCAAAGAAAACGTTAAAAAAATTTAATAAAGCCCTACACTCACATATTTTTGAAAAAACTATATTTAAATAAAAAGAAACTACAACTGGGTAAAGTTGAGTTTTAATCAAAAACTTTCAGTTATAATAAATAAAAAAATATATTTCAAATTTAAATCTGAATGGGGTTGACGAATTATCCACGCGATGAGTAATAATGTGATAATAATGCCGTGGGGACTAGAGTTTCTTCCTATTCAAAACCGTCTCCTGAGCTGAAAGGCCACATCCTACTTAAAAGAGGCTAGCCCCCTACTTAAAATAAAACAGATTTGTTCTGCTACCAGAGAATAGCCTCGAAATTTAATTTATTAACAACTATGGTGATACAACGGAAAAAAATACGGAGAAGATAATTATAAGAGTTGGTGGATGGAATATAAGATTCTGAAACAAACACAACAAGGAATGATGATAGAATTAGCGCGACAGAAAATTGTTGCATGTTGTATAGCATAGATAAACAAGAAAAGCAAAGGTATGGTAACGTATGAAGGTTACAGCGCTGTTAAAAGCGAACGGGGAAAAGAAGACGTAGGTATTATTGTTAGTCAAAGGTATAGAAGGAATATTAACATAAAAAAATAGGAAAAATATCCTTACAAATAGATAACAATACATTACGCATAATAATTGCTTATGCGTCGTAAAACCAAACCCCAAAGAGACACAGAATAATTTTATGAAATACTACAATATCTAAATACAATTTCATAAAGTCGGTCCTAATTAGAGATCTAAACGTTCACTTTGGGGATCAAATTATACAGGATGTGAAACAATACTTTAATCAAAAAGTCAAAAATACCAATAGATAAATGTTGCTACATTTATGCGCAGAAAATAATCTAAAAATCAACAATTTTTAGTTTAATCATAAAATGCAGTACACCCATCCCAGATTTTGAATATCTAAATACTGAAATCGGCAGAAATAGACAAGGATCACAAACTGTTCCTAGACAAGGTACGATTAAAAAACAAAATATAAAAAAAACTCCACCAGCATATGAGCTAAAAAGGAACTTATAAGAGATTTATACGAGACCTAAGCGCGTATCATAGCCGATGAAAACAATATGTTGAATAAAACGCAATGGATGAAGTAGATAACATAGACAAAACTTCGAGAAAATTAAAAACATTTATACTTAGTGGTTCTGGCACAAAAGGTAAACAGTAGCAAAATTGTCAGAAATAGAACACTTTAGTTTTCTACGAAAGAATAAAGAGTTGACCAAAGAAAAAAGCATATGTGAGTTACAAATGAGCACATACTGTTTACAAATATGAAAAGTATAAAAAAATAAAATCAGAGTTAAATTTAAATATAAAAAAAGTTATTCAGAAAAATGCAATGACCCACGACAAGATTTTTTGCGGTCAACAAAAACAGATATAAAAAATGATTTGGGATTAAAGAAAAGAATTAAAGATATACATAAAGAACACTAAAATAAAAAAAGTCTGGCGTAAATATTTTAGATATTTGAACAAAGGGAAACAGCAATGAAGAATAGAAATCAAAAGAAATACAAACTAAGTTTAAAGTAGATTAAAAAGATATAATGAGAGCGCTACAAGACTTAAAATGACAAAACTAATAAGAAGTATTTTAACATTTAAAATACTACAAGAGCAAAAATAATCATAATGATAGCAATATTTAAAAAAAGAAGATAAACAAGTATCTAGTTACTAACAAGGTACTAATTTTTTTAACACATCATTAAAGCTCACAAGAATAAGATTTAAAATCGTTGATGTCATTGAGAAAAAAAGTTGTTTAATATCTCTCACTATCATACATCACTGACAATAAGAGAATTACCAGTTTTGTCTTCAAAAAACTACGAGCCAATGAATCCTTCAGCCGACAATACATACCAAACAGTGCAATTTTTGTGAATGCAGTGGTTTTCCGTAAATAAAACTTGGATTTTCACTACTCCAGACAGGTTAGACGATTCACAAAGTCATTTAAAGAAAAATGATCTTCGTAGCTCAATATAAGTTGTTTGTAAAAATCAGCATCAACTTCTGTGTTCTTTAAAATCTGGTTCACATATGTATGGCGTTTCTGGTAGTTTTTAGTAGACTTTTCCATGTGCTTAGATACTGACTGTGCAAATGCAAACTTCCAACGTTTACATTTAAATCCTACTTTTCAATAGACCTATAGAAAGAAGTACGGTAAAATTAAGGTAATTAGTAAATAAATTAAACAAAAGCATTAGACAAGAACATTTGTCTTCTTTTATTCAATATTGTGATAAATTAAATAATTAAAGATGTGATACACCTAGAGGGTCATAAAATGACAAATAGGCAAATCAAGATAGCTGGTTATGCAGACAATGCGGCATTAGTATCAGACAGCAAAGACAATTTAGAAAGACTATTGTTTTATTTTTCATGGCGGTGTAACAGCTATGACCTGCAATTAAACAGAAAACGTCTTACAGTTAGTAAGAAACCTCCGCGTTGTAAACTAGAATTACAAGAACAAATAATTGTTCAAGTCAAAATGAAGTGGAAATAATAACCCATGCAAAATGGAAATGTAGACACTAAAAAAGACTGCAGGAAAAACATTAAGCGACATAAAAGAAAACATAAAGAAACAATATCAAATCCATAATATGTAAATTGTATCAAAAATCGCAAGAGGGAGTGAAACCAGCATATGTCGAGAATAGATAAATCTAGGTAAGTAAGTATAACCGGAAATAACATTTCCAAAGAAAAGCGTTACCCCAGAACACCAAATAAGAGATGAAAAGACAATTTGGAATAGAACAACATGTAGGTTGAACTTTTAAAAAGAAGGAAAAAGAAATCTGAATGAAAGTGCTGAAGTTTATTCAAAAATTCTTCGTTGCTTCCTAAAACACCTCCAGCTACATATTTTGCGATCTAAACATTCAGGAATATCTTACTAGAAAGTTATAATTTTAAAACAATTAAACTTTGTCAATCAGTGGGAAATCGATTAATTTATTTTTAAATATTTTAATAATTTTTTATTTTAATTCGTTTGACGACATTATATTATGTAATAGCTTGGCGAGTTTCTAAATGTTTTTAAATAAAAGTTTAAGTTGGATGGTTGCAAATATATAGTGCGCAACAAAAATGACCGCATGCAAATTGTTTTCAACTCTTAGGCATGTTGTACATATTTTAAATGTTCTGTAGAACATTCGCAACCCACTTACCTTCCAAAAGTTGTAACAAAATAAACTACAGCATCGTAAAACGGTACACGTGTTTATTACCCCTAATAAAATTGTATGAAATGCCTCCCTCATCTGCGACAAAAGTATGGCCGCAGAGGTGTTTAATAAATATGATCAGCCTCAAACCACCTTTAGAAGGTTTAACGTTTATGATGCAGTAAAGGGATGCATAAAGTGTAAAAATTATGTTTTATATACAGCTATTCCTAGTGAAGAGATGTTACTTGATATTCCTACCTTCAAAGAAAAAAACTTGGGTAATTAGGAAATAGCTGGAAAGTAGAGTAAAAAACTAATAAGACATTTTTTAAAATTGCAATTGCAAACCAAGAATACTACGAGAACAAATTTTTATTATTATTTTATATATTTTATTCAGGTAAATAATTTCAGAAGAATAAATAGTAGTTGAAAATAAACATCGACGATGTCGTCCAGGGACCGACGTTACTGAGGAGAATATTTATATTTTTGTTGCCTAACTGAGAATAATTACCAATTAATGGTTGTTGAAATTAGTTCTAAAATCAGAATAAGCTAGGGTAGTTCTCAGGTAATGCAAAACGTTATCCTGCTTTGTAACAACGTCCAAGTTGAATTTGAATATCCGTTCTGCACGTTACTAGAACACGCTTTTTACACTCTGCAATTATCATTTGTTTAAACCTCTAAAAGACGCACTTGAAGGACATAAATTTAATGGCGATGTTGCCGCCAAAGCTTTCTCGCGCAATTGGCTTATCTTAAAACCACCCTCAGTTTATGTTAGTGGAATCAAAAAACTATTTATCGGTTGGAAAAATGTTTCTAAGTTTAAAGATTATATATAAAAATAACCTTTTTATGACAATTAGTTTTTAAAAATCCAATTTATAAACATATTAAGAATTATTAAAATAATTTATATCTTGTCTAAAATACCTCTTTATGTGAATTTTTCTTTTATTGCTTATCTACATTGAGTATGTACCTCATTCACTTTATATGGGGTAGAGCAAAACTTCTGTTCTTTGAATTGGTTGAATAAAGAAAAAAACATTAAAAATTATACAGTTTTACATTGTTTTTTAAATAGAACATCAGCCTAGCGGTGTTTTTTATTTTCAATGTGCTGTTGATGTATTCTAAAGAGTTCTTGACTTGTAAAAATTTGTCGAGTCTTTTTCAATTGGAAGTGATAATAGTAATCCCTCTTTAAAAAAGTAAATATCTATGACACCAACTTAACTTGCTCTAAATTAATTAGTCACAAGTTTATTCTGGAGAAACCTATGTATTTTTTGTGTCTTATTATCACTTTCATAACAGAAGTTTTGTTTATTAACGAATTTTATGGGTAAAGAAAACAAAGACAAGTTTGCGTGCAAATCATCTCAAAAACAACAAAATGGAACGTCTTACTGCATATATTTGCGCGCTTCTGGATCTTTCTCATTTTCTTCTCACTGCAGAACCAGTGCCCTCAACAAAATCGGTTTTCGATAGGGAGCAGAAGGTTGACCTACAAATTGAAAGCGCGCTCAAAAATTACGTTGTGCGTTGACAACAAAAAGGCATTTCGTCACCAGCAAAAGCTTTCTTTTCGTTCCATTACTATTGGCTACTAAGAGCTCTTCTAAGCAAAACTTCACAACTATCTGCGTCTCATAAAATCACTTC
The DNA here is from genome assembly GCA_036346155.1 of Sinelater perroti. Taxonomy (NCBI): domain Eukaryota; kingdom Metazoa; phylum Arthropoda; class Insecta; order Coleoptera; family Elateridae; genus Sinelater; species Sinelater perroti. The sequence continues at coordinate 9,088,998 of JARFIY010000276.1, forward strand.
TTTCATCCTGGGACTTTTTATCACATTACAACTGCTCCACTATGCCACACTTACATTAATATTAGTTTCTATACCTAGTTCGAATTAAAGATAATTTAGGAGACACCCTCAAGAAGAAGAATTAATTAAATAATAAAGCAAGCAGTAAAAACTAAAAAACAATAATATAAAATCCAAAAAAAGATTTTACAAATGCAAAAAGCAATGCTAAAGCACAACTTTCGATCGACAAAAAATTGAATTTACAGAGAGTAAATGATCTTGAAACTTTGAAACTATTTTTACAATGTGACATAATTGCACAATAATTATGAATTTACGAAATTAAATTCAAAATTTTACTTTCTATTAGAAAAACAATTATTCAAATCTGACTTCATCAGTTCTTGCATATATAGCTAACATTATTTCCAACTAAATTTATTTTTATTTTTTATATTTTTTATTTTGTTATTAACGAATGTGATCTAACCAGGACAACCATTCTTAGGATCAAAATTCCGTATCCCTGCATCAATTATTTATAGATTAGTTTCCTTTTTACAATGCTATTGTTTTAATTTTTTGACTATTTTTATATTAGTACCAAGGTACGCCAAGAAAGTAATGAGATTAATTGTTTTCAAACAAAAGGGTCGAGAAACGGGCCTGACGGTTGGTGGGAGATATGAGGTAAACGATCCGACTCAACCCGTTTGCCTTTTGGCCTTTACAAAATGCGAATCGTTTGCAAAATGGACAGCTGTTTGAGTATTACGTCACAGACCAAAATGCGGTGCAGTGTTGATTAGCTATTTCTTTGGACAAGCAATAATTAAGTAGAAAGTGCCCAGAATTATTCTTTATTTCAATATACATGAGCTCTTAAATGCAATAGAATAAATCAAAATGTTTTTGTAATTAAAGTCATCCATAAATTAAGTTTTTGATACATCCACTAATTTAATCTGTAACTGCTATTATATTAATATAGCGACCTTGCAAGCTATTAATCAAAATATTTAAATTATTCAGAATATCACAAAGAAAGCCAGCCTATAAAATCAAAGAGGATTGACACATAGGTTCTCACATTCCAATTTCTCACCTTGCAAGTGTATCAAAAGTTCTATTTTTAAACGTTACTCCATAAAAGCAGTCTGTGAGCAAACCTAACGTGAAAATCGTGGAGATCGTGGAACGCTTTCAAAACAAAGTGCCTCGTACGATCGTTTACGCTCCGTGGTACGTGCCCAATAGAGTTATATTGAGTGACGTGTATGTTCCGTTAGTGAAAAGTGTAATACAAAACCTTACCAAAAAGTACAAAACAGACTGAGTGTTCACCCAAATAAACTTGTTCATCCTTTATTACTCGAAGATGACGAACCAAGAAGACTTAAAAGATAACCTTTTAACCTTCTGGCTAGTTTTTGATTAACCTTAATATATTTCGTTTTAGTTACGTAAAAACCTTTTGTATGGAGGGGGATTACTGGAACCTTCCTCCGCAATACTTTTGTGAGGCAGTTTACACGGTCGTAAGTTAACTTTAAACATATATAATGCCTATTGCTCTCTACAAAGGCAGACTGTATGCTAAGGGAGTTATTAAAAAGACAATCTTGTTTCTGCGTGATAAAGAAAATTTATATAAACCCACATTTTCCTTTAAATACAAAAACTGTTATAAATGTTATTCCTCAAGAAGCATTTTACTTTTGATAAACTAATAAGGAAAATTTATGTATAAGAATCCAGGTCATTACAAGCTTTTTCTGAATTATTTGATGAAATTTACAACTTTAGTAAAATGTTTATAACATTATCGTTTCAGATGGTAAAAATTTTGATACAAGAGCGGCCCTATAGCATTTTGGTATTACTTGTTTTAATATAACATTAAGATCAAATCAATTTCTCATAATAGCATTAGTATTTCGTCAAGTCAATATCGCACTTATTAGTACTTTTCATAAAAATGTCGAATGCCCATTTTTCGGTCGTAATATATTCTGTAATACTATTTTTCATATCTTATTTTACAAATCTTATAAATTGGGCACAATTAAAAATCTGTATATTTGTTTATCTGTATTTTCAACAGTTTGTGTACAAATATCTTCTGCCATGTCACTTACTCTTCTTTGAATAGCATTATCTGAGAAAAATATTGTCCTTAAATTTACACCATTTTAACAGCTGCTGATTAAATTAAACTTAGCCTTCTTTTAAAGGATTTAACAATCATGTCTTTTTGTATTTAAAGGTTTGCTATTTACCTGTAGAAGTAGCTAACATTCTTCCTTTTTTGACAAGATTTCCCAACAAACCACGATTTATATAAATAATGATAAAACCATATTAAGATATTTGTTGTTCTATAGCTAGGAATATTTTTCCTTTTACACTTGTAACTTCCAGACCTATTAGTTTTTATGATATTTTTAACAATCTATTTACATTTAATAAAACAATAAGTATAATTTTCAAATCTCAATCTGAAAGCTGTATATGAAGGTAACAAAGCAAACACTCAAGTAATTATATACGGCTGCTGTGAGGGCCCACGTCCCTTTTCAATCAAATTAAGAATATTCAAACAGCTTGCACCGAACACCAGGTACCCTGTTATCATTTAAACAAGCATATATTGTTTCACAAAACACTTTTCCGATAATTGAAGCGACCCTCTGTAGCTTGCTAGTTGTTGAATTTATAAACACAGCTGCGCGCAGTCAAAATAACGGCGTAGGAGGTTCCGATTTCCTGCCACGTCTACCTTAACATATTATATTACTGAACAAGTTTGGCGGGCCTAATTCAAAGGTCACTCAAAGCGCCTTGTAAAAAAATGGCGCAGGTAAATCAAAATTTTTATGCGTAACCTCATAAAACTAATATTATTTATTATTATATTTCTAAGCAATATTTTAAAAATATAATAATAATAATAATATAATAGTATGATTCCAATCCCCGCGTGGAAGCACCGCCTGCGAACTGAGAGGTTGAGGCCTTCTCTACCCGGTCGTCGCGCATCCATCTTTGATGCAGGACGATGTGGCAAGCTACCCGCTTTACACGACCATCATTATTGCCCCTTGTTAAAGTGAACGCAGGTACCCAATTATTTTTAGTGAGAACTACAGAAATGAATCCGGGTCCGTCTACACCGCAACCCACGCCAACAAAAAACTATTAAAATGGTATCAATTTTGATTTCTATTATTTCAATTGATGCATGAATATATCAACATCCAAATAAAAAAATCGAAAACTTTAATTGATTATTATGTATATTACCTACTCATATTTAAGAAGTCGGATATTTTTATTGTGCATTCATGATTTCACTAAATATACTGGTAGAATTTTTATAAAACTGCACCAAAAATCTCGCTGAAAGTTTAATAAGCAGATTTGCTCAGGAGCAACGACTCCCATGAAATAATTAAGTATTTCCAAAGAACTATACTTAACAACCAGGGCTTTAAAAATTTACAGGGAGCGCTGTATAATTAATTTTAAATACCTATAATGTCGCATCGAATTTTGATAAAAATTCTCTCCTAATAATTTATGGTAACAAAGGTGCACGAAATTAATGGCGTTGACGTCAGCCCCCGGACTCGCTACACGGACTGGCGTGAGGAGGAATACATGCATGGGTAATGGGAACGATTCGGGCGTATAACGTTTTAATCAGTTTGAAATATTAATTTATTGCCCCAAATAAATTGTATTACGAAATGGTGATTAAGCTTTGAAAGCGACTGCGTTTGCTTCTTGCACCTGGTGCTCTATGGCATCGTTTCATTTTACGCCTGTTTACACGTAAGCACAGATTAATCATTAACCTGGTAAATTCCAGTCGAAGTTCGAATGTAAAAAAATTCATAAATAAACATAGCTGACTTTGAAATGAGCCTTAATTATTTTTTAATTGGAGTAAGTTTAAAGTGGGGTCAGAAAATAATCAATTGATCATAAAATCAAGTTTATACTCATTTTATTATTGAAATAACGTTCTGCATTTAGGCAAACCGGTCGGCGTATTTTTGAATGAGAAAACTTAAATGTTTCAACAAGTACAAAGCTAGAAGAAAAACCCTATCTGTTAGACAAAAACAACAAAGTTCGATTATAATGAGTCAAATGTACCCAACGTTGATAGACTGGTGGGCCGTCGCTGTAGGCGACTGATCAGAAGCGAATGCTCCACTGTCTGGGAACCTAACGCGCGGGCGAGTACAAGTCTCGCTCGAATCCCATAGGTGTATATGAGGTTATAGTATGTAAATTACATGAAAAAAAGTAGATTGGTAAAATATATTGTGATCTAACTAATGTAACTTTAAAGCATGTATTTGTGCAATCCGTTATCTAAAATTTTGTACATCACTTCGGGTGTATAATAATCACTATGTTAGAGATACCTCTATGAGTTTTTTATTTTATGGTATTTGTGCATCTTTAGTTGACCAATACGTGATCGAAAAATTCAACTTCAAATGCCTAGTGCTATTAATAGAACCCAACGCAGGTTGTTTCATGATATACTAATATATAAACAATGCCATAACAAAATAAATAAAGAGAAGGGCGAAAAGCAGGTGTTAGAAAAAATCCAAATATTCAAAAAAAGTATTAGACGCGATTTATAATGTATACATAATCAGAAGACACGACTAAGTAACATGAAAACAATAAAAACTATATCAAGGAAGCTACATAAAAAAAATAAATATATACAAAAAATACGGAGATAAATAAACAGTTTTTTTTAATTTAATGAACTGCAAAACATTAGTTCCGAACTAAGTCATACGGCCACTGACGTTTTAATCTTCAAACTACTGGGTAGATAGTAAGCTATTCTACGAGCTGGTTGGGGTGTCCTTCGTGTTGCTATATTGGACACTTGCAAATCTGTAAATTTTATGAATGGTATTTGTAGGTCGTAGTGTAAAGTGTCGTTTCGGAAATACCATGCGGCGTTTGCTATAATACGTAACATTTTCAATTGGAAACGTTGCAGTATATTTGAATGGGAGTCTTTTACACGGTCTCAAAGTTCTATGCCGTAAGTCCATATAGGTTTTAGGATGACTTTATAGAGGAGAAGTTTGTTCGACAGAGAAAGTTGAGAGTGCCGGCCGACGAGCCACTCCATTTGTTTAAATCTAAGATTGTTTCCTTTTTGGCTTAATATGCTCACGCCGTCAGTTTTTGGTCCAGATGCAATCCGAGATATTTGACTTCGGCTTGAATAGGTATTGAGGCATTTTCGATGGTTAACTGTGGGCACAGAGTGCGTTTGTTGGTAAAGGTTATTTGACCAGATTTGTCGTTATTTACTATAACCTTCCATCGAGTGAACCAAGGCTCAAGTAGTTCTAGGTGATTTTTTAAATGTTCTATTGTATTATAGGTGATGGGAGTCGTTGACGGATAAAATTGTATCATCAATAAACATAGTTATAACGATGGTTTGAGTGATTAAAATATCGGCTGTGTATGGGAGATAAAGAAGTGACCCAAGTACATTACCCTACGGTACACCAGCGGTAATGTTGAAACTTCATTTTTTTTATCGCTTGAGAACAACTTGAGTTTATAGAGTAAGCTTGTATACCAGACCTTATTAAATGTTTGCTGGGTAACTAAGAATATGTCGATGCACAATTTTCCGGTTTTAAGGTATTCTGTGATCGTGGTGACAACTCGATGCCTTTAGTGCACTATGGTGCACAATGGTGTTCGCAAAATTTAAATTGGTGAGATGGAAGTATTAGGTCTAAATCTTAGTCTATTTAATTCTTCTGAGAAAAGCTTATCGAAGATTTTAGACAAGAAAAGCAGGAGACTTATAGGTCTGTAGGATATAGGTTGTGTTAATTGCTTTCTAGGCTTGGCAATCATAATAACGTAAGCATGTTCCCACTAAATCGAAAAATGACAGTCTCAAAATACCGTTGTAAATAGTGGTCAGAACAACTACAGCTTCTCTAGGTAGGTTGTAAAGTATTTCTCCTTCGAGTAAGTCGTAGCCAGAGGCTTTACGTGTGTTAGTTAGCCATATTGGATTTTACATTTTAGCTGGTGAGAAGGCTTTCAATGAGAGAAACATTGGAGAAGGTGCATCAAGGAACGTTTCCATTTCTGTTGCATTGTCGTTCGCTGGAGTTGTTGGCGTCACAAAAGCGTTTGCGAGGTGTTGACTTTATCCTAACCTGATCTGGCCAACTACCATCCATTGTTTTAATTGGTTTAAAGCTTTTTATGGCTTTCCATATTGAATGATCATTTAGAAAAAGCTGAGTAATTTACTGTTGAAAGGTTTCATTACGTGCTTCTTTTAAGATCTCATGCAAGCGGCGGATAAGTCTGTTATGTAAAGTTATGTCTCTTCTATTTCTGGATGGCTGCCACTGTTTTTTAGCTCAACGATTTTCCATAATCAGGTCTCAGATATAAGGGGGTATAGAGTTGGTTTGGGTTATATTTGGGGGTTTAGGTGTTGCCTGCCATGTAGCGTTTTGTATGAGAATTGTGAGGTATTCAGCTGCATCTTTAAGGTCTTGTGTGGTTTTTATTGACTTCTTGGTCAAGTAAAATTTGGAAATAATCCCATTTAATAATTTTAAGACACAGTCTTATAAGAGCTTTCTTGGTGAATAATGTTGTACCGACAGTTACTAAGACTAGCGAATGGTCAGTAGATAAATAGTAATTGGACTCTGCTGTTAGATATGTACGTGCTATGCCACTGACAACTGCAAAATAAAGTAAATCTGATAGTTTATTTTGGTTGCTAAGCCAATAAGTGTTGTTAATTAACCGTGGTTACCATGATGCATTTTGGCCTTCAACAAGAACGGCATTGCTATAGGTTGATACAACTACTAATTATAATCACAATTTTGTAGTTTTATACTTAAAGCTTAAATTTTCTCAGTTATGTACGACTAAAATTAATAATGTGCAATCAATTTTTTTATTAAGACCGCTGATCTTTCGTGGGCTGACCCATCCCGATGGTTAGTTAAATATGTGCTGTAGTTAGGATTTTTATTAGTGTTCTTAAAGTGGCGGGAATTTCGGAAACCAACAATATGTTAATTTTCTATGCCTGCAGAAAGGTAGTTACTTCTAGTATATGATTTGTAAGATCATTATCATTCAAAACTGCAATGCGTAGCGATGAAACTATTATGATAATTTATTTATGACGATGAAGAGCATAAATAAAACTGATTTTAAAAAAATGTAAAAAAGATTGGAAATAAAGTCCTACATATTAAAATTGATACTGTATAAACAGAAATAAATTGCATGCTAAAATTTTTATTAAAAGTAAATGAAAAATATTAATTTCCTTATATCATATTTAAAAGGCAATAATTAAAATCAAAGATTTTAATCTGTAAAAAAAACAAAGAAGAGAGAAAAAGAAATACATATGATCAAACCAACAAATTGTAATACTTTCTTAATTGTCTAATTCCCTTTAGAGGTGTCTACAATTATCTCACCTTTAGTACTTAGCTTAAAATTGCGCTCACTAAACTCTACAAAAATTTTACCTAAGTGTATGTAACGAAAAGGGCTTCTCACAGAACTTGGGTAAGCGCCTTTAAGAAAAAGGACACCGAGTTTTGTAGATTTAACTCACTTGATTAGCAATCAACATATATTTTATTTAAAAATAACTAAAACCTACAAATACTAACAAGAATAAATTTAAAATACAGAACTTTGTAGCAACAGGCTCATATATGCTAAAAATATAACATTGATAGCAAAGCCATGCAATATGTACAATAATAATTGTAATAAAGAGTAAAAACAATTTGTACTACAACAAGACACATAAATGCAAATAGTTTACTATAAGCAAATTGGTCTATTGTAGTTGTAGATTCTCGTAAATTGCTTCATCAAACTATGCAAGATGTCTCTCAATGTCTACATACACTTGTGCAGATATAGCGATCTAGTGGATGTAATCAAAACATAAACCTAATCTTCTGTTGAACATCATGTTTGTATGTAATGTAGTCAGTACTACTTTTTCCAATAATTAAATCTCTTTTAACTATTTATTATTTTCCTTATATGTTTGTTTCAAAAATATCCATTTTTTTGAAATATTATTCCTCGAAATCTAATACTATTCTCAGAAAAAGATATAGCAGCAAAGCAAATTAAACGGTACCCTTCCATAAATAATTGTCAGACATAATCATGATATATAAATTTATATATCATGATCAAGAAATGCGTATACTTCAACTATAAATTTGTACAAGCGAAAAACTGTTTAGCACCGTGGGCTATTATTCGTAAAAGAGCTTTCCCGGATTCTTACTCTGAATCTAACAACAAACACAATCCAAGGACTAGCTCAATTTCTGGCAAATATCTCTGATCGGTGCTTACGTTTTGCACGTCGATTTCCGATAAGATGCTACCAATTTTCTCGCGTTTAACAATTGACAGCTTTTGACAGTTCAATAATCGGACCGCTGAAAGCTCTTGGGCCAATTATCAAATCTCGAAACGCGTTCGTAGCAGACAAATTTATTAGAATGAGATTAGACAATTTATATTTCTAATACAACTTTATTGAGACTAATTGTACATGTACAGGGTGTGGCAGGGAGGTGTTGCGTTCTTCAAAATACTCTAACACAAAGATTTTTAAACAAATCTCAATTTTTATTTTTTCAAAGATTACACACTTGTATATGTCATTTAAAGAACATAAAGCACAAGCAAATTCAGTGTAGTTTCATCTAAGTAGTAGCCGTTCTTGTCCAGGCATTGTTGTAGGCGGGTGGAAAAATTGTCCTTATACTTTTCAAACACAGCGCGTGGAATTGCTCAAATTCATCGAGTTATGACTTTAAAAAAAACTTCGAGTCCGTGATTTTTCAGTGTAAACCTGTACTTTCAGGTAGCCCCATAAGAAATAATTGCACGGTGAAAGATTCGGTAATCGAGGAGGTGACTCCATCATGTTGAAACCAAACCCTGTAGAGGACAATCTGATGTCTTCTTAATTTAGGTATAAAAAATGCTCTATGAATTGACCATCACAGTGCGTCCGTTTTCTCGGAAAAATTAAAGTCCAGTTATGACAAATCGAGCTATTTCGCACCATACAGTTAGTCTATCACTATATAAGGACTTTTGATGGACTTCCCGTGGATTTTCTTCGATTAGTACCGGCAATTTTGCTTATTTGCAGCATCCGGTAAATGAAAATAAACCTTGTCAGTTAATATCAAAATAAGTCATTTTGCAAGGTTTCTAGCATCGTTTCTGTAAACATAAGCCACTGTATATAATCATTTTCCTTCAGTTCTTAAGCCACCGAAATTTTATAAGGGTGAAAATGGGAATCAAAAGTGAAAAACTGGGCGAACTGACGTATTGTACCCATATCCTGTCGAACTCTTCAGATTTAGTATTGTAAAGATCCTATCACTTCCCAAGCTGTTCCAAGTTTCACAGTTTTTCTCACTCTAAATTTGTTAAGCTATTTCACTATTGGGGGAGATAGAACAGTACAGCATTGATCAACATTCAAGCAAGTTCTAAGTTTTTGATGTGTCTACACCACCGAATCACCGACTGCAACAAAGGTGTCGTAACAAAGACTCGTTGTTCGATCCATGATAACTAACAACAAATGTATATCAACTATTATGCATGCACTCGTTATTCTACCACCAATGTTATACCCGTCTCAAAAACGTAATCCTTCCTGTCAGACCCTGTACTTTATTACATAAGAAAATAAAGATAAATATTTAAATTTAGTAGCGTCAAGTAATTTCCTCAAACGACGGAGAATAGAATGCACAGTTTTCTGAAAAAAATTGTTTGGAATATGGCTCTGAGAGCATTCTAAACCCCTGTTTTCAAGTTTTTCAATGAGTAAGGTTTTGTTCCCTACACCCCCTCTATAGCATGACTCCACAGACAAAAATCACATGAAATGAGATGTGAACTTCTTGGACACCATTTAGAGCGTCATTTCAGCCAACATCCTAGAAGATGCTAGTCTAATCACACACGCACAGCAAGAGCAAATTTTGGTGGTGCACTATCCTACATGAAATATTATCGCTACATTACTCCAGTTAAGTACCGCGGGCCCCACATAATTTACAGACATCTGAACATAGCAGTCTGCGCCCATGTCCTGTTGCCGTCAATTCGTGCTAGACGAATGTCTTTGAGCGAGTTTGCTAAACTGAGATCGCTATCACGTGACACTAAGTAATGGCGATTATGACAATTGACAAAAAAGATGTTTTCAAAGAAATAAACTTTTATGGCAACCCAGCTATCGATGTGGAAAATGTAAAATATTATATACTGTTCGGGCCAATCACCAGTTTCTTTTATTTGGGTTTTAAAATAATCAGTTCATGGATCGACCGTCTTGTGGCACCCTCTGTACGCGTTTTGATTGTTTAGAAATAGCCGCAGCGGTTTGTTCGCCTGCGCGGCGACGTCGCTAAAAAAGCTGAGCTGCTACGGCCGTTTTTGGTGTACGAAACCGCAAATGGCAGGAGTTTCCACATCCCGGAGGTCGTTTTTTGTAAGCCGATTGCGTGTACGGGAGTCGATGTTTGCCGACCGAGAAACTCGGTCCGTTTGTAAACTTCGGATATGACCAGCTGAAGGACCCACTTCAGAAAAGACGCTTCCGATCGGCCCCGCAGCAAAGATTGGGGTAACTTGCCCTTTTTTCGCCCCCGCCCTTCTTTCATCTTTCTTAATCCCCCCTGATTACAGCCCCGGGAGAGCTCATTCCTGCAGCAAAGCGTCCGCTTCCACGGTGAGTGTCTTCCAGCCTTCTGACCTTTGGATTGAAATTCTTTTTTTAAAATTAAAAATACAATACAGTCCGCTTAAACCTGATCATATACTATCGTTTATTTAGAGACTGTTTGTATTACGAGTCCAGCGATATTAGTTATATTGCCAATTTTTACTATGTAATAAGCAAAATTCAAATATTTCTTTTGTTATTTAGTTTAGTCACAGTCACATTATCTGTTTCAAAAAAGATATTTTAATAGAGACAATACATTTACTCCTGCCGTGCCAAGCTAATTTCAAAGGTAATTTAAATTTAAATTTTAAAACTATTTATTGGTATTTCCTTTTAATAGTCTGATATTGTGTTAATGATTGCAAGTTAAAGAGACATTGTATAATATAACAGTATAATATAATGGTAGTATAATATAAAATGGTATAATATATAGTATATTTTCTCGACCTCATTTTGACAAATATTTCAAAATTATTATTATTTATCAATTATCATTATAATGAGAATGTTTGAGAGTATATATATATATATATATATATATATATATATATATATACATATATATGTATATATATTAAGAACACTAAAGCCTTATTTCAGCTGACTCAAATGGTTAAATTTCCATTTATAATTAATTTTTTCAACCTAAAATACAAAATCTCAATTTGCGCCGCGATGTAACTTGGTAGCTAATGAGGCAATAAGAACGACTTTATTTGGAAGCTTACGGCGGTGGTGAGCACATATGTGTGATCGTCGCATTTGCAATGAATGAGAGAGTAAAACAGCTGAAACATTGCAGAACATATTCAGATTCTTCAGAAGGCTTTCGACCCCAATTCAATGAGTGCAGCACAAACAAATACAACTAATGATTGAAAGTTTCATCACAATAACGTGACTCAATTAATCACACCTCGTGCAGCACTTTTTGTCAAAACATCAAATCGTACAGGTAATTCAAATATTCCAAAAATCTGATTTGTTAACCTGCGACTTCTGACTATTCCCAAAACTAACATCACCTTTGAAAAGGGAGAGATTTCAGGTCGTTTGCAAGATTTAAGCTTATACGTAAAATTGCTTTATAGAGAAGAATTTTATTGTTTTCTAATAACTATGATTTCTGCCCAGGCAACCTATACCTTTTTCTGTATTTTAAACCTACTTGATTTGTTTTAGCCCACATATGAAAATTATAAATAAAACTACGTTATAGATAATATCCAACAATTTAACTATAACTTGTTGTGAAATTTGATGACTACTGAGCATTACTGGGAGCAGGTTTGTCGCTTTAATTGACTTTGTTGCTTGACTAGTACGCGATTTCCTTAATCTTTTTTTTGCTACTACAATATTGTTGCAATAATAAGCTCTATCATTAGCACATGTTGTTATTATCATTGGGATTTTTTGGGGAAAATGGGCGTGTAAATAAAATAAAGCAGCAAAATTAGTACACAGCCCTTCTGTATTCCTGCATTGAGTGGGAATAGTGTAGTTGTCTCGCCCTTTATCTCGATCTAATATTGCCTTTTAGATTTAAATAATCTATTAGAAAGATTTTTTTGTTTTAACCAATACTTCTTCAGGCTGATGTTATCGAAGACCTGACTGATATCAAGAAACACTACAGGGCGATATTTTTTTATTTTTACTTTTTATTTATTACAATAAAATTCTGTGAATTTTATCTATTGTGTTGTACTCAAAAACCAAATTAAATTAAAATTGAGTTTTAATAAGAACATTTTTTCAAAATTATTAAAAAAATTGTATAGTCCAGAGTTTAAATAAAGTAATTTGAATCGTTTTTTCTTCACGTTCACCTAGTATTACAAACAATTAGCTATTTTAAAGCTAATATCAGTTATTAAATATTTCTTAAATCTAACTTTAACCAGTTGGTTTCAATCTTTTGTCCGTTATCTTGTCGGCACAATCACACTATTTCCCGCAATATCTTAAACTGTCCGATCATCATCTGCTTTTTTGAATATCACGTAGCACTTTTCAGTAGTTAAAGTTCAAATGGCTTCAATTATTTAAGATGCAGTACTAACTTAATGTTATCCTTTAGCTAAAGGATTTTGTGGTTGCGATAAGGACATAGTTTTCCCTCGTGGGCTTCTCCAAACATTTTGTTCTTTCTGGTAACTGTTTACAATTACAGATCGTGGTAAAGATCAGTATTTCTAATATACTACGATGTTCTTAAGCATTATGTTTGGAATTTTTAAATCTAATAGGTGTATAAATAAGTTCTCAGCTTTTTTCTGCAAAATTAAAGTTTTATTTAAAAACAAACAAAAAAAGCTTAAGTATCAAAGTATTCTCCGTTGGCATCGATGACCTTTTAACATATTTCGGGTAGCTTGCGAATTCCCTGGTGTAGAAGCTCACCGGCTTCGAGACGATAAAGTTATCGATGCATTTTCGGACTTCTTCTTCTGTTTTGAAGTGCGTATCAGCCAAGTGATGCTGTAACTACCGGAATAAATGATAATCGGAAGGGGCCATGTCTAGGTTATACGTCGCATGTGGAAGAAGTTCCCAGGCTAACGCGTCTGCAGCTCATCCGTGTCAAATATTTGAGGACGTCCAGCGCGTAGTTGATCTTCAAGGCTAAACTCTCCTCCGCGAAATCTTTGGTACCACTTTTTGCACGTTGTATGACTTACAGCATTCTTACCATATGCAGCACAAATCATTTCGGTGGCTTCAGCAGCGTTTTTCTTAAGATGAAACGCGAAGCGGGTAGAAAATCGAATATGCTCTTTTGTGATTGCCATCGTGAACACAGCTGATTATTGAGGTTATGTGCATCAAACGCCAAATCGCATGATGTTTCAAAAGACCAAATGTCATTGCTTTAAAACCGCAAGAGGGCGAACTAATACGTCACTTGTAAACGGTGATTTACGTCCTGTGAAATCTAAAGCTGAGAACTTATTTATACACCTATTACTTAACAGTTACTTAGTGCACTCCTACAATTTGTATGCTTTAAATCTATACATGTTTTAAAATTTTCTTATACAACAATGCTTTGCGATAGATAAAAAAATAGATTTTATTTCAATAAGTCGGTATAGCTTCTTATGTTTTAGTTGTAATTTAAACCATTTTTTATTGGCATGCACCTTATATCTGAGCTTCAGATTTACTATAATTCCTAGATACTTGAATGTTGCAGTAAGGAATGATTTGTTAGATAATTGTCAGTGAAATATACTGTTTTTTTTTGTATTTAAAGTTTCGTTAAATTCAGTCTGTCATCTGTACCAAAAACACATACATTATGTTGAGCTTTTTGTAGCTAGTCGCGATATTCACATCTGAGTCTATCGTCATAACTCAAGTATCGCCTACAAAACTTAGCCATTAAGACCTCGTCTGGTTTGGACAAGTTACTAATGTATAATAGGTAAAGAACTAACTCTAATACACTACCTTGTGGTACTTCCGCTTTAATCAGTTTAAGTTCAGAATACAGATCTTGTTTCTGTGATTAAATGCTTACTACACATCTAGAAACGCAGTCGCGCACACTTTTTTCTATACAAGCGATTGCTCAATTATGTCTATAATTCGATACACTTTAATCTAATATAAAATGCTAAAAACCCTAGTGGTTTTCCGAAAAACGCTGTCTGTTATTAATAATTGATTTAATTCTACTAAGTACTAATTTTTCAAGCATTTTTAATAACACTGGTAGCAAGAAAATAGGTGCACTTCATTATAATATTTTACTAATTTCGGAATCACTATCACTTCTATGCACTTTCACACTTCAATCGATATTAATCAAAGTGGTTATTTTTATTATTACTTTTCTAGGTAGTGTTTTAATATCTTAAGTAAGTCAAAACCAGAAAATTTATTCGAACTAATGTTAAGAATAACCTCTTTCATTACTTTTTTGGGGTCGCTAGCTGGTCTTATGCAAGTACATTACCCTAAGGTACACCAGCGGTAATGTTGAAACTTCATTTTTTTTATCGCTTGAGAACAACTTGAGTTTATAGAGTAAGCTTGTATACCAGACCTTATTAAATGTTTGCTGGGTAACTAAGAATATGCCGGTGCACAATTTTCTGGTTTTAAGGTATTCTGTGATGGTAGTGACAACTCGATGCCTTTAGTGCACTATCGAATGGTGTTCGCAAAATTTAAATTGGTGAGATGGAAGTATTAGGTCTACATCTTAGTCTTTTTAATTCTTTTGAGAAAAGCTTATCGAAGATTTTAGACACGAAAAGCAGGAGACTTATAGGTCTGTAGGATATAGGTTGTGTTAATTGCTTTCTAGGCTTGGCAATCATAATAACGTAAGCATGTTCCCACTGAATCGAAAAATGACAGTCTCAAAATACCGTTGTAAATAGTGGTCAGAACAACTACAGCTTCTCTAGGTAGGTTGTAAAGTATTTCTCCTTCGAGTAAGTCGCAGCCAGAGGCTTTACGTGTGTTAGTTAGCCGTACTGGATTTTATATTTTAGCTGGTGAGAAGGCTTTCAATGAGAGAAACATTGGAGAAGGTGCATCAAGGAACGTTTCCATTTCTGTTGCATTGTCGTTCGCTGGAGTTGTTGGCGTCACAAAAGCGTTGGCGAGGTGTTGACTTTATCCCGATCTGATCTGGCCAACTACCATCCATTGTTTTAATTGGTTTAAAGTTTTTATGGCTTTCCATATTGAATGATCATTTAGAAAAAGCTGAGTAATTTACTGTTGAAAGGTTTCATTGCGTGCTTCACTTAAGATTTCATGCAAGCGGCGGATAAGTCTGTTATATAAAGTTATGTCTCTTCTATTTCTAGATGGCTGCCACTGTTTTTTAGCTCAACATTTTTCCATAATCAGATCTCAGATATAAGGGGGTATAGAGTTGGTTTGGGTTATATTTGGGGTTTATGTGTTGCCTGCTATGCAGCTTTTTGTATGAGAATTGTGAGGTATTCAAGTGCATCTTCTTGTGCGGTTTTTATTGACTTCTTGGTCAAGTAAAATTTGGAAATAATCCCAGTTAGTAGTATTGAGACACAGTCTGATAGGAGCTTTCTTGGTGATTAATGTTGTACCGACAGTTACTAAGACTAGCGAATGGTCAGTAGATAAATAGTAGTTGGACTCTGCTGTTAGATATGTACGTGCTATCCCACTGACAACTGCAAAATAAAGTAAATCTGGTAGTTTATTTTGGTTGCTAAGCCAATAAGTGTTGTTAATTAACCGTGGTTCTCATGATGCATTTTGGCCTTCAACAAGAACGGCATTGCTATAGGTTGATACAACTACTAATTATAATCACAATTTTTTAGTTTTATACTTAAAGCTTAAATTTTTTCAGTAATGTACGACTAAAATTGATAATGTGCAATCAATTTTTTTATTAAGACCGCTGATCTTTCGTGAGCTGACCCATCTGGATGGTTAGTTAAATATGTGCTGTAGTTAGGATTTTTATTAGTGTTCTTAAAGTGGCGGGAATTTCGGAAACCAACAATATGTTAATTTTCTATGCCTGCAGAAAGGTAGTTACTTCTAGTATATGATTTGTAAGATCATTATCATTCAAAACTGCAATGCGTAGCGATGAAACTATTATGCTAATTTATTTATGACTATGAAGAGCATAAATAAAACTGATTTTAAAAAAATGTAAAAAAGATTGGAGATAAAGTCCTACATATTAAAATTGATAACAAATTGCATGCAAAAATTTTTATTAAAAGTAAATGAAAAATATTAATTTCCTTATATCATATTTAAAAGGCAATAATTAAAATCAAAGATTTTAATCTGTAAAAAAAACAAAGAAGAGAGAAAAAGAAATACATATGATCAAACCAACAAATTGTAATACTTTCTTAATTGTCTAATTCCCTTTAGAGGTGTCTACAATTATCTCACCTTTAGTACTTAGCTTAAAATTGCGCTCACTAAACTCTACAAAAATTTTACCTAAGTGTATGTAACGAAAAGGGCTTCTCACAGAACTTGGGTAAGCGCCTTTAAGAAAAAGGACACCGAGTTTTGTAGATTTAACTCACTTGATTAGCAATCAACATATATTTTATTTAAAAATAACTAAAACCTACAAATACTAACAAGAATAAATTTAAAATACAGAACTTTGTAGCAACAGGCTCATATATGCTAAAATATAACATTGATAGCAAAGCCATGCAATATGTACAATAATAATTGTAATAAAGAGTAAAACAATTTGTACTACAACAAGACACATAAATGCAAATAGTTTACTATAAGCAAATTGGTCTATTGTAGTTGTAGATTCTCGTAAATTGCTTCATCAAACTATGCAAGATGTCTCTCAATGTCTACATACACTTGTGCAGATATAGCGATCTAGTGGATGTAATCAAAACATAAACCTAATCTTCTGTTGAACATCATGTTTGTATGTAATGTAGTCAGTACTACTTTTCCAATAATTAAATCTCTTTTAACTATTTATTATTTTCCTTATATGTTTGTTTCAAAAATATCCATTTTTGAAATATTATTCCTCGAAATCTAATACTATTCTCAGAAAAAGATATAGCAGCAAAGCAAATTAAACGGTACCCTTCCATAAATAATTGTCAGACATAATCATGATATATAAATTTATATATCATGATCAAGAAATGCGTATACTTCAACTATAAATTTGTACAAGCGAAAAACTGTTTAGCACCGTGGGCTATTATTCGTAAAAGAGCTTTCCCGGATTCTTACTCTGAATCTAACAACAAACACAATCCAAGGACTAGCTCAATTTCTGGCAAATATCTCTGATCGGTGCTTACGTTTTGCACGTCGATTTCCGATAAGATGCTACCAATTTTCTCGCGTTTAACAATTGACAGCTTTTGACAGTTCAATAATCGGACCGCTGAAAGCTCTTGGGCCAATTATCAAATCTCGAAACGCGTTCGTAGCAGACAAATTTATTAGAATGAGATTAGACAATTTATATTTCTAATACAACTTTATTGAGACTAATTGTACATGTACAGGGTGTGGCAGGGAGGTGTTGCGTTCTTCAAAATACTCTAACACAAAGATTTTTAAACAAATCTCAATTTTTATTTTTTCAAAGATTACACACTTGTATATGTCATTTAAAGAACATAAAGCACAAGCAAATTCAGTGTAGTTTCATCTAAGTAGTAGCCGTTCTTGTCCAGGCATTGTTGTAGGCGGGTGGAAAAATTGTCCTTATACTTTTCAAACACAGCGCGTGGAATTGCTCAAATTCATCGAGTTATGACTTTAAAAACTTCGAGTCCGTGATTTTCAGTGTAAACCTGTACTTTCAGGTAGCCCCATAAGAAGTAATTGCACGGTGAAAGATTCGGTAATCGAGGAGGTGACTCCATCATGTTGAAATCAAACCCTGTAGAGGACAATCTGATGTCTTCTTAATTTAGGTATAAAAAATGCTCTATGAATTGACCATCACAGTGCGTCCGTTTTCTCGGAAAAATTAAAGTCCAGTTATGACAAATCGAGCTATTTCGCACCATACAGTTAGTCTATCACTATATAAGGACTTTTGATGGACTTCCCGTGGATTTTCTTCGATTAGTACCGGCAATTTTGCTTATTTGCAGCATCCGGTAAATGAAAATAAACCTTGTCAGTTAATATCAAAATAAGTCATTTTGCAAGGTTTCTAGCATCGTTTCTGTAAACATAAGCCACTGTATATAATCATTTTCCTTCAGTTCTTAAGCCACCGAAATTTTATAAGGGTGAAAATGGGAATCAAAGTGAAAAACTGGGCGAACTGACGTATTGTACCCATATCCTGTCGAACTCTTCAGATTTAGTATTGTAAAGATCCTATCACTTCCCCAAGCTGTTCCAAGTTTCACAGTTTTTCTCACTCTAAATTTGTTAAGCTATTTCACTATTGGGGGAGATAGAACAGTACAGCATTGATCAACATTCAAGCAAGTTCTAAGTTTTTGGTGTGTCTACACCACCGAATCACCGACTGCAACAAAGGTGTCGTAACAAAGACTCGTTGTTCGATCCATGATAACTAACAACAAATGTATATCAACTATTATGCATGCACTCGTTATTCTACCACCAATGTTATACCCGTCTCAAAAACGTAATCCTTCCTGTCAGACCCTGTACTTTATTACATAAGAAAATAAAGATAAATATTTAAATTTAGTAGCGTCAAGTAATTTCCTCAAACGACGGGGAATAGAATGCACAGTCTTCTGAAGGAAATTGTTTGGAATATGGCTCTGGGAGCATTCTAAACCCCTGTTTTCAAGTTTTTCAATGAGTAAGGTTTTGTTCCCTACACCCCCTCTATAGCATGACTCCGCAGACAAAAATCACATGAAATGAGATGTGAACTTCTTGGACACCATTTAGAGCGTCATTTCAGCCAACATCCTAGAAGATGCTAGTCTAATCACATACGCACAGTAAGAGCAAATTTTGGTGGTGCACTATCCTACATGAAATATTATCGCTACATTACTCCAGTTAAGTACCGCGGGCCCCACATAATTTACAGACATCTGAACATAACAGTCTGCGCCCATGTCTTGTTGCCGTCAATTCGTGCTAGACGAATGTCTTTGATCGAGTTTGCTAAACTGAGATCGCTATCACGTGACGCTAAGTAATGACGATTATGACAATTGACAAAAAAGATGTTTTCAAAGAAATAAACTTTTATGGCAACCCAGCTATCGATGTGGAAAATGTAAAATATTATATACTGTTCGGGCCAATCACCAGTTTCTTTTATTTGGGTTTTAAAATAATCAGTTCATGGATCGACCGTCTTGTGGCACCCTCTGTACGCGTTTTGATTGTTTAGAAATAGCCGCAGCGGTTTGTTCGCCTGCGCGGCGACGTCGCTAAAAAAGCTGAGCTGCTACGGCCGTTTTTGGTGTACGAAACCGCAAATGGCAGGAGTTTCCACATCCCGGAGGTCGTTTTTTGTAAGCCGATTGCGTGTACGAGAGTCGATGTTTGCCGACCGAGAAACTCGGTCCGTTTGTAAACTTCGGATATGACCAGCTGAAGGACCCACTTCAGAAAAGACGCTTCCGATCGGCCCCGCAGCAAACATTGGGGTAACTTGCCCTTTTTTCGCCCCCGCCCTTCTTTCATCTTTCTTAATCCCCCCTGATTACAGCCCCGGGGGAGCTCATTCCTGCAGCAAAGCGTCCGCTTCCACGGTGAGTGTCTTCCAGCCTTCTGACCTTTGGATTGAAATTCTTTTTTTAAAATTAAAAATACAATACAGTCCGCTTAAACCTGATCATATACTATCGTTTATTTAGAGACTGTTTGTATTACGAGTCCAGCGATATTAGTTATATTGCCAATTTTTACTATGTAATAAGCAAAATTCAAATATTTCTTTTGTTATTTAGTTTAGTCACAGTCACATTATCTGTTTCAAAAAAGATATTTTAATAGAGACAATACATTTACTCCTGCCGTGCCAAGCTAATTTCAAAGGTAATTTAAATTTAAATTTTAAAACTATTTATTGGTATTTCCTTTTAATAGTCTGATATTGTGTTAATGATTGCAAGTTAAAGAGAAATTGTATAATATAACAGTATAATATAATGGTAGTATAATATAAAATGGTATAATATATAGTATATTTTCTCGACCTCATTTTGACAAATATTTCAAAATTATTATTATTTATCAATTATCATTATAATGAGAATGTTTGAGAGTATATATATATATATATATATATATATATATATATATATATATATATATACATATATATGTATATATATTAAGAACACTAAAGCCTTATTTCAGCTGACTCAAATGGTTAAATTTCCATTTATAATTAATTTTTTCAACCTAAAAATACAAAATCTCAATTTGCGCGGCCGCGATGTAACTTGGTAGCTAATGAGGCAATAAGAACGACTTTATTTGGAAGCTTACGGCGGTGAGTGAGCACATATGTGTGATCGTCGCATTTGCAATGAATGAGAGAGTAAAACAGCTGAAACATTGCAGAACATATTCAGATTCTTCAGAAGGCTTTCGACCCCAATTCAATGAGTGCAGCACAAACAAATACAACTAATGATTGAAAGTTTCATCACAATAACGTGACTCCAATTAATCACACCTCGTGCAGCACTTTTTTTGTCAAAACATCAAATCGTACAGGTAATTCAAATATTCCAAAAATCTGATTTGTTAACCTGCGACTTCTGACTATTCCCAAAACTAACATCACCTTTGAAAAGGGAGAGATTTCAGGTCGTTTGCAAGATTTAAGCTTATACGTAAAATTGCTTTATAGAGAAGAATTTTATTGTTTTCTAATAACTATGATTCCTGCCCAAGCAACCTATACCTTTTTCTGTATTTTAAACCTACTTGATTTGTTTTAGCCCACATATGAAAATTATAAATAAAACTACGTTATAAATAATATCCAACAATTTAACTATAACTTGTTGTGAAATTTGATGACTACTGAGCATTACTGGGAGCAGGTTTGTCGCTTTAATTGACTTTGTTGCTTGACTAGTACGCGATTTCCTTAATCTTTTTTTTGCTACTACAATATTGTTGCAATAATAAGCTCTATCATTAGCACATGTTGTTATTACCATTGGTATTTTTGGGGGAAAATGGGCGTGTAAATAAATTAAAGCAGCAAAATTAGTACACAGCCCTTCTGTATTCCTGCATTGAGTGGGAATAGTGTAGTTGTCTCGCCCTTTATCTTGATCTAATATTGCCTTTTAGATTTAAAAAATCTATTAGAAAGATTTTTTTGTTTTAACCAATACTTCTTCAGGCTGATCTTATCGAAGACCTGACTGATATCAAGAAACACTACAGGGCGATATTTTTTTAATTTTACTTTTTATTTATTACAATAAAATTCTGTGAATTTTATCTATTGTGTTGTACTCAAAACCAAATTAAATTAAAATTGAGTTTTAATAAGAACATTTTTCAAAATTATTAAAAAATTGTATAGTCCAGAGTTTAAATAAAGTAATTTGAATCGTTTTTTCTTCACGTTCACCTAGTATTACAAACAATTAGCTATTTTAAAACTAATATCAGTTATTAAATATTTCTTAAATCTAACTTTTACCAGTTGGTTTCAATCTTTTGTTCGTTATCTTGTCGGCACAATCACACTATTTCCCGCAATATCTGAAACTGTCCGATCATCCTCTGCTTTTTTGAATATCACGTAGCACTTTTCAGTAGTTAAAGTTCAAATGGCTTCAATTATTTAAGATGCAGTACTAAACTAATGTTATCCTTTAGTTAAAGGATTTTGTGGTTTCGATAAGGACATAGTTTTCCCTCGTGGGCTTCTCCGAACATTTTCTTCTTTCTAGTGACTGTTTACAATTACAGATCGTGGTAAAGATCATTATGATGTATGATGTTCTTAAGCACTATGTTTGGAATTTTTAAATCTAATAGGTATATAAATAAGTTCTCAGCTTTTTTCTGCAAAATTAAAGTTTTATTTAAAAACAAACAAAAAAAGCTTAAGTATCAAAGTATTCTCCGTTGGCATCGATGACCTTTTAACATATTTCGGGTAGCTTGCGAATTCCTGGTGTAGAAGCTCACCGGCTTCGAGACGATAAAGTTATCGATGCATTTTCGGACTTCTTCTTCTGTTTTGAAGTGCGTATCAGCCAAGTGATGCTGTAACTACCGGAATAAATGATAATCGGAAGGCCATGTCTAGGTTATACGTCGCATGTGGAAGAAGTTCCCAGGCTAACGCGTCTGCAGCTCATCCGTGTCAAATATTTGAGGACGTCCAGCGCGTAGTTGATCTTCAGGCTAAACTCTCCTCCGCGAAATCTTTGGTACCACTTTTGCACGTTGTATGACTTACAGCATTCTTACCATATGCAGCACAAATCATTTCGGTGGCTTCAGCAGCGTTTTTCTTAAGATGAAACGCGAAGCGGGTAGAAAATCGAATATGCTCTTTTGTGATTGCCATCGTGAACACAGCTGATTATTGAGGTTATGTGCATCAAACGCCAAATCGCATGATGTTTCAAAAGACCAAATGTCATTGCTTTAAAACCGCAAGAGGGCGAACTAATACGTCACTTGTAAACGGTGATTTACGTCCTGTGAAATCTAAAGCTGAGAACTTATTTATACACCTATTACTTAACAGTTACTTAGTGCACTCCTACAATTTGTATGCTTTAAATCTATACATGTTTTAAAATTTTCTTATACAACAATGCTTTGCGATAGATAAAAAAATAGATTTTATTTCAATAAGTCGGTATAGCTTCTTATGTTTTAGTTGTAATTTAAACCATTTTTTATTGGCATGCACCTTATATCTGAGCTTCAGATTTACTATCATTCCTAGATACTTGAATGTTGCAGTAAGGAATGATTTGTTAGATAATTGTCAGTGAAATAAACTGTTTTTTTTTTGTATTTAAAGTTTCGTTAAATTCAGCCTGTCATTTGTACCAGAAACACGTACATTATGTAGAGCTTTTTGTAGCTAGTCGCGATATTCACATCTGAATCTATCGTCATAACTCAAGTATCGCCTACAAAACTTAGCCATTAAGACCTCATCTGGTTTGGACAAGTTACTAATGTATAATAGGTAAAGAACTAACTCTAATACACTACCTTGTGGTACTTCCGCTTTAATCAGTTTAAGTTCAGAATACAAATTTTGTTTCTGTGATTAAATGCTTGCTACACATCTAGAAACGCAGTCGCGCACACTTTTGTCTGTACAAGCGATTGCTCAATTATGTCTATAATTCGATACACTTTAATCTAATATAAAATGCTAAAAACCCTAGTGGTTTTCCGAAAAACGCTGTCTGTTATTAATAATTGATTTAAGTCTACTAAGTACTAATTTTTCAAGCATTTTTAATAACACTGGTAGCAAGAAAATAGGTGCACTTCGTTATAATATTTTACTAATTTCGGAATCACTATCACTTCTATGCCCTTTCACACTTCAATCAATATTAATCAAAGTGGTTATTTTTATTATTACTTTTCTAGGTAGTTTTTTAATATCTTAAGTAAGTCAAAACCAGAAGATTTATTCGAACTAATGTTAAGAATAACCTTTCATTACTTTTTTGAGGTCGCTAGCTGGTCTTATGCAGGTTGCTGCAGGTTTTAAATGTTCCACGAAAACACCGATATTTTCCTGGTTACTTCTTACCCAATTCTTCTTTACAAACTAGTGGCATCTGGGTGACTTGCCTTTTTATCGTCTTGGGGTTTTTCAGAGGTTTTCAAGTAGACTACAAGTTCTCCTAACAAAATTGTATAGTGGTCTGTTTTAACTTCTTATTTGACCATAACTAACAATTTATTTAAAATTGTTTTGCCGCTCAGATTTCTAGTGTTCTTACAATTGTTTTTGGTCTCTTTTTTGATATTAGTTCCCAAATTTAAAATAGTTATAGCTTTTAATTTTTTTTTTGGCATATATGGTGTAGGTAGTTTGTTTCCTGTAGTTCGTCGAAAATAATTCCTAATCTCCAATTCTTCGTGGGTTTTGAGTGAGACATTTGACTGAATATTTCGTTCTAAATGTAACTAGAATATTTTACAAATTAGTGCGTCTGTTAGTAACAGTAGGATTTTCTAATGGTATTTTTGCTGCATCAGAACCATGAAAGGCGCCGGAAAATTTCAATAATGATCTTAATATAATGTGATCAGTTCTTAGAGCTAAATAAATCTAATAAATCTAGTCTCCTGTTGATGTCAGTAGGTCAATACGTTGATTTTCCTATAGAATCCAATAAATATCCACAGTCATTTATTACTTGACAACTGATTTTCTTTAATGGTGATTATACTGACGCCCCTTCATATTTAGAATTTAAATTTCCTCCAAGAATAAGTTTTCTATGAAAATTTTCTCTTTTATGGTTGCATCTTGTAGGTTTAATGTGGCAACTCTAAAGATTCATCCCTTTCTGCAATTAATTTGTATTAAGATCACTTAATATTCAACTGATTGGATTTTAAGTTCATCATACTGCTAAATGCGCTGCTTGATGGCGGCAACACTTTCGCTCTTCTCTGTATTAAGGGGATGCGTAGTATGATAACAGAAGAATAGTTTCTTTCGTAGTATGTCTGAAATATGACACATATCAATTTGTTTATGAAAATATCTGCTCATCCAGGTGGGGTTTTAGCTCATTATCATTATGCGTAGATTAACCATTTTATAATTTAAAAATAGCCTTCTACCTTTCCAACCGTTTTATTTTCCTCTGCTTAGTGATTTAATTTTTCCAATATTTGAAATTTCAAGCTACGTTTTTGCCTAATAGACTGATTTTTTTGGTGCAATATTTATAACTTTTTGATAACTTTACAGTCCGCATAGTTAGAATAGTGTGACTTGCCACAATTACAATGCTTTGTCCTTTGCTAATCAATGGTTTGATGCCTTCCTAATTTGTTCGGGAACCTTCTGATAGATCTCCATGCTTAAAAGCTTTTCTGTAAATTTCTTAGAATCTTAATATTGACTTTAGCTCTCTGTCATTTTAATTTTATAAATCTTTACTACTGGCAAAATTAAACATACTTGACGATATCTTAGTTTTTTGCTGAACGCTTCCATAATTGATAACTCTTTTTTTGTAATTTTGCAGTTCTGCAAAATTTTAACATGGCATCTAAGTTTTCTTTTCCACTTATGGCTTTTTGGTGGCATCGTTAATTTTAGCCAGTTTATTTTGCCATGTTTTGTACTCCTCAGTGATTTTAAATAATTCTACTTGAAGCGAAATTTCATTTATTGGTCTTGTACTACAAATCTTGCATTAACATTGCTTTGCTTGGGGTTATTGACACGCATTACTGGTGCTATTGATCATCGCTGCACCGGCAGAAATTTGCTGGAGTTGGAATGCCGGTGAACTTGTTATCGTAGTCATCATGGCCGGCTCAGATCTTAATTACATCAAGTGAATTAATCGCTCGGTGCACAAATGTCCAGCCGCGTCCATACCGGGCTACAACTCGACGCTCTATTTTTTCAGCATTTGCCTTAGATTCTACCATTCTAAGCACAGCATTCAATAACTTTTTCTAGTCATTACTTGAGTACTTTGCTGGTAAACGGGTCATAACTAGATAATTTACTGTATATCAAGCTTCTAAGTATTAATTTTATTTCTTTCGTTTAAAAAGCGCCATTAAAAAGTGATAAATTTGTCTCTTTTCCTCAGTAGTAGCTTTCTAAAAGTGTGACTTGAAAATCTCTTAAAATAATTAGCCGGTACTACTGAATTTTAATTGCTTTGCCAGCAATTTGTGTATCTGCTAGAAAGATGTAATATATTGTACAAGTCTTTTTAATTTTTATTACCTTCTACAAAAAAGAATTAGTAGTTTCTCCAGGAGCTTTTTCAGATAATTCTGAATTAATTAGTTTTTCAGTTGTTTAACAAATTTTAAAATTTAGTTTACCCATCAAAGAATTTTTGCCATCGTCTTCTTAGTCCCCTTTTTAGAAATTTTTTTTAACTAATAACAGACAGTTATCTACACTCACTCTCAGTCGCTTCCCATGCGGCTAGTTCAATTACTTCATTTAAAGTGTTTTTAAGTCTTCTTTTTAAAGACCTCAGTTCTTCTGCCTTACATTTAAAATCGTCTTAGGTTTTGCTATTCTTTTATATGTAGTGGTTGTGTGCCAAGGGTAAATTGAGAATTAAGGCAAGAATTGGCCTGAAGGTAATCCAGGTTTATATTTTAATATTGCAAAAGTCCGGATCAATAAGTGTGTTTACCAGTACAAATTACTTAATGTTATAGGTTTCAGTAGCTTTCTACCCTTCGTGATTGTTATCTTAGAAAGCGGTTTTCGGCTGCATTAAAATAATGCTCAAAATGCTCTTATTTGTTTACATACTACGGTGGGCAGTAAAAATGAAGTAGCTTGAATGTGTTCTTCTGAAAATTCAGTTATTTCGTTTTGTTTAATTGAATTTCTAATAACAACAAGTGTGCTAGCGTGTTATTGTCCATCGGGTTATTGAGTTATTTAGTCGATGTAGGTATTAGTCTTTAAAATGTTTCTACCGATAAATAAGGCTTTCGAAATTAGCACAACGTCTATATAATGTTAAATAACAGTTTTAAGACGAATGATTTAATGTAATTAAGACAACTGACATGCCCTCCATGAGATTTTTTATTATCTGCTTAAGCTTTATGAGTTTGTTCTGTCATTTAAACATTAGTGAAAAACAAATTCGTTAACCAGATAATTATCATCCGACTACCTCTTAAGAATTTTTTTATAAAATTATTCAATAAGTATTCAATAAAATCATTTTACCTAGGAATATATAAATGCCTAACTCTCTGCACTTGCTCATTACTTATTTCTGGGTAGAAATATTGTGGCCAGCACAACCCAACACAATTAAATAAAACCTCCAAAATGCGTGAAACGATAAGAACGAGGATTATCTGGTGACGTGCTTGCTGTTCAACGTGTGTATTCAACGTTTTTTATCTGGCGCGCCATCGGCCGTAACTTTGCGTGATTTTTAGTGTAAATAAAAGTAATTGTTTTTGATAACCACCCCATTGAGTGCCGCTTTCCAAACAATTAAATCAATAAACATTTCAGTGCCCTTTATTTCCGACACGACGGCGGTGATTGCTGAGTGAAGCATCCGCAATAAAAAGCAGCCGACGAAGCGACGTGTTTAGATAATTGACTCGCTCAATTTTGCTCCAAGTTTATAGTCGTTTTGATGGGCGACTGCCGTGGAGTCTTTTCGTTTGCGTAATTCTAAGATGAAATAAAAATGAGTGAAAAGGGCGTAAATCCGTCCAAAAGAAATTTATTATGTGCGTTCGCACATTTAAAAAAACATTAACGCCCAAGTACTTAACATCTTTACTATAACTTTGCAAAGACACATCCAACCATGAAAACGAACGCTGACTTAAGGATGCAAAAGAATTAACTCAATCAAACATCTCGTGGAAAATGGGATTTGACTAGCATCTTAGTATAGCAACCGCCTTCCTTCGTTAGACAGGATTTAGGCGGAGGGTCTTCAGATTTTAGATTTGGATTAACAGCATTTCTACTGCAAAAAGAAATAAAACGTAAAATAGCTATGATGGAGCTGCATGTAAAATGCTTCCTTTTATAGGTTACTCCAAATATCTGCGATATAAATTGGTGATGAAAAGGTACCAAAAAATCAGTATAAGTCGCATATTAAAGAGATTGTACTCTTTTGGGCCTTTTTATTGTTTTTTTTTCTAACACAATTTAGTATGAGTAAATTATTATTTAATTTAAGTCTTTTCCAAAAAATGCACATAATTATTATGAATATTTTTAAACCAAGTTGATTAATAAAAAATTTTTTGATGATACAAACTACAACAATTACTGTATCTATAGTTCTTTTTAACGCTGCTGTATTATACAAAACTATCTTGTCAGCTGAGATACTTAAAACAAACATACTAAAAGTTATCATTTTTGTCTACCAAGAATACTGGCATCATATTCTGTATTTATTGTTTGTCTTTAAAATTTACTCTAAAATTGCTTTTAAACAAGAACAATTTGCAATTACTAGGTAAATCAAATATAAACCTAATTATTTTTTTAATTTATTAGTACATATTAAAAACATAAGCAACCAAGTTTATTTTTCTACATAATCTCCTGAATTAAAATCACAATTTTCTCAAGTTACAGACAGTTAAAACACCAAACAATCGCATACCAACGCTTCGACAAAAATATTTTCGTCAAATCTTTATCTACTAAATGCCTATTTTAATGGTTTAAAAAAATTATAATTACAGGGCGATAAGTCCTAACTGTAAAGAGGGTATTTAAATGTAGTCGAGAACAAATCTTCAAGTAGACTCATCTTGTGAAAACTTTTCTAAACTCAAAATCGTTATTAATAATTTTCTGAGCACTGCTCTAGCTTATTCTGACCTCAGAAACAATTTCAGTAACCGTTAATTTGACAATCACCCTCGAGAGGTGGCAAATAATCCGAATACTGATCTCAGTCATGCTGGTCTTGGGAGACCTCGCTGGCCTACATTTTCAACTGCTTCTTGTTCTCTCACAATTTGATTATGCCACATTTACACTTATTTCTTCTCGAACTATGCTTTAAGTTTCTCCAAAATGTTGAAGTCCTACTTCATAATAACGAGAGTATCTTTTGCTCTAATATCGCGATGCTAACGAGATACCTTAAGGAAATTACTGTACATATTTGATTCACCTTCGACTTAACAATGTAATAATAAACAAATAAATGAAATTAAAGATAACAACAATACTATACTCAGCAATAGAAAAAGTTTTTAAAAACAATATAATTTTATACGGACATGTATAAACAAAGGATTTCAGAGGAACTTAAAGAAAAATTACAAAAGCAATAAATAAAAAAATAAACTCGGAGAATATACCGGAAACAATTGACGAAGAGACATCGGAAGCCTTAAAAATTATGAGGAAAATAAGGAACTAGAATTGCTACAAGTATGAGGAGAAACACTACTCAGAACGTTGAAAAAAATATTAAATAAATGTCTGGAAGAAGACAGCGTACAAAAAGAGTAAAACATCTCACTAACAACACTGGCGTATAAAAAGGGCGATGAAGGCAGACTGGAAAATTATTGTCCTACATTTGCTGTTGTCTCAACTATACAAATTAATAACTAAATAATAATTGCTAGACTTAGCAAATTGGAATATCACCAGCTAATCAAACAAACAGATTATTCTTGGTAATGAAGTACAGCACTTACTGATCAGAAGGTCGTTAATAGAAAAAAATTAATATAGGTTACCTCTTCGCCTAGTCTTTATCGATCCATACAAGATATTTGATAGCATGGAATTATGGGCAGTGAAGCAGCTAATGCGAAATAGTCGAGTGGATTACAAATATGCTCGAACGATTCAATACATGTATTTAAAGACAGAAACAATGTGTAACGAGGAAATTAATCAATCCACATCTATCACAACTTTAGAAGAAGTATCTAGGAAGTTAGACTGAGACAAAAAAGTATTCAGATAAATGGAAAAATACTCAAGTATCTGAGCTTTCCGGATGATATCGTATTAATCTCCCAGAATTTTAACTACAGACAATTATTTATAAGCTAAAACAATAGTTAAAATAAATAAGCGTCACAATAAACGTGAGACAAACCAAAATAATGACAAAATATAAAAATAGAATATGTAAATAAATATATGTATTTGGGATAAATGGTAAAATGTGTAAAACAAAACCAAACAATAAAAACGAAAAGAAGAGTACCGTTGGTATAGTCGGTATTTGGTAAATAAGGCAACATACGAAAGAATACAAAAAGAAAATACTACGAAAAATAATTATAGCCAATGCTTCCTTCCAATATAGACATATAGAGCGCAAACAGACTATGACAGAAGAGCCGTAGAAAGATAAATGTTAAAAACAAAACTAAAAGATAGTTTAAGACAATAATAATAAGAACTGAAGATATCAGACGGGCTAAAGTAATATATATTGTAGAACACGTAACATTTCGAAAATGGAGATAAACTGGTTACACTACAGAACAAAGGGATAATAGATAAAATAAAAAAATGCAACAATAAAGCCCATAGATGGCAAGAAAATGAGAATCGGATGGATAAAAATAAAATTTCCTTAGATAAAGTAAATTGTAGTTCAATTCAACTGGAAACAACTTAGGAGGTCCCTATATTTGTTATGAAATGGAAAGAGGCTAACATAAATAGATAGATAAATAGCTTTTTAGAAATCCCTGACATAAGAAATGTTTACTCCGAGTTAGATTTATTTTAAGACTATATTTTTATATCATTTTAAACACTATTTAATGAACTAGCCAGATATTAGCATCTAAATCATTATAAATATTACACATCATGTTAATTTAGAAATGAAAAAATGAAATTGAAAAACAGCGACTACTTACAATAAAACAGGAAAAACTTGAAAACAAATCGTTTTTTCATAAATAAGAGAAATAAAGCTCTTAGAAGCACTATTTCTGTCATTAATATTATGTCCAACAATAATTGACAATAATTGAGTTGCTTTAAATAACTTCAAAAAATACAGTACATCCATAAAACTACAGAATTTTGATCTTAGTGTATATAAATAAGGAAAAATAAACTTGAGCGTCATTAGTTATCACCTAAAAAAGTTGTGTTCTGAAAATATAACCAGCTAGGTCAATGCTAAATAAATGACTATTATTACACAAGTTTTGAAACCAGACGTGTTAAAATTTTTAAAAATTTTGGAAAAATAAACCAACACGATGACTACTTAGGGTGCAAAGAGTGATGGCGCATGGAAACCTGGAAATCCAAATATCAACCTCAGCATGCTTGAAATCAACGAAGCTCTGGCGACCCAGCGCTTGGGGGTATAACCTGGCCCAGGTTATCCAGAATAACGAGATCTTTGTTACTAAACCGATCACCCATACGAGGGATATCGATTTAGTGATAACCTCGGACAAAGACGAATAGAAAGAAGGCGACAAGCGAGAAAAGGCACACGTTTCGAAACAAGTAGTATTACATCCTCAATAAGAAAAAGTCAGAATTAATCAAGGACATGCAGAAATATACATTTTATATATTAGGAATAACACGATTAAAAAAAAGGAAATGATAAAAAATTACTAGACAAAAGATGTACATTGAGATATGCCGGAACCCAAAGTAAAATACAAAACGATAGAAGGAATAGGTATAACTAACGACGAAACAGGAACAATAGCAGTAAGCAGGAAAGCTGTAAATTTACAAATATTCACCGTCGGCCTACATCTACAGAAAACAATAGGCGCAATTCAAACATATGGCTCCACGAACAATTCTAACGTAAATTATAAAGATCAATTCTATAAGGAACAGCAATAAACAGTAGACCAAATAAAAAACCTCGTCATATAATTATAATCAAGGCTGCAACGCACATGTAGTCAAATGTAAAAACGCAGTTTTTGAAAAAAAGGGACAATATGGTATAGAAAGTGAAATCAACCATAACCGAGAACGAATGATAGATTCTTGTAAAACAAACCAGCTCCTAATTCAAAGACAAAGATATTCATAACACAACTTTTAAAGCTAAAACATTAAGTCAAAAAGTGTAATAGATTAAATCCATCGTAACAAAAAGAATGAGATACGCATTGCAAGACGTTAAATTAATAAGAGGAGCAGAGTTATTCCATAAATAATATACTGCTAATAGCGGAAACCCTTATTGCCAGACCAAAACAGAAGCAGAGAAAAAATATGAACATATTAATAAAATAATAGCCATAGAAAACTCACAGATGAAAGAGAATTATAAACAAAAACTTATTAAAGGATTAAATGTACTTAGAAAAAAAAACAATAAAAACAAGATAAAAGCTCAATAAAAGACAAAAAAAATTAAAGGAACTCAAAACACAAAAGTAGGAGAACAAAATAAAACGAAGAGGTGAAGAACAAAATCAAAGAGAAACAGGTTGAAAAGTACGAATACGAAAGAAGGTAAACCATACTATATATATATATATATATATATATATGTATATTGTAGACAGATACTAAGAGATAGTCTGGATTGTCTTCTAAGTGACCAGTAGTGATTTCTAAATTTTAGACCAAGTAGTTCCTCCAAATTATATATATATATATATATATATATATATATATATATATATATATATATATAGAGAGAGAGAGAGAGAGAGAGAGAGAGAGAGAGACGTAAATCTAAGAAAACCGTACAGCTAGCAAAACGGTCTACATGGATTCTGCAGAAATATAGAAAAAATTACATAAACAATTAGAAATAGTTTTTGATTTTAACATGAAATATGAAGACAATTGTGTAAAACCTGTATGTAACAGTTTAAATAAAGAAGAAAAACTTGAAACAACAGATGGGGTTCTAAAAATCTGGAAACATTACTAAGCAAACAAGTTCAAAGACAAAAAGCTACTAAAAAAAGCAGAAAAATAAAGAGCAGTCAGAAAAAAGTACTAAGAAAAATATATATGGCGGAAAAATGAAAATGGTAATGAAATCTACAAAAAAGAGATATCTGCAGATAAAGATGACATTATGCCAGAATTAACAAAGCAATGAGAGAAATAATCAACAGATGGCAAAAATTAGTATTTCAACAAGTATAGAATACCAAACACATAGCAGAAGACTGGTAACTAAACATAATATTGCCCATTTACAAAAAGCAAACAACTACTAATTACAACAAAACTATAGGGTAATTTATTTTAGTGTTCCCTAAAAATATATTCAAAAAATACAGAAAAAATTACGAAGAGATATAAAAAACAATCTGGAAAACGGGAAAGCAGCAATCCGCACAGTATACAAAACGCAAAATCATATATAAACAATTAAACAAGTTGCAGAAAAAAGTGATATATAAGAATAAAAAGTATTCTAGGCCTCAAGACAGCCTTTGATCTTGACGTGAAGAACTGCAGACAAGTTAAAAACTCAAAAGAATTTAGTCAGAAAAAGGAGTACATCAAGTCGACAGTTTGAACCAATTACTGTTTGTAGCTCACAAAAGCAAGCGAAGGGTACTGGGTAAAGCTAGAAATTGTAGGATTAGACATAATATTATTAACATAAGAGTTTAAGTAGACAAACAACCAATAGTGCAAGAGATATAACACAATCAATTTAAATTATTTGGACAGTTAACTACAATGGACATCCAAAAATACCCCTAATTAATATTTAAAGCTAGTATATAAAGAAGAAAAGCAAGAAGCAGACCCCGAGTCCAGTGGACAGACAATATCAAGCAAATGGCTAGGAAAATTTAAAAAACTGCTGAAGCAGTGCAAAGAATGATACAAAATATAAACCTATAAGATCGTAAAGCAAAAAAGAGAAGGAAAAAAAAGGAGAAGAACTTCATGAAGAAAATTTGTTTTTTGTCCAAGCAACGTTTTACATCCCCGGAAAATTAAACAGCCATACTATTAATGTTTGGTACATCTTATTTTATACCCATATTATTAGACTTTTCTTATATGCTAAACTCACCATTACAACACCTATGTATTAATATTTATTTAGATGTTACTGCACCACAGTTAGAGGAATTTCGGTCATAAGTAGAGTATCAAGCTTTAAAATAGCTTGTAATTGTTTGTGACTTCTTGAGTGAAACCTTTTCAAAAAATTTGATTAAAAATAACGGCGTAACTTTAAAACCAACACATTTACTAGATATAGCTCTTTTTGGCCTATTTTTTGGGGTATATTCTTAGCTTTGAAAATCTAAAGATTCAAATAAAAAATACTATAGAAACGGTAACCAAAGAAATGTTGACAAAAACATGACAAGAAAACGAGTAGTGATAAAACCTCTAGGCAATAGACAAAGTACAAGGTGATGTTTATACATACAAACTTTGTGAGTTGGCGTACAAGTTACTAAATATCATCATGATCTCACATGGTTTTTATATTACATTTGTTTAAAATCGGGAAAAAATTTGTATTTACTGTAGATAACAAGAAGCAAAATATAAATCAACAGACAATACACCACCTGTTTTTCTAGGAAAGTCGTTCTTCATCAAATTGTTTTATAAATAAAATTATTGCAACGGCATTTCTACCATTTAAATATTTTATTGTCTAAAAAATATCATAAATACAAATAAAATTATACAAAACTAATAAAGTCACTGTTTTTAAACAATTATTTTTATACATTTTGTTCTTCAGTTACTTCAATTAATTATTATTTAACAATCTACGTTGCCAAGCAACAACACTTAGACAAAATATCTGTTAACCTACAGTCGACCATAAGAAATCAGAAAACATCAAGAATGCCTATCAACTGTGAGAATCAAGACATGGAACATCAAAGGTTTCGTATAAGCCCGGGAAATTAGACAACACTGTAGCTGTAGTGAAATATCGCAATATTTACATTTTGGCCGTAGGTCAACAGGTCATAGTTAGGGGTGTCGCTTTTATTTTAAGACACAATATAATAAATCTGAAATTACTTTTACCCTTAGACTTAGACTCAGACTTAGACCTTAGAATTTTACCCTAGACAATAAAATTTAATAATTTTATGAAGACTTCAATAAAATTCCTAAATCAAAGAAGAAAGAGAAAGTCACGGTCATGGTAACTTTAACACCAAATTTGGAAATTGTGAATACGGGCTGAGAGACTAAAATAAGCGAAACTATCGCTGTCAGAACACCGACACCACACTTTCGGAAGGCCTAATCATAAGTAACCAAATTGACTTCATTTTGATAAGCCAAAGTTTCAAAATCTCAGTAATAAAGACTACAACCTACGCAGGTATAGATATAAAATCCGATATCGAATTAAATCAGCCAAAACATAAAGATACCCTACTTACTATAGGCAGATTAATAGAAGAGAAAAAAATAAACAAAAAACTGTGGTCAAAGCAAAAAATAAATGTAAATAAATGCAAAAAACATGAATAACAATTGCACAAAAACCACTGCAACTCTTGAAAAAGAAAAACAATGTAGGGTATAGATAGAATAGATACTTAACTTTTTGGCTGAAAAACGTAAAAGTAAACAAAAAGTAGACAATATAAACAATTTAATAAGATTAGCAACAAGAAGATTAAACAAAATAAAGAAAAATGGCTAACAAACGATGTGTTGAAATTGAACAATATACATGAAACGGTGAAAGAAGAAATAAAATATACTCAGAGACAATAAAAGACACAAACATCTTAATAACAGACATGATATAAAAGATATTCCCTTAGAAAAATTCCATAGAAGAGCAACTTCAAGATAACAGAGGAAATTAACGCAAATGATAAACCTGGACCCAAAATCTCAAAATAATAAGTTGAATATGTCACAAAGAATACAAAAAGTAGAAAGGCTGCTGGACCAGAAAACATCCCTGCATAACTTCTAAATCTAGACAACAGCGGGATTGATATACTGTTAGGGTTATTTATTTCCATTTACAATACAGAGTTTATCCCAATTCAATGGTACTCTTCGGCATTCACAACAATTCCCAAAATAGTAACACTAAAAACTGCTCTGAACACACTAAAAGTTTTCCTTGAGATCATACATAACAGAATATATAAAAAGATTAAGAAATCTTTCCCAGTTCGAGTATCGAAGTGAGCTTGGGATAAACTTGTTGATACAGAGATGTTTAGACATGAATCAGAAAGTACATATAGGCCTGTTACATAGTTGGAAGTTACACAAGAGACGTGATGGACGCGTATTTCAAGCAGAGCTAGTGTTAAGCTAGAAAAAATCACTAAAAAAACATAAAAGTGAGCACATGGTGTCAAGGCATTATCAAGAATCTGTACATTGGTATGTCACAAAAGATTTCACTGAAGCAGTAGTTCAGTGCAAAACGATCTCAAGATTGGCCACCACAAATATGGAAGATGCGAAGCAGTTACTGCAAGAAAATTGCCTGCATGTGCCACCAAAGTTTACTCATCGATTTAAGAAAGTGGAAACTTAATGGAAAAATAGTCCCTCACATACTGATGGAGGAAGAGAAAGAGACCATAAAATTGATGTTGGACTGTTGGAAAAGGTCAGAATTGATCCCACATTGCAGCAATCAAAACGACTGCAGCAGATGCGCTGGAAAGCATCTCAGATGAAGCTTCCTCTACTTCTCTCCATAACCTCCAAAAACAGTGGCACCTATTCATAGATAATAAAGAGGGCTACTTTAACAAAAACTAGGACCATTAGTTGGTAAGTTAAATAAATTATTTTTGACGAGCCCAGTCCTGAAAATTGCTAGCAAAGGTTGTACATTAACTAATATGGTTTTAAAGCTTTAAGTGTTGAAACTACGATAAAGCCGTAGACACTTCTCAAATTCTACTTTATTGAGTTTCTTATCATCATAGAGCAGCTGAGCAAAATTGTTCGTCTTTTATCTTGGATTTTTTGGTGAACATGTTCAATATTCAATAGACACCGCACTTCGACAATAAATTATTTACTTTTTTAAAAAAATTCTAATCTTCCTTTTTGCAAATTTATTCTAAACATTATAGATACAAATCATAATAAAATATAGTAAGAACACTTATATGGCAGCTTTTTCAAAACAAGTAGAGGGACTTCAATGCATTAGAACTCAAAGGAGTGCAAATGCAACAAATTGAAAACTTGTATAAGAAACAAATTCCATGATTAGTAAGCTGCATTTTCTCAAGTAATCAGTTAACTGATTAACCAAATAGTTTACATTTATATTAAATTTATTTTATTTTAAACTAAAGTGCTTTAGCTCTAAAACCATATTTCGATTATAAAAACGTGCTCTAGTTGGCTTTTGTAATCGAATGACACCAGGACTACTTTTAGAGCGGGTATTAGCGAAATCTAGTAGCTCTAAACTTTGCCCAGAGAGTGTATCGAATTCCACTTCGATATACTTATGTCCTTTTTACGAGTTCTCCTTGCTACAGTGAGCGCAGTCGATTTTTACGAGACGAAGCGCGGAAGAGCAACAAACTCTAAAACTAAACAAGCATTTAATTACTGCCTTGCAATAAAACCCAGATTTTGACATTTATAGCCTCGGGCGCTTTTTGAGTTGGATTTTCAATAGCGGCGATGTGCTGGATAACGGCGTCAAGTCGCCTGCGAGAGATTCGATGAATAATTAATAGAGCGATTGCACTCCCATTGATCTGCTGGAAGCGCAGTTTCAGGCGGGCTCCAAAGCATATTGTTGCATAATGCAAAAATTTATCTACTGCCTACTTAAAGCCAGAAGTAATAAAACAGACGTTTAAATTTATACACCAAGGCATTAGAGAACATAAAAAGTTTAATGACAAACATTTAGATAGTGATAAAAAGGGCTTTTTAGCGTTTTACGTGGTTGTCACTTTAAGCAGCGTCAATTTATTTCCGCAGAAATGGCGTTTTTAGCCAGCTCACAACTTAAAGTCTGCCGGCGCATAATTTAACTTATTTAGAAGACGTCAAGAACATTGATGAGTTGAGCAAGACGTGGCTTGTCATCAGTTCAAGGTTCAACGACTCTTCCCGTTCAATCATGGCAGTAATCCAGAAAATAAATTCTTCTGCTTCTAGTTTTTTAAATAAAAATAATAAAACGAAAAAAATTATATCCCATATATTTAATTAAATTAAAGAAAAATTATACGATAAAAAATAAATAGACAATTATTTCATTATTAATTTCAAATATAATTTAATTGTCCTAAAAGACTACAGTTAACAGCAAAAACTATCTTAAGACAACAACAATTACTTATATTACACAAAAAGCATATACAAAAACAATATGGATATAGTTAAAAATGCACATTTGCTCAAAACCAATACAGTTCTAATTTTGTTTGGAGCAATGTCAAATTTGCTGTCAGGCAAATTTTCACTTAATCAGTAAAATAAATCAAAGTTGACTTTCCAGCTATGATTACCTTTTTCCTGTCACAAAGAGCGTGATTTATTTTTAATTGTAACTTGAAATTATTCCAAATAAATTAATCATAAAATAAATTCTGTACGTTGCAGAAATTACTTTTTTGTATAGATAAAATATGAGTTTTAACATTTGCTTGTAAGGTACAATTTTTTAGTTATACAAATGTTGTACATAAATGTAGAAATAATAATTCGTAAGAACTACAACGATTCTATAACAGAATGTATATGTAAATATGTAATATATAACTAACTATTATGAATTTCCCTCTATTTTAAATAAACACCATATCAGAAGTTTTAATCTGGAGAGAATGTAGAGAATTTATAATAATTTTTATATATAAAAATATATAGTTTACAGATTGTATAAATAAAATTAAAAATTTTTTATAGATATAATTGCCAGTTCAACAAATACATGTTATTTATGATATAGATATTTATAATTAAATAAACAATAAGAGAAATAACAAAAACTTATTGCTAGGACAATGATTACAA
The DNA here is from genome assembly GCA_036346155.1 of Sinelater perroti. Taxonomy (NCBI): domain Eukaryota; kingdom Metazoa; phylum Arthropoda; class Insecta; order Coleoptera; family Elateridae; genus Sinelater; species Sinelater perroti. The sequence goes on from JARFIY010000276.1 coordinate 9,127,958, forward strand.
TGTTAATAAGATTTGCATGTTTGTCTGATCTTGCTTTATTCGTTATTCACTATCGGGTTCGGAGATACACAAGTCTTGGGGAAGTTTGCGCTTGAGCCTGTGGTATTTTGTCTACCGATACTGTAGTAGATTGCGCCTTCGCACTCGCGGATGTTTTGATTTGATTGAACTTTCACTGATAAACTCTTGAACTGTAGGCACTTCAAGTTCATACTGGAGTTGTTCCTTCCTGATGTACCATGGTGCGTTCACTGCTATTCTGAGAATTTTGTTTTGAAGACGTTGACTTTTTTGAATGTTGGATTTAGCTGTGTTGCTGCAGATCGGTGATGCGTAAAGAATCAACGGCCTTATTATAGATTTGTACATCAGGGTGGCACATTTTGGCTTAAGTGAAGATTTCCTATTTATGATAGGATGCAGCTGGACTAGTCTCGCGTAGGCTTGGTTTAATTTGTGATTTATATGAAGTTTCCATGTGAGTCGTGTATCAAGGAGTATCCCTAGGTACTTGACTGCAGCATCAGTGGGGTTTCATGGGATAATGTTTTAGTTGATTGTGAGGTTAGGAGGGTTTCTGATGCGTATTAACTAGAAGATTTTTGCTTGGATTGATTTGCACGTTCCAGAGCAGAGTTGGTGAATCGTATTCTATAGTTGATTGATAGTTAGAGTGTGACCGGTGTATTGGGTTAAAACAGCTGTGTCGTCAGTGAAGGTTGCTAATGTTGTTTAGTAAGCGCGACGTCAGATGTGAAGATGGTAAATAGTAGCGGTCCTAACACGCTTCCTTGCGGAATACCAGCTTGGATTGTTTTCGATTCAAAAATAGCGGAATTGATGCGTACAGCGAAAGTTCTTTCCTCAAGAAAAGAAAAGGCTATTGCCTTAATGTATTTGGTTATTCGAAGATTAACGATTTTGAAGGCCTGGGCGATGTCAAGGAAGACTACAACTGTATAACTTTTGTTTTCGAACCCTTTTTCTATTGTTTCAGAGATGCGCTGTAGCTGATGTAAAGTCGAATAAGTTTTCTAAAGCCAAACTGGAACGGTGGCATTAAGTTGAGAGGAGATTGTTATTTCATTAAGCGGAAATATATAATTTTCTCAAATATTTTTGATAGCGTTGTCTCCTCCCAACTTAGGGAATACTAAGATGTGTGCATGCTTCCAAGTCTGGGGGAAATAGCCTAGTCGAAGACATGTGTTATACACTATTACAAGGTTTTTGAGATAAGGTGTTTAAGCACTAAATTTGTAATGAGATCTGGCTCAGGAAATTTTTTAATAGGAAGATTGTCAATTAGGGTTTTGATTTTATGAGGGGTAGTGGAGAATATCGTATCAGTTATCACGGGTTGATTGGATTCAAATAAATAAAGTGGTTTGGAAGGCAAGTAGATTTGGGAGTGAAAAATTTTTTATAATAGTCTGCAAAGGCTGCTAATTTTCCAGCATCTGTGGCGTAAGGTAAGCTGCTGTAATTCCTCGCGCTATTTTAATATATATTTTGTGGTTCTCCACATTTCATGGTCACTTGATTTCAAGCCTTTAATGTAGTTTTGGTAGTTGGAGATCCTCAATTCGTTCAGGACTTACTTTAGTCTATGGGTAAGTTGATTTAATAAACGTTTTGAGTCCTGATTACGATTTCTTTGCCAATCACACCTAGCTTGACTTTTCTTCTTAATTTATTCGGTTATTTCTGTGGGAAGGTGATTTGGTTTGTGGTTGCGTTTGTTAGCTTGCGTTGCTTGACAAGCGTTGACTGAAATTGTAGATGTTAATTTGTCTACTGCGTTGTCTATGTCTTCTTTGTTATTCAGACTGAGTGGGCACTTTTTTGGTTGTTGATGATGTTTTGAAAGTTCTCCCATTTGATTATCTCAGTTGTAAGTCGTAGTGGAGGCTATACTATTTGGGAGATGCAAGTGAATGATAAGACAACCAGTAGATGGTCAGAGTCAATTTCATCTATTACATTCTGATGTATTTGCTTGACAAAGTTCTTTTGTAGCATTATGTCTAATATGTCAGGTAGGTGATCAAAGCGGTAAGGGCAGTATATGTATCTCTCAGGAGCTGTTATTTGAAAGGAATATTTTGTTGCGTAGCCTTCGGGATTGTTTGCTCGACAGCCCCATGGTTGGTTTTTAGAGTTTAAGTCACCTATCATCAGTAGTGGTTCGGTTGAGCTGAATGTGGCTTTAAAATCTTCTTCGTTTAACTTTTTATTGGGTTGACGATATGTACTTATTGTGAGATGCAACTTGCCGAATTTGACTTTGGTTCACATTGCTTCAAGGGTTGCGATACACATGATATCCAGGTATCTTTAACGTCTGTTTCGGATAGGTGAGTTTCCGTTACGCAAGCAATATCGATGTTATTTCTGGCGAGAAATGCTATAAATATTGATCTTTGGCTTAAGATGTCATTAGCATTCCAGTTTAGAATTGGTAATTTTTCTATAAGTTTCGGAGTTCTATGATCCACTTAAGAATAGGGGGAGGATTGTGTTTACGATGGAATTTTTAATTTGAGAAAGGAATTGAGTAATCAGATGAAAACATAGGGCCGGCGAAGAGATTGCTCTGTAAACAATCCCAGAACGAACTTAAAAAAACCTTTCGATTTCGATTTCGAATTTCGGGAAAATTCGAAATCTAATATCTCGAAAATTATTCGACATAGAATTTTTTCGACTTCTTTTTCGAATTCAGCGTAAAATTTCCTATAAGAATCACATTTCAAATCGAAATGTCAAAAATTTTCCCGAAATTCGAAGTCGAATATCTCGAAAATTATTCGAGATAGAAATTTTTTAATTTCGAATTCGAAATCAGCGTAAAATTTCCTATAAAAATCCATTTTCAAATTTTAAAAAATCTCAAATTTTGTGACGGACCGACAGACAGACCGACCGACAGACAGACATATAGAATTCAGTAACGAACTTGTTAAGTTCATTGAAAATATTTGATCAAGTTATTTATGTTAGAGGAGTCTGACGGAGTGGTTGGTTGATTGGGTCTGTTAAGATTGATAGCAGGTGCTGTAAAGTTTCGTACTTCATCAGCATATGTACAATTAGGAATGGTTTGGTTAATTCTATTAAGTCTTGGATGAGAGTAACTGTTGCTATTGTTGGATGTCATTCGTTTATTCATTAGTTGTATGTGGTGCTGGCATCCGCGATAACTTACTGGGTGCGGGTCTCCGCAGTTTGCGCACTTTGGTGGATCTTCGGGTTTTTTCGTACATTGGTGATCGCCACCGCATTTTACACAACGATTATCTAAATTACGATTATCTAAAATAATTTTTTGTGTGGCCGCAGTTTTGGCAACGATGGCACTGTGGGGTGTTTCCTGTTTTTTTACGAAGTTCAACTATAACTATTGAATTGAAGAGACTTTTTAAAACAAATTTTGGTAGTGGCTGTTTATTTATGGTCAAGGGTCGTATAATTTTAATAATTGGGACCGTTTGTCGAAGATTTCTCGTTCAGTGAAAGATATAGGAACGTTTTAATCACGACGTTAGGTGGTTTTCCATTTGGATTTTGAAAAGTGTGATATTTAACTCCGTTGTTGTTAAAATGTTTAGTTAAATTTCTGAAGTCGTCTTCGTTGGATAAATTTATTTTAACCGTTTTTGTATTATAGAAAGTTGAGAATTCACCTTTTGTTAATTTTTTGATATCTTCGATCAATTCCATGTAGTTTATGGAATTGTGTAGGTACATAGGAGGTATTTTTGTTTTTTTTTGTCGGAGCTTTAGTTTTTTTCGTTTGAGTGTACGTGTTGATTATCAATTATCATTTAGGTTATCAGTTTTATTTCCCTCGAAGTTAATTAGAACGCTGAATTTATTTTGTGTTGTTATAATTGAAATCCACGCATAACGTTTTTGCACTTCATTAATTGGAGATGTGTTAGTGAGTCGAATTTACGCTTATATTGCGTTTGAATTTGCATATGGGTGGCATTGTTTAGTTTTTCAGTTATCTTGTTGTATAATAACTACGTACAGGATAAGTTGATAACTGAATATTTCATTATTAAATAAATAAATACGCCTGAGCTTAAGGCTGCGGCTCGGCTACGCTGAAATCGCAGGTAAAAATGGCTCGCACACGTCTACTAAGTTTCAATTCGCGAGCCGAACTCCAAAATTAAAAAAAAAATTAAAAAAAACAATGAAAAAATAATTAACTATTAAAAATCCATAACAGTATAAAGAAACTTAGCCAATAGGATCTTAAATCAAATTTAGTTACCACACAATGCGTTCTGTTATTCTGCGAGAGCCTTTACAATAATTCTATATTGTTGCCGGGTTTCCATACAATTGCTAAGATAAAAACACAATTATAATCTAAAACGTATAGTTTCGCTAAATAAATAAATACCATATATACTAATAATTTATTTTATTGCAAGTTTCCTGTTAAGAGTAATTCTTTAATTTTTGTTTTGAAAGCTAACGGAGAAAGGGTTTTAACTATAAGATCTAAAACACTCCATGATTTAATTACATTATATAAAAATTTCCTATAAAATAACATTGTACTGTATTGGTGGTGCGATCAAGTGTTTATGGCAAAGTTGTATATTGTGTGCGTCCGTCCTGAATTGAAATAAATCATACAAATATGTAGGAGATAATTTTATGGATTAAGCATAGCATATGCAACTTTATACGATAATTCACATTTAACCAGTTAACATCTTTATCTCTATGGCTAACATGCTGGTGTTTCCAATACTATAGATTGATCTAAGACAGCTATTTTGCGCTACTTGAATACGACGCTTATCGACAAAGCTATATACATTGTCACAAAAATTAAAATGTAAAAACACATAGAACCTGTCTAGTAATACAATCTCTAAAAGAATAAATTAATTTTATATTACAATACGCTCTTTTTAACATTTCACTAAGATGCACTTGGATCTAAAATAATTATAAAGGTGAAGACCTAAGTGTACGTTATGTAAAATATTATTGTATAATTTTGAGTTAAAATATTCGTATAAATAAGACTCTAAAGGACGTTCATTTTGTTTTCATGATTATTTCTAACAGGACTTACAAAAAAATTTTTAAAGGCTGAAAGTATTCTGGGTGACATTGAGAGAATCATAACAAAGGAAAGGGCACTTAAAATCAACAAAAACATCTAAAGACTTTGTAAAAGGAAAGGAAAGAATGATAGCAACCCAAAAGGCATGCCAAGAGTTAGGCATTAGTAGATTATCGTTTCAAAGACTTATGAAGGCTTGCGACTGAAGCCATTTCAGACACAGAAGAAAAATTTCTACTTGCTAATTTAATGATCGAGTTAATAAAAAAAAGGATTAATAGACCCGAAGAAGATTTGGTTTACTGACGAAGCTCACTTTTACCTTGAAGGTTATAAAAACATCAGAACTGGAGTGTATGCGAAGCAAAAATTTACACTTTTTTAATAACAAAGTCTTTGAAGTGGGTAACCGTTTGGTGTACGATTTACGCGGACATGATACTAAGACCTCTTTTTATAAAAGGAAACATAGCTAATAATCGCTACCTTAAAATGCTCAAGAAAGAGGCTTTTCGTATTTCTTGAGCTTGGGAAAAATTAACAGCAACTGATTCATGCAGGGCGGTGCGCAACCACATTACAATAACAAATATTCGATCTCCTGGAAGAGTACTTTGGTAACATGGTCATCGCATTAGATTCTGTGAAGTACAACAAACATGGTATTGAATGGGCTGCTCACCAGATTTAAATCCCTGTGACTACTTTTTATTGGAATACCTACAAGACAACGTGTACAGAAAACAAATTTGGTCTGTAGTGGATTTTAAAGAAACCATCAATAGCACCAGAAAAGCTATTAAGTGTAGTAGAAAATTTTGAAAAATTTAATTTACTAAATAAATACTTAAATACAGTTTTTTTGCATGTCATCTAGCGTACCCACTGAGCCGGTCAAATCAGGAAATCTTAAATTTCGCAATTTTGACCTTCGAAGCAGGAAGAAACTATCGCGCTAGATGATGAGAATTTGTTTATCGGTATGTTTGTGGTCAGGAGGTTAAGAGCAACGAATTAAAATAAAAATGGCATCTAGCGTACCCATTTAATCACCTTGTAACTGATCTCTATCCTTTGACTTACTAAATATAATTACTTCTGATTTAAAAGATTTATTTTTAAGTTCTGTTGTTCAGCGATTGCTAGTAAGTGACTTAGTTTATAATTGATTATATATGAATATTCTGCATGTTGTCTCTATTTAAACTTAAATATCATTAGCATATACATATAATATAAGCAGTTAGACATATACATATGTACTTGCATAGGTAGCAAGTGTATATCATGAAAAAATAGATTAGATCCTTGTGATACATCACCAGTTAAAACAGTTCCAACATTGCAAAATTCTTTCAAGATTACTATTTGCGTTATGTTTAAATAACTGACAAAATGTAATATAATTCTGAGGGAAACCTATAAAACAAAATATAGCATCTAGAATTTTATGATTTATTCTATCAAAAGTTTTGAGAAATCTGATAAAATTAAAGCTGCGCATTGGTTTTATTCTAGAGCTGTTAAGATTTTATTGGTTATTTTAGCCAAAGCAGCATTACATCTATAACGACTCCTAAATCCAGTTGTACCTAAGGAAGAATATTGTAAGTTTCAAGATATCTTTGCAATTGTATACTTACTCCTTTCTCCAGTATCTTAGAAATAGCTGGAAGTATGCTTATGGGGTTTAAATCAGTGATCTCATTTAAATTCGTGTTTTTGGGAACACCGATTTCCAAATAGCTAGTATTTTGTTGCAATGAATACATTAATTATTAATTAAATATGTAACTACTGACAAAAGTTCTAGATTGCATAATTGTAGCATTTTAACTGATATGTTGTCCGCACCAACAGCATGAATTTATTATGTTCTAACTTTTATGTTACATTAACATTAAATCTCATGTGGTTATTAAACAATAGACTGGATTTATAGAGATTTAACGTCGCATTGTTGATCTTTTTAGAATTTACTACATATTTACTACAAGGTAACTATTAATTAAAATGGTCTGATGTCTAGACCTTTTAGACTAAAATTTCCAAAAGTAAAATTAAAATAACTTTTGTTTTTTGGCAAATTTCCCACGAAAGGTCATTCGGTAGTTTTAATAATTCAAACCATTGTTGCTCTATATGAAGACTACTAGTAAATATTGGTAGTATTATACTTTTGACGTTATTTTAAAGTGACACCCAATACAACCACCCTGTTTGTTTTATTTAAACGTCTAAAATAATGTCCATCTATTTCAGCTACATTTACTATAAATATTTGAGAGAAGCCAGATTTCTAAAAATCCTACCTTATCAAAATTATAATTATCCAAGAAATCTTTAAATTTACTTATTTCATATGAAATCGAACATATATTTGGTTTTTAAATAATCTACAAGGAGAAGCTTTAAAATTATTTAATAATTATGATAATGTAATATTAAGTGAAATAATAAGTAAAACAAAGGTTAGTAAGAGTTTGAATAATTTCATTAGATAAAAAATGATAGCATAATAGTATGAAAAGTCAGACAATAAAGTTGAATTACAATGTAGATAACAAAGATATTAGTAATGCGATGATGTAATTGCCGTAATTTTATGATTGATGTCATTTGTAATGTTGCTACAGTAATTATAAGTCTCTGAAGTAGATTATTTGTTATTGATAGTTGGATTGCTGCATATACTTATGGGGGTTTCTTGAGTAATGTGAAAACGTCATTGCAATTATAAACTTCAGGCTTTTTCTTTTCATTGATATACAGGCTCTCAATAGTAAATTCTTCACCGTTTTTCACAAACGGTTTACGCTTAATAGTAGCATTAGGTCTATTGATTTAGCGTTTAGTAAATGTTTCTTAGATTTTTTCTATTTTGTTCCTCCAAATGAAAATCATTAGCAATAGACAAACCTCAATTTTAAATTAGATATATTTTTAAATATACTTTAGATATTAGATAAAATTTCAAATATTGCATGGAGGATTTAACAGCATGTGTGTATTGTCAAAACATTTCACTAAAGTAATTCATTAATTATTGCTACTTCACGAACATTAAGAAAAGATTTTAATCGTAATAATTTACCCAGTTTTAGTACAGTTCTTTATCTAGTGCAAAAGTTTAAAGAAACTTGTAGTGTTACAAATATTCTGTCCTCTGGCCGTATTTGTAGTGTTCATATATCGAAAAATATTATAAAGAGTTTAACAAACTGTACAAGACGAATTCAACACTTCTAATAGACGTCCCTCTTAAGAAACAGGCATTAGTTTAACATATTTGCGGGCCCTATTAAGGCAAAAGTCTTGACCTCATGTATTCAATTGACTCGAGAACTCGATAGCGTCGTAAGTACATTAATGCAATATTGAAACATAGTGTCGAAGTTGGGGATTTAAAAAACACACAACAAACAATAAAACTAATTTTGACTTGTCTAGGTATATTAACAAGAAAAACAGTGTATCCAGAAAAACAAAAATTCTCGTGCTATCCACAAACGACAGTTTTATTTAGTTCGAGTTATAATTTGTTATGAGTTTCTTTTTGGGGCGTAATTAAATCTTCGGGAGCATTACCGTAATACCATGACAACTTTTTGGTCCCCAAATTAAAGAACTTAACTTGAGAACCATATGGCTTCAGCAAGATGCTGCAGCGTGCCACACAGTAAAAGAAACGATCAGCATACTAAGAATAATTTCCAGGGAGTTTAATTCCCCATTTTGATGATATACTTTAATGCCTCATATCATCAGATTTAATTGTTCTTGATTTTTCTCTGTGGGGATATCTTAAAGATTAACCAAACACATTTGAGAATCTCAAAGACAATATAACGGAAAGCTGTTCATAACGTACCTCCGACGTTTATAAGAAAGTAATGGAAATGGAAATTTGAAGAGTCCAAGTCTGTACCGCCTCCAGAGGTGAACACATCTATCAGATAGATTATGTTTCCCACTTTGTGTGTGTCTGTGTATCAAAGATTCAGTAACGAAAAAGAAGAATACGCTAATATTAAGACACTTGTTGATAATGAAGATACACTAGGATTTAAACAGCGCTTTAATAAAGAGCATTTGAATAATAATAATAAATTTATAGTTAATTTTTGGGCACAAAATACTGTTATAATCAGTAACGCATTTTCTAAACACAAAGAAAAACATAAACATACATTTCAAATACAAGAAGACTTTGTATAATACTCGATATTAAGACACTTTTCTGAACTAATGTGGGCAGCGATTACAAACTAGTGTTATGTAATATAAGACTACAGATAGTAATAAAAGAAACACGCAAGAAGCAACAAATAGTTGAATAGTAAAGCATGGTGCAATAAATCTACAAAAATCTTTACGAAAATTATCAATTGAAATATTATGTTAATTCCCATAACTAAAAATAAAGCAACATATAATCACTGTAAAAAGTTTAGGAAAATATAAAAGAAGCACCCAAAGGAGCGCTGGGAAGAAGAACTGTCAGATACCACATTAATAATAAAGTTAATAAAACGCAATGAAAATAGATGAATAGAAGTAAATCAAATACATGAAAAAATTGAGATAGTATATGTAACAGTAATAAATAACACCACTACAGAAAAAACATACCAAACAATTACAAACAACAACTGTAAACAGCGACAAAATAAAAGATGCAGTAAAAGACTTGAAAAATAAAAATCAGTACAAAACAACATATCCAACAAATAATTTAAATATAGAAATTAATTAACAATATTATAACCTAAAATACAATGCAAAAGAGGGGGAAAGCAATTTTAATTTTATTGTTTAAAAAGTATAAAAAAGAAATGAGTGAATTAATAGAGAAAAACTAAATAAAAATGAATAACATGTGACAAAACAGTTCAAAAAAAACACCATTACGAAAAAAACATACCCAATATAACTATGGGCAAAAACACAACAATAAGCAGTAACAAAGTAAAAAATGCAGTAAATATGTTAAAGAACAAATTATTGAAATACAAAACTAACAAAATGAACAATATAATAACTTAAAATACCACACAGAACAGCTGAAAAACAAATACATAATTTTAATAACTAATAACTAAAATATTTTACCATAATGTCCTTAATACAGTTAGTTGTTACTGAATTCCAATAGCAATTACGGATATAAAGAGTCTTAAGTTATACAGGGTTGTATCCAGAAGTAGTAGGACTGTTTTTTTTTCCGCGCGCGCGGAGCGATGGAGGGGGTCTGCAAGGACGGATGTTATGGAGGGGAGCCTTGGAAACAGTCGCCTGCGTGCGTTAGTTGAGTGTGGACCACTGTTTTAGTGACCTCCTGTTGTGACGCCTCGTCGTCAGTTGCGATGGAGCGAAATTTGAAGCAGCGGTACGCCATCAAGTTTTGCTACAAACTTGGAAAATGAGCCACCGAAACCAAGGACATGCTTACGCAGGCCTACAAGAAGGATACCATTAGCCGTTCCTCGATATTTGAGTGCCACAAGTTGTTTCGGGAGGGGAGGGAGCTCTTCGAGGACGACCAACGCGCCCGCGTCCGCCAACCTAGCGAACGGACGACAATGTGCTGAAATTTAAGCAACTCTTGAACTCTGACCGACGGTTGGGCATTAAATGAATTAGTGATGAGCTGAATCTTTCGTACGGGACAGTCCAACGCATCATCACAGAGGATTTGTCGATCAGAAAAGTGTGCGCGAAAATGGTGCCGTTCCACGGCGCGTGGATTGTGAGGGATCTCCTGGTCAAATTCGGCGTTTCCACGTTGCCTCACCGCCCCTACAGCCTTGATGTGGCACCGCCGGACTTCTTCTTGTTCCCCCGGATCAAGAGGCAGCTCAAGGGGCATCGTTTCGACTCGGCGGAAGCAGTCCAAGCGGCAACAACGAGGGCGCTGAACAGCATCCCGGAGGACGACTTCCAGAAGGCCTTCGCAACCTGGAAGGCTCGCTACCAGAAGTGTGTGGATGCCCAAGGGGCCTATTTTGAAGAGTGTTAAGTCGATGTACCAAATAGTTCAATAATTTTTTTTTTAATCAGTGCTATTACTTTTGGATACCACCCTGTATTATCCCTATTTATAATAATACGACGTTTGTGTCTTTATAAGTTGCTTATCTACTACAAAAATGTGTTCACCTTAAATAGACTAAATATCAAAATAATTAGATATCTAAAAATAAAAATAACCAAAACAAAGATAAAATTGAAATAACATTAAAAACTACTAATAATCAACGATTTAAAGTATAAAAAAGGACGAACTAGATTTACATTTATTGCATGTAACAACAATTGGAAAACTACTATAAAAAATTATCACTATAAAGTGAATAGTAATTGAAACCTCCAATTTAATTAACTCAATAAATGTAATTAAATTAATTGTCAATATTTTCTTTAAATAATTAACAAAATAATTGATAAACGTCTCTTTTCTTCTCTCAATAACGTGGACACTAAAACAAACTGGCTGTACTCTGCACAAATAAAAGCATAAAGCTTTGCCTCTTATCCTGCAGCACCATTACAGCAGTTTTTATCGTTGATACCCCAATAAATAAAACGTAAATGCGCTATTCCAAGTATTATCACATCATATTTACAATTTGGCACCACCGGCCAACTGACCTCTGGGGTGATGCTAATATCAAAACCCGCTAAATTACAAAATTATTTGTAGCCTCCCTGTAGCTAAATCCTCTTAAGAAAAAATGAAATGAATCCCAAATCGTCACTTGTGGAGCTCGAACTTTTACTACAGAATGCATAAATTTGTCAATGTTATATATATATTGTTTTATTGTTAAAAGATGAATTCAGGTCTACAACAAAAAGGGGTAGATTTTTCTTAGTGGGCGTTTGTTTTTCATTCCATACATTGACTGCTTTATGACCAAGTGTTTATAGTTCTTCCTTAATTCCATTAATGCCCGCGGATGGGTGTACGTTTCTAAGAAAAACTCAAAGCTTCGTTCTTGTTTAACCTGATATGTGTGAAATTCAATGTTTTTTCTATTAAACCTTTCGTTACTAACGAGTACTTTTTTGGTGTTCTAAAAAATATCTTAATTTTGCCTTTGTTAAGGCCTTTACTGAGTACTCATCCTTAGCTATTAAGTCTAAAAATGTAATTAAAGGTCCAGTGGTCTTAACACCTGAGACGAATGTCGGAGGAGGTTTTGGATTTACTTTTTTAGCGGTTGGAGACCTTTGTCCTTGCGAGTCTCATAATTAAGTGGGCTAAAGCGATTATCTGGGTCCAGCCAGTAGATTGGAGTTTTTGATTGCTGGTCTTAATTTGCCTGAATATCAGTTTTTTCTAGTCTGCCGCGTTTTTTATGGTTACTAGTTGCCATTTTGTATTGTGTGGCTGATAGAGCGATTGTGGCTAATATGATATTATGTATGAAGATTTAAATGTATTTTAAAGGGGCATGTGCGTAATCATTTGATTTGGGGTATTGATAATTTTGATCAGCCAATTGCATCGACTAATTGCATCGGTATGTATTGTTGAGCATTTGACGTCTATACGGTTTGATTTGAATTATAGTAGGTCATAATCACCTCAAAATAATGTAGGAGTAGTTAAGTTAAAATTAGAGTTTTTGTTTTAAAATATATAGAAAATGATTCATAATATCAATATTTAAAAAAAATACAGATCTAACCTTAACTGCATGTAGAGCGTCTTGGGCACTTAAATATCGAAGCGCGGCACACGAACCCCCCTTCCGAAACACAAGAGCAAAATGTGTCTATATTTAAAGTAAGATATTTAAAAAGTAGGTCTGTTGTAAAATTACACATTTTTTTTGTATTTATTTGACAATTCCAAATTGTTACACAAATATAGTATCACTATATTCTACTGAGCAAAAAAACACTTGTTTATTTTGTCAGTTTTAATTATCTACATTGAAAATTTTAGCCCATGTTTTCTACATAGAGATAACATATATTGCGTTATAACAGATTTACTAATCTAACCATGACAAATTTGATCATTGTATGCGCTAGCAGCAGTAGTCGGCAGTAGCTTGCGGGAGTCAACTACCGATACTCATTTCTTTCATATTTATAATTAGAAATTACGATTAAACAAATTATTACACGAAGACGATTTTACGATGTTTTTTCAAAAATTCCTATATAACATGCATTTTGCTATTGTTTTCTAAAAGAAACTTTGCTTTTTGTGCTATATAACAGTGAAAACCTAAGGTGTATATGTCCTGCTCTTCTAAAGTTATTAAAAAAAAAAAAATTCGCTGCTTTTCTTACCATTCGAAGCCATTTTTATAATTTAGAGTAGAGTACTCATTGTCAGCGTAATCTTGCTTTTTTAAGTCGGTGTACATGGAAATATATAATGATCTAAGTTAGAGATCTTAAAAGGAATGCCCAAATTGAACAACAGCATACGATTTTAATTAGCCTTAGAAAAAAATGCTGTTGAGCGACTCGTCGTCCGAATCTACAGGGGTAGTCAAGCTACAGGTTTTTTGCCAATATCTGCTATACCATTTCTCAGACACACTGTATGTTTTGGAGAAAATTATGAAGTATCTCACCCAAGTAACCTTTTCTGCTGCATGCATGTTGTCCTGTATACTTTGATAATTTCCACAGCATTTAAAATGCATATAATAAATAACAACAAAACTAACAACTAACTCCAAATGAGATCATCATATTCTATTTTATAGGATGCGGAGGTAATTTACTCGAAAGAAATAAAGCTATTACTGATAATTTCTATTTTCAACAAAATTAGCGCTTCCAAAACTGTTTATAGAAAACGACAAAATTTTTAATTATTAAACGAAACAAGACATGACCCCACTTTGCAATCTTACCAAAATGTTTATCCAGGAAATTGAATATTGGGAAGATTTTTCCACATTCTCCATATTCTCATTTACTGTCTAATAAACTCGATGAAGTTTCATTTAACAATCACCAAGAGTTGCAGAATTTCCTTATCAATTAATTGGTTTGCTTCGTAGAATAAAGCTTTTAACAGACTTGCATTTGAAAAACTGTCTCTGAAGTGCCTACCGTTATGAATGCAAAGTTTTCCGCATCTGTGATGGTAGTGGGGCTTGGAAGCTTCGAAGAAGGTGTCATGGCGTCCCACTTATTTGAGGAAGGCCTGAAGGTAACCGCCGACAGTCATATCAATGTGCTGGAGACTGTTATCAAAACCTAGATAGAGGAAGTGGCCGCTGGGATGAAGTATGTGCTCCAGCAGGACTTCCATCCTGTCCAGGAGGAAAGAAAGGCCTAGTCATGGCTACATATCATTTTTTATGACCACTAGTCCATCGACTTGTGACCACCCTCCAGCATCGACTGCAAGCTTCTTAATTACGTGGGGCATGGTCGAGGCGAAGCTCAATGAAAGACATCATAACACCAAAAACAGCTTAAAAATTTCCATCATAGATATAATGACACATATGGACGAAGAGAAAGTAGTGTTAATCTGTAGCAATTTTAGGTCCCGGCTCAAAAAGATCTTGTACGCTGATGGGGACTATCTTAAATAATACAATTCTCAATAGTATTTACCCTATTTATGCCAAGTTTCATGTAAATAAATATAATTTTTCTTGTATTTTAATGTTATTTTCCGAATTTAACTAAACAACCCTGTATACAGAAAACAAGCGTGTCCCGCTTGTAAGTTCCATCACATTTTACAAACTCAGGAAGGAGCACATCAATCCGATCACTTCATTCGTAGGTATCATGTATGCTAATTCCAGATAGCGAAAATTTGCCGCATAAAAAGCCATTTTTGCGACTTCAGCTCGCCGGCCGGCCGGGATTAACATAATAAAGCAATCGCCGCACACGCACGGACCTACCGTTTCCAAAATTGATAAACGAGCCACTCAAAACAAAAATTCGGAGCCAGCACTTCGGCGGCAATAAATTGCGAAGGTGTAGAACGCTCAATCAATCAAGCCGCTGGGCGGCTGCATTTACATGCCCATTTGTTAGCCGCACTAGTGCGAATCAATATCACTCGCACTCTTGTTAATTGTATAGATTTTGTTTTTGAGGCTGGCGCCACTGCAGGGCGTTCATCCCTGACCTTTTAGCACAGAATGGCTTAATTACGGCGGGAGTATATTACGGCTTAATTACGTTTAGTTTGTAGCAAGACAGGCATCGTCTGCATGTACAAATTGGGTTGGAAGTTTTAGTTTCTTTGCTCGCGTAATTAAGATTATTATAAAGCGTGCTGCAAATGCGTCAAATTTGTTAGTCAGTTTTTTGTTCTTAATTTGAAATAGCAGTTTAAAAGGAGACATTTATTAATATAAAAGTAGTGAAGAAATAACTTAACTTTATATTAGCGATGATAATAAATTTAAAAAACACAAGAATTATAGAACAAATATGATATTCTACATAAAAATTTAATAATATATAAATAAGTAGAAAGAGCCCTTTAAAGGGCACGTAGGTAATCTACAATGATGTTTAATAACCATTTTCTTATCATAATTACATTTATTGTACAGAATTATTCTAGTAATATACCACTTAGAGAAGCGCCACGTACCGAGGAATACACGTAACTATCAGGGTAAGGTCGCTGCGGGCAGTAGAAGGTAGTCAATGTGAGAGACAGGGTCGCAGAGCAATACAGCAACAATGACACGAGATCGGCGACTGGAGAGGCAGGCGTGTAAATAGCCGCTCTCGTGGTGCGGTGTGGAAACGTAGTACGGCCCGTTTGGGACGTCAACCGAGAAGGCCCAAATCGTCCCTTAAACGGCCGTCGCGTAAGCGGATGGGGGCGGCTACTGATATCAACCAACGAGTATTGCCAAATTGCTCACCTGAATCGGCTTCGGCTTCGGCTTCGTCGGCGATTCCAAGGTGGCCACCTCTACGTTGCGGATCTGGTATCTGCGGGATGATAAGACGCGACCGAATTGGCCGCGCTGCGGGGTGCGAACGTTTCTTGCGGGTGAAGACACGACTGGACTGGCCGCGCTGCGGTGCGTGAATGTTTGCGGGGTGTTGAGACACGACCAAATTGGCCGAGCTGCGATGCGTGAATGTTGCCGGGGTTCGCGCCTGGCTTGGCGGTAGGTCTTTGCGGGCAATTTTCATTCGACAGCACCTTTCATATCAAAAGGTGCCGCCGACGGCGTATGCAGACTTGTCGGCTGAGCAAAAGCCCATATGCCGTTTGTGTGCGACGGGAAAACGTAGCAGATATCAAAGGCTCGCATGCCGCCGCGATATAAAGCGGTTCAAGGGCGAAAAGGCCGCCACACCAGCGACCTTACAACTAATGGAAAAGAAATTGAGCATTAGCAAGAACAAGATGCGCGCCATTATCAACATAGGAAGAAGATCTCTACCGGTTTGTGTCGCACAAGCTAATAAATGGAAACCTCTAAACCGTTGTTACCAAACGTGACCAGGTTCCACCCTTTCTCCTACGATCTAACACCTGAAGACTTCTTCATGTTCTTGCTGTCAAAAGTATGTTGTGAAGGATGATAATTATTTTGAAGATCAATAAAAGTATTTGTTTATATCTTTTGTTTTGCTTCCTTTTAAATACCATTCATCCAACTTTTTAGGCACACTTCATACACACAATCAGTCAGTATGATTTGGCAACCAAGGCAGTTTGAACCTCTGGGCTTTTCTTCTTCACTTTCCTAGTGTCCTACAAGTGTGTTTGTTTAACTAACTGGTAAGCCAGTCATGCTAACGTACACTGCATCTTTCAATCTCTCCATACATTATAGGAATGTTAAGATCGGGGCATATGACCTAATTTGGCACATATCATGCTACAGTCATTGTAATGCTTGAAATCTTCTAAATATGTCCAATCAAAATAGATTTAAAAAAACATTAAGGGATTTTTGTGACTTCTGTAAGATGCTTCTGGGAATAATGAGATTAAGCATTTGCACCACGGTGTTAAATATATATCCTGGAATGGCTGCCTCTTTAGTCTTATATAAATGTTTTTTTTTTGTTTAGATGCAATTTTTGAGGTTAGCGTGACATTTGATTATAACTTTCTTAATCAAATATATTAATTCCAAGTTCTTGGTCGTTTTCTATAAACGAGGGGTTGTCTACTTCTGTCTTTAATACTTTATTCAAAATAGTTTGTATTTTTTCAGGTTTATTATTTCAGAACTGCCCCAGATCATATATGAATTCATTATTATAGAACGAATAAACGATTTGTAGAAAAGTAGGGTACAATCACTTTTTAAGGTTAAATTCTTTGTTTATAATAGTATATAACTGCCTTAATCTGGATTTTCCAATTTAATTTTATATAGAGGAAGCGTCAAGATATTTTACTGATTCATCTTTAGAACTCTATCATAGTTTTATTAACAAGTATCCATAGGTGATTGTTTGTCTTCTTTTGCTACGCATTTGGTTTTATTGAGTTCCATTTGGAGAACATATTCTGTTAGTTAACTGAAGCTGCGCGATGGCCTGGTATAGGTTTTCTTTTTGAATTAGAAGAGCTATATGGTAAGCAATAATAGTTATGTTATAGATATTGAATAAGATGAGGCCTACAAGGTTATCTTGTGCTACTCTGGCTTAAATCTGCTTAAATTTAGAAAAGAAACCATGATATTTTACGATGAATGTGCTATGGTTAGAAAATAAAACTGTTTTCAAGTATTCTGAATTTTGTAAGTATTAAAACAGTGAAATATTTGCAAAATGTCCAAAAATAAGACTTACGTGCATTTGTTTGGTGCTCATCTCTAAACCCTTGTCCCGAATCCCATCTCTACCTGTAACCTTGACTGTCCGCCAACCTACCCTAGTCGTAACTAAACGGGATTTTTACCGCCGCCCGGCGTTCCTATTCGAACCCTCGTGAGCGACGAAGCCGCCGGCCAGCCGACCCAGGTGCTCTATTGCGCTGTGCTGGCACGCTGTCGTTGCTTATTGTACGTTCCGCCCCGTCCGTGGTGCTCCAGGATTGAAGCCGCCAACGAAGAGCACGCCGAAATCTGCCGTCCAGATTACCAGAGTCCATTACTTGCGTCTGGAGAGTGCACAACTGACCTGCCGCCTACCATATTTGAAGTTATTCAAGCATAGTTGTATTGTTTTTCCTCAGTTTTTTTGTTTGCTTAATTTTTACTTTGTCGTTAATTTAGTTTTGCCCAATATGTAGTTTTGTTTTATTTCCTGTTTTGCTTATCGAATTACTTAACTGCGCTTAATTATCAAACAGCATTGTTTCGGCTTTAATCCTGTTACAATGATATTAGCGGACTTCTAACGTTGATAAGAAATAAATACCTGAATAAAATATCGATATGTTCAGAAATTCAGCAATTTGGTCATTCAATCTGTCACAGAACGTTAACCGGTTCGCTTTTGTGAAACTTTAGTACACGGATATGTTCCAATCATAGCCTTATATATACATTGAATAAACTTACAAGATAAGCAGACATTCTAAGGTAAATGTTTAAGCATAAAATTGGAAATTTTATAGAGTCCAGATCTTTTATTTCTTTGAAGTTGTATATTTGATGTTAATATTTGGAAATAACACATGGGTTACTACAAAACTAGTTATTAGCTTAATAAACGTGTGTGTATTACAGCCAGAGAAGTAAGGTTAATTTGCAGATGATGTGCAAAATTAGCGTATTTATATTTCTCACTCGCATAGATGTGATGTTCGTTACTATTATCTGGAATTTTTATCTTCTTCTTCTTCTACTCTTATGTATAGACTGTTAGCCTGTCTCCAACTACACATTTCGTGTAGTGCTATGAGCCATGTTGGGCGTACTTTGGGCAAGTGGCTTGTCTAACCCATCAGAAGAAAAGAATATACTTACGAACGCCAAAGTTATTTGTATCACGACCAGAGAGCATTTGATGTTTGCTGTTTCTTTTGACCTGGGAGTTCCGGGATTGCTGTGCGCTGGTATAAGTTTATCAGGAGAATGTCAAGTTTATCTGATTTTGCAGGACTAGGGTTTTGTTGCTGATTTCACATACGCCGTCGTTCACGTTCTGCCATACTTTTCCGTTTTATTAGCCACTGTATTTAATTTGGAAATAATTAGAGACTGGATAATATTTTCCTTTGGCATAGTTACTACCTGCGCGCTAGATTAGGTAGCTCTTGTGATCAGGATTATTCTGTTATCAATATTGGATGTAGTGTGTAGAGTAGGTATGTCAGTAGTTTAATCGACTTCGTCGTTTCTAGATTTTGGTGCAGTTTTATACTCAACGTCGCTACTTCAAACGTGATAATAATCAAAAAGATAGATAACTAAAGTTTAATTTAGTAATAACGGTTTAATAAATGGAATTATTAAGACTGATTTTTAACAACAATATACAGGTTATTGGGTCAATGTTCAGGTCCGTATGGGAGATATATGTATTTGAATATTGACTGCGTAATACAATAAGTATGTGCGCTATTTGGCTCGACTGTTATGAGAGTAAGTTGAACAAAATTGAAGATTCAGAGCAAATTAATTGGGTTACCAGTTTGTAATTCAACATTAATTTGCACAGTTTTTAACTCTATGCAATTAAGTTTTTATAGTTTGTTTTAGTCCAGTCATTTTTTAACCAAAATTATTACTCCATTCAGCTGCAAAAATCACATTTTTATGTTCTCTATATATTTTGTATCCTAACATTAAAAATCATTTATTTGAAGAAAAGTAAGCCTGCAGTATAAGCAATAACTATTTGGTATTTAGCCGTTGTAGAACAAAGATAAGATACATAAATTAACATGGAAGGATAGAAAAGAATCAAAAGTAAGCGGAAGTTGTGGAAAAAAAAACTAAATGCAAACTATGAGTAACATTTTAGGAGTTTGAAAAAAAATTTAAAAAAAATAAAGGATATGTAAAAAAAATTTTATTTTCCAATTTTCCAAAAGCTGAAAAAAAATTAAAACCAAACCCAGATATCTAATATATAAAATTATGTACGTACAACAATCACTTGCAACTAGAACAGAAATCTTGTGAATTGATGAGAACTGCAGTGATAAACAACCAGTAAATGCCGCAAGTTACAGCAAGAATATAAATATAATTTAAAAACAAGAATAAAAAAAGGGAGGAGGAAAGGAGAGAGGAAGAGGGAAAAAGAGAATGAGACTATTACGGTTGGAAATCAATTAGAAAATTTAGTGTTGTAAGCTTTTTGAGTTTAATGGAATGTCATTACAATAGAAGAAAAGAACCCGAGACATTGAATTAGGATCATAACTGTTAGCACACAAAAGCAGAGTATCAAAATCATGTATAAGCTACATGATGAGATGTCAAAAAAATATTTTGAAATAAAAAATATGTAAAAAATGAGTAGAAGAAACACATACGAGGCAATACAATGTAAAAAACTAAAAGAAAACGGTAATCGTCAATATATTCAGTTAATCATCATATGGAAACAAAGGCTGTTATTTATTTTACCAATTAGTCTAAAGTATACTTAAGAGCAAATAAACAATTATCCCCAGTCGTTAAAATCCTAATCCCAAAGTCGCTTTGGAATAATCTTGGAAATCCGTTTAAACCAAAGATGCAGTTGTTGGTCAACACATGTCTCCGGGGTATGACAACTACTAGGAGTTACCAAAATTAAAGCAATCCTTTTACATCCTCTGACATACGGAATGATCAAAACGATAAACCAGGTAAATGAGTAAATATATCTCAAATGTATCCAAACATTAAAAAGACTAGAACCAATACATCCACATATTTTTAATGGATTATCGACATATCCTTTACAAGATCACTAGACAAATCTTAATCTACATTATGTTTAGAAAAAAGATCCAACTGATATGTGAACGGATAAAGTTGACCAGAATACAAAATTCGTTCAGGCAATCAGATTGTAAACGACTAAGTAAAAGATCAACATGAAAGAATACTGCGGATCCGATGACTAAATCTAATTCGACAGTCTGCGAGGATATTGTAGACTTACTATAAAACTCCAGGACATTATTGAATAATTAACGGTTCTATATAACGTAAGAACAAAAAGATAGGTCCGCATACAACATTTATGTGTGAATTCACCGAAGTTCTTAAAAACCAGTTTTGCATTAACTAACTGGAAAGGCAAAAGGTGATGTATAGTTTGGATCAATTAGATTGGAAGATGGTGCGAAATATGCGCAACCACTATTCTAACAGCGAGAAACGCAGGCTAGCCTATAAAGCTTTAACCACAGCAAATCAGCAACAAAAAGAATGGTTCATTACTACTTCTACCCCCATATCACACGCAACTCTGAAGAAAAATGCTGATTTTTTTACAACCTACTCAATAAATATCAAAAATCATCTCTGTTCTTAGACAAAATTGATATAAGAAACTAATTAGTAAAATTAAAAAGTGTAATAATTGACCATAAGGAGGTTTTGTCTCGTACGGCAATTAATGCGTATAAAACATATAAGCACTTGCAGTGTAACACAATCAATAATGGCTTCAGAGTATTAGTTTATTAATTGCTAGGCAATTGTCAAAATAAATGGCGTCTGTGTATTTTTAATCACTTATTAGGTTATAATAAATGGTCTTTACTTTTCTCTACTTTTTTTCCTCTTTTCTTTTTTTATGTTAAGCCTTGTCGTTACAGAATCGCTTAAAAGTGGCTCAATTTTTATGTGATATTACTGCACTTTGTTTTCCAGGTAGTCTCTAACCCTGTAAACCATTCGATCAGTATACGTTCTTGTTACATAAATGTTTTATTCTTCTCTTCTCAATATTACCCAATTTCCTATTTTCTGAATCTGACATTTCTCTCTTATCGCTTTACTTCTAACTCTAACAAGTTTAGTATTCTCTGGTATTTTGAGCGGTATTTTTATTTTTACTATTTTGAGCACATGTAAATGTCCAACAAACTATTGCTTTGTATATTCTCACCTTGATTTCGCTCCTTAGAAAATTATTGTGCCATATGCTATTATTTAGATGGTGGTGAGGTTCTGACGCCCTGCGTGAGAGCATAGCGTGCAAACTGAGAGGTCAAGACTCTCATTGTTTACCCTCACTGCCCGGTGTAGACCATGTGGTAAACACCGCGCCGTAGACAATTACCTTATTACCTGTTATTTAAAGTGAACGCGCATACTAAATTATTTTTAGTGACTGAATAGGCCACCCGCCAGGCGTCAGAGAGCTCTGAGAATGAAACCCAGGTCCGTCCGCACCACAGCCAAGCGCCTCAACTGCTCAACTACACTAGCGTTTTGATATTATTTGGGCATCCCGATATTGTAACCTACCAATACCAATGTTTGCAATCTTGTCGTTTATTTAATAAGTTTCCCCTCTATTTCAAATTTAGATCGTATAGGTTCTTGACTTATCGTCTTTACGTTTATTTTACTCGGTCATACCTTTAGAGAAAACTTCTAACAGCTTAATTTGTAATCTGTTAAGACCGCATCATCAGCATCTTTTATGTCTCATTTTTTTATTCATGATCACATTAAATAAGAAAAAAAATTAAAATTATTTTTCCAAATTTCTTTATTTACCAATATTCTTCAACAAGTTTTTTGTGTGTGTTTTATATATTTGGTGAGTTGGCGGAAACATTGTAGTCTCAAGTATTGCCAGTATATCTTGTAGCTGTAAATTTTTAAAGGCTTTCTTTCTATCTATGAAACAAACAAATGCTGTTACGTAATATTTTAAGAATTTTTCATTAATTTTCCTTACTTTAAATATGACATCTACGCATGAATGGTCTTTATTGAATCCTTGTTGCTGGTCACATATTAAAATTATCCGCTAGAGTTTGTACTCAATAACTCTTGTGAATGTACTTGCTGGGCACCTATCTGTTTCCTTTTTAAAGAAACCCATTCTCGTAAAGCTAATCCCCATTCCTGAACATTTCTATATTAATTCCGTTCTCTTTTGGAAACTTTCGATTCATAAAGTATTTAAACAAAAAATGCTATGTAGACCTCTGATTTTTCTTCTACCTATAAAATAGAACAGCCCAAAGCTCCGTTCGCAATAAAAGAAACTTTTACATTATGTGTAATATTTATATATTTAAAAAAGGAGATTTTGTATTACATATTACAACGACATTACTAAATCCCAATTTAATTTTAAAATTACCCAAAATTAAAAAACAATTCTTTTTGGAACACGTCCGTCCGGATTATACAAGGTAAAAAAAGTATCAAATGAAAGCTAGAATGAAAGAATTCATTTTACAACAAGTACCTTTAAAAAATTTTTATGTGGTGAGGAGAGTTGAAAAATTTATTCTATTTTAAACCCTTAAGCAAATTTGCGTTTCGGTTTCTGTGCTAATTTTCAAGATACTCTAATTTAAATTACAGTAAACTTAATAAGCAAGTTAAACTGCTACACACATAGCGGCATTACGAGCAACGTTATTAAGTTATAACCAAGATATGAACTCGTAGTCCGCCAGTCTGCGCAACGTTTGTAAATCAATATGAATACATATAACTACAAAATCCACAAACAAATTACTACATACATCCAACACCGCAGTGCTACACGTAACGTGTGTCCCTTAATTACCACATATAAAATATAATTTCAACACTACAAACAGCCACAATAAGAATAAGAATATTTAAAAAAAACTAAGACATTGATGTAGACAAATCAGAATAACATTATATAAAGATTGTGCACGATAAAATTTAATATCTAATTTCCAATGTTTATTATGTTGTATTACCGCTTTACAACGTTATTTCTAATTTTTTGTTATTAAAACGGATATGTAGACGCACTTTTCTGTTAATGCAGCTCATGAAGCTTATACAGCCTACCAGGTTATTGAATTTCCTGTTGCAAGCTGTTTTTTCTCCTTAAAATTTGTAAGCTCCTCTGATTCTTGCTTGCTATTCTTAATGTAGTAGAATGGATTTCGATTCAGCCAAAAAATTGCGGAAACTTGACGTACGACGTATCAGTTGACATGGAACTCTGATTTTCTTGCCATGTCAAATATTTGTAGCTGTGTAACACTTCTGCCCTGATAGTTACATGAAGTCCTTTAGCACTTATACGCGGCGGTGTTAGAATACAATAAGCCGATAAAAAATGTAAACGATAAATATTATTAATACAGCACGTATTTAAATATTCAATTAAAACCTATAACCAATATTTGATTTAACCTCCTTTATTATCATTTATTATTTTTATCCTTAGCATCTATTAAACCGTTGCCGCTGCTACCAACTCGGTCTTGTTGCTAGCCTTTTTTTGGTCTTTTGGCTATGTTTTCTTGGATAATGTAGATGGTGGTTGTTTAGTGGATAGATCGCTAGACTACGAAACCAAGAGTTGCGGGTTTGAATCCCGCTCTCGCCAATTCAATCGCTGGCATTTTTACGACCCAGCTCGGCTCAGGCTGCAATAAATGAGTACTTGGAGGTCAAACTCTGGGGTAATAATAGGCGGTCGGTACGTAGCGCTTAGTCACGTTACTACCCTTGTGTACCTTAGGCTCTAAATTGTAGCAGATCTATCCTGTTACGAACCCAAAGACCTGTTACGGGGAACATATATTTAGGGTTGTATCCAGAGACTGTCACAGCCATAGCAAAAATCGATTTTATTGTTCGAATGTATGACAAGATGAGCCTTTCTCCACGATAACAACCTTTACCTTAACTAGAATTTTATTACTCAAAATCTAAATGTATTTGACGCCTTTAAGGCACTACCATACAAAATTACACCATACGAAACGGCAGCATACATCAATGTGTTAACTCCCTCAAGTTTTGCTATTTGATGAAGGATTCCAGCTGATTGAAAAAATGCTTTTATACTCAGATCCAAGCACTATCACCAAATTGACAGTATCGCTTTTTTAAGAAAAAACAATAAGCCATCAAAAATCATCCGTTCGAAAGCGTATCTTTGTTTCCCCATTCTGCAGTTACTTTTTTTTAAGGATGTCTCTACATTATACAAACATGGTTAAATAGTGCTTTTTTTCTGACATTTTCCTAATTCAGTCATTCTTTTTCAAGGCCCCTTAACATATTTTTTGCCATGCTAAACGTTTATCACTTCTTATAAATTGATGAGCCCTGCCTATGATACGCTCATCTTTGCATCCAGATAAGCGTGGCATAGTTCAAGCAACAAAATTGCTCATAAATTCGGAATGATTCACCTACAGCAGGTAGTTTATCTGTTTTTTACAGAATTTTCTTCACCACTTTAAATTACCAAGATTTATTAATAGTGTCTACTTTGGTCTGACACCCCAGGATATTTTATAAACAATTACCATATATTGAGAATGTGACCCTATATCTTACAAATGCAGGTTTTAGCTGACGCATTTTGCTTTTGACTACTGTTGGGGACATTCTATGTCTTAATGCCTTAAGTTTAATAATTTTTTTAACTTGCTAAAATACAAGGACAAGCCTTAACTTTTTTGCCGCACTTGTGAAAATTTCTTTTTAAATCTATTAATTTCTTTTTTCTCCTTTTCCGGTGTCAGTTCACAAGTTGCACTGCTATCTAGCTTTTTTTGTTGATAATTGTTCTCTAATCTCCTTGTAACTTTTAATATAGTCGCTTGCCAATGAGACTAAATGTTTTTACAAATCTCCAAAAATAAACATCAAACCAATGTTATAAAGAATTAGTTTTGTGACGAATACCAAAATATTTATAGAATTACCCATTGTATATTGGACAGTTTCACAAGAAATATCGAATTTCACAAGGTAAAAATAAAAGCCTGTAATTTACAATCAAAAAACATTTATTCTATAAAATAAACACTGTTAATATCAAATGTTGGTGGTCAAAAAAAAATTTCTATTTTAAAGTCTGAATTTGTATTACTAAGAAAGCTTTCACAAGTCAAAGCGACAGACTCTCGGTTCTTATAATATTGGTTCTGCATAAATTCCTAGGTTTTAGAAAAATTAAAAATCTTTTAGAAAAAGATCAAGGGAAGGAAGTGGGCGAGAAAGAATATCGTAAGCTAACTCAATACATTTTACACAAGTTTACACTCTCATCTATTAACCAAAGAGGGTTGTTTTAAACATAATTTCCTATACATAATATCCGGTGGGTAATGTTCACGCCAGATCACGTTTGCATGCTCTCTAAGGGCTTTCTCCCAATCGAGTTAGTGTCTACTTTATTTTTCAGTTATCATACAAAATACACTTTTTATTAGAGGTCACAATTCGGATCAAATAAGATTCTTTGTTATACCTGAGCAGCAAGGAAAAGACCAACTCTGAACAATAGTCGATAAATTTCTTTCAACTTCTGCTTTCAATGCTAGGAATTGGTGGTTCATGGCCTTTATTTCCTGATACAAATTTTGATATCATCATTGTACAGTTTGTTCTTTATTTAAACTAAAAAAGGAAAAACGTCAGCACGAAACATATCCAGCTATAAAACAACAAGAAAAATCCAACGCAGATAAATCCATCTGACAACGCGACCGTGATATCCTCATCTCTAACAGCGTTTAATGGGTTTTTAAACTATATAGTCCCAGTAATAGAAACACAAATACAGGTAATTTCTTTTTCAAATTACTGTAATGTTACCAGCAAGAAATTGATCTGGTTTCAATCACCCACTTAGCTATCCACTATCACAAATCATGCAAAATTAATTTCTGACATGTTCTTACATGCCTTTCAAAAGCAATATTTCTTGAATAGTCAATTACCAGTACTCTACAACACACAAATAAGTCAATTAACACCAGAATCCAGTAACTATTTCCCTCCTAATCAAAAATAATTTGTAGCGCAGCAACTTACAGAAGCCTACCCAACTTACAATCCTCAACAAGTCTTTATAATGGTTTCAACTAGCAATGACAAAATAGAAAATATTACACCATCAAAAGAAAACCTTTGGCAAGTTATTAAGACCACAAAACGTAGAAAAATAAGAATAAACAGGCAAGAAATCAGTGACTCCAGTGTAATACCACTTTCCAACAAGTGCAGTACAGTAATAAATTGATAAGAAAACAACTCCAAACTTTCTCCATATTTGTGTACGGAGTTACGGATCTATCAGATAAAAAAAAACCTTTTTTAAACAGTAAAAAAAGAGCAATACGTTATCAAAAACTTAATAAACATTACAATAAAAATTACACTTAATAATCTAGATGCGTACAGAAAACTAGTGAAATTTATGCGAGAAAACCAAATAAGTCACCATACATATTAATCAAAAGAGCAAAGAACGTTCAAAATGAGCATTAAACATTTTCATCACTCAATACCGATAGATAAAATGAAGTGTAAATTTCAGAACACGAACGCCAAGCCAAGAACATTATCAACGCAAAACAAAGGAACACAAAGGAGCCAATTAACCTGTTCTTTGTAGATTCAAAACTATCCAAAAACAATAAAGACATCTA
This sequence comes from Sinelater perroti, assembly GCA_036346155.1. Classification (NCBI taxonomy): domain Eukaryota; kingdom Metazoa; phylum Arthropoda; class Insecta; order Coleoptera; family Elateridae; genus Sinelater; species Sinelater perroti. Next base: position 9,155,557 of record JARFIY010000276.1, read on the forward strand.
CAACACAACCGTGTCTTAACTTAGCACAACTTATTGAAATTTAAAACCACCAATTACAAACTTCAAACCTCTCAAGCCTCACACCAAAACTCACAAAACCAATTTATAAATTTCGCCGTTCCATACACTAAGCTAATATTTCCGGAAATGCCGAATTCCAAGCTGCAAATACCGCCAATCAGACAGAGGCTTAGCCTCACTCTTAGTAAGTTCCTAGATAAATTTAAATCCGTGTTCTCCCAACTGATTCAACAAAATAGTATTATTTTAAACATATTGGCATTGTTCATCAGTAAACAAACAGTAGATAAATTTCCAAAACAGCTCTATTCTATTGATGTACCGCTAATATACAAACACACTTTGCAAAGAATCTTATTTTAAAATTCCCAACGATCTGACTTATTACATCAACCATCCCGACAAAACTGAATACACATGAACCGTCATTCTGATAAAACAAAGCATCAAACACTAAGTTCTCCTTAAATGTAAAAAATATATTCTTCAGACCTCCTCCATTAAAGTATTTACCTTTCGCTAAACTAACTCTCGCGGCGGTCCAGTGTTTTCTTAAACACAATATTCCACACTTTCAAAGCCAAATTTATTTCTAGGAGAGATTTCAACAGCAAGCAAACTAACTAGGGATCTCGACTAGCCACAACCAAAGATATAGAATATAAGGTTACACAAGACAACAAATATAACTACTTGTCGATCGAGAACCCATACATACTGGCCTACGAATCCCAACAAGACATTTGACGTTCTCGGCTTTTTGATCATCAATGAAATACCAACAAATTATACAGACATCGCCACAAGCTACAATTTAACACAGATCGTACAGCAATTATAGCAACAATTAGAAGGTTTGTTATACACGAAGAGCCTCCCAAAAGATTTCACAATTCTAACAGACTAGGAGCTTAATTTCTATATTTTACATGAAATAATAGATTTTAAACTCTGGTTTAAAATCAAGGGGGTAGGGGGTGGCGCTAACATTTAGTCACACAAATGTCAACCTCACATGTAGGTGATCCCCCTGCTGGATAACTAACTAGCCTCTCACGACCCTGTGTCCGAGGTTATGACCGGACCCCAGTTGACCCGAGGTAACGCGGTCCTCCACGACAGGCTAATCACCCACTGGAGGTACGCTGATTTAAAGAAGTTTCTATTGCCTCGAAACTGAACGGATTGAAGGAAAACGACTGGAGCGAAGAAGAAAATTGAAATTTCTAACATGGAATATTAAAACGATTAAACAAATTGACAGGAGACAGAAACAACTATAGGAAATAGATGGAAGTACCCGACACCGTTTAGGCAAAGAGAAAAAAGAGAAAGAAGAAGAAGATTTAAATTCAAAAATAAATAGACAACGCCATCAACCAATTGAACACGCCGTTAAAACTAACAATAACATTCCTTTAGAAATTAAAAACTAGTCACTCAAAGAGAGAGAGAGAGTTCGGTGGCAAAGAATCCACCGCCCATCAAACAAAGCTAGACTTAACAACCAAGAAACTAACTAAAAGCAAAACTCAAAAACTTAAGAGGCGGCTCATTCAAGTTATGTATCAAACTTAAATAGATATTACAACTCAATCCTCCTTAAAACTTTAATTTACATCTTAACCTCTAAGAAAACTACCTAGAGCACTAGGGCGGACTTAAAATGACAAATACAAAGCAAAACTGTTTGCTGACCATTTCTCCGGGTATTCCAACCACACGAAAACACAATTGACGACCCAGTCCTAGAAATCGTAACACCATCCGAAACATTTCACACGTCCCAGTTTCTTTAAAGAACCTCAAATTTAAGATGCAGCGACTAAATCTTAAGAAATCACCAGGACTAGATCAAGTCATAAGCAGAATGCTGCGTGAGCTCTCAAAAAAAACGTATTACTAATCTACTTCAGTAATGGACTACAGAATACAAAAAAAGCGAAATAATGCTCATCCCTAGCCAGGCAAAGACCGTAACTATGCGACATCATATCACCCTATAAACAGGTTATCGGTGAATATCAAGCTCCTTGAAGAAGCTATTGTTGGAAACCACTTCGCTCCTAAATTTTCAGCAACAAATTAAATTTTAGGCTACCAATTTGGCTTTTGTAGATCGCACTTAACAATCTAACAGTGCCACATGTAATAAACACTGCTTTAGAGAAAAAGGCCTACTGCACAGGATAAAACCTTTGATATAAATATTACAAGCTACTAAAATCCTACTTACGTAATCGGCAATTTAGAACACAAGTTAAATATGAAGTCTCAGAACTACGCTCAATTCAACTAGAGGTACCTCAAAAAGCATTTTGAAACCTTTCATATATCTAATATTTATCTTTGACCTCACATCCATGTCTACTACTTACATAAGTACCTTTGCTGACGACACATTTACACCTGTGAGACACAACGATGTAAACATCGCATCACACCAAGTCGAAGACCACCAACTCAAAGACCGATTCGAGAAATCGAAACAAAAGTTAATGAAACAAAATCAAGCCTTGTAACATTTATCTTGCACGAAAAGACGTGCTCATTAATTTACCTATACAACATCTAGATACCCCTCTCAATCACTATGAAATACTTGGCACTGCATCTCGACAATAAGCTCATCCGGAAACAAAAAAATACATAGAAATAAGGCCAAATTTGGTTAATTACACGAACATTATCCCTAACAGTAGATAACATACTACTGATATACAAAACTATCCTCAAGCCTATATGAACCTATAGAGTGAAACTGTTGAGTTGCACCAGTAGAACAAGCAAAGATGCCGATCTAAATTTTACTAACCAAATGTTACATGAAGACCTTGGTACTAATTTATTCGAAATGGTTTCCAATAGTTTTAAAATAGTTTTTAGTTTCTTTTTGTAAGTTTTCCAAAAAGTTTTAAGGTGTGGACTACTTTTTGGCAGATTAATCCTTTAAATTTCATCTTCTCGACAATTTTTCCAAATTATCTCTGTATTTTCTGTTTGTTAGTTATTTTTATTTATTTCTGAACAAAAAAGTTAATACTACAAGGGTAAATAAAGGAAATTAATTGTTGTAGAACTCTTTTTGTATAGTTCCGCTTGTTTAGTTAGTACCACGATATTAGAGCAAAACATACCCTCATACGTTATGTAACGGATTGCTATCAGGTTTCTCGCCTAAAATTGTGAGAAGAATTAAGGCATAGTTCAAGGCCGACACTCTTAAGTAGACTATAGTTTACGCGTGACAAATAATTTTTGGGAGAATGAGAAGCAGTTGGAAATAAAGATTACCAATGAAGATCAGCGTAACAGAAAAGAATATTAGCATTATCTGCTACCTTCTCGGGGACGGCCGCCGATTAACGATTACTAAAATTGGTTCTGTCAACTTTTTTACAAAATAAAACTCAATGTACATCAACATCCGATTCAAAATCGATAAAAATTTGTTCTGACTAGCAAACACTCGCTACAGTCGGGACTTGCATACAAAGCATACAAAAGGACACTTTCTGTGGCGTGTAATTTTTAATTACTGGACAACATTCCACCTAAGTGGGTAAGCTAACCAATATAATGTTCAGTTATGGGTGCTAGAAAATCCTTGCAACATTGAAGTATGAGGAGGACTTCCCGAAGGTTAATATATTCTGTGCAGTGACAAGATCAATGGTTTATAGACCTTTCTTTTTTATAGTTACTGGAGTAATGTCTTTTGCAATGTTACAAATTTGGCTTTTTCCTTAAGTAAATAAAAATAGGACGGGGTTCCATTACATTTGCAGCTAGATATTTGACGTTTTGTGAATAAATCTCTAGTTGAATGATGGATAGGTTGCATGGGAATGAAGAACTGGCATTTTGATTCTGGTCTCCAATATCTCCAGATTTCACGCCTTGCTACTTTTTCTTGCGGAGGATGGGGGGTCGTAAAAGAAGCAGTTTATGTACCACCTCTGCCAACAATTTTGGAGGACCTAAAAAAACTACAACTGCAGTGACCCCAGCGACGCAAAACATCCTTTATCGTGCGTGAGATGAATTCCACTAGCGTGTACATTGAACATATGAGTACAATGAAATGGAGTTTACATCATATTTGTCATTAGTCTAAATTTTGAATTGTAGACTTATAAAATTGAACCTATTATTTTAAATCTCCTGCATATAAAAATAAGGTTAAAAGGACACAGTGCACAGCTGTCCGACAAATGCGCTTTTCCTGTTAGCAACTTGCAACTGTTAAAAAACTCTAATATGATTTATTATAAATTTAACACAAACAAAAGCGGCATTTTTTAAAAATTGTGCTAACCCAGAATTGCTAAATCCCGCTCCCTTAGAAAGAAGATCGCTTGTAACCGCCTACAGATTTATTTTTAACGGTCCAGATTGCCCAATTTACAACTCAATGGGGATTCTAATTAAAAGCACAATAAAACATCATAAAGCTTAAAATACAAAACGAGCTCCATAAATTCAATTTGAGCTGCGTAAATTTAAATTACCGTTAGCAGGGTGCCATTAACGGTAATTGTTACTTACTGTACCCTCAGATATACAAAAATTGCCACGTATTACTTTCTAAGCATACCTGCATTGGATTGGGGATTCTGAGGTTTAAATTGTAACTCTTATTAAGTAAAATGTAATAAAACCAAAAAAATAGATTCTTTCACTTTCATCGTGGAAATTTTGGTAAAATAATTACTCAAATAACCTTATAATTACTAAATATTTTGCTGCCTATTTAATCAAACAAAATATTTTATCATTATATATTATAAGTCGATAGATGGATTTTTTTACAATTTTCCGTTCTGCAGTATTAAATTTAAAATTTAAAATTTCTGTTTGTTGTAGGTCTTTATTACATTTTTTTGAATAAGATGTCCCAATCACTGCCACATATGTACCTAAATATATTTTGTATATAAACTACTGTAAATACAAAAGTAAACATTGTTACATATAAATTTCCTCCTTCAATAACATAACTCATGGAAAATCACAATATGCTATAATTAAATAAAATGAGGCTTTTAAGCAGCTGTGTCGCCTAATCACGTCCCTTAACGTTCTGTTACCATGACTCATGCCTAATTCTACCGGTTTTCCTAAAGAGTGTTTTCTTACTTTTTCCTCCAGCTCCTACTCTGTTCAACCAATAACTTCTCACACTGTTTTCAATCCTATAAAGCCTAATCCACAACATCTACCAAACTAAGACGGCGAAGAAGACAACTGACATCCAGACTAATAGCAGTTCCTGAGACCACATATTTCGCAGCTTTGAAAATTACAATCAATAAAAAGTAAGAGATAAAGCTTCGTTTTTTATTCTTTAATCAACCTTCAATTAACCTAAATCACTAAAAGATGATTAGATCAACCTCTCCGGTTTCTCCTTTTTATAACTGTGTTATTAAATATGTATATTGTATCGCTAGCGGAGTCGTGCGGATAAGGCGCGGGCTGCGGTCCGAACGGACCCAGGTTCGTTCCTGGAGCTCTTTGATGCCTGGCGGGTGGCCTGCTCTCACTAAAAATAATTGAGTACGTGCGTTCGCTTCAAACAATGGCGATCGTCTAAGGCGCGATGCTTGCCATATCGCCCCGCACCAGAAATGGTGCGCGACAACCGGGCAGCTGTTCGCAGACTTTGCTCTCAAGCGGAGCGTTAAAGCCCTACCTTTATTATTAAATACATATGTTTGATTGTGTATCCTAGTCAACTAAAACTTCTAATTCTGTACCTATTCTTCTCCTCAAACTTTCAGGTTCTTGTATTTCACCATATATTTCTCTTAAAATCTGCTCTAACATTTATAATTTATTATATATTTATTTTGTTGATTCTCACATTTCATCAACATGCATTTTATATTTTTATGTTTTAACATCCAAGTGCTTCTACTGTTTTTGAACAGAAATTTTAAAAAACCTCTACATGTAAAGGATAGACTCCAAAAGCTTTCAGTCCGACTATGACGGCGGTGTTAAAATAAAACAAAGATTATTTTTCAATATAGTCGCAATGTATTTCAACATATTGATTACATCTCAAAATTGACAATTTAATACCCTTAGAAAAACACTAAAGTTTCATCTGCAAAGTGTTCCAAAACAGCTTTCTGCAACTCTTCATTGTTGTTAAATTTTCTACATCAAAGATCTTTTTTTAATTTAGAAAATAGATAATAGTTACTGTGGGTTAGATCTGAGCTCTTCAAAACTATAGTCGTTTTTAACAACCTAAACAATTGCAGCCTTATGAGAATGTGTTATCGTACAGAAGGTAGACGATTCGGCTCAGTGTGCCACTCATCTTTTCCTTAATAACGTTTGCTACTACGTTCCATGCTTCAAAATCAATTATTTTATACATATAAATTTTTAAATAAATCGGCTTTTTTCCTGGATCGGAAACGTGGAACAATGTAAATAATTATTAAAGAATTGTAAATTTATTCATATTTATTGTCATTAATTAAACAACAATATAGACGCGTATTATTAAAAAGCTGAAAAAGCGACGGACAAACGGACGAACCGTATGGTCTATTCGCCGTACGCACTAATCTTTTTTTATATGTATAAAAGCCTAAAACGATGTGACAAAGCAAAGTTAAACTCATATTATTGTTAATATCCAGGTGCAATCACAAAGTGGTAGTTTTTCCGTCGCATACTGCGCCAGCCGGCCGCTGCGATGCAGCTATCGTCCGGAGCGTTGGTCTTTCGAGTATTTACAAAGAAACACGAAAATACACAAAGCTAAAAAAAGCGACGGACCGACCGAACGCAATAGTGTTTTTATATGTACAAAAGCCTAAAATTAATTTTGAATCTGTATCGCTGCCATGATATTTTTCGTAAATTGACCTAAGTTTGCCTTCCTTGACCGTTTTCTTGTTCGGTTTACGCCACTCCATTAACTCTCTTTTTACTCTCAAATCATAGTACAGGATCATAGTTTTATTTTCTGTAACAATGTATTAAAAAAATTCTTGTTACGACAAAAATTTAAAAATTGCTTACGCAGGTCACACGTTGCTGCTTTTGAACCGCTAATAAAGTCTGAGTGCCCATTTGGCACTAATTTTATTCACAAAAAGCTGCGCATGACTATATCAGAGAGCCATATGCTCGCTGATAATTCTTTTACTTTCAATGCCTCCCACATTCGAAGAGGGCGACGTTTTCTTCCGAAAGCACTTCAACTGGCCAACCTGCACTTAGTTTGTCTGTCATGCTTTCTAAGCCCCAAAAAAATTGTTTTGTCCATCCAACAATCCAAAAGTTATTTAACATCACTGGGACTAAGACTTTTTTAGTTAGAAATTAATGAAAGCTTAGTAGTCAATTTTCAATATTTTGCAAAATGACACACTATCAAGTTAACTAACTGTATGTTAAATTTATACCGCATGTTTTTTTAGTACATTTTGTTTTAAGATCTTGTTTCGTTTGTTGCATAGCTTAGATTTTTCCTCTCTTATTTGCAAACGTTTTACTTTTAATTGTTTTTTTTGTATTCTTGGCACCAGTTATATGCCATCAACATAAATTAAACATTAATATAACTTAATTATAACGTTATATCTTTAAGAGACTTTTTTATAAAAGTTTTTTTTAAGACTCTGTTAAATAACAATAGAGAGAGGAAATATTCTTGTTTCAACCCCATATTAGCATTAAAATTTCTTGATAAACATCATTTACCAGCGTCATTTCAACTAAATCTGTTATTTCTTCATTTATTTCTGTAGGTGCTTTCATAACTGTTTCTTTTGATTTTATCTTAAGTTTTTTTATGCGATATCAGCATGTACAACGTTATTATTCTTATTATACTTTTTTCTTGTATTTGTCTTATAATAAATATGTTATTTATTGACTGTTTATGTTTGTTTCTAAAAATCTGCTTTTATTTATCTGCCCTATTTTTTCTTTAGCTTTCCTCCCACCCTTCTTCATAACATAAGATAAAACTTTATGTACTACAACAGCGATAGATCTGTAATTGCCCATTAATTGATTACCACTTTTTATGGTGTTTGACATGTTTGACATCTTATTTCTCTTCCATATTTTTGTAAGAAAATTATAAATTTCTATTATTAATCCCTTTTCGTCGCTTTTAATTATAGCTCTGCTTCAATTTTGTTTGAAGCCATTTTTCGTTTTTGATGGCAATTTTATTTTATTTCTTCTTATGCGGAATTTTTGTTCTGCTTTGTCGTCGAGTGCTTTTTTAATCACCAGAGCTATATTTAGGAGCTGTTCTACTTTTTCGAAATGCTATGACTATGATTCTAGTCTTTTTTCTAGTCAATGCACTCTTCACTTATTGCCACTGATTGAATGTTTAATAACCTTGTTTTTCCTGTCTTAAACATTTTGCAAAATTTTATTTAGTTTTTGATTGCCTGATTTTCTGTTTCCTTGCATTATTGTCCTCTATTTTTGAATAACCTGAATAATCTGAGTTTTGCTTATTTTATAATTTTTATTGTTTCTTTACATTAATCGTCAAGTCATTTTTGTTTGTATTTTATTTTGCCATCTCTAATCTCTCTGCTTCTGTTTTAATGATTTTCTTCAAGGAATGTTATTTGTTCTTCAGTGTATTTCTATTTTGTACTATAGTCTTTTAGCATTTTTATGTTGCTTTGTTTCTTTACGTGGATATTTGTTGTACAATTTTTGCTTTTACTGAAAATGGTCTACAGCTATGTCTACTGCATAGCTTAACATAATAAACATTTCATACATGTTATTGTTCTTTCAATAAATGGTCTAGTTAATTACATATTTCTTTATTGGGGCTTTCATGTAACTTTATGAATATTGTGTAGTTGGTTCTTGGGTTGTTAAACCGTTGTCGTACACAACTGCGCCAGCCATCTTAAAAAAAAGTTATATTTATGCGAGTGTGGTAAGGATGGTGATAAGGGCTTTTACATTTAACTTTATAAATGTCTTGGCAATTTAAAAAGGCGTTTTTGTTATCATTTGTTTTAAAGCTGATTAGTTCTTAAGTTACTGCCCAGAGCTTTCTTTTCCTGGTCTTATTCTCTTTCTTTCTTCTCTCCCGGTCATTACATTTAAATATTCTATTATCAAATTTAAACCAAAGTTTAAAATATTTTCTATTGCGCTTTGTAGTATCTCATAAAATTTGTGTTTTGTTTCTTTCTCTATGTCTTCTACGGAGATATTGGCATTTAAGATGTTGATTTTATTGTATTTAACTCTTATTCTTAGATATCTTACTCTTTCATTTACTATTTTATAATTCATAACTGTCCTTCTTAATGCTTTCTTTAAAATGAATTATGGCTCCAACATTCGTTTTTTCTTTTCCATTAATCCATAACGTCCATCTGGTTTTATGCTGGTATTACTTTTTTGCTTGTTTTTTATGACCCTAAATTATCTAATTTATATTTTTCTGCTTTATTTTGTTAATTTCAATTTTTCTTATTTATTTAAACCATGAACGTGCTAGAAACGTATTATTGTATATTTGTTTTTCCATGGTTTATTATAGAGAATCTCTTCTTTTCTTTTTCTACTTATTTTTGTTTTTAACCTCAATCAGCTTTCCCTCTTTTTTTCGTTTAATTTATAGTCTAATTTACTTGAATTAGCAAATTCATTCCATTTACTTTTCAGTCTGCCTCTATATTCGGAATTTATTGTTAACTTTAATGTAATCAAATAATTTTTTCTTCTTCTTTTCAGTTCGTTCTTAATGTTTCATTTTTGTTTTCTAAGTACTTTTACTGTTGCTTAAATGTCCGTACTTCACTTGTCAATTGCCACTTATCATTTTTCATTTCTTTCACCATTTTTTCAAGTATTTCTTTTATTGTCAATTTGCTTTATGATAACTTTCTAAATTTTTTATTCCGTCTAGAGTCCCTGTCGTTACTTAGTTAATTGCATATTCTTCAATCTGCTAAATTTCTTATATTTTTAGCTAATTTTGATATAAATAAACCAAAACGATACCATTAGCTTGTAAAAGCATTCCAAAACTATTTGCTCTTTTGTATTCTTACTTTTTCACAATCAGTTTTAAATTTTTGTGGAGCAGAATGGCATCTATGACTTTCAAAGCATTTTTTTAACAATTATACTTACTGTTATTGTTTTGATAACGGATTACACGATCTACTAAAAATTAATAAAATAACACGTATGAAATAAATTTTATTCTTCAGATATAAAAACCTCGGATATTTTGTATAAATTCCTAAAATAAAATTTGATTTTATTTGTTTCACAATAAAAATAAACACACGTCTCCGTGATGATGTTAAAAATTAAATTATTTATTTTTTTGGTGTGATAAAATGTGCCATTATAAAACTAAGAATTTAATTATTTAGCCCTTAAACTCTTTACATTAGCAGTGACTTTGACGGGGAACTGCTGTAATTTCTTGTCATATCTCTATACAAAGGCCAATTCTAAATGTATTATAGTTACTGATATTAATTAGAGAAGTAATAATTAGCGTTCTCAAAGCAAATACACATAAATAAAATTTATGTGTGTATGAAATGGATCTTGCTACAAAAGCACGTTCCTTGTTTCGGTAGAGAATTATAATTAATAAGCCAATGTCGCTTCTAATATTACCAATTAAAATAACTTTATGTTGTACATGTAAAATTTAGTTTTTATGTAAGGAAAACTTGTAATAACATAATCTTTTTTAATTTTGAACGTATATATTATTTTTAACTGATTTTGCATGTTTTTAAAAAAGAAGTTATTTAGATTTTGTCACATAATAACCTTCAGAAATATTATATAAATTGCGTGATTATAATATGACGATTACTTTTTACACAAATTACTATCTCATCGTAATTTTAACCCCAAAATATTGATATTTTAATTTAGTGTGAATCAAATATAATCCTGAATTCCTTACTTATGTTTTATAAGTTAAAGCAAAGGGACGCAACTTTAGATCAGTATTAGCAGAGGTGTCCAAAGAGGATTAACCACACACACACACATAGAGTAGCTCACTGATTTTCACTCAATATCATGAAATCAAAGCAAGAGATTACCGCGTTTGTTGTTTACGAAAGAAAAAGTAAAATCATTCGAAATCTTGAAATCTTAAGAAAACTTAAATGTGCGCGTAGTATAAACAATTTTTAGGAGAACGGTAATGGTTGAAAATTCTTAAAAACTACGAAATTGAGGATAACATCAGCATTATTCTTCTCTGAGAGGACCGCCCATTAAATATTGTAGAAATTTCTTCTGTTAACTTTTAGACAAAACGAATAACGATAACACCCGGTTTGAGAATAGTTCTGTCTACAATAGAACGCTCTTCCTACAATCAAAACATATCGCCCGACTATTATCACTTGTTCGGACTATTAAAAGAAGCATTTGAAGAACAAAGATTTGACGACGATATTACAAGCGACAAGACAATCGTAAAAATGTCCTCAAACGACGTCATTTTTGGACTTTAGAGAACATCCAAAGAGTGTAACGGATATGCTGAAGGCCATACCGGTTGAAGACTGCCAGTGCTGCTACCAACAATGGGAACAACGTTTCGATCGGTGTGTAGCTGTTCAAGGGAACTACTTTGAAGGGGATAACACTGATGTTTGAAAAAAATAAAAACTTTGGTAAATAAAAAATTAGTCTCACACCTCGTAACTAAAATAACATTAACTAACATCTATAAAAAATAAAAATTAAAAAGTTGCTAACTAACAGAAAAGAAAAGATTAAAAGTACTAATATACACAATCATTTAGAGGTTAAAATGAAAAAGTAGACATAAACGGCAATTAAAAAGCAATTAATTATTATTTAAAATTGTAATGATTCTTATTACTATGCGGGGGGCGTGAATACATTTAAAAAATAATTAAAATGGTAATTTGGTTTATTAGATTAATGAAAAAAATGTTTAATAAAGAAGTAATAAAACGTAAGTTTGAATTTTATATTCCACTTAATCTAAGGTAGTCCTCAAATACGATAATAAAAAGCTAATAGATATGTATAACAATTTTTGATCGTTCTGTCAGTTAACTTTTACCTTATACTTGTTTAGCGCATTTCGAATTTAATTTCGGATAATGTTCATTCTACCTGACTCTTTACAAGGTAGTGAGTCCAACTATTGCAGCGTCAGTCGCTGTTTTAATTTCGAAGTGCAAGTTTGTGTACATCTGGGCGTTCGAGTTATCAAACAACATACACTTAACCTAAGGCTAGGTGCAAATTTACGTACGTTTACATTTAGAAAGTATCTGCTATAAACCGTAATTACATTAACAATTACAACTTAAATGGCGTGTATGACCGATTACGGGTCGTATATAACAATTCAGCCAAATATAAACAATTATGGAGAATCAAACCTGCAGATCTTCTATTTTCAAACGCCAACTAACTTATCATACTTGCAATCATACCAATCTAACAATCATACCTGGCAAAATTCAACCATATACAATCGCCAACCATAAAATACCAATTATGAATATAATCTAACATCCGCATATCTCGGCACACACACAAAATTAAAATACACCAAATTATTGGCAACGAGTGCCATATAGTAAGAAACAGACAAGGAACATCAAAACACACAAATCTTACATTTCAAAAAAAGCTATAGTGGCTGGGAGACAATAGATTTAATGCACTTCCAGAAGCAGAAAACATGGCAGAAGAAAGTACAAAAACCACTAAATCTAAGCCACCGCCGATAATTGTACCAGAAGTTCGGATAGCCTTAAAAAATCCACCCAACAATTGAAAATAAAGAAAAGCCTACTGCAAAAAGGGCACTATGTAACAAGCATTTGGAATATAAAACAGTGTGACAAAAAGCATCACTGCCCATGTACTTTATAAACTTAAAACCAAATGACGACAATAAGAAAATACATAAAATAAATTTATTCCTAAATACAAAAGTACAATTCGAAGTTCCTCATGCAAAGTGAGAAATACTTCAGTGCAAGCATTGCCAACGATTCGGACATACAAAAATAATTTCCAAAATATCCCAAGCTGTATTAAATCTACAGAGAAACATTTAAGAGTCGAATGTCCAAGAAAGGCAGAAGATTGTCAGGTAAAATGCGTCAAAGGTAACGAACAACATCCGGCCAACTACAAAGGTTGCATTGTGCACAAACAATTGCAACAAAAATTCTACCCGATACTACTCGAACGAAAAATTCAAATAAGACCAGGTGAAGTAGGAAAAACGTATGTCCAAGCAACATATAGGCAACATAACGTACTCACAATTTAAGAAACACAACCCCCATCAATATAACTGAACTCCGTCAACTGATGAAAATAACATGGAACAAATAAGTACGCTTGTTAACCTTATGTCAGTGCTTATCAACAAATGGCTACTATATTGAAAATAGCTGTATGAAACGCCAAAGGCTTGTGCCAACATGCAAAAATAAACAGAAGTGCTTTTACAAACCACAAATCTAGACATCCTCTTACTATCTCAACCTTACTCCACTTCAAGAAGCCACATAACTATACCAAATTACAACGTATATAATACAAATCATCCCAGTGATAAGACTCATTATGAGCTAGCTGAGTACAAATTAAACAACATACAAACCACTAGTATTGCTATAGAAGGCGCTACCGGAGAAATTGCCGTATCAGAAATTTATTTTTCGCCAAAACATAAGAACAAAGAAGCTGACTTCACCGATTTCTCTAAAACATTAGAAAATAGATTGGAAGTGATTTTAATGCTAATAATTCAGTATGGGGCTCGAGAACTACTACAACTAAAGAACGGGAACTTCTAAAAACTATTCAGCACAATAATCTATTTTACCTAACAACAGAACAGTCTGGCCCTAATACTTGTTGGATTTCTGCACCTCAAAAGCGGAGACAAAAAAAAATTACTTGAAACCTGACTCACTTTAATCATACTCTAGTACTAATAATCATATTAGCACATGTACTTGGCAAATCATCGCTGTGTAGCAGCAAAACGGACTAGAATCTCTTCAGAGAAACTCTAGATCAAATAATAACTTTAGACATGCCATTAAAACTGAACTCAAGATAGAAGATGTAATAAAAGATTGGGACGAAGCCAGTTAGCAGCGATACATATATTACAAAAAACTTCCGGCAATTCTCAAAAAGAAACTAGCTAATAAAAGAAAAACTAGGAAAAGATGGCAACTAGCAAAAGCTCCAACAAATAAACAGAAATACAACAAATTAGCTAAAGAACTTAAAAACTTACTTCATAAAATAAAAAATTATTCAATACAAGAATACTTTAAGAATTAACCTCGACTAAAGCCACCAACTTAATCACTTTGAAGGCTACTCGCAAAATAGAACATCCAGAACAGCAAGTACCACCAATCAGAAAATGAGACCATACTATTGTTTGCCGAACACCTGATTCGGTTTTCTAAGCAAATCCATTTCTGCAATCAACAACAGAAAAGTAAATTAACAATTTTCTAGAAATCCCACTCCAGATGGCTATGCTGCCAAAAAAACTAACCAATTTGAGATAGAAAGAATACAATATGATATTAATTCAAAAAAGGTCATGATCTCGTTACTGAAGAAGTTCTTAGGGAGTTGTCTAAAAAAGATTACCAAGCTCTAAATTTTATCTACAATGCAGTAGTGTGACTAGAATTTTTTTCTTATAGTGGTAAGTAGCAGGTATTGTCATGTTATTGAAACTGGGAAAAAAGTCAAATGATATTACTTCATATCGACCTATCAGCCTACTATCAATTATCTCCGAAGTTCTAGAAAAAATCATCTTAAAACGAATAACGCCAATAATTGATGAACACCAGCTTTACGTTCATCAATTCGGATTCGAAAAGACCACGGAACCACAAAGAAAGTGCATCGTTTGATAAGCCAAATCAAGCAGGACTTTAAAAATAAACGTTATTATATATAAACGTTATATTAAAATTATTTCTAGTTAAGTATGACGAACACTGAGTTATTTGCAGTCCTGTCAGGAGCACCACAGGGAACCATTCTTGGGCTCATGCTTAAACAACCCTAATCACTTACACTGATGACATAATAATTCTACATAGCAACACACAATAACCCTATTGTCGCCTCTAAGAACCTTCAAATATACCTAAACCAATATGAAGTATGATTACAGCGCTAGAGAATAAAGTCCAACGAAACCAAATCCGCACATATTACTTTTGAACTTAAGCACGAAAACTATCTCTCGGTTTTTCTAAATACTGCTCCCGTCGAACAAAAAAACGTTATTAAATACTTAGGACTCTATCTAGATAGAATAATGACATGGTGCACTCAAATATTCACTGAAACAGAACAATTAAGATTTAAATTTAGTCAAATGTACTGACTATTTGGTAAGAACTCTGTACTATCTATTGACAATAAACTTCTACTATACAAATCCATATAAAAGCCCATTTGAATATTTAAAATACCACTCTAGGGCGCTGCAAGCAAATTAAATATAAAAATAATACAGATATACCAAAATAATATACTCAGAACAATTTTCAACGCGCCATGGTAAATACCAAATAATATAATTTAGATAAGTTTGAAATCTCAAAAAATTCCTGGATCTCCTAGAAAAAACCTAAGAACTACAAACCAGTTATAGAGCAAGAAAACATAGAAACCTCCGTTATCTTCGGTACTAAAAACAAATGCTTCTATAGATATTGTGATAGTAAAAGTATAGGTACAATAAATATCTTTGTATCTGGGAGGATCTGTAACTAATGACGAAGACTCTAAGTACATATAGAAGTTAATTGTTAGGTTTTATACAATAATAAGCATTTTCTTATTAATTATTACTGCAAAAGTCTAATACAACTACAATTATTAATATTTTACACTATGTTTCATTTCAAGTGTCATTAAACCGAATAGAAACTGGCCCCTTGCAAATGTATTGTACCAAAACTAATATATTTCAATTAAAACAAATGAAAATTCTATAGAATACTATACATTCCATTTTTCCTAGTTTAAAGTTGCTTGAACACTTATTGTGTTACATTATTTTCTTTAATTTAGTCAATTTTTATCGACTTTAACGTACATCTGTTTATCTAAAAGTAAATTTAAAAACATTTTAAATAAGATACATATAGAGATAGGACCGTCTACGAGAAAAGTATGGAGAAAGTAAACTAAAATAAATTAATAACAATTGCTTAATAATCATTCTATCTCCTAAATAATCTAAACAATTAGACATGATTTTGCGGCCTACTTCCACCATCGACTAACTTGTATTATAACTAGAGCCGTTCTAAAATATAAAGCCTTACCACAATAACCTCATAATAAAACCCAGTACTTTCAAGTAGTATCGATTGCGGAGGGAAAAGAGGTTGTATGTTTGAACTATCCAGTGTAGCTGAGTGGTAGTTTTTGCAGTTTTTCTATTTGTTTACCTGAATAACAAAGATTTTCAAGAAACAGAAAGTTCCAAATGTTTACTTCTAAATGATCTCAGTTTATTCACATTTTTGTGTCACGAACCTCAAATTGGAATCCTGTTATTTAATAAGATGGCATAATGAAATATGCTACCTTGTTGACTGTTACTTTCTAAGTCTTATTTTTGTTACAACTATTCTGCGATAAGTTACCTAGTTCTAGACTATTTCTTATAAAAAATTGTTGAATATACATAGCTCCCCAATTATGAACTTAATATACATCTCCAATTCAGAAACTACATTTGCATTTATTGAATAGATTTTTTCCGTTGTAGATTTGAGCAAGGTACGGCTTAAGCTACACTTGGAATATATTTTCCACTAATTATTCTAATGAAGAATAGAACCTCAATGTTATTCTCATGATTTCCTGATTTCTGGTAGATACACCAGTCTTTTAAGTTATTCTGCTTTAAAATCGCCATATTACTAAGAAGAAGCGCAAGAAGCTAAATATCATCATCATATTGTTTACATATTAAACGATTACGATAAATTATAGACAAGTGTTTTGAAAATAAACCACAAATTGCATCAAAATTATTTTGTTAATGGAATCTTAAGACTATTTTTTCATATTTCTTGGAATGTATTTTTCAACATTATTGTTAATAATCCCAAAAAAATATTATTACCCGCTAGATAAAGAGAATTCGGAACCGAAATATACGCAATATATTAAAAACCCAAGCACAACTAATAAATACACTGAAAACAAAGAAAACATCGTACTCTGGACAGCTAATGCACCATGAGGAATACGAACATTTGCAAATCATGATACAGTAATAGAAAGGAAAACAAAATATTTGTTAAGAAAAATAAGAAAATGGACAAAACAAAATGCAGCGACATTCTTTCACGCAGCTCAAGACAGAAAACAAATTACCACAGTAAACGATCGACAAAAAGAATGTGTTTTCCAAATAATTTTTTATTGTGCTTCACTGTTAGATTATTTATCTTTTTTAAGCTTATGAAGATATTACTTTTCCTGTTTTCTACTCTGCTGAGGTTTTCGTCTTAGTAGTAATAACTATTATCCAGATTAATGTCTTGTAAATATTTATACCTCTGTCTAATAATGTGTATTTTATTTTTTGACTATTTGTGTTCTAGTTTTTACTTTCACTATTTTTTTTAATAATTTTTGTCTGCTGCTAGTGCCCTATTTTTGATTTGCCTATTATATTGTAAGAGCTTTATCTGTGTATACATTTTTAATTATATATAAAAAAAATTATGAGTGCTGCTGCTGCTGCTATCACACAGGTCAAAGTTCAACTCTAACTATACTATTGCTGTCAATGATGTAGCGATTTGAGGGAAGGGCTAATAAAATAAATAAATGAGTCATTAATACTAAAAAAAATATTCTGCCTATAAAGACACATCATATATAATCCGAAATTTGTTGATTACGCACAATGTGGTAAACCGAGAAGATTGCGGCTTCTAAGCATTGTAGGTAAAGATATTTAAAGGGGATTTCCCTCGTAGTCTTTAAATTATTTTCTATTGCTTATCAGGTTCTTGATAAATATCTTTTTTAGAACTTTATAATAAAAGTCACCATGCTACTACTACTGTCGACGTTGTCTCACACTTACACAGGTGAAAACACCACAGCAATAGTGTACAGGTCTCGTTCATTCATTTGCCGCATCAATCAAAGCATCCTATTAATTTTATATGCGGACATTGTAATGTCTAAATACACGTATCCATCACAATTACAATTAACGGCAGATGCCGTGTTTATCATACTGATAACTATGTGCATTCTATTCTCAAAGATTTTTTAGCGTATCAATTACTATATTTTACTATATATTACTATAATTACAGGAATTGGACGAAATAATGGAAACACTTTCCAAAGTGGGACATACTTTTACTGTGCCTCGTAACACAACAGTCTCTTGTTTGTTGCAGGTAGTATGGACTGCGCATAAATAGTAGAGTGAAGTAGTGTAGTTGTGCAGCTATGATGAGTGACTAATATATCTGACCTGACGGTGTTTCAAAAAGGTCTAATTTTTGTTGCCTGTCTAGCTAGAGCATCTATGAGCAAAACAGCGACGTTACACGGTGTAACACAAGACATGGTCTCAAAAGTCATGACCGCATATACAGTGTAGAGTAAATCAGGATAGCATAATAGTGGTTGAAAGACAAAGCTACAAAATAAAAACCGCCGAGTCTTGAAGCATATTGTGACGTAGCAAAAGAACAACGGCCGAGAAAATGATTGTAAGATTTAATCAGCAGCTAAACATTCTGGTGTCATCCAACACAACGAGGCGAGAACTGCATAAAATAATAAATATCCATGGGCGTGTTGCTATTGCCAAGTCTCTAATAACAGACACAAATGCTCAATGGCGAACGTACATGGTGCAATTTCTACAAAAACTGGACGTTGGAGGACTGGTAACGTGTCGTTTGATCGGATGAGTCTTTTTTATCCTCTTTCCTAACACTGAACGCTTGTTTATTTGGCGAACATATTCTGAAGCATACAATATGGACTATTTTTGCCCGACTTTCAAACACAGTGGTGCCTCTATTATGGTCTAGAACACTATGTCATGGTATTCGGCAACCCCCTTTGTCACATTAGACGGTCGGGTCAGCAGCAGTGTATAGAGAACTCTTGGGTAACTAGGTTCACCCAATGGTGCAAATTTTATTTCTAGGCGGGAATGCCGTATTCCAGGATCACAATGTCCCTATCTAATTCCCTGGTCATGTTCAAGAGTGGTCTCAAGAACATGCGGATGAGGTTCAACATCTTCCCTGACCCGACCAGTCCCCAGACCTGAATATCATCGAGCTTCTGTGGGCTGTTTTAAAAGACAGGGTTTGGCGTCGATTTTCACCTCCTTCGCCTCTATCTGACCTGGACTCTATGAAGAATAGCTTCAAATTCAAATCATCACTATTCAGGACTTGCATCGGTCTATTCCTTCCAAACTTCCATTATTTTGTTCGATTGTTTTAAGTATAGCTTTATTTGCACAGTAACGCATTTGTATTGATTTTAATGACTGATAATCAATTCAAAGTTTTAGTAAATTAATTGTACCAATTGGGACACGTCTTAGTAAAAGAATTACTTCTAAATCTTAATCGATAATTAAAAACTTGACTGGTAATTTTGTTAAACACGCTGCTACTTCTGACAGTCCCGAGAATGAGAACGTTGAATCTTTTCTGGGCAGTGTTTTTACTTTTTAAATAACTGTTTAAATGTCGTTGACGATAACTCGCGATGTAGTTTGGCAATGCTTCTAGAAAACACTGAATAGCAAGGGATAAAAAATGTTAATTAACAGAACGCCATGAATCTGCTTAGAGGCACATTCACGCACATTACCGCCGCACATGATTTTCCAGGAAATATTTTGCGTGAGCCGCGAAACAGAGACAGAACTTTTTATTTACACTATACAGTTCCGATTAATGCGCCAATAGGCATTCTGTTAAATCCGTAACCTATTTTACCGAACTATTAATACCGTGCTGAATAATCTACTGAATAAACTAATGATCTATGCAACGCCCAAATAAATCCGCAAGAATTATGTATACTGTAAAACTTTGGGCAAGAATTTTCAGAAGATTTGTATTCCGCCAAAGATTGATTTACTTATTGTTAGCAAAACTTCATGTTACGATTTTAGTACTTCTAGTATTTCGTCGCTAGTGTGTCTATTAATACTTATTGTGTTGACATTTGACTGCGTACAAGAAAACGTACTCTAAAAATAATAAAATACTGTGAAATCTATATGAGACTCATAGGAAATAATATTCCAGTGTTACTCAAACCAAAAGCTACTCCGTGTTCCAAGAATGTAATCTATCTAACCGATACTACTTTAAATGCTTTCTTTTGTACATCTTCAAAGAAAGTTGCCAGAATTATAAACTTTAGCTGAACAAGAAATAATTGAATTTCTGTTTTCGTCATAATCCCAAATCCAAGGATAAATAATCTACTATTCTGCTCTGAAAATTCCGTTTATTAGTACTCTTAATTTGCACTACACGTATTGAAAGCATTCGCTCTTCTAAATTAACCTTTGTTTAATAGTGCAAATTTTTTTGGAAATCACAAGTGGATGGTTTTGTAGATTAATACCAGATTACCAGATTAGTACCAGATTTTGTTCGTGTACCTAAACTATTACGTAATCTAACGAAATGGGTTGTTCAGAATCGGTATCCCGCTCAGAATAAAATTTGCCATGCTCTAAAGTAATATCTCATCACTACTCCTATATTACTGCAAACCAACTCAAACATACATTTCATTACAACAATGATGCTAGCGCCTACGTCATCAGAATCTATTTACTCCAATGCGAAAGCATCAAAGAACGTCCTGTAGAGTACAAAGCTCGACTACTGACGACACCAAAAAATTTGCATCATTAGTACGAAGCACCACCCTATTAATGTCCTTGCGTTTGCTTTTGAGTCGCATTATTCGTTGGGCTCCTCATGTGCAATGATATAACATTAAAATAAAGTATCTTCCTAGAAGACAAAATATTGTTGAACATACCCCATCTCATCCACCAATCCCGAGTCCTACAACCTCTGTTTCTACTGTTTTAATGCTCGTACAGACAGGGTCTGGCAGGTAAATATAAGAACAACAATTTGGCAATAAAGACGTTGCTGCAATCATCCCGTGTTTTGTCGCCATACATCCCGACCAAATCAGTGCCATGCACTGCAACTCTACCATAATTCTCCAAAAATTAAAGATTTCAAACCATAATTAACCATTCCTCAATGCGTGATTATGGATTATTAAGAAAATGTCATAAATTGCTCTGCTAGCACAAAATAAAGTGATTCAACTTTATAACCGTTTGTTCTATAAAATTTATTTTTTAAGTTATCTATTTTGCTTTGTTACTCTTGTAGCCTAATATGTCTATAATTTTATGATACTTCCACAATTGCTTTTCCTTTGAGTCTGTATTTTATTTTTTAAGCAAGGTGATGATCGATTACCACTAGTTATTTTCATTAATGAAGTGAAGTCGCCGCTAGGTTAACTAAAATTTTTAATTTGTAGCTCCAAGTGGCACTCACTTTACATTAAACTTATTATCTTAGCTTTAATTATGGTAAAAATAAACATAGTAGTTTATTCAGTTCTCTAATACTTTAATAAGTTGGAGGACTTTGTCTATTATCACATACTACTCATTTTATAAAAAGGCTAAGGCCGCTCTGAAGACCACATTGCTGTCGTGAAGACTGTTGAGCATGGCAGGTCACAACTTTGATAGTAGTGGTCAAATACAAGAACCTTTCTAAGCATACTTATTAATTACGTTTTAAAAAGTAAAAAATATTTGTATGTAGCTTTCATAAAGAGCTGGAGTAATTAAGAAGCCAAAAAATCACCACGTAAGTCTTAAGGCCCTCATAAATGTTTCGATCTCTAAACAAATTTTGATAATGGATGAGAGTGATAACGTAAGAAATTCCATGCACTGTAATGACTGTTCTTAATAAAGGCAGTAGCAACTTACAATACAAGAGTAACAAACAATTTCTCTACAACACCGTTTGTCATTGTATAAATTTCAAAGTATATCTCGAACGACATTAAAGTACTTTCTCCTCTTACAAAATAATCTTTTATAAATACAGGGTTAAAGTAAATTGAAAAGTCGACGTTTGAGAATGCATAATCCCCTATTAGGTAACACAACAAGTTACATAATTCACATAATCGACAAACTACGATTGTCGACAAAATGAGGCGAGATTACGATCGCAGAGTTGCTATACTCAAATCTCTGATAAAAATTATTGTGCAGTTTAGCTACAACAAAAAAAACTATCTTTACGAAATAGCCAAGAAGTGCAGAGAATCTAACCATCAATAGGAGGTAACTTCTAACAAAGAAGCTCACATGAAACTATCTAATGGTAAGAGAAGTGATAAACTTGTCAACGAATTTAATGAAACGATAAATCAGGATCCTGTGTGGAGCCCTGATAAACTGCTCACTGCTGACTGAAAAAAAACAAAATAAATAGACAGTTAAAGGCCCAAGCACTGCTGCATGACATTAAGCACGACAATAACGGCTTCATGAGATTCTTTTCAGACGAATAAACTTTCTCTAAGACAAGAAGGTGAAAGGCCAAAATGATCGTTGGATTTGCAAAGATGCCTCTGAAGTGCCTACCTCTATGATGATGGTGAGCCTTGTGAGCAGCTAAGGGGATGTTATGGCGCCTCACTTCTTTGAAAAAGTCTGAAGTTGACCAACCAAAGCCATATTAACGGAGACAGTTGTCAAGTCCTGGATAGAACAAATCGCTGCTGGGCAAGAATACGTATTCTAGCAAGATTCCACTCCAGCCCACAAGGCACGGAAGGTCCAGGCATAAATATACAACAATTTGTATTACCATTAATCCCTTAGGTTGTGGCCACCCTTCAGCCCCAACTGCAATTCCCTTGACTACTACGTGTGAAGCGTGATCGAAGCGAAGGACACAATTATTATTAGTTACGCAATGACGATAGTAGCGTGCATTATGGTCTACTTACCTTTGCTTTATATTTATATTTATTCACTAAATTTTAATTACTTTCTAGTAATACTACAAAAGCAAGTGTGGTTTTAAAGAATAATAAAAACAGTACAAATAGAACGATTTTTACGTCCGTTTAGTATATAGCAAGCGGCTTATAAGAGACTTTGTTTTAATATGCAAATCGAAATAAGTTTTCTCAAAAGAAACACTGCGGGGGAAATTGAACGTCGGAGGGAACAAATAGCAGCTCTCTCCTTAATTAAAATCGAGGAGCACAATAAGACCTGTGCTCGGCTTTCATCAATAACATAGTTTCTTTAATCACAGCCGGTGGGTCCGAGGAAATCAATCAATCAGAGCGCGTCCGACAAAGCAGCGAGCGGGCGCGAAGAAGCTCCAAATCCGCGGAAAATCTAAAATTGAAAGTCAACAAAGTCGGCGCCGCAAGCGGGCGCGCCGGGCGCCGATAAGCGCTCCGATAACAAAGGGGGTAAAAATCGGCCGCGCGCTAATGATCGGGAGCGCCTAATGGCTCGCGCCGTGTAATTAGTTGTTGCGAACTTGTAAATGAAATCTTCAGTTTCTGATGGCGCAAAAACTCCAACTTGCGAGCGGTCGAGTTTCCACTAATTAACACGGAACGGAGCGCGGATAGATTTATCCGGAAACGCGGCGGCTGGAACAAAGCGCTTCCGGACGCTTTATCGGGCGCGGCATCAAAAGCAAAACATTTTCTGGAGACAAAAAGATTGTCGTCTGTCACAGAGAACAGGCGCGGATAATTGCAAATAAAACTCCGACGTCTTCGCGCGGCAGCATTTTAATCATTCGGCTTTTCTAGCGTCTACATTTAAAACCCTTCGTGCCTCGAGTGCCACGGCAGAAAATCTGCAAAGGCAAATAAAAAATCTAAGAGAACTAAGCACTCTCTGACATGCAATACAAAATTTATTGATAAATCAATCCAATCTACTTAGGTATTCTTTAGATGTACCTTTGCAGAAGAAAAATATACCACAAGCAATTTTTTAACGATATTATTAACCTTAATATCTTATATTTGATAACTAACATAGATATTACCTATTTTTCGTCTTGGTCTCACACACAAAAGAAATACGAAGCTATAAATAGTGAATAAGTATAATCAAAAGACATTTGACGCTAACCAGCGTACTGTACATTTTCCTCTCTAAAAGCTAATCCCATTTGGATGAGCATCAAACTATCAAAATTTATAAAATCTAAAGTATTTTTCCACGGAGAAATTAACAATGGCACATATATGTCAAAGTTTGTTTCTTTCTTTAAATTTAATGACGGATATAATAATTTAAAGCTCTTGTAATCATGATCGTATTTTAAGTTTCAAAACTATCTTAACTAACACACTGTGGTGAAATACTATTACAAAATATCGTATGTTTTAAGAAAGCCCTGCATTTATAGTGTGTGTTCATAACACAAGATGACTGTGATGTTCAGTAATTGCACAGAAATCAATGTTACATCAGTTGTCAGTTAACCGCCTTGTAGGATAGATGTGACCCGAGTAGAACAGCGTTTGTATATCAAAATAGCCGTTCTCTCTGAAAAAAATGCTATAGAATTCCACACAACGTTGGTAAAAGCTGTTGAGAATAACTTTCTTCCATACTGAACAGTTTTGAGGAGGGTAGCAGACATTCAGCGAGGACGCGAAACAACTAGCGACCGGCAACGTGCAGTAATTAATCACCTGACAGAGATTAACAGACTATGCATCGAGAAATGCACCATCCACAGGATTTGCAATGTCCATTAGTGTCCCAAACCGTCTACTACACTGCTCTGCTCCGGCCACAGATATCCTACACAGCGGTCTACTGACAACTAATTTAACATTGCTCTCTATACAATTACAGAATATCATAAAGCCATCTTACGTGGTGGACACACATTATGAATGCACAGCTTTCTGAAAACATTCAATATTTTGTGTTACCATTTTAAAAAAAAAAGTTAAATAAAACCATTTCTGCAAAGAAAATGTAAAAAGGGAGAATAAGTTTATGTATATATATTACGTATCGAACTATAATTGTAGTTCTCAAAATCCTAAGTCAGTTTTCGAATGTTATGGCGCTAACGTATTTTTGTAGGGAAAAAATGTTATAATTGTTTTTGCATCAGCCTCTCGTTGGCGTGCTTAAGAACGTAGGCCCTTTAACAATCAACTTTAATCCCACCAATTTCTCGTCGAGTTTACATTTGTCGAACACCTTCATTCCACCTTTTCGTACCTATCGCTTTAACAGGATATCATTTAGTCTCCTTAATCCACCTGAAAACTTTATACGTCCATTAACAACTTCAAGATCATATCCTTGCCAACACTAACAACCTTATTTTACACTTCAACGCATGAGACGTACTGTTTTGATACAGCAAGATAGTCGACCACTATCCTGATACCCCACATGATCTTTACAGTAATGCAAATACAATTTTTTTCTAGGTTTGCAACCTTACCAAAAATAAAACAGCGATTTATAATAGAGCTAAAGTTAAAGCCAATTTATTCTAAATACTAAATGAGACTCGCACCTCAGTTCTCATCCTGAAACAGCCTAACTATTTACTCTCAGAGCAACTACGACCTTGCTATTATTATGCTCCGAGACAAACCTCCATATGAGTATTCCACTGAAAACGCAAACTAATAGCAAGCCAAAAGTAAAGCTCTACCCATCGTTTGGGCAGTTACAAAACTTTGCGGTTATACAAAATAAATCTCTAAAATGGCTGATGTCACTCCAAACGCTCCTGAATAAAACCACGCAGTAGCCAAGATGAAGACGCATGTACTATTAACGTCGTTACTATAAACTTATACACGATATCATCACAAATAAACCTCCAAAGCTTGCAACGCATAGCGAAGTGGCGAAGCAGTCTCCCAAATTTGAGAAATCGCGTTTTCGGGTTAAAGGTCACGTAGTATTTCAAAATTTTATGTTTAAATTAATCAGTGTTCAAAGACGAGTTGAATGATGTGCTACATGTCCTATGTTGCTATTTTGAAAATTTGAAATCGTAAAGGTCACTAACGCTGACCTTTGACCAATCAGTTTCAAAATCACAGCAAACAAGCCTTTTTGGTCACCTGTCGATTGGTGAAAACAGAATTTGTAAATTCCCAGCCGTTCTCGAGTTTTTGCTCGGACGGACGGACAACATGAAGTTAGTAAGTGACTCCGCTTGGCTTCGCCACTTAATAACTAGAGAACAAGGTTCGGAGTTTAAAAACTTTTGCACGCTTTTACCAGAAATATTATAATAATGGGCTATCAAAGGTTACCTGGTTGCTCAAGACGATCTGTTTCATTATAATCCAGATGTAAGTTTGAAGAGCTCAATTCGTAGTCCCAGTATTCATAAAAAAGATAATTCTATATACATATCATAATACAGCCATAACAGGTCTTACGTTACAACGTACCTCAACTAAATACTATTAATAAAGCATGACGTAAGATGCAACCCTACGGGTGAAAACCTTCTACTAAACTAATAATAAATCAAAGACTTGAAGTATTAGCTTTACTTCCGATATCCAGCAAATAATACAAATAGATATTTAAAATTCAAAATTCAAGTAGATATATTAAAATGTTTCCACTTACTAAAGCCGCTGCATACTTCTGTGCTACACCACTCCTCAATAAAATTATATTCGGTAATGAGACCTCTATAAAAATACTCAACGACAACGGTGCACAATTTAACTTTGTTATAAAACAACACTTAAACTGCTGATTGGGTATCAAACAAAACTTACACAGTATACCATCCCGTTACAAACCTAGTAAAGTACGGAAAGAGGAATTTCGTGACACAATTAGTGACACAAGTCAAAATGAATCAAACTACCAGGATTAGGTTTATTATGAACATAGCTCTATGTAGCTGAACAGATTTTTAGTCTGGCAAAATTAACGTTCAGCCATGACTACAAAGCAACAGATCATTTCTTTATTATTAGGATTGACAGACACTTTAAGACAAAAAACACATAAAAATATCAGGACAATAGAAATATCTATTCCGATAAAGAAGAATGATAGACTCAAAGTTTCAATTATGCCATAAAGTATGAATCCAGAATCATGCTCTGAGAAACACTAATAAGAATTATCTTGAAAACTAACGCCAAAAGGAGATAATTTTTACATAAAACTACAGCAACGTAGGGACGTTAACTACGAGCGAGGATTCCTCTAAAATTACGACGATGACTAACGCTTAATTCCCGTCTGTACCTACCACATCTAAAAAAAAGATTTTCCAAAGAGGACAAAAACTGATATCAAGTCAGAACGTCAATGGATACCTAAAATAAAAATATATAAAACGAACGTGGTAGTTCTAGAGTGATCCGCTAATACCTTCTCGAAAGTCGCCGCACATTCCCGACTATCTGCAGACGCACTTAAGAACACTCACACCCAAACCTTGCCTTCAACCTCACCAATGGTTCACTCTATACTTATATAGTTGGTACTTTATCTAGTCTAACTCAGAAACAACCCGTCATTAACACTCGACATTCTTAATTTCTTTGTAACATATATGACTTATACGGTCCATCGTCATCCATGCCAGGTCTTATCGAAAGAGCTAAAGTTAAAACAACCTGAAATTTTTCAGTAAAGTCAATCTCAACGTCAAATACCGGAACAGTACTCTCTCAAACTTGACTGGCAGCCTAATCCGTAGCCTAATTCCAACTCAAGAGAAAACTTGTCCTTGCACGGCACCTTCTTGAAAGTTATTTCCCAATACCTCTAAGGTCTAACTAGTAGCTTTTTCTAATGTAGCACTAGTCTGGGCCTGATATTGAGCCAAGAGAAAAGCTTGCCTCTGAAATGTAACTACTATTTCGAAGTGCTAAAGATTGTACCACCGATTGTCAATGTACCGGCAGATAGTAGAGCTGTTGAACCCTATAGAATGTTAATGAAGGACTTGCGAAAACAACTTAGTTCTCAGGATGAACCGCGTCTATTTTGAGAAAATTCTCGACGTTTCGGCATCGGCTTTGATGCCATTTTCAAGAGGTTAGCTCTTCACTCGGGGTCTCAATCTGCCTACTTCCCAAGGAGAGCTATGAGTCTTTGAATAAGACTCAGCTTTCGTGTGACCTGCTTGATCTTTTATAGGGCTGAGAGTAAAAGTTTGTTTGGCGAGAGATGAGTTGGGTTGGGGAAATTTTGTAGGATTAAGGGTGTTGCGTAATTGGTGTTGCTTTTTGTTGGTCAGGAGAGTTTTGGGATTGAGAGTTAGTGTTTTTATTTATATTTTTGATTATATCGGTTAAGGATTTGTTGGAATATCCATTTTGCAGAAGGGTGGTGGTAATGGATTTAATTTCTGTTTGGCGATTTTTCGTATCGGAAAGTCTGATGGATCTGGTTATGAGGGATTTTGCAACCGAATGTATTTGGGCAGGGTGGTTATGGAATTTGGCATTTAGGTAGCGGTTAGTGTGAGTGGGTTTTCTGTAGACAGTTCATCCCGTGAACTAACTTGTTTAAAATATATATATATATATATATATATATATATATATATATATATATATATATATATCTTCAGTGCCATCTCCGCTTCGGAGGTTGGCAATCATATTGGCTATTCTAATTTTGGATATTGCTACTCGAAACAGTTGACCAGAGCTGCAGCCAAACCATTCTCGTAGATTGCGCAGCCATGACATTCGTCTTCTACCAACGCTTCTTTTTCCCATGATCTTGCCCTGTATTATAAGTCGTAGTATGTTGTACCGTTCTCCACGCATGATATGTCCCAGATATTGGAGTTTTTTTCTTTTACTGTATTTGTAATTTCCTTCTCCTTTCCCATTCTTCTCAGTACCTCCAGATTTGTCATTCTATCCGTCCACGATACTCTTAAAATCCTCCGGTAAGTCCACATCTCGAAGGAGTCAAGTTTGTTTAGTGCGGCTTGATTTAACGTCCACGCTTCCATATCATACAAAAGTACACTAAACACATAGCATCTGAGCAGTCGTATTTTTAATGGTAACGACAGATCCTTACTACAGAAGACGTTTCTACTTTTTTAGAAAATTAGCTCTTGCCTTTTCTACTCTTGATCTTATTTCTGCCGTGTAGTCGTTGTTTTCTGTAATTAGACTTCCTAAGTAAGTGTATTTCTTGACTCTTTCTATCTGTTCTCCTCTAATTCTTAAGCTGTCGTTGTTGTTATTGTTTTTACTGATCTTCATAAACTTCGTCTTTTTGATATTGAGTGATAAGCCGTATTCCTCACTATAGTCAATTATTTTATTATTAGTCAATTATATATATATATATATATATATATATATATATATATATATTTGTGTGTGTGTGTGTGTATGTCGTTGCAGTATCCCTTAAATCACACAACCTACTGTTTGATTAATATACAAAAAGTGCCATAAGTATATTGGAAGCTGAACTATTAAGCAATGTGATAAACATTAAAGTTGGGCTTTAATAGTGCCTTTGGGCATTAGTCATATAAATATTTTTGTGCGCTGTAATATAAATAATTAGAATCGAAAACACACGACAAAATCTAAGCTTCGTAACCATCATAAGCTATTTTTCAGCCATATTAATATATTTAGAAATATTTACAAAGGTAATTTTAGATAGGAGACACCCAAACCCAGAAGTGACACTTCATTTTTACATTTTCCTGACAAAAACTTAAAATGCTCTCAATATCGATTACTATAGACTTTTCCATTATTTCACCACAGGTAACCAGGGAAAAGCAGCTATAAGTTTTTGAGCGTAAACGCCCTGGAAGCTTTTGCTAAAATAAAAAATCCATATATGAAATCAAAAAAAAAACTCAACTCATAATCCCAGTACACAAGAGACAATTTTGCAAACATCATAACGCACAGAAAGCGAGCTTTAAAGGTTAGACCATACATTTCACCGTATCTCAGCCAAATTCTGTTAAACAAGTACGAAGCGGGATGTAGCTTAATACTTAAAGAGTTGCCTAAACTATCGAAAAAGTAAACTTACTAATCTTATATCAAACACCAGTAATTATGCTTTGTTGTGTGCTCCTAAAGAACAATTAGTGAAAATAGAACACAATTTACCAGTGTTAATGCAACGCTTAATCTGTTATTTGGGTATCAAACAAAACTTATCCCAGTCTATCATCTCGCTACAAACCTCGTACAGTTTCGAAAGGAAAATTTCAAAAGACAATTAGCCATCCAAGTCAAAACGGATCAAACTAAGTAAACAACCAAACTACAAGAATGCTATAAACAAAGCACTATGGAGTTCGACTGGCAAGGTTAATGTTTAGGTGTAATTACAAAACGAAATAAATTATTTGAGATTACTCCCTAATTACTAGGGTTGGTAGACACCAGATTCAAAAACACATAAAAATCTCAAGATAATAATAATAAAAAGAGAAGGATACACTCGAAGTATCAGTTAATCTATAAGATATGAATCCAGAATCATACTCTGAACAGCACTTTAAAACTAGCACCAAAAATACTTAGATAATCATTACATAACATTACAGCAACAGGAACGTTAGCTACGATGCAGCCTTTCCCCAAAATTGCAACAATGAGTGACACGTAACATCCATTTGTATCTATCGTATCCAAAAGAAAAAGGCCACCCAAAGAAGACAAAAACTAGACATCGAGTAGGGAACATCAATAGTTTCTAAAAGGAAACTGCATAAAATGGAGCCATAATGTAAGTGGTAGTTTTGTAGCGATCCACTAATACTTTCTCGGAAGACGTCAGACACTTCCCACTAGCCGCAGAGTGAGTTAAGAACAGGCACATCCCAAACGTCACTTTTATCCTTACTGATAGCTCGCTCGGTCTACGCATAACAAACTGTATAAGTACCCATTACAACTGAGAAACAACCCGTCATAAACATCCGAAGATCTTCATTTTGACAGAGAGGCGACGTGAGCAATCCATCAACATCCACTTCAGCTTCCATTAACAGAACTAAGGTTAAGAGAACCTAAAATTCGCTAGTAAAGTCAAGAGAGCCAGTACTTTTAACTTTCCTAACAGCCTTCCTTAGTCTAACCCCGAGTCAAGATAAGAGCTTACCCTTGCACGGCATCTTATCTGGGAGTTAGGTACCAGTGTTCTCTCAGGCTTTATAACAACAATTTGTGTATACCAATAGGAACTGGCTAAGAAAATCTATTACCTCCAAGTTAGATGACGTTGCTGGGGGTAATGAGATCAGCCGCCAGTATCATCTCTAAAATCACACAACCAAACATTTGTTTAATTCTCAAAATGTGCCTCAGGTACATTGAAAACAACGTGATGAATATTAAAGTGAGAATTTAATATCAGCTTTGGGCTTTGGTAATACAACCATTTTTGTGTATTTATAATCAAAAAAGAATTCAGCTCCAGTGTGGCCGACCAATCGAAGCATTTGGCTACAATTTGAACGGGAACACTTGCGAAAGTAATTTTAAATGGGAGACACCCAAAACAATTTTACTTAATTTTTATATTCTTCTTGATAGAACTTGTCAAAGGCTTTTCGATCTAACTTAAAATGCTATTAACATCATTACTAGAGGTAACTAAAAAGCCCTAGAAACTTTTGCTAAAGCAAAAGATGTGAAGTAAAATGGAAGAAAGCCTGAAAATACATACTGTATCTTATACTGTTAAACGAATACTATACTCACACATAATCAGGATTTTTTAAATGAGTTTTAGTTAAATAATTAGTGCTGCTTCATATTTTAGCTATACTGGTAAGATAGAGAAGATGTTCTTTAAAAACACAGTTTAAACTTACTCTCATTACAGCGACAATGGTAGTAATCCGGCATTTATGCAGCGCTCCTTATTGGTGCAAATATTTACATGTTCAAATCTCAAAAAGTAAAACAACCAACGTGTTTTTTTAAAACAACAAGAATAGCACCAATTTTAGCATATGAAAAATTCAGAGGAAAGAAGTTTCGATAGAGCTATGCATAACTTACTAGCTTAGCACACTCTTAGAAGCGGGTCCCGGTCGAGGTCAATAAGATTTCTTGTAGGACAAAAAATCTAAAAGTCCCGCAGTAAATCAAAAATGGTCGCAGTATCGTGAATGCCGCAGCCCAGAGTTCAACCGATATTCAAAAAAATATATAAAAACGATAAAAAATCCAATAAAAAGCTAGGGCTAGACAGTACAACGATGTAGTCGGTATAAATCTGTAATAGGAAACCCCAACACTCGCTTTGAGCATATAAGAAATAAGAAAAGAGAACTTTTCTTTATTTCCTTTGCTGTGCAACATTGTTTGGTTAAATTTAAATCTTAGACTTAAGAATCGGATCAATTTATATATTCTGTACTGTTTAAAATGCAACATCGGCATCAAACTACCACAGCTTCTTACAGAGCCAACTTTTATTTTTATGATTTCGTGTTCTTATAATTATAAATAATTAATCAACAAGTTCATATAGTCTTCTTTACACTTATAAAGTTTTCAATTATTATTTTAAATTTGGGAATTTCAAATGAGTACAAAATGATAAAAATCAAAATGTTTGCAATTTGTAGAAAATAATGCAAAATTCTAAACTACAACAAAAAATTAATTACAGTAAAAATGTAAAGGTTGAGCTAAATGTGTGTATTTGAAAAGGCTGAAAATTATAAACAATTTTAAATAAACAATATAAAGGCAGTATAATTTGAAACATTTTTGTTAGAATTTAGCTATTGACGTCACCACACTATTAAAAATTTTAAAATCAGATCGGTTGCTGACGTCATCCCCGCAAGGAACAAAGTCATCACATTCAGAAAAATATAACATAGCAAAATTTGACGGATTTTGCTACTAGCAAAGGCAGAAAGATATTAGCAGAATAATGACTAACACAAATAGCATTTAACATGCTGAAGGAAGCATTAGATTCAAAAAACATTAGAACTACAACAAACCTCCGTATTTTCAACATAAATAATAAAAGTGTACTTTTGTATGATGCAGAAACGTAAACTACCAATAAATAAAACATTACCAAATAACAATCATTTACAAATAAACCTTCAGCATATATACCGCGCATTTTGGCCAAAAAGAATAACAGATCATCAGTTATTGGAAATCTCAATTAAGAAAAGGATTGAAATCACAATTAGAAAAAGAAGATGGAAGTGGATACCCCATCCAATAAGAAAACCAATTAAAAACACTACAAAACAACCTTTAGACTTTAATACATAAAGAAAGCGAAAGACAGAAAGTGACGTCGAAAATAAATGTTTTATAAGACCTACACCTACAAAACTTATCATAGTTACAAGCCAAATACATACCCCAGAACAAGAGCTACTGGAAAAAATTGGTATAGAAATTATCAACAGTAACAGATTCAATCCTCATTGAAGAGCACCTTGTCACCTACTTACCTTCTGAAACGTCCCTAAGCGTCCTTCGCTGCTCAAGGAATTACAGAAAAAAACGAAAAAAGGAAAGAAGATAATGAAAGAAACATCTATTGAGATTTATTGCACACCTTTCTTATTATACTCTAAAATAAGATAAAGTCAACACACAACTGTCTTTAAGTATATAAAAATTTAAATAAGTGGGATAAGAACTGAGAACTACAAAGTTGCCGAATTATTTAAAAATATTTAAAAAACGATACGTTAAAAATTATTATCAAAGATGCCAACAGTTGGCTTTATATAGAGTCGACGAAGATCTCCAAAAACTTGAGTGCGACCACAGACCAAGCATCCTTGATGGTCGACCGGAAGTTCTTAATGTCACTAATCTAGTACTGATATAGTAAATGTACCTGATTGTTTAACACCATAACTTTCTATGAGGTTAAGGCTAATTCAGAAAAATAACATCATTCAACTCGAAGCACTATTTCAGCCCGGCCTGTAAATTCGCGACGCAGATTCTGATTTTCTACTGTTGGAAAGCCCATCTTCTCTCTAATGTAATGATGACCATTTTCCCGGCATATCCAAATTCCGTCCAAACCATTACCAGCCCTCTAACAAATCCGTACTTACTGCTCTTCGCGCAGGTCATGCCAATATCAGCAGATGTCATCGGGGTCATCAAGGTTAAACTTCTTCTTGTTGAAGAAGATAACCTTGGTCTAAGTTATGTACTTTAGCGCATGTTTGCAGTCGTCGGTGAGCGGAGGATTTCAAACCATTTTCTTCTCTTGGTATACATCTGAATGAGAAGTATTTTTGACAGGTGGCGAGGGCCTTCTAAAGTACAGACAAAGGTAATTTAATATGACTGGAAATCTGTTTGTCTACTGTTATGCGCGATATGCCTCTTAAAGCACCAAAATCTTAATTGTTGGCATAAAATTTAGTTATTTACCATTATTTAGCCAACGTTTTCACAAAATATCACTATCTGAATAGCAGATGAACACCAAACTGGTTTTGTAATAAATTTTAGCTAATATAATATACTATGTTTAGCAATAATTAGAAATATACTAAATTTTAAAGGTTTACAAATAATAGGAATTAATATTAGGTCAACGTGCGGCTATCTAAGATGGGTATTTCCTCATTGCCATACAAGCGCTATTAACTAAACATTTACCAACTATTTCCCAAAATAGTCAAAACTTACTTGCCTTAGTGATTTATTATAGTTTAAGAGAGAGAAAGGGGGGAAAAGACTTGAAAAAATTAGGTGACAGATTCTTTAGTATATTGCAATAACTTCTCCTTATATTTAATTAAAACATCATAACTGTTTTCACTTTGTTTATTAATGCTTTGTTATTACCAAAAGAAGCTTTCCTTTTTCAAACAACTAAAAAGTAAATTATAAACATACATCGTAAAAGTAGCCATTTCAATAGCGACTGACTTTTGAAAGGTTCTTTGACAACAAAATTTATTACCTATCTTAAATGAAATATAAATTTATTAAAATGTCAAAGGCATCTAGAGAACATTTTCTTTGTTTGCCTTCAGGTAAGTCTCATAAAAATTACCACGTACAATACTAAAACCTTGCAATAAAACTATTTAAAAAATCACATTATTGCCTTGGTATTTCCATATGATAAACTGAAATCAGCGTCCATTAACTTAATTTGACCATATATAACCCTCGACTACTTCAATACAAATTCGTGTGATTTATCATGAACGTTGCCCATCATAAGCTTTATTACGCTTAATGTTATGTTTATGGCGACTAATTATATTAATGATAACGTTTACAAACTTAGGCCTGTACGTGCTAATAATTAATAAATACAATTTACACGCACAGTCTTATCATTCAATTTAAGAGAGCATGCCACGCTTTGCACCTCAACGGCGTATCTGTTTGTGTAGTTTAAAAGAGCTTGAATCGTATGTGTAATCTAGACCCATCGGCCCGGTTCTTTTTAAACAAATCAGCCACCCAGTGCTACAAAAAGATTAATTTATGGCTACTGCGCAGTCGCGCAAAAACTTATAAATTTCATATCTTGGTCATTCTTCGAAAAAATAGAGAAACACAGAACCGATGGTATAGTTGCTTAAGTAATCAACAGCGGAACTCTGAATTCGCAAGTGAAACTTGGAATTATTAAATCGCTATCTTCTATGTTAAGTGAGAAGTAATTCAAGAGATTGCTGCAAATGTTTTAAAAACCCTGGCACTAAAATTAAAAATGCAGAAAATTACCAAATCTGTACAAAAAAAAAACATTATCAATGACTCAGGACTGTTGTTTCCAGTTTCTAAATGGCGATTTCAGTCACATTCACATTATTTGAAATACTCATAGAAATTTCTGTTAAATTTTTTATAAGTTTACAACCAAAACATGACAGAAAAGTGCCACTTTGTGGTCTTAGACTGTTCACTAACATTCGTTGCATTTTTAAATACCGTTATTAGTAAATTATTCTAGGAAAACTAATTAAGACTTAAAGTCTAAATAGTGAACAAAGAATAACTATAACGTCATCCAGAAATAATTTTGGTGGAACAATATGATAATGACCAAAATTTGTATAAATATACTCCAAGTAAATAGAGAAAAAACAACTTCAAACTTACGCAAAACGTTATCAAAATAAAATACTTCTCTACAGATTATACTTGGAATGTAAACTAGAACTCGACTTTGGTTAAGCAAAAAATATTAACTCAGAACCTTTAGCTATTATACTTATGGTAATTCATCTTATTACATATCCAACATATCAGTAATAAATTTTATATTTAATATAAAACACAATGTACGCTAATTCTATGAAGACAAAATGAAAATAAATTATAAGAAATTTTTGGAAAAAATAAAAAAGACTAAGAGTAATAGTTTCCATAAATGTCTCCATCAATCCAACATTTTTTTTCGTTGGGGTGCACTTACCAGTACTGAAGCCTCAGCAGCTTATCGTGCATCCACTTATAATGGGACTTATACTAGGACGTAATATACACCCATGGATTACGCAAGACTCGAACTCACCTGCGCCGGACAGCGAAGAAATATCTTAACCGCCAGAATACGGAGAGCCCAACCAATCCAACATAGGAAAATTAAAATGTTTTTTATTGTATCCCAATATTATGTGTGTACAAATTTCATTTTTTATGAACACCAGATGACCACCAAAATAATATTCAATACTCAATACTCAATTTACCAATCACTGAAGTACGAACCACAAAAACGATAGAATAAAAAAATCTTTTTTGAAAAGTAGACAAAAAATTTAAAGTAACTAAACAATAAGTACGAAACAAGAAGGCAGGTGCGATTTCTGAAATAACAATTGCTCACTAAGCAGAGTTACAAAAATGGAGACTGCATTAGAAGATTAAGATTCCTCCCGCCTAAGAGGACCCATGTCTGTGTATATTGTGCATGACATAATTTTGGAAAATAGATAAATTATGCTAGTGCGTAAAGCAGACACCGAACACTCGCATAGATGGGTTCTGCATCATGCGTTAGTTATGGTTTAAGGAAATCGCGTGATTAATAGATGCTTATGCGTTTCAGTGCTATTATTACGATGCAAAAGCCGCACAAAAAGAATTAGTCATCTTCAACGCTAAACACTAAGATATTTACCCCCTATCATATAAGGGCAGTTTAAAGTTGTTGTTGAATGCTAAAGAAAGTAGAGATATTAATTAAATAGAATTGCTAACTTTGTCCAACTTTATAACTTTTTTATCCATTTTTAAATATAGCAGCATTAAAATTAAAATAAATAAAAACCTACGTTATGTTAAAGTATTATAACACAGAATAGTTAAAAAACAAATTATACAAAAAAGTTATTACTTCAAGGAAGCATCTTAGATCTAAAAGTAAACAAAAAATAATAATGATGAATGTTTCAGGTTTTAAGGTTTAACCAAAAATTAAAAGAAAATTTGAGTTTTAAAATTTCAGAGCTCTTAAATATAAACATAATTAACTGCATAAAAACACAATACTTTAGAAGACAATAATGTAAACAAACAAAAGAGATCTAAAGTACATGGGGTAAAAATTAAATTAATTATACTAAAAGCACCAAACCATATAAATAAACATTTAAAACATATTTGTAGAATAATCTAAAAATTAAAAAAATTATACAAGCCAAAACAAACGAGAAAATAAATTAAAAAGGAATTAATAAAACAATAAAAAATCAAAAGATAGAAGAAACCGTCTAGAGTATAAAATCTACTGAAATATTGAACCATCGAAATTAGTTAAACTGTTAATAAGAATAAGCAATTTTATCCGAAAACCAGAAATTCACAAAAATCAATATTTCATCCCGCTTAAAAATAAAATAAAGGCAGAAAAAAATAAAACCAAATATGGAAGATTTAAAAAGTACATATTGCATTAAAACAAAGTAAAAAAATCTCTTAGTAGTAAAATATAAAGTTTTTAGCATACATCTAAAATAAAATTTTGCATTAAACTAAAGATCTATATGTGGAGTAAAAATATGTCTACAGTAATTCAATAAAAACCAACTAAAAGTAAGTAACATAAACAAGTATAATTAATTGCAACTTTTATAAAAGCGCAACTTACATTAATATTACATATTAAGACTACAATTGGTTTTAATTAATGAAAATAAGGGTGGCAAAGAAAAGAAAGTAAAATAAAAAAACCTCCTGTAATAAGAACTTGATGACCAAAAGGAAAACAGTGTAAAATGTTACAAGAAGCAATAAACATAGTAGCAGAAGAAGTGATAGGAAATCAAAACAGAAGGCTAGAAATAATTGGTTGGTAAAACTAAAAATAAGCATGTATAAAACCACGGAAGAAACGCAAAAATTAGTTTGTTAAACGATTTTTACACCAGGACATAAGAATGGACAAATAAATAAATGAAGGTCTAATAAATAGCTTGGAAAAGAACCAGCGCTAAATAAATCAAAACCTAAAAAACCCTAAAAATCGGAAAGTGTTAAATAATGAAATTGTAAGCTGACAGTCCATGTCTGAAGAAATAAAATATCTATAAAAAGCCAAAAATAGGAATATTGAATCGATATGCAATTAAAATACCGATATTCACAAATTTAATGCAAGGTTAAAAAAATAAAAAAAACAATACCAATGCAGCTCATTGACATGCAGCAGAAAACAGATCATCTTGATATTTAGCATTTACAAAATTTTAGAGTCAATTGTTAGAATACCAAAATTCTCATATTTCCACAGAAGATAAATAACTGTTGACAATGTCTATAAAAGCAATGCTTTTGGATCTATAAAAAGCACTTATTTGTCCTCACTAGTGTTAATCTAGTGCTGGAATGATCAAGCAAAGGATTTATAGAAATATTTCAGTCGACATGCGGAAAAATTGTAATAAATAGCAAAAAATTGCACACCCTGCAAGTTGCACGCGGGAGCTTTAAAATAAAATTAAAAAATTATAACAATCAACCCCAAAAAGTAGACCTCACTGCGAGAAGCACGGCAAAGGGCAACTATCAGAAGACGAGAAGTAAGCTCGGCGCGCCGACGCGGAGTCACGAACATTCTCGAATCAAGTATGTAGGTATTTAAAGAGCTATCAAGAGGAAACAGAGACTACATGTGTGCAACATATTGTCACACTGCGCCGTGTGTGTTACAACTCCCTCGTGTCTGACTTAGTACAGTAAAGTGTAAACGCCCCGCATTTCTATCAAGGACTGCTGAGCCCAGAGATGCCATGAACAGTTATAGTTATTTGAAATTTATAGACAATAACAAAATTACGCAAAACTCAATAACAAGTATCGAATGTCCAATGGGGACACTAGCTCAACGATAATCACTTGCGCTCAACGGTCGTCTCCATTACTCCGGCCGAAAATCGACTTGAAATGCGAAAAATTACTAACTCACACCAGCCTCAACAAACAGGAAGGCTTCAAGCCTGCGCGAAAATACCGCTACATCCGCATTGAAACAAGGATGTTAATGGTAATATATAAATATATGACATTCTCAACAACCAAGAGAAAAATGCCCAAATGCCCATCTAAAAGACCTTCAGTCTGGATACCCCAACCATTCAACAAGCTCCATTTCCCAGGAGGTAAGACTTTTTCTTGTTGTTGACCTGCATTGAAAAATGTCTTTCAAAACCAGATTGACTTTTTAAAAACAAAAAACGTAGCGGATGGTTTATCCATCTGTTCAGCTATAACTCAAAACTAGCATACTTTTTTGTTATCAAAGGCAAAGATGCAGCACCACATTCACTTAATAAAGGTGCCACGGCATCCTCGACTTGACTATCACAATGGAGCAGCCAAAAAAGGTCATCACCCAGTGCCACCGATACACTGTTACAAAGCCAGCTCCAAGTGCGTGAAATGTAGGGCCGACCACTACTCTGATGACGGTAGGACCTAAATGAGCCCACCACCTACATAAACTACTAAGACGTTCATTCTGCTAATTTCAGGAAATACCGAAGCAGCTTCTTGTTGTAGATACACTGCAGCGACTCATGAGAATGCCCCTTCATCCGCCTCAGCTACCCAGAAACTACACCAGCCTCCCCAGTCACATTTTCTGCTTGTGTCGCAATCTGTCCCTTAGAGCTGGAACATTATTGGAGTTGGTTCTCTCCTCTAAATTCTTATCAACCTTTTACAACATGTTCAGAAAATATTTAAACATCTGAGACATCGTTCAAGCTTCTGCGGCGCTCAAAGCACTTCCAATAGAAGAAAAATTAGTAGTCCCAGGAACCTTGTATGCCAGGGATGTTAACATCAACGTCGGATAAAAGAAGTTGTGGTTAATTTCAGTGAGATACAGTTGACGTAGTGATCTAATTGTAAGTGCGTCAATAAACAAATCAGGCAATGAAAATAAATAACTAGTAATAATTTGTCAGTTAATTAGTGACTAATTCACTGTAAGAGTAAGTAGTGCTTGTATATTAGTAAATAATATTTATTTCTTTATTTTAAGTAAAAATAAATAAAATAAAATCAGTAAATCAAGTTTGTTAGGACTGATGTTGAATTCATTGCAAATAAAAAAACTATTTAAATGTATTTCGTAGTCAATTGAGCAATTTTAGAGACAAAGAGAAGAAAACTATAAGATAGAGAGAATTATGAGGATCCCTATATGACAAAGGTGAAAATCCTGACAAGTATCTGTTTAAAAGCACAAATTCGAAAGCGCTAATGTAAAACTGTAAAAAAAGAATTAAAAATTACCAAAATTGAAAGTAAGTGTGAAGAATGCATTGAAAATTTGAAAAAAATATTAAAAATGTATTACAAGAAATAAAAGCACAGGATTCGCCAGAGAACTATGTTTTTAAAAAGATTGCCGCACGGTTATTTTCGAACGAGTTTCGAAATTTATTGTTTTCATACATTACAGGTACATTGCCATTTGAGAATACCTAACAAAACACAAGAAAAAATAATCAGATGCAAAAAGTTACATCAGTTAGGTGCCTATTTTTATCGAGGCACTTGTATAGACGGGTGGCGAAATTTTCCACACTCTTTCTGGCGTTATGGTTTTGGAAAGTGCTTCAAGATTACGAGGTTTGTTTATGTGAGTTTTTGCTTTTAGGTAACCCCATAAAAAGTAGTCACAAGCTGACAGGTCTGGTAACCGAGCATCCCCACGCAATACAATCAGGCGTCCAGAAAAATGTTGTCTTAAAAAAAGCCATTGTTCCTCTTGATGTATGACAAGTCGCCCCATCTTGCTAAAACCAAACTGTGTTGAGGTTGGCAAATTGATGTCAAGGTATCGATCTGTATTGACAGATACTGTTCGTGCAATCATTTAGGTTTAAGATACGCTACAAACAGTTGCTCTATCGCAGTGCAGAGGTTGTTAATGCAATTCTTCCGAGTTTTTGGGTGCCCAGTACCGAAAATTCTATTTATTTGTAAAGATAAATGAAAGTGGGTCTCGTCACTCATAATTAAAACGATATCGTTTGTCATCAAGTCCAACATCGCTTCTGAAAACCTATGTCGCCTCAGAAAGTAGTTGTCCCGCAATTCTTGAAAATCCATAATCTTGTAGGGATAGAAATGGAGGTCCAAGTGTAAGATTCTGTGAACATTAAAATGGTTTCGGAATCATCGCTGTGTGAGCACCACAGAACGACCAGTTTCAATAAAGATGTAACCAAACACACGATGTACCACGGGCTAAGGCTCCATTGCTACTGAAATGGCATCTGTCAATAAGTAGATATCAAACATTCCGAAAATATTCGGTCCACCCCAGTGCACACGACAGTATTTTCAAGAACACCATACATCCCTACCGGACCCTGTAAAAATAATATTCTAAAAGGTAAAAAAAAAGTTATAGACAAATACAGGAGTATAATCCAGATGTCTAATCAAAGAAATAGTAAAGCAGTTTGAAGATGCTAAAATATATGTACAAAAAAGGTCCAGAAGTTTCAACAGAGCGTTTAAAGGAGAATTGGAAGAAATAAAGAAAAATGCAAAAAATATGGCAAAGGGTTAAAGGCAACACAAAATAATATTCTAGGTATCTGAGAGAATAACTTATGGTAAATGCAAAAATACACTCCGGGGTTTTTAGAAATGAGTTGAATACAAATTTAAGAATATTCGAAAAGTTTGAAAGAGAACTTGAAGTTTGAGAAAGGAGGAGATACCTTGTTAATGAAGTCGTGTAATAACCAATTCCAACTGAAGAAAAACCTGACTCTAAATTAACAATGATTCTGAAATAAATAGAAACACCGAAAGAATCAGTACGCTAAATTTAGTAATAAAGGCTTGTTGAGCGTAATGAGATTTATTAGAGTTAGAAAATCGTCTTATTTTAAACAAAGTCGTGTTAACTCTTTTTGAACCAAAGCAAGCACTGGATAAATCCATTTTTACTGCGGTAGGACAAATAATTACTTATAAATCATAAAAATTGTAGCTCAACGTGGAACATAAGCTAAACCTGGGCTACTTAAACTCCAAAAACGTGCCTGCCTAAGTATTGTATCGTTTTTGCTCTTAACAGTGGTGAATAACACACGTAAATTTGTTAAAACTATTTATTTATTTTACTTACAAAAAATCAAATTACTTAATATTTATGTAGGCAACACAAAGAATCACTAACGTAAAATTGCACTGTGCATTGGCGCAGTTAGTTTTGTATCTAGTACTTTATTTTCCCTGGCTGCTTTGCTGCGTGATATTTAAGCAATCAATGCCGGTTCTAGGACCTACAAAAACCATCCGTAAATTTCCGCATTATTTTAGTCCTCGCACATGTATAAGCAGCACGGCTGGGAACCACTACTTCCGCCGCTCGACCGTGACTGATCTGGGCGACAAAAAACTGGCGGTCGTAAACGCCGACGCGACGGTGCGCCTATGAGTTGCACTAGAAAATTCGTTACAATTATAAGTGTAAGAGGAAGCAACATCCTGATTACTACCCAGACTCATATAAATATTACAGACGAAGTCAAGAATAACGACAAACAGCTTAGAATATTATATAAACTGTCAAACCAGTTCTGTCCTTGACTTGCCGTTCAATTTGAACCATTCGTCTTTACAAAAAATATTGTCAATCTAGTACAGACATAAATTTAAATCTAACATCTTAAATGGATGTGAGATATTCAGAAAAATTGTCTTTGTTTAATGCTTAATCAATCATAAGTATACTTTGGCATACCAAGCAAAATCCTACACCACAGACGTTTTGTTCTTAAAAGCAAAATATTTTTGTTTCTAATCTGTACCTCTTGTAAGACATTTTCTTTTTTGCAGTATTGTCTTTTCCCTCTTAACATTTTTTATTTTTACTTGACTCAGTTGTAG
This sequence comes from Sinelater perroti, assembly GCA_036346155.1. NCBI lineage: Eukaryota > Metazoa > Arthropoda > Insecta > Coleoptera > Elateridae > Sinelater > Sinelater perroti. Next base: position 9,199,120 of record JARFIY010000276.1, read on the forward strand.
TATTTTAATAACTTTTTAGGTAACAATCACACAATGAAAAATTAAAGTGCCCGTAACGTTTATAAAAACAAAAAAAATGTGTTTTGTTCTTATTCTTTACAATTTCAAGATAAATAATTATAGTATAAATTACGTCTTCATTTGACTAATACCTTGTCAGTCAGAAATATTTTAAGTTGTAGAAATAGAAAAAAATCTGGCGTAGTCAAGTCAGGAGAATAAGATGGTTATTTCAAATTACAATCTTGTCAATTTTTGTTGAATGATAGCACTTGAATAGACCGATGGATTATTGTACTTCTTCTTGCTCATTTTGGAAATTTTTCTGAATTGGTTTTCTTTTTGTCCAAAAATGCTGTGCAATTTTGTACACTGATCTTTTTTTTAATAATAAGTCGGAAAATTCCTTTTAAGTCGTTAAATGGTGATTAACTGATTAGATCTACTTTTTTTAAGAATTGGTTTACCATACCAAAATGTGTAATTGTAAAACCACAGTCACAAATTTACTTTTTTAAAATTTACTCGATCTGTTAAAAACAACAATCATTTGTAGTTTGTGTCCGAATAAATTTCTACTATGTATTAAGTAAATGCGACATCCATCTCGTGAAAACTTTCATTGGCGAAATTCTAAAGCCCCGCAAACTGGGTGGTTAAGGCTTTTATATGTTCACCTTCATCGCCCGGTCATCGGAAATATTCATGACTTCACCAAAAATGTACGATTACTTTTACTTAGCTCTCTGTTAAGGCCATGTCACAGACTTTATTTACAATCTCTGCTGTAGTTCCATTTTTGGGCGTCCTAACGTGGTTTATCACTCGTTTATCACACGGTCTCGTTTGAATCAATATCAAAGTAAAGAATAAAGATGGTGACTCCCCAAAAGCAGTATCTAATTTGGATTTAATTTTAGATAGGTTTCCTCCTGCCAAATAAAATAATTAATGACCTTCCGAATTTAGTTTTATCCACAGGTGAAGTCTCACAAAGTTACTATATTTTAATGCTGCCAAACAAACAACAAATAATTTTGTAGAAAAGAGCCCCCCATTGGTAATTTTTAGTTTATCTTTTTGTTTAATTGTGTTTTAGATTCTTAAACAATAATTTTGTATTTGTTATCCACATTTTACCCTTTTGCTGTTACAGTTTTCTACAATTTCAAAGCAAACTACAAAATAAAAATTAAATTTTTATAGTACTAATTGTTTTAATTGAAATTTTAAAAATATTTTGTGTATTGTTAATAGAAAGCAATTAATGTTTTGATAAAATTTGTGCAAATATAAACTATTTAGAACAAATTCTTACTTACTACAGTTAACGTAATAATACAAATAAATCAAAATAATCCAAATTTAATCACAATTTGAACAATTTCTAATAAAAAAAATTGCTTTAATTCTCGATTTAATGTTTCTGTTTTTGCAAACAGAAAATAACTAATATCCTGTACTCAACAAATATTCACTATGCGAATGAAACGTAATATTAGCATTTCCTCGAAAAAACATCTACCCCATACATTTTCCAACTAGACTCCAAGTTAAACAAAATATTGGTTTGAAGCGAATATATTTTTAAATAATAAAAAAAAATTAAAATAACAGAATATACTCAAGACGTTGCTAATGCCAACTAGTGGAAGCGAGGACGTTAACCTCGCATTTTAATGCTCCTTAGATTCGAACAATTTTTTACAACTTTTTGTAATGTTTGCCTTTCTATAACCAGCAGTAACAAAATAAATTAAATTACCAGTGTAAAAGTGTATAAATCTGCCTTCGCGTTACACTTTCATACAAACTGAAATGTTTATCTGGCGAATTTTTCAAAACCAAACACGAACCATAATCAGGCACGAAAACATGCAATCAAGCAATTTACAGCAGCTTGCTCAACTTTTTGTGTTATTAGCATGCCTTTTTAAATTCGGCCACATTAAGTACAACCTTCATTTAAGCGAATAGTTCTCCAGGTCAAGGCACAACTGTGTTTCGACTCACTGTTAGTGGAATAAAATCGCAAATTATGCTTTGCCAGATTTGTATTTATTTTTTTTAATGAATTAGCAATTTAATGTAAAAAATTACTCCTTATTTACAATCTATAATTCGAAAGATAAACATACACTGCCTTTATTATCTGCGTAGTCATTTTATCACATAATTCTTTTGCATCTTAAAATATTTATGGTATTTGTTTTTGAGAAAAAAATCTTGTTATAAAAGATTTTCTAACAGCCATTAGTATAAATTTATACCTGTAGAATATTCTTGTTTAGCTTTAAGCATTAATAAAAGTCACTCGGTGATAGATTAGATATATTAGAAGGTCACTTGTAAACGAACTTAACCAATGGAGGTCTAAAAAACTACATCTTTCAACCCAAGAACCTTGTCCTAATGGCCAATTTAACAATTTTTCTTTGATTTAAACTGTGCCACAATCTTCTTTGCTAAGTTTATAATTTGTTTATACACTCTAGATCAAAATAGTGAAAGGTGTAATGAACTTGGTTTAAATTATGTTAAATTGTTCGAGCTTCACATTTTATGCAGCCCTAAATAAGGCACCCAATATTATTTCAATTATACTATTTCCATTTTACATGTAAAGTCTAATTTAGGCCGTATCGAGTTATTTAAAATGAAAAAACTCTAATTGGATAGGAAATTCAAAAAAATACTAAATGAGTAAAACAGATGAACTAGATAAGTGAACAATACTTGTAATAAATAAGTTGAGGTTAAGAATTTATAAATAAGCATGAGATTTGCACGCAACAAATAGATAGATGAGAAAACAGAAATGAGCAAGCTGCCACGCACAAATTTCCAGGATAAGCAACACGTTATACGAGAAAGAATTATAATAACATACGTACTAGGAAATTATACGAATATAAAAATTTCTTTATATCCCCGGAACATTTACACAAAGAAAGGCCGATCCTTGGAGCTGTAGAACCGGGTGAGAGCCTTTAACGCTATGGGAAGCAGAACCAACATGGAAAAATTAGTAGAAATACCAAAACGAATAGAGAACAGGCTACAAGGCATGGATACGAAGCTGAAACAAATAGCTTCATAACTAAATATAACGAAACAAGAAAATGTACAACTAAAGAAACAAGTCGCAAACCAGGAAAGAATATTAGACTGCTTATAGAGAAAAATGAGAAAGAAGGGCCTAATGATGAGGGAAGTAGTTGACGAGAAAAGGAAAAAAGATAGAAGAAACAATAGAGAAAATATTAACTATACTGCATAAGATTGGGATTGAGGAAGTCAAAAGAATAGGATATATAAAAATACGAGATCAAGGCCTAAATTATTAAAAACTTACAAGGTGCAACAAAAAAATAAAAATACTAAAGAATATCAAGAATTTAAAAGGCATTGAAAATGGACTAACTAAAATTACTAAAAAAAATACAAAAAGGGCGTCAAAAATTAACCCCAAGGCTAAAAAAGTAAAACAAAAAGGACACAAAGCTCAACTGCAATACAATAAATTAATTATGAAGAATAAAGTATAAGACGTAGAAGACAGGGAGTAACATAATATTAGACGGAAATAAAAGGAGGAAACAAGGCAAATAGTTATTATAAAAGATCAGTTAACGATAGATCGCATAACAAAGACCTCCTCGTGGCACAATTAAGAAAAATAACAAATACCACTAGGCAAAAAAATTAAGTAAAAATAATGGCATAAAGTAGAAAATTAAAAAGATAATACTGAATTAAAAGAATAGAAACTTGAAAGTTAGGGACATAGATTATTAAGAGTCTAAGGCGCAGGAAAATCGAACTGACAAATGAATTTGAAAAATCGGGTCTAGAATTGTTAATAGATACAAAAAAGAAAGAGAATGGAATTTCAGAAATAAAAAGTATGGGTCAAATAAAGATAAAGGAGCACAATACGAAGATAAATTTGGGGATCAGTCAAGTTTTTTGCAGTAGAAGCAACCAGAGAAAGATATTTGTAGTAGGAGATATGAATGCCAAAATAGGAAAACAAAACGACACATATAAAGTGAATGGTAATTTTTGGCGAAGAAGAACGAAATAACAATGGACAAAGACTACTTGATTTCTGTACAATATATGACAATTATTTCAAATATTTTTTGCCAATATAAAGACATTTACAAGTACATGAGAGTAGAATCAAATAGAGGAGAATACTGTATTATAAATTATATAATTTTAGAAAAAGAAAACAGAACTTTAATTAAAGAGGCGATAAAATAGGCAATGACCATTATCTTTTAGTAACCAAAATAAAACAGAAATATCAAAAAAAGAACTTACATATAGAAGCGAAAGAATTTAAGGTAAGCAGAAAAACAGTTAGATCATATAAATTAAAAAATAGAGAAATAACTTAAAGATATGAAGTAACAGTAGAGAGAGAAATAAGAAATTTTAAGCAAGGAATATGTAACAAAGACATGGAAGAAATTGAAATATATTTAGAAACACAGTCATAGAATTAGCAATAAAGATACATAGAACAAACAAAGAAAATAGATATAAGAAACAAGCTTCATGGTGGACAGAAGAAATTAAGTAGCAAGCAAAAATTAATAAAAGCAAATGGCAAAACAGTAATATATTAGGAAGAGTACAAGAAACAAAGTGTAAAAGTTAAAAGGTAATATAAAAATCTAAACAAAAACACGGAGATAATTCGGAGACAAACTTAAAAACGTCAGTAAATAAAATCAAAAATCATTCCTCAAAGTCCTAAAAAGTTTTAGAAATAATATAGAAGCAGGTATTATAACGAATTTACAATGAAAGAGGAACGATATTAAGGACCAAAATAAAATTTACAAAGCTCTGGAAGAAACTCTTCCAGAAGCTGCTGGTAATAGAAACAGAACAAGAAATAGAAACGTTGCAAGAATTAGACTAAAAACAATAAGTAGAATGAAAATAGAATAAATGATATCACCAAGGAAGAATTAGTACATTCGATTTAAGTATTGAACAATAGCAAGGCACCAGGAAGTGACAGAATTACAAACAGAAATGGTCAATGCTACTAAAAATATTGGTAAAATCTGGAAAGAAGAGAAAGTACCTAAAAAATGGAAAATTTGACTAATACTACCGATATTTAGAATGGAAGATGCAGTGGCATGCAATAATTATATAGGTATAACAATACCTAGTACATTTTAATAAAGTTGTTCAAAAATATCATCGAAAAAGGCTAAGGAGGAATTAATCCGATGTTATAACAATAACAAAGGGAATTCAGATAAGGAAGAAGCCCAGGATCACGTATTTATAATTAAGGAAACTATCAACAGAAGGATGGCAAAGACAAAGGCAGCTTATTAAGCATTTATAGATTTGGGGAAACCTTCGTTTTGGTACCAAGAACTAAAATATATGAGTGTCTAAATGATAAACAAGAAGGTAGTTAGAGTGATCAAAGACCTACACAGAATGACTAAAAATAGGGTAATAAGTAACAATTTGGAGTCTGAAATATTACACCCAAAAGTTAGGCACGGAGGGAGTAAGCCTAAATTTACTGCTATTTAGTATCTTCATAGATAAATTAATTAAAATGCAAAACAACATTTGGTAAATTTGTAGAAAGAAACATCTCCCCCCCCCCCCAGTACTTCAACCAAGATTTCATATATTTGTTTTAAACATTACTTTTTCTGCAAAAATTTAATTACTACATAAAGCTAACACTTCCACGTTTTTGAAGAAAATATCAAAAGTACAGCTTCAAAGCTGAATATCATTAAAACTACGGCATGCGCCCTTTCCAAATTATTTACTAATAAAATGGGGAGGTTTAGTTTATTAGAGTAACACAGCCCAAAGAGGTTTATTGTATGCCAAAAGTATATAAGGAATTTGTTTTTGTAAGTTTTAATGAAAATTAACCATTTATTTATGTGATTGTAGAACACAAGAATTGAAAATTCTCTTAAGAGAATTCAATCGACTTCAGAGAATAAAATACTACGTATACTAACGATCAGATCGTTCTCATCAAGGATTGATACACGAATAGTACAAAGAGAGAACTTTGGGGCCAATTCTGACAACACAATGAGATTGGTCCAGCAATTTCAACATTACCATGTTTGAAAACCCCCTTTTAAAACTGACTAAAGTGAAAGTGTCCCTGATACTAAATAGTCACAAACAAGTCAACTAATATTGTAATCATTGCCGAAGAATATTGAGGCGATCAGTAACATCTACCGTCAAAAGCTCCACAACTTCGCAAGCTCTACTATTACAACATATAAATTAAATGTCAGGAGAACTCAGCATAACAACTTGGTTCTATTTCCTTGTAAAATCTAGATCAAATAGCTTTTGACTCAAAGAAATTTTGGCCAAAGAACCAATTTTCTAAATAAAATTTTGAAGATCAAAGATAAAAAAAGCGATACCAAGCAAATACATTTCACTGATAAAATCTTTTTTCTCCTAGATGGGTGTATTAGTAAGCAAAAAATTATTGAAGGTAACAAAACCTCCATTTGTCTTTTGTACGTCCACTCTATCATCAGAATGACGGTGCATAATCAGAAATCTCCTACAAGATTTAATATTACTAGATTTAATATCCTTCATGAAAACTGTCGATAGTCAAGACCATTGCAAGGAAGTTCAAAAAAATCATCCCTATACCGAGGTAAATAAAAAGCGTAAAGTTCTCTTAGTTGCAACAGGGACGCAAAAAATAAACGTCAATTTGACACAGATGCCATGTTTTTCTGTCAATCCAGCGTCATTTCTTTAGTTTAAAAATTTGCCATTTTTTGTTATCGAGTCATATTCATAACTGACTAAAGAACACTACCAAAATGGTAAAAAAAATAAAAAACATCTATCGCAATCTCCGCGATTATTTCGCTCGTCATAACCGCCCAAATGAAACCACTATCTGTCATTTGGTGCGAAAATTCGGGACCACTGATTCTGTTGGTGATATGCCAAAGAGTGGACGACCCACAAGTGGTCGCACACCGGCAAAGAGGGCCCAGAACGTTCATTAAGTCGTCCGATCGCAAGGATTGGGCATTTCGGCGATCAGTTTACGCCATATTATACGCAAATATTTAAATTCATATACTTACAGGATCCAACTGACTCAAGAACTCAAACCAATCGACCATTTCAACCAACGTGTGTTCTCTAATTAGCTCCTCCGACATTGTGCAATTAATCTGAATGTGTCATCAAAATCATCAGCGATGACTCGCTTTTCACATTGAATGGAATGATAAACAAGCAAAACTGTCGCATTTGGACTAACAAAAATTTAAGATAATATCAAGAACAACCAATGCATTCTCAATAAGTGACTGTTTGGTGTGCTCTGTGGCCAAAAAGTGTCGTAGAACCATTTCTTTCGAAAGTGAGGGTGGAAATGTGATTACTGTGAATTCTAAGCGATGCCATGGCATGATTAACTATTTATTCTCGAAACTTAATTAAACTAACATAAATGATGTTTATTTTCAACAAGACGGCGCAACATGCCACACAACACGTGCGAGTATCGAGTTATTGTAGTCGAAGTTCGGCGATCGTTTAATTTCGAGAAATGAAAATATTAATTGGACTTTTTTGTAGAGATATTTGAAAAGTAAAGTCTACATCAACAAACCAACATCAAGAACAACATAATTGCCGAGATAAATACTATTGAAGCGACTCTATGTGAAAATATCTTCGAAAATTTTGCCCATCCTATCGACGTCTGTAAATCCAGTCGTAGCAAACATTTTAGTAATATCATTTTTCATAGATAAATGGAGTATATGAGTGTTTAAAATAAAATACCCTACTTGGTTATACAATCATTACTGTAGTAAAACCTAGATCCAATCTCTAGTGTGTTAGAAGAGATTGGGCGAAAAACAAAACCAATAAAAAAATTGGCTGGTTAAGTTCTTTCATTTTTGTATCCTTGATGTTTTTTGGTAGACATAACGTCGAAAAAAGGTTAGTTCAGTTTGCACAAACTTGCTATAATGTAGTAAAGTTAGAATCTTTTTTATACATATTTAGTAGTATCATCTAAAAAGCACATAAGTTGTTAATTTTATACAAAACATATTTTTTATTAGACGATATTAGTTGCAAATGTATATTACAAGCTATAACGCAATAAATTATAGTTAATAATCTGTCATATCTTTTATATAAATTTTTGCAAATTATTCGTAACGCATATTGCTGTTTTAAATTTCCATGGACGCCAAATAAGTAATTGCCATTATTTTTCTGTGGAGCTACAGCTTTCCTTATCTTAATCTGGAACCTTATTGATTCTCCATCTTCAGTCCACGCGAGAACGTCATTGCCCTACCTTTGCCCTTGCTCAGGCATTATTCCCGCAAATTATGCCTGTTTTTCAACTCCCCCGACCCAAATTTCAGGGATAATTGCTGCAGACGCCTTCCGAATGCGCTGCAATTGCAAGTAAATTTGTCTGCGCGCCGCATAGCAGCCCCAAGCCCTAATTCGCTTAGTGGCGGTGGCTACACAACACCTTGCGCCGGATGAAATCAAAATTGGAGCCAAAGCGCTTTCAGAAAGATTGCAATTTACGTGAGTGGGCTGCTGATTCGAGCTGAGATTTAAAATCATTGTGCGCCGGCAATCAGTCGATGTTTCGCCAAATTGTCCCTCAAAGCGGCGAACTCCTACCTTTGAACCCGCCATCTGTCATGCGAGCCTTCGCCAGCCCTCCAGGTTCGGCTTAATAAAATTACAATGCTCTTTGTGAGCTTTCAAAAACCATCAAAAACCTTTTTAAATTGGGTTGAGTGTACAAGATTAGAACAAATAAAAACGATAGCAGAAACAAACGAAAACATTAAATACATTTAGAAATAGATGTCTTACAAGCAAGATTAAGAAGTTTTAATACGCAGTAATAAAATGCGACAGTTAAAATGATTTTTGTTTTCTTTGTTTCTACATTTATTTTTGAAGTATACGAAAATAAGAAAAACAATTTTTTTAGAACAAAATACCAGGATGTATTTCTTACAAATTTAAAAAAAATTAAGTGATACTATTACTATTAAATATTTTAAATCACATGAAGGTGTAAAGAGAATACTAGAAATTGCCATATGATTCCGCTAAATAGCACTACTTAAACACACAGAAGTAGTAGACAAAGTGAAAAGCCATGGAAGCAGGCAATAATGAGTTGCAATTGTTTCTTTTGAGGTAGAGAGGGGGGTTAACTGATTCGGGCATCTGTACAAGAAATAATACCTGTGTATAAAAAACCCGTCGCGTCGCACAATTGTATTTTGCTGGATATAAGACTTTCAAAGCGGAAAGAACCATGCTGATAAACCACATCTTGTCCGGGTGCTACAGGTCTGTCTTGCAGAATTTTATATACAATCATTTATAAGGATTTGAAGATGACAAAGGTCTATATACAATGGGATTTCCATACTCTCATCCTTCAAGCAGAAGCTGTGGAGGCATACCAGCAGTTGCTGCAGCTGCACATTGTAGATCTGGATGAATCTGATTCGAGCACAAAAAGCCAGACAAAAAATACGAGTTCCTAAAATAATGCGCGGCCGAAATTATTTACTATAAAATAAATAGCAACTGTTTTTAATTTGGAAATAGATATTGCTGATAAACTGGCTACTTCCTCTTTGGAGTATTACTAATTAGCAGTAACATGAATCATTAAAGTGACTCCGCTAGCATATTCAGCAACATCGCTAAGGAAATGTGATAATACGCTGCTACATGTTCGTCGAATCTTGTGACAACCAGCTTGTATCTGTTTGATCTAAAGAAAAAGGCAGTGCACAATAAGAAATTTTCCTCAAACAAAGAGCATCAGTCAACTTCCACAAATGGTGTCGTGACACCCGAAAAATGGTTTGCAGCTGCTTTACGGCATTGAGGGGAAATACCCCTAATAAAATGTATGTTTCTCGACATTTTTAAATCATCATGATAAATTCTTAAAACCAGTCTTACGTTTAAACTTTATATTTCTTCTTAAATTAACGTGTTATATATTGATAATCAACAAACGACAACTCTAATAATCATGTCTAAAGGCCAACTCATTGTAAAATCATTTCTAAAAAAGGCGTAGTATTTTTTTGATGCTAAAAAACGACATCAGGCCAGATACGCTATGGTCTCTTTCTTAAACTACGTTATATTACAAATTTTCAATTTGGTGTTGAGTAGATAGACCGCTTCAAGAAAGGAAGAACAAGTGTGACGAATGAAAGTCAGCCTGGTCGCCCATAGACATCACACAAAGGACCAACCCACGCACAAGATGGCTTGATCTAACGCCAGAAATACACCACTGTGTAGGGAGACTATGTCAAAAAGTGACAGGTTCATTTATTTTCTATCGGTGTAAATAAAATTGTTATATAATTTTTTTTACTTCCTGAATCACCTGCGTACATATATAAAGTTTTCTTTTTTGTTTTTCTGGTGACTGTAAATAAGTAAATAATTGTTTAACCAAGAACAAAGTGGTGCCCTTCCATGTTTAATTGAGATCCTTTGGCCATTTCAATTAAACTTTCCTACTGTCAATGATTTTAAAATTACACTTGAGTGAATTTTCAAAGTATTATGGTTCTTGACAGAGTAATTTTTTATAACATCCCATATGGGACGTTTAGGTCAGCCTGTAAAATGTGATTTGACACATACCATGGTACGTTCGATATGATTCGGAGGTTTTTGACTGAACGCATTTTACAACATTATGATTGGAATTTCTAGCACATCTCCACAGCTGGCACCCGTATACCCGACTGAGTACATGACACTTTTGTAGTTTGATTTTATTCTGCAGCATAACCCAGCTTTTTTATCCTAATGTCCATTTTATTTGCAAATATACATTTTTCAAATCAAACGTCTGCCCAAGTGGAATCCCAGATATTCCATTTTATTTGTTTGTGGGATAAAAATATTGTCAAAGAAAGCAGTTGAACATATCAAAAGTCTGTAAATTTAATGGGAGGTTTAAGCTTTATTCTCCACTTTTTTGACCAGCTTTCAATTTCTATAAATTGAAACGTAAACGCATTTCTTGTGTTAACCATAAACGTAGTGTCACACTTTCTTCATCCATGTGCACAATACATCTTGCAACTCCCGTATCAAAATCAAGTTTCCCCACTGCCACATCAGAAAATCGTATAAAACAATCCAGAAAGATCTAAGAATACCCCAACTAAAGAATAACAAGGCAAACAAAAATCAATTACTATTACTTTAACTCTACTTTACCTACATATAATTGTTATAAAGAATTAAACAAATGATGGTAACTAAAACATCAATCATAAAACAAATTTTAAGAAACAACCCCTTATATTTGCCAAAGTGTTTAGATAGTCCTGCTTCAAAGTAATTATAAAATAAATATTTAAACTTAACTAACCGAAACGGACAATAAAAGATAAAGATTTTGTTGTAGATAACATGTAAAACATCAAACATTTCAAAACTAATACACGGCTCTCAATATTCTATATTAACCTTAAACCTGCTGAAAGGAACAAAAATGTATACAATATATATTTTCTGTTAGACTAGAGTTAAAATTCAACCACCACGACAGAAAAGAGACCCCAATGATTCAGATGTCAAGGGTAGTAAGAGACTAAGAACTTCTACCACTTTAACAAACTTCAGCAAACTTTGAACGTATTCTTTGTAGGAATAGTCGTCCTAAAATTATAAAAGTTGGTCAGTATATAAAACCTTGCAAAATAAAAATACAAACACAAGAAGTTTCCATCTATCCATATCTAAACTATGTTAAAAACACTTTAATAATATTGACCTCCAGATTGTTCAAATTTCTGAAAATATCGCGATTGTTTAACCCAACATGAACAAGAAGTTAGATTCTTTACTACAAACCACGATATGTTGATTTGAAGACCCATTTAACAAATCGTAGTTAATTCAAATATTCCAATATATACATTATGTATTATATTTTTGATGATAATGCTTTTTGAACAGCGACTGTTATAATTAAATGCTATGAATTAAATAAATACGATCAAAATTACTTGCAAGCAACCTGTATGATAATAAAATATTGAAACGGACCGCTTATAATCGCTGCCATCGATTGTCCACCAAATTTGATAAAAATCATCAATTTTAACAGTTCTTTAAATGTTGTTAGCAATAGATATCTGGCAGTCGATTAATATAATGCCAAGCACATACTATGAGGATCCAGACTTATCCTTAAACCTTCAAGACTAAGCAACTTATACAATTTAGGCCAATAGCAAATTAAACCTAAAAATTTCTTAAAGTTAAGTAGCAACATAGACATGTCTATAGGTCAACTGAACTAACCCGTTCAAGAAGCGATTCGGGAATAAATGTCTGTTTATAAAATAGAAATAAAATCTAAGAATTGCCTAGATTAATCAGAGACAAAATAATAGAAAAACGAGATTTGGAAAAGCATGGTATCGAACTTGAGCAGCAGAAAATAAAGGAATATTCAGCCAACCGCAAGATAATTAAAAATTTTACTAAACTACTATAATATAGAATGAAAGTACAGAAACATCTAGAATTCTCCTGTTAACTAGAAACACTTTTTCCAAGATTTCCTATAAACAAAATCAAACTAAACTAAATTCTAAAAAATCCCCTGGATACAATTGTGCACTGTAAAAATCTTCAGAAAATATTCAAAAGTAGCATATTACTCATATCTACAATACAGTCTAAATAATTGACTATTTTCCTTTTTTTTGGGATGTAGAAACCTGGTGCAGAAAAAAAGATCTTATAGACATTAGCCTACTACTAGTATTAACAAAAATTCTGAAATTTGCAAGAACAGGGCCAATGCTAATAAGGGTAATACTCGAATATCAGTTCAGTTTTAAATCACAACATATTCGACTATCTTTAGAAGATAAAATACTTTTCTAGAGAGAGCTCTAAGGTTTGATCTAGTGCCCTTCTTTACAAAGTCAAAAAAAATAGTTCCCTATAATTATTTTATAATTTGCCATCTCTACTTACAGATTCAGTATTAGTTTATTCGTGTATCAATATTGAATAACCTCTTTCCATCTGATCAATGTTTTGATTTAACAAAATGTTTTACTAGTATCGCACCACAAACTTCTTTCAGCATTACAGCGGTTACAGAAAAATGCGACTAAGTGGCGAATACAATTCAATGAAAGTAAATCCACCATTCGTACATTTACAAACCGTATAAACAACTATCCATTTGTCACTTCAAATCAACAGTAATTACATCAACAACTCGATAGCAGACAAACATAGGTGAATATACATACATACGGCTAGGACACTTTTACTGACAACTCAAACTGTACTATAAAAGACGATTGCTTGGAGCAACTAATAGTGATTATAACAGACATCTGGAACGGCAAAGCAATAATAATTACAAGATATTTAAATACTAGATTAAGAAAGAAATAATGTAGAAACATAGTCACGTTCTGTAATGAACGAATAGCCTAGGACGCCAAAAAATACATGTTTTACATTTTAGAAACAAAGGCATCTCTTTTTTATCGATTTCAAAAGATGAAAATTTATTATAAAAGTGTCGGCCACTTCTAACAGTATCTGAATTTTTGCAAAATTATTACCTAGTTATGTTTATTGATATTGGCCATGTAACTAACGTAAAGCTTCGCCTAGGTATGGAGCATTACTATCACATCACTGTCGAATCGTAATCAACAGCTAATAGATAAAGTATAAAAAAGCTTTTAGACAACAACTTTTGACTAATAATTAACTTTAATTAAAAAATGTCATTAAATAAAGAAAATGATAAAACAGTGTTCTGTGTAAAATAATTTAATACTTCAATAAAATTGAAGATATGGAGATAAAGAGTGTAAACTTTGGAATTTACTGCTAGCGTCAGGAAAATTTATTTTACTCATCTGTCAACCGAATAGAGCGAGGGCTGCATTAATTTGTGAAATGTAAGCTCTACCGCCATAAAAACAACTACAAAGTGATCTTCCAATTCACTTACATTATCAAAACGCCCACCCTAAGTACGCCCCATAAATTACCCTTTTATTATTAAGAATTAGTAATTAATACTCTGATTAATGTAGACTTACTTTCTGTAGAAAAACTAGCTTACAAACTTAAACTTAAATGGTAGCTAGGGTTTTGACCTATAAACTAACTGTCCTACACTTTTTCATTATATAACAATAAGCATTAGAAGGAAAATAAATTCTTTTGAAAACCTTTTTCTATTTGTTAATACAATATCACGTTATTGTATCCCCTGATTATAAATTAAGTACATAACTACTAAATTTCTAGGAGTATAATAGCTATAGGTAAAAATTCCACTATTTCGATTTTCCAATGATTTTTCAACTTAATATAAAGCAAAACAGTAATCTCTCTATTTATTAATCGATAACAACTTTCTCGATTCATAACTTATACACTTTTATTGTTGCATAATATAAAAGTTTTTAAATCTCGTTTTCTTTGTTTCTTATATGTAATATTTCTTTCCTTCGTCGAATATCAGCTTTCATTTTGGCAGCACAATATCAAACAATGTAAATATAACCAATCCAAAATAACATTATTCTACTAAAATGAAGCGTGGATGCAATTCAACATCCATTTTATTCCACAACATATTACGTGGTCTGTTCCGAAAATATCAAGCCAAAGTTAATGTAATGACAGTTTGTAACGCTGCGATATAACAAGGCAGCCGATGAGAGCGGACTATAACGCGCATGTCGGGAGTAAACAAATGTGGTATATAAGCGTTGCATTCTGGAATAACTGAGTGAGCGTGAAGCTGGAACATTCTTCTGCAAGTACTATTTAGAAAATTCGTTTGGAAACGATAGAATAAATGAAGCTTGAATAAAGGCATGATACAGATGATTCAGAGATGACTTAAACTGTTTAAAGTGATATTCAACAAATATTGACAAATGAGAGCCCGACAACAAAAAGATCAACAGACGATCCCAAAAACTAAAATTTGTGAAATATTGATAGAGGATCTTGGCACGAAACGTGTCATGGTAAAATTTATTCTTATCGTAGCAAAAGAAATTACTTACTGTACTTATTCATACTTCATATCAATGAACCAAATTGTCTCAAAAGCTATCGCTACAATCTGGAAACAGGCTATTGAATCTATATACAACGTTTCTTCTTTCTTGTAAATGTTTACTAAATATAGTGATTTTTTATTATAACTGTAAATTATGATTGTATGGCTAGGCTTTTAGGACATATCACATCCATCCATTTATTTTTAAATATTAACAATCCCATTAAAATATAATATCAAAATAAAGCCCTCCAAATAATATCTTTTCTCTCTCACAATGGTGGTCGTTTTTGATACCCTTGCTTTTCATTCCAAATCTGTTATGGTGGTTAAACCAACCTTTTTGATGTCCTGATTAAGCATTTAGAAGAATATATTATGCAACTTAAAAACTTACATCTCACAGCTTACAGTTGCACCAATCTATTATAATGCTTTTTGCTTATATTACAATTCTTTTTTCATTTATTTGATATTAAACAGCAATTAGATGGTGCGTACGGTGAATCGTTGGGCTAACAGTTTTCTTTGGGCCGAGGAAGACAGGTCGGTCAGTTGAAGTGTTTTTGGAAGGAAAAAACTAAAGAAATTAACAGCAAAGTTAGAACTTTTCGATATTGTCATATGAACAAGGTTAGTACCAAATAAATATCCTGATTTTTTTGCCAATGGTTTAAACACAGCAACGTGCAACCTGTTGTAAACAATTTTTATATTTCTGATGCAACAACAAAGAAGTTCTTCAATACATTTGTTCCTCATGATAAAACTGTGATCTTGTATTATTACACTTAACAAAAAAGAGTCAATGGAGTGGCGCAGAGTGGAAAAGGACAAAAAAGATCATGGCACCGATCTTTTGAGACTTAAAGTGGGTCGCTATCACAGAAAAGAGAAGTGGCATGTTGATCTATCCACTTTCTACACGATAACGCCTTTATCAATAAGGTCGCAATTATCCAAGTTACTGTGAAGGATTCTGGCTTTAAAAAGTTCCTCTGCACAAGCTAAAGCTCATACTTAGCCTCAGTAAATACTATTCATTTTTAAAACTGAAGAAACACCGTTGAGAATGAAAATTCAACAACGATAAAAAGTTGCGCCAGGTTCTTTTTGGAGCATTTTGCAGATACAACTTCGGAGTATTGAAATGCTAATTTCAAACAAATATTGAAATACACGGAGATTATGTGGAAACATGATTGTCTCTGGAATATCGTCGAACTGGAAACTTTCGGCGCTGACCTCGTATTTCCAACCCAATATATTTGTCTTATCTCCCTACTAACACTTTATTCTTATTTACTCTTTTATACCACTACACTTTTTTATATATAAATACAACGCAACTACTACATACATTTTTGTTGTTGCTGTTGGGTTTAATTAAATTTATTGAGCTATATACCCTCACTATCTACTTCTAAGCATTTTATTTACTACACTGTTGCTTGCTTCATTTTAACTTTAGTAGATAGTAAATGTTTATAAGACCTTTTACACCTCTTCTGTTTTTTCTGTGGTTAC
Source organism: Sinelater perroti (assembly GCA_036346155.1). Classification (NCBI taxonomy): domain Eukaryota; kingdom Metazoa; phylum Arthropoda; class Insecta; order Coleoptera; family Elateridae; genus Sinelater; species Sinelater perroti. The sequence continues at coordinate 9,215,813 of JARFIY010000276.1, forward strand.
TAAACATTCTCTTTAACATTCCAACTAATACATAAGTAGTCCGACAAGTTCAATTTAAAGTTAATTTTAAAGCTACATAATTATTCACAAAAATCATTCTTGATTAAGAAAATTATACAATTAGGAACGAAAATATAAAACCAAATGGTTTAGGCTTGATTCTAATTTTAATTTAGCGTTTATATGCATACATACACTTTACAGTTGTTACAATAAACGTAACTTTATTAGACGTATAAAACATGTGATTCTTTTTCTTGGCAGCTAAAATAACTTTCTAAAGTTATTTCACCCTTATCAGCACAGCCAGATTTTCAGAACAACTTTATTTAGTTTTTATTGTATTTGGTAGTTGGTCGCGGCAAAACTTGTCTTCAATTATCCAAGATCATATCATTATTAGCGAAGCATTTTCAAAAAGTGTTGCGTGTTTCATAAACTAGATACCCGTCTCATGCGAGTTCTAATCGATACAACTTCTCAGAAGAAATTGTCAAGTTAGCTAACTACCACCCAGTTTTATTAGATATCCTTTTTGCAATTTCTCGAATGCGATTTTTCTGCGTTCTCTTAATTTTACCCACACATACATTATGTCAAAATCATCTCGTCTTAAACGTCACATTTTATACAAAAAAATATTATCATCTTCTTATTATTTTTTGTAAATAATAAATTTTACTTTAAAGTAAACCATAATTTTATGTTTTTCTGCTAATTATTTTGAACAACTTGCATATCGTCTAGAATAGTAAACGTCACGTTACAACTCAAAGAAAAATAAATTTCGCAACGATTCATCTCTTTCGATGCCCCCAGCAGCAATTTTACTTAAAACCCCAGAGTCTTCTTTAGTTAGAAACTAAAAATTTATATGTATTTAAATCTCGAAAACACAAACCTAGCAATTTATAAGTGCAGTGCAACAATAAGGTTTTTTAATAGTTTTGCACTGTGTATCAAGTAACCAATTTTGAATATGCAGGGCCCGACAGAATGATCTCGTCTTTTGAAACTAATGGCCGTGTGCATTGTATTAGTAGATGGTGCTCAAGTGGTATATCCTTAAAGAACACAAGGCATGCCATTTAAGTGCCCATCATGGCGTGAAGTGATAAATACCGTGTCTTTTGATGAAGGAGGACGTGCGGTGACTGTCACATCTATCCCCTATTTTGCGATGTTACGCAATTTCCTGGAGCGCAGACTCATAAAACATTTAAATACACCACTGCGGTTTCAACAAGCGCTATCGCACACAGGGCGAGGATTTCTCGATAACTTCTGAGACAAAGGTTTCTAATTCGCCTCATCTTATGGCTGGCTAGGTCAGCAGACCTGTCCCCTTGCAATTTCTCTCTGTGAGGACACATTAAGGCTAAACTCTTTTAACACGTGTCACGAATTATTGAGAATGTAAAGGCTACAGGGGTATATTGCTCATGTGGACAAACATTTGGGCGATACCATTCATAAAACTGGCTGATAACTAAAGAACAATTATCGATCTATGTGATAATATAATAAAACATCAAACAGAATCTATATTATACTTTTTATTGTTGCAAAGGAAGGATCATTCTGCCGAACCTCGTGCTAACTATATGGCACATTTTTAACTACATTAACAATTAAAACAATAGCGGTACAAGTTAAAAAAATAGCGGCTCAAATCAACGTAAAACCATCATAAAGCGGAAAAGATTTAAAAAATGTTCGTATAGCCCCAATGCTGCGTCATCGGACATGCAAATATGGAATAGAAGAACATTCCAAAACCTGATAATAAAAATTATGATCGCAAATTAATTATGTTCAAATAACAAGAAAAGCGTTGGTAGGGCATTTAGAATTAAAAAGAAATTTAATGGAAATTTAAGAGATATGCAAACATTTATGTAGTAAAGTTTTATAATAGTGAAAAAAAAAGTAAAACTATGGCATCGGGAAAAAATCCACAATTGCTAGAATCGAGAAAAATTCAACACGAAGAAATTAGGGTTTTTTAAACGAACACCTAATTATTATGCAAAATAGAGTTAATCGAGATTAAACAAAACCAATAAAACCAAACATTTTGCAAATTGTACAATTGTGCAAGAACGACATGGCTTCTGAGTGTTGTAGATGGGATAGTCCAAAGTGATTGCTTTGTAGGGCACCTTGCACTACCACTTCTTTACTCAAAATCACAATATTATCAAGTTCCTTACGACGGAAGTAGTAAAACCGTCCAAAATTTTTAAGACTTGAGACAGTCTCAAACTAACATTCTTACGGCTCAAGCCTAAGCCCGGTATAAATAAAAAAATGACACAATCAATTGCCAATATAGGTCATGAACGTCTCCCGAGAACCAGCGTGATTGAAGAGAATACTTGCATTGCTCTTCTCTACTCCAAAAGGAACTCCCAAGTAACGATTGTTAAAATAGCTACTAAAATCGAAATAAGGTACGATTACGGCTAGCTGAATTATAAAAATATCTGCCCCAGGAAAATATATATTTTTAAGTCAGAAAATTATGTAGAAAGCTGACTTTGTAGATTTTTATTTTTATTATGTTTCAGTAAAATTAAAAAGAACAACAACGGTTTGTATTTGATTCAGTTGATAAAAAGGTATATCTCAGATCTTAAAAATTGATAAAATAGACAAGATAATGAAATAAAACTAAATAACAAACAATAATTGTCACAAAATCAAAGATTATTATACATATTTGTTCGCGCCAATCTCAAATTACCTTTTATTTAATTTTTAAATTAGGGCCGGTCCCTCCTGTATATATATTTTGTTTTGTTCGGCCGCAAATTTGCACGAGCACGCGGAGCGCTGATATATAGGGCGCGGTTTGGGCCACGGACGCGCTTTTTGACCTTTTGTTCGGGCTCGGTCTTTTGCTATGTTCTTGCACGCGTCGTTGTTTTTAAATTTAGTTTGTAATAGTTTAAATTTTCCGTAAGCCGAGAGCATTTTAACCGAGAGTTCGCCGGCGTGTTGAATTGGCAGCAGAAGTTTTCATTTCGGTGAGGCTTTTGTTAAAAGTTAATTTTGTGGCGAAATTCGACATTTTGCCAACCAGATTAACCTTTTCCCGGAGGTCCTTTTGTTTCCCGATTGTATTTCGGGCCATTTTTTTTCTTTGTTCTGACTCGGCAAGGAACGACGAATGAACCTTTGCACCAGGAAAGACGCTACCGCTCGGCTCCGCTGTGAAGATTGGGGTAACTTGTCCTATCTTTTTTCCCACACCCTTATGTCCTTTTGCTGGAACCGATTTCTGCGGGAAAGTGCCGTTTCCACAGGTTAATGTTTTTAGGTTAAGCTTTGTTTGAATTTTCTTTTGTTCAAATTTAAAATTACTATACAGTCCACTTTTCGACCGCAACAATATAATTGTTGCTCCCGTCTGTTTGGCACTAGCACTTGCATGCGCCTAGGAAAGCAGTCGCCGTTCAACAATTCTAACCTTTTATTCAAGTTTAAGAATTATTCCCATAACTTGCATAGAGCGGATCCGTCTTTGCAGGTTTAGAAGCAATTAGACCCTTTAAAGGGTGATTGTAGCATTTATAATCATTTTTTATTTGGTACAAAAGTAATTAAAGACACAACTGTACTCACTATTGTTATGAAAATTATGGTAAATAAAAAAAGCTCACAGTAAATTCAAAACGTTCATTATACGTCAAATTAACTATAACTATAAATCTTATCAATTTTTCTCCTTTTTCTTGTTTTTTCTCTCTAAGTATTAAAACTATTATCTGTTTCTTCCTCTAGTCTTAGTATTTCAATTTTTAGATAGCACTCTTAATAATATTTTTCATTTAACTGTATGTTTCCATATCTTCTCGCTAACTGTCTATATATTTCTTTATTGGACTGTTTTCTTTTTTCTTGTTTATTAAAACATAGGATTTCTCAGTTGACTTTCGAGGTATAAAGACGTGTCGATCACTGCTCTCTTATCTTGGAGGGTCAGCCGGGTGATTACACGACTAATTTCGTGATTACATTCTTACAAACAAAATTTATTTTATTTACCTTTACCGCACTAATACAGACGTTTATAAAGTGCAACCGGAATCATCCAATAATTTTAAAAATCTGGTGTGAACATCACACGACTTACCTTATCTTATTATTTGGATAATTCTGGCAAAAATCTTAGGCTTCAATTTTTTTTTTGAGTTTCTATTTTACCCACTTTTACTTTAAATTCATGTTTATCTCGTGCTAACAAATCATTTTTATTCTCATAAATTTTTTGTATCTTTAACCGTTTAGATTCGCGACCGCTTTGTGACCTTGCGACCAAACCGCCCGGCCGATTTTTGCCAAAAGTAACCTACAAGTAACTTGCATAAGAAAATTTCAAGTCTCTAGCTCTTCCGGTTCTCGAGATATCCTGTTTACTGACAAATCGACAGCAGTCACACACACACACGAACCAATGGCCCAAACCAACTTTTTTGGTGTCTTAAGGCTACAATTCGTCCAGAAATGTGAAAAATTGGGTAAGTCAAATTTCCGCCGATTACATTACTTTCCTTATTATAGGATAAGGAAAGTAAAAATTCTTAACCGATAAAAGCATTCAAAGTCAGCTACCACAAATGCCAAATTACGTCAAACTTAACTCCTCACTTATCTCAAACTTATCAAAATTTGCTTCCGTTTAGCAATGCCTATCTCAATTCCCAACTTCGAACAATTTTACTTTCAACTTGTACAAATTAGTCACAACAATAAAATCTATGAAGATAAAGATATAAACTCAGAACCTACCGGTACCAAACACCCCTGGCAAACTATTATCAAAAAAAGAAAAGAATGGTTCAAATATCAAACAAAAACATTCCTTCAATTAACACAACAAACAAATTTCAGATATTGACCAAAAGCGACGCTCAAACTACAACTAACTCGAAAACTCAATCTCCAAACTCCAGCCCTCCACCTATTTATATTTATAGAATCACCAATTTTCGAGTTATGACTACCAACCTAAACCAAGTCGTCGAAAATGAAGGATTATATGCTCGTCGTTATAAAAAAATATGATAAAAATAAACGCATACATTATTGATTCGTACGGGAAGCGAATTTACCTAAAGAAAACATTGTACACCATACTCATCATATCAAGGAAGACAGGGCCTACATGAACTACCTAAATCAGGTCACAGTGTAAGAAACCTAGTAAACATCCGGAACAGAGTAAGCAAAGATCCACTGCCGATGTTTTTCGTCAACCTAAAAATATATTTTAACAATAAATAAATCTATAAACTAAAATTAATAACACTAAAATCAGAATAGAAATCAGGAACAACATAATACAATGTATACATTGCCAAAACTACCGCCATTCTAAGAGCTAATGCATGAAACCTAATAACTATGCCAAATTCGGAGGACCTCACTACATTAAAATTCGTAAAATGACTAAGGATACTCTTGTTTCCTGCTTCTCTTTGTAATGGCGACTATTTCGTCAATTATAAGGGCTGTACTGTACACAAAGACTTAAAGAAACACCCACCAAAATAAACACATCCTCGTTTTCAGCGCCTAATCATCAATTTTTATATGACTGTTTTTAGACTTCTTCCTCGCGTACACTCGGCAATAATAATTAAATCAGCAATAAAATCCAATGTGTTCTAGTAAAAATTAACTTATTTCCCTAGCCGTTAACTGTAGGAGCTCTCTATTGTCTACTTAGTCATGACATGACTGCTAAAGAATTGGAATAATGTTAATTCCATTCGAACCTCGGTTTCTAGTGGCGAGTAACTAAAATTCCAAACATACCGTCTGGGGATTTAGGTTAATATCACCTAAGAGACAAGCACTCTTCAATACTATACAGCAGAATAACTTCATAGCTGCATGTCAGTTGCTGAGCCAATCTACTGGCTAACAGACCTACGTAACACCCCTAATATAATCGATTTTGCGATTAAATAGATGCGAAAGCTTTCACGGCCGTTGTTATGTGTTTCGTCCACAACTGCGGCAGCCATCTTCAGAAGACCACGGCCTTATAACCCGAGTACCAACCACACGATGCACGATTTTGCGATTACCAAAGATATTTCGGACGTTTATAATAAAACCGGAAGCAACAGCAATAAATCATTCTTTATCATCTTTACCACTGAACACTCTACCTATCCTCAAGTCACCATTTATGACCGGCTCATACCAATAAAAACTGATATGAAATACACTTCAGCTAGACCAACGACTTACCTGGAAAGCCCATATAAAAGTCAAAAGACGGCAAGTAAAATATGAAGACTAAAAATATGTATTGGCTATTTGGACGTCACTCCCAACTGACTCTAAAAAACAAATTTTTGCTCTACAAGGTTCTTCTAACACCTATATGATTTTACTTTGATTTTACCAAAATTCTCCAGTCCTATCAATCGAAAACACTGCGTACTCTTACCAATGCTCTCTAATATGTAAGCAATGAAACCCTTCGCTTTAACCTTAAAATTCCCTTTTTTACTGAAGTCATAAAGCACTATACTACTGAAAGCAAAACGCGCACTTTAAAAGATACCAACCATCTCATTGCCGACTTCTACTTTCACCAGCCTGAGGTGAAAAAATTCACTAGGCTTTGGCCGGAAGATCTCACTGAGTGACTCCTGAAGGCCCGTCAATGGATGGTGGCTTACTCATGTCAAATATTAACTTTGTCACATCATTTACTTATTATTTTTTAGTGGAGAGATTGTAAATTGGCAATTCAAAATAAAAAATTTATATAAACAAAAACAGCACTTTGCCTGTGTGTTGTTAGACAAAAATAAGCAATAAGAATTCTATGAAAATGTTATAGAATTATTTGCATTCTAGAAGTTTCTATACATAAGAAGGCAAACTAATAAAAAGTTGTTACATCTGTAGGCAAACTAAAAGGTCAGTATTGAAACCATTTAGTAAAAAAATACATTACAAAAGTTGAAAAAGTTGGTAAAAAAACTTCGGCCATAAAATAACTACGAGGAAAAAGTAAAAATTTTATTAAGAACAGAGCGTTTGTTTATGAAAACTAAGAGCGTTCTAACATTCACGAGAGTGCGAAAGATACAACCGTTCAAAGTATACCTCAATAAATCAATTAAAAGCAAATAAATCTAACAAAAATACAGGAAAATACACAAAGGAATGTTCAAACAACGCTCTCTTTTATGCGGCCTTGTTTGCAAGAAGGTAAACGAGTATTTATGGGCGAAATACATCGGAAAGCAATAACAATGTCTCACGCTGTACTGATTCCGGCAGATGCTCGAAAAAGGGCACCTCGCAACACGGCAAACGTATTCAGCGTGGAAGGCCCCGACCATTTATGAAAGACGCATTACCTTCCCCAGCCGTAAAATTACATCTTTATGAAGAAAGAGCGAGATTTCCAAAAATACCTTTAGATAACCCAGAGCTACATTATTAACCTGTCTTCGGATTCCATATTTCAGGGGCGATCGATAGCAGAGCGCTCTGTAGCGTAACTGCCTAACCAAACGGCAGAAGAAGTTTTGTAATATTTATGAAAATCGGCAGGAAACAAGGATATATGGGGCGCGGGGGCTATTTACACGCGCGCGGGCAGGGCGCTGGGTCAGGAGTTAACCGTCTTCGACAAAAAAACAGTTGCTCTATACACTTTCCTCAGAAATCGCTCGACAAATTTATTTTGTCCGAGCCTTCCAACAGTTTAGGGACATTTACGATAATGTGCTGCGCCCTACCCGTGAGTGCAAACCGCAACCGCCGGATTAATCTGTTTATAGGCCTCTTACACGTAGCACCATAGCAATTACCGCTAATCTCACTCTCTGAATAAGGTTAAGAAGATCAGAGCCTGCTACACCATAGCAATTACGTCAAATTTCCTTGAAAGTGCTGTTAAACTTCTTTGTTCAACAATAAGTTTCCTGATCGATTTTGCATTTTTATTAGACAACGGAAGATAATCACCAGTATAGTGCAAATCCTGCAAACGCAGATTTTAAAATTCCGAAGTGCACCAGGATGATTTAAACATATCAAAAGTAGTGTCAGAAATATTGATGTAGTAGTAAATGAGCTTGTTTTGGTCTAGATTCCATTCCCATTGTGTATTTAACACTCGCTGGCCCTTGATCAGATAATAACAAAGGCTATAAACAATATAAGGTGGCTTCGATCATCAATTACATCTTTGATATTCTCTTTTAGTCCTGGATTATCGTAGCAAGTTTATTGATATAAATTCTTTCATTAAAATATCTCTCAGAGAAAAAGTCAAATGAGGGTAGATCGCAAAACCACAATGGCTAATCGATGTCAACCCTCTGCTAGATAGCACAACCAGGAAATTTAGCTTGAAGTGAGTGTTCCACGTCTTGTGCGGCTGCGTCTTGTTAAAACCACATGTTATTCAATTTTATTAAATAAAGTTGCTAAGCTACCACAGTAACTACAGTTACCAACTTTGAACTCAAAAAAGTACACGTCAGTACACAGTACATGGCGCCATGATGACTTTTCTATATCCTTAGATAGTAGACGCGTACAATTCAAGTACTAAAGTTCAATTTGGATCATCCTATATATTTAAATTTTAATTTTGAGCCTGGCTAATAATAATAATTTAAATCTATTTACTTATTTATCTATTTACTACTGCTAAATCAGGACGACTCCAAAGCTTTAATAAAATACTCCTCTAAACTTGCAGGTACAATTTAAGAGATTTTCAGCAGATCCTTGTAACATTCTGAAAAGTTCGTCCCATTTTTATAAAGCAAAGGAGCGGCTTAAGCGAATTTTAAAAGCTCAGTGGGTCTGCAGCGCTTCGGCGCTGCACTGCTTTCGGATGTGGAGCCGCGCCGCAGCTTTTGCGGTTTAAGAGTTCGAAAACTGCGTTAATAAACCAAGAAAGGAATTAAAGGCGAGCAAGTTCGCGACACAAAGAGCGCTACAAAAGCCTAAACATCCTAATGTTTTAACTTCCCCTCCCCAGAGCGACATCAGTGAAATTCTGCATGTGCCAGAGGGCCTGCAGTTCATTCTGCGAGGGCTCCCATAGAATTTTAAGGAGCATTGCGAATGGTCCTGTGAGAATTGCGAAGTTTGCTGCAGAGGGTCGCGAAGTTCGGCAGATTGTAGTAATTTTGGAGTTTTAAACAATAGTATTAAATTAGGAACACAAGGAGGCCGCGGAGATCAAAGCTCGGCGCTGCGCCGCAATTTACGAGCCTTCAAAATCCTGGATTTCGGCGTTTTAGGATATCTACGAATTATTGCTCAAAGGAGTAGGTACAAAGGTAAAGCATCATGGCACTTAAAGAACTTTGCAACTTTAGAGAGGTTTATAATGCAAAAGAAGTAGCAGTTACGTCTAGAAAGTTTAATAATTTAATCATCTTAACTTTTCCAGCCGTCATTTTTAAAGAATTGTGATTAAGTATGTAATGATTTCATTAAGGGAAACTCAGAAGTCCGGAAAAATTGGTTACGGTTTTCAGCGGGGTATTTAAATTTTCGGGGGAAGTTTATCGCGTTAGTGTAACTCGATTTTGGCTGAATTCGGACCGCGGAATTTTACATCGTTAAGCTGGAATTTTCTGCTCGAATATTACAGAGTTGCACGTGACAGCTGGAAATTAAAAAAATAACGTTCTCGGGCTTACCTCCTCGCTTTTGTCCTCCTTATCGGCGAATGCATCTGAAAACAAAATGAAAGTGCAATTAGCGTGACATTAAAAGTGTGTAACAAAGAAACTTAATTACGCGAGTTATTAAAGCAAACTGCATTACGAAAGTAAATAGCCGGTCTTAATTGCAGAACTGTAAATTACTGAAATCCTGGCTCTAATTGCTTTCCAAACGGAGGTCTCGAATAAGCAGGATATTGCAATTTTCCCGATAATGACGTTTGCCGTTAATTCCAGCCTTTGTTTTCCTTTTTGGAGATTTAAGTTTGACGCTCCGCCGAGCCGGCGGGGTGTCGGGTTTCGACAACTTTCAGCAGGGCTGAAAGCGTATCGCGTTTGTTTGTCCCGATATTTATGGGCCCTTCTAATGGGCCGCGAATATAAAATTTCGTTCTGATCGAGCAGACAGCGGAGTTATTGATTTAACACAAAGTAAAGCCTCATGCATTCGCAGTTATGCGTTAGTCGATATTAGCGGCAATAAAACGCTGCCACTCACCCTGTCTGGCGATGTACAACAGCAATACAAAACCCAGAAGCGCCGGGTTTCTGCGGCTCATTTTCGCCTCGTCGTCAGGAATATGTACAAGGGCTGCCTCTTGCGCGGCGCAGTTACATTTCCACGCGAGGAAATCCCAAACGCGAATGCTCCTCGCCTTCACATGGGCATTGCGGCGATCACCACTCCGAACGATCGCTCAAGGGCTGAAAAAGGACTGTTTGCCCCTCGACATCCTGCGCCTGCAACCCCCATGACACCTCATTGAAAAATTCCGGGCGTGCGCTTTCCACTTTGTGCACGCTATCTGAAAGGGATGGAAGCATTCCGTTTGTCTGCGGCCGCAGCAAAGCCGATGAATTGAGCTATCTTTTGCAAAAATGTCATTCGCGTCCCCTTTTTTAATCGGCTTACGATCCCCATTACGGCATGTACCGCTTCGGATAAATGAATTCCAATTCGCTGATCAAAACGGTTCGACAACTACCCGCGTTAGCAGAAATGTATACAAGGTAAAGTATAAGTTTCATTGTTGCTAATAAGTACATCTTCTAATTATCATTTATAAACATAACACTTCGTAACTGTATCACCCAAATAAGTTATAAGTCGCCTAAATATTGATTTATCTCATAATAGTCACCGTTGTTTTATCATTAATACATTGGTGACATTTTCCTTGATCTATTTTTTACGTTTAATATTTAATTTATCCTTAGACATAAAATATTTATCATAATGATATTCTGCATATCCAATTGTTAAAAAAAACTTTATGTTAAATTTATGTATGTGAACTTATGACCTACCAAAGTCAAAAAAAAGAAGACAACCCGAATTAGAAACTAATAAATTATAATTTAATGCCAAAATATCTATCATACATAAGAATTAATTGAAAAATTGGCAAAATATTGGACTAGGGGTTTAACTTTTGTCCTAGACCAGAATTTATGTAACACATCTGGCAAAACAAGTAAACACAAAAACCTATTTCTAAATAAAAGACCATACCCGATACATATAAATGGTTAAGAATTAAACGTTAGGACAAAGTGATCGCACACTTCCAGAAGAAAACTTTAGGAGAAAGGAAGGAAATCCTAGATGATTCTAAAAAGAGAAGGGTTCAAACTCAAGGTTTTTCTCCGATTTCATAAAAATATTTTGGAAATGTTTAATAATATGTGACCAAAAAATATTATATACACGTAGTGCCGAAAATATTAAACCAATATTTTTAAACTGGCAAATTCGCGTTTAACTTTTGTCAGCCACACAAATATGCTGACCTGAGTAAAATAGTGCAATATTAATGCTATCAAAAGATAAACATTTCGATGCAAATAAACTACAACTACAGGTAAATTTAAGTTTATATTTTTAAAATCAACCAGAAATAGCTGACGCAAAATCGTTCACCAACGTGCCCTATGCACAACAACATACACTTGCTATAAACCACTTTCAAACAATAAAAGCCAAACTACAAATAACGCAACTATTGTGCATACTTTCCTCATACAGTCAACAAATAAGGCAGGGCGGAATAATTAAAAAAAGTTAAAAGTTAAATTAAAGAATATTTTTCCCGCACAACTAGCAAATTTTGGCATAGCATAGATCAACTCTATCAACAATAGCCGCAATTCAAACTCTCCACCTTTCTGTACACCAAACCACAATCAAAACACAGATACCAATATAAATCAAAATTAACCCTATGAACTACGAAAATGACACAACTGACTGGTAAATATTTAAATAGGAAAAGGCCGAATAATCAAGCAGAAACAACCACAATTTACTTGCATCAAATAAACCTGCAAAACAGTATTAATCCGCTAACGGTTGAAGAATCTAACAATAACATTCACACAATTAACACCTCAAATAAATCCAGAACCCCAAAATCACCCCCTAGTTTCATATATGGAGTAACAAACTATAAAAGAATGATCGAAAATCTTGCTGAAGAAGAAACGTACCACAACAAAACACTATCTAATAATACAGTAAAAATAAATCCTCTAACCCTTGACACATCCAGAAACGTAAATCACACAAAAATAAAAGTTGAACCTCCCAACAGAAAAAAAGAAATCATTCAATGAACGCGATGTCAATCTTATGGCCACTCCAAAACATAGCATAAGGCCAAACAAATCCGTCAAATATGGGGAAAATCACGACTCTAAGAAATCTAAAAGCCACGAGATACTCCCGTAAAATGCACTTTATGTAACACTAACCACCCGACAAATGACAAAGGCTGTGCAGTCTACAAAGAACTAAAACATACTACAAACAGACACCCAATACAGCACGTCCCAATACACTCATTAGAAGATTCCAAAACTTGACAAAACTTTCAAGACTTGATGAAATCGATCCAACAACTACCCCACTTAAACAATAACAACAACTCACAGACCAACACAAATAATCATTTAACTACCCTACTGACGGAATATAAAACAATGTCCACCCAGATGATGACCCAAAATGAAATGATCTTAAATTTATTGTCTGCGGTCATGAATAAAACCCATCCGCAATAGTGAAGATAATACGCATTGCAACTTAGAAAGCTAATGGATCACACAATTACACAAAACGAGTTAATAACGTTCTTAAAAATTAACAAAATTGACATTATACTAACTTTGGAAACTAATTTGTAGTACAACCACATAGAGGATGAGCTGTACTCATTCATAACAATATTTTTTACTACGAATTACTCAAATTTCATATTCAAGCTTTAAACATTTAAGTGAATGCACTTCCATAGTCATTTACAGTAACATCCATCTATTGTCCGCCTCGCCATAAAGTCTCAACAAACCAATATAAAGCGTTTTTTCGTACACTAGGCTCCAGATTCATATCAGGAGGAGACTGGAACACAAATCGTACTCACTGGAGGTCAATTATGAGCATCAATCCACTAGAAAACTCACTTATCGGCCAACAAAACCGAATAAAGTTCCAGATCTTGGCTTTTTCGTTACAAAAGACATCGCCCCAAGCTACAGTGAATTTGAATCAAGCTTAGAACTGTCAGTTAGTAACTATACTATTAAAAAAGATATGAACTGTACATTCACTACAAAGCATAGAAATTGGAAACTTTTTAAAGATACATTGAAGCAAACCTAATTTTTTGGCTACGCATAAAAGAACCGAAGATTTCTACCTTACGGTGCAGCACCTAACTACTGTCATTCAAAAAGCTGCATGAAACTTTATTCCCAATCAACCCACCAAAGAACGCCACAATGACAGTATGCCAATGTATATGCAGAAACTATTGACTAAAAAAGCAGCCAGGGTGAATAGCAAAAGTCTAAGAAGATCGTCGGACATTAAATAGATTAACTCAAGTAGTTCACAGAACTTTCCACAAATTTAAAAATTTAACATTTCAAGAATATCTCACACACCTGAACAAAAACGATCTTTCAGTTTGGAAGGCTGTCAGAAAATTTAAGAGACCGCAACTTGTAACCCCACCCATTAGAACTCGAACTAACCAAGAAAAAGCAGAACACTGGTCTATTATTTTGCAACCGAATCATCCACCCCAGATAAAACAGATAGTGAAATCGAAAACTTTTTAGATATACCATGTCAAATGTCGCTCCATATCAAGTCCCTTTCGCCAGCTGAAGCAATCTAAATTTTTAAGCTATAATCTTATCACCAGGCAAGTATTACAAAATCTACCGAAAAAGCTGTGGTTTTGATAACCGTATATAACCGCATGTTAAGCTTTTCATACTACCCTCTTGTATAAAAATACGCCCAACTAGTCATGTTACCCAAACCAGGAAAGTCACTCGAAGACCGAACATCCTACCGACTAATCAGTTTACTTCCCCAATTAAGCGAGGTGTTTGAAAAGTTACTGCTGCAAAGACTTCGTAACGATGTGAATTTAGACCTGCCACTGCTATCAGTTTGGATTTCGATCAGAACCAAACTCACAAATTGCACTCAGCCCTGAGAAAAAGGAATTCTGTACTGTGGTATTTATAATTGTTGACCAGACATACAATAGAATGTTACACAAACTAAAAACACAACTAACAAATCCTGATTACCTTTTGTTAAAGTCTTCTATTCAGTAAAATACAAAAACTCCTTCTCCCAACTCTATCATATACAATCTGGTGTTTCTGAGCAGAATGTACTTAGTCCTCTTCTCTTTTTGATATGTACAGCTGATATCGTCAAAACTTCAAACACATCAGAATCCAAACACTGCCGGTACACACCTACAACAAAGTTTAGACACTCTTAGTGAATGGTTCAACTGCTGGAAAATAGACATTCACAACTCGATCCAATATATGTCTTCCAGTCCATATCAACCATGTTCCTATCCCAGTAAAAACAGAAGCGAAATATCTGAGTCTCTACCTGGACCACATCTTCACTTAGAAACGACACATACAAATAAAAAGACAACAACTCAGCCTAAAGTTTCAAGAAATATACTAGCTGCTTGGACGACACTCCAAAATAAAAATTGAAACCAAAGTGCTCCCCCTAAAAGCGTTATATGACCAATTATGACATATAGACTTTAATTATAGGAATGTACGAAACCGTCCAATAAAAACGTTATATACAATTCAAATTACTCAGAGCAATCTTAGACTCACCTTGGTACATAAGCAACCAGACCATCCATAAAGACCTAGGTGTGTCCTTTATTCAAGAAGAAACAAGACATCTCACTGCAAAATACCACTCCATTCTGCTTGAACATTCCATTACCTTGTGGACTAACTCACTAAAGACATAACACCCAGACTACTAAAAAGAACGTAAACTAATGATTTATAACATATAATCAACTTGTTAAGTGTATATAAGAGATTCATCAATTGATTAATTCTCCTTCAATGACTTATAGCTATCATCATTTTTACTAAATACTCCCTCAGAGTAAACTGTAAAAATAAATAATAAACACAAAAATCAAGTACCTGCAAGAAATCAAAGTTACAATCGAACCACCCGGCCAAAAAAAGGAAATTTCTAAATATACAAATTATCAGAACTATGGGTACATTGATAAATACTGCACACGTCCAACAAAATCTTGCGTAAAACCTAAAACCATAACGGCCAAATGCGTCCTTTATAATGGAGCGAACTATAAGAGTTCTTATTATTTTATCCCATACAGTCATATCAAAACTAATCAGAGAACAATAAACATAGGAATAATACTTACTTTATTTACAGTAAACAAACATCAAGTAACATATGTAGTTACAACTTACGAAATCCAAAATAGACAAATCTAAAAAAATACGATCGATCATACCGTTAAACGTTCTAAGAACTATAGTCTCCAATCTGTAATAATTGCTCAAATCATTAAGTTGCCAGTTTGTAACGGCTTAACCAACTATAGTCAAGAGCTTCATACATTTATTGTTCAACACAACTTAGATATAGTACTTACATCCGAAACGCGTTCCACAAACAAGGGCTATCTCAAAATACCAATATCCACTGTCTAATTAAAACTAGCATGAACATAGGCAACAAGTGTTATAGTCGCAGATTGTATTGGACTAGGTACAATAACAGCGTTGTAGTGCTATAAAAGCAAAAACAGCTTATCCAATTTTTAAGCACACTTGGTCAACGATTTATAGCAGGTAGAGACTGCAACTCTAAACATCAACAACGATGCTCTAGGTTAACCAACCCTAAAGGCAGAAAACTGTTAAAATCCTACTTGCCTACTGCCCCTCTGATAAAAGTAAAATTTCAGATTTAATTGATTTTTTCATAACAAAAAGTATAAAAATTACACTAGAGTTAAACAGTGGTTATATATTTCATCAGCCCACTCGTCACAGTACCTATATCATGCATAAAAACCACCTAGCCTTCACAAGAGAACGGACTGAGACTTATTAAAGACTTAATAAGTGAAAAAATAAAATAACATGCCCCTTAACGCTAAAAAAAACATTGATAAATTTGAACACCTAAATTGCTTTATAAAAAACGCAGCTTAGAGATCAATACTCGAATTAGTTTCCAAAGAATACTGTCTCAGTGAATGTCAAAAAAAAGCTTACATCCCCAACAGAACATGCTACCCATTAGACAAAATGACGACAGTTGGGCCAGGCCATCCTACCGTGTCAACTCAAAAAGACGTAGAAGAAATTTAGAAACCTTTTAATACTGCAGGCCATCTAAGTCTACCAATAAAAAAATTCAAAATAGTGGAAATTAAACCTACACTTAAAAACAATATAAATCCGAACAAAATTCCAAAAATTCCCTAAAAGAACAACCTGAAAAAGGTTTCAAACTTATAACAGAAATCTACCGTACTACCAACTCCCCACTTTTTATTAAAATAGAAGGCAATTTAAATTATTCTTATATTGGGTGTCCCAAAATTCACCCAAGATTTGAATTTCGCACCATTGGTGCAGTAAAGTGTTGCCAACGAAAAAAAGAGATCGTGACTGTTGACAGTTAAGAATTATTAAAAATGGAGCGCTACACGAAAGAACAACGTATTTTCATTGTTGAGCAATATTTTTAAAATAATGGAAGTTTGGCAACTACAGTTCGCAATTTTCGTACAAAATATGGTCGGAATAACGATTTAAATTCATCAACTGTGCAGAAATTAATTAAAAAATTTAGGGAGAATGGATAAATCATCGACAACAGATACTCTGACCGCCCACTAACAAGTCGTTCAACACAAAACATAGAAACAGGCCATGAGAGTGTTGCTGAGAGTCCAGGAACATCAATTCGACACCGTGGTCAAGAATTGGGCATTTCGAGAAGCTCTCTAGAACATATTCTCACGAAAGATTTGCATCTTCATGCTTATAAAGTTTAATTGACTCAAGAACTGAAGCCTACTGACCACGCACAGCAAAGAGACTTCGTTGAATGGATTATGGAACAACAACAAGTGGACACTGATTTTCCGGACAAAATTATTTTCAACGATGAGTGCCAACAGTGCCATCAGAAGTGTTTGAAAAACTTCTACTAAAAAGACTAAACCCATTACTTCAATAACATAAGTTGATCCCAGACCAGTTAGGTTTCAAAGCTAAACATGCCACCACTGAAAAAGTACACAGAGTCGTGAATAAAAGTAACCAAACGTTTGAAACAAAGCAATACTGTTGTGCAGCCATCCTTCACATATCATAGACTTTCGACAGAGTCTGGCACCTGAGATTAATACTGGAGTAATTCAAAATTGTTGACAAGATTTCAACAAATAAGGGAAGGCAGTTATTCTCGATTCTAAGACAGAATATTTTATAGTGTGAAATGTGTAAAGTTCCAAGGTATAACAGAGATGAATAAACAGTCACTCGTGAACAAGAAAGAAAACTATTTAAAAAACACTCTTAAAGCTCCTAATTCAACAAGATATAACTTTTTTATCAATCAACGCAATAAAAATAAAAGAGCAGTCACAACAGAAAGAGTTAAATAATATTGTATTGGACTACGACAAAACAAAGGGCTGGTTGCGCCATTCAGAAGAATAGTCTACAAAAGTAAACGAATGGTGACCTTACAATATAATAACAAATGCAATCACAAAAAAAAAATATTATAATCAGCATGTTAAAATTCGAGATGCTGCCATTTATAGCGTACTTTCCAAATCAGATTAAAGATGCAAGTTTTTATTTATATTTAAGTAACGAATATTATTTGTCTTATTTAAAAAACTAATTTATTACATAAGTTACTTTTTGTATATTAAATATATCTGCATATTTCGGTTTTCGCTAGATTGATTGATATGTTAAATTACATTTTAAATGATTATAGTTTATAATGGGTGGCCCATTGGGTACGCAGGATTTAATTTTAAAATGAAACACGATAAATTATTATTTTTATTAATTGAAGTAGACATGTTAAAACTAATTATGGTATTTGATATCGGCCAAATGGACCGCGACTGTACTGGCATACCTTGACTCTTTTGATCATATTTTCGAAGACTTTTTCCAAGTCAGTTGGCTCAATTTAGCAATAACGCGCTGGATTTCTGTTTTAAGTTCAAGAATTGTTTGTGGTTTGTTAGCATAGATCTTGGACTTTAGAAAACTCTAAAGGAAAAAATGTTATGGTGTTAAGTCACAAGAGCCCAATTAACGTCATCATTTCTGAAAATCACACAACCAGGAAAACGTTGTTTTAACAAATTGATGGTTTCTATTGCTGTGTGACATGTGGCACCATCCTGTTGAGATCACATTTCTTCCATATCGTCAAATTGATCCCACAAACAGTTCGATATCATGTCACGATATCGTACTCCATTTACAGTTAAAGTTTAGCCAAAATCACCCTCAAAAAAGAATAATCACAGCAAACAGTGATTCTTTGTGAATGCATAAATTTTTCATGAATAGCACGAGAATTTTTATTGGACCAAATCCGACAATTCTGCTTTTTAACAAAACCATTCAAAGGAAAATAAACTTATTCGCTAAAGATGATATTTTAAAAAAATATATCATTTGCTGTTTGGTTTTCCATCACCAATCAGCCAATTGTCTTCGTTGCAAATGATCTCGTGGCTTAAGCTCCTGAGTTAATTGAAATTTGTAAGGATGGACGTAAAGGTCTTTAGTGAAAATTTGTTGAATACTGGTTCTGTTAATGTTCAGTTTTTAAGAACGACGATGTGTTGATGTTCCTGGATTTTCATCGATACCCTCACTGACGACTGCAATGTTTTCGACCAACCGCACAGGGCGAGGGCGTGGTTGTGTCCGAACCAGTTTTCTCAAATTTTTTAATTATTCTTCGAACGGTAGACTCATTAAGTAAATTATGGATACCAAGAAAACACTTTTTAAACAGTCACACAAGTACAAAGACTAACGTACAGAAAACAATAACTTAGTTTTAAAAGATTTCTTTTTTAAATATGTCTGCCGGAACTATAAATAAAAAGTCAAAACTCTGAACAGGGTTTAATAGTGAGGAACATTCAAAATAATATTTCAACTTTAGTTATCCTTATTACGTTCGGTTCGTGCATCCAAACGGAGCAGACGTGTTGTGCCAGTGATTACATCTTGATTAAGGTTAGGAATATTTTATAAGTTTATGACTTATTTTTGGTCTTGAATTTCATAGTATAGTTCGAAGCTCCGAATCCCTCAAAATACCAAATGTTACGCTTAATTGCAAACTAGTGAATTGACACCAATCAATAAATAAACGATTTATTCACAAATCTGAAGAAACACCGTTTTTAACTAACGACTACTCTATCCACCCGTCGCAACCTTTTGAACCGTTATATTATAACCAGGTACACCTGTACAACATATATTTAACATAAAGAAGCAAGCAATCCATGACTACTTAAGCACATTATCTCACATTGCTCTAGAGAACAACAAAGAAACTCAAGCAACCAAGCAATGTATCCCTCCATTCAAACTACCAAATGGAATCTGGAAGAAAAGCGCTTGAGACTGGGCGACTGTATTTTCGAACCATTTCAAAGAAGTATTTATACCATATGCAGGTAAAATCACTTCAGAAAAAGAGAACTATATCTATGAATACCCTCTTTCAGAAGGAATTACATATTAAGAAGATACAAGTAAGCGAAGTAAAATATACTTGCCAATATAAATACAAAAAAAGTTATCTGAATATATCTAATAAATGAAAGAATCTTGAGACAATTATCAGAAACCTACGTAAAACTGATTACATA
The DNA here is from genome assembly GCA_036346155.1 of Sinelater perroti. Lineage (NCBI taxonomy): Eukaryota > Metazoa > Arthropoda > Insecta > Coleoptera > Elateridae > Sinelater > Sinelater perroti. The sequence goes on from JARFIY010000276.1 coordinate 9,235,809, forward strand.
CATATTCAATGTCATATTAAGAACAGAAACCTAGCCATTGAAAAGTCGCACAAATAGTACCAATCCTAAGACCGTCCTACCTTAGCAAAACATTTAAAAAAATCTTCTAAAAAGATTAAAACCTTTTCTATAAGATTTAGAGAACAACTCGCTACTATAGAGCAGATGTACAAATTAACTGAATTAACCTACATTGATTGAGGAATCAAAAAATATTCTTTAGAAGTTCTTTTAGATCTTGCATAAGCCTTTGCGTTTGTTCAAAATTAAATGTAGTTTGTTTTATCTTTACTATAATATCTTACAATAATTATTGACAAACAGGCATTTTCTTATAAAACCAAAAAAGAATGCGCATCACTTATTGCGATCAATTCAGGAGTACCTGAGTAAAGTGCATTGGGACCAACGCTATATATGCTCTACATTTCTGGCCTTCAACTTCAAACCTGACAGTAGCAGCCACCTTTGTCTACGACATAGCTGTTATAGTATTTCACAACAACACAGATATACGAGGATAAGGTGAAAAGTTCTCGGCCTGACAATGAAAGACTGCGATTTTCAGTTAAAAAATTATTTTGTTTTTCTACATCATTTCCCTTGACTTCAATACACTTGATCCAGCGCCTCTCCAACATCAGTATTCCTCTCGAAAGTGAGAATCTGGAAGATTGTGAAAATATTCATCAACTTCTTCGTTGGATACGAAGCGCTTCCCAGAATCAATTTTTTTAAATTTGGGAACATATGGAAGTCTGAGGGTACCAAATCAGGAGAATAGGGGGGATGGCCGAGCAAATCATACCCCAAATCCCGCAGTCTTCCCATCGCCAACGCAGGTGCGTTGTCCTGGTGAAAGATGATTTTTTTCTTCTTCAAGCCTGGCCTCTTCTCGCGAATTTTGGCATCCAGCTGGTCAATAAGGTTGGAGTAATATTCGCCTGTAATTGTTCTGCCTTTTGCAAGATAATCAACTAACAGGATCCCTATCGCATCCCAAAACACGCCGGCCACCTTTCCGGCAGATGTGATCGACTTCACTTTCTTTCGCGCTGAACCATCGGTTTCCACCCACTGCTTGGACTGATGTTTCGTTTTTGGCGTGTAGTGGTGGACCTATGTCTTATCCGTGGTGACAAATCGGCCGCACAAAATCGGTCGGATCCCTGTTGAATCGGTCCAAAGATTGTTGGGAAAATCGTTTGCGCATTTGCTTTTGATCAGCATTTAGCAAATGCGGCACCCATCTTGCGCATCCCTAATTCTTCGTGCAAGATGTTTCGCACCCTTTCTTCCGATATCCTTACAGCCTCAGCTATCTCACTCACCTTCATTCGCCTTCACTCGCCCATCGTCCAACACGATATCATGCACTTTTTCGATGGTTTCCGGTATGGTTGCGGTTTTGGCCGTCCTTCACGTGGGTCATCTTCGAGAGATGTGCGACCACGTTTAAATTCAGCTGCCCACTTTTTAACAGATGACATGGAAGGAGCAGAGTCCCCGTAAACTTTTGTCAACTTCGGATGAATTTTCTTAGGAGTTAATCCATCCAAAACGAAGAATTTTATAATTGCACGATATTCAAGTTTATCCATTTTTACAAAAAACGTGTAACATGTCTACTGAAAAAATTCGTGTAAACAAACTACTTGAGCGAACAAATTGAAACTAGTCATACGAACTAATGACACATGCACTCAAGCAGGAAACAATTGTTTGCCGATTGCAGCACCATCTCTGTGTCAGGCCGAGAACTTGCCCTAGTAGCATCACGTTACTTACAACACCATTTAAATAAAATGTAAACCTGGCTCAAGAAATAGAACGTCGGAACGAATTGAACGAAATCAAGCAAGTGATCTTCGCTTTATGCAAGGAAACTTATCCTTTAGTTTTTCTGAACAACTTTCACAGACAGAACCTGTAAATTATTTAGACATTTATCTTAGCCGACAGCTTTCATGGAAAAAACTAAATACTAAATTTTTAGGATGTACTAGTTAATAGATCATCTCTCCCAATTATTTTTAGATGACAAAATACTTCCATATAAAACAATATTAAAACCAGTGTGGACGTATGCAGCTCCATAAATCTGCTAATAAATCCAACCTAGCAGTACTTCAACGATGTATGTACCAAACGACCTTATCTGCTATTGCCAAAGAAATTATAAAACTAAGCATCAAAGCAGATTGTCCCTTTACGCTAATATGACCAAAGAAATTAGAAATAAGGTAAAATTAAAAAAGCAGATAAAATCAATACTTAAAACAAGGGGCGTAGAATAGATATGAATAATACAAAGAACAAAGAAAAGGGCAAAAATACCATAAGCAGAGCAAAGAAGAAGTCACTGGAAGACTTCAGGACAAAAATGGAAAAATACTTCTATATAGATTAAAAGCTTTTCTACAAGATCCTAAAGAACGCAAGAGAAGGGGGTAAGCAAACTGAGACTAAACAAGTCAAGGACAAAAATGAAAATGTACTCACAAAAAGGAATCAAGTAATAGACATACGGTGGCAGTACATCAAAGAACTCCTATTTACGGCAGAGGGCGAGAGAGTAGAAAATGAAAATATAGACGAAACCCAAGCAGGTGACCAAATGGTGTAAGGAATACAAACAGATAAAGAGATAGAAGACATAAGAGCGTTCAAAAAGAGAAAGTAGCAGGGCACGACCAGATAGCAGGCAAAATGCTAACAATGTGGGATCAAAGGAAATAGAGTTATTGACTTTAATATACAACCAAACTTGGATAGAAGAGAGAGCGCCGTCAGATTGAAAGATTTGTAGTACCAATTTTTAAGAAAGGAGATAAACAGGAGTATAAAAACTACAGAGGGATCACTATACTGAGCATACCATCAAAGGTCTACGAACAGATTCTGACAAATTAATAAATTACTAGAGCAATCAGAGTGGTTTTACAAAGGGGCCTAGTATAAATGACCACATATTCACACTGAAACAAATGAGAGAAAAGTCTCTAGAAAGGAATATTGCAAGGTACTAGGCGTTCATAGACCTGGAAAATTCTAGAAAAAAGAAAAGTTGATAAAAGGCCATAAGGAGCCTTTACGAAGAAAATAAGAACTATGTAAGGACGAACAACAGGCAATCCCAAAAATCTATAATAAACAGTAGCCTAAGGCAGGGAGTAGTATTGAGTCTTATACTCCTCAACTTGGTTTTGGACGACACAATAAAAGATGTAAGAGAATAAACGACAAAAATGTACATCGGACATAGACACATGAAACCAATGTACATAAATGAATACGCTTTCGCAGATTACCTAGTAATATTGGGTAAAAACATAAAAGACCTTCAAAAAAACCTGGAGGTATGGAACACCGCATTGGAATTAAACAACATGGTAATAATGGTAATAGGCAAGTAATAGAACAAGTAGAGGCGTTCATATATCTAGGGGTAAATATAAGTAACAAAGGGTACGTCTAGGGTACTTCACAACCTCAGAAATGCATTCATAGCGAAAAGGGAAATATCAGAAAAACCAAAATAACAGTATATAAAACAGTGCTTGTCCCAATACTCACTTTTGGATGTGAAACGTAGGTCTTAACACAATTCATTAAGAGCAAAATACAAGCCATGAAGATGAAATAACTTCGCAAAGTAACTGACGTCACTATAAGAAATAAAATAAGGAACACGAAAATAAGAAAACGACTAAAAGTGGAACTCATATTAAAAACAATAGAAAACAGACTACTCCAATGGTTTGGCCACTTAAGCAAGCTAGTCAATGAAAGACCCGTAAAACAAACTTGGGAGGCAAAAAGAGAGAGAACCAAAAGAAAGGCCTCGTAAAACGTGGGACGACAGTGTAAAAGGGGTACTGGAAGATAGAGGGTTAAATTTGATACAGACAAGGAAGATAGGGAGTAATAGAAAGAAGTGGAAAGAAATTTATTTTACTATTTTATATATATATATATATATATATATATATATATATATATATATATATATATTCTGCTTATAATAGGAGCACTCGAATTTTCACAGTGTATAGCGGCCACGGTGAAGCTACAATCGTCCTGTTGAGTCGACTCTTTGTCATTTGGTGGACAAATTCGAATCAATTGATTCAGTGAAACATCAAACAACACCCGTATGTCGTCGAAACGTGAGGTCTGCAGAAAACATTGCTGCAGTGAACGAGAGTATGCAGGATAACACGGGGCAATCAATTCCTTATCGTGCCCAAGAACTTGGCCTTTCGCCGACCTCAACTTAGCGAATTTTTCATCAGGACTTGCATCAGTACACAATTCAATTAACCCATGGAACTGACCCCGATTTCGGACGGAAAATCATCTTCAGCGACGAAGCCCATTTTTGGATGAATGGCTATGTCAACAAACAAAATTGTCGCATTGGGGAAAATAACAACACAGAAACAGTCACTGTTTGATGTGGATTTTGGTCCGGCATGGTTATTAGCCCGTACTTCTTCCAAAATGCAGTCAGCACCGCCATGACTCACCGGCGAGAGGTACAGATCGATGATAAGCATTTTTTTGCTTAAATTGGAAGATATAGATCTCAACGACATGTGGTTCCAACAAAACGGCGCTACGTGCCACACAGAGCGACAAATTCGGCGACGTCAACTGGCCACCGAGATCGTGTGATTTAACGTCATTAGACTTTTTCTAATGGGGCTACGTTAAATCACACATCTATGCGCATAAGCCGCAGACGATTGATGCCTTAAAAGTCAATATAACCAATGCCATCAATAATATCAAACCCGCTTTATGCGCTCGAGTCATTGAAAATTGGACCCAGAGAAACCGCGGCGGCCATTTAGTCGATATCATATTCGATCCTAAACGTAACAGAATACTCTTTCAAATAAAAAAATGTTAAGGATATCTCATACGCAACTTGTTTTATTTAAATTTAAAATTCGAGCGCCTTCAATGGAAACTTCTATAGTACTATTCTAGACTAGATAAGAGCTAGGGATTTACAAGATTCTAAGGTCTTTTAACAAAATGATCTCAATACATATAAAATTTACCCTATAATATACAAGAGTATATGAAGAATTAGGCGCGGTGCTTGCCACACCGCCCCGCATCGGAGATGCTGCGCAACGACCGGGCAGAGAGAGCGAACGTATGAGAGCCTTAACCTCTCAGTTCGCAGGCCGTGCTCCCACGCGGGGCGTAGAGCCTTACCATTATTATTATATATGAAGAATAGTAGGAAATACTTTTGGAGAAAGTCTTTTGGAAATTTTCGATTAATCAAACATTTTCTGTCAAATCATCACATTTCTCCTCCTACAAAGCTAAAAAAATACTTTACCCATTAAAAAAATAGGTAACATGCTCAGTAAGTGCTAAATATCACATCACGACTAACCAATAACCTAATTTTGACTCTAATGAGCAAACAGATTGAGATTAAATGTAAATTCAAAGGCTCCGCCCTCTAGACCATGCAGTTTCGCTATTCCACAAGGTGCACCAGCTGCATGTTATTTAAACTGCATTAACGCACCAACTACACTTTAATATTCCGGCACAAGAACAACAGCAACTGTTCGCCATCCACCTTATTGTCGGTGCCCTCGTCGCAGATTTATTAAAATGCAGTAGTCGCGCCGGAACAACAGTAAAATCTTATGACAACAGTCGGCCCAAATATAACAAATCCGTTTGGCGCTCAAGGCACGCGCGGAGATTTTTTCTGTGATGAGACTAGATAAACACGATGTGCAGATAACGGCGAAATTCACGGTTTGTGTGTACGATGATATTTTTATCTCGAGGAATTCAAACATCAACTGCTGAAGGAAATGGGGGGTTAAATCGTTCTTGCTTTTATGTATACAAGCCGATAAAAATAAGAATAAACAGCAATTTAGCTGTATAATTTACTTTTATTTATTATAGTTTAATGTGTAATTAAGTAAGACTCTAATCATAGTAGAAAGATACAAAATTGAAACCCTACAAATTAGAATAAACAGTCTAATAGATCAGTTATTTATATTACAACTTTTAGGTCAAGTTTGCCTTGAAGAAAGGAATCAAGCAAAGCCTCCTCAGTCCCCTCATATTTATAACAGTAATGAATAAACTAATTACGAACACTAGAAAAATAACGAAAAAACTTCAGACAGCAAGAGGATACCAAAGTCTGGAGCACATAATAATGGATACACTGATGTATGCAGACGACATTATACTAATAGTGGGCCCAAGACATAACAAGCAAAAACATGGATATATTGACAGAAGAAATTTAATTGAAAAAAATAGAATTTAATGCACAAAAAATAAAATAATGGTAATAAATAAGAAGCAACTATTTTTTTTGGATTAATGGAAATTTACAATCTACTTAATAAAGTAATAAGTAAATGGGTTGAAAGAAGTTCACTTGAGTCAGGAGCCATCCATTGACGGCTGTCTGGATTCACTTAGCTAGGTCTTCTGGCCATGTTCTGTTAAGTCTTCTATTTTTCATTGGTTGTCTGAACAATTCACTGATTAGCTCGTTGCTGTGGGTTATGCTTCGATTTTAATGTTTAACAGAGTAAGCACTGATGACGTCGTGTATAAACGGTATTTTGAGGTCGTCGTGTATGGTGTTGTTGGAGACATACCAAGGTGCATTTAGTAACATTCTGAGGGTTTTCGATTGAAAGATTTGTAAAATTTTTGTATTAGACGGTTTGCTGCAGCCCCATAATTCGACACCATATGTCCAAATAGGCGTAAGTTTGTTCTGTAGTGAGAGCTGAGATCTACGATTTGGTAACCAAGACATGTTCCTCACTTTTAAATCTAATTGACGTCTTTTTGCCTTAATGTGTGTTCTCCAAGTTAGTTTTGCGTCAAGATGAAGGCCGAGGTATTTAACTTCTCCTTTGACAGGAATGGGAGTGTTATTGAAGGTAAGAGGAGGACATTCGGCTCTTCGTGTTGTGAACGTGACTTGGCATGACTTATCAACGTTTAGATTAATTTTCCAGTGCGTAAGCCAAATTTGGAGTTGATCAAGATAAGCTTGCAATTTTGCAGAAGCTTGTATCGGATCGAGATCTGTAGAAAGGATGGCTGTATCATCAGCGAACGTTGCTAGTAGTGTATCCTCGCTGGCTGGTATATCAGCGGTAAACAGTAAGTACAAGAAAGGTCCCAGAACACTTCCTTGGGGTACACCAGAGTTGATAGTCTGGTAGTCAGATAATGAATCTTCGAATTTAACTTGGAAGTAACGGTTGGACATGTATGACTTAAGGATGAGGAACAATTGATTTGGTAAGTGTTGTTTAAGTTTGAAAAGTAAGCCTGCATACCACACCCTGTCAAATGCTGATGTACACATTTGTTTTGCTTCTAAGCTTTCTTTGATTTTATTAACGATTCTATGGCACTGTTGGATAGTGGAGTGATTGGGTCTGAACCCGAATTGGTGGTTAGGGATTAAGGCATCTATATGTGTTACGTTTGCAATTCTGGTGAGGATAAGTTTTTCGAAAATTTTGGACATTACAGGAAGGAGGCTTATTGGCCTATAGGAAGTGGCATCAGTTGGAGGTTTTCCTGGCTTCAGTATCATGATTATTATTGCATATTTCCATAGTATCCGATAGTAGCACAGGCGTAGTATGCTGTTATATATGGTTGTAGGTAATACAATAGCTTTTCTAGGGCAGTTTTTCAGTACTTCACCTGTAATGAGATCATATCCAGGAGCTTTATGAGGATTTAAGAGACTTATTTCTTTTTTGACTTCTGCAGGTGAAAACGCTGCTGATGCTACCGAAATGATTTGTGCTGCATATGGTGAGAATGCGAATGAGAATGTGGTACCAAAGATTTCGCGGAAGAGAGTTTAGTCTTGAAGATCAACCACGCGCTGGACGCCCTCAAACATTTGACACGGATGAGCTGCAGACATTGCTGGATCAAAACAATGCGCAAACTGAAAAAGAGCTTGCAGAACAGCTTGGCGTCACTCAGTCAGCCATTTGCATACGTTTGCATGCAATGGGTAAGGTACAAAATGAAGGCAGATGGGTTCCGCATAAACTGTCCGAAGATAACAAAAATCGACGGAAAAAATCAAAAAATCAAGGAACCGAAGAAAGGATTTTCTGCATAAAATTATTACGGGCGATGAAAAATGGATATTGTAGGACAATCCCAAGCGCAAAAAATCATGGGTAGACCCTGGAAAACCTTCGACATCGACTCCAAAGCCCAATATCCACGCCAAAAAGAATTTGCTCTGTATCTGGTGGGATTGGAAAGGTGTGCTGTACTATGAACTGTTGAAACCAGGTGAAACAGTTGCGGCGGATTGCTACCAACAGCAGCTCATCAATTTGAGCGACGCAATCGAAGAAAAGAGGACATTTACTGGACAAGGAAGTCGTAAAGTCATCCTGCTCCATGATAATGCCCGACCACATGTTGCGAAGGCAACGCAAGAACACATCTTCGCGTTAGGCTGGGAACTTCCCCCACATGCGGCGTATAGCCCAGACATGGCCCCTTCCGATTATCATTTATTCCGATCGTTCCGAGCATCACTTGGCTGATACGCACTTCAAAACAGAAGAAGAAGTCCGAAAATGCATCGATAACTTTACTGTCTCGAAGCCGGTGAATTCACAACCTACCCGAAAGATGGCAAAAGGTCATCGATGCCAACGGAGAATACTTTGACACTTAAGCTTTTTTTGTTTGTTTTTAAATAAAACTTTAATTTTGCAGAAAAAAGCTGATAACTTATTTATACACCTATAACTAAATAAATGGAAAGAATATTTTCAAGAATTATTATGTAAACAAACAAAAGATGGCGCAACAAATGCAGAACGGCAGAAAAATGTAGATATAACTGAATAAAACCAGAAAAAATAAGAATATCAGAAGAGCGGCCGAAAAGGGCTATAAGAAAAATTAAAAATGAGAAATCTCCTGGACACGATAAGATCACGAGCGAAATAACTAAAAAGGTGGAAACTGAAGGCCTAGAATTACTATAACAAATGTGTAATAGAATGTGAAAAAGGAAAACTAGAAACACAAAGTAGCTTGCGAAAAAGGAGAATCGCACAAGATCATATAATCATGATCAAACAGATAGTCACAACAACTATCAAATACAATAAAAAAACTTGTATTGTCTTTATAGATCTAGAAAAGCCATTTGATAAAGTACCACAAGAACATAGAGGAAACACTTTGGAACATGTAGGAGTAAGCCCCAAACTAAAAAGTGTAGTAGAAAGCCTTTATAAGGCTATTAGAAAGCATGTCATCGAGATAGATTTATCCGAAAGACTTAAAAAAAACATCGAACTATACTATTCAATAAATAAGACCTTTAAAAGTAAAATGCAGTATCACAGAGAACAAAACTAAATGTATATAAAACAATACTTAGATCTGTATTGACCTACGGATGTGAATCATAGACACTGCCAAGAAAAAAAATAGAGACAGCAGAGATAAAATACTTAAAACAAGTTAAAAGACTTACACTAAAATATCGAGTGAGGGGCAGCCAAATAAGGCAAGAAATAGAAATCAAATCGGTATTGTAGTTTATAGAAAATCGGCAACTCAGCTAGTGAAAACATCTGCAAAGAGTGGGAAGAGAGTAGTAAAACAAATATCAGACACTAGAATGACAGGAAAAAGAAAAAGAGGAAAACCACAAGAGACCTGGAATAACATTATAAGAGAAATACTTACAAAAAAGAAGAAAACATGGGTGGAAACAAAAGAAATTTGTGCATTGTGAATAAAGTGTTTATATAGTTAGTTGCTTTAGGTTCTATTTAGGTTTCCTTTTATCAAAAATTTGTTGAAAATTAATTTATTAAAATTTATTGTTATTTTGTAGTCCCTACACCGTAATGATAGATCGGAATTGATTATATAACTTAAACCACTTGCTTTGTATTGCTAGATCATTGTTTTTATTGAATTGTATGAACCTTTCTCTCTCTCGTTCCTACAATGTTTTCTTCTCTACCTCTTTCTACCTTGACACTGAAAGCTCCTAATGTGATATTTACTTCCTCATTTTTAATCTCTTTCAATATCGTATATAATTTGTAATAAAGATTTTTATTTCTTCTTCTGGGCTGGTTGGGGTTGGTGCATAAATCTGAACAATGTTCCATGATCTGGTACTAAACTGTAAAATTGCTATTCTATTTGAATTGTTAAGAGGTCCCTTAACATATTTTTATTACATTTTTTATAACAATAGCTATTACATTTCTATTTTGTGTATTGCTGTTTTTCAAATAGTAAAATGTGTGATTGCCTATTCACTGCAACCAAGTACATCTACAGTCAATTTCTGCATTTCTTGTATTAAATGGTGGTATTTTCCTGTTTTGATATAAACTTTTCACATTCCATGTGTCGTCAGCTTGCTTCGCTAGCTGACGACCTGGGAGACTGCTGCCTAATCGTGGAAATCCTTTCCTACCAAATTTTGGAATATTTCATCTTCATCGGCCATCATAATTGTACTAAGGATATCCATAAGCATCTTAAATTCAATGGTTTCTAATTACTTTCTGCAAATTCATGTCGTTGACCAATTGTTGATTCATCCATCTTTAGGAAAAATTTGTCGTCCCAAGAAAGAGCTAGGGCACCCTCTTACCCTTGCTCTTTCTCTAACCATAGCTATTCGACAGCAAGAGCAATATGCTTGTTCCGACAGATGCTCAGTTAGCTATGTAGCAAGATATACTGCCTGCAGATAAGGTTCTCGTTTGAATTAGCTTTTATTCTGTTGTTATCACCCCTTAAGATAAAAATTTAAGTAAAAAATGAAATCATTATGAAACTGGTATTCGTTTGACTTTTGAACGATAAACACGTACAGGGAGTCTCTCGTGAAATAAGTGATAAACGGATGCCATATCTGGCGACCAAAATAAGGTCGTAAAGTTATCGCGACATTTACATTTAAGTTTAAATCTTAAGAATGTTTCCTCAAGCGGGTCCGTAATCGCAAAATGAAGCGATATTAATACAGCAAAATAGCGTGCTCTTCCAAGAGAATTTTCAACATTCGCAAAACGAGCAGCTATTATTTAACAGCTGGAAGTTATTGGAGACGGAAAAGATCAGTGTCAAGGCTAGGGCAGACCAACTGGAATTTCAGTTCAATAAAATACAAACAATGTATGAGAAATTAATTTTAAAATATAAAATCTGGAACAAGAATTGGCTAATACTAACGAAAAAGAGGCAATTGGATATCATACGGATGAGAATGAGTTAGCACGTGCAACAGAGTGGATTCGCGAAAAAGGCAGAAAGAATAGAAAATGAATACTTTTTAACTCCACCATCACAAAAACAACAGGGCACATCCGGTTTAGCTAGTACTAAAAAAATTCTTACACCTCCACCTATAGTAGTAGAAAATATTGATAATTTTAACCAATTACATGATATAGTAAGTAATTTCTGTAATGCAAAAATTAAAATCGTTAATAATAAAACTATTAAAATTAACGTACAAAATGAAAATGACTTCAAAGCACTTACAGCAATACTAAACGATAAAGAATATTCATGGTATTCATATGAGAATAACCAAAATAGGACAATTAAAGTTATGGCTAATAGACTACATCATTCTGTAAAGCCAAACCAGATTGTTTACGAGATAGAAAACGTGCCTACAAACTCATTGAAGCCACCCCTAAGTTAAAATATAAAACAAAACAACCCCTCAATATGTTCATGCTTTCATTCAGACATGACGAAAGTGAGGATAAAATTTACGGAATAACTGACATATTAGGAGTCAGAGTTGAAATTCTACCGTTGGGAAAATCCAGGCTTGTGCCACAATGTAAAAAATGCCAAACATATGGCCATACACAAAGTACTGTGCATGGAACCACTGGTGTGTCAGATGTAGTGGTAAACACCTAACGATCAATTGTGACAAACCGAAAGAAACCCAGCCAAAGTGTGTTCACTGCGGAAAGGGACATCCAGCCAACTACAGAGGATGTAGGGTTGCAAAAAAACTGCAAAAATTAAAGAACAAACGCAGAAATAAACCAATTCTACAAAAACAGCCGCAGAGAAATAACCAACAAATACCAATAACCAATGCAAACACAGGGGAGAAATCCTACAGTCAGGCAGTAAGTGGTAAGTCAGAAATTGTCAATAAAAAACAAACGCAAAAGAAAAACCAAAATGATTCTATTCAAAACACTCTTCAACGAAAATGGATGAGCGCCTTACAAAGCTTGAACATAGCGCTAAAGGAGCTTTTCTCAAAAATTATAATGGCAAGTAATCTTAGAATTATGGAATGGAATTCCAATGGACTCTTGCAACACCAGCAAGAATTTCAATCAGTCCTCGACATAGAGGGCATTGATATATGTCTCATCTCCGAGACCCATTTTACTAATTAGTCATTTATTTAATTCAAGGGTTATAAAGTATAATATACCACACTATACATCCGGAAAATTACGTCAAAGGTAGTAGTGTCCTTGTAATCAGAGAATCAATTAATCATCATGAAGAGATGGGATACAAAACACGGAAATTTCAAGCCGCCTCAGTAAATGTTAAAACCAAAACATATGCCTAGACATGCTACCCAAAAAAAGTAATATCTAGACTTTCTAACTCATCACGGATATAGATTTATCATTGGAAGAGACTTCAATGCTAAGCACGTCCAATGGGGTTCTAGGTTAATCAATACAAAAGGAAAGCAGCTTATACAAGCGATCAACCAACTAAAATGTATACATTATCAACTGGCAAGCCAACATATTGGCTACAGATACAAATAAAATCCCAGACTTAATTGATTTCTTCATAATACAAAATGTGTCTATAAATTATATAAACGTGGAAGAGGCTTAGGGTATAAATTCTGATCATTCTCCCATCCTGCTCACTTTGAGTGATTGTATTATACAAAAAGAAATGCCTCCTAGATTGACTAATAGGCAAACTGATTGGCAGAGCTTCAAACTCCAACTTGAGGCAACTATCAAATTGTCATGTCCACTAAGAAAATGAATATCAGCTAGACACACATGGGATAATACCCCCAATATTATCTCACGGACTAGAGGTAATAATTATCCTAGAGAAATTAGAGCACTCATTTCCGAAAAAAGAAAACTTAGAAGAATATGGCATCAATCAAGATTCCCAGCAGATAAAATTAGATTAAACAATGCCACACAGCAACTCAAACGAGAGATTCAAAAAGTTAAAAATAACTCTATTTGTAAATAACTAAGTGAACTGACCATTCGTTTTGGAAGCAACCAAACAATTAAAAAGACCGATTCTACAGAACCCACCAATTAAAAATACCGACGATACATGAGCAAAAAGTAACATACAAAAGGCTAACAGATATGCTGAACACCTCGAAATGACTTTCCAACCGAATGAGAGAGAAAACATTCTTAACTGGGAGAATTCTATCACAGAAAAAGGCGATATTAGATTCACTGTTCCAAAAGAAATTGCAACGGAAATAAAAGAAAACATTAACTCAAAGAAGACTCCTGGGTTTGATTTGAGATTCTAAAGCAGCTTCCCCGTAAAGCAATCGTAAAACTTACATACTTAATTAACTCATCATTCAGATTAAAATATGTACCTAAGATATGGAAAATATCGGAAGTGATAATGATCGTTAAACCCGGAAAGCCGCCAAATGAAGCCTCATCTTATAGGCCAATTTCTTTATAGCCTGGAATCTCCAAATTATATGAAAAAATACTGCTTAAAAGATTGAAATCAACTACAGAAGATAACAACATAATCCCAGGGCATCAATTTGGCTTCAGGGAGAGTCACTCGACTATAGATCAAATCCACAAGATCACAAACATAATTGGAAAAGTCTTTTGGGGAAAGAAAAGTCTGTTCTACTACTGTCTTTTTGATACAGTGTGGCATGAAAGACTTAATTATAAATGAAACAAGATGTTGCCCAAACAGCTCGCAGAATTATTAAGGTCTTATATTTCAGATAGAGTTTTCAGAGTTAAATACGAAGATGCCTACTCTAAATTAAAGGAAATAAAAGCAGGAGTGCCGCAGGGCAGTGTATTAGGACCGGTCCTCTACTTAATATATATCAGTGACATTCCTGAATTAGAACATAATACAATAGCTACTTTTGCTGCCATAATGGCTGTAAGTCAAGATTACGAAGAAGCAGTAATAAATCTACAAGCGCCAGAAAACAAAATTAACAGTTGAACCAAGCAATGGCGAATCAAGTTGAATGAGACTAAATCTGTCCACATCAATTTCACGAATAAAAGAAATCAGCATATTCCTGTTAGCATACATAATATCCAAGTGCCATATGCTGATACAGCAGAATATTTGGGTATGACATTGGACGCGAAGCTTCGCTGGAAAGCTCACGTAAAGAAAAAAAAGGAAGTACTAGATATCAAATTTAGAAAAATGTATTGGCTACTTGGAAGAAATTCTACCCTGTCAATTTACAACAAAGTACTTCTGTACAAACAAGAAAGAACAATTTAGACATAATTCAGCGGTTTCAGAGCAAAGTATTGAGAAGTATTGTTAACGATCCACGGTACTTCAGAGACCTGGAAATGGATACCATTAACCAGGCCATTAGAAAATTTGCCAAGAATCATGAACAGAGACTCCTTCACCACGTCAAATTCGAGGCAATCCAACTTCCAACAAGACGGATTTGACAAGACGACTCAAGAGGACCAAACCTTTTGAGCTAGTTTTATATTTGTGTTAGTGCAAAAGCAGAGTATAGTGCTAGTGTACACGTTAATATTAGTGTAAATAAGTTGTTAGAACCTAAGAGATTTTAATGTGAAGATCCTTAGTCTTAAGTTTGAAGTAGTAATTTAAGTTTACACAATATTACTCATTGATCAACTATTTGATCAGATTGTAATTTTAGTAATATCATTAAGATATTACTATAATAATAAAAAAATCATGAAACTAATTATAACAAGTACAGTGCACAGAAGTAAACACGGAAAAATTGTTCAAACATTTTAAAATAAAAACATTCAAAATTAAAAGAGTAAATCAAAATCGAAAAGATCATAAAAAGATACAGATAAGTTCCATTACTAAATTACTAGAAAGCTTCAATTAAAAAACAATTAATTAAACAAACCCCCCAAAAATTGGCAAAATTATTGGTATAAAATATTGAAAAACTAAAATAATTTTTATAAATCATAGAGAAAAAAGAAAACAAAAATTTTATATTATGTATGTATTAACACTCTGTCTTGTTTCATAAAACACCAAATTATTTAAATTTATGTACAATATTAAGCATATTAATTTCTTAAAACTGACCATCCCATATATGGGATCTGAATAACCCTATATATTACAAATAACACCGTCCAATAATCGAGCATTCGTATCCACTCGAATCATTTCGATTTTATTCGGCGAGTTTTGCGCACAATCAGGTAACGACTTTCAAATCCGCAAAAATGCACGTGGTGTAACCGTTGAACGCGAAGAAATTTTAAATTTGTGCTAAGTCCGTGTTGTCGTCTAGAGTACCGTTCGTTAATCCACTCTTGCCGTGATAATTTACTGCATGTAAGAGGTAAAAATAATCTTCTCCACGCTACAATCAACGCACGATCAATCCCTAACCCATTTTCCTTGAATGCGCCACCCGACTCGCTAAAAAGCCTGCGATTTGCCCCGCAGAATGTCTCAGCCCACCGCCGCGAAGGAACTGTCCGAAGATGAGCAGGCAGCCACCCGCCGGCGCTCCACCCGAATCGCAGCCGCGGTGACCGCCCGCAGGGCCTCTGCCACCGAGGAGGCCGACAGGCCAGACACCCCCGTCAGGGCGACCAGGGGCAAGCGCCCCTCCGTCTCGCAGGATGACGAGGACGTCGCCGTCGAGCCGCCGGGCTCGGCGCGAAGGTTATCCACCTCCAGGTCAAAAGCCGGCACGAGGAGCGCCAGCAAGTCGCCTTCGGCCCTGCCCAAGGTCGCGGAGCTCAAGGGGACCCCGCTGAAGCGCACCCGGAGCAGAGGTAAGGTCCTGCCTTCTGCTCTTCATGATTGATTTTTGGTGGAGGTTTGGTTATGTTCCTTGCCATTGTGCAGCTGTCATTTTGGGGGTGTGATTGTGTGGCATTGCTTCCTTGCAGTAGCTCGCTTTCTGGCAGTGTAGATTGCTGGTTGCCTCTCTGAAAACAGTTTTGACAGGGGTGAAGAGATTGCAGAGGTAAAAATACAGTTTTTGTAATGCAGGTTAAAGTTGAATATGGATTTTGTGAGTTTGACACAAGATCTGGATTAAATGATCGCAATTTTCGTTCTCTAACAGAAAATAAATGGTTAAAACTCATAAAACTGTCACATGAAGAATGCTAAATAAGTATTTACATAAGTTCTGTAATAATTACTTAGAGTAATGAAAGTTTTATTTTATAATTATTCAATTATACGCAAATTTGAATTTTATGTTCAGATGTTAAATATGATTTGCATGCTTTTTAATATATTTAATGATTTAATTCAATTATGTTAATCATAATTGAACCATTGTAATAATCGTGAGGCACTGTACTCCAGGAGTAGAAATGGAAGATTAAGGTTGCTCTCTACCCGATCGTCACGCACCTTCTCTGATATTAGTATGGTAAGCACCGCGCCTTATATGACCGCATTATTATCCCTTGTTCAAAATGAACTTGGATTCCCAATTATTAGTAATGATTGAGTAAGTCGTCTTCCAGACATCTGAAGCCCATGATAGATTCTAGGTCTATCCATATCGCAGTGAACGACTAACTGATATTAGTTACATTAAAACAACATTTAAAAACATACAATCTTTAGAATATAAAGAATTGAAAAGAGCTTTTAAATCTAAGAAAAGATAAGGCTATGAAAATTTCTGATACTTGTGACTGCACAATAGTCATTCTATTACCCACTAATTGAGAACGAAAGAAGAGTTTATTTTGTGATTATCATGGCATAGTTATAAAATTGCTATTGTTAAGAGTAGGTACAAATATGATTACTTGCAGAGATTCTGTACATATAGAACATTCCAGTGAAGTCGGTTATGTCAGATGTTACATTATTTTTTAAATTTCATTGTAAATTTAGTTAACCGTATAGTTGTTTTGAGTTACGGCTTATAGGTTATGTTTCAACTTGAAATAATTTACTTTCCCCTTTTGAGATAATTGATACAATCTGATAGAACTCCCCATATACTTAATAACATTTTGAATTTAATTGCAATGAAGCTGCACTTTACTGCTTTATTGCCTTATAGGATGAAAACACCAAATAACATAAACAGTAAACTCTTGCCACCATCCCTAATGAATATATATAACCATCATCTGTGTGGGGATACACAATGAAAATTTACATGTCGAAGCTCCAGCTAGTCCAAAATTGAGCTCTTGGGATGATCTTTGATACACTATGATACATATGAAACCACAGTCTTACATAGTAATGTGCCAACCAAACAGTATGTTATGTAGCCTTGGAAATCTATCCTTTCATGGCTTCTACAACTACAAACTAGACAGAGGTACCCGCCATAAGCGCCTGAAGGTTCTGGATTACCCTGTATTTCCATCAGTCACCCCTACCCCAATTAGGTCACCGAAGAAAATAGGGGGTGGGGGCCGAACAAAAAGACTTCCCACCAACACCAAATAAATTAACCTCAAAGCTTAATGGATCCCTTTTCTAAAGCATCGAGTTTAAACACATAACCTAACTATAACTAACAAAAGAACCCCGCAGGCTTCGTCGACGAAGCCTGATCTGAACGCCAGGCAGTCGTGTAGAACATTCCACATGTTTTGCGTACATTTAACACTACAAACAATAGAAACATTGGGAGGAATTTTCCTTGTAATCAAAATATTTAAATAATTCAAAAACAGTTAAAGTTAGAAGGCTGATTTTTTGCGCCGAATTAGCAAATATAGTTGTGAATGTGGTGTGCAAGTTTCAAGAAAATCGGTTGAAGCGTCTAGGAGGAGATACAATTATAAGTTTAGAAAGTTAGGGAGATGAGACAAATATTACTTAAAGATCTTATTTTTGGACAATGACCGTAACATGTAGAACCATTTCAGAAGCTTCAAAATCATTGTATGCATATACAAATGTTCTTAGTAAATAAGATTTTCTCACTTAACAAAAAATTTTTAAGCTTATGATCCTTGTATGATGGTGGTTTGATGAGTAACTTAATATAATATTGAAAACAGTTGAATTTCTTATCTGTTTCTCAGCGCAGTACCCTAGAAGTTCAACCCACTTGCCCCAATATTTCTCCAGGTTTGCGATTCTTTTGGAAACTGGGGTTCCTTGAAAACCTGAAAATATGGGATTGAGTTGTGTGTCGCCTCTTTGTTTGGCCCAAATTTTTGTCCAACCAGGAAAGTTTTGAGTTTTGGAACACTTGTAGTCTGAGAAGCTAAGCGAATGATAGGATGGATGCGAAAATATTTCAGACCTTATTCATTCAGTTTCTGTTTGTCTCTGTGGAACAACACGTTTTAACCACTTTTCTATTCTCAAAGTAGTCAACCTTTTGCATCCCAAAGATCACCTTTCCAGCCAGTTCCTTCACCCTATATTTTCTTGTATAATGGTGAATTGAACTTTCGTTCACGGTCTCAAAATGCCGCAAAAGTTCCTTTGGTTCTTCCTAAACACTGCATTAGTATACGAATTCACGTTCGCTCTAGAGTGAGCAGATGCGGCACCTATCTTGCGCAGTTTTTTCATTGTAATCCGTTTTACAAAATGAAGTAAACTTATTTGTCTGTGTGCACTTGAATCTTTTCTGTTGTTTTACAGAAATAACATTCAAAACATCAGCACAATCTTTCATGCACCTTACTATTCGCCTTTTTTGTCAAGAGTGACTTTCTCACCATGTCCACCAAGCGTTAACACCATTTTTACAATTTTAACCATGATATATTTGTTTTCTCGAACTATGTTTAATACTCAAAATGTCAATTGCTGTAACTCTGTCACAAAAAAAATTATTATGTACCAAATTTTATCGTACTACTATTAACTACTAATTACTAATTAAAACTATCAGTTTTTTGTGTACAAAAATCTTTGTCTTTATTCTGGAACTCCTTTTTACTTCCTGATGGATAGGAATTCAGAAAGATTCCCTAATTCTATCACCTTAATCAACCTTTTCTTCTTTCTTCAGCAAAAATTAACTATTTGTTCTGATTTCATAATTATGTACAATCTTCTTCTTTTCTTTTTAATTATTGAAATATTAGTTTTAGTACCTCTTCATCCCCCTTTCTGTATATGTATTGTTAGCATTTCTTTTTGTAGCTTGTTAGTGTCTTATTTACTTTTTATTTGATGCTCTATAATCTAAGTACAACCTTTAATGCTCCTGACAAATTGCATATCTGTTGCTTAGATGTTTGATTTACTTTACTTACTAGAATGAATTATCTTCGTCTGCTCCTTTTGCTATTTCTCCTTTTTCTTTTCCATCTTCTTATGATTTTCCTTTTCTCGTTTTTTTCTCCTCGTCCTGTTCATCTTTTTCTTCAATTTGTTCTAAAACTTGTATTCTATTATAAATGTTTTGTTTTTCTTTCTTGAGTAAAGTACTTGTTTTTAATATAAGGTCTGTCTTACATACATACATTTAGCTGTCACTTATTGTCTATCTGAATCGTTTGTAATTTTATTTCTTAGTTTCTCGGTTGGCATTACCAGTTCGTTTAGTTTATTATTAATCTTATTGATCCATATAATATCGTTTTTTCTTGTGACATTTTCATATTATATTTTTGATATAATCCCAATATTTTGGATAATCCCAAACCAGAATGGGAAAGGATGGTTTGTTGGTTGGACTAGTAAGCTATCAAGAGTAAAACGACCAATATTTATAAACGATCCTGCAGGAAATAGAGAATAACGAAGCACTGGTATTTTTCTAGAATAATATTTTTATTTTTTATGGTTTGTTTATAGATTTATTGAAGTTTCTTAAGCTTTATATTTGTGACCAAGTGATTAAGGTACTGGACTGCGATGTGGACTACCTAACAATTCGCCTACTCAATCATTAAGAACACTTGAATGTTTGCGTTCACTTCGTACAAGGGCTAATAATACGGTCGCCTAAAATGCGGTGCTTGCCACGTCATCGTGTTTCAGAGATGGTGCAGTGAACGTGAACTAAAAGGCCGAACTTCCAGTTCGTAGACCGTACTTCCACAAAAAGTACAGAACTTTTAACATTATCTATCATACTAAGCGTAAGATAAATTTAAAAGAAAATTAAACTCAAGCTGCGTACTAAAAGAAATAAAATAATTTTACGTGTTAGTAACACTTTGTTGTTGCCTCCCTATTTTTCAAGCAGCACCATTGTAACTACTGTAGCATACGAGTAGCCACCACGTAGGTGTAGTGCGTCGTATAAAAGTGTCGTTCGATTTTTATTAGCAAAAAACTATACTCGGAATTAAATTAATTCCTGTATTGTCGCGGTGTATGATAAGAATGCGATGCCACGCATCATGATCGTGAATTGGTGTCAGATGTTCGAAGAGAGGACGAATGTGAAAGACGAACCATGCGTTAAGCGACCTTCAACAGTAAACTGCCGATAAATTTTGCTAACCATCACCTTACAAGGCTAGAGTTTCGCTACAGATTAAGGAATGCAAGAAGCAATCTCAAACTGGTTAAAAGAAAGTGAACGAAATTTGTACACACATGTAATTGAAAACCTGATCACTTATCAAACGCATTTGGAAAACCTTGTCAGAACATGGTTACGTACAATATTTTTTGTATCTCATACCACTTTTAGTAAATATATAGATTTTATATTATTGCAATTGTACATTTTGGTATTGTGTGGTTCGATACTTTCGGAACACACCGTTTTGTTAAAATATTCCTTCTCTACTACTTTAATAGATTTAATAAACTGAATTTAAGAAATGCCCTGACCTCCATATTTTAACCATTTTGAACCTGGTTAATTTAATATTTCTTGTTTCATCTAAGTAATCTTATCAACTTTATTTTTTAAATGTTTTCTATATTATGTTCAATATTACCGTATCTGTAATTGTGTAGCTTCACCAATGTGATCTTTTATATTGCTTATCATTTGGTCCCATGAATCTTTCTAGGCTGGTTCATCTCGATGATGTTCTTTAAAATATCTCTTTATAAGTGTGATAAGTATTAATCTCATTTTTCCCCTTTTTCTGTTACTACTTTATTTCCTGTCTTATAAATGAAATTGTTTTATCTCTCTTTATTTAGGTCATTATTAACTGGTATATGGTATATAGTCCGAGTATTTACTTCTCGCTTGTTTTGTTTTTTTTTACTAAAACATAATGGGTTGTGGAATAAACTATAATCCGTTCAACGAATACATATAGTAATAAAACTATCAAAAATTCTTCGACGCACTTTCTCCGGGTTTTCCTTGGCCTTCCTCTTCTTTCATTTCCATGCATTTTCTCAAAAGTAACTTTTTTTGGTACTCTCTCATCTGTCATGCGTGCTAGATGTCCTATCCCCTTAATTCTGGTTTGTCTGATTAATGGAATTATACTGGTGTTGTTGTACAGGTTCAGTAACTCTTGGTTTGTTCTTCTTCTCCATATTTCACCTTGTTTTATGCCCGCATAAATTATCTTTAATATTCTCCTTTCCCAAATTTCAATTTTCCTTTATATACTACCCCCAAAACTTATGTTTCTCTTGCGTATAGTGCCACTGGTCTGATTACTGTTTGGTAGAGTCGAATTCTTAGGGCATATGGTAATTTTTTTGCTCTCGGAAACTTCATCAATGAACCTGCCCTTTTTGTTCCAAGTAGCAACCTTCTTTTGATTTCTTCTCTGGGGTCTATTTCTACTCCAAGGTAAACAAATGTTTTCACACTTTCAAAGCTATATTTATCTTCTCCCACCATTAATTCAGTCTTTTAGCTTTTCCTGCGTTCTCGCTATGATTGCCAAATCACCTGCAAATGCCAGGCATTGGCATGGATTTTTGAATATTGTTCCTGATCTTTTAAACTAACATTTTCTTTTCACAGTTTCTAGTACTAGATTAAAAAGGGTTGTAGAAATTGGGTCATCTTGTTTATCGTTCTTTTCACCAGGTAAAAGTGACCCTTAATCAGTGGATGCTAAATATTATAACAATGTTTCTCCTTATATTTTGTTTTCCTGTTGTTCTTCTTTCAAATGGAATTATGTAAAGATGTTTTATTGTTTCCGCTACAACTTTTCTGTTGCTTTTCTAAAGCTAACTATATTTATTCAGCTGTTCCTAATCATTTTTGAAATACTTCTGTTATATTACTTTTTATCCTGTGACGAAATATCGATGTTATGTTTTATTTTATTTTGTTCCTTACAAATCTACAAATTTTAAATAGTCGTTGTATGTATGCTGGCACTACGGAATAGTCACTAACAAAGGAAAATCTGACAGGAGTTGGAACTATGTTTTGCTTGAAACTGACAGTGGAAAGTCTGGCCCCCCAGCTTCTTCTAATTGTAAGAGAGTGCATGTTAGACGAGGTTGGGCTCATGAGGATAGTGGTAGGGAAGTAATCTGGATTTGTTTAGTAGTCGATTCTATTAACAAATAACCGACCATATCCTTATAGACTCTATTAAATAGAATATATACTTTATCTCTATATGCATTTTAATAGTTTTGTTAATTCCACTTATAGTTAATCGTTCATTGGCTCATTTTTCACCAGATTTTACTTCATACTATTGTTACTGATCAGTTCTTTTATCTCATTCGTATCTACCAATTACATTTTTTTTTCTTTCGTTTTTTGATTGTCCCAGTTTTCACATCATTTTCCTCTGCTACCCAGCTGCTTTGTTTCAATTTTGTACCTTGAAAATTCTAAACATTGGGGATTTATTTTATTTTAATTTGTTTAGTTTGTTGTTGTTTTTTTTGATCGATTTATTAGCAATAACAATTTTTAAAATGTCACATTACCATGAATTGCATATATTAGTCATCCATCAATTTCCTGTTAGATCATAAGTTTTTAATGGTTAAAGTTAAAATACATTAAATCAGTGAAGAATGCGAAGAAAAGTGTATATGAACAATAGAAACAAGCTCTAGATAGCAGCATACAAAACACGTCTGAAGAAAATATAATAGATACAAATGTTGAAAAACTGTGCAACTCCCCAAAAATGTTATACTAGACACCAAAGAGCACGTAATAAAGCAAGCAACAAAAGAACCAAATTAACAAAGATTGGATCAATATATATTGATAAGGAAAGCTAAGAAAGACAAGTCTTTGAAATAATGAAAAGAGGGCAGAATATCCAAGATTAAATAGACAAGTAAGTATAGAGGCTTTGCAGAAGAGACAAAAATCAATATTTAAGTGAAATTTGCAAAGAAAATGGAAAATAGAAGATAACAATGGAAGAACTACTACTAATATCAACGAAATTATTGAAATATGGAGGAAACACGCTGAGACAATTTACTCGGATACTAACAATAGTCAACGATAAACCAACCGAACATTAGATCAAAGCTGCAGAACAAAAACCAGATATATTGAAAGAACAAGTTGTACAGGCAATTCAAAAACTAAAAAATAAAATGCTAAAACAACTCAATGGAAAATCTTGTCTACAATAATACACGAAAAAATGAACAATGGCCAGACGATTGGACCAAATCGTCAACTCAACATAAAACTGCAACACCTACAGAAATGTTGCCCTCATCTCACATAATAATAAAATAATAC
The DNA here is from genome assembly GCA_036346155.1 of Sinelater perroti. Taxonomy (NCBI): domain Eukaryota; kingdom Metazoa; phylum Arthropoda; class Insecta; order Coleoptera; family Elateridae; genus Sinelater; species Sinelater perroti. The sequence goes on from JARFIY010000276.1 coordinate 9,259,720, forward strand.
TCACATTTTTTTTGCAACACTTTAATAATTTTCTAGAATGAAAATAGGTGAAATTCAAGGCTGCAAATAGCACTAGAGGACAAATTCGCTAAATGTCTGACAAACAATTAAAAAAAAACAAGAGTTAAGAGTGCCTACATACATTTGTTTTCCGGACTATGGGAAGGCTTTTAACTGTGTGAACCAAAACTGGAATAGATACCTTACGTTTTGCTCATATAACAATCGTATAAAAGTTGTTCGACAACAGTAAGGGTAGAAGGCAGATACTCCACAAACAAACAAACAAAATACAAAAAAGGTTACATACTTTTCCCCATCTCATTTAATATTTATGGGATGTACATCATACGGAAAGCTATTGTAGGGAATAGAATAAATAATTTACGTTTTATTCCAATTATAAACTAAAATTTAACCCTCAAATAACTTAAACTGGTAGTAATAAACGGGACAGACACAATAAATAATAGAACCAACATACAAGGTATACAAATTACAAATGGGGTGACGTTAACAAATCTAGCAACTGTTCAACCGAGATACTAAGAAGAATTGCTATTTCCAAGACTACACTGACTAAGATATGGAAAGATTGCAATATATTTAAAACCACTGACATGAAAATAATTCTTTTTTTTTACTTGCGCTGTATAGTGTGAAAGCTTGGACGTTAGATGACAAGAACAAATTGGACTCCTTCCAGATCTGATGCTGGAGGAGACTCCTGAGAATTCCGTACCTATCCACAACAGTTAAACGTCGTACCCTAAAATATTTCAACCATATCACCAGAAGATATAACGACAATCTGGAAAGGCTTGCTATCCAAAGAAAAATTGAAGGAGTATAGCCACGTGGGCGCTCTCTCAAAAGATGGATAGATCGAGTTAAAAGTTTCACGTAAACCTCACTACAGGAAAATATATGAACAGCAACGATGAAGGGGGGGGGGATGATACATACAATTACACAAAACCCATGCAATCACGTCTTTTCAGTTATGAAACACGGTTTAAAGAGAGATATGACTTTTGCAAACTGCTCCTCATAAACGCCTTAAAAGCATCATAGGATTTTCATTGCATTGATGCAAACCAAACGACGTAAAAATCATTTGGAGTTAATATTACCTTATTCCAATCTATCATACTCTGTAACGAGCTTTGCTTTGTGTGGTCTGGAATTATCATTGATGATGATAGCGGGCTTCACACCCTTCCTTTCTATCCATTCCGGCATATGTCTTGAGGAATAATTCTTTAGTGGCGATAGTCTTCTCTTCACAGAGATGGCAAAAGGCAATTTCATCGAAATCCATTGCCATAATCAACATCTTCATTTCCCTCTCCCTAAACTCTTGCATTGGCTCTAGTTAAGCAGTCCTACCATCTCCTAGACATTAAACCAACTTGTTTTTGGTAGAGAAGTACTCAACTTTCATCTATAGCCAGGGTCCGCTTCAATAGCTATGGTCGAAGGTTGTACCGAAAGAGATTATCATGGGATATGTCGATTCATACTTGCCTTTGTTCTTCTGCCAAATTGAAATAGATAGTTTTTCAAATTTTTTGACCAGACGCAAATCTTCCAAAGACTATGGTTTATTATATATTAGATTAGAATGCGATAATATCTTTAATTTAATATCATTCTTTTGCTCAGCCTATAACAAATATTTTTTTCATTTAATCAATTCAAAATATTTTGCTTCCTATCAGAATTGTCAATTTCGCTTACGAAAATGTATTTAGTAGTCTACGTAAGACAAGATCAACAAGTATTCCCATATAATTCAGAAAATAACATCACCGTGCGCATTAATGGCAGCGCAAAGCTGCTTAAGAACAGCTGCTGCCGTGGGACGGGTGGCCATTGTATTTATTGTTGTTGGATCCACAAACATCTGGAACAGAATACGAGCCCAGGTGACTAAAAACTAAACAATAGTGAGCTCGTTGCAGGCGATTCAGGAGGCCGTTGATGCGCCGGGAATTTAAGATAATTCTAATATCTTTCTGTCTCTTATGCTGTCTTTATCAAAGGATTTTATTTTTGTTTAATCATTTTTATCCGTAAAAAATCTGGTCACGCTTGATTCTTTTTTCTGTAAACGAAAGAATGTTACATTTAAGTATATCTTCAAATATAATTAATGATCTTCACTTTCAGGATCCATGTCGAACTTAGATGACGTGAACATAGAAAAGGGGGCAGACTCGCCCGCGACCAGCCGCCGCAAGTCCATTCGTTCGATGAGCTCCTCGCCAACATTCGACACCAAAGTTGCCGTGCCGGCGCGGGCGGTGAGTGCGTCGCCCACTCCAGAAGCAGTGAAAACGCCGAGTAAGTTCAGGGGACGCAGGACGTCTGTTACCGAGAAAGTCATTCCCTTGGAGGCAATCAAAGAGGCAGAGTCCAAAACAGAAACCAGTGAAGTAGAAACCAAGCAATCCAAGGAAAAGAAACAGGTTGACGATAACGAGGCCGGCGATGAAAACGTGCTGTCGAAGAAGAAGGCTGCAGTCTCTAAGAAGCAAAGTCTCCAAACCATTTCAGAGAAAACTCCTGTGAAGGAAGAGCCTCAGGCCGATAAAATTTCGAATGATGCGAATAAGCAGGACGCCGCAAAGTTGATGGTGTTTTTGAAGAAGTCCGATAAAATAGATGAGGCAGTGCTGAACAAGACTCCTGAAATGAAAGAGAAAAAGGGGGAGATTTCTCTAAGTTTGCTGAAATCAAAGTCTCCAGAAGAATCCAAAGAAGAGAAGGATCTTAAGACTGTTCTTGCCATAAACGTCGAAAAGGAAACTCCTAAGAAAGACTCGAAAAAATCAAGTGCTGGAGACATAACTAAATCGCCCTTAAAAACCAAAGCAAACGATGCGGAAATCGTAAATATCACTAAAACCGCTGTAAGTCCTAATGAAAAGGAGAAGCGCTTGGTTGTTTCTGTAGAAAGAAATCTAAATATATCCAGTTCCAGCGATTCATCTAATAAGGAAAATCATGCGTCAGTCGAACCCAAAGATGAAGAGTCGCCTAAAAAGAGCTTAGTTGTTGAGTTAGAACCTTTAAATGTCGATAAAAGTCCAATCATAGTACAAAAAACTAAAATGTCTGAAGTTCCTATAAAACCTAACAGGGAATCATTATGTGAGGCAATGGAAGTAGAAGATTTTCCTTCAGATTATGATTTTGCAGGCCAAATAAATAAACAGAAAGAACCCTCTGAAGATTTGTCAGAATCGCCGCAGCCTTCCAAAACACTTCCGCCTTCAGCACCAAAAATATCTGCCATTGAGAAAGAAAATCCAGTACCAGAATCAAATGCTGAGACAGTTACTGTTGCCAAAGTTGAAATAAAAACCCCCGATTCAACACCAAGCAAAGCTGTAGTCTTGGATGCAGATAAGTTGAGTAGCCCCAGAAGGCGATCTGCACGACTGCTGAACCTATCGAAAGATGAACAGGATAAAGAAACTAGTCCTACAAGCAACTCAAAGAGACGGAAGTCTAACAGCTCAAGTTCAAGTATTTTAGATGGTAGTTTTGATGAATCAGCAATTAATAAAGATGAGCAAATCTGTGAGAATGAAATACAGTCAGAAACTAATGATAGTAAAACTACATTAAAAGAAAACGGGATTGAGCTCGAAAGTAGCATCAGTTCTAAAATAAGTTCAGAAGAAATGGAAGATACTAACGTTTCCAGTGCAGTACCGAATGCAGAAGTAACAAAAGATGTATCTTCAGAAGAGTCAGAATTGGAAGTGGTGGATATATCTGAAACAAATTTAAACATTAACAAATCCAAAAGTGATGAAAATAATACAGAAAAAAACGCGTTACCCGTTGTTCCAAAAGAACAAGAAAAGTCTCCTGTAAAGAATTCTGTTTCAGAAGTTGTTAATGGTAAAGAGTCAAACAGGGTTGAAATAGAAAAATTGCCTATTGCAAAAGATTCCGCCATGGAAACTCCGCAGAAAGAAGATAAGGTAATTGACAATTTACCTCTATCTAAAAAAAAACTGGGAGATGTTAGTCAAAATACTGAGTGTAACAAGCAACAAAGTGAAACTTTCAGCCAGAAATCCAATGATACCTCTGAAATGGATACTGGTGAAAACGCTCCTACTATAGAACCAACTTTAAATGAAAGCAAGGAAAATAAAACTACTAAGGAAAATGAATCAAAACGTGTTTCTGTAGATAAAGAACAAAATGAAAACTCTAAGAATAATACAGTAAATGAGGATGAAAACAACTTAAACGAATCGGATCATTTGGAAGTTACTTCCTCAAATAAGAAAGAACGTTCAGAAAATGTAGAAAATGATAACAGAAAAGAAAACTTGAGTATTGATAACTTAAATGATTCAATGCATCTTGAGAATGCAACTGATTTGAAGAATACGTCATTAACAGATGAAGATGATTTAGAAAATACAGTAGATGTTGAAAATACATCAGAAAATACTTCTAAAGGGGTAGAAGATCTAAAAAGTGCCAACTTAAATGATTCCACAAAAAAAAGTACCCCAAAAGATTCATCTACAGTAGAAACTACCAAACACAAATCAAAAAGTAGCTCTATAGATGCTGGAGGGAACGATTCAGATAATTTGGAAATACTGAACACCAACAAAAATAAATCAGAGTTGAATATGTCAACCGATTCTAAGAAAAACAAGAAAAGTGACAAACAACTTAAACGTAAAAGTGACAGTTTTTCAAAGGTACAAGAACGTGAAAATACTTCAAATGCGTCAACGCCGCTAAAAAAGGTTAAACACGCAAAACCGCAAATGAAATCCAAATTGGCTGAATCTAGTTCTAACAGTGAAAAGGAAGAGTCTGATTTGGAAACTAAAATTGATGATCTTATAGCAAAGCATAAGAATAAATCTGAGAGCGATTCTGAAGATGAATCCATTATTCACTTTTTAGATGACATGGCAGAGGAAGGAGATGAAGATACCCCATCAGATGGAAGCAACGATATAATCGACGAGGGCGAGTCCGTGGGAAGTTCTTCTTCTGAAGAAGATGACAGTGACGATACTTACGACAAAAATGATTCATTTCTTGATGATGATGAAAGCCATGAACTTCTGTCGGGAGAAGAATATGACTTAGGAAATGAAAAGAAGTCACCAAAGAAGAAACGCACGCGCATCATAAAGATTAGTGACAGTGAAGAAGATGGCAAAGTCCCACAAAAGAAGTCTGCACTTAAGAAGGAATCAACCAACGTGGTCACGAAAATTAATCAAGCAAAAGACAAGCTGGAGAAATTAAAGAACGGCGTTGAAGAAGAGTCTGATTTCGAAAATATGTCAGTGCAGCCTTATTGTGGTCTTACGCCTCCCTCTGTTGTGTCTATGAGGGATTCTTTATCAGATAATGAAAAGATAGAAATCAAAGATGATGAAGACGATGATAACAGCAGTTCAATTCTAATAAATAAGGAAGACAACTTGAAAAGCTTAGAAAAACTGAATACAGAAAAAGAAACTTTAGAACCAAATACTGATACATCTCCGAAAAGTCCAAAAATTGTCAAAGAAATTGAGGCAGATACATCAAATAGTAGTGTAATTGAAAGTGAAACCACCCACAAAAGTGAAGTGCCTCGTAAGCGAAATTCTTCCATAACAATACAAGAAAGTATCACCTTGAAAGATGTTCAGGAAGGAAATATTACTGAGCACATCTCAAAGGTTATGGATATGTTTTGCAGCACCATCAAGACCAAGGGCAAAGATTATTCTAACAATGTATCGTTAAATATTTCTTTGGAGCTTTTAGAAAGTCGTTCTGTAAGTCCAGCTGAGCAAGTTCATGTGGGAATGGAGAACAAAAAGGAAACTTTGGAGCCTTCACAAATAACAACCTCTAAAGAAGCAAAAACAGAGAAAACAACGTTAAAGAAGAAACCGTCAACTGAACAGAATAACGAGCTCATTGAAGCGAAAATGAGTGAGTCATTTTCAAAAAAGCAAAAAAAGAAAAAGTCACCAAAGGTACAACACGATGTTGAGAAAGTGCTTTTGGTGGAAGAGCAAGATTTAAAAACTAATGAAAATGAAAAGGAGAAACCTGATTTAAAAAAGCAAAAGAAGAAAAAAAGCAACAAAATTTTATTGGAGCAAGAGATTGAAGGTATAACCGAAGAAACCGAGGTTAAAGAAGTTAAGGTTTCTAAGAAACAGAAGAAAAAGAGGCCACAAGAAGTGGAACAAATTGTTAGTGAACAAGATATTGAAGATTATGAGAATGATGGAAAAGACCATCATAGACCTATGGTGTCCTTAATCAAAGAAAAAAGCAAAAAGAGGAAACAAGCAGTTCCTTTGGATATTGAAGTACCAGTTGAAAAGAGAAAAAAACAAAAGAAAGCTAAAACTAAATCTGTAGAATCAGATGATATGTCCGAGGATCTTGATGCAGAATTATATGAAAAATACAGCAGCAGTTCTGCTGATGATACTACCTTTACTCTAACGAAAGAGATGTCTTCTGATGTAGTCAAAAAATCAAAGAAGGTAAAGAAATTTAAAACTAAGACTGATTTTGAAAAAGAGACTGAACTTGTAAGTGATAAAATTGATGTAGATGACTGTAAATTAGTTAAGAAGGTTAAAAAACGCAGGCATAAGAACCTGGAAGTTGCTGAAGATGCAGTTGTTAAAAAAGACAAAAAACAAGATATCAAAATTAAATCTCCATTAATTGAAGAATTTATCAAAAAATCTAAAAAGCCAAAAGTTAAAGCATCAACTGATTCCGATCTGCTATCTGATGATGTATTTCTGGAAAACGATGAAGAACCTCTAAAGAAAAAGAAGAAGCAGGAAAAACACAAAGAGCCTGCAAGCTCAAACGTGTTCCCAAAAAGTAAGGATCTAAAATACCAGTACTTCCCCAGTAAAATATTACAGACTTGGAGTGGAAATAAGAAGGCAAAGTCCGTTAAAAAGCCATCGCTTCTACCTAGTACAAGCATAGGTCAGAAATCTTGGGAAGTAGTCGAAGTCAACTCGCCATTGTGCCCATCGAGTACTTGCGAGATCACTAAAAAGGAGAAACAAAAGTTTGATACTGGAAGGTTCCATGAAAAAGACTTCAAGAACAGGATGCTGTTCGATCCTGCTAGGGCGCCCCGCATGGACACCCGTGTCCTACTGAAGAAGAAGCAGAAAATGAAGTTTTAAATTGTGATTAATCGCAGCAACTCTTGGCTACTCTCCACATTTATCTCATCTGCTTGGAAACGAAAATATATAAAGATTATCCTAGTGCAGCGTTTACTCTTTAAGTTTACAGTTGTCGTTTCATGAGCGTTAATGTAATGTAAGGTTTTGTTAAGCAGAAAATTAATGCGTAAGTACTCGTCTTTGTTGTAATTCCAAACTTACTTTTTTACTTGTTCATTATTTTTATGACATTGGTATTAATAAAGGAAAATGCTTCATTATTTTCGTTTTTCTATTCTCACTTCACTTTAATGTCATGACACATGGGAAAAATTCTGAACTTTTTAAAAGCTACCCACATACAAATTGGAGTAATTGATGAAATGATGCTTAGCAAATTTTTGACGAAATTAAAATTTGAAACTTTGCTGGACTCAGCATATTTGTTAACGATGCAGTTGTTTCAAAAGTAACTAAGCTACATGTAAAGTACCATTAAAAGAACTTTCAGATAATTTATAGTCGAAAAATACAGGGTGACCCTGCCAACTTATACTTATTCTGAATAGTGCGCCGCCGCGATAGCTTGTGATTGGCGAGAGGGCGGGGAGCGACATTTTATGACGTGTACGGCCACGGTATGTCAGTCGGAATCGCAGATTACATATAACCTGCGGTCGCAAGAGAGCGTTAGAACGTGCAACACTGTGTTACCTGTGTTCGTAGTTATTACAAAATAAATTCTGTCATGGAACTGCAGCGTGTCTATCGACGACAGTTTAATATTGGTCGACAAGGTCACGTACCATCTTGCAATACCATATTGGCTTGGGTGAAGAAACTAGTAGCGTGTTAGACGCGAAGCATGGAGCTCCATGAACACTGCGGACGCCAGAGAACCTGCAGACAGTGAGGGAAGCAAACCTCGCCATCAGTAGAAGTTTAAATCCAATGCTTCTTCTTCTTCTTCTTTTCCTTATACCCCTTCAGGGTGTTGGATATGAGGTCCAGTCCTTCCACTCCTTCCGGTTCTTTGCCATTCTTTTCATATCTGCCAATGTTTTGCCCCTCTTGATACCGATTTCTTCGATCCTTTGTGTCCACCTCTTTCTGGGTCTACCCCTTTTCCTCTTTCGTTCTCCTGTTGACTCTGTGATCTTTTTTAGTAGCGATTGTTCATCTTTTCTTATTATGTGGCCATACCATCTTAGTTGCTTTCTTTCTATAAAGTCCATTATTCCTTCTTGTCTTAGAGTGTGTCTGATTCTTTCATTCGTCTCTCTATCCCATTTGGTTTTCCCCTCGATTCTTCTTAGGAACTGCATTTCACCAGCATTGATCTTGCTTTCGTGCTTTTTGTTTATGGTCCATGTCTCACTACCATATGTTAATGTTGGTCTTGCTATTGTGTTGTAAACTTTCAATTTCACTTGCTTGTCTATTTCTTGTTTTTGTAATATTGGTTTGTTTATTGCGTAGTATATGTTCCTCGTCTTTTTCATTCTATTTGCTATGTCGACTTCTATTCTTCCGTCATCTGTTATTACGGAGCCAAGATATTCTACTGCTGTGACTACTTCTATTGTATTCCCGTTTATTTCTATTCTTCTTACCATCTCTGATTTTTTGTTATTTATAATCATCATTTTTGTTTTGTTAGTATTTACTTCCATACCCATGTTCTCTATTCCTTCGTTCCATATTTTAACCAGTCCCTTCATTTTATTGTGGGTGTCTGCTATAAGTATTATGTCATCTGCGTACATTAAATTGTCTACTTTGATTGGCCTTAGTTGGTAATGTCCTATTTGTGTTTGCAGATGCTGTATTTTTGTTCTTGTGTTTAATAAGATTTTGTCCATCAATGTTATAAATAGCAGTGGACTAAGGCTATCTCCTTGTTTTATTTCTTTTGTCATGAGGAACGTGTCTGAAGATTCTCCGTTCATCTGCACTTTCCCTTTGACATTCTGGTACATGTTCCTGATATTTCTGATGAGTTTTCTTGGTGTTTGTAATTCTGCCAAATACCTCCATATGTGACTTCTCTTTATATTGTCAAACGCTGCTTTTAAATCTGAGTGTCACAAACAGCTCTCCTCCTCTTTCTATTGTTCTCTCCGTTATATTTCTTATTATGTGTATGTTGTCTGTTGTTTGTTTTCCTTGTCTATATGCTGCTTGTTCATCGGCTAGCTTGTGTCCTATGTAGTGTATGAGTTTGTTTTGCAGAATCGTCGTATACATTTTGAATACTGTAGAGGAAAGGCCGATGGCTCTATAATTTTCACATTTTCCTGTTTCTCCTTTTTTGTAGATTGGTATAATTATGTTGTTTTCCCAATCCTCCGGTATCCGTTCTTCTTTCCATGTTTTCTTAAATATTTCATGTATCCATATCTTTCCTTCAGAGCCCATGACTTTTATTATCTCTGCCTCGACACCATCTGCTCCCCCTGCCTTGCCAAGTTTAAGAGTGTTAATTGCCTCTTCTACATCCTTCATTTCGATTTCTATTGCGTTTTCTTGTTGTTCTTCATCCGTATCTTCGTATTCATCTTGTTCTTCCTGTTGGTTTCGGTTTTCCTCAAATTTTTCCTCGTCCAATGCTAAAAGAGATAAAATTTCACCCTTACAAACTGCAAGTTGTGCAACAAATTAACGAAAGAGACAAGAAAACAAGACTTGCTTTTTGCACCACCATGAGTGGTTTGTTATGGGAAAACCCAGAATGACCGACGAAGCACATTTTCACGTTTCTGGCTGGGTAAACAAACAGAACATGCGATAATGGTCATCAGTGAACCCTAGGAAACTGCATGAAAAGCCCTTGCACTCTACTAAAGTGACAGTTTGGTGTGGAGTCGGTACTTTCGAAATTGTAGGCCCGTATTTCTTTGAAAATGACCAAGAACATTATATGACTATGTTGGAACTAATACAAGAAAGAAGACATAGGTGGCTAGGACATATATACAGACATAATAATTTAAAATTTATAATAAATGTGATAGAAGGGCAAAGGCAAAAAAGACCAGGAAGGGGAAGACCACGGCTTGAATTTATAAAACAAGCAATAAAATACGCTGGCACTGATAGTTATAGCAACATGAGAATGGCCGACAATAGAAACAGATGGAGCGCTGCAAACCAATCTGCGGATTGATTATTAAGAAAAAACGCCCCGCGTGGGAGCACGGCCTGCGAACTGAGAGGTTAAGACTCTCATATGTCTGACTTTACTGTCCGGTCGTCGCCCATCATCTCTGATGTGGGGCGATGTGGCAAGCATTCCGCCTTAAACAATAGCATTATTGACCCTTGTTCGAGTAAACGCAGATACTCAATTATTTTCAGTGACTGAGTAGGCCACCCGCCAGGCATCAGAGAGCTCAGGGAATGGAACCCGGGTTCGTCCGCATCGCAGTCCGCGCCTCAACCGCTTAGACCACTCTGGCGATGGAAATTTCTTAGACATTTAAAATCAAATCGAAGAATTAAACCTAAAAAGTCTCAATGTTGTTTTCCAGGTAATTAATATTGTGGATTGCTTTGTCTGCACTGCTTTTCATATTTTTTTTATCGTGGGCCAGTCTTATTTCTAGGTAATTGGGACAATCCAGGCTTTTTATCGTAATCTAGGTCTGCCTTTCGTGTTCTTCCCATCAGTCATACTTTCTATTATTATTTGTAGTAAACCCTTAATATACGTTTTATCCATATGTATCTTCTCATTAACCTTTTTAATATCTCATTATTTGATATTCTATCAACCTCTTTTGCCTTTAACATTGTTCTGTAGCACCATGACTTGAACACATGTATTCTTCTCTGTTCGCTCTTTCCAGTTGTCCAAGTTTCACCCCCATACAGCGCGACATTCCACATGAACGCGTGTAGAAGTTGTTTTCTTCTGTCCAACAATATTTTTCTAAATGTTAGTAATTGCTTTTTTTGAGGAACATTAGCTTGCTGTAATATATGCACAAAATCTTATTTGCTTTTTCCGTTTTTAGTTATGATGTTACCTAGATAAAACTTCAATCTCCTCTATTCTTTTCCGTTCAGTGTTATTTGTTTGTTTCTGTAACTCACATCTCCACACACCATTGTTTTTATTTTAAGGACATTTATTTTCATATTGTACTCTTTCATAACTAGGTCCATTATATTCAATAATTGTTCTAAACAAATCTTGTTCACTTTCAGTTATAATTGCTATACTGTATTCTGTATCATATCTATTAGCAGATACCAGTCTTCAAATGTGGCCTCGATCTGGACGACCTGTAATAAATCTAGAAATTTAATTTCAAACTTGGACCATGCTGGTGGACAACACTCAAACTAACATAAGCTAGACAAAATCAGTGGGTGATGCAAAGAAGCTGAACATTGGGTTAATGCAGACAATTGCTTAGTAATCCTCAAGACGAAAAGTGGATCTATCTTCTTAATACAAATAGTTCAAACCAGAACCTGTTGTTAATTGTAAGAGTTTTGAGGCCAAAGTTATGCTTGCGTCTGGTGGAGTTATAAAAGTTTGATTTACTTTGAACTGATTCCTGAAGCTTGGGTCATCACCCCCATTATTGTCAACAGTCTGACAAAATATATGCTCTCTTGATACAACAATACCTTATCATGGTCAATCAAATACTGATGTTGCTGCAGATGATTAACGACATACGACTCAAAGAACTCAGCTGAAACTGCAGGAACTTAATGGAATTTAACTGTTACCTCATGTCGCATATAGTCCAGATTTGGCACCATCAGGTTACCGTCTGTTTTGATCAACGGCTTATTTCTTGGCGTTTCTAATTTTTAAGAAGTAGAAGAAGAGTATCGTCAGTTCTTTAATTACAAACCATATGAGTGGTAACAATTAGGCATAGGAGAGTGCTTATAGTTAGATGAATATGACAATAACATATTTTAATTTTAAATTAGATATTAAATTACAAGTGAAATATTAATTAAATAATTTTCATATAAAAAAAAATTGCAAGAACTACAAATACATTCAAAATTTAAGAATCTTCGCAAATCACTTGTCAGCCACTCATTCACCTGGAGAGTCATTTGAGTATGAAGAAGTTATTACTGGAATATTAGACCAACAGTCTAGAACATTAATCATTATAATCTACAATATAACTGAAAGTGCCTCCTTCAGACTTAATGAAAAGAGAAAAGCTGATATGGATCTGGTGAATAAGTTTATTGTAGCATGTAATCTTCAAAACGAAATAAATATAAAACCCATTTGACTTAGAAAATCACCAAACTCTGCCTCTCCTTGCCTTCTATTGTCTAGTTGACTCTGATGATGTGTGAAAACAAAGTTAATCACCTTCCGATGTAAAAACGTGGCTATCTCAATAATAACTGGAAAACTACTTTAACAAAGCAAATCCACATTCCAGAGATTGTTAATATTCAACATGCAAAAAACTATTAAAGAGTGATCTTTTTATATATTACCAAAACGTAAGAGGAGTTAAGACTAAACAATATTTGAATAAATATTTCAGACTTCTACTAAATATCATCGTTCTTGCAGAAAGATAAAGAATTATGCCTTAATGAGAACTATAGAAAAAAGTGATAGAGAAGTATTAATTGCCATGAAATCTCGGTTAAGCAACTTATAAAAATATTTGACCTCACGTAACATCATCGTAAGCACTGTTTAGATTCGACTCATATCTATCTATCTTAGCCCCTTTCCATTCAATAGCGAATATGGGCTTCCTCAAGTCGTCTCCAGTTGTTTCAATCTGCAGTTTTTTTTTTAATAACCTATCTCATTTGTGGACATAATCTTCTCCCCTTTGTCGTTTATGGTCTCCATTGATGTATTTCTTTATTCTATTTGTCGCATAGTGCATATTCATTGTGAGATTTTTTTATTTTGACTGTTGTTCTAACCCACAGATCATCATCTATAGTTCCTCAAAACTCTGACACATCAACACCAATTATCATCCATATTATCATACTTCAAATCGTCAAAAAATTTATATTATAATTTCATAACATAATCTTATTTTTCGGTAGCATACTGTATAGCATTTAATGTGACCAACATACCGGTGCAAAACGCCCACAACAGTTGTTGATGACTGTGTGATTTCTACTCACAAAAGATTTAGTTTTAAATCAAAACCTGTAAGCTTTTTAACTAGAAAATGGTAAGTTTAATTAAAAGAAATATTTTACTGTGTTTATACACATGACATATGTTCATTAACTGTTTTATTATAATTATTAAAATTACAATGAGTTTTCAGCAAAATAACTTGCTTTACAAAGACATTTTTTATTATACTCGTTTAAATTATGTAGGTCAAGTTTATTTGTCTAAAACGTTTTGCATTAGGGTCAAAACCAATCCGGACCAGGAGGTGGCGAGAAGAAGGAAGAGAAGGACAAGAAAAAGAAGTACGAGCCGCCAATCCCCACGCGAGTGGGCAAGAAGAAGCGCAAAACCAAAGGACCTGATACTGCGTTGAAATTGCCGGCTGTGACACCGCACACAAGATGCAGGCTGAAGCTGCTCAAGCTCGAGAGAATTAAAGACTACCTCTTAATGGAGGAAGAGTTCATTCGCAACCAGGAGCGGCTGAAGCCCCAGGAAGAAAAGAATGAGGAGGAACGGTCAAAGGTGGACGACCTCAGAGGCACGCCGATGTCTGTAGGCACTCTTGAAGAAATCATAGACGACAACCATGCAATCGTCTCTACTTCGGTCGGCAGCGAGCATTACGTCAGCATTTTGTCGTTCGTGGACAAAGACCAGCTGGAACCAGGCTGTTCTGTGCTTTTGAATCACAAAGTCCATGCTGTTGTAGGTGTGCTTGGTGATGATACTGACCCTATGGTGACTGTGATGAAGTTAGAGAAGGCTCCGCAAGAAACTTATGCAGATATTGGTGGATTGGATTCACAGATTCAGGAAATTAAAGAATCGGTTGAGCTGCCCTTAACGCATCCTGAATATTATGAGGAAATGGGTAATTTATAGATTTTTTAATATATTAACTGTGGTTACAGAACAATCTTGTAGGTATAAAACCACCAAAAGGTGTAATTTTGTATGGGGCTCCCGGAACTGGCAAAACTTTATTAGCCAAAGCCGTAGCAAACCAAACATCAGCCACCTTCTTGAGAGTAGTTGGATCTGAGCTCATCCAGAAATATTTGGTACGTTATTAAAGTCCAATACCGTAAATGTAACTTACAAGCATTTCATTAGGGAGATGGACCAAAATTGGTGAGGGAGCTGTTTCGTGTAGCGGAAGAGCATGCACCATCTATCGTGTTTATTGATGAAATTGATGCTGTCGGTACGAAACGTTACGACTCGAACTCAGGTGGAGAAAGGGAAATCCAGCGGACCATGTTGGAGCTGCTGAATCAGCTGGATGGTTTCGATTCACGAGGCGATGTGAAGGTGATAATGGCCACCAACAGGATAGAGACACTAGACCCTGCCTTGATCCGGCCGGGCCGCATCGACCGCAAGATAGAATTCCCGCTGCCTGATGAAAAGACCAAGAAACGCATTTTCACGATTCACACCTCGCGCATGACTTTGGCAGAGGATGTGAACTTGCAGGAGCTTATCATGGCCAAAGATGATCTGTCTGGTGCTGATATTAAGGTAAATGTGGTGTGTTGTTTTGTGATTGGTAATTAAGTAAATTATTTGTAGGCTATTTGCACTGAAGCTGGCCTCATGGCGCTCCGAGAGCGCCGGATGAAAGTAACAAATGAGGATTTCAAAAAGTCAAAGGAAAGTGTATTGTACCGCAAGAAGGAGGGGACTCCTGAGGGGCTTTATTTGTAAATTCTGCTAATAATTTTAATTACGTCATAGAATAACTAGTGAACTGTGAAAATAATTTGATGATTTACTTGTTTTACACTTGTCTTGATGAAAATTAATAAAATTCTACTATACGTACCATTATTGAATATTGATGTATTAGGATGAATCATCATAATTAAGCTGGCAAGCACTGCATGAATGTTCTCTAATCATTAAGCAGTATTTGCAACATTTTCTATGTAGCAAATGGATTTAATGTATTTTCTCAAAAATCATTTCGTCACGCTTGCACCAATTAGTGATAAATGCTACTATAATCCATTCAGCGAATACATATAGTAATAAAACTCAAAAATTCTCGCTCATTTTAAATAACTATCTGTTATTGGCCGATGTAAAAAAGTGCGGATATTTCAGTAGTCTGGTACACCCTGACTCATTTTTAGGCACTCGTGTGTTAGTGCTGCGGTTAGAAGTGGCGATTTAATTTGTATCTCACTATTAATGATAATGTATATTGTGAAAGTGAGTTGTTAAATTTTGATTCATCTGTTTAACATAAAGGGGTAAATATAAAATATTATAACTGCTACATTGTAAACCTGGCTTCGATGCACATCTTTCTGCGGTTCAGGGGTGTGTCATGATGATTTATTACAATATGCATTCGTTGAATGTATAATACATACAATTATACAGAAGGAAAAAATAATCATCCTAATATAAAATGATTGCCATTAAAACAACCCAATACTGTGGATTAGCAATTGATACAGATACCTAATGTACTGGTAGTTGACAGATCCAATAATTAACTAAAAAAAATTTATCAAGATTGAATAAAATCTAAAGTTTGCAAACCAAAATTTAAGAAGAAAACCAACATTTTATACCTTCAGTTTTCGTTCTTGAAAGATGTTAATCTTTTCTCCAAGCAAGTTTTGACAATCATGCCTACATTATCGATTGTTTTAGATAATAACTCAGTTTTTTCTTCTGATTATCAGGATTTCTATGTTTACCTTCATCTAATGTTCGAAGAAGCCAATCATCTGCTATTATTGCATCTCCTGACTAAAGCATTGTAATTATGCACCGCTACCACTGTCTTGGTAACAATAAAATGTACTCTTGTTGAAAGCATTTCCAAAATTTGTTCGAGATGTCATAATTCAAACTTTCTTGAAACTAGACTTCTACAAAGTTCCATCAGGCTGGGTCTCATGCTGAACTTTAAATTAAGAAAATTGTAAAACATATGTCTACTAGTTTTAGAAGTATTTTAAGAAGAAATAACTGCTGAGAATTGTTATTACTTTACTTTAAAGAAAACTGAAGTCATTCTTGTGAAGTTTTGAAGTCAACAAATCCAAGATCATGGCACATTCAATTAAATGTTTTTATGCTCCTGCCATATGAGATGACTAGTGTGGTCAATTTTCTTCTAATTTTTTCCCACAAAGGCTAATGAGGCTATTTTTTCGTTTTAGTTTTTAATAGGTTGTTTAAACTCTTCAGATGCATCTATAAATTTTCATTTCATTACCACAACAAACTTTGACTATAATGTCTACATGTATTCATGTCATTTTATTTTAAGCTCTCCATACAATCTTTTCTGTTTACTTCTATCAACTACTATAGACCAAGGAAATTTATATGGGTATAGGAATGATATTATCAAGTGATGCTAATGGTAGTTAATCCATTTCCAACTGGATGAAGGAAAGTTTGCATCTTCTGGACAGTCCACGTTTATCCCATGATCATGTCATAGCACTTCTACTGTTTATGATTCACATCAGTTAGTAAAGCTCATTGGTTACTCGTTCTTCAACAAAATGTTCACTCATTTTATATCACATAAAAATGATTTTATGGGAGTGGATCCAAAATAAGAGATTACTAATTCTGAGATTCAATTCGCGTTCATTTATAGTCCTGAAACAACAACTATACCTGAAAATAAGAATTTTTTTTGTTTTTTAATTTTTTATAAATCATTTTTTAACTATACCTGTTCATAATATTTTAGCCCAGTCCAAATTTTTTATCTTACATGTTTGTATCTTCTTAAATCTGTTCATGCAGATTTCCACTGTAGTAACTTCATAAATCAAACGCAGTCACAAACTGAATTTCTCCAATTTTGACTCTTTCCCATAAGAGAAAAATCCTCCAAATTATCAACACAGGTAGGACACAGAAACTTAAGTTCCATAGAAATGGACTGCCTAATGTATGCGGATGATGTGGTACTAATGGCAGATATGAGAAGAAAAAATAAACACAGCTAAAACAAAGATAATGGTGATAAACAAGCAACAAACCGAAAACACAGAGATAACATGTAATCAACAGATTATAGAAGAGGTTACTACCTTTGAATATCTGGGCAGTATCATTTCAGACGATGGTAAAATAGAATTGGACAAAAACAGTAAAATAGGAAAGGCAACAAGGATATATTACACATTAAATGGCACAATAATGAGAAAAAGGGCAATAGAAAACAAAATAAATTGACAGTGTACAACAGTCTAATAATATTAATATTGGTATATGATACCAAGGCATGAGTAGCCCAACAAAACCAAAAGAGCAAAATTAATGCAATAGAAATAAGATATTTGAGAAAAATTGTGGGAAAAACAACTATAATAGAGTAAGAAACGAAGAGATGAGAAATAGCCTAACACAAAAACCAATTATACAGAAGATGGAAAGAAAACAAATGGAATGGTATGGACTCCTAACAAGAATGGACCCAATAGACTGTCAAGGAAAATTCTAGAAATGAGAAGTCGCAAAAAGTGAAGAAAGGGCAGACCATGAAAGACATAGATCCAAAAAATAGTAGAAATAGGAAAACGAAAAGGAAAAACCATGCAAGAAATGAAAATACTAGCAAGAGGTGGAGTGAGATGAAAGAAATGGTTAAAAGAAGACGAACCTTAAATTCCGACGCTTGCAAGGGCACAAGGAAAAGAGAAAGAAGAAGACTTTCCTCTTTCTGGATAAAGCTCGTACATTCTTTAATTCTAAGTCTTCGTTTTTTATTAAAATAATAGGGGTAAATTCCTTCGGTCACTCTTCTTCCCCATTAAAATGGATTGGTAACAATAAACCATCTAGAATCCCTGTCAAACTGTTCCAATTTGTGACTTCTGATTATATCATCAGCAGGATTGTGACCAGTGTCACTCATCTGCAATCTTCTATTTGAGTAGTATCCAATATATCATTCATTCGATTTGACACGAATATTTCAAAGATGATGTCTTAAAAGGAAAGCAACACGAGTGTGAACAAGCAGAGGCGTTTTTATCAGGTGCTCAAGTCAAATACCTTTTATATCTACGTTTTCTTAAATAACCCGTCATTCATAAAAGTACTTATAATATTATAATTGTAACCCTGTTACAAGTTAATTAAAGTTGTATATATGAAGCCTATCCCAAAAATATTTGTTAATATAACAAAGAATGTTTATACAGCTCCAATGTAATCTGATAGCCAATGAGAGTAGACTATAATCAAAATGCATGAATAAAGACAACTTTATTGATAGGTCAGTTAGGAGTTAGACGCCAATGAGTGAGCACATGTAGTGCATGATTGTCACCGCTATAATGAGCAATTGAATAAAGCAACAAATTTGCATCAATTTTTTTGTGAAGTTGTTCCTAAAACTTAAATCAGTTTTGAAAGGGAAGAAATTCTAACCCATTAACGATATTCAAGGCAGTGTGACAAATTATTTATGATTCCAACACAGTACATCACAGAACTTTTTAGACAGAAGAAACGACGCTGGGAGAAATGTAGGTAGGAGGTCCCAAGGGGATTGAGGTTTTATACAATGTTTCTTATTTCTTCCAAAAATTTTGCAACTGTATCTAGAAATGATATAACATAAATTACATACATTCAATTATCCTTCAACTTCAATCAATTGCAATAATAATAAGGATAAAATAATGGTGATACTGTACGCTCTGCGCTAGGGCAAAGCCTGCAAACTGAGAGGTTGAAGAGGGTGAAGAATATATATATATATATATATATATATATATATATATATATATATATATATATATATATATATATATATTAATTAATTAATAACAATTGTTATGATAGTAAATTAAATAAACAACTAGGCAGCCACTTTCATCAAATTTTGCAACTCATAATAAATGGTGTTGCATGCAAATACATAAATAATGAACGCATTTCACCATGAATATTGTCTGAGATGGGGCTTGCTTCCGCCTAACTGGAAGATAAAAGTATATGACTGTAAGTTTCATTAAAATAATAAACAATCTCTCTCTCTCTCTCTCTCTCGCGCGCGCGCGCACACACACACACACACACAGTAGTTGAATTATTCCAAAAATGAAGGCTATACATTTTTATTTTTCTCCTACATGCTTTCATCACAAACTTGAATTAGCGCATCCAAGAAGGGCATCTTTTAATTATATTTCGAATGATTTGATCTATGATGAGGGCAATACGGTATATTCCAATGATAAAGGAAATTTTTAGACTTATCGTTAACGTATGGAGCAACCGAAACAAATGCGTCGTCACAAAAACTATGCAATTGCGTCAAAATGAAACTTAAGATAACACCAAATAAATACCTTCTTCTAATATCCACTTGACAAATTTATCCATGTGTTCCATTTATCTAGAATTTTTTTTTATTTACAGCATTTTTCAGTTCAACAGTCAAGTGTTGTACATGCTAGTTTTGATATAGAATAACTGTAACTAACAGTACATTCATTATCTGTGGTATGACAAGTTAACTGGAAGCTGCGTTTGTTTCATGGGGGCAGACAATGGCGGCCTCTGTCGATTGTGTTGATGGTCTAGTCTTCTTCCTCGGAGAGGATATCTTGTGGGAGTTTTCTCTTTAGTCTTTTATGGATGTTTCGCTGTCCGAGATTGTAGTGTGCTGTGCCAGTACACATAGTAGTAATAAAATTCCTGGTGGTCGTGATGATATATGTTTGAATTGGTGACACTCCAAGTTCTTGGTGTAATTGAGCATTGCGGACAAACCAGGGGGCATTCACTGCAATTCTCAGTACCTTGTTTTGGTATCTTTGTAGTTTTAGGAAATTCGTCTTGGATGTTGTGCTCCAGATTGGAGATGCATAGAGAGCTAGGGGTCGCAGAAGGGATTTGTAAAGAAGGATGATGCAGTCAGGTTTAAGGGCGGTGTTCCGGTTTATGATGGGGTAGAGTTGTCTGAGTCGGTTATGGCATTGAGCTAATTTCTGATTGACGTGATAACTCCAGCTCAGTCTAGTGTCAAGAAACACCCCTAGAAATTTAACTGCTAAGTCTTTAGGTGCCCATGGTATAACTTGTCCGTCTATAGTAAGAGAGGGGAAATTGGTAAATCTTCTTAATGTGAAGATTTTGCATTGACATTTTCTGGGATTAATTTTTATGTTCCACTCTTTAAGCCATTTGCAATATTTATCTGTTGCGTTTTGTAATTGTTCGATTGCTATCTCTAGGTCGGTATTTTGCGTTATGATGGCCGTATCATCGGCGTATGTGGCTAATGTCGCAGGTATGTTTGGTATATTCGAGGTATATATATTAAATAGAAGTGGCCCTAAAATGCTCCCTTGGGGGACTCCCGATCTTATGATTTTGGTTTCAGAGATTACACCATTGATCTTAACAGCGAAGGTGCGGTTTTCCAAGAAAGAGAAAGTGATAGCTTGCAGGTATCGTGGGATTTCGTAGTCTAGGAGTTTTTTCTTGAGGCCTTCTATCCAGACCTTGTCAAAGGCCTGGGTGATATCCAAGAAGACTGCCGTCGTATAGCATTTATTTTCAAATCCTGCTTCGATATGTTCGTTAATCCGTTGCAATTGATGGCCTTTTCTGAATCCGAACTGAAAGGTCGGGAGGATATGGAGTGCATTAATAATTTTGATTAGGCGTAACTGTATAACTTTTTCGAAGAGGTTAGAGATGGTGGTCAGTAGGCTGATTGGACGATAACTTGTAAGAAGTTCTTTGTTTTTCCCGGTTTTGGGTATATGTGCATTTCCAGCTTTGTGGGAAATAACCTAATCGCTGGCATGCATTCATCAGGGTTCCCAGGTGTGAAAGACATTTTCTAGTTAGATATTGGAGGACAAGGTTGGGAATTAAGTCATGTCCGGGGGTTTTTCGTTTGTGTAGAGTCTTTATTAGCTCCGCTAGTTCGTCTAGGGATGTGGGTTGTTTAAAGTCGAAGCTGATCGGATAGTGCGTTTCAATGTAGTTCGTTATGTAAGTCACTTGGGTGAGGAAGCAAGAATTTGTCGGTGTGAAGGTCTGTTGCAGGTGGTTGGCAAATGCGATGGCTTTAGCTTCGTCTGTACAGATGGCATCATTGTTTGATTTTAGTGTTGGTATCTCTTGTGGGGTTTTTAATATTTTTTCTAGTGGTTTTCCACATTCCCGGGTCCCCTGGGCCTATATCGGCAGTGTTTGCGATAACATTGAATTCTGTGATCGTCCAATTCACGTTTTAATTGATGCGTTAGGTTGTTTAGCTGCCTTTTGGTTTCTGGGTTTCTTGTTCGTTGCCAGAGTCTTCGGGTTTGGCTTCGAGATTTGATCAAGTTGAGGATGTGGGGGGAGAGGAATCGTAGTCGGGTCGAGAATATCTGGGTTTACTTAGGGATGCCTTCTTGGCAATTCGGTTATCAATGAGATTATATCGGAAACGGCTGTGTCTATGTCGTTTTGGGTAATAAGAGTTCGCATCTTGGTGAGGTTGAGGTTCAATATCTCTTGGAAAAGTTCCCAATTTATCGGTCCGTTGGTGAGTTGGGCAGGGGGTGGTTTGGGTTTGGGAGTGCTATCGAAGGAGATTAGTACCGGCAGATGATCAGAATTTAGCTCAGGGATGACTCGTTGCACAATTGGCTTAGCGAAGTTTTTTAAATAACTATACCCAGTATATCTGGTTGATGATCAGCTCTGTATGGAAAGTAAGTGTATTCGACTGGAGTTAACACTTGGAGACCATATATCGTGGAGAATTGTTCGAGTTTTGTGCCTGCTGGGTTTGTTGCTCTGCAGCCCCAGGTTGCCTTGACATCATTTTCTTGTAGGGATTTGTTGGGTTGCCTGT
This sequence comes from Sinelater perroti, assembly GCA_036346155.1. NCBI lineage: Eukaryota > Metazoa > Arthropoda > Insecta > Coleoptera > Elateridae > Sinelater > Sinelater perroti. The sequence goes on from JARFIY010000276.1 coordinate 9,281,915, forward strand.
AGGCACTCATGATGGTAAGGTTATTTGAATTGTTGAGTTTAACTTGTATTCCTGTGACTTCTAGCGTAGTATGTTCAGAGATGGCAATCGGGCTCTGGGCGTAATTTTGCTTGATGATGATAGCAACTCCGCCAGACGCTATCTGGGCGTTTCTGTCTTTGCGATACACGCGATAACCTGGGATTCTAAAGTTTTCGAACTCTGTGAGGTGGGTTTCAGATACGCAAGCTATGTCTACTTGGTATTTGGCTAAGAAGGTTATGAACGTTGAGCGTTGAGAACTGATGCCGTTGGCATTCCAATTGAGGATTGTTGATACGTTGACTGGTAGATATGAATTAGGGTCCATTTAGAAGTATGGGTAGGAAAGCGTTGAGGAAAGATTTGAATCGGGGGAGATATGGTGTAATTAGGTTTATTAATATATTGATGAGATCATTTGAATGGGCAGGATCTGGTGTTTGCTGAAGTGTTTGGGATATTGCTTAAAAGGTTTTGTACGCGTTGAGCATATGTTTGGTTAACTTTTACGTATGCATTGTTGAAGTTGGTTCTATTAGGGGTCCTAATATGTATGCGTTTTTGTTAGAGTTCCTTATGGTGGCTGCATCCACGATAGCTAGCAGCGCACATGTTGGTTTTTCGTCGGTTCTTTTATTGCAGGTGGTGTGATTATGGGTTCCTGCACATTTGATGCATTTAAACGGCAGAGTGTAGTAGTTCTTTGTGTGCCCGTATTTCTGGCACCTGTGACATTGAGGTATGTTGGTGGCGTTCTTTCGTAATTCCACTGTAACGATGGAGTGATATAGCTGTTTAAGGTTGAGTATTCTTTTGCCTTCATTGTTGTTTGTTAATTCGACTGCACAAATTGATAACGATCTTTTGTCTTTAGTTAACAGTCTGGTTAAATTGATAACTGGTAGGGTTGTAAGGGCTTCGCTTATTTCTTGTTTAGTTAAGGACAAGGATGCGTTTGGGCGCTGGATTTTGCATGTTGGCTTCATTATTAGATGAATTGTTAATTTGTTTTGTGGTAAATGGTAAATGTGAATATTTACCCGCTGCTATATGAGGCTATCTATAAGGTCGAATGTAGAACCGCGATAACAGAGCACTCGCGTAGCGTCTGCAGCGCTTCACGGTTTATTCGCGAATCTAGAATGTTTTTATTAAGTTGAATATCCCATTTAATACTTGATCTTTTTTCTATTTTATTCATTATTTTTGTAAAATCTTAATCATCGGTAAAAACTACCCGTTTAAATCCAATTTCACCTGATAGAATCACTGATTAGGTAAGGCAAAGGAGGTAAATACCATGCATTTTCCTCTGAGTTGAAGTTGGTTGAAGAAAACAAAAAAATCCTTTTCTGGGTAGTCCTTGAACCTCTCACATAGTTTGGCAAAGCCATTGCCCCTCTCCATGATTTTTAATCAACAAAACCCATAATATTGTTTGGTTATTCTTATAGAGGGTACCTCTAAGGAATGTAATCTACTTTAATTGCTTTAGATTAAGATAATTTTTAATCAAAAGTTCTTTCCTGGCTTCAGTTGAAGAATAATAAGTGAAATTATTTCTGCCCCATCAGTATTAATACAAACAAACTATAAACTTTCCGTTCTATAGTCATATGGGAATTTGCTTTCTTTAGGGACCCAGCTACATACCTTTCTTCTTCAAATCCTTAACATAAGTTATTGCTAAAATTCCTAGTGGCTTTACCGTCGTAATTAAAACAATTTTAAATAATGGGATTTTTCTACCACAACTTCTGCTTTTTGGTTCCACAAGTTGCGATTTTGTCTCTCCTCTTATGTCGTTTATATACACTCTAAACGTGGAGAAAGTTAAGTCACTTTAAAGTCCCACATATTCAGTGACAGTTTGTTTTAATTTGTTTCTTTGTCCAGAAAGGCATTTGCATTTTCTTTGAGATTCTGTTATCTTTACGCGAGTGTTTGGCAAAGGTATTGATATCATTGCTATTTGAGTTGAAGCTTTTTTTTATTATTATTAATCTTCACTTTAGAATTATTGGTGTTGGCGTCTGTTTGTATTGTTCTTTATCTGCATGTAAAACGTATTGGGTTTAATTAACACATTTCTTTTTTCTTTATAATCTATGGAATCTAGTGGATTATGACAACTAAAACAAATGTCTTTCTTTTTTAACATAAATCTGGATAATAATATCTGATAGAAACATACACTTAGCATTTCATTGCATTCTTTTTTCGAAAATTAAGCTAACATTGTTCTTATTCTTATATACTTATTGTTTTAGTTTGCTATAATGAAGGAAAACCTATTCTAACTACTGCTAATTAAATTTACAGTTTCTTGAGAAAGGTCTTCAATAAACTATAGTTAATTAAATACGCAGCTTTGACCTTTCTATTTTTAAGACAAGATGTTGAATTGCTGCTTCAAAGATCATAAAAACTCGCAGTTCTAGAGATTTCGCGTTTTCCATCTGCTGCTAGCGTAACAGCCACAAATTGAACCTCACCAAATTGTTGATCCAATATTTTTGTAAGTTTAGTGACACTTTGACTAATCGGTTTATCCTAAGACAGCTTGTCATGACCTCTCCTTGAATACCAATCAAACTTTTACTTTCTTAGAAAATAAGATATTTGTCTAATTGTGATGCGATTATATGTGAAAATCCTCCTATTAAGACTTTACTTTAAATTAAGCTGTGCCTGCATTAACTGGGTTAACATGATATCCTTATCCACAAGATGTTGAGTTAGACGTTAAACCCATTTGACTACTCTTTGTTGTTATACGAATTACACATGATTATTTCCTTTGTAACAACGTTGAATGAAAGATATATGGGAGTGTTTTACAGTATGGAAAGTATCTTGGACTTCATTCTCATAGTTATGTACAAAATGTTGAACTGCCTCTTATTTGAACATCAAAGTATATGCTAGCTTTTTCTCGTTCAACTTCTGCGAAAATTTGACTTATTTTTGCATTGATAGTTTTCTTATAAGCATCAAAAAGGTATTTTTTGACAATTTTTCACCCGCCTTCCTTCAAATTGTTGAAAGGTGGGAACGTGGAACAATTTATTTCAAATGATAACAGTGGGATAAGTCGGTGCGGAGACCTTACAAAAGTAAGATATGCAAAACGTTTCTGAAGATAGGCAACCAGAACTCAGAGCTCAGCCACGCCACATTTAATATCAGCTATCTTTGTTTACTTTCTGTTCAAATATATAGTAGATACATTACGTGCGCGCGTAGTTCAATATGCTCCAACGCCATAGCCTAGAGCTTTCCCCAGTTTCTTTACATTCACTATAGCACTAAAATCAATCTTCCTTTTCCTAGACTTGAAGAATGGGGTTCTGCTCAAGATTGAACCAAATGCTTATATACTGAATTGAGGACCAACTATGAACAATGCATTAATCTTATGCTTTTGAGTTATTTTATCTGAAACATTGAGTGGTTTTACTAATGAGCAGTACAAATAGAAGTAGGGCTCGTGTCATTATGGAAGACTCTCAAAATAGAGTGAACCCCTGTTAATTAACACTTCCAACTAGATACTTTTTCAGAAAGGGGTATGAAAAAACCAACAATAAGTCACCTTCAGATGAATTGAGACCAAACGAATTAGCTGACCACCATCTACAAGGGCTGCAAATAAACATAGGTTATTATGGAATAAACAAAATGCTATAATTGTTATAATTAAATTTAGTTAATCATTTAGCCAATTTAAAAGTAGTCAAACCCAAAGGCTAAGTTTGTTGGTTGTGTTAAAGGAATAAATACGGAGGTAACAGTAAAAAAAGAAGAAACATGATTGCATATGTGACTGAAAAAAAAACATTTGTCCAAATGGGACCCCTAAATAAGCATTGTTCCTATTCATGTTGATATAATTTGAAAACAAAAAAAAATCATATAACACATTAAGTTTCGTCATTTTAAATGTATCTTTATTGAACTCCTCGATTCAGGCATAGTTGTGATCTTCAAATGTTTAGATATCTACTCGTAAGGGATGTTTTTCTAGTTTAACTTGGGAAAAATAAGCAATTGACTATAACAATAAAAGTAATAAAGTGGATAATGGAGATGAACACAGAAAGGGTACCCTTTTTTATTATTTATATTATTTTTATTATTATAGGAGATACAGAGAAGAAAATCCTTGTCAGAAATGGAAATATGTAACCAAGACTGAAAACTACGCAAAATATGGGTAAAAGAAACTTGGAAAATAAAAAACCCAATGTATTCTAGACATAAATGGTTTAATAAAGGAGGTAATGAAGTGAAGTCTGCAACTCCCCATTCCAGACTTCACCTTTTCATAAAATATCTCTCTGTTGAGCACAAATTATAAATTATATTTATTAACTGTAATGGATTTCGTATCATTAGAGTTAAAATTGAATAAATTTGCACTATAAAACAAAACCCGAATTTGGTCTATATCTAGTGTTCTTAATTCAAGTTATGTAGAACAGCGAAGAGAATTTTAGGATTGCGTAAACAGAAAATGTTTAAGGAAAAACAATAGACTAGAGTTGTAATTACGATTTTCTATTATAATCTAAAAACAGATAAAAGAGATAATAGAAGTGGCAGAAGATCGCGCTTGACTATTTGTAGTTAGGAAACAAACAATATAGCAAGTAGTATAACAGTTAGACTTAATGGATAAGAAAGAAAGAATGCTGAGGTACAATTATGATAGTGATGATTTTTCAGTAGAGGATGCAAATAAGAGGAGAACAGAAGAAGCAGAATTTTTTAATAAAAGTAAAAGGGTAGCTAATTCACCAGCAAAACTTAGAAGATCAAAAGGCAAGAACTACAATTACGACTCCCCAGAATGGAAGGAAATGCTGGATATAATGAAAGAAGTGATTAAAAGAAGAAATGAAGAATATGAGAAATAAACTAAAAAAGCCAGGGAAAATGACAAACATAATTCAATCAAGTAATGGCACCTCAGAATAAAAATGAACAAAAACAGGAAGTTGCGAAAGAATTACGAATGTATAGAAGTAAAAACGCAGCTGTGAACGCATGGAGAATGAAAAACCTCATCGTAACAGGGTTAGATATTAAGGCAAATAAGAAGAAGAATTGAAGGGAACGACTAAAAGCTTTATAAAAGATAAAGTGAACCTGGAGCTACCTTAGGGTACCAGAAATGTGGACAAAATTGCAAATTATGAATTTCAAATATTGATAAGAAGAAAAACTAAATCTCTACGGGAAACATTTGCTCCACAAAAATCGGCATATGCTGCGCAGATGGGCTTCCGAACATCCAGTGAAGGTGATGCTGCACAACTAATTAGTGAAGTTATTAACACGCCTCCTACAAGAGCATAACGTATAAGAGAGGCTTGGAAAAATCGCGAGAAACATATACCAATGGGGTACACAGATAATAAAGCTTTGGGGCTGTTTATTGATACTAAACTTACAAAAAGTCAATATAAAAAAAAATTGAATCGAAATTAGAAAACGCGAATATATTTCCAAACTTACCACTGCCTCAGGCACGCGAAAAAATGTTATCCTAATAAAGAACTTGTTGTTTCGGAATATGTGGCCGAAATAGACCTACAAGCACTTCTAGACCATACTGCACAAAGAATAATTGAATCCCAAAATGAGATTTTTGGTATTGTATCTACTGATATGTCCAATTCACTTGTTTTAATTTCAACATGGGGTTGCGGAGGGAGTACAGGTCACAGTGAGTATAAACAAAAATTCGTGGGTGCGCCTCCGATATGTTTATAACGTCACTCGTACCTATTCAACTGTTTGGCAGAACAAGAGATGAACACCAAAATTGTAGTATGACAAAATCCACGTCCCTCATCTGTGCAATACTGCAGACCGATAAGGATACAGTTCAAAAAAGCAACTGCAAATTTAGCCAGGAAAGAAGTGGAACATATTCAAATCCAAATAACAAATTTACAAGTAACACAGGTAAGACAAACTAATTTATTAAAGAACAGTATTGTAATAGTCACACTTTTTTTCAGAGCATTGCTGGCACAGAAACCTCTCAATTTCACATGAAGTTGTATTAACAATGATAGACGGGAAAGTGTGCGATGCGGTTACTTCAACTTCTTCAGAGCAAAAATATTATGTGTATGGAGCGACACCAACTCAAATGAATAAATTGGAGTCTATAGTTCAAAGGGATGAAGATGAAAGCACATTCAGATTTGGATTGTCAACGCTTTATACGTGGATAAGATTCTTTGAGTGTTTTCTGCACATCTCATGTAAACTCAATTTAAAAAAATGGCAAGGAAGAATTAGAGACTTTCACAGCCCGTAAAAAAAATCAACGATGTTCAAAAATAATTAGGGTTAATTGTGGATAAAGTTAGGCCAGGAGGAACATCTTAAACATCTAACTATGGAAACACGGCGAGAAGGTTTTTTAAAAATTATCAAGTTTCTGCAAGAATTATTGGCATCGATGAAACCCTAATTCGACGATGCGGAATTCTCTTCTGGTTTTAAAATTAGTAAGACAGGGGGGTCCATTATCACCATACGTTTTTTAACATTGACCTGTAAAGTGTAATGAGAAAAAGCGGTATAAATAGCATGAGAATACTGATAACTAAGAATCACCAATGCCTAGCCAATGCAGATGCTGGCGAGGATTATAAGGGAATTAGAGGAGTTGGTAGAAAGTTTGGAAAAGATAGCAAGAGAAGTAAAACTACGAATTAACGAAGACGAAACCAAATATATGACAATGAAATGTCAAGGAATCCAACAGTTCATGTATAATAGCAGTAGAAGGTAACAAAACCAAGAAATAGAAGCTCGGTTGGTAAAACAAGGCAGAGCAACTGGGGCACTCAACACTCTTAAAAGCCAAACTGCCATGGCTAGCAAAAGTGCAAGTTTACAAGACGGTATTAAGACCAATAGTGACTTACAGGTGTGAAACGTGGGCAATGAGTAGTGTATACCAATACAGACTCAAGGTGTGGGAAGAAAAGGTTTTGAGAAAAATTTATAGTGAACGGAAGACAGAAGAAAACAGAACACAGAGGAAACAAAGATATACTAGATCTATATGGAGAAGCACTAATCAACTGTTACATAAAAGCCCAACGAGTAAGATGGCTGGAACACTTCAAATAGTTACAAGAAGGAAGAATACCAAAAATGTGATGAGAAAAGAAACAGAGAGGTAGGCCATGTTTATGATTAATACAACAAGTATTAAATGATTTAAAAGTAAAGAAGGTACAAAACTAACATTCATAATTTGGTATAGAAATTTAATTAGCATGCCAATTCATGAGTGGGTCGCATTGCTTTCTATATATTTATAAAACGTAAAAATTAAATCAGAATTATTAATAAGTCCGAATTAACAATTAATAAAAAAAATTATCTGAGGCGATCTAAAACCTTGTTTAACAAATGACATAAATTGCCATGACAATATGTTGCAATTGTTTACATACAGGTTGCTTAACATATAGAACAACAAAGTTTGTCAAATTAGTTCTAGTTATCATCTATGAGAAAAACTACATATTGTGTATTTTATTGTAAAGGATTGTCTCATGGAATTATTAAAAAACAATACTAAAACAGCCATTCATTTTGTCCCATCATTGTCTTTAGGACTGTAATTTTAAAAATTTGAAGGTGAAACGTCAACTATGTTTAAAGACAATAGAGTTATTTTTATTCATGCCAATCATTTCATAAATATAAAATGAAGTTTTTAAAATTTTCCGTTAATAAGTTTCATCTATTGTGTAACAATGACCACCTTTATACTGTGTTCAGTCTTCAGTATCTTAAGCCTTCAAGAAGAGCAATGGATTAAGAAGAAAGTTTTATGTATATCTAAATTCAAATAGTGCCATTACATGAAAAGAAATAATCAAAGAGAGAATAAAATTATAAAGGCAAACAAATTGCTGGCTCTTGGTTTAATTGGTTGGCCACTTCGCAGTGCCATTAATTGTAATATTTCTTTTATTCTTCTTTGCTAATTTTTAATAGCTCCTTTGGTTTGTTTATTTTTCTGTTGATTACAAAAACTCAAAAACGATATGTTTAATTCTTTTTACATTTTCTAGGTCTTAACTAGGTTACTCGTTTATGTTTCCTATTAAAATTATTAAAGCTTCTATTGCTACAACAAACAAATAGACTACAAATAAAAAATGTTAGTCTTTATACGTGAATAGAAAAACACTTGCAGATTGTTTAGGCACAGCAGTAACTATTGGCAACATCGCAAAAATAGAAAAAGCGAGTGCTATTACAAAATATCTCATATTAGAAAGAGATACAAACACACACCAATAGAATTTCAGACTCACTCAACAGAATGCGCTTTCTCCAAGCGCAGCGTGTTTTTTGAGGTTAAGCACATTTAATTCCTGTTCACGTGTTGGCGGGTGAAGCTCGGCTCTAATTTGATATTGTTAATAACAGAACTATCAATTTAAATTCATTTTATACAAATTAACTTGAGTAAGTGTTTGTGATTATTATTTGTAGTACAATTATTAATTTATAAAGCGATTTTTGCAGAAAATGGCCCCACCAAGACCGTTTCACAACCGCGGTAGCTTCCGCCCAAGAGGTTATTCGTCCTCCCCACGTGGAGGTTATTCGTCCTCTCCACATGGAGGTTATTCGTCCTCCCCACATGGAGGTTATAGGCCTCAGCAACCGCGCAGCATCCAGCCTGCAGTGAAAATCCAAGAAGTTATTCCTATTAAGGACATTCAAGAGGGCAAGCTGAGTCAGAGGGTCTCGAAGATCGTCGAATGCTTGGCCGCAGGCATTTCCGCCAGCAGCGCCGATGAGGGCGGGCAAATCTCGCTGAGCATTCACGCGAACTTCATCAACAATCGCAAGAAGAATGCAGAGGAACAGCTCAGCCAGAGCCTGGAGGAGGCCCGCGTGAAGCATTTGCAACGGAAGCAGAAGCTCGAAGCTGAGGTGGCCGAAAAGCTGAAGCAGCTGAAGGAGATGGGGGCTGATGAAGAGGACAGCTCTGATGATGATGCACAGAAGGTGGAAACCAGCACAAATGAGAATCCTGACACATCTCTTGATGCGACAGAAAACTCTGCCCAGAAACAGAAGCGCAAACACGTGGACGAATCTGGGACTGACGGAGAATCCGCACAGACGCCGAAACCCAAGAAAAAGAAGCAACACACTTCCGTTACATCGAGCACACCCATCGATGCTTCTGATGTTGCACTGCCTAAAAAGAAAAAACAGAAAAAGCAACTAGCGCAAGAGTGAAACACTTAGCTGTTAAGGTTTTTTTATTTCATAACAAATATTTGAAGTTACAAATTATTTTGTCAAGTTGATTGTGCTAATTCTATTTTAGCATTATTGGTAAGATTACATGTGTTTTATGTGAATATTCCAGATGTAACTTTTCTAATACATTATTTGTAGCCTGCGTTTGTGCTTTTGTTATCTCTTTAATATTCCTCTCTAACAAGTCTTTATCTTTACACATTTGGCAGTTACCTTGGCGAGCAAATGTAATGTCTTCTTTATTTGTGCCCTTTTGTAAATCTTCACTTAAAGATGCTCTAAAAAATTAAAATGAAAAAGTTAACTCAAACTTATTTTGGTAAAAATCAAAATTACCATAATTACTTATTCTTAATATTTTGACAAAGTTTAGTTTAGCTTGAAGTAATTCATAATTACGCAGTTATGGTACTTTAAAAACTTGTATATTGACTTTAAAGATCGTTATATTCATGTGGCCATAGCCACTTTTGCCTTTAGGTATTTTGTGGTAATATACCAGTAAAGATTTTAATTTTAAAACTCATAATGTACAATCGCCCATTATAGAAGTTCCACAAATTTGGTTTTTGCAAAAATAAATTCATATCAAAATATTCATTATTTTTATTAGATTTGGCAAAATATAAATTAGCAACTATAATTCCGATATTCTAAAGTAGAGGTGCCCATGGCCGACTTCTTTATGAGCACTACTTATTGACTTGGTGGAAACATACAGGTGAGTGATGGAAATTACCAAATTTTAATAAGCCAAATGACTTGGTTGACTGAAAAAATCTTTGAATGGTTAAGTTTCCAGCTCGGTAACTGCTGTTCTAAAACATCACACTTGTAAATGTAAATTGCTTATGTAGCCTACGGAATGAACATAACACTACAATGAATCAACTTATATTCTGAATGACCCATTTGAGCTGGTGTAATTTAACTAGTACTATTATAAATGCTAATGCAGTGACTAGATGTCAATGAATCAAATGTAATTAAGTTTTGTAAAATTTATTTCTACTTCTGGAAGCAAAGAACACTGAGACGAAAACTATGCCCATTCTATGGCAACCCCTCTCAAAAAAACAAACTTTTTAAAGCACTGCACCTAGAGTTAGGGGAAAGTTTATTATTAAAAGAAAACTCACGAAGAGTCACTGTCCTTTGGCAACTAATAAAATCTACCCTCAGGGTAATGGATAACGCCATACAGATTGACAAACCATCACAGACAATAGACCACCAGAAGCAGACTGACATGTTGAACAAGTTAGCACACAGACCGATGAGGAAGTTAGATCCATTATGTATACTGACACTTGAGACTTCGCAATGCAAAGTTATTCGAGGATACCCAGCTTACAGTTAATTCACAGATGACAGTAGGTGAGATACGCTCTCTGACAATAGGAACTTGATCAGAGAGAATAAACCAAATCATAAAAGTTAGCAAAAAAGGACCTCAAGAGATAACTTTGCGATCAAAACAGTCCTTGGTATGGACCAAATAGCATGATGATTAGAATCACGTACTCCTGAAGTAATCGCCAAACATGACGTGTTAGAAATAGGATACAGGATGCAATAATAATAGCAGTTTCTTAGATACCATGGTGTTTTCTTCTTCTGTTTACTGCTTTGAGCCCTTTTTCTCCAAACGAAATTGTTTGGCCTAAATATGGTATTTCTTCTGCATATGCTATTTCTTGGTTTTGTTTGTAGTGTTTTTTGTTTTATTAATATTAAATTCAAGCCTACATGGACTGTAAAGGATATAAGCAGCTAGCCGTTGCTTGGTCCTTTGTTCTGAAAGTGCATAAGGCGAGAAAACTACTTGTGTGCTACTTCATAAATAAAGGGATAACTGTTGACCTTCGCGTTAGAAAGCAATGATGAAAGAGAACTGGAGATAAAAAGAGGGACTCTAAGGCGGCAGAATAGAAAACGGAAGTAGAACATACAAGGCAGTAGTTCATGAAATGCAGCAGTAAATTAAACTGAAGCAGGCAGAAATGAGCGCTTGGAAAATGGCAACATATGCTTGGACATAAAGAAAATAAAGGACAAAGGAACGATAATACTTTTATTTCAAATCCATAATATGGCCAGTGCTGAGTCCCTATAACGTTGAGAGAAAGGCATTATTGTTCAAGACCTGGTTGAGACTATCAACAAGGACGCTCCAAAGATATAACATGTCCATGGTTTATTTTCCCAAGAAACTGGTCTGTAAAATGCTAAACTTCAAAACGATATGGGTTGGATTAGAAATGATGGGGTCGACATAGTAGGCCAGGTGTCAAAACTACAATGATTCAATTACAGGATGCAAGACCACATCTTGTGGAAATGACGGAATAAAGTTTCTTGCTACAATTGTAATACCATGGGCGACAGAATAGCCTGTTCTTAAAATTTAGTGTATATATGAAAAGGAAGAAATTGTAATCTCTATGAAAAAAGTTAGGGGACAACAGTTTGCTAATATATGATAATACAAACTGTGATTTGAGCAAAATGAGATAGAATAGAATAACACATTAGGAAACCCACAGAGAATAAGACTACCAGATCAAAAAAATTTTACAACTAAACTTTAATAAATGTAGAGCCACACACGATGCCTTCATAGATATTGTCAAGAAACGAGAAATAAAGCTTTCCTAGTTTCAGATTAAACGTAAACTTAATCATAAAAAAAGGTTGGACGATGGATAGCTCCAAACAGCACTTCTCATTGGATATGACGACTATTGCGTTTTGAACTTAGACAAAGGACACAAATTTGTTTGGGTGGAATATAAGAGGGCACATAAACGGTATCGTTCTTGTGAGCGCCAAAGCATCAAAGTAGACAAGGGAAACCACAGACCAAAAATGAGCTATGTTCAATAAATGGATACTGGTAACAGAGCATGAAGTTGCTAAACCATACAAACATTTTCACTTTTACAAGAGAAGATACAGTATCTACTTTAAATTTTAAAACATTCCATAGCGAGCAATGAGTGGGGATGGTGGAAAATTAATAAAGCTTGCATGAAAAATATCTGAGAAAGTCTGAATCCTGACGTGAAAAGAGTACGTCAACACGGCTCAAGCATCTCTCTCTAAAGGTACAAGAGGAAAATCAGTTAACTAAAGCAGTCAAAAAAGAATGTTTGCGCACTAAACCAATTTGAGCAGATAACAGGTGTATGGCATATAAAAATTGCAAGGATAATTATATTGATAAATAAAGGCATTAAAAAGAGACCATCAGGCAAAGCAAAATTCAAAGAATGGGAAGAGTTATGTTACAGGATTCATAAAAATCCCTGTAGAACTGTCTGTCAAATTGCAACTAAAAGAATAGGATACCCACCATCAATGAGGCTGACTAAGTAGAAGGAAAATGAAATAGTGTTATTATGTCCATCCTGCCCCACATAAACGTGGCTCAGATTTGACATAAATTAAAAGAAAATTCCCTTGTTTACAAAAGAAGATCTTTAGTTCATTATTAGAAAATGAGATCGACAAAATCCTCGAGTTGTAATGGAATAACTCCAGAGATATCAAAAGGGGTAACAAAGATCTGTGAAGAGCTATTGTTGGCCAAGGTGGATTAATACATGGGACCTTTCCTAAACCATGAAAAGAAACAAAGTCCTGAGAATATTATAAAAAAGTACCAGCCAATAAGTCTGTTATACATAGTTGAGAAGCTTCTCAGGCATCTGCTCCTGAAAATATTGGCATTAGAGTTCCGCCCTTTTTACCAATTCAATATTTGAACCCGCCCAATGGATGGCCGCTCAACATATGCTAAATATAAAAAAATGCATTTAATAATATTTCATGGCCGATCATCAAGCAAACAAATTGAGAGAAAAAACATCACCTCACACCTAAGGAGGATTCTTAGGAGATATCTTAGTGAAAGGATCCTCATTCCACCAGAAGAGTAAACATTAAATATGACTGGTGGAGTTCCATAGGGATTTCTCTTGAGGCCCATCTAATGAAGTCTCAACGGGAAAAATCAAATTACAATCAATGTGGTTAGAACAAAGAATAGACAAGAAAGAGCTCTGTTTAGTAGAGCAAAAAACAGATATTGTCATATTCTATGGTGACAGAAAGTTTAAAGAAATATCAATTAAATAGTGGAAAGAAACCCCAAAAAACATTAAAGTTTAAAAAGGGCGGAAGAATGAAAGTACACATGGACTACATGATCACTAAAGTAAACAAAGCAGCCTCATAATTAACATAGGAATCTGCACTACCAAACGCAAGCTGCTGGGATTTGTCTGTTCGCTTTTACTTCATGGAGCCACCAGTTTAAAAGATACTTGCAGCACCATACTTCTACTTCTACTAAAAACAGCTCAGTGAAAAATACTTCTCTGGATGAGCAGCACATTCCACATATCCTCGACGGAGACTAATTTGGATGATTACAAACACGCCATTTACCCAAGAAAGAATAGTATTAAGGAAGAGAAGCAAACAAAGATTGGAGTCAACATGAGAAGAAAGTGGGTAGGCAATTGGGAAATAAACACCAGTTGGATAAGAGAGTTAATCCAAATTCTCAGTGGCTACTTAAATTGTAAGGATAACAAAACAAACTTTCGCTCATTTTCTCACTAGCTACAGATATTTTACTAGCTAACTTTATCAAATTAGTATAATAGAGGTATACATATGTTAGTTTTGCAACCATAGAAATTCTGCAGAGCACATGGTGTTCTCATGTAGCAAATGGGACATAAAATAACCATCAATCAAAGCATAGTGAGGGTAATGTTATAAAATCTAGACTTCTGATAGTTTTCAGGTCAACAAAACAAGGAGAACGCTAAATAGCGTAAATACCAACCTGACTTAATGCCTTCTCAATGTTAGGGTTGTGGAGATCAAGAGAGAATTTTTACTTAGTAAGAGTTGAACACTGCCCAATGTGGTACAATGCATGCCACTAAGTTGAGCTGAAGAAAAAAATAATGCCTCATATTTCACAAATGTTTATGGTGCACACTGTACACTGCCAGTTGCAGGCTTATGTTTGTGTAATGTAAATTTATCAAAGATGATAAAAACGTTGAGCACAATAAGCAGTTTTCTAGCTTCACCAGCAAATTGCAACAGTATTAACCACTGATTGTTTCATTAGATTATAATGTCTTTGTGAGCTTAAAACCTTGTTGCAGAGCTACAAACAGCTTCATTTTCATTGATAACAAAACAACATAAAGAGAAATCGCCCATTTCAAACTAACTTACATAAGTTACTACTCTCCAACGAACCAGTGTATCAATGTTATTTTCTAATTATAAACTAAAAAAAATAACTTTAAACTCAAACTAGATGAAAATGTAAAATATTTTTTTAAAGTGCAATTACAACACAAGCCAATAAATATTATTTCACAATCTAAGCATTTATAGCGCTTTGTTCCTTCTTTCATATCATCTTTATGTACCATCTCCATGTCGAATGTTGGAAATCATCATTACTAGAAGTGTATCATATAACCCCTCTCTAAGGTTTTGTAACCATAATGTTCTTCTCTTTCCCATATTCCCTCTTCCTTTGGTTTTACCCTAGATTACTAACTGTAGTCTCCTCTTGTGATATGTCTAAGATATTCTAGCTTTTGTTTCTTGACAGTGTCTATTAATTCTTTATCTTTTCCCCATTCGTCTTAAGACTTGAGACATCACGTTTAGAGTCCAAGTTTCTACTCCATAGAGAAGAGTGCTAACTTCACTTTTAGTTTGGTTTCAATATTGAAATTTAGAAGGGTACTAGAATTTTATTAGAATTAGGGCTAGACTTCCATAATTATTTTATTAGCCTTGCAAATTGGTACTTCTAAGTCTTCTGCATGACCACATAAAAATTGTTTCATTCATCAAAGAACTATACAAGAAAAGTAAATAATATAAAACTTGCAAAGATACAAAAGTTTATAATTAGTATAGATATTATGTTCATGAATCTCTCGTAGCTGGTTTAAGTTGGGCTCCTCCGATATAAATATTTTTTTTATTAAACGTTAATAATAGAAGCATATCAACAATATAAAATTACCTTAAGACTCCTTGGTACTTTCCTAAAGCAAACCCACTCTTAAACCCCTCTGCATATCCCTCGAGAAAACTCTTTTCGAAAGTCTGATTCCTGCCCTCTTCTATTCCATCTCGGTATCCAGCCTTACAAACAACGTGGTCATTAATTTAAAGCTACCTACCAGCTAAAATATGCATTTCAAAACATTTTTAACCAGCAATGAAGCAATCCTATTTTTAATTTTGAATTCATAAAAGTAAGGTTATGTTCGTGTTTAGCTTCATGCATTGCAAGATCAAACTAACAAAACATTAAGTTGAAAATATCTTCCTCACCTTTAAAGCGGTAGCTGAAAACTTATTCCAGGTTTGTTTATCTTCCGTGGCTTCATTTTCAGTAGTTTTCCAATTCATAGCCATTTGTGACAGCTCTGATTGGCTCAGGTTATTAGTTTCGATGAGGAGGTTCCTAAAGGGGGCTATTTATTTGAATTTTATGTTGCAGAGTTTTTACAATGAGCAAGTCTGGGGAAAGCAGCGAATCAGGCATTGAAAGCTCCATTGTGGAGCTGGCAAAAGCGAAGCCGGATGGAATATCAAACAACGATATTAAAGATGCTCTCCAGGATACTCCCCTCGAAATCTGGACTAAAGTCATTAATAAGTTGTTGAAATCTGGGTAATAGCTGCGGTATATTTGCGATATTTCAATTCTATCAATAAACATTGCAGCACATTAGAGTTATTTCGCGACAAAGGTGCTCTTCTGTACAAATACAAAGACCCATCTAAGAAGAAGGACATTAAGGGCTCCGATAGTGAAGAGAAAGTCGTGTATAAGATTATCGAGGAAGCTGGCAATAAGGGGATATGGATCCGTGACATCAGATTTAAATCAAATCTAAACATGACTCAATTGAACAAAGTTCTTAAGAGTCTGGAAACAAAAATATATAAAGGCAGTAAAGTCTGTTTCGGTGAGATTTGTACTCTTTATAATTACAGCTCACTAATTTTCTTTTAATTTAGGCAAGCAAAAAGAAGGTTTACATGTTGTTCGACTTAGAGCCAGACAGTTCGGTCACCGGTGGCGCCTGGTATCAAGATCAGGATTTCGAGTCAGAGTTTGTGGATATCCTCAACCAGCAGTGCCATCGATTTCTGGAAGAGAAGCGAGAAACGGCTGCCAAGATGGGCGGTGGGCCGCTGATGGCGAGGAACCGCAGCTATGTTACGGCAAGTGATGTGCACAAATTCATCCTGGATTTAGGAATCAGCAAGGTGCAGTTATCGGTAGAGGACATTGAGAGTATCTTGTATACGGTTGTTCTTGATAACAAGGCTGAGCGTATTGTTAATAGTAGTGGAGAATATTTATATAGGGCTATTAAGCCATTTTTGCCACTTTCAGGGCTTGTCAGTAGCACATGTAGCATTTGCCCGATTGAGAGCAGGTGTGCAGAATCTGCCCTGATTAATCCTAAAACGTGTAAATACCTTACCGAATGGTTACAAGAATAGTTTCTGAATTTATTCTAGAATATATTGTTATTGTTAAAGCTAATCTATTAAAAACTTAATATAAGAACAGCTCTTAACACTTGGTGTAAATGATTTATTTCCTTGCTCTGCCAAATATTGTACAGTATTATTGTTTTTATAAATAATTTTATCTTTAAGAAATGTAAGATTATACAAGTGATTAATCTCATTTGCCTATAAAGCATAATCTTGTACTCACTTCATTCACGTACAGACATTTATCTTTTATTTCTTGGAGGATGGAAATCTAAAATGAAATAGCATATTAGGTAACTTGAACACCAAGGTTTTGGAATTCGAACCGATAAATGAAAGGATAGAAAGAGTCAAAGTAAAACCTTTTGTTAGATTTTTGTTAAAAGTGTGTGCACCAACCGAAAATGTCAATAGAGGAGATAAAGATGAAAAGATAGGAAATACCATAGTATTGTTGGAAGACTTAAATACTCAATAGGGAAAGAAAAGTCCAAAACTCAGGTAACGGGAATATATATTATCCTTAAGGAAACAAATACCACATTGGGTTAAGATTATGTAAAATGGCAGCGAGGATGAATGTGATCATAAACTATATAAATTTTAAACATCCAAGTACCAGACCAAAATAGCTCGTTATTAATAGATCACATTAACTACGAAAAGGAGTTTGTACAGATTCTGACAACTATATCATAACAACTAAAAAATACTCGTATCAAATGTAACATACAAAAACTCATCAACAAAAGAACAAAGAAGATATAAAGGAGAGTTATTTGGTGGAGTATTACAGTAAAGTAAGAGAACTAGAGGCAGCAAGGAAACAACTAGGAATAGTAAAAAAAAAGAATGATCAAATAAATGTCAGCAAATGGTAACAAAAAAGGTAAACGCAAGAAAAGATGGTTACAAAAGGTAAATTGAAGGTCAAGAGATTTTTTCAAAGAAAAAGAAAAGAATGTAACAAAATAATAGGGAAAAGTAAGAGATCAGAAGAAACAAAAAAAATGGACAGAAATACAAAAAAGTTCTATTTCAAAATAAAAGATCAAAATAGGCCATGTAAAGATAATATTCGTTTTAGGTAGTTTATTCATATATCTTTATCAGTGTATTTTACTTCTATTAGTTTGTTCCTTCTGAAAACTGTAACCATTTTTTTTTTGAAAAACTGTCAGTATTGTTCTACTAATGCACTTGTTTTATTGCAAATTATCTTATATTTATCATGAGTTAATCAAGTTTTGTTTGATGTAGATTGATATAAGCTTTTGTTTTTCTGGCGTTTCAGTTTCACTTGTTCCTTAAACAAAAGTGTATTTTTTATCTGTTTAGCATTCTATTTATTTTACTTTCTCCAAATGTTTAATTTTCTGAGTTTTTAATATTATCTTTGAGCTTTCTGTTTTCTTTTTCTTATATTAGTAGGTTTTGGCTTGTTTCATTCTCCAGTTTTGTCTGATGGAGGTTCCCTACTGGTTTGTCTTGTAGTTTTTCTACTTTTGTTTTTATTTCACAAACTGCTATATTCAACGAACTTAAAAAGTTCGTTACTGAATTCTATATGTCTGTCTATCGGTCTGTTGGTCCGTCACAAAATTTGAGCTTTTTTAAAATTTGAAAATGGATTCTTATACGAAATTTTACGCTGATTTCGAATTCGAAATTAAAAAATTTCTATCTCGAATAATTTTCGAGATATTCGACTTCGAATTTCGGGAAAATTTTTCGACATTACGATTTTAAATGTGATTCTTATAGGAAATTTTACGCTGAATTCGAAAATGAAGTCGAAAAAATTCTATGTCGAATAATTTTCGAGGTCTTTTTAAGTTGCTTACAGAGCAATCTCTTCGCCGCCCCCATGTTTACTTTATAAGGTTTAATTGTCATTAAGATTTTTTCCGACAGAAGTTTATAATAATTTCTACATATGTCTAATATTTGTTTTCTCTTGTGTTGTGAATTTTATAGTTATATTATTATTTATGTTTAAAGGAACTGTTATTTATTTGAAATTGATTTTGTGAACAGAAATTTGTTACTAATTCGCAATTTTTGTAAATAACATTTTCGTTAAATTGCTATATTATTTCAATTATTGTAATTAAACCATTGAAGTTATCCAGTATGACATTTACGTTGTTTTTTCCTACTATGTTAATTGCTTCTTGTAGATTTTTATAGAATTTTATTCTCTAATCTTTTGGTTTGCAGTTATCTGAATTATATATTCCATGCATATTGTTTTTTAATCCTTGATCTAAGTATTATTATTATTATTCTTTGCGATACCTATTTGTACTCTTTAATATCCTGACCTTTCTGTGAATCAGTGATGCATTCTCTCTTTTGTGCTGTTGCTTTTTTCGAACTCACCATATATAAAGGGGTGTTTGCCAAGCCCCATTTACTCTTTCTATATTAATTATTTACGTTTTACATTACTATTTCCATAAATATCCTTTTGTTGTGCTATTTATTCTAGTTTTTCGTGCCTTTTCCGTCAATTATTCGTTCTGTTGGAAGCATTACATGAGTTCTGTAAGCCATGTATTTGTTTTACTGTGAGTATTGACCCTGGATTTTTCACTGCACAAGATCCAGGGGCTGACATGGTTACGGATATTACTTCAGTATAAAGCAAACATGGCGACGATTTTGTTTATGAATAATTCAAAAAGTTATTTAGTTACATATTTGACAAATATAAATTATGATATATTGATACAGGAGTCGTTATTGCAATACCAATTATAAATGAAATCGTATTGTTTGTAGCAGATTGTTTTAATATATAGATGAATATTATAATTTGGGCTCGTTAAATCGATAATCAAGGCCGACTAAATAACTTCTTGAATTATCAATGTATAACATAGACACAATGTCTGCTTTTGGGTCTGTGCTGCGGTAAATCTAGGTACACGAGATCAACGGTGCCAATGCAGAGTGCAACTACCGATTTACTATATACTGTGATTTTGTCCACAAAGTCACATTGTTAGTCCAGGTTTGGTGCTAGCAACAATATCATCTCATGAACCGTACAATCCGCCCTCTCATACTCTAGGTGGAATTGACAACAATATGAAAAGAAATAATAAAGAATGGAAGAAAGATGGACTTAAAATTAAATTAAAGTGAGATAAGAATACTAAAATTTAAAAAAAACAGGAAATAAAAAGGATCAAAATAAACGAAGCAAGAATTTGAAAAAGTAGAAAAACTTAAATATTGAGAAACTATGTTATTGAGCAGCTAGACAAATGTACTGAAACTGAAAGAAAAATAAAGTAGAAAATTTTATATGTTAATATAAACTTGCTAGCATAATATTCACTAAAACAGTAAATATGACTGCAATAAAACAATGAAAACACCAATATCAATGACTGAATAAAGCAGACAAGGAAGAGTCTCAGATAGCAAAATATGAATCAGAGTAAATCATAAAATTAGGATTGCAATTAAGAAGATAAAAGAACGATGTGTAAGGTGATGAGAACGTGTATGTAAAGCAGAAGTAGAATTAATTGCTAATCCCTGTACGTTCTACATCGCTATTTTAATATTCTTTTAGGAGAATTTGTTGTATATTGACGACAAAGCCTTTTATTTATTCTGTTCATTTGTTTGAGTTTTGGCTTTTTGTTTTTTTAAGAGCACAATGCTGTTAAACTCGCCACGTTTTCTCTCTTATCCAAGGGGGATCATTTGTTATCAAAGTTTTTGGTCCTTCGATCTTTAATGAACTAACACTTTACTACAAAACAACAGTATTGTATTCTAACAGGGGTTATTGTCTGTCAAGCCAGATGAACCCTCTTTTGAATAGATTTCTTATAAATACTATTTAATGCACAAAAATTGCTGTAATTTAGCTTTGAATGAAACTTTGTAAACATATATCTCATCTATATTTGTTAATGGGCAAAATCTGTCAAACTGAAAGAAAATGACCATCAAGTGTTCCTGATTTTCTTGCAACTTTCACACTGCTCACCTAATTTATATTAAATTTGGAACAAATACATTTTAGGCATATACCTAAGTACAGTCTAAAAATGCAGGAAATAGGATAAAGGGGAGGGGAGATGTGGTTTTAAATATATATTGAATTCTGGTTTGATTTATATTAAATCAAAATCTACCTATCTTTTGATGAGTTTGCTGCAAGGGACTTTTTAATGAGATTGCATTCTTTTTTATAAAATTGCAAAAATGTAACTAAGTGTTTATAATTAACATTACACCTCCTCCTACAGTTATGAACCGATTTCAAAGGACAATACCTCAATCGAACTGGTTTGTTGCCAAACCTCGCATAAAGGTTTTAAATTTTTTATTTAGGTCACGGTTGACTTGTTATAGGTCAAAACATAAATTATTATGAAGTAATTAGACAGTTTGCACCACCTTTCGGTGTTTCATGCACTACGTGACCAATTCTTACTGTTAGTAGGCGCATGTGGCACAACTTTGATTTATGGCTGATGAAAGGATTATTGCCTAATTTTCATTTCAGTTGTCAACGAAACTTTGAATTAAATATTTAGCTTGGGTTGCCCATCGTTGGGACAGGCATTTTTACTAGTATGACATATGTTTTTTAGCTTGGAAAGTATCGAATCGCAACTTATTTGCAAATCAGGATTTCGAGTAAAGACCCTGTATCAGCAATGACAGTATTAGTAGGCCAATCTGTTCTAATGTGTGCTTTTTCTTGTGTCCTCACCTTTTCTGTTCCCTTCATTATTCATTACTTTAATTGACAATTTCCTGTTTTTGAAAGAATTTATTGAGCAATCTGTATTACAGTTATCACATGAACTGCCTTTTTAGGGAACTTCCTATAGAAAATGCAAAAAAGGATTAATATAAACATTTTATTCTATTTAAATGGAAAATTCCATTACATGTAATTGCTAGTCAGCTTCTACACTTTTTGTCAAATCTATGGGAGCCATTTAATACTTATATAATAATAACTGTTATTTGCATAAGTTTACATATTTAAAAATAAAAAGATATTAATTTTTAAGCTAATGAAGCTCATAATTTTTCTGATGTGGAAGTCTTCTTGAAATACCTGTAAGTAAACAAATAATCATTAGAGCTCAATCTTAATGTTAGTTATTAGTTAGTTTTGTATATGCAAGTTATACTTTTATGAAATTTTATATATAGACATAAAAATGGGAAATGTTCATTACAGGGTTATCAAAGTCACTATGATTGTTAGATATTTTAAAGAAATATATTTTTACTTAAATTATCTCGCAAAATGTACACAATCTTGGTTTTGATAAGCTATTAACGAATAAATATGTTCACCATTTTCTCTTGTCTGTTGCAGTTTCGTGTTATCTTTATTAGCACAAACGAATTGTCTATAAGGGGGAGTTGAACTTCTTTAACGTTTCATTCAGTTTTCTAACTTATGTATATTATGATTCGCTTATTCACATTTCTATATTAAGTTGTTTTCTAGATTATGATTATTGGTGTTTTTATTTACTATGATCAGTATTATAACAAAGCGTTCTGAAGATTTTTATTTACTGAAATGTGGTAGTCTTCCTTCTCCATTTATTGATGATTTTGTTCATTTCAATATCAATTATGGATGTAACAATACAATTGCTAACTTAAGCCAAGCGTGGCTGGCTGGATTTTCTAGTGGGCATTAACGCCATAGTTTCTTTGGAGGGAATGATTACTTGCTACACCTGTAAGAGGTTAGTAACTGTGTGTGTAGGAACGCAGAACTGTATGTTATTGAATATCTGAATTCAAAGGCGGCAAGGACTGTGCTGAGAAAAGCAATGTAGAGGGCGTCCAAAAATGAGCTCAAGCCACACATTAATGTGTCTGACTTAATACTAACAAACAGGGAAATCACATTTGATGTACTGGCGGATGCAACAGGTTTGTCTCATGGACTTTGCTCATAAGGATTTATTAATAGCAAGTTCTGTGCACAACATGTTCTTTATATTCTCACTGGTTAACAGAAGCATAAGTGTGTGAAGAATTTGGAAACGTTCTTTGAGCGTCTGGTTACAACAGATAAATTATGATTCTGGCACAAGACGTTGGAAAAGAAACTCCAGTCTATGGAAGCTTCAGTCAACTGTCCGCAATTGGTGCTATGCTACACCCACAAATAAATTACAACATATCACTAATCAAATGTGTACTCACTTCTTGAGAAAAGACTGGCGAAGAAAAGATAATTGTAGTACCAATCATTTTTGGACACCCAAAATAGCTTCTTAATGACCTCGTCCTTTAATTGACGTTCTTAATATAATTCTTTTAGGAACAGATTTTTTTGTACTTACTTACTTTGTTTTCCCTTTACCTTACGGTTCTGGGGAATTGAGCCAATTTTTATATTATCACCTCTCTGTAGCTAAGGTTCTAATTTGCTGGAATGTCTAGGTCTTCATCCTTTACTTCTCATGTCAAATTTTGTTTTTGAATATCTCCTTCCGTATGCAAACCATATGGACATACCACTATAGTTGCTTTCTTTTGAGTTCTACTATGGAGTCTTGTTCCAGCTCTTCCCTAATACTTTTGTTTCTTATCCAGTCTCTCCAACTATGCGTCTCAATATCGCATCTCTGCTGCTGTGACCTTTGATCTATGTTTGCCCAGGATTCCGCTGCATATAGAATTGTTGGGTATATGTAGTTTTATACATACTCTTTCCTATTAAGATGTTTTTAATGTCGTAATATATCCAGTTGGTTTTATTTATCCTGTTTCCTATTTTCCTATCTATTTTTCCATCTTCACGTATTACTATTCCTAGGTGTTCATAGGCCTCTACTTGTTCCAACTCCTTCTCGTTTATTCCTATGCCTACTTGTTTATTATTCTGACCCTTTGTTATATGAATTATTTTCCTTTTTTCTATGTTTATTTCAATCCCTTTTTGTTCTAGGTTGTCTTTCCAAATGTTTATGTTTGTTTATAGCTGTTGTGGGTTATTTCGCTATTATTAATATGCCGTCTGCATATAGTAGTTCTCGAGTTCTTATTTAGTTTCAGATATTCTAGTCTATATTTCATTTTTGCACTTTGTGTAGATCTAGTCTATAAAGATTACAAAGAGTAGTGGGCTTAGACTGTCTTCCTGTTTTATCCCCTGAAGACTTCCGAAAAATGTCCGTTTAGGTACACTTTTCCTTTTGTTCTAGTGCAGATTTTCTATCACTCTTCTCATTTTGCATGGGACTTGTAGTGAATCTGAGTGCATCCCATATATATTTCCAGGGTACTTGATCGAACGCAGCTTTTAGATCTATAAATGCCAAGTAGTTTCTTGCCTTTGGTTATGGTTTTTATTGTGAAAATGTTGTTTTGTTTGCCTCATTGGGTGGAAAGCTGTTTGTTCGTCATGTATTCTTTCTTCTGCCTTAGTCCTTAGTCGTTGCTCTAAAATTTTTATGTATATTTTTAGTGCGACTGCAAATAGACATACCTATGTGTCTGTAATTGTCGTATCGTATGGAGTTTACCTTTTTATAATAGGTCTAGTAAAAAGAAATCCATTATTTTGCAGGAAATTGAAAGTTTAATTTAACATACTTAGAATGAATCGATTTAGGTCAAATATGCGCCGTTTTGTTCGATAACTTGTTATCATTTTGAAGGTAATTTATTATGCCTCTCTCGTAGAAGCCCTTGTCCCTATTGGCAAAAAACTGTAACAGTCGATTTTCACAAGCCTCTTTTGAGGCGAATTTTTCACCAGCAAAATAGTTCGCCATGGACAGGAAGAGGTGGTAATCAGTTGGTGCCAGGTCCGGACTATAAGGTGGATGCATAAGAATCTCCCAACCAAGCTCCTGGAGCTTCTGGCGAGTTGCTATCGATGTATGTGGCCTGGCGTTGTCTTGATGAAACACAATTCCTGTCCTAGTGGCCAAAGTTGGCCGCTTCTGGGCGATTGCTTCCTTCAGACGGTCCAATTGTTCACAGTACAGGTTCGAATTAAGAGTTTGCCCGTAGGGGAGAAGCTCATAGTATATGATTCCTTGCCAATCCCACCAAACGCACAGCAAAACCTTACTGGACGTCAATTCTGGCTTGGCCACCGTTTGCGCCGGCTCACCGCGCTTCAACCACGACCGTTTTCGCTTGTCGTTGTCGTAAGTGATTCGCTTTTCATCACCAGTCACCATCGACTTCAGATGGAGATTCGGTTCATGAGGTTTTTTTGCGTTAACGCGTGTGGCTCCCATACATTCAGCTTCTTTTTGTATCCAGCCTTTTCCAAATGGTTCCAAACGGTTTTTTGTGCAATGTTTAGCTCCTGGCCAATAGAAACAGTGCTTATATGACGGTAGGATTTGGCCATTTTCATGATTTTATCCACATTTTTGACAATTGGCCTTCCAGAGTGTGGTGCATTTTTGATATCGAAATTACGGGAACGGAATCGACGAAACCAAAACTGCGCTTAATTGGCTGTTACAGTATCAGAACCATAAACACTATTCACATTTTCAGCCGCCTTGCTTGCGTTTTCATCTTTATCGAAGAAAAACTGTAAAATATAGCGTATTTTCTCTTTGTTGATGTCCATCTTTGACATTAGCTCAAACAAAACTGAATCACCCATTCACAAAACACAAATAAGTTTTTGTAGTACGAAATGTCAGCTTTCTAACGCCATTTAGTGTAAACCGATCGGACTTTTAGAGCGCCAGATACAATTTATTAAAGCCATCTATTGGAAAAATAATGGATTTCTTTTTACTAGGCCTATTATATGGGGATTATTATATTATTCTCCCAGTCTTCTAATATTTCTTCTTGCACCCGTGCTAGTTAGAACATGTTTTTTAGCCATTTACTCAGTATAGGGCCCCGTTTTTTAAACAGTTCCGGGATTAGGTTGTTTTCTCTAGATGATTTTTTCTTCCTTGTTGTTTACTGGGCTATTCTCTTCTTCTTTTGGGCGGAAATCTTCTTTTACTTTTTTGTGAGTAGCGTTCCTTCCATACTTTCAAGATTTTCGGAGTTTTAGTTTGCAATTTTCCTCTTTCGTTTTTCATATTTCATACTTGTCCCAGATTTCCCTTTAGCCTTTTGACCGTATTCCAAAATTTGGTGTTTGGTTTTCAATATAACTGTTCTCATTTTTTTTTCCAAATTCTTCCCACGGTTTCTTCTTTGCTGTTTTTACTACTTATTTGGCTTGATTGAGTTTGGTTATATACGTTCTTTTGTTCTCTTGTTTCTTTTCCTATGATTTGTACCAAGATTATTTCTTTTTGTAAACTTTATAAAATTCCTATTTTTATTTGTTACATGGCATGAAGTACTAAAGCTTACAATTCAATCGTCAACAACCTTTTTAGTTTATTCTCTTAAATACAACACACTTGTGATGCCAGAATATTTTGATTTGTTTACACAACATTTGAGAATCTAACTTAAGACATTTTTTCATCGTGACTAGTTTTTTTGCATATAAACCACGACGCTTGCATATACCTTCTCTTTTAGCAACCAAGGCAGCTATTGTTTTGGCAGAAGTCTCATCTTTATCATAATTTATAAAATAGTTCACTGTACAATCTCTATTTTTAAATAGTCTTTTACATAATAGTGTATAGGAGTTCTTGGAAACTCGTTTAGATTACTGAATTGTCTTCAAGAGTTGTCCAGGCATATGTTTTATGTAACATTTTGTCCAAATTTTAATGAAAGGGTGATATATTATCCTCAATCAAGTGTCAGCATCAAAATTAACAGAGCCCAACCAACTGAGGTATTTCCATAATAAAATCAATCGATTTAAATGCCAAAATTAATTTTATATAATGACTTCTAAATGAATATGTTGGGCAGAAAGACTATTTTTATGTAAATTAATTTATGAGTAAACAACATTTTTAACATCAAGGAAATTCATGAGTTCGTCAGGTGTCGGGATTTTAAGACATAAACAAACATGTAGCAACCACTCTGTAGGTTTATAAAGGGTGTACTAGCGCTCACGTATCATTTTGACTCGCCTAGTACTGACATGACTTAAAAGTAAAATAACAATATACCTCTCTTCTTTGTCGTAATTATTCGAATTCGAAGCTCGTAATTTGTGCAAATTATTTAGTTGATATGTCGGTTTATGATGTTTCTTTACTCATCCTTATCCTGTGCCAGTTTGATGCTTTCTGCAAGATGGTTTCTAAGTAGTTCCTTAATTTTATCTAGCCATCTTAATGGCGATCTACCTCTAGGTCTTTCTCCTTCTATGTTCCCACATACAGCCAGTTTTTCCAGGTTCTCTTCCGTTCTCTGGGAAACATACATATTCTTTTTTGCACAGTGTTGACCCTTCTCTATAGTGATGCTATTTCTTGTATAACTAAATTTTGATGTGATACTCTGTCCATTTTATCCTTAACAATTTCCAGCACCACATTTTGAAAGCACTGATTTTTTGTTTATGACGTTATATACTAATGATAAAAGTTATATCAGTAAATATAGCATTGATTGGTTGCACATAATAATTCTGTTCCCGTGACAGCAAGTATTTAGACGACGTTTTAATATGGTGAGGTACTTGATTGCCATATCATCATGAACTAGGTACTATAACATGTATGTGAAACTTAATATCAATATCAAAGATTATTGAGCATGTAAAAAGGTCCAATATGATATATACATGCATTAGTATTTAAACTGTCAAAAAACTAAGTATGTTATTTAGATTTTTAATTCAAATTTATTTGACGCGGGAACTGTCCTATCAAAATTTGATTGCAGGAAAAGCTCTCTGAAAATTATTTTTTGACTGATAATACCAGATAAGTTACATTTTAAATTATTAGGCTGTGTAAAAATATAATTATATTAGAGTGACAATATAACCTCATTGATTGCAATGAAATACTTCTTCACAGTCATAAAGTTACTGTATGGTGCTGAATGTTTATTTTCGGAGTTGTTGGTTTTTTCCAAGGATGAAAATAGTCTTTCAAGTATTGTAATAGTAGAAGAATATGTGCAAATACTGAACATTACACGACCTGGATAATGAACTTGCAAGAGTTCATTTCCAATAATGTATACTTTGTATTAGGGCGTCAGTATAAAACAGACAGATACAAAATTTAAGCACTAAATTTTACTATACAACATTTACTGAAATATCCGACTAAAACCTACAATTAATACTTAGCTAAAGTTTTATTGTAGTACAATGTTTTTAACCTTTCTGAGGTATCTTCTACCATTCTTTTCTGTCACTGATGCCATTAACTCAGCTTTGTTGCTCGGTTTTCATTGTCTTTTGGCCATATTCTGTTAGATAATATGCTACAGGTTTTCAATAGCATTAATGTCTGGAGACTACCCCGGTTACAGCAAAAGTTGAATTTATTGTTGCTCTTTCCACGCCATAATTGTACATGATCGATGATAAGAAGTACCACTCTCCATGAAACATTTTCTTTAATGAAAATTTTATTAGTGAAAATAGGTAGAAGTCCATCACTTAAAATTTCAATATATTGGTGGCATTTATATTTTTATTGTACAAAATTAAATGTAGCCTGCCTCTATAGCGGATAGCAACACATATTTTATAATTTGGTGAAGGAATTTAGCGGGGAAAAATCAATTGACGTTATTCTAATTTACTTATTAGGTTTGTTAATTTGTCTTTTTTCCAGGCCTAGATATATAAAATTGTCTTTGTTTACGATGTTATTGAGATTGGTTGTTGACTTTTCTTGAAATTTCCTCATTACAATCACAGAATTGCTAATAATTTCGCAATATATCTACATTTCAAATGTCTGAAGTCTCTTTGGGTTTTTTTTTATAAACTATAGGTTCTTACATTACAAGTTAATGATCCTTTTCTTTGATTCTATGCCAAGGTGTTGATTTGAAAAAGTGATATTTGGATATACATTGTTATGGCTTTCTCTATTCTGTATTTCACTTACAGAGAATGATTTCTCACTATATTAGTATTATAGGCAAAACATATCCAACAGATAATTGGAGAACCGTTTTAATTAATCAAAATCTTTGTTTTTTATATTCAAGCCTAAGACAGGTCCTTGAAAACATAAATGTTGTTGCTAAATTTTTAAAGTGCTAAACATATGGAACGGTTATATGGCTTTGTGAGAATTACTTATTCGTTCAATATATAAAGTAGCAGGCAATACCCTCAATAGGACATTTGATCCAAATTACCATAAAAAGATACTTATATACCACTGAAAGAAGAATTACGGATCTCCTAAACTACATTTTAATAGTGAGACCTTGTATGTAAATTTAAATCGTACTTTTTCATTAGACAAATTAGCAGTCTACTTAAACTAATAAAATACTTACATATATTACTGAAACATTGTGGTATCTTCTTAAATTTACGAAAATCGAAATCGGAGTAGTTCTTTATGTAAATCTTTTTCATATACTTTGCAAGATATTCTATTACTTCAAACTTCTGATATATCATTCTCTTCTTCAACACTAAGATAAAAGCTTGCACTCCCACTTTTAAAAATACTGATAATGACAAACTTCCTGCGTAATATTGACCTAAAATTCCACCATTTATCAAATTTCTAAAACCATTGTATTACATGCAAACCTCTGTTCTGCAGGACTTTTTTAAGGGACAACTGGGCGTAAGTGAATACTGTCCGCTTAACAAAAACTGAAACCAACTCAAACTGTTTAATGCTACAATTAACAGCCATAACAGCGGCATCAAATTTGAAGGCAAGGAACATCATGGATTCGAAGTAGTTTTGCAGAATTTGGGGTTCGTTGTTGAAGAATGTGTTGAGTTCGCAGTTTTTGAAGCGAAAGCTGTTGGTTTTGAACAGCATCGGTCTCTCCAGAAATCTGAAATGTGCTTACTGTAACATGTTAATACTTGCAGTACTTAACTGGCTGGTTTACTCTTCTACTGATTTCTCTCCTTGTTTGAAATAAATCGGTCTGTCGATGTTCCAGAATCTAAAGCGATGTCGGATTTCCGTCTCTTTCTTGAAGTTGTACAAACTTTTCACTTGCTTAGTGTCCATGTCGAAAATTTGACCGCAGTATGCTATTTTGTGGTTTCCATATTGAGGCAGGTTGCTTTCTGTTTTGGCCATGTTTAGTATGTGGATATTGCTCATGATAGCAATAAATCTAAAATTAACCAAGGAAAAAGTATATGAAGAGTTAGTAGAGTTTCTTATGTAATACTGATTCTATTAAGCTATAAAAGAGAATTTTTTACACCAAAAGATTTGCTTTTTTATGTGTGTTTTTTCTATAACACGTCGGTTCTTTGGTTTCAAAAATATTAATATTAAAACATGGATTTTCTTTTTTGAATAATCAAGAATTACTTTTATACAATAAATAGAAGGTTCGTTTATTTTGAAACAGAAACTTGCAGTGAATCTGGCTTATCACTTTTATGTTGTTAAGTTTCTTTTTGATTTCTATTAGCTTTAATATGATACCTGAACTACTACTGTTTCACATATTAATTGTAATTTGCAAAGAAAAATAACTAATATAGAATGATCATGTATATAAATATCCCCTTTATTTCTTAAAGTAATAGACGTAAATAATTCAGTGAACTTGACCAAGATATTTAGATAAAATGCTAAATACTTTCTTGGATTTCTATGAGGATTTGTGAATTGTTGTGTACTAAGAAAGAAACCTAATTGAAGAAGGTTAGCTGATCTTGATGATAAAACTCCATTAAAAATAATTGATTTTCAAATAAGATTTTCGATCATATTGATATTGAAGTTGTGATAGATATCATCTTGCTGAAGTTGAAGTTTCTCCTGGAAGATAAGATGTTCATGTGTGCTGCGGAAACAGTCATTCATTTTAAGGACGTCTTTTATACGCAGCGGGAGAATTTTCACTACCTCAAATTTGGGCATTCTGAGACACTATATGATTCAGTATTTCCGAATGCGCATTGGCAAACTGCTAAAAGCAATGGTAGTAATTGGATCTCTCCTGCTTATTGGAACAACATGTCTATAAATGCCTATAAAGCTTTCCTTTCTTCTAGCTTGTTCTGATCGTAAGGACGGCGTCAAAATAAAAGCAAAGTTCTAGGCGGTTTTTAATATTTTAATTACGAGCAGCACGAGGTGCACGCGGTCACGCCAGGATTAAGAGTACTCTTTCTTCTTAACTATACCAACTCTATATACAGCTCAGACAGGACCAACGACCCCATTGTTTAGCCTGACCTGGTCACTTTTTTGCTCGAAGAAAAGTCCCAGATGCAACCGACCAAGTATTATCTTTCACATCTCCTTATTCAAAAGTAACCACTAAAATAGCTACAATACAATATTATCAGGAACTACATAGACCATATTCTAACAAAGACAATCATTTCATGTTAAGATTATGGTGTTGGCAGCATGTTTCTGACTTAAGAAAGCATAAAGGGTACAAACGGCCATGGAGATGGTAAGAGGTATTGGGGGAAAATTTGCACAAAACTTGCAGTGAAAGGCGAGAAATTCACACCATTTCAGGACGATCATTCTCGAGACTGCAGTGGATTTTGAGCCATCAACAATTAAGAAAGCAACAACGAGAAATTTTAAAGGCGACGAAAAAAACTAGGTCGAATAAGTTTTGTAAGAAATGAAAGGAAGAAGAAACTACAGGATGAGAAAAATAAGACGGAACATTATCAGGGATAGGGAGCAGGTTTTACAAAAATGGGTATAGTACTCCAACGAATTTTTGAATCCAACAGACATGGCTGGCCTTCTAAAACTGCATCAGAACCTGTGGTGAAGCTTCTTATGAGGGATGAGATAAAAAAGAGGGTCAAGATGTTAAAGGACAACAAAATTTCTGAGGATATCTCAGCAGAATTCATCAAACTTATTAGAGAGGCAAATCAAGCTAGAGTTATACAATTAAATGTTTAATTTGGGTTTTTGGAGATTTGTGAGGATTTACCACTTTAGAGTTGGCCTCAATCTACTGAGCAAAATTATTGTATGAAGTATAACTTCTTATGTAAATAAAAAACTGAAATATTATCAATCCAGGTTCAAGAGCTACAGATTGATTTGAAACAAATTTTCACCATTAGGATGACCTTTAAGAAATGCTATGAATTTAACATCAGCGCTTTATTGACTTTAAATGGATCTATCAAAGCATCCACAGAGATCAATTATATAAAATAATGCTGCAGCTGACCTTGTCAAAATTACTGACTTTGAGCAAGCTGTCATGAAAGACTGAAGTAGGCCTGAAAACAGAGAGATGTGATCTTTACTTTTTTTTTAATCTGTGCAACTTTTAGAGATCAATTCTTTAACAGGACACTGTGTTGTAATTCAAAGATTGACTGGGATCTTATCAGAAGCCTATGTAGTGAGAGTGGGGTCGTTAAGACAAAGATAGACCAGAATAAGAAGAATTATAAGCAAACAAATAGTCTTCTAAGCGTATAGATCACTTTAAAAACATATCTAACAGCAAAATGATACCAGAAATCGGACATTGTAACGGAAATAAAAATGATGGGCAGGGCAAATTGAGAGGGTGAACCAAAAAAAGGAGCTCCAAGAGTATGTACATTGGAAGGTTAGAGGAAACGTGAAAAAAGGGGAGACCAAGAAAGCGATAGATTGGTGGTCTTGAAGAGGATCTTCATAAAACAACGTTTGGAGATATGAGAAAAGGACAACGAAAACAAAATAGAAGAAAATCATGAAGGAGGCCAGAGTCTTTCAAAGCTTGTAGCGCCAAGAACGGAAGAAAAACTCATAGTTGAACATTTTTAAGAGTTGTAATGGGAAAGAGTAATGTTACGTCAATCAACATCATAGTAATTTCTCTGCTAAAAAAAGTCTTGGATTTTGTTAAACCAATTGAAGGTGTCATTTTGCTACAAACCTTTTAAAGGTAAAACTTAAATCTCATTAAATTCATTAAGGTAGTTTACTCACTAGTGTTACTTATATAAAAGCGTGTCAAATGAAACTCTTAAAATGATAATAAAAAGTTACCACTACTGTTAGCAATGCTATAAATACCCCCAGACAGTAGTATAGTATAGATAAGTAAAATGCTGTCTTAGTATCATTTACAGATGGTCGCCTCAAAGCAGTATTTTGTTATACATTTATTAAAAAACGGAGATTTGGTATGGTGTTGCATGTTTGGTATAGCAGCAAACGTATGAGGGACCAGAACTGCTGCAATTTTGGAGACGGATGTCCGACTTAAACACACTAAATGTTAACGCCGCTCCATTGTAGTAACTGTTAAAAAGTTGTTGAACAATGCATGGATAATCTAGATTTTGAAGATCTTTATTCATAATATGTTCTAGTTTCGCGAAGAGCTTCAAAATTGAAACAACGTTATGTTAATGCTTGTGCAGACCGTTTTTCTTAGAGGAGAAATCAAATTTACTTACTCTTCAACGTCGGCTTCGTTAGTTGAGCAGAAAAAATAATCGTCTACTGTTCTGTGCAGCAAATTGTGAGGTTTATAGAACTTGCTCAAAAATGTTACGTCTTTGTGACTCCTAAAATACTTCAATTAGTTTGAAAATTACTTTGATCAGAATAGTACTTACATAAACAGCTGGCACAAGCTACTTGAAAATGTGTCTCCCTGCAGCAAGCCGTGCTTCCACTGCCATATTTTACGTTTATCTATTAATACAAGACCACTGCAGTTAATTAAAATCTTACAGATTATGACTTACCGTTCTTTTTACCGAAAGATACATACTGATTACGAATTCGATAAATTAAGCGAGTTTTAATGTGGGGTAGTATCTAAAAAAAGAAAAATACACATAGGTAAAACTTGCATTCTTCAAATGTAAAGCTAAAAGTAACTAGCTGTATCTGTACTATTGTTAGCTCACAAAGAGCACTAATATGCGCTCATGAAGACCAGAACACTTCATTATTGATTTTCAATCATATTAAAAACAAGACTTTACTGATAAACATTCTTGATAAACAATACTTGTAATTATAAAGTATTCAATACAACAGCAAGAATCAAAGCCAAAAATATGGATGACATCACACAAAAAAATTGGACTTTGTCAATGATCAACTAGACTTCAAAAGACAACAAGCAAAATCATCTTCAAACCTCTTGAAAATATCGTTAGTACCTTAGACTTTTGGTTAATTAATAAATTACAGTCTGGCAATAATTAACTTTACTACACAGCCTATAAAACATCAAGAGTGCAGAGTAAGACCAGCTATCTTACATTAATCTATTCTCACCTGCAACTTTTCCAATATATTGCACAAGACATCTGGAAAGACCAAAGCATTGGTGAAAATGTAATGCTGTACTTTATCTTCTCACCTATTTTAGTATTTCCAAATGCATCTCTTACATCTAATTTCACCCCGTATATTTTTTCACCTCGCGTGGCCGTAACATACTCTTTCCAACAATGATACAAGCTTGCAGTTTTCGTGGAACACATGGTTTCAGCCACCGTAGTTAACATTTTTATGATTTCCTTATTTTTCTTCGCCAATCTCCTAAAATTGAATTTTAATAATTTTTTAAAGATAACTTGGTAGTTCTTCCTACCTATCAGTTTTAAGCCTTAATATGGGTCTAAATTCGCCTGAATCAAAGTAGCCATTTTTGGGTCTAATTTGCAGAACACCTCTGGATATAATTCCCAAGTCACTGATCGGAATTAAGTGTCCTAATTTTTGTAGTTGATTGATTACCTAAACACGGTAAAGATAAGAATGCAAAAATGTATTTGACAAACTACGTACTTTGTTTTGAAAAGACATCCATATGTGTCTTGGAACTAATTTAATTTCATACCTCTGTCCTTTTCGAACAGGTACATAAACGCGGTTTATGAGTGGTTTCACAATTTTCTCCAATAGCCATCTATGACCCTACAGAAAATAACGCTTAATGTCAAAGAAAAAAATCAATAAGAGCTTTACCTCAAAGAGGTACCTTTGACACTGCCGCTTGTCTAATATAGCGGTAAGCCACGGCACTTTCTTTAGATCGAATCCTTTTATCAGGTGCCTAACAAAAACACACTCGTACTCTGAGCGTGTCAGAATCAACTTCACGATTCTGTAAAATAATTTGCGGTGGCTATTAGCGCCGAAGTACTGCAAAGGGATGATTTCGTCCAACAGTTTTAACACGTTAACAGACCTGCGCCCTTCAGCTTGTTTGCAAACCCGTCTTGCGTTTCTTGCGATGTTAAGGAAAATAGAATGGAAAGGGCGCAACTAAAAATGAGAACAAAAAGAGTACAGGAGCTGTTAATGTTTGTTTGTACTTACTCTGATATCGCGCTGAACAAATCGGACATTAGAAGGCAAAATTAATTTTGTGCCTTTTTTACATGACCCTAATGCGTAATACGGGGACAGTTTCGTCTGAAAAACCCAGAATTAATGCATACATTTATGTGTGGAATTTTATGTTACGCAGGATTTGATTTTTCACCATGCTCACAAAGAAAAGGTCCCGATTTGATTTGCACACATCAACAACAATATTAATGGCGACTGCAAGAACGTAGAATTCAATCATTCTTGTCGAGGCTTATTACCAGAATGGGTAATGGTGTGCAGCGACCTTGAGGAAATTTAAAGCTAAGTTCGGGATACTACAATGGCCGAGACGACAATAAATTTTTAAAATTTTGACATTTTTTAATTTTTATTTTTTCACTTGAAAATAAAGGATGATCATAAGGTTCAAAGACACCACCGCAAGTGTGAATGAGCACAAGGATGCGAAAACTGGTCGGCCAGTGTCTGTGACCACCCCCGAGGCTGTAGAGGAGGTTTGCGCTCTTTATGAAGCTAAGCCGCACAGACATTGAGCATGAGCCAAACAGGTGTAATCAAGATTCTACACGAGGAGTTGGATTTGTTTCCCTACAAAATTCAGATCCAACAGCCACTCAACATTGAGACAAGATTTGCCTTTGAGAATGAAGTGTTGATATCTATCGATGGGAAGAAACTCAACATCAAACACATCCATTTCACTGACGAGGCATACTTCGAGCCCACTGGCTATGTTAACAAGCAAAATCAGCTCTACTAGAGTACTGACAACCCGTATTTGGCAGTTGTTCAGCCATTACACCCGCAGAAAGTGAGCGTCTGGTGCGCCATCTCATGGCGTGGAATAATCAGATCATTCTTTCTCACAGGTATGTGAATGTGTCCATTTACCGCGAAGAGGTGCTAGATAACTTCATTCCGATTGCAAAGCAGAAACGAATGGTTAACCAATACTGGTTTTAGCAAGACAGGGCGACAGCTTATCGTACACTCAATAACTTCAATGTCCAAG
This sequence comes from Sinelater perroti, assembly GCA_036346155.1. Taxonomy (NCBI): domain Eukaryota; kingdom Metazoa; phylum Arthropoda; class Insecta; order Coleoptera; family Elateridae; genus Sinelater; species Sinelater perroti. Next base: position 9,318,224 of record JARFIY010000276.1, read on the forward strand.
ATAGAGAACGGTGGAGGGCAATTGGCTGATTAAAGAAAACTTGTGCTTGTACATTGATTTACGTTTTAACAATTTTGTTTTTTTGGTATATTATTTGTTTATTCTTCTTATCCTTTCTACCTTTTGACTTTTATTTACTTTTTCTCAATTCTTAATCAATATCTTATCTTATTTTGAGACACTTGAAATAATAATTTGAATAACAAGTAATTCGGTTTTTATCTACATTTTTTATGTAACTAGTATTCCTTCCTCCTCATAGTTATCCTTTTTATTTTTATAAATTTTCTATTTCTTTAAATTACTTTTTATATGGATTATCGATGCCCAAATTTTACTGTTCAAATACAAAATGTTGCGTTCTTTCAATATCTGTACATGTATTTTTTTAAATTATACTATTTTTATTTGCAAGAGTGGGCCATGAGATGGTTTAACAAGTTCGTAATTGGTTTCCCTTGGCAGGCGGTCGATTTTACAAAGAAAGAAGAGATGGTTGTTTGATCTAATCCACGTTTTGATATTGGCTACTAACTCATCCAAATTGTCATAGAATACCTTGCCACTTTGTAAGAGAGCTGTTTTCAAGGTAGTCCATGGGTTTTGGTAGGAGAGTACGGCGGATGGAAGAACGGATTACATCTCTTGTTAGCAATGGATTCGATCACGTGGCATTCGATGTGGTGGTGGGCATTGTCATGGTACAAGACGATGTAGATCTTTTTGCACGATCTTTTGGTTTGAATGGCAGTATAAAGAGCAAGCTGGGTCATATAAATATTGCTGTTGATTTTGAATTGCATTTTGCCATTTCTCCTCAGGATTGTCTTTTAATAATCTAATATTTTTTCTCTTGCTCTGTGTCTTTTCTTCTCTTTTCCCCAATTTATTTGCCTCTATTCTTTGTAACTACTTCTTTTTCGGTCTATATATTCAATCAATAAAATCATTAATTTGTTTAACGAATATTGCATTCTGGCTTTGGTTGTAGAAGAGCTATACGTTTGTAGTAACTGTTTGGTGTGGGGCGAGAAAAGTTGGGAACATTGCCCTTCATTATTCAATGATTCGACGATTTTTTGTGCCAAATCTCGATGTATTTCAACTGACAAACGATTGGTTCCAACAGGATGGAACCACAGCCAATTCAACAAGAATTTCGCTCCAAGTGTAGCGTGAAATGTTTCCTGGGCGCCTAATATATTAATGATGACGTCGCATGGCTAGCCCCTTCTCACCAAATTTTTGACTTAGAGGAGCATGTAGGGACAGAAAATCTAATTGGAAATATAAAAATTGATAATTTAGAATGTTCAGCAAAACATTGTTATTATCAATGTTTATTAATAAAATACAAAAGAATCACATAAATGTGAACGCTCTATGCATATGGCGCAAATTATAAATCACTATTATTAAATGAGAATCCCATATATAATACTATGCTACATTTTTATTAACGAATTGAGAAGGAATTGCAGAAATAAATAAAGGAAGAATTGCAAAAATAATTCTGAAAAGCAATTGTGAGAGAAAAGTAAAAGATGCATATAGTAAAGTTGGAGTAATAGTAAATAAATAAAAAAAATAAGTAGTAGTAAGTAAACAAGCAAATTATTTTCAAAAATCAAAGTATTGGTATGTTTAGCATTATTTAGGTGTGGTCATTCGTCGGAGTACAGCGGTGCAAAGTGAACACAAGCCCTCTCCGTCCAAATCCCAATGTCACCTTTGCGCGATGCACCCTATTTTTACAGACAAGGATACAGCGATTTAGAATTAGCGGAAGTATGTAATTACGACAGGAAAAGAATTGCTTGATAGGCGCCGAAGATCATCATGTGAAAGGAAAGTGGAAATGTAATTGCATTGTTTATCATGGTAAAAATTCAACGGTTAGAAGATTCAGAAATAAAAGTTCCCCGTTGAAATTTCCGGGAGAGGACAACTAGTGAAGGCAAAAACAGAAAAAGGTTAAAACTAAAAATTAGCTCGTGGCATATTAAGAGACTATTAAAGTGTGGAAAGCTTGAGAACGCCAAAGAAGAAAAAATAATCAATAGGCTCGATATATTAGTCCCGTGTGAACTAAGGTGACCATAAACTGTAGTATATGTATGAAATAGAATATAAAATAATATGGTAGAAAATGACCAAAATTGTGGAGTGGGAATCATATTAAGAAAAAGTACAAGGGAATGTTCTGAACAACGAAATAATTATCTTGGTAAAAATAGCTACAATCCCAAAAAAACAGTGTACATATGGCAACCATAGAACATGAGGAACAGGAAATAGAAAAGGTGTATGAATAAATAGAAGACATTAATAAATATATCAAAGGAGATGAAAATTTAATAATTCTAGAAAACTGGAATGCGGTAATAAGAGAGAGAGCGAGAGAGAGAGAGAGCAGGAGAAATATCAAAGGCAGAAGAACAGATGAAGGAGAACTTTTAGCAGTTTTGTATGCAACACGCTTTAGTAACACCCGTCATGTTTGTTTGCTTCCCGAAAACTAAATTGAGTCTTGAACAAAACAACGGTCAACTGCAGTAGTTGGAATTTCTAAAGGACCTGTGGGCGGAGCTACGGCTCAGCTAATCTGCGCGACCATGAATTTAGTTACAACTAGCAGTGTCGTAACGTGTAAACCAGTGACGTATCGTATGGGTTTGAAATTATAGATAAAACTGATGAAATATAAAAATCTATTGATTCTACAAGTAGTTCAATGTTGTTTTTGTTTTTTTGTTGGCAACTTGGAATTAACATTCGCCAGCCGAACCTGTTTAGCTAACTACGCACAACAACGTGATCTGATTTTGAAGTTAGAAATTAACTTTATCAAAATGCACATTACTGACTTCGCAAAACAATACAAGAAAAAATATGCAAGGTTGTCTTTAAAAAGGCAGATTTTTGTATTGATTAATTTTTTTGAGCCATTGAAAATTAAAATAAAATAATCCGGAAATGTTGAGATGCAACTTCCATAGACTCGTCCAAAATAATTTCCGACACCGCGCATCGCTGCATATTTCAAGCAGCACTCACATGACAGCTCCTTTGCAAATTACGACCACTCTACTATACGCATGAATGTGTCTGGTTATTGCATATGGCGGCGATATTGCGTATGTGCAGTTTGTATAAGAGCCACCTGTATTTTACAAAATTAAAATTGATGTCTTTATTATCAAATAAAGTTACTTATCGAATAACCCTCGTAACAAATTTGCATGTTTCGTTTGTAATTTGTTTTTATCCTCCCGCCCTTACATTTATTTGAAATGTAGCTTTTTATATATAAGATTATTCAAAAATAATTTAAAAAATTAAGAATAAACAGATTTTAAGTTGCCTTAGCATTACTATAAGTTTAAAGTGTAAAAAACAAATGCCTAGGGTATTTTTGAGCTGCTATCTAATTACTTTTTAGCAACAAAACAATCCCGCATTAAAACTGCAAAAGCTGAAATTAAGTGAATATAGCTTCATTATGTGTGAAATTACACTACATAAAATGCATCTACGCTGTTAAATTTCTCTGCGTGGCAAAAGTAAATTAACTTACCTTTATCGACGCCATACCAACACGATATTTAATTACTTTCATAGAAAAATAGATAAGCGGCTTAGAAAGTTGCGCTTTGTAAACCACAACTGTTCGAAAGCCCGAACTGAAATGAACGATGCAGCTAGTGGATGGTGGTGGGCCGTACTGGTGGTTGACCCGCGACCCCCATTAAGCAACAAGTTTTCTGGGCGCGTTGAAACTTGCAGACTGTTCTAGGAAAAAATGAATTACTTATTGATGCAAATATTTAAAACACAACAGTGTGGCGATAATCGCATTGATACATATTAGGGCTTGGAATTAATTTTAAAGGATGTTTTTGTGAAATTAAATGTTTATTTCAAAAACAGTTATAAAGCACCAGTTTTTCAAAGTACTGCCCATCGTTAGCTACAACTTTTTCCCATTTTTCTGGCAATAGGCGGATTCCCCGGCGAAAAAATGACTTGTCCTGTGATGCAATCCCTAAATCAACCCATTTTTCGTTATCTTCAAAAGAGTTGCAACGTTGCTCAGGCAGGTCATGCGTCATAGGTCGAAGTAAATGGTAATCGGAAGGGAAAATGTCTGGTGATACGGCAGGTGGGGTAGGACATCCCATCGAAGCGTTTCCAAATAGTTTTTGACTTGTTTTGCAACATGTGGCCGAGCGGTGTCATAACTTTATCATGTTTTCGGTGTATTCCGGTCTTGGTTTAATTTAATCAGTTGCTGTTCGTAACGATCCCAGTGATAGTTTCGCCTTGTTTCAGCTGCGCATAAAACACTATACCCTTCAGATCCCACCAAATGCAAGCATTACCTTCGAACCATTGACGTTTCACTTAGGGGTTGATGTTACGGAATTTTGAAACTAAACGTAACAAGTTTAAAGTTCGACAAACACTTTTATTGAATAGTACAACTGGGGTTTCTAAAAACTTCTTTCAGGATATTATCTAATGGAACTGTTTGAATTTGCTTATAATATTAGTTTATAAAAAACCTCAGTGGGTTGTTACAGAAATAAGGAATCGGCTGCAATTGGCTTAAGTAATGGAGTTAAACACAGCTCCATCCAATTAAAATTAACTAAAAAATGTGGGGCGGCCAACTATAGCATATAAACAAAAGCGAGAGAGATTTATGTTAAAGTAATACACAAAAAATGCGTAACATAAATATTTGTTACCATCCTCGAGACGATAATGAACAAATGCGGGCGACCGCAACTGCATGCCTTGCAACTGGCTTTAATATAGATAACTCTGAAAAACATTTACAGTCGTGTAGATGCTGCGTTGCTAAATATACATAGCTAAGGGTCGCCCGCAAAAACGAATTTTTGACGTCTTAGGCTAACAATTTTTCACCCGCCTTCCCTCAAATTTTTGCAAGGTGGGAAGGTATAAATTTTTAATTAGATCGGCTTTTTCCCTGGAACGGGAACGTGGAACAATTTACCTTACAATCGAAGCTTCGCTTGACGGAAGCAAACCAAATGGTTGTGGCAGACGCGCTTTTTGCTGTCGGCAATGCAGCGGCCCGACAGGCGCGATCGCCCGGCCATTCGGCCAGGAGCGAGACAGCTGTAACGTGCGTACACGAACGCACGAACCTCCTCTTGTAAATGAAGGGCCGAGGATCACGCCACATTTTTTTGTTCAAATGTATAGATAGAAGATATTTGTACAGAACACAGAGACAAAATTATGGGAATGACAGTTACAAAGTTGGAAAATAAATTGAAACATTTTGTTTACATTTGTTACGGTCGAACCAGCAATCATTCGATTTTAAATTATTCAACGCATGCATAATTATTCTAAAATCATAGTATATACGTAAGCACATAATTATATTTGTAACACAAAATATTAGAATAATAATTTTATAACAATGTTGACGTCGATTATAAAGCTTGGTTGGGCATACATCTGATTTTTCTACGCTTAGGGTTCTCGTAATTAATCCATTTTTCAGCACTAATCACGATACGATGCAAAAACCTCTTCCTTTTGTGCCTTTGAAACAGCTGTTCGCAGGTGAAAAACGTCTTTCGATGTCTCTCGATTTTAATTTGTGTGGCATCCAATTTCCTTACGTTTTAATTATTCCCATTGCCTTCAAACGTTTATTGACGGTCAATAAATCAACATTCAATAAATCTGCCAATTCTTGGATCTTCATCGACTAATATCTTTAATTCTACATCAGTTTTTCGACTGTCCCGGGCGCTCGTTGTCTTCCGTATCAAAATTACCACTTTTGAATCGTCGAAACCTGTTGAATATTCGTACAAGTTGAAATCGATGGAGCATGTTCACCATAAGCTTCGGACAGCAAGACTTTCAGCTGTCGATTTCTTCAAATAGAAACAAAAAAGTAACGCTTCCCGCAAATTGTATTTTGTTGGCACGAAACTCGACATATTCAAAGTTTAAAAAATTATATGGTCTACAGTTGACAAAATTACACACACTCAAAGTTCAAGCCGGATGGTGCTTTGCCATGAAGTTGATTGAAGTATGTACTGATGGCAAAAAAAATACTAGTAACACCATCTGTTGTGAATCCTTTAAAATTAATTCTAAGCCCCAATAATAATTCAATGCAGTTATATTAATATATATTTCATTTATATGTTTGAATTGCTTCTTTTACACCTTTTATTTAAATTATAATGAATGGAAATTTTTTTGTTGTGTTAATTTTTACAAAGAATTTAACTGTAAATGTGAGATGTTACAGTATATTGCATAATGTATAATTAACTCCGATATAGCATACCCCACTTATAGTAAATATTGCATCACAAGCACCCTATTGTCTTTGTTCCTTAATGAATCCTAAACGCACAAACGTATTACAAAACTTAACAATCCTCAATTGGAAGGCGAACGAAATTAAAATACAGCACTTATTACTCATCACTTTCGTGGCTCGATACAATGTAGACATCGCCTGTATAACAGAGACTCACCTAGATGATACTATCAAATGTAATCTTCCAGAATACCACTCCTATTATACGGATAACAACAGTAGCTGCAGGAGGAGTAACGATCTTGATCAAAACAAAATACGTGCACACACGACTACCCGAAATGAAAGATCTAAAAATTGAAACAATCGCAATAAAAGTTACCCTAAATGACCAGAGTCACATAATAATATCTCCCTACAGACAACCCAACAAAAAAATTATACGAAGAAGACATTAAAAAAATCTTCGATATCAATGGTCCACTACTAGTCAAAGGTGACAGAAACGTCAAAAACACCTTATGGGGATGCAGAGCAACGAATCCAGAGGGCATTAAACTCGAAAATCTTGCAATAACTAACACATTCCAAGTCATAACACCCGACGAATATACCTATTATCCCTACCGACTCGACGGTCAGCCCGATATCCTCGATATCGTACTTTAAAAAACTTCAACAAACCAATATTTCAAAACGTCATTACAGAACTGAATTCAGACTTTGATAACACCCTATCCATTAAACAACACAACCCTAAACTCATTAATAGGTATATGGACTGGGCTCAATTTAGGAATACACTAGACCACTCGCCAGGTCTTCAAACCTCCCAGGACATAGATTTGATGATAAATCACATTACCAAATCGATACAAAGCAGCGTAAAGGAGGCCCGCACGCCACCAAAAAGGGTCTTACCAAAGAATCACAATTTTCCCCTAGGCACATAATTGACCTAATAAAAACCAAAAGCAAACTTCGACGCGAACGGCAAAGACAAGGAATCCCATAACAAAAAATCAACTGAATAATATCTCTCATTTAATTAAAAGGGAGTTCGATAACCTGAGAATCTACTCTTACAAACAGTAGATTGTTGATCACAGCCCAGGAGACATAGGATAGTGGAGAATAACAAGAAACATATTTTATCAAATAGCCGAACTTCCCACATTAACTACCGAATCCGATAACGAACAATATAGCTCAGACGCCGAAAAAGTCGCTGCGTTTGCTCATCACCTAGGAAGCACATTCACACCAACCCACTTTGCGCACGTAATCAGAGACATTGAAAGCAACGTACCAATACTAGATGCATTAATCCAACCTCTCCCAACAAACTTAAAAGCATAATCACCACCTTACTCAAAAAAAATCACCAGGTCACGACCTCATCACAAACACCATCCTCCAACACTTAACTATCAAAGCACTTGTCTACCTTAAGCACAACCTTTAACGCCTGCATGAGACAGGACTACTTTTTTCAAACATGGAAACATGCACAAAAATCATGTTCGCCAAACCAGGCAAAGATAAAAAAAGTATACAATTAAAGACCAATAAGTCACCTAACTTCATTATCGATACTTTTAGAAAAAGTTATACACAAACGTCTGACAAACAGCATAAAAAACCTTAACATATTACCCACCTTTCAATTCGGCTTTCACGAACTGCAAAGTATAAGCGAACTAATTGAACGGGTCTTCGAAAACAAATTATACACCATATGACTATTTCTAGACATCGCACAGGCCTCTGACAAGGTTTGGATCGAAGGCCTCAAAATGAAGATCTTGATCATAGACGTTCCCACCAACCTCAAGGCCACCCTCTTCTCCGTCTTAGACAACCGAACCTTCGAATTTAGGATTAACTCGACACTATCCGAAACCAAAAACATCTACGCAGGCGTTTCTCAAGACAGTGTTCTTGGGCCTATTCTATTCAACATATACATGTCAGATATTCCAGAAACAGTATTCTAGCCACATTCGCCGACGCTACGGCCATCTTTACTCAAGCACCCAAACTGGAGTAGGCTGTGACGGCATTACAACAAACAACGAACAGACTTTCTTCTTGACTCCGCACTGAAATATCTAGGAGTTTATCTTGACACACGGTTCAGCTGGAAATATGTAAACTACAAACTAACGCAATGCTATACCAGACTAAGACAGCTGTATGCATTAATAAACCGTAAATCAACGCTAAAAATAGAATGCATAGTACTACTGTACAAAAGCCTGATAAGACCCCTAGCGTTATATGCATCTCCCGTATGATGCAACACCTCCAAAAGCAATATTCAAAAACTACAGACTCCAAAACAAGGTGTTAAGAATAGCAGTCAACTAACCCTGGTATATTCGTAATGCCCAACTGCACCATGAGTTTGGCGTCTTATACGTGGAAGAATTCATCAACAAATGTACCAAAAAGTTTCTTACCAACTGGGTGTAGCGGCGCGGTGCACTACAACCTATTTCAACCCAACATTCACATCAGACTGAAACGCAAATTACCGCAGGATATCGCTCAGCCAAACCCCGAGTAAAACCAATTGCTACAATCACTATTGTTTACTGTTTTTGTTATTATTTGTAACCTTAAGAGACTGCTAACTAGCCTCAGTATATCATAGTCTAGTTATTGTATTATAGTACATTATCACTACTATGTATAACAAAACATTATTTATTGATCTGGCAATAAACTATATTTAAAAAAAAGATATAGTAAATATTTGTTTGATAGCGAACGCTCGATTTTAAAGATCAAATGAACAGGAGAAAACCGGCACATTTCTTGGTTATAAAGAACTACGTCACGTAACAGCTGATCAAGACGGATTAGATCAAGGGCATTTGCTGTTTCCCCCCCAAAAATGCATTTTGTCGGATCGGTGATTCTCCGTTATATATGTTTCATTTTTTCAGCTAGTTAGGATATATATAATTATACCTATATAATTTTATGTAGGTTTAAAATGGTGCTAGGGATAAAAGATAGTTATCAGTTATAAGGGCGTTTAAATTCAGGAATATGTCGGCAGTTTAATTTATCAAAATCTGGTGTGGCAGTATTCGTTTTGTCTTCGAACAAGAATGTGTAAGCGTTCACTTTGCGGCTTGAAAGTGCGAGAGCGACTTATCAACACCTGGTGCACACGATAACATTTATTCACCTAGTACTCCCATAAATACTGTTACAAAATCAAACTACCGCTTTTGACAAGTATGCAAGGAAAATATTAATTTTCGTAAATTTCCTGCAAGTTTTCAAAATGTCGATTTTACGGACTCTCATGTTCTCGCTAAAAATGCTAAGCATGTACGACTTTACTCCAAGAATTGCTTCCCTTCAGCTTGATCAGTCCTTGAGCTGCATAGTGACAGCTTCGATTGTAGCACTTTGCTCGTCACGGGTCGTTCATTGTCAGGGTTAGAATGAATTTGGGTGTTGTGCATCGCTCAATACGATTGATAAGGCTTTCATTGATGAGCCTGCATTTCTGAATATAATTACATTAAAGCATACAATCGTGAGAAAAATACGTAAAACGTAATTAGGAAAGGCATTTATTGTTCAAACATGGTAAGATCTAGCCTCGAAAAATGAGGTTCACTTTGGCTACACCATAAACGGCTGAACCAAAATCAAATTATGTCTGTCAATTCTGCATATACTTTAACAAACTAGCCTCTTACTGACGGTGGAGTTGAGTGGAGAATCAAAAGTGTGGAACGAGAGAAAAGAGGCTTTGTGAGTTGCAGAGGGGGTCAGTAATGTTCGCCTTTTTGAAAACCTTTGCACCCTGGGTATGAAGTGCTATTCTATGATAGTTCCATATTGAGGTTTTAACTATAGATTCGCTCAATTTTAGACACAAAAATATATAGATCGTTGTTAGAGATATTTATAACAATCATATACTATTGCCATTGTGAAGTCCTGAAGTTGTATGTTACATAGTGTTTCTTGTTAAGTTTGGATATCTACCAATGGAGTGAGGTGTCAAAGAAAACCGTATTGCTGTAGAGTGGTCGTAATTTATTTTAGACGAGTCTATTCGCCTAAAAGAGGGGAATTGCATCTCAACATTTCCGGATTATTTATTTTAGTTTTCAAGGACTTAAAATAAATCAACCAGTGCAAAAATCTGTCTTTTTAAAGACAACCTTGCATATTTTTTCTCAGCCAGGCCTTCGATAAGGTCTGGCATGAAGGCCTACTCTTTAAGCTAAAGCTGATGTTACCCTACACTTACTACCAAATTATAAAATCATACCTCGAAGATAGAAATTTCCAAGTGAAATTCGGAGAAGCAGTATCAATTCTCCATCCCATCACATCAGGCGTTCCGCAAGGTAGTGTCCTAGGTCCGGTCTTATACGTTCTATACACTGCAGACCTCCCTACGAATGCTAACAATTTGATCGCAACCTACGCTGATGATACAGCGCTTCTCTCCTCTCACACCGACCCTATTACAGCCGCTAGTAATCTACAGCAAAACTTAGACGCAGTAACCGACTGGTTCCAAAATGGCGATTCAAAATCAACTCTCAAAAGTCACTACAAATCACGTTCACTAAACGTAGAGAATCGTCCCTGATGTGATAATGGACGGCCGAGTTCTACCCGTACCGACAGTGTGAAATATCTTGGGATGCATTTAGACAAAGGCCTGACCTGGAAAACTCATATATGGACTAAGAGAAAACACCTGAATCTTAAACTCAAGAGTTACTACTGGCTCTTAGGTCGCAACTCCAAACTCTCTCTGAGTAATAAATTATTAATCTACAAAAGTATACTGAAACCAATTTGGAGCTACGGTATCCAGTTGTGGGGTACCGCCTCACATTCCAATATCGAAATTCTGGAACGCTTTCAGTCGAAGACCTTACGCACCATCACTAACGCCCCCTACTACATACCCAACACGGAAATACGGAAAGACCTAAAAATGAAGAAATTACCAAGTTTAGTGAAAAATACCTCTTGCGACTAGAACCTCATCCTAACCCACTAGTGACAGAACTAATTGATGAAAGTGAACAAGTGCGCAGACTCAAACGTTTCAAGCCGTCAGATCTTCCTAATCGTTTTTAGACAGATATAATATCCCTACTACTTACTTATTATTAGTTATTAATTGTTGAAAGTAATTTCATTTGAGGAACGTCAAAGGGCGTTACCTCCCATGTAATTTACACTGCTATGTATTTCCATTATAGTAATATGATTTGCTTATTGCTAATGTAGCAGATTGCAAGTAAATACCAACTGTTAAAAAAATATTTTTTCTCGTATTATTTTGCGAAGTCAGTTACGTGCATTTCTAACCTCAAAATCAAATAATATTATAGCGCGGTTTGGTTAATCAAGCTTGGCTCGTGATGTTAACTGCAAGTTGGCATCAAAAAACATAAAAAAACATCGAACTACTTGCAGAATCAATAGATTTTTATATTTGGTCAGTTTTATTCATAATTTCCAACTCAAACGGCACGTCACTGATTTACACGTTACGACACTGCTCGTTGTAACTAAATTCATGGTCGCGCAGATTATCTCAGCCGTAGCTCCCACTGTAATAAGTCTGGATGAGACCTCGCATCCTCTCGACATTCACCGCATGTTTGAGTATCGTGCTATAAAACTTCGTAAGCAGGATATTGTCTTGGTAGATGCAAATTTCCAAAAACAACGATGTCTCGTATTATTAAGCAAAATCTACGACTAGCTACTTACAAAAGACATACGGGCCATTTTCTGGCAAATGCTTTAAAGTAAGGTAGAAGAGAAAAAACAAAGAGGTTGTTAACAGGATACACACAGGATGGCCATAAAAAAAGTTTCTTTACGGATGAAATATTTTTTACAGATCGTCCAAAGCATCTTAGCTAGTGTCAATGATTCAGAAAGGTTATCATCTAGCAGCTGTAATTGTTTGGTGTGGGCTGTATTATGATGGAGTAAATGATATTCATTTTTGTGAAAAAGGAATTAAAATTTCAGCCTCTGTGTATGAACATAATGTTTTGGAAGGTGTAATATAATGAAACCCTTGAATTACAAGCTTTTTCGGGACGAGCCTTGGATCTGTTGGGAAGACTCAGCATCCGCCTACAAACCACTTGGTTGAGCATCAGTGTGCGTTATTTATTAACAGTAGAGGATTGGCTTTTTGGTAACCCAGATCTCAATCCATTGGATTACTAATTATTGATAGTTTGCTCAAGAAGACACCCTGATGTTGATTATTTAAAGCGAATCCTGGCGGCTGTAGTTAATACTTTTGTATGCAGTGCGTGCTGTCATAGACGAGTGGCCCAGACATCTTAAATCGTGTGTATAGGCGAAGGGTGGCTATTTTGAATAAATCCGTTGTAATAACCAATTAGTAAATCCTGAAAATATTATGCAAGAACAGCTAATCGTTTTATTTTGTCGTTTTAATAAGTATGTAACAATATTTATGGGTATACTATGTAATTTCTAGTAACAAAATCTATTTAATTAGCAGTAATAACTTCAAGTACGTTTTATCAACCCCCACTCTCCCCACCACCTCCGAATAAATTGCACGTTGCTGTTCTCAAGAATTTTACTAAACAAGCCTTTTTCAACAAGTGTTCACCGAACTAAACTTGGACAACTTATCTGTAGTTGTTTCATTTATAATAACTCCAGCAATACCTATCCTAAATCCAGATTTATGAATGGGTTAATTAACTTAGACATTTTTCATACAATGCTAGACTAGCACCTAAAGTATCCAAGCGATCTCCAGACTCCAACCAAACGAAAACTATTTCCGATAGTGTTGAAACAGCCACCATAGTAAATAATAACAGAAAATGTGCTTTTGGTAACTTAGCACCCAAACGTATATCGGATTTAATTAAGGAAAAAATACCCTGGAGGAGATCGCTAGGAAACTAGATATCCTACAACAAAAAATAGAACGAATAATTTATCAAAAAGGAAACCTCGAGCCAGAAGGTCCGGACTTATAGAAGAGAATAAGATGGACGCTACGCCAACCACAAGAGATGTCTTCAATTTATTCGGTAGCACAGATACACAATTCCGAGGAGGAAACATATTAAACCTTTACAGATCATCTGGAGAAAATGTTTACTTTCCACAGCTATAAAGGTCCAGTATTTAAATAGAAACATAGCCTTAAATTTCGTTAAAACACATTAGCCTATTTTAAAAGTAAACTTTAATCTAACATCATTTAGGGAATTCGTTTCTATAATTAAAATTCTTTCAATAAAAAAATAATAAAAATAAATAAATATTATACTGAAAAAATTCACAAAAAGGCACTAATATACAGAAACTACTTTTAACACTTGCCTAAGAATTAGGTAAACTATTCCAAATGTGACTATAATATTTTCACTTAGAAGAATTAGCTCATCAGTAATCACAATCAACGGCTATTCCATCCAGTAGAATTTTAACCACGAATTCATAAAATACTTGGCATTAGACATATGGAAATATCATGTACTGAAAAAACTAATAGAAGAGCACAAGTAATTGATTCTACTATATGCAATTATGAATCAAATTTCCATCATGTAAGCTGAATGCATTCCTTTTCTTAACAAGTCACTGATACGTCTCTTAGTCCTCTATGGTTGTGTAGGATGGGGTAACTCATCAAAAACTAACCTACATCGAACCCAGGTTCTTCAAACTTAAATCCTTAGAATCGCAAACAACGTTTCCTGGTTCATAACCAACTAACAACTCCATTACGAATAAACTGTGCGCAAATATGGCGGGTGTTGAAAACGAAAACTATTAGTCAAAAAATTGCAAAATTCTAGGTGTTTTACAAAATTCAGTCATTTGTCTGTTTCTTATATTACTAATAAAAATGTATGAATACCATCCGAGGGGGGTAAGGGGTGGCACCAACATCTAAACACCCAAATGCCAACCTCACCTACACGTGGTACCCCCTGTTAGATAACAGACGAGGCTCTGGCGACCCAGCATCGGGGGGTATAATCTGATGCCAGTTGTCCCGAGGTAACGGGGCCCTTGTGGCTGGGCTAATCACCCGCACAAGGTAAACAGATTCAGAGAACAAACAATCGCCTCGGAAATGGACGGAAAACTGGGAAACGGACTCGGCGCGAATCACGGATAAAAATTGGAACGTGGAATGTAAACGCTATAAACGGAAAGTAAGTAGAAATAATAGAAGAAATGGCCAAATATAATATGGAGATGTAGGTATAAGTGAAATAAAGAAGAAAGGAAACGGAAGACAACTATTAGATCAAGGTTACCAGCTTATATACTCAGGATCAGCAGGACGAGCTAAAGAGGGTAGGAATAATCCTAACCACAGATGGCCCAACAAGTAAAAAATGGGAAGGGTAAATGCAAGGATATTATATGTAGACCTAAAACTGCAAGAAGAAATAACCATAATACAGATCTCCCCCCACAGAAAACTCCACAGAAGAAGAGAAAGAACTCTACGAAGAACTCCAAGTACAAATAGAAACGGAGTAAAGCAGACACATATTAATAAATGGAGACTGGAATGCCAGAATAGGAAATAGACAAGATACAGGAAATGGCCGAAGGTAAATATGGAGGAGAACTACTAAATAATAACGGAAGAAGAATGATAGACTTTTGTGTTACCAATCAAATGTTAATCGGAAACAGCCACTTTAACCATAAGATAATACACAAAATTACTTTTGAAGGCCGCGGAAAGGAAAAAAGCATTAACGACTATATAAACAAGAGAAGCGAAATATGCCATAACAGATGTAAAAGTAATAAGAAAGCTGAAATATACAGACCACAGACTGCTAATAACAGACACCAGATTTTATAGCAGGGAACCCAGGAAACAAAGAGAATATCAGAAAATAAAAATATCAGTATTAAGAAAACCAGAAAAGCAAAAAGAATTCAAAACAGATTAGAAGACACCTTAGAAGGATGGGAAGGAAAGAAGCAGAAGAAGGAAACCAATGGCCCATGGAAAAGAAGTGGACAATACTAAAAACAGAAATAGTGGAACAGGCAGTAAAGACCTGCGGAAAGGTAACAGTAAAGGGAGATCAAAAAGAACCCGGTGGTGGAACGAAGAAGTAAAAGATAAAGTAAAGATCAAAAAGAAAGCTTGGAAAAGGTATATACAAAGTAAGAAAGATTGCGATAAACAACACTATATAAATAAAAGAAATGAAGCCAAAGAAGCAGATAGAGTACATAGAGCAAAACAAGAAACTTGGGAGGAATTCGGAAAATAACTAGAGACGAAATTCAACGAAGATAACGGAAGACAGTTTTGGAAAGTAATCAGAGGGCTAAGAGGAAATATGGAAAGCAAGTATGGAGTATAAGGAACAACAAAGGCATAGTAGAAACAGAAGAAGGAAGAATCTTGGAGGCATGGAAAGAGTATTACAACAACATATTTAAAAAAGATGATAATATCCGGGGCACAGAGAGAAGAGGAACAGTTCAGAAGAAGAAGAAGAAATAGACATAGAAATAGAAGAGGTGATAGAAGCCGTAAAACATATTAAACAAGGAAAAGCAGGAGGTAGAGATGGCATAACTCCAGAAATGATAAAGAATGGGGGAGATAGAATATTAAAGTGGATAAAAGAGATATGTCAACTAGCCTGGAAAGGGGAAAAATACCAGATGACTGGGAAGAAAACATAGTGGTACCTATACACAAGAAGGAGATACAAACGATTGCGGCAACTACAGGGCAATATGCCTTTCTTCAATAGTACAGAAGATATATTCAAGAATACTAGAAAGAAGATTACGAGAAGAAGTTGAAGAAAAACTATGTGAAGAACAAGCCGCTTACAGGCCACAGAGGCAAACACAAGATCATATCTTTGTACTAAGAACAGTTACAGAAAAGAGATTAGAAAGGGAAACCCTTTGTATCAAGCATTCATAGATATAAAATCAGCATTTGACACAGTACCCAAACAAACAATATGGAATGCGCTAGCAGAACTAAATGTATCATACCCACTACAACAGGCCATAAAAAGAGTATACGTTAATGCAAAAGGAAGAGTGCGAATTAAAGGAAAGAATCTCAAAGCTTTGAAATGGAAAAGGATCAAACAAGGAGACTCACTGAGCCCCTACTGTTCCTAATAGTAATGAATCAGATTATTCAGGAAGCAAAAGAACCAAGATTCAATGTGAAGGTAGGAAATTGGAATTTAGAGCCCATATATATACAATGCCTCATATATGCAGACGACATCGTGCTCCTAGCAGACTCAACTAGAAAACTACAACTAGCAATAAACAAATGGAATAGAGCGATAGAAAGAAGAGGTATGAAAATAAACACAAACAAAACTAAAATTATGAAAATCGAGAAAAATGATACAAACGAAAACACAAGAATAATATGCAATGGGGAAGAACTAGAATGGATAAATAACTATGAATATTTAGGAACGATAATAAATAAAACTGGCACGATAGAACAGGAGATTCTGAATAGAAGAGATAAAGCAAGCAAAGTATATTATGAGATTAACAAATCAATAATAGCGAAAAAAGAAGTAAGCATGCAAACAAAGCTTAGGGTATACAAAAGCATATACACACCAGTATTAACGTATGGGGCGGAGAGCTGGACAATACAAGATAAAACCAGAAGCAAAATTACGGCGAGTGAAATGAAATATCTAAGAAGACTAGTAGGTAGAACAAAAAGAGATCGCATACGAAATACAATAACCAGAGAAGAAGTAGGTCAGCAACCGCTAATACAAGAGGTAGAGAAGAGACAATTACAGTGGTATCGGTACATAGTGAGGATGTCAAGAAATAGAGACCCCAGAAGAATTCTAGAAGCAAAGCCAGAGGGAACAAGAAGCAGAGGAAGGCCACGAGAAACATGGGAACAGAGCTTAGAAAAGAGGGTAGAACAGAGAGGAAAACACCTAAGAGAAGTAAAAAGAATGGCAGCCAACTGGGACAGCTTCCGGAAGTGGTTAGAGGACCCGACGCTTTAGGGCATAAGGGAGAAGGAAAAGAAGAAGATGGATACCATCCGAAATTATAGGAAATGAGTTTAGGTAATGGGATGGCGAACATCAAATTGGTGTTCTTCTATAGATCAGAGCGTGATTCGTTGCATTAGAAAAGAATTTTTCTTGATTACTTTTCTGTCTTAGAAGCAAGAACAATTTTAGTTTCATTACTATATGCCATAATGATAAGTACCTCTAAAACTATTGAAAATTATTTTTGTCATACTGGTTTCTTTGAGAAAGATGAACCTTCGTTATCCATTTTAAAGTATGTAGACGTGGGGATATAGAAATTAACGCAGTATTTAGTAAGTTCGCTAATATGGACAATAAACTAACCACTTCTCACGGATGCAGTACGCTTGTCAAAGTTTTCTGAAGCAGACTTAATGGAGGGCACTGGTTTAGACACAGATGAAGACGAAGTGAAACGATTTACCATTGGGGAAGTGTGTAATGTGATGAACGTTTTATCGGCTTAGATAGGAGTGTCAAAGTAGGATAGAAAAATATACAGAGCCGGAATTTCAACTGTTTTGGGAGATTTCATTATCATTTAGGTGCTACCGCTGCCATTAGTTACTTAGATTGACTATAACAGACTTTTTTTGCTAGATGTTTCTCTTTAGTCTTCTTAAATCTATTATTGAGTGTAAGCTTCTCTTAAATGTTTTAATTTTTTCTGTTCTGTGCAACTCTTATTCAGTGAATCCTACCATTCTTTTAATATCGCCGTTCCATTATCTTATTAGTAGTCGTCTTCTCTTTTGTTTTCTCGACCATGGTTTTGGTTGTATTATTTTACTGTTCTAATTGCCTTTAGTTTTTACAATGTTAACTATGGCATTATTTTGATTACGTGTGTTATTTTTATCATTTTTCAGATCAGTTCGTTCCTGTCCCTCGTTACGTAACTTGTAATTTTGTTTATTTATTTTGTGATGCTCTTTATTTGTGCTTCTTATGTTAAGGCAGGGAAAATATAGTCCTCAAAAACTTCAACTTGTAAGTGGAGAGGTATTTTCTGGTTTTTAAGTATGTAAAATAATTTCCCGAACGCTGCTCCCGCTAGTTGTCATCATTGTCGTATTCAAATTAGTCTTTAGACACATTTCTCTTAATTTCGTCTCTTGTTCTATTAACATCGCTTTTAAATTTTCTTCTTTGTTTGCGAATACAATAACATGATTAGAGAATATTAGGTGATTTAGACGTTTAGGCAAATGTAAATAACTTTGGTGATATCGTATCTGGTTATGTCATACCTCTGTTAGTAAAGAATTTACTCGAACTTTCGTTCAGCTTCACAGATGATGTCGCCTGTTCGTATGTATTTCTTATCAGGGTTGTAAAACAACCCTCTATTCTTGCGTAATTATATCCTTTATTGTATCCCATTGTTTGTTGTGCTTTTTTATAAAAGAAACTATTCATTACATATAATACTGACTTTCTATGAAATGTATTAGCGTGTTCTCTATAATTATATCGTGCTCGCATCTTACGTCTATTTTGTACTCAACATGTCTTCATAAGGAAATTCTACTCATTCACCTTCGTATGTAGATGTAAGTGTGTACACTTCTATTATCTATAGTTCAATATGATTAGACAGTTTTATAATTATATATGCCAATCTTTGACATTTATGTGAAATAAAATAAGTTCTTGATATCCATTTTTTTAAACATTGCATTGGACCTCAATTACATGGTCTTTGTATTTTCTGGCTGTAAGTTTATAAACCTTCTTCTTTTCTTTTTATTTTTGATAAACTTCATTTTTGAGTTTTATTTTCTAAATGAATATACTAATTCTCCTTTAGGTTTTGTTTCTTGCCTTTCCTAGAATCTATAAAGATTGAGTTTTCAGTGAGATATCCACTTTCTAGCTTTACATTTTGAGCAGTCTATTTATATTAAAACTTGTCAAGCGAGTTGCTGAATAGTTTGGGATAGATAGGATGTAGTTGGATTACATGGGATTAATCGTTGAAGTGTGATTTCGCCGAAAAAATGGAAGGTGAGGATAATCTAGCTAGCACGAGTAGTCACCATTCTTTGAGTAGACCTGAGTTTCACCGGAATCATAGAGCAGTGCTTACCTTAACCTTAATAGACGTTCCTTTGTATTTCTGTTGATTATTAGAGATTAGCTTTTGGGTTTAATTTATTTTAACGGTAATATAAATTTCTCTTGCAAAAAAATCTGCTTTATCGTTTTGTTTTACCAGGTCTCTGATTGGCCAGAAAGTCTTCTAGTTTTTCTATTCAGACAATATTAAAACAGGTTGCAATGGTGACTCTTATCTTAATGGTGATTTCTTCCTAATTCTGCTCATTTTCATTGATGTATTCTAAATATAATACCACGGCATTCTCAGCTGTGTTAATAATTTATAATTTGGTTTTCAAATGTTTTTCGATAATAGTCGGCAGTGAGTTCTTTTTATTTGTGCTCATTCTTAAGCTCTAACAGTAAGTATTTATATTTAACTCTATCGGCGACGGTATAAACAAACGGATTTTTTTAATAAATAGAATAAAAGTTTTTTTTAAAGACTAATCTTTATATAAAGGCTGCACTAAAAAATTCCAATTTGCTTTTTTAAGTAATGGTGTAATATTAAAAAACAATGACTTTGAATAATTTAACTTGTCAAAATATCTAGGCTCATTCTCACAAACCATCTTCATAAATAAAAAGGTATTTTCTAATCTGTCTATTTATTTATCCGTGTCATTATATAGTATTCAAAGACATGTGGTGATTATATTGCATTCTAGGGATCCAAAAATAGACACCCAGGTTTAACTATGCCAATGACAGTGCAGACAATCTCAATCTTTAATCATTCTTCAAAGAAACAATGCGTCAAAAACTCCAAGTTTGCTTCAATGGGTAAAATTTTAATATTTTTCATTAGTAATTGTTACCTCGATATTCTTTTAGATTTTCAGAGTCTAGGAATAGTGACTGAATTTAGCACTATTGGTGGGTTTAGGTAGTGTCGCTTTGTTAAATCTGGAACGAATTTCGAAAGACAACCTTCAGATAGATTTCCCAATGTATGGGCTAACAATCTCTACTTAAATATCAATTTTTTATCCCCTTTCTTATTGTTATTTTTATGATCTAAAGATAGCAATACGGAATTTGGAAGGGTAGCGTTTGGGCTTAACTTTATTGGTTAGAGTATATAGAAAATCATTTTTTTAAAGTACCGTTTTCTCAAATCTGTAGACGCTGCGTCGAGAAACTTTAGGTTGTTCTTACAGGCTGTGAGATAACAATCACCTCAGTAACAGTTCCCTTGTAATTTATATGACAACAGTGTAAATATTGTCATAAACAGACTCGCAGGAAAATGTTTTCTTAGGACCTTATCAGTTCACATAGATAAGGCGACTGACTTTAAAGCGTTAACAGCCAGCGGTTTCTATTTCAGCAACCACTTTTGAAGTGGGCTTAGGAAAGACTATTTTCTTAGATCTTTGATCGATTCTACAGAATTATATGGAAGAGTTTTGTCTTACTCTTGCAAGTTATTATTCGAACACCAATGTATTTTTTTAATTCAAGGCCCCAGGATAATAATCTGGTTTTAGTTGTATCGGCGACTGTCTAGATAATGCCATTTTTTACGGATATATACACTTACAACAAACCAATTTCTTAGCTATTTAATTTTCATAGACAAGCTAGTTCGGAATATTCCATATTTCATCAATTTTGTATTAAGACTGATAGAGCGGCCTAGACGCTAACACAGGTACTGATGGGTACTACCACAGTTACACTAAACGACTTCCACTAAAACTAATTCCACAAATTATCACTTTCACTAAAAAACATTTTCACTAAAACCACTTCCACTAACAGTCATTTCCACTAAAGCCACTTCCACTAAAAAAACATTTTCACTAAAACTATTTCCACTAACAATCATTTCCACTGAAACCACTTCCATTAAAATACTATTTCCACTAAAAAATAAAACATAATAAAAAAAATTCCCACGAAGGGATATTTTTAACAAATTTATTTAAAAATACGCAAATTAAAAGTTAACAAGTTGAAAAATTAAGAAAATTAAGAAAAATTAAGGGAAATCGTGCTTGATTGGTAAGTATTTTAGAAATTAATGATAAAAAATGTTGGAATAAATCTTAAGAAGGTGTTCATACATATCATTCTTAATTAATTTCTTTTCAGCAACACGAGAAATTATCACCAGTAGTTGCTTATTTGTAGTCACATAGCGATGATGCGGAATATTTTAAGAGATCCGACTCCATTAGAAATGATGTGACCTCGAATGATACCTTGTTCATCACGGAGTCTTTCCATGAAAATGTG
Organism: Sinelater perroti; assembly: GCA_036346155.1. Taxonomy (NCBI): domain Eukaryota; kingdom Metazoa; phylum Arthropoda; class Insecta; order Coleoptera; family Elateridae; genus Sinelater; species Sinelater perroti. The sequence continues at coordinate 9,339,998 of JARFIY010000276.1, forward strand.
GAGAGTCGGATGAGATGCCCCCATACGATCGAGAAATTGATTATTAGTGCGAGGAAGTCCATTGTTGATCGCTGAATATTGATTCCAAATATTAATTGGGAACATAGCTCTTTCGCGTCTTCCAAGCCAAGTTCGTTTAAAATCGTGTAAACATTTCTCCAACACTTGGGGAACTTCCTCATCTTCTTCGCTCATCCAAAAGTCACTGTGGATAATGGCATCATATCCTTCCAAAACTTTATCTACTGGAAGAAAAGCAAGAGCACCAAGAGATTTAAACTCACAAGAAAATCTAGGATTTGCTGCATCACTGTAGAGTTTCTTGAGAATCGGAATCTGCCGAATTTGACGGAAAAGAGCTTGACCCATGTGGAAATAGCATCCTCTAATCGTGATAGAAGGGAAAACCAACTTGAATACCTTGTTGGGCTTGTTCAAAATCCACACATACGCTTGAAGGAATTATTTTCTTTACTTGTTCCAATACTTCAGTGTAAGTTCCCTTCGATTTGTTACAAAGGAGAGCATAAACAAAAAGCATACATACACTTGAAATTACAATTTTTGTTAGATATTTAGTTAGCGGGTAAAAGGCGGTGTGGGGGCAAAACTCGCCGCAAAAGGAGTTTGGGGGGCTAAGAATGTTCCATCAGCAAACCAGTGAGGAGATGAGGCGAAGATTTTGCTCTGTAGAGAAAACAAGAATTCGATCTTCGCGTTGATTGTCGTAGAGAAGGAAATTCTCCTCTTTGACACCAAAATTAATCACCTTATCGGATTCCGAGACGATGAGTTCACCGGCTGATTGTGGATTGATTGGATTTGCAGCCGCTTGTTTTTGAGAGCGAGCAGCTGTTCGCGCCATGTTTTTGTCAGTTTGGAAGAGCCACAACGATAGTTTCCTCGAGTTTTGAGGTGTAAATTGAGACAATGGATAGAGGAGTGTCCTTGCTTTCTTTGGCTTTTATCTTGATTTTGCCCATTGCATTTTGACAAGCGGGCTTTTCGGCCACCAAGGTTCATATGTGTTTATATGAAAATATGGAAAAATTTGCATTTTGCATTCGTATTAAATAAATTATTACTTACTTTTAGTACGAAAAAGAAGAAATCCTTTGTCAGATTCAATATCCGAGGTTAGACGGTGACAACAGTTCGTAGTATTGTAGTCTGCACATCTCCAATAGCGGACAGGTGTTCTATTCACTCAGATATAAGACCTTGTGAAATCAACAAATTGTAGCAATTATATTTAATAGAAATAAATTTACTTACCATTTTTCTCATGGGTGTATCCTTCGTGGACCAGTTGAGTCTGTCCCTTGGAACTCTTGGAAGTCTGGAGATAGGCCATAGTAAAAAGTTGAAGTAAAATTTATGAAAAAGGCCGACGCAAAGTAGTTAGGCAAATGAAAAGGTTTTGAAACTAACCGACTGAGAACTGAGATGGTGTGCTCCTTATATATCCCGAGTCAGAGGTATGGGATTAGTCGGGAGTTCTCGCAGAGAAATTCGACCAAAATTTCTTTCAATTTCAAGTACTAAAATTAGAAAGCAAAGAAAACTAAAAGAAATTTCTTGGAAGAGATTAGTTTATTTCATTGCTGGTGCATTTTGAATTTATAAAAAATATGAAAGAGCAAAAAGAGAAATGAACGAATACTCTATTAGTGAAGGAAACTTAAGTAGTGCGTTGGGGCGAGGAGGAGCAAGATGGCCGCTGTCTCGTCTCGAGGGGAACTGCCGCGTCCCTTCTTCCTCTCGACTCGAACGGTCCTTTTTTAGACCTCCCGCGTGCTTTTCTCCCAGGCAGAAAAGTAAGGAATGAGCACGTGTTGGGTTGGCCCAGGTAACCGGGCGTTTATTATTATTTGGGAAAAAATTCCGGGGGATGACCCAAGGACCGTCATTTGGAGCACGTTGTGCGCGTTTGATGTTTTTTGTGACGCTGCCGCCACAGTTCCAAGAATTTTTTTCACATTTTTATATTAGGATTAAAATGTACTGAAATGTAAAAGATTTGAATGATCTACAGTCAAATTATAGAAATGGCATTTTAGTGAAAATGGTCTTTTAGTGGAAGTGATTTTAGTGGAAATGGTTGTTAGTAGAAATGTTTTAGTGGAAGTCGTTTAGTGGAACTGTGGTAGTACCAATCAATTCAAACTACAATTCGTGAATTTTGGCCACGACGACCCCCGAAGTATGAACCGGTATAATGTCTTGATGGAAGAGCACTTTATTCCGTTCCAAATGGGGTAGTTTTTCAGCAATTGTTACCTTCAACTGATCTAATAACAATGCGTAGTACGAGCCGTTATTGCTTTCCCTTTTTCTAAGTAGTCGATGAACAGAATTCCCTGACTATTCCAAAAACAGTCGCCATCATCTTCCGGGCGATAAAACCGTATTCGCCTTTTTTTGAACAGGTTCACCCTTTGCAGTCTAATGTTCTGATTATTCCTTTGTCTTAGGAGTGTAAAAGTTTCATCGACAGTAATAAATCAACGCAAAAAATTCGTTTCGCTAAAACCGCTTAAGCAGGATCTTGGAAATGTTCATTCGAAAATGTTCAAAGCGACCAAGCATAGGACCCAACACGCAGACAGCTTTTCCATACCCAATTTTTCAGTCAATACATAACAAACGCGTTTTTTTCGATAGGCCCTCAGCCTATCTCTCTAACTTTGATTCGAATGTCGTCCAGCACCATTTGGTAAACTGTTTCGATGTTATAGCAGTTGCTGGCCGTTCCTAACTTCATCATCAGCCAAGTTGGTACGACCCCGTTTAAGTTTAGCTACCCATCTTTTCCTCGTAAATGGCCTTAATTTGCGAAGGCGTATTGCTTTTCAAATGCAAGTACTCAATTACGAAACATATATCAATTGGAATCCATAGAAGAGCAACAAAATTGGTTGTTTTAGAAGGTCAACGGGAAACGCTCAAACAAACGCTTATGATATTTATAAAATTTATTAATAACGAACGAAGTAAAATTAAGTTACTTTTAAACAAAAATAAGGAATCAAAAATTGATGATACAACATACAAAATGTTTAGCGATTTTGATGAGTTTAATAATTTTTTCTTTGCAAGAATAAACCGTGTGCGTGATATGACTGAAATCAATGAGCGATTTCAGCGTAAACTCTTCTCAAGTGTCGTTCCAAGTAATATCACAAACAAATAACGTCCATTGATTCAAAATTGAATTTTTGATAGTGTATGTGATAAATGATTAAATTTTTATAGTTCCTTTCAGCCAATGATCCGCGATGTTCAAGATCCGTCGGATATTCAACAATTAGAATACCTAATGAACATTTTATTCAGCGTACCGATTAGACAGGTCAAATTCGCGGAATTTTAATTTCGCAATTTACATGTACCGTACCGTAACCGTACCTATCGTACCGTAACCGTACCGTAACCGTACCGCGACCGTACCGCGACCGTACCGCGACCGTACCGCGACCGTACCGCGACCGTACCGCGACCGTACCGCGACCGTACCGCGACCGTACCGACCGACCGTACCGCGACCGTACCGCGACCGTACCGCGACCGTACCGTACCGTACCGTAACCGTACCGTACCGTACCGTGACCGTACCGTGACCGTACCGTAGACCGTACCGTACCGTGACCGTAGACCGTACCGACGACCGTACCGTAACCGTAACCGTACCGTACACCCTACCGTAACCGTACCGTACCGTACCGTACCGTACCGTAATCGTACCTGTAACCGTACCGTAATCGTACCGTACGACCCTACCGTAACGTACCGTACCAATTAATCGTACGTATATACCGTAATATGTTCGATGATGCTGTTTTATGTCCTACTGTTTAGTTTGAAGTTGAAGTAGAAAACCCAGCAAGGCGACTGCGACGTTCTGAAAGAACACCGGAAGAAATAGCTGCAGAATAGTAACGATTGCTACAGAAAGTTCGTAACACTTGCATTCTCTGTAGCAGCCAAGCGTAGCTGGCTGGATTTTCTAGTCTTCATTATTGCTGGTGGAGATTTTTCTTTCACTAGCACTGCTAGTTTCTTCACTTTCATTATTTTTATCCGTGAACTGATTGCCTTTAAACTTTCTTTTGCGAGGTCTAAATGATCCAATCCATGCACTTTTATTTTGTTTTGGATAACTCGTCATTTTTTATAAAAAATCATTTGACAGCTGCTTTTTAAAGACATATTTTTAACATCTTAAAAACATTGAGATTTTTTTCTATTTTCGGTCCCCTTAAATATTGTCTTTAATGCTTGTAGATTCTTTTTGATTTTGACGTAGCGAGTACTTTTTACTTTCCTTATCCTATAAGGAAAGTAATGTAATCGGCGGAAATTTGACCTACCCAGTTTTTCACATTTCTGGACGAAATATAGCCTCAGGACACCAAAAAAGTTAGTTTGAGCCATTGGATTCGTGTGTGTTTGTCTGTCTGTCTGTCTGTCGGTCTGTCAGTAAACAGGATATCTCGAGAACCGTATGAGCTAGAGACTTGAAATTTGGTATGCAAGTTAGTTGTAGGTAGGCGACGCAGTGCGACCGAGTCGTTTGGTGGCAAGGTCGCAAAATCGGTCGCGAATATAAACGGTTGAAGATACAGAAAATTCATGAGAATGAAAAATGATTTGTTATAATCAGATAAACATGAATTTAAAATAAAAGTTGGTAAAATAGGAACTCGAAAAAAATTGAAGCTCAGGATTTTTAATATACAGGGTGTTCATAAAATGTTTCGGGAAATTTATATTACCGGATAGATCAGACCGAGACGAACAAAAAATTACCATGAATTTTTTTGATCCGAGGTCAAATAAATATGTTATAGCCGATGAAAAATTAATTAAACGGACCAAACACAGCGCGCTCGGAGAGCTTCATGGCCGACTGCGGAAGGGGGGGGGAGCGCTTGGCCGCTAGGAGGGAGCACGTAGGCGATAATGGCGAAGGCCGTGCGACCGAGCTCGCACGGTAACCTTCAGTGACGTAGCAAAATTTTAAGTATGAGTCAATTATTGTCTTGTACTGTTTATTTTAATCAGCTTTTGAGTGTTGCATTCGCGCCTCGTCCTTTTTTAAAATAACAAGTTCCGGGACGAGAGCAGCGTAGGGCCGAGACGATGGAGCCGGTATAATATATAATAATAGGAAAAGGAAAGTCGTGTGATGTTCACACCAGATTTTGTCAATTTCACTTGAAACACGGGCGTTAAAGAATTACGGCCAGACATGATATTTGCAGCATTATTATTCGTTTAGAAAACTCTATCACATTTAGAATAGTCTTTCGCACATGTTTTTTAACTGTAAAAGTATTGGAATAGTGATTGAAATTGTTTTATCCTGTGTGATATCTCATACCATTGTTCAATGCACGTTTTCTATTTTCAGGTCACTGAACATCACTCATGTTTAGAATGTCTCCATTTTAGTGGCTAAGTTATGAAATTTTCCAGCTTGGAACGTACTCTTTACGTTCCACGTTGCAATTGTAAGTGGGCGCCCAGGGATTTTTCGCATCCTCTGGTCATTTAAAACCCGTGGGAGACTGGAGACCGATTATTTATAAACTTTAGCCATGATAGCCTACAAGGAATCTTAATTAGGTGGTTTTCCGTTACGCTCCTCATCATGGTGAATTAATCTTTCCATCTACCCATGTTTCCTATGTAATGAGCCGTGTCAGGAAAATTCATATATTGATGCAATTACGTCAGATGTCCATTATATCTGGATACCCTCACTTAGTTTTGTCTGCAAGTTAATGCAGTTAACCGGACTATAACAGTTGGAGCTATAGGCGAGAGCTGGGTATCTCATGAGGGCCAGTTACCAGAACCACCTTTTGTTTATGACATTTGATGTGGCCGTTCCAGTAGAAAGGTGTTATCTCTCCATACACCTCACTTACTTTCTTATTCCCAAAATCTGCCTCCTCAGAACTAAAACTTGAGTTAAGAGGTAAAACTTAGTGAATAATTTTCCAATATATTCCCTGGGATAACTCTCTAAGGCTAAAACTTGGCGTTCGGTGGTGAAACTTGTGTGTATAGGGATAATAAATAATGCTGATTACAAATTACTCCCACAAATTATTTTATTATTAGGAAGTGCATCCTGTCTGTGTTTATAATTCATTTCTAGTACAGCTGTATGTTATTAAAAATTGGCACGAGATATTCGAAACAGAGCTAGGAGTCGGTCTATTTTGCTTGAAACTGAATTTATCTGCAAATTCGCCACAAAGCAAAACGCATTTTTTATGTTGCAAAACATTCATTTCGCCAAAACGCACTACAAGTGAGGGGGGCACTTTTATTTTTCGGAGCATCCGCTAGAGCGCGCTTTTATCACAGATGCCTTTCCAATGGTTTTTACGAATTCGTTATTATTGTGCGATTGTTTTGGGATCGCTGCAACATTTAAATGCCTGTATATACACTGCGTTGGGTACCGCAGGCTTGCAATGTGCGCAAGCGGACTGGCTGTTCAAGCTGTCAGTTCAGTGAAAGAAGCGGTGTAGATTATGTTCGGGATTGAATTAAAATCGAATTGTGGCGTTGATACTTCGCTGGTTCAGCAATCGAGTGCACAGAACTGCCCGCGCGAATCGTCCACGGCGCTATTATTGTGAACCGCGGCGAAACTGCACGGGAAGCCGGCGTGCTGCTGTCGCACGGTTTTCCCTCCAAACGCACAGCACACGGTGCGAGATGCCTCTGCTGAAGAAAAAGCCGTTCAAGAAGGCCCCGATGCCCGCGGGCCTTCGCAAGCACGAGGAGGTCTTCCACTGCATCATGACCGACGAGATATTCCGCGAGTACGAGTAAGTTTCGCGGCATGTACGCAGTACCCTTTGTGCAATCTCTCCCTGTATCTCTCCATCCGTGGCCTAACGGTTTCGCACTCGCACGCCTCTGCGGAACTCGATATCGCATCGCGGGCTCGTCGGCTTCGCATCTTCGCGTTTTTGCGGCGTGACGTCCGCGTTTTAGGTTATGTCGTCGTTTGTATTCTTTCTAATACGGCCAAAAATGTTGTAGGGAGTACTGTCAGAGGATCATCTTGTGCAATTCCATGGTATGGACGTGCAGCTTGACGGGCAAGTCTGGGCTGACGTACGCGGAGGCGTTGGAGAGCGAAGAAAATGCCCAGAAGCTCATCAAGGATTTCTCACCAGAGCTACGGAGGCCTATGCTGTTTCTGGCCAGTAAAACACAGAGGACCGCTTTTTCAGACATGGCAGAGGATGTATTCATGTTTGTGAAGGACCGGTATTTTATTGGTGAGAATGTAGAAGCCTCTTTTGTGGGCAACAAGTGGCGAGAATCTCACATTTTGCAAGTAATAGCTCCCACACCAGAGCAGACTAAAAATGCAGCTAGGAATGGGTACTTTTATTAAATAATCAAAACTGCAGTTTTTGATAATAATCATTTTTAGGCAATCATCTGAACGGCACCATCACATTCCTGCTACGTTGTACCGTTATGAGGTGGAACAGCTGGACGCAGAGGAGGAGGGAGCCAGTGGAGTAATGGTGGTGGATTATGACCACATACGCAGGAAAAAGTACACCTTCAGCCGCGAAAAGAGTAAACTCTTTCTAAAACAGTGCGTGGAATTGAACAAGCAAGGTGTGGTGGTTATAAAGGATTCAGTATTAGAACATTATGGCATAAACAAGGCAAAGTTTGAACATTTCTTTGAGGGTCCCCTGCCCAACTTTGAAGTGTCGAAAAAGTTTGCCAAAAATGCAGTGGTGAACGGGAAGAAGACCAAGCAGGGCACTCTGTCAAACTTCTTGTCGAAGAATAACGGTGCCTTGGCTGGCAGCAACAACAAAGTCACCCTTTTAGATCAGCTGAAGAAGAGGCAGGAGGAGTTTCAGCAAATGAAGCAGAAAAGGCAGATGAGAAGTTGGCCGAGAAGCAGAAGCGCAAGGAGGAGAACCTGAAGATTTCTATGATACTTAAGGAATGGTACAAGCCAAAAGAAGATTTAGAATTGGAGGATCATCAGGTATGTGACGTATTGTGTTGTTATGCATACGTTATAGATTTGATTGGGAAAGAAATTCATTTGCTTTTTACATGAAAGATTGATTTTTTTTAATGAAAATGAATTTGCCAAATATTTTGTCATGATCTTTTTTCTATTTCACTACACCATCCGGTGATAAGTATATACAGAGTGTAATTTTCTTGATTATTAGTTTAAATATAATATTGGATATTACTTTCACATATATATTTTATAAATGTTTTGATGAGTTTTGGAGTGAGAAAATTACGTTAATGGCCTCTGTAATATTCTGAACTATCACTATAACTATTTTTTTTTAAATATTGCTATCAATTTTATGCAAATTTTATTGATCTTGTCAATATGATAAATTATTTGCGTAACACATACCTACCATTCTTTACTTAGTTTAGAATTTTAGAGAAGAAAATTGGAAAATTTACAATTTTTGTTTTTTGTAAGAGCCTAATAGATGAAAATGAAAATCTAATAGAAAGAACCTCATCACTTTATAGTGCCAGATTTTATTAAATCTACCACTATCTGTATATGAAAGTTGCAACTGATGTCAAAGTCAGATGGAGGGTGGAAGTGTAAATCAATTTAAGGAATATAGAAAATGGCAGGTGTGTTCTTCCATTTTTTTTTAAATAGATCTTTTTTACTTGTTAGTAGAGGATACTTTGAATACAAAATTTGTGCCATTAAACAAAATTCAAATATGGCTGTGGGTGGTTTAGAAGAATATTGCAGCAGACCATGAACGTCTTACTCCAGATAAAATATGTCGTTTAGGATTTGTTATGGGAAGATTGTAACAATCACAAATTAACGTATTATTCTGAACACTCTTACTGTTATTTCATAAAAAATATTTTTGTGCAATGTAAAGATAGTAGTAATTTTGAAAATATTTTGATTTGGCATTACAAAAAAAAATTATCTGGAAGAAAAATAATGGCAATGATTTTTAAATAGTAAAATCCTGGTACTCTGATTTTTTGTGCTAAAGATGACTATTATGACAGTAATTATTGTAATAGGCTCCTCAACATTTTGCATAGTAAAGATAAATTAGATTGTTAGTTTAAACTAAATTACTGATTAACATTTTGCAATAATGATTTGATGAGTACCTTAGTTTCTTCAGATGATTCTTTCGTCCCTCAAAATACTTGTTTACATTATCACCTCTCTGATTTGAATTTTTATTGTGGGAACAGATGCCATTTTATATTGGGCATCTAGGGCTTTCGTTAATTCAATTGTTGCTTAAGGAAGTAACTTGGACATGCCAGTGCATTGCTGCAGTAGAATAACTTTGTTTTGACCATCCAATACGCTTTCTGCGATTGTTGCCTTTAATCTCTCCAAAAGTACGACATGGTATTTGCCAGTAATAATTTTAATAGTTTACTTCCCAAAAACTGATGCCATCACCTTTTCAGCGGATAGTAAAGCAGTTATTTAAATTGCCGTTTTATTTCTAGTAGTACAGAATTAACTTTTGTTAATTTTGCTAAATTTTAGTTACGTTTTTTAAATTTTTGCAAACTTGTGGGCCTACGTATTTGCTTTTATTTTGTCACACAGCATTTTTCAATTTAAACATGCTTGACTGAGTTTTTTCTTCATTTAGCTTTAACATGTTGGTTTCATACCAACTTGACATTGACTTAATGCTTAATTTTATAGATTCCATTAGAGATGAATAAGTTTTTATAATAATGAAAAAGATTGAAGTCTTCAGTAAATTACTGGATAGAGGTTTTAAGGTTAATGCTTATTTTTTTAAGTTATTTACAAATAGATTAAAGAAAATTGGTCCAACCATTGTACCCTGAGGAACCCCATAGTTAACCACAGGTTCTTGTAAAAAATCTTTCTGATCGATACAATCTTCGAAAAAGGAAGAAATCCACCGTGTGCCATAAAATTCCAGTTTTTGGGCGAGTAGTTCATAATTAACAGTACCAAAGGCCCAACCGAAATCACATGTTGCCAGCATAGCATAGTTAGACTGTTCAAATCCACGAAATATTTCTTTTAAAATTCCTTTAATCAAGTAATCTTTAATGAGATTATTCCGAAATTCTTATTGATTGCAGAAACGCTCTTATTACAAGCCAAAAAAGTAAGTTAACGTCTTAAAAGCCATTTTAAATATCTTCAACGTTACAAACGTGATGATAATAGTCTTGAAGTTTCAAATGTTTTGCCACTGCGTTTTGCATGAAGTTTATTTGGCTTTAACATTTAAATTAGAAAAACAACTGGTCGCGAATGAAGTTTATAATGGGAGCCAAGGTTGGCATTTTAATAAAATTAAAGCTTAAATCATAGTAATTCCTGGCGTGTGAATCATTAAGGTTAGAAATGGTATTGGACACTTCATTCTTATCTACTGGAGTTAGAAATAGCCCATCAAATATTTTTTCAACTATGTCAAGTAATTCATTGTGGATATACTCGATTTACAACGGTTTTTTTATTTGTTGGGGCTCATTAATAAAAAAAAAAAATCGAAGAAAGCCGAAAAATTATCGTTCTTTTAAACTTGTCCCCTTACCTCTATTTATAATTTTCCAACTTTTCAGCGGGTTTTAAAATTTATTTGTCATTTATTATCCTATACATACTTATCCAGGACAAAGACTTCCATATCTTTAGCTTCAGTCTTCTAATTGTCTCTAAAAAAATTTGCTATTTCCTACTCAACGTCTATTTGGGTGGCCTTTTCTTGCATCTAAAGTTGGTATCCACATTGTGGGCTTGTAAATCCATCTATCTTGGCCGAGTTGCTGCATGGGTTGTCCAATTGTATTTTTCTATTATTTTCTAAATTCATTTTATCGGTTAATTTTAACCTTAATATTGATTATTCTATTTTTGCCTGGGTTTTCCTTAGTTTCGAATATTGAAGCGTTTCTGCTCTTGGCAGTACTAGATAAAATATACTAACTTGCTTAAAACTGCTATTTATTGTGCTTACAATTATGGACATTTATAACACTATTTATGTATGTACATACTACGCACAACTAATTGCGCATTATTTATATAAACACGGCTCCTGTCTGGATTCGCCCGCTTGCTCCATTTAAAAACTGAAATCGGAGTCTGAATTTCGAATGCCTCCTCGCCGTTCCGCCGGGTTATATTTATGTTTATTTACCGATGTACCCGAATAGCCAAGAACCTTTGAGAACGCTGCACTCGAACTTTCCGGTATGTTCGCGAATATGTGCGCGCAAGTTGCTAGGAGTGTCGGGCGCCAAACGTGACGCAATGTAGATGCCAATTAGCCGTGTTACGGGGAGTGTTCAGAAATTCGTTACAATATAATCGTTCCATTAAATTCCCAAGTTTCAGCTCTATATGTTAATGTTGGTATTAAACACATGTTGAACACTTTCCTTTTTATTTCTATTGGTACTTTTTAGTACTTTTGTACTGACCAAAATTTGTTCCAGACTAAACTTATTCATGTATTTCCTTTTTCCCTCAATGGATCTAATTTGACCTAAATATACTGTTTCTTGTATTATTTACAGTGTGTTTCTGTTTACAAATGTCCTCGTTGATTGCTGTTAGTTAGCATTTTAGTTTTTTTTTATATTTATTTTTAATTTCGTCTATCCATTTTCTAAAGGTTAGTTCTTCCAACATCTTTGTTAATGATTTTTGCAAATATTATTAGGTTGTCAGCAAAACGTAAGTTTGTTAAATCTGCATTTTTCTGTTTGTATTCCTTTGTGTCCGCATTTTAGATCATCGTTGGATCTGTTTATCTTACTTCTCAAAATATTCTGCTTGGTCCTAATTTATTCTTGCTTGGTTATTGTTGTATAGTTTTTGTAATATTCTAATGCATTTTTGTGAAATCTTATTTTTTAATGCATCTATTGAGCCGCGCGAGCGAGTTCGAGTCTCGCTCAACCCATGGGTGTGTTGTCCTAGCATTTAAGTGCATATTAGCAGGCACAATCAGCCCTTGAGGCTGCAGTGCCGGTAAGTTCGCAAAAAAATGCGTCTTATTATATTATCATATTCTAAACTCTCAAAAGGATTCTGAAAATCAACTATTCCAATATACAGTCTTTTATTATATGCTTTCTATTTTTCTGGGATTTACTTTATCATCTGCATATGACCTAAAATAAAAAAGGCGCTCCTAAAAGAACCCATTTCTATTGGCTGATTTTTTTCTAGTTGTGTTATTCTTTTCTTTAATACTATAAAAATACCATATTGTCGGTAGTAGACTTATACCTCTTGTTTTAATTTTCACGTCTTTTCTTTTATTAATAATAGTTCCCCGTAACAGGCTACGAAAACCTATAGGGTCGTAATAGGATAGGTCTGCTACAATCTAGAGCCTACGGTACACAAGGGTAGTAACGTGACTAAGCGCTACATACCGACCGCCTATTATTACCCCAGAGTTGGGCCGTAAAAATGCCAGCGATTGAATTGGCGAGAGCGGGGTTTGAACCCGCAACTCTTGGTTTCGTAGTCTAGCGACCTATTCACTAAACCACCACGGCTCTTACCTTTCATTTATTAATTTATATTAATTTATATATTAATATTATTTTTGAAATTTCTTTGATTTCTAAAATCTTACTAATTGTCTCAAAAGTCGTTCGGGTTTTTAATTTTTACTAAGTTGGTATGATGTCAGGCTCATTAGAAAGCTTGTTTTCTTCCAAGAATTTTGAGGCGAAGAATTCTCGGATGCCGTGCTCAACCTCGTCTGTAATGTTGAACCGGCTCTCACGCAGAAAATGGGCCATGAAGCGGACCATACATAAATTCCGTCTTTTTCACCTTTATAGTATCAAATATTGTGTTCTTTCGCCAATATTCTCTCCTTCCCTTCTAACTTCTGTTAATCCTAATATATGATATATTTATTTTCTTTAATGATTACTCTAATTCTACCAGCCTGACGTGCGATTTTAAAGTTCTTACATTTTTAAAGTTTTCTTTGCATTTACTCTTTTTGATACAATTTTGGTAGTTTTTTTCTCCTACACCCCCGGTGATCTTCCTACTAGGATGTGCTATAGCAAAATTATTTATTCCGTTTTCATTGTCCCTGGTCGTTGCGTGTGTCTTCTCATTTTTTTATTGCTATTGTGGAAGTGGGGCCGTTAAAGTTTGCTTTCTTGTTGCTTTGGTTTTTCCTTCGTTTGGGTTTGTTCTTTTTTGGAAGTTTGGGATGAGTTGCTAGCGTCTTACCTAATTCTCTTATTCTTCTATTTTATGGTTTTCTTTGCTTTTTTTTCATTTTTATTTTGATTATTTCTTTATTATCTTTATATTCGCCTGTTCCTCTTTATTCTTTTGAATTACTAGATCATTATATTTAATTATATTGTAGTGCCATTTTTCATTTGCTTCCTTTAGATTTGGTATAAGTTTTCATTATAAGTATCAGGTAAAATTCTTGCTGGAAAATTCCCCTTTATTTTTCTTTTCTTTAGTTTGTTAGACAATATTAATATCTTTGTTTTAAGTTAACTATTGTTGGACTTTTATTATTATTTTCTTGCTTTACATTTAAATTTGAAATTTTTATCTTCAGCACTGGTTTTTTAATACCCAACAGCTCTTTATTTCCTGTGTATTTAAACAATGAATCATAATATCTTGTTTTCGTAAATGTTTTTTCATTTTTTCGTTATTTCTAAAATTTCCCTAATTTGCATTCCCCATTTGTTATCTATATTGTTATTTACCATTTGTACTTCTTTTATAGATTATATTTTCCCCCATTTTGTTTATAATAATTTTTTGTATTAATGTTACAAAAATTGGCATACAATCTCCATAATCACTTTCTCTACAAGAAGTTGTCGCCAAGTGAAAATTATTAATGGCATATATTTGAAGTTCTTTTAGTCTATTAATTCCTATATTTGGATGCATTAAAAGATTTATGTCGGTTTCTGATCCTGTTAATTTGTTAATTAATCTGAGCTCAGAAATTTTCGTTCATTAAGTTTTGTTAGTATTTTCGACTTATTCCAGTCTTGAAACTTTCTAAAACGCCCTTGTTTTTTCTGACTTTGGCATATTATTACATAGTACTTAACAGTAACTGTCTGTTTTGTACACCTGCTTGGAGAAATTTAATTGCTTGGATGTTTATTTATTACATCTTTATTCCCAACAATAACTTTTTTCTTTCAAATGTGTTAGTTACAATATTGCAGCTTTTGTTCGTTAATACTTAAAATGTATTGAGTTTTCTGCAGCTGCTACATTCAGTAGCTATCTAATTATACTTTCGTTAGCGTCTTCCTTCAGACATGGAACCATATTAGACGAGTATTTTATCGTAATGTTTTGGTTTTTGTGACTGTGTTATAGTTTTCAACCTTATGATTCAAATTCTGCACAACTGCCATGACAAAGGCATATATAATTTTGTATAACAATTTCTTATTAACGGCAACCTTGCCACAAGTAACGCGTTAATGATTTCTGGCACGACAGTTGTTTTGAACTGCCAGCATGTGATGCATCTTTGATACTTGTTCTGCTGCATTTGAATTTTTTTAGTCAAAGTTGTAGTTTGATAGGAAAATACATGAGTCCTCAATGCGGATTTCCTTCGCTAGTTTCCCTTCCAAAAAGAAGAAGTTGACATCCTAGTTTTATTCTATTTGACGCTGTCATTTGAAAAAATTTGTGATCATTGAATATTCATTTCTAAAGAGGAAATCCTGTCATGTGTATAGATGTTGTCACCTTCATCTTTGGGTATGCTAATTAACTTACTCATTAAATTACCCACATATAGTTACTGAAAATCAATATATAAAAATAAGTAGTTAGAATATGTATACAACCCATGCTGTTTATGAAATAGAAATCAATATGTGTATTGTGTCAATGTGTGTAGGAGCACTAACCTAATGAAAGATTCTAGTCACATTTTCTTTAATACTACTAATGATAAATCATTACATTATGGGAAATTTTTTTTGCGCTTAGGGTTTGTCTTCCTTAATGGATCCAAGTTCACTGCAGCCTATGGCTTATTGTGATTACCCTAATAATGTAAATTCACAACCAATCTGTAATTGATGTCCCCTGAATCAGCAGATACAGGTCCTTTACAGGGTGTATCTGGAAATGTTCTGGTTCCAGGATTGGTTTCCCGAATGTATTTTGCCTTTTCCTGCACAGCGCATCGCACTTGCACAGGATGTGTAAGGCTGTTTCTGGTTCCTTGCTACAAAGTCTGCATGCAAGGTCACCATTGAATTTACCAATTTTCCAGCCACATGTCCTATGAGAAACGCTATAGTTGTCTTTAACTGTGGCCTACTTATATTAAAAAGTTCTGCAGCTCGCTTTTGGCAAGGTCCCTTATTGAAGGTTTTGCTGAAATTATGTCTTGGTCGGTTCTTCCAGTACATTCGATGATGGGTGCGTGTCCTCTCCTTAATAAAGCTTCGAACAGCACTTTGTGAAATTCCTAATGCAGGTTCTGGCCTATATAAGCCTCACTAGATCCCTGCCTGGCCAATTCATCGGCTTTCTCTTTTCCGTAGATACCGCAATGCCCAGGTAACCATAACAGTTTTACTGTTATGTTCCGCCAGTGCATTGAGTTCGATTATGGGAGATATTTTTAGTTGTCTGGCGTCTGATGACGTTGATTGTAAACTAGACGGCCTTCAAGGTGATGTTTGGTATTTTATGTCCATCCTCTTGATTGCTTTGCAGTTGTTTAATTGCATGAAGCTTATAACAATTCTTTTGTATTAACGAGTTATGTTTAATGCACTCTGAATTAATGTAGAAGAACCAATAAAACTCGCCATAACTTTGTGACTTTTTTCTGCTTTAATTTTGAAAGTTACAATCACTAAACGTAGGACTTGTATGGATTATATGAAAAATTTAAAAATGTATCACTTATTGAAAATGTTACTTCAAATCGGTTTTATTGTTTTTTTTTCTGTTTGTTAAGATTTAATAATGCATGTTTAAGTGATTATTGTGTTTGTTATTCATTCAAGTTTACAGTTTTGAAAATAGGATTCTTTAGTTTTTCCCTATTTTGTGCTGTTTCTTTCCATTCCAACCCTCTGTGATTTTTAATGTCCCATTAGTTATTTTCTTCTTTCCTCTTGCCTTTGTATGGGTGTCAGCTTTGAATGACGTAATTCTATTGTCTAGGAGTTTTGCGCTGAGTTCAGTGAATTTTCACTTTAGTTTGGTGTCGTGATTTATTAAGGATGCAACTGTGGTTTGTTGTAGTTATGTTTTTTTTTGTGGTCTGATAGTTTTACTCTTTGTACTCACCTTTTCATTGCTTCGAGTTTCTGCTAGTTTTAGTAAATGTATGCTACTAATGTTTGGTATAAGAAGAAAGCCTATGTTAAGATTTTAGTTTTGTATATGATAAATGTCTTTGCACATTTAAGGATTGATTTTTGCAAAGGATCCCATTTGGATTGTTGAATTTGTTAGATTCAAAACTTAATTCTCTTTCTCTTTCACTGAATCGTGATACTAATTTATAAAAAGTAGATTACTTACCTAAACTTTGAAATAATCCCTTTTGTTTTCTATGTATTTGTCTCATCTTTTGGGGAGTTGGCAAATCTTACGAAAAAGAGAGTGATTTGGACTTGACAAATTTATACAGACTTTTCTTCACGTGTGCGATTGAAGTGAAGAGATTAAGTCTGAAACATGCGCCGTGTGTTATAAAACTTTCCAAGTTGGGTTAGTGATTGTGTCCAAAATCGTTTTAGGCTGTGTGATCGTGCGTTATCCTGAAATAAAATGACCTTATTGTTAATATAAGACTTTTTTGCGTGTCATCTGTTACTAATTTGCATTAGTTACCGTTTGACCAGGTAGAAACAGCTCACAGTATTCACTGTCTCAGTGATCCCACCATACAGACAGCAAAATTTTCCTGGATCGTGCAATACTGGTCGATGGTTTACCTGAATAAACTCACGATTTTTGTATGTTTATTTACCTAAAGAATCAATTTTCTATCGCAGACCACAATCTTGTGTAAAATTTTTTTCCTTGAATCTGGAGAGTAACGACTAACCCACTGATCTTCCTTTTGAATTTTTCTTAATGTGACGTATTACATCGGCTTCCGTTACAAGTTATCTTTGTGCAATAGTAGTCATCTTCCAAAAGTACCATTTTTTCATTTTCGACTTCCCGCTATCCAGGACTTTTAACATCAAGCAGGTCAACTTTTTCAGTTGAAATGTGAAAAAGAGGCAATGTTACAAATATTGTTTGTCGCGCGACAAATTTCATTACTGTTTTTTAAATTATTTTGGTAGAAGAGGTAATGCGTTGTAAAGGTGCCAGGCAGGGCTTTTCTATAATTATTTCGCGAGCACTATATATGTATTTGAATAATGCTGATAAGGTTCTTATAGGGATAGAGTTGAAGTAGTTATGTTATGGAAATATATGTCGTTACGACTTGAGAAACGAATCGCACTTTCCATAGCTCGTCTGTAACCCCTGAATCTCTTACAATGCGTTGAAGTTCGGAGTTTTTGTATTTATTCTTATAAAATGTTAAGAGCATTCAAAGATGCCGATCTTAAATGCGTTCCAACAAGAGGTGTAGAGATTACAGACGAGTTCCGGGGATGGGTAGGCGGAATGAGTTCTCTGAGTGATAACGAACATTTTTGTACTAAAACTAATTCTATAAAATAACTGCTTTGAATGCGTCAAAATATTAAACAATTATTAATATTAGCACTGGAAATAATCATCATGTAGTCAGCTAAAATAAATATAAATACAAAAAAGAACTATTATATATATATTATACATACAATATATAATGAAAATACAGAACAAACCTCTAAATGCCACCATCAAATTAGTCGAGAAAAAGAGAAGCATCAAGAACAATTTTTATTATGGAGGTAAACTAAACAACCTCAGTCAAAATTAGCTTAATACAAAGAACTATCTAACTAATAAGGCAATAGAAATATTTAAACATAGAAAAGTCTGAATAAAAACAAACGGAATACATTAGAATACAAGGAATTAAACAAAACTCTTTAAAAAATACTATGGTAAGCTATACAAATCTAAAATCATGCCAGAAAAATATCTTAACATGAAAAGTTACAAATGTTAACTCTGAGAAAGTACTAAATATAAATGAAGAAATAACTGAAATTACTAAACAAATGAAAAGAAACAAAGCATCAAAGAAAGGTAATATCACAATTGATTAAAGGAATACAATATGAAATTATAAAGTTCCTTAAAATTTTACTAAATAGTTGTCTGATTGAGATAGTTCAAACGACTATAAATCGCTCACCATACTAATTTATGAGACTCTCACAACTAGGAAAACTATAAATCAATAGCATTGCTTTTATACTTTTATAATTTTCACTAGAGTAGTAACAAATAAACTAGAGAGAATTGTTAATAAACAGTAGCTAACTGAGCAGAGCTAAAAGTTATAGCACTTGTCACTAAAATCTCAACAGAAAAAGCCAATGATTACAAGCTTCTATTTTGTTTTATGTTTATAGACTACAAAAGGCGTTTGATAGATAGCATTGCATTTTGAGTGGTGGAACTAAACCTTCTTAATCACAGAGTATATAATATTACTGCAAAACAAACAAAATAGCTATAATGATAATATTAATGGACACTTATACCCACACCACACCTATTAAGATATCAAGGGGGAGTAAGATAAGGTGGTATTATATAATCAAAACTATTTACTTTGGATTTAGAAAATACCTCCAACATACTCAATTGGAAACTTCTAGGGATAAGTAAAAATCGTCAACGACCAAACCATATAATATTTACAGATGATTTAAGTGATTAGTAAGTATTGTATCATTTGATTGTCTAAAAAAGGTGTAAAAACCTGTATCGGGTTTCTTTTTTTTTTTAAATACTTGGAACTTGAATTTTTCAGAAAGGTGTTTTTTTTGATATTTTTTTTATCTTCAGATAGCGTGTATGACGGATCACTCGAGCGTTTTAACCTTTTTCATTAAATGTGACAATAGAAGTGAAAAATTATTGTTCACAAACAAGAATAATTCGTGTTATGAATAGTTTCAAATATTATGAATGCATTACATTGAATCTAAGCTAATTATGTGATTATAATCAAAGATCAGTTAATTTTCCACAAGTTGCTTGCGAATCTTTTAATATTTGCTATTAGCTGTCAGTATCATCTCTTGGTACCACCTATAAATAGTGATGAGCAATTTTTGAATGTGTTGATTCAAGTGCTAAATGTATTCCACAAATCCTAATTAGCAAAATTGAATACAGATTTGATTTTGATTTAGTTTATATAGGAAGCATTTAAATGCTAAACGTAGTTTTTATTTTTAATATATTTGTTTATCAACCGATTTTTATCAAATTTGGCCAAGAGGAAGTGTCTAATTTCTCTTCTCATGATTTTACATTATTATTTGAAATTGAGAACATGGATACTTCGGAAAAAAGTAAAAATTCGTGTTTTACATTCTTATTTTTCTAATCGACGATCCTTACAAAACAACAATTTAGATAAAGGATGCGATAGAAGGGATGGAAGAAGTAATAGAATAAGTGAAAATAAAGTTAAAGCTTTGTAGATAATGCCCTGAAATTTATCAGAATTTGGATGAATTGTTAATTATAATAACATTTTAATGAATCCGCAATTTTTAATTTGGCGAATGCAACGATTCCGGAAATCGCTCAACAAGAATCGGATAATCGGTTTTCGAGTGAGGAAAACTCGCTACCTCTTTTTCAGGTTGAGTAAAGAAAAGCAAGGGGGTGTATAAAATTATTTCGGTAAAACTACATATCTGGAAGCTTTACTATGTGTTTTATAGATAATTCAGGCCAAGTGATGCCCCTCATTTTCTATGCACCGTTGAAGTCGTATTCTAAAGTTCTTTATTACCCATTCCAACATGTGTATCGCATTGAGGGCTCGAAATCCGGTGAGCAGGCTGCCCAAACGACATTAAGAGGTTAGACGCCCAGGAAACATTTTACGCAACATTTGGAGCGAAGCTCTTCTATTCGTGGAGTGCATCATTGCGAAGAATTGACAAATCATATCCACATATCGATCGGAAGTGACAGTAACACATTGCCCCCTCCTTAAAAAAGTAAGGGTCAATGGCACTCTAATCATCGCACACCAAACAGTGATGCGTTTTAGTAATGTGCCTTTAGTGGATATCTTGTGTTTTATTATTACTTCAATGATGAAATTTTATTAACACATCCAGGCAAGTGGAAATGCGCTTCGCCTTATCAATCACGTTGGGATGGTTTCTGTATAACAACCATTTTGTATGGACGAACTTCGCCATACAGTATAACCAAAAAAGTGAAGAGCAACAGTTTTTTTTCTTATGCAAATGGGCTAGGGGGCTGCAAAATGGAACGTTTTATTGCACTCATGCTTTTGGTGTATGCATATTTAGAGGTATTCCTCCTTCCATTTTCATTACAGATCCAGCGCTTCTGAAGTTCCCTATCCATAACAAAATCGGTTATCGATGGAGAACAAAGATCCGAAGCTCAAGTGAAAAATGTGCTTGAAAAGCACATTGTCTAGCCACAACAGTCATTATTCTAAATGTTTGCTTTGACAGCAAAAGTTCAATGACATGTTGCTTACTAAGGTCCTTTCTAAGCAAAACTTTTCGACTAACTGCGTCTACTTCCCTTACTCTCAGACTACTCTTTGCTTCATAACCTTTCTTTCAAATTGGGAAGTTCTTCTCTACTCTATACTATTTAAGTAATTGCTAAAACAACTTTATGGTGTGCAACTTATCAACTGTGTGCAGTCTGCAGCTTCTTATAATAATTTCGTTTCTAATGATTTTGTGTTTTGTATTTCAAATTTATATTTTTACTTCATTGGGGGTGATGTTTTCAGTTGCGTGGTAGTTGTTTTGTAGTCTTATTTGCGGTCAAATTATTGGGAAGACTTGCTTGACCACTGGTGTGTTAAATCTTACTAAGGATAATTATTTGATTGGTGTAGAACTAAATCGACCATGAAAACGAAACTGGTAGCTAAACCCATTTCAGTTAGGAGTATATACATAGACCAAGTAATTAATTTGGTAGGCAGACTTTTGGGTATAGGAGAAAAACAGAGGGCTACATATGAACCTTAGAACCTTGGGTAGATGAGTAGGGAGGAGTGGATTTTTAAAATGTAATTGGCCGTTATTTCTTGAACCGGGACAGGACCAAAGCCGTCCCGTTTTTCTTTGGGTATTCTGTAGGTGATCAGTGTACGAATCTCCATCTCTGGCAACCTTGTTAAATTCTAGTTCACAATCAAGTCGTTTTAGTTGATTGCTATTAAGGAAAATAATAAGCCGCTCTGATCAAGTTTCACCTACGAATTTCTTGGACAACGTTTATTTGAAGCATGTTTTGAAGGATTTGTATACACTTCTTTGTTTAAATCGCAAATTGAGATTGCAATTTTGATTAACCAAATATCGATATTTATGAAACTCTTTATTATATCGTTAAAGTGCTGGTTGCAAGTTTTGTATAGTTTTAGAAATAATTTCAACGATAGGAAATAATATTCGTTTATTTCTAAACGTCCATTTCTAAATCTCTATTACTTGATATTTTGACTAAAGGTCAGTTCCTGATTAGCAATAATTACTTATATGTCAAGTTGAACTTACTATGTATTTTATGAAATATCATCATCAACAGCTATATCATCCATCGTCGGATGTAAGCCGTCCTTTGCATGAAGGGGGTATGTTAGCCTTTACTCATCACGCTGACTAGACGGGTTGGTGAGGTTGGGTTGGATCAAGGTAGGATTTATTTGGATGGAATGGGGATTAGGACATTAATCGCTCTCAGTATTTGGGGGGTGAGGGCAATTCAAGGCTCGCGTATGCAAGGCTTATATTATTACCCTAAGTAACCTTCAGATAGATCAGCTAATTTAACTACAATGGTCAATGGTAACACATTATAATGACCTTGATCATCTCCAGCAAAAATTGGCTAACTACTGAGGAATATACTCATAATATTTTTCATTGTCTTTTCCTGTAGACATGCTTAACATTGCATGTTTACATGGAAAAGTTAAGGGTTTCATTGCTGTGAAGACGGGAATTTAAAGAGTTGTGTAGAACTAACAAAAGTGCAAAACATGCATTCAAAAGATGGTCGTTATCTGAGAGATATTATTTATCGTACTTAACATACTTGAATGCCAAACAACTTTTTTTTTAGTTTTTAACGGTGCAAGTTTTGTCTAGTTAAACTGATGATCAGATATGTAAATTGTACTTTTTATGAAGGTCATATGGTTCGTAAGAACGTTTTCCTGTCACTTTCATTGATCTGCAGAGATAATATACCATGAATAGACTAAAGGTTTTTATTTTAATTCTAAATAAATTTTCTTGGCTGTGCTTATTCACAATTTGATATGAATTTGCAATGACTGTGCTTAAGTTACTTTAAAATGAGTATGCAGACTGTGCCGCGTCCTCTTAATAGCGTCACTAATCTTAAAATAACCGCGGTGGTTTTATGCAGACTTTATTAATAAGCAAGGCTTTAATTGTTACTGCTGGGTTTTTGTTACCACCATCTGTCTTGCTCATTTAACCCTCGAGATTCTTTTATTGGGTTTTCTGGCTTGATTTTTTTTTTGTTCAAGTTGATTCATTTTAGGTTTACTTGGAACGTTTCCAAGCGATTTGACTTTTACCTGGTGTTATTACTCTGTCGACTAATTTCAAAACTTAATAATTAGAATTGTTAATTTTTTCAGATACGATAATAATATTTTTATTACAGTTTGACGAAGTTCATTAAACTATGATTTTGGAAAATTGATTACGAATGTTGACGTCATCATGATTAGCAAAATAGGACGATGTAGTTACAGCAAAGTGAAGTAAGTGTCTTGCTAAACAGTATGAAATATCAATCACAGATGAACTGCAATTAACATTAATCTCAACACTACATTGGAATTAGATAAAAATGATGTCATTTTTCTGTAAGATATTAAGAAGGCTGAATAGTCTTTATGGAAGATATCAATACAAGATATATTTATAAGATATTCTTGTACTTTAAACGTGTACTCTAGTGGTTATACAGACCCAAGAGCTTACATAAATATATGCTATACAGTATTTTGTTTTTGAGATGTTCAACCAGATTTTCAAGAAGATTACAATACAGAAAAAACGTAGGAGTTTAAAACGTTCTACATTAATTGTAACATGCTTTATGGCGACTTTTTATCAGCTTGAAGTTACCTGTTATGTTCTTAATAATTGGATGTCTTTTCATTATATTTTTAAAGTTATTAATTTCGTCAAAAAAGCAGTTGGTTGGAAAATTTGGCGAAAGTGATTAAGAATTATAGCTACCTATTATATGGTTTTATTTAAACGATTGCTATTAAATCATGTCAGAAATAACCCTCTTCAAGCGCAGTTTCGTTTTGTGCTTTACAAGTTTCCATGCGCTATTTAAAGTTTATAATAATACGCAAATTACCGCCTTGATTGTTGAATGGAGGTACGTTACATTCATCTGGTTATTAATTACTAGTTACCCTCTAGAAAGTAAGTGAGATTTTAGACAAGTCATACATAGGGAAACAAATATAATTTTTTAATTTAAATTTATTGAAGTATCATAAAAATACAAAATTGTTTTTGTACACATTTGTCTAACGGTTAGGTAGTTCTTTGATCTCATCGTTGTAAAATGAAGCTAGTTATGATAAACGTTTTGACAGCAGCACCGTTGTCAAATATCTGTCCTTTAAGTACTTCCTTTAGTAGTCCAATCAAGTGATAATCGCGAGGCGATAAGTTCGGATTTTAGGGATCTTCATTTATGTATTGTCAAATTTGAGCAGCTGTATGGGAACAGGCCTTGTCATGAAGCAGGATGACGTTTCGAACTGTCTGAGCCTAAACACTGCCGTAGCTCACCTCAATAGATAATTTAGTAACCGTTAATCGGGGGCCATTTTTGAGAAAGCAGCGAATAATACGAAGATTCTGCTCAGTACACTGGTCCCCTGGGGATGTCGCTGACCTTCATTTTTAACCGCTTCATATTCTTCCGAAAATTGTTTATATCACGCGTACATATGAGTTTTTTAAAGGATTCTGTTCCTAGAACTGCACCTTCTCGAAATTTGGGACAGTTTTACGCCTTTTGCTGAGAGAAACTTGATAATCTTCTAATATAGTGATATTGACTAAAGAAGCCAAAGTCATTAAAGATTTTAATGCAATGATTAAATTATACTTCATAACTTTAAAACCATTGCTCAGAATGTTGTTTGTGTTCGCAGAAGGGAAAAATCAAAAAGCTATCTTCAGAGTGACTAATCTCACTATTAGTTATGGATATCCGGCTGGCGTGTATAGGATATGTTGAATAACTAGTGGACACTACTTACAGGAATATATAGTTTCACTGTAAAGCTAAGAAGTAGAATAATGGGTATTGTTTTTTCTCGAGGTTTGGTCTTGGTCTACTGATTGTAGTATATGAATTTATGAGTAGTAAGACACACTATAGCAATAATTTGGAAATTACCTTTTCATTTTTAATAAGATACTATAGCTGTCCATAAAGTAAAGCGGTTTAACGAATAGATGAACTTGAATGGCCAACTCCAAATTTTGTCTACAATAGTGTTTACAATAATCGGAAATTCTTAATAAATGATAACTGATATTTATAGATATCTAAAATTCTCTTTTTACGATTTTTGGCCTATTAAAAGTGCTCCAAACCATAATCGTTCTGAAATTTTGGAATTCTAGACGAAATTTTCTAAAATACGTTGTAATAAGCGTAAAAAACTGGAAAATTCTATTTATTTACTTTCGGATATTGGCAACCATCCTGGCCACTAATACTTTGTTGACTGCGGCTCTGAATAATTCTGTTGTTCTTGTCAAACCATGTTTTCAAATTTTTTAGCCGTGATATCCTTCTTCCAAATATCTTTTCCTGCTGATATCTCTTGAAGTCACGCATAATATGGCCCATGTATTTGAGTTTTCAGGCTTTTACTGTATTCAATATTTCTGTCTTTTGCACTCTTCAGAGAATCTCAATGTTTGTAATGTGTTCTGTGCTGAAAACTCTCAAAAACATTCGATACAGCCACATCTTGAAGACCTTTAGGTTTTTACTTGTGACTTTTTTTAGTCAGAGTCCATGCTTCTACTCCATATATTGGTACGAAAAACACATAACAACGTAATAATCGTATCTTTGTGGCCATGGTTAAATGATGAATTTTAAATATTGGGTGGGCATTATTAAATGTTGCTTTACTTTCTCAATATAAGTTTATGATTATTCTAAGATCTTTTCATCCAATCCGATGTTTTTCAGAATTTTAATCATTTTCTGGTGCTGTACTTTATCCACTTTATCCGGCCATAGGAATATTTCTATTTTCTATTGGAAACAGCCAGAGAGAACGAACATGAGAGGTTTAACATCTCAGTTCGTAGGCCATGCTCCCTCGCGGGGCGTTTAGAAGCTTTATCATTATCACTGGAAACTTTTTTACAGACTCTTTTTAATATTCGCATTTAAGGTTATCTTTTAACCTTAACGCTGCTACTGACTTGCAACTAATAATTATATATAACTAGGAGTTGCCCGCCAAAAGATACTTTTGGCGTCCTAGACTGACAATTTTTCACCCGCCTTCCCTCAAATTTTTGCAAGGTGCGAACGTATAAATTTTTAATTAGACCGACTTTTTCTCTGGATCAGAAACATGGAACAATTTAACGCCCATTCATGGTGGACGTAAGCATAAGCCGCCCATACGAAATACGTAATACGTAAAGTTGAATTAATGCAAAACTTATGCGCTCGTTCATAACGCACTCCCGTAATTTTTACGTTTTACGTTCATTTGCAGTAATTTTTAATTTTTCTCTAGATTAATGTTGGCAACAGTAACAGAATGTTCAACGAACTTAAAAAGTTCGTTACTGAATTCTATATGTCTGTCGGTCTGTCTGTCGCTGTCACAAAATTATAGATTTTTTAAAATTTTAAAATGGATTCTTATAGGAAATTTTACGCTGATTTCAAAATCGAAATCAAAAAGTTTCTATCTCGAATAGTTTTCGAGATATTCGACTTCGAATTTTCCCGAAATTCGAAATTGAAATCGAATGGTTTTTTTAAGTTCGTTCTGGGATTGCTTACAGAGCAATCTCTTCTCCGGCCCCATGTTTGTTTTTATTCTAAAATAGCTGTATCCGGCTACTCGTTGCTGTGGCTTTGCTTTTACGTCCAACAGATGTTGCTGTTTTTCAAAAAAAAAAATGTTTTTATCTGTCTATACAATACAATAATCAAAATATTTAAATAATTCAAAAACGGTTAAAGTTAGAAGTCTGATTTTTTGCGCCGAATTAGCAAATATAGTTGTGAATGTGGTGTGCAAGTTTCAAGGAAATCGGTTGAAGCGTCTAGGAGGAGATAGAAGTATAAGTTTAGAAAGAAAGTTAGGGAGATAAGACAATTATGTTATAAGATGAGATGTACATAGATGCTTATCTTAGTACCATACTATGTGGGTTACTCATATTTAAATGAGATTTTTGTTATATTTTATTGAAGTGCGAGGTGACAATGCAACATACAAGGCTATTTTTTAATATACTCCATTTTCCATTTCTATATATTTGATTTAGCGAATGAGCAATATTTTGATGTCACTTTCGTAAGAAGATAAATTGGTCCTAGTTATTTGTGCACAAATTGTCCTACTTGAGTATTACTTTAAAACCTCTGCCCCCCTGAAAAATGTTGGATTGGAAGATTGTAGCCGGCGATTTAGGAAGTATGGTTTACTATCGCTTAATACATTTGCCCCAATTTGGTTCAAGTCATGGCTAGTCTACTACGTTAGCTTAATTTTAGAATTCTGGGCATCTTTATTTTTGGGCCTTTTTATGAAACTTTTTAATTGTTAAAATTTATATGTTGCACTAGTGTTCATTTTAATATTTTTTTGCCGTAAATATATCTAAAGCGTGGTTGAATACGAATAGTCAATTTTTTAATCTGAGCATAATTTTTGAGAAGCACTACAACTGCGTTGTTCTACGTTTTTATGAATAAGAACTACATAGTGTAAAATACAGCTGCAATGCCATTGCTGGTTTAGTAACGTTTTGCGTATTTCGTGTCCTACTTTGCTCAGTGCTACCATTTGCACGGATCTGTCGAGTTAAGAATAAGCGTATGGGAGTAGGTCCGATCGATTTGATTGTAGGATCAGGAGCAGTGCGTGTGGCGTCCGCTGATTCGATGTCCTTGTGGGGTGGGCAGGGCCTTGTTTAATAGATCGTAACACTTAATGTCATGGTTTTGAAAATGTGTTAATTGTCATTTGCTTTTTTGTTGCTTGTTCGGATACTGCTTCTAAACTTCTCAAAATTGTTGTACTAAAAAGCAATTGAGCCTACTTTATGATTGGGACTTTATAATACATTGCGAGACACTTAATTTCGAATTAATGGAAAAATTATTTATAGTTTCGGACAGTACGAAATAAGGGGGTTTTGGTCAAATCTCATTTCTTGGAACTTCTTATTGCATTAATGTTTTTGATGAAAATTGATTTTCGATTGAGAACGAAGGCGCAAATTGAAAATATGTCCGAAAAGCACTTGTGCGGTAACAACCAAGGCATTGTTTCTTTCCGTTCGTTCATCCACGACATGTTTACTAAGGACGCCTTCAGGCAAAGCCTTCCGTCTACCTGCGTCTAGTGAAGTCATTTCCTTCATCCTCAGACCACTCTTCACTTCATAACCTTTTTTGAAATTAGGAAGGGAGCTTTAACTCATCCTGCACTTGAATATTTTGATGGAACTCAAGTTCATGGACTGGATATTGATTTAGTGTTGTATTGGGATTTTTATTGCAACTCCATACTTCATTCAACTTTTTCATCAAGTCCATTATATTCTTAAGAGTACAATACAAAAAATGTACGTGAAGTCATTATTCAAATAAAGAATCTTTTACTGGATTCTGTAGGAATGATTTAAAAATTATTTTTAAGAAGTAGGGATATTGAGAAAATGATCGGGTGTTACAGAGGGGAATATTCTTTGGCTAGTTGAAAAATGGTCGATGAAACTAGTAATATTGGCATTGCTTTTAATAGTAAATGATTATCCAATGAAATCCTAAGAGGTAACGTTGTAATCTAGGAAGCTGATACATGTTGTATGTAATCATGAACATGTGAATATTAGACGACATAAATTTAAAATACGACCCAATTTATCTTATTACCAAGATAGAAAAAGCATTGTTCATGTTATATAAAGTGAAATTTTTTACTTCTCTTTTCACGGAATGGAAATATAGACGGCCTTTGCTTGCTATAGGTTTCCTACAACAGAATTAGATATAGGATGAATTAGAATTGAAAAAGCAAGTGGGGAGATTGTGAATGTATTGATTTATAGCACAGACTGCCTTTTGGTTTAATTTCTTGTATCTGATTCAACTTTTTTAAGTGCACGATACTTTTATTTGTTTTGTCGTATGTTTCAGAATTTGAGTGGGCGTTTTTTAATATTAATAACCGCAAATAATGAAAAAGACAATTTAAAGAAGTTAAAAATATTACAAATGGGCTATTTTTCTCTAATGTGAACTGATTAAAAATGTTTCATTAAATAATCTATTTCTATGGAAAACGAAATTATATAAAATAATAATTTGAAAAATGTGCTGCAGTATGGGTAATCTTTAAACAAAACAAGTTTAAATATGAAACTAAGTTAAATGATTTGTCATTTATTAAAGAAAAGTGGTATACAATTACAAATTTTTTTAATGGTTTTTTCCTACCTTTCATCTTCTAGTGCTTACAAAGTGCGTACTCAAAAAATATTTTGGTTGTTTTAGGTACTGGCTATTCCACTTATCTATCTATATATTTGAACAGAAAGTAAACAAATAAATGTGGCGCGGTTCTCGGCCCTTCATTTACACGAGGAGATTCGTGCGTAGTAAACAAAGACAGTCTATACATTCGAAGGGAAAGTAAATAAAGACGGCTGATATGAAATTTGGCGTGCCGCATTCTGAGCGTTTAATTTACACGAGGAGGTTCGTGCGTTCCTGCAACGCACGCCGGGGCCACCCTCGCTCCTTGCCGAATGGCCGAGCGACCGCGGCTATCGGGTTGCTGTATTGTGGAACACAAAGCGCGTTTGCCACGGCCATTTAGTTTGCTTCCGCCGAGTGGCAAGTGAAATTGTAGCCATGTTCCCAATCTAAGGAAAAAGCCGATCCAGTTAAAAATTTATATGTTCCCACCTTGCAGAAATTTGAGGGAAAGCGCCTAGGACGCAAAAAACTCCTTTTTGCGGGCAACCCATTGTTCGTTATATATCTGTAATCTGGTGTTTTTCTAAGCAGCTCAAACACGTAGTATTCATTGAGGGAAGAGAGGTTACTGAGTTCTTTACAAATTTAATATTTATAAATATAACAGGTATATGCTTAACTTGATTGGTGCCTCATCTTGCGATATTACATGAGCGCTACCGCAATTTACATCAGCGATAATCTTTAAACCTGCTTTTCTATGATGCTCGAATTCTTAAAATCCAATGTAATTGCATGGTTTTCCTTCTCGGTATTTGCCTTAGTTGTAGGATTTAGGAAAGCGACGGTTCCGAGTCCTGTTAACAGTTACAAATACTACGTAAAAAATAAATTGATCTATGTTAATCTAACGCTATAGTCTTTGTCTTTTTGGTCTTTCAAATCGTACCCAACTCCTGCTCTTCCAATATCTATTCGCGTTCGCGTATATTTGTATCCGTTCCCTAAAGTTCCTCGGTTTCGGTCCGCGTTCGTGGCTCTCTCTACTCGCTCTGATCCTGGCCTCTTCCTTCGCGTTGCTGCAGCTCAGCGAAATGTACCTACTGGCGTCATTAACCTGTTCGCGCGAATCTTGGTCTTCCACCAGCTTTCGGCTTTCGACTAGGTATAGCTGGAAGTTATCATGTCCAATGATAAGGTGGGTAGTGTGGTAGTTGCGATCCTTCTGCCGCAATCTCTTGCCTAGCTATTCCGCACACCGCACTGTTAACATTCCGATATACGCCTTGGTCGATCAACTCCATCCATGGGAGGCTTCATGCTGCTCTAGTCTACGAGCTTGACTCGTTTATGGTTGATCCTCTCTTCTCGCAAGACTACAAACGCAGCTCTCATTTTTCCGTCGTCTGCCCGCGACCCGTCCGCGTAGTAGTACAGGTGTTACGCCTCGCGCTCCTCCATTCTGAAAGGGTATTAGCCTTGCAGACACTTCGCAGAACTGAAGCACGTCATTAATAATGTTTAGTCACTACTTTTAAAAATTTCTATTCTTTGTTCCGTTGCTACTTAACGATTTTTTATACTGGGGTTTCAATTGATGCAACATGTTTTGGTGTTACTTGTCTAATCTAAACAAAACGCGCATGGCCTAAAACCCGCATTGTTTTTGAACTTTCTATTTCTTTTGTACATCTGGCTCATATGCTAAACTATAGTGAATTAGTGAATTTCAATGGTTCACATCTTTACTGTTTCAAAAACAGTCTACGCTGTTTTTATTTAATGCATTTTTGAAGTTTAAATGAATATTGTAATGACAATTTGCTTGCTTACAATGTACACTTATGTATACAATAGTATTCATAACAGTATAATCAATTTATAGTACAATAATGCGATATTTTGAGTTTTTATCAGTTTTATTTTTTATATATAAAATTTCGTCCGACATTAGGGGACTCAACTGAAGCTGCCTAGAGAACCATTTGTTACTTTCCTGTTGCATAGCTCATTTGATTTCAGTAAGGGTCTTTTAAAAAAAAGTAATCTTGAACGTTCAGAACCTATATATTGAGAAAATTTTGATTGAGTAATATTACCTTAAATTATCCATTAAATAATACCATGCTTGATTTTGGCTGTAGTCTTTCACATGTATGTATTTGTTTCAGATATTACCCGTACCTGCACCTTTACAATCTAAAGTACCTGAAAAATATATGGGCGACGTGTTATCAATTATAGAATTCGTTCATTCGTTTTCCAAATTGCTATATCTGAAAGATTTTTTCCCAGATGGCTTGACCTTGGAACTGATGGAAAGAGCGTTGCTTCAGAAAGAAGTGGCTGGTCCACTCACTGATATAGTACAGATGTTTTTAACTGCTTTGTTCAACGTACAAAATGAAGAGGCCTCTCAGTACTCAACGGTAGTTGATTCAATAGGTCAGTCTTTTATATTTACTTATAATGTCATTCTCATTTTTATGTATTCCAGGTATAAAAAACACAGATGTAAATGATAACATAACTTTAACAAAAGCCACGCGCTTTGCGACGGTAGCATCAAAATGGAGTATCTCATATCAAGGACATCCACTGCACAAGCTACCTATGTACTCGTTAACAATAACTGAAATTTTGCGGCTCCATCTTCTGGCGTCTGGAGCGCGCATCAAAGAAAACGGGGCCAAATGGCGGTACCAGCACAGAGGTGGCTACACTAGTGAGGACGACCCAGGTCTTTATTTGCGTTTGAAACATCCACACATTCTGAAGGCACTAGCTTTGCACAACGTGACTGAATTATCTATTGGGGATAAACTCAAAGTTATTCATTGTCTCTTGAACCAGCTGCTAACGTATGCAGATGTCCGCGATATTATTGAGGATCGCTTGGAAAAATCTAGGCAAGCTAAACTTGAATACCGGACCGTTCAAGCAGCAGAACGGAAACGGGAGCAAGAATACATCACAGCAAAATACAAGATTAGAAAAGAATGTAAAGAAAATAATAAAGATATAACTGTTGAAGTGGACAAATTAGCAAGGGATGCAGAAAGAAAGAAGGCTCAAAATGATAAGAAAATGGATAATCTCATGAAGCAAGCATTGGAACATCAGGTTGTGCTTGGACAGGATAGAGCTTTTAGAAGGTAATTGTTAAAAGCATGGAAGTATTTTATTTCTTATTAATCTTATTTATTTCAGTTATTTAAAATTGGAGTCAATTCCTGGATTATTTGTGAATTTTGAGGATGATAATCAAGGTTTTTGTTATGATGAACGTCCAAAACAAATTCCTGGTTTAATTGGAGCTGGTCGAAATGAAACTTTGGCTCATGTGCGCTCCATTTATGAAAATATGAACACAGAAGAGAAACATGTTGATAATGCTGTGAAAGCAAATGGGTTTTCAGAAGCTGTAGTTACAGTAAGCGATCCAGATTCACTTTTCGTTTGTAGTGCGGATCCATCGAAGTGCATCGTGCATTCTAGTACAATTAGCAGGCCGAAGTGGTCGTTTTTTTATAGTCGCGAACAACTTGACAACCTTGCACACACTCTAAACATACGTGGCATACGTGAAAGTGATTTAAAGCAAGCAATTACGAATGAACAGGACTATTTGGGTTCAGTAATAGCAGCAACGCCTGTTACTCAGCTGAACCCTAATGTCTCAGTGGTTGAAACAGAGCAGCGGTTGCGCCCGAAAAGACAATCTGGGAAACCGAGGTATGAGGACAGCAATTTGGGCTACCCTGTTGAAACGAATACAGCTGACATCCTACAGTTTGCACTAGTGGACAATATATTAGAAATTGAAGAAAAAATATTCGCAGGCAATTTAGGCAGCATTCAGGTTAAGGATCGCAATGCTTGGAGGGAGGACTTAAGCAACAGACAATACGATAATCTCGAAAAAACTCTTGGCAGTAGAACAAAAAATCAAAAAATAGATAAAGTGAAGAAAAACAGCAGACCAAACACTCCTGATATCACTAAGGAATACAAAGATCCAGGAATATTTCTTGGGCCAACTCTTGATGTCGAATCTCAAGACTCTGACGTTGATTGTGACGAATTGCCGCTGACACATACAGAGGAACAAAAAACAGCTGTTCAGGCATTGGCAATTGCTTTGATTCAAGTTGGGCAAGGTGTTCAAAATCGCTACCTCAAAAAACCTTTGGGTGAGAGTGATTTTGTTTTATTTATTTTTTTAAATATATAGTAAGTAGAAGTAAGTAGACATGTGTATTATTAATGCATTTATTATGTAATGAAGGTAGGGTTGTAATTGGTTGTTATTGGTGAAGGTATCTGTTATTTAATGACTTATCGCATTTTTATTTTATTATTTTTTTTATAGGAGGTGGGGCTTACAAGATTGCATGTCTTAAATTCGTAATGCACTTATCATTTGGTTTTTTTGAACAATTTCTACATTTTTGTATGGTTGTTCAGTGTCCGTTGTTGCATTACATATTGTTGAATTTTAAAGTAAAATCAATTGAAGTAGCTGCTATAACTTGCAAAATATGTTAGTCTTTACTGCATCTCAAAAAAAAAACAATGGAAGTCTTTTTCTTTTGAGGTATCTAACTCTGGTTACAGATTGTATTTAATACTCAGGTGGTATTCCTCCAACATTAGGCAAACACACAAGGTGCAAGGGTAGGCAAGTAAAACGATGTTTTTAATCAGAAAATGCATTATTTTGCGGATACGAGGATTGTTCTAGTTTTTTTTTTTTTGAACAAGTTCTACTTAAACAATGCCTTTGATTCTTGCTAAATTATATTTGAATTGTAGTTATAAACCATTAATAATTTTAAAAATAAAGGTTTACTTGATATTTATTTTTCAAACTTACTCAAAGCATATGTCAAGATATCATAATTCTTTATATGATGAGAAGTAGTGGGCAATAAGTTACAAGTTTTTTTGTAAGAATTTTTTAATGCTGTAACTGATTCCAGTCATATAGAAAACTGACTGACTGTTAGGCGGTGGTTTTCATGAAAAGCTCCAAAATGCTGTAGTGCATTTTCACACATGACGTGATGCTCAAACAGCTGCTCACTTTGCAAGTAATCTGCACTTTGTAGAGCTTCAAAAGCAAATGAGTCATGTAGGTCTGAAGACTCCACTCCTCAACCTATCTACTTGGATCAAGAAAATCATTCACATTATTTGCCAGACGTATCTTGTATGTAATTTTAGAAAGTTTAGCATCCAGTTGTAGATTTTCATAGTAGGCTTGTGAACTTTTGATTCTGGTCAAATTTCTCCCAGAAAACACTTCCAACATCAATTGACTTTGGTGCAATTATGTAGTGGCAGTATATTTGCTAAAATTGGCCATTGTTTATATATGCAATTTTCCTATTGAGTTAATTAGCGTCTCTAATGAGTTGCAGTTGAGTTTTTCAGATCTACACAGGTTAATAATTGTACAATGAGATTAAGGTTACATATAAAATTGAAGCAAAAGATTTAAGCATCAAAGTACATACATATCTCATAATTGTATATTAAATGGTATAATTTAGCAAAGATTGAAATGACCTTTTTCATGGCTAGGTTTCCACTAAGATTTGAGAATTTGTCTAGTTAATGGTAACTTCTCTGTAGATTTAGTTGTGTAAGAAATCAGTTGCCTTATGCTCGCTCAATGGTAAAATATGTTGAGATAATTTTTCAGTTTTGAATATTTTTGTCACTGTTGCAGATAGATTTGTATATAACAGATAATTGATACTTCTTTCACCAAATGTTATGAGGATTAATTATGCTTATTATAGGACATGCTGGTATGAGAAACGATGCTAAGAAAACGGAAGAGCATGATGTAATGGAAAGATGGGAGCATTCTTTGATGAGCGCTACTAGCTATAGTCAAATTTTCCTCCACTATAGCACCCTAGATAATTGCATTATGTGGTCTAGATCAGCATTGTTGGCACGTTGCCAGGTTTGTCGCAGGCAGACCGATTCCGAGAATATGCTATTGTGTGATAACTGCAACAAAGGACACCACCTTTACTGCTTAAAACCGAAACTAAAGGTGAAAAAGCTCTTCTCAGTTGCATTTGGAGCTAATATAATGCATGATTTTCAGAGCGTTCCACCGGGAGATTGGCTCTGCAAGGAGTGTCAGAAGCAGAAGGACAAAGAGGAAAAACTCAAAAATCCTGAGCCGAAGCCAGAGTTGCAAAAGAAACGGAGGATCTTCAAGGAGGAGGCGTCGGACGAAGAAGGTTCTGAACATGGGTCTGTTAACTCAGTGCCCCAGAAGAAAGCAAAGTTATTCCAGTTAACGTTGGATGAAGAAGGTTCTGAACAATTGGAAAACACAGAATCGGACAATCGGGAACAGAATCACGTTTACAACGACGTTGATGATGAAATGGCAGAAGTAAAGGAGGAAGAAATGGCAGAAGTGAAGGATGAGGAGATGGTGGAAGTGAAGGATGAGGAGATGGTAGAAGTTAATGGTGAGGAAGTGGCACAAGCAAAAAATGTTAAAACGAATTGTGAAGAGGAGGAAGACGAAGTGGATGAAGATGATAATGAAGACTCAGATAACGTTGAAGTTTGTAGCAAATGTGGTGTTGGAGGAACTCTGCTGATTTGTGACAATTGCCCTGACTTGTATCATTTGGATTGTCTTAATCCGCCATTGATTCGTGTTCCAAGAGGACAATGGTTTTGCCCAAAATGTAAACCTCGCATCAGGAGGCACAGAGAACATTTAGGTAAAGCCTTTAGACTTCTTTAAAGATTTTCATTACTACTGTGGTGTGCTTATTGTATTGTAATTTTATTTTTTTTAAATTGATATGCACCGTTATATTAAAAGTTTGACAAATTTCTAATTGACTATTTTTTGATTTGAAGTATGATGTAATCGACTTGGGGTGGGTATGCTATATAATTTACAAAGGACTTATATAAATTTGATAAAAAATTCTTTATGAAATTACTATAGATTACTGATTATTAGAGCTAGGCAAGAATAAGATTAATCTGTCTCCTCATATTTGATAGCATCTATTAAGGATGGAATGCAAAATTGGAAAATACAATAATCTAGAGAGATATGCTGCTATATGTGTTTTTCAGAAAAAAATTCTTAATTTAATAAATACTATGTTTACATGGGATTTTTTAATACACAATGATAGAAATTTATTAATTCTATCTATAGAAGAAATAACCATCTAATAAGTTGATTTTTTAGTAGGGGTTAAAGTGGTGGAGGAAAATGAAAACATGTATTTTCATCTGATATTACTTTATGGGGAAAAATGAAAAAACATTCCGACATTAGTTTCTCTACCTGCAACCTATTTCTGGAATGAATGACAGCTAAACCTGGGCTGAGTTGGTCTTGAAACTCACTTCTTTTGTTTAGCATTGAATTTGCCAGCTCATTGCAATGTTTCAATCTGAATTTTTAAAGATTCATCTGTTTTTGCATTTTAACTAATGTGAGAAACCAGATTTATTTGGGTACAGTGTTAAAGGGTGTCTCAATTAGAGTCTAAGAATTTTTGTAATTAAAGTTATTGTTTATACAAAAAGTGTTATTATCTTAGTATTAAAAATATGCATCGAAATTGCTTAGGGAACACAATACTTCACAAATATTTCTCATAACACTTACTGACATGTTCTTATTGATATGACAAATTTTTCGTTTATATTCATAAATTGAATTCAATTTCTGTAATTCTTCAGTTAGGAAATTATTAATTGGTATACATGTGAAGTTTCACAAATTTCAAAGGAAAAAGTTGTATAACAAGAGCTTCTCTAATATTAACTGTATTAACTATTGCAGGAAAGGATATAGCTAACTCTATTATCATATTATGATGTAATCATATCAATGTATTATCATATTATGCATGTAATTTAGTCAGTTTAACAGCAGCAGAAGCATGGTCAAATTACTCTACAAGTTAAAAATACTCGCCAAGCTCAAAATCGTACTGTTAGTTCTTGTCTAAAATGACAGTTCCTAACCTCAGACTGACTTTTAGTAACGTCAAATTGACGCTAGTAGTGTCAATATTTAGTCTTGTACAAATTGTATGTTTAATTTCATGTTCAAATCATATTTTTAAAGAAAAAATTAACAGTAAACAAGAAAAAGGATAGATCAACGTTTTCAAAGTTGAAAAACTTTGCATAAACAAAAGTTATTATTATCCAACAGTGTCTCGATAGATTTAGAGTTGAAGTATGTAGTCGAGCATTTAATTCAGAACCTAATTTTTTCTATTCTTTTAAAGTTAATAGAGTTCCAGTTATTGTGATAAATGATTGTAAAATGAAAACAGTTGAATTTGTGTAGGCGGTTATTAATATTAGTGCACAAACTGTACTACAGAATTTATAAATGTTACAAAATAAGGAAAGTCAGTGTTTACAGCAATATTATTGAAATAGCCATTTACAGTCTCGATAATCTTGATTTTGCTGAAATTTCTTGCTATAATTTTTTTGGAAAAAGCTCAAGGCAGCCGTCAAAAAAGGAGTTAAATCAAGCAAATAAATTGAATAGTGAAACGATAACACTTTATTAGGTGCATATATAGACACAATGAACAACACTAACCATTTCTTCTTTTTCCATATAACCGATTAGCAAAATTTCTTTGTTGCCTAAAAATACTGATGTTGACAGTTGATTGAATGGACTTTGGACTTTCTTCAGAATTGATTCATTGTGATTAGACCACTATTCTAATTGCATTTTAGTTTCTAATGTGTCAGAATAAATTTAGGTTTAATCCCTTGCCACAACTTGTCTCTTGAAATTTATTAAATTTCTTTTAACTTTTCCAATCAGCTGAAGTTTGTGTTTGAATGAGTTTTTGCTACAGATTGAGCAAATGGAGAAAGTTTTCTTAGACTCAGTTCAATATATAAAAAGTGCTCACAGCTGCTTGTTCAACATATACCTTGTCATATATCCATGTCATGGATTTAACCATAATCTCTGGTGTGGTTAATTTTGGATATCTCAAATGTGCCCTCAGCAGTTGCAATTAAATTTCAAAACCTAAAAACTCACAAGTAGTGAATTCTCAAGAGCAGAATCCAAGCCAAATTTGATTTCCATAGCAGTTCTTCCTCCCACATGAAGAAAATTGATGATTGCCCCAATTTTGTATAATATGCACAACCTCATAAAGTTGTCTGATTTGAAGGCTTCCCAAAAACAAATTGTTTAACAGGTTAATTTGGTACCAACAGCCAATTCATATGAATAGGTAACCAACTCAACTACAAAAATTAGAGAAAATTTCGAGAAAGATATCCCTAGTGGTGATTCAGGGAACTTTGATGACAGCTTAGAAATTTATTTGATGGTATCAATTTATTGCAAGAAGTTGAGAAAAATAAATACAAATGAGAATCCCCCCCCCCCCCCCCTCCAGATAGATATTGAAAGAAAATTTGTGTTATTGTACTTTCAAAGTATGTAATGGAAGATTAAGGAGCTTTAATTTTAAGGTGCTCGAGTATAACACTATAGGCCCTATTATGTTTTTTTTTAAATGAGCATAGTTTGCTTTTTGTGTAATATTGTTTACTAAATACTGTTGTATTAAACGTCTAACCTTTGATTTTCTTGAAGAATCTTTCATGTTGTAATGGCGATGATTTGTTCATTGGGTTAGAAATTTAAAAACCATCCTGTGATTTTGGGCCTTCCTGGTAGCTTTCATTATTGTGATCTTAGTTTAAGCTATATATTAGTTTCTTTTTATGAAGATGCGTCGGATGGACCAGATATAATGCAGATTTCAATAGCCTGGATTTGAGATAATTGGTTTGTCTTTTTGTGATAACTTTGGATGATGGTTAATTTTTTTATTGGGGGTATTTTTGTTGAAGTTGCGATTTACTTAGGATGTAGATTTTGTAATGACTATACTTGGATAAATCATTCTTTTTTCATGAGGTTAAGGTTGAGACAAGATACATTGAGGGTGAATTTAAAAAATTGTGTTAACTTTGAATACAGTTCTATGTATATATTCATCTTTAGGTGTTGTCAACTGTTCCAGAAAGGTTTTTGAAAAAAATTATGACTCCTAAATAATAGAAAAATATTTTATGTAATGTAGCATCAACATCCCCAGTAGGGTTGAGCTTTGAAGGTTTTGTACTTGCCTGTAAAAAAATGCAAGTTATCCATTAATTAATTACTAAACATATTTCTCTACCATTTTTTGTTAAGTTTTTGTCTAGGAAAACTTTCTACTGATTTGCAGGAATTCAGTGAATATTGGTGAATAGCTGTGTGATTCTGGTCTTTAATTGGCATTTCAGTTAATTCCAAAGATGCTTCATAACGTTAAGGTTGGACTTCGCATGAATTATTCCTGCTCTTTATTTTCATGTCTTCAAATCATTTAATTACAGTTTTTTTCTTTTTTGCAGAGATTCATTATTTCGTTAAAAATGAAATAGGGCCATTTCAAATTGTCCAATATTTCGCTAATGTTGAATTAGCCAAAATTTCATAGATCTTGGCACTAAAATGAGTGAACCACCTTTAAATTTTTTATAGTTAATATAGTTTTGTAGATGTTTGTTAGGTATTTGCTATATTCATATGTATTGGTAGCGCAATATGTTACTCTCAGGATGAAAGTTCAGTGGTAATCTACTTTGTCTACTGTAAATGAGAAACATACTACTCACTGTTGTACAGGGGTCCAGGGTTATGGGCTGCATCATTGAATCCAAGTATAACCACTTTCCAACACAGTTTTTTACATTACATTACATGACTGAACTTCTTTATATTACTATGTATTGGGTGATATTTGTTTGGTATGCTGTAATACGTTTTTCATTTTACTGCTACATTATCTATTATTATGTAGGGTATTCAGAATATGTTTGATATCTCAAGCACAGATTGATCAAACTTGTAGACATTGATAATCATGCTCAGAAATCATATCTGATATACATTAGGACTTGAGGTATGTGATATTTTCATGTATGTCTAACATGTACTTATGATGCTATCTATTTTCCAAGGGGTATTATGTGATTAATGGCCAAAGAGTATATTATAACAGGCCTTTTATGGTATTCACTGCTTAAATGAAGTATTACAGATGTAACAATTGTGCAATAAACTATTTAATTGTGATATCAAAATGACAGTCACAACTTTAATGATTTTGCACGTTTAATGAAGAGCATTGAGTTACATAAACGGGTTACAAGCAGTATATTTATTTTATGTATCGAGATTTTTTGTACATGTGCCTTTTTAATACACAGATGATGCGTATATATACAGCAGGGTGGCGCAGCGCTCTGGCAACATACACAACCAGCGGCGCTGTGCTGCGAGAGCACGCCATAAGATCCATGGCTTCATTAAGACTCTGCGGAGGATCTCGAAGTCTGATGGTGGGTTCCAAACCCTAAGGCTTACCTCTTGCCTAGTTTTGTTGCATAGGTCTAGCCTGCTTGCTGTCTGTTGTGGGTAATTGTAGGCATGGTTTATTTTAACCTGTAACCATTCCTGCTAATTTCACTGTGCACTTACTCACATTGCTCGATGCTAAAATATGCCAATGCGAGGTGGTAATTGAGCTTTGTGTTTAGATTCAGACAGCGATGGAGAGGAGGAAGTTACAGCCACTCGGCGGTCTCAACGAAGAGAGGCCGAAAGTAGAGACGATCTACCCTTACACAATGCGCCTTTGCAGGAGCTGTTACAAGATGTCCTCAGGCAGGATTGTGCGTGGCCCTTTCTTCGACCTGTGCAGAAGATTGAAGTATATTTGCTTTTTTCATACGGATTGCAGATCTGTACGTTAATACTTTCAGGTACCAGATTATTATGACATAATTACAAAACCTATGGATTTCGGTACAATTAAGTACAAGCTAAACATGGGTTCGTACAAATGTGATGCTGAAGTTATGGCGGATGCTGCTCTTGTTTTTGGGAATTGTAATACATACAATAATTCAAATGATGAAGTGTACAAGTAAGTTTTTAAGTGCTTAATTAGGATTAGAATTAGATCCGACAACTAAATTTTTTGTAGATGTGGCATCACCCTGTTTAAATATTTTACTCGAAGATGTCAAGAGTTGGGTCTAAAACTAACTGAGGAATTCGAAGAGCTTCAAAATGACATTGAAAATGAAAACAATGCTAAAAACGATAATAAAGAAGACAGGAGTTCTAAAAGAGATGAAATACCATGCACACAATAGTATTATAGCTTTAGATGCATATGTTAAATTATTTTTTTTTATTTGTAATAATAAGCTGGGGACAAACTGATATTTTTATTTTTCTAAAAAATAAAAACTTTGCTGGGTAATCGAGCACACATATTGTACCTTTGGAAGTGTTAATTACTGCATTAGATCTGTTCCCAGTGAAGTAATTTTAAGATATAATACAGACATACTGATGTAATTTCTTAGGCTTTTTATTTATAGAAAATAAACATTACCACATATACTGTTCATGGGTCTACGTTTTTTTTTTGAAGTTTAATGTTGATACTGCAAGTAGGTTGTTACAAATATAGTAGCTAATATTTAATCATTTTATGTGTGATATTTTGGGTTAGGCTTTCAATCGACACTGGAAAGTGATGGTAATCATACCAGGAAGTGGTTGTATTTTGAGTCAGCTATCAAGAAGCAGTTCATAAGTTTGAGATAAATTATATGTGTTGTAAAACACATCACCATTGGACTTGATTAATCACTCTATTATGGCAATTTTATGGGCGTTTCTAAATTGCATTATTTTTAGTGTAAAGTTCAGATGAAGTGGAGTAACATTATGGTCCTCCTACCGTTGTATGGCTCTTATCCACTGGTTTTAGTGCCTGAATCGATGAGTGCAAGTCTGTCGAGTCATTTTCCACAATGCACCATAACAAACTTTATGGTGATAATTGGAACTGACACTCTTTATATTTAATATCCTAATGCACTCTTTTATAAATAAAATTTACAAGTATCCTTTATATCTTTTAAATTTCACTTGTCAGCTCTATCCATCTATTGTGGTTGTTTTTACTGAGATTTATTTATCGGTCAACCACATAAAAGGGAAGAGTGTTGCTTTAAAAGCAGTTGTCTAAATTGAATAGTATTATTAGTTGCAATGCTTTGTTAATACTGTAAGAGCCCTTGCCTTTAAGGAAATTGTACTAAAAAGTGTTCATCAAATCATGTTGCTAATAACTTTGGCACCACTAGTGACGGTTTGTGAGCGAGTTACAGAGCATACGTTTTTTCCGTAACATGCTAACTGGCGATAGGACAGTTGGCTGAAAGAAAGACTTGAATCTGTTTGTTTCCTATTTCTTTGAATATGAGGGTTAGTGCATAGATCACGGCAACTATTTTTTTTTTCAAAGATAAGGAATGGTGTCACAAAATGTCATGTTTCAAGGAAGCTGTGTCTACAACAAGAGATAGATCTGTGATGTTCTGTAATTACACAGAAAGCAATGTTAAATCAGTTGTCATCTTGTGTTGATACACACTATGAATGCACAGCTTCCTTGAAACATACGTTTTGTGATACAATCCTTTACCTTTGGAAAAAATAGTTGCCATGACTTATGATCTAACCCTTGTTGAGTATCTCAGGTTATCCTAATTTCCCCAGGATGGACCAATTGTATCTGCAGGTCAGATCTGACATGTTACACAACTTTTTAAACCACAAATAGAATTTTTTAAACAGGAAATTGTTTTTTACT
Source organism: Sinelater perroti (assembly GCA_036346155.1). Classification (NCBI taxonomy): domain Eukaryota; kingdom Metazoa; phylum Arthropoda; class Insecta; order Coleoptera; family Elateridae; genus Sinelater; species Sinelater perroti. Next base: position 9,382,781 of record JARFIY010000276.1, read on the forward strand.
AATGATTGCGGACCTGCTTTGATGATTTTCAGCTCGCCCCCCTTAATTATCATGGATGCAGCAGCTATGATTCTCAATATGTAGAAATAAGCACGTTAATCTTTAAGGTATATACAATAAAAGATTTTCTAGATATAGGTGTCGTAGCGGTGGTAGTCATTTCTTCCAATATACATGCGGAATAAGGATCCTGTGTTCATTTTTCTCTCGGTCTTAATGATTTTTAGTTCAGGCATTATGATAACTGATCGTACAATTTGGAATGTATGAAATATATTTGAAATCTATTCTTTATGTTGCAATAATTAATTGGTTATGCGCATAAACAAAGAATTAGTAGTTTAATGACTTACATTTATAAGGATTTTCGCGCTTGTGCACATATTTTTTTGAAGTTGTGATTTGAATCTAAGTTGATTTTAAAAATGCTTCATATATTTGAAACATAGTGTACTAAAAACAAAAATTTTAACCATACATATTTTAAGAATTTTTCTTTTATGTATATATCTTGTAGACAACATGATTTGGCTCCCTGTACTCGAATTATTTTTGAAAATTTTCATATATTTGAAATTGTCAATTGACATGATTCCATCTGAAGAATAAAGGGTAAAATGTTTAACTATACAGAATATATCAAAGTTAAAAATCCAATCTTTTGAACAGCCTTTGGATTTAAAGGATCAGTTGAAAACCCAACCACTCACAAAACAGAAATCTACTGTAAATTAGTGGAAAATGTTCAAAGAATATAAGCTGTGACATCATACCAGAACCTGCTCAGTACATTACAGGGCTCTAAATTTATAAAATGATATAACAAAAATGAAAGGAAATTAATTTGTATTTGTACAGAGCCACACAATTATGATTTAATAATCTAAACCACATATAATGAATAGACTTAAATCTTAGGTAAATTATTTCGGTTTATCTTTGTCATCCACTGAGTCAAGTAATGGGTCATCATACCCTATCTTAAGGTTCTCGTAAGTCTTCGCCAGCACCTTGAGGTCTTCCAGGCACTTATTAATGGCCTCTTTCTCCAGTTTGTCGTCGAAATTTTTCTCCACTTCCTTCACTATCCAGTTCACCATGGTCCTTCGGATGATTGCCGCTTCGACTTCTTTGCGAATAACGCAATAATCCAGCCGCTTTTTAGTCTCGATGTAGGCATGCATGAGCCGCTCGCGGTAAACAGCTTCCAGCTGAAGTGCGACGTTCTGTCGCTTGGCTTCCACCAGCATGAGCTGCCCCTCAGAGCTCCATTGCAGCTGCCCTTCGTTTTCAATTTGGGCTTCCAAATTCTTCTTTTCATTCCCTCTAACACTGTTCCAGGCACTTTCATAGTTATCAATCTCCTTATCGAGCAGTTTGGCTAACAGGGGGCCGACGTATTTGGTGGCCATCACGCAGAGGATTAACATGGAGAGACCTTCGTAGTAGTCGTGCTCCAAAACGTAGTATTCTTTGCTGATTAAGAACGTCGAAAACGTGAAGACGAATGTCCCGAAGCCCGAAACGCCGGTTTTTGGGAAGAACAAGGTGAACCACTCGTCAGGAACAAATCCTAGACGTACAAGACCCGGTTCCTGGCGAACAAGCGTCCTGTTAACTGCCTTCGTAGCTGTAATACGCTTTGCAATTTGCAGGGGTACTACAGGACTTGCAGACTTTGCAATAATACCATGCATTTGATTTAAATTTCTAACTAAAATTGTAGTTATCAGTTTGTTAATCATCATCATGAGTTTTCACATCGAGGCTGTCTATTATCATAGGTGCCAACAAAATTAAAAGAAAAAATTATTTTTATGAATTATAATGTCTCATCCTATATATATAACAGTTGGCAATGATGCTTTTTATTTTAAATTTCCCCTTTAAAAGTCGACGATTTGCATTTTACGGTTTTGCTTAGTACATTTACCATTTTTTAAAAATGGACTTAAATGTTTACAAAGCTATTATCAAAGTTATTAGAAATCATCATGGATTATCTAAAGACTGCCTTCCATTATTAAAAGAACGTTTTCCTGGGTATGCACAGCAAATATAACCTCCTTTTTGGTTTAATTCATCGTTATTTTTCCAGTATAAACAAGGATACTCTGACTAACATTGTGAGTCTGGAATACCAGAGGCGGATGAGGTGCAACCACATAAAAACCATGGAAGTAATGAATCGGTACTACAGTCTGTACACAGAAGCTCTGCAACATGGTGATGATCCAGGAGTGATTCTGAAAATTGCTGAACGCCACGATGTAACTCCATGCTTGGTAGCTAAGCTAATTCTCCAAAAGCACTTTATTGAAGCCAATCCAGTTAATTCCAGTATAGAAAGCAACAGCGCTGCAAACATTAAAATTTATTTGAGGGATACCACGTTGATACCGGATAAAAGACTGGCCTACGAAGTATACCTTGTAAGGCTTGCCATACATATTTTGCTCCTTTTATTATTAAGTCTACTTTTAGTGTACTATATATGATGATCAATATAGTCCGATCGTGGAAATCATGAAGATGTAAGCTTTTTTTGCTAATTTTGGGAGCACTTTTCAAATGATTTTGTTGTAGGAGCATTGGGCAAGAATATGAAATTAAACTGCATAAGGAGATGGCAAAGTTAGGGCTAGCGTTTCGGGACGAAGAGCATTTACGGAAGTTCGGATATGATAAGACTCCTGATGTGAAGCTGGAGGTGCCCATTGCTGTGGATGGTTTGTAGTGAACTGGGTAGAAAGCAAAGCTGTTTTTGGGGATGAAGATGTGCACAAAGAGTACATGCGAAATCAGTACTTGAGCTACTGGAACAGGTTTGTTCAGTCATTTTTATAAGATGTGATGTAATAGGGCAATAAGGCAAAAATTTCACTACTTTAATGAATGCTTCACACTTTAAAATTAATTACGAAAAAATTAATCAAAGGTTCATAGAAACAAAATGCATCAATATTACTTGATGTGTCCTTGGTTTCCATCTTTCAGAGCTTTAGGGTAAGACTTTTTCAGTGTTGTGCTTCTTAAAATTGATCATACATTCATGTTCAAATCTGGTGAGTTAGCTGGTTTTTGGTTGCTACCAATGAAAACAAGGAAGTTGGTGTGCCATTCTGTTGAAATTTTTATATTTTATGCTTGTAGCGATTTAGGGCAGCATTTTTTAAAAATTGTATTAACATAGTTGATGCCATAATCTAGATGCAGTCTCTGTCTCTGAGTGGGTTATATATTTTAGTATATTGACATGTAATATCCTGAAGAAATAAATAAATAGTAAAGATTAAGTGTAGAAGAATTAGCGAAGTAGCTATCACGAAATTAGGGGAATGAGATTCCCAAAAGCATAATTTATCGTGATAAATCTCTAATATATCATCACAAGTTGGTTTTGTATGAGTGAAGGCCACGGCGTGAACGGAGAACTCAAACAAGGCAAATTACAGCACGATAACTCTAAGAGAATATTTACACAAGAACATTAGCACATTACAAGTGTAAACAAACAAGTGAACTGTAAATACACATGAATTAATCCCCAAGAGCAATGAAGCAGTAAAATAGCAAGGATACTGCAGTACAATATAAGGCATTTAATCCAAGTGATAAAGTGGAAATATGGGAAATACAAGAAAGGGAGATGCTAACAAATAAGTTGAAAGGATAGAAAGAATAAATAAAGAGAGAATTGGATAAAAACATCAATAAATGAGAAATAAATTTAAAAAGATCCAAGAAGAAATTAACAATTTGAAGCAATTACAGAAAAAATGTGAAAATTTAAAAAGAAGTCTAATACCAATGATAGAAATGAAAAATGCAGGAGGAAACTTTAGAATACCAAACATATTTATAAATGACGGTATGCCTAGGGAACAAAGTATAATACAAGGCATTAAAAAAATAGTGAAAGAAGAAAAACTGAAAGGAAAAGCAACCAAAACAAAATACCAAAAACTAGAAATAGATATACAAACGCAACAACCTTTAAATAAAGAGTTGAAAATGTTAAGGGATAGAGAATAGAAAAAGGATGTGACAAGCTAAATAACTAGCAAATTAACATAATGGTACTGGGCAGAATACAATGCAAAACGAAATAAGCTACAGAAAAAGGAAAGAGAAAGGAAAGCTCAATAATAAAATTAAAACAAAAAAGAGAAATTTTGAGAGGGAACATAAGAACAGATAGTAAAGAAGCAAAACAAAAGATGAGAATAAAAAACAGAATGCGGAGAATTGTAATATAGGAATGAGGAGGATAAACGGAAAGGAAAGTAAATTCGGTCCGATTTCCTTTGTATCTAACCTGGCAAGGAATCAAGAAGGAACCTTGTTGCACCAGGAAAGACGCTTCTGATCGGCTCTGCTGTGAAGATTTGGATAACTTGCCCTATATTTTCACCCACATCCTTATTTCATCTTCCTGGTTTCCCCAAGGTTACAGCACAGGGAACCGATTTCTGCAGGAGAGCGCCGCTTCCAAAAAGATAAGTGTTTCAGCTTTGGCTTTTGTTTAAAGTTCCTCTGTTTAAATTTAAAATTACGATACAGTCCACTTTTGGCCGTAACAACAACCTTACAAAATTTTAGATTTTTAAACTCGACCCTGTTTGGAGGGATTTCCCTATGTAATTAAAAACTTGATACGAAATACGTGTTGACTCATTTTTGATGGAGTACACTCTCATATGATCAAACTTGAAATTTACTCAATTTGAATGTGCGGACAACAAACAGCTGCTATTATATATAGTATAGATTATTTGTGTTGTGCTGGATTTTGAGTCTGTTGTTGATGTTTGGTTTTTCAATAAATCTGTGATAGAAATCGTATCCCCTATAATTATGTGGAATATGTCCTCTATAAAATGTAAATTTTTACGGAAGCATGCGTGCGAGCGAGTGCATGCGCGCGAATATATATATACGTACACAAGTGTCTTAGTTGTTTTCGTTTGGGCAAACATGATGTTTTCAAGTGAGATGTCTATCCAGGTGTAATCCTAGGTATTTGACTGTGTCTTATTGAGGAAGTTGTTGATTTTGCCTCAATGAAAATGTGAGGATTTCGTTTTACTGATTTAACACGCCATTTTCTTAACCAGTTTTTCAATTTATTGAGATGAGTTTGTAATTGGTGGGATGCAATGGGAGAGTCGTGATAGGATGATAATATGGCAGTATCATTAGCGTACATTGCAATGGTTGTTAGCCTACTTGTGAGTAAATCCGCTGTATATAGTCAGTATAACAATGGTCTGAGGACACTTCTTTGTGGCACTCCAGAATTGTCTCCATATAAAGTAGTGATTTCACCTTGTACCAGGAAGTGTCTGCTAGTTAAATGCGACTTGACTACTTGGTAGAGATCCAGTGGTAGGACATTTTTGAGTTTAAACAGTAAGCCGTCGTGCCAAACTTTGTCAAAAGCTTGATTAAAGTCGAGAAATACTGCAAAGTAATATTTTTTGTTTCTAACGCTTTAGTTATTTCATGTACTAATCGATGTACCTTTTCAATTATGCAGTACTGCATATGAAAACCGAATTCGTGTTGTGGAAAATTATCTTGCAGTATAATTGCTCCAAGTTTTAATAGAAGTTTTTTGAAAACTTTAGAAAGAAGCAAAAGCAGACTTATTGGTCTATAAGAAGTCACTTGTTCAGGTGGATTATCAGGTTTCAGTATGAGTAGTAACTTTCCACTGGTCTGAGAAGTATCCCAACTGAATATTGCACTAAATAACCTTGTTAGCGTCATTTTTAGGGAGTTCTTTAGGGACTATGCAGGTGATGAAGTCGTAGTCTGGTGACTTGTTACTTTTAATGCTTCTAATTATAGATCTTGTTTCTTTGGTGCGAAAAGATTTGATTGGAAAGTACTGCTGAGATAGTGCTGTTAGAAATTGCTCTGCTTTTCGTTCGGGAGTAGCTTTGGAGGGATGAGGCTCAAATACATGTGCTAAATAGTTTGCGAATACCATAGCTTTTTCAATAGAACTTCTTGCCTAGGTTCCATCTTCTTTGCGGAGAGGAAAATTGTGTTGGATTGGTTGTTTTAACTTCATTGTAGTAAGCAGTAACCAGTAACAGTACTTGGGGAGAGCATTTCCAGAAAACTGATTTTTTAATGGTTTAAGGAATAGTCTAAGTCTGGCTGTTTTTTGTATAAAATTTGTTCTGTCGACTGGCTTTGGTAATTTGCCATCATTGTCTTAGTCTTCTTTTTACCTATTAATTTTTTAACTACAATTGAACAGTCAGTTGTACTCTTGTTTGCACTGCTTGAGTAAAATGTTCAACTGTGTTTTATATTATATTCTTTCATTTGGGACGAGATGTCTAAAAATTATTTGACTGGAGCGTTAAAATAGTTCCAATCAGTTCTGTTAGTAGATAGAGATGAAAGTTTTTCTACATGCAACATATGGGACTTGAGAGTGAGTAGCATTAGAAGGAAGGTTAAGACGACTTTATTTGAAAGGAATAAAGGCCTATAGTTTTGATAAGGAAAAAGTCCAAGAGATCAAGGAACTTGTTAAGATCACAAGACACATAAGACGGATTTCCAGTTGAGATAAAATTTATAGTATGTGTGTTATAGCTTCTATTAGTTCACGGCCCTTAATGGTCGTTATCTTGGAATTTCACTGCGTCTACATGGTGTTATAGCCCAGTTCCATCAGGATATAGAGTTATATGGTAGGTGCTATAGTTGTGAACTTTCAAGTGACTTCTTTCAGTGAATCGGGCTTCAGAGATGACCATCTGTGTTGCGTTGTTGAATAAATGTCGTAATTTCAAGTGCACATTGTTGCAAGCCGTTGGTGTTATTCAGCGATTTTTAGAAATTGAGCCATGATAAGAGTTTGGAGACAATAGATGTTAGTAAGTTTAAAATAGTTGACATTTATTCCACAAGGTTCTTTATCATTAGTTTAAGTTTAAGTTTAAGCATATTATTGGCTGACTGAACTGATCCTAATGTGTGTATTTGTTGTTGATTAATATAATAGATATTATCGGACTTAATACACCACCTTGTCGTAGTCCATCTTGGGTGTTGAATGCTTTTGAAAGGAATATTGTGTTTTTAACATAAATATGTTTATATTATGCATTCAAGGTGTTTTTCCTGTACTTTGTACGTTTACTTATTTCATAAATTTTATTTATCAAGTTTTTTTGTAGTGAAAACATTCCTTCTAATCTCTCAATTCAAAGCATTTACTTGATAAGATATATGTGCTTTGTTTCTGTTTGCATAATGTAATCACCTTTTTTCTTTGTAGTTTAACTTGGCTCTTATGCTATGTGAGTGTAGTGAGTTAAGTTTTAGCTAGAGTTCCCCCAACACAGTTTCTTTTAGTGAAATTAAAGTAAAAACGTGTTTGTAGAAGAGTGGTACTAAACATATCTGCCAAAATTATTTTTTTTATTGCTTTTAATAACATGCACATTCTATTAAAATAACCAGTTGAGCTGCCATCATGGTTGTGTCTCGCTCCTTTATTTGTAAACAAGTCTCTCTGGAAACTCATAAATGTATGTGACATCATAGAATTTATATATATATATATATATAAAATTTTCTTTTTGCGAGTCACTTAAGAAACAAGGTTTTTTAATTCCGAGGAGCAGCAAATTATACTTTAATTGAAGAAATTAAAAAAATCAGAAATTATCAGGTCAGGGTTATATGTCAGATTATTAGCAATTTTAACTTACAAGTCTAAAAATTGTTTTGTTTGATGGTTTGAAGCATTGTTGTGATGTAAAATTATATAATAATAATAATGGTAAGGCTTTACGCTCCGCGAGGGAGCACGGCCTGCGAACTGAGAGGTTAAGGCTCTCATACGTTCGCTCTCTCTGCCCGGTCGTCGCGCACCATCTCTGATGCGATGTGGTGAACACCGCGCCTAAGACTACCGCCATTATTACCCCTTGTTCGAATGAACGCAGGTACTCAATTATTTTTAGTGACTGAGTAGGCCACCCGCCAGGCATCAGAGGTCACCAGGAATTGAACCCGGGTCCGTCAGCATCGCAGCCCGTCCCTCAACCACGGGACCACGCTGGCACGATGTAAAATTATCTCATTTAAATAATGCACGGCAGACATTATGTGAATTATTTTGCAGTAACCATATATTTATTTTCAAGCACAACAGTTATGACGGATTTTGATATCGAGAAAACATAGATTAATGTTTTTTTCCTAACTCTTTGAGATTCCTTTACTTTGACTGGCTTAGGATCTATAGGAAACAGCTAATGTGTCAATTACCGCTTCAATTTAGGTTCAAATGTAAATGTCTAACCTTCATCACTAGTAATGATGTTTTAAACTGCTTTTGACTTACCTCCATCGTATTTTTTTAAAGTTTTTTTAGTCATTCCATGCACTTTTGTTAAATTACGAGGTGTTTATAAACAACAGACTTCTTACATTTTAATAATTCTATACGTGACTCCATCATCCACTTAAATACTTTTTTGTATAGCGTCCATGTTTATGTAACTGTTGAAATTGATTTTCCTTCTTGAAAGTGATCTAATTTAAATTTATTATACCAGCTGTAAGCAACTTTCAACTTTGTTACCAAATGGGACAAGACTTTCTTTGAGAGTGAAACAATTTTATTTCTTAGGGGTACTTAATCTACTAGAAATCTTACTCTTATATAGTAATCAGTACGTATTTAATCATAGGATTGATGAAAGATTGTATTATAACAAGCAAGTCATGTAGCAAAAACAATTTTGTGACCTTTATGTTATAACTTCTGCTCGTAATAACTAGGCAAGGCTATAATTAATATACCATTTTTTGTCTACTGTAATATTACTACTATTATTACACCTATACAAAATATTCCAGAGTTCGCCATTATGCAAATCGAACAAAGGCAACGATTATAGTATGATCAGCACATGATTGATCTGGTGTGTACCTCATTTCTTCCCACTATAGTCCACGTTCCTTTATGTATCTCTTTTCTTTGGAAATGCGTGCTCATTATTTTTAGAACTTTTATTACTAATGAAATCAATCTTACACCATTATCGTTACTTTCTGTGTGTTTGCTTTCTCCTCTTGGTATCTTTTTGTTAATATCTTCTTTTTTGACCTTGGCATTTGCGTCCCCAGTTACTATTAGATTGTTCTTGTTTGGAATGTCCATTTTATTATATTATCTTTTATCTCTTCTTCTTTTTCTTCAGTAGATATTTGTTAGGGATATATCGTTTCTTTTATGCTTTATGGTTAGAATGTACATTCTGTTTGATATTTCTTCAAAATTCATTTCTTGTTTTATCTTTTGATTTGTCAGAAAATTCACACCAATCCGATCACTTCGACTTCCACTTTTGAAAAGTGTGTAATTGACTATATTTTGTGTCAATTCATTTTAAGTGCGTTTCTTGCAGCGCTACTATTTCCGTCTTATGTATTTTTATTTCTTTTATGAGATTTTTTAATGCCCTTTTTCATTGATACCTCTAAGATTCCGAGTACCTATGTTTATTATATTCTCTTCCTTGTTTTCTAGTATTTTTCTCATAATGTTCCTATTTGTTTCATTGCTTAATGTTTTTATATCGTAGCCTTGTCCGTTGCGATATCCCATCTTTTTTTCCTTACCTTAAATAGTTGTTAGTTTTTTGCTTTTCAGTTTTAGTTATCTTTCTTATCTGCTCTGTAAGCTTTCTGGCGATTTGCCGTCCACTGTTCTTTTATAGCATTTAGGGTTCTATTATTCTGTTATGTTCTGTTATGTGACTTGATACTTTCCAAACAGACCATGCATATTCGTAATTATAAAAATTAGTAAAAAGGTTCGTCCCAGGGACGAGCAATCCAGGCTAAATATTTGATTCAGAGTTTTGTCGATAATTTTGAAGAAAAAATGAGTAAATAACCGTTTTATCAGTTATATCTAAGCATGATGACATTCGTTCGGCTATATTCGGTTTCACATAAATCAAAGTTGTGCCGCATGCGCCTACTAACGGCAAGAATTGGCCACATAGTGCATGAAACACCGATAGGTGGCACAAACTGTCTATTTACTACATGATAATTTATGTTTTGATCTGTAACAGATCAAGCATGACCTAAAGTGAAAATATAAAACCTTTATGCGAGATACGGCAACTAACTGGTTCGAATAAGGTAGTGACCTTTAGAATCGGTTCATAACTGTAGGAGTTACAAAGAAACAAACACACAGTTACATGTTTGAAGTTTTATAGAGTAGAGTTTAAATGGTAGACCAGATATCCATTGTATTTTCAGTATTTAATATGCATTACGTTTGTTGGTCATTAGAATTACTGTGTAGCTAAGATTTAGGGCTCTAATAGAAACTAATGCTGACTTGACTCGGCTTGATGATACGTCACTCTTCTTGCTGACGTTATTGGTATTTTTGTTGCGTGGCGCTCGGTTTTTAGCCTCTAGAAAACTAACTAAATATCTAAGCAGATACACAATTTCCTTGTATAGGGTTCGGCAGGAAGGTAAGGTGTTTTTGAAAAGATTGTCATGCGCGCTGGGGTGGATCGAATATTTTCTGAATGGTTGATATCTATTTATTGACAGATGCCATTTCAGCAGCAATGAAGCCTTGAGCATATCGTGTATTTGTTTACTACACCTTTACAGCAACGGTTTCGAAACCATTGTAATGTTGGTTGTCATGGTCGGGTTCCAAAATCATTATGAAATTGTGATTAGTTTTTAAACAACAGGATCTTTGAGACCAGAGACTGCATGGGGAGGTGATCGAACTGTACGAACCCCGGAAAACATTGAAAGGGTGCGATAAGTTGTTCTTGTTGTTCAGCAGTACGTCATGCCTTGCTCTTCGGATCTCAGATAGGTCAGTTTGCAGCATCTTATACTTGGATCTCAATTTCCTTTCCTACAAGATTATGGTTGTTCAAGATGTTATTGCGTGGGGATTTAGAGTGGCCTGCTCGGTCACCAGACCTGTTAGCTTGTGACTACTTTCTATAGGGCTACTTAAAAGCTAAAGTTTACAAAGACAGAGCTCGTAATCTTGAAGCCCTTTTCGAAACCATAACGCGAGAAATTCAGAGGGTTCATGTGACATGCTTCAAAGGAGTACGGTCAATTGCGCCACCCAACTACAAGAATGCCTCGACAAAAATGGATGTGATTTTTCGCAGCTGATTATTCTCTTCTCATGTTTCGTTATGTATTCTTAAATGGTAATGTACTAATAACGTATAAAAATAATAAACTTCAAGGACGTTATAGCTGTAGGGCTGTGAACTATACAGTAGATGATGTGCAAGACGGACAATATGAAGGCAATTGTGTAGCTAATACATTATATACCATTATGTAGCAATGAAGATGAAATGATGTAGGTAAAGCAGTGATGATGTTTATTATGAAATTGGAGATCAAGTTTAACAAGAATTTTAGATTGAATATCAAATCTGTTCTGGCGAGAGAGGCCGTTTTTTGTTATTTTATAATAATTATAGAAATTCAATCGTTAGTTCAGTAGTAGAGGATGCCACTACAGTTCTTTGGAATTTGAGTGCAGAATAATTAAGAATTAATTAATTTGGAAACGATGAGGTCGTCAGCTTGTAGAAAGTTAATTGAGCAGGTTTGTGGGCATTGGGTATGCGTTGTTAGCACATTAGCCTTAAGAATTTTTATGATCACCAATTGCAAGGTCTAAACGACTGCTAAATGGCGAGCTGCAAATCGCAATATTCTTTGATACAGTCAAACAACGAGCCCAATTTACTATTAGATTTTAGGCATTTGCAGTTAAGATTAAACGGCGATTTGGGAGACCAGGTCTAACACTAACTATAGAAAATATTTAAACTTTTAACGTAATTGGTCCTTTAAAAAAATTTTTTTTTTACTAAATTCTTTAATTTCATCATAATGACACCAGTTACCTTTGTATTATGTAAATATGAGGAACAATTTACATCTGATAGAAAGTTGTTTTTTTGAGAATAAAGCTTGGTTTCAATCGATAAAAAGATGAAATGATTAAAAAAGTTTGGGCATTTTAAGTGTTGGCGTATTTGGTTTGTAAGTCGAATTTAAATCTCAAGTCGATTTTATTTTCAAATTATCTAATTTTTAGTTTACTATAAATATGTTTAAATGGGATTTTTCTGCTTTTTTGCTTTATCCAAAGTTACAGGGATGTTTTTTTTTCAAAACATAAAATAAAGTCTTGGTATAGTTTTCCATTTGCAATTCTTAGATTCTGATTAAGTCTCATAATTTCGATAATTTTCGGATTATGGAAGCTTTGAAAATGTCTCCAAGAGCATAATTTATTTTAGGATTTTTAAAAGGAGATTTTAATGATTTTAATATTAATTTGTGGTATTTCAGAGGTTTCAATGAATATATTACTTTTCATCTACTATCTTTATATTCGTCACCTCAGTCTTTAATGGAAGCTTCTGGTGATTCCTATGTCATTGAGAGTGCTGATTTCTTTTGTAATAATCCTGTTTTGTAGGAGGGTGAATTAGAGTGTTCGGAGTGTTGTAAGTAGGGATTTCTCTCGTAGGGTATATTCGCGTTTAGAAGTACCAGGATATTTTGGCTGACAGGTTTGGGTGAGTATTTTGTTTAGAGTTTTTCACGCGTTGTTCAAACAAAAAATGATGGCTACTCAAACTTACCTGTGGTGTGTATGTACCTGTAGAACAGTGTTTTGAACATTGATAGTGATAAGTTTGTTTAATCGTCTTTCAATTATTTTTCTTGTGCGTCGAAAAAAGACGTCTTTGTTGAGAAATATTTTTATGTCGAATACTTTTTTTATCTGTTATCATTTTTCACTGTATGTAGTGTTGGTTCTCTAGGAGCAGCTTTACTGCTAGGAGTTCTTATATGGAGGAAACTTTATCAATTTTTTTTGTTACTTTAAAAAACAATTAGAAGGACTATCTACAAGTTATTTTTGGTTTTATTATTAGCTAAGTTGATATAAGTAATATATCTGGCATTCCCATAAATACTGTTACAAAATCTTAAAGTTGTAAGTTACATTATGTTTCTTGTCAAGTTTGATTATTTACCAATGGAGCGGGATGATAAAGAAAACCGCATTGCTGTAATAGTATTACATAAATGTGGAACTGAAAAAAGACTGCATCCTCTCGGCATTAGCTGTATGTTTGTGTATCGCGTTATAAAATTGTTTATAAGATTGGAGGTGAAGACACTTGATTTAACCTCTTTTACTATCATATAATGTTTTTAGCCATAATATCATATATTATCATAAATTATTTTAAGATACCGTAACTCCGAGGGGTTTCGGAGCTCGGCAGCTAATTCTTTGAGGGATATACATGAAAAAATCCCCTCTTTAACGTGGCAATAACCGCTTCTTCCGATCCGGCAATAATCTCTGGTCATCTCTGCGTTAGATCTGTTTATTTATACTTTTATATTTTATACAATGTTTATTATATAATATAGACAATATTGACTTGATTGCAGCACCGGAGAAGATTTGGTTGCAATTCAGAAACTATTTTGATATTTACAGATTAAATAAATATGCTTGCACATATTATAACTTATGCTAAAATCTAAACTAGTGCACTAATACTTTTATAAGCAAATTGATTCTAAACAAATGAGTTTATATTAACATTTTGTTTTTCTTTTTTCTATGATGTAAATTTCTTGATAAGACGATTTTGCTTCGTTTGGTATTACCAAGTTTGTATTTTGTGCCTTCATTTTAATTTTTTATTTTGCTTCCCAATGTGCTTTTGTTGATTGTAATTAATTGACCGAAATAGCTTATCCCTCACAAATTTAAAAAATGCTTCAATCGCCTTGTCTAATATTTTCTTATGTTTCTAATTTGAATATATGTATTCGATCGATTGATGCATCTGTTCAATGTGCATGTTGTATTTAATCCGCTGTGAAGGTGATAACAATAGATCCATGATTCAGCTTTGTTAGCATATATTATTTGAAAACAACTTCCGGATTCCGAAGTGTCCTCATTCCCTAACAAGCTTTTCAAAGATGTCTGGATCATACTTAAAAATGCTAGCACATTGCTAAAGTATTGTACGTAATTGTATGTCGTTTTTTAATAAATTATAAATATTATTTATTGCATGAAATGTACTAGAGTTAACATTAACATACTTATATTTCCTTTGATTTTATTTTATTTGGCTTTTTTCTTCAGTAGAAGAAATGGTAGTCATATCTCAAACTAAAAAATGATTTTGATAGTTCTAAATTTATTTACCTGCATTAGGATGGACACAAAACTCACAACAAAACTTTGAAAAATGATTTTGTCATATTTGATCTGAATAAATTTAGTGTTATTTTTCTCAATGTTAGAGAAAAATATGCACAGAATTTTTTTGTCAGAACGATTGTTTAAAAATGCATGCCCCAAGTCATTTTCACGTCCAATGTATGTACTTCTGTAATTTACTTTACTAATATTATCCCCCTTTTCAGTAACAACAATACAGGGTGGGCGAAATGCACCTATTTTACTACTACCTTGCGATTTTAAATGTTTTGAAACATTTTCCTTTGGAATTTGCCAGATCGATGCCAAATTTTTATTGCACAATTCTGTTTATTAACCATGTTTAACCATTGCTTGATAAGGTAGGAAATTATGATGTATGCAACTATAATAGGGGATTGGAATGCAAAGGTGGGGATGAAACAGGTATATAGTCAATTATAGGTAAACTTAGTTAACTGTAATGGCAATAGATCGCGATTAACAGATCTGGCCAGCGGAAGATTTAGACCATATCATATCGCACATCACGCAAACAATATTTTAGATGAAGTTCTAAGGGGGTTGAATGCGACAGAAACCATTTTCTGGTTCAAGCTAAATTAAAACCAAAAATAATAAGTGAAAGCGATACTTAATAAATATTCTAATATTAAGAAATTGAGAGAGAAAAAAGAACTGAGGGATAAGTACTTAAATAATAAAATTTTCACCTGGCTTTCTGTTAGATTTATTTTAACTTTCCAATTGTCATACCACATGTAGGTATATCATATTTAGTGCATTTTCTAGATAATTAACTGCTATCAAAAGATGTTCATGTTGCATGATCACTGCGGTGTGGTCTGTGAACATTGCTAAGGTAGAGTAATTTGTGACTTGTAACTCATGGATAAAGGTTAATATGCTTTCCTGTGGTACTCCCGCTTTTACTGCTTTTTTGGTGGTCAGCGTTGCATGTACCCTAATGACCAACGTTCTAATGAATGAAGTAATGATGTCAATGAGATAGTCTGGAAGTCCATACCTTATCAAAGGCATTTGAAGGTCAATAAAACAAACTATTATATATATATATATATATATATATATATATATATATATATATATCTTGTCCTCGAAGCCTTTTTTAATTGTTTCCATAATTCTCATAAGCTGGTGCGTAATCGAGTGTTTCTTTATAAAACCAAACAGATAATTTAGTATTATGTTTTTTCTTCTACTATTATATGAAATCATGTATGAATATTTTTTTTCAATAGCTTTCATTTTGTCGATAGTAAACTTATTGGACGATAACCATTCGGTCTATGTTTATCTTTTCCACTGTTATGAAAGGTATTATAATAGCTTTTTCCTCTCCTTTCGGAAGTAACATTGTCTGAACATGCATTAAACATTGTTGCCGGAAACGCCAGCGACTTTGTAGTAAGTTGTTTTAGTATAGAGTTGTCAGTTAGTGACGGTACGAATTCTCTCGAAATCTGACTGTTGTAGTCATTGATAGTTTTGATGACTTCTTGTAGATGGTTGTGAGTGATGTTTGTGTCACTTATTCGAAGTGTGATGCCAGTAAATTGGTTTTTTCATCATTGATGACGTATGTGCTGTTTTCTGTTAGAGAATGTTTGGATGTCGTATTAGTTTTTGGGCAGCCTGTTATATTATCGCATCATGAAGTTGGAGTTTTTCTACTGTTCTACACACTGAGTTTATAATTTTTCATCTGACTTGGCGAGTAAGTTAATTGGTGAGCATTTTTGGGGTGCGGTTGATGCGTTTTTTACTATTAACGTCTCGTTTTGTTTTTTAATTTGATTAGATTTAGTATTCCTACTGGTATTTGTGGATAGCTTCGCATTTTTGTTATTGCTGGATGTTTTATCATTTTTTGTACAGTTTTAATTTCTCTTGCGACTTGTTTTTAAGGTTTTTTTATTATTTTTTGATATTTTAAGCGTAATGCATTTCAATTTTGGTATTTTTGGTGAACTTGAGGTTTTATTTTGTTGATCTGTGTCCATCTGGGAGATTGCTGTTGCAATTTTGGCCTAACAAATTATGTTGTGCGCTTTTTGTATGTTATCATTGTAAGATAGTATTTATTGGCTGCGATAAGGTTTGTTGGTTCCAAATAATATTTTTTAGTTATTATTATTGGGGGGATAAAGTTCATCGCTATTTTTCTTATTCATTACTACGTGGCTGGGAGCCCCTCCGAGAGTCCCCTTCCATTTTATTTAAAAATTTCACTTACCCGATTTAGTTCTGTACGTACACGGAAGTAATTTTAAATTTAGTTTTAAAATGTGTGACCTGAGGTCAGCTCGCGCTCGATTTGATAAATGACAGAGAACCAGACAGCCGCGCGCCTTTAGTTCCAACTTTCAAACGAGAACCTAGGTCGAACATTGCACGGTGATATCAGAGCACACGCGTGGCGTCCGCGCTGTTTCGTAGCTTGCGTTAAACTCGAAATAAAAATATGAAAGAACTAACAACTAAAGTATCTAGGTGCGATAATTATTGAAAAAAATAATATAGAAGAACAAAGCTATTACGGATTAAAGGGTATAATAAAATCAAAGCTAGACTCAGTGAACACTAAAATTAAAGTGTATAAGTCAGTGTTAAAATATATAGTGACATCTGCTGCAGAAATGTGGTCACTAACTCAAAGTGAAAAGAAAAAACTAAATCTATGGGAACGGAAAATCCCCAGGAATGTATATAGGGTTCGGTAAATAAAAATCGGATATGGTGTTAACTAACCAAGAAATAAGAAGTCGGTATGTGGAAGCAAGATATTAAAAGTAAAAGAGTTAGATAGCTGGGGTACGTCGAGCGGTCGCAATCTACAAAAGAAATTAAAAATATTTTAAGTGGTAAACGAGAGTGA
Organism: Sinelater perroti; assembly: GCA_036346155.1. NCBI lineage: Eukaryota > Metazoa > Arthropoda > Insecta > Coleoptera > Elateridae > Sinelater > Sinelater perroti. Next base: position 9,400,009 of record JARFIY010000276.1, read on the forward strand.
GGGGCAGGCCAAGACTGAGATTTTTAGAAGAAGCGGAAGAATACCTAACAGCCACTGGAGTAATAAAATGGAAAGAGAAGGCGTCAAATAGAAAAGAATGCAGGAAGATCGTTAAGAACCGAGAAGGAAGAATAAATGCAATTATCCATGCAGAGTAAAGAGTGATAGAAATTGTCTCCTTTGGGATATAATCCCAGAGAGTTGGAATGTGGATGATGATCGCACTTCTGTAAAAACAAGAGGCGTGTGGGAAGCCTTTAAGGGAATTGAAGGTTTTTTTATAGTCTGTAGAACCAAGGAGTAGCAGTAGTAGTAGTAGTATTAATAATAGCAGTCAAAGAGATATGAGGTCTAGCATTATTCTGATAGAACATGACGCATTATCTGTTACCAAATTCTGGACATGTTTTCTGAATCGCTATTTTTTATTCGCCCAGTTGCGCACAATACTGATTTGAATTTAGCGGCTAGTTGTTTGGTAGGAGCCCTGCCCAATCCCACCAGAAACAAAGCATGACTTTCTACGGATGGAGACCAGATTTTTCTTGGTCAAATCGTAGCGATTTACGTAACCAAGCTACTTTAAATGTTGTTAGACGGTGGTTTTCGATATTTTTAGTATCTCTGCTAAATCTCGTAGAGCGGGTTATTCTCTATTAGTGTTGTCTTGATTTGCTCATCGTCAGTGTCGTCAAGTGTTGTTCGTTTTTAAGGTCCAAATCGTCAGATCTAAACTTAGCGAACCACTTTCGAGCAGTTCTTTCAGCTAAATAATTTTCTCCGTAAACAGCACGTATCTTTTTTTGTTTCTTAAGCGTCTAAAATGCACTTTCTTTTCTCCCATCTTCAGAAGGGCAAAAGAATGCCACAAATTAATTTATTGCTAGGAGCTTTTTTTTTCTAAAGATATGTTGGTTTCACCTTTAAGAATATACATCAGTTTCGTGCGTTTTTTATAAATGTGACGTATGGAGATATTTTCCAATGTAATCTAATAAAAATCGACACGAACTTACTGGACAACCTATTATTATTTATTATCTGCATATTTTTGAAGCTTTAAGCTGAACACGATGATTGTTGAGAATTTTAAAGATCACCGAATAGAATTCTGGTAGTGCTAAAATTTTTCTAAAGGGTGTGAAACGGACAATAATGTAAAATATGCCGATAATACAATCCTGTTTGCAAGCAACCTTAGTGATTTACATTTTTTGAAAAAGTAAATGATGGTTGTAACGATTATGGATTTAAAATAAACTTCAATAAGACCAAATAGATGGTAATTACAGTCTCCACAGAATTAAACGAATTTAAGAGTTGCAAATCTTACATAATAGAACGGGTGCAGACATACAAATAGCTTGGAAATTGGCTGGAACAAACAGTTGATTAAATAGTGGAGATAATAAGTCGAATAGAAATAGTCAGATCTTGTTTACTCTGTAGTCGAAACATCAACATTGAGTTGCGGATGCGAATGCTTCGCTGTTATGTTTATCGTCTTACTTTATGGGGACGCTTAAGAGAAATCATTTGAACAAGTTATAAACATTTGAAATGTGGTATTACTGCAGAATGTGGCGTATCGCTTGGAGCGAAAAAGTAACTAATACAGAAGTTCTTAGAGGGATGAATAAGGAATGTGAAATCATATATATATATATATATATATATATATATATATATATATATATATACAATAAAAAAGAGAAAACTTGAGCACTTGCGGCCAACTTGCTCCAACTCATAATACAGGGGAAGATAAAGGGAATGCTGGCAGGCCTAGAATATTTTATCTTGGCTGAAAAACTTAAAGACTAGTTTAATTGCAGCAGTATTGAACTATTCCGATCGCCTATGAACAAAACATGTATAGCAATGATGATAGCAAACCTCCAGTCAGGAGATGGGCCATAAGAAGAAGTGGAATTACTCCATTTAAACTAATCCTGAGACAGCGTTGAAGGAAGCAAGAGTATAATTTGAGGTTGATTATTGATATTCAACGAACTTAAAAAGTTCGTTACTGAATTCTATATGTCTGTCGGTCTGTCGGTCTGTCTGTCGCTGTCACAAAATTATGGATTTTTTAAAATTTTAAAATGGATTCTTTTAGGAAATTTAGCTGATTTCAAAATCGAAATCAAAGTTTCTATCTCGAATAGTTTTCGAGATATTCGACTTCGAATTCCGGGAAAAATTTCGAACATTGCGATTTTATGAGTACTTAAGAATATTGTTTATGCTGATTTCATAATGAAATCGAAAAATTCTGAATGTCTTGAATAGTTTCGATATTCGATTCGAATTTAGAAAATTTTCGACATTACGATTTTAAATGTGATTCTTATAGGGAATTTTACGCTTAATTCGAAAATGAAGAAAAAATTCTATGTCGATTAATTTTCCAGATATTCGATTTCGAATTTTCCCGAAATTCGAAATCGAAAGGTTTTTTTAAGTTCGTTCTGGGATTGTTTACAGAGCAATCTCTTCGCCGGCCCCATGTTTTTTTCTGTTTATGTATATAGTAGAAATATCAAATATATAAAAATGGAGTATTAGGATCTGATTTACTTCCAACTAAGAAAAAGGGGAAAAAACCATAAAGGGCAGTTGAAATGAGTCATAAGACGATGAAAGCTTTGGTCTTCTGTAGACTTCTTAGGAAGTGTTTGTTGATACTTTTTCACTGAGTGATATGTGAGAGAAATAACGATTGTTCTTTTTAATCTTAAATAGACTCTTCGAAACACATAAAAAAGAAACATTAAGTTGTTGCATATCACTGTAGTAATACTTGGTTTCACCCTTAGTGAAGTATTCTATATGAAATATACTTTAGAAAAACTGAAAACTGCATATGCATAAGATCCGTTACTGTAGGAATCTTAAAAATGCTTATATTATTTTTTGTTGGTGCACAATAATATAAACGGAACTTAATGTAATGATTTTTCCACTAAAAGAACATTGCTCTTCATATCGATGCAGGAAATTGCGCCTTGCATTTTATCCATTGTTGAGAAATGTGAGTAGCGAAATACTGTATGTATACTAATGAATTCAAAATTGATTTTGTGGGCTGAATAAACAACGTTGCGTTTTCCCCATCTGATTACGTTATCAGTGAACTTCCGATGAAATCCATGGCGTGCATCGGGACCCTGCTAAAATTAGACCCGTGACCTTCGTGCGAACAGGCAACTGCAGTTTTCTAACGTTCTATAAAATGCAGATTTTGCGTTCAAGCCAAAATAAACTTTCCGGCGCGGCTTCGGCGGATTAATGGCGCTCGTGCCCGAGCAGATCAATCCTCCGCGCGCGCCCGTCGCCCGCAGGTTGCGCTCTTGGATTCTCGGCGTTTTGCAATTCCGTATAATAGGTCAAGAGAAGCGGTCGCAAGGCAGTGCCGGCTTCAGTAGGTCGGGCAAGCTCGCGGTGAAGTCGCCGATGTGCGGGGGCGGGACGGGTCCGATCAATCCGGCGACCTACATGTCTTATTGATTCGAATTTTCAAATCCTTCCAGCGCGCTTGGCCGTAGGATGGACCGAAGGAACAACAGGGGATATTTTTAGTTTGCGCAAACGTGTTGCTTTAGCGGTTGTTTCGCGGCGGCGGCGAAAATGTGATAACGCGCGTCGCCATGAAAAGCGCGATTTTTCATAAGTACGCGTCCGACGGAGTCTTGTAGTGCCTTTTTTTAGCAAGTGCTGCTGGAACTTGTTCCGGGTAAATGGGTGAAGAGGCAGGCCACGGCTCAATTGCAGCTTACATGCTTATTGTTGCAGGTTTGGATCCGGATTGGTGATATATTGGTTTGGGTTTCTGGAGACACTTTTGAAGAGTAACGATAAGAGGTTTATCATAAGGGATCACTTTCCGACCAACATAATACACATTGTCGCACCAACGTTGCCTGCAGATACTATAGATAAGATGAAATAAGTAAGTTTTCTCTTATGTAGGATGAAATATATTTTTAATTATTTGTCTGTGTCTTTTCATTTATTTACATTTATGTCATTCTTTCTCACTTTATGCAAGTAAACTCATTCAAATTGTCCCAAAACTCACATTTTTTCATTGTTCAGGTTTTACTTTCTTTTTTCTTGAGGCTGCTGTGAAACAGCAACTCAAAAAGTTTATTCAGTTCATACCGAAGGCACTCTCTTTAAAATACATATTTTAGGATCATTCTGTAGGTGCAGGGTATTCAGGTGAAAATTATTTTCATTTCAGGTCATTGAAATAGTCGCACGAGCGTTTCAAGTGTCCTTCATATATAGAACAGAGCATCAATCATGGGAGTCTTGCAACCCGTAAGCCATTGGAAATCCCAGCAGCCAGATGGATTCTGAAACTAATTCCAATAATCTAAAAAGAAAAATAAACAATTTGCTCATGATGTTTTGAAGAGGTTGTGCATGGAGGTTTCAATTACCTGCTACATTAGCAGGAAGCAGTTATTAAATTATTAGAGTTATTATCAGACATGACTCAGCTGTCACATGGAGAACACTGCAGATTATTTATTTTGCTTGCTCTAGCCACCGAGACATAAACCTCCACATGTCGGGCTGCTGAGTTCCTTGACAGTTCGCCGGTTTGCTCGTGTTATTTTAGCATTTTTGTACATGTAAAATATTTATGTCCTTATTTGTTGGAAACGCGTCCCATGACTGCACCACAGGCGTGGATCGCATGCCTTGCATCGGGATCAAAGTGCTAATAGGTGGTGTGGAAATTAGATAGAGTTTGCTAATTGTTTCTGTTTGACAGTTCGGTGATACTGAGGCAAATTGTTTGATCTTTCGACGATGTCCAGTCAGGCAGAACGAATTAAGGCGTTCAAGCTTGCGCAACATACAAGGTTACAGAAACAGGTATGTTGAACAGGTTTTTGCTGCAATTATCGCTTCGGTGTTATTTGCATTGCCGACAAATTAGATTAGCTCTTCCTAATTATAAGATGCTCGCTTGGAAGTGGTGCCTTCCCTATATCAATGCGAATAATGCAAGACCGGCATAAACGAGACTTAATTGCACAATGTTGAAAGATAATTGCAGCTGTCATTATTTCATTAAATGTGTGAGGTAATGACAAGTTAATTTTTTCATTTGCTTGAACTTATATCATTGGGTCAGTAGCAGTGGACCTTAGCGCTACTGGATTTTATGTTAACGCTTTTATTATCAAAAAATATACATGTGTTTTATGTGGTAGATTTATGCTTCCACTTGTCTTTAATAGCCTATAAATGTGTAAAGTGCTTTACTTAATTGTATTAACTTTGAAGAGGCAGTGATTAATGCCTAATAAAATTAACATAGCAGTTTTAAGGAGCTTTTGAACATTTAATTAGATAATCAAGTTATTTACAGATTCCTCCATTTTTTGTTGTCAAAGGTTGTTTGTGCTACCTTGAGTTTTTTATAAATTTTTCACAAATGCTTTGTATCAGTATAGAAACTTGCCTAGTCCAGCGTTTGTTATGTAAGGAAGAATTTTTCATAAACGTCTGTGTGGAAAGCCATATCTCGGAAGCTTTTCTCATGACTTTTACGGGGCTTAGTTTTAAGTTAACTTGGTTGTTAAAAAATTCATTGAGCTAATAGATAGAAAATGATAAATAAGGTTTTTATTATTTAATTTGATTGTACAATATTTTGCTAACGTTTTGCTCTAGTTCCTATAATGTGGATTAACTTTTGAAAAGTATCAAAAAGAGAAAAGTAGACTTTTCTTAAAGTCGTCTTATTGGATTTTACAGAATGACCTGTGATTTCAAGGAATGTCTGCTTTAAATTTCAGATTTTAGGTGATTGGGAATTGAAAAATGAAGCTAGTCAGTTTTATACTTTTTTATTACTTTTGATGGAAAAAAATTAACATACAAATGGTGGCCACATGCTACATCAATTTGCTGCAGCCACATAAATATTTGTTTTTTCTGCAAATTCTGTTATCATAAATAACTGTAATTGCGTCTACGAAGACAGTTTTGCTTAAAAATACAGTTGTCTATTCATTTTCTAGTAGGAATTGATTTGGTTCTGGTTTTTCTCTGTGCATTATTATTCTTCTCTTATCTTAGCAGTCTTCGTAATGTACATTTCCGAGTGCTATTTGCCGTGGTCAAACCTTATGCTTTTAATATTTGTATTGCACTTACACTGTATTTCCAAGATTTTTTCCTATGATTTTTTGATTATTAACTTTTAGGACGAATTAAATTGGGCATTTTATAATTTTATTTTTTAATGTAAATACAGGGTCTGACAGAGAGGTGTTACGTTTCTCAATACAATCTAACAGCTGTTTTCGAACAAATTTCAATTTTTATTTTGTCTAACGTCATTTAAGATACGTAAAGCACAAACAAAGAGAATGTAATTCAGGTATGAAAAATGACGCCATCTAAACGGCGACCGTTCTTATCCAGGCATTGTGGAATTCTTGGATTTTTTTGAGTTATGGCTTCCGAAAGAACTTCAAGAGTCCGTGGTTTTTCAATGTATACTTGAGCTTTTAATTAGTCCCCTAAGAAATAATCATATGATGATCTAGGGTACTATTCCACATCCTTGTGCAATAAAAAGAGGCGTCCTGGAAAATATTCTTTTAAAAATGCCATGGATTCTTTTGGGGTATGGCAAGTAGCCCCATCCTGTTGAAACCTAACCCTATGAGGGCAGTTCGATGGCTTCTCAATTTAGGCATCTAAAATTCTCGTAATATCATCTAGTAACGCTGTAAGTTGACCGTCACAGTGCGTCCGTTTTTTCGGAAAAAGTAAGATCCATATATACCTTATCAGGCTATTCGGCACCATGCAGTTAGTTACTCTCTTATTATGTAGGGACCTTTGATGGACTCCGTGAATTCTTTTCTGATAATTGAGGTGAGTTCTAAATCTTCACTATGCCTGCACCACCGAACGGTCGGTTGCAACAAAGATATCGTAAACAAAGACGTGTTGTTCAACTGTCCATGGTTATTGAAATGACAACTAATGATTGTATATCACCCATTGCTCATATGCTAGTTCCTCTACCTAACAATGGTGGTCCCCGTCTCAAAAACGTAACACCTCCTTGCCGAACCCTATATAACAATTTACAAACATTTTTTTTAAAGTAAACATTGAATATTATGATTCAAACTGAAATCCATCCTTCAGCGAGTTGTCCAATTTTGTGATGGTACTGCGCTTCATTTGGAGACGAAATTTGCGTACGATCTTAACGCAAAAAGGCGCCATCTTTCGAATAAATTAAAAATCATATAACGCAAGATTCAGATTATATGTAGAATAAGGCAAAATTTTAATGTCATCCAGTTTTCAAATTTATTTTTCATATGCTTCAGTGGCTTGTAGATTAAACAGGCTATTTTCGGCTCGACTTTGCATGTATTAATTTGAGTTGGGAGTTTGAAATGAACTCAAGGGAGATTATGTTATTGAAATATCTCCAATTACAGCTAATTATCTTTATGGATAATTCGTGTTGTTTGGCCATAGATTTTGTCACTATCCATTATGCAGGCTGAATTTATAAAACTAATCTCACTTCTTATTGTAAGTTGTTTGGTTGATGAAATGCTTGTTATAATGAGTGGGCAGCTCTCCATAATTATCTACGCGTTGTCGAGCTTAGGCTGTGGAATTGATTGCCATGAGAGCTTTAGAAACTGTTGTAACTTTGCAACTAACATACTACAAAAGTAGGACTGATTTAAAAAAAAATTTATTTTGAAAATGTTGGTACATCGACTTAATACTCTTCAAAATAGGCCCTTGGGCATCCACACACTTCTGGTAGCGAGCCTTCCAGGTCGCGAAGGCCTTCTGGAAGTCGTCCTCCGGGATGCTGTTCAGCGCCCTCGTCGTTGCCGCTTGGACTGTTTCCACCAAGTCGTCACGATGCCCCTTGAGCTGCCTCTTGATCCGGGGAACAGGAAGAAGTCCGGTGGTGCCACATCAGGGCTGAGGGGGTGAGGCAACGTGGAAACCCCGAATTTGGCCAGGAAATCCCTCACAATCCACGCGCCGTGGCACGGCACCATTTTCGTGCACACTTTTATCATCGACAAATCCTCTGTGATGATGCGTTGGACTGTCCCGTACGAAAGATTCAGCTCATCACTAATTAATTTAATGCCCAACCGTCGGTTAGAGTTCAAAAGTTTCTTAACTTTCAGCACATTGTCGTCCGTTCGCGAGGTTGACGGACGCCCGGCGCGTTGGTCGTCCTCGACGAGCTCCCTTGCCTCCCGAAACAACTTGTGCCATTAAAATATCGAGGAATGACTCATGGTATCCTTCTTGTAAGCCTGCGTAAGCATGTCCTTGGTTTCGGTCGCTGATTTTCCAAGTTTGTAGCAAAACTTGATGACGTACCGCTGCTCCAAATTTCGCTCCATCGCAACTGACGACGAGGCGTCACAACAGGTCACTAAAACAGTGGTCCACACTCAACTAACGCATACAGGCGACTACCGCAGGTCGAAACCTGTTTCCAAGGCTCCCCTCCATAACATCAAAACAGTCCTACTACTTCTGGATACAATCCTGTATATTTAATCTTTAAGTCTTTCTGATGATTTTTTGGCGTAAAGTTCTGTTTCTATTAGTGATATTTAAAAATTGAAATTTTAATTTTTTTTTTTTGTTGTAAAGTAGTGATATGATAACGAATAATAAAAACACTTATTTACATATATAATTATTGTATGATAAAATAGTCTGTGTAATTTTTTTTGTTTTTGCATGGCGCTTCTTTTAAAGCTGTCCTGTGTCTATTTTTACAAACTAAATATCGATTGGTACTATAATGGTTCCTTCTTATTTCACGTGTTTTAGTGTTCTCTAGTTGTTTTGATTCTAGGGATGATTTCTTTATGTATTTATCTGTCTTGGTCAATTTATTTTACGAATTTATTTGTTTGAAAATTCTACTCATCACTAAACATCCACTTTTTAACTTTCCAACTGCTGTTTTCTTCAGAGCCTTATATATTTTTTATAAACTTAATAAAACATGGCCATTAAGTTTTCTTCCATATTTTCTACGTTGTTTGAGCTTAATTTTATTTTATATCCATGTCATCTTAGGTTTTTGGATTATAAATCAATTTAGGAAGTTCATGAATTATAAAAACATATGATTATAGTAAATATGAGGAAGCTTTTAGCCAGAAGCATTTTAGAAATTTATTACAGATTTAAAATTGAACTCATTTTTATTGTCCAATAATTATCTCAAATTTTTGGATAGAAATTTCTACTTTGGATGCATTAGTAGAATGTTTTTATTTATATATAATGACGCAATAGATTTTTGTTTCTTTATTAAGTCATTTCTATACTAGTTGTGAAGTTTGGTATTTGGAATTTATATTTGTTCAAAGCATAATTATTTTTTTATAATGTATAATTTTTTGTAGTAGGACTTGGTACAATTGGTTTACCAGCTAGTCGGTGGATGCTGTCTTTGCTAAGATACAGTCACTCTTTTCTTTACGAGATTTGCTCTTGAATGCTATTTGGGGTCTTCCCTTATGATTATCTCGTAGAGTCCACTTATGTCAGGTCATAATCTGATTTAAAGATTACTAATTATACCCAAGCAGCAAGGAAGGAGGCCCTTTTTTAATCATTTAAGTTTTTTAACTTTTTTGTTGAGGGGTAACTTGGTCGTTTCAGATACGTTGAAACTTTCCGCGAGGCACTGTTGGATTTCGTTCAACTTTTGTCCATAATTCGTTTTTTATAATGGTAGGAACTACGAGTTCAAAATTATATATATAAAAAAAATTATGAGTGCTGCTGTCACACAGGTCAAAGTTCAACTATTGCTGTCAATTGTTCGTGCCTTTCCGTGCCGACCCGAACGCCTCCGAATGACAAATTCTGGCTTGGCCAGGCGCGGCCGAGGTATTATATTTCCGGAATCGCAAGCGATAGAAAATTTTCGTTTGCGAGCGGGTAATAAAGCACTCGTTTCCTTTAAAATATTGATACCAACGTTGTGTCTCTCGTTTGTCGCGAATTTCTTCTGCAAATAATTAATTTCTCTAGCATTTTATTTTATTTTTTTTAATTTAAAAAAATGGTTGGCCAAAGAGTTCCAACTCACTTGCGAAAAATCAAATTTTTATGCGTGAATTCTAAAGAAATTTAACAATAACTATTGCTGCGGCTTGGCTTTGCGAAACCTAACACTTCTGACGATTACGATTGACCAGATAAGCCCATTTTTCGTCCGAAGTCACAATGTGTTTTCAGAATCGACCATTCAACAGGTTACTGAGCAGCTGACCGCAAATCTTGACTCGTTTGTTGGTTTACGCTTTGCTGAGCTCATGGGAATCTTGCCGAAGCTTCTTGTGTACAAAGTTTAGCTGATGCAGATGATTAAGCACAGTCTAATGAGATGAAACTCTGAGACCAGGTCAAGACTGCTTGACGAAGCCCCATTTTCCAAAACTGCCAACAAATCGTCATTGTTCAACTTCGGCTGCCGACCAGAACGAGGTTGATCTTCAAGGCTGAGGTCGCCAGATTCGAAATGTGTGTACCATCTTGAAACTTTCGACTGACTCATAGTTCACAAATTTCTAGTCGAAAGTTGTCGCTTCCAGCAATAGAGTATCAAGACTCGAAATTCGGTTTCTTCCAATGTCATCTTCAGTGCACACGAAACAAATTTGAAGCAAAAAGAAAACAAAAAAATTTGATTTTTCGCAAGTGAGTTAGAACTTTTTGGCGAATTTTTAGTACTACAATATTCCTGTAATCGAAAAAGGGGCAGATGTATAGACAGACACATGAAGCCGAAACTCAGGAAAAATATGGAATACTTACTCAGTTATAAATAATAATCTGATAACGCCAAATTCTTGCTCGATAGGTTTCAGTGAAACTCATTTATGTATACCCATTAGCAAATTTAAGTTTACTTTTAGTGGCAACGAAATTTATGTTTGTGTACTCATTGTGATGATTGATTTCAAATTAAAGTTGAAATAAAAAGAATCGTGGAAGGGAACCTAACGTAAGCAAAGTTGGAATAGTAACGCCTTTGCTTTAAGTGAAAAGAAATAAAGTATAATATAATATAAAACAGCTTAGATTATTGAAAACCTCGATTATCAGAGGGTAGACTACCGATTTTTGATTTGTATTTGGGAAACCCTCCTTGATTTTTGTGTAATTTGTTGTAAATTTTGTAAATTCTGGATGTCTGGGTTTGATAGTGTGTAAAAAGGTACCAAATACAAATGAGCCGTTAAATTTAACTTGTGAAAAGAGTCAAAAATCACAAATAATTAATTTTTTGGAACAGTGACCCTGCTTTGCTAAATCGGGAAAACCTGTATTAATTTGGTTAAACCAGTATTTAAATTCGAGGTGGTATTATGAGCTGTTTGTTATTCGCCGGCTTGAGCGAAACGCAACAAGACTATAAAGGAATGAGTTGTTTTTCGGTTCATAAATTTTAGGGAATATAGTGGTGATACATAAAGGCAATACAAAAACTAAAACAAATGAGTTCTATGAGAGGCACAAATTGTACTTAGTACAAGGGATTATCTTAATGCATTATTGGAATTTTCGGTAATTAACGGTAAATAAAACTTGATGCAGTTATTTTATACGAATGATTATGCTGTGGAAATTATCAATGGGGGAATAAATTCTACCTTCAGGAGCTCAACTAAAATCCCATACATCTTTTGTTACAACCCATTAAGGTACGATGTTTTTGAATGCTTCTAGCAAGGCCACGAATTGGAAAATGATTTTGAGGTCAATTTGTCTCATTTACTCTAGTAATCTATTAACCCTTCTAGCCCTCTTATACACCTTTTAAAGCTGCACTTTTTTCTTGCGATTGCCACTTGTGTAGTTCCAAAGGGTTGTAAATGAAGCTAGAGGAGTCGTACACTAATGTTATATGTAAATTAGGTCGCATTGTATAACTTTACACGATGTCGCACCTTAAAAGTTTGTAAAAAGTGTATAAAGGTTGTAGCATAGCTATGGAGGTGGAATGCGTTTCCTGGGCGATGATATATTATAACTATTGTTATAGAATAATTATTTTTAGTATGTTAATGTATTAAATGATCTAATTTGTAACTAGGATTATTTATGGCATCAATATAACGCATATTTTAATATAGGCCCTAGTCTTTACTCTAGAAAAGTTAAAAAAATACAATCATAATCAAATTTTTTTGTAGCAATATTTATTGTTCAAGAAATTACAATCTGCTTATATAAAGCAATAAATAAATTAATTTACTGTAATACAGCTTAAGAGAGGAGTATGTTAGTGACTATACCTCAAAGTAACTATTACTAGGTAATTAGATTGATAACTTAATATTACTACTAGTATGGGTATTGATCTATTGACCATATTCTGTTTAGTCTTCTTTGTACTGCTGGAGAAGCATATAATTTACTAGCTTCTTCATTTGGATGTTCAGGAAGGTTACATAGCTAACTCTTAGTTTGTAAACTTTGTTCAACAAAGGACATGTCTAAGTCTTCTTGAAAGGTTTTGTTACTGATGTACCATGGGGTGTGGAGTATTAGTATCATTTTTAGTATTCTTGAATGCAATATTTGAATGATTTTGGTATTTGAGGGTTTTGAACAACTCCATAGAGTTGAATTTATATATTTAGACAATAGAATCTTATTGTTTGGTGTAAGTTTCGATTTATGGCCTACTAGCCAATTCGTTTGTCGCACTTTTAGGTTGATTTGATTTTTTTGTTCTTTATAGGGGCTTTACATGTCTATGCTCCGGTGTTAAACGTAAGTATTTGATCTTATGTTTCACAGGGAAACGTATACTGTCAATTGTTACTTCAGGCCATTCAACCCGTTGAGTTGTGAAAGTAATGTGTGCTGATTTAAGTTGATTTACTATTATGGGTCATTTGTTCAGCTAAACTTGAAGGAGATTTAAGTAATGCTGGAGACCATATATGGATTCTAATTTACAGAAATTAATGTGGTATTGTATGTGAAAATAATTATTTTGGTACTTGGAGCAGTTGGGATGTCTGTAGTAAAAATTAGGTATATAGGAAGGGTTCTAGCACACTACCTTGTGGTACTCTTGGCTTGGTAAGGCGCTAAATGGATGTTTTTGTTTGAAAATAGTGATCTGTTGGGTAGTAGGGTGTGGGCAGGGTAAATTTTAATTTATGTAGTAGACTATTATGCTGCACGCCGCTGAAAATTTGCTTTATGTCAAGGAAATCAGCAGTGTTAGTTTCTTTGGTTCAAGACATTTGAGTATTTCGTTAACTATTCTGTGATTTTCCTGAATTGTCAAGTGGTGCTCTTGAAAGTCAAACTGGTGAAACGGAATTATTTCATTCAGGTCTACTTTCTTTGAAAGCCTTTGGTTGGGAGGGAGGTTTGAAGTAAGCTACTGGACTGATAGGATGCTGTTTTATTTGTTAGTTTTACAGATTTTGGAACTATTTCCAAGTTACCACATTAATCTTTTATGTATACTATTATAATGGTAATCAATTAGAGCTGAGATTAAGTCAAAATCAGGAGCTTTGTGATTTTTGAATTTAAACATTTTTTGTTTTACTTCTGCCAGAGAGCAAGCTTTTATTTGTAATGTCAATGGGCAAGGAGTACCCAAAAAGTTTTCAATCGTAAATAAGAATGATAAATAATTAAAAAATTCAGAGATTACTTGAAATTACTGAAGATGTTATGAAAAGTGTTTATGAGTATACAAAGAATTTATATGAGAAGAACCCATGATATGTTTGGCTATTGTAATTTCTTGGGTGAGAAATTAGATGTCAAATTGAATCCATTCTAATCACCTGATTTAGGCCTATATGATTTATACTCTTTTATAGAATTAAGAAAAAACTAACGTGAAAAGGGTTATATAACTAGAGTAATAACAAAAAGACATCTAAAGATTTATTGTTTTGAATTTTGTGCATTGAAACTCTGTTGATGTCTAAATGACAAATTTCATTCTTGTCAGAGCATCAATATCTACGCTGTTGCATTTTATTCTTTCTAAATGAAAAGAAAAATATAGACAAAGCTCTGCAATTAATTGTAGATTGGATAATACTGTGACACTTGCATACATGTTATGACAGTTTTAAATGAAGAAGTACAATAAAACTAAATGTGACTTGCTAAACAATTTCAGTTGGGTTACACATGATTGATAAAACTCAGAAAGAGGGTGTATGGACTTTTCATTTTCTAAATGAAGACAGCATGATTGGTCAATATGAAAATGTAATTGTTTGTTGAATTGATTTTATATTTTTTTACAAACGATAAAAAATTGTTTTATTGTATAAAAACTCAAAATGAAATAAATCTTAAAGGACACACATGGGCGGCGAGCCCATGTCTGCCGCAGAGCTGGCTGTCTATTCTAAAAAAGCTTTTTAGAATCAGTTAGCTAACGGAGGGACTTATTTAAATTTGGCGAATGACCACGTCATAGTGAGTGACAAATTCGAACTAATAAAATCATTTATAGGTCCAATATCCCTGACATTACTCCACTATAGCTTTACACATGTAATTCATTATCTACGAACACATCATTAACTGATTGGGCTGGAAAGTTTATTCTTGTACGGCTTATCGATAAATCTGGTCCTTATGAATTTCAGTTAATGTTATTTACTATGAATGTTCAAGATATTAAAAAATGGTTACTTTGTTTGAAAACTATCAAATTGTATATAAGTATGTATTTATAAATTGTCCATGATCTTGTGTTGGTCTTTATCTAAAGTAATTTCCACGAACTTCTTAGGAAAGCTTAAAATGTAGGTATTTTGCTAGTTGGCAACATTCTTCTTTAAGCTTTTCACTTTCTTAGAGATATCTAATTTTTAGATTTGTTGAATTAGCTAAAGTTAACGCAGTGAACTGATTAAAGCACAACGCGGGTTTTAATCCTACTGTTTTCTATATTTTTATTCTTTTTCTACTTTAAGCATATTTATATTTGTTTGATATAAAATGTGGTTTCAATAATAATATGAGGTTTAGTTTCTAGTACAGCCGTTAGCTTCTCAATAGTAGTAAAACCTGGGGGCAACATAAATTGTGTAAAATACGAATATGGACTACAATGACCCATTAAAAGTTAATTACGATTCTTGTCCTATATGAAGCACTACAAAAGAGGCTATTTGTAGACGATTATTTCACATAGTTTTGAACATAATCTATGCAGCTCCATATAAAAAATTAACTATTACCATTTTAATGAGCCGTATTTTTGTTAGTGGATAGATGTTTCTAGCAACGCAGATGTTAATGAGTTGAATCATTATTTTGCTGAATTATATTGTGCATTTATTTTTAATTTTATGACACACTTATTTAGATACATGTTTGTCTAGTACAACATAAGCTTCTTTTTATTGTGAATTTCTTGGGGAGCATCATCAATATAATGGAATTTCAATTTTAAATAAAAGAAAAATTAAGCAGAGGTTGTTTTAGTTACTTTATTGAAAATACATGTCTTTAAATAATACTCATGAGAGTTAGTTATCATATTTAGCATTTAATAATTCTGGAGTTTATGTGTTTATGTTAGATAAGGCTATCTAAAGTACAATATTATTGGTACCCATTTTTGGTATAATATTTTTGGTATAATAGAATAACAATACTTAGTATATTTTTTCAGAGATGTGGAACACAGTGGGTTGTGTTTTGACGTTTATTAAAAGACAAGATGGTTAAGTGAATTCTTTAAATTAAACATAACCTAACCATTATATCTGTTTGTGTTGTCTGTAAAGATTGATAGAATCGCATTCCTTCCTGTTGGTAGATTATATAATCAATCATAGGATGTGGTTTGGCGTTCAGCCTTGAAAGGTGCGGTATAACTTTGATATTTTAGGAAGAAGTATCTATTTTTGGAGATATTCATTTCTGTGTAGAATATCATTTTTTATAAATAAATTTTTTTAAAATTATATAAGTAATAGAAAATTTTCTGCAAGTATTGCCATAAATACTATTATAAACTGAAGGCCAAAATAAAAGGATTGAGCATTTTTGTATAACATTTTAGCATTATGAACAATCATTGGTAATTCTAAATATAAAATTTATTCAAAATGTCTATCTTTAACTTCTGTACAAGCTTTCAAATGTTTTGCTAAATGTCTATGGTGTTTCTATTGAGACGCCTTCTAAAACCACTAATTTATAATGCAAATAATTAAGTTTTGAAAACGTCTACCTTTCAAAAATCAATTGTTGCTCAGGCAAATTTGAGTTGACATTCCTTCATGGACTGCTGCCGAGCCGTACTGGAAGATCCAAAGCTCATCTGAAGAAAAATGTGTGATTCAAAAATGTAATCACACTTAACATATTTTTTCTTTTTTTGTTGATCCTTTTTTCGCAAAAATGAATATCTGTCACCCATCTCCTGGATTTGTTGGTCTCTCTGAACCCTTGGTACTAGCCGAGAGATTTGGAGACCTAGCATATACTCTGACATTTTGTTTGTTGATGGATTTCTTTGTTATAAATATTTTTGTATCGCTAAGCAGACTTTTTTGTCTATTATGTGCATACATGTTTGGAAAAAGAAGGAAAGACTGAATGCAAAATGCATTAAATAAATTTAGGTTACTTAAAAACTAAGAGACAAAGTAAGAAATTTATTTGAAAGATTCAACAAAACGTTACCCTCTGTAAGTGGTAGCTTTCCATTTTTCTTTTTCTAGTCCCACTTATTCCTTATGGAGTGGAGTTTTTCTTGTTTCTGCCTTTTTATTCACTTCTTAGACGGCGTTTTTTTCTTTTCTTTCCGCATTGTTGATGTAATTTTTGAGACTACCGTTTTCATTGTGATGTCTGCTTGCATTTATGCTAGTTACCACGTCAACTGTTTTTTTTTAATTCTTCTACCATTGATATTTGTTTTAGTTCATATCCTATAGTTTGGTTTTATTTTATTTTTCACATATTTGATTTTAGTCTGATAAACCCCAGGATTATGTGGATAATTTGAGAGTATAATGATTTCATATGGATACATTTTGTTCTTGTTTTTTATCTATTAGAGTGTTTATTTTCTTGGCAAATTTTATCTGCTTTATCTACTCCATTTCTTATTTTTATGTCTATCTTTCCGTTATGGTTTATTATTGTTCTTAAGTATTCCCGTTTTCTATTCCTTTTTCTCTATTTCATGCTTTTGAACTCGGCGAAATTTATTTTTGTTTTTGTTGAATATTGGCTATTTCTTTTCTAGGTGTGTATTTTTAAGTTTACGTTTTACTGAACTTTTAGTGTTTTTTGTAATGATTAGAATTCCGTACATGCATATCAGTTCCCGTGTTATTATTGGATTTTACTTTTTTGGGTTTTTTATGTTTATGTATATTGTAGCCCCGTTTAACTCCTTTCCTATGTTGAAGGTGCTTATTTATGTTCGTTGAGTTGTACTATAAGTTTCTTCTATTCAGTGTCTCAACGAGATTACGTGGTACCTAAATGCTTTATTAGTTTGCAAATAAAATTATTAACTTCCGAATATGAATATTATGTGTACAAATTGATTTTTGGTCTTTTAAAATTAAAATTAATCTCTAGTAGGATCTATACGTTTTGTCATCTTTTAGGTGGGGGGAAATCTCTCAAGAGTAAGAGGGACCGATAAAATCAGTAACGCATTTTCAAATTATTTGGGTGTTTAAAGTGTCGATTAGTGTTTGAAGTACTGGAACATGTTAAAATCTGAATTATGCCAGAATTTCTCAGTTTAACAAATCAAGCGTGTTGTTAGTTGCTTTTGCCGCACAAGGCTTTGCATTATCTCATAGAATGACTAACCTAACCCATAAGAGGCATTTTATAATGTTTAGTAATAACAGTTTTGCTTGGACTTAATACCTCTTAATATATCACATCCTTTTAGCACTACTAAAAGCATAAAATGAGGTCCTTGACATAAATATTGGGTTTTTAAAGTTGTCATAATATATTACTAGTTACTATTTTGCCTAAAAAGTTTTTCCTCTTAAATCAGGATAACAAACACAGCATCGTTTGGTTCTGTTATTAAAGGGGAGCATATGAAGATTTTATCGAGATTTTTTAACCAAATAAAAATGATTCAATGGGTTTTTGCATAGATTTTAGATCGACAGTTCCTCTAAGTCGTCATTTTACAACTTCATTGATTGTTGATGATATTTGTCATCCTTCAGGTTAAAGTTTGCATTTTGGAATCTCAAAGTAATTGTTATTAATTAGATAATATTTCAATACTTTTTTAATAGGGAAAATGAGTTCAATGTCTCTATTTGATCAGGTTGTGCAAATAAGTTATTTTTTATGCAGAAATATAATGTAAATTATTGATAAACGTTCCTGTGAATAAAAAAATACTAAATCCTGTATCCAATGATTATGCCATGTTGCTCGTACTTTTAAATCTTGTATGTAGTTGTAGACGAGTAAGTGTAACTTAACTTTTTATATTTTCTGAGAGCATTTTGTGTTTTTGTGTGATACCAGAACCACATACTAGAAATAATTTATCTGATAGTAATAAAAAACTAAGGTTTGTCTTAAGTATTCCATTTAATTCTCAGAAATGTCGGAAATATGGACATTGGATATGGTGGAAACATTTACTGTGATCATATTAGCACATTAGTTTGCAAAATGACGTAGGTAATAAATCCCGACATATTGACACATATATTGTATAAATGACTAAAAAAAGATGAACTGAATATGATAGAAAGAATGATAATGATGCATTTTGTTGTAGTTTGCTCTGAATTTCTAATTACACTTTGCTTTCTAAATATTTATGCAATAATGCACATAGTAAAGTAGGCTTGAAAACTGTTATAAACAGTTTTGGACATTTCGGTATTAAACTTCAAATCTTCAAATTTTAATGTATTTTAAACTTTACATCGCGTGTATTTAAAGGTATGCTTTGTAAAGTAATATTTAAAAATAGCAATGTTGAATGTTGAGTCCTTATCCGCATGTTGCGTCTTGCAGGACGAAGAAGAGCAATGGATCTCGAGCGAGGAGCTGTGCACAGAGGGCAGCAGTGACGAAGAGACTCACACGAGCAATACCAAGTCGAGCCACCGAAAACAGAAACGAAACCCGCGCACGGAGAAGCGCGGCATTTCGCCGCTTGCGCAGCCTCCGAGGGCGATCGAAGCAATTGAATCTACCTCAACATATCAGCGCGACTCCAAGTACTTATTACCAGACCTGCAGGCGTCTCCCAAGCCGGCCGAGAGGCGCGGCTCTTTTAGCATCGACCAGCCGGGCGTCCGCAAGCTGAAGGCCGAAGACCGCGACCTCAGGCTCGTCGACAGGCGGGTCGAGAGGATGGAGCTGGAGGGCAGCACGGCGCACTCCTCCAGAGCCCGACAACAGCAGCGAAGAGTCCGAGGACGAGGAGGCGAAGATCGAGCGGATGATTCAGTGGCGACCGAAGCGCGGCAGCATCAAGCTGCCCGATTTCCCGGAAGGTATGCCCGTAGAGGTTTCTGATACTGTCAAATAACGTTTTTGATGTCGATATTATAAGGTTGTTACGCGTAATTTTAATGTATTTTATATTTGTATACCTTTGCACTTACACTTTTAACAGCAATAAAGATTATATTTGTTGTTTACGGGCGTGATTTAACCCCTTCCTATGTTATTCATCGTTACTCTTAACGCAGGTGTTTGTGGAAGATCTTCGACTCTCCAACACGACATTTTTAAGGCAAACGCCTTTTACTCAGGAATGAAGAACAAAGTTCAGTTGATGAAGGAAAAGCCTACGAGAACCAAGTTTACTCTTCTGTCCAAGCAGCAAAATGATAAGAAGCGAGCAGACGACGTGGTGACAATACTTAATGGAAAAATTAGCCATCTTAACGTTGATCAGTTGAAAGAAAGGATTTCTAGATTAGACGAAAATTTAGCTGAAATAGGCGGAGTTCTAGAGGTATTTAAATTATTTAACGTATAGTTTACTTGTTTATATAAATTGTTTAAGGTCAAAAAGTTTTTAAACTAATACAAGGAAGTGTTCTGAAGTTATGGTTTAGAAAAATATATTAACAGCATTCATATGTTAAAAAAACGGTTTGCTAGACTTTAAATACTACAGGATTCATATATTAAATAATCTATGTATTGATAAAATTTCAAATTTTATTATATGACAAATTCTGTCTTTACAGGTTTAAATTATTATGGATATGAATCGATGAAATACAGGATTATTTATGTGTAACATCTAAAGAATCCGTAACAACCTATGAAATCAAATATTTTATTTCATTGAAATACAGCCATGCTCACAAAGTTTTTTTTTAGATGTTTTTAGATGTTCAGTGTGTCTACTTTTGGTTATACAGCATACATCTACAAGAAAAACTATTTTATCCCACACACATGTCAGCATATCATGGTCGACTACATTTGTAAAGATCCCGGAGATTAGCGGCGTATGGTGGTACAAAGACGGTGTTCTTCACAAACCTCCACAAAAATGTTATAAAAAGGGGTTAAATTAGGTGACTGGGTAGCTAGCACATTAACGCGCTGTCTTCTTGTTCTCTGCATCATATCCATCTTTATGGAATATTTCAATTAAGATATTCTTGGACGTCTCTGAGGTATTCCAACATGTCTTAAGTAAATCAATGATGATGGAGTTTTGAAAGAAAAATGGTTACCTTAGGTGAATAAATGGGGATTTTCGGCCCCAGATATGTACTGATTCACTTTCATTCAACTGCCAATTTCATGGAGAATTCACCATTTTGTTCTACGTCCAGCTTTAAACTTGCACATGTAGTAGACATGTGGAGGGAGGTGATGGTGCAAATACAGCTCTGATATAATACACATTTTCTTCATTTGATAGCTTTTATATCAGAAGTTCTCATAGCACTTCTTTATACTGTTAAAAATAAGTGTTGCTTTCTGGAACCCTCCTCAAATTTATCGTATTATTGGTGTAAGAGTTATGACCCGTTGCGAAGTTTATTTCTTGCGATATTTTTAAATGCTTCACGGATTTATGAATAGCACTGCATATACTAGGACATGCCGGGACTAAAACAAATGATTTTTTTGAAAATTTAGTGGTTAAAGTGGTTTTATTGATCCATTTTGTTGTCATTTGAAAAGTGCTATGCTTTTGGTAATTTTTTGTTACTAAATGTTATAAGGATCAAACAAATCTGTATTTTTTATTATAACTTTATTAGCTATACAATTAGTTTCAAGTTCCTCAGACTATAAGTACATTGTATGTGTACTTATATACCCACGTTTTGGAGGAGATATCCTATTGGATACTTTCTAATTTCATAAACTAAGTACACTAGTTTTAGTTACAATATTTTATATCGTTCTATGTTAACATCTAATCTGTTTGGTAGGTCTGATGGTTTAAATATTTTTAGTTCTCGGCTTGCGTTACCTTAATTTAATAAATTGGCAGCTAATTCGCTAGTATGTCTTATATTTTTCATTGCACTTTGCAATTTCTTTGCTCACTGTAGCTATAATTAAGTCTTTATGTAACACTGCGTTTGGAATGTATTACGGACCGTTTGTTACATGGTGGAGCACTTTAGCCTGGAAACCTTACAGTATTTAAATATTTGGTGTGTTGGCTAAGAGAGGTATCCCATATATCCAATTTGGCTTTAGGGTTGTTTTCTATAATAGAAGTTTGTTATTTAATGATAGTTGCGATCTTTTCCTTAGCAACCAGTAAATCTTTTTGAATTCAAGATATTTGATTTTAGTTGCTTGGGAGATTTGGGAACCATTAAAATTAACTGGACAACTATCAGGTTTCATTGTGAATGCAATATGCGTGGATTTATTTTCACTGGTATTTATTCGCTATTTTATTAGCCCTTATTCGATTTTGCTGAGATGGTTCTGTAGGTTTGCAGATACACCATTGGGGTTGTGGAGCGACATCAATATTGCGGTATTGTGCGCAAATGTTGTGAATCTACTTGTTGGAAGATTTGCCTTATATATTAAGTATAGAATTAGGCAAAGAATGGACCCTTGTGAGATACCAGAACTTATTGGAGCAAGATCAGTGTTAACTTTTTGGTATTTTATATAAAAATATTTATAAGGTACTAATTTAGAAGGAAACTAGAAAATCCAGCCAGCTACGCTTGGCTGCTATAGAGAATGCAAGTGTTACGAACTTTCTGTAGCAATCGTTACTTTCTGCAGCTATTTCTTTCGATGTTCTTTGAGAACGTCGCAGTCGTCTTGCTTGGTTTTCTACTTCAACTTCCTCTGGAGTTCTTTCGGCACATATATGTCGCCTCGTTTTATTTATTGCTGCCCTTTCATCCGCAGTCTGCTCATTTCTTCGTTTTGTCATGTAATTTCTGTTGTGCTCAGCTATTTGTACCCGTTCCATACCAAAGAATGGCTATTTGCAAAAAAGAACAGAAAAACTAAAACAATGGCATAAATAATTTATGATTTCGCTTAAGATGTCATCTATAGCCACAATAGTACCGGAACTTTGATCTTTTATAATGTTTGATACCCTGCTGAATGATTATTGCATCACCTCCGTGTGCTGCTTCTCCAGAATAGTTTATAAAATATATCTTGTATTTAGGTATATTTAAATGACTTCTCAAGGTGCTTCTGATATTAGGAGTACGCTGTATGAAAGAAGTGATTTTCAGTGCGTGTCTGCACAGGCCATCCGCATTCTAGAAAGCCATTTCAAGTATAGATATCATTTTGCAGGTTATAAGATTAATAAGTGTACTTACTCATTTAGTTCATTAATGTTTTTATCATATGTCTTAATTCTGTTAGGTCATTACTATGCTAAGTCATTACAGTACCGTATTGATCTATGTTGTTGCTATGCATATCTTGTATGAGTAGTTTTGCCATTTGAGAATAGATTTTGCCTTATAGTACTGGTCGCGTAAGTATTCGTCTTTTGCATAGAGCGGGATATATTTCTTGGTGTAGTTGTTTGTGAACTAGGCATCCTCAATAGTTTGCCAACTGATTCTCATTGCAATTTACATATAGGACTTTGTTGTCTTTGGTTTTTTTAGGACAACCTCGTGTAATGTTTATTAGTGAATTTAACACATCTTGGACTATTATCACAATAGTTCTGTGTGTGACCAAAAAACTGATACCTCACATACTGAGGTATCTCTTTTTTGACGTGCAGATGTTCAAAATGAACTATCGTATTTAGCAGCTGTATAATTGCATTATGTATATATTTTTGTTTGATATCTACAAACAGCAATAGTAGGAATATATGGATTTTACATTGCTTGTTATTCCATATATTTATTACTTCGCGACCTTTATTGTTTAGGCTTTCTCTAACTTCGTTCATGTTTGATGAGGGGTGGATTTGTTTAATACTACCCAAAAATTTTTTTTGTTTTGGTTTATATATACCGAATTTGGTGTATTTTTCCATTAGTACCCTAACTATTGTAGTGTAGTCATTGCTTTCTAATGGTTGTTATATAATGATTTTGTGAGATATTTGCTTTTTACTAGTTCATTTAGTAGGTCGGTCACCAGTTTCATGTTTTTAACATCTCTTATGAATATAGACGGTGGTTTTGGTTTGTTGGTTGCTTGGTTTTTTCATTCATATTCTCCGTTAGATTATTATACCTGTTATTAACGGGTACAGGTTCTCCTAGTCATAACCAGGTTTTTTGGTTCTGTTTGAATCTTTACCTTCGTCATGGTTTTTTTGATGGGATTTAGATCTGGCGACTGGGCTGATAAGTCTAATAGCTGTAGTTGATTGTTTTGAACCCACTGCCTGCAAGCTCTTTGCAGATTTGTAGCAGGGCGCATTATTTTGCTGAAGTTTGATTTTGTTTATGTTGGAGTGCCCAAATTTTTTTTATAAGATGCGCACAGAACTATTTCCAGCACAGTAGTTCCAGTGTTTATGCTTCGTAAACAATCATTTCTTCTATGTCGCCGACCAAAATGCACTCTAGATCATTATGTTGTTTGTCCCTTCTGAGTTTGATTGTAGGCATCGCACATTAGCGAAAGTAATCTTCTCTCACCCTTCGCCTCTCGTAACTAACGCCAGGGGTGTCAAACAATTGTCAAATTAAATATTAGTTTATTCCATGTGTCTTATGTAACGGACCTATCATTGTGGCTTAAATAGTAATAAAGTGCCTAATTAGACATACCACAAAGTTAGACTCGTCTGACTACAGAGGATTCAGCTAATCTTCCTTTGTTAAATGTGTGTTGTAGAGCCCCCAATATAAACAAATCTTTTTGTTCTTTTCCGAAAGTCTAGGTTTCTTCGTGGCTTTGCAACCTTTCAGGCTTGCTTTTTTGAGGTATTGAAGTATTGAAATAAGCATTTTTCATGAATGACGTTAAATTTTGCCTCTGTTTTCCTATCATATAACAGCCACATATGTAGCAAAATATGTCTAGATAATTGACACAACCACGTGAAGCCACTGACACGTTACCACCGTCATTAAAAAAATATGTTTTTTAAATTCTAACTTATTCGTCATTTGTGGAAAAACCTAACGTGATACGGAATTTTGAAAGTCATTTTTGGAGTTGCGGAAAAAATCCATTGCGGCACACCTTTTCATTTGAAAACAACAACATTTTACATAATCATCATTAAAGATTTAAAGGAACATCAAGGCTCGAATCATTTCAAAGTACTAATTTAGAGCCTCTCGAAAAAATCTTGAAACTTATTAAGAATATACTACTAGTAATAGATTTCCTTACAGAACAGTTTCTTGAATAAGTAGTTCTACTGATAAAATTTAAAAAATGATTATTTCTGCGGACTATTTGAGGAATAAGAAGAAACTACTCAACTGGCTGTTAGCATGCATCAGTTCTAAGCAGAAAAGTTATATTTTTTCGAAAGTTGTTTTTAGACCATGAGGTTCTAAAAAACGTTACATGGGTTTAGATTACGTGTCATTGAGGATCTATAATTACCTAAATAGTAGTTCAATCCAAACCAAGAAAACAAAAGGACAGCCTATTTGTTGGGGAGATGTTTCAGGTTTAGGACTTCTCTATGTAGTCTTTTTTAAGTGTGATACATTTATTCTAGTCGTACTACAGTGTTGCTATCATACGAATAAAGAAAG
This sequence comes from Sinelater perroti, assembly GCA_036346155.1. Taxonomy (NCBI): domain Eukaryota; kingdom Metazoa; phylum Arthropoda; class Insecta; order Coleoptera; family Elateridae; genus Sinelater; species Sinelater perroti. The sequence goes on from JARFIY010000276.1 coordinate 9,425,253, forward strand.
ATTTGTCTTAGTTCTCTCATTTATGTGTGAAATTTTCTTGGAGAAGTGAGATTTCTGATGCTTTGAATAATACTTGGTCTGTAGGTTGAAGTGATGAACTCAGTTTCCTTTTGAATGACTAGGCGATTTAATAAATTATTAGAGTTGGCACAAAATTATTACAAATATGTTTCCAATAGCTGTACTAGATCTTTAGCAACCTGGGTCTGATGGTTTGGTGGGGAATTAAGTTGTGTTATATTACATAATGCAACAACGTTTTTCTGATACCGATTGCATTTAAATTAAGCTTTAAATCTAACTGATTGGTAAAACTTGATGAAGGCTTAGTATTTTGTTACAAGGATTTTTTCAAAATTTACTAGTAGTGCAATATTTAAAGTTGGCCAAAAGCTTTTGCACAATATCAAAAATGACATGCTGCGTATGAATTTATTTGAAAATATTAACTAGTCTTCAGAATAATCTTTCTCCACGATTTTTTTCACCGTTTCGTAAGATGTCGAATTTGATCAAAGTACCATTTTGGCTTCTTTGATTCAAAGGATTTTTGACACGCTTCTTCAATTTATTCAAAAGACTCAATCGGCGACCACGTAAGAAGTGCTCCATTGATAATCGGATGGAGCAACGTCTGGATTGTATACTGGTTACGGGCAAACCTTAACGTCGACCAGTTCTTCGAACTTCTTCTTACTCTTCTTGGCGGTGTATGGTTTGACATTGTCCTGCTAAAGTAAAGCGCGCTTTCGTTGAACTAGAGTCGGGTACTCCTTCTTGTCCAGCTTGTCGTAGACACTGATCAACTTCCGGCAATTGAGTTTTGGCGACCGTTCAAGTTGAAAATGCAAAATTCTTCAAAAGTACATCACCCACAAACCATGACCTTGCTGAAATGGTTTTGACGCGAAACTGATGGTGGATTTTAACCTTGTAGAACCCATTTATTTAATTTATGCTCATCTGATGTCACAAATCACTCCTAAAAACGATCATTCAGCGGATTGTTGAGCAACTGATAGCTAATCCGAATTGCTTGGTCCACTTTTTGTGAACAAGTCAAGTTGATGCACGTGGTAAAGCTAAATTCCAAAAACTGATAGCAGATTACGACTGCTTGACAAAGGCTCATCTTCCACCGTGCATTCACTATGCGATAATGCAGGTAGTTTTTCACGATGTTTTTTGTACTAGCAACACTAATGGACAGTATTGTTCTAAGTTCTTTGATAGTGCTGCGCCTATTCTCAAGAATAAATGCGTTTGTACGATCAATGTTTGGCCATGTTTCGGTTAATTCTCCTCGCGCTCTCTGTCTTCTCTAAAGCACTTACATCACTCAAACGCACGGATCCGTGAGAGACACTTCTTTCCCATGCTGTTGTTGGAATCTGTGGTGAATTTCAATGGACGGGACGTTTTCTCCAACTAGGAATTTGATCACAATGCGTTGTTCCGGTACCTTCTGTTTGCTCATCAGTCTAGCAACTAACTTCCAAACACGACCGAACATGTTCTAACCCGAGAAAAAGAGAGGCTGGAGGTTATGGCTTTACTCTCTCAATGTTGCACGGCTGCTTCGCAGTGCGGGTTGTTTATATGTAAATCCCGGTCATATTTGAAGCATTTTGTACATTCTTTCATTTCGTTTAATATATTGCTTCTATATTGTCCTATTTTAATGATTTGGTTTATCCAAGTTATTCTCAGTGTTCTTTTTTTATTTGTTTAGCTTTTTGTTAACATTTTTTGAGGTGTCTATACCACTCCAGTCGTTTTCTTATTTTGTTTGTTACCTTATTTTTTCTACTTATTTCTTTTTACCAAAATTATTATATTTAGTGCATAAAATACTCTTTGTTTGCGTTTCCATTTTTGTTAGTTGTTTTCAAATTTACCATTATTAGCGATCACGCTTCTTAGGTATTCTATCGTTGAAACCACCTCAAATATTTTTTCATTATGGTTGAAATTGTATGCTTCCTCTGCTATTGTTTTGTTGTATATCATTATTATATTTTTGCCTACATCGACTTATATCTGTAAGTTCTCTATTTCGTTTTTGCATTTTTCTTTTATTGTGTGCAGTTAGTACTGTCATCTGCTAAAAAAGGAGTACATCTAACTGTATTGGGTTCATGGTTTTATAACCCATTATAGTCTTCAAACTTTTATTTTCTTCTGACGTTCTTTCATTCACTTGTAATTTTGCTTTGGAATTATTATATATTGAATTGACGAGGTTATTTTGTTTATTATTGACCTTTAAACGTGTCGAAAGCTCCTTGAAGCTATGATGGTTAGGATCATTTCTTCTCCTATTTTCATCTTCATCTCTATTAGGTTTCTCATAATCTCTATATTGTTATTTGTTTATTTACATGTCCTAAATGCTGTTTGTCTACTCTATGGTATATGCCTTTATTTCCTGCTCTAAGTTTTTAGTATATGTTTTGTATACGTCTGATGATAGAGGCATATTGCTCGGTAATTTTTGCAATTTGTCTTATTTCGTTTTATAGATATGAAGTACTAAATTATTATCCCAATTTTTAGATATATTTTTTTATATATTTTATTTGTCTTTTTTGATTCCATATGTATTTTCCATATTCAGTTTATTTCTATATCTTTGAGCCACTTAATTATTTCTGGTTCTGTTATTCTTTTCGTATGCCGTTTCTATTTTATCTAATCTTCTAGCTGTTCTCCTTTATTATCATGTTCTTTTTCCGGGTCAAATTTTTCAGAAAACCGACATTTTCTTCATCTTTATTAAGAATTTATTGTTTTTGTCTTTTATTCTACTTAAGTCTTTTTTTTTGCTTGTTAAAGCCTTATATTTTGGACCTTTTTGTTGTTGCTTTTATAGCTTTTGTTAAATTCTTCCCAAGTTTTCTTGGCTTTCTTTACTGTTTTTTTTGCTTATTTATCCAGTCTGTTGTAATTTATTTTTATTAATTGTTTCCTGTAATTTCAGTACATTATCTATTTTTTGTCTGTTTCATCTTAAATTCTGCATTCCTTAAACGAACTATATTTACTGTATTAAATTAAGTATGTTTTTTCTCAACGACTATGAGTTTTTATATTTTTGCTATGGCTAGCCTATACTTTGCGTTAAGTTCCGCTTATTTTTGTACTTTAAATTTTTTGTGGTATTCTCGATTTCTCTATTATATACAATGTAGTTTTTTATACTCTTTACACTTTTTTCTTCTGATATAAAAGTCTTCAGTAGGTTTACACCAATGTGAATTTTTTACTATTAGGTTATTTATGATACAGAATTTTCCTTTATTTATGCCACTTCTTGCTTTATCTGTTAGGTCTTAACTGGATGTATTTTTTCCAGTTTTTAAATTCTCTTATGAATAATTTTAAGAACAATTTTAACGTATGGCTCATGAGTGCAATGGTTCGGTAGTCTAAGCATTCTTTTGCGTTAACTCTCTTGACGACAAAATTAAAAGTGGACAACAACCATTGTTTATGACTTAAACCAGTATCATAAAGAGATTCGAGATCATAAACTAGTTCTGGTTTTCTATTATTGCGCATTGACAAAAGCCTGAGACCAGTTGAACTGTCGAACTTTGATTTTTATCGGTGCTATTTGTAATATATATTAAATATATTCATAATCAAATTATATATATATATATTTTTTTTTACAACTTAGTGTACTACTATATTTCTTCTGTTATATTATTTGGAGTATAATTTTTTTTATAATAGAATATTATAGAACACTATTGTCTCGCTTTTGATTTACTAACAGGGCTGCGCAACGCAGCTGGTCCTAGTCGTCTCGTAGGAAGTCAGCCGCTTATCAATGTTTTATTTCTGAAATTATTGTTTTACGAGTTAAATTTAATCATAATAATAATATAATCTGTACCCTCCTACCGTTAGGTGTAGAAGATAAAATATACCTTTCTTTTAAAAATTAATTTAAACACCTCATTTACAATAACTTAAAATAATTTCATCTTTCCATGCGAAATAAAAATTATTAGTAATTCTACATTTGCATCAAATCCTATCTTGGTCTGTCCTTATAACTAAACTCCACTCTATTTGTGATGCTTTTGTCATTTATCACTTCACTAACCCTTCTCTTAAACACTCGACATTTCTCCTCTTCCTAACTCCAAGATAAATTTAATCATAACTTAGTTTTAACTTACCTGATGGTCATTTTTAAATTTATTGAACTCTAGATCACCTATTATGGCTGTAAATCTTAAGCACGTATTTTTTTTATTATATCAGAACTGGATTTAACATCTAGAAAAATGCTCAATGCAAACAAATGCCGCGTTCCATGCATTTTTGTGAAAATAGACGTAATCTTTAGTTGCACGGCTTTTTATCGTATTTTATATCGTATTATATATTTTGTCAATTTTTGTGACCATCGCTTTAATTTTATCAGAAAATTCAGCGCGACCGCGAAGCTCTTCAAAAGGAGATGTATACAACGATCGCTCAGTTACAAGCGCCGGAGTTCCACAATAACATCTTGCAAAGCTTCTTGCAGCGATACGCCATCCAAGATGATCATATGAACAACTTAAATGAAGACATAGTGGTAGCTGCGTTGGAAAAAGGACCTGAGGAACAAGCGGTTAAAAAGAGGAAAAAACCCGAAGGTGCAACGGACTTCATAGCAAGGAATATTGAGGTGACGTGGAAGTTTTAGACGCATGTCCATTAAGTTTCATTCGCTCAAAATATTGATCAAACATTTTAGTAGAATTTGTTTTCAGTTAGCGAAGCAGCGCGTAATGGATCAATTTCCGTTAACAGACGAAGAGAAGGTTAAGCTCGAGTCCTTGCTTTCGGATATTGGTATAAGATTTTCCATTTTAAGTATCGTTTCCAAAAAAATTTTGTTTTAGATTCTGAAGAATATTCGGTTGAAGATTCTAATATGAATTTCAATAAAAAGGAATTTGATATACTCTGCGATGATGCTGAGGATGAAGAAAAAAACGACATAAATCATTTCAAGTTAAAAATGGAGGAGCAGTCCATTTTAGAGAACTTAAATGTAAAGTTGTATGTAAGTATTTGATTTGCATTAGACTCATAGGATTACATATTTCTACTTTTATAACCGTGTTTGTATGTGTTAGGAAATGTTGCATTCATATGATGAAAGCGATCGTCAGTTGAAAGACGTTTTGATTTCTTCTAATGAAGGCAACGACGTGCTCGAAACGGCCGATAGGGAGGGAAGGTACTGGAAGCACCATATTTTGCAGAAGAGGTTGGAAGCAATAGATAAGGACCTTATAAACATTCTCACTAAGGACACCGAAGAGAAGAAGCTGCAGGACGCGAAAAACCAACAGTTTTCGGATGAAAACGGTGGACCTGCGGAAGACCGCGCCAGGGGCGGCGACGACAATTAAAATTCTTAATCTGAGTTTTAATATGGCCGAATAAATTTTAACGAAACTTCCGCGCCGAGGGGCATGTCTTCTTATTTACAAATACTTCGCTCCTGTTTCAGGCATTTGCGACTAACCCCGCAATCATTAAGGGGATTTAAGAGACAATAGAATATTCAAGGGGAAAATTATACCTCAATTGTACATCTGTGCGAGTTTCACCCTCACTTAGGCTTGATCCGCCGAGTTTCAGCTCGGAATGCCTGCCGACTTGTGCCGGCAGCGCAAGTGGAATTATTTATTGATTTATTATTATCCTAATATTTCAACGAAATTCGCTATGTGTAGCCTTTTATGAAAGAGAATACTACCAAATTTTCTAATTGCAATTTTTGTGTCTAATTTAAAAATTAAAATTGAAAATACAATTGAACACTAGTGATTAATCCAATTATAATGATCACATAATATTGAATAATGTAACAATGATTTGATGATTTTAGATGATACCGAACATTCAGCAGAATTAAAAAAACGAAGTGTCAGTTTCAAAATTTGTGATATCGGCGACAATTAGAAAACTTTTTGTCATGAATAGATTAATGGTCTGAACGATTTGATGTATTGTTAATAATCACCCTTAAAACTCCTGATTACACCTTGGATTACGCTGAAAGCCTAGTTGTGGAAATTATCAAAAATATATCTTAACTGCCACGTTGGTAATATCTGTGCCTTGGTGCTTACCTGACTTAACATCAAATTATGTTAAACTTCAACATGCCATATTTGTTGTCAGTTTATCAAAAAGTACGTTAAAAATTAAAATCTGTATATCGCGTTCTTCTACTATTATTGTGGTTTTGTATAATCTTGATGTTTTGCATCATAGAGAACTTTTATCTTTATTACCTAGTTAATGTTAGTGGAATTACTTTCATTGACTTTTTGGATATTAGGATTTTGTTCTGCGATCACCGTTTTTTACAAAGTACTTTTAAGTTTGTTTGTTTTTATTATATAACTATATTGCATATTTACAGTCTGTCATCTCACATTGACATTAAGTAAATAGTATAATTCGATTATGACACCTAAGAGTGCTATCCAGTGATATCACTCTTTCCTCAGATAACTTATTCTAATTCTAATTCTAACTTATTTGTTGACATTCATGCAGTAATTATTTAAACCTATTCGACAAATAAAGTGGGTCACATCTTTTCAACTTTTGGCACCTTGTTTATTTAATAGATTCACTGCGAGTTCATTGGTATGTACACCAAGTCGCTGATGGTAGTTGCTGTTGAGTCTCATTATTTTGTCCTTGACAGTTGGAACAGAAATGTTTTGTTGTATTATCCAGTTTGGAGCATATCTATGTGCCTTTATCGCAACCCTTATTACTATATTTTGAAATTTTTTTGTAAGATTTCTAAATTAGAATTATTCGCGGATTCCCATAACTGAATATCATGCGTCCAGATTGGTTTTAAAATGGTTTGTATAATAATAGTTTATTTTCAACTGATAGTTTGGACTTGTTTCCTATTAACCAATACAATTTGCGGTACTTTAAGCTCAGTTGTAACCTCTTCCTTCCAGATATGCGTTTTCCATGTAAACTTTCCATCTAAATGTAATCCCAAATATTTGGCACTATCCTCTTGTGGAATCTGAGTATCGCTCAGAGTGACTGGTAGGAATGTTTCTTGTCGTATGGTGTACGTTTGTATGGATATGCCAGAGTTTTAATCAAACTTAAATTTTATCTAGGTTGTTTTGAAGCAGACTAGAAGCTGTTGTTAGATCACTGGGAGAAGTTAGGACCGTGATGTCGTCTGCAAACGCTGCTACCATGCTTTGTCGTATAGTATAGTATACATATATATATATATATATATATATATATATATATATATATATATACACACACACACAACATCATATATATATATATAATGTATATTTGAGTTTTGTATTTATATTAATGAGTTATATAATAATATAATATATTATAATATAGGGTAATTATTATAATTTAATAAGCAAACTTTAATTATTTATGTTATAATAAATGTCTTATATAATATATATATTTTACCACTTATAATTTAGTATATAGTCTATATATCAAATTATGGTTTATATAAATATATATATATATATATATATATATATATACACACACACACACACACACACACACACACACACACACACACACACACACATACAAATTCGGCCCCAAGGCCCTTCGTTGAGATACTCCCGCAATAATCGGGTACATGACTGTTTGAGTGTTTTGTAGTTTTACTTGAAAGAGTCTATCGTGGAAATACGACTTCAGAATTTGTAAGAATGAGGGTAATTTATTTTTAATTTTGAAAAGTAAGCCAAACCTTGTCAAAAGCTTGATTTATGTCTATGAAGACTGCAGAGCAATGTCTTTTCAGTTGTGAATTCTGGTTAAGTTTTGTTACCACTGATGAACTTGTTCGGGGTTGTGGCATGTCCCTCGCGAAAGCCAAATTGATGGTTTAGTATAAAATTCTTGTTTATAATTATTGGTTTTATTCTCTGCAAAAGTAGTTTTTCAAACACTTTGCCCGGGACTGGTAGTAAACTGATTGGTTTAAGGGACGCCAATTTCTCGGTTTTTTCTTGGTTTGGGAATCATAATGATTTGTACTTTTTTTCCATTGCTCAGAGAATGTTTTTAATCTTAAGATTACGTTGAATATATAAGTTATTAGTCGAAATCTTGTTTCAGACAGTTTTTTTTTAGTGTTTTTGGAATAATTAAATCATATCTGGGTAAACGGGAGACCCCACACCGTTTACCCTAAAACTGCGGGTGGAGCTACCCTATCCCACATCCGTGGGTAACAGATGCCGCCTGTAGTAATGATGTGGGGTAGAGTTTCACGTAAGTGACCTCGCCGGCAACTCGTCAAACGAGGCAGGAGAAATCCTGCCAACACGAGTACTATCGACATGAAGTATTTGCTGCATCGATTTAGGTCCCATGCCTACAGAGACGTTAGACCACATGACGTTATACCGTTAAAACTGTTATGCAGGCTATCCGATCCCACACTTGTGGGTAAAGGGCGCCGGTAGCAGTAGTGATATGTGGTAGAGGCTCGCCCAAGCGACTTCAACGGCTGCTCGTCCAACGTGGTAAAGGAAACTTTACCGACACGAGTGGGTAGTGCGCCTCACCCCGTGGCGCGTGAAACCCGTAAAGCTTCTAGTGGAGCTACCCAATCCCATATTTGTGGGCAACCGATGCCGCTAGACAGTAACAGAGGGGTAGAGGTATCACGAGAGCGACCTCGACGGGTACTCGACAAACGTGGTAAAGGGAACCTTACCAAGGACTAACGGGATGGGGGTAGCCAACCGGGGCGGCTTCTCGGTTCCCCTCATTGGTGTTGGACTCTTAGGGGTGGTGGCACCGTTTTAGGAACAGGTGGGACTTGTTGGCCTTTGCGGGGGTTCTTTAGCCTGCCCCCACCGCCCGTCAATTATATCCGATCATAAATGTCGGACCCGGCGGGCGGAGCCCTAGCACCTCCGGCACTCGGATCTGGTGAAATAGGAGCATAATTGGGTATCTGAGCTTCCCAGCCTCGACTTGCACGATTGTCCGGGTGCATGCCTGTGTTGTGTGCGGACCTTAATTTGGTCGTACTGTAAGGAGGTTAGAACCTCTCGGTTCGTGTTTGGAGACTCGGCAATAAGGGTACTCGGTACTGCATCCGGCACCAGCAGGATATGGGTGTACTGGGGGGGGGAGACTATTGACCCCCAGACCCCCCTGTTGCGGTCGTAACTGTGACTCTCTAAGGTTATATCGGAGTTTTATTTGAATTCAACGTTTTTATTCTTGTTTAATATGCGATTCTTCTGGAAAGCTTTGTCCTAGGAATTTATGTACTGCTCTTTCTTCCTTCATGGAACAGATTCGAGGAAGGATTCAAAAACTTTTCTTAAGTGATCGGCAATTACTGCATCTTTTCGTCCATTGTCCATTTGTTAATTTTATAGGTGGAATTCTTGTCTGTGTTCTTTTTATTTTTTGAGTAGTCTTTCATAATGAGTAACTGGTATCTATAGTTGGCGATAGTTTTGATAGATATTGTTCTATCCCTTGATTTTTGTCTGTATTCAGTAATGCTTTTAATTCTTTGGTAGTTCTATTAAGGTTTGTTTTGTCTTGGGATGTTTGGTGCTTTGCCAGATTCTTCTAAGTCTTCTCTTTTAGGCTATTTATTGTTTAATATGTTTAGGAGCGTCTTTTATAACTTTGTATTTTGAATTTTATGGAGTGGCAATCCAGGTTGCTTGCTAGATAAATGTGTTGAGGTGTTCGACTGCGACAGGTCTTCTTCGGTTTTCAGTAGTATGTTTAACTAAATTTAACTGTCAACCATTTCCCTGAAGTAATCCCAGTTAGTTTTCTTGGTATGAAACACAGCAGGTTTTGGGTTTGTTAAAATGTGAGTACAGTAAGTAATAATTACGGGCGAATGATCTCATGAGGTTAAGGTATGATTTTGTTTGTGGATAATTATTTGCGATTTCTTTTACAACACAGATATCCAACAGATCTGATAGCTTGCCCAGGTCCGACGGCCAGTATGTTGCTTCCCAGGTGGACAAGTAGTCGAGATGGTCTTATCTGATTTTGGTAGCTCCCGTCCACGTGTAACAGTTACCCAGGAGTCCCATTCTTGATTTATTGCGTTATAATCGTTGTCGGCTATAAATCGTTGTCTGATAATCCTGTTTGGTTATTTTATACGTTGGAGGGGAATATATTGCTGAGAAGGCTATTTCAGCTCTGGTTTTTGCAACTGAATATGTTTGTACTGGAACTTTTCAATTTCGTGATGTTTAATAGTATTTTTAACTATAATTGCTGTATAATTTGGATGATTAGTTGAATAGATGGTTGGTCACGCCGTTGGCGTTTCTGAGCGCAATTTTCAAGTATTGCGCTATTATGGGAGTTTATATATCATGGTATTGAGTAGATTAAGCATGGTGTCCATTTTTTCCACAAGTTTGACTTCAAGGTTGTTCTTCTGGGTTTGGTCATTTCGATTTTGTAATTGGTGTTGGATGCAAGCGGTATGCATTGACTATTGATGGTTGCATAAGATACGCCCGACTAATTTTTGTTGTGGCTTTGAAGTTGAATATTTTCCTTTTTGGATTTTTTTGGCGACCGTACATCCTCTATAGTTGGCTGGACGATTTCCTTGATAATTTACACATTTGACATCTCTGCTTCTTGCTATTCTTTCGCAATTTTTTGCCTGATCTCCAGTGCATTTGACACATCTAGGTGGTCTGTGACAAGAATTATGGAAATGTCCAAATCGTTGGTACTTGAAGCATTGAACTATTTCGGCTTTACATGGGGTGGTTCAAATTTTATTTTTGACTTCATATGAAATTCAATAGAGTATATATTTTTACTGTTTTCTTTCTGATCTATTTTGACGAAAAACATTGGTAAAGGGGTTTTAGACACCTTATACTTTATGTTATGTATGTTGAGAATTTTGTAACTATGAGTACTTATTCTTTTGATAAGTTTATTTAGACTAATGATCGAGTGTGTACGTCGCAGCACTACTTTAAACTTTTTATCTACTTTGCACTAAAAAGAATCTTTCAGAATCTTAATAATTTTTTTGTACTTATTAAGGGATTTTACTTGTATCTTAACTTGGGTACTTCCTATTAGTTTTATTACATAGTTACCTTTAATTTGCTTTTCTAGCATATCTGTTAATAGTTTGAGGTTATTGACTCCACGTACAAAAATTGGGGGAGGTTAAGTTATTTTTGTTTTAGTTTTTAGGTGTCTCTTGTTCGGAAAGTGGTTGAAATATGTTGGATATTTTCGAGGATTCTAACCAGGACTGTTTTAGTCTTTTTTGCTTTAAATTGGGTTTTTGTTCTTGAGAACCTTGTTTTTACTTCCTTATGTTCAGGATTTGAAAATCTGGATCTATAGTTGCCTGTATTGATATCCCGCCCGCTGAAATTTACCATAGACTCTAACAACAGTATGGGGAAGAGTGTCTCTTACGAATCTGTGTGTTTGAGTGGCGTAAGTGCTTCAGAAAGGGCAGAGAGCGTGGCGAGAATAAACTGCATGATCGTCGGCTGCGAACATCCGTCACCAAGCCAAACATTGACCTACAGATGCGCTTAGTTTTGAGAATGGGCGCAGAACTATTAAGAGGGTAAAAAAAACGACCGGGTTCACTCGCATCTGATCCTTGAGAAAGTGAGGATACCGCAAACCATGTTTTGGTGACGCGTCACAAATTCGATATGCAACGTACGTTAGAGTAACGTTGTGTAGTAAAGTTTTATGTCAAACTCAAAAAATCCGGCATTAAGACTTTGAACATGACAACGAAAGCATACGGGGAGGAAGTCATGTCAAAAACGAGGATTTTTGAATGGAACAAGATGTTTTGTGAGAAAAGAGAAGCCATGGAAGACGAACAACGTTCCTCATCGAGCCGTAGTGATAAAAATTTGATAAAAGTGAAAATTTTTGGACCCTGATCGGTGTTTAAGTGTTAAATTGATAGCACAGGACCAAAAATTATAATGAATGAAGTTATGTCGGAAGATTAGCAAATGAGAAAAATTTGTGCAAAGGTGGTCCCGAAGGTTTTGTCCCAAGAATAAAAGAATTTGCGTGTGTAGATTTGCCGAGAACTATTGGAGTGTGTTACATGTAACTCTAACTTGATGAAATTAATGTTTATTGTCTTTGACGCAAAAGGTGTGGTACACAAAGAGTTTGTACCTGCCGGACAAACAGTGAACTCAAAATTTTATGTCGATGTGCTCGAACGCCTACGGAAAAGGGTTGTTTATGTTCAAAAAGGGATTGCCAACACCTGGACTCTTCACCACACGTCGCTGGTTGTGAAGGAATTTTTGGCCAAGCACAACATGACAACATTGGCCAACTGCTTTCTGTTTTCAAAATTCAGATTCAACTTAAAAAGAACCCGTTTTGGGTTGATGGAAAAGGTCCAAACCGCCGTGACCAAGACCGTAAACAGCATTTTAGTTTCTGCATTCCAGGAAGCCTTCAAAGCTTTACAGGCATGCTGGCAACGATGTCTAGATGCAGGAGGAAACTATTTTGAAGAATTTTAAAGAAATAAGCGTTTACCTTTCTGTACTTTTCTTTTTATTGAATTATTTTTGATACTTTCTGGTCAAACCCTGTATATGGATGGCTTATTTTTAAAAACTATTTACCCAGCTGATGTTAAAGTTATTTTAAATTGGAAGCAAGATATGACTAATAAAAATGAAGCTAAGGTTGAATTTTTGTTAGAGAAAAATATTTCAGAAATAATACATAATTTAAATTCAATAAATCCCTTGGTAAGAAAATAAATAAAAATATTAAATTTATTAGTAAAATATGGAGCGGTAGAAAATATGCGAGTATGTTAGGATTATAAAAGTGCAATAATGATTATACAAAGTTTGTCTAGGAAGTAATAAGACATTTCTTTAATTAAAGATATGTTTATATACATTTAATGTTCTTCAAAACAATAAGTATCTTTGAAAATACATTGTTTTCAGCCACGTATTCTGCTTGAAAGTCTTGCACTGGATTCTCTTTTAGAATATAGCGGCCTGTATATTTTTAACAGTCCCAAAATTGTCTTTTCTGGATTTGAACCGGAAAAATACAAAAATTCGAACAAGATTTAAGCAGTATTGTCACGGCTCAGCGTATTGTCGTGAAGACATCAGGTGTCTACAATCTTCAAGCGAACGCACGCGACACTTCTTCAGCTGTTTAAGCACATCCATGTAAAATATAGTGTTGACCGTCTGTCCGGGTAGTACGAACTTCTTATGGAAAATATTTTTAGAGTCAAAAAAGGATAAGCATCGCTTTTATCTTTTATTTATTCAAACTTTCTTTGGGCAAGAAAGTAGGGAAAGTCTTTTCCTCTCCGGATCGTACTCAAACATTTTATCACCAATTATCAGTTTTCCCAAAAATTAGGTTCACTTCGCATATGTCCCAAAAGCTCACCAAAAATCAATAAGCAGATTTTCTTCCTTGCGTCGATCAGAATCTTGAGAACCAATCTAGCACAAACTTTCCATATCTATAATTCCAATGGATTTTGGAAATCCCACGCTATCTGCTATCAATCTAACACCCAGACATCGGCCTTAATCGCATAGTTTGAAGGGTGAGACATTGACGAGCGCTTTGCGCGTTGTTCACCCTCGACGTCTTCTCTTCTTTCTCTGAACGTTTTGTGCCACCTAAACATTTGTACTTTTGATAACATATCTTTCTTGAAGACTTTTGTATCGTAACAAGTGCCTTGGTAGTGAATTTTCGGGTTTAATACCAAATTTTATCTCGTATGGCTGATGACATTGCGTTGCATTTTGATTCCTGATGCGATCTTCAAATAGGTGTCCACTTTGCAAGCGATCTGCACTCGATGAAGTCTCAAAGCTAGATCAGCTTGGTTGGTCCAATCATCACGCTGGAAGACTTTCCTCCCACCGACTCTTCTGCTTAGATCAAGATCATTCTTGTTACTTTCCGGACCTACTTTTAAAGATAAAGAATGTTTTAGAACGCGGCTTTGGAACAGATTTTTTATATTTTGCAAATCATTAATTGGCTAACGATTGCAGTTAACAGGAAAGAGTGCAGAAACGTTAAGAAAAAACAAAAAGCTTTATTGATAGCAGTTTTAACTAACTCGTTCTGATTTTATCTGCAGTTGAAAGCTCAAAGAGACGTTTTGACCCTAAAAATATTGTTAAACGCTAGACATTAGTAACGTACCTCAACGTGTCACAATGGTAATAGACATGAGGATTATATAAAATCAATATTATTATTGTTTTGTGTTGAAAATAGCAGCTAATGATTTAAAAAATATCTTATGATTAAGGAAACCCAATTTTGAGTTTTTTAATTGCAAGGTAAAGGAGTTTGATAACAAAATGAGTTGCAAAATCTTGAATAATGTTGTATAGGTTTAAACGATCAGCAGCAACGCGATTGAAAAATCCTGCCGGCACAAAGCGCGCCTCGGCGGAATTTTCCAAACACAGAAAGCATTAAGCCAGCAGCGCAAACTTTCCGCATACAACGGCTTACGCGCTTCCTCAAACTAGAATGAACTCTTGTGTGGAATACAAAGGGTATACAAAGTAATATCGCCTTTCAACTCGACTATAAACAATTTATGACGACGTAATATTGCTTTGTGGGCTCACTTCGAATCCCCTTGTCAATATTTGTCTCGCTACCACACCGAGATATTTGCCTCTTCGAGTCGGCATTGTCTCGAGGCACGGGGGAAGCAAATTTAATAATTATGGTTTTTTACTGCCCCGCTCGCGTCGCGAAAAGCGGGGCCGCCGGGACGCCGCGCTTTGTAGCCGACGCAGACGTCGCGGGCGCAAAAACACTGTTTGGCTGTCGCGGATCCTGCAGCTACAATCGGGCAGCAAATTGCCGAAACGAATTAGCGGGTGGAATTATTGCGTTATAATGGCGGGGTGTGTCGGGTACAAAGGGGCTGTTGTTGGCAGTCGCACAGAGCGAGGGTTGATTTCAGCGACACAATGTGTGGCGTACAATGGGAAAGTTAATTTAGTTTGGCTCATTCGTTTCATAACAAGCGGACATAAATATAACCATAAATCATATCATTAAACCACCAAATGTGGGGGGACGAATTAGGTATCGGCGAATGATTAACCCCGTAATAGTATAAATCGTTTCATAGATGTTAGAAGTTGCATGGCGACCTTTTCAGAGCACTTTAAAGATCTCTAAGTTTTGAGATGTGTTTAGTCTGTGATTTATAGTTTGGCTTAAACTTTTTTTAGTTATCTTTGCAAAACTACACTATTTTAGAATTTTGATTATTAAAGAATATGGAGAAATGATCATATTAGAGTGGGTACCTAGAACATCAAAAGTTGGAATAACAAAGACCAAGAAATAGTGATGGAAATAGAAAATAAGATGGAAATATTCGCTCTTACAGAGACAGAAAAAGGACCAAAAAATAAAATTTTTATACTTTGATTTACAGCGGTGTCAACAAGGAAAGAAGATAGAAAGAGGGTGTCGTTTTGTTAATAAATATATAAACACTTTTACAAAGATTGACTTTACATGGCCAAAGTTATTAACACTTACAATGATGGTTAATAATAAAAATGTACATACATTTTTAGCATATGCGCCAGAAAAAGGAAAACTCAACTACGAAAAGGAAAACTTTTATGAAACATTTAACAATTAAATAAAAAAAATCAGTAGATGATATGGTACTTACCGTAGGATATATCCAAGGACCGGAAATGAGGTAATTCTTGGTATTAAAGGTTCAATAAAGAAGTACTTAATCAGAATAGAGAAATGTTGATACACGCGTGTGCAGATAACAAATTAAGAATACGCAATACTTACTTTGACCTAAACTCGTGGTACAAATATACATGGTATAATACAACAGGGCAAAAATCTACCATAGATTATGCCATATGCAAGAGAAAAATAAGACCAAAGCAAATAATAACAACACCAAATACTGCAGACATTAGTAGTAATCACCAACTAGTACTAGAAAAATTAGAATACAATTAGATACTAATAAAAAGAAAACAAGGAAAGAACACAGAAAAAAACAAAAGCATAAAACTCGTAAAAGATAAAACTAATAGACAACTGTACATAAGAAAACTGGCTAGTAAAATAAATGGAAAACATGTTCTACAAAATGAAATTGGTGAAGTCTAGAAAAAATAAAAACAAATATCTTGGAAAGAAGCCCCGAGAACAATAATAACTCTAATGAAGTATAGGAACTGTCTAACAAGAAAAGGAGAGCGTTTTCACAATATAAAACAAATAAAACTCAAGATACTTGCACAACTTATCGAATAATAAGAAACGAAGTAAATTATAAAATAAAAAAGATTAATGAAAGCTCATGGGAAAAGTTTTTAAAGAGTATCGAAAGAGACTCCCATGGCGTGCATAAACAAGTATGGAAGGTAATAAGGAATAGCAAGGCATACATGTTAGAAATAAACAATATTGAGATGAATGAATAAAGTTCTTCAAGAAATTGTATATAGGAAACAACACGCTAGACGACAACAAACAGTTGGAAAATAGAATTACAGTATAAGTAGAACAAGAAATCCTGGAAAGAGAAATAATAAAAGTAGTTAGAAAATTAAAAAATAGAAAATCTGCAGGAAAGAAAGGGGACTTTTTTTCTTTTTGATACCGCTGTAAATCAAGGTAAAAAATTATATTTTTTGGTCCTTTTTCATTTTTCTGTCTCTGTAAGGGTACAAATTTCCATCTTATTTCTTTCTATTTCCATTACTATTTCTTGGTCTTTTTCATTCCAACTTTTGATGTTCTAAGTACTTTTAAAGTGATCTGAAAAGGTCGCCATGCAACTTCTAACAAGAATGTGTTTCTCATCATATCCATGAAACTCTCCTCTATGCTACAAGTGCGTTGCCATCTGGCTCTTGCCAGTCTTTTTCTTTCACTATTTTCATGATTTTATGTGGTATATTGAGATTCTCTCGTTTTTTATTTATTGGCCGTGGTGTTGTAGCTTCTATTTCTTCTGCAGTTTTTAGGCTGATGTTTCTATTGAGCTGTTCGATGTAATCTTTACAGCTGACCCAGTCAATTTTCCTATTAGTGAGGGTAGAACTAAGTATTTTATAGATGACGAAAGTGCTAATGGTGGCTATTATCGGCAGGTGGTCAGATATTAGATCATAATTGGGGATAACATTCATATAGTTTGATGAACGTTCATTTGTAACAAGAAAGTCTGGGATTTTGTTTGGGTCAGACGGCCAATAGGTTGGACTACCAGTTGATATCTGTAATGTGTTTAAATAGCACTCTGTCTTTGGTTGTTGTTAAGCGCGACCTTCAGTGCGTGTGCTTGGCATTAAAATTTCCACCTGGTATAAATTTCTAACCTAGAGTTTCGAAAAATAGTTGTAAAAGATGTTGGGTTAGATTGTACCTTCGAGGACAGTCTACATCTACATAAACTAGAAGTTTTGTAAGACAAGATATTGCGTATAATCACCAACTCTGAGTGAAATTTAATTAAAATATTAATACGTGCAATGGACCAGCTCACTATAATTTTGAAAGAAGATCCATACATGCCAGATTGACTAAGAAGCTACCAGGGATATCTTAAATAGTGATAATGAGTAATTCTAAGAACCGTGCACAATTATACTGTTTTCAGCGCTCTATCTTTTTCTGTCGCTGGCCGTTTGCTTTATATTCCTATAGTTATCAATCAACAGTAATTTGAGTTAAAGAATTTTAACCTCTTTAGTGATTTACATGGAAAATGTACACATTTAGATGACCATGAGTACCACATAGTGATGAACTGGTGTTAGCTATGTTAAAAATATTTTGGGTGTAACATTGAATTAGTATTAAACTGCGCGATTTTGTTGTGTAAATTTAAATAGGGACGTACAGTAACAGAAACTAAAGAAAATATTAAATTTGTTTTTATCGAAATGTTAAAGAAGAATTCATTGTTGGTCGTTCAAAACTTGTTCAACAGTTGAGTCTGGAACTGGAAAAAGAAAAGGAATATTAAGCCATTTGCCACTACAAAGTCTGTTTGGAATTTTATGCGTAATAAAAATGATCTTTTTCTTGGTTTAGTGATTTCATGTCACATACGACAATCGAAAATTAGTCCTGTAGTGATTAAACAGAGAAGAAGGATTAAGACAGTTTGCCAAACTGAAGCTTTGATAAAAAGAGATGGTGGTCATTGTTTGGTTGGTCTTAAATACTGGTGAAACAATAACGCCAGAAAAATATTTTCGAAAAATTGAAGAGATATGTGGGGAATTGCATCATTTACAGCCAACATTAGTCAACTAAATAGAATCAATTTTTATGACATCGCTCGACTATAAATCTCACAAATAGCTTTAAAAATTAATGAATTGGCTTATAAAATCTTGCCTCACATTATTCTGCGCGGTTATTTTTTACAGCTCATCATTTTTTGAAAATTTGCAAGTAATTTCCTACAGGGCAAAGCGTTTTCGATAAATTGCTAATTCCGGGATCCATAATTTTTGCAGGAACAAATAAATTTCTTTCTCGTTTTGAGAAATGTGAATGGGCCAGTTTCTACTGACAAATATATGCGTCTTTATATTCAATACTAAATACTCTTTAAATACAAATTACATGATTTTATTTGATCGAAAATGCGCAGTACAACTTTTATGTGGCTATGTACTTACCCCTGGTCTGATATAAAACGATTACGTAGTGACTATTCATGGACGAGCAAATTTTAGTACACTATGAAAAGTTAGCTTAGAGGGCGTTATTTTATTTATGTTTGTAATTGAGATTGATTATACAGAATTTGACCTTAAATTCTACTTATAAGAGTAATATATGAGTTTTTGTGCTAAAATTATCGAAATTTATTTAAAATCACAAAGAACTAATTGATTTTATTACCCCCAAGCAATCGTTTGAAAATTTCGAATCCGATATTATTCATGTGTTGTATTAGTTTAATTTTTTATTGTTCAAGAATGGCTTTTAAATTAGAATATAAAAATTTTGTCTAAATCGAATGACGTACAAATGTAACATAATGTTACACTCGAGCCTCACTAAATCCCCGGGAACGTCATAATACTTCGCGGTTTTGCACATCTAGCTTAAAGTTGCGCCTTAAATAAATGTTTAAAACTCTTAAATAACAATTTCAATATTTGAGCTGCACAAATATTATTCTACGTGTTTGTTTTCATTGTGCAATGGAAGGTTTTTGGAAAACCCGCGGCTACTTACATTACTATTAGCTAAAGGTTTGCAGTTATTCCATCGCACTGCAGATAATTAGTGGGTTCTAAGAGAGAGCTGGTCGATATTTACAGGTGCAGAGTTTGAAAACTAGCTGGCAGTAAATAGAGCGCTGCTGCAATAACAGCGCCATGGAACTTTTAACGGGCTATGTATTTGCGCACCACAACAATACATCGCATAATCTCGAGCGATGCTTGAATAACAGCTATATTTAAAGTTGTAAATTTGCGTAAATTGCAAAATTGTTTGTTCGTTGTAAACGTGCTTTAAATTCTACATAAATTACAATTATTTGAGTTTCTGCGTGCGCAGTTGCTAGGCTTTTTGATTGTATAGAACTAGACTTGCGAATATTCCACTTATAAAATGGGGAATGAAGATTGGTTTCTTGAAGACCAACGTTTTTTTAATAAAAAATAATAGAATCATTGAAGAACTAGGTTTTTAAGACCATTACTCTTATGATTTATAAATATAGATTCCTATCCATTCACTTCTCAAGGTTTTGCGCAAGGTCACGCCATAGATATAGTATATTTTAGTCTGGGCTACACTTCGAGTGTAGATGATAGAAGATATTAGACTACTGGTCCTCAAAGGGTGTCCAACACTCACTTAAAGCTTCTAGTGGAGCGCTCCAGGAAACTGCATTGCTCTACAGGATAATTAAGTGAGAATAGCCAGATATGGTGAATAGTGGAAGAAGATAGTAGCCTTTACATTAGGCGGTACTGATGAAAACCTGGTAGGGTACTAACTGGCAGTATATAGGACACCATCAGAAGCACTGTGGGAACGGCAAAAACGGTTCGGACAGTGCCGCGCGGAAAGCAAGTGGAAAACTACTGTCCTATTATTCTAAGAAGAATCACCTTCAATTTATAATCAAATGATACGGAATTTCTTAAATGGCATGGACCAAATATTAATAGAATGAAATTTGCAGATTTTGTTCAAAGCAGAAAAATTGTACAATATTATTTATGAAGTGAATATCTAGTCTATTAAATTTATAATTAATGTATAATTTTTCTACTTTGAACAAAAGATGTCCAAAAGCCGCCTCAATCATATCTATCATTTAGGTTGTTTACTATACGGACTGCCTGATGATATACACTGAAATGCATAAGTAGAAGAATTTTATGACAAACTTAATACCATGTTGAAAACCACAAAAACCCACGAAGTGAATATTGCTGTAGGAGACTAACGCAAAAGTCGGAATAGAGAAAGCAACAGATATAAAAGGAAATCTTGGGTAACAAAAACGACATTTTAATAAACTTCAAAAGAACAACAATTAATAATTACTAATACATGGTTTAAACTGCCAAAAGTTGGTTATACCCTTAGAAGGCATCGACAGATGGCCAAAATATGGTAATAAACCAAATTGATTTTATTCTTGTTAACCGCTAATTCACAAACAGCATAAAAGCGGTTAAAATTTAACCGGAAGTAGATTTTACATCCTACTATAGCTTATTGATGAAAAAAAAATGTAAATAGAACTTGAAAATATTGCATGTCCGTTTAGTCAAATATGAATACACAGTTACTATAAAATCAGTGTATCTAGGAGTAATTTACTATCAAAATTAACTAGAATTTTAAGCAAAAAATGTAGAATTTAAGTTTGATAAACAATGATATAGAGACAACATGGCAATCTACGAAGATTGCGATGATAAAAACAAGGAAATCTGAAACAGTTCCAAGTATACTGAAAGAAGGAGCAAAAAAAGTCAAAGTAAGGAAACATAAGAAATTTAACAAAACAAAAAAAATACATTTTATACCACTACCAAGCAAAAGCAATTCAAGAGCACGTAGTGATTTTAAATTGTTAATTTTAATGAGCCACATTTTCAAGATTCTGATTAGAATAGCATAAAATTTACAATAAAAGTGAGGAATTTGTAACCGTCGAGCGTGAGGTTCAGAAAAGATTTTCGACAAAGGGAAGCCTTGTTCTTAGGCAGGGTTCATTACAACGATGAAACCAATATATCATTGTTAACTAGGGCAAGAGATTTAGCCGAATACAGTACATGAAATTAATTAACGTTACACCATATTGGTTTAGATGGCAACGATGTTAGCTTGCTGAGAACTATATTAGAATCAATGTGCAATAGTGAGAATTGACGATGATCCAGAAACTGACGAGTTTCCTATTAGACAATGTTATTTTTAGAAAAGCACTACAGGAAGAAAAAGGAATCAGAATTGGAGGTGAAATTATTATGAATATAAGATATGCTGATGATACGGCTGTAAGTATCGAAGACCTTTCGATAATGTTGAAAAGTGAACAAACAAAATGGGATTACGTATAACTGTTAGAGGCCAGTAAAACTGATATAGGCCTAGTAAACTTACAACTTAATGGACTATTACCCAAGTTGACTAAATATTTAGGTTGCTGGATCCAGAAGAAGAAATAAAATTACGCATCCAGCTCGCTAGGAAATATTTTGTAAAGTATAGAACAACATTACGTTATAATCACCTCATACTATTGACTAAAATCTTAAATGCTACATCTGGTCGTGCCATTTGAAGCCTGCCAAATTTGGACATTAAAATTTACTACTATAAATCGCATCAAAGCTATCGCAAAATTTTCAAAATTTCTTGAATAGAAAGAAAAACAAATGAACAAGCGTTGAGCATGATGGACAAGAAAACAAAATTTTTAACGATAATAAAGGGAAGAAAATTGTAATACTTGGGGCATGTAGCGAGAGGACCAAAATACGAACTACTGTGGTTAACACTAAATAAGAAAATTAAGGGAAAGAAGTGGGTAGACAGAAAGATAATGTCATGGCTGAGAAGCCTATACTGGTGGACTGGACTAATGATTGAGCAGTTATTGCATGTTGTAGGAGATAGAAATATAGAGAAATTGTTGGCATGGCGTTAGTCAACGCTTGATAATCGGGCAGAAGACGTGAAGAAGAATTGATATATTTTTTTAAGTTAATTTTTTATTGAAGAAATGAATATCAAGCACAAATTGAAAGTATTATCAGAGTGTCATCTATACAACACTAAGTATCCTTTGTTCAGCTACTCTTACTTTCAAAAAATCTTTTAAAGTATTATTGATCAAATTCCTTTAGTTACCAATTGATCCTGCGCTTCAACTGCCTGGTTGTTGATGCTGATCACTTTTCAACTCTTTTCAAGTCTTTTAAGTGTTTCCAAAACTTTCTCTTGGTTGAAACTGGAGAACATTAGGAGAATTTTAATTTTTTAACATATTTTATATTCAATTCTTGTGTTGAATTGGTATAATGGCAAGAAACACTATCAGACCAAAAGTATGCCTCCCCGATTGAGAGCATTTTTGGATATAATAATTTAATCTGAGCCTCTCACATTCTTTGAAATGTAATTTCGAGTTCAGAGCTCAATTAGCCTCTACAAAATAAGATTCACTTGCAGCTTTTGGCGACGGTGTGGTTCACTTTTTCGATTTGGTTTTTAAATTTGAATGTAATATGTTCGGACATTTTTTCTTTATTCCAGCATACTAAAATTGATTTCAAACCGAAATGACTATACTTATTGCTGCCGGTTTTAAATTAGTTGAAATTGAACTGTTTAATCGTTCGACTTGCTTTTGCAGCTGTTCTAATATTGATTCGGGAGCATAGGTTTTCTTGAAAAGTTTTATTCCTTGTTGCCTTCAAATTTTTGACACACAATGATTGGATGCAATAAACTGACTTGTAATTTTCTTTGTTTGAGTTTCTGTTCATTTTTTCTGTTAATCCAGATTAAGCTACTTTGTCGACTCTAAACTCTTTAATACCTTTTTTTCTGTACACCTTATATTATTCTTTTTCTTATTTTATTTGTTGAAAATTTTTTAGTTGCAGCATATGCTTTAACTTTCCAGTGTTTGTAAAAGAACTCTTGAATCAACTTCCACTTTTCAAAATCAGTTAAGAAACATTTAATTTTTCTTAATTTTTGTTCATAAAACAAATAGTTACATGAACTAAACAATTAAGTGTGTCAGATATGACAATATTGCATTTGCCAATTATAAACACATAATGAACTTTAAAAGTAGTGAGGATTTTTACCTTACTTTAGGGTGATAAAAATTACGAAGGCAAAAGTCTGCTATGTGTTTAACAAACATATTGCACTGTTGAATTTCAAAATGACGTGGGTAAAGCAGCCTTCTTTAGTGAATTCGGCCAAATGTTGAGATCTCCTTTAGAAGAGACCGCTTCAGCAAATTCTAACTCTTATTGCGCTTTTCACAGGCTTTGACTTTCACAATTGAACAGATGCTGTAATGTGCATAATTACGGTACACATATTGATTTACTTTGAGCACTTTGGGTACACAAATGAGAAGACTTCTATCTCTGAAATAGATTCCGCCATATACCATGACTTGTATTGCGCCCCGACAATGCGTAACCACATCAAATGGTCTTAGAAGTTTACCATACTATTTTTTATGGTTTTGGCTATTATGGATCTGCTCAAATATAAAAACTTTCTTGTTTATAGCTAGTTGAGTAGCAGCGGCGCTACGATTTAGTTTAATTGGTATTTTTCCAGTCGTGCACATTTGTTTGCCACATGCCAAATGGTTTTTGCAAAAAATACATTGTGTGCAAGGGATTCCCGTCTGGGCCAGACGGCCCACAATTGCAACCATTGGATGTGTAGTTACCAAGTTACAGCGGGAACCCAGGCCCCTCAATGTTTGAATACGGTTTTTTAGCACAGTGACACGAAGTAAGATCTAGCCAAAACATCCCAGATATTTGATGGAGTCTCATAATGGACAATGCGTTTCCGAAGACGTCCTTTTAGGTTCCTATAGCATACTAAATATTTGAATATATGTGATGCATTTTTCTTACTTGTTGCTGCCTAAAAATATACCTTGGTAGTTGCTGGAAATCTGCCACTGTTATCGTCATTACCATATATTCAGAATTCAACCATAGATCTTACAAATGCAGATTTTAACTATTCAATTTTGTTTTGCAATGTGGTTAGGATCAATCTGTACCTTCAATACTTTAAGTTTGATGCGTTTTATCTTTTTATTTTAGTACAAGACGAATTTTTCTATCTTTTTTTCCTTTAGATCACCTTAAAATATTTGACATCGTTTAGTAATTTTAAGACTTTTATGCTTAACGTAATATGAGGGTACATATATTTTCTTTCACAATAATTATTCGTTTCTAATCGAGTGTTATTATATGTAAGTAGTTCTCATTTGGAAGTTTGAGTTCCCAAAAATCATATTAGATGGCAGAAGTTCTAATATAATTATAGGAATACTAATCTTTTTTCAGTGAGTAGTGCTATCAAGGAGGAAGAGAAAGCTATTGCTTTCTTTATTTTTATTTGGTGTTTGTATAATACTTTTTGAAAGATTTTATATATTTTTAAATTTTGTGAATATTTAATCTGTTTATGTTTAATATTACATTGATAAGATGAAATTGAAATCAATCTGGTTTTACTTGAGGACACTAGGTTTGTAAAACAAATTGGTAGCACGTGTGTTAATTAGCTTTACATTTTTATAGATGGATAATCGACAGTTTTGTCCATAAAGTTTATTACAATAAAATATGAAAGAGAAAATTTGGAGGAATCTGAAGCTATTTTGGAGCTGAGTGATTCTGGCGATGATTTTATGTGCCAGAAGACACAAAATTGTTCTTTTGAGAGTATGTTTTAGATGAGGACGTTTATATTCAGTGTCCTTCCCCTATTGGTCAGACTACAAAAGTTAAAAGTTCAGTTTGCGTGCATAATATAACCATTACTGGTTAAATGACAGTGGGAAGATAACCCGTGTGGTTTAGTGAGAAAGATATTTAATTAGCTAGCAATGAATCTCAACAAAGTTACCAAGTAAACATTAATGCAGAGAACCTTGTAGATTATTTTTTACAACTGTCTTCAAATAAGTAGGCAGATGAAATTGTAAAATAAACAAATCTGTGTGCTCGTAAAGGAAAAGATAATTTAGCTCTTAATCTGACAGAATTTAAAGTTTATTCTGAAATTATACTTGTCATGACATACATAAGATACGCATGTAAGGCAGTTTTCTGAATTGCGCATGGATGTTACAGCTGATGCTAGGTTGGTAAATAGATGGGGGCTGGACCTAAAGCGATATTTGTATTTCATTGTTATAGATAATTCTTACCAACAATAAGAACAAATCAATATCTATAAGACAAGTATGGCAAAAGTTTCATGAAACATGGCATGCTGATGGCAGTTTACAGGCTATTTAATCTGTCTTTTAGAAAGGAACAATTTTGTTGGGGGGTTTTTATTGTTTAATATGTTAGTTTGATATTTAAATATGATAAAATCACAAATTGCTACTAAATGCCGGGGTGCGTTTTACAGGACTAACCGAAAAAGCTCATTATTTAGTTATTTTAAATAACTCAAAAACAATGCAAATTTGGCGATATTTACAAGAATACTTTTTTGTAGAACATTAAATTTCCCAAAACTAATTAAAAAACGAAACTAAATTTACAAAAATGTTTTCTTTTTGTTTTTTACTAATTCGTCCATAACTCTCTTTTACGACATCCTAGGTATATGTAAAAAAAGTATATATAAAAAAACAAAGATATTGCTTTCTTAATGGACTCTGTACGACCAACGGTGAGTGAGATATCGCCATTCAAACTTGACCCTTTTTGGCAGTATTTTATCGAATTTTCTCTCAGACGTATTTTCTTTTACCTTTTAGGAAATTTACTTACTTTTGTGCAATAAAGCAAGAATTCCAAGATATGTTAACAATAATACAAATGTTTCTTTAATGATCTGAAATAAATATTACGTTTTTTACGAAAAAGCAGTATTGCAAACAATTCAATTTTGTGGTCTAGCTTTACAATATTAAAATTAAGTGTTATTTATTATTTAAAATAAATTAATAAAATATTGTACGAAAACATTGTAGATAATAAATGCATTTTAAAAAATAATGTTTTTATTTTGATGAGTAAAAATATTGTACATTGCACATTTTAAGACGTCGGTTCTTCAATATTAATACTATCGATGGCAATGTCAAGTTTGTTGTTCATTTCTTTCCCGATATTTTCTTCTATTATTTCGATAATATTCCAATTCATGTAATTGATTCCTGCGCATTCTTTGCAAAAAAATGGAATACTCAATGTCAAACTTTCTATAACCACAATTTCTAT
Source organism: Sinelater perroti (assembly GCA_036346155.1). Classification (NCBI taxonomy): domain Eukaryota; kingdom Metazoa; phylum Arthropoda; class Insecta; order Coleoptera; family Elateridae; genus Sinelater; species Sinelater perroti. The sequence continues at coordinate 9,451,865 of JARFIY010000276.1, forward strand.
GGCAGCCTTTTAAACAGCCCCATGATATTTTTTCGAGCGGTGATTCCGTGCAGGTGATTCAGTCATGGCAATTGGCATCAGTCTATTTTTCGTTTTTTTTTCTAGCCCCACTGGATAGAAGTCAAGGGTTTTTTTCGGTAAATCGAGCTGAAAATAAGCCTACTTTTGTAATTGTTTTTTACTGAAAATATAAAAGATACAATTTGGGGGTTCTGTTATGAAATAGTACGTATTTTGGATTATATATACGAATTTTTCCAGTCAAAAATTCTTTTATGGTACCCCGTACCATGCGTCAACAGTAGCGCGCGCGCGACAAACGCTTTCATGGCGTGTAAAGTCCAGCCCGAACGGTTTATTTAAAATTAAAAATGAAATGATATTTCATAAATAGACTAGATTTTTGGGAGCTTGACGTAGAAAAAAGTAAAAAAAGTTGATTTCGTCATAAAAATGGCGGCCTCCGAATAATAATGTTATTTATTTCCATGGTTTTTTCTCGTTTGAAGCTCTGTTAAAAATACTTAAAATAAACTTTTTCGAATTTTTTTACGTTAAGGTCCCATAAAGAAAGTTCTCTACAAGTGTTTTAGACGACAATGATCTATTTTAATTAGATTAACCGCAATCGTACACGCCAGTTTGAAAAATGTGACTTCGAGTAAAACGCATTTAAAGTTTTGTCAATGTTATTTTGTTGATAAGAGTCTTTTTTGTTAACTTACAGCTAATCATCTATTCCAGGGCCATCCAAAAAATCCTCTTCTTCCTCAAACAGTTCGTTTTGCTTTCTTTTCTCCTCTGTTTCCTCCATTCTGGCCCGTTTCCTCGCTGCTGACGAGTGGATGTTGGACACGAGTACACGGCGCGCGTCACTGCTCGTGGCAAAACATTTGGTTTGCAGGCCGATTTCGGTTCCGAGCAATTCTATGATCTTAAAAATACTGTGGAAACCTTCGTTAAAAATGCAGCAAGCGAAATTGGTGGCAAGTCCAACGGTTTTCGGGCCGCTGTGAAGGTGTTTCGGGGCGAGACGTCAAACTCAACCATTCAAACTTTCGTTACAGTTTTGAGTGTTTCCGCCGGTCCACCGTTCTACAAAACGTCCTCCGATAAACGGGTTTGATCGCTTGTTGTACTTCAGACACAATAGCAGGCTTATTTTCGCCTTCGGGACAATACTTGTGTTGGAGTTTATCATCGGTTGAAGATTTGTGTTTAAATGTTGCCCAGATTGCTTTTTTCATCTCTTTGGCTGAATCAGGATGTCTTCTTATTGCCAAGCCATAATGTACTGTTAATTCTTTTATTAGCTTGTCCGTCAATTTTCCAGCACCTTTTCCTCCTGTGCTTCATGCATTTTTTTCACGGCGCCTAGTTGAGTTTCCATACGTTTTTCTACGTGACAATTGGTAATGTAAGTAATCTCAAAAATGATGCCATATATTGTTTAAATATATAATACATCGGTTATATACCCATAAAACCTGTTTTACCAACTTCCAAAGCGGCCCGTATATCTGCGCTCACAATGCGTCTAATCCGACCGGTGCAGCTATACCTTGAAAATGCGATTTCACTCAAAACTAATTCGAATATCGAAAAACAGTTTCAAGGGCATATTCTAGACCCTTCAAGGATTGCAAAAAGCAAAAAAAATTTGTGACGTTCGATCGAAATTTACCGAAAAACCCCCTCAACATACCTATTTCCCTTCCACTCTTGAATTTGTAAATATGTTCGCAGTCCATGCAATTTAATGCAATCTGCTGTTGGAGGTAAATGAGACAATGTAAATGCCACGGTTTTTGATAGTCGTTTAAATGATTGTAAGCGACGTTTAGCTAAGCAGATATCACTTGCTTTTGAATCGTACAGTAAAGCTGCAATTGCTTCGCTTGCAGCATCAATTTCAAGCTCTTTTGCATTATCTGTTAGACAAATTTATGCATATTTTTCTAACCTTACGAAATTTTTCAAAAAGAAATTACGATTTTTTTTGTCAATTCTAAAAAAAGGAAGATGTGGTGTCACAACCACTGAATGCATGTATAAAGCCAATAAATTGCTGGTACTGCGGATATTGAAAGCTATTGGGGCTGTAGAATTTAGCAGACACTTTCCCAATGCTGGGTTTTAATAAAAATACATTATTATACTTATCAGGTAATAATGATAGTACAATTAAAAGATCCACATCTTGACCAACCACAACAACGTTGACTGATTGTTCTGCCTTTTCTTTAGCAGTGTTTACAATCAGTAAATCAGTATCGATATTAGCAGCTGTCAATTGTTCCATTAAATATGTAATAATTTTTTTTATTGTATTTCAGATCATTAAAGAAACATTTGTATAATTGTTAACATATCTTGGAATTCTTGCTTTATTGCACAAAAGTAAATAAATTTCTTAAAAGATTCGATAAGATATTGCCAAAAATGGTAAACTTTGAATGGCGACATGTCGGTCACCGTCGGTTGTACGGAATCCATTAAAAAACAATCTCTTTGTTTTTTCAAGCGCTTTCTTTCTTTGAACATTTATATCTAGCTAGTATGTTGTGAAAAAGAGTTATGGGCGAATTAGTGAAAAACAAAAAAAACGTGATTTTTCGTAAATGTTTAACTTTGTTTTTTAATTATTTTTTTCGCAGCTTATCAGCCAAAACAGCATGGTTTTAAACATGCTTTCCACTGTTATAAACAAATTCGCTTAAAAATGGCCAACCACCTCCGTATAGCTCTCTGGAACGCCAATGGCATATCAAACCATATACCTGAGATCAACTGTTTTCTGCAATTACAGGATATAGATGTGTTACTCGTCTCCGAAACCCACGCAACAGCCAGAACAGTTATAAAAATACCGCACTATTCCGTATACCTTTCCTACCACCCTGATGGGACAGCACATGGCGGATCAGCGGTAATTATCAAAAACTCAATCCCCCACCATGAATGGAACTCCTTTCAAACCGACAAAATTCAAAGTTGTAGTATAAAGATTCAAGTCCTACCCTACCCATTGATCATAGCAGCAGTATACAGTCCACCACGACATGCTATCTCAACTGAAGAATACGCAGATCTGCTAAAATCCCTTGTCGCGAGATTCCTCATTGGAGGAGATTGGAACGCCAAGAATGTGGCCTGGGGCTCAAGACTAACCAATCCGAAAGGGGGTAACCTACTCAGAGCAATACAAAATCATAACTGCAACTACATATCAACCGGAGAATCCACCTATTGGCCTACAGATACAAATAAAATCCCCGACTTATTAGACTTCGCTATTTCCCGCGGCAAAGCAAACACATACACCAAAGTGGAACCTAACTATGACCTGTCCTCAGATCATACTCCCATTCTAATTACCTTGAGCACATCCATTATTGCCAGAGAACCATCCCCAAAACTCTGCAACAAAAACACCAATTGGGACCTCTTCAAAAACACGCTGGATCACGAGATTCATCTAACTATCCGAATTAAGGACGCCTATGACCTAGACGAAGCAACCCAATATTTAACTACAATGATACAAAATGCGGCATTGCAAGCAACACCCAGTGAAACAAACACCTGCTCAGCAGATATTAATATCCCTCGTCATATAAGGCACCTCGTCACAAAAAAACGCAAGGCACGAAAAAAATGGCAACGAACTAAACAAAGGCCAGACAAGACCATATATAATAGACTTACTCATCAACTCCACACTGAACTACTAAAAACCCGGAACGACACCTTTCAGCATTACATCGCGAATCTTTCACCTATTGATCATACGATATGGAAGGCAACAAAAAAATTTAAAAGGCCAATAGCACAAATACCTCCAATCAAAAAGTCCGATGATACATGGGCCAGATCAGACAAGGAAAAAGCTGATTCATTCGCAGACCATCTTGCTACTGTATTCTCATCACCACAACCGATAGGAAACAACGATGACACCGACACTTCCGCATTCCTTGACGCACCCTGCCAAATGTCCTTACCTCTGAGGCCATTCTCACCAGCCGAAGTAAGACAGCAAATTAAATTAACAAACCCACGTAAAGCACCTGGTTACGACCTAATCGTAGGAGATGTATTGCAAAACCTCCCCAGAAAAGCCCTAGTGTTACTTACAACCATCTAGAACAGCATTCTACGACTCTGCCACTTCCCCACTCAGTGGAAACATGCTATAATTATTACCCTTATTAAACCTGGCAAACCTCCTACGCAACCCTCCTCCTACAGACCCATCAGCCTTTTACCACTCATGTCAAAAATATTCGAAAAACTGCTCCTCACGAGAATCCATGAAACTGTCGACCTACATGAAATCCTCCCAAACTACCAATTTGGCTTCCGGCAGCATCATTCTACTATCCACCAAGGGCACCGAATAGTTAACAGCATTATGGAGACTATAGAAACCAAGCGCGTCTGCATAACTGTATGCCTAGACATAAAACAGGCTTTCGACAAAGTATGGCACATGGGTCTGTTATACAAAATAAAACTCTATTTTCCAAATCAGCTGTAACTCATACTAAAATCATATCTAATCCAGAGGACTTTCCAAGTTAAAGAAATTACACAACTTCCGAATACCACGAAATTACATCTGGAGTACCGCAAGGTAGTGTACTGGGACTGCTGCTGTATCTCCTATATACTTCCGACATGCCTTCAACTGACGATACTGTACTTGCAATGTTCGCCGATGATACAGCTATCCTCTCAATAGATGAAAACCCAATAACTGCAGCAGCCCATCTACAAACACACTTAGACGTCTTGCAAAACTAGTTCCACAAATGGAGAATTACAGTCAATAGCGACAAATCCTCGCAAATAACTTTCACAAATAGACGTATTGCAAGTCCATTAAACAACATCAACAATACTCCTATACGTCAGAAGACGGACATCAAATATCTTGGACTACACCTAAACCATAAGCTCACCTGTAGCACTCATATCAAAGCCAAACGAAAACAAATAGACCTTAAAATTAAACAAATGCACTGGCTCCTTGACAGACGCTCCCAACTCTCACTGTCAAACAAACTACTGTTATATAAAAGCATCATAAAACCCATCTGGACATATGGTATACAGTTGTGGGGATGCGCTAAAGCCTCCCACACAAAGAACCTGCAACGAAGCCAATCAAAAATCCTTCGCAAAATAGCCAACGCCCCATGGTACATCTCTAACGAAACCCTTCACACAGACCTAGGAATTCCATATGTAGCCGCAGAGATACAGAAGCTTGATCGAACATACACGAACCGCCTGGCAGGACATAAAAATCAACTAATAGAACAGCTCTCTAACCAGCCAACCATCACCAGACGATTAAAATGAAATTGGCCACACGACTTTTCAGTGTAACTACCCAGAATAACTTAGTGTTTAGCCTACGGGGAATAAGGAGCTGGCCGGATCCCCCCAATGACATGTTATAAAATTATAAATAATAAATAATTTACTTGTTACTCGTATGAGAGTAGATTGTAAATAAGCAACAAATAATAAAAAACAAAAAAATTATTTTTTTGCTAAAAATGGAAAAAAAATTTGAAAACGTATTTCGATGGGAATTTTAATGTTCTACAAAAAAGTATTATTGTCAAATTTGCATTGTTTTCGAGTTATTTTGAAAAAACTAAATAATGGGCTTTTTCGGTTAGTCCTGGAAAACGCACCACGGAATTTAGTAGCACTTTGTGATTTTACCATATTTAAATATCAAACTATCATATTAAACAATAAAAATCCTCCAACGCAATTGTTCCTTTCTAACTTTTAATTTTGGACATATTCAATAGCCTATTAGAAGAATTTTGGAGTATAGATGAAATATATTCATCATCTCGTTTAAGAGACGTTTATAACTCCAAAGATCCAAAAAAGGGATTTTATGATACAAATAAGAGCAATTTTGATCTGTACCTAGGCGCAGATTGTACAAGACAAAATTAAAACTTATTCAGTGCAAGTGAAAATGTAGTAGTAAAGCTTTGCTGGCAAGTATTTTCAAAAGATACATCTTACATACAAGCATACTCCTAATTAAGAAATTAAAGATAGAGAATATTTATTATATGGGCACATGCAGAAGAAATTGACTTTAAATTGCTGTGAAGAAAATGCTAAATGGAAAGGGTTTGCAGAAGATGGGATGAGGAAATAAGTCTGTTACCACAACCTTTGATAGCATTACTATCATTATTTGGATTGATAACTCAGTAGTACACGAGGTATCTAGTTATCTAGGAAGGAAAAAAGAAGGATGAAATTCTACTACCACGCAATATAAATGTGTATAACATGGATGGAATAAATTTTATGGACTCTCTTTCGGTTTTGTATCGAAATGATGCCAGAAATAAACGATGATATATAAAAAGTTTTCGTTATATACCGAATGTACTGGTGTGTAACGCCTAGATTGTTTAAAAATGAAAAGAGAAGGAAAATTTGGATTTGTTGTAGTCTAAATTAACAGTGGTAACTGCTTTGACATATCAAGGTTTAGCTCAAATAGGTACAAGAAAACAAGGACATCCTTCAAGTTAGATATCACAACAAAAAAATTCGAAACTCAATCTGTGAGACGTGAGAAATGTTTTGATAGCGATGGACATTAGACATATTTAGACTATAAGAGCAAAATAAAATACATTTGTGCTAGATGTGTCATTTTACCCAAAACGTTTTTAATTATTTCATATAAAATGAGGTAAAGGTTTTGATTTACATAAATAGGTCTACTATAAACTGAATTTGTTCTACTCCTTGCATGTAGTATAGTAAGCAAATTTTTATTATTCATACTGTTTTCGCAAAAACTAGAGGGTTTACGTCATGCCTCTAACTTTTTTAGTTTCATTGAAAATACATTGCTGATAGTTTAAATAATTTCCATAGAAACGTGTTTAGAGTTTGTTACCCTTAGTGCATAACGTTTGCAAATGGGGACATCACTTGAAATATGCAGAATAATAATATAAAAAAATTATAAGTGCACGATCCAATAGTAATCCAATAGTATTGCACCCGCTTTAATATTTTTTATGATGAATAAAAAAATTCATATATGAAAGGATTAGTTGTTTTGCTGTTTACGATAACTCCGTTTCTTTCCATGTGTCTGTTAATTCTTATATATCTTCTTGATCAGACGTCACTGCAATTTTGCAATAAATTACAAAGTTATCATATATCAAAATGTAAACAATAGAATAATAGTTTCGAGTCAAACTAGCCAATTGTGAAGGCTATACATGTGTAGGTGGAATGAGAGAAACAAATTGTTGGTAATTGCAGCGATGCAAACTTAGATAATTTTATAAGTATCTACATCAAGCAATATTTTACTCTAATTGTATTTTATCATAAAAGGGGAAATGTAGAGAATTAAGCTAACTGCACATTATTTTTTCTTATTTTAAGAAGTATCTGGACATACGCCTCCCTCAGCTGTCGCCATGCCATTCGATCCGCCGTCGCTCCCATCCATTGCGTTCTTCATCTCTTCATCTGGTTCTCGGTCTTCCTTGTTCCCCCCTTCCTGTCCTTGGTTTTCACTCTGTTATCTTTTTGCTCTACCTATCGCCTTCTCGCCGCATAAGATGACCTGCCCATCACCATTTCAAGGTTGCGATGCGTCGTGTCACGTCCTCAACTTTCGTTTTATCTCGAATCCATCTGATTGATTTTCTATCCTGCAGTCGTACTCTCAACATCGATCTTACATTCTTCTTTGCGTAATTTGCAGTTTTTTCATTGTGGTTTTCGTAAGGGACTCTGCTTTCGAGGCATATATGAGTATTGGAAGAATGCATTGATTAAACACTCTAGTCTTAAGGTGTTGCGGGCATGTTGTTATTTTGAACAATTCCTTAGATTTCCACGAGCAGCCCAAGCTGACTTTATCCCCCTTCTAATTTCTGCCGCCTGGGTATCTGCCCTGAAAGTATTTGTCCTAAGTATTCGTCGACAACTTCTATTAGGTCATTCTCGAGACGAATAGGTGCTTAATCGTCATTGTTTATCATAATCTTTGTTTTTGTAATGTTCAATTTTAGCTCTACTTTTCTTGTTACTTCTTTCAGGTCTTTAATTATCGTCGTCAAATCTTTCATGTAATTTGCCAATAAAACAATATCGTCGGGGCATCGTAAGTTAGACGGATATTCTCCATTGATATTAATTCCTAATTTATTTCAGTTCAAAGCTTTGAAGACATCTTCCAATAAATTAGCAAATAGCTAAGAGAGAGATGGTATCCTCTTGTCTAATTCCCCTTCTTACTTTTATCAGATTGATCTTTTCTGGAATGCCACTGTTGCATTTTCGTATATTTTCTTGATTAAATTTATAAATCTACATCGCATATCTTTAATGCATTGATCAGCGCCCATGTTTCTACCGTGTCAAACGTGGTTTCAAAATCCATGAAGGCTAGGTAGAGGGGTTGGTTATATTCGTGCGCTTTTTCCATACCTTGTTTTACAGTGTGCATATGATCCCCCTCTAAAACCTGGCTATTCTGAGGTTCGGAATGCCTCTAGATATTTCGTTGTTCGTGTTACTATTATTTTTGTTAAAAATTTATATATGTGGTATAAAAACGAGCTCGGTCGATAGGTCTTTTTTATTCCTTTTTTATAAATTAACACAGCATTAGCGTTTTTCCATGATTCAGGTATTGTGCCCGTAACTAGGCACTGGTTAAATAGTGCTTCTAGATGACCTAGAAGAACTCCACCTCCTGCTTTTGTTAGTTTTACTACTATTCCGTCCGGGCCTGCAGCTTTATTATTTTTCAATTGCTTTAGTGCCTGTGATATTTCATGTTTACTAATTGTGGGTATATCCTCTGTATAGCGTCTGGTCAATGGTGTTGATTTTTCCTTTGGGCTAGCTGGTGGTTCTTGAGTGTGTGACGAGTACAGGTCCTCATAAATTTTTTCAATATATTCTAGAAACTTTTTGCAATTACACATTGCGTTCTCTTTGTCATCTTTATGACTAAAAAAATATATTCATATTTTATAAATTTCTCAAAGAGGGCAGCACCCTTGGTAAATATATTTAGCGTAGAAGCTTTCGAAAAAAGGTCGATAATATTGATATTTATATTGAAAATTGGCTTATAGTAGTGAGCAGATAGAGCTACCAAAATCACTTAAAAACTTAAAGTCTTATTTTTACGATTGAGTTAGCTTTGTTCTAATGATTTCTTATGATTTATTAGGTTATTATTTGGTTGATTCTCTTTCGACAGAAACTTAAAATAAGAGACCTTGCTGTCCCAATAATGTTTTTTTTAAATTTTGTGACAGCATTTGTAAAACTCAACACATTAGTACATTTTTACTACCCTATTTACGTGAAAATAATCATATGGGATGCGAAGCTTTGATTTTTTTGGGAGACTATCTCTCCGAGGATTTCTTGTGTTTTCAGTTTTGTGTTTTTATTTTTTGATATTATTTTGTGTTGACAATTATAATCAATACATTTACCAGTTTAAAAAACTGTAAACTTTAAGTTTTCTTGCATTATTGGGGTTATTAGTGGTAGAAACGTTGACCACAAGACATATTACCAAGGCAATTTAAGAAGTTGAAAGCGAAAGAATAGTTGCTTAACGAATAGCGGTCAAGTGGTTCAAACGTTTCAACGAAGGAGATTTTGATCTGGAAGACAAGCTTCGTACTGGTTGGCCATAAAATTTGAACGAAGATTTGTTGACAGCGTTGAAAGATGAGCTTTCATCAAGCAGTTGTGATCTGACATAGGTTCTTTGAGTTTCGTTTAAACTGTGCTTAATCATCTGCATCGACTTTGTTTACAAGAGAGTCGAGATCTATCATAAATTACTCTACATCCTGCTGAACGATTTTTGAAAGCGACTTGGGACAGCGGATGGTAGCTATCTGGTAAATCACGATAAACAAAATAAGTTAGTTCTCCGAGGTAAAATGTAACGTGATAAAATTTTTATGGGTTTAAATATTTTTCTTCATATATTATTAAGCCCCCCCCCCCCCCCCAAAAAAAAACAAAATTTAAATTGTGCGCCGTTTTTCTGCAATTGTTTGGTAACATTTGCCACATTTTGGACACATTGTAGTTATTTAATATAGGCTGTTATGGTACTCGATGAAGAGACGAATATTTCACTGAAACTGTGAGCAAATTACGTATCATTTTCGAAAGGCGAAATGCAAAAAACAAAACAAATGTGAAAACGCTAAAAAGTTTTAACAAATAGATTTGGTCACAGACAACAAAAAACAGACCAACCTCGCGTCGGCCTTTTAGCTGAAAACATTGCCGCTACGAAAGATAATGTCGATGCGCCGTCGGCTACTGCAATTGAGTATTTCCAAAGATCTGTATCTCATCCATTTAGATAACATAGGAACCAGACGACCATTTGAAACGCCAGGTATTTTCCGATTGGATGCTAGTAAATCAGGAATTTGACATCACTTTTGCTAAGAAAATTATCTTTAGCAATGACGCGCATTTCTACCTTAGTGAGTATGTCAATAAGGAAAAGTGTCGCATTTGGGGTATAGAAAATCCTTGGATCATTCAAGAACAGCCGATGCATGCCGATGCAAAGAGTAATAGTTTAGTGTGAATTTTACATTTGTGAAGTAATTGGGCTGTTCTTTTTTAAAAACGTAGCTGGAACTGTAGTTATTGTAAACACTATCGTGAGTTGACAATGGATTTTTGTAGCATCTTTTGGATGACTCATGGTTTCAACAGGCCGCCCATCCTACGACGCGTAGTTGTAGCAAAAATTTAATAAGCGGCTTGTTCATTGAAACAGCGAAGTGAACAGGTCGCCAAGACCTTGGGTTCTCACACCGTGTGGTTTTTTCCTCTGAGGATTTGTAAAAATTATTGTTTATGCTATGAAAATAAGAACGAGTTACCGGCAAAACTGAACTACCGATATACGAAAAAGGAATCGAGAATTTTGTCAGAAAAATTTTAAAGGTCAAATGAGCCGTGAAAAACATTTGTCAAATGTTTTGTTCCACGTTTAAAGACAATGTTTACCCTTTAAAGTAATGTTTTAACTTTATCAACTAATAAATCAAATGCTTTTTTTAAAATTAAATCCTTTGTTCCTCTTGGAGTGCCTTTTATTTTCCAATATAACTTCGCAATTATTTTCGCTCTCATTTGTGGGTGAATTTATTTGTGCGACTTGTAAATTTTATAAATATCTTCATCTTGCACATTAAAAGTGACGTAAGGCTAAAAGCTCACAAACAGTAGAGTTAAAGTGCCAGAAGATAATAAAAGCAGTACTAGGGTACAACATAAAAAGGGAGTGTGGGAAAAGCTTTTGGTTCAAAAGCTAACCGAATGTGTGCTGCAAGTATATGAACAGCTACTTAGAAGGGTTTTAAGACCTATTTTTAACTACTATGAGACAACTATCTTAATAGTCGAAGCCGTTCTAAGTAAAAATGTTGGAAGGACAATAAAATTTCATCCTAATTAAACACTGTTTTATTAAGGTCGGCCAATTAGAAGTCACTTGAGATGATTACGATGTACTTCATTTCTCTTTTTAATTGGCCATTACCAATTTTGACAACAACTTTTTGGAATATAAATTATAGTTCATGCTTCACCTGAAAAAGAGATCATTCCGATATTGTCATAATGGCAATGGCAGATTTTATAGTAGATGTAATTGTTGGGTAGCCATCTAAGAATTTAGTGCCGGCCAAAGTTAATAACTTTGAACAGTGACGAGTATTTAGGATAGAATAATAAAGACACTGAAGTTTCTTTATTTAACAAAATTTATCTTCTCAATAAAAGTTGGCTATCGGCGATTCCGACAGCTAACTTTCCTTCATTATTAGGTTTTTGAGCCGTATGCCGTCGCGTACCTTCTTCAAACAACAAACGGCTGCTCCAAAAGCGAATTCCTTTCGGCCACCTAGCCGCCCTCACACGCCAGGGATGCCTCGCCGTAATTGAATACATCGCAGAGGTCGCGGCGAAAATTCCTTAATGTTATCACTTATCAGATGAGATTTGCCGATAAATCACTCCGTCACAATCTAAACAAGGACGATTATTGGATTTGGTGCGCGGCCGCGCGGGGGGCTCGCGCCCCTCGAGGGGCGCTGAGTACCTCGTAATTCGATATTGTGCCCCGCCCCGGAGGTTACGGGTCGCCATGGCGACGGGACGCACGGATCCCCCTGTCAATGGCGGACCCGGGCGGGGTTTTCTTCTGGAAACTCACACTCTTAAACAACCCCGTCCTGGCGCGTTCTTCGAGGTTTGCCGTGGCGGTGCCGCTGTTGCCTACCTAACGCGGCGACCGTTGGTCGCGCAAATGCTGCGCTGAGGTGGCTTTTAGGATGCACCGTAGGATTAAAATCTGTGGCCATAAAAGATTTTGTTTCGCATATCTTTAATTGGCGCTTGTATTTGTCTTCAAAAGATGCATTGGGTAGTCTTGGGCTGTTAGATCCTGTTCATAGCTCCAGCCGATATTTTTAGAAGAAATGCCATTTGATTATAGGAAAAAAATATGACGTTCTTGATGTTAATGGCTTGAGACAGGTAACGACTCACCTTTTTTATTGTTTGCCTCTGCGTTTTGATTTTTAAGTGCAAAATGCCAATATTTAAGTAAATAAAAGTTGTCGTTTCTGTTCAAATTATCCTTACAATTTAAGTGTGGCCGCATAGACGAAGTTCGTGGCTGTGGTGCAAACGGACCCAGGTTAATTTCCGGAGATCTCTGATGCCTGACGGGTGGCCTACTCAAAAAATAATCGAGTATCTGCATTTACTTCGAACAAGGGCTAATAGTGCAGTTGTTTAAAGCGCGTTGCTTGTTATATGGCCTTGTATCAGAGATACATCGCACTTGATAGTGAGGGCAAACATACGAAAGCCTCAACCTCTCAGTTTGTAAGCCATGCTTCCACGCGGGGCGTTAGGGTCTCATCATCATTATTATTTAAATTGTTTTAATTGAAATCATTCTAACTAGTATTAAGACATTTTTATTTTCGTAGCAAAACGTCTTAGCTTTGTCAAAAATAAATAATAAGCTAATAAATTAAATAATTGCTGTATCTTTTTCATTAAGCTCTACTGCAGAGTTAATATTATAAAATAATTACCACCTATAAAAAGATAATAGGATCAGGATAATTTCTGAGTAGAAGCAACGCCAGGGGAGGCAGCATATACTTGGTAGAGTAGTTAGTCCTTTTAAACATGTGGAAAGGGCCAAGTAAGCGAGCGCTCGAACGTTTGTGTTTTTGGAATGTTTTGGATTCTTTGACATTGCTATTTTTGTTCTTTTTTTGAAATTTACTGTAATAACTTAAGCTGTTATATATTCGAAATTTTTAATTGTTCTTTTTAATTGTTTTAAGGGTAACGCATTTTATCATGGAAGCGTGTCAAAAATGAAAACTACATTTATTGATTTGATGTCAAGCTGGGCAGTTTCCAAATTAAAAAAATTTTAAGAACTGAACCATAAGTCTTTATTTCTTGTTTTTTATTTCTTCCAGTTACTTCTAAGCGACAAACTTTCTTTTTTATATAAAACTAAAATCTGTTGATTGTTTTTTTAAGTTGGTTTAATTTAATCAGGTCTATTTAATAGTTATCTAACATTCGCAACAAACATCCAGTGACGTTTCCTGAAATCAGGCAGTCCTGCTGTAGTGACCAAAGCACTTATCAAATGAATATTCGGTTGAAACAAGGCACTGTTTTTGAGTTTCAAAGGTCTGAGGGTTGTGCAGCCATTGGCATATTTAGATCAATAGATACTGCGTATTAGTAAAGCCTGTGTGGATTACAGTACCTTTAAGTGATGAAAAAAATCACGTGAAAGGAAGAAATTCAACTACAACAAATTGCTTCGATTTGATTCGATGTGGTTTGCACTTGGTGAACAGCATCAAGCGCGGTTAGACACAGAACAAGAAGAGTATCGGTAAAACTGTTGAGATATCTCTTGAACCAGGAAACGCATGATTTTTTTCTCTAACGGGATGAAGAAATTTGTTTAGCAATGGCGAGCGTGTTAGGACGACTGTGGTGATTTTGTACAAAAATAATAACGTCTTTTGATACATGAAATTTCATATAAGATATAACTTATTTGTATATTCTAAATCATTAATGAAGTCATCGTAAACAAGGTTTTTCGAAACATGCTTGTATTTTTTTATTATCAGTTTTATTAATTACAGTTCCGTAAAATAATATCGCTCATAAATCTTTTAGTTATATTTCTGCTATGCGAACCATGTGTTTGCCATCTCTGATTTATTAGAATGCAGACTACAAAAAAGTTAATTAAGACTAACAGTTTGTAAAGTAAATGTACACATACTTAATGAATAGCGACGATTTTATGCTAATAAAAACAAGGTAAATAACGACCAAGCTGTAGTGTACAGTAAATTTTGGAGAGATATGCTATTACCATGTGCTTGCACTTTATAAAATATAGTTTAGAGGTTATTGAGAAATAAATATAAAGATACAACGTCAAAATAAAAAATATTTACATTGATTTTCTTCCGTATGTTACGGCTGTTACGCCACACTATCAGGGGGTTCCAGAATACCCAGAATATAGAAAATATGTAGAAACGAACCATGGCAATTATTGTGTTTGAAGGTATGAAATAGCAAATGCTTATGACCATTTTAAACTTGAGGCTTTATTTTAATTAGTCTCGTCAGTACAAAGCGCGTTTTAAAGTTTGCTCAATCTTTAGCTGTGTTTTCTATCACAATTTACATAAAACTTATCAAAGCTAATGTCATATTTATGCACCCACAGTTTGCATGTAATATATCGAAACAAATTTATCTTTTCTGTATAAAGTAGGTTTTAGGATATTTCTTACTCCACTTTAGTTCCTTCGAGGATAGTTGTATTAATTTAGATTATCCATTATTCTCTTGTGCAATTTTTTCCACATATTTGTTGTGACTTTTTGTCAGCACCAATAGTTGTTCCATTTACTTTTGATCTCTTTTATTTCTTTTCTTGACTTTCTTATTCTTCCTTTTTAGTAGTTCTTTTTACACTTCAATCTCTTGTAGTATTGTAGTCAACATGGCCAAAGAGTAGTTAAAGTGCTACAAACCATGTCAAAACTTCATGCAAGCTTTGAAACCTCCAAATCATTTGAAGCTTTCCTTCTGTTTACCTCATTTAATCGCAAATAACATGAGCAACAGAGCAAAAGCAACGAGGTTTCGATAATTTTATTCAACTTTGCTGTATTCACGTTTATTGTTCATAGGGATACTATAGTGAATATACTTAAAACTAGAAGAGGTGCGTAATTTATCCCGTATGAGGTAATTTTTCTGTACTTACTCTGTAGAAAGAAAATTACGAGAGAAGTTAATCTCATTTGCAATTCCTGTAAAAACATTTATTTTGAAAACTTCTTCTACTTCTATCTCCCCATTCTTGTATTTTATTTTTAACATTATTATAATCTATCTTGAGCCGATTTAAAACATGAAGTTCATTTAGAACAGATCTTATAATGCAACTATTAATTAATAATAAAAAACAGATTTGCACAAGTGGTGGTATCTGCCGATAATCTGGTAGTTATAGCAACAAAACGAACCAGAAAGTAGATTTAGAATAATAGAAGAAAAAGCTCGCGAAAGAGGTACGGAGATAAATGAGAAAAATACAAAATATTTGTACTGTAAAGAAAAAATCACCAAAAACTCGTCATTGTTATTAATGAATTATAATTTTGAAGTAGAAACCTTTAAATATCTGGGAGTACTACTGCATGGAAGGGATGAGCAAATATCATTTAAACAAAAAATACAATCGAGGTACAAAGCATTGGATAATGAAGGATAAAAAACTAAATAAAACGAAACAATTAGACCTCTTGTAAAGTATGCGGCTGAAACAGCAAAATTTGCAGAAAAAAGATGAACAACTTATGGTTTTCTAAAAGGAAGATTATCAGAATTATATTAGGGCTTAAAAGAGCAAGTGAAGAGGAAACAGTTAAAAGAAATAAGGTGCGAAGAATTAGATGGTATGGACATCTAATTAAAAGAGCAAAGAAGAAAACTAGATTAACAAAACAAGTAGACGGCTACTGGAGAGCAATGGAGGTAATAAACTGGAAAAAAGTGTTTACAGGAACCAGTGGTATAAGAGTGAAAATGGCAAGTTATAGGAGACATAGAAAAAATTATACTGCATAAATAGCCTTCGCTTTTTTTCTCGACAAGCACTGACCCTCTTGATAACATTTTGCATCACACTAGCCAATGTGTTTTCGAATTGTTGTGCGAATGTTTTTTTGACCTGTTGAATATTGCGGAGCTTATTGGGATAAACACGATTTTTTAAATAATGCCACGAAAAGAAATCAGGCGAACTTGCAGGCTATCCAAAATTGCCATTGCGTGAAATTATTCTTTCGCCAAAAATGTCTCTTAAAGCTGCATGGACTCTCTTGGTGTATGAGTAGTTACCATTATAAGTGTGTTTTCAACAGCTAGATGAATAATATTTCTCGATAGTGAGCTCTGGCAACGGTCATAGTATCATCACCATTGTGCTCGAAAAAATAGGGTTCGATTACCTTTCTGATGTCATCCCACACCAAATAGTGACTTTGATAGGGTTTAGCTCATGTTGATGTATCACTCTTGGGTTTTCGGTTTCCCAAAATTGAACGTTTTGGTTAATCACAAAACTACTAAGATAAAAATGGGTCTCATTGCCCGTTTTCGGTTTTTGAATAAATCCGTTATTAGCTCTGGTCTACCGGCATTATCTGTTGGACAAATTGAACCTCATAAAGATACAAGGATACACAGTGATATTTTCGAGATTTTAAATTCTTGTGAACGTCTTCGAGCTGAAGTTTCTGCATCTTGTTAAATCCTTTCTTGTACCCACCCCTTATTTTCTAACGTACGCACAGTGTGTGATCTGCCGTCTTGAGATAGGTTACCCACAGACCCCTGTTGCCGGAACCGACTAATTAGTCTTACTATAACAGTTTTTCAAGTAGAATTCAGTAATTTTGACCATTTTGTTTTAGGGAAGTTTTATATCATTAATTAAAATATATACATTAAAAATTTGAAAAAAATAAAACAAAAACAAAATTATAAATTTGCTATTGGCGGATTTAAGCGACATTATATTTATTATAATAAAAAATAAACCAATTAATAAATTACAAAACTCAATGACGACCACTTTATATTAATAATTGAATAATAAAGAAAAATTGGGACATAAAGGATATAACATCATTTTGTGAATAACCAACATATACAGGATCCGGTAGAATAAAATGACTGCCGCACATGATGTACTGATTATCATGGCGTAGAGTGAACACAATGCGTTTGAGTTGGAGATTTATTTTATAAAGGTTATTTTTATTTATTGGGCTACACCAATAAGCACATTTTTTGTGTGTGGGGCCCTACAAAATTCTCGACCACCCCGTGAGCGACCTCTCTACAGTCTGTATTTGGTGTGTTATTAGGGAATTTGGCATCATAGGATTGTATTTTTTTGAGAAAGCAGGTAGGCCTGTGACTTACATCTACTCATTATGTTGATATATTACGCAATTTCCTGGAGCTCAAACTTAACGAAACTGGGAAATGCACCATTGTGGTTTCAACAAGATAGCGCTGTCGCATATACGGTGAGAATTCCTCGAGAAGCTTTTGGAACAAATGTTTTCTGGTTGCTTTATCTCATTATGTGGTGACTAGTTCACCAGATTTGTCCCCTTGCAATTTATTTTGCGGGGGCATCTGAAGGCTGGAGTCTTTCAACGCAGAACTGCGTTAAATAAGGAATTAATGGATGCTCTTCGCAAATCGATCGTAGCAGTATCAGTAGAAGTGACTCGCCAAACAATTTTGCTCATGTGGAAAACATTTGGATAATATAAATTTCAAAGGTGGTTGATGATCAAATGAAAAGCATGGTTTTGTGTGATGATACAATAAAACATTAAACAGTGTTTATGTTATTCTTTTAATTGCTGTTTTAAAAAGGGGAGATCATCCTGCCGGACCCTGTCTAAGTTGGAAACTAAGAGAAAAGTATGAAAATTAGAGAGAAATGACAAAAGAAATAACAAAAATTACTTGATTAAATTGAACATGCATACATAAATACTATTTATTTGAGAAGATTTACTTCCACTATTATAAAAAGAAGGCTATAGAAGGACAAATCATGGAAAAAAATACTAAGGAGCATCCGTAGTTGTTCTTCTGATTAACGTACATACATGCACATACAGCTTTTTAAAATACTGTTCTGTCTTGTTTGGGAGTTGAGAGTGATGAGCCAACAGAAGGTACCGCGGAGCGTGGAACAACGCATTGTGATCATTTTCCTAATTGGGGAAAACGTTCCGTTTTCTGAAATTTGTCACAGACTTTAACAACAGTATCAGGAAGAGTGTCTCTCACGGACCCGTGTGTAAGTGCTTCAGACAGGGCAGAGAACGCGCCGAGAATGAACCGCAAGATCGTCGGTCGCGAACATCTTTTACTGAGTCAAACATTGATTGTGCAGACGCGCTTATTCGTGAGAATAGGCACAGCACCTTTAGGAACTTGGACCAATGCTGTCCGTCAGTGTTGGTAGTGTAAAAACACCTGAGCTATTGCAAGGTGAATGCACGGTGACTATCACGCATTTTGATGGACGTGAACAAAATGGTAGACATACAAGCTGCCAGTCGGGGATGCATTCTTGAAGTCTATGGGGACCATCAATAAGACGTGGGTGCACTACTTCATTCCCGAGTTCCGGCAGTCATTACGCGAGCGGCGGCACACCAGTTCTCCTAAACTCAAGAGAGCGCAGTTCAGTCGTTCGGTAGGAAAAGTGATAGCAATGTTTCTCTGGGACTGGAAAGGGGTTATCCATGTAGACTTTCCCACGGATGCCGCAACAATCAATGCACTTATTACTCAGACCTTCTGGTAACAGACGTGAAGGAAAAGATCCGATCCAAGCGGAAGATAGGTAGAAAGCGGGTAGCCTTCCTTCAAGACGATGCACGCCTCCATAGGAAAAGAAAAACAATAGAAACCATTCCAGAAATTAAAATGGAATTTTCTGTCATATCCGCCAAACAGTCCCGATTTGGCCACAAGTTATTTCTACATGTTCGGAAAGCTCAAATCAGACTTGCAAGGCATGCGGTTTGCAGACAACGACTCCGTTATCCAGACTGTTCGGGAGTGGATACGCCGCCAACCAAAAGCCTTTTCTCAGAAGGGCATCATGATGCTGAACAAACTTTTAGTTAAGATAAATCGATAAAAAATGAAAAGGAAGAAAGAAGAGGTTTAATGTATTACCTATTAATTGTTTCAATGAATTATTTATAACCGCAAAATATTATACTAAGGATAAGGACGAGAAACAGCCGCAATTATAAAAACAGCAGCCGAGCGGTTCCGCTCACCCCGATGAAGGCGGCGCGCAACGTACAACCCTCGCGGACGGGCTCTCTTCCGCAATATTTAATTTAAGCATGGCCGCGTTTCCGGTTGTCAAACCGATGTTGACTCCATCTCATTCTCGGCAATAATAAGATTTATCCTCGGCGCTCAATATTCTCAATCGGGGCTCGGAGCGTTGTTCGAGGGCCGTGCGACATCGGCGGAGCGCATTTTCTGATATGCGAGCAAATAAAGCTCCCGGAGCAGACACGTCGATATGAGCGTCGCCAGTTTTGATTGGGCTGAAGCCCGCGCGCCTGAAGCGGCCGCGTTCAGCCTAACAAGTTCTTTATTGGGTTTGCAGAGCTGTTCTGGAAAAGCGATTGCTGAAAATCCATCTGGTTCTGATTATCTTTAGAGTGACATCGAGGCCTTTCAGGATAAATATGGATACAATGCCGGTTTAAGCGACCCTTGTGCTTTCAATATATAAAAGCAATGCGATTGGACCAATAACTGTTGCTGAAAATTGGCTGAAGAACGCTTTATTGATTGTTGAGATGCTTAAATTCGACAAATTTATTTTGTAATTTCTCGAATGTTAATTACACTCACTAACTGGAATAATTTTGTCAATATTTTTTTTCATTAAAAAGATGATGTAAGAGGAGATGTAATGTTAAAATCAGAATAAAAAATAAAATTATAAATAACAAGGGCTTTTAAAGTGGGTTAAGAGACAATTTTTTTATTACTACTGCAAATTTACAATCTACTTTGATAAAAGTAATAAGTAAATTAGTTGAAACTGACGTATTTGGCATGAGTAGGGCACCATCCACTGACGGGTCTCCACGACTTATTCAATAAGATCTTTCTGGCCATTGTCTCTTCAATCTTCTATCCAAGGGCTGGGCAAGGGCAAGGGTTGAAATGGTTTAATGTGCGCATTTTGCTCTGGCTGCATAACTCTTGATGACTTCCGAGATGAATGGGATTTTGAGGTCGTGGTGGAGGGTTTGATTGCTGACGTACCAAGGTGCATTAGTCAGAATGCGCAATGTCTTCGATTGGAAGGACTGCAATATTTTGGTGTTGGATGGCTTACTGCATCCCCACAGTTCAATCCCGTAAGACCATACAGGTATTAGGATGACTTTATAGAATAATACCTTGTTTTCGATTGTCAGTTTAGATGATCATCCGATTAACCAGTGTATATTTTTGGTTTTTATATTGAGTTGCTGTCTTTTGCTTTTATGTGAGCTTTCCAAGTTAGTCGTTGATCTAGATGAAGTCCCAAGAACTTCACCTCAGTTTTTATTGGAATGGGTTGGTTGGAGATGGTGACTTGAGGGCATGTATGGTATTTCATAGTGAAGGTAATTTGACTTGTTTTAGCGCTGTTTACTTTGATCCGCCACCGATCAAGCCAGCTTTTTAGGAGATTTAGGTGTGACTGAAGGTTTTGGGATGCGTTGTCAGCATTGGTATCAGATGACATTATTGCAGTGTCATCTGCAAAGGTAGCAATTAGGGTATTATCTGTAGTTGGAATATCTTCAGTATAGAGAAGATAGAGAAAGGGACCGAGGACACTACCCTGTGGAACACCGGAGTTAATAGTGTGGTAGCTTGATAGCAAACCCTCGAACTGAACTTGAAAATGTCTTGAAGTTAAATAGGATTTTAGGAGGAGGAAGATTTGGTCAGAAAGCTTTCTGTTGATTTTATACAAGAGACCGCAGTGCCATACTTTATCAAAGGCCTGTTCGATATCCAAAAATACTGAGGCACACATTTTTTTGTCTTAAAACGTTTCTTTGATATAGTTAACTATTCTACTGGATGGTTGAATGCCTTTCACGGAAGCCGAACTGGTGAACGAGAATTAACTCCTCTGAAGGGGTTATTCTTTGATTCTGTAGAACAGTAATCGCTCAAAGATTTTAGAGAGCAAGGATAATAAGCTTATTGGCCGATAAGAGGCTGCTTCTTGTGGAGGTTTCCCAGGTTTCGCGATCATGATTATTGATACGAATTTTCATTGAATCGGAAAGTGAGAGATGGCAAACATGCGGTTGTAGATTGTTGTAATCAGTACTATTGCTTTTTTAGGGAGATTTTTTAATGTATTGCCTATTATGAGGTCATAGCCGGGGGCTTTGTATGAACTGGTTTGCTTGATCTCTCTGTATACTTCTGCAGATGAGACAGGTCTCAAGGGTAGGGATAGTTGTCCAGGTGAGTTTAGTAATTCCTCTATCTCAGTATCAAAGTTAGGATTGTTAGATGGGTATGGAGTGAACACTTGTGCGAGGTATTCTCCGAAGGTATTTGCTTTTTCTTCACTTGAACGAGCCCAGCTTCCATCTAATTTTCTTAGGGGTGGTATGTGAGTGGTAGGCTTTTTAAGCTTTTTTATCTCTTTCCAGATCTTCTGGCGATAGGTTATGGAGGTAGTATGCGAAAGATTTATTTCTATTTTCTTGTATCACATTCCGAAGTCGGTGAGTTGCATTATTGAGTGTAGTCTTATCCTGGGGATTTCTGGATCTTTGCCATTTGGCAAGGGCTCTACGTTTTTCGGTTACAAGTTGTCTAATATGTAGCGGTATATTGTGGGTTTCGTGTGCTCGTTTAAGATCTATTGGAGTAGCTTGACAGGCAGCCTCTTGAATAAGCTTTGTAAGGTATTCGACGGTTGCATCGATTTCGCTGGGTGTGTGCATTTTTTGTGTTAGCCTAATGTTGTCATTTATGTACAGTTGTAATTGCTCCCAGTCACTTTTAGCAGTACAAAGTTTTGGTGATGTGTTTTTCCATAATATTTGAACTTAGAGTTATAATTATTGGGGAATGATCTGAATCTAGGTCGAAGTTGCTTTCAGTTTTACTATATATGTCGGATATCCCTTTGGTGACCGCGAAGTCCAGCAAGTCGGGGATTTTACGTAAGTCCGTCGGCCAGTAGGTTGGCTCTCCGGTTGACAAGTAATTTAGGTTGTGTTGTTGTATGGTATGGAAGAGTGCTCGCCCAATTAACCTGGAACCCCAGTGGATATGTTTGGCGTTCCATTCTCCTGCTATTAAAAAGCGAGGCCCAAATGGGAGGAGAAAATCTTGAAATTCCTCAGCTGCAATGGAATGCCTAGGTGGACAGTAGACTGCTCCGATAGTCAGAGGCCAAGGAAATAAGTTAACTTTAACTAATGCACTTTGGATTTTGTTAGTTGTATAGAATGATAATTTACAGTGATCTATTGCGGTTCTGATTATGATTGCCGACCCTGCATGTGCTGTTCCGTCTGGATGATTTGCATAGAATGTGTTATAGTGTGGTATTTTTGTTACCGAATAAGATGTAGAATGGCTTTCAGAGATAAGTAGTATATCTATTTTATTGTAATTTAAAAATAGAGTTACTTCCTGGATATGATTATTGAGTCCGTTGGAGTTCAATGCCGCTATTCTTATCGAGTTAGCCATTAGTGCGTCAGTTTATTAATAACAGTGGTGAGCATGCTGTTGTGATTTAGTAATTGTGTGAACATATTTTTAAATTCGCTAAGGAAGGAGGTAAGCTTTTCTGTAATTTCATCATTATTTTTTGTTCCTCTTGCTGCAACTTGTGAGTAAATAGGAGCGTTCTGAGAGGAGTCATACAAAGGCTGATGCTTAAGTGATGTGAAAGCTGGTGGGTTTGCGCTGTGAGTTATTCTGATAGCTGACTGCTTTGGCAAGTTCCTAGCTTTTAGGTCTCTGTACACAGAACATCCTCTATAGTTGGCAGGGTGGTCGCAATTGCATAGGGTATTTTTGGCTGGAGTTTCCCTAGTCTTTTTACACGTTTGACTGTTGTGGGGTCCTCCACATCTAACGCAATTGTAGGACTTCGTGCAATAGGTTTTGGAATGGCCATAGGCTTGACAACGTGTACATTGTATTATGTTGTTTTTGATTCGAGGTGTTTCTATTCTGACTTGAATTTTATATAAATTCAACTTTATACACATCCTTATTGTTTGCTTGTGGCTCGAGGTCAACGAAAAACATTGGCAATGGGTTTTTGCTTACTCTGTGTCGGATGTTTATTAAGTTTCTTACAGGGTGTCTTAAATTATGCAGTTCGTCCTTGATGTCTTGGATAGGGATTGAATGATGTAGGTCACGTATGACGATTCTATAAGCTCGCTCTTGTTTTATTTGATATGTATGATACACAACTTTTTCTTGGCTTAAGTGAGAGATTAGCTTCCTGTATGCATCAATTGTCCTTGCATTTATTTTTACCGTATTATTGGTTAGGGACTTGGAATAAAATCGTTCTTCTTCGACGACTTTCGTCAGGTTATCAGTCATGGCTTTGAAGTCGGTAACACCGTAGATATAAATAGGTGGAGGGTTAGGTTCTGAAGATTTCGTTTCAGGTTTAGTTTCATTTGAGTTGTTTTCATCAGAATTGTGAACAATTTCGGTTTCAGCGAGGACCTGATACCTGTTATGTTGGTTGCGGACGAGTTTTCAGGTGGCTTGGCTTGTACCATTCGTTTTCTTTTTTTGATAATAGTTTGCTAGGGATGTTTACTGCCTCTTTGTTCTTGATCTGCATTCATATTTTTGTCATCGTCGCTTTCAGTACCATAGCTAACTTGAACAGGTTGCGAGAAAGCTGTTGTAAAAGTATTACTGTATATGGGCGTGCTTGTAGTTGGGATTTGGGATAAACATTGTTGATAAGGTTTTACGTAGGATAGGATTTACGTAGTTTGGCATTGGTGGTGGCTGGTTTTGCATTGGTGGCATCGGTTGAAAATTATTCCAGTTGTTACAGGAGTTGCTGGTTGGTCCGGGTATATTCCCGGTTGGGAACATTTCACTACATGTGAATATATTTTACAGTAGTTTTAAGCGAAAAAGGTTTGCTGGATTAAATTAGAATTTAAGTTTTATTGAACTCTGTGACCGCGATATCAGTCTTTATTCCGTGAAAGTTAACCGAGAACTTTAAGATACGATGTCGTCTTTATTTGGCCTCATTTTCTTGATATTGCGGCTGATTAGTTATTTATTGCCTTGTGAGGAAACAGTGCGTCCAAACAATTTTGACAACTTTTTGAGAGGGATAAAGTTTAGACTTCTTGCTCAAGCTTCAAGCCGAACTCTGCCGTCGGTTCCGCGTCAAGATCGTTTCGGCAAGACGGTCATGATTTGCGTTTGGTGAAACTTTGAAGGAGCTTTGTATTTTAAATTTGTGCTGAATGGCCGTGCCATCAATGCCGAACTTCATTTGCAGTAGTAGGGCCGTATCTACAGCAAGTTGAAGAAGAAGTATCTGACCTTGGTCAATCAAAAGTGCGCAGCCATACAACACTAAACCCCATACTGACAAGAAGACTAAAAAGAAATTTGAAGAGTTGGACGGCGTTGAAATTCTTTCGCATTCGGCCTACAGTCCAGATGTTGCCCCACCCGATATTGCTCTTTTCGCTCAATAGAACACTTTTTGCGTGGTCGCCGATTCGGATCATTTGATGAAGTTGAAGCGTGCCAAAAGTTCTTAGATTTAGAGTCGCCTGAGTGATACGACTCGATCCGAAAATTTGCAGATTGGTGACAAAAGATCGTAGAAAATTATGGTTCCATTTCAAAGAACAGTTTACGTTCCTTTTTAAATAAGTTCATCTATAAAAATTGTTTTTTCGAAAGTATTGTAGAACTTTTGCGATAACCTACAAAGTTAAGAGTTGATGCTGAGATAATTTATTTTTTAAATACAGTTTTACTTCTAAATCATTTTTTCTTTCAATTTAGATAATATAAAATTATTTTGTAATTGTGGATTATATACGTGCATAATTATCAAGATGTTTGATAATAAGCACAGTTAATGATTTTAATTACTATTGGTTACATATTAGACACACTTTACACGTTGGTGAACGGAAAAAGGAAATAATATTACAACTAGCGCTTAACAACTGTCAGAGTCGAAGTACAAGATGCATTCAAGTTATAACACATCCAAATTTTTTTCTCGGGACTGGGAACAGATAGAAACATGCGGTTTGTTTCAAATATTACGCACGCACTCTTTGTGATTGCGTGACAGAGATGGCAGCACTGCAGGACACACAAGATTCTAGCTGCAGCGGCGAGAGTGAGGACTGTTTTTGATACTTCAAATGGCGACGTTTTCATTACAAGAACAGCGTGTAATTATTCGTTTTCTCCATTTGCGTGGTGTGACACCGATTGAAATTTATCGCCAGTTGACTGAGACATGTGGTGATAGTGTTATGGATGTGTCTAATGTGCGTTTGTGGGTGCGGCAGTTCAAAGAAGGCAGAATGTCGAGTGACAACAAACCAAAACAATCTCGGCCTCGCACCAGCCGGTCTGACGACATGATCAAGCCAGTGGAGAAATTTGTTTTGGAGGATCGCCGAATGAGTGTGGAACACATCGCTTCCTAAGTTGGCATTTCCATGGGATCTGTGCACAACATTCTGCATGAAAGCCTTACAATGCAAAAAGTGTCTTCCAGGTGGATGCCACGAATGCTGATAACTTTGAAGTGATTTTTCATGCTCTCTACTTACCTAACTTGGCTGCTAGCGACTTTTGGCTGCTTCCAACGCTAAAAGACAGTGTCTGTGGTCGCAAATTTACTAGTCGTGCCACTATTGTATCAACGATTTTCCAGTAGGTAAAATACACCTCTAAAGAAGCGTTCGCAGTGTTGGAATCATGGCGTCGACGTTATGAAAAATGTGTACGGCTGCAGGGAGGTTAGTTTGAGTGGTGACACAAGTTTTACAGTTTTAGTGTAATTAGTTTGTGAGAAAAAAATTGAATGCACCACGTACTTTATGTCCCTAACCTTATACCTTCCCGCAAAGAGTGGTTTGAACCATTATCCAGGTCGCTTCTGTGATATCCAAGGCCAAGTCAATATGTCCCTTTGTTCAGAAGAGCGGCCAACTGGTTCTTTGTTGCTATATATTGAACCGATATTACTTCTCCTACCTGCACTTTTCCAACGAAATTCCATTGAACATCAATATGTTTGGTTTTTTAATAGAACTCTGGGTTTATAACCAATCACATATTGCTCTATTTGTCTTAATACAATAGTGTTGGATCCAACTGTAAGCGCCCATATCTTTGATCAGTCTTCTCAACCATATTGCCTGCTTTGATGCCTTCTGTAGTCGATAGAGATACTAATCGTTGGCGAGTTGGAGTCCAAAATTACTGATTGACTACAGCGTTTCTACACGCTGCATAGTCTGCATTATAATAGCCGGTCAATCCAAATGCTGGCGTATTTTTCTGGTAGCAAAGAGACAGGTTTTTAACCTCTTTCAAATATTTCAATACTCTCTTCACTTTACGCCGGTCCTGGGTTTTCTAAAATTGACTAAATATTGTGACACTAAACAATATGCCTGCTCGCAATGCTATGGCTAGAAAAGAAGTGTTTCAATGGGTTGTCTGTGTGGTATATATTTTATTTTTTATTTTTCTTCTTCTATGGCCAGCGAGTCTTCTTTAGGCATCGTTATAGTTCTGTCTTTTAGTATTGGCACTGGTCTTTTCGCTGGCGGCAAATAAACTAACTCCTACGTTTTGTTGACTTTGTGAAATGTTATCTCTTTTATCATCATTTTGCGCCAGTCTTCTGTTTCTGGAGAATTCATCGCTTGTTTCAGTCCTCGAGGTTCGTCTACATCGGCTACCATAGCGCAATCGAAATTATTATTGCATTACGGTGTTCTATTTCGCA
This sequence comes from Sinelater perroti, assembly GCA_036346155.1. NCBI lineage: Eukaryota > Metazoa > Arthropoda > Insecta > Coleoptera > Elateridae > Sinelater > Sinelater perroti. Next base: position 9,479,181 of record JARFIY010000276.1, read on the forward strand.
AATTATAAGGATACTCAAATACGCAAAAAGACGTTTCTTTTTTTAGATTCAGTTTGTGCTGTTTCTTTACCGGTATTTGATTTTTTTCTTCAACGACAGTTTCTTGAGATTCTTTGCTCGCGTATTCATTGTTATCCCATTCATAATAACAGGTTACACAGAATAACGGGAATTTTTTGATAATCCAATAAAACCAAGAGTGATGGAAGAAAAACATTTTATTCATAGTAATTGAAACCTTAAAATTTGCCATTTAAGAAACATTAATGAAATTTATCATTGTTTAAAAATTACGTCCGTTAGATGCCGTTCTCCTGTACCAATGCATTCTTGAAATCTGCTGTTGAGATTCCTCATTGACTGCTGCAACATATCAGCTGGGATACTGTGAAATTCATCCTGAATTCTCTGTTTTAACTCATCCAGAGTTCTTGGTCGACTCGTGTACACTTTACTCTTGAGCCCCACAAGAAAAAAATCACTAACGGACAAATCTGGCGATCTAAGGGGCCGGGGAACGTTATCGAATCTTAAAATCACACGGTTACCGAACAATTCTCGCACATCTTCCGTTGATCTCCGTGTAGTGTGTGATGTTGCGCCATCCTGTTGAAACCAGGTTTCTTGAACGTGTGGAAAATTTCTCAATTCAGGTGTAACGAAAGATTGTAACATCTCTATGTAACGATCCGCATTAACAGTTATTGTAATCCTCTGTTTAAAAAAAATAAAGTTCGATGATTCAATGTAATGAAACAGCACACCATACTTTCACCTTACTAGCGTGTAAAGGGCGCTCATGAACTTTATTAGGATTTGTGTCTGTCCAGTAACGGTAGTTCTGCTTATTCACATAACCTGTGAGATAAAAATGGGCCTCATCTAACATCCACAACTTGCTTAGAAATTCATCGTCATGTTTATGTTTGTTATCATTTGTTGGGGGAATTTTAATCGCAACTGGTAATCGTTTTCCTTCAGTTGTTGCACTATCTGCAGCTTGTATGGATGTACATTTTAAATCTAAATGAAGAATTCTGCAAACACTCTCCCGGGACATTTCAACCACAGCTGCTTGCTTACAAATTGAACGCCGCGGGCTCCGTAAGACAGACTCGCGTACAACATCAATGTTCTGTGGAGTACGAGCACTTCTTGGTCGTCCTGTTGGTTTCTTCTTTAGGGCAAATCCAGTCACTTCAAAGTTATTAATCCAAATTTTTATCTCGTGTTTTGATGGGACGGCACCGTGTCGTCCAAAGTTGTAAAAACGCCGGAACTCCCTCTGCACAGCTTCCAAACATTTTTATGGCCAACGCACGCTGTTGCCCGTCCCACTGAGGCATGGTTACTAAAATGGCAGAGTGTTTACTTGCTAAAGGTTACTGCCCCGCCATTACGCATTTCAAAAATTCCCTTTTCTGTGTCACTCGTTATAAGGGTTTGTTAACGCGCGCTCAACGGAATTGATTTCTTTTCATGAATGGTAACATCTCTTAAAATGATGATCTCGCGGGCGGATCCTAAAGTAATATGCTTTCTGTATATTGGAGTAGTTGTGAAACAGATGTTTGAGCTTCTTTAATTTGTCACCATCATTAATGCAAACGACCCACAAATATATCTCGCATGCTACATGTTCCTGGTGTCAATTTAAGATTTTCTTTTGGAATTTTGTTTAACATATAGGTCATATATGGCTTCGACCAAAGCTCCTTTGCAAAACCACACACGTGTATCCAGATTCTCGCCACCCCTACTAGTGCTCGGTTTTTACGCTCTGGGGAATTGTTCGCTTGTGGAGTTAAATCAACACTTGTTTGATGTGGAAAACGCATGTCTTTGAGAACCTTGCTCAGATTTCTATTCATACATTGTCAGTTCTGAATACGTGAAGCTTTTGTCCTGTTTCAGTTTTTAATTTAACCCGATAACCTTTAACTCTTTTTGAGTTTTGGTTTTCAAGAAGTACACTGTTAGATGGCTATTTTTAAATATGATAAAACATTGCGATTTCGCTAGTGATGGCAGCTGCACTGGTCTGGACCATCTGAATGCACAAATGATCGGAGTTTAGTTGACTTGTGCTCGTTTGATTCAAATTTGCCGTGTGTGTGTGCTTTCCCAATGGATAGTCTTCACATTTGAATTTAACGATTTTCAATTCTTCGGGTAAACTATCAACAACACTGACGATAGACTTCATTTTATTTATCAAAATCAGATCTAGTTTTCTAGCATCGCATTGCCATCGCGGGCGACACTTGTCGACTCTTTGATGGTTTTTATTTGTATGTAATAGTTTTGCGCAACTTATTGCACGAATCTTTAGTTGACTATTTCAGAACAATTGATTTCGTTGTTGTGGTGGCAACAAGTCAATGACCGCACGCGGACGACACAATAAACAGGTTTCTGTTTATTTTGGGTATATAAAGGATGTTCAACATGATCATTTTTATAATGCCAGTCGGTTTCTTATCTCATACCGATAACAGTGTGACGTATTCGGATGTCAAACAGCTAAGCACCTTGGTTACTGGTTCCGCTTCTTCTATTTTGGCATCGGTAGATTTAATTTGTCACTCTCCCACTAATTTGGCTTTTGATTCGGTCGGCGTATACTTTGATTACTAAAACGAGGAACACTTCCGACTTCTTTTGCGTCCATTGTCGCGTACGCGAATAATTAAGGCTCTTTACTTTTTGTTCGGACAACTATCCTCTGCTATCATGTAATTGTGTATCAAACATTAGGGTAATTATTAAGGAGTGCGGTAATAAACATAATTTATTAAGGATAATTAGGGAATGATTACAATTACTATTGGTTATACAGTACCAGTCAAAAGTATATCAACTTTTGTTATTCAACCCATAACTTTTTCATGTACTGATGTTTTTTTTTCAAAATTTTTGGATAATATTTTGATATATGTCCATGAGCTTGCAGCTTAGTTCAACCTGCTATAGGAATAAAATTTTCTATTTTTTAAAGCGCTGGAGTATCGAAGGTGGTATAGTAAAGAAGTTCAAGGCCGGTTGCCCCAAGACTACTTCGGGGTTCTTCTACAGGAAGATAACTCTTGGCTCACGGCAGTCGATATTCTCACCAATTGTGTGACTTTCTGGACTCGGAACCATCTGTTTGTACTATCAGACGTCATCTGCAGCAAGCTGTACTTAATGAACGTTCTTCGGTGAAGAAGCTGATGATTTCGGAAAACAATAGGAAGGCATGTGGAGTGAGCGCAAGTACACAAGAACTGGAGGAGGAAATAGTGGGAAAATGTGCTCTGTAGTAGCAAAACAAGTACATGTAGTTTGGAGTGAACGGGGCTCAGTGGATTCGTCGTCTTCAAGCCATTCGTTTCGATCCCAAGTACTAGATTTCCACGATGAAGCACGGAGGCGAAAATATCATGGTCTCGGATTATGTATTCAACGGATTATGTTGGCACGGATTCCCTCAGGAGAATCTACGGCATTATGGATCACTATCTGTATGAGGACATACTCGGGAACACTATACGTCCATATGTCATGCGAAACATGATCAGAGGCTTTATTTTTCAACAGGAAAATGATCCCAAACATTAACTGAAGCATGTTCAAAACTAGTTTGCTCAACGTCGTGTGACCCTCTTTAACTGGCCCAAGCAATCCCCCGACCTGACTATGATCGTGGGCCTCTGGGCAATGTTAATAATGCAAATGAGAAGTATCCCTAACTCGACAAGGAATGGAAGAACGCAAAGAAAAGAAAAATTTATAGCAAAAATACTTTCAGTGACTGAGTACAGGCTGGCGAAAGGAAAAGATAAGTGATTTCACAACTAACGCCCAATAACTATCAGAGTCGGAGCACTTTATGTCCCTATCTTTAACTGTTGTAATGGCTGAAGAATCATGGCTAACAGCATAACGATGTTAGGGCTATATGTTAAGCGGTAAAAACTTTTTTCACATCACTTATTTAAATCTCGCTCAATTTGCAAGTCATTTGTAAGAAATATGATTTATGCGTTTTTGACTGCAATGGCTTTTTTTTAAATAATTTTAAAACTAATTGAAAGATTTTTTCAATTATCAAAGAAATCGCGATGCAATGGTTTGTTTGATTTAGTACAACTTATTAAAGATATTTTTATAAAAATTGTTTGAAAAATGAAATTAATGGGCTGAAGTTTGATAATAGTTTTCGATAATGTAAATGGGAATGGAACATGTTGAATGAAAGCTAAAGTCGTTGCAATTTATGGATCTAGACGCCTGAAAATATTTTACATAATTTTATTTTTCGTACAACTTGGTTAGTATTTCTATATAAGAATTTCACACAGAAAATGCAATAATTGTTCCAGCCGATAATACAGCCATAATATTCTATTAAAACATTGAATTCAATAAATTCAACACCATAAAAGAGGCAAACGAAAGCAAAAGTTCCTTAACACTGGTAAAATATTTAATTTTTATATGCAAATTAATGTCGAAAATAACAATTAATAATAATGGTAGTGCTACAGGATCTTGTGGATGTTCCAGGTAGTGAGAAAGTTTCTGCCGTTAGAGTTGTTGTCGACTCTGAGGGAGTTGAACTCAAAGGAAAAACGATGCAGTAATATGTGAAACATCATCAGACTCAGATTCTGTCGACGACGATCTATCGCGACATCCTATCCGCACGATCAATAGACACTGTCGGATGTTTAAGCTTCAAATGTTTTTTTCAGATTTGAAGTGGAACCTGTAGACATCATTGTTTCCCCCCGACAATAGCGGCATTTTCCTTTTCCTTCTTCTTTGGTAAAATTGTACCAAATATCACCCAACCATCTACCAGCTTTTACATTTTGTTCTAAACTAACAACAAAATATTATAAATAACGTAAATAGTTTAAATATTATACTGTAGATGTTATAAGTCCTTTATAAGATCTGGAGAGTTTAAGAAATGCCGTAAGGTCTTAAGCTCGATGATAGAGAAACTCCAACTACACCTCCCCGTGGTAAAGGATGGGAACACCTAAGGATTGGTGGCAAACGTAGCTCTGGAGACCGAATGTGCGCCGGTATAAGCAAACAAACCTGACTCCCGGGTCAGGATGGGCACCCTATTGTCCAGAGGGTGAGAAATCGCCCTCGAAGGCGGAGGAATCGATAAGAAGATCAACGGCATTGGGATCAGGAAGGCCACGGAAAACCACCTGATTAGAGGCACAAAGTGCATTTCCAAGAAAAAATCAAGATGGCAAACTTGCCATCATGGTTTCCAACATCCGAAACGGATCGGAACTTTAAGAAGAAGAAGATGTTATAAATAAATACTACATACCAAGCTGTATAAAGGCGAAGACTGATAGAGAGAATAAGCAAAGTCTCAAAGAACTGAGGAGCTATCGGAATCAGAAACAAGTCGAGATCAAGTTTCGGGAGTGAATCAGATCAGTGAGTCAGATCGAGACAGGACAATCAAGAGCTACTCGCACATGCGCAGACCGTACGATAAGGAAGGGAGAATCGAGTGGGAGATTGAAGAGCTACTGCTATTATTTTGTAAGTCATAACTCACTTACTCCACACCAAAGGCTAGTTCTTTTGAGTAACTCGTGAGCGGATAGCCCATCTTTAGTCAACACTATAAATGATGCTTTGAAATATAAACAGCATTGTTCATTTGTTTTCTTAGACGTCAAGCAGGCGTTTGATAAAGTTTGGTACGAGGATCTATACTATAAACTTAAAAAATTTTATCGCATTATTTTTATGAAATAATCAAATTCTATCTAGAAAGCAGATGGTTTATGGTCAAACAAATTTGCTACTTATTATTTCTGGAGTGTCCCAGGGGAGTTTATTGGTCCAACTTTGTATACGCTCTATACAGGTGACATTCCCACAACTAATCTAACAACTACTGTCACCTTTGCGAATAATACGACTATCCTAGCTTCAAATGTTTTTGCGTTTTGATTGCTATATTAAGATTATGTGTGCACGCTGTCTGTTTTAAAAGTTAAAAAAAATGTTTTAGCAGTTTAAGTTAAGCTACAGTACAAAAATGTTATTTTAGTTCGACATTTTTTGTTCAGTCACTATCAAAACAGGCACAAAACCTCGATCCCGCGGCAGCTCCTCTTTCACCGGTTTACCCGAAGCTCAAAGGACGACAGTATGCCTCGATTTAATAACGCCGGCGGCGCAGCGCGACAAAAAGTGTCGCAACAATGGCGCGCCGCGTAAGTGGTAGGCCGTTTAAAGGTACTTGACGTAGCGTGACATGTCACACGGTAAACTTGGCCCATTGTCGGGCGGCGGAGCGAGGGATGCGGATCAAAAACTAATAATCCCGGCACTACCGGGCGACGACCAGTGGCTTGTAAATACAAAGCTGGCTTAATATCGCAGGGGATGCGCGCCCCGCCGGGCGATCGCCGACACTCGCACGCCTCATCTCTCCTTTTGATTCCGCCACGCCAAATTAACTCCTCGCATACCTTCCTGGTCCTGCAGGACTGCGCGGGCAGCCCGGCCGTCTTCTGGCGTGTACTTTGCTAAATCAACTGGCGGTTGTCGGAGAGCTGAAGATCTGCTGGAGGATCCGTCTGTTTTCGGGGCGTGTCCTAGATTGACCTCATCTTGAGGCAATTCTAATTAGGGTTAAAAGCTAACATTGGCAGGGTTCAACAGATGTTTAGGGCGCAATTTAAAAACTTTGTTTTATTTTTTAGAAGTGTTTTGAACTGCACTTTTGGGAGAATGTATTTGTCAGGATAATACTTTTGTTCTCTTTTTTGTTAACTCAATTCGCTTACAGTTTGTCCCCATTTGTACAATAAGTAATTATTATAACTAGTGCCTAATATATACAATAATAGCTTGCATAATATGCTTTCAATGAATACTCTCCTTCTGTATATATATTACAAAAGAAATATGGTATGATAACATATTATCTTAGTCTAGATTTTTACTAATCTTAATTAAACAGATCCATTAGGTCACTGGGTTTAAATCGTTTTAATCGTCTCTAAACAAATGTCTCGCCAGGACATCTTGATGTGCTTGAGTTCTGACATTATATTTTTTACTAGAATGTTTAATTACTTTTCTAATTGAAGGTATTTGTAGGTCTCTGGAAATGGTAGTGTTCGGAACATACCACAGGACATAGACTATTGTTCTAAGGACTTTGTTTTGGAAACTTTGCAATATTTCCACGTTGGAGTTGCTTGGGGCACAGGCCCTATAGCTGCATACTGTATGTTCACACAAGCTTAACGATAGACTTGTACAAAAGTAATTGTTCTCTATGGTTGTCCAATAAACCAGTACATTTGTCTCAATTTTAGTCCAAGTTGTTCCCTCTTCGTAAATATGTTTTTCCATGTTAAACATCGGTCCATATGTATACCTAAGTATTTTATATCATCTACTTGACTTAGTTGTCTGCCGTTTAGTGAGACAGGTGAAAACCTCTGTTTAGTGTAAATGTATTTGGATAAAAGTATTAGGCACCCTTTAAAACATGCATAACATTTTTATTCCATTTAGACATTGGAGTGCGCCCACTAGAGCGCGGGCGTTAGAACGCGAGGACAATGAAGCGCGAGGAGACTAGTGCGCGGGGACACTGGAGCGCGAAATATAAAATGACATGAAGGAGCAATATTAAGCATGATAAAAGAAAAATTTAAAGCATACATATGTATGTATGTCATGTATACATAATGATTTAAAGCGTTCCTAGTCTTGCGGCCTTTGTTTATTAATTTTTATTTATTTGTTTAATTTCGTTAAAATCCTTTATTTAAGTTCTGAGATATGGTCAGTCTATCCGAAATATGCACCGGAGACTACAGTGTAAATTATCTATGGGCCATCCGACAATATAGAAATTTATCAATACATTAAAAAAATTCAATGTGGTCGTGATGTATTTATGAAAAATTAAGGGCAGGATTTGAACCTCCTCATAAACTTGAAAGTATGTTCAAGCTCATATTAGGATTAGAAACATTGTAACTGAATATACCATTACCCCTACTTTTATAGAATTTTTGAAGGCAATTGCTGACAATTACGAAATGGTATCATAACAAAAAAATGTTTTAATTGTGTATTTCTATGTATAAAAAAGATTACTCTTTTTGTTTATAATAAATTTTGTTTACTGGAAATACGTATTTTCCTTCCACCTATTTTAATAATTAAATTTAAAATTTATTATACAGTTGAAAATCAACAAGTAACTAGAGGCATTTTATTACTGATCGCACGTTACTAATGATTAGAAGCTTTACATTTTGCGTTATCATGCTTAATATTGCTTTTTCATGTAATTCTATATTTTGCTCTCTAATGTCCTCGCGCTCCAATATCCTCGCGCTCTAACAGCCGCATTCTAGTGTCCGCGCTCCAATGTTCCATCCCGATTTTTTTATTAAAAAAAAATTCAAACACTTTTTATGAATGCTAAGTTGGCATCATAAAAGTTTCATATAAGCAAATAGTAGCATATTTAAAAGGTCGTAAACCATCGGGCGTGCAAAGTAGAAAATATGTGATTTGCTTCTGAATTTTTTTTACTATTTCAGCAGACTATTTGCAGTTCATGGTGTAAAGAAGACTTTGTACGTAATTTATTACTGAATTTGATGGTCTCTTTTTCTAAAAACGGCAAAAAGTATTGATGTTAGTGTGGAAAAACGTGTAAAAATACAATTATTACACGAACAAGGCAAGTCCCAATTCGAGATTTCCAAGTTGATGAAATGTTCGCGGTGTGCAGTAAAATCTGCTATTAAACGGTTTGCAGAGACTGGCTCCCACGCAAACAAACCAAGAATGGGCTGAAAACGGGCGAGTACTAAGCGCCAGGACAGAAAACTTGTACGAGAGACCGGAAAAAACTTCTTCTGAGCTTGTTGCAGTCTTCTAGGAAGAAATTGGAGAACCAATAAGTGCTCGAACGGCGAGAAGACTAGTAGAAGCGGGCTTAAAATGGTGTAGAGCCAGAAAGAAGCCGTGGGTTTCAAGAGCCAACACCAAAAAAAACGCCTACAATGGGCTGTACAACACCAACATTTTGCGGAGGAGGATTGGTCAAATGTTGTCAGGTCCGATTAATCCAATTTCGAGGTAAGGTTTTAATACAATTTTAATTAAACAAGAACAACGGTTTATTTTATTTTATTTCCATATCTTTAAAATGACAGTTCTTTAAATATGTCTCTTTTTATCTTTTTTTACAGATATTCCTAAGCCCTCCTCTACACACACTAAGGTCAAGCGTAGGTTTTCACCTTCGATTTAAGAACAAAAAATGGTCATATTGCAGTTAGCCGTGGTAACGCGCACTTTTTCCTACCCAAGCTTGTCGATGTATACCTGTATTTTTGTACATCGGTTGTGTTTTTATTTACCCGAATACACTTTCACCGACTTAACGGTTACTTTATTTTATAATCTTAACAAGATTCTCCAAACACAACTTTTGAAAAAGAGTTTGGATCGTTAAAAATTGTCTTTTTTACTTTTACTTTTACATGAATGTTTTGGATGTCTTGTGAGCACTCTAGATGTAAGTTTGACGCCTGCAATTCTCATTTTTGTTAATTCTACGACAAATTCTTCTCTTATAAAATTTTGATTTGTAGATGTTATTTGGATCATATCAATACGATACGACAAATTATGAAAAAATCTCACAAATACAATTTATCATTATATATGGCCTTTATTGATTTCTAAAAGGACTTTGTCACAATCGAAACCTGGGTCCTGTTAAACGCTATGAGAAAATGTAGAATTGGTCATAGGTAGATAGAAGTGATCAGAAATGTATACGATAACGCAACCATGATGATTTAAACCGTTGAAGATACTAATCCCATTCTAGTAAAAAGGGGTATCAGACAAGGAGATACCATTTCTCCGTAACTTTTTATGAACTTATTAGAAGACGTTTTTAAATTACTCAATTGGGAACCTCAGGGGCTGAACATAAACGGAGTACGGCTACCAAATTTAAGGTTTGCGGATGATGTAATACTGTTAGCCATTAACATGCAAGAACTAGAAAAACTAATTATGGAATTGAATGAAGCTACACAGAAAATTGGATTGTTGTTAAATATAAGTAAAACGAAAATGATGACAAATCATAATAACGCAACACCAATCCAACTGAATAACAATACTATAGAAGTAATAGGTAAATAGATATATCTTGGGCAATTACTAACTATGATAAAAATCCCCAAAAAGAAGAAATAAATAGGAGAATAAAATTGGCATGTGGAAAACTGATAGACGTACTCAAGCAATTGAAAACGAGTACAACTAACGCATCCTTTCTATACTCACCTATGCAGAAGAGACATGGTCATTCACAGAAACGGATCTGAAAAACTTGGGGGTGACACAGCGACGTGTGGAAAGATCTATGCTCGGAATAAAATTACAAGATAGGATAACTAATGTGTGGATTAGAAACAAAACAAAAATTAAAGATCTGGTATTCCCAAACTGAAGTGACAATGAGCTGGACATCTACCGAGGAGATAAGACGATAGATGGAGCAGAAGTGGGGGGCCGAGAACAGGAAAAAGATCACGGAAACCCCATACACGTTGGAGAGCGACATCGACAAAATCGCCGGAATACAGTGGATCGTGAAAAATGGAAGCATTTAGGGAAGCGTTTGTCCAATGATGGAACATTGGATGCTGATTTATGATGATGATATTTGCATTTTTTATCATGTAAAGATATATTTGTATAGCAAAATAAAAAGTTTATAGTTTTAAACAGATCCATTTTTATAGCAAATTAATTGCCCCTGCTAATTTCACTTGGCCGTGCGCAGTTCATTAGGAGATGTGGAGTAATAAATTCGCCTTTTAATAAAACTTACATTTTCCCAGGGCGAATTTTTCCGCCTCGATTAATTCCCGCTCAGGCGAAAATCTCCCGGAGCACGCGCTCGCCCCAAAGTCACGACGCAAATATCTGCAGAGCTATGAATAATAAAGCAATATTACCAGTCGTCATCTCGAGTAAATCTAATAATGCGCGGAACAATACGAATATTGCATAGGTTGGGTGTAAACGGGGTGACAAATTCATCGGCATTATCGCCCTCTCAGCGGCACTTAACCGTATCCAGTGCGCTGCCCCTTTAATAACACATTAGCAGCATTCCCCGGGCGCACGCCCCCGCCAAATTATTCGCGGGAATGTGCTTATTGAAAAATTACTTGAAAGGTTGTTCCAGCGCGGCCAGGCTCCAGCGACCGAGGAAGATTGGAGTTGACGTCGCCGCTGTCCAAACAGGGCTTTGCGATTCCGCTTGACAACCATGCAGACATTTTTGTAATGCCTTGTGCGAGCACACGACACTCATGTCTATTTAGACAGCATGCATAAAAGTAAAAAACAACAGTCAGGGACGTGCATATTCCGTATAGAGGCTGTGCATATTTTTAATTAGATTTTCCCCCTTCCCCCTCTATTGTTAAGCCAGTGTTTTCCGAATTTTGCCTCTCTCCTTTTTATTTCTTCAGTATGAAGTCTAATAATTAAGTATGCGAATTTTCTTATGTTTGCATCACTGTGCAAACAAATAGGTAAACTCCATTTTAGTATTTCGCAGATGTCTTTATCAGAAACTGATTACCTCATGGACTGAGTAAGGCGCCAAGATTTCGGGGGCGCAAAAAACGAAAAGTGAGGTCAATCAATATTTTGAGTATAATAAAACCATTAAAATTTGAAATCGTATATTTATTGTTTATCGACGTATAATAAATTTTCATAAACATTTATATTGTAACAGAAAAAGATTATTCGGGAACATTCCAGAATGACGATCACTGTCCGCACCATTTTAGCGGCGCCCTTTAGTTCAAATTTCAGAACCTTCTGATTTCTTTTAGAAGATCGCGTTTGAATATAAGGCGGAGCAGATGGGCATTTGCGGCAGTCGAACAAATAAATTAGTGTTGTTATAATAACCGTTGACTGTTACGTTAATAGTATTATAATTATAATTATTGTGCAGCAGTGCAACTCTGGGATGTACGGGAGATTTCACCCAGGAGTAGCACCTCTATATTCTGAATTGCCGGACCCTTGGGTCATTCAGAGATATTGGTCTCCGGGTGGTCTCTCACTCTCATTTATCTCTCCTAGAAGCTTGTTAAGCGGCCACATCCCGGATACTGTGTCGGCACACAGGCTAAACTAAATGAGAGGCTATGGGAGGCAACCTTCAATTGATGAATTTAATGGCTCCCATAGTAACGTCTGCAGCGTCTGACTCAGATTGAGCGGCTGCAAATAGCGTCTGTTCCCATATTGAGCAGCTAGAAACCAAAGCGGAAAGCAAGGAGAAACTACCGCTTAAACTTTCTCAAGACAAACAATTATGGCGACACATCAATACAAAACGGCCCCTAGTCCGCGGCAGACCTTAAATGGTCAAGGGGTGCGAAGAATCCCCGCGATGAATGCTAGGAACCACCCGAAAGTGGAAAACGAAAAAGAAATACCAATCAAAATTGGCACTTGGAATGTGAAAAGCATGTATATGGCTGGGAAGATACACAATACAATCCAAGAGATGAAGAGACTAAACATAAATGTCCTCGGAATTAGCGAAATGAGGTGGAAGGAGTCAGGAAAAATGAACATAGGCGACTCAACTATATATTACTCTGGAAACAACCTACCTGATCACCCAAACGGAGTTGGAATTATAGTGAACAAAGAGGCGAAAAAATCGGTCATGAATTTCATACCGCAATCTGACAGAGCAATGTTGATCCAACTAAAAGTAGAACCAAAAAATATTAACATAATACAGGTATATGCACCAACAGCAGAAAAACCCGACGCAGAGATAAACAATTTCTACACCCAAATAAAACAATTAAAATCACACATCAAAAAAGATGAGATAACAATAATTATGGGCGATTTCAATGCCAAAATCGGAAAAGGACCACTTCAAGATGTAGTAGGGGAGTATGGACTGGGTGACAGAAACCCAAGAGGTGACATATTAGTACAATTTTGTCAAGAAGAAAATCTTGTAATAAGCAACACATGGTTTAAACTACCTCCGAGACGCCTTTATACCTGGAAATCACCGCAAGATCACCCAAGACATGTGATCAGGAATCAAATCGATTTTATCCTAATAGACAAAAGATATCGAAATGGAGTTCTTGCAGCAAAGACCTACCCAGGAACAGACGTGGGGTCGGATCATAATCCTGTAGTAGCACGCATCAGAATTAGGTTAAAAAAAAGATAAGGAAGAAGACAAACACAAAACCAAACATGGCAATACTAGAAGACCAGATACAAAAAGATCAAATATCCGCGTCACTAAACAACGAATTCAAAAAAATATGCGAAACAGAGGCTGAAACCGACCAAGAGCAAATAGAAAATATCTGGAAACAATTTAAAAACACACTAAACAATATACAAGCCCAAACTGTAAGATCATCAAAATACAATCACAAAAAAGGAATGGATAACAAAGGAAATTTTAGAGCTAATGGACGAGAGACGAATGTATAAAAACTCGGACCAACAGAGGTACAATCAAACCCAAACCAAAATAAGACGAACAATAAGAGAAGCAAAAGAGAAATGGATGAACAATAGATGCCAAGAGCTTGAAGAACTGCAGAACAAACACGATCTCTTCAATTTACATAAAAAAGTAAAGGAAGTTACTGGAAACTTTAAAAAACGACTGCCAACAAGGCTAACAAATGATAACAACCAACTGATATCTACAACAGAAGAACTAAACAGCGAATGGACAAACTACGTACAACAATTGTTTGACGATGAAGTTAACCTCCCGTACACCGCGAAGGGCGAAACGGGGCCAAACATATTAAAAGCAGAAGTAGTTAAAGTGTTAAATGCAACTAAAAACGGGAAAGCTCCCGGACCAGACGACATTTATGCAGAATTCCTGAAACTCATAAATGAAGATAACACAAACATAATGACAAACCTGTTCAATAAAATATACCAAACAGGAAACATACCACACGACTGGCTAAAGTCAATTTTCATTCCTATACCAAAGAAAACTAATGCGAACAAATGTGATCAATTCCGATTAATTAGCTTAATGAGCCATGTGCTAAAATTATTTTTAAAAATAATACACAACAGAATACGCAAAAAAAGTGAACAAGACCTAAGCGAAGAACAGTTTGGCTTTCGGGACGGCCTTGGCACTCGAGAGGCTTTATTTGGATTAACAGTATTACTGCAAAAATGCAGAGATCAAAAAAGGAGGTATATCTCTGTTTCATTGACTATGTCAAAGCATTTGACAGTATAAAACACGCAGAATTAATAAACGTGCTACAGCATAAAGGACTGGATAAACAAGACATCACAATTATTAGAAACATATACGAAAAACAAACAGCAGCAATAAGATTAGAAAACTCAATCACAACTGAAGTGGCTATTAAACGAGGGGTACGTCAGGGATGCGTCCTATCACCACTTATGTTCAATATATATTCGGAACAAGTATTCCAAAAAGCACTTGAAGGCTCGGAAGATGGTATCAAAGTCAACGGAAGATTACTCAACAATTTGAGGTACGCGGATGATACCGTAATTATTGCCGACAGCCCTGAGGGTCTACAACGCTTAATGGACCGTATCACAACCGAAGGAGATACTGTCGGACTCAAAATTAATACAACGAAAACAAAAACAATGGTAGTGAGCAGAATACCAAACACAACAGTCAATATAAATGTATACAATGAACATATAGAACAAGTCCACAAATTTAAATACCTTGGCTGCTGGATAACTGACAATCTAGACCCAGAACTAGAAATACGAACCAGAATAGAGACAGCCAGAATGACTTTCCTAAAAATGAGAAACTTGCTATGTAATAAAAGCCTCGCTCTAGATGTAAGATACAGATTTGTGAAATGTTACATTTATTCAATACTGCTATACGGGGTGGAGACTTGGACATTGAACAAAAAAGAGATTAGCAAGCTGGAAGCATTCGAGATGTGGGGTGTTCCGAAGAATGCATAGAATATCGTGGGTTGAACACATAAGAAACGAGGAAGTACTCAGACGTATGAACCGAGACAGAGAATTAGTTAATACGATTAAAAAAAGGAAAACCGCCTATCTTGGTCATATCACAAGAAACCACAAAAACCAACTATTAAAACTCATGATAGAAGGGAAAATAGAAGGAAGAAAATGTTCATGGTTGAAGAACATAAGAGAGTGGACGGGCTTAAACACACACACACATTAATTAGAACAGCACAAGACCGAGACAAATTCGCCACAATTGTTGCCAACCTTCATTAATGGAGATGGCACCAGAAGAAGAAGAAGTGCAACTCTTGTGTATAAAGTTTAGTTTTAAATTATCGTCGTTCAGTTGATATTTTATTTATTATAAAAGCTAAATAATGAGAAGCAAAAATGGTCGAGATTTGTTAAAAACGTGTAAAAACAAGTAGAACAGAATTCAGAAAACGTTCCAAAGAGTGTCTTAAACGGCAGGATGCTGTGATCAAGAAAATACCAAAACTTTTTCTCACGTAGTGTACAGCAATCACAATCGTCGCCATCGACTTTAGTGACTTTAACTTTAAATTGTAATGTATTAAATGTATAGCTACAAGAGGCTTCAATCTCACAGAGTTCTGAAAATACTCTCAAAGAGATAGACTTAATTATAATACTCAATGATACAGCATTTTGATGCGTAAATGACGAACTTCGTAAGTTGGTGGCCTAGAATGCATTTAACACAATGATCACTGTAACTTTAAAAAATATAAAAAACAGTATGTCATTCAGAAAATCCGTTGTTTATAAAAAGTTAATAAACTGATAACCAATTGGTTGGTTTAAGCTAAATCACTCGGACAAATATTTTGGGCACCGTGCAAATTCTATGGAGAAACGGTGTTTCTAGCAACTAAAGGGTTTAATGATTAAAAAAAAATAACTATATAATAAATAACCATGACACCAACTTTGAACACAGAGAGTGCACTTCAAAATTTATTAGTAAAAGTCGAGTTCGACAGAGAGTGGATTGTAAAATATCAGAACAGTAAAAGAAAGGAGCTTGGTATTGGTGAAATGCTCTCTTAAGTATTTGTTGAAGTTGTGAAATTTTGAGCTTTCCGTGGACTACCAATTCATGGCCATGGTAAAACATTAGGCTTTGTAATAAATGGTAATTTCCTTGGCCGTCCAAAGCTAATTTTAAAATTGCACTCTTTTATGGCCGAACATGTAGCAAAATTTAGAAATAAAGGAAGAGGTGTTTCCTCATACTTATCAAGTAAAATTGCCTATAAATTTATTATACAGTTACCAGATTAAGTTAAAGCGGCGATTGTCCAAGAGATTAAGACTAAGAGCGCACAGTATGAAACAATAGTGATATTGGAAAAACTTAAGGGTCTTAAAATGGCATTAATGGTATATTTCTTGAATAATGTTCTGGTGAAGTCTCGTGAGCTAACTGAAAGACTTCAAGGAGAAAATACAAACACGATAAAGATAATTGCTCTATACAATACTTTAGAAGTTTTTATAAACATTCTTCAATATGAAGATAAGTTTTCAAGACTTTACAAGAAAGCAAAATTGATGTGCTGAACTGACGTCTACCAAATATACATTACTAGAAAGAAGACGAGAAGTTCCTTCTAGTGAAAACGAAGATGGAAATTACAAGTCTTCTGGACGACGGTCTTTTGCAATAGAAATATTATATATTATGCTGCAATTAATTCTCTGAAGCACAACTTAGCACGAAAAGCAACAATCAATACAGACATACACAACATTTTTATGGAAAATCACTGAAGTAGAAAATGTCAAACCGGTATAAGGTAAATCAATTGTTGGAAAAGGATGCTTCTGATTTGTATAAAACATTTCCTGGGGAATGTATGCATTTAGTAGCATTTTTACGAATTAATAAAAGTAATAAGAGTACCAAACCAAAAACATAATTAGTACCACAAAGACTTCTAGGATTATTAAAGTCGTGGAACATAGAACCTACTTTAACCAATACTGCCCTTGTCTTAAGAAAAAAAGTATGCCAGCCACTAACTGCACTGGATCCTTTAAAGGCTTTTATACATGTAAAAATAAAAGCCTATTGCGTACGACTTGTCCGGTCGTC
Source organism: Sinelater perroti (assembly GCA_036346155.1). Lineage (NCBI taxonomy): Eukaryota > Metazoa > Arthropoda > Insecta > Coleoptera > Elateridae > Sinelater > Sinelater perroti. Next base: position 9,496,423 of record JARFIY010000276.1, read on the forward strand.
AGTCCGTCTGTACGTCGATTTTTTCAGCTTTTTAAATTAAGAGTGACATGTCACGCCAACAGAGTAGACTGCAACCTGAATGCTATGCTTTAGACCACTCGGCCATCCCGACAACTTGATAATTTTGTATTAAAAAATTGATATGTATAAAAGCCCGAGATATCTGTGGAATATTGTTCCACGTTCCCACCTTGTTTGGTTTTTAAGCGAGTAAAAAGCTTTTTGAGATCAACGTTTAAGCAAGAAACAATGACGCGCCTTGTACTTTTATTAATTGGGAGTTAATTTTGATAGTATTTTTTTGGTGACAGAAAGAAAAGAAATATTTTTGAAATAAAAGTTTTTATATGAAATGGAGGTTTGTTATTTTTTTTTGTTAATGTGCGAATGTATGTAAACATTTTATTGGGGTGTATGCATGTAAAGAAAATTTAAAAGATCAAATAAATGTTTTGCCTAAACAATCAGTTCTTTTGAATTTTTTGATAATATCTCAAACACCCAAAAGTTTAAGGGAAGGTGGATGAAAATTTATCACCTTAATCAGGCCCCGCTCTTCATGTCGACGTTTGACAGTGTTCTGTTCAGTGGCTTTCATTATTGTTGTATGTCTTTGTGTAGAGCTTAAGGACACTGCACTCAGAGTAACAAATAAACATTAAATACTTTTTTAAGTTTTCCAAGCGAAAGTAAAAGTCAAATTTATAGAAATAATGTCACAAAGGAAATGGCAGTCTACAAATGAATTAAACATTTTTCTGGGTGAAGAGAAAAGTTATTGAGGAAAATAGGCTAGAAACTCCGAATGAATAATACAGAGTTTTGTATCCTCGGCTGAAAAAAAGTAAACTGACTGATAAGAGAGACAAAGTTTGTCAAGATATTTTTGAAAGGCCAGACTGTTTTCAAAATGTAGATGAAAGTCAGCCAATAATTTTTATTTGCTCTTTAATACGTTGATTTCTCGCTTTATTCCTGCATCTTTTTAACTAAAATGGTGGTATACATTTTTTGATTTAAGATTAACAGTTAAGGACTTGATTGGATGCGAGTTCAAAAAGCCTTAAATTAGCTGAACGTTGCCTTGGATGCGCTTCCATTGAACGTGATCTGATTGATCTAAAGTTTTAAGAGTGTCTACTCTTCTACTCATGCAAAGGAAAAAAATTGGAGGATACATATTTAAAAACATATAAGGGTCACCCTACTATTCATACAAGAAAATAGTAAAAAGTACATAGCGTAGTCATAATGTGCACTTTGAAACCTTTTCAAAATAGCATTATATTTGAAATATGCATTTTGAAAATTAAAAGTCAAAAAAATAAGGACCACCATATATATAGGGTTGTTTTATGTTTTGATTAGTCAGAAATTTTTCTGTATTTGTCCAAACATTTTTAGTTCCGGTGGCATTTTAGTCAACTGGATGAGGGTTTGGTATTAATATTTTGGTAATAGAATTGAAGGTGAGATACGTTTATTGTTTATGTTGATATCTATTTTTTTTAGAAGTGTATTTTTATTGTAGCAGTAGATTTTGGAAAATAGAGTCCCAGAACAATGCATAATACCGTATAAACGTTCAGATGGTTTCTGTAAGTTGTGATAGAGGCTGCGACTTTTTAGAGCAGGTAAGCTAGGGAAGTTTCAGAAAGTTATCCGATTTAATAGCGCGTGGAGTGCTGGGATTCTAGAATGTAACCATTGATTGTAACTATTTAATTTGTGAAAATAAAAAGCTAATAATAGTGTCAGTGAGTTAGTATACATGTAAGACATTTGTTACTACTGTAAGAGTTTTGTATTTCGTGCTAAGTTCTCTATATTTGTAATGTTCTTTTGGTGTACTTCTTTAATCTTGTTCGTGCGCATGAGCTATAATTTAATATTTTTGTTAACTTTTTTTATGTTCTTGGTGTCATTCGGCAACTAATGTTTTAATAAACATTTTGATATACAATACATGTAATTTGCTTCAGACAAAGTTTAAATATGGACAAATTCGCTTGCTGCTCAATTTTTAATGCATAGTTGGGTTAAATGCTTTAGAGACTGCCAGAAATCGATCTTTTATCGGAAAAGTGGTAGGAAGTCGTTGAAGTCGACTTGTTATTATTGCTTGTTATTATATTATGTTATTTATTGTTGTTAGCATATCTGCTGTTTGCTCAGAATATAGGTATATGAAAGGTCCGAAGCTACATGATTGAAGATAAACTGAAAAGTAGGCATTTTTATGTTTTACCACTTATTTTATTAATTAAATAATTGGTTAGCACCTTATAAACCAGATAAGGCATCAACCTTTATAATTTTTGCCAAAACTTTTTCATTTTTCAACTAGAAAAACTTCTTTCTCAAGTTGGGCATACTTCTCATCTACGTTCTTGACATTTCTGCCATCCAGACGACGCTCCAGCTCTGTTTAGGAGCCCTCGATGATATTCAGGTCGGGGGATTGGCTGGCTCAGTCGAGGAGGATCACATGGCGGCAAGTGAACCACTCCTTGGACATGCTTCAAACGATATTTGGGATCATTGTCCTGTCAAAAAATGAAATCTTTGTGAATGTGTTGTCGAAAATGTCCTCATAAAGATAGCGATCCATAATGTTGTAGATTCTCCGATGAGACCCGTGCAAAGGTCGGAGACATAACCCCAGACCATGGCACTTTCGCCTTCGTGCTTCATCGTGGTTTTTGGTATTGAAACGAGCGATTTGAGGACAATGAACCTACCGAATCTTGTCCATTTAGAACAGCATGTACTTGATTTCGTCACCCCAGAGCACGTTTTCCTACTCTTTTATCGTCCAGTTCTTGTGCATCTACTTCATATGCACCTTCCTGTTGTTTTCCGAAATAATCGGCTTTTTGAACGAACGACGTCCATTTAGTTTAGCTTGTTGCATATGACGTCTGATAGTACGAAGAGATGGTTTCGGGTCCAGGGGGTCATATAATTGGTAAGAAATATCGGCTGCCGTGAGGCGGGGATTGTAGCGGGACATGCGGATGACGTTCTTGTCGAAGAGTCTCGAAGTAGTCTTGGGACAACCGGCCTTGATTTCTTCTCAACACCACTTTGGATCTTCTAGCGCTTCAGGAAATGGGAAATAGTGCTCTTAAGGAGGTTGAATTGTGCTGCAAGCTCACGGAGAGTTTGACTTTGGGCACGACCATTGGCAATCGCCTTCTAGGTATTTGGGAAAATGATGCGGGAGCCGGACTGCTTACCCATTGCTGACACGACCGCTATTATTTAAAAAATGCAAGAAAAAATAGTGAAACGAAGTTAATAAAACTGATTACAGTGATTTGCACGCCATTATCAGCAGACGTTTGAAAAGGTTAAAATTTTAATTCGCATGATGCGGAACAGATGTCAAAACATCATCAGCACATAAAAAAGGTGATATATTTTTGACTGGTACTCTGTTTAATTTTAAAAGTAAAAGTTACGAAATACTTAATAAGGTGGCTGTGCAATTTTTTTTTTGAATTGGAGGTCATTTCCGAATTTTTTTACCGTATGTTTGCTTAACCATGTAAGTTGATAATTGGGTATTAAGTTCTTTTTATACTGACTTTAACGCATATAGGAATAAGAAATCTTCTTGAATACTTTGAAAACATTTTATAATTATTTACTAAGTTTTTAAGTGAGTATGATCTCAAACTTACTGATTATTTCAGGAGAGTATAGTATTATCCTGCCATTTTTCAAAAAATCTATAAGGATAGCAGATTTTGTATGCTAGTTTGACATTACAAATAGGTGATATCTCAGTTTCTTATTCGCAGAAAAACTAAAGGAGGAATCACCTCAAATCATCTCTCAGTTGACAGAAAAATAAAGGGTAATCACGGTTAATCTGAAAATTTGGCATTCATATCGCTAGTTTGGAGCAGTAAACATTATAATAGCGAGTGAGTCTTTATGGATCAACGATAGCACAAGAAATGTGAGATAACAAAGATGAAGGTGTATTTTCGTTATATCGCCAGTTCATTGCTGAAGCTCTCTGATGCTTGGCGGATAGCCTACTCAGTCACTAAAAATAATTGAGTATCTGCGTTCATTCGAAGAAGGGGTAATAATGGCGATCGTCTAAGGCGCGGTGCTTGCCACATTGCCCCGCATCAGAGCTGAATATATGAGAGCCTTAACCTTCTTAGCTTACAGACAGTGTTCTCACGCAGGGCGTTTGAGCCTTATACTTGAGAGCGCAGATAATTAGAACAGGTTTGTGACTTGAAATTTAACTTTTCCCGGTCTTGTTTTTCTTTTTTTGATATCAATGAAAATGGGGATTTGATTGGCTTCTAAGAAATGCGGTTTTGACTATTATTTTTTAAATATACTATAGTTATGAGTTTCGTTACATTATGTATGCCTTATATTTTTATTTAAATTGCTTAATTTAGTTTTGGCACCGGAATAATTTGTATTAGAGAGATTTAAATGCTAGTTTCGAGTAAAGTAGGTCAATGTTGCGTGCGTGGAAAATATTAAGGACAATGCGGATGGCGTGAAGACGAGTTCCATTGGCATGTATAAATATGCAGTAAAAATTTTAATTTTGTATTTAATACAATTTAGGTATTTGTTATTTGTCTTTGTCAGTTTAATAAGTTCGGAGTAATTGTGTTTATTGTTCTGTATTTTTATTGAGTATGACGACTATTAAAATCACATGCCTATGCGGATGGGTAATTGTTAATATATTAACTAAAACACTGATTTTCAAATGACGAATTCTTATGTTACGTGGTCGCTTAGGGTTTTAGTATCAAAACGCTAAATAATGCTATAAACAAATGTTTTAAATTTTAAGCTTTTGGAGGGTCTTCAAAATTTTATCTTATAATATGGTACAGCAGATATAAAATTTATTTTATATTCAAATATTGTAACAATAATTTACATGTTTTTTTGTGAAAGAAGTTATTGGCTTCAATCATCCCAGATATAATTAGCTTAAAAAGTTTTTATTGTATTTATGGTATAACTATGTACATATGTTACATATAATTAGTCTTATAGTCGATTTTAAGAACAAAATTTATTTGATAAATAAAACAAAACACAGGGTTACTACGAAAGAATCGAAGGACTTTAAAAGCTGTATTTTACAAAGTGTTACAAATATAATATTCAATGATATATGAAGCGGAAGGGAAAACGCCCATGTTTCAAATGTAGGTTAAAATGGCCAGGTGCAAAATGGCAACGGCGCAATAGAAAGAGTTTTTGGTTCTCGAGTATGCAAATAGTTTATTGGTTATTACGGTGTACTTAGAAAGCAGTACGAATGAGAAGCCCCAGGTCACCATCAGAGCATTCTGCATACTGCAAATAAACGGAAAAGCACTGGAAGCGTTTCTGACAACATAGTGAGCACATACGTAGCTTACAACAGTCTACCAGTAGAGCAACAAATTGGTACTCTGCAGCAAACTGTATGGAAGATTTTACGACAGAGATTGCTATTGCGATTAAAATCGTACCGTTTGCAATGGTGCAAAGTGTATAGCCCGACGACCATTTAAAACAAACCGATTTTTTAGTAAAGCGGAAAATGATGGAGAACAAAGAATTTGTAAACCGCCTAGTGTTCAGCAACGAGGTGACATTTCATGTGAATCGTTACCATCTTCGGATATGGGCCACAGAAAATCTTTGTGCAGTTGTGGAACACATTTTTTTCAGTGACGAGTATAACATACCTAAATATGTTATAGTTATGGTTATTTTAACAACTTCATATTTCAACAAGATGGGGCTCCGTCTCATTGGTATTATAAAGTACTTGGCTATCTCAATAAGGAACTTTCTTACCGCTTTGGTGATGTACTAGAGAAAATTTGATATTGTTCGGGTGTTACTCAGGTCTTCCGATCTTACGGTTTGCGATTTTTTCTTGAGATATTTTAAAGATCTGGTATACGTGCCACCAATACCAACAACATTGGACGAAATTTGAGACCTCATTATTGCTGCTGTGAACAGCACAAATGGGGACACACTGCAGCGTGGTGAATGGAATTAGACTTACTGTTTACACATGTATCGTGTGACACATCAAACATTTATACGGTATGAATAAAAACTTGAACGTTTTTTCTTTTTTTTATATAATTCAATTTTATATAGTTAATAGTTTATGAAATATATATTTTTAAAATCCAATGAATCTTTTGTAGTAATCTGTTACAAAATATTAGCATGCACTAATATTATAAAGTGTATAATTATTATTCAGTGATATGTGGCAACGGTTTTTTATACTGACGACTAGAGGTTTATAATATAAGAAACAGGATATTTACACTATCTCTTATGTGTTTGGTCTCAATAATTTTTTGAGAGCTATTATACTTCTTAGTCTATGCTTGATGTAGGTCTAAACATTTTTGTTTGGATTGGATTTGCATCAATAGATGATGATGGGAAATCCAATTTGTTGACTCTATTTAATTTTTTTTTTTGAGCGGTAGATAGTCAGCAATATTTGGAATCGTTATTTTTTTGCAATAATTATCACGCCTGTAAAGAAATGTAATATTCTAAATCAATATTTACTAAAACATCTTTTAGGAGGTAGCTGAACAGGTTGTTTAATAGAATACTGGAGCAGTTTTAATTATTTTACATCCAAAAGGACAAGTTGCTTTAATTTTTAAGAACACTGTAAGTTCATAATGGTTCTAAGAAATATAAGATAACCATCAACCTATGGTTTTCTTAACGAATGATACGTTTTTAATTATTTTAAGTTACATTTTTTTAATTTAGAAGTACATTCAAAAATTAATAGAAAGCTTTGATTTTCGTCTGTTTTTGTTAGGAAAAACTGTTGTAGTTTACGACACTAATATTGCTAGTTTTTCTCAAATTTCTAGTATATTTGTGGTATGTTATTCCATTGTAGCTATTTTAGTACTCTGCTATAGCCTGGAAGGGCAAATTCTTAAACAGTGAGAGTAAGATAAAAATATATAAAACTGTGATTAGGCAATTATGAAACAAAACCCATGTTGACACCAGTAAAACAAAATAATAAAAACGCCATATTCTTGAAAGTATTGTGATGTAAACTATTTTTATTACAATTTCAAATAATACATGTGCATTACACGTGGATATTAAAAAAATTAAGAACATTATGTTCACGTAGTCGCAGAGTGAAACTTATTGTCTTTAGGCGTCATAAGAACCCCCCCCCCCCCAGCCTAGTTACTTTATATTATTCATTCAAAACTAAATAAGCACTATAACAAAAAATTCTAAACTAAAACAAGAAATAAATGTATAGATACAAAATACACATAAGGGATTAGGCGAGTCGATATATGGTATTTGTGAGTATGGTGAGTTTGTCAATAACAATTTGTTACAGATGTGAATGTCTTTACCATTTTCAGAGTTTTAGGCTTTTCGAATGTTTTAATAATCTTTTTTTATATTATTATTATTATTGATGTTGTCGTCCGTCCGAGAAAAACTCGAGAACGGCTGGGAATTTTCAAATTCTGTTTTCACCAATCGACAGGTAACTAAAAAGGCTTGTTTGCTAGTGATTTTGAAATTGATTGGTCAAAGGTCAGCGTTAGTGCTTCGCTATGCGTTGCAAGCTTTGCATGTTTATTCTATTTTTGTTATCTTTCTCTTCTGTAAATGTCCAGCAGTGTTATCGCCGATTTTTTGACACTGAATAAGCACAGTAGTGGGTTACAATTTTTATTGGTTCCTAGATTTTTGCAATAATATTGTTTCGTTTGGCGTTGCAAGCAAATGTGCTATAATTTCTACTCTTTAAGGTTCTTAAATTGTATTGTGTTTCTTGTTATCTTGTTATATAGTTTGAAATATTTAACACTGAGGTTTTGAGATGAATTCAAAACAAACCCTTTTGTCTGAAACCCCTACCATTTGTTTTTCCTTGCTAAATGCTGGATTTACTTTTACATTTTCAGATAGGCCTATTTTCTGATGGAATAATATTTAACATATGTTTTGCTCTTTCCATTTCTAACAATACTACCAGAGGACTCTTTTCTTAAAAGTTCTTAATTTTTTGGCTATTTTTAATATTTCCACTAAATTTTTTTGATTTCAAGAAGCTATTTTGAAAGGAAAATTGATATATAATAATTAAGAGTAGCAACATTTTGGCTCTTCTTCTTATGGTTCCTAACCGTTACCGGATGTTGGCAATCATCATGGTTATTCTCGTTTCGTTAACCCCGGCTTTAAAGAGTTCCGTTGTTGTCTTGGCATACCATTGTCTTACGTTTTCAACCATGATATACGTCTCCTGCCTGGACTTCTTTTTCCTATTTTTTCTCGTATATAAGTTGTAGAATTTTATATCTTTCGGGATTCCTCATTACATGACCTACATATTCCAATTCTTGCTTTTTTATTGTGGCGAGTACTTCTGCTTCTTTTTTATTCTTTCTATAACTTTCTTGTTAGTTACTTGGTTGACCTATAAGACTTTTATCATGCGGCGGTGTGGCGACATTTCAAATGCTTTCAATCTTTTGCTAGCAGCCTCCGTTAAAGTTCATGATTCAATTCCGTACAAAAATACAGAGAACATCTGAGTAATCTAACCTTTGTATTTGGTTTTATGTCTTGACTACAGAGAACTTTTTTTATTTTTATAAATGGTGCTCTGGTTTTGGGTATTTGGCATCTTATTTTAGAGAGTGATCCCATTGCTCATCTAGCGTGCGCTCTTTAGGCGTGTATATTTTGTAACTCTTTCTATTCTTCGATTGTCAACATTTAATTGTCTAGGAGGTATAGTGTTTCTGCTAATTACCATGTAATTTGTCTTTTGACAATTAGGCGATAGTCCATATTTCTTGCTACCTTGATTGATCTTATTTAACATCGTTTGCAAATTGGTTAGATTGTTCGCAAAAATTACTGTGTCGTTTGCATATCTTACATTATTAATGGTATTGACTACTATTCCAATGTCAATATTTTCCTGTACCGCTTCCTTGAATATCTCCTCCGAATAAAGATTGAATAATACTGGAGACAAAACGCAGTGCTGCTTGACTTTTCGTTGAATTTCTATTGAATTTGTGATTTGATTATCCACCTTTATGCCCGTGAATTGATTCCAGTATAGATTAGTAATGATCCTTATGGTCTTTTTGTCTATACTTATTTTTTCCAGAATTTCTATCATTTTTTGGTGTTGTACTTGGTCAAAGACCTTGTGATAATCTGTAAGCAAGCATACATGTCACAATTAACGTCACAACATCTCTGAAATAGTACTTGTATACAAAATAGTGTTTTCTTGTTCCAACGCCTTTTTGAAATCCGAATTGCGTCGTTTCCACATGATCTTCGCATTTTTTTATAAATCCTATCGTGTATTATTTTTAGTAATGCTGTCGGGACATGGTTCATTAGACTTATAGTGCAGTATTCACTACACTTTTTTGCATTTACCTTTTTGGAAAGGGCCACGAAGAATAATCTCAACCGGTCCTTAGGTGTTATCCCCTTGTCGTAGATCATATTGTATAGTTTAGTTAGTATCTCTATAACATCTTCATTTAATTGTTAAAATCATTCTGTTTTTATTTCATCCGGCCCGGCTGCTTTTCTATCTCATGTTTTTGATATAGTTGCAGTGACTTCTTTTTTTGTTATTGCAGGTCTCATTGTAAGATTGTTCTCTGTTTGCTTGTTTGGTCTTGTACTACTGAATAATTGTTTTATATAATTTTTATAATTGTCCTCCTATTCTTCTATGCTTTTCACAGCTTGTTTATCGCCGTTCCCCCCGATTGGAAAACTTTTACGTCCGGAATATTTAGTTTTGAACACTAAGAATATCCGTCTGGATCTTTTATGAAGTGGTTTCCTTCTTGCCTTATGCATCCTTATGCCGTTAATCACATATGTAATTCACCTGCCTTTGAGGCCAATTTCTTGGCCTCTGGATAAAAGAGTGCTCTACCCCCGTTAGTTCATCCACCCTAAGCTGTTGACCATCCCGTGGAGAATTGCTTAAACTGGCACTTAGTCGGTTATCTGTGCTAGTTTTGGTCCTCCCTGAGTATTTTATTTCCCCTGTACCCGCTATATCTAGCAAGCATCCCCCTACCCGCCACCTGGGCAGGTTCCAAATATTAATTTGAATTTAAATATAATAATTAAAATGTTATTAGTTTTATTATTAAGATTAAATTATAGATAATAATATAAAATAATCAGAAATATAAATAAAAAAAAATTATAAATATCTCTAGATAAGCAGAGAAGAAATATTTTAAAATAATCCCCATGTATTACGAAGTAGCTTTTGTGGCACCAGCCTGGAGTTGCGACAACAAAATTTTCAGTGCGCCCAGATTCAAAGGACAGTTAATTTTTGACTGAAAGCGACGAATTCGCAGCCCGAACCGTAGTGCAATTATCCATTCACGTGTAACAAGTCTGTCGAAGAAAACCTGCTCCCTAAGCGATCTGAAAGTCTATGCGGAAATTGCTTTCCCGCCGCAGCAATCTCCTGAACATCCTTACACAGCTCGACTCTTTCATGCTGCTCCGGAGAACTCTCCTCAAACTGTTGGTTAACTGATATATCTTGATCCATCCGCACGGCGATCAAATTAACTGCAATAGTGTGAAGTGGAACACCATGACAAAAGGAAAGATTAATCTTGATCGTGTCGAGTCAGCGCCGAGGTATGCAGCTCAATAACGGCCGGAACGCCAGTGGCGTACTAGTAACCCTTAATGTCGCTCCCCCTCGGAACTTGCGGCACGCATTTAAAAAGTTTGGATGATAGAAAAGCTTACACAACCATTAAAGATCACAACCAAAAATTACTAGTTTTGATTCAAGAAGGATGATTATAAAACGTGTGTTTTTGTTGTACACCTTTTGCATTAAAAGAAAGAAATGTTATTTTAGAGAGAAAAACAATAAATTTGAGTTTTAAGATTACTGAAAGTACTTTTCTTTAAATTAAATTTAAAAATGTGTCTACCATTAGTTGAACAGCATCTTTAAGACTAAAAAATATGTTTTTATATATATAACTTTTAGTCATTGAGGATAAAGTGTCGTCGGGACTGTAGATAGGCTGAGTCATTAATTTAAATTATAAGAATCTCAAAAGCGCAATAGTGATGATAGCTGCGTGGACTAACGCGTAATCCTGGTGAAGGAGTGTCGTTTCCCTAAAACTGTGATATGTTCCACTTAGCAGTAATTGCAATTTGTTTCTTTAGTGAGATGTTTGAAATAGTCTTACTAGGAATAAATTTCAACCAATTTTTTTGCCAACATCTGTTGTTACTAATATTAATCAGTCATTTTTTGTGTAATAAGATAACTTATCTGACAGTCAAAGAATAATGTGTTTAAAGCTATTTTTGTTCTTTCAATGTAGACTGCGTATTTATTAAACACGGACCGGGCAAAATTAAGGCAATTTGGGAGAAGGATCACAAGAAAAATATATGGATTAAAAAAAGAAATGAAAAAGACTAGATTAATGAATTTTAAACAACGCTTAAGATTTATGAAAAAATCCTTGAAAACAGATCGAAAGAGTGTGTAGAAGAAAGGTTAGAAGATGTACAAAACTATATTTTCACGGTGCAATAAGTTATAAAAAAGAAGCTAATAAAAGACAAACATATATATGTGGGTTTCATAGATATGAAGAAGGCTTTCGATACAATAAGCAGAAAGAAAAGAAAAACATAGATGAACAGCTAATATAAGCTACTAAAAGTTTGTATGATAGGACTAAAAACAGAGTAAGAACAAGTAATAGATTATCGGAAAGTTTCTACACAACTGAGGGAGTGAGACAAGGCAGTGTGTTAAGCCCATTATACTGCGAAAGAAAACCAACAACAAATGGAGCAGCTAGTAGTAGGCTCCATAAACCTATACTCTAAATTATAGTATAGTTATAGTATACGGGAGCGTGCCTTCACAGATAAATCTAGAGAAAAACCTTAAAGGTTGGAAAACATTTCTAGAAAAGCTAAACCTTAAATTAAACATAGATAAAACCAAATGCATGGTCATAAACAATCAAGAAAGAAAACTAAAAGTAGCAATAGAAGGAAGAAATATAGAACAAGTTAACAAATGCAAAAATTTAGGATGTACAATCAACAGTAAGGGAAACTTAGACGATGAGTTAAATAAAAGAATCCAGGCGGCTAACAGGGACTACTATGCTCTCTGAAAGAAATACCCCGGACATAAACAAATATCTAGAAAACAGAGAAACAAGAGCGAAAATTGCAGAAAATAGAAATAAAATACTATAGAAGGGCACTAGGAGTGAGAAGAATCGAAAATAGAAGCAATAAAGACTTAATAAAAGAATTAACAGTAAAATCGACAAAGCAAGTACTGAAAGGGAAGAAACTAGGATGGTTCGGGCATCTAGTAAAGATGAAAAAAGGAAGACAAGTAAAGAAAATTTGGGAAGTAAAGCAAAAGGAAAAACAACAGAGGGAGACCGAAGCAGAAATGGAACAGCGGCTTGAGAAGATACTGGAGAAGAAAGGAAATTATTGGAACACAGGGAAGAAAATGGCAAGAGATAGTAAGAAATAGAGGAAATTTTTAATCTCGACATTTTAGCGTACTAAAAAACAGGGCCATGTACATATGTATGTATGAATTTTGAACTACATAAAATATTAAAGAGAAAATATACAGATAGAATCGACACATAAAAAAAGAAAAAGTAAAACACCTGCAAAACCAATTTCTGATCTTGGACAACCACTTAAATAATATTTTGATCAAATAAAGTAATAGAATATTACAGAGAAAATGAAATCATACAGTTATCACCTCTAGTTCACATAAATAACCGGCGTACTTGAAATGTGCAATATCGGGGTTTTCAGTTGTGGGAATGTTATTGATTAATCCGAAGAACTTTACAAAAGCTGATTTGTACGTTTTACCAGTTTGTGCCAAGCTTTACACTAGCGTAAGAGAGAAGATTTTATAAAATCTGTGACTAAAACTTCTGTTTGTGTTTCTAATGTTTTGCAAAGTACAACTCGACTGAATCTATAACTTACAGTTTAGAAGTTACAATCGTTGATACTTTTTTGCTGGTAAAGCTTTGACTTTAGATGCAATTGAAAATTGGAGAAAATGCAATAAACAAAAATTAGATATTTTAATATATATATAATAATAATCTAGAAGAACTATATAAAAAGGATGAAGAAAACCCGGCTATCGAACTACAAATAAATGAGAACGAAGGAGAAGAAGACGATAGGACAATACTAAGATCAGAATTTGACAAAGCTTTAAAAGACCTCAGCAAAAATAAAGCTGTAGGTGTAGACAACATACCAAGCGAAATAATCCAAGTCCTAAATCAAAAAACACTAGACATAATTTATAAAAGTATACAGGAAATATATAATGCAGGACTAATTCCAAAAACATTTACAAAAAGCCTAACAATAACTATACCGAAAAAAGCACAGCAAGAAAATGTGAGGAGTACAGAACAATCAGTCTCATAACACATGCATCGAAAATCCTCATAAAAATCCTACAACGTAGAATTGAAAAAAGAATAGAAGAGAATTTGGGTTCAGAAAAAATACAGGAACCAGAGAAGCAATCACGGCGCTAAGAGGAAAAATAGAAAAGAGGATTGAGAAAAATAAACAAACATACATTGCGTTTATTGACGCAGAAAAGGCATTCGATAGAGTAAACTGGAGAAAAATGTTCGAAATACTGAAAGAAATAGGAATAGAAGAAAAAGAAAGAAAAACTATATACAATATTTACAAAGACCAAACAGCGGTTCTAGAGTATGAAGGAGAAAGAGAAGAAGCGAGAATTAGACAAGGGGTTAGACAAGGCTGTCCGCTATCAGCCTTGCTGTTCAATTTGTACATACAAAAATCTATAGATGAACTGAGAATAGAAAGTAACGTAGGAATAAAAATACATGGAACAATTGACACAATCCATGGGAGATATGGACAAGAGAGGAATATAATATAAAAATAAACAAAAAGAAAACAAAAGTAATGGTCTGTGGAAAAAACGAACAGAATATAAACAACATCAGCATAGATAACGAGTCGATCAAAGAAGTCAACGAATTTAAATACCTTGGTAGCATAATCACGAAAGATGGAAGAAGTAGAAGAGAAATAAATAACAGAATAAATCTAGCAAAACGAGCCTTCTATAACAAAAAAACAGTTACTCACAGCCAATAACATCGCCATAAAGACTAGAAAACAGTTCATTCAAACATATATATGGAGTACAGCACTATACGGCTGCGAAACATGGACAGTAAGCAAAAGCGATAGAAGGAAGCTAGAGAAATTCGAAGTGTGGTGCTATAGGAGAGCTCTAAAAATCAGCTAAATGGAAAGAAAAACCAACGAAGAAGTGTTAGCACTAATGGGCGAAGAAAGAAAAATATGGAAACATATCAAAAAAAGAAGAGACCAATGATAGGACATGTTTTACGAAGAGAAGGATTACTGAAAACAATAATAGAAGGAAAAGTAGAGGGGAAAACACGAGAGGAAGACCACGGTTGAGTTATGTAAAACAAATAATTGAAGACACAGAAAGCAAAAACTATCAAGAAATGAAAAGAAAAGCGGCGAATAGAGAAGAATGGATTGCTGCGACAAACCAGTCTGAGGACTGAAAACTGAGGAGGAGGAGAGATATTTTAACAGGAACTTGAAAGAAAAACTTTAAGTTATTGAAAATAAAAGGAAAAAACAACAAAAAGAATAAATAAAAAGGACTCAAGAATGCGGGAAAAAGCATGACAGATTGTCCTGCAAGCAAAAATTAAATTTATCAGAGAGAGACTCCGAGTCTGAAGAAAGCAATCAAAAGTACTGTGTGATAACGACGACGACACTGGTCTTATGAATTATAATCTCTAATTTGTAATGAATCGGAAGAGATAATGCAATGTGATATATATGCGTTGGTTATGGAAGATGATCTCACACAAAGTGTAGCGGTAGCACATGATTAGAATCATTTGCGTTTCGAATTTGTGTATAAGAAGTTAAATTTAAATTCTCACAAATTGACTGAACCATTAGTCTTCCCGATAGCTAGAAAATCTTCTGGGTGACCAGTTCTGGAAGTGCATTGCTACTTGCGATGAAAAATCAGCTTACTTTGCTAATCGTGGTTTGATTCAAGTATTGAATTTCTCTAGTTACTCAACATGGTTGTTTGGGCAAGAAGGTGTTAAAAATCCTTTATTCCCAGTACTTATGATTATCAGGAAGTAGTGCAGGAAGGAGGCAAAAATGATATAGAGTTATTAAATATTATGAAAAAGAAGGAAGAAATAGGTAAAAGAGTCATATTAATAAAATAATAATTATTAATACTTACTATAAATGTTGGAGTTGAGTTTGTGGAGCGAAAGCGGATAGACGCGAAATTGGCTGGTGGCGATAAAATACTCGAATACGGGCTTTGTCACACCGACTTTTTCGTGAAGTGTAACTAACTGAATCTGAAAGTGAACATTATTAGCAATTTAATAAGAGTGAGTAGATAATTATAAATAAGGAGCGATTATAGGGCAGTGTAAATAGGAACAATCAAGAATACAAACGAAGAGAGTTTTTAATCCGAAGGCCAAACGTTCCCTGCCTTGCGCGGCCGGCGGACGGGAGATAACGCAACCCGGACGATACGGAAAGTTTATTTACCAAACGTACAAAAATCTAAATTCAGATAAAATATTGACAAAAAGGGGATTATAAATGAGTTCAGGATCCAAAAGAGATAGAGATCTAAACAGTAGCGAAGAAAAAGAAGAGATCTTTAAGAAAAGTAAAATAGTAATTAGATTACCAACATTAAAAACAGAAAAATAAAAGTAAGTGAAAGAAAAATGGGAGATCTAAAAGAAATTAAAGACATGATTAAAATTATGAGAGATGAAATTAAGAAAAGTACAGAAGAAAATCAGAAACTACGAGAGGAAATGGCAAAACGGGAGATAAAATGGGAATCGGAGAAAAAACAACTCCAAAAGAGAATCGAACAACTGGAAGATAAGTTTGAAAAAATAGAAAAAGAAAAACGAAAGTGTAGGTTGATAATCAAGGGTGTAAAATTAGTAGAAAATCGAAAAGAAGAAGAAACAAAACAATTCCTCGCAGAAAAATTGGGAGTAGAAGTAGAAGTAAAGAATGTAGTAACACTGCAAGGAAATAAAGGTACAACTACAAGTCTGGTTGAAATGAAAGACTGGGATAATAAACAGAAGGTCATGAAAAATAAATATAAACTGAGGGGATCCACCGTATACATAGACAATGATATGACGCCAAAAGAGAGAGGAATACAGGCCGAAATAAGAAAAGTTGCAAAAGAAGAGAAGTAAAGGTAGAAGAACGAAAATTGGTTATAAGAAAATCGTCATAGAAGGAGTGGAATACGTCTGGGATGATGAGGAAAAAGGGTTATAGAGAAATCAAAAACTGATAACAAAAAGAACCAGGCCGAACTTATAAAGAAATATGCGATGGACATGGACGACGATAAACAATATAAGATGAACAACAAAATGAAGAGCGTAGGAATAGACAAAAGTAAAGAGAACCAAAAAGGATAAGAGGAAAATAAGCAAAATGCAACAGGAAAAGTTGAGAATAGGAACATGGAATGTGAGGGGAATTAAAGACAAAGAAGAAGATTTAGTAGAAGAAATGATAGAACATCAAGTGAAAATCCTAGGAGTAACAGAAACCAAGAAGAAAGGAAAAGGTATGAAACGAATCCATAAAGGATACTGGATATTTTGGTCAGGAGTGAAGGAAACAGAAGGAGCAAGATGTGGGGTAGGATTAATAATAAATCCAGACATGCTAAAAGACATTATAAAGGAAGAATATATAAATGAACGGATTTTAAGATTAGAAATGAAGCTAATAGGAGAAGAAATATGGAGTGTGATAATAGCATACGGAGAAAACGAAGATGCTAGAAAAGGAGATAAAGATAAGTTCTTTGAGGAAGTACAAAGAGAAATAGATAATGGAAGAGAAAATGTAATTGTTATGGGAGACTTAAATGGACGAGAAGGAAAACAGAATACAGGTATAGAAAAATACTTAGGGAAAGAAGGAGAAACGACCAGAAATAATAACGGGGACAGAATCATAGAAATCAGCACAGAAAACAATTTAGTGATCGCAAAAACAAAATTCAAACATAAGGATATACAAATTCACAAGAGTAGTAGAAAGTAGGAACGAGAAGTCAATTATTGACTATTTCTTAATAAGTAAACCAAAATGGAAAAAGGTACAAGACGTCAAAGTAACAAGACAAGCAGAGATAGGAAGCGACCACTACTTGGTAAAAATGGACCTAAAGAATAAAAAAGAAGAAAAAAAAGATAAGAGGAGAAAGAAATCAGTGGAAACTATAAAAACATATAAATTAAAAGAAACAGAGAACCAAAAAAGATATAGGAAATTATAACCAAAAATTTAGAGTAAAAGATAATACAAAAGGGTAGAAGAAAAGTGGGAAAGATTTAAAGATACCATACTAAATGCTGCGAGAGAGAGTTGTGGGACAAAGAAAATAGCTAATAAAAATATGAAGAAAACAGCATGGTGGAACGAAGATATAAAAGCAAAGATCAAAGCGAAAAAGCAGGCATGGAAGAGACACTTAAGTACAAAAAAAACAGATGACTACGAAAATATAAAGAAACAAGAACAGAAACGAAAGCGGCGGTGAGAAAAGCAAAAGAAGAATCGTGGATAAAATTTGGAGAAAAGATGACAGAAAACTTTCGGGAGAACCAAAAACTATTTTACGGAACCTTAAAACAACTTAGGAAGAAAAAGGAATATAATATGATGAACATAAAGGGAAAGGACGGAAAAATAATAACAGAAGAAGATCAAATAATGGAAAGATGGAAAGAACATTTCGAAGAACTAATAAAAGCAGAAAACAGTACAACAGATGAAAAGAAAGAACTAGACGAAAGAGAGGAAATCGAAGAAATACAAGAGAAAGAAGTTAGGGAGGCCATAAAGAAAATTAAGTTAGGAAAAGCAGCAGGAAGAGACAAAATAACACCGGAAATGATAAAGTTTATGGGAAATGAAGGAATAACTAAATATACAGAATTGCTAAATGAAATAATGAAGACAATGATAATACCAAAGGATTGGAATATAGGAATCATACTCCCCATACACAAGAAAGGTGACAAAAGAGAATGTGGTAATTATAGAGGAATTACGTTAATAAGTGTCTCCGCGAAAATACTGGCCAGAATAATTGAGAAAAGAGTAAGAGACAGAATAGAAAATACAATAGAAGAGACTCAATGTGGTTTTAGGAAGGGGAGAAGCACACAAGATTTAATATTCACCATTAGACAAATCAGCGAAAAACTTATTAAAAAAGGAAGGGAAATACATATGTGCTTTATAGATTTAGAAAAAAGCTTTTGACAGAATACAAAGAGAACAAACATGGAAAGCATTAGAAAAAAGAGGAATAGAGGAAATAACGATAGAAATGATAAAAGCAATGTACAGAAGTAATAAAAACGTAGTAAGAACTAACAATGAAGAGTCACGAGAGTTCGTAACAGAAATAGGAGTAAAGCAAGGATGCGTGCTAAGCCCCTTGCTGTTCTCAATAGTGCTAGACGAGGCGATGAAAAATGCAAAGAAAAAGATGAAGAAGATAAAATTGGGATACTGGCAAATGGAACAAACAGAAATAAACGAACTCATGTTCGCTGACGATATGACGATAATAGCCGACACAGAAGAGAATCTACAATACAACCTAGAGGTGTTAGAAACAGAGCTACGGAAAATAAACATGAAAATAAACATAGCGAAAACTAAAAGTATGGTAGTGGCCAGAGAGAATATAACACACAAAATAAAAATACAAGAAAAACAAATTGAACAGGTAGAAAGTTTTAGATATCTAGGATCAATAATCGAGAACAACGGCAAAATAGATAAAGAAATTAATGATAGAATGTAGAAAACAGGGAGAATCTACAATACTCTGAAAACGAACTTTTTAGGAAAGAAAGAAGTACCAAGAAAAATAAAAACAGAAGTAGTGAAAAAAGTGGTGAGACCGTCAATAATGTATAGTAGTGAATCGTGGTCTTTGACAGAAAAACATAAAATAAGACTAAATGCAATGGAGATGAGGTTCCTAAGAAGGATACAAAATAAAACGAAAAGAGATAAAATCCGAAATGAAACGTACAGACAAGACTTAAAGATAAAACCTATAATGGAAAAAATAGAAGAAGGACAATTAAGGTGGTTTGGTCATGTGTCGTATGCCAAAAACAGATTAGTGAAAAGAGTGTATGAATCGCGAGTTCCGGGTAAAAATCAAAGAGGAAGGCCAAGGAAAACCTGGGAAGAAGGAATAAGAGAGGTAGCAGCAAACAAGGGAATAAACTGGGAAGGTATAAAACAAGTAGCCCAGGACAGAAAACTATGGAAAGAAAAGTATACAGCAACATAACAAACTCTTCTCCCACCTGCCTTACACCTAACGGTGAAAAGGGCATAAGGATTAAGCGTAAAAACTATAAATGTTATAAAAAATACTTACCATTATTGGTATTAAGGTGAGTTTGACTGTACGCGAAGGAAGTTCCTACATGTCTTTGTTTTTGACAAATTCTTTTGTCTTATTTTTAAAAATTCGAGCTTGTTTTATTCGAATCCTTGAAACTTTTTGCTTACATTTTAGTCTGAATTTTTTCAATTTTTTTTTATTTTATAATTTGTCTTACCAATCAATTTAACTGCTATTTTCTGGTGTATTTTTATTTTCACCCGGTCTACCCTTGTGACACACTTGTTCGCAGTCGTGATTTGTGTTTTTCTGTCAGAGTCTAAGACTTCCTACTGTAAATAAAGGCTAGTAAATAAATTGATAAAAATTCTTTCTTTAATTTCAATTGAAACATACTTTTTGTTGACAAAATGATGTTTTTTCTAATTTTCTCCAAACGTTATAACGTTTACTTTAAGATAGATAAAACTGACTACCTATTCTAGTCTTCTTTATCTTTGTTACATGGTTTAGTACTTGTAAAAACAAGAGATAGCTACAAACTTTTCTTACCTTACTCTTGGTATTTCCTGAAATGGTTTTGTTTTGTTGTTATTCGTGCTCATATAATTTTTTGCATACCTTATATAATCTCTGCATTCCTTTTATCAATCTTGATTTACATTTCTATTTTCCAGCGTTTGCCAAATTATCCTTTTTATTTGTTTTATTACCTTAACTATAGTATATTCCTCGGTCACAGTTTATGGTTTTCATCGAC
This sequence comes from Sinelater perroti, assembly GCA_036346155.1. Lineage (NCBI taxonomy): Eukaryota > Metazoa > Arthropoda > Insecta > Coleoptera > Elateridae > Sinelater > Sinelater perroti. Next base: position 9,516,828 of record JARFIY010000276.1, read on the forward strand.
TAAATGGTCTATTTCACATTTTTTCTCGAGATATTAATTGTAAATAGTGATATCCTTATGTACTTCCTATATCGTTTAGTGTCTCTTTTCTTGTGTATTAGAAGGATCATTACCATTTTTCATTCCGCCAATATTTTTTCTGTTACGCTTTGTTTTAAATTTTAAGCAGTAGTTCTTTATTTGCTTTAGTCGTCAATCTTATCAGTTTTGTACAAATTCTATTATATTTGTAAATTTTTTGCACTTTGTTGTTGTGAATTGTTTCTGGCATCTTTTCTTTTGTTATTTTGGCTTTTGTCTAACGGTGATATTCTTTCACTGTATTTGTTCTTTTTTTGAATTACTATTTTATTGTAACCACCATGCTCTCTAATGATTTTATAGTGTTGTCTTCACCTGTTTATAATTTTGTTATATTTGTTAGTACGTTTTTTTCCATGTCTTTAGATTGTTTGAGTGCTTTTGTTTCTTATTTTGTATTATGTTTTAAATTTTATAAAATAACTTTTAATTGTTGCTGATATCTCTCCCGATTTTACTTATACCATATGTTGTTTGGGCTACAATTACATATAATACGACAATTAATTGTTTTTCTTCTACTGCTATTTATGTAATACTACACATTTTGTACAGCTTATTATTTGTTTTACCAACTAGATTATTGGTACCGGCATCAAGGAGTTTAGTTTGATTGAGGTTACCTGCGTTGAAGGCCGTTCACGTCTATGATACTAACAAAGAAGAATGTGGGAGTATTTGCGTGTACAGTTATTTCAAATAGGTAGTTTAAATTCGTTTTTTGATCGAAGGAAGAGAAATTTTTGTCTCAAAAAATTGTTTATCACCTTAAATTAGTGAAATTGAAAATATTTTTTGTTGAATTATTATTTATCTGTTGTTTACGACATTCCAAAATTCAACTTCACAGCTGAAAAAAAAGTGCTGCATGGTTCTTATTAATACTTGAGGAAACAAAGATAATTTAATTTATTCTAAAATAAATTACATATGGCTAACACATTATAAGATATTTTATCTTTAAAGTTCTTGTTCTTTTCTTTTTTATTATGATCATAGTAAAAGGAAAGCAATAGCTTTTGAATTGCTATTATGGTTTTGCATGTTTTTGTACTTTCCCATTACTGCATGGAACTCTTCTTAGCCATCCTAAGATCTGACTTATAGAGTTGTAGTTTAGTTTTATCTTAACCTGTATATTTTTTTAACCTTTCAATGGGCGCATTGTCGTAAAATATACGACAAATACGCAAAATCGCTCCCACTATATTTATCACGCATCCGAGAGCGCTGAGGTGTGCACAGGAGTGTTTATCAATAAATATTTTGTGAAGTTTCAGTTGAGCAATTGTAAGTATATTACGTATATATCAATTCTTTGATTTCTTTCACATTTATATCGTTCTCTTCGTGCATGGTATTTTTACGTTTTAGACATTTCGCGTTATGGTTTGTAGATCCATTATGCAAAAAGAGCTGGAAGATATTGTTGAACATTTATTTGATAAGCCAGAGGAAGAGAATGAGACTTACTTTCTCTCAAGTGACAGCGAGTTTTCGGAAGGGAAATTGAGCAACAAATTGAAGACAGTGCTACCAAACAAAAAACCTTTTTAGAAGATTCTGAAGGACAGGAGCTAGCCACTGAGAAGTTTTTTTATTGAAAAAAATAAATCAACAAAATGGCGTAAGACAAAATACCGTGTTTCTTCCTAAATCAAGAGAATGAACGTAGTCAAAGTACTCACTGGGGTCGCTCAACGAGTTTGTGGTATTGAAAACGAACAAGATGCGTTTTTTCAAATTATCAACTTTTCAAATTATCCCTATAACTGACAATGTTTTGAAGTTCATAAATATGTATATTAATCAGCTGAGAGTTTATCACCAATATTCTAGAGATCGGAATTGTAGACATATCGACAGACAGGAGCTTATGGCATATTTATAGGTATAAATCTCACCACACAAATGTGAAAGATATCTTTGGCGGCGACCGGAATTCAAATTGCAAGAGCTGTTATAAATTACAAGGGGTTTCTCTTTATCATCCGTCGTCTGAGATTTGATGACAAAAATATAAGGGTCGAAAGCAAGAAAGTTGACAAACTGGCAGCGATTCGTGACTTTCTCAAGCATTTGTTAGCAACTGCAGGTTTAATTTGAGCTAATATATGTTGCATCCGTTTAGGGGTCGTTGCAGTTTTATTCAATACATTCGCAATACGCAATAAATATTTTTGCTTTATGTGACGCCAAAAGTTTTTACATGTTTGGTATAGAAATATACTGCAGAAAACAATTACATGGATCATTTGCGGCTTCAAATTCTTTAACAGATAATGTGAAGCGTGTAGTCATTCCGACAGAAAATTTAACCCGGAATTTGTCCATTGATAATAATAATAATAATAACAATCTTTACTAACGACCATTTGCGTGATATAATTAAACAATAGTGTTATTAGTTATATTTAACAATCAATTATTTAATTTATATTTTGCCTGTAAATAATTAGACAATAAATCTATATCAAGAGTATTGATAGCGCGACACGCATGTTAAATTGGCTCATAATAATAATAGTTACAGTTATAAAAAGGTAAATAGAACAAATACAAATGTCTAATTCATTTTTCTGGTAAAATGAATGAAATTATTCTTAATAAAATAAAACTTGATAACAAATTATTTAATAGCTTATATAGCAGAAGCATATCATTGATCTTTCTTCTATGTTCTAACGTGCCTACAGATGACATAGCTTAGCATAGTTTCTCAAGTTAAAGTTTAGACACATTGTATATTCCAGAAATTTTAGTATTTTATTTTGTACATTGTTTAAATTTTTTATTGATACTTTATATTGACGCAACAATACCGGAGAATTAATTTCGAGAACAGATCTTATTAGGGAACAACATACAGTTTTTAAATAGTTGATACTTTGAAAGTCGTAAGTATTTATTTTTAAAAACCCTAAAAGTTTTAAACATTTATTAATAACAAAGTTTACGTGCTCTTGGAAAGTAAGTTAAAAATCAAATATTATTCCAAGATCCCGAATGTTCTATGGAAACGTACAGCATTACATTTGGAAATATTTAGTTCCATTAAATTACAACAACACCAACGGAATAAATTATTAATATTATTTTGTTACATTATACATTTAGTGACCGTACAAATAGATTTATGAAATTTAAGTTTTAATTTACATTTTTCAAAACAGAAAACAATATTATTTATAAATAAATTAAAGGGAGCGGTAACAAATATCCTCTTTGCAGAACTCCTGATGTTATACTGATACTTTTTGAGTAAGAATTATCTCTAGACACAATTTGGACTATCATTTAAGTAGTTCGTAAGCCATTTCAAAAATATACAATTTACACCAATTAGTGTTAGTTTATGAACAAGCAAATTATTATTAAAAGCTTTACTGAAATCCGTGTAAATAACATCTCTTTGATTTTTATTTGCAAAGGCATCTAGTAAATCATATTGAAATGGTTGTCAAACTGGTTAAAGTTGATTTATTTTTGATAAAACCATGTTGATTCATTTGAAACAATTTTCGAATTTCTGACATTTTAGTGATAGGGCGATAATTTTTTACATAATTTCTATCTCCTTTTTTGTTAATGGGTATTATAAAATTAGATTTCTATGTACTGGAAAAAGTCCTTAGTATATAAGTGTACCACTCGCCGACTTACAAAAAAATAACAGTTTTGGGAACAATGTAGAAAAACAAAGCTGAAATCAAAGATGATGACTCCTGGTTTCCTGTGTCTCGGAAAAATAAATCTGTAATACTACTCTCAACATTACATGACGACGACGAAATGAATCCCGACATTCGAAAGCCCTACATTACCCTGAACTACAATGTAACCAAGGGCGGAGTGGACACTGTCGACAAAATGTGTGCTTTTTACTTGGTCTTTAGAATAACAAAGAGGCCCTGTGCCGTTTTCTACAGTCTGAGGAATATTGGCGGTATAAATACTCAAATTTTATTTAAATTTGCCTGCCCAAGCAAGGCTTCTAAGCACCGAAGAATTTTCCTGAAAAATTTGTCATTGAGCTTGATGGAAGAGCACTTTATCTTTAGATCAAATCTCAAACATTTACCTCTAGATATAAGTGCTTTTCTGAAACTAAATTATGGTCAGGCTGTTAAACTTAGAAGAGAAAAAAGGAACCTTCCGAAACGCGGTATAGCGTTATGTGTATTGGAGAAAAAAAGATCTTCAGTATCGATGAAGTGTTGCCGTTGCCAATCATTTACGTATAAAAACCATTCTGTGGTTGAGTTCTGCGACAATTAGAAGAATAAGGGTACTGATCTTAACGAGTAGGCCGATGAAATATAATGAATTGAATTTTTTCTCTTTTTGGAGTGTGGCTTGCTTAATTGTTCACGAATACAGTTTTTGCAGTACTATCGTATATCATTTTTTACGTCTCCATGGCAATTTTATAACATTTAAGTAAAAAAACATTAATTTGGATAAACGTTAGTGACGTAAAATTTACAAACGCTCGCTCAAGGGAAATTAAAGAACCCGCCTGCTGAAAGGTTAAATAATCCCTACTTATTGTACAACCTATCTAGTTATTAGATAATAAATAATGTATATGTAAATACCTTAATCAGTATTCTCACTTAAGTATTAGAACTTTTAAATCAAAAAGATGTTACTCGAAGTTAGTTGCTAAATTAATTACTCAGTCTGGAATACGGGGCGACTGGTTTAAAGCGTTTTATCATGGGTATTGTCACTTTGTGGCATAACTAGTTATGCACTAATTTGTTATGAATAATTTGCAAATTATCCTTATATTGCGTAAAACACATGCTCAATTCTTTTTTAATTGTCAGCATATATAGGTGTTTATGGGACACTTTATTTGGCATGTAAAGGGTGTTTTTTAAGCCCGATAGAACTTGAAATTGTAAAAAATAACACAAAAAATTAAATTTTAATAAAAAAAAATTTTATTCGAAAGATCAATACATGGCATTAACATTTGAAAATAATTTCGGGCATATGGCCACCGCGGCTGTACTTGACGAAGTGCATTCTGGATGTCCAATTTTGGGCCATTTTTTCGAGCATTGCTGGCCGTATGTGACGAATAACACGAACAATGTTGGCCTCCAAGGCGTCAATTGTTGCTAGTTTATCAGCATAAACCAGTGACTTCATGTGACCCCATAGGAAATAATCGACAGGTGCCAAATCACACGATCTTGGAGGCCAATTGACAGGTCCATTTCTCGAAATCAACTTATCGCCAAATTTTGATTTCAATAAGTCGATGATTGCGGTCGCCGTATGGCACGTAGCGCCATCCTGTTGAAACCACATCTCGCCCGGATCAATGTCATCCATATTTTCAAACAAAAAATTATTGATCGTTGTGCGGTAACGATCTCCATTGACCGTAACGCTAGCTACGGCTTCATTTTTGAAGAAATAAGGTCCGATGATTCCACCAGCGTTTAAACCGCACCAAACGGTGCATTTTTCTGGATGTAATGGAGTCTGTAGGGTCTGTTGTGGATTGGTTTCACTCCATATGTGACAATTTTGTTTATTAACAAACCCGTTAAGCCAAAAATAAGCCTTATCGCTGAATACAATTTTGCAATAAAACACCGGGTCAGTTTCCAACTGCTCTAGAGCCTAATCGGCGAAAGAATGACGCATATGATGGTCTCGTGGCTTTAATTCCTGCACCAGCTGGATGTTATACGGGTGTAGGCCAAGATCTTTGAGAAAAATTTTCCACGTAGTGGACGGATAAAGCCCCAATTCCTGCGACCGTCGACGAATCGATAAATTTGGATCTTCTTCCACACTTTGGTTTACAGCGGCGATATTCTCTTCAGTACGCACATTCCTTCAACGTGTTGGTGTTATTGCATCATTTAGAGAGTATGTGGTATGGAATCTATCCACAGTTCGACGGATGGCTTGCTCAGATGGACGATTATGTGCGCCATAAAAATCACGAAGTAGTCTATAAGTTGCGCGAATCGATGACTGACTTTCAAAGTAAATCTGGATAATTTGGTAGGATTGTTCAAGCGTCAATCTATTCATGATGATTTTCCAGAGTGTACTGATTATAAATGTCAAAAAGTGAACGCAGTATGACAGTTCGTTTGACAGTTAACCCTTTCGTAACTTCTATCGGGCGTAAAAAAACACCTTTTACTAGGGAGCATTTACTAGCATGCGGAACACTTTGTTTCGAATATTGTTTACAATATTGGCACAACTGGCCGCTTTCCGTAATAGTATCCTGTAGGTCTATATAGGTTTTAATATGACATTATATAAAAGGAATTTTCTACCTTAAATGTCTGATCAACCAATACGTTTGTCTAATTTGATGCCTAATTGTTTTCGCTTGGTAAAAATGTGTTTATGCTACATTAAACGTGTATTCAACTAGACATTTAAATATTTTGTATCTTATGCTTGAGATAATTGATGGTTGTTTATCATTAGAGGAGAGTAGGTCTCTTTTTTAAGATCATTAACTTTGCTTCTCTATTTTATGGCGTAAAAGATGGTCTATAAATTTCTAGAGGCAACATTCAGGTTGATAAGATGGCCATGTCATATGGATATATGTGTATATAAAGTAGAAAATTGGCCTAATAACGTTCCTTGTAGTACCTTTCATCTAATCTTAAAAAGACCAGTGAATGCAACTTGCTGTTTGACGAAAAAGTATCTGTCAATGAAGTAAGATTTTAAAAGATAATAAAATAGACTTAACTTATATTAACGAAAGGACATCACCATTCTATAAACTTATTTAATAATAGAGTGTCTATTTCAAAAACCAAACTGGCGAAGAGAAATTATCTGGTGATCTTTAAGGATTGCTTTGAGGCTCTTCAGTAATAATTGTTCGAATAGCTCAGAAAGAGTCGTTAGAAATCCAGCAGGTCGATAGACCACTTCTAGGGTCTTTTCTTGATTGGGATATGACAACTAGCCTAGCATTTTTCGGAACTTTTCTGTAGTACTTTGCCAATTATCAGATCGTAGCTAAAGCTTTTATTCGAATGTAACTCATTAAGTGTAATTGTCTCAAGTTTATTCTCGGTAATAATTGTTGTTGGAAGGGCCAGCTGAAGATTTGTATTTCGCTTTTTCATCTGGCGTAATCTCTGACTTAATGAAGTGAGAACTTTAGTGAGATGTTCAAAAAATGCTGTTGGTTTCTGATGGTTACTTCTGACCCAACTATTGTTAGTAGTTTGTAATAGCGGTATTGAAAGTTAAAGAGGTAGCTCCTGTAAGAGTTAGGTTGAAAATACAGTCTTAAGTTTTTATTCTTAACAAAAGCTCTTAAAATTTCTAATTTAGTTCAATTCATTAATTATTTTTAGATCTAGTAATTAGTTAGCTCTTTTTGACCTTTTGTTTTTCCGATATTTTTGTTTCATTGACATTGGTTGTTTGTCTTGGATATAAGGGCTGTTTCTATTTAGTGTTACCTGCCGCCCGGCCTTTTGGATAGATGCAGTCAGGTGTTCTGTTGTTGTATCTATAAAAACTAAAGTTTTTAACAAAATCAGTGATTAGTTCGTCTAGTTTATCACGGTATAGTTTAAGTTAGTTTTTTTGCCGTATAATGATAGTTCTTTCGGTTTTTCCAGTATAGATTTATATATGGTGATTGGAGTATAATCAGAGATTAAATCGATATACAGTCTAATTCCAAATTCTTGGGGGTTAAGGCCTTTGATGATATGGAATTCGAGTAGATATAATGAATGGATCAGTTAATGAGTCGTCTCATCGATATGTAGTAGTTTATATTGTTTTTTCTATGGTGCTAATAACGTAAATCTAGCGCCCCATTGTGTGTTTTTGGCATCAAAATGATCGGGTTCGAAAAATCTGTTACTAAGAGATGTGAAGAATTGGTCAAAGCTCACCTGTTTGTTATTGTGTTTACACGGACACTTGATGAAATCACCATTTCGTCAATAAAGTCTTTTAACTTATCACTAATAGCTTAAATGTTTATTAGTTTGTATTTCATGTTTAATGTTTTGTCTTACAAGGTTTTCGGAAAAGCAATGCACTGAAGTTCGTAAAAAGAATGTATTTAAGATATCGTTACAAACGTTTAAAGTTCTTCAAAGTACTTTCCTTGGGTATCCACACACTTTTGCCAGCGACTTTTCCATGCATGGGACGCGTCCTGGAAGGCGTCGACAGCACCTCGTTTAGAGCTTTCTTACGGCGGTTGGGATCACTTACTGGTTTTAAAACGAGTTTCTTTCAGGACGGACTTGATCTCGAGAATAAAAAAGTCTGCGGAGCCAGGTCAGGACTGTAGGGGAGCTGGAGCAATGTTGCCAAGCTGTGCTTGACCAGGAGATGGGTGTTGCAGTTGCGATTGGACTTGATTCAGTTTAGGAAGTCTTGATTGCCTGAATCATTTGTAGCGAGGCTTTTGTTCAGTTTAGGAACTTGATTACGTAACGTTGTTCCACAGTTTTCTTCATTAGGTGTCGTGACACAGGTACTAAAAACAGGTTCACGGAAACAGCAATCCTGACGCTTCTAGAGCTCATAGCAGACCGGGCTTGAAAGTGTTGTAAAGCTAAAGTCCCCCACTAAACCAACCTTTCAAATTGCATTACTTTCCAAACAAACCCGGTATCATCATTGCACTACCTGTTTGTGCGTTTCCATCAGGATGTGATATAGTAAGTGTTATATATGTGTACTTTTACGTGATATGTGTCGGTAAAATAGGCTTCTAAAATGAAGATAATAAGATCATGAATAATTTAATTTTCTGGGCATATTGGGGTAGTCCGTTGGCATTTTAAATTTATATTTTGAGCTATTATGATGCCTCCTAATTAATGTTGTAGAAAGGCTTAGTAATTTTTCTACTTTTCTATGTCGTTTTTTATTATACCGATGATGTAATATGTTTTTTAATTTATTTTTTTATATATTTTATTTATTGGCAATCAGAATTAACATTCTATGGGCTATTGTGTTAACATAGGACCTTAAAATTAAACAGTCCATGGCGGGATGGCAACTCTTCCAGCGAGGAGTTCACCTACTTCTCATTTGAGGTCAATAGGCCAACATCTTTTTAATCTTCTGGCGTCGTGTTGTAGTAGGAGTGGTTGTATGAGTGGATTGACGTGAGATCCTAGTCGGATATGATCATTTGCGGTACACTCTTATATAACAGTTTGGACAAACGGAATACTGAGGTCATCGTGTAACGTTTTGTTGGTTCCGTACCATGGTGCGTCAGTCATCGCCCTAAGGATCATGGATTGTTAGCGTTGGATAATAATTGACTTACTGGCCCATCCCCATAACTCAATGCCTCAAGTCCAGATAAATTATTACCTTATAAATCAAGATTTTATTTTCTAGTGACAATGTAATATGTGAGTGACTTACATTGGAGGGTACGCTAATATGTTCATTATGTTTTGTCATTCGAGCACATGTTAGTTCTTGCATTGTGACAATCAAAAATACGAAAAACAAAAAAAGCTATACTTTTTACAAAATGTAATGGTTAAAATGGGAAGATAAAATAATTAAAATAATAAAAAGATTAAATAAACGAACATAATAAAAAATATCATTTCTGATGAAAGAAAATAGAGAAATAGAGAATACAATGTTAGAATAGACGGTCTGCTTAAAGTATGTCGTTCACTCGAGCCTGCTGTGTAGCACATAAACAGTTTATCACAATGCGTTGTTGATCTGAAAAATACAATTACGCTATTGTCGGAAGCATCGCTAAATTGCTAACAGGCACTCGAATCCCTTTGATTCCGCCTGCTCGCGCGGCGGCGAAAATCAAAAATTGGCCCACCGCGCGAGGCAAACTCGATAAGACGCGAGAGCCCTCGATCCGTGGATATTATACGGGGTCATGAATATGGAGAGTCGAAATTAAAGTACGCGCCGCTTAAGCCGCGAACAAAAGCTCGAGAGCTTTGAAAGCGCACAGCTGCGCCGTGGGGCGCGCTGCTGCGGGGCCGCCGATTTAATTTGTCCTAAATTTGATTTGGATGCAAACTGAGCTATCAGGTGGCCCTTTGTCTTGTGATTGCATTCGCCCACCGTTTGATGGCGATTATCAGGCCTGGCTGGTGGAATTGCACTCGAATTGGGTGCGCTTGTTTATCGCTGCCGAAACCGGCACGGGTTCGAGGCTTGGCTGTTTATTTTTCGCACCGAATTGCTATTAGGCGAATCGATAAGCGATTAGATAGAAAGTTCATACGCTTAGTTTATTATTTAAGGTTGTAATCAATAAAGGATGTTTGCATTGTTTCTTCATGTTTTAGTTTATGTTATTTGAATTACGTATTGCTTAAAATTACGAGGGGTGTGCAATATTAAAGGTATAAGTCAAAGTTACACTAACGTTTATATTTAATTAAATTTTTAAAGAGTTTCGTAGTGTCTGTCACTGTTGGTGGTTGTGCACGGTTTAAGGAATTTACACATCAGTAGGCCTTTATTATCCCAGAACACGGTCATCATAGTTTTGCGGGCAGATGGTTGAGTTTTGATTTTTTTTGAACTGAGAAAGCTGGATGTTTCTATATCGTGGACTGTTGTTTCTTCTTTGGAGTGAACTCATAAATTCAGGTTTCATTTCCGGTAATTATGCTTTCACTGAAAGGATTCCCTTCCTGTTGGTATCGGGTGAGATGTTTTTTTTGTTTACTTAGGTCGCATATCATTTCATAAATACAACTCTTAAGAATGCGAGTTAATTTAACGAACTTTAATGCGACAATCTTCCCTAATCAGACGTACGACAATTGTGCAGTTGTCATGTGTGTGTAAGATACTTGGTCTGCCTCTATTCTTCTCCGGATCATCATTTGGCTCTGTTCGTCTATTTATAAATTTTTTGCACCAAAAGCTGACTTCTTCTCGGCTTAAAACGTTCAGGCCATAAACGCCCTCTAATTTTCGATAAATTTCGCTCTGTTTAACTCATTCGGCTTCCAAAAATCTGATAACTACACGCACCCACACTTGGTATACTCTGCGATTACACACGCCATGTTTGTTTGCTTTCCGAAGGCTGAAATGAGTTTTGAGCAGAACAATGTTCCAGACTATTACTACAAGCATTAATGTGTCCAGTCATGCATATGATATTGTGCATGCGCATTTTCTAAAAAAAAAAACAGCCATATGTATCTTTAAAATTGGACAATCCTCGTATAAATTTCAAATATGTACGTTATTGGGCCATTAGATTGACAAGTAGTCAAGGTGATTATCAGTTTTTTGTTTTATGTAACGATTATTGGTTGCCTGTTTGTTCAATATTTAGCAGTTCCTTGAAATGTTTTTTTCAGCGTTTCATTATGTCTATAATAATAATAATAATGGTAAGGCTCTACGCCCCGCGTGGGAGCACGGCCTGCGAACTGAGGAGGTTAAGGCTCTCATACGTTCGCTCTTCTGCTCGATCGTTGCGTACCATCTCAGATGCGGGGCGATGTGGCAAGCACCGCGCCTAAGGCGACCGCCATTATTACCCCTTGTTCGAATGAACGCAGGTACTCAATTATTTTTAGTGACTGAGTAGGCCACTCGCCAGGCATCAGAGAGCACCGGAAATTGAACCCGGGTCCGTCAGCATCGCAGCCAGTCCCTCAAGCATGGGACCACGTTGACACATCATTATGTCTATATTTCCCGATAAAGTTTTAACATCTTTAGATGTGATGTATTGGTATTTGTTTTGTTTTCTCTTTATTAGTGTTTCAAAAATTTTATAGAACAATTTTTCGTTGCCTACGTAATCCTTTTCTATTTTCTCGCCGATTTTTGTTTCACTTTCTTTACAAATTTCTTGATTCTTGTTTTCTATTCTTTATATTCTGTATAATGATCGTTGGTTTTGCATCCGAGATATTTTTTCTATTTAATTTTCTTTATGTTTTCCATTTTAATCTCTTAATTCCACCAGGGCTTTTTTTGTTTGTCACTATTTGCTACTCCGCAAATTATTTTGTTTATTATAGTTTCTTTAAATTGTATCCAAAGATCGTTTAGTTTACACTTTTTTCTCCTCTCTATATTTACTTGCTGTTTGTTCACCTCTCAACTTGTGCGTTCTTATTTTCGCCTTCTTCGATATGTCCGTTTTTGTTGCATTTTTGTCATCATGTGTCTCCACTTCTATTTTTATTTTTGAAGCAACTAAATAATGATCGGTGTTCAGTTCAGCTTTCCTTCTTGTTCCTGTATCTTGTATTACATTTCTGTATCTTTTATTTGTTATTACGTAATCAATAATTGATTTTTCCTTTGTGCTTACTACTTTTCTGGTGTATTTGTATATGTCTTTGTGTTCGAAGAATGAATTTGCTATGGCTAAGTTGTTAATTAGAAAAACATCGATTAGTCTTCGTGTGCTCCTATTGTCTCTCCTGTTTTTGTTTTTTCCTATACTTCCGTTCAGGTCGCCCACTATGATTAATCTTTCAGTTATATTTTCTACTTCTGATAGTTTTTCCAAATACTGGTCTTTTAGTCCTGTTATTTTATCTTCTCCCGGTCCGTAAGCTGCTACAATAGTTGTTTTGGTAAATTTTGCTATTTGTAGTTCTATATTAATTATTCTTTTTGTAATAGTATATGTACTTTCAAGTATATTAGTATATTTCCACTATGTAGCTTTTCTCTTCTTTCCCTTTTATTTTGGTTTCTGTTATTCTGAGTATTTCCAATTTTTTTTTGTTAAATTCGTCTTTCAATTCACATTTTTTCCTGATATAATTGTTATGTTTCGTCTTTATATTTGCTATATTCTACATTTCTGCCTAATTTGTTTGCTTTGTTTTACCAATTCAGATTTTTTATCTTTGCCAGAGTCGTTTTTATTTATGTTTTTTGATGTGCATGTGTTTATCAGTTTTTTGTTGTGTGTGTTATTTCCCTTAAAAAATATTAAAGGTAGTATCGTCCTAAATACCTTCATTTTCAACTATGGTGTTATTTCCTTCTTGCCTATAAAACATTTGTTTAGTGCATAGAATAATTTTGCTGTAGCCTCTATTCTATTATTTACTTCTATCGTTTTTCCTTCGGTTCCAGTGTACATTCCAAATATATGAATTAATTTATCTACTCCACTCGTCTCCCATTAATCTGTATGTTTGTCTCTATTTTAATTTGATGTTATCATGATTTTATTTTCATTCGCGTTTATTTTTTCTTCTTTTCTGTGAATAATTTTTCTATATAGTTAGAGTGCTTTATAGTTTCTCTTTTAACCCAGTAAAAATTGCAAGGTCATCCGCGAAAGCACATTTTAAAATATTCACTCTTTTTATGTTCTTAAGCCTTACGTGAAGTCTTCTAATCTGTCCCCTAGCTTCCTTTATGACACTGTTCATTACTATTATAAACAGAGCGGGATTTAGTACATTATCCTGTTTGAGCTTTTGATTTGTACTAAATTCTTTAAATTACAAACTATGTGTGCTAACATAGTGTTGGTTTACTTTATATAAACTTTTTATGGCTGATATAAACTTTTTTCACATACTTCTTCGTCCTAATATGTCTCAAACTGCGTTTTCCGGGATGCGTTCAGAACCATTCTCTAAACCTAAACAGCCAATACACTTGCCCCTCAATTCTGTGATTTGTTTGATCTTGAAAACGTGGCCCTGTGTGCTGAATTTCTTCCTAAAACCACTCTGTGATTCTATCAGGCCTTGTCCTATACTGGCGAGCAAAAATTGAGGTGACATCGAAATTGTGATTTGCATGGATTTTTAGAATTTTAACTTAAACCTTTACATTTGTAAATTGTAAATTATTGTATCGTATATAATAGGCGAAATTTAATATTCAATATCGAAGCAAAAGCATATTTTTGTTTTTAAAATTTATTTTAAAAAAGCATCTGTTTGTTATTCGGACTAATATAAAAGTAAAACAATAAAAGAACTTGTCACTAATATCGCGCATTTCCTTCTCTTGTGCTAATGACAGCTTGAAGTTGAGGATCATATTCTGGTCGATGTTATTCCATTTCTGCAATAGCAACTCTTTTAGTTCTTGGAGCTGGTGTATGCCTTCGGATACATCGTCTCAGTTCATCCCAGACATGTTCGATGGAATTCATGTCTGGACTTAAGGGCTGACTACTCGAACCGCCTAATTCCTATACCATCAACATACTCTATGACAACTTTAGCAACATGAAGTCTAGCATTATCTTGTATGAAAATGACATGCTTTTTCATAGTGATCATGAAAGGAATACCATTATCTTGTAGAACCTCTGTAATGCACTTGTGAGCTATCAATGAGCCATTTTGTATGAAAACCAACTCTGCCCATGCTTGTTATGAGATTCCCGCCCAAACCATAACAGACCAAATGGAAGTCTATCTTCAATACAAACTGTAGCGTATCTTTCTCCGGGTCTTTTCTATACCCGCCGACGTACATCTGATTCAGCGAGGTAAAAATTCAATTCACCTGGAAACAGTCTCTGCTCCAGCCCTTATTATTGTATGCCAGGTGATTTCGAGCAAAAGCTAATCTTGCAATTCGATGGCGGCGTTGCAATGATGGACCCATAACCTTCTACAAGCCAGTATCACACTATAAAATCTTCTAATGGTCCATTTACTAAAATTTACTTCTTGGGGTTGATTCGCAGCCAAACTGCAGAAGCTGTTCTATTTCGCAAACTTGCGGACACCAAAAAACGGTTATCTCTTTGGGTCGTGACTCTTTTTCGACCGAGTCCTGGTCTTATAGTTATCAGGCCGGTCTCTTCAAAGCGCTGGTGCACCTTTTGCACAGCATAAAAGCTCTTAACAACAATTCTTGCAGTTTGACGTTGTCTTCGACCATCATTTTACGCAAAGAAATCAACGTTAAACACAGGCACACAAACACTGAAATGGGAATTTTCAAATAGAACGAATGCACGCTATTTAATAATACTCGTAACCACAGTGATAATACGTGACAGATAACAATATGACATAAGATTTCTCAGAAAACAAAAAATTAAGCACCTACTAATGCAAATATAAGAGTTTACTTGAAAATTTTAAAAATATATCATCATTTTAATGTGATCTTAATTTTTTGGTCGTCACTTTATTTTCTTCATTAGTTTGGTTTCTAAAACTCTTTGTATACATTTTCTGTCACGTTGAGCAATGTTACCCCTCACCTTTTTTAAAAATTAGTATTATTATCCCTACTTTCCACTTCCTAAGGACTGTCCCTGTATATTTCTATTAGAAGTTCAGTTGCAGTCTTTCCTATGACTTTTATCATCTTGGCCTTATATTATCTTGACCGGCTACATAATTTTACAGGAATGGCGTGAGTCAACCAATAGAAACAAAATGCTTTTACGGATTTCCTTTAACTGCTGATTTTCCAACTGCTAAACGAGTTAGTTTCAAAATAATTTGCAACTGTATAATATTAATTTATAAAAAAAAATTTATAGCCACATGTAAGTTCTTTTAAATTTATTAATAAGTGTAGGAATCAAGTTACTCATTGAACTACATAAGCATTTGTTCTTTACCTAAATGTAACAGGCTTTCAGGGAAAACATTTTGTTTGATTAGTAAAGGAACATCTATGATGTTTTTAACTGAAGATGTGGTTGTTGAAAAAACGTTTCTACGGTAATTCTTTCTTTTGTATGGATTAACCAAGTTATCAGCATGTGTAATACTTTGTCTGTGTCAGTAAATATTCAATTGCTTTTAGATTGCTAAAAGTAGGCGCTGGTATAACGTCGGAAAGTTTTCTTTCGGTTGTTACGACAGTTTGATTCATTATAGTCACCGCATAAATGAATGTCATCACTAAAGATTAAACGTTGTATTTGTGAAAAAAATTGTTCACATAGTTGCCTGTTAAGATTGTAAGTCTCTTATTTGCTACTATATGTTATGTATGCGAAATTGTAGTCTTCTGTGATACCATATGGTTTCTTAAGCAATACAATACAGTTTAAAATGTTACAGCAAGATTTATTGGAATATATTTTATGGGATTTCAAATTTGACACAATTAACTTAGTTAAAATTCATAATATTGTAATACGGCAAGGTGGTGTATTTAATGGATTATTCAGTAAAAAAATTTCTTTTACTTACCACGGGTGTACAAGCTTGTACTATTTTAAATCTTTTATTTTATATTTATACTATATCTGCTTTTTCCTTGTAAAATATGATCATTGATATTACCGAGTTATTACCTGTATATCGTACTATCTCATTCATAACATTATCGAGTGTAGTTGGTTTACGTATATTTAGATAACAATATCTGTATTTCTCCCGTTAATTTTGATTTTATTGTGACATTAATTTTTATTTCTAAATATGCACATTAGTGATTTGATTAGACGAAGTAAATTGGCACTATTTTATTTTTAACGAACATTAACATAGAATAAGATATTTGAGTTGCCTAATCTTTGAAATTTGAATTTAGAGATTTTAAATATATGTTGCATGTAATGTTTCTTAATTCCCGATCAATTTTTTTAACTACCAATTTTCAAATGCGAAAAAATGGATTAATAAATGCACTAAATCAACTATTCAACAGAAAATGACAAAAATAAAAAAAGAATATTTTAATCTAGTATTTGATGGTTACCTTAGTTACCTTAAAGTTGGCATTAAAGTTGTTTGCAACTTTTATGTCTTGTTTGGTAAAATTATAATACATTACCGTTTACAAAAAGTATAATATAATTAAAAACAGTTTATATTGCACTGAAATTTTTATATTAAATTAAGCACACTATAATTAAAAAATTATGATATTTGGAGAATTAGATATTTATGCCTGTCCAAGATTTTTTTCCTCCTTAGGGTATGTCTTCCTTGTTGTTCACTGCAGCCTATGGCTTATTGTGATTATCCTAATTACAGAACTAATCTGTAATTGCTGTGTCCTAAATCAACAGATACAGGTCTTTTACAGGGTGTGTCCAGAAATCTTTCAGTTCCAGGATTGGTCCCCCGAATGTATGTTGCCTTTTTCTGCACAGCCCATCGCACTTGCATAGGATACATAAGGCTGTTTCTGGTTCTTTGCTACAGAATTTGCGTGCGAGGTCACCATTTAATTTAACAATTTTCCAGAGGTGTTCTTTTATAGTCGCATGTCCTGTAAGAAACCCTATGGTTATCTTGGCCTATTTAGGTTAAGGATTCTGCAGCTCTCTTTTAGCAAGGTCCCTTGTTGAAGGTTTAGCTGAAATTATGCCCTGGTCAATTCTTCCAGTACATTCGATGATGGGTGCGTGTCCTTTCCCTAATAAAGCTTTGGGCAGCACTTCGTAAAATTCCTAAAGCAGGTTTTGGGTCGATATAAGCCTCACTAGATCTCTGCCTAGCCAATTCATCGGCTTTCTCATTGCCGTAGATACCGCAATGCCAGGTACCCAGAGCAGTTTTACCATGTTATGTTCTGCCAGTGCATTAAGTTTGTTGATGCATTCCCATACCAGTCTAGATGATGCTTTAGTGCTTGATAAAGCCTTTAAAGCTGCCTTGCTGTCTGATATAATATAGGTCCGCTTGCTCTTGTAAGCCCTCTTACCGTTTTCACCCGCACACTGTAGTATGACGTATGTTTTTGTCTGATAGACAGGCGTACTGACTCAGGTGCAATTGCTTGTCTAAAAGTTTCGCTTCTACCTCGATCTTGCATGATCACCTCGAATAGAGAGTCGCTACATTTTTGAGGTCATGTGGTCCGTCCTTATTTCAAGCAAAGGGCCCCCCTAGACTATCGATTATTCTAGTATGGCCTGTACCCGTATGAGTCTTGCATAGTGAGTGATACGGCCTGTAGTGACCCAGTCGTGCTTCTCCCTGAATCTTCAGAGGTGGGAGGTCTAGAAGAGTCGTCATTGCTGCACTGGGCGTGGTTCTCATAGCCCCATAGTCTTTGTATCTTGCCTAGTTTTAGTTTGATGGTTTCTTGTGTAACTTTGGGCTACCAGACTAAAGCTGAGTATGTAAGAGAGGGTTTACTTATATTATTTCTTAGATAGAAGTTTGGGGGAGGTAGCGATATCACGTGTAGAACAGGCGTAAAAGTGTTGTCATCCGTGTAGATACGGCACGTGTAAGTTACATAGTGTAAGAATGTCTTGTTGTTGATAAAGGGTGTGTTATCAACAACGAATTTAAAAAAGAGAATGGATTGTTGGCTTACATAAAGGGAGCGTTTCTTTACAAGAAATAAGCCAAATAATTGGGCGTCCTAGTATTATTAGTAGTAATATTGAATCAGTGTGTCAAAGCGAATGCAGAATAATCAACCGGGAGGTTCGTCATCTTTAGAGGCTTGAGATTATAGACCGTATCTTCCTAGCGTAACTAGGGTGAACGATTACACAATACCTTCTCTGTTCGACCCCGATTATTCGCAACGGATCTGGCAGGACAATGTCTTTTTCACGTTTGTAGACACGCGATTGTTGCAGAATCGTATTTTTTTAATAAATCTAAATTTTGTTTAAATTGAAACGATAGTGGGGTATTAATAAGAAGCAGACAAGGAGAATAATAGCAAGAAAACCGCATTCGTACGAGGTATGCAACGTCAACTGTAGATATTATGGTATAGGGAGCTGTTAATTATGATAGCAGTTAGTCAGAGTTAGAGATAACATTATCACTTAAACCTACATCTATGCACTCTTATAGCCCTTGATACTCCAAGTCGTACATGTGGTACGTAACACATTAAATTTACTTTAATAATCCAGAGTGGAGAGTATTCCTGACCTTTTACCGATCGTAAAGCGGTATTTACGACCTTCAAGGAATATGAGTGAATTACGGAAACTTGTTAATAATAAGTGGAATACAGTTTATCAGGACACTATTTGTTCATTAAGAAGAAAGGAAGGCTCCCAAAAGCCGGATTTATAGAAAAAATTGCAAAGTTTTATTTGTTAATTTGCATATATTCTTGGTACTGCAATTTCAATAAGCAATGGTGTATTTTAGTGCTGTGTTGTCAATAAAATCATTTTATTCTTTTCTTTTGGATTTAAATGGCTCTTTGTAAGCAGTTTTACTAGAAAACAAATTGAAGCTATTCACATACATCTCAAAAATTTGAGTAAAATTTGCAGCAAGTTTGGAATTATGGGGATGCTTAAAATTTCTTGAATTTTTTTTTTTGTGAGGTGGTTTGGACTAAGTCTTGAAATTTGTATACTATGGCGGTACTGGCAGTATTTTAATCGTTGCCATAAATCTATTCCATTTCTTGGACATTATTTTATTTAAATTTCAGTTGGTTTGACATCCGAACATATATATTCAGCTTAATAGGATAGTACTGGGTTGTAGATACAACTTCTAGTATATGTTTCTGGTACATATTTGTTTTAGCTTTTCATTTACTTATATTTTACTTAAAATTGCATCATAAATATTGCTCAATTTCCACTTTTGTTGATAATTCTTACAAATACTGTTAGATGTTATTTCCCATTAACTTTTGTGATACCTTTTGAATCTCCTTTGTAGAGGAAATTTTTATCTTTTAGCTTTTGTTTCAGAAAGCAAATATACTTTAGAGGATAAATGAGAATAGCGAGAAGGCAGGAGATAATATTTATTTTCACAAAAGTAAAAAATGAATGCACTATTTATCCAAAGTGCAACACATTTTTAGTTCTCCTGACATTTAAAGTTTGACAAACATTATAATTAGTTGTCATAATCTTTTCGAATTTTTTCGTATAAGCATGTATATACAATGTAAAAAAGTAAAAAATTAACATCCTAACCTTGTGCGTAATTTATTTTGTAATATAAAAACAGCAAAGCGTGCAAAAATTTGCGACCGGCCTTAAATTGGTAAATCGGAAAGTTAGCAGACTTTGAAGAGGATCGAACAACAGCAACGTTATTAATTCTCTCTCTGGTGCGAGTTAATCTCGGGGATGCGCAAACATCGGCTTTATTTCAGAGCAACAAACACTATTAAACTTTATTAAAGTTGCAATAAGAGGCTTAAGTTTAAATAAACAAGCATGGAGTCGGCCACGTGGCAGCGGTCGGCGGCGACAACTCTGCAGCGCTCCGAGCGCCCCAAGCGATCATAAGAGCACTACAAAACGCTATAATGTCACTGTCGCTGCGATTTGAGCCGAACGACAAATAAAAGGCGCCACTCGTCGATCTGCGAGAGGCAGCGCAGGATCGAATTAGGGCGAATTTTGGCCGGGGCCTCAAGTGGGAAAGGCGTTTTGACATAGCGATTTACTTCTAGTAGAACAGAAATTGAAATAAGCTTACATTACCATAACAACGCAATAAAACGTACATAAATCCTTCAGAACTGTACTCAATTAGTGCCACGGATTAATTAGACGTACGCAGTCTCAACTCTCTTTATTCCTGCCATTCTTTTTTTACCTGTTTTTGTTTTAAAAGTCCAAATGAGTTAAATCAATTAGATACAAAAAATGGCCAAAACTTGTCTTTTTATATGATTTTGTGTTGGGCGAAGCAATGAGTATATGGTGAAATGAAAAAAAATCAAAGAAAAATGTCCCATAATAATAAAGTAAAACATATCAGAAAAATGAAAAGCAAGAAAAGATGGCAAATAACAAGAGTCGTTAGACACACAAAGGTACAATAAACTAGCGAAGGAACTTAAAAAACTACCGAATTAGGTAAAAAACAAATACATCCAAAATTATCTTAAAGATTAATATCTATTTCTTGTAGAAGGCTACTTATTAACTCAAACAATTTTATAATCAAATATTTCTAAGAACCAATCAAAATACTTGGGCAAGAATGGAACATCAAAAATCGTAACTTTTGCTGAACATCTTACTACAGTTATTAAAACTTTTACATCCTAACTAACTATCGTTAAAGAAAATTAGATAAATATTCAATCAGGGACCTCACTCCACGTGGCCTTGCAATAAAAAAATTATTAAAAGTAAAATAGAAGCAATAATTTAGGATGAAATCGATGCAAAAAAGCCTTTAGACTATTACCTCATTACTGAAAATATATATCAGCAAATATTCCAAACATGTATTAAAGCACTGTCACAAATATGTAACGCTATCCTAAGAACCGAATATTTCTCGTGCTAGTGAAAACGGGAAAAATTATGATTACTAAACCAAGAAAAAATTTAATTGAGACGACATGGTTAAACATTTAATAAAATATAGCACCTAAGATTACCACCTATATATAAACTTAAATCTATAGTCTTACATCTATTCTATTCCCTTCCGAAATCTTACCTTTCCAACAGAACTTTCCAGTAAAATACCAAGACGTTTACATTCCAGAATGTAGAGTACCGCAAGCATGTATCCTAGGATCCACACTGTACTCACTCTAGACAGCAGACTTATTCCAAACCCATTCAACATGACAGCAACATATGCTGATTATAGAAGAATTCTATTTTCCCAACTAGGATTTTACAAACTCATCTGAACTAACTTGAATAATGTTTAAACCATTGGAAAATGCAAGTTAATGGAAACAAATCGACACATGTTACCTTTATGCTAAAAAAAAACTTCTTTTCCTTCTTTATTAAATTACCAACGTACTAATACTAAGGATATAATTAGATATTACATTAGTGTATAACAAAGAGATTGTATTGATTACGGAAAAGTCAAGAAGGTATAACAATTTACGAGGTGCGTTCAAGTTCTAAGTTTAATGAAGTTGGAACTTCTGTTACTTTTCAACGTAACCCTCTTGTAGGCGTACAATTTTTTTACAACGCTGCCGCCTGAGCTCATGGCTGCTGAGAATACTTCTTTAGAGGTATGTTTTGCCCATTTGAAAATTGTTGATGCAAGTATCCTTTATAGTCGGAAATTCATGGCAGCATTGTGTCCTGAAATATTGCTACCCGCGCAGCCTTGTGTTCGTCGGTCAGCATTTGTGGGACCCACCTTAAAGAAACTGTCCCCATTTTTAGGTCATCATACAAAATGGACTCTACATATCCTACGGAAATGTCAACTTTAGAGGCTATATCAGGTACACCTAATCGACAGTTTTCAAGACAACTTGCTCTACTCGCGCGATTATGGTTTCGGTCCGGTTGGTTCTTGGTCGAGGCTGCTTCGCCTCATTGTCATACACCTCTCGATCTTCTTTATACTTTCGCACCCACAAATGCACGTTTTTAATATCCATAACGTATCCATCGCCTGTCTCACTTGGCGATGAATTTCGATGGGCGTTTTATCATGCAAGAGAGAAAACGGATGATTACACGTTGAGTACACTAAACACATTTATTTCAAGTATACAAAATAACACTTACTGCAATGGCGGCAATTGAATCTGTGTACATTGTATGGTGCTGCTATCTATTTTCCGCGTCTTTTAAAATGAACCTCATCTTTTTCCTTACTCTGAGAAAAAATTTGGAGATCTTAGAACTTAAACGCACCTCGTATTACACTTGCTTGGGGAATATGTCAGAGTACCAGTCAATGAGTTTTGGCAGTTTCCTTCCTTCATTGTAGTTAACCTGGAGCTCCACAAAATATTTTTACTGTTTTGATAAAATGAACTTTGCTTATTAATATAAAGTTTATCAAGTTGTGCTTAAAGAAATTGTTTAGTTTATTTTTTTGTATTATACTAAACTGTTGGCATTTAATTCTGCAAGCTTAAGAAGCTTGGTCATTATAGTATTTTATTCAGCAACCTTGTTAGCATGTTTAAAACTGTTTTTCTGCTAAACACTTTGTATAAATTCTATTGTAGATGATTTATTAGACAGATTCATGACTAATCTGCAGAAAACACGTTACGTTGTCAATGGTAACTTTCCGGTTTGTTGAATCTTCTCGTCAGTGGTAGATATTGACGGATGCTCTGCTCTCTCTTCGTGCACCAAGCTTGTCAGACCACTTTTAAACTTCTCAATCCACTCATATACACGTGCCTAGTATAGATTGTCTCCGTATTGTGTTGCAAGCTCCCGATGAATTCAGCCCCAAGCATACCTTTGATTAGAGAAATGGGATCGCTGCTGTTTGTTCCTCATTAGTGCATACTAGCAGAGCGGCCATATTTACAATGAAATAGAAGCAAGTAAAGTGACGGTATTAAGGTTAACTTTTGATAACGTAACCAGAGCAGTATCAATTTTAAGCATACATATACAGAAGGATATTAAATGGAATTCATAGGTCTTAGCGAAATAAGAAGGAGAAGAAGTTCTGAAGTTAAAATCTGGGAAGCTACTGTTCCACAAAGGCGAACATTACAATAGCAGAAATGGTGTTGGAATACTCATACACAATAAATAGATCAAGTACGTTAATTCAATGGTAGGAATATCATCTAGAGTGGCATATATTACTATTAAAATTACAGAGAGGTACTCCTTGAAGATAATCCAAATATACGCTCCTACCTCAACCCACCCCGATCTAGAAATGGAAGAATTCTATGAAGACAAAACGTACTACACATTACTCATAGGAGACTTCAACGCAAAACTAGGAAAACAGCAACTAGGAGAAACAGGTATTGGGAAACATGGAATTGGAAATAAAAACGAAAGGGGACAAACACTTGTCAATTTTTTAGAACAACACAGTCTAAAAGCCATGAATTCCTTCTTTGCCAAAAACCAACATAGAAAATGGACGTGGGATAGTCCCGATGGGATTACCAAGAACGAAATAGATTTTATTATTACAGATAAAAGAAATACAGTAACGGACGTAACGGCACTCAATAAAATACAGATTAACGACTATAGATTGGCACGAATTAGGATAAATACGAAACTAAAAAGAAAGAAGTGGATTTCCCCAAAATTTAAAACTATTCAGTTCATCCACGTTAGCATTTTCATTCATAGGGTTGTTCTCAATTGCTGTGTCTAATTTAGTTCTATAGGTTTCTTTCTTTGAAATAAAACCAAAATAGGAAACACCGAAATTAATTACCTAGAAGACGAAACAGGGAAAACAATAAAAAATAGAGAATAAATCTTAAGATACATAGGAACATTTTATTCGGACTTGTACTCTTCCAAAATACAACAACCAATTGTTAACCCTAGAGATAGACGGGCCGCTCTCACTCGTCATTACACAGAAGATATTCCATCAATATCAAAATACGAAATAAAGACTGCGCTAAAACAGATGAAAAATAATAAAGCTGCAGGACCCGACAACATAGTAATCGAAATGATTAAAGAGGCAGGAACACCAATCTTAAACTACCCAGAGAAACTGTTCAATCATTGTTTCGACACAGGGAAAACACCAGAACAATGGAAGACCGCGAAGGTAATCCTAATATATAAAAAAGGGAAAAACATGATTTAAAAAACTACCGCCCTATTTCGTTATTGCCATACCTATATAAGCTTACGACAAGAATCATAATGAACAGAATTACAAAGAAACTGGATGCTATCCAACCACCGGAGTAAGCAGGATTCCGCCAGGAATATAGCACCATAGATCACATCCATACTATAAAACAAGTGTTGGAAAAATTATACGAGTATAACATGCCTCTCTATATGGACTTCGTAGATTTTGCGAAGGAATTTGATACAATAGAAATATGGGCACTGGTAAATGCATTGAAGCGATGTAGAATTGATCATAGGTATATACAACTAATTAAAGAACTTTATGAAAACTCTACTATAACAATACACACGTTTGATAAAACCAACCCAATTAAAGTTAAAAGAGGCATTAGACAAGGGGACACCATCTCACTAAAATTATTTACAAACTTACTAGAGGATGTTTTTAAACCCCTAGATTGGGAAGCAAAAGGTTTAAACATAAATGATGAATATTTATCACAATTGAGATTCGCTGACGACATAATACTATTATCAAATAACATGGCCGAGTTACAAAATTTAGTCATAGATTTAAACCAAGCTGCGATGAAAGTAGGACTTAAAATGAATATAGAGAAAACTAAGATAATGTCCAACTGTGACGACGCAGTGCCTATACAATTATCAAACAGTCATAGAAATAGTATCGGAATATATATGTATATATATATATATATATATATATATATATATATATATATATATATATATATAAGGCCAAAAGCTAACTACAACAGACGCTCCCCAAGCAACCGAAATAAATAGAAGAATAAGACTCGCTTGGGCAGTGTACGGAAAACTAAGAGACGTATTTAAGTCATCATATCCTCAACATTTAAAAACAAAGTTATTTAATCAATGCGTATTTCCCATACTTACCTACGCATCCGAAACCTAGAGTTTCACTGAAACTAACCTGGAAAAACTAAAAGTAACGCAGAGGCACGTGGAAAGATCAATGTTGGGAGTTCGACTAAGAGACGGGGAAACAAATATCTGGCTTAGAAATAAAACAAAAGTAGAAGACGTGGTAACTCGTATCGCCAAATTAAAGTGGCAATGGGCTGGACACCCAATGAGAAGAGAGGACAATAGATGGAACAGGAAGATCACAGAATGGAGACCGAGGACTGGTAGAAGATCTCGAGGTAGACCACGTGTAAGGTGGAGGGACGATATCGAGAGAACAGCAGGGAAACAGTGGACGGGGCTTACATTCAATAGAATAAAATGGCAATAGCTAGGGGAGGCGTTTGTCCTAAATGGAATAATTTACACTGAATAATGATGATGATGATGATATACAGAAGGCAATATGATGAACCTAAAGGTAATTTCTAACTTTATATTAGTCTTAAATGACGAACTATTATTTTCTTAATTCTTAAGTTTAAGATCACTTCTCGGTGTTTTTAAATTTTTTTGATATACATTTTGCACTACATCCCTCATTGTACTATGCTTTTTAGCACTAAATAATTAGAATAATTAATCTTATCATAAAACTTTGTCCTTTTCGTACATTAAGGGGTTGTACTACCTCGATACTACAATGTAAATTTACTCTCACTTCACGTTTGGTTGCCTATATTTTAATTTTGCTGACTACATGTCTGATTCCTAAATTGTGATGAATATCATAATTGCGTAGATACCACGATGCGTTTGTTTGGAAGCTTTGTACACTATTATCATAACACTAGTGACACAGATTGGTTCTAACATCTGATTATAAATCAAGATTAAGGTTCATCAGCTAGTATGTATGTTTTCATTTTATCTTAACCTAATATTTAATGTAATATTTAAATATATGGCGGTATTTTTATACGGAGTAATAATGTTATTTATGGTGATATAGACCTTATGTTTTTATTCGCGAAGTATAAATTGAATTTGATTAATTTAGTTTAATCTTCTATTACTTAATCTAGTTAAATACTTTATTATTGGCTTGTTACAATTTATTTGTTGTGACCTTTATATCTTTATATACTATTAGTATTGCAGTATCGTCCGCGAACTCTGATAGATCTACTGTACAAAGTTGAAGATAGGCTCAAGGACACTGCTCTGTAGAATTTTCGCTCTGATTTCCTTAAACATTTAGTATTTGATTTTAGTAATTCTGCATATTGTTTTGTTAGAAATCTATTCAATTAGTGAATAAGCCCTTATGTAAACTTTATTAAAAGTTTCTGCAACGTATAAGAAAATAGTCTTTTGCGCTTTCATGTTAACATTGGTAGGATAAAAAATTTTGGTAAATTGTATTATGTTCCATGTCCGGTGTAAATCACATACAGGTCGTCTCTGAATCGAGTAGGGGTTGACACATACTGTGTGTGTGAAGCCGGATGGAGGACCTCGACTCAACATGGCGGTCCCCGGTGGCGGATAGGGAAGGCTCTACAGATATGTAGAGTAGGTGCAGAATGCCCCAAAACGAGGAGTAACGTCTGACCTATAGTAGGCGGTTACAAAACAGCGTCTGTACTCCAAAGGAGCGGCTGAACATAACCCTGGCAGAAAAAAATGCACCCAAAGATGCCTGGCCAGCAAGGTGTATTAGGCTAGATCCTCCAACATCATGACAATAAGACGTAGAAGAAGAACCCTCAGTCCCCAGCCGTCTCAAACTCCTGCCCAAGGCAGGGGAGAGCAGGGAGGAGATAAGGGTGCTAAGTCCCGAAAAAAAAAAGCCTTTTTGTATGCACAATAATCAAGATCACTATTAAGAAGTTAACTAACAGAGTTAGAAGAACAGTTAAAAGAAATAAAATGGGACATAATTGGAATAAGTGAAATAAGAAGGAAAGGAGAACATTGTTTGAAACTTAAATCAAGGAGGCGTAGGGTTCCTTATAAACAAGAAAATAATAGGAATAGTAACACATTTTAAGGCGATTAGTCCTCGAATAATATACATAATACTAAAGATATCAGAGAAGTGCAACTTAAAAATAATACAAGTGTACGCACCCACTAGCGACCATGAGGACGAAGAGGTAGAACAACTTTATGAGGAAATAAATACCTGTATTGCTGAAAACCATACAAAACACTTACTAATAATAGGGGATTTCAACGCCAAGTTAGGACCAAAACAAGAAGAAGGAGAAGAATATATAGGAGACTACGGGATAGGAGTACGAAATGAAAGGGGGGATATGTTAATAAACTATATGGGACAACAGCAAATTTATGCAATATAATATACAAACGCTACCTGTACAATCAAATTGCAAAGTACTACCAATCCGATAAATGTAGAACGAGGAGTAAGACAGAGAGACACTATCTCTCCAAAATTATTTACCTTATGTTTAGAAGAGGAATAAGAGTAGATGGGAAAAGATTGAACCATCTACGATTTGCTGATGACGTCGTGCTCATATCGGACAATGTAGAAGAATTAGAAGAAATGATAACAGACCTAAACGAAAAGGCCAAAGACCTAGGATTAAAAATGAACAGAGGGAAAACTAAAATAATGATAAACGATCTAGTAGATGACATAGTTGATATACAGATTGACGGGGAAACTTTAGAACAAGTAGGAAGTTATATATACCTTGGACAATACATCTCACTACAATCGGATAATCAAACAAAAGAAATAGAAAGGCGAATAAAACTTGGTTGGGCCGCATTCGGTAGATGGAAAGAAATATTTAAAAGTAACATAGACCAAACACTAAAGACTAAGTTATACAACCAGAATATACTCCCTGTTTTAACCTACGCAGCAGAGACATGGACATTAACGATAAAAAATATGCAAAAACTGAGGGTAGCGCAGAGAGGAATGGAGCGGGCAATGCTGGGAATCAGTCTATGAGATAGGATGACAAATATATGGATTCGAAATAAAACAAAAGTAAAAGATGTAATAGAACATATATTTAAAGGGAAATGGCAGTGGGCCGGACATATTGTCAGACTAGAAGATAAAAGATGGACGAAGAGCATGCTGCAGTGGAGACCAAAAATAGGCAAAAGGCATAGAGTCAGGCCCCCCTCAGGTGGACTGACGACATCAAAAGAGTAGCAGATTACAATTGGATGCAGAAGGCGAAAAACAGGGACCAATGGAAGATGCTTGGAGAGGCCTACGTCCAACAAAGGACTGAATTGGGCAGATGATGATGATGATGTATTATGTTTGTTTCTAAGTGGTATGGGTCCTTATAAATTAATCTCATTGTGAGGTTTCTAAAGAATCACCGTTCAATTTAATTTAATCAGGTAAGTTAGCATTACAATGCCTTTTTTGGCAGTTGTTTGAAAATTATACCCTTAAATACCCTTAAATAAATAAAACCTTTGCGTTTTCTTAGATTTGAGCTAGGGAATGATTTTGTTTGTCATTTGGAGTCATTGGTAATATAACTTCGTTTTCATTATTTGAATATTTTTGTTGTGATTCATAGTTTGTAAAAACCTTAGATTTTGCCCATCTGGTATCCTTATTGATAGTAATTGAGATATTTAAAATTTCCTGGCAGCTTTTCACAGATAATAAAATCTTCCGCCGCTATTAGCTTTCTTAAGTAACTTTTAAGCAGTCTTTTTGCTTTTATTTTACTTTTAACGAGTACCCCGATTTTAATTGGATGGTTACTTGTAATCGTTTTATAAATAATTGTTCTAGTATTGCTTTATTTCGCTTTCTATATCTAAATGGTAAAATTTTTGGTTTCTATTTTCAGTTCTTTAATGGTCGCAAGCTGTGAATTCAAATTGATTATATTTTTTATTTCTATCTTAAAGTTTTGCTAGACTTTTGTATTATTAACAAGAAACGGTCTACTTTTCTTTTTAACTAACTTCTCATTTAATGTTATCAATGCTTGAATAACGAATTTATATTAAACTTTTTCTCTACATCAATAAACTTGGGTGCAGTTTTTTTTATATATAAAGAAATCTAGTTATTTTAGCAACTTTTTTGAATCTGATAGTTACAATTTAATTTTGTGATTAATTTTTTCTAGTGTTTTTCTTTGATAATAATCAGTCTCGATTTACAGTCTCTATGTTTTGCATTATAGTCTCTTGCTAGAATATCTACCGACAAAGTACTTTAGGGGGGCTTTGTATTTTTCTTTGTTGAGGTTATCCTTGGGGCAATAAGCTCCAGTCACTATTAGTTTCGGTTTGGTGAATTTTTGCAAACCACAGTTCAGTGTATTACCTTCTATTGCAGATGTCGATTTTTAAAGTGATTAATATTTTCTTTAATAATAACTGCTATTAACTTAATTTTTAGGGTGAGTTGTGTAGCATACTTTAGAGGAGCGTGGAGTAATGGCTACCACCTAAGCATAAATGACTATAAAAGTCAATATATTTGAGATATAAACTTAAACATCACTCACATAATTTGTTGATATGTTTTCTAACAATAATTAAACAAAAATGTATTTAACTTATTTCACTTTTTGTTATAAAAAAAATTTAAGTAAAAAGTGCCTTTGATCGTTATTACCCACTTAAGCGGGTTATGACGACCATAGTGCGGGTAATCGCGATCATAACAATTTTGTTTGCGAACAAAAAACACGGAAATGATAACAACCGATAAGGCAGACGGAGGTTTTCATTAAAATTCAAATCAACAAGCAAACATTAAAAAAACAAAAAAATTAATTTTTAAATTTTAAACGACGAACCGTTTGCGGCGAAGCACAAAAATCACATAAATAATTTCGTGGTATATGTACTTTACCGCATTCTTTATGAGCCCAACGAGCACACTTTTTGCATCTGTACCAGGTTTCTGACCATATTCTTCACAGATAAAACATTTTTCTTGGTCCTCTTCAATACCAGACTCATCGTCGTCAAGCCGTATCTCATTGCTGTCATAAGATTCATCTGTATCTGAATAAGCCTCTTCAACGATTTTCTTTTTAATGAGGTTTTTCCTTTTGCTGGATTGGCACGAGAACTTTTTACTTTTTTTTATTTTCTCAGGTTGCTGCTCTAATTCAATGAAATTACTTTCATCCCGGTTTTCTTCAATTTTCCTTTTTTCAGACAAAGTCTTACTCTGTTTCAAATTGTTATTTTTTGTTTTTGTTTGCTGCTTTCTCAAGCATTCCTTTCTTTATGGGAGTCGCAGTTAAAACTTCAAAAAAACCTCTCAAAGAAACTTTGTCCTTGTTAGAAGGCGCAACAGAAAATGGGGAAAATGTCTTTAAAAGTTTTGTTTTCTTTCTGGTGTGATTTTGTCCTTAAGGACCTCACTATTATGCCTTCATGTTAATGTTGACGGCGTGTTTATGGTTAACGTAAATAACATGTTGATTCCTGATGTAGAAGGTCTGCTCTTATCCATATCATCTGATATTGAAGGCTTTTGCTATGAAGCAGCTGATTTATTGTTTTCAAGATTAGCTCCTTCTTGCTGTTGCAACACACTATGGGCAGGAAGGAAATCCTCTTCATCTGGCAATTTTGTAAGAGCTGAAATGTATGAAAACTACTATATAAGATCTAATTAAAAAAAATCCACCAATAAAAACCATTGCGAAGAGAAATGCATATTTTGGGCAATCACGGCAAATTCCATCCATTACAAAGACGAGAAATCTTTTAAATGTAACTGCGTTTAATTGAACGATTTTGGAAAAATATAAAATTAAATATTTACAGTGAGGGTTGAAAGAGTCAACTAAAACGAAGAATTTTCCAAAAATTGCTACGAACATCAAATTTAGTATTTGCTAATTTAATTTTCCACATAAAAATCAAAATTCGGCAAGCTATTTACTATTAGGTTTTGGTAAATTTTTTCCTTTTATTTTTTATTATTTTGCGCTGCTTAGTTGAGTGTGACATCATCTGTTCTTTTTTTCGATATAAATTGCTTCGATTGCTCAGTTTTCTTGTTAATAAGTATGCTGTTTCTTCTATTTTGCACTTCTTTGTATAAATCAGAATGTGCTTCATTATAATTTAAACATTTCACTAGGGCATTTTTAAAATTTATTTGAGTATGTCCGAATTTTGGCAGCTTTTACACCGAGAAACTAATTTATTGCTTCTTAGAGCTTCATATTCGCTTTTAGATAACAAATATGTTGTATCTAAAATATTTTTTATCGTATTTATTATAGAAAAGAAAATTATATGAATAGTGATATTGGTGTTTTAATTATTTTATTATTTATTTTGCACTTCTTTATATTGCTTGTTGTTTTCAGAATCTTAAAAGCTTTAGCTTTTGATTTTTCTTTATGTTCCTAGTATGATATGTAAATGTAAATTGTTGGTCATTATTATTATAAATTTGTTTTTGTTATACGTGTTAGTGCATTTTATGTCAATGAGTATTTTTGTGATTTTTAGGTAATAATTCTCTTTTTCCAAATTAATTATTAATCTTTATAATTGCTTGGTAAAATATTTTAGATTGTATTGGAACATATATTGTGCTTAGTTTTGAATGCAATCCGGAAAAATTATTTTAGGTACTTAATAAGTTCGTCATTTTTTTATTTGAACTTGCACCTCATTATAAAAACTCAAACTTCTATAATTTTTGTTTGTATTCCACCTGATTCATATCATAGAAACGCTTTCTTGTTCTTTGTGCCGATACCAGACATTTATCAGCGGCAGTAAACTCGCTTAAAAACTGAATTGCTATTTCGTAATGTTGGTTGTTGTTGTCTTGATCTTTGGCGAGGAAACATAATTCCAAAGTCGATAAATTAAATTCTGACTCACCACAGTAACAAGTTGTGTCGCTCAAATTTCAAGCCCCAATTTTAGACAGATTACAATACCATTTTTTCTTGTAATTAAAATTGAGTGTTGTCACTACTAATTGAGACTGTAAAAATTTAAACGTGCTTTTATATTCTCTAACCACGATCGAAATAAAACATGTGCGAACAACTTGAACGACGAAACAGCTAGGTTCTTATTAGAGAATAATATAATAATATGATAATAAAACTTTAACCAAAAAAATATTTTACTAAATTAGTTATTTCTCATATTTATAGAAAAAATAATCGAGCAAAATATAAATTTAATAAAGATAACGTTTTTAACCCTGACATTCTGTATCACAAGATTTTGTTTATTTCATTATATTTGCTAAGTCAAACAACAAGATAAAAGTTCAGTTGTTATCAAATTATAATGTTTTGATGTACTTTTGACGAATTGGGGTGTTTATGCATGTTCTTAATTAAATAGTAATTAAGTACTGTATTATAAACACCAAAACAGTTTTTAGTATTTAAAATTCTTTTTCATACTAATTCTAGAGGAGATGTGATGAATGCTTTTATCTATGTAGCTCTTCTTCAAAAAATATTGCCGGAACAGATTGGTTACTTTACTCATTTGTTACGTCACCTTTTACAACTCCGATAGTTACACACATAAATATAATGAGAACTGAATATTTCCTACAAATTATTACTTAACCCCGTTAACCATTGACTAATAAACAATTTTATAATTTTTTGGTTTGGTTGTTTCCATGGAGCCTGCGCCTTTAATTGTTTAGCGCACTTTAATGATTATTAATATATATGAATTATTTTATAAAATTAGTTGTAGTATAAATATTTTTATCATACAGAGAATCCATTTTATCCTCAATGATTTGGCTACAAATCCCGTACGTCTTATTACAACTCTGAGGTTTCTACGAATGTTTTTGTACGCTCGTAAATTATTTTATAGGGATGATTTTGCTGCAAATCTATGAAATTTGATTATAACACTTTTGTAGACATTTGATGTTGCACATTTTGTAACATATTTTAATCGTGTTGTAGGCGGGGTGCATAGGTTGTTAGAATAAGGAGAAAAAGCTCTCCATAAAATGATCCCAAAAAATCAATTCGTGAGATAGTTGAGGGTATTCAACAACCTTATAAAATTGTAATAAAGTATGCCTAGGTTGTAGACGAGAGGGACGAAGAGTAAAATACTTTATACTGCAATCATTTCTATAAAATAATTACTACAAGGTTCTAAACAATTATTGAAAACATCTACAAACAACCATACAAGGTCTTCATTTTGCTGGAAATCACAATTTGTTGTTACCGAGGACTGGTTTTTGCAAAATCTTCAAATAAGTTTAAATCTGGGAAAACACTAACAGGGTCATCATGTGTCAAGTGTTATCGGTACTTTTTGCATACAAGGTGCGATAAAATTCTAAGGTCTAAAAATTTTTATCTAAGCAGAAAAATTAAATGGAAAGTTGCTGTTAATTTTAAAAGACGCGTGAAATATTTCTGTATTTGTACTATAGATGCCAGCACCATACAATGTACACAGGTTAAATTATTGCTATTGCAGTGAGCGTTGTTTTGTATTCTTAAAATAGTTATGTTTAGCGCTCAAGAACAACGTGTAATCATCCGTTTTCGTCCATCTAAATTCATCACCAATTAAGTGAGACATGCGGTGAAGGCGTTATGGTGTTAAAAATGTGCATTCGTAGGTGCGAAAGTTTAAAGAAGATCAAGAGTTGTGTGACAATAAACTGAAACCATGATTGCGCGAGTGGAGCGAGTTGTTATGAAAGACCGTCGATTAGGTGTGCGTGATATCGCCTTTAAACTTAGCATTTTCGTAAGATCTTTGTAGTCCATTTTGCATGAACACCTAAAAATGCAAAAATTTATTTAAGATGGGCCCCACAAATGATGATCGACGAACTCGAGGCTACGCGGGTGGCAATGTTTTAAGACATGTTGACACGTGATCGTTTCTCAGTCGAGCTGCTGTTGTATCAGTGATTTTCCAGTGGGCAAAATACACCCCTAAAGAAGTGTTCTCAGCAGCCATAGCATCATAGCGACGACATTGTGAAAAATGTGTACATATAGATGGAGGTTATGTCGAGAAGTTTCAACTTTCTTTGGTAAGTACTTTTTCAGAAAAAAATTATGGACCTTAGAATTTGAAAGAACCTCGTATAATGGCACTTTATAACTTTTGTAATTTTTTGCACAATTTGCTGTAAAATAATATTATTGTAGAGAGGAAGAAAATAAATAAAAATAAATTTTTTGCTCTGGTTGTTACTGATCCTACCGCACCTGCTTTTTTATACATCTGCAGTGTTTATCTCTGGATTTGTTTGCTGTTTTCTTATGTTATAAAATATATTGCTTTCAGAAGTTCTTTTTCCATTAAAATTGTAGCAACTAGATGGACTTTCAATCTCCACAAGCTATTAATTATATTATTCTCATTAACAATGCCATTGACAACATTGTAATTTATTGTTGAACTGGCAAATAAATAAATAAAAAATCTACCATTTTCTTGTTTATTGTAATTTAAATAATAGTTAACGTCTGCTTTCTTCTTATTCTTTGGGTTATTTTGGTTGTATTCATTTTTTAATATTTATTTCTTTCTACAACTCCTAATACAATTTTTGTTTTCCATTATTTTGCCATTATAGATAGTTGAATTTTTAGTATAAGTATTAGTAAGAAGTTATTAAACTAAACACAAAAATCAAATTTGATGTAACTCCCCCCAAAATATAAAGTACATTTTTGTCTTACCAAATGAATTTCATGTCTTGTGTTTAATATAGTAGTGTGAGTTTAATAATAATATTGACTAAAATAGTGAGGAAGAAATTGATGTATTAAACAAGACAAAGATTTATGCAAATATTGTTTTATAATGATTATAAGGAATGGAAATACGTAACTTTACAACTAATGATCAACTGCTTAATTTCATAAAGTGTGGAAAAACAAATCTTTTTATTATTTTATCTGATTAAGCTATTAAGCTGTCGTAACTTACCAGGTTGTAAAAGAATTTTCACTTGCGTAAAATTAATTTTTATAAGCAAATTAATGTCATGTTATTCTTTGCAACATAGCAATACGTACATCATTCTCAAGAGCTTTTTGCTAGCACTTTGCAAGTTGTCGAATCGGTTCACAATCTGGTGACTTCCAAACAAAGAATTCTTTACATGACTCAAAACAGCAACCGCCTAGAAAATGCGTTATAGATCGAAACTTGCTGTGATCAAAAGGATATCCGCATCCGAAAAGATGAATGGGCGAGTTGTTTGGATAAGAAACTTTTACTTTAGGACTTCGTAAACATGTCCTAGTTGTTAGCTATACAGTTCAGCATTGACGGCTTTTTTATTTAGAACCAAATTGAAGTGCACAATACCGTCAACAATCACGAGTGTTTTGCCAAAATAATTCTGTCGAGCAAACGATCATCACAAGTGACAATGCGCTTTCAAGATAGGATCTTTAAGCAGTTTGCGACAAATTTCAACTCGCTTGTCGGCTTCAGTCAATTTGTGAGATTCTTGTCTTGGATTTTTCTGCATAAAGTAGAGTTGACGAAAATTATTTGAGATAAGTATGTACGAGATGGCAAGTTTAGTCTACAATATAAAAGTACTTGATAAAGATGCAGCATCCAAAGGAGCTTACAAATCTTTATAATTTAGAACCGGTGGTCAGCTAGAACGTGCTTCAAGACGAAGTTTCTAGAATGGAATCGCTTGTACAAACCTCAATAGTATTCTTATGTACGTATTAGTTACAAACAACTAATACACATAATAACGCTTAAAATAAGAAGTCAATTCAGACTAAACTATAAACTAAACAATCGTGTTCTTCCTTTACTACAATTTAAGGCAGATTACTGAAAATTTTTAGTAATGTCATCTTGGTTTAGATAGAATAGACACAATTATAGTAAAACTTATTAAATTCTTAGGAACAACATGCTTTAGAAAATAAGAGGTTAAAAAGTTTTTTTTATGATTATCACAGTTAAATCAAAAGGAAAGCGGGAGGTTTGTTATTTTGATGGTGTTTTTCCCAAATATCACTAAACCGACACGGAGTAAGCCAATGTATATCTCTAGCGGCTTTTCGGGTGCAGAAGTGGAAGTGAATAAGACTGAAAATCAAATGTAAAACATTTTATTTATAGGCAGACTTTGCGGAGATATTAATAATAATATTGGATTTTTTGTACAGAAAACTAAACTTATATGGAGCGAGTATGAGTTTGCGTTAGTGGTCTTTGACATAGTCAAGCTTGTAGTGCATGATACATGGATTTTGAATGGTAGTAAAGTAATATATTATTATTAATGTTATATTGTTCAACCATGTACACACACTATGCGTTTTTATACAGTCTTTAGCCGTTAATTAAACAAGGCATTAATAATATTACATAATTTATTAACTTAATTAATTCCACGCATTACTCAATAACTTTAAGGTGTTACTTTTCATGGTAAGGGCAGTAATTCTCTGATCGTGTTAATTGTTTTTGCTTGGCTAATTGTTGTCATTGGGTTTATGAAAACGAATGGTTCCGCTTTATCACGCACTAAACACTGTCTCAATACTTATGAATATAAATGAGCCACGGTACTTAATTAGATTACAGCGGCGGATATTAAACAGATTAGCCGGAAAGTGCATGTTGTTACTGATTAAAATGTTACAAATAAAATGAACATCGAACAGATGTTAAGAGCGCTTTTCTTGCAATACAAATCAGCCTTTTCTGCTATTATCTGACCATGGTTAATTCAGACCGCATTTAAAACTATAACTCGCGCCCCGTCTCTTCAAGACGAATCTAAAAAGTCCTCAACCATTAAAATCGGTTGCTTCTTGGCACTCCTGGGCTCAGTGTGCTGATTTTTTCTATTGTACTTTAGCTCTTCCATTTGAGCACAATTATTAATTCCGAGTAAAGGTCTTGCTTTTGCTATAGCACCTATGGCAATCACCGATCGTCAAACTCGATAGTTTTTCAGTAACTCAAACTTTTTCTTCTTGTTGCAAATGACCTTTATAAGACTTATAAGCTAAACATATGTTTCTATTTTAAAATTTTCTAATTTCTTTTTCAAATTTCTCAAACACCTCCACATCGTACTTTATCTCTTTTCTACAACTTTCAAATTATTCTTTGCTTATCTTTAGTTCTAATTTTAAATTTTTTAAATATTATTTTATATTTCCCGTGCGGGGTTGCTAGTCCCCCATTGGGCGCCTCCCCAGGTGGCGGATAGGGGAATGCCTCTCCCAGATGGGTGCTACCGAGGAAATAAAATACTCGGGACGGACCAAAACTAGCATGACACAGGGCAGCAGTTGTGGCATTACTTGTATGGGGCTACTGAAGATTTACTTCCTTAAAGTCCCATTTTAGACCAATCTCAGGCGAGGGTCACATATTGACCTAAACGGTTGGGACGCTGCGGTGCGGAAAGCAACGGAAAACTACCGCACTAAATGCATTTTGTTTTAAATGCTTCCCAAGATAATCACATGGCTGAAAAATCAAAACAATTGGCCGTTAGTCCGGGGCACCCCTTCAGTGGGGAAACGGTGCGAAGAAGCTCCCCGTCAGCCAATCAAGGGAATCAAGAGAATATGTACAGTATACACAAAAACAGCGTCAGAATTGCAACATGGAATGTACGCAGTTTATTCCAAGCAGGAAAACTGGACAACGTTGTACAAGAGATGAGTAGATTAAAACTAAACATTTTGGGTCTAAGCGAAACCCGATGGCCTAACTCAGGGACATGAAGTACCGAAAACGGCGTTATATATTATTCAGGGAACACTGAAACAGAGCATTATAATGGAGTTGGTATCATGCTAGACAAAGCTGCAAGTAAATCAGTAATTAACTTGATACCATATTCGGATAGAATTATGATGATTCAGCTACAAACAAACTTACACTGCTGACAAGAAAAACGATGATAAAATAGAACCTTTTTACGAAGAAATTCAGAAAGTACTAAAATTAAGAAAAAAACGTGACATCACAATAATAATGGGGGATTATAATGCAAAGATTGGAGAAAGAAGCTATGGAGATTACGTAGGTAAATATGGATTAGGTGAGAGAAACGGAC
Source organism: Sinelater perroti (assembly GCA_036346155.1). NCBI lineage: Eukaryota > Metazoa > Arthropoda > Insecta > Coleoptera > Elateridae > Sinelater > Sinelater perroti. The sequence continues at coordinate 9,555,281 of JARFIY010000276.1, forward strand.
GAGGAGAGAGAATGCTGCAGTTTTGTATAGAAGAAGACCTTGTGGCCACAAATATTCTCTTTAAACTACCAAAAGGGAAGATTATATACTTGGAAAGCACCGAGAGATTACACAAAACAAATAATTAGAAACCAAATAGATTACATTCTAGTTAACAAAAAGGCGAGAAATAGCGTAAAGGCTGTAAAAACATACCCAGGTGCGGATGCAAATTCGGACCACAATCCTGTAGTCATGAATATGTATATTAGACTGAAGAAAAGACGACAACAACAAAACCAAAATGGTTACATAAATACACGAAGGTTACAACAACCAGATATACGAAATTCTGCAACTAAGATGATAAACCAAAACTTCCATAAAATGCAAGAAGAAAATATTAGTAATTTAGATAAGGAAACAAAATGGTCTAAAATAAAAGAAACAATAGTAACGACACAACAAGAAACAGATGAAGCAGAAGTGGATGACAGAGGAAATCTTAGCGCTAATGGACGAAAGGAGAAAATTTAAAAATAAAGATGAAATAAAGTATAAAGAAATACATAACATTATTAGAAGCAAGATACGTGCAGCAAAGGAATCCTGGATGGATGATAAGTGCAAAGAAATAGAAAAGTATGAACGTAAGTATGACAGCTTCAATGTTCACAAGAAAATAAAAGAAATCACTGGTATTGCACACAGACAACAATCGAGGATAATGAAGGATGACCAAGGTTCTTTAGTCATAGATACAGAATCAAAGTCAAACTTATGGCAAAAGTATATTAAACAAATCTTTAGAGATCAAAGAGCAGAAGAACGTAGCATTACAGCAGCAGAAAACGCACCAAAAATAACATGTAGTGAGGTCAACCATGCCATAAAACCGCAAAAGCTGGAAAAGCAGCAGGACCTGATGGTATACACTGCGAACTGTTAAAACTATTAGATGAACAGTCAGTTTCAATAATTGTTGACTTGTTTAACGATATATACCAAACAGGGGTTATCCCACGCGAATGGCTACTTTCCACCTTTGTCCCCATCCTAAGAAATCCGAGCGTTTAGATGCGATGAGTATCGACTCATAAGCCTCATGAGTCAGGTACTAAAAATATTCTTAAGAATCATCCACACCAGGTTATATAGCAAATGTGAAGCGGAAATGTCAAACACACAATTCGGTTTCCGCAACGGAACAGGGACCAGAGAAGCCATATTTGCTCTTAACATCTTAGCACAAAGATCTCTAGATGTAAACCAGGATATTTACATGTGCTTCATAGACTACAGCAAAGCATTCGACAACGTGAAGCACGATAAACTAGTTGATATTTTGCAGAAACTCAACATAGACCATCATGACATACAAATAATTATCAATCTCTACTGGGGTCAAACTGCAAAAATAAAAGTGGATAACTCTCTCTCCGAGGAAATTAATATTCAAAAAGGTGTCAGACAAGGGTGTATCCTCTCACCCATGTTATTTAACATTTATTCGGAATATATATTCCGCGAAGCGTTAGAAGATGAAAGTTCAGGACTAATAATAAATGGGAAATGTATCAATAACATTCGGTACGCTGACGACACCGTTTTGATCGCAAGCAACCTAAAAGACCTTCAGACACTGGGCTTAGTATTAATATTAGTAAAACAAAAATGTTAGTAGTATCTAAAAGAAACACCGCAGACAGTCAGCTGGTCATAGACAATAGGATTATTGAACAAGTTCAAAACTACAAGTACCTTGGCACGATAGTAAACAAAAACATCACACATAGAGAAGAAATCTTAGCAAGAATAGACCAAGCAAGGGCAGCCTTCATGAAAATGAGAAAACTACTGACTGCTCAGAACCTATCGTTAGCATTAAGGACAAGAATGTTCCGTTGTTACATATTCCCAGTGCTCTTGTATGGTCTAGAAGGTTGGACTTTAAATAAAGAAACTTCAAAGAGACTTGAATCCTTCGAGCTATGGATTTATAGACGACTATTGAAAATCTCTTGGACCGACCGAATTATGAATCAGCAGGTTCTGGGTAGAATGCGCAAAGAATTGGAGATCTTACCTACCATTAAGAAAAGAAAATTAGAATTCCTAGGCCGCATTTCCCGCAATTCTAAATATGAGATATTGCAGCTCATTATGCAAGGCAAAATTGCTGGGCGAAGGAGAGTCGGACGTCCCAGAATCTCTTGGTTACGTAACCTACGAGAATGGTTCAATCTTACATCAGCCGAACTATTCCGAGCAGATATATCAAAGGTCAAAATAGCCATGCTGATCAGCAACCTCCAAGTGAGAAGCTGAGATTAAGAAGAAGAATTTTATATTTGCCGTTAAGTGTTTTTGAAAACTTTTGGAATGTCAGATTGTACTGATTATTACTTCTCCTGTTAAATTGTAGTGTTTTCCATATATACCCTTATTTATTGCAGTTCTTCTCCCATTATTTTTCACACTTAGATTATTCTCCTGCATCTTTTTTTCTTCTTGTAATTTTTCTTAATTTTCTGATTAAACGTATGGCATATGATTCTATATGTATTCAGTTTTTTTTTATGCTTTTGGAATTATCTTTCGCATTTATTTTTATTTTTGTAACTTATTTCTAAGTTCTTCTTTTATTTCTTTTACATTTGTTTTTAATTCTTTGCTCAGAATTTTAGAACACTTTTTAAATTTCTTTACAAAGTTTCTGATATGTTCTTCTGGGTGCCCTTAATTCTTGTAATTTTTCTCTTAAATTTTTTAATTGCTCTTTAATACTCATTTTCAGTTTTTATGTTTTATTTGAATTCTTCTCTTAAGTTTTGTTTTATTGCATCTATATCCGTTTCGACTAGAGAAGTTTTGTATTTTTACATTTGTCGATCAGGACCTATCGCAATTTTTCTTGTAGCGTGGTATTCTTTCCTGTAGTCTCTAGGTCCGATATGCTAACTTACTTTTTAGCTTTGCCACAGTTTGTGAAACTTGACTTAACTTAAAAGTTTTAGGTATGTTTATTTACTTTTTCGTACCTATTATTTATAAAATATGTGCACTATTTATTTCTAACGGCTTAATTGTTTAATTGCTGATACTAATTATACATTTATTTCAAGTGGCTGATCTGTTCCGGGCTCTTTGATTTTTCAGGTGAATTATGTTCGTTTGCAACTACGTTCCTAGTCATTCTTCGTACGCTTAATTGTAGAAGCCTTGAGGCTTTGCCATGATGCGCCGAGTAAATTATTAGAATTTCCGTCGATCGTTACAATATGTACTTTACGGATGTAAGTATACTGCAAGAATTATTATGATTATGGTGTCGTAACATGTACTTTATATGTTTATATGTATTTAAAATGGTTATTCATCACCGTGTTTGAAAATTTCTCTATATTACCCAAGATAATCCTCTTTTATATGCATAATGTGTCCCACGATCTTTAAATGCTGAATGTAAAAAATTTTACGAAATATATTAAAAAGTAGAACGAAATGAAGAGCGATAATAACCGGAAAAAAATTATTGATTGTGGATTTTTTAATGCATGCGCATGTAAGAGCCTTTTCGTTTTCTGCTTTAAAAATTGAAAGAAAAAGAGTTTTGTGTGTGAGTACATACGATGATTTGTAATGTCTGTGCAAACAGTTACCAGGCATTTATAAAACGAGGCTACTCAAATGGATATCCAGGTAGTATAGAGTGATCTAAATTGAGCTTTAAGATTTGAATTGAAAATTTACATTTGAACAGTTGGTACATAAAAACATGACAAAGTTCACTGAATACCGCCAGAAACGCTGTATAATTGTAAACTGAGTTTTAGAGAATACAGAAGTTGATGCTGATTTTTTGCAAGAAAACTAACATTGAGCAATGAAACTCATTTTGTCTTATTGGGAGTGGTGAAAATCTACGTACTATTTACGAAAAACCAATGCTCTGTTTAGTATGCATTATGTGCTGACGAATCTTTGACTCGTACTTTTTTCAGGACAAAATTGGCAACTCTGTTGTTGTCAATGATCTACGCTATGAGGAAATACTAAACGACTATATTTTTAATGAAAATAAAGAATGATATATGGTTACAACAAGATGGAACCACATGTCACATAGCTCGTGAAATATTTACTTTAAACTAAATCCCTGGTCGTGCCATCTCGCAGCGAGCTAACATTGATTGGCCATATGATTACTAAAATAAAACCGCTGGACTTATTTTTATTTACAGAGCAAATTAAAAAATGGCATTTTATTAAATAACGTTTAATTTATTACTGATAGTCTGCAGTTGAATGTGTTTTAATGTCCATAATAGAATAGTAAATTTGTGTTTACTATTATCTGTGACTGTTTGGGAATAATCGTAACTGATTGAAGCAGGACACTTTAGAGTTATGTTGGCGAAAATATGCTCTACGAAAAACATGTTTATACAAAATGTTTGCGTTTGCGCGGTAAAGCTTCTTCACACACCCCTACAGGCAAAAGTCAGTCAGTGTAAAGTCATGATGACTTAGGAAATATCCCAGAAATCGGATGTCTAATGGTCTTGACGTCCACTGAAGTATGAAGTTTGTGAACACATTTTGTAATATAAATAAACAAGGAGTTAACTCTAAAACGATATTTTTGGCGTCCTAGGCTGACAAAATTTTCGCCCGGTTTCCCTCAAATTGTTGCGAGATGGGATCGTGGAACAATTTATATACAAATGATAACAGTGAGACAAGTCGGTGACCTTACGAAGGTAAGATATGCAAAACGATCCTGAAGACAAGCAACTAAACGGACGCTCAGAACTCAGCCACGCCACATTTCATGTCAGCTGTCTTTGTTTACTTTCTGTCTAAATGTACAGTAGAAGATATAAATAAGACTACTATTATCACTCATACTTTTATTTTTAGACAGACGCTATTATATTTTGCCCAGTATAAAAACATGTACACAATTTAGTTCATCTTACGCCATATTTACAATTTTTTGAGGTTACCTTGGACATTTATACAAATTAAATTTTTAGGGAGATTGATAATCTTCTATCTTTTTTTAACTAAAGGTAGAAATATTAATAGAAGATAAAAATTGTTTTAATTATTTAAAGAACAGACTAAAAAGGATACGGTTTTTCAACGACGAGGACATTTTAATGGCATAGTATGACAGATATGCCTAGATCTCCGAGGAAACGTAAAATAGTTGGTTTGACAACTGAAATACATTGGTGCGATATAAAATATTTTGAAAGTTTATGAAAATTAAAGTACCTTTCCAAAACTTTCGTAGTCTTTTATGTAGAAGCATTTATTGTACCACCAATTTGAGATTAATCTCTATTTATCATATATACATGTTCCATTTTGAAAGTGTCACACCATATAATATAAAAAATTACAATTATAATAACCAAAAATTTATATACTTAGTAAAAATGGTACAATATAAAAGAAAAATAACATATAATCTCAAAAATCTTAAAGTAAGCATCTTGGAATCTCACAACTTCTTTCAATCATTATGCAACGCCCTGTGCACTTCCATTGCTATAGTAGCAACCGCATCACGATATTTTTTCTGCTCTGGCAGCAATAGTTATAAACCGAATTTTATCGAGCCGCGTTTTATGCTATCTTCCATCAAAATTTTACACACTTTAGTTTTTGAAATCTCTAGATCATCTTCTAGTTCTCGAATTGCCAGTTATCGGTTCTTATAGATTGTAGCTCGTACACGTTCGACATTTTTAGATATTTTGTTCTTTTTGGTTACAGGATATTTTTGAATCGTTTTTACTTTGCACCAATGACGTCCTTTTTAATAGTTCAAATAGTTTTTGCAGTCGAATTTTCTGGTTTTGTACAAATATGGCATAGGCAAATGCGATGACCATACACTACACGTACTAACTCACTGGCGTCTAACTCTCAACCAACCCGGCCAGTAAAGTCATCGTTATTAATGTCTGCAGAATACAGACCCCTTTTGTTGGTTGTTAAGTTACACCACAGCCACGTAGTTTTCATTATACTGTATTAACTTTGATGTTTTCGAAACAAACCTGAAATTTCGACTGAATTACTGCGTAATGATCGTATCATTTTGTTTTGACAAAGTTTCAAATACATTACACATTTATTTTTTTATTATGTTAATTATTTTGGTGTGTATTAAAGTTATTTAGAACAGTTTTTAGTAAGCACCTTTGTAGGTATATTATTAGCCTCACTAACTATCTTTCCCCATAATTTAACTATAAAAATACATTTTCATAGCTTACTTTCAGCTAACAGTTCTAGTGTTGATGTATCTGATGAAGGAACCATTTTAAATCTATTTACTTAAAGTTAGTTAAAATATCACAAAATTTAAAAAACATGTACTATAATATTAGAAATTACTGGCATTTTTAATTTAAATAACCTTGCGAAAACTAAAGAATTTCTTGCAAATTTTAATTTATTCTGTGAATTCGATAAAAGCACAATTTGTCGTTTTATGTTTCTAACGTGAGCTAAAATTAAATAATCAGCAATTTCCACTTTTTGAAAGAGGTTCTTTCCAAAAATTATAAAAAATGTAGCAGAAGGATGCATAGTATATTGCAATTTGTGTACAGCTGTCGACATCGCCTAATTTTGGCATTACAATAATAGGGTCACCATGTCATCTGTGGCTATTGCGTTATTTGTTGCTAATGAACACAAGCAGAAACATAAATCTGTTTATCCTACATTAAGTATGACCCAAGGTCGTACCGGTTGAAAGCTAATCGCGCATATCTCCAGGTGGCGGAATTGTTAGTCTGCTTAGAAATAAGACTCAAGGGCAAATACAAAAATTTAATATCATTCTCTGCAACACGAACAAACCGATTTTTCTATTCTTAGAAACTAATATCCCACTTTGTCAATTAATTTAATTATGTCTTTAATTATGGTGCAACGAACAATTGCTTTAAAACGATTGGGTTGCCTTCAAATGCTTCAAATACTCGACTGAGGTTTGGGCTTGAATGAGTCGTTACTCTTTTATCTTGAAGAAGGTTGTCTTATGCCAAGTGGTTCCAAGGTTGGTCCCGAGGTTACCAGAGAAAGTCGAGAAATCCGGCCGGTACAGAAGCTCGTGGGGCACCAGGATTCTAAAATACAACTAACGGCTATCTAATCATTATATGAGACGTAGTCAAAAAGTAGTACCAGTTAAAGTTCGAGTTTTGATTCAGTGCTCCGTGGAGCAGATTCGTTAGTAATAGTGTCAGTACGTTAGTTAATTAGTTGTCGACTATTTATAAAAATAAATAGTGCCGGGTGTCAGTAATTAGTTATTAGAAAGAAATAGTGAAAACATACTTTATTACAATTCAAAGAATTGTTGAAGTAAGTTACTATGCAAAGTTGCACAAAAAAGTGGCGAATTTAAAAAATAAATTAAAAAAATAAGCTTCAAGGATGACTTTTAAGCTCGGGTTACAGAAAATATTACGACAAGCTCTGTTTGATAAAGATGAAAATTCATACGTCTATCTGTTTGAAGATACGGATCTAAACGTATTAACACAGAACTTTAAAAAATAATTAAAAGCAAGCCCAAAAGAACAGTCAAGAAGTGTAAGAGAATAATTAAACTTCATGGAAACACAATAAATATCTAAGAAAATTACAAAAATTTAAAGAAAGAATTATAAGATTTGTAGGTATATTTAGAAGTAGAACACGAATTTACAAGAAAAGATTGCAAAAATTCTAAACTTTTACAAAAGAAAATAATAGACATGGTAAAAGAATGAATGACAAAAAATTTCAAAACCATCGATGAGGAAATGATGGACAATGGTAGAAATCTTAAAGTAAAAATGGAGCAACAGTTGACATAATCAATTAATTGTTCTATTTTACTTTAAGGTCATTATTAGTAGAAAATGATATAATAATAAAAATAATATTAAACGAAAGGGCGGAGAAAAAGCTATATCCCGAATGATTGGCTTATAGTGAGACGTTATAAATATGCTATATCAGAAAATGAAAAAGGACCAAAGGTTACCGATTATTACCTTTGTGGTTGAAGATAAGATATGGTGATGAGCAGATGTATTATACATAAGTTAGAAATTATGTTCAGCAACCTATAAAGTGTCTGTAAGAATTTAAATACGATGGCGTATGGTCGGCGTACCTTACCGCACCCGATAGCTTCTTGGAGAAATCAGTCATGCAGACATTTGTGGACAAACTCAAAGACCATGACATAAAACAATCGAAGAATTTTAATGACCTCAAAGTACAAAACCGTAAAATAAGCATGGCGTGGTTACTATTGCGTCAAAGCTGCTATAAAAGAACAAGAAAGGGTTAAAGAACAAATAAAAGATATGCTAAAATGGGTATTAGGCAAAAACTAGTTAATAAAGTGGGATTACGTTGCTGAAATTGTGACGAATGGGGCCATTTGTGACATAGAAAAGCCATTAAATCGAAAACTAGTTGGTTATTGTCGACGTTATATCTCTAAATCATATAAGTAGTCTATATACCGATGGCAATGTCAATGGGTTTGATCGTTTTATTAATAGTCGAAATGAGTGCATCGAAAATTGTTACACATGCAGAAGTAATATAGGACGACACCAAGATATCCTCAATAAGAATACGTCTTTGTACAATTGCAGTCAACATTAACTAACCGGCAAAGCTTTTATGACCGTTAGTACTGCTAAGTACACCTTGAATCGCAAAGTAATTCTACTACCAAGCAATTGGCTGATATCTCAGACAAGTTTATTTTGGTGATGGATCTTTGAGGCAGTTGGGACTACAATCAACGTGAAGAACGGCGTCCTGAAAGTCAACGACGAAAAACTTTCTTTCTATAAATTTTAATAAAGAAACACTCGTGTAGTCATAACCGAAAACGCCTTGCTGCTAGCTCAGAGTACGACAACATATCGTCACATCTGTAAAAATTTAGCAAGAAAGGAAGCTTACAACTGGTAGAACAAATCGATTATAACTAACGTAAGATTTAATTTATAGCACATTGTCTATTGTTGGTGATGTACGTGCTCCTGACAAGAACTAAGAAAACTTTCTAAGAACCTACTGGGTATAATTTTAAAATTGTGCTAAGTCATTGATATAATCAAGATATTTTCAGGTTCTGATTGTGTTAGATACGAAAAAAAAGACAAATTAACACGATTCTGCATCAAATACCATCAACTAAATGTGGTAACTAAGAGAGATATTATTCTTTATCAAGAATCGATGTCACGGATATTTTATCTAGACGACAGTGGTTTTATTTGGGCACTTTTAATGATTTATGGAAAGCGTATAGAATGTTTAGCTTGGCAGACCTGGATGGCGTGGTTGGGGTTAAAGAATTTTGGAGAAGCATTCTAATGGTTACGGAATGCTAACTTACAACTAAACTTTAAGAAATTTTACATCCTTTATAAGAACGTAAAGCACGTAGTCTCAAGAGGTGATTTAGCAAATGATTCGAAATGATCCTTATCAAGAAATAAGCGGGAAATTCGTAGCTTTCTCGGCTTGTACATATCACTGAGATTTGTGTTGAATTTTTACTAACATTACGTAGCTACTGACCAAATTTATTGAGAAGGAATATTATAAATACATCTATGAACATAATTATTAGACATTTTTTTTATAAATTTAAATGAGTTTTTATTAAAACACTGATTTTAAGTTTCCTCAAACGTACGAATAATTATACTGGGCACTGATACAAGTAATAGTGATATAGGTGTGCTTTTTTATCCAGGGTTGGCAAAAAAACGTAACTGGCAATGTCATCAAAGTCTTGTCAAAAACGGAACTACTGCGTAATGCGGAGCGGCTGTGAAAGTCTTAAAATGGCAAATGTCATTTAGTATAATAAAGAGAAAGTCTACAAAAGTTTGATTGTGAGATGGAGCACAGAATCATCGCAATGCAAATGTTTTATTGAGGAAACCATTCTCGGAAATTTATAACTACTGTTTTCACCTAGAGAAGTCAGCTTGTGAATTGTACAGGACTACAATGATTAGCGATTGGTGGTTGGTAGTTCAGCTATTTTTTAGCTGTGTTGGAATAAAAATTTTAAGAGACAAGACCACTATAGGAAGAAACTAGCCCACCAGAGTTAATGGTAAAGGTTTTTTGGGTGTAAGGAAATTGCTGGAAGTTGAAAGACGATATTCTGACAAAAATCTTGAATAACATTTATTTCACTAAATGCAGCTTGCAGTTGTTAGTGCTAAAAAAATTTGTGTAACACGTTAACTCAAATATCATCTGGAAGACGAAGTACCAAAAGGGCATTTAGAAACTGAGAAGATTTTGCAGAAGGCTTAAAAATGGTTCTGGTGGGTACTACATAACATGAAAAATGGCATTAGAAATGCAAATAACATGAGTCAGAAAAGCACTTTTAAGGCAATATAATATAGACAGCCTATTAGAGTAGATAACAGTTGACATTGCTGGTTTATTCCCAAAGAATGGCAGCAGCATCAGATATATCATAGTTTTACGGACTACTTTACTAAACAGACCAAAGCGTATGCGATAGCGAATCAAAAATCGTACATTGTAGCCGAAACATTAATTAAAGGGTTGGATTACTTTAAATATCTGCTTGGGATCAATGCATTTACCTATTTTTATTGGTTTCTCCATCTACTTTTTATAAACTCTGAATAAACTGCAGCCTGTGTTATACTTGGAAGAGAGCTCCAGTTGCTATACAACTCTCTCTTTAAAAGCAGAAAAACTAAATGCAATAATAATGTCTTCCATTTAAATACTCACGTTGCTAGCTATCAAATGAAAGAACAGAATAGCAACAAAATTAGGAAAGAAGGAAAAAAGGCGAAAAACATTGCGATATTTTACTGAAGTTTTTGAGGCAACGGAAGAATGCATATAAAGTTACTAAAAAAACAAATATCAAAATATTCGAATAATACGAAAGCTTGAACCGACACGTTATGGCAAGAAAGTTTGATTTGTGATGTCAACCGAGAATTTTTTTACGGACAGAGGAATAACTTGCGCTTTTAGGAAGAAATTCGGTCTTTGCTCTAAAATTTTTAGAAGATTTAAAACAGAGTTTGGGAACAACATCTTTGAGAAGACTCGAGTGCAAACGTTGCATAAATAATCGGGGGCCGGGATTGCGAGAAGCAGTGTAAAAGGAAGGCCACTCATTTCGCTTGGGGATCAGCGTACTAAGAAGAATATTCGCATTATGCACCATCTTCTCGAGAATAACAGATGACCAACGGTTTATTACTTAACGGGATTATTGTTCTGAGATTATCATTTATTTGGATCATTAAAAGAAACACTTGGAGGGTAAATATTTGACTACAATATTGCTGTGGGTGACTGTCAGGTATAACAAATACCTTCATTTTGCTATAGTGTGACAAGATAAATCAGAAAACAATGTATAAAATAAATTTGTGTTTGTCGTTTTATGAATCTTCAAAAATCTAAAAAATAAGTTTACATTTGATACTTTCTATTATTTATATATGTGGAAAATTCTACTTTGTCTGAATAAGATATGATTTAATGAGATAATAATTTGGCGGTATCAATGATTTGATTGCGGTTTGAATCGGTTAGAACGGCTAGTGATGAGAAAAGAGCTAAACATTATTTTTCAAAAAAAAAAGGCAATACATATCACTATATGCTGATCTAATCAGTACACAAGTTCTAAGAAAAAGGATTTATCGTCATTTCTATTGCAAGAGAATATGCGTCATAGAGAAAATGTACCAGTTCTTCCAAAACCCGTTCTGGGATACCAACTATTTGATGTAGTTTGGATCAGTTAGAATAACGTGTCGCCATTTTTATCGCAAGAGTACATACATTCCAAGATCCGTTCTGCTGGTGTCAGGGTAATTCGGTCTTAAGGTAGGGGCGATGTAGCAGCTATTTTTGGGAATTGAGCCGTAGTGACAGAACAAGGCATAAATTTCAAAATCTGTCCACTGCAATAGTGCGTGAGGTGTCGGGTTTCTAGAATATAGTCAAGGATCAGTTAAATATTAAAAAAATAAGGTCGCACTAAAATTGTATTATATTTTAAGAATTTTCAGTTAAACACTTATATTTTTAAATTTTAAATTATTGTACCGTACTATTTAATATTCAATATCAAATAGCAAAGCATATTTATTTTAAAAAAGCAACAAATTTACATTTTAAACAAAGTTCGACTTTTTGTTATTGGGACCAATATGAAAGCAAAAACAATGAAACAACTTATTACTAATAACGCCGACGAGCCATATTTTCAATTAAGTTGAGGATCACATTCTGGTAGTTGTTATTCCACTCCTGCAATAACAACTCTTTCGGCTACTGGGCAGTTCTTGGAGCTGGTGTATGCCTCAGATACGTCGTCCCAGCCCATCTCAGACATGTTCGATGGGATTTATGTCTGGACTAAGAGCTGCCCACTTAGGTATTTTCCATAGTCGCGGATGTTTGTGTGATCCAGTGAGGCAAAAACGCGACTAATCTGAAAACAGTACTCTGTTCCAATCTTCATTATTCGATACCAGGCGATTTCGGGCAAAAGCCAATCTTACAATTGTCGGCGTTGTAATGGTGGACCTGTAGCCATTCTTCTACCAGACGCAGCACAAAATCTTTTTCAACGGTGCATTCACTAACATCTACATCTCTAATTTCTTGGAGTTGATTTTACAGCCAAACCGTAGAAACTGTTCTATTTCGCAAACTTGCGGACACCAACAAACGATCATCTCTTTGGGCGGTGACTCTTTTTTGACCGGATCTTAATCTTATAGTTACATATCAAGCCAGTCAGTCTCCTTATAGATTTTGTGCCTCTTTTGTACAGCACAAAAGCTCGTACTAACAATTCTTGTAGTTTTTCGTTGTCTTTGGGCATTCTATAAAAACACTATAATTCTTGACACAACAACAAGATCTAAATGCATTATGACCCGTTAAATAAACCCCACAAACAGTTAACCGTACGATTAAAAGGTTTTACATAAAGAAATCAACGTTAAATACCAACCACAGATAATGATATGGGAATTTTCAAATAGAACGAATGCACCCTCTTTAATGAAATTCGTAACTATGGTGACAATACATGACATATAACAATATGATGGATAATATTCTCAGAAAACAAATGATTAAGCACCTACTAGTGCAAATATAAGCGTTTAACCGAAAATTCTAAAAATATATCACAATTTCAATGCGACCTTAATTTTTTGCTCTCCAGTATATGTATAAGACATGGTTAGATAAAGTTTGAGTTCTTATGTCAGTTAGCAGATATAATAATAATATGTATAATCAATTTGTAAATTATAATAATCAAATCCAAAAACCAAATAATTAATAGTATTTTTGATTACAACGTGTATCACCTAGAGAAAGCGAACGAATGAGAGACTTAACCTCTTAGTTTGCGAGCCGTATTTCTACGCGGAGCGTTATAGCCTTACCATTATTATTAATTATCATTACTCAGAATTAATATTAAGTTGCTTGAAATCATTTGGATTTTTTTTTCAGAAGAATGTGGTTTGGGTATGAATGCGTTTTTATTTTGAATGAACAGAACACACATCTTAAAGTGTGTTTTTAGACTATAAATGAAATATCCCTTAGCAGGAGATGCTGAAGGACTTAATGTTAATCAGTTCATTAAAATTACAATGTAAGTTAATTGATTATTTCTGATTTTAGCGTTTTAGGACACTATACCTCGTTAAATGCTTTTATTTATAATACAAAGTTGTTCATAAATTCATAAAAAATTACAATAAATAAACTGCGTAATGGGTCATAATAATTCTTAGACCAATAGAAAGAGAAACTCAAGTAACATTGAAAGCCTGCACGCAAAGCTGCTCTAGCTTGCCGCTAGAAGGCAGTAGTAGCAAGTATGGCGTTTAGTAAACGGGAGCAGTGTGTTTGGAAATATACAAAAACCTCGTAAGTTATGATTCTACAGTGACAAATTGAGAAGAGTTTTAGAAAGAAGTGTCTGCTTTTAATAGTATCAAAAAGCAGTATGCAAAATTCTTGGACGCTCAGGACTAAGCCAAGAAATCGTGAACCTTATTGGAAGAGCTTACCAATCACCCCCCCCCCCTCTCTTAAGTTACTACACGTATAAGTTTGCAGCTTAATGTTTCACAATTAACAGTATAGCATTCTTCGTAATAAACTAAAGCGCAAGACTTTACAAGGCTCAGTTGTATCGGTATCTCAGCGAAAATACTAAAGATATGCGTCTGAATGATCACGTTAGGTTTTTCTACAAATCACAAAAATATGGAAAATAAAAAAAAACAATTTTTTAATAATATTGCTGTATGGTAACGTTTGAAACGCGTGAAAATATTCTTTGGAGGGATGGAATGAATGTGTAAGGCACAGGTTAAAAATAAATGCACATTTTAAAGCAAACATATCTAACATTTACCATTGGGCTTCGCGTGAAGCTTTCTCTTTTTGGGTTGTCTTCGGTGTTCAGTCCGTACAGTCTCTTAACAACATCCAACAACAGTCGGCTACCATACGTATAGTTCACTTTTCTTGGTATTTCTTTTCCGTAAAGTTACCAAGATTGCCGGGAAAGTTGCAAAATTGCGATTAGTGTTATAAAACATTTGCGAGACTCACCTGAAACGAATGGTTTCTGCGCTATTTCCAAGTGTGCCGACCATTTTCTTTAAGAAACTCATCGTGACTGGGATGATTTACTCGAACCTGTTAGAAAACTGGCTGATGTTACTGTTGAATGACGACAAAAATGGCTACATTCTTTAACAAGATGGCTGCCAGACGTACTACCACAGTGGTAGGATTCAGAGGACAAGAATGCGGTGGACAGTCCAATCCCCCAATTTAACCCTTTGCTTTTTTTATGGAGGAGTTTGTAAAGAACAAATGGCTTGTGCCACTACTCTGCGCTAATATTCAAAATATCTTCAATGCATCTAGTGGAGTGTGATGTGCTAACACGCGTCACGGTGGTTGAAAATCAGAAAAAATTATTATTTTAATAAAAAGAATTTAAAATGGCAAATTTATAAAAAATTAAATATCCCTTTTTTGGCGTGGAATTTCATGGTTTTTCCCTGGCCTTTTCAAAATTTTAAAATTTGTAAAATTAACAATTTCAAAAAATGGCTTTTGGTTTATTACGGGAAAACATAAATTTTTTCATTAATTTTAAAGTGCTCAAAATTAAAGAAATAATTCTTAAAATTTTTTGGGGTTTTCATTTTAAAAAAGGTTCAACCTTTAATTTTTTAATCAAAACAAAATTTTTATTGGGTGTATTCCGGTTTGGGGGTTGATTTAAGGGTTTCTTGGAATTTGCTTTCCTTTATTGGAATTTTAATTTGATAATATCACCTTCCTTAAAATTTCGGTGCATGGGCTTTGGCTTGGATTTCTTACTTTTCGTTAATTTGGTTTGACAATTTAAAAAACCGAATTGGTTTAAAGGAATAAGTTTTTAATTTTGCCCATTGTGGCCAGGCTTTAAAATTTTTTCTTTTGGGGGTACCAATTTTTGATTTTGGAATTATACTTTTTAATTTTGTTTTAGCGTCTAAATCCCAAACTTTTGACCTTCAGGCCGTCTCTTTTCTTTAATTTCTACTCCATTGGTTTGGTTCCCATAAATATTTGTTGTTTGGAATGCAAGGTTTATAGGTTCCTCCGGTCTTCTTCCGTCAACTAGAATTGCTGTCAGCCATTTCCATACTTGACAATTTTCTGTTGGTTTCAAAGCCCAGTTTTGAAAATTTTTGGTTAAAGCAATTTAGGTTTTATTCCAACAATTGTGTTATTTCCTGATAATCACCCGTAGCCTTGGGAGCTTTGGAATTTTATCGGGGGGGGGTAAATTTGTTCCCCTATGTTATTGGCCTAAATTTATTAACAAAATTTTGCACAATTTAAATTTTTTTTTTAACTTTTTAATTTTGTTGAACTTCTTAGGAAAGTAAAATCCGTTGTTTTTAAGAAAACTTTGGCAAAATTATTAGGTTTAGGGATATGGTTATTTTAGGATAAAACTGTGGCTTTGGGTGTAAAATTAACAAATGTGGGTGATTTATTGAAATAAATTAAAGGTTTGAGATAGGAAGTGAAGCATTTTAAATTTGAAACTATTTGGTTTAAAACTTCCTGGGATATTAAAATGCAATTATTCTTTGGTTTTATTGAAAAAAATTTTACTTTAAATATATTTATTTATCTTATTATTAATTACATTCAAATCTTAACATTTGCATTCATAATTTATGCAATATTCAAATTTTAGTTTAAATTAACGGGTTAAAGAATTGAAGGATATTAATTTTAGTTGTTTGAAAATTTTCCTAAATTCACTAACGCGGACCTTTGACCAAAATTTCAAATATCCCAAACGTTTTGGCACCCAATTTGAAAACAAATTTTCAATTACCGCCGCCCATTTTTGGAGGACACACGGAAGGGCACCCGAAAACAATTTTAGTACTAGCTTCTTGGGCTTTATTAATAGCTAATTGAATTTCATGGGATTTAGTCCTTAAGGTCCCATTACCAAGCCATTTTTGGGACCAGGACGAAAACGCAAATTGAAAAATCTTGTTAACATTATTCGATAAGGGATTTGGGAAAAGCCAATTTCAATTGTTTGAATGGTACCTGAGACTTTACCACCCAACAAAATTTTTTAAGGTGTTTCACTTCTAATTTAACTTGGTTGATTTTAAGGAACCTAAAATGTTCTTTTCCAAATTGGGACAAAAAACGTATTTTTGGGCACTTTTTGAGGTTTAATTTAGGTTAAAGTTCCTTTAGTTTTGTGCCCTTTTTGTAAGTAAAACTTCCAATTCAGTTTTTCCCTTTATTTGTAAAAATTAATTCTTCCAAACAAAAGATTAAATTTATGACCCGTTAAATAAACCCCACAAACAGTTAACCGTACGATTAAAAGGTTTTACATAAAGAAATCAACGTTAAACACCAAACACAGATAGTGAAATGGGAATTTTCAAATAGAACGAATGCACTCCCTTTAATGAAATTCGTAACTATGGTGACAATACATGACAGATAACAATATGATGGATAAGATTCTCATGAAACAAATGATTAAGCACCTACTAGTGCAAATATAAGCGTTTAACCGAAAATTCTAAAAATATATCACAACTTCAATGCGACTTTAATTTTTTGCTCACCAGTATATGTATAAGACATGGTTAGATAAAGTTTGACTTTTTATGTAAGTTAGCAGATATAATAATAATATGTATAGTCAATTAGTAAATTATAATAATCAAATCCAAAAACCAAATAATTAATAGTATTTTTGATTACAATGTGTATCACCTAGAGAAAGCGAACGAATGAGAGACTTAACCTCTTAGTTTGCGGGCCGTATTTCTACGCGGAGCGTTATAGCCTTACCATTATTATTAATTATCATTATTCAGAGTTAATATTAAGTTGCTTAAAATCATTTGGATTTTTTTTCAGAAGAATGTGTTTTGGTTATGAATGCGTTTTTATTTTAAATTAACAGAACACACATCTTAAAGTGTGTTTTTAGACTATAAATGAAATATCCCTTAGCAGGAGCTGAAGGACTTAATGTTAATCAGTTCATTAAAATTACAATGTAAGTTAATTGATTATTTCTGATTTTAGCGTTTTAGGACACTGTACCTCGTTAAATGCTTTTATTTATAATACAAGGTTGTCCATAAATCCATAAAATATCTAAAAAATTACAATAAATAAACTGCGTAATGGGTCATAATAATTCACTTTTCTTGGTATTTCTTTTCCTTAAAGTTACCAAGATTGCCGGGAAAGTTGCAAAATTGCGATTAGTGTTATAAAACATTTGCGAGACTCACCTGAAACGAATGACTTCTGCGCTATTTCCAAGTGTGCCGACCATTTTTCTTTAAGGAACTCACCGTGACTGGGATGATTTACTCGAACCTGTTAGAAAACAAGATGGCTGCCAGACGGACTACCACAGTGGTAGGATTCAGAGGACAAGAATGCGGTGGACAGTCCAATCCCCCAATTTAACTCTTTGCTTTTTTTATGGAAGAGTTTGTAAAGAACAAATGCCTTGTGCCACTACTCTGCGTTAATATTCAAAATATCTTCATTGCCTCTAGTGGAGTGTGATGTGCAAACACGCGTCACAGTGGTTGAAAATCAGAAAAAATTATTATCTTAATAAGACAGGAATAACGTATATATCACGAGAAATTTAGTGAAAAAAATTAAATACATCTGGGGTGGTTATTTGGCAGTGGCTATTTACACATGTTTTTTTTCATGTAACCTGTTCAAAATTGCTCACAAAGTGTGGAAAAAATAATAAAAAATTATCAAAATTAGGAGTGGCTTTGTAGGGGATAGTTTATTAACGAAGTGAAAATTCATATATATTTTTTTTCATGCATTCTGTTT
Organism: Sinelater perroti; assembly: GCA_036346155.1. Lineage (NCBI taxonomy): Eukaryota > Metazoa > Arthropoda > Insecta > Coleoptera > Elateridae > Sinelater > Sinelater perroti. The sequence goes on from JARFIY010000276.1 coordinate 9,573,791, forward strand.
AAAGTGGCTCACAAAATACAAGAAAAATAATGTAAAAAATAATTAATAGAGGTTTCTAACATTTTAACGCAAAAGATGCATACTTATACTTTTATTAATACAAAAGAAAGAAACGTAAGTTATTTATTGGTATCAGGCATGTCCAGGATTCGGAAAACCGTATGATTTAGAAGGGCTTGTACTTGAACTTCTGCAAACTGTTCTGTTATTGTTAAGGTGTCAATTGGCGGATAATATCGAGCCTTAGCCTCTAAAACTTTACGGTAGCATGTTTTTCTTTAGCTTGCTGTCTAATAGACGTGTACTGACGTTTCGTTAATTTGGCTTTGACAATTAAAGAAACCGTTTCATCTGGTGTTAAAGGAACTAAGTCTTCTAATTTTTGTGCATTGTGCCAGGCTTTAAAAATTTTCGTACTCGAGTTGGTGTTGTAAACACAACTTTAGTGATTTTGGCTTCTGAATACTTTCCCTTAGATTTCAAAGCCACTTTCGCAGCGTAACTGAGTTTTTTCTCTTCAAACTCTGTTGACAACTTCACGGCCCGTCGTCTCTTGGTCTTTGAACTACCTAACTCAAACATTGCTTTGCGTCGACCATGACCCAATGACTTGCTTGATTTAGCACGTGACACAGTTTCATCAGGTTCCTCCGGTTCTTCTTCTTCGTCAACCTCAGAATTGCTGTCAAGCCATTTTCCATACTTCTGACGGAATCTTTCTCGATTGCGATTGCATTTGCCCAGTTTTGAAAAATTTTTGTTGCAAAAGTCAATTGCACCGTTCCTTATGCGAACGATTGTGTGATTGACTAGATAATCCACCACGTGAGCCTTTTGTGCTGCACGCATTTCACCAGATTTTTCCGATAAAACGGAGGGGGAGGAGGGCGTGAAATATTGTTACGCCACTGGAGTAGATGTTTTCTAAAAGATGATAGAGCCAACATTTTGCAATACAATTACAAATTTTGTTAATTATCAACAAATAACTTATTTAATTATTGAGTTACTTCGTATAAGAAAGTAAAAATCCGATTGTTTTCTAATGGAAAAACTTTGAGCAAAAGTTCATTTAGCCGCAGCATACAGGGATACCTAGAGTATATTTTAGGATAAAAATCTCCGTGGCATTTAATGGTCTTATAAATGCTAAAGAAAGTAAGTTTATAAGAAATAAACCTGCAAAGCTTGCAACGCATAGCGAAGTGACGAAGCAGTCTGCCAAATCTGAGAACCCTCTAGTTTGTGGGTTTAAAAGCAAATTCATGGGATGATCAAAATGCAATTACTCTATAGGAATTCACTTGAACCACAACACAGTTTGTACTTTAATAATATTCATTTAGTCTGACTCACTAACTCTTTCTACTTCACAATCATAACATTTCAACATTCATAATTTTATGCAATTATTTCAAAGTTTTATGTTTAAATTAATCAGTGTTCAAAGATGAATTGAATGATATGCTACATGTCCTATGTTGCTATTTTAAAAATTTGAAATCGTAAAGGTCACTAACGCTGAGCTTTGACCAATCAGTTTCAAAATCACTAGCAAACAAGCCTTTTTGGTCACCTGTCGATTGGCGAAAACAGAATTTGGAAGTTCCCAGCCGTTCTCGAGTTATTGCTCGGACGGTCGGACGGACAGACGGACAGATGGACAACATAAAGTTAGTAGGTGACTCCGCTTCGCTTTGCCACTTAATAATAAAATCAGGTACTTTAAAATATTATTTGCAGAAATATTTTCTATGTAAATAAAGTACTTGCCTTAAAGTTTTTCTTCTAAAAATTACAAACTAAAAGCACAAATATTTGAAACACAGCCACACGTTGAAGTCTGCCAACAAGGTGAAGTAAAATCGTAGTTTAACAATTATCTATATTTGAGGTAGATTTTTAGAATAAATGGGTCGATATTCCAGGTATGTTATTTGAGGTATACCTTAATTTACTCTTGGAATGTGAAAGCTTTATAACATACTTACAAAATTTGAATGTTGTCCACTTTTTTCTGATTTTAAACCACTGTGCGCGTGTAGGATGAAATGGATTAACATATATATGTCTGCCTTATAACTAAAGGTGGGTACATTGAGTATCCGTGAGATATATTAGAACAAACTTGGTGAGGTTATTTGTATTTTAGTGTGAAAAATTTAGTATCCGTTGCTTAGTTTATTTGCTGCAAAATTTGTATTAGTTTTACACATTTTTCCCCATTCAAAAATGTTAATCCACTTTATTTAGTAATAAATTTAATTAATCTTCTAACATTATCGGGATTTACATTTCATGATCGTTAATAAAACGAGAAAAATAGCCATAGATAACATTTATCATACGGTGACCTTATTGATACAACTCCCGAAGACTATATATAAGGTAGTCCCTTGTAAAGCATAAGAAATGCAAGTTGTCATTTGAAACAACATGAAATCGATGCTGTGCCTTTTTGTTGCGGTTTTCTTTTTATATTCCGCTTGGGGGTGGACTGCTCGCGAGCAGACCGACAATAGCAAACGTGAGCTTAGAATTATCTTTATTTCAGCAAGTGCAACGCTCAAATATAAATTTACAGCCCATCCAGGACACTGCTACAGTACTTATAGAGGAACAGGTGCCATGGAACGCGATGAAGTCAAGCAGCTCGAAGGATTTTGCGTTAGGGCGTCTTGTAGTGACGGCGGATTGATTGAATTCGAGGGGTAAACATAATTTACAGAAAAATCCACAATTCTGACAAGGTTATTTAAATTGCAGGTGTGGACCACTCAGTGCGCCTCCAGACTGTAAGGTAGTTAAAGATGTAAAAAAACCTTACCCTGACTGCTGCCCTAAGATCAAATGTTAAAAAGATCTTTATTTAAATTCCAGATATGTAAGCTAGTGGTTGTATAAAACCAAATTCGGTGTAATTCTACAAAATTTATGTAAATACATAGTGATTAAAATGCTTTTGTTTCTTTTCGTTAAAATAAAGTATTATTATAAAACTGTCAAATTTTTAAAAAATAGTATGATAAATATTTGTATTTCTTTGAAACTCAAATATATAATTAAAAGATTTGTTTTTAGAATTAATTAATAATGGAAGAGAACAATTAGAAAACTATTTTTGATTATTCTAGTTCAGAATAGTAATTTAGGAAAGATGTGCTCTAGGATTCAGTAATATAATCTTTGAAAGGTGTAATATTGTTGCCAAAATAGTCATATTGATGTCAGACATTTTTATTTTAATTTTATAATAAAATCTAATCAATATACGCAAATTTTTTAGGGTGTACCAACTTTTATTATCAGGCTCTATATAGTTCAAGTCGGAAATATGTTCAGTTTTTTTATTTGTTTAATTTTTTAATTGTCTATTGGAAATTATAAAATAGAAATATATAAAATATGATATTAAAAATGGCAATACAAAATAGTGTTTATGGTATTGTAACGTTTTCGCTCTGCATCGGTGCAAATTTACTTAAGCTACACATTTATTTTACTTATAGGCAACCACTTAACGATATTTAAGTACACAACATATACAATTAATAACAAAAAATTACAGTGTATTTATCTGTAGCACTATTTATATTGAATTGAAACGTCTTGCTTGAGGGCACCTTACTTTAGTTTCTCGTGGCTGCATCGCAGCGTGATATTTATGCCTATTTGGGTGCTACCAGAAGGGCCTCGAAACGCCTGAACATGCATATAGCATTCTGTCGGCTGCTCCATCATGATGCTCTATCTAATGCGCACGCAGGTTCGGTATTGCCATGTCCTAAATATTTTCATTCAACAGATAACTGCGTAGCTGCGTCAGTGTTTCCCACAACGCGCAATAGGTTGATTTTCCCTGTCACAAGATAGTAAATATTTCTGCCGCCGTAAAGTCTTCCCGACTTTCGAACTCTGTTTGCTTAATTCTTTCACTGAACCAAGTTTTGATAGAAATACATTGGCGATTCTTCTGGACATCTTCATATCACGTGCCACACAATGTGTTAGTGCATGTTTTTTTCTTACTGTACTTTTCTGATGACATCACAATGCACTTGCCGAGTTCCACTCACTGAACCCTGGTTCACACTTTAATCATATCAGATCTCTTGATGGAGATTGGGGGTACGCCAACAAGAAGAAATTGACATATTGATCCTAGTTTTGTTGATGATCAGCGACAACTTTTGATAGATACTTCTCCATTATCCTATTCATGCGCTCAACCATTCCATCTGACTGGAGATGCAACGAAGTCTAATGCCCAGAAGTTATATTTTTGTGAACATCGTCGATTCAAAATTTTGACTCCGGCCAGAATGTATCTTTAGTAGCACTCCAAATCTGCTGATTAGTTCTACTGCCAACGCTTCAGCGATGGTTATGACTTCTTGATTTGGTTATGTATAGAATACTACTCATTTGCTGAAATAATTCATAGCCACCAGAATAAATTTATTTCCAATGTTACCTATAGCGAATAGATCAGCAATATTAATAGTAATTGTTTTGAGAACACTTCCGACCTTATAATGTCTCGTTAGTGCCTTCATCTTTTTTGCGTACTATTACTTATTGCACATATAATACCTTTTTGGCAGCAATCTTTAACATCTCCTTTACAGTTCATCCTGCAAAATCTTTTATAAATATTCTCCATCAGACACTCTTTTGGGACTTTCTCTGGAACCAACAACTAAAGTTTATTTTCAGCTCTATCTTGGTTTTCAAGTACGCGCTGTAAGACAACGTCTTCTACTGTGATGAAAATCCATTGCGTCCAATATGATTTTGTTTCTGGCAAACACAGAGGCACTTCTGCCCAGTTAGGTTTTCTTCCAGCTTTCTTACATTTCCAGACATATTTCAAGGTTAAATTCTCTTTATGGTCACGTTTTAATTCGCTGGGTTGTTACAAGTTATTAATCACAGTTATTCGCAGCGTAGGGACTATTTTCTTTTCTGGACGACTACAGTGGCTGCAGTCTTCTGGACACTGTCTCTTTGATAATGAGTCGGCGTTGCGATGACTACTTCCAGTTCTAGGCTACGTCTCCAAGTCGTATTGTTAGAACTTTGCGATCCGACTGGCTAGTTGGCGTTCTGGAGTTTTACTATTTAAGAGCCACTATAGTGCAGCATAATGAGTTTTCAAAAGAAACCTTCTGCCATACAAATATTAAAAATTGTTTGACGGATTTGACAACATCAAGCAGCTCCTTTTTAGTTGCGAAATAATTACGTTAAGGCTTCGATAATACTTTACTGAAATAGGCGATGACTTTTTCTTAGTCATTTTGCCAACATGCTTTCAATTTCCAGATTACTCGCATCTGTCTGTTTTTCATTAAGCAATGTTTTCATTCATTTTTTAAAGGTCGAAGGAACATTGCAAAGTCCAAATGACATCACCGTGAGTTGTCATAGCTCAGACCCCATAGAAAAATCTGTCTTTTTTGTTGTTAGGTTTCATTTTGACATTTGACAAAATATCCGCTTTTTAGATCTAAAGTAGAGAACTATTTGTATTTGTACAAGGTGTCCAATGTCTCAGCAATGCGTGGTAGTGGGTAATTATCTTTTTTTATGGTATCATTGAGTCGACGGTAGCCAACGCAAACTCTGGTGGACCCACTCCTTCTTTTTAACTAACACCACTAGCAAAGTCCATAGGTTTGTTGAAGGTTCAATTACGTCATCTTTCTTCATAATTGATATTACGTTTTCAGCTTCTTATTATTTGACAATTGTCTGGCACTCTGTGGTATGGGAGTAGAATTTCCGGTGGCTATTTTGTGATGCATAATATTTGTCCTGTTTTTGAACCCGTTTTACTGGGATATGTCTTGGTTTTGGTGCAACAGATCTGTAACTTTTGTCTGCTAGTCAAGAGTTAAACCTCTGTCAGATATGATGAGCACCAATCTCAATTCATCAAGTACCTTGCTTGACGTTGCCTGGATGCTGCTGAAGAGAATTTTATCGCTTTGAGACACTATACCTCGTTAAATTCTTACCTTGCTTTTATTTATAATACAAGCTATTCGTAAATCCCTAATATATTTAAAAAATTTCAATCAATAAACTGCGTAATGGGTCATAATAATTCTTATACCAATAGAAAGAGAAACTCAAGTAACATTTAAAGCCCGCACGCAGAACTGCCCTAGTTTGCCGCTAGAAGTAGTAGCAAGTGTGGCTTTTAGTAAACGTGAGCAGTCATTTGTGTTTTGAAATATGCAAAGGCCTCGTACGTTATGATTCTACAGTGACAATTTGAGGAGAATTTTAGAAAGAAGTATTTGCTTTTAATAGTATCAAAAAGCAGTACGAAAAATTCCCGGACGCTCAGGACTAAGCCAAGAAATTGTAAATCTTGTTGGAAGAGCTTACCAATGACTCCACGAATATGTTTGTAGCTTAGTGTTTCAAAATTTACAGTATAGCAAATCCTTCGTAACAGAATAAAGCGCAAGACTTACAAGGTTCAGTTGTATCAGCATCTCAGCGAAAATGCTAAAACTGGGCGTCTGAATTATTGCAATAAAACGCAAAAGTTTTGAAATTGGAGGTTTAGCGAAGAAGTAGATTTTGACTTGACTAAAAAGGCAAATCGGCAAAATGTGTGCTAATATGCATGGTTTTGTTGTTTTGAAATGTGTACCAGAATGGATTGTTCCTGCAGATTCCAAAAATGACATTCAAAATTCCTTGTCGCGTCAGGTTTTTGTACAAATTACAAAAAATTAAATATTAAGTAACATAATTTTTTTAATGACATTGCTGTATGACAACGTTTAAAACGTGTAAACATATTCTCTGGAGGGATGGAATGAATGTATAAGGCATAGATAAATATAAATATATATTTATAAGTAAACATATCTAACATTTACCACTGGGCTCCTTTTGAAGCTTTCTCTTTTTGGGTTGTCTTCGGTGTTCAGTTCGGGTTGTTTTTGATGTTCTGTCTCTTAACAACATCCAACAATAGTCGGCCATCATATGTATAGGTCATTTTCCTTGCTTCCCATGTTTTCCCGTAAAGTTACCAAGATTGTAAGGAAAGTAAATTTAGATGAGTAAGAAGAAAGTGACCTTTAACGCTCATGTTGAAACGAAACAGTTTATAAGAGTCCAACATCTCGACTAAAATGGTGTAATTAGCAGCCTTCGTGTTTTCCAAAATTTTTTGCATTGTACCACATTTCTGAATGCAGTCCATGCTCGCAATTCGCACACACTCATGGTTTTTTCGAATATGTTGTTCGCCATTAATGTTCGTACTTGTGGGTCTATAAATATGCCAGCTTTAGTTTTTTCAGACTTGATTGACGGAAACTTAACACCAAGATACTGGAAGTTACGGTCTCTTTTTAAAGCTGTCACGAATTACTTCATTAAACCAAGTTTGATGTGCAAAGGTGGCAACCACTGGATATGAAACAAGGTTTTTTTCACTAGGTGTGAATGTACTTCTGACTGGCCACTGCTTTCAAATCCATTGTTTTGTTCGAGCTTTGGAGTCCTATTTATACCAAAAGCAAGGAAATTTGGTGTTGTCTGTTTGTTGGCTGAGCAATATTCCAATCACCTTGAAATTTCCACACGCAGAGCATTCATAAAGCTTGTACTGTACACTTTCCAGTTTTATTTTCGTTATCGGCTATGTATATATGTTTATCTATTCTTTACACATTCATTCCATCCCTCCAGAAAACATTTTCACACGTTATTAACGTTGCTATCTATTAATGTCATTAAATTTTTTTTATTTTTAAATGTTTTTGGTTTGTGGAAAAACCTGACGTAATACGGAATTTTGAAAATCGTTTTTTAAATTTGCAGAAAAAATTTATTCCGACACACCTGCCGATTTAAAAAAAAAAACAGAAAAAAGTTATACAATTGCAGATTAGTGTAATCCACGTGTAGTTATAAAATATTTGCGAAACACCTGAAACAAATGTCTTCTGCGCTATTTCCAAAAGTGTGCCGACCATTTTCCTTCAAAGAGCCCGCCGTGACTGGAATGATGTACTCGAACCTGTTGGAAAACTGGCTCATGTTACATTTGAATGAAGACAACAATTATTTCTTCCTTTAACAAGATGCTGTTAGGCTTACTATCATAGTAGTAGGACGCAGAGAACAAGAAAATGGCACGTGAATGTGGTGGACACCCTAATCCTCCAATTTAATCTTGCAATTTTTTATGGGGAATTTCGCAAAGAACATCATTTGCCTTGTGCCACTACTCTAAGCTAATATGAAATGGATTAACATGTATATGTCTGCCTTATAACTAAAGGTGGATATAATCGAGTATTCGTGAGATATATTAGAACAAACTTGGTGAGGTTATTTGTATTTTTGTGTGAAAAATTTAGTATCCGTTGCGTAGTTTACTTGATGTAAAATATTAAAAATAAATTTGTATTAGTTTTATACATTTTTCCCTATTCGAAAATGTTAATCTCTTTTATTTATCAATAAATTTAATTAAGTTTCTAACGCCATCGTCGTTTACATTTCATGATTGTTAAAAAAACGACAAAAATAGCCGTAGATAACATTTATCATATGGTGACCTTATTGATATAACTCCTCGAGTAACATCGAATACTATATATGTATGAGCCAGCCCGTTGTAAAGCATAAGAAGTGCAAATTGTCATTTGAAACAACATGAAATCGCTGCTGTGCCTTTTTGTTGCGGTGTTCTTTCTATATTCCGCTTGGGGGTGGACTTCGCTCGAGCAGACCGACAACAGCAAACGTGAGCTTTAAATTATTTTTATTTTAACAAGTGTAACGCTCAAATATAAATTTACAGCCCATCCAGGACACTGCTACAGTACTTCTAAAGGCGTAGGTGCCATGGAACGCGGTGAAGTCAAGAAGCTCGAAGGTTCTTGCGTTAGGGTGTCTTGTAGTAATGGCGGATTGATTGAATACGCGGGGTAAAGATAATTTACAGGAAAATCTGCAATTATGACGAGGTTATTTAAATTATAGGTGTGGATCAGTCGGTGCGCCTCCAAACTGTAAAGTAGATGAAGGAGACGTAAAAAAACCTTACCCTGACTGTTGCCCTAAGATCAAATGTTAAAATGATCTATTTAAATTCCAGATATGTAAGCAAGCTAGTGGCTGTATAAAACCAAATTTGGCGTAATTCTACAAAATTTATGTAAATACATAGTGATTAAAGTGCTCCTTGTGTTTCTTTTTGTTTTAATAAAGTATTATTGTAGAATTATCAATTATGATACAACTAATAGGAATTAGAAAATATTATAAAAGTATGATAAATATTTTTATTCCTTTCAAATTCAAACATATAAAAAAAAATTTGTTTTTAGAATTAATTAATAATTTTTTTGGTTATTCTAGTTTAGAATAGTAATCTGGGAGAGATGTACTCTAGAATTAAATAATATAACCTTTAAAAGGTGTAGTATCGTTGTCAAAATAGTCATATTGATGTCAGAATTTTTTAATTTTAATTATATAATTCAATCTAATCAAAATACGCAATTTTTTTGGGGCGTAGCAAATAAATTTTTTTTAATATCCATTTTTGATGTCCTAAGTGCTATTGTAGTTAATAATGTCAGATATAATGTTTGGTTATAAATTTTTGATTTTTGCCTATTTTAAATCTTTATTTCATAGACTAGTTTGGGTCTAAAAAAGCTTTTATTATTAGGCACCATATAGTTCAAGTCTGAAATACATTCAGTTGTATTTTGTTTGATTTTTAATTGTCGATTGGAATGTTGAGATGCTACGTTGATCTTTATTTGATGACAAAAGACGAAATATGCAATAAAAAGCTACTAAAATTTATTATTTATATAGAATATACTGTCAACACACATAATACGCGGTGCACTTGAACACAAAACTTACTGTTGTGCAGTGTTTTTAGATGCGAGTTGTGCATTTGACAAGGTTTGGCACAGAAGTTTTTGGAAAAATAAAAACACTACTTCCATACCATTACTATCTGCTTTTACGCTCCTACCTGGACAAACGATTCTTCCAAACCAAACTCGGTAACGATACCTCTCAGATATATAGAATTAATGCGGGTGTCCCTCAGGGTAGTGTGCTTGGGCCTCTATTGTTATATACAAGTGACCTTCCTATTACAGAGAAAACAAGTACAGCGACGTTTGCTGATGACACAGCAATCCTGTCATGCAATGAAGACCCGAACACAGCAACCGAACTACTCCAAGAACATTTAAACCAGCTCGAAAAGTGACTAAACAAGTAGAAAGTAAGGGTAAACGGGGATAAATCGGTCCAAGTCACGTTTTCAATGAAACACTCAGCGTGTCCGCAAGTCTACTTAAACAATACATCGATCCCTTACTTAAAAAGTTCGTTACTGAATTCTATATGTCTGTCTGTCGGTCGGTCGGTCCTTCACAAAATTTGAGATTTTTTAAAATTTGAAACTGGATTCTTATAGGAAATTTTACGCTGTTTCGAATTCGAAATTAAAAAATTTCTATCTCGAAATTTTTCGAGATATTCGACTTCGAATTTCGAGAAAATTTTCGACATTACGATTTTAAATGTGATTTTTATAGAAAATTTTACGCTGAATTCGAAAATGAAGTCGAAAAAATTCTATGTCGAATAATTTTCGAGATATTCGATATCGAATATTTAAGTTTTAAGTTCGTTCTGCGATTGCTTACAGAGCAATCTCTTCGCTGGCCCCATGTTTTGTAATGAAGTGGTGCATACAAGGAGTAAACAAAATGATAGAATCAACGCTGTACTTTCAGAAGCAATGTAATTTATATTAAAGAAAATGATAAAATACAAATATATGATACGATATCAAAAATGGCAGTAAAAAATAATATTTATGGTATTGTAACTTTTTCGCTCTGCATCGGTGGAAATTTACTTAAGTTATATATTTATTTTACTTACAGGTAATCACTTAACAATATTTATGTAATACAACATATATAATTAATAACGAAAAATCACACTGTATGTATTTATCTGTAACACTATTTATGGTGGACTGAAATGTATTTCTTGACGGTACTTTACTCCAGTTTCTTCATGTAGCTGAAGCGTAGCATCATATTTATGTCTATTTGGGCGCTACCAGAAATGTCTGGAAATGCTTGAAAATGCATATAGCATTCTGTCCGCCGCTCGATTATGATGGGTGGGTTTAACAAAAACTGCGGTCGCGGACGACGGAGCTCCTACGGTAAGGGACTCATTACACAACCCTCTTATTAAGTATGATTCGTCTAGAATTCTCTCTTGACGTTTAGATGAGCCATGGAAATATTTGCAGTTTATTTTCTGCGGATGATGGCTGCAAACTAGAACGTCAATGTCAGAACCTTGAAACAGCTCTTCTATTATGTTTCGAACTATTCTCCAATCAAAATCATCTAATACGCACGCAAGTTTCGGTATTTCCAAGTCCCAAATATTCTCATTCAACAGATGACTGCGTAGCTTCGTCAGTGTTTCCCACATTGCGCAATAGGTCGGTTTGTCTTGTCGCAAGATAGTAGATATTTCTGCCGCCGTGAACCCGCCCACTGAACCTTAGCTCATTTCAAGCACATCAGATCCCCTGACGGCGGAGTTCTATCTCCGGCAACAGGACACAGTCGATTGTAATAAACTGTCGCTTGCTATTTACTAGTTTTCAAATACGGTTCACTACATGTTTTATTTTCTCCCGCACATCGTACAGATCTTCGTAGGAGCGTTGGAATTTTGGGGACAACTCATGCTGTTTTTGGTTATATAGCCATACTCGGCTGCCTTTTTGATAAATCGCTATAAATGCGTTGATGTCATAGGGATATTTTATCCCGTCATTCGTGATATTGATGTTGTATTTCTCGTTGTCGTGGATATTTATCATTTTTCTCCTCAATCTCTGACGTAGCCTTCTTTGACTATGTTTTCTTCAGGTTTATTTCCAAAAAGTTGGTCACATGACAGTTTCAGTTTACGAACGAAGAGAATATTGGATGGTGTTTGACCAGTAGACTTATGGACAGACAACAAGAAAAAAATGAGATATTGGTCCTAGTTTTGTTAACGAACAGCGACAACTTTTGACAGATACGTCTCCATTATCCTATTCATGCGCTAAACCATTTCATCTGACTGGAGATGCAACGAAGTCGTTCTGGTTTTTTAAGGCCCAAAAATTATACTTTTGTGAACATCCTCGATTCGAAATTTTGACCCCAACTTGAATGTACCTTTAGTGATACTCCAAATCTGCTAATCAGTTCTACTGCCAACGTTTCAACAATGGTTATTACTTCATTATTTTTATTATGCATAGGATACTACTCATTTGCTGAAACAATCCATAGCCAATAGAATAAATTTATTACTTATTGCACATATCATACATTTTTGGCAGCAAACTTTAACATCTTCTTTACAGTTCATCCTGCAAAATATCTTACGAATCCTCTCCATCAGAAACTCTATTGGGACTCTCTTTAGAACAAACAACTGAAGATTCTGTTCAAAAAACAACTTGGTTTTTAAGTACGCGCTTTAAGACGAGATTTTCTACTGTGATAGAATACCGTTGCGTCCAATATGAATTGTTTCTAGCAAACACAAAGTCACTTCTGTCCGGTTAGGTTTTCTTCCAGCTTTCTTTCATTCCTAGACATATTTCAAAGTTGAATCTTTTTTGGTCACGTTTTAACTCGCTGGGCTGTCACAAGCGATTAGACGCAGTTATTTTCAGCGCAGTGGCCATTTTATTTTATGTACGACTACAGTGGCTGCAGTTTCTTGGACACTGTCTCCTCAATAAGGGGTCGGCGTTGGGATGGCTACTCCCAGCTCTATGGTAGCGTCTCCAACTTGTATTTCCGAAACCTTGCGATCAAATTTGCTACTTGGCCTTCCGGAGTTTTAATTTTTAATTTAAGAGCCACTATATTCAAATATAAATCAACATTTATTTTATGCGGGTGGTAAAGTAAAAGAAGAAAAACGTGGCTTTTGAGTATTGTAGGTAGCGATGCCTAAAAAAATTTCTCCGTAGGGTACCCCGCATCACGGTTTCTTTGGTCAATATCACGATGTCAGAACAGAATATTATCTAGTTTCACAACAGAAATTCTAAAATCAAACAAGATTTGAGAATCGATTTGATAATATCACCCTTAAGGAAACTCAAGTATGCAATTAACATTTTAATCTAGTAAAAAGAATACTTGAAGGATTTATCGTCATTTCTATTGCAAGAGAATATGCAACCTAGAGGAAATGTACCAGTTCTTTCAAAGCTCATTCTGCTGATGTAGAGGTAATCCTGACAGAACGGCTTTAAGAAGGCAGCAGTGCAGCAGCTATCCTTGGGAAACTATAGCGCATAAATTCCAGAAATTAATCCAGCGAAATGTCACGCGGGGTAACAGCGTTCTAGAATGTAATCAACGTTTATTTAAGCATCAGATGTTGGACAAAATAATGGAAACACTTGTCAGAAGTAGGACATATTTTCACTGTGGCTGGTGACAATGGGCATTGTCTAAATTAACCGTTTCTTGTTTGTTTGTAGGTAATATGAACTGTGCACTAATAGAGCAGTAAGACAGTGTGGTTGTATATCTTGTGTTGGTGTGTTGAGTGACCAGTAAGTCCGACCTGACGGAATTTCAAAGAGGTCTAATTATTGGTGCCCGTCTAGCTGGAGAATCTGTGAGCAAAACAGCGACATTGTGCGGTGCTACGCAAGGCACGGTAATAACAAACACGAATGCTCAAAGGTGACGTGCATGGCGCAACACGCACAAGAACTGAACATTGCCGGACTGGTAAAAGTCGTTTGGTTGGACGAGTTACCCTTCACCCTCTTCCCCACCACTGGACGCATGTTTATCTCGCGAACATCTTCTGAAGCATACGATATGGACTGGCTCCGCTCGACTGTCAAACATGGTGGCGGCTATATTATAGCCTGAGGCGCTATATCATAGTATTCAAAAGCTCCCCTTGTGACATTACACGGCCGGGTCACAGCAGCAGCAGAGAACTCTTGGGTAACCAGCTCCACCCAATAGCGCAAATTTTATTTCCAGATGGGAATGCCGTATTTCAGGATGATAATGTCTCAATTCACATCATTGGTCCTATACATGAGTGGTTTCAATAGCATGTTGATGAGGTTTAACATCTTTTGGTCCGCTCAGTCTTCAGATTTGAAGACCTGTGGGTTATTTTCGAAAACAGCGTTCGGGGTCGATTTCCACTTTTTTCGTTTCTATCTGAGCTGGACACTGCTGTATGAAGAATAGCTTCAAATTTCACTTTATCGTTCAGCCGCAGTCTTTTCTATGGCATAATGTTGTTCCCTGCCGTTTGTTTTTTATTCACTTTTTAGCTCCATCACTTTAGTCGGGTATTAAACTAATAAAATAATACCACCAATTCTTGCTTCCCTGTTTGATCTGTTTGCCTTCTTGGCTGTTCTTTATAGATGCTTAAATATTTGTTATTCTAGAACCCTTGTAACTTTCCCTCGGCGCGCGTAGACGATTATTGGATCTTCGTGACATATAATTTTTGATGTAACCAAATCATATATAGTAATCCGCACCTTCTTTAATTTTAATTTTCGATACCAACACTTTTATTGAAAATTTATAGTTTATTTTTCTGTTCATAAATGCTCAATTGTTATGTTTTATAACTCAGATATTAATCCCAATATTCATTTGGAACATTATATAAACAAATACGTGCAAAACATGCTTTTTTGGTTATCAAAACTTTTGCAAACTGTCAGGCCTACAAAGAGGTCCTAAACGCAGATAAAACAGTAACGGCTGAGGCATTGCAAAAAACTGTATGGGTGGCTCAAGACCTGTGAAGCAGAGCGCGTCGTCTGTCGTGTTTGTTACCAAGAGTTACCCGACAATTCTATAGTGTAAACGACAGTTATGGCTAGCTGATCATGGAATGGAAATAAGATATTACTTTCTAGTTACAGTTGTTAATGAAGCTTTTTCCCATTTACCGATCTCGCTGCACCATCTATACTTGGCCTGGTTCAGTCGATCACAACAGCCGAAATCAAATTAGTACTGCAGAAAATGTGACCAGGGAAAGCAACTGTAAAAATTACCATCTGATTAGTCTACTCTTGCACATTGAAAATTCCCGAGCGCATCGTCGACCGTGTCATGCTGAGATATACTTAGTTTGCGCTGTGTCTGCACGCCACTATTATATATAACATAGACAGCCAAAAAGTAAAGTTTGTACAGCTAATGTGTTCCGTGAATTCAATGTATGGGTCGGAGTCCTCTAAGCTTCAGCCTTGTCGCCTTTAATTTTTATACTAATAATAGAGGTCGTGACATATGATCATCAGAAGGCCGCATCCTGGACGTTTTTGTATGTGGATGTCATGCTGGCAGATACAAGCAAGAATGACATGGAGCGATTGATTTGTTAGAAAAGACTGAATATCTGAAAGACAGGGCAATATAAATCAGCGGTACTAATTTGCCAAAAGCAGAGCAGTTCAAATATCTTGGTTTGACAATTTCATAGGCTTGTAACACAACGTCAGAAGATGCATGGCTTAAATAGCGTTGGGTCACCGGTGTCTTGATCACTTTATATTTCAAAATTTACCACTGAATTGTTCATTGAATTGCCTTATATGGCAGTGAGTGTTGGCCTACGACGAATGAAGCAATGGCTGACACCAATGGAAAACAGAATGCTGCATCAGATATTTAAATTTAATCACCTAAACCATACCTACAAAATGGACATTCGCGCCAGATATGACTTTTTGTCCATTCAGACGAAAATGAGAGAACACCGACTGCGCTGGTTTGTTCATGCTCTACGTGCCAACCAATAAACAATTGCCCAATTTGGACATTGATTTGATATACCTGTGTAAAAATCTAAGATGAGGCCTAAACAACTATGAACTGACATACTGTACAAAGACCTGAAGGCCGAATCAAACATACGACTACGACAAATTAACTGTCGGTAACATAGTTAATATATAGCTTTAAAGAATATCGTTTTCTACAGCACCTGTAACAGTTGTAACTTTCTAAAAGCTAAAGAAAATCGAAGATGGGGAATAGAACAACTTTTAGAAAATATTACTATCGTATGTAGTCAAAGTTCTCAGAGAAACTGGAAGTAACATGACGTGATTTTTAAACATGTACACATGCCGGAGGAAATTTACAAGAAAGTCAGTTGGATTTTCCTAAAATATGAATTGAAAGAGAGAGGGTGGAGAAAGAGAACAAGATTTAAAAAGCAATATTTTTTCATGAAATTGTAACCTGCGACGAAAAATAGAATGGAAAATGAAAATACATAAAGGTGAAAATCAGGGATTATTACAGATGAACTGTCAAACAGCACCGTATGACCGAATCTCCATGACAGGTGAGTACTACTATGTCTAGGGTGACATCAGCAAGGTAACACGGCAACCAGTGCATGTCAGGAACAGAAAGTGATGTATGTAAAGAAGACGGAGAGTTATTCTCCTTCAAACCAACGCGCAGTTGCATAGCACCAAAGCAATAATTGAGTTAAATTGGGAGATTTTATCACACCTGTGGGTTGTTGCTGTTGACAGTTTTCTGAAGAAAAGAAGAAGTCTTTTAGCGAAATGGGAGAAAAACCATAAGAGAAAGTTACACAGTAATTTGCAGTTTATATAAAGTTATGAAAATCGTCTAATTTTGGAATTATAATAATAGGGTTATCGTATTATCGCTGACCATTGCATTTTTCTTGCTTCGAGTATGTCCCAAAGCTCGTAAATATTAAGAATTAAACGTGCACGTCTGCAGGTGGTGCACCGGTTATAATTTGCTTGGAAATAACATTCCTGGCCATTAACTTTTTCTAGACAATGAACCATAAAAACCCTTTTCGTGTTTTGAAACTGTAGCATTATAATTTTTAACGTCAATTAAATAGTTTAATTTTCTTTATACTGATGTCATGTGGAATCCACTGATTAAATTACATTTTCAACGAACTTAAAAAGTTCGTTACTGAATTCTATATGTCTGTCGGTCTGTCGGCCTGTCTGTCGCTGTCACAAAATTATGGATTTTTTAAAATTTTAAAATGGATTCTTATAGGAAATTTTACGCCGATTTCAAAATCGAAATCAAAAAGTTTCTATCTCGAATAGTTTTCGAGATATTCGACTTCGAATTTCGGGAAAATTTTCGACATTACGATTTTAAATGTGATTCTTATAGGAAATTTTACGCTGAATTCGAAAATGAAGTCGAAAAAATTCTATGTCGAATAATTTTCCAGATATTCGATTTCGAATTTTCCCGAAACTCGAAATCGAAATCGAAAGGTTTTTTTAAGTTCGTTCTGGGATTGCTTATAGAGGAATCTCTTCGCCGGTCCCATGTTTTATTATAGTCTGTATTTTTGTGGTTCGAATGCATTTTTATTCTAAGTTAAACATATATAACATTTATCTTGCAGAAAGATTTTTTTACATTGTGTTGAAAATATTGTCATTCCATTAATAAAATTAAATTTATGCATTAGAACAGAATGTTCCTTTCCACATATCACAATATTTATTTTTTTGTAATTAAATGAATTTTCTGACTTTATCGGTATTTACTTGTTTAAAAAAGACTACTATAAGCATAGATAGCATTTATCATATGATGACCCTATTGGTGCTCCCGAATTAAATAGTATCGAAGGCTATATATAAGCGAGTATGTTTCAAGTTAAAATTAAATAAAAATTGCCAATTGTAACAACATGAAATCGCTGCTGTGTCTTTTCGTTGTGGTTTTCTTCCTGCACTCCGCTAGGGGATGGACTTCTTTCGAGCGGACTGACAACAGCAAACGTGAGCTCCACTTTATTTTAATTTAAATAAGTGAAATTGTTTAAAAGTGTACTTGCAGCCCATCCAGGGTATTGCTACAGCACTTCTGAAGGGGTAGGTGCCATGGAACGTGGTGAAATCAAGAAGCTCGAAGGGTCTTGCGTGAGGATATCTTGCGGCGAAGGAGGATTGATTGAACACGCGGGGTAAGAACAAAGTGCAGCGAATCTGTATTTTCGACGAGCTTATATAAATTATAGGTGCGGAGTACTCGATGCGGGCCCAAAATGTAGGATAGTCGAAGGAGACGTGAAGAAGCCCTACCCTGACTGCTGCTCTACAATAAAGTGTTAAAATTTTTATTTTTGAATACAACTAATATTTCTAAACATAATGAGTTTGTTTTAATTCCATATATATTTTAAATAAAATGCTATTTTTATTTCTTTTATTACTTTCATTGTAAGTAAAGTTAAATGTAAACATTTCGATTCAATTTTTTTATTTGTAAGGAATCGATTTAAATAAATATAAAAACATACCTAATGCTTAAGAAAATTAGGATTTTGTTAAGCATTAGTATTATTTATCAAAATATAAGTGATGCAATTAAGGAAATTCAATTGGAAATACGTGTTTTTACCAAATTTCCAAACACTTATTTGCACATGCCATTCTTCAACGTACTCCCCTCCGGAGTCAACGCATTTTTTTCAGTGTTCTTGAAACATCCTGATGCTCTTTTCAAAAAAGGATTTTCCTTGACTGTGTATCCACTCCCGAACAGTCTGGATGACGGCGACGTTGTACTCAAACCGCATGCCCTGCAAGTTTGATTTGAGCCTTCCAAACAGGTAGAAATAGTTTGGACTCAAATCGGAACTGTACGGCGGATGTGGCAGTAGGTTCCATTTCAATTTACGGAGGGTTTCCATTGTTGTTTTGGTATGGGGGCGTGCATTGTCTTGAAGGAAGGCTACCCGCTTTCCACCTGCCTTCCTCTAGGATTGGATCTTTTTCTTCTCATCTGTTGCCAGGAGGTTTGAGTAATAAGCTGCATTGACTGTTCTGGAATCCGCCAGAAAGCCGACATAGATACCTCCCTACCAGTCTCAAAACAACGTTGCCATCATTTCCTCTGCCGAACGGCTCCTCCGCGCTCTCTTTGGTTTGCGAGAATGGGTATTCCGCCACTTGCATGATGACTGCTGGGATTCAGGAATGTAGTAGTGCACCCACGTTTCATTAGTGGACACTATAGACTTTAAAACTACACCACCTTTGTCTTTAAACTGCTGTAGACCAGTGGCATGTGCACCATTTTGTTCACATCCGTCAAGGTATCTACCGTGTATTTACGTTGCGATAGTACAGGTAGTGTTTCACGATGTCTTCTACACTACCAACACTGATGGACAGCATTTCTCGAAGTTCTTTGATAGTGCTGTGCCTATTCTCATGAATAAATGCGCCTACACGGTCAATTTTTCCTCATCAGTCTAGAAACTTCCAAACAAGAACAAATAGGTTTTTACCCAGGAGGGAAAGTGGATGTTGTAGCTCCACTCTCTCAAGGTCACACAGTTGCTGCGCAGCGCGGCTTGTTTATACACAAATCAGTCCCGATCATATTTGAACCACCTTGTATTTACTATGGACTTTTTAAACCGTAATGAGTGCATTGTTACCTAAAAAGCTTATTATCTAAAATATATGGCATTTTCGTAGGTGTACTCTTAATTAGAAATTTTCTTCAATGTTGACTCATATCTTAAGTACTATAATTTTTAGTAATGTTACATTTAATGTTAATTAAGTTGGTTCTTCTTTAAGTAATTACAAAATTAGGGGGTAGCGGGTAGATACCCTTCCGAGAACCCGTTGAAGGGTATGTCTATTCCAAGGGAGTGACCCTTAGCACGTGAGTCTTGAATATTTTCGATCTACTTTTGTAGGAGAGGAACATGTCCCAACCTACCATTTGACATTACCAAATTTATCCTTTTCATTTTCTCAATCTCCTGCAATAAAATAGAATAGAAGCAATAGAAGCCACTTCGGTTAAAAAAATTCTAGGATACGATGATGATTTCAGACAACGAATGGCCCAGAGTATGGGCATTGTTTGAATGGATCAGGGGTGTTAAGAATCTTTCGGAAAGCCAATATCAAATTTAAACTAAGATTTCGAATAGATACATGGAATATTAATGGTTTTAAGAACTTGAAAATACCCATAACGTAATATAAACATGAAATGCCTAAATATAGCTATTCTAGGAATAAGAAAAATTAGATAGCTTAACTCCGAAAGCAAATGTAACAACAATCACTGAAAGAGATTAAGGGTAATTGTAACGAAAGAAGTAATAGGTGTGTTAGATTCGTAGTACATGTATCAGGCAGAGTCGTTATGATTCAGCTGAATTCCAGACCAAAAGTAAAACAAATTAACAAATAAACTCAGCTATGACAAAAAATAAGAAAGAACAATAATTTTAGAATTAATTAAGTGAGGAAGGCAGCCCAAGAACTGAAACAAAAAGAGATATGAACGAAACCAATAAAATGATAAGAAATATAGTTCAAAAAGCAAAAGAAAATTGGAGAAATTAAATAAACTGAATATATGTACACATGAGATATTTGAGAATGTAAGATCTGAAGTTGAATTAGGTATCCCTACAACTGGACCATCAATAACGTTGGAGTACCTGGACCTGACTGAATTTTTGCAAAGCACTGAAACTGTGACGCTTCAGGAAATAATGTCCTAGTAATTTAACGAAATTTATGACTAAAGGAATATATTAACAGACTCGTTGCAATTGACCTTTATAACAATTGCAAAAAAGTGTCACGTCAAAAAACGTGATGAATATCGAATAATTAGCTTAATGGCTGATGTCTTACAAAATCTTCTTTTGTATAATTTCTTCTAGAATATATGGGAAAATAGAAGAAAATAATAGCGAATCCCAATTTAGCTTCTGTAACAATTTAGAAACTCACGAGACTCTTTTTAGTATCCAGATTCTAGAACAACCTTGTAGAGATGTTAATGGAAATGCATATTTGAGCTTTATATAGATTTTGAAAAAGCGTTTGACAAAAATATCACAAAATAAAATTCTGCAGAATATTGAAATTTATGGTAAAACTTTGCGCATTCATCAAAAATATTTATTGGCCAAACAGCAAATTTTTTTTAGATGTTAAAATCAAACGTGGTCTTAGATAAGGATCTATCCTGTCTCCATTGTTTTCAATCTCTAGTCAGAAGGCATTTTCCAAAAATACTTAATGATTCTTCGTATGATATGAAGATCAATGGTATTCAGGTAAATAACCTTAAATATGTCGACGACGCTATACTTATAGTCACAAGAACTAGAATATTTTATAGACAACATTACAGATAATAATAATAATGGCAAGGCTCTACGTCCCGCGCGGGAGCACGGCCTGCGAACTGAGAGGTTAAGGCTCTCATACGTTCGCTCTCTCTGCCCGGTCGTCGCACACCATCTCTGGTGCGGGGCGGTGTGGCAAGTACCGCGCCTAAGACGACCGCCATTATTACCCCTTGTTCGAGTGAACGCAGGTACTCAATTATTTTTAGGCCACCCGCCAGGCATCAGAGACCACCGGGAATTGAACCCGGGTCCGTCAGCATCGCAGCCCGCCCCTCAACCACGGGACCACGCTGGCTTGACATTACAGATATATTAAATAATTATAAATCAAAACTTAATCATAATGTGTACCGCATAAATCTATAAAAAGCTAATATTACTACACATATAGGACACAGTTTAAGTGAAAACTAAAATATCAGTAGCGAAATTTGGAAAGAAAAGGCGAAATCAGCGTTTTTAATAATGAAGAACATACTATATAAGTAAAAATCTAAATTTATAACTTTAAATTAGACTACCAAAATGTTACATATTCTCGATTCTTCTGTGTGGTTTTGAAATCTGGATATTGAAGGGCGCTTTGCTTAAAATCATGTAGGTCTATAGAAAAATTGAAGTTATCCAAATAATTAAAATACCTAAGCTTAGAACACTTTGTACGCGTAATTCAACATTTCGAGAGGTAGTAGAAAAACTTTCTTTACTGGAGAACGTTAGAGAATGGTTTTCCTTATCCAGAGCAGTAGAGGATAAAATTAGAATATTCGACGTAATAGCCATAATTGTCTAAGTGAATACAACACACAAAGAAAAAGAAGAAAAACAAGAAGAACGTGTTTTTTACAGCTTCTGGAAGAAGTGACACTAAAGGATTTAAGAGCGAAAAAAGAAAAGTTAAAGAAATAGTATAACATTTGAAAGAAGATTGTTTTTGCACATAGAGCTTGCAAATAAACTTGTAGTAATACCTCAAACAATTTTTAAACGTCTACAACAATTGGGTAATCTAACAAAAAAATCGTTAGGTTTCCCATATACTGACAGCTAAGAACAAGAGTATTGTTGCTGGTACTTTCTAGGTTATAAATAAAAGATTTTTTGTACTAGCTACAACGAAAAAAAAATACAAAATGGAAATTCAAAAAGGCAAAAATTGTTCAGATAAATGGCATGACCAAATATCTATGCCAGAAAGATTGCTGTGCATATGGTAGCGTCAGCGAAACGTTGTACATTATCAGTTGTTTGCACCTGGTAAAATGGTGCGTTCTCAGCAGTAACTAATAAAGAGGAAACTGAACGATCATTGACCTCGGTTGAAAGATTTTATCACACCTGGCTTATTGGCTAAAGTTCGCTCTGTTGATACCAACTTCACCTATGTCAAAGATATTTAGAAAAGTTTAGTTTAGGTTTTCACCATGCTCTCTTTTTCGAAGTTAAATTTGGCAGCTTCCCAAAACATAATGCAAATACAAAGTAGTAAACTTTTTATGGTTTAGAATTAAATTAAGAAATTGACATATGGCTGCTGTTGCCGTTTTTTTTATGAAAAATCTATTCTCTAACTAAACGAAAGAGGAAAAAACAGAAATATTTAAAATAGTTTGTTGCTATAGCTTTATATTTTTAATTAAAATATTATTGTTCTATTTTATGCATTAGAATAGGTTGTATTATTGCGTATTTCAAAATATTTATTTTTAGTAATTAAAATTTAAATAATCTCCTGGTATGGCTTATGTTTATGAGGTCAGTATATCTATACACTTGCTTGCTATCGTTAAAAAAAATCGACGACCATAGATAACATTTATGAACCCAAATTAAGTAGCATCTAAGGCTATATATAAGCCAGTAAGCTGCAGGTCACCTTTAAATAAAAAACATCAATTGGAGCAACATGAAATCGCTGCTGTGCCTTTTCGTTGTGGTTTTCTTCCTCCACTGCGCGAGGGGATGGACTTCTCTCGAGCAAACCGACAACAGCAAACGTGAGTTCCGGTTTATTTTAATTTCGGTAAATGAAATTGCTCAAAAGGAAATTTACAGCCCATCCAGGATACTGCTACACCACCTCTAAAGGGGTAGGTGCCATGGAGCGTGGTGAAGTGAAGAAGCTTGAAGGGTCCTGTGTTAGGGTCTCTTGCGGCGACGGCGGATTGATTCATTACGCAGGGTAAACAAAGAGGTACAATAAAAACTACAGCTTCGATGAGATTTTTTAAACTACAGGTGCGGAGTAGTCGATGCGGGTCCAGAATGTAAGATAGAAGAAGACGTGAAGAAACCATATCCTGACTGCTGCCCTACAATAAAATGTTAAGTTTTCTTGAATTCTTAAATTGAACTAACATTCCCAAATGAATGAGTGGCTGTTGGGGAGTAAATTTGGTACCATGCTATACAATTTGTGCGTGTACATTATAATTAATATTTTTCATTTCTTTTATTACTTGCATTGTAAATAAAATAACATGCATAAATATTAACGCAATATTTTTATTTGTAATCATTTGGTTTTAATAAATGCGCAAACAGAATATGGTCATTTTATTAAATGTTAATGCCAACTATTGAAATGAAAAATAAGGTTGTTACAGGAATCCAATTAGAAAAAGGGGTATTTATTATTAATTAATAATACGGAAGATTTTTTATTGATTAAGCAGATTTTTTTTCCCGTGCGGGGTTGCTAGATCCCCCATCGGGCGCCTCCCCAGGTGGCGGATAGGGGAATGCCTTCCAGATATGGATGGTACCGGAGAAATAAAATATCCGGGGCGGACCAAAACTGGCATGACGTAGGGCAGCAGCTACGACATCACTGTGTTGTGACCACTGAAGAATGACTTCCTTAAGGGCCCAACAACAAAGACTTCTAGGCGACAATCACTTCAGATTAATCGACTAGAAGACTGCGATGGGGAAGGCAACGGGAAACCACCCCATTATGTTTTCCCTAGTACAACTAACATGGCACAGACTCAAGATAATAGATTCGTTACTGATCATGGAGATCGGACTCCAAGATCTGGCAGGAGAAGACATCCTTCAAAAAGTAGGGCCTCTCAGGTCGTCAGCACGCGAAATCCCTACATTTTCAATAAAAACACACCTGTCTTGAATACCTACAGACGAACTACTAAGATAGGTACATGGAATGTGAAAACCATGTACGAAGCTGGTAAAATACACAATACCATCAAGGAAATGATAAGGCTATCCGTAGATATTCTGGGGATCAGTGAGATGCGATGGACTGAAACAGGACAATGCTTAATAAACGAACACAATATTTACTACTCAGGAAACACTAACGGTGAACATATACATGGAGTTGGCATTATCCTTAACAAAAAAATTAGCAGATATGTTACAAACTTTGCCCCAATCTCTGAGAGAATACTTCTAATTCAGATTAACACCTTCCCCATCAAAACCAATATAATCCAAATATACGCACCAACGGCTGACAAATCCGACGATATAATTGAAACATTTTATGATGATCTGAATAACGCCATGAAGAAAGTAAAAAAGAATGAACTTACATTAGTAATGGGCGACTTCAATGCCAAGATAGGCCAAGGAAGCTGTGGTGAAATCATAGGACCGTTTGGACTGGGAGAACGTAATGAACGAGGAAATCGATTAAGTATTTTTGGAACAGAACAACAACTAGTCATCACCAACACGTTCTTCCAGTTACCACCAAGATGCCTATACACTTGGAGGTCCCCCCAAGATAACCCAGAACACGTCGTCAGAAATCAGATCGACTATATCTTGATCAATAAAAGATACAGAAATGCAATAACAGCAGTAAAGACATATCCAAGTGCGGATGCCAAATCTGACCATAACCCACTTGTCGGCACGATAACACTCAAATTGAAGAAAGTTAAACAACAACAAGCGAAGAAATACGATTTGAGGAAACTGAAGGATAAAGATATAAAACAAGAAACACAGCAACATATTAAAAGAAAAATCAAAGAAACAGATATAGCAGCCGACACAAAAGAGAAAATCCAGAAGCTTAAAGAGACAAATCAAGAAATTCTTGACATATATTTTCGCCCAATGAGAGCGAAAAAGAAGATGTGGATGACAGACGACATATTGAATATGATGGAGGAAAGACGGAAAAATAAGAACAAAGACAATACCAGATACACACAAATCGACAAAGAAATAAAGAAAAAGATTAGAGACGCCAAAAACGCTTGGATGGAGGAAAAGTGCAAAGAGATTGAATCACTAGATGGTAAACATGACTCTTTCAATCTGCACAAAAAGTGAAAGAAGCAGCAGGATTACAACGACCAAAGAAAACCGGATGCTTACAAGATAATGAGGGCAATACAATATTAGATGTAAATGAAATAAAACAGTTTGGAAAAACTATGTTGAGAAGACTTTCGAAGATAAGAGAAACAACGATATACTAAAAACAGGGGACCCCATAGGTAACACAGGACCGGAAATTACTCAAGAAGAAGTGATAGCCGCAATAAAAGGAATAAAGGACGGAAAGGCGACGGGCCAGACAACTTCCACGCAGAAATTCTAAAAAACATGGAGAACGATGAAATTAAATGGCTCACGGCCATGTTTAATAACGTATACGAAACAGGAGTAATCCGACTTGAATGGCTTAAATCCACATTTATAACCCTACCGAAAAAACCGAATACGAAAAAATGTGAAGACTATAGAATTATTAGTCTAATGAGCCACCTTCTTAAAATAATGCTAAAAATAATACATAGGAGGACATACAAAAAATGCGAAATGCAACTAACTCGCACACAATTTGGCTTTCGAGACTCATTAGGTACAAGAGACGCTCTTTTCGCCATTCAAGTCCTCATACAAAGATGCAGAGACGTGAACTGTGACGTGTATATGTGTTTTGTAGACTATCAAAAGGCTTTCGATCGGGTCAAACACGACGAGTTAATATCAATCTTAAAAACAATTGGTCTAGATGATAAAGATCTACGTATCATTAACAACATTTACTATAACCAATCAGCAACTATCAAGATAGATAACCAAATGACTGAGGAGATCAAAATAGAAAGAGGTGTGAGACAAGGCTGTGCTATCTCCGCTACTCTTTAACATCTACTCCGAACACATCATGAAAACAGTTTTAGAAGATACTGACGAGGAATACTCATCAACGGAGAACGGCTGAACAACGTAAGATACGCAGACGATACAATTATACTGTCAGATAACCTAGAAGCCTACAAGCCCTAATAACACGCGTAGCAGAATCAAGCCAAAAATATGGTCTAAACTTTAACATACAAAAAACTAAATACATGGTCATCAGCAAGAATCCAATACCACCGGGACGTCTAATAGTTAACCAACAACAGATAACACGAGTTGAGAAATACACATATCTAGGGACAAGTCTAAACGAACAATGGGATCACTCAATTGAAATAAAACAAAGAATTGAAAAAGCTAGGCAGCGTTCATTAAAATGAACACAATATTCAAGAGCCACGACCTCTTAATACCAATAAAAATTCGTTTACTGAGATGCTACGTATTCGCAGTGCTCCTGTACGGGGTGGAATCTTGGACGCTGACCGAGGCTACTACCAAGAAGTTAGAGGCGTTCGAAATGTGGTGTTATAGACGCATCCTGAAAATCTCATGGGTCGACCGGATTACAAATAGAGAAGTACTGCGTAGAATGCAGAAAGACTGTGAAATAATCATCACTGTCAAAAAACGTAAAATGGAATACCTGGGGCACATAATGCGTAACGAATATGGCCTACTGTAACTCATCTTGCAGGGGAAAGTGTACGGAAAACGAGGCCCAGGACGTAGAAGAATATCATGGCTACAGAACCTAAGGAAATTGTTCTCTTTAACAACAACTCAACTTTTCCGTACAGCAGCCAATAAAGCTAGGATAGCCATGTTAATAGCAAACGTCCGAAACGGATAGGCACTGCCAGAAGAAGAAAGCAGATTTTGGCTACTTTGAATTATACTAATTCAATACAACACTCTTACAAATATATATATATATATATATATATATATATATATATATATATATATATATATATATATATATATATATATATATATATATATTAAGACTATAAATATATATATATATATATATTAAGACTATAAATGCTCTTATTAGTAAAAGCATTTGATTAAATATCCTGGGTGTACTACCACCTAAAAATATAATACCTTCTCCCAATAAAAATTTATCTTTAAACTTGACTTTTCTTTTAAGTGCTGTATTTCACGTGCAATTTTAGAATCTAGATTTAGATTCTAAATTTCTTGCAGGTAGTTCACATACAAAACGCTATTAATTTTTCTTTTCCCATTATTAGTTTTTTATTATTTTTTATTATCTATTTGTCAATAGAAATATTGTACTAATCTATTAAATAAATATATTAATGAAACAATAAAATATGATTCCTAAAAGGTAAAACATTTGTACAGAATTTATTAAGACTAAAATTAATTCCTAATTTTGTGTGTTAGAATTCTCAGCTTATTGCCTCTCTATTTAAAAAAATGCAGCGTGATTGTAGACATGTATTATGTATAGATAATTTTAAAATGGTTTAGGAAAATGTGGAGAAAAATTATTTTACCTAAAAACTAAAACAAAATAACATTTTCAGAGTTACAATAACAAAGAAAAGCAAATAACGTTTTTTACGCACCTAATTTAATCTATAGACATTTCAAATAAAGACTTTGATGGTAAAATTTCGTTGTAATTTGACATGTTAAATATTAGTACCACATATCTCGTCAAGAAAGTAAGACAGTTTTTTTTCTTGAGGCGTGGGGGGGAGTGTTGCGGGTGAGTTTAGTAATGTCAAAAACATAAGACAAATATCTCTTCTTTCTCTTTTCGGAATCTAATATGTTTATCTATGGAGCAAAGCGTATAGTGATTCATTCTCCAATTGTTGATGCTGGTTCTGCCAAAAGCAGTGATAATTAGCAGTTGCTAAAATGTATCATCTTCTGTGAGTCGATAGAGGGAACCTTTGTCAAATTCAATTGGCATTGAATTCTTGCTAGAGAAACGCGTAAAGCATCATGAGTGACGCGTACACTCTGTACTTACCCGAACGGTCAGAAAATATTTTATGCAACGGCTGCTAAGTACATCAACAAGTCGAAAACAATTGTCAGTAAGTGGATGCGGCGATATAAGGAGAAAAAACGGCTGACGACTTACCCACCCTAGCGACACTACTGGAAAAAGTAGACCCCTCAGCGTTTCTGGAGGCCGCCAACAACATCATGACGGCCACAGAAAAAGCTACCAACTTCGTCGAAGTGGTGACTGCGCTAATGTCCTGCCGCTCCGACATCACCACCATCCTGGGCATGTTTGGCAAGTGCTAAACGTACCTGGTGCACCAAGCTTCCGCCATCCAGGAAGCGCCTATAAGGCAACCTAATACCAACGCCAGGCCTTCCTAGAGCAAAACGGTTAAGGGCTTGGACCCAGGTACCGTGCTAGCCAGACAACATGATGATGACGACTTACCGAAACGTGGCTCGATAAACAAAATGTTTTCTAAAGTCGAAAAACAGATCGTGAACTTGTTTTTTCGAAACTCGAAACAATAAAATTAAAACAAAAAGATGTAGGTATATTGTACGTAGCTGCTATTCAAACCTATCTCCGTTCGCATGATGCCAAATGCAGTAGTTCAGTAAAAAAGTCTTTGTTGGGTAAGAAAACAACTCGCTTGGACAAAGTCTCTATTTGCAGATATGTTATCGTCCTACGACCTTCCTCATCCTCAACTAACAGGTTGGTACAGCAAACTGTTAAACACCCAGTAAAAGTTCATCTTTGGGGGTGCTTCTCAAAATTCGAAACGTTGCATCTGTTTACCTACAATCTAAATGCTCCAAAAACTAACGAGATTTATAAGAAATATTTGTTACCGACTGCCGAATGTTGGTCCATTAAGAAAAACGAAGACTGGATCCTGCAGGAGTACAACGGCCCTAAACATCGCAGCAAGCTTTGCATCAAGTGAAAAGAGCAGTGTAACATCGTTAAACTTGATTGGCCATTGCAGTCGCCCGATGCAAAT
This sequence comes from Sinelater perroti, assembly GCA_036346155.1. Taxonomy (NCBI): domain Eukaryota; kingdom Metazoa; phylum Arthropoda; class Insecta; order Coleoptera; family Elateridae; genus Sinelater; species Sinelater perroti. The sequence continues at coordinate 9,603,244 of JARFIY010000276.1, forward strand.
CCGATTGCGTATGTGTGGGCATACATCAAGCATAAGCTTCGTGGAAGAAAAGGGTTTACTTTAAATCAGTAAACACGAAAAATTTGTCTCATTTGAAGGCCCTTGCCGAATGAATACGCCATCTATTTGGTCAAAAGCATGCATCGAAGATGCTAGGCAATTATGGACGCCGGTGGTGACCTGGACACATTGATACAATAGCATCTTTGTTCTGATAAGAGTACAACGTACCCATATATTTGAAAATGTTTTTAATATTTTTTTTCTCTACATTAGTTCGAACACGTTCTTAAGTAACTGACTATACTTGAATTATTTACACTAGACAGTATTATTCTTCGTCTTCAATTGCTTCAGGAAAGAAAAGCAATTTTTATTTGCGATCTCATTTGAGATGGGAATTTTTTGTTTTGGGATGTGAATAGTTTGTAATTTTTGCAGAGAGGAACATTAATTGGGGGAAAATATCCCTATCAAATAGGACAAGTTTAATTTTCTCAACGCGAAAAAAGGTATTATGCATGCTATACAGTGAGACTGCCTTTTCAAAAGTCCAGCGGATTCTCACTATCCACAATACTTTTATCCAATTAATTAATTTTAAATTATGTTTGTTTTTTTCTTATCCAAAACAATGTCTGGGTGGCGGCTATATATTTCCGTCAGTCGTAGAAGCTGCTATTAGCTCCTATATTTTTTAGATTTTTGTTGCTGAGAGAAGATGTAGAAGAGTCTATTTGTGGTATTTGAAATAATCACTATTTTCATACATATAGACTGTTGACGGGAGATGGTGTTACAAAATGCTACATAAAAGACGTTAGAGGGCAGCAATAGTAACGATTGCTACAGAATGTTCATAACATGTCCATTCTCTATAGTAGCCAAGAGTTGTTGGTTGGATTTTCTAGTCAAACAGTATCTTTTTAGTAAAGGAAACATAGCATGTTAATTTCATGTTAATGTATTATATTGATTAACTTATAGTTTAAATGAGTATCTATTAAGAGGAGAGCTACTTTTCCATTCTAAAGTTTACAAAGAAAAATAGTCGGAAATATCTAGGGAGACCAAGAAAGTACCAATTAGGTGTAGCACTAAGTAAAGCTTCAGAAGTAAAACTTTAATTGTAAGTAAAAGCTCAGCTCGCGTAAACCGTTATCAGTAGTGCAATGACTTTACACTCATTACGTTAAACTAATGTAGGTGGGGGTATTTACCAGCAATAGCTTGGGGTCTGGACTCAGCTATTCTGAACCGCAACTCCAATTCTCAAGATACTGCACGCTTCAATGAGATGAAAGGATAAGAAAAAGCTCGTCCATTAGCGGCTAACATTGGAAAACCGAGCACACTCTTTTGTATGAAAGTATTTTAGGTTATCAGGAAGTTTGTAGCGTGATATGTTTTCTTCTTACACATCAGTTCAAGTTGTAAAGATCACACGGAAACAAAAAGCTCCACCTCTATAAAGGTGGCACAGTGTTAGAAAGCTAGTTTACTTACCAAACTCCAAATACCACAATCAGGCTCTTCTACTTTTTTCAGCAACAATAGCAGATTGGGTCTGCCGAGTTCAGATTATATAGTAAAAGACCAAAAATATTGTCTTTTCTTTATGGATATATGCTTTCCTATTTTAAACACAGTGTGCGCCACATAATAATATGAGGGGATACAGAAGTACAGGAAAACCAAGCGAGCCTAGAAACTTTTTTGGGTTGAAAAATCAAATCAAAATTGGTTAGTTACTAAAAACTCTGGGTTTCGGGTTATTGTGGAATTTAAAGTAATTAATAAAATAATAAATTTACAAATCATGTATCGGATAACGATTATTGCAGACCAGAATAAATTCTGGAGGCATGAAGAAGCAAGCTCTATCAACATATTGCTTGGTTTGTGATTAGCATAAAGTTCACTGGATCAGGACATAATTAATACATCTTTAAAGATAACAGCAGAACTACTATCCTTCAATAGGGAACATCTTAGAAATGTCATAAATCTCTTATTAGGATTTATGATTGTTAAAGAATATCTGTGAAAAATTAAGAAATATATTGGTGATCCAAACTGCAGGCTTTGCAGTAAAAAACAGAAACAGTTATGGATATTCTGTGCAAACATAAAAAATAGTACGCATGGTAAGAATCTATGAGGTTTAACAGAAAGAAAATTAGAATGATTTTTATTATTTGCAGAAGTCCTAGGATTCGTGTGTTCTGCTCTTCTGAATATTATCTAAAAATCCACAACTCATCACTTCTGTTCATTAAACTGAATAATTCTGGCTCTCTTCCAATGTGGTATAAAAATCAAGATATGTATCAGATTGGTCTTCTGCTCAGCCGTGAGATTTTTTAGAATAATCTTGGCGCACACTTTTCTCATGGTTAAATTTGTGTTAATTAAAGTAAACTGGAACAAACTTAATATGTTTTTGATTATTTTAACATTAATCAACAGTTTCACGTCACAGAAGCCTCCGCTTTTTTCACATTGTCGTACTTTTTGAGGTTGAAGGTCTTGCCATCACAAAGTTCGTCTTTGACTTCTCATCTTTTTTAGTAACGCATTCTACAAACACAAATTTATTTCAGGCGCTCTCAAAATCACTTACCAACTGTAACAAGTTTAAACTTGTGCTAAATCTATGACCAAGGTTATTCTAATCACCAACTGTGGGCGAGACGACCGCGTAGTTGGTTCGCGTGTAGTATTATTGTCAGTCTCATTATTTTTTTGTCAAACCTTGTATATGTCATGATACATTTTATTAGTAAAGATTTATTAACCATACTGAAGAACAACATTTTGAAAATTTATATTTCCGTAGGCTTCCCTACAAAGTTATTAAATGTATTATTGATATATTATTTACAAAGAATATTTCAGGTTAATACTTCTAACGTTAATTTTATAAACGTTATCAAATTCTAATGACTTTTAATGAATATAAGTCAGTTGATAAATTAAGAAAAATAAAAATATAGTAAAATATTTATATTGGCAAGTGCTACATATAATGTTACAAGAAAAAAATATTGCGATGGAAAGATTGAGAAGAATAAGTAATGTAATTTAATAACAAGAAAAGTTCATTCGAAAATAAAAAGTGGGTCGAGTGAAAACAAAATAGAAAAGGATATTGAGATTAAACAAAGTACAGAGGTGCAAAAGTAAATAATAAGCAAAGATACTAGAAACTACCAAAAAACTATTATAAAAATTCCGAGGAATGTAGGTGGTATTTCTTTGTCTTTTCAGTTTTTTGATATTTATTTTTATTTTAGAAAATAAGTTAGGAACTGTGCCAAAACAGCAAGTTGAGAAAAAAACAGAAGTTCTTCAACAAATTCTGTATGATACAGCTAAGGCTTTATAAATATCATAAGTTTGTCAACAATGTTGATGAACTTTTCTGCTAAGTTTTGTAACGGCATTTTAGGAGACCAAAACGTATATCAATTTTTAATTAAAAGAAATAATATATATGAAGAGTTTCCCGCAAAAGGGAATTTTTAGCATCTTGGGCTGACAATTTTTCATCCGCCTTCTCTTAAATTTTGCAAGGTGGGAACGTAGAACAATTTATTTACAAATGATAACAGTGGGATATGTCGGTGCGGTAACTTTATGAAAGTAAGATATGCAAAACGATCCTGGAAATAGGCAACCAAATGTTCAGAGTTCAGCCACGCTACATTTCCTATCAGATGTCTTTGTTTACTTTCTGTTCAAATGTATAATAGATGCTTAAATAAAAATACTGCAAATGATATATACAGTAGTGGCCAAAATCTAGCATCCGTGTTCTTTGAGCGCCGTTTTTGAACGGATCATCCGATCAGAATTTTTTTTGTTAGCTTTTGGCAGGTATTAGAATGTTTGCAGAACTGTACTAAAAATCGCCAAAACTCAGTTTTTTACATTTTTGAAAACTTCCATTATTGTAACAAGTGCCGTAGAAGCCAGGGAAAAACACAAATGGCTAAAATTAAACCAATGAGGTATTTTTGCGAAATAGTAAAGCAGTTTTGTGCAAACTTTGGATTATTTATCTTTATCGGTTCGTCCGGTGTACTTTGGCAAAGTTAACGTATTCCCTTCAGGGTTCTTTTTGGTCGGGCACAGCATAAAACCTTTAATTTAACTGATCAGGCGGACTCAGTTGCGTCTACTGTGAAGCGTCAATATGTTTTTCGGAAATATAAATTTGTGAACTTATGCGGTATTTTCTAATTTTTGATTTTGGCAAAATTGGTAAATACTAAAGACTGAGCCAAATTGATGCCAAGAATAAGTCATAATTTTAGCCAAAGGCATATCCTTGTGTGTTGCTAACTCAAGAAATTGGTGTCTATTAGAAGTTAGTGTGAACTCTTCCATACTTCTCTTGCACTATTAAATAATTCGACTTGCTTTGAGGCTTTCACTCGGGCGCATGCAGGAGATTACTTTTAGTTATGTATTCGCAAGACTTGCGTTGAAAATAGGTATTGTTCCAGATAACTGGGATGGATTTTTACCGAGCTCGTATATTTTTGGCCGCTACTGTAGGTTATAGATACATTACCTTAAGTATTATGATAATATAATAATAAGTAATATGATAATGATAGTACGTAAGCTTTTTTGATAAACAACACTACACTTAGAGAAGAAATATAATGTGTAGTAAGAAAAACAAAAAGAAAAGTATAAAAGATTACTAATAAAATATGGTATGGTAATAAAAAACGTCAAATTAGGCTGTGCTAAACATATTATTTTAAAATACAAAAAACAGTTTAATAAGAATCTAAATATTTTAAGAAAGTATCAAAAAGAGTACATCAGTATGTAATGTGAAAAAAAACATAATCAGAAAACTGACAAAATTATATTCTTTATTCATACAAAATATAAAAAGAACGTAAAAAATAAAACTGGTACTAATAGAACATCTCATGGTATCATTTATACCAAAAAAATATTCATTTGATTTTAAAGATACAGCCAAAAAAGGCATATAAAAATAATGAATAATTGGGGAAGTACAAAAAGGGCAAGTATAACTAAAGGAAAGAGAAGCACCCCAAGAAAAAATCGTAAACGCAAGTTAGAAATTACTTAAACATAACTCGTCTATTCTTGCTGTGCTTCTAACCTTTCTATTTCTTTTCTTCTTTTACTGGAGTTTATTTATTCACTTGCTTTTGTTGACGAAAGTAAATACGTTTCTTTATGTGACTACTATCGCCTTTAACTTACCGTCTAGTAGCAATAATTGTATCTGACACTATGATTTTATTTAAACAATTTTATTTAATTTTATGTGTTGATGATCACTTGCTCTTTACATACCTAAAATTATAAGTTACGTATTACTTGTTGCTTTTATGTTTTATTAATAATTATGGAGTCCCATTAATTTGTTCTATTTTGGGATAACTGTATACGCTCATCAGTTTTTTACTTGACAAAATATTTTGTAGGGTTTTGTGTTCTTTTATTCACTTCTATTATATCTTTCACTTCATAAGTGTAAATTACAGTAGCTCTTTAACTTAAGCTAACATAAGTTATACCAATTTTGATATAAAATTTATTAAGGAGAATGAAATGTAGACCAAATTTTTTTTTACGCGTAGTGAGATCAGCAAAGAGAGACGCGGTTTCGCAGCATTTCATATCGATACATTTTAAGGGGATTTTATCCGTAGGGTACCTTGATCTACAGCTTTTCTAATCAACACTATAATGTGCTTCTATTGTTGCGCAATGTATTATTATTAAGTTTCTGAGGATAAAGGGCGTGAAACGATCCAAATTTTTAATACGCGTGGTATTTTGGGAGGACGTTGCTCGTGAAGAAACTTTTGGCCAAGCACAACTGCCGTACAGCCCTGACTTGGCCCCAAAACTCAAATCCAGCCTGGCCCGTTTTAGATCGGTGGAGAGGGTCCAAACCGCTATGATCATAAACATCATTTCAGTTTCTGCATTTCTGGAAGGCTTCAAAGTGTGAAAGGCACGCTGAAAACGCTGTGTGAATGCAGAAGGAAACTATTTTGAAGAATTTTAAAGAAATAAACGGTCACCTGGAATACTTTTTTTATTCAATGGTTCTCGATACTTTCCGGACAAATCCGGTAAGCTACGGCAGATTTTGGGTTTCGAAAAGTGTTTACAAGTTGTGTTTTCGTCTTTTCGTCAAGTATGAGAAACAATAGTGTTTCAACATGTGGAAACGACTATTAACGCGAAACTAGTTTGAAGAAGAGACTTTTTTACAGAGTTATCTAGGATAAAACTTGAGCGCATAATTACACTCTGAAATCCAGCCAAGCCATTGTGAAAGGGAGAAAGAAATAAGAATCTGCACATAGTTAAAGTCAAAACTCGGTTCTTAACTAGAAGGGTTCTTGCGTTTCTGTTTTTTGATTTAAAGATTTTTTTATAATGACTTCCTCCATAAATTAGTGTCAACTTTGAACGAAATAATACTGTTATATCGACATTCACGACGATGCCCGGTCAGGTATAGTTGCCCAAATATGACAAACAAATGAATATCTATTCTAGACTGCACTGGAATACTCTTCTTATATTTGTTTGATACAGTAAAAAACTACTTGGAAGATATAGTACGTTCTTATAAGTTTGTTTGGGTATTACAATAATCTTTGTTGTACAATATTGGAACGAAAAACCTACCTACCGGTTGGAATAATGTCTATTCTAAATCAGAAGATAATTTAGAAAAATAACAATAAACATTTGTACTTTTATGGTGCTTCAATGAATTAAAAAAGGTAATTTTTGCCTATATTCGATTTGTCCGTGTATTTATTAAAGGGCTTTTAATATCAACATTTTATATTAATTTAATCATTTTTAGTAACATGTATTTTCTCTTCTTTGCACAACTCCAACTTTTTGTTATGGTATTTCTATACTTCAAGTTATATTTTTTAAATCAGATATTAATTTCACTAACGTCATCATACGATACGAATGGCTAATTTTGTTAATTAAGATCTTGTTTCCCGTGTGGGGTTGCTAGTCCCCCATCGGGCGCCTCCCCAGGTGGCGGATAGGGGAATGCCTCCCAGATATGGGTGGTACCTGGGAAATGAAATACCAGGGGCGGACCAAAACTAGCATGGCATAGGAAGCAGCTGTGTCATTAATGAGTCAAGGCTGCAGAAGAATGACTTCGGTAACAGGCTTGTCATCATATACTTACAGGTGGCTATCAAATTATGATACACCCGGCTGTAACACTGCGATGAGGAAAGCAACGGGAAACTACCTCATTATATTCCCAAGAAAAATCAGGATGGCAGCCTTAGGCAGTGGACAGGAATGACATCGGTCGCCCTGTTCCGAAGGCCAGACTGATCGCCAACGTCCAATGAGGATACGGCACATGCAGAAGAAGAAGATCTTGTTGGTTTTACTATACATTTGATGATAAGATAATAATAATAATGATATTTTGGGATACTTTTATTTAATGTTTTCATATTTTTTTTGTCCAATTTTGGGACTTATTCATGCTTTCAACTCAAGAATTAAATAACAACTTTACTATTTTGTTTTGTCTTGGTTTAGACCTTTACAATATATTTTCTTGGTTTTTTGCTTATAAAATTATTTGTTTGTTACTTTATCAATCCTTCTATTTTGTTTATCGACTAAGATGTAACAAACAATTTTTATTGATTTGTTTGTTCTACAATATTTGAACTTGAAGTAACCGTTAGTTTGCACGTTCAGTTATTTTCTTATTTGTTTTATACCTTCGAATATAATAATTATTATTTTAAGAAACATTTTTTTGTTATTTAACTTGTGCCTCTTTTAAAGAGTTGTTTAGCAATCAACCTGCTCCGCATTTATGTACGTTTTGGAGGCACGAAAGCCTTTTACTACCAATTCTTCTACTCCCCCAAGTGTCCTTATTAATATGAATTGCAATATTTTGTGTTTGTTGTTTTTAATGTATGTCTAAAGTGTACTATTGTTCTATTTTTATTTGATTTATATTATTTTTAACATTACTAACCATTGCTTAACCTAAAATATTTTCATTGATTGTTTTTCTTCTAATTTTATATTACACATTAAATTTGTTTTGGGATTTTAACAGTACTTGCCTTAGTTGGAATTTTGGAAATTACATCACGTCTGTTTCTCTGATAGTGCACCTAGCTGGATTTTTTCTTTTAAGCATATAAATGACAAGGTCCCCAAAATAACATTGATTCTAAAATTGCATACAATTTCTATGAGTAATGTAACAAAACATGTTAAAGGCGCACATAAAAGTTAGAGCAACAGAAATTATTAGAAAAAGATGTGGACAAGGCTACTAAAATATGCGAAACAAGAACTATGGATTTACATAGAAAAACTTTGATCAACGTTAAAGCGTTCATTAATCGTGAGCACTTCTTATCGGATGACATTGTTCAATTTGTTTGTATGAGTACACACCCCGCTCTTCGGGTATTTCTGTAAGAAAAAATCGCATGATGACAAGTTAGGAGACTTGAAAACCATGAAAACCGTGATAAATCGCTGAAACGTGAAGTAAGGTGGTCAGAGATGTTTCAAAGAACTTACATTCATCATCCCGTTAAAAATAAACATTTTTTGTGTTTATTTGGCGTATTTTCAGTTCTTCTTGTGAGAATTTCTGTAGCTTGTGAAGGTTCTGCTTATTTACAGTTCCTTCAAATACAAATGAGTTGTATCGCTCATTGTGATTATGTTATTTTCATTTTCTGTTAAAATCACTTGCATTCGCACAGCAAAGTCTTCTCGTTGCTCGTAATTTTTCACGTTAAGTTGTTGAATAATCTGCATTTTGTGTGAATGAAAACTTAGATAGTTCTATAAAACGTTTTTCACTTGCACGCCTTCTAGCAGACCGCCCTAGTCTCTTCACTAGTGCCCTTTCCATCCTTGCAATATTTTGGACGTTCTTGCAATACTTGTGGGACCTGATGGCTTCTTATTTATAATATTTCCGGTTGTTCTGAAAAATCGCGTTGCTGTTAGGAACGACATTAAATTCTTAACGAAATAGCCACTGGTTTGCTATGACAAAACTCACCATTCCGAACAAAGCTGTCGTAAACAATGTGGAAACGTTTCGTGTTCTATTGTGACTAAATTAACATTCCAATAAAGGGAAAAATCCATTTAATTCGCCCCACTTCTATTATTACTGTGTACTATCTATTCCAAAAAGGTTTGACTCCCACGGGTCTACCCTGTACGATTGTTTCTGCTGCCAGATCCCTTTAAAAGGCATGTGTTTTAAATTAGAGCAATTTTATGTTTCATTATATAGATTAAGTTTTATTGTGCTAGCTGTAAGTCCGAACTATTTTTAAATTATCTTTAGCCTCATGTTTTCTATTAGGGCAAATATGCTTATATTATATTCTGAAGAGCGCCCTAACCATTGTAAATGTCAAATTTATTGCTTCTCTTTCCACCAGGTAGTTCTATGCGCTTTATGAAAAGAAGCGCCATCATTTTCAAAAATAATATTCTCCTCAACGAGAATTTCTCGTCCAAGTGATTAGACCCACATTCGACCACTATCACTAAATAAAATAGCGGGCGCTCAAATATCATCTGTTTGTTCTTTTTCTGAATAAGTCTAAGCAAGGATTTCTTCTTGACGACAATTTACAAATAGCGTTAAATAATAGCCCTTCTTTTCTTCTGACATTATTTTCGTCCACTGCTCTTTGGAAGTCCTTAACAACTGCTCTTCGTTGTATTCATTACGATGGTCCTGACGGGTTGGGTCTTGGCAGTGGTAATAGTTTATCGCTTCTTTTAAAATGAGTAAGACCTTAATTGATTATTGACAAGTGGACTTATTTTTTACAATCATCTTAACTTGTGATACACCCATGGCCGAAATCATTTAGATCTTTAGAACCTAGTTTGTGTGGTATGGTTTAAACAATACTAAACTGTCCATAGATGTTTAAAAATATTATTTAGCTGTAAATGCCACAAAATTTACTTTGCGACTTTGAAGTACCGACTTTTATTTAGTTTCACTTTGGTACTCTAATGTTTTCACTTATTACTATGTCTTTGGTATTTTCTACCCTCAGACTAGTCCTTTTTCTCTTATTTTTTTATATTCTCCGTTATTTATATGCAATTCAATTTTAGCTTTTCCATTCTTTAACTAATTTCTCCTTGTTGTTTTAAAAACGTCTTACTTTACCACTTTGAATTAGTTACTTTTTATTCGTAGCTATCTTATTCTAATATTTTGTTGAAATGATTTTTACACATTTTGTGATTAACCACTCGAATCCAAAATCACATGCCAATGATTTTTCATTCTTCAAGCTAACAGGAAAACATATTTTTCTTATTTTGGCTAGTAAAGAAAATAAAGAAATATCCAAACCAGGCTTCTAATTATTTAGTATTTACATAAAGACAAATATAGAAGATTGATGTTACAAACTGGCATCACGAAAGTTCTGAGATTTACAAAAAAGAACTCATAAGGCAAATATTTATATATTAATAACGATGCCGACAGTCTTCAACTTCTAATAGAAATAAATATAATGTATAAAATGTTTAAAATAAATTTTAGACTATATCGCTTTTTATATTTTATTTTCTTAACTATGTATTTTGCTACATTGTGGCATGCACGTTAAATAAAAATACTTTGTTAAAGTAAATTTTGCAACATCTAAGTGGTTCAGTTACACTTTACCTGCTGGCAGCACTCCGGATAAGGTTTTGACACATCGATTTCAGTTAGGGTGCATTCTGGTGCCGCCGCTACCACGCCGCAACTAAAGTATTTACCAAATTACTATTTCTATATTTAATAAAAAGATAATAAAAAACATTACCCGTAATAATGTATAGTAGTATCATTACCACAAAGAGCCTTAACGCATTGTCCTTTTAAGGTTTTGTTTTCACCCTTTTCCATAGCGCCCGTATTTCTGTAGGTGCCGAAGCAATGTCCAGAGTGAGCTAAAAAAATTTAAATTAACATTGTTATATAGATAAGTGAAATTTAGTTGAACACACGTTTGCTATTATCGGTTTTCTCCAAAGCCACCCAAGCGAGTGCAGCAGAAGAAACTAACAGCGAAAATAACAAATTAAGCAGGATGTTCATGACCAAGTTTCAGTAAATCTAGCACTTAAATGGCAATATCCAGCTTGCCTCAGACTATTATTTACCAGCACTCGATTAGTAATAGATGCAAATTTTAAGCATTATGCAAATAGCCGGCATAATCACGTAACTGATAAATATTGGAATGTTGTTGAACTTGATCAATAAATCACTAAGGAACCTGTACATATTGTTGCCTGATGCCTTTCTTTATTCTTAAGTCAACATTTGAATTATGCATTTAGCAGTTTTTGTATATTTGGGTATTATAAAGTAAACATCTTTTAACTACAAATTCTTACAATATAAAATACAAATAATTACTTTTTAGAATTGCTGCAATTAAAAGTTACCTGGAATTTGTTTGTTTATAGCCTGTTTTGTTACCTTATTTGTGATGCATGTTTTATTGTGCTGTAAAATTAGTTTATGTTTTTTAGTTAGTAAATTTTTAATTAGCAATTTCTGCCTTTTAATTTGTTTGACAGATTTGGATTAGAAAAGAAAATGTGTACCAGTGACCATACAATTTTAATTAAGAAATAATTTAGTGTAACTAAAATTTAAAGCAAAAATTTACGGTTATTTTAAACACGAAAGAATGGAAAATTCCAGTAAAATTTTATAATGAACCCAGATAAATATAAGTTAACTCTGGTCTGATTGTTTCACCAGGATGCAATAAGAAAGAGTGGATGATGCCTTTGCTAGACTACCATACAAATACCAAGCTCTTTTAGAATTCAAATCACCTATAATCATTGTTAGTTCACTTTTTTCTAGCGATTTTTAGGGTATTATGTAAGTCATTGTAAAATTTTACAACTTTGTCATTTTCAGGCTTCTCGTTTGTTGGTGGGCAAACTTGGATAATATTTATAATCCTGTGGGAGGTTTGTAATCTTAATAATATCTTTCGTTTATTGATGGGAATAAAGGTGAGAACTGATTTTGCTATTTGAGGTGATACCATTATATAGTAATTATATTAAATCTGCTATCACAGAGTTGATATGTATACCTGTCTTCGGACGATTTATAATCTTATAATAATCTTAGTGGCACTTAAAATGTATGTTTGCCAATGGCAGTTTATTATATATATATAGATTTGCGGCATACGTTTTTACATTTATTTCTTTTTTTATTCTAAATGTTTTAAGTAATGAACTTAAATGATCGTAATTTTTTTGGGATAGTGCCTTTATTGTATTTTCTAGTTAGTAGTAGAAGATTTTCTGCGGCTTATTTTGATATTGTAGCATATACTTAAACTATGTTTATGTTGCTAGGTGCTGCCTTTAATGAAATGGGCATTATTTTGTCGCTTACGAACTTATATACTATCATTGTATTGTTCAAATAGTGTGCCACTGTAATTACCTTATATGACAGGTTTGTATCTACTACTGTTCTCAAATGGCATCACACGCTATTTCTATAATAACCCAAGATAAAGTAAACAAAAACAAAAACATGTTTTCAATGCGGATTAAAAACACTAACGAGTTAAACATTTGAAGTTTATATAACAATAGAAAATATTTTTGCAATATTTACATTATTTTAGTTGAAGCTATACTTTAAAAAATGTCAGTGATGCAAATATCACCAAAATGAGTTTAAATTCATTTAAATAAAAACCACCGACACAAAAAATAAGTTCTGTAGCTTGAAGATTTCGTATAAGTTGAAAGTTTTAAACCGAAGAAAAAGTACCACCAAAAGATTCAGGAATTGCAAATTTGTTTATTTTTTTATTAAAATTTATACAACTTTATTTCATATAGAAAAAATGTAAATATTAGATTAAACGTATATAGGCGCATAAAACTTTATCGAAACCCATACAGAAAATCTGGAGGCAAATTTGTACCATCAGTTTTGATAATCCCTTTTTATCTTTTTATCAACAACTTGATTAACTTGTTTAATACTGTTTTCGATAGAAGACTTAGAGTAGTCATGATAATAGTAGGATTACTTTTATATACATTAGTTGAAAATGTTACTTTCCTTCGTGGCTATCTTAGGGTTAACACCCAAAAACGTTTTTACTTATTTTTGGGCATTGAACTAATTAAAAAAAAACTACATGTAGAATATTTCAAAAAGTGTTTAAACAAGAACTTTGCGATAGGCAAGAACCTTACATTTGCTTTCAGGCTTACCCTTTTCTTATACTTTGCCATGCGTCAGTTTTCAGCTACACTTGAGAGCAAAACAATCGACTCACTAGCTGCATGTGTATTTTCGTCTTCTGTTTTAGTTTAAGAAAAATAAAAATAAAAACATTAACATGCAAGGAGTATTTTTATTATTGAGCTTCAAAAAACTGTAGCTATTGCATTAATAATAATAAATAAGGGTGTATGGGGTTACATCATAGAGGTAGTACCTTTCTTACGGAAACGGTCACATCAAGTGTCATAGACAGGAGATGGTTTCCGAAGTCTGGTCCTCATGAAGTACCCCGCTCTCACTTATGGCTCCAAGCGCCACACCCTGGTAACTGCATTGACCTGCAGGCAAAACTAAGTGAGGGTAGCCAGATATGGCGAAAACTAACAAGTGGCAGCAGGCTTGTCAGTAGCAAGTAATAGCGGAAATCAAGTGGATTGGAACGGTATTATGTAGCATATCTTTAGGCATGGTCAGAATGACTTGAATGGCTATAGAACTGCGAATGTGGAAAGCAACGGAAAACTACCACATATTATAGATCTTCCAAGTACAATCGTGACAGGGAACCAAACAGAAATGGCCTTGAGTACTGGGCAGGACTTAAATGTCCACAAGGTGCTAAGAATCTCCCAGCCTGTTAGGATCGCTACTTGGAACGTAAAAAGTCTATTTCAAATGGGAAAATTTCATAACACCGTAAAAGAAATAAATAGACTAAAAATTGATTTACTTGGGCTAAGTGAAGTTCGATGGCCTAACAATGGACAAATAAATACAGAAGAAGGAGAATTAATATATTATTCGGGTGATAGTAACACATTAAACCAACATGGTGTTGCAGTATTGGTATCTTCAAAATTTAAACAATATGTAGAAAGTTATCTCCCGCTTTCCAGTAGAATTATAATGTTGCAACTAAGATCTTCAAAAATAAAAATCAACATCATTCAGGTATATGCACCAACTGCAGGAAGTGACGAAGACGATATAGAAAAGTTTTATCATGATTTAGATCAAATTCTAAAAGTAACACACAAACACGATATGAACATAGTCTTAGGCGACTTTAATGCTAAAGTCGGCAAACAACGCTGTCAGGATATTGTAGGTGATTATGGATTGGGTGATCGGAACAACAGAGGCGAACGATTAATTCAATTCTGTCAAGAACACGATCTGGCCATAATGAACACATGGTTTAAACTTCCAAACCGTCGTCTATATACGTGGCGTTCCCCAGCAGATAATCCAGATCACATTATACGCAACCAGATAGATTATATTATAGTAAACAAACGATTTAGAAATGCTTTTAAAGCGGTAAAAACTTATCCTGGTGCAGACGTGGCCTCTGATCATAATCCCGTAGTTGTCAATATCAAAATTACACTAAGAAAAGCACGAAAACCTTGTACAAAGAAATTTGACTTGAAAAGCTCAGAAACAGCGACGTGTTCGAAAGAGTGACGGAAACATTCAACAAACGTTTAAAAAGCGAATACAAATTTAATGAAGGCATAGAAAAGAAATGGGCAACTATCCAATCCATTTCAACAAGCACTTGTGATGAAATTCTTAAACCAGAAAAGAGGCAAAAAAGAAAAACTTGGATGACGGATACTATACTAGAAATTATGGAAAGAAGAAGATTAATGAAATTATGCAATAATAATGTTGCATATTGGGAGTTGCACAAAAACATAAAGAAAGAAATAAGAAAAGCAAAGAGTAATTGGTTGAAAATAAAATGTGAAAACATTTAACATCTGGAAAAATTACATGACTCAAGGAATCTGCATAAGCAAGTCCGTGAATTAAATGGAAGAGCGTATAAGAATAACCAAGGTAATATATCAACAAACTCAAAAGGAGAAATTCTTATCACAATTGAAGATAAAATAAAAGAATGGAAAAATTATACATATAATCTTTTCAAAGATGACAGAGGTGTTAAACCAAATACAAATGTAAACAAAGACAATATCCTAGAAATAACAAAGGATGAAATTATACAAGCAATAAAATGATCACAAACAGGAAAAGCCTTAGGACCAGATGAGGTACCTACTGAAATTATGAAACTGATAAAAGACGAAAATATCCCAATACTAGTAGATCTTTTCAATTGTATATATAAAAGCGGGACAATTCCAAAAGACTGGTTACACTCTGTGTTTGTAACATTGCCAAAAATTAAGAAACCAAAACAGTGTAAAGATTTTCGAACAATAAGTTTAATGAGCCATGTTCTCAAAATATTCTTTAAAATCATACATCGCAGGATCTATAAGAAATGTGAAGAACGACTAACAGGCATGGATTGGGTACACGCGAACCTTTATTGTTTATGCGAATTTTATTAGAAAGATGCCGTGATGTAAATAAAGATGCATATCTGCTCTTTATTGACTACGAAAAAGCTTTCGACAAAGTCAAACATGATAAACTCCTTGAAGTATTGACTGCGATACAATTAGATCAAGCTGATATTCGTGTAATAACCAATTTATACTGGCACCAAACTGCAGGTGTAAGAGTTGATGGACACAGTACGGAAGAAATGGACATTCTGCGCGGAGTAAGACAGGGATGTGTGTTATCACCCTTACTTTTCAACTTGTATTCAGAAGAGATTTTTAGACAAGTTTTTGACAATTCTGATGATGGAATACTATTAAATGGAGAACGAATAACCTCAATAAGATATGCCGATGATACGGTATTAATGTCTGAATCAGCTCAAGGATTGCAAAGAATGCTGGACCAGATATCAGTCATTAGTCAAGATTTCGGTCTCTCCATAAACACAACAAAAACAAAATCAATGGTGATCAGCAGAAATCCTCAAGCAACACAAATAGTACTACGGCATAACAATAGAATAATTGAAAACGTATCTCAATATCGTTACCTGGGCTCATGGATAAACGATCGGTGTAATTGTCTGCAAGAAATCAAGGTGAGAATAGAAATGGCCCGCTCAGCATTTATGAAAATGAAAGCAACATTATGCTCTCACGAGATACATCTACAGATACGTATCAGACTATTACGCTGCTATGTGTACTCTGTGCTGTTTTATGGTGCTGAAACGTGGACATTAACGAAGGATGCCCTTAAAAGAGTAGAGGCTTTTGAAATGTGGACATACAGAAGAATCCTTAGAGTTCCATGGATCCACAGAGTGAGTAACAAGGAAATTTTGAAAAGGATGCAAAAGAAACAGAATGTATTGAGAAAATAAAAACAAATAAACTGCAATACCTCGGCCACATTGTGAGAAACACTAAATATCGGTTATTGCAACTAGCACTACAAGGCAAGATTAACGGCCGACGCCCACCAGGTCGCAGACGTATATCTTGGCTGAGAAATCTAAGAGATTGATATAAACTGACATCATCACAACTGTTTAGAATTGCAGTATCCCGAATCATGATCGCAAACACTCTTTCCCGAAGAGTATGCACTTGAAGAAGAAGATTGCATTAATCAGATGACGTATTCAAAACAATATGCATCACGAACTGGGTTTTACGAATCTTGTTAATTGGAGCTACGTGCGCAACGACTGTAATTGGCCTACAGTATACTTGCATATACCAAAGCCTGAAGCAGCCCAGACAGCTGCACTGTTGAGATAGGGCCTCAATTAGAGGGCCGTGGCAAATCGACTAAATCTGAGCCAATCAGATGTATCGAGAGTGTGGCGTCGGTACCGGGAAACCGGTAGCTACGTCCACCGGCAAGGAAGCGGCCGTAGGCTTGTGACAACGGAGAAAGACGATTGATTTTTTGTCTAAATATACCTCATAAACAAACATATGACTGGCGTTGACGTCAAGCAAGAGCTGAGTGCGGTCAGAGTGTGGTCACAAGCGCTTGGACAGTGAGAAAAAGACTGAAAGTAGCTAATCTAACCTCAAAAAAGGCAACTACGCGTCCAAAGCTAACTGCAATCTAAAAGAAAAAGCGACTAGAATTTGCTTACGAACAACTCAATTGGAACTTTGGCCAATGGACTCAAACGAGTCCAGTATGTGCCTACATAACAACGGCAGGAAACGTCGGGTCTATAGAAGGATAGGGGAGCGATTTGCTCATTGCCGTATTCAAAAAACTATCGCATTTTGAGGTGGCTCTTGCATGTTCTGGGCGGGCATTTCCATGTACGAAAAAACTGAGTTGGTTTTCGTGTCTAGTGGAGGACGCGAAGGAGGTTTAACAGCGAATCGCTACATCGGGAGACATTCTGGAGGAACATGTTGTTTCATTTGTGGAATTTGTTGGTGAGGACTTTATGCTAATGCACAACAATGCGCGTTGCCACACCGCGTGAGTGACCACTACCTACCAGGCTTACGTCGGTGTATCGAAAATGGACTGGGCTCCGTGTTACCCAGATTTTAATCCAATTGAGCATGTTTGAGATGAACTTAAGCAAGAATCCTGGCTAGAAATCTTGCACTAGGGAGGGTGATGGAACTGAGAGCGGCGTTGAGTGAAGAACGGGAAGCAATCCCTCAAGACAGCATAGGAAAAGTCATCCGATCCATGCAATTAGGAATAGAGGTGGCAGCGTCATGTATTGAAAAAATCATTAAATTAATTTCAACTGTTTAACAACTCTTTTAAATTTGTATTATTTTTCTTTGGCTTGTGTTGTTCATAATATTTCTTTTAACAATGGACATTAAATTAATATCAATAATTACGGTAAGTGGAAGGTTATGAGACCTAAAGTACATAATAATACGGTTTCATATGTTGCTTCTTATTACTAGCTGGAGTATAAGGCGATATGATAAGCATCGTGTTTTGGACAACATGACCCCTTCTTATCCTTCCACACCACAGCGAAGTACCTTAAATGTTCGATAATTAAAAAAATTAATGGCATCTATTTTGATACTGTTATCAAGAAAAAAAAGTTTTTCTCTTTACTTGGAGCTTTAATCTCTTCATTTTCCAAGGAGACCTATATGTGGCGGAAGAAGGCTGGTTTATGCATGCTTTGCTTGTTTTTTTTTATAAAAGTTGTGTAAATGATAATTATAAATTAAACGAAGCGTAGGTAGAAGAAGGACCTCATGGCTGTGTAACTTAAGATACTGGTATAATTGCAATTCTAATCAACTGTTCAGAACAGCTATGAATAAAATTCAAATAGCCCTAATGATCGCCAACCTTCGTACGAAGATGGTACTCTGAGACGAAGAAAGAAGTAATGAATAATCGTTGACTATCGCCTTGAAGCATTAATGTTCTTCTGTTTATATTTCATACATCATGAATAATTCTGCTTGTAGGATAAGTGGAAGCAAATGTTTTTGTTTAGAGAAATCTGTTTTTTGACCAGTTTTCTTTTCTATGTTTGTTAAGTGGTGTAGAATTATTGTCTTTTTCTACGTGGTATTTTTCGGTTCATTTGACTTATGCAAGCCTTTTTTCTTAATCTCCACATGGTGTTTTGTACACTCTTTAGGCGTGAGAATGATGATCTTTAGCTGAGAGAATGAGGTTAGCCATTTTATTACCAATCATAAAAATCGTTTACATATATTTTGCTTCTTTACAATGTGAGTAAAGCCTCGGATACATATGAGATAAATTTTGATTTTGTGTTTTTGTTAATATTATTATTGATAGGATTGAGGATTAGTTGGAATGTTCCTTTTTATATTAGACTTTTTATTTTAGTCTGTCGGTTCTTAGAGACTGAAAATTTGAGGAATTTGGTAATAAGAAATTTAAACAGTGTATAGGTAAATTTTCTGTAGAATAAGAATTTTTTGTTATGACAATGTTCAAAAACGAAAACATATACATTGTTCTATATCTTTTAGAAACATAATGTTGATATGAATTTGGTTTAAATGTGGACGAAATTGGAAACTTGTACCTTATTTATGAATCCAGATAACAAAAGTATTGTTAAGGTACATATCGTATCCCATAGGTAAATTTTAGGAAAAGGGAGGTAAGGGTTTTATTTCAAAATTGCACACCAAAAACTTTTTACTATGATAAGCTAAATGGGGTGGGGATGAGGCATAGGAACTTTATTGGTTTTAGGTTAAAATTTGTTTTTGAAGGGTAACATAGATATTGGATAAGTAATTATCAACTAATGAGAGGGCGTCATATTTTAGATTATTAATGAATTTTAAGAATTGGAAAATTTCGTAGATGTAAATTTGATTAACAGGAAGACAATATAAAAACTGATATTGGTGTCTTTTTTTTACAGGCAAAGGATATGAGAATTTCTGAAAAATGGCAAACCTTTAGAATATACGGTGAAGCTTCTCTTGGAAGGGATTGAAGGATTTTCGTTTAGTATTTAGCTAAGTTATGGGTGGGAAAACCAATAGCGCTGACAATAAGTCCCGAAAGAGTATTTTCTTTGTAAATAATAAAAAGACCCTATAATTTTGGGATTGTTGAAGTGTTTTTTGAAGTATAAAAAATTGGTAGTGCGGTTCTTGGTTTTCTTTTAGAAGTAGGTTGATGACTTGTTGTATACTTATGACGTTTTTATCTTGTTTTGAAGATTGGCAATAAAGGATTCTATCTAAAATATAATATTATATGTTTGGTGGACACAGAAAATTAAAATCTTTGGTAAGAATTTAGACAACCGGTTTACTATAGGATAGTCTATTATTACTTACTTCTACATTACGTTTCCGACTATTTTACCGAGAGGTCTATGCATCCTATAAATAGGATGTGGCAATTTCATTGCTTCTTTGAATGTTTGTAGAGTCTTTAATTTAATTTGCTAGTCTTAAATGCTGTTCCTATAAAAAATGAAAAAACTTTTTTCTATTTCACATTACAATTGTTCTGTTTTAACACTCATTCTACTAATTAGATACACTATTTTTGATAATGAAGACGTTCACTACAATTTTTTGTAAAATTACTATATGTAAATTTTAAATCTTTTTCTATTTTATTGTTTTGTTTTCCCTCTTTATCTGGTAAGGTTAAATTAAAGGAACATTTTTACGGAATCTATTCTTCGATTTTATAAGTAATATGTACATTTTCTTAAAGAAGTTAAATCTTGATACTATATAAAATATATAGGCCTTTTAGGGAGTTACGTTGAAAAAACAACGAACTGATTACTTACTAGCCCGTACGTTAGAGAGAATAAATGACGAACTGCCCTCGTATTTAAGCTATTGTGGGCCATCAAACGGTTCCAAATCCATTATAAAGTGCCGGGATTTGTTTAGACTGTTTTTTGAAGCTGTGCAAACCTCCTTCATCAAATAGCGCCCATCGGGAGCGTCGAAGTGCAAAATGAAGTCGATTCGCCTCATTCATTTCCCATCGAGCAACCCCGTAGCCCGGGGCACTGCATTATCGCTGCACTTGTTTGCCGAGGTGGTAGACACAGAACGTGTAATTGAAGCGATATTTACCTTTCGCCTTACACGAGCTTAGATCAGTTGCACTTTCACACGAGCGAGCGCTTGTAATCGGGGTTGAGAGCTCTCGGGTGCCTTTCGGCGGTTTCACAGGGCCGACCTGAGTGGCACAGCCGGGCTCACCAAGGAAAGCGGAATTACTCCTGGCAAGCATTTCAGAAGCGGAGTTTACGCAAAGGTCAAATGTTATCGTCTAGTTTGAAATGTGTATCAAAAATACGGCCGCTGTCAGTAGCGTAGCACTACTGAAGCTTCTAGGCCGAGCATGAAAACTGTGCTTTTTGTTTTGCTGGTCCACATGCTTGTGCTGTTTTTGGCTGCGAAAAAGGAAATAATATTTAAAATCTCTAATAGCACAAACTGTAATAATAATATTACTCACAACAAAATATTTCTGACTAATTGCTGTTATTGTAGTAACTTCTGGTTACTGTTATGAAGCGGAACGAGGAATAGGGCCAATGAAAATGTATGAATATAAAACTGTGATAGGGCACTGCATTTGGGCGATATGCGACAAAGACAGAAGTATCTATTACGGAGGGTGAGTTTTAGAAACCATTACATTTATTTTTCTAATTCGCAAGGGGAAGAAGTTTTTGCGACGATTTTGAAATGTAATCTGAAAAAATAAGATTAGGAAATGTTACTTGTTGCTTTCGATTGCTTATACATTATAGTGCTGAAAAAGTAGTCTAAGAAGGAAAGCGCCAATGTTATTAAAGAGGGGAATCTTTTTTATAAAATAAATATTCAATTCTGTTTTTTAACATTTGTATTATGTACATTTCTGATGTCATCATTTATTTAAAACTGAAAATGTAAATTACTATTTATGGAATTTTTAAGCTACTTGTGAAATACTCCTACGTCGTGCAAATGACCTCCATATTCTCTCGCGTAAAGTTCTGAGCTTTGATTTCCGTATGACCATTGTCTTTTAACTTTTGTATGACCCTTTATATAAAAATTATTCTTTATATAACCCCAGAGAAAATAGTGGGTCTTTTAAATCGGACAGTCCTGTTGATTATGAATTTCCTGAAATCAACTTTCCTCAAAAATCTTCCTTAGAAGGTCCATAGTAATTTGGGCTGTGTGTTTTGGCTTCGTCTTGTTGGAACTACATAATTTCATTATTATTAAGAGTATACCTCAGAAAAGTTTGACTCATATGTCGGTAACAGTAACAATTACGTCATTCCTCTCATGGTTTTCAAAAAGTGCACAATAATCGTTTGGGATGTCACACCGCACCAGACGTGGATTTTAGCGGATATAATGCTCCTTCGTATGTTACCCTGGGATTTTTTGCTTATTAACAGAGCAATTGAGGTCAAAATGAGCTTTATTTCTTATCATCAAATGATGGATAAAGTCTTCATTTTTTGGGCCAATTCTTGAAATTGCACGACAAAATTTAAGCGTTGGTCAAGGTCTCCCGGCTTCAACGAGTAGAATTTTATACGAAAATAGTCTTAAATCTTTCTGTAACATCTGCTGCAATAATATTCGAGTAACGTTTAACCAAAGAGAATGTCTTCTAGTTAATATTGCCGTAAATGTCCCACTAAGTGTTTATTCATGGAAATGGAAAGCGGATTTCGAACACTGAAATGGCGACGGTAAGCTCATTGCGTCGCTATTACCAAACGTTGGTTTTCAAAATACATTTCTATGATTTTTGTTCGCTGCACTGTGTATCTTTTCATAATTAATCTCCCAGATTTCCCTTGCAAAGTCTGAAAAAAAAGAAATTAAAAAAATTACCAAGTTTGCAGACCCTCCACTACATCAGTCTCTGTTTAGAATTTCAGTATTTTGTAAAATATATTGGTTAGATTTTTTCTATTGTTTTAAAGTACTTATTATGATTACTACCACTATCTTCATAATTATGTCTTTATTAGTGAGCTATAGATTCAGACCTGATCTAGTAATTTCGCTTGCGATGTGCTTTGCGTTTTCTGCATTTAGTTGTAATTGATCATTCTTTAATATAACCAGTCCGTGGAATGGATGAAGTAATAGAGGAATGAAGTGGAATGGATAATGTTAGTAAATAGGCCAACAAATATCTATATTGTCTATATCTGTATTTTTCTAAATTTATTTTCTTGGAGCCCCTTATGACCATGTATGTTAATTTAAGGCAAACATTACTAAATAAATGGCGTGCTACATTATTTGTGATTAAATACAATAAAGATGTGCAATATCATCAAGGTTGATTAGTCTGACTTTATTTACAAAACAATTAAGAAACTTTTTGTTCGTTGGTAAAGAGACTGACGAGGGGGTTGCCTAACAGAAAGGCAAATTATATACAAATCTTGTCAGATATATTCAGGACTGGGCTTTTAAAAATATTTAATTAACGCACTGACTAATGGTCCTAGCTATGCACAGCTGCCATTGTTTTTGGGGGTCATAGAAGCAAGCAGAAAAAGCTTCATCCAGAATGCTCAGTATATTTGTTACAGCCGTTTGGATTGTGCGATGCTTTAATGCCGTTTTTCTTCAAAAGAATCGCGGCGCACAATATGGAGAAAGTGGCAGACTAGCGACAAGATGTTTGTCCAGATATTCTTGAGTGGTACAGCAGTAAGAACCACCCCCCAAATGCCCACAAACCAGAGCGGTGCCGCTGAATTGCTTGACGCGATCGTTTCGGAGCGTAAATGTAAAAGTTTTGGTTTATCGTCAGTCCTTCAGGCACATAGTTATGGTGCACCGAACCTCTAGTATCAGAAAATGCGATCAATATTTTGTCTTTGTTTTCGAAAGTTGTTACTTCACTTTTTTGAAGGATGGTGAACTATGACCTTGCCATTTGGCATTTTGGCGCTACATTTGAGGGTCATAATGATGGTACCAACTTTTAAATTCGGCGATAATGTTTAATACATATTGAGATTAATTCTGGTCCTTGCTTGAAATTTGGAGGCATCCTTGTTCAATAAGACGACGATCTTCTTGCAATAATTGCTTCACACGTTCCGTATTTGCAGCGGTATGTGCAGTTGACGAGTAGCCGATTCTGGAACTATCTTGCAATAACTTTTTGCTTTTTTAAACTCTGCTGCTATACAAAAACATGGCTTTATAATAATGCCTCGTTATCATATGCATGCTGCATCATATTTCATGTTTCATTGGTAATTTTCCATACCTTAACGTTTATCACGCGCTTGTGTAACTTCCAACTAAATGTTTCAACACTTCCAAATCCATATCTACTGAAAACACACATGAGGTGAATGAATAATGCCCTTCTTTTGGTTTGAATATCACAAGTAAAGAATTAAAAAAATTAGCCCTAGAACTTTTCTGGGAAAGGTTGTATAATGTGTGGTATCTGTAAATGGAATAGTGTACGACAAAATGATGGTATCTTTTCAATATTGTAGTGGGCAATTCAAATTGCTCTAATTACTAATCCTCACTTAATATAAAGCTACCTGCGACTACTACGAAATAAACAGACATTTTACAATTCTATATTTTGTGTTTTCTTAGGACAAGTTTATTCATCAATATTTATTTATGAAATGAGGAGGGCTATTAATCTTGTAATTATCTCGTGTAAATATATAACTATTTTTCTGCTAAAATACATATACGACTTACGGCAACTATTTTTTAAGGTAAGGGACGGCATCACAAAATATCGTATGTCTCAAGAAAACTGTGCATTTATAGTATGTGTCCACAACGCAATGTAATGTCCTGTAATTGTACAGCGAGCAATGCTAAATCCGTGCAGGATAAATGTAGCCCGAGTAAAACAACGTTCGCATATCCAAATATTTGTTCCCCGAGGCAAAAATGTCAAAAAATGTTACAGAGAATTGGAAGAAACTGCCAGAAATAATGCTTTTTCATATCGAACAGTCACAAGATGGGCAGCGGAGTTTTAGCCAGGATGTGAAAGAATCAGCGACCAGCAACGAACAAGACGACTTATGGGTGAGCGGACCGATGTGTCACGTGTAGATCGCCTGATGGAGATAGACAGACAATCAACGCTGCTCGAATTATAAAGAGAAAGTGGTATCTGGAAACGCACCATACACTGGATTTTACGGAATTGTTTTCACCTGCGTAACGTTGGATTAAAGTAGACACCACATGCAATTACAGAAGTTTAAAAATGGATGCGATATGCAA
Source organism: Sinelater perroti (assembly GCA_036346155.1). Lineage (NCBI taxonomy): Eukaryota > Metazoa > Arthropoda > Insecta > Coleoptera > Elateridae > Sinelater > Sinelater perroti. The sequence continues at coordinate 9,628,216 of JARFIY010000276.1, forward strand.
TATGCTGCGACCATCTAACACGCTTACAGCAGGAACGAAACCACTTTAAAGAATTATCGTTATCGACGAGTTTTAGGCCAGGGCATATGAACCATAGCTCAAACGTCAGTCTTCAGATTGGCGACCTGCAGGATCACCAAGAAAGCACGGCGGTTGACTGACAACTGATTTAAATATGGTGCAGTTACAAAACATCACAGAGCCATCTTGTGTTAAGGACACACACTGAATATACGGCTTACTTGAGATATACAGCATTTTGTGATACTCTTCTTTACCTTTAAAAAAATAGTTGCCATGACTTATGCAGAAACTCTCTATAATACAAAGTAGTTCATATACGACTGGGACTGATGCTTTTACAAAAAAAAAAAAACAAATTGCCGTACATTTACTTGTACATATCAGTTTTTAATGTACACCTTTCCGGAATCAACGTTATTTCTCTAATGTTTTGAAAGCATCCTGATGCCCTTTTTAAAAAAGGCTTTTGGTTGGTTATGTATTCCTTTCTGAACAGTTTGGATCACGGTGTCGTTGTCCGTAAACCGCATGCCCTGAAAGTCTGATTTGAGCGTCCCGAACAGGTAGAAAGCAGTTGGGTCTAAATCGAGACTGGACAGCAGATAATTTTCGGATGATTTACATTGTTGTTTTGGCAGAATGGGTGTGCATTGTTTTGAACAGCCTTCCAGCTGTTTTTCGCTTGGATCGAATGTTTTCCTTCACGTCTGTTGCCAAGAGGTCTGAGTAATAAGCTACATTAACTGGCACCCGTCAGAAAGCCTACATGGATAACTTCCTGCCAGTTTCAGAAGAACGTTGCCACTTTTTCTGCTGAACGGCTCATACACGCTCTTTTAAGTTTGAGAGAACTAGTGTGCTTCCACTCGTGTGACGATTGCTGGGTTTGGGGAATAAAGTAGTGCACCCACGTTTTATCGGTGGTAGACTTCAAAAATGCATCACTTTCGTCTTCAAACTGCTGTAGGAGACAATTGGCAGCTTGCATGCACACCATTTTGTTTACCTCCGTCAAAGTGCGTGGAACCCATCGTCCATTCACCTTGCGATAGTGCAGGTAGTTTTTTACGATGTCTTCTACACTACTAATGAACAGCATTGCTACTAGTTCCTTGATAGTGCTGCGCCTATTTTTACGAATAAGCGCGTCTGCACGATTATATTTGGCTCGGTGACGGATGTTCGTGGCTGACAATCATGCGATTCATTTTTACGCGCTCTCTGCCTTCTCTGAAGCACTTACACCACTCAAACACACTGGCCCGTAAGAGTCACTCTTTCCCATATTGTTGTTGAAGTCTGTGGTAAATTTTAGCGGACAGGACGTTTTCTTCAACGAGTAATTTGATCATGTGTTATTCCACGCTTTGCGGTACTTTTTTTCGCTCGTCAGTCTTAACAACTTCCGAACAGGAATAGGTTCTACCTAAACAGGAGGGAGAGTGGAGATCGTGGCTCCACTCTCTTAAGATCGCACAGATACTGTGCAGTGCGGCTTGTTTACACACAAACCAATCCCGGCCATACTTCAATAACTTTGTACTAATTTAGTTTCTAAATTTCGTTGTAACTATTTATGTAAATTATTGAGAACACATTTTGACATCAGCTTTTTGATGTCCAGAAAGGTAAAAATTTGGAAAATTTATTTTACACTTTAACAGCTGAAAGGACATAAATTATTTATTAAATGGTGTAGCATCTCTGTTTTTTGCTCTTCTTTAACATTATTTCCCTTGTTAGAAGAAATAATATAATCTTACATTAGTCACCTGCCCATGTTGTTGTTACGATTGTTTTTTAAGGTGTTACGTTCAGTTAGAAAATAATAAAAAGGTGATTTTTATTTTTTTTAATAACAGTGACTTATTTATTAGTAAAATTTTGCATACATAAAAAGATATGTTTTGATAAGCTATATCTCAATTTTTAAAAAGAAATATTAAAAGTGATGACAAATATGATTTTTTCTAAAGGATTAAAAAGATTTATTTGATATAAAGGACGTCTCAAATTGAAAGTCGGATTTAAATTTTAAATAAAATAACTTTTTAATTTATTTTTATTGAGTATTAAAGTATACAAATCTCCGAGTAAATATGGGACATTGTGTCTGACAAAAAGTCACTTTGGTTGCAATTGCAAAGTTTTTTGATTTAAATTCCACATGTGTTCCGATCAATTTAATCAATAACACATTGATGTAAACTCTTTGTGGATTGCTAACGTAGACAATCCTACAAAAAAAAGATTACAAGATCTTGCTGGTCACTTTATGTCGACATGTGTGAAATTATACAGCCATTAAATTAACTGTTGTTAGAGCTATATATTTGGTAGCATCGTCCTGGTGACGGTAACGATCGCTACTCACAGTTACAGTATTTTCAACTTTATCTTTTAAGAAGTCTGGGGTTTTCACGCCACCTGTTTGTTTACGAACCCGTTGAGTTGAAAATCCGCTTCATTGCTAAAAATGATTTTTTGACTAAACTGGTAATCCACTTCATGATGCTCTAAATACCAGTTGACAAATTGTTAGTCTTGAAAATGGTCAGCAAGCTTAAGCTTTTGTGTCATTTGAATTTTGCACGTGTAATAATAGTGAGTATTCGTTGAAGGCTTCTCAAAATTTGCGATTGTTGTGTGCGATGTTCATACTTCCACCAAAAATTCTACGAAGTTTTCGTACCGCCCCATTTTTAATGTGCTATGCGTTATAACAAGAACAACTTGCTGCTTTTTCATGTAACCTCTCATATTTACTAATCGAAAAAATTAGAGATGGCATTTTTTCACCTTTATTTATATTTACAATATGCTCTGTTAGAATAATAAGTAAATTTTGTGATTACAATTACATTGATGTATATGTTGGAAACCTTCCCAGTAAAACACTCCTTTAAGAATAACTTAATTGGTACATTAAATACATACACATAAAAATTAGGTATATGGATATTTATCTTAATTAAATGGGTCCGGTAAGTCAAGAGGGTTATATCTTTGCAATCTACTCGTGGTGTTGCTGTTATCTAATAAATTTACACCAAGGGTGTTGGTGTAATTTTCTAGACATACAAGATATTTTTTACTCGCACACTTTACTATTTTTGTCATCGTTTGCACTTTAAGGTCACGATGGATCACTTTGTTTTTTACGTACCAATGTGCGTCGACCATTGCCTTTAACGTTTTTAATTGAAATCTTTGAATTATCTCTAGATTTGAATGGCCTAAAGTTTCCACACTTGGATCTCATAGGTTGTAAAACGGTTTTGTATATTAGGATCTTGTTATTCAAGGTCAATTTAGATTTGCGCCTTAATAACCAGTTTAGTTTGGAAAATTTTAAGTTACTTACGTTTATTTAAAATATGTTTTTTCAAGTTAATTGTCGATCAAGGTACATACTAAGGTATCTGACGTGTTTTGCTTGCGGGACTAGTATATTATTCAAAGTTACTGCTGGATATTCCTCTTCGTGTAAATGTCACATGAGTGGATTTGGTTTCATTCACTTTGATAAGCTAGTTTCGTATCTAATTTTGTACATTGTTGAGAGAAGTTTGTAATTTGCTTGATGCAATGTCAGTATTTTTGTCAGACGCTAGTATTGCGAACGTGGCGATAGTTGTACGATTTGTGATAGGGATATTCGCTGTAAACAACAGGTAAGGAGAAGGTTCTAATATACTTTCTTGTGGGACTTCGGATTTTATTGGGTGTAGGCCCATGAGCGCATCTTAAAGTTTTACCTGAAACTGTCTGGCACTTAGGTAGGACTTTATGACTTGATAGTAGGTGTGGGAAGTTTTTCTTTATTTTTAATAAAAGTCCTTCGTACCAGATCTTGCCAAAAGCCTGAAATATGTCTAAGAACGCAGCAGAACAATATTTCTTTGATTCACCTTCCACTGGGCTGAAAAATGATTTAATCTTAAAATAGCGTTAAATATGGCAGTTATTAGTGTTATCTTTTTTGGTGATTCTTTAATGATTTTTCCTGTAATCAGATTATAGTTTGGTGCATTTATGGGCTTTATTTCTTATCTAATTGTGAATAGGACTTGTGCTACTTTAATCTTTTTAATTGATAGGCTTAGTTGGCCTGGTGTGTCCAGGTATCGTATATTTCGATTTCTTCTTCTACAGTTAATTCAGAAGGGTGTGGTTCAAAAATATTCGTTAAATGGGTTGCAAATATAACGTCTTTGTCTCGCTCGTTTTTAGCCCACGTGTAGATGACATTTGCTAAAGCATCAGAATTCCGCGCTTGTGCTTCGGAGCGGACGGTCGAGTGCCACGCTCCTATAATAAGTGCCCCAAAACTCTCTACCTGCTGCTAAGGTCAGGCCTACAATTTCTATTATAATTAAAATTACGAGTCATTTTATACATATTCCAAATTACAAATCCTAATTTGTTCGCGCTTGACTTTCGAAGCGTAAAGAACGTCAGCGATAAGTGTCGGCTGTAATACGAGTGTTAACCGTTATCATTGACTGTAAGGTCACTGATACCACAGGTATCATTCACTATTTGTTATTTTATAAACAAATTAATTTAAATTGAACGCAAATAACCTCGCAAATATTTAAATTATGAAATATGTCCTATTCACAATCTAATTATAATTCATATCCAAACCAAACCAATCTACAACAGCAATTTCAATATCAAACCTATAATGCATCACAACAACAAACTTTTCCTATACAATCCCAACTTCCCATGTACCAACCAAATCCTTACCATGGACCGATATCAAATATGTACCCGATAAATCAGCATCAAGCCTTTACGAGCCTCTTAGCTAGTAATGTGACAGGCAACGAATGGCATACTATCAATTACAAAAAAAGACCCAGGATCCCTGAATATACTACAAATAATCAAAGGCAAGAGAAAAAAAATCAATATTGGTTAGACAACTCAGTTGAAACTTCTAATAGATACGACCCACTAAATATTGAAATAGACGACAACCAAACAAACACCACACAGACAATAATCGTTCAGAAAGACCCCAAACCTCCACCTATCTACGTATCCGATGTCAAAAACATTAATCCTCTAACGCCACTACTGAATGAAATCGCCAAAAATAATTACACATTAAAAGCACTTGGCAAGGAACAAGTCAAAATCCAAAGCAACACAAGTAAAATCTATACAACTATTATTAAACACCTTTTAGATAAAAGCACAAAATTTCATACTTACAAACCAAAGCAAGAACGAACATTCAGAGTAGTAATCAAAAATATCCATCACTCAACAGACATCGCAGAAATAAAACAGAATCTAGAAAATCTTGGTCACGAAATAGTTAATATTTGGAATATTAAACAACAATTAAACAAAACCCCTCTTCCCATGTTTATTATTGAAATGAAACAAAAAGACTACAACAAACAAATTTATAGAACCAAATGCCAAAGGTTCGGACATACCAAGAACTATTGCCAACAAACATCTCGTTGTGTCAAATGTATAGGAAATCATCCTATCAAAGAATGTCCGAGAGTAACTAAAGATGATCACGTTAAATGTGTAAACTGTGGCGAGGGTCATCCTGCTAACTATTGTGGATGCATAGTATATAAGCAGCTCCAAGAAAAACTCTTTCCAAGATTAAGAAGCGCAGTTACACACACCCGCACGCCTACTAAAAATTATAGAATAGCTGGGGTCACATACGCTGAACAAGCAAGACAAAATACTCAACCTCCACAAAACTTGGCTTCTAATGCAACCCCACAAGCACAAGCGATGGCCTTAAATCACCCGTCAAACGACATGGAAGAACTAAAATGCATGATGAAGAACTTAATTACACAAATGGGGACTATTATGAATCTCCTAACCACGCTCATTAGTAAAGTGACATAATGGACCAACTATTAACTATAGCAGTTTGGAATGCCAACGGGCTTAGCCTGCACGCCCAAGAGATCAAACTCTTCATTGAACTTAATCAAATCGACATGCTGCTCATAACAGAAACACATTTTACCAGCAAAAACTATATTAAATTTCCAAGCTACTGCATATACCACACTAACCATCCCGATGGAACCGCCTACGGTGGAACGGCAGTTATCATAAACTCTAACAGAAAACATCATGAATTGGCTAAATATGAAAGAGAACAACTCCAGGCTACTACCATCCAAGTAGAAGACAAAACAGCAATCCTAAAAATTTCTGCTGTCTATAGACCCCCCAAACACTCAGCGAAAAAAGACACTTACTCACATTTCTTCCAAAGTCTTGGAAACAGATTCTTCGCAGCCGGCGACTTTAATGCGAAACATCAGGACTGGGAATCTCGTATTACAAGAACTGACGGACGCGAGCTACTGGCAGCTATAAATGCAAACAATCTACAATACCTATCAACTGGCGAGCCAACCTATTGGCCAACAGATCACCGAAAGATTCCAGACTTAATTGACTTCTGTATAACTAAAGGGCTAAATACAAGACAATTTACAATCAAATCTTGCTTTGAACTTGCAGCTGATCACTCCTCCATTCTAATTACACTCCACTCAGAAGTAACACAAATACAAACACGACCAGTCCTTCACAACACTAAAACGGACTGGGACCTATTCCAAACAATAATAACTGAACAATTGAACCTGGAAGTTCCGTGGAAAACCAAATATGATATTGAAGAAGCTGTACTACAATTAACTAGCACAATCCAACAAGCAGCATGGAAAGCCACCCTTGCGATGAAAACTACTTATACCATCAGCTGCCCAACACTATTAATAGACAAGATAATGGAAGAAAGACGTCTCAGAAAACGCTGGCAAATTACCCGTTTAGAAGCAGACAAACAAGCTCTAAACCGGGCAACAAAGAAACTAAATAAACCTCAACAACAACTTAAAAACGAAGGCATACAACACTACCTTGCGAACCTTACAACCAATGAAACCACCGACTATTTTCTGTGGAAAGCAGTTAAAAAACTCAAAAGGCCAATAGCTCACATACCACCTATCACCAAATCAAACGGCCAATTAGCTCGTACTAGTAAGGATAAAGCTGAAACGTTTGCTGACCACCTAGTCAACGCATTCCAACCATACCCTAGCCAGTGTCCGGAGGAAGATACGAAAATAAACAACTTTCTGGAATCTTCATTCCAAATGAGCCTACCGATTAAACCATTCAAGCGCTGGGAAGTACAAGAAGTAAATAGAAAAGAAATCAACATCAAGAAAGCACCAGGCTTTGACCTTATCACTGGAAAAGTTCTCCAGCAGCTACCTGAAACCGCATTACGAGCAATCACTCAACTATACAATTCTATCCTCTCCAACAGATACTATCTAAGCGCTTGGAAAGTAGCACAGGTCATAATGATTCAGAAACCTGGAAAGCCACCCACTGATCCTACTTCCTATCGTCCCATCAGCCTCCTACCTATCCTACCAAAAGTCTTTGAAAAATTGTTCTTAAAACGCCTTCAACCAATCCTAGATAATTTAGAATTGATACCCAAGCACCAGTTCGGTTTTTGACACTCACATGCAACTATCGAACAAATACATCGACTTGTAGATCAAATTCATACCTACCCAGATGAATATCGATGTTGCTCCGCTGCGTTTCTAGATATTTCACAAGCGTTCGATAAAGTATGGCACTTGGGCCTCTTTTATAAATTAAAAAAATATCTACAATACCAATACTATGAAATACTAAAGTCTTACTTAACGGATCGGCATTACTTCGTTAATTATCAAGATGAACACACGAACCTCCACCCAATACTATCGGGAGTCCGCCAAGGCAGCGTGCTAGGACCTATCCTCTACTTACTCTTCACAGCTGACTTACCAACTACAAGCCTAATTACAACCGCCACTTTTGCTGACGATACGGCAATTCTAGCTTCGCACCTAAATCCGAATACTGCAACTTCCAAGGTCCAAGGTCTAACTTGCAAGGTATGGAGAATCTCGGTAAACGAAACCAAATCCCAACATGTAACGTTCACCATGAACCGTGATAACTGTCCACCGATCTCACTTAATGGACAACAAATAAAACACGCAGACTCCGCAAAATATTTAGGACTCCGTCTAGACCGACGCTTGACATGGAGAACCCACATATTTAATAAACGCAAACAGCTAGGGATACAATACAGGAAACTATACTGGATGATTGGAAGAAACTCTGTACTCTCGCTAGAAAATAAGCTATTGCTCTATAAGGTGATTCTGAAACAAATATGGACCTACGGTCTCTCACTTTGGGGAACTGCTAGCAACACCAACCTGGCCATCATCGAGAGGTTCCAGAATAAAGTGCTTCGGGCTGTAGTTAATGCGCCGTGGTATGTGCCGAACAAAGTGATTTTAAGTGACTTAAGTGTTCCAACCATTAAAGAAAAAATAGGGAAAATTGCCCAAAAATACAAAGACCGATTAACAGCACACCCTAACGACCTTGTACATTTTCTAATGAACGAACCAGATCGCCCAAAACGCCTAAAGCGTTTTAAACCAAACGAACTACCAACGCGTTTCAATGCTGTTCTTGAACATTAAGTTATTCCAGTGCCATTCTATTAGTTTATAAATTAGTTAATTACTTAAAGTACCTTTAATTCAAATCATTCGCTAGCAGTATAGAATAGTGTATTAATTATAGGGGGGCTTATTGGAGCCTGACCCTGCATGTCCATTAGCATGTTTTTGCTCATTGCTTATAATAAAAACTACTTATTGTCCATAGTATAATTAGGACAGATTGTAAATAAAGGGATTAAAATATATTTAAAAAAAAGTATCAGAATTTTCGACATTGATATATAAAAAAGGCGCAAAGTTTGAATCCGGCCCTTGAATCCACCTTGTAGGGAAAAACCCCACTTATATATAAAATTATTTAATTCTCAAACTATTACTAATAGGATTTTGCGACAAGATAGCGGAGTTTGAAGAGAAAGTTTTTGCTGAATTAGAACTGCACATCGGAGAAACTCCATTTAAGGAAATTTGAAAACATCTATGTACTAGTACTTAAGCTATCTTAGTCACCAACCTGGAAAAAGTAATTTTGAAAGGAAATGTATTTAAGTTTAATTATTATTTTATACATAGATAACGCATTTAGATGTTGACTTATACTGAGTCATTTATTTCAGACTTATATAATAATTTTTTGTAGTAGATTCCTCAGCGCGGTGGTCAGCTGTACTGATGTGGACTGAATCCTCTGTCGTTACATAGTAATATATGTTAAAACCGCAGCATATGTCTATAGCTTCGAGCATTTGTAATTATGCTTGGAAGTCTTCATTAAACATGGCAGCGGACTGATTTTCCATATCAGTTTTGTTATGACTCTGATTATTTTAATTAAAAGCTCCCACACTCTTTCCAGCAATTCTTTTTTACTAGGGCCTGTAGCATCAAAAAATCTTCAGATAAAGCGTTATTATCGTGTTGAAATACTTTAAATTTTCTTTTAGAGAAGCCTTTTGCCGGAAATACTAAGAATCTTTACGATTAGGGCAATTGCTGTGGTTATAATTATAACGATAAAACGTGGCTAATATCGGACACTCATTTTATAACTAAGTCCTAATGTCTTCGTATTGCCAAACGATAGTAAATAGTCGTAAATCATCATTCTTTTATGCAGGTTATACACTCTTTTTTATAAAAGATATCGTAGCACCATAAGATGTAGAACTAACAGTGTCAGTCATTATCTCCAATGTACTTTATATATTTTAGATTATACTTCTTTTCCGAGAGTTGAGAGATTATGGTGATAGGGACTACGTCTATTATTCTAACCCTACCTTCAAGATCAAATATGCAATATTTATTCTGTGTTTCGGACCATTCTTCGTATACGTCTGTACATTTATTTTTATCCAATAATGTATACATTTTGTTATAAGAACTTTGACAGCAGTATCAAATAGCTTCTCAGAGTAATAAATAATCAAAAAAACTTCATTTAGAGGTCAAAATGTTTTTCCAGGCATATATGTAATATACTTATTTTATTTCTCATTAATATTTTTTAAGTTTTCTTTTTTTCTGGGGTTTATTTAAAAAGCTTATCAAAAACTATTTTAACACAATCAAGTATATTTTATACAATAGCACTATAAGAATTACAAAAAAAAACCAAAACTATCATGTGCATGTATGTCCAATAAAGGAACACGAAGCAAGATGAACATTTATTATATTCTTCTTATTATTATTAGAATAAGCCCGCGGCTTGTCTGTTTATCCAATTGCGTTTCCGTCTTTAATTGTCTTGGAAATGGAAGTCCACAATTCTAGCCATCGCTTCGGTGGCCTGCCAGGTCGTCTGCGCGTTAGAGATTTTCCATCTCTTGCTATTCTTAAAATCCGTCTTCTCCTATTCGTGATACGTGTTCGTTTCAGCTTATTCTTATTCCACGAATCCATTTTACTATATTTGGTATGTCGCACGTTTGTCGTATTACCACATTTGAGATTCTGTTTCTTAAGGTGTGACCAGTTATTCTTCTTAGAATCTATATTTCGGTTGTTATTAGCATGGACTTTGTTTTTGCGGTGTCAGCTCTGGTTTTGGCTGCGAATGTTATTATTGGCCTTACACAAGTTTTATATAAAGGTATCTTATTTCCCTCTTGCATATATTTATTGTTCTATATGATATTCTTATAGCCTTGTTTATTTGGTGTCTTACTTGGCTAACCCTATCTTGATTGGCTGTTAGATTTACTCCCAGGTACTGGAATGACATGATTGGTTCAATTATAATGTCGTCTATCTCTAATTTACAGCGAATTGGGTCTTATGATATTACTATAGCCTTTGTTTTGGGTATCTATATTCTAATGTTATATTTTGTAGCGGTCAGATGAAAATTCTGTAGTAATTTTTGTAATTCATCTTTGCTCTCAGATGTTATTACTGCATCATTCGTATAGTAAATTATATTTATTTATCCTTTAGTAGTTAAATATCCTTGCCCGAGCGTTTTGAACTATCAATTATTTATCCACCACTAGGCTAAACAGTAGTGAGCTTAGAGAGTCATCCTGTTGTATCCACCGATATGTCAGATATGTCAGAATGTTAATTCGGTCGTAAGTTTTGGTCAAATCTATAAAACATATAAACGCTGGTTTGCTAAATTCTATGACCTGGTATAATGTAAATATGGCTGGCGGAATTAAAGAGCGTTATGCCTTTATAATTCTCTCGTTGTTTTTGTTACCTTTTTTAAATATAGGGATGGTTATGTTCTTTTTCCATTTGTTTAGAATCTTGTTCCTGTATCTATTATTTTTTGAAACAGCATTGTCAATTGGTTATATAGATCTTTACCGTCGTATTTAAGCACTTCTTTTGGTATTCCATCTGTTCCAGGCGCTTTTCTGTCTTATAGCTTTCTCACCCGCTCTATGCTTAATGATTTCTCTATTCGAGTTGTTGCGCCTTCGATCATCGTGTTCCTTTCAAGGGGTATGATCTTATTATATTATTATATTATATTATTCTCATTTATAGCAAGTGTTTGAAAGTAATTATTTATTTTATTTTTCTTCTTCTCCCCATTTCCCATATTTTGATTTGGGCACCATATAAATTGTATTCCATATCCGTAATAAAGCTGGTGGATTAGTAATTATTATTAAGTTTTCTAATCTTGTTGTTCACTTCGTTCCTGATTGTTTTATACCTCTTCCGGTATTTTATTGTTCATGTATTTTAAATGTGTCCCATTTTTGTTTGATAGATATTTCACTGTTATCGTAAACCATAGCGTAGTGTTTTTTCTTACGATCTGCTTTACCATTCTCTTTCCTAGAGTTTCCTCTGCAGTATTCTAAATAGTATTTTTGATCTTCTGCTAGCTTATTTCGACGTCATCTTCACTTTTTTTTCAATCTTTTGTAATAGTCTTTTATCGTAGAGATCTCTTACTATTTCATACACCATTGATTAGATGTGAATTTTTTATGTAATTGTTTTGTGGTTTATTTCTTGATTACATCAATAATCGTACTTCGTGGAACAACAATTTCTGTCCGGACCGGCATCTGTTGAGCTTAAGCTGCGCATGTTAATTATTTGCGAGGAATGTTATATAGTCTATCATCGAGGATTGATCACCTCTGATGTTAAACTATGCTATTTTGTGTTGTTTAGGTCATTCATTATAAAAGTTTTTTCACCTGCCGCTATCTTGTCTATTTCTTCTTAAAATTGCTTGTAGAATGCTTCTGCCTCATCTATGTCTTCCAGTGTCTGGTGCATACATGCTAATCAAGTGAGTCTTTTTTTTCCCAATGTTTAGGCTAATCCTCAAGATTCTCTCACTAACGTAATAAGTCTTTTATATGTTGATTTGTTGTTTATAACGAAGCCAGCTGTTGCTCTTTCTTGTTTTGTTTTGCCACTGTATTTGAGAGTATAGCTTGGATACATTCTTTTGATTTTTATTTTATTTCGCCCTTATGATTGTCTTTATCGTCAATCCTGATTCAAGGCTGTTTTTATTATCGTTTAGATTTTATTATTACTCCTAAGGCTTTTTTATTGATTATCTCGTGTCTTTACTTAGTTCTATGCCATTGCAAAGGTCGTCATATTTGGATCTGTGTGCGTTATTTAGTTTTATCCCAAACAGGTCGCTAATTTCGTTTGGTAACTCTTACCGGCTAGGACAGAGTTATTTATTACATATCATTGAAATTTTTAAATCAAGTCTACAAGATTGTGCATTTTAAAACTTTACATCACCTTCACACTCTTTCTATTAAACTATTAAACCTTTATTAATATTTTCTTAAATAAATAATACATTTAAAATTATATATTAACTTGGCTATTCACCACTTTTACAACCTTTTATTTTGGTTTTACTAGAATTAACAATATTATCACTATTCATTTACTCATTTAGTTTATGATTTATTTTAGTTGAAATCAAAATTTATATATGTATTTTTAAAGATATATAACCATTTCTTTTTGTTATTGGTTCCATTGTATAATTATATAATTTAAATTTATTTGATTTTAATTTCTATATAAAGGTGTTTTTAGTTATCAAGTTTTAAGCAGAAATCTCTATTTTTACATTCTCAAATTTATTATTAGAGTTATTCTAGTCACTGTTCAATTTTGTTTATTATCTTTTTGTATTTTTGTGTATTTAATTTCTATGGTAATTTGTTTTCATTATCGCTCTAATTTTTATTATCATTTTCAGCAGATTAGCATCATCAATATATTTTACCGTTTTTTGTTACCTTAAGTTCTTTGTTCTACTAATTATGCTAAATAATTTACTGCATGTTGATTTTTAATTATATTATTCATTTTATACTGATACATAACTTTTTGATGCTTATATTTTTTTTATTATTTTATTCATTATTATTTTGATTTTTTCTTTTCTATATTTTTTATTGCACCTTTTTAGTTTTTATATTTATTTAAACTTATTTGTGCGATATGATCTGTATCATTGTACATTCTTTGTTTTTAACGCATTATTTTAATTATAAATTATGTTTTCTCTCTCTATATTTATGGTCACATTATTTTGTCTTTACTTTCTATGTGAATACTTGACATATCATTTTGTTTTTTAATTTATTAATTATTATTAGCCATTTAGTACGCGTTTTTGTAATATATAAGTTTCAAACTAAACTTCAAAATACTTTTTGCATTTTAGGTGCGGAAAATGGGAAATACCACCCTCTGCAGCATGGTACCCGAAGACTTAACTAAACCGTATCCAGACTGCTGCCCTTACATTGATTGCTCTTGAAGCACCTTCTGAGCTTGCTTTTAGAAGAATGTTCTTACTATACTAAGAATGTTTTAAGCTTGTGTAAACTGTCATGTAAAGTATAGGTTGTTACATTTTTAATTTTGTAAACATATATAAGTAATGCAAACTTAATCGTTGGCTAGGGACGTGTTAATTAAAAGTCCAAAAATTTATTTTTTAAAAATTTAATTAACCTAAATAACAATTGATTTAATAGAAAAATACATAATCAAGTCCAAAATCTATAGCTTGTTGCACTTTCGTACTCATCTAACTTTTCAAAGTATATAGATTGAAATAGCGAAGCTTTTTTTTATTTCTTTTTGTATTCGTCATTTTCATAAAACGTTTTGCTTTAGTTAATGCCAAAAGCCTTAGTTTAACCTCAACTGTAGAATATTGACCATTTTCTGCATGTGAACTAAATTTGATATAGTAGTTCTTATATATTCCATTATTATGTTTTCATATAAAACACACATTCCGGTCCGTACATTGAAGCAGAGTGGAGATGTGCGGGACAATTTTAGCTGCGATATCGCCTCGCCAAGCCGCAGTCTTTAAGGTCACGCGTATTTATTTACTTATTTAACAATTTAATACCGTAAGTGAACAACAATTAATTCATACTCTCCTGTAATCACAATATCTACGCTGCATAAGCAGCTTACACAAAAACATGCTGCCAACCGGCAGCGTCTCTAACAATGTTCAACAAATGTATCAGTATAATAATCAATTGCAAACAAATTGAGCACATGCTTTCCAGCAACAAATTCCCTTCTTAACACACTCCCAGTATCCATTTAATCAACAAGCCCCCATGGAGTCTATCCCGCACCAAACATTCATTCCTCAATATTTTCCCCCCAATCAGTTAAGTAGCCAACCACAACTTCACATGCTTCAACAAGACAAACCAATAGAACAAATATCGGTAGACGATTCGAAAAGCGATGAGGAAGTAGAAAATAATCCTACCAACAGCTGGCAATTTGTTAAAAGCAACAAAAGAAGACGAGTAGAAAAACCAATTAGCAATAATAAATCAACCCCGCCTTCTCGCTTCTCAACATTATCACAAGGAGATGACGAAATTATGCAGACAAACATGCGACCTGAGCCTACAGTAATACCCAAACCGCCTCCTATTTTTGTCACGGAGTCATCAACTATCAAAAAATGACCGAGGAATTTCTAGAAATCGCCGAAGAAGAACAGTATACAACAAAATCTTTATTAAATAATGTTGTTAAGGTTAACTCAAAAGATCCCGATGTATATCGAAAATTTATTAGATACATGATGGATAAAAATATCATACAACATACATACCAAATGAAGCAAGATCGGCCTTACCGAGTAGTACTGAAACATATACATCATTCTACACCTATTGAAGAAATCAAACAAGTTCTAGCGAAAAGGGGACACCGGGTGTGTAATATAATAAATTTACGACATAAAACAACAAAAGAACCTCTTACAACATTTTTTATAGATCTTGAGCCCGCCGATAATAATAAAGAAATCTATAATGTGCGGTATTTACAAAATAAAAATATTCTATTTGAACCTCCAAGAACAACTCATGACATTGCCCAGTGCACTAGGTGTCAAAACTATGCACATCAAGAAATACTGCAACAGCCCATATGACTGTGTTAAATGCGGAGGGCAACATGACACCAAAATTTGCAAGAAGACTAGAGACACCGCCCCTACTTGCATACTATGTGGTGGAGCGCATCCGGCAAACTATAAAGGATGTAGTGTATATCAACCAAATAAACCTCCTCTAATAAAACCCACATCCTCAAAATTCCCCCTCCTCCCAACGCAACAGAAAGTTCAAACTCCTTTAAACAACACAGCACCAACTTACAAGTCTTACTCACAGGCACTTAAAAATAACCCTTCAAATCCTCAAGACATAAATCTCTACCAATTTCTTAATGAGTTT
Organism: Sinelater perroti; assembly: GCA_036346155.1. Taxonomy (NCBI): domain Eukaryota; kingdom Metazoa; phylum Arthropoda; class Insecta; order Coleoptera; family Elateridae; genus Sinelater; species Sinelater perroti. The sequence continues at coordinate 9,644,039 of JARFIY010000276.1, forward strand.
AAGAATCTCTTCAATCAATTATTACAACAGAATACCATGATTATGAATATGCTAACCACCGTCATTAATAAAGTAGTACAATAATGGCTCAGTTTCTGCGAATTGCCTTATGGAATGCCAACGGTTTACAACAAAAAAAGCTAGAACTAGAAACATTCTTAAATCTACACAACATAGATATAATGTTACTTTCCGAAACCCATTTTACCGCAAGAAATCATTTCAAAATACCTTATTACTCTATATACCACACGAAACTGCCCATGGTGGTGCAGCAGATCATCTATTGCTCATCATGAACTTCCACAGTATAAAACTAATTTTTTGCAAGCTGCATCCATTCAAGTAGACAAATTGGTTATGCCGTTAAATGTATCAGCTGTTTATTGTCCTCCAAGGCACAACATGACTAAACAAATGCTGCAACCCTTCTTTGAATCTATGGGACAAAGATTTGTTGTAAGTGGCGACTACAACGCTAAATATACGTACTGGGGCTCACGATTAATAACAACCAGAGGAAGGGAACTACTTAAGCTCTATGAACTATAATTATATTTCCACCGGTACTCACTGGACAGATCCTGACAAGATCCCCGATCTGCTTGATTTCTATGTCATAAAAGGCCTATCCTCAAATTACTTAGACGTCACACCTAATTATGACATTATGTCAGATCATTCTCCAGTAATTGCAACTATCAGTGCCACAATAATATATAGAATACCAAAACCCTCGCTCTGTAATAGCAGAACCGATTGGGAGGAATTTAAAGAATACTTGAATGCAAACATTAATTTAAATGTACGACTACAAACTAACGAGGACCTAGAAAATGCCACAAAAGATTTTATCACTATCATTCAAGAAGCAGGATGGAAGGCTACGCCAGTACCACAGAACTTTAAAATAAGCTCACCTAATATTCCCAATGAAATAATGGAGTTGCTTAAAGAGAAGCGAAAGGCAAGAGCTAAGTGGCATAGCAGTCAAAACATAAATGATCGAAGAATATTCAATCAGCTAAATAATAAATTAAGAAGAACGTTAGCAAAAATTAGAAATGAAACTTTTCAGATATATATGAACTCGTTATCCGCACAAGACAATACAATATGGAAAGCTGCTAAGGGTCTCAAGCGACCTACAGTGCATATTCCTCTACTACAAGATCTCACCGAAAAAAGCAGATGTTTTTGCACAACACTTAGAGACCGTCTTTACTCCAAACTCGGAAGAAACTGACGATGAAGTTGAAGAATACCTTAGTACTCCATTGAAAATGTCACTCCCTATTCGTATATACAACTACCAGATAACGGCCTCCAGTTTCTCCGAATATTATTCAATGGAATCTTACGTCTTACATACTGGCCAATGCTATTAAAGTTTGCTCAGATTATTCTTATACCTAAATCTGGTAAGCCCCCAAACGCAATTCAATCCTATCGCCCCATCAGCCTCTCCCCTTTAATATCAAAGTTGCTGGAGAAGCTTATTTACAAAAGAATCCGGGAAGATGAACTAGAAGTCGATTGGATTCCAAATCATCAATTTGGTTTCCGCCATCAACATTCCACGGTACAACAGTGTAATCGCATAATAAATACAATACAAACAGCAATCGAAGACAAAAAATACTGTTCAGCGATATTTTTGGATGTCAGCCAGGCCTTCGATAAGGTCTGGCGTAGAGGATTGTTATACAAGGTTAAAAAGCAGTTTCCCTATCAATATTTCTTGCTGTTCCAATCCTACCTAGAAAATCGCTTTTTTCGAACAAGAATTGGGCAAGAGACTTCCGACATAAGACCAATCCAAGCAGGGGTGCCGCAAGGAAGCGTTCTAGGTCCGCTCCTGTACTTATTATGCACATATGAACCATAGTGACATAGGAACCTTTGTTGATGACACGGCAATTATTGCTTGTAACGAAGATCCAATAATAGCGTCTATAAAAACCCAAGAACATATAGATTTAATAGATAAATGGCTTATGAAATGGAAAATTAAAGTTAATGAGGACAAGTCGGTCCATGTTACGTTCACATCAAAAATGCTCGACATGTCCGCCAATTAACATCCGAAACAAAGCGGTCCTTCAAGCAGACGTGGTAAAATACTTGGGATTACATTTCGGCAGACGATTGACATGGAAGGTACATGTCACTAACAAAAGAAAGAAGATGGACCTAAAAATCAAAAACCTGAACTGGCTCATTGGGCGGCGGTCTCAGCTCACTTTAACCAACAAATTGCTACTTTATAAGGCTATCATTCGTCCCATCTGGTTATAAAGATCAGAACTTTGGAGCTGCGGCTGCACATCCACAGTAAATGTAATCCAGCGCTGTCAATCCAAGATCCTGAGCAACATCACAAATGCACCATGGTTTGTATCAAACCAAACGCTTCATATGGACCTAGGCATTCCGTTTGTGAAAGATGCTGTAAAACAAAAGGCAACTAAATATCACGCCAACCTGACAACTCATCCAAATGCAATCATAGATCCCCTTCACGCCCAAGAATTAAATAATCATAAAATTAGCTCATAGAATGTATTCTAATATTCTTATTGCTAATAAATAATTTAAAAAAAATATATAAAACATAGAAATATTTTATAGATGCATTCATTTGGTTAAACTTTTTTGTGATGTTGAGCTTCGAAGGAGCAATAAGGGGAGCATATCTTTCCTTGTCGCTTATTGTTAACCAAACCAAACCTACTTAGTAAACTTAAAGCATTTTTTATAAATTATTTATAATTGATTTTAACATCAGTTTTATCTAATGTAAAGTAGGGCTTATCTACTATTACCACAAGACCTTGTTTTAATAGATTTCTAACTTTTTAGTATATAATAAAATCCTCAGTTGTCAAACTTTTTACTTTACTTAAAGCAACTGCTATAAAATTTGCATAATAAAAATAACAATCCATATTTTACTTCCACTTTTAAAAAACGAAGGTTCTGTAAGATCTACTGCGGTGACAACATGCTATACTTTCTAAAATCTGTTTTTGTAAGCTTTGAGGATAAACCTTGTTACTTAACATAAGATCTTATTACTTTCATAGTCCGTCTTCCTGTTTAAATTCAAAAATTCTCAGGCAATTTAGACATTAAGAATCCAACTACAGAGTGATAGTATTTCTTATACGTGTATCTACTACAGGTGTTTTTAACTATTGAATTGAGTTTAAGAGTTTAGTTTTAATCTGAACTAATCAACCATGATTCTCAACAGGCATTTCATTTATTTTAACTCTCAGCTTTAGAAATGAAGGTTTTGAACCAACTTGGTTGTCAAAAAATTTAAGTTCTTCGAATTTTAGGCTTTCAACTTTCGTTGGCCCTTTATTTTTTTAAATAACAATCTTAGGATCTAAGCCATTAAATGAGTATTCCTACAGTATTTATGAAGTTGAAAAATATCTGTGTTGCGAATATGCAGACCGGTAAGACATACAATTTTCTCTTGCTCACTATTAATTTCTTCTAAACTGTGTTGAGGTTTACGGATCGGCCAAAAATCTCACTATTTTCTTGTTAACAGGACCTTTTCTGTACATTCATTGGACGATATATCTGTTGGGTTAATTTCTTCTAGAACAAATCTTTAGACATTTGTGCTTGTAAGTTTGAAGATCTTTCTGAAGAGTTTATGACTCATTGTCTCATAGGCCTGCAATTTAAACCTTTGTTTTTTTAAAACTGAAGTTATTACATAGTCAATTTCTCAGCAACTTCTCGGTCTTTCGACCTTACTCAAACGCTAACATAAAGTCGTTTCAGGTAGAAACACTTAATACAAAAGAGAACTTCTCTAAGGCGGAATAACTATCTCACCGTCCACTATAAAAAATTAGTTTTTTCCCGAATTTTTATCATTTTGAAGGCATTCCAGTAATCACTTACAACACAATTTTTTCTCTCTAAATTGTAGTAATACATTGGAGATAAATTCAATAATGCTAGATTTTTAAATATATAAACAATAATTTCGTGATTTATTCCTTCCCACAAAATATAAAGTATCAAAAATCCATTGAACAGAAATGCTAAAACTCTTAGGAGCAAATTGTAACTTTTAATCCTGAGATCGCTTCCATTGGTTCTATTAATTTTTTCTCTGCCTGTCCTTGTATACTTGATTATAATGTTTAAACATATTTGTTTGTCTTAGTTTCTGCATTTTAGCTAATAGTCTGTTTGGGCAACAATATATTGTTTGATAGCATAATGGAATGTATACATTCTTTAGTAACTTTTCTTGAAAACGATACCGTGTTTTGAGCTCTTCTTCACTGTTTGTCATCTTTGTCATTCACTCTTTAACATCAATTTGACCCTTGACACTAAGAAATAAATCTTTAATTGGCTTTACTTCAGGACAGTAAGATTAAAGTGTTTACGTTCTCTATATTATTATTTGATTGTAGTGTTCCCATTACCGTCCAGCCTAACTTTGTTTAAACTGCCAATAGTTCGTTTTGTAATATGATCACTATAATTTTGGAAAGATAATTACTTTTGATAAGCATTTTTATATATTGACAGCCTGGTCAAATAGCATACATTGAAATAAAATTATACTCTACATTTTGCAGCTATTAAATTGCAGACCTTGCAATTTAAAGAGTCCTTGAACTATTCTACTTTATTATGAAGCATAAATTAAATCTATACTGCAACCGATTTCAACAAGCATGTACTTTGTGATCTAGTTTTAAGCAATGCCTGAACTTTGTAGCTCTTCTTCTTATATATTACTTCTTAGTTGTAAAGTTTGTAAGATCACTTCTTTGGTATAATTAAAACTGCCCAAGTAAAGTTGAGGAACAACTTCAATATTTAAAGTTAATACATCCAGTTCTTTATATAAAAATGCATGGTAATCATTTAATTTGAGACACAGTTATAAGCAGTAGGATTTTTTATTGTCTATTTTCTTAAGATTTTGCAATCTTGACTCCAACGCTTTCCATTACAGAATAAACAGGTTGAAGGCTTAGGTTTATTTTTAGTCTCTTGTCCTGAAAAAATTAATGCTACAGTAAATAAAGAATTTTCATTTTAAACTAAATTTTCCGTAATTTACTTTCTCTGGTTGACCAAGTTAATTCCATAACAAATTCCAGACGCTCGAACTTTTCAATTTCTGCCCAAGAAATTTAAGGGTTTATTCAAACGTATCTTTAACTTAACTTTATTGACCATCATCAAGTTCTTCAGAAAATGCAGACAAATTCCGTTATCAAAGTTGAACAATATTTTTAGAACAACTAGGCCCAACTAGTGAATACAAGAAAGTAGCACTGTTATCAGCTTCAATTTTCAAAATCCTTAATGCCCCAACATGTGATCCTAATACAAGGTTTGTACAAAAAGTATCGGGAACAATTTTTTCCTGAAGCTCCTGTACGTCGGAGCGCGCTCGCATCGCGCATGCTCGGTGATGGGAAATGTAACCTAAGACGCCCCAAGCGCCAGTCGCCTGCGAGCGTTCGTTTAGGCTAGATCGGGTTTTTAATGGACCCTGTCGAGTGACTCGGTGCAAGCGCAAAAACAGCGGTATGTAATTAAATGTTGTGTTGAACTGGGGAAATTGGATACGGAGGCGTTGGGCATGATTCGCCAAGTGTTCAAGGATGAAAGCATGTCACAAAGTGCAGTTTTTAAGTGGCACAAGCTCTTCAAAGATGGCTGAGAGAGTGTGGAGGACGAGTCCCGCTCTGGACGGCCGTTGACCTCAAGAATCGACGACAACGTGCAACGTGTGCGTGAAGTGCTAAATTCAGACCGTCGGTTAAGTATGCGCATGGTTGCAGATAAAATTGGCATTAATAAGATGACAGTGAAAATTTGGCGATGCGAAAGATCTGCGCTAAACTCATCCCGAAGGACTTGACGGACGACCAAAAGCAGAGGCGTGACAAACCCGAAGATCTTCTGTAACACGTTGAAGAAGACTCCGGTATTGCGATGATTCTCCAACCCCCTTACGGTCCCGATTTGGAACCAGCGGACTATTTCCTATTCTCAAAAGTGAAATCCTCTTTTAAAAGACACCAGCATGGGACCCTAACTGCCGTCCAAAAAGCTTGCACGCGTACCCTTAAAGACGTTCCGAAATCCGCTGCCAAAAGTGTGTCAGCTCTCAAGGGATGTACTCTGAAGAGTTTTGAGGGATTGTAGCAATATCTCAAATAAATTAATTTTTTTCCCGATACTTTTTATACGAACCCTGTACAGTAATTTAAATTTTTATTCTTTGCCTCTGCTGACTTTATAACGATAGCCAGTAATACGTTGTTACTATTGCTTGGACTGAATAGTGAAACTTTTCTGACCTATGCAAGTTATCATTTTACACATTTTTTTATCGCGTTCATCATGATAATCTCATTGTTATTTTCGGACTTTTAAATTTCTTACTTGTTTGTACAAATAATCAGTTCCTATGAATACCTTTTGATAGAAGATAAGGTCCATCTAAGAGCGTTAAAATTTGTAAGAAGTTCTAAACTTCTATCCGAAGAGCTTTAGTATATAACTTGCACAGTTACTTATATAATCAGAATTGCACTTTTCTTTAATTCTGTTTCTAAGATCGTGAATGAAATCGGTTTTCAACAAAGGTTAATCGATAACAGACAAATGACATGTTAACTTATATATTACGAGGGGTTCCCGCAAAAAGATCTTTGACGGCCTAGGCTGACAATTTTGACCCACCTTTACTTAAATATTTGCAAGGTGGGAACTTAAAATAATTTACTTACAAATGGTAACAGTGGGATAAGTCGGTGTGGTGACCTGATAAAACTAAAATAAAAAACGATCCTGAAGATAGGCCACCAAACGTAGGCTCAGAGGTCAGCCACGCCATAATTTATGTCAGCTGTCTTTGTTAACTTTCTGTTCAAATCTGTAGATAGATATTTACATTTAAGAATCAACAGTGTTACAGAGGTGATTTGTAACTTTCTACAACAAAACATAAATGTAATAATAAGCTTATTACTAAATTAAAGGGAGAACGCCAATAATTTCTATTTTGTATTTAAAATAATTAACGCAGATAAATTACATATTTACTAACAAATAAAACGCATTGCTTAAAATTTTTTACTATTACGAGAACGACTTATACAGGTTGTTAATATTTTGAAAAATGTAACGTTGGTCACGCTGTAAAGGCGTGGATTTAGAGAAAAGCAAGTAATAACAATGGAATCATAATAACTACATTTCAGAAATATTGTTCACGTTTAGAGTTAGTCTTCCGTAAAGGAGTGGTTGGAAAAATATGTTATTGTAAAATACAACAAGACGAAGTTCCACCAAGAATTAAAAAAAATATATATTAATAATGTAAATTTGCACAAAGTTTTAAAGCAATGATAATTCAACAGTTGACAAATAAACAAAATCCCTATTGGAGAAACCAAGATATTAGAAAGAATAGCACACAAAGAAAATATACAAGGTGTTCCAAAACAATGTTATAAGACTTACAGGCCATGTAGTACAGTCAAAAATAACTTAACAAGTTTATATACGTACGTAAGTCCACAAATCAACCATTTTTGAGATAATATTTGTTTTATTAGTTTTTACGATAGAAAATATTATAAGGCGCGATCAAAAAGTTTCCGCTTGAGGATGTTGCTGCAGCGCATATGCAAAGTAGCACTACTTCGATGCGGGTATATAAGCACCGACATCAAGGCAAGGGATTGGTGTGGCATTCGTGTCTTTCTGACGTTAAATGCCAAAACGTAAACTATGACGACGTTATTGCCATATACGTCCAAACAGGACCAACGTGCTGTTATTCTTTTCTTGGCTGCCGAAGGACAAACATCGGTAGACATCCATCGGAGAATGAAGAATCTGTATGGGGCAGCATGTCTGTCGAAAACCATTGTTGTGAAGTGGTGCTCAAAGTTCTGTGCTGGTCGCAATTCGACACAAGATACCGGTTGATCTGGCAGGCCAACCTTATCTACTACGGACAATAGTAAACGAGCGGTTGATGATGAAATTAGGGCGGAATGTCGCATAACCATTCGTGCGCTAGCAAAGGATCTCGACATCAGCTTCGGTGGCGTACAACACATTATCGGGTAGGCGTTAGGCTACCGTAAGATCTGCAGCCAGTGGATACCTCGGGCGTTAAATGGCGAACCAAAAGCAAACCGGATGCGTTTCAATGTTGAAGGCAACATGTTCCTTGAGCACATTGTTGCAGGCGATGAAAGCTGGTGCCACCACTGGGAACCGGAGTCGAAAGCGTCGACGATGCAGTAGTGTCGTCCATCGTCCCTCCCGCCCCTCGTCCAAAGAAGTTCAAGAGCCAGCCATCTGCCAGAAAGGTAATACTTCCCTGTTCTTTGATTACCGGAGCCCTTTGCTTATTGATTTTAAGGATGCTGGTGTCTCCATCACTGGGGTATGGTACTAAGAAATGCTAAGAAATTACGTTGTGCAATTAAAACGAAACGTTCAGGAAAACTGCGACAAGGGGGTGCTGCTGCTTCATGATAACGCACGTCCTTATACCACAAATGTCGTAGCGCAGCAGGTACGCCAACTCAAGTGGAAGACATTCGAGCACCAGCCTTAAAGTCTCAATCTCTCCTCATGCAATCATTACGCTTTCGGACTCTTAAAAAAGGTCTTAAATGGTCGACAATTTCTGTCGGATGTGGATATGCAGCAGGCAGTTACGGACTTCTTCACGCAGCAGGACACGGTGTTTTACCAAACGGGCATCTTCAACCTGATGCGTCGGTAGAACGATTGGCTCAATGCTCACGACGAATATGTCTGATTGGCATACTGATTCTGGACTGTACGGGCTTCGAAGGAAAACTGTTTGGTCGCCCCTTATACAATCAAAATACCGTCCTTCTATGTTCACACAAAATCTACATCTTTTTTCAAGGTAGTCTGTGCCCTTTTAAGAAAGCGGGTTTTTTGAATCATCTAGCAACGGCGTTGTATACATTGGCATTGATGGTATAACTTATTTTTGAAATAGCCTCAAATACAATAGTTTGGGGACTCCCTCGCTCTATTCATCTGTCAGAAAGTGCGTACTTCAAATGTACTTCCAGAGCAAGCATAAAATGAGGTAGAACTGAATCATGAATAAACCAATAATTTGGTTTCTGAATTAAAAGTAAAATTCTCAAAATAACATTAAGAGTATTTTTAAAGAAATCACAATATGCCGGATCTGTTACTTTTTATGATAAAATAACCGGTCCCAACAACCTATTTGTTATTGATATCTGTGATATTTATGATATCTATGATAAATTAATGGCTCCTCCGACCAAACGTGATTATAGTGGAAATTAAAAATTTTTGTTTTAGTAAAACCATTTTCGTTAATCAAAAGGATGTTAGCAACGAAGGCTGTCCGTTCACCAACTTTACAGATGACGGAATACCATTTTTGCTTTATAATCCGGAGGATTGGATATGTCAAAGGTGTAAGAGTTGCTAAATAGTTTTTCAAGTAAAATTTCTGCTTGTACCCAGATGAGCCGAAAGTCTGCTAACGTTTGTTTTGGGATTTTAACCAACGACATTCAAAATTTTTTTCTTATGTCTCCGGTGTATATACCGCCTGGTACTTTAAGAACTCTTTTAAAACAAACCAGTTTTCTTAGCTTTTGAATAACCTTTTGAAACATCACATGTGAAGGCAGTTGCCGATTGGCAAACGCTTCAGAATAAAGGCGATGTGTACTCAAAGTATTCCCATCAGAAAAGCTACCAAAATAATTGGAATGCATCGACATCGCACATATTAAACTCCGCCTACACACATGCAACTATTAATAAACGATAAACGCGCAGCACGCAGACTTTGGCAAATAACCTCTCACCAAGCAATCAAAATACAAGGAAACAAACTTAGTACACAAGTAAAAATTTAAAATATCCTCTTACCCAAACAAGTAAAAGGATATTAAAGCAACCAGTGCTAATTATATAACTCCGACACGGTTGTTGTGCGTATTCAGAAGATCCAGACAAGTGCAAAATTTTTATAGAGCTGAAAAGTGATACTAACCACTCTGAGTTAACTGAATTAAACTACGAAGTTTCTCCTGCTACAACAATTATTGGTCCAATGTCGTCATCAGAAGTGAAGATGTACATATATTAAGAAACTCAAATTTAAGAAATCATCAATAGACCTTATACTAAATGCAGTACTAAAAGACTTACCAGATAAATTCATCTTTTATCTAACAGCGCTGTTCAATACAGGGTTGAGAAGCGGATACTTCCTTGTCGCTTGGAAAAAAGCGAAAATTCTGATAATTAGATAATTAGCCTGCTATTTACACTTTCAAAACTTCTTCTTTTCTTCAGATTCCAAATGTTCTTTCAGTGGGAAATACCTGGAAATTAACAACGTTATTCCACAATTTCAGTTCGGATTTCTAGTTGATAGAGGAAGGATATGACTAAAATGAACAAGCTCGCCGCATTCGTAGATGTAACACAGGCCGTTAAACGGATCTGCATTGACAGGTTTATCCACAAAATGATAATGACGAATTATACCATATTTATTAAAGATCTTATTTCTGTCCGCTAAAGCCTTTCAAGTGCGAGTTAATTCTTTTAGTCCTTCGATCCGTCAAATTAACGCTAGTGCAGCGATCATCACTCAAGATCGCGATATTATTGACGCAGCTTCTAATCTTCAATAAGATCTGAACAAACTTAACTTATGGTTTAGCATATGGAGCATCACCATAAACGCTAATAAATGTGAAACAACGCTACGCTGAAAATAGAAAACTACCTGAGATATAAAAAATTGCCCTTTAAAATCAAATGTGGGATCTTAATATATATGTCTTTGATAAGATCTATATTCGTCTACGGTAGTAGCGTGTGGAACACAACATCTTAAACTAATGTGAATAAACCCCAAGTTTTACGCACTAAAGTTCTGAGAATGATAGCTAATGCAAAATGGTTCGTCAGAAACTCATAATTGCATAGAGAAACCGACATCGCTACATTAAACAGCATATCAAGAAATTAACAAGAAAATTTTACGATAACATTAACCAGTGTGCCGGCGTTAGATTAAAAAATTAGTAATCACTATGCTCAAAACAAAAACTACCTATAGATCTCTTAAACCTTGACAGTAACTAAATCCTTAATCAATGATAGTGTAAGTTAATCAACAATCAGTAGTGAGTTTAGTTTGAAAAATTCAGCCGCGAATAACAATAAGTATAGTAAATGAGAAAGTTTAAAAGAATTGGAAAATAAAAAGAAAAACAAAAATAATAAAATGAAAACAAAATAAATAGTTAGAATATCTTGGAATATATAGGATATGAGAAGAAAAAATTTGAGTTTACAATAATTAATAAAATATTCCGTGTAGAATAAAAAGCTCTATTTAAAAGAAACAATAAAAGTGCTAGTGAAAAAGGTGAAATAAAGAAAGAAACGCCCAAATAAATTTGAAAAACATGTAAGTGGATGAAACTTCAGCAGATAATTAAATTTGCGAATTTAATTAACAAAGAATTTATGAAATGAAAATTAAAAATGAGTAAAGAGAAACCCGAACACTCCAAATAAATATTAAAAAGTCTTATATTAAGCAAGAAAGTAAACGTAAATGACGGTATTCACAAGAAATAAATTAAAAAAATATTAAATAAATATGAAAGGCTATTAAATCGATTAATTATACCTTTTAAGATAAAAATGGTGATAGAAAAATCGACTATAAAAATATATCACTCAAAAAGTTTTAATTATTATTAACATAAATATATTCAATGCGAGTAAAAACCCTTATAATTTTTAACTTATTTTCCACCCCTATTAGTGCAGGCTTTTTCTTTCACTAAATTCTGAATTTTGCGAAAAAAATTGTGACTAGGACAACCACTCATGCCCTTCACTATTATCGTGGGACCTTCTGCCATCTAACGTCTTTTCGAGAAAATCAAAGACAAGATAATTGTTAGGGGCTAGAGTTAGTTAATTTTCAGATTATTATGCTTTAAATGTATATTTCAAGAGTGGTGTGTAACCTTGCGTTATCTATAACAGGAGCAAACCGCGATATTTTAACCCAATTGTAGAGTTAAAGTGGTTCTCAAGCAGATTACAATACGACTGTTGGTAAGATTGCAACTTCACTAATCAAAAACTGAATAATAATTACTTACCCCATTCTTGCGCGTATATCTTACCGCAATTATTAATTTACAGGACAGTATTGATAAATGGTTTGATATCTTAACAGTAAGAAGGACCAGATACATCGCTATCCACAAATACTTTGTGTAACACCACCAGGCAAGGAGTTTGTTTGTCAGGGTAAATTTGCCACAGGTGGTCAAACGCAGTCAGTGCGAGATATAGGGTTAAAGTACAATGGAATAACGAGTGAATATCAAGCTCTGCTAAAAATTGAAGAAAATAGAGAAGAAGGCACATGAAACGTCCGTGCAAATGTATGGGACGAAAATCTTGAGCCAAAAATGTGTTTACGACTGGTTCAAACGCTTTCGCGTTGGTAAGGAAATAGGTGAGGACGAGCCACATTCGGGTCAGCTGTCGACAAACAGAGCAATATTTAATTGGTACTACACCGGCAACTAATTCTACGACTGATGGCGAAGATTAGGAATTAACAAGGGTATAGCGTGAAACCTCTGGAAATTTTATTATCATGTCTGACTAAGATCCTTCCTTGTTACGCATGTGTTGCAGGTGTAGCGGCAATCGAAAAACGTACAACAATTTTGCGATCGGTTCCTAAAAAGGTCTTTGATAGCAATTTTTAAAAGCTTTATGAACATTGTCAAAAGTGTGTTTTGAGCAGCTGTTTGTTCCAGCTACCATTTCTCTTTTTTTGGGAGAAAATGAGAAAGCCATCTTGTAGACACTTTTCGAAATCCAAAATTGTCAGCAATGTTTGTCTGAGCATCTCTGTAGCTTATTTCTATCTCAGGAGCAATTACAAGCAACATAGGTGACCTACGTAATAGCCCCGCCTTTGTTATTTCATAGAACTTGTCGTAGTGAAAGATATGCTAATCTGTTGTGCAACAGATTCCTATGACAGAGGACGTAAAATTATTCTAACTTTAAACAAGACTTAAGGCAGTGTTTGGTAATAAAACCTCCAGACAGACCGAAAGCTATGCGTGCCATAAATAACTTTTAGGAAGACGAAAAGCAGTTATAAATTAAGATCACAGATGCTGCCCAAGGATCGGCGTGATGGAGGAGAATATTCGTCTTTTAGAAGTCTTCTCGTTATCTCCTACATAATGACTATGAGTTAACGGCTGTTGAAATCCAAGATTTTCTTCTCTATAGCAATGCACGGCCTCATAGAGCTATCTAAATACTGTTGTTATAAGTAGATAGATTATGTAGAAAAATTGCTTTCTAAGTTCGTTTTTAGGATGCCTCAATAAATACATACATACTTTTGTACCCGCAGGTGTCGGGAATTGGATTTTCTGTCCTACTTGTTCAGCTGAACCTTAATAAATTTACTCCATCTACCTCCTTGTTTTTCCTTTCTTCGATAATAACTTCTCAATTTTCTCATTTTATATCTTAGCTGGCTTTCCTTTTGGTTTTCCTATTTCTCTCGATTTATATGTTTTTACTTGTTTTTTATTGTCTATTTTATTTAAGCGCTCCTACTATCTTAACTGACGCTCTACAATTTTTTCTAACAGAGACACTATTCCTACTCTTCCAATTTCCGTGATTCGTATCTTATCTGATACTCTTCTCCCCTTCGCAGAAATTTTATTTCTGTCCCCTGTATTCTGCTTAGTTATCTTTTCGTAGTCACCCACGATTTACTTCTACAGTACAGTATACGGTCATATATGTATACTGATCTCAATATTGACAAATTTGTTTTCTTTGAAATTTCTTTTTTTATTATTAAATTCTCTACATAATGTTTGGTACAGTTTTGCTGCGGCACTAATTTTATTGTTTATGTGGACTTTGCATACGACTGTGTACAAATATAACCCGGAATTTTTAATTTTAACTGCGCGGGCATTTCGTTGGTCACAAACCTTTTTAGTTTTAAGTTGGTAAGACTGCTACTGACATCTGTGTCAAATTTTAGGTTAATATCTTAATTAGTTGAAGAGTGACGCTCGTTTTCGTAAACAACCAAAATTAACTTTTTCGATTTTTACCATGTCAGAAAATATTCAACAAAGAAGTTCGATTAAATTTTCTGTTAGAAATGATATTTCTGCTGCGGAAACGCTCAGAATGTTAAAAAAAGCCTTCGGTGAACAGGCTATGTCTAAAACACAAGTATACGAATGGCATAAAATGTTCCAAGAGGGTCGTGAAGGCGTTGAAGACGAACCACATCAAAGACGTCCAGGAACATCAACTGACGAACAGCACGTCGCGAAAATTAAGGTATTGGTGCTCCAAAATCGTCGATTGACAACTAGAGAGCTTGCTGACATCGTTGGCATTTCAAATGGATCAGTCAACACCATTTTGAAGGAAGTTTTGTGCCTCAAAAAAGTCAAATGTCGTTTGGTTCCAAAAACCCTCAATTTATTCGTGACCATTTCGCTAAAAATTCCACCCATATCGTTCCGCAATCGCCGTATTCGCCTGATTTAGCTCCATGTGACTTCTGGGCTATTCAGCAAAATGAAAAGACCGCTCCGGGGACACCGTTTTGACACGATAGAAGAGATTCAAGCCGAATCGAAGAAGTTGCTGAAGGCCATACCGAAACAGGACTTTTCAAAGTATTTTGATGAGTGGAAAATTCGCTGGCATAAGTGCATTGTAGCGAAGGGGGATTACTTCGAAGGCGATGAAATAGATTTTTAAGAATAAATAAGGATTTCAAAAATTATAACTAAATTCCGGGTTATATTTGTGCACAGTAGTATATCTTGCCATCAATTATAAATCCTAACTACTTAAATCTGCCCACCTGTTTAGTTTTTTTGTTGTTTAACCAGATATTCGTCTGCGATTCCTTATTTCAGACTTGAAGGTTACTCTCCAAAGTACGTTAGGTTCCTGCAAATAGGACTATATTATCTGCGAATGCACTATCATTACTGGTTACATATTCTTATACCTCACTTGTCTTACTCATTTGTGATCTGCACTCTTTTAGTGTATCATCCATCACTATTATAAATAACAATAGACTGATGACTCCTTCCCGTCTCACTACCTCCGTACTTACAAACATTCCGGTTGCTGCTTTATTTGTTCTGACGTAAAAGATCTTTATTGCCTTTTTCCACATTTCTGTTCTGGAGCTGGTTCCACATTGTTTATCTTGGTGCTTCATCAAAGACATTCGTGAGGTTTATAAAGCATGCATGTGCTTTTGCATTTGCTATTAAAAATAATTTCTAGTTTTTTTTCTGTTTCTCTCCATCTGTCTGCCAAATCCTTCCCAAGATGATGTATTCACCAGTAATTCCATTTTCTCTGCTTTTATTTTTGCTTTTTATACTTCTCATGTGTCCGTTTTCCTGGTTTTAAGATAGTTTCTATAGCCCTTTTTCTTATCCCTTTCTTGACATCTTAATTTTATTATAAAGTTTGTTTTTAACCTCTCTTTTTGCACACACTAATAAATTGACAAAAAATCCTAGTAAAAAAGCCCTTAAGAGGCAGCTAAACTTTATATTGATATAAATCAAACCAAAATGTAGTATACCTATATTTATGTCTCTTTTTCCTTTATTCGATTCTTTTTATTTTTGGGATTATATGTAGTATAGGTCTAGAAATATTTTAACTAAGTTTAATCTAAATCTGGTGAGAACTATAGACGTTTTGAATAGGGGACAATTTTAAAAATTGAGAGAATTAGAGTAATTTTTTTAAAGTAACATGAAGGCTTCTGTAATGTGCAGAACTTTTATAAAAATTTATATTTGATCTACCTACTTACATTTGCTATTAAGTATAAAATTAATTAGCACTGTTATCTTCATATAGAATGTATTACTGTCTGCTACATTAAGGTTATTTTGGCCTACCTCGTATAAGATTTTAAAACAAAATTCTTGAACATAACAATAAAAAGGGTAATTAAGTAACTTAAACGTATACTTCTTGGAAAGAGCAGTTAGTTAATCATAAATTAAGACATTGGAAAATAAATAAAGAAATAATAAAAATAGAAAAGGGTATTACAGAGAAGACAGTAGGTAGTAATTAAATTGATACAAATACATTTGAACAGTAGGAAGAAAAGGGTAAACAGTTGTCGGTTGTTAAGAATATGGTAATAAATACATAAGTATAAGTACGGAAAATATCCTTACATCTAAGACAATGGACGGGAAAAAGTAAAAGTATTCTTATCTCAGAAGCAATTTCAGCAACCGTTAATCATTAGGACAAAATGTAGAAAACTTGTTAAGCGAATGAAATCAGAAATAGATAACAATAATAAACAAAAGATTAAAAGAAAACGTTCTCAAAAATACGTAAAGACGAAAATAGCATATCTGTCTGTCAACTTTCGCTATTATTTAATGTAATTTGTGCTGTAAAAGAGCAGCTTCGGACGTTTGAAGTATTTAAGTGCGTTTCTCATGAAATGTATTTAACCAGTTTTGGCAAGACCCCAATTGCGCAACCAAGTAAAAATAATCTTTGTTTACGTGATAGCAGCGAACAATCACAAAAATGTTGATCTACAAATATTGGAACTGCGATAAATTTGACAAATAATTTGAAATAATAACTTGAAGTGAATTATTATAATCTTGACAGTGCTGATAAGAGAGCGTGTTTAAGCGGAAACCTTTAAGAAAACAGATTTCGGCCGATAAAAAATTAATTAATTAGGTTAATTTGACTTGCTATCGAAAGCGCGCGATAACAGGCTTATCGCCTGAGCGTCCCTGCTTAACAATATTTCAACGAGATCAAGGTGCCGAGTAAGTATCTTATATAAATGTATCGGCTGAATAATCATTATTTATTGATTCTGAATTGCCCCGATGCAGAAATTGTCAGCAAAATTTAAGAGAAGGGCTTCACGTAAAAGCTGTTAGCAAAGCTTAATTACTAATTACTAAAAATGTTTAGGACAATTTATATATTTTATATATTTTTGTGACTAGTCACTACTTAGTACTAAAAAAGGCAATATAGTAATTATACAAAACCACAATGAAAAACTAAATTAGAAGTTTCGTACTAAGACAAAACAATGAAAAAAGTAGTTGATTTAATTTTGCCATATCATAAAATGTGTTACTAGTAATTGTTACGAGTTTACCTTTTTCCATCACTACACAAACAAAACCTTCCAAAAGATCGGAATACTATACATTTTCTGAATGAGCGAGGTATACGAAAAATAAAAATTTAGATAAAATAATTAATAAAACTGCGAACAACAATATTAAACAAATTATCAAGAATATTATTAATAACATGAACTTTAAAATTTAAAAAGTTGAGTTCTTTAAGAAACCTTTTAAGAATAAAAACAGCAAATAACTTGGTACCACTACGCTGATCAAAGCTGGTAAAGTGCGCTCAAGTTTGTAAAAGAGGAAAGTATTACATTTTCTACTATATCTATCATCATAACTAACTCACCAACATTTATGAACCGTTTGAAAAAGGCCGTTACAACAATCTGCAAAGATTACACGTATAATCTAAGATAAAGTTGAATATTACGGCGGCTTGTTTTTTATTCTTGCAGAGCAATTTAGCAATTGTTTTTATATCTAGATTAAGGTGCTTTTATTATTTGTTGACTTTTTTAAACCAAGGTAAAATTCTGCAACATTGTTTTTATGTGCAAACTCTCAAAATTAATCTGGAACTGCCATCTTTCCTATTAAGTTTACTCATAAAAACTATTAACTTAGTGATCGTAATCATAAAGATAATCTATTATTTTTGTCCTGCATATATGGTCTTTAAAAAAATTACGTTAGCATTATTCAACGTTCCTCTGTCGGTCTATATTCAAGTTCGTTGATAGTGTTATACCATTTGGTGACAAAATACAAGTTGTGGTTACTGTGTTATAAATAGATAGACATTGATATGGGAGGTTTCATTTACAAATATTGTAAAAAAGAAGATAAATATAAAATTTATGTGATACAATATATTGCATAAATTGTACTTTACAACTGGGGACCAAAACAAATGCTTTTACTGTCTCAATGTTTTAATAATTTTGAAGCAGCTAACGCAAATGTGAAATTTAAACTGACAGCTCTCATAATTTACTCTGGATAGAGAATTCTTTTGTCGCTAAACTTAATTTTCCCCTTAAATTCAAGACAACATACGAGTCAATTATTTGAAAATCAATATGATTATGATTGTTGAAAAAACGAATTAATTTGTTAGAATAGGCGGAGGCGAGTGTACCACAGGTGTAGCATTGGCTATACAGAAGCATTTTGCGAAGCGTCACCTAGTGTAGAGTACGCGTGACCATCAGGGTAAATCTACTGCGGGCAGTTCAACTTGGGCAGCGTAAACGTAGGATTACAATAAAGTTTTGATACCAATTGGGGAGAACAGCGATGAAGATACATGAAATGTTGGTGCAAGTGTACGAAACAGAAACCGTGAGCAGAAAATGTATTTATGATTGGTTCAAAGGGTTTTTTCACGAGAATTGGTTAAATCTTTGGGTCAGCAAACAGATTTATGGTTTGCCACCGATTTTATCCAAAGTCAAAGGATCATAAAAGGAGTACATTTTACCAACAAGCACTAAAATACGACTTAACTACAGATACTTCTTATTACAAAAATTATTTTTTAGTTGGTACTATTTAGGAGAGAGCAGGGGAACGTCGAACACTGTTGTTCTCGATCACTGTTTGAATCTAGAGCGGTCTGATTAGTGCTGTAGCCTGGCCGCGTCCGCCGTACGCTGACTGAGCGGGCGAGATCCTTTCTACCTGTGTTATTGTGAATGGTGTGTGAAAATCAGTTTTTTCGAAACTTTAGATAGTAAATTAGTGCTGATTTGTATAAAAATTAAGAAAATACTACATTTCTTTAGCTGTTTATTAAGTAGGAAGACAGTTTGATTCCTGTGGACACTTTGAGATTAGATTGAGAAATTTTCACGATATGTCGCTTGAGGAAATTTTGAACAAAGTATTTGAAATCGCCAAGCTGGTGTTCGGTATTGTCCCTAATGGTTTGTTATGGGAAATTTTTTTAAATAAATAAATACAACTGTTTTATTATCGCTGAAATATAAATTACTTGAATTAAGTCTTTTTAATACTGCTTTATACTAGGGAACATTTAGAAGACGGTTTCACGAAAAAATGCTGCACACAACTCGCAAAATAACCGAGGAATAAATAAACGAGAAATTTCTAGAATTTTTTTAAATAACTACCAAAAAATCCAAGTACAATGAACAGTCTATAATAGCTGCAATTAGTGATGTGAGAAACAATGTCAAAAAATTAAGAGAAGCATCAAATACCGGTGATTACTCTTGGTGAAAAATTAAAGAGTGGTAAACTGAAGAACCCGTGAGGGGTTGCTAGTCCCCCATCGGGCGCCTCCTCAGGTGGCGGATAGAGGAATGCCTCCCAGATATGGGTGGTACCGGGGAAATGAAATACCCGGGGCGGACCAAAACTAGCAAAGGACACGACGGTTCTCCAGTAGGAGCGGTACTCCGACAGCGACTGTACCCATGTTAGGCGGCTGAATTACTATCTCCCAACCCGTCTGGCCAGCGTGGGAAGATTAGGCCAACCACCCCTTTATTTAGCAACAATGTCAAATTACAAAACAAAAGATTTATACCCCAGGTGAGTAGGGCTACTAGTCCAGAATCTCACACTGATGATTACACATCAGTCTGTCTCAAGGATTCTGGGGGAGACACAAATTTGACAACTGCAAAAACATTAAGCACACACAGAAATAAGACTAAACTAATGATTGCTACATACAACATACGTTCACTAAACAAAGATGAAAAATTATACGAACTCGAAGAAGAACTTAAAAACATTAGATGGGATATAATAGGCTTAGCTGAAATTAAAAGAAAAGGCGAGCACTGCCTAACGCTAACATCAGGACACATACTATATTACAGAGGTGCAGAAACTGAGGAAATCAACAACATAGGAGGAGTAGGTTTTATAATAAATAAGAAATTAAAAAATCACATAAAGAGCTACAATTCCATATCGAAAAGAGTAGCCTATATCATCCTAAATATATTTACATTCTGCAACATGAAAATTATCCAAGTATACGCTCCAACTACAAAATATGATGACGAAGAGGTAGAATCGTTCTATGAAGAAATTTCAGTAGCAATAAAGAATAACCACTGCCAATATACACTCATAATAGGAGACTTTAATAGTAAGATAGGGGAAAAAATAGAACCAAGCGAAGATAAGATCGGAATCCATGGGTTAGGGAAACGAAATGAACGTGGACAAATGCTCATGAATTTTGCAGAACAACAAAATGTATATGTAATGAATACTTTCTTTAAAAAGAAACCCAGTAGAAAGTGGACATGGGTCAGCCCTAACGGAGAATATAAAAACGTAATAGATTACATTTTATCATCAAATAAAGATATTGTTAAATATGTAACACCACTAAACAATATTGGCACAGGAAGCGACCATAGGATACTGAGAACAAGAATAGAAATAAAAACGAGATTGGAAAGAAAGAAAAGAATTAGCACTCCAAAAACAACGATAGACACAAGGATTTTAAAAGAAAAACAAGCACAGTACGAATACGAATTAAACAAGAACCTAGAATCCTCTGAAATACAGGAAATGACAATGAACGACATGAATACTACCATAAACAAATGTATGTTAGACGCAGGCCTTAAAGTACCCGCAGCTCGTAAGAAAAAAGAAAAAAGTTGGAGTGACAGAACAGAAGAACTATTCCGTATAAGACGAGAACTGTTGAAAAACCAAAAACGGAACACGATAGAATATACAGAAACCAATAAGACACTGAAGAAATCAATAAGAGAAGATAAAAGGAAACAGTTAGAAGCACAAATTGAAAAAATAATCCAAGAAAATAAAAATATGAAAAGCATAAGAAGATCATTAGGTAGAGCAAATATCACAGCATTTAAAGACAATGAGGGAAAAGAAGTAAGAGATAAAAACGAAATTTTAAGGACCATAGAACTATACTATGAAAAGCTATACAAACAAAAAAACGAAACGCCGAAAGATGTGGAACAGGAATTAAAAAAGAAAATAATAAATGTAAATTCAGAAGATATCCCAGAAATTACTAATGAAGAGATTAAATTCAACATAAAGTCCATCAAAAATCACAAGTGCCCAGGACAAGATGGCGTAATAGGCGAGTTAATAAGAGAAGGAGAAGATACGATAATTCAAGCATTACAAATATTCTTTAATAAATGTCTGGAGGAAGAAAGAATTCCTGATGATTGGAGCAACGCACTAATTATCCTCATATACAAAAAGGGAGACAAAACAATACTTGATAATTATAGGCCAATAGCTCTATTGCCCCAAATATACAAAATCTTCACAAAAATCATAGTAAACAGATTAGATGCAAAACTAGAATTCTACCAGACGATCGAACAGGCTGGATTTAGGAAAAATTTCAGCACTAACGACCACATCCTCACAATAAGAACATTAATAGAAAAAGCCATCGAATACAATTTACCTTTATATATGGCGCTGGTCGATTTTGAAAAAGCTTTCGACTCGATTGAATTGTGGGCGATAGAAAAAGCCCTGCAAAACAGTAGAATAGACTATAGATACACTAAAATGATCCATTCCATCTATGAAAAATCAACAATGACAGTGAGGTTACACGAAAACACTAATAAAATCCCGGTCGGTAGAGGAGTAAGGCAAGGAGACTCGATGAGTCCAAAGTTGTTTATAACAGCACTAGAAGATGTGATAAAGTCACTTAACTGGGAAAACAAAGGAGTGAATATAAATGGCAAAATGCTCAATCACCTGGCCTATGCAGATGACCTAATCATCATATCAAACTCAGCAGTGGACTTACAAAACATGCTCTAAGAACTCAAGAACAAATCAGCAAAAGTTGGGCTAAAAATAAATAAACAAAACAAATAATGACTAACCAACAAGACAACATAAACATAAAATTGACAACCAAACTGTAGAGACAGTACAAGAATATGTTTATTTAGGTCAATTGATAACATGCAAAAATTTAACCAAAATCTGAAATTGATAGACGCATACGCCAAGCATGGTCGGCCTTTGGGAAACAAAATAAAATACTAAAAAACCAAACAATCCCCTTAAAACTGAGAAAAGCTGTGTATGACCAATGCGTACTCCCAGTACTTACTTACGCGGCACAAACATGGACATTAAACAAAACATTAATGGGAAAACTTGCCAAAGCCCAGCGAGCAATGGAAAGGCAAATGCTAAATATAAAGTTGAAAGATAGAATAAGAAATGAGAGTATAAGGGAAGAAACAAAAGTAATAGACGTCAAGAGACATGTAGCATCATTGAAATGGAGATGGGCAGGCCACACCATGAGGCAAAAAGATGAACGATGGAACAAGGAAATACAGGAATGGAGACCATGGACGGGCAGAAGGAGTGTGGGCCGCCCACAAACCAGATGGAAAGATGCCATAAAATTAATAGCAGGATTAACATGGATAAAGACAGCTCAAGACAGAGACAAATGGAGATTTAAAGGGGAGGCCTATGTCCAACACTGGATAGATACAGGCTGATAAAGAAGAAGAAGAAGAAGAAACTGAAGAAACCTATTTTGGGAGAAAATTTACTTTTACTTAAGGTCAAGAAAGAGAAATAGCAATACATGTTTTATTATTAGCTAAACTTTTTATGGGATTTTATCGGTCGAATTGCGGCGCCTAGTTTTTGAGTATGCAAAGAAAAGCAGCATTCCAAATAACTTCAACAAGACTTCTGGAATAGTAGGGCAAGATTGACTTTATGGATGTCTTAAAAGGAACTTGAAGATTGGTGTGAGAAAACTAGAGGCAACCAGTGTAAGCAGCATCACTGCTTTCAACAAAGAGGAGGTTGGAATATTTTTTAACAATCTCTCTTCTGTAATGGAGAAATATAACTTTCATGCGTCCCTAATTTACAACTATAAGGAAACGAAAATATCAACCGTTCATAATCCTAGGAAAATCTTGGAAACGAGGAAAAACATCACGGTAGGCTGTGATATACACGCTGCTAAGAAATACGTTTCATTAATGTTTATATTCCAAAACAGAGATTGAGCTCTCTTTTAACCAGAGAAGGACCTCGATTTATTACTGTTGCTCTAATGGATGGATAAATGAAGACTTATTTATAGCATGGTTAAAACATTTCACTGAAATTGCGAAGCATGCTGAACAAAGACCCATTCTTTAATAATGGATAACCACAAAACTCGCACCACTTTAACTGCTTATGTTTGCAAGGAGAGCGATGTAATTGTTGTTACTCTTCCACCACACTCCTCTCATCGACTTCAGCCTCTTAACATTACCTTTTATAAGCCTTTAACAGTTCCTTTCAATAAAGAATGAAATTAAATCTTTGCTAGATCAAACCTTATGATATTGGTGGTATCTTTAACAAGCTTTACAGCAACGCAGCAAATACATAAAAAGGAGTGAGTGGATTTGTAGTTGCTGGTACTTATCCTTTTGATCTAAAACAGTTCACAAATAAATATTTTGTTGTTAAACCAATAACAGTCTGTTAGCAATCATAGAAGATGGTATCCAAGAAGGAGAAGACGAGACTTCAACGTGTGATATTTGGATTGAAGAGGAAAATCCATGCTAAAGTGTAAATGCACTTAATCAAAACCTAAAGTTGGTGGATCAATTCCATTAAATGTGAAAATTTCTACACCATCTGCTTCAGGCATGATGGCATTTAAACAATTTCTCCTATTCTTATCTTAAAAGTTACAAACCCTGGTTCAATAGCTTTTATACGGACATCAAAATAAAAAAACTCTTAAAGATGCATTTGAAGAAAAATAAGTAAAGCTCAAAATGAAAGAATTACTGGAAAAGATTAAGGGAAAAAATTACTAAAGAAAGTTACAAATGAAGAACAAAAACCACGAGAGAATATCGGGATAAAAGGAAAAAGCTAATATATAATTCAAAGGCTAAGAAGGAAAAAAACAAAAAAACTGTATCTAAAATTAAACCCCCAACACGATTTTAAAAGAAAAAGTGGAGAAGAAACGTATCTTTAGAATCATCGGAAGATGAAGATAATATTGATGAACCATTATGTGATAACGACGAGTTCGACGACGTCGATCTGACGATAGAACCTCCTGAAACTTCAAAAGAGGGGTCTAACTCGAACGACATTTGTTTTATGTGTGGTGAATTCGGTAAGAACAAAGAACTCTGGTTTAGGTGTTTGTGTTCTAGTTAGATGCAACCAGAGCGCAATGCTGAAGAGACTGCAGAAAATTTTATTTGTGATTTTTGTAGGCAACTTTATGTTCTAAGCCAGTTTAAACTGTGCTGTTAGTGTTAATTTTGCAATTTTTTAAGAACATAGATACAAAAGTTACTTGCATTTTTAGAATAATAAAAGTATTTACATCGATAAAAAATAATTACTAGTTTTACTATGTTTACATATTTTCACAGGAACAGTTGTTTGTCATTTAAGTCATTAAATTAATTAACTTAAAAGAAACTACGTAATTTATTCTACATTTATTACTTAGCTGACTCCGTTTGGAATTGCCTCCGATGCAATTCCAAATAGTATAAGTTCTTACAAAATAAATTTTTAAGAAAGCGAACTATAAAGTAAAATGTTTGGTAATTTTTTTAGTAGGTAATTAAATAAAGTAGTAAATTTGTTAATGAACTATTACAAATAATTGAATAATTAGAGATTTTTCTTAAGTGTTCGTCATTAGTCCGCTCTCCTCTAATGTAAAACAACATGACGTAGCCCTAGCAAATTGTTTTTATTTTTTTGTTAAATATTTTGTTATTATTGGACCTTCTACCAAAAGATGTAAAACCAAATATTTTCTTTATTTTTTAGTACTCAATTCTTCTGCAAGATCTACTAAAAATATCAGGATATAAATTTTGTCACTTCTGAACACATACTGAGACAAGAACAAAATAGTTTTTTCACCACTAAGTGTCTTTGGTTATGACTGTAGAGACCTTTGATCTGATCAGTCTCATCAAGTTCACCCATTTTCTGCCGATTAAGTGAAATTGTTTGCCTTTCATAATAGACATATTTCTAGGGCTAGCAATACAAACAGAAATTGTAGCCAAACTAACAATTTTACTCCACATCTGGGACTGTTATAGTCATTGCATAAGATTTGACAATTCGTTCTGAAAGGTTAGGGTGTCACCTGAAACTTGCAAATCTCTTTCACAGAATATATTTAGGACACATGTATTAAGACTTTTAAAAAAGTTTTGAAATTTAT
This sequence comes from Sinelater perroti, assembly GCA_036346155.1. Taxonomy (NCBI): domain Eukaryota; kingdom Metazoa; phylum Arthropoda; class Insecta; order Coleoptera; family Elateridae; genus Sinelater; species Sinelater perroti. The sequence goes on from JARFIY010000276.1 coordinate 9,669,617, forward strand.
ATTACTTATCACTGGTTTCTAAAACATCAACTCCTACTCTGTTATCATTTTATATGTTATCTCATTAACTACACCGGCATGATTGTCAGAAATTTTTTTGTAGATCTGCAATTTTTACTAGCTTCAGACCGATGATTGAGGATATTTTACAGATTTTTAAAAAGAAATAATTCATTTCATTAAAGAAATAGTGACAAATAAAAAATATATAAGTGCTTTGGAAACGAAACTAGTCCTAATAAAGAGCAGGATTTTTTGTTTCATGGGGAGGGAGAGAGCATTTCTTTGTAACTACATTTTCTGACACTGATTTTTACAATTTAAATCCAATCTGCATTAAATGCTAATATAAAATAGATTTCACTAAAAAAGCTTAAAAATGATAGAAATATTATTCAAGCGCAATAAAAAAAAATAGAAACAAATTAACAAATTGATGTCAAATTACTAAACTTATAAAATACTTGTATTTAGAGCATTCACAAATTATTGAATTGTTCGCAGAGTGAAATATGTGTCCAGTACGCGTTTGAAGATAAACTATAGTGCTACGCGATGCCACTAGATAGCGCTGAAATGCGTAGAAGAAAAAGTAGTAAGGTATTCGTGTAATGCTGCGAGCGCAATCATGGACAGAGATAGGTGACGTAGTTTAGAGGGAGAAAGTAACTGATTCGGACGTCTATATGAAATCAGTAACCATGCGTGAAAATGCAGAACTGTTTTTCTGATTATCAAAGCCGACATTAAATTTTGTCGTTTAATTCCTCAAATTAATTGTGCTTCTTCTAATTATCTGGTCATTTAATCATTAAAATATGTGTGTGTAGCTCTGTTGCATCATCACACACGAGTAGTACAGTGGATTAAGTCTGAAAACGACAACCACACGTGCTACTTTTGTTTTGCACTGTAATGGCAAAAATTTGTACCTTTTATCTCACAAATGACCTTTGTATTTTTTAAACTTCGACGCTAAATTTTTGTTTTGCCATACAAAAGGGTATTCATTTCATTAAATGAACAAGCAAGAAAAGGTGATATGGGTAATCTTTGACGCAGATAAGCCTACATTATTTAATTGGTAATAACTCTATAATCTGCTAATTTGACATTCGAAGGACAGGCAATTGAAGGAATGCCATACGCTTTGGCTAAATCTATATTTATTTAATCGCGCGCTTTTCGAAAAGCAGAATTGCTTTTAGGCGAGTGCAATTGTATTTGGAGCACTCGAGATAAAACTCCTTATCTGCTTTGTCAAATTACATTGTTTGCCTAGGCACGTAAGTGCAATAAAACGCCAATATTGTCTTTGTGCAATACCCCTTTTATCTAAAAAGTTGCTTTTGAAATTTGAATAAGCAACAATAACGTGGCCATCGAGATTTATAGCTTTTTGGCCAAGCTAAATGGACGTGTTGGCATTTTTTATTTCGAACTTATTATTTAACATTCTTTTCTAGACGTTTTCATATAAACTTAAAGCGGTAATCCCAATTTAAATATTTTAACGTATTTTGTATCTCTGTGATGGTCATCACTTTGTCACTTATTTTAGAAGTGAACCAGAATCGGATCAGTAAAGAACATTATGTGATTATATTTTTAATTCACCTAGTTTTGTTAGATGACATAAGTTTTAAGATAACAGGAACCGATGGTCGGAAATTCATATTTTAGGCGTCACTAAATCTCGGGCGAGAAATACTTTTGATAAATGTTTTTGTAGGTTGCTTTAGTTAGGTTGCAAAAGAGTAGCAATCTCCTGTTACGTTTCGTCACTAAAAATGAGAAAAGATTTAGAGTAGTATTAAAAAACGTACACTACTCAACTGATATTGCTGAAATAAAGCAAAGCATAGAGGCTTTGGGACATCAAGTAACAAATATTTGGAACGTTAAACAACAAATAACGAATATCAGGCTGCCTATGTTTTTTGTAGATCTCAAACAACAAAGTAATAACAAGGATATCTACAAAGTGAAATTGTTAATGAATACTAGTGTGACATTTGAAGCACCACATGTTAAAAGAAATATACCGCAATGCATGAGATGTCAACAATATGGTCACACTAAAAAATTTTATAGCAAAAATCCACGCTGTGTTAAATGCATAGGTACCCTCTTAACATCAGATTGTCCCAGAAAAATCAAGAGTAGTGAAGTTAAATGTGTCAACTGTAATGAGAATCATTCGGCAAACTATAGAGGATGCATTGTCCATAAACAGTTACAGCAAAAACTCTACCCGCAGTTGAGAAATCAAGCAGGACAACCTCGAGTTTTTAATACACGTTTTGTTCAACCTAACGTAAGATATGCTCAGCAAATGCATGAAAACCACCAACAGGCAGCTAATTCAACTCAATCAGACCGAATCGTGCAGACTACCCCAACGAGTGACATAGTTGAACTGAAAAATATGATGAAGGACCTCATCAAACAAATGAGCACCATAATGAATCGTATTACCACGCTCGTAAATAAAATGTCTTAATGGCTCAGTTACTTAAAATAGGTGTATGGAATTCCAACGGCCTATGCCTGCACGCACAAGAAGTTAAACTATTCCTACAATTACATAACCTAGATATAATGTTAATATCCGAAACACATTTTACTCATCAAAGTTACTTAAAAATCACATATATGATACCAAGCATCCTGACGGAACTGCACATGGGATAACAGCAGTCCTCATCCAAGAAGGAATGAAGCATCACGAACTACAACACTACTGCAAAGAAAATCTACAAGCGACTACTGTAGCTATAGAAGATATAGTAGGAACGATAAACATCTCAGCGGTATATTGCCTACCAAAGTATAACAACAAACAGCAAGACTTCGAAAATTATTTCAAAACTCTGGGAAACAAATTCATTTCTGCAGGTGACTGGAATACTGGGGTTCAAGAATAACTCTACCGAAAGGCAGACAACTGTATGAAACCCTCCGAAGTCATAACCTCACTGCAATATCCACCGGACAGCCAACCTATTGGCCTACTGATAAGAATAAACTTCCAGATTTAATAGACTTTGGGGTAGTAAAAGGACTTGATTTAAAGAAACTCAAGACAGAGGCATGCTTTGATCTCTCATACGATCACTCACCATTCATAATAACGCTTCACTCACACATTCTAGAAAAACAGAAACAACCCACATTACACAGCAAGCAAACGAACTGGGAAGTATTCAAAACACCTTTAGACATTATAATTACTTTAAATATACCACTGAAAACACCAGAAGACCTGGACTTAGCAATAATCGATCTCACCACCTCAATACAAAAAGCGGCTTGGACTGCTACATCAGATCAACATCATTCTACTGTTAAAAAAAATCTCAATTATAGTAAAAGAAAAAATTCGTGAAATAAGAAAACTTAGGAAAAGATGGCAACTCACAAGAAGCGAAGACGATAAAAAAAACTTTAATAACGCATCAAAGGACCTGAAAAATGTATTACTACAAATTAAAAATGAAGCTATTAGCGAATACCTCAGTAATCTAACAGCTACAGAAGATACAGATTACTCGCTTACAACCAAAAATCTGAAAAGACTAAAAACATCCACCTCCACCGCTCTTAGATCCAAATAATCAATGGGCTAGAAGTGCCAAAGAAAAGGCCGCAACATTTGCTAGCCATTTAGCCACTGTATTTAAACCGCATGAAATAGATGCAGTAGAGAATGAAATTACAGTTAGAGAATTTCTTACTGCATCTTATCAACTGGATCTCCCTTCAGTTTCTGAAATCTAAGATACATTCAGCCACACAAACCCCAGTAAAGCTTCGGGCTTTGACTTGATTACCGGAAAGGTACTACAAGAACTCACAACTAAAGCGTACAAAGCCATACAGCAAATATTCAACTCAGTATTGAGACTTGGTTACTTCCCCACTACATGGAAAGTGGCACAAATCATAATGTTGCCAAAACCTGGCAAGAATCCCAAAGAACCGGCGTCCTATCGCCCAATAAGCTTATTGCCAGTCATTTCAAAAGTTTTCGAAAAACTCTTCTTAAAACGATTAAAACCAATTTTAGATGAAAACAGCCTTATTCCTGGTCACCAGTTCGGGTTTAGAAGTCACCAAGGTACTATTGAGCAAATACATAGGCTTGTCAATATAATAAACACTACATTTGAAGCTCAAATGTACTGCTCTTCAGCATTTCTAGATATTAGCCAGGCTTTTGACAAAGTCTGGCACGAAGGTCTTATGTACAAACTTAAAGCATGTCTCTCATCCAGCTTTGTGATTGTACTACAATCATACCTAACCCACAGACACTTTTTCGTAAAGTATCAAGACGAACACAGCGAACTATTCCCAATCCAGTCAGGCGTGCCACAGGGTAGTGTCTTGGGACCTGTCTTATACACGATATATACGGCTGACCTTCCAACGAGTAACGGTACTGCAGTTGCTGCATATGCGGACGATACCGCAGTACTAGCAGTACACTCCGACCCAACAATCGCGTCCTAACATCTCCAGGACCACTTAAACCTCATACAAACTTGGCTCACTAACTGGAAAATCCAAGCTAATGAACATAAATCAGTACACGTGACATACACTCTAAATAGAGACACGTGTCCTCCGGTAGTGCTAAACGGTCATCAGTTGAACCAGGCAGACGACACAAAATATTTGGGTATGCATTTGGACAGACGCCTAACGTGGAAAAAACATATTTTCACGAAACGAAAGCAACTTGGCCTGAAATTTAGACAAATGTATTGGCTGATCGGTAGAAGGTCGCAGTTAACCATGGACAATAAATTGTTACTCTACAAGGTAATCCTCAAACCTATCTGGACGTATGGGATACAACTGTGGGGTTGTGCAAGTAACTCTAATCTGGCAATCTTACAACGGTTTCAGAATAAAATCTTACGAACAATAGTTGAATCCCCCTGGTATGTTCCCAACACAACACTTGCAAACGATTTACAAGTGTCGTCGATTAAAGACGAAATCAAGCGGTTTAGTGAAACGTACAGTGTCAGAACTAAAGTCCATCCTAATGTGCTCGCGCGTGATTTATTCACAAACGCTATTGGTGAAGTGCGTAGGTTTAAGAGATTCAAACCAAATGACCTAATAGACAGATTTAATTAGGATTAGCATATCTACAGACACCTACTGTCTGTTGTCATATTGTCTTACTTAAGATATATTTAAAGGAGTAACTTCGCTGGAGGTTATCTCCTGCATGCCATTAATGTAATTTGTCACTCTCTACATATTAATTACTTATTGTCCATCACAGACAGATTGTAGCATTTAGCGTCACAGATGGAAACTTCCGATCGATTGGATCGTGAAAGCTACATAGATATTATTAGGATGCTACACCAAAAATTTAAGATAGTAGTGGACCGTACGTTCCAAGTACCATTAATAAGTACTCGTTAACTTCGGCACAAAATGATTGCTTTAAGGGATACTTTGTGGGAACCAAATAATTTCACACCCAAAGTTTTGTTGTGTTAATAATTTATCTACCACTGCTATATTGAACTATACTTTATACTGTTTAGGGATGAAATCGATTTGTAACATTCTTTTAGAGTGATAAAAGTTTCTTTGCCATTTACTTCACGTTTAGTCACTAGTAACCATCACTCTGTTTGAATGGTTTACCTTGCTTGTAGTTTATTTGAGGGTTATTGAATACTCTACCTCTTGTTGTCTGGTTTCAATAGAATTGTATGTTTTTCTACTTTCTTTATGTTGAATTTTGCAAGCATCTGGATACCGGATTTTCTAATCATCAATCTATTGATGTATGAAACCTAAGTAGAATTCTAGGAGGAACCGTTTGCTAAGGTTATATTTGCCTATCACGTCATAAAGGACCTTTGACAAAATTTTATGCGCCGTTGTAATGCATGTATCAACAATGACTGACGTACGCCACTTTGAACAGTTACTATGATGTGTATGTTATTGCTTATGAAGTATAAGTTGTTTATCTTTCTCAAATGTACTTTTCGCTCAAGATTAAACAGTTTTTTTTTAGTTCTTCATTTCAGTAGACTCAGGGTAAGCTTTTTCACTGCATGTAATATATCAAACCAAGAATTGTCAGACGTCCTGTATATTCTTACAAAATCTTATTACACAGTCGTCATATGAGACTTATAAAATATTTTAAGAAGGTTGTTTACTAGTTTATTAAAACTAAGTTTACACAAAAAGTAAAGATAAAGAAACTGGTTAACTCGGAAACAGTTTGTATTAAGAAAATCCATACAGGAACAGTCGCTAAGACTCGAAAGCTTAATATTTTAAAAACGGTCTACCAATGAATACAGGCCACTTTCTCACTCTACGGAGGCTTACAATCGAAATAAAAAAATAATACTTAAATTTTTGTGTTGAAGTATTACATGCTTTTTAGAAATAATTGTGACTTTACTTGTACAACAACTGCTTGTACCCTACATTGTACCACTTAATGTATTTTGATTAGTCCACATAAGCTTTTCTCAAGGCAATTTAAACAGAAAATGTCTAACGGCTTTAAGCTGCGTAAACTAAAATATAAATATATTTTGTAATAGTGCAAACCAACTGATGTTGAGACATTATTAGCTTAATATTAAAAAAATAAAGAAATGTAGGAAATTCGGTTTTTACAATTTGGAAGCCAAAAAAATAATATTTAAGATGTTATCATAGAAAAAGGGAAAAAAGAAAGATTAAGTTTCAAAGCGACAAAATTCCTTCTCCAAAATTTTTATATCCGTTATGTACACAAATATGTCAAGAGTTCTTTTATCTCTTGTCGAATTATTTCTAATAAAATAAATCGATTGCCTTTTGTTGCGAAGAAAGAATATACGGGTCTATTCTTTATTTTCGACTTTTATCCATTAAAAGTTTTTCGTACTCAACTACAATAACTTTCGATCTTATTACATCAGTCCTCACTCTTTTATTATACTCTTTACACGTAAATGGGTCTTTTTTGTTTTAGTTCCATTTATCCTTAATGTAGGAATCAATATTATATTTTTAATTTTACTAGTTTGACTGTGCACTTAAAGTGAACGGGCGTGTTGCGTTAATAGTTTCGTGTGGCAAGTATTAAAATTGTCAGTGTGCATCGTGTAGAGTGGATGGGGTCTTGCGCCCGTCATCGACATAGCCTAGGACACCTGGCTTGTAGTCGAGGCAAATTAGTAAAAAAGACTGAAATTTTTAGCGGGTACCGTATCGAGACGTTCCAAGACGCATTCGATTTGTAAGAGCCTCACAAAAATGTTACCACATATTTTTTTGTTATAATGCAAAAGTGCATTTGTGCATGCAAAAATGCATTTTACTGATGAGCTTTTTGCAGACCCAAAAGAATATTTTATTTCTAGCTTAATATTGGCCAAAAGAAGCTTATTACCGTTACTCGGAGGTTTTTGGGGTCGCTGATCACAAATACGATGTTAGAAAGTGCCCCGATGTACTTGGGGGCATAATTCTGGGGATGGGGGTAATTTTAGGAAACCAGCTCAATGTTGTTTGTTTTTCGAGACTAAACTGTCTGAATGTTTTTGGGATCTCTGATACCGATGTTGGTTCTCAAGTTAAACTCCAACGCACCGAAATGAGACGCTCTGGGGCAGTTTGGGGAAAGGATACCCTGGGGCACAAAAGTATGAGTAGGGCAATTTTTTCATTTGAGTATAATTCAATTTTAATTATTTTTAAAAACGTTTTAAAAAATGTTATTACGAAAAAAATTTTCCTGCACACAGACAACCCTATCAGTGTCACGTTTTAACAGGGTTTTCAAGGTTAAAAACTAGTTTTCAAGGTTCTATTTAAGTAAAAAAAAAGTAATAAAATATATTCAAATTTGAATTTTATATGGTTTATAGCCTTTCTCTATCAAAGCAAATTTAAATTTTCATAAAGCAATTTTGAGCAACAGATTTAGAAAGAAAAGCGTTATAATAACTAAATTTTTACAACCAATCTTCTATGTTGCAATAATAATCTTTCAATTATATATTAATTTTCCATCAGCTAAAAAATAAAATATCTACCATATGCTGAATCGGAAAATGCCGAATTTTAAGAAAGATGCTCGAAAAACAAACAACTTTGAGCTGGTTTCCCAAATCGTCCTCATCCCCAGGATTATGCTTCCCTCCAAGTGCATCGGGGCACTTTCTAAACATCATATTCGTAATCAGCAACTCTAAAAACTCTTATACAGACAGTTTAAACTCGAAAAACAAACAACTTTGAGCTGGTTTCCTAAAATCACCCTCATACGCAGAATTATGCCCTCCGAGTGCATTGGGGCACTTTTTAAACATCATATTCGTTATTAGCGACCCCAAAAACCCTTATTCAGATAGTTGAAATTCGGAAAACAAACAAATTTGAGGTAATTCTCTAAAATTACCCCCATACATAGCATTATGCCCTCAAGTGCATGGGGGCACTTTCTAAGAATTATATTCGTGATTAGCGACCCCAAAAACCTCCTAGTAATGATAATCTATACCTCTTCTACCGTTAGGTGTAGAGGATCTTCTTCTTCTTCTTCCTCATTTCCCATTTATGCCTCACGGCGTTGGGCCCCTTATCCATTCCCTATAGGGTTTCCTCTCTCTTGCCATTCTTTTTAACTCCTCCATATTTTTCCTCTTTTCCTAGCCGATAGCCTTACATTGTTTTCCCATTGTATTCGGGGTCTGCCTTTAGTTCTTCTTCCCTCCATTCTTGTCTTCATTATCAGTTTCGGGTATCTTTCGATGTCCATGCGGTGCACGTGTCCGTACCACTGTAATTTTTTGTTTTCAATTTCGTGGACAATTGGGTATTGGTTCAGTTCCTCCCTTATGCTGTTGTTTCTTATCCTGTCCCTTCTAGTCTTTCCCAGAACTCTTCTGAGATATTTCATCTCTGATGCAGTTATTTTTGACCTATGTTTATTGGTTATTGCCCATGTTTCTGCTTCGTATATCAGAGTCGGGGTGAATATTGTTTTAAATACGTGCATTTTTGCCTTGGTGCTTATTTCTTTCTTTCCTATGATGGTGTTGCTTATCTGATAATAAATGTTATTTGCTTTGTTTATTCTATTGTTTATTTCGTCATCTATTCTGCGATCGTTTTTTATATATGCTCCTAAATATTCATATTTTTCAACATATTGTAGCTGAGTTCCATCCAGGAAAATGGGTGTAGAGGATAATGAGTTTATTTTGGCCAATATTAAGCGAGATATAAAATATTCTTTTGGGTCTGCAAAAAGCTCATCAATAAAATGCATTTTTTGCGTGCACAAATGCACTTTCGCAAAAAAATATGTGGTAACATTTTTTGTGAGCTTCTTACGAATCGAATGCGCCTTGGAACGTCTCAATACGTGTACCCGCTAAAAATTTCGAGCTTTTAGCGTTTTTCTTACTAATTTGACTCGACTATTGCAGCTCTTTGGCACCGCTTCTGCCGCCGCTTCTACCGCCACATTCGTTATTTTGAGGGGAAGCAGCGAGTTTCTTGCCGTCACAGAAAAACTGGTATAACAACTTTTATTCTGCGCTAATACTAGCAATTGCTATACGAAAGTACATAAGTGAGCTGTAGAAATTAGATGTTGACTTAGTTAAGTATCGGCGCTATGCCTCCAAGCGTAGTAGGCGTATTACCGTGCTATCGTTACGGATAAAAGATAATCGAATGACCCTATAGTCGAAACTAATTTAAATAACATTAGAGATTTACCTATACAAAACAAACAACAGTTTGTACTTATGCAAGTAGAACAAAATTGTCAATTCCAGTATCTACAACAAAATTATCAGATCCGGCAGCAGTTGCCAATAAATAATATACATCCAAATATGCAATTAAATAATATCCTGCAAACACAAAATATAAGCTTATTTTACCAGATCAGTCCATCTTATCACCATTTTGAAAAATCGCAAAGCCAAGCAAATCAAAAATGTAACGTATTCATTAAACCCCTCTAATAGATATAAAGTCTTAAGTGAAGATATATTACAGGAAGATATATATATATATATATATATATATATATATATATATATATCAAGATATATATATATATTAATGGAAATCACTTCTGGAAACAATAGCAAAAAAAAACTATAAAATTAAAATACTAAATAATGACGAGGCAACAGTTTTACTAAAAACTACCGAAAATAATAGTATTGTAATTAAAACTCAAGAAAAAATACAGAATTTTATACATACAAACGGAAAGATGAGCGTAACTTTAGAGTAATCCTCCGAACTTTTACCCATCAACCAACCCAAATGATATAAAAGAAGAGCTAAAACCCAGAAATATGAGGTTATGAACATTGCAAACATATACCAAAGAATAACCAAAACGTTATTACCTATGTTTTTTGTAAAACTAAAAACGGGGGCAGATAATACAGATGTTTACAATATTACTAGACTAATAGGTACATTCTATTGTAAACTTTGAACCGCCAATTGCTAAATGCGAGATACCGCAACGTGACAGATGTCAACAACATGGTCACGCTGATAAATATCCAACTTTCTAATGTCCACAAAAAGTGAAATATAGCAACGTTAAATGCGTTAACTGTAAATTACAATTACAAAGAATGTCAAATTTACAAAAAGCTTTAGCAAAAATGTATCCGCCTGTACGAAATAAACAACTATCAAATGTGAAACACACAAAGCACAACAGCAGTAACAAAACCCCTCCTCTGTTCAAGTAGTAAAAACACCGTCAATCAGGCTCAACAGCAACAATCTACCGAATCTAATAATTTAGCTGAGCTAAATAAAATGTTAAAAACCCTAATGGAGCGAATCGGAATCTTACTAAATCTTTAACTGTTGGTGTTGCAAAAATAAACCATGGTCCTGCAGCCGAGTGAAATGCCAATTGCCTGACAAACCATAAAGACGAGCTAACGGCATTCCTTACAAACCAATCCATCGACATTATGTTAATATTGGAATCTTACTATACAGAGAGGAGTTACCTAAAGATCCCAGTCTACACCATTTATGCCACAACATCCAGATGGCACCGCACATGCTGACTTAGCAATTGTAATTAAAAACAAAATCAAACACCACGACCTACCTAAATACAGCCCAGAAGATCTACAATCAGCTACAACTACGATTGAAGGTTGAAAAGGCCTATTAAATATATCAGCAGCCTCCAAAACACAACGTTAAGAAGGAGTATCTTGAAGAATACTTTGAAACATTAGGTAACAGATTTATCTCGGTCGGAGAGTACAACGACAAACACGAGTATTGGGGATTAAGAGTAACCACTATGAAAGGCAGAGAATTGCTGAAGGCAATAACGAACAAAAGATTACACCATCTGTCCACAAGTGAGCCAACTTATTGGCCTTCAGACGTGACAAAAATGTCTGACTTTCTATACTTTTGTAATATAAAGATTGATATCTCAACTACTGCTAATTTTTTTTATAAATCGATCATACGCAATTCCAATCAAAACTCTTACACTACTTATTAGTTACTTAATAGTTTTGTTATTTGTTCATTACCAAACCTTTTTGTATGAATACAGGAAATTTTCTATGGAATGTTTTCTACATGCCCACTATAAAATGCCAAACCAGTTACTGAATGTTACTAATTGACAGATTGTAAACTTATAAACTGAAAAAAAATTTTAAATCTGGTTTTATTTGTATTTTTCTGTAGATCATGTAAACTACATTTTTCATCTTGTGCCAAATTTTCGTGAGCGAATAAAATATTTTTTTTACTACTTATTTTTATAATTGCACAAATATTTTAAAATATTTATTTTATACCAGGCTAAAGTGGTTTTTGAGTTTTGTTTGTAGACTTTTTGTGTTGAAAAGTCCAACGAGGGATTTAGTAACTGAACATATGTGAGCAAGATGGTGAACGTTAGAATTCAAGTTCTTGATAGACAATATCAAAGAATGTACTTGTATAGTATAGCGTCCTCTAAACTTTGTTAAAAAAATATTTTTGGCTATACATTTTAAATACTAATTATTATCAGAAGAACACAGATGTCGATTAATTTTTTTCTATACCTTCATTAGTAATCACTACATCAATTTCTTACACAACTGGAATTTTGTCACGATTTGATAAAATTATGTTATTTTAGATATTTATGTTGGAAATGCAATAAATAACAAAACATTCCCTTGCAACATACACTTAATATGTTTAGGATAACTCTAATTTTTTCACGTTTTTAAAATAAATATACCAGTGTTCTAACTATACACAAACACCAGCGACCTCTAGGGCAAGCATAACTGGTGTATATTGGCAACTATATTAAACTCAAGAACTATACTCTAACGTTGCCAACATGTATTGTATCGTAATACGTTTATTATAACTTGTTAACGGCTAAATGAAACGAAAGCGAATTTGATTTTTAGGTGATAATACAACGACAAGAACTTTTGAGTTATAATTACTTTTAAAATGAAATTGTTTGATAAGATTAGGCTCTTTAACAATTTTTTGTGATCGAATTATTATCTAATAAAGCAAGACAATGTTGTCGGCATTTAATATATTATATAAAGGCAATTTTTATCAGCCTATATAAATAATGGATATTTTACCTATTAAAATAATATTTCATGCAAATATGATTTAATTTATAAAGAAATTCTCAAATGTAAATTTGGTTTCTTAGCTAATGCTTATGTAACACAAAGATTAATGAATTCTCGTTAATTGCGCCTTTAAACGCATTTTATTATCTGTTTAAACAATGGATTAGTTCTTATCGCGTTTTACCAATAAAAATAATTTTTTTACAATTTAAGCTTAAGTTTAACAGATGTACATATGATGTTAATGAGTTATTATAAATCCTTAATTAATAAATAATAAAACAAAACAAAAAATGATAACAGAATTAACTTTGTTATATGTTCAATACAACTTTGTTAGAGAAAATTAATGCACAAAACTCTATTAAAATAAATAACCGCAGTTTGCAAGGACCTCTTCAGTTAAGAACCAAGTATTGGTTTTGACGAGTCTAGATTCTGCCTTTTTTTGCCACTCTAGTTTATTTAGAGTCAAGTTTTATTGTAGGTGATGGGTCGTTGTAAAAAGCCTTTCAGTCTGGTGATAGGTCGGTACTTGTTTGCATACCAGTAAATGCTGCCGTTTTTGGTCTTTTTCACTTTTTGAAACTAAAGATCATTAGTAATCATTAATGATTACTGCCGTAACTTGGTAATTGGCGGTTCTTACTCGCGGTTACTAGTCTTCGGGCTTCTTTTTATCTCAAATATTGTTTATGCCACGCATACACTGAGTTTTTCTTAAATGTGTTGTTCCCAAGTTGTACCTTAAGCCTTCTAAAAGCTTTGGACTTGCTCTGATAACTTAATACTGACTAAACAATAAGTAGTGTATGGTATTCCACAAAAGAATTTCCCTCCAGCTATCTACAACACTTCGCAGCCGCGCCCTTCTAAGTTCACCTCAAGACACATCAAAAAAATTTTGGTTTATATTTAGTATATCCCTGAGTAAAGTAAAGAGGGGTAGCGCTGATGCCGGCTATGCTAGTCCAGAACTCTCCCAACATGGATCCTCTAATTAGAGCAAGCGCAGGACGTTCACAAAGGACGTACTCTTCCGTCTCGTCCTATATATTGCAGCTTCGGCAAGGTGGACCGGCTACAAGGCCCATTCTGTACATACGCGTTTTCAGTTTGCAGTATCCTGATAATGTTCCTGCTACAAGTGGCAGTTTGCCTCTAAGCAACTGTTTGCAGAAGTTAGCCATCTTCGTCGTTAGATTTTGAATAGACAATCTTGCATGTTGGCATATCCTCACATCGACCCATCTACTACAATTTCGATTGTGGGTTTCTTGATTTATTAGTGTGCAGAGTGCGGCTGATGGTAGTGGAAGTGCTGGTTTAGGACCAAATACTGGTTGTCCCAGGCCTTCCCTTGCTATATTACCTACGAGCTCGTTACCATATAATCCAGAATACCCTTTAACCCAAATGAATTCCAGGATATTATTTGTTGCCGCTTGATCAAGAGTAGTCTGGCACTGGAGCATTATTCCAGATACAACTGTAGCTGTTTAATGCCAGTAAAGCTGCTCTGCTATCACTAGCAAAAATAATGTTTTGTTCTTAATGCTCCTTTTAAAGATTACATTTGCACTTTGCATTACGGCTAATACTTCCGTTTGAAAGGTTGTGGTTAGTTTGCTTAACGCTATGCTTATTTGAAGATACCCGATCTCATTATGTAAAGATAATTATATGTGGTTCGGTTTCCTCTTCAGCATTCAGAAAGGTTCTGAAGAGCTTTCTAAATTTATAAATGGGTAAAAGAAAATCTATCTTTGCTTTCAAAAAGGGAATATGTTGTACATCCCCTCTTAGAATCCAATGGTATTTTCCCCCACTGCTTTGTTGTTTCAAAGTCCTTTTGTCTACAGCTTTAGAGCTGTCCTTAGTGCGCCTCTTCCACTTAGATATCTAGTGGAGGAATACTCAGACATGCTTCCATAGCTGCTATATTCGCTTTAACTGTTTTAATTACTATGCGCCATCCCCAATTCAGCTTTTTGTTAAGCATAGCTCCTAGATACTTGACTTTATTTGAAAAGAAACGAGATGTTTGGAACAGTCTAAGCACCCTATGGATTTCGACGTTTTTTTGTAAATAGTACATTTCTGTCTTGGAGGGGCTGATCGATAATAAACACTCTATACACCGCTCCTCAGTCATTCTAAGCAAAGGTTTAGATTTCTGATCAAAAAGGTCGTGGACGCTGATAAGAACTACATCGAATAACACGTTTTTCAATACCATACTGTGATTGTGTTATATAAATAAATTTAGTCTTTCTTGTATTTTAATGTTATTTTCATTGTTCATTTATTTTCCGGTTGTACCTCGAGGATCCTATGTGTATAGTTTTCTGTTTTTTTATTTTTAGTTATTACGTTTCTTTCTAACTTTACCATCAACAATTATTGATGTATAAGTATCATATGAGATTATAAATAAGTGATGCAGTTATCTGTATACCCGATTCCCATTTACTCAGTAAAAATACATACAAACAACCACCCTAATATTAGTTGTATAACTTGAACAATGCTACCTGGGAATGCACTTGACTTTGCATCGGAGTTCGCGTTGTTAAAGATAAGATTGTGTCTTTTTGGTATAATACGTGTTTGTGCCCGTAAAACATCACGAACAGTCGCTGCTAAAGAAAGATGATTGAACCAATAATAGCTACATAAGAAATCTGCACATTAATGCAATTTTAATACCCCTCATGAAATAATTCAAAGGCCCCGGTATACAGAGCTTTTAAACTTATGGCGACATATTCGTAAATTTGAAATGCTACGAAGTGAACTCAAACGCGTGGAATTTGAAGTCAAGATGTCACTATTCTTAAGAGGAAGAAAGAAGCAAGTAAGTGAAGTTAATATAAATACATTTCTACTGCAGGTCAGTAAGATATGCTCAGTTCTTTATCTAGAGTTACAGCAGCTAAGCCATATTATTAGAATAACGGAGAACCAGTAAAATACTTCAGTTTAGCAAACGAAAAGTGCTGGTTGAACTGTTGTATTGAATATGACATCTAACTTTGTAGGTTTAGATTTAAATCTGCAGTTTCTGCAGAAGATTTGTATATACTGAAATCTTCTATCTACTGAGACTTGTTGCAAAGCGCACCATTTCAGCTAGTAAATAATCTATCAACTGAAACTCCTATAAAATCAGAATAGAGGAGCCGATGCTCCTGAAGCCTAAAATAGAATCCAGGCATAGTAATTCAAAGTACATGCAATATCTGTTAGTTGACTCATTAAGAAATTCAACTGCAAGCATATTAAAATAGTACTGTTTATGTAGAAAAGAGTTGCGTGCACCCAAAGTTGAGTTTATATAGTCTCTTAAGTCTGGTAGATCAGGTTGTGTCAACTAGATAATATGGAAGCTTATTACAGATCACTTTCCTGTATTAAGTTTTCCAGCAAACGAGATAGATGCTGAAGACGTGGATAGATACAACTCGTAATAGTAACATATGAACGAATTGGGTTGATCAATGATAGTAACTTAAGAGCAACTTTTTCAGTTTGAAAAAAAGATATCTAAAATCAACATTATTGGTTCCAAACCATTCTTTTATTTAGTATGTGGCTATAGTATTTGAATAAAATTTAAAGCTTCTGTTTAGATTCTATAAAAAGCGATTTTTTGGGTCAAATTATGAAGATGTTGTTAAAGCTCTTCTGAACTCGAAATGGCAATTGATGCACACTAACTAATATGTAGTCAAAAGAAGGCAAAAAATAGTTTGTCTTATGCACCCATTATATTCAAGTATATACGAAAAATTACTTTCCAGCAGCAGACATAACGCATAAAATATAAATTTAATTATGAAATAGTTTTAATGACACAACTCACGGTATTCTTTATTAAAAGATATTTTTCTAAAAATTTTTATTTAATAATCTGTCATTAGGTTTTTTCTTCTTCATTAATTTTTTAGCTTTTTAAGGATTTTGTTGTTAGGTATAGCTTGATATGAAAAACGTTTTATATGGAACCTTTTGCTGAATCTGTGTGGGGGCAAATAGTAAGCTTTGAGGCTGGTAAAATTACGAAGTTGTGATTTAATTTTTTGAAGATTAAACCACTACCATTTTAAGACACCGATTTCCTGGTTTGGTCAATCAAAGACGGATATTGCTGCAGATGGATTATACCAAGCCATATAGGGCTCAAGAAACCCACAAAAATGAAAGGATTCGAACTATTAGCTCGCCCCGTTTATAGGCCTAGTTTGACACTACCGTTTTGCTATGTTTCTATCAATGGCTCACTTGGCTAGACGGTACTTCGAAAACTTTCAGGAAGTAAAGGAAGAATGTCGTCAGTTTTTTATTTTAAACTACAAAAGTGGTATTAACGAGGCGTCGAATGCTTGGCTGATAGGTGGATAGTTATTATAATAATATTTTTGCGATCAATTCATATTACATTAAAGAAACACCTAAAAGTCTTAAAATTTATTTATACATATTTGCACTTAATTGAATGTGTAACAATAAATTTTGTTGATTATTTAAAAATTTAAAAATTGGTACCGAAAGTAATGTACAAAAATTAAGAGCTATAGCTAACTGCGCAGACTCCCATAGTAAATCAAGTTCTTGAAAAATAAGAAACAAATAGACATCATTATTTGTATGAGTGATTCTATTATGATTGCAGCTAGCGTTTATTTTTGCAACATATACCTGCGTCAGTCATCAAATATTGTTAATCTGCTTCGCTAAGAAAAATATGTGTAAAATAACGCGTTAGATGTGAGATGTGACATTTGGAGAAAACAACAAAAACATCAAAAGCATCAACTTAAAAGTACTCGAATATTATTCAAATTTTTATTTAGTTACATTGTTATATATGTTTATATGTAATTTACTAAGCAATCAGCAAAAAACATATATTTATATTTTGATAATAAAAAATTAGCATTATTTAAAACCAAAGCAAATGAAAACAAAGAATAAAAAGAGAAAACGGTAATATAAACAAACAACTTTTAAATTTACCATTGGATTATTAAACTGAAAATCACTGTACTACACTTATATATGTGTAGATATATCGAGGAAAATTATTTGTGAAGTTAAGATACTCGTACTAATCCATCTCACCAAAAGTCAATATGTCAGACATAGTAAAAACTGATACTTGCTTATAGTTGTACTTTATTTCTCACTAACTTACCTCACTAAAACTCTAATTAGCTAAGACACAAAATATTGGAACAATTCGAATTTTATTCTTATCAGTACACGGCTCAAACTTAGCAGTTACGTATCAAATATGATGTCGACCAAATATGGTACTCCGTTAAAATATCATCATTATTTTAGCGAAGTTTTTTATAATGCTTTCCCATAAATGCAACTCTATTTCAGTAATTACAGATGTTTTCTGCTAGCCCTAGAATTGTTGTAGGTTTGTTAACATAAATCCTTTCCTTCAAATAGAGGAAAAAGTTTAACGGGCTTAGATCGCAAAACAACAATGGCCAATCCATGCCACCTCTTTGCGAGATAAAGAGACTAGAAAATTTGGTTTAAAGTAAAAATCGCGTGCTGAGTGACATGGGTCCTCATCTTGTTGAAACCACATATAGTTTAAGATGAAGTCGTCGGTTTTCTTGAAAATAAGTTGATTAGCGTCTCCTGATGGGGTACACTATTGACAGAAACAGCCTTACCAGCTTCGTCTACAAATGCATACTAAATGTGCATATTTGTGATGTTAATTATTCTTTTAATCAAAACAGCATACCAACAAAGTTTTAATAAGCTAAACGACCAAATCAAGTTTAGTGTTGATTTAAACGTAGTGTTGCACATTTAATTTTTGCAAGAACAGACAAGAAATTACAAAAGCTTTTGGAAAAGTTTTAGATTCAATAATTTTCTCCTGAATAAGTCAATGAAATTGGCTAAACTGCAAAGTTTTATATATATATATATATATATATAAATCCTAGAAAAGGATGACGAACAGAGAGAAGAAATAGCTAAAATAACAAAAACAATAAGTGTTACGACCAAAAGTGTCGTATTTTTAATTTAAACAAAAAAACTTCAAACAAAAGCCAAAGCTAAAACACTACCCTGTGAAAACGACGCTCTCCTGCAGAAATCGGTTCTGTATGCTCTTATCCTGTGGGATCCAGGAAGAGGATATAAGGGTGTAGATACAAAAATAGGACAATTTACCCGAATCTTCACGGCGGATCGGTAGCGTTTTTCCTGGTGCAACAAGGTTCCTTCTTCGTTCCTTGTCGGGTCAGATACAAAGGAAATCGCACCAACAAAATTTCAACTCCCGAAATGCGTTCGATAAATAAAACGACCTCTGGGAAGAGGTTAATTCGGTCGGCAAAATATCGAATTCCGCCACAAAAATTAGCCTTCAACAAAACGGCCTCGCGGAAATAGAAGCTTCTGCCGCCAATCAAACACGCCGGCGAACTCTCGGTTAAAATGCTCTGGGCCACGGAAAATTTAAAGCCGGTTGCCCGCTTTCTAAACTATCACAACTAAATTCAAAACGAAGCTAGCAAAAAGAGAGAAGAGCCAGCAAGGCCGTCGCCGCAACCGCTTTATATATCCGCGCACGCGCGAAAATTAGCCGCCGCTAAAATATACAGGAGGGAGCGAAATACGGCCGGTCCTAACTTAAAATTCAAGTAAAAGTAATTGGTAATTGGCACGGACAATAAGATACACACAAAAATTAGAGAATGGAGATCAAAATATAGAAAAAAAATGGCAGTGGAAAAGAACATGAGTTGAAATGAAAACAAAAGAAGGTAAAAATAACAAGTATTGATAATAAAACAAAACAAAAGAAGAAAACAAATTTAATAAAGAATGCTAGGTCTAAACGAAACCAGAAAACAGGAGAAAACAGATTTGATGTAACAAATGAATAAACAACATACTACTCACGGATAAAAAAGAATAAAGAGCAGAGGAGAAGATTGAGTATTAATAAATAAAGAAATTCAAAAAAGAGTAGTCCATTGCGAAGCAATAAGTCTAATAATAAATAACGCTAAGTATATTACTATGAGATAATATTAATTTTATACAAATATGTGTGGTGAAGAATATGGAAAGATTAAGACATAATAAACAAGTTTTATATAAAACTATAAGAAAAAGTGGACAATTTTAAAGAAAAACAATAAAAAGTGGCCATCATAAGGGATTGAAACTCACAAATTGGAAAAAATAATGAGTCAACTAGACCAGACTACAAGGAAGAACATAGTGAAGAAATAAGAAATGGAAACGGAAAGAGAATGAAGGAATTCTGCATAGTAAATGAATTGATAATCGGCAATAAAAATAAAATAAAATGGGTTTTACTAAGTAGAATATAGCAGATACATACAACTTCTTAGCTGAGGGAAGAAACGCAAGAAGCATAATTGGTTATATAACCCACACAAATAATATGGAACAAGTTTTACGATTCCAGAATATATAAACGTGGTTAAAATCATAAAATGGTAACTGCAAATATACAAGCAAATAAAGTGGATACAATACAGGATACAGACTATAAGAGGGTAAAAATCTATAAAACGCAACAAGAAGATATTAGAAGAATTTAGTAAAAAATAGATGAGGATCTAATTGATGTAGAAACAACTAAAACCAATCGGGACATGAATGAAAGATGGGACACGCTCAAAAAATAATCTATGAAAAACAACGCCAAAAAAAAATTTACAGAATAGTCGACAAATATAAAGAGAAAATTAAAAAAAATGATTTCTAGATAAAAATAAATGTCACATTATAAAAACGAAGACAAAAGGCAGTAAAAGAAAGAAAACCCATAAGCCGGCAAAATTTTGAAAAATAGCTACAGGAAGTCTATAAAAATAACAATAAAAAAATTTATAGCACAATCAGATACATAAAGAGAAAACTAAAGAAAAAAGTAAGAATTATCAGAAATAAAAATAAGTTAACAACTAACTAATAAAGAAAAAATTCACCAAACATGGAGGGATTGTTATACAGAAAAATTTAACTATATAAAAATGATACGGTTGATATTAATAAAGAAGCAGAAGAAAAAACTACATATTACCTGACAAAAAAATAAATGAAATAGAAATCGTTGAAATCCAAGAAGTGCTAAGAAACATAAAAACAGGAAAAGCTGTAGGAAAAGATGAAGTTGATCTGGAGAAAAGAAAAAGACGGGTGCATGACATTTGCAAGAAAGGTAGAGGAAAGAATACCAAAAGGATCGGACAAAAACCTTATTTTGACAATACATAAAAAGGGAAAAAACACCAAATGCGATAATTATAGAGCAATATATCTGTCCGCTATAGGATACAAAGTGTGTATGACACATTAAACACATAGAAGGAAAATTGGAAGACAAAAAGCTGCATGTAGAACAAACAAGCAAAACAGATAACATTGCTATAATAAGGACTTTGATAGAAAGAGCTATAGAAACCAATGCCCTTATATATAACAAACATAGACCTAAGACTCATTTGATAACATAAAAAATCTGTCTTGTGGAAATACCTGAAAAATCTAAAAGTAAATAAAAAACTAATTAAAATAATACAACAAAAATGTGAGAACACAGATTATAAACGAGGGACAAATATCAGAAGAATTCGAACCGACGATGGGAGTAAAACAAAGAAATAGCTTGAGCCCACTATTATTTTTAATTGTAATAGATAAGCTAAAAAAACTACAAAACTAATAACCAGTGGATATCGAAACTTTATACCAACAAAAATACAGAGTCTGCTTTATGATTGCAAAAAGCCAAGGACATATGCAAAACATCTGGACTCAAGAGATTATAAAAAACATAAATAAAAATAAATTTATGATAACAAATGAAACAAGCATAGAAGAGGATAAAATAACAACATGTAAACATAAAAACCTAGAATTAGTGAACACTTATGAATGTCTAGAAAGAAACTGATGATGGAAACTTGGATTTAGGAATTGCAAAAAAAAGCAAAAATTCCATAAACGCAACTACTAGGGAAAAAGAAATAGACAGAGAGACTAAATCGCATGTTTATAATGCAGTAAGCATACCATTTATACTATACGGGAAAGCATGACATGAAAATAAGCACAATCGAAATAAAGTATCCAAAAGAAACTGGTGGGGAAAAAATATGACAGAATAAGAAATGAACAAATTAGAAGCATGACAAAATAAGAATCAATTACAAGAATAATTGAAAATAGACAACTGAACAAAAAATACAATTAAGAAGATACTAGAATTAGGCAATTGAAAATGGAAGAAAAGAGGAAGACCAAAGTAATCATGGCTAGACAGAATATAAGAGTTAGGAAAGAAGAGAAGAAAACAAATATATGAGGTGGACATAATGGTGTAGAACCGGAGCAGATAGAAAAATGGATAAAGAAGAAGGGAAATAATCTATATGTTCCTTAAGTTCTTTTTCAAAATTTATTTTATTACTTTCCTTGGTTTAATATATTTTTGTTCTCTAAGTATTCAATATGCATTACATTACTCGGTTTTCTTATTTTTTTGTATTACATCTGTTAACTTTGCAGATTTTTCTTAATGTCTTGAAAGTGAAATTTCTATGTCTCCGGTTTTATTTAGCGTTTGTATGACTTTTTCAAGTTATTTTAACATATTTAGTATATGTTTTTTCATTAAAAATTGGATTAAATTGGTTTTGTTAAGTTTAGTAATCTGTTTACGCATAAAATTGTTTTAGTTTTAACTGGAGGCTTTATTTTTGTTGTTCTATTACCCTATCAAATTATAACAAAAAAATATTATTCTGTGTTTAATTTGGTTTTAATTTATTATTATTGTTTTGGAAGAATTATTATCTTGAATGTTTTTGTTTAGCTTATTCGTTTTATAATCTATATGCTACTCTTTTTATGTAGAATGAAGCGCGCCCGTTCTATACTTTACTGGTTTGGCTCATTAACTATAAATATGTTAATTTTGCATGCTTGGTTTCATCATTAGAGAAATAACTATTCCAAGGGGTGGTGTAGAAATGCCAATAAAAATGTTATTTTGACATATTTTATCATGTACAAAATTCTGTGATAATACATATAAAAAGAAGTGTCCAGATGCCACACAGCGTTTAATTTATTGCCTTTTTAAACTACTTTTGTAAACAAATCTAATCAATTGTCGACTTCTTTCGAAACCAGCATTAGTGAAATGCTCTTAAGCAAGTTGTTTTTATAATTCTGCTTTTATTTTTTGTCTGCAACAATTTTTGTTTACTTTTTTCCGAAATATTTGGTATACGAGGGTTATTTTTTTTCAAGGTCCAATTGGTCGCTAAATGAAAATCACAGTCAAAATCAAGAAAATTTTATATGGAACAACGTGATATAATATTAAGCTACTTTTCGACGTAATCGCCGTTCCGATTCATACATTTGTCGTAGCGTGGTACCAATTTTCCAATACCTTCATCATAGAAAGCAGCCGCCTGTGTTTTCAGCCAATTCTGTACGCTGGTCTGCAGCTCGTTGTCTGTGGCGAAAGTTTGTCCTCCTAGCACTCAACCCAGAAATTGTGAACCGACGACAAGATCATCGGTTGACACTGGCTTCCTTCCCTGGCCGCCTGCATCATGAACATCTATGCGTCTAGTATCAAAGTTCCTGCACCGTTTCCGCATTGTGCTGTCACTCATGAATGTTTCTACATACACTTTACTCATTCGTCTATGAATTTCAACTGCATTGCTTCCTTCAGCATGCAGAAATGCAATTCACATTTGGCGGGAGACTCTATTTTTCGAAGCATGTTTATGTGCTCCCTACGTACTCAGAAATGACAACCGCGAATCGACGCGTTCCCGGGGCCAACTACAGACACAGCGCAAGACGTCTGCGCACATACCTAGCGGATTTTCCCTAAAGCTTTCCTTCAGCGACCAATCGGACATTGAAAAAAAAAACAGTGACTCTTTTTGGATGCATTTGCAACTGATGGGTCTCATGCGATTTGTTGTCTTCCCAAAGGCGACAATGTTACTTGTTGACCCAGTCATTCATCCAAAAATGGGCCTCGTCGCTGAAGATGATTTTCCGTCAAAAATCGGGATCCACTTCCAACTGCTCCAGAGCCCGGTCAGCGAATACTCGACGCTGACTATTGTCGTTTACCTTCAGTTCCTGAGTTAATTAAATTGTGTACGGATGCAGGACCAAGTTCCGATGCAAATTTGCCAAGGTGGGGTCTGCGAAAGGCCAAGTTCGTGGTCGCAACGAGGAACTGACTGCCGCGGGTTATCCTGCACACTTTCGTTCACTAAGAAATGTTTCCTGCAATCCTCACGCTTCGACGACGTATGGGTGTTGTTTGATTGTTTACTGAACGAGTTGATCCGAATTTGTCTACCAAAAGACGAACAGTCGACTCAACAGTACGGTTGTGTGCACCGTAAAAGTCATGTAGCGCACGGAACGTAACTCGAATTGAACACTCATTTTGATAGTGAAGTTTAATTATTTGTACGCGTTGCTCAACACTAACATCTATAATGATTTGCCTAACACTAATTACTATAACTCTCAAATTTGATAGATGTAGATTCACCAACTTGGCTGCTATACACTGTCAAAGTTCAAGTGCCCCTATTAGAAAACCCTTTATAATATCGTGGGATGATTTAGTGGTGCACACATATATATTTAGTTATTAAAGTAAAATGCAATAGCAGATTATTGTGTGCTTTTATGCCTTACGTATTAAGAGCAGATATCTGGGGGAAGTATTCGGGCACACAATTTATTTGGATTTAAGGTTGTATTAGAACAATTTTAGAATGTAAAAAGAATCAAACTATCGCTTACAAAAGTTGCTTGTATAACTTCTCTTTTTAGTTCTCAAGAAAGTGTTTAAAAGATTTTTATGTGTAATTTGTTACTTTAGTAGTATTTCTGTAATTTTCATAATGTTCTACCCTTATAATTTTCTGTACAGTAAAAGTTAAAATACGAAAGACATACTCAACGAACCAAAGTATGCTTCTTATAAAAACGTTGAGCTTTCATTTTACCACAGTTTTGACGATAGAGTCTGGTCACACTTTAGTCACTTAGATGCTATGCTTGGAGTCCTGAAGGATTTATTATACATTGTTGCATAATATGCACGACCATTTTTGATATTTTAAGCCTTAAAAATGTCTTACTCCATGTTCTTCTCAAAATCCGTTTTGTTTTCGCCCCATTTTCTGTCATTAACTTAGAACTTGGGAATAATGCAATATAGTAAGCATTTAATATTTCTCTGTGTTTGAATTAATTAAACTTTAATTTAACAAATTATTCAAGGACAATTCCATTTTTGTTGCAATTTTTATTCAACATTAATCATTAATGGTGAGAATGGAATTTAATTTCTCAGCACGAAACAGACCAAGCGCTCGCACAAATGCCCCTTTTATGCTACAAAGTAATATGATGAAAATTCATTTGTGTGTAACCCTTGGCAATAAATACAGCTCTGCCAGACCAGCCATTCGATTCAAAGCGGGATTAATCTAATGGCTGTAAACATTTGCCGTGCCGACAGAATAATCCCGGCTCTTTGAGCCACCGCAGGCTCGCTCCTGCAAATCCGCCCCTGCGTGCCCCCAGTTGCAGGTATTCGAAAATTTCTTAAGCGATTTTCCGACTTCGGGAGCTTTTCCGCCCCTCGCCGCCGCGCGTTCCAGCACTTCGTCCGGCGCCGCAATTCCCAGCCGGATAGCGGAGGGACCCGCTTGTACGGATAGTGGATTTTGCTGTCGCGCGCGCGACACGGCCGATCGCCATTTTATTGGGCTTTTGTTCATTATTTATGTGCCGGATCTTCCGCCATTTTGCGGCGGAGCCGATTAATTATTCAGCCCGAATCACTTAGCACCCGGTCGCGAGTGCGGCATGTAGGTGACAAGAGTCTCAATTATTCAGTTGGGCGGGCTTTTCCTTCGCACTTCTGTACTCCATCGTCTCTTTGTTTCATTTTGAGCTTCGGCCTGGAAAAAGCAAAATAAGCTTGTTATAGAATATACATACTTTTTATATTTTTTCGTTTAAAAAAAACAAATTTGATGTTTTAACGTAAAATATTTTGTAGCCTAGATAGAGAATGAAAAACGTATAATAATTTAAAGATTTGTAAGGCATTGTTGAGAACTTTTTTATTGTTTTTCCATAGGCTGGAATCTTTTTTCAACGACATTCTTCCATAGCGAGTAACTCCGAAACATGGGTTTTGAACGCGTCATCCGCCTCTTCCGACGTCGAAAATCGTTGTCCACACAGTTTGCTCTTTACGTGTAGAAACCAAGAGAAATCATTATAGGTCTAATCAGGACTGTTCAGCGGATGACCAATCAATTCGACGTTTTGAGTATTTAAAAAGCCAGTTGGTTGAGTCGATCTGGCAAACAAATGGTATGTGCAATTCAGAATTGACCGTTTTACGATTTACTAAAACCATGGTTGCCACTTGTCCAGTTTTACCAAAAAAACACGCAATCTTTTGCTTCGAAGTGTTTCGAGCGCGAACGACTTTTGTTGAGCTTGTCTCATTTTGAAAGATCCATATAATCGATTGCTGTTTATTTTCGGTCTCATACTTATACATCCAAGATTCGTCATTTCTGACGATATAGCAACCGGTTTTTGAAGCAATGCGATCGTATTTCTTGCGTATTTTTTTCACCAATTGACACGAGTTTGCTTTTGAGCGATTGTTAACTTGCACGGGCCCCAACGCGCACACAGCTTTTTTACGGTTAAACGTTTATGCAATATGGAATATATGCTAGTCATACTGACTAAGGACGCCTGATTTTACGATAAGTCATATTACGATCTTGCTACTTTAAAATCACTCGCCAGCGAACTACGACCACGATTAAATTTATTAAACCAACGATACACAGTGACTCTGTATGAAGTTTCATCACCAAAAGTTAAAGTGAGTTGATCGACGTACTGTTGAGATAATTCACGTTGAAAACGTCCAGGAGTTATTTTTATTTTTTTGGCCTAGAGAAAATTTTCAACTTATCAAAAATAAAGTAAATTGTATCCGTATGATAGAACGTTTAGAGTACGTACACTATATGATACAATCGTCAGATCGTACTTACTTTAGCACACGTAGGGTTTCCAATTCTCCAATAGATATCACGTATTTGGTATTAATTTTTATATTCTGGTTTGAATGTCCTATTGTTCTAAATTTATTCTTTAAAATGTCTCCAGAGAAAAAGTTCATAAATGTTAAATTTGACCAGTTAAATATTGGACTACTTGAACTTAGTCGTGAACCAAAAATTTTAAAATATCTTATCGTAGTTTGAGCAGTGTATCTAGTGACCCCATTCTGTTACAATAACCTAGATTATCAGCAAGAGCTTATTTTAAACTATCTTACAGTTATCTACTTACAGTTGCAACTTTGTCTTTGTTGTTTTCAAAAAGAATCGAATCTATAAAACGTGTATTGCAACTATTTTTGGTGTCTCCTTCTCTAATTCTACTTGTTCACAAAGTTATTCAAGTTAAAATTAACTTTCTCGTTTGTTAATAGAAACAATATACAATATTTACATGTGCACATACACTCTTCAAGACTTAATAACCACTTTCGAAGTATTCTTAACGTAGATTTTGCTTGGAGTTTGCAAACTCGACGTTTCCTCTACAATTGCGGTGGACATCTTCAAAAAATATCTTCTAAAATGTTTAGCAGATTTCCTTTTGGAGACATTTAAAAAGGACGAGACGTCAAGAGTTTTACAATCAAAATACTGGCCGTGAAATATTTCGCATTTATTTAATTCCCAGTTTAGCAAAATGCGTTCAGGTTGATTTTATAAGGTTCTTCTCAATTCCTTCCCAAAGGCCTTAACTTTTTATTCTTCCGTATCTTAAAAATATTGCCAAACGCTAGATAATTAATTCAAAACGCCTTTTGCTTATAAAACAACAGTGACGGGCTTATTACGCGCAGATTATTCAGTGATAATGTTGAAAATAAGCTCTGTGGTTTTATTTTGTTTTGTAACAAAAGAAATAATAATTAAATATGATGAACACTTCAAGATGCACCAAAATCTAGTATACCATTTTATTCTTCTTCTTTATTATATCTAATGTCGGATTATTTATAGGTTTTTTACTCTTATCTATTAATCTATTTTTTAAAACCAATCTTCTCTTTCCTTTCCTCTTTATATTATCCTTTATATCTATATATCCCTTCGTTTCTCTCTTCTTCTTTTTTTGCTACCTGCTTGCTTTCCTCTTCATTTTTTGCTTATTTAATTACATATCCTAGCCAGTTTCATTAATTCTTGAATTTTCTCTATTGCCGATTTTTATTCTGCATCAAATAAACTTTCTATATTTATAGCTATTATATTTTAGTATCCTATTACGGTTTGCAATTGTTGTGGATTTCTTTTTTATTTGATTAGATTGTTCAATAATATTATAAATAACAAAAAACTTAAATTTTCCCTTGTTTAGCCCAATTCTTTATTACGAATTCTTCTCCGTTTATTTGTATTCTAAATTTTATATTTTTACTACATTTCCGTCGTAGGTAGTTATAAAAATATTGGCGGTTAAATATTCAGGAATTTGCTGATTTACTTGTAAAAATACAAACTTTTGCTATTATATTATGAATAGAGAGAATAGATATATACTTTTTACTTCTTTTATACTTTGCAAGTTACTCTTGATAGTTTTTAACTCTTGCAAACAATTTTTCTTTCAAATTGTATCAAATGCTGATTAGATATACAACTCTGTTCTTTCTCTATTACTCTGTCCATAATATTTATTAAAATGAATATGTTGTCCTTATTTTGCCTGTCTGTGTTTGTGCATCTCTATTTATTACTTGAAGACAACCATATTGCTTTATAATTTTTCTGCCATTTTCTTTTAGATGGTTATCTTGTAAGCCATTTTAAATAACAAATACGTAAAAATAATTTTTTAATGCAAGTGAAAAAACAAACCTTAAATATGTAGCAGCTGTAAAATAGGTAAAATAAGCAAATCAGTGCCATATAATTGGCATCAGAAACATAAAACCAAGAATCATATCTTTAAATCCAAAATAAAACCACATTTGTTTAAATTTTATCTTGTAAAAAAATACATTACTGAGTTCAGTTACATGAGCTTTCGCCATTAGTTCTCTTAAAATTATTCTTTGTTGCAAACACTCAATGCTAAGCTAAACTTAACATAAACTAGATATACAATTAGTCGACATATATAGAATAAGATAAATGGAAAGAAAATATTTATTTCTTAAAAGACAACGGTTTACTTATCTGTTAAGATGACCTGTTAATAATATAAAACTCTTACGGAAGATTATACACTGCGTTATGGTCTTATTATGTTTTTGTCTCTCTTTATCACGTGAAGGTGACGTTTCGCTCAATGTTTCCTATGTAATTATGGTTACTAACGATGTTCTCTACCTCCTCTAAAAGCTTGTCACGAAGTTCTGAGACATCCTGTATAATCCAGCAATTTATTAACGCTTACAGTATGAGTGATAGTTCACTAGGAATGACATTTACTGTAAGAAATTTACTGGTGAAATTGATGAAAGTTTGTTAAAAAAAACTCATTTTTGGAGAACACGGTGCACATATTTAAATTATCATAATTAATTATTTAATTACTCCCTAAATCTTTTAGGGAAAGTGAATAAATCTGTGTATTTATCGACCATTTTTTATAGCCTCCATGAATTATGTAAAGTAATATATCTTTTTGATCTGACACATATTGTAAGAACTATAAATATAAATATAAAAAAACTGAAACTATAAAGTTATAGATCATAGAATTACTCACTGCAATTGAATAACTGCGCGTAAATGAAAACAAATAGAAATTTAGGAACGTAACTAGCATTATTAATGATTGGATATTATAGTCCCACATTATTGTTTATATTTTGGTTTTTGTGGTTAGGTAATTTACTAATACTACAGCCTTATTTTGCCTTATTTTTTGCTTTTTCATACGCAGGTTACATAGAATTTTATCAAGTACCAACCGCTATTCATTGTATCTCCGAGAAATCAGATAGGCATCGTAATATACGGGACCAACATCATCTTTATTGTTGTAGTAACTTTCTAGCAGATTTAATTGTCGATCTGCAAAAGATTCTTTTTTAATTTTTGTTCACATTCTTCTTCTCTTCCCATTTCTTATTTTTGTTGTTATTCTTTCAACATTTCGAAGTTTTTCTTTTTTTTTATTTGAGTTATCGTTAAAACTTATGATTTTTGTTTCCTTAATTTTTCACTGTTCTCAGTTTTGTGCAAAAATAAAATTTTCCCAGGTATGATAATGACATTAACGACTCTAACTTGTAAAGAACTACCAGTCATAGATTATAGCGTTTTACTATACAAAATATTAGTTCCATAGGCAAAATTTCTAACAACAAGTTTTATGAAATTCTTTAATTACTTGAACGTGAAATTTTCAGACGTTTCTCGTAACAATGTAGCTGAGAACCTTGACAATCTTTTTTCCATAGAGTTATATTTTAAGAACGCCTTGTAATAAATGACCCTTAGAAGACTGAAAAATATTAAGTTCACTGATTATAGTGGGTTACTTGTATGTTTATCCCGCAGTATTCGAACATTTTATCAAAATATGATTGAAATGATCGTTCACGATCACGAGAACTAGATCTGCAGATGTTAGCCAATAAAAATAACTCTTTGCTTATTCATTCTTTTCTTAAGCATGCATACTGCTCTATGTTAAATTTATGGAAAAATAAACAAAGGAGGAACAAAAAGGCTTTATATTTACAGTGCAACTGCAACGTTTTTGCCTTTTACTAATGATGCTCCTGTTTTTTGGTATAAGAATTCGTACATATTTCTACAAGTTTGTTTTATCTACAGGTGCAGAAGAAATTTATATTTATCCACAATTGTCTTCAAGTTATTGAAGAAGCTCTTCCGTTTTTTCAGTAAAAAAATTTAATAGATTCATAAGCATTTTTACAAAGCTCCAAATAATTAAAAATACAATATAGATTAGTGATATTTAATACGTAGTCATCTAAACATTTCTCCTGTTTTCTTGTGAATGTTGACTTGCAACCGGAAATAGCACTGTCCGTAT
Organism: Sinelater perroti; assembly: GCA_036346155.1. Lineage (NCBI taxonomy): Eukaryota > Metazoa > Arthropoda > Insecta > Coleoptera > Elateridae > Sinelater > Sinelater perroti. The sequence continues at coordinate 9,700,486 of JARFIY010000276.1, forward strand.
TTACTGTTTCCATTCGTAAACGAATTGTAGATTCAGTAATGTTAAACCCAAAACCTCCAACTCTCCCAGACTCTATTTTATTATGAATGCATCTTATGTGTAACTACCCTTTCCAATTAAGTGAACCCACTTTTTTGACATCTAAAATGAAAGTGCGTACAAATGATACTAGACCAGATTGCAAAAAAGCTCCCTAACATGTTTTGCTGTTTTTCGTGTTTATGGTGTATTAACAACCTGTATCTTTAAACTTCAGATAACAAGTGGCAGCATTAAATTTTGATCCACTATTGCTGAAAATGGGAACTATCAACAAAAGCTAATGCAAAGGATGCCGAAAAATAAAAACCTTTTAGTGGTTTGATTATGGTGACTTTAGCTTTGAAGATCTACTTCTTTTCGGCTGATTATTCTGTGAATTTGCAAGTTTCATTAACTACTCGTCTGGGTCAACTCGAATTTGTAAACAAGAAGCCAAAACAATATCATCATAAACCATAAATCATAAACGAATCAAGATTTGTAGAAAATCTGCTAGATGACTTGTTACTTGTGTTAAAAAATGGAGTTACCTTGTTAATCATAATAGTTCCAAGAGTCCTGTGGGTGCAAAATACGCCGCCAGATACTCAACAGAATCATTTTGGTAAAAATATCATAATCTCGGTTTGATGGATGATGGCGGTATTGTGTACAAAATGAAGAAGTCATAAATGCCGAGCTATACAGTAAGCAACATGCTTACAAAGTCTTAAAGCAAAAGTATTCGGCTTTGATTAACTGGTCAACGAGACAACGCACCTACTTATTGTACTCTAAAACACATAATTTCTAAACTAGATAAAATTGGGAACTTGTGACATTCAGCCTGTAACCTTATACTTTTTCATTACGATTTGTTTCGATTAGTAGCGAATTTTTGTTAGGTCGCTGTTTAAATTCGTTTGATTAAGTTGAAGAAAAATGTCTTTGTTTTTAAATAGGCAGATTGGTACCGTAGATAGATTTGTGAACTTGTAAAGTTTCAGCAAAAATTATTGATAATCATGAGATGCACTTTAAAGAATAGTTGTCTTTGATATTTATTGGCGAATGAGATCAAATTTTTCTTAAGCATTAAGTAATTTTTCACAATCTAGCAGTACTTATCTTTGATTTTTACAATAAAAATACTATAAAAAACTAAAGTTGAAAATATGACCTCTCATTGATGACAAACAACTTTGAATAATGATATTTTCTTTTGGGCAGTAATTTTTCGAATTGTTTCTTAAATGACACTACTCCTTAGATCATTTTTTACCTAATTTAGCGTAGATCTAGACAAACCTAAGTGCGCAGTATTACCTTCTTGCCCAGAATTTCACTACTTTTTTCAACACTAAAACGTGGTCCAAAATTGCAGTCATAAACAATGTTAATGTTAGCGTTAAAAGTATCGGAAAGGTGCTGAAAAAAATATAAGCGTGGAAAGTTGAGTCGTAAATTTACTAAGAAAAATAAAGGCGTCAAAGCTTTAGTTGGATCAATCTTAAAAGCAATTATCGAGCTCAACTGTATATTTTTAGAAGAGTTTGGCGCCGGTCATTCAAATTATTTCATTTTACAATGTGACCATGAGTGAAAAAAGTTATGTAATGACTAATCAGGCATCTCTTATCATCACCTACATTTCCTTTAAATTTGCCGACACCATTTTTTTTCTTAAGTCTTGGATATGTTTTAGGCTTTTACAAATTAGTAAACACATTAAAACAATAATTAACATAAAATACTTGAAAAAGGGAATATTTGTTAGGAAACGTCTTTAAACCTGAATATTTCTTCGATGTTTTTGCGTTATCTTTACAACAAATTGGCTATATTAACCAGTGTCGTACAAAGCTTTCTCAAATAAAATTACATTTATCATTTTACTTTAAAAAAAGATTTTACCTTTGATAACTTACTTAAAATTAGAAGACAGAAAATTGTAAACCACAAAGGAATTCATAAACCTTCAACAGATAATTTCTTATCAAAATGTGATGTTACAAAATACTTCAATTACATAAGGAATACAAAGATAGGAGCACTTATCAGTACCGAAATAAAACCGTAAAATATCTACAAGTGGAAGCTGCAATGCTACGAATACAAAATATGACACTTAACGAAATAAAATTAAATTAATTTATTCAGGTAAAGTGTCTTTAAAGTTGCTACAAATTATTTATTTATTTATTGTTTACAATATTCTTTTTATAGAAAGACGGGGGTGGGAGATAAGGTAATCAAATGTGGGAATGCAAATGAAAAAAATTATTCACTCTTTAGCACGGTGCACACATGCAGTATCTTTATACGTGCAATGGTCAAATCATATAGCATTTCCAAGAACTTATTTAGAGCTTTTAGTGAGAAATATTCTCTATAGACTGACGTTCTTCTTATAACCACGTTCTAGCAGGTTTAACAGGTCTTCCAAATTAAAAATCCAACAATTCTAACATTCAAGTATCTCAGGTAGATAATGCCACCAAAATGGACAAGGGAAAAGCTAAATAACAAAACTAAAGTGTACTTAGTAATATAGACAAAGAATTAAAACTTGAATTAATTTTGTGTTAAATAGGACGTATAAGATTTAAATAAAACTAGGATTGCGTTAAGCAAGTCTTATTTTATGGCCATAAGGACTCGAGCCGTGGTATACAAAACAATAAACAAATTAGCATCAGTGACGCTTTTTCTGGTATGTACCTCAACGAAAGAGGTACATGAAGACACATCAAAAATCCTCAAGGACAACAAAACACAATAAGTAATTGTCGTGGAGGATTTCAATTGTAAAGACGATAAATAAGGCGTTTAGAAAAATACGTAAGCAAATATAAAACAGATGCAAGAAATAATAAAGATATATCTTCTGTTAAACAAGATGACAGAAAGGGAATGTGGGCTATTTTAGACGGACGAATTAAAAAACAAATCGATTATTTACTAACCAGAAATATGTATACAATAACAAGATATGGTACGAATAATACCATCGATACGCGTAGGGTGTACAACAACAATACATAGAAACATAATTGAGAAAGTAGCAAAAAAGTAAAATAACACATATATGCGATTAGATAGAAAAAAAAAATGCAATTTAAATACGAATCATTTAAATCTAGGAGACAATTTTAAGATAAATAAAAGTGAAGATTTAATAAATAAAATATAAGGATCTGCCAAAATTTAGCAATGACACTAAAATAAGCCTAAATAATATGTAGAAGTTCAAAACTAAATTGATGTGCTTAGGATAATAAACATAGAAAGTGTCCTTTGGCACACTTGTGTAATGTTGCATTATTAGAACAACAACTACTGTAACGATAATAAATACTTTTGTTTAGTTCTTTAGGTGTCAGAAATAGAAATCAATGTACCAAATAAATTTTATGCTAATTTTCAGTAATCACACCCATAAATAAGCTGAAAACCAAAATTTTTGAACTCCTTATATCCGCATCAAAATAAGAGACAAAATAATCCCCAAGTATATAAAAAATGAGAGACGTAATGTATTTCTGACCACAAAAAGGCTAAAAATATGTTAAGATCTAATCATTTATCCAAAAGGTAAAATATAAACAGAGTTAAATTTAAAATTTATATGTTTAACATGTAGCCTTAAGTATTTTTTAACTATATACGTTCACTTTGTTTCTATGTTTATAAAAGATGAAATATTTTTATATAAATTATTTCTTCTGTATAATTTTTGAAAAAAAGTATTCACAAAAACGAATTTATTAAAATATGAAGACGCAATTAATAGTTTTCAAAATTCTATGATGGCATTGCTGAAATTGACAGACGGAAAGTAAGTGACTGCTTCGGTCACCCATGCGAAGTTAGTACCCGAGTCGCAAAATTGTTTCACTGCATAACAGAGTTCAAAGACAGCAAGGATTGTGCTGATAAAGACAAACACAAGTGTCCAGTAAATTCATGCAAGCCACACATTATCCAGTATGTGCCTCACTTGGTAATGACTAGCAAGCACCATCCATAAGGATTTGAAGATGACAAAGATCTTAGTACAATGTATAATGGGGGTTCCTCATACTCTCACCGCTCAGAAAAAGCATACATCTGCATAGCATGGATCCAAAGATGTTCTTTGAGTGTTTGGTCAGTTCAGACAAATCGGGGTTCTAGCACTAAAAATAAAATGCTAGTCTCTGGAATGGGAGCACATTGGAAGCTCTTGTCTCAAGAAGTCATGGTCGAGATTGCTTATTCTAGAACAAATGGTGATTGCCTTTTGGAGTCAGAAGGTGATTCCGTTGATAAATTGACAGCTCCCTTGTAATACCATTACCAATCAGCGACACTGCAACTTATCGAAGCTATTCCGCCGACAAATTTAACAGTGCCAGTACGAGAAATGACGTGTATTGCGTAGCAATATGTCAGTTCACACATCGTTGGCATCCCTCAGACTCTTTTCAAATTTTCCGGCTCTTGCCACGAGCCACTACTCTATTTGATGCAATAAAGAGGCAGTGTGAGGTAAGACGTTCTCCTCCAATTTTACAAAAATTGCCACACCAATAACAAAAGTACATAAATCTCAAAGAGAAATGCTTCTAGTAAAATATATAATCACTTTTTCCTTAGCAAAAAAAAACAGCTATAGCAATAAATATTTTGAGTGCTCTAAGAAATTATTATGAAATTAAAAATATATTATAAACAAAGGTGCAGCAGTCCTCTTCAGTTATTTAACATGGTTTTACGAATAGTTGAAAAAACCTTAAATTGAAACGTTGAATTAGACTAAATAGGAACTAGAAAGTGAAGATATCCAGACAAAGGCTCATTAAAATTATTTCTAGAAATAACACAATAACTTATAGTTCACAGAAAAAATATCAAAGCGTGGATTACCCGAGGAGGGTTACATAGTACTAGAGAAAAAAGATGAAAGATATTTTTTTAATTAATAGAAAACTCTGGATCAAGTCAAAACCGAAAATTTGTGTCCAAAGTCAGGAACTTCTTTAATAATATGAGATTCAATTAATTCTACAGTTCATTTTTATTAGATGAACTATTGAGAGTCACAAATGCCAAGAAGTATTATCTGAGGCTAAACCTTGAATATGAGCTATTCATACGAAATCCTTTGTCCTCCAACATATCGTACTTCAGTCTTCACATCTAAATAGTTTTGTAGGCCAAAAGAATATTTTGGCCAGGCCAACAAATTCAGAGGACTTAATACCAATTGATTTTGAACCACTAATAAAATATCGAGTTTGAAAAAATCAATGTCTATGAAGTATCTTAAGGAAGATTATTTATAAAAATTAGGATAATCTTCTTCTTACAGCAACAGAGTCTTTAATAGTATACAAAAGGGACTTAAAATCTGCATTGAGAAGAAAGGAGATATAATAAATTATTGATTTTAAAACACATCTGTATGATTTATTGTTTTTCCTTACATATAATTAGTACATAATAACTTAAATTACTAATCCCACTTTTTTGTAAAAATATAATTCTTCTCTATATATGTAGTTGTATTTTACTAGCAAAATAGGTCACAATATAATTTTAATACATAAATAAGAAGTAAAAAATTCTGAGCTTTGCACAGTACTCAATATTTCAAAAGCGTGCATTATGTCATTGTGTTTGTGTAGAAATTTTTTAAAGTGGTGATTAAAATATCTACGAAATAGTTTCAACAGACTGAAAATAAGATGATGTGGTAGACTTTGGTGTATAGTCGTAACATAGGGCCTTCATTGTGTGAAGTAAACGATAAAAAATTTATTATAAAAAAACTACACGAAATAAAATTTCAATTCCTTGTTATTATGACTGTCATCATTAGGAATAATTATTCCAATTCTTTCCTAAAACTCCTAATTGCGACTTTCTGATGTTCGCATCATACAAAAGGTTCAGAACCTTTTGTATGATGCGATCCTAAGTTTTGTCGATGACTCAAAATAATAGGGTTTAGAAGACTTAAGACAAAGTTCTATAACATTCTCCAGAATAACTCAAATACCTGAGCCAAGTGTATACATCACGGTACAATCAATTTTGGGAGAATGCGTTAACTTGAAGATGAATACTTTTTTTCTTGAGAATGAGGCGTACCAGCGTACATTGCATTATAATCTATAGCAGTGCTCAAATGAGCATTGTTCTGCTTGATGTTACTGCCTGGCTAATATAATTGCAGCAACAAAATAAGGTCACGTAAACTTTCAATTGCGGCGATGGCTCCAATTGCTGAAACCTGATGATGCATGTGGTTTGTCGATGTTTATTACTAATTCAGAATGATACGTTATCTTACAGTCCAGACTTTATTTTCCAAAGACTTCTGTGAGTATGTCAAAGATACCCTGGGTCCGATGGGCGATGGCTCCATCTTGCTGAAACCGGTATTAATTGGCTTGTCTTTTGTCTATTACAATTCGAATGAATTTCTTAAGAACATTTGTGCGATAAACAATGGGCCGACAATTCCATAGTGGAATATTGCTCACTATACACTAACTTTTTCTGGGCGCAATCGACAAACTTCGATTAAATGCGAGTTTTTGCTGCCCCAATGTAGGTAATTTAGTTTGTTAACATAGCCACTTAGTTAAAGATAGACCTCATCTGTGAAATGGACGTGCTTTATGATCAAGTTTTTGGCCCGAAACATCTCCCTGATCACTTTTGCAAAAATGAAACTATTGCCAATATTGACTTCTGTCAGAGGCGTTTGCAATTGAATCTTGTATGGATATAAAATCAATTTCTTGTTGGAAATGTTGTAGAAGTCGTAGGCTCTTGTTTATAAAGCTCCCGAGCTTGTGCTACGGTCTCGGTGATGGTCACAGTAACTAGTCTGTCCATTCTTGACAAATTATCATCTAGTACAGTTCTTATTTTCTCAAACTGTTCAATCAAACATTTTAATTATAGACAAAATTTTATTATGGTTAATAATAACTTTGTTATTGTAGAGACAGACAAGGTGGTGTGCTTGTCAATCTTGGTATTGAAGGCAGTTAGCTCTCCACTAGCTTTTCCGTCCCTTTTGTAAAAGACGGCCACAATGAAGACCTTTTCTGAGGTTGAATAGGTGATCTTAGCTAATGCCATATTCAGTGTTGACCTAGAGCGTAAACAAAACTCCAAGCATTGACCTAGCTATAAGTAACGTCAAACATAGAATTGACTAAAAAGTTTTACCATGGTAATAAAAAACTCTTTTGTGTGACATAATGAAGGCCATGTACATTGAATATCTTATACGAACATTGGTGGAGCAAAATCGAGAGATCATTGAAAGAATGTTTTCATTGATTCTTCGGCACTTCATACTTTTATACGTAAGCAGATTTGCAGAACTAATTTCTCGGCGTTCCTGTGCTTGAAGAGCAAAATGCACCTTCATTCTGCTCCTCCAGCGTGTTTTTCATTAGGAGCGATTGTTGCGCTTGTACTCTTACCCATCCGTCAATTCTCTGTTTCCGTTTCCTACAACTGGCTGCAAATACTTGGCCGCCATCCAACGTATGCTTAGCGTGTGTCGGCCCAGAAAATAAAACGCCAAGTGTTGAACCTGCCCTCGAAGGGGAGCAGCGAGGCATAGGGGCGCAGCTGGTGGAGTGGATCAATTTTCGAGCGAGTACTCGCGATGAACCTAAATGGACTTCTCGTCTATTGTTCGCGGAAGCTACGTCCTTTGTGGGGCGTCTTTTCGGGATGAAGCGGGCGCAAGTGTAAAAGTTTGGAAGTTTGCGTAGAGCGCCCCCCGCTTATCGAGGAGCGGCGAGCAAGTCCGAGATAACGTTTCTGTGTCAGCGTTTTGGGTCAGAAGAGGTGTTTGCTTTCGGCGGTGTCACAACGAGCTTAATTTACGCTCCGAGATAAAGCAGCGCTAGTTAGCGAGGTCAAGAATAATTCCGGCGTTTTTCTGGACGAAGACAATCGCCCGTTGATTCTCGACGACACTTGTGGCTGAGGGTCTTACAACATCAGGAATTACTCAAAAATGCGTGTTTTTATTGTTCTGTGTTGTAAGCAGTTTATGTCACTTATGTTTTTCCAAGCACCTTAAAACATAAATTTCCAAATATTTGTACTTTGATAGTTAGCTAATTGTGTCTTACCTAAATACAGATGTGTATTCTATGTATAAGTACAGCAACAATCTCGTCGAGTTTTGACTGTTCTCATATCTTAACCATACAATCTGTGCTGGATAACATTATAGAATATAAAAAGTAAAACATATATATCCTAAAGAATGCAAAACCTAAAAGCAACTTGAATTAATTTGTAAATCCTAAGCTCAAAATGTTTCGACCGTCTTATCTGTGTACCGTCACCAATTAGTCTGTTGGCAACTATGGTCGGATGCACTTTAATATGTTTACTGTACTTCTAGGAAAGTTTTGGATCTCCTCGTCCACTAGTCCAGTTTATTAGATTATTGTTTTAACAACTGTAGTTCTCATTTACTATGACACTTTTTGTTATTTTTTCAAAGTCTATCGCTTTTTAGTAATAAGAAAACTCATTTAATGTGGTTCTTCTAGGTTGTTTACTGTTTCTTCAAACTTGGGTGTCTCACTAAGGGAATGATCTAAACACGTTAGTTAGAAGTTCAGTAAGAACTAACGTTTTGTTTCTGTTGATTTTCGCCTGGACGCTGTTTTTATTTTTAATTGAAGAGTGTGTTGCGGTCTTCTTAGACATTTAGTGGACTTGTATGATAAATATTTTTAAGTCAAAATTAATGTCTTAAGTTCTTCTATTATGCCGTTTTATTTTTAGCAGTTTGCTAGAGTTACTAGTTTTGTGTAATTTTTCCCTTTGGATACTGTAGAAAATTTTTCTTTCGTTTGTGTCCTTTTTAGCGTAAGTGTCTCTTCCCAAGCAGCTCGATGTATTGGGGACTTTTGAGGAATTTTTCTAAATTGATATAGCTTTCAATTGTAGTCCTAAAGTGCTGCCAATTAATATATTTGCTGTATAGTTTTAGCTACTTACTGACTTTGTTGTATAGTTACAAGATGTTATGCTTTCGCATAACTGCCAGCATTTGTCTTCTATTTATTCTACTGCAGTAATAAATCTGTTTTTCGGTATTAGAAAAGATTTCAAATACTCATGTTCGTATTTCAAATCACTCATACCATCCTACATACTTTTAAGAATCTCAAGCTAGATTTAAGCTTACGGAAATCGACACACAAGTTTCTTTCTGTTCGGCGATTGATACCTTGGAAACTAATTTAGCACGAACTTTCCGCATCTACAATTCTAGCAGTGCTACCTAAACACTTATGCTTTTAATAAATCATTCTTTCCTCAGGCTTCCTGTATCATAGCAAAGGTTTTGTGACTCGAGTCAATTGCTGATTGATACTGTGCTCTGTAAAAATCTTCTGTTAGGCCAAAAACTTTAACCCCCGACTTTTCTGCTCGTTCCACAAAAATTAGTCTCATTACTTTTTTGAGGTATCTTGTATTTTAACTTTCCATCTATTGGTTTTTGAGCAAACTGTACGCAAAACTTTAATTCTGTACTCTTTTAGCAAAGTAGGCATTATTCTTAATGAATCATACATGGGCAAGTTTCTTAAATTGCACATAAATTTCATTAGAGATTACAAGTAGAAAATGCAACTTGAAAGAATAAATATGATTTAATGAAATCAAATACCGAGTAACAAAATACAGGGCTTTTATTATGACACGCAAAAGAGTTTCTCATTACCACGGTCAAACTGGTCAGCCCATTTTATATTTGACATTAGTTATAACTAAGTCTAGGTCAACACTATGACGTCAACTAAGACCAGCTATCGTGATCACCTTTTACGAGAAGGGACGAAGTGTTAGTCGAGCGCTAACTGCCTTCAAGATAGCAAGGTAAAAAATACCATGATAAAATTTGCTCTATAATTAAATTGTCTATTTTACCATGTTATAATAGGCTGATTAAAAGTTTAGAAGACAGGGAGTGTATTAGATGACAATTTGTCAAGAACGGGCAAATCAGTCACTATGACCGCTCCGGAGACCGTAGAATAAGCTCGGAAGTTTATGAAGCAAGAGTCTATAACTTCGGTTTCTAAAGTCGCAGCTCAATTCGGTGTGAGTGCGGATTCTATGCACACCATCCTCACCAATAAATTGAATCTATTTCCGTGTAATATTCAATTGTCTTTGACCGAGGCCAATATTGGCAAAAGCTTCACTTTTGCAAAAGTAATCATGGAGATGGTTCAAACAACATAAAGCACGTTTATTTTACGAATGAGGCCTATTTTAACTGGCTGTGTCTACAAACAAAATTATCAACATTGAATTACCAAAAACCCACATTTGACCGAAGTTTGTCGTTGGTACCCCGAATACGTTAATGTATGGTATGCAATTTTCCACTATGAAATTGTCGGCCTACTGTTTCTCACAAAATATATAAATGAAAAAGTTTATTCTACAGAAGTTCTCGAGAAAGTCTTTCCAATTGTAAGAGACAAAAGCACGTCAACCAATACTGATTTTAGCAAGTTGGAGCCACGGCCCATTGGACTCGGGGCATCTTTGACATTATCACAGAAGTCCTTCGAAGAAGGATTGTAAGTCTGGACACCCCCCCGTAAGATAGAAGGTGGCATCTAGTGGTCCCCAAATTCCCCCGATTTAAACCCATGTGATTTCTTCTTATGCGGTTATCTCAAGGATAGAGTTTATCGTAACGAACCCTAATCCATTGACAAACTCCACAATCGCATCACAGAAGAGGCTTTGGCCATTTCTTTGGACACAAAGAAAACCGCAATTGAAAGTTTTGGAAGTAACCTTATTTTGTTGCTGCAATTATATTAGCCAGGCAGTAACATAAAGCAGAACAATGCTTCGGATTGCTTGAGCACTGCTATAGATTAACCAGAGCTCCAATGCAACTTTAGTAGCCGCTGGTAGGCCGTCATTCTCAAAAACAAGGCGAACAAAGCAAATATTCACCTTCAATTTTAACTGCTCCCCATTCTCCCAAAAATTTGTTGTACCTAGTGTGTATACACTATGGCTCAGGTATTTGAGTATTCTGGAGAATGTTATCGCCAAACTTTGTCTTAAGTCTTCTAAAAATTTCAGTTAGTTTTGAGTCCACTGTTGTAAAAAACTTAATAATCTCTTACGCAACAGATGACCGTAGTTCTTGCATTTACATTGCAATAATGACTAAGGAAACAAAAGTGTAAGGTAATCTTCTTCAGACATCTCTACCTACAACGAACCTATTACGTTTATCTTATGGTGCGTACCCTTCTATTTAATTTATCCTCGTATAATTAGATCTTGTTGAATCGGTGAACAATCTTTAGTCTCTTTTTCTTTTGAGAGCATCACATATTTAGATATGCTTGAAAACTGGATTTTTCCACAGTTAGAGGTCAATTCGGATTACTTCATTTCCAGCAAGACGGGGCATCATCACACTGAAGCCTGGAAGTTTGAAAATTTTTGAATAATCAGATTCCACAATTATTGATCGGCCGTATGGGACCTAACGATTCAGCTTTACATCACTGGCTTCCAAGGTCGTCAGATCTCACTGTGTGCGATTTTCTTTGTGGGAGTTAAAGACTGCGTTTATCTGCCTCCTCTTCCAACTATAGTGGTCGAACTGTGGAACCGCATAACAGCAGCGAATCCAGATATGTTCGTATGAGCATATGTTGTGTATTGAAGATCTATAATTTGGTATGCAAAAAAACTTTAGTCCTGTAATATAAAATTAATCTTAAGTGTCTATGTTCATTATTTATTTTTAAAATAAGCATTTTAAATCGGATTATTTTTCTTAAAACGCCCTGCATATAAAATTGAAACGAAAACTGCAAAATATGTTACTAGAGAAACTACTGGGCATGCAACAAAAAATAAACTCTGTCTGTATTTTCTGCTAAATTTTATTTTTACGTCGTGTTATTCTATTTATCTTACTGTTAGCATATTACTTTACGATGTTATTCTATTTGCCACGCTCTATTAGTCTTGAAACTTTTCCTAAAGAATTAAAAACAAGTTTTGTTACATGTAATTAACCGTACAAACGCACGATGTATTTTAGTTGCAAAATATTTTGACAAGAATGTTTTTAATAGCCGACGTCTAAAAATAGATGCGTTTGTGTTTCAGTTGCAATATTTTTTTAATTAATACTATTTGTGGCATCAAGCAGAGGAAACTTATTTTAAGATGATTAACATTTAACGACTTAAAGTGCTCTGTAATAAAAAATAAAAATGTGTATACAAGTTCATACAAGCACAATTTAAAATACAATTATAGAAAGCGTTAAAAACAAAAATGTAATTTATAAATAAAAAATATTACAGAGATCTGAACAGCCTATTAATTAACTGCAGTAGCAAGAACAAATAATGCATTACTTACCCTAAATATTTATGTTGGTTATAATCCACTAAATATTGTTCTAAAACTCAATACAAAGTGATTGTGAAGTAGATAACTAACTACCGTGCGGCAGATTAACGAAATTCTAAAAGGGTACGAGCTAGATATATGGAAGGATGCTCAATCGGCATAGCACGGTTTCTTTCATATAAGAAAATGTTTTGCGTAAGGAAAACTCTTATTATCTGGAATCTAAAAGGTTAAAATATCATTAGAAAAAAATAAAAATATTATTGATGCATCCAGCAGGCGATTAAGAGTAAACTCACGTTTGTCGCCATAATTGTCTATTTTTCCAGAGCTACCGAAATTTAATAGAAAATCCAAATAATAATGCATTTCAGAGCTTATCATATAAAAGTTTGAAACTATTGTACGAAGAATTACTTCATCTTAGTAATGAGATCCTTACATCATCAACTGTGGCAAAAGAAGGCCTAACGAACTTTGTGTAGACTTCTTGTCATTATGCTTAGAGCTCATAACAACTCAATAGCTCCAAACATAGCATAAAGGCAACAATTCTCTTCAAAAAATTTCGCGACAATCAATCGAAACAGACCGGAAAGATCATTTTATGATAATCTCCAGATCAAACATATTCTTTGCTGTAAGCATAAGAGGGCGTGACGTCGTTGTTTCTATTAATCATCCTAAGACGGAGAAATCAAGACCATCTAAGCACATTCTCTAACTTGACAGTCTGAACTCGAAAGCAGGATACATAATCTATTTAGGGAGATGCACCCGCGTCCCGACCGACGTTCAACTGAGTTTATAATTTTACAAAGTAAGCCAGATACTAAAACTTTTTTAACGACAGTATCATGAGTGCAGATCAACTGACCAATGAGTTTGCGACAGAAACAAGGTCGCCGACTTTCTAAACGGTTTCAATGGGGCTTCTAAAGGACCGGTTACGAGCGATAATAGGAATAGAGTCAGTACAACATCTTTCGTCTTATCGCTGGACTTGACAACTTCTGGTTTTACCTTCTCAGAACCTGGAAGCTAGTGGGGGTAGAAATACGCACGTGAGAAAGTCACGTTCTTTTGAGTTACACCGCAGAGGAAACTAGCGGAAAACGTCTCTCATCACAATCAGATGGAGAAAATCGAATGACTTTTAGAAGTGAGCAAATTAGGGGTTGGACAAATTAGTGTTAGCCTATAAAAACTAAACAGGTGGAGACTGCGGCGTAGGTCAAGGTAGATTAGTCTATTCTTTTTTGCAGTATTGTAATTATTAGAACTATAAACCACCAAAGGCTATAAGCGGCTTATCCTGCTGACTCGGGTTTTAGTTATTTTCTTGTTTTGTGCTAAGACGAATGTTGGAGTAGATAAATTTGCGCTTGCAATAAATTTCAAGTATTTTATCATTATATAGGGCGTTTGGTAAACTAAGAATAGTATATCTGTAACGTATTTAAATATTTTTAATCAATAAATTATAGTTTGATAGATGCCTCATTACTGGTTAACATTTCTTCTCTTACTTGTCAAATTAGTATTATACCACCTACCACTTCTCGCTATTCAACTCCTGCTCGAACAGAGCTATAACTTTTTACCTTCTTCCATCCGACTAAATAAAATGCAAAACAGCGATTCAACACAAAGTTCTCAGCTTTAGCCGTTAGGCACGATTTTGGTGGTATACTATAAGGAAGTAGAGAGCACGACAGCCGCGAGGACAAGCCTCAGCCTGCCGCCACACTAGCGCGAGGCGAGCCCTGGGTTCGACTGCCAAGTCAAAAACAACATCAAACATCAAATGTTCTTCGGCCCTCATATAAACAACTTTGACGGTCGTAAAGTATATTCTCCTTCTATAGGGTTAGACTAGCCACCTGCCCGAGGTACACTCAACATGGCTCATAGTACTACACGAAATGTGTGGTTAGAAGCAGGATAATAGCCTACATATAAGAGCAGAAGAAGAAGAAGAAGATTATAAGGAAGTGAGACTTAAACAAATGTTTATTGTTAAAATTTATCTACTCCTACTGCTAAACTATCAAAAACATTTATAACAAATGCATCGGACGTGTGTTAATTGGATGTAAGCTTTTGGCGCAGTTAAGAGGTTTTTAAGATATAAAAGAATAATTTTGCGGATAATTGTTAGTTGTATAAAAAAGCTTCATTTCATAAGCATCACATATCTAACAACTTATATATGATGTAACTCATGCCTATATAGTCTATGGAGTAAGTGTAGGTAGAGTAAAAATTGCTAAACACTAACCTGAGCTTTGTTCTTAATATTATAAAGGAATAGACCATCTTGGGAATTTTATTGGATTTTATTATATATATATATATATTATAATAAGCTATGCTGGTAGAAATAGTAGACAGAATGCGAAAAAAAGTATGAATAAAAATTGTCGAACAGGTACCAAAGAACTGAGTATTAATACAACTTTCTATGAAAGGAAAATTATTGTTCTTTGTTTCATATAAAAAAAAACATTTTTAAGTCACTCTGTAGGTTTGTTTATCAACTAGGTCAAATAGAATATTAATTAAGCTTGAATGATATGCCTTAGATAAAGATAATATTTTCTAAAAAATTATACGACCACGTATGCGAAGGCGAGTTCTAAGGGGAGTAAAATAATGAAAATAATATAATAAAATTAGTACACAATGAGATTTTAACTCTAGGTATAATTTAAAAGAAAAATTTAAATAAATGTAAAATTAAAAATTAGACCTAAGTTGTATTATTATATAAGATATAGGTGAGAATTATTGACTTATCGAAACCAACAGAAATAAATATAAGTGATAGGTGTGTAACGATACTGATGTTTAGAAAAATAAACTTCTTCTATCAGCAGGTTCTTGATATATTTATCTACGCGGGGTAGTCCGAAAAAAGGTGTTTCGTGCGTCCTAGGTTTAAACATATAATTTTTTTTTGGATTGGCCTTTTGTGTGGATTGACCGCCCGACTCTAGATGTACCGTGGATCTGCAGTCCATTCGGCAAGGAGCGAAAGCGGCTCCGACGTGCGTATACGAACGTATAAACCTCCTCGGGTAAATCAAGTGAGCAAGCTACGCCACATGTTACTTTATGGTTACGTGTATAGATAGAAAACGCTGTTGGCTTTGTAGTAAAGAAGTTAAAATCAAATTCTTGTAGTTGAGAAACCATAAATCATCAAAAAGATATGTATTTTGTTGATCTCAATAATGTTTTGTAACCGTATAATAAATACCACTTTAGGCCTATAAAAAGTGCAACTCTTTTATCTCATAAGATGCACATAGCATTAGAATAGCCAACATTTAAGAGATAAAAAATATATTGCACTTTAAAATTATTAGAGATACATAATAAATTTACAATATTTTATGCAAGTGTTTTTTCGTTTGGCTAGTCTCTAGTTCGTTTTATAATCGAAACTATCTGTAATGAAACAAGAAATAGTCGGTAGATAAATTAGTTTTAACCACAAAACTTTTCTAATGAAGAAAAAAGCGAAAAAGTCTCCTTCATAAAGTGTAGATCGCAATCGGTGAGCTTTTTAAGGATAAATGAGTAAGATATGGTTTGGGTCAAATTTGATTATTTTCTTCGATTTCTTTTGATATTTATACGATTTGAGATACACTAGAAAACAATTTTTGATAGTAATTTTCAACGTCAGTGTGACATGAGGTAGTAATATAAATCTTAACCTCTCAGTTTGCAGGCTTTGGTACTACGGGGAGAGTAGAATTTTACTATTATTATTATCTATAGTTTTCAACTTTGTTTGGATATTTAGTAAATATACAAATTTAAACGGATGTAAATTTATATATAAACTTTAGGCTTTAATTGACAAAGTGTAGGTTTTATTAAAACATTCATTTCCGCCTTTTGCGTCGTAGATAAAAACCTGCTGAACAAAAATAATGCCTGAAGTTAACTACTAAACATAATGTTTAGGATCTCTAACGTCCCGTGTGAAAGCATAGCTTGAGAGGTTAAAGCTCTCATATTTTCGCTCTCTCTGTCTAACCGTCGCGCAGGATATCTAATGTGGGGCGATGTAGCAAAAACTTTAACTCAAATCGATTCGCGCTAAAAGCCGTGCTCATCATCTTTTGGGACCGAACCGAACCGATTCACTGGGACTTGTTGCGATCTGGCAATAGAGACTTGCCACGTCGACGTCGCCGCAATGTCATCCTGCACCAAGACAATTCCAAGCCTCACACTGCACGTCTGGCCAAGAACAAGGTGGACGATCAGAGCTGCGAGCTGCTCGACTATCCACCATACTCTCATGATCTGTCGCCGTCCGACTTTTATCTGTTCCGGTCTTTCAAGCATTTCTTGGTCAAGAGGAAGTTTCAGGACATCAATTAATTGCATCGAGAATTGACTCCTTGGTTTCAATTAAGGATAATGAGTTCTACGAGTGAGGTATTGATTTGTTGTCGGGGAGATGGCAGAAATGTGTCCAGACCGATGGCACATACTTCGAATAATGTTGTTGAATACTTATAATCACTTCTGATAAATAAACTTGTTGGTTTTTAACTCATTCGCAAAACTTGTTTTGTCACGTAATAGAAATATCTGTAAATTCGTTCATCCGTAGTATGCACTTCTTAATATTCTCAACAAATTGTGTTCCATTATTTTCTCCCATGACGCTTATTCTTCTTTTGGTAGCATTGTTGGGTACAAATTTTTTTCTTAAATTTGTAGCCTCTTTTTCACTACCTACTTTAACAATTGTGGGTAAAATTAGATCTTCAGCAATTTTATGTGGCTTATTGGTTTTTTTCATTAGTAATGTTTGTTTATGAAAAAGTAGAGAAAGTGTAACTTTTTTCAAAAAATCTTGCAAACCATATTTTTTCTCTAGATGTCTATTATTTAAATGTCAAAGTGGCTTCTGAAAAAGACTTTTTGGCAAACTCCATTTAAAATGTTTACCACTGTAAATCTTTAACTACTTGACGGAAATAATAAAGAAGTAAATTTAGTTACTTAGTAATGACTCTTTTCAGTTGTTTCGTCGTGTAAAATTATGAATAACATTGAGTGCGACATGAACCAAAAGTGGAAAAGAGGGTTGCCAAAAAAATCTTGTTTAAAGGTCCTGCTTTACGAAAGCTTGAGAACCACTCACTTGAATTAATAATAGAAGGATCAGCTTTAACCATACAGCTTTTCATGTAAAGAACAGCCTCCTCATAAAACTAGCCTTTTGAATAATAATAAAATAAAAAAGGAATGAGATATAGTTTGGGTAGAAGTCAATAATTTGGCTTTTTGATTACTTTTATGTTATATCGTCAGATATCTATTTTACCGCATCTATTTTTGATAGTACTGTTTATACCGTTCTATATGATTTAAGCATTTCTTAAAAATAGAAATTAACAAATTTAGATTGCTTAAAGTAATGTCGATATATTTTACAATTTTAAACCATTAATTTGGCCTACTTAATATTTTATTAATCTTAAACTTATATCGCCGTCAAAAAATATTCTCGCATACTTAATGATCTGTTGTATGTATACTAAGTTTAATTCTTTTGGTAATTTACATATTGCTTTTGATTAACAAATTTCTCTAGCCATACCAATAAATTTCTCAAAGATAAAGTCTTTCAGAAGTTTAAACTTAAATCGCAGTATGTTTTTATAAAAACCGTAGCTTAAAGAACAAAAACAACAATCAGTATATCTCAAGCCATTCAATAATAAAAGCAAATAACTATTTTCACTAAAACAACAACTTACTTTAGATATTATCAAGTTTGCGAAAAGCGATAAGTTTGAATTAGAAAACAAAACACAACTAAGCTTAAAAACACGTGTAGAGATATAACGTGCTATCAGGGAGTGCTGAAATATTATTTACAGTAGTAATTTAAATGCTATTGACCCTTGAAAAACTAACTAACAAAATTGTACTTGAAACAACGTAAAAAGTTTAGATGCTACTAAAACACCCTTTACCTTTCTTATCGCAGCAAAATGCACTTAAACCTGTCGTTTAATTTATAACAATAAATTGGTTTTTTCAAAATAACTAAAGGTAAAATGATATTAAAAATAAAATATATAACTGCGCTTAACTTGCTCAAAAAAGTTGATCGTGTGCATGAAAGTTAAACAAGAGTTTTTCTCTTTAGAAGATTGGGTAACCTTTTTGGTGTTCTTTTTCTGCATGAAACTCTTTATTAAAGGACCTGTTCGATTTTGTTTGTTTCACAATTTTTCAATTTTCCCAAATGATTAACTGCATTGTAGGAGGAAGAATCAAATATAACCTAAAATTATTTTTGTTAAAAATACAAACGTACAAGATTATTTTTCTACATGATCTTCTAACTTAGAAAAACATATTTTCTAACGGATAGGTACTTTCTTGATTTTACTATTGCAAACTAAAGGCGCTTGTGACATCTACTGCACAAATGCTTTAACAGTAATAATCGTTGTCAAATCTTTGCCCTCTAAGAGCCTTACGGTGGTCCGAACATACGTTAATTGCAGAGTAATAAATTCGGACTACAAAAACAATGTTCTAGAATAGTCTAATACAAATTTTTGATCTTTTGTCTAGTTTGGGAAACGTTATGAAGTAGAATAACCTTTCGGGTTGGAAATTCACGCCTTTTCCGACGATATACAAATTTTGACAGTAGTTCATAATACGACGTTCGTGATCGAAGTGCAAAACTTCTTTGAAGTCAAATATTATAGTTGTGAGAATCTTTCCAGCTTTGACTTCTGACTTTGACAATAGCGTGGACTTAAATTAAATCACAACTAACAATCTGTGGCAAAAAGCCTCTCTTTCAGCTTAATATCGCATCAATATTCGTTTGCGTAATTTGAGTTGTTGCCATTTCTGATATTCAGCAAAACTACCTAACCACTGCCGTAGCTTATTCCTATTTCAGAAGCAATTAATGAGTTATTAATGGACGATAATCCTCAAGAAGGCGGTGAACAATGCAAATATTCTCCTCATTCACGATATAGTCCTCGGATCATCAACATCGGTGATCTTTGTATTCATCTGCTTTTGGTCCTTTCAAAAATTGCTTATCCTGCATATACTTGAGTCTGTTATTACCAAAGCACGAACCATACTTGTGACAAAGTCAGACCTATGATCTATCACTCAATAAATAATATCACCAGTTTACAAAATTTGGGCTGTGTTATGTGTTTTAACTTTTGATAATTAATTTCTATGTATTTTTTGGCGCTGAACCCGAAACTAACCTTTGTTTTCTCCAATGAACTCAAGATTTTTTGCAAATCGCAAATTTCAAAATTTGTAAAAAGTTCGAAAAATGCGAAAATATGAGACCTCAAAACAGACTTAAAACATTTTTTTATAGTTTATTCATTCTTGTGACTTATACTATGCATTTTTGTAGATAAACATTTGCTGAGCCTAAAGAGAAGGGCGGGTGGGATGGTTATTGATACCTTAATTTTTAATGAAAATTGCCACAAAATTAGCCTGAACTTCTATTTTAGTACATTTTTAAATTAGTTTATTTTTATTTATTTAATTAATTTTTATGGGGTACGTTATGCCTTTGGAACCACTCCCCCTCTTCACCCACCGTAAATAACGAAGTATGTAAAATATTACAATTTCATTCCATGTGTCGAAGTTTCTTGGACAGCTCATACTCTGCTTCCTGCTTTTTCCTTTATGTTTACCTCGATGTAATATTCCGCAATAGTCAGCCATCATTGTAATAGTCCATTTTTCTTGATATTTTTTCCCATTTATTTGATGTCCTTATGCAATACCCCACCTATCTCTTCGCTAACGGCACCGAGATTTTTAGAAAAATACTCCAAATGTGAATTTAGGAAGTGAACATTCAAACTCATGGAACGGCTTAAATTTTTGTACTTTTGCAACATGTTCTCAATGATTGATTTGAAGTTCGGATCCTTCTTATTGCCCAGAAACTTGGATACTGCGTCTTTAAATGCCCCCCCAGACTTCTTTTTCTGCAACTTCCATTTGTTTCTCAAAATACCATATTTGAAAAGTTTTCTAATGTTAGGAACAGAAAAGGCATCCTTTTTAGTTTTTCGGTTGATAAGGCTGGAAATTTATCACATTTACCTTCTTTTGGTAATTCTTTGACAAATTACTTCACTAAGTCTAACTTGATATGCAGAGGTGAAAGGAGAACTTTACTCAATTTTTCAGAACTTTTTGAAACATAACTTTGGTTTCCGATTCTAATGAAGCTCTTTTTGGTTAATTCTTTTTTATCTAATGATTTTTTCTGTCTTTGCTATCCCATTCACACAAAAACAAGGGAACGTTTTGTACTCTCCTTACTGTCCTAGGAGCATCAATATTATTTTGATCAAACAATTTTGTAGGTTTCCTAGGGGACATTTGGAGAGAAGAAGTAGAGTTTTGGAGGCCCAATATGTTCCTCTTAAAGATTAAAAAAACAATAAAAATAAATAAACGAAAAATGAAATAAAATATAAAATTAGACTTATAACTATAGCACGCAGACATCTATGTGAGACGGCTGTTAGTAAAATATAGTAGCAGATACCAAAGCACAAATATTCAGAAAAAATTATTCAACATCTAAAGGAACATGGTTTGTATGCCTACAGGCCAACAAAATACATTTTATTGTCGCCAGGCCACGGAAATATATTACTTAGACCAATAACAAATATGTTATGTGTGTATATATAGAAGATACATAAAGGTCAGTACAATATCCTAAAGAATATTTGTGAACGAAATCATTTTCTATATGTTTGTATACTCTGAGTGGTATTATGTTAGGCTTTCCATATTTCCAATAGAGATACTGTCATTAATCAGATATACCAAAATGTAAATATTAACGATTACCTTATACCTTAGGATAAAAGGTTTCTATATAACAACGATATTTAAAATGGCAGTTGAACTTGTTTGATACTATGTGCCTCCATTGATAAATACCTCTAAATACAAAGAATATTATACCTATATTAACTGTCAATAATTCTGTAAAATATAGAATTTTTTGTGCCAAGTTATACTAAAACGTTTGTAACCCTAAACATTTTTTCTTTAACTACACTTTATTTCCACACAATTTCATGTATCTCGCACATTTCTCAATTGTATCGCAAGATAAAATTCTACTCTTTTTTTATTATAATGCTGAATAAATGGAGTTCAGTGCATTATGTTTTTAAACTGCCTTTACTAGAGATGGTCATTTCAACCCTTTTTCCAAAACTCCCAATTGCGACTTTTCTGATGTCTGCAGCAATGGTCAGAACCTCTTCTGCGATGCGATTCTTAAGTTCGTCGATGAACCGGATAAACCCTATCCTTAAGGCAACCCTATAAGAAGAAATCACACGGGTTTAAATCGCAGTAATTTTGGGCCACTCGACGCCACCTTCTATCTTACGGTGGGGCGTTCAGATTTATAATCCTCTTTCTAGACTGTGAGGATGTCAAAGATGCCCTGAGTCCGATGGATGGTGGCTCCATCTTGCTGAAAGCACTATTAGTTAACTTGTCGTTTGTCTCTCACAATTGAAATTCATTTCTCAAGAACTTCTGTGCGATAAACTTCTTCATTCACATATTTTGTGAGAAACAGTTGGCCGACAATTCGATAATGGAAAATTGCATTCGATACACTAACTTTTTGAAGTACAAAGTTGAAACTGGACTTTTCTTACCAGAACGCAGATCAGTTTTGGATCAAAGCAATGCAAGAGTTTCTAAAGCTAGCGAACGAAGTTGCCAAGTGTTTAGCTTCATTTGCGGCATCGCATTTATGCGAGTCAAATTTCTCGTCTGACTATCATTAAAACAACAGTGGAAAATTGCCTCGAACTTGAAAATATTATCGTTGTGTGAGTGCATCGAATACAGAGTCCAAATTTAAGAAGTTGAGAAGACAACAATAATATTTTTCTACTTTGGAATTTGTTTTTTGTATTTTTAAAGTGTTTAACTTTTTTATTTGTGTGCCAAAAGGTGAAAGACTAATGTTTATGTTCCTGAATTTATCATTTATATGCTCAACAGCTATTTTTTAATTATTATTGGCGCACTTACCGGCACTGCAGCCACAATGGCTTATTGTGCCCACTAACATGCACTAAATGCTAGGACATTCACACACACCCATGGGTTGAGCGAGACTTGAACTCGCCCGCGCTGGCTAGATGACAGAGAAACGATAATCTTGACAACCGAGTCACCGCGGCTCCTTCAACAGCTAAGGCATCATTTTAGTTTAACTTTTTTTGGTTTACGTTACTAAGGGTAGAAATAAATCTTCCTATAGCCCCCATTTCTTTAACGCAACCCCCCAGAAAGTTACGACCCATGTATTAAAAAAAATTTTACTAAATAATAACTTTATACATTTTCTGCTGAGTAACACACAATTTATATGAATGTTATGTAAAGACTGTATGTAGTCGCTGTCTCGCATCTATCCTATTAAGAGTTTTCAATTCATTCGAAGGTATTGAGTAAAGTAACAATAGCACGCGATGCCAAATTCCAAAAACTATAGAAATACTACTTTAAATATTACCAAAAACCAGTAGATGTAGAATAAACAAATTCAAATAGCAAAAGAAGAAAATCATATAAAAACACATTAAAGAACAGAGACAAACTTTATCTATAAAAAATGTAATAAACATCAAGATTATAGGAATATACCCCAAATCTAATCATTTAAATAAATAAATTATTGTTTATCATTTTTTGTTATTTTAATTTTAGTTTCTCTGCTATTTTTGTTGATAAAAGAGTTTCAGTCAGGTAAATTGTTGCTAACTAAATTGGACAAATAAAAATGATTCTATGATCTTCAACTTCCACAAAACGATAGAAGAGAAAAGAAACATTTACATTGCTAAAAAATATTTTACTGTCAGTTGTGATACGGTAATCATATGGTTCAAAAAATTGAAACATGGTGAGACGATCTCTAGTCAGCCTCAATCAGAATGATTAAGCACAATGAATTCAAAAGTAATATATCAAGTTGTTTAAGCCAACTTGACCATAAGTCTACGTAAGTTATTAGGTGAAGTTCAAATTACAGAGATACATAGTCACCTCATGACAGTTGAAAAGGTGAAAAAGAAATGCGTAAATGTAGTGCATTATTTGATTCAAGCCCTAGTAGAAAAATAGTGAGATTTTTTGCTAATTATTACATATTCTTCTGACGATTGTTTTATCAAAGCTTAAAAATTTAACTTTTGTAATCTACACACACGTAGCAATAATTAAATCTAGGCTACGTCCCAAAAACCCATTCAATCGCGGCAGACTTTTAACCAAAATTAATGTTATCTATTTGGTGGAACTTCAAAGGTTTTGCATACTGGGAATTTGTCCTAAATAATTGTGATCTAGAACTTGACTTGCTACCATAGAACTTTCTAACTTTCATCATCAGATTACTACTTATTTCTGTCATCGATTCGTGTTCTTTACGTTAAAAAAATTGTAAAAGTGGAGATCTGGGTATGAGAATTACTTCGAAGGACGAATCATGGTAAAAAGTACATCGATATCGTAGCTCATGGTGGAATATAGTTTGATAATTATTACATTTTGGTTTTTCTCCCAATAAAATTTCAATCTATATGGTGGAATATTTAAGAGGCACCCTCTGTAGATTTGGTTGAAACATTGAATATTTTCTTAGGAAAACTTCAGAAGACGAAGTGCAATGGAAAAACACGTTCATATAAAAAGGAACTGCTTTCCCCAAAATATTAATTACTCAAACATTCGCCACGACATTCTGTTTATTTGCCAACGTAATCCCAAATCTACGTGGGGCAATTGTTAATCACATGATTTTTACAGCCGAGATATCGCATTTAATTCCCGCAATCCAAATAGTGCTGCCCTGTTATCTCACCAGATACGAATTCCTTTATTTTCGTATGTTTTGACTCTGAAAAATACCACTCACGAACATATTTGGGAAATCTTAAGTAGATTAGCGCTGTTTTTCTTACCTTCCAAATGTCACGCCTTATCGCAACCATCTCGCTGCCGACCGAATGCCTTTTATCTGGCAGCTCGGCAGATAAGCCTAAATATAACTGCGGGCGCGGGATGCAACGCTTTCCTCGAAAAGTGCGGGGATTAGGCTTGAGCAAATGGGCAGTGTTTTTTCAGTAAATTTCCCGACGCTGTCGCGCGCCATAAATCACGACACTCGACTGTTTGGTTTCTGATAAGCAGTATCAAACCCGTGTAGAATAATGTTATTTCGCTCGTTGTTTCTGTTTTCAGTTTACCTGAGATAACGCGGATGCTGTGCGTGATGTAAGAGAGGAAAAATACGCGCTTTATTTAGAACAACTGCTGCGTGGGTATGTTTTATTAAAACGCTCTCTGCTACCATCCATCATAGTACGGACTAACAGCGAATTCTAGCCTATTATTTACAAAATTCCTACGCCAGGCATTAGTCTTAACTTTATACAAAATTTATGTTCAACTCTTTACAATACCACGTCTAACACACGAAAGAATAATTACGTAGCGACAAGTTCCGCAATTATTACAATTGCAAAACCAATCGACGACTGCTCTTAAGAAGTAAAATACAAAAGTTTGATTTTTTAAATAAAAGTAAACCGGCAAAGCCCAACTTGTAATAGAAAAAATAGTGCGTATCAATTAAAAATTTTAAGTTTTTTCCTAGTCCAATAAATTGTTCATTACATTTTTTCTGGTCGCAAATTTTTTAGTGCAAAAAAATCTTTTAATATGAATTATAATAAACTCTACAGCAATTATAAGTTGACTTTGCCCTTCAACTTATTTTAAATCTCTATTTACAATCAGCTTTAAATTCCCTTATTTTGTAACGATTCGCTACGTCTAAATTAAATATCTTAAGTCTGACACTCACTATACACGCACTAGACTACCCTATATGTACAAATTAAGTATTGCATCGTAATAATCACAAAAAATAATATCATCTTTGGTATTCAACGGAACAAACGATTACCCTAGTGCAGCCTGACCTTTGTACACAAAGAAAGCTCGAGCCAGTTCTTTGGGGGTTCGAGGAAGCTTCATCTGGCCCAGTCGTCGGGCGAGGATGACAAGGGCGAGAAGGCGGAGACCTGGTTGTGGATGGGCACGTACTTCGGCGACGTGTTGATGGGCTCCGGGCTGTCCGGGCGCATCTTCACCAGCTGCAGGGGTTTGCTCTGCTTGTCGTCCTCGCCCCCGATGAGCGACTCTATCGAGAAGCCGCTTTTAGCTTTCTTGTAGATCTCTGTAGTGGTCATGGTGAGGTCCTCCAGGTCGGCGGTGGGCGCAGCGTTGGACGGCTGCACCGGCACAGGCTTGCAGATGCTCGGCTGCGGCAGCAGCCCCAGGTGGCCTAGCCCTAAGCGGGAAAGATCCATGGGCGGCAGCAGCGGGATCCCACCCGCAGGTAAGCTCGGGAGATAAGAGTACGGGTTGTGAAGACTCGGGTGCGAAAACAACCCATGCTGGTAGTTCTCTTGGTTTAAAAAGGAAGCCACCATGGCAGAGTTGTGGTGATCGCGTAGCAGCAGATTCGCCGGCGAGGGCCTCTTATACCGCTTTCTTCTTCTAAGGAAGCTCCCGTTGTCGAACATATCTTCGGCTAAGGGGTCCAGCGTCCAGTAGTTTCCTTTACCAGGATTTCCCGGCTCGCGCGGAATCTTGATGAAACAGTCATTTAGGGACAGGTTATGCCTGATGGAGTTCTGCCACGCTGGGAACTTCTCGCGATAGTACTGAAACCGCGTCATGATAAACTCACAGATGCCGCTTAACGTCAGCTTCTTCTGTGGCGACTGCAGGATAGCCATGGTGATGAGCGCGATGTAAGAGTAGGGTGGTTTTATGAGGTTGGAAGTTTTCTTAGGCGCCGGCTTCTCCTTGCCCTTTTCGCCGTCCGGCGGGTCGCCGACCTGCCCTCGCAAGTCCAGCGGGCTCTCCGACGTAGGGTAGCGTTGCTCTAGCAACATCTCCGTCTGGTGCAGGTCGTGCGGGTCGAAAATGCGACACCCATCGTCCATCATAGCATGTGGCACTCACTTTTCGCTCTATTAGACGAGTTGCATCGCTGCGCGACCGCTCGATGCGGTTATCTGGGTTATTTGTGCTGCGCCTGGCGTGCGGGCTACTGAAAATTATCTGGCTTATCTGATAGCCACGGGAAGCACGAAAACGCGGCGCAATCCGGACAGAGCGCCCGCTCGCTGCACTGTGGCTTCAGAAGGGCATTTCCGCGTCGTTGTCACCCCGAACTTCGCGCGACCAAGCGTGTTCACCGCACTCGCGGCTCGCGATTGTTTAGTCCGGGCCCGGAGCTGCACCCGGCCTGCTTGCCGGTGCTGCTGGAGTCGCGCCGGTGGCGTCGCGATAAGCGGATAACGCTCGCAGCCGCCGTATTCTGGAAATGTTATACCAATATTATCTTGACAAGAACAATGATGGTTCAAGCCACCACATTTCCGGCAAGCTTAGTACGAAAACAAAGCGGTTGAAGTGGGGGCTGCGTCGGACACGCCCCTCACCCCGGTCACACCCACACGCCCGGATTCGGGATCAGCTTTCGGGATTTGCACATTTTTACAGCGGGTTTGCTGTGCTGCGATTTATGCGGCGCTCCCGAGGAGCGACGCCGACGCGTCTGTTTACTCATATGGGAGGCCCTGCGTACGCGACTACGGCGACCGTGGCAGTGCGTACGCGAAGCCGAAGGGCTGTTTGGACAGCGGAAGGGGCGCGCCGCACAACTTCCAGCATTTTTCTGTTAACGTTGGAGTTTGTCTTTGGATGGCTTGCCCCAATTTAAATTACAACAAAATCTCAATTACGCCCCACTCAGAAGAACACGGAGAAAATTCTTTTTAAATTAAGCGCCAGCTTTTAAATTTAATTTGTTTTTCGTTTTTGGGTGCACTACTGAATGTGCATAACAACTTAGCAGCTTTTATGAATTTAAATTGACCCATAGAATTTACCAATTTAAATACAATACAGAAATATGTAACCAATTTATTAATTTATTAATTTGGAATACCTAAGTAATTGTAAAACCTATACTTTATTAATTAAAATCATTTTTAAAAAGAAATATTTAAAATGATCAAACATATGACAATTTTGCTGAAGGAATTCTAAAATAGGATGTTTTGCGATGACCATTCCTGCTCTGATTAGGAATCATGGCATAAAACAAATTTCTTTTATACACGGAATTATTTACTTCCTATGCAAAAAAATTCCTTAAGAGTTTAAGAAATAAATAAGTAATATTGAGCGAGTAAAGTGTTGATTCAATAAATTGTCAAAACCAATCTTTTCCAAGTCGGATCACGGAAGTAACTAGAAATTTGGTATTTTTATTTTAGAGCACTTTTGCGTTTTCTTCTACATGAATGTTGTTTTCTATTTTTTGAGGGTTAATGACTTTTAAGCCCAGGCTGGATTATCATTTTCTCCATAACTGTAAAATGCGATACAAGTACAAAATAAGAGCATTCAGGAAACAGCTTACATTTGTGACTATTGCTGAAATTAACTAGACCAATTATTATTGTTCGTAACGTATCGCTTAAGGTAGTTTTATTTAAATAGTTATAATTAAAAAAAATTATTTACTGTTTCTACTAGTACTACTTTTCGAAAATATTTTCTGGAAATTTCAAGTAAATCTAAAAAAAATATATAAATAATGATATATCTTGCCTTTGTATGTCCAGCAGATGCACAGAGATAAAATAGTAACTGTTTTTACCTGTTTTTATGAGTTTATTTAAGTCTACAGAAGAATTGTTGGGGTCACACAACGAAAATACTGAACTTAGTAAATGCTATCGCGCTTGCTTATAGATTTTTAGTTTGAAATAGATCGCCGACAAGGTTCAAGAGAGTTAAGAAAGTTAAGTAAAAGTCCGAAAATTAGTAACGGGACCAACAAAAGAAGTTTCAGTGCGTTAGCAAAATAATGTCACATAAAAGAATTCTTACGCCTCAAGGTAACTCAAGATAGCTCTGTTTGACATACATGTGAGATTAACAGGCAGTTTATATTTATTAGAGGGTTTTCGAGCTTGGTATAAATGTTGTAAGAAGATGTGTGGGTTAATGGATATGCCATAATTATTCTCGTAATACTTATGACGCTATTATAAAAGATATGCTTGATAAACAAAATAAATTCTGACAAACTTTTAAAAAAGCTGGTTGTTTAGTTCAACGATGTTGAATATTTAAAAGACCATATACGATCATGATATTTGGTCTATTAAATAAATAAACTTATGATTCACTGATTTATATGATAATAATAGGTTAAACTATGCAATAATTCGTTCAATATGTATGTAGTACCGTTCAAAAACATATCAACCTTTAGTATTCTTACCATAACATTTTAGTTTCTTTGTATTGTCGGCTGAAATTTTCAGGAAACCTTTTTGAAGATATTTTACACGGATCTAAGCGATTTTTCAAAAAAAAACACAACTCGACTAAAAAAAAACTTTATCAGCACAGTAAAAAAATAATTCTACATCATCGGGAAACTAAAAGTGAACAACAGTCAAATACTTGGGCATTAATGATGGCTTAGCATCTGGGAGGTATGGAGTCTAGAAGAGTATAGATGAAGGAGAACAGGATGTTCTTCTATTCCTCCTCGAGTTGTTCATATCTCTTATCTACATTCTTGGCATTTCTCTCAACTAGACGACGCCGCAGCTTTGACCACAGGCGCTCAATGGTATTTAGGTCGGGGGATTGGCTGGGTCAGTCAAAGAGGGTCACACGAGGCCAGCAAACCAGACTTGGACATGCTTCAAATGTTTGAGGTCATTGCCTTGTTGGAAAATGAAATTTCTGTCCATATTCTGCATGGAATATGGACGTATCGTGTTCTCGAGAATGACATCATACAGATAGTGATTTATAATGCCATGGATTTTTCTGAAGGTGGCCATGTCAAGACTGGAGATACTACCCTAGACATGAAATCTGGTACTTAGGATTGAAATAAGTGCCTCGAAAACGACGAATCCATTAAATCCCGTCCGTTTGAAACAATATGTACTTGGTTTCGTCACTCTAGAGCACATTTTTCTACCCTTTCTTCGTCCAGTTTTTACGTACCTGCCACCAATTCAAGTGCGTTTTCCTGTTATTTTCTGAAATCATCGACTTCTTGTCCAGTCCAGGGGTCACATAGTTGGCGAGAAATATCGGCCGCCGTAAGCGGGGGTTGATGCAGGACATGCGGATGACGTTCCTGTCAAAGAGTCTCGAGGTAGTCTTAGGACAACTGGTCTTGGACTCTTTCTCCAGCACTTTAGGAAATGGGAAATAGTGGTATTGCAGAGGTGAACTGTGTTGCAAGCTCACAAAGAGTTCGACCGTGGAGACGACCGTTGGCAATCGCTTTTTGGGTATCTGTGAATGTGTTACAGAAGCCATATTGCTTACCCACACCTGGTACGACATTTGTTATTTATAATTATAAGAAAAAACAATAAAAACGACACAAAATACGAGTTCTTTAAAAGTCAATAAAACAGTGGTTTCTACTAATTACAGTGGTTTGCACGCCGCTGTTAGCATAATTGTGAAACAGTTGTAAAAATATTATCCAAAAATTAGAAAAGAATTCATTAGCACATAAAAAAGTTATGGAGGAAATACCAAAAGTTGATATATTTTTGACCGGTATTGTACTTAAAACAGCACCTTGTTTACTTGTGTTAAATTCTAACTTTGTTGCGTTCAATCCTTGGTATCCTATCTACTTGACATTGTCTAATGATAAGTTTATTGTAAATAAGTTTAAGACCTCAATCTGCCATAACAAAGTACTTAGTTGGCAATTAATGTAAAAATCAACACTCTTTTATAATTAATTTATTGTAAGTTCAATCACCAAATCCACGCCAGGTAAAATTAATATCATTTGGTGTAGAAGATGCCAGGCTTTTCATTTTATTAGTTTGATAATAAGCAAACCATGTCAAACCCTGCCATATAGGATTGGTAGGTTTTTCAATTACAATCTCAAGTCGATCCATAATTTTTTATTACAATAATAATTATGATAATAATTGTAATATAATGATTATAATAACTTTAAAATATTTTGCTCTAAACGCTATTGGCAATAATCTGCGTATTTCCTGCAGCGAAGAACAAAAAATTAATTTTTGCAAAAGTCCAGTTAAAATAGATAAATTTTTTACAAATGTAAATATCATATGCGTCTTGCAAAGAATTTTATTTTTTTAGTTTACAGGCTGTCTAATTTCTTAACCGTTTCTCTTGTCAACAAAAATGTATCAAAAGGTATGCATCTTTCGAAAAATCCCAATACAATTTACTATTTGTTTCCAAAAGGTGTTAGTGGTAATTTTAGTGTCCTTGTTTTCGTAGTATTAACTTAACATTTACTGTGTTCTCTGATTTCATTGTCTCTTGTGACTATCATGAAGGTTCATATTTCTCTGTCACCGTTTCGAAACATGTTTCTTCTTGAACATCTTCGAATAATGCATTTACAGGTATATCTGTTTCTGACATACATCTTATTATTAACGAAGCTATGGTACGTCTTGTTCTAAAATATCTGGCAGATGTAGTGCAGCAGATAAACACAGATACAATATTGACCATTTTTACCGGTTTTTGTGAGTATATTCTATTTTAATCTTTGTTCATATTGAGTCCCATACAAGGAAAAATCGAAAGATGTGTCACTTGAATGGTACACCCTTTTTTGGTGCAGTTACAGGCATTGCAGTCTCAAGGGCTTATCGTGTCCACTAACATGCACTTAAATGCTAGTACATTCCCACACACCCATGGGTTGAGCGAGGCTCGAACTCGCGCGCGCCGGCTTGAGGACAGAGCCATCTGATTGAACCATCTGAGCCACCGCGTCCCCTGCTTTTACTAATAGATTTGGGATTTTCTAATCGAAAAAAAAACTTAACAGAGTTAATAAATTTGAACCAAAACTACAAAAATTAAAGAAGTGATAAAACTAACAAAAAAATTTTCATTGCCTCGGTGAAAAAAATAAAGTCACAAAAAGAAATTCTTGTGCTCCAAGATAATATAGATAATATATAAAATATCAATTTTTTAAATTTTATCACTGTTTTCGCTGCCGTTTCAAATTTTGTAGAATGCCAAAAGTGAGAGATCATATAAGTTTCATACTACAAAATCACATGGACTCCAACTTAAAATTACAGTGAGAAATTTCTTTGTACTCTGTTACTCGACATACATATGGAATCGCTTTAAAAGTATGTCGGAAGCTTTCTAAGTTAATGGATGTACCATAATTTTGTTCGTAATACTTATGATGCTATTATATAAAATATACTTGATTGTATCAAAATAATTTCTAACAAAAACTTTTAAAGGGTCACAGAAGAAAACAAAATAAACAAAATTTGTCAAGAAATTAAAATATACAATTTTTTACCTCTACTTGTTATTACTCTGGGAAGATACTTGATAAGGAAGTCAAAATAATAATAATGTGAAAATTTTAGAATAAAATAATAAGTACAGCCCAATACAAAGAAGCACACAGTAATATTTCACATCTAACCACGGAAGTACTGCTGGTAAGATGGAAATGGACTCCGTCACCAAAAAGTTTTATCGCTTAGACAAAAAGTATAATGTAAAATACATAAACTATCTTACACTGCTATTGTTAATTCTAGTCCTTATGATGCTACTGTATTTATTACGAAAAAGAAGTGCATAGCTCATGTGCAGTAAACAACGTAAACTCAATTACTTGCCTGGAAAATTTAAGTCAACGAATTTTAAGAAAAAGAAGACTACGTATACCCTTCACTATCAGTGCAACGCAGCTGATTTTAAAGCTATTTCATAGCTTGCATTGCGAGTACATTTTTATAATATTATCTAACTTTATAAAACATCGTTACATCAACCAATGATTTCAAAATAAATTAACAAGCACGAAATAAGCGCAAAAGCTACCAATTAACACCACCATTAAACAAAGTACAAAAACGATATATGTGGACCACCGAAGAACTAATCACGCAAAATAAATATTACTTGCCTTCACAAAATGACAGCGACATTAATACTAAAGAAGCAAATAAACAAACCACCGAACCTGTTACTAATTATATATATATAAAAAAATTATGAGTGCTGCTGCTGCTGTCACACAAGTCAAAGGTCAAATCGTTCGTGCCTTTCCGTGCCGACCCGAGCGCCTCCGAAGGACAAATTTCGGCCCGGCGGCAGGCGCGACCGAGCTAATATATTTCCGGAACCGCAAACGATGGAAAATTTTCGTTTGAGATGGGGTAATAAAGCACTTATATATAAAAAAAATTATGAGTGCTGTCACATAGGTCAAAGGTCAAAGGTCAAAGTTCAACTCTAACTGGGTATACGTAAATGCGTTGTCATGGCAACGGCGTACGCCAATTATGTCAAACAGAGCTTTTTAATCGTGTTTTTATTTATTTTTAAAAACTACTATGCGAAAGGAGTTGGACAAGCTCTCCGGGGGGCCGCTGCCAGACCACGTATTAATAAACCTAAAATTCCACCAACATATTTGCACAATCCAATAAACCACAAAAATCTAGTTGCTGATATCGAACAAAAGGCAACCGGCACGTTTACTACAATGTGCAACGCAAATACGCTTCGAATCAATTTATCAAACAAAGATGATTACCGGAATTTAACAAAATATTACACCAAAAATGGAATTTAGTTTCACACATTCCAATACCCAAATCAAAAACTACTGTCGGTGGTAATTAAAAATGTACCGCTATCAATCATTACTGCAGAAATAAAAGAAGAATTAAAAATGTTGCCTGTCATCAATGTAACTAGACTACTAACCAAAGATAAAAAACCAATTTCAGTGTGCGCCGTTGATTTAACGAATAATGATGAGGGAAAAAGGATATTTACTTTAAAATCAATCATTCGATAATGACCGTAGAGATGAGGAAAAAATCAACTAACATACAGCAATGCCATCGATACCAGCGATATGGTCCCACTAAAAATTACTGCAGTCTTTCCCCAAGATGCGTGAAATGCGCAGGAAATCACATAATATCTATATTGTGTATGTGTTTATCTGCTGCACTACATATGCCAGATATGTTAGAACAAGACGTACCATAGCTTCGTTAATTTTTGCCAAAAGAATCTTTATCTTTTTCTTCTGAAGAAAGATGGATGTCAGAAACAGATATACCTGTAAATGCATTATTCGAAGATGTTCAAGAAGAAACATGTTTCGAAACGGTGACAGAGAAATATGAACCTTCATGATAGTCACAAGAGACAATGAAATCAGAGAAGACAGTAAATGTTAAGTTAATACTACGAAAACATGGACACTAAAATTACCACTAACACCTTTTGGAAACAAATAGTAAATTGTATTGGGATTTTTCGAAAGATGCATACCTTTTGATACATTTTTGTTGACAAGAGAAACTGTTAAGAAATTAGACAGCCTGTAAACTAAAAAAATAAAATTCTTTGCAAGACGCATATGATTTTTACATTTGTAAAAAATTTATCTATTTTAACTGGACTTTTGCAAAAATTAATTTTTTGTTCTTCGCTGCAGGAAATACGCAGATTATTGCCAATAGCGTTTAGAGCAAAATATTTAAAAAGTTATTATAATCATTATATTATAATTATTATCATAATTATTATTGTAATAAAAAATTATAGATCGACTTGAGATTGTAATTGAAAAACCTACCAATCCTATATGGCAGGCTTTGACATGGTTTGCTTATTATCAAACTAATAAATGAAAAGCTCGGCATCTTCTACACCAAATGATATTAATTTTACCTGGCGTGGATTTGGTGATTGAACTTATAATAAATTAATTATAAAAGAGTGTTGATTTTTACATTAATTGCCAACTAAGTACTTTGTTATGGCAGATTGAGGTCTTAAACTTATTTACAATAAACTTATCATTAGACAATGTCAAGTAGATAGGATACCAAGGATTGAACGCAACAAAGTTAGAATTTAACACAAGTAAACAAGGCGCTGTTTTAAGTACAATACCGGTCAAAAATATATCAACTTTTGGTATTTCCTCCATAACTTTTTTATGTGCTAATGAATTCTTTTCTAATTTTTGGATAATATTTTTACAACTGTTTCACAATTATGCTAACAGCGGCGTGCAAACCACTGTAATTAGTAGAAATCACCGTTTTATTGGCTTTTAAAGAACTCGTATTTCGTGTCGTTTTTATTGTTTTTTCTTATAATTATAAATATCAATGGTCGTACCAGATATGGGTAAGCAATATGGCTTCTGCAACATATTCACAGATACCCAAAAAGCGATTGCCAACGGTCGTCTCCACGGTCGAACTCTTTGTGAGCTTGCAACACAGTTCACCACTGCAATACCACTATTTCCCATTTCCTAAAGTGCTGGAGAAAGAGTCTAAGACCAGTTGTCCTAAGACTACCTCGAGACTCTTTGACAGGAACGTCATCCGCATGTCCTGCATCAACCCCCGCTTACGGCGGCCGATATTTCTCGCCAACTATGTGTCCCCTGGACCGGTCAAGAAGTCGATGATTTCGGAAAATAACAGGAAAACGCACTTGGAGTGGGAGCAGGTACGTAAAAACTGGACGAAGAAAAAGTAGAAAAATGTGCTCTAGAGTGACGAAAGCAAGTACATCTTGTTTCAAACAGCCGGGATTTAATGGATTAGTCATTTTCAAGACACTCATTTCAGTCCCAAGTACCAGATTTCCACGATGAAGCACGAACGTGGTGTCATGGTCTAGGGTTGCATCTCTAGCCTTGACATGGCCATCTTAAGAAAAATCCATGGCATTATAAATCACTATCTGTATGATGTCATTCTCGAGAACACGATACGTCCATATTCCATGCAGAATATGGACAGAAATTTCATTTTCCAACAAGGCAATGATCTCAAACATTTGAAGCATGTCCAAGTCTGGTTCGCTCGCCTCGTGTGACCCTCTTTGACTGACCCAGCCAATCCCCCGACCTAAATACCATTGAGCGCCTGTGGTCAAAGCTGGGGCGTCGACTAGTTGAGAGAAATGCCAAGAATGTAGATGAAAATATGCACAACTCGAGGAGGAATAGAAGGACATCCTGTTCTCCTCCATCTATACTCTTCTAGACTCCATACCTCCCAGATGCTAGGCCGTCATTAATGCCCAAGTATTTGACTGTTGTTCACTTTTAGTTTAGTTGATTCCCGATGGTGTAGAATTATTTTTTTACTGTGCCGATAAAGTTTTTTTTAGTCGAGTTGTGTGTTTTTTTTGAAAAATCGGTCAGATCCATGTAAATTATCTTCAAAAAGGTTTCCTGAAAATTTCAGCCGACAATACAAAGAAACGAAAATGTTATGGTAAAAATACTAAAGGTTGATATGTTTTTGAACGGTACTACATACATATTGAACGAATTATTGGCCAGTTTAACCTATTATTATCATATAAGTCAGTGAATCATAAGTTTATTTATTTAATAGACCAAATATCATGATCGTATATGGTCTTTTAAATATTCAACATCGTTGAACTAACCAACCAGATTTTTTTAAAAGTTTGTCAGAATTTATTTTGTTTATCAAGCATATCTTTTATAATAGCGTCATAAGTATTACGAGAATAATTATGGCATATCCATTAATCCACGCATATTCTTACAACATTTATACCAAGCTCGAAAATCCTCTAGTTAATATAAACTGCCTGTTAATCTCACATGTATGTCAAATAGAGCACGGAGAAATTTCTCAAAAAACGCACTGCAATTTTAAGTTCGCATCAACGAATTTGTAGTTTATAACTTTACATCATCCACTCACTTTTTGTTTTTTACAAAATTTAAAACTGAAGCGAAGACGGTGATAAAATTGAAGCATTGCCTAGACTGGTATGGTGGCGCATAAACGAACTTAATGCAACTGACAGAACATAATACGGTGAAATTGCTATGACCACCTGGGCATTGTGGTATCTACGGCAATGAGAAAGCCGATGAATTGGCTAGGCAGGGATCTAGTGAGGCTTATATCGGCCCAGAACCTGCTTTAGGAATCTTGCAAAATGCTGTTCGAAGTTTTATCAAGGAGAGGACAGGCACTCATCATGGAATGTACTGGAAGAATCGACCAAGGCATAATTTCAACAAAACCTTCAACAAGGGACCTTGCCAAAAGAGAGCTGCAGAACTCCTTAACCTAAGTAAGCCACAGCTAAAGACAACCATAGGGTTTCTCACAGGACATGCGATTGTTAAAAAACACCTCTGAAAAATTGGTAAATTCAATGGTGACCTTGCATGCAAATTCTGTAGCAAAGAACCAGAAACAACTTCACACATCCTATGCAAGTGCGATACGCTGTGCAGGAAAAAGCAACATACATTCGGGAAACCAATCCTGAAACCGGAAGACTTCCAGGCACACCCTGTAAAGAACCTGTATCTGTTGATTCAAGAGACATCATTTACAGATTGGTTGTGAGTTTACTTTATTAGGATGATCACAATAAGCCATAGGCCGCAGTGAACATGGATCCTTTAAGAAAGACATACTCTAGAAGGAAAAAACATTTTTATGTTTTGCAACTTTTATTTATAAATTTCAATCGTTAACCACGCATTTTTATATTTGTGCTAGTTATTTAAAGAAACCTTATCTACATTTAATCAAAGTAGTACACCTATATACAGCTACCAAAAATAAACATACACATACACGTACAGCAAAAACAAAAACAAAATTAGAAGAGGAGAGATATTTATATGGCGTAATATACTGGCAATATGATAAAAAGGGAGTGGGAGAAAAACATAAAGATAAAGAAAAGATTAGGTTGGCATAAAATATCTTTAATTTGCCCAGCACGCTATAAGAGCTACTAGAGAGGCAGGCGTGTAAATAGCCGTGCCCTCGTATAGCGGTATTGGGAACAAGTTACGGCCCGTAGCGGGGAAAAACGCTGAGGCCCAAATCGTCCTTAAACAGCCCGCGCGAAAGCGAATGGGGGCGGTTAGCGATATCAAAACCAACAAGTAAATTGCTGAATTGTCTTCGGACTGCTGTTTTCTGCGTTGACTTCCTGGTGGCCACCGTATGCCCTGATGGTTTCGCGTCTGGCTTTTAGGGAAATTATTTGGGGGAAAATTATCATACGACCGCACTTGTCGGAATGCGTTTCAAAAGTGTCGCCGCTGGCGTATGCAGGCTCGCAGGCCGAGCGAAAAAAGCCCATCTGCCCTTTTTAATTTGCGATAGCAAAACTCCCGGCAGACATAACAGGCCACCCACACCACAGACAAACACAGACGGTTCAAGGGCGAAAGCCCGCCACACCAACGACCATACCATACGTTGTGTCAAAACATAAAAACGGACACACATATATTTAGAGAAAATACATACCATTAACAATAAATATCCACGAATTATCTATAATATAATTTGCTCAAATAAAAATTATTATTTAGAAACTATATAATATTGCAAATAAAATGAGAAATTTTGCCGTTAAAAAAGATATGGGGTGTTACATGAATTATTTATTGTACCACAATATTCATACTTTTCATCACTAGATGATTTTTTTTTAAATAGTCTCGTACTAAAAAGGTTACCACCTTTACAACTAATTAAAATTATACAAATTTATACAAACTCTGATTATCTTCTGATTAACTTTTATAATTACAGTTAAATTGGATAGGGTATCGCAATTGTAATTAAATTATGTGTAGTCTACCTCAAATGACAACAGTTTTGCAAGAATTTTTACCTACACAATTTGCTTAGCGACAAAAGCAACATATTAAATTTTAAAAAGCTTTTGAAGAATTATCTAAGGCACTTTTTAAGCTATTGACCTCTTTACTATTGTTTTGTTTTGCTTTTGATATTTTGGAAAATTGTGATAGCTTGTAATTTTATAAAAATAGTTATAAAATTTTTATTATCAATTAGAGAACATATAGTCCCTTGTTAAAAGCCATTAGCAATTATTTTGAGTTGAGCTTTTTCTGCTTACTGTAATAACCGATGCACTTTAATCACATCGCGTTTAATACCCTTCCAGCTTCATTTTTACGCCCTTTGTGACGACATTCTGACAGCGCGATAGGCAGGCGCGCACCAGCGTTTTCATTACAAAAAGCTAAATGTCGTAAAGCAGTGTTATAAGTGCACAAATTTACATCAAGATCATCGGTATAAATAACTCACGAGCGTACAAAAACGTGCAACAAGGTCAAACTTCAAAGGGTTGCACCAAAGGTGCAGATATTGCAGATGGGAAGTAAAGTGTGGTCGAAGAATAATAAGGAACATTTTCCTGCTGCAACCGTTTCTATAAAATGACTACTTTAAAAGTGTCAAGATATTAAGCGTTGCTGTGGCTTTTACTAAATTTGTCAAAACCAAGAGAAATTTTTATGAACGACTAACTCTATGATGTAGCTAAACACCTCAACTCAGGAGTTTGAATTTAAAAAAATGTATTTTTTAAAGATATCTACATAGGATTAAAAAGAAAGTACAATAGTCAAAAGAAGTTGTTATTGTGTGAAATATCGTATTTTCTTATTAAATGAGTCAACTATAATTTTCGAAATTCCTACTCACAACAATATGGTTAACATGGATCACACATACCTTAAACAAAATTAATTTCTTGCTAAAAAAATTATTAATAAATATCTATGTTATCACAGAGAAGTGATGTAACATAATATTGCCCACACAGACCATAAATTAATAAAAATATTTTTGAAAGCATATTTCGAAGCAAGCACTTAGCTTATCAGCGCCCAAACGGCACACAAGAAGAAACACATTCAGCCAATAATGAACAGGTCTAACACCAGTCACTCTGTCTATAACACGAATTAGTTACTCAAGGAAGATAATCATAAACATTATTATGTTCACCCGTCAATTTTGTCCTTGAACATGATGGTATAGGTGAATCAAAAACTTTTCTTGTTGTTATAATTTTTTTTACTTTAGAGGATTAAATTATCATATAATATTGCTAATGTATGTCGATAGAATATTTAAAACCACTTTAAGGATACTTGCTAATTATAATTATAAAATGAACTGTGGATGGTAAAATTAATATCAGTTATCGAATTGCATACTGCAAATATTGAATGGCAAATCAATAGAAAACTTACAACAAAGAAACCTTTGCTCTTCCAAAAGTGTCAAAATCCTTCAACACTTGTAAAAGCTTAAATTCGTTTAATTTTCTAGGACAGATCCTTCATAGTTATGTGAAGCCAAAAATTTTGTTTACATAAAATTAAAAAGGTGCTCTACTCTTAATGTTCTTTAAGAATTACAA
Source organism: Sinelater perroti (assembly GCA_036346155.1). NCBI lineage: Eukaryota > Metazoa > Arthropoda > Insecta > Coleoptera > Elateridae > Sinelater > Sinelater perroti. The sequence continues at coordinate 9,740,476 of JARFIY010000276.1, forward strand.
CAGTTTTGTTATTAATTTGTCAGACTAAGGAGAATGTTTTGTCACAGAAGGTCAATTTCAACTTGCTCATTGGCCTGCGCTTCGGTCGTCTTGTGTGGATCTTGTCAAGGCTTCTTATGGGCAAAGTTAAGCTGCTGAAGATGACTTTATTCTGCCTTCTGGCCAATTCGAAGTTTTTCAGCCAAAGCATCAAAAGCATTTTGGAAGTCCCAGAACAGATGATCGGCCATAATGCGGCTGATCTTCAAAACCGAAGTTGCCAGAATCAAACCTTTTGTACCAACTTGCCACAGTTTTATAACTCACTGTTCCTTCAAATTCAGCATTACAATTTGTCAGAGCCTTTTCAACAATAGGATTTGAAGTCTAGTTATGTCCATCTAGAATCGAAGAAGAATCTAACTGGGATATTACAAACATAAAGCAATAACAAAAATTGCACAAAAATTAAATTTTTTGCAAGTATGACAGAGCTTTCTCCTCAACCTAATAGAGCAAAATTGATAAAATTGGAAGTCTTAATAAGTCTTTGAAAATACTATCCGACTGTGATTCTGTTTAAACTTTTTTTATTTAGTAAACAGCAGATTTACAACTAGCCAAGTGGCTAACAAGCAAATGTGATTGGAGAATTACAAAGACATGAGACGGGAAACCGTCCAGTGACGGACCCCGATAAACTAAATATTAAAACTAGTTGGTAAGGTCAAATGTTTTGCATCGATTTAGGCGTCTGGTAATATTGGCGTTGTCAGGTAGGTTGCGTGCTAAATAATTGGGATGGTTGTATAATCTGGTAGCATAGTTTGATATGTTTCTGGTGATTTCGTCCTTGACCCAGGGTATTTTAAGGTCGTCATGAAGTGTTAGGTTGGATACAAACCATTCTGTGTTGGCTAGAGTACGGAGGGCTTTGTTTTAGAACCGTTGTATAACTGCAGTGTTCGACGGCTTTGCACAGCCCCACAGTTGGATGCCGTAAGTCCACACTGGAATTAGCACTGTTTTATACACTAGCACTTTGTTAGTTAAAGATAAATGTGATTTTCGACCAAGGAGGCAACTCATTTTCTTCATTTTGATGTCCAATTCCTTTCTCTTTTTAACTATGTGAGCTTTCCATGTGAGTTTTTTGTCAAAATGCATTCCAAGGTATTTTGTTTCGTCCTGGATTGGGATTTGGATGCCATTTAGGAAGACGGGGGAGGCAGTTCCGCGCTTTGTGGTGAAAGTTATGGCGGTCGATTGTGCTTCATTTATTTTTATGCGCCATTTGCAGAGCCATTCCTGCAGTGTGGTGAGGTAGCGTTGAAGTATGGCGGAGGCTTGATGTGGATCGCTATGTGATACTAATAATGCCGTATCATCCGCATATGTTGCTATGACAACCTGGTCTTGATGAGGGAGGTCTGCAGTATAAATTAAGTATAGGATAGGTCCCATGACGCTGCCCTGAGGAACTCCTGCTTTAATTTGATGGAAACTGGACAAGCTGTCGCTGTGTTTAACTTGAAAGTGCCTTTCACTTAAATATGATCGGATAAGAAAGTAGTATTGGTAGGACAGTACTTTTTGATTTTATACAATAGGCCAGGATGCCAGACCCTATCGAATGCCTGGTTGACATCAAGAAAGGCCGCCACGCAGTATCTGTTTTCTTCAATATCTTGCTCAATGACATCTACAACTCTATGTATCTGCTCTATGGTAGCATGTTGCTGTCTGAATCCGAACTGATGTTGTGGGATAAGTTCATGATCTACAATTATGGGTAACAATCTTTGTAGGATTAGTTTTTCTAGAACTTTTGAGAGTAGTGGGAGTAAGGTTATTGGCCGGTAAGACGCGGCTTCGTGAGCGGGTTTATCCGGTTTAAGGATAAGAATGATTTGCCCAAATTTCCACTGGATTGGAAAATACTGCAATCGTAAAGTTGCATTGAATATATGCGTGAGAGCCATTATGGCTCGATGAGGTAAATCTTTAAGGACTTTAGCAGTAATTAAATCGTAGCCAGGTGCTTTAACGTTATGTAAATGTTTAATCACAAGTTTTATTTCAGCAGGTGTAACGTGTTGTATAGGCGGCCTTAATTGACAAGGAGCCTGTAGGTAGTCGAGAATCTCAGTTTCTTCTTCATGAGGGACTGCTATTGGGTGAGATTGAAATATACCGGAGAGGTGGTTTGCGAACAGCTCGGCCTTCTCGTCATCTGTTCGAGCCCATGTGCCATCATCTTTACGAATCGGTGGTATATACACTTTTGGACGTTTAAATTTGCTAGTAGCTTTCCATAGTGTGTACTCATCATGTGCAGATGGAGAAAGATTGCTTACATACTCTTTAAATGTTTCATTTTTCCAATCTTGGAGTGCCTGTTTGAGTTCTCGGGTTAGCCTATTTAGTCTGGTTTTGTCCGCAGGATGTTTGGTTCGTTGACATACATTCCTAGGTCTCCTCTTCTCGGCAACCTTGGATTTAATGTAAAAGGGATAGTTTTCAATAAGCTCTGCTTTGGGATGTTCGGTTGGCGTAGAAATGTACGATATTGTTAAAGTGCTCCACGGCTAAGTCAACTTCGTCTGGTGTTTTTAGATTAGCTGGAATTTCGATATTGGCAGTGAGTTACTTTTTGTACATGTCCCAGTTCATGTGTCTATTGTATAATGAGGGTTTCTTTTGTTTGGTTATAACTGATGTGCTCAGTGTGACGTGGAAGAGTGATCAGAGAGAAGATCGTAGTAGGTTTCTACTTTACAGTAATTTGAGGAGATGCCTTTGGTGACAAAGAAGTCCACTGTGTCAGGAATCTTGAGTTTAAACTTAAGGAAAAAATATACTTTAAATACTACGATGCCAGAAGAATCGTTTATACCTAAACTAGCGCATTATTTCTAATTACCCACTGCATCTGTACCTACATTATAGAAGAAATAGCTAGAGTAAGAGAAAGAGGGGTGTAAGTGTAACCATTGGTGGCATTAAATATTCAGTCGACTCGCATCATGACTCTGTTGTACTTCTCTGTTTCGGTTGTTGCCTTTTCTCTTCTCTTTAATAATCATATGTTTTATACTGTTTTAGTTTTAGTTAGTTAACACGTTCACTGAAACTTTTTATTTAGACAACACTATATGGATTTACGAAATTAAACGGATACACTGCAAACTTGCTTTGCGTAACAATACTTCTTTTGCTTCTGGGTTTTTTATGTCAAAACTGTGGTTAAGGAGACAAACACTGGTTCTTATAAAACTTGAAACAACTATGCGATAGCATGTACCTAAACGTTGTCTATGACTTTCCTTACTTGGTACCCAGAAGAATTTTTATTTGAATGATTAATTATACATGTTTGGGCTTCTTAATTATAGAAACAATATTTTGTTATAATTAAGAACAAATAAAAATAATCTTCTAATCATAACTATTTCGGCATTTCTTAATAATTTCCAATAAAATTTTACAATCAATTATTTTTGTCCTAACGTTTAGAAATTTCCCTTAGCATTATCTTTTTAAATGTCAACGAAAGCCACTCCTAACTTTATTGGGCTGATGATTTAGCTGTAGGTCTTTAATAAAGGGTGGCTTAAATTGAAAGCAGGGGATACATTTTAAATAAAATTATTCTTAAATTGATTTTACGATTGGATTTTCATTAAGCATTAAATTAGACAATTTGTAATTAAACAGAAAATATAGCTCGGTTTTGATTGCAAATCTTAACTCTTTTTAAAAAAAATTTTCTTGCAAGTCGTCAGTTGTTTATGAATTACTAGCGCAGATCTTAGACTTCAGGTGTTAAATTACAAGGTCTTGCAAGGCAGTTGACGTATTGTGAAATTACGTAAGCAGGAATGATTGATGCAGTAGAGCTATATGGTAGGTGGAGTCGCCTTGGTGAAACCACATTTTTTCCAGATCCATGTTGCCTAGTTGATGACGAAACTGAATTATCATTTTGTGTAAATAACAATGGGTATTTACAGTTATAGCATTTCTAGCATCATCTTTAAAGAAGTTGCATTGAGAATTCATATACTTTTCATGAGCTACGTGAAGATATTCTAAATCCCAAAATACGGTAATATTATTTGTTTACAAACCTGCCTAGTTAAAAATGCGTTTTATCGTTAAAGATCATTTTTTATGCGAACTGAGAATATACTTCATTATGTTTTGAAAAATCAATTGACAAATTATCGGCAGCAAGAATGGTCAGTAAATTAAATAAGTTTAAAAAAATCGTAAAACATATTCGGCATTCAATTTGGGCCACTCTTTATATTTTAACTATTGGTATCCATGCGACATCTCTCCCACTTCTACTTTATATATTTCTTTTACAGATCCACGTTGGTTACAAACTGTTACATGCGTATGTGAATTTATAAGTAAAAATTAAAACTACTTTTATATTATCAAAAGGACACGCCACATTTGGACGCATCAATCTAGACCCAGACGGCAATTAAACGTTTGATTACGTTAATACGACAAAGTCACCACACTCTTTAAGGGATAAAGATGCTTCTATAATTTCTAAAGTCAAAAAGGTAACACTAACAGGCAATGTTTGCGGAGTAAGGCAACAATCTAATTTTAAATGCTCATGAGGAAGTGCGCGCTACTTTCAGTTACAAAATTAAAGCTTGATACAGCTACACAAAAATATTAACTTAAAACTACACGAGTAGTTAATTAATGCTGATAACATCAGTATTTCAATTGCCAGTCCTAAGGCTAAATAAAATGAAAAATATACTGTGCGTTTTATTAGCATGGTACGCTATTAAATATCTGCTCATTTACCCTTACAAATATTTGTTAAGTCAATTTTAAAAAATGCAGTAACGAAACAGGAATTTCACAAAAAAATGAGAAAAATATTTAGGTACTCATCGGTGCAGTTAATATTTTTCCATGCGTATGGGACGTTTAGAGAGTACATCTATTATACTTCTGCTTAGTAGGGGTTTCTTTTTTTTAGTGCAGTTCTTATTAGCCTCCACCGAAACAATTATATACTACTTTCACCAAATAAATCTCTAAGATTTTTCAACCACGATATCTTTCTGCGACTAATACTTATACTCTTAATTTTATCCTGCGATGCTATACTAGGTAAATGCTATTCTAGCTTTGTTGTTTTGATTTATTACCTACTCTATCACACGCTTTTGAGCTCCCCACTCAATAGAGCCAAAGAATCTTCAACATACGCCTATAGTACCACATTTCAAAAGCTTGAAACTGCTTTGTTGTAAAACTTGATTAGGACAAATCGTCAATACGTTTATTTGTAAAAAGTGGATTACAGTAAAACATAAAGGAGTAATGGCCCAATATAAGTTTTGCCGCATATTGAAATTTCTAATTTACTTTGTTTCTAAAAAATTCAAAATTTTCAAGCCAACCCCAGTACCACTCACACGTAAGAAAGATGTATGGACCCCACCATTAGAGATAAGGCTGGACTTTAAAACTTTTAGGTTAATGTCCTCTTCAAAAATTCTATCCAAAAATGCTAAAACTTTAAAAACTTGAGACTACAAAATTTTGAGGGGTCCCGCACGCAAATTTTTGGTTATTTCCGATGTTACTACTTTGCCCTTGTCTAGATAATTTGTTGTTGGGGACCTTCAGTATGATCAGTTATAGACATCATCTAAAAGAAATATTAAAATAATTTATTGTAAATAGTAAGGTATGTAGTAAAACAAGTTTGTCCATTTATTTATTAAAATGGATCACGGTAAATTCTTTATAATTTATTTAAAAATATTAACAATAAAGTAAAAAAAATATTTAGAGGCAAATGTGATAGTAAAATGTTTATAAATTTATTTTTAAAAGTAAACTAACCAATGTTATTTACCTGTTACATTCTTATATTGGTAAGAGTTTTAATGCCTATTTCTTGCCAGCATCATCAAAACTTCCGTATAATTTAAATTTTTTTATGCTTCGAGCTCATCATTTTGATAATTTAAAACTATATAACTGAAGTACGGAAATTATGGTTATGTATGTGGAAACCAAAAACTGGCACAATCATTTCGACTTTTGGGTTTTACAAAATTAGACAGAAACTTTTTGCTTAATAAACTTAATATTTGTTTTAATGTTTTAAATTATTAGAAGAGCACTTTACGTAAAATATAGCATTGGGAACATTTACTGAAATAAAAAAATATATAACATGTGAAACCATCAAAAATAGTATCAAAAAAAATTGAGAACAACAGAACAAAATAAAACCAAATACAAAAGCACATACAGGAAGGACAAAAGAGAAAATAACATCAGCAGTGGTGTAACAAAGTATTCGGAAAGCTTATAGCCATAACAACCTCACTCTAAGCTAATGTTCTTCAAATTTTTTGATTCAACCCTAAGATCATTATTTTTGCTAAATTTTTATAATTTGAAAAAAAATTAAATTTATATTTTCTATGAGTTCGTCGCGTGTGAACCGTGACTGCATTGATATTAAGAGCTCGTGGGATTTATCATCTAACAACTTTGTAAGTTTTACTAAATAAATAAATTAGTATTCCACACTTTTCAAAATCTTAACTACAGACCACTTTTATTTGATATTAAAAATATTCTACTTTTTCAACGAACCAAAATTAAGAGCACATAATTATTATCACAACACTGTTTACTAGAGACAAAATTTAAATTCCTATACGTGTAGTACATACAATAGTTACATCAGTTTTTAACCAAATCCAAACCTTTGTCTATCAAGTAAAACAATTCTTGTTAAACAATCTTTCACCTCTTCTTCTAAATGAACCATAACTGTAATAAAGCTATCATTCATTTGAATATTGTAAAATAGACCCAACAAGGGCTATTTAAAACTTTTCTTACAATATAATACAGGCGTGACATATGCCACCAAGACGCATTAGACCAAGAACGATACTGTTAAAATATTACATAGAAATATTAGATGGAACAGCAACATTTGCCTTTAGTGGAGTAGTTATTTTCGTAAAACAAATAGTTGTTTATCACAAAGCATCAATAATTAACAGATACCAATCTGAAAATGGTTGCTGTTAAAATTAAAACACACGATGGCAATTACATCAAAATAATTAGTGTATATTAAACAAAGAGCCTTTTGAATGTGACATATACAAAATATTTAATAATAATTTTAACTCCAACAATAGCATCGGATAGATTATGATTTTAGAAGAATTTATTTCTAGAAATCCTCCATAAAAGCCTTACATGCCTTAATAACTTATATTACAAATCTGCACAACACCCACTATAAGCTTCCAACTATGGAGCTTATAATCAATGAAATAGATGTAAAAACAAACATTTGCGTACAGAATGTCAATGCACCACAAATTCTGCAACATAATCTGGTAAACAACGTATCTAGAATATAAGAATTAAAAAAGAATCAGATGATTACAGATGCAGGCTTCATCAAAATTAAATAAGCATTAATGACCGAGGTAATCCGAAACCATTAAAAAACACGAAAATAATTACAACAGACACAATAAATTTCCTCGGTGCCAAGCAAAGCCTGCCCCAACTCAAGTTAAAGAAAAGCAAAGGATAAAGGAGTAATACTTCTTGAAAAAAACATAGTTATTAATATCTTGTAAGAGGCCTAGCTTAAGATTTTGATTGGAAACTAATGATTCAGAAAGCGGCTAAAGTCTTTTCCAACACCAAAGAGGTGAAAGAATCAACAGTGTCTGGCTCAGAATACGCGGTTGAGTTATAAAATTTTTTAAAAATGCGGGAGTTATAGCATTTTAAGGGTTTGGGGACAAAATGTACCAGGATAAAAGAGAAAAAGAATTCCCAAGTAGAAATATGTGGAATGCGGGAGAGAGGGGACATTTTGCTTAGAGTTCTCAAGACCCAATTTCAAACGTCAACCACAAGCAAGTAAGAAAACAGCACAATAAAATAAGGAAAATATAGAAACTAAGCACAAATCAGAAAATTATATTTGCATGCGAGTTAAAGTGGGAAACAGTGGAAAATGAAAGAGTTTTAATACTCATTAAATAAAGATAGATAAATAAGGTATATTTCAAGAAAGGGGTCAAGAAACGGCTGTTACAAACGGAAATAAAATTACATGACAATCATTTGTGTATATGCTACAAACGACAGCGTACGGGAATATAAAAAAAATTTGATATCCTTTACGAACAAATAGGAAATGTATGTAAACAAAGTGAACTCATATAATAATATAGTAATTGGAGACTTAAGCAACAGAGTTAAAAAGATATCGAAACGAAGTTGTGAATGAAAATGAAAGGCAATTGCTGTGAATGTATCCGTCAACTTGTGTGCTCAGATCAATTATTAACTTAACAATTGTCAGAAAGAACTAAAAGATAAAAATAAAAGGTGATAGAAACCTTTGATTACACATCAAAAACAAGAACTAAAGATCAGAATAAAATTGAAAGCTTTAACATACAAAATTGAGCTCCTCAGATAAGTAACTATAAAGAAACTATACCAAGATAGATTATAAACGCAACTGAATGAAGAATTGTAGAACAAAGAGACAAACACATAAAAATTGGTATATATACAGCAATTAATGAGGCATTGGAAATAGAACCTAGGAAAAATAAAAAATAAAATATTTACTACAGACCTAGGACTATCGTAAAAATAATAAATCTGTGGGACCGAATAATATTTGAATACTACTAATAAAATGTATAGGAAACAAACAGCTAAAAATTATAACAAAGATGATTCAAAAAAAAGGAAGATGAACTATATCGAAAGAATGGAAGAAGTCATATATACAACGCCAGTTAAATTTTTAGAACGAGTTATAAAAACAAAAATTGATGAAAAGATGAAAGATTATAGTAAGAAACAAATTGCATTTATAACAAAAATATTCACATTTTTAAACCTACAGGAGGCTGTCATATGCCTAATATGTTCTAATATGTGAACTATAGAAAACGATGATAAATATGAGAATAAGCGAAAAATGGATATCAACGTAGTTAAAGTTTTATAACAAAATACAAAATCACAAATTAAGCAGAAATATTACAAAGAGTTTAGGTAAAACTGTATACGGAGAATAAGAATTTAAAAAATGGTATAGAAAATGTAGAACAATGGAAATATCTATGACAAACAAGCATTACATTCACTTATGTTTGCCAATAACTCGCTAATTATGGTAAAGGATCAGGAGAATATATCATACATACCGCGGAAGCTAATAGAGGAGTATGGCAAAGAGGAACTTGCTCTTAACTTTAACAAAACGATACATGAGAGGCACGTGAGTTAAACATAGGTGAAGCAAAAAATAAAAGTTTGACCTGAATACAAATATATAGACTCAATGATATCTTAAAGGAGTAAAATATATGCAAATATGGATGACAAAGCAATAAAAGTAAAATGAGCAATAAACACACTTTATGGGCTCGTATGGAATCAAAAAAAGCAAAGAAAAAGATGTTTAACGCTACTGTGAAAATTGTTACAACATATGAAGGAGAACTGTAGTTGATGGCTAACAAATAAGAGATAAATCAAAAACAGTAGAACTAGATTTTACGAGAACAAGTTTATGTCCAAAACATGAAAAAAGAAGGTACTAAATGAAGGACAATGGAAAACAGATGATGTTCGAGGTTGAAAATCTGTAATGGAAAAAAGTCAGAGAAAAAAAGAAGAAAACGAAGAGCAATTAGAAATATAAAAACACACCAACCACTACTAAAAGATCAAATAAAGTCAATCGCCAAAAGCATTAGCTTCGATAATAAAAACACTTATATCAGACGAAACGCTAAAAAATGAAATAATAGGTGTATAAATAAGTTCTCAGCTTTTTTCTGCAAAATTAAAGTTTTATTTAAAAACAAACAAAAAGTTTAAGTATCAAAATATTTTGTCATCTTTCGGGTAGCTTGCGGATTCCCTGGTGATAGAAGCTCATCGGCTTCGAGACAATAAAGTTATCGATGCATTTTCGGACTTCTTCTTCTGTTTCGAAGTGCGTATCAGCTAAGTGATGCTGTAACGCCCGGAATAAATGATAATGGGAAGGGGCCATGTCGTCGCTTGTGGGAGAAGTTCCCAGCCTAACGCGTCTGCAGCTCATCCGTGTCAAATGTTTGAGGGCGTCCAGCGCGTGGTTGATCTTCAAGACTAAACTCTCCTCCGCGAAATCTTTGGTACCACTTTTTGCACGTTGCATGACTTACAGCATTCTCACCGTATGCAGCACAAACCATTTCGGTGGCTTCAGCAGCGTTTTTCTTAAGGTGAAACGAGAAGTGGGTAGAAAATCGAATATGCTTTTTTGTGATTGCCATCGTGAACACAGATGATTATTGAGGTTATGTGCATCAAACGCCAAATCGCATGATGTTTCGAAAGACCAAATGTCATTGCTTTAAAACCGCAAGAGGGCGGACTAATACGTTACATGTAAACGGTGATTTGCGTCCTGTGAAATCTAAAGCTGAGAACTTATTTATACACCTATTACCTAAAATTATCCTGAATGCACTAGTAAACCTAATAACCACTTATAATGCACACTTCAAACCTGGTTACTTTACCAAAAAATAAAATCGTGCGTTAATCCCTATTTTTCGAACCAGAAAAAAAAACAAAAAATGGTATTTTTAGCTACCGACCCATTAGTCTTCAAACAGCCACATCAAAAAGTTGAACATAAGCTTCGGTGAAACTCCCGTTCTCTCGGTCATTTTACCGAACATTTGATAATTATGGCGAAAGGCACGTTTGGTGAAATTTGAGTAAATTTGACCATCTGACCAAACTTCTAAAGAATTATACCTCCCGTAGGAGGTTCTTTAACACTGAAAATGGTACACAGAAGAGCCACTTTTCCATTCCCTTAATGAAATACATTTTCTAAATTGCCAATTTAAATTTCTTTCTTTTTCTTGTTATTTACAATAATATTTAAAAATTTGGGCTGTAGAAAACACAAATCTCTGTAAAAGTTTTTTAGTTTCTAATTTTTAATTTTATGCATATTTTGAATGTCTTTTCAAGTTCACATCCTTCAGATATTAACTCTACTTTAGATTTTCTTATGGGACCATATTAATTTGACCACAATACTAAAATCTTTAATTTTTTTTATACGTTAGTTTTAGAATTTGAAGGTTACTCAGAAATGTTAATATTTTTTTTAATAATTGATTTTGTTAGAAAAAATATAACAAATCAACTAAAAGTAACGAAAACAGCCAAATACATTTTCTAATAGAAATATATTCTTTCCTTGAGGTGTCATATTGGCTTGACCACTGCTCCATAAGCAAAGATGTGTGAAGAATCTCATTAGATTCTTCACACATCTTTGCTACCATTGCATGGTCCTATTTAGACAGCTAAAGTTGAGATCAACATCATAAAATCGGTGACCTTAAAAAATATATTAAGGTTTCCATCAAATTCACTTAAAAACTAAAAATATGTTTTTCTGCTACTTAAAAAATTTATTTATTTGAGATAGAAGAAATCGTACTTTTTCAAAAAATGGAACAAGGCATAAAAAATCACACTAATAACATACCTACCTTTTGTTTGTTATTATGTTATTATTATGTTAGAGCCATGTAGGGATAGTACAATTATATACCCTTATCAACAGAAATTTGTCTTTAAAAATATGGCACGATACTTTATAAATCACTAATACGGCAGTTAGTCCTATACGGTTGTATTATCTTGGGAAACACCTCAAAATCAAAACTATACAGAACCAAATATTTAAAAATAAAATACTCAGACTCCCAGTAAATGCAATAAATGTCCTTTGGTACACTACCAACAAATAACTACAGTTAGAAGTCGGTATGCATATGTAAAAAAATTAACCAAAAATTGCCATACAAATACCAACTATTGTACTCGGGGTCTACTTAAGGTTTTTGACACCCTAGCTAGTATTTCCTTAAGTTTTTCCATACTTGGTCATTATTAAAACATTACAAAAAGCTGATTGTTTACATAAAACATTTATTTGATTTTTTAATTTTACTACATACATACACATCAATATAATAATGATAATAATGGTAAGGTCCTACGCCCCGCGTGGGAGCACGGCCTGCGAACTGAGAGGTTAAAGCTCTCATACGTTCGCTCTCTCTGCCCGGTCGTCGCGCACCATCTCTGATGCGGGACGATGTGGCAAGCACCGCACCTTAGACGACCGCCATTATTACCCCTTGTTCGAATGAACACAGGTACTCAATTATTTTTAGTGACTGAGTAGGCCACCCGCCAGGCATCAGAGAGCACCGGGAATTGAACCCGGGTCCGTCAGCATCGCAGCCCGCCCCTCAACCACGGGACCACGCTGGCTGCCACACATCAACATAATGTTTGCATATATTCACACATCAATGAAGAAAAATAAAAACAAATGCTATTATTACTGTAAACGTTTTAGTTACTTTTGCATCACTTTCTATAAGCATTTCATTTCTTTTATGCCCCAGATTCAGGTTTTTGAGGCTCTAGGCTGATAATTTGTCACCCACCACCTACCCTTAATTTTTTGCATGTTTCCAACGTCATCAAAGAATTAGTATACGTTCAGCGAATACATATAGTAATAAATCATCAAGACACGCCCCTGAACGGCCCCTGAAACGCAGAAAGATGTGCGCCGAAGGCAGGTTTACAATGTAGCATTTATAACAATGTTTTATATTAATCTTTTTGCCTTAAACAGATGAATCAAAATTTAAAAACTCACTTTTAAAATACACACTATCATTAATAGTCAGATGAAATGAAATTGCCACTTCTAACTATAACACACCCAAAAATATATATCCTCATTTTTTAAAGCAGCCAATAACCGACAGTTATTTAAAATAAGTGGGAATTTTTGACACTTCTATTACTATATGTATTCTCTGAACGTGGTATAGAACAAAATTAACTATTTAGACAAAACAAATATTTGATTTTTCAATTTTCTTTACATATGTATATACACTTCAATTCTATGTTTACATAGGTTTACTCATAAGTGGGAAAAATAAAACAAATATTCATTTTACCTAAAAACTTAAATTTAAAAACATTTCTCTCTCTGGCTTTAGAATTAGCAAACCTCTAAACTATGTTATCTAAAAAAACATTCTGTAACAGTATGCTCTCAATAAATAAAAATGCAAGGCTCGTCATTTTTACTGCTATACTTAGAAAAATTATTTTCCAATATCATAGATAATGTGTGTCAGAGTATCAAAAAACTCCTGATATGATTTACTGGTATCAGCAGCTTCGTTGTTTGAAAAGAAAAAATCAATGGAGTACTTGTTGCTCTTCGCTGCTGCAGAGCCAAAGAGTAGCTCGCGCAAGGGATGTATGTGGCCAGCGGATTTTTATTTTTATCTTTGTTGCTGACATTATCACAGCTCTGTCCTTTGCAGTTATTTAGATCAAAATCTGCAGTTGACATTAGAGAATTCGCCATCTCTTTACCTTTATAGCCACAGTCAGGAACAAACGTCTAAGATCTTTCAACAGGAGTTCTAGTACTACACATCTGGCGTTGAGAAATAATACTTGGCATTTGCCATCTCTTGGACTTGATCCGCTTACTGTATAACCAATTTGTTGTACTTGATAAGCATAAGGAAACAATCTTCCGTTATTTCCAAATTTTGCTGAATATCGGCTATAAAAGAATGGAATTATAAAATCAGTTCTATTCAATCAAGAAAGCTAAAAACTTCATAACTTTAAGATCTCTTAAAGAAACTTTTAAGCTTTTTTCTTGCACTGTTCTACTACTTTACCATCTAATCTTTGTGGGTGTCGACTTCTGCTAATAAATTTTGAAATACCCTCTCTGTATTGAGTTGTTGTGATGATTGGATATTTTTTCAATCCCCTTAGTTGTTAGGGACGTCATTCCAACCTTTTAGTTTGCACGGCACACAAAATACTCGTCTCGTTGATTTTGAATTTCTCTTGGTGCGTTTTTATTCATTAACTTTTTATAAAACAAAGAATTTTAAATGACACGCTGTATATTGTTAGACTCAATTTCGGGTCGTATAGTGATATAATTGGATGTACCCTTTTAAGAGTGATTGCAGTACATTACCTGATAAAAAGTGTTTAGTTCTGGTATTTCTTTGATCACAGGAATTTGCATTTCAAAACGCTTTTTAAAGGTTTGACTTTTCCTATTCGACTGCCGCGAATGCTCACCTGCCCGGGCTTATATTAAAACGCGCTATTCTAGAACAAATTAAAAGGTTCTGTAATATAAACACAAATGTGCCGCTAGAAATGGCGCGAATGGTAACTGATCATTCTGGGAAATTCCTAAATAATTTATTTACACAATACAAATGTTTTTGAATATTTATTATACATCCATGTACGTTGAATACATAATTTTGAAGTTTAATAGATGTAACGTATTCAAAAATTTTCTCATTAAGTACACTTTTTTGATTATTCAACTCAAAATTGTGTGCCCCTCCCCCTCCCTTAAAAAGCTACCACAGTGTGCTGCAATCTACTCAGCCTGTAGGTCAAAAACGGAATAATATTAATCTTCCTACACTACCTCTAGGTCGGGCCATTAATTTATTGATCTAAAAAATGTTAACTATATACATAAATGTTAATTTTTTGTTTTTCTTTAAAAATTATTGTGCTATTTGCTTAACAATGTTTATAGATTATTTAATAATTCTTCAATTGCCAAATACAAAAAATTTATTAGAGCAGTTATAGCCATGTTTAGAGAACTACAGGTTGGTTAAGTAAAAAATCTCACTTTTCTGTGGTTATTGAATTTTTTTTATAATTTCATTTAAAAGTAATTTTGGTGGAGGTGCCTTTAAGTTCAATTTCTTGATTTAGTTCATGCGATTCTTTCGCCCGTCTGTTAAGTGGGTTTATCTATCATTTATCTGCATATTTAGATATCGATCTACTTAACTATTTGAATGGTATTTGAAATAAAAAATTTTAGGTGTACTTGAGACAAATGACACTATACCAGCATCTATAGAACTCCTTCATATTGAACGAAATGAGTTTTGAGATGGACGTCCAGGAAGTGTCGGCGGAAATTTTGGGTGCTAGCCTTCGATGTAAACACTTCAGCCGCCCCGCCGCCGCGCTCCGGGACATCAAATTACGGCTTTGGAGCTGGACGCACCTCGGCGAAGACGCCGGAGGGAGCGCGCTGCCGTGCCGATCTACCCCTCCGAGCCGCCCCACCCCGGCGGGAGGCGTGGTTGGCGCACTATCGTGTTATCATTAACCAGTGGCCTGAAATGGGTGGAGTCAGCATGTCTTTGTTTGCAAGGTAAATAATATTCTGCACAATGTACACACCTTTATCGGCGTTAGAATGCTGCTGTGCCGTCTGCGGCAAGGGCGCGCCGGAGGGCGGCCGCGGGCGCCGTCACGCTCTGAGCGCGCTTGCGGCCGTTGTATGCATAACTATGGTTTCGGCTCAGACTGTGACCGGATTGTTATATTAGATTCACCCACTCGGCGACACGCTCCAGTGCGCCCTGGAAATAATTTCGGCCCTTTGTTTTCCGCTTATGTTTTGTGCCTCGGTTTGGCCGAATTAGATGAATATTTATAACTTTGGTTATTATATTGTTCGGCGCGCACAAAGGAATGGAGATTTCCAGTGCGCGCCGCTCCTTCCGTGCAAATTTTCTGATTAAATGAGGACGCGCTCGTCAGCTGCCGCGCCGCTTTATCTTCCCCGAGAGCTGATAAAGCTATTAATGCCATTGTTCCACCTTTCAAATGGTTTGCCTGCAGCGTGGAAAAATATTCGGGAGTTGAGATGCCTTTTTAATGAAGTTTTATTTTAAAATAAATGCGACTGCAAAAATGAAGCAAATGGACTACTGGAGGGGTAGCAAAATTAAAATTTAACATTTTTCTTCAGCTTGGGATGTAATTTGCCATATGTTTTTAGAATTTTTTCCAAACATTATATGATGCATTCCATATATGAAAACATACACGTACCACATAATTCTAAAAACATGGATTACAGTTGGAATCACCAAATTGCTAGTTATAAGAAAATATTTATTTGGTACTAAATAATATTTAAGTTTTACCAACTTCTTAGTTTTGGTGATAAAAGAGGTCCTTGGTGAAATTCTTTTACTGCTCTCTAGCCGATTTTTAATTTAAATTGGACTTAGCGGTGTTATCGTAATCCATTGTCTACCACCCTTTTGATAAAAACAAGATAATTTTGAAGTTTTAAATTTTCAGAATATTCCTAATCACTTCTTGTAAACTTCTGGAATACCGACTTAGAAACAAACTGACAAGGTAAGGATTTCCTTCACGGCAAATTTTTAAACTCGCTCTTTGCTTTTGTTGCTCTTCTATCTCTCATTTTATCTTCTGTTAAAATACCGCGCTACTTTCTTCTTAGTTTTTTCTTAGCTGTTTCCACTATACGACACGGATAGGATATTTACATTGTATTTGACTTTATCTTAAACGAGCTTCGATAATTTACGTTTTCTTGTAATTAAGAATCTTCTTACCGAGCACTTCCTTATGAATTTACATCACTGTACAGTTTTTATATATACTGTTTTTATCTTTCCGGATTTAAATAATTCCTCCACTTTTTGACATTTATCTTGGATGTATTGTTCTTTTGCCCTTTTTGACTCTCTGTTAATTCTATATTTTAATTTTTTATAGTGCTTTATTCCATATTATAATTAATCGTTTTTGTATTTTATTTCCTTCTTTAATTAACTCTATCATTTGTTCTGTAGTGTAATGTCTTTCTATTTCACTCTCTTGTTTTGGAATCATTTCTTCTTCAGATAAGGTTAAAATTATTTTAATGTTATCTGTATTGTATGTTACATTCTCTATTTTCTCTATTTTTCAATTGCATTTTTTTCAAGATTTTTATTACTTTTTTAGTTTTTTTTTAATTTTAGATTACACATTATCATGGCAATGTTGTAGTCTCTATCACAATCAACACCTGCAATTTTTAATTTTATTGCTGAACCTTTGCTTTACCAATATGACATCTATCTGGTGTCCTTTTATGCCACCTGGCATCGTTCATGTATATCTTCTGCGTATGTCGATCTCCTCCTGTGTTTCTTTTTGCAAAACTGCAGCTAGTGATCACTTTCTTTTCTTCACTTTTTCCTAAACGTTCTTTCATATTTTATCACCTTTTCCAAATATTTGTAGACTTGTTTTACGTCTTCATCACTGTATTTTGATGTGGACATGTATACGTACTTTATTATTGTGTCCTTTGGCAAAGAATTTATTTCTACCATGATTATTCTCTTATTGTACATATGTTAATTATTCAAAAATCTACGCTCTATGTATCACTTTCATTTGGCCATCTAACTTAGCTATCTTCCATTTCTAGTTTTATTATTAACAATTTTCTACATTTTAATAGATTTGCTACGTTTCACGTTCATAATCGCTTTCATTTGGTTCCATTTCTTTTTCGTTCGGAATATTTAACTTAGGAAAATGTCGTAATGCTGATTTCTTGGGAACTAAAACTACTACGCTGTGTTATCCTTTTTCCTTCTGCGTAAAGTCCAGCTTTTTGTATGCGCCCTAATTTAGTGCATTATACTACCAAATACAAAACTCATATTTAAAATAATAGTATTTTATTAATAAGGTGATGAAAGAGATTGAATATATGGATCATTCTTCTACCCACAATTAAGAAATGTTAAATTAAAACTTTTGTTAACATATTTTGGTACCTAGAGATCAAAGCATAATTGTCATTTTATGGCAAATAATAATGTACCATATAGTAGCCCTTGTTTTTTCCAAAATAGTGTAATCCAAACAATACTCTGTATAATTAAAAATAAAAATGCAAGCTTTAGAGGTTTTTCTATTTACTCTAGTATGCAATAAGTTCGACGAACATAGAACGTAGCATCATACATCTTTTAAAGAAATTTTTACCGAGTTTTGAAATGGTAAATATTGGTTGAATTTGCTCTAAAATCTTCTTTGTCTAAACAAAATTATGGGAGGAATGCAATTTCTACATAGTTAATGCAAAATATTGTTATATTTTGTTATTTATACTTGCAACTTTATTTTGAGTACTAATTAAATGATAAAACCAAGGAAATTCAATTAGCCAAATACCACAGCAACAATTTATCAAAGAAAATTCTTAATCTCCGTAAATTTCCACCACTACTTGCAGTACTGTTAGTACATTTCCAATTCTTTATAAGCCGGTTACTTACAGCCCGCTAACCGAGCAATTTAAGTTAAACTAAATTTAAGCGGTAAGTGTGTGGATTTTGCATTTCACTTATTGCAAAGTTAATTCTAGTATATAAGTTTAACATTTCTATATAATAAAACACATGATTTAATTTAAATGCTAACAGACGATGAAGATTCCAAAAAGCTTATGGTTCTTACAGATTTTGGAATACTAAAATTTGTAGCATGAAAAATTCTGCAATATATCGAGCTAACTATAGGTTTGCTGTAAATATATGTTATGTATAGGTATTATCTAAGCAAGATGCAACATTTTTAATTTTTGTTCCAAATTATGAATAGCTGTGCTGTGTGTTTTGTGCAAAGCAATAAATTTCTAACGAATGCATAGCTACAGGGTGGTATCCAAATAGTAGGACTGATTTAAAAAAAAATTATTGAACATTTTGGTACATCGACTTAATACTCTTCAAAATAGGCCCCTTGGGATCCATACACTTCTGGTAGCGAGCCTTCCAGGTCGCGAAGGCCTTCTGGGTGTCGTCCTCCGGGCTGCTGCTCAGCGCCCACGTCGTTGCCACTTGGACTGTTTCCACCGAGTCGAAACAATGCCCCTTGAGCTGCCTCTTGATCCGGGGGAACAGGAAGAAGTCCGGCGGTGCCACATCAGGGCTGTGGGGGGGGGGGGGGTTGAGGCAACGTGGAAACGCCGAATTTACCAGGAGAGCCCTCACTCTCACGCGCCGTGGCACGGCGCGTTGTCATGGTGGAGCTTCCACTTCCCCACTAGGTCTGGTCGCACGCATGTGATCCTATTTCGCAGCCGTGTGAGCACTTCCACGTAAAATCTTGCATTTGCAGTCTATCCAGGATGTACAAACACGACGGTCAAAAAATGCAATCAACATCGATTTCACTTTTGATTTCGACATTCTGGCCTTCTTCTTACGGGGTGATTGTGCGGTGTGCCACTCTTTGCTCTGACACTTTGTTTCCGGGTCGTATTTGTAGCAAAACTTGATGGCGTACCGCTGCTCCAAATTTCGCTCCATCCCAACTGACGACGAGGCATCACAACAGGAGGTCACTAAAACAGTGGTCCACACTCAATCAACGCACGCAGGCGACTGCCGCAGGTCGAAACCTGTTCCCAAGGCTCCCCTCCATAACAGCCGGCCTTACAGACCCCCCCCCCCCCCATATCGCTTTGAGGCTACTGTGCTAGAAGGTATGCCTCAACGAAAAAAGGTTGACTTTTGCACTCTTCTCTTTTGTCCCTGCTAATATGCACTTAACAAACTTAATACTACGACGGCATATACACTCAGAGAGACTCAAGGTCGCCCGCGTTATCTAGCGGGCAGAGGAACAGTGCTTTTAACTGAACTACAGCAGTAGGCCTTACCCTTAGAGGTTCGAAATTTTTTTAAATTTTATTGGTGTACATTAACTCCATTCAGAAAAAATTTCTTGCGTTAATGTTCAGTACACATGGAATCATCTATTTTCAATTTAAATACCACCTTCATCTGCTATTCTTCTCGTTCATTAAATTTCATATTTCTTAAATTTTCTTCTCCTTACGTATTTGCAAAAGTCTCTGTTTCATTAAACGACCTTGAGCCACAAACAGTTTAAACATTTGGTAGTTAATTTAACTTATTTCCTTTTATTCCTTCTTCATTTTTTGTTCTACTTTTGTGCGATTTCTAAATTGGTTTTTCTAGTTAAAAATAACACACAAGGTATGTTAGTCGACATTTGGTTTAGCAATACTAATAAAATACTTAAACCACTTAATTTTGATCAGATAGTAAGTTTCCTGATTAAGTTCTAATTTTTAGCTTAATAGTTATTCTCAGGACTTTTGAAAGATCGTACTGAACGCGTTATAGTAGTTTGCAACTTTCTTTCTTTTCTTTATAACAAGTAACATACCTATTACCTTTTTTGCCTAAACCTGATACCAAATTGCATATATTGCAACATATTTGTAACATACTTTAAATGTATATAATTTTTTCTCCTTGTAATTTCAGTTTTTCGATTATAGTTGTGATAGGCTACGTCATTAATCAGATATTTAAAAAGGCTTTCCAATTTATAAAAGCAGTTGACCAGTTCAATTTTAAGAGCCTTTTTAATATCATTAAGTTTATTTTTTTCTTTGAAAACCGGTTAAATTTAACGAGTCGATTATTTTAATTTTTTTACCTCAAATTCAAATGTTACGTTTTGTTACCTGCAACACAATATTTATATTTATATTTTATATATACAGCCAGCGTGGTCCCGTGGTTGAGGGGCGGGCTGCGATGCTGACAGACCCGGGTTCAATTCCCGGTGCTCTCTGATGCCTGGCGGGTGGCCTACTCAGTGACTAAAAATAATTGAGTACCTGCGTTCATTCGAACAAGGGGTAATAATGGCGGTCGTCTAAGGTGCGGTGCTTGCCACATCGCCCCGCATCAGAGATGGTGCGCGACGACAGGGCAGAGAGAGCGAACGTATGAGAGCCTTAACCTTTCAGTTCGCAGGCCGTGCTCCCACGCGGGGCGTAGGGCCTTACCATTATTATTATTTTATATATACTTTGTAAAATGTGGGGCTTGAATTCATCTAGTCTTCGATTCAAATTTGGGAAAAATAAAAATTATTTAAGTATAAGATTGATAATAAGTGTAGTTAGTTCATTTATAGTTAGGCTAGCATTACTGTACTCTACTTTGAATATTAGTCTATGAGTGACTCGCAGGAGCCTGGTGCATATAAAGGATTTTCCATTGGGGGTGCTCAAACTTTGACAGTGTATAGCGGCTACGTTGGTAAAGCTACAGCTGTCAAATTTGGAGGTTATAGTAATTAAAAAAGTCGAGTACAAGCAGTGTTACAGTGCAGACGTTCCTTGGCCTGCCTGATATCAGTGCGATACGCTTGACTTTAAAGCTATCCGTAGCTAATATTGTAAGTAAATTTTATTTTACTTATTCTCAACAAAACTAATACAAACTCGGTAAATGAATTAAAAATGGATTATCAAGCGCATAACAAGCGCAAAATAGACAGTTTAACACCGCCCGTTAACAAGTCCAAAAACGGTATGCATGGACCACCCAAGATTTATTAACCAGTAATAAATTCTATCTGCCAGCCCATTTGGAAAATACATTAGCTGATGGCGAATATTCCAACAAAAATGACTCAAACGTGTCCGATAAAACACAATCACAGCCAGAAACTCATAACATACCAACCATCAAAGTCCCACCTATCTACTTACCAAACACCTTAAATCATAAAGCCTTAATTGAAGACATGCAAAAAATAGCTGCTGGAACCTTCACAACAACGTATAACACAACCACATTACGAATCAATTTAACAAAAGACGAAGATTTTCGAAAATTAACCAAACATTTTACAGAAAATCAAATCCAATATCATACTTACCAAAACCCAAATGACAAACCAATTTCCGTAGTAATTAAAAATGTTCCACTTTCTCTGATAGATGAGGAAATCAAAACTGAACTAGCTAGTCAGGTGCCTGTGACAAAGGTAACACGATTGTACACGAGAGATAGAAAACCTCTACCTGTTTGTGCTCTAGAGCTAACCAATAACGAGCAAGCGAAACGTATATATTCACTAAAAGCAATTTTTCACTCCGTAGTTACTGTTGAAGCTAGAAGAAAATCCAAAAATATACCTCAGTGTTACAGATGTCAACAGTATGGCCATACTAAAAATTATTGCAGTCTAAAACCAGTTTGCGTAAAATGTGCTGGTAATCATCTACATTCCGAATGTCAAAAGAGGCCAAACGAACCACCAAAGTGTGCTAACTGTGGAGGCAACCACAGCGCAAACTATCGTGGCTGTTCACACCATATTACACTACTAAAACAACGGACTACTAATAACACACAGACCGTTGCAGATAAGCTTAAAAGCGGACTCGCCCAGAACAACAATATTACCTCCTCATCCACTCCATCAGCATTACCCGACAATCTCATTCAAACTCTCCTTAATCTTATTACGCCGTACCTTAGCCAAATTAAAACATTCATTATTAGCACTCTCTTACCTATGCTTATCAATGGACCTTAACCAAAGCAAACCAATACAAAGTTTAACCATCCTTAACTGGAATGCAAATGGAATCAACAATCAGCGCTCTCTATTTATCTTATCTTTTTAGTGAGATACAATGTGGACATCGCCTGCATATCAGAAACGCATCTTGATGAGACCATAAAATTTCGAATCCCAGGTTATCATATCTATCGCAAGGATCGAAACTCCAGAGTAGCAGCTGGTGGCGTAGCGATCATTATTAAAACGAAATATGAACACATTCAACTTCCAGAAATTGTTAACTTAAAAATTGAATTTACCTCAATAAGGGTTAAACTTGATGATCAGAGTAGTGTAATAATTGCTCGTGCCTACAGGCAGCCAAACACAAGAATTGCTGAGGAAGATATAAAAATAATTTTTGACACTACTGAATCAGTACTAGTTTTAGGAGATATGAATTCTAAAAATACCCTGTGGGGATGCAGAGCCACAAACCCCGAAGGTATTAAACTGGAAAATCTTGCCATAGCAAACACCTTCCAAATCTTGGCACCTGATGATTACACCTATTACCCGTACCGAGAAGACCACCAGCCTGACATACTCAATATTGTTCTCCTGAAAAACTTTGGTAAACCTATCTTTCAAAGTGTCATTCCAGAACTAAATTCTGATCATTTACCAGTACTGGTGTCATTCACCAACACATTAATCATTAAACAATCTACTCCAAAATTAATTAGCGGCAAAATCGATTCGAACGTATTTCAAACTCAGCTCAATAGTAAACTCCACTGCCCAACACGATTACTAACAACCAAAGACATTGATGCGGCCGTGGACCACTTTACATCAACAATTCAAGATAGTGCTAAATGAGCTTGTACAACCACTAGATGGACTCATCCGACAAATTACAATTATCCCCCCAGATACATCATTAACTTAATCAAAAACAAAAGCCAGTTTCGGCGTGAATGGCAGAGAAACAGGAACCCTCAACTTAAAAATAAATTAAACAACCTAACGCACCAAATTAAACGAGAACTGGACAGCCTACGAATTAATACATATCAAAAACACATAGCAGATTTCAGCCCAGGAGATTGGGGCCTTTGGAAAACAACTAGAAAAATTCTAAATCAAAAAGAAGAATTGCCAACGCTATCATCTGTATCTGATAATGTCACTTACACTTCCGACTCCGAAAAAGCAGCTGCCTTTGCTGATCATCTTGAAAACACATTCACACCAGCAATCACTTGCACGCCCACTCACAACACACAAATCATAAACGATATTGAACGAAGGGTGCCAATTCCAGATGAAATTCAACCAACTTCACCTAACGAACTGAAGGATATTATCGAAAAGCTCCCCGAAAGGAAATCTCCTGGCCACGACTTGATCACCAATACAATTCTTAAACACCTCACATTGATGGCTATAGCTTATCTATGTACTACCTACAATGTCTGCGTGAGACTAGGGTACTTTCCAGAGTCCTGGAAACTTGGGCACGTTCTAATGTTCAGAAAACCAGGAAAAACAAAAACAAAATAAGCAGTTACAGACTCATAAGTCTGTTAACGTCGTTATCAAAAATTCTTGAAAAAATTGCTTACAACCGCTTGCTAGAACACATTGAAAATCTCAACATCTTGCCTAAATTTCAATTTGGCTTTAGAAAAGGCCATTCAACAAGCCATCAACTACAAAGAATCAGCGAGCTTATCGAACTCGGATTTCATAACAAACATTACACTACAGCAGTTTTTCTTGACATAGCACAAGCATTCGACAAGGTGTGGATCGAAGGCCTTAAAAAAAGATCCTAGACATAGCCATACCTGTATACCTTAAAGCACTTATTTTCTCCTTTCTAGACAATAGAACCTTTGCAGTTAAAGTTAACACAACACTGTCCGAAACCAAAATGTGTCGAGCAGGAGTCCCACAAGGAAGCATTCTGGGCCCAGTGCTTTTCAACATATTTACTTCTGACTTACCTGAGCTTAATGCAACAATTGCTACCTTTGCGGACGACACTGCCGTATTTACCCAAGCGGACAATCTTATTGAAGCAATTGCGATGCTGCAGAATGCAATTAACAAGTTATCTTCCTGGTACAAACTCTGGAACATCACCATAAACCCCGACAAATGCCAAGCGAAAATCTTCACTTTGCGAAGAATCAATAATCCTCCTTGTTTACGCGTTGACAATACCGCAATTTGTTGGAATCCGAATGATGGTGCAATCAAATACCTAGGGGTATATCTCGATACCCGTTTAAGTTGGAAATACCACATAAACCAAAAACTTACCCAAGGATACACTAGATTAAAGCAGCTATACCCGCTCATTAATCGCAAGTCTAGTCTCAAAATTAAATGCACAGTTTTATTGTATAAAACCTTACTACGACCTCTTACATTATACGCATCACCAGTGTGGTGCAATACATCGAAAACACACTTGCAAAAAATTCAACGCTTTCAAAACAAAGTGTTAAGAATTGCTGTAAACGCACCTTGGTATATACGTAACACTCAGCTACACGAAGAGCTAGGCATCCTACCCGTCGATCAGTTTGTTAAAAGATGTGCGCAAAAATTAATCTTAAACTCAAGTGCGTGTAGTGGCGCGGTTCATTATGAACTCTTTAAAACGAGCATTCATACCAGGCTTCAACGCAAATTACCCCAGGATATAGTGCTAACAAATCCTATTAACGAATAAGCCAATACCAACAAGTTAAATTATTGTGACCATTATTTTGTCACACAAGTTTCGTTTAGTGTTATATTAACATTTCTATTACCAATGCTATGTATAACAAAAATGTTTGTTGATCTGGCAATATTTTAAAATAAAAAAAAAAAGTAATTACAGTTGGGCAAATCATCGTGGAAAATTACAGTGCTGAGCAATGCGTACAAATCATTAAATTTTTCTATGAAAATGAGTACTTAGTTCGAGCTACATTCTGTGCGCTACGTGATTTTTACGATAAACACAAAATCGTCCTATTAAGTCGACTATTCGTCGTTTGGTAGACAAACTTGGGTAAAAATTCCTCTCCTGGGAGTTGTCCAAAATGAAAACCGATGACATATTTGGACACTACTCGACGAGTTGAGTCATCGACATCACTTTCAGCGTCCGGAAACGTACAGGGAAAGAGTTACCCTTGCCATAAGAGCTGTTTGGATACAATGTTGCAGCTGCTGCAAACAGCAGTTGTTGCTTGCAACATTGTATTCAAACAGCCGTTTTCAGGGTTTGTCCCTAACGAAGATTTACTGAAGGAACAGGGAAGTGCAAGGCTTAAAATTTTTGCTTAGGACGGCTAGATAGGCTTAACATCAAAGACAATGAAGCATGAAAGCAATGCCAATTGACTCAGCTCGATGAGATACGTAGAATGACACTAGACTTGCCTCTCCCCCGGGACAACTCTCAAGAAAGGAATATGTGCCCAAACTTGAATCAACTGGTTCAATAAAAAATGAAGCAACACCCGTACATTGTCGAAACCTAAGGTCTGCAAAAAACATTGCTGCAGTGAAAGAGAGTGTGCAGGATAACCCGAAGCAGTCAATTCCTCGTCGCGCCCAAGGACTTGGCCTTTCGCAGACAACATGGCATATTTTGCATAGGGATTTAGGTTTTTACCCGTACGAAATTCAGTTAACCCAAGAACTAAAGGTAAACGACCATAGGCAGCGTCAAACATTTGCTAACTAGGCTCTGGAATAGTTGGAAGTGGACTCCGATTTCGGACGGAAAATCATTTTAGCGACAATGCCCATTTTTGGATGAATGGCTGTCAACAAGCAAAATTGTCACATTTGGGGAGATAACAATCTACATGAGATCCATGAATTGCAAATGCATCCAGAAAAAGTCACTGTTTGGTGTGAATTTTGGTCCAGCGGGATCATTGGCCACTACTTCTTCCAAAATAAAGCTGGCACCGCCATAATCATTTTTTTTTTGCTTATATTGGAAAACATGGATCTCAACGACATGCGGTTCCAACAAGAAGCCGCTACGTGCCACACAGCGCAAGCAACAATAGATCTTCTGCACGAAAAATTCGACGGCATGGTAATCTCCATACATAATGTAATCGAATACTATTTCAAATGAGAAAAATTAACGATATCTCATACACAACTTGTTTTATTTAATTTTAAAGTTCGAGCGCCCTTAATCTAAAACCTATAGAATAATCCACCATTATCTCGATAAGATAATGGTAGTAACAGTTGAATGAAATTTACACAATAAGAGAGAAAGACAAATAATTTCAAATTCTTACCATATACCGTGGCTTTCCTTCTTCAAAGCTTGCTCGATTTTATTGTGGGGATACAAAATATTCTCGAGTTTTAGGAAATGTTCCAATAATGCTAGCTGCATTTCCACATTGGATAGCTAAACTAATTCTTTGTCTTAGGTATGATTTCGATCTGGACTCTCCAGTTAGTAGGTGAAGGCAGTTTCCAATTTTTCCGATAAAATCCGTTGCTTCATCGCACCAAGGTCCCAAAGTCTCTACTGAAAAAGGAATGAAGATGTATCGTTGGTCGATGCGCTCTTTGTATTTCCTCTTCTTGTTTATTGGCAGCATTGTTTGCGATAAGGCCTGCAGTTACACTGGATTGTTTGATGTACGACGGGGCTAGGGTATCAGTACAGGTAGTATCCCAAATAAGGTTCATACCATAGGACCACGGGGTTAAAGTTAAACCGTCCACTCTTTTGCCATCATTACGGAAGAGTTCACATGGTTCCAGTTTAGATGGAATGTTAATAGATGATAAGGCTTGTTGAATAATCTTATTTAGTTCCTGGTGGCGAGAGTAACGACTACTGCTTTTTTTTTACATGAGAGACCATGAGTTCCTGACTTGTCCACTTTATCTCCACAGATGCAGTTGTGGGGCTCGCAAATGTTACATCCCAATCTGAGAGCAACTGATATTCTGAAAGTGTTGTCATTCAAAAAAGTTCCAAGTTTCGTGCACGGAATTGCATTCAGCCAGGCACCGGATTCGGGTTTATTGATCTAGACGAAATTTTTATTTTATAAATTTTTTTTTCTTAACTTATGTTATTAGCAAAGATAGTTCAATACAAATTAGATAATAAATATTCTCGAATACGCGAAAGTGATTTAAGGGATATTAAAGTAATCTTCTTCTTTTTCTGGCGCCCTATCCTTTGAGAACGTTGGCTATCATATTCACATTTGTTCGGAATATGATGACGTTGTCCTTTCCAACACATTGTCATTGGTTTTTCATCCACAATGTACGTCTTCGCCATGATCTTTTACTTCTAATTTTACCTTGTAGATCCCTTACAGAAGTCCGCACTTTTTATGTCACATAACGTGATTAATGTAGTTAAATTTTCTTTGTTCTATAAGGTGTATTAATATAACCATTATATTCGAAGCATTCTTTTGCAGCACCAGTATTTGAAGGATTCTAAACGGTTTATAGTATTCTTCTTGAGAGTCCACGCTTTCGCCTCATATAATAATAACGGAAAGATGTAAAATTGACGAACACATGTTCTTAATTTTAGACTTAACATTGGATTATGTAGGACGGTCTTTCACTTGTTAAACGCAGTTCTTGCTTATTCAGCGATTTTGCTTTAATTTCAACTGAAGGATCCCATTTTTCATTGAATGTGCCTTCTAAATACACTCTGTGGGGATACTCCATTATCGTATAATTGCAACTTTGGTATGTTTTGTTTACTAATAATCATTATTTTATTTATCTTTACAAACCTTTTTTATGCTTACCACAAGTACCATATCTAAGATTATAGATTAGTTGGCTATTGATTGAAATTCCTTCAACCATGTTCTTTAGGGCTCCTTTAAAAAGTTCATCTGAGTAAGTGTTAAACAGAATTTGTCTTACTCCTCGTTTTACCATCTACTTTTACTGTCGCTGTTTGATATAAATTGTGTATAATTCTTAAATTCTTATCCAAGTTTACTTGTAGGATAGTCATCGTCTTTTCATATTAGACTTTATTAAAAGTCTTTTCATAATCCACGAAACATAAATATACCTCTTGATCGACAATGTATCTTTTATTCATTACTTTCTATGGTAAAAAGGTCTTTTCTTGTATCTAGATTGTTTCGAAAGTCAAACTGAGTTCTACTAAGTTTTTCTTGTAGCTTTTTATATATGTGCCCATGTATTATATAAAGAAAGACCTTCAGTATTTTACTTATTAGGGTTATCGTTCTGTGGCCTTCACATTGCTTTAAATTGGTTTTCTTGGGTAAAGGAATAAAAATAAAAATTTTAGTTGTTCTTCCCTTGCTTTTCCATGCTGTATACTTTTCGTTGCCCCTGATATATTTATTGTAGGTCCAATTACGTTTTTTAACAATATAGGTTTTGCTCTTTTATTACCTTTTACATTTTTCTATATATTTCTTCAATCTGGTTTATTTATCTTCCTTGTTCATTATATATTATCTTTTTTTATCTAATAGCACAATTATTCCTTTAGTATTTAACATTCTGACCGCTTTCTTAATTTTCTTGTGCATATCAAAATTGTCATGTTTCTTTTCTAGTTCTAATTCTGAACATTTATTTGTTAACCCATATTCTTTCTCTAATTTGATCTTGCGTTTGATTTTCTTTTGTATGTTTTTGTATTTAGTTTTAACTTTAATACCAAACATCCTTCATGCTTCTATTAATTCCATAATTTCTTCTGCCATTGATAATTTTCTTCTTTGTTTTTCATTCTTAGTTTTTCTTGTTTAATACTTCTTTCATATTTTAGGCTTTTGTTGAATCGCATTATTTGTTTTATCTTCAATCTTCTCTGGTTTTCTATTGTGATAATTGAGTTATTTGCATACTCAGTTTTTATTGCTTAATTTCTGCGTATCTATTTTCAAGTACTTGTTTTTCTTTAGTTCTTTTTTCGGACATAGTTTCACCATAAATACAAGCAGACTGCGATTCTTGTATATAATTGCTCCTGGATATGTATTTTGGTAAATTAATTAAATTGGAAAACTTATTGTTGATCAGTACAAAATCTATTTGTTTACGGATAATCTTGTTGTATTTATCTACTGGGGCTTTTTAGATTTGACTGTTAATTGGTAATACTTATTAATTATGACTGTTTAGAAAACCTATCGCCCCTCTCATTCCGTGTCCTTAGAACAAACAGCCCTGCAATTTCTCTGTCTGTTCCTTTTCTGTTAAATCAGCCAAAGACGACTATTGTATTTTATTTATTTATATGACTTAATGCTTCATTGGCGTCTTTATAAAGCTATTTTATATCTTCTTTATTACCCTTCGTAATTGGTGGCTTTGTGTTTATTTGAAGTAACGTCACACTATCAGGTATTGGTAAAAATCTTTTATTTATAATTATTGCTACCCTATTTCAATTATTAATTATCTACCTTTCATTTTTTTATGTTGGGTCACCGAACTTCGCTGCCATTATATCTATTCTTAACCTTTTCATTTTTTAATAGTAACCATAATTTTACCTGCTTTATATAAACTGCATATATTCTATGTTGCTATTATTTTTGTTTATTTCTGTATTCTAATACTGCTATTGTTTTTATCATTGTTTCTATCACGCCGGAGGATTCTTTGCACGCTCTGCCCACTCAAACAGTGCCCGGGACTAAGGGCTATTACTTTTGCATTTGAAGTCATTATGATACCCTAGGGAAAAATAAGTATCTAGGTAGTCTCTAGTTGTTTTCCATTAGCCACCCCTAACATAGAGAACAAACGCTGTTTACAGTCGCCCAATCTGGGCACAGACGCTACAATGCCTCTTGGATCTGCAGGAGGTATTTGATTTCCTTCCACCGTTCATATCTGGAAGGTATTCTTCTATTCACTACCTTAGAACGCGTCAGATAGGGTAATTATTTAACAAAAAATAGTCGCTAAAACTCAGAGAATGTATTGAATTATCTTAATGGAAAATTAACTAAATAAAAATTTCTTATACTCAGTCAAAATAATATAAGCTACTAGTTGGGGGAAATCCATCCAATAATGTTATTTTCGATTAAGACGTCGAAAACCTAGTCGTGAGGAAATGCTAGGTCATTTCCATTCGGGTCTTTTAGAAATTTCTATTCCGATAGTTAAATCTTAAACCAAATGATTTTTATGTTCCACAAGCTTTCGATGGTAAGCTGTTAGTTGACGAATTTATATCGGTTGTATAAAGTAACCCTATGTGTAAGGTGTTTCATTTATGATGTACTATGGTGCATATGCCATTGAGTGGTTTGTTTTAGATTAAAATCTTTGCCTCTTAGAGTTGGATTTTATAGGTCCAAATCGGTACGAGTTTAGTTTTGTAGAAAAATACTTTATTTTCTAATAAAGGCTGAAGTCGTTTGTTATTAACCAATGCATTAGTTTTACATTCAGATCAATTCGTTGATATGTGCTTTTATGTGAGATGTCTCTGAAAACTTCTGATCACATTGCATTTCCAAATATTTTACTTCTATTTTGACTAGGATTGTCGTGTTTCAGCAAATGTAAAGCACATTTGGTCTACTTTTTTTAGTTGGGGGTGTCGCATATTTGGCTTTTTAAACTTTTTAATACCTTACCATATCGAGTAATCATCTCTTGATAAATTGGTGAAGTAGTATTTAAACTTACATTTCTGACTTTAGTTAGTGTAGTTTTCAATTTATTAGTTAATTTTTAGAACGTTTTTTTATAGTGACTGTTTCTTGTAGTGTGTTACATGCCGTTTGTTTTCTTTTATGGTAGAAAGTGATACTAGATGTAATGTATGTATGAGATTATGAGGTTCTTTTATTGTAATTGTTAACTTGATGTGATCTAGTAACTGCTGAAGTAGCTAAAATTAATGTGTTTAAGGCAAAATCTTGGAAGATTCTCTTTAATTATTACATTAGAGCTTAATGTTAAAATAAAGGATACATTTTTATACGTGAATTCTTGTGCGATTTAAAATTGTTGAGAGTATTCTCTTAGTTATCGCAAAGTTTACAGCCTAGAATTTTTTTACGGTTACTAGGTCAGTATGTCGGTATATTTGTTGATAATTGACATTAAAGAAATTGTATCTTTTAGGAGTTGTAAGCTGTGATTTCTAAGCTTGTTTTTTTACAATTCAATCATCGCCAACAACAAATTCGTTGTCTAATTGTTGAAAATATTTTGTGTATTCTTGTTGATGGAATACTTCAAAGGACTGTACATTGCTGCAATGGTCAATTGGTATAAATTCCATCATTCTAACTAAATTTCGTTGTTTTGTGTAGTTAAAAATAGTTTTGAAATCGGGAGAAAGTAAATGTAGTATACGTGTGCAGGGCTGTGTAGATAGAGAATTTGGTTTAGTATCGAACATGTTTTTGAATTCTACATAGTAATTTTAAATTTGTAAGTTGTAAATAAAAGTACGTTAGCATTTAATGTTAGAAATGCGTTGCATTGCATACGCCGCAATCGCATTTGGGGCATAGACAATCCTTGACTTATTTAAGAACTCAAAGAGTAACAGTGGATTTTATGCTGATGGAGTGATTGGGCTGTTCTTTTTTTAACTTGAGGCCGAAAATGCTATCAAAGGTAAACGTAATCATCAGATGATAGTGGATTTTTTATAACCTGATTTAGACGGCACGGATTTGGATGAGTTGTAGTTCCAGCAGGACGACGCCACCTGTCATACGACGCCAGAAACAATCCAATTGTTGGAGCAACAATTTAATGGACAACTTATCCTCCAGAACAGCGAATCGAATTGGCAACTAAGGATTTACTATCTTACACTGTAAGATTTTTTTGGAAACATGTGAAGTCTAAAGATTAAGCTACAAAAATAAGAATGATTCCTGAATTAAAAGCAAAAATTCGAAGTTATCAACAAAGTTGTGCAAGCAAGTGATTGAGAACTTTTCAGAAGAATTCGAGAGTATCAATGAACCATGAAAGACTTTATCAAATATTCTCATTTAATGACAATGTTTACCTTTTAAGATAATGTTATTACTTTGCCAACTAATAAATAATTAAAATGTTTTTTTCTAAAATTAAATCTTGCGTTTCTTTTGGATATTAGCTATCTTATATATTTTTCTCCATCAATACATTTTAAAATTTATTTTTACGTAATAATTTCTTTAATAATTGCTTAACTTCTTAAATTGACAATGAAGTACAAAGCACAACATGCGGTAAATAAGAATCTTAAAAAAGCTTTTTAACAATCTTTAGATATACTGAAGTTCTAAAAGATGAATGGTGTACAAAGTTAAAGCTACTCACGACGAATAGAATGCACGTTGTCGAATCAGGGAAATGTTGGCGTGCACTGGCACATGTTAGCAAATTGACATACCGCCGACGAAATATATTGTACAGTGGCACAACAAATAGAAGCACAAAGGCCGCAATATTGCAGCCGCAGGACACGTACCAGGATTATATTGGTGTTTGCTGCATATATCCGCGTGCTTTGTTCCCGGCGCGTTTTTGCCAGCTCCGCTTTCGTAAATAACAAGAATCCTCCGGATACTTCGGCTTCTTGCGCAGCCCTTCCTCTCACTTGCTGATCCGCGTATGACAAGTTTTTGCCAATAACGCGGATCTGCAAGTTGAAAATTCTTTTCTCAACTGATATGGAATGTCGAAATACCACATCAAAGCAGTATATTGCTTTTTGTACTACTGGAGGAGTTTAGAGAAACGCGATTTTTTATATATGTTCAGGTTTATAAATGCAATGTTTTCGGTACTAGAATCGTTTAGTGATTCGTAAAAATGTTTAAAATTGTCATTTAATTTATTATAAGGAATTAATCTTGCAGTCAGAAACAATTAAATTTTATTACATACAAATTACATCACATTTGGAAAACGGTAAATAAATGTAAAAAATTCTCATTGAACGTAATATTTATTGATGGCGACCGGTCATTAGTGGATGCTCCTCTGTCCGGCGGCCTAGTGCGCGGGCGAGGTCCAGTCTGGCTGGAAACTCATATGATGTAGTATGTAAGTTGTATGTTGGTAGACTCAATAAGCCCTTGAGACTGCAACATTTACTGATATATAGTAAGCAAGCTTTCCACAGATATGATATAATTACAGGAGCTGTTTCATTAAAAAGCTTTAAAATATCTCCTTGAGTAGATTATGCAGACTAAAGAAATAAAATTTTGAAATACAGATATTATATGTAATTTTAGATAGAACGTCGGATTGCGTAGGGTAAACGTAACAGTATATAATTTTTACCGAAAAGCATTATTGGTTAGCAACAAAAATTTTATTTTTGAAAACAATTAGTTTTGGTTTCTAAGAAAGACATTCATTCTCTTGATTAGCATTGTATTGATTTTGCATATGGTTGCTCAGACTCAGGAAAAGATAAAAATCGAATAGCAAAATGTAAGATGAATGAGATGGGCAAGGAAGGCAGGTTTTACTAATTTTTGCAACGTTTTTATTCTGAGTGAGGTCTTACCGTATCATAATAAGGTATCAACTTATTCCTATTGGCCCTAAATAGCAGTTTAGATGCAGTTTTTTATGCTTAATGTTCAATACTGCCGTTATTGTGATACCCTATTGACTTTCACCTTAATTGAACAACAACCTCTTTGAGTTGGTCGGTCATTTTTGATATGTTAACTTACGAGGTGGATTCAAGTTATAACACCTTCGAATTTTTTTTCAGGTCTGGAAAGAGATAGAAACATGCGGTTTGTTTCAAAATACGCGCACTCTTTGTTAATGCATGAGAGAGATGACAGATTGCACGGTATACAGGACTCTAGCTGCAGCGGCGAGAACTAGGACTGTTTTTCGTCATTCGTTTTCTCTATATGCGTGGTGTGACATTGTTTGAAATTTATCGCCAGTTGAGTGAGACATGTGGTGATGGTGTTATGAAAATGTCTAATGTGCGTTTGCGGGTGCGACAGTTCAAAAAGGCAGAACTTCGTGACCAAGATAATAACGACATGATTAAGCGAGTAAAGAAACTTGTTTTGGAGGATCGCCGAATGAGTGTGGAACACATCGTCTCCAAAGTTGACATTTCCGTGGGATCTGTGCACACAAACCAGCATGAAGACCTGAAAATGCAAAAAGTGTCCTCCAAGTGGGTGCCACAAATGCTGACAACTTTAAAATGATTTCTCATGCTCCCTACTCACCTGACCTGGCTCCTAGCGACTTTTGCCTGTTTCTAACAATGAAAGACACTATCTGTGGTCGCAGATCCACTAGTTGTGCCGCTATTGCATCAGAGATTTTCCGGTAGTCAATAAAGACTATTAAATAAGCCTTCGCAACGGCGTCGTTGTAAAAACTGTGTGATTAGTTTGTTATAAAAAAAATCGGTGGTGTTATAACTTGAATGCACCTCGTGACTTCCCTGTTCGACATTCGCCTTAGTGCAGGACTCAGGAAAACAACGAACACTGCACTTTACAGGTAGTCAGAAAGGTCTACAATTGTTAGTCAACAGAGTTGTGGAGAAATATAAAAAACATAAAATGAGAATAAACACTAGCAAGACAAAAATAGTGATCTTCAGCAAAACATATATGTAGATAGAGTAACTCAAATAGAAGAAAATGTATTGAAAAAGTACCAAATGTAATCTACCTAGACTATTTGTTGAACGAGCAATAGAATTATATATACAAAATTAAACACCAGATATAAATAGCAAAACTAAAATTAAAAACATCTTATTTAATAACAAACTAAAGTATTAAGATATTACATATCCTTAATACTCCTTTATGGTGCTGAAACATATACTCTTATAGAGCTAACACAGAAAAGACAAAACGTTGTCAGATGCGGTGATACAAAAGGATGTGGAATATTTCAAAAACAATACATAACAAACATATAAGTATTACAAGCTATTGCAAATTGGTCATATACAGGATGCTTATAAGATAAATTAAGAAATTTTATAATAAAATCGAACTGCAAATATCTGCTAGATGCCCTTTTCCCTAGTAATAAAATATAGTTAGACTTATTTTCAATCAATTTATTTTGATCAAGACCATTTGAAAGCAGGGTGAGACGTTAAATAGGCAGAACCTATTCCTACTCCTTCTTGGTCAAAGAAGCTCTAAAAATTGACAACAAATTGCACTTCTTGGGTACTGTACTAGATATAAAGATGCCTTTTTCGCTGTTAAGTACCGTAAAATATGCGGCGTTATTGATTAACGAGCATTAGAAAATTACTAGAAAATATTTTGGCATGACTACTCCTGTAGATGACCGGAAGCCTTTATTAATTATTAATATTTTGTAAATAGCATATAGAGATAAAGTGTAATTAAACGCTTATGTTTGCATTAAGTTCAATCTACTTATATCAATACCATACATAATGTTATCAAAAACAAAATTGTTATTCAATCATTACCTACTCGATAACAACGGTGTAGTTCTTATGTCATGGCATCCTTCGTTCGGTTTGCAAAAAAAGCAAACTTTTTACTTCAAGGCAGCTGCATAGCAGATATTCGGTCAGTTGTTAATAGCAGAGCGCGCGAGCGGACGCGAGTTTTCCCATTAAAATTTTTGAACAACGGTTTTGGTGTTCCGCCCGAGACGTTCCTTGTATGCCGTTCCCAGCTTGGAAGAAATCTTCTCACCACCAGCGGACCGAGTGAGTTCAGGCGCGCACCGGTCTTGGAAATGGTGCGTAAACACCCCTTCACCGATCTAATAGAAAATTTAACGTTTGCTGTGGGTTAGGTGAATGCAGGGCCCCTCAACTGAACAATTGGTAAGTCCTTTTTATTTTTCTACTAATAATGGGATGCATGATAAAGGAATAAGGCTGAACATGTCGCTGGCAAATTATTCCCACACTTTCAAAGAGAATAGTTTTTAAAAATTTCATCAACGTGGATATTCAAATGGTCGGTTGTTGGGAATGATTTGCAATAAAGATATGCATTTGTGTAGCGCTACACATAATTGGTGGTACGCATGGGTTACTTACAATTGCAGGTATCAAATATGACATCAAAAATGTGGATAGTTAAAGATGAAATACAACAGTCTTTATGATGTTTTAATTGGAATAGTAATTTAGCTTATAATGTAGCACTTACAGTGAGGCGGTTATAATCCATACCCCAATAGCTCGACTATTGTTTCGTTATTTGCAACCGAATTTTACTGATTTACAATTCATTGTATTATCGAATTTTTTGCGTGGTAGTATATTAACGCGAACGTTTGCAAGCCCTTTCTACAAAATAAATAAATGCTGAGGATTGGGTATAGGCAAAGCAGAAATGGTCCCCCCATAGTATCTGTAAAAGAGTCGCGTCAATCGGTTCCATTATCTTTTTTTTATGTAAATAGAAGCAGCTTTCAGCTCCACATTTGAAAATAGTTTTATATTTTTCCATCTGGACCTCTATTAATTGGTCGACTATCTCTTCACTCTTATGGGTATTTATCAACCCTAAACCCTCCCTGCAAAGGAGGTCAAAGTTAGTTAAAGATTAGGTGTAATCACTGCGGAAATGTTTTTCCAATGATTGTAAAAGAACCAGCAAATCGGTTCCGTTATCATTTTCTGTGTAATGGGAATATTCCAAATTCAAATTAATCGACCCGAACTGCGTTATCTGCGTTATCTAAACGCTTTTTGAATTTTGCAAGTTTTCTTGCACATCCCCCATCTGGACCTATGTCAGTCGGGCGACCGTCTCTGCACGACCGGTACCACTTAGGTGGGAGTGTATCAACCCTGAACGTTCGTAATCCATCTCTACAAAAGAGGTCGACGTTCGCTAAGAGTTAGGTATAAGCAATGCAGTAGTACGGTCTCCTAGTGGACGTTGAAGAACCGGCTGATTGGTCCTGTTATCTTTATTTAAGTATATTTATTCTTTGTAGATTAGGTATAAATTACACTAAGGTTCCATTACAGTCTGAATTTGGCTTGTCGTGCCTAGTGTAAAAAGTTTCCTAATGCTTTTATATTTTAATTATTATATTACGCACGCCGTCCGCATAGGCGTTAAGTTAAACAAAATACTTTTTTAATTTATTAGATCTCCTTTTCATTTTTTTTATTATACGCGACAGTAGGATGACAAACTCATATTTTTATAAAGTATTGTTCTGTATATAATAACTGATACGTATTTTAACAAACTAACGTATTATGCGTGCTATAAGCGTTATACGCTGTATCGTGGTGAAGGCCACATCTTTTTATTTAGCGTGATTTTCAACTTGATGGTATTGTTAAACACCTTGTGTATATCATATTCAGATTATTGATTTAATTGGATAAGTACTATAAGTACGCATCAAGCCAGGTGTGGAAAATGCGGAGCAAATCGCCCAACAAAAACGTGCATTAAAACAAAAGAAACTCAACCTAAGTGTGTTTTATGTAGCGGTTCACAATTCTTCAAACTATAAAAGGTGTTAAAGAGGAGAAAATTTCCACCAGCACGTCCGTAAGCACCCACACCATAACCAAGTTTTACCCAAGCACAACTGCTAATCAACAACGAAAGAAGACACACAATTGTATCAAACGGGCAGCAACCCCCTTCCCCACAAGGAGATATTTGCGGTGTAAATATCAAACATCGGGAAGTTAAAAAATATTATGATAAAACTAGCTGAGAATATCAAAACAATGTTTAACTTCCTCACAATCATCGTCGCTCAACTAAAATAATAAGACAAATACTCAATATTACAGAATGGAACGTTAATTGCTTGTCAAACCACATTCAAGAACTATAAACCTTTATTACCAATCATGAGTTGGATATAGTTCCAATCCCTGAAACCCATTTTACGACCAGAAGCTACACAAAATGATCTAAATACTAAACAATGTCTTGACATGTCTTCGGATGATCATTCTCCAATCGTAATCACTCTACGTTCATAAATAATTTGCACACAAAGACTTTAACAAAATCAAGGAAACTACTGTGGAACGTCTTATGGTCACAATATATAAAAATATAACATTATATACTAGTTGAAGTTGCAGTTACAAAAGTTAAAAAATGTATATTTTATTGATAAATAATTTATAATATAATCCTTAGTCACATGAATATTTGATTAATAAATTATGTGGTATATATATATATATATATATATATATATATATATATATATATATATATATAGTAAACATGAATTATATTAGCTTCAAACTGATGTTTGGGTTAAGTTTCTTAAATTAATTTATTATTTTAAAATGTTTTTCCAGATCTCGAAAACCGCAAGAGATAGCGGGACGCGGTTTTCGAAATTCTTTAGTTAGATTCGATTCTACTAAGACGACATTATTGGTGCGAGCGCACAATGATACCGGGTGCACCAAAAACGCGTTTCAAAAACTCATCTGGCGAGCCGCTTACAGATGAGGATACCTCTGGGAGTCTTCGTGGATCTATAGACCCTTTTGTGAAGTTTATCTCTACAAAATTTAAAAAACCTTGACGAATGTTTAAGGGCTTTATGGGGGTTGAAAGAAAAACCTTTTTTTGCAGGCATCAACTTGCCGTAAGGACCAAGTTGTAGAACTATAAAGTGACTTCAAAAAACGCTTAATAACCCGTGTCCTTATTCTCCCCCTTCCTGCCCAAAAACGGACCCAAATTTGGAAAAAAATCACTTTTTCGCTTGTATCTCCGAAAGGGCAAGCGATACAAAGACGGCTCCTTTACCAAGTTGTGGAGCCTAAAATTGGACATTTTTCTGTATCAGACTTTTTCATGCAGGTTGTACGGGGGACCCATATTTGGCATTTCCGGAACCGGAAGCGATACAAATTTTTTGCCTGCTCTAAAATTGAAAGCCGGTCTTAAAGCATATGTATATTGAAAATCACAATTTTACGATTATTCCTTCGGTCAGTATTCGCGAGTTAATTTCGGCCTTCCTGCCAAAACCTCCGTCCTAGCAGACGGAAGAGAAATTACGACGGTGCCCGCGATAATTTTGTTTGCGCGTCACCTAATTCAATCTCGCTCTGACACATTGATGAAATATGCGTTGACGTAATGTTGACATCATAAATATATAGCAAAAATTGTTCGTGCCTTTCCGTGTCGACCCGAGCGCCTCCGAAGGACAAATTCCGGCCCGGCGGCAGGCGCGGCCGAGTAGTATATTTCGGGAACCGCGAGCGATAAAAAATTTTCCTTTGAGAGCGGGTAATAAAGCACTCGTGTGCCAAAAATCACGTTCCTACGATTATTCGTTCCGTCAGTACTTTGTGAACATATATAATAAGTTGTTTCGAAAATAAAGAAATAAAATTATAATAAATTAAATTTTTACTTGGCGACTTTTCAGTCTATAATTTTTTGTGTGGTTGGTAACTAATATTTTTTTAATGCATAATTATATACGGTTGGTAGCTAAATATTAAAATGACATCTACAATGTTAGACAAACATTATTCTTCAAAAGTTTTCTTGTCAGAATCACTGGTAAAAACGTTATAATTTTTTTAACCTTTGAGCGCCCGAGGATGACACTTAGTTTTTCAATCTGAGTCGAATGACACTAGTCTGAGGTCTCTACGATGTATGCACCAGAAGTTTAACGGTATACAATAACTACTAGTTAATGAAATATCGGGAAAAACAAAGAGCTCCTAAATATAGTAGAGAAAATTACTATTGATATACAGTCAGATACCCAAAATATGAGCACATGGAACTGAATATGAAAGTCAAAATCAGAAATAAAAGAAGCCCAGGAAGGTGCTAAACATGCTGAATGAAAAATCTAATGACACTAATTGGTAATGTCAAAAATCACACTATTTAGACTTGCGGTTAGTTGAGGTTAAAAAGATAAGTAAATAAAGACGATAACTGCATGCTTAAAAATAGATAAATGAGATATGCCAAAAAAATTTATAGGATAAGCAACATATTATATAATAAAGAAGTAGAGTCATATATACTCAGGAAAATTAAGACCAGGCGCTGAAAAAGGAATTGAGTAAAAAAATTAAAAGGGAAACAAATATTAAAAACAAAAAGAACAACAAATAGAATATAATAAAGGAAAAGAAGAAATAACGCCTAAAGTAATGCTACAAATATAAAGGAGAAGTACCCAATTATAAGATTAGGGTCGTGGAAAGTCTAAGGAATATTCGAGTCAGGAGCAGTGAAACGTTTAGAAATGAAAGCAAAGAAATATAAGCTGGAAATAATTGCAATAGAAGAAATGCATTTAAAGGAACCCAAAATAATAAAGTTGGACGATTATATATTTTTCACAAGTGGTGAAGAAGGTAGGATGTCCGTTTCTTAGTAAGAAATGATTTGAAAGGAAAGGTGGAAAAATTCTTCCCAATATCAGACAGAATTTGCTACATAAAATTAACAGAACCGAACATACCAATACTAAATCTGTGCGCACCGACACAAGACAAAGATAAATTTTATGTGCATGTAGAAGAAGTATACAAAAACTTAAAAAGAAATGTTCAGATAATTGTCGAAGATGTGATCACTAAAGTAGGCAGAGAATAAATCTACAGACATATTACTGAAAGAGAACGAAAACATTCATCTAGTAACGATAACGGCAAGAAACTTGTAGAACTAGCGGAGGAAAATCTAATGAAAATAATGAGTACACACTTTAAAAAAATACGAACCAGATAGATCACGTTATTATTGAGAAACAACATCAGAACATAATAAGAAATGTTAGGTCTTGTAGAGGAGCGGACGTAGACTCGGATCACTTCCTCATGAGAGTGGATATAAAAAGACAACGCAAGGATAAGAAGAAGGAAAAACAAAGATACAATTTACAAAAACTACAAAGTGAAGAAATCCAGAGCAAATACAAAGAAGCAGTAACAAAATAATATGGAGACCTGAAAAAAGTTTTTCAGGAAATGGAAGAAGAGTGGAAAAGAATAGAGGCTGGTCATAAAAAAGGCATTAAAGGAAACCATACGAAAAAAAGTAAATTAAGGGAAGGAGAAGTGGTCTGATAAAGACTGTAAGAAGAAACTACGTATGAAAACATTACAATTCCAAGTATAAAAAGACAAAAACAAATATAAAAGACGGAGAAAAAAGCCAAGAAAATAAGCAGACAAAAAAAGAACAAAAAGTTGCAGAAATAGAGAACTATTACAAAAAAAATAAATTTAAAATTTCCATAGAGAAGTGAAGAAAAAAGAACTACAAGCAAATAGTGTACATCAAAGATAAAGAAGGAAACCTAATAGGAAGAAAAAATTTATAGTAAGATGACAAGAGTATTCTGGGGAAATGTTAAATGCAGAAATAGAAGAAAAAGAAGAGAGATACGACATATCAGACAAGTAAAAAAACTCACGAAAAACAAAATTACAGAAATAACAAAAAAAAAACTTAAATACAACAAAAACTTAGGAAGCAGTAGAATAACGGCTGAAAACTAGAAATGTGGTGGAGAAGTATTGAATAACAAGATATATCAGCTTTGTCAACCTTATTATTTAATATGGGACTGGAAACAACTGTAAGAGATATCTAGCTAAACAAAGCCGGCAGCATAACGTTCAAAAGTTACCAAATGATAGGATATGTATAGAAATAAAAAGAGACGGAAGAGATAGTAAAAAGATTAGTGTATAGTGCATGCAAAGTGGAATTACAGAAAAATTTAGATATGTGCAAAGTAATCGTATTAAACTAAAACCAGTGTGATGGGATGCTAGAATTGACGACGGAATTAGGAAAATTAAAAAATTCACCTAGAAGCAAAAACGTCAAGTAAGTGTGAGGAAGAAAAAGAAGTAGAGGCTAAGCTAACCAAGGCAAACAAATGCGCAGTAAGCCTGTATCACTTATTAATATCGAAACCGTTGTCGAGAAGTGCCAAGTTCAGAGTATATAAAACAATTATTAGGCCAACAGCAATATACGCATGCGAAACTTAGATTTTAAGTAAAAAAATACAAGAAAGACTGCAAAGATGTAAACGGAAAATTATCAAAAGAATTGTCGTAGGAAAGAAAGTAAAAGATAAATACAAAAGGAAAAATAACAAAGAAATATACAAGGATCCAGTAACAGACAAGATAGTCAAAACGAGAAAACTGCAGCGGTTGAGGCACATGGAAAAGATCGGAGAAGGAAGAATACCGAAAACAGTACCAACAATACAACAAAAGAAAAGGCACACCGAGAAAACTATGCGAGAAGCAGTGATGGGATATCTGAAGAAGGAGAATATAAGAGCCATGGACTTAAAATGGCCTGCATAGTCAAAATTTTGAAAACTTTGGCCACCACTCTTACTCGATCTGGCTCCACTCGATTATTCTTTGTAGAGATACCTAAAAGGAAAAGTTTAACATAAGAAAACACAAACTTCGACATCTTAAAAGTAAGCATAGCCGGAAAAATGACAGCAAGCGTACCAGCAAAGACTATAAATAATAGGCTCATACGCTTCCAGTATGTGCTATAAAATTATCGCGCGACTTACAAAATTAGATAAGCCCGCTTCAAATTGCGTTGCAATATCTGTCGTCATTATTATCAGATTTATTAAGGAAATCCTGGCTTCGCCAGCAAGTAACGCGCTGTTTATAGCAACTTTTTTATTTGAAAAATAAAGCAGACTCGCAAAATCTACATTCATGTGGAATAAAAATACCATAAAGTTGCTTAAGTAGACAGTTTCATTTAC
This sequence comes from Sinelater perroti, assembly GCA_036346155.1. Classification (NCBI taxonomy): domain Eukaryota; kingdom Metazoa; phylum Arthropoda; class Insecta; order Coleoptera; family Elateridae; genus Sinelater; species Sinelater perroti. Next base: position 9,783,655 of record JARFIY010000276.1, read on the forward strand.
AACATGACACAACTTATCCAACCTACAAACAGCTCATGTTAGATAAAAAGTGTGTTAGGACATGCAAATGTTTAATTTGGAAATGTTTATCTTCCAGTTAACAAATTGTAAACTGTGTATTAAAGATGATTTGTTATAATTAAAAATCATTCTAACATTGACAAACACTAAACATAAACATTAAAAGTTTCTTTGTAATACCTCATAAAAGAAGCGTACCAGGATTAACCAAAAGTTTAATTGCGTTTTTATATATTCACTTTATAGTTTTTAAAAAGAATTCATTCTTGTCCAAGTTTGATGCTAGTATAATATTGTCCTAAACATTATTTTTTTAGAAACTTGATCAAAACAAAAATTTATATTGACACTTACATTTAATATTATAAACAATGAACATAATGCAAATTAAGGTAGAATTTGAACGTCTGCAATATTTAGAACTTTTTGAAATGCAATAGATATATACATTTAGGACGTTAAAAAATTATTGGCACTTTACTTCAAAATTTTGGTTGTGTTACAGACTTAAATGTGCATCCAGTATTTGTGTAAATATAGGTTATAGTGCTTTTTGACGCCAGCAGATTACGTTACTGGAATGTGCAAGACAACAGATAGTAAGTCAATTGTACAGTGCTGCGATTGCAGTTGTGGTCGAAGTGAAATCCATGAAAACAAACGATCATTGAGAGTGTTTGTCACAGTGAACTTTTTGCCACCATATATAAGACTTAAGCCTGGTAAAGGTCTGCGAACTACAAGTTTCTTATATTTTCTCAGTTCAGAAACGTATGGAGACATGCAAACAGTTGCTATGGTTATATAGGTTGACCCTGATGATATTCTTTTTGTCTGTTCGAACTAGATAAATCATGGTTTTGGCATAAAATAATGGAAAGAAACGCTAATTTTCCGAATGGTAGCGTATTGGAAATCTTCGATCCAAAAAGCAGCAGCCGGAACTGTTAATTCCAAAACAAATAGCGATTGCCATTTAGGATTAAAAGGGTCTACTGATGAATTGGCTAAAACAACAATGCTGCGCATTATTGCCACCCATGCCGAGAAACGTTGAACGCCGATTTTGCACACGTGAAATGCTGCTTGCCAATCATGAACAAAAGGGTTCTTTGCAGCATATAGTCACTGATGATGAAAAATAGATCCACTACGATAACTCAAAGTAGAGAAAATTATGAGGACCACGTGGCCACGCTTCAACATCGACAGCCAATACAAGTCGTGTATTTGGTGGGATCAGCTTGGTATTTGAGTTGCTCAAACCGAACGACGCCATTACTGGGGCTCTTTACCGAACATAATTGATAAGATTGATCCAAGCACTCGAGGAAAAACGCGCCCACTACTACTCCAGACACGACAAAATTATTCTCCTGCATGATAATGCTCGCCCACACGTTGCGGCGCCGGTCAAAACCTACTTGGAAACAATCAATTGGGAAGTCCTACTCCACCTACCGTATGCCGATTATCACTTGTTCCGATCTGTCTGAACAGCACTTCACATCATATGAAGATACCAAAAATTGGGTCGATTCGTGGATAGCCTCAAAAAATAAAGCGTTCTTCCGACGCGGTATCCCTATACTGCCAGAAAGATGGGAAAAAGTAGTGGCGAGCGAAGGACAATACTTTGAATAAAACATAAGGTTCCGTTCATTCACAATAAATGCCCAATTTTTTATAAAAAACGGCGGAGACTTATTTGTACTCCCTTTAATAGAATAATCACTATTATATGAAACTTATATGTTGTAAGGATGGAGTCGACTCTTGCTCTTCAAAGTCTCTGCGCAATGCTACTTTAGTCAAACGATAACAAAACATTTTCTGCATTTCTTGTAATAAGCTACTGGTGTGTGAGATAAAAGAATTTGGTTTTTAATGAAACTATGACTGAGCACGTCCTTTGGGTTTTCAGCCTATTAAAATGTTTGTTATATTTTCGTCCAATTCAAAGGTTGAATGTGGCGGTGCCGTTAAAATCACTCAAATTTTGAATATCGAAGTTAGATTATGCGACGCTCGTTACGCTGACTAGACTCAAACTATTTCGCAAAGCTTCTCGTTGACGAAAAAAAGCTTATTTTTCATCGTTGTTCTTAAATAGCTTCTACTTCAACAGTATTGTTCTACTGATCATCAACATCTAAATAGCGATTTTTCTTACCAACTCTTCCCAAATATTTTCTTATACGTAATTCTAATCTGTTTTCCGTATAGGAAAAAATTCTTTCAGTTACTCAACAGTGACATCTTCAAATGGAGAGAAACAAAATAAAAATCACCAAGCAAGAAAAAAAATGTTGTCTTTGCGATTTACTGCAACTGATTTAAATGTTTAAGTTGCAAAATCTTCTTCAGATATGATTCACAATTAAGTCAGAATTAAGCCACGTAACACCAAATTAAAAATATCTCGCAAAATAGACTGTCCTAATTCTAGTCCAATTTGTAAATTTGTAAGGGTGGAGTCGAATATAAAAGCAAATTTTAATGGAGTTTGTAATATTTTATTACTTTATTACTACCAGTTGATGCGAGCGTTGTCGCGTCGGATCTAAGATTGTCTTCTGATCACAATAACGCTGCCTCTATGCTTTGAGACGCCGTTAAAACTATTTACTAGTCCAGCTGGTTTGTTGCTTACGTGCAACTAACTGCCGTCGGAACCAAGGGCCCAGCCTGGGCGCCGGACTACCTTTAAGCAACCAACCACATCAAAGATCTCGAGCGTCTAGATGATCCATCGCCCACGTGCAGCCAACTGCCGGCGACCAATGGTGCAACCTAGTTTCGTGTATCACCTAGGCTGTTTCTATTACCTGAACGCAGAGCTTACAGCTGCAACCAACAAATTGTCTTGCAAATTTGTTATCGTTTAAGCAATCTTAATATTACTCATTAGTAGTGGTTGTAAGTGGAATTCTGTTGATGCTTTGTTATTGTTGTTTTAAATTAATTATTTATCACGTGCATCGTGTGGTTGGTTCTTAGATTATAAGGCCGTGGTCGGAGTTCAGAAACCCTTGACGTTTCGTCAGAAGAAAATCTTCTAAAAATTAAGTGGAAATGTTAAAAATGGCTTCTTGATATTGTGATAAAAACATACTAAAACTAGGTATTTTTTACCACCGTAACCAGTATCCGAATTTTAATTTTAGTTCTTATTTTCCTCGACCACAACAATGAGTTCAACTGTTATGTCATGTGTTTAGCTTGAATCATTCTGCTATTATTTCACCTTTTTACATTTTCCTCTTTCCCAAATAATTATATTCTTTACATATTCTTATCACTTCTCCATTAATTTTCAGATCATTTCCCATCTTGTTTGTATATTTTCGTTAGTTTTCTCATCATATAATCGATATTATTCTCATTTTTAGCTATCAGAACTTGGTCATCTGCCAATGATAGAGTGTGGATGAATTTGTGGTCTATTTTTATACCAATTTGTTGACATGTTCTTTTCCATCCTTTTAGAATATATTCCAAGAATATTTTAAAAGAGTTGGGGATAAGCTAGATTTCTGTCGCAATCCTTTATTAGTTTTAAAAGGCTGTGATATATTTTTTCCGAGTTTAGTTGTTGGTCTCTGTACATTGTTTATATTGTATTTATTAATAACAGATTTTCCCAGTATTTCAAACAATCGTTGCAGGGGGACAGTATCATATGCTTTTCCGAGATCTATGTATATTAAATGAGGTCCTAAATGATTTGCTTTCTTTTTTCTGTTAATTGTCTTATTGTAAATACATTATCTACATGAGCTTCTTGCTCTAAACTCACTTTGATCCTCTCTGATGTTTATTTCTCTCTCTAATCTCTTTGTAATTATACGTCCTTACATTTTATGTCAGTATACTTATTCTTCGGTAGTTTTTACAACTTTTCTTTGATCCTTTTTGTGGATTGGCATTAACAATGCTAACTTTCATCCATTTAGAAGGTCGTCCATATCAATTAGAGATTTATTAAAAATATACATCAGTCTTTCGTATATGACTTCTGGTGCATATTTTAACAGTTCGATTAGTATGCCTCCTAGACTAGCAGCTTTACGGCTTTCCATTTCTTTTACTGTTTCCCTAAGTTCTTTTAGTGTTATCTGTTCCATATTTTTTTATTTGTTAGTATATTTCGCTATTGGTATCGTAAGATTTTTTTATTTGCCTCCTTTTCTTAAACTTTTTATAGTCTCCCATGCTTTTTTGTTCTTTTACCTCCTAGGCATTGTTCTACTCTAGAGCATCTTTTTTCTCCAGCTTCGTTTTTTGCCTTTATAACTCTTTGCTTCACTTCCCTGTTTATTTCTTTATTTCTTGCTCTTACTTCCGGATCTCGTTTTGTCAGCCAAAATTATACATACTTTGTTTTTCTTCTATTATCTCTTCTACACCTTCGCTCCACCCGTTTCTTTTGTCTTTTTGTTTTTGGTTCTACGACGCCCAGAGCTTTATATGCTGCTTTGTGTAAAACTTTTTTTTTTTTTATATTGTTGTGCTGTACCTTCCGTCCTTCTTGTAATTTTGTGGCTATTCTTAAATTTGCCATTTAGTAATTTTAGGTTATATTTATTGTCTTCCACTTCTTTATTGTCTTAGTGGTTCTTTTTGTACTTCTATGTAAACAGTATATTATCGTTTTTATTAGAAAATTATCTGCATCGCATTCCGTCCCACCTATAAATTTTTACGTCTGTAATTTTTATCTAGGAGTTTTGTCTTTGGATCACATAATCTATAATAAACTGGAGTGCCGTGTTGGTTTACGCCAAGTAAATTTGTGTATGTTTTTATGTTTAAAGTACCCATTTATTATTCTGAGAATAAACATCAACATTTCCTCGTTTCTATTGAGAGCTTTATTGAGAAATATTTTTACTGCTGGATTATCTTTTCTTAGATCAGTTCTAGCATTTAAACTATTTGTTATTACTAATTCTTTCTTGTTTTGTCAAGTCTTCTTTAAAATTTTGCTTTGTCTTCAATACTATCATCTTCTGATGGCGCATATTCTGCCACTAAGATAATCGTATATGTTTCTATTTTTAATTGTATAATTATTATTATTTCACTGATCTCCTGCCAGTTTCGAATGGGGCTTTTGCTTTTTCATAATCTTATACTTCGGTATAGAATATAATATAGTCGCCAAAATATTTATTACTATGTCCTTTTTTATCTCTCTCAGTATTACGACGCCAGTCTTTTAGTTCTTGGGATACTTCTTGTTCTTAGTTGACGTCCCTTGTATATTCCATGTTTCTACCATCAACTTTCTACGTTTTTATCTTTGTTTCTTTCTGGATTCACGTTTGTGGCTTCTAGAATCTTGAACAACGGCAAAATTGCGCTCTCCATATCCATAGAGCTTCGTCCTAAACGGGGGGTTGATTTTCACCCTGGAGATTGCTTCTCTCTTGCGGATTTTATTCTGTTATTTCTTAAATTATGTAGTTAGTTGCTAGCCCATCTCTATTTATATTCAGCCGCCCACTCTGGGACATACGCTATTTGTAAGCCGTTCATTTTAGATCATACGCTACTAACACGGAAGAATGCATTTAAAAATTTATTAACAAAAGTTGAATTTCTTAAAAGTAGATTGTAAAATAGCCGAACACTACAAGAAAAAAGCGTTATAAATGCGTTTCCTTATAATTATAAAGAACTGCCAATAAATTCATTATTCAGTTAACAGATCAGATATTGTCTAAGATAGAATACGACAGAGGGCAAATTGACTATTGGGAAGGTATTTTTCTAATTTACATAAACATTCCCCGAGTTCCGTATGAACAGCATTTTAAGAATTAATAAAGTACTGATAAGGAAGATAAGATTCCTAGTAGCATTATTGAAGTAATGAGACATAGAGTCTACTTTTCCCAATATTGCCATTCAACGTTCAATGTTGTCAATTACCAATTGGAATTGCAAGATGTAGATTATACCATAAACATAAAAAGCAACAAAAATCAAATTTTTTAGAAATATTAAGGAATTTCTTTACAACTTACAAAGCCATGTAGCGTTTTTCATTTAAAGAGATTTTCGGTTGGTCATCCCAACATTTACGCACCGCTTGCCGCACTTCTTAGTCCATACAAATCGATAGCTTCATAACTCCTCTTTCAGCAGTCCAAAGATGATAGTAAAAATATAGATCTGGGAGGTAGTTAGGATGTTCCAACATCGAGTAAACATTGGCAGATCTTAACCCGTTTGCACTTATGCTCTGCAGTACACTCTCTCGGCATCCATCTCGCACATATTTTAGAGAATTTGACCACATAGTAGTTGATTTGATAGGCAAACCATAACTAGTCTGCAGAAAATACACTACACTATCAGTTCTCGAACTTACGGAATCTTCCCATCAGTGTTGAAAGTTGGCAAGCGTTCTATTTTCTCTTAATGCATCACACTTATTCAACAACTTTTATACTTCTTGATTTACTCATACACCCTTCTGCGTGGTAGACCGTTGCCCCTATACTACGTTGTAGGACTCCGATGAATTTCGACCAGAGAAATCAGGTCACTGTGTACATGAAAACACAAGCAAGAAAAATTATGCCGTCAAGGTCAAACTCTAAGCATTTATATACAAAATGCAGTGTATCAAACCTATGAATATGTTATAGTAACGGCACAGATAATTTTTGACCCTCCTACGCACTTTCTGAAACAAAACTATTATTTTCTGAATTATATTTAATATTTTCCCAATTACAACTAACAAATCCGATGCTTTCCAAAAAATTACAATATATAATTTATAAATGCAGCTGGAAACGGTGTAGTATAATATTCTTATTTACAAAATAATTGTTATCAATCTATTTAAAGCAATCAGTATTATTTATTTTACAAATTGGTAAATTATCTATATCTTGTTGTTTTTAGGAAAGGTTTGTTTACTGCCAAAAACGTTATCAATGACTGTGCGCACTTATAATTTATTTTTGTAATTAACTAAGGAGAGTTGTTTTAAAAGTATGCTATAGCTCCTATTCACACGTCACGTACACTTGTTATTACTTATTTTCTACCGAGTTGTTTGTGAATAAGGTTGGCCATCACGCGTTGACGTTTACATCCACATCTCTGAAATTTAAGGTTTCTGGGTCTAGGTTCCTACTCTTTCTTCTCTGGAAACCCTGACGTTCAGTTTATGCGACTTTCAAACGCTTCCAGAATGGTGCAAAGTTATAATGATCCAGGCGTTCAAGGGCTCCTGAACATGGTTTTGATGTTTTCCACTCCAGATATCATTCTGGGTTGCCGCCGCAATGTTCTCCCAAAAATGTGGACGAGTTCGTGTTCTGGAACCATCCGGCGATGGTAGCCCATTCTTGGTGTTCAAGCTGCTATGGAAGGTGCTACGGCGAGCACCGAGAAACTGGCTAAGGTTGTTGCTCGGCAGAAGCTGCGAGTTGCTGCAGTCTCCAAGATAATGGTCTTCGCCGCACTTCACACACCTCGGGACAGCGCGTGCCTGAAGCGCTGGCAGTGGTAGTGCTGGCTGCTGACTTTTCTTGTTTTTGTGGCTGAAGACGACAGGCATCTCGGCATCGTATTCGTGGTCGCTTAGGGTTTTGAAAGCGTTAGTGGTGGGCGCCGGGCGAGAAGGTATAACCATCCTCAGTTTTGCTCGGCTGCGGACACGGAGCCACTTAAAGCCAGGCTTAAACTGTTGCTTTTTGCTGGGGCTAGCCTGAAGAAGGTTGACGTGCTCCGGGTTGCTCTCGGGTAGAGAACATGGAGATGACTGTGGCACAACGGGGTTGACTGAGGCAGTTGCAAAGCTAGGACGCTTTACCCCGTGCACCCAGCTGCCCAGGAATTTTTCGAAGAGCACGTACATGTATCCTCCCTCTCCTTCACCGGTTTTCCAAAAAGCACTGTTGGAGTAGTCTGCGTAGGTTTGCCTTGAAAAGCTCCTCTAACCACTCATCCACCATAATCACTATCACTCTCGAACATTTCGCGAAAGTCGCCCGCTAATCATTATCAATCACTAATCTAGCAGTTACAACTATTGGCAATGTAGGGTAATAGTAACATTTTCTTGGGTATTCTTTTCTCCTCCATTTGAACTAGATAGTCGAACCTTAGTTGTTTTTTCTCTATTTCTTTTACTAGGGGTTTTAATCTGTTTTGTATTTCTTAAATTATCTTACTGTCTTTATTGATTATAGTTCCTAAGTATTTGTAATTTTCTACTAACTCCAGTTGTTTTCCATCACTCTTATGTCTAAGTTTTCTTCTCTTTCTTCTTTTGTGATATGTAGCATATTATTCTTGTTCTTGTTTATTTCCATCCCTTTTTCTTCCAGGCAGCATTTTTGTATGTTTCTTTGTAGGACATTTACTTTGCCAGATATTAATACTATATCGTCTATGTATATAAAGGTCTTGTGCATATACTGGGACTAGGTTGTGGAATCCTAGTCTTATCGGCCTGGTTTGGATTTTGGCTCGTTTTGTTATGCTCATGTAGGCAACGATTTAAACTGTCGCCTTGAATTTTTACGATGTCTTTCCATTTAACCTAACCATTCTCGTTACGTTGTTGTATATGCTTTTGATTACTCTTTGTAGTTTTCGCTTTGTCCCTAGTTCTTCTAGTGAGTTCCATATACAATGTTTTGCACTTGGTCAAACGCTGCTTTTAGATCTAGAAAAGCTAATTATATTTCTGTCTATCGTTTTTTCTATTATGGATCTGAAAGTATATACGTGATCTCGCGTTTGTCTTTTGGTCAAAATGCTGTTTGCTCTTCTTTAAGTTTGTCTTTTATCTGAACTCTTAAACGTTTTTATACCTTTTTTAAACTGATTACCTTGTAGTTATTGCAACTAGTTGTTTCTCTCTGTTTGTGAATTGGTACTAGTTTTTTAATTAAACAATTAATTCTAAGTAACTATCAAAGTTTAAAACATTTTTCACCATTTTATCGCGATCATTATCATATTTGATGTTTTGTGATATAAGTGAGACAGTTAATGGATGTTTTAATTACATACCTTTCACTTTATGGTAAAAATATTTTTAAAAAAATTATTAAATTTTGCTTCTGGGCCCTTTTTATAAAACCTATTTATTATATAAAGCCTTTGACTTTCTGCAAACGTATCTTTTTTATTCCTGCCACCTAAGCCAAGAGTCTTGTTTGTAGCATTGATAATTCTAAGTTGTTTGATATCTGTTTCATATATCTATAGGTAGACCTTCAAATCCAAGATATTCGCTGTCAAAGTTTTAATTTTTAATTTTGTGCCAATTAATATGATACATCTATATTTATTTTTATATAAAATTTATTATTAAAGTTCTTTTTTTGGATGATTATTTTTTTACACGTTATAATTACAATTCTTAGTCTTTTTTGCACATCTAGTGCTAGCTAGTCTTATTTGCCATTAATTTTGTAAAAAGTTACATGTGAACATGATGTTTTATTACTTGATTGCAGTTTTTCCTAAATAAATTTATATTTTAGCGAAAATAGGACATCGTTATCTAATAAAACTTGCGTGAAAAAACTATGTGAGCTTAAGTGAAAATTACAAAACTTTTATCTACATTTTATAAAAGGTGCAGCATTTATCAGAAAAAACTAAAAGATAACTATTTAAGTTCAAGGTTACAAGCTCTACCGAAAATTATTTTTCTAAAGCTATTCTTTTCCTTACATCAAGTGTTACGTTTTATTCATATATTCTTTAAAAAATTTCCATCCATAATTTTTAAACCAATAACAAGTGCAGCTTTTTGAATTTAAGAAATTCGTCTGATCAATAGTTTATTAACGGCTAACATTACGTAATTTCTTATAATTTTCTAGATTTGTTTATCAAATTGGATTTATTAAATAAATCGTCCAGTTTCTGAACGAACAGATTTGAGTACCCAAGACTCAAAAGATCAAATATTTTCTTAAAAAAATGTACATTGTTCTTAAGGCTGATGCTTATCTTTCAATTTTTTATATAAGAAATTGCAGCCCAAAATGGTTCTGCAGTAATTATTTGCAATACCATAAAAGCTAACAAAATACAAATATCAATAATTCATATCGATAAAGCTGCTCTATGTAGCCCAGCCATGCATACTATCTCTAAGGAAGAATATGAAGCATTTTTTCAGCCTATGAAAAACAGGTTTATAAAAGGTGACAAATACCTAAACACATTAATCTGAAATTAAGATTAATTGCCACTGAGGGTAAAAATCTTTAGGGACCATCAATAACAATAATTGTTTATTTATTTCTGATAGACAAACAACACACTGGCCATCCAATCCTAACAAACTGCCGTACCTAATTAACTTCTTTATATTCAAAAGTTTCTCACTAAACTACCTTGATGTTACACCAAATTAGGATCTCTTATAAGATCACACTTCTATTATATAATACACACTAAGTACCCATGTTATCTATAGACTTGACATGCCTAAGTTCATCTCCTTTAAAACATCTAAACCTCAAGCTCAATTTAAAACATCTCGACAATCTTGATGTTTCTACAAACTACAATACTTGTATAATACAATAATATGTTTGGATATCCACTCTAAAGACCAACAGATCCGTCAATATAGCGATCGATATGCCGTTAGAGAATTTTTTGCTAGATATAAATGGCAAAGTAGTAGAAATCCTTTTGGTAGAACTGACGAGGCAACTAAAATTGGAATTGCCAAGAATTAGAAACACTGCGTTTGAAACTTACGTAAACACATTATCAAGAGAAAGCCAATCAATATGGAAAGCTGCTAAAAGTTTCAAAAAGCAAGTCGATCACCTTGCTTTAGAAATAAAACAACCAATTTTGCAGAGTATCAATCAGAAGCCTTTAGTCGACCCCTAAATAACAATAATAATGATAGCCCAAAAATTCACCGCCAATAAGATATTTTTTCCCCCGCTGAACTAAAACAAATGCATAAACCGTAAAGCTCCTAGTTTTAACTTAACTACTCCGCAAATTCTCAAAGCGTTACTAAGAAAAGTCGTAGTACTATTGACAGCAATCTATAATTGCAAACAGTACCGTCCTAAAGTTCTATCAGCTTACCTTCAACTATGTCCAAAATACTTGAGAAACTTTTACAAAGTCAATTAACCTAGATACAATAGTAAAATCTCACCAGCTTGACTTACCAGTAACTCAGTCAGCAACCCAATAAAATCATATATTAACAAACGGAATTCTAAAAAGTTTTGGAAGGAAGAGATTATGCACTGTCGTCTTACTCGACATAAAACAAGTTCTGCTATTTCACTCTATTTCCTATTAAAGTCTTACCTGACTAAACGGTACTTTCAAACCAAAAACAAATATCCACTTACTACCTTATCAAATCCGGAGTTTTTTAACGTAATGTGCTAGGGTCATTTTGCTACTTACATTTTACAACCGATATCCCAACAGCTAACACTAAAATTGCTACCTTTAATTACTAATTAAGCGCTAGTAATGAAAACCTCAACGTCTCCAATAACTCTCAATGCCACCTCAATCTCTTTACAAACTGGCTCACCGAAAGAAAAATCACCGTCAATTAGCACAAGTTTGCGCACATCACATTTACAACTCGAATGGTTAAATATTTTGGAGTAACAATAAGCAACATACCTAGGTTTAGCATTAGCTCACATTATAAACAAGAAAACAATCAAACTAAAGATACAACAAATTGGATAACAGGAAAAAATCGAAACTCACATTAGACCATAACATTTTTTTTTACAAATGTATATAGTTCTGTCCATTGGACTTACAGAGTTCAACTCTAAGGCTGTGCTAAACCTACTAACATCAAGATCATTCAAAGGATACAATCAAAAATATTAAAAATAATGTTTAATGCCGCCTGGTATAGTAGCAATAAAACGACAAATAATGACTCAGTCATTTCCTTCGTCGATTATAAAACAAGCTCACCAAAATAATCTTTTTTATATATTTCAACGAAAAAGCTAGTTCCACTGAAAGCAATTGCTCTTCTAGGGCAGCTTCTGAATATTTAGTATATAATAAAAAATATTAAATTACAGAATTATGGGTTTTAATAAATTTTTAAAAAGGAATTAAATAGCACACCATATGTAGTTAGAAGTTATAATTAAACTTTTGTTACAATTATTCTTTAAATTTTCTCCGAAATATTTGACACCATACGAGGTATATCTTATCTTTTTGTATTTATATATTTCATGATTATTTATAACATTATCTGTTAATAGAGATAAAACATGTTTTCTTAATCTTTATCAGGCTCTCGAAATTTCGATAATTTCTACGCTACATTAAAAATTGAAAAATTTTGCCACAATCTACAAAATGTGAGTATTCATTTCATAAGAAAAAGGTAAAACCACGCAAGTATTTTCCAAATAAATTTCTCGGTTTACTTTTTTAACGTATCCAGATAATAAGAAAGATTTAATGCTGAAGAAAAACTAAAAATGGTTTGAAACACAAAAAACCATACTTAAAATAAATCAGATTTTGGCCATGGATCTTCTTTTGCCTAAAGAACGAAGAGTATGATCCTGTAGCAAAAATATACTCTCTGAAGTCACCTCGTCTATTTTTGAAATTGGTGAAGAATGGTAAACAGACATGAAGGTAGGCTGCAAATTCGTTTTGTAATCCTACATGCAAAGCTAATTCTTCGTGACACTGCTTGTGCAGTACAGTGCTCAATTAATAAAATATCTTGCTACATCATCTAGCCCATAAGTTGTCTAAAAATCTTTATATTCTGTTTAAGCAACAGAAATGCGTAACTTATTCTGAATCGTTAAACATAAACATAAGTTATGAATTATTTTATTATTTCTTGTGTCAGTTTTACGATTAGCAAAATTGATAAAACAATAGTGCCGCCGGCGTACGACCTTGTTTTGTGCTTATGAAGATACTAAAAAAGTATAGTTATTTTCCTAGGTAGAAGTCTTTTTTTTAATTTGCTTTAGCGCCGCTCCTCTAAGAATGATGTTAGTATATCAAAGAATATAGCTGCTGCTGACAATCACTTTCCTCCAATATTCACAGTACCTGCACTTTAGTCGAAAGTGCAATATTCTTAAAAGCAAATTGAAGATTTTTAATCATACACCTTTCTGTGATTTTCTCCATTATCAGTAGAAAGCTGACAAGACGGTAATTTTACAGGAAAAATTCCAACTGATCTAGAACACAACAGAAATTGTCTGTAATAGTTTCGTCTCATTATATTGAATTTTGCAGTTTTGGCCTTAAACCAGGGTCTGATAGATTTTCGGCGCTCTAAACTGACAATTTTTTACCCCACTTCCACCAATTATTTTGCATATTTAAGACATCAAAAATTACAAAGAAGTTGATTGTATAGAAAAATACATTTGATTTTTTCTATTTCTGTTACACTTTTTTTAATTTGATGACACTAGTACTACAGCTTTGAGGGTTTATTGTTCCTACCAACATGCAACACGACACCAAGGCGGCAGCTTATTTTTGGTACATTTCTACACATACCATTCACAAATCAATAAAGAAAAATAAAAACAAAATTTCATTTCATTTAAAAACTTTTATTTAAAAATACATTTTTTTCTGGATTTAGAATCGGCAAATCTCTGGACTATGTCATCAAAAGAAAGAATCTGTAGAAACTCACTTTCAGTAAATAAAAGTTTAAGTTATTTTACAACCATTTCATAAAGTTTTTCTCTGTCTTAAGAGCTGAAAACGATCGTTTTCCAGTGCAGTTGGTAACTGCCATACTTAAAGTGCCAGTCTTAAAACGATAGCAGTATTGAGAAACGTGAACTTTATACCCCATAACTTTAATAATGCTAAAAGTCTTTATGGTTTTAATTGTGTGATTAACTTAATATTCTTATCGTCTTTGTCAATACCATTATCAATTTTTAAAAATTCTGCTAAATGCACACATTTGTTATGGAATATTTCAGATATATCAGAAGCTGATAAATCAATAGATGATTTGTCCTTCGCCGTATTTTGTCATTTTTTATTTGTGTAATAGTCCATAGATCTCCGAAATGATTATGCACTTTTGTAAGTTAAGCAACAGAAAATAAATGGCAGCATTTATCTAGAAGACTCGTAATTTCTATCTTTGTGTCAACCAAAAGACACTTTTGGCTTCCGTTTTTTTGTAATGTCTGTTTTGTAGACGTTAGTGTAACACATCGATTTTGCTTTGTCTTTAGTCAAACTCGTCTTTGTTTCAGAGGGTTTATAAAACCTTTGTTATGTCCGTACTTTTTCCTTAAATCCTTTACTTACTTCTCCAGACTTTACAAGAACATTGTTCCAGAAATATACCGCTAATGCCATTGTAAGAGATCTGAGTGTGATCACTACCATGGGTCAAAGCATCAAGAACCTTCTGGTACGATTTGTATAATTCTTGAATGAGATCAGCATGGGCACTTCATCGGGTTGTCGACAAAGTTCTTAAAGATAAGAAGGCCTTTTTAAATCTACCATTTTTGTTAAAACTGAAAAAATTATAGATTTATTGTTTTGAAGAAAAAATTAACAAACTACTTGCTGCTCTTCACCTTTATAGCTAGGAATAAAAGACAAAAATTGTTAAACAGAAAGTATTGCACAGCGCACTACAATAACTAATTGGTTTGTGTGCAATACATCGGGACTCCATAGTCTATGACAATCGCACATGTAATTGATATTAAATCTTTATAACAAAAAAATACTTGTATTTTTTTTACAGACTTAGCCGTTTTAAAAATAGTTTAAGTTAAAGATAAGTGAAAGTTTAAGGAATTTTGGTAACAATGGCAAAAACTTAAAATAATCCTAAAAGTTTAAAAAAAAGTTGAAAAGTAGAACATAAAGAGGATAGTCGATATTTATTCTAATACAAGTGTAGTCGCTAAATAACTAAAGCCAGTATTCATTGAAAGTAGAAAATATTAAGTGTAAGCACCGTCATTGTTGCAATTTAATTTATTTACGGAAGGACTTTGTAAAAACACAGGGTAAAAGCTTTGAAATTATTTTACTGAGAATTGGCTAACTGGATTTGAAAACAAATTTTAAATTTGAAATCAACAACCAAAAAATAGTAAAGTAGTTTTTTATTAAACCATTTAAAATTCAGTGCAGACATGTGTTATGGAATAGCACTTATCTCATTCACAATCTCTTAAACAATATCTGCCTTAAGATGGTCCGCTAACTGTACAGTCAATTTATTGACAGTTGTACTTTATAATTATGCGGAAACAGCTTTCCATTATTTTCGACTGTTGCTACATGTTCGGCCATAAAAAGATCGAATTTTAAAATCAGTTTATATACCCAAGGTTACCATTTCTTAGATATAGTTTATTAATGTCATGGATCTGTCGTTCACGGAAAACTAAAATCATCAAAACTTTAATTACTCTTAATAAAACCTTTTTTCAACAAAAGCTTCTTTCTTGTGCTGTTTTACTATTTTATAATTCGTTCTTTGTGAAATTCGACTTCTACTAATAAATTCTAAAATGATCTGTATTCAAAGTTCCTGTAATGATCGTTTTTTATATGGTTATTTTTCCAATCATAAACCCTTTTCATTCCTAGAAACGTCGTTTCTATCAACCAATCAATTTTTCTTGATGCGTTCTTCATTCAGTTTTTGTCTCTTCAGTTTTTTTAACTACGTTCCTAAACCGTTTTTGATTTCCTGAGTGTTTGTCTTCTAATGTGTTTCCAAATTCTTTCCAGGAGTCCCTTTTGGTTTAATTTTGCCACTTCCTTTGCTTAACTCCTTTTTATATGTATAGGTCTTTATCTTCTTGGGTACTTGATCTTTTGAACCTATACCATGCTTTTTTTCTTGCGTTTTATCTTTGTTTTGACAAGATCGTTTCACCACTTAGTTTGCTTCTGTAGGTGGATTTCTTTAATTCTCTTAATCCCACATTATTGCTTTTTTAAATTCTTTCCACCTTTCATTGATATCTCGTTGAATTTTGGCCAGTTCTCTTTCTTCTAACCTATTAAATTGTGTGGTTAGTTCTCTTTCATACTCTTCTCTTTATTTCGGGTTTTCTAAAGCTTTTAACTTTATTTTATTATATGTTCTTGGTGTTTCTTTAGGAGGAGGTTGTATCTTGGTGTCTGTTACTACTAATCTATGGTCGCTATTTAGCTCTTTACCTCTAATCACTTTAACAACTTTTACTGCGTATTTCATACTTCTAGTGTATGTTATATAATATATAATCCACTTTTGTCTTCTTTCCTCAGCTTTATATGTGATCTTGTGTATCGTTTTATGTTTAAGCTATGAGTTTCCATCATTATTTGGTTGTTGGTCCATTATTATTTACTATTTCCTCCCCTTCATGGTCTCCTATTGTTCCATCTCCATGCTTTTAGACTGTAACTTATCTATTGTTTTTTGTAGCTCTTTATAGAACAGGTCTTTATCTCTGAAGTCTGAGTCTTCTGTTGGTGCATATATTTATATTATTTCTATTCTCTCTTTTAGTTCTAAGCTGATTGTTACAATTTGCAAATTTATATATTCCCAGGTTAAAACTTTTGCCTCTGTCTCTCTATTCGTCACTATTCCCACTCCTTCCTTAGCTCTATTTCTGAATTGCATTCTAATGTATCTTAGTGTGTATTCTCTGTCTAGTGTTTGATCTCTTGTCCTTTTTTCATTACTTTACTGATCCCTAAAATAGGTATTTTGAATTTGTCCATTTTCTTTTTTAATTTAACTTCTTTTCCTATTAGTGTTTTAATATTCCAGCATCCTATTTTTGTCCTTTTTCTTGTCGGTAGTTTTCGTTGAGACTGTCCTATCCCAAGGCTTTTATTTCTGCTCTAAATCAAAAACTGAAGGGGCATCCTAGTACACAAATAACAAATATTAAGAACCAATACGGGGAACTACAAACAGAAAGTGACAAAATAATAAAAACGTGGAAGGAGTACTTTGCAGCTAAATTTGACAATAAAGAAAATGGAGATGCACATATAAAAAAAACCGAACAATAGAGAAGAAAGGGTAGAAGAACAAATTAGAAAAAAAATATCAAAAAACCGCTTAAGGATACAAGTCAAAAACAAACTAAGAGAAGAACAAGCGGCTTTTAGGCCAAACACAGGATCACATATATGCTTAAACAATTAAAAGAAACAAGAATATATGCCTAGTCTTTTAGCTCTTGGAACATATTTCAACAAAGTACTCAAAAAACACATATTGAACGCTCAACCCAAAATTACAAAGATCTATCAAAAGTATATACTATACAGCTCTAGAAACAGTTAGAGTGAATGGGATGGCATCAGAGAGCTTTAAGGAACAGAGTAAAACAAGGCGACAACCTAAGCCCACTATTGTTTATCACTTACACAGATCAAATATTAGGCAAAAAGGCAAACCACAACTATAAGACTGAAATACTATAACCTAAGTATACACGCAGAGTCTTGTATAAGCTGATCACATTGTCTTAATAGAGGGCAACTTAAGGGATGCCCAAAGGAACCTAAAGATCTGGAGAACTGCCTACAAGAAAATAAATACCAATAGGAGCAAAATTCTACATGTCACTAAATAAAGAAGGGTAAAATACCCAAATAAAATTTAAAATATGTGGACAGATATAAATATTTGGGACAATAATCAGCACGAACGGAAAGATAGAATAAGAAGTGAAAAACTGGATAAGCAAGGCGAGCAGAGTATACTACCAAATCTACTACTTTCCTAGTAGGAAAGAAGAAATTAAGCACGAAAACCAAAATACACTTTTACAAAACAATATACATACTAACACTTACTTACGGAGCAGAATCATGGACAATGCTTGGTAAACATAAATCCATGATTACTGCAGCAGAGGTAAAGTATCTTAGAAAACTTCAGGGAAAAACATGGAGAGACAGAATGAAGGATAAAAGTATAAAATGACTTGTAGAAGAAGCAGAAAAAATAGATATGGTCACATAGTGCGTGTAGAATATGAAAGGATTCCCAAGAAAGTGATAAAAATGCGCCCCGAAAAAAAGAAAAGAGTGTAGACCCAGGATCCATTGGGAAGAAAACATAAGAGAAATGGTAATTAGGTCTACTTCTTTGATGTACTACAATTTGGATTTGCAGTTGATAGTGACGATTGTTATTGCTGCAAACTATGTGAAGAAAGGTGTTTAGTTTTGATATTTTCTTGCCGTTCAAGGCGCTCTTTAGTACGTTTTCTGAATTCTGTTCCCCTTGGTTCTTTTAACAAATCTCGACCATCTTTGCACTCATTTTTTAACCCGGATTTCTTTTAAGACACTCTACTTCAAAAACAAACAAACAAATTTGCGGCCCTGTCGGCTAATGATGAATACAACTACCTATATTTGTCGATGATTATAACCTAAAATCTGTAAAATGTTAGATTCAAAACTGATTAATAGAAAATATCCAAACCAAAATCTAATTAAATCGTACTAAGGATTGAGACACCGACATAAAAAATATTAAAAAATAAAATTGTTATACTTTATTCTTTCTAACACAAACAAAAGAGAAAATTTGCAATAGTACAACGTTAAATATATTCTGCAGTGAATGTACTTAAATAAATTAACTAAAGGAATCAATAACCAGTAAATATACCATCAATAAAACACCCTTCCAAAGTTGTTTGTAGAGTTGTAATAAAGGCAAAATAATAAATAAATCTGCAACATAACGTCCTTAATGAAATCAAAAATTATATTTAAACTCCTATACGTTAAACGCGAAATCATTAATATCTTCATTATTAAAGACTAGAGCACTCCAAAGACATCAAAGCGAGTTTAAGTCGCTTAGTCCTATACAACTGTCTAAACTTGATGAAAATTAAGAATTTTTTCTGAACTACACTACAACACATCCTTTCCATAGTCCTTCCAGTCTATCATTATTATTTGTTTGGGCTTACCAAAGAAAGCACATGGAGGACAAAAATTTGACAACGATATTGCTGATATGTTTCTCTATTTCGTACTATTCACTCAGTTGTTTAATTTAAAAAAATCCTTGCATGCTCTCAATCGCATCAGCGGCTCAAATAAAATTCGGCAAAAGTAGTTCTCTCCATTATTCGCTGCACGCTCAATAAACGCATGCCCCCCCTGGCTTCCACCCCACTGCAGCAAAATAAAGCCACCTGCTCCGCCACCTACAGCAGCAGTTTTTAATTTTTCTTCGCTCTTAAATCAAATCCATTATTCAAATCCAATAAAAGACAACTGTGATTGAACCTGAATCAAGCGCTCGCCCGGCTGAGCGTCTCCCTCTTCTGGTTTAAATTAAACCTCCTCGCTGAAAGTTTGGTCGGCACACAACACACTGGCAAACAGTGGGCGGTGAAGTTAGCGAGACTGCTCAAAGATGAGGTAAAATTTGTCTTTTTGTTATTATTCTCTGGATGATGCAGGATGATGTTTTTGCATTTTTAACTTTTGACAAAAATGACTAAATCGTTTGAAAATAACGAAAGTTTCTTGGTGAAGAGCAAAGTGATTTGCTTAAGCAATCGTAGCTTTGAAAAGTTCAAACGCGTTTTCAGTTATTCACCGAAAAGGAACAACGGGGTGCGGGAACGAAAGCGATCGTTGCCCCGATGCACGTCCCACTCCATATGGATTTTCGCCTTTCTGCACAAAGAATAGCGCGCCCTAACGGATGGGGCGTAATCTGTGTGCGGGAAGATTTAACGTGGAGTGATAGCCCCAGACAATAGCTAATCCGCAAGGACTGATTCACATCATTCAATTTATCCCGACTATTTGCTCTCTGCTTGACGCCATTAGCGACACATCCTCGGACAGATCCCGCACCATCTCGAGCGGGATGGAATTAAACGAAGTTTATAATTAAATAAGCGCAGCTTAATGGGTTTTCCGCTGGCAAGCGATTATGGAACGAGAACTTGTGCATGGCGCACCTGACATTATTGTAAGTTTCTTAAGCACATTTACCTTTAACTGAAATCATTTAAACACAAAAAAGAATGACCTTGCAATGTTGATAAAGATAGAGAAAATTAAAACAGATGTATAGTTCAGCGTACAGTCTGAAACTGACCAAAATATTTAACGCGTAAACCGCAAATTACAAAAATTATACTTTTTTTGAAAATGTATCCTACTGTTCTCCACACAAAAGTAAACGCAACATATTCATATGATCTAAATCTGAACAAAAGATATAACTAAAACATCTAAGTGGTCAACTAGCTATTAAAATAACAAAATTAGAAATTGTATTAATGAATAACGCATATAACAATGAATTTACTAAATTAATAATTAAAAGTTCATCTTGGTCTTTAGTTAACCTACTATTGAAACTTAGCAGAACAAAGATAAATTATTTTGAATGACGGATTATTACTTGCCTTCAAATACTTTTACAGTCTGTATGGCAAGAAAGCCACTGTCGTCATTTGGTAACGAGGCACCACAAAGCCATCTATCTTAATTCGTTTGAATCTATATTTTGGACTCTTTTGCGCCGTACATAGTTTGCCGACACATTGTATTGTTGGCGTAGGTGAATTCGTTATCTTTATAATGAGTGCAAAATTCCTAAAGCGATACGGGACAGTGTTTTGATGAATCATTCGATAGGACCGAAACTGACATATAAATGAGCTGCAACTTCTTGCGATAACTGAAGGCATTCGTTAAGAATTGGGTAAAGCGGAATTTGGAGGTTGGGAATGTAAACAATTTGCCCGTGAGGGAAAAAACCCGCGTCACAACCTTTTAAAGACAAGCCAGGCTTTTCGTTGTAATGTACCCAAATGAAACAATAAAATATTCAATTCTCCCTAACTCCGATTTGAAGTCACCTGCTTAAAAAAAGACGTTTTTCTTATCAACTTTAAAAAACCTTCGCTATCAGAAAAGCACGTTGGAGTAGGCAAAGCAAAATTTGAATCAAATTGGGACAATGCTATTTTCACGGACGAGTTTTTTTTTCTAGTCATGGTTTTCCTTATCGAGCGGGTGGTCAGTGAAGAATTCTTCAACTCCTGTCAAAGAGCATGTAAACGCGGGTTTGGTTGTTTCTATTTATTTACTTACAATTTAAATGCCGAAAAAATATAAACCATCTACAGGAAAGCTTGTTAATTCTGCTAAAGAGTTTTTTGGTTCTGACAACACGAGTTGGGTGCTGCAGGAATACAATGATCTTAAACATCGCAGCAAGCTGTGCAGTGCGTGGAAACGACAGAATAATGTCACTACAATGAAATGACCGCCAGTGTCCGCATATGGAAAACTAGCGTACACAGTAAAGCAGCTGTCACTTTAAATTAAGAATATATGAAAATCTTTGCCAAAAATGAGTATGCAGGAAACCTCGTTTGAATCATGGGAAAAATGTAAGAAGCTACCATCAGTAATGGAGGTGATTAGACCAATGTACAGTAAAAGAGATTTATTTTATTTACTTTTTTTTAAGATTACAGCGATCACTTTATTATTAAACAGGCTGTATATATGATAGTCGGCTTGGCAACTCTATCATTTTCTGGAAAACATTCTAATAATACAACTTTGTGCGTTTTTATCTAAAAGCTTAAATAATATGTAGGTAGTTCTCAATTTGTGAGAGAAGGACAGCGGCGGAAATAAATAAATTGTGGTTAAATATTGTCTTGGAGATTCACTGACTTTATTTTCTACAGTGATATTATTAGATTCTAAAATTCAAACGCTGCATTTGCACATAAGCCCCAAACCACATTCAAAGCAACAACTATATCAGATATCGTAGATAAACTTTATGATATGGTCTTGACAAATCGCCAAATAATAAAGCTGTGTGAAATGAAAGAAGCCGTGGAGATCTGTTATGAATGAGCAATTTCTATTTTACATAGTAGGTATGGTCTGAAAGTTTTTTCAAAATGGGTATATTATTTGCTTAATCTGGAGCAGGAACGCTAATCTTCAGCAGACAGTTTGGAAGTATTTAAGAAAATTCAACAAATTTGAAGAGATATTTTATGACTGTGGATGACAATTACATTTATCATTATATATCAGAGCTTAGAATATACTTAAATGGACAAATGGATAACTATAAATCGGTTCTGACGAAAGTAATGTTTATTTAGAAAGTTTCAGAACTTTGAAAAAAGAATTAAAAGTAAAAACGAAAACTAATACTCAAAAAATTTTTAGGTAGCTAGTAATGAGGGCCACTAACGTGAGGTTTTCGTGAAAACGTCTTTGGCCAATGGAACCAAAAATATTGGATCCAACGTAGGAAGATAACTGGGTTTTAGTGGATATCGGAAGTGGACACCTTTCGATTGTCCAAGGTCGCCCACAACTTGAACAGCACCACATCACTTTTGGAACTGACCTTAATATCCTGTAGTGTTTCTCCTGCGTGTTCTTGAGGTCAGACTAAAACCACAAACGATCACACACAAATATCTTGTTGAAGTATATATCAGCCGTTTTCCAATAGGATGGCATAGGATAAATACGTACATTCGCTGATTTTCGCTTGCCCCTGAGGTGTCCAAACTAACCATCTATGGAAACATCAGATTCTTGAAAATGGTCTTTGTTCATTGGAGACTGTTCTATTGCTGTAAATCCACACTACTCGATCCCGACAAAGTATACGCGACGAAATTTTGGTGTCGCTCATACGATTTGTCGGCGCACGAATTTTAATGGTTAAGAGCTTTTTAGATTTGCCTTGAAAAGACGGGGTGCAAGTTATAGTTTTAAATGCGATTTGAATTAATCATGATCAGATAATAGCAAAAAAGGGTGATCTTTTGGCCAAAAATGGTATCGCGCGGGAAGCGCGCGCAAAACAGTGCCAGGCGCAAGTTAATAAATTGTTTGACTTTCAATAAGACGCAATTTGCGTCATACCGTATTCTTTGTTAAAGATAAAGTTCGTGTAGAAAACCTTCAGTTACCCGTCACAAATAGAGGAGAACGCTTATGATCTGCAAATGATTACAACCATTAACGACTGGTGATTAGCGCATTACTACAAGATTACAAACTTGCCCGTACGTCATTAAAAGATATCAGTTTACCCAAATGCTAAGAGTTTATTGGACTAGGAGATTGGACCATGGTTTTCTGAAGAAAGTCAATGGTGCTCAATTAAGGAGTCAGTTTGGGGTTCTACGTACACAATGCCCAATATCTATTTACAAAAGCGATAGTCAACACATTCACAGACAGTGATAACAGCGACAAATATATTCCTGTTACCATAGATTAAAGCGTACACGATATTAAATTAAAAAGTGTGCACGACTGTTGCAGCATTAGTCAAAGATTTTTTCAGTCACTTTAGGTTACCCATCCACTTATCAAAACAACTTTCGTGAGCTTTGATTAATGAAATTTTACTGGTAACTAAAAAAAACTAAAAGTGATAAGAAAACACCACTCTCAAAAACCGTATGAGTTTAGCACTTGTTTTTAAGTAACAAATACATCCATTCTGATTAAATTTACCAAAACTAGATGGCCGCCCTTTGGGGTACTGTATATCATCAGCAAAACGCAGCACTACTCATCGCTAAGGTGCAGAGAAATTATCTATGGATAATAAAAATAAAACCTTGTTTAAAGAAAACTGATTCTTTGTCTTATCGATTCGACGTACTCAAGGATACAAACACACTCACTGATATGCAAACCTACCCAAAGTAAAACCTAGAATTTCGACGCTTTTCCCCACGGATCTCTAAATCACCAAGAAATCATTAAAACACATAAAAACGTAGACTACAGGTAAATTTACAACTATTTTCTTTAACAATATACTAATAATTAATATAACTAACGAAACATATTACAAAAACATTTCTCAGTACTATGTCGACCAACCAAAACTTCAAAAGTGTTTCCCCATGGTTATCTGAAAAAAATAAGAAAGAAATCAAACAATTATATCTTTCAATAATTGAGTTAGTAAAGTTATATAACAAAACAAACTGTTTATACCAGTATATGCAGTTAAACTCACATTTAACAAAAAATAAAGGGTCAAACGTAATACTCCCAGTGTCATAAATGTTAGTGCTGTGGTCATAATAAAAATTATTGTGCCTCCCCCATGCTGCGTCGAATACTTACCCTACCTTAACCAAAATTACGACAGATATAAACGCAAATCCTCACAGTGCAAAAGCTACAGAGGACACCGTACAAACTTCAAGGAACGCATTATCTTAATTTTCTCCAAACATAGAATTATAGAAAACACAATCTTCAAATTCTAAAGGTCCTGCAAATAAAACATCAACAGCTTTAAGGAAAACCTCCTCAAACATTACAACAAGAATCCTTTCCTTGGTCAACATCAATTAACCCAGAATTCAAACGACAGTATCAATCAGATCTCAACTCTCTTTAACTTTCTAAACCCTTCATAAAACAAATTAAAACCTTGCTCACCACAAATCCAACTAGAATACCAATGGAGTAAAAACCTAACGTTCTTTATTAATTAGTTTCATAGCTAAGCACCACATAATTTTACTCACAAAATTTAACTGCCCATACAACCATAAATACTATACCAAACATTTATAGCAGATTTATATCACAACTGTCCAATCTAGCCCTAGTGGCTATGCCGTTAAAGAAAATATCAATCAACTTCTACTCTCTACATTACAAACTAAACCTAATAAAACAAAAAGTGTAGCACTTTGTAAATAGCAGCATACGCACAATCCAACATTAAAAATTCTAGTAATCAATTGCCTCGCAAAATCAAAAAAACAATTTAATGCACTCTCAATAAACTTATACCAACATTTACTTAATACTGTAGAACAACACGTAAGACAAATGCACAAAGTTTTACATTCACTAAGCTAGTAACCAAGTTAGTAATACCCATATGCCAGTTCCATACATAAACATCAAATGTGCATCTCCAAAAGAAATTTAAAACATTACTCTTTCAAAGACCCGATCAAATTTCCAATTTGATGCTTAAGCATTTACCTCTCAAATATATGGCTTATTTCTAAAATCTATTGAATACTCGGATATTTTCCTCTTACATGGAAGCTTAACCATGTACTAATGTTTGATAAAAGTAGAAAATGCGAAAACAATTTTTCCAGTCATCTCCCGATAACTCTCTTCTCACCTTTATCCAAAATTCTACATAAAGTGATATAACTCGGACTAAGCGAACAAATTACTACCATACCACAATTTCAGTTTGATTTTAGATTTGGTTATTCCGCTTCTTATCAACTTCGGAGGTTGACTAATATATTGAAACAATATACAGCAGGCCTAATTTTGAACATTTCATTTATTTTACATACTGGACTCAAATGCAAAAATTTCAGAACACCTTAAAGCAGCTCATTTCCTTCCTTAATAATAGCAGATTTGTTGTAAAAGCTTATGATTTTGTTTCAGCGCAAGGTAGCGTACTTAGTCTTACTTTATTCAACGTTTATACGTATAACATACCACTTATTCAAAACTGGCAACGCGACTCTTCTAGCTCAAAGCGGAAACATCCAACAAATCATAGCTCAGATAACAACTACCAGAGTATGCAATTAGTTTTTCAAATGAAACCTTAAGCTAAAGCAAATCAAATATGTAGCAAAATTATTTACTCTAAAGAAGATAAACAATCCTCTTCTAATACTAAAAAGATACCATGTAGTGAAATTCTAAAAATGAATATCGACGTTTACTCTCGATATAAAATTATCCTAAAAACCGACATTTGAAAGAAACCCAATGCAGGGTATTTAAGATTAAATTAGCTGTGCCCTATTATAAACAGAAAATCCGACTTTAAAATGGTTTACACGCTACTTCTGTACAAATCACTCGTTTAATGCATGATAATGTACTCGTGTACAATCTTCAAAATAAAATATTATGGTCAACAGTAGATGCCTCCTGGTTTATAATAAACGATCAACTTTATCAAGAACTTGGAATTGGCACAATTCGACAAGACATCCAGAAGCACACCAAAAGGACCTAAACTTCTAATAGTAATCTAACGCCATAATTATAAATAACTTTTAACAGGTAAACCAACATACTGGCCTAGCGACTCAAACAAACTACCAGATCTACTCGATCTCGCAGTTATCAGAGGTATAGCAGATACTTACTACCAGGCAGTCTGTCTACTGATCATACACCAGTCATTCTAAGAATTAGGACTACAATTATAAAGAAAGAACCCCCTTTAAAACTATGCACCAATAATACGGATTGGGAATATTTTAAAAGACATCTAGAACGAGAGGTCAGTCTTGACATTAGATTAAAAGATACCCAGGACCTAGACAAAGCAGTTCAGTATTTGACTACAAAAATTCAAGAATCTGCTTGGCACGCTACCTCTAATTCAACAAGTATTCAGTTTACAACAAATAATATCCCTCGATATATACGAGGCCTCATCACCGCAAAAAGCAGAGTGAGAAAACAATGGCAGAGAAACAAAGACCTACAGGATAAAAACTACTACCACAGACTTACCCATCAATTGCGCAATATACTAACAGAAGCCATCAACGAAACATTTAGATAGTATATAACTAAACTTACACCTGACAACTCAATTTGTAAGGCAATAAAAAAATTCCAAAGACCAATCGTAATTATTCCTTCTACCAAACGAATAGATGCTAATTAAGCAAGATCAAACATGGAGAAAGCAAACACATTTGCAGATCACCTCACGAACGTCTTCAGAACACCACAACCCCAGGACAACAATAATGTTAGAGAAATAGAAACTTTCCTAGATGTACCATGCCAACTGTCACCAAAAATTAGGCCATTCTCATCCGCTGAAGTCACCCTATAACTTCAACATACTAACAAACAGAAAGCTCCTGGATACGACTTCATAGTAGGCGAAATACTAGCAAACCTTCCTAAAAGACTAACTTTGATTACGGCAATCTATAATAGCATGTTGTGACTCTGTTACTTTCCTCTACTATAAAAACATGCCTGAATTATAATAATCCCTAAGCCTGGAAAACCTCCTACCCAACTGTAATCATACCGAGCCTATTACCACTATTTTCCAATGTCTTTGAGAGACTACTACTCAGCCGAATTAAAACCATTGTAGACCTCGATCATCTGCTCCTCTACACCAGTTTGGATTTTGGCAATCCTACTCAACCATACATCAAAGCCATAGAATGGTCATCCATATAATAAAAAGCCTAGAAACAAAAACACATGTGCAGCAGTCTTCCTAGACATAAAACAGGCGTTCTATAAAGTCTGGCACATAGGGTTAATATGCAAACTTAAACTACTTCTTCCCAGTGAAGTGTATCTATTACTCAAATCATATCTAACACACTAAATTATTAAACTAAATAGTTGAGTGTCTAGCCTGCGACAAATTACCTCTAGAGTTCCACAGGGAAGCGTATTAGGACCACTGCTATACCTGCTGTACATTGCGGGCGCACCAACCGTAGACAACACAGTCCTTGTTACATTCGCAGATGACGCTGCTGTCCTGTCAGTCGATCGCTTACCTGAAACGGCCGTAGAACATCTTCAAACTCATCTAACTACACTACAAGACTGGTTCACAAGTGGAAAATTGCAATCGACCCAGACAAATCCGCGTAAGAAACTGTAACATAAGACGTACTGCGTGCCCGCAAACCAGAATCGGCAACGTACCGTCCCACTTAAAACAGAGGTAAAATACGTCAGTACGCATTTAGACCAAAAGCGCACTTGGAGGTTACATATTAAAAACAAAAGAAAGTGCCTAGATCTCAAAATAAAACAAGTGACCTGGTTACTAGAAAAACATTTGCAACTCTCCTTGGCAAACAAAGTATTAATCTACAAAGCCATTTGAAACCAGTGCGGACATATGGAGTCCAGCTATGGGGCTGCTCAAAAGCATCACACACAAAATCCTTCAGCGCTTCCAGTAGAAGTGACTCCGGATGTTAGCAGACGCTCATGGTAAATTACCAACGAAACCCTCCACACTGACTTAGGAGTACCTTACGTAGCAAGTGAATTCAAAAGGCTTTCAATACATACAATAACAACTTACACGGTCACTCAAACGACCTCATAAACCAAATTACCCGTCAACCAGAAGTCACACGACGACTAAAACGACAATGGCCGCTGGACCTAGTGCAGTAACCCAATCAGGACCGAAGAACCTCCACCGGGAGATTGACGCTGGCTAACGCTCGTCTCTTGACATTTTCATGCTATCACAATTACTAAATATTCAACAATGCTAAGAGTAGATTGTAATTTTGAATTTAAAATTTAAAAAAATTATATCGGCTATACTTCAGCAAATTAATTGTTGAGGTAGTTATGCTACCGGTTAGTTCTTTATAAAGATGTATAAGGTTTATTACTCCATTTACAAAAAGTATTACATAATAGAGTAAAAGATAAAAAATAATAAAGCCATTTTGATAAGCATTTATTATATATTTTTGAAGTATTTTTACTTGCATAAAAAACATTTTATTTGTATATATACTTCTTATAAAAATTTGAATTTTTCTGTTTATATTTTATCTAAATTATATAATTGAGACAAGCCATTATTTTAACCAAAAAAGTATAGGATATTGTTTTGTAGTTAATTTAATGCGTTTGAATGGTACGTATGCGACATCTACTAACGAGTGGTCGTACTACTTTACAATGACAAGTAATCTGTACTAGAAAAAGTGTACATAAAAATTAAATCCACGAAATTTTAAGATAGAAATTATAAAATTAACAGTTAATGATTTTTTAATTTAAATAAACAAACAGCGCTTAATTATTTATAAATTTGTAGAAAAATAAAAAATATATAGAAAATTTAAAATCACTTTTTAATTAAATAATATGCATATTCATAACATATTTTAAGTAATTCTTATGTATTTAAATAAATACACTGTAATATAATATTTTAACACAAATAATTGTTATAACTACTGTTCGCAAACAAAACAGGGCTGTTTAAAGAAGGAATGATTAATTAGAAAGAGGTCAACCTACTTATACGAACGAAAAAACAGTATAAATATGATAACTGTGCAGTAGGTAAATAAAATCTAAGTACTATGCTTGTTTTGTTTTAATTGTTTTTAATATGAGGGCGAATCAAATAAAGGGTATTCCAAATCGCAATGAATCGAGTATTTATTAAGCTGAACGGAAGATAGCGCTGGCTTGCTAAAACTATATTTGTTCTGCATCCATATTACCCAATTGGTTTCAAAAAAACTTTGTTATCGTGTAAAGAGTAGCAATCACTATTCACAATTGCAACATTTTCAGCATCATCTTCGAAGAAGTATGGGCCTACCACGCTACCTGCCCAAAATACACATCAAACAGTGAATAATTGGTTTTGAATTTGCTTTCCATAAGTTCTGTCAGGGTTTTACAAACCCCAAATAAGACAAATTTGTTTGTTTACGAATTCGTCGAATTGAAGACGTGCCTCATCGCTGAAGACAATTTTTTGACTAAACTGAGGATCCACTTCATGATATTAAATCACTTTACGGTTTGTCGACGGTGAGAACGGTCAGCAAGCTAATTTCTTGCTTAAATTGAATTTTATATATGTGAAGTTGCAAGTCTTTAGTGAAAACTCGCTGAAAGCAGCTTCTTGAAATGTCCAATCATTGGACACGATGTCAGTCGATTTTTTCAGATTTGCATCAACACTTTGATTAATTATGGTAATCTTTTTTTCAGAGCCGTTTGATCTATGGTTCCGGTAGCACTGCAGCCTCAAGGACTTATTGTGTCTCTCTCATTTTCTTTACAGCACTTTTTCCAGTATTCTTGTCTCTTTAGCCAATTTGTACAAGTCTATTATTATAGTTGCTGTATGCTTCTAGATCCATTATTGGCTTTTCATAAATACCTTGTAGTTCTTTAGTTTGTTTACGAGATGGTCCTTTTATAAAGGTTTTTCAATGTTTTTGCCCTGATACATTTTCCGAAATTTTTTATGTTATTTTCTAGCCCATTCTCTCACCACTCTTCGTATTGTACTTTTACGTACTCTCAGAGCTAGTTCGGGGTTTTTTATGCTATATCATTAGCTTTTTAGTTGCCTGCAATTCCACATTGCCCTGATACCCATAACAGAGTTAATTTGTTGTGGTCTGCCAAAGCACCACATTTTTCGTAGCTATTCCATCCAGTCTGGATGTTACTCTCGAGTCTTTTAAAGCTTGTAGAAATGTCTGCCTGTCCGTGAATATGTTAATTCGCCTGTTTCGATAAGCCTTCCAATTATTTTGTTTACCGCATTGCAATATAGCAAATATTTGCGGTTGAAAAACGGTTGTGTATTGTCCTAGAGAAATGCTTAAGTGCAAGTTTTCTTTTTCACATGTCTGCTCCTGTTCCAGATAGTTTGTTTCTGTTGCTTATTTCGTTTATACATTCATTTTATCCATAATATTAACGTCATATAATATGTTCTCATACCCAGTATGCTTTCAGATGTCCCACTTCCACATAATCTTTGCGGGTGGCTGCATTGCGCAATCTATTAAGGGCCACTCCTACTTTCCCCATGATTTCAAAATGAAGAGGGGAAAGATCTAGCAGGGTTTCTATTGCCGATGTTGGTGTCGTTTATACAGAGCCCATTATTCCCAGATAAGAAAGTCTTTTTATCTTACTTAGTACAATTATAGTAGTTCTTAGCGTCATTTTTGTCTACTAATAAAATATTCATATCATATAATGAGTTTGAATACTGTGGTGTATGTCCAATAAATCACTTTTGGTTTTAAAGCCCACGTTTTTCCATAAACTCATCTCTGGCTAACGCTAGTGTTTTTGAATGTAATGATTCCAGTTAAGTTTTGAGTCTAAAATAACACCAAGATACTTTAATTCACTTGATAACTTTATTTCTACATCTCGGAGCCCAAAAAGGTCATAATTCCTTAAAATTTCTTCTTCTTATGAATGCTACTATGATAGATATATTGGGACTTATATATAGTCCTACCACATCTGTCTAATTTGCAACCAGATTTAAGGCCCTTTGCAAACGTTCCCTAACTGTATTACTAAATATTGTCTGGGATAAACCTCATATGCATAGCGCAGTGCTCTATATCCGTTTCCTTCGAGTGTCTTTAACAGCTCGTCCATTACAAGGTTTTACAGTACAGGAGATAGAACTTCTCCCTGCGGACATTCTCTTACAGCCTAAGTCATCATTGTTTCACCCATCAGGTATACGTATACTAATCTTTCTTTAAGCATACCGTCCATCCACCTTCAACTTATTTTATCGAATCTTTTATTTCTTAATGCTTTAATGATTTAATATACGTATATATTAGAATACGTTTCCCCAATATTTATAAAGGCAGCTAAAAGTACCTTTACAGCATTCTCTGCTCCAGTAACAAGTTTGTGCAATGCTGTTTCTGTGGATATTTTTGCTTTATATGCAGACTGGTTTTGATGTAGAGATCAAGTGCCTAATAGACCATACTTGATATGTTTGTCAAGCAGCTCTTCTAGTATTTTAATGAAAAAGATTTCGGTATATACCTCAGATTCAATTTACCCTGAGTATATCATACATCCTGCAATATACAAGGGCACATTCCTTCTGAAACAAAACAGGTTAAATGCCGTAAGATCCCGGCGATTTATAAGGCCGAAATAAGTTAATTGTTCACTTTACTTCGCTTTTTTCCTTTGTTTTTTCCAGTACTAGTGCATTATCCTGTCTCCGTTTTCAGAGTAGTTATAGAGCTCTGAGAATCCTTTGAGAGTATTTTGTGGAGTCTAGCACTTTCTCGAATGGATTCCATCTCTTTACAGTACATTCTCAACATATCTCTTGAATTTCCTCTAAATCTTGTTATATTCAGTTAGGGTCTTTTTATAATTATTTCATACCTCCCCCACAATCCTTTGCTGGATCAAAAAGCTTTCTTATCTGTTTTTTCATTTGAGCAAGATCTTCATTCCACCAGAGCATATTTCTGTTAAAATCTTTTCACCTGAGGATAGGTATCTTTATACACTGAGATCACAGCATTACCGTACTAGTTTTGATCGTTTTATTCA
This sequence comes from Sinelater perroti, assembly GCA_036346155.1. Lineage (NCBI taxonomy): Eukaryota > Metazoa > Arthropoda > Insecta > Coleoptera > Elateridae > Sinelater > Sinelater perroti. The sequence continues at coordinate 9,815,854 of JARFIY010000276.1, forward strand.
CCCCTCTAAGATTGAGTTATAGGTCTGCCTAGTAAACTTCCAAGTTTGTCTTTCAAGAGTTATGACAAGTTTCTTATATATACAGCTGATCCTCCCTATTTCAAGGTAAACGTGCCTGTGATTAGAACAACTTACCTCTCCCGACACATACCAATTTCTAACAAAACTACTAGCAAACATAGTACCTATTATTATTTATATAATCTTCTTGCTTTGTATATATATATATATATATATATATATATATATATATATATATATACATATTAATGAATGTAGATTTATTGCCTCCATTCAGTCTAAATTATATGCCATAATAAATCGTAGCAAAGACTCCCGTTGTTCATTGGTGTTGGTACTTCCCCAGGTGGTGTAAATTTTTATCGCAGTTGATGTAAGTTTAAAACATTTTTTTCTGCACGATTGGTTGTAGAGATAGGTCATTGTGAAAAAGGTATACCGATCGAAACATTAGCCCCCTCAACCCATCCTTATTTTTTATCCTTAATCTGACTATTAAGTCTCTGGAACACAAAGAATTTAAGAGCAGTATTTTGAAACCTTTTTTGACTATTGATTGTAAATCAGTTCTCCCATTCTCCACAAACCTCTAATTTTACACTTGTTTACTCAAGGTTCTTGAACGAGGGCCACGTCGAACACTGAAATGCAAAAGCTGCCTTACTATGTTGTAGGTTCATCTGAAGCACTCGAATAATCATTTCCACTGCCAAGATCTTTTAGAACCTTGAAGGTAACCTTGCCCAACTTATAAAAACCCCTAAACTGATATGGCTCCAAGGCCCCAAACGATGCCTTGTTAACGGAGTATGGAACAAGTTGAGCTTTTTTTCTATATAGGAGAAACCTGCCTCCTACTCTTAGTTTAGGGTTTTGACTCTTTGTGCATGTTTTTGTCTATTTCTCTTCCAACTTCACCCAGGTAAGAATACTAGCAGCCTGGGGCTTTTTGGAAGGTTCTTTAATTTAATCACAGTCAAATAAGCGCTCTGTAAGAGTCAACTCAAGTTACCAGTCGTCCTTCTGAGTTAGTCTTTAGTGTTCACATTAGCGCAGGTCGTCCACAAGACTCTTCCGCTAAACGTCCTTTTGAACTGCAATGGACTGCTGCTACCAGTAGAGGTTGTCCATTGCATCAATCAGTGATTCTTGAACCAGATTGGTTTGTTCCTGGTTTAGAGTTATCTCAGGATGGCGCCTGTCTATTATTGCTATCTTGAATTAATTAGCCACTTCACAGTATGTAACAGTCTTAACTTGTATGCTCCTGAGTTTTGTTGTTTTTTTGTGGCGGAATTTTTGCGGCTTCTTATTGGTCCACAGTTTACACCTGCGAAGCCCCCTGCATATATGTAAAGCTAATTACTTTGAGGGGCCTTTTGGTATCTAGACGATCCGTTAGCGACAATATATACCCCCAGTGTCATTCATCTATCGGCAAGAGTCGGTATAACACCTTGGATTGGGTTCAGCTTACGTTTTGTGCAATCCTCTGAGCAGCGTTAACTCAGTGGAAAAGAGGAGTTTTTATCGGCTCTCCAGTCTAGATCCAAGGCGGAGATCTACACAGTATGACCTCCAGTTTTAGGCCTAGTGCAAGGCTCTCCTAAAGTTGTTTCGCGGGTGGTTTTTATACAAACCATGTTGCGGATTTTAGGCCGCTCAGATATGACCGTACTCCCTGTCATTTGTTTTAAACTGCTCAGGCCTCTTTAGGTAGTTGCAAGTGGTAGGTTTATGACCACTCTTTCAAAAGTAGTTAACCATCTCAAGCAATGATTAGATACCTTGGGATTTGAGTATCCACTATCTGGTACGTGCTCAATAGATAACTAACTTACGCGTATGGTAACTTTACCCTACGTTGATGCTCACGACGTCTTGAATCCATTACCAATTCAGTTACATCAAATTTTGTAGTCGATCTTCGAATAGTTGATGCTTTCAGTCCAATATTTCGAGCAAAAATTCCACATTGTTTTTCTACCGTCTCCGCAAAATTTAACGAAATTTGCAACACGTTTTAGTAATAACAATTTTTTGTTTTTACGTATAGCGTTTCATATTTACTAATAGAAAAAAATCATAGATGACATTTGAATTGCCGAGTACATAACAAAGAAACGTTCGAAGTTCAATTTGGTGTTCAATTTGGGTCGTCTTTGTAAACCATTCATTAAAGTTTAATTTATTTCAGTGTATTCAAAAACTCATTACAAATTTAGACAAGTAAATCATCTTCTAGAAACCTTGATAAGAAGATAGAAGGAAGTTTAATTATTGTGGTGCAGTCATTTTTTGTTTGTTCTTTTTTTGTATCACAGCCTCCTAGGACACTTTATAAATTGATTACTTGAGTTTATATTCTTATAACTTAGTTTTGCTTAACATTTCTGATATTATCTGGGAAGCTTCAGTTAGTTTTGCGGCTCTTTACTACTTCCGTTCTAAACTCTTTAAAACTTCTTTAAAAATTCTTTGAATTTTATTAGCTTTGCCACATGTTGTTACATCAATTTAGCGTTCCTATTATTTTGTTTATTTAAGTATGTGCCAAATTCTGCTTGACTATATAGTTTAATTAACTAATTGCGGATGTATCTATTGATATTAGTACCAGAGGCTAGTTCACAAGTAAAGATTTTTCCTTGTAGCGGCTGTCACTGTCTACCGCAATTGCACAAACTCGTGTAAGTAAATTAAGACTTTATATACAATTGTATCCAACATAAATCAGGTACGCCACTGAGCTAATACCGTTTTATATCACTACTATTTTGTATCGCTACTATAAATCAAACGATTAGAACAGCAAAACACATCCGTACGCTGAAAAATAAAAACAACAACTAACTAGGAAAATGACATACTATGATATACCTCAGCTACTCAACAAGGTATACTTAAAGTATGCTACCAGATTTCTTGGCTGCGGGCATTTCACCGCTTAGGTGGAGAAGATTACATAGGCTGATTTTTATTCTTCACCTGCTGATGCGAAATTTTAAACTGATTCAGTAATTGGTAATTGCCGATACTTCTTCCTTGGGGGCAAATATTTGTCTTGAAAGAAAACTAAGAACATAAAGAAATCCAGAAAACAAAAATTAAATATTTTAACGAACCCCAATAAAAGATTTTCAAGATGTTGAAAAAAAGAAGAGAAAATAACAGAAAAAATTAGATAAACATAATACGGTGAAATCTGAGCAAGTTTTGTGATGTATGATCGGATGGAGACTATAAATTTGAGAATATAAACAGTTCCAAAAAAAGGATGTTTTTTTTAAATTTATAATTTGTATTTTAGATTGTTTTAAGTTATTAATGTTTTTGTTTATATTCTGCTAGGTAGAAGAGTAATAATGTTTATGTTCCCGAACTTATGGCATATGTTCGGTATGTTAAAGTATTATTTTTATTTGACACATTTTTATTTCCCTCGAGAAAGATAGATGTCGTAATAAGATGTTTGGAATTTCTCGCTCCTCCCAGTTCTGTAACGCGACCCATAACTTTTAAACCACTAGTTTAAATAATCTCATAAACAATATTCACTTCAAAAATAAAATAAATCTTTGTAAAAATGGTACTGTTGCTTGCCATATTTGTTTCAAATTTTTTCTTATGTAGCCATCTTAATTTTTTTTTACATTTTTAAATGTTATAATATTTTTGATTGTATGAGTACATAACTTATGCCAAGTTAATAACTATTTCCAAATTATATCCAAATTAACAATAAAGATTATGTATACATATATTTATTATTAAAGAATTACATTTTTTATCATATTATTCATGTTTGTATGTTGATTAATAACATAGGTATTGAAATAAACTTAATGTATTTACAAAGTAAGTGTTAACTAATAAATTATGAATATCCTTAAATTTACAGCAATATATTTATGTATTTTTTTAATATTTATTTTTCTTTACCACAACTATGCTACAACAGTTTATGGTTTTATTCAATATATGAAAAAATGGCGTTCTTACCTAATTACTACTATAAAGTTTGTTAGTTTAGCCTTACATCGAATTAACAAAGTCCAGTAAATTGTAGTGTGTAAATATAATATGGGTTAACGCAGGAAATATATGAGTAAACACGTGCGAAAGATGAACAATTCTGATTGGCAGAAATTAACAACGATGAATTTATATAAAGTATCAAGTTTTTTCTAAAGGGTGAAATACCTTTTTTTGCTTGAGTGCAAGTCAATGTTAAGCTAATCGAGAAGTCTTCCGCTAGCATGTTTCGTTGCGGAAGATAATCTTTAAATACTTATAAAGTTTACTAAATGCTTATTAACGGGTTACATCTGTCGAGAATTTTTTTATTGTTTTTTCAGCTTAAATGACGTATAAACATCCTAAAAATGATATCCAAAAGAATTTGTTTTCTATTTTTTTGAAGCCAATTTTCGTAACAACTACAAAAGCGCTCCGCTTTTCGCTACATTTTAGAGTATCATACTCAGGTCAATAATTTTTTTCAATACAAGTTATACTTGCAGAAAACACGTATAGATGCCGTTATCAAACTTTCATTTTAGAAAGAGATGTCATGAGGCGCTATAATGACCATTAGACTAAAGCTAAACATACAGTGCGTGTTTTTCGTTGACGCTGTGTACTAGGACTGTAATAACATTATTTTGGTGATTATTATTGTAATCGAAAAATGAGTGATAAAGTGTATCAAGACAAGAAAGGTAGAGAATCGACAAAGCGTGCGTCTAAAAGCAAAATTTCGAATCGAAATCCACCGAACCGCCACAGCTTCGAAAGCGACTTGGAGGATGTTTCCAGGCTTGCCAAAAAAAATGAAAACATCGACCTGGGGGGATGAACTTCCTATCGATTCTTTATTTGGGTATAGAATCATCAATTTTATACTTGTCTTTATGGCGCTGGCTCAAGTTGTAATGTGTAAATGTGGCGGTGATATAACTTTTTCGGAGACAAGCAAACATGGCTTGGATTGAAACTCGTTGTATCATGTAAACAATGTGAAGATACTTTGATTGATTCTTCTCAATTTGTCAAAATTCTGATGACAATGAGGTTAATGGGTATTGGATTGAATGGAATAAAGAAATTATGCGTTAAAGAAGCTACAGACGCTGCCAAAAGTAAATTATTGAGAATAGCTGCTGACGAACAAACGAAAATATCTGAAAACGGCTCATGGCGAAAGCGAGGTTTTTCGTCTTTTTATGGATTTGGCAGTCTAGTCGGATGGTTTACTGGAAAATTTATAAATATTTGCATTAAATCAAAATACTGCGAAGTGATACAGCTGAGAATGAATGAAAAGTTGAACACGAGGGGCGTTGTGCTTCAAATCACAGAGGTAGCGCCGGAAAATAGAGCCAGATGCAGTCATAGAAAGTTTGTACAATGTCAGGTATGCGCACTACGTGGAAGATGGCGATAGTAAGACACAAATGTCTTGTAGATGCCAAGCCATACAATGATACCGAAGTCACAAAGAAAGAATGTATTGGCCATGTGCAAGAAAAGCTAGGAACGAGGCTGAGAAATTTGAAAAATTGTCAAAAAATCTCGGTGATAAAGGTATGTTGACAGGCAAGTTAATTGACGAATTAAGTATTTATTATGGATTAGCGATTCGATGAAATACTGACTCAGTAGAGAACACGCGCAAAGAAATATGGCCCACGCTTTACCACAAAATATTAACAAATAAAAAGCCTCAGCATAACAGTTGCCTAGCAGGTATTGATTCTTGGAGTTCCTGGCAGAAAGCAAACAGCCTTGCATCTTCTTCATGATTACGTTCACAAGCCAGCTATGAGTATAAAAGTATTCGATTCCATAAACGGTATGAAGATCTCTTCAGGGACGATTTACACTCCCGTTGCCTCGGAGGTTACATACAAAACGCAAACGCAAGTCTGAACTCCGTCGTTTGGTTGATAGCGCCGAAAGCGATATCAAGTGGCAAAGTCATAATAGATGTAGCAACTAATCTGGATGTAATAACATACAACGACAGTTTCCACGGATTACTTGACATTATGAGAGTTTTAGGGCTCAAAATCGGCTATGGAAACCTTCGCATGGAAATCGACGAACAACGCATTGAAGCAGCCAACCTCCTGCGTCGAAAAATAGACAAAGACTCTAGATACAACAATCGCTCAATAAAGAAGAACACAGAGATTATAATTATAGATATATATATATATATATGTATAGTCCTGGAGTAGCAGAGTAAAGGTAAAAAAATCCACAAGCACGTATTTCATAAATTTTGTTTTGAAACTTTAAACGCCTTTATCTGAAAACCGTTTTTCAGATTGGTGTACAACATAACTTGAGCAATTTTATCTGATCGACTTGAAATTTTAACTGTAGCTTTTTAGATAGATTTTGTACAGCGGTACATACGAATTTGACGATTAATTAAAAATTACATTTTTTATAAACAAATTAAAGTCGATTTTTGCTTTAAAATTTAATTGTTTTGTTTAAAATAGTGAGATTTTGCGAAATTTAATATTTCGTGATAATCATATGTACCACTATAGAAAAACTGACAAAGATAATGACAAATTTTTTTTGTTATAGGTGCTCTTGGACCGTTCCTATGTTATACACCGTTATATCTGTCGGAAAAAAGTTTGCGTTTGTCCATCGGCTAGGCCGCGATTATGTACTTAAAATAAAAAATAAAAAATATTTTGTATACTCAATTATATATAGAATAAACCTTTTTAAATGATTTTTTGATTGCTTCATAAGTAGGGGAGAAAAAAACATGGTATTAAAACGTGCGGAAATAAGCATTTAACAATTTTTCGACAGTTCAAGAATTTAAGGCCAAATTTTACTAAATAAATAGAAGCTATAAAAAAATTGCGACAATATTAAAACATAAATTACCTGTAAATTATTAAAACCAAATCATACACATGTTAATAGAACGTATTAATAGAAAGAATGATAATACTTATAAATAACTGTATTCAATAAGAACATCGTCTTAGATCATAGAAATTTATAAGAAAGGTGATAGAGGACTTATATAATGATATAGGATTAAGTATTAATTATACTTTACAAGATACCACAAAACCGACTTAGGGAGAATTAAGGGCATACTGTAGGTGAGGACCATATTGGTTTTACTTCAGTTCGTTCGTGCACAGAAAATTTCTTTATAATCCAACAACTTCAATAACGAAGTATGATATATATAATAGTATATATATATATATATATATATATATATATATATATATATATATATATATATATATATATAGCATATACATACCTTAGCATCAATCACGGCGCGGAAACTGCCAGGCATCGTGTTCAGAAGAGTATGGATGAAGGAGAGAAGTATGTTCTTCTATTCTTTTTCTTGGAATTTTTATCAATCAGACAATGCTTCAGTTTTGCCTAGAGAAGCTCGATAATATTCAGGTCGAGGAATTGTATAAACCAACCGAGGAGGGTCATACAACGGTGAGCGAACCAGCCCTGTTTATTGTTCTATTGGAAAATAATAACTCTGTCCATGTTCTGCATGGCACATGGACGCATCGTGTTCTAGAGGATGTCTTGATACATATAGCGATTTATATTTCCGTGGATTTTCCTAATCGGATCCGTGCCAAAAGCTGAGACACAACCCCAGACTATGATACTTCCGCCTCCGTACTTCATCGTGGAAATCTGGTATTTAGGATCAAAACGAGTGCCTTGGAATGTCGAACCTACTGAATCCTATCCGTTCCAAACAACATGTATTTACTTTCGTCATTCCAAAGCATATTTTTTCACTCTTTCCTTGTTTAGTCTTTGTGTGTCTGTACCCACTCCATGCGCGCTTTTCTGTTTTTTTCTAAAATCACCGACTTCTTGACCAGACAACGCCCATTAAGTCCAGCTTACTGCAAACAACGTCTGATAGTAAGAATAGGGTCCAGAAGGTCACACAATTGGGGAGAAATATCGGCTGTCGTAAAGCGGAGGTTGTCGCGGCACATGCAGATGCCGTTCCTGTCGAAGAGTTTCGGGTAGTCTTGAAACGACCGGCCTTAAACTTTTTCACACCACGTTGAATCCTCCAGCGCTTCGAGAAATGGGAAATGGTGCTCTTGTGGAGGTTGAACTGTGCTGCAAGCTCATGGAAAGTTCGACCTTGGGCACGACCACTGACAATCACCTTTTGGATATCTGGGGATATGATGCCGAGGCCATACATACCCAGAATGACTAATAATAACAATAAATAAAATACCATGCATAATTTTTTAATTCTATATCATTACAAATACAGCAATAAACAAAATTTAATTTTAAAATTTGTATATAAAACTAAGAGTATAAACAATGCGAGTTCATAAATATTGTATTTGATGTACCTACAATGTAATTCAAAATGATAGACTCAATAAGTCTACAATTTAAAATTAAAACTAGTAACAGATATATTTCATAAATTAAATTCGATTGTACTCACATTCAAGTTTATAAATATTCAATGTGCTGCTCTCTTACTGCACTGATAAGAGTAGCAGAATTTATTCCACACACGACCAAGAATGTCTTGCATCATTGCGGTCACCGTAGCTGGGATACAGTTTCTTAGGTTGCCTAAAGTTGTTAGTAGAGGTGGTACATTTCCTACTTCTTTTATGAAACCCCACACGAAAAAATTGCAAAGTGTAAGATAAACAGATCTCGGGAGCCAGAATCTAAGAACTAAGTTTTTATTACCCATACAACCTACCCATAGTTGACATAGAGAGGCATGCATAAAACGTCGTGTACCCAAATACTACTAGCACGAGGTTTCTTCCTGTTGGAAAACGAGGTTTTCTAAATTTTTATTCATTTGAGGAAGAAGCAAGTTTTGCAAAATAGCGAAATACGTTACCCTAGTATGAGTTGCTTTCCTTTTACTAAATGGGGATTTTGTAGCCCCCATGTCCAGATATTCTACACGTTTTAGCTTGTCGGTTACGCTAATCAGTTGCAGACGGTATGGTTTGAACATAATACGGCACTTTGATACACGTCAGACAGTTGTTGTTCTCTCTAGAATTCGTTTCACATTTTCCTTCTATACACGCGGTCGGCCCATGCTTTTACCTTTATACAAACAGCCAGTTGTATGAAACTGATGATTCCAACGACAAAAGCTCTTCCTTATTAGAGAGTCAAGGGTTGTAATGAAGACAAAATGTACATTTCACCTCAGTAGCCGACTTTATTTTACTAAACTCACGAATGCAAAAATCTTATTACTAATACTACCGCATGATTGTGCACTAGGTGCTCTAGCACTAGTATTTAGAACTCTCATTTTCTTTGAAATGTTATGTGGATCATTAATATACAGTTTATAGTTCAGGAAATTAAGTCTATCATTTTGAGCTACACTTTATTAATAATGTACTATAACGATATTTTAGAATTAATATTAAAGTTGCATGCACCTCGTATAGTCCCTTCGAACCGAAGCACTTGAAACGCGCACATCAATGGCGCCACATCACTCCTATATAAACAGACCGCATATTACCAAGAACCAGTCTATAAATGAATCTACAGGTTCCTTAACCCTTTAACACTCCAGCGTTGCATTTCGGGTCCCTCGGAGGCGCAGGGCGGCCGCGCGCGCCGAATTTGTATCGTAAATTTTTATTACAATTTCTGGCTCGGCTCGTACGCGAGCCTTATCGTAATGAAAAGCACATGTGGCACTTACCGCCGGTTTTTTCAGGACCCAGCGGGTTTGGGGTTCTCACACCAGCGCCTGGCGGATTAACGTCCGGAATTGTTCGACCAGATATGAGTTTATGGGGCCTCCGTGGTAACGCGCTGATAGATGAGCGCCGCTATCGAAATTTGGCTCTCAAGTGCCGCAGAAGGAGAAACAAAAAGAGCACTATTTGGCCACGCAGCACAAACGGGTCGGTTTTCAGTCTTACACACTTGTTGACTACTTGTTAACGTGCCATATATTATTCTCTGTCGGATAAATTTAGCTGAGCCAGCTAATGTGAGCACGGTCTGACAGCGTGCTGAAAAACCCTTCAGAGGTTGATATAAACACTAGTCAGAATAAAACGTTTGAAAAGAGCCCCGCACAGAACAGTTATGCAACATCTGGTAATGAACAAAATTCATTTATGACATCCTTCTGCGCCCTCTTAAATGCCGTTTTATTTAGGCGAATTATTTTACTATTTCATACATGTACAGTCTGCACAACATGAATAAGACCATTAGATACTTGCTAAACTTTTAACAAATTGTAAGATAATTAATTTTTCTTAAATTGTCCAGTAGAATGATTTTCCCTTTTCAAAACAGCAATAAAAAGAACAACATATATTCTGCTCAATGTTTTATTCTACCATCACTTAGAACAATACTTACCATTTAGTGATCAACCTGTTTTGAAGATATCGTTCAAATGCTTACCCTCACAAGCGATACACTCCTCCACTCACACCTTAAAGTTCCGCATTGTTTGATGAGTCATTTTCATTGGTATTACGGCGTTGTGAATAACATCCTTTAATTCCTCAATGATCCGAGTCCTTTAGATGTCCCCACATAAACAAATCGCAAAGGGGCCGAGCCATGAGATGTCACCATGTAATGAGATGAAGCGGTCTGGAAACATTTGTCTCAGAACTTCTCGAGAAATTATCACCGGGTGTGCGGTAGCGCCATCTTGTTAGAATTTTTATGTTTGTTGAGCCTGAGCTCCAGAAGATTACGTAAGATCACAAATATACGGCCCTATAATGCCAAATTCCGTAACAGCACATCAAACAATTACACGTTGACTGTGAAAAATCGCCCATAAAATTATCAAGAATTTTGTGAGTGCTTACTGACGCAACTCGATAAATGAAAATGAGCTTTGTGACTACTGAGAACAACAGTATCAGCTGAAACAGGCTGCCAGAAGTACCAATCCGATTCTTTAAGTTCTTGGACAACATCAGTTTGTATGGATGGAACATAAGATCGCAGTGTAGAATTATCCGCACACTCCGGTCAGATATTTCCAAAAACGAAAGCCTTCTGAGCGGCAAAACATTGTGGCGATGTGACAACAACTTGCTGTTGCCTTAGTGCTGCGATGTTCTCGAGTGTCTGGACGCTACGAGGTCTACCATGTAATTTTTGTTTGAATGCTGTATTAGTCTGTCGGAAATTGTGTATCCAAACATTATGGTCATAACTCTTCTGTGACAACACTCTAAAATATCTACGAAATATCCGCTGCGTCAAAATTACAGAATCGAGAACCGTCTACCAATACATTGCGCACGGCGATCAGTTCAAAAAGGGGGGATCATTCTGCCGGATCCTGTACATATAAAGTGATCTGAATTGGACTTTAGGGTATTTTTCCTAAATAAAACAGAAAATATTGAAACATTTAGAATTTTATTACTATTAGTGTAAAGTATTAAACACTCCACGACTCTCTTTACTCGCGAACATTCTTTTAGCCCAGTTTTCCATAATGCCCTATTTTAGCAATTATGCGTATGATATTCAATCAATAGTTTCAGCCCAGAGAAATTAATTTGTGGCCTGTTTCTTTGCTGTGTTTGGCAAGTGCCGAACCATTATCGCCTTTCCGTACGGCCAGAGAATGCTCGTATATTCGGTTAGATATTTGCCGATTTGTTTGACAGTCTCCACAAGGTATTTTATATACTCCTTGGGATTCATTGGGGCGATGATCCTTTGCTGAGCGAATAAGCCCAGATATTTGGTTATTGGTCGTAAAGACCGTGCGGATATTTTGCCGCATTAGTATGCGGCTTATCCTATCGGTGACGCCTCTGATGTAAGGTAGGAATGCTTTTTGTTGGTCAGGAGGGTTTTGGGATTGAGAGTTAGTGTTTTTATTTATATTTTTGATTATATTAGTTAACGATTTGTTGGAATATCCATTTTGCAGTAGGGTAGTGGTAATGAATTTGATTTCTGTTTGGCGATTTTTCGTATCGGAAAGTCTGATGGATCTGGTTATGAGGGATTTTGCAATCGAATGGATTTGGACAGGGTGGTAATGGGATTTGGCATTTAGGTAGCGGTTAGTGTGAGTGGGTTTTCTGTAGACAGTGTAATAAAAGCTGTCATTAGAAGGATTTCTTGTTATCAGAGTATCTAGGAAGGGAAGGAAATTGTTATGTTCAGTTTCCATTGTAAATTTGATATTGGTATGAATTTGGTTGAGATGGGAAAGAAATTCTAGAAGGGTATCATGTCTATGAGGCCAGATAACAAAAGTGTCATCGACATATTGTATCCACCAGGTAGGTTTAAGGTGAAAGGAGGCAAAGGCTTTTGTTTCCGTTTACCCGTAAAAACATCGCCAATACCAATCTGGAAGTTTATGGCCTATATATATATATATATATATATATCATTTAAAATTTTAAGAGAACATCAACAAGTATACTGGTAATTTGTCTTATTCGCCGTAATGACTACAGAATATTACGTCAAAAAAAGTATGACTGCATTAAATAGTAACATTCCTAATATAGCTGTGATCACCAAGGATTATATATTTGCAGCCTGCAAATAATTATTCGATATACAATGCATCATTATGATTAATGTTCTCGGGATTAACAGCGTACGTAAAAATAATGTTAAACATATTTTTAGCGTTTGTAATTATCTAGAATTATCACAGTAAAACAGAAAGCCGCTTTCTTTTCAATAGTCCTGGTATTTTAATATTTACTCTTAAAACAAAAAATTGTTTTAAAATTTATTAAACAAATAAAGCATTTGTAGTAATTTTTTTCACGTTTATGCTATGCTACTTATTAAAATTTTAGAGCACGCTTCAACTTTAATAAAATTGTTTAATGATATCTTTATATGATATAAGCTTTTTGAAAAATTTTTATTATAACATCAGTTATATACGCATTTACATTTACGTGAGCGAATAAAATATAAACCGGAGTTATTATTTTTTATTAATTGGAACATCAAAAAGATACAAACACACAAACAGATTTGATCCTGCTATCGAAAAATGAAGATAGTTTTTACATCAGCCAGTCGCATATAGTAACATTGTCATCAAATCTGCCTTTTAAGTGCTTATTTTAGTAGTCCAGTAAATAATAATTGCAAAGTAATAAATTCGGACTGTCGGGGCTTCAGCGCAGTTCAAACCAATTTTTCATTATTTTTTTTGTTGAGTTTAACCAGCTGTAAGGGCGGAAAGCAGGATTAAAGTCTTGGATTAAATGTTTGTGTTTCTTACGACAATATGGGGGTTTTATATTTTCCAGAGTTTTACAGAAATAATTTCAGCAACCATTAATTGACGGCCATGTTTGAGAAAGCGGCGAATAATACGAATTTTCTCTTTTATCACGCTGGATTTTGAGCAACCTCAGAAACCTTTAATTTTAACTAGTCATCTTAAAGATTGTATACCATATATATGTTGTCTACGAACTGTGCATTAAGTTAACGAACAAGGCTATCTATTGTAGTGGAGACAAGAGAACATTTAAAATAATAATTAATAAACATTATAATAAGATACCATAAGTTCCGTATCGATTTAGAACCAAAACTTTTGTCTGAATAGCACAAAATACACCAAAAATATTTTGCTTTGGACTTTCTCTTCCGTTATACGAAGAAAATAAAACAATTTATAAACAGAATTGTAACCAGTGATGAGACCTGGGTGCCAAACCACTTTAGTGATGACGTACGCTTCAAGATATTGTTACAGGTTGGCTTCATTTCCAAGCGGGAAAGTTTTTTGTAGAAGAAATTTTAGACCTTATTAAGCATTGTGACAGGTGCTTCAATTTGCATCGCGACCACGTTGAAAAATAATAAACTGTAGTACATAACTTTGATAATGCACGTACCATCCAAAAAGGTCCAACTGTAAGAAAGTTAACTTGTAAAAAAAAGATAAATGTGGTAGTAAAAAATAAACATGTAAAAATATTACTTATAACAGAACAATAACTAGTAAGGTGAGTAGAATATTTTTTGACATAGTGAGTAAACACAGTAGAAAATGAAAGCAAACGTAAATGATAGAAGTAATGGGAATGAGAAGAGGATCCGTAATCCAAGTAAATGTTGATCCAGCAGCAAAAAAATAACAAAAATCATCAAGCAGGCAAAGGACGGAAAAACACCCGGAATTGACCACATTGCAGCTGACATGTTGAAGATAGATGTTAAAGACATCCGCAAAAATCCTAAAATCATTTATGAATAATATATAGAATAAAGAAAAATTTTTATAAAAATGGAAGGCAAAGCTAGATTTTAAATTTCTAAAAAAAGACGACTTAAAATAATGTAAAAATTTGATGAGATAACTTTGCTAAAAGTTGTATATAAAATATTCTTTAGAGTACTGATAGAAATGAAAAAGAAGATACTATTCTACAAGATTGTCAAAATTCTACTTTTATCTATTATGTTAATCTCAAACAAGATATCTTTAACATTAAAACGTTTAAAGGATCTCAAGTATACATACCACGTATATGAAAAAGTAATGAAGATTGAGCAAGATTCGACAAGAAGTAGTTTGATATATTTGTAGGACATTCACCTAATGTTATTAAGCCTTCTAAATCAATAAACGGATACGACGCTTTCAACGTGCATTTAGATGTTACTTGTCAGATGTTGTTACTGACTACATCTTTTTTGCCAATAAAAGTTTAGTTAGAGTTATGCAAATTAAATGAATAGTAAGGGCCAGGCTACGACGTAATATTCATTGCAATACTGAAGATGCTTTTAAGAACATTCCTAGTATTGTTAACAATAATATACACGGTTGTCGAGGTAAGTCTGAAATTGTTTTAAATCATATTGTGTCTTGTGACCGCCGGGAACTATATCCAATGTTTTGGAAACAGTTGTTGTGCTCTAGATAGAGCAGGTGGCCGTTGGGTGGGAGTACGTGGCAATTCAGGCATTAATATACAAAAATTTGTATCACCACCGATTACCCGACTTGTGGCCACTCTTTGACCCTGACTACGATCCCTTGTATACCCTTTTATTACTACTGCATGTGGAGCGTGGCCACGGAGAAGGTTAATGAGAGGCATCATAACATCAAAGACAGCTTTAAAGGCTTCCATCGTAGAAGTAATGACACATGGTCAAGGAGGAAGTTTTGTTGGTCTGTAGCAGGTTTAAATCCCGGCTTGAGCACGTCGTGGTCGCTGACGGGCTACATTGAATAGTATGATTTTCAATACCATTTACTTCTATTTTGCCAAGTGGCATGTAGATGTGTTTCATTTTTCTTTAGCTTTAATGTTATTTTTATTGTTTATTTATTTTGCGGATGTATGTACTTCAACAATCCTGTAAAACAAGCGTCGTGTGTCCATAATATATCCTTATCAACCAAGACTGAAACTAAGTATGTGTCTTAAAATAAAATGTTCAAACTAGTCTAAATTTATAGAATACAACTCTGGGGATGTGCCAACACGCTAGTGGATGCTCCGTAATACATCACAAACTACAATTCATAAGAACCTCGGTTTAACAGTTATTATCGACGCAATTCACAAATGTGGCCAAAACTATCCTTCGTCTTCTTCTACTTCCTTCTTTTCATATAAGCTATTAGCCTATTTCTAACTATATAGTTGTGCGGCACTATGAGCCACGTTGGGCGTACCCCGGACAGGTGGCTAGTCTAACTCGTTAATTTATAAAAAAAAAGAAAGTACTTCACGACCACCAAACGCGTTTATATGACAACGGAGGAGCATTTGATATTTGTCATTGTTATTGACCCGGAGTCGAACCCTCTATCCCGATTGGCCTAAATATCATAATGTATTGTAACAAATTTCCAAACGAAGAAGAAGGTTTACCACACACAGCTTCAGAATCTAACACAAAAATCGGTCGAAATTTTTCAAAAATCTGAAGCAGTCATAGCCCGCTTTGTTCGCATTTCATACCCAACAGCTCCAAATGACTTCTTAGATATATTAGCTGTGTTAATAATTATTGACGGCATTAATGCTAGAGAAACCAGAAAGCGATGAGGTTGGCTAGACCGAAAACATTGATTGACGCGCTTACGCACGCACTGGAGATTGAAGCTATCAGCGTTTAGGAGGCTTGGTAATATAAGAGCACTGGGGTAAATACTGATAAACTGAATAAGGTACCAGTGGAGGACTTAAGATATTAAGGAAAAGAAAAAGGCGGTTGCACCGCCGGAACTACGGTAAGATGAGTCATACCAGAAGTTGGTGCAAGATACAACAAACGGCTTCTGGGGTATCGTCAGCGGGTTAATGAGAAGGGACTACTGTCGGTCCCTAATGGTGCAGTTCGGACCACAGAAACACGACTCTGGCGCAAGAGTCATTATGTCGGTGATCAAATAATTGAAAAGTTTCACGCTTTCCTATTAGATACAAAGATGACGAAAACTATTGTGATATCCGAGGTTGTCAAAACTTCTGGACATTTTCTGCCAACCAACTGAAAACATCAGGCGGCAATTAGGACTTTATTAAAGATGTATGGAGGGGTAGAAGCATAAATAAAGTAACAATGAGAAGAAAACCGTAAAAGGGATTCTCGTTAGGAAAACAATGGTCCAAACTGACACCGCGGTACCAGTTCACGTGATGAATGTTAACGGGTATCCTTATACGCTGAAAGAATACACAACCCTCGGCTATTGTACGTTAGCCTATTTAGTTGTTCATTAAGTCGACAGCATTCAGGGAACATAAAACAGAATGCCTAATTAATAAAAATCAATAGTCGCATCTCGCAGTGGTTTGAGTCTCGACCATCAGACAAAAGTTAAAGATCGGTTGCATCAGAATCAAGACGTAATCCAATACGACAAGAATTTAAAAATCAGTACAAATATTGTGCCTCAAAAATAGATACCGGCAATGCTACGCCCATACTACAGAGTGCCAGAAGATTTCCATTAGCCAAACGAGGAGAAGCTGAAAAGATCATTTTAGATACGAAAAAGGATGGGCCATGAACTTTGCTAACGGTACTAGTAAAGAAGAAGAGCAAGACCACCAGGTTTTGCATTGACTACCGTCGGCTCAACGATGTCACAAAGAAAGATAGTTATCCAATAATGTGCATTAATAATACGCTAGATACCCTGGCCAGATCCAAATGGTTCTCAACTTTACATCTAAAGAGCGGCTATTGAAAATTGAAATGGATCCTAAAAGCAAAGAAAAGACATTTGTTTGGGTTATTCACCACTGTGCAGAGCGAAAATTATTAAAAAGAAGCTGGCTTTGCACTATAACTTGAAATTAATAATATATTAATGTATGGTTTCTTCTAATAGTGTCGGTATCATTTGCATAATACTTCATGTAGTAGATTGTAAATATATTGTAAATATACAGCAATAACTTGGACCCAAACAAATTTTTTATTATTTCCTCTTAGCAATTCCATCCACATCCAGTAGCCTTTAATTTCTGTGTAGTGTCGTGGAATTATACACCTTACAAATGACGGAACTAAACGCAGAAACGTAATTTCGAAACAAGCTTAACAATAATGACTTTCTAAAGATAAATTGCACTATTAAATTTCTAATTATAAACTGAGAATGCCTTTCTGGAGCCGAATTAATGTTCACATTCAAGTTTTACCGTTATTGCCACCATTAACGACACAAAGTAATAACTTTTGGAATTGTTATTAGGAGCCGAGCTTTACCGGTGGCCCAGTGGATTGCGTGCGCTGTGAATGATGATACAAGCAACGTTAAATAAATGGTATGCAGGAAACGCAGAGGCGGCAATGTTCATATTGTTTCATTAAGAACTGGTTTGGAAAAGCCATCTTACTTTGCCCGCGATGGGCTATACTTTACAATAAAAAACGCATAAAGGTGCTGCACACAAAAATGTTTTGTTAAAAAAACCCTCACGTGCATGGGTTGGGCGATAGATCTCTGTCTTGCTCGCTATATTAAATTATCAATAATTGAATGCAGGTGTCACGACCTCATGCCTTTATCATTATATATTTCTAATTGAATAATGGACATAAGTTATCCTGTAGCCTGTAATCCTGCGAGCTTTTCTCGTGATATTTACATAACCACATTAATAAACTGATTTTTTATTACATTCTTTATTGCCAGATGGAATTTTATTTATCTTGTTAGATAGTCTTTATCTACCAGACCTGCAAATCAACCGTTTCTAAAATAAAAGCAATTTTTTATATGTAATACCTCCCAGTAAACAACATAGCAAATTAAGCATTGTATTCGTGTAGAATGTGTTTATTTTAAATCATAAATTTTGCACTTCGTTGCCAACATCCTTTTTGCTAATGAAGCCGGTTGTACTAAAGTCAGAATTTTTAATTTCCACAATAATCATGTTTGCTATGACGAGAATCCTCAAAACACCATTTAATCCAGACTTCAACAGCGCTTCAGTCTAAATATCGGGTGAGGTATGATACAGTATAGCTTGTTAGGAGGTCGTTTTTTCACAATGCCCAAGTCTTAGAAAATAAAAAGAGTACAAATAAGTCTCCGCCGTTTTTTATCAAAAATTGGGTATTTATTGTGAAAGAACGGAAGCTTATGTTTTATTCAAAGTATTGTCCATCGCTAGCCATTACTTTTTCCCATCTTTCTGGCAGCATACGGATACCGCGTCGGAAGAACGCTTTATCTTTTAAGGCTATCCACGAATTGACCCAATTTTTGGTATCTTCATATGATGTGAAGTGCTGCTCAGACAGGTCATGTGCCATTGATCGGAACAAGTGATTATCGGAAGGGGCAATGTCTGGTGAAAATGGCGGGTGGGCTAGGATTTTTTATTTGAGTGTTTCCAAGTAGATTTTGACCGTCGCGGCAACATGTGTACGAGCATTACCATACAGAAGAATAATTTTGTCGTGTCTGGAGTAGTCGTGGGCGCGTTTTTCCTTGAGTGTTCGGTTCAATTTCATCAATTGTGTTCGGTAGAGAGCCCCAATAATGGTTTCGTTCTGTTTGAGCAACTCATAATACACGACACCAAGCTGATCCCATTAAATACACAACATGAGTTTTTTTCCATGAATATTCGGCTTGGATGTCGATGTCGAAGCATGGCCACGTGGTCCTTATTATTTCCTCTACTTTGGGTTATCGTAGTGGATCAATTTTTCATCACCATTGACTATACGATGAAAAGAAACTTTAGTTTATGCTTGGCAAGCAGCATTTTACACGTGCAAAATCGTTTCTCGGCTTTAGTTCATATGGAACAAAATTTCCTTGCTTTTCAATCATTCTCAATAATTTTAAACGATGTGAAATTGCTTGTTGAGTTATTCCTAATGTGAGTGCAAGTTCTTTTTGCGTTTGGCAGGAATATTCCTCCAATAATGCTCAAAATCCGCGTCTTCGTACACTTTTGGCCTTCCCCTACGTTTTTTGTCTTCGACGTGAAACTTACCGTTCTTAAGCTTACGAAACCACTCACAACAACTTCTCTCATTTAAAGCAACCTCACCATATGCTTCTACAAGCAATCGATGCGCCTCAGATGCAGATTTCTTCAAATTAAAGAAGTAAATCAAAAGTTCCCGCAAATGACGCTTATTCGACTCAAAACTCATATTTTTAGCACAAAAAAAATTATATGATACTTATATAAAATAGCTATTATTTGAAGGTTATGTGTTGCCAGATGTCCAACTTTACGATATGACGTTTTACATCTGACAATTCCAATCATAACTTACTGATGGGGCCATCTTTTGGCAAATGGCAGAGACTTATTTGTGCTCCCTTTATTTGTTCTAAACTTTTGATATATTTAACCTTTAAATCGGAGATTAAATTTTTGGTTTATGCACGATGGAGCTCCACCGCATTTTACGCTTGCTAAACAACGCATTGTCTTAAAGTTAAATAGGGAGAGGAGATCCCGTTGCATGGCCTCCAAGATCTCCCAATTTAACTCCTTTAGACTTCTGTATTTGATGTTATTTAAATATTTTAATTCACACAACATCTGTAAACGGTTTTCTATATGTTCACCGGCAAATAAAATACTATTGTAGATAATTCAAGCCAAATCTGGGGTTTTTAAAAGATGTAGACTTGCTTTGAAGACGTAGATCCTGTGTGTGTATGGAAGGACGACATTTTTAACATTATTTAATTGTAATTACTTTCCTTATCCTATAATAAGGAAAGTAATGTAATCAGAGGAAATTTGAATTATTCAGTTTTTCACATTTCTGGACGAATTATAGCCTCAGGACACCAAAAAATTGGTTTGGGCCATTGGTTCGTGTGTGTGTGTCTGTCGGTCTGTCAGTAAACAGGATATCTCGAGAACCGTAAGAGCTAGAGACTTGAAATTTGGTATGTAAGTTACTTGTGGGTAGGGGACGCAGTGCGAAACTTTAAAGTAAAAGTTGGTAAAATAGGAACTTGAAAAAAATAGAAGCCCAGGATTGTTGCCAGAATTACCCAAATAATAGGAAAAGAAAAGTCGTGTGATGTTCACACTAGATTTTTTTATTGAAAAAACCACTACAACAAATTATTATTATGCTATTGCAATAGAATCACTGTTAGCCCAGAAACGGTTGATTGGTGAACTTACATATATCAAGACTTTCTAATTAGTTTTAGACCATACTACATGCCCTGTAAATATTTAAACTTTGTTTTATATTACAACATACCCTTTTTATCTTTAGCTTAATAGTCGAATGAATGTATTATTTAATTTTAGCAATGTTTCAGTTTTCTTACACATTGTGCAAGCTGTTTATTGAGAATGTATTGAGAATTATATAAGAAATCCATTATGTTTTATGCTTCGCTAAATTGCAGCAATAACCTAATTTAATGAGGCAGTGTTTGGAAGTCTTTCTGGAACTTATCTTGCTATGTTGTAATATTCATATAATTTCATATATTTGATGTAGTCTGCGTATTTAATCAATTGTATAAAGTTTTACAAACAATTCCAAATTAATTTCCGGTTGGTTCGGTAATTAGTTAAGGCAGCCGCACTAAAAGATTAAAAACATTTTATTTGCTACCTTGCTTCTATAATATGTCGAGAAATAACTCGAGAATAAAGGATTTTATAATATTCGTAGTCGTTAAGTAGTTACAGACGTAAAACGGACCAGGTGTTCGGAGAGAGCGCCGAGCTCGGTCAGCGGGTGGAGCCTTCGTTATGATGAATTTAATGAATTCGGCTACTAAACTCTTTGGAGATCCTTTCCTATGTTAAGTGAGGCACTACACTAACGGTTAGTTTAGTTTTGGCTTGACGTTCGAACATCATGTATTTTAGTTTTCTCTTCCCATTTATACAGTGCTGTATGTTATTTGTGCTTCAGAAATGAGTAAGAAGAAAAGGGTAGTAAATTTAGTAATGTACGTGCTGATCGC
Source organism: Sinelater perroti (assembly GCA_036346155.1). Classification (NCBI taxonomy): domain Eukaryota; kingdom Metazoa; phylum Arthropoda; class Insecta; order Coleoptera; family Elateridae; genus Sinelater; species Sinelater perroti. The sequence goes on from JARFIY010000276.1 coordinate 9,837,365, forward strand.
ACCAGAAAACGAAGGTAGGCATATGTGTTGCCACTAGCTGTTGCCTAGGAAAAAATTGAATAAAGAAGCCGAAAGCCAGAAGACGAATTAACAGTTTCCGGCAACGGTACATGGAAAAAGGGCGGATTTTTATTATTATTTGGTGTTTTTACGTTAATTGGCAAATACTCAAATAAAGTTGTAAATGCATGCGTAATGATCAGTTTTTGTGATGCATGTGGTGCATAAAAGATAGTGATACAATCGGATACGAGAAATGGTATGTCTCTCATTAGAATGACTGCACTATCAATCCCAGCGGCAGCTTTAGCAAAATAGAGATCGATGCTACCGTCAAAATATTTCTGCGATCCATAGTTAAAGACAAGGCGAAATACCTCACATACATAGGTGACGCTGGTAGTAAGACTTTCATCGGAATTTTTAAATCTAACCCATACGGGCAAGAATATCCAGTTATAAAAAATAATGTGTTGGGCACGTAGAAAAAAGAACGCACTCCTAAATGCAAAAATAGCCAATAAAGGGATTTGCGAAAAAGGAACAGGCAAACTGACTGATAATCGAATTAGGGAGCTTAATTAATTGGACTTAACTGTACAAATGGAGAAAGAGAATTGAGCAACGTTTTACCACAAGTGTTCTACAGAAAATAATCCGCAATACGAAAGCTGTCCAGCAGGTGAAAACAGTTTGTGTAAGTGGCGCAAGGCAGAAGCTGAGAGATGTCTCGATTCTTCTTATCACGATAAGGAGCCTTTGACAAAACAAGTGCAAAAAGTTATCAAGCCAAACTATGAAGATTTATCAAAAGAAAATCTATTCACTAGATGCTTGGGAGCGCAAACTCAAAACAACAAAGAGTCACTCAATTCGTTCATCTGGACTTTTGCGCCGAAACACCTTCATTCTGGCACAGAAGTTGTTGAAATTGCCACATTTTTAGCTGTGATGATTTTTATTGAAGGTTTCCAATGTATTCTGAAGACAATGAGTACATTACGATGTCAAATTGCCAAAAATACTCACAATTATGCTCACTATTGTGATGAAGTTGACCACTCCTAGTGACGCTTGAGTGATTTCGCAAAACAAACCAGGATCGCTAACAGGGGCAAGCAAGCGGCTTTGCAAGTCTTCTACGAGACAGAGGAAGGCGTATCATATGGACCAGGCATAGCAAATTAATGCTGAGTCAAAATTTTCTTTGTGTAATGCGTACTTGAACTTCCAAACACGTTTTTCTCAAAACTGCATTTTTTAAATTGGCTGGCACGATTTCTCAAAAACTACTGAATTGAATTTGTTCAAATTTATAAGTTATATATAGTTTTTTAGCAAGCTTAAAAGTCGAAAAAAATGATAAAAATCGTAACTAAGAAATCGTGCCAAAAATTTAATTTTTAATATTTTTATTCAATCCTGGTTTCGACTATAGCCACAGATCTACAAATTAAAATACCATTTTATTTTTTGTTTTCAGATAAACAGAACCGCCGGAATTATATCAGCCGCCAACCTACTCATTTTTTACATGTGTCTTTCGAATACTTTAAAGTCGATTCCAATCTATATTTTGGTTTTAAAAAATTCTGAGTGACTGAATAAATATTAATAAACATATTGTAAAAATTCTAAGACGGTGTATTTTCATAGTTCGTTAGAAAAAATTTACAAAAAAGCGAAAAAGTACATTCGTCACACGGTATGATTGCCTTAAGGGTTTTGCAACAACCTAGCCGTCTGTTAGAACAGAAATATCTCTGATAGTTCCTTATTATAAATTGCTTCAAACAAATATTTGCATATAAAATCTAATTAGAATACTGTGGCATATTTCCAATGCACTGTAATCCTTGGCTAGCTATCTAAAATTACACTGCCCAACTGTTACAGAAAGTTTAATGTGTTAGGCACCACATATGATAAGCGCTATTTTATTAAAATATTACTTGTTGCACCCTCTAAAGGAAGTATCATGGAGTGTAAAATCCCCCCCCCCTCCTGTATATCTAACTGATAAGGTTGCATCTAACTCTCCTTAGAGATGACTTGCTATCATAACTAATGGTTCTTTATATCATAATACTCATAGTTGGCTATCAATATTTATCAAAAAAAAAACAATTTTATGCCACTATTCTATTGCTTATTACAACCTTCGTTGCTTGCCCAAGAAAGGACGTCGTGCTTTGACATTGGAGAGAGGAGGTAGACAAACGTTAACCCTATAATAGTCCACCATTGTCGCTCTAGGGTACTTAAAGCCTCGCTATGGCCTACAATCGTAAGCATCTGCGTATTGCTTCTTGATTTTCGCGAGCGTACCCTTTTAGACCTACTGGTTGCATATTCACATTATAGTACTGCTATTCTAATTCCAATTCTTCCCTTTTTCACCAAGAAACACTTTCTCCATCTAAGCCAATCATACGTCGTCTTTCAAATTTTCTAACTTGTTGGTAATGTAGTCTTTGTCGCCAATGAGGTATTCTTATGTTGTAAAATTATACGTGCAAAACTGCAATAACTGAGAACACTTTTATGCCCATTTTACACATAATATTAGTACTTCTCCCTTACCTCTTATCTAATAAAGGTTATAACCAAAGCTGAGACACAAATATCCATATGATTCTCAAAATTTAGAAATTAAGAAATTTCGTAGAATGTAAATGTCAGTAAAATAAAATTTTATTTTACAAGAAGTAATATCAATTTTACCAATGACAAATATGAAGTATAGTAAGCAAAGATGATGTAAAAACGCTATAACTGTACTAAGTAAGATACAAAGACTTGCTTGTCTGGAAATAAAGGGCGCTATAAAAGCATCAACAGCAGCAACGGAAACACTACTAGGCCTCCCTCCTATTCATTTTAAAATTATGGGAAAATCAGAAATATATGGAAATTGGGTATCTAAAAATTAGACATGTAGGTGGAAGCATAATAAGTATGAGAACATACCATCTAATGCCAAAATTCGCATTCAACTTAAATTTTGAGGTTAATATTATGGATCGAAATAAATGTCTAAACAAAATAAGCAACAAGAACAGACCGGGAAAAATGATCTACTATATAGACAAATCAAAGACCGGGTCTAAAATGGGAGCAGGAATATATGTGAAAAGAAAAACTTGGAGTTAAGCTGAGATATTTGCTAAACTGCAGTGCGCTAGCCAAAATAATTTGTGTTGCATCAAAATAAGCGAATCAACACATTTAGGTATCCTGAAGGCATTAAAGAACCGAACGTAATATTCAGGCTGGTATGGAATGCTGCAAAAATACAGTGTTCTAGCAGACGGCAAGTTAACTTTGTGGTTGGTACCAGGGCACTGCGCTAACCAGAAAGCTGATGAAGTACCACAAAATAGATCATCAACTCCATATATAGGCTCCGAACCGGCCCTGGGAGTACTTAAAAGTACCATTAGAAGTCGCTTGAAAAATGGGTTAGGGAACAACAAAAAAATACTGGAAATCTGTACCGAGACAAAGACAGAGAAAAACTTTTATAAAAGGATCATCTCGTAAACGAACGGAGAAACTGTTAGTACAAATCAAGAATTATAGGTCTTCTCATAGGATATTTTCTCAGAAGACATCCAACAAGTTACGGTTGTGCAATGAAGACCTGAGTTACAGACAATGTAGCAGGGAACCAAAAACCATCTTGTGCGGGTATGAGGCGAGTGTTCACAAGAGGCGAGCTATTTATGGAAAATCAATAATAGATTTAGAAGAGTACAGCAATTATCCAGCAAGGGACTTGCACAAACTGGTATGAGAAACTAAGATACTGAAAAAAGTGCTGTAAAGAAAATGACCAAAGCACAATAAGTCTATGAGGCCGCAATGCTACCGGAGATATAGATCAAACGACTCTCAACAAACAAACAAAAAATTACATCTGTTTTTTATGGTTAGTATTGCAGCTTTTACGAGAATATGATCTGTGCAATTGGCTGTTCTTTATATTAAACAGTATTTAGCTGAATGTAAACAAAATGATACATTTTTTAATAAAGTATAACAACTTTTGTACTCGATACATACACATACATAAACGAAAGGCGCGAAAAATTATGGCCCAACAACATCTTTTATTTTTATGTTAGTATCATTCATTTTTTTGGTTTATATTAGTACATTTCTTACTGTTTACATTAGATAAAGCTAACAATGAATAATAAAGCTCTATAAGCTACAAAAACTTTTGTTTCAGTTTGGACGACATTAGGCAAAACGTCCGTTGATGTTTACTTCACATCGTTTGGAACTGAACTGAAAAATTAGCGTAATACTGCCCAAATATTATGCAATTAGAGGTTGTCCGGCAAAAGATATTTTTGGCGCCCTAGACTGGCAATTTTTCACCCTGCTAACTTAAAACTTTTGCAAGGTGAAAAAATATAAATTTTAACTGGATCGGCTTTTCCCCTGAATCGGGAACGTGGAACAATTTAACTTACAACCAAAGGTCCGTTAGACCAAAGCAAATTGGGTGACCGAGGCAGACGCGCTTTTTGCGTTCGGCAATGCAGCGGCCCAATAACCGCGGTCGCCCGCCCATCGTCAAGGAGCGAAAGCGACCCCGACGTGCTTGCACGAACGCCTAGACCCCTCGTGTAAATTAAGCGTTTAGAGAGTAGAACGCCAAATTTCATCTTGGCCGTCTTTGTTTACTTTCTGTTCAAATGTATAGATAGATGTTGCCCAAATATTATGATATATTTTTCAAATTGTGCAATGAATATTAAATCGTTTACGATTTATATAATAAATTGCATAAACTTTTAAAATAACACATTGTATAAGGGTTGCATAAGGACACATTATAAATTACAATTCATTATAGTTCATGTTAATATGACATATTAAGAAATATTACGATAACTCATTTTTCTTCTGTTAGTTTTATAATTATGGGTATAAAATAAAAATGCAAAAATTAATAAGTAAATGTTTTTATTGATCCCTACGAAACATGCACAGTAATGATTTAATGATTAAGGATATGAGTAATACAATGACGCAACCTACAACTTCAAAGATACCGCTAGCGCCGACACAAGCACCTGCCGGGTAGTTTTGTTAAACGGCTACCGGCTTACCCCTCGGCTTTCTGAAAGGAACCAAGGGGCAATAATATACATATTAAAATACCTGGATTTATACGTTTCGCCAACTGACCGTAACGGCGTAACTGTTGTCTTTGTCGGTTCTTCTTCTGGTGGGCGCCTTAAACAGCACGTCATTGTCGTTACGTAACCATGAAGCTGGAAAAGGGATTACGAAGGGAGACATGCTAATGGGTTTTACCTGGACTGATAGGTGAACGGCTTTATACAACTCGACATTTGAAAGGTCTGGCCATTTTTTGTCGAAAGTTGACAAGCTAACTAGGGGATGAATACGTTGTAGGAATGACAGGAGCAACAAATAAATGTGGAATTTTGCGCTTAATAAAAGCTACTAAGCTAAGGGCAGAACTTTCTGAAAGGATATCAATTAAAATAAATCCTATGCCCCCATTTAAAGTGAATTACATTTTAATGTTCCAAATCAGTCACTTGACATTTTTTAAGAAAATCCAGTAAGTCTTTAATTTTTCAGTCTCTTCATAAAGAAACTGTGTTGATGGGAATTTTTTCCAGCATAACCAAATTATTTTTTTTCACATGTTTATTTCTCTGAATATTTACAATCTGTTAATTATATTAACATTCAGTAAATTATTTGAATTTTACATAACACGAGGAAGCAATACTCAAAACGTTACTTCTTATCTTATAATAAATTATGTGTGCGTATACTTGAAATTAAACTAAACTTAGAAATTCTAAAAACTAATCTTAGGTAAACCTATTATCCAGGTCTAACGGGTCAAATCTTTGGAGTAATTTGCCAAAGTGTCGTTCTAAAAGAGCAGCAGCTAAATAATTGGGATGGGTACTAAGTTTTGCTTGGTAGTTGGTACTTGCACGGAGAATTTCTTCCTTAACTGAAGGAACGGGTAGATCTTGTTGTAACAGCCAATTAGGAACGTACGTAGGAGCATTGGCTATCAACTGTATTACTTTATTTTAGAATCTTTGCAAAATCTCTATGTTGGAATTAGAAGCAGACCCCATAACTCGATTCCATAGGTCCATATTGGTTTCAAAATTGTTTTGTAAAGTAGTATTTTATTTTGAAGAGATAATTGAGAGCTTCGTCCTATCATCCAATACATGGAGCGGAGTCTTAATCTTAATCTTTTCTTCATTATGTGAGTCTTCCAGGTCAAGCGTCGGTCTAACTGAATCCCTAGGTATTTTACGCTATCTTTTTGTGGTATAAGAGTGTTATTTAATGTTACTAATGCACAGGTTTCTTTCCGTAGAGTAAAGGTTACTTGTGCTGACTTTGATTCATTCACATGTATTCGCCATAATTTGAGCCATTTTTCTGTTTTTCTGAGATTGTGCTGGAATATCTGGGATGCTGTTTGGGGATCATTATGTGATGCAAGGATTGCGGTATCATCTGCATATGTTGCTGTCAGAGTTTGAGGTGTTGTTGGCAAGTCCGCTGTGCATAGAAGGTATAGAACAGGACCTAGAATGCTTCCCTAGGGAACGCCTGCTTGAATTGGCCTTATGGATGATTGTACGTCTTTAAATTTGATGTAGAAACTTCTATCCGACAGGTATGTTTTTAGCAGCTCATAGTGTTCTGGTGGTAGTGCCTTCTTTACTTTATATAACGATCCGGTATGCCAGACCTTTTCAAAGGCCTGGCTAATATCTAAGAATACCGACGAGCAGTATCTTTTTAGGTGCAGATCATGATTTATTTTTGTGACTATTCTTGCACTTGTTCTATAGTGCCATGACCTTCCCGAAAGCCGAATTGGTGCCTTGGTATAGCGTTTCGTTGGTCTAGTATTGGTTTTATCTTGTGCAGGAAACTTTGGACAAGGTAGGTAGCAAACTGATCGGTCGGTATGAGGTGACCTCTTCTGGGTTTTTTCCAGGCTTTAGTACCATCACAATTTGCGCCACTTTCCACTGATCTGGGAATGTACGTAAACGAAGGGTGGCATTAATTATGTAGGTTATAAGTTTTGTTGCCTTTTCTGGTAACTCTTTTAGGATTTTGGCTGCAATTAGGTCGTAACCTGGGTTTTTTTTTGAGTTAAGACCTTTTATAATAGCCCCGACTTCACTAACTTTTACAGCTTTTATAGGTTGGCAGACGTTGTTAGGCTCATTGAGGGTTTGATGTATAAGTGTTTCTTCATTTACGTGGCAGGATCTGTCGTGTGGTTGGAATACTAAAGTCAAGTGATCTGCGAACGTGTTCGCCTTCTCTTGATTAGTTCTTGCCCAGGAGTTTTCGTGTTTTCTATTGGGTGTAACTGGAAGCTTTGATGTTTTCAGTTTGTTCGTAGCTTTCCATAAAGAGTAATTGGTATCCTCTGTAGGTGTTAGCTTTGAGGTATTTTTGCAATTGTTGGTTTTTTATTGTAGACAGAAGATTTTTTAATTCCCCAGTAGCTTGATTGAGTAACGTTTTATTCCGAGGATTTCTTGTGGTTTGCCAGATTCTTTGTAATCTTCGCTTTTCTTGTAGTTTTTGTTTGACAATTGTTGGGCAGGATTCTGAAACTTGTTGAGTTTCGTGGTCTGGAGTAGCCTCCCAAGTCGCATTTTGAACAATCTGGTTAAAATGTTCAATGCCACTGTACAGATCGTATTCTCTTTTCAAGGGGATGTCTAATTGTATTCTTTCTGTAATTAATTCCCGAAAGTAATTCCAGTTAGTGTTTCTAGAAGATAGTGTTGCTGGCTTTTGGACTTTTAGTACTTCTGTACTATATGTAATAAGCACTGGTGAGTGGCCAGAGGACAAGTCACAGCAAGAGTGAGCTCTTAATTAGTTTGGCGAGACTCCTTTAGTGACACAGAAGTCTAGTAGATTTGGAATCTTGTTGAGATCTGATGGCCAATAAATGGGTTCATATGTACTTAGGTGGTGTAAGTTGTACTCTTCCATTGCTTTGTACAACTCTCTTCCGCGAGTTAATGTTACTCTTGATCTCCATATTTGATTTTTGGAGTTGTAATCGCAACCGGCTATAAACGTGGTCCCAAGTGTATTGAAGAAGGATGCAAATTGTTGTTTTTTAATAGTAGGTCGTGACGGGCAGTATACAGAAGAGAAGATGATATCTCTGTTTCTTTCTTTTACTGCAATTGTAGCAGCTTGGAGATATTCGGATTGAAATTTTTGTAATTCATAATGTTTGATTGAGGATTTTATTATGAGTGCGGTTCCTGCATGAGCAGTGCCATCAGGATGAGGGGTCGAGTATATTGTATACCTTGGTATCTTCAGATAAGAGTTAACTGTGGTATGGGCTTCTGATATTAGCATTATATCTATGTCGTGGACTGATAAGAAAGATTTAACCTCCTGGCTATGTTGAGCAAGGCCGTTGGCGTTCCATAGAGCAATCTTTAGTATATTAGGCATTGTGATTCATTTTGCTGATCATGGTGGTAAGCAGGTTGAGTATAGTGTCCATTATTTCCATGAGTTTGGTCATAAGCGTCTCCAGCTTGTTATCTGTTTGTAGTTGAGATGGGATTTGCATGGGTTGTTGTGGGATATTTGTTTTATTGTGATCTGGCATATAGTTTGATGTTTTTTGAGCATACGATACACCTTGTACATAGTTGGACTGGGGATCAGACGGCCTTAGGCGCAAGGAGGGATATTTTCTTCTTTGTATTTCCTTTGCAACTATGCAGCCGCGATAGTTTGCTGGGTGGCTGTACCTGACAGTTAATACACTTGACATCCTCGCATTTAACTTTTCTTTCACAGTTTTGCGTTTGATGTTCGCCTGCACATTTAACGCACCTTGGTGTTCTGTTACAGTAATTTTTTGAGTGATCGAATCTTTGGCACTTTTTACATTGAATTATTTCCCTTTTGATTCTTGGTGGTTTGAATCTTATTTTAGATTTCATTAGAAATTCTATGTCGAAGATTTTTTTATTGTTGTCGAACTGTTCTAGTTCTACAAAGAACATTAGTAATAGATTTTTGGTGATTCTGTGTCTGATACTATGCATGTTGAGAACATTATGTCCATGCTTATTTATTTCAGCTGCTAATTCTTGGATATCAACTGTGGGGTGCATATCCCGTAGTACTTTTTGTTGTCCTTTTGTTGGAATGTATGAAATTCCATGTTTTTTTCTTTAAGGATTTTGATAATTTTACAATAATCAGTAGCTTTGTTTAGTTGCACCTTTGCTTGTGTGTTATTGGTTAGTTTAACAACGTAATTGTCTTTGACTTTTTCTTCCAACATGTCTGTTAAAGGTTTAAAATTATTTACGCCATAAATAAATATAGGCGGCGGTTTTATTTCTTCTGTCTCTTATTCAGGATTGGAATCGGCGAGAGGTTGGTATTTATTAGAGGTAGATGGAACTTTAAGCCAATAATCAGATATTTTTGTTTGCTTAGGATCGCGGAGTAGTTCGGAACCATTACGTTTTGTTTTTCGTGCGTTTGGAATTTGCCATTGATCGTCGGGAATTGAAGAATGCGCTCCTTGTTGATTTGATTGTTGCATTAAGTATGTAGGATAAGTGTGTTGGAACTGCGAAGGAATTTTGATGGGTGGTTGTAGAAGTTGAGATTGAAATTGTTGCTGCTGTTGTTGTTGCGGAGGTATTTGTTGATATGAACCAGAATTGAGATTCTGATCAATTAACATCGGTGTTGGGGAGGGTATTGATACCCGTAATTTGGTTCGCCATACATGGCGGCCTTAATTGTTGAGCATTTGTTAGAAGTTCGATTTTTATATAGAAACATAACCAAATTATAAAGAAAAAGTCGCACGAGGTTATATTTACAGTAAAATATAAATTTTTTGTTTTAATGGTCAATTTGTGAGAAGCCCTATAACAAAGTCTTGTTATTGTTTTACCCTTTTCTGAGTATTCTATGGAAATTTTGGTTAAAAATAGAACAAACAGTGGTTGTATTTTTCTAGCCTTTATTTAGTGCACTTTTAGTACTTTGTCTTCTATTGTGATTTAGGTATGTACTGGTAAATTCGACTTTTGTCTACCGTCACAAATTGATGCATAAATTTACATGTACCTACTGAAATGTTTTTTGAATATTTTTCGCCAACAATGAGTAATTGTTTAATTTTTTGTACAAAATATTGTGCTTTCAATCAATCTCAAGACTTTTATTTACCAATTGTACGATGGTACAGTTCTTTGGACAATACCTTTTATGATAATTTTATTTAACCACATATATTCCACGTCATTCACATATGAATGATAGTAATGTTTCTTAAAGTAATTTGTCATTCTTATGTGTTTGACAGACGATTTTCGTTAGTAACGATAGTGCGAATCTCTATAGCCGTTTTACAGCTTGGTGTGGAGAGAATATATACCTATATTTGGTTTGACCAAATTGATTAGTACAGTGGTAATAAAAAAGTTTTAAATATATATGTAAGCACTAGAATCAAATATTATTGTAAAAAGTAACATTTAAATATAAGAAAAAACATTTCAGGAATTTAGAAAAAAACATTTATATAAAATCTTGTTTTTTTTCTAGTCGTATACTTTATTGTTGAAGTGTCGTGATCTCATGGTTGTAATTCAGGTTGTAGTTTGGGCAATATCCCTCCATTTGTTTCTGTCTGAGTCATTCCTAATATTTTCTTGAAAAGGCGTACCGGTGAATTTCTTGCTTGATCGATCCAGAGATTCGGGGCGTTCGTTTTTCTGTTTTTCTCTAAACAACTATTTTTCTTCTAGTGACGTGTTCGAGGTATTTCAAAATTCGTTGGGTTACTGCACTTGACAGTCTTTCCTGAATTTCCAGTTCTTCTAATATGAACGCATTGGTTCTATATACTGTCAGAGTATCCTTAGGAGTATTTGCCAGCCCACATGTCGAAGACGTCCAGCTTATTAATGTATGTGGCCTTCAAGATCCATGCTTCTGCTTCGTATATGGCAATGGAAAGAAACACAAGTGTTCTGACTAGTCTGAATTTTTCTGTTGTCTTCGTGATGTGGTGATCTATCCAAATTTTGGTTAACTTAGTCATAACTGTTTTGGAAAGCGCTATTCTTCTTTTTATGTCCGTTGACGAAACGCCACCATTATTTATATGGGAACCTGGATAAACTATTTCTTTGACATTTTCTACATTACGAATATTAGGTAAACTTTCTGCTTTGTTGCTGAGGTTCATTACCATGAGTTTTTTTTTTTCTGATTGTGTTTTGGGCAAAGTGTAAGCTCTTTTGCTCAACCATTTCGATCAGTCCTGACATCTCCTGTTCCTCTTTTGCGATAAGTGTCGTGTTGTATACGTAGTGAAAATTGTTTGTTGTCTCGTCGCTAATCATTCCATTTGCCAACTATCCAGAGATTTTCTTACTATGTATATCCATAAATATTGAATAACAAGGGCGACAAGACACAAGGTTGACGAACGCCACGTTGTATATTAAAGACTTTAGAGATTATGTTATCAATTTGGTTATTTTTGTGCTGTTATATATTTGTCTTAGTAGTGTGACGAAGTGTCCAATAACACGTTTTAGAATTGTGACTAATTGACGCAATCAAAGGCGGAAAGCATAGATACGTAACTTGTTCTAACTCTCTTGTTCTCTTGATGATTTGCCGTACGTTTCTGATCTGCTCTCTGATACCATCCGCGCTTATGAATCTAACTTGTTCTTCTGGAAGTTGCCATTCTAAGAAGTTTTTAGTCGGTTTAGTAGAATTCTGAGCATAACCTTACTTGGTGGGAAATTAGTACAATGGTTCTGTAGTTATTATATTTTTGGCGTGACCCATTTTATACAATGGAATAAAAGTGGATGAACTTTAATCTCTTGGGCACTGTCCTGTTTTCCAGATCTTATTGCTAGTTTTCCATAAAGGTCAACATCTTTTAGAGTAGGTTCATAAGCATTTCTGCACTCACATTTTTCGCCTGTGCTTTTATTGTTTTTTAAATAATAGGTACTTTTCTAGACTTATTCTCTTAATATATCAGGTTCCTGTCCGATTTTCATCATGGAAGGAGAGTATGCTGATTCTTGGTTGATTGCTTCGTTTGTATATAAGTTTTCACAGTATTTTCGCTATACGTCTACTAGTTCATCTATCTTAGTAACGACTTTCCCATCTGTGTCTTTTATTTTCCATGTGTTTAGTTTCATTTCTCTTGTGATTTTTTTGATGTGCTGGAAGAGGTCTCGGTATTAGCTTGTCTTTTGATTTCTATACACGTGCTTTGTATTTGATAATATTTGTCATGTCCACTAACCGCTGTATTTCTCGGCTCAGGCTCCTATATTCGATTCTTCGTTCTTCTGTGTTTATGCTTGTTTGTCTGAGAATAATATTTTCTTTTACTACGCGCCAAGTTTTGTCGGTCATCCATTTGTTTTTTGTTTTTCTTTCGTTCTATTATAACACTTGTTCTTTGGTAGTTAATAAAGCTGTTTTGAGGCCTGCCACATTTTTTCTGGGCTCGTTTAACTTAGGATGTCCGAATTGATTATTAAGTTTTGTTCCAGTTTTTGTTTTAATTGTTCCATGTTTTCAGATTTCAAGAAGAGAGTTCTTTTTTCTTTGTTTTTATCTGAATTTTGAGTTTATGATCACTTTTACAATAGATTCTGGGAAGAGTTCTGGCAGCTATGAGAAAGAATTCAATTTATGTTGTCCTTTGGGAGATGTCCACGTGTAGCGTTGTCGTGAATGTTGAGGGAATAGACCATTTGTGTGTTTTCTAGGCAGAACTCTTCGAGTTTTTGATCGGAATCATTCCTCGCTCCTAGAGACCTTGTCTTTCGACCAATTACTTTATTTGCTCATTTTGTGTTTGTACAATTTTTGCGTTAAAATCACCTTGTATGCATATTATTCCTTTATTAGATAATAATAGTTCTTTCTAAATGGCAGTAGAATTCAGAAATTCCATCTTCACTATTGGATGTTGATGGCGCGATTACTTGGACTATGTTTAAGTTACTTGGTTTAGCATTAATCTTTATGGTGAGTGTTCTAGAATTGATGGGGTTGTAACCCAGTACATTTGGTTGTATTTGTTTGTAAATGATCATCGCCATTCCTTGTATCAAGTCTGTTTGGTATCCAGAGAAGTATGTGGTGTTATCGTTTTGATGTTAAACTGTCCTTGGTCTGTCCAATGCATTTCGCACATACCAATTGTTGTAATGTTTTATATTTTTTGTTTGATAGGTATCAGGTTGTAGAATAAGTCTCTGAACATTTCAAGTGGAAATTGATATCTCTTACATAGAGATAGTTTTGTTGATGAAGTTTGTATATTTACATCATTCGATCTACAATAAAATCTAATCGGGAGAATGTTTGGACTCCTAATTTTACTATCTATAAAACAATCCATAAAATTATCTTGGGAATATACTAGAGGTAGTCATCTCTTGGCTTTTTCTAGAGTTGGGATGTGAAAAGGAATATTTGACAAGGGTAGAATTAAAGGCACGGGCTTAATTTCTCCAGGAAAGAGCGTTGTAGAAAATTATGGACTTGCAAGATCAGGGTAACTACTCCCTGAGGAAGTCTGTTCTTCGCCGAGATCGTGATCCTACTACCCTAATGTAAAATATTCAAGCAGTCTAAACAAAACTGAAGCTCGTTTTGACAAAAACTGCAGGAAGTATATACGATTTAGTATGCTTCTCCATTTTCTTTCCATTTTTCTTGTTGGCCCTTTCAATCAAATGGTATATGTTATTGGTTGATTTTACGCACTGGAAACAACTGCCAACTTTGTTCGAAAAGCACAAATTAGAATTTTTTTTTCGTTGCAGTTTTATATACAACACATGCGTTAACTACTGCTATTCCCAATATTATCTCCACATCAATTTTACTCTTTACGAATGGAAGTAGCATAAAAGGCTGTCTGGTTTGACAGGTATATACTAAATTTTCCCTTGTTGTATGCTAAAACTGCTATCGGCTTTGATATAGTTAATTTACTTTTTCTACCCCTTTATTTATCTATGTCGACTAACTTTCTCGGCCAATTCGTAAGTTGCATAAAACTTGTTGGCAGGCAATGCTCTGCCTTTGTAAAGAAACTCATGGCACAACAAAAGAAGAAATATATTTTTGGTTAAACCGGACTTACATTCACCTATCCCTGTTTTTCTGCATACACTTTGTTGGCTATGGACAATCATTGGTAGAACAAAGCAATACAATACGTTCTCTACAAGGTACTAAAACAAGCTCTTGAATTTTTTCCATTAGATCTAAAAGCGGTTGAATATGTCCCATCTTAATTGTTTGCAGAATATAGCATTTTCAAAATACTGTGCTACTAACAATTCGGTAGAACCACGTTACCCATTTGCTAAGTATTTATATAGCATAAGATGTTTGCTACTGGATGAAGCGAAATCAAAAATATAACAACAAATATATGACACTGTACCAACAACACCGTGAGTAACAATACTAAAATTTGCAAGCTTACTTAAAATAATTGGTAACTGACAATTAACAAAATAGAAGCCTAAATGGTACCCAATCAATAATCAAAAATATGTTGAAAGTTTAAAAGATGTGCATAAGGTGGGTTTTCCATCTCTTTCATATTGAACAAAAGGCTATGAAATTTACAATCTCTCAGAAGGTAAACATATTTTTGCATCAATACTAACCTCTGAAGCAATTTAAGTCTCTCATGTACAAATGATTCAATTTTGGTACCCCTGAGGCAAAGACGCCAACGAAACTGTCAAAGTATAGAACAGAGGTGTGAACCAGAAATCAACATTGGATCGATAAGCAATTATTCAGTAACCCTTGGTATTTTTTGCTTTTATGGATATTTTTTAATTTAATAATTTAAATTTTTATTTAGAAAAAACTAACTTAAAATTTTATTGAGTACCGGAAGTGTCTAGAATCGCAAAGAAAGCAAAACATTCACGACTAAAGAAAACATCAAAAGAGCCAAAAATATTACCAAGAACATCAGCGAGAAATACATCAAAAGAGCTTGAAATCAAGAGAACATTTCTTCACTGGACCTTCAAACAAGAATTAGAACTTTTCGCCTACAAAATTCAAATTCGTCGGTTGTTGAGTGACAAATCAATTGAACATTAGTATCAATTTCCCATTACTTTGACGCCAATGATTGAATTGAAGCAAATCTATTATAGGAAGTGTAGTTCTCAGACGAGTGTGATTTTAAAGGAGTTGTGAACACACATTACTGAACACAAGAGCCGCAAAAAGTCATAGCAATACGTCCTCTAAACTCAAAGCAGACCACAGTTTAGTATGCCAACAGTTAATTTGGCATTCTTGGACCGTATTTTCTAATTACAATAACAGATATATAAATAAAAAAATTGAATCGGTTTTTTGGTCATATAAATCAAAATTTGATGGCTCCAGAGTCCATCAAACTTAAGAAAATATAAACGTTACCTCAAAAGTCTTCGAGCCAAATATCATAGCTCTGAATATAATGGCGAAGACAAAAACGGACATTGATTGGCCAGCCTATTTAAATCGCTATGACTATTAATTATGGGATCTAATCAAAAATATTGTATTGGAGAATCTCAGTCTCGAAAGAAAGAATTTTCGAAACTGTGAAAACGATTTTAAAAATTAGTTATTACTTTTTGAAGATATTGGCTGTTGCTACCGAGAATAAAGGGCGACATTTTGAGAATATTTTTACTTAGTTCCATCTTTTGTCAATTAGTTTCAATTAGAACGGTTTCAAATATCCACAGTGGGATATGTTGACAAAGGTCCGCCCTTTATACAACCTATAATTAAGTCCTTGTAAGTATTATGTTTGAATCTTTGAAGTATGTTTTATGAAAGTAGCTATTCGAAGTACACAATAAAGTAAAGAAATTCTTGTGTAAATAGAACCAACTCATGTCTTTTACGAAAATGGAATAAAAAACCACACATTCGTTGGATTAAATGGATCATCGGGAGAAGAGCGGCATGTAAAAACTTATCTCCAATAACGCATAACAAAAGCCTTGTTTAAATTCGACTTATTCACGTAAATTAACATATTTAATTTCTTGTTATTCAATACGTTATATAATTGAAAAATAATCAATAGAGTGAAATAAAGCTGCTATAAATTTGAAAGAAGATTATCACAATAAACAGGAAGGAGTGGCAGGCTGCACAACTAAGCAGATGACAAGTTATCTCCCCAAACTAATTTACAGCCGAGCCGTGTAGGACAAACAGCACTTGTAGCGGCTCTCTTACGTTTAACGCCTCCATTGTTCCTGAAGCTCGTCGGCTGTGAATGAAAATGCTGATTCATTGTTCGACCCACAATATCAACGCTTTCTAAGCGATTTTATCGGCGCTGGAGAACGTACAAGACTGTACTTTTGTTTTGTCTCTGAAACAGACCTAGCTGATATGACATACTAAATGCTTATATTAAAGAAAAGTTTATGCATGGTCTAAATATGTTGGGATTGTTTGTTTTCAAATATGGGTTTTAATTAAATTTTGTAGAAACTTTATATAGTGGCAGTTGTATATTTAAAATAAATTTTATTTTTTGGTTTTTGGGAAAAATTTGTATTTCAAGATCACTTTGAAAGTACTATTTAGATGTATGATTCTTGGTTAATAAAGCTGTGCCTTCTGTTAGGTTTTAATTTTAAATTTGTTGTGTTTATATGTGAAATTACAAAAATTTTAAATAACCATAACACTTCTGTTTATATATTAGAATTGCACCAATAAAGATGAATAAATGAAAATAGCAGCTTTTATATTCTTCAATAACAAACCATATATTGTCTGCATAATAAGAAAGTGGCCATCGTCATTTAGTAAGTAAGCATCGGCACATTATGTAGTTGATGTCAGCGAATTCGTTATCTTCACAATTAGTGTAAATTTTTTGAAGCGATATACTGTTTTCAGCGAATTATGCGAAAGGATAGACACTGATATATAAAGCGACTGCATTCGTTAAGAAGTGGGTGAAAAGATATTTGGAATCGCACGTGTCACAACAATAAAGAAGGATAAAGCGATAGTGCGTCTCTTTGGAGACAATCCAGGCTTTTCATTGTGCAGTGTTTAAATAAAACTTCGCAAGAAAGGAACTCTCTTTCTAATTATGATTTGAAATTGTCTGCGTAAAAAAAGTTTCTTTTTGATCAACTTTAAAAACATCTTTATCAGAAAAGCACGTGGAAAAACGACTGGCACGGGAAAAGAAAATTTTTATTTTCACGGATGATTCTTCTTTCTAAGCATGGTCTACCTTATAGAAATGATGGCCACGAAAAGCAATATAATCATTCAGTGCAATGTAAAAGTGTTTGTTTGGGGATGCTTCTATAAACGCGGTTTTTTACGGACAATTTAAACGCCAAGGAAATGTGTACCATCTATTAGCAATGCTTGCTAAAGTTTGATAAAAGGTTTTTTTGGTTCTGAACAAAGTTCTAAACAAGTTGAGTGCTGCAAGAAAACCATGACCTTAAATATTACAGGAAATGCAATGCGTAAAAATAATAAAATAACGTCAGTACAAAGAACTAATCGGCAATATCCTGATGCAAATGTGTGGTCATAGATAAAAATAAAGCTCAAAGTAAAGCTATTGTATAGGGTGGCGCGTAAATACGGTGCTTTTGAGCAGTGGTTGGTGAGGTGGTCACACTGGGTAACTCCTCTCCACCCTCATGTTCCGATCCATTGAAATTTAAAGTTAGTTGTCATGGACCGTTAGACCGGCCCAAAACGAGCTTTCGCTATCAAAGCGTATTACACTTTAAACGATAGTTTAGCTGTGTAACGGCCATTTCGGTGGCATTTTCATTTTCGTGCTACTCACCAAGTTCCATCTCGTAATGTAATCGGTTTGTGGGTTTCACACTTTGAAGAAACAGGTTCTGCTTTGAAGCGAATACCTGCACTTTCACACCTATAATATTCAAATTGTTCAGCAGTTGCAGAAAGTTTTTAGAGATGACCGCTGACGACTGCACTTTCGTGGAAAACTTATGGATGTCAGATGAAGCCCACTTTCACCTTGACGAGAGTTTAAATAAACAAAACTGCCAATATTGGGCACATACCAATTCACAACTGTTGCATCAATGCCCTTTACGGAGTCAAAAAGTTACCGTTTGGTGCGCCATTTCTTTGCAAGAAATAATCGGTCATTACTTGTTTGAGGTTGATACGGGCAACGCAGTAACTGTCAATCCTTCATGATATATGACAATGATTGAAAATTTCCTTACCCAAAAACTAGAGATGAACTACTCCGTGAATGAAAACACTTGGTTTCAACAAGATGGCGCCACTTCCCACACTGCTCGAGCCTCCATGGCCGCTGTTCGCGCAGTTTTCGTAAATTGCGTAATTTCTCAATTTGGTGATGTTTAATGGCCGCCAAGGTCACCCATTTTAACTGCTTGCGATTTCTTCTTATGGGGTTACCTCAAAGCTAAAGTTTTCTCCCACAGAATTTACATGATTGATGAATTGAAGGCGAGAACACGTAGGAATTCTACCGACCTACTGGAGCGAGTGGCACAAAATTTGATCACCAGAATGGAGAAGTGCCTGGCCAAAAATAGAGGACATTTGATTAATGTAATTTTTAGATCGTAAAAATTTAGCTCCTGTGAATATTTCCTACTATTCTTTTTTTTTAATACAATTTTCTTTAAACCCCGAAATTTTTATTTTAAAAGATCCCGTTCTTATGCGCCACCCTATATAAGCTGAAGTAACTGTCATTTTATACTAAGAAACTATGGCAATCTTTAACAAATGCTTATGCAGAAAATCTCGTGAAAAGCATTTTTATGTTTTTAGACTATAATAGAGGAAGTTAGCTACAAACAGAGGCAAAGTAAACATTAATAACATATTTTAATTATTCCCAAATAAAACAAGGATGCAGTATATGGTATTACTTTTTAGTTTTTTAGTCTTCTTCTGATATCTGTAATTTTTATGTCTTTTAAATCTTTTTTATAAAAGATTTCAAATAGACACGTCGAAATATTGTTATTTTTATAATCTGTCGTGACGTAAGGTTGGCCTTTTTAGCATAAATAGATACTTAGTTCAATAAATTAGGAATTATTAAATGTTCTTAAGAATTTTTCGCATTTTATAATTCTTAGGCATGGTTCAATACGTAAAAATTATAATCGCCTCCGTTGTTCAGAATGAAACATAAATCCATTTAACGTTTAAGCTCAAACAAAACAGACATTTCATATGTCGTATATTATAATTAGAGCAACTTGAAAATGGGCCCAATTTAGGCCAAAATATTATCTGTGACAAGGCCATTTTTGGCTAAACAAGCAAACTGTTACAAATGAGGTTAAAATAATCCGTAAGAGATTTAGGAGCTTCTACTGCATCCGAACAAATTGCTAGTTTTTGCCAATTGGGCTCAACTTTTTGAGAACTATTAGAAGAAATATTAACCGGCAAATTATCGATTTTTTGTCGTTCTTTTTGCACGATCTAACCTACAAGACAATTTTTTTTCAAAATACTTGCCACAAAAATAAAGAAACTTTACCGAATACGAAATTAGTTGCAAATATCATTTTACTTGACACTTTTAGACTCTTGTGCAGGGTTATATTAAAACACTTGTCTATGCCGCAATCAAAATTGGTTCAAGAGTTAATGAACAATATACCGCACATAACTGATTTGTGTATTCTAATTTCTGACAATATTGGATTTCTCATTTTATTCATGATATTTCAAAAATGGACATCGAACGTAGAAAACCTTTTATCTTTCAATAATGCCTGCGCATAGTAACATGAGTATCGGTATGAATTATTTTCTTGTCAGTCATTGCTTCAGAATCGGTTGAATAACAATATGAAAATTTGGTCATCTAATTTTACTACAAGGTGTCCCAAAACAATAGCCAATGTGATGATTTAAATTAAAAAGGTCAAGTGATTTTAAGTTACAAGGTCTTCTTGGCCAGTTGATGTCGTGATTTAGTGAAATTACGCAACTAGGAAATTGTTGGTGCAGCAAATCGACTGTTGCTCGACTTATATGGTAGGTGATGCCATCCTGCTGGAACATTTATCCCAGATTCATATCGATGCTAAAAACTGGGTTATCATGTAATGGTAATTATTGCTATTTACAATTATAGTATTTTCAGAGTCATCATCAAAAAAGTATGGGACTTTCATGCCACATTCCCAAAATCTACACTAAACAGTGACTTACTGGTGGTGTACTTACTTTTTACGAATTACTCAAAAATTTTGCGAACCCTCAATTGATAATTTTGTTTGTTTACGAACCCGTAGAGTTAAAAATACGCTAAGTTACTAACGTTAATGTTTGAACTTGCCTGAAATTGGAATTGCAGTCGATGAGAACAGCCAGTGAGCTTGTGCTCTTACGTCACTTGAGTTTTGCACTCGCAAAAGTGCAGGTCTTTAGTGAATATTTGTTTAAAAAAGGTGATCATAGTGTTACTATTTTCAATTATGAAATAAATGGATTGAGTACTTTATAACACAAAAGTTGAAAATATCAAGTGTTTCCTCCATGCTTAAAGGCCAGTAGGTTGATTTACCTGTAGACAAGGAGTTTATTATTAGTTATTCCTTTCATCGATTTTCTGTCTTTCTTAGTAGTCAATCTCAATTGTCAGTGCTTGCGTTTAGCATTGAAATCTCCACTTGAAATTATATAGTTTGTCGGCACATTGTTTTGTGGATGTCACTAAATTCATTATTTTTACGAGCGCAAAATTCCTGAACCGATATCAGGTGAAAGGACCGAAACTCACGTATAAAGCGGCTGTAAAATATATTCAGAACTCGGAGGCATTCGTTAAGAAGTGAGTAAAGCGATATTTGAAGGTTGAAAATGTAAATAACCTTTCGGGGAGGGAAATAGTCTGCGTCATAACAACGAAGAAGGATAAAGCGATCTTGCCTCTCTTTGAAGACGAGCTAGGGATTTCGCTGTGCTGTGTTCAAATGAAACTCTACAAGAAAATATTCAGATCTCTTGTCTATTAACTTTGAAAAAGCCTTTGTATCAGAAAAACACGTAGAAAAACGACTAGCGTTTTCCTTATTAAAGGGTGGTCAGCAAAAAGTAATAGGATCCTTCAGAACACAATAAAACACTCTGTAAAAGTGTTTGTTTGACGATGCTTCTATAAACGCAGTTTTAGTGGCTTCTTTCTGCTCACAAACAATTTAAACGCTGTCAAAATATGCACTATCTGCCAGAAATGCTTGCTGAGAAGTTTTTTTAGTTCTGACAGAACAATTTGAGTACTGCAATAAGGCAATGATCCTAAATATCGCAGAAAATTGAGCAATGCATGGAAACAAAATAACGCCACTACTATGGATCGTGATCTTATGTAAAAATGAAACTCAAAGGAATGCCAGTCTGCACATTGAAGCAGCTGTTATTTCTTATTAAGAAGATGTTACGATCTTTGCAAGAAACCTCGTCGATAACATGGAGAAAGCTGTATGTCTATAATTAGTAATGAAGATGATTCGACCATATATAAGGTATTTGCACAATAATTATGTGTACTTCAATAAAAGAAAAATAAATCCACATTTTTATTTTTTTAAATTACAAAAATCACTTTGTTGTTAAACAAACTATACCATTTTTTCTGAAACAATAACCGTTAAAAAGTTTGCTTTTGCTATAATCTATTTTATTCATTTTTTACATTTCTTTAATTTACGTGTTGTTATTTTATGTTACTATAATTTTAATTATGAATACTGCTTCGTAGATAAGCATAAATGAGACATTTTTGGTGCTGATATGTTGGTTGTTGTCTTGTATTAGTCGTGTTCGTTAGCAAAAATATTTTTTCGTATTTCTTTGTAAGCATGACAACCTTTATAACTGGCAGAGCGATTGCCGATACGGTTTATGCACTTCATGCCTTTATTTTTTCTTTTTACTAACATTGGAATGTTGGATGGCTGCCGGTGCATTTCGCGCATCATAGATTTCTGACGCAGTCACGCCTTTTGCATTTAACGCATTACAGTATTTCATGTTTTGCGATTTGTAGCTCTAATTTTACTATGGAACGAGCTAATTTGGTTGCGTTATAAATATCATTACAATTACACTGGTCAACAATGATTTTGGTTCTTAAAAGCAAGTAGCTGCCCTTGAAGTATTTTTTACGCTGAACTGAGAAATGTAGTCCGTATTTTACTATAATTCGCTATTTAATATTAGGTGCTTGTAAATCTGTCTAGTGTAAGTCTAGTTTTATCCCATAAAGTTGTCAGAAGTGTATTATTTAACAAATGCTAACAGTTGAAAGCAACTACGTAACAGTCCTGACTCATTGTTGGATTTCTTGCAATAATGTGAACTGTGTATTGTGCGTATTCAATGATTCTTGTTCAGTTATGTTCATAGTGTACGTTCAAACTGATTTCTACTCAGTGGTGCATGTATAATAAATCTATGAGTGAACAGATAATTTAGAAACATGTCACGTAAAGGCACAAATGCCCCAGACAATTTCTGTTATATATGTCGCGAGTGCACTGAGAAGCATCAAAGAAGGTGTATTACTTCCCGTACAAAAACAACTTATCGCCTGTACTAAATAGCCCCCTCATATTTGCTATGTTTCACGCGCAAACAGGTTACCAATAATTTGGAGGAAACGTCAGGATCGTTTAAAGGATTGTTATTTGTGTGTCACCTAAATTGTAGGTTTCTCTGCAAAGAGCAAGAAATCAATCGTTTAATCCCAATTTACGTTTTGCTGTGGGGCCTATTTCTGTTTCCCCTAAATCATGTTTTAGAATATGATAACGAAGAACAAGAAAAAGATGTACATTTCAAAGACGAAGATAATGATTTTAATCTTTGAAACGTGAATGAACCCCATCTGATCTCACAAGAGGAGTTAGACGACCTGGTTGGAGGCCTTAATCTATCCAAAGTCAAACTGAGCTGCTGGGACCACAATTACAGCAATGTATTGGACAAGGAGACAAGGGTTAGCAGGGAAGATGGAACCCAACCACGTTAACAGATTACTGCTGATTAGTAGTAGGGAAACACGGCAACATTATACAAACGAAAGAGAGCTAAGAAGTCCAATGCAGTAAGATAAGTATACTGAAAAAAATACTTAACTTTTTCCGCGAATTACTAAATTTGTTAAGTGATAAACTTGTCGATTTCTCAAAAACTATACGAGATAGGGAAAAACTAAAAGCATATCTGGATTAAGCATGCAATTTTTCGTTAGAATCACTTATTATCATTGAAAATACTACGAAAAATGTTTAAACTTGTTGACCTGCGCTATTCATCATTTTCATATAACTCCTAGTGAAGCGAATGGCGCCATGGGCGTTTCAATTTGCAATGGTAACAGATGGCAGATTGCTAGTCCTGCGCATCTGAAGTTGAGTGGTCTACAATCTTCTTCACAAATTTTTTTCACTCTTGTTTGTTTTGTGCAAGCCTGTTAACCTGCGTCCAATTGATGTTTTGGGCTTCCAGTTCTTTATTCACATTTCTTTTCCATGTTTCTCTGGGTCTTCCCCTCGCTCTCTTGCCTGTCCAGTTGAAGTCCAAGGCTTGTTTGGTGATGCTATTCCTGAGTGTGTCTCCTACCCATCTCAATTTATATCTTTTTATTGATTTGTCAATCGTCTCTTCTTCTGTAATTTCCCAGAGTCTTTCGTTGGTGATTATGTTGCATATTATTCCTAGACATTTATTTATGAAGGTTTGGACTTTTTTAATGTTGTTCTTGTTTTCTATCCATACATTAAAACGCTTTTAAGATTTGATCTAAAGATCTTTATTTTTGTCTTCCTGTTGATGTCTTTGGAGGCCAAAATTTTCCATAACATATTGAAGGCCTTTTGTGCTTGCATTATCCGTCTTGTTATATCCGCTTGGTTCCCACATTTTTTATTCACCACGCTTCCCAGGTAGCAAAATTCTTCGACTTCTTCTATTTCCTGCCTCTCTAAATTGATTTTCCTCCCACTTTCGTTTGCCTCTGTTAAGAGTTTTATTTTCTTAGCGCTTATTTTTAACCCCACTTGTATTGCTGTCTTGTTTGGTTTGTCAATTTTTGCTTGAATGTGTAGTTTGTTTGTCATAATTAAACATATATCGTCTGGAAACTCCAGATATTCGAGCTTTTCGAATACAGTCCAATTGAATCCTGATTTGTTGTCAGCCGTGTGTTTCATAATCCAATCGATCACTATGAGCAATATTAGTGGCGACAACGTGCAACCTTGTTTAACTCCGGATTGAATTGGTATCTTTTCCATTAGTCTTCCTTCATGTTTGATCCTTGCGTAGTAATTTTCATATAGCATGCGTGTCATTGTTATGTATTTCGTTGGTATACCGTAGGTAGCTAGAATTTCTCACATTTTGCTGTGATCGATGGTGTCTAAAGCTTTAATGAAGTTTATGAAGATCACAAATATTTCCCCTCCCCTTTCTGTGACTTGCTCCAGAATTATTTTTAGTGTGCATATTTAGTCTATACATGATTTTTGTGGGCGGAATCCTGCTTGGTTGTCTCTCAGTTTTCTATTAACTGTATCTTGCTGGCTGTACATAGCAGAGTAATCGGACGCCAATTCTCACATTCGGTCAGGTTGCCTTTCTTTGGCAGTTTAATTATAATGCCCTCGTCCCAGTCTTTGGGTATGACTTCGTTTGTCCATATTTTCTTTATTAAGGTATGCATTATTTGTGTTGTTGTTTCGAGGTCCTTT
The DNA here is from genome assembly GCA_036346155.1 of Sinelater perroti. Lineage (NCBI taxonomy): Eukaryota > Metazoa > Arthropoda > Insecta > Coleoptera > Elateridae > Sinelater > Sinelater perroti. The sequence continues at coordinate 9,862,288 of JARFIY010000276.1, forward strand.
AATAATTCGAATGGGATACCATCACTGCCTGCTGCTTTACCATCTTTTAATTTGAGTATAGCCTTTTCTACCTCTTGTTTTGTAAATTCTGTCTCATCAATATTTAATTGCTCCTCCAAATCTTCTCTTATTGTTTCGTTTTCGTTTATTTTTCTTTTCTGATATATTTCTGTGAAGTGTTCGACCCATCTCCTTGTTACTTCTTCTGTTCCGAGCAGCTCCCCAGATTTTGCTTTTAGTTTGGTGTTTGCGCTTCTTACCCATTAATGTTCTTGTGATCTCGTACAGTTTTTTGACATCATGTTTCTTGGAGGCTTCTTCTGCTATTTGGGCCAATTCTTCTATGTATAACCGTTTATCTCTCCTTGCGCTCCTTTTTACCTTTTTGTTTTTGTCGTTGTATTGCAGTTCGATCGTTTTCCGTCTTTCTTTGTGTGTTGTGCTTATTAGCTCCATTTTTAATTTTTTCCTCTCTTCAATTATGTTTTGTGTTTCTGAAGAGATACAGGGTTTATTTGGTTTGGTTTCCGTGCCAATAGTTGTCATGGCAGCAGTTTTTACTGCATCTTTGTATTTACACCAGATATCTTCAATATTACATTCCTCTGTGACTGTGTCTCCAATTTGTGTTCTTAGTTTGTCTCGAAAGTTCATTAAAACTCCCTCGTTTTCTTTTAACATTTGGACGTTGAATCGTGTGCTGCAATGTCTTTGTACAAAGTTCTTTTGTAGGCTTGATTTTAATTTAGCCCTCACTAATTCGTGGTCGGATCCAACATCGGCCCCTCTCATTGCTCTAACGTCTTTTAGGCTGTTTCTCCACTTGCGTTCGATAGTTATGTGGTCAAGTTGGTTCTTGTATTTCCCACCTGGTGAGATCCATGTTTCTTTGTGTATCTTCTTGTGCGTGAATATTAATCCATTTGTAGCACAGAACTCTATTAATTTCCCCGTTGTTGTTCTTTTCACCTAGCCGTTGGCGCGTATATATTAATAATTGTTACATTTCTAAATCTAGCCTTAAATCTGTCCCATATAATCCGCTCTGATATTGGTTCCCATTCTATCATGGATTTGTTAGTAGATTTATCGACCATTATTGCTACTCCTCCATCTCTGTCTGGGATGTTTTCCACTTTCCCTGAGTAAATAATTGTGTGGCCGTTTGTTAGTTGAATTCGCCCTTCTCCCTTCCATTTTGTTTCACTAATTCATAGTATTTTAATTCCATAATTATTCGTCTCTCTTGCTATCTGTTCAGTTTTCCCACTCTCAAACATTGTTCTTACATTCCAGCATCCGATAAAGGTGTTGTTCCTTGTGTCTATTATTCCCTCTATATACTTTCCGACTTTGGTCTTGTTTTTGTCTTCTTTGCTTGTGTCTAGCTTAGTATTTCGTGTTGTTATTATGTTGGTTGTTTCTTTTTGTCTGGATGTTCCGCTTTCTCGTTGCCGCCTGTGTTATTCTTAGTCGTTTTCGTTTGTAAGCGTTTATATTCTCTATTTACCATCTCATTGGCCATTATCTTTGCTGTGTTCGTTTCCTTTTCCGTCTCTCCCGTAGTTCTGATCAGTTTTTCATCCTTTTACAAGCTGCCTCCTTCTTCATCTAACCACTTGTAGTTTATGCCCTCTATTTGTATTTTCCGGTATTCTACTCGTGTTTGTTTTCCTTTGCTTTTTTCCTCTCTTCCTACTTTCCTTATCGCCGCCTGTAACTTTTATTCTTCTGAACTTAAGTCGTTATCTATATATATATTCCCCTAGGTAGTTTTTGTTTTTGACCTGCGCTATTAGCTGTCTTTAATTCAACAAAAAACAGCAGCAATGGTATTTTTGTGATCCTTAATTTTTATAAACTCAAGTTTATGAATTTAAGTTTTCTTTCAGTTAATGTATGTCAATTGATGTATGTAGGCTATTAAGGATTTATCTGAACTTTTTCTCGCCTTTTCTCTTGTTTGTATAAATGTCTGTTTTTTTGTAGAGGCTTAATAAAAATTATATAATTTTTAGTAAATTCTGGTAAAATTTAAATTATTTGATACGTTTATTTTATAGTTATCTTTCGTTATTGTTTCTAGAAATTAACTGAACGGCCATGTCGCTCGATATGTATATCGGCGGTGATTAGAATTTTTTAGATGCAGTTACACAGTGTTAGGCAAAATCATCTCCCCTTTTTGAATTAACCACCGCGCGCATTGTATTGGTAAGCGGCGCTCAAGTCGTACATCCTTGAAAACCACACGATATACCATTTTAGTGCCCACCACGGCATAAAATGGTAAATGCCGTGCTTTTGTATTAAAGAGTTATTTTTAAAATGGTGATTCTGTGATTGTGACACAGCGGCTATTTTGCAGATATTTCAGAGTAGCATAATGTTGTAGGCATATAATTTCTCACAAACTGATTCAACATTGAAGAGAAAATCACCCGCTAAATGTTGTAGCGTTCGAACACCAGAAAATATCGCAGCAGTGAGGCAGGCTGTTGTCACAACACCACAACGTTCCACAGTTAAGCAAGCTCTCGCCTTGAGTGTATCTGACTGAAACGTGTGGAGAATCCTATACCGCAATCTCATGTTTCATCCATACAAACTGATGGTGGTCCAGGAACTTAAATAATGTGACTGGTGCGCTCGGCGGATATGTTGACAAATGTTCTAGCTGATGCTGTTGTGCTCAGTAATAACGAAACTCATTTTTATTTATCGGGCGGCGTCAATAAGCAAAAATTTTGGCACTGGGTTCCATAACGTTCTCGACGACTTCATAAGAGACCTCTCCACAATTATCATATAACCCAAATACCATTATCTACCAATTGAAATTATAGAACTAATCAAAAGAAAATCTAAACTAGACGTGGAAGACAGAAACCGAAGTCCTAAAACAAAACGTCTGCTAAATGGGTTAACACATAGAGAATTAGATGAGTTAAGAATCAAAACATATAAAAGATATATAGAAAACCTCAAACCAGGCGCCTTGGAAATGTGCAGAGCTACCAAACTTATGTATATTAAAACATCGCCAAGAAATTCCGACACTAAGTGCACCGACGAAGAGGAATCAACAGCGTTTATAGCTTACTTTAAAAATGTTCCAAGCTGTACAGTACACATAATCAATTTTATTAAATCTAATCTGCCAATAATAACCAAACAGATTGCTCTCACTACACCCAGCAAAATTAAAACCACAATTGACAATATTCCAAGGAGAAAATCCCCTGGATATGATATCATCACCAATTTAGTGCTAACAGCACTTACCAAAAATTCTTAGCTTACCATGCGACCACATTGAATGCATGCTTCCGACAAAGTTATTTCCCACAAGCACGGACGCATACTCACATATTAGTATTGTCTAAGCTGGGCAAAGACAAAAAGAAGATTGCAAGCTACTGGCCAATTAGCTTGTTAACATCACTCTCAAAACTCTTAGAAAAATTAACTACTCATGCCTAATGAGCGAAATAATTTCACTTAATATGTAGTTCGGATTTAGGAACAAATATTCAATACTAGACCAACCAGAGCGCATAATAGAAAAAATAAAAGAGGGATTTGAAAACAAAAACTAAACAGTAGCAGTTTTCCAGGGTAGTAGTCCAGAGTTTTGTTAAGGTCTGGTTTCAACGCTCAAAAAACAAAATAATCAAGATCCGAATAGTCAACTATCTAAAAGCAATAGTCCTCTCTTTTCTAGATAACCGAATACTTGCCGTACGCATCAACTCTAGAATTTCTGAAACAAAGGCCATTAGAGCAGATATTCCGCAAGGACGGCTGCCATTCAACATATTTACATCATACATCGCAATCACAAAGACAACCTTAGGGATCTTCGCAGATGATACGGCAGTCCCAGCACAACACACCGACCTATATGTTCATAGTGCAACAGATGGAACGTACAAATAGATCCTACTAAATTCCAAGCAAAAATATTCTTCCTCAGGAGAATCACAAATCCACCTAGCATTGTAGCAGTGAAATACCTGGGAATGCTACTAGATACACGACTTATCTGGAAACTCCACGTAAATTTCAAATTAAATGAGAGGCTAGCATAACTGTATCCCATCATAAGCAGGAAATCCTCACTCAAACCTAAATTTGCCTTGCTGATATATAAATCATTAATAAGGCCACCAGCGCTTTACACAGTAACCCACCTAAATCCAACTTAGTAAAAGTGCAAAGACTACAAAACTATACAGCTGTGTTGGTGTGAGTGCTAACGAATTTTTCAAAAACATACGTGAGTGCAATGGTGCTGTTCATTACAATATAGGCAGACAAAATATTTAGATAAACTAAAGTGCAAACTACTACAAGATTTGTACTTAACCGAATCAGAAAGTAATTAATCAACTAACCAAATGTCATACTAACGTGTAGGGAAACTATTAACCCCCATAAGCTATAATTATATTACTGTCATTAACATTTCCATGAATGACATAATTTACTGTTGAACTACCAAATATATAATTAAAAAAAAGTATTATATGTCAAAAACGAAAAGAAACAGTCAACAGTAGAAGTTGGTACCAAAACAAATCTTTGAATTCAAATTTCATGCTCGAACATTCAAATATTACTTAAGGGTGATTTAAAACAAAACTATCTAATAATCGATTTAAATTTCAGAGAACATTAAAATATAAGGATTTAAAACTATTAATACATTAGAATTGCCTTGAATTGAATACCTGTATACTTTATTTTTATTGCAGACGAATTTAAAATTAATGGCAGCCAAAGTCGTTTGGAGTTTTTGCGCTTTTAATTTACGAAGATCAAGATGTGCGTCAACGTTCCAAATATTTACGTTCACTCCACGGAATCCATTAAAGCGAATGTTTGCCGAACTCTTTGATGGAAAAACAAACAGTAGCCGCTCTTGTCTGTGTTGTGACCGCCAAGATCAACAAGTATCCATCTTCAGAAACACAAACACTAGAAATGTTTGCTTTATTGCCGTCTATGTCTACTAACTTTAATTGTAGGTAACATGTTAATTTGTACTTGAATTTGGTAATTACAATTAACTAAAGCGTTTTTTTTTGTAATATATATTTGTAAACACTAAACTTTAGGGTAAACAGTGAAGTAATTAAAGCGTTAATAATTACTGCAAATAAAAAGTTATGCATAGTTACTAGTTTAAAAATTCAATTTTGAGAAAATTGGAAAAGTTTTGTTTAAAATACAGGAAGTTACCTAAATTGAAATAGAATAATAATAATAATAATAATAATAATAATAATAATAATAATAATAATAAATAATAATAATAATAATAATAATAATAATAATAATAATAATAATAATATATCCTGAATAATAAAATAATAATAATAATAATAATAATAATAATTAATCAATAATAATAATAATAGATAGGTTAAAGTTTCCATAAATGCGGCTTTATTTTAACAATTACACGTCTGATGTTCCCTTTTAACTCTAGAACAGTATCAGGTTCGTTAACATAAACACTTTCTCTTCAAACAGCCCCAGAGGAAAAAAATCGCAAGATTCCGGTAGCCAATCAATGTCACCCCTCTACGAAATTTTGTTTAAAATAAATTATTGTTTTGCGTGCTGTTTAATATGTGGCTCCATCTTGTTGAAACACATTTCATTTAAGTTCAAATTATTAGTTTTATTGAGTCAAAATTCATCTTCTGATAGCTTGTACTATTGCCAATAATAGCATTGCCAGCTCCGTTCTCAAAAAAGTGCAGGCCAAATAGTGCATTTTTGTGGATGAATTGGTTTTCCGTAAATAAAAGGTTGATATTCACTACCCCAGATGCGTCAATTTTGATGATTCCCAAACCTATTCAAAGAAAAATGAGCTTTATATCTCAACAGTCTGTTTTCATAATAAACTTGAATGATATTGATGCGTTGCTGCACAGTATAAGGGTGCCATAATGACTTTGCTATGTGTACTAACTGTACAAATTCAAATTTCCAACGTTTACAGAATACAAAGTGGAAGTAATTAAAGTTCTGAAATTTATTTTAGATCACTTTATATAATGCTCTGTTAAAAATTTTATTTTTATTATTATTTATTGTATTTATATCGTATAGTGTTTCAAACTTATTTTACTTCCTTTTTATTTACGAAATTACTATACCGTAAAAAAAGCTTTACAAATAATTCATAGAAGTCCATTTGCCAAATACTGCGAGTAATGTGGTGATAAAATAATCTAGGCTAATTAAGATATATAAAAACGGCAATTGAAAACAAATAAAATTAATACTTTCTACACATATTTATACTGTGGGTGTAAATCGTCACTCTAGGTTAGGCTAATTTATTTAGATATTCAAAAATTGATTTTAAAGGCACTTAAACTATTAACTTTTTGTCAAAATCTATTAATTTATTTGTAAGTCAGTTAATTAATTTTGACAAGTATATAGATGAGAGGTGAAATCATCTTTATATCATCGTTATATAAGCTAAAGTTATATTGCCTTCTTTTATAAACTTATTGTAATGATTATAGAAACTTATAATCGAATCTATTTGTTGTAGTGTTTTAATATTTGCTGATCTGTTTTAATTTATTTTATAGTTTTCTACAAAGGAAATTTATTATAATTATTCATTATAAAAACCTTTTCAGCGTCTTGCCATTTTGCACATGTCCCGTTTAGATAATTTGAACGCAGTCTACAAGCTCTTTTATGGTCATTTTAAACTGTCATTTTGATCGTCGATTAAATAGGTACCAAGTCTTCGATAACTATCAAACTGTTGTATAGTGTTTTAACGTCTTAAACGGAAAATTTTCCCATGAATTTAAAACGTAATTCACTTCCGTGCAATCAACTTAAAAGTATAAGGTTGTCGAAGTAAATCCGGAATTCTTTTAGGTTGTACTGTCTTAAGGTCATAAGCTATCCTATTAGGTACCACAATTCAAAAACCTCCGATAGTCGACAAAATTAGCCAAGAATACAGTCACAGTTTTGCTGTATTCAAAAAGTTCCAAGTTTACTTAGTTAAGAAATACAAGAAATTGAAAGAGATTCAGGATTCTGAGCGGAGCATAACTGACCTGGCAAAATAAGTGAGCACGGCGCGATAGTGCACCAGGACCTATACTTCAAGTCATTCGTCTTGAAGAACCGTTAACTGTTGAGGGGAAAACAAGATAGACAGAAAGTTAAAGGCCCAAGCACTGCTGAACAACATCAAGCACAAAACACTGGCTTTCTGAAATTCTTTTCTGATGAAAAGAACTTTATCCACGACTGTTGGATCGGGCAAGATGCGTTTGAAGTACCTACCGTCATGCATACAAAGTTTCTGGCCTCTATGATGGTGTTGGATCTGGTTATAGACAGCTATATTAACGTTCTGGAGACAGTTGTCAAGTCCTATATAGAGGGTATGGTTGTTAGATGGAAGTAGGTGTTCCAGAAAAAATTATACAACAATTATACCTGAATTATGCCCCCTCCAGCTCCGACTATAATCCCCTTTACTACTGCAACACTTGTATTTTATTTTATTTTTATTATTTAGTTATGTTTTAAATTTATATCACTGACCCTGTATATAGCCACCATTGCTTTTTCCTTTAAAGTGAAGAAATAAAACCTTGAAAGTATTTTTTTAGAGTCGCCAAAAACACTTGTTTTTTAACTTTTGACTATTTTGATGCAAAACTTTCCGAGATCTTTTTGGTCAGATCCATATTGATTTTGACTGCCCACTCATCAGATTCTTTAAAAGATTATAAAGCGGAAAAAACTTTTCTAAATTATAATACTAACCGAATTTTGAATACTCGAATGTGAGGTTACTTCAATTAGTTATTTTTATTTTATTTATTTAACAAGGGAATCTCAATTCTTTAATTTATTAAAACATCAAATAAATACAATAAATTATTGTTTTACATAAGCTCATGACTCATTTTTCTCAACGGATTTCTCTAGCATAAACTAAAGATGATAATCTCAAGGGTCCGGACGATATAAAATGTATTCTAAGCAGTTCGAAACAAATCCCAATTCTTTGTTAAGAAGCTCTATGGAGCTATGGATTAAAAATCCACATCTTTTTCAACATCGAAGTAATTCCAACAACCTTTAATCAATGGTCATCCTAGAGAAGACACGTTGGTTTTTGGGAGATGTCAGTGACCTTTATTTTAAATGGTGTTCAACTTCTCAAAAAATGTTTATGCTATGTAAGAGTCTCCCTAAAGATGTCTTCGCCGAAATACACACTATGACTTTTCAAAATTTTGGACGACTTAGCTCCTTATGCCGTAATAAACTGATAATCCGTTGTGCAGAGAACGAGGATTCTTATCAATCTGAAATCGTAATATTAACTCGTCCCGATCCCCTACAGAAGGAATTCGTTTCTAAGTGCAACACTCAGAAGTTACTTTTCTTCGTTCTTCTTAAGTATAGACAGTTATCGGTAGAAATTATGGTTTATATTTAATTTGTCATGGCGTATCGCACACATAGATGTACAAACTAGGTGTTCCTAAAAATATTAAGTAAATATTAATAAAACAACCGCGATATAACTTGGCAGATAAAAGTGGATTGCAATACGCATGCGCAAATGAGGACGGCTGCGCTGACGAAATTAGTTAAAAGTTAGATTAAACTAGTAGAGGAACAAACCTGTATCAAATTTTGTGACGAGCTGGAGTATTTACCGCAGAAACTATTCAGATTATTCAGAAGGTGTAATAAGTGCAGCACAAATAAAGACATCCGACAAACGATTCAAAGATAACAAAAAATCTATTGAAAGTGATCTGCGACTGACAATGCGAGATAGAGAAGGATCTTGGCATAAAACATCGCGCGGACATTTTTGTAATTTTTCAGACTACTACCAATGAGCCAGAAATTTTGGCCTCGGCTACAATCCGGCAAACAAGCCTCATTGTCAATCGTTTACAGGTCCTCCACGTATAAAGTAGTAATGATGAGTGGTAGTTTTATTATAATAATGTGGTCGGCTTTTAATCACGTGTCCTGCAAAATTTTTGTCAAAGCATCAAATCGTACAGATGGCTCAGCCACTCTACAATCATTTAATTTTTGAAAAATTGATCATATGACATGAGATCTTACGTTGTCACTACTGATGGCTATTTTAAACATAATTACTCATGCGTAAAGTTCAGTAGGGTTTTGATGTGATTGTTTTGGCAGAGTTAAATTTATTGAATATCTCGCAGCACCACAAAATATAACTATAAAGTACCTAAAGTAAATTAAGTTTTCTTAAAATAGTTGTTCAGAATGTCCAGGAAAGTCCAAATACTCTTTTTTATATGGCAATATGCCACATACTTGTTGGACTTGTGAATTTTCTTGACACCAGCGATATTCTCCTTCTTGACAGATGAGGTTAGATGTCTGGACCTACAAGTGTTTTCCAAACTAATAGGTGTATAAATATGTTCTCAGCTTTTTTCTGCAAAATTAAAGTTTTATTTAAAAACAAACAAAAAAAGCTTAAGTATCAAAGTATTCTCCGTTGGCATCGATAACCTTTTGCCATCTTTCAGGTAGCTTGCGAATTCCCTGGTGATAGAAGCTCACCGGCTTCGAGATGATAAAGTTATCGATGCATTTTCGGACTTCTTCTTCTGCTTTGAAGTGCGTATCAGCCAAGTGATGCTGTAATGACCGGAATAAATGATAATCGGAAGGAGCCATGTCTGGGCTATACGCCGCATGTGGGAGAAGTTCCCAGCCTAACGCGTCTGCAGCTCATCCGTGCCAAATGTTTGAGGGCGTCCAGCGCGTGGTTGATCTTCAAGACTAAACTCTCCTCCGCGAAATCTTTGGTACCACTTTTTGCACGTTGCGTGACTAGCAGCATTTCACCATATGCAGCACAAATCATTTTGGTGGCTTTAGCAGCGTTTTTCTTAAGATGAAACGCGAAGTGGATAGAAAATCGAATATGCTCTTTTGTGATTGCCATCGTGAACACAACTGATTATTGAGGTTATGTGCATCAAACGCCAAATCGCATAATGCTTCGAAAGACCAAATGTCATGGCTTTAAAACCCCAAGAGGGCGGACTAATACGTTACATGTAAACGGTGATTTGCGTCCTGTGAAATCTAAAGGTGAGAACTTATTTATACACCTATTAAGATTTTCTCCCAAGAACTTTCTTCTTTATTCTTCAATCCGCGTCTAATATTGTTGCAAGCCATTCTTTTTATTTTTGCATAGCTTCTAGCTGCTGTGTTTTTAATGGCTTGATTTAAATATTGTCTAGGCTTTTCCCTGGCTCTCTTTTCGAGTATTACTCCCTCCAAGATATTTGTCATAAACTTGTTGTGTTTAATTATGTGCCCTATCCACAAATTTCGTCTGTTTCTTAACATTATTAGTAATGTTCTGTCTTCTTCCGCTCTTTGAAATACTTTTTCATTAGTTATCTGGTCTGTCCATTTTATTTTTAATATTTTTCTCCGACACCATGTTTCGAATGCATTTATAAGTTTTTTTCTTTTTCCTCGAAGTCCACGTTTCTGATTTATAAAGGGCGATGTTCCAGATCGAGCTTTTTATTAGAGTCTTTTTTGTTTGCAATTTGAGACTGTTTGAACACAGTAGTTATTTTTTATTTTAAAACATAATCTTGGCTTCTTTTATTCGTTGTGTAACATCTTCTTTACTTTTGCCATCTCCTGTGAATATGCTGTCTAGCTATTTCAATTTCGGTACTTGTTTTAGAGCGTTGTCTTCTATTGTAATAGTGATTTTAGGATCCTTGGAGCAAACCATGATTTCTGTTATAGTTAGTTTTTAAAATATCACCTAAGCTTTCCAAGGCTCTTTTTAGATTTCTTTCGTCTTGGACAACAATGCTATGTCATGAAACTCTATATTACCTGAATATGGTTACACTATGAGATCATTTCCTACCTTAAGTTATTTTTTCCAAACACTGGTCAACACTCAAACCACCTACAAAGTTGTAGAAGTTTGCATTTGTATATGGAAAAGTTATAACTCAGCATATTATGAAGCAATGCACAAATAATTTTATTATAAAAACGGGTTATTGGACAATTAAGCTTGTTTTTTTAATTGTTTTTAAATCATCAAAATTGTTGCATCTGCAACAGTAAAATCCGCGTACTACTCACGAAAATTCAATGCATCTACAAAAACACACTGTTTAGTGTGTATTTTGGACTAAAGGAATCATTGGCTCGTACTTTTTTATGGCCAAGCTAACAATATTTGTACTCTCAATAGTATGCCCTATGGGAAGATGCTAATAATTTAATGATAATTGAATGATATAATTTTAACGAAATGGAGTCACATATGATACAGCTCGTGATACACTCCAATTTACTTTTAACCAAATTTCCTGGTCGTGTTATCTTGCAAAGCAGTAACGTCGATTAGCTATCTCGTTCTTGCTATATAACTACATTAGATTTTTCCTCTGCTACAATTCTATAGCTAAAAGAAAACATCAGATGTGCAATTGATGAAATAGAGCCAAATTTATAAAAATGTATTATAAAAAATTTCGTTAAAAGAATGGTTGCATGTCAAGAGAGTCGTGTAAGGCATTTAGGTGACATCATATTTCATACGTAAATCTATTGTTTCCATTTTTTTGTTTTATTCAGGAACAACATCCTAAAGTGCAATTTGGCTCACCCTAGATATTACAACAAGATTATCTTCAACTTAATGTAACCTTTACTTGCACATCCAGCTATAGAATGAAAAAAATTGTATACCAAAATACAGTGATAATCCTGTTGAATGTGATAGATGATACATGTAGACAGACTTTACTGGGACAAATGGAAGTAAAAGTCAGTACTTGAGTTTCAAGAACGTGTTAATAATATTAAACAAATGGAACACTTAATATTTTCTAGCTCGTCTATTAACATGAAATTCTAAAAGTAAAAATTAAAAATAAAATCAAAATTTTAACTCCACTGTATATTTATTTATTGCGATGACTGTACAACCCACTTCTAATTAGGAGATAAGCCCCAAAAATTTCTTATCTGACTACATTCCAAAGACTATATGAGATATAAAAGTTGAAACTAGATAAAAATATTTTGTGTCTGGTTTCTTTGTAAATGAAATTTATTGTTTTGGCAATTATTTTTTTCAGATTACAAGATTCGCTGAGCATCCCATTCAGATGATACATAATATGTTTGATTAAGCCCCGTAATAAATAATTACAAGAGTTCAAGTCGGGTAAACAGACCGGCCAGAGTAACCAGAGCTACCACATAATAAACCTGAAAAGCTTGCATCGTATATCGAAGTGGCAAAGCAGTGTTCCAAATTTGAGAACCTCCTAGTTGACCTTTGACCAATCAGCTTCAAAATCACTAGCAAACAAGCCTTTTTGGTCACCTGACGATTGGTAAAAACAGAATTTGGAAATTCCCAGCCGTAATCGAGTTATTGTTCGGACGGACGGACAGACGGACAGACTGACGGACAACATGAAGTTAGTAAGTGACTCCGCTTCGCTTCGCCACTTAATAAAATACTAAATAAAAAGCCATAAAATGGTGTCCATATTTTCTTGAGTTTGATAGACTACCGTTGACGAACTGTTTTTTTTTACTTTCGAGCTCCTTTGATGGATTTTTCACTAATGTTAAAATTTCTTGGTAATGTTAACTATTTCGATGTTCTGTTTAGTCATTACAGTTTGTGGTCTACTAGGTCTTCCTCGTTATTTTAGACACTTACACTAGTCAACCATTTCTTGATCAAACTATAAATTTTAAAATAATTTTTTTATGAAAAATAAAAGCATTTTAATTTAATTTATTTATTTAAACAATTTATTATAAGGATAATAAATATTAAGTCTTACCGAATGATTGTTCGTCGATGTAATGACTTCCAGTCCGTTTCTCTTTTTTACAATTTATTTCTATGGTGTTTTTATTAAATCCATCAATTTTATCCTTTAGGTAATTAAATATTCATTGCTCAACAAACGTATTTTACGAAATCTAAAATACGAGTTTTGTTTATCGAAGCATGTGGATATTGAAAAGTTTAATCGACTGATCTATAGATGACGCGCCAAAAAATGATGACAGAATAGTGAGACACCATGCAGCAGTGTTATGCGTGAAGTTACGCGTACCTATATATTCTATTAGATATTTTGCATGAGTTAAATACAATTCGCTGATAATTATTTATCGTAACTTACTATATCTGTTGGCAACATTATTTTAGCAGTATTTATTATATATTAAAGAATAACAGAAACAAAAAAGAAAAGTAAAGAAATACAAGAACTAAGAGAGGGATATATGTTATTTTTGTCAGGAGTAGAAAGTATAGATTGGGCAGCAGAAGGAGTAGGACTGATAGTAAGTCCAGATAAAGTAAAAAATATAAAGAAAAAAAATACATAAACAAAGGTTGTTAATATTAGAGCTTGATTCGCAACAAAACATGCACTTTAATAATAGCGTATGGACCTAATGACAATGTGAAAAAAGAAGAAATAGATAAGTTCTACCAAATGCTACAATTAGAAATAGATAATGGAACTGAAAATACTATAATTATGGGAGACATAAATGGAAGCGTAGGTAACAATAACGAAAACATCCAAAGGTATATGGGACCATATGGGGAAACAACAGTAAACAATAATGGTGAACAACTTTATTTATGTGTGAGTAACGACCTAACACTGGCAAACACAATATTCAAACATAAGGACATACATAAATTTACCAGAGAAGTAAAATCAAGAGGCGAAAAATCCATAATTGACTACTTCATAGTAAATAGAGAATATAAGAAAGTGGTTAAAGATGTAAAAGTCCAGTGACATGCAGAAATTGGAAGCGACCATTATTTGGTACGGATGGAAGTTATAAAGAAAAAAGAAGAAACAAAACAAACCAAACGGAAAATAATAATAAAGGAAAAAATTAAAAGTTGCAGACTAAAAAACGAAGAAACCAAAAAGGCATACCAGAATAAACTACAAAATAGATTAAAAGGGGAAGTGGCAGAAAAGATAATAGGAATAGAAAACAAATGGAAGTACTTCAAAGAAAATATAATTCTAGCCGCCAAAGGAAGCTGCGGGACAACCAAAACAACTAACATACACACCAAAAAGAGCAAATGGTAGACCCCAGAAATACAACAGAAAATAAAAGACAAAAACAAAAATGGAGAAAGTATCTAAGGTCACAACAAGATGAAGACTACGACTCATATAAATTAAGTAAAAGAGAACTTAAACATGCAGTGAAAGAAGCAAAGAAACAAACATGGGCAGATTTTGCTAAAAAAATGAAAGAAAAATATTTTGAAACCAGAAGCTATTCTATGGTACACTAAAACAGATCAGACGAAAGAAAGCACCGAGACTAGCGAACATAAAAGGCAAAAAAAGTAACAGATTAACAGATGAGAAAGATATTATGGATAGATGAGAACAATACTTTGAGGAATTAACTGAAACAGGCATTGAAGAACAAGAACGAGAAACATTACAACTAGGAACCAATAAAAGAAGTAATATACAATCGATAAGAGAACAAGAGATTACGCAAGCTATTGATAAACTAAAAACAGCGAAAGCAGCGGGACAAGATGATATTACAGCAGAAATGCTAAAATACATGGAAGAAGAAGCAAGAACAGTGTTCAAGGACTTGTTAAATAATATCATTAGAACAAAAGAATGGAATATAAGTATAATAATACCGCTGTATAAAAAAGGAGACGTAAGAGAATGTGCGAATTATAGAGGAATTACCCTATCAAGTATACCAAGCCAAGTATTTACGAGAACAATTGAAAACAGACTAAGAGAAAAATTAGAAGACACAATAGGAAAAGCACAACATGGGTTTAGAAGAGGAAGAAGCACAGAAGACTTAACATTCATATTAAGACAAGTAGGGAAAAACTAGTAAGGAAAGGAAAGGACATACATATTATTTTCATAGACCTGAAGAAGGCTTTCGACAAGATAAGAAGAAACGATGTATGGGAATGCCTAAGGGAAAGGGGAATAGAAGAAGAAATGATAGAAATAGTTATAGTATTATTCAAGAACAATATAAACAAAGTAAGAACTCACAACGACGAATCAAAAGAATTCACAGCAAAGATAGGTTTGAAACAAAGATGTGTGCTTAGCCCACTATTATTCTCAATTGTAATAGATAAAGCCATCAGGAAATGTAAAGAAAAATGCACATATATGAAAATAGGAACATGGAAAATAAAACCAATCCAACTCCAAGAAATGTTATTCACGGATGACATGGTGATAGTGGCCGAATCAGAGGAAAAACTCCAACATAATCTAGACAAATATCAAAAAGAACTAAAACGAATAAACGTGGAAATAAATATAAGTAAGACAAAGACGATGATAAAGGCCCACGAAGAAAAGAAACACAAAATAAAATTAAATGGACAAACACTAGAACAAGTCGCAAGTTATAACTATTTGGGAACAATAATAAAAAACAACGGAAAAATAAAAAAAGACTATCTGAGAGAATAGGAAAAGTAGGGAGACTATACAACACCCTTAAAAATTTATTTTTTGGAAAAAAAGAGATACCAAAGGAAACTAAGACACAGGTATACCAAAAGTTATAAAACCCTCTCTAACCTATGGAAGCGAATCCTGGGTCTTAACAAACAAAAATAAAAGTCGTATCAAGGCCTCTGAGATGAGATTTTTAAGAAAATACAAGGAATTACTAGAGAGGATAAGATAAGAAACTCAGCAATAGTGAAAGAGTTGAATATAAAACCCATAGAGAAAATAATAGAAGAAAAACAACTGAGTTGGCTGGGACACCTACATAGAATGAAGGAAGATAGAATAGCAAAGCAAGTATACGAAGCGAGAACACAAGGAAGAAACAAAGTGGGACGCCCACGAAAAAGATGGGAAGAACAAGTCAGACTAGTGGCGGAAAATCGAGGAATAAGTTGGGGTGAAGTAAGAACAATGGCAAAGGACAGGAAAATATGGAAAAGAAAAATCAAGGACTCATAAGAGCGAAGTGTAATACATAATCCAATCAAGTAAATGTAATGTATCAATGTAAATAATATATGATGTAAATGTAAAATATACAGACCAACACCTAACGGTACAAATGGTCTTATGATTAAATAAAAAAATAAAATAAATAAATAAAGTACGTTGTGCATATTTTGGATTTATTTATAGAAAATCATCATATCATTATTTATGACAAGTATTTTGTGGTCATCGTGAATGATTTGGTGCCACCAAGAAAAATGAATAAAGTATCATAAACTTACAAAAAAAATTAGTCATAATTTTTTGAATCATTCTAATGTTTCTTTTAAAATCGTAAAACGAAGCGAGATAGAGTATTATTTAGACCATCGCCGTTTAATAGTTGACACTGATTAAAGCTATGGTCGTCATTGTAATACGCGAAATGCACTCTTGTGAATCAATGATCACATGTTTGATATGAATTTTTCGGCAGCAAAGTGTAATACGAAATCTTTTATAATCTAAGTCTGGAGATTCTGGATATAGCAGATTGCTAATAATATTTCGGGAGCCATTGAAAAGTTATTTATTACAACACACAATCAAATAGAACTGCAGAATATTTAGAAGTAACAGTTCACAAGTGAAAATTACACTCACATAATTAAACAGTCAGGTGTTCAATTATTGGACCATTTCCAAAGTGTAGTGATAAGGCAACATTTTTTTAAAACAAGTTCTTGCAATTAATCTAAAAATGCCATTTCAACAGAGTGGGCAACTACACGTTCTACTTGATAGAAGTCTTAGGAAAGATTTTGGCAAATGTCTAATTTAAAAAAATTCTCAATCAATTAAATAGCTGGTTCGTAAAATTGACGACTCCAGACTTTTTCATTTAAGCACATCTTAAATGAAAGATGTATGTGCATAAATACAGAACCATAGAGCTGTTAAAGGAACCACAGTACGAGAATTAACATTAGATACTGCGACATGCATAATGAAAAATGTTCTCAAAAGGTCTAAACTTTGTAAAGCTGTAAATGGCGATGATAGTCTTTTTTATTTATTTAAATTATTTTATTTAAACTAAAAATCCTTATACCATTAGGTGTCGGATTATAACCCAGTTTACAGTACTTATAATATAATATCTAATATAACTTATAAAACTTATTAAACTTAATTAACATTTCTTAATTAATTTATTCCAAGCCTTTCTGTCTCTTGTCAGGTTCCTTACTTCTCTCCATTGTATGTTCCTATTTTCCGCTGCTAATTTTACCTGTTCCTCCCACTTCCTTCTTGGTTTACCTACTGCGTTCTTCCCCTCTGTTCTTGCTTCGTATACTCTCTTCGCTATCCCATTATCATCCATTCGGAGCAGATGTCCCATCCAACCTAATTGCCTCTCTTCTACCAGTGTCAATATAGGTTTCACTTTCAGTTGTTCCGTTATATTTTCATTTCTCACTCTGTCCAGTCTTGTTATTCCTTTAATTTTCCTCAAATATCTCATCTCCATTGCTCTAATTTTACTCTCGTTTCTTCTGTTGATCGTCCAGGATTCGCTGCCATAGATTAACGAAGGTCTTACTACTTTTTTGTATACTTCCGATTTTATTTGTTCCGGAATTTCTTTTTTTCTGAGGAACGTGTTTTTCAGTGTGTTAAATATTTTCCCCACCTTACCTAATCTTTCCATTATTTCATTATCTATTTCTCCCTTGTTATCTATTATTGTACCTAAATATTTGAAATTTGTTACTTGTTCTAGTGTTTGTCCTTTTTATATTGATATTATGTTGAGGGTCTGCCTTGGCAATAATCATAGTTTTAGTTTTTTCTATATTTATTTCCACGTTTATTTCCACGTTTATTTTTCTGAGCTCGCTATGATAGCTATTGATATTTTCCTGAAGTTTTTCCGCTGATTCTGCTAGCAGCACCATATCATCAGCAAATAGTAATTCCTGTATTGTTATTCTGTTTAATCTTCAACTTCCCACTTCCATATTATAGCATTCCTTCTTACAGATCTTCACTACATCGTCCATGAGTACTGAGAATAGGAGTAGACTAAGCACGCATCCCTATTTTAGTCCTATTTTTGTTTCGAATTGTTCTGACTCGTTGTTGTGTGTCCTTACTTTATTTCTATTGTCTTTGTATAGTGTTTTGATGACATCTATCATGTCTTTACTTACTCCTCTTCTTTCTAGACTTTCCCAAACATCCTTTCTCTTTACCCTGTCGAAGGCTTTTTTTAGGTCAATAAAGCAAATATGAATTTCCTTCTTTTTCCTTATCATTTTTCCCCTAATTGTCTGATTGTAAACATTAAGTCCTGTGTGCTTCTACCTCTACGGAACTCATATTGTGACTCCTCAGCGAGTTTTCAATTTCTTCTCCCAGTCGCTTCTCTAAAATTCTACTTAACACTTTGCCGGGTATACTCATTAGTGTAATACCCCTATAATTTGAGCATTCTTTTATGTCTCCTGTTTTGTATAGGGGTAGTATTATTCCTATATTCAGTCTGTGGGTATTACTTTTTGTAATATTATTTCATTTATTAACTCGTGGAATTTCTCTACAGCTATCTCTCCTATATATCTCAACATCTCAGCTGTGATTTCATCTTCCCCTGGTGCTTTCCCTAGTTTGAGTTTCCTGACTGCTTCCATGATTTCTTCTTTTGAGATTCTTTGTATCTTCTGTGTGTCCTGCCCTTATTTCCTCTATCTCTTGTTCTACATTATTTTCTGCTTCTGTTAATTCTTCGAAGTATTCCTTCCATCTTTGCATTATTTCCTTCTCTTCAATTATCACTTTCCCGTATTTGTCTTTTATATTTCTTAGTTTGGGTGGTTTCTTTTGTTTTAAATACTTTAATGTATTATAGAATAGTTTTTGGTTCGCTAAATAGTTTTCTTTCATCCTGGTTCCGAACTCTTCCCATGCCTTTTTATTCGTTTCTTTTATACTTTTCTTTGATTCGGTTCTTGCTTTCTTGTATATGTTATAGTCTTCTTCCGATCCAGTTATTATGTACTTTTTCCATTTTTCCTTCTTTTCTTTGACTTTTTGTTGTATCTCGGTTGATCACCATCTACTTCCCTTCCTGTATGTATTCACAATTTTCTTTACTCCACAGCTAGTTCTCGCTGCTTTTAGAATATTTTCTTTAAAATGTCTCCATTTCACTCTCCTTTAGTCTATAACTTTTGATTTTTTGTTTTACTATTATCTTCCTTTTTATCTCTTGTTTATCTTTCACATTTATCCAGAGTTCCATTTTTAGTAGATAGTGGTCGCTTCCTATTTCAGCATTTCTTTTCACCCTCAGATCCTTCACTCTCTTCCAATTTTCTGTATTTATAATAAAGTAGTCAATAATTGACTTCTCGTTCCTGGAGCGGGCTTCCCTGGTGTACTTGTGTATATCCTTGTGCATAAATTTTGTGTTTGTAATCACCAAATCATTTCCTACACATAGGTCTATTAGCCTTAAACCGTTATCATTTTTAGTGTTTTCGCCCTGCTGCCCCATGTGTCTTTCTATGCCTTCATTGTTATTGCCTACTCTGCCATTCATATCTCCCATTACAATTATATTTCTTTCTCCTCTATCAATTTCCATTTGTAGTAATTCATAAAACTGTTCTTTCACTTCCTTCCTCTCATTATCATTAGGCGCATATGCTACTATTATCGCCCACATTTCCTCATTGTCTATTTTAATGTCTAGTGCCGGCAATCTTTCATTAATATATCTTTCTTCCCTAATATTATTTACTTTATCGGATTTTACTATTAACCCTACCCCTTTTGCTCCCCATTCTTCTTGCTCTACTCCTGACCAATATAGCCAGTATACTTCGTTCAGTTCCATTTCTCCTTTCCCTTTCTTTTTGGTTTCCGTTATGCCTAAATAGTCGATATTTTGCATTTTCATCTCATCGATTATTTCTTCTTCTTTTCCTATAATACTTTTCACATTCCAGGTGCCAATTTTTATGGAGCCTCTTTTTTGTTTTGTTTTCTTCGGTTCTTCTTTGTTGTATTGTTTGTTTCTTTTCCTATTTTTATGTTTTTGATGTATTACCATTTGCGCATTTCCTTGTTCATTGCCCTTTTTGTAATCACTTCCACCTATCCTATCTTTGTCTACCAGTTTTTTCTCCCGGTACAGGTTACTTTCCTCAATTGATCATCCAGAGTGCTTCCCTCCGGGGACCTTTCCGTTACTGTCCTCTTTAGGGTATTTGATTCTGAACTATCTTTCTTTGTCCGCTTTTCTTCCCTTTTTATATCATCGACCTTATATATTTGATCGTTCACAATTAGCGTATTGAATTTTAACTGTGCCTTAAATCCTTTTTTCCGCGCTTCTTTTAGGTGTGATATTAATGTCATTCTTTCTTCTTGTATTTCCTTAGTGTAGTCTTGGTCGATCCATATATCGGATCCTTTAAGTTTTTTCGCATTCTGAAGGATTGCTAGTTTTGTACTATCTTTAATTAATTTAACGTGTATTGGTCTTTTCTTGTCCTTACTGTAACCCCCAATTCTTCTGACTTGGTCGGTTTCGGCTTTTATGTCTTAAGTTCATATCTATTTTTTGAATAATTGTTATTACAATATTCTTTTTTCTTACTTTTCTTTCTAAATTGGTTATTTTTCCTTCTTGCGCTAATATTTGTGCTTTCAATTTTACATTTTCTTCCTTTATTTGTTTCATTTCTGTTACTAATGTATCTAATTTTGCATTCATTTGGCTCATGTTCCCCTCTATTATTTGAAATATTTTCTCAATTTTGTCGAACTCACTCATCCTTAGTTTTGTTTGATCACTTTGACTGAATTTTACCTTAATTTATTTTATTTTAAACTTTTAAATTTTTAATTCTTATGCATTCCTGAATATATTTCCTTTTAAATATTTGATTTGTTATTTGGGTTGCCTATTTAGACGTCGTGTAGCGTAAAGTTTTATCACTTAAGTCGACCTTTCGGGGGTGATATCACTTATCTCCCGACGTTGTGTATTTATTTGTATATTTAATATTCAATATTTGCAAGTTAGTACTTAATTACCTCATTTAACGACTATTTTTCCTTCTTAGATATTATTTATATAATCTTATGCTATTGATTCTCTTTATGGTTAACAACTTACGTGTAAATTCAACTCGTAAAGGCTCAAATTTTGAGTTTGTTTACGGAGCGATTGACACGCGTGCACTCACATCAATTGAACACAGTTAATTCGATCGATAGTCTTTTTTATCTCATAATATTCTTCATAAATTATATGTTATTAAATTAAAGAATTTCTGCTGTTGTAACTTGGCCTTTCTTTGTAAATTATAAATTCAATATGCTAGTAAAAAATCCAAGAAGGAAATAGCTTTATGTTAAAAGTTCTTTTTTATTTTCAAAGTTTTATTTTCCTTTAAATATTGGTACTTGATATATTTAAACTCTGCAAGAAAAATGATAGCAAACGCCTTAAATTTTTTAATAAAATTATTTTTTTATGTATACACAATAATATATAGAAATATAACAAATACTGAATTAGAAAGCTAACAAAATTCCTTGTTGTTAATAAATAATAGAATAACAGAATTACTAATAATTTATAAATAAAATAACACAAAAAACAAATTTAAATCTTTTACATTTGAAAAACTTTTACGAAATCCATTAAGATTAAACTTCTAGCTACTTAGTCAGTTTAGATATCCACAACTTAACGTCAATTTTAGTGCCTGCTTCGAGCAAAATAGGACTAATGGAAAGATTACACAAACCTAGGCTTTGGTTTTGAACTTCTAAATAACATTTTTCAACCTTTCAACTAAAAATTCCTATCTGACAGATAAAAATTATTTGAAGCAGTAAAGCGCAAACTTTTTTCTCTCAAATTTAAATTAAAGAACAGACCTGGAAGAGTAAAAAGGCAACACTCTTTAATTAGGCTAAAAATGTCCAAAAAGTAACTTCTCAATGAGATGTTAAACCAACAAAATATACCTATAAAAAGTGTATTAATGAATTTAATTTCTGTAATTAAAACACACGCTCTATTGGTGAGATTCTTATAGTAGAACGTCAGGTGATGTACTTTTTCTGTGATGTGATCCAGATTAACTTTGTCTGAGTGTAAAATTTTTAGAAATTTTAAAAAGAATAACGTCAAAGGAATCGTTTCTATTTTTCTTTATCTTATCTTTAATTAAGCACATCAAATTGTCATTCACAAAAGACTATCACTCACACTACTCATCTGGTGCAGACTTTTAAATCTTTTATTAAAATACTCATTGAATTACTTTTATAAATTTTCTTGTACATTTCAACGGATTTAGAGGTTCTTCATTTGAAAAATAAATCACAAACCGAATTTACATAGGCGTTTTCTCAATTTTCTTACACATTATAAACACAGACCAATAACTGCATTTAATGTCATCTAGCTCAATGCAGAGGATCTATATAAGAAAAATAAGTCCCCTTCTAACTTTTTGGAGGCTATAATTTGGTACTCATTGTTTTTTGGCACACTGTAATAAGTTTGTCGATCTACTTTGTAACGTTTACGCTTTTTAGGGGCGCTTTATCATTATTTGAGAACACAAAAAACATTTAGGAAGAACATCGTTTCTTTACATATTATAAATAGTATCTAAACATTTACAATTACTTTAATTAACTTTCTTTATTTTAAAATTTAGAGAAAATCTAGAACTATTTTATACAACTATTTATCTTTTATTTTTATCGTTCCTTTTGCATCTATGTGTAATCTTCCTATATTTACTCTAGTTTTTACACTTTTAGGTTTATACGTTTTGAAAATACCAAACCATATTGTATGAAACATTGTACGTAGCCTCAGACTCCTTCAAAATAAGCACCTTACAAATTTAATAGATTCTGTTGCGCCCCACATCTTGGAGGACCTTTATTTTTACGATAAAATGGGTTAAGGTTTCTAATTATTCAAATTCCAACGTGACAAGTGCGAAAGCTGGTTGCTTGGTCAAGTATCCCATTTTATTTTTTTCTGCTCTCGGAATTTTATAGAAGTTTAAGGTAAAGCAAAGTACATTGTTATCTGAATTTTACCTAATAATTCCAGAGTTCATTCGGATGTCAGCTTTAATTACCGTAAATTTACTTATTTATTTTTAATTCTTAGCATACTGTATCTCACACCTTTTTAAAATTGCTGTTTCATCACGCCTGTTCATTTTTATAACCTCTACAATGTTTCTTACAACTTTTTTCTCCGTGTCACACTCTTCAAGTAATCGACCATATAAATGATTGAATATAGGGTCGTAAGTTACTAAAATTTCTTTCTTCCACTCTCGAACATTCAAGTTTTTTACGAACTCCGCTAAAGGCTCCAAAAATTAACATATTTCCGTTCACGAAAATTATGGCGTCGATAGGTTCTTAGCAATTATCCTCAAATGGTGATATACGTCTGTTATGCCGGCCTCACATGCAATTCGATGTTGTCTGAATTTCCACAGAACAGACAGATTCAAATAATCTGAACTTTGAAACAACTTGGAGTTTAAGCTTACTTCTTATAATTTTGCAACTATATTAAGCACTAACTGCATCTTCCTGGCTTATTGAGATTAAACACATGTAAACACCACTTTTTTGGAGTTCTTCTATTGATCTTCTTTATGTAGTTTTTATCCAGAAAGTTTTTTTGTACATTCTTTGTTTAATCTGGAACTTTGATTTCTATCCACAACAGTTCACATCTTAACATGTGCCTTCTTTTTTCTTATATTAGTGTAGATGGTTTTTGCAGAGATCTATGGTACACTTAATTAGGTTTTTGCATATTTTGGCCCAGGATTCACGCCGCAGAAGCTTAGCTTTTTTCTGAATAATTACTTTCTATTTGCTGCCGTACACTATATTATTTAAAATTTTCTGCATTCCTCAATTAAATCTCTACTTATATTATAGTTTTTATAAAATGTCTTCTTTTCTTCGTATGAGACGAAATTCTCGTTTTTCTGTTGTCAATCTACTAAAATGGCTTGATATGAACTCGAAAAAATGCAAAATCTAGCGTAATATGCTCGTTCTAAAAGTATTCTTTGCTCAAATGCATTTTAAAGGTAAAGGATTTCAATTAATTCTCTTAATAACTGGTGATTCCGCCACTAAGAGTTTTTATGATAGATACGCCGTTTATGCATGTTAGAAGTATTTCAAAGTCTTTTTTACGGCCAAGCTGACACTTTCGTTATTTTTAGATTAAATTCTATATTTTTTGAGCTTTGTCTTCAGGGTTACAAAATGGAATAACTTTCTGCGGGTTACCCACAAAAAACGAGAAAAGCTTGTACACATTCGTTTTGCTTTAGGTAGCTTGTTTTGTTGCTTCTGTTTTGCAGGTTATTTGCTAGCATATCAGCGAAATAAATATGCTATAGTCGAATGTGGTGCTCCTGTTGACTTGTAACATCACTACATAATTTGCCCCCATTCCTTCTGGTAGAATTTTAATTTAATTAAAAGTTAGGATTTTTCTAACTTTAAGGAAAATTGCTACTCTCCTGTCATATATTTCTTTAGTTAATGTAATAGTGTCCCTACCTGCATGCTTCACTAATTGTTCAAAATGTTACAATTTTTTTCTTTTCTCTTTGGTTCCATCTCTGATCCCTTTGTACTTAATTTTTAATAAGGTCATTGATACCCCGTTTACTTAGCTCAGATAGATTCTCATTCTTTAAGTTCCACCTTCGGGCAAAACATAACAAAATTCTCTTTCCTCTACAACCGCTGTCTTTTCAAGGTTGCTTCTTATTTTAATGCTTTATTTTTCTAACGTTACCTATTAATTCGGGCGTTCCTTCTCTAATGCTTTCTTTTCGGCTGTGCGACGCGCTAATTCTTCTGCGTGTTAAAGCCTCAATTAGTCTTATTTTTTCCCCACTTCCCAACAGTCAGATAATGGTCGATATTCCAGAACGAACGGAACATCATTATTTTGAAGTTAAATGAAGTTTTCTTTCTCATTCTTTACCTAGAAACATCAATCTTTAAAACGCCTGAAAATAACAAATTAACTCTAAAAAATTTTATTTTATTATTCGCTTTCCATAATAATTCTTTCCACTGTAACAGCCAATAGAAATCTATGTTTCACCTAAACATATACTATACATTTGAACAGAAAATAAACAAAAATCATCAAAGAAAACAACAAAAAACAAAATAAAGAATTAGGAAATTGTAATTTGACTATAAGAAAGCTTTCTGAAGACGTTGGCATACCAATAAGTTCCGTAGACGCAATTTTAGGTGATGTTTTGGGCTTGAAACGTTTGCCAGCAAAACTGAGCAATCATTATTTGTAAGTTTCTTCCCAAAAATTCAACCAATATTTTTCCGCAAGCACCATAGTCTCCAGATATACCATTATGTGACTTTTCCTTTTCAACTGATAAAAAAATCACTTTGAGGAACCTAATATTTATTCAGCCACCTTACATTTTGAATAGAGTATTATAATAAAAAATGTTTTCTAGACGTAAACGTTTGTGGCAAAACTTTGTCTTGAGCAGAACAAAACTTCTCGCAAAGAATTTTTTTATTTTTTTATTGGCTCTACAGAAATTGTTGGAATTTTAAATCGTTTTTTTTAATTTTGAGTATTTCTTAGATCTAGTATGTCATCAAACACTATCGTTTTTGTAGTTTATTGACTACTGAGGTTTTATTTTAATTTGAAAATACTTTAGAACCTGTCACACAATGACGTTTAGTAAATCATATAACGTTGGACATGCCCAACTTGAATGAGCTCAGTAATAAATTTCTTATATTAGAGTTTGATGTAGAGAGAGCCTAAACTAACACTCGCACAATCACACAAACTAGTTTTGAATATCTTATGGCCTAAATTTCTTAAGCCTAGGTTTATCTTCATCACTTTCTAGAATGCACTCAACAAGCAAAAGTTTTTATATTTACTTACAAATTGTGAGAATGCTAAAACCTCATTCGCTACATATAATCGATCACTGACTATAGCTCTCAAAGTCCTAACTTAAAAATGTCTAAGAATGTTAATGCCAGAATTACTGGCTATGTCTCATTCTTGGAGCAAAATCAGCCAGTATATTTTACGTTTGGACCAGATGAGTTTTTCCAAGTTAATCTTTTGTCAAGATAAAAGACACTATAGCTAAAAAGTAATAGAGCAGATTCATATTCATCAAATTCGACCAATTAATTTGACAAGTACATAACAGTTTGAAAAAATATAATCTTGAGTTTGTAAGACAAGCTTCAGTGTCAGAGATTACCAAAAATTTTATTACACTTGCATTTTTTCTTCAAAATCCTGTTAACGACTGTGTGAATTTGTTTAATTATGGTATGTTGTTTGACACTCAAATTAGTGAAATTGTTGTCCGGAAAGTTAGGCGTTATTCTACTTAGCAAAAAATTTTCAAATACTTTGGATAACATCGACTATAAACTGATAGGCCTATAAAACGAAACATATTGTTAGGCTTTCTCGATTTATGATTCATAATAATCGTAAGCATGCTCATAAAATTACGTTACAGGAAACTCAAGACCCCTTAAGCATGATTAAATCATAAGCGACTGCTTTGGGTGGATTAAAGTTGTAGAAAATTCCAGTCCTGATCTTAGTTAAAGTAACCTACTTTAGAGACATATAAGGAAGCTTTCAGAAACTGTTGAATTTTCTTTTCTTGTTCATTTGTGATTTTGGAACGAAATGGTTGTAACGTCTCAGGTGATTTGAAAAAGCCATGGTCTCTTTTTATTCCCTTTGTCGTTATCAGATGTTTTATAATAGAGTTATAAATTCTTTGGTATTTCAGAACAAATCTTCAATAGTTTCCGTTGGCAACGGAGATTGAGATTGTTCTATATAAATTAGTTTTTAACATTAGAAAGGAGACTTTTGAGATCAGCTGTAGTTTGATTCAACTTTCGCTTGCCAGCTGGATGTCTTGTAACTTTTCAGCTTTCCTTAGAGCTTTTGCTTCTCAATAATTTTCTCTTTTACTAGTACAGGTCATATTGAATTTGTGATAAGCCGTTTTTTAACGAATTGCCTACTAGCAAGCTTGTTGCACAGCGTCAGTAAAATATTTTGTTATTGCCATCAAAATATCTTCAGTTTTAAGTTGAATTACTTTATTTTGAAGTGTATTACAAAAAACAGATGTCTGTTGGTAAATTATTACACTTGATCCTTGTAAGAAAACAATTGGTGAATGATCACTTAACAGATCTGAGCAGAACCAAATCTTCAAATATTTAATTTTGATTTCTTTGAGTATACAAAACTCAAGTAAATCTAATAATTTTATTGCATCCGTAAGGAAGCATATAGGCTCATTTGTCGATACGTGATGCAAACCAATGTTATTCATGGCTTCATGGTTCTCAATGTTATTGGTCCTGTCCAGTTTTCATAAAGATCCATATAGAAGTACATAATGCTTGTTTGCATTTTTAATGGTTACTGCCGTACCAGCATGTTGTGTATACTGCATACTCTAGAATTTTTAAATTACTTCTATCTGGATTTGCATATAAACATAACATTGATTTGTTGGTTTATAAGGACACTATTTTATCACGATATTGTACCAAGTAACTGGCATTCCATTCGACTGTTATAAGGTACCGAGCTTCTGATGTTATTAGCAACAAGGGTCGTTAACAGATTTAAATTAAATTTGCTCTATCAACCCCTTTATCATCTTTTTGGGTTCATTTATATTATATAGGGAGTTTTTTATTGGATTTTGTTGAAGTATTATCGGAAGATTACCTCTTACAATCTGAGTAAGCGTAAGATTGTAAAAGAGAGAACATTTTTTGTAAACATTTTTTATAATCAGAGTAGCCCTTGTAGTTAGCCAGATTATTTCTGTTATATTATAGTTGACGCATCTCACGTCATTAGTTTTTTTAATTTTTTAATTTTATAAGTTTCCTTGTTATTGTCGGTCGGCTTAAAATCTCCAAAAAAGTAATCATTTTTTTTGCAATTTTCTCTTTTACATTCCATATATGTCACCCTTCGCAGGGATTGAATTTTGTATTTGACTTCTATCAGATTTGTTGATTCTAACAGTTTAAATCCATTTGTGGGATGCAGCTAGTAGTTTGAGATTTTTGTGTTTCCTTTGAGTAATAATCTTATCACTAGTTTCTTGCGGGTACGTTTCCTATGTTCTTCTTTGTACCTTTTAGGCTCTTAAAGCTGTTGCAGGATGACACCATTTGAAAGGATATATTTTTATTTGTTGTGTTATTCGACGGTTCCATATAATTTATGGAAAATTGTATATATGAATTATTGTTAACTGAATTGTTGATGGCACATATTGCGAATGATAACTTGCATAGGATAGAATTGTTAATTTAGATTTGATTTCATTGGAGTAATAACAGGTTATATTAACTGTAAGCCGCCCAGGTAAATTTCTGTGAGCTCCAGGCACTGATATATCACGAAACGGAGATTCACATCCGCTTGTTACAAGACACTAGTTTGGCATAACCACTAAGATATTGAAATAAAAATACTATCAGTTGTTACGATGTACATTTAATTGTTTAAAGTTATTAGTCTGTAATACAATTCTATATAGTATTAAGAAGTGCAGATACGATGACGGAGGTGCCAAGAAAAATGTTTGAACAGAGAAAAATCTCGAACTATTGAAAATCTCTTCCTGTCTAATACAAGATATTTGTTTTGTTAAGTTTTCAATCATATATACAAAACTTAACTACCAATACAAGAATGAGAGATAACAATTGAATTTTAGTTCAAATCAGAAACTAGTATTACAGTGATATTGTTATAAAATTTACTAGCGCGCTACTTGTGCCTCATTTGCTCTATGAACTTTTGAAGAACTAATCAACCTTTAAGTATGAACGTTATAAATCACATATTATGGCTTTTGCATATTAGATTCTTCTTTAGAATCATCGTATACGTTATTTTGGTATCAAACTTTACATTTGAATTTCATAACTTCGTACATTACAATATTATTAGGAACTTATGAACAAATATTATAATAAATATCGTTTCTATTTTGATTTGAACCTTTCAAGTTAAGAATATTTTTCTTAAATTTGACAGTAATTAGTTATGACGTTAGCAATATTTTAACGCATATGTAATTAACACAAAACACATATGTATATAGTTTTTGATTTCGGTGATTCAAGTCTAGAGCCTACTGCCTAGCATTTTGACTGTAGCATTATAGAATATGATCCTCTATATTGACTTCAAACAAGCGTATGATAAGGTGAAAAAGGAAAAAGCTATACAAGATAATGGAAAAACTAGGAGCCAGCAAAAAGTTAACAAACATGATAATGGTGATGTCGCAGCGGTAAAGAAATAAGGTGAAAATAAATCACAAGACATCCGAGGAATTTGAAGTTAAAGAGGGAGTAAGGGAAATCTACTATTATCGATAAACTATATAAGATTCACATGTCAGAGAAAATATCAATGTTTAACCTTTGCATATACAAGTAGTAAAGTAACTAGAAAATAAAGCAAGAAAGATATGACTGTACATCAACGAAAAGAAATCTAAGTATATGGAATAGTCATATAGGAATTCCACAAAAGAATGTACTTAAAAGTAAGGACGTACAGAGGAAAAATATGTGAATTCGAAAAAGTAAAAATTTACATATATAGGAACTGAGTTCTCAGAGAAGAAATAAAAGAGAGAATAAATGATTGGTAATTGATGTGTTATTGCACTCTACAGAATACTGAAGAATAAAAACATCTTCAGGTTCGCCTTCCTGAAGGTTTTACAAGCCAGTAATTCGGCTAGTAGCAAAACATGGACTTTAAACAAGGCATAATCAACACAACTGGAGGTATGGGAAAGAAAGGCACTGAGGAAGATATTTGGAGGGAAGTAGATTAGGTGGAAAGAAGAACATACAAACAACTGAGGAGATTATTTAAAAAGCAAACATAATAGGTGTTATAAGGGTTCAAGGTCTGTGAAGGATGGGACATATACAAAGAATGCCGGAAGCAAGGATGCCAAAAATGTTAATGACAAGTATAACAGGCGAACGAAAGAGAAGAAGTAGACCAAAAGCAAGATGGAAAATAGAAGTCTATTAGAATATAAAACAATTAAAAATTTCCAAATGGAAAGAAGTTACAAATGATAGGAAGAAATAGGCCATGGGCCTTCTAGGCTGTATATAACATATATATGTACATTTTGTTCACAATTTTTTTTTACTCATGCCTCTTAATTATTTTTAATACTCTTGCTCACAAATGTTTTAATTGTTAAATGATTTAATTAATGGCTTTAATTATCATACCAATATGCATTATAATTAAGTAAATTATAATTAATTGTTTCTCTTTTCTATTGTACTGCCATTATAAAATTAAGTAAAGAAAAATTATTTTAGATAAATAACCATGAGAAGTCGGTGACTATTTTTTATATAATAATCTTACATTTAACGCATCTTCTAAACATTTTTATTTTGTCTTACTTTGTCGGTACTATTCTTTACATTGCTGAACCCTTTTTGATATATTTTTATACGTGGGCCATCATATGTTAATGAACCACGTCGCCGACGTAATTCGGTTAGGCTTTCACTGAATCAAGGTCGCTTTCGGAAAGGCAGCATGTTCTCACAGCAAAAATGCCACTTCATTAAGGAATACCAGATATCCTGATAAAAAAATTAGGCGTATGCTCGGTGAATTACCGCATTAACAGGTTCTAGTCGGGTCTAGCACATAAATTACCCAAAGGAATTCTTCTGTCGGGACAATTCTGGGCGTGTGGCTGGACCGCTGCTTCAACAGCTTTCCTATTAACAGATTAATGTAATTTTTTGACAACAAAAAAGATTTACAGCTAGCACCTTCGGGGTTGAGAGAAGTGCGGTGCGCAACTGATTAGGGCGAGGACAAGATTAATAAATGTTGTTTGTATTGTTTGTAATTGACTTACATAAATTTGCAGCAAGCATGAACATGGCCTTTATATTTTTAAACTATAGCAAAATAATAATTTATTAAATCTAGAAGACAGAAAAGGTGTGCGTCTAGAGTATCTTACGTTTGTACTATGCTATGTTCTTAAATTATAAAATAAAAAAATAATAATAAAACGTAAAAATTGATATAAAATGTAAAGAATACTGATTATACAATATAAAAAATAATAAGAAAAGTTGCTCAACAAAATAAAAAAAGCGTTATAAGCTACATAATTATACCCCATAAAAATAAAAGTGGTTCAAGAATTAGGAATTAAAAAATCTACTAGAAACTAAGCTTAAATGGAGGATAAGTAAACGAGGATAGGCAGATTGGGCCCCAAATCAAAAATTAAAAAATACCCAGACGAAACCCATGTCAATGGAAAGCCCTAAGTGTCTTGAGCAATATTGTTTAAGGAACCAACCCGGTACGACCTCTCTCAACAAAATTATAGGCCTTAGAAAAAATAGGCCATATATCACTATGACACACTCCTGAATCGCCTCTGAAACGCAGGTTTAAAATTTAGCATTTATAACAATATTTTATATTTACCTCTTTATTTTTTACCACTTATTCGCTGAAATTTTGTTGATAATTTGGAAGACTTCTGGGACTGTAGTATGAATAAGATCATGGGACAAATGATTTGGAGAGGAATGAGAGTTCCTTGACAGTGGAGAAATAGTGTCGTGCATTTGCTAATGATTTGCTTCTGTTAGTAAACCAAATTTTCCAAGAAAAATTATAATCTAAAACGAAACGTCAAAAGTCTTCAAAGTACATTTCTTGAGCGTCGACACGCTTTTTCCAGTGGTTTTTCCACGACTCGAAGGTTCCCTAGTAGGCGGATTCCGGAACGTCCTTAAGAGTACGCGTGCAAGCTTCTTTGACGACACTTAAGGCCCCACGGTAGTGTTCTTTGAGGGAGGATTTCAATTTTGCAATAGAAAATAAGTCCGTTGGTACCAAGTCGGGACTGTGAGAAGGTTGGGGAATCGTCGCGATATGCAGATCTTTCTTATCGCCAAATTTTCAGTGATAATGCTGAATTCTCTTATCTTATCAATCAGCACTTCTCACACACGTTGCACGTGGTCGTCGGTTCTTGAGGTCAACGGCCGTCCACACTCTCTCGGCCGTCTTTGAAGGGCTTGTGCCCAACGTCTCCGTATCCGATTTTCTCAGTTTAACACAAAATTTGATGGCGTGCCGCTGTTCAATCGTTCACTGCATTTTGCGATTGCACTGAGTCACTCGACAGGGGTCTTCTAAGAACACGATATAGCCTGAGCGCGTCTTGAAGATCATATCGCCCATCACCGAGTATGCGCGGTGCGAGTTTTATACAAACCTTGTAATCTAAGAAAAATTTAACTGGACTGATTTTTAGCTCGGCCAATTTTTATGTCCATGAATAACGATAGTTCTAATCACTAACTGCTTATTCTAACAAGCAACGTTTGTCTGTTAACGCGCAGTGAAGATTAAGCAATTTGTTTGATCTTATCGGAAAATTTTAGCACTTCAAAGTTTGATACCGCCTTTTGCTTAAAATTGATTTTATTACGTTAGCACTGTTCCCTGTATGTTTCTAGTGCGTAGTAACGGCAATCTATAAACAAACAAATAAACATAATTGTTTGAATTAAGTGTGGGTAGGGATAGAATGTGACTGTATTATTTTCTATCAGTTTATACTGAATAATGTAATTTGTTATTAATATAAATTGCTGGAACGTTATATTTTCAATGACCTTCAATTGTTAGTTCAAATTTATCACCGTCGAAGCTAGCCTAGAGTCACAGTTTCCAAATTAGGTCTCGCAGCATGTTCTAGTGCTGCCACTCTTTATGCAGCGTCTGTTGACCATGCACACAACCCACATACTCAACTGTAACCCGATGTCCTTGACATGTGTTTATGTAATACCACGCTATGTGTGAACAATCCAAATATGTGTCTTTAGTTTGTTTTGATAGACGTAGTAGATGAGCGTAGAGTAGAAAATAACCATATTAGAAATAATAATTGATGTATGTCTAGTTAGAAGACTAATCACTACAAGAGGCTTAGAATAGAGGATATCATGTAAACTAAAAAAATATATAATTTTTGATATACTGAGTTGGCCAAAAAATAATTTGTGTTTTTAAATAAAAGAAAAATTTACAATTAAAAATAAAAGCTTTATTATGCTATCGTTCATTGTGTTCGATTACTTTTTGCAGGTAACTTTATGAATCTACTCTCAAAATAGCCTTACCTTGACAAGAAACTGTTGTAAGAATAATTAAAGATATTTTTCCGAGAATGCAAACAAATGATAACCTGCCTGTGCCAGGTATGGTTACACGTTTTATTTACACTACAATAATTTTGACGAGTAGCCAAACTTATATGTGGTTTAACCACTAAACTCATATAATATATCAGTGTACTATGGAAACATCTGAATAAGTGGTTTAATTTTTTAGAAACCATTCAAAAAACATATCATTGAAATCCACTAGACTGCCAGCATAGCTTTCCTTTGCTAAGTATCTTCAAGATCTTTTTCATTCGCTATTCTTGTAGATGTTTTGTTACCATATGTTTCAAAAGAGAATAGCAGATGGCAACATGCTTAAGGAGATTAATTTCTTTGAGCTCATGTTGTACCAAAACATCAAAGTTGCTAATAATGTATCCAAATTACTTTACAAGTGGGTTTTATTAATATTTTCTTAGATTCGTTTACACATTTTTATAGTTTTTAAATAAGTAGATTTATTAGTGTTCGTATTTGTCTCTGTTCTATAACGTTTGTTTGTTTTTAAAATCTATAAAATTTGCATTTATAATTTTCTTTACTTTTTGTCAATACTTTGTTTGATTTATTTTTTATCACAATACCGTTTAGGTTATTGAGTGTTAGATTAAAACATTTCAAAGTTTTTTTTCAGTTTATTTGAATTTTTTATTTTTAATTTTGTGTCCTCTAGAGTTTCAATCATTATAACTTGTTTCTTATTATTTACCTTGTTTTTTCTCATTTTCCAAACTAGTCCGAATGCTTTTAAAGTTTTTGGCGCTTGAGATGTTAACAAAAAAGCACAAAGAAGTTGACTGTTTAAACAAAACATGTATTTGACTTTTAATTTTTGTTACATGCATACAACTCGGTACAATGTTTACATGTAGTCATATATTAAGAGAAAAAATAAAAAAAATGTTGATTTCATTTAAAAACTCGTATTTATAAATATTTATTCTCCCTGCTTCATTATTGGTAAACCTCTGACCTATGCCATCAAAAGAAGGAATGTAGAAACTCACACTCAATAAATAAACATGCAAATCCTGCCGTTTTTTTTTCTTATTTTAGCGAAGATTTCAAAAAGCTTTTCACTTTTTTAAAATCTAAAAAAAATCTTAAGTAACTACCATACTTAGAAAAACAGAATGATGGTAGTATTTGGAAAAGTAGCCTCTACGTCCCGCGATAGGATTCTCTGTGGTTTTAATTGGGTTTTTGGTTTGGTATTCTTATCTTATTTATCAATACTTTTATTAATTCTTAAAAGTGATGCTAAATGCATACATTTCTTAGAGAATATTTTATCTAAATCAGAGGCATACTTTTCAATAAATGATTTGCTCTCTATCATATTCTGGCATCTTGCATTTGAGTGACTTCGCATAAAAATCCAAATTTCTTATATATCTTTGTATACATTATTTTTTTCGTATTATGTTAAACTTTAGAGAATCAATTGCAGCATAACATATATTATAAAAGACTGTTGTCCAGAAAATTTGTAATTTTCATAATTGTTTTCATCAAAGAAACTTTTGGCTTTCTTTTTCTCGTAATCTTTGTTTTACAGAAGTCAGTTTCACAAATCAATTTTGTTTTTTAGTTTTGTAACTTCACCTTCGTTTCTAAGAGTGTTTATAAAAGCTTCTAAAGTACTATATATTAATGTTCTTTGTTGTGTCTGTATTTTAACCTTGAAGTCTTACACTTACTTTTCGAGAATATAAAGATACCATTACAGAATATATACTATTAGTGCCATTTCAAGACTCTTAAGCTCTTTTAATATTAGATTTGCCTCATGCTTTAGCCTAATCGCTGTTATAGGTAATGTGTGTTAGAGTACCGAAGATTTTCTGGTGCAATTTGTATGATGCTTTTTTTGAGATGAGACTATAAGATATCTCATTTTTGCTAAAAAACTAAAAGACTTATGGATTTGTTATTCTAAAAACA
This sequence comes from Sinelater perroti, assembly GCA_036346155.1. Lineage (NCBI taxonomy): Eukaryota > Metazoa > Arthropoda > Insecta > Coleoptera > Elateridae > Sinelater > Sinelater perroti. Next base: position 9,897,741 of record JARFIY010000276.1, read on the forward strand.
AAAATTTAATAAAGCATTTGTAAAGAGTGGCAGCGGGCCACTCAAAGTAGGTATGTGATCAGATGATTTACTTCTTTTATTCTAGCTTGAAGATTTTTGTAAGACTCAAATATGTAGTTGATAATGTCGTAGCTCTGTCTTCTACAGTTATTTAGATCAAGATCTACAAAATCTATAGTTGACATTACATCACCCTTTATGACCACATTTAGAAATAGACGTCAAAAGGCGTTCAACATGTAACCGTAGGTAGTACGTAGCATACTACAAAAGGTGGTTGGTCTGTGTGCTACACATCTGTGGTTAACTTAATAATGATAGAGTAATACTTGGCGTTTACAACTCTTAGACAATATCTGTTTTAACTTAGCCCACTAACTGTAGGATGAATTTATTGACAGTTGTACTTGATAAGAATGAAGGAACATCTCTTCCTTTAATTCCAAATTTTGCTACATCTTCAGCCATAAAAGGATCAAACTTTGCAATCAGTTCTACACACTCCAGAAAGTTACTATCTCTTAAAGAGTGTAATATTTTACTATTGCCATAAATTGGTAGCACATGGAAAGCTAAAAACTTTACAACTTTAATAACCTTTAAGAGGAAATTTTGTCTATACAAATCTTGTTCCTTGTACTGTTATGCTATTTTACAATCGTCTGTCTGTGAAACCCGACTTCTGTTCTAATAAATTTTGAAATGCATTGTTTGTGTTCAGAGTTGTTGTCATAACCGTTTATTATATGATAATTTTTCTAATCATCAAACCTCTTAGTTCCTCTATAGAGTTTGCATGGCGCACAAAATACTCGTCCGGTTGAATACACCAACCAAGTTTACCTAATGTACTCTCCATTCATTAATCTATCTATACATTTGAACAGAAAGTAAACATAGAAATGTGTCGTAACCTGAGCTCTTGATTTACACCAGGAGGTCCGTGCATTCATGCATGCACGTCGGGGCCGGTGCATCTGCTGCTTTCGATTGTTGCCCATTAGATAAGAAACGAGTATTAAATATTTGAGGGGCTTAGCTAGGTACAATTTTTTTGGTTCACACATCGCAATTGCGCGGCCTGCGAATTGAGACGTACACGCAGACATTGCCGAACGCAAAAAGTACGTCTTCCACGGCCAATTGGTTTGCTTCCTCCGAGCGGAGCTTTGGTTGTAAGTTAAAATGTTGGGAGACGCGGTAGCTCAGATCGTTCAACCAGTTGACTCTGTCCACTGGCCGGCGCGCGCGAGTTCGAGTCTCGCTCAACCCATGGGTGTGTATGAATGTTCTATTATTAAGTGCATTTTAGTGGGCACAATAAGCCCTCAAGTCTGCAGTGCCTGTAAGTGCGCCAAAAAATTAAATTGTTCCATGTTCCCGATCTAAGAAAAAAGCTGATCCACTTAAAAATTTATACGTTCCCACCTTGCAAAAATTAGAGGGAAGGTGGATGAACAATTGTCACCCTAGGACGCAAAAAACGCATTTTTGCGGGCAATCCCTAGTTTTTTATAAAACAACTGATTAGTACAAAATTTATTTTGAATAGGTTACTGTCTTTTAATCATAGTTTTATTTGATTCCAGTATAGGCTACCAACTCACAAAATTCATCATTTACATACCACAATGCCGGGTCATCAAGTGATATAATTGAGTCTATCTCTTTGAGAGTATTTTCAAAACTCTGTGAGCTTAAAGCTTTTGAAATTTGAACTCAAGAGCACCGCTAGAAATGTTGTGGACGGTGATCGATCATTCTAGAAAGTTTCGGGACAATTTCTTTGAGGCATGTTATTTCTTCTTACAATATGTTTTTAAAAATCAATTATATGTCGATGAATTATAAATGATCGACTTCTAGTACTTATAACATGTTAAAAGTTTCTCTGATTGAGCTCAATTTTTCGTTTATTCAATACAAAATTCTGCAACCACCCTCCTCCCCAAATCCTGGCGCTCTAGGCTGCAGCTTAATAATTATGGGTTAATCAGGCCCTGGGGACAAAAAGCAAGCCCCAAAAATTATAAAATTAAAGTTTGTAGACTTTTTTAATAACTGTTGTACTTTACGATTTTAAGATTACCGACTTAAAATTCTTTTATTAATTAAAAGTTTTTAAACAATTTTTTTCTTTTTTAGTCATTGTGAAGATTGACAAATTGTTTATTTGTTAATACATGTCATTTACATCTTCACTGTATTTTAATTAGTTTAAATATAGACGCCATTAGAAATTTTAAATTTACGTCATTCAGTCGTATAAAATCAGAGTGCTGTTAACTTTCGTTTCTGAATATTTAACCTTTTAGCAGCTGCAGCTACAATAAATAATTCTAAAATTATACGGAACTTAGAAATCGCTCTCTTTATATTATTTTATAATAAAATTATGAATTTTAGTGTCTTAGTTCATTTTATGATAATTCAAAAATAACTGCAAAAGTAGAAACTGTTCGTCTAAAACACGCTGTTTTGTAAAAGTATAAAGAGTAGTGTTCGTTCTAGTGCTCAGTGTTTCCGAAATATTGTTGATATTGGTCATGCAAGTAAAGAGAAAATTAATGACAATAGAAATCTTATGAAAACAGGTCCGGCACATGAGTAATTTTGCTTAATGATAACATTTTTCTACAGGTGTCAAGATTAACTACATAAAAATCATTGAGTTATAATTTGTATCAATATTACTAAGTAATTAAACAAAAGTCACATCGAAAGAAGACGGAATTTAAAATAAAGACAAAATCACACCATACATACGTGGACAGATCAACTATCAATAGGAGTTATTTTTTGTAGTTTGTGAAGCATCTAAACACAAACAAGTAACGTTATTCTTCTGCATAATTCCCAGGCATATTTTTTTCTACAAATTCCATTATCATTGTGACACCAGTCAATCACGCAAGTACTTTTTTTAGTTATCCAAACGGATAACCAAATCCAAACAGTAAGGCAAGTGGTCTTGTGTGGTTCAAAACAGATCTTGAATTTTATGTCGAGTTTGGGTAACTTTATGGGGTTGTCCTAAAGCAGGATAAAATATAGGAATGCACGAACACTGTTGTAGTTTAATCGTTAATCGATAAACTTCCTCAAGAAGGTCGTAAGCAATTCGAATATTCTCTTTGCATCAGTCACGCTAATCTTCGAAAAACTTCGGTGACCTTTATTTTCAACTGATTCTCGTCGTCTTAAAAATTGTGTATGACATGCTTAAGACTTGAACCTTTTTAAGGGTGTTATTTCCAAACTGTATCTTAAGTCTTCTGAAAATTTTGGACGGTTGTACGTGTCCTGTTGCGAGAAACTTGAAAATAATTAATTATATAGTCACCATCACTTTTGTAATGGTTTCTCAATGTTTAATAATCTTGTGATTTTTTCTTCAAAAAGTCCGTGAAGTGGTTTTAACAGGTTCGATAAAATCAAACTTTTTACTATTCCAACTATTCTCCTGATACCGAAATACATGAAAATCTGAAGGAGCAAAGCTTGAAAAATACAATGTGTGCTAGAGGATTTCTCGTTTCATCTTCTTCAGTTTTTGTTGCATTCGTTAGGTGATATGCAATGTAGGTGTTGCGATGGGAGATGATACTTTTTCAAGTGGCTCACAGTACTTGTTTGTCGCGGTTGTTTAAACAGCTTCTTCTGCAACTCACTAAACAGACAATAACACCATTCTTCTATATTTCAAAAGCTGTCAACATATAATGTGTCTTTTTTGAGTATCCATGTTTCACACCCGTACAATAAAGTTGACCATACATAGCTTCTACTTGATGGTTAGTTAATATTACTATAAACTTATTTAAATTAAATAAAGGTTGCTTTTGCAATCTACTCTTTTCTTTATTTCGTCTTTGCATTCTATTTTCAGTTAATTAAGCGACTTAAGTTTTTTTCGAAGTCAATGTAACATATACAGATCTTGCTTTACATCTGGGTATTTTTCTACCTGAACTGTCAAGCGAAGAAGTCCTTCTCTAGTATCCATGCCAACCCTAAATCTAAATTGCATATTGCTTATGCTCTCTTCACAGTTACTTATTACTCGAATAAATTCTTTGAGTACGTGGCTCCTTAAGCTGATGGTACTATAATCTTTTCTTGCAATTGTTTTCTTAGGTATTGTTACAAATGCCGATTGTAGCCATTCATTATGGAGTTTACTTTGTACATAAATCATGTTAAAAAGTATAGTAAGCGATGCGAGTCTTTTGTCTCAATTTTCTTCAAATATCCTGTTCTGTAAGTTAGCGGGTAGACATTTTCTGTGCTCCTGGCAAAAACAGGTTTACTTCAGGGAAGCGACCCTGATTACTTAAGCCGAGATAAGCCATGCTTTAACCTTAATCCCACCCACCTCAAATTAGTCTTACATATATCTTCACAAAACTCGCCAACACGCCTGATAAACGCGGCGTTTTAATGCCAGTTTTCTTTTTTAAAGATGCCAAGCTCCAAAACTCAAACTAAGATATTCCAGACGAGCAGAGTCCCGCACTAATGATAATGCTTGTCTGCGTCGAGGATACTGGGGGAGGTATGAACTTTGCAAAACATCACACAAAACATGTACAACTGTAGAACATTAAAAACGGATGACCACCTATGCGATTTAGAATATAAAACAACTAAAATTAATTGATATATAATCTGTCTCTTAGAAGTTAGAAGAATTAGGATATTAAATTCAGATAACGCACTATACTATAAGGAACATAACGCAGAGAGGCAGAGACGCGTGAGCTTTATAATTGGCAAAAAAATATCATCTCTCGTTAACTGCGTGAAAGGTATATCAGATAGGGTTGCATACTTAACTATCAAGCTCTCAGAGAAACGAAAGATCAAAGTAATTCAAATATATGCACCTACATCCACTTACGATAATGAAGAGGTGAAAATACTCTATAAGAACATCAAAAAGAAAATAAAAGAAAACAAATGTACTCAAAACATCATGATGGGTGATTTCAATGCTATACTGGGACGCCAACATGACACACATGAGGAACACATTGGCAAATATGACAGGTGAGAGCAATACAAGAGAAGAGATGCTGGAAAGCTTTTTAGAGGGACAAAAACTATATGCGATAAAAACTCTATACAACAAAAAGTCAAGAAAAAATATCAGAAGAAACAAAAAAATAAGAAAACGAAACAACTATATTGAACAGGATAATATGGTACTGATCAATATAGACGAATAAGAAAAGAAGCAAGAGCAATTATTAGAACAATACACAAAAATGTTAATAACCGTTATAGAGATAAAGAAGAACCTGAAATATTTGAAAAGAAAAGAATAGAGAAATCAAATCATTGCGCTAACAGACAAGAAGAGAAAATAAATTGAGAAGATACAATACAAATAACACAAAAATATTATGAAAATCTGTAAACAATCACCACAAAAGACAAAAGCTGTAGTAATAAACGTGGAGTCGGAGAACATACCAGAAATAGACGACGAGAAAATCCTCTTTGTTCTAAAATACCTTAAAAACACTAATGTATCAGGGGAAGACGAAGTTCTGGGCGAAATGATTAAAAAAGCAAAAAATGCAATAATACCATGAAGACCATACAAATGAAAATCAAAATGAAAATATTTTATTAATGTGTGCTACCGGTCATCTCGCACGGAGCACAGACATGGACGTAAACAAAGTGTTACTGAAGATAACACAAATGGCGATGGAAAAATAAATGATAGGCGTTGCATTAAGAGATAGAAACCGGGATGAATTGATTAGGTAAAAGGCTAAAAACCTTGATATTATAAAGACAATTACTAAACTAAAATGGAAGTATGCGGGAGATGTTGCTAGAATACAAGACAATCGGTGGAATAGTAAGATCGTGGCAGACCTTGGGCAGAAAAAAAGAAGAAAAAAATTTGCAGAAGTAAGATGAATAAAGGTGACGCAGCAAGAGGGAGGCTTAAGCTTAATACAGGCGCAAGAGAGCTAATGATGATGATGATTCTATAAGAACCTATGATAATGTGTAACATCTGTAACAAAATGCTTCCATTCCAAAAGTGTGGATTTGACTCGGACAATTCATTTAGGAAAGTCAAAAAAGAAGCCGGTTTGCAAGTGATGTCTCTCTACCCCCTTCACATTTTTTACTCAAATGTCTTCCACAATATTTTCCAACCCAAATACTCATACCAGAATAGAATCTACACGATTACTAGGTTTTCCTCCTCAAGAACCTTCAAAGACTAAAATATACTTGATCATCTGAAAAAGAAACATGGTTTAAGTTCTGAAGTCCATCTAAACTGTGCAGAACAAATAACAGTCTGTCAATTAATTGAAAATCTAATTAGTGCTAAGCAGGATTCCTAAAGATTCAAGAGAATTCAATTAAAGTTTGGACAGATCTCCTTATTTTTGCCTACAAAACATTTTGATATAGACGATAATTCTAAAAAAAATCTTTAAGCAAAATGTTACAAGACTTTAATTACTTATTGACAACCCAAAAAATGTAACTCACGCGTTGTTCGATAAACAGATTAAAACTAAAATAAATGTTTTTGACATTAAAGGTGCGATCAAAATACCCAGTTCTGAGGACAAGTTAACCTCCTTCGATGAAACCATATCCAAATAATTACAATCCAAACACCCTCGTGCAAACCAAGTGATCGGTGACCTAACACTTGAAGTAAAAGACATAATAGCATTTTGTTTCTCTGAATTATCCGTTAAAAAAAACAATAAATTTGTTAGCTTGTGGATCTGCCCTAGAAATCGATGGTTTTTGCTCCCATTATGTAAAAGAAGTGATTTCTACAACAGCGGAAGAAGCAGGTCAACGAGCTTTAACTTCGATCATTAACTTATGCAATTTTCTTGTCTCGGGACATCTTAATCAGGACATACCTGTATGTCCAGTTTTGTATGGCGCTTCACTTTGTGAATTATCGAAGAAAGTTGGTGGCATTAGCCCTATTTCTCTTGGTAGTGCTTTTAGAAGACTCACCGTTAAACTTTCTTGCTCCTATGTACAACCAACTTTGGAAAATTATTTACAACCAAACCAACTAGAAATCACTACAAATCTTGAACGTGAGAGCTCCATTTACGCCGTTAGGACATATGTCAACCAACCAAAAAAAGTTCTAGTGAAAATTGATTTTGCAAAAGCTTTCAACTCTGTGGACAAGCTATGTTAACTTAAGTCAAAAAGAAAGTATCATCTCTACTCCCTTTCCTAAGTCAATGCTACTCAAAACCAACACATTTGTCTTTTGCAGAGAAGACAGTTTTATATCTCAATAAGGAGTTATCCCCTTGCTTCAATCTTACTGTTCATCCTATAGTTGAAGCAAATTGTACATAAAAATGTTACTAGATTAATCCATGTGGCTAAAAAGATTGGATTACACATTAACCCAAACAAGTGCAAATTATTTTTCTGTTCTGGTACGGAAGATGAAAACGTCAAATTATTAGATTCACTATCACAGAGTATTCGAGTTGTGAGTAAAGAAAAGTTAGAGCTACTTGGAGCACCGATCTTTGAGGAAGGGTTTGAAACACAAGCTGAAAAGAAAGTAGACGGACTACAACTTATGATTAAACGATCGGAAAATCTGGATTCGCACACAGCGTACTTTCTTTTAAAAAACTGTCTCTGCATCCCGAAGTTGACTTACCTTTTACGAATTAGTCTTTTTCCTAAGTTCCCCAATATTATGTCGGAAATGGATTACATAGTCGTTTAAAAAGTATTTTGAACATTCCAATGCAGTGGTCACAAGCTAGCCTTCCAATAAGATATTGCAGACTCGAAACACGAAGAATTACAGATGTAGCACTATTGACATTTCTAGCCCAGGCTTATGGTTGTATCGACCTTGTCTCTCAAATTCTTCCACAAGTGGACACGGACGATACGGTTACTGTACATTTCTTGGAAAAGACTATGGATTTGTGGAAAGAATTTCACGTTGACATTTTTGCGCCAATTCCTCACATACAACAACATTGAAACAACTATTAACATCACGAAAATAAATGACAATCTGGATTATATCTTGTTGAAAGACCAAGCACGTTTCAGTGCTCTTCAACAACGTGAACCGGGAGCGTGGTCACAAACATTGCCATCCGCAAATATTAAGCGAGACTTGTACATATGGCTTAATCTACTCTAAAAGCAAAGGAAGGTTTAGTAGACACAGCAAACCAAATCAAATAATACAACGAGCCTAGCTTCAGCACATATACACATAACTTTAGAGTTTACTAGACTATCCAGAGATGACGGAAAAAAACCAGACGGGGTAACTCTAGCACCATGGACAAAAGATCAACATATGGTTTGTAACTTGTGTAAATAATCTCGCCCACTCATATCTTGCTCAAACATCAATTAATACTAGAGCCACAGCGGAAATAACATATAAACGCAAACATGAGAAATATGGAGCTATAAAATCTTCAATCTTTGAGACACTGGGTCAGTGTTATGAAGAGACACCCAATTGAGTGTTTCCAAGTAGGTTTTGACCAGCGCCGCAACATGTAGACGAGCATTATGATGGAGGAGAATAACTTTGTCGTGTCTAGAGTAGCAGTGGGCGCGTTTTTCCTTGAGTGCTCGGCTCAATCTCATCAATTGTGTCCGGTAGAGAGCCCCAGTAATGGTTTGAGCAACTCATAATACACGACACCAAGCTGATCCTACCAAATACACAACATGAGTTTTTTTTCCATAAATATTCGGCTTGGCTGTCGATGTTGAAGCAGGGCCACGTGGTCCCTATGATTTTCTCTTCATTGGGTTATCGTAGTAGATCCATTTTTTATCACCAGTAACTATACGATGCAAAAAACCCTTTCGTTTATGCTTGGCAAGCAACATTTCACATGTGCAAAATCGGCGTTCAACGTTTCTCAGCTTCAGTTCATATGTAACCCAATTTCCTTGCTTTTGAATCATTCCCAACGATTTTAAACGATGTGAAGTTGATTGTTGAGTCACTCCTAATGTAACTGCAAGTTCTTCATGTGCTTGGCAGAAATCTTCCTCCAATAATGCTTCCAATTCCGCGTGTTCGTACACTTTCGGCCTTCCTCTACATTCTTTGTCTTCGACGTCAAACTTACTGTTTTTAAACTTATTACTCACGACACTTTCACTTAAAGCAGCCTCACCATATGCTTCTACAAGCAATCGAAATTAAAGAAGTAAATCAAAAGTTTCCGCAAATGACGCTTATTCGGCCCAAAACTCGACATTTTTGCACGAAAAAAATTATGTGATGCTGATGCAAAATCGTTAAGATTTTAAGGTTATGGTGTTGCCAGATGTCCAACCTTACGATATCACGTTTTACATCTGACAACTTCAACCATAACTTATTGGTGAGGCCATGTTTTGTCAAATGGCAGAGACTTATTTATATTCCCTTTATAATATCGTAATTTTCAATAAAAACATCAAAGATTAAAAAAAATATATAGGAACTTGTCCATTAATGATTAATGCTCTAACAATTGCGCTGGACTATAAGTTGAACTGAAGCCATATTTGTTTTTAATTAAAGCATATACAAATCGCTTAACACAGACAGGTGGACATAAAAGTAATTTTCATCACAGATTTCTAATATTTATTTATCAGTTTTTCCTTTTTATTTAATAATTGCCCATGTTTCAGCAGTGACAGCTGATCACATTGATTAGATTCTATTGATCAAATACGCACCATTTAATTGCTTTTCGCAAAGTAAGGCCAAGAACAAACCTATGATGCACATGTCTAAAGTGACAGTTGACTAAATTTTCAACAAAAATAGATTTAAGCAATCCAATTTGGTTTCATTTTCGATTCATGGCTCGCCCTGTATAACACCCGCGCCGAGCTGAATCATAACCAGAGTTCCCTAGTTGCACGCCGCTTGTCGACGAGCGCAGCCTACAACTCGTTCCGGACAGCGCCAGTCGCAGTCACGAAAACAGTGAGTAGTGGGGAAATCTGAATTCTGTACAGGTGATATCGTAGATAGAATGTGAGGCAGACGCCGCGGCAGTCATTGAGCGGCGTGGTCATTGCGGCAGCGTCAGCCGCCGGAGCAGAACGTTCTGTGAACGTGTCCCGTCCAGGTGCGCTCGACTCGACCAGCGCGGCGCCGATTGTTGGCTGGAACGCGATCGCGATGCTGAGTGGTCATGACTCAACCGCTCGAATTTAGGGCAGCGATGGACAACGAGGTGCATCGCGTGGTGCCGGTGCGGAAGGTCATCTACGATGGGATGCTGCTGATGTGCGGTAAGTGGCCTAACCGCACGCTGCAGCGCGAATGTAGGTTAGGGCGCCGATTGATTTCCGGTGCTTCCGAAGCGGCAGCGGCCGTCGATCGATCGCCGGGGGCGCGTGGCCGCACGCCACTGGCGGCGAGATGCGCGCGGGGCTGATCGATCGATTTCGTGTTTCAGTGGGATTCCCGATCCTGTTTCTTTTCCTGTGGGGCGACCCCTACCAGCGCGGCTTCTTCTGCTACGATGAGAGCCTCCGCCACCCCTTCCACGAGTCCACCGTGCCCAGCTTCTACCTGTACATCTTCGGCATCGGCATGCCCTGTCTTGTTGTAAGTTGTAAAGATCTTATGAATTACACGAACAATCTAATCTACTCTGGAGAATATAGAAGATGCGGCAACAAATGAAATTTCTATTGCATCACATAGTTCTTTTAGATATTTCAGTATTAATGTATATGACTATTGATATCTTTAATTCACTAAGTAAAAATCCAATATAAATAAAACTTTCATCTTCAACTAAACGTTATCAAATACTTGGCTTACATATAAATGGAGCTGTAAGATCTTAAAAAAATTTAAAATGACATTTTGTCTTTATCTTCTGCCAATGGAGCTGCTACTCAAAGAACAAGCCAAATAGTGTTGTTATTTTTTTTTCTTCTGTCAAAACTATGAATTAACTTTTTTTAGTGGGCGTTTCAGTAGCAAACATGTTTTTACCGCATTTCCTGTCCTTTTTTGTGGTTTACGTTGTGGTGGAAAAGAATGTCCTATATTAAGACCACTTATGATGTGACGTAGCGGCATTCAAAGCTGTTGGAGATCAAGAAGGTACGCTTTGAGACCGATGGTAGTTTCTTAAACTAATGGTGATGACAACATAATTGTAGCTGGCGCACCTTGTGGCAATAGGGTGTCATATACATAAAACGCCAAGACATCTTTAATGAAAATGTTTATAGCTTTTCGGCGTTTTTCGCTAAAAATATCGCGCATTATAAAGTAGATATAAATAGTACTGCCCGAATTACCAAATACGTTGAAAGCGCGACCTTTGAAAAAAAGAACGTTGTGGTTAAAGAATTCAAGAGGGTGGTTTGGTCAAAGAATTATCTTGCATTTCAAAAAAAACGGTGAATGAATAACATGATCGCAAACTTTCAATGATCGATTATGGTACTGTAAGAAAAAGAAAAAGAAGCTTTTAACACACCTTTAGAACGTTAGTGAAAACTTTTGTTATTTTACTTTTGTCGAAATTTGTGACTTTGAGTGAGCGTAGCATGTAGCTGACTTTGATCTTCCTGCATTGTCAAAAGTTGTGATTTGAGGAATAAGGTAAATTAATCATGGAGTCTTTTACGATTCAACAGCGTGCATTGTAAAAACGTTTTCATTCGTCAATCACTGTTACTTTACGAAAATTCAGGCAAGATTTTGATCGTAATAATGTTCCTAGTGTTAACACAGTTTGAAGAAGTTAAAAATATTCCGAGCTCTAACCGTGCTAGTAATGTTCGTACACTGGAAAATGTTGAATGGGTTTCAAAAGGTGCACAAAAGGATTTTAAACACTTTCAAGAAATTGAAAGTTTTTATGGCACATATTAAATGAAGTCTTGCACCTAAAGTCGTACAAAATCTAGTTGAATCAAAAACTTCAATCTAGAAATTATCAAAAACCCTATGAGAACAGTAATGGAATACTGGAATTTAGTATTAATTTGACTTACTTGGGTGTGTTAATAAGCAAAACTGGGGGAAGGAAAATTCTTGTGTTGCCTAAGAACTGTCGTTACATCAACACCAGGTCACAATTTGGACCTTACTTATTTGAGGATGAAACTGAACTTTTTCCCGTTAATGAGCTGCGTAATCTTAACGCTATAAATAACTTTTTGGTCTTTTAAATTAAAGGACTTAAGTTGAGGAACATATAGTCTCAGCAAGATGGTGCAACGTGCCATACGGCAAAAGAAACTATCGATATGCTAAGAATAATTATTTCAGGATGCTTGATCTCCTGCTTTGGTAATGTGGTTTAACTCGGTAGATCACCAGATTGAACTTTTTTCTGTAGGATTACTTTACCAAACAATATACAATTGAAGAACTCAAAGAAAGATACAGGAAACTACTAAAAGCATACTTCTCGACGTCTACAAGGAAGTGCTGAGGAATGTGATTTAGAGCTGTAGTCTGTGCGGCTTACAGAGACAGACATTTAAGAAATATTATATTCAAGACATAACTTCATACTTTAAGTAAATGATTAGATATAAAAAAATATTAATACAATTTAAAAAATATTTTAAAAACATATCAGTTATCTATTTTTCACTTTGTATGAAAGAGCCACCGTTCTTAGAAACCTTTTAGATAATTCTTGCCAACTTTTAGATTTTCCTTAAAACCGCAAGCAACGTTTTCTTACTTTTCGCTACCTCTAATAGGCTAACTCTTTAATTTCATCTTTGTCGAGTTACCAATTTTTTTTAAATGTTTTTAAATACACACCAAAGTCTCCTGCCACTTTGCCAGTAAAAATTTTATAGGCTTACTAGTTAAAAGCGAATTTTGAGAGCTGTTAGTTAAGGTCTTCTTCAAATTTTCTTCACTTAATGTTAAGTTTTTGAAAAACGATTTATATAAAATAAAGGAAGAAATTGTTAAGACCAACTACTGAAATTAAGCTTTTTTATTTTAATTAATTATAATAGGTTTAGTAAACAGAAATCATAAATTTAAAAATGAACGAATGTGACGTACTTCATCCTAACTTTTCCCATGACTACTATAAAGCACCATAAGTCCGGATAACAATCTAAGGATTTAATCATGACAAAAAAGAAACGACTATACTGCGGAATATTAGCGCAATAATTTTAATCTTCTAATATTTTTATGAAAGCAAATGAACTGAAAAATATTTATGGTGAGAGTGAAGAACTGTCTGATACAATTTATTCTACAAAAAACGACAAGAATCCTGATTACGATAACACTTATTCTAAAATTCTTTTAAAGATACAACAGCTTCTGGAAAAATCTCCTTTGGCTCTATCAACTTTTGCGACAATACCGAAAAATATATTGTAAAAAGCGCAAGGACTTAAATTTGAATATAAAAATATTCTTAGGAATAATCCATTCCAGAATATATAACAGTTGTGAAGAACCGAACGGGCAAACACAATTCCGTTCCATCAAGGTTCTCGGGACAAGATAAGCGTTATATTCCATGAAGCTTCTGGTTTAAAAATGCATTGATCATCAGAAAGTGGTCTTCATATGCTTTATTGACTATTGAAGGACCTTGGACAATGTCCGTCACCAATCATTACTTAACATTTTAAGATTAGGTCTTGACGAAAAAGGCATAAGAACAATAGAATAACTTGATTGGTGTTAAGCGACGGATATCTGACTTACAAATGGCTTTTTCGGTGAAAGCTTCATAGTAGCTAAAGCTGTACGCTTATAATTCATCTTATCCTCTATTTTTTCAATATTTATGATAAAAATTTTTTTTATTAGCAATTAAATAAAGGCAACAGGGACTGATAGATTGGAGGATTCCAGTATATGACAAATCGTCTTAATGAAGTAAGCAAAAGATATGGATTGAACATCAAAAACCAAAATGATGACAACAAATCACCGACATCCATCTTACAGTTGATTGACAGGTCATAGTGAAACTGGCTTGTGTTAGATATCTGACCTCAATGGTTAACCAGAAAATAAGATAGTGGCGAGGAGATGAAACTCGCCTAACTTATTTGCGTGTGATAAAATGTTACATGTGGCCTCTCTGGTTATATGGTAGAAAAATGTAGTCTTTAAAAGTGAGAATTCTGAATCGCATTGAAGCCTTCGAATGTGGACCTTACGAAGAGTTCTGCGCATCTCTTGAACAGCACATGTACCGAATACCGAAGTTCCGAGAGAAGCGGAAGTAGAAAAACAACTCTGGAATATATTGAAAAACTGTAAAATACTATCTAGTCCAAGTTATACGCAAAGACTGTACAGGAGTGAGATATGTATGTACCAATTTTGTTTAGAAAAGCTGAAATAGAATTCTTCACTTGTTGAGTTAATGATGAAGAATCGTTTACTTTTCTATTTCAAATGAATCACGGGTTCCATTCCCAGAGCTCTATGATGCCCGACGACTGGTCTACTCGGTCACTACAAATAATTGAGTACCTGCGCTCACTTCGAACAAGGAGTAATAATGCGATCGTTTAAGGCGCAGTGTTTGCCACATCGATTTGTATCGGAGATGATGCGCGATAACCCAGGACAGATATATGAGAGCCTCAACCTCTCAGTTCGTTGGGTTTGCTCCAACGCGGGACTTAAAGTCTCACTATCACATTATTATTAGGATTGAAGCTGCTCCTGCAATAGCCCGACCAATTATCGATCCTAAGCAAGCGCATACTCATCAGTATACGTAATTGCGAAAGATTCTGAAAACGATTTAGGATAGCATTGCTCTAGGTTTTGGTGATAACATCTGGAGTTTTTTTTAATCCGTAAAGCATGATGTGACTGCATATACAGCTTTCAAGTAAACGATAATAACCAAGTACCAGGATAATTATAATAATGATTACTTTTGCTTGAAATTATTCAGTGGCGTAACAGGTGTGCGAAACGTCATCCAGTGCCACTTTGGTCGTTATATAAATTTGTTTAGTAATTATACGCTTACCTTACTTACCATACATATTTATATGGTTTTCCTTTCCTGAGTATTATTATAAATAAATATAGGATAGAGAGTGCTTATGGGACTTTATTACTATTAGTCTATCTAGTTGGTCATTTTTATATATATTAGTATTATTATATTAGTAGAAATAGCCTTGTCGTGCTCAAAATTGTTCTCATCTATGGAAAATTTAAATCCAAAGCATATTCATATGACATGCGAAGCAAGAAAATTTTAAAAGTACCTGAATCCAAAAAAGCTTAAATGATAAAAATAACAAGCTAGTAGCGCTTGTTATATGAAGAACTCTTTAGTTTCTATTAGATAGATGATTTTTGGTTTTAAGTAATGAGAAGTTCGATTTCTAGTTTTCTCTCTACACAACAGACACAATGGACTTTACGCAACTCTTTGTGAAAAGTAGGGAGATGTTTAACACAACCACAACAGGAATAAAGACCGATTATGCATTACTTTTGGTTTTCAATTGTATTGTTGCAGCAAACACCCTTTGACCTCGCCTCTTGTTTTTTTTTTTTAGTTTAACTGTCAAAATGTATACGTTTGGTTAATGTTATTCTCTGTCAATGATCGAAGAGCGTGAATGACGTAATTTTGAACTGTATTTCTGTGTGGTTCATCCATTTTGAAATCCTTCTGTGTTTAGTTTTGAAAAAGATCATTACTAATTTTGAATCAAATTGTAAAATGTTTACAAGTGAATGCGATTACCTAATTTTCGAATGCTTATGTAGCACCCTTTGAAATAGGTGTTACAATTAGAGACGGGATTAATATCTTTTTTTATGAAATAGAATTGTGAATACTATAAAAATTCTTTAAATCATTCGAATTTTTAAAGTGGCATTGTATTCAAGATTTCGAATACACAAATATCATTAGTATTCGGGGTATTCCAGTTTTCATGGATACTATTTGCTTATGTCTAGCGAAAATAGTTTAGAAGAATGTCTCGTTTATTTTGTACCTGCTACTGGTTATTGTCATCAGAGACACAATGTGAATGGTGACTCAAAATCACCTACTTTGAACCCGACATCTCTACTACGCCGAATGGATCCTGAAGGGGTTCTACTGACAAATATCGATTCTTTTTTATCTTTTAGGAGTGACTGCAATTGTACATAGCAATACCACTACAGAAACTTAAGTTATATTTGTGATTCTGATAATTAGTACTATGCAAAAAAATCTACAACTGTTTATATTTTACGAATCGAAAGGCTATTTTTACACAATAAAATTTACTCGGCAGTTGTACGAGACTTAGACAAACATGGATTTACATGCTTACCCCTGTAAAAAGTAATAAACATAATTTCAAAACAAAGCTACAAAGTATTTATAGGAAAGTAACAAGAAATTGTTACACCAATAACATGAATATAATACATTAATTATACATACAATTTATTAATTCAATATATACAAAGCATGTTAGGTACATAGCGCCATAAAAATTACAGGTGCTCTGCTTTACGGCATTGCATCAGCACCACCACGATCACATTTATTGTTCTTATACTTCAGACTGAATTTCCAACGCTCAGTTTCCTTAAATCTACTGTGGTCTCAAATTTCCCTGCCTCAGTATCTACCTTAATTACGCCGTGATCTCTGTCTGTTTCATCTTTAATGTTCAAAAGTTCGTGGCTATTTTTACCCGTTTGCGATGAGGGTCTTCTTTGCTCTGGTCCTGGTCTCCTCATACGCAGATTAGCAAAACGTGCATGGTATCATCGACTTCCCCACATTGGCATTTGTTCTGGTTTCTTTATCAGCTTCCGAATTCTTACTTTGTAAGACCGAATGTTGTCTTGTTTAGGGATAAGCTGGATGGTATGCCGGTTAAAGTATTCCGCAACCTGTCGCACCGTGCTGACCGAGGAGATGCTTCCATTCTGCTCTCGTTGATTCTTTACGAGCCACATTGGAACCGTCTCCAAAATTGGCGGTTCTGGTTCTGTTTCTGCCTGTTTATCAGTTGGTCTACATGCTCGTTGCCCGGAGTCTCCGCGTACGTCTTGGTCCAATGTAATTGGACGTTGATCTCGCCCGACAGCGTCTTTGCAAGGCTCCAAACTTCAACTTGCAAATCTGTCGGCTTTCTCATATTTTTAACTTGCTGTCAAATATTATAATACTTTTTGGGGTGATCGTTCTGTACCTCTGTATATTTTAGGCATTCTCTGATAACGACGAGTTTTGCTCGTCATGGTGAATCTCCTCTTCTGCTCGCTTGACCACGACCACATCTCCTGCTCTCATGTCGTCCTCCATGGACTGCTTTCGCACAATGTCGCCTAGCCGTAGCCCTAGCTCCACTCGAAGTTATTGCTATGACCAGGTTGTGAGCCGTTTCCTGCAAAGTAAAACCCAAAGGTGGTAACTGGCGACGGTGCTATAAGCATATGTCGCCCTAATTGCTAGTATCCTCTGTACGCTAGCCAAATCCGTACTCTCTCTGACTTCACACCCTTCTGCCCATATCTCAACTGCGTACATCGTCGGCCGTATTACTGCTTCGAATACTCGCGCTGCCGCTTTACCCCGAAAACTTTATTAACCGCCCCAGATTTAGTGGAACATTTGTTTTTCTTTGTCACAAACCGCCCATATGTGACTTCCACGACAATCTATCCTCGATTTTTCCAAAGTATGTGATGCTTGCAATAGAAGGGTTCGCCATTGAGCGAGAAAGTAGGCCCTGGTATCATTCCGAAAAACATTAATTATGCAGTCCATAAATTTGCGTCAATTCATTCATTGTTTATATACAGAGAAATACGCCGTTGGTTTTACCAGAAATTATTTGAGATTGACATCTTGCAAATGGATCTACCGAACCATCAACCACAAGTTATAATCGAGCTTGGTGCATTTGTCTCAAGTAACTCTTGCACTATTTGGATCTTATGTGTTAATTTCAAATCATGAATTGTGAACCCATCGATATAATCCAGTTGACAATTTTGTGAACTCGTAACATGTATATAATTCTTATAGTTAAAACAGTAATATTCCTAAATAGTTGAATAATAAGTTTATTGTGGATTTTAATTCCAGGGGTGTGGTAAAGTCGATATGTTTTGGTTCTATTCCCTGTACACTTAGTAGGCTATTAAAATCTGTGAAAAGAAGAAGCTAAGAAGGAAGATTAAAATCTTATTCGCTGGCTAATTTAACAATTAATTCATTTCCGTTCCATTACGGAACAATATACATATACATCTAAATATACATCTAACATCGAAAATATGACTATATCTAGGGTATGTATGTATGTATGTATGTATGTATGTATGTATGTATGTATGTATGTATGTATGTATGTATGTATATATATATATATATATATATATATATATATATATATATATATATATATATATCTATCCTGTTATCCCTAGGGGATTTGTCGCCGCTCCTTTCTGGACCTTTTTTTACAACTTTCTGTATGCTGTAACTGTTTCAACAATGTCTCGTCATTTCTATCTGCGGTCCTTTCTTTCCATCTCGTGATTTCCATTCTTTTTATATCTTCTTCCACTTCATCCATCCATCTCATCCTTGGTCTCCCTTTTCGTCTTACTAGTATTGGTTGCCATAGTGTTATTCTTTTTATCATTCTGTCATCGTTTGATCTCCATATGTGTCTTATCTGTCTTAATCTCTCTGTGCTTTAATTGCTCTCACAATGTCTTTTCCCTTTATTTCGTCTAATATTTCGTGGTTCATCTTTGAGCGGTATTTACTCTTATTGAGTATCTGAGTATTCTTCTCTCTCATATTCTTAAATGTTCACCTTCTCTTTTTGTTAGGCTGCATACATTACAACTGGTCTTATTAGTCCTTTGTATATTCGTAATATCGTCTTCTTACTGATGCTCTTAGCTTTCAAAATATTTTTATTACTGTAGTAGGCTCTGTTTCCAGCTTGTATTCTGGCTCTTATATCTTCTCCTCTATCATTCGTATTATTTATATTTTTGCCCAGGTATTTAAATGTTTGCACTTCTTCAAATACATATTTTCCTATTCTTTTATTTTTCTGTTGTCGCATGTATTTTGTTTTGTTTTCATTTACTTTTAGCACTCTTACATTTCTTGCAATAATCACCATATCGTCAGCATAGGCAATAATTTGTATCTGTTTGGTCATTATTGATCCATGTCCACCTACTTTTCTTACGATGTTTTCTAGTACAGTTTTGAATAGTGTTGCCGACAGCGCGTCACCTTGACGTACTCAAGTGTTAATTGCGAAGCTATCGGTTATCCCATCTTACGTTCTGACCATTGTCGTGGATCCCTCTAATGTCATTTGAGTTAGTTTTATCAGTTTGGCTGGTATCTGCAAATTTTTCATGTCCTTAAATAAACGTTTTCTGTTGACTTTATCAAATGCTTGTCTGAAATCAATAAATAACATATGCATATCTTCCAGGCCGAAATCCATACTAGTAGTCCCCCGTGTGCTTTTCGGTATATTCAGCTAATCGCCGTTGGATCAGTGTGGTTAGTATTTTGTATGCTACATTCAGCAACGTGATTTCTTTGTAGTTGCTACACTCATCCGGTCACCCTTCTTTAGTATCGGCACTATAACTCCATTTCTCCATTACTCGGGCATTTTCTCACTTCTCCATATTTCCTTTATTAGTTTGTATAATCTTTCATGTAGCTTCTCTCCGCCCAATTTTATCATTTCGCCTTCGATCTTATCGCTACCTGGTGCTTTGCCATTTCTTATTTTTTTAATAGCTTGATTATACTCTTCCTCTGATGGTTCAGGCACTCTTTCCTCTTCTCCTTCATCTGTTTCTATTCCCTCTTCTAGTTGTTCCTCCTTATTTCCATCGTTCAGTAATTTTGAGAAATATTCCATCCATCGTTTCTGTATCTTCTCCTTGTCATATTCTGTATCCCCTGCTTCGTTTTTTATCCCTCGTGTCTTTATTTTACACCAAGTTTTTTGTTTCTTAATGTTTTTATACATATTTCTTAAGTTACTGTTTCTACTGTTCTCTTCAATTTCTTCCATTACATTATTTATCCATTCTGTCTTTCTTTCTCCACATATTCTTGTTGCTTGTTTCTTCAACTCATTATGCTTTTCCATATTTTCTTTGTTTGTAGTTCGTAGCCATTTTATTCTTGCTTCTCTCTTTTGTTTTACTGCTTCCTCACATTCTTCATTGAACCATTCCTTTCCTCTTACTATTCTCTTATGTCTCAATTTCATCTTTTAAATTTTTCCACTCTTGTTCTATATCATTACTTCTAGGTTTTTTCTCTATTTCTGTGTTTATAATATTTTTATATTTCTCTCTGATGTGTTGTACTTTGAGTTTTTCAATATCCCATTATTTTTTTTATTTGTATCTTTCTGTGTTGAAATCTTTTGCTTGAATTTCGCTACTACTAGGTAGTGGTCGGAGTCTGCGCATGCTCCTCTGACTGTTCTTATGTCTTGTATTGATGATGCTCGTTTCTTCATTATCAGTACATGGTCAATCTGATTTCCCTTCCTTCCCCCAGGTGGCACCCATCTAGGGTAAAACCAGATTATAAATTTGATTCTAAAAGAATTAACTGTTTGACCTATGACAGTATCTTTATAATTAAACGCAGGACCTGTTGTTGTCAACATATGATTTGTGGGGCCATTGGGAGAATTTGAATGCTCTAATTACAACAAAAAACACGAAATTTCTTATTAAGTACATTGGTACTGAAATTAAAGAAAAGTTGTAGTAACAAAAAAAAAACCAAATGGGTAATCGCTAAATATTTTGAAACACAAATCTTTCTATTTTCCGATTTTTTTGTCGACGATAGCGCTGAGATCCCTTTTACTATGAAGAATAGAGTGCACATTCATTTTATTACGAACTTTATTATTGCATCCCGTAGAAACGCATGGAAGAATAATGTATATGTACGGATAATATATTTCTTAACATAAAATTAGGCGTCAAACTCATATTTAAATTTTATTTTCCATTTACATTATAATTCCCTTGGGCAGCTTAAAAAATTAATATTAATGCGTCATCTTCCTACCGAGAGCGGAAGAAGCTGCCATTAGAAAAACTTTTGACAGATTAAGATAGATTGCTATCCTTATACAGAGTCCATTACTAATATTTTTCATGCACTAATTTTTACGTCTACGAAAGTTTGCCTTTTCTCGTAAATATTCATTTCGTAACTGTTTTTGGGTTGCCTTTTCTGAAATATTATTTATCGTTCACATTTCAATACGGAATGCTTTTCAGAAATACTAAACGTTTTTTATTAATTTCATGTTAATTTTTGATAGTATTTACTACAATATATAGCTAGTCCAAAAGAGTGCTCGACCAATATTGCAGACGGATGGGATGGTGTATATAAGTGACGTGAACAAATTAATTACTTGTGCACCCTGAAGCGGAATTCCCACACACGTCGGTGCATTGCCGCAACAGCCAGCAATTAGGCACGTTTGTTTCTCCCGAAAAATGCAAACTGTAACGTGAAATTCTTAAAATAATTTGCTTTTGCTGACGACTAATTGGCTAATGTTCTCCGAACCGACCTTAACTCGGGCAAAATCAGAATATAGTGCCACACCGTTGACGAAGTTACGCTCAGTTGCAAAGCCAGCAATATGATGCTGATTTCAAGTAATTTTAATAACCGGAACGTCAACTTCATACTGCGACATCCACTATAAATGGTTCCATAATAAGTTTTGCAATTCAGTTAGTCTACTTCAGGTGACGCAAATAGTACTGTTACACACTGAATGCTGTTTTTGCAAGAGATTTGAAACAGTATTCCTGTGTCACCATCTCAAAAGGGCTGAAAATGAGTGGTCTGGTGGCATTACACTAGGTGCGCCACAAGTCTCAATTTGTGCTAAAGTGAATAAAATGATACTAGTAAACAAAAACCGGAAATGCATTTTCTAATCGAGGAACGAGAAGCAAGCTGGATAACGGTTGATTATTTAAAAAGGAAACTTAACAATTCCTCAAGCTAATCTAAAACTTACCAACAAGGATGTTAAGGCGCATCAGTTATTAATCTTCTTGGGTTTGGTTTCTTTTCTACGAGGGATGAAGTTACTCTAACGCTTTATTAAACAGCTCGTTAAGCTGAATGTTTGGAGTTGTTTTAGTGAACGGGGATTTAAGTATCGCACCTCTTTACAGACATTTTAAATTCAGAAAAGAATGTCAAAATATACGAGAAGCGTTTGCTATGATCCGATTGAAAATGATATGGAACCGGCGATGAAGCAACCACAAACATTACAGTCGATTGACTACGACAGAAAGAAGTACATGAAATCAGTGGATTGTGTCGGCTGTCGTTTTTCCGAAGCTAATCCACTGGAAAATGTCTGATCTTACAGCAAGCACAAACTAAAGAGTAAATATATATTATGGTGGTGAGTTATACGCTTCGCTTGGGAGCATGGCCTACAAACTGTTACGTTAAGTCCTGCCATCTTTTATCAAGCGGACTGTGGGACTAAATGTAGAAGTTTTTCTATATTTTTTTTAGTACACCTGGTGTTGAAATAATTTGATATGTTATATTTTCTAGCATATTTGGTTTAAAGTATCCATTAGTAGCTGTTTTATAGTCGTCGTATTTTTGTAGAGCGCATATAGGTAGTTTTTGTTACTTTTTGTTTGAAAATGCCGAAAAATTTGTTTTTTACAAATAATGTTTATACTTAACATTTAGGGAAGTGTAAAACTCCAAGCACTCCAGTTTCCAACAATGCAGTTATACTGAAGTACACATTAGGCCATAGTAAAAAATTAACGTTAAATAGAAATCAATCTGTTATGCTATATTTTTCTCAATTTAAATATAATATTGTCTCTTTCTAATTAATTGTACACTTTTATTATTTATCTGAGAAACATAATTTATTAAGTCCAGGTACATTACTGATAATAATTATGTATTTATTTGTTGTTTCCACTTCATCGACATGCCCTCTTTGACCTGTATTCTTCAAAGCAGTTTTTGTAGCTCCTATTTTCTTTTTCTGTTAAAAAGATCAGTTTGTCTAATTCATACTACAGCAATTCGATAGTGGGCAAATCAAAAGCTGTTGAAGTCACATCATTCGTTTTAGGATAAGCGTAAATAACTTCCATATAGTTTAAAGGAATATTTGGATCATTATCTTGGAGATGACACAGTCTCCAATGATCCTTTTACCAGATGATGTAGCATTCGTTTTTAGAGTGTCTAAATACACTTGTTTTGCCATTTTCTCCTTCATTTACACTAAGTCCATAGTTTGGACACCTTTTAAAACATTTCAAAATCACGTTACCTCCATAATATTTTACAACGGAAACGATACACTAGTTTGATACTCGCTTTCTCACTTCCAAGCTTACCATATTACACTTCTAATTTTAGATACTCTTGGTAATTAGTTTTGTTTGCTATCTACCGTAATATAAGTTTTCCCTTTTTGTTTTACTTTGCTTGTTAGCAACAAATACTGTTTCTTCTGTTTTCTTAATACGGAGTGATTCAAAATGATTGACTCAATTTTGTAAGTCTACAATTAAAAAATGGGACTAGTGCCAAATATGTAAATTATATTTGATTGTACTCATAATCTCGTTTATAAATGTTCAATGTGCCCCCTTCCGACTGCACAGTTAACATCTAAATGGTAGTAAAATTTATCTTACACACTATGAAAAATATCGTTGCGTCACTGAGTTAACCACAGCTATGATACAGTTTTTTAGGTTATCTGAATTTGTTGGTAGAGGTGGTATATAAGCTGCTTTACGAGATTTCGGCGATTAGAACATAAGTGCCAAGATTAATTCAGAAAATGTTGAATACTCCGGTGTTAATAGAGCTTCTCCGTCCTGTTGGAAAGTTAAGTTTTCTGAATATTCTTTCATTTGAGGTAAAAGTGAATTTTGCAAAATCACGAGACCGTGATATTATAAAAAACAAATGTCCATAAACCTTTATTCTCGGTACGATACAGAACACATTAATTTTCGGTGAGTCCTTCTCATGTTCTAAGTTTCATTGAGATTTTGTAGCTCCCAGATCTGAACATTATGTCGGTTTGTTTTTTCATTTAGACGGAACATTGTTATCATCACTAAAAATTAAACGAATTAGAAAATTCTACACGCTTTAGCCTGTCGTTTGCGCTAAGAGCCTGCACCAGTTGTAGGTGTTATGGTACGAACATTAGACGGCGCCATCAGACAGTCCAAGTTTTCTACTCGCACTACGATTTGACTCTGGGCTATGTTCTGAACTTTTTCGAATTCGTCCCACGTTCTCCTCTGATACACGCTGTCGGAGTGCTTTTTTACCTTTACACAAAAGACCGGCTTGATCAAATTGAGTCTATTTTGAATCACCCGGTAATATTAAAAGGAATACAAATAAGTTGTCGTCGTTTGACAAAACATGGCCCCACCAGTAAGTTATGGTTGAAGTTGTCAGATGTAAAACGTTATGTCGTAAGGTCGGACATCTGGCAACACCATAACCTTAAAATATTAGCGATTTTGTATCAGCATCACATAATTTTTTTCGTGCGAAAATGTCGAATTTTGAGCCGAATAAACGTCATTTGCGGGAAGTTTTGATTTACTTGTTTACTTTGAAGAAATCTGAGCTGAGGCGCATCGATTGCTTATAGAAGCATATAGTGAGGCTGCTTTAAGTGACAAACGTTGTCGTGAGTGGTTTCATAAATTTAAGAACGATGAGTTTGACGTCGAAGACAAAGAACGTAGCGTAAAGCCGAAAGTGCACAAAGATGCGGAATTGGAAGCATTATTGGAGGAAGATCCCTGCCAAACGTAAGAAGAACTTGCACTTACATTACGAGTGACTCAACAAGCAACTTCACATCGTTTAAAATCGTTGGGAATAATGCAAAAGCAAGGAAATTGGGTTCCATATGAAGTGAAGCCAAGAAACATTAAACGCCGATTTTGCACATCTGAAATGCTGCTTGCTAAGCATAAACGAAAGTTTTCTTTGCATCGTATAGTCACTGGTGATAAAAAATGGATCCACTACGATAACCCAAAGAAGAGGATATCATGGGGACCACGTGGCCATGCTTCAACATCGACAACAAAGCCGAATATTGATGGAAAAAACCCCATGTTGTGTATTTGATGGGATCAGCTTGGTGTCGTGTATTATGAGTTGCTCAAACCGAACAAAACCATTACTGGGGCTCTCTACCGAACATAATTGATGAGATTGAACCGAGCACTCAAGGAAAAACGCGCCCACTACTACTCCAGGCACGACAAAATTATTCTCCTGCGTGATAATGCTCGTCCACATGTTGCGGCGCCGGTCAAAACCTACTTGGAAACACTCAATTGGGAAATCCTACTCGACCCGCCGTATTCACCAGATATTGCTTCTTCCGATGATCACTTGTTCTGATCGATGGCACATGGCCTGTCTGAGCAGCACTTCACGTCATATGAAGATACCAAAAATTGGGTCGAATTGTGGATAGCCGCAAAAGATGAAGCGTTCTTCCTTATGCTCCTGGAAAGATGGGAAAAAGTAGTGGCTAGCGATGGACAATACTTTGAATAAAATATAAGGTTCTGTTCTTTCACAAGAAATGTCCAATTTTGATAAAAAAAAAACGGCGGAGATTTATTTGCATTCCTTTTACTTATCATTTCGGAGAAATTTTTACTTTGCTTGCAATGCGACAAAATATTTTTTCTGGTACAAGATGTAAATAATAGTTTCATATCCATTGCAAGACACTGAACACATTTTTGCTAGAGACCTAATTACACACTACAGTGTTTAAATGTAACTAACAACATTCTGAATTTTAGCTTGTCACATGCTAAAAAATCATTCTTTGTTAGATCCTAGCACTGTTTGAAAAAAATCAGCACGTTGCAAACAGCCACAATAAAATTTATAATTTATAACATCCGGATGAAGGCTATAAATAACTCAAGGTGTGTTTCAGTTTATTTAAATCTTCTTCTATTATATTTTGCCAAAATTATTTGTAAATGTAAGCAAAAACATTTAGAATAATTAAACATTTCTTGTTTCGTGTTTTTAACGGCTTTTAAAGTTACTAGACAGTTTTTATGAATGTAATGACCAATAAAGTCTTCGTTTGAATAGTTATGACCGGTAGTGTGCATATTTAGTTATTCTCGATTTGCATAAATTATTGTACATGTGCAACAACCTTCGGTGGTTTGTTTAAGACATAAGTGTTGAGCATACTAACACATTTGGCTATAATTATATTCGTTTAAATTTAAAATAGCATTCCATGAATTGCGTTGTCATGAGAGGAATTCTGAAAAATTTATACCAATCAAAATAAGTTGTTTTTCTTATGTGATATAGGCAACCTGATTTACCTATGTAATTAAGGAAGTTGCATAACATTGATGTCAGAACAACTAAGACCGCAAAAAGATTTTTTGTGTTTTTATAATTATTGCTTTCTAAACCGTTAACTCGCAAAGGGAGAGTATCCTATTTGTTCAAAAAATGAGAAAATTTCTGAATTATTTTTTAGATTAGGAAATTTAAGTTTGAATTTTTAAAATTCATATACTTATTATTTTTTCAGCACTGATTCAGAACGCGGAAATAGTTTATCAAAGAAATATAGCAAGGCCGTGGCCTATTTCTCAATTCTGTAATGGTCAATATTAAAAAAAATGTTATCACCGTCATATTTGTGCAAAATTGGAATGACCGGAAAAGTTAATGATGAACATACAATGCATATTTGAAAACTTTGCTAGAATGAGTAATTTATTAAAATTTGTTGCATTTTAAATATAATCATTAATGTGCATGTCTTCACTTTTCGTAATAAGTGAGGCAGTCGGTGAGCACGATAATTGTTAAAGGCGTTTCGGTCTGGTGAGTAAGGAGGATATTGCAGTACGACCTATTCATATTGAATAACCTTCTACTTACAATGTATTGCGACATTAGTCACATTGTGGTATTCTCCATCGTATTTTATTTCTCTACATTATTTTTAGTTCTATTCTAGCGTTGTTTTTACTTTATCGTAAAGGTAATTTCGAAGTTTCTACTATTACGATAAAATAATGCGGAGGAGGTTATTAAATTTTTTTATATGTACTCTCTTGTTATTGAAGTAAGTGATATTTGTTTTTAATTTTTGAAAATGTACGATTTTTCATGATGATCTATGATAAATTTATATTTTACAAACTTTAGATGGAAGCTACAGGTAACTCAATTCGTTTTATTTGAGACTTTTGTTATACCGTTTCGCTTAAATTATTCGTAAGTGTTTAGAATAATTAAGCAATTCTGCATGTTTTTAATGACATATATAGCTACTGTGCAGTTTCTGTAAATGTAGTAAGGGAGAACAGGGTAATGCTGAATACTTAAGGGAAATATCTAATTACTCAATTATTTGTAATAGTTCGTTAACATATTTGTTGTAAGTAGATATCCCGTTTTATTACTACTAAAAAACCACAAAACATTTGATTTTATAGTTCAAGTTTTCTTAGAATTTTTTATACGAACTTACACTATTTGGAATTCCCGGGGGTCGGGGCATTACCGAACAGCTTCGGGGGAAATTTCGAACGGGGTCAGCTAAGTAAGGAATCTAGGATAAATTACGTAGTTTTTTATGAAGTTAATTAACTTAATGACTTAAATGACATAATCAACGCTTCTTGTGCGAAAATATGTGAACATAAAGCTGCTAATTATTTTTCATCGATATGAATGCTTTTATTCTAAAAATGTAAGTAACTATTGTACCCATGTTCTTAAAAATTACAAAATAACATCAACAGCAGAGTTGAAATTGGCTCAGAACCCAACGCTGCCTAGAAAAATTACAAATAAAATTTTTTGCAGTCTCTGCACCACTGCATTCCGAGTGCATCCAAACGACACATAAACCTTTGTTCTTATCGAATTCGCTACAAATAAGACAAATGTCGCTCGAGTTAGATCCGCTCTTGAAGTGCCAGGAGGTTCCATGAAGGCCGGTCGTTAGATCGGCGTTGTCTAACTCGTCGTCATCACATAAAGGTTCATCAATATTATCTTCATCTTCCGATGATGATTCAAAAGATGTTTCTTCTGCACTTTTTATTTTAAAGTCGTATTGGATTTGATTTTAAATACAGTTTTTCTTGGGTTTTCATTTTCTTCTGATTTGGTCTCGTTCACCTTGAATTAGTCTTTCTTAATTTCCTTTTTCCTTTTATCCCGAGATTCTCTTGTAGTTTTTGTTCTTCATTTGTAAGTTTCTTTAGTAATTTCTTTTCTTTAATCTTTTCCGTAGCTCTTTTATTTTGAGCTTTATTTCTTTTTCTTCAAATGCATCTTCAAGGATTTTTTTATTTGGTGTCCGTGTAAAAACCACTGAATGGTGTTGTCTTGAACCAGATTTTACCACTTTTAAGTTAGGAATGGGAGAAATGTGTATAATAAGGCCATTCTAGAAACAAATGGTGTAGAAATGTCCACATTAAATTGAATTGATCCACCAACAGGTTTTAGATTAAGTGCTTTTACACTTGAGCTTGGGTTTTCCTCTTAAATCGAAATATCATATGTTATGATTGGTAACAGAGGATTCTCTTGTTCTCTTATTGGTTGAACAGCAAAATCTTCATTTGTAAACTTTTCTGGGCCAAGGGGATAAATACCAGAAGCTGCAAATCCACTCATTCCCTTTTCTATATTAGCTACTCTGCTGTAAGCCTTGTTGAAGATGCCAGCGATTATAAGAGGTGATCTTTTGGCGAGAATGTGATTTCACAAAGCAAATTATTTGTTGAAAGAAGTTTTCAAAGGGTAATGTTAAGAGAGTTGAGTCGATGAGAAGAGTGTGGTGGAACAGTAACAACACTTACATTGCTCTCTTTGCAAAGATTATAGGCAGCTAACGTCGTATGAGTTTTGTGGTTATCCATTATTAAAATGATAGGTCTTTGTTCAGTAATCTTTGCAGTTGCAATAAAGTATTTTAACCATGTTATGAATAAATCTTCAGTTATTCATCTATTAGAGTTACAGTGATAAATCAAGTTAGGTGGTCTTCCTTTGGTGAAAAGAGAGCTCAACCTCTTTCTTGGGAATATAAACATTGGTGGGACATATTGCCGGGAAAATCGTGAATTTTTGAAGTAGAATGCACTGTGAAGTCCTTACTGTTTTATTTTTGCAATTAATACTACTCTTTTCTAAACTACGGCAAATAGAATTTTCTGATACCATTTGTGCACTCGAGGCAAAAATTCGGTGAACGCACATAAAATTCGTTTCTGAAATATTCAATGGTTTTTCAGTTTTTTGCTGATTGCCTAATGAATTTTCATAACTTTTTTATCAGGCTGGTTAGATTGTTATTTGTCTTTAGCTAACGTGTCATCATTTGAAAGATCTAGGGCGTATCTTTGGTGTTGCTCTTTCAGGCTCGCAGTCCTTCCGAAATGAAACAAAACTTGAAGAACACTGTTCACTACTTGAGGACAGTCGTCACCAAATTGCCACATTTGCTCTGCCGAGATTTCTTCTCTATCCACTAATTGGCAAACTGATACAATTACTGATTGTGAGCGAGTAGCAACCATTGGGTGATTCAGATGTTTTTGTGGAAATAATGTAATAACGATATGGCACAAACGGTTCAAAGATAGCCGGGAATCTATTGGGAGTAATCTAGGTTCTTGAAGGCCAGTAACAAATCACTGAAACACAACGTGTGTAGGCTATAATCAACAAGGTTCGACGGCTAACTGCCCAATAACTAGAAGACAAGGAACATAATGTTACAACTGCTAATGACTTGCTCTAAACTGCTACTAATAAACCAGATTTCTTTAAAATACGATAAGCGAAGATTGAAACGCATGTATAAATGTACGAGATTCTAAGGTGCTTACTTTGACGAAACATTTAGATTTGTTATTGTAGCTGTAATTTTTTGTACGATTTAGCTCGAGACCTTCGGGACAGACTACCTATTATTACAATATAAATATTGTTGCGTACAATACCTAAAATCTTTATTCTTTAACTGTTAATTTAAAAATTCAAATGAAATGACGCCCTGTTTTGTGTTATATAGAATTTTAGGTTTATGGATAAAGTTGAAGCTTGTTTTTTTCTAATATGGGACTCGAGTATAGTTGTAAGTTCCTTGCTCGGACCGCCGCAGCAGACTGACCACGAGCAATATTTTTTTGTCCAAGAATTCATTGCATGGGCGAGTTCCTGTCTCTGGAAACTTGGAAAAGCGCGCGTAGTATTTAAAGTTGCATGCTAGTAGGGACAATAAGCCCTTGAGACTGAAGTGCCGGTAAGGGCGCTCCAACTAAAAAGAGACTTTTGATCTATAGCACTTTTTCCAGCAATTTTTAAATTGACACTTCTTCTCGTGCTATCCGTTTCGGATGTTTGCGATCAATGTGGCGATTTTTATTTTATTAACAGCTGCTCGAAAAAGTCCAGTGGTCGTCATCGAAAACCAAGATCTTAAGTTTTGAGCCATGAAATGCGTGGTCTTGGTCCCCGCTTTCCTTCTACTTTGCCTTGAAGTATTTGTTGAATAAGCCTAACGTTCTTCATTTCTGCTAATGTGTCCAAGATATTGTAACTTCCTGATTTTAACTGTATTTATTACTTCAGTTGTTTATTAACTCTGCGTAAAACTTCCACATTTGTCACATGATCAACCCATGGTATTCTCAATAAACATCTATATAGCCACATTTCGAATGCCTCTAACTTTTTCATTGTAGCTGCAGTCAACGTCCAGGACTCTACTCCGTATAACAAGACTGAGAATACGTAACACCTTAACAGTCTTATTGACACAGATGACGCAAAAACAAAAATAAATTATTATGTTCCATATTTAAAATTATAGACAAATAAGTATTCTAATATTCAAACAGACAATAAACTGTTTATTATTGTGGCACCTGTTTTATTTCAATATAAATATAAAGATAAATAAAACTAGGCGATCATTTTATATTAAGGCAGATGGAAAAAATGATAAAGATTCGCTTTTTTTGGATTACAAATCATAAATTAACATATAGAGTAGTCATGGTTTGGAAATTTTAAATATGTACTTCCACCGATATTATCGAATAAATTGTTTTGTAAGACAATTTCTTGTAATACAAGGGCGTTTAGAAGATTTACCTTGTTAATATGTAAGGTATACATAAATAAGTTGTATATTTTCTGTAAGCTTGGAATATCCTCTATCTGGGGTTGTTATTACTGTTCTGCAAAATCACAATCATCATCACAATCATACAAATTTGTTGTGGTCGAATTTTTTTTTTCGCTCTTTTTGCCCATCGCCTAACAGTTCTGATATTTACTCAGACACATAATCCTCGGTCGTTAAGAGCACCACGATGTCAATGTCACTTGTCATTTTAATCATTATAGTAGGTGGAGCTACTTGATGTTCCAGGGAAACACCGTTGCGTGTTTTAAGAGTCAACGAGTTAGAGGATATTATGATACTCACATTATGTGATTAGAAGCGATAATACTAGACCAATCTGCTATGAGGTCAGAGTTTTCAAACACCATGGTATTTCAGACCTTTGTTTCTTAACCACCAGTTTCACATGTTGGTTCAATGAAAATACTAATTACAGTGAATAATATAAACTGAATAAATTAATAAATTGAGGATTACAATTATATGTTTATATGTTGTTGAGCTTTTGGCAAGCGTTTTCAACAACTTCTATATGGCATTTCAAAATTTATTAAACCTCGTTACCTTCAATGTTCGCTTATAGAAGATAACTGTGAAGCTTCCGTTCTCTATGGTTAGCATTACAGTCCCATAGGACAAAAATGAGTTTTAATTCCTTTCAGAGCCATAGTGATTTCATAAAATGAGAAATCTTACTTAATAATCGACATTTATTATTCTTCTTTGAACTGTTTGGACTTTTTTATTGAATAATCATTTTCTTTGCTTCGGAAATTTTCTTTTATCTTTCGACTTTCATTTTGCCTAGTATATTTTTTATGGCGGATTTCTTTCAATTTGTTTAATCTTAGCTTTTAAAATAGCAGTAACATTCTTAGTAACTAATTTTGATTAACTTGCAGCGCTTTCTTTTAAAAATGTGTCAGTGAGATAAATATCTCTGAGAGATTTAAGATTTTTGGCGCATTTTTCATGGTTGCAATTGAAATCTGGAACTGGCGGAAAAAATTGTCACCAAACACCAAAATTTGTACTAAGAAAAAGTTTTTAGATTGATTGTTGCAGATCACTTTAACTATATGGTAATTGTAGCGACTTGTCTTGGGTTAGAAGTAACCCCACTGTTAACAATTATTACAAAATATGGATTTGTGTACTTTTCACATAAATAGTACTTCAAGATTAACAGAACAAACTTTCTTTACTTGATTGTTTGATTTAAAACCTTGGTTGTGTTCAAGTATCCCAACAATTTTCCATGTAAAGATTTTGAAATATTTTATTCTTACATATGAAGGGCACTTTATAAAATATTTTATAAACAATATTTTGAAGATTTCCAAAATATTTACAAAATAATCGTATAATAATACAAATTGCTATAATTTATAATACTCATATCGATATCTTTATTATTAAGCATTTAATTGTTATTCTTAAAATTATTTTATATAAAACAATTTTGTTTAGTACATTTATAAACAAATTGGTTAAGATTTAACAAAACCAAGAGCTGAATTAACATGATTCACAATATCCATTACATACGTTTTCTTTCTTCTTGAATTTGCACTTGCAAATGGTAACTAGGTCACCAAAGAACCGAATCAATAGGAAAAGTGAAAGTTGTCTTATGTCCTCGATAGCATTATTGATGATAAGTCACTTCAGAATTTCCCAATAAAATGTCGGTCAAATTAAAGGAATTTAACCGACATCTATAGCGAAATTTTTATCAAAGTCGGTTAAGTGCAGTCCATAATTAACAGTTTTAGTAAATATACAGCAACAGCATTTAAGCTGTTTGTGTATTTTAAATTTAAATGTGATTTTTTAAAGGTGTAGTTTACATTTATTAAAAGCTATCTATCGTATTATATAAATTAGAAATGAAATAAATACCAAAGGAACATGAATTAAGTAATGTGGTAATAAGAATAAAAAAATGTATGATATATATGATATGTGATATATATTAGGAAACAGAAACCCAAATGAATACTAATGCGACCTACAACACAATAATAACGGAAGGAATACGGCGTGGCAATCATAATGAGATCTAGTTTTGAAAAAGTGAAAAATTCAGCTATTTAGTGAAAAGGAAAAATCAGTAAAATTGCGAAGAAATAAAGACAAGAATAAATAGTGCAATAAGCTAACGATCATTGTTTAATTTAAAAGTTATATCACATGAACCTGAAAGTATATAAAACAATTGTTCGAAACGCTAGTGCTATATGGGGAAAACCAATAAAAGATGAAAGCATATGAAAGGCGTATATTAAGAAATTTTTTTGAAGAAAAGCAAGCGAACGGGGAATGGATCAGACGGAAAACCTAACGTTAAGAATTGTATTAAAGCCCACATAATACGTTGGTTAGGATATTTAATTCGTCAAACAGAGGAGAAAATGGTCAGTAGAATATTAAAAAAGTAAAAACACTAACACAAGCTAAAATAGGTGAAACAACAAATCGAAGATGAGAGAGAATAATATTACGCCAAGCCCTGAACTATAATATAGGGCTTTAATATGTTTGTTTATTAGTAACTTGCGCCTTATTTAAAGAATTAGCAAAATTTTTATAAAACTGCACGACGATTTTCAATAGCATCAGTATGGCAAGCATTATTTTTTAAACGATTTCTCATAGATGGCTTTTCAAATGATGAAGAAATATGTTCTGTGTAGCAATGTGGACTTTACCCGAACCTTGAATATTGTTTTTCTATAAATCTGGCTGTGCATGTACAGAAAACGAAACGTACCGCGGGTCCCAGTCAGAATCATGACGAAAGTTATCAAAAAAATTAATGGCATTGAAATAAAACGCCACTCATTGTCGGTATCTGGTATTTTTGAATCTGTACACATCTAAATGTTTGATGATGGTTTAATATTCAGGATTTTTTGTTGTTGATTTCTAACTGTGGACAAAATTGGTATCGGTTATTAGTTACTTAAGTTGAAGCGACATTTAAGGCAATAGATGATTGATCAGCAATCAGAATACACATTCTATAAGCTAATTTTATGACATGATATGATTATATCCACAGAAAAGAAAATGTACAATCATAATCGTACTGCACGATGAGGACTGCATCTTGCAGTGGTACCCCTATCGTCTTAATTGAAATTTATGGGCTAGGAACGCCCGAGTTTTCTATGGTCACTGTGGCTAAGTTGCTCTAATAAAGCGTTACTGCAGGATCGGAGTCGCTCATAATGTTTACTACTTCTCTCCTGGATGACATTTTGAACGTAAGGAACGTTGAGATCGGTGTCGTTGGTGTGATTTGACACAAACCAAGAAGCATCTCTGATTATTCGGACGATTTTGATTGACTTTTTTGTATAATTGCCATATTAGACTTACTGGCGCGGCTCAAATATTAATGCTATAAGTCTAAATAGGCTTGATGGTCGCCTTGTAGACGGTCAACTTGTTTTCCAGCGATAATATCGATTAGCGTTCTGTTAACCAGCTAAGCTGTATCACTTTTATGTCGATTTGTTTCAGTTTTTTGGCGAAGTGTCTCTTCCAAGTTAGTTGGCTATCAAGGGTTAATCCAATATATTTGACCTTTTCAACGTATGGTCCATTTTAGTTAATAATTTTCAGAGCTGGACATTGCCCTTTTCGGAGAGTAAATGTTGAATGAGATTTTCGTCCATTAAATTTTACACGCCTTTTTAAAAGCCTTCTTTGAAGGTAATTTAGTTGGTTTTCCGCTGGGTTTTTACATTTGACAAGGATACCGTTTCGCCTGCGAACGTACCCATGTGCATGTTTTTGTTTATTGGTAAATCTGTCGTGCAAAGGATGTATAATAGAGGACCCAAAACACTGTATTTCTGGACATTTGCAGTTATTGGATATAAACAGATAGGATGTGATCGTCGCAATATTCCTGTGGTACGCTTTTTTACCTTATCATCTAGCAAAACAACTACACAATATTGTTTGTCTTCTAGCGCCTCATTTATGATTCGCATCATGCGATAGCATTGTTGGATTGTCGAGTGTGCCTCGCGAAATCCAAATTGGTGATCGAGAATCCAGTTATTGATAAATGAATCGTCCTTGATTCTTCGGAAGACCATTTTTTCAGGATCTTAAGAGACGACAGGGACTATATAAGGTGACATTTGTTGGATTCTTATCAGACTTTAGAATCATGATAATTTGAGCTATTTTTAAGTGTTCAGGCCAATAACTAAGCCTGAGGATTAAATAAATACATCAAAAGTACTACTCTTTCCTTAGTAATTTTTTCAACATTCCCTGTGATTTTTTAATTTCATCTTCAATTTCCTTGGATGTTACTGGTGTGAACTTGCGTCTATTTTCAATTACTTGCTTTAATAATACTTCCATTTATACATCTGGTTTAGTGTTGTTAACAAGATTATCTGCATACACATTTCGCATTGTTCTTGTAACTTTTTGCCCAAGGTCCAAGTACTGGGGTGGTTATTCGGATTGGAGGAATTGTTGTCGGCTTATTTATATTCGTTATGGATTTACCAATGGTGTGATCCTACCTGCTTAGCTTAGTAATGTAGGTATTAATTGATTCATTCCTCAATCCTTTACTTTTTCTTTCAGTCTGTTTCTTAACCGATTGAAGTTTGTTTGGTCAGCCGGTCTTCGACTACGATGCCACACAGCTCTTGCCTCGCGCTTTTCCACTATTAGTTTTTGTATTTCCCAAGGTATATTAGTCGAGTGATTTTTTTATTTACATGGTGGTGTAGCCACTTACTGTATTTTTAGAATCGTTGAATTTGTTGCTTGTTCCTATATTTTCTGGGAATTTTAGACAAATTCTGGGGTTAAGATTTTCTTCTAAACAGCTGTCCCAGTTTGTGTTATTATTATGTAATCTAGGGTTGGGTTTCCTTGAACAGATTGTTGTAATCATTGTTGCAGTGATTGGTGAATGATCGGACATTAAGTAGTAGCTTGCCTCCACTTCTACGTACGCCGGAGAAATTTCATGGGGTACAAAGAAGTCCAGTAGATTTATAATTGTGGCCGATATGTTGGGATACCAGTCGAAATAAAGGAGTAACTTTGGTTTTGGATGGCTTGTTGTGGTCAAGCGTGAACCTATTAACATATTTTTGCTGTTACAGTCGCCGCCTGCTATAAATTTAGTGCCTAAGGTTTGAAAGTAATCTTCGAAAGGCTCGCTTTTTAATTTTATGGGGTGTTGTTCAATCCAATGCAGAAACGGTTGCATCGTACGGCATGCTCTTGACTTTTATCGTGGCTTGAAGATTGCATTCTTCATATTTTAGGAATTCATGATGATTCATGAAAGTAAGTCGAAGAAGGCAGAGGATTATATTGTTAACGGAAATAGTGATGGATTGTTTTGGAGGAGTAATAATCTTAATTCCTTTCTTGGTCAAAGGTTCAAGTGCAAGACCCCATTATGCCGCTTGAAAGATCAATTGAACAAAAACCCCAAGATTGGCGCCCACTAAATTGACCGTACGATAACGTTGTCGATAACTATTTTTGCATGATTGTGCAAAATTAATTTCCTGGTACGGATAAGAAAATTATAAACTTGTTAGGCCAAGTGGTTAATCTGTAGATTACCTTGAGAAATAAAATAAATTTAAAAAATCCTTTAATCTTTTTCAAATCACCATTTTTGTTCATCTAATTTTACAATCGCCTTTATCCAAATTAGTAGTAATTTAAATTAAATAAAATTAATTTTTTAAAGAAAGTAGCACACAATGAATATTGGCGGATATTTAAGAATCACAAGACAAATTCTTCTACAATTGTGGTAGTTTCAAAATAGAAATTAGCGATATGTCGCTTGCACGCGCTTGTCGATTTTTGTACAACGTCCATGAGGTTGAATGTCAACTGATAATGTGGCACTAATTCCGATCGATTATTTCAGACGTCATGCTCTTGCTTCCAACTTATTAGGGCGCAGAAAATAGCCTCGGTGCACCAGGGGCGTTAACCGTAAATTTTGCAACTCGTGCATTGAATTGATCTCTCGATTGATAAATTATAACCGAAAAGGCAAGTATATGATTGTATTCAAATTTATTATGATAACTACCGAATACAGGGAGCGTTTTAAAAGCCTCGAGTCTTCCAAGATCTCATAATAGGTTAATATAGTGCAGCCATCCGAAGCACATTTGCATTTGAAACAAAGTTATTATCTTTAAATAAGCTAGGGAAGTTTAGTAATAGACGATCATAGAAAAATTGTAACACGTCTATATTTTTATAGACAGAATCCTCCAGCAATATTAAAATGTTGTTTTGAACTCTATACCACAATACATTCCGATGTAGTTGTAGTTTAGCTGATAGTGATAGTTTCTTTGAAATATCTAGCATTTAGTACAACGAAAGCTCTACAAAAGAGTTCAATATGATTCGTCCAACCATAAAATCCTCTTTAGGACGAGGCCAAATGTTTTATTTTGGTTTTGTACAGAGCAACAAACGTGTTGACATTTGTATAGTTGCTGTACAATTCTAAAGCATCTTATTAGCACGAACCATAACTCACTCATGCTCACATTATTGGAATTTTCTCCATTTTCGAGGAAGCTTTTGGAAAGACTTGTTATTTGCCGAGAAATTTAGTCTATGGATTAATTTTGCTCAGATTTTTAAACTGACTTCTTAACGTATTGAAGCTTTTCAAACATACAGCACTACCATTTTCGTTATAGTTGCACTACAGCAAAACTTCTTTACAACGAATGCTCACGATTAAATTTTTTGTCTCTTATACAGAGGGGGTTTTGGGGGAGTAATAAATTTAAAATAGTCATTATTTCAACTTGCGAATTTTGCTATTAAATAGTCATCGATGGATATGTAGTTCCCATCTAAATTAGTCAGAATTTGCACTATTTTATATTCGAAGTTTTCTTCGTTGGAGAGACCCAAATAGCTGTTTGCCAACTCTTGCGCAGGTTTATTAACACCAAATGGGTAACGTGATGTTGCAGAACTTGACTCTATTTATATTCCGAAATATTTATGTGACATTGCGGGTAGAGTAATACGTATTATAGTCACCAGTTTTATTTTACCCCCTAAGCAGGGCTTCTTTTTGCTCCCTTATTTGCGTCAAGGATATCTGTCAAAATATCGTCTCCTCACATATCGGTTTGTATCATTTTCTTAATTTGATTTTTGTTTTTACTTTGTTTTATAATAAGTATTTTTGTCTTGAAGCTATCAAATGATCCACAGCTCTTTTACTATCTTTACTTTTCTCGTTACTTATACTAAATAATGTCAAACACCTGAGGTTTTCAATTTTCAAAACTTGAGCTAAACTCCTCACGGAACCGCCTGTGGCATAATTGGGCTATGGAAGTAACACTCATTAGAACGTGTCGAACAGAAACTAAATGGGATCAAAAAAAAAAATTTTAAAAGCTGACAAAATACAAAACTGAAAACATTAGCATTTAATTGTATTGCGTTCGTTATATAGAGCTGAATCGTGAGGGCAAAGGCGAACCTCGCGTCTATGCTTGGTAGGGAGGGCTTTCGTTGTAGAGGGGTTAAAATACGTTTCTAGCTTACCCTTTTGGTACAGAAACAAAAGAAGAAAAAATTTTGAGAGAATGAAAAATTTAGCTATAATGTGTTTGAGTTTGGTCCACAGCAAGTGCAAAGAAGGAATTTTTAGTTTTATGACTAACAAGCTGATTATTGCAAAGCATTTTCTACACTTTTCTACTTTTTTTAACCAACAACCAACAAAGCTTATTACTAAGGGTCTGTCAAGAAAAGTCAGCAGGTTACTCTGTTAAATAAAAGGTAAATGTCTTTTTAAGCTTAAGACTAAATCTGAACTGTATATATTTTCTTTTCATTGTGTTTAATATTTTGTTTTTTCCTTATTCTTTTTCCTTCTTCATTATTTGTTACTCTGTCTACCAAGTTTATTTTTAACAGTCAACATCTAATCGATCAGTGATATTTTTCTTTATCATTGAAACTTTTATTCCGTAATATGTGCTGAAAACACATAGCTTTTCAATATTCTGTTTCGAAACTGTAAGCCCGGTTTAAAGTTTTAGGATATTCAGTCGTTATTTATTTGTGGGCCTCTCTCAAAGTAATATGAAATATAAAAAGCTTTATTTTTGCCAATTCGATAAACATACATAATTTGAACCTATGAAGATGATTAGACAAAGGGATATATAAGAATTAATGATGTATTTTATAAGAATACATTTAATAATGTTGTTGGTTTGTGTTTAGCTGCATTCAGTTTATTATAAAGTAAAATGTACACGTCTCGAATATTTTTGTTTTAATTTTTGCAGAACTAGCAAGAAAAGTAGAGGCTGCCGACTGGCGAAATTCGATTAGGTAGTGACTCAAAATAGTATTGTGGCGCATTTGGAGTAATAAATGTGGTATGTGTAATGAGTCAGCCCCAAGTGCTCATAAAAAGATGTAGTTTAAACGAATCAGCCGAAAAGGTAAAAAGCCCGCTATCAAGCCGGAAATAGGCTTCATCTAGACTGAAGTGTTTGTGTTTAGTAAACGAACGTGAAATATCTTTTTGATATTGCTCATCTAAACAAATGTTGACTCTTTTCCGATAAAGACAAGAATGTGCTCGGGATTAAATAGGGGCGGAATTACATTTGTAATTGGTATTAATCTTGTACTGTTTTAAAGTTTATTAAAGTTTATTTAAACATGGTTTGGAAATTTGAGCACTTAGTAAGGGGAAATGGAAATTTTGGAGTCTTATGGCAGCTCAATGAATGATTTGTTGATTTAATATTAAAGAACATATGGATGATGTTACGAAAAGCGATAGCGGAGTTAGGTTCCATGAGAAATTCTAAACAATGGGATATTTTTCTGGCTTCGTAATTATCGCGGTAGTGGAATAATAGCGTCCCAAAGTTCATACGCTGTTTTAAAATTAAATGAGATTACTTTCGCACATAAACTGCTCGACTTGAGTATCTGCGTAGTTTATCAGTGTAGTTATAAGAGCACAAACCATCATGAGTATGGTATCTCTGACGTCATTTAGTTTTCTATTTGCAACAATAAATTAGTGCAGCCGTTGCTACTTTTACATAATCGGTCCTCAAGGTGTGTAAACAATTGAAGAAAGCTTTTTTTAATTTTACTGAAGTTTCATATAATGAACTACATTGTTCCATAAACTTTATTAAAATGGCTATATTAAAATGGCCAGTTCAGTAGAAGTAAGAGTAATCTGACATTTATTATGTAGATAATGAATAATAAAAAATGGAAGCATTTCATAACCTTGTATTACATTGCTATATCTTTTACATGCATTAATTCTTAGCATTGAACCCTACTATTCATTTTGCAACTAACGTTTGTACGATACAAACATTATTTTATTATTTGAATAAGTTGATGTAGGTTAAAACGACTAATCTACTTTATTTTTAGATACTTTTTATCAAAAATCTGACTTATTTGTGGAGAACGTGCACCAGTCGCCCATAAAATTACGATAAGCTTACCAGAGCCAATGCTTTAAAATGAGTCATGCTATGGTACTTTCGAATGTATTTTCTTATCATAAGCAGTGCAGTTTCACGTATTGGATTTTTTGCAACTTAACGTAAAAGATGAATAATTTTACATTAGTTGGAACAACTTTGATATAAAATCTGCAATGTCTGGTCGAACATTATTCGGCCAATTGCTATATTTAAATGGAACGACTAAAATAAATTGAGGGTTCGCAATTCAGGCCCAAGACTTGTCTAGCGAACAGGCATTCCTGTGAAACTGCCTCCGATGCAGATCAGATGTCTGAGAATGCAACGTGTCGTGCGAAACGTTTAGGTGCACAATTAGACGAAATCCTTGCTGGGCCGGACAGTGACCTCGTTTTTCCTTTTATATTGCAGGTATTCTTGACGCAACAATGGGCTTGATTTATGAGCCTTTCCTGGGGGACCGCTCAAACCGAGCGCGGTGTACTTTCAAAATACATTTTCGGTTTAGGTAAATTCGTTAATATCGACACAACTTGCAGTAGATCAATTCACATTGTGCCTGCAAGTGCAGCGGGAGGCATGCGCTATCGCCGGGGCCAGAGGGTCAGCTGCACTTATTTAGATATTTTATTTTAAATTTATATGTTTATTTAACTTTAAGGAAGTGGCGCAGTTGATTATTCTAATCCAGTCACACCAACAGCTTGCTTTTGCGTAAATAGATCAGAATCACCGATTCCAACAAAATTACGAGTATTCGCAACAACTGATATTAAATAATTTTTATCAAAATGTCCCAATAAATAGTGCGCTACAAATACAAAAGGCAAGTTCTATGAAAGAATGTCACGTGTAAGTACATATTGGTGAAACCCTACAAATAGGTACCATATTATGGAAAAAGTGAATCTAAATCACCACATACATACGATTCAGACATCCAATCACTAATTCAACTTAAAAAAAAACTCAATAAGTATGAGGTTAAAATTTAATAATAAATATTCAACATATCAGTGTCAATGAAAATGTAAAAACGAGCTCATGTGACTATACTGTACAAAAAAAAAACAAGAAACGATTAGTTCACCTAAAAGAAAAAGACTACGAGACAATATTTAGCACAATAGCACCAAAGAAACCTTACTCACGCGGCGTCTATATTTAGAATTGTAGTATTGTAAATAAATTACAGTAACCTGCTCTACTCTGCGAATTTAATGTTGTAGTTGAACTAGAGGAAACGTTAAAAATGTAATGGAGCAGATGAGAACTGAACTGTCACCTCTAAAATAAACCATGGCACTACAACTTAAGACAAAACATAAAGATGAACTAACAACTTTTCTCATAAACCACTCTATAAAGATCATATTTTTGGCTATATTATTTAAAACATCTGGATAATACTACACATACTCTCTTTGCGATTATAGCAAGAAATATTAAACACTACGAGCTTCTCAATTAAAATCTGCATCTTCAATCCACCACGACTGCGACTGGGGACAAAAACATGTCAACAGCGTACTACCCTCAAGACATAATACTAAAAGGGAGAAATTCGAAGCTTATCC
The DNA here is from genome assembly GCA_036346155.1 of Sinelater perroti. NCBI lineage: Eukaryota > Metazoa > Arthropoda > Insecta > Coleoptera > Elateridae > Sinelater > Sinelater perroti. The sequence goes on from JARFIY010000276.1 coordinate 9,940,174, forward strand.
CGAACACTAGGAGCCAGGTTTATTTTGGACGGAAATTTTAACGCTGTACGCAAGCACTGGAAATCGATACTAAACGTTATGAAGGGAAAAACTACTTTCTCGAGTGCACCAACCTACTGACCTTCACGTACGGTGACAACACTCAACCTGTTAGACTTGTGTATTACAAAGGGCACCAAATTTACTTCAGAACTAAAACTTGTCGTCTGACCACTCACCAGTAACAGTTACTAATAACAGTGTACATAGGTGTTGCTGAAAAAAAACGCTCATGATTTCAGTCACGTGTTCACGATTTGCACAGAGATATAATTAAAGGAAAGTTAATACTCGAAGTTAACCTTTATAATCAACGAAAATTTAATATTAGCGGTAAAAAACATCAATCAAGTAATTTGTACACCAAAAAAAGATTAATAGACAATCTAATATTCCTCAATCATATCCAAGTAAAAAGAAAAATAACAAAAACATCTGACGCAATTAATAGCCAAACACAAAATTGTTTGTAGGTATAAAAAAATCTATACAAAACTATTGGAGCGATCGTCATGAATCAACTACAGCAGTACATATGGCTTATGTGATTGTATAACATAGAAGTGATCACGATGATTTTGCAAAGCTCAACTATATCAAATATATAGTCCATTTGTTTATCAATCAACTAAAACCGAAAAATGAAATTTACCAATACATGTAAGAATTTTTTCCAATATTTCTTCCAATCGAGCGATTTAAAAGTAAATGATATTAAGAGTACAATTATAAGGGATTTTAATCCATATAAAGTGCTAGGTTACGATCTGATCATGGAACCTGGAGAAGAGCTCGGCAATTTTGCTCTCCATCGAGAAATCACTTCACTGGAGAGATAATCTAGCGAATCTTCGGAAGGAAGAGACAAGCAACCTCAGGGTGACTTGGGGATCACATATTAACTCTTCATTTCAGGAGTCGACTATCCACAAATAACAAGCTGCTCTTGTACAAAAGAGTTCTTTGCCCTATCATGATGCACGCGACCTCATTTTGGTACTGAGCAACAGAGACATCAGCAAATCTAAAATCAAGCTTGACGTCCGTCTTTGGCGACTTGTGGTTCATGACGAACTAGGACCTTTAGCAAGACGCCGAAGTTTTTACAATCGAGGAGTATATCGCCCAGATTGTTTAAGACCTCTGCACGATAGCATTTAAGTCCATGGCAACTCCACAGTCCACGACCTGTATAACTATGAGATTAATAGAAATGCCCAAAGATCCTAATCTTTCTATGAGACGACACAAAGGCGACCTATATATCGAATATCCATAGCAGGTTATATCAAGAAGGATAAGGTTAGGAGCAAAATCCAGGGAACTTTGAAACTTTTATAAACGGAAAGTTGCCACAACTATATTGATTTTCATGCGAAGCAAATCTAACAGTGAACGATATTCTTTTAAAACAATATATTTCTGATTGTTGCGCTAAATAGTATTTATAGAAAACAAAATATCAATTCGGGTTTTTACTTTCATACTAACACATATATGACATTACCTCAACACTATTACGAAATACCAAAATCTTCCCCCTTGCCAACAGACACTTTCTCGTCGTATACGGAGATTCCTATAATTTTTTATTTTTACTCGAAGCTGCTGCTCTCCAAGGTAGCGCGTTAGACTCGCTCTTCTACCTACTCTACACTGCCTATCTACTAACCACAGCAATAACTATAGTTTCTATATTCGCCGACTATACAACTATACTGTTATCAGATTTTGACCCAAACATGGTATCAAGCTGTCTATAGGTACAGTTAAGTAACTTAGAACTATGATTCAAAACGCGTCCGATTACACATATGAGGAACAGCCAACAGATCAAATGTGGACATCATAAAGTGATTAAAATCAAAAGTGCTTTACGATTCTTCTCAAATTAAGTAATACATCAATGCTTAACATATGTAACCATTTAAACAGTAAACGAAGAAATACAATAATGTAGTGTTTGCTACTGCGATATACTCAGTGATGGCTAAGAGTCTGAGTTCAACAGATTCAAGCGGGCAGATCTGCCAAACCTGTGGTGTGTTGTAGTGTATTTGTTCAACACCAATTTTGGTTAGTGATAACATATTGTAAGAATGGAGTCGAAAAAGAAAAAATATTTAAAGGGAGTAAAGGGATCTGTTTTTATAATAGTTCGCTACTTAGCAATACGGACTAGATATTATATAGACGCAGATGCGGTCTCTCGATGTGAATGCCGTCGTGTGAGAGTGCCTCCTTGTTCAGAACATCGTTTCGATAACTGAGGACTTTCTTAAAAACCATTGTTAAACAATAAACTAACATCGAAGGGTTCTTACGCCTAGATGGTCTGTCGCTCTGCCGCCATCCATGTGTGGCTTATTACGGATGGAACCAATGGTTCAGTTTGTGATTTCGTCCAGTCGCCAGATTACCCAGATCTCCCTAGTTCCATCAAGCAGTTCAATATTAGAATTTTTGTTAGAAACTGTCCGACTTGTATCTCTTAACAAAATATTTACTGACTTCATGTAACAAATCTCAGTTATAAATGAACTAAAAGAATTGAATTAACTAAGACTTGGCTTAGGTTTTTTAAACATCGCGCAGCTACCACTAATTAATATTTATGTTGATAAACTTCTCATTTTTTATAACGATCATTTAGGAAAGTTTAAGCAAACTCACAATACTTGCGATTGCAGCTATATAAACTTTAAATAAACAAGCTTTGTAATCAGTTGTGATTAGAAAACGAGCCTATAAAACAACGATTTCATTAGCACTTACCTGTTGCTGACGTTATTTACACGCAACATTCTTAGAATAGAAGTCTGTTATCTGTTAATAAATTGATTTAAATATAATGATTTTTTAATCTGTTAAACAACGTGCAATATAAAATGCCATATAAAACATGCAGTTAAAAAGCAACACACAAAAGCTTTCAGGAAATTTATATGCAATTAGTTTGATTAGCGATCATAATTTTACTTTAATGGCACCTGGCAAAACAAACAGTTTATTGTGCCTATAAATTGTAATTATTATCGTTCAGAAATGTTACACGCTTTAGCTAAATGGCTCTATTCAATTCGACCTTCAGCATAATCATTAAGGTGTTAATATCCCCCAAGGCGTTTAGAATTTTATTTTGCACCTAATGGAATCCTCCATTTGTGCAACTTAGTGATTTTAAATGAACAATTACATATTTATTTTTTTATAATCTTTTATACAAGGTAATGATTGTAGAATTAGTCACAGAAAATGTGTTATAATCTTATCAAAAATCTGTATATAAATATTGCACAACTAAGGTGAATTTAACGTGATAACATACGCTGAAATCAGCAGAATTATCAAAGCCACACATTTCTTTAAATATTGACTGTCTGAAATAATCTTAATAAATTAGCCAGGAAAGAACCCAAATGACGTAACCTCATACCGTCCAATTAGTTTGCTCCCTGCAATTTCCAAGGTATTAGAACGCTTATTACTACAGAGACTAAATGCCGGTATTTCACCAGATATCTGGCTTCCTCCCCGTCAATTTGGTTTCCGAGCAGGACATTCTACAGTTCAGTAAAACACATAGATTAATCCAAGTTATTAACCACGCTTTTGAATAAGGTCTGGCATACAGGTCTCTTATATAAAGTCAAGGAAACCCTCCCACTAAAGTATTTCGACATCTTGAAATCCTACCTTTCAGACCGCAAATTTAGAACCAAAGTAGGAGATGCCAAATCAGACTATCATTCCATAGAAGCAGGTGTACCACAGGGAAGCGTCTTGGGACCAACCCTCTACAACCTATATACATCCGACATCCCAACAACCACTGAAACTACCAGCTGTACTTTTGCTGATGACACTGCCATACTAGCAGCTCATGAAGACCCAGCAATAGCATCTAACCTAGTACAAATCCACTTAAATGTACTCCAGGCTTGGTTGCATCCCTGGAAAATTAAAATAAACGAAAACAAATCACAGCACATAGACTTCACTCTAAGACACGAACGTTGTCCTCCGCTTTTTCTCAATAACGTCGAACTCCCTCTAGCTAGATCTGTCAAATATCTGGGATTCCACCTGGACACTAGGTTAACATGGAAAGATCACATTACCAAAAAACAGAAGCAGATTGACTTGAAGGTCAAAGAACTCTATTGGCTGTTAGGGAAGAACTCAAAACTTTCCCTAGAAAACAAAATACTGCTATATAAAACAATCATCATCCCTATTTGGACGTATGGAATCGAAATCTGGGGTTGCGCAAGCAAATCCAATGTAGCATTGCTCCAAAGAAGCCAATCTAAAGTGCTACGTATGATATCTCAAGACCATGGTATGTCTCAAACCAAACGCTACACGACGACCTGGGGATTCCCTATGTCAAAGATGTCATCAAGCTACGAAGTAGAACCCACCACGATAGATTGGAAGCCCACTCAAATAACCTGCTTCAACCATTACTGGAAAGAGAACACCCACGACGACTACATAGACTTTGGCCAGCAGACCTTCTTGTGGATTAAGAGAGTCCTTCACTGGAAGAGCTCTCGTCACGTCAGTTTCAAGCTGAAATTCTGATATACAATTAGCCCATAGAATGTAGTAGTTCTGATTGCTAATAAATATACATCTATAAAAAAAAATATTGACTGTCTGAATAAAAACAGTTCCAACAACATTTAAAGGTAATTAGGAAAATATTTGAAGAATCTGTAAATTTTGTACTTTATGCCAAATAAGAAAAAGGGACCACAAGACTTTTTTAACACTTGAGTAGTACCATCAAGGTGTAAAAATGTAGAGGATTGAATAAAATTGGGTATTTCGAAATTAATAGTTTCTATACTAAAAAATAATTTGACTGAATTTGGCATACATTCTCTATCCTTCTAGATGTTCTTTTGAAGATATGTTTATTAAACTAATCACTATGTTTCTTCTATTTTTTGGTTACTTTTTGTCTGGTTTTGTGGTGTATAAGGTTTTCGTTGCGTACTTTACTACCGATCATATCAAGCTCTGTTGTGTTCTTATCTTTGCTTCTTTACGTATTTTTAGGGTATTTTTATATTGCAGTATACTCCTTTTTTCTAAATTTCGACGTTTCCATCATTTCCATTTTTCACAATTGTTGCTTTTTCTTCATCTTACATACTTTGTTTTGTTTTCAAACCATCAAAACTTTTATTTTTCTTCTATGTTTCTTCTGCTTTTTGCTAGGTTATTTGCATTTGCAATAACGTATACTCTACAGTTATATTTCTCTCATCAAATCTTTCAATACTAATCCAAATTATGTTACCGATAGTGCATCATCTTGTCGAATAATCCTTTATTTTGGACCAGATTTCAAATCTTGTTACCCTTTTTATTGTGTCTGCCATTTGTATCAGCTTTGATAATATATTTAGATTTCTCAAATCCTGCGGTAGTTCTGTTCTCCTCACTCTATCAAATACCTATAAAATCAACAAATCGTATGTGGATCAGTATATATATTTTTTTAAATCCACACTGTAATCGCCGGTTGTCTTTTCTGTTTGCTTGACGAAATGTTCTTGTATCAACTTGTAAAGCACTTTCTAAACTACATTCAGCAATGGTATTACTTTCTAATTACGACATGTTTCTAGGTTTCCGTTTTTATAAATTGTTATTGTTACCCCCCTCTATTCTCCAATTTTTTTACTATTTTTGCTACACTATATTACCCATTAACTATGTATCTTATTCGCGCTGCTTTTTCTTTTTTATTTTGTTTATTTCTTCACATTCTTTGTATGCTGATTTATTTGGTACCTTCTCGTTCTTTGTTTTTCTTGTCTTTAGTTTACTGTTATTTTTAGAACTCTAATTTCTTTTTTATTTGGTTATTGGGAGAAATGCTCTTGTCATATTTCTTTAATTTTTTCCTTTATGTTCTACTTTATTTTAATTATAGTACTCTGATTTCATTTGTGCCTTTGACTAATTTATGCTTTTCTACAAATTCCATATTTTAATTGCTTCTGTTTATATAAATACTAAACCCAATTAAATATATTGGATTTATCTAACTAATTCTGTATAATTAACTTTTAGGGTTTAGACTTTCAATTAACCTCAAATGCTTAAAGTGCAGCTGTTTAGTATATCTCCTTAGTTTTGGCTTTTTTCTGCTTAATATTAAAGTCTCTACTTAGTCGAGTTTTTCACTCTAACAAAAAATTTCGCATGGAGAAAACAAGACAAACTTTCATTTGTTTATCCTAATGCATTTAGTTATGTTGTTCTCCCTTTTCTTACTTACCTTGTTTGATTTTTTTTCTTCATATATTTCTAAATCTTTTAATTTTTAGGTTTAGCAAGCCATCCGTTTCTTACTTTATATAATTTGAATTCTGTCGTTCTTTTTTGCGGCCAGTATTATACTGTTCTTTACGTTTTTCATACTTTCTTTGTGGATTGTTATTCGTTGCTTTATTTAGCTCTTTTTTATATTTGTTTAGCTTTTCTAGTTCCCACGTATTATGCCTTATGCACTTTTCTCTTTCCATTCCTATACTCTGCTTTATGGTACCTACTACTAAATAGTGGTCAGAATCAGTATTTACTTCTCTATATGCTTCTACATTATTTACTGTGCTACCTCTACCTCTTGCTAGAAACGCATGGTCAATGTCTGTGATAGCTCTCTTATAGCCTCCTATATTTTAGATTCTGTTATCCTCTTCAACACATATTCTAACACGTAGTTACTGAAGCTTGATTATTGTCAACTTATCAGACAAAAAATATAAAATTTATGTGGCGCATGTCATAATTTTTATAGTAATATAAATATTTGAGAGGCATACCTTAGTAGGAAAACCAGCGCAAAACTACGAAAGAATGTCTGGAAAAATACGAGGACAAGTTAGAAACGATTCATCTCATAAATAATGATCAATTACAACACGTCATTTTTTTAAAATAAATAGTGTCTGAACTGTGTAATTTTTTGCAATAGTTTTTGTTGTTTTCAGTTGAAGCAAAGTTTTATAATTTTTACTTAGGTTTAAATATTTGCTATATGAAAAATATGGCTAAGAAACTCTTCTATAATTGCTGATCGTCCCCGTTCTCTCAGTTGTGTTATAGTGGTTACTTTATTACATATTTCTTCAATTCTTCTTTAGTTCACTTGCATAGTTTTTTATTAAAGTTTGAGTAGACCAGATATTCGTTTTTAATTTTCGTGATCAGTTTTGTCCTCTAATTTGTATTCATTGCCGATTTAATGTTTAGAGTTTCTATATAGAATTTAGTGTGGCATTAAAGTCGGAACCAGCAGGAAAACATCGCAACAACATAAAAATTTTTGCGCTTTGATATTGAAGAATGACCGTGCAAATATTTCCTGATTTATATTTAAAAATGATCATAATTAGATGATACCTAACGAAGAAAATAGGAAAAAATGCTAATGCATCAAAAATTTTAGTGGTTTTAGTTTCTCTGGAACTTTTCTTCGACTAACAATTTAGTAACGCAATAAATCACTTATATGTAAATAAACTATTTATAAATATTTCTTGTGTAATCGAAAATGGTGTGTGTTTAGTGCATCTATACAAACATGTTGTGATAATATTTTATCTGAAACTAAAATTAACTTTGTTAAGAATAGCCACTATAACTAACATAAGATTAATGTTGAATTGTTAATTGACATTAGATGTACATTTTGATTTATGAAAATGCTCAAATTTAGTAGATTAAATGTAAATACTTAAAAAAGTTTACGTCCTTGGGCGAATTTAAAATTTGATAATAATTACTCGCTCCTAATTCACCCTGCATTAATTGCGCTCTAAATATAATAATCATTATGTGACTATATATGATCTAGTTTCAAGCTTCATTTACTTACAGCTCGTTATAAAAAGGTTGCGTTTACAAAAGCTCCTTTCACTTCGTAACAAGCTATTTTACAACCTTAAACGAAATTGGGCCAAATTGCAAATCACAGCAATGTTTCTTGAAGATTTATTGGGCTGGATTAAAAATGGAGGCACAAATTTTAGAACAAAGTTCTTGTACATCACCGTGTTCGACTGCTGACTCTTCCAGGAACACTGTAATATCGAACAATGCTGCACTCGTCCTGGAGCAACACCTGACGTCAGAGTCTCTGACTCTATGCAGTCAAAAAAGTTATAGTAATGAATCTTCAGTTTTTTTACCAGAATGTTTCTTCTTTTTACAATTATTTACAGTGATATTCCTATACGTCCTGAAACCCGTCTATTATCTAATGCCGATGATTATGAATTGCTTTTTCAAAACTGTAAAATGTAGAAGCGATCATACGTCAGTAACCAATACGAAATAAAAGGTGGTGGTCTTATGATTCCTGCAATTGTATAGGGTTCTTATGTTATATAAAGAAATTGAAATTTTTTGAGGACAACAGTTAATAATAGGTACTGTTTATATAGCACTCCACAGCGATAACTTTATACATAATTCTGTATATAATGCAGTAATGAAACTCGAATACTGAGTTTACAATGATTAAGGACTTCAATCTTCCAAATACTAACTGTACAAGTAATGTGCTCAAAGACCAACAATACATGCAGGCCCAAACTGCGATAAATGCATTTATGCTGCTTTAAAATTTAATCTAATTGCAATTTGCTTGACTTAATCTCCTGAATGTTATATGTCTATTTTTTCCTGTGGATTGTTTTCACCCTTTAATAGAACTTAACGTAAAGATTAACTAGAAACTAAAAACTTTTTTCAACATAACTTTAAAAAGTGTGACTGCAAATTAATGCCCTACGACCCAGTTAATAAATTTGACTTTTCAACTGCCTGTTGGTTTAATGCCGTTGTAGGTGAATTTTTGATTTTGGGTGCCAGTATCTTACTTTTATGTAATATTTGTCACAGCTTTATTTCTAAGCAAAATAATTTATGTTTTCTTTATTTTTAAATTTATGATAAAATGCACAATTTTATGGACCAATTTTTAATATATATCTTATTGACCTATATGAATTACGAAAGTTGATTCGGAAAATAAACCTACAACTTTAACGGCACTACATACAAGAGAGTCTTCCGTCTGGATAATTTTGAAAATGTTGACTATTTGAATCACATTATTTGTCAATGGTGGTTGAAATGTTTTCTATTTGATAAATGTTTGTTTAATGCTACCTCTTTTAAAATAATTACAATATTTTTTCAACTATACGACATATATTTCTCTGTTTTATCTCACCTGGAATAATTTTTATGGCACTCTCTAAGGCTCGCATGAAGACGCACTATTATTTGTTCAGCGAATACATATAATAATAAATCATCATGTCACACCCCTGAATCGCCCTTGAAACGCAGAAGGATGCGCGCCGAAGCCAGGTTTAGCATTTATAACAACATTTTATATTTATTTCTTTGCGTTAAACAGATGAATAAAAATTTAAAAACTCACTTTGACAATACACACTATCATTAATAGTAAGATACAAATAAAATCGCCACTTCTAACCCCAACAAATTAACCGTAGCACTAACACACGATTATCTAAAAATGGGTTAGTGTGTACCTGACTACTGAAATACCCGCACTTTTTTAAAACAGCCAATAACAGACAGTTATTTAAAATGATAGGTAGTTTTTGAGAGTTTTATTACTATATGTATTCGCTGAACGCATTATAGATACTTTTTAGGTCTTGCTGGTTTCTGTCTTCTACGCGTGTGAAACTGAAGTAGAGTTACAATAAAATTAATTTATAAGAAGTCCATGGCTGTTTATTTTCTCAAATAAAAATGCTTTTTCTTTCGAATATTTACGAGAACAGAACATTAGATTGTTTATTACAATTAAAATTTGAATATATGTACAATATATTCTATGAGCTAACTGTAGAACTTAACTAATTGACATGGAGGCAAAGCTGCTCGGAAATAAATCCTACATTACTGCATTAGGTTTTCGAGTTATTTTTTTAAGTGTCAATTGTTAGATTTCTTCTTTAATAGATCTCTTACGTTGCTTGAATGGTTTTCTAGGGGATCATGGTATTATATATTATTACATCATTTTAGAATGTTAGGTTGCACGTGGAGAATTTTATTAAACATTATGGTGTGTTAGAAATATTTTTCTTAATCTTTAATCGACATCGTTAAATTATATCTATTGCTGATTTCCTTACGCAGCCTTCGTTTCTATTCTTTTCTTCGTTTAATGACATGTACCTTCCACTTCAAGCGTTTGTCAAGATATAATTTTAAGTGTCTGGCGACGTCTGTTTAGGGAACTGGATTATTTCGATGGATATTATCGAAAATATAATCGTTTTGTTGTGAAAGTCAACTTATCGTCGTTAACATTGAGTCTGCATTTTTGAAACTACTTTTCCATGAAGTTTGTATGTTCTTGCGTTTTCAGATAGGCGAAAATTGGATCAGGTGTGATCAGCAAGGGATCCTATGTCGCTATAATTCGAAATGGATATGTTGTACGTATATAATGAGCACATGGTTGAGCCCAAAACACTTTTCTCTGGGACTCTTACTTTGGTTGATTTTATTATTGAATCTCATCTTTAACCCTCGTTTGAAAATAGCAAATTTCTGGATAGGACTGCAACAATCAGTGCTAGACCTTACCAAAATCTTAGATGACGGCTAGAAATATCACAGAATGTTATCTTCAATCGCTATTGAAATTTTAATTGTTAGATGACACCGTTGCAACATAGAATGTTGGTTATCAAATTAATTATTTCGTATCAGATCTTCTTGTAGTCCAGCATTATAAATTATCATTAATTTCGATGGATATTATCGAAAATATAATCGTTTTGTTGTGAAAGTCAACTTATCGTCGTTAACATTGAGTCTGCATTTTTGAAACTACTTTTCCATGAAGTTTATGTGTTCTTGCGTTTTCAGATAGGCGAAAATTGAATCAGGTGTGATCAGCAAGGGATCCTATGTCGCTATAATTCGAAATGGATGTGTTGGACGTATATAATGAGCATATGGCTGAGCCCAGAACACTTTTCTCTGGGACTCTTACTTTGATTGATTTTATTATTGAAATCTCATTTTTAACTCTCGTTTGAAAATAGCAAATTTCTGGATAGAATTGCAACAATAAATGCTAGACCTTACCAAAATCTTAGATGACGGCTAGAAATATCACAGAATGTTATCTTCAATCGCTGTTGAAATTTTAATTGTTAGATGACACCGTTGCAACATAGAATGTTGGTTATCAAATTAATTATTTCGTATCAGATCTTCTTGTAGTCCAGCATTATAAATTATCATGAAAATATGCTTTTTCATGAACTTTGCTATTAATAACAGTAAATTGACGCGACGATAGGATTGTTCTGCATCGGGAAGCTTCTCAAATTTGAGCAGAGGCGTATTTTTAAAACTATCATTGTCAGTTCTACCATTATCAAATGAAAGATTTAGCATCTTATATACTATTGTGACATTTACAGGTGCTAGAATTGAAGCGTGATGGGATGTTATGTCACCTGAAGATAAATCGTTGATTACAAAGAAATTTAGAAGATCGGGGATTTTGTTGACATAAATTGACTAGTAGGTAGGAATACAGATAGATAAGTAATTGCAGTTATTGTTATTTGTGAGATTGAATGGTTGCCTCCCTTTGGTTGTTATTAATCGTAAACCCTGACGTAGATGTTTGACGCTATAGTCACGACTTACAAGAAATCTTTGCTCCATACATTCAAAGAAGGGCTGTAATTTTGTAATTTTTTCTCTTGTGGGGCAGAAAATAGCTGATATATTTAATAGCATAACGAACTATGTACTAGAATCGATATTGTGAGTAAAGAGGGATGTTATGTTATTTAAAGAAAATAATTCTTTAAATTGAGGTTCTCATAAGGGGGTTGTTTGTTTGGTTAATATTTTCTCTGCATTCCTTGCTAACAAAACAAGATTTTACTTTATTTTAAGACGATATACTTCTTGTTCCTTAAAATCTACCGATTTTCAATGTACAACATCAAAAACGTTTCTACTGCTTCAGCCAAATAGAATATTACTCTACACATCATGTAAAGAAACAACAGCAACTTAGAAAGTGGTAGATTTTTCCAATACATCTTATATAACTTTTTCTAATTACAAGATACGTTTTAAGTAAACTCGGACGGGTTTTATTTTTGATTGTCCCCCACGCGACAGCAGTGGCTAGACAACCAAGCTTGCTTGTATCAAAATTAGACTTTTTAGGATGCTGTTTATTATTTAAAATTAATTTCATAGATTTTATGTATCAAAATATTGACAAACTATCGATTATATAAGAAAAAAATATATAAAAGTTATAATTCTGATTGCTTAACTTTCATATCTATGTGGAGAACAATCAAAAATCTATAGTACAAAATATATATAAATACTTGAAAATGAATAGGACATTTGAAGAAAAAAGGTCCACAAAAACATTTTATCTCTCGAATCCTATAAACTTAATTAAATAATACCAGAAACAGTTTAGAGACAAATTGCCTATTTGCACCAAAAAGGCGAAACAAATAATGCCCATGAATCTAACATGAAACCTTAGTAACTTTGGTATATGTGAATAGTATTTCCTAATACTAATTGTGACTACTAATCTTATTACAATAATTATTTCGAAGGGTTGGTTTATATTTCGTTGAGACAGGGAACTTAATTTGAGATAATGTGGAATTACGTAGGTGTATAATTTAAGAAAAGGATGTTCTTGCTACAATTACCTGCATACATACAAATTACAGTAATTAGAAATGATAATCTATGAAAATAATTTTCATGTTCCCATTAATCTTTGTTATAACTGGTACTTTTAAAGCGCATTTAAGTTATAATTAACCATAATCACTCTTATTGAAGGCTTAATAGCCCTAAAAATAGTTAATCGAATTTTAATTGCATTAAAACTTTAAAATGTAAATATTCATTTAAATATGGAAATGTTTTATATAATATAATTAAGAAAGTACAGTTAGTCATAAAATAAATGTTACAATTTCATTTTAAAGAAAATATTAATTTGAAATTTAAATATTAGGAACTAGGACTAAAAAAATTGTTTCGAAAACATCTGATATGTAGACCAATTATTTAACTAATTATTACTTCAATTAGTTCTGCAAAGGAAGCGCTAACACACAAGGTGAGGCGAAACTCCTAGTTTCCTTCTCATTTTCAGATTGAATAAAATAAACCATACTAGGTGTACGAAACTTACTTTTGTATGGTAAAACTACTGAACTGAATGTTTTATTTAACTTTGAAGTTCTTTCATTAATCTTTCCGGCATGTATTGAGGAATATTCTTGATTTTTTGACATATTGCATGACGTAGGACTTAGGGAATCGTAGGGCGATGTTTAAAAATCTGTCTTGAGATAGGCCCATAAGAAGTCGCGTTATTGTGTTGTTGAAACTACACGTTTTTCACTTGGAGTATATCGAGGTTCGGTGTAAAAAGTTGTCAAGTCATTTCAGTGGCCTATATTTTCAAAAAGTAGAATCAGCTTTACTCACCGCATACCAACAGTGACAAGTATGCTGTAGAGAGACCTTCCATGGATACCCCCAATGACAAAAATGTTGTTTATCGACGTATCCCAACAAGTGAAAATGCGCTTCGTCAGTAAATAAAGCAAGTGAAATAGTGAAATTTGGAAAGTTTCTATATAACCATCCCATATAAATGAGAACAAAGGTCTTGGTATAAAGTTTGCCATGCAGTACGACTAGATGAGTGAAGAGCTTACTTCGAGGCCCAAGACGCGAAATAAAAGCACGTCCAAAGAGTACGTTTTAATGCCATAACAGTTATTGTTCCGAATGTACGTCTCAACAACAAGAACTCTTTGTTCGTTTGGCATACTGGCTACTAAAAGCCCTTCTAAACAATACTTTCTTATCTGGTTATTTGTGTCTAACGAAATCGCTTTCCTTACTCTCGGGCTTTTTTAATTCAAACTATGCTGTGTAACTTTTCATGACTTATAGCCAGCAGAAATTTTATTAAAATCGATATGTTGGTTTTACCCACACTTGCTTTTACCGTGACTCACACAAACTACAAAACAATTTTTTGATATCAAAGTGCAAAAAAGATTGAATCATTTTTCCAATGAATACTGCTATTGTGTTTATTCTTTAATCGAGATATATCAAAATTAATCGCCAGCTGTATGCCATGAGCAAATTATTAGATACACCTACATATTAATTGAATGTATGAAACTGTGTTGAGGTTTGTTGTTCAAGTAGTCCTTTAAATATTTATTATAATAGATAGACTTGATATTCAAATTTACTATTTTAAATTTGTAAAAGTGGCAATCCAATAAATTTGACTATTAAGAATTGAATCGCCAAAATTATATTACAAATTTGTACGTCTTGATAATTGGTGATTATTTGCACTATTCTCATTTGTCTGATACTAGCTACAACTTTCCGAATAGTAGTTTAGATCTTGGTTTTTTATTCTAACACTTGAATAAACAAAATATTCAAATTATTCAAGTACGAATCCCAGGTTAGATGCAGCATTATAGAAACTTTAATCACAAGCACTTCGTTGTTGTGAGAATCTTACTAATAGTAATAAACGTACTGCTTACATTTTTTAACAACTTCAAAACGACTACGGAACTAATTCGAATTTTATCAATATTATCTTAAACAATCACTAATGTGGCCAATGCGATAAATGGCGCATCTAAGAATTCGACATTTCGTTAAATTTATCAATAATTATGATCTCCGCGAATTTTATATTTATCATGTAATTAGTACAGCCACATCGTGGGCCTTACAGATTACAGTAAGCATATAAACTTGGCACGAAATTCGATAAGATAGATGTTTTGGCTTATTTTAACCTAGTTGGTACAATTTGATACTTTTGGAGGGAATGAATAATCGTGATATTCAATTAAGTCCTATTGATTTTGATTGATTAGTTAGTAGGAAAATCGTTTAAAAATATAGTAAAAAAGAGTTAGTTATCTATTAAATTCTTTTTTGCTTTAAATCAAGCACACTACTATTTTTATGGCTGATCTAAAATTAGGTTTTGATTATAATCTCTGATAAATGTCAACGTCTGAAGTTTTGGACTGTGGGCTCTGTGAATTACGTTCTCCATCAGATTTAGACATCCGAGAGAATGAGATTGAATATCTTTACGTATGCTTTATTTGAATACCTCAATTGCATTTGATTTGATAGCATCAACCTTAACTTAATATGTCATTACAGAAAAAAGTTAAAAGCCAAAGCACGCTACAAAAACGAAAAATTATACATATTTTAAATATTATTATTAGCATGCCCTCTCTTGCTGTATGGCATGTTGCACCATCTTGCTGAAAACACATGTTACGGCAACGCTTTCCAGTAACAGTAAGATAATTTTTTGCTTCGTCTTCAAACAAATAAGATCTAATTATACCTCCAAGAAAATGCCGCATCAAACTATGGTCCAAAGTGGATGTAAGGCTTTTCTCCATCAGATACGGCAGTTTTGCTTATTAACAGACGCAGATAAGGCAAAATAGGTCTCATTATTAATTTTATTATTGCATTACTGTACTCCATGCTGAAACTCTTTAGTAATGTGTACAACTATGGGTGCAAGTCTTTGTTTAATGTAGTTCGCAAAAATATTTAAAGAGTATCAGTTTTTTTGGAGCAATGTCTGTTAGAGGTGCTGTGATCCCTCTTATACTTTGTCGAACTCTTTTAAAATTATCTGTTATATGAATAGAGAGCACAGTTAGACCTCGGAATATCTTCTTACATTTTTACTAGTTGATGAACTGTGTTAATACTGGGCACATTATAAGACTCAAATATTATTGAATTATTTTGGTAAAACTATTTGACAATACACATATTCTGTTGAAGCGTGAAACGTTCCATGATTAATTTGTTCTATAATTATTTTGTAGAACAGCCTAATTACAGCTTCCAACTATACATACATTCAAAATGACGGGAAATTCAAATCGATCGGTTATACATTGCTCAACTTCTACTATTTTCTAAATGTAAGCTTTTGGTTTACATGCAAAATGAGGTTTATGTATGTTTTTGTTATAAATTTATTATTGAAATAAGAAAAGAATTGAACAATTACAAATTGTAATCAAATAACCTGCACACTAGCTGGCAGACCGAAGTGATAGCTAGAATCGTGGACCTCCACTTCCTAAGAAAATTAAATACGGGGACACAATTAGATAAATAAAAAGCCTTATAAAACAGGCTTATTCTAAGAAGAAGAAGAAGAAAAGCCAAATTAGTGTTTATTTATTGGTTAACTACTTACTAGTATATGAAATATTTCTTTGAAATGCTTCTCAAATGAATGATTTTTTCAATCTCTTTTTTCAGAATTGTATGACAAACAAAACACAACATAATTTTGTGAATAATTTTGATTGGACTTGTCCATGATAAAAAAAAATGAATAGGCTGATAATTATATTTTATCTTGAAAGCTCATAATCTCAAAACTAACATTCCTACCATTGTAAAACGTAATTTTTGCCTTATCCCTCCATTGTATTATTATACACCAACGAAATTTTCTTTTTCCCAAGTACATATATACAATACCAAGCTCCTATATTATTAAAACACAAATGTTTTTTTGTTTAATAGTAATTAAATAGTAATTTACATTTACTTTTTTATAAATTTTATTAATGTCAGTCGATATTATTTTGCAATCAATGAGCAGTTATGTAATCGAGAATTCCCCGAGTTCCTGCACAA
Organism: Sinelater perroti; assembly: GCA_036346155.1. Taxonomy (NCBI): domain Eukaryota; kingdom Metazoa; phylum Arthropoda; class Insecta; order Coleoptera; family Elateridae; genus Sinelater; species Sinelater perroti. The sequence continues at coordinate 9,957,049 of JARFIY010000276.1, forward strand.
ATCAAAGAGCTGCATGTTCTGGTTTGTCACTTCACTGAAATAGACATTCTATCTATTGACATCCACTAGGGCAAAAACTTAAATGTTTTGTTTAGAACAAAATATTTAGATGATGTTGAAATCAGTACATTTTTTAAGCATGAGTTTAATTGATATAACGCTGTTCTCCTCTCCTGCTTTTCTGGTCAAATCATTCTTCTAATATAGGCAGAAATACTTTTACTGGCCTAGTAAACCTCGTTACATTATTACAGTTCTTATCTAAAACCCGTAGACTTTCTAAATGTATCTGATAATACGCGCCAGCGTGGCCGAGCATTTGAAACGCTTGGCTGCGATGCAGACGGATGCGAGTTTAATTCTCCGCCCAGGTGGGGTAATAAAATGGCCATTTAATGCGTGATGCTTGGCACATCGCCCCACATCAGAGATAGTGCGCGACGATTGAGTACGGAAGTCAAACATGAGGGAGGTTTAACATCTCGGTTCGAAGGCTATGCCCCCCATGCCTTACCACTCTCAGATAATATGAACATATTACAAGAGGCTCTAACAAACTAATTTCAGACAGACATTTTTTACTATACATTTTCTCTCTCTAAGAACCTTTTTGTTAGCTCACCTGATATATGATTTCAGAATATAACCATAAAAGTTCACAGTATTTTAACATTGTTTTCACATTTTGTAGTCAAATAAATTTATTTTATTTTTTATGGTTTTCAGCTTTACTTGCGAGTAACCTGGTAGCCTTTGGTATTTCAACTTTCTGACTAGCTTTTTATTTTGTAATTTAATGTTAAGCATTTCAGTATCTATTACTCCCCATAACTTTATAAAATATTGTTATTGTGAAATATCATTTCACAAAAATGCACTAAAAATATAATAATAAGAAATAGAAACTTGTTTGATACGAAATTGTGATTGGAGTATGATTGTAACAACACTATCATATTTAATTTGAAGGTTGACCACTTATTGGTCAACAGTTTTATCAAACTTACGTCTTGTTTTGCAATTTTCTACCAATGCATCCATAATTGCAATAAAATGTTTTTAAGCGCCCGTATCTTTGGAAATTTTTAAAATTCTCTGCTTATGTACTTAGCATGACACAGTTTGGACTACTTTGAAAATTGGCGTAATTTTATCAATCCCACATTTGTTAAAAATAATTACAAACATGGTACGCTTTCGTGTGTACAGTTAATGAGTTTTAAACGACGCTCGTTCACTATTCTATTACGCAGTAGAGGTAAACAGAACTATTAAGTTGTAGAAGTCAAGATTCTTTAAGATATGCCATGCTAGGAGGCGTTTAAATAATGAATGATGGCGTTTTAGTTGGTAAAATTACCATAACGACCCATGCTCAAAAGAAATGATATAATTGTATTGTATGCAACAGTTTCGAGGGCTTCCCGTCGTTTTAACGACGTCTACATTTAAACATATTATAGTGGGCTTATAAAGTTTTGTGCCGTTCCATGTAATAATTAATTACGGAGCAAGAACGTCAAATTGGAGGTTTTGTGCGGTATGTTGCAATTATAAAAATGCCCGCCTAATTAAAAGAAGTTGTAAAATTCCAAAAACACCATGTTTAATTATATCAAACCAGAATGACTAAGTGTACAAAAACATGCCGATTGCAAGGGGTTGAAAATTTTTATTACGTCTAAGGTGAAAAAAGCGAATAAAAATTCTGAAACGGATCTAAAAGGAGTAGCTAAACCGACTATGTCAATGTTTTATTTAGAAAACTCGCCATCTTAAAATAGTTGTACTATTTCTCTCGAATACAAATCTCTACTTACCCGGATAGCCAAGAATGAACGATATTCTTTCTTTGGTTTTTAAGTGAAGCTCAGAATACTCCGATTTTGCTGCTAATATCACTGATGAGGCCGGAATTGCTAAAGAGAGGAATTTCTATTGCAGCAATATTATTTGAGTCTGAATATCTACAGGGAGGGCTAAAAGTCTTGGTATATATTTTTATTTTACTCTCTCCTTAGCTGACTATTTTCTCTCTTTATGAAACAATTTAAATGTACAGTTCAAGTTGTTTTTTAGCTCCTATTATTGATGTCTGAAATAAATGAGAAAAACTCCCTCGACCTCTGTTTATTTGAAGTAGAAGGGCATGAAGATCAGTAAATTCAGGAATTCCGCATCTATTCAAATGCAATACTTTGTGCAATCAACTGATTTAAAAAAACAGACAACAATAATTGTAACAGGTTAGGACAGACGACAACAGTAACTAATGAAACGTTACAACAGACCAATTAGTCCACTGTTAATCGCCGATTAATCTATTAAGTAATCAATAAGGATTCGATATCTTCCTTCAAATTAGTTGAAAATTTGATTTTGGTACAAGGGGAAGAAGCGAGCAAAAGAAAAATTTTGCACCTTACCCTGTATCTAGGAATTCCAGAAAGCAGGTTATTAAAACTCGCATTTGCTTTACAATAATAACAGTCCGCATATCTTAATGTTGATTTTAAGTCAGAGATATACAAGGCGAGGTGCTGCAGCGTTTTATGCTTGCTTTAAGGAAGCATTTCGTGGCTTTTTAGGTCTTCCATTTAACTACTTTAGATTCTTGTGTTTGAGGTTACCTTAAAAGTCTGCAAATTGTCTTCTGAGGTTATAATAGCGAATTGAAAAAGGTGTTAAATTGGGTTTCTTTGAAAGGGTAGATTTCTGAAGAATGACATTTCGAACATTTATAAAAATAGTAGTAGTTTTCTGAAAACATCCGATTCCATATCTCAGCCGCCTGCCAGATTATCGTCTGTCAAAATAAACTGCAAAATGAGCGGCTAGGTTTTAAATGTTTTAAATGCGTAGTAGATAGAATATATAAGTTATTAGAGATACAACAAAGTGTGCATGGATTACAAATGAGCTACATAATTTCTATAAACTAATTGCTTCAAGTGCATCAAAGTACTAAAGAAATACTATATAATAAATACCAAAAAAATAATTGCCCAATTTAATTTGAATCTGAACTGTTTAACCCTTTTTAACACCTTGTATATGGAAAATATTGTAATTAGCCAACATTTCTTGGAATAATTCATTATCGTATTTAAGTATTTAAGTTACATATCGGCAATTAATATAAAAACACTATAAATTTGAATGACTTATAGTTACGTTTGCAGTTATTGAAATTTTAATTATATAACATATGATGTAAATGCTCACTTAAATGTTTTTGTGGATTTTAAAATTTATAAGAAAAACTTTAAGTACACAGAAATCATTTATGAAATGTTAATTTTCTAATTAATTGCCTGTAAAAAAAGTGACTAACTTAAAACAGAGACAAAAAAGGATACGCTGTAAATAGCATCAGTTTCCTTCAAAGTAAACACTTTGGAATCTCACATACGTCTTCCAACATTGTTGGAAGGTTTAAAGATGGTTAAATCTTGGGAAGAACCAGATGTCGCAAAGTGACAATTCAGAACTATACGGTCTAGCTTATGTTACCGATTGATGGTTGTAGCTCGTACACATTTAACATTTTCCAGTGTTGTGCTCGTTCATGGTCTTCCAGGACATGGATCACTTTCAACAAGTTCTCTGCCATCTTTGAATCGTTTGTACTAGCTTTTTATTTGTTCCACATCAATTGCTTCGTTTGCGAAAGCCTCCTGTATTAGTCGAATAATTTCTGCGGACAAGTGATTTGGCTTCGCACAAAATTTGATGTAGATTCCACTGGTTCAGGCATCGCAAATACGACAATCTCACATTACATGTATTTATTCAACGGCATCTAACTCTTAACTGACCTGACCAGCGAATTTGTCCTCATTTACGCATGTGCATTACAGTCCACTTTCATTAGCTGCCAGGTTACATTGCGGCCGCGCAAACTGTTTTCATATTTTTGGAACAGACCATGTATAATCGTTTTTTTTTGTTGGTTGAAACTTTTTCATATTTTTTGTTTTGTTTAGCTCAGTATAGAATTGTCTTGCTCTTCTTGACGGACAATGATGTTTCCTTGTGAAATGAATCGTTATGGTCATCTCTACCAAGTCATCCAATTATCCACTAAAATTCAAGGAAGGTAACAATTCAAGTCACCTTTATTTAACCGATATTTAAAGATAACTAATAAATACCTGAATTACATAAAGAACGTAGAGCAGCAACAAAAAATTTCTCTGGTGCTCTCATGTGCTGATTTCTCAGTGGATGAAAAGCGTTCTCTTGAATTGCAGTTGAATAAAATAGAAGTAAAACTTTTAAGTTTTACTTTAGCATTTTATATATTTACAGGTTTGTCCCAAATAAGCGAGAAACTACGAACAAAAATATTTTAATTTTTATTAAATAATAATATCAGCACCATCAAACATTAAAAGGCAGTGATAGCGCTTTAAACCATTAAAAAGTTTTTAAAGTGGTCAAAATGGCCACAAGTCTTTTTAACGGACATTTTTTGCCCCCAATTTTCCCTGTCTAAAACCGCTACTTTCTAGTTGTTGGGTGACAGCATGATCATTTGTTTACCTTGTTAATGAGCTATTGGTCTTCTTAATGGTTATGCGCTTTCTGGATTTCCTTGGAATAACTTCTTTGCTATTCTTAACTCACGCATTCGTTGCCATCGTCGTCAATTTAGTTTAATATATCTCGGGGTTATATCTAATTCTCCACTGATCGCCTTCCTTAATTGATCCATACATCTTCTGTTCGAATGCATTTATGGCTGTTTTTCTACATACATACATAGCTTGACTTAAATATGGACGTTAGGCTGTAATATGTTTTGTTTACGTTTGTTAAAAATATTTGCACTTAAGTATATGAAGTCATCCACTATTTTGAAATTCTGGTCTCTTATTGTTCTGACCTCTTGCTCTATTGCTTCTGGTCTGTATAACTATTTTGGTTCTGTCCTCATTGACTCTCAGGTAGATATCTGCCGCTACATTATATCTCTTTGATTGTGTGTGGGTGTATCATTCTTTCAAGGATGTTAATATCAGCATATTCTGCTATTTGGTTGGATTTATAATGAAGCGTTGCATTAGCGTTTACTGTAACATTTCTTACCACATGTTCCAGTGCTCTGTTGAATAAAAGAGGGGTTAGTACATCTTGTTTTAGCCCCTGTTTACTTCTAATGGTGTTAGTTGCCCGATTATCTTCACTCTGTTTTTGGAGTTACCCATTGTTAACTGGATTAGTCCAATTAGTGGGATAGTGAAATATACCATGAAGTTATATATATTTTTTGTCGATGTTATTGTATGTTTATTTAAAACCTACGTACAGTTGCTAGACGTTCATGTTGAACTCCCAACACTTCTCTAACATTTGTTGTACTACAAACAGCTGATTTACGATAGAATGTCCTGGTTTAAAACTTGTTTGGTACTCGCTTATTGTGTTTTCAGATAGCGGCTATAATTTGTTTCTCAATATGGTAGCACAAGTCAAGTTTTTGCAGTCAAGTGTATTCCCCATGTGTATCGGGCAGATAATGGTGCTTCTCCATTCATTCATATTTTGCTAATCGATTCAAAGTGCTATAGCGCTGATTATTAGGTTTATAACTTCTCATGTGGGTGATTTAGAGAAAGTTTTGTTTTTTGTGAATTCTGTTGGTTTGTTTCTGTTCTTGTTTGAAGTTTAGCAGATCTTCAAAGTATTTACTCAATCTTCTTTTGATTTTTTTTTGCTGCCTACAGCATAGGTTGGTGTTTGGTTTGTATCCGCTTTTGAAGATGTTGGTTTGCTTGTATGACTTCCTGATATTATTACTCTGGAAGACTTTTTATAAATTTACCAAAGTCTTATTGACATCTGCGGTTTTTCGAAGGGATTCCGTCGTAGGCTTTTTCCAGAGTTTGATAGAACACGCCCTATCATATTCGTCTTTTTCTTCCATTTCAACCTGCGCATTTGGTATGGATTGAACATTAAAGTATTTTATATTTAACATCACTAGGCAGGTTCTTCCGTAGAAGTCGACAATATCAAGGCTACAATTAGTTCGTAGTTGCCTGTTTCCTTTTCTCTATACAGCATTTTATAGATATTGATATCTATGACAGTTTTGCTTAGCCATCTTGTTTTCTGAATTAACGCGACTTGCATTTTGTACTCTTTTAGAATTGGGAGTTGTTCAATTGGTCCGATTTTATTTAGAGTTGGCACGTTCCACGTGCTTATGCTCATGTCTATTTCTTACTTAAGTCGTCTTCCTGTGTTTAGGTTTTTTTTATGGGACATGAGATTACCTAGGTCCTTTTGGTCTCTTGTTATGACAAGCAGAGCATACTATGAATCTATTCTTACCCTAACCCACAGCTATTTAATGATTCTTGTGAAATTATTGATATCATTCATAAGACCTGTGTGGATATCACTACTGTCAGGGGGCAGAAAAAAATACAAAATACCAGAATAAATCTGCGTGATCAGCTTTGATGTGATCGACCTTTGCCAACCACGGATGAACAGTATCAAGCTACGGGAAGCAGTGGGATATTACTTAAATCGTTGGAATTTTTCTTGAACGAACAGATGCCCGATTTCTTCTCCAATGGGGTGAAGAGTCTTATTCAGCCTTTGTGTGCGTGTTTTATATAGCGATGGTGATGTCGAAAAAAAGTAGAATAATAATAATACCTCTTGATAAAGGATATTCAAGCTTATAGGAAGCATACCTTATGTATTGATAAAATCATCATGAAAGAGGTAAGAATTTTTAAAATAGCGCTATTGAAAAATACAACTAAAATAACCCAAATTCAATCTCACAATACTGTTAACAGGCACACCAATTATACTAAGCTTTCAGAGCTCATTCTGTTCTTAATTCACAAATTATTTATAGAACCAATTTTTCTACTTGATGACAGCTTGATAAATACACAATTAATATATGAAATGTTTCTGAAACCTAATTAACCCAAACAAATATTAATGATGCCGTTCGTGTTGATTTTTAACAGTACAGTTTAAATATTATGTGGCGCCTTGATAGTCACAGAATGATTTGTTTTTGTCGCTATTTTACTATAATTTTTGTAATATCTTATAAAAGAGATAATCAAGTGAAAAAATAATGGGATCGAGTATAAGTAAACATGAGGTCTGTTCAAAAAGTAATCCAAGTTTGTTTTTCTAATTTTGTCGAGGCTTACCTATGAAATGTTTATCCTTATCGTCTTCGACTGATATAATTATTTTGACCAGCGGTGTTTTCACTTCTTGAAACACGCCTAGAAGCCATTTTAGGAATGTCTTTCTGAGTCTGTATACAATTAGTTTTAATTTACTATAATGTCTCAAAGCGTTTTTCAATGATCAATTTGAGAAACGAGAAGCAATCAGCTGATGCTAGATGGGAGAAGTGGGAATAAACCGGATAAATCATACATAGCACCGAATGCGACTAAAGACGCCATCATAAGCTTCTTTCAATTTAGTAAGTCTTTGTGAACGTTTTCAAGCTTGCCTTTTATATATCTCGTCATTGCTACTAAAATGCTCTAAAAATATATGCAATTGAAATGCCTATGCTACATCAAGGTTTACAATTCAAAGTCGAAGTGGAAAACTTTTCAGTTATTGTGGTAAACAAGACAAACATATGAAACTTACGCGGTCTTTGAATTAATTTTTGTTGCATCGCAAAAAATAAAATACACGTCAAAGCATTTTTTATTTGTCGCTCTAGGTTCATATGCTTTGCAACGTTTTAGTGTTCAGTGATCTCTTTTGGTCTTGAACAGACACTCAAACATGCATATTGACAACATAGAGTCTGTTCAACAATAAAGTGGCCGCTGTAATATTTATTGTTCTGCTTTTATTGAAGCATATATTATGAACTATTACGCAGTTATCTAATATCTGATCCAATCACTTTATAGCTTTACATCTTTTTCCATACTTTCCAAGAAGTGTTCTACATAATAGTTCGGCAAATATGGTCTTATACTAGCTTTCTTATGAGCTTCGTAACCATATACGACCATTTCATTTCATCATATTAACGTTATTTTGTTGTTTCCATCCACTGCATATTTTGCCTTGTTGCAGCACTCAAATTGTTCTGTCAGAATCAAAAAACGTCTCAGCAGATTTCAGCAAGCATTTCTAGCAAATGATGCACATTTCTTCGGAGTTTACGTTGTCTGTAAACAGAAAGACGTAATCAAAATCGCATATATAGAAGCGTCCCCAAACATGTACTTTTACAGTGATCCACTGTATTACTCTTCACTAACCACGCTTTTGATAAGGAAGACCATGCCCAGAAAGAAGACAACATTGTCCAAATCTGAATCCAAACTTTTCTTTGCCCACGCCAGTCGTTTTTCTACGTGCTTTCTGATAATAAATGTTTATTCAAAGTTGGCCGAAAACAACCGATTTTTTTACATAATCGACTTCAAATCTTATTTAGAGAAACATGAGTTTCTTTTTTACGAAGTTTCATTTGGGCACAGCGCAGTGGGAGGTCTGGTTTGTCTTCAAAGAGCGTCGTTGTGGCGCAAGCTATTATCCTCTCCAGAAGATCGTCTACATTCCCAACATTCAACTATCGCTTTACCCATTTCTTAACGAATGCCTCCGGTTTATGCATATATTTTGCAGCCGCTTTATACGTCAGTTTCGTTCCTTTCGCATGAGTCACTAAAAACACTGCCTCGTATCGCATCAGAAATTTTGCACTCATTGTAAAGATAACGAATTCACCGACGTCAAAAATGCAATGTGCCGGCTTAACAATAAACTACGCAATAGAGCACAAAATAAAAATTCAAACAAATTAACATAGATACGGTGCCTCCTTACCAAAGGCGACGGTCACTTTCTTATCATACAGACAGTCTCCGAAACGACTATATATTTATTACATAATAAATATAATAAATAAATAAAATGATAAAGTCTGCGAAAACAAATTTTTTTTCCTCCTCTATTTCTAAATTCTGATGCTTAAGTCAGATATTGTCCCCATACGTGACTTTACAATCAAACTGACTAAACGTTAAAAAACTGCCGGTTTGCTTATCCGGCTTTGATAAGCGCCGAAGTTACGGCGTTGACAAGCAGATTACAATTAATTTACGGCTCACTGCTTCATGCGCTGCTTAGGCAACTTTTATAAATGAACATCACATGCTTGTTGTTAGTGTTAGCTTTATGGCAGCCTAATCTGGCGCCTATTTAGGAGTTATATATCAATCAGTGTACATCTTTTTTCCGATTTTTAGCCCCACTGCTCTGTTTACTGGCGATAAATCACTGTTAGGCCTGCAGATAAAGAGCCGCTGCATAATTACTGCTGGAAAACAATTCCGAAACAATTCATCCAAATTAAGCTGCTGTTTCACAACAAATTGGGGTGGTTAACGAAGAAGCTTTTTGCTAATAGTCGGTTCTTTAGGAAAATATTTTTTATGATCATTATGACCAAATATAACAGATTTATTTTACATTATAATAAATTAAGCACTCTAACTGTTGGTATTTCTTGTACGTTTATATATATATATATTAAGGTTATTCAAAGTTTTGCAATTAATTATGCTAAATTAAGATTACTTTATTCCTTTGGCTGCATTACGAATATGTTTATTTATTATTGCGAAAACAGCATTTATAATTATGATTTTGAAATTATACACGCTAACCGCTCCATTTAAATTTGTATGTCTAATTAATATAAATTCATTTACAATAAATTAATTTAGTTCACAGTTCCTCCGTTGTAATTCAGTTACTACATTTTAACGGAAGAACTAATTGCATTTTTATAATAACGTACTCAATAATTTAAATATCTGCCTATTATGTCCACGCAATTCATTCTCAAGCACAACTGTAAATACATTCACATCGCTATTGAAAAACATCTAATGGTTGTAGAGTGTAATAACTTGAAAGATCTAACATAGACATTAGGCAGATGTTCTAAAATTAGACCATTTAGCAAGTAAATAAGCTAATTAATTATGTACTAAGCGGAAGCGCAAAAAAGGAAATCAGACATTTCTGGGGCTATAGGGTTGCTGGCTGTCTCCAAAATCTCATATTTAACAGTCTTATAGGCTTGGACTACCTGCCTTCAGTTTTGTATTATGAGCTAAAGCAGTACGCACTACCAATAAAAATAGAAATTATTAGAGATTTAGGTCGATAACTTATTTTTTTTGAAATTCATTAATATCACAAGAGATGGTGATGACCATTCAAATGGTGCAACTATTTTATACATCAAATATCATGTTAATTGTAGAATAGGATCCAGAAAGTCATATAATACCGGGTCTATGGCGCAGTATGATTTTTTTAATAGAGTAAATTAAACCCAATTTTATCACAACAGTTTGGTTAATGGCATATAATAAGGATTATTCATTTTGAGTTTATTAAGAAAAAATTATGATACATAATCTAAATAAAACTTTTTGAAACATTTGAACTATACAGAAATTCCAATATAAAATTTTAGTAAGGATATTTTTAAAATGGATGGTCCTGAAAAGTATAATTAAAATACAGAAAGATAAACATTTAAAACTTATTACGGTAAGGTTATCTCTAGCGTTTTTTTGGGACCTGCACTTACGCCTTAGATAGTAATATCACTTTTTTTAGTTATCTTCTAGCTATTTTGTAGAATACTTTTCGTGCCCATTAAAGAGTTATATATTTCCATTTGCACATACTTATTATGGAAAATCAAAGGAAGTAATTACGAAGTGTAATGTATTGTAAAAGAAACGGCACGCAAACAAGATATACACCGTTTATTGGAATGCTATTACCAATATACAGACAATTTGCACTTTGTTTAGGAGATTCGGAGCTGATAACATTAATCTGAAAATTTAAATCTAAAAAATGAAAACCACAATGGTCGCGCGCCCATTACAGACGCCATCTTCATCAAGGCCATGGTTATAAATTGGCGGATGTTTTAGACATTCCCAGTACAACTGCATACAAACTCCGTTATACCATTCGGTCTAAAGTATCGGTTCTGCGTTAGTTGACAGGACGTAACCTCGTTGATTGTATTTCCACGTATGATTTGTTCTTCAGCGAAAAGCAAAAAATTTTTTGCGGAGATTAGCTGCTGATGACGAGGTTTGGATCCTCTTGATCTGTGAAAATAAGTGTTTAACGGTAGCAAGAATCGGTCTTTATATAAAAAATTCTGATTGGTGAAATGTGTAGGGTGTCATGTTATCAACACTTTGTAAGTGAAATATTGTTCCCAACTAAACAAATTGAAGGAATCACTTAGGATAAAACGGCCACAATTAACAGAGGAGGCGTCGTTTTCCAGCATAATAAAACCAGTCTTTACGTGTCTTCGGCTGTTAGAAACAAATTGTTAACATTTGATTCTACCTCATTTTATGTAATCATTAACACCTATATGTATTTCTTTAATTGAAAAACTCTCTTTGCAGTAAAAGATTTATAACGATTAACAGTCTGAAAGATATGCCCGCCGTAAAATATCTCGTACAAACTTTTTATCAAGTACCGCAGTGTCAGAGCAAGAAGTATTTTCGTCCGGTATGCAGCGGATTATTATCACAATTCTTATGACAAAGGGCATAAACCCGTCCGAGATTTTGAGAAAATTTAAGGCGCAGTTCAAGGACAACATCCTTAAATACATTTGAAAATAAAGGTCACCGATCAGCGTGACTGAAACTTTTTCTAAGATCGGAACTAACAGTTTCGAGTCCCGACAATGCCCGGCGCCATCCAAGTATCTAAACTCGACAGAAAATTAAGGATTTGTTTTTAGCTATACTGGGACATTGTTCGATTATCATTTGTGTAAGAAGATTGTTACAACAAAAACTCAATCGGATGAATCACAAAGTGGATTCAGAACAAGTTGTATATGATAAGGAAGTTTTATACACATAACCAGAGCTTCTGATTCAATGCGTAGGGAAAACATTTGGGAAGTATTTTTTGTTAGGAGAAAGGGAGCGAGTAATAATTTAAACACTAGCAACTATATACGAAAGCATCGGCAATCTATCATTTGAAGAATTTGTAACGACAAGAGGTGCAAGACGGGGTGAAATATTAAGTCGTCTACTCTTTATAACATTAATGAACAAAATATTGTAATGTAAAACTGCCATTCAACAAATAAATATGAATTTGGAACCAGTCTTGGTGTCGGAACTTATGTACGCAGATGACTTAGTTATTATGACAACATCAGAAAGGCAGATATAAGAAGAAATCATTAAATGGAAAGAAAAATTAGCGATTAATAGTAAAAAAAAATGCTGGTGAATTTAGAGAAGAAAAATGTTTCCATAATCACAGAGGACAAGTAGTTACCATAACCAAAAAGCTACAAATGTCTTCATCAGGTAATAAGCAATGATGGAAACCTAAAAGTTAAACTTAACAACTGAATCACTTTAGCAACAAAATTATATTATTCAATAAATAAGATCATAATTCATTGGCGGAATAGCTGTAGTTACAGAGCTAGACAGACAGAATTATTGATATCAGATGCAGCTTGAACATGAAACCTCTTTAAAAAATCGTAGAAAATAACCAACTAAGGTATTGCTAGGATATCTATATAGAATGAATCAAAGCAGACAGCTGAAGAAGGTATGGAAAGTAAAAACTTAAGGGAAGAAGCAGAAAGATCTTCCGTTAACATCTTGGAACATATGTTGTGGTAGAGAGAAATAATTATATACCATGGAACGATGCTTTGGACAGAAAAAAGTGGATTGACATGTCCAGTACCATTAAAGTGCGATGTGTATGTTTGCGCGTGTGTGCGTATGAATACGCATGCGTGCGTGAGTGCGGTACGTGAATTTCAACCTCGACACCATAAACGGTAATGAGGTAAAGAAGAAGAAAAGAATAATTCCTGTTTATATTCTATTCCACTGGTACTAATAAAAGAAAACTTTTGGACAACCTTGTACAAAATAAAGCGTAATAATATATGGAACAACAATAAAAAATTAAATTTCTGAATGATTTGTCGGCGATGAAGCAGAATTTTTCTTTGAATAGCCCTAAACAGAAAATCTAAGAGTTAACCGACCTGATAGGATGAAGCATGTTAACAAACCGGCAAAGATGGAGATGCCAAAGGAGTCCGGCTATTCTGGCATTGTGGGCAGTAGCTTCATCTTGTTGAAACCACGCGATATTATAATACCCTGTTCTTTTCAAATCGTATAAAAGAAAAGTGTCGATCATGTAAAGATACCGTTAAAAACAATGCAAACAAAATATCATTTTATTAGCTATCGCAGAAAATAAATTAGTGGGACATTCATGCTTCCGTATTATATGAAACTCGTTAACTATAATTTTGCAAAAATAAGTAACGTATTCAACAATAAAATAATGAGAACCTTTTGCACAGAAACTCTCGTTCTTGTATTTTTACACGGTAATCTTGCGCTGATGCCAATTAAATGCGTCTGCATTTGCTGCTCTGTTATCTTTTAAGGTAAAGGCAGCTATAGTGGACACTATAAGCATTTTTTTTTACTTTTTCTGCCCATACATCTAAGTTTTTAAATAAAACAACAAAGATAGATGTTTACTTACGATCTTTGTGTCTTCCTCAAACAGATTAAGATGCACGTTTATCCTTAACTTAAGCGTAGGATCTGTTTTTCATTTTATATCGGATATGGTTTTGGCACCTGAAGTGGACAGTGAAAACTATGATGATACCTAAAGATGACATTTTTGGAACCTAAAGATGACAGCCCACTTTTTGAAATTTTACTAATTGTTATAGCGCTAGAAATCCCTGAATTCCCTCCTCAGTTATTCCCCAACACTTATTTGGGTACAAACATGTTATCTATAGGTACTTAGTTAACTGAACTGTATTAAAAATTGAACAAAAAAGTACAATTCGAAATTAATTACTTCAAATCAAACTTGTACCTTGTACTTACCTAAGTAATTGGACAAATTCAGTACATAAATGTCATTTACTTAGTCTAATTAAGTTCTTTTAACTTCGGCACTGAAAAAATTTCCCTTCGGCTACTAAATTTGGAAGGCGGCGAAGTGTGGCTTAAAATATCGCCCGCCCAGCTATAAAATAAAATGTCATCCCTCTCAGGTCTCATTGCCTTCACCTTAGCACCATTTTGGAGAACTTCTATCACTACTCCATGGAAAACGTTCTCGTCGTAGCGCACCGCTACAAATTCACCTTTCTCTTTTTTAGCAGCTCCTGAAATATCGTCACCCGAGTCTCTACCGCCTGAAGATGAATTTAAGCTTATCAGCGATTCATGTTCTGAATCTGTGTCGAGGGAATCAAGCGATTTTCTTGCACGTTTTTTTGGAGGGAGCAGTTTCCTATTGACATTTTTTTATCGTGCAGCTTTAGCTTTGTCTTGTCTCTTTTGTAGGCGAGCTACCAAACGTGCTTTCTTTTCTTCCTCCTTCTTTTCCTTCTCAGCAGACTTTTTTGTGTATACAACGTCCACTCTGCTGACGTGATTACACTAGGCATTTTAACTCTGGCTTCCTACCACCGCGTTGGTTTTCTTTAGCTTTAGGATAAAAAAAGACTCCTTTTGAAAAGTGGTGGCACGAGTGTGTTTGGACTTGTGAACCACCAAGGTTCCTCAACTGGATCTTCAATATCCACATGTTGATGTAGAGGATAGAACTTTATTTGCAGTGTGCCGGATTTTTCGGTCTCAGGTCTTTGTGTGCAAGCGATCTTCCATTATTATTATTATTATTATTATTATTATTATAAATTATTATTATTGTATTATTATTGTAAATCAATCATCTGATTTATATTTTCTGGTGTCTTTTATTTTTTTTTCTTTTAATATTGTGTATAAATTAAATTATTTTTAATTGTTGAAATGCCATTTCATTTTAATTACCAAGTAGTCTTCACATTTTGTTAAATCTGCGGGAACTGCTGAATGTTGCTATCGAAATGATTGAGCACCCTACTGCGTAGAACGCTGAAGTCAGTAACCCACTTAATAATCATCCGATTTGGTAACGCATCGTTGCCACCACTTTGATGACGAATACTTTAGATGGTACACACCAACACTTCTTACTGTAGTGAGTGCTTTTGAAAGTTGTCCAACTAACACCGTCTACTGCCTACTTACTAGTGCATGTGGATGATATCCTCTTGACAAAATTACAACTACTCTATGTATTTTCTAGATATGTATTCTCAGTTCTGTTGTATGGTATCGAAGCTTTAGGGAATGAAAAAATTTGAGGTTTTTGAAATGTGGGACTTACCGACATATACTTAAAATACATTGCATTGGGACTCCATATAAAAGAAGTTTTAAACCATTATCCACGTTATGAGGCACCCAGAAAAATATAGTATATTACTTCTTAGTATGTAACGACAATTATTAATAAAAGAGGTTCAAGGAGAAGAACATCGTGAATGAAGAACTTAAGAGAATGGTTTGGATTAACAATAGATTTACTTTTCCGAGTAGTTGTAAAGAAAGTTTTTGCATCCAACAGGACTACTAATTTGCCAGATTGTTTATTAATTTGGATAAGGTACCAGAAGAAGGAGTAATTTATTTAGAGTCTAACTAAAAAACTGTTAAAATGTAGATTAGGCTAATTATATTATCATGTCTTTAGTTTCTTTATTTTTGTTTTATTTGCATATAATTACAAAAAGAGCAGTTTTGTTATAGTAAAATCTTAAAACTGAATAAGGTTCGCTGAGTTTTTACCTATTGGTGTCTTCTTAGGTTTTTTAATGGATTATACGCACTTTTCTCTGCTTTTAACATTATAATTTGTTGCATTAATTTAAAAAATTTGACCTTCGTTCTTTTCAAAATTCCATGCTATACGATGTCTTTATGCTTCTGTGCAAATCTTGATTTTATCCACAACCATCTCCACACATGTATAGATCTCTGTATAGATCACTATTTTTATATATCATAGAACATTAACAATTTCTCCACAGAACTTTGTTTTAAAATCATTATGTTGACTTGATATTACTGGTATACCCGGAGATGAATTCCATATCTCCAAACTGGTTTAGTGCCTGTTTTTAAATCATTAATTTATTATGTACCGACAGTTTTTTCTATATTTAATATTTAATTCTCCTTTTTCTCCTTGATATATTTTTTTATCTGAATTTTATTTTACGCCTAGGTTAATAGCTAAGTATTGTGCTGTATTTGTGTACATTACTGTTTAAAATAATCAGTAGAGACAGTATGAACGTAATGGGCCACCGTCTGGTTAATGCATTAGTTTCGTATAATCCTTGTAATTTTCATTTAGCTTCCCTCTTCTTACTTTCTACTACCAGTACGCTTGTGTTAATCGCAAATATAGCAATTATAACTTATTCAATTATTGGAATATTATAAAGCACAGTATATACAATATATACTACCTTATGGTGCACCAACTCAAAGTATTGATTTCCATATTTCTTTCTGAGTAGTCTTTTACTGATACAGAGTGGGGCAGAACTCCTCTAATTTCAAAGGAGGTAATAAATCCCTACCAAGTATGGGAGAAGTAATTTTATTAGTTGGTCTAAAAGAAATCTCCGTAGCCAGCATGTCGTAGGCGAGCAAACAGAGAGCTGTTGTCGAAGTGTATAAAATAATAACTGTTGTGTTCCGCATAACATGCTTTTTAGACACACTGTCTAGTTGTGTCTTGGGCTTCCGTTCCCGATGTACAATTGATCTTGCTATGTATAGAGAACTTTAAAAGTATTCATTGTGTAGTAGAAAAGGGAGAAAGTAGACCTCAGAGTGCGCGAATACTGAGATATATCTATACTCTGAGACGTTTCATTTAACAGTTTCCGAGGCACTTTGCGCGTATTTCTCATTTGTCTAGTTGTGCTGTACGGCGAATTTTATACCAAAAAAATTTGTTTTCATCTAAATGTTGCGTAAGATGATTCTCCGTTTGAGTTCTTCCTATGAGGATATCTCAAGGCGAAGGTTTATAAATATGTCGGAAAGAGTAATGAGAAGTTCAGAACACGACTTCAGCTGTACATCGAGCTAGAAGAACGCCACTTTGCAGATACCTTTTTTAAAATACCAGTATAAAAGTTTTGGTTCTGCAGTCTTACGCTGTAGAAGGTAAATTTTTCACACTTCCTATTAATTTTTCTTTACTCAAACTAACAGAAAGGGATGAAGGAGAAGATCCAGTTTGAATTCAAGACCTTCATGTCTGACTTTGTCAAATGCCGCGTATGCGAATTCAAAAATGCATTGTTATGTGTCCGATTTATTACTCCATTTTTATTTCTAAATCCAAATAAATTTGGGGAAATTTTACACTTTTCTCCTATTGTGGTTTTTAGTCTTAATAAAGAACTTTTCACATAGTTTGATGTTACTAACAGTAATGATATTAGTTTGGTATATATGATGATACTTCATTAATTGATTTTTCTGGTTCAGCAATAATTGTTCTAGCTACTTTGCAACATTTGGAACATATTTGAGTCTATGACAATGAATCAACCAACTTAATTAGCTTTTTCCAGATAGTTCTTTTAGTATTTTTCCAGTTATCAGAAATGCTTCTTTGTAATTAATATTTGGATATCTATTTTTCCTTCTCTATGAATACAAATTATTTTGCTCTTTCTTATTATTGGTGGAAGTTTATTATTTTGATGTATTATGAATTTAAAGATATTTTCCAAATGGTGACCAAACAGTTCTGTTTCTGGACCATCAGTTTTCTTGAGAGTCTAATTTAAAATCAAAGGTTTCTTTATTCTTTAAGTGGCTTTCTATAATGCGTTATTTGTATCTTTCTCATAAGTACGATTTATTGTTATTTAATGGGCTTTTGTTGTCTATTATGCTTTGCTGGTATTTTTTTGCTTATCATCTTTGCATGCCTTGTTTCAGTCGTTTCTTTTGATTGGTCTTGTACTTCCCCATATTGTTTGTTGTGTAACATTTTCGAATTTTCCTTATCTAACTCCTCCACTATTTTCAAATTGATGTTTTATTTTCATATTTGTGTTTTATTTCAAAATTTTTATCATAGCTCTTTATTAGGCTGTAAATTTACTCTCACAAACAACAGTAACTATTTTTCAAAGTACACCCCATTACTATCAGTTACCTTTTCCGGAACTTTCATCGTCTATAAAACTTTCGATGTAGCCTAGAAAATTATTATTTCTCTCATTTTACTTGAGTGTAAAAATTTTGATGTACTTCTTAGTACCGTATTGGCCAAACCCATTTATTTTTAATTGTTTTTAGTTGTTTCCCTACATTTTTTTGTTATATAAATTATATTAATTGTTAATTATCGTTAGTTTAATTATTATTTTTACAATAAACATGAACATACAATTACAACAATCAAAAATTTACAGGAAAGAAACAGTATAAGACTTACCATTAGCAATTTAAGTTACTTCAGGTTAATAAGCATAGAGAATTAAAGAAAGTAAAACCAAAAAAGAAAACACGCAGACGGAAAAGGAGTCAAAGCTAGTGAAAGCTTTAAATCCTAAAATTTAATAAATTAAACAAACTTTAGAGAAACCACACTACAAATATGGCGAAACAATATACTGAACACATCTATTATTAGAAATGATGCAACCACAATTAGGTGAGTTACCTAAATAAAAAAAGAATACAATTGGGCAGATATTACTAACTATTTCCCAAATCAGCATTGAAACGAATGAATAAACAGAAAATAAATCCTCTAAGCCAACCAACCCTTTTATGTTCTACTAAAATGTTCCAAAACCTAAACCTACCACTACGAGATTACTTTCGATCAGAGCAAAATCTATATCTGAAGGAATTTTTGTTATACCTCTTATCATTTGGCTTATAAACCGTTTCGGTTTCCAATAATTTCAATAGTTAAATAGTCGAAATCTATATTCGAACAACTGGAGTGTTTGAAATTAGATTTACAATATCTGGAATAGTAACAATATAAATAAAAGTTAAGGTTCCCAATTCATTACAAAATTATGGAGTTTCTATTATTTATTTATTTAAATTATATTCACGTTTTCTTTATTCCAGTTACTGAAATACCAGCATTCGAGTTATTCGAATACCAAACTCGATGCTTTCAGTTATTTATATACGCATCTTGACACTATTTTAGTAGATTGTCTGGAAGGTATACTAATTCTGTACTTAACTCGAGAAAAATGTAAATAATTTACATGACAAATTGTTAGGTGTAGATCAAAAAACATTAATAAGGTATTGAGTAAATTGAGGCAATTTACGCATATGTACATATAATATGCCGTGTCTATGTTTAATTATGAAATTATGTTTATTTTAAATATTAAAAACACAAACAAGCCGCCGTGCAAATTTAAAAAGATTGTGAAACATAAGCATGCTGCCTGAAAATTAATTACAAGCTGTTCGGTGAATTACTTTAATTAATGGTTATGGTGGAACATTACAGGAATTTAGTGGTGGTTGTTAATCATCCCGTCTGCGTTTGCAGCATGCGCAGTTTAATCAGCAGACGGATAGCCAGTTATTTTGATTAATTAGCTTTTATTAGTCTAATAAAATTTTCGTGTGCATAATATTGTCGGAAAATATTGTGATATGGCTTGAATTATTTTTTCAGGCAGTATTTTTCAAGCCGCTTAAATAAATCTAAGCAACTTTAATGAAATAATAAGATTATGATTATTTCCTCTAAGTAGAAATAACCGCATTAGCAGTTTAAACGGAAATAATTTAGAGCCTATTCAACAGAATTAATTTAATTATTATTTATGGTGGAACATTGTAAGTCTGTTTAGATGTGAAACATCGGAGGGTAACGCGTAATTAACTTTTAAATAACAAAGTTTAAGGTATATATGTTTTATTTAGAAAGTTTTTCGGCAACTAGGATATTATTACTTTTGATTATTAGTTTAATTGAAGGTTGTTTTAAGTCATTATAAAGCAAAGGTGAAGTCATTATTTGGTCATAGCTACGTGACCGTTTCATTTATGAATCAAAATACTAGAGGCTTCAAGAATGATCGTTGCAAATGTTTTCTTATCGCTAATATTTTTCCGAGATAAATGTGTACACA
The DNA here is from genome assembly GCA_036346155.1 of Sinelater perroti. Taxonomy (NCBI): domain Eukaryota; kingdom Metazoa; phylum Arthropoda; class Insecta; order Coleoptera; family Elateridae; genus Sinelater; species Sinelater perroti. The sequence continues at coordinate 9,977,201 of JARFIY010000276.1, forward strand.
TTACGTTAAAATTTTTTTTCCTCAATGTCCATGCGATTTTGCTATTGCTGCGATAATTTTCGTAAAGCTGTTGCGAATGATTTTTTGGGTATAGCACAGAACCACTTATGGACAGCCGATTGAAGCTCATCTTTACGAGAGAATTGTCTCTTTCATTTTTTGGCGGTCTTTCGAAGGGGTGGCTATTTCATCAGTAGAACAAACAATTTCAACCGCGACTTTCTAGACTGAAGTTCTATAAATTTTCGTTTGTTACGCCGGACACTCAAAGAATGTTCGCGTAGCTCTATACGCTTTCGCTGAGTGGTAAAAGAATGAAGACCCATTTTGCAATGTGCACAAACCTGTGGCATTTGCAAATTATTACGTTGCGTCTACCAGTGCATCGTATGTAATTTTCCTGTTTGCCATTATCATATCCGGTATACTTTGGATAATGTGGGTCTTGCCATGCATTTGCATAATTTTAACCACATTTTAACTTCGATAATCAATGAAAACAGTTTTGCTACTCGGCGGTGCATTCCCATACACGACTACATATCTGGTATAAAGAAATGTTCAAAGCAGTCACTTCCTTTCGCCAAAATAGAAACACGTTGTCCATTGCTGGCAATGATTGTTTGCTTTCAAGCTTTTCCACTTCTGTGTGTTTCAACAAAGCCAACTGATGGAATCACGTGACGTCATATTCTTTATCTTCACACATGCACTGGTCGCTAGTTTCAATCTGCGGCACAACCGGAGTTTCAAGGACGAGTACCAATAATTTAAGCTCCCCAAATAATTTATGTATGTAATACACTCATCTGTGTAATTCGCTCTTTTTTCATATATTAAAAATTGAGGTATTGAAATATAATTTGCAAAAATATTTTAAAAAATGAAAATGTTGATTAGATTATACATAAAACGCTAAATCTAAGATAGGCGCGGACGTGCTGGTTGTGTGATTGTAAGCTCCGGTATACAACATCAAAAACAAATCGTACCGAGTAAATAGTACTCAAGTGTTTAAATTATATTGAGAGGCATTGGCTAAGTTGCTTATAAAGAAAGCGAAGAACATTTTGGTGGGTGGGTTGTGAATTTTACTGTAAATAAATAAGTAAATTCAGGCATTCGTATACGATAGGATGGTGAGAAGGTCAGCACGAGTTCTTATCGGATACCGCACAGCGATATTTGTAAACATTAACAAATTATCGAATCGCATAAATATATTTATAATAATGATAGTTCAACAGGAAAGTAAAAGAAATATAGGGTTTGAAGAAGAGGTAGGGATTTTAATAGGAGTTAGAAAACAACAAAATCACAAAGTAATGGTAAATGGAAGCAACATTGATATGGAAAAAATTAAAAAGCGCAATGAGGAAGTTGATGCAGACAGTGAATGAAATACCTAAAAGTAGAGGGGTACACTATAGGAATTGGGAAATTAAAAAAAATAACACCACAGATTAGTAAAGCAAGCTTTAGTAACAAAGTGGAAGAGAAAAGAGACACTATTAAGATAATTGGAATTAAGTGTAAGAAAAATTTCTAAATGCAAAATTTATTTTAAAGATAAAAATCAATAAGGTAAACACAGTGGAATTTTAGTATATTGTACCAGGCAGGTAAAATGGAACAAAAAAAAACATTGACATACTAGGGAAAATCAAGTGTAGTTACAATGATAGTGAGTAGTGAGGGTTATAAATTTACTTACTCTGATCTGGATGAAGGTGAGGAACATTAGTATGAAGAGTGTATATTACTAAGTAAACTATGAAAATTCATCTTTGGGAGAATCATTGTAACAAAATTTGACTTAGATAGGCAGTACCTAACTATAGTGCAATTATATGGGCCTACTAAAATGACAACAATAAATATAAAGGGGAATTTTTACAGCATGCTAAGCCAAACCATAACAGGAACGTAAAGGAATGAGGTTAAGATTCTGGTGGGAAAGTAGAAACAAAAAATGAAGGCTTTGAAATTGTCATAAAGAAGCATTGGAGAAAAAAATAAAATGGTGAACAACTAACAGAATTTTGCGGTATGCATAATTGAAGGTAGGCGATGCACTATTTATGCACCTAGACGTTCATAAGGTTATATGAGCTTAATCCAACCAAGAAATATAAAATCAAATTGACCATGCATGTACATATAAAAGAAAAGCCATAAACTGCTAGACCCCCGCAATAAAACAGATGCGGATATGGACACCGATCACTATTTACTAATTGCTAAAGTTTTGGCACGAACTGAAAAGGCATGGTGGGCATGGTAGGCTACAGTCTAACACTGAAAGAATCCGAGGACGATATAGAAGGAAAATTCATTCAGAAAATAAAGAAAATACAATTTAAATTGAATATAATCGAAAAATAGAAACTTAAGTATATTACAAATGTACTTCCATTAACACGTGTCAATAATTGTTAAAGCACAAAGCAGATCTTAAGAAAAAATGGATGAGTGAAATCATCTGAAAATTACTAGAAGAAAGACAAGAATTGAAAAAAAGATATTCAATTCTAGAACTGGAGCACAGCGAAAATGATTACAGGAACATACATAATAAGAACATTTGTAGGAAAAACAAACGAAAATATGTGGATGAGTTAGAAAGCCATGTCATAAACTGCTAGACTACCGCAATAAAAGGGGTGCGAGTTACTATTTATTAATTGCTAAAGTTACGGTTGGAATTAAAAAAGAAATCACTAACTGTAATAGGCATAGTGGTCAACAGTATAAAACCCAGAATGACGATATAGGAGGAAAATTTATCCAAAAAATTAATTAAAATACAAACTAAATTGATTATAATCGAGAAATGCAGCCAATGAAGGTGATTTGAAAGCTTCAAGCACACAAAGAAAGGAAAAAACTGGAGCTTGATCAAATGATATGACAAAGATAAGTATGGAGACATCGTCAGGAATACTCGCAAACTACTTGTGAATAAATGGAGTGAAGAAATGTTCCTGTAGGGCTAATTTTTAAATTGCCAAAGAAATTTTAAAAAACCTAAAAATTGTAATGAGATTACTAAGTGTTGCAAACAAAATATTCCATGGGATTACATAAAACAGAGTATTGGTGAAAACAGATAAAATACTACGTGAAGATCAATATCGAAAATTGTTACAGAGCAGTCTATAGAATTTCAGTCGCTATGAATTTTGAGAGGTCTTTTGGCTCTTTAAAAAGGGAATGCTGATGGAACAGCTCTAGAAATTAGGTTTTCCCGAAAACTAATAAATTTCATCAGGAAAGGGTACAACGGCTATTTTTGCAAAGTGCTTTAAGATGGAATGTTATCACAAAAGTTTTAATCAAACATAAGGTAAAGTAGGACTACATATTATTACGTATATTATTTCTAATTGTACTAGATAATGTCTTACACGATTCTTTATAAACAATAATAGAGCCATTTATTGGAGCTTCGAGAGACCTTGGAAGATTTAGCTTTTACGGACATTACATTTCTATTGTTACATAATATAGAATAATACAGAAAAGGAGCAAACAGAGAAGATGGGTTTCAGAACAAATACCAAAAAGACTAAGCTGATGTGCACAGATGTAGAAGCGACAAGATAATTATTTATAAATGGTGAAATAATAAAAAAGATATTGTGGCTAAAATAAATACGGCGAAGTGCATGTTCATTTTTCCAACGTTTGGATACCACTGATATGTAAACCTAAATTAAATAAATATGTTTAGAGTTACAATAAAAAAGATCTTCGTCATTTTTAAAAATCTGGTGGCTAGAGACATTATCGAATAGGGAGCTTTGGTAAACAACGGGAATGAATTATGTGAATGAGGAAAAAGCATGGATTGTTGGGTTATATCTTGAGAAAAGGAAACTTGTAAGTATGCAGAAGAGCCTTAGAATGAAATTCGAAAGGGAGAAGAAAAAATAGTCACACTAGAGAAATGTGGAGAAACAAAATTGTAGTGCATCTTAGATCATTGGCTATAGACAAGGAAGGATGGAGCAAATGCCTAATTTTCACTATGAATTTTCTTAGCTTATTCTTCCTTGTTCTTTGCCAATTTTTTTCCTTCACTCCAGATTAGTCCTTTCTGTCTTAAATTGTTCACTACTTTCTTGTTTTGTGTGTTCTACCTCTTCCTCTTTCTTGCTGTGATTTTGCTTCTTATTTTATTTTCGTTGTCCTTTCTTCTCCCATTTGCACAATATGTCCAAACCATCTTAGCTGTTGGTGTTTGGTGCTCTTAGAGATCGATTCTACTTCCAGTTTCTTTCTTATCTCGTCATTTGCGACCTTGTGTCTTCTCTTAACTCCTTTTACCTTGTTAGATTTTAACTTTCACTTCCGTTCATCAGTATGGTTTTAAAGAATTTATTTTTTGTTTTCTTGGAAATCTCTTTTTACCTAAGGAATGTGTTGTTAATGCATGGCAAATCTTGGCTACGTTTTCCAGTTTATCTATTTCCGCATCAATTTTTCGTTCGTCTGCATCTTTACTCCCAAATATTTAAATGTTTACATTTTTCTGGGAATCATTTAGTTTTATTGATGTGTCTAGTTCCTTTTTTCATATTACCGTCACCTTAGTTTTTCCTATGTTCAGCTTTAAGTTTATTACAAGTTATGCGTTTTCCATATCTCTAATTTGAGTTGTAGGTCTTCCTTGTTCTTTTCGTATATCAACAAGTCTTCGGCGAATACATTCCTGATACTTCTATTAGTTCTATTTTCATGTAGCCCACCTTCAGTTTTTTAACTTTTCCATTTTTATAGGGCATCGTCCAATAGTAAGTTGAATAAAGCAGGGTACGGCTAGAAGTCCTTGCCTTAATCTCTCCACTGTTGTGAATTCTTCAGAGTGTAAATTTGCGGTTGTCACGCGGGTTCAATGACCAAGAAAAACAATAATCTTATGGTTGATTCCATTTTGAAATTACATGACTTATGGAACGCTTTAATTATTATCAAATATTTGTTTGTTATCAATACAGATTATATTACATATAAAGCTATTTAGATAAAATTTTAAATTTAGCGTTCGACTGACTGTAGAAATTATTAATTGGCTTGACGACAAAGAGTATATATAATGATCAATAACTTGTCATATAGCTATACGCCAACCGGCAATCGATTACATTTAGCTGTGCACCCGTAGCGAACAAATAAAATGGAACAATTCGCTGATACTCTCGCTAACTGTCAAACTGTGAATGGACTAAAAGAAGGGGGAGGTCCGTCCTTCGTGCCTCAGCCTTAATAAAGTTTGTTATAATTAATAGTAATTTTAAATGCTGCAAAATTATTTTGCTAAAAAAAATATTTAATAATCTTTAATGAGGGTTATAAGAGAGAAATGACAATAATAAAAATTTCCATAAATTGTAAATTCCACAAGACTGCAACATTACTTTTAGATAGAGCAGTAGTCTAACAGATCTATTTTAGGCAGCTTTAGTCACCAGCTGCTTGTCTATTAGAGGGCATCGGACCGCTTTGTTGACAAACGCTCATTAGCTGCTTAGAAAGAGCATTTTCCTTCGAATATAACCACTTCCTGTATATTTACGCAGCGGCTGCCTACTTACATTACCGTAAGGCGGCACAGGTGATTTCCGCAGAAACTGCGGGCGTCCCTCAAGATTTTTTGTGCATTTGAAATTAAGTAGGCTATTAACTGACTGGATGATTAATTGGAAGCAATTAGTTTAGGCTTCATGTGCTATCCCAGCAGCCCCGATCTAGTTTGGTCTTTTATTTATACTTGTCAGCCACGTTTTGATAGAATGCAAAGCAGAAGTGTTGACAAATAAGCACCATTAATTACAGAAGCTTTGAACTTTGGTCGCCAATTACGAACACTATATTTAACAAAAGGTGCATTTACATTCAATAGAGCAGCTATTATGAACACACAATGTATTTATTACCAAATATGCTGTACGCGCATAGAAATAGTTTGAACAACTAATACGCTCATCGCGTGTGGCAATTTTTCAACTAAAAGTTTCATGGAAATAATTACAGCTTTAACAGTTTCAAGGAAATGACTACAGCTCATTTAATGTACTTGGCTTCCTGTTTATGGCGAAGTATTTGAGACGTTTCAGGAACTGTAACGATGCTTTACTTTTAAACCTGCAATTTAAAACGTGAGCATGTATAACACTTAAGTATGTTAGCAGGTAGTTTCACATGAAATGTCATATTTATCTGTGTTGAATTTTTTTATATGTTTATGGCTCTGAATATTCACAATCTATTAAATATTAACATTCAAGAAATTATTTGAATTAATATGTGATTTGAGGACTTGTACATCTGTACAATATAATAAATTGTGATTGCATTAGCTGCTAATCTTAGTCAAATTTATTAACTAAATATAGCTGATCGAATCTTTTGAGCATTTTATCATACATACTAGGATTGGGGCATAAACCATGGTAACTATACATTTTTTTTTCAAAAGTAAGGGATGGTATTACAAAATGTATGTTCCAAGAAAGCCGTGAATTCATCGTGTATGCCCACAGCACAAGATGGTTCTGTTACGTTTGTATTTGAACAGAGAGCAATATTAAATCAGTTGTCAGTCAGGATGGATATGACACAAGTAGAACAGCGTTTATATCTCAAAATAGACGTTCTCCGTGACAAAAATTCCAGAGAGAGTTGATAGAAGCTGTCAGAAATAATGTTTTTTCATACCGAATAATCGCAAGCTGAATAGAAGAGCTCTAGCGAAGCCGCGAAACAACCAGCGACCAACTATGTGCAGAACGACCTGTGAGTGTGAGGACCGATGTGTCACGTGCAGTAATTTATCACTTAATGGAGAGCGACAACTTCTATTAACTCTCTGTGTTAATTTTGGCATTTCTACCGTGAAAAACAGCTATTTTGGTATGCAAACTCTATTCGTTGGGTCACATCCATCCTGCGCGGCGGTTGGCTAACAACTAATTTAACGTGGCTCTCTGTACAATAAATACCCGATTTGCTCGAGACATACGAAATTTTGCCATACCATTCCTTACCTTTGTAAAAAAAACTAGTTGCTGTGACTTACACCAAAACCTTTGTAAATTATTGAGATGAGCACTGAGTTTCGCTTGATAATCGGTTCTGGAACATTGAAGTTCTTCCTTGATCATAGGAACGGGAGTTTTATTTGAGTAACCAATTGGGAACCTACTTAGGAGCATTGACTATTATCCTTAATAATTTATTTTAGAATTGTTGTAATAATTCTAACAATAAGTTAAAGTTTACTAGCAGATTTCCAAATTTGGATTCCATAGATCATAGATAATTGTTTTAGATGAAAATATTTTGTACTAATAACATATTTATCCTCTATGGTCATTATACGAAATTTTAATCCCAGCTGGAATATTTTTTTACTATGTGAGTTCTCCAGGTCAGGCGCCTATCTAGGCGAATCTCTAAGTACCTTACACTTGTTGAGGTGGCGGAGTGATATTTAATATAACTGGTGGACAGGTTGCCTTCTGAAGAGTAAGTTTCTTTGCCATAATTTAGACCATTCTTCGATTTTTTGAGATTTCGCTTGAGTATCAGTGGATCGCCAGTACAGTAGTGTTACCTCCATATATAACTACTAACATTTGTAGTGTTATTCTGTGTACAGAAGGTATTGGAGAAGACCTATAATGCTACTCTAGGGTATACCTGCTTGAATTATGCGAATTGATGATTGCGCATCTTTAAATTCTTTCCGGCAGATATGTTTTTTAGCTGTTCGTGGTATTCTACTGGTAAAGCCTTCTTAATTTTGTCTAACAATCTGGTACGTTAGACCTTATCGAAAGGTCTAATATCTAAGAATACTGGCGAGTACCGTTTAAGATGTAGGGTTAGTTTTTGTGGTCACTATGCACTTATTCCATCGTACCATGAGCTTCCCGAAAACCAAATTAGTGTTTTGCAATAGTGTCTCGGTTGGTTTTAACTTTTGCAGTTGTATTTATTCAAAAATTTCATATAAAACGTAGTATGTTGAACTTTTGACTATTTTATAACTGAATAAACGTTTTATTTTTCCTATATATCGGTCATTTTCGCGTTTATAAAAATTCTCTCATTCTCTCAAAATTTCAGGGATGGAATTTTGAGTTAAAAACTAATTCCTTTAAACAACCGACATTAACATGAATGAAGGGTAATTACAGTTGAAATTGAAAAAAGTTTTTGACTACTGTTTAGTGCCTCACGGTGAATGTCGGAGCATTTAAAAAGACTACAAGTTGCAATTTTCAAAAAAAATTAAAAACTAGACAGTTTAATGCAACAAGATGACCAGACTAGAGGTGAGCTTTCTTACTGCTCGGGCGTAGTAAAGGATCTTTTTTGCATCATGCACTATTCTCCCTTGCAATCTGGGGAAACAATGGCAGCAGTGAATTGAACGTTATGAATGAGAAATTGCGTTTGAAACAGCCGCTCTGGCCAGTACGACTAGCGCTACAAAAATTTATAGAGCTGTATTACGGGTTTCTCACTCAGCTTATTCGTCTGATCTTTCACCAAGACAAAGTATCATATCTCCGATTAAATATGGAAAATTATGCCTGACACCTGGTCTTGGTTCTGTTCGCAAAATTTTTGGTTGCAATTTCGCACATGTTCTGATTAACGATAACACGCCGGTTTCGATTAGGGTCATCAATTGTTTAGGGATTGCTGGTACAAACCTTAGAATTTAGGTAACTCCACAAAAGGAAGTCGAAGGATGTTAAATCAAGAAATCTTACTGTATATTTCATGACATTTCGTGAAATTACTTTACATGAAGTTGTTGGTGCAGTAAATCAACTGATACTCGAGCTGCATAGCGGTCCTGCTCGAACCACATTTGTTCCAAATTACCCAGTTGGTGCAAAAATGGTTTATCTTGTAACGGTAATGATCGTAATTTACAGTTACATTTCCAGCACTATATTCCAAGAAATATATATCACGTCACTTGTTAATCCACACCAAACTGTAACTCGTTGGGGGTGTATTTGCTTTTCATGAATTATATGAGGATTTTTTAAACCCCAAATATAACAATTTTGTATGTTTATGAACCTGTTGAGATGAAAATGAGTCTTGTCGCTAAAGATGAATTTTAACTAAACTAAGATTCCACTTCAGTAAGCTCTAAATACCAAATGACGGATTTTAGATGATGGAAATGGTCACTTGAGTTTTGTACGCGTTCAGGTACAGGTATTTAATAAGTATTCGCTAAAGGGAGCTTTTTGAAATATTCAATTGTTGTAAATGATGCCGGATTTACAGCGGCACTATGACCAGCTATGGCCACCACATACTCACTGAATCTTACACCGGCTAATACTCAAGAGGTCTTGCATCCATTACCGATCAAATTTTGTAATAAATCTTGAAACATTCGATTCATTTGCTTTATTTTGGCCAAATATTTCATGAAATTTTCGTAACGTCTCCACAAAATTTTCATTGAATTTGCAATGAATTTTAATAATAATTACTAACTGTTCCTTTGTATAGCGTTTTATATTTGCCAATCTGAAGAATTCAATCTGTCAAAGTACCAGAGTTGCCCATCGCGAAACAGAAAAAGATACGAAGTTTAAACCCGACGTTCTAATTTGGACTATCATTTAGAAACTAAAATAGAAAATCTTGATAATAAGAAAACAATAAGATTTATTCTATAAAAAATTTAATGCCATAATTTTATCTATTAGAAGATCTCGAACGCCAACTTTTAAAATTGCATTAAAATACCAAACACATTTTTATCGTACATACTTTTTATTATTAAATAAATTGAAAAGATTTTGTTTTAAAAAGTGAACATTTCCTTAAATGTATTTATATGGAGTAACAGTATGGGGAACACCATCAATTTTATTACAAAATGCTCATTCTGTAGTCAAAGCATGAAAAAATTCAAAATAATTAAAGATTAGAAGCAAAATTTGATGTCCTCAATGCAACATTTTTTAATTATGCAATCAAAATTTTGGCGTGCTTGCTTAATATTCTAAACAGACCCCTGTCCACAATTGGTACCGCATTTCCTAGCCCAAAACTCGCCTCGAACATCGCTGCACGCTTGAACGCGGCCTTCCTGCACGAATGCAATCAGGTCTTATTTGGAAGCAGAGGCAGGAGGAAATAAGAGTCATTGCGGCGTTGTACCGAGGCTGTTTGGCCAAGAAAGGTGATCTTAACACGCAGGATGCACGTAGGCAGCGCAGCGCTGCAATCTGGAACGATTGGCTGGGTAAATAAGCTATTATCTCAAGATTGATCCAGATCTTAAAAGCCGCAATCAAACTGGAAATTCATGCTGGTTTTAAACGGGCAATCACATTATTGGACTGCAATTAGTTGAACGGAGCGATTTGATAAATTTGGATCTTCCGGACGGACCTTAATGATTCAATAATAATAAGCGAGCCTGCATATTATATATAATTGCGTTTAAGATTCTTTTATAACAGAACCAGAAACGCGAAATTAAAACTGGGAATAAATAAACTTCTTACCACCAACAGATCTAATATACAATTGGTATTATCCCTAAGTTTATAATTGCCCTTAATTGGGGAATAAATTCAAAACTAACAAGGGAAATTAAATAATAGAAAAACAAGAAAAGTTAACGAAGGTAATTAAAACATCAAACTATATGAGATGCTTCTAAGAAACTTAGAACTTTATGGAACTACCCTGTATAATAACTATTAAGGTAACTTTAAAATCACAATCACTCAAAGAACTCAAAAAACAATTAAGCAGTTTAACTTGTAAGTCTAATCCTTAATAGTAGCTTAAGATTAGATTTAATTATAAAGTTATATTTAATTATTTTTAATAATATAGAGTTTTAATAACTCAATTAAAATCTTGGTTGTCATTCCACCATTGCGCTTCCCATTGCTCTAAAGAGTATACTTAGTTGCCTATCCTTGATATATGGTGTAATAGTTTTATCATAAAAAGTCAACACAAATATTATACAGATTTTGTTTCTACAAAAATAAAATTGTTTAAATGGAATAAAAATAAAAATTAATAATTGAAAATTTATAAAACGCCTAACAAAGTGATTTTTTACGTCGAAATAAATTTTGCCCTAGTGACCTATTTTTTGCACGAAGATGCAAAATATTTATACTCCCAACATTACATCTAAGGAAGTGTTTGCATGTTAACAAACATAAAATTAGCACCTTGTTACTTTGCCCAGTTACACAACCAATTTTATGCTACTTGAGGTTTTAGAAACATGGTTTGAACAACTACTATGCTGATTTATTAGGAGAGGTCTCTCTAGTGAAATTAAATACAAGATGTGATATTATATAAGAGGAAGCTTTAGAAAATGTAGTGTTTGGTATTTATTTTTGAATTTTTTAATCAATATTAAGCTTTTTTGAGTCATGCTGTACAATTTATTTTATCTATTTTGTTTCATACTGTAGATATTTTATTTAAACGTGTTATTAGTAGTGATCAGTTTCATTTCTATATTTGCTTCGTAAAATCGCATAAAGCCCTATCAAATGTAAAAACGGATTATTTTTATTTTGATAGTATTTGAACCATAGAAAACTCTTCAAGAGGCTCACTTCGAAATGAATCATCATACGGCATAAAACTTAGTGACTGGAGACTGCTCAAACGACCACGTAATGTCACAATCAAGAAATGTGGTCCAATCACCGCCCACATGCGCTTTAAAGTTTTAATTTAATTACCTACAAGGGACTTTAAACAAGAATAATAAAGTTCTTAAAATTCCAAAATTAAAGTTTGGTCCAAAACAGTGCTTCCTAATTCTGGTAGTGAATACTGGAGTGCCAAAAGGCAATTTCTTTCTCAAAGTGTAATACAAGGGTTGGTTAAAAATAATTAACATTCGTTGCGTGTTAAATTTTTCTGAATCTAACAATAAGTTGCCCTCTCTTCGGAAACGTCTTGGCGACAGAAGTTGGTATGTCGAGTGATTTTTTCTTCTAGGAGAAGCTCACTTGTGAATTTCTGTTTGTCGAATGGTTCTCGTGATTTCCAGTCTTAGCCGAACACCAGCGGCTCGCGCTATTCCCTGTAGTGATGTTTTAATTTGACAAAGATTAAAAGCAAAGATCGATGCACTGTTCTTTTTTAACATTCAGATTGTCTGACTGGAGAATTCCAGGAATTTCTATTCATCAAATTATCCTCTTTAAAGAATTACTGGAACACTCCCGATGTCGGTTTGCAGAGAAAAGTTTAATTGCATTTGATCCTCTCAGATGATGCCAAAGTCAATTGGTATGACTGGATACTCTTAGATGACTGCTTTTATTTTGACGTTCTTTGGGATCTTAGTGGAGAAGTCAAAAATTTCCTTGCAACGTTAACAAAGCAGTGTGGAGGGAAGAAGTTGAGTTGTTGTCATTGGTTACCCTTGGAAAGTCACTTTCCAACAGTGATGATGAGTTGACCTTTGAATGCTCGTGAAAGTAACATCTCTGGGTTGATTATCAGGTTCGCTTCAGAAATCTTTGCCTAAAAACTCATTTTGACTTTCTTTACTACTACCATTTGCAAAATGATACTGGTAATACGCCTATTATGATTTTATTATATTATATATAAAATTATATTATGAATTACGTGTTCTACAAACAATGTCCTATTTGCAAGAAGATTATACTAGTAGATGCTCTTAGTAAATTTTGAAAGTGCTTTGGTGTTCAACAATTTGCTTTCACCATTACATGAAGTGGCACGTAGCTTCTGAAAACATTCTTGTGCGTAATGATCCTAATTTATATTCGTTATTGTTCACTCACTTTCACTTTTATGGTAGTCCAGTAGTTACCAAACACCCATAAGTTGTCGTTATTTCCATTAATTGATTTTATGCTTTTGATTTATTTTAATTTATTGATCTCGGCAATAGCGTTTTCTAATATTTACGTACATCTTCTACCTCGTGTGCATTCTTGTGTTTCAAAGAAAAAATCTAAGACTATTAGTAATTTGCAAAAGGGATATTCTTTTAAATAACTTCTAAAAGTAATAAACCAATCTTAATATTAATAGAATGAAGATAATTTAAGTGGCAGATGAAAGTGGACTGTAATGCGCATGCGTGAATGAGGACATTTCTGGTTATGTTGGTTGGGAAATGGGGGAACACATGTAGTGTATAATCGTGGCAGGTTTTATGAGAAGCTATTCAAAACTATTCGAATGGCTCAGAAGGCTTTCAAAAAAGCAATGAAATAAAATCCAGTATAAATACAAGAAACCGACAATTGGTAGTTTTATTACAACACTTCTACCCATTCTGTCGAAAAATCATAGCGCGCAGGTGACTCTCAGTTTAAAATTGTTGCTTATCCCCATATATTTAAATCACCTTTGAAAAGTGAGAGACTCGAGACTTCGACGAGGCAGTTACTCGAGATTCGAATACAGGGCTTTGCAGAATTTTTTACACACTGGAAACGCCACTTGAAGAAGTCTGTAAGATCAGATGGTGCTTACCTTAAAGAAGACTAATGTTACACACAATGTTTCTTGTATCCTGTACATTTTTTGGGGGCACACTTACTGACACTCCAGCCTCAAGGGCTTATTGTGCCTACTAACTCAACTTAATGCTACGTCACATACACCTACGGGTGTCCAACAAGACTCGAACTCACTCGCACTGAGCTCACGGACAGAGGAACAATGCTCGTGACCACTACGCCACAGCGGCGGTCCATCGTATACCATTCTTACTAATTTTTTTGAATTATAGGGCTCGATGCTTTTGACCACATTACACAATATGTACTCTTATTATTACTTTAAATCCCATTTTGAATTTTATTTCACTTCTATACATTTTTCTCTAAATTCAGTTCGTTCTTTTGTAATGATTTTATGCTTCGATTGTTCAGTATTTCTGTCTGCTAGTCTCTTTATTCATTTTTTCTACGTTTACTTATAAATTCTTACGCTTAGGAATAATCTACTTGTGTGCTTTACTCAAATTCCAATTTGATTTTCTCTTATATTTTTCTTAATGTTTGCTCTTTATATCTACTGCCTTACTTGGTAGGCGTGCCTGTATCTAATTTAATGTTGCTTTGGGAAAAGAATTTTCTATTAAGCTAACCACGTTAAGAAAAACTTTTTCGTTTTCTTCTGAAGTTTCTCGAATAATTAATATCATTCAAACATTTCGTAAAACGCCTTTAAGGTTCTAGATAATTGGATTGTCGTTTTATTTGCTTTAAATATTTCCAGTTTTTTGCAACAATGTGGCTGTTATGATTCAAAAAATGTTAACAGTAAATAATTTTTATCGCTAAAGCCTCTATCTATTATCTTCTTATAATATAATTGTCTTATCTCCCTAAATTTCTTTCTTTCTAAACTTATAATTCTATCTCCTCCTAGACGCTTCAACCGATTTCCTTGAAACTTGCACAACACATTCACAACTATATTTGCTAATTCGGCGCAAAAAATCAGCCTTCTAACTTGAACCGTTTTTGAATTATTTAATTATTTTGATTATTGTATTGTATCGATGTCACACCTGTGACAGATAAAAACTTTTTTTTTTGAAAAACAGCGTCATCTGTTGGACGTAAAAGCAAAGCCACAGCAAAGCGTGGTCGGATACAGCTATTTTAGAATAAAAACAAACATTCTGTTACTGTTACCAACATTAATCTAGAGAAAAATTAAAAATTACTGCAAGTGAACGTTAAACGTAACAATTACGGGAGTGCATTATGAACGAGCGCATAAGCTTTGCATTAATTCAGCTTTACGTATTACGTATTTCCTATGGGCGGCTTATGCTTATGTCTACCATGAATGGGCGTTAAACTGTTCCAATTTCTGATTCAGAGAAAAAGCCGGTCTAATTAAAAATTTATACGTTCGCACCTTCCAAAAATTTGAGGGAAGGCGGGTGAAAAATTGTCAGTCTAGGACGCCAAAAATATCTTTTGGCGGGCAACTCCTAGTTAAATATAGGATGACCAAATTAAACCTTAGGATTTGAATCACCTGTCGTTTGCGTTGGATAAACATTAGAAGCTTGTACTTGTATAGTTGTTATCTAAACACATGGTAAAGTTGAGCTATGAAGCTTATTTTTCTTTAAGTAGCTTTGTGAATTGTCAAAATTGTCGCATCTGTGGTAGTGAAAATTCAAATGCTAATTATGAAAAACCAATGAATTTACAAAAATGCATTGTTTATTGTACATTGTGGGCTGGAAGAATCATTGGCCCCTACGTTTTTGAGGACAAGGCTGACAACGCAGTTACTGCTGTCAGTTATGTGCGCTATAGAGAGATGCTCAACTTTTTCCCTATAGAAACAACGATTTGAACTTGAATGACATGTGGTTTCAGCAAGATGGAGTCATATATCACACAACACGGGAATAATCACTTTATTTCAAACCAAATTTACTGGTCGTCTATATTGCAGAGGGGCGACGTTGATTAGCGATCTAACCCCATTAAATTTTTTCCTCTGGAGTCATTTGATGGAAAAGTTTATGTCAAAAACCTTGCTACGATTTTATGAGGGAGTGTTATGGAAAACTTTGCTAATAGAATGGTCGTTGGCAGCAGTCGTGTAGGGTATTCAGCCAACATCATATTTGATACGTAACTGTTAGAATTATTATATTTTAGTTTTATTCAGGACAAATTCAAATTTGGATCACCCTATACATACATATGTTTAGGTATCCCGCGGATTATATTGCTTTAATCATGTTCGTCTGTTGCTGAGACAATCCCCCACAAATCAAACACTCAATACCAAAATTAATCGCATCCCATGTCATCGTAAATACATATCATCGTTTTTATTGCGGTTCTTTCCCACTTGTGACTCAGACTCCATCTCCGCAGAATTCTTATAATCGTATTCATTTTGCTGCGGATGGAATCTTGGCTACTTTCATATCACAATTTTCCCGAAGCACGTAAAACCAGAATTTACGTACACACCGCGACAGCTTGCAGTGGATCTGCGTGATATTGAACTTGGATTACTCACACGACCAGTCCTGCCATTTTATTTATTCATATCCATCTGGGGTATTTTCGTGCGAGTGCCGTTTTGATCGATTTTTTGTTGGCCCGAGCCCAAGCGCGAGCGAGTCGCAGCTTTCGCCGGCGTTTTAGCGAAAACGGACGTCGCACATTACGAATTAACATCCCACTCATTCTTTGCAATAACCGCTGGCGCTTTAGTGGCGTCTTTGCCAATTCGAGGTACAAAGCTGACACGTAATGTTCCACTCGAGGTCGTAGGAACGTGCATGAGTCGAAGTCTCATTATTTTGGCGTCCCGTGCGTTTGTTTTTATTTTAGATGTGACTCAGGGCGCTCGTTTCTCTTTTATAAGCCCACGTCGCAGGTAATTGATTTAACACCTCATTCCGTTCACCATGCACCTTCTATTTAAATGCATGTTAATGCTAATGCTCCGTAATTGACCATTGTGGTTGATGCGTGCGTTGAATATAATGGTCAAGGAGAGAGAACATAACTTACGTTGGGCGTCGACGCGATTTATCTTGAGAACAACAATTTGCTACGGCTGCATCATATTTATATATTCGAGGCGAACGCGCATCTCTAAAGTGTATATACCAGGGTCGTTCGTATAGTTTTTAAAAATAAGACAATCCTGTAATACATCTTTGTTACACAAAAAATTAGTTACATATTTTTTTTATTTTAATTATTATTTTGGACCAATTTTGCAATCATTAAAGGATCAATTAGTTTACAAATAATTGATACTATTGTATATCTGTTTTTAAATAAATTTTATTGTTCTGAAACTTTTTTTATTTTATTAATGACGTTTGTTGGTCAGACTCCTCATAAAAGTAGCGCCATTATGCAATTTTCCAATGTTTATGTAATTAAGTTTTACTCATCCTTTCCGCACACATTTCTGATGTTAGTAGTAAACTATCTCGCAAGTGTCAATTAACCCACTTTTGTGATTATTAGCTAATTTTGCACGCTTTGAAGCTTTGCAACAGAAAGTTACATTGGGCTATTAGATTACTCACAGTGCAAACATTTTTTCTACTTTCATGTAAAAATTTTGTTTTTAATTTTACTGTTAACGCAGAATTCATTAGTTTTACGTGTGATGCACTGTTATGCATACAAATATCATACTTCTCCTGCTTTATTGTTGAACATTGCGTTTATATCTCATAAAAGAGTTGCGTATCCGTAGAAATTTCTATGAAACTGCTTAGTTTATCTTGTCCTAGTTATACTATATTGTAGTACTGAGATCTTTTATTTGAACGATTTTAAACATTTTAGAAATGTTAAGTTTATTTTTAACACAAAATATAATGCAACTTCTTTGTTCAATATTAGAAGTTTTTAAAATCGAAAAATTGCAAAAAGTTGATATAAACTATTTAACACATTAAGCTGAAATTAGGAGCGAATATCACTGCAGGTTGTTCTAACATAATAAAGAAAATTTTTTGAACCAAGACTTTCGCGCAAGTATCAAATTAAAAAAGCGCTTTGTTTTTCGAATCAAACATTTTCAAAAGTTATAAAATTTGTCCGAAATGTGAAACTTTTTGCACTTAACGCACAATATGGCTATAAAATAATTGTTTTAATCACCACCATGATAACGGATTACTATCGAGTGCTTCAAAAACTTTTTGAATAAGAAAATTCCGAAATTGCTAAAGGAACGTCATTTAATAGATCCGTATATATATTTTTTTCAGAGAAAGACATCAGTCAATGTAAAGTACTGTTTTTATATCTTTACGAGTTATTAATATAAAAAATATTACATAATACTAAACTAGAAATCAAAGTCACCTTTTTTGGGTTTTACAACTTATATATCAAACAAATTTAAATTGTTACGACTTTGTGCTATACTGCATATAAATGCACAGGTGGTGAACAAACGATGTCTAGCCAGCCAATAATAATATGCTGATTGTAGTGGCCTATAATGCTCATGCCTGAATGAGGACGACTTTACTGGTCTCGTTCTGGAAGCGTAACAATGAGCAGGAATGGATGACTGATCGTACAAAAACCAGTGTGTGAAATTTTGAGGAAGGATCTCAACTTGAAATGTGTCGTGACAAAATTTGTTGCCTGAATACCATTATGAAAGAAGAAAGAATATCGTGTTGCCAATGATTTGCTTCGAACTTCTACCAATGAACTAGCTACTTAAAAGTGTTTGCGATTTCAGAATAACAAAATTATGCTCGAAAAGTGTGTGAAATCTCAAGTGCTTAGTTTAAAGAGGGCTGAGACTGCGTACAACGTTTCAGTGTCTTGTACCGTTTTTGTTGATTATATAATTTTTTTTTGTTATTTTAATTGTATTTTTTTGTGTCGTATAATTCAATATTCTTAGAATAGATCACATATTTTATTTCGGGTGTCATTTCATGCTTTTCCGCGAAAATGGATACAACTGCGCATTGAATTTGCATAGAATTGAAATTGCGGACGTCTGGGGCATTTTTTAAAAATAAAAATTTTATTAATATAAATAATAATACATTTAAACGTGTCTGGGTTGCTAAGCAATGAGTTCGGGGAATTTTACCTTCTCGACGGAACTGGTCTTCTATAAAGAGGTCGTCGTGGAATTATTTGACAACTAGAGTAATACTATACGAAAGGGTGGGAATTTGAACTTGCATCGGGATATTCGACACTTAGTTGAGCATTTACAGCAAGTTGTTGGTAAGAAAAGAGATATTTAATTATTCCAAAATTTTATTAATGTATCAAAGATCCTGTAATATATGAAATGAGAGAAATTATGAATGAGGTGAAAACTATAAGGAGAGAACTCAAAACTCATCAGGATGTAATAAAATACTTAAAACAAGGAAATGGACAAATAATAAAAGAAATGAAGACTCTTGGGAAGAAACTAGAATATATATAAAAACGAGCCTGAGAAAATAATGTAGCTATTAAGAGGCGTGAATTTAAAAATAATGAAGCAATAGCTGGTATTATCTTTCAATATTTAAAAGTACAGGTTAAAATTAAAAATATGAAGAAAATAAGAATTGACATCTAAGGCAGAGAAGTTGGTTATGATAAGTCAATAAAGTGCGAGGGGAACACATCAAGAAGTAGCACTAAAACATAATATTGATATTGCAGAAATTCAAGAGATTAAACAAAATGGAGATTTTGCCACAGGAATACATGATTATTTATTTTTAAACAGCTGAGATAATGGAAAAGTTTGGGGTGTTTTTTAGTGAATAAAAAGTGTAAAAAGCTAATAATAGATTTTGAAACTATATGTAGCCGATGCTGTCGAATGGGAATAAGAGGGAAATAATCATAATAAATTTATACGCACCTACCGAATAGAAGGAAGGGGGAGAAAAAGACAAATTTTATTTTATTGACAAATTATTTATTTGGAATTTTTTTAATACTACAATATAACTTAAAGACAATTGTAAGTTATTACAACGCGAAAATTGGGAAAGGGGGCAGAATATAAACAACTAACTGATAGAAATAGCAAATATGCAGACAAAACTAAACTAATAGAATTTGCAGTCTAACATAACATGATGGTTATGAGTATTTTTCTGACAAAAGAGAATTCAAAAACAAAAACTAACCATCAAGTTGGCCATACATTTATGAAGAATATAAAGGATTGTAGAAATTATAGAGGAGCAAACGCTAACTCTGATCATTTCTTAGTAAAAATGAAGATTATACAAGAAGTACTTAAGAGGATGTTATAGTTCCAACTTATTGAAAAGTGGAGAGATTAAAATTGATCATAGAGGGCTTAAAATCTAAGCTAAGAAAAATGGAGGAAAAAATGATGTAGGAGATAAATGGTGTCACCTGGAGAGAATTGTACAGAGCAAATAATATCACAACACAAGGAAAAGAGACAAAATGATCGGTATGATGAGAAGTAGTAATAGTAAAGAAGTGTAGTAAGGCTAAATAATGGATGGTCATTTAAAAAAGGAAGAACTACATAAACTAGCCAGAAGTGAAGTAACAAATATATGCAGAACAAAGAAAAGACTATACATGGAGGAAAACTGAGAAAAAATGAGGAGGATTATATTAATGAGATCAAGAATTGTTAACCAAGAAGTTAAGAACCAACGAAGTGTATATAAAAAGGTGTCCAATTACTGGAAAAATGAAGATGAAAATTAATAGGAGGAATTGATGAGAAATTAGAACTATGGAAAAACACTATCAGAATGTACTTAATTTTTAGGGATGAATGCCAGACAAGAAGTTGTAGATAAAAAGAACATGTGTACAAGTATTGACAGAAGAAATATTGTTATTATTATTATTATTATTATTATTTTATTTTATTGTTATCGTTATCGCTATCGCTATCGTTATTGTTGTTATTGTTGTTATTATTGTTATTGTTATTTTTGTTATTATTGTTGTTTTTGTAATTATTATTATTATTATTATTATTATTATTATTATTATTATTATTTCTAGCACTAACAGCTATAAGCTGATGCGTGCATTAATACACTTTCGATTTCAAATAAGTGTCCAGTCTGTTCTTAAAACAGTTCACTGAGGGGGCCACAATCACTCTCTGAGTCTATTCCATTCTTTCACAATACGGTTAGGCAAGAAATGTTTTTTTGGTTTGCTTTGGTGTCTTTGCATTTGTAGCTTAAATGAGTGTCCTCTTAATCTCTTGTTGTTGTTTTTTGTGTATATGTTGGTGAAGCCTGGAACATTATAGTGCCCATTAAAGATTTTATATGTTCCAATGAGATCTCCTCGTAGCCTCCGTTGTTCTAATGTAGTTAGGTCCAGTTTAGTGAGACGGAGTTCGTATGATAGGTTTCTTAGGGATGGAACCATTTCAGTAGCTTTCCGTTATACTTTTTCAAGCAATTCAATGTCCTTCTTAAAGTAAGGGTACCATATTTGGAATGCATATTCTAGTAGTGGCCCTATATATGTTTTGTAGATTTTAATGAACAGATCTTCATTTATGTAAGAAAAAGCTTTCCTAATTGTGTATAATATAGTTGGTTTTCTTGGTAACATTGATTATGTAAGTTTCCCATTTAAGATTTGATGTGATATATACTCCAAGATCTTTGTGACACTCTACAACTTCAACCTTTTTATTATTGATGTAATAGTTAAGTTTTGGAGTTTTATTGCCTATGTGTAGCACTGTACATTTGTTTTCATTTAGTGTTATTAACCAGTCTTGGGTCCATTGGTAAATGCTTTCCAAATCCTTCTGCATTATGTTGTGTGCTTGTAGTGGGTTACCCTCAATTTTAGTGTCATCTGCAAAAAGTGATAGTTGAGATTGAACACACAACTTAAGATTGGTCAAAAAGATACCAAAAAGGATTGGTCCGAGCACCGAGCCTTGCGGTACTCCACTGTGGACCTTGTGGGACTTGAAAAACGTCTCTCCCACTCGGACTTTGCAGGTTCTGTTTTATAGGAAATATTCTATCCATTTAAAGATTTTTCCACGTATTCCGAGGTGCTCAAGTTTGGCAATCAGTCCTTGTATAGGTACTCGATCAAAAGCCTTTTTATAATCTAAATAAATAACGTCAGTTGGTTGACGGATGTCCCAGTCCTTAGTCCACTTATCCAAACATGAGAGAAGGCTGGTCACCGTTGACCACTTCGGGATAAAGCCATGTTGTTCGTCCATTATTAAATTTTCCCTTGCTAAAAAGGTTCTTAATTGATGAGCTATAATTTTTTCCATAGTTTTGCGAATAATACTTGTAAGGCTAATTGGACGATAATTGGCTGCTATTTGTTTGTTCCCTTTTTTGTGAATAGGTGTCACTATTGCCTCTTTCCAGTCTGGTGGAACCGTTGCTTGGTCAAGTGAAAGTGTCATAATGGCAGCCAACTGTGAACTCATAACATTGCTACATTTTTTTAGTAAAACAGCTGGTATGTCATCGGGTCCCATAGCTGAGTTATCACTGAAGCTCATTAGGGTTTTTTCGACCTGGTCTGGTGAAAAAGCAACATTCTCTATGTAACCGTGTGTCCTTGGTGAGCATATTGGTGGAATTGCTTTGTTCGGTGGTTCCCTTACATATGATTGTTCAAATTGCTTGGCAAACATGTCAGCTACTTTTTCATGGTCATAAACTATTGTAGTGTCATCCTTTAATGAGGGGGGTACTGAAACATTAGATGAGAGTTGTTTACGTATGTAACTGTAGAATGGTTTGGGTCCACTATTTACTATGTTTGTTTCGAATTTTATTCTTCTATCGTAGCTGGTATCAGTTTTTTCTATGCGATATGTTTTCCACAACAGAGCTTTTTCGTTTGACATTTTTATTATATCTCGATTAATCCTTGGTTTGTTATGGTTGGGTTTTTTAATTTTTTTTTTTTTTTTTGGTGTGGTATGTGTGTTTTGATCACCAAGTGTGTCTTGGATTTGAAGCTGTTCCATGCGGCTGTGACAGATGTATTTGGATCAGTCAAGATGTTTGTCTCTGCTAGATCTGTCTGAATTTGGTCATAGTTTGCATTAAAGTAATTTCGTCGTTGAGTCTGTTCGGTTAATCTATGTGTATTTTGTGATGGTATTTGTATGGTTGCATAAAATTTTACAATATTTGGGTAGTGCTCTATGTTTGTGCAAAGATTTTCTTCGTTCGATAAAATTAAGTCGAGTAACGATTCTTGATTATTTCTTTTACGGGTTATTTCG